>JAYKYS010000001.1:5357500-15357500 GCA_036924285.1 Asterella californica | reverse complement strand
TCTTCTCATAGATGATCACAAAGAATTTGAAGTTGACCAAATTTTAGCTAAACATGAAGTCTAACGAGGCCAACATTATCATGTGGAATATAAGATTGTATGGAACAGTTATTCTCTTCATGATACTACGTGAGAATCAGCAAGCAACCTTTCTAACTTTCTTGAGCTCATCCAAGGGTTCGAAAAGGATCATCATCAACTAACGAAAGAGGAATATGTAATAGTACGCATTTGCGTAAGTATAAACTTTACTGAAAGTTACTAAGAAGTTATAGTAAAAGTTCTTCGTAAATTAGAAAAATATCTAAGAAGCTTCATAAAAAATATTATAGTAAGGTACTTAGGAAGCTTCTACCATATTGAGTCAGTAATGTACTTAGGAACCTTCCTAAGGACTGGGGTTGCTTCAGAAAGAAGTAGAGTGGTTATTTTCATGAGAAAGTTAACGACTACTTTGTGATAGAAGTAGACGGTTAGCTTCAAGAAGAAGTCTTGTACACTCCATATTATAAATATCAAGGCACGTGGCTCTAGCATCCGGAGTTTTTCTCTATTCTTAGTTGTCCTCTTGGCTCTACTTCCTATTTCGTTCATCTATTACTGGTCTTTTACATCTGTCTAAGTAACGTCACAATAGTGAACTGAATAAATTGAAGACTATCAATGTTATATTTTGGACATGATTACCGCGTTTGCATTAGAGCAAGTTTATGACCTTATTAGCGAGAAGAGAGCTTACCTATTGGAGTAAATAACTCCACCTAGTGATTAGCCTCAAACTGAAGACTATGTTTGTGTTATTCAGCATGTGATCAGGCTTGTTGCAAGTTTTGGAGTTTAACGCAATTTTAAAGTTTAACAGCTTGTTCTAATCTTTCATTACTCTATGTTGTGACATCGATTCACGTGACATTGAAGGATTGAAGACTCTTTTTGTTAAGCCTGATCGTTTTCCAACTTGAAGACTAACGTTTTGGTTTTTCAACAGGATGCATCATCAACTCTTCGAGCTATTTGTGTTTTGAAGACTTCCAAAACATAATCTCGTGTTGTTGGACATTGATGCAATGGACACCACAGTGGACCTCGTGAAAGTATTTCACAGTGTGAAGATGAAAGTGAAAGAATATCAAGAGGTAAATTAGACGTAAGTCGGAGCTGGTCCCAAACATGTTTTATAGTGGACGATGCACAAGAAGAACATCGAGTCTTGAAGTATGTGATTATAATGTTTCTGCATTCAAATCATCTTATCTACATACATATTATGTCCACTTCGGATGCCTCTGCTCTGAATGCAAGTATAATAACAACTCATGTCTTTGACAACACTGTGTGGCCAAATCTTCCCATCATGTTATGTCTCTGGCATGTGAGGAGAAGTTGGCTAAAGATTCTCCACATGAAGTTCACGATCCGTTTAACAGAGCAGCCTTGAACAAAGAACTGGGGGATATAATATACAAGGTTGAGACTGACGGTATGTGTTTGAGGGTTTGGCAAATTCATGACTATGATCTATTCTGGTCAAGAGAAATAGAAGCTACATACGTATAACCACATATTGCGTTGTTGGCGACAGATGTCGAGGACGATTTCATGAAACTCATGGAGAAATGGAAGTCATTTGAACAAGTATTTATCAATTACTATCGATCGCATTTGCACCATTGCATCCATCTGTGGATAGAACAGTTCTGTTCTTATCGATACTCTAACCGGAACACAAATGGGTCTATAGAGCGATAACATCACTCCATGAAAGCTCATTTGAGGCATAAGACGAAGAAAGCCCGGAAGATTGGATGGTTACTCCATATGCTATCAGATGTCACTGGAAGGTTAGCTCCCTTATCCTAATCTTGCAGACATGGCTGCTCCTGGTATGTAAAAAGCTGCGAAACAGGTGGCTCGCACTGTGAACTTTGTTCACCATGAATGAAGGATAATGACGATTGACAGTTGGCTGAAAAGTCTTGTGAAACCCCTCCTCCATGGGGATCAGATAATCTATCCTGACTCATTGACAGACCCTGGTCGTCAGTTTGCGATCCTCCATTTTGTCTATCTGTATCTATCTTGCTTCTCAAACAAGCTGTCTATTGTTGCTTGACAGATGGGTGTCATGCTGTAGGGGTAAAGATGAGGGCTACGAACAGTGTGAAGGCCACTCGTTATGGGTGAATTGGCGTCTAGACGGGACATTCAGGACATTAGAAATGGTTGTGGCGAGGACGAGACTGAAGGAGACAGCAGGGAGTAGCTCCCTGAATTAATACCACCTGATTCATGAGTCTTGCTCTCTGGTCTGCTGTCGGGAGCTTGTGAGCGAACATTACCACTTCCTTCTCCTCCCCATAGACCTCTCCCAGCACAGTTGACAAAAACATGGTGACATTTCAGCCTAAAAGGATTTAAACGGATGTTCAATGTACATTAGCTTATCAACGTATGTAAGAATTTGCTGGAAATCACTGATTCTCCGCTCGCACCAATCAGGCAGTGCTTCCCACAAGCCTTCAAGCGGTCAACACTTTTGTATCTCACAGTGGATCCATAAGAACCTGTTGACAAAAACCTCATTCAGTTATCGAACGGCACAAAAAGCAAGTGAAGTCTGCTGAAGGTCTAACTGGGAAAAAAAAACAGAGGAATTAAGCATGATACCTATTCGCCTGATACCATGCGCAGAGACGAAGAAGCGGCAAACAAGACAGTACATCAGAGCACGAAGACGACAGACGCTTGCAAGTGCTCAGCGTGAATTTCTCTTCTTTCCTTGCTTGATGGTGGTGCGAATTTGCTGTAAATGAGTTAAGTTGCCATTGAAAGGTGTAAGTCCGCGGATCGGTCAAACATGCTAGTCCTCGAACTCGTGCGCAAAACTGGAAACATAGTTCTACTTGCACAAGCTCGACACTGCTCACCTGGATTGGCATTCGGAGGGCAACACGTTTAAATAATTGTGAAAGTTTTCTACGCAATGCAGAAAGCGTGCCCATCCTTCGAAAGCCAACAGATACACGCACGCTCCTGAGGAAACTTTTGTGCGCATCCATTGCCAATCACCTCTCCTTTCGATCCTCACGCAACGAAGAAAAGCGAGCGTGGTGGTATCGATTCAGATTCTGTCTTCACCAATCGATGAGCGCGTAATGTAGCAGCAGAAGCCCTGTAGCGTGTCTGCGCAAGGCCGATAAAACTCTATTTTCTTCACCTTGATCGATCGATCAATTGTATAAAGCAGCTGAGAGATGCCGGATTAACCTTTCCATGTTTCTTTCATCGAAAGAATCCGCACCCTCTGCTCCTGTGCTCGAAAGTGTATTCAAATCCTGTCGCGTCCGTTCTTTAACTGATCCTTCCTTAACGTTGCCCCACGATCGTGATCGATCCAAAGGTGGAAAAATTGTCTTATTTTTCAAGATTTTGAGAATCTTAAAAACCGATAATAAGCTATGCGTCAACGCATAGCAATAAATATGAAAAATTGATATATGAATGTGATAAATCAGAGACTTCTAACAAAGAGCTATTACCTCATACGTGTTTGTAGCAAAGGTGGCATCTTTTGCCACGACATTATCGTTTCCAATACGTTGTCGTATGGTGGACCGGCTCATACTTGAAAATCAAAAAATTGATGCTATGCATTATGTTCCAAAGACGTTTATAATACTAAAAAATATATATATTTTTAATAACTTTAGATCTCTAATCTCATTGCACCAAGTGATAGAGCTCGTCGTAAGCTTCTCATGGATACTTTATTTACTATATTTGGACGCTTAATGATGAAGTTATGAGATTCTAAGGATGGAAAAATCAAGCTTAACATTAGCTTGTCAATGCTGACTAGGTATTTGCGGTTCTTGACGAATACTAAGGGTACAAGGGGACTGCTTGATTTGGGTTGAATGCACGTATTGTAAATTGATGTAAGGAGGTGCTTAAGAGAGCAACTTGTGTCTGCGACTTAACGGTGGATGTTTCAGAGAATTGAGAGGTCCAATGCATGCGCACAAGGTGTCATTGGGTTCAGATCTATACAAGCTAAAAACTGGTTAAGACGGTTCGTGAAGAGACAAATTGTGTTGTATGTTTTGAAAAACATTGAGATGTAAAGAAGAAAAAATAGAGTGCTTCAATGACCTGCGAAGGAGAGTTGGATGGTTAGAGTCATATTGGAGTACAAAATTGTTGTACTTGGATCCATCGGGATCGAAACGAGTTCTTCAGGAAATTAAAGACGATACGAAGTTTCATCAAACAATTTGAGAGATGTGAAGAAAATTGGCTCGCATGGAGATGCTTATGTCAGATTTTCGTATGCTTGCGATTTGAGGTTGGAATTGTTCTTCACGATCTAGAGACCAAGGTCTTTGTTCTTGGTGCTTAAACGATCAAGACGTCTTCATCTACGCCTAAGAAAAGATCATATCTGGATTGGGTTGTTGTGTTCGGCATGGTGAGTGAAGTTGAGTTGCAAGGGATCAATTTACGTCAATTTTTTATTTCTTGTGATCAAATTTCTCCTCATTCTTTCCAAAGAGAACTCCAATCACTTGTTCAGAGTGTCGTCAGGATCAAGGTAGCTATATCTACCTATGAGAGAAGACAAATCTCAGATAAATGATATATTTTAAGGATGCACATGATTTTAAGTCGCAAGGATGAGGTTTTAGAGGTTCTATCATCTATGACCAAAAATGAAAAATACCTCGACTATCGAGAGTCAGATCTGAAAGTTCTTGGAGCCAACGGAGTCAAGAAGGAAGAACTCATTGATATGTGAAGATCATTTGATGAAAAGAGAAAGTTCTCATATAGGTCTTTTTGGTTGCTCCGCTATGATTTCTATCTTTTGAACTCGTTAGAGTTCTATTTTATTATGTGTGGCTTGTTGTAGCTAGTTTTAACTAAGAGATTGTACATGGATGTTGATTGGATCAAGATTTGAATCGTGGTGATACTATTGCAAACCTTTTTGTTAGCAAATGGGTGTTTCTCGTGCTTTGAGCTACGCTTCGATAGTTTAGGTCTAGGTTGAGATGCAGAGACTTGCTTCAAGAGATTAGGTGCAGATTACAGACCACTTAGGTCTGTTCATCAGTTTTGTGTCTATAGAGAAAAGCGGGAGTGTATATAAAGTGAGGGTTGGAATTCGTGCGAAGCTTGTTCTCGTGGTTGTTTTTTCTCTCGCTTTTATTCAACACATGATATCTCTACAGCTAAGAACCTCACACTTTTCTGGACAACTTTCACGAGTAATATGATATGATAACGTGCTAGCATTGCTAACATCCACTTAGTTGCCGACCCCGTGATAAATGGACGATCCTCCTTCTTGTTTACCTCTTGGTAAAATATTACCTTCTCGTTTCGCTGAATCCACATCCTCACGGACGTTGTATCATCCACTGAATAGTTGTGTAATCTCTGTCTATATGTATGCTCGGTATTTCTTACATCTTCCACCGATAATTACATATCATGTGATCATAATACAGAGCCTTGGGATTCAAACTCGAATGATTGTACTGATCTAGAAGGTACTTATGATGTTGTTCAATGATTTTTGTAAGCTCTACCCGAGCAGCAATTAGTCTCTCAACAAATTCATGACACTGATTTGACACTTTCGGTGCGACAACAACATTGCTAATCAAAGTAGTGGGATCAAGACGACCATGACAATACTCACCAACTTGATCCTTGTGCTCTGTATTTGCCCATCTGATTGTCACTAACTCGAGAGTAATGACATGTGTCACTACAGAGAAATGACAAATGCAACCATGATTCTATAAGGTGTCAACTTTCTACTTTGTCCTAGTGATCGACTACCTCTGCCAGATGATAAGACCATGATTTCTGCTGGAAGACTTGTCCAAACATGAGTGTGGAGGGTTATCGTTTGGACTTCTTGTGATTGGAACTTCTCCATATTCTACTTCTTTGTTTGTGCGCCGCGTTTACTTGTGTTGACGCTTGATTTCTGAAGTGAGTTCACTCCAATGTGCTGTTGATAGTGAGACTGGAGTTGCAGACTAATCAGACTACATTTGTTTCTCTCACGGTGAGATTGGACTAACGACCGACAGACCGTGAGAGGCTGCTTGTGGTGATGGCAGGTACATGTTGTCTTTACCTTGACTGTCCTAGTAAGAGATAGATGAGCTCAAGTAAAAGCGGCATTAGGCAAGTTGTGGTTACGATGGTAACGAAGATTTCGGCATTTTGGTTGGAGAGTGTGTTCACAATATTCTATCATCACAGAGTTCTCAAGAAGTTCGGGTGGAGACTTCTCGACAGTGGGTATACACCATATATGCAGTATAGTGAAAGATGGAATGAATCCATGGACGTGTAAACTTGTAAACTGTGAGATGATTTAGCGAAATTTATGTTTAAGGTTCATGAAAGAAAACAAGGATTGAATTTGGATTTCACGATCCACATTCAAGTTCTCAGTTAAAACATTTGAAGCTCGAACGTGAAGCACGATAAGTTTTGGAGTCACAAGATGGAAGATATGAAAAACTGTGCCAGTGAGAAAGCAATGGTGGTAAAAGAGGTTGCAGAGTACTATCAAATGGCTATCAGCAGTACCTTGGAGTATTCATGCCGATTCAACCAAGTGTACAAGTGAACGGGTTGTTTTTTTCCGCGCCTCCTACATTAAACGTGGCACCAATGTGACATACAAAATAAAACATCATATCAGAGTCTCTTCTTCATCATGTGCAGTGTTCCATCTTCTTCTGGTAAAGAAATTCAAAAAAGAGCGCGATCCGGGAACTCCGCTGCTAGGACCGGAAAAATACGGAAAAACGAAAAAGAAATGGTGAAGTGCGGTTAGAAATGGTGAAGTTCGAAAGCATTTATCGATCATGGATAACATCCATGCTTTGATCTATGTACCAAGTTGAAAGCACAGTTCAGCTCTGATATATACTAAAGACCACGCTGATTAGTCAAGGTTCTTTCATTCAAGCACTTCCTTGATCGCCAGATAAATGTAACTCTCGCAAAACTAAAGGAGAAGATCTGTACTGCCAGGCGCGCGTATATGGGTTAAGCTGGTACCGTGATTTCCATGGCCAGTGTATCAATCCTACGAAATCAAGTCCCCACTTGAAAACGATCATTTTGAGGTTGTGAAGGACTGGCCCAGGGAAGAAGCTGAGATGATTTGATCATGAGAATGTCGAAGAGCTTCAGTTAGGAGCAATATCCGGAGCGTTCTTAATACACTTCTGTCCAGAATTCATGATTACTGGGTTGAATCTGGATTCTACGTCGACTTTTTCTCTTTCGAGTTCTTTGCCCAAAGTGGAGCCCTCTCGCCTAGCTCTTTCTCATATTGGTAGTCAAAGAATAGCTCTTCTCCAGGCTCTATCTTTCTTTTTGCAAATATACCCACTCTATGCTGACCTGCCACCTTCACTATCTGCGCAGAGCATTTTCGTCCGAGCAAATCGTTCGTCAAAGTCACTTCCAGCACAAAATAAGACCGGCCGCTTATGTCAACTATGGCAGTTCTGTGCAAAGTAGATAAACGTCCATTGGTTCATTGGAGAAACTTATGCTTGATTATACAGCGATGAAACTAGTGTAATAAACTTATTGTGAAAGGTTTACCCTTGGATAGCAGTTCGGTTTTCGTGAGTGATTGGCAAACTTCAACTTGCTCCCCAGACGATAACCATCAATGACAAACTGCACACACGTATAAGTTATATAAGGTTGTTAGAATTGTTGGCTCTACAAAGCTCGTTCTGATTCGTAACGATTCTGGGTTACAGGAAAGACGTGGAATCAGCTGAAACCAAAAACTAATCGTGGGCGACATTTGTTTTAAGCTGACGATAGGTTTTCCTAAGCGACGAATCAGTCATAATCTTCGGTAAATTATAACGCCAAAGGTGCGTACCTTGTCATTGAGATCAAAGAGAAATGATAGATTCACAATGTCGTAAAGCTTTCCCCGTTTGTCAGCCTCAAGTTGAGATATAAGCTCCCCTGTATACTCACCCAGATAATCGTGTGTGCTCGCAGCATCCTGCAGTAACCAGAAGTTGACACAAAGCAAAACGTGCCCAGGGGTTGTTTGCAGAAGCGACTGAGATTCAGAAATACTGGAATATCTCAAGTATTTGTACTGAAGGTCAGAGTAGTATATAATGTACACGCGTAAAGGAGTTTCCGGAGAAAACAGCATTCCCGCACACTTAGGTAATCCCCTAATAGTTTTGAACCCATGGAAGTATAAAGTGAATAACAAAGGGTAGTGTACATGTTCGCTAACTTGGTTTGAGAGTTCGATGTTAGCGAATGAACATAACCGGGGTCGGAACAAGGGGAAATGTGTAGGGAAAGCACATTTCCCTACACATTTCCAAGATGGTACCCCCAGGTAGGAAGTGTAGAAGAGATGGCAAGTACAGTATGCGATGCAGAATGATATAAGTGAAATGATATATAGCATCTATATCTGTAATATAGAGTGGTAAAGCGAACAGTAAAGTGCATAAATAACGAGTTATCTAGAGAATGACAAGCATGAACATACAGTATGCATCGTCTGGAGAAACACATCATAAAGCAACATAGATTGTCAACCATGAAGAAGGTTAGAGGCAATTCTCTCAACAAAGGTCTCGGACAAGGCTGTAGGTAATAGGTACCTAGGGTTAGCAGGCGGATTCCCGAGGGAGTAGGTGTATATACAAAAACCCTAATTATCGTTAGACTTCAGGTATCGTCAAACTATTATAGGAGCAAAACCTGAATAGATTGCAGCCAAGTCTAGTTTTCAGTTATGCATAGTACAGGCTGCTGTCAGAATATAAGTCAAAGATGCGAACCTTGAGAAATAAACCCCAGCCGCTTATGTCGGACCTGCCTAGTAGCACCTAATCACAACGGAAATATGAGCATGGTTAGTCAAGTGCAAGAGGAACTACTGTTGATTCTTGGGTCTAGGAATGTATTGCTTCAAGAATATATTAATCCTTTTAAACTTCGATGTCAAGTTCCACAAAACGTCCCTCTGAAGATCATATAGCTCCCCAGTTACGGTTTACAGATTCTGTCAGTTGACGAGAATATGGCGGTTTAAACTGGCGTACTGTACCTTACTCGCTGACTTCCTAGTCGCGTTCCTGTCTCAGACGGTAACACTATTTCGACTTCAAAGAAACAGGGTCAACGACTATACCGATTTCTTTTGGTTCAGCAGAATTCTCATGTTCAAGCAGTGATCATGAGTCTGCAGCTTTCGTCTCGGGTTTGCCGAGTTGTCCCCGACGTGTACTATGTCTCCACACCTCCTACACAAGGTTCAAAGTTGAGAATTTCAGAAGGAGAGAACTGTATCTGATCGCATGCATCTCAACCAACTTAACTCTGACCATTCAGGAAGGTGCGTAAATAAAGTCCTATCAAAAAATATTTACAGGTTACGGATAACTGATATTACGACACTTTAGAGTTCCCTCCAGTACTTGATTCAAATTTTAATCCATAATCCATATGCATCGTACAGATTTCAACTTAATGATGTAATGAAGCAACGTTTAAATCTAATCTCTTGAACTAGTCTGCGGTCTAAGAGAGGAAAATGTTCTTTCGCTCATAAAGGTTCTCACGTATCCAACCAATGGAAGCAAGTGTTCCAAATCGCAGAAGTATGACTCACTTCAAAGAACAATTGCGACAGACATCAGGATCACACTCGCGGCTTGCCGAAAAGCATGGACAAAGCTTATTGCTGCACTGACTCTTCCCACATTGGCATCCAGGAAATCGGTTCTTACAGAGGCTTGAACACCTGTTTCACATGTGACACAACTTTAGAAATCTCAGATTTCACGCAATATCTAGTTAGGGTTGGCAGAACTTCACAGCTAGCACGTAAGGTGCTTTAGAAGGGAAGAACTTTTGTACTTCCTGTTCCTTCTGTAGAATCATCAGTTTCTGGTTCTCCTCTTCTGAGTCTCTTTATTCCCGTTTTGGAGAAAGATGTACTCATTAAGAATTGCATGCCGTAGCCTTTCGACCATAGCCCCCGCGCCGTGGTACGACGGTGCTAGAAAGAAGGATGGGTTGGGTTCCGAAGAAAGATAGAGAGTTAGGTACTGCTCATTATGCAACCCCCTTACTGTTTCCTACAAGGTTCTGTTTAGATGGATTATTTCAAACACCGTCAACCGCTTGACATAAATCCGCCTCATTATAACGTAACGGATTGGTCAATCATGGAATGACGTTATCTTACCTACACCCAACAAATCAAAACACAAGTGACGAACAAATACTGTTCGAGCTCACCCGCAGTATTTCTCACACGACGTTCTTCGTTGTTTGCATGTGCATTGATCTCCACACCCCGAGCTGCAACTACAAGGGTAATATTGATGCCGTAAATTTTCACCAGCGATTTTTCTAGAAAACTTATGAGACAATTGAGTGAACCTGATCTTGCGGCTGCCTCTTTTCTTTTGCATCCTTGCTTTCACCTGAAGGATTTTAGAACATGAGAATTTTCTACTTGAAGTTCCTTCCAAGTAGGAAATTAAGCAGTTCACACTATTGTAGTTCTATTGGAGCTTCAAGATGACGCGACGAGTGCATCGACCCGGAACTGGAAGCAAATCATTATCAGCTGATAAGCATGATCGACTGAAGATCCTGTCCACTGTCTTACCACATGGGCTGAAGAAGCATCTTGAAGAATGGAAGCCACCTCAGTTTCCCTCATTACAATACGATTCCCAACCTCAGCACAGTTCTTGTATCCTTGGAGTAGGTTCTGGGCTATTAAGCAGCTGATTTTCATCACATAGACAGCCAATAGATCCACACTATCAGTGTCCTGTCGTATCAGTATCCATCTGCAATGTCATACAGGAACTACACAATCAACTACAAATGAAGAACTATTAACTTAAGAATATCCAACGAACAGTGAGAAATCCAACCTGCTCTTGCCAAAAATCTGTAGACCTTTGTTGAAAAGGTCAACTTCCAAGTTGTTCCATGTTTCGCTTGTAACATGACTCATTCTGGAGGTAGTTTTCACGATGATAGCAGCTTCGCCTTTTTGAACATCATCCTGGATCTTCGATATGCCTTCCGCTCCTATGTGGCTTGCAGTCCCCATATCTTTCACCTCTTTCACCTTCGATATTTTCAGAGTCATGTTCAAACATTAAATGTGATTAGTTTGATATACACGTCAAGTTCCCCTGTCTCGAATAGATTCACGTGGCAACATCTCAATATCAATATATAAACTCTACTTTAGTACCTTGATCAGACTTAAATATACGGCTAATCTGTTAAAACGTCTAGCATCAAATCCGTATGTATATAGGACGGTATCCAACGGGAGTTTGAACAAGTACCACGATATTCCTTGGCAGAAAATTACAATGTTGCCCGCAAGGCTTCGTGACTTCCTGATGTATGTATGGTTCCAGTCTCTGCGCATTGCTCTGGACAGGTTCGAAATAACTTTATTCTACATTGACATGATTAATTATGTCGACCATTTTACTCGGAATCACTATGATAATCTGACATTCATGTCGGATTTGAAGCATTCAAGGAGAACAATTGCAAGGTCAGTATGTAATACATACCGGAAGAATAAGTGGTTGACCGTAGCCATGTAGCTCACAATCAAAAACCTGATCATGCATGTGAACACCAAAATGCAGATTAGAAGACATCAGTGCCCCAATTTCCAGTATGGTATCTACAAGGAAGCTGGACACTGTCAACGACTTGATTGATTCAAACATGCATGCACATCTAATTTTACGTACCAAACATATTCGACAGAACAGTTTGTCGAATGAACTCATAGTATCCGTGAGATTCTCCGGTAGACATGGTTGTCTCTCCGGTTCATCTTCAACGGTCTTCCGTTTAAGAAGCGGGTGGTTTTCAAAATTTAAACGGTTCATCTCTGCAACCAACTGCTCATAAACCCCTGAATCTTTTCCATCATTGTGACTTTCCTGTTTGTCTTCCCAAGAGATCTGGGAGGAACCATCGGGATCTAGTAGGAATCTATTCTTTCCCATTGCTTCACATGGGGTTCTGTCGGAGAAAACTTCGTCTTGAAAGGATATACGATGAAATTTTGCAGTAAGTTCCAAGTAAGCTTGCTTGTAAGGATTTTGCTTTCCACCGTTGCTGATATCAGAATCTACGCGGGCGTCGTTCGCCGTTACTGTAACCAGTTCACTGCCTCTTATCAGTTGCGATAAAAAAGACAAATATATGTCGTTTGCCATAATCAGATTATATCTATCCTGCAAACAAGACCAAATGCTTGAGAGTATAAGTTAATTTTTGGAGATTTCTACTAGCCATACATTAGACTATTAGAGTAATGATCCAATGGAGAAGCATCACGCCTTCTATACTAAATATTGTGCACGGTGGTAATCGAACTTTTACCTTAAGCTCCTCTCGCTCCCGATCAGTTCTCGAAGAAATGATCTTAAGAAGGGCATCACTTACTCCACAAGTTTGAGTTGCCTTCCTGTACAAGTGATCCAACCTCCTAGTACTAGTTAGTGGATACGTAGTTGGTTTTATAAATATCGAAGATGCGCGGCTATTCATCTAGTTGACAAGATTTTGATACTGCTAACAATACATGAACAAGATTCAAGGATTTCCTTGGGAGGTTAGTACCACATTGTATCATGAGACTTCACGTTTTACAAGAGGATGAACCTCTAGTATCTGATATTATGGCGTTTACCTCATATATGAGCAATTGCAGTGTTCGGACCATATATCGCTTGCCAACGCATGTATTGTAACAATGATAAGTGAAGAAAAGCTAAACGCAAAAATATATCATCCGATTCTATTCTCATGTACAGCTGAGGCTAATCACGAAGCATGGTTTATAGGTTTACATCTTTTCTCCAATGTAGACTGCTTAACTTTGAAAATACTGAGGCCATAATCAACAGTCTGCCGATAAAGTTCAATGACATGAACCCCGCATGAATTTCACTGTGGATTGTCCACAATGGAATTCATGCGTTTCACCATTATCATCCCCAATGGTGTCGTTGAAGCGTAGAAGAGGTAAATATCATTCGGGTAATCCAGTTAACTGGATACTCAGACAACAATATTGCTTACCAAATGATGAAGTCTTCATTTGTTGTAAACTTACTATCCAGATTTGTCCCCTTGTGGTCATATGACTGGAGTTCATCCTCTGAGTCGCTGAGAATGACGGTTTCCTTCCGGTATCGATTATAATAGATCCGCTTTTGATGTTCAATAGATTGTCCTTCAATCATGAGTCGATTTCTGCTTTCAAAACAGACAAATGAATTGATCATGAAGTGCAGTCAAGTGATGCTCACTCGATTCAGTCAAACACATATTGCAAAATCATTTCGAACTTTAAGTTTAGTAGTTTACGTCTAGAATAATATAAAATCTGGACTTCGTCCAATGAATGAGTGAAATTTTGCCCTGTGAGAAACATGTACACCTATCGATCATTTCTGGAAATGCAAGCTGCTGCGGACTGATAGCTACCATTTACAAGAAAAATCTTTAATATACAGTCGTACCTATCAGTGAAAACCCAAGTGGTATAGCGGGGAGGCAATAGTTCCTTGTGAGGCCTAGGTAGGATGGTCTCGATCACTCTCGACTCTTTGGTACCACTTGTTCCAGCATATGTACAGGAAATACTTGGTGCTAGTGGATCATCGGAGTCAACACTCGGATCAGCACGGTAGAGTTCTTTCACTGAGAAGGTTGACTCGTTGTCCCTGTTTAGATGGGAAAAGAGTAATTTGCTCATGCCATACTTGTGCAGCATCAGCTTTCCACGGTTTCCTGCGAGTTTGTCCTGGAAAAAGGAACATCAATGATCATCTATTGAGCAGGGTTTATGGCAAGGTTGAAATAAGCTTGATGGCTGCTATTATGTATCAAATGGTGCCTGAAATGTTGAACTCTTACCTTAACAACTTCGACTCTCTTGTTTTGTAAACTTGTTTTCAGTCTGTTCAGCGTCTCCATCATTTTCGATGACCCTTTTGAAGTTTTATCGTCATCCATCGTGCTGTCAAGGATATACATCATGGACGTTATTATTATACACGTAATTTTTTTACATTAGGAATTTTCCTTGTTGACATAACCGAATTTCACTAGTACATACTTGTACATTCCTAAGACACATTTATGTGTCTTTGGAATTTAAGTTACAATACATGCTCCACTAATAGAAACTTTAGTACTACGAATATCTAACGGAGTGGGACAAGAACATAGGAGCGGCATAATCCAAGTTGGAATGATGAGATAAGAACACATATTATGAAAACGTAGACGGCCTGTGTGCTATACATTACGCTAGTACATGCATATGGTGTCGCGGAGTGGATGGAGGAACGATATGCATCTTTTATCTAAAGCTGGACGTTACAACGATAGTGTAATATCCAAGATGATTGCTGTCACACAAAGGCGGTAATACTGAAACTATATGCTTTATTCTTGGAATCCAAAAACTTGACTGTATGAAGCTTCCAAACTTACGTACCTTTTTCAAGCAAGATTCCGTTGAAGCAGTGGGACTATCCTCCTCGAGATTCCCGCATCGAGAGTCAGAACTTTGGGAGGTATCTGACACGCAAATCTCCACCGTCCTGTTCATTTGGCGTGCGAAGTTCTTAAAAGTGGAACGGGAAGGTCATAGGGCAAGAAGATAGAAGGGATATATAAGCACTAGAAAAACTTCGAAAGTATTTGCCACTTCTCTCAAGAATCACCACATTATAACCAAGGGATGACGAAACGTAGAGCTGTCACTCTGGATATCAGAGTAGAAAGTGAAAATTGTAGTAATGGCGGCGGGTGACGGGGTGGTGCAGTAAGGCAGTCCCGCGCATGGGTTGGGTACCGCCATAAGCGGCGAATTCCTGGCAGGAAGTGGAACGCAGCTTAGGACTTGTAAAAACATGCATTTGCTGCTTCTGAGGGCAGGTAGATAGGTCCCCGTAAAAGAGTAGAAGGCTTTACAAATAAAACATGATCGAAAAGAAAGGGCACGCGCAACGATCGAAGGAGCAGCCTAGCCTCACCAGTTACGGCGAGGAAGAAAACCAAAGCAGAATGAAATAGGTCACACAATCACCAACCCGATCCAAGGAGATCAGATTACGTCAGATAAGTAAATGAAAAAATTGGATTACAGACATCACAGCCCGTCACGATTGCTTCGGAACCATGTGATAATAATCATCAAGAAGGTACTTTATTTAACATGAATCCACAAGACCTGTACTCTGTTTAAAGAGTGGAAGACCCGTTCCCCTTTTGTCCTCGGAAGAAATCGATGCTAGAATATGCCATGGAAACTGCATAGGAAAAATACCATGATCAAGAGCAGTAACGGTTGTAGGGGAAGGTTGCGAGTTGTATCCCATGAACTGTAACTAGGATACAGATCAACCGCGGTCTTTTTCTACTATGGTTCCGTGAACTAAGGTGCAAGTTCACTCATCTGCTCGTTACTGTGCTATCGTTCCAATTCACAAGGCGTTCCCGACGAGGTTCTATTCGAGCCGTTTCTGCCAGGCGCCTTGACAAGGCGACTCTCCGCATACATATCGACTAAAGGCGGAAGTCCCCTGAAGAAGAGAAACCAGTAGGGGGGTTTAAACCCCTCTCCTGGTATAAAAGGTATTCAATAAGAATATTTTTTCTATATTTTTTGTTTCAATTCAAAATTCTTCTTTAGAGAGAACTTTCTTTGGAGGACAAAACTTTTCAATCTTAGATTAATTGGTTTGTGATATTTTTTAAAGCAAAATCAAATTCTTTTTACGAAATGGTAATACTTTTCAATCCTTTTCTAATGCTAGTTTTCACATCAAATTGAAATTTTCAGTTGTTTTCTAATGCTACCTTTCACATCAAATTTTGAAATCTTACGAAAATGATAAAAGAAGATGCAAATCGCTCCGGGTAACCCAAAAGAACGCATATCGCGACTGCGATCACTGAAAAATGAAAAGTCTGGATTACCCAGACACTAAGTATCAGTAGCGGGGGTATCTTAGTATATAGTCCAGTACTTATAGACTTCTTCGGTGGTGGAATTCTGCTATAAGCGATGAACTAAATTCTACGAGGTGGTAACTTAAAATTTACACACCATGCTGTATGTTCACTGAACTTCACGCCCCATCTTGATTGCTAGTACTTGTTATGCATTGTATAAGTTACGATTATTTTACAAAAACAAACCCTAAAAACAGATTAAATGAAATTTTCACCTATTTAAACTACAGAACTGCATTATAATTAGCGTACATATTTTCATATGGAATTGCAAGAATCTGATGATGAAAAATCAACTTATCTAATACTCTCATAATATCATGATTCAGTTTTAGGTGATTTTACTCGACTAGAATATATTCTATTGTATTTTATTAAGATTCAAACGACATTCACTGACAGTTTTGATCAACATAAAATCTCCAAGCCCAGATCTTTGAATTTCTTCCACCTAAAATACTTGCTCTTATGTTATTGTTCTGCAACAGGCAAGTTACAAACTTCCAGATTCATCATTTCTTATCAAACATACACAGTTTTGTACTGCACTAAAAGTCATGGCATCGTTCTTGACATCCATAGGTTGTACAAAGTATCATAAATACGTACAAAACTTCAGAACATTTTCTTTGGTCAAGTAAGAAGAGGGTTAGGCCCGCGAACATTAGCGAGATAAGTTAACTCTTTGAACTTCATAAGTTCTTCCCACCAACATTTTAGTAGCAGAGAAGTGAGTCCCGTTGAAGTCCCTTCTTGCATCTGAGATTGTTCTACTTCTGCGGAATGGTGAACTCTTATCGGCGTTATTCTTATGATAATTAAGAATTCTTTATTAAGAAAATTATCCAGTTTCCAGCCTATTATCTCTTCTCTGCGTTTTTCTCTTCTTGTCCTCGGCCAGAAGTGAATGTCACATGCATATTTAACATATCTACCATAGGACTGTCACATGAAGGCGCGCACTAACGAGTTTTACTCCTAATCGATGAAATTAAGGGTATTGTATCAAGACTCGTATCAGAAAACGGAATTAGGGTTTGTGAACATCGTAAACATCGAATGTCAGTGCCTGCAGGGAGCGAGAGATAATCGGGTTGGAAATTTTCAAATTACTGCAGAGAAACAAGAAGAGGCTGCTTACCAGAATCCTCGTAACTCTTTTACCGGGTAACCAGTTCGTTTGCACTAGAACTCTAGAAAGTTATCTATGAGACCTTCCGACGAAGAGCTTTGAGACCTGCAAACAACTTCATCTCTTTTAACTGGATTACTATAACATTGAAATTTATCTCCTCATTACCAATCTGATTCAGTAAGGCATCTTGTGTATTTCTGGTTAAGTCCATTTTTCCAACTGATTATGTCACAGTTTGACATTTGTTTGGAACAGACATTGAGTCTTTCGACTTTCCCCATACATTCTCTTTTATCATTTCCTTTATATTCTTTTTTGTTTATGACTCATCATACAGCATTTTCGCTGAAGTATAATTAGAACAACAAAAGTTCTGAAGAAACTGATTTCTTAACTACACCAGTATCATATTTTCTTCTCCTTTCTCCTAAAGTCCGTCATCTATCCATCCACCTTTAAGAGACTACCTGCTGTTACTCAAACTTGTCCACAGTAAACCTCGACCACGAGACAGAATTACGTCCTTGATGCTTACAAGTTCCCGAAGGTTCTGCAATATAGAAGAGACACCTAGTTGAGCTGTTGGAACCACGGTTATCTATGAATCTGGAGCCGAAAGGCTATCTCGGCCGCAAATTCACAGAATATGCTTATATCAACTGGTCACCATAAATGGTAACCCTCCTTTCAAGTAGGGAGTACACGACTTCACACGAGTGTGCCATTTGCACTCAAATACCAGTTAGCAGTCTCGAATCCTCCACCTCCACAACCTGTAGCCCGCATAGAAGTTCTGGGAACACATTTCACTTCCAACGCTGTTTTACCTCTTCGTCAGGTAAAAGATTGGAGGTAAACTTCCAACACCCAGTCTGCTCAGTCCCTTATTCCTAAGTATAAAAGAAATGTACATATCTATTGATGATATATATATATATAAATAGATATAAATATTTGATACACGAGTAAAGCAGCTTTCAGAGAAACCAGTGACTTCGCCCGCACATTTAGGTAACTCCAAATAGTTTTGAACCCATGTATGTGCATATATATATTTATAGGGCTTTGATAACGTCCGTCCAAAGGAATTATTCTTTCGGCTGTACAAAGGTGTGACGAAATGTTTCTTCAACTCACTCCTTTTGTTTGGGTACTACTCCTTCCTACACTTCTCGAGTACACAAGTGACTACAATGGAGAGTGGATTCGAATGACGACCCTACAGTTAGACATGCCTTTTCTAGAGCCAAACTTGTTCGTCTATCATACTCTTTCCTTTGCTTTCCGCAGGCTCTGAGTAATTATTGGTTTTAAGGTGAACACTGATCATAACAAACTACGAAAGAGCAACATGTGAATTAGAGGCCCTAAAAGTTCGATCGGCTGCAAAATTGACCACAAACACCTAACCTCTTCTCATCAAAAACACATGTAAACTGTATGTATCTCATTAACTCCGCACGCCAGGAAAAAGAATAACCATGCTGCAAGTCACTTTGGTGTTAAATTAGAATACAATGAAGGCCGTGCTTGTAAAGCTCTTAGTTGAAACTCGTCCAGGCGTGCTTTGAAGACGTTGGGTCCTACAAATGTCATCAACTTTGAGATACATGTTCCCGATGCTGTCTCCGCGAGTCTCTGGAAAAGCACTACGATCGGAATGTAAGAGAATACACACACCGAACTAGATGAACTCTGAAGAATCACTGACAAAGAAGCTTAATTTGCAACTCCATACTTAAGCTACTTCATACACAATCGTAGTGCACGAAGAACGAGTGAATATTAGTTCATACAGACAAATAAGCTAAACACATGCCCTGAACTGGCTAAAATTCAGTTCAGGGCTTGAGGGGAAACAATCACATACATACCTGACCAGAAGTGAGAGAAGAGAACAGTGGGTTGATATACGACTCCAAACACGGCTTAAACTGTTTCTTCCCGACATTCTGCAGACGTTTGGAAAATGACAAAGAATTGGACTTGGTAGAGGAACTCTGCGCCCACCACTTACACTGTCTTCCACTCTATATTTAGCCTTGTAAGATCGAGTAACCATCAGATAACAGGTGCAATGGCATCTCCAACGTCGTGTCTTACTCAGCAACAAGAGGTCGGCACATACCTGGGCAATCAAAGGTAATAGTCTATACAGAGTTTCCAGAAGAAACTGATTCTGTTGAAAACCTGGGCACTGCGTCTGCATCAACCAATAGTGAATGATCAGAGACCTAAAAGTGTACAGAAGGTATTTAACTAGTACTTCATGTCAGTTCAATTCTCCATAGCATATTTCAGGTTTATACGGAACATCCAGCGCACCGTTCTGCTGCATATAACTTTCCATTGCAGGACCTGGTCATGTTGTACAAAAAGAATTACTTGTGCCATTCTCCTAATCCTTAGCAAGAAATCAGTCCACGATCTCCTCTCCCGGGTTTGTCAAGGAAAAGAAATTGCATCGTAAGTAAGCCCTTCACCGGAAAGTGGTAAACTGTTGACCTCACATCAGAGAACTACTTCGCAGAAACTCTGTGCACTCACAGTAAAGTGAACGTGATACAAGGACTTACCAACTTGGCTAGAATTGGTAAAAATTCAGCGGCGCGATCTGGGGCCACCTTGGACAACTCACGTACAAGGTAAATGGCTCCATCTGAAGCTTCCCAGGTAATTGAATCGTGGGAAGATAAAATCTGCGGACTACTCTCATGTACAGCGCAACCAACTTGGGAATTTTTTACTGTCTGCACAGAAGATAATGCCTCAGAAAATTTTGTACTTGGATATCAACTACTGTACACAAGCATGTGAGAAAATGAGCATTAGACGAAATCTCTTAACCTTTGAGATTAAAGAATTATACCATAACAGCTGCATGTACGCCAGCTTTGCTACAGCATCTGCAATGGAAATGAAGCTGAGCCTTTAGTAAGTTTCATCTGTTTCTAGGCCGTTACGGTCTTAAATGTTTACATAAGACAAGGATTTCAAACTCTAAGAAGGAGAATGCAAATACAGAATAGTAGAGACATGCGCTACAACTATCTACTCTCTGAGCCATAGTGTCTACCAGCGGGTTCAGGATGTTCGGAATGTTTAGGGAAAGCACAATATCCGGAACCCTGGAAAGGAACATATTATATATTCCTTCCCAGGGTTCCGGATACTGAACATGCATCAACTCTGTACGATGAGATGCTGACAATCCGTAATAATCCTAGCGTAGCGGTATGGATGACAAGCAGAAAGTATCCTTCCAGTATTCTTGGACTAGCGTGAAAATAATCCTACTACCGTAAGCTTTGGCAACTGCGAATTTTCAGAGGTTATTGCCTAATACACTATAAGCAGTACGTAACTGAAGCAAGTCATTAAACGGGCACTGAAAATACAGAACTGTGATAACCAAGCGGCATCAGTAAACAATTAAATGACAACTGCAGCCAAAAGTGGGATCGAAGTGTCAAGCCGAGTTCGAACAGAATGCGAGAGCAATACCATAGCAATAACAGATGATGAGAAAACCACAAGCACACAGCACGCAACAACCATAGAACCATGTCCGAAAGGGGCAGTCGATCAGCGTTCTGACCAAGATTCACTGCAAGCCGCAGTAGGTAGTGAGTAGGTGCGCAGCCAATACCTAATTACCACAACGCCGAGCATACACCTCAACCTTCTCCCTGACTTCTCGGCAGGATTCTACGTCCCGAACGAACGCACAAACGCTTCTAGGGTACGCAATTTCTCCATGGGATAACGGATTTCTATTGCTTATAGTAAGAAGTACTATCCGGACTGAACGATGCATGAGTTCCTTTACTGCTTCACAAAACTCGGGAACAGGGGAACTTACGGTTTCTCCTGCAGACCTGTGGGGGAGTGGCAATGATGAGGTTCACTGAGATGTTCTGACAGCTGAAATAAATAGTGCAACTTAGCTACCACCTGCGAGCAAAATTACGGAATTCTTCCGTCAGAACTTTTAAGTAAAAAGAAACACGCAACAAGTTCTTATACGCACTTTACTTAAAGCCGTCAGCAGTTGAGCTCTTCAGTGGGACGACAAATACACTTTTTCTATCACGTGTAGATCAAAATGCAAATAATACATCATTTATTACACTGAAAAAAATTTCTGCTTATACAAGTACAACTATCTTCTCTTAATCCTTTTCTCGATTGTCCAGGTCAGACAGTTAAATGCACAGAAGATAATAACATCGAAATTTACCAGTAGAATGAAGTAAGGATGAATTACATACTTTCTCAATGGCCTCCGTACTGTAAGTCGTCATAGCCGTCCCCAAAACAAATGCGGTGTTCTCCCTGACGGAAGATACCTCTGGATTCTTATCAAGGTTAACTGAGCGGCACGAAGAAAACGGTGCTATATCAACGCCTGCGAAAGTCACATAAATACTGGACAAACAGTGAATTTTTTACAGAATGAACACACGCTGCGAAAACCCCAAAAATCATTCGGCTGCCGAGAATGCAGCTTTCCAACTTACTCGAATCATCTTACCCAACCGAAAAGTCACTTCAAACCTCTGTCAGTCTGTGCATCATACATGGTCTATGAGAGCAGACTGTCATGAAGTCACGAGAGATTTCTTGAACATACATACAGGTTAAGCGTAAAAAGAAATCCTCCGATAAGAGATTATGTCAAACATTCAAGCACGCCCTGTGAATCCAAGCAACCAACCGTGGTAGAAACATCACGGTCCTCCAAATGATAACACGAACTAGTTTTAAGGATACTGTCGCCGAGATGAAAGAACCAAAGCTCGTAAAGCTTGAAGACTAGATGTTGCGCTTCCTCTGGAAACTCAGTGATGGCCTTCCCCAAACCTAGACATCAACGTCACGCGATTTTACAGTTACAAATGCACTGCAGTCAAGTTAGAGGGAAAACGTTTATGGTGAAAAGTGAAGACTAAAAAACTAACCAACATAATGATGCTGATTCCTTAAGGTTTTTCCATCTTGGCTTTTTGTTGTTTCAAGACAACCATCATTTTATCAAGTTACTTGACTCACTGCCCTGTCGACTGAGAAATGTCAAATTCTCTGACTGTGGATTACATCCTAGAGGTGCGTGCGTTGTAAGTAGGCTCAATAGAACAGTCGTCGTAAGTGCATATTCTTTCAAATTTTCTCAGTGGTACACGTTCAGTTCGATCAGCCCAATCAAGAAACTCACCAGAGCATGCAGCATCTCGTACAGTCCAGATCAGGTCTTGGTAGCAATTCATCAAAGCAACGATCAGAGGTTGCACATGTGGTCGAATTTTCTGTCGCGAAGACATGAAGAGCGTGTTGTCACAACTTCTCAGCAAATAACTTCCACGTGCTCAACACATGAAAGAAGTAGCTGCGACAAGTAGTATCCAGTAAAACGTATGAAGGGAATTGCTACCTCACGATCAATCTTCACCACGAGTTCGCCTATGCAGTGGCACGTACTCTGTAAGATGCAAACTCAAGACTTATCAGATGACCATGAAATGAGAATCTAACCAAACACACTGTAACTGGTAACGTGCTGCGACGGATGGTTGTCCAAGCGCTCGAAATGTCAAAATAAAAAACGGCAAGAAACGAGCCGGAAAGAAACGAGTTCCTTACAAGATTGTTCATCGAAAACACATAACATGATACTGTGTGGAGATCAAGACCAACCTCTCGAACTTGAGGGTTCTCAGCACATGACTGAGAAATGTAGTGTTTGACTACACATGCAATATGATTGGCCACTTCCTCCCTACCACTTTCACCTAGTATCAGCTTCCAGGTTTCTTGAGAGAAAAGGCGAACACCTTCAGCAGCATAATAACGGTTCAAACACCTGGTACAATGTCCATTTTAGATTGCCTCGAACTACCCACAAATTAGAAGAGATCATGAGTTTATTCAGCAAATTGACTACACAGTCCAGACGAACTGAATCGAGGCGCAGAACTCTGGAAGAAGCGAACCACTCTGACTTTCTCATAAGAACACCAAAGTCTAAACTCTTGTACATGCAAGTCTAAACAAATTACTAGCTTTGCAATTCAAAAATTCCATTGTAAACAACAAACAAAGGCAGGAAGTTAGTACTAACATGGCTGGAAGTAACTGCGGGTAGAATGATCGATTATATGATGTTGTTCTACACATAAAGTTTCTGGTTGCAATAGATGCGGCTGCAACACATATCACAGGTGTGGAGATGTAAACACGGTTGTCCCTCAACTATTCACATGACTACAGTCAGAGAAGTTCAACACACTCACAATCAGACAGCTACCTCGCTCTCGCTTTCTTCTTTGAACAACTATGGAGCGAGGCCCTGTCTCAACCTTTAATCAAATTTTGTGCAAAAGAAGCAAACTTGACAGAAACACTATCTTCAACCAGGACATCCCTCTGATGCAAGAAAGCGGAATAAGTATCTAACTCATGTAACTCTGCTCCGACAGTTCTGGGTTAAGTCCGAGAAGAGATGAGACCACATGACATGAGAGTTGCCAGTACCATAACGCACTTGACTCCAGTTGTCAGAAAGTCCAAGGGCCAACCCTTCGGCTATCATGGCATCATCCCTGTAACAGCGAGAGAAAGTAGTAAACGCATCTGTTCAAACAAAATATGCCTTTCTTTGACGTAATAAAGCTAGAACAGCAATCCGACACGACTTGACACACACTTTTCCTTAACACTAGGCTACCTCTTTTAAATTTCATGACTTGCCCGCTTCTAGGAAAATGATTCTCCAGAACTTTCAAACAGAAACAGTGCAACTATCAGCTGGCTCCTGTAAACACAGATTTTGCCTACCTGCTGGGTTTTCTGTTTCTCCCGAAATAAATGTAATAAAAACGGGTATAAAGAAAGTAATCTGTTACCGTTTAAGTGAATCATGAGTGGCAGACTGGCAAAGCGAAGCAAGGGTAAAGAAACCGGTTTCCCGGACATATCGATTTTTATGGTTGAATGTTTTCCGAACAAGCCCCCACATTTCAGAGTCGATAGGCAGCTGGATATCTCCTCCGAAGCCTTCCATAAGACGTTGAAGAGCTTTTAGGGATGTCTCAAGACATTTTCCTTCTGATATTTTATTCTACCAAGGCGGATGGAACATGTAAGTATTGTTTTCAATCATACTGAAAGCTAGAACTCGTGTGAGATTCTGCGGGGTAGCCGAAATTCTAAGCAGCTCAACTAATACTCAATTACAGGCGAGATTTGAGCTATTGATATTTACGCCAACCCACCACATAAGTATCCTCTATAACATTCATTCTTGTTCCGTAGTAGCAGTCAACTTGCGATTAATCCTGAGAGCTGAAAACAAGAAAACAACAAACTGTTCTACCCTCTTTCGTGAAAGTGCATTACTTGAACATCAGGACCTCCATTCCCATTCGCATCCTCTCTGTCGTCTGGAGCAGGTAATGTAGTTCCGCTTGCATCATCGCCACCTTTGATCCCATGTTCCTCGACATTCTTCTCGATACTCTTGCAAACTTGACTGGAGAATGCAGGATTAGTACACAAGAATCTAAATCTGGTCAGTTAAGTAAGCCAATTAGTAACTTGCTCTTGGACCTTAAAGTTTTCCCGTATACACACATTCAGCGACTTAATTCTTGAGGGGCTTGGAGTAGCAACAAGAAGATAAAATAAGAATACACACCCCAAAGCAATTCGTGCCCAATCATCTCTAATCAGATATCTCTAGTCCTTATGTAGCTAAGTACACCGAAGTTTTCACGCAAATATTAACGGGAATAATAACAAATTGCTGTGCTTCTGAAGCCACCTTGCCATTCAGAAGTTAATCTAAAGTTGGTGACATACTCTTTCACCCGGGGGTACAGATCATTTCCTTGCTTTTGTGCCAGGGCGTAAAGGCATTCTCCCACAGCCATCCTAGAGCAATAAAAAGTTACACTTTAGCTATAGCATAACAAGGATTGGGAGGTAAAGGATGAAAATAACTTGTCAAGGTTTCGAGGCCGAATGTGTACGGCTCCTCTAATCTTCCAAGTCAGGCGCGCATATGTGACAATTATGTCCCTCCTCCACTTACTTCTGTTTTCAGAACTCAAGTCTGACGAACAAGCTTGAAAATTGAAAGCAAATGTTTCACGAACCTGACGCGAACCTCGCCATCTTCCAAGTATTTTAGGGTTAACTCTTCGATGTCTTTGGGAAACGTGCCGTTTACAGAGCACAAGGGAAGCAATACCTGCATGGCGGAGAAATGCGAGATTAAACGAGTGAACGGAAAGTCGGAGCTAGTAAGATGGACTCTCATGACCAGTGAAATGTAAGCAGCGACCTTTGCTGCGCTAAAGCCTCCATGCCGCTCCTCCCATGAATCGCTCCCAATAAGCTCCTTGACTTGCAGTACCGCACTCTCCAGAACCTTCTCATTTCCTGCAATTTTCATCAGACGTTCACGCAGAAAAGGAGCACCAGCAAACACCTCATAACTTTAAAAACCCGTCAGCAAGTATCATGCAAACTTCAAGAGCACGAAGTTTAACTAACTTACGTGTTAAGATCCATATGGTAGACGATCTTCCAGTGTAATGAAGGATTAAGGAGATTACATCCCAAATCCAGCAGAATGGTGACTAATTATCGCAGCTCTTGGATATAACGGCATTGTACAAACTGATCTCAAGCTACAATCTCCATCACTCAAATACCAGAGACTGCAATGCAGATATCCAGAATCGATTTTACAACTCACCAGAACCGCTCAAGATGGACTGCAATTCAGCAACGCCGCTGTCCCTCACCAGCTGCTTTTTATCCTTGAGCTTCTCCACTGCTTCCTCCAGTTCCATGATTTCTTAATTTCGCACACTCGCACAAGCAGAAACGTCTAAACCGTCCTCTTCCTCCTCCTTTTCCCACACCCTGAATCTTCCGATAATGTATACCCGGAAACACTTAATCCTAACACCAACACCGAATCTACCCGGCAGTTCCCTGACGATCGACTACGATATTCAAGCAAATTAGCAGGTGCTGTCGATTTCCCACCTTCAAATTCCAACAGATGAAACATTCGTCCACATTTCTCTCTGTGTTTCTTTCTACCCCTATCTGCCTCGAGTAACTCAGAGCTGTAAAATACTGTAGCCTGTAGGACGGATCAAGCCGCTGGCTGTACTGTAACTATGTTCGCATACACATCGCACGTGTGAACAGAACAACATGTCAATGAGATTAGCTTCGAGCGTGCAGAAAAGATTTGAAAACGTCGATTCGGGAATCGGGATATTTTCTGTATAGATCGACGCAAATATGTCACTGTCACACAGTAGTACATACAGTACTTGGGACAGCAAATACCATCGATTTTCAAATTGGACTTGCAAGCTCCACGTCAGCATCCTCCCAAGCGGCTCTGTTCTGGCGCGTTCTCACTTCAGAGCGACTTTCAGTCATGAATTCCCGTCCGTTTCAATTCAGATACTTTATAGGTTGGAATAGTTTTAGGTGCCCAACTGTACCTGCTCACTTGAATCTCACTAACATCACCAAAACGTGAAAACCCCATAGATTTTCTTGAGCGCACGTCTAATATGTTTCTCTCACTTTACCTCACACTTCTTAACTTTGCATTACTTTAACACACCTTTGACGTACAGTAGTAAGTTAAGCAAGTTTACCCTATGTAAAAATACCACATTATGACAAATAAGAGATAATCTGGTATAATAATATATTATAAAAATATTTCGAATTGATTTTATATAGATACATAGCTGACAGTTAACATACACTTCTTGCTTTCTGATGACATGGCATTTTGATCTACTGAACTTGCTATAGTCAGTCAAGGGTGTGGTCAAGTAACGTAAAACTAAGATGGGTGGGGTCAAGTCTGACAAACGTACTAAAGATGCGGTAAAGTAAATTTCTATCTGAGAGGATGAAGAGGAAAATATGCAAGCAAGAAGAGCAAAGTAAATTATCATATATAAACATAAGATTGACATCTGGAAACTTGTGCCCGTTTGTTGTTGTCTGGAAAATATATATATGTTAAACAAAGATCTTATACCAATCTGATAAGAAAAATCAAAGTATGTTGTAAATGTTATGTTTCAGGTTTGACGGTTAGTCAAACTTGAAAACGTAGGACGACTCGAACATAAACCATAAAGGGAGAGCTGACAGATGCACTTCCCAAAGTACAACTGTGGGTTGTTGATTGTCACCTAGACACATCTAATTTAAGGTCTGAAATTACCCAACCCTTCTCTGTATTACAATATATTCCTAATAAATTAAACCTTTGCATATTTGACACCTCCATCAATAGGAGGTGAATATGCAAAGAAGTTAGACTTTTAATAAACATATTACGGTAAACACCTCCAGATTTTATTTCTTTTTCTAAATAAATTTTTGCTATACAACAGCATAGCTATACGTCAATTGTGAAAACCAAAAAGGAAAGTGAACATTTCTTGTCGTGTAGCAAAACAGACTGATGGAATCGTAGTGAAAACAAGAAAGTAGAAGTGAGAACAAACTGATCGAGTCGTTGTGAAACTGAAAAGAAAAAAATTAGATAAATCCATAAAGTCGCTAGCGCATAGTCTCACAATTCTATTGCAAGCGAAGCTCCTTGTTTATATATATTTGTCATGGATATCTTCGAACGAAAAGGACCACACAAATGTTGTACATGTATTAAACTCTTGCCTCAAAAATATTTTGAGTTCTCCTGCATCTTAGTCATAGGATGGGTATATTGTAGATGATAAATTAATTGTCATTGTCGCAATTTTGGTCCAAAAAAGTAAAAGTTTTATATGTAAACGGAAAAATACAGTGAAACGGTAATTTGTGTTCATTTAATATTGTCTTGAAGTACTTCAACAAAACTCAATCGGAATAAAATCTCCGATGAACTGTTTGCATGTTGAAATATTACTTATGTTTCTAGTACAGAATCTAATAACATAAGAGTGGAGAGAAGCTGCAGCAGATTTGCGATCATACTCGTTTTTTCAGAAATGGCAACAATGAGAAATCTTCATGTTTTTTTGAATTTCTTGATGGAACTGATCTAGACACGTTTGTAGCAGTTAAAGACAACGATAAATAATCTGAATCTAGGTTATACTTTGCAATCTAGGTCCTTGCACATTCACTGTCTAACATTCAAACTACAATGAAGTAAAATACATTTATGAGAACAAGGCCTTACTTGTAAGTGTATCAGTTGAGTTCTCATAAATGGATAATATGAGATCACAAAATGATGTCATAGAAGTTCGCGATGTTTAGAACCTTACAGAATACATAAATTTTCATATAAGCTTATGAATATAGTATACTACTCGCCAATTTGTCAAACAACAAATGAGTACGGCTAAACTTGTAATCTCAACAAACTCAACTTAGACTTTTTCAAAACAGAGAGAGAGAAAGATGTGAATATGCATGCAATCTGAACTTCTGGGAACTAGTGTTCTCTTTTTGTTATCAGAGAATTATATAAGTGTTAAATAATGTATATATACTAAGTAGATGTAAATAATTAAAATATTATATAGACATTTGTTAGTTCATGTCTGGAAACACGAAGAGAGCAGGCAAAAACCCATAAGTGTAGACTGGATCGTCGCGCTTCAGAAGGTACAAGTCCGGGACACTGTATTCATAAATATATAGTTTTAATCAGGGTTAGGTATTCAATTGAACGGACATGCATTTCTCTCTCTTTTGAACTCGAAAGAGGGTGACTATGCATGTTCAATGAATATGCATCCCAAACGTATTGTGATCAAGATGTGTAGAAGACGTTAAGCGTCAAGAATAAATGAAATTCAAGGAGGTCGCTGGTTTCTTGCCTTAGTATGTCATGTGCGAATGTTCCTTCCAGCAAAATTTATTCTCCTCATAAAGACGATATGAAGCATTGTGTTTGGTAAAATCTCCCTAATCTGCCAATAAAGCATACACTAAATTGTGAAGAACTTTTATTATCTCTTGTTATCAAAATAATACATTATGTTATGTATTATTATTATTATCTAATTTTTTGTGAAGATGGAGAAGGTGATTATGTGTGCTTCAGGAAAGATTGAATGAGAACAACTTTACACCTCTATGTTGGAAGGTGAAAGGTCTCTCCATCAAGAGAGATGAGAGATGAGAACACCTTAGCCATCAAAGCTCATTCTTACACCTCAAGCCATTAGATGGTTTCCGGGATATGCTCGATTGAAACGCTCCTAAAATTATGATTACAGTCCACGACGCTTGCAAGGATGAATTACACATTGTCTTTCTTATCCACATAGAACAAGAGATAAGAATGAAACATGTACTTTAAAGTGGTATGGAGGTATAACCGATTTCAATTGACAACTTTATGCTTGCAAAACATACGGTCTATCAAATTGATCAAATCTAGTTTATTACTATTATATATGGGAATTATTACACTTAAAAAAACTGTATAATATTTGGAAAATCGAGTGAGCAAAAAACAATAATTAGGAAGAATGAAAAATGAAATGAAATGAAAAATAAGTAAAAATGGAACATGATATCATATGATTTGTGTTACAATTAGTATGGAGTTATATCATGGTATTCCACAACAGAGAGAAATGAATGGATTATAAGTTACAACCACAATGGATAGTACAATATGGGGTGTCAAAGTTCTAAAAAAAATTCTCTAATGGACAGAGGAATATTATCTATTAGTCAGAAATCTTAATTTTTAATGTCAGTAGAATTGTTTGTTTATGGTTTGTAAATGATGCTCGCGAGATATAGAGGAGGGTTTTAAAGTTAACCGTTCTCATTTGAACTTGAAAGTAAGCATCACGTTCAAAAAGTTTTTAATGGAGAGCTTTATGTTTACAAACCCAACACATGTTTAGAGGACACATTCACACAAGCACCAAAATGTACAGCAAGATGTTTGAGAGGGAGAGATAGATCACATCGTTTGAATTTATGGATAGTTTGATACAAAATGAGTGTCATTTGTGAGGAGGTCCATACATATCTAACTAGACTAGTGAGATACACGGAGAGAGTTTCAGAAGAATCGAACACAATGGCTCTCTAAATAGTGATCTTGTGAAGAAAAATGGATCCATTTGAGCATGGATGATTATGAGAAGATGGTTGCTTACATCGAGATGTTTGAGATTTTTTCTGCAATCCATGGATCTCGCCAAAAGACTAAGATTGGAGGACAGAATGTTTGAGTAAAACTATAGCTTTTGGTATCATGATGGCATAGTTGTCCAGGATAAATGAATTCCTTATTGTGAGATGTGATGAGTTGAGAAAAAAGTTAAAACGATACGTTGACATGTATAGAAAAGCTAAGGAGATCCAAATAGTACATGGGGAAGAATCACGGAGTCTGAATTACAGATAGGACTCACATACATAAATTATAAATATCTATATTTCTTTAAGATGAATGTCGTGTTTGGTAGTAGATCAATGTAGATCCATTCGCAGTGAGTATTTTAGGTTTACAAGCTGAACATGACGTTTACAGACTTGATTCCATAATTCCAAGATGACCGTAGTCTTCTTTTATCATCCCCAACTGATAGCGGACAAATACAGAGCTCTAAAAAGTATATAATTTTGTTGACCATCACTGATTGGATGCATGATGGAAAGTAATGCACAAATATCTAAAGATGCTCCTAAAAAGACGTATCAGTTTGTTATTGTCTTCCTATTGGATAGTATGGAAAGTTAACACTTTAAAAAGCTAAAGTAGGAGAATCTCTTACTTTAATAAAGTATAACAAGTAATCTGTGTGTTATTCTTAAAGTCTTAGTAGCCTTTAGAAGTTTTACTATTTTGGATTGTGATGAGGTAACGTAACTTAGTGAAAGTTACCACGGTAAGAAGTTGTAGACTATATAAGAAGGAGTTGAGAGGATGGAAGACACTCTCATTTTCTTGCCTATGAGTAAAGTGAGCATTGGAGACCTTGGAAGTCCTTGAGTATTATGCGATGCGATGCGAGAGTGAGATTAGAACTTGTTTGCAAGAATGTTTTTAGAGAGAACGATGTGGCCATACAGGTCAGAGAGTTGAGTAAAGTGAGCATGGATGTAACTAAATCTTTGTAATTATGATGGACTAGTAATCTTAGTCATCTGAGTTTCGTGCACCTACTGTCTTGTTACGTCAGCAGAAGCTCTTGCTCAATATGTCATGAAAATCACAACGTTAACCTGCAAATCACGATCACATGTTAGCGTCTATACACCACTTACCTTTATCTCGTTTGGTCTGGACCAGAGCCGGACCGTCTCCCTAACTCTTAAGCTCAACATTCCCTAAGTCTCGACCTAGACATGGCTAGTTCGGTCTCAAAACATGAGCAAGTTACAACATGACTTGGGACAGACTTCTCATAAAGTCCAGGTCCTAAATAGTGCCTCTAGCACACATAGCGGTCCAACCGCCCGTGATGCTACATGGATCCAAGCTCCTGAATGGTAGTCTGACCCACCGTCTCGTTCTCTACTCTTATCTTAGTCCTTGGGTCGTTCATAAGTCCAGACGTCTAAGTTTGGACGGGAACTCGTCTTGGCACTGACCCAATCATCACCTCATGCCTCCAGAGTCTGCCCGCCGAACCTTAGGGTTGGGTGACTCATGTTGGACCCACCCATGCATCGAGCCTCTCTCATATATACTTCTGAGGATCTGCGGCCCCGCCCTCCTCTTTGGTCCTCAAAAACTATATCACAACCCGATACGAGATCGATCATAATTTCCAGCTCCGATGTCAATTCAATGAGTTATGCATATCACTGGAAAGCTCTCGCCGAGATCTTTCCAATGATAATGTACTCACCTCGAGATCTTACAAGGAACTCTGTCCACGACCTAAAACATCCATGGAGCTCCAACACTTAGGATTTTTTTTGAGGAACCATGGTCCAGCGTCAAACTTGGACCTTGTGGTTCAGACTTACGTCTCGCTCCTACGTCTCAGACCCATGTTCCGGTCTTACAATTCAATCCGTTTCTAGACTTGTCTCCTTAAGTCAGCGTTCCTCTATGATCTTCTTGAGATAGGTCTCCACGTCATAGCCCAACGTTTCAACATTGGTTCAGAGAACCACTTAAGGTTCGTCTCTTCTCAATTTTCCAACCAAACCGTTTAGTCATACTCACAACGTTCACAACCTAGCGCAAGTTCACTAAGATTTTGTTGTTTACGTCTGCGCATGATCTTGAGACTGAAGGTCGCGACATTGAGGTACTCATGGGTGAGAGACATGTCGACTTACAAAATACGAGATAATCAATCTCGTCGAACGATAGAAATAATAACGATATAAAATACACGAGATTCAATATAAAGTCAAGATAATGACTTTGAATCGATCTACGATGAAAGATACAACAAAATGAAATGAGGCATTCATCACTTGATTGTAGTATTCATTACCAAAGTTCTTTGCGACCCTGAATGATGATTGATCTTCTTCCGGCAATGACATCAGATATCAACTCAAACGTTGAAAGGAACGTTGACTAGAAAGTTAAGGTCCATTTGTCCATCAAAGTAAGATGTACACAGTCATGTCATAAGTCTCCTAGTACGTGATGATCGACAAGATCATCGGAGTAGACAAGTCTATCATCCTCTCCATGAATTCTTCTCCAAAGTAAACAATGAATCATTGTCAAAAGTGATCGTGATGGATGCAGTGAAGCTTGATATGGAATGAATATGAGAATGAAAGATCCGATGTCGTGTCATGGATCAGTTCCTAACTGAAAATCCAAATTCAACGTTGTCGCGCTATTTGACGACTACATGCTACACTTCTACTCCGACACTTGAGTTTAGTAGTTCTAGAAGTTAGCTCAATACTACTTCTAGTCCTTTATGCATATGTTTGACACCTTTGCATATGATGTTAACACTATTATGTTATATATTTTGAGTCCTAGTAAGTTGATAGTATGTGATTATTTTGTTCAATCACTCGTACGCTTGTGCAAGTAATTTCATACTTATCTATGTTGTTCAAAGTACATAACTTTAAGTCTACCATGTGGATAGAGTTTAAGCTCATGGGTTGTACTTACATGTCGCCCATGCATGCTTTCTAGCTTGTTTAAATTATCTTTTAGAATTACATGTCTTCGTAGGAAGTTTAAGGTTTAGTTTGGCATTTTAGAGACTTGACATGTAAACTATGTGTGAAGTTAAGTTTCCAAGTGGATTGAGGGCACAAAAGGACAGGGAAGTGGAGCTATGAATTCCCATTGGTCCACTTTTGTCTTTTACGAAACTCTAAACTTGGAAGCAAAGGTCTTAGGAGAAGTTCGAGCTTTTGATAAGGGCATTCAGAGGTCTGAGAACATATGGAGAGAGAGCTCGTCGTGCCAGTCACTGCCAGTGCAAATTTTTATCGATTTGGAGCAATAAAGGAAGAGTTATGTCAAATTGAAGTTCGGATTGGATCGGAATTGCATAATTGTCGATTTTGGAGCTTTTGGTGTCAATTGCAGCAGAATAGAGATACTCGCTTCAAACTTTCATGGTTGCATTCAGTGTCAGCAGGGTTACTACTGTCAATAATGTTTCATGTCATTTGAGTGAGTGAGTAATTCAAGACGATCGCTGAAGCATGGGGGGTCTGAAAAGCTCTCAATCTAGAGCAGCAACTTCAGAGCTCAAGATCTGGAGAACCGTGTACAACCAGCAGGTCAAATTTCACAAGGATGTTCAGCATGCTGTAGAATCCAAATCCTGTAAGAATGAGCGAAAGTTATCAAGCCAGTTTTCCGTTCTAGGTCGAAGTAGTCATCTGGGTGTCAGAAATTATCATAATTTCTTTAGCAAAAATGTTTTTCTCATATCTCAGTGCTCAGATTTGATCTCAGACTGAAAGTTTGTATGTGTGTTCACTAGGGCCTCCTTTACATGTAGGAGAAGTTTTGAAGTCTAAACCATCATATATTTCTAATTCTAGTGTTAAAGTTCACCGTTTGACCTTATTCCTACTAGTTAGTCTTGAATTTCGCTTTCTGAACATATTAGAAGACCCAACAGACCTATGTAAGTGCTTATAGTGCCACGTTATAACTTGAAGCTTATCTCTTGAGTAAACAACCACAGCCAGAAATCCATCACTTTCTTAGATAGACGTAACACACTTCGACAATGTTATGCATTATCGCTCCTAAGACGTTATCGAGACGAGAGTTTCTTGAGAAGCACAGAACCTTCTAGTTGTGATATGATCGTGAAGAGGAGGGCAAGAATCACACACGGAATACGGACCGCAAGAAAACACACCACCACGATTTGATCCGACTAGGGTAAAACACACGGGTCGCAAGTAAATCTTCAACTCCAGATCTTTCGGACTGTAAATCTCACGTTCAAAAAATCAGAACTTCAAAAAACTACCCCTGTGAAGCACCAACGCGTTCACCTAGAAGCTTCCCGTTTTCTATTCATAAAGATATGCGTACAAGTTTCAGATCTCCTCTCTACTCGTTTTTGTCCTCTCCTCTCAAACCCTCCGATGTCAAAACTCTCCTCAGTCAGAAATTCTCTCCATTCAAAGTAACTCCACCGGAGATACCACTGGCCGTCAGAATCACCTCGTTCTGACACGTGGAGCCCAAGTTACAGCCATTGTCGTTCTCCGGCTCCCTTGAACTTCAAAACGCATAAATATCTCATTAGGTATCAGTTTCACTTGATTTCTCGACCCAAGTGAATCACATGACGAGATCTATAATTTTCTACAAAAGATTTGGTACCGACTTGAAGTATCTTTGATGTCATCTCGCTACCCCAAGACTTAGAAGACCTCGTCGATTTCGTACTAGTGATCCCGACAATCCGAAAGCGAGTTAGTCTTCTAGCATAGGGTCCATTTTGGAAATCCAGTAGTAAACTCCCTCTAGCATCTGGATATCATGACATATTCAGATGTCAAGTTACCTTTATCTCAAGAGCTTGGATTATAGTTTTCCAGCTAAGTGGAAGACTATTGAGCAGTGTAACAACAACATGTTCGTCATCTACTTTGACATCAGTATCACGGATCTGCTTCGTGAGAGACTTAACTCTACTGACATGAGTTGATCTCCCCCTTCTCTCAGTTTCAAGGTGGAAACTCTTTGTGCAAGGAGATCTTACTTTCTTCAGCTGTACCAGCAAACAGACATTCTAACAGATCCCAAGCTCTTTTGCGATATCACACTCCTTAACAGGAGTAAGAGGACTAGAGACAATTACATCCGACGAGCCTTAATACTTCAGAAAACGCTGCATCAGAAGTTTCTTGTGATGGAAAATATTTCTATTGAATTTCTCTCCATATTGAGATCTATGGAAGGTGGACATGGGCCCATAACCTGTTGAAATGCAACAGGTGTCTGTTGAGACATTGCAGGTGTAGAGACTGAAGATGCTGCACTAGCCATATGAACACCGGTGAACTGCACTGGTGTTCATATGGCTAAAAGTGGGACGCTCTAAGCAGTGAAACATACACACAATGGTACGATGGATTGACTTGAAGAAGTAATTTTGATTCTTACTGAGTAAGCAGCGATAGCACAAATGGTACCACTGAGATACGATTGAATGTAACAATGTGGCCAAGGGCAAGAATGCCCGAGTTATAAACCTACAGACTAGATATATATCTATGATTAGCAATATAGTCCACATGCTGCGTGACAGTCGGTTCAGTTGCTAGATGACTGAAATAAGTTAGACCATTGTGTTACAGTCGGACTGATTCAGAATCCAACATGAAAAGCTTTTCGAAGGAGGAGAGAACACTCCCATAAGCGGGATCTTCAGACAGTTCATTGTTCACGTCGACCGTGTAAGTCACAGTGATTTCCCGAGGACAGTCAAAGTGAACGACGGAAGAAATAATTGTCAGGTATTATTACAATTATTAGAAATGCGTCACTATCCTGCCGAGTTGGGTGGGAATCTCTATGAGAGGCTGCAATCACATAATTGGTGCAAATTGTATGGAGTGCGGAGACTCCGCCGGATAGTACCGAGCGATGTCCGTAGAAATATAATCATTATTTAAAGGTTGCTAACTTGCTAAGTACGACAGTTGTTACTGTTGTGAACCGGTTAAAACAAGTACATGGATTCAAGAGATGATCGGTCGGTATAAGTTTATGATCTTTATCGTACATAGCTCTTCCGCTGACAACAGAGAAAAGCTTCGGTTCATGCATACGAGAGCTCATGGGAACCTATATATTGAGGACTGTAGTTTTTTTTCATCCCATTTAGTAATCTTCACCGGGCTCGCTAAACAGAGGAATTTAGAGATTCATATGCATAGCTTCACCTTTTCCATCTTCAGATAGAGAGGTATATGTACACCTTTAAATTTGTCATATAAATTTTAACCATAGTTTAAATTAATAACATTAATTGTCCATGGTTACTTGTATATAGCAGGATGTTGTTCGTTTCGTGTGCTCAGTTTATAGTTTTTATTGTTTTGATGGTTTCCATGTGTGTAGAAAATTGAACAACATGTATTTATAGTTTGCTAAAGACAATAATGTTTATAATACACTAAATTTAGTTGTGTTCATTTAGTACTCTAAATTTGGAATTCTATTTCTGAGATTGCTTGGTACTTAATATTCAACTTTATTGCAGATTTTAGTGCACAAATATAATTTATCGATATTATGCTTTACTTTTGTCCAAATTAAACAAAAATTGTATAATACTACACAACATCCCATAATAACTTCAGATTTTTCTTTGCTTTTGAAGGTTGTCGTCTTCTACATCTTCTCTTGCCAGATCTTTTTGGATACAACATCCGCTAGCAACAACCATGTACGCGCTAATCAAAACAGGAACTCGAGGACGATTTCTGAATTTCAAGAACCTACTTAGCAGAGAGACTGATCCAAATATGAGATTCCGTATTTAGATTGATGTCAACTTCACGAGATTCGTCAATTTCAAAAACTTATATTGTTAGAAAATATTTGAACAATTAAATGTATTTCTTACAAGTAGACTATAATCTGAGTTCAGACTGATTGTCAAAATCTGATAATATCCAACAAATCAGCTTTGTGAGAACTTAAAGTTTGATATTTTACAGAGATAAGATGGTTAAATGGAATAAAAACTAATAACAAGATCATAACATGTATTGTACTAAAGACGAGAGAAATACAACACAGAAACAAATAATATTCTTAATTTACAAATATATGTGGAGTACAATCCATGGAGTTCATTGACCATGATCTCGTATCTTGTACAAGTTATCTTTAACGTAAAGAGTTATACAAAGATATGTTAGATTAAATTAAACATGTGGTCATCATAGACATGAAATGCTCGACATTAACAGAATTGAAGGAGAAATCCATTCAAGACTTTTTGAGGAAGTTCAGCTACAAGGGAAGCCCATGAAGTTCATCGAACGACAAGATAAAAACTGAAACAGGACCGTGGGATATGCTCTACTCTTTTCATGATTCACATAAATAAAGTGAAACTAAGACTCTAAAGAGTCAAGTCAGTGCCTTCAGTACACTCCAATGCTTCACCATTGGCTATCTCATGTCCATCTTGATCTTCAATGGTATCTTCATCTTCTTCCTCGGGTTCTTCTTCTTCATTATCATATGTAGGTTGAATGTCTGCTCAATTGCTATCTCTTGTTCTAGTCGGAACGACTGATTTCTTATTTGGACTCGATTGTCTTACACAATCGATTGCTTGTGGTGAGAATTAAATCAAAAGTTAAAATTTATACTGCTGAAATATCTAACTCTTGTTTGTAGAGTGTAAGTCTTCTTCTACCACCCAGAACCTTACGTCTCTTTGGATAATATTTTTTGATGTAAGGATAAATCGACTTGGTTGCATACCATTGGATTTCTATCTTGTAAGGTTCTTCGCTCTCATCTTGAGTCAAAACTAGTAACGCTTTACAGACCCAAAAAAACTTGTCGTCCTCCGCAAGAACAGAAAGTAGCTAATTCTCTCCTAAATCTTTAACATCATCAATCTTGTGTAGATGGTCGTATGTAATGCTTCTTGGTCTCGCTTGTCGTGTTTTTGCATACAATGATCTTCTTTCGTCAAACACTTGTCGTTCCAGTTCACCAACAGTTATTACTACGTTCAAGACAACTATATCTCTATTGTTAACATTATTTTCATCGAAGGTCAACTTGCAACGCTAGTTCGTAATTTTTTCTATATGAAATTTGCTTGATTTTCATTTATCACCTAACATTACAACTAAAAAACTAGAAAAAATAGAAATTACAAAATTTATGAATGTGGACACTTAACCTCTATAATAGTGAAAGTGAGAAAGAAATAATGACCGTTGTTGTCTTCCTTTTAGGGTGGAGGTAAGAAAGATGCGAATATCTGATAGATTCTCAATTTATAGCTTTTTCATCCACCAACAGCTTAGATGAAATCAATCTGACCAAGTCGTTAGATCTCATACGTTGGTTCGTTTTTTACATTGATCTCAATCTTTAAGAAAAACTATATAAGAAGGAGTCCACTAGTTCATTTCTCATTATTCTTTTCACTAGTTATCGACTGAAATTTCTCTAGAGACCGGCTCTATCTATTTTTAGCTTGAAATACCTAAACCAGATTTTGATCTCCAGGTAGGCATCCCAAATTTGCTTTGAATATGGCTTCTAGTCAAATTGTGTCGTATACGTCGTGTGACATTTTCTCGTTGGTTCTGAAATCGACATGGAAAGTAAAATGGTTCTTCGTGGATGTTTTGCTGGAACTTTGCGCGTTACAACTGATGCTTGTGAAGAGCCGCAAAGAACCCATAGTGACAGTTTTTATTGTATTTGTTTCACTCGACCTCATATCAGTCGAGGTATTGCTGATCAAATCGGAAGGAGGCTGTACGCATTACGACTTGCATGTGAAGAACTTTGCTAAAGATAAGACTTCTACGCACATTTGCAAAGAGATCAACATTGTGCTTTCCACACATGTGAGTTCTTTGCTAGAATTGTTCCAAATGTCAACTGTAAACATGCTCATGAAGTTCCTCGGCTAGAGTCGCATTCAGACCGAAAGCTCATGGAATTCATGAGCCGTCTGTCTCGGCTTACGAGGAGCTCATGAATTTCATGGATTTTTTGTGCAGACAAGCAAGCAGCCCTTGAACTTCAAGAGCTCTCTATCGCGTAGAGCGAGTAGCCTTTGAACTCCATAGGCTGTCCGCTTGGACCAGCTAGCAGCCCATGAACTTCATGCGTTGTTCGTCTGTCGGAGGACGGTCCATGAAGTTCACAGATTGTCCAGCCTGACTTGCTCGAAGTCCATTCGGTTCTCGAGATGTCCTCCATGTTTTCTGGACACCGTCATCATCATTAAAATAAAATCTCTCGTCTCTTACTCTTTTCTAATCTTACCGCATGGTTTTCTCTCTGCATATGTGTCACGTCAGTTTAGCATCCGGCTAGGTTGACTGAGTGCATAGTTGTTAGTCTCCATAAGGCCATTATTGCCGTTAGGGCAGGTTCTTGGGCTAGTCCCACTAGGGGTATACTCCGCAGATAAGGCTTGTAGGCTTCAGTTCTTCGAGTTGAGCCTTCAAGCTCATGGCTATGATAAATAGTCTTGATGAGTGTAACCTGGATTATCTGTTGCTCAGAGAGGGTGTGGCTCGACTTTAGTGTTTGTGTATTATCCGTTGGCATGATGGAGTGAGTACCGATTCTTATTACTGAAGAACCCAAGTCGCAAGGTCTGATTGAGTGCTCTCAAGTCGCAGATTTCTGCCGGTGGTATCTCTGGAGTGTGCAGATCATTGGTACCATCGATTTGCAGGTAGGCGTGTGCACGGAGTGCTTCTTTTTGGTCATGTGCTTGATCGCTATTCGGATTAGTAGTGTGTGGATCTATTCTTGGTTGGATTTGTGGTGGGATAGTGCGTAAATGCTGTTAAAAGATTCGGCAGATGTGTATTGGCGGATGTCAGATCGGCGTTGGTCGGCAATTGCTGGTGGCGATGAGTTTAGTTGGTGCGTGCTGGGAAGATGATTCTAACATATAAAAAATCATCCAATTTGGTGAAAGATAGAGTGACTTACAAGGAAAAGAAGATCGCGGGTGGTCAAAAATCTGACGTAAACCCGCCTACGAGTGTATCTTTGCAGCTTTTTGCCTTATGGAGTTTTCTTGCTGTTGCACAGAATTCAACTACACTTGAATGGATATGTGCGTTTGGTCTCGAGTTGCTACTCTACTCTAAGCGGGGAGTGAGCGAGAGTGTTGCGATGTGGAGCACGTGTTAGGAGGCATTTAGAGGCTTTGAGGAGCAGAGGTGTGTGAGTGCAGAGGCGTGAGAGCGGAGTGAGGAGGCGGAGGTGGAGCTGAGCCGAGCTGAGCTTGCAAGCTAGCTTGCAGGCGTGCATAAGTTAAGCCCACTTTCAGTCCTAGTAGAGGGTATGTGAGCTCAGTAGGAGCGGGGTTAGGCGGGTTGGCGTCATGTGTGGAGATGAAATTTTGACGCTCTGGTTAGGGCTTAGTGTTAGCAATTGACACATGGGTTTGTCATCACAGGGGTCTACGGAAGTTCCGGTGGAGATTCAGCTGTAGTAAGCAGTGGGTTCACATGGAATGGTGTGAGATACAAACTAGTAGCACCGGTCTCATCGGCTTAGGATACCGATTCAAACGAGGACGTGGTTGAAGGTACACATAGCATCACCACACCATTTGTTGTGAGATATGGACGAGATCTATGCGACCACGAAAGATCCTCGATGATACTCGGGTATGGTGGGTATCATTGAGCTCGATGACTTCATCCAAGAGTTCAACAGTAGGTGCGATCTGCAACAAATGCAGAATCCATATGTTCACACCTTTCATGACGTGGAAGAGTTTGTTCCAACACTTTGAGGGACCTCCTATGGATGATTATCATGAGTTTAGGCGGGACTACAACGTGTAGAGTGAGTTGTGGAGCCAACATTGATCTCCCAACTATGTTTCTATCACTACTAGTGCAGTTTCGGGTGCTAGTAGCAATGGTACATCAACGAGTGACGGAGTATCTACTACCTGTAAGATGAGGCTCTAGAGTGAACTCGAAACTCGAATGCCCGTGGTGGTGCATTCGCAGCCTTTATATAGTGAGAGGAATAGTACATGATCAGCTTCCGGCCAATGCTCATCTCTCACGCGGATCGTTGATGTGGCTTACATGCAGCCTTAGATCTAGAACAACATCTAGAGGTTCAGAATGAGTCACGTAGAAGGCTCGCTGGAAAGTTCTAGAAGCTTCTTTCTAGAAACTTCCTTCTGGAAGCTTCCCGGCTGGAAAGTTCTAGAAGCTTCTTTCTAGAAACTTCCTTCTGGAAGCTTCCCGGCTGGAAAGTTCTAGAAGCTTCATTCTAGAAACTTCCTTCTGGAAGTTTCCCGGCGGACTTTTGGCGCACTCGCCTATTGGTAGAAGTAATATTTGCTGCATGTATTCTTCGGTCAACTTAGCCGTAACTAATTCTTATACCAAGGACTTCTACCAAACCAATTTCTCCTCTAGTTGATAAGTAGGACTCTACTTATTACAAACCTCCCCCCTTTTAAGAAGCAACGTCCTCGTTGCTCAATTGCTGTTCGAAAGCTTGCACTATGAGTGGGGCGTGTGCAAGATTGGTTGCAGGTTCCCATGTTGCTTCATGTAATGGATAGCCTTTCCATTTGACCAAATAATCTACCCGTTGATGACGAGTCCCACGAACACGTTTCTTTAAGATGCATTCCACTTCAAACTCTTCCTCGCCATCGATAATTTGAGGCAGTGGTCGCGACTCTTGCGAATTGCCAAATTGAGGAGGTCGTGGTGTATATCGCCGTAATAACGACACATGAAAAACCGGATGAATCTTCATATGGGGTGGAAGTTCGAGTTGATATGCCACTGCTCCAATTCTCCGGACAACAGAGAAAGGCCCGATGAAGCGAGGGTTGAATTTACGACTGCCGATCAGAGTAAGGTTGGTTGTGGATAACCAAACTTGATCACCAATCGTGAACTCTTCATGCCGACGGTGTCCATCGGCATATTGCTTTTGTCGGTTCTGAGCAACTTGTAGTTTCACCTTAGCTTTGTCCACTCCTTGTTGAATTCGTGCAACGAATTCATTAACAGCATCCACTTTGGTGTTGACTGACGACGTCGTGCTGAATCGTGTCAAACTTGCTGGTGTGAGAGGATGTTCGCCGTACATGAGATAAAAAGGTGTTTCACGAGTAGATGCATTGAGGGAGTTGTTGTTGGCAAATTCTACCAAAGGGAGTAGAGTGTCCCACTTCGCTTGCTCCTCCAGAGTAAAGGCTCGTAGCATGTCTTCAATGGTGCGATTGGCTCTTTCGGTTTGTCCATCGGTCTGTGGGTGATAAGCCGTAGACATGGCAAGTTTGATCTTGAACAGACCAAATAGGGTTCTCCAAAACATGCTCGTAAACTGAGGACCTCTATCTGCTATAAGCACCCGTGATAGACCGTGCTGAGCAAAAATGGTGTTCAAATATATCTGAGCAAGTTGCGGTGCTGAGACGTCTTTCGTGGTCGGTCGAAGATGGATCATCTTGCTAAGCTTATCGACGAAGACGACGATGGAGTCAAAACCTGAGCTCGTCATGGGAAGTTCACACACTAAGTCCATACTAACATGTTCCCAACGTTTGGAAGGGATCGGGAGGGGTTGAAGGAGACCGGAGGGTGCTTGATTTGTAGCCTTATTTTGTTGACACATTGCACAACTCCGAGTGTATACTGCAACATCCTCTGCCATCTTGGGCCAATAGAACACTCGTTGGACTGCTTCCAACGTCTTTTCTGCCCCCATGTGTCCTGCAATGGCTGAATCGTGACATTCAGTTAGTATGGTGGTACGTAGTTCTGGATCATCTGGGATCCATAACTTCCCTTCATGGAATACCAAACCATGGTTGCGGGTGATGGTTCTTGAAGGTTTTCTGCGACAGTCTGTGCATCTGATTTTGTGCCCTCGATCAATTTTATCCAGAAGTCAGAATTCACCTTGACTTCAGAGACTATGTTATGCACCATAGACATGCGGGTTAATGCATCAGCAATTTGCTTCTTGCCCTCAACGTACGTGATGGTCATGTTGAATCGCTGTCTCCATTCTGCCCAACGGATTTGTCTCTTTGAGAGATCCTTCTGCGTCTCCAAATAGACTAAAGGTTTGTGGTCTGTCTCGACCACAAAAGCCTTCTCCCCTAGATAGTGCTTCCAATGCTTAGTAGCGAGAACTATCGTCAATTCTTCTCTCTCGGTGGTGTGATAGTTCTGTTCTGCTGGTAACAACTTCCGAGAGAAGTATGCAATTGGATGCCAACCATCCTTCCATTCTTGCTGCAACACCGCCCCTACTGCCGTGCCTGATGCGTCCGTTGCTAACTTGATAGGTTTTTTTTGGGTCGTACCACTTGAGGATCGGAGCATGTAGTAGCGCGGTTTTCAATGCTTGAAAACCTACTTCTTGCGCTGTTCCCCACATCCATTTCTTGCCTTTGCCTAACAAGGCAGTTAGTGGTTGTGCAAGCTTGGCAAAATGCTTAACAAATCTACGATAAAATCCTGTCAATCCCAAGAAGCTCTTAAGTTGGGTCTGATCTTCTGGAGCCTTCCATTGTTGGATGAAAGCTATTTTATCGGCCATTACTTGTATGCCTTCTGCACTCACTCTGTGTCCTAAGTAGTCCACCTCCGTCTTGCCAAATTCACATTTTGAAATTTTGGCGTACAATTTATTTTGACGGAGTACTTGGAGAACCTCTCTCAAATGGTGCACATGGTCCTCCATAGTTTTGCTATAGACTAAGATGTCGTCAAGAAATACAACGACTGATCTGTCTAAGTACGGCCGGAATATGTCATTCATCAGGCCCATGAAGGTGGCCGGTGCATTTGTGAGACCAAATGGCATTACTAAGTATTCGAAGTGACCATACCTTGTTCGAAAGGCAGTCTTTTCCACATCTTCATCAGCGATTCGAATCTGGTTGTACCCGCTCCGTAAGTCTAGCTTCGTGAAGTACTTTGCTCCTTCGAGTTGGTCGAACAAGTCATCCATCCGAGGTAGTGGATACTTATTCTTCACCGTTTGTTGATTGAGTGCTCGGTAATCGATGCACATCCGTAGGCTGTTATCCTTTTTCTTAACAAAAAGGACTGGAGCTCCATATGGTGACACACAGGGCTGGATGAACCCTTTTTGTAACATCTCCTCGATTTGCGCCTTGCACTCCTCCAATTCATGTGGCGCTAGTCTGTATGGGGCCTTACAAGGAGGGGTGCTCCCTGGAATCACCTCGATTTTGTGGTCAATCCTTCGTTTTGGTGGTAACCCTGAAGGAAGATCATCGGGAAAGACATCCCCATATTCTGCTATCACTCCTGTCAAGCTTTCTGGTATCTGTCCGTCGAGTCGTGCACTCGAGACTTCTCTTATTAAACTCAAAAAACAGACATCGCTGTTACGTATAGCACTTGTACCTATTACATACAAAGGCAAGTTCTGCCTTCGAGATCTCACTCTATCTCCGAAGATTTTCCACTGTTTGGTTTTCACCACTTTTCTTCGTCAATCCACTTCAGGATTATACTGCTCCATCCACGGCATACCCAATATGACATCATAACGGGCTAATGTGATCACTCGCCACTCAATATCTTCACGATATTCACCTAAAGTAAGTTCTATTTTTCGAGGTAGAGATTCAATCTTCTCAGTCTGTCCATTGGGCAGTTCCACCTCTTCACTCTCATCACTTTCTAACTCCATTCCCAACTTCATAGCAGTCGATCGAGACAAAAAGTTCTCTGTTGCACCAGGATCGATTAGTACTCTCACCTGGGTCCCTTCCAAGACTCCATCCGTGACAATCAATTGTGCATTGTTTTTTGTCAATCTCCTTCTCTTTCCCTCGCCTTTCTTCTCCCTCCTTGCACCAGTAAGGCCGCGAGGTGCATTTACTGGTGTTCTTCGTTTCCCAGTCTTGCCTCGATTTCTTCATCTCCTTCCGTCCCATTCAGATGATTCAAAGGTCGACGATATGAAGGTCTTGGATCTCTAGGAAAACGACTTCGGCAATTTGCAGCTATGTGGCCGAATCGCCCACAGCTGTAACATCGACGTTGCTCGAGTTGAGGTGTGGCATTCCTGACACCTTCTCCTCTAGGAGCTCCTTGACGTCTTTCTTCTGGCCGCCCTCGACGATCTCCACCTTGAAATTGTCGTGGCTGATAGCGGATGTTGCCTAGCTCCATGGGTGTCGGACCGTTTGCATACGGGATTTCGGATCTATTCTGATGATTTGGTGGAATCATCACTTCTCCTCCTAACGCTTCAGCAATTCTCTGAGCGCAAGCGATGGCCTCAAAAACCGTGAGTGGGTTTTGCACCATTACTTCTTGTCGAATTCTTTCTTTCAACCCCCTCTTGAAATTATCAAGAGCCTCCGCCGGACTCATATCAGTGATTGCAACTTGCAAGTCGAGGAAGGCTTCTACATACTCTTGAAGACTTCCCTTCTGTTTCAATCCCCACATCCTCGTTCGAGCCATTTGCACCGAGTCCACAGACTGGAAATTCTTCAACAACCCTTCTTGCATTGCAGTCCATGTGACTGTCCTCCCTTCCGCCAACACCGATCTCTCCCATGCATCATACCACGTGAGAGCTTTATCAGTCAAGTAGCCACACGCAAACACTCCCGCTACGTGGTCCGTGATTTGCGTACTGAAAAGTCGCAAATATCGATTCATCCGAGAAATCCAATTCTCGACTACTCTCATAAGTCGTTGGCCTTTGTACGGTTCAATGTTACATGTCTTCTTCATCCGTAGTAGCAGGGCACCTTCCTCATCGACTGGAGCTCTAACGATTTGTGCCACGGGTTCTCTTGATGCAGATTGCTCTCCCACCACCGGTACTCCTTGAGACAATCCTCCTCTTGCAACGTCTGTCATATTCTGTCCCTCGAGGTTCAGCATTTTGTTCTGTAATGCTTCAACCGTCATCTTCATCTCTCGAAATTCGGTCAGCATGCCTTGCATCAGTTCCTGCATCACCAACTCTGGATTTGGAGGTTGTTGCTCCATGATCGCTCTCTCTCTCTCTTACGACAAGTAAGTTTCAAGCTTCTTCTAGTACAGAGTTATGACGGCCACTCGGAAACGTTCGTATACTATAGGTACTACAAAAGGGACAGGAGAATCAATTATCTCGCGGTAGAAATCCTCACCAAAATTTCTAATCACAAACTCTCTATGTAACGATTTCGGTCTGCAGACATAGCGGATCTCCACCCACGTGTTGAAGGGAACATGAGCGGGTAGGTTTAGATCCATGCTCACTAAATCAAGATGTAGACGGTCAAATCCCAACTAGCTGCATATGTCACTACTGGAAGAATCACCGGGACTGGCGAATTCATCACTTGACCCATGAAATCCTCACCAAAATGATAAACAAGATACACTCGAAAATGCTCTCGACGTATATACATAAGCTTGATATGGAAAGGATTCAAGAATGGTAATTCTGTAGCTGGAAATCTACCCCCATCCATCACATAGCTCTCTTGATCCTTTCAGCGCACTCAGAGTTTCAATTGCTAGGTACCTCGATCAAAGGTCCTTCTAAGAGGGGTAATCCGCTCTCTTAGAGTTTCCTGCTCTGATACCATTGTAAGATGAGGCTCTAGAGTGAACTCGAAACTCGAATGCCCGTGGTGGTGCATTCGCAGCCTTTATATAGTGAGAGGAATAGTACATGATCAGCTTCCGGCCAATGCTCATCTCTCACGCGGATCGCTGATGTGGCTTACATGCAGCCTTAGATCTAGAACAACATTTAGAGGTTCAGAATGAGCCACGTAGAAGGCTCGCTGGAAAGTTCTAGAAGCTTCTTTCTAGAAACTTCCTTCTGGAAGCTTCCCGGCTGGAAAGTTCTAGAAGCTTCCCGGCTGGAAAGTTCTAGAAGCTTCATTCTAGAAACTTCCTTCTGGAAGTTTCCCGGCGGACTTTTGGCGCACTCGCCTATTGGTAGAAGTACTATTTGCTGCATGTATTCTTCGGCCAACTTAGCCGTAACTAATTCTTATACCAAGGACTTCTACCAAACCAATTTCTCCTCTAGTTGATAAGTAGGACTCTACTTATTACACTACCAGTGGTGCATTTACTAGTAGTGCAGCAAGGGGTAGTATGAGCAAGATACCACTTAATCTTGTGGTTTAGTTCTTTCAGTGTTTGAGACAGAACTATAAGGGTGTGCGGACCGACAAGTTGAGGAGTCTGGAGGAGTTCTAGCAGAAGTCTAGAGAGAGCCTATACGAGATGTATACTCGCATGAGACGGTTGATCAGCGTTACTCATGTAACAGAGGTACAAGTAGTCCAGATCTGGTATGGGATACTAGATCGAGAGCTGCGTAGGAGAATTAGAGATGTGACTCTCCTTAGAAATACTACTTTGACATTGACGGTTGTCTTTGGTTTGGCTCAGCTGATTGAGCACAACATGATGGAGGAAGAGTGATGATTGCTGGGTTCAGCAGGGAGGTGTCACATTGGACGACCATCTCTTCTTGGGGACCACATGCTACGTAGCAGTATGGTGGTGGTGGTAGTGGTGGTGGTAAGGATCATGCTGAACAATCACGATCCTAGGGAGGTGTTGGAAGATCTAGTGGACAAAAGCCCATGCCGTCCTTCTCTAGTCGGCAACAAGCGAGTAGTTGCTGGACGTGTGATGGTCCTCACAATCAGAAGGACTGCACATAGAGGAGAGGTGGTTACGAGACATATAAGACGTCTCATGCGACACCTAGACAATGTGAGCATTGCAGACGACCAAGTCACAGTAGTGACAGTTGTTTTGACCTCGAGCTATGGCAAAGGAAGATTGATCATGGAAGAGACGGAGGAGCTCAATGAGACCGTGGTGGTTGAGTTGGAGGTAGAGGTCTAACACCCGAGAGAGGATCAATCAGTCGACCATCCGCTACAACGTTAGATGCGGATATGGCTGCTTGGATTGAGCAGTTAGAGCATAGGATAGCTAGTATGGCTATGGTTCAATAGCGATCTGGTTCGAGAACAAAGACTTCCACGTCTTATGGAGGAGAAGGAGTTGACTTCGGCTTCATGGTTGGTATGATGCAGAATGAGACCTCTCCGACAATGACTCGTGATACAGTACGTGTCTTCGAACCACGAAGTGCGTCCGTGGAGTTGGATCCACAACACGAGGAGGCTGATAGGCAGGTCAAGCTTCCTCAATCATTCACGTTATTGGAGACGTTGAGGACCACGTCTATGATTCTTAAATGACATATTGATGATGTAGTGGAGTTGAATGCATCGACATCTAAGAGTGGCGATGATGCGAGTCAACCCTCGATGTCCGTGGATGCGACGTCAAACTTGATGTTATGGGCGGCTACAATAGTTTTGCGAGCTCTACTATTTTCAGCCACGGATATGAAGGCATTGGGAGTAAGCTTGGCTCTAGTGTTTCAGGTCATGTTCAGTGAGAGCGGGGATGTAGTTACCTCTAGTGTTGAGGTGGTTCAACGAGAGACGATAGATGTGTCCATGGAGTCGAGGATCAAAACAGCTACTAGTGGTACTTGACAAGCGGTGACTGCCAGGTTAGATGAGTTACCAGCTAGACCGGCGATTGACCATGCTGGTTTGGCACCAAGTGTGGTGTTGTTGGACAACAGAAGTGGTATTTTTTGTTTGGTAGGACCTCCAAGGAAGGTGTATCGATCATAAAAAATCTTGTTATACTTTGAAGCCCAGTCGTTGATGTTGGAGAAGACGGCATGCATTGGTTTGGGTCTGAGGAAGTCTAAGGTGGAGAGATGTCTATTCCAGCTGCAGACATCTCTAAGGAGATCAAGAGACACAACTCTATACATGACACTTGAGATGCTGATTGTGAGAGTTCGATCAAATCATCTCACAAATAGCTCTATGGTGAGGGCCAAGGCCATCGTTACGGCCATAGAGTCTTATGACGTATTAGTTGGAGGTGCTATGTTATATCCTAATGCGTTCATGATCGACTATTGGACAAAGACAACATCTTATAGATCAGGTTGGTAGTCTGATGAGGGACGAATGAGCCGTTTGTCAGTGCGATTCAGTGCTAGAGTTGTGACAACGGAGCCTACACCAAGGACGATGGCGTCCGTTGTAAGGTTCAGTTCGGTCATCACTTGGCCGGGCAAGTTGTTAGAGGACAATGTCCATGCAAAAGATACTCCGGTCGTTGAAGAGATGAGGAACATGCTTAGTATGACTACGATAATATCATCTGCCTTAGATGTTCCACTCCGGAGTTTGAGAGGAGAGTTGCAACAGTATGCTGATCGGCTGGTGCGGCCGGTTTTGAGTGAAACCTTTGTACCGCCGATAGAGGAATAGAGGGTTGTTCTTGCTACTGATTCTGTTATCATATCACCGTTGGATACGACTCTCATTGTATGGCAGTATCCAGAGGAGAGTATGTGTGTGCTGGAGCTGTTTGGAGAGATCAACACATTTTGCTGCGATATTGCAAGCAAGTATACGAGTACAATGATACTTGTGTGGAGAGAGATGAGATTGTGAGACGTATCTCATTGCGTCATGTGGCACGCTTGGTGCAAAGATATCCTGAGTTATTGTCCATATCAGCCGTTAGAAGATACCAACAAGCATTACCGTCATATATTGCTATCTTTCCTGTCTCTCACACAAGATAAGCCTCTGATGACCTTTGATGAGACTCATCATAGAACTAGGAGGCCTCAACTTAACCTAGCTCTCAACATACTCATATCACTTCTTCACTCAGAACGAGAACTCTCATGGAGACATAGAAATGAAGAACACACCCTTTATAGATATGGTCTAACGGCTTCCAAATACAAAAGAAAAGGGAGGGTGGGGATCACTCCACAACCTCTCTATTTATACTACTCTAGATTTATCACGGTAACTACTTGTAAATCTGATTTATTGCAGTTTACCGAGACTAAGTCAAAGATAAAAGACATAAGTCAAAGGTAGATGTTTCTATTTTTAACTCTACTCTAATGATTTGAATCTTTCTAGAAACATAAAGAAATCTTTGAAAACGAATCTCGGATTGCTCTTTATAAGACAAAATATTAACACATAATTGAACCAAAAAGGTCAACAACCCTCTTGATTGTTTGACCTTAAGCCTCTACAATCAATAAAATTCAGTCAAGCATAAGACAAGAGTGTATTATACACCTACTTGTCATTTTATGCACAACCAAACAAAATAGTGATTCTCACACTTAGAATATTCTAATATTCTGTCTTCAAATATCACCAACTATAACTGTGACTACTCCTAGTTATCTGTCACTAAATTCGAGTGTTGGCTAGCCTTGGGACTTATTTAGAAGACTCACCACACATAGTTATAACTTATCACATATTTACTACTATGCAACCCCTAGGTGTTACAGGATCAGGGGCAAGTGCCTGGTCGAGTTCTCAATCCTGGACAGATCGCGGTGTTACCGCCTAGAGTTAGGTGACGTTGACTCAAGTACCGTGAGTACTCATCGCACGTCCCTACTACGTGTTTATCCGAGGACGGGTCCTGCAACTCGTCTGTCCTTGACGTCACGATGATCTCGAGAGTGAGGACTAGAATTGACGAGTGAGTCAATGATACTCAGAGACCGCTGCAATGCACAGGGTTTGGTCACTCTATAGCGCACATAGGCACAGATGTCTCCTCGTCTCTCCTCAGCCCGCGAGATAGTAGTGACGAACAGAAAGTCGACTTAAAACCTGACGAGGAAATTAATACTAAGGTAATGGTGCACATTGAATCTTATCTCTAAAGGTCATCGAAGAAAGTGGTGCAAGAGTAAAACATATTCCTCATACCAACCGAGGAGCGGTAGATGCGAGGACGCATCTCTTTGATTGTTGGGGAGTATATTATGTACGCAACAGGTTCCCAGGCTAACCTGAATGGGTTCGATGTGAGGACGCCTAGAGACCCTAAGGTTCGGAAGTCGAGAAGCTTGAGTCGCGGCTTTTGAGTAAACGGTAACAAGGTAAGTATTGATTGCATTCACTTGACACTATGTACGGGTCGACGGTGATTATAATGACGAAGCCCGAAAGGTAGAAACGCGAAAGCATAGCTCTACACTGATCGGCGATAGAATTATCAGTAGGCGTTAATTAATCCTCAGAGCTTAGCTTAGGATAATTTTGGTAGAGGTCGTATTTTCTCTCTTCTCACCCGCACGTGGATCTATACAATAGATGGACAAAAGGTCACTTGTATCTGTAGGTACCGGTCGGACACAGCAAGCGCATAATCCCACGCATAGATGTATACAGTCGATGGACTAAAGATCACTCCTATTCGTAGATACGGGTTAGGCACAGCGAGTGTGGAGCCTCATGCATGGCGCACAAAGCTTCGACACACGAGAGCAAAGATCGAGGAGCGACCCGAGGTCAAACGATATTTCGGTTTTCATGAAGCCCCAAGAAGAGATGAGGCGAGTAAAGAATGACAACAGCCGTCAGTTGTCGTGGAGGCTTCTCAGCCAATGGGAGTAGACCGAACCTAACCGCTACTCTCGCACGTCTGATCTGTCATCACGTGGAGGTTAACGATTAGAGGACGGTTGACTTCCCGTCTTGGGAGAATCGAAGTCCTCGAGATCGGCAACAAAAACACGTTGGGTGGCAGGAAGGAAGGAGAGGAGGAAACATGTGAGATAGCGGACCGAGGCCATTGTTAGGGATGCGAGTCGAGGATAAGGCACGAAGTACTATGTAGAGAAAGAGCGTGAGATGCGAATACTTAGTGCGCGTGTGTAAGTGACAGTTCTCTACGTACACACATAACGTTTCCTCGAGGAAACCTCGATACTCCTGTGCAGTTGGCAGTCGAGTGTAAATGACAAGATCGAGCAGAACCTCGAGAGTTAGTGACAGTTTGGGAGGTATGTGAGACTAGTGCTAGAGTTAAGACGTAGCGCCGCAACCAGTGTATGCTTTGTGTAACGTGTTTTGTGCCTCGAGACCTGCCCAAGCAGGACATGAGCCATCTGTGAGCCGTTCGGCAGTTTTGACCTAAGTGTTGCGACTCGCCCGTGGTTGAGTTGATGTGTGTTGTGTGTATTGCTTGGTAGAGACGAGGTAGAGTGTGTTACCTCCGGTGTCGTGGTGAGAGTTTTCTAGGAAGGACGGAACCTTCTAATTGTGATACGATCATGAAGACTATGATACTTCTACCTAGGAAGGCGTTGGGCTTCTAGCTATGATCCAGGTTGTAACGCGACACTATAAACACTCACAGAGGTATGTTGAGTCCTCTTATATGTTCAGAAAGCAAAAATCAAGACTGACTAGTAGTAATAAGGTCAAACGGTGAACTTTATCACTCAAGAATAGGAAACATATGATGGTTTAGACTTCAAAACTTCTCTAACATGTAAATGAGACCCTATTGGACACACAATGAACTTTCAGACTAAGATCAAATTTGAGCACTGAGATGTGGGCAAAAAACGTTCTGAGTAAAAATTATGACAATTTCTGATACCCAAATAGCTACTTTGAGCTAGAACAGAGAACTGGTTCGATGACTTTTGGTGATTCTTACAGGATTTGGAGTCTACAGCATGCTGAACATGTCTATGAAATTTGCACTGTTGGTTGTCAGTTGTTGCTCTAGATTGAGAGCTTTTCAGACCCCCTCTGCTTCAACGGTCGCCCTGGATTACTCTTTGACTCAAATGACATGAAACTTTTTGGACAATTATAGCCTTGCTGACATTGAACGCAACCACGAAGGTTTGAAGCGATTATCTCAATTCTGTTACAATTGACACCAAAAATCCCAAAATCATCAATTGTGATGCAATTCTGTCCCAATCCGAACTTCAAATTGACATAATTCTTTTATTACTCCAATTCGATCGAAACTTTCACTGACATTGACTGGCACGACGAGCTCTATCTTCCTGTGTTCTCAGATTTCTGAATGTGTCTACCAAAAGCTCGAACTCCTCTTAAGACCCATGCTTCCAAGTTTAGAGTTTCACAAAAGAAAAAATAGACCAATGGGAGTTCATAGCTCCAATTCCTTGTCCTTTTGTGTCCAATCCACGTGGTAATTTAATTTCACACATACATTACCACGTCAAGTCTCTAAAGTGTCAACGTAAATCTTAAATTTCTTGCGAAGACATATAAAATGACACGTAACCTTGAAAAATAACTTAAACAAGCTTGAAACCATGCATGGGCGACATGTAAGTACAACCCATGAGCTTAAACTCTATCAACATGTAAACTTAAGTTATGTAGATTTCATCATAGATAAGTATGAAGTCACTTGCACAAGCGTACGAATGCTTGAACAAGATAAATAACATACTATCAACATACTATGATTCAAAATATATAACATAACAGTGTTAACACCATATGCAAAGGTGTCAAACATATGCATAAAAGACTAGAAACAATATTGAGCTAACTTCTAGGACTACTAAACTCAAGTGTAGAAGTAGAATTGTAACATGTAGTCACCAAGTAATGCAACAACAGTGATCAGTGCGAAAAGACTAACTCTTGATAGAGAGATGAATTATTTATTATGTGAAATGATTCACATCACGACACCGGTCCTAGACGAAGAGAGTAAACTGTGACTGTCGAAAGCACGAACATTCAGGCTCGAGAGTTAGTCAAGACATTGAAGATCGAGAGTTTGAATTTTTGGATCTGTGATTTCCTGATTCGACCCGAGGTCAATGACAGAAAGTCACAACCCGCCAAGTGATGAACACGTAAATCTAGCATCCCAGTCAGCATTTCATCTTGTCGGTAATTTTCTGATCAGCAATTTCACTTAGAGCCCCACCGCACTACATGTCGACTATGGTGGAACTGCGACATTTTTGGCGAATATCCTGACAAGTCCAATGCTGCGATTTTTTAAGAAATGTGTCAAACTTTACAATAAACTAAAAGTTGGGACCGCATTGTAGCAGTACACAGTGGCAGTTTAGGGTCCATGTGTACCATAATAAATGTTTGTAGTTGTCCACGTGGTGGCTTCCTAAACTTTCCCGCGAACATATTCTTGGATTTTGACGTTTCTCTCTTCTCTTATCTCTTTTCTCTGAAAGCTGATTCCATGACTAGCTAGGGGCAGTGGCAATACCGTATCTGTCTCGAGGTAGCTGAAAGAACTATGGAGAACTCGGAACTTCTCGTTCATCCATGAAGCTCTCGTTCTATGCACAAGCTCAGTTTTCCTCTGCCCACAAGCCCACATGGTGACTGAGGAGTTGAACCTCAACCTGAAGCGAGTCTCTTTTGAAAACAACGATCGGATCAACAGGCTTACACCGCTCATAGCTTTAACGATGTCTACTGCACTACCAGAAAATCTGTAACGGCTCATCCAATTAGTAATTTGCTCTCCTCATCTATACGTGAGTCTGGGACGCAAACCTGTCTCATGTATACACCATCCGTCTTGTATATCTGAAATTCTCAATCCGCAATAGAGTAAACTCCTTCAATCATGCAGTTTCCACAAAGTTGGTTGATAACTTCAGGGCATAACGAGAAGGTCCATGAGCAGCGCATGTCAGTAAGAAACTGTTTCTGGTATCTATACTGACCAGTTGAAGAGAAGGAACATTCCCAAGGACAAGTAAAACACACTACCCGTTCGGTTAACTGAGATACTTAAACAACCACAATACTGAGTACAGGAGACTGAACTTCCAAGCACTCAATTAGTGAGCAGAAGGGTAGGTGATACCTGAGTAAGACTGTAAGTAACACCGCTTATGTTGTACTATTCAGCTCTTTTGGCTGCCTACCAGAACATTCGGGACAACGTTTCAGCAAAATGAGCCCCAAGAAACACAACAGGGCTTAGAAGAGACGTGTTTCGTGACATGCTATGTTGAAAACACAAAAACTTTCAAACAAGGAACCCGAGAGGTTAATTTACCACCGATTCCGATATGGTAGACAGTTGGACAGTTCAAAGACGGGGGACTTGTTATGAGGCTAATTGAGGAGTTGAACCTCAACATGAAGCTTCCGAGCTTAGCCACCGAGTCTCTTTTGAAGACCACAGCTTGTAATAAAAAGTTGGTGGAATATAAAAAATAAAGCGACATGGTATAATGAGTAGACGACTTATCTTCTTGTCTTCGACGAAGCTGCAACGAATTCCATGAAGGAGGTTATTATCCATCGAGAGCTAAAAATTCTGCAAGGGCAGAACGGATTTCTCCACCTGTGTCCCCCGGTCTAGAGAAGTTTACACCTGTATGAAAGACTGATACAGGGTTCATATCGCTACGATCTGTCGAATGGACCCGGTTGTGAACTAAAATATTATGCAACACACAACAAGCGTGGATGAGTCGTGCTGTCCAGTTAACACTCGAGTTAATCCCTGTTGTTAAAATTCTGAACATCGCTTTCAGAACCCCGAAAGCCTGTTCAATAACGATACGGCCTCTAGTGTGCCGTTCAGTGTATAATATCTGCAAGTCTGTAGAATGAGGATTGATGCTATAAGGCATCATCAGGCAAGGTTGCATTTTGTATCATGAATCTCCAAGTACATAAGGTTTTAACTGGACACCATCATTAATCCTAAGAACAGGCTTTGTGAGGATTTCTCCGTCTACTGCCTTCTGGAAAAAATTAGATACATGCAGGACACGTTTATCATTAGTGGATCCGGGACAGCCTATATGTATATCGAGAAAACTACCGTCAGTATCACATATTGCTTGGAGAACAATCGAGTGGTATCCCTTATGGTTATAGAAGTCGAGAGCCATAGCTGACCCTTTTGGAGTTTGAATGCGAATGTGGGTGCCATCAATGGCACCTTGGCAGTTTGGCAGACCACAGCGACGATAAAATCCCAGAGACACTCGCTCCATCCCACCCCAGTAGGCCAAGTCAAGTATTTTGGTCCAAGTACAAATACCACCGCATTCACAACATCCCACATAATCTCTTGCACAGTAGATTCACCTATCCCAAATCTTTCAGCCACATGAAAATAATTAGCCCCCGTGGCCAAACGATACAAAGCAGCTCCCACCTGCACTTCCACTGGGATAGCATGTCTAAACTGAGTGTTCTCTTTTCGAATATGCGGAGCGAGCTCAACAACAAGTGACATGAAAACAGGTTTCGGCATTCGTAGTGTTTTTACCCATCTACTATCATCATAACTATACCACAAGAAGTAATCAAACCAAATCAATGAACGTTCTTTCACCCACCATCGAGTTACCTCATCGTCATCAACAGCTTGTGCTAAAAGCAAATGGACCTTCGAAATACAATGTATCCACGCCCTTGACAGTTCCTCAAACTCCAGAGATGAATCTCCTTCGTCTTCGTCCATGAAGGAAGTTAGTTCCAACACTACTTCCACACACATCATGCACGATGCTATGATCACAAGAAAGAGCTGCAACATCTTTACAACGCATGTACAGACAGCTGAAAGTTGTCAACTAGTCAGGCAACTCTAGGATATCAAACTGAATTTATAAACTCCCACCGAGAAATGAAAGAAGCCATCCCAGCTCAAAGAAGTACATTCAAGCTACCATTTACTCTTCCCTCACCTCTCGAGAACCACGATCGACTAGGGCTGGAAACTTATCCGCAATGCGAGACAGTGCTCCAGCCATATCACCTAGCACGGAACATAGTTCCCGACTATGAACTGATGCAGCTAGAGTACGCCGTTCTTCACTGTCTTGCTGGAATTTCAGGCGTTGTCGTTCTACTTCCACTATACTATCACTGAAACCAGACATGGAATCCACTAGTCCACTAGAAGACTTCGAACTTGACTTTTTTTGCTTTATCCCACTATTCGACTTCACTGGATGACTATCACTAGTAGTGCTAGAAGCTTGGACTCGTTCCTCTTCGGTAAACTTGATCCGGATTCTCATCTGAACCTTCTTGAACACCCGGACTGCTCTGTTGAGGTACAGGATTGCTCTCGAAAATGCAAGGGGGTGACATACAAGCTCTCCCACCATAAAAAGACTCAAGCAGGTCTATCCAATTGTCTGGAAAATCTGATGGCAACTTGTTTTTTGTACGCTCTTTCTTATCCATTGACTGATTAGGGGGGTTATCACTTCTTGCATTCCAGTCCTTTACTTTCTTGTAAGCGCCCACTAAATTCTCCCACTTCGTCTTCAACTTTCTTGCCTCGACAAAAATCCCTCGCTGACTCATGGCTTCCTGAATTCGACGTCATTTTGCATCGGATGTAACAATGTGGTCCCTCTCAGTCTACGACTCAAATTCCTCCCATCTATCTTTTTTAGACTCAATTAAAGCAAGGACTTGCCAATTCTCCCAACACATTCGATCTGCAACAAGGGGGTTACCTGATCCATCGTCTTCAAGACGACTCACGCGAGGCAACGGAGGTAGATTAGCTTGCGAAGAAGAGCCTAAACTTCTTCGTCCTCGACTTGGAAGCTCATAATCGGCAGGTATGTTCTTAGTGCAGACGACACCGTGTAAACTGGTCCCGAATATTAACTCCGGCGGCAGAAGAGGATGGGTCATGGACCAGATATCGAATTGGCTCAAGCTACCAATTGTGGAGTTATAGTTCTGCGAGTCGGGAACACCATGAGGTGCATGTGATGAACTTGCTCTACCCTCCATGAATCTTGATAATCTTCTCGAGAAGAAGACCAAGATCCCGATGAAACAACCAGCTTCCCACCCGAATACTATCCCAAGAATGAAACCGAAAAAGACTATCGCTGGCAGACGCATCAGAAGGTGCAATATCCGATTCACCATTGAAGATATGTACTCCCATCCGATACTCGATCGATCAAACCCACCGCCAACAAGAAAGAGCAAAGAATGCACACTAAGGACCTCCGATAGCAGTCCACGGTTCGCAGCACATCATCCTGAATCCAATGTTGTGATGAGACCACGACGTTTCCTGCGACCAAGATCACCGAATTCGCGGTGAGAAACCTTCACAGTACAGTTGAAAAGACTGCAAACCTCGCGACTTTATGTGTACATCGAAAGGATAATGAGCGGCAACATTGACAATCGAGAAAGAGCGGCAGCCTGAAGAAAATTGGCCCGCGCACGCTGTGTACAAGTGGATTCCTGTGCATCGAGACAAAAATGAGTTTCTCTGGGTCCGTGCACTGACACACTTGAGGCCAATTCCACCGAAATCCGTCACTTGTTGCGCAAATGTCTACGCTCCTGACACATACTAAAGAAAGTATAAACAATCGAGTTTCAAAGAAGACGATGACAGTCCGGTCTTCAGGCTTATTCACGATCCTACCTGGCCCTAAACTGCCGCGGAGTCTGACAGCTTATTAGCGGCAGTGCGGTGGGGCTCTTAGTCACCACACACACCAAGTGAGCATTTGCCTGACACATTACCATGAAATGCCATATCAGCATCAATTCTACACGTGTTGCTGCCACGATAACCAAAACTACCACGTTAGCTTCCGAGAGATCCGCAACCCTAAACTGTCTACTTCCCGTAACTTTTTCTTTGTATATCCGTTTGCGTCTTATCTAAAGCAATTTTGACTTATTTCGCGATCCCTATCCAACTGTGAAGTCGGATACAAGTTTTGAATAAGTGTGAAGAAATTTCTTTGTACTCCCTCGCACTTTTCACTATACGACCGGTCCACGACACGACAACGTTATATCTGAGTGCCGCACTCTTGTAGCTAAGGAGAAACGTGACGAGAAGGGGAAGTTCCAGAAAGGTCCAGCAATCGATCCACTATCGAAGATCAAAGAGGATACCAACTCGAAGAGACCTGGTGCCCATCTGCTTGTCGTAACTGCCATGGGAGACGAATCATGTAAGTCTTCTAATACGTGGTACCTAGCTTCTGGGGCGTCTCGTCATGTTACTGGGGATCGTTCTCTTATAGAGAATTATCAGTCTATTCAAGACTCCTCAACAGACCCCCGTTGCATTTCAACATTTCACACATCTGATTGGAAAGCAGTAAATAGGTTGGGTACTTACACCCTTCGACTGAAACTGACTGTCCTCCATCATTTCCACCTATTCTTCCTGCGGGTTGCCTTCTGGGAGATTTGAGTCTTCGCTGAGTTTGGAAGGGGCGAGATTGTAGTGTACCTGTATCCAGCTCTACAGCGATAAACCCACTAATTAATTAGTTTCATGAAGCAGTTGATCACCGAGTGAGATTTGAAATCAAATGCGGTCGAACAGAATGACTGACCCTTGATGTTCTCTTCGTGGGGCAAATTACTGTCCTGCGCGCGAATCTTTTCCAGCTAGCGAAAGACAGTGGTGACGCAAACAGTAGTATTTTCTGCGGACTGGATATAGATCATGTGGGGAACTCCTGGACGTGTTGGCTGGGAAAGACGACCACCGGAGTTCGCTCCATCTTGACCAAATTAAAGCCCCTAGGGAGATGATTCCCCATCTCAGCCGAATTGACAATCGGCAAGCTCTCCAGCCGTAGCATGATTCCAGCCTCGTTGCTTGCTTTGGAAGCGAAGCAAGGAACACTTCGCTTTCCACCGCCGTAATAAGCCCCCTTCCCTAATCCGGGCAAGCTTGAAAAATTCCAGGCGCTTACGTTAAGTCCATTAGTAGGTAGGATTACCTTCAGTACCAGCGTTCGTCCGTCAAGTGATTAGATACTTGTCACAGCTTGTCATGGTAACCAAGTTGTCATTTACAAGTTATAGGCAGTTCTGTCGAAGACTGTTGGAAGCTTGATTTACTGATGATGACAGTTCCTGGACTCCGCACATTCACGCACTTACTGGGATCGATATCGGGAATCGCAATGCATACAAGACTTGATTTAATCTTCTTCATGGTACACTCAATTTTCAGTAAATCTACAGTTTCCACTGAAATGAGTGAAGCGGCGCGCCAACTAGAATTAGTATACGAGAGTTTTCGCCATGCTAACTCACTTCAGGAAGAATATCTTCATAACCTTTACACCGTCCGATAGCCCCAACCTAGCTTCACGGATCGTTCTGACTTCGAGTCCTTAATCGGTCAACATTTGCAGTGGGAAAATCTTATGACAGTTGGAAAATCTTTAGATCTGTCTTTGAAAAACGCTGTATTGACTCTATGCATGTACACGAGAAAGGCCGTCTACACGTTCGCTTCAATTCTACACGTGAAGCAGCAAGCGAAAGGATTTTCCTGGACTGCTGAAATGTCAACCAAGCCGGAGGATATATGCACCAGTGTAAGTTCTTACTGGTTTTGCACAACGTGAATATTAACCAGATGGTTTAGAGTCTGAACGTGCATGCGGTCAACTATTCCGGCTCTGAATTTTAAACGCAGAAGAGCATTTCTGCAGCTCCGGGTGAATCGAAATCGTTCCGCAAATCGTGCATGCGGTCACCTGTTCCGGCTCTGAATTTTAAATGCAGAAGATCATTTCTGCAGCTCCGGGTGAATCGGAATCGTTCCGCAAATTGTGAGCGGTCTACGCATGATTATGAGCCGCAGGTTCCGTCTGTCACTGAGTCGATCGCGAGAGCACTGTGGAAGACACTCCTCGCATCAATCTGCATTCTTGCAGATGTTTGAATGATCCGACTATAGCTTAGGGGAGCTGTAAATCTGTAAGCTGGCCTGTAGACCCGAGAGATACCAGCAGCTCCCCAATCCCTTTCCACAGCGGTAGTAATATTTCAGACAACAAGACTCCACTTCAAGTTTTGGATCCCTGTTCCCGAGTTGACTTCAAACTGGAATATAGAATCAAACGTGAATCTGGCGTGAGGCAAACTCAGCCCATTTGACGCTAAGCCTCCTAGATCTTTTGCGGAACCGTTTCACTGAATCTGTCACGCACGTCCTAGGCCTAATGGCTTTCTTATATACATATCGAAGCAGTTGAATTGCCGGAGGATAGCACCAGAACTGGTGGAAGTAGAGTCTGTTCTCGCGCCAAAAGAGTAAGAAGGCGGTACTTCCCGCTGGCAACACTTGTCAGTAGTTAGTCTACGGGAGCCAGATGATCTTACTGCTCACGATTTGAATTTTCAACTAATTAGGCCTCCTCATAAATAGTGGGAAGGAACTAATGAAGGAAAATAATGCTCGCTGTCCAGCTGCATATACGTCGCTATCGCAAATACTTCTGTTTCAGGATGCAATTTCCCGTTTTAGGATCGGACTTCAGAGCTTATAATTGGGGTTCGAAAAGGTTAGGACCCTGTGCAGTCCCACTGCAGTCTCCTCCCGTCTGTAGCTGCTTTATTTGCCCAGGATGAAACAACGGAAGGGATTCCATAATTTGCTCAGAACAGTACTATACAATGGAACTTTGCCTTAGCGACCGGCATACTGAAATATGACTGGTTCACTGCCTACTACTGGACTGGGATTGCGGCATGCAAGGGATTTCAAAGACTCCGTCGCTTCTGCCTTTCTTTCCGCGTAAAATAAGGTGTTGAGTTAGAAGCCAAGAATTGCTCCCATTACAGTGTTCGTCAACGAGCAGATTCTCTAAGTTCACTATCCACAAGAATCCATGCAAAGTTCGACACCTTCTAAATCTGAAACGAGAGAACACACTAATATCTCACATGTAACAGGAGGCACGAACCAAGGCAAGACAGCTCAGTGACACGCATACGGTGACTGCATAGCATCCGGAGTCGGGCTCGGTTTGGCGGGAGTATTTCAAATCAGTCAAAATGCTGCAGATGCCGGCGCTTGAATTGAGTACTATAGATACCTCTATTGCAAAGCCCCCCTATAAGAACTGTCTTCCACGGGCCTTACCTGAGAAATTCCGATCGGCTCTCGAGCACGAGACATCATAGATCAGAAGTTAGGGAGTATATTTGGTGAAGAGTGGTCTTGTGGATTTCCTGAGGAGGTGGACACGTTAGATTAGCTAAGCTTCATCACACCATCCGGGGCTTCAACTTGCAGTTGTCGATCTCAAGTACTCATTCCAGCCTCGAGCACAAAACTCAGTAACTGTTCTATAACACATCGATATTGTGGAGTGGATACTAGCTATACATCCCTTGCAATTCGAGTGTACCGGTCCCTGACGATCGAGGAGGTTAAGGTTGACAACGCACTTTCATCAGCAATGTAGTCACTTTCATTTGATCACGCACAGCGATTAGTGTCCTGGACCATCCTTTACGGGTAGGACTAGCGGGTTAATGATATAATCTAGGTTTCATCTCTCGGGGTCTGTACTGTCGGTTCCCCAGGCTGGACGGAAATTCAGCCTTCGAGTGCAAAGACAGGAGGGGGCCTTGATTGCAAGACATACTGACCTGTCAACACTGGTTCGTTCACGTCTCGAGCACAAAACTCGAGTTCAAAATTCGTGCAGCGTACCAAATATTATTCGGCGAAGTATTCTGGTCTACTCTGGTGACGAGGTTGGGCGTTTGACGGCTAGCGTTGTCTTTCCCAGATCCATGTCAGGGGCTTTCATCAGGCCAAAAGTTACTTCGTTTGCATCTCGAGCAGAAAGAGAGTAGGCGGAGAATCGAGGATTTGTTAACCATAAGGATCGAATCAGCTCAGAAAGTTGACAGTTAACAGTTACCTCAACACCATACCACTACTCGTTCAGTTTGACCTGATCATTAATCGGGCCGAAGAGTAGTCCATTGATTTCCTCCCCTAAAACATGAGCGAGTTCTTCCTTCCCATGAAATTTTTGCCTTTTGCTTCTTTGTTCTGCGGATCGAGTGACAAGCAGAGCAGAAAGAGAGATCGAGGTGACTTTCATCGAGGAGGAGGAGATGGGTGGGTATGCGAATCCGAAAAGGAAGGCAAAGGAAAGAGAGGTCGAGACGGAGGAGGGGAAGAGGAAGGCGGAGGACCATCCGCCGCGGAGGTATCCACAGAGGGAGGCGAGACGGACTCGTGCGCGACCGTCCCTAGCGCTGATCATGGAGGAGGAGCAGGAGGTGACGGAGCAGGAGGACGCGGCTGGGGAGACGACGGAGGTGGTGGAGGAGATGGTGATGGAGGAGACGGTGGCGGAGGATGTAGTGGAGGAGGAGATTGTGGCGGAGGATATCGTGGAGGAGGAGACGGTGGAGGAGATTTTGGCGGGGGATACAGCGGAGGAGGTGGGCGGAGTAGCTATGGAGGAGGCGGTGGCGGCGGTGGTCTTCGAGGCTGCAAGACGTAGTGTGGATAAGATCCAGAATTGTCGATCTTGCGCTCGAAATCGTCGTGCTCTCACAGGTCCGATCGAGGGCCAGTGCTTGTTGCACAAGAATTGTGCAATTTTGCTCTTACCAATGTATCAAAGTCGAGTGTCCATATAACATCTCCTTACTCATGCATTCTAATGGACTCAAACCATCTGTCAGTAAGATAGCACAGTTCATCCATGCCCCACGGCACACAGTCGGAGGATACAGCATGTAACTCTAGATCCATTACAAGCTCTTCGAATGTAAATACGTTTAGATCTTCCTTTTGACGAAAATCTCTGAATAAAATTTCATCTAGTACTTACTTTCGCCATCTCGGTAAGAAAGTAAGCACAGTACCATCAAGCCATCTTGTAAAGCTATGTCACAACGTGTTCTACTTCTGACTGTCAAACTCGTGCTGTTTTGAAGTGTATTGGAGAACGAGTGCACCTTCACAGTTGTCTTGCCATGTATTGTAGCAGACTTGTCGAGCTCTGTGCCGTTATAGAGACGGAGGGACATACAGTCGAGCTCATGTCACATGAACCAAATCATAACACGAGCCAGATATCTGATCGTGATCGTGCGCTCTACGGCATGTGTTTTACGGAACTTCTACAAAAGTGAAGATGCATATGACTGAACTTCTTCACATCTCTCATTGGACTAACAAAGTATCTCATGATAAAACCTAAACCTTAAGTGTAAGTCCGTAATGGAGGAGCAAGAAAAAACACTACATTTACAATGTATCAATGCTATGATAGAAGTACATTCCTTTTCCCAACATTCCTTTTCCCAAGATCATCATAAAAATATCTAGCTAATAGCTCCTCACGGAAGGAAATGGAACTCATGGCCATTGTGGTGATGTGGAACTCTATAGACCTACGATGGTACTCGACAGGTGGTCTTATACATGCACCCACTGCACATCTTCTCTTTGGTCGAGTGATGCTCATGACGCTGTTGACATATCCAGCAAGGTTTGAAGACGTCATTGGATCACCATCACAATAAGAAATGTCTCTTTGTCGAACATTGCTATCTTGAAACTCATCCACATTCAAAAAATTTACACGAAATGATGAATGCGCCCTCGTTTAAATCTGCCAATGACCTCTACTATAGATCGGACCACAATAGAGAAACAAGACGTGCCATTGATCTGAACTCGTGCCTACATGTACACAAACACTCTCAATCCTACAACACTACCCAAGGAGCTCTGTATCACAATCCATCTACAATCTCACACAACAACCTCCACACCAACAGAGATCTCACTACGCACGTCATAAGATGAAAGATGAAACTCGCAGAAGACCTCAGCTACACGTCCTCTCAGTTTGATATCACCGTGTCTCCCAACACTACCAAACTATCCGACTTGTCCGAACGTAGAGCCGTCCTAACACGTGTGCGTCGAGGAGAAGGTGCATGCATGGAACCTATCCCCTCTCTATGTACTTCAGGTGCCTCTACAATTATCTGAGAAGAATGGATTGATAGACATTTCATCATCAGATAACCTCATAACAAACTGCTCATCCTCTCCGTCTCGTGTCTCATATCCATCATCTACCTTTGTGGGTTCGTCGTAATGCATCTATAGCTCTATCCACATCCAAGGCATGTGCAACTGGTGGTCAAAGAGTAGCACTATGATGAGCAGATGTACTACGAACCTTTGGTGGTCGCTGGCTCCAGATCTTGGATGAGTTGACACCATCATATCATCCCCATCTGATCTTATGATCACGAATCGTCAATGCTGGTCTCGCTCTATACCTCATACAATGAAAATTGGTCTTCTCCACCACTAGGATAACACGAGGACGTCTAATCTCCGATTCTTTCACTGGAGATGCCGATCAAGAACTAGACTTATAACCAGAAGATGCTTCTGAAAATCATCATGAGATGGTGCAATACGAGACGGATCTCTCTCATGTCGTTAGTCAAGTCGCTAGAAACAACCACAGCAAAAAGAAATGAGCATAGTCCTAAACAACATAATATACCAAATCAAACTACATCTTTCAATACATAACATTAAATCAAAATATTTAGTGTGTATCTTAAATTATCAACTCCAAAATATCATGTTATCGTATCGCTATTTGCGTGAAGTATGTCTGGACATACACCAAGTATTCGTCTATAGGAGATGTGGTCAGACCGGAGTGAACGCAACCAACAGCAAAATCATCTTCTCCAACACAAAAATTAATTAATTTTTGGATATAATTACAGCAGGACTTTTAGAGTCTGTGGTCTTAAGCTCTCACTCTAAATCTAAATCTACCAATCTCAGTGGGAAGTACTCGGAAAACCCTTTGTAACATTATCAAATTTACCTTCAGTGGACTTCCCTACAGGAATATACAACCGTTACAAAAAGAAAAGATGATACACTTATCGCTTCTCCCAAATAACCCAAGTACAGAATGGCAAAATTCAGAATGAACTCACTTCAAAAATATCTTGGTGGCATAAAAAAGATCTCATTCTTAGCTTTCCAACGGTACCAAGATCTCTTCCAACCGAGTTCTCTAGTCTTAACTACACCTCGTAAAAAACTGTTGTTTTCTAAAGGTTTTTCACTTCCGCGAAAGACAAAATTCGAGAAGTGATATAGAGAAAGATCATTTCTCAAGATTCCTTTTGGGTTTATACCACTCTCTTGCTCGGTGGCAAAACCCAGAAGAACTGATGCAAAACATCACTTTTCGTACTTCATGCCAAAGGTTAAACTTCTAAACTTTTGAGCGCCTACTCCGAACGCTCTCAAAACTTTCAGAAGTGATCGATGAATCACGTCTCAAAATCCGTGCCAACTCTTCCCATCAATTTCAGAAGTGATAGAGGGATCACTTCTTGCCATTCGCTCCAAACCTTCCCAAAATTTCCAAAAGTGATTGTTGGATACTTCTCAACTTTCACCTTCTCCTTTCCTTGATCTTCAGTTGTGATCAGTGGATCACTTCTCGAAATCTTTGCAAACTCCTCTATCAGTTTTTGAAGTGATCGATCGATCATTTCTCACCCTTTGATGGCTTGTCTCTATTTTGTCTTCATCTCCTCCCTCTTGATCTTCATAAATGATCGGTGGATCACTTCTTGAAATCCGTGTCAAACTCCTCTCGTCGGTTCTATAAGTTGGTCGATGGATCACTTCTTGCCACCCACATTGAACCTTCTTAAAGTTTCTAGAAGTGATCGTTGGATCACTTCTCAACCTCCCGTTCTTTAGAAGTGAGTGATGGATCACTTCTCAAAATCCGTACCAAACTTATCCTTGATCAATTTTAGAAATGATTGGTGGATCACTTCTTGTTGTTCCTCGTCTATCTCCTCTCGATTACATAAATGATCAATCGATCACTTCTCCGTCAAAACTTCAACTCTTCACTCTCGTCAATTCTCTATTATCACAACAGAAAACATGTAACGTCATCGCATCAAAACCTTAAATTCATTAGAAAATGTTCTTCGTCCTTCTATCTTAAATACTCTTTGCAAGCACCCCCTTACGTTGAGGTGTTGTCGTCAAGTTGATTGGGTACGATGAAGTGATCGGTAGATCATTTCTAGATACATTCTGCTACATCTCATCGCCAGATCATCATATCTGGATCGTCTGACCATGTCACTAGTATGACACATCAACATCTGTCATGTCAGGTTTTTGACACAGTCAGCATCCTTCCCTGTTTGTGAGCGCCATGTCAACACACCATATCATCAATATCTCTTTGCCATCACATAAAAATCTTTGAATCATCATAATTGTTTCTTTTCTGTGTTTAGTGAACTTTATCGCATAACTCATCGAACGATATGATGGGTGTAACGATCATGACTATCTGTTTAAATGATCGCATGGTAGTGAAACGTGCCAAATCAACAATTTGTGCACATTTACTTCAATAGTCCTTGTCGCCAAATTTGGTATAAAATGGTGGGTCGAGAATTCGTGAGACATTTTCTTTTAGAGGGTGATTCATGAGGGTATTTCGATGGTCCGCGTGGAGGAATGAAGAACTACGGGAGTGGTGGTTATGGACGGAGGTTTGACACCAGCTCTAGATCTTTCTTTCTCGAATCCATTTTACATCAAGCTTCATTGCATCCACCGCGATCACTTTCGACAATGACTGGTGATGAATTCATGAAAAGAGTGATGGACTTACTGCTTCCGGCGATCCTTCTGATTGTTACATACAGAGAGACTTGGGATCTGACGTGTATATCTTACTACTAACAAAGAATATATCTCAACTATCCAACCAACGTTCCTTTCAACGTCTGGGTCGATATTCAGTGTCATTGTCAGACCAAAGATCAATCATGGAGCATGGATCGTGAGAAACTTTGGAGAAGAATATTTCAACCGAGTGAGAGCTTCATCGTTTCCATTTGTCGTACTTTTCATTGTAGATCGTTTTCAAGTTGTAATATTGACTATGTATTTCAATATCAATCGACTCAATTGTCCCATTCTAGTTGAGCGCTTCTGCGTATTTACTTCCACAAAGAATTCTTCAATGTGTCTCAAGGATTTTATGGTTTCTTCTAGTCATACTAGTGTCTAGTGTTTCTTCTCTGAAAAAAAATGAGTGGAAAAAGATAAATTTAAAGTTCTTTTTGCTGTCAAGAAAAAGAACTTTGGACCAATGGTGTTCTAGCTGATCTGTGGTTTCACGAGGCTTTGGAGACCATTCGAGCAAAGAAAAAATGGTTGGAAAGCCCTCGACCAGGGCTACAATATGAACTGAAGAATCAAGTGATTTCGTGGAGAATTGAAAATGTTGTGATCGATTGAGTGGAAGGGGGTAAAATTCATACCCATCATTATTGTTTCAATCGTTTCCAGAGACTTGTTAGGGTTTTTGAGGAGCTATGACTTGGGTTGGAGAGCCGACGATCAGATGGTCATTTTGATATGAATTTCAGCCGATTATTGATAATTTTGGATTGTCAACCAATCAATTGAAGTTAAATTGTGCAGATGTGATGAGACGAGTATTGTGAACTATGACAATCATGAGGGATTGATTATTTGACTTCTGAGTCGAAGTTTTGAGTGAAACCTTCCAAGATTGAAGGATGTCTTATCAGTAAGATATCTGGAAAGTTTCATCTTGAATGGTCGAATAGATTGTTCAAGGTCTTGGATCAAACGTACTTTGGTCTGTAAAGCTCTTAAGTTAACACGGATTAAGATTTGATTCATATCTTCACTCAAAAATTAGACCTAAAACTCGAGAACATCTAATCTCTCATGACTGTCACAATTTGTAATACTCGCCTCATTATGTCTGCACCCCCGGTTGGCAACCCAAAACGATTAGGATTCGACTAACTTGGTATCAAAACGACCAATTCGTCGTAAGCTCTCCAACACAGCTGATAGCTCCACAAAGCTCCTCACAAGTCTCTAAGAAACATCCGAAAACATCATAGTGGGTATGAATTTCACCCCTCCACTCAATCCATCATAGCGTCATCAATCCTCCATGAAATCACTCGATTCTTCAGCCCAGATTCTAGCCCTAGTCGAGAGCTTTCCAACCATAACCTTCTTCACGCGAATGGACCTCTGAAGCCTCTCAGAACCACAAAAAACGTTGCGAAGATCAGCTAAAATACCATTGGTCCAAAAATAGACCAATGAAAGTAAAAAGAATTTTTAGTTTGTCTTTTCTTCACTTAACTTTTTCCATTAGAACGACTTCTAACACCCAAGGAGACACTAGACACAACTAAGACTAGAGGAAACTATAAAATCCTTGATACATATTGAAGGATTCCTTGCAGAACATAAATACGCAGAAGCACATAACTAGAAAGTCACCGACTAATATGGAGTCAATATTACAACTTGAAAATGATCTACAGTGGAAGGTACGACAAAAGAAAATGATGAAGCTCGGTTGAAATATTCTTCTCCAAAGTTCCTCACGATCCATATCCCATGATTGATCTTTGAGCTGCAGTGACATCCAATATCGATCCAGACGTTGAAAGGAACTTTGACTGGATAGCTGAGGTCCATTCTTCATCACAACAAGATGTACACCGTCCGATTCCAAATCTCTCCGTATGTAACAATAAAAAAGATCACCATAAGTTGTAAGTCCATCATCCTCCTCATGAACTCGTCACCAAAATACAGAACTAACCACTGTCAAAAGTGATCGCGGTGGATGTAATGAAACTTGATGTGAAATGGATTCGAGAAAGAAAGATCTGGAGCCGATATCATACCTCTGTCCATAACTGTAGAAAGATCGATACTTCGAGGACACTCCAAGAAGAGAGAGAGCGAGTAGACAAGGAAGTAAAATAGGAATGAGAGAGGCTTTGCCTCTCTCTGTATATATAGTGGAGGTGAGTACAAGAGAAACCCTAATGGTGGGTTAGCCCTCTAACTAACTCTAACAACCCTAACCACTCCGGCTAATGATAGCCGGAGCTACTAGAGCTTGGGACTATATCAACAATAACCACCACTCCCACAGTTCTTCAGTCCTCCATACAGACCACCGAGAACCCTCACGAATCATCCGCTAAGAGAGAATGTCTTCTGAACCCTCGACGCACCATTTTATATCCAAATTCGACGACAAGGATCACTAAAGTGAACGTGCATAGATTGCTGATTTGTCATGTTTCACTACCGTATGATCACTTAAATAAATAACAATCACACCGTTCGGCGAGCTATGTGATAAGATTCAAGAGACATAGAAAAGAAACACATCCTAAGTTCTACGAGAAATTCACACAAGAGCCGTACCACAACAAGACAATGCATTCTTATGGACTAGATGGTTTTTCAAAATGAGAAGTCAAATTTGTAAGTCTTCTCTCTTGCTTTTATGTTTTGACGTATCTTTCATATTATTCTATTCTTTTTTGTTAATTTCTCCTTCTAGATTACATGTAAGATTTAATTTCGTAACTAACATTTTTGCATATATTGAGTTTTTTTAAACCACAGGTCTTTCAAGAGAACAGATCTGTGGAGCCTGATGAGCTTGCTTACTATGTGACATACGACTCTCAGAAGATGTGGGAGTATGTTGAGAACAAGAAGGTAAGTACTAACTACTTTCATGTTCTAGTTTCCATTCTACTTCTTCACAATTGTGCATGTGACAGAAGGACGAAGGATCTCAAATTCATGCAAGCAAACTCTCCCTTGATCAGGAGGAGGAGGAGGAGGATGATGATACCACTGAAGAGTTTGCTACTCGTCCTCATAGTCATCCAAAGGTGCCGATGTCTAGATCCAGCCAGAACAGCACGGTAAGTGCTATCAACTGTTAATGTTTTAGAAGTTTGTGCATTTTTCATTATTCAGTTTGTATTTAATTTATGTATTGTGTGACAAGAAGCTAGTGTTGGATATGCACGCATGTGTTAGTCAGCTTCACAAGTTATGTCTAACTTTGCACATATTGCCGTGGTATGGATAGAGATAGTAGTCGAGGTAGTGGCGGAGAGTCATGTTCTATAGTTGGATCTACACATGAACGTAGAGGTAGATCATAGATTTTGATGGTGAGCTTCAATCTAGATTGACTAGTTGTTATAAACTAGCACTATCTTATATGCGTACATATGTTTTGTCATCACGTAGTACATAAAACACGTTGGTATCTTTCATCTTTTGTGTATACATTTCTCATGGATGTCGGTGTCTCTAGACATTAATACCATTCTAAAATATCATTGCACATTATGCTATGATTTAAAATTCATCGCACACGTTCGAAAAGACAAATCTTAACCCTAAATTGTGATAGATTGTGCATCAGAATATGCGAAACAAATAATATCACAAACTTGTGATGCATATAACATCATACTTGCGATTCCAAACACACACATTTGTGATAGACATAGAATCACATTATTTTAACCTTAAATGTAAACTTACGAGGTGTATAACATCATACTTGTGATGCATAGTATATCGTAATTTTGATATTATTTGTATAGTAAAACCTAGAATAATATTTTCTTTCTCACTTTTGAGACGAGAAACATGATGTCATGGACATCGAACTTACAATTGATGTATCATTTGTAAAATGTAAGATGAAGTTTGTATCGCATATTAAAATCACACTTGCAATTCAATAAGCATCTCAAACTTGATGCTATATGCATCGTCAGTGTGATGCAGAAAGTATCGCAAACGTGATACTATCTATATGCATCACAAATATGATGTTATACACATCGCAAATGTGATGCTAATATTGCACTTACGATGCTAATTGCATCGCAGATTTGAGTGATTATGTGCATCAAGTTTGTGATGTATTTGCATCAGCATTGAGATGTGTCATGTGTGATTTTTTTGAATCGCAAATTGTGGTGCGGATTCCATCACAAATCTCTGCGTGGCATTTTTCAGAAAACGTTTTTCTTTGTATTTGGGGATGCGAAAAATTCATCATAAAGTGCCATTTTTTGTAGTAGGGTACGTATCTATCTCATTCCACAACATCTTCAACTCGTCTATCAAGGGTTCAAGATAGACATATAGACATCCATATTCTTGGGTTGTTTGGACCAAGTATGATTAAAGATAATAACATATGTCTTCATTTGATAGTGATGGTCCATGGTGGAATGTTGTAGTTGATGAACATTGCTGGCCAGATGGAATATGACTTCCGCTGCATCGGTGAGAATCCGTCAACAGCTATTCCAAGACGTACTACTCGTGGATTGTCTCGCATCTGAACGTATGTTGTCTTCATATGTCTCATGACAAAATAATTAGCTACACTTCGCATAATATCATCTTTTGACCTTTGGTTAGAATGTCATAACATAAAGTCCGCTAAACTAAGACATCGATACGTGTGTAACATACGTAGAATATTGAAAATCATCTTAGGACCTTAGGTGGAATCGCTGAATCTTGCGTGTCTATTCTGTATCTAGGTGCTCTACAAACTGGATAGTCTCGCAACTCACTTTTTATCAATATGCGGATGATCCGTTTCATGTTTTATGTCACGATACAAGTAACAGTCATTGGACAAACATAGATGGTTTCACAAACCATGCCTATACTTTTCATCATCTTCTTGGATGTTCCTTGTTTTTCCGGCAAAGTGTTACCTTCGAGTAGAATTTTGGTGTTCAGAAGATCAAATAGCGAATCCATGAATGTATTTGAAACGCCATACTTCACCTGTAGATTTAATAACAACAGCATTGGTAAAAGCTTGGAGCATCAAGCTCCCTCAAAAAGTGGAATACGTGCATCACTCTCCAAGTCAAACCTCTTTGTCTGTGTCTCATCTTCTTTGACAGTTTGCTCTTCTGCATTCTCAAAATGAGTATCCAAGAAGTCATTCATAACTTCATCCTCAATGTCATAGTTCTCAGAGTGAATGATGGGTTCTTGGCTATGCTCGTCATTGCTAGACTAAGAATCCTTACCAACCGTAGCATCATGTACATGGTGTGTTGGATCGGATTCTAATAGCATATGTAACTGTTGTCGTCATTGTCTAAGATACGTTCAAATTCTAGAACATATCATCCTTCAAGAACAATACATCCAACTAAGTATGTGTATGAAGAGCATACCTATGCGCATAATCCGGATCCATAACATACTTGTGTAAAGCTATCCACAGATTTTAGCACATGCATCATATATATTATGACCTTAATTGAGTTTCACAAAACCTCTTACATAAGCGTGAGATGTCTGTCAAATGCATAATTGAAAAAGAGTTCCTCTCCAGCCTCAATAGTATGTGAAGCAACGGTCATGACATGGAACCCCTTGTTCCACCTAAGATGGAATTGTACATGTCCTTCATCTACATAATGCCACTCGGCATTTGGAGTACGCTGCAAATTCAAAGGACCTCCACGACTAGACTGAATATAACTTGCAATGTTTACGCTCCTAGTTGGATCACCGTTATATATCATCGTTGTTCAGGGGGTAAGTTCATCATGCCACCTGACACAATAATTTATTTCTTGAAATACAATACATGCGTCCGCATTATCTTATACTGGGTATACTTATACACCGTTCTCACGTAAAGGAATAGCTGAGGATATTGGTTTGGATCAGTGTCCGACGGTACATCAATCTTATGCATAGAAAACATTCCAAGTCCAGAATTTGGTATGGATGACTCCTTCACAATCCATCTCAGTCTCCAAATCTCATCGACGTAGAAACTCCCCATAATGTAGAGTTATACTCATGATAAGTGACTACAACACATCCAATAATCAATAATGGTCCACGTCGACTCAAAATTTGGATCATATCACGAAGTGTGATCGACCGTCTTTGACCTCCAGATGTTGAAAGTCGTGTTCTGTGTGATGAAGGTGCTGCTATGCGCGATGAAGAGGGTACTAGAACTACCTCCATGAGTGGAGCTATACGAGCTGACTTGAATATTGGCTGAACCTCTAAGGGTGTAGTCCGTACGTGACTGCATGAAGGAAGACTGATGTCCTCAGAAGATGATGGACAAGTCCAAGAAGATGACGGTAGGTGTGAAGAGGAGAAGCTACAGGTGTACCTGGAGATACAAGTAGAAGAATGGGTTCGGATGCTCTGGTTGAGGTTATCTCAATCAATCTTGACAAGGTCGAAGTCACTGCTCTTATCAGATATGTCTTCCTGTTGTTGGAGGGATATGAACTAATCAAGCGACAACAATGCCTACACAAACAATATTTATGATATAAGACATCTTATCATCTACAAACATGCATGCATGTGCATACTAACACAATACAGATAAAGACGAAAATGTTACCAGATCTCCAAGTATATGATCAGTCGTATTTCTCCCATGCCGTTGTCGATGTGTGACTGTCACATGTTGCAGAACTCTACCTTTACACAACTTGCAAGAGCAGAAAATCTGTTTTGTACGATGATCAAGTCATACAAGCGAGTGGAGGTATGTCTTTGAGCCTCTTCCTCTGATTGAACATGAATCTGCAATGAGTTGTCAGACGGTGCAGTGGTCAGCATTGACATTACTTCCAGATTTGCGATCTAGAAATCGGGGGTTCAGATGGTGGACGAGGCGGCATGTTGATACCACAATGTCCAAAACAGATGTGATCAGAAGTTATAGAGAGCAAAGTATTGGAGCCAAAAAGTCGTCATGACAAAAGATAACCTCATTTTGTATACGTGAAAGATAATATGTGTACATGTTAACACTCAAAGAATGACTAATTTTAAAACTATTTTAGAATACCAACATGTCAACCGACAAAATATTCTGAAAATGTTAGAATTCTGTAATAACACCCACAAGAAGTGCGACATGTTTAAGACAATATTAGTGACAGAATATTTCCTGAAGTACGAACTAATTTGTGACAAACAAGACGTCACACGACTATTATAAATATGTCCAAAGTCGATAAACTATCGGTATTAAGAGAGCTATCGGAAGACTATCTTATATTATAAAATAAATATTGCTATTAAGTCAGAATTGTAGCACGAAATGATGTACCTGACTGATCTTCTCCAAAATTCTCATAATCGTGCATTCGCACGTGCATCAGCAGCAATAAGGATCCATGGTGTTTTTTCAGAGACGACTATAGCAATGAAGTTCTCATCGAGTCAAATTCTTCTTTGCTTTCTTTTTGCTGGCTGCATGCTATGACCTCGTTTCGACGGTTGCCTTGCACATTGTAGTTATGAGCGATCAGATACCATAATGACAGAGCCAGACGTCGAACTCGAGCGTACCACAGTCGACGATTTGCAACATGGCCTGTCAGCGTCAATACCTCCACCTCCGCCTCCAACTGTTGCTATCAGTTCACAGCAAGGATTAGTTTCATCACTTGGAGGAACGGAGAATCTGGAAGAGTTACTCGCAATGATGAAGAATGTACGGGAACAAGTATCCAAGGACGGAGCAAATGAGATTGAGACCAACTTACTAACTTCCATACGTTCGATGGTCGAGGAAATTGTGAAGGGTCAGCTTGGGAGCGCTTCCAACCAGAATATATTGTCTTTCAACACTCCTTCTACCAGAGAGCTGGATGTTAATCTTGCAGGTCCCCTTGCACCTATCAAGAAAAGATCCGACTTGCAATCAATGTAGATACCGGAGTCTTAACGAAGAAAGCATAAATGAATGATTTGAATACAAAGATGAGAATGGTGTGAGAACTACATCTTCGGCCTGCTACTCAATGGTTCAGTCTAACCATTGCACACAAACGTGATATCTTGGAAGAGATTCGAGGTTTTTACAAGAACGGGCATCTACTTGCTGAGTCTTTCCTGCGGGATAAAGTTTCAGACTGAGGTCGAGAGATTGTATCTGAACGCTCAAATAACACATTTTCGGGATGGAGACTTAATGTTAGAGGAGCTCCGCAAGACTGTTGACAAACAAACAGAAAAGGAGTTGGAGGAGCCAAGTCGTTTGAACGTTAATGTCAAGAACAAATCGTCACAAGAGAAGAAGCTGGAAAAGGGCACGTGAAGACTCATAAACTCGAGGCAGGTGGGAAACTAAAATTCACTGCTGAGTTTGTAAGTACCTACTGCTTGGTGTTGTATATTTTGTTTTTGAATTTCAAAATGTGAACTCTAGTTAGCTTTTTTTCCTAACACATACTATGATTTTACGACTGCAGTCAATGGTATTTCTGAAAGTCTAACTGTTGTCTGAAAGATGTTGGTGTTGTGCGTTAGTGATGTCTTAAATTTTTTGATTATAAAACGACGTCATTTTTGACAAAAGTACATGATATTTAGGTTAAAATGTGATATTCATAAAACTATGAATTATGATAGTACCCTGCAGAAAGTCTGATATTGTGTGTCATCGATGTGATGTCTAAAAGATATCAGTACATAGCAATATAGTTTTAGACAAGATTCTGATAGGATTTTTGACATTACTAGACGAGGTTTGATTGAAATATTTTGAAGTTGTTTCTATTTCAAATTATGATTATCCGACGATACTCAACTGTACTCGAGGATTCACTAACAGTTTTTGTTATACATATGTGCAAGTAAAAATAGGTTATTTCAAATTATTTTTAGCAAAATTTAAAATAAAATAAAAATAAATTATTTTTATTTTTAAATGAGTTTTAAAGTAAAAATATAGTATTCTATATAAAAAGTGACTCTTTTGAAAATATTCTTTTTTATAAAATATGATATATTTTTCAAAAAATTAGAAATAAAATAGAGATATTAAAATACATCTTGACTCACATGTGTTATCAACAAATTACAAAGAGTTGACCCTCGAGCAACGGTAATACCAATAGTTGATCTGTCTATATGATGTCTTAATCATGTCTTACTGATATCATTCTCGTGCAATATTGATGTCTTAAAGTATAAGAAAAAGTGACATGGTGTGCAAAGACCATTATGTCGTTAATAGTGTGGATGTGGTGTCAGAAATTCGGTAACCTAGTCCTCTAGGTATGAGCGCAAACCAACAGGAGCCGAGATGGAAGAGGCAAAGACAAGAATGCACTATTCAAGGTTCTAGACTTTGAAACGAGGCAAACAGCGGCAGCTATTGGACAAAGTGTTGGTAAAGTAGCTCTAGCAACCGACGAGCAAGACGAGGACTCGGATGAAACTTCAGACTCAAACGGCAATGATTCTTCTGAGCTAAGGAGGAAACGTACGCAAGAAGACATAGTGAGTTTGTATGTTTCCTATAATGTTTTGTGCGACGAATTATACTTGTGTTCATATAACTATTTCATATTATACTTATCATTGTCGATATCCTCTCATATAAACGAGTTGAAAGTTACAGTGGAAGCATATAACATACTCTTAGCTTCTCATGCAAGTTCATCTCGGACAAAATGAGCAATAGCTCTACATATTTCTTCAAGGTATGTTTATGACTTTGTTTCTGATATCTCATTTGTGTATAACGTACAAGTATACGTAACATAATATATTTGGAATCTCATGTGTTTGCATTCTGTTTCTATCAAGATCGCAAGTCCAACATCACCAATTATTCGTAGGAGGTTAGAGCCAGCAAAGATACAAAACATGGACTTAGAAGATGAAGAGGCGGTTGAGGAACTTCCATTCTTTATTATATACCACACAATGTGCATGGAGAATAATACACTTATCATGCTAGTGTACAACTACAACTTGGGGGTTCACAAACAGTTTGTGTTATAAACACATGTAAGTGAAAATAAGATATTTTAAATTATTTTCAGCAAAATTTTGAAAATTTGATAACTCTAAATTTAGGCTATTTTATATTTAAATTGATTTCAAAATAAAAATAAGGTAATATATATATATAAGTAAATTCTTTTGAGATATATTTTTATTTATAAAATAGAGTATATTTTAAAAATTAGAAATAAAATAGGAGTATTATACCTCTTGACTCGCGGATGTTATCAGCAAAATACAAAGAGTTGACCCTCGAGTACTATGACTACAACTATCGCAGCATGCGCATGATATGTGATTTATGTCTTTTTTTCATTGGTGGCACTTTGTACCTCCACTGTCCGTTCCTCCTCCTCCTCTTGATCATTGTAGGAACCTAAGCTGTATATCTATGGGAATGTTGTCTTATCACTATAAAAAATATTATCTCAATATTGTAAGAATATTGTCTTAATTTACTATGAATATTTTCTTATCACCATTAAAAATGTTGTCTGAATACTGTTGAAATATTGTTGAAATATTGTCTTAAATTACTATGAATGTTGTGAGAACACCATCGTAAAGCACATCCGAATATCATCGCAATATAGAAGGACTTATGTATGAAAGGTTGTTGGAATCTCAAGGTCATACTAATGACATAACATTATTGGTAATACGAGATGTCAATATTATGTCTTATCAATGTAGTAATTTATGTCGAAACCATTGATGTGAGAGACATGTCTTGTTTGTATGTCTTAAACTTTCTGTTTTCCGACAGCAAAAGAAATGTAGCAGTGTTATGGATGTGTTGTCGTGCTCATTGTAGCAATGAGCAATAACAAAATTCACGCTACATGTCGATATGCTGTTAAAAAACTTCAGTTTTAATGTTAGAATTTGTATAAACCAGCATTAATTTTGACATGAATTACCTCACTGTATATGTATTCTTGTAGCATGAATTATTGTCACAACTTTCAGATGGAATTTGCAGTATTTTCCGATAGGAGTCAAGCAGACCGTTTCAAAGGATAATTTCTGATAAAACTACTACACCATCCAGAAATCTTTTAAGACATCGGTATCACAACATTCAGACATCATTAAGATCATTATTGTCCGAAACTGTTCAAAAGCGTATGAATGGATGTCGTAATCGTGTTAGTTTGTAGTAGTGAACTCATTTGTTCTCTTGTTACATATATATGTGCACAATCGGCTTGACGACGTCATAGTCGTTGTTGGGGTGTGTTTCACTTTGTTGTAGTTGTTATCAGTTTGTTATTCTGATGGATTGTTTTTGAATTAAAATTTTGAGTGACGAATTCTTTTGTCATAAAGAATTCACTCATCATCTAGCTGAGTTTCATAATCATTTCTTTGTTCGATAATTTTTCAGTTTTTTTCTTAATCTGTTATTTTATATTATCATGAATTAGTAAATTCTCACGTTAGTCTCAGAGTAATACTCTAGATAGATATAGAAGAGAATGGTGTTTTCAGGAGCAAAATCTAATCAACTACAGCTTTTAACTGAAGAGATGGGATGTACATTAAGTTTGGTACATATAATGAGTTGTGCTGACAATAATTATAAAATTCATTGGATAAATACAATATTGCACTTATATCGAGTATATCATACTTTAACTCCTTGCAGTTATGGAAAGATTGCACTTTCATGGAGTGCAATTACGCAAATCTAAACTGTATTTATATAAATTAAAATCTATATACGTAAAATTTAACCCTTATATCTGTCCCAAGAATAATACAGTTTCCATACAAATAATTCATTCAAACACACAGCAATAACCTCAGAAATTTGATTGATACATCTCTTGAGGATTTGTTGAGTTTTATCACACTTCTCTTAAAGATGTAGGGCTTGATCATATTTTTTATTGATAACAAAAAGATCAGTAAAAACAATCACTTTGTTATGTTAGTGATATATCGGACTTTACATGAATTCTCTGAGCATATGTCATCTTATATATATTTTATATATATTTAATTATTAGATGAATAAGATAACAAAAATGTTAAATCATAATAAAAAAAAGTAAAATGAAGACGAGTAATACAAAGTGACTGGTTTTTCTGTTGATAACCAGTCAAAAGGTGTTATCAAACAATATACATATTGTTAAGAAGGGTATAATAAAACTAAACGAACCTATTGGGGTGTGATCAAGCAAACTTCTGCAATCACCTTACCCGCCTCCTACCGCTAGAACTTCCTTACTTCTTCATATCGACCTTTCTACGTCCCAACAACAAGGCCTCTCAAGCTTCCTTTGGAAAGAAAGTAGCTGCGGATTGTTCGGAATTCAAATTTCACTTTTTAAAACGGTGACGGTACACCGGAAACTTATTGCAGGAGAAGAGATACAAGGATTCTGTTTCTCCATTACGAGGGCTTGAATACAAGACATGAAATCTGGAAAGGAACAAACCAGTTACTGTAGATGCTTTCAATAGCAGTTAAGCGACCACGTAATAAGACAAACATTCCATATAAAGCATGTCTAAGTAACAGTACGTTTACTTGAGTAAAATGTGGGATGACGAGTGGAATATTCCGCACAGTTTAGAACTGCAATGCACTTTCCTGTTTGAGACAACTTCAATCCATACTCGTTTGGAAATAAAATCTCCGCATTTGCTCCCTTCTTCCCCAGTATTTATAGACAGAGAGGAATATCAACGAGCGGATGAGAGCCCATCTTGAGTTGAAACACAGATCCATTTTTAGATAACAAGTTTATCACAGACTATCCCAGGACGAACCAGATTTGAGTCAGATATATTGGTAGCTGTAAAAGAGATATTCTAAGTTATTGGCAAGAATAATTCTAAAAGTGAGTGATGTGGATCGGATTGGGTTCTTCGCTCTCTCCGCTCATCGTGCTTCTTCGATTTTCTGCACTCGCTAAGGTCTCTCGTGTAGACGCTGAAACCATTAAACTGTGAATGTTGCAGTTGTGTGTACTATCGAGGAAGTCAGTGGAGAGACAAGTCTCTAGTGCAGATGGACTTTTTTATGAAGATAATGCTAGAGTAATTTCCGACAATTTCTCAATACTCAAGTGTGAGCATAACCCTCACAAGTTCGCAACAGGAAGATCGTAATGCTGAAACTGTTGATCCATAAGGAGGATTCAATCCATATACAACATTGCAAGTGCGTATTTCTCATAGTGTATAGGGCTAGACAATTGGATAAAGATTCATGATGGAAGTTTTCAGACTAAAAGCAGATTTCAGAAAGTCAAGCAGATTGGTGTTTTTCTATCACAACTGTTGAAGCTGATCCTCTCATACAAAAATATCAAAATTTGACATTCATATCTATTATTTCTTACCTTCTCTGTCAAGTTCTTCCACATCACAAGCAGACCAGACCATCTCCACCATCTAACACAATTTCTGAATTCATGTTGCTTATATCCACGAGAAGATCAGAAAGCATTGCCAGTAAATTAGAAAATGAAGACGCTTGGTCAGTTCCTCTCTCTATTTTATCTAGATAGAAATAAATTCTCTTCAACTCTTCAAAAGATTATGAACAATTTCTATCATGATGAATGCCATTCTAAACGTCACAGCAAGCTCCCAAATTACATGACAACTTGAAGATTAGGTGTCTACTTGTAACATATACACATGTCCAACACTATAATGTAATGCAGTTCAGATCTAGTCGTTTGTTAATTATCAACGATCATTGTGCAAACGAAGAACGTATTGAGCAAAACTATCGAGTAAGCTGAATCTTTTTTTTTCTTCTGCCGATTCAGTCAGTGATTGTAATGTGAATGTCCATGGGCCAAACTAACAAACGTGGATGCTATACATATGAGATCAAAACAGAAAAGTATTCAATCATTGACAAGATCATGTGTACATCGATTCCTCGCATTGTCATAAGCAATAATGTTATTATATGCTAGTATGCAACCCAAACTAACAAACCTGGATGGTATATGTATGAAACCAGAACAATATTACAATCATTGAGAAATAAGAGGTTGTACATCAATCCCACGCGTTATCATGAAGAGGATTTTGTTATATTCTGGGATGGCCCCTCACGGACTTGCATGAGGGGGCATCCCATGTACTCTATAAAGTATTGCAGAATAACTGATTCAGTTATACCTCTAGGGTATGTCTCTATAACAACAAGCCTAACAAATCACAAAGTAGAGAAACAAAAGAAGAAGTGGGGAAGCTCAAACAGATCACGAGAAAAGAAAAGCAAAATGAGCAAACAAAGGAGGAAGGAAAAAGTGGTCGCCCAACGTACCAGTTGCAGCTTATGAGATATCTCCAAGCCTCCACCATAATAATCATAATCTTCTCTGGAGGAGTTCGCTCCTGGACGATGCCTACGAAATAAGGTCAATCAATGAATGCAACTCTAAGATCTGGCTCACACTCCTGATCTGGCTCACTTTCTAAGACTCCAGCTCACTCTCTTCATTGCGGGAATAACGAAGAAGTCATGACTTGGTACTAGCGATATCTCCCAAACCACGAACGGTTTGAGCTACACGCACGCCTTTGTGAACTCGCAACACTCATCTTACGCGTGCTCTTTCACCTTCCATCCGATAACTTGGAAGCAAAGTTGAAGGTTGCCGAGTATTATTTTCATGTCCAAATCCAGGCTTCGAACCCAACTCAAGAATCTGGCATATGACACTGTTCCGAGTTACCATATAAACCTGAGAACAAACGGAAGTACGTTACAAGTAGTTCTTCGAAGGTTCATGAGCCTCTGGCAGGCTATGCTGTTTTGCTTCTATTAAACCCCAGGTGCCCCTAGAAGTACTCCTGGTCACCAGCAGGACTTCATTGTACGAGGTCAGTGTCCAAGAACAAAGATATCTAACCGGTAAATCTAAATTGGTTTCGTTGATTACACTCTCGTTCGATGATAAAATCTTACAAACAAGGATTTAAATGAAAGCTATCTAATAGCTCTACAATCTGTAATTCACTCTCAAGTAAACTATTGAGTATCGATTGAAAACTGTTCAGTCGAAGATCCTAAGCTTTCTGGGAACAAAACAGAATCTTCCCTCCACACCAAAGTACAAGGGGAGGAAAAAAGGGAATATTCCTTTTCCTCCTTTTATACCAGCACTGGGGGTTAAGTGAAAAGCCGTATATACCAAATAATGAAGCAAACTCCTTGCTCTAGAGAGAACTACTACTACTTTTTCTGTAATTTTTCAAGTCAAAACCTCTAAATTGACCTGGCAGCACGTTTCCCAACACTGGTCATCGAGGGCTGCGTCGTGTTAGCCTCAAAAGACCCTATCTAGGACAGATGGTGCACGAATTATGCACCAAATGGTTGTATTGTACGAGACCACAAACACTACATATATATACAGGGTCCATCTATGAAGGTCTCGAAATTGCTGCCTGGACTATATGATACACTGAAGTCAACTCAAACCACTATATACTATTACCCCGCGTCGCAGTTCTGCTAAAAGCTTTGCGTCTAAAAAATTTCTCAGGTAGCACCAATGGCTGTCTTATTCATGGCTTCCAAGAGAGGAAGATTTTTATTGAATTCTTCTTCCGTCAGTTGACCATCATGATCAGAATCCTGCATGGATTGTTCCTCGTGTTAGTACTGCGAATCGCCTTGGTGAAGGAGCCAGCGGCTCCAGCTATTGCTCAGTCAAGAAGAGAATAGACTACGTTGTGCTGTAAAGACAGATCACCAATCCTATAGAACTCAGGGAGTACCGGACGTTACCATTTTGAAGAAAAGTTCGTTTGCGTCGCTGGAGCTTATCTGCAAGTGGCATTTAGTTCGTAACAAAGTCGCAAACTCATGGGGCCCCAAAAATCCCTTTTTCTGCGAATCTAATTTTCGAAAAGGACATAGCGGCCTGGTTTTCGCATTGTATAAATCGACATGGCGACATGAATGATCCAATGACTGCGCTGGATTTTCTTCCTTAGTCCGACCAATCACCTGCACATGAACCATAAACATTTAGACTCTAATCGAGAACTTCAACTGGACTCGAATGCTAAAGGTCAGTCACACCCTATCAATCCTGATCTGAGCTAACTGGAAACAAAAACTATTATAAAACCTTCAGTCCTACCCCTAAACTCAAAGTTTCGAAAGAACTTCAAAATCGATGCGGTCCGGCTGGCGGAGCCACTTCAAGTTGGCCCACAACCAGAGTTTGCAATCGAAATGTGAATGTTCCCAACCTGTACATCCAAGCCACTTGAGGTATCCATCTGCTTCTTTCATACATGGCAACAATGTTATGAATACATGAATCCAACAAATAACTTACCTTTGCAGGACATCCAACTGCTGTTGCATGCGCAGGAATGTCAGTGAGGACAACAGCAGCAGCTCCGATCTTTGCACCGTTTCCGATTATAACATTTCCGAGTATGCTTGCACCAGCACCTACGAGAACCTGAGATATGAACCAACAGTCAGTAATGTTGTACCCAAAGACTAGACGCAGAACGTGGATATATTCCGGTATTTCGGTCCCGTGGGCTCTACATGCTTCAGCGATGCAGTTCCTGACCATGCACACCGAAGGACACTATCACCCCGCAGCTTGAAGGGATTTACCATATACAGTACCAAAATTACAAAACAACTTTGTGAGCACATATTGAACGAATTATACAGTATTAGGAACTTGATCAGGTCCGAGTAGAAACTCAATTCGATTAATAAGCCTACTAGAAGACCTCTGACATATAGCCGACAGATGTGGCTGGTACCTTACATGCCTAACTTGTAGTTATGTATCCTAGTTATGCCTAAATTGTAGTTCCTGTTTTGCCCCGCTCTCATATATAATTGCCCTGCAAGGCGTCAGTTTCGAAAGGTAGGAACGAGGAGAAAATAGGGGGTTAAACATATTAAAGAAGTTTCGGAAATGACTGGATATTAATACAGAAGCAGTCAAGAATCGAAACCATAAGAGTACATAACGGTCAATGCGTGTGGCTGAAGTCCATGAGTATTGCAGTCATCTACATGCATAAGTTAGCATGCAATACTTCACATTTTTATATGAGCGAGTAACATATGGAAGCCCATAACACTGCTACATGAATGTATTAGGACAAGCTGAGTAGATGCTAGCAAACAACTGTACAGATGGTAACCCCTGCTGTACGTGCCTACTGAAGAACATATAGCAGAAGCAGATGTGGAATGCACGCTGATTTTCTGAGCGCTAACTGCTGTACGAATGCAGCTTTCTGAACATGTTATCCAGGACAGTCACTTAAGGTATAGCACCAGATTAAACACTAATCTTTCGGCTCTTATGTGGGTAGGTGGTTGAAGTGGCTGGAACTTGTCTTAGTCCCTTGACAAGTCCATACTTCCATTCAAAACCTGATTTAGAAGGAAATCCCATTGCCAACTTCACTTCTACTGTTGCAGATAAGCCCAGAGGTGGATGTCTAAATACACACATGGTCTGAGAACCCTCGGAGCAGGGTGGTGCTGTTGATTGTGTATTAAAGGTTTGAGATCCGTATACTTTTCTGTCAGTGCTATGGGCCGAGTTCTTCAACGTCACCTTTCCACAACTTTGTACTTCTAAAAGTACATTATTTAGCCTAGAGGCCTCTTTTATTGCTCTAAACCAATTGTACTGTTCACCAATAATCTCCCGGCAGGCAAGCTGGACGCTCTTGGCTTCGGTCTGATCGCGGTCAATTTCAATCCCACACCAACTCCCCTTCGGGTTCTTCACACAAAGGAGTTCAACCCTGAGTCCAAGTTCGTAAACAAAGCTGTAACGGTCGTGGACGTTCGCAGAATATTGTATAACTACTACAATGAAGAGCTGTTCTCTAGGCGACACAGAGGATAGATTCAGAAAAGCTATCTGTCTCAACCGAGTCGAGTGGAGAGTGTTTCTGTACTGGCACTCGATTTGTTATGAATTGCTTAGATGACAATATATCCGGAACATACTTAAATTATAAACAAAGCGTGGGATATTCGTACTGAATAGGAGAGGAAGAGTAAGTAGAACTGAGACAGACACAAGATACACAGTGCGGGAGGTTTAACTAGGTTCGTTTACGCCCTAACGCGTCAAACAACTAGTTGCTTCAGGAGCGTAACAAGCACCTTCTGTACGTGACTTAATGACACGAGAGACTTAGCTAGCAGCAAACAAACACTAACAAGATACGGGCATGCACACGGAACATTGTGACAGTACCTACCTTGTGCACGCAACATGCACAGATTTGGCAGACCTTGATACTTCCTTGAACGATTCAGCCCAGACATGCAAACGAAACCAATTACAGATGAACAAGTTTTCTGAAACCAGCTGGAACAGTCAGGAAGTATTAAGGTTTGTGAGCTTACTTCAGAACCAAGCTTTGGGTGGCGATCTCCAGCTTCCTTTCCAGTGCCTCCCAAGGTGACTCCATGCAGCAACGTGCAACTGTTACCTACAACCGCAGTTTCGCCGATCACCACCCCAGTTCCATGATCGATCATAATACCCCATCCCAGACGTGCCGCAGGATGGATGTCAAGCCCAAAGACCTCGGACACTCGACTTTGGAAGATGCTGGCTAGCGACCTTTGGCCTTTCCTCCACAACCAGTTAGCAGCCCGATAGACCTGCAAACCTTGATAACCTTTGTAGTGCAGTAAGGCGTGTGCAAGAGTAGGACAGGCAGGATCACGAGTCTGCAGGGGTGAAAGAGGAAAAGCCAGAGTAAGTGGTAAGACTTACAGTTAAGCATCACTAATCACAATAACAACGTACATCTTGGAACAAAAGACCGGACTGCCGATCCATTTCGCAGGCACACTCTGTAAGCAGGTCCATTTGGTAGCCAACCGAGGTGATGGAAAAGGGGAGCGTTAAGGGCACACCTTTACTACCACCAAGTCTCTCCTAATAAGATCACTCAGACGATCGCCATTGGCAGCCCTTCCTTCCCTAAATGCAGTCAACAATATGCTATACCAACGTTCAGCAGGCGCTGCACTCCAACCCAATTTTTGAGACAAATGTGTTGCCAAACACTCTTCTAGAGAGCTCCACTTGAGTATCGAGAACTCCAAGAATTTAGGTAGTAGTTCTCGTCCTAACAACTCTAGATCTCCTGAACTTTCTTTCATCATTTCCTCAGCTTCAATTCTGAGTTCTGTCCAAACGTCATCATGGAGACCAGCGTACATATGTTCTTCCTCTTTCAGATGAGGCGCCATCCCTGAATACATGCAACGAAATCTACATAAGAACACGATAACCAGTATCACCCACAATTCAGATCACAAAGAGGAGGCAAAGAAATCCTAAGATCATTCGCGCCATTCAATAACTCGAATGCAGCATTTTCGTCAACGTCGAAAGGTACCGGCTCATAGCTTACCAACTTTACCGAAGAAAGCCCGAAAGAACCGACAGCTTTTAGGAAAGAATGAATACCCCAGCGCGACGGGGCCGAAATAGACTACAACAGTGGACCCAAGAAGATGGCGACTGACCAAAACTGTCCTGTAGACATCCTCGCTTTCTAACTTCGCTATGCAAGCCTTACCCTTACCCACTAGAAACGAAACAACCCGAAATTGAGCTGTCCTCTGGACAGCACAAGAGATAAAAGAAATACACTAAGAAGGTCTGCAATTCACCGTGATCACCGTGAAACTAAGGAAACTGGACGCGGTGTGCACGGAAGTACAACTGATAGACACAAGTTCTCGCTGTCACATCAATTCAGGGTTTACTCACGCCGGCTGGACCCGGATGAAAACCATGATCCCCGTTAACTTATGCAAATATCCTGCAATGCATCTATATAGGTGTTGGAGTGGGTACCAATGCCTCACTTTCTCTCCCAAACCTGGCAAACTGCAAAGGTCTACTGGTCTACTGGTCTACTGGTTCGGGACGGAGTTACTCCTTCACGGGAAACAAACAAAACCATTCTACTTGTCGCTTCTTGCCCTTTTATGTCCAAGAACCGTTTTATCCTCAAACCAATCGATAGGGTCTCACGGATGCTCGCCTTTTCCGGAGTCAATGGAGCCACTGCGAGTCTCCGAGGCTCTGAAGTCAATATCTGGTCTTCGTTCTTCGGGACCTTACTTCCGGGAAGCTCGCCTGCTTGCTCCCTTTCTCGCTCGCTTGCCTCGTAGAGTGAACCCTACACCTGGCATCTTGAACTGAATCATCAGCAACCTCCACCACGAAGACCTTGTGACTCCGTCGCGCTTCCACATGGGAGACAAGAAATTCCTTTGGCTTTATTCTCCTTCTGTATATAATCACAGTGCCGTCAAAGTATTCTCAATCGTGAGCTGCTGGCGAGTGTGCCCAAGGAAGCTGCGTCTAGTCCTTACAGTGCTGCCAAGACAAGTATAATATGTTAAACCTGGCTAGGGATAAAAGGGGTGTCAGAAGATTCTCTCAAGCACGAATGAATATAGTCGTAAAGAAACCACGCCCTGCACTGGTTTCTTAACGATTAATTTTGTGTTCGACTCTTTTTTCTCGACCGTCGCTTTTTTAACACAAAGTTAAGTAGGGGGGGTTGAATGTTCAATGAAAAGATTCCTAACCCTCCGAAAGGGAAAAATCTGTAATATAGCATCAGCCAACTGTGTATAGAAGCGTGGATCGCTCACAGACGCCCTTGTGAGTTGTAAGTATTACTTCTTCATTAACTCTTTTTTGACTCTGACAGTTTGAATTATTACTCTCAGTATTAACATGCTTGCTGCAAAAGTTCATGGCTGAAAGGAGTGAAAACCATGTAAAAAACGTCTACAAATTCCTGGTCGAAGTCGTAACTCATCGCCGTGAGTCAGGAATATGTGAAAAAGAATTCAACTTGACTCTCCTTAATATGCATCCAAAGTGAACAAACAAGAAAACGAAGAAAAAAAACAAAAATCCAAACATGCCAAAAATAATTATGTGTGATTGGCTTACAGCAGCTTTAAAATAAAGATAAGTGAAAAATACAATGTGAGAAAAAACAGAAGTTCAAACATACAAAAATTAATCATGTATTTAAAACTTACAGCAGCCTTAAATACAGATGAGTGAAAAATGCATGCGAAGATAACGAAAAGCGCAGAGTCAGGAGAAAATAGCATTTATAGTCAACTGATCTTTGAAAAGTCTCTTGATTATAAATTTAGATCTGAGAGCACCGTCATTACACTTGGTACTTTCTCCTGAGTTAAACCCATAAGCGAGTCACTGGAACAGAACCTTCCTTTGGTACAAATAGCAGTCACTTACACAAATAAAATATTTTTAACTTTGCAAGTTTAATTTATACCCTAAACCTTCTAAAAGGAAAGGTTAAGGTATAAATTAATTCTCTTTGCATTATCAGCTGCTTCCGAACTTGGAAGCAGTGATATAATGCAAGGAAGATGACATTATTACATCACCAAAGAAATATGTTCACGACAGAAAGGAGAAAACAACCGCAGCTTTACTTTTCAGGATTCCGACCGTGGCAGTGTGGATAGTCGCAGCCTAAAACTCTTTCAGAAGCATTCCAACTTTCACACCCCCTACTCCCTCCATGCAAGGGAAAGTTGCTTAGCCTAAGCTTACGTATGCTCGTGGCTCTACTCTACCCATAATGCTTTCTCCGTAAATTTCTCCGACCCCCACCCCTGTGACCAAGGGCCCGCCACAGTTGGCGCGAGCGATGGGAACAAAGACTGTTAGGCAACCGGAAGGTTGGATGGAAATTGTCCCTCCCTGTTCACTACATGGGCATAAGTGCGTGTCAAATGCTCAAAACTCTCCGGTTTAGGGTTCCTGGGCGTTCCGCAAATACTTAGATGTGAACTCCTCGGATAGCGAGCTTGTACCTATTGAGTTACCGTGGTCAGCCTGCAGGCCAAAAGAACACAAGAACACCCTGACCCTTGAGTTAGATTGAAGAGTAAGGTTGAGTACCTTATCCTTTTAGTTGGATTTCCCCGTTGTTTCTGTTCGTTCTGCTTTCCAGCATATTCGAATATTAGAAAATCAAAAAGTTTAAATTACTAGTGCGTAGTATCTTAATTAAAAGCATGTAAACAGTACATAACTCTCTGTTTGATCGATCGATATTTTAGGAGGTCTTAAAAAGAATATTGAATTTGAGATACCGAAGAGCGAAGCTACAGTATAGAATAAATATGTTCTGTATCCCAAAAAGTATGACGAAGGATCAACGAAAATCAACCATAAAGCAGAAGAAGAATCAGAGCCGGAAGAAATTCAAATTTTTTACCATTATTTCTCATAAACACATCCGTGACGCATAAACACATACCTGTGGGGTGTAAGCATACCCACGCGAAACACCTCTTAAGTATTATGGAATTTAAGGACCAAAATTTAGTGGGATTTCTCATTCAAAATGCTTTACGGAAAGAGACAAGACTTTCTTCCATTCTTTACGGTACCTTTCATCTTAAAAGTGAGCTGATTGCCAGCTTATGCTATTGCTTCAGAAATATGGAGAATTGATTCTCAAGCACATGATCTGTGAAACTGTGATGTACAGCAATGCAGTTTAAATAAAAGAACTATGCTGCCTTTGCCACGCTTTCATCGATGATTTATGCAGTTCTCGCTCGATGCTAAGAACTGTTTGGCTTTTCTCTCATAAATAGACTTATTTTATTTAGCTCACATGATCATGAGACATCGCAACTTCTGGTTTGCTACTTTGTATTTTTTCATTCTTACTCAGTGCGTGCCGTGCCGTGCCGTGCCCAACCCATATCCCAGCGACCTCAGGTCAGTTATGTCCGTCGCGAACGTGGGAGAACTTGAACCCCGGACTTAGAGAAGGTACGTACGTCCGGGAGAAAGCGCAACTTCAGGTGACTTGCTCCGCCTTAATGCGGAAATGCGGAAATGCGTCAATCAATCCCGCAGAACAGCGATACGAGAAAGTATGAGAATAGTTGAGCGCAGACTACCCTACACTACTATAGCATGATTGAAAAATCTTCACCCTTCTGGATGTTGCATACTTGGCCACTTTGGGTCCCTCTTTCCTCTTGTTCGGCTTGATGGGTCTTCCCATCCGTTTGTTATTCATCTCGTTGCTTGTGGAATTTGCAAAATCCGCGGAGCGTATATGCTCATTGATGCGTGGTATCTCACTGAAACCAATCAATACTTGACTGTCACATTCCTAGCGATAGATGATAGGATTCTGCAATCCATGCCATAGCTGTTGGGAGCAGCGCGTCAGTGAGAAACAACGGTCAAGGAGACACATCAAGGTGAGACCAATGCAAGAAACGGGAGACAGGTGATCGTCCTCCAGACCGTAATCAGTACGAGGTTTCTATCGTCAATCAAGCGTCCTTTAATGCCAAGCAGAAACGGCGTCAGACCTTACCACCCAAACTGCATCCAGCTTGACAACAAGGCAATGCAGCTTCCACCAAGCAAAACGCGGATGCTGCCAAGCAGCCAAGAGATATGGACAGAGGCGACAAGAGAATTCCACGCTGAGGAAATGGTAGGGAGCTGAGGAAGCTTGTGAATCTGATCCAAGCTCGTACTTCGAATTTACGTGATGGTGCCTTGCTAGCTAGTGTGATGGTGCTTAAAACGTCTTGGTTGAGATCCATAAGCTTCAATTGTGCAAAGCTGTGGCACAATTGAAGCTGTACTGTATAGATACTGTATAGACAACTCGAATACTTGTGGACTCTGCTACCATAGTTTGAAGATGTCGTGAAAGCGTATGAAATCTGAAAGCTGTGAAGCTTGTAGGAACGAGAAGAAACCGTCCCCGAAGAACTTGAAGTTGAAGGATCTTATCGAAAGAGGTTCTTCTTCAAAACGACTACGACTTGACGGTGAAGCGACAAAAAAAGTCCAGGATCAGGGAAGAATTGGCTTTTTCCACAGAATATCCGGGAGTAGAGGAAGAATTGACTCTCTGGAAAAGAATTTGAGACTGAAAGATATGGACTGAACTGGATGTGGACTTCAAAGAATATGAGAAGACATGTTCGACAACCCCAGGAAACGAGTTGCATAGAGAGATGCTGTAAACGGATCACTATGCAGTCCGGAGTGATAGAATGTCAATACCGTCTAGGGCACCTCAGCCCAAGTGGAGTAGACATTGAAGTTGTAGCTGGACAAATTATTATTGTTGATCTGCTTCACACCAGCAAGAGTGAAAGTTTTGGACCCTCGGACGTATTGAACAGACTGAGTACCAGGGAAGAATCCCATGCCAAAAACTGAGACACCCTGAGTTGCAGTTTGCACTTGGGTGGAACCACCAGAATTCAGAGTGATGGTGGCTGGGTTTCCTGGACTGAGAATTACAGCTGCATAGAGAGTGTCACTCAGCTTATCGGAGTTCAATATGCGACCAGACGCTCCAGGAACAACGACAGACTTACTCTGTGTGTAGTAGAACAAGTAAATAGAGTCTCTGGACGCAATCGGCTCGGAGCCTGTTTTGTACCAATCTATGTAATGTCTGCCGAGCTCCAGGTATGCTTGGTGGGGAAACCCTACTACGTCAACGTACTGTTTAGCATCAGCAGCACCAATACTGTACCCCGGTGCGACATAGTGACCCTCGATCCAGTCATTCCAGCTGACGATCTCCACCAGGGGAGGAGGGTTGTTGATAATCTGCTGCCACTTCTGGAGCCAGAGACCGGGACCTTGGTAGTTTCCCTTCACCTGACAAGGGCAGTCCGCATGAATATCTCTGGAAGCATTGGGATCGCAAGACGGCGAGTTGCAGAGATCTCCCCCGAGGTTTTTGAAGAACCATGGAGAGACACTGGCCATGTAGGTCTTGCCCAGATCATTACTGACCTGGAGAGAGTCTTGGTCTCCAGGCGAAAGCCCGGGGGTCTGATAGTTGCCATTCAAGTAATTCCACGCAGAACTCTCCCAGCCATAGTAGCCATCCACAGTCGATCCAAAACGATCATACACTATTCCTTTGACGCCATAGTAGGACCCATCAGTGGGAAAGAAAGGAATGAAGTAATACAGGTCCTTACCACCCGCTCTGTTGAAGATGTCTTGCCATGCAACCACTGCATTTGCATAACCGGAGAATGACCAGAAACCATCGTCATTTCCCAACCAGGATGTGAAGAATGACTTGCCTTGGTATTGAAGCTGATTGGGGTGAGTTCTGTAGTCTCTGAGCATGCTCACCACATCATCGGGTGACAGACGCCCCGAATCGGCATGGATGTCAGCTGAGAAAAACAGTTTGAAATTTGTTCCAAGTTGCCTAGCCGCTTCATAGATATTGTCCGCCAACTGTTTTCTCCATATGTTTGTGTTCAGGGCGAAAGCATCGATGCCTTTACTCTGTGCAAGCTGAATCTCCATTTTGTAGGTGTCCAGAGTATCTGGTGCATAGATGAGATAATGGGCAAACACCAACTTTGCCATAACGTCGAGTAGCTGAGATCTGACTATTGGCTTATCGAGTCACGAGTTAGTGCAACGAGCTATGCAACTCGGTGAGAGAAATCTTGAAGATAGTTCTGAAGTCTCGTGCGTACTTCTAACTTATATCGCGCAAGTCTCCGAAAGAAATTTACTCTTACCGTATCGCTCATGAACTTCGAGTCGCGCGCATGAACTTGGAGTCAATAAAGAAAACACGCGACCCAATGAATAGCAAACGGATGGAAAGATAACGGACGGAAAAATGCAACTTGACTTTATATATTTGAGATATTTTTATTATGAGTATTGTTTGGTTATATATTTGAGATATTTGAGTCCTCAACTTGATTTTATATATTTGAGATGTTTTTATTACGAGTATCGTTTGATTGGATGTCGTCTTTTTTCTAGTTATGAGTACTCTCTCTCTCATGAGATTGAGATTGACTCGAGAGACATCATGTCCGGTGTGCGATCAATTATTTACCCCGCAAGGAGTAAAGTCTCATATGAGAAAGATGCACAAGAGCTACGATTGGATCACATGTGATGATCAGGTTAGTCGAGAGCAGAAGTCTACATGTGAGATCATTATGACACCGTTAGTCTTTTTCCCGAGAGTTCTTCTTGAGTCGTGAGAGTGGTTGAGAGTCCACATTGACACTATTCTGATATTTACCTACGTAGAATAAATTATTCGAGACGAGTTTTCCTTGTCCGCACTTGTTTCATCGGCTACCCCGTGCTCTCCATGACGAGGTGAGACTTACATTCCGTCTACCTCTCGACATGTTGACAGGAAACACGAAGGATGAGACGGCGTGATTATTGTTCTTCTTACTACCTTGTTGGTGCCTCCGTTATACTCGAGGTGGTAGAGTGAGACATCGGGAGACGACGGCTCATCTTCGGAGATTTCGTGCTGGTGATTGGACGATCTCACAAGAGGAATCAGTACGTGCTGCACGAGATACAAGTGGATCTGTCTCTACGCTCGAGTATAACGGAGGATACGCTTTCGCTCGCATACGATACTGTAGGATGTTATGTCAGGTTAGAGAGTATAGTAGAGCTGCTAGAGCATTGCATCCTTTGTTAGTGGCATATCTTATGAAGAGACAATCACTCGTTGTGTGTTTTCTTCACCTCCACTGGATGATCCTCCATCACATGAGCTTCAAGACTATCAGCTTGAGGAGCCATTACGGCTCTATAGATCTTTGTTTGCCCAAGCTTTGTGTATAGCTCCACGTTTATCTTTTGGAGGGCTGTCTGGGATGATCTACGAGCACCTACGGGATTATTTTTCAGACAGTCGACTTCTCTGAATGATTTCACACAACTTTTTTAGATAACGGTAGTAGTAGCTCAAGGACATATTTCTCATTCCATAGTTCATGTACTAGGAGCAGCTAGACTTTTGGTCATGATGAAAGATGACGAAGAGATTCAACCGTTAGTCATCGATGAGATTCTCTTACGACTTATTAGTCGCATCATTGTTCTTCAGCTTCGAGATATTCTTTAAGACCATCTTTGTCCACATTAGTCCGGAGTTACGACTCCTGGAGGTTGTGAGTCTGTGTCTTTCACATAATGAGTCTATTGGACATCCATCTCGATTGGGCTGTCCTACAAGTGGACTTGAAAAATACTTTTAATAGCATTTTCTACATTTCTATCTTTTGGGAGTTCATGGATGACAGTGGATCTCTAACGAGTCTTGTTCCATTCTTCCTCCTTTCTTTATTATCCTCACGATCCTTCGATAAAGAGACTTAAAATCATCAACTCCGTTGCAGGTACTCGACGGAGAGACCTTTTGGATGGATCTCTCTTTGTCTTAGTTCACTATAGAGCTCTCTTGGCCACTGCCTTGGTTGCTCCAAGTTGTGTCTTTTCATCTTTAGCTGATTACACACATATCATAGGTCCGACAAACCAAGTCTATGATGTCCTTGATCGTCTCGTCTCTCATTGATCTTGGTAGGGTTGAGAGTGAAGGTGTTAACGTGTAGAGCTTGGTCTCTCATAATTATTTCATCGAACCTCCAGCTCCTAGAGGGATTTGTTACACCTAGAGATGGTTTATGTATCCTCAGAGTACCGGTGGGTTTAGAAGACTTTGTCTTTCGGTTCTTAGATGTTGCTCTGACGAAGGACGTTTTACATATTGAAGATCTCCCTAGGTTAGAGGATCCCCATGTTGTCTTTGGTATCTTTTCTTTTTTCATTACATGTTGTCCAGGTTATTTACTCCGCACAGTACCTCCATCTCTTATCTTCATCTCAGGGGTCTTTGGCTACATCTTAGGACCTCTCGTACGTAGACAGACATCATTTCCGATATCATGTGGCAGGGTGAGTTTATTTCCTATGAAAGAGATTGCTTCGGCAACTTTTTTTTGGGTAATTGGACCCTCTCAACACCTTTTCTCATGCAAGATATATCTATTAATGGAGAGCTATGTGACAAATGTGGAGGATGGTTCTTAGCTTCTACATATGTGTCTTCGTGAGACAGAGATAGTTTGACTCTTGAGACACGTGAGGCACATCCTCGATTCGCTTGGAAGGAAGTTTTGAAAAAAGTTGCTTGGAAAAGAGATATCTTAGCTACCGATGGATCCCACGGACTGCAGTCCTCTCGGATGAAACACCACTTCCCGCAAGTTCTTCATGCACTCTTAGTTGATCCTTCCATCTCAAAGGATACTAGAGCTCGACTCCGCTCTTGTTCGAGCAAGGGCACAGGCTCTTGACTCATAGCTCGACTTGCATTAGTGCTATCTTCTCTCATCGCTGTAGAGAAGATAGCACCGACTATCTTCTCTACAGCGATGAGATTTCATCTAGATTTGGTCCAACCTGTTGCTTCGGCACTCTCCACATGCGAGTGTGATGTTTTGCTTGACACCTCGAGTTGACACTTTGCTCGTCACGATGGAGAACGGATAAGTACTCATGATGTCATCAGGGACGTTGTGTTTGCTATAGCACGGGAGAACAGTTACATGACGTGAAGAGAGCGTTGGTATGTCTTTCAGATAGGAGAGTTAGTGAGAGCTGACTTGTACATGATGAAAGAGGATCAGGTCTCAGTGGCAGATGTGTGTCAGAGATCCGACCCGAAACTCGATGACGACATAAGTGATCACCCATCTTTCAGGATGGACTGTAAGCGTGGCAGCAGCAGCGAAGGTGACCAAATATAGGAGTATGCAGGAGGGACATCGTTTCATCTCTCTAGCCTTGAAGATATATGAATAGACAACTTCAAAGTTCGACGTTTTTATTCGAGATTGTGCCAGAGTCTATCATGGGGGGCGCCAGGACTACCGCTTTGTTTTTCTTTTTGCACTACTTTTTTTAGATAGCATGTTTTCATTGCTCTACGGAGAGCTTTAGCAAGTGCGATCCACAAGAGAGCAATTGCAGTAGACAATTGTAATAGTATTTCATGTGCATCTGTTGTATACAGTTTTTGATTTACTGCTGTGTGATATTTTAAGAATGATAAGCAACCTTAGAGCTACTGATTGGGAGGATTAGCCCTTCGGGTCATGGGTTGTTTGGGCCTTGGGTTCCTCTTTCCCTTGTAAGGTTTGATTAGCTCTTTCCATCCGTTTGCTATTCATTGCCTTGCGCTTATTTTTTTAAATGTATCACGCAACGCCTCACGATTATGGAAAATACATCGTGCATAGAGAAAGCGCGAACATTGATGCGCGATTTAGGTCAGCAGTACGGGTAGTCCTATTCCAAAAGGAGCTGTCGTGATGATCTCCCATATAACTTTCTCAGATATTCAACACAGGCTTTTATCAGGCACAGCGAACCAAGGTCTCCTCTTCATGGACCCTTACAGACCAGCGTCCCATAAGAGGTCAGTGGACTGGAGTCAACCGATCCAGTGAGATAGATCTGCTTGCCGAAAATAGACGTGAGGGATCTGCTGCTGATCAAACAAACCAAGACACTTATGACCTAGCCATTCCTGGTCAGCCCCCATCGGACCATCTCGACATGTCGTCCCTGTCGTCCCTGTAAATTCCAGAGGATAGTACCACGTTGACGGACCTGTAGATGGTGCAATAATGCTCCCGTACACTGTTGTTTATTTTCTTAAACCACAAGTCGCGCTATAAAATGGGCTGCCTATGTGTCATTCGGTCCCATTGTCTCTGTAACACGCAAGAGAGTCTTGGCCGGAGCCAGTTCCCGGCGAAGTGTACTTTCCCTTTAGGGTTCCTAGCTCCTCATTCTCAATCATGTAGTCGCCGCACACGGCCGAATTGCTGAAGGCACAGCGCACTCATGCTCTCTTCGACTTTTGGTGTACTTGGCCTGAATGAGTGGAATCGATGATGGGCCTGGTTGTATTCCTATAGACGCACATTCATGTAGTCTCCGCACACTACCGAATCGCTGAATGCATTGCGCTCTCCTGCTATTTTCGAGTTTTAGTGTACTTGGCCTTCGGAGGCAATCTGATGGTGGGCCTGGTTGTATTCCTATAACTGTCGCACACTGCCGAGACTTTGCAAGGTGTTGCACTCATGCGATCTTTGACTGAAGGTGTACTTGATATTCGGAATAGAATCTGATGGTGGGCCTGGTTGTAGCTTGTAACTGTGCAGGTGCGAGTTGTGGCAGCTTTAGGTTCCATTTGAATCAATTTTTTCTGTCGTTTCTTGGTCCTCGCGCGTGAGCACTGAATGGTACCTGTTTCAGGAGAGTCTGGCTTGAGGGCTGGATTGTACTTGAGTAGTCTCTGTTCTGATTCGCTGCCTGTTTACATCGATCTCGCTGCGTTGGAGTTACTGTACTGCGTTGGAGTTACTCTTTGCTGCGTTGGAGTTACCTGCGACTGACTTGCTGACTGATTGTCGTGGAGTATACGTGGGTACTCTCTCGCTAAGTCCAGACTGAGCATCCGTGATGTTCCATTCAAATTTATCTCTAGTTCAAAGTTTCACTTACTTTTGTGAAGCGCAGGGATATCCCAGCGTAGTCGTAGGCTAGGCCATTTTGGAGATGAGACCATGGATGTGTGTTTGTGATTGATCGACTGGAGTCTGTGGGTGCAGAGATCGTTCGGTTCTGGTATTCTCTCGTTTCGACCTTCTTTTTGTTATCGCTCCCATACATCTTGTTATTTATTGCTGGTTCTTTCTGGATGAGCATCATGTCGGCAGAACCTGTATCTGTTCTTCCTTTCCGTGATATGTACGAGGCTGACATCGATGTTGTGCAAGACGTTTGGTGTAAGCCTCGCATCGAACGAGTATTGGAAGGGGTTTGGAAGTTCTCATGGGTGGGTGTTTCTCGTTATGCACCTCGTTCTGACGCTCCTATGAGGCTTGCTCGACTGGTTTCTATCGAGAGGATGAGAGAGAAGTTTCCTGTTTTCTGTGATGCCTGTGATATTTTTTCTGCCACATTGGATAGAGAGTCCGAGCCTTTCATTTTGTGTGCTGCCTTTTCTTATGCTGAATCTTTGCCTAAGAAACAGCGATATCTTGTATACCGGCAGTTGGCTGATGCAGCCGGTTGGAAAGAGCGTACTCAGTTCCCTGAGTACTTGCAATCAGCAGTGCAGGTAACTTGGGAGGAGCTAGGAGAGACTCATGTTGGATATGTACCTTGAGTTCATCATATTTTTGCTATTGTCTGTATCATATCTTCGCTTGTGTTTGTATCATATCTATACACTCCAGTGGGTTGGTTTTCAAACTCTTTTTGACAAGTGTGGGTATTTTTTGTAATTTATTTGGCTTGTGCCTCCTCCCCTCTTGTGAGGGGAGTGAACCTTCGCTGAACGGGTCAGCTTGTTGGGTTCAACTCCCAACGAAGGTGCATTGGTTTTCTATTGCTTTACTGTTAGTTTACTGGCAAATTTCATGGCAAACATTGCAGCAGTCATTATTTGCTACGCACGGTGGTGGTCCTGTAGGGGAAAGGATGGGTTGAGGTTGCTGTGTTACGTGGTAATATGTTGGTTCCGATCTGCCATTCTAGAAAATCCCACGGGAGTTTCACGCGTTTCGATCTTGAGTTTTGGAGTTGGGAACTTGGTACCCACGGTTTACCAAACAAAAGGAAGGGAGCGGAGAAGATAAAATTGCGGTTGGGGAGTGGAGAAAGGCATCGACGTCGTCAAGTTTGTGAAATCATGTTTCTGTAAACCAGTATTCCTTATTTTCTCAATCAGTCTACTCAATTTACATCACCATTTCGTAGTAGAAAGATATTTAGTAGTACAAAAGGGCATCGACGCCGGCCGGTCCAGTCTGCTCACAAAGGAGATCCCATATGATGGAGTAGTAGGGGAGTTGAATCTAAGCCAGAACGCACCTGTTTCGGTCTAACTAGAACTCGTAAGATCATAGTATGCCTTGATAGCCAGTTGCGGCATGCCTTTCCTCTAGAATGGTGTTACTCTGTTCCTAACGTCATCAGCCAGTGAAGTGGATAGTTATACAGGTCGTGGGAGGAATATGGTTTATTGCAATGTTTCGCTGCTGAAGTACGTGGTAAATGACCACTAAAATTACAGCACTGCTGCAGGGAGCAACTGCAGAGACCACCTCCTCGGAAGATACCTTCCAAGTTTCTGGTGCCGCTGGTTTATGCTCCGTTTTTGAGGTCTATCATGGTTTGACTTCGTCATCGTTCATAGAACCATTGGTTGTGCGGTGAATGCGACTGAAGTCTCAACTTAGTCTTTTGTATAAAGTGCTCCAATTTCTGATGTCACTGACTGTACATGAAACTACTTGGATCACGCAGCATAGTTCTCATGGTTCAGGGTTTACTAAACCCTAGTGTACATTATGAAGCATCGAAACATATACCAAAGTCTTGGAAAAATCTGATTCAAGCTCATGGTGAGTTACAAAATTGTGCCCTAGTATATGAAGTCCAGAAACATAATATAAAAGTTTCCAAAGTTATAAAGAAAAACTGAATCGTATAACGACAACGTCAAAATACTCTTGAAAAACAAAATGGGAGTCCACCTTGCCATTGTATGCAGCACCAACTGAAAAACAGAGAAAAAAATTTGAATTAGTGCAAGTATAAAATAAAAGTATGAAATTATATTCAAGCTACAGTTTGTATATATTGTTACTACATGTCTCAAACAGAAAACCAGAGGAAATGATATGGTGAAAAAGAAGGAAAAGATATACATGAAATAATCAAAGTATAAAATAAATAAAAACTCTGTAAAAATTAATTTTATGCATACCTTTTAATATGGATAAAATCTAACTATGACTGAGCAAATAAGATGTTAGAACTGAAAATGAATATATACAAATATACATAATTAGATTTGAGAAAGAAATACGTACAATCAATGGTATTTGTAAACTTTTATGCATTCAAGTAGATGGGCGTTCACCGAACAAGCGCATCCGGAGCTCAGTCTTCCACTCAGTAGTGCGAGGAGGTAACACTCGTGTAGTGGCAGTTCTATGACGTACAGTCGTATGTTGTGGTCGACGCTGATATATCTTAATCGGCTCACGGATGATGTTCTCATTCCAATCCATTGCACATGCTGCGAGACGAGCTTCGTGGGTCCTCGCAAAGTGGATTCTCTTCGTTGCAAACTTGTTGATAACAGAGTTGAAAGTTTCCGACATATAATTCTCTCTCGCCCGTGTATAGAAGCGCATCTTCGTGGGTGTGATAACCCTCGTGAGAAAACTCACCATGGCCAAGTGCGTAGGTCCATCTACATCAAGAATAGACGTCAAGATGTCAAAAATGGACAACAAAAGTTAAAATATACATAAATGGTTTGAAGAGGATGGAAACTTACTCTTCGTGTAATAGGTGTCAGATGCCGGTCTATTCAAGTCAGGTAGACTGCAACACGGTCGAGGTACTCCAGTTTCGCGTTGGAGGATAAAACATGTAACATGGTCTCCAGCCCAATGATCTGCAGCGTTTTGGATGTCTAAACACAACAGTGATGCGTCATCCTCCTCTTGATTGTAGCGTCCATCTTCACCAACAGTTCTCTTGGCATTCAATTGTGCACATGTATAAATCCACCCCTTCAACTTGTCAGCGATGTCATGTTCAGCCAACTCAGGGTACATCATTCGTCGAGTCAGCAGAGGATCTCCTGAAGTCAATCCTCTCATCATGGCCACCCGCTGAACTAGTTGGGGCTTGTTTCCAACAACTGATGCTCCTTGGGAGCGTAGCCAAGTCACCAAGTGTCTCTTAGTGAGGAGCTCCAAGTCAGTGGCCACCTCAGCATCTTCGACGGCTCCAGGGACACGCTTTTTGTTCACCACATCCACCAAGAACTTCTTGTTCACGTTCTTGCACTTGTGCCATAAATCCTTCTGGCTTACAATTCCGTGACGCAGTAAGATGACATCCACTGATGCCTTGTCGTCATGCACGACCTCATCTGGTACTATCCCACGAGCTAGCAATCGTTGAATGCCCTCCTCGAACGCACGGTCCTCAATCAGCCATGCATTATTTCTTGTCTCCACACGCGTCATGTTCACCAACTCTATCACACGACCATCACTTGCGTCGATGAATGCACATGTGCCGTTGTATCCATTGCGCGTCGAGTCATATCTCAAGTCGGCGTATACAACAAAATTTCCTAGAAGATCGTGCATAACGTCAGAAGTATCAAATTATGCTACAATTCTAATCCATGAAGGAAAATAAGAAAAGATAGCATTGAGGTAGCAAAGACTCACCGCCTACAGGAGCTGCGTTCAAGTCTGGGAAGTGTTTGGCTAACACTTGGGTCTGTAGCTCGGTCCTCTTTCTATCCCATAGGTCCAACGTCGCCTCAACCCACCCTATCTCTCTCCGATTGCCACTTTGGAAATAGAAGAAATGGGTCCTCGATACCGGAGCTAAACCGCCCTCTCGGTACACAGAATCCAACTGAGAGAACCCTAGTCCAGCACATAATGCAGCAGAGTACATGCGGTGGATAACGTCTGGGACACTATTATATATTTCCATCTCGGTCGATCTCCATCCATATGTATGCTGACTAGGACATATTAGCTTCACAGATAAACTTTGATGGATGGAGGAAATGATGGGTGGCAGAAACGAATGCTCGCATCCGTAATGAGGACATCTAACGCTAAACGTTTGAAAAAGTTCTCTCAACCGAGATGCGGCTACAAATGCATACACTGGGAGGTCCATAACTGATCCATCTGTAGGAACACTGGATCCTCCTTCCTCACTACCTTCATTCAGAATCTGAGAATCTATCACAATAGCCTCCTCAACCTGAATAAAAAATACTGAAGATTACAAACTCTTTACTTACATTATAGCATATCAGAGTCTCGAACATCTTACATACATGTGACTATTAGTTTCAACTCATGGCATTCATTAGCAATAAACAAGCGAATTCATATCTTAAAAAATAGCATGTACCTGAGGTTGGTCGATACTAACGCCAAGAGCGCGTAACACATCCATATCAGCAACAAAGTCATCCACTGCAACGCTTGCACCTCCTCTCTCCAGAACACCCTCCTCTGGGATTACATCTGGATCTACGGGTAATTGCTCAACATCTCGGGCCATCTGGTCTATGCGGTGTTCAGCCGTGGTGAACAGAAATCGGAAGACAGCTGCATGTCCGGCTCCTGGTCCAAGAAGTCTCATGACCTGCACATACCTAGGTAGTAGACTCTCTGGGACTCTCACCATACCAGTAGGGACCTCTGGACATCCTCTAGGTGCATGACGATCTCCAGGACGTCTAGGATGTACCCTTGGTGGCATTATTACAATAAATCTACCGCACAAGTCCTTGCAACTCTATCCGTCCAGAGGTCCAACAAAATCTATACTAAGCCAACCAACGTTGCTCACTAAAGAACCTCCTGTTAGAAAAACCAAGTCTAATTCATACTTGTTAGTGAACCTCCTGTTAGAAAAACCAAGTCTAATTCATACTTGAAAAAAAGATTATAAAGAGAGACACAGAAAAAAAACAGAAAAGAAGAACAATGTAAGATAAATAAGAGAAGGAGGAGAGGACGGAGAAGGAGGTGGGGAAAAAAGGAGGTGAGGAAGGAGAAGGAAGGAGGGAGGCGAGGAGGGAGAAAAAAGGAGATGAGGAGGAGGAAGCGGGAGGGAAGGAAGGAAGGAAAGAGAAAGCGGAAGCGGGAGGGAAGGAAGGAAGGAGGAAGCAGGAGGGAAGGAAGGAGGGAGGAAGGGGCAAGGAAGGAGGAAGCGGGAGGGAAGGAAGGAGGGAGGAAGGGGCAAGGAAGGAGGGGCGGAAGGAGGAAAGGGGAAGGAAGGAAAGAGACGAGAAAGGAGGGAGGAAGGAGGTGCCGGAAAATATTTCTGATAATTTTTTCAGTTTCTTTTGGCTAACTCCAGTCGATGTACAGTCAACCAGCTGGAGTCAACAATGTGCGGCCGGAATAAAAATATGTGTGGGTTCTGGTTAGTTTTTCTCTTATACACAACTGGTGTTTCTTCTAACCCGCAGTTCTTTTTGTCTAAGAACATTTTGAATTTCAAATTTCGAATATTCTATTTCATTGGCTGTGCTGGTTCAGATTTTTGACAGGACATATCTGGAGCATCCGATCTCAGACTGGCTTCATCCACGGCTCGTTTTGTAGATCTCCTCAAGACGATCATTTTGGTACCTAGATGAGATTCCCTCGATGACAAATTAAAATGTGACAGCGAGGCGCATTCGCGCGAGATAGCCCACCGAGACGTTTTTCTCAAAACTCGCGACTAAACATATTAGCGGTGGTATATCCCACCGCTAATATAGCGGTACCTGTGGTTTAATTCCATGTGAGGTTGAAGGATCGGTGCTACCACGTTTTCCTAGGCCACGAGACTCTAGGGAGAGGCGCTAAGTGCTCGACCAATGAGAGAGGGGAGAGGCGCGAAGACCTAGGTGGCGCGAAGCTTCCGAACCATTGTTTAGTTTGTGAGAGTGAAGGACCAATATTTTTGGACAAAGATGTTCAGTTAAACCACAAGTGGCGGTATAAAAGGAGGAACCCTACATTGTATCAAAAGCGTTGTAGCTCAATGGTTGAGGTCTGAAAGTGGGGAGGCAGAGGTCTCAGGTTCGAATCATGGTTAGATTTAAAATTTTTGCCGGAAACTCTACTTTTTATTATAATTTCCAGCAAATTCTCCCGGAAAATTGAATTCCAAAAAAAATGATTTTCATTTCAGGCAAGCCGGTCACTGTAACAAAATATTTGTTCACTGTAACAAGATTCATTCGATAGGAGAACTTTTCAAAATTCAAAAAAGAATATATTCCTTTTTTGTGGTCCACATCACAACTTTCTTTTTTAGTTTATTTCTCAGTCGTCAGATCTCAGTTCGAAGACATCTACGGCTCATTTTTGTGGGTCTCAAGATTCTCGTCGTTTTGAGCGCTAGATCACCAACTTTAGACAACAAATAAGAACGTGACAAGTGGGCGCAGTTTCGGTGGGCTAGCCCGCCGGAGCTAATCTCTGAAATTTTGAACTGAAACTAATTCCGATGGGATATCCCACCGTTAATATAGTGCCACCTGTGGTTTAAAAATGTCATCATACATGGGAAATGGGAAAAGTAAGCATCTCCGGGAGAAATCCTTATTCAGTTCTGATTCTTACTGGAACTTGGACTGATCCTGAGGACTTTCGTTACAGGGGGACTGAATAGTCTTGAGAGGTTGTTCTGCATGGACCACGCTCTATCTTCCCACTTAAAACATGTGACACGAATTACAAGTCAGACACGAATTTCGGACGCGATACTGGTCTCGAACGTATCTGTTGATTGTAACCAAATCTGCTGAAAGAAAGGTACAGTAGTTTCTTTCTGTCTTGGCAAGGATGGTACAGTAGTGTCACTGATTAGCCAACTAATGCAGTGACCCTCGTGTCAGTTTAATTATCTATTCGAAAAGACCAAATTTGCCGCTTTATTTTATTTGTCAGCACGCGTGAATCTGGGTAAGCAAAACAGAAATTTGGACAAAAGATGTGAAGATCGAGTGAGACCTCTTTATTACTGTGCGGGAGAGAATTAAATCATCACCTCGTGGTAGCATGATGGTGAGACCTCGAGTCTAGGAGAAGAAGGTCTTGAGTTCGATATTCTTTGTGTCTATTTTGACGCTGCGGCCTGCAGCTGGGTCCTTGTCGCCCTACTATGCGGCCTCCTAAGCCTGCACAGGCCGCGGTATTAGGGTCCTTGTCGCCCTACTATGCGGCCGGAGTTAATCCCTTAAGAAAAAAACCTCCTCCCTCGAGGTTTAGGAAATAGCGAGCAGCTACATGTCGCACGCGCTGGCAGATCCCGTCACAAAAAACCTCCTCCCTCGAGGTTTAGGAAATAGCGAGCAGATCCCGTCACACGCTAGGTCTTAAGTAAATGCGTAAATGCATAAATACCCTTCCTTTACTATGCGGCCTCCTAAGCGAGCAGCTACCTGTCGCACGCGCTGGCAGATCCCGTCACAAAAAACCTCCTCCTTCGAGGTTTAGGAAATAGCGAGCAGATCCCGTCACACGCTAGGCCTTAAGTAAATGCGTAAATGCCTAAATACCCTTCCTTTACTATGCGGCCTCCTAAGCCTGCGCAGGCCGCGGTATTAGGGTCCTTGTCGCCCTACTATGCGGCCTCCTAAGCGAGCAGCTACCTGTCGCACGCGCTGACAGATCCCGTCACAAAAAACCTCCTCCCTCGAGGTTTAGGAAATAGCGAGCAGGTCCCGTCACACGCTAGGCCTTAAGTAAATGCGTAAATACCCTTCCTTTACTATGCGGCCTCCTAAGCCTGCGCAGGCCACGGTATTAGGGTCCTTGTCGCCCTACTATGCGGCCGGAGTTAATCCCTTAAGAAAAAAACCTCCTCCTTCGAGGTTTAGGAAATAGCGAGCAGCTACCTGTCGCACGCGCTGGCAGATCCCTTCACACGCTAGGCCTTAAGTAAATGCGTAAATAAGTAAATACCCTTCCTTGGCAAGATGAAACACGCGACCCAATGAATAGCAAACGGACGGAAAGACCCTATCAAGCCTTGGCAAGTGATGAGGCCCTTTCTGGGAGAGGTTCAACAACAAACTTTTCATGAGTGTGAAATGTGAAGAGAGACACCGAAGGTGAGCGTCTAAATGAGAGACAGGTGATCGTCATGTAGGCGGTAATGAGTAAGAGGTTTTCTATCGTCAAATCAAGTGTCCTCCAGGATCTAGCAGAACTTTTCATGAGTGTGAAATGTGAAGAGAGACACCGAAGGTGAGCGTCTAAATGAGAGACAGGTGATCGTCATGTAGGCGGTAATGAGTAAGAGGTTTTCTATCGTCAAATCAAGTGTCCTCCAGGATCTAGCAGAAACGGCGTCAGACCTTACCACCCAAAACTGAATCCAGCTTGACAACAATATAATGCAGCTTCCACCAAGCAAATTTCAGGTGCTTCCAAACAGTTAAGAAAGAGTACAAAGATGTGATCAGAAGCGACCAGCGAATTCCACGTTGAGGAAATGGTAGGGAGCTTGTGAATCTAATTAAAGCTCGTACGTCGAAGGCACGTCTTGCTAGCTAGTCTGATGGTGTCTAATCCACAACTACCTGTATGATGACGTTTTTAACTGAACATTCTTTCAACAAAGAAGACACACATTGAGCCCTACACCACCGAGCCAAAAGCATGAGGAGGCGATAGAAATCAAGTCGACATACTTAGACACCAACAGATCCAGTGGCGCCACAGATGAAGATCCGAATCAGTAACAACGAGGGCCTTCAAAATCGTGAGCACGGAAGGCCAAAGCGACCGAAAGACCTAGCCAAAACCACGAACCAACTAATACAAACACCCAGAGCAGCGAATGGACTGCTCTGGGTGACGGACTCCAGGACCTGGTGAAGGAGATGCGAGAAATAATCCATGAACAGAAGACATAAGGAAAAAGCGAAGCGAAGTTGAACCCCATCACGTAGCACCGAAAACGAGGACACAAATGCAAACATTACCCGGGACACGAGCAACTCAGGACAAGCGTCAAAAGGAGTTGTAGGAACAAGAGGAGAATCAGGAGCCATCTATAGCTATAAACTTGGAGGTAATGTAACATTCATCGGCCTTTGAGTCATCCTTCCCTCAGAGAATTTGGAGTTTAGGGTTAGACTGAAGTTCAGCTCATCTGTTCTGAAATCTTTCTCATGTTTTGGGGAATATGGTAAATATACTAATACCCAAACTGCTTTCGTTTTAAGGAAAAAGCGGGCGGTCATTTTAATTCTGCTCCCGCTAATCGACCTGCATTGGCTCTTCGTACGTCTTATCTAATATCTTAGAACCTAGAGCTGAATCTCATATTCACCCCTCCGATGGTGATAAAAGTTAGTGCTTCGGTAGCAGAAGGGCAGCCTCAGCCTGTTTGCTCTTGGATCCACCACCTCAGAAATCGAGTTGAAAAGAGAGATACTGTAAACGGATCACTATGCAGTCGATGCAGTCTGGACGATGATGAGTGATCAATCAATAACTGTTACAGACTTGCTGCAGAAGCCAGTCTTGATGATCGATGGGATGGCTGCTGTCTAATTCCGTTTGACAGCCATGGCCCGATAAACCCACAGTACAGCCTTTGCTCTCTGCCTGAGGTTACAGCTTTCGGTGGGGCTGATTACGGAACGAGGAACTCACAACTGAGAACCTGTTGTGCATATTGTAAGTAAGTTTCATTAGGCCACGTTTCCTGAGTGCAGCATATAATGGTGGAAACACCGTCGGCAGAATCTACACGTCGGTCAAAGTCGAAGAGATTTTGGTCGATGAAGACTCCAAAGTGTTGCTGGCCGTGTATCTCTGACTGAAATTGGGAGATAACCGCACCAAAGAAGATGCAACTCAGAGTGAAATGGAGGATCAAGAAGAGAAAATATCTTGTCTCGTCCCAGTGTGACTGATGCATCGCGGACAAGTACTGAACCGAATGACTGAACTCCCTTCACGAGACTTTGAAAATTTAAGAAGGAGCTCGCGAGGAACTCAAACCTTTTGGTTATGGATCTCACACATCGAATTCACGTGGAGAAATAATGTCAGACTGTGCTGCAGGTCTTGGAGTGTAAGGTAGCAGCAAGCAGGGAAGGAAGTAAGCAGAAAAATGTTAAGAAGGCTGATGGCCCTGACACCATCAAGTATAGTGTTGGTGACAACTTATCTCTCAAATTCGTCTGCTGCTGTCGAATAACGAGATACGTAGATAAAACTCAGAGCTCCAACCGTCCCGGTCAAGCTGAGATCTCGAAGTGCCCACTGATGCTAGAACTGGAAACCAAAGCGCAACTAACAGAGGTGAACATCAAGATCGAGACCTGAGTAAGATGGGTAGAAGGATTAGCTTGTGGGTACGTAGCGCACAACTGAAAACCGTGCTGATATTATTTACTGGTTTGCACGGCTGAAATACGATCATATCTTCTCTTCTCGAAGTAGACTGGCCGGGGCGCAGAGAAGTGGCTCCAGAAATGCCTTTCCAATTCAGGAGATAATAAACTGAGTTTGATGAAGTGGGTTCGAATCGATAGAGGCATGAGAATGTTCCAACAGTGGAAGTCTGGATCTGTTGTACTACAGAAAAAACTTCCTCCTGTATGAGCACTGAACAGCAAGGACCTGGCCAACTCGAACACATTGGCTGTTTGAAGATCATGTATAATGTTGGACTCTACAGAAAGAAAAGACTAAGAGAGACACCCCATTATCGAGAATCACTCCGCAGTTGTTGACATGTGTTGAGATCATTTATAAGTTGGCGGACCTGATGTGAAGGTTCAACTTACTATGCTGCTGCATCAAAGGTGTTCATTCACTATGCAGTCTGAGGCCTGCTGCTACAGAGATGACTATCTTATCATTCTTATTCACAAGGTGAGACCCGCTGCTGTAGAGATGACTATCTTATTATTCTTATACACAAACCAAACTTTCGTGAATCCCTTCTGAAGCAGAGATACCATTAGATGATGTATGTCGGTCCAGAGTATAGTATCCTCACACACTTTTCGGTAATCAGAAACTGTCATCGAAGTTGTTCATTAACTTTTGTAAGCTGAGGCCTGCTGCTGCAGAGATAACTATCGTTTTATTCTTATACACCAACCTAACTTTCGTGAATCAACATTAACTGATAATGTCAACTTCTGAAGCAGAGGTACTATTAGACGATATATGTTGGGTCAATGAGTATACCAGTTCATGCAAGAACTATCCTCACACACTTCTAGGTAATCGGGAAAAACTGTGAACCCAGATAGAAAAACTGAGCTGGGTGCTACTCAAACCTTCTACTTACTTAGCAAATTTCCAGACGTATGTAAGTGCAGTATAAACGACATGTACAATGCAGTGCATACAAATTTACTCTAATTCAGATGAGAAGCCGAGGTCTAAAAGTGCACAAAGAGCTACTGTAGCGTTTAGTTAGAATGAAAAGTACCAAATGAAGTGCAACTAACAAGAATGAAGTGAGAGGTTATTGTCAATTGCGTGATATAAAAAGCTAACATATCTAGCTAAAACAAGTGAGATGAGAATTTGCAGTAAAGTGGAAGCATACATCAAGCGACTGATATGATAACGTACAACTTAAAAAATAAAAGAGAAAGAGAGGAAAAAAGGTGTTCCCTAGTTATGACATTAAACTATCAAGAAACAGAGCGAGCAGAAAGCATTGTTCAGTATATCAGATTTATATACTCAATAGTAGACATTGGCAAACTCGGGATCTTTTAAAAATACTCTATTCTGGTGAGTTACAGTTTGGTGTGATGGGATGTGTTCCTACGGTGCATCAGGAAACCACCCGCGGATGTTCCCTTCCCGTTGCTGAATGTGAAATTTTGGGTAAATTAGGCAAAGTTCAAGGAACATGTTACGATATCATTAACGCGTTACAATGCAATGGAATTACTCTTACAATGCAATTGTAGGGATATGCATTAGAGATTTATCCTAATCTAAATTCTTTCTTTTTCTTTTTTTTTCATTGAGACTCTATCCGTCGGACAGTTATTCCTCGAGCCTGTTCTTTTCTTCTTTTAACCATATAACAATATGACAAAATACACTACATGACAAATATACTTTTTTTCTGGGTTTTAAAACTCGACGAATACCTACGTTAACGCAGTAGTAGGGAGTCTCAAAGCTGAAACTTTTAGAAAATATTCGTGGTCTACAGATGACTGTTACAGCTGCAACCCATAGGAAATGCTTGTGGACATCGCTAACTTACTTTTTGTTCAAATCAGACGTGCATTTTAACCGTAAACAAGTTAAAGATTTAGAGATTTTATTATAATTTCTGGAAAATCAAAACTTTAAATACTTATAGCGATTCAAAACACCATCCTAAGCGATACACTACTCTAGACAAAGCTACCTTGGACGAACTAAGACCTTTTTCCTTCTGGACTTTTGAGAATCTTTTGTTTTAACTATGACACGCACTAATTTCCCAGTTTGCTAGTGAGGTAGAGTTTTATGTCTCGCCGCAGGAGTTTACTCTTACGAACTATCTAAAGTGAATATATAGTGAACAGAAGATGCAGAAGTGGCCAGACATTGATGAAACATGTTTGCACAATTTCTCTTGCGGTTTACAATTCTAAAAGAGATTTTCAGACCACCGATCTGATGTGAAGATATGTTCGACGATATGATATGTTCCACGCCACCAAGATACAATGGCCGGCCAACGGTACAACCCAGACAAGCAGGAAGAAGTTCAGCTTTGTCTGGGCCCCATGGCTTAGCTCCATGTCATGATTCCTTATTACTTCCATGGCACCACATAAACTAAACCAAGTTCGCACTCATTCCTTGATCGACCGTCGTTCTTTTAATAAATAATATGCAAGCAAGATCAACTTGGGGGAACTTTTGTTCACTTGCATTTATCGAGACCTTCATGCATATACCTACTCACTGGATGTTTTGCCCGCTCAGATCTGCGAGAGGTAATCTGTGCACTAGTCACCTCCCCTTGCAACTGATCCGACGTAGACGCCAAGGTTTGGGACAAAGTATCCAATGGATGTGGAAAATCCACATATCTGGATGAGTCAAACATACACTGCAATAGCACGCGCTCATCCTGTGTAGAAATTACACTAGTTCCACTAGGCTATGTTACGTGGACTTCAGCGTTAACAACAACTCTATGTGCAACAGATTCTGATTTGAAATCATTGACTTCTCTAGATCCTCCACTCAACGTACTACTCTGAGGTACTAAAGTGGACTGACTCCTTGGTTCTACAGTAGGTACAGGGATGGCTACGACAGGTGCAGGTGCAAACCAAGACTGTAGCTCATCGAAAACAACATCTCTATTGATATAGAACTGCTTGGACGAAAGATTGTAACATCTATATCCTTTCGTATCAGAAGCATAGCCAAGGAAGATACATCTATCTGCTTTCGGATCTAGTTTCTTACGTCTTTCATCAGGTATGTGCACATAATAGATACATCCAAAAACTTTAAGAAAAGAATAATCAGGCTTACTGCCTGTGAAGACCTCCATCGGTGTCTTGTTGTGGATTGCCGCTGTAGCCGTCCGGTTCAGCAGATACACCGCACATGAAACAACTTCTACCCAGTAAGATCTAGGCATGATCTTCTCGTTCAACATCGCAAGAGCAGCTTCTGCTATGTGTCGATTCTTGCGCTCCACAACCCCGTTCTGCTGCGGACTGTAACTGCAGGTCTTCTGACGTCGAATGTCATGGTCACGCAGATATGCATCAAACTCTCCAGAAGAAACTCGCCTCTTCCATCAGATCTCAAACAGAGGATAGATGCTCCAGACTGTTTCCCCACCAACTTGCGGAAAGTCTGGAATGCTGACAGTACTTCGGCAGAGGACTTGTTTCTCAACAAATAGATCCAAGTATAACGCGAATGGTCATCAATGAACGACACGAAGTATTGGAAACCAGTCATACTTGGCTGAAAAGCAGTCCATACATCAGTGTGAACAAGCTCTAGAAGCTTGTTTGCTCTACTACCTGATCCATTAAAGGGCTGTCTAGCTTGCTTGCCGAACTGACATGCTGCATAGACTCCAGTGGGCTCACTGGATATTTAGGCAGACTTGTAACCAGGTCAGAACTCGGAAGGCTTTTCAGCCTTTTGAAAGTTCATGTGTCCAATTCGCCTGTGCCAGATGTCAATGTCAGACACTATTGGTCTGTCCATACATGGCAGCCTGTAACTTAGGTGCAGATGCATCTAGTTTAAACAGCCTACCACTCTTGCTACCTCGAGCTATGACAGTGCTGTTCGAATCTTCAATAAAGCATCCATCTTTATTGAAGCGCACTTGCAGACCCTGCTCTATCAACTGTCCTACAGATAGCAAGTTTCTAGTCAACGTGGGTACATGTAAGACATTCCGTATACCAATAAACGTTGAAGCAGGAATGTCAAGTGGAATGTTATCCTTGTGCTGGATCTTGTGCTTGGTGTCATCTCCTGTCACCATAAACTATGGAGTCTCTACAAGCTCGAGTGAATTAAATCACTCTCGATGGGAAGTCATGTGATTGATGACGTCGGAGTCGAACATCCAGTCAGTCTGTGGCTCGAAAGCCGCATAACTCTGATGCGTAGTAATCAACAACTGCTCCGGATAGACTTGCTCAGTGGCTGCATAGCCTTGTTGGTTGTTGTTACCTTACTGGCGGTTGTCGTATGGCTGTCTTTGATCATTTTGTTTCTTGTAGCACTGATTCGCATTGTGGCCTTGCTTCTTGCAATAGTTGCAAGAACGAGGCGCTCGTCTCTGGTTGTTAGAGGAACCAAACTATTGCTTGTTCTGCTGCTGCGATTGCTGTTGCTGTCCGTGATTCCGTCCACGTCCAGCATGTTTGCCACGACCCCTACCTCGAGATCCTCCAAAACCTGCACAATAGATAGATTCTTGCTGACCCGTTGTCGTGTCGTGGACCAACTCCTATCTGAAATTCAGACTTTGATGCTTGTTGCTCCAAAGACACTCATGAGAAAGACAAGCTATGCGAATCGCAAGAAGAGAATATCAAGCTAGACCTTAGTTTACTTGCTGACTGGGTATTTGCAGCCCCAGGCGTTATATTAAAGACGCAAAGGGGCCTGCTTCCTTATTATCCAAGAGAACTGGTACGTACAGAGACTGACGTAAGGGGGTAGCTTAAGGGTCAGCTTGTTTCTACGACTTGTCGGTGGACGTTTTGGAGAATAGGGAAGTCCAATACACGAGCGCAAGGTGTCATTGGGTTCAGATCTGTGCAGGCTACGCACAGGTTAAGACGGTTTGTGAAGAGACGGATCGGGACGTGTGTACTGAGAGAAATTGAGACGCAAGAGAGAGATTGAAAAGTTTCAATGATCTGTGAAGGAGAGTTGGACCGTTTAGACCGTTCTGAGGTCCAAACTTGTTGTGCTTGGATCCATCGGGATCAGAACACCGAGTTCTACAGAAAATTGAAGACGATACAAAGTTTCATCGGGCGGTTCAGGAGTTTTGAGTGAAATTGACTCGTAGGGAAATGCTTACTTAGATTTTCGTTCGCCTGCAATCTGATATTGAGTTGTTCTTCGCGATTGGTGAGCCAAGCTCTTCGTTCTTGGTGCCTACGCGATCAAGGAGTCTTCATCTACTCATAGGAGAAGACAATACGTAAATTGGATTGTTGGTTTGGGTGTGGTGAGCGAGTTTGAGCCGTAGGGAGCTGATTTACGTCAGTTTTTTGCAACCTACGGTTAAATTTCTTGCGTGATTTTGCAAAGAGAACTCCAAACGGCTTGTTTGGAGTCTTGTTGGTTTCAGGATAGCTAGATCTACCTACCAGAGAAGATGGATATCAATTTAGACGATCTGTTTGTGCCGTGTGTGCGGTTTTAAACCGCAGGGAGGAGTTTTTGAAGGTTCGGTCACCTACGGCCGAAAACTAACGATATCTCGGCTGTCGGGAGTCGGATCTGATAGTTCTTGAGGCCAACGGAGTCAAGGAAGAAGACCCTATCGACATCTGACGACCGTTTAGCGAAAGAAGAAAGTTTTCAGATAGGCTTTTTTCAGTTCCTTCGCTACGGGTTTGCCTCTTTGAGTTCGTTAGAGACCTAGTTGGCTATATACAACTTGTGGTAGCTAGTTTTGGCTAAGAGCTTGTACATGGATGTGGTTTGGACTTGGGTTTGGATTGCGTGATACTGTTGTGGCTCTGTTTGTTAGCAAAGGGAAGTTTCTCTTACTTTGAGTTACGCTTCGGTGGTTTTGGGTCAGGGTTGTGATTGAGGGGTTGTTTTTAGGGGCTTTGAAGCAGGTTACAGACCACTCTGGTCTGTTTCTCAGTTCTGTGCTCTTAGGAGAAAGAACCGGCAATGTACATACATTTGGAGTTGGTATATTTTCACAACATTCATTTTCGTGGTTGTTTTTTTCTATCTTGTCTCCATTTCAGTACACAACATCTCCACAGCCAGGAACCTCACATTTTCCTGGACATCCTTCATGCAATATCCGACACGATACGGTGGTGAACTCGACGTGAAGGTCTGGGGTGCAGATTTCTTCTGTGTGTGAACTTTGAAGAAGAGATTGGCAGTCATGAGTGGGGATGAGAAAGGTGATGGAGATGGAGCTAGTGGTTCAGGTGGGTTGCCGAAGGTGCAGTTGGATCCGACGATTGCATCGATGTTCCAAGCTTTCACTATGTTCTTACGGCAACAACAGTCTGATGAGCGGAAGGAAGCTTTGGCAACAAAGGCGTTACAAGCGGTGGTCAGCAGGATTGACTAGTTTGATGAGAGAGATGTCTCAAGATATCTGAGGTATTATGTGAAGGAGATGAAGCTGAATCGGGTCTCAGAAGATGAGATGATTGAGACGTTTGAGTTAGCAGCAGCTCCAGAGATTAGAGATCATGTTAAAATGCTAACGAAGTATTTTAACAAGGATTGGGAGACGTTTGCTCGTGCCTTGATGGATGAGTACTTCTTGGAGGACTCTGATTGAGTCACCAAGAAGTCATTCTTGGAGTGGGTTGAGCAACCAAGGAAGGGTTTACAAGCTACTGAGTTGCTCAGAGAGTTTGAGAAGTAGTTTTCACGGCTGACCAGGATGGAGAAGTTGATGTTGCAGTCCAACAAGATAGAGCTATTTCTTCGAGCTGCAGATGAGAAGTTGCAGGAGAAGCTAGAGGTACTTCTGGAAGACCGCGAGGAGGACGATGGATTGATCAGTAGCTGGAAGAAGGTTGAGGAAGCTGTTGGTCTGCTTACCAAGAGGGAGCGGAGACGAGAAAAGGTTCATGTTAGGAGATTAGCGCCAACATCTACAACTGTAACATCTGTTCCTATAGTTCGACCATTGGTTCTTGTTGCTAGATAGGTAGTACTAGTTGCTCCAGCTGTTCCAGTTGTTCTAGTTGTTCAGACACCTATAGTATCTCTGAAGAAAGATGATTCAAACCTTGAGGAGATTTTGCATGAAATGCGAGATCTGCAGATCAAGCTCACAAGATTGGAAGAGAAAAGGTCTACAAGCGGAGCAAGACTGGTTGAGAAGCAAGGCTAGATCCAGCGGTGTATCTGGTGCGATGGTATTGATTATCCACGCAGAGATTGTAGAGAGTTCACTGATATCTTACAGCAAGGTGTGATCTTCTGGAAAGATGAGAAGGTAGCGCTGAGGGATATTGGTGCACTTCTTCAGACCAACTTTGGTAGAGGAGGGATGAAGAAGTTGCTCGAGGACCACCTATCAGCGCAAGCAGTTGCAATGATGGAAGCTGGAACCTATGACACAAGGGTTGAGGATCAAGCTGAGAGAGGTTTTAACGGGCAAGTTGAGCCGAGTGGATTGTGATCATCTGTCATCTCCATGAAACAGAAAGGGAAGATGGCATGTGAGACGTTGCTGAGAACAGCTGCTACGATCCGGAAGGATACTGGATGAGAGGATCCGATAGAAGCTCTATCGGTGCATGCTTACATCGCCAAGAACCAACACGAAGCGTTGTTGGAAGAGAAGAGAAGGCGAGATTCAGAGGATGTAGGGGAAGGAACTTCTTCCAAGAGGCAGACTCGAAGAGAGAAGGTTCGTCAAGAGCTTCGAGATGCAAGAGCTCAAGATCTACCGATGGATGATGCTCCTTCTCCATCGAAAGAGAGAGCAAAGGAGTTTCAAAAAGAGAAGGGTAAGCCGGCTACATACAAACTACAGTCGGACATCGAGGCTTCAACAGACTTGAAGGGAGTCTTGGAAGATCGCATTTTGAATGCGAAGGTGGAGTTTACCTTGAGGAAAGTGTTGGACATTGCTAAGCGTGAGTTTCATGATGTCATCAAATGGAAGCGACAGATTACAGGCGAGACTGGTTTATCACATGCCTTGGATACTAGGATGTCTGTGGATGAGGAGAGAGAGCTTGCAAAGTGCAGTGTTTATTCTTCAGAGGAAGAAAGAGATCGAATCTTCCCAACATCGATGATATCGTTGACTCAAGCTTAGCAGTTGTACGCGTAGGCTTGAGGTGTATGTTGTGTGGATCTGCTGATGGAGTAGCCCGTATGTTGGTGTGTGATGGTTGTTCGAGAGGTTGAGGCAGTCTGTTTGACTCCACCTCTCAGTGTCGTTCTTATTGGACGGTGGGTTTGTCCTCGATGTATATAGTAGGGATAGCCGATTAGATCTTTGCGTGGTATGCATTGCAGATAGGCGACTAACGATAGGGCGATGTAACACCTGGCCTCCTAATCCTTGCACCCATGAAGGTGTATATCACGTAGTTAGGATATGGAGCTATTTGGAATTAGAGGGACCTAACCGTCAGTTAGGGAGGCGATTGTAAGATGAGGCTCTAGAGTGAACTCGAAACTCGAATGCCCGGGGTGGTGCATTCGCAGCCTTTATATAGTGAGAGGAATAGTACATGATCAGCTTCCGGCCAATGCTCATCTCTCACGCGGATCGCTGATGTGGCTTACATGCAGCCTTAGATCTAGAACAACATCTAGAGGTTCAGAATGAGCCACGTAGAAGGCTCGCTGGAAAGTTCTAGAAGCTTCTTTCTAGAAACTTCCTTCTGGAAGCTTCCCGGCTGGAAACTTCTAGAAGCTTCATTCTAGAAACTTCCTTCTGGAAGTTTCCCGGCGGACTTTTGGCGCACTCGCCTATTGGTAGAAGTACTATTTGCTGCATGTATTCTTCGGCCAACTTAGCCGTAACTAATTCTTATACCAAGGACTTCTACCAAACCAATTTATCCTCTAGTTGATAAGTAGGACTCTACTTATTACAAACCTCCCCCCTTTTAAGAAGCAACGTCCTCGTTGCTCAACTGCTGTTCGAAAGCTTGCACTAGGAGTGGGGCGTGTGCAAGATTGGTTGCAGGTTCCCATGTTGCTTCATGTAATGGATAGCCTTTCCATTTGATCAAATAATCTACCCGTTGATGACGAGTCCCACGAACACGTTTCTTTAAGATGCATTCCACTTCAAACTCTTCCTCGCCATCGATAATTTGAGGCAGTGGTCGCGACTCTTGCGAATTGCCAAATTGAGGAGGTCGTGGTGTATATCGCCGTAATAAAGACACATGAAAAACCGGATGAATCTTCATGTGGGGTGGAAGTTCGAGTTGATATGCCACTGCTCCAATTCTCCGGACAACAGAGAAAGGCCCGATGAAGCGAGGGTTGAATTTACGACTGCCGATCATAGTAAGGTTGGTTGTGGATAACCAAACTTGATCACCAATCGTGAACTCTTCATGCCGACGGTGTCCATCGGCATATTGCTTTTGTCGGTTCTGAGCAACTTGTAGTTTCACCTTAGCTTTGTCCACTCCTTGTTGAATTCGTGCAACGAATTCATTAACAACATCCACTTTGGTGTTGACTGACAACGTCGTGCTGAATCGTGTCAAACTTGCTGGTGTGAGAGGATGTTCGCCGTACATGAGATAAAAAGGTGTTTCACGAGTAGATGCATTGAGGGAGTTGTTGTAGGCAAATTCTACCAAAGGGAGTAAAGTGTCCCACTTCGCTTGCTCCTCCAGAGTAAAGGCTCGTAGCATGTCTTCAATGGTGCGATTGGCTCTTTCGGTTTGTCCATCGGTCTGTGAGTGATAAGCCGTAGACATGGCAAGTTTGGTCTTGAACAGACCAAATAAGGTTCTCCAAAACATGCTCGTAAACTGAGGACCTCTATCTGTTATAAGCACCCGTGATAGACCGTGCTGAGCAAAAATGGTGTTCAAATATATCTGAGCAAGTTGCGGTGCTGAGACGTCTTTTGTGGTCGGTCGAAGATGGATCATCTTGCTGAGCTTATCGACGAAGACGACGATGGAGTCAAAACCTGAGCTCGTCGTGGGAAGTTCACACACTAAGTCCATACTAACATGTTCCCAACGTTTGGAAGGGATCGGGAGGGGTTGAAGGAGACCGGAGGGTGCTTGATTTGTAGCCTTATTTTGTTGACACATTGCACAACTCCGAGTGTATACTGCAACATCCTCTGCCATCTTGGGTCAATAGAACACTCGTTGGACTGCTTCCAACGTTTTTTCTGTCCCCATGTGTCCTGCAATGGCTGAATCGTGACATTCAGTTAGTATGGTGGTACGTAGTTCTGGATCATCTGGGATCCATAACTTCCCTTCATGGAATACCAAACCATGGTTGCGGGTGATGGTTCTTGAAGGTTTTGCTGCGACAGTCTGTGCATCCGATTTTGTGCCCTCGATCAATTTTGTCCAGAAGTCAGAATTCACCTTGACTTCAGAGACTATGTTATGCACCATAGGCATGCGGGTTAATGCATCAGCAATTTGCTTCTTGCCCTCAACGTACGTGATGGTCATGTTGAATCGCTGCCTCCATTCTGCCCAACGGATTTGTCTCTTTGAGAGATCCTTCTGCGTCTCCAAATAGACTAAAGGTTTGTGGTCTGTCTCGGCCACAAAAGCTTTCTCCCCTAGATAGTGCTTCCAATGCTTAGTAGCGAGAACTATCGTCAATTCTTCTCTCTCGGTGGTGTGATAGTTCTGTTCTGCTGGTAACAACTTCCGAGAGAAGTATGCAATTGGATGCCAACCATCCTTCCATTCTTGCTGCAACACCGCCCCTACTGCCGTGCCTGATGCGTCCGTTGCTAACTTGATAGGTTTTTTTGGGTCGTACCACTTGAGGATCGGAGCATGTAGTAGCGCGGTTTTCAATGCTTGAAAACCGACTTCTTGCGCTGTTCCCCACATCCATTTCTTGCCCCACATCCATTTCTTGCCATTTGCACCGAGTCCACAGACTAGAAATTCTTCAACAACCCTTCTTGCATTGCAGTCCATGTGACTGTCCTCCCTTCCGTCAACACCGATCTCTCCCATGCATCATACCACGTGAGAGCTTTATCAGTCAAGTAGTCACACGCAAACACTCCCGCTACGTGGTCCGTGATTTGCGTACTGAAAAGTCGCAAATATCGATTCATCCGAGAAATCCAATTCTCGACTACTCTCATAAGTCGTTGACCTTTGTACGGTTCAATGTTACATGTCTTCTTCATCCGTAGTAGCAGGGCACCTTCCTCATCGACTGGAGCTCTAACGATTTGTGCCACGGGTTCTCTTGGTGCAGCTTGCTCTCCCACCACCGGTACTCCTTGAGACGATCCTCCTCTTGCAACGTCTGTCATACTCTGATCCTCGAGGTTCAGCATTTTGTTCTGTAATGCTTCAACCGTCATCTTCATCTCTCGAAATTCGGTCAGCATGCCTTGCATCACCAACTCTGGATTTGGAGGTTGTTGCTCCATGATCGCTCTCTCTCTCTCTCTCTTACGACACGTAAGTTTCAAGCTTCTCCTAGTACAGAGTTATGACGGCCACTCGGAAACGTTCGTATACTACAGGTACTACAAAAGGGACAGGAGAATCAATTATCTCGCGGTAGAAATCCTCACCAAAATTTCTAATCACAAACTCTCTATGTAACGATTTCGGTCTGCAGACATAGCGGATCTCCACCCACGTGTTGAAGGGAACAGGATCGGGTAGGTTTAGATCCATGCTCACTAAATCAAGATGTAGACGGTCAAATCCCAACTAGCTGCATATGTCACTACTGGAAGAATCACCGGGACTGGCGAATTCATCACTTGACCCATGAAATCCTCACCGAAATGATAAACAAGATACACTCGAAAATGCTCTCGATGCATATACATAAGCTTGATATGAAAAGGATTCAAGAATGGTAATTCTGGAGCTGGAAATCTACCCCCATCCATCACATAGCTCTCTTGATCCTTTCAGCGCACTCAGAGTTCCAATTGCTAGGTACCTCGATCAAAGGTCCTTCTAAGAGGGGTAATCCGCTCTCTTAGAGTTTCCTGCTCTGATACCATTGTAAGATGAGGCTCTAGAGTGAACTCGAAACTCGAATGTCCGGGGTGGTGCATTCGCAGCCTTTATATAGTGAGAGGAATAGTACATGATCAGCTTCCGGCCAATGCTCATCTCTCACGCGGATCGCTGATGTGGCTTACATGCAGCCTTAGATCTAGAACAACATCTAGAGGTTCAGAATGAGCCACGTAGAAGGCTCGCTGGAAAGTTCTAGAAGCTTCTTTCTAGAAACTTCCTTCTGGAAGCTTCCCGGCTGGAAACTTCTAGAAACTTCCTTCTGGAAGTTTCCCGGCGGACTTTTGGCGCACTCGCCTATTGGTAGAAGTACTATTTGCTGCATGTATTCTTCGGCCAACTTAGCCGTAACTAATTCTTATACCAAGGACTTCTACCAAACCAATTTATCCTCTAGTTGATAAGTAGGACTCTACTTATTACAGCGATTGTGGTACACTTGTGTATGTGTATGACATCGTGCATGTGTTATGTGTGTGTGTGGTGTACCTCTGACAGCGATGTATGTTGTGTAGCGATGTGTATGCGCAAGATAGCTATCACGTCAGTTTGGCACCTCGGCTAGGTTGACCGAGTGCGGAGTGACTAATCTCGGTAGGGTCATTAGTGCCGTTAGGACGAGTTCTTGGGATGACCCACTAGGGGTATATTTCGCAGGTAAGGCTTGGAGACTTTAGTTCTTCAAGTTGAGCCTTCAAGCTCTTAGCTCTTGTGGATAGGCTTTGTGAGTGCAATCTAGAGTCTCTGCGAGCATAGGATGGATTTGAGTCGACTTTAGTGTTTAGTGTCCGTTGGCATGGTGAGGTGAGTATATACTGTTTATCATTGTGATACACTTGTGTATGTGTATGACATCGTCCATGTGTTATGGGTATGTGTGGTGTATCTCTAACATCGATGTATGTTGTGTAGCAATGTGTATGCGCACGAGAAGTATCGTATCAAAGAGCTTCTGATCCGAGCTTGTTGTGGTAGACTCGCATGGAACTCTGACTAGCTCAATAGCACCGTATCAATATTCAACTCTGACTAGCGATGATTATCAAAGGACTTATGGTCCGAGTCTTGTTGTGATAGACTCATGGAACTCTAACTAGCTCAGTAGCACCGTATAAATGTCAACTCTGACTAATGATGAACATTAAAGGGCTTCTGGTCCAAGTCCTATTGTGGTAGATTCACATGGAACTCTGACTAGCTCAATAGCACCGTATGAATGTCAACTCTGACTAATGATGAATGTCAAAGGGCTTCTGGTCCAAGTCTAATTGTGGTAGATTCACATGGAACCCTGACTAGCTCAGTAGCACCGTATAAATGTCAACTCTGACTAATGATGAATATCAAAGGGCTTCTAGTCCGAGTCCTATTGTGGTAGATTCACATGGAACTCTGATTAGCTCAATAGCATTGTCCAACTCTGACTAGCACCATATCAAAGGACTTTTGGTCCGAGCCTGTTGTGGTAGACTCGGATGGAACTCTGACTAGCTCAGTAGCATGGTATCAACGTTCAACTCTGACTAGCGATGATTATCAAAGGACTTCTGGTCCGATTCCTGTTGTGGTAGATTCACATGGAACTCTGATTAGCTGAGTAGCACCGTAGCACCGTATCAACGTTCAACTCTGACTAGCGATGATTATCAAAGGGCTTCTCGTCCGAATCTCTTTGTGATAGACTCACATCACTTATCATCTATCATTCAGTAGCACCGTATCAACATCAACTCCGACTAGCGATGATTATCAAAGAGCTTCTGGTCTGAGTCTTATTGTGGTAGACTCATACGGAACTCTGACTAGCGATGATTATCAAAGGGCTTCTGATCTGAGTCCTATTGTGGTGGACTCTCATGGAACTCTGACTAACGATGATTATCAAAGGGCTTTTGGTCCGAGTCCCAATGTAGTGGACTCACATGGAACTCTGACTAGCGATGATTATCAAAAGGTTTCTCATTCGAATCCTGTTGTGATGGACTCACAGAACTCAAAGGATAGATAATAACATTTACCATTTATCATTCAGTACCACCGTATCAACGTTCAACTATAACTAGAGGATGATTATCAAAGGGCTTTTAATGGTCCGAGCCTGGTTGTGGTGGGTTCAATCCCTGCGGATACGGTTGGAGGTGCATGCATTGCAAACTGTTAATGAAGCTTCTTGTCCGAGTATCGCTGTGGTGGACTCACATGGACAGTCTCATGGTCCACGAAGACCTCAAGAGAGATAATAACATTTATCATTTATCTTTCAGTAGCACCCTATCAACGTTCAACTATAACTAGTGATGATTATCAAAGGGCTTCTGGTCCGAGTCTCGTTGTGGTGGACTCACATGGACAACGAAGACCTCAAGAGACACATAATAACATTTATCATTCAGTAGCACCGTAGAACTCTGACTAGCGATGATTATCAAGGGACTTCTGATCCAAGTTCTGTTGTAATGAACTCACATGGACAGTCTCATGGTCCACGAAGACCTCAAGAGACAAATAATAACTTTTATCATTTATCATTCAGTAGCACCGTATCAGCGTTCAACTCTGACTAGCGATGCAGATAATGCCCAAATCAAAATCAGTGTAAAGAAGTGATCGTGAGTTTTCTCTCACTTGAGAAGTAAGTTACTCTCTTGAAATAATGGCTGCAATTCTATCAATAAAAAAACTCCAAACACTGGGTTCTACTGAAATAATCACAAGACTAAAATCCTCCATACTAGACCCGAGGAACACATTTGTAACATAATTTATTTCTTTATCTGTATGCTAGAGAAAGAGTTATTTTTCTGTCTCTAGTAATGTGCAACTCGAGAAAGAACAGTATGAATCATAATGATCGACAACTGTGCCATCAATAGTTGTTTGGTTGCTTTTAATGGAGCGAGAGCAATGCCATAATCTAACAAATGATGTTACCAAAATATAAATCAGGGATTAGATTACAATGGCTGAAGTTCCTGCATGAAACACTAGAACCTACAGTTCCAAGAGTTTACCGAATCCAATTTTTTGGTACCAAGATGTCTGCTTAAGATCTCGATTCTCAGTCAATTTGAATAACTTGTAATAGAGTCACACACCTTCATGTGAATGTTGCAAGTAATCCTTGAGTTGAGATATGAAAATCTATTCTTCAGTGTTGTCATTAAAGACATCGAGATGATCAATCTCAAGATCAGACTGGACCGGCAACACAAAACACAGTTGAACACTAATGGTCTTGACAACGAGAGAAAAATTTCATGAAAATCTTGATTATGACATCTAAGAGATTCTATATACCACAAACGGATCTTGAATCGTTCGCGAAATTGAACCACCCGGAGTATGCTTTAAGTGTACATCCATTTGCAATCTACCGGCTTAGTCTGATAGATAACGAAGCCATTCTCAAATATCTGAGTGATTTGACTTAAGAGATGTGAACTGTGCATCCATAGCTTCATGTCAACAGACAACATCATCCCTCAACAGACGACTGTGTAAATTCAGGAACTCTCAGAATGAACTATTTGAAGATGATAACACTTAGACATTATTATTTGATTATCTTCACAGGTATGAGTTTCTCATACCTGTGAAGATGATGTAGGAGAACGTGGAGTAAAGTACACGCTCGAGGTGATATAACATATGCATGTGATATGATATACACCATGTAGATCCGTAATCCGTATCTCCAATTCTTATAGAAGATTGATTTCTGATGTTGTTTGTCAGTTTGAATAACGATAACCACTATCGGTGTAAGTTTGATCAAGTCCTAATCGACGATGCTTCATCTCCAAGTCACCAACGCCAAGACGACTGAAAATAAATGATCATTATCAATTACATCTATAATGCATTTGCAATTTAGTGCAATCTTCCATCTTCAATCAAACGCCAACCCTTTCCATGGAGTATTCGTTTTCATTTATCGAACTGTACTGCTCTCTTAGTCATACATGATTTGTAGTCAGAGAACCAACTCCAATCAAATGTCATATGTTGCGTAACTCTAGAGTCTAGCAGCAAGTAGTCGTGAGAAGGATAACACGTGTGGACACTTCCTCGATATCAGTTACATTGAACGTTTTCGTCATTGGACTAGGGGCTAAATCATCTTCCATCTCTATTGAGATATATATCGTCTTTTGTTTATGACTCTCATTCTCCTTTATCAAATTTGCAAATGGTTTCCAATATTCATAATCTCTGTATACCACAATATGACACATACCTCTTTCCTAATGACACGACAAACCTTTTTACTTCGTACATTGCTTGAGATTTCTTTTGATAAGAATATCAGAAAATATGGAGCACCCTTCTCGCATAGTACACATTCTTCTCCACTTGAAATCCATCATCCTCTCGCACTATCATTAGTGAGGTAAAGACTTGTACAACTTGAACCTCTATTGCTCTAGATTCACTTTAAAATAAAATTGAAGTGTTTCTAGCTTACCAAAGATCCCTTTCAAACTATCCACATTATCCACATGCTTCTTCACGTCATCTCCACCTTCATATCTAAGCTGGTTCAACTGATGATGTAGATGCAAAATGTCCACCTCGGATTTTTTTTCTCATACATGTCTTCGAGCCACTTTCACAACTTTGAAATTAAGTTGCACCAACTCTCAATAGTATATCTGTCAACCCAATCAATGACTAAAGCTTTATCATCTTTCTGATTTGCCATGTTATAATCTTAATCCCATTGTTATTCAAAGATCCAACGTAAACCAACGGCCCATTCCGAACCTCCAAGGAGATATCTTTATGGGACAGTAAGAGGTCAGGTGATCAACACATAGGGTTGGGAATGATCCGGAGGCAAACAACTAATAGGTTTCAATCGACTAAATGCCTATGGGACTACCCAACTAGGCTGAATAACAAAACTGATAAGAGAATGGAAAACAAACTAGAACCATCAACTAGCGTAATTAAACAAAGAACAGTGGCACATGTGTGATGAGAACTGTTGAACTGCAACATATAACTGTTGTAGAGGAAGACAGCAGAGCGACGAGACAGATCCTGACAAAAGAACAGCAGTGGTTGATGAAACAGCAGAAAAGTCGAGCTGACACTGCCACTGATAACGGTGAACCAGACACATAAAAAAACAGACAAAAACATACATGCCTGTTGATGGACTGTTGAAACCCCAGAAGCGTGTGAAACAAAAGACGAAGAACGCCCTCTTGATGGATACAATGGATCATATCAATAAACATAGACGAGCCGGGAACGAGAGCATCCAAAAAGAGTTTGTGCCTAGGGCAACGCCTGAACGTTGCCTGAGTATATATATAATGTCCTCCTCCGGTGCCGCACAAACGACACAATGCTGAATGTCGTAGAACTAAGGCCGCTCGTGTTCCACTGACAAACTCCTGACGGAACATACACCAAAGAAAAATACAGTCTCGCCTCTCGAGAATTGAGAACTACAACAGCTTCAACTGTCTAGATATTTCCCAATCAAACACCCATCGCAGGTTGAGTCTGAAGTGAAGGCAGTGAAGTGGAATTGGGGACAAAAAGGAGTAAACTCAGACTGGACAAAAGTAGATAAATGCTACAGGGAGGGACCATGACATAGCGACCAGCTGGAAGGAAGGGCCCAAATATCAGGAGGTAGAAGCGGAAAGGTGAAAACGACAGGGAGAGTTCGTACAAGTACGGTAGAGTGCAAGGAGAAAAAGGGCTGGTGGTGGGAGTGAGGTAGTGCATGTAACCGGTACCCCTGCTGCCTCATGAGGGTCGAGCAATGCAGGGGAAAATAGATCAGCAGAAAGGAGACCAGCTCTTACCATAAACACGTAGTCTTCGAGAGGGACAGTGAGGAGGCAAGAAACGGGGAACCTGAGTACAAACAGATACACTAGAAATGGATTTCCAGGCCCGAAGGATCGTCGTCGCCATACGAGAGCACCCTAAAGTACGTTAAAAGTAAAATTACTTGCAATTCTGGAGAGCGATAGTTATAACAATAGTTCACTCAGCCGACTACTAATAACCGTATCGACGTTAAACTTTGACGAGCGATGCCAATAATCCTATAATCTAATTCACGTGAATGTAGTCGACAAGTCTATATTACATTGTATTATTAACTTGCTGGTTTATTCTACCTATCTGGCCTGAAATTGTACAGTGAACTTTGTATTCCTTGCTTCTTGACTCTTTGGGTCTCTCGATGCACAACTATCCTTCATTCTTTTACCCCGGTGCTGGCCTAAATCCATATTCCTCGTTCCATGAAAGCAGGAGGAATCTATCGCTCACTAAACCTGTCAGAGACCAGATCTGAATTACTGACGACTTAAAAAGAAGTGCATAAACACAACACACAGGATTTGATCCACGTAGTTGGAAGATGATATCTACCGACTGAAACGTAGACTCTTTTAACAGATCTTTTCTTTTACGTAGACTCTTTTAACAGATCTAACTGCCTCGTCACATGCGTCTCACATTTCTTCAGAATTGACCTTTCACTAATACGGAGGCTCCAGGCATGAAACCTTTCAGGCTGCTTCAAGCTGTCTGCTGCAGTAAGCATAGCTTCGTCATCTTCTATAGAATCAGTAGGATAAAGACCATTACGTAGTCTAAGTACTTCTAGCATACTTTTACAGACGGGAGCTGTTAGGAGCCAAGTTTCCAGTTCAACTTTTGGCCTATTTCCCTTCTCAACCTCTGTATCGTGACCTTTGCTCTTTCTTCTACCTTTCTTAGCTGCAGGACGATCCTCCGGAGGGCCTCCCCATCCTAAGGACATAGCTGTCCTTTGGATCCTTTTGTCACTATCAGAACCAGCAGACATGTGTGGCAGAATGTCAAAATGCTTATCCGAGAGGTGCACCATGTAGATTAGCATGAGGAGCCCTTCCTCGGGTTTGCCTGCGGCTGATATTTCGAAATACAAACTATCCTGTGAATCAAGAGGAGAGCAGCAAAAGTTTCTCCACGTAGTCACTCGCCTCCTCACGTGGCGAGAAGTGTAAGACTGTCCGAAACTATCGACCACTAACGACAGGTCAATGTTAACGATATCGAAAGGATTGTTGAGTTCTGTAAACCCATATCTATGGAGCAGAGCAGCGTTGCTTAAAGTGCCATAGGTGTTGAATATCTGCATCACAGCACATAAATCTGTTAGCAAGGGAAACAGGAAGCGGCTCCCCGCATTGGAAACGTAAGACACAACGAACAAAGCGATACCCGATTCGTTTCCTTTCAAGAAGTCAGACTCTCTTGTCGGAATAACAGGACGTATGCCGAGACGCTGGAAGGCTGCGCTTTGCCCTTTAATCAGGTAGCGCAAATGCTTGCAATAAAAACCTTCACTAAGAACCTCATCAGGAAAAGCTAATTGGTCGACAGTATACAGCAACTCTAAGGGGTCAATCGGGCCTTTCACTGCAGCTTCCCTCCGGATTGGTACGAGACAATGTCACATCAAACAGCTGCATGTCACTCTGATCACTATCTTCACAGCCGCTACAACCCATCGTACAAACCACTTACCTCAGAAAACTTTTAAGAGAACTACCGATTTTAAGAGAACTACCGACAGAAACAGGAGACAACACGGCCCACTGGGTGAGACGACCGTGGGCGGACACATGACATAACGTGGGAAGTGAAAATCCCAGACGCAATCGAACCTACAAAGAGTGAGTCCGAAAGACAAAAAGGGAGTACAACAGACCTCAGAACCCCCGGCTACATTCTTAACGAGAATCATCTCCAAGATCTCGCTCTTCCCCTCTCTTGCTTTTGATACGTCACTGGAGTCATCAACCTTGTCTGACCGTTGTATCTGAGGTTCGGATACCTGATTCTGCTTCAGGCATCGCCGTCCATTACCTTGCTGCTTAGTATGATGGTTGGCTTCATGATCTCCATCATTTTCTGGCATCTCCACATGCTTTGGCTTACCTCTCCTCCTGCGAATTTCTTGAGCCTTGGTTGACTCTTGAACCTCAACCTCCATCTCCATGCTATGTTCCCCTTCCCTCTTTCCAATCCGCTGAGATCTACTTTTGTCCCTGACCTTTAACTCCGACTCGACTTCAGCCGACTTTTTCTTCGCCTTTACCTTTCGCCGACTCTTGGGTTTCTCTACAGTGTTGGGTTCTCCATCAGCCTCGTTTTTCAGCTGCTGAGTTTGCTCCTCTCTAAGCTTTCGAACTACTTGACATTCGGAGGATTCGCCTGCTTCTTTAACCAAAACATTTTGATCCCTCTCTTCTTCTAGACGCTTGCTGTGTTCCCTCTTGGTTCGTCGAGTTTTCACTGATCCTTCGTGTTTGATGACAAGTCTGGTTTGTTGGTTTTCTACATCAGTGTGCCCAAAATCGCTGGATAGTGTCTGGCTCACCTTTGTCGACTTCCTAACCTTCCGGCTCTTTTCGTCGTCGTTCTCAAAATGTGCATGCTTTCTCCCATTCTTGCAAACTGGGGGGGACGACTGAGGTTCTTCAGTTTCAGTATCCTCAGCGTCGGCTTCTGAGTCCGAAGAAACGTTGGTGAAATGCACATCTTCATCTGCAGTTTTGTGGTTGAATCTGCAAATGCCAGACAAGAATTAAGCTACAGAGTGGCCATATCGCCAGATGAGCGTCCACGGGTTTCTGACAGATCTCCATCCAGAACAATCACTGCCATGGGAGAAGTCCGACAGAGCCAGGACAAGTGACTTACAAATCAGCCAAAGGAACCATGCCGTATCCGTGGTAGTCATCAACTTCGAATGCACGGGAATTTACAAGAGTCTTTGCTGCAAGATACCGATCCAGAGTAAACCATTCCGCAGGAAATTTGTCAGGATTTAGCTCACTCAACGGAGCAATAGAGTCCTTCCAATCCTCTTCCATGAGCACCCTGTCCTCCTTGATCACCTGCCTACACGTACATTGTAAAGCCCACGAGCACAAGGGCAACCAGTCTATTAGGGAGTTTACGTCTTCTGGCCAAAACACATACCTTTCCAAAGATGACGAGGGGATAGAACACCAGGATCATGAAGGAACAAGCTGTTTACAACTGTGCGAAGCCCGCTCCTAGGGTTGTCACGATAGCAACTTGTTGATGAGCTTTCTTGCGTGACATGCAACTAAATACTGCGCATAAAACTAATCTGACTCCTCACCGTTACCTTTGATTGGCTTCAACCCCACTCCACCGACTAGGACCCGGTTACGTTCAGAGCACACAGGAACGATGTACAGACCTTACTGACAGAACATTACAGGAGAAATGCCAAGCTTGCATGTGTCAGGTACTTAAATTGCCCACCTGATGCAGCTCGGTCCCAGCTAGCAGCTCGTCAATCTCCTCCGGCGTCCACAGAAACGGCAGCTTTTGTTCGTTAGGCAACAACTGCAAATAGCCGTACCACTTCGACCGTTCTTGCAGACTCCTTTCATACATAAGTGCAACAACTAGACCCAAACCTCCTCCAATTTCTGCTTCTTCCAACAGTGAGGACGCTGCCGTGTTTAGCATTGTAAGACACGCCTGCTTTGGTATGGTAGCAATCAGGTCACCCTCTTTCATGTCGATTAGAGCTCTTACACCTATGTCTGCTACTGACCCACCCCCTCCGAGCTCGAACACCAAACTGTTGCTATACTCAATTTCATTATCGCGCATCCAACGCAAAAATGTCCGGAACTTTCTGCAAGAATCGATCTTCACGTTGGAAAACTTCTCCCATATCCCTTATCTCAACAAAATGTGAGGAAGTGAGAACATAAGCGCACACCATTAGCAGAATCCGGTACAGCCTCATAATTCCGTTTCTTCAGGAATTTATGACACTCGGTCAGTAATTGAAGATCTTCAACAACAACACTGGAGATCCAGTTTTCAACGTCGAGAGTAATTTCTACTGGACAGAAGGCAGATTGTTCTAATCTATGTCATATCATGGGGTAGTGGGTGAGACCAAGTACCTTGAGACAACAGAATTCTCGGGCTTGGAAGCCACTACAGTACGAAGATGCTTAGCCATCAGCTCCGATCAAGTGACGTAACTCCTCAATAATCTGTACTTTAGAGTCCATGTATAACGTGCCCTTTAGCACAAAAGACCGCGACTGAAACGAACCACCGCTATGTAATGCTCACAATGCTCTGAACCCTAAACCCATGCATGAGTGAGTTAAGGTGACCTTTCTTGTCGGACGCCTGGATCTTATTCCACCTTAGGGTTAGGGTTGACTTCAATTCCAGTTGTAGCACTTCGAAGCTTTCAGACTTCGTAAAGATATGGGTGGAATGGGTTCAGAGAAGCGAACAGGACGACTTCTTATGCTTTGCGCCATAGGTACATTAGGAGGTAAGATCCTGACTTCTTTGAATTCAATAAAGCTCAGTTCTAACGGAGAACTATCTGCAGTTTTCTGCCGCTTTCTGTGATACAGCGATTGGGTCATTTGCCTGGTAAATCGGTCCTGGTACTGTTAGATGCATGGAAATAGTCTTGGCTTACTTCTGAATGAATTCCAGTCAAATACTCGAGAAAAAAAGTTGTTTAAATGAGGTCTAAGCTGAAGTACACCAATGATAAGAAAGTTGATAGTACATCTGCGATCTATGAAAGTCAAGAATCGGAAGTGACAATAAACAGCTGATTGCCCGCCGAAGATTTGGTGGTGATGTGGAAGTCAGTTTTAACTGACAATGCTTGAAACTGAAAAAAATCACCACTAACATCACTTTCTATATGTCATCGTTCCAAGGTACACGAATCCTGCGTACCTCATTTACCATTCTCACCGTCTTTTGCTGTAAAATGCAAATTCCTCGGTGGATACCGTGATACATTTTAATCCTTTCAAATTTCACACGTCTGAACAAATCGATAAGGAGTACAATGCAGAAGGAAATTTAGCATTCATGTTTGCAATTGTCATAGGCAGCTCAGACATCCCCTTCTTGGAAACTGCTTTCTGCTCTGATCTGGGAACTGATCAGTCGTGCTGATCTAACCGCAGAAGTAACGTGAATTAGCCAGAATCTAACTGGTAGTGTTGTATTTCAGCGATTCTAATGGCTTCAGCAGATAAGAAGGCTCGTCAACTGCACGAGAACCAGGTGTCGCTGGACGAGAAACTGAAGGAGCTCGACCGGAAGGCCTAAGATTGTGAGCGTCGGTCCACAGATTGCTTCGCATCAATCCGCTCTCGTTCTTCGAGAAACATTCTTCACGGTGAGCCAATTTCCGTAAAGAACGATGAAAACGTCTGAGGTTCTCAACGAGAGCATGGTTTTGTTCTTCATGCATCATAGTGTCAGGAGCACTACTCCCTTAGCTGTGGGGTTACGGTTTCTTGTAGGTACGTTCAGGCTCAGTTGATTGGTCCGAGAGTAAACAGAGCATTTGGATATGACCATCTGTTTTGAGTTGAACGTATCAGTATGGGATTCGGAAAAGTTAAGAGTCATGAGTAACCGGCAGTTGTACTTCCATTAGATGGCGTATTGGTGCTCTCAGGAACGCTGAATGCATCACTGTATTCTACGTACTGATCAGTGTCACCTGTAGCATAATCATCGACCCACTCCATGGTCTCCTCTTCAGGGTTGTGACTTCCTTGCTCGGATTGCTCCTCCCACTTCTGTGTAACCTGTTTAGCTGTGTCGGCCCCATCTTGCAAATTCTCGTTAGCTTCTGGATCGATCTGTCGAATATTTGAAATTTCTGGTGTGGTTTTCACTATTGGAGTTCGTAATATTGGTTTGCTGCAACTCTCCTCAGAGTTGGCTCCTCCTGTAATGGTCTTTTGAGTGGATTTTCTATCAGCCACGTCTTGTAATGTAAGATACTTGCTGCTGGAGTGGCCACTGGATAAAGATGGATGTTCGAATACGTTCCCTTTCTGATTAGCAGGAACGGTTGACTCATGCTTTTGACTAGCGCTCTCCAGCAAATCTGTCTCAACCAGCAGTTGTCTCACGCTTGTCACTCCCGTTTCTTCACCGTTCCGTGCGTTCACTTGTTGCTCACTGCAATTTGACTTGTCTGTCCTGGGACTTCTTAGCTTATTGCCTATACCCAGTTCTGCTGAGGCAGTGTGATAAGGCTTTCCTGTATCCATCAAATTCTTTGTGACCTCTAATTGCTGACTAAATCTTTTCAAGTCTTCAAGAACCATGGCAGACAATCCATGAGCGTTGATCTCATGGTCTATGTTGTCTGGTGATGGGACACGAGAAGGTTCAGAAGCTCTACTCCGCTCGAGCCTTGCGAGTACTTTTTCAGGTTTCAGTTCAGTCCCCACATCAACAGACGTAGCTAATTTCTGCTGTTCCGGGGAGCCTTCTCCTTGGGAAATATACTCTCTATCGCGCTGATCTCGTCTTTCGAAGGACCGGCCATGTGGCCTTCGCTTCTGTATCTGTGGAATCACTTCTTTTGGTTCTCGATGTTTACATTTAGCACCCGAGGAGTCCGGACTGAATGTATCTTCACTAGCTACGCTGTGCTCATAGATCGACTTGCACCTCTGTTCAGATCCTTGACTTCTCCTTACTAAGTAAGCATACTGTTGCGGAATTCCAGGGTCCACTTGGGTCCAGCTTTGTCGATCACTGTGAGGATCAGCCCTTCTTTTCTGTATGTTCTGCTGGAACTTCGTCTCGTATACTTCGGCATGCCTTCTTTCGTTGTGATCATGATCTACAGAAGTTGACAGCTTTACTGCTTTTCCCATCATCTCGAATTCCAAGAGAGAGTTACTGGTTTTCAGCGACGTGGCTCCCATCATGTAGTAGTTGGTACTGCTTTCCGTAGGCTCCCAAGCGACTGCACTAGCGGTTTTCTGTTTTGCCGTCTGTGACTGTTTTCTACTGATCGGAAGGGAACTGATCTGCGCTCCACCAACAGATTTTGTACACGTCAAGGAAATAGTTTGGATACTGGTTGGATCGAAACAGTCCTTGTCAGCTCGCTCTTTGGAATATTCACTTGTGTACCCACCTCGTCGAATCCCCGACAAGTTTACCTGCTGGTTTTTCGAACTCGATGAACTGATGTCAGTGCCGCTTGATTCTCCCCTCTCTCCCGGTGGAGAATACACGCTCGCCCTCCTAGCTCCATCGGATGTGCGACTGTGGTCTTGATGAACTCGAACTTCAAGAACTGTCCCACGAGGAAATGGGTTGCTTGCAGTCTTCGCTTCTTGAGCTAGGCGACTCTTCTGCGTGACAGGCCAAGCCGCATTCGGGGAATATAATTTGGTTGGAGTAACAACTTGAGATGAGCTTAGATTATGTTTGACACTCTCTGTCGACGAATTTCCAGTTTCCTGGAAAGGCAAAGAATAATCACTTAGAGTTAATGTGAAGATTCTCTGATGCCTTTGAGGGGAAAAGTGAATTTCCTGCTTCCGGTGTGAACAGATTAACATTCGCTCGCAAACGAGATCAAACTGATTTTAGCTTCATCACGGGTCAGTGAGAGCAAAAGGTTAAAGAGGACAGCATACCTCATCCAAGGAGTTCACTGCTCGTGAAGGTCTCTCCACATCTCCAGACTCAAAGTTGTTTCGAAGAATCGCTTCTTTTAGTTCTACCGCTTGACGATCAGCAAGACTGGCATCCTCCTGCCTTTCTTGTAACTTATCTTGACTGTTGATTATAAGTGCACAAGACGGAGCATTGTAAAACAGTGACTTGTGACGACTGTGACTGTTGTAGGAACTGATGAGACATTGTTGGTGCACTTCCCGTCATACTGTGTCGTTACCTCTCAAGGCCGAACCCTCGTTGCATTTGAGCTAGAGCTAGAACAATATGCGGTGGCTTGATCCACTAAGGTTCTTTAGAAAGAAAGGCTTGTCTTCCGACAGTAGGCAAAGTTGCAGAACCATATGTTTCCACTACATAACTTCTAGAACATGACGCACCGACTAATCTCATAATACATGTTCTTCAGCATCCGGGCTCGAGGATTTACCTTCCACAGGAAAAGTACGTGGCAATCTGTGAGCGCAGCGAGTAGTGGTGCAGGCGCTCCAACTCCAGCGCTGATTCCACACAAATTGCCCAATACATGTGCATTAAGTTCTCTCCTAGCCATACGAAGAAATATCCGACCGAGAGTTTCTGAGAAAGAAATCAGATTCTCGGCACGAGAAATTTTGTTCCGAAGATCCCAGTCTGAATTTTGAACAGAACTATCTCACGTTCTTTGTGAGCCTTGTGACTCCACTCCTACAAGCTTACTACTGAATAAGAGACGAATTCACGAAGCGTGCTGTATCAAAGAACACTTAGTACCGTGTTGAGTTTTCTTCAGTAACGTGACCGTATCCAACAGCTCACTTTCGCTATGCCTAAGCTGCACTTGAAGTGCCTTTCGACTTCGGATCACTCCATCTTTCTCGTCAACCTGAGCACAGGATATTTTATCGATTATTACTTTTGATAAGTCTAAGCGAAAATTCGGAGGCCATCCTTCCAGGCAACCAAGCAAGATGCCCCTGCATGCTGCACGATGTCTCATTAAAGCGGAATAGCCTAACGAAACTCTCGCTCCTTTGAACGTGAAGTTGTAAATGTCAAGCCAAAACTACGCATGTAGGTACTCCGAAGTGCATATAGCGATGTTCATAAGAGACAGCGTATTATGGATTATCCCCACACCTAAAAGCACCAGATTGGGCAGGGGCATGATGTGTACCGCAAGAAACGAAAAGCATCTACATCAGAGAAAAGCAACATTGCTTTATAATATGAATGAACTCCTTCCATTAGCAGCTTATACTGTATACTCAGTCCCCTGGAAAGAGATTATGCACTGTCGGTCCGCTGTTTCGGCAAGAATCCTACTGCTCTGTTAAGATCCGCCTCAAGTTTGCTGATGGCCTTCTGCATCTTCTTTTGTTCATGAGCCGACTTTTGCTTTTGCTGCTGGCAGATCTGGTGTACCTCTTCTACAGAACAACTTCTTGGTATCAGTTTTTGATAGCGTTGGTATAGCAAATTGCTGCTCAAACCGTTGACGCAATAGTGGACGTGCGAATTGAAAGATGTTGACAGGTCAGAGACTAGGAGCATGAGAACTGTGTAAGCAGTGGATTTTGCCTGTGTCTTTCACCAAACCAGTCCGGCCCGGTAGACGATTGCGCATGCTTTTCCTCGTTCATGTCTGAGCTAAAGGTCGAAAGCCAGGATAAAATGGTTAAGAGAGAACCTCACGTTCTCAATTTGGTCCAGTAGCAACTGCCGTTGTTCACCCTCCGAAGCAAGGCGCTCGTGCATGGAAATTACAAGCTCCTTGTCAACTTTAGCTTCTCTAAGTTCATTTGACAACCTCGCCTTTCCTTCATGGAACGCCTCCCACTTTGCTGAAGAAAGTCATCACACTTCAGGGCCTACTTAAAGGTATAGTATGGAACAGGTCCTTTCATATTAAGAAGTGACGTAACAGTATCTGTACACCCGCTTCATATCTCACAAGTTAAGAGTAGTCATAGACGTATTCTACGATCAAGTACACAATTTTTTGGGTGTCGTAAGGCTATGTACAAGACTTTAGATTATAATACCTTCAAGAAGTGACCTGTCTGACTGGAGCTGCTCGCTTTTAATCCTGTATTGATCTTCTAACTCCTTAATTTTCCTGTCTCAAAATGCCAGTCAACAAGGCCAGCTATTATGAAAAGTAGAAGCGGTGGTTAGAGCAGCGAAGCTACTGTGTACGAAGTATGAAAGTCTATTACCACTTGAAGGTTAATGGAAGCAGCTCAGGACCTGAAACCACTAACATACTCGGTACTCCTTCATCCACATGTGTGCAGATAAAGATATAATCATCCCTACGAATCAGATCTAGTTGTTTTGATGAGAGAAGTCTTGAGAAATCGCTGAAAGAGCTTAAGGAAAGCACAAATCTCCCAGCCGGCTAAGGACTTACACCGCAGCACTTTCATCAACCCGAGCGTACAGGGTCTCTCGCATATGACAGATATCTTCCTCCCTCAGCTTAAGATACTTTTCCTGTTCGGCAAGTTTCTCTTCCCGTCTTACCTGGTGTGGACAATTTCTGCTTATTGTCAATTGGTCCAAATCCAGGTTCAAGTTTCTGGGTGTATATTCAGACTACTCTAGTCTTGTGTAGATAACGACTTGCTTGCTTATTGTTCGTTGAACTCGCGGTTGACATTTCCGCTGTAGTAGTTTCCATTCCACATGGTGCGGATCTTGTATCTTAGGAGAGATGCATCACCTGCAGCTGTTCTCTTTCTTGAAACATCTCTTCTCTGTCATGGACGCTCGTGATATCAGCTAGCAATTTTTGACGTTGCTCATATGCTGCTGTCTCAAGGGCCTGCGCTTTACAAGTTGGAATATCATGTTACATGTTTTTGCCTGTGATCTTCACTTCTCTGCATGTCAATCGAGGAAAAATGTCGCCTAGCTGGAAACTGTAAGAATCCAAGATCTCCTTCAGGGCTGTACATCAGACGTACAAGAGTGTGTTATCGTGGTCTAAAAAGGCAACGAATATCCCGCTGGAAAAGAATATATGAAAGAACACATATATACCAAGGTGACGTTCGAAAACCACTTGTTCCCCGACAGTAAAGTATTCCTTGGTTACTAATGCCAACTTACCAGGACATCAAAGATTGAAGTTTGAATAGTACTATTCTAGAATCAGGCAAACCTTCTCCTTGACAAGCAATCGCCCCATCAACGATTCCTCCCTCTCATGTATACGCTCCAGTCTAGCCTTATGGAGTTCCTCCAACTCTTCGCGGTCTTTGGCTAGCTGTCTGCATCCCCCTAACCACTTCAGGGATGTCTAGCTGACAAGTAGCCGATCTCGAACTCTGTATAATATTCAGAGGTAAGGAAGTGAAATCGGCGGAAGAAATTTCCGATCTTGAACCACACATTATTCATCCATAATCTATCTTTTCGGAAGAGAAGTGGGCACCTGCGATAGCGGCATGCCTCCTCCATTCGCAAAGCATTCGTTTCGTACGCTCGGACGCGATTAAACTGTTAACAAGTTTTACAGATGGAACCCCCGTAGATTTGCCAGAACAGACAGAACTTGTCAGTACACAATTAACGTGGTCCCAAAGCTTTACATCAAGTTGGATTGGTACAAGTGAAACTGCATTCAGTATTTGCGAGTAAAATATTCCAGTGAGTTGGTTTCACGGGTTCAGGTCAACACGCAGTACTTGATGAATCAATCTCCAGCCAATACAGAGCACAACACCAGCTTACATAAATTTGTCCTTGCTCGCAACAGAAAAGGACGGGTCCAGAATTAGACCTGCATTGCCACTTCACCATTTACACGAGTTCCAAACTCCTGCCGAAAGCCAGTCAACCGATCTTCAAGAGAGCAGAAGGCAAGTCTCCTCTCAGCGTCTTGTCTTTGGCAGCACTCATCATCGATCTCCCGCAAGCAACTATCTGCTCGAAAGCGGACAAGGTCAATGTCGAGTAAACTATCAGAGCCGAAGACCATGAACCTGCTTACATGGACGCGTTTCGCTGTGTGCTGTGCTGTCAATAGGAACTTTGATACAATTTCTCCTACAGCAGGCTGATAGTGGTCTAACGCATAGCTCTGACACAATATTTCTTCGAAAGCTGTGTGCATATACAAACTGGAGGGGCAAATGAAGTGTCTGGCACTGTCCTAGAACATAAAACAAAAGAGAAGTACCAAGATCTTGCGTCTGTACGGAAGCATCATGTGTGTTGATATGGAATGAAAACTTTTGGAGCGCCATAACTAACTGCTGCATTAAACAACTTCTCCCATCCGGAGCCTGGGGGTGAAACACTCGTCCTAATTAGCTAGGCCTTTCTCATGGTCTCAGCTGATGAGTTGAGCCGAAATACTGCTACCAAGTAAAGTAACTACAGGAACTTCAAGAGCAATTTAGAAGTCTATAAAGCTGAATAAATCAACTCCCCAAAGTTGCCGAAACTTAGCATGAGGTTACTAACACTTACAATTTTAAGCCTTTGATCAAAAGCGGATGATGAGTCCAGGTGCAGCAGTTGCAGTATCTCTTGGTAGGTGTATGGTGGCCAAGAAACCATACGACTCTCCGGAAGGAAAACCGATTGCGTAAAAGCATAGCCGTAAGAATTGAGATAGTCCAAGAACAAACTACTCAGAAGCCGTTCTGTTACTGAAGGCTTTCTGTCCTTGTTTTCCAGCAAACTTCCATCCTGCTCCCGGAGATGATCCAACAAGCGAGCCCGCAACTGACTCTGTTCGCCAGAATTGAGAAGATGCAACTCATTCAACAGAAAGTTCAACGCAAACATTATTTACCATGTTATTACAAGTTCAATACCGCTAGACAGGACGTCAGCTGCACGTCGGACGATTTTTAGTTAGGTGAATGACGGTACATCTTCATACGTGTACGTCTAGATCCAAGAGAAGTAATTAGTGTACCTTGAGTGAGTCCAGTATACCAGTACACTGCAGTGAAGTAAAGAGCTGTTTCTTCAACTCTTGAACTGAAAAATCGGAGTCCGCCATTTCAGTCTCGTTCAAAAGCATGAGGAGTTCTGTTTCCCCGTTGAATCTGTTCAGAAGTACACCTCAATATTAATGTAGGTGCCACCAAATCTCCTGCTGATATTTACAATCAGAGTTTGGCTAACCGCTCTTCATCCTGTTTGCCAACAAGATGAGTTTGAATTGGCGTCCAACGTACTCCAATAAATGCTTCAGTTTCAACTTTTGTCACCGGGAGTTGAGCTCCTTCTACGCGCCTACAGTACAAACCTATTGAGTCTGATTTTGGGGGCAAAGTACTGCTTCCTCGCGCGCACCAAGGGAAAGCGATTTAGTAAAGTCTAATCTGTTAAACCGCTTAACCTGGGTAAAGCGGCTTCCCAATTAGTCTCGGTGATCTTGCCCATCACTGATTAGTAGTTCAATGTCAAGTCTTTCTTCGTTACACGAGTATTGGATGGTGTATGGTTCACGGAGAAGCAGAAACACTACTGAAACACGTTTTGACCAATTCACAATACATACAAACGCATCAACCATCTGTGATTGATACGCCAGAATTTGCGCTCTCCAGCAGAGTTTTAGTTGTACCGGCTGCAGCTCCCGCAATCTCGCATCAACTCACTTACCATATCACCAAATATGGAGTGGCCGTCTCCAGTGATTGTTGAAAATCAAGAAACTTAGCTACTGGGCCCTACAGGTTCAGGCCGAGGGCAATAAGGGCCGCACTCTGGCTGCATTTCAGGACATTCATCAGAGTGCAAGAAACTGGCTATACCGCAAAAGTGTTCTCGGCCTCATATGATACTGGAAGCGCGTATAGCTCTCAAGACTGGCTGATAACAACGTTAGGTTTAGATATTTCCAACGTCTGCAAAGTTCAGCTGGATCTTCACTACTTCCGCGAACGCTTTTTCCACGCAAGTACGATCGAGAAAGTATACTCCTGAAGTACGCAGGGGTGACAATTTAACCGCACAATAGCACAATAAAAGGAAGAATACATCTGACTCGCAGTTTTTCTCCCATGTACTCCATAAGCCGTCGTTACTTTGCATGAAAAAAAAGCTTCCTCCAGCTATTCTGTACTCTTCCTTCCAACATTCCGTCTCTCAAGCTCCAAGGCAAGAAATTATTCACCAACATCAGACCGGGAACTAACTCTAAAGTTTTCTGTGCAAACCGATGAGCGCCAAACACTGGACAATGCGGCATCAGACTACGCAACTTTTACATCACGCGTATCGACAATGAGAATCTATCGATTTGTTCGTGACCGCGAGCACGCGAAGATCACAAGAACAAAGGCAAGAAGTATCAAGAGTTTTAGCAGAGGCTCAATTCACATCGTCCTCGTCGCAGGCTCCGTTTTCGCTGCGTTTGGTGTTTGGTGCCAACACCAAACGGACAACGGAAACATGTGAGGACTATTTCTCAAGGAGAATCGGAGACCGAGTACGTAAAGGCAACGGACCTACATGTAAGTCACAGGTCCGAAGTAAATGTTACAACCTTCTCGAAATGTCACCGCAAAAACATATCTTTGTCCTTGGAGCTGATTTAAAATATGCATGCTCGATTAACTTCTGGGCAATTTTTGTTCTCTTAATGATATAGAAAAATATATATTTTTAGATTAATTATATTTTAAGTAGATAAAATAATAAAATTATTCTCTAATTGATATATGTTAGTTAGACCTAACAGTTGAGGAAGGAGCAAGAGTTAATCAATAAGTGCAGGGGTCCAGATGCAGCTGGGAGGATATAAGTGCGGCAGCCTGCTAAGTTTAAATAATTAATTAATCAACTAATTAATTTATTAAATTAAATCATTTATATATATTCCTCTCTTCTGAAAGGAAGAGCCTTGCATATTCACCTCTTCTAACGTGCATATTCTCCTCTTCCGGAGTGAGTACCCGTGCATATATTCATCTTTTTCCTAAAGTTCAGAAGAGAAGAATATATACAAGCAGTTTAATTTATTATTTGAGCTGAGCAGGGTGCCCTTGTTATATTCTCTAAGGCATGTCTGGACCTCTACACTTATGGGATAAGTCTGATTCTCTTCGCACTTGTTAGCCCGGTTAATATATATTAATTAGAGATCAGTTTAATATTTTATTTACTTAGGATACAATTATTATTCAACACATATATATCTTCATGCATGTTTAATGGAACAAAAGTTCTCGAGAAGTTCATCGAGCATGCATGTTATTATTGATCTTTGGAACTGATCTATATAGTGCTTCTTTTCACTCTTGGATTATGCATACTCTTCCTTGTATATTATTACCTAATAGTGAGTTTGTCTGTGATCGTAAAAGATTTTTGTCTGGACCGTCTCGCAACTCTAGGTAAAATTATAATTTAATACTTATAAATAAATGGAATTTTTAAAGTTATATAGAATTTCCACAAATCACTTAACATCTCCTTTTACAACAAAAAGCAAGCAGAGATTCCCGAACTTGATCTAGCATATATATATATATATATATATATATATATATATATATATATATATATATATTCCTCGCGCACCGTATCTGGAGTAGAACTTTTATATATCGAATCTATTTGTATCAGTAACCTCCATATACTTATATTTTCCGTCGCTCCTAGCTAGTATATATAATATGGGCAGTATATAATCTCTATATTACAACAATTCAAAACCATAATGCTGAGTTTACGAATATTTATTAAAGTAGCATCTACTGAACCTTAGAAGGTAAATTCTGGTAAAACTGAATCCTATATACTTTCAAAATGTGTCCGAAAATGACCAGTATGCTGATGAATATAGATATAAATTTTAAATTTATTATTTATTAAGTCAGGAGAAAAATCAGTTCAATAAAATCATCGAAGGACCGAAGACCAGAAATGGCTTGACGATTTACTCGTACGATATTTAGCCAACGCATGGAGCATAAACTTAACAGTTTATGGCGTCATGCGAGCTCATCCGACGCTCTTAGGTTAGATTTTAGTTTAGTTACTCTTTCTAAACGACGTGAATGTAAATAAAAAAGCATCTCCAGGATAAGCTTCTCGACCTCTACGAGTATAACGATAACATTGTACCTCTTCTACTTGCTTCTACTTGTCTAGATCTAATCCAACATGACTCGAGTGCTTGAAGAGGCCAGACATGGCTTTTAGATTACCTTCTTTTCCTTTATAAAAGAAGGGTTAAGGCCTGTAAAGCCAAAACAATCTCCTCCGGACCCTAAAAACAATTTCTTACTCTTTTAGTTGTATATTTTGTTTATATTAAAACAAGGTGTTACATAATAAAATTGCGAAATGGAATCCCGAGGCTATACATTAGGTACAACAAGGAAAGTTAAGACAGACGGTTCATGGTGAGTGACACGAGAACAAATACTGAAAATGCATTTGAATTGAAGCAAAAGATGAGAAAATACCTTCATGTTTTGACATATTCTGGATTTTCCACAAACCAACGGTTAACTATGCAAGTGCATAGCAAGCTCCTCTAAAATGATTTCTTAGCCATGAATCATGTTTGGATTTTAGAGCTTCTGTGAAGTTCAAGCTGAACCTTCTCCGTCATCTGGTAGGTACGTCGACTTGCATCTTGCAGTGCATAATAACTTTTCGACTTTTGTGAACAGCAGTTGTCCATGTACATTTTATGTAGTTGTTAACAGTGTACGTGGACGATGTAGCAGCGATAAATGAATCAAAATGTCAACAGATAAAATTAATGAACGATTAAAGGGAGGTATTCGTAGGACCAATTAATATTGGAGTCCTGCCACAACAAGGAGGAGTGACCATTGTAGTTCTGTATCAAATGCGGTCGATTCGTCTTAGCTCGTTCTCTCTAGTGTCTGATCTAGTTTTCCGGTTTGGTCATATGTGATCGTCGATCCATGGTTCTGTTTCGAGAATGAGGTCATCGGTGTGCAAATAATATATTTTGACCAGTTTCTGTCAATGTTCTAGGCACCAAGAGCTTGGAGACGAAAATCGATCTTGCCAACAGACTCAATGAGTGGTTTTTCCTACTGAACTTTAGGTGTTGAGAATTTATCAGGTATGCTATATAGTGAAATCTTCCTAACACCAGTAATATTTTATGACGACTTAGTCACAGTCTCCGTTGAGGTTTTGCTATGATATTTGGGGTATGATTATGCTTCAAGTTGCTTGCTCTAATTAATACTATATGGAGGTTGAGAGACAATCTATTGCACATTGAGGCATGCTTATTCATCCCTCCATCTTCGGATGGAGAGGGTTGAATGCTTAACTTATTACTTAACCCTTTCGTTTATTCAACCATGCTGGTTTGTAGAGCAAGCTCCCATCTTATCATTCCAGAAGTGCATTCTGTCTTGCTGTGCTTACGGGTTCTCTCCGGATCCTACCTCGGCTACTGGTTCTAGTAATATTTAGTATTTATAAAATAATTAAATTCTAATTCTAATTTATCTTAAAATTATAATTAAAATTCTTATCTAACTTCTATACATATTTCTATAAACTAAACAGAAATATCGAAACATACGTTGTCGTGTCGTAGACCGGTTTGCATGAGAAACTAAGATTTGGGAAGATTTCTATACAGTGTATTGAAAATGCAGATTTGACATCATCATGGGGTAGAGCTTGTTGTATAGATGGAAATTAATCTTGGAACATAGCGAATCGAGCTACAAAGAAGGAGTTACACACGATTGAATATTTAAAGTTTATAATCACATGAATGCTGATGTGGCATCAAGAAATGATGACTTGGCACTAAGAAAGATGATATGACAGATCGACGATGTGTTGTATTGCTGATATAGATTTTGGATGACGTGTCAACTTTAGATTGGATGTGATATGGACTTCGACGTATTGACTAGACAGACATTGACTAGACTTAAGGCAACGATGGCGGACTGCATGTTTGCCAAGTGGTGAATCACGTGAGACATGTTGCCATGACAAGTATCACTTCTAGTGAGCAGCTTCAAGTATATAAAGAGACCTCACGAGGATCATTTAGTGAAGACTTTTGGGAGAGACAACGGGAGGTTGCCGAAATTTCATCAAAATTTTTGTTGATTTTGAGTCGTATTCTGAGTCAATGTTGGAGACTGTCAACCATGATGGGTTCTTGCTTAGGATCGAGGAAGTGTGTGAGGGCTCACACACTTAACCAGCTGGGATGTAAAAAGCACGGATGGGCTCGCATACTTTAGTCGTTGGAGGAGGTTTGGGCTTGGAAATCAGAAGTGAGCGATGGCTCGCACACTTCTTGTGAAGGGGAAAATGCTTGGAAAATAAAAATCGTGTGAGGGTTCGTATTACACTTGAAAATTGACTGAGGTATTCAGAAAGATGCAGTTTCGTCTGTAGTGATCATTTTGAGGAGTGCTTGGTACTGTTAGATACATTTATCCTGGATTTGGAGCCATATTGAGGATCTAGTGATTATTTGAAGTTTTGGGAAGATTTTAGCACTTGGGAACAAAAGTGCACGAGGGCTCGCACACTTTTCATTTTGAGGAGATTTTTAACTTGGGAGGGCTGCAACTTTTCTTGTAGAGATCGGTTTGAGACGTGAAGATATCATAGAAAAACATTTTCCAAGTACGTTCTGCTGATGTTGGAAAATTCAAGGTTCAGAAAATAAGTGGAGAACTTTTCTAGGAGGAAAAGTCAAATATTTTGGTTGGCCGTAACTTTTGTCAAAGATATCTGTTTACGGTGGTTTGGGTACCATTGGATAGAGAATTTTAGGAGCTACATATCTAGGTTGAGAATTAGAGGGTTGAAGTACTTGTGAGGGTTCCAGAGACTTCCAAAGTATGTCTTGGAAACATTTGTACATATAAAGGTGTAATAAATTGAGTTAGGGATCAAGATTGGTTATTTTACTTCCTTCTACTCGTTCGTTCTTTTTTGTTTTTCTTATTGCATTACACCTTCTACAGCCATACCATGCGTGTTCCATGACACAGCTTCACGTGCAACAATATGACAACGTGAAGATAAATTCTAGAGGATATCTCTAAAATGGTCCTTGAGTTCATATGACTTGAGAGTGAATCCACTGTCCATATTTTCTCTCTTCATATCATGCTTGTCCACTTCTCATGCCACATACGACTACTTGTTTGGCATGCATATTTTGCTCCAAAAATGAACACCCGTGTATATTCCTCTCTTTTGAACTTCAGAACAGGAGAATATACACTGGCAGTTTATAAGGATTAGGGTTATACGTGCAACATATATATAGGAGATATTTAGGGTTAAATCCTAAATCCTAAAACCTAAAACTTTCCATCCGGATGGGTTTTGTAATAAATTAATGGTTTATATCTTCCAAGGCGCATCTGGACCTTCTGCACTTATGAGTTATATCTAGCTCTTATCGTCCTGTTGGTTTAGTTAACATATAATAATTAAAGAAAATTTTAATTATATATCATTTTTGACACTTGGTACTTTGCTGATGTGGATATTCCCAAAAAAATGCTGATGTGGAGATTTGCTGGTTGGATATTTTGATAATGTGATAGATTGTTGATTGTATCTTCTGCTGACATGGTGTGCTAACTAGATCGAATGGCTGACTTGACGGTCTGCTGAGATGACTATGCTGACTAGATTGGGATGGTTAGGTGACGCTTAGGTGGTAGATATGACGTGGATTTGGATGATATAGAAGGGTTTGATTGGATGATGGTGAGGTGGATGAATGGATGATGTTGCACACTGCATCCATATCATATGGTCATGCACATGTGCACCATGTGGATGATTTTAAGAACGACATGTTGTCATAGAACGTGAAGTTTGATCTGGGACACACAGGGTATCTAGCTGTAGAGAGATACGGCAAGACCTTGGACCAACTCGATGAAATCTTAGTGCTCTCATTACCCAATCTATCAGGCTTTGTCTCAGTTTCTACTGATCTAACTTGACCTTAAGTGTAACACACGTGCACCACATAACACAACTGAATGCTGTCGTGATGTGAATCATTTCACATAATAAATAATTCACCTCTCTGCTATGAGTTAGTCTCATCGCGTTGATCACTGTTGTCGCGTTACTTGGCGGTTACATGTTACACTTTTACTCCGACACTTGAGTTTAGTAGTCCCAGAAGTTAGCTCAATATTATTTCTAGTTCTTTATGCATATGTTTGATATCTTTGCATATGGTGTTAACACTATTATGTTATATAGTTTGAGTCCTAGTAGGTTGATAGTATGTTACATTTGTAAGCTTGGGCAAGTGATTTCATACTTATCTATGTTGTTCAAAGTACATAACTTAGGTTTACCATGTTGATAGAGTTTAAGCTCATGGGTTGTACTTACATGTCGCCTATGCATGCTTTCTAGTTGGTTTAAGTTATCTTTCGTGATTACGTGTCATTCTACATGTCTTCGTAAGTAGTTTAAGATTTACGCTGACACTTTAGAGGTTTGATGTGGTAACCTATGTGTGAAATTAAATTACCACGTGGATTGAGACACAAAAGGACAGAAAAATGGAGCTATGAACTCTTATTGTCCTTTGTGAAACTCTAAACTTAGAAACAGAGGTCTTAAAGAGAGTTTGAGCTTTTGGTAGGGACATTGAGAATTCTGAGAACACAAGGAGACAGAGCTCGTCGTGCCATTCACTGTCAGTGAAAGTTTTGATCGATTTGGAGCAATAAAGGAGTTATGTCAAACTGAAGTTCGGATTGGACCGGAATTGCATCACTTGGGTTTTTGGTGTCAATTGCAGCAGAACTGAGATAATTGCTTCAAACCTTCGTGGTTGCATTCACAGTCAACAGGGCTACGATTGTCCAAAAAGTTTCATGTCATCTGAGTGAGTGAGTAATTCAAGGCGACCGTTGTAGCAGAGGGGGTCTGAAAAGTTCTCAATCTAGAGCAGCAACTTCAGAGCTCGAGATCTGGAGAACCGTGTATAACCAGCAGGTCAGATTTCACAAGATGTTCAGCGTGTTGTAGACTCCAAATCCAGTAAGAATCATCAAAAGTTATCGAGCTAATTCTCTGTTCTAGGTCAAAATAGCTATCTGGGTAACAGAAATTGTCATAATTTCTTTACTCAGGAGAATTTGGAGAGGCATTCTATCAAGAAGTTATCTCGTCGCCTCAACCTTTTGTGGTATCTTTGTTCGTGAGGCGCTTTCGTGTAGTGATATTAACGTTGTATTGAAGATAGTAGAAAGAGTGGTGTAAGGACTGAGAGTGCTGAGAAATGTTAAAATGAGTGGAGATACTATGGAGCAACAAGGCATGGAGATGCGTGAGATCATGCAGAACATGCTCAATGAGTTTCGAGAGATGATGACAGTGCTGAGGACACTAGAGAGCAAGATAGCAACTCTAGAGAGAGAAGATGTGAGAGCAATGGAGATGGGTGGTCGATCACAAGTTCCAATGCAAGCAGTGGAGACAGTACATAGAGAAGAGGTTGCTTTAGGGGTCCAAAGGGCAGTGGAGGAGGAAAATGCTCTATTGCTTCGCATGAAGAAGATGTGTGACGTGGAACCTTATCGAGGTAATCGAGCAATGGGTATTCTAGAGAATTGGATTTCTCGTATGAATCACTACATGAGATTTTTCCAAGCACAAGTCAATGATTACTCTGCGGAAGTATTTGCAAGTGGTTACTTGATGGATAAAGGATTCATCCAACCTAGTGTATTTTCTTATGGAGCTCCGGTCTTGTTCGTAAAGAAGAAGTACGGGAATATGCGATTGTGCATCCACTATCGAGCTCTCAATCTTCAGACTATGAAGAATAAGTATCCATTACCTAGAATGGATGACTTGTTTGATCAACTACGAGGAGCAAAGTACTTCACCAAATTGGATATACGAAGCGGTTATAATCAGATCCGGATTGCTGAACCAGATGTACAAAAGATAAGGTACGATCACTTTGAGTACTTAGTGATGTCTTTTGGTCTCACTAATGCACGCGCTACATTTATGGGTCTGATGAATGACATCTTTCAATCATATTTGGATAGATCTGTCATTGTATTCTTAGATGATATTCTTGTCTATAGTAGGACGTTGCAAGAGCATAAGATGCACTTACAGGAGATTTTACAGTACTTAGACAAAACCAACTATATGTCAAGATCTCTAAATGTGAGTTTGACAAGAGTGATGTAGATTACCTAGGACATCGTGTGAGTGGGACCGGAATCCAAGTCATGAGTGATAAGATTGATGCAATCCAAAAGTGGAGTGCTCCAGAAGATCAAACCCAGTTGAAGAGTTTTCTAAGACTTACGGGGTTCTATCGTAGATTTGTCAAAAACTTTATACAAGTTGCACAGGACCTGACAGGACAAAAATGGAGATGGGATGCATTTCATGAGCTTGCCTTCCAAGTCTTGAAGTACGCGTGTTACAAGCACCAATCCTTAAGTGATATGATCTTACAAAATCCATTAAGTTGGCCACAGATGCATCAGGTACAGCAATAGGAGCAATATCACAACAAGCATGGGCGAATGGCTGACATCCTGTAGCTTTTTTTTCTCGTAAGTTGCTTCCTGCAGAACACAACTATCATACCACAGAAAGAGAGAAGTTGGCTATTGTGTTGGCTACCAAGCATTGGAAGCACTATTTGGGAGATAAGGAGTTTGTGGTAGAAACATACCACAAACCATTTGTTTACTTGCAGATGCAAACGGACCTCTCCAAATGTCAAATTTGATGGACGGAATGATGACAACGCTTCAACATGCAGATTACATACGTGGAAGAGAAAAAGCAACTTGCTGATGCGTTAACTCGAATGCCTCGAGTTAATCACATGTCGACAAAGATGAAGATATATTTCGATTGGTGGCAACAATTGATGGAAGCTACTAGAACGGATGAGGAGATCGTGGCAGCAACTAAGCACACCAAGCTTACCAAAATGCATGGGTTAGCATTTAAAGACGGCAAAGTCTGGATTCCCAACAATCCAGAGCTTCGTACGACTATCTTGACAGAATGTCATGATTCGGCGATTGCCGATCACGTCGAAATAGAGAAGACTTTGGAGGCGGTGTAGCGCATTTATTATTGACAAAAATGCACGATGATGTGATGAGGTACATCAAAAGTTGTCATGCTTGTCAATAGAACAAGACAACCAATCAAACACCGACAGATTACTTCAACCATTACCTATTCTTACTAACCGTTGGAAACATGTGAGTATGGATTTAGTGTGTGAAATATCTCCAACTAATGCTAGATTTGACTCAAATGTAGTTTTTTGTTGATAAGTTGAGCAAAATGATTCATATTCGTCCAACCAAGAAGACTGTTACTGCACCAGAGTTGGCTCAAATCCACTTAGACTCTGTTTTTGCTCAACATGGTCTTTTCAGAGTCTTATTTACTGATAGGGGATCACATTTTACAAGCATGTTTTGGAAAACCTTGTTGGGTTATTCAAAACTAAGCTTGTCATGTCCATAGCTTACCATCCTCAGAGTGATGGACAAACAGAACGGGCTAATCGGACGATAGAAGATATGTTACGAGCTTTTACGTTGAAGAGCAAATGAGGTGAGATGAACTTCTATCTTTAATAAAGTTCTCCTACAATAACTCTGTAAACGCATCGACAAAAGCTACACCGTTCTACTTGATGTACGGTGCACATCCGCTCACTCTTTCTAGTTTTACTAGATTTGGATCAGGACAGGAGTCAACAACCAAAGTTGCTGCCGTCAACGAATTTGTGCAGAAGATTCATGCAAGTGTTAACCAAGCCAAGGAGAAGATTCAAATTGCTCAAAATCGTCAGAAGCAATACGCATATACTCATCGTCCTCATGTGGAGTTAGGCATTGGGGAGAAAGTGTGGTTATCTACCACTAACTTGTCGTTAGTAGGTGTTCGAAAATTTAACCTCAGATACATCGGTCCATTCACCATCCTACGACGAGTTGGAGCTGTAGCGTACAAATTACAACTTCCGGTTCATATGCGCATGCACCCGGTGTTTCATGTTTCTTTATTGAGGAAATATGTTCCACGTTTTTCTCGTTTCATCAATCCTCATATAGCACCACCATTGCCAAAATAGTGGATGATCAAATTTGACTAATGTCTACTTGTTAGTTCAAACTTATGAGCATTCTATCGTCAACGAGGACGTTGCGACTTAAATGGAGAGAGGTTTGTAACCATGCATAATTAACTATACTCATAGTTAGTACTATGTGTAAAGTTGACTATAGCATGCATAGTTAGCTATACTCATAGTTAACTATACTCCTAGTTAGAACTATGTGTAGAGTTGACTATAGCATGCATAGTTAGCTATACTCATAGTTAGAACTATATGTAGAGTTGACTATAGCGGTACCATGGAATGTGAGATCGGATAAGAATGTTGTGGTGTTCTGCATATCCGGACCAGCTAAGGGTGGTGTTGACGAAGCTGCGGGAGCATAAGCTATTTGTCAACGTTGACAAGAGTGAGTTTGGTTTGGAGCGCATTAACTTCTTGGGGAATGTCATTAGTGCAGAAGGAGTCGGTCCGGATATGCAGAAGGTGGATGCGATTGTGACTTGGGAGCCTCCGACTACAATGAAGGGGATGCGGCGATTCTTAAGATTAACGTAGTTCTACCGCAAGTATGTGAAAGGATTTTCAAAGATCACGAAGCCGCTGACGGACTGGACGGGAAAAGACGCACAGGTAAGTTGGACCAAAGAGGTGGACGATGCGTTCCAGATGATCAAATCCATTTGTTGAAGGTGTCAGTTTTGAAGCTTCCAGAGTTCGACAAACCATTCGAGGTGCACACGGATGCGAGCGATTAAGCGACTGACGGAGTATTGGTGCAGGATGGAAAACTTGTAGCGTACGAAAACAAGAAGTTATCTGGGACGGAGAGTCGATGGCCGACTCACGAGAAGGAACTATTAGCGGTAGTTCATTGCTTGAAGAAATGACGGTATTACTTGAGACTTCACAAAACCCAAGTGTATACGGATAATATTTTGCTCAAGTACTTTGAGACACAAGATCGAGTGACGCCAAAGCAACTACGGTGGCATGATACCTTGGTGCTCATGAATGTGGAATTAATCCACAAAGCGGGAAAGGACAATGTGGTTCTTGACGCCTTGAGTCGCAAGGTGGAATATCTTTCATCGTCAACATAGATTTTGCGAGCTATGTATCATAAGAAGTTAGACTTGGAGAGGCGAATACGTGAAGGTTACACGATGTCGGAGCGAGAGTCTTTCTTGGAGAGGACGGACCTCTTGACTGTGATCGATCAAAGAAGAGACCAGAAAAGAAAGACAAGTAGTCGCTGACGATGAGATCCTCAAAACCCCGCTTCTTGCGTCCACCAATTACAAAAACAAGCACTCAAACACACCTTGGGTACACAGATAGGTCTCTCAAAATTCAATTAACTTTATTTCAGTGTCGGCTGCACCATCAATTTCTCCAACTGTACAGAAAATCTCACCTCTCTCTCCCGTCAAGCCAAAAGTCTACCCAGTACGTCTCAATCCGGACCTAATAGAGAAATTCAGGCCCCTGAATCTTATTCCTCTCCTTGCCCAACTGAAACTCTCAGAAAAATCTGATCCAACGTCGATCAAAAGTCCTCTGTGGATTTTCAAACGATATCTCTCAATAGAACTGCCTCCTGAGAGTAATTTCTCTCCAGAACAGTTTATTTAAACAACGTCCAAGCCTAAAACTTCTGCCTCTCTCCCTTATGATGCTCTCCCCATTCAATCTGTGAGCAATTTGACCTTCTCCAGCCTCCTAGCTTCTCCTGCGTGTCTTCAAACCCCAAATCCCTAATCCTCTTCCTTCCGCTTCAGTCTTCTCAGAAAAATCCCTTGAAAAAGTGTCCTCGATCTTCAGCCGCCGTAGTATTTAACCTAAAGTTTTAAGCTAAAGCTGCCCCCTTACTGTCCTTATAAGCGCAGTCAATTATCAAAAGCAGGGCCCTAGCTTAAGCTGCCCCCCTGCTGTCCTTATGCGTACAAAGCTTTATTTACAAGTTTGGCCCCTTTTTAATACAAGTTTCACAGTTGTCTCCACAAACTCTACCTCTTCATTAATAAAGATTCCCATAGCCTCATTCTCCATCGCAAGCCGACTCGATGGTTATTTAACTAATTAGCAAAAGTTTCCCGTGCTCTTGATGCCATCTTGATGCCACCCTGAATATACTACAAGCCATCCAATCTAGGCCGAAGCCCCAACACTTATGAGGCTGCCCCACAGGACTTACAGCCCCTCATATGCGCACCAGCTATCTCCCATAGTATATTCAGAATGGCATGCGGAGGCTTAGGCCAGGAAGCCCACGATTAAGGGAGATACCGGTCTCCCGCCCCTAGATATGCAAGACATGGCTGTATATCCAACATAGACTCCCATCCGGGAGGCCAACATGCCGGAATAGGAACCAGAGGTCAGGAGGGATTGATCCTGAGACCACTTCTCTCCTAGGCAGGCGCCATATCACTGGGATGGCCTTTGGTTCCGTTCAAAAAGCTTTTACAGTCTGTACATATGCTTTACTAAGGAAATCTTCTTGTAAAGTCTTTACTAGCTTTCTGTACGCTAACTTCTCTATACAACTCCGTTTTAAACGAGTAAAGAGTCAAAACTATAGTACTTGTGAACACCTACACACCTACGCAATCAGATTTTGAGTTCGAGTCACGAGTCAGAATCGACAGATTTCCCTCTTTCGCATATTTCTCAGTTTAAAACACGTGCTAACTATTACTTAAAGCACTTTCTGTCAAAACTGGAAGCACGAAGTCGCTCTCCTCGTCGAGCTCTGCATTCTGGTATCTTTCGACTCCTTTAGGATGATATTCCAACTCAAGCTAGGGGGCAGCTTGTCAAGCACCACTCCAGCTTAGCTCTTGCCCAGCTTGATAAGCTACAGGGTAGCTTCCTTTACACAACAAAGAAAAGATCTCTTTGCAACTAGTTTTCATTGTACATACCCATGTACAACACAACATTCACCCCCTCCAAACCTGCACATCCTCTGGTATGTGCCAATCCGTCATCGATCGTCGTGGTCCTCCAAATCATCTTCGCTCTCCTCGACCGTCTCAAAAAGATCTTCATTTGCTCATGTCTGCTCTGAACTTAAGAACTTAGCTAGCTCCACAGTCTCCCCTCTCTTTTTGAATAACTTCACTCGTTTCCCAGCAACTGGAAGTCTTAAATGCGTGCCATCTAGCTCTTGCAAGGAATAAGTAGCATTCTGATGTACATCTGAGACAAGGTACGGCCCAAACCACCTTCTCGAAAACTTTCGAACTGTAGAGTGTTGGTTCTCCAATGTGCTGTCGTATATCAACACCCAATCCCCAACTTGTATCAGTTTTGGCCGAAGTCTATGAGTCTTATCAAACCTCTCCTTGTTCCCAAGTCGAGCCGCCTTCAGCCGTAGCTACGCTTCAGCGAGATCCTCCTCTCTACATTCTAGCTGTCTGATTCGTAGTGAGAGAAGTTGCACACGGTCCACATTGTCCTCCCATGGCAAGATAGCCCAGGTAGGAAAGTCTTCTTCTGCTGGCATCATCGATTTCTGCCCTAACACCAACTCAACAGGCATGTATCTGTAGTAGAACAATGAGTTGTTCTATCTGCCCATAAAGCAAAAGGGAGTAACCTGGCCACTTTCTATGCTTACCGTCACACGCCTTCACCAAAGCCTGAACTATTGATGTATGTCCTCGCTCGCTCTTGCCAATCCCCTCTGGATTCATCGCAGTAATAAGCTTGAGCTTCACACCATATCGAGCAAAAAACTCTTTTGCTTCTGTACCACGTAGTTCTCCTCTATCTGTCCGTAGCCTTCCTACAGATCCATATCTACAGATAATATCCTCAAGAACAAACTTACATATCCCCTCTGTGGTCTTCGCCCTCAAAGCTCGTCCTTCTACAAAGTTGGAGAGATCTTCACGAGCTAAAACTAAATATCGCATGCCCCATAACCCCAGAGGCATCACCACCAAGTCGAGAACCCACTGGAAGTGAATGCAAGGCGGATAAGTTGGCACAAGACCGTCCTTATACCAGATCTTTGAGTAGAATTGACAATGTAGGCAAGAACTGACGTAGTTCACCACATCCTGATACAGACCTTTCCACCAATACCTTTCCTTCAACTTGACGTAGGTAGCCCAAATCCCTCGATGTCCGGCCCACAAAGTATCATGGAACTCCTTCATTAGTTGTTGCTTAGTCTGCAGATCGTCCACTACTCGTATGAACATTCCATCTCTCCTCTGCGGCTGTCTCCAAAGATACCCATCACGTAGAAGGTAGTTGTAAGCTTGTTTCTTTATCTCTCTGAACTCTACTTTGCTCCACCTCTCCTGCCTCTCCAACAAGCTCAGATAATACCTTATGTCACGAAGTCTACCTGTGTAAAGCTCCTCTCTAAACATCAACGGCTCCAAGTTTGTAGCCCGTCAATTAACCTGACACTGAGCATCCCTTCTCTCTTCTTCCTCAACTTCTGAAATCATGACATCCTCATCCACAAATCGAGCCCTTGACAACATATCTGTGACCATATTCTCCTTTCTTTTTATATGCTTCAACTCTGGATTCAAGCTTCTAATATAAGCAATCTAACGTAACATTACTATGTCTGGCGTGGTACAGTTGGATATCATGTCTAGTAGAGGTAGACAATCCGTTTCTAGGACTACATGAGCACCAATCAGAAACTCACGATCTGTCTTCATTGCTGTCACCGCTCCCCACAACTCACGCTTCACCTGAGGATAATCTCGTTGCCTGTCTGTCAAGATCCTAGCTCCAAACCTAGAGGTAAGCTGCATACCATCCGCATCATCTTGACCTATCGCCCAACCAATCGTCTTTGGACTAGTATCTACTGTGACAATGACAGATCTCCCACACCCGTAGTCTACTCTTTTCAGAACAGGTGGAGACTGTAGAGCCTCCTTCAACCTATTCATAGCTTCTCGATGGACTGAGGTCCATACAAACCGCTTACCCTTCCTCAATAATGCATACAAAGGCTCAGCAACATGAGCATAATGAGGAATGGATAAACGATAAAATACGCAAGGACCTAGAAAACGTCGAACCTCTGTGATATTTCTACCGTCTGCCATCCTAGCTATGGCTTCAACCTTCTTCGGGTTTGGTCGCCTTCCAAAAGCACCACACAGATGTCCAACCACTAAAATCTCAGACACACCAAACTTAGACTTAGCTCCTGAAAGGGTGAGATGACCTCCTCCAAACAAGTCAAGATACGTTCTACATCCTTGATATGGTCCGCAACAAACCTTCTACACCCATTCGCAAGTACTGCTTCATCCTTGTCTTCAACCGCGCAACCCTTTATAGGAATATCATCTAGAAATGAAATGATAACATCAGGCACAAACTCTCTTAGTACCTTATGCATCGCATTCTGCATATGAGCCACCGAGTTCGTCGCTCCTTGTGGAAGAGTACATATCCGCATCAATCTCAAGGGTGTACGCATAGTAGTTAAATCTCTACTCTCCACAGCCAGCTGAAACTGATCATAACCAGAATATAGATCTCCTATCGAATAGATAGCTCTCCCTGCAAATGCCTCTGCTACCTCTTCAATCACAGGACCCGTCCCAACGTTACGAATGGTTACGTTATTTGCAGGCTGTAGGTCTTGAATAAAACGCAAAGCTCCTGACTTCTTGGGTACAGTGAACCATCTGCTAGAATATGGCCCCATAGATGACTCAAGTATCCCCATATGTACCTTCTCCTTCAACAACTCGATGAGTTTAGGCAACAAAGCACGAGGAACTGGGATTGGTTTCAGGTCCCAAGGCACATGAGGGATTGTGAATATAACCATAGGCGCTATAATCGTTGGGTCCACACAACCTATCTCCTCTGCTGAAAAAGAGAATGCTTTACCATGCTTTACTATCATCTGTTCAAACACTGTCTTCTCGACCTCAGTCAAGAATTCACCCCCTCCTATCTGGAGCTCCTTCAATGTCTCCTCAGTAAATTGATGCCCTATTCGTCTATGATCACGCAATATATGCTCAGTCCCCACTAACTGTACTTGCTGCTGGGAGTTAACAGGTAGTTGAGCTGCTACCGGTCTTACCTTTCTCAGTACAGATTTGTACTTCGCATAGACAGGGAGTGCACACCAACAACTTGCTTCTCTCCCCTCATTATTCTGCATCGGATGAGGAAAGAACTGCATGTATGTAGCAATCTCCTCATATATACGTCGAGAGTGGATAGGGATCACCACCACACTATTTTTCCCTTCCATCAATCCACTCACACTGTCTAACCAACCAACAACTGACTGTACAGACATAAAGTCTTCAAACAAACCAGAAACCACTTCGTCTTCAGATAGAACTCCTACACGCCACAACTCCGATACCTGTTTCACCATCCATCTTTTTGTATTTTCCCCCATATCTTCAACTCTTGTAAACCGACTCCACCCATCTGCCTCAAACATCAGCAATCCAGACTGCCAACTCTGTACACCACACTTGCCTCCAGACCTTTGTACATGTCTCGCTTCCAACTCTAACGGGACCTCAACAGCAGGTTCTACACCCCTGTCTTCCCGCTCTACAGGAGTGGACTGCGAAAACCCTTACATCTCTTGGTTTGAGAATCTCTAAGGGTTTGTCGGTTCCGCTCATGTCTTGAATGAACTGTCAAAAACTGCACTGAGTACTTATCATCAGGACTCCGAACTCTAGCATAATGAGACCCATCATTCATCACCTTTGTCTCCATTCGAACAGCGGTGATGTATGGTTGGCCCAGTATGATAGGATAGGAGGCAGACGACTGTACCAAGAAATGCTGATCAACCTCTACATCCCCAATCCTTACACGCATATTGGGACAGGCTCCGTATAACTCACCCTTTTGGTTATTTGCAGCTCGAAGCACCCAACCATGATTCCTTTCGATTGGCCACTGTCCCTTCTCATACACCCCCTTGGAAATGATGTTGATCTCCGACCCGTGATCCACAAGTGCAGGTACTGGCTCAGAAAGTCCCCCAAGTCGAACCTGCATCTCAGTTGTCGCTCTTGCCTAGTGCTTTTCCTTGAAATCGTTGTCTGCGCTTGACCTATCCTCCTCAAACTCTTCATCTTCGTTCTCAATAACAGCAGGACCAGCAACCCATACTTCATATTCATCATCTCTGAATCCATCAACACCAATAGCATCTACCACACCAACCATCTGACTGCCTACTTGTTCAGTCAATACCTGTCTCTTTCTCTTCATGATGTCGATTATCAATTCATGAAACTCTCTCTTGGCGATACCTAGTACTTCGCGAAGAGTAAACTCAACTCTAGCATCCAAAATGCGTTGCTCCAGAACAGCACGTAAATCTGTTGCTGTTTCGATGTCTACCGCCAACTTGTAAGCTGGAGCTTTCCCCTTCTCCTATGCTGTAAACCTTTTCCCCCGCACTCTATCCGTAGCAGTAGGCTCTTGTGGTAAATCATGCACACCTTCCATAGGATCTACCGTAGGTGGTGGTGCTGTAGAGATAGAGGGTATATTCTCTGCAGCAGGAGACCTTCCAGTTGGTATAGTTGGTGATGGTTCTGCTGCTCTCCTTCTTGTAACTCTCCGACGATCACCGTCGTCTGGTATCCTTACGTCTAGGTCGGAAGCATCTCGTCTTCTCTTGTCTTCCACCATAGCATCTTGTTCGCTACTCGCTTCTAAAAAAGCTCGAATAGAAGTTGCATCTACTGGATCTCTCCACCCAGTAGCTCTCATAATGCTTTCTGCACCTCTCTTCATCATTTCAACTGAGACCTCATTAGCCTGCTCAACCATAGTTGGATTAGCGCGCACCTCAACCTTCCCTGTATACACATCAGCCTCTGCAAAATCCACAGTCATCGCTGTAGTATTCGCTCCAGTAAGTGCTGAAACAGAACTCCTCATTCCTCCTCTCCCAAAATACGTGTTAAGAGGCTGCCCCGTAGCGATTAAATACAGCCTGTTATTCTGATAATTGACTACGCCTTCCCGTAAGACAACCGTCAAGTCTTGACAGTCTCCTCTGAGATGATCTGGGCTATCGCACCAAATACATCTTCTGGTAAAAGTTCCTCCTACAGGTCGAGCACCTGGTGCAACAGGTCGTTGGTCTCTCCTCAGGTCTGTCATCTCAACCCTCAAATCTCTCAGCTGTTGAGTGAGTTCTTCTATCAAGTTATGTTGATTTCGGTTCTCAACAGGTCGTTGCTGTTGTCTAGGTCCTCTCTGTGCTGGGATAAGTACTGCAGGCGCTTGAGGAACCACTTGAGGAACCACTATAGGTGCTTGAGGAATTACTATAGGCGCTTGAGGTATTGTAGGAGGAGCTACAGGAACCTGAGGAGCTACTCTCTGCTCTGGCAAGGTCTCTAGCTGCAACACCATCCTACCACGACGTTGCCTAGCAAGAGTAGATACCGCTTCCTCCACTCTCCTCCAATCAGATGTAACTCCTCCTTCAGCTCCTCGATCAGCCAACATGAAGCAAAGTCTATCTGCTGTGAACTCATCCAGAGCCCTCAAAAACAACTCCGTCTTCCTAGCATCCAGCGTCAACCTCTCTAGACTAGAAAGCTGAGGATACCTCTTCTCAAACTCACGAATTATCTCATTCAATCCCATGGAACGTCCAGGCTGACGCTCTATCCAATCCATGAGAGTTCTTCTAGTGACTCTTTCAGAGTCCTCTTCTAGAAACTCTTCTCTCAGTGCACGTTCAAACAGAGTCCACCACAATGTCTTCTCTGTAAAACTCTAACCTTCTCTCTCAGTTCAAGGACAACAGTCAACTCAAAGCTTAGAATTACCTCAACTTCAGGTGCTCTAACCAACTCCATCTCGCCCACATACTCCCTCAAATACATAGTAACATCTCTTCCATCAAATCGTCCACATCGACCAACAACTGCTTGTAGCGCCTTCGTGGATTTCTGCTCACCTCCTCCAACTGCAGGCTGCTGCTGAATTAAGGCAGCCAACGCCTGAAGAATCTGAGATGTATCTATGACAGGTTGTGCTGCTGCTGGAACCACCGTAGGTCCTCCTTGAGAACCAATTCCATCCTGATCAAGAGTCCCTTGGACAAGAGCACTCTGAGCAGCAGCACCTTGTACAGCAGTCTTGTGATCCATTTTCTCTCTCAATCTAGTCAATTCTCCACTCAATCACCCCAATAACTCTCAGTGGAAGCACCAGATGTCGGAGCGAGAGTCTTTCTTGGGGAGGGCGGACCTCTTGACTGTGATCGATCAAAGAAGAGATCAGAAAAGAAAGACAAGTAGTCGCTGACGATGAGATCCTCAAAACCCCGCTTCTTGCGTCCACCAATTACAAAAACAAGCACTCAAACACACCTTGGGTACACAGATAGGTCTCTCAAAATTCAATTAACTTTATTTCAGTGTCGGCTGCACCATCAATTTCTCCAACTGTACAGAAAATCTCACCTCTCTTTCCCATCAAGCCAAAAGTCTACCCAGTACGTCTCAATCCGGACCTAATAGAGAAATTCAGGCCCCTGAATCTTATTCCTCTCCTTGCCCAACTAAAACTCTCAGAAAAATCTGATCCAACGTCGATCAAAAGTCCTCTGTGGATTTTCAAACGATCTCTATCAATGGAACTGCCTCCTGAGAGTAATTTCTCCCCAGAACAGTTTATTTAAACAACGTCCAAGCCTAAAACTCCTGCCTCTCTCCCTTACGATGCTCTCTCCATTCAATCTGTGAGCAATTTGACCTTCTCCAGCCTCCTAGCTTCTCCTGCGTGTCTTCAAACTCCAAATCCCTAATCCTCCGGATGTCTTGATGAATGAGTTACCTGCTGAGTTATCTCCAAGACGGGTGGTGGATCACAAGATCGAGGTCTTGCCAAGATCAGAATCACCTTCCAAAGCTCCTTATCGACTGAATCAGGTGGAACTCCTTGAGTTAAAAATGCAACTCGGCGAGCTATTAGCACGGGGATATATTCGAACTAGCAAGTCACCTTACGGAGCCCCAGTTCTTTATGCAAAGAAGAAGGATGGGAAGTTACGACTCTGCGTAGATTATCGTGTACTCAATAAGTTGTCGGTGAAGAATAATTATCCCTTGCCAAGTATAGATGACATGTTTGATAGATTAGCGGACGCAAGGTACTTCAGCAGGATAGACTTGAAGTCAAGATATTACCAGATCCGAATAGCTGATCTAGATGTTGAGAAGACCGCTTGTCGAACCAGATACGGATTGTTTGAATTCGTGGTAATGTCATTTGGACTCTGCAACGCCCCTTCGACGTTCATTACATTGATGAACACAATTTTTCACGAGGAGATGGATGAGTTTGTCATCGTTTGAGTTTACATTGTTGATTGATAGTTGATTGTGTGGGTTGCATGGAAGCCATGTCATCAATCCGTGTGAGGATTGATGAGTGGTTAGTATGGATTGAGGTGTGCACTTCTCTAACTATATAAAGAAAGAGAATGGTCCTTGAAGAGCATTCCACCTTGAGTTGAGTTAAGAGTTCTTCAGTCTACTCATGAGTGTTCTTGAGGATCGTGACAAAAGTTTCTGTAGTGTTACACTCTTGCTCAGTAGGTCACGAAATTCACACCGCTAACCAGCAAACCACAATCACAAGTTAGCGTCCATGCATCACTTACATTAACTCTATTTGGTCCGGACCGGAGCCTGACCGTCTCTCTACTCATCAAGCTCAGCAATCCCTAAGTCCCGACCTAGGGACTTAGGGATCGATCTCAAAACATGAGCAAGTCACAAGATGACTTGGGGCGGACTTCTCATAAAGTCCAGGGTCGTAAACGACGCCTCCAGCACACCTAACGACCCAACCGTCCGTGATGTCCATCTGGATCTAGACTCCCGAACGGTGGTCTAACTCGTCGTCTCGTTCCCTAGTCTTGCTCCAGTCCTTACATCGTTCCTAAGTCCAGACGTCCAAGTCTAGACCGAAATGTGTCTTAGAACCGACCCAGCCATCACCTCATGCCCCTAAGGTCCGCTCGTCAAACTCGTCCTGGTCCACCCAAGCATCGAGCCCCCCTCATATATACTTCTGGGGATCTGCGACCTCGTCCTCCTTTTTGGTCCCTGAAAATTATACCACAACTCGATCACGGGATCGGTCATAATACTCAGCTCAGAGATCGGAGTTCTGCATATCACTGGAAAGCTCTCGCCGAGACTTTTCCAACGAGACCTTGACCTTACTCACCTCGAGATCTTACGTGGAGCTCCGTCCACGACCTAAAACGTTGCTATGTGCCCAGGTTGTGAGGACGAGCGTTCTTCAGCATGAAGAGAGTAGAAGTAGTCGCAGATAGAAGTTATCAAGGATTGCAAGACGTGAAAACTCGGATAGAAGATTGGAAACTTCAGGCTGCATACAGCAAAGCTCGAAGTAGTCACATGCGGGATTCTATCGAGGAACTTCTAAGAGAGATCGCTCACGAGTTGGCAACAAATTGAAGAAATCGCGCTCACAACAAACGTGCGAAGAGTATATACAGAAAAGAGTCTATAATCAGATTGTTCTGAAGGAAGGACGGTCTATCTACTAAATCTACAATGAGGAAGGGGTCAAACAACAAGAAGAAGATGGTCAAACTTGCAACATGTGTGTCTCTGTGTGTAAGGAGTGAGACGGGGAGGAAAAGTATTCAAAAGAATGTCTTCATGGGAGATCTAGCAACTGTAACAAGTTGACATGTGCAAATGGACATGTTGAGCTCGTGAACACAATTAAAGTGGAGGTTCTTAGATTGATGTGGAGAATAGCATATCGTCACCATCATATCATGAGGTTCTTCTCTCTTCTCTTCTCTTCTCTTCTCTTCTCTTCTCATCGCCTTGCCTCCTTTCTGTTTCTACAGTTCCCTCTTCCACGAATTCTTGCATGAACTCTTGCTTATCCCCTCGCTCTTCCATGAAAATTTCCAAAATGAGGAGATTTCAGACTGAAGCGCTACTCAATTCGTGGCAGCCGCCGCTCTTCCAAAATCTCAGTTTCAAAATTGAATTTGATCTTCTCACCCTCTGTCCCAAACCCCTTTGGTTCTGCCTATCTACTTATCTACCCCATTGTGCTTTTGTCCCTTGATTCTATGGACAGAAGACTTGTCTTAAGTCTAGACATTTCTAGAAGTCAAATTCAGTTCACATCAAGTAGTGTGGATTTGATTTGAATTGCGAGAAGCTTGATGTGAGTCTAGTCGTTTTTCGAGAACCTGTGGTTCAGACCCAAACTTGAACCTTGTGGTTCGGACCAGCGTCCGAACCACAGTCCGTCTGCGTCTCAGACCCACGTCTCAGACTTATGTTTCGGTCCGTTTCCAGACTTGCCTCCTTAGGTCAGCGCTCGTCTAAGGTCGTCTTGGGGTAGGTCCTTATGTCTTAACCCAATGTTCCAACCTTGGTTCAGAGAACCACATAAGGTTCATCTGATCCCGACTTTCCGACCAAGGCGTTAAGTCCTACTCGCAGCGTTCACAACCTAGCTCAAGTCCACTAGGGTTCTGTTGTTCGCGTCTGCGTCCAACCTTGAGACTGAAGGCTGCGAGACTCACCCCCACTTTGGAAGTTGATGCCCTCATCAACAATGATCCTTAAGTTAACGCCAAGTTCAAAATGGGTAGCCAACCCCTTGATGCCAGAATTGCGTTCTGGTAGCTAACCCGCAATTCTCTTCTTGGCTTGAATCTTAAGTTGTCGCTAGAACACTTAGAAAATTTCAACTAGTTTCAGAGAAAGCCTTATCTTTTTGGTCACCCCTAAACAAAACTAGTTGACAATTTCTAAACATTCTATTTAAGATTCTAATTTGCTAACTTATAAGTATTCACACCTACTTACGAGGTCCCACGAAACTCATTTTCTGGTCACAACCTGATTTGACTTAGACACGTGACTGAGTTTACTTTGTATTTACTAAAACCCCAATGCAAGATCACCCCAAGCCCCAAGACAAGTATGAAAATTCATACTTGTTTTGCCAACGCTACGGCAAACCTCTGTCTTGACATCAAGACTTAGTCTTGATTTAGATGCTTATAAAAACCAGCTTGCTTCTTTTGAGTGTGCTTCGTTTCTCCTCTTGACAACATCCTAGACATCTGATCAGAACTAATCATAGCCATGCACTACCAATACACTTAGACAAAATTTCAAGAAACAAATTCTTTATTACAAAAGACAAGATAAAGCTGCAAAGTCCATCGGCCCAAGCGCCTCAAGTTGCTGCTCGTATGGTTCGTCGTTCCTTCATTCCTCGCTGGAAGGAGATGTCCTCATCTTGCTAACACCCTTGTTGTCCTTGCGCCGTTTGAAGAGGTCTAATACTTCACTTGCATGTCCTAGCTCTTTCTCTGGCACCCAAGTTGCTTCCTTCAAATGATATCCACGCCATTTGACCAAGTACTCCATCCGGTTAGATTTGCGCCGCGATCGCAAAATGGTCTCTACCTCGTATTCTACTTCGTCTTGCACGACATCAGGTTGAGGTCTGAGAATCTGTTTGCGCTCCAGTCGCAAATCATCCTTGAAGTATTTCTTTAATAAAGAAACATGGAAAGTCGGATGCAACTGCCACTCGAGAGGAAGGTCTAACATATAGACATCTTCGTGTGAGTTCTTTACAATGACAAAAGGTCTCACGAACTTGGATGAGAACTTAACAGAAATTCTTTCTAGAAGTGTGAAGTTCTTCGTACTCAACCATACTTCTTTGTCCACTTGAAACTTCACTTACCGCCGATGCTTGTTTACTTGCTTCCTGTAACGTTACTGCGTCTTCTCGAGGTTCATCTTCACTTGTTCCTCGCGCTGCTGCATTTCCGTCACCAACTCTTCAGCTGATGTTTGTCGTGTTCTTGGTCGTGCCGATGAAGAACTCCGTGCAAGAGTCAAGTCAAGAGGCCCTTCTAGCTCACGTCCGTAAGCCAGCAAGAAGATGGTTGCTGAATGCTTCGTGGAATTGTAGCAATACTCCGCAAGATTGAACCATCTGCCGAATCACTTTGATCTGCGCTGACATAATTCCTCAAGTATTGATTCAGAACCGAGTTAACTCGTTTCCGTTTTTGCCCATCTGTTTCAGGATGAAAGACGGTACTAAATTTTAACTTAGTCCCCAATTTTTGGAACAAGTGTTTCCAAAAGACACTTGTGAACTTAGAGTCTCGGTCTGAAATAATACTCCGAGGTAATCCATGTGAACGTCACCAAGTATCTAGGAACAAACAAGAAGTCGTGAATGCTGTTGCGGTATCCAAGGTCGGGGTAAACTTCGCTAGTTTGCTAAACCGGTCAACTATCACAAAGACTGCGTTGTATCCATTTGAATCAGGCAGAGAAGTAATGAAGTCTATGATAATACTTTCCCAAGGTCTGGCTGGAATCGGCAAAGGATGAAGCAACCCTTGTTTCTTCTCATAAGAAACGCGGTTCGCCAGACAGGTTACGCATGTTTTCACAAAGTGAGCGACATCGTCTTTCATGTGAAGCCAATAAAACTTTTTAGCTATCATTGCTAAAGTGGACTTTTCTCCTTTATGGCCTGATAAGGACGCATCATGACATTCTTTAAGCTAAGTTTTCCTTGTCTTACATAAACCCGACTTTGCTTGAACATGAGTAAGCCATGTCTCGGTTGCATGTTCAGCAATCGGATACTAGTTCACTCCTCGCTTGAGCTGTTCCAGGTACTCCTTCGCTTGGTCATCGCTCGTTGTCGTGTTGTACATGGGTATGTACAGTGAAAACTAGTTGCAAAGAGATCTTTTCTTTGTTGTGTAAAAGAAGATGCCCTGTAGTTTATCAAGCTGGGCAGGAGCTAAGCTGGGGTGGTGCTTGACAAGCTGCCCCTTAGCTTGAGAAAGACACCAGAATGCAGAGCTCGTGACTCGAACTCAGAATGACTCGTGACTCGAACTCAGAATCTGATTGCGTAGGTGTGTAGGTGTTCACAAGGACTATAGTTTTGACTCTTTACTTGTTTAAAACGGAGTTGTATAGAGAAGTTAGCGTACAGAAAGCTAGTAAAGACTTTACAAGAAGATTTCCTTAGTAAAGCATATGTACAGACTGTAAAAGCTTTTTGAACAGAACCAAAGGCCATCCCAGTGATAGGGCGCCTGCCTAGGAGAGAAGTGGTCTCAGGATCAATCCCTCTTGGCCTCTGGTTCATATTCCGGCATGTTGGCCTCTCGGATGGGAGTCTATGTTGGATATACAGCCATGTCCTGCATATCTAGGGGCGGGAGATCGATATCTCTCTTAATCGTGGGCTTCCTGGCCTAAACCTCCGCATGCCATTCTGAATATACTATGGGAGATACCTGGTGCGCATATGGGGGGCTATCTAGGGACGAGAGAACGGTATCTCCCTTAATCGTGGGCTTCCTGGCCTAAGCCTCCGCATGCCATTCTGAATATACTATGGGAGATACCTGGTGCGCATATGGGGGGGGGGTTGTAAGCCCTGTGGGGTAGCCTCATAAGTGTTGGGGCTTCGGCCTACATTGGATGGCTTGTAGTATATTCAGGGTGGCATCAAGATGGCATCAAGAGCACGGGAAACTTTTGCTAATTAGTTAAATAACCATCGAGTCGGCTTGCGATGGAGAATGAGGCTATGGGAACCTTTATTAGTGAAGAGGTAGAGTTTGTGGAGACAACTGTGAAACTTGTATTGAAAAGAGGCCAAACTTGTAAATAAAGCTTTGTACGCATAAGGATAGCAGGGGGGCAGCTTAAGCTAAGGCCCTGCTTCTGATAATTGACTGCGCTTATAAGGACAGCAGGGGGGCAGCTTAAGCTGAGGCCTTAAAACTTTAGGTTAAATACTGCGGCGGCTGAAGATCGGGGACACTTTTTCAAGGGATTTTTCTGAGAAGACTGAAGCGGAATCGTGAAGTACCTTCGGAAGTTTAGTCGCGTCTCTTGATGTTTCCTCTTGTCCACCACCCACCATGAAATCTGCAACCCGCATCAAACACATGACTCCGTCGTTGAAGTCCATCTGTTTGCTTTTGATCAAATTCACCGCAAAGTCATCAATTTTCTACACCTTTCGGATGAGCCTCACTCCCAACTTCCGCTCTTTAACTCTAACGTTCAACCTTAAAGGTTTCCGCCTAAGTTCCACTTCAAACATGTCCAAGAAAGTGTTTCCCAAAACCGTATGGATATCATCCATCTTGCACACCGTGAAGTTCTCTATGAACTCCAACTGTCCACACGCAAATTGTACGTCCAAGACCACTTCAGAAGTTTGGTACGTCTTGCCCTTGGCAAAGCGCACCTGAATAAGCTTGTCTGCCTTGGAGGTAGACAAGCCCAACTTCTTCACCAACTTCGGACTTATGAAGGAGTGGGTCGCTCTTATGTCCACAAGAAAAAGTAACATCATGGTTAGCAACTTTGGCTTGTAGAAACATCAGTCCCGGAGTCTTCTTCGTGGTTCTCAAGGTCACAGTTATCTGACTCTCCAACAAGTCTTTTGCAACAAACGCATTCATATTACAATTACTAGTCTTAAGTTTCGTGCACCCATTAGCAATATGATCCGTCTCGCCACAGTTGTAGCAAGTAAATTTAGCACCATTGTCCTTCTAAGGTTTTTGCCTCTTAGGTTTCGACCTTGTTTGCTGCCGAGGTAGAAGAATCCTTCCGACCTTTCCACCCCTTCTCATTGTCGCTTGAAGCTTTGAAACTTGTCCATGCTGCGTGGTTCAAAAGATTTCTGTTGCTGGACTTCGTCGTCCTCAATCCGCTCCGTCAGCTTCAAAAGTTCGGCACATGTCTCAGGTAGCTTCGACATTCGAAAGAGAGCCTTCTCCGAGCTAGACTTGAGTCCCTCAATAAATATACATATTTTGGTCTCCTCAGTCCACTTGGAGAACGAATCCAGTTTAGCACTGAACTCGCACACATAAGCACTTAAGGTCTCCGTCTGCTTCAGTCTTACCAACTCAACACCATCCCGAATCCTTTGATACTCTAGAGTGAATCGTCTCACGAGCAACTCCTTGAACTCTTTCCAACCAAGCGCCGAGATGGTCAAGGCATGCTCGTCCTTGTATGCAGTCCACCAGACAATTGCATGATCCTTCAAGAACGTAACCGCCGCTCTCATCTTGTCTAACTCTTTAGCCTGATGCGCTTCAAAGTATAAGTCCAACTCAGTTAAGAAATCCTTAACCTTGCGAGCCCGTATATCTGAAAACGGAGTCGACAAATTCGTCTTACAAAGCTTTCTGGTAGACGAAGAACTCCCTTGGTCTGTCTCAAGCTCAGCGATACGTTTATCCTTGGAGATGTCACGTCAGTTTGGGCACCTCGGCTAGGTTGACCGAGTGTGAAGTGACGCATCCCGGTAAGGCCGTTAGTGCCGTTAGGGCGAGTTGGTGGGAGAGCCCACTAGGGGTAAACTTCGCAGGTAGGGCTTGGAGGCCTTAGTTCTTTGAGTTGAGCCTTCAAGCTCCAGGCTATGGTGGATAGTCTAGTTGAGTGTAACCCGGATTCTCTTCGCGTTTAGAGTGGGTTTGGCTTGACCGTTTGTGAGTAATCCTTGTTGTGGTGTTGGAGATGGTAATTTCTCTATACAGATTACTCAAAGAACTGAGTGCAGGTCGAGGCGGAGTTCAGTAAGAGCTCGCTGATCTGAAATCTGAAATCGTCCGCTGGTATCTTCGGGCGTTGTCGTTCGTGCTTGATTGTGTGGAGCCGTGATCGAGGTGTGTGGGCGCCGTGCTACATTGCTGGTCGCAGATCGATTTGCTGTTGTTGGGGTCGAGTGGAGATTTCTGTCATGCGGAAGCGCTGCAGAAATTTTGCGGAATGTTCTTGAAGTGTGTTGTTGGAGCCGGATTGCGCGTTTGGGCGTGGCAGCTGAAATACTTGTCAATGTCGGGCCGGAGTGGGCTCTTTGGAAGCGCATTGGAGAGACGATTCTAGTGCACCAAGTTTCGTGGAGTTTGGCCAAGGATTGAAGAAGTTATGGCATGTCGAAGTTCGCTGCTGTGACACCCGCAAGTGCAAAAGGCTAGTTACGTCAGATTTTGGTGCAATTTCGTGTGGAAACTCAAGTTTAGGAGTTTTGTTGTGTGTGTGTGCATTCGCGAAGTGTGTCTTGTGCATTCGCGAATCTGTTGTGGTTGTGTTCGGGTCGGATTTGGGTGTTCTTGCTGTTTTACGTCAGATTTTGGTCACCCGTGTGCACCCGCAAGCTGTTTTCGCTGTTTTGGAGCCTCTTTTGGTGCAATCTTCTGCAATTCGAGGTGGAGCCGAGTCTCTTTTGGTATGTTGTGCCCGTTGTACTCTACTTCAAGCGGAGCGGAGCAGAGAGTGAGCGGGAGTGTCGAGGTGTCGTTTAGAGGCTTCGAGGAGCAGAGGTGCGTGAGTGCGGAGGCGTGAGAACGGAGTGCGAGAGTGCGGAGCCGGAGCCTGAGCCTGAGCCTGAGCCTGAGCCCGCGTCCGCCGCAAGCCAGCTTGCTGGCGTGCGTGAGAGAGGTATCCAAGTTCTAGTGTGTGGGAAGTGTAAAACCAGCTGGTCACCCATCCCAACACTATTTCTGGACCTGGACTCCTGACTTTGTAGTCTTAGCTTTGGCTTTACCACTAGACCAATAGCTCTTGGTGTCCTACAGGGATGCGTGTAAGTACTTATGGACTTGTTTAAGGTAGTAGGAGACCTTCTCGTACGTTCCTAGAGGAGTGGTAGGGCGACCCCATAGTATTAGGAGTAAGCTATAGTTGTGGTAGTGTTTGCCTATACCGTAGAGATGCGTATGTAGGCAGTTGGTGGCAGTTGTCTTGGGTGAGCTAGTAGAGCTACCACGTGGATGTTTTTGGAGCTACTAGAGGTGTGGATATCTAGTTAGTGACGACAGTTGGTGACCATATATTGTGCATGTGGTCACCGACGAGAAGACGTCAGTCCGGGTGGGGCTGGGTTTCTCTTTATGTGAATGTTTGAGTGTGGAGGGTTATCGTTTGGACTTCTTGTGGTTGGAACCCCTCCATATTCTGCTTCCTGTTTGTGCGCCACGTTTGCTTGTGTTGGCGCTTGATTTCCGGAGTGAGTTCACTCCAGTGTGCTGTCGGTAGTGAGGCTAGAGTTGCGGACCAGTCAGACTACCTTTGTCTCTCTCACGGTGCGGTTGGAGTAACGACCAACAGACCGTGAGAGGCTGCCTGTGGTGATGGCAGGTACAGGTTGCCCTTACCTTGACCGTCCTAGTAGGGGATAGGTGAGCTCAGTAGGAGCGGGGTTAGGCAAGTGGTGGTTACGGTGGTGACGAGGATTACGATATTCCAGTTGGGGAGTGTGTTAGCGGGATTCTCTCATCACGGAGTTCTCGGGAGGTTCTGGTGGGGACTTCTCGGACAGTGGGTATACACGGAGTGGGGTGAGGTACCGACTCCCTACACCATTGCCGTCGGTTGTTCTAGAGGACGAGTCAGACGTAGACAACGCGTTTTCTGGTGGTGAGTCTAGTGTCGCCACACCGTTGTTGTGGGACATGGACGAGATCTATGGGGCCACGAAGGGGCCTCGATGTTACTCGGGTACAGTTGGTACCATTGAGCTGGATGACTTCATCCAGGAGTTCGACAGTTGGTGCGATCTGCAGCAGATGCGGAACCCACAGCTGTTTACACCCTTCATGGCGTGGAAGGGTTTGTTCCAGCACTTGGAGGGACCGCCGATGGACGATTATCATGAGTTCAGGCGAGATTACAGTGTTGAGATCGAGTTGTGGAGACAACATTGGTCTCCCAACTACGTTTCTATCACTACTGGCGTAGTTTCAGGAGGCGTAACACCTGCGAGTTCGGGTGCCAGTAGCAGTGGTACAGCCACAGGTGGCGGAGTACCTATTACCGGTGCGTCCACAAGTAGTGGAGCAGGTGGTAGTGTGAGCGGGATACCACCAGGGTTTAACCCTGTGGTTCAGTTCTTCCAATGTTTGAGGAAGAACTATCAAGGTGTGCGGACCGACAAGTTGAGGAGTCTGCAGGATTCCAGCGGAAGACTGGAGAGAGCCTACGCGAGGCGTTTACTCGCATGAGGCGGTTGATCAGCGTTACCCAAGGGGTGACGGAAGCACAGGCAGTCCAGTTCTGGTATGAGATACTAGACCGGGAGCTGCGTAGGAGAGTTAGAGATGCTACTCTTCTTAGAGATACCGCTCCGACGTTGGCGGTTGTCTTTAGTCTGGCTGAGCGGATTGAGCTCAACATGGTGGAGGAGAGGGTGGTGGTTGCTGGGTTCAGCAAGGAGACACCACATGGAACGACCACCTCTTCTCGAGGATCACAGGCTACGCAACAGCGTGGTGGTGGTGGTGGTAAGGATCGTGCAGAGCAGTCACGATCGCAGGGAGGTGTAGGAGGATCTGGTGGGCAGAAGCCCATGCCGTCCTTCTCTAGTCAGCAGCAAGCGGGTCCTTGCTGGACGTGTGATGGTCCTCATCAGCAGAGGGACTGTCCACAGAGGAGAGGTTATGAGACGTCAGGGACATCAAGGACGTCTCCAGCAGTACCTAGGTAATGTAAGCATTGCGGACGACCTGGTCACAGTAGTGACCGTTGTTTTGATCTCCATCCCAAGTTGCGGCAAGGGAAGGCTGATCGTGGACGAGGCGGAGGAGCTCAGGGAGGCCGTGGTGGTCGAGCTGGAGGTAGAGGTCCAGCACCTGGGAGAGGACCGGTCGGTCCACCGCCTGCTACGACGTCAGAAGCAAGTATGGCTGCTCGGATTGAGCAGTTGGAGCAGAGGATAGCTAGTATGGCTATGGCTCAGCGGAGGTCAAGTGGAACAGAGGCTTCCATGTCTTATGGAGGAAAAGGAGGTGACTTCGACTTCATGGCTGGTGTGGCGCAGATTGAGGCATCTGCGGCAGTGACTAGAGGTGCAGTACGTGCCTCTGAGCCACGAGGTACGTCAGTGGAGTTGGATCCACAACGCGGGGAGGCTGGTAGACAGGCTAGGCTTCCCTAGTCGTTCACGTTATCGGAGGCATTGAGGACCACATCTATGGTTCCTAAACGGCCTACTGATGGTGCAGTAGAGTTGGAGGCATCGACATCCAGGAGTGGGTGTGATGTGAGTCCACCTTCGACGTCTGTGGATGCGACGTCGAACCCGATGTTGGGGGCGGTGTCGAGTTGAGAGTTTTCTTGGGAAGGGCGGAACCTTCTGGCTGTGATAGATCTTGAAGGTTGTGTTTAGTCTACTCAGGGAAGCGTTGGACTTCAGGCAACGGTTTCTTGCTATACAGAGGTAGGCTTCAGATCATAAGGAAACACTATAAACACTCACTCAGGTCGAATGGACCTTCCAGTATGTTCAGGAAGCGAAGATCAGATCAGACTAGCAGTAATAAGGTCAGACAACGAACTTTAACGGTCCGGAATCAGAAACATACGATGGTTCAGACTTCAGAACTCCTCCTACATGTAAATGAGGCCCTACTGACCATACACACGAAGTTTCAGCTTGAGATCAAATCAGAGTGTCGAGATATAGGCAGAAACGTTCTGAGCAGAGAAATTACGGCAATTTCTGGTACACAGTCAGCTATTTCGACCTAGAACAGAGAATTGGCTCGATCACTTTCAAAGATTCTTACAGGATTTGCAGTAAACAGCTTGCTGAACACTCCTGTGAAGTTGGGCCTCCTGATTGTACACAGAACTCCAGATCTCGCTCTCTGAAGTTGATGCTCTAGATTGAGAGCTTTTCGGACCCCCTCTGCTTCAGCGGTCGCCCTGAATTACTCACAATTTCAATTGACATGAAAATTTGGGGACAGTCGTAGCGCTGCTGCCAATGAACGAGACCTCGAAGGTTTGAAGCGATTTTCTCAAATCTACTGCGATTGACACCGAAAACCCCAAAATCAACAAAAGTGCTGCAATTCTGGCACAAATCGAACTTCAATCAGCCATAACTCCTTCTTTATTGCTCCAAATCGATCAAAAATTTCGCTGACAGTGCTTGGCACGACGAACCCTATCTCCCTTGTGCTCTCAGATTTCGAAGATCCTTACCAAATGCTCGAACTCCTCTTAAGACCCCTACTACTAAGTTTAGCGGTACACTAAAGACAAAATTGGACCAATGGGAGTTCATAGCTTCACTCCCCTGTCCTTTTGTGTCCCAAACCACGTGGTGACTTGAATTTGCTTATAGGCTACCACGTCAAGCCCCTAAAGTGCCAGCATAGATCCTAAACTACATGCGAAGACATGTAAAACGACACGTAATCCCGAAAGATAACCTAATCTCGCTAGGAAGCATGCATGGGCGACACGTAATTACAACCCATGAGCTTATCTCTATCAACATGGTAATCAACCTACTAAGACTCAAAAAAATATATATCATTCCCTAGAATCGACTTCTCTAAGACCCTAACTTGGCTCAGAGAGATTAACTTCTAACTGAGAGGTGAATTATTCACTATGTGAAATGATTCACATCACGACATCCACCCCCTCCAAACCTGCACATCCTCTGGCATGTGCCAACCTCTTCATCCTTCTGTCTGCTCTTCATCATCATCGCTCTCGTCCGCCTCAACCTCTTCAGCAGTCGAGGCGTCTTCATCTCTTATCACCCTCTGCTCAGACTCCAGAAAGTTGAACAAATCTACTGATCCTCCACGTTGTTTGAACAACTTCACTCGTTTGCCAGCCACAGATAGTTTCAAAGGAATACCATCTAGCTCACGTAAACTATAAGTGGCATTCTCGTATACATCTAACACAACATAAGGCCCGAACCATCTTCGCGAGAACTTACGAAGTGTAGAATGCTGGTTCTCCAGCGTGCTATCATACACCAAAACCCAATCACCAACACGTATTGGCTTTGGTCGTAGTCGGTGAGTCTTGTCGAAACGCTCTTTGTTTCTGACTCGAGCCACCTTCAGCTTCTCTTGCGCCTCAGCAAGATCCTCCTCCCTTCGCTCCAACTGCCTAGTTCGTAAAGCAAGGAGTGAAGTATGATCTATATCATCTTCCCACGGTAGCGTAGCCCACGTAGGAAAGCCCTCCTCAGCAGGCATGATCGGTTTCTGTCCCAACATAAGCTCAACTGGCATATAACCAGTCGTGGTACAGTGTGTAGTTCTATCAACCCATAAAGAAAATGGAAGCAGTCTCGGCCATTCTCTAGGCCTACCATCACATGCTTTCACTAAAGCGTGAACGATAGAAGGGTGTCCTCGTTCACTCTTACCAATCCCTTCTGGATTCATGGCAGTAGTAAGCCGAAGCTTTACTCCATAGCGAGCAAAGAACTCCTTCGCTTCTGCACCTCTCAACTCGCCCCTATCTGCTCGTAATCTTCCGACAGATCCATAACGACAGATTATATCTTCAAGCACGAATCTACATATGTTCTCTGTAGTCTTCGTTCGCAGTGCTCGTCCCTCCACATAGTTGGAGAGATCTTCTCGAGCTAACACCAAGTAGCGCATCCCCCACAGTCCCGGCGGCATCATCACAAGATCAAGGACCCACGAAAAATGAATGCTAGGTGGGTAGGTAGGTACAAGTCCATCTCTGTAGCGGACTTTAGAGTAGAACTGGCAGTGCAGACACGACCCAACAAAATCTACTACGTCTTGATACAAACCCTTCCACCAGTATCGCTCTTTCATCTTCGTGTATGTAGCCCAAACTCCGCGGTGTCCAGCCCACAAGGTGTCATGAAACTCCTTCAGCAGATTCAGCTTCGTCGGTTGATCATCCACTACTCTAGCCAACATCCCATCTCTTCTCTTCGGACGTTTCCACAGATAACCTTCACGTAGAAGGTAACCGTACGCTTTTCTTCTGATCTCCTTGAACTCTGCATCACTTCATCCTTCTCTTCTGCATAATAAACTCAGATAATAGCCGATATCGCGGAACTTTTCCGTGTAGAACTCCTCGTAGAACGGCAGTGGTTCCAAGTCTGAAGTCTGCTGACCAACTTGGCACCAAACGTCTCTCTTCTCCTCATCTTCGACTTCAGTAATCATCTCTTCTTCATCTGTATAGCAAGCCCTAGATAACATGTCTGCAACAGGATTATCCTTTCCTGCTATATGCTTCAGCTCAGGGTTCATACTCCGGATATAAGCAATCCATCGTAGCATTGCTATGTCTGGAGTATTACAGTTTGCTATCATACCTAGCAAAGGCAAACAGTCTATTTCTAGTATCACACGTGCACCTATCAAGAACTCTCGGTCTACCTTCATAGCAGTAACAGCTCCCCACAACTCACGCTTCACTTGAGGGTAGTTATGCTGTCTATCTGTTAAGATCCGAGCTCCAAACCTTGAAACAAACCGCACACCTTCTGCATCTTCTTGACCAACTGCCCATCCAATCGCCTTTGGACTCGTGTCAACAGTCAGTATGATAGGTCTTCCGCTCTCGTAGCTAAGTCTCCTTAGTACAGGTGGAGACTTCAAAATCTCCTTCAGCTGCTCCATCGTCTCGTGATGTTCTCGCCGCCAAGTAAACCTCTTCCCCTTTCTCAGAAGTGCATACAGAGGCTCGGCAATGTGTGCATAATGAGGAATACTCACACGAAAGAACACACAAGCTCCTAAGAATCGTCGAACCTCAGTGATGTTGGTACAGTCTGCTATCCTTGCTATAGCATCTACCTTCTCTGGGTTCGGCCGTCTTCCAAAAGTACCGCATAAATGACCCACCACCACAATCTCTAACATTCCAAAACGAGATTTGGTACCTGACAGAGTGAGGTGTACCTCTTCCAAGCGCATCAGAATCTTCTCCACATCTCGGATGTGGTCTGCAACGAACTTTCTACAACCATCAGCAGTCATAGTTTCGTCCTTGTCCTCCACCGGACAGCCTTTCATGGGGATATCATCAAGAAATGGGATGGTAACCTCAGGTACAAACTCTCGTAACACCTTATGCATCGCGTTTTGCATATGTGCTACTGAGTTTGTTGCGCCCTGAGGAAGAGTACACATCCGCATCAACCCCAAAGGTGTACGCATGGTAGTTAGATCTCTACTTTCTAAAGCAAGCTGAAACTGATCGTAACCTGAAAACAGATCTCCAATAGAATAGATAGATCTTCCAGCAAATGCCTCGGCTACTTCATCAACCACAGGTCCTGTTCCAACGTTTCGAATTGTGATGTTGTTAGCAGGCTGTAAGTCTTGGATGAAGCGTAAAGCTCCTGTCTTCTTAGGTACTGTGAACCATCGGCTAGAGTATGGAGCCATAGATGGTTCAAGAATACCCATCTGCATCCTCTCCTTCAGTAATTCAATAACCTTCGGTAGCAAGGCACGAGGGACTGGAATCGGCTTCAAGTCCCAAGGTACGTGAGGAACAGTGAAGATAACCATCGGAGCTATCACACTAGGATCCACACAACCAATCTCTCCAGCTGAGAAAGAAAATGCCTTACCATGACCAACTATCATCTGCTCGAAAGCTTGTTTCTCCACTTCAGTCAAGAAGCCACCCCCTCCTATCTGGAGCTGCTCGAGTGTCTCTTGAGTAAACTCGTGTCCTATCTGTTTAGGATCTCTCAGTACAGGCTCAGTGGCCGCTAACTCCATCTGCTGTTGAGAGTCAACAGGTAATTGGGTCGCCACTGGCTTCACCTTCTTCGCTACAGTTTTGTATTTGGTGTGAACCTCTGCTTCTTCACGAGAGCCACACCAGCAGATTGCATCCTTCCATCCACTCTCCAGTCTCGGATGAGGATGAGATTGTAAGCACGAGACAACCTCCTCATAGACTTTACGAGAGTGGATAGGGATCACCACCCTTCCTCCCATCTGCTCCATCACCTTATCTACATCATCCAGCCAATGAACAAAAGACTGTACACCTACAAACTCCTCGTAAACACCAGAAATCATCTCACCTTCGTTCAGAACTCCTGTACAGTGCAGATTTGCTGCACACCTCTCCATCAGCCTCCTACTCTTCTCAGTCAGATCCTCTACACGCGTGAACTCACTCCAATCATCAGAACAGAAAGTCATCAAACCAGATTTCCAACTATGTACAGTGTGGCAGTTTTCAGAATCTTGAGCAACCTCTTCGTCAGCCTCTTGTGATCCCACAGGCTGCTCAAGCGGGATCATAGTAGTATCAGATCCATCACTCTTGGTATCCCGTCCTACAAGAGTGGTTTCAGAAAACCCTTACTCCTACAGACAGGAGAATCTCTCAAAGTTTGTCTGTTTCGTTCGTGATTTGTACGAACGGTCAGAAACTGCACAGAACGCTTATCATCCGGACTACGGATCCTAGCATAGTGAGATCCATCATCCATCACCTTCGTCTCCATTCTAACTGCCGTGATATAAGGTTGACCAAGAATCACAGGATAAGAAGCAGAAGACTGCACGAAGAAGTGCTGATCTACCTCCACATCACCCAGCTTCACTCTTACGTTGGGACAAGCGCCGTATAACTCACCCTTCTGGTTGTTTGCAGCTCGTAGCACCCAACCATGGTTCAGTTCGATAGGCCACTGACCTCTCTCGTACACCTCCCGTGACATTATGTTGATCTCTGAACCGTGATCAACCAAAGCAGCAACAGGTTCAAGACTTCCAAGACGAACTCGTGTAGCAGTCGTAGCACGAGCCCAGTGTCTCTTCCTGAAGTCACTATCAGTAGCTGGACTCTCCTCGCCAGCTTCATCATCATCAAACTCAGCAGTGTTGGTACCAGCAACTAACGCTTCTTGCTGGTACTCTGTATCATCAGCCTCCTGAAAATGCACCTTGCCGAATTCTGCATCATTCATAGAAGCTCCTATAACATCTATCATCTGACTTTCTACTTGCTCGGACATCACCTGTCTCTTCCGCTTGATGATGTCGATGATTAGTTCGTGAAACTCCCTCTTCGCAATACCAAGAACCTCCCGAAGAGAAAACTCGATTCGTGCGTCAAGTATTCTCTGCTCTAGGATACTCTTGAGATCAGTTGAAGTCTCAATATCAGCTGCCAACTTGTAAGCCGGTCCCTTCCCCTTCTCTTGGACAGTAAACCGTCTCCCAGCAGTCGTTGGCTCCTGCTGGGATCTCTGCACGTCCTCCATCGGACCTGGTGCAGATGGAGGAGCTGCAGAAGTAGACGGGATGTCTTCGGGAGGAGCTGCTCGTCTCCTCGTGACCCTCCGTCTATCTCCAGTCTCCTCTGAAGGTCCAGTATCAAGTTCAGAGGCTTCTCGCCGCCTCTTCTCCTCCACAGAAGCATCTTGCCAGTGAACGTGTCTATCCACGTCCAAGAATGCTTTGATAGACGCAGCATCAACAGGATCTCTCCACCCTGTGACCCTACGGATAGTTTCTGCTCCTCTCTTCAGTACTTCAGAAGGAACTTGAACAGGTTTCTTCTCAGTAGTCCTATCTAGCAACGTAGGACTAGAAGAAACTTCGATGTGACCGGCATATACATCAGGATTTATCGGTGGTGCCATCAATGCATGTACAGTTGCAGCAGCTGTAATCTGAGGTAGACTCTTCATGCCTCCTCGTCCAAACTGCGTGCTTAGCGGCTCTCCAGTAGAAGAAAGATGCAGCCTACCGTTCTGGTAGCGAACCACACCATCTCGCAGAGCAGCCGTGAGCTCTTGACAGTCCCCTCGGAAATGATCTTGACTGTCACACCAGATACATCTACGAACAGGAGCACCTCCTGGACGTGCAGCAGCAGGCGCCGGTGGCTGCTCTCTCTGCAGACCAGCTAGCTCCACCTTCAGTTCTCTCATCTGTCGAATCAAATCCTCGATCTGGTTCTGCTGTCCATGGTTCTCTGCAGGTCTCTGAACCGGTGCCCTTTGTGCAGGAACTGGCGCAACTGGCATCAAAGGTACTACAGCCGGGACAGCAGGTCTGGGAGCAGGAGCCGGAGGTTGTTGTACTTGAGGAGCAGTGCGAGGTTGAGTGATCACTTCTGCAAGCGGACGTCCTCCCACAGCCACTCTTCCTCTCCTCTGCCTCGTTAGTACGGCAACAACATCCTCGACTCTTCCCCAATCAGTAGTAACTCCTCCTTCAGCAGATCGATCAGCCAACATAAAGCATAACCGATCTGCCGTAGCATCATCGGTAGCTTGCAGAAAAAGTTCAGTTCTCCTAGCATCTAGAGTTATGCGCTCTAGAGTTCAGAGTTGTCGGTATCTCCGATCAAACTCTCTCAGCATCTCATTCAGATTCATCATACGACCAGGTTGCTGCTCAACCCAATCCAGAAACGTTCTTCTAGTGACTCTCTCAGAATCTTCTTCGAGAAACTCCTCTCGAAGAGATCGTTCAAAACTCATCCACACACCTAGATTCTTTCTCTGTACATCCCTAACTTGGTCCCGCAACTCAGGGATTACAGCTAACTCGAAACTGGTTATCATCTCTATATCCGTAACTCTAACCAGTTCCATCTCTCCTCTGTATTCACGCAGATATCTAGAAATATCTCTACCTTCAAATCTACCGCATCTATTCACAATTGCTTGCGAAGCCTTGGTAGACTTCAACTCACCACCTCCAATGATCGGATGTTGTTGGACCAGGGCCGCAAGTGTCTTCAGAATCTCAGCCGTATCCAGACCAGGTGCAGACGTCGCTGTAGCCGCTGGTGCTACAGAAGGAGCTGCAATAGATGTAGATACAGCAGACGTAGAGGTAGCAGCAGCAGCACTCTTGCGATCCATCTCTTCTCCTTGTAGTGAACTCAACCTTCTCAATCAATCACCCCAAGAGCTCTCAGTCGAAGCACCAGATTGTCGAGTTGAGAGTTTTCCTGGGAAGGGCGGAACCTTCTGGCTGTGATAGATCTTGAAGGTTGTGTTTAGTCTACTCAGGGAAGCGTTGGACTTCAGGCAACGGTTTTTTGCTATACAGAGGTAGGCTTCAGATCATAAGGAAACACTATAAACACTCACTCAGGTCGAATGGACCTTCCAGTATGTTCAGGAAGCGAAGATCAGATCAGACTAGCAGTAATAAGGTCAGACAGCGAACTTTAACGGTCCGGAATCAGAAACATACGATGGTTCAGACTTCAGAACTCCTCCTACATGTAAATGAGGCCCTACTGACCATACACACGAAGTTTCAGCTTGAGATCAAATCAGAGTGTCGAGATATAGGCAGAAACGTTCTGAGCAGAGAAATTACGGCAATTTCTGGTACCCAGTCAGCTATTTCGACCTAGAACAGAGAATTGGCTCGATCACTTTCAAAGATTCTTACAGGATTTGCAGTAAACAGCTTGCTGAACACTCCTGTGAAGTTGGGCCTCCTAATTGTACACAGAACTCCAGATCTCGCTCTCTGAAGTTGATGCTCTAGATTGAGAGCTTTTCGGACCCCCTCTGCTTCAGCGGTCGCCCTGAATTACTCACAATTTCAATTGACATGAAAATTTGGGGATAGTCGTAGCCCTGCTGCCAATGAACGAGACCTCGAAGGTTTGAAGCGATTTTCTCAAATCTACTGCGATTGACACCGAAAACCCCAAAATCAACAAAAGTGCTGCAATTCTGGCACAAATCGAACTTCAATCAGCCATAACTCCTTCTTTATTGCTCCAAATCGATCAAAAATTTCGCTGACAGTGCTTGGCACGACGAACCCTATCTCCCTGTGCTCTCAGATTTCGAAGATCCTTACCAAATGCTCGAACTCCTCTTAAGACCCCTACTACTAAGTTTAGCGGTACACTAAAGACAAAATTGGACCAATGGGAGTTCATAGCTTCACTCCCCTGTCCTTTTGTGTCCCAAACCACGTGGTGACTTGAATTTGCTTATAGGCTACCACGTCAAGCCCCTAAAGTGCCAGCATAGATCCTAAACTACATGCGAAGACATGTAAAACGACACGTAATCCCGAAAGATAACCTAATCTCGCTAGGAAGCATGCATGGGCGACACGTAATTACAACCCATGAGCTTACCTCTATCAACATGGTAATCAACCTACTAAGACTCAAAAAAATATATATCATTCCCTAGAATCGACTTCTCTAAGACCCTAACTTGGCTCAGAGAGATTAACTTCTAACTGAGAGGTGAATTATTCACTATGTGAAATGATTCACATCACGACAGCGGCTACAGCAGTTTTGCGAGCCCCACTATTCTCAGTCACGGATATGAGAGCATTGGGAGTCAACTTGGCTCCAGTGTTCCAGTTGGCGGCCACGCTCAATGAGAGCGAGGATGTAGTTACCTCTAGTGCTGAAGTAGTTCAGCGAGAGGCGGTAGATGTGTCCATGGTGTCGAGGATCAGGACAGCTATCAGTGGTACTTGGCAAGCGGCGGCTGCTAGGTTAGATGAGTTACCAGCTAGGCCGGCGATTGACCGTGCTGGTTTGGCACCAGGTGTGGTGTTGTTGGACAACAGAAGTGGTATCTTCTGTTTGGTGGCACCTTCAGGGAAAGTGTATCGATCTCAGAAGGTCTTGTTAGACTCTGGAGCCCAACCGTTGATGTTGGGAAAGGCGGCGTGTATTGGTTTGGGTCTGAAGAAGTCCGAGATAGAGAGATGTCCATTCCAGTTGCAGACATCTCTAGGGGGATCAGGAGGTACGGCTCTACACATGACACGTGAGATGTTGACGGTGAGAGTTCTGCCAGATCACCCCACGGATGGCTCTATGGTGAAGGCCGAGGCCATCGTTACAGCCGTAGAGTCTTATGATGTATTGGTGGGAGGTGCTGTGTTGTACCCTATGGGGTTCGTGATTGACTATTGGACAGAGACAACATCTTACAGACCAGGTTGGCAGTCCGGTGAGGGACGAGTGAGCCGCTTACCAGTGCGGTTCAGTGCTAGAGTTGGGACGACGGAGCCTACACCAGGAATGATGGCATCCGTTGCAGGGTTCAGTTCGGTCATCACTTGGCCGGACGAGTTGTTGGAGGGTAATGCCCATGCGGAGGATACCCCGATCTATGAGGAGATGGAGGACATGCCTAGCATGTCTACGTTAGTACCATCTGCCTTGGATGTTCCACTCTGGAGTTCGAGTGGAGAGTTATAGCAGTATGCTGATCAGTTGGTGCAGCAGGCTTGGAGTGAAGCCTTTGTACCACCAGTAGAGGAACAAAGGGTTGTTCCTGCTACTGGCCCCGACTCCGGGGTAGTGGAGGGTGTAAGGGTGGTCTCTCAACCAAAGGGCGGGCGGTCTGGTTGGTCCCGCGGATGGTCCAGAGAAACACAACCCGAGCTAGTGTGGTCTCCACAACCACAACCCATCCGACCGTGGTTGCCTCTGTACGTACGAGGTTGCCAGCGGTACTAACTAGGTTGGAGCCTGCCTTCGTACGTGTGGCGTGGTCCAATGAGAGAGAAGAACCAGGTAAATTTGAATTAATTGAGTAAATAGATAAAAATTAAGAATAAATAGATAAAAATTAAAGAATGAATAAATGAATATTAAATAAATAAATAAAATTAGAAATAATAAAAAAGAGTAATATTTAAATTTCTGAATTTGATGTTCCTTTTCACCTTGGCCATTTTCTATGTTCAGACACCGACTCTGTGTTGGACCCGACTCCCATTGTGTGGCAGTATCCAGAGGAGGGTGTATGTGTGCTGGAGCTGTTTGGAGGGATCAGCACATGTTTGGCTGCGGTATTGCAGGCAAGTATACAAGTACAGCAATACTTGTATGTGGAGAAAGATGAGATTACGAGGCGCATCTCATTGCGACATGTGGCACGTTTGGTGCAGAGATATCTTGAGTTGCTGCCCATATCAGCTGTTAGAGGATACCAGCAAGCATTACCGTCGGATATTTCGCTGCTGGGGGCGCAGGATCTTACGTTTGTGGGCACCATTCACTTGGTGATAGCCGGATGACCATGTCAAGGTCACACGCGTGCAGGGAGAGGTCAGGGTTTACATGACCCGCGATCTAGGATGTTCTGGGAGATGTTACGGATCCTACGACATCTCCAGATGCATCAGGTGGATTCTCTAGCGTACATCTTGGAGAACGTTCCTTTGTTGGGTGATGCTCGTACACAGATGATGGCGAGTGTGCACCAAGTGCGGTCTTGGGTTGGACCAGCAGTGTTGTTGGATGCAGCGAGAGTGGGATCTCGTGCACATCGTCCACGGTTGTGGTGGACGAACTTGTTACCGAGAGAGGTGCTTAAGCACGCACACGATGGAGTGAGACGACCAGCGCACCTCACGGTTGATAGCATCTTGGATGTAGGACGACGATCTCAAGTAGTGAGAGTCGTCGATAGGTCACCCATGACAGTGGTGAACCTAGTGGGACGGCCCATGGTAGCATTACCCACTTTGGTAAGCTTTTCAGCGTCACATGCTTACAGAGATGGAGGACCTGGACTTGTGTGGGATGCTCAATTACGGCAGTTGGTAGAGCCCAATGCCGATGAGAGAGAGCGAGCGATGGGTTTCGCTACGGGTACGACGGCAGTAGCTTCGGTGTCGGAGGCTTCACGTCGTCAAGTATTGGGTCAAGCAATGGACTTGAATTGCTTGACATGGATTGTTAGCCTTGGATTGGCTGAGCAGCGTCGGATGCGATCGACGGGTGTTACTGCTCGAGCACTCTTGAGCTCTTTGCCTACCGGGTCGGTGGAGGCAAAGGCTGGGGGCGAGGCACGTGGAGTTCGTCATCCTTGGACATCATGGGATGTAATAGAAGAGAGTGTGGAGCTTGCAGCTAGAACTGCAGAAGTTTTACACACAGTAGCGGTGGAGGTTGTTGGTGGTGAGCAGAAGGAAACTGCTCTAGAGGCTGCAAGATAGCAGTCAACGACTTCGTCTTCTACCTCTAGCATGGTGACAGAGGATACTTGGGAGCCAGAGATTGGACCCAAGCTTATAGGAGAGGAGAGACGAAGAGTCCAAAGATTCATGAAGAGCTACAGGAATTGTTTTGCCTTCAGTATGAAGGATTTGGGTACCTTGAAGGGACCTGGTATACGGATCGACTTGGCTAATGACACGTCAATCTTTCGACGTCCTTACAGATATAGTGATATGGAGAGAGCCTTGATCCAGAGTCGGACTCAAGACTTGTTGGAGGCTGGATTGGTGGAGATGTCGCATGGAGAGTATGCATCTGCCACAGTTATGCCAGCCAAGAAAGATATGTATGGCAACTACACGGATAGACGGATGTGTGAGGACTATCGTCCTATCAATCGGCAAACGAAGTCCGATAAGTATGCCATGCCGACACCTGAGGAGATCTTTGATGCAGTGGCGCATGTGAAGGTCTTCAGTACTTTGGTTGTATCAGTGGCGGTTCTTATCATTTGGGTTGAAGAACGCCCCTGCTGAGTTCCAAAGGGTGATGGACAGAATCCTAGCAGGATTGGATTTTGTCAGATGTTATATTGACGACATCTTAGTCCATAGTGCTACAGTGGAGGAGCACGAGAGACACTTACGGGGTGTGTTTGAGCGGTTGAGAGCTCATGGGTTGAAGTTACACCCTGGGAAGTGTAAGTTCTTCCAGGAGTTGGTAGAGTATCTGGGCCACACCATCTATCCAGGTGGATTGGGTGTTCAACAGACGAAGGGCGAGGCTATTGCACGTATCCCGCGCCCCACAGATGTGAGTCGAGTTCGGGCATTTGTTGGTTTGGCGAACTTTTATCGTCGGTACGTGAAAGGGTTTAGTGCAATTGCGAAGCCGTTGACCAAGCTGATGAAAGTGGACCAGGAGTGGCAGTGGGGAGATGAGCAAGAGCGAGCTTTTGTAGAGTTCAAGGATAGGTTGACATCTGCTCCCATCTTGAGAAGACCCGTTAGGGGGCGTCCTTTCCAACTGCACACAGATTGGAGTATGTTGGGACTTGGAGCAGTGTTGACTCAGCATGATGATGAGAAAAAGGAGTTCGTGGTGGCGTATGCCAGTCGCTCCAATAATTCAGCGGAGGCGAGGTATAGTTCGTATGAGGGAGAGTGTTTGACGGCAGTGTGGACTCTTGCACACTTTCGATGTTATCTGTTTGGGAACCCCTTTACTCTCATCACTGATCACCAACCGCTCAAGTGGTTGATGGAGTCCGATAAGCTTACAGGGAATCTTGCACGATGGGCTCTGATCTTACAGGAGTATGACTTCCAGGTAGTACATAGACCTGGAGTTGCAAACCTAGATGCCGATGGGTTGAGTCGCAACCCGTGCACGAGTCAGCAGGATCAGACTGGGGCTCGATGACATGACGAGGTTGATGAGGAGATAGTGCTAGGGTGGCATGCATCTGCCTTTCTTTGTGTGTTGACCATGAACTCTAGTATGGAGGGCCAAGTCGTATCTTTCTCTGGTTAGAGAGTAGATGATGAGTCTCCAGATCTTGAGGGTGGAGATGGTGTGTCAGACCAGCGAGATATCCATGATGATGTGACCGTGATGGAGTATCTACGTACTGGTGTGTTAGTAGACACAGTAAGTGCCAAGGAGCGAGATCGTGTCCTTCAACGAGCGAAGAGATTTCGACGAGAAGGACGACATGTACTTCGAGTGTGGGGTGATGGGAGAGTACGGATAGTGCCACATCCATCCCAGAGGGCACAGTTAGTACGACATGCCCATGAGGAGTTGGGACATTTTGGAGTGAAGCGTACACATAGCTTACTCCAAGGACAGTATTGGTGGCGTGGTATGCACGTCGATGTGCAACAGTTTGTCGCACGATGTGTGGTTTGTGATCGAATACGAGCATCGTTTAATGCTCCTACTCCACAGTTACACCCCTTACCGATTATGGGGTTGGGTTACCGTTGGAGTTTGGATTTTGCGAGACCCTTACCGTTGATCGTACGTCACCACCGGTATGTGTTGGTGATGGTGGAGCACTTCTCTAAGTGGATTGAGTTGGTGGCATTACCAGACAAGGCGAGTGAAGGGACAGCGTACGCGTTCTTAGATCGAGTGCTGAGTCGTTTTGGAGCACCAGCTGAAGTGCTGACAGACCAAGGTACAGAGTTCCTTGGTGAGTTTCAGGCCTTGTGTGATCAGGCGCTGATTGATCATCGGACTACATCTCGAGATCATCTTGAGGCGGATGGTTTGACGGAGAGGGTAGTTCAGACGGTGAAGAGAGGATTGTGCAAGTATGGCTTGCAGAAGGGCCACTTGGGAGACTGGGATGTGCAGTTACCATGGTTGGCTATGGGTCATCGTTTCAGCCGACAAGCGTCTTTGGCTTCCTTCTCACCGTATTTTCTATTGTATGGCCGAGATCTAGATCTACGTTCGGCCATTCGTCGTGATTCTGCTGAGGTGCTGAACCTTGATGACTCGGATATGTGGGTGAGAGCATGGTCTCAACGAGCAGAGACATTTCGGAGAGTTATGCCTATGGCTTTTGAGAACCTAGCGATTGCTCAGCATAGAGACACGTTGCGATATGCGACTATCCGAGGAGGAGGTTATCGGCCGTCGATTCGCAGATTTCATCCTGGCGATTATATCTATCTACAGCAGACTGCACCGACGACGTTGGATGTGACCGCAGGGCGCACTATTTTACGAGTGCGGGAGGTGTTATCTTCTGGAGTACTCATGTTAGAGGGCCGTGATGGTGTTGTGTGGAAGGACCATGTGCGTAATTGCGCGCCATGTCATCTTCCCAACATTGATGATACCGTTGACCCAAGCTTAGCAGTTGTACGCGCGGGCTTGAGGTGTATGTTGTGTGGGTCTGCTGGTGGAGCAGCCCGTATGTTGGTGTGTGATGGTTGTTCGAGAGGTTGGCACATGTCATGTTTGACTCCACCTCTCAGTGTAGTTCCTACTGGACGGTGGGTTTGTCCTCGATGTATATAGCGGAGATAGTCGATTAGATCTTTGCGTGGTATGGATTGCAGACAGGCGACTAACGATGGGGCGATGTAGCACCCGGCCTCCTGATCCTTGCACCCATGAAGGTGTGTATCACGTAGTTGGGATATGGAGCTATCTGGAGTTAGAGGGACCTAACCGCCAGTTAGGGAGGCGATTGTGATACACTTGTGTATGTGTATGACATCGTCCATGTGTTATGTGTATGTGTGGTGTTCCTCTGACAGCGATGTATGTTGTGTAGCGATGTGTATGCGCACGACAGCTGTCACGTCAGTTTGGGCACCTCGGCTAGGTTGACCGAGTGCGAAGTGACGCGTCCCGGTAAGGCCGTTAGTGCCGTTAGGGCGAGTTGGTGGGAGAGCCCACTAGGGGTAAACTTCGCAGGTAGGGCTTGGAGGCCTTAGTTCTTTGAGTTGAGCCTTCAAGCTCCAGGCTATGGTGGATAGTCTAGTTGAGTGTAACCCGGATTCTCTTCGCGTTTAGAGTGGGTTTGGCTATTGTGGTACACTTGTGTATGTGTATGACATCGTCCATGTATTATGTGTATGTGTGGTGTTCCTCTGACAGCGATGTATGTTGTGTAGCGATGTGTATGCGCACGACAGAGACCATATCCTCCTACATGGTCTTCATCATCTTGATGAGTTCCGCATACAAAGCTCCTTGACTTCCCGCGCCTGAATAGTTGGACACCGTTGACAAAACTTCATCTTGCTGCACCGGTGCCGCAGCTGGTACTGGACTCCCTTGACGTTGGGATGAAGATTGTCGGTTATCGTCTCCTGATTGTGCCTCAGAGTTAGCTCGAGTCGATCTGATCCCGGTGTCAGTGGTCACTCGTCTCTTAGTCTTCCTCTTAGAACTTTGTATCGCTCCAATTGTTCATCTAGAAACCTTGATCCGCTTCGTGTCTCGCGTCTCTCCTCAAGCGTCCAACCTTCAGCCGTTACCTCAAGTTCTCGCTCACCGAACCGTTGGCTCTGATATCACTTTTCGTGCACCTATCGCCTTGTTGCGTCAGCGAAAGCTCTTGCTCAGTAGGTCACGAAATTCACACCGCTAACTTGCAAACCACAATCACAAGTTAGCGTCCATGCACCACTTATCTTAACTCTGTTTGGTCCGTATCGGAACCGGACCGTCTCCTTACTCATCAAGCTCAACAATCCCTAAGTCCCGACCTAGATCCGCCTAGGTCGATCTCAAAATATGAGCAAGTTCACAAGATGTCTTGGGGCGGACTTCCCATAAAGTCCAAGGTCTTAAACGGTGCCTCCAGCACACCTAGCGGTCCAACCGCCCGTGATTTCTGTCTGGGTGTAGGTTCCCGAACGGTGATCTAACCCGCCGTCTCGTTTCTTAGTCTTGCTCCAGCCCTTACATCGTTCCTAAGTGCAGACGTCCAAGTCTGGACCGAAACGTGCCTTGGAACCGGCCTAGCCGTCACCTCATGCCTCCAGGGCCAGCTGCCGTCCTGGCATGGGCCCCCCTCATATATATTTCTGGGGATCCGCGGCCCCGTCCTCCTCTTTGGTCTCTGAAAATTATATTACAACTCGATCACGGGATCGGTCATAATTCTCAATTCAGATATCAGTTCGAAGAGTTCTTCATATCACTGGAAAGCTCTCGCCGGGACCTTCCCAATGATATCTTACTTGCCTCGAGATCTTACGTGGAGCTCCGTCCACGATGTAAAACGTCGCTGGAGCTTCAACACTTAGCCGTTTTTCGAGAACATGTAGTCTAGACTTAGACTCTAATCTTGTGGTTCGGACCAGCGTCCGAACCACAGTCCGTCTGTGTCTCGGACGCACGTCTCGGTCTCGCATTCGGATCCATGTCTCAAACTTATGTTTCGATTCGTTTCCTGACTTGTCTTTTTGGTCAGCGTTCGTCTAGGATCGTCTTGGGGTAGGCCCTTGTATCCTAACCAATGTTCCGAGATCAGAGAACCACTTAGGGTTCATCTGATCTCGACTTCCCGGCCAAGCCGTTAAGTCTTACTCGCAGCGTTCACAACCTAACTCAAGTCCACTAGGCCCGAAGCTCTTGCTCAGTAGGTCACGAAATTCACACCGTTAACCTGCAAATTACAATCACAAGTTAGCGTCCATGCATCACTTATCTTAACTCTGTTTGATCCGGACCGGAACCTGACCGTCTCTCTACTCATCAAGCTCAGCAATCCCTAAGTCTCGACCTAGACCCGCATAGGTCGATCCCAAAACATGAGCAAGTCATAAGATGACTTGGGACGGACTTCTCATAATGTCCAGGGTCCTAAACGGTGTCTCCAGCACACCTAGCGACCCAATTGTCCATGATGTCCGTCTTGATCTAGACTCCCGAACGGTGGTCTAACTTGCCGTCTTGTTCCCTAGTCTTGCTCCAACCCTTACATCGTTCCTAAGTCCAGACGTCTAAGTCTGGACCGAAATGTATCTTGGAATCGGCCCAGCCATCATCTCCATCCGCCAAACCTTGGGGTCGGGTGACTCGTCTTGGTCCACCCAGGCATCGAGCCCCCCTCATATATACTTTTGAGGATCCGCGATCCCGTCTTTCTTTTTGATCCTTGAAAATTATATCACAACTCGATCACGAGATCGGTTATAATTCTCAACTCAAAAATCAATTCGAGGAGTTCTGCATATCATTGGAAAGCTCTCGCTGAGATCTTTTCAATGATATTTTACTCGTCTCAGATCTTACATGAAACTCCGTCCACGACGTAAAACATCGTTGGAGCTCCAACAACACACTGTACGCAAGAGTCTACATTTTAAAAGACTCTGGTTCATTCACACTGTGCTCTACTATTCTTCACACTACGCTCGACCATCAGTACTATATCCGTTCTGTTAATAACAGAGACTATAGCTGCAACCTTGTAGTTTTACGTGTTTCGTCCTACTCACTCCAAGAAACTTGTCCCCGCATGCCCCTTGGGATGTATATAGAGTTGTTACAACTCGAGAAGGGGAAAACTGTATAACGGTGTTCGTAACTCGGAAGAAAGGAAGGGTTATGCGTACCAGAACAAGAGTTGCCGCGGCACTGGTGATTTGCCTCGTACAGCTCGTGCTGACTCAGCAAGGAGTGTGGGGTGGGTGGATACTGCTCTAAACCGGTACATTACCGCTAACTTGGACGAGGTCTAAGTTCCTCGTCCAACTAAATGGCGGCGGTGATCGAAACTTCGAATGGCCCAAGTTAGGAGTTTCGCTCCGGAGAAGAACTGGAATTGCGGTTTGCTTCTTTTTAGCGATGCTTCTAAGAGCATTTGTCAGAGTTTGGCAGAGTGGAGATTTTGGTACTGAGTGAGCCTGTGTCTGCTGACTGTGCGAAATTGAGGGCGTGGTGCGGATTGACATGCCAGTGTGGACCTGGTACACTTGGGGGCAGCGCAGGAAGGAAGCCAACATCGGGGAAGAGAAGTTTTGATCGAGGTCCCTGTTCTTTGAAAGTCATCTGCTGCAGTTGACGTGGGCGCGGCGCGGCGAGGCGATTACGTTTATGCAGCGTGAAGAGTTGATCTGCGACCTTTGAGTTCTAAGCTTTAAAAGGGGATAGTCGGAACCGAGAGGAAGTGTGCAAGCGGATGACAGCCGAGAAGTAGCTTCAATCGAGTACATACGGTTGATTCATCGTCTATTGGTAAGTAATTTCTGGTATTTGGCATAATAGGTGACGAACCTGGTGGTTCCGGAGGTTTGGCATCCCCTATGGTCTTGGAGTTCTAGGGGCGTCCCTAGAACTCCAAGACCTGGTGCGCCTACGTTTTCAATTGCTTTCTTATGAGGTTTCGGGGGTTTTCTCATTTTGAGGAGTGTGTTGGGATAAGGGGCTGATAATGGGCTGATTGATGTGTGTGTTTTCCGGCCTACGTAGATCGGAGCTTGAGTTCAAAGCTTGTGAAAATGGTGACTGCATTACGACACAGCTCTGTCAGTGCTTTGAACACGACTACTGTGCGATCTTCGAAGGCTGAACATACAGGGACAGAGAGGGTTGGTTTTTTCGGTGCTGGACTGAGGGGAAGCACGTTTAAGCCAGCTTGTCTGTTCTTACCTTACTGTGATCGCTCTGCAACGTTTGGCACTCTCAAGTATGGGTTCCAAACTGTTTTCCATTTTATGACAAGTCAAACGCATTGTACTCATCGCTCTTTCCTTGTGCCGGATTCGTGATTTCTGCGGAATTTGATAAAAGCTCAGCTGATAAGTGGAGATTGGAGTACAAGTCTCTTGGTGTTTATGCCTACGACAAAAGATTGTATGTGATGATGACATTCAAGAAACGAGTCTGAAGTAACTAGAACTCGGAAGTTTGCATGAGAGAAATCATCACAGCTTGAGAAATATGACTTGACTTGTCTTTCGTGTATGTTCATTTATCTCCACCTTTGATGTATTTGGGAACGCATGATAAACCTTTTGCCATTTATGCGCCACAGAGTCAGATGTACCATCTTGGAAACCAAGCCTTCTGTGGGAAAGAAGACTACTCTGCACGACCTGTACGAGAAGGAAGGACAGAGCCCGTGGTACGACAATCTTAGCCGCCCTGTGGCAAATTTGACTTCCTTAATAGAAAGCGGTGTTCGCGGTGTGACGAGCAATCCTACGGTAAGCACTTCGTTCCTGGTTTGCAGGATGTGAGATATTTCTATATTGATCGTCAGTCATACCGAAGAAGATATGACGTTGATAGTGGTCGTTTTCATTTGTGATCCCATAAAGAGTTTCAGCAACCAGCTTAGGACGTACAACTACGGTTGCATGTAGTGATATATGAGGGTTTGTGGGTGTAGATCTTTGAGAAGGCGATCACATCTTCCGACTTATATGACGACCAGTTCAGGTGACGTCAGTGTTCAGTTCGTCTGGTCCTCTTGAAGACGATTTGGTTGCGTTCTGTTTTGTTCGGTTCTTCGCTCCTCGCATGTTCTGTGTATAAGGATTCTCTAGTTTCTGGGTCGGCTCATGTTTCTGAAGGTTGATTGTGCATTGGAAAGCACTGGTGCATGAATCTAAATGCGATTGCGTGGAACAGGCAGCTCATGAAGCAAGGCAATGGAGTTGAGGAAGTCTTCTGGGGACTAGCTGTGACAGATATCCAGGACGCTTGTGATTTGTTTTTACCTTTGTATGAAGAAAGCAAAGGTGTAGACGGTTTTGTCTCACTGGAAGTCTCACCTGGACTTGCACACGACGGAGAAGGAACTGTTGCAGCAGCCATCCGTTTGCACAAATTAGTGAATCGGCCCAATTTGTATATTAAGATTCCCGCAACTGCAGATTGTGTACCCGCAGTTGAAAGCGTCATAGCTCAGGGCATCAGTGTAAATGTCACTGTAAGTTTAGATCCTCAACTTGATTCTGAAATCCGCATGAGAGATTCGCTGTACAGACGATGCAGTTACATGCCGCATGGACATAGTTGTGTGGTTCTAGCAGTTGCTAATCAGAAGCCAGCCATTCCCTTCAAGCCCGTGTTAAGTGCAGTGGTGGAAATTTTGCTTTTTGCCTTTTTAATGGAATGTTGACAGTGGGTTATCGGCGACTATGCAGCTTATTTTTTCCTTGGCCAGGTACGAGGCTGTCATAGATGCCTATCTGGCTGGTCTGGAAGCAGCCGGGTCTGAGGATTTGTCGAAAATCAATAGTGTTGCATCGTTCTTTGTAAGCCGTGTTGATGTACTTGTTGACAAGCGGTTAGACCAGATTGGCACTGAGGAGGCGCTTGCTCTTCGTGGAAAGGTAATTGACTTACTCTTAACACGTTTCTTGGTCGGAACTAGCAACTGCAATCGCTTTTGTTACCCGTCGGCCAGAAGACAGGTTTTCAAGTGAAAGCGTCGTTATCACCAATGTTGGAGATTCGAGTACTTCTGTTGAATTGGGTGTTGACTTTAGGTGTTTTGAACTCAGGCAGCCAACGCCCAGGCTGGACTAGCTTTCAAGCTTTACCAGGAAAAGTTCAGTGGCCCTCGTTGGGAAGCCCTGGCGAAGCGAGGAGCTAACAAGCAGCGACTGCTGTGGGCTTCTACGGGCGTAAAGAATCCCGCTTACCCAGATACTCTGTACATTGTTCCTCTGATCGGTCCTGACACTGTAAGTATAAAGAATCACGTATCCTCGGTTCTCTGCTCATGTTCCCTAGCGGTATGCTTCCTTCAATGGGCTTACCCAGATACTCTGTACTTGCTCCTCTGATCGATTTTGACGCTTTAAGTGTAAGAACTCATGTTCCTCGGTTCTGTGCTCATGGTCATTCCTTGAATGGCTGGATGTTGTACTTGGTCTGTAACCAAGATGCATGGCGAACATGAATGTGGTTACTCGTATTGGGTTGTCTTGACAGTCATCAATGTTGCTGGCCGCGTGAGACTTGTGTAATAGTATCTCATATGGACAAATAAACCAATAGGGAAAGAGTGGGCATGTCTGATACAGCGATTCGCTGTTTGGCTCGTTTCTGGTCAATCATTTACCTCTAGGTGCGTGTTCTGTGGCAGGTGAACACTATGCCTCTTAATGCTTTGGAGGCATTTCTCGATCACGGAGTAGTTTCCAGGACAGTCGATGCGAACGTCGCAGAAGCAAAGGATATTTACGACAAGGTGGAGGCAATGGGGATTCAATGGGCTGATGTTGGATCTCAGTTGGAGGTTGAAGGAGTGGCGTCTTTTCAGAAGAGTTTCGATAATTTGATATCGAGTTTGCAGGCAAAGGCTTATAAGCTGTAGAGAGGTTTCTGAAACTCTGTTGTATAGTATAAGGGGGTAAGCCTTTTGTGGAAGCCCAGGCCTCTTACCACAAGATTGTGTATTGTAGAGGTCGAACTCGGAATATCTCGTTCAGGTCGGAGCCAAATCTACTGACCTTAATAAGGTCATCAAAGTCACAGCGTTATTCTTGTAGATATCCATTCACACCCTTAAGGAGGGAATTATCGTGTATAACTGGAATGAACTTGAAACTTACTAGCTTCCAGTAGTTGCAGTTGGGAAGCCTCTCTGTTCGCGAGATGAGGGGTGTACTGGAGTGACAGTTTTAACTTTCGCGCGGTGGAACTACGCGATATCGGAGGTTAAGTACACCGTTGTGCGTATTGCAGAACATTGTCTTCTTTTTGAGAAATCGAGTAACTGAAACATTTTTATGTAAGATAAACGCAGTATCTGTCAAGGACAAGAGAATTAAGAAACTGTGATATGTGGCAAGTGGAAGTCAACACTATTCTGTAAGTTTGCGCAAAATAGAACATGTCAGTCTTTTCTTCGTGGTCCTTTTGTTTTGTGAAATGCTGTAGGGGACGGGTCAGAGATTCGTGCTGCGTTTAGAGAAAGTGTTTACTTTTGGATTCGTTTTTTTATTGGGGTTATGATTTTTATTAAATATTTGTGATCGTAGGTATTACGATGGAGGCAAATATGCAGCTGTTTAATTTATTACTTAAACCTTTTTGGCAGGAAGATGTTTAATTTATTATTTAAATCTTAAATTTTTTTGGCAGGAAGGGTTAGATAATAAATTAGATTATTATTAAACTGATGTATTAACAGCTAAGGTCTCCGCATTGTACTTTCTGAAGCGTGGCAGTTCACTCATTTTTAGGTTATGGGTTTGTTTGTATTGGTTGGATATGTTTATTCCATTTGGGGTGATATTTGTGAGTTTAATTTAGTGAATCTTTTTTTTATTGAGTTTTGAAGATCGATGTCCCAAATGATTTAATGGTTTAGCTTACGGTCTTTTGAGAGGGAAGTAGTGAGTTCAACAACTTCTGGTCCGAATCCAGTTGTGGTGTACTCACGTGGGCAGTTTTTTGGTCTGTGAATAAATAATAATTTTTATTTTTTATATTATTAAGATGAAAAATTTTATTTTATATTATAAAAACATTTTATTAAAAACATTTTTTTTTAAGAAATTATTGTACGAAGTATCTATATAGAAAATATATGTCTAACTATTTTTGTCTGATTATTTAGTTGTAGATGATTTAATATGTTGAAATATTAAAAAGAAATTTCATAGAAATGTAGGTTTATTTAGATTTAAAGTTTAATCAAGAAGTTATTTTTTATTTCAAATATGTATGCTTCTTGAGTTTGAGAGCGAAAACAAACAATAGTACAAGAAAAGTTAAAGACAGATCTCTTGATGAAATTGGTTCAGATCATCACTAGAGTAATTAAAAGTCTTTTGAGAAGATCAATTCATCCGTAGTATGTTTGATTTGTGTTACTAATAAATTAAAAATGTAAGGTGTGCGGACCGACAAGTTGAGGAGTCTGCAGGAGTTCCAGCGGAAGACTGGAGAGAGCCTACGCGAGACGTTTACTCGCATGAGGCGGTTGATCAGTGTTACCCAAGGGGTGACGGAAGCACAGGCAGTCCAGTTCTGGTATGGGATACTAGATCGGGAGTTGCGTAGGAGAGTTAGAGATACTATTCTTCTTAGAGATACCGCTCCGACGTTGGTGGTTGTCTTTAGTCTGGCTGAGCGGATTGAGTTCAACATGGTGGAGGAGAGGGTGGTGGTTGCTGGGTTCAGCAAGGAGACACCACATGGAGCAACCACCTCTTCTCGAGGATCACAGGCTACGCAACAGCGTGGTGGTGGTGGTGGTAAAGATCGTGCGGAGCAGTCACGATCTCAGGGAGGTGTTGGAGGATCTGGTGGGCAGAAGCCCATGCCGTCCTTCTCTAGTCAGCAGCAAGCGGGTCCTTGCTGGACGTGTGATGGTCCTCATCAGCAGAGGGACTGTCCACAGAGGAGAGGTTATGAGACGTCAGGGACATCAGGGACGTCTCAAGCAGCACCTAGGCAATGTGAGCATTGCGGACGACCTGGTCACAGTAGTGACCGTTGTTTTGATCTCCATCCCGAGTTGCGGCAAGGGAAGGCTGATCGTGGACGAGGCGGAAGAGCTCAGGGAGGCCGTGGTGGTCGAGCTGGAGGTAGAGATCCAGCACCTGGGAGAGGACCGGTCGGTCCACCGCCTGCTACCACGTCAGAAGCAGGTATGGCTGCTCGGATTGAGCAATTGGAGCAGAGGATAGCTAGTATGGCTATGGCCGAACGGAGATCAGGTGGAACAGAGGCTTCCACGTCTTATGGAGGAGAAGGAGGTGACTTCGACTTCATGGCTGGTGTGGCGCAGATTGAGACATCTGCGGCAGAGACTCGAGGTGCAGTACGTGCCTCTGAGCCACGAGGAGCGTCAGTGGATTGGATCCACAACGAGGGGAGGCTGGTAGACAGGCCAGGCTTCCTCAATCGTTCACGTTATCGGAGGCGTTGAGGACCACATCTATGGTTCCTAAACGGTCTACCGATGGTGCAGTAAAGTTGAAGGCATCGACATCCAGGAGTGGGTATGATGTGAGTCCACCCTCGACGTCTGTGGATGCGACGTCGAACCCGATGTTGGGGGCGGCTACAGCAGTTTTGCGAGCCCCACTATTCTCAACCACGGATATGAGAGCATTGGGAGTCAACTTGGCTCCAGTGTTCCAGTTGGCAGCCACGCTCAGTGAGAGCGAGGATGTAGTTACCTCTAGTGCTGAAGTAGTTCAGCGAGAGACGGTAGACGTGTCCATGGAGTCGAGGATCAGGACAGCTACCAGTGGTACTTGACAAGCGGCGACTGCTAGGTTAGATGAGTTACCAGCTAGGCCGGCGATTGACCGTGCTAGTTTGGCACCAGGTGTGGTGTTGTTGGACAACAGAAGTGGTATCTTCTGTTTGGTGGCACCTTCAGGGAAAGTGTATCGACCCCAGAAGGTCTTGTTAGACTCTGGAGCCCAACCGTTGATGTTGGGAAAGGCGGCGTGTATTGGTTTGGGTCTGAAGAAGTCCGAGATAGAGAGATGTCCATTCCAGTTGCAGACACTCTAGAGGGATCAGGAGGTACGGCTCTACACATGACATGTGAGATGTTGACGGTGAGAGTTCGGTCAGATCACCCCACGGATGGCTCCATGGTGAAGGCCAAGGTCATCGTTACAGCCGCAGAGTCTTATGATGTATTGGTGGGAGGTGTTGTGTTGTATCCTATGAGGTTCGTGATCGACTATTGGACGGAGACAGCATCTTACAGACCAAGTTGGCAGTCCGGTGAGGGACGAGTGAGCCGCTTACCAGTGCGGTTCAGTGCTAGAGTTGGGACGACGGAGCCTACACCAAGGACGATGGCATCCGTTGCAGGGTTCAGTTCGGTCATCACTTGGCCGGGCGAGTTGTTGGAAGACAATACTCATGTGGAGGATACTCCGATCTTTGAGGAGGTGGAGGACATGTCTAGCATGTCTACGTTAGTACCATCTGCCTTGGATGTTTCATTCTGGAGTTCGAGTGGAGAGTTGCAGCAATATGCTGATCAGTTGGTGCAGCAGGCTTGGAGTGAAGCCTTTGTACCACCAGTAGAGGAACAAAAGGTTGTTCCTGCTACTGGCCATGTGACCTTATCACCGTTGGATACGACTCCCATTGTGTGACAGTATCCAGAGGAGGGTGTATGTGTGCTGGAGCTGTTTGGAGGGATCAGCACAAGTTTGGCTGCGGTATTGCAAGCAGATATACAAGTACAGCGATACTGGTATGTGGAGAGAGATGAGATTGCGAGACGCATCTCATTGCGACATGTGGCACGTTTGGTGCAGAGATATCCTGAGTTGTTGCCCATATCAGCTATTAGAGGATACCAGCAAGCATTACCGTCGGATATTTCGCTGCTGGGGGCGCATGATCTTACGTTGGTGGGCACCATTCACTTGGTGATAGCCGGATGGCCATGTCAAGGTCACACGCGTGCTGGGAGAGGTCAGGGTTTACATGACCCGCGATCTAGGATGTTCTGGGAGATGTTACGGATCTTATGACATCTCTAGATTCATCAGGTGGATTCTCCAGCGTACATCTTGGAGAACGTTCCTTTGTTGGGTGATGCTCGTACACAGATGATGGCGAGTGTGCACCAAGTGCGGTCTTGGATTGGACCAGCAGTGTTGTTGGTTGCAGCGAGAGTAGGATCTCGTGCACATCGTCCACGGTTGTGGTGGACGAATTTGTTACCGAGAGAGGTGCTTAAGCGAGCACACGATGGAGTGAGACGACCAGCACATCTCACCGTTGATAGCATCTTGGATGCAGGACGACGATCTCAAGTAGTGAGAGTCGTCGATAGGTCACCCATGGCAGTGGTGAACCTAGTGAGACGGCCCATGGTAGCATTACCCACATTGGTAAGCTTTCCAGCGTCACATGCTTACAGAGATGGAGGACCTGGGCTTGTGTGGGATGCTCAATTACGGCAGTTGGTAGAGCCCAATGCCGATGAGAGAGAGCGAGCGATGGGTTTCGCTACGGGTACGACGGCAGTAGCTTCGGTGTCAGAGGCTTCACGTCGTCAAGTATTAGGTCAAGCAATGGATTTGAATTGCTTGACATGGATTGTTAGCCTTGGATTGGCTGAGCAGCGTCGGATGCGATCGACGGGTGTTACTGCTCGAGCACTCTTGAGCTCTTTGCCTACCGGGTCGGTGGAGGCAAAGGCTGGGGGCGAGGCAAGTGGAGTTCGTCATCCTTGGATATCATGGGATGTCATAGGAGAGAGTGTGGAGCTTGCAGCTAGAACTGCAGAAGTTTTACGCACAGTAGCGGTGGAGGTTGTTGGTGGTGAGCAGAAGGAAACTGCTCCAGAGGCTGCAAGATAGCAGTCAACGACTTTCGTCTTCTACCTCTAGCATGGTGACAGAGGATACTTGGGAGCTAGAGATTGGACCCAAGCTTATAGGAGAGGAGAGACGAAGAGTCCAAAGATTCCTGAAGAGCTACAGGAATTGTTTTGCCTTCAGTATGAAGGATTTGGGTACCTTGAAAGGACCTGATATACGGATCGACTTGGCTAATGACACGCCAATCTTTCGACGTCCTTACAGATACAGTGACATGGAGAGAGCCTTGATCCAGAGTCGGACTCAAGACTTGTTGGAGGCTGGATTGGTGGAGATGTCGCATGGAGAGTATGCATCTGTCACAGTTATGCCAGCCAAGAAGGATATGTATGGCAACTACACAGATAGACGAATGTGTGGGGACTATCGTCCTATCAATCGGCAGACGAAGTCCGATAAGTATGCCATGCCGACACCTGAGGAGATCTTTGATGCAGTGGGGCATGTGAAGGTCTTCAGTACTTTGGATCTTCGAGCAGGGTATCATCAGTTGCCAGTGAGAGAAGAAGATAAGTCCAAGACAGCATTCTGGGGAATTGACTCTCACGGCAAGGATTGTTTGTATCAGTGGCGGTTCTTATCATTTGGGTTGAAGAACGCCCCTGTTGAGTTCCAAAGGGTGATGGACAGAATCCTAGCAGGATTGGATTTTGTCAGATGTTATATCGACGACATCTTAGTCTATAGTGCTACAGTGGAGGAGCACGAGAGACACTTACGAGAGGGTTTGAGCGGTTGAGAGCTCATGGGTTGAAGTTACACCCTGGGAAGTGTAAGTTCTTCCATGAGTTGGTAGAGTATCTGGGCCACACCATCTATCCAGGTGGATTGGGTGTTCAACAGACGAAGGTTGAGGCTATTGCACGTATCCCGCGCCCCACAGATGTGAGTCGAGTTCGGGCATTTGTTGGTTTGGTGAACTTTTATCGTCGGTACGTGAAGAGATTTAGTGCAATTGCGAAGCCGTTGACCAAGCTGATGAAGGTGGACCAGGAGTGGCAGTGGGGAGATGAGCAGGAGCGAGCCTTTGTAGAGCTCAAGGATAGGTTGACATCTGCTCCCATCTTGAGGAGACCCGTTACGGGGCGTCCTTTCCAACTGCACACAAATTGGAGTATGTTGGGACTTGGAGCAGTGCTGACTCAGCATGATGATGAGAAAAAGGAGTTCGTGGTGGCATATGCCAGTCGCTCCAATAATTCAGCGGAGGCGAGGTATGGTTCGTATGAGGGAGAGTGTTTGGCGGCAGTGTGGGCTGTTGCACACTTTCGATGTTATCTGTTTGGGAACCCTTTTACTCTCATCACTGATCACCAGCCGCTCAAGTGGTTGATGGAGTCCGATAAGCTTACAGGGAAGCTTGCACGATGGGCTCTGATCTTACAGGAGTATGACTTCCAGGTAGTACATAGACCTGGAGTTGCAAACCTAGATGCCGATGGGTTGAGTCGCAACCCGTGCACGAGTCAGCAGGATCAGACTGGGGCTCGATGGCATGACGAGGTTGATGAGGAGAAAGTGCCAGGGTGGCATGCATCTGCCTTTCTTTGTGTGTTGGCCATGACCTCTAGTATGGAAGGCCAAGTCGTATCTTTATCTGGTCAGAGAATAGATGATGAGTCTCCAGATCCTGAGGATGGAGATGGTGTTCCAGACCAGCGAGATATCCATGATGATGTGACCGTGATGGAGTATCTACGTACTGGTGTGGTAGTAGGCACAGTAAGTGCCAAGGAGCGAGATCGTGTTCTTCAACGAGCGAAGAGATTTCGACGAGAAGGACGACATGTACTTTGAGTGTGGGGTGATGGAAGGGTACGGATAGTGCCACATCCATCCCAGAGGACACAGTTAGTACGACATGCCCATGAGGAGTTGGGACATTTTGGAGTGAAGCGTACACATAGCTTACTCCAAGGACAATATTGGTGGCGTGGTATGCACATCGATGTGCAACAGTTTGTCGCACGATGTGTGGTTTGTGATCGAGTACGAGCATCGTTTAATGCTCCTACTCCACAGTTACACCCCTTACCGATTATGGGATTGGGTTACCGTTGGAGTTTGGATTTTGCGGGACCCTTACCGTTGACCGTACGTCACCACCGGTATGTGTTGGTGATGGTGAAGCACTTCTCCAAGTGGATTGAGTTGGTGGCATTACCAGACAAGGCGAGTGAAGGGACAGCGTATGCGTTCTTAGATCGAGTGCTGATTCGTTTTGGAGCACCAGCTGAAGTGCTGACAGACCAAGGTACAGAGTTCCTTGGTGAGTTTCAGGCCTTGTGTGATCAGGCGCTGATTGATCATCGGACTACATCTCGAGATCATCCTGAGGCGGATGGTTTGGCAGAGAGGGTAGTTCAGACGGTGAAGAAAGGATTGCACAAGTATGGCTTGCAGAAGGGCCACTTGGGAGACTGGGATGTGCAGTTACCATGGTTGGCTATGGGCTACCGTTTCAGCCGACAAGCGTCTTTGGCTTCCTTCTCACCGTATTTTCTATGTATGAGCGAGATCCAGATCTACCTTCGGCCATTCGTCGTGATTCTGTTGAGGTGCTGGACCTTGATGATCCGGATATGTGGGTGAGAGCATGTTCTCAACGAGCAGAGACATTTCGGAGAGTTATGCCTATGGCTTTTGAGAACCTAGCGATTGCTCAGCATAGAGACACGTTGCGGTATGCGACTATCCGAGGAAGAGGTTATCGGCCGTCGATTCGCAGGTTTCATCTTGGCGATTATATCTATCTACAGCAGACTGCACCGACGACGTTCGACGTGATCGCAGGGCGCACTATTTTACGAGTGCGTGAGGTGTTACCTTCTGGGGTACTCATGTTAGAGGGCCGTGATGGTGTTGTGTGGAAGGACCATGTGCGTAATTGCGCGCCATGTCATCTTCCCAACATTGATGGTACCGTTGACCCAAGCTTAGCAGTTGTACGCGCGGGCTTGAGGTGTATGTTGTGTGGGTCTGCTGGTGGAGCAGCCCGTATGTTGGTGTGTGATGGTTGTTCGAGAGGTTGGCACATGTCATGTTTGACTCCACCTCTCAGTGTAGTTCCTACTGGACGGTGGGTTTGTCCTCGATGTATATAGCGGAGATAGTCGATTAGATCTTTGCGTGGTATGGATTGCAGACAGGCGACTAACGATGGGGCAATGTAGCACCCGGCCTCCTGATCCTTGCACCCATGAAGGTGTGTATCACGTAGTTGGGATATGGAGCTATCTGGAGTTAGAGGGACCTAACCGCCAGTTAGGGGGGCGATTGTGATACACTTGTGTATGTGTATGACATCATCCATGTGTTATGTGTATGTGTGGTGTAGCTCTGACAGCGATGTATGCTGTGTAGCGATGTGTATGCGCACGACAGCTGTCACGTCAGTTTGGACCCCTCGGCTAGGTTGATCGAGTACGAAGTGGCGCATCCCGGTAAGGCCGTTAGTGCCGTTAGGGCGAGTTGGGGAGAGCCCACTAGGGGTAAACTTCGCAGGTAGGGCTTGGAGGCCTTAGTTCTTTGAGTTGAGCCTTCAAGCTCCAGGTTATGGTGGATAGTCTAGTTGAGTGTAACCCGGATTCTCTTCGCGTTTAGAGTGGGTTTGGCTTGACCATTTGTGAGTAGTCCTTGTTGTGGTGTTGGAGATGGTAATTTCTCTATACAGATTATTGTGGTACACTTGTGTATGTGTATGACATCGTCCATGTGTTATGTGTATGTGTGGTGTAGCTCTGACAGCGATGTATGTTGTGTAGCGATGTGTATGCGCACGACAAAGGAGAGAGAGATAAATCTTAATGACAGCGACCTGCGGTCGATCAAAGAGTCTAACCAGACCAAGCTGGTCGAATAAACAGACTCAACAAAGAGTCTAAATTAGAACTCCAGACCTCGCTGTAATAATCCGACAGGTGTAGATAACACACTACACCTGTCGATACCAAAAAACATATGAAAATTCTTTAAAATGAAACCTAGATGATTTGACGTGAATCGCTGCAAGATGTGCTGCCTTGGTTAACACACGTACGCATTAAAGAATATTAGGGGTTGTTTAATTTCTAAGACAGTAGGGTCTGTTTGACACCTTGTTAACTGAAATGAAGGAAGTTTGGCCATGGGAGCCGCAATCAGAGTTACAATCCGCTATCAGATCTAGAGAGGTCTGGAATCATGAGGGTACAGGATGCATCTAATGGAGTGTTTTCGCTTTAATTCTGTATTTCGGTTTCGGTGAAAGTAAATAGTAGAAAGAAGCAGTGGATCAACTTTACATAACAGGTGAGATGTGCTGCGTCGTGCTCAATGTGCCTTTTTATGCTTAGTTACGTCCTTCGAGTATACGATGAACGTCGATGATCATCTCCAGACTAACTGGGGGCGTAAAGTAACAACTGCTCTAGGTATTAGCAAACATAGAAAAGCTTATGAATTCAATCGTTTATTTACACCAGCAGTTAGAATTTTATTACCATAAAACTAGAGTTTTACTATAAGTGCTCTGGTGATTAAGAAGACTTTATTTTTCCAAGTTTGTTTTTTGAGAACTGAGAAATTTAACCATTATGCACAAATAATTTTGATGATTCTATGTTCATCTCAGAAAAATAAAAAGTCAACGTAAAGCTATACACCAGTTTTACAAGCTATGATTCATCTCGGAACAAATTACTAAATATTGACAGAAAAATTGTCAATACTCAAACTGTTTTTCTTTCACTCAAAAAAATTAAAAAGGGAAAAAAGCAGAAAAAGAAATCCAGACTCAAAATACACAACTTTTTTTATTCATTTTCATACTTTTATATTCAAACTCGAGGTTTAAAGCTAAAGAGATGAGATATGTTATAAGGAACAAAGAATTACCTACGACCAAGACTTGTAAATAATCTAGTAATATACAGTCGTTCGAAAAATATCCAACCTCAAGCACAAGATCAAAACTCCGATTCTTAAGAAAAGACTCGGAGTAAAACCGTGTTTGACTCAATGAGAAATATTTGCTGATATCTCTCAAGGTAGAAGCGATCAATAATTACCTAGGTAAAATATCATCAACCGTAGACTAAGTGACCATTAACTTTACACTGAGTATCAGAATCGCACTGACCATTAACTGAGTGAGTCAGGCATTCATGTAATATATATATTCATCTCTTTCATGTTAAATGAAAAAGGTGTATGAATAAGCTTAATTTTAGAGTTAGATGATATATTAAATTATTATATAACTAGTAAAATTATCAAAGTTTTTTTAATGATACATTGATGTTAATGTCTATGAGTTATGTTGTATTTTCTAGTATCATCCTTTTTATTAATATTTAATATATATCAAACTTCCTTATTTTGTATTTTTATTCTGATAGTTCTTCCTCAAACATTGGAAGAACTGAACCACAGGGTTAAACCCTGGTGGTATCCCGCTCACACTACCACCTGCTCCACTACTTGTGGATGCACCGGTAGTAGGTACTCCGCCACCTGTGGCTGCACCACTGCTATTGGCACCCGAACTCGCAGGTGCTACGCCTCCTGAAACTGCGCCAGTAGTGATAGAAACGTAGTTGGGAGACCAATGTTGTCTCCACAACTCGATCTCAACACTGTAATCTCGCCTGAACTCATGATAATCGTCCATCAGCGGTCCCTCCAAGTGCTGGAACAAACCCTTCCACGCCATGAAGGGTATAAACAACTGTGGGTTCCGCATCTGCTGCAGATCGCACCAACTGTCGAACTCCTGGATGAAGTCATCCAGCTCAATGGTACCAACTGTACCCGAGTAACGTCGAGGCCCATTCGTGGCCCCATAGATCTCGTCCATGTCCCACAACAACGGTGTGGTGACACTAGACTCACCACCAGAAAACGCACTGTTTGCGTCTTACTCGTCCTCTGGAACAACCGACGGCAATGGTGTAGGTAGTCGGTACCTCACCCCACTCCGTGTATACCCACTGTCCGAGAAGTCCCCACCAGAACCTCCCGAGAACTCCGTGATGAGAGAATCCCGCTAACACACTCCCCAACTGGAATGTCGTAATCCCCGTCACCACCGTAACCACCACTTGCCTAACCCCGTTCCTACTGAGCTCACCTATCCCCTACTAGGACGGTCAAGGTAAGGACAACCTGTACCTGCCATCACCACAGGCAGCCTCTCACGGTCTGTTGGTCGTCACTCCAACCGCACCGTGAGAGAGACAAAAGTAGTCTGACTGGTCCGCAACTCCAGCCTCACTACCAACAACACACTGGAGTGAACTCACTCCGGAAATCAAGCGCCAACACAAGCAAACACGGCGCACAAACAGGAAGCATAATATGGAGGGGTTCCAACCACAAGAAGTCCAAACGATAACCCTCCACACTCAAACATTCACATAAAGAGAAACCCAGTCCCACCCGGACTGACGTCTCCTTGTCGGTGACCACATGCACAATATATGGTCACCAACTGTCGTAACTGACACTGGAGGTCACTAACTAGATGTCCACACCTCTAGTAGCTCCAAAAACATCCACGTGGTAACTCCACTAGCTCACCCAAGACAACTGCCACCAACTGCCTACATACGCGTCTCTACGATATAGGCAAACACTACCACAACTATAGCTTACCCCTAATACTGTGGGGTCGCCCTACCACTCCTCTAAGGACGTGCGAGAAGGTCTCCTACTACCTTATACAAGTCCATAAGTACTTGCACGCATCCCTGTAGGACACCAAGAGCTATTGGTCTAGTGGTAAAGCCAAAGCTAAGACTACAGAGTCAGGAGTCCAGGTCCAGGAATAGTGTTGGGATGGGTGACCAGCTGGTTTTACCCTTCCCACACACCTGAAGCTTGGATACCTCTCTCACGTACGCCAGCAAGCTGGCTTGCGGCGGGCGCGGGCTCGAGCTCAGGCTCAGGCTCAGGCTCAGCTCCGCTCCGCCTCCGCACTCTCGCACTCCGCTCTCACGTCTCCGCACTCACGCACCTCTGCTCCTCGAAGCCTCTAAACGCCTCGACACTCCCGCTCCCTCTCCGCTCCGCTCCGCTTGAAGTAGAGTAGAACAGGTACACACACACCAGAAGAGGCTCGAATTGCAGAAGATTGCACCAAAACAGCCTCCAAAACAGCGAAAACAGCTTGCGGGTGCACACGGGTGATCAAAATCTGACGTAAAACAGCAAGAACCTCCAAATCCAACCCGAACACCACCAAAACAGATTCGCAAATGCACCACACACACTTCGCGGATGCACACAAACACAAAACAACTACTAAACTCGAGTTTCCACACGAAATTGAGCCAAAATCTGACGTAACTAGCCTTTTGCACTTGCGGGTGTCACAGCAGCGAACTTCGACATGCCATAACTTCTTCAATCCTTGGCCAAACTCCACGAAACTTGGTGCACTGGAATCGTCTCTCCAATGCGCTTCCAAAGAGTCCACTCCGGCCCGACATTGACAAGTATTTCAGCTGCTACGCCCAAACGCGCAATCCGGCTCCAACAACACACTTCAAGAACATTCCGCAAAATTTCTGCAGCGCTTCCGCATGACAGAAATCTCCACTCAACCCCAACAACAGCAAATCGATCTGCGACCAGCAATGTAGCACGGCGCCCACACACCTCGATCACGGCTCCACACAATCAAGCACGAACGACAACGCCCGAAGATACCAGCGGACGATTTCTGATTTCAGATCAGCGAGTTCTTACTGAACTCCGCCTCGACCTGCACTTAGTTCTTTGAGTAATCTGTATAGAGAAATTATCATCTCCAACACCACAACAAGGACTACTCACAAATGGTCAAGCCAAACCCACTCTAAACGCGAAGAGAATCCGGGTTACACTCAACTAGACTATCCACCATAGCCTGGAGCTTGAAGGCTCAACTCAAAGAACTAAGGCCTCCAAGCCCTACCTGCGAAGTTTACCCCTAGTGGGCTCTCCCCAACTCGCCCTAACGGCACTAACGGCCTTACCGGGATGCGCCACTTCGCACTCGGTCAACCTAGCCGAGGGGTCCAAACTGACGTGACACCTTCCAGTTTAGGTGGTAGAATTGGTTGAATTATTTGACCTGTCTTGTTTAGATTCTTTGTTGAGTCTGTTTATTAGATAGTTGTCTCTCGAGATAATCTCTCCCCCTCCCGTTTAAGTGTTAGAATTGGACTAATTTTTTGACCGCTCTGGTTTAGACTCTTTTTTGAGTCTGTTTATTCGATCACAAGCCGCTGTCATTAGAGTCCTTGTCTCTCGAGATAATATCTCCCCCTCCCGTTTAGATGTTAGAATTGGGTTGGACTTTGACTTCTTGTTTAGACTTTTGTTGAGTCTATTTATTCGACCGATCTGGTTTAAACTCTTTGTTGAGTCTATTTATTCGATAATCTCTCTCTCTCCAGTTTAGGTGTTAGAATTAGACTAATTATTCGACCAGACTGGTTTAGATTCCTTATTGAGTCTGTTTATTCGACCACATGACGCTTTCACCAGAGTCTTTTTCTCTCGAGATAATCTCTCCCCCTCGCGTTTAGGTGTTAAAACTATTAATCTTTTCTTAGAATTATTCTAATTTTATGCTTTTGGTGTTAAATCATAGCTAATCATTATTTGTTAGTGTTACTCAGTTACTATTACTTTCAAGTGAGAAATGGGTACAAGACTTGACTAACGAATGTTAGTTATTATTGATTGAATGACTTTAAATTCTATTTATTTGACATATTTATTTATGAGATCAAACGAGAAAGAAAATAAGTAATGCAGAACCTAAAAGAACCAGATGCTAAAAAAAGAATGATAGAAATCGTAGATGTGAAATCACGTCTCTAGAACACATAGAAGTTCGAAGAGAAGCTTAAGAATTCATCGTTTACTTACACGATTTTACCTTATAGGTAAAATCTCACACGGTTTCACTAACAGGCGACATTTCAGTTCATGTGCACCACAGCTTCACTGGTTCTTTAAGCCCTACGTTCCTCACGATGGTAGCTATAGGAATCATCAATGCATTGGAATAACCTCGATCGATCTGAAGCTTGCTTTGAAATCCGTGCGTCTAACATGGACATTCAACCCACCTTCATATCGTCAAGACTCCATAATAGCTCAAGCTGGTCCGCCGATTCAGCCGAAAAAATGAAAGAAAAGAAGAAGAGCGAGTTGACTTGATTGAAGAGTGAACGAGATATTTTATAAGAATATTAGGGAAGAAAAAGGAGTAACTAAAGAACAATGTAACCTGGAAATGATCATGCGTATTCAGGTTTTCTTGTCAATGAGATGATTCATTAGCTTCTCGATAAGAGGATAATTTTAACAGAAGTTTCTGTTCAATGTTCAGCAATTGTTATTAAATTTTAAGATTCGTTTAAGCTGTAACCAATTCGTGTGTTAGGGAAAGCCCCGTAAGAACTTTTATGAACGTTAATACACAGTGTATAGCTTTGGCACTCCTTATACATGCTATGCATGAAGTGTCAAGTGTCGAAGAAAAGAAGTGTATCAAACCCTTGAAGGGATATCTTCTCCTTTCTCAAGTATGGATAAGTCGATGACAGTGCCGGCACGAGTAATTTCAGATATATCATAGAAAATTCATCGCCAAAGAGCGATGATGATGGGGAAGCACCCTTTTTCTTCTATAAAATCACGTCCTCATCGAAGCTAGAGAATTTTCTTACAATATCATCGCTTGTTTGGTTTATCCTCTTCAGTAAATAATACGTGTCGGCCTTGTATAATCTAAACAGATTTGGTAGGCATAAGGGTGAAAATTAATTTATTTTCTAAGAAAGAGAGGACATCATGATAAACATCAGTTAGAGAGAGCCACGCAGATTATAAGAGAAGTTCAACTTTTCTGCATTATCGAACCAACGGTTCTTGTTTAGGGGAGTTTGCATATTAGCTTTCATATTCAACCTCTTCCAAGTTCAGAAGAGGGAAATATGAATACTCTTTAATTTATTTCCTAATTTTTTCTCTTGGAGAGGTTAGGTCATAAATGTAAAATATTTAAATAGAATTTAATGACTCTTTGATTGAACATTTTATGATATTAACATGAGAGTGCTTGTGGGTACTGCACTTATGAGTTTTTCTTTTTCTCGTAACATGTGTAATACTGAGGGTAACAGAGAACTATTTTTAGATATTCAAATTTAGAAATTTCATTTTTAGCTTTCTCGTGAGTGAGTGAACAAACTGGTGAGATCTGTTTAGCTTGTTTGTCAGTTTCTTCTAAAATCTCTATTTAGCTGTGATTATCAGTTTATTCTAAATTTTATGTTTTATTCCACTAATGTATTCTTCAGTAAACACTAACCAAGTTGCTAGCCAATAGTTTACGATAATTTTATGAGTTATGTTAATATTTTGTCTTCTTCTTAGCCAGAAATGCACTTTGTATGCATATTCTCTTTCTTTTTTACACTACGTTTGCTTGTTCATTTGTTACTCAAGCTAGAGTTTCACTTACTGTTCTTATTATATATAGCAGATCTATGGATATGGATGCTCATCCCTTGAATATGGAAAAGCAAGATATATCACAGATGTTGTGGTTGGATGATATGTCTGCTGAGGATTCTCTTTTCTACTTTCTCTGGCAATCAAGCTCCTGTTTGAGAATCAAAGACAACGGCTATTCTCTCCTAGATGAGAGATATCAGTAAAGGGATCAGAAGACTTATCATCTCCCTAGAGGGGGTTGTTATATACTCTAACCTATAGACAAGAAAGGTTACGTAAGAGTTCAGTGATCAATCATAGAGAGATCAAACTGAGGTTCATATAATTAGAGATGACGAAACTTGGTAGTACTAAGAGTGACTGAAGTCTGAATCTAGACATTATCTTTAACAACCCCTCTTAATGTCAGTGGTAATGAATATACACCAAATACATATCTCAATTTTGAGACCTGTTTGAAGACAAAGGCTTGGTGAATATATCAACACTTTGATCATCAGTTGTTACCCATTGAGTAACAACCTCTCCGGAAATTATTTTTTCTCTAAAGAAGTGGATTTTGCACTTCAGATGTGCTTTGTTCTAACATGATGCACTGGATTTTTTGCCAATGCTATTGCACTTATGCTATCAGTCCAGATTACTGTTGGAGTCCTGGTTCACACTTACATCCTCCAACATTCATCTTAGTCAAATGGCCTCTCTTGTTACGTTACACATATCATGATATTCTCTTTTAGAGGAGGATAAAGCAATAGTTAGCTGTTTTTTACACTGCCAAGTGATGACACCTCCTCCAAGTATAAACGCAAATCCGGACATTAATTTATGATCAGAAGAATCATCTGCCCAATCAACCTCTGTAAATCAGACAAGTCCAAGAGACTTATTTGAGCTATATCTGAGTCCATAACAGATAAGCACAAAACTCTTTTTGCTGCCCTCATATGCATTATTTTGGGACACTTGTGATGTCAACAATTTGCAAGATTGGAAGTTTTTTCAAAAAATTTAAGTTAATGATGTGCTTTATAATTGAAGTAACTTATTATTTAAGTTTACACCCTGCTTAGCAGGAAGATGAACTTAAGACGAATTCGTGAGAAGAAGTAACTTCTTCTGAAGGCCGAAGACGAGATCTGGAAACAGAGTGTGCTTCCGAGGAAGACTGTTACTGTAACTGCGAGAAGCACCAATCTCACACCAATTTGTGAAGTTAGGTGTACCTAAAAGATAACCACTGCCGCAGTAGGACCAGGATCGACCAAGCAATTACTTGAACGCGGAGAGTAGACAGAGAAGCTCAAGAGAAGAGGCGCCATATCTTTTCTTTTCTTCTCTACTCAATTTGAAATCGAGGAGGACACTGGAGGAGCGCACAGAGAGAATTCAGTGAGAGATTGAGAGCAGTCGTCTTCTCGCAAGAAGAGAACTCGAATTAGAAGAAGGCAGGAGTTCTCAAGAGAATCGAAGATTAGAAATTTGAGAACCGAAGAAGGGAATCGAGGATTGGAAGCTTCAGGATTGCAGATAGCAGCTTGAAGTCGAATGCAGAAGCATGATCATAGCAAGGCGAAGTCATCGTGAGCAGAATCAAATTACTTAAGTGCACGCAGAAGATTCTGAAGAGTGAAACAAAAGCGTAGCACATTAGAAGCGCAGTACTGAGGTTCTTCTCGCTTCTTTCTCCTTTCCCATCGCTTCCGTCTTTCTGTTCTTGTGTTTTCATGCTTCCCCGGTTGCTTGCAGGAAGCCTACCGATCCCTCCCCTCCTCTGAAATTTTCCTGAGAGAATCGAACGCGGAAACGCTGTCCAATTTTCGACAGTCCTCTTTTCAATCTCTTCCCGAAAGATCGAATTTGATCTTCTTCTCCCTCATGTCCCGAATCCTTTGTTTTGTCTATCAATTTCTCTACCCACTGTGCTTCTGTTCTTGAATCCATGAGCAGAAGACTCGTTTGAATGTCTAGACATTTCCAGAAATTGAATGTTCAAAATTCACATCAAGTAGCTTAGATTGGATTGGAATTGATTTGTGAGAAGCTTGATGTGAATCCAAAGTGAGCTTGAGACTTGATGATTGTTTCGAGAAGTCAGAAATTGAGAATCAGACCAGTGTCTCCCAAGCTTCCTGACTTCTCAAATCCACATATTCCTAGAGAGCTAGAAGACTGGAAAGGCTGGCAAAATGAGAGAGAAGATGTGAGGGTCCTCTACGGGTCTCTTTTGTCTGACCCATAGCAACGTGTTCCTTCTTCTTCTCAACTTTAGATGAGAATTGTGAGAAATCTTGCTGGCAAAATCAGGAGAGCAATGTCAAGGGTCATGTCTCTCATTACACAACAAGCTTCTTCTGAGAGTGTATGCGAGGTGAGGAGTCGAAAGATAGAGTACCAACGTTCAGTGTCTGTTGTGAGGATAGATTACGTCTAGGAAGCCGAGGACAGATGAGATCAATGATGAGAAGCCTAGATGCGAAAAGTCTTCTGAAGACGTTAGTAAACCAGAAGCTGTCCCGGAAGTCTTCCTGGAGGTGATTGTCACCACAAGAGCCCTCAAACCTTCTTTTGATCGATTAGTAGCGCTTTTCAAGTATCTCTTCATCTTTTGTTAGGAAGTAGGATGAATTGCAAAGTGGATTGTCTTCTTAGAAATCTCTGAGAGGTCTTTCTTAGTTAAGGTTGCGTAGATATAGATCGGAAGACGTGATGCACTTAGGAAGCACTGTTAGAATTCTGAAAGACAGAATAGGTATCTTCTGGGCTGTTAGACTGTGAGGGCTTGGTAAGGATTGAGCCTTAGGCTCACAACAAGTATGTGCAATATAGTGTGACAGAAGCTTCAAAATGACGATGCATCCCCGAGGACTTGTGTTATTACAAGCAGAGCTGATGATACTGACTTTTAAATACACATATAGATGAAAAGACCAGATAAATATAAAATTTCTAACGATTTCCAAGAAAAATTATTACTACGTACTAATCCACACTGAATTTCTTAAAGATATCAATAAAAGAATATCTCAAATATCTCATAGTCCTCGTTTGATACTTTATCCCTCGAAGGAGAATTTCTAATATGAAAATTTTAGTTTGATTTGAACGGATCTCTCAATATATCCTCTAAGTCTCTAATATGAAGAAATATCTCAACTTTTTCTCCTCCACATGTATGACGTATTTTACCATCCAAGGTGACGATTAGAACAATATTATTATCTAGTAATGCCCCGCATATTTTATTCAACTGTCCGCCTTCTCACCCCTTCCTACTAGTTGGCAGTAGGAGGTACAAGTAACTTCTTCGTGCAATAGATTTCGAACAAAACTTAAACCAGATGTAGCATTAAATACAACAAACCTTCAGCAGATAAAATATGCATGTAATATGAACTTCTGGGGAACCGTTTTGCGCTTGTTACTATCGCAACACACATATATTTCAAGTAAAAGTTTTATTCTAACCTAGAGAAAAAATAAAATTATCTATAATATTAAACATTACCTGAACCTGGAGATGCAAGAAGAAACCGACATAACCATAAGGTAAATAGAGAAGAATACCAATAGTATATATGCAGGAGGTTACAAATAATGAAAAATAGTGAGAGATTTAATTTATTACCTAACCTTTCTCAACAAAAAAAATAGATAATAAATTAAACCACATGCATATTCCCCCTCTTCCTAACTCGAAAGAGACTGGATAATTATTATGCATTCCTAGCTAACAAAATCTCAGATTGTTAGTACGATGGTTTCCAAGTTCACATGTCTAGGGTTTGAAACTCCATGTGTAAAACTCTTACTTTCAGAAAGTCGAAAAATATTTTAGCTTCTAGGAAAAGTCGTAAAAAACGACGATCTTGATGAAACAAATCTCGTGTTCTAACGAATTGATCACTATTATAACACTTTTTGAAAGTTTACAATCACCATAAAATAAATCTGTTTAGAAAACAATTGATTCAAATATGGTTCATATTGTAACATTTTCTTACAACATCTTTCAGCCGTCTGATCTCAAGTCAAGTTGACCTGTAATGTTTTAAAAATTTTATATTTTTATGTTATTTTAACCATAAATCTTTTGTTTCAAAAAGAATAAAAACATGAGAAATAATCACAGTTACAATATACTAATGAGTCGTTGTTTGTCGAGCACACACACCCCCACGGCCGTGCACTATTAACTCCCTTCCGTGTGTTAAATATTGCGGAGAAGGTATTTCTGCGTGTTCCATGCCTGCGTTTACTATGAACGCATCTGCAGCTGAGGATTCGAATAGTACCGTACTGCAACTTGACAATCATTTCCTGACTTTTCTTTGGAATACAACGACGTGAGGTTTTGGATGGTTGACCTCGTTCGTTTATATCTTCTCGGATTTCATTTCACTGCATCGATCATGGTTACGTACTAGATATTTGTTGATCCATGATGATCGCCGCTCAACTCTTCGAGCAAGTCATGCATAGACGGCTGTGCGCGACTGCTCGGTCGACTCTGCATCCATCGATCCTCGCTTCTCAACTTTTCCAGCTGAAGTCAAATATTTTGTAGCAGCTACATACTTCAAACGGTCGTTTGATCATCGTCGTCGTGACTGACTCCGACCTTAAGCTTGTCGGATATATTCTTTTGATTGAATGCTCACTGGCAATCTGCTTCCATAGTATATCTAGAAGTTCCACTCTCAGCAAGTTTAATCAAGGTCACGGCTGCCAATGCCTGTAACAGTATTCGTGGAACTTTCTGGTAAGGATGCATTAATTCTGAGGAGGGATGGATCCGAACAGGACTCATGAGGGACTGTCGAGCGCATGTCAGCGTAGACTGCCAGCGGACAGGATCTTGAGCAACGGTTAGGCTAGTTAGTGTTTCTTGGTGGCAAGCTTGAGCACTAGCGCCTCCATGCCTTGCTCGTGTTCATCTGACCGACCGACTGAATTTGAGGTTCACTTTCAGTTGGGGGCCTAAAGCTTGTAAACGTTCTTGCTGGTCGTCGGCGTGTACAGCAATTCAGATCCGAGTCGTCTGACCATGTATTGAACTGAGAAAGGAACCCTGTCCAGAGTCTAGAGGGCTCCTTTAGTAATTAATACTCGTATGCGACAACGACAGAGAAACGACAGAGAGGTCTCTCTGTCGTTCTCGCATACGAGTAATTACTAATGAGCCCCGAAAAGAAATATTCATTCATGGGCAGTTGACGAGCAGACTGTAGGACAAACCCACGAGACTTTGTTCATATTGTACTTCCATCGTGGGCCCTTGCTCACGTCGAGGGCACATGCACGTACAGTCGACTGTGAGTCAAATCTCTCTTCAGGTGGTGTAGATAGCTCGCAACGGAACGGAAGCGGCAAGGCAGGGTCTGGACAGACTTGACCGGCGAGCACGTCTGTTCAAACTACACTCATTAGATGATTAGACCTGTACTGTAGTTCTGCTCTTGACATACCGTACTGCTATTTAAGTTCGCGCAGAAATTAAATAATTATTAGGCTGCGCGAATGTTTAGAGAATACAAATTAGAACTGCGCGAAATCTTGGGATAATATTACTGACACAACTCTGACACAAGTGGAGATATATTTTTTGAAGAATGATCTTTTTCTTGCTAGATTTACTTATAGATACAATAAAAGATTTCAAAGTTAAAAATACCAAACCAAATACCAGAAGTGCGCGAATATAATAAAATTTAAAAGCAGACTGCGCGAAATGTTAATACGAACCATTCTGTGTGTTCGCGCAGCTGCTGCGCGAACTTAAATAGCAGTACGGTACCTGCATGACCGATAATCCGGACCTTTTTTGTCCGAAGAGGCCTAGGAACTCGAAGCAGTTTCTCTGATACCTTAACTTTCTGGATGATGCATGCATGGGTTTTCGTTATCAAAATTTATAATTACGGACCTTCCCAAGGCCTACAGGTGCAAACTGTTACAGTGATCCATATATACACACAAGTATATATGGAAACGTTGAACGATTCCCAGGAGAATTCGAAGTTGCAGTTGTTCTATTCGTAATAGACGAGTATGTCGACAGTGACACATGCTTTCATATGAACAGGTTAAATTGGTTCAAGCGCATGACGTTAGTGTTGCAGCGTGCAAAACACGGAAGGAACACGTCTCAAGCCTTCATGTAGGATATTTATTGATCATCTTTTGTATACGATAGTTGTTCATTTGTGCGATTTCAGAAGGCTTCGAAGTTTCTTGCTCTGAAATATATACGTGATCACTCGCCTTGAGGAAATCCACGCCTGCGTGTCAATCTGGGAATTTGCATAAGAACTGACTGATCAGTTAAACAGCTGCTCCATCGAGTAGTAGTGCCGGTCCTCCTGGAAGACTTGAACAAATGTGTAGGTCCTCAGGAGGACTTGCGAAAAACAAGTGGAAGACCTTGTTCAAGGTCACACTATACCACTAGACAGATACCTACTGGCTAGTTACTGCACTCGACTCGAGATGGTAGCTAGCTAGGGTGCTTTTGCCTTTCATCCTTACTTTCATCTTGCAGATCCTCGTACTAGTCTCTTTCTAAAAGTGTGTGTTGACCAAAACTTCGCCAAAGTGTGACTTTCTTATAATTATTGTGGCTTCGTTTGGGTTGAAAGTTTAACTGTTTGAAAGCTCTTTCTGAAATCAGTCCAAGAAAAGCAAAGTCTTTTAAGGCCTAAATAACTTTCAGAATTGCCAAATTCGATCTCCTTCCCTTCCAATCTTTGACAAGACAATTTCACACTTTTTCTCTCTTTTATGATGAAGGTGGTATGCACACACTATGCCTCTACTCGTTCGTCAACCTCCTTGAGAATATTCTTACTTGAGCTCTGATACAATGTTTGAAAACCAAAGGCAGGGACTACTGTCTCCTAGATGAGATATATCAGTAAAGGATGAGAAGAGTCATCATTTGATCCCTTTACTCATCTGAGGAGGGTTGTTATATGCGATAACCTAAGGACAAGAAGGTTACGCAAGAAATCAGTGATCAGTCATAAAGAGATCAGACTGAGGCTGATATATTAGAGGTGACTGAACTTGATAGTACTAAGAGTGAATGAAATCTGAATCTAAAAATTATCTTTAACAGCTACTACCTACGGCAATTATGGTCTCACTTAGTTACGACACTTCAGGTTCTAACTCGATCTTAACCACGATTAACTTCATCTGACAACTGTTTGTATCAGCAACAAGAATGGATTCTCGGAGGCCTGCAGAAAACAATGTCATTTCTCGTCATTCTCGTGTGTATCAAATTTACAACATCCAAAGTCATGGAGTTTCAGGAAGTTGCTATTGTCGTTCAAAACAACCAAAACTTCTAGAACTCTACTTACTCTCCCAGAACTCTACGTACTTGTTCGTGCTCAGACCTTTGTCCTTCAAAACTCAGGTGGTCAAAACTAACGCTAGTTTCTCCAGACTGTGCATCAATGATCAATCCAGTGCAGTTTACATTACTTAACAAGTATTTAAGGTGGTCAAATTTCCTCACCGAAATAGGTGGTCCAGGATCATGAGATTACAAGCTAAGTCTTGTCTCATGTCAAGATCACTGCCATCTACGATACTGTAATAGAAAGAGAGATAAACGGAAGTAATGAATCCTGCCTGAGTTCATGATCTCAGATTGATAATAGTCAGAAGATCAGCCGTAGTAGCCAAAGAACAGGGCAATGGTAGAAATTAAATTAATTATAATTAAGTAAATGCAAATCATGGCCACTATAAAATTGCAGGGATTTGGTTGTTCGATGATATTACAGTATAGTGCCATGGAGTACTTGTAAGCTCGTCCACTGACAGCGTTACCTCTTAGTCAGTCGCCGAAAACCGAATTGGACTTACTAATATCTTTCCACTTCATACTAAGAAAGATAAATATATCGGGGTGCACGATATCCGCCTGAAACCGAAACTTGTACAGTTTTACGATTCTTATGAAAGCACTTGTTGCTGATCTCGATTTCCACTAAGCAGATTAGCTACAGTAACTGAGCTCATGTATGTAGCGAACTGAAGCATTCAACTAAGGAGTTGGAACCAGTGAATCTATTTAAGCAAATCTATCTAGGCTAAAACGTAGATGATAACAAAAAGATTTCCTGCATTTAGAAGCCATCTGGGAATCAGATAAGTGCATTATACAGAACGGTTCTCAGTTCTTACTTAGCGACTTCTTCAGCTTTTGACCTAGACACGATCTGCTTAAAGTTAAAGATGAAGCGTAACTCGGAGGTCATCAGTCAGTCATCGAGTCATGCTTGGTCAGCAGTAGCCCTTTTCGAATCCGAACACCCGCGCACGCATGGGCTCTCGTAAACACTCATAATTGCTACCCGCTATGGCACTGAGATTCGTTGCCAAAAGCAGATTGAAATGATCTGGAACAGAACGATCTACCAGTAGCTAGCCATAGTGGTGAACGCTAGGCAATGCATAGCAGACGGATGGAAAGACCCCATCAAACGTACAAGGGAAAGAGGGAAAAGCAACCAACGCTCCGACAGGATGAAGAACATTGGTACTAAGTTCGCTATCTGTAGCTCTAAGTCGCTTAACACTCTTAAAATATCACACACCGATAAATCACAACCCCTGGTGCACTGCAATTGCTCTCCTATAGACTGTGCTCTCTGTAGAGCAGTGAAAACTAGTTGTTTAAACAATGTAGTGCAAAAAAAAAGAAGGTGGTACCTCTAGCGTCTCTCATGGTAGGACATAATCTCGAATAAAAACATTGAACTTTGAGACTGACCATTCATATATCTCCAAGGCTAGAGGATGAAGCGATGTCGCTCATGCATACTCTTATACTTGGTCATCCTCGCTGCTGCCGTCACGCTTGCAACCCATCTTGGAGGAGGAGTGATCACTTCTATCGTCATCGAGTTTCGTGTCGGATATGTGACAACCACATCTGCCACTGAGACTTCATCCTCTCGCATCATGTGCAGGTCAGCTCTAACTAACCCTCTCGTTTGAAAAACATATCAACGCTCTCTTCACGTCATGTAAACACTCTCCCGTGCTATAGCAAACACAACGTCCTTCATGACATCATGAGTAGCTATTGCTCTCTATCGTGAGGACAGCAAGCAAAGTGTCGAACGAGACACCACATTCGCATGTAGGCAACACTGAAGCAACAAGCTGGACCAAGCCTAGGTGAAACCTCATCACTGTAGGGAAGACCATCGGTGCGAGTTAGAACGCGCTAATGTAAGATCAACCTATGAACCAAGAGCATGTGCCTTTGCTGAAACAAGAGTGGAGTTGAGCTATAGCATCCCATGAGATGAAAGGATCAACTAAGAGCGCATGAAGAACCTGCTGGAAGTGATGTCCCATCAGAAAGAACTGTAGTACTCGAGATCCATTAGAAGCTAAGATATCGAATCAGAAATATGCCTCATGTGCCTCAAGAGTCAAACTATCTCTTGTCTCATGGAGATACATCTATAGTGGATAAGAATCATCCTCCATCTTTATCACATAGCTCTCCAGAATAGGTCTATCTTGCACGAGAAACCGATAAAACAACAGACTAAAAGTGTTGAGGAGTAGTCTTCTCCATATGTAACAAATCCACCCTATCATATGATATCGATAATGATGTCTTCTTAGGTGAGAGAGGTCTTGTCACACACTCAAAGGTCTCTGATCCTAGGATGTCATCAAAGACCTCCATGTTCTTCTTATCAAACTCTTTAAGACACGTAATGAAGATAAGAGATGGGGGTACTATGCGGAATAAATAACCCATATGACTACTATGGAAGAAGAAAGGATACCAAAGACAACATGGGGGTCCTCTAATCCAAGGAGGTCCTCAACATGTAAAATATCCTTCGCTAGAACAACATCTAAGAATCGAAAGATTAAATCTTCTAGACCCACTAGCACTCCGAGGATAAGTAAACCACCTCTAGGTGTAACAAAATCCTTTGAGAGCTAGAGATCCGACAGAATACCTATAGGAGACCAAACCTTGCACTTTGATGTCTTCACTTTCAACCCTACCAAAGTCAATTGAGCGACGAGGTGATCAAAAAAATCACGAACTTGGTCAGAAGGACCTACGATATGCGTATAATCAACTAGAGATGGAAAACACAACCTAGAGCAACCAAAGCGATGCTCAAAAGAGCTCTATAATGAGCTAAGGAGAAGAAGAGTCCATCCAAAGAGTCTCCTTGACGAGTACCTACAGAGTTGACGATTGTAACCTCTATCGAAAGAATGTGTTGATAATAAAAAAGGAAGAACAACCATAAAACAATATTCGTCAGAGATCCACCGCCATCCATGAGCTCTTTATAGATGGAAGCGCAAGAAATGTTATTAACAATATTTTACATGTCCACTTATAAGACAACCTAATCGAGATGGATGTCCAAGAGAGCTTTAATGTCAAAAGAAACACACTCACAACCTCCAAGTGTCGCAACTCTAAAATAATGTGGACAAAGACGGTCTTGAAAAATACTCGAAGTCGGAGAACAATGATAGGACTAATAAGTCGTAAGAGAATATTGCCGATGACTATCGATCGAATCTCCTGTCATCCTTCAACATGATCAAAATCTGGATGCCTCCAATATCTGAGCTATAGAATGAAGAATATTTCCTTGACCTACTAATTGTTTTTTGAAAAAACTCCATGAAACTATTAGAGGAGTCGTCTGTCTAAAAACAATCCAGTATGTGCTCATAGACTATCTCAAGCAACCCTCTGAAAGACAGACGTGGAGTTGTGTACAAGGCTTGGACAAATAGAGATCTATCAAGACATAATGACTCTTCAAGCTGATAATCTTGAACCTCAAGTGGTGAGGATGAAGAAAACACAACGAAGTGATTATCTCCTCAATAGGACATGCCACTGATAGAGGATGCAATGCTCTAACATCTCTATTATACTCTCTAACCGATCTAACATCTACAACATTGTATGCGATCAGAAGATGAGACGTCAGAGACGTCAAGTGTTGAGATAGACTCACTCCTACCTCACGCATCACACATCAAGTATTGATTCTTCTTGTAATGCTGTCCAATCACTATCATGAAATCTCCAAACACGAGCCGTCATCTCTCTCTATGTCCCACTCTGTCAGATCAAGTATAACAAAAACACCAACAAGATAGTAAGGTGAACAATAACCACACAATCTCGTCCTTGATGTTTCGTGCCAATATGTCGAAAGATAAGCAAAATGTCTACCTCACCTTGTCATGGAGATCACGAGGTAGCCTATGGAACAAACGTCGACAAGAAAAACTAGAAAATCTCCGAATAATGTGAGCTCTCAACAACTCCCACGACTCAAGAGTATATCCAAGACGAATAGTTTGTAATGACCGCATGTGTAGACCTCCACTCTTGACTAACTTGGACATCTCATGTGATTCAATCATAGCTCTTGTGTATATTTCTCACATGAAACTTTACCCATTGTGAGAGAAATAATTGATCGTACACTGAACATGGTGTATCTCCGACTGATCTTGACATCATGGAAGAGAAAGTACCCATAGTTAGAAAAAAACCATATCCAATCAGATGATACTTGTAATAAAACCATCAAAAAAATATACTCTCAATATAAAACTCTAATCCTAAGAGATAAATAACACACTACTCGTAACAAGAAAAGGCTCATAAATCTCTCAAAAACTTTAATTCTCTTCTCAATAATCCTGAAAAGACCCAAAAGTATTTAATACTAGGTATCTAATAGGTGGTAGAGTTGGAGGAGTATAACTAAAAGACCTGCCCTTAATCGAAGTACACACTGGAGAGGGTCGCGATACAGAACATGAAATTCAAAACGATAAGATGTACCGATTCAGAATTAACGTAACTAACTAGCATTAAGCATCGACAGAATTTGAAATCCACGTCCATGCATATGCATATTCTCAATCTTTTTCAGAATTCTTTCATGACACATATTTCTGAACCGGCTGATCAATGACACGAATACTGACTCATACTTACAGTCTATGCAACTTATCATGAGTCCACTTCCTGTGTATTGCGCTCTTGCTATGCCGAGTCTAAGCTAGGGAAGGTTGGCTAGGATTCAGTAGGGCAGCCAGGGAGTGTATGTATGCGCAAGTCTGTCTCCTGGATGTTTGAAATATTTTGTGTAGAGATACACTTCAACGTCAAAGACATGGTCATCTTTAAGAATTCACGTTATACGGAGTTAAATGTATATCAGAAAGTAAGTCATTTTCAAACCAAAGGCGTGAAGACTAAAATTTGCTTCTCTCAGTCGGACGCAATTTCTCCCTGTGCTAGTGAGAGAGAGCCATAGAGATTGATAGTTGACGACAAGGTTCATCCAAGATATATATATCAAAAGTTCTCCATTGTAGAGATAAAGACATTCCAGGCAAAAGCTTTCAAATTCAAGCACAAAGTTCGGAGTGTTGAATAACACAAGAGTTAGCAGGAGCTCACACACAGCAGAAGCTGCGTACAGAGATCAGACAATAGACCTGTCATCATCTCCAGAGTAGAGGTCATTGGGGGTACCTCAGAGAAGGAACGAGGAACAAGGAGTTACAAGGAGGTATTACAAGAAAGGAGTTACAACACAGTTACACTAGAGGGAGTTACGGAACAGATACTGAAGAGGGAGAAAGGAACTGAGAGGTCATAGTCAAAGGTCATAGTCAAAGGAGAAAGAACAAAGAACGTGAACTTATATTATCCTTCAACACCCCCTCGTAAGGTCACGGGCAGTTCACATATACCAAGGCCATTTCTCAGTTTATCAAACTGAGGTTTAGACAATGGTTTAGTGAATATATCTGCTAGTTGGTCATCACTATGTACCCAAGTGGCACATACCTCTCCACTTTGTATTTTGTCACGAATAAAATGGACCTGCACCTCAATGTGCTTTGTCCTCGCATGATGGACTGGATTTCTGGCAAGAGCAATGCTACTCATGTTATCAGTGAAAATGGTAGTTGGTTCTCTTTGAACCTCTCCCAGATCTTCCAGCATCCATCTTATCCACACGACTTCCTGAACTGCATTACACAGTCCATGATATTCGACTTCTGTGGATGACAAAGAAGAAACCTTCTGTTTCTTACTTTGCCAAGTAACACCTGCACCTGCAAGCAGGAAGGCATAACCATATCTTATATAATCATCATATATAATAATCTTGATTTCCGGTCTATGACATCACCTGCCCAGTCAGCATCCGTAAAGCCTGTTAGAACTTTAGGAGTAATTGAAGTAAACTTCAGTCCATGAAACGCAGTACCTTTCAAATACATGAGTATTCGTTTCGCTGCCTTCAAATGTGAAACTCTTGGGTCCTCCATCTCCTGGCCAAGCTTGCTTACAGCGTAAGCTAGATCTGGTCTGGTCGTTACAACCAAGTAGATCAGCTTTCCAACTAGTCTCCTGTACTCAGTTTTATCAACCGCTTCGTCAAATCCATGCTGAGTAGACCAATCCTTCGAAAGTATCATTGGAGTAGGCACTGGCTTGCAGTCCTGCATCTGATACTCCCTCAATGTGTCGTTGATGTACTTATCCTGTACAAGGTACAGATCTTCTCCCTCTTCGACTAAATGAACTCCAAGACAGTAGGTAAGTCTGTCCAGGTCAGTCATGTCGAACTCTGTAGATAACTGTAACTTCACTAAAGAGATAGCCTCTTCATCGCTGCCTAAAAGGATTACATCATCCACATACAGCAGCAACGCTACTCTTCCTTTTGCTGTAACTAGGATATATAGATTAGGATCTCCCCTTGTAGAAGAGAAACCATTTTTCCTTAAGAAACTGTCTATCCTAGTAAACCAAGCTCTAGGAGCTTGCTTAAGGCCATACAAGGCTTTACGAAGTTTGTATACTAACTGCTCTTTTCCAGCAACTTGAAAACCTTGTGGCTGCTGTATGTATACTTCCTCTTGTATCTTGCCATTCAGAAAAGCATTTTTCACATCTAGTTGCCATACTTTTCAGTTATGAAGCATAGAATATGCTATTAGCAGCCTAACTGAACTCATCTTCGCTACAGGAGTAAACGTCTCACCATAGTCCTCCCCTTGCTGCTGTAGATAGCCCTTGGCTACCAGTCGAGCCTTATATCTCTGAACTGTACCATCAGCATGGTACTTCGTTTTGTACACCCATTTGGTTCCAATCAACTTCTTCCCTTCAGGAAGAGTTGTCAAGAACCAAGTATCGTTTTTCTGCAATGCAGTAAACTCCTCCTTCATTGCCTTTGTCCACTTCTCAGACTTCATAGTATCTTCGAACTTCAGTGGTTCTGCGTTATCAATCGTCTCTACTAGCCACATCTCAACAAGTCGAGCAGGTAGCCTCCTGATTCGAGTAGATCTTCTTACTTGATTCGGAAGTGGTTGAAGCACATGTTCAGGTACTGAAGTTGGAACTGTAACTTGTGTGGGAAGATCTACTACCAACTCAAGTGAGTGCACGATATGTTCTGTTTGAACAACATCAACATCTACACCACCTCTAACAGCTTGTGGTACATTCTCATCAGACTGATTATCTTGTAACATATCAGAAAGAGGAAATCTGAAAGCTAGACTAGTACCATTGGAGGTAGTGGTAGTCTCCTTCTTCTCTACCTCAAGATGAGCAGTGTGATTTGTCTCATCAAAGAAAATCCCTACTAATGACAATCTTCTCTTTGCTGTCAAGTAGTCTGTATCCCTTCGTTTGTTCAGAGTAGCCTATGAAAGTGCAAACTTTAGAGTAGTCGTCTAACTTCCTCCTCAACTCTCTAGGCACAAGTACATAGGCCTTACATCCAAAAACTCGAAGATTTGAGATATCAGGTTTTATACCTGTGAAGGCCTCTTCAGGGCTCATACCTTCCACCACCTTTGTTGGACTCCTGTTGAGAAGGTAAACTGCAGTGTTAACTGCTTCAGCCCACAGCTTCCTAGGTAGTCCTCCATCCTTGAGTAGACATCTGGTTACTTCAGCAACCACTTTGTTCTTCCTCTCCACCACTCCGTTTTGTTGTGGAGTATAAGGTGCACTTAGTTGTCTTATGATGCCTTTGGACTTGTAGAAAGCCTCAGCGGCTTTGGACAGAAATTCCCCTCCTCTGTCACTCCTGATTTTTCGGATTTTTTTGCTAGTCTGAAGCTCAACTTCAGTTATGAAGTCTTTCATGTGTGTGAAAGCTTCATTCTTCATTCTCAGAAACCTCACCCACATTTTTCGTGAATAATCATCAACTATCAAAAGGTAATATTCAGCTCTACCTAATGATGGAGGATCAATGGGTCCTGCTAGATCTATATGCAACAAATCTAGTGGAGATGTAGCCCTTCTTGCTGCTGAAGGGAACTTCTTCTGAACTTGTTTTCCCTTCAAGCAGATCTCACAAGGCTTGTGCAAAGAATCGAATTTTTGGACTCCTTCAACTAGGTTGAACTTGTACAGCAAGTTCATTCTATCTGAACTCATGTGACCTAGCCTTGTGTGCCACAAATCCGTCTTCTCTTTTACAGTAGCAGCAAGCAAAACTTCAGGTAAGGAAGTAGCTTCAAGCTCATATAAATGACCTACCACATTGCCTCTTGCTACTACACCTTGATTGTCTTGTATGTTGCATCCTTTGTTGTTGAAGTTGATGTAAAAACCAGCTTGGACTAACCTCCCAACACTGAACATGTTATGCACCACACCAGGTATATACCAAACTCCCTCAACTCGAAATACTGCTCCAGTAGGTAGTTGGAGGTGAATATCACATTGTTTCTTGACTTCGTATCTCTCACCATCTCCTAGACCAACTGTTGGTCCACTGATGATCTCCTGAAAGTTGTGGAACCACTCTCGAATGGAGGAGATATGGTTAGATGCTCCAGAATCTATCCACCATGGATGATTTAACTTACTAGTGTACAGAGCAGTAAAAAACAGCTGCTCATTACCTTCTCCTAGAGACTTAGCCTGAGCAAGATTTGCTCTGTTTTTGCCCTTATCAGTACCTTCATGTCTTGCCTTCAATCTGCACTCACGAGCAAAGTGGCCTGGTTTATCACAGTAGTGACAATTTCCATTCTTGCGCTTCTTGTCACCTTGTGCATGTGCGGAAGAGCCTCCTCCTTGGTTGCTTGATCCAGCACTGCTATTCCACCTTTTGTTGAGAGGAAATGGTTTGCTCTTCCCTCGAAAGTTTCCTCTCTGTTTGTTGATGTGCAGCAAAACAGATTCGTCACTTGCTGCTTTTCTTTTGTTCTTCTGTTCGATGTTGATTTCTTCTTGTAGCACCAAACTCTCCAGTTCGTCCATGTCAATCTTTCCAGGACGTACCTCCATAGCTTTCACAAATGCCTCATAAGCAGAAGGGAGACTTTCAAGAAACGAATGAATAGCCTCTGAACTCTCAACTCTTCCTCCTAAGGTTTTGATGTCTTGTAAGATAGATTTTGAGGGCCATAAAATGATCCTCAATGCTCTTACCCTCTTGCATCTGCAAGGTTGCGAGCTTACCCTTAAGAACTCTCAACTTCCCCTCTTTCGTCACTTCATGTTTCTTGTTAAAGGTATCCCATGCTTCTTTCGAAGTTTCTGTATCTAGGATATCAACTAGTTCTGCATCTTTCACTGTCATCTTGATCACAGAAAGTGCTAACTGATCACGTCTACCCCAAACGATAGCTTCTTCAGCAACAGTGGGTCTCTCTTGCAAACCAGTAACAAACTTCCACAAGTCATATCCAGCAAGTATGGCCTGTACCCTAGCTCTCCAAATAGGGTAGTTCAAAGTATTCAACTTATGAGAATCAGAAAGTAAGTTCTCAGTTATGGTAACCGACGCCATTGTGCACTGTCACGAACCTGGTCTAAGCAAACAGTCTCCAAATGAAAAGAAACTTGGTATGCATGTTGGCAAAGTGAAAGTAGGACCTCTATGTGCGGGGAGTGTGGGGTACGAGTAGACCTCGGACAATTTTAGTTTTCCCAAAAAAGGTCTCTAAGGTCTTCAAATCGACGGTCAAAGTTCGACAGAGGTTTCTGACAGTATCAAAATGGGGTCAGAATCGGTCGTAAAAAATTTCTTTGGAAAGGCGGAGCCTTTTTCTATCGATAAAGTGTCCTCAGAATTCGCAGAAAACATCTCTAACCCCCTCAAAACGCTGGTCAAAGGTGAGTTTCGGTAACTTTTCACCATGACGGAAAATCCAAGAAAGGGTGTATTCTACTTAATTCGACCCTTCCTGACAAGACACCATAGGTGGGTGCCCTTGAAATAATCAAAAACGTCCAGAAACCCCTCAAAATCAAGTTTCAAACTCTCTGGAACTGTAAAATAGTCTCCAAAAACGAAAAATTTCTGAGCACTCACACTGCCCACATCCGTGTTTTTCACAGTCAAGAGTACTTCTCCATCCTCACTCATACTCTCTTTTCCTTAGATGGAACCTTCCGTTCTTCCTGTCAAGCCCCCTTGCAAAAAAACTCTCTCTCTCTTGCTTCTCGCTGCCTTGCTCTGATACCATGTTGAATAACACAAGAGTTAGCAGGAGCTCACACACAGCAGAAGCTGCGTACAGGGATCAGACAGTAGACCTGTCGTCATCTCCAGAGTAGAGGTCATTGGGGATGCTTCAGAGAAAGAACGGGGAACAAGGAGTTACAAGGAGGTATTACAAGAAAGGAGTTACAACACAGTTACACTAGAGGGAGTTACGGAACAGATACTGAAGAGGGAGAAAGGAACTGAGAGGTCATAGTCAAAGGAGAAAGAACAAAGAACGTGAACTTATATTATCCTTCAACACGGAGTAGCTGCTTCAAATGTCCGAAATTTCTGCAGCTGGGAAGAATCTGCTGCTACTGTTACCAGCTTTTAAGTACAAGCATCCAGTCACAGTTGTGCAGCGCTGTAGTTTGTACACCAAGATTTTGAGTCCATTCCAAGTGGTAAAACCCGCTTCATGGGCACAATGAGAATTCTGGGGCCATAGGACTTTGAAGCCATTATGAAACATGAAGTATGGTATGAAGGTATCAAAGCTAGATTCTCAGGTACAAGTCTCGATGGGACGTAAATATAATATGGCTACTTCTACGCTCGCCAGAGTATCTCTATTGAGCCTAGCTTGAGCTTTAACATCAGTACCAACGCACAACCGACATAATAATGGAGAGATAAAATATTCCTACTTCCACAAATTTGAAGTCCTTTTTAACTGTTGGACAAAGTTATCTAATAAGTACTAACATTTTGTCAGAAAGTTGCGATCACAGCTTTCGATTCAGGAGTATGTGTATACGTACAGAGAGAGCTATACAACCAAACCACTGTTCCCGTATGAAATCTAAGGGACCGGTTCAGCTTGAAGATCATGATGCTACCATCTGCCCTAAAGACTGAGAGCCGATGATCGAAGCAATCGCTGCAGCCAGGGCCGCTGTAAAGTTCGGATCAGAAGTAATAGCTGCTGTCGCTGCTGTAACGCTCTCAGCCAGCTGCAGGTTTGGTGCACTCTCGGTACCATTGGTAGCAACAGCTGGTGAGCGAACCATGAAAGGATTTGCAGAAGGGCTCAACTGAATAGCTCGTTTCTCTGCACTTGCTGTGTTAAAAGGAGACTGGCCCAAGGGCAGAAAATTCATAGACGGTGCATGCAACTGTAACCCGAACGGGGAAAATGAGAGTTTGTATTGAGATTCGTTAGCCTTAGCAGCAGCCTCGAGGTGCATCCGGTTGAAAGCTGCAGCTGCAGCTGAGCTCGAGTTCCATTCGTTGGAGTGTCGACCAGTGGTGAGATCCAACGTGATGCTGGGGAACGGTGTGGAAGCCGAGATGATCGGTATAGATTGAGTACCCAAGTTGATGAGATTCTCAATCCCCAGTCCTTCTGCGCATGCTCTGTCACTGCTCGTTGTAGAGCTCATCAGCAGCATCCCAGCTGCAGAAGAGGTGGTGGAAGCCATTGCCACTGCAGCTGCTGGGAGCGGATGACTGTGGATGCCTTCGTAGGTTGTGGTCAAAACTGACCGATCTTCAGCGCACCTTTGTACCTGCTTCCTCACAGGACAGCCCGGGGCTACGGTGCACCTGTAGTAAGCCCGAGGGCATGGATTTCCTTTCGCCAGCTTTTGCCCATATTTACGCCATTGGCACCCATCAACCATCTGCACCGACATATTTATTGTTAATTACGTTCACATTACAGTCAATATACTACTCGGAGTTGCTACTACCATCCCGTAAGTTGAAACATACTTCTATTATACCCCAATGTGCCAGATATATACAAGCGGAGATTCTAGAGCGGATCATGATGACTCCTTAGCTATTAAGTTGAAGAGTTCACGGAGCTCGAGCTTTGCTGACTAAGAGTAAACGAGTCAGAGCAGTTAGTAGGATCCATGTCATGGTCATATGGACAACTCACCGTTGGTGCATCTGTTCGAGTTCGGACTGAGACTCGCGCTGTTCGGACCGATGTATCCTGGAGTAACGACTTCACGCGCTTGGTGGGCTGCCATCCCATCTGTTCGGATTGAAGTTGCTCTGCCACAACCGATTCTTTGCATGCATCAGAGTCCCGGGCCTCAGGACCGGGTTCCGGCCGAGGGGATCCCAGTCGTAGTACTACTGTAGGTTCGACAGTCTGGGATTGTGACTGAGATCCGCCTTTGTCAGCATCTCTGGAAGCGAGTGTTTGCGCCGCTTGAACAACGATCTTCCCATCTGAAGTAATGTCCCCAAGCTTGAGATTCCGTGACTTGCCGCTGGACTGCTTCTCACGAGCTCTCTCAGTTGACCTGTCCGAGGACATGGAAGAAATCTGGGCACTGGCAGTGGGTGCAGGACTGCGAGATCCCTCTGAGCTTCTAGATGTTGTAGAGGTCGAGGGCGTAGTGAAACTCTTCTGTGGACTCGCTCGTTCTTGCACGAGCTCTGCAGCGCTTAGTTTGGTTCTCTGCAGGGACTGGTATATGACAGCAAGTGTGAGACAAGGTTTAACGGTTTATACGCATACTGTTAGTATATTACCTATATGCCGAAGAACATACAGGTGCAATTGCAGTTGCCACCGAGCATCCGGAATCTGATGCATTCTTTTTCATCATGGCAGTTTTCCAGTGTATATATATATGTACAGAATCATACCTCAGGGGGCTGGGTGTTTGTAACATGCTCTTGCTGCTGAGCCGTGACCAAATGCTGCTGAAGAAAGTTATACTCTTCTGTCATAACGGAAAGCATTCTTCTCATTTGTTGATTCTCGAGCATCATTCTATCCATCTCAATTCTCGTCCTTCTCAGCTGTACAACCAACCAACGCAACAGCTAATTCATCAATAATGTTATTATTCACAACCATTATAATTTTCCATTTAACTCGGCGAATGTTACGAGAGAGAAAAAGGGGGAGAATTCCGCAGGTTGTGTTTGTAGCTATGATCATGAACGTTAATATAGCCAGTACTAGCTTGCGTCAGACTTTGAGATGTGTGAACGAACCTGCTTTTGGACATCCATGGCCAATTCATCTTCAGACTCATCGATATCAGGGGATGAAGGCTGGTGGGGAGACGATGGAGCTGACATTGTTGGGAGATCAGGTGAACCGGTGGTACTGCTGCGACGTTTCATTGGTTCCTGACTCTACGCCCATGCAGGAACCAGGCAAGGGTTAGTCTAACATTATGCGGGCTGAAACCAAGAGAGGTCTCGCGGTCGTGTGCGTGGATTTCTCCTATGCGTCGTGAACATGTCGTGCTCCTGTAATCAATGGCGCTAGCAGGGACATAACCCATCAAAACACTTGATAGGACTCATGGTCCTGACGACTCCTGGGGCCAATTTCAGATAGACCGCTATTGCAACTGGCTGAGCCTCTCGATATCATTGAGAAAGTCAGATAAGCCAAAAACAGAATGGGAAGCTATGAACAAAATGTTGTTCGGGATTCATAAGAAAGAGCTCACTGAGCAGTGAGCTCATGCTAACATAAAGCAGAGGTTATTAACTTCATACCTCATTTTCCAGAAGGTGTAGCAGCGTTGTCTTTGCAGCTGCGTCGACAGTCTTGCGTCGACTCGTAGATGAACCTACGAACTGGGATGCCACACTGGCAGTGTTTGATGGGTGGAGAAAGTACAGAACCTCAGAGCTCACCTTGTGAGCCATGTGCATAAGCCTCTAAATAATATGTTCAGTAGGCAGTTTGAATTCGTGGGAGAGCTCGATCCCCTGATTCGAGAGAGTGCTAAACTACCGGATATTTTCTTTTCGGCGACGGCTGCTTTGACGGAACAAAAGTCCATACTAGAGTTTAGCCTACGTAATTTTAAGAAATCTAAGATCCACAAACATAATCATGATGATAATGTGCGAGAATCTCCAGACTCAGGCCGCACCACACAGAGAGAGAGAGAGAGAGAGAGAGAGAGAGAGAGAGAGAGAGAGAGAGCGCAAAACAGAGACTCCTGTAAAAGGATTGCACTGATGAAGTCAAAGCTGAGCTTTGAATCAAGGGCGGCTATAGAAGGATCTCTTGCTGCAGAACCCGACTTGTGGTTGATTATATAATCAATTGAGCCCGCTGGTTGAGTACTAGCACAATGTTACTCGCTGGCAGGCAGGGTAGCTAGATAGATGTCGATAGCCACGGGAGGTCGATCGCTCGATGGATGGATGGAACTGGCCAGTGCAGCTTCTAAAAGGGGAGTTCTCATATATACCAGACGTTAGGAGGCTAGCTAAGGGTTGATGAGACCGGGCCACGCTCGAAGAGCCCGTCGTCAAACTCGTTTCCCCAGAAAGAGGAGGAATTACCTGTTTAACGGGAGCAGTCTCTCGGAGGCTCGCTGGGGTCAGCTCTGCAGAAGTCTTCCAAGTATATTCTCATCGACACTTGGCACATTCAGGAGAAACTGTAGCTGGCGCTGCTTCTCATGCAGTAGTCCAGCTTTCCCATTCTTTAGGAAAGAGGTACTAGACCGTGCTTTGAATTCGGCACTATACTGGTTTAATTAAGTAGGTACATGCATGTTCATGGTACGAACAGAATATCAGTGTGTTAATACACTTTCACGATATACATCGCACAGGTATTACCTACGTTCAGGTAGCGGCGCCCATGGAGCAAAAGCAGTCATTCGGATGGCCCACGATTTCCAGAAGCCGCTCCACCGTTGGTCGGTCAAATTTCACCACATGAAGTCAATGCCATCCGTCGGTTTCCTGAATCATGGGCTTTTTCGCTTCTTCTTTTATCTTTCCCAGAATAGATTGGTGTCATTCGGGTAAACCTACATTCATCCGCTAGCTGAAGTATTCGTTCCACATCCCAAGAACATACTTGCCAAGCCCTTCTCGATTTCCTAACCCGGCTCGTCTCGTCACTCAAGCTTCTTCGGTCCAGACACTTTCAAAACAAAAGGTGCTGAAGAGAGTGCTGATGAATCAACTCGGACGTATCTCCCTCATCAGTGCGTGGCTCAGATTCATGATCAGCAAAGGCTAGATAGCTGGTGCAGATCATGACCTTCGGGCGCCCGAAGGCGAGCTCTAAAGAGCACGAAAGCATTTACTAGCGCAATATCTCTTAATATCTCAAGGAGTTAGTATCCATGGCTAGTATAATCTAGAAGTAGGATAATTAAACTGAAGCCATTACGTAAGTTTAAATTTGCAAAAGTGAAAGTAAACTTCTGTGCTTATGGACACGAATAAAGTAATATGAGAACACAGAAACAAAACTGAAGGAACAAAGTGCAAACACACGTGAAACAGTACTGTCTTTGAAACAGTATTGCCATTCTTCACTTCCCTGCTACTACAACTGGTCCGTTCAAGCAGCACTCTTGTTTGAGAGTGACTGTGACTGCAGTTACGTAAGTGAGGTGACAGGAGTTAAGTGCCAGTAGTATATTAATCCACATTCTTTGTAGAGTAGCATGAGTCTTAATCTTTTCTGTCTGTACTAGTTCTGAAGTCTCTGTAAAGCTGTGGACATTTCATCTCAAGATATTTCTGTTAAATTCTCCTTCTGATCAGTTTTAACAGGCTGATCTGTTATCAATTCTAACATGCTGGTAGTATTATGTTGTGAGAGATAAATTTCCATATTTTGAGAAACTTGAAATACAGTTATCAGTTTTGTAACAACTCTCGTAAGAGATTTCTTAGGCTGGATTACACAACTTCCTATGGCATCCTTCACTGTACATTGTGGCGGATCGTCAACTGTATTCTGGACGTCTAGCGGCACCTGTGGGTGGTAGACAACAAGATCGGGGTTATCTTTAGAGCTTTCCCATGAAAGGTCTATTCTTGCTGCGACGACTCTTCTTCTCGCAACAATATTCCGATCATTTCTAATTTCTCTCAGTTTCACATCATCGTCTTCAACAAACTGCAAACAGTGGCAGAAGGAAATATTACTTGAAACGGAATAGATAGATGACTAAAAGATAGGAAAAGGCTATGCAATTTTGTTTAAAGGACCACCTATGTTTTGGAAGAGACTGTGAGAAGCTTATACACGTAGAATCTACACACTGCATCATCAACCCAACATTAAAAGGTGGAAGGTGTGAACAAGAAGCTAGAAAACCTATAGGAACAACGAAGAGGAAAGTCTTGTGAAACAGAAGTAAGTCCAAATCGAAAGAAAGACAACCTAGAGAAACAACTTACCGATTTTGTTTTGCACTCTTTCACTTTCATCTTGGTCGAATTAGGAGAAGTTTTTTCCAACATCATCGTCTCCTGACGTTCAAGAGAGCGGACATTTTCACTGAAATTTTTGGATGAACCTGGACATCTGGTTTTAGCTTGCAATCTACTAAATTTTTCCTCATCCGAGAAACTTTGCATGAAGAAGGGACAGTCTGCACTGGTTGAGCTTGCACTGGTGTAGCTTTTAGTCCGCACATCATAGTCATCAGCAAATCCATTTTAGATTCTGTGCATCAAGAGATCGAGTGTAATAACTAAGTTAGCATGTCTTGGAACAATTTACAGACAAGCGGTCACTATCACATTATTAGCAGATGTGGGCGAGCATCAAAAGACTAAGTGAAACAAATAACAACCAGTGCATTTATAAGTGCAATAATAAAAGACGAAGGAGAAAGGAAGAGATCATATACCTAGCTGTTTTAGGTGATCTTCATTTCCTGTTGTTCTCCTTGGATAGCATCTACAACATTGGATAGCTTGGACTGCTTTACTCGAATGACTTCCACTTTGGTGGAGAACAAAGAACCCTTTGAAATGGATGTCACTGCACTTGGAATCCCCACTGATCTCTTTTCTGCTTGAGGACATGATGTGTCGTGTGTAGGCAACGAGCCAGGCTCTAGAAATTGAAACTTATGACCGCAAAACGACTGGAGTATTCACTGAGAAATCAACAGGTAGATTCAAACGTTCAAGCAGTACGGAAGCTGAAATTAGTATATAAGAAAACAAGCAAGTAGTAACATTGCCTTTGAGGTTTCACCTTCTTGGACCATTGAGCTCTGACTGGAACCAAACTGTCCTGCGTTTGTCAACTACTTGTCCTTCCGTCTTTGCAGCTTGTGTGTCACTGAAAGGAGGAGTGGTCCCTCATTTTCGTTTTTGTGCACATTGAACAAAACAATGACACTCTTAAGTTCAGCATAAGAGAAGGTGTAGAATCCTCTTATCATGCATGCAGTAGTTATCCGAATGTGCTAAACCAAGAAGTAACCCAAAGTGTTGAAACGAATGGTTTGTCTTTCATATCTTATCATTTTCGCCACTTGTCTAGCATATCTCGAGCGAACTATGGGATTCATAACCTTCAGAGCTACACTAGAAGATGTCGTTTGTGATGACTTACGAATAAATGCAGGAGATGACCAATAGTCGATCAGCTTAAACCACTGTGCAGGGTCGACGTGGGTGAGACATCTAGCATTACGAAGTTGTCCTCCTCTTATCCGCTCCTTGTGCAGTTCGCTTTTGGCCCTTCTCAATCCTTCTAATCATTTCTCGAAACCATTCCACGTTAATTTGATGATATATATATTCATATAGCTCATCTATAGATACTTTTCCTTTCCAAGACAACCACCTACTATCTGATCCTCAGTTATGACATGTACACGATGTAAGAAAAAGTGGTATCACAAGAACCATTCTTTGGAAAACACTAAATCAAGTAAAAGTATCCCGTACTAAGGTCCGAGCATGAATAATAAGAGCGAAACTAGGAAAATAGTGATATATTTCGCATCGATAAAAGCACAAGAGACACAGAAATTGAAAAGTGATACAGTTATCACTTCTCGACAAAACTTAAAGACAATGGATGGCAGGATGCAAACCTTGCTCTGAAAACAGACAACTTCGCATATAAAGGGATGTTCTCAAAAATCTCCTTAAGACTAACTTTGGTTAAATCTACCTCAGAATACAATCTATACGTATAGCATTGTAATCGCAGATGACTTCACCGCATGAGTTTGAACTCGAGTTAAGATCTACAATGTGCACAATGAATCACGAAGATAAAACCACGTAGATCTAACGGAATAAAGAAGAAATATAAAAGAATTATGTCAAAATTGTCAGAATGAGGTGTATGAACAAAGGTAAAAATGATACCCATATATACTAGAATTCGAAGTGATACAAGTATCACAAGTATAAGAAGTAATACAGATATCACAAGTATATTATTTTACAAAAGAAATCATATGTACATGTGTCATTTCTAAATCTATAACTACAGCCTAGTAGTAAGCTCTCGCTGTGAAGACAGTCCAACTATATCTCCACTGAGAAATCATCATGTTCTAAAAGTGAAACATGTGCTCTTTTGGCTTCCGGCCATGCTTCTGTAGCTTTCTCGACATCGTCGACCTCTTCAACATCATCGACCTCTTTGTCTTCTCTATCGCCTGCCTCCTCCTGTGCTTCATCATCATCGTCATCCATCTCATAGTCAATGACTGTCGAAGGAGTCAAGTGTATAACAAAGGGTGCAGTACCAAACTCATGAGGTTGGTAAACTTTGACACATTATTCACAAGCTCGATAATCAGACCGTTCAGAAGTCACATCAAAATCTGGAGATAAAGTGTCGATACAAGACACGATATACTAAGTCTGCATCTTACTTAGCTCCACAGCAACACAGTGATGACTCAGAGAACTGGCGTGATTGTAGATGTGTGACTGCGGTGAAGAGATCAGCAATCCAATCTTCCGGTTTCGAGAAGATCGACAAATCAATGAATAAGTTTCATTGGTTTCTAGTAAGGGTTCATCAAGGTGCCAGCGTAGTTGATAGCCTTCTTCGTAACAGCCTTGAGAGCATATTGTCATGTGCATGATAGTCTGTACAATGAAAGATGATAACAAAAGGATTTTTCTTCCACTGTGTACTTAGTTGTTGTAAAGAAAGCTGCCCTACAGCTTGTTAAGCTGGGCATGTGCTAAGCTAGAGTCAAGCTAGACAAGCTGCTCTCTAGCTTATATTCCAAAGAACTACTAAGAAGTTATGAAGGTATGAGATGGAAGCTCTTCTCGTTTAGAGCAAGCACGTGTTTTCATTTATGTGGAGCAATGTTATACATAGATGTTTGCTTCATTTTTAGATTAGGAAAGTGACAAAAGAAAAAACTCTGTCGTTTTTCATTGATGATTTGGATTATTATGAATATCTAATGGGTTGCTATGAAAGACTAATGGGTTAAAGAGATCAAAGTGATGTAGAGAAATGTAAGAAGTACTATGATATTTGAATGCATTATGCATAAGTAATGCGTTACTTAGATCGAAGTGACATAGATTAACGGAAGAAGTGCTACGGTATTTGCATGTATTATGAATAAGAAATGGGTTACATAGATCAACGTCACATTGAGTAATGGAAGAAGTACTACGGTATTTGGATTTATTATGATAAACTAAGGGGTTTCATATTCAAGGTTATTTTATGCGAGAAGAAAGAAAAACAAACATACATACAAGTAATTAATTTATTCGATGTCAAAGAATTAATCCACATCCAAAAAAGAAAAGACAATATGAGTACTTAGTTAGTTTCGTGTCTGCCAGCGTAATATATTTGTTCAATTGTCAAAGAATTAACTAGTAAAAAATGAAAAGAAAAAAGAACTGGATGCAACATCTGACGACTATATTCTTCACCATCGTGTTCTTGAGTAATATAGTTTTGGTTCTTTCATTACTAGAAACGGACATGTACAATCAAATAACATCTAAAAAGTTAGAAAATGAGATAAAAGCAAGTTCCGTAAGCTTATGTACATGTTTATTTACCTTATTAAAGTACTTTATTGGAGCCATCTCACTGGAAGGGATCCTTGGATCAAATCCTCATGGCTCTTGGTTTCTATTTCAGCATGTAAGCCTCTTGGATGGGAGTTTATGTTGGGTGTGTAAATATGTCTTGCACATCTAAGGTTGGAGGACTCATATTATCCTTAAACATGAGTTTCTTTGTCCAAGTCTCCGCATGCAATAGAGATTATGAACTTGGAGATACTTGATTCAACTATGGGAGGGTTATAAACCTTGTGGGTGGTCTTTTAGCTGTGATCCGATCGTAAAATGATAATTTAGTTCATAATCTGAGTTGCATCAAGATGACATCGAGGGTTGAGAAATATTTATTAAACAAGGGGTTAGTTTAGCTGAGGTCCAGCTTAGCTAGGGGGTTGTTTGACAAGTAAATGAGGCTATAAAGACATAAAATCCCTAGTTTAGTTAGGGGGTTGCTTAGCTAAGGAGCTACTTGATAAGTAAATGTGTGTATAAGGACATAAAGGCATCAGCTTAACGAAGGAGCTGCTTAGCAGAGAGCTTGTTTTCTAGATAAATCGTTCTACGGCTAGAGTTTGGGGGATGGCATCGAGAGTTGAGAAATTTTTATTAAACAATGGGTTAGCTTAGTTATGTAATTGTGCATATAAAGATAAAAGCTCCAGCTTAGCTAAGGGGCTGCTTAGCAAGGGACTTGTTTTCTAGATAAATCATCGTACGGTTAGAGTTCGAGGGACATAGAAGAAAATTCAAGAGAGTCGAGGAGATAAGGTATGTAAGGGAGAGAAGAGAAGATTGTGATCGTTGGAGAAATTAACTGTAAAATTGAGATGTGAATAAAGTTTTTTGAGTCTTAGATATTCTCTTTGCACAGATTTATGTATGATTGTTGTTGATGACTACAAGAGATTGTATTTGAGTTCTGATTACTAGCAGCAATCTGTTTTCCTTCTGGTCGCTCTCACAATGAATCACAGACGAGGTTCATCCTCCCCAAAAAGGATCTCTCCATGATATTTGGTGCTACCACTGAAAGACCTTGCGGTGATTGGTTTGGAAAATTTGTTAGATTGAGTGAGGAAGATGGATCATGGTGCTACCCTCCAGGTTGTTGCTGCTGCTCAAGGTATTCTTGCTTAAGGGACTCTTGATCAAGATGGCATTGGTCCTCAAGGAGTAGCTATTGTAGCTCTAGTGGCAAGTGCACAACCTGCTGTTGATACAACTCAGATTCTTCAAGTGTTGGTTTCTTTGATTCAACAACAACTTGTAATTGGAAGAGCTGAGTAAAAATCAACAAAGATTGTACAAGTAATTATTGGTCGATGTGGACGATTCAATGACAGATATGTCACCAAGTACTTGCGGAAGTATGTAGTGAGAAATGAAACTGATGAAGACACTTGAGTTGAGATTAATTCTGAGTTTTGAGTTGACTATTGTTCTTGAACTGAGAGAGAAAGTGAGAAGTTTACATAGGAGACATCTATGAGGATGGACTCTTTTTAAACATGCATTGAGAGAGGAATTTCTATAAGAAGATTGTGATAGAGTCATTAGGAGAACATCTCTTGATTGGATGGAGCATCAGCTTGGACGTACCATGGGATCCACGAATGAGTTGATCCATGAGTTTGATAAGAAGTACTTGTAGCTTTCTGAAAAAGTTGACACTGGATGGTAGAAAGACAGAGTTGTTCTTGAGGACTATGGATGAATTTACAACATATAAACTTGATTTTATGTTAGTTGATCGTGGAGCATAGGAAAGAAGAGTTACATCTGATTGGAGAAGAGTGGAAGAAGTAGTATCTACTCTTGCTAGACAATGTCGTGGTAGGATGGACAATTAGATACAACGACTTTGTTAGAACAACTACTGGTTCCCGTAGTCTCAACATTTCTTCTAGTAGTTCCCTACGTACTTGTTGTGATTCTGCATGCAAATGTAGTGCATGTTCTAGCATAGAGAGGTCCTACATAACGACTTGTTGAAAATCAAAATCAACATAACTTGATTGAAGAGCTGACTCAACAGTTCAGAGATTTAAGAGTTGAGATGGTAGGTCTGAAGAGATCAACGACCAATAACACCAGGTGCTTGACTTGCAGGAGTAACCTTTACCAGGGATGTATTTGGTGTGATAGTCCAAATCATCTTAGAGGGGATTGTCAAGACTTAGCGGTTGCTTTGCGAGAAGGCGTGGTCAACTATCCGAATAACAGATCGCATCTAATCGTCATTGGGCAACCTCTGAACACGCATTCTGGAAGAGGGAGGATGATGAGTTTGCTTCTAGTACTTACTGATGTGAACACTACAATAATGACTGCGAGCTCTACAGAAGCTTATGTATATACATGAAGAGTTGAAGTGCGCTCTAATCCAACTATGGTTGAGCAAGCTGCTGAAGTTTTAGTTGAAATGATGAAGAGAGACGTGGAAAGTATTAGGAGAGTTACGAGATGGATGGACCATGTAGATACAACTTCTGTTCGCATTATTGGAAGTAAGCAATGAACAAGATGCAATTACAGAAGACAAAAGATGACGAAATGCTTCTGATGTAGATGTAAGAACATCTAATGACAGTGATCGTCAAAGAGATATGAGGAGAAGAGCAACAAAGTCATCACCATCTGGATCTATACCGACTAGTAGGTTTCTTATTGCAGAGGATATACATTTTATCCCTACAGGTCTATCATCTGCAGTAGATCTTCTGAAATGTGTACATAGTTTGTCACAAGAGGCTACTGCTACTGATAGAGTACAGGAAAAGAGGTTTATAGCACATGAGAAGAGGAAGGCTCCAGCCTACAAGCGGGTTGCTGACGTCGAAATAGCAACAAACACGTGTACTATTTTGGAGCAACGTATTCTTGATGTTAGAGTTGAGTTTTCTCTTCGTGAGGTACTTGATACTGCGAAAAGAGAGTTTCATGAATTGATAATTGATATCATGAAAAGAAAGAGGCAAGTCTTGGTAAAGCAAGTAACTAGTTAGATGGATGGTTGGAGTGGTGGATGCTATTGGTGTTGATGGATTTAGAGATGTCAAGTATGAAGGGGTTGCTAGTCCTGCTGTTGTTGAGAATGAAGATGAAGAATTCGAAGAGGAAAAGTCAAGCACAAACAGTGACTTCAGATATAGATACTGGGCACGTGCAACAACAAAGATGCAAGTTCGACTTGGAGGGCTTTCTGAATCAGTATCTTCACTTGTGGATCATGGGTTAGAAATTAACATTGTTTCAAAGGAGGTGTATGAGAAGGGACAATGGTCATTAAAAAAGAATCATGATTGGGTACTTCGTGCTGCAAACAATCAAAAGGGTGAGTTATATGGAGCCTGCTCAAATATGCACGTAAGGATTGGCGATGTAGAGGTTGAACAACATTTCTTTGTACAATCATCTGTTTCTTATCCTGTCATACTTGGCCAACTTTACATTACAGTTGTTCGAATGGAGACAAAAGTGATGATGATGGATCTCATTATGTCAAAATTCAGAGTCATGATGACAAGTATTCAGTACAGTTTTTGACTGTTCGTTCAAGACATGAGTGGAACCGAAAAACTCTTAGAGATTCTCAGACAAAGAGATGTAAAGGTTTTCTCAATCTTGTGGAGCGGGATGACAAAGGTGTAGAACCTATTGTTGAAATCCCGTCAGAGTTAGTACAGAAGGTGGAAGAGTTAGATGAAAACATGTACAAGAGTTCGAAGACATGTATAGTATACATAGTTGCCAGTCTGGATATTTTATGTTTGAGAGCGATGGGTGGAGTCAGTTTAGAGAGTTGAGGATATAGAAGAAAATACAAAAAAAATGGATGATGAAACAAGTGTTAGAGCTGAGGTGCGCAAGGATTCTACATGAAAATGATGTAATTTCAAGCTTGTTTGAAGAGTTTGTGTATGTACAGTCAGTTGCTAGTTGGTTGGACGGTGTAAATAGATTGATGGAAGAGAATGATGATATGATGGTGATCTCTATCTACTCTCGATAAATGTATGAGGAGATTATTACGTGTTGGTTCTTTCTCCATCCGATGCAGAAGAGTGAGAGAAGGGATGCAGTTTGTTGATGTACACTTCCTCAAGAGCCAGAAGTCCATGCAAAGTACAAATCTGTATTGAAGAAAGTGAAATCAGTAGCAACTCAACTACCTGCTAACTTGCAACAGCAAGTACAGTTAGTAGGCACTGAGCTCATATTGTGTGATCATAGACGAGTAGGACATCAGTTTACTGAGAAGATGTTGAAGGAGCTCTAGATAGGAGAGGGTGATTTCTTGATTGAGGTTGAGAAGATAGTTTTTGATCAAATGATAGCGAATCATGGTAAAGCATTTTTTTTTCAGTAGAGGAGATAGCTTGTGTGGATTCAAAGATAATAGCGCTTATGGTTATATTCACAATCCATCATATTCCTTGAAATCTGAAACCGATTCTGTTCCTCGTGCCTTGTTGTCTGAACTCATTGAGTTGCTAAAAGAGAAAGTACAGATGGGGATACTTGAGATGTCTATGAAGTCTTATTATAGCAAGTGGTTCATTGTATCCAAGAAGTTAGGAGCCTTGCGCTTTATTCAAGACTTACAACTTGCGAATAATGTGATCATTCGTAACAATTCGTAACGTTGGAATATGTCATGTGATTGATGAGATAGCCAAGGCATTTGTAGAACTATTTATTCGATTGACGATTTATATTCTGACTATGATCAGTTTTAGTTGGTTCTCGAGAGTAGAAATCTAACCATCATGCATACACCTTGGGGATTGATGTGGATATGTACTCTTTCTGAAGGAGCGACAAACTCAATAACTCAGACGTAAAATGCGATGCATAAGATATTACAGAGTTTGTACCTGAGGTTATCATTCCATTTCTAGATGATATTTCTATAAGAGGTTGCGTGGTTGAAGACAAGGATGATGTATTGCTCGTGAATGGATGTAGGAGGTTTGTTGTAGATCATATCAGAGATGTAGAGCGTATTTTGACTCTCCTGGAGGAGGTACATCTCACCTTGTCATGTGCTAAGTTCAAGTTTGGTGTGCTAGAGATTTTAGTGGTTGGTCATTTGTGTGGTGCTTTTGGGAGACGATCAAATTTGGAGAAGGTTTAAACTATAACTAAGATGGCAGACTATACAAATATCACAGAGGTTCTATGTTTTCTGGGAGCTTGTATATTTTACCGCTTATCGATTCCTCATTATGCTCAAGTTGCGGAGGCTCTGTATGCATTATTGAGGAAGAGAAAGAAGTTTGTATGGATTTCAGTTCATCATGAGGCTATGAATAAGTGGAAGAAGACTCTGAAGTCTCTACTTGTGTTGAAAGGCTTGAACATGTTCGCTCTAAATCTTGATCTTTCAACCCAACATGTTCTCTATCTTCTCTTCTAGCACAAGTGACCTTGTACTCCTCGACTCAAGATTAAAGTTTGCTATAATCCAAGGATACCTATAAGTTGTAGAGATTTGTGTTACAAACAGATTCTTCTGTGCTCTATTTGAAATACTCAGCTTTGTATCATTTAACTGAAAGTAACTCTATAGTATTGAAAGCATGACTTAATAGCTTTCCAGTGACACTAACTAGTCATAAATCTAATTGTCACAACTCTATCTAGTACAACCGAAAGATGCTCTACGGTCACTCAACCAAACTTGATAAAGTCTCAATACAACTTGATGTACACCCTGATCTACTAAGCATTCAAGTAAGGCAAAGCATGCATGCTCCAAGGCACTACTCAGATCACAACATAGTATGAATGATGGCGGTATCTGACGGCTCTGAAAATCCAAACAGCGACTTATGACTCATCGTTACTCTGTTATCTTTCATTACAAAGCTGAAATCAACCCCACACCTTTACAATGTGAAGTGTATGCAAGCATGGTAGTTTCAACAACAAAATCCTCCCCAGTTGCTCGAAATGAACCAAAAGATCACAATAGATGTGATCCGAAAAACAGAACCCGCTAATAACAAAAGCTTCTCCGATCTTTGAGACCTCAGTTCTCCCAATTCAGTTGACAAATGGTGACAAAATTTCACAGGAAGCTTTATTGGACCCTTCACTCCTACCATAAACAATTTTCAGGTCGGAATCTCAAACCAACTCTCAGATATGGATCAAACCGTAATCTATGCTAACTTAAGTACAGACCCATGTACATTTGATCCAAGACCATGAACAACCTAGTCGACCATTCAAGATAAAACTTCTCAGATATCTTATTGATAAGGCATCCCTCATTCCTGGATAGTTTCACTCAGAAATTCGACCCAGAACTCGAGAAATAGTCAATCTCTCATGACTGTAGCAGTTTGCAATACTCGCCTCACCACGTCTACACTTCTCAACTTCAATAGATCGATTCAAAATCCAAATCAGTCGAGGATCGGCTGAATTTAATATCAAAATGACCAGTTCGTCATCAGCTCTCCAACCCAACTGACAACTCCTCAGAACTCCTCATGAGTCTCTCGAAAGATCTAGAAACGTTGCAGTGAGTACGAATTATACCCCCCTCTGCTCAATCGATCATAGCGTAGATATAGACCTTTCCACGACTATCTTTCTTTCAATTTTTACGTAAGTAGCCCAAATCCCTCGATGTCGAGTCCACAAGGTATCATGAAACTCTTGCATTAGTTGCTGCTTAGTCTGCAAATCGTCCACTACTCGTATGAACATCTCATCTCTCCTCTGTGGCTGTCTTCAAAGGTATCCATCGTGTAGAAGGTAGTTGTATGCTTGTTTTCTTACCTCTCTGAACTCTACTTCACTCCACCTCTCTTGCTTCTCCAGTGAACTCAAGAAATATCTTATGTCACAAAGTCTATCTGCGTATACTCTTCTCTAAACAACAACGGCTTCAATCTTGTAACCTGTTAGTCAACTTAACACCGAACATCCTTTCCTTCTTCTTCCTCAGCTTCTGTAAACACACCATCCTCGTGTATACAACAAACCATCGATAAGATATTTGCTACCACATTCTCTTTATCCTTTATACGCTTCAGCTCTGGATTCAACCTCTTGATGTAGGCAATCCAACGCAACATCACTATGTCTGGCATGTTATAGTTGGATATCATGCCGAGTAGAGATAGACATCTTATCTCTAAAACTACATGAGCACCAGTCAAAAACTCACGGTCTGTCTTCATCCCGTTGTCGTCTTGTGGTTCGGCTCTTGTGTGAAAATCACATAAAACTTAAGATGTGTTTCTTTTCTATGTCTCGTGGACCTTATCGTGTAACTCACCGAACGGTGTGATGGATGCCACATCATGATTATCTATCTAAGTGATAGCACGATAGTGAATCGTGCCGGATCAGCAACCTGTGCGCGTTCACTTCAATGATCTTTGCCGTTGAAATTGGGTATAAAATGATGGGCCGAGGGTTCTTAAAGCATTTTCTCTTAACGGGTTATTCGTGAAGATTTCTCGATGATCTGCATGGAGGAGTGAAGAAATGCGAGAGTGGTGGTTATGGACGGAGGTCTAATACCGACTCCAGATCTTCCTTTCTCGAATTCATTTCACATCAAGCTTCATTGCATCCATCGTGATCACTTTCGACAGTGGTTAGTTGCATATTTTGACAAAGAATTCATGAGGACGGTGATTGACATACATCCTCTGGTGATCCTTTCGATTGTTACATACGGTGAGACTTGGGACCTGACGGTGTACATCTTGTTGTGATGAAGAATGAATCTCAACTATCCAGCGAACGTTCTTTTCAACGTCTGGGTCGATATTCGATATTCAACAAGTCTGAACCACTCCGTCCAGTCACTTTGGTCCACGTTGTCGGAGTGTGATCCGTCTACCTAGGAAAGCGCCGGGCTTCTGGCTGTGGTTGTTTACTCAAGAGGTTGGCTTTCAGTTCACAACAGGAGCTATAAACACTCACATAGGAGTGTAGGATCCTCTGATATGCTCAAAAAGCGAAATTTAGGTCTCACTGGTAGTAATAGGCTTAAGCGGTGAACTTTGACACTCAAAGAGAGGAAAACTATGAAGGTTTAAACCTCTAAACTTCCCTTACATGCAAATGAGGTACTACTGAACTCACAGACGAAGTTTCAACTTGAGATCAAATTCTGACACGGAGATATGAACAGAAAAGTTCTGAATAAGAGAATTATGGCAATTTCTGGTACCTAGACAGCTATTCAGACATAGAACAGAGAATTGGCTCGATGAATTTCAAATCTTCACACAGTATTTGAAGTCTACAGGATGCTGAACATCCCTGTGAAGTTGGGACTCCTGAATGTTTGTAGAACTCCAGATCTCCTTCTCTAAAGTCGCTGCTCTAGATTAAGAGCTTTTCAGACCCCCTCTGCTTCAGCGGCCGCCCTGAATTACTCAATTACTCAAATGATCCAAAACTTTTTGGACAGTCGTAGCCCTCCTGACAGTGAACGCAACCACGAAGTTTTGAAGTGATTTCCTCAATTCTGCTGCAATTGGCACCGAAAACCCCAAAATCAACAAAAGTGACGCAGTTTTGGCACAATCCGAACTTCAATTGGGCATAACTCCTTGTTTATTGATCCAAATCGAGCAAAAATTTCACTGACAGTGCTTGGCACGACGAGCCCTCTCTTCCTGTGTTCTCAGATTTTGAAGATACCTCACCAAATGCTCGAACTCTCCTCTAGAGCTCTGTTTCTAAACTTAGAGTTTTACAAAAGACAAAAATGGACCAATGGGAGTTCATAGCTCCACTTGACTGTCCTTTTGTGCCTTAAACTACCTGGTAACTTATCTACACTCATAGGCTACCACGTCAAGCCCCCTAGAGTGCCAGCGTAAAACTTAAACTACCTAAAATGACACATAGCCCTGAAAAATAACTTAAATTAGCTAGAAAGCGTGCATGGGCGACAAGTAAGTACAACCCATGAGCTCAAACCACTATCAGCATGGAAACCCTAAGTTATGTACATTGAACGTCATAGACAAGTAAGAAGTCACTTGCACAAGCGCACAAATGCTTGAACAAGATAACTAACATACTATCAGCCTACTAGGACTCAAAATAGTATTAACACCGTATGCAAAGGTGTCAAACATATATATAAAGGACTAGAAGTAGTATGAGCTAACTTCTAGAACTACCAAACCTAAGCGTCGGAGTAGAAGTCAAGCATGTAGCCGCCAAATGGCGCGACATCCACCCCCTCTGAACCTGCACATCCTCCGGTATGTGCCAGACCTAGATCAAGACTCTTCAGCTTCAGCTTCAAATTCATCTTCAACCTCCATTGAGTCTTCAGCTTCATCTTCAATAAGCTCTGCAATGTTCTGGTCCTCCCCTCTCCTTCTGAAGAGCTTGATTCTCTTCCCTGCGACTGGTATCTTGAGCACTGCACCATCTAACTCTCTCAAAGAGTATGTGGCATTATCATAAACTTCTAACACCACATAAGGTCCGAACCATCTCTTGGAAAACTTTCTGATAGTGCTATGCTGATTATCAAGACTACTATCATAGACTAACACCCAATCACCTTCCTTAACTGGTTTGGGTCGTAATCTATGTGTTCTATCAAACCTGCCTTTGTTTCTCTCTCTAGCAGTCTTCAACCTTTCCACAGCTTTGGCAACATCCTCAGGTCTTCGTTCTAACTGTTGGATCCTTAATGCAAGAAGATCCTCTGTACTTCTACCATCTTCCCATGGCAAAACATTCCAAGTAGGCACAACCTCCTCAATCGGCATCACAGGTTTCTGTCCTAGTATCAATTCTGCTGGCATGTAACCTGTAACGGTACTATGAGTTGTACGGTCTGCCCATAAAGCAAACGGTAGCAGTCTAGGCCATTCACGGATCTTACCCTTGCAAGCTTTTACCAAAGCTTTGATGATTGGCGGATGACCTCTTTCGCTCTTGCCATTCCCTTCAGGATTGTAAGCAGTGGTTAACGCCAACTTGATTCCCAATCGCTTGAAGAACTCAACTGCTTCTTGTGCATCCAGCTCACCTCTATCTGCAGTGATCTTTCCCACACACCCATATCTACAAATAACATCTTCAAGTAGAAAGCGGCAGACACTAGCAGTGGTCTTCATCCTCAGGGCACGACCTTCAACTTGGTTAGATAGATCTTCTCTAGCCAAGACTAGATACCTCATTTGTCCAAGCCCAAACGGCATAGTTACCAGATCCACTACCCATTTGTAATGAATGGCTAAAGGATAAGTAGGATGCAATCCATCTCGATGACGTACGTTGGAATACATCTGGCAAGGTATACAAGATGAAACAAACTGTACTACATCCTTATACATACCCTTCCACCAATACTTCTCCTTCATCTTGGCAAATGTAGCCCAAACTCCTCTATGACCAGCCCATAAACTCTCATGGAACTCCTTGATCAGCTTCTGCTGCAATTCCAAGTCACATACCACCCGCTGCGGTATACCTCCTTGTAGCTTAGGGCGCTTCCATAGATGTCCTCCATGTAAAAAGTACCCATAAGCTATTCTACGGATCCTCTTGAAATCTGCATCAGACCAGCCCTCTTGCCTTTCCAGTGAACTCAAATAGCGTCCAAGATCCAACCACTCGCCATCATACACAGTTTCCTCAAAAAACTCCAATGGAGCTGCAAAACAGCTTCTATCTTCTGTAGCAAGAACACTAGAATAGAACTCTATTCCCACATCCTCCTGGTCATCTATCATTTCCTTCTCATCGTAATACCTAGCCCTTGATAACATATCTGCCACAGGATTGTCTTTTCCTGCAATATGTCTAAACTCTGGGTTCAAGGACTTGATATATGCTATCCACCTCAACATAGCAATATCTGGAGTTGTACAACTAGTGATCATTCCCAAGAGAGGTAAACAATCTGTCTCCACAACCACAGGTGCTCCTATCAAGTATTCCTTATCACTCTTCATCGCAGTAACTACTCCCCATAGCTCTCTCTTGACCTGAGGGTAGTCTCTCTGCCGTGAACTTAATACCTTAGCACCAAAACGCACCACATATCTATTTCCATCCTCATCGTCTTGTCCTACAGCCCATCCAATGCCAATAGGACTAGTATCAACAGTAAGGATAACAGATCTGCCCAACTCATATGTTACCTTCCGTAGAGTTGGTGGTGAAGCTAAAAGATCCTTCAACTTCCTCATAGACTCGCTTTGCTCCTCTTGTCACTGAAATCTTTGCCCCTTCCTCAGCAGCTTGTACAACGGATCTGCTACATGTGCAAAGTGTGGAATCCATATATGATAAAACACACATGCACCTAGAAACCTTCTCACCTCGGTAACCGATCCACACGTCTCCTTCATTCTTCGAATGGCATCAACCTTGTTTGGACAAGGTTTCCGACCATAAAATCCACATAGGTGCCCCACAATCAACACCTCATGTTCTCCAAACACAGACTTTGCTCCTGATAAAGTCAAATGAACCTCCTCCAGTCGACTCAGTATCTTATCACAATCAGCTATGTGATCTGCAACAAACTTACGGCACCCCCTCTGATCCATTACCTCATTCTTCTCCTCCTCAGCACATCCTTTGATCGGCACATCATCAAGGAATGGCATAGTTTTTTCAGGAATGAAGTCCCTCAAAACTTTGTTCATGCCATTCATCATATGTGCTACAGAATTGGTAGCACCTTGCGGCAAGGTGCACATCCTTAGTAACCCCAAAGGTGTCCTCATTGTAGTCAAGTCTCTACTCTCAGAGGATAATTGAAACTGGTCATAACCTGAATATAAGTCTCCCATGGAATAGATAGCACGACCAGCAAAAGCCTCTGCAAACTCGTCTACAATAGGTCCTATACCCATATTTCTGATAGTAACCTTGTTAACTGGCTGCATATCTTGAATGAATCTCAAAGCTCCACTTTTCTTCGGAACAGTAAACCATCTGCTAGAATAGGGAGCTATAGATGGTTCCAAGATACCCATCCTAATCCTCTCATTGAGCAAGTCTATCAGCTTTGGCAGATGAGCTCTAGGCACAGGGATAGGACGTAGATTCCAAGGCACATGCGGTATAGTAAAGATTACCATAGGTGCAACTACACTTGGATCTACACATCCTACTTCATGTGACTCAAACGCAAACGCCTTACCATGCCTAGATAGCATCTCCCTGAAGCTCTTCTTCTCTTGCTCGGTAAGAAATCCATCACCTCCAATCCTCAGCTCCTTCAGTGTTGTTTCTGTGAACTGGTGCCCAATTCTTCTCGGTCCTCTGAGCGTCGGCTCTCGTGCAGCTTGCTCCATCTTCTAATTGTAATCGAGTGGTAAAGGCAAAGCCACTGGTTTGACTTTCTCTGCCACTGACTTGTACTTGGTCTCCACATACACCTCTTGCCGATCTATAAACTTATCAATTACATCATAAAGCTCCTTGGAGCTCACTCTCACCACTCTATCTACATCATCTATAGAACTTTCTTCTATAGATTTCAACTCCCCTATAGTATCTACCAAATACTGTTCTTCAAACACCCCAGATATGTATTCATCTCTTGCTAACTCTCCACTATCCCACAAAGACTGCTGTACACACTTCACATGTTGCCTCTCAAACCTCTTCAGATTCTCAACCTTCCTATAACACACTGATCCACATGATGTCAGTCCTAAAAAGCTAGTGGATAAAGCTTCATGCTCTACTGGATCAGGCGAGAATCCTATCTCTACTGTACCGTTGAAGTCTCGCTCTTCAATGGTACTCTGCCAAAACCCCTAGACTCTCTAAACTCCTGAGTAATCTTAGGTAGTGGACGGTCTCTCAAGCTATCACGATTCCTCTCATGTTCTGCAGCAACGGTCAAAAACTGAACAGCTCTTTTGCCGTCTCTACTACGTATCCTAGCATAGGCTGAACCATCATCCATAACTCGTGTCTCCATTCTAACAGCAGTAATGTAAGGCTGCCCTAGAATGATAGGATAGGTTGACATGTCTTGCACAAAGAAATTCTGAACATCACTGATGTCACCCACAGTTACCTTGATGTTGGGACAAGCACCATAGAGTTCTCCCCTCTGGTTGTTGGCAGCACGGATAAGCCATCCATGGTCGGTGTCTATGGGCCATCTCCCACGCTTGTACAGCTCCTTAGACATCAGATTAATCTCTGAGCCGTGATCAATCAATGCCACCACAGGTTCCTCTAGATCTCCCAGCTTCACCAAGGTCTCTGTGGTTGCTCTCGCCCAATGGTTGTGAGAATAATGGCTCTTCTGTGATGCTTCTACCTCGTCTTCAAACCTCACGTGCTGATCTGATCTTCCCTCTGATACTTGAGAGCAATAACCAGCAATCTCATCTTCCTCATCCTCCGATAGTTTGGTCCCTAGAGCGTTAAGCGTAGCTGCTTCACCCAAAATCTGGCGTTTCCTCTTGATGATATCTATGATAACCTCATGGAACTCACGCTTTGCTATCCCAAGAATCTCACCCAGAGTAAACTCAACCTTCCCATTCAAGATACGATTCTCTAACACCTGCTTCAAGTCTGTAGCAATCTCAATATCAGACTGAAGTTTGTATGCAGGCATCTTACCCTTCTCTTTGCTTTTCTCCTTCTCCTTTGGTGTTGTAGGTGGTAGATCCTCCATAGTCTCCTCCCGAGTAGGTGTTGTCTCCTGCCTTGTCTCTGGTCTAGCCCTTTCACTCCTTGTAGCAGGTCGTTTGGCTGTAGAAGCCTCACCTGCATCCTCCTCCTGCGTTTTTCTTCTAGTACAGCTTCATGATGACTTCTTGCAACATAAGCATGCACTGACATAGTGTCCACAGGGTCATTCCATCCTGTAGCTTCTCGAATTGAGTTGCCAACCCTTCGTAGCACATCCTTGTCTAACTCTGTTCTAGCTACGGACCGCACTACATCAGACCACAACCCAGTAGTCCCTTTCTCTCTCTCCATCTCCACTTTCACTCCACAGGTAGCGGCATTCACAAGAGAAACAACATGTGATGCTGATATTTCATTCACAAGTCTCTTCATACCACCCTTGCCAAAGTTGATTCCCAACATCATCCCAGTCTCTCTCAGATGGATCTTACCATCTTTGAAGAAGATCAGATCCTTCCTCAATGCATCAGAAAACTCTCCACAATCTCTTCTTACATGGTCTAGGCTATCACACCATATACAACGATGAACAAAGCCTTCCCTCATCTGAGGTCTCTGCATAGCAGGCTGTACATTCTGCTCCTTCTCTTCTAACCTAGTGAGCTTAAGCTTAAGCTCCTTCATACCCTTAATCAACTCATCAAGCGGTGAGTCTTCCTCTCTAGCAATTACCAAAGCGGGCTTAGTAGGCAACTGCTTGACAGGAATTATCAGAGGTGCTGCTTCACTTACCACCACCTTGTCCCTTCTTCTCTGTCTCTTGGCCAGCAAAGAAACAGCCTCTTCGACCTCCTTCCAATCAGTCTTCAATCCTCTCTCCTCACTCTTGTCTTCTAGCAACAACTCAAGCTTCTCCTGAATGGTCACGTCCGCTGCTTGTACGAAAAGCTCGGTCTTCTCAACCTCTAGTGTAAGCTTTTCTGTCCTAGAAAGCTGAGCATACTGACGATCAAACTCCCTAAACAACTCATTTACAGACAAACCTTTGTTAGGTTTAACCACCCACTCCAAGAACGTTCTCTTGGTCACCCTCTCTGAATCTTCAGTGTAGTACTCCTCCTTCAAAGCTCGCATAAAGCTCTCCCAACTCTGTCCTTGCTGCTGCTTGAGCTCCTTTACACGCCCACGAATCTCAGGGACAACAGCAAGTTCAAAGTTCTCCACCATCTCCTTCTCAGGTACCTTGTTCACCTCCATCTCCCTAGCATAGTATCTCACGTACTTGGAAATATCTGTCCCCTTGAACTGGTCCATCTGATGCACCACAGATTGCAACGCCTTGGTTGCTAATACCTCCTTCCTCTCTGTGCTCTGCTGCTGCTGCATAAACATGGAAAAAGCTTGGAACATCTTCATCGTAGCAGCATCCAACTGAACAGGTTGCTGAGCAGCAGCAGCACCTCAACTTGATGATCCTTGGTTGGCCATGATATCTGATCCTGTAACACTCTCAAGAAAACTCCCACCCTAGGTGTTTCACGTCGAGTTCACCAAAAAGAGAGTATGTCGGAGTGTGATCCGTCTACCTAGGAAAGAGCCGGGCTTCTGGCTGTGGTTGTTTACTCAAGAGGTTGGCTTTCAGGTCACAACAGGAGCTATAAACACTCACATAGGAGTGTAGGATCCTCTGATATGCTCAAAAAGCGAAATTTAGGTCTCACTGGTAGTAATAGGCTTAAGCGGTGAACTTTGACACTCAAAGAGAGGAAAACTATGAAGGTTTAAACCTCTAAACTTCCCCTACATGCAAATGAGGTACTACTGAACTCACAGACGAAGTTTCAACCTGAGATCAAATTCTGACACAGAGATATGAACAGAAAAGTTCTGAATAAGAGAATTATGGCAATTTCTGGTACCTAGACAGCTATTCAGACATAGAACAGAGAATTGGCTCGATGAATTTCAAATCTTCTCACAGTATTTGAAGTCTACAGGATGCTGAACATCCCTGTGAAGTTGGGACTCCTGAATGTTTGTAGAACTCCAGATCTCCTTCTCTAAAGTCGCTGTTCTAGATTAAGAGCTTTTCAGACCCCCTCTGCTTCAGCGGCCGCCCTGAATTACTCAATTACTCAAATGATCCAAAACTTTTTGGACAGTCGTAGCCCTCCTGACAGTGAACGCAACCACGAAGTTTTGAAGTGATTTCCTCAATTCTGCTGCAATTGGCACCGAAAACCCCAAAATCAACAAAAGTGACGCAGTTTTGGCACAATCCGAACTTCAATTGGGCATAACTCCTTGTTTATTGATCCAAATCGAGCAAAAATTTCACTGAGTGCTTGGCACGACGAGCCCTCTCTTCCTGTGTTCTCAGATTTCGAAGATACCTCACCAAATGCTCGAACTCTCCTCTAGAGCTCTGTTTCTAAACTTAGAGTTTTACAAAAGACAAAAATGGACCAATGGGAGTTCATAGCTCCACTTGACTGTCCTTTTGTGCCTTAAACTACCTGGTAACTTATCTACACTCATAGGCTACCACGTCAAGCCCCCTAGAGTGCCAGCGTAAAACTTAAACTACCTAAAATGACACATAGCCCTGAAAAATAACTTAAATTAGCTAGAAAGCGTGCATGGGCGACAAGTAAGTACAACCCATGAGCTCAAACCACTATCAGCATGGAAACCCTAAGTTATGTACATTGAACGTCATAGACAAGTAAGAAGTCACTTGCACAAGCGCACAAATGCTTGAACAAGATAACTAACATACTATCAGCCTACTAGGACTCAAAATAGTATTAACACCGTATGCAAAGGTGTCAAACATATATATAAAGGACTAGAAGTAGTATGAGCTAACTTCTAGAACTACCAAACCTAAGCGTCGGAGTAGAAGTCAAGCATGTAGCCGCCAAATGGCGCGACAACGCTCACATAATTCCTCAAGTATTGATTTAGAACCGAGTCAACTATTTCATTTGTCCATTCGTTTCAAGATAAAAAGCAGTACTAAATTTTAACTTAGTCCTCAACTTTTGGAACAAATGTTTTCAAAAGACACTTGTGAACTTAGAATCGTGATCTGAAATAATACTCCGGGGTAATCCATGTGAACGCCACTGTGGTGCCCACAAATTACAGGATTCATGAATTTTTGAAATTTTTAAGAATAATAACTTGTTTGTATAACTGAAGAAGCGTTGTTACTTAAGATTACGGCTTCCTTAGCAGGAAGACGATCTTACGAGCTTTTTGTAATAAGAAGTTGACTTCTTCGGAAGACGGCAACCGCAGAAGCTTAACCACGTCAAAAGTAGGTGCACCTACTAGGTAGCACCCAACAGGTTAGGTAGGTCGGGAGGATCGAAACTCCTAAACTGCGGAGAAGATGCGCAGGAAGCGCATCAGCGCATTTCAGCTTCCCGCAACAAGAGCGCTTCTTGGTTGAGAAGATTGATTCGAGGGTGAGCTTTGAGTGAGGAGGCAGCGAGGTGAAATTGAGTGAGGTCAAGATCGATTAGAAGCTAGAAGGAAGGTGAGATCGAATTGCTGAAGCGTAGGAAGCATATTGAGCTGAAGGCGTTTCGTGTGAACTCTCGGAAGCTGACATTGGAGAACGGCTGAGTGGAATCGAAAGTGGACGGCTTAATCGATTGGGGCCTAGTCAGGAGCTGACGGCGGAAGCAACTCAGTGGGGTCGCATTGGAGCTGGGACCAGAGTCAGAAGCGCGCGGAAGAAGAAGACAACTCGAGAAGCAGACAGAAGATAGTAGAGGTTCTTCTCATGTTCTTTTCTCTTCCCACTGCTTCTCGCCTTTGTTTGGTATCCCCCGCGCTCCTTGGTGGTTTGCAAGCAACCTGATCGATCAATTCCTCCATCCCTATTTTCCTATTGTGACATTGGGCGCGGAAGCGCTGCTCAATTTCCGTCAGACATCTTCTTGCTTCTTCCCGAGTTCAATTCGAGCTTCCCTACTCCACCAACCCTCTACCCCCGAAACCTTGAACAGAAGACACTTCGGAAGATTGGAACATCTTTGGAAGACGCTTCTAAAACTTTGTCTTCGGAAGACGCTTCGGAAGCCTGATTGTCTCCGGAAGTCGACTGTATACAATTCGTATCAAGAGTGGATTTGCTTTGCTTTGGTGTTAAGAGAGGCTTGGTACGAATCCTGAGTGTCGTGGTGAGTTGTTTGTTAATTCGAGAAGTTGGAAGTCGGGAACTAGGCCTGTGCCTCCCGGTCTTCCAAGCTTCTCAAATCCACATCTTCCTAGAGAGACTAGAAGACTGGAAGAGCTGGCAAAATGCGCGAGAAGACGTGAGGGTCCATTTTGGGTCTCTTATGTCCGACTCATAGCAGCCCATTCCTTCTTCTTCCCGAACTTAGGAGAGAGTCGTGAGAAGTCTTGCTGGCAGAATCTGGAGAGAATAGTCGAGGGTCATATCTTCCCATCATGCAGCAAATTTCTTCTGAGTGTGTATGAGAGGTGAGCAGTCAGAAGAACAGAGTGCAAATGTCTTGAGTCTGTTGTGAGGATAGATTGCGCGTAGGAAGAAGAAGACATGTGAGATCAGTGAAGGGAAGCCTGACTTCAGGAGGTCTTCCGAAGAAGACATTGAATCAGAAGCTGTCCTGGGAGTCTTCCCAGAGGTCACTGTCATCGCAGGAGCCCGCAACCATCTTCTGAACCTGTTATGCACTCTACGTTTCACGAATCTTGTATCTTCTGATAGGAAGTAGGATGTAATGCAAGGTGGGTTGTCTTCTTGGTAATCCATGCGAGGTCTTGCTTAGTTAGGATTGTTTAGATATAGCTCGGAAGACGAGAGCTATCTAGGAAGCACTGTTAGAATCCCAGAAGACGGAGTAGCTGTCTTCTGGAAGACTAGTTTCATCTTCTGAGAAGTAGAAGCTAGACTGTGGGCACTTGGGAAGGACTGAACCTTCAGCTCACAGTAAGTGCGTGTGGCTTAGTGCAACAGATCCTCCAGTATGTCGATGCATCCCCGAGGATTGTTGTTACCTGCAGCGGAGTTGGCCAAGACCACACCCTTCCTCAAGGAGTTGGGTCTCGACTTCTTCCTGTGGGATTGGAACCTCGCCGACCAAGGACTTCTGGAGGAGGTTTGGGCAGCTTTATCATCTCGCAACCGTGTACCTGCGAAGGCAGGAGTAGCTCGAGAAAGACCATCTTCCTAGACTGAAGATTGATGGCGCAGGGCCTTCCACATGTCAAAATCCGAGGACCGAGGCTATTGGCTCGAGAAGAAGATCTTACCCAGGATCGTGAGCGAGTGGCATGTGCCTGGAAGCACAACTTGCCTCTTCGTGGAGGACAGGCAAGGTAGGAACGGATGGAAGATCGAATCTTACCGAGAGCCGAAGAAGCGACTTCTGGCGAAGCTCTTTCTGCATCTCTTTCCCAAGGAGAAAGCGTAGAAGACGAGGTACCTTGGAGATCAGGACGTGGAGTTCCTGGAATCAGTGTGGGATGAAGGAGTGCCGGTCAACTGGGGCGCATTCTTCCACATATATGTACATGCGGGGCTAGCGTACTTAGGTACCCCGGCGAGAGGACACTTGACACCTTTCCTCTGTTACTTGTACGTAGTCATGGACGATCTCACGGGAGATCAGTTGGTGAAGTATGGGCCAACAGGGCAACATGAGACGAAGGAGAAGACCTCGGAAGAAGACGATCGAGCAGCAGCCGCAACTCCCCCTCCCACTCTGATGCCGCAGCTGAGGTCTGGCACTCACCAGAAGACACTTCTGGTGAAGGAAGATGACTCTAGTGGGTCGGAAGACGCCACGCCTTCGAAGAAGATGGGTCCTAGAAGTGTACGTAGGAAGACCACCTCCCTCATTCATTCGAGATCGGAGTCTGACTCACCGGAGGAGTCCTTGAGCACTCGAGCTGAGCAGAAGACTGCTTCTGTCACACCAGGGAGTCTTCCAAAGACTCTAGAAGACGAAGGATGGATGGATACTCCTACTGCGATGCGGGGAAGTGCAGTAAAGAGGACCGCTTCTGCCATGGGGAGAGATCTTCCACCCCAGAAGATGAGAAGAGTAGCTTCTTCCCGTGTGCAGAAGTTGAAGATCATAGTGGTGGAAGAGGCATCCTTACCTCGAGAAGACAAGGTAGAGACCTCCGACTGAGTCGTGGAGATGAGCTTGTCTTCCGTAGGAAGACGACAGGAGGAGTTCAGTGCCTTCTTCCGATCCGAGATCCAGCCAGCTATGAAGTTGCTGGAGAAGAGAGCGAAGGCTCGGGAGAGACCTTTACAGCCTGGATTCGGTCTGCGCACCTTGATGCGACAGGAAGAAGACCAGAAGACGGCAGAAGCGCTGGAAGCTAGTCTTCGCACCACGGAGAAGCTCGCAACGAGGTACAAGACGGAAGCAGCCACTTCTGCCAAGGAGCTGGTACAGCTTCGAAAGAGCAACCAGGAGTTGCAAGCGCGTGTACAGCAGCGCGATCAGGAGGTTCTCCGAGTGCGGGGGAAGATCACCACCCTCGCAGAAGAGAAGACGACATGGAAGACGCAACGGGAAGCCGCAGAAGCGCGAGTTGCAGCAGAGAAGATGCAGCGAGAAGCAACAGAAGCTCGTGCGCATGAGATGCTAGCACAGTCGGTGGAAGCGCTTCGAAAGAAGTTCAACTTCACCGCGGATAGGAAGTTGCTTACCTTGGCTAGAGGATGGGACAGCGAGTCCAAGACGATGTTGGTGGAATGCAGGGAGAGCATGTTCAGGTATTTGGATCGATAGATAGAGAGAGTGAAGACACTCTACGGTCGTTTCTGACACCCGCAACTGCATCTTCCCAAGCTCCAGCACCATTGACTGGATCCGAATCGGAGGAGGAGGAGTTCGACCTCGCTGTGCACTTGGTGGTGACAGCATTGGAAGCCGAGAAGACTCCGGAAGACGTCTCGGAAGACAAGATGTCTTCTGGAAGACAGGAAGACGAGCCGTCTTCTCAGGTATTCCGCGTGGAGGAAGCGACTTCCCCGGACTCCTATGAGGTCGCCATGGTCCGTAATACCGAGCTAATGCTCCAGAAGAGCGAGGAAGCACCGGTCGACTCCGCTTCCCAGAAGACGTTTCCGTCTTCCGAAACAGAAGCAGAAGCAGAAGCCGAGGAAGAAGCAGCAGCATCGACAGCAGGGCCAGCGAAGAACGATGAGGAGAAAGCCACCTCAATGACACCCGAGGTAACTGCAAGGCTTTCTAGCTTATCAGAAGCCGAGCTAGTAGCTCCGATAGGAGCAGATCAGGTAGAGATTGCCACCGAGCAATCATAGTAGATAGTAAACACAACCAACGTTGACATTTTCCAAATTTAGTAGGACCGAACATGCTTTAGTTAGGATATGATGTGGCAGCATAGGTAGCATAAGAGCAACAAGGTGGATGGCTAATTAGGAAGGGGAACCGCTTGCATGTGGGGTGGCAGCCTTCTGTCAGTGCTCATCTCTCCCTGGTGGTCGCCTCCTCTGTTTTCTCAAGGTTGAAGGCATAAGTAGGATGACAGAGTAGGATTTTGGACACATGAACGCATTGAGCACATTAGGCACATGATAGACAGTGCACACTACACCCGATGTTAGAGACATACGAATAGACTAGGATTATACCAGAGGGGCCTGCATGCTCGTTACTAGTAGTGGTACGAAGATGTAGATAGAGATAGTGGACAGTTTAGGAATTTTCTATTAAGAGTGCTGGTATTTCTCTTATGATGAGGTTGGAGTAATGACCAACAGACCCAAGAGTGCTTGCGGTGATAGCAAGAACAGGTTGCCCGTGCTTGTTATCCTGGTTCTATCTCTAGTCGAGTAAGAGAGATATGTCGAGAGGACGTGAGGATATCGTAGCGAGATAGGTTCAGAGTGTACTTGGAGGTCAGAGAGAGGTTTGGGTTGTCGCTGATTCTGAGTCACGGAGTGCGACACCTACTCTCCACAGCTAGATACCCGATGTGTTCCTAGATAAGAAAGCACGTCACACGATAGTTGATGAACTCGACGTTGTCGCGCTACTTGGCGGCTACATGTTATATTTCTACTCCGACGCTTGAGTTTAGTAGTTCTAGAAGTTAGCTTATATTACTTCTAGTCGTTTATGTATATGATTGACACCTTTGCATACGGTGTTAACACTATTTTGAGTCTTAGTAGGTTGATTACCATGTTGATAGGGCTTAAGCTCATGGGTTGTATTTGCGTTTCGCCCATGCACGCTTTCTAGCTGATTTAAGTCATTTTTCGGGGCTGCGTGTCGTTTTAAGTAATTTAAGTTTTACGCTGGCACTCTAGGGGGCTTGACGTGGTAGCTTATGAGTAAAACTAAGTTGCCACGTGGTTTAGGGTACTAAAGGACAACCAAGTGGAGCTATGAACTCCCATTGGTCCGTTTCTGTTTTTTGTTAAACTCTAAATTTAGAAACAGAGCTCTAGAGTGGAGTTCGAGCATTTGGTGAGGGATCTTCGAAATCTGAGAGCACAGGGAGAGAGGGCTCGTCATGCCAAGCACTTCCAGTGAAAATTTCGATCGATTTGAGTCAATAAAGACGGAGTTATGAGCAATTGAAGTTCGAATTGTGCTAGAATTGAATCACTTTTGTTGGATTTAGGGTTTTCAGTGTCACTCGCAGCAGATTTGAGGAAATTGCTTCAAAACTTCGAGGTTGTGTTCTCTGCCAGCAGGGCTACGATTTCACCAAAAGTTTCATATCGATTGAGCAACTGAGTAATTCAGGGCGGCCGCTGAAGCTGAGGGGGTCTGAAAAGCTCTTAATCTAGAGCAGCGACTTCAGAGGAAGAGATCTGCAGTTCTGTGTACATTCAGGAGTCCCAACTTCACAGGGATGTTCAGCACCCTAGACTGCAAATCCTGTAAGAAACTTCGAAATTGATCGAGCCAAACTCCTGTTATAGGTTGAAATAGCCAGCTAGGTACCAGAAATTGCCGTAGTTTTCTTGCTCAAAACTTTTCTGTTCATATCTCCGTGTCAGAATTTGATCTCAGGCTGAAATTTCGTCTGTGAGTTCATTAGTACCTCATTTTATGCAGGGGAAGTTTAGAGGTCTAAACCTTCATAGTTTTCCTCTCCGTGAGTGTCAAAGTTCACCGCCGGATCTTGTAACTGCCGGCTAGACCTGAATTTCGACTTCTGGGTATATTACTAGATCTTACACATCTGTGTGAGTGTTTATAGCCCCTGCTGTAACCTGAAAGCCAACCTCTTGAGTGAACAACCACAGCCAGAAGCACGGCGCTTTCCTAGGTAGGCGGATTACACTCCGACATACTCTTTTTTGGTGAACTCGACGTGAAACACCTAGGGTGGGAGTTTTCTTGAGAGTGTTACAGGATCAGATATCATGGCCAACCAAGGATCATCAAGTGGAGCTGCTGCTGCTGCTCAGCAACCTGTTCAGTTGGATGCTGCTACGATGAAGATGTTCCAAGCTTTTTCCATGTTTATGCAGCAGCAACAGAGCACAGAGAGGAAGGAGGTATTAGCAACCAAGGCGTTGCAATATGTGGTGCATCAGATGGACCAGTTCAAGGGTACAGATATTTCCAAGTATGTGCGATACTATGCTAGGGAGATGGAGGTAAACAAGGTACCTGAGAAGGAGATGGTGGAGAACTTTGAACTTGCAGTTGTCCCTGAGATTCGTGGGCGTGTGAAGGAGCTCAAGCAGCAGCAAGGACAGAGTTGGGAGAGCTTTATGCGAGCTTTGAAGGAGGAGTACTACACTGAAGACTTAGAGAGGGTGACCAAGAGAACATTCTTGGAGCGGGTGGTGAAGCCTAACAAAGGTTTGTCTGTAAATGAGTTGTTAAGGGAGTTTGATCGTCAATATGCTAAGCTTTCTAGGACAGAGAAGCTTACACTAGAGGTTGAGAAGACCGAGCTTTTCCTACAAGCAGCGGACGTGACTATTCAGGAGAAGCTTGAGCTGTTGCTGGAAGACAAGAGTGAGGAGAGAGGATTGAAGACTGATTGGAAGGAGGTTGAAGAGGCTGTTTCTTTGCTGACCAAGAGACAGAGAAGAAGGGATAAGGTGGTGGTAAGTGAAGCAGCACCTCTGATAATTCCTGTCAAGCAGTTGCCTACTAAGCCTGCTTTGGTAATTGCTAGAGAGGAAGACTCACCGCTTGATGAGTTGATTAAGGGTATGAAGGAGCTTAAGCTTAAGCTCACTAGGTTAGAAGAGAAGGAGCAGAATGTACAGCCTGCTATGCAGAGACCTCATATGAGGGAAGGCTTTGTTCATCGTTGTATATGGTGCGATAGCCTAGACCATGTAAGAAGAGATTGTGGAGAGTTTTCAGATGCATTGAGAGAGACTGGGATGATGCTGGGAACCAACTTTGGCAAGGGTGGTATGAAGAGACTTGTGAATGATATATCAGCATCACATGCTGTTTCTCTTGTGAATGCTGCTACGTGTGGAGTGAAAGTGGAAATGGAGAGAGAGAAAGGGACTACTGGGTTGTGGTCAGATGTAGTGCGGTCCGTAGCTAGAACAGAGCTAGACAAGGATGTGCTACGAAGGGTTGGCAACTCAATTAGAGAAACTACAGGATGGAATGACCCTGTGGATACTATGTCAGTGCATGCTTATGTTGCAAGAAGTCAGCATGAAGCTCTACTAGAAGAAAAACACAGGAGGGAGGATGCAGGTGAGGCTTCTACCGCCAAACGACCTGCTACAAGGAGTGAAAGGGCTAGACCAGATGCAAGGCAGGAGACAACACCTACTCGGGAGGAGACTATGGAGGATCTACGATCTACAACACCAAAGGAGAAGGAGAAAAGCAAGGAGAAGGGTAAGATGCCTGCATACAAACTTCAGTCTGACATTGAGATTGCTACAGACTTGAAGCAGGTGTTAGAGAACCGTATCTTGAATGGGAAAGTTGAGTTTACTTTGGGTGAGATTCTTGGGATTGCAAAGCGTGAGTTCCATGAGGTTATCATAGATATCATCAAGAGGAAACGTCAGATTTTGGGTGAAGCAGCTACGCTTAACGCTCTAGGGACCAAACTGTCGGAGGATGAGGAAGATGAGATTGCTGGTTACTGCTCTCAAGTATCAGAGGGAAGATCAGATCAGCACGTGAGGTTTGAAGATGAGGTGGAAGCATCGCAAAAGAGCCATTATTCTCACAACCATTGGGCGAGAGCAACCACAGAGACCTTAGTGAAGCTGGGAGATCTAGAGGAACCTGTGGTGGCATTGATTGATCATGGCTCAGAGATTAATCTGATGTCTAAGGAGCTGTACAAGCGTGGGAGGTGGCCTATAGACACCGACCATGGATGGCTTATCCGTGCTGCCAACAACAAGCGAGAAGAACTCTATGGTGCTTGCCCCAACATCAAGGTAACTGTGGGTGACATTAGTGGTTCAGAATTTCTTTGTGCAAGACATGTCAACCTATCCTATCATTCTAGGACAGCCTTACATTACTGCTGTTAGAATGGAGACACGAGTTATGGATGATGGTTCAGCCTATGCTAGGATACGTAGTAGAGACGGCAAAAGAGCTGTTCAGTTTTTGACCGTTGCTGCAGAACATGAGAGGAATCGTGATAGCTTGAGAGACCGTCCACTGCCTAAGATTACTCAGGAGTTTAGAGAGTCTAGGGATTTTGGCAGAGTACCATTGAAGAGCGAGACTTCAACGGTACAGTAGAGCTAGGATTCTCGCCTGATCCAGTAGAGCAGGAAGCTTTATCCACTAGCTTCTTAGGATTGACGTCATATGGATCAGTGTGTTATAGGAAGGTTGAGAATCTGAAGAGGTTTGAGAGGCAACATGTGAAGTATGTACAACAGTCTTTGAGAGATAGTGGAGAGTTAGCCGGAGATGAATACATATCTGGAGTGTTTGAAGAGCAGTATTTGGTAGATACTATAGGGGAGTTGAAATCTATAGTAGAAAGTTCTATATATGATGTAGATAGAGTGGTGAGAGTGAGCTCCAAGGAGCTTTATGATGTAATTGATAAGTTTATAGATCGGCAAGAGGTGTATGTGGAGACCAAGTACAAGTCAGTGACAAAGAAAGTCAAACCAGTGGCTTTGCCTTTACCACTCGATTACAATCAGAAGATGGAGCAAGCTGCACGAGAACCGACGCTTAGAGGACCGAGAAGAATTGGGCACCAGTTTACAGAAACAACACTGAAGGACCTGAGAATTGGAGGTGATGGATTTCTTACTGAGCAAGAGAAGAAGAGCTTCAGGGAGATGCTATCTAGGCATGGTAAGGCGTTTGCGTTTGAGTCACATGAAGTAGGATGTGTAGATCCAAGTATAGTCGCACCTATGGTAATCTTTACTATACCGCATGTGCCTTGGAATCTACGTCCTATCCCTGTACCTAGAGCTCATCTACCAAAGTTGATAGACTTGCTCAATGAGAGGATTAGGATGGGTATCTTGGAACCATCTATAGCTCCCTACTCTAGCAGATGGTTTACTGTTCCGAAGAAGAGTGGAGCTTTGAGATTCATTCAAGATATGCAGCCAGTTAACAAGGTGACTATCAGGAATATGGGTATAGGATCTATTGTAGACGAGTTTGCAGAGGCTTTTGCTGGTCGTGCTATCTATTCAATGAGAGACTTATATTCAGGTTACGATCAGTTTCAGTTATCCTCTGAGAGTAGAGACTTGACTACAATGAGGACACCTTTGGGGTTACTAAGGATGTGCACCTTGCTACAAGGTGCTACCAATTCTGTAGCACATATGATGAATGGCATGAATAAAGTTTTGAGGGATTTCATTCCTGAAAAAACTATGCCATTCCTTGATGATGTGCCGATCAAAGGGTGTGCTGAGGAGGAGAAGAATGAGGTTATGGATCAGAGGGGGTGCCGTAAGTTTGTTGCAGATCACATAGCCGACTGTGATAAGATATTGAGTCGACTGGAGGAGGTTCATTTGACTTTATCAGGAGCAAAGTCTGTATTTGGAGAACATGAGGTGTTAATAGTGAGACATCTGTGTGGATCTTATGGTCGGAAACCTTGTCCAAACAAGGTTGATGCCATCCGAAGGATGAAGGAGACATGTGGATCGGTTACTGAGATGAGAAGGTTTCTAGGTGCATGTGTGTTTTATCATATATGGATTCCACACTTTGCACATGTAGCAGATCCGTTGTACAAGTTGCTGAGGAAGGGGCAGAGATTTCAGTGGCAAGAGGAGCAAAGCGAGTCTATGAAGAAGTTGAAGGATCTGTTGTCTTCACCACCAACTCTACGGAAGATAACATATGAGTTGGGCAGACCTGTTATCCTTACTGTTGATACTAGTCCTATTGGCATTGGGTGGGCTATAGGACAAGATGATAAGGATGGAAATAGATATGTGGTGCGTTTTGGTGCTAAGGTCTTAAGTTCACGGCAGAGAGACTACCCTCAGGTCAAGAGAGAGCTATGAGGAGTAGTTACTACGATGAAGAGTGATAAGGAATACTTGATAGGAGCACCTGTGGTTGTGGAGACAGATTGCTTACCTCTCTTGGGAATGATCACCAGCTGTACAACTCCAGATATTGCTATGTTGAGGTGGATAGCATATATCAAGTACTTGAACCCAGAGTTTAGACATATTGCAGGAAAAGACAATCCTGTGGCAGATATGTTATCAAGGGCTAGATATTACGATGAGAAAGAAATGATAGATGATCAGGAGGATGTGGGAACAGAGTTCTATTCTAGTGCTCTTGCTAGAAGGGATAGAAGCTGTTTTGCAGCCTCGTTGGAGTTTTTTGAGGAAACTGTGTATGATGGCGAGTGGTTGGATCTTGGGCGCTATTTGAGTTCACTGGAAAGGCAAGAAGGCTGGTCTGATGCAGATTTCAAGAGGATCCGTAGAATAGCTTATGGTTACTTTTTACGTGGAGGACATCTATGGAAGCGCCCTAAGCTACAAGGAGGTATACCGCAACGGGTGGTATGTGACTTGGGATTGCAGCAGCAGCTGATAAAGGAGTTTCATGAGAGTCTATGGACCGGTCATAGAGGAGTTTGGGCAACATTTGCCAAGAGGAAGGAGAAGTATTGGTGGAAGGGTATGTATAAGGATGTAGTACAGTTTGTTTCATCATGTATACCCTGCCAGATGTATTCCAACGTACGTCATCGTGATGGATTGCATCCTACTTATCCTTTAGCCATTCATTACAAATGGGTAGTTGATCTGATAACTATGCCATTTGGACTTGGACAAATGAGGTATCTAGTCTTGGCTAGAGAGGATCTATCTAACCAAGTCGAAGGTCGTGCCCTGAGGACGAAGACCACTGCTAGTGTCTGCCGCTTTCTACTTGAAGATGTTAATTGTAGGTATGGGTGTGTGGGAAAGATCACTGCAGATAGGGGTGAGTTGGATTCACAAGAAGCAGTTGAGTTCTTCAAGCGATTGGGAATCAAGCTGGCATTAACCACTGCTTACAATCCTGAAGGGAATGACAAGAGCGAACAAGGTCATCCGCCAATCATCAAAGCTTTGGTAAAAGCTTGCAAGGGTAAGATCCGTGAATGGCCTAGACTGCTACCATTTGCTTTATGAGCAGATCGTACAACTCATAGTACCGTTACAGGTTACATGCCAGCAGAGTTGATACTAGGACAAAAACCTGTGATGCCGATTGAGGAGGTTGTGCCTACTTGGAATGTTTTGCCATGGGAAGATGGTAGAAGTACGGAGGATCTTCTTGCATTAAGGATCCAGCAGTTAGAACGGAGACCTGAGGATGTTGCCAAAGCTGTGGAAAGGTTGAAGACTGCTAGAGAGAGAAACAAAGGCAGATTTGATAGAACGCATAGATTACGACCCAAACCAGTTAAGGGAGGTGATTGGGTGTTAGTCTATGATAGTAGTCTTGATAATCAGCATAGCGCTATCAGAAAGTTTTCCAAGAGATGGTTCGGACCTTATGTGGTGTTAGAAGTTTATGATAATGCCACATACTCTTTGAGAGAGTTAGATGGTGCAGTGCTCAAGATACCAGTCGCAGGGAAGAGAATCAAGCTCTTTAGAAGGAGAGGGGAGGACCAGAACATTGCAGAGCTTACTGAGGATGAAGCTGAAGACTCAATGCAGGTTGAAGATGAGTTTGAAGCCGAAGCTGAAGAGTCTTGATCTGGATGGCACATACCGGAGGATGTGCAGGTTCAGAGAGGGTGGATGTCGCGCTACTTGGCGGCTACATGTTATATTTCTACTCCGACGCTTGAGTTTAGTAGTTCTAGAAGTTAGCTTATATTACTTCTAGTCGTTTATGTATATGTTTGACACCTTTGCATACGGTGTTAACACTATTTTGAGTCTTAGTAGGTTGATTACCATGTTGATAGGGCTTAAGCTCATGGGTTGTATTTGCGTTTCGCCCATGCACGCTTTCTAGCTGATTTAAGTCATTTTTCGGGGCTGCGTGTCATTTTAAGTAATTTAAGTTTTACGCTGGCACTCTAGGGGGCTTGACGTGGTAGCTTATGAGTAAAACTAAGTTGCCACGTGGTTTAGGGTACTAAAGGACAACCAAGTGGAGCTATGAACTCCCATTGGTCTGTAAGCCGGCCTGTCTCTCACCCAGGGATACCTCAGATGACTAGGATTACTAGTGCACCCTAATTACAAAGATTTAAGTACACCCATGCTCACTTCACTCAACTCTCTGACCCGTATGGTCACATCGGTACCTCTAATAGCGTTCCTGACACAAGTTCTAATCCCGCTCTCAACATTACATCGCAAAATACTCAAGGACTCCCAAGGTCTCCAATGCTCACTTTACTTACAGTCAGGAAAATGAGAGTGTCTTCCACCTTCTCAACTCCTCCTTATATACTCTACAACTTCTTACCGTGGTAACTTTCACTAAGTTACGTTACCTCATGGTAAGTGCGCAATCCAAAATAGTAAAACTTCTAAAGGCTACTAAGCCTTTAAGAATAGCACACACATTACTTGTTCTGCTTTACAAAAGTAAGAGATTCTCCTACTTTAGCTTTTGTAAAGTGTTAACTTTCCACCCTATCCAATCGGAAGGCGACAACAAACTAATACGTCTTTTGAGGAGCATCTTTAGATCTTTGTGCATGACTTTCCATCATGCATCCAATCAGCGATGGTCAACAAAGTTACATACTTTTGAGAAGCATATTTAGAGCTCCGCACTTGTCACATAGTGTCATAGTGGAACTTCTAATAGTTTCCCCAACTTAGTTATAACTATCTTCGCTAGTTATGGCTAGTTTTGATCACTCTAGATTTAGATCTTCGAACTAGAGTAACCTATAAGATAGTCATACCTAATGAAACTTATATAAACATGCACACAAATAATGAGATACTTGTGACGTGACATTTACCCCCAGACTTAATTTTCACTCCGTCCTCGGAGTGAAGTATCACGTTGATGAAACTTCTTCAACTTGTCGTGGTTCACTCGGTCGAAGAACGTACCACTTCTCTCTTGAAGATCATAGGTGTTATTACTCCACACTTTGGAGATGATGAAAGGCCCAAAATATCGACGTAAGAACTTCTTTTGAACTCGCTTGTGCCTAATAGCATCCCATAGCATCACCCACTCACCCTTTTGAAATGGCTGTAACTTTGTTTTGTTCTTCGCCAAGCGCTTGTCGTAGCTCTTCTTCTGTTGTAGTTGGGCCATCTCAATTCGTTGAGCTGCATCGTCTCTATTCTCCTCCAGCTCCAACAAAGTTTCTCTCCTCTCTTTCTCAGCTATTTGACCACCCTTTCTCTTTAATCCAGCTTGTAAGGTCTGAAAGGTGGTTAGGTCGAACTGGATCGGTAATCTGCGAAATGTCCTCCACATACTGGACCGTCATGGAATTCTTCCATGAGTCGTAGAGACTCCTCCTTGCTCGCAGCTCTTCTCAGGACCCCATCAACTCCTTCACGGAATAACACACCTTCCACCACCGAGTAAGGTTGACTTCGTTTCACCAGTGCCTTCTTCTCTCTGGTCCGCATCCCATCTGGATAGACACCTTCCGTAACAAAATCCCAAATTTCTTGATATTCTATTGGGATAATAGAGTTGCTCAAGACCATCAAATCTTCGTCAGGAAAGGTGTCATCCACCGGCTCCTCTCCATCCCCATCGTAAGCTCTAGATAGCAAATCTGCATTCGCGTGTTTCTTCCCTGGTCGATCGCAGATCTCATAGTCGTACTCTGACAATAAGAGCTTCCACCTTGCTAATCGTCCTTCGACCATAGGTTTATTGAAGATGTACTTCAATGCCTTATGATCTGTAACGATAGTGAACTTGCCTCCTATGAGATAATGTCGAAATTTTCTCAAAGCATAGATCACTGCTAATCCTTCTCTCTCTGTCACAGAATAATTTCTCTCTGCCTTGATCATTTGCCGACTAGCATATGCGATAGGATGATCTCTACCTTCAACATCATACTGACTTAAAGTACATCCTACTGCTATATTTGAAGCATCCGTATATAGAATAAACTGTTTATTCCAATCGGGCTTAACCAAGATTGGAGCTGAAGTAAGAGCTTTCTTCAGTTCCTCAAAGGCGGCTAGAGCTTCTTCATCTCCTAAAATCAACACGTAATCTACTCCCTTCTTCAGATATGCTGTCAAAGCATATGCTTTATGTGAGAACGAGAGTATAAACTTTCGATAATACCCCACCATACCTAAAAACTGTCGTAGCTTAGTGAGAGTACTAGGAAAAGGGAGCTCTAAGATCTTCTGCACCTTCTCTGGATCAACGGCAATGCCGTCCTTGGATATGATATGACCCAAGAGTAACCCTTCCTCACACCCAAAAATACATTTCTCCGGATTGAGAGATGCATTTGCTACATCTAAACATTCTAAGACCTTCACAAGGTGCTCAAAATGCTTCTCCTTACTCCCGTAAACACAAAAGTCATCTATAAAATCTCTCACAAACTTTCCTAAGAAAGGTTCGAACACTTTGTTCATAAACCTTTGGAACGTCGTAGGAGCATTACACAGACCAAATGGCATGACTCGAAATGCAAACGTACCCCACGGAGTAGTGAAAGTGGTCAGGTGTTGATGTTCTGGTGCAATTTTGATCTGGTTATATCCGCTATAACCATCTCCAAAGCTGTACCATTCGTTTCTCGCCACTTCTTCCAAGATCTCGTCGATGAAAGGTAGAGGATAATAATCCTTCTTTGTGACCGCATTGAGCTTCTTGTAATCAACACACACCCTCAATTTGCCATTTTTCTTCTTTACGATCACAATGGGTGATACCCATTCAGAATGCTCCACCTCGTAAATGAACCCAGCAGTGTGCAGCTTCTCGATCTCTTCTTTCACCAGATCCGCAATTGGAGGACTCACTCTTCGTTGCTTCTGTCGCACCGGTTTGACTTCCTTCTCTAACTCGATACGGTGTTGCTCCAGTGTGACCTCCCTCAGATCCTTGTAACTAAATGCAAATACATGAATGTATTTACGAAAGATCTCTTCGAAACAACTCTTCTCCTCTTTAGTAACCTTCGATCCATAACGTAAGGTGGCAATTCTTCTCTCCACCTCCTCGGGAGTCAATGGTTCTTTGTCTCGATCTCTTTGCACTTCCGGAGAAGGGAAAAGATCCACTACATTCACACCCACATTTCGTTCTTCTCTCTCCTCCTCTGACGATGTATTTTCAGATTCTGAATCTGAAGAATTGGTACCTACATCAGAAGTAGTATCGACAACTTCTGACTCCCAGTAGTCCGATGTGGGTCGATCCGATTCCGACGTCCCAACTTGATCTCCGAGCAATAGAACTTTGATCCGGTGGTGATTCGGTCCGATGCGTAAATAACCTTTGTGCCAGTTATCCGTTGCATGTACTGCTCGAAGCCAAGGTCTTCCGAGTAACATTTCATAACTTGACTCCTTCAAGATTTGAAATGTCATGTTTACTTGCACTCCCATTACTGACACGCAAACTCTCTCCAGCACTCCCAATGGCCTAACTCGCTGTCTGTTAGCCATGCCAACCGTGATACTAGAAGGACGCGTTGGTACTAGATCCAACTTCCTCATGAGTCGTTCCGAGATGGCGTTTACTGCCGATCCTCCATCGACAAGAACATCAGAGACATCTCTCCCATTGATACGAGCCTCTACTTTTGATGCCTTGTTGCATACCTCTCCTTCACTAGCGTCTAAAGCACTCACACCGACAGTAGAAGGATTTACCTTCTTCTTCCGACCTCGTCGGGAGCTTAGACCGCTACGAAGTTCTTTCCTCACCGAAGGATTCAGAGCAATCAACTGTCCCACAGTAATGTTTGCTCGTTGCTTTCCCACGTCTTCCACCACATTGTATTTTGATTGCTCCATTGAAATTGTGAAATCAGTATTTCCCAATTTCTTCCGTCGCTCTTTGGTTTTTGAAGAAGATTTGCTACTCCGAGTATTTTGACTTGGAGAATCTTCCATCACGACCGGTTCTCCCTCCTCGAAATGCGTCCTCATCCTCTTCCTCTCTTGAGCTAACAGCTCTACAGACTGAAAACCTTCTCGTACATCTCGCGGCTCCAAGATGTCAATGCATGCTACACCCTTGTCCTTACTTTGTGAAGTTGAAGCTCCATCCGCCGTTCCACCATTACGACTCGGACAATTACGTTGGAAGTGTGATCCTCCGCACGTAAAACATCCTTGGCTCGTGTAGTTACTGGGTGATCCTTGCGGTGGTCCACCTCTGGACTGATAGTTTCCATAACCTCGTGAGCCCCCTCCAACATTTGGACTCCGGTGTTGCAACAAATTCACCATATTGATCTTCAAATCTGCCAGAGAATCTGTCAAACTTTTCAACTCATCACGAAAGTCGGGAGTAACAGATCTAGATGGTACAGTGACTGTAACCGCACTAGTAGGAGCTATCGGAGTCAGATTTTGAAATCGAACAGTCGGAACACTCGCAGGTTTCAGAGTTGGCATGCTCGGCCCTTGCACATCTCCACATGCTGCCCCAACAGTCATTGGTTGCAAGTCGTCTCCATCCAGACTCTCTTCCATCCTGGTTGCGATCTTCACTGCATCAGCCTTCGAAGTTGGTCTCTCATACCGCACTTGTGTTCGAATCTCCGGCCTCAATCCCCCAATAAAATTCTTTGTGAGCATTGCTCCAATGCCCACCATCGTTGGTTCTACTACATCTCCACTCTTTCGTAAAACCACCCGAAACTTCTGTTCTAATTTCTCCACCCTCTCGGCATAAGTCCTTACTTTCTCTTTCTCTCCTTGTTTGAGGTAAGTTACCTCCACCATTAACTTCTCGTAACTTTCATCAGGAAGAAAAGTTTCAATTAAGGCCTCCGTCAATACTTCCCAAGTATCATCTGAAGTCCCCACTACTCTTCTCTTCTTCCTATCCTCATACCATGTCAATGCAGAACTCTCAAGAAATTCAGGTATCAACCCTACCCACTCGCTCTTCTTTCGATCTCCATTGCCAATGCATGCTCTTTTGAAGTCTCTCACAAATCCTTCCACGTCTTCTCCATCCTTTTCGTAAAACACCGGAAGTTTCCCCATTCTTCTCTTCTTTTCTTCTTCTTACTCGAGGTACTGCTTGCAGATGTGAAGATCGCACTTCACCGCAATCCACAATTTCCCCGTTGAGCTCTCTCCTCTCCAAAGGTTGGAGTAAGTTTGACCCTCATGGTCATCTTATCTCTCGTGTGATAGACTATCTCCATCCTCGCTAGAGGTCTTCACTCGTTCCGTTTCTACACTCAACCTTCTCTCCAGACCTTGGGCTACAGTTTCTAGCAAAGCAACCACTGCGCTACACTCGTGCTCAACTGGAATCCCGTCCACTCCACATCTAGGACAAAAGGTTGTAGGGTCAATGACAGCTTGTCTAGGGGAAGAAGGACCTATGTGTAAGCTTAAGTCGACCAACCCTCTTCGCTCACGCAAAAGTCTATTCTTTGTAGGACACTTGCTCACTTTATGTCCTTCTTCTCCACACAAAAAGCACCTCTAGTTCTTCTCCTGGTTCTTACGACTACTCTCTGTTTCTTTCTCAAATTCGAGTCGAAATTCTCCTTTCGCCAGATCAGCGGTAACTATCACCGCATAGCCTTGAGGGATCTTGCTCAACCTCAATTTCCACTCTTGCTGTCCTTCCATGACGATGATCTGTCATACATCTCTCTCGCTCTATAGTTTGTTTGACACTTTTTTATCACTCGACTATCTTCTCGCTTAACAATCTCTCACATTACTAAGTAGAAGCTTAACTTGTCAACCCTGAGCCTCAGAGATCGAACATAACCCTCTCAAGAATTCTGTAATTCTTTCACTCTTTTACTTCAGCAAACGATATAACAGATTTGACCCCCCTTCGCTTCGAATGCCATAACTCCAGTTCTACTCGATCAATTCACGCATGATTTGGGTGCCTAGATAGCTTATCTTGCAAGCTATCAGCATGGAAGATTTCAAGGTCTAACTCTAAAAACTGAAAATATGAAAATGACTGTAAACTCCTTCCCGAGAGCTCACTATTTGATACCGAAAAACCCCCTTAACTTCCGAAAGACATAACTCTCTCCTCACAATTGATCTCTCGGAGATATCAAGCTTATTGGAAAGCTTATCTTGCCCTCTATAACATGGTGTATGTACAAAGGTTCTGAACTCATGCTCGAAAACAGACATGAACTGTACTAACGACTACATACGAATCTTTGTATCGAGGTCCCGGCAACGGAACCAAAATGTAAGCCGGCCTATCTCTCACCCAGGGGTACCTCAGATGACTAGGATTACTAGTGCACCCTAATTACAAAGATTTAAGTACACCCATGCTCACTTCACTCAACTCTCTGACCCGTATGGTCACATCGGTACCTCTAATAGCTTTCCTGACACAAGTTCTAATCCCGCTCTCAACATTACATCGCAAAATACTCAAGGACTCCCAAGGTCTCCAATGCTCACTTTACTTACAGTCAGGAAAATGAGAGTGTCTTCCACCTTCTCAACTCCTCCTTATATACTCTACAACTTCTTACCGTGGTAACTTTCACTAAGTTACGTTACCTCATGGTAAGTGCGCAATCCAAAATAGTAAAACTTCTAAAGGCTACTAAGCCTTTAAGAATAGCACACACATTACTTGTTCTGCTTTACAAAAGTAAGAGATTCTCCTACTTTAGCTTTTGTAAAGTGTTAACTTTCCACCCTATCCAATCGGAAGGCGACAACAAACTAATACGTCTTTTGAGGAGCATCTTTAGATCTTTGTGCATGACTTTCCATCATGCATCCAATCAGCGATGGTCAACAAAGTTACATACTTTTGAGAAGCATATTTAGAGCTCCGCACTTGTCACATAGTGTCATAGTGGAACTTCTAATAGTTTCCCCAACTTAGTTATAACTATCTTCGCTAGTTATGGCTAGTTTTGATCACTCTAGATTTAGATCTTCGAACTAGAGTAACCTATAAGATAGTCATACCTAATGAAACTTATATAAACATGCACACAAATAATGGGATACTTGTGACGTGACAGGTCCGTTTCTGTTTTTTGTTAAACTCTAAATTTAGAAACAGAGCTCTAGAGTGGAGTTCGAGCATTTGGTGAGGGATCTTCGAAATCTGAGAGCACAGGGAGAGAGGGCTCGTCATGCCAAGCACTTCCAGTGAAAATTTCGATCGATTTGAGTCAATAAAGACGGAGTTATGAGCAATTGAAGTTCGAATTGTGCTAGAATTGAATCACTTTTGTTGGATTTAGGGTTTTCAGTGTCACTCGCAGCAGATTTGAGGAAATTGCTTCAAAACTTCGAGGTTGTGTTCTCTGCCAGCAGGGCTACGATTTCACCAAAAGTTTCATATCGATTGAGCAACTGAGTAATTCAGGGCGGCCGCTGAAGCTGAGGGGGTCTGAAAAGCTCTTAATCTAGAGCAGCGACTTCAGAGGAAGAGATCTGCAGTTCTGTGTACATTCAGGAGTCCCAACTTCACATGGATGTTCAGCACCCTGTAGACTGCAAATCCTGTAAGAAACTTCGAAATTGATCAAGCCAAACTCCTGTTATAGGTTGAAATAGCCAGCTAGGTACCAGAAATTGCCGTAGTTTTCTTGCTCAAAACTTTTCTGTTCATATCTCCGTGTCAGAATTTGATCTCAGGCTGAAATTTCGTCTGTGAGTTCATTAGTACCTCATTTGCATGCAGGGGAAGTTTAGAGGTCTAAACCTTCATAGTTTTCCTCTCCGTGAGTGTCAAAGTTCACCGCCGGATCTTGTAACTGCCGGCTAGACCTGAATTTCGCCTTCTGGGTATATTACTAGATCTTACACATCTGTGTGAGTGTTTATAGCCCCTGCTGTAACCTGAAAGCCAACCTCTTGAGTGAACAACCACAGCCAGAAGCCCGGCGCTTTCCTAAGTAGACGGATTACACTCCGACAACGTGAAACTTCTAGGGTGGAGAGTTAGTGAAATTCTTCTCAGAACTTTACCATGGTCGAGAGACAAGGAGTTGGAAACCCTTCATGCACGATTTCACTGTAGCTTGATCCTGCTATAAGACAAATGTTCCAAGCATTTGTTCTGTACTTGGATCAACAACAAGCTGTTCAACGGGAGGATGCGATGGCTACCAAGGCTTTGCATTCGGTGGTGGGGACATTGGATCAATTTGAAGAGAGAAACATCTCCAAGTACTTGAAGTTCTATTCTCGAGAGATGGAGCTTAGTAAGGTACCAGAGAGAGAGATGATACAAACGTTTGAGCTTGTTGTTGTCTCGGAGTTACGGGAGCATGTGAAGGGGCTCATTCAAACTCATGGAGCTAATTGGGATGAGTTTTCTCTTCAGCTGAAGGAGGAATACTCTTTGGAGGATGCAGATCGAGTGACTAAGAAGTCATTCATGGAGCGGGTGAACAAACCCAGCAAGGATCTTGTTGCTACCGACTACTTCGGGAGTTTGAGAGACAATTTTTCAACTATCTCGGATGGAGAAGCTCACACTTGAGAATGACAAAATGGAGCTATTTTTACAATCAGCCAACAGCGAGCTACAAAGGGAGTTAGAGTTGTTGTTGGAAGATCGGACGAAAGACAACGATCTCACATCTGATTGGAAGAACGTTAGCGAAGCAGTGAGAGTACTTGCAAAGCGAGAATACCGAAGAGAGAAATTGGTTGTGAGTCAAGCACCAAGACCACCGTCTATTGTGATACCAGGAAGGCAACCAGCGGTGCAAACTGCTCCTCTACCTACTATTTCGATTCTTACTATTTATATCACTACAGTTGTACCACAACAGAATCAAGCAATGGAAGATTTGGAGAAGAAGATGAGGGACTTACAGATCAAGTTGACAAGGTTGGAGGAGAAGGATGGGACACATGAAGGGAGACATGCACCAAAACAAGAGTATGTTCAGAGGTGTATTTGGTGTGACAATACCGACCATCAACGAAAAGAATGCGGGAGTTTCGCTGATGCTTTGCAACAAGGCATAATTTTTTGGAAGGAAAGAAAGATCGTCTTGAAAGACAACAGAGAGACTCTCATGACCAACTTCGATAGAGGAAGAATGAAGAAAGTTTTGGAGGATCATCTAACAATGCATAATGTGACAACGGTAGAAGTTCCTACTTATGGAGTCGAGGTGATTAGCGAAAAGGAGAATGTCTTTTTGAAGCATGAGGATATGACTGATATGTAGAGTCACGCTGTGAGCATGAATAGAAAGAGGAAAATGACAAAGGAGGAGTTGCTTAGAACAGCCACAACAATCAAGAGTGCTACTGGATGAGATGATCTCGTAGATGTTATGTCTGTTCATGTTTACGTAACCAAGGCTCAGCATGAAGCTATCATGGAAGAGCGTAGGAGGGATGAGGCTGGTCCAAGTGAGAAGAGAGCGGCTCTCAAGAAGCAACTAAGAGGAGATAGACTCAGATAGGAGACTACACCTCTACGAGAAGAAGCTATGGAAGATGTCTTACCTTCTGGAAGTTCAGAGAAGGATAAGGATAGAGAGAAGGGCAAAGCTCCCATGTGTAAGCTACAATCAGACATTGAAGCAGCAACCAACATGAAAGAGGTGTTGCAAGAGAAGGTGCTCAATACAAAGATTGGGTTTACTTTGCGAGAGATCTTCGAGATTGTGAAGAAGGAGTTTCATGATGTCATCATTGACGTCACAAGCGGAAGAGACAATTGACGAGAGAGACTGCAGTGTCCAGTGCTCTAGACACAATGATTACAGAGAAAGAAGAGCAAAAATTGGTTCATTCTTGCAACACTCGTAAAGTTCAGCTGGATGTGGATAAGGAAGAGAAGGACAATAAGATCCCTATTCATTACACTAGAGGACATTGGGCAAGAACCGCTACCGAAACTTTAGTGACTGTAGGAGAGATGAAAGATTCGATGATTGCTCTCATTGATCATGGATATGAGATAAATATTGTCTCTAAGGACATCTACAAGCAAGGTGGATGGCATGTTGATATAGATCATGGTTGGATGATCCGAGCAGCAAACAACACACGAGGAGAACTCTATGGTGTTTGTCCGGATGTGAAGGTAAAGATCGAGAATGTGATACTTGAACAAAACTTCTTTGTTCAAGATTCTACTTCCTATCTGATTATTCTTGATCAACCATTCATTACAGCCGTAAGGATGGAGACTAAGGTGTTGGATGACGGTTCTACTTATGCTCAGATCAAGAGTCAAGATGGCAAAACAACGGTACAGTTCTTGATTGTGTCTGCTAATCATGAGTGTAACCGAGATTACTTGCAGAGTGTTTCTCTATCTAGAGTCACTGAAGAGTTTAAGGATTTTTCTAGAGGGTCACTATAGAACGAGAGTATAGTGATACCGATACACAAAAGAAGGTACTCTCGTTGGAGAAGGATAGTGTTTTTTGTACAAGAGTGGTGAGATATTCAGAGAGTGGATTTGCTGTGTATACACAACTCGCTGATCTTCAGAAATGGGAGAAGAAAGTTGTGCAAAGAACCCAAAAAGATCTAACAAGAATTGGTGTACTTAGTGAGGAGGATCAAATAGAAGGCGTTTACGTAGAGATGGATTTGGATGATCCTTTGGAAGAGCTTCAGAAGGTTGAGCAAGGGAATGAAGACCAAGTTGTGTACATATGTTTTATGGAGTTTTACTCGGCTATAGAGTCGTTCTAGATACCTAAAGTCAGAGTCGAGATCAAGTATAAAATGATGGATAAAAAGATGAAGCCGGTTGCACAATCGCTACCTAGCGACTCCGAGCAGCGAGTTCAACAAGTCTCAAAAGAGAAGAGTTTACGGTATCTTGATCAGATAGGTCACAAGTTTACAAAAGCTACGCTCAAGGAGTTGAAGGTTGGTTCTACAGATTTTCTTCTACCTGTTGAGGAGAGGGAGTTCAAAGAGATGTTAAGTAGGCACGGGAAAACTTTTGCTTTTGAGCCTTCAAAAATTAGGTGTGTAGATCCAAGTGTTGTAGCACCGATGATCATCTTTATGGTACCACATGCGTCTTGGGACTTAAGACCAATTCCTGTATCTAGAGCATATCTACCTAAGCCTACGGAGCTTCTCAAGGAGAAGATGAGGATGAGAATCCTTGAACCATCATTTGCACTGTATTCCAGCCGTTGGTTTACAGTGCCCAAGAAGAGTAGAGCGCTACAGTTTTTTCAGGATATGCAACCGGTGAATCAGGTGATCATCAAAAATACGAGGATCGGACTTATTGTGAGAGAGTTTACCGAAGCATTCGTAGGTAGAGCCATTTACTCGATAGGAGACCTCTACTCTGGATACAATCAGTGTCAGCTTGCTGAAAGGAGTAGAGGACGTCACTACAATGAGGACACCGTTGAGTTTGGTGAGGATGTGCACATTGTCGCAAGTGGCAACAAATTCTGTTGCACACATGATGAACGGGATGAACAAAGTTCTTCGATACTTCATTCCGGAGAAGTCATGCCTTTCCGAGATGACATTCCAATCAAAAGATGTGTAGAGGAGCAGAAGGATGAGAGAGTCGATCAGAAGAGGTGTCGAAAATTTGTGGCTGATCATATTCTAGATTGTGATCAGATTTTATCACGGCTCAGGGAGGTTCCTTGATGCTATCAGGTGCTAAGTCTTCGTTTGGAGTTCGAGAGGTTGTGATTGTGGGGCACTTGTGTGGATGGTTTGGTCGCAAACCTGATCCTTACAAGGTGGATGCCATACAACGGATGAAAGACACATCTAGCTCAACAACAGAGGTGCGAAGGTTCTTAGGAGCTTGCGTGTTCTATCATGTGGATTCCTCATTTTGCTCATGTATCAAATCCACTCTATGGTTTGTTACGTAAGAGCATGAAGTTCATATGGGAGGAGAGACATATCGAAGCTGTGTAGAAGCTGAAGCAGTTGTTGTCTTCTCCACCTGTGCTGCGTAATGTGAGTTATGAAGATGAAAAACACGTGATAATCACAGTTGATACAAGTCCGATAGCCATTGGTTGGGTAGTGGGACAAGATGATGAGGATGAGAACCGGTTTGCAATCAGATTTGGGGGCCAAAGTTTTGAGTTAGCGACAGTGAAACTATCCACAAGTAAAGCGAGAGCTATGGAGAGTAGTTACCGTCATGAAAGTTGAGAAGGACTATTTGATTGGAGCACCGATGATAGTGGAGACGGATTGTTTGCCACTGTTAGGGATGATTACTAATTGTAACATCCTTGATATCATCATTTTGCGATGGATTGTCTATTGTCTATATCAAGTCGTTGAATTCGGAATTCAGACACATAGCAGGAAAAGATAACCCGGTAGCAGATATGTAGATGAAGAGGATTTGATAGAAGACACAGAGGATATAGATGCCTGATATGAAAATGAAGAGGATTTGATAGAAGACACAGAGGATATAGACACGACCGCCTTTTGTAGAGCTCAGAAAGAAATGAATGAACATCAAAACTCATTCATGGAGGAGCTATACGAAGGACAATGGTTAGACATTGGACATTACCTTGGTCAAAACAACCAGAATGGAATGATGCTCAGTTCAAACAGATCAGGAGGAAGGCTTACAACTTCAATACTACAAGAGGACTATCTATGGAAGTGCGCTAAACGAAGTGGCAAGATGCCGCAACGAGTTATGTGTAAGCAAGAGATGCAAACCCAACTCATTCAAGAATTCCATGCGAGCTTATAGGCTGACATCGAGGTATTTATGTCACCTTTACCAAACTCAAAGAGAGGTATTGGTGGTGTAACATGTACAGAGATGTAGTCCGATTTGTAGAGACGTGTGTAACTTGCCAGATGTACTCTGACATCCGGCATCGAGATGAGCTTCGCCTTACGTATCCACTTACAATGCATTACAAGTGGGTAGTAGATCTGGTTACGATGCCGGTTGGGATATGGCAGATGAGATACTTGGTTTTGGCACGAGAGGATCTATCAAACCAAGTCGAAGGATGCGCTTTGCGCACAAACACTACAGAAGGGGTGTGCAGATTTCTGCTTGAAGATGTGCAGATACGGATGTGTTGGGAAGATTACAGCAGATCGTGGAGAACTAAATGCTTACGAAGCTGATATGTTCTTCAAGAGGGGGGGAATCAAGTTAGCTCGTATCATGGCTTACAATCCAGAAGGAAATGTGAAGAATGAGCGCGGCCATCCTCCTATTAGAAAAACCATTGTGAAAGCATGCAACCGAAGGGTGAGAGAATGACCAACGCTTCTATCATTTGCTCTATGGGCCGATCGTACAACTCATAGCTTAGTAATCGGATACATGCCAGCAGAACTAATGCAAGGACAAAAACCGATCATACTTATCGAAGAGCAAATACATACTTGGAGTGATCTACCTTGGGAAGATAATCTCTCTAGAGAAGATCTTCTCACTCTTAAGATTCGTCAGTTGGAGCGGAGATCAGAGGATGTGGAGATAGCTCTGGAACAGTTACGAAAGATTCGCTTGAAGAACCAAGATAGATTCGATAAGCAACATCGACTATGACTTAAGGAGATCCAAGAAGATGATTGGGTGTTGGTGTATGATAGCAGCTTGGATAACCAGCATAAAGCATTGAGAAAATTTTCTAAACGTTGGTTTGGACCTTACGTGGTTGTTCGTATTCATGATAACACCACATACGTGCTATGTGAGTTGGATGGTGTGCGGCTTACAGATCCGATTGCAGGAAAACGGATAAAACTCTTTAAGCGGCGAGATGAGGACCTAGACATTGAAGAGATCAGTACCGAGTTTGATCTCTCTCAAGATGAAGATGAGAGTCTAGATGAGAGTGTAGAGTTGGAGGAGGAGACTCTTGAAGAAGAACATGAGGAGGAAGTGATATGATGCCAATCACAACATATGATTAGGTTGGTGCATATCAGAAGGTGCACAAGTTTAGAGGGGGTGGATGTCGTGTTGTGGATTGGCTAGGGTGTGAAACTAACATATATCTTTATCGTACGTGTTTTGATGTTATGGAGACATTGGGATCTTATCGTGTCAAAAGATAAGGCTCCACGTGGATGATCCGAATACTTTTCATTGAGTGGAGATAAGAGTTAGTACTCTTGTCATCATATGCGAAGTTGCTATATAAGAAGAGAGGTGCACGGAGCTTTGGATATAGAGTGTAGAGTATCCAAGTCTAGTGTGAGTGTGATCAGTATCGTCCGATGAAGCAAGGGACAGTACGAGTGGTAGGCATGAACAGAGAGCTCTTTCGTGCTCTTGATCTTCCACTTGCAAATCCATTCGTCATTAAGATCCATTCTCTGTCGCGGGATCACTTTCAAGTATTTATGGTAGCTCATTGGGGAGAGTCGTTTATGACCGCAGTGAGGGTCGGAATTTTGACTATATATTGAACGTAGTTTGTCCTTCGTGTCTACGTGCTTCTTGACCAACGGTATCGTCAATGGCACGTGTTTGTAGTTTGTTCAATACAAGCTTTGAGGCCCAAATAATACTCTTGGATAAAAATTCGTTCTTTGTGTGTTTGTCATGTGAGTGATGACAAAAACCTTTTGTCAACTTGTTTCTTATTGATCGGAAGTTTGATCAATCATCTTCCACCAAATTCTTTTCACGCTTTCGAGGATTAGTGGTCCACTCACGCACTGTTGAATATGGTTGGAAAGCTTGAGAAACGAGGATGCTCGCAGACTCAATGATTGCTCGATTTGAAGCACGGATGACAGCGTTTCGATCATCTGAAGATGAGGGGGTCAAATTCGTGATCAATTTTGTTTCCGAGAGATCTTTCTCACTTCCTAGGAGTTCTATGAGGTTGTTTGAGACGAATTGATTGTTGCTGGAAAGCTCTTGAGATGGGCTTGCTGATGGTCTCTGAGATCAATCGATTTCAAGCCGGAGTGAAAGAGTTATGGCTGATTGAAGTTGGGTGCCTCAAATCGAAGACTATGAGAATAAGTGACTATAATTAAGAGATATTGAGAGCGATATGGAGAGTTTGAATTCTAATTTTGCTATGAAACTTTCCAAGATCTGAGAAGGTACAGCCAGCTAACTATCTGTGAGATTTCAGACCATTTGGATGATTGGGTATAAGAGTATCGCTGTTTTTTTGTACACGGGTCTGCATATCACCTTGTGTAATTGACAATAAGTGCTTGGATCATTCCGAGGGTTTGGTTGAGGATCTGCTAGTGAACTTTTACATAGTGGTAGTGCTGGTGACACTTTAGCTTCCTGAGAAGTTTGAGCCATTTTGGTCTAGTGGTTTGTGAAGAATCGAGCAGCAAAGTTCTGTCAAAATAGTATTATGAATGTTATGAAGATAGCAAACTTTGATAGAGCATAACTGCCAACTCGTAGATGATCTCTTTGCATGTAAATACCTTAATAGAGAGATTATTCTACATGCTACCTACTGACCTTGGTTTCATCTCATTTTGAGCTGTGGTTGAGGAGTGACAGTGAGGTAAAGTTGAGAGGTTCTTGCTCTAAAAGACGTAAGATTTAAAGCTCTTTGAAGAACAGATCGACCTGGAGGTTTTGCTAGTGCTTCAATGCACTTGATCATGAGTATAGAGAGTTGTTGACAGTATTATTTGTGTTTAGATCCTCTCCATACTCGCATGCCTGTTTGTACGCCCAGTTGGTTTGATTGGATTTGTGTGCGGACGTTGCGCTTAGGTTTCTTTTCTATTAGGAGTGTTGGTATTTCTCTTGTGGTGAGGCTGGAGTGATGACCAGCAGACCCAAGAGTGCTTGCGGTGATGGCATGAATAGGTTGCCCGTGCTTGTTATCCCGGTTCTATCTCTAGTCGAGTAAGAGAGAGATTTATCGAGAGGATGTGAGGATATCGTAGCGAGATAGGTTCAGAGTGTACTTGGAGGTCAGAGAGAGGTTTGGGTGATCGCTGGTTCTGAGTCACGGAGTGCGACACCTACTCTCCACAGCTAGATACTCGGTGTGTTCTCATATAAGAAAGCACGTCACACGATAACGTCACTATAGTTAATATACATGAAACACTCGAAGTTCAACAAAAAATGTATAAAAAATGCAAGTATACATAGTACACAACTATTTTTTCATGCCATCATAAATAGACTTATGATGCAGATTTATGATGCAAAATACATCATAAATTTACAATGAAATATGTATCAGAAAGCATACGGTATAACATATCACAATTTGAGATGCACCATGGATGGACATGGTTTACAATCCAAAGAACATCGTATATATGTGATAAAAATACATCATAAATATTATCATGTAATGCACATCTTATATTTCTGATGTAAATCGTATCGTATATTTCTGATTCATTCTACATAAAAGGTTTTATGATGTAAATTGCATCATAAGTTCTGAATGATACTGTTACTTTTTACGATGTATTTATGATACATTACAAATAGTAACTTTTTAGGGATATGAATAAAAATATAAATTTGCATCGTAAAGTAAATAATAGTGAATAATAAATGTCTCAAATAGTAGCAGTGAAGAGATGTTGGTTTCTCACTCAGAACTTAAGTATGAATTGAATACTCAATTAAAGTATCATATATTTGTGATGCATTTTGCATAAAAAGCTTTACGATGTAAATTGCATCACAAGTTGTGATTGAAAATGCGTCATAAGTTTTGAATGATACTGTTAAAATAGTGCATAGTAAATGTCTCAAATATGTAGTAGCGAAAAGATGTTGATTTCTAACCCAGAACTTAACTATGAATTGAGTACTCAATTAAACTCATGAATGATATGATCCTCACGTCAAGTCATGATCCAAGACAAATCTCTCATGCGCTGCCAGCTCTCCCCGTTTTCAGGGCAGGTCTGTCTTTTGTAGCTCTCTGGATTGGACCCCGTACAGCCGCTTCTCAACCACTTGACATTTTTGTGTCAAAAAGTGAAAATGCTCTCCTAAGAGTACCAATTCAAACAAATTTTCAAGTCAAAGTTTTTGTAGATCCTACGGTAATTTCAATATTATTTCATTTTTAGGTTTAACTGAAATAACAAAGATTGATGGATGGAAATTTTCACGGTCAAAATATGAGCAATAAGTGATTTTTTGGACATCAAGTTCGCGTCAAAAACTTACCGAGATGGTGAACCGTCGGTGAAGATCACTTGCAATTTTGTGTTACATATGAATTGCTTACAACAGATTTTATTAAAATCAAAGTTTCAAATGATTGTTGTTTTCTATGCCAACCTCGGATTTAGCTGTTGGTTCTTTTTCCTAGATAACTTGGAACATATCCTATCCATAACGACAAGAACCACTACATTACAAGGAACATTATGACATTTTAAGATTTTAGAGGTCTAAACTGAAAGTCAGTTCTCGACCATCCTCTCTCATATCTGCCTAAGATTATTGGCTGTCAGTCGTGGTGTTAGGTAGATAGGCAAGCAGACGGCCAAAGGAACTAGAGGATCGATTAGGCATCAGATATTCGGCAGACAAATCATTGGTGGTTTCTTGCAAGCGATCAATCGTCAGTGACACATGACGCTTAAACTAATATGTATTGAGCGACAACATTGATAGGACGATAGAGTTGCGATTGTGGCTCTCACATAGAGTATTTGAGGTTTGGGTGATGAGACGTTATTATGGAGCTTGCTATTAGCAAAGAGATGTTGCTTTCAGTTACGTTTCGGTGATTTTTGTCTTGAGTTGAGTTTGGAGACTTGATTAGAGACTTGAGGTGCGGTTTACATACGACTTATGTCTATTTTTCAGTTTGTGATTTATAGTGGAAGTGTACATAAAGTGAGGTTCGGTTATTGGAGGGCTCGTTCTTGTGGTTGCATCTTTCTCTCGTTTGTTCTTGCACACGATATCTCCATAGTCATATACCTCATGTATTCCTGGATAACTTTCACGTGCAAAATTTGTAACAATACGACAACATTCAATGTTCTTCCAACCCACACTGGTCCATAGTAGTCTCATATATACCACAAGAGTGACACATTCTACAGGAGACATCAGCTGTACTTGTTGATGATGTTGTATAAGATGATTAACATATATTTCACAATGGTTTAAGAAACTTATATGACATATATCATAATTTTGTCACATGTAAATACGTGAGCTCACGTCACTATAGTTAATTATGCATGAAACACTCGAAGTTCAACAAAAAATGTATAAAAAATCCAAGTATACATAGTACACAACTAGTTTTTCATGCCATCATAAATAGACTTGTAAAACTTTCGCAGGATTTATGATGCAAAATACATCACAAATTTACAGTGAAATATGTATCACAAAGCATACGATGTAAAACATATCACAATGGATGCATCATGGATGGACATGGTTTACAATCCAAAGAACATCGTATATATGTGATAAAAATACATCATAAATATTATCATGTAATGCACATCTTATATTTCTGATGTAAATCGTATCCATATTTCTGATTCATTTTACATAAAAAAATTTATGATGTAAACTGCATCATAAGTTCTGAATGATACTGTTATTTTTTTATGATGTATTTATGATATATTTCAAATAGTAACTTTTTAGGGATATGAATAAAAATATAAATTTGCATCGTAAAGTAAAAAACAGTGAATAATAAATATCTCAAATATGTAACAGTGAAGAGATGTTGATTTCTCACTCAGAACTTAAGTGTGCATTGAATACTCAATTAACCTATCATATATTTGTGATGCATTTTGCATAAAAAGCTTTACGATGTAAATTGCATCACAAGTTGTGTTTGAAAATGCATCATAAGTTCTGAATGATACTGTTAATCTTTTATGACGTATTTATGAATTAGGAATAGTAACTTGCGATGCAAATGAAATTATAAAATTTACATCATAAAGTAAAATATAGTGCATAATAAATATCTCAAATATGTAATAGCAAAAAAATGTTGATTTCTAACCCAGAACTTAACTATGAGTTGAACACTCAATTAAACTCATAATGATATGATCCTCACGTCAAATCATGATCCAAGACAAATCTCTCATGCATGGCCAGCTCTCCATGTTTTCAGGGCGGGTCTGTCTTTTGTAGCTCTCTGGATTGGACCCCATACAGTCGCTTCTCAACCACTCTACATTTTCGTGTCAAAAAGTGAAAATGCTCCCCTAAGAGTACCAATCCGAATAAATTTTCAAGTCAAAGTTTTTGTAGATCCTACGGTAATTTCAATATTATTTCATTTTTAGGTTTAACTGAAATAACAAAGATTGATGGATGGAAATTTTCACGGTCAAAATATGAGCAATAAGTGATTTTTTGGACATCAAGTTCCACGTCAAAAACTTGTCGAGATGGTGAACCATCGGTGAAGATCACTTGCAATTTTGTGTTACAGATGAATTGCTTATGACAGATTTTATTGAAATCAAAGTTTCAAATGATTGTTGTTTTCTATGCCAACCTCTGATTTAGCTGTTGGTTCTTTTTCCTAGATAACTTGGAACATATCCTATCTATAACGACAACAACCACTACAATTGGTATTACAAGGAACATTATGACATTTTAAGATTTTGCGGGTCTAAACTGAAAGTCAGTTCTCGACCATCCTCTCTCATATCTGCCTAACATCATTGGCTGTCGGTGGCATTGTTAGGGCAAGCAGACGGCCAAAGGAACTAGAGGATCGATTAGGCATCGGATATTCAGCAGACAAATCATTGGTGGTTTATTGCAAGCGGGTTAATCGCCAGTGACACATTCTTTAAATCATTCCAGTGACGGTAAATGCTATTCTAATTATATTTTGATTTCTTCCTCGATTAGCCTATAACGGAGCTTATCTTGAGTCTATTTAATAAAACAACAACCACTTCAATCAGAAAAATACAAAGAAAGTTAATATGTCATATGAAAGTTAACGTTTTTGGCATCTAAGTTGAGTTCAAGAGCCATAACAGTAGTCGATGATATTAGGCAGGTGGACAAGGCGATCAAGTTGGATGATAGCTCACCAACTCCGCTTTGGCGGTTTTATATCTTAATCGATAAGCAAAACACATTTTATTTAAAACCAAAATTTCAAATAGATCCAACTTTGTATCTTGGTATTGAGCTGTTCTTGCTGTCCTTGGTTCGCTTGGAACAAAGACTAAGAATATAAAATAGTCACTTGGAAATAACAATCGTTTCAGTTGGAGTGATATTGAGAATGTGATGAACAAAGGAGTAGAATTGGCACAGAACTAACCAACTGAAAAAGTCACAGAATATTTAAATTTTCGTTTAAAGTGTTTAACGGCTTTATAGAAAAGACATGTTATGCTAGATTCTGTAAGCATGTACGTGGTGCTATTTGGATGAGAGTGGAAGGGATAGTAGTCTAATCTAACTAGAGTGAAAGGGAACACGAGAGGCCGAGGGTGACGGAGTTTACACGCGTGTCTATAAATGCATACGTAAGGAATATATTTTGATAAATATACTATAAAATGTATTTATATTCATTGTAATACTAAATAATATTTTATGATGGAAAGGAAACCCCACCTCAAAAGTTAATAGTTCAAGACTTGACCGAGCTAAGCTCGAGACTCGAGTAAGCGTAACCTACCTACATAGATGAAAATTTACAGCTACTGCGAGTTAATCTACTACTTCGTTTTATGCAATTTAACATATATAATTATTTCAAAGAGTTTAAATATTAAAGAACTCAGAACTAACTAAAACTTGACAGCGGAAGTAAATTATTCCAACAATGTATGAATATGAATACATATATTCCTTCATATCTGGTTGGGAGGTCGACTGCACTTTTCTTTATTGTTACTATTTTTTGAAAGTTTAATCTAAATTTAGATTAAATTAATTCTCCGTGGAACTTTTGTTCTTACAATGATTACACCACCCCTTGCCGTATCCGGGTTCCCCATTAGGACCAGGAGGTCAAGTGCTTCTGACGTCACTGATCATCCTGCTGCAGGTTGTAGTAGAATAACTCGGTAGCAGTGCAGGAGCCACTTGCTGAACTTAGGTTCTCCTGGTACATGCAATCCATTTTGGTCCCATTTTGTCTCCTTCTAAATAAAATATAAATAAATAAATATGCTCCCGATCGTATGTACCTGCAGAAGGACTATTATTATCATTCTCATAATACAAGTCGTGACTCGTAAGCGAGTTTACAAGGGTGAGCTTAAGCTTCAGCACTGCTGCGTCTTTGCTTGTGGCGTTTCTGCTGCAAATCAGGAGCCACCGGGTCTGTAAAGTGGAAACGATCACTCCTGGAGACTTTGTCAAAGCCAATACTTTTCAGCTTGGTTTCTATTCAGTCCGGTTGACCGGGAACTTCCCCCAATCGGAACTCACCGAAAGTTGCTTGCTTGTTTCCGACTCTCTTCCGAATAGTCTAAAGTAAAAAGGACAAACGTACTAACGTTGACGTAGAAAATTCAACTGGTACAGCAGTTTAAGATCCGGAGGGAAGAAATCAAAGCAGATGATAAAGTGTAGTAGTCAACTGCAACTGATATTCAAAGTGACAGTTGCTCATGATTTCATTGTCAGAAGACCTACGTTGATGTCTGCGTTGATGTTGGTCGACCATTTATCTCGCTGGTCATCTAGATCACCTTTTTTAGAGATGTTTGCTTTGTCTACGATTCAGACACACTTTGATATAATATAATATCTCAGTGATTTCGTTTCTATGTTTAACTAAAAATGTTAATTATATTTAAATCTTGATCATTTTTATGTAAATTTAAATCGAAAATATATAAATATTATAGAAAAAATACTATTATATTATTTAACATAATATACATATATATATATATATGATTTAAAGACCAAAATCAATGTTATTGTTGTAAAACAAAGAATATATTGAAAGTATTCTCATAAAATCTCTTCGCAATTCTCATCGCCGGCATGCATGATCATGATTTGCACCAGAACAACTTTAACTACACTGATGTCAACCTTTCTAAGTTTCAGAATATGTTAGATTCACTTGTACGAGATGTATAACACAAAAGGGGGTTCGTGACAGAATACGTAACCAGGATAATCTACGCAGATCTCACACGTATCGAGTTCGTGGCAAGATTACATTAGCGACGGTAAGTAATTATCGCAGATATGAAACGAGTCGAGTGCGTGTCAGATTCAGTTAGCAATGTCATGATAATGATCGTGGATCTCCAAGGAATCGAGTGGATATAACATTAGCAACGTCACGATTATAATCGCAGATGTCCTAGGTACACACCATTATCTCAAGGAAGAGCCTGAACGGTCTAGACTAATAAGTACTTTGGCTGCGCGCACAATGCGAAACCAGCAATAGATAATCAATTATACGCATCTCAGTTACTAAAGCTCACGTCAAATAGCAGAGTCATGCATGGATGTTAATGAAATATTCAGTGTAAGAAGTTTTTATAGTTGGATGTTCATTTGAAAGGATTTGACGTCCAACGACCGATCTGTTACCCTTCCCTATAATGTCCCAACAATCACAATGACCTTCGAATTGCGGATCCTCCTGCAGCAACGTTGCCAGCTTTTCTGGCCAGAGCATGTCAGATCTAGTGGTCCTGCTGAGGGTGTAGCGGCCTGTAGCGGTCTTTCTACTTATACCGTAGTGCTGCATCTTCATGCCCAACAGCTTGCACTTTTTAAGCTAGAAGACTACGTTAACACTTTGTACCCTGTGAATCAGTCGGACATTGCTCAGCTTGCATGGAGAATCTAGGACTCAGGAGAAGACTGAACTTCTTAGGTAAGACCAGTACAAGAACAAGTTCAGTGGAAATGATATCGGACTCCCCAAACTCAAGATTAAAATCGCAGATCTTTAGAAAGATTTGCTTCCATGTGCCCGCCTGCAAACTCAAGCTCAGCTGAGACGCGGCGGACACTACCGATCTGCAGGCAGCTTGGGTTAAGATCCACTGTCAAAGAGAATCATTCTTACCTTCGTCAGGATGAAGGTCTTAGACTACTAGTCTAGATCTAGCTATAGGAGTATTTTGCATCAGAAAAGCTGCAGCAGAGTTCGAACTGAGTTCTGGAGTTAAGACGCAACTGAAAGACTGTGGTTCATTGATTTAGATATATTTATAGAATTGCTAGACTGACTTTCTGTTACACACAGTTCGATGCTTGTTTGGAATTTTCAGATCCACGTTTGCAGGGGTGAAAAGATATTTTTCATATACATGTATCTCCGCTGTCTTTTGTGAAAAGTCTATTATTTGATCATATGAAAAGCAAGAGATACGACTACGAGTGATTCCTCATAGCTGGTGAATAGCAAAACTGTCAAGATTTTGAAAGAACCAAAGCAGTAGACTTCACTGTTACAGTAGAGATTGACGTTCTAATTTCCTAGTGGAGGACCCCTCCAGCTCAAAATAGCGGATTGTTCAACGGCCTTCATCTGGGTCAACTAGTACTCTTCCTTCTGTTCATTAACCACAATCTCATCTCCTTCTGGAGACTGGACTCTATTGTAGCATCTACGCATACGCAAGCACAGTCCATGCTAGTCCTCGTCGTGCTTGCAGTCGACTTCCGAATTCGTCCAGTTACAGTTACTTAGATTAGCCCTGAACGACTTCCCCCCCGCAGGCAGCTGACGTTTAATCTGTCTACCTTTGAGAAGTTACTCCTAAGTGCTTGGCAATGCAAGCTGAGTTCAAAAATTATGAGCTGGCTGCATCCCAACCATCGCGACTATACGGTAGATTTAAGGTAACAGTGCCCACATTTGAGACAGTAACATCGTGACTCAACGTGATTATGGTTGGAACTGATGTTTTCCGTGTTCTAGAAATCATTTTGTTTACGTTATCAGATCTCTTGTATGATGCTAATTCTTCTTTTATTCTTACCTGAATGGGAAATATAACGGCTCTTTGTTAGTAACCCACTGTTTTACGTTTAACTTATCAGATTTCTCGTATATACGAATAAGTATGACCACTCCGTGGATATAACCGACTAGCATGTCCGTACGATCCTTTCTGTTGTAAAACGGTCTTTCTGTGTGGAGATAATATATTCGTGATGTATCGAAGTCATCTCGTTTCTATGTTGTCGTGTTGCTGTCCTAAACAGTTTTACTTTTCTAGTTTTTTGTAATAAAGATTTCATATATATAAAGAAAACAAAGTTATCTCGTTTCTATGTATTTCGTGTTTGTGAAATAATTCTGGTCGTTTTAAATAAACTATTGTTTAAAATGATTTATAAACATTTTCTGGTCCTGGCGGCCCTGGCCATGGACCTTCCGGACCAAAAGGTCACGGTGCAGCGCCGTCGCTGCAGCGGATAGTTTTCAAAGGCTAAATATAAGCAAGCGACAAACTTTAGCATCTGACGCGTATCAAACAGGGACTACCTGCATCTGTGCATTCTGGCTCGACTCGCATATATAATAACTATATATATAGTGATAACGGTAGATTACGTACCCATGGCCAGGCTAGCAAAACAGAGCTTTTTACATGCCCAGAATTTACAGTCGGGCAGACTGAAGCCGGGTTCGAATTCATTCAACACCGCCGGGATTTCGAATAATATATTCATGAAGATGAAACTTCGTATAGAGGAAACTTTACTAATCACAGTCGACGATTAACCGTGAAGAGTGTAATTTTGCAGAGGTGAATTCGAGGACGTACGATGAAATGAGTCTGAGACTGAAAGGGAGACGTAACGTTTCCAGTCAGACGGGTACGTGGCACGTAACGAGTTTCCTTGGTTTTGGATGATCACTGCTGAACCCAATGTTCTGTCAACACCATGCAGAGTAGGCATCACGGTGACAGTGGATTGATACAGTGAGAAGTGGAACAGGAGAATTCGAGCTCATTGTTCGTCCTTTTGACTTTCTACTAGCACGCCCCCCGTCTCCGGAGTACGGAACAAACATTGTTGTTAGAACAGGCTCGGAGAGTGGGAAGTCCTGCAACAATAGATTCATAGAATGATCACTGTGAAGGTCAAGACGAGGAATTTCCAGTCGTGATCTTTGCCTCTAACTTATGACTTTTCATGATCATGGTCAGCTTATATAATCATTCCTACAAGCGTGTGTTTCGGAACATAGTCAGTATCTACCCAGTAGTATCCGAACTGACGGTCCTCGTTCTAGAGACACAGTTCTTGGCTCTTGACTACTCAGCTGCTTTGTGTTTTTGGGCTTCTGCATTCTGGGTGTGTTCTTTCTTTTGTCTTAAAAGTATTTCCGAACGCACCTCTAGGGGAGATGACACTCCTAAGCCTTCTGATCCTCACGTCTCGAATTCGAAAGTTCTCTGGCGGAATGCATGGATCGGAGGAGGACAACTTTTACCGAGTAGAGACTCTGGGGGTATGACATATAGTTGTGTTTTTTGTGTGGTCGTTATGATGCCGTACTTTCCACTTCAACTTCTTCTCCGTGGTAGATAATAAACCTTATTCACTGCCTCATTTGGACATTTTCAGATTCAGCACATCGACTTATTTAACCTTTTGCCTGGAAAACCATGAAAGAATGGATCTCGATCGAGTTATCACAACCTGATGTATGCTTTGTTGGCTAGCCTGTAAACCTTACAGAAGGTCACAGATATGGAGGTCTTTGGGGGTCTAGATTTTAATTTGACAGGCAACATCAATCATCATAACTGGCGCTGTTGCTAGATGACCTGAGGAGACCTTCCCCAACGTTCATTTAATTTGGAATGGAAGTCAGATTGACTCTCGAGTTATAAACCAAATGATTACAGAGATCTAGACATGTTAACTCTGTGGAGTCAACGTGGAGTATGAAGGTAGATTACATGGATGCGCAAATGCTAATCTCAGTCCGGAAGCTCTGTAACTTTCTGTACAGGAGAAGTGATTCGGTAGTTGAATAGTGACTTGGTTTGGTAGTGTTTAAATTATAAACACTACGTGCATATCAGATAAGTATCCCATCTCACAGTACTGTTCCAGTACTCAGGAGTTATTTTATCTAATAGTATATTGAACTCACTATGAACAGCAGAACACAGAATTCTTCTTGAGGTTGTAGTTTGTACAAGTTAAGATTTGATAGCAGAATTAAGTAGAGCTCAAGATACAATGGTTGGATCTGAGCCATTTGCTCTATGTTCACAAAGAGATACGTACAGCTAGAAATTAACACGCGCTAATTATAAACTAGCCGAACCGAGTTGCTATAAATATGCTTCTGAATACAGTCCATCAAAAAGCAACGAATTCAGTGTGTCTTCAGATCGATCCCTGAGTTCAGAAAATCTTCCATGTTAGATTCAAATGGTTTTGGCGATAGAGTTGAATTGAAGTCAGTCGTTCCTGAAGAGGCAGCGCGAAGCTTGCAACTAGCAAGCCTCTGGCTCTTACAGAATCCATCGCCTGACTCCCTAGAAGGATGCATTGATAAGTTCACTCGTTGCACTTTGTGCCGATGAAGATCGATCTAGAGCGAGCTCTAGCCAAAATAGAGTACATGTCGATTGCATTCAGCTAAATGCTTGCAGCTCTGACAACTTTCATCATTATCTTCATACAAAGCGTAACCTGAAAGACAGGTGAATCTCATACTATAGTGATGGGGAACCAAAAGATCCTCTTTAATCAGTGGCATAACGTTATACAGCATTCTCATGGAAAAGGAGTTACTTACAATGCACCTGTTTGATCTTAAGTAGGTAGACAGCCTCTAGTTCTGCATTCTGATCTGGAATCTCAATAATGAGCAATTGCGATGCCAATATTCTGGATCTCATATCAGCTTCCACTCATACCATCACTGTTTTCACTATTGCAATAATCTGGATCGAGTCTATACGACGTTGAAGAAAACCCGAATCACATCAAGTGAGGAGTTTCGCCACCTTGCCAAATTGTGTTCTCTCTAAGAGTTGTACTGACAGGACCTCTATGGGAACTGGCCATATAGCCACAGGGATCTGCCAACAAGTGTCGAGTGATCTAAACTCATGACACGAAAGTGGAACTCAAAAACATGCTTTCCACCATTCGCTCCTCAGTTATCCTCACACAGCGACCTGAAATTTCTTTTGGAGTTTAATGTATCTGTTAATACAAGAGCATGAAATCAACGAAGGAACTCTCCAGACACTGAGGTTGTGAGTGATTTACTGGCAACCAAGATTATGTTCCTAATCTCTAATTTTGCGGTTAGAAAATTTGACCTCAAACCAGAACGAAGTAAAAGTGTCGATGCAGCTTAAATGAGCCTGTTAATATCTAGAAATATGTAGGGTTTACGAATTAAATTCATCATGGGGAGCAGAACGGTTCAAACCTTGCGCAGAAGTCTTTTTAGGCCAAAGCTCCACCAAAGAAACAGAATCTGATCTAGTGATGCTTGCTACAGCCAGGATAGCATGTCCCTAACACGGCGTATCGATCGATTTGAGGCCAAGAAACTACGAACAGAACCAGCTCGAACTCCAGCAGCTGATTCTGGTGCCAAAATGATCCGAGAATGGATCAGCTCTCCATTTCGCGAGTCACCCATCGCCATCTAGTTGTGGTACACGAGTTGTGTTAAGGCTCTCGTCGGAAACTAAAGACCTTAACTCACAATAAACACGATCACTGGATAAGAAAACAGGGCAGAAGCTCGAGCTTGTATACATTATCAAGAAGAAGGACAATGAATCAAAGCCTGACATTCTGTATATTTTTAATCAACATATTTGTATGTTTGTGCCTGTTCAGCAGATTTACATGACATTGAGTCGAGATGGATGAGCCTACTCACTGGAAGCTCGAATCGAGTAATCTGTATCCGCATCGCGCTTAGTGGATAATCACGCGGGGGTCGTGACATCATGGTTCAGTGTGGCTATGTTCAACTCAATGTCTAGGTTCATACTTCAGTCATTCTTTCTAATCGTAAGTTTATTCACTTTTACTATATAGAACTCAATTTATCTCCTTGTGACTAACTACTAACCTCTTATGTAACCTTTGAGTAATAGGAACGCGACGCAATGGGTACCAAACGGATGGAAAGACCCCATCAAACCATACAAGGGAAAGAGGAGATCAGATTGAGATCAAGATAAAGATCAAGATCTCTATTGAGTAATATAGGTTAGAGTATGTAACAGCGGAGATGCTTCTGATCCCTTTATTTGTGTACTCTGAAGAAGTTGCGGTTTTCACATAGATCATGGTCGACGTCGGAACTGAATGTTATATCATTGTACAGAAATCATTTCGTTCCTATGCAAATTAGAGTTTTGAAATTTTTAATGATGTGAACTCTTATCTGAACGGAAATACTACACTTTGACCGACTCACATGCTTGTGCAGAACTCGTTGATCTGTGTGTGGGGCCTCTTTTGTGTCGGATTAGTTAGTATTTTACTGAAGTCATTTCGCTTTTATGTTTTCACGTTGTTGTCGGAGAAGTTTGATCGTCATCAATGTCTGGGTGTAAAGTTTGCATGTAATGTCTTGTCAAAGTCATCTCGTTTCTATGTTTTCCACGTTGTCCTCAGAGAATTTTGGTCGTTTCCAGTAAATAAATGATTTCTCTTTCCGGTGCCACAGAACTTTCGCATCTGTGACGTACGTATAGAGCTAGATAACCCTGGGAAGATTCCGGGTATCAGATTGGAGTGTTTTGGGTGTAGTAAACGGACACTACTCGCACCTGTCGCATAGTGAGTACGTGCTAAACTGGGAACTAATATGAGCTCGAACACGAGTATAACTTTCTTGACAGCTCAAGAGGTGAAGGAGATCTTGATTCGATGCATATGGTAGCTATAGACCAAGTCTTGCTGAAGAATCTTGACCTCATTCAAAACTGGTGATTCACGTCTTCGGACGTGAATCCTCACCTTTGTAATTTTGTCAGGACGAGGACCTGACAATGTGTCATCCTCGGCTACTTCTCGGTGAACAGTTTCGAATCCTCCCACTCCTTCTGATTTGTTGCTGTCAGATAAAATCACCCGTTGCTTTCAAAAGCTCTCGCAAGGCCAGGACATCATGATCAATTGCAACGTGATAGAAGTATATCTTCCGACGATGGCTATAGCTATCAACTCCGCGCGCTGCTAGTAGTTTCCAGCATCGAAGACGTACTTTCCTGTGCCCCATATATCCAACCCACGAGCAGACGACTGCCTCCCGATACAATCAGAACAACAACCCTTCGGTTCTTCTTCATACACAAAAGCAACCAATACGACAGTTACTTCTCAGATCTGAAAGATACTGGACAATCCTCAGAAGAGAAGACCGGCATCTCGAAGAGATCTAGAGTGGAGATGATCGAACGAAATTGAAAGACGGGGAAGTTTTCCCAACAAGTCACGCTCGGATTTACCTAGACTCTGGTTGAGGGTAGTGTGCGCTGCTGTCTGGAATTTGATTTTTCCTGTCTTTCTGGGGTTTTCCAACAATTCAACAGTTCAATATACCTGGATAATAAACTGTGTGATCATGATCGTAAAATGTAGTATCTCATTTCATCATAGTATCTTACTTGCTGTTGTTTAAGTACAGCTCACCAAGTATCGAAAGGTGCAACTGATTACTTTTAGTCGGTAATTAATCTCCATAATTTTAGGAGATTCACTGTACTAGATTATATATGACCGATCTTGTTCGCTCTTCTTACGTTAGAACTTTAGGTTTAGTTTAAGCACAGAGTCGTGATTGACTCGTTTAAATGTTGAATTCTGAGTTGTAAGGATTCATTCCTTTCAGACTCTTAACATCCTTATTAAAGACTTTTGTAAGCGTAAGGGTGGGTCTTATGGTTGACTAATGCTTAAAGAGTACCATTTCATTTGAACTTTTCTCATGTACTAGTTGTTCAGTGATCACAAATTCTTACTCAACTTCATCGTGTCAAATCGCACAGTGTTAGTACATGTCGAGTGGATCAGAAACTAATGCTTCCGTGAAAGAACTGGCAACGCTGCTACTCATGCGCACTCTGTTTCACATCATTACACATACAGATTATCGATCCGAACGCTGCACTTTGTCCAGTTTCATGTCTTATGTTTGTGCATGGGGTGTTAATTTTCCATAAGGACAAAAGTTATTTTCAATGGATCTTAACTATAGTTGGGATGCTCAACTGATGATCAGCTTGCAAGCATCTAATAGTAGCGCACGTATCAACGACGAGACGAGATGGGCTTGTCACAAGCGAAGAAAAAGGTTTCAGGAGAGGTAATAAAATTATAGTGTGAGTCGGTTTCTCGTGTGCTTCTCGCTTTCAACTCGACAAATTAACGACTCTTCAGAACTTCAGGCTGGGTTTGGCAAATGGAGTTTTTATGCAGTAATATGGTTTATACTGCTATTCCTCGGGAGAATTGGGCAAAAGTTCAATTCAGTACTATAGTCATGGAAAGACATGCTAGCTGTCAAGTTCTACCTGTTCTCCCTTCCTGCAAATTCACCTGACAGGCGGAACTTGCTGCAGTTATCTGTTTCGTTTGACTGTGTCGATTTACTACCTTTGAGGAGCTCAAAGGTAGTAAGTAGTAGCTTCTCATAGTGCACCTAACCAGGTCAAAGTTTCTGATCATGAGATGTCGGCCGTATACATATTCACGTCAGAAACTCGTCTCACTCGTAATAAGTACGAGTGAGAAATCGTGTTTCTCACTCGTAATAAGTACCAGTGAGAATCGTGTTTCTCACTCGTACTTATAAGCTAATTCATGAAAGTCAAATATCATTCCCATGTAAGCGGTCTCCCATTGATGGATCCATACACATCCAGCGGATTAATACGATGGGAAGTGGAACAGGAGAACCCACTGTTAATCGTTTTGACTAGCTTCCTGTAGCAGGTGCCTCTTCTGAGAAGAGCAGAGTAAATGCTGCTGTGAGAACAGGGGAGGAGAGTGGGAAGTCCTCTGCCAGTGTCATAAACAATGCAATGATTCATCCTGATCAAATGATCACTCTCAAGTTCAGAACTAGTAACTTCCAGTCATCAGCTTTGCTTCTGACTTGTAATTTTTCACGATCAGCTTATTCCTGCAAGTTTCCTTCCGAATTCAGAACATGCTCAGTATCTTCTACTTGTACCTATAATCAAACTGACAGTCCTCGTTCTTGAAAAATAGTTCTTGGCTACTTGCTTCGTGCTTTTGGGCTTCTGCATTCGATGTCTGAGTGATTTTTTTCTCTCGTGACTCGACGAAACTAATATGACACTCAGGCCCGCTGATACTCACCTCACGAAAGTGTTCTATTTTCGGCAGAATACAGAGCGCATCTGTTTTCTGCGTGGTCGTTCTTCACTTTCTGTACAGGAAATTCACTGCTGGGGCCTGGAGAGTGACGCAAGGTGGAGAAAGGCAATCGACCAGATGATGTCTTGATCGATGAGGTTTTGCTAACGAGCTCCGGTTCAGAATGAAGGCAAGATTGAAAAGAAACAGCAATACAGAGTGTCCATAATCTGTTAGACGTCCGTAAAAGGTTTGTCTGAATAAACTTCTTCCAGACCACAATGTACTGAGCAACTCTTCTTATAGTCTTTGCCTGGTGCCTTTGACTCATACAGATGGATAAAGAGAAAGTCATACTTGACAGCCGAGTGCGAAGTTAAGACGGTTAGAATCCGTATAGCCCTGTTTTCCTGTATAGGTACATTCGGTTTTGGGTTATTAATGCTTGAAATCAATAACTTTTCTATCAGTATGAAGTCAGAGGGCTCGTATTACCCGCCTATCATGTCCACGATGTCTGTTAATCACACTAGTCTGGCTGTGATACTCCATCATCCACAGAACCACCCCCACATACGAAAGAAGAGTCTGGCTGTTTCACTTTTCTTGTGACTCCAGAAAATGAGCAATCTGCTGTGAAAGAGAACTAATATCTAAAACATGCAATAGATCAACTATACCTAGAGGATTGTTATTCCTAGTACTTTCCAACGTATAACAGAAATAAGAGACGGGCCTATCATGACACGCCTCAAAACCTATATCAGCCTATATACGTGACCTGCCACTATTCTTGTATACACAATCGATACACCTTTTCATCAAGTTGCAGTACTTATACAGCTTGTGGTGCGTTTCTGTTGAAGACTGGGTCAGCGAAGTCCGCGGCGTACTCTCCCAGTTCAGCTTCTTCTCCTCGGGTATATAAATAGACATTTTGCACAGCCTCTTCGAGATTTTCAGATTCTGCATACTGACTTTTAAGCACTCTAAACTTAACACAGGTCAGAGGATGGAGGTCTTTGTTGCTTCATCTCTACATGTTTACTTGCAACGACCATAAATGGCACTGTAGCTCTATGACCCATGTCTGGAGAAGTGTATATCCTGGTTCTGCAAATCGAGAGTCTCATCAGTATCAAATCGTGTTTAAAGTTGTAAACCATATGTTCACAACGACACGTTTGACTGTGCTATCTTCTGGAGTAGGAGTATAAAGATAGATTGCTGTGCTAATCTCAGCTGAATGGGACACTCGAATCTCAGAAACTTTAGATAAAATAGAAGTGCAAGTAGGTGACAACTGACATCATCATTCCTTGGTTGATAGTTCTTCGAGGGGGTGTAGAGAATACCGAGAAGTGCATATCAGATTAAGTATCGCATCACTGTGACAGTACAATTCCGGTCTCTCTATAATATCGACCTCATTATGAAAAGCTGAAGTTCAACATAAAATTCTTCTAAAAGTTGTAGTTTGTGTAAGTTAAGAATGTTGATAGCATTCTTGTAAACTGCAGCTCTCCACATACAATGATGGATCACTCTCTTGCTGTATGTCAATAAGAAAAGAGATAACGTAAACCCAGCATAGAATGATCATGATGGATCACTCTAGTTGCTGCATGTCAATAAATATTAATACAAGATACGTACAGCTATCAGTTGAACTTCAGTGGTGGAACGGCAGCATGTATGTCACTGTTAGCTTTTTTAGAACTAACATGTCTAAATTAATGTAACGTGTCTAGGTATGGTCTCTTTGCCCAGTATCATCATTAGTCATTAGTCAGAACACATGTATAGTTCTGCAAATTAAATCTATCACCGATATATAGGTCTTTTCTTTTTGAAATAAAATGCGGGACAAGCAGCATCATTTTAAAAGAAGAACAGCAAAGAGAACAAGAGGAGCCTCAGTTCTCCGGAGAAAGGATCTCCAGAACTCTAATAACCGTAATTCTACTTTTCTGTCACTTATCACATATTTCCCTAAAATGTGTTTTTAACTAAACTATAACTAGTGAAATGTTTAAAAACATTTCACTGCAGACTCTTTTGACACATCTGAACAAGTCACGGCGCTCACCTTGACAATCACTATAACACAGTGTCTTTACATTTTCCAAGTCTGATTATTTTCTCTTTCAAGCAGCAGTCCAGCTTGCTTGAGGCTCTAGCTAAACTTAAGTTGCTGTTAACCAAGAGCTTAGTAACTAAAGGGCAGCTACCTAGTGACTATTCCTCGATGGCAAACAATACATGTTTTGAAGTTGTCGAGGTGAGAGTGTCTTAGGAGAGACGAAACCCTCTAGTTATGATCGGTACTGGAAGATTAAGACGAACATCAAAGACCTTGCACAGAATGGTAGGAGCTAACTAAGCTCTTCTTGGTGTTTACAAGCTCACGATCTTCTCCTCTGTTAGATTCTATCTCGAACTGAACTCTCAAAATAAAGTTGCACTCAGAAACATTAATTCTGATACTTCTCGTCTCTCGGATCTCTCTTTCTAGCCATTTCTTTCATATTAAAACCTTTAACTCTTGTTGAAACTCATAACGTTTGAAGACCTCAAGATTACAATCACACTCACAAAATCGTGAACAGATCTAGTCTATGAATCTCCAAGTATCGCAAGAGGAAATTATAGTGCACAGATTGAGAGGTTTTCAAACCCCTATCACCTTCAACCCGCAACCTTGAACTCTCGATCTAACCGTCTAGTCTTTCTAAAACTTCAGGTATGCTTTCGAGGAGAGTTTTTTTCAGGAAGGGCGGTCTTCTAACTATGACTATTTGTCAGGATAGAGACTGAATGAGAAGACAAGAGCCAACCAACTTGCCTGAAAGAACCAAAGCCTTCCACCGATACTGATTTCTGTCCGACAATCGATCCTTACTTAACAAGATCAATTTACATTCACTACAAGGCAGATTTATCTCGAAATACAACAATAGATGAAATTGGTATTCTCAGTTCTTTATTCCTCTTCTTGCAACCTTCTCACACTTGATCTTCTCAATCCTTGTTTTTCTCCCATATGCGTGTCGACGGCTCTCCTAGGCAACAAAAAATACTATATCCTAATCGCGTGATGCATCACTTTTCTTAACTAACATCCGAGCTACGCTATGATCTTTATAGGCAAACTTGCGTATCAAACTGTGCTAAGCTAAGCCCTTGCTTATAAAAACATTTCGGCTCTTGATCCCATCTTGATAGCACTTTTGTTATAGTACATGTCATCCAATGTCGACCAAAGTCACAACTATGGAGCCACCCCACAGGACTTACAGCCCTCCAATAGCTAGATTAGGTAATTCTTGACCTACAATCGAAGTGGCATGCGGAGGCTTAGGCTATGAAGTCATCCCACAAAGCTTACAACCCCCCATAGTTGCATCAGGTAACTCATGACTTATAATCAAAGTGAGATGCGGGGCTTAGGTCAAGAAGTCCACGATTAAAGGAGATATCGGTCCCCCGTCTCCAGATATGCAAGACGTAGTTACATATCCAACATAGATTCTCATTTGAGAGGCCAACATGCCAGAATAGAAAACACATGCCAAAAGGATTTGATCTTGAGACCTCTTCTTCCTAGATGAGCGTCTCTACCACTGAGGATGGTAAGTGTTCCCATTAATAAAAAGAATTAAAACTCATACATACATGAAATATCTCACGATTTCTCTTTTACACCATTGTAGCATAAAATATTTCATTCCCTAAGGTGTTCTAAGTTCTAAGATCTGTTCAAACTCACAAACACATTGATTTTGTCTAGAAGTTTCTTCTAATCCACACTAGCACGTAGCTTCCAAACCCTTCTAAAGGTGCTCTTGGTCATGACACACAACTACTACTTCAAATACAACACACATGTACATTGAGAAGACATGAAAGATGATTACTAATCCCTTGCCAAGGCTTCCAGTCTTCTCACGTCAGCTTCCAGAAATAAACCTCGTCTTCTGGTGGTTCAACTCGGCTTTTGACACCCTTAGAACACTTCCACTGCTCGATAGATATCAATTACTACTCCACACAACATATTATCCTTACGGATACTCAACTGATTAGATCACTCACAAGATGTCTGTCCGTTATAGCCTTCTCAGGCTTTTATCTACTGAAAGGATCTTCTGGTAGGACTACAACGACATTCACATCCAATGATACTCACACAAGACTTCTATAACCGGGTAGAATATAGAATGAAGATGGAAGATAAGAGAAGAGAAGGAAGAAGAGAAAATAATAAGAAAATGAAAGAAAAGATGAGAAATCAATCTTCCGACATGCGTCTAGTCCAAATCCAAACTAACAAGCCATCCTTGCTTGTAGTAATATGAGAGAGAAGACCAAATACCTACTTACAGTCCCACTATCTTCTTGTTGAAGATGACGTCTTCTGATGTGATAAAAAATGATCCACCAACTTCTGTGTACCTTAGGTTTTATAAAAAAGAGAGTTGATTTTGACTTGATAGTGCATGATCAAGACAAAGGACACATTTGAAGAGTTAAAAAAGACATTGATGACAGTTTCTATACTTGTTGAATCTGAGTGGAGTAAAGAATTTATTCAATATACGGATATCTTTAGTTTAGCAATGGGATGTACCTTAAGTCAGTTAGATGGAGATGGGCATGATCATCCTATAGCTTATGTCAGTAGGCAGATGGTTCTCTCGGAGAAGAATTACTCTGTGACTGAACGAGAAGGATTAACCATGATTTTTGGATTGAAGAAATCTCGACGTTACTTGCTAGGAGGAAAAATTTTCATAATAACATATCACAAAGTTTTAAAATATATCTTTAAAAGGCCTAATGTCGAAGGTCATATTGCTCGTTGGAAGATCTTTATAACAGAATATGATTACGTGATCGAAGATAGACCAGAGAAAAAGTTTGCATATGCTTATCTCTTATCGAGAGCTTATGATGTTGAGAGAGAATAATTGTTTGACGATTCATTTCCAGACGAGCAAGTGATGACCATCACAAGCAATGAGGAGGTACAAGACGAGTACAAGAAAATCTAAAGTTTTCTTGTAGATGATTTTTTCCAAAAGGTATGCATACTTGAGAACATAATGTGTTGATGAGGAGATGCAAACCTTACACCATGGTGGAAGGAATTCTATTTCATCAAGGAGTAGATGATTTACTAAGGAGAGCAGTTGGTCATAAATAGACTTTCAAGCTAATGCAAGAGTTTCACGATGTCACTATTTGCGAAGATCACTTTGCTGGTAAGATAACTGCCTTCAAGATTTTGGATGCATGTTATCATTCAAGGAGTGTTTAGACTATTGCAAAACTTACGAGTATGTCAAGCATTTGCTCCAAAGTCTATAGAACGCCTCTGTTAAGATCAATTCTAATGTTAGTACCATTTGAGAAGTGAGGTATTGACTTTGTAAGTCCTCTCTATTGGACACCTCGAGACAATAGATATATTGCAGTCATCATTGACTATTGTACCAAGTGGGTAGAGGTTAGACTTTTGAGAGAGACTAATGAAATGGAAGTAGGTAGATTCCTATGAGAGAACATCATCACAAGATTTGGATGTCTGTTAGCGTTGGTCTCAGATAGAGGAGGAGAGTTTGTAGGGAGCATGAGTACTGCTATGTTACAACAGTTTTCTATCAAGTCACGAGTAACGAGGTCATACAAATCAAATGCTAATGATCTTGTGGAGAAGATCAATCTACATTTTGTACGATCTCATCAAAGATGTTGGTGTTGAGATTGTTAAACATACTTGGGATAAGAGACTACATGTCATCTTATGAGAATATCGAACGACAACAAAGACTTCTACTATGTATTCTTCATTTTGGAGTGGAGTCCAAGTTGCCGATCCAGTTCGAATTGGATACTTTTCAAACTATTCAACGAAAGTTGAAGAGGCTGAGAAGAGAAAACGTCGTCAGATCAAGGAGGGAGCAACTCATAGAGTTGAAAGAGACTCGAGCGGTAGCATTGATCTGGATGGAACGAGCTCAAGCGTATCAAAAGAAAAGTGACAAACGACTAAGCAAGAGGGAGGTAACCTTTCCAAGTCGGAGATTGAGTAATATTGTATGATGCTATCAAATTCAAGAGGGCTAGGAAGAAGTTTCTTCCTAGATATTTTGGTCCTTTTGTTGTAGATAAGGTGTGGAACAACTTCACGTATGATCTTCAGGAGCTGGGAGGAAGGAGATTCGATCGGATCAATCATGACAAGTTGAAGTTGTTTCATTGACGAAAGTTCTCTCTTCACTCCGAGGACGGAGCGAAAATTTAATCGTGGATAAAACGTAACGATCTATTTTACATATTGATGTTTGTTTATTAGTCAGATGTTTAGTTATAACTACGTGTGAAGAATGTTTATTTGCTACCCAAGTACTTTAACGAGGTATCAAGTTAGTCATGTCTAGCTAAAGTTAGTTAGGATTAAACTTAGCTGTACTTTTGGACAGAATTCATATATTTCCTAAATAGTGAGCACTACTATCTTGTCATCTTGTTTAAAAGGTAGAAAGGAGGTGGAAAATTTCTCTTATCTTCTTTTTGATTTGATATTAGTGGTGGGACTAAAGTTATTAACTTTGTGGACATACAAAATAAGAAGAGATTCTACATGTCACCTTTTTAGTGGGTCATAGTGTAAAGAGATGGGGTGGAAATTCAAGATTTCTTGAGAATATTTTAGAATATTTCTAGAAATGGTTGACTTTGAAAGAATAAGCCCATGTGAAAAGATAAGAAATCCATGTAATAATATTTTTATCTTAGATAATATCTTAGTAAAACTTGATAAAAATAATTACGGCTGAGTTACCAAAAGGTACCAAAGTAAAAACCTAAAATGTATAAATAGAGGAGTATAGAAGAGCTCTTCATCTTTGTTTTCACATCATCGTAATGACATTTGAGCAATATAGAGAAAGAGTGTGAGATTTTAGAATGTGAAAATTTGAGAAACGTCGTCAAAATGGAGAAATTTAATTTATGAGTTTATGGATTTTGTGAAAGATTGAACTTAGTATTTTTTCCTTCAAGTCAATGGTGTGTTTTCATCAAAGCAATCAGAGGTGATCTTTGAGTGAGAGATTGTAAGATGGAGCTCTAGAATGAACTCAAACTCGAATGCTTGTGGAAGTGCATTCTCATACTTTATATAGTGATAGGAGGAGTCAAGATAGGATTTTGATCAATACTGACCTCTCAAAGTGAGCACACAGATCGCTGACATGGCTTACATGCAGCCTTAGATCAGAAACAACATCTAGAGGGCTTAGAATGAGCCACATAAGGACTCGTTGGAAAGCTCTCAAAGCTTCCTTCCGGAAGTTTTCTTCTGGAAGTTTCCCGGCCGTCTTTTGGCACTCTCGCATATTAGTAGAAGTACTCTTTTGCTGCAGGTATTCTCAAACCGACTTAGCCATAACTAATTCTTATACCAAAGACTTCTACCAAACCAATTTCCACCTCTAGTTGATAAATAGAGCTCTACTTATTACAAACCTCCTCTTTTAGGAAGCAACGTCCTCGTTGCTCAACTGCTGTTCGAAAGCTTTCACTAAAAATAGAACGTGTGCAAGATTGGTTGCAGGTTCTCATGTTGCTTCATATAATGGATATCTTTTTCATTTCACCAAGTAATCTATCCGTTGATGACGAGTCTCACGAACACATTTCCTTAAGATGCATTCTACTTCAAACTCTTCCTCGCCATCGACAATTTGAGGAAGAGGTCGTGACTCTTGTGAATTTCCAAATTGATGAGGTCGTGGTGTATATCACCGTAATAAGGATACATGAAAAATCGATGAATCCTCATGTGAGATGGAAGTTCGAGTTGATATGCAACTGCTCCAATTTTATGAACAACAGAGGAAGATCTGATGAAGCGAGGGTTGAATTTTTGAATGTCGATCAACAGTAAGATTGGTTGTGGATAACCAAACTTGATCACCAACCGTGAACTCTTCATGCCGGCGGTGTCCATCGACATATTGCTTTTGTCAATTTTGAGCAACTTGTAGTTTCACCTTAGCGTTCTCCACTCCTTGTTGAATTCGTGCAACAAATTCATTGACAGCATCCACTTTGGTGTTCATTGACGATGACGTACTGAATCGTGTCAAGCTTGCTGGTGTGAGAGGATATTTTCTGTAAATGAGATAAAAAAGAGTTTCGCGAGTAGATGCATTGAGGGAGTTGATGTAAGTAAATTCTACCAAAAGAAGTAAGGTGTCTCACTTCGCTTGCTCCTCTAGAGTAAAGGCTCGTAGCATGTCTTCAGTTGTGCGATTGACTCTTTCAGTTTGTCCATCGATCTGTGGGTGATAAGCAGTAGACATGGCAAGTTTGATTTTGAACAAACCAAACAAGGTTCTCCAAAATAGGTTAGTAAACTGAGGATCTCTATCTGTGATATATAAGCACCCGAGATAGACCGTTGTCATGTCGTGGACCGGCTCTTACATGAAAATCAAATTTCGACTGTTATCGCTCCAAAGACATAAGATCGGAAAAACAAGCTAAGCCCAGCTTACGGGCTTTTGGCACAACTTCGGATCTTCACTTTCATCGCATTAATGGATAGAGCTCGTTTGTCAACTTTCTATAGGCACTTTGTCTACTTCATTTGGACGCCTAGTGGAGAAGTTATGAGACTCAAAAGATGGAGAAAACAAGCTAAGCCCTAGCTTATGGACTTTTGACACAACTTCAGATCTTCATTTTCATTACATCGATGGGTACAGCAGGTATCGAAGAAAGAGATGATCAAGACATTCGAACTCGCTGCGGTGCTTGAGATTAGGAAGCATGTGAAGGGTCTAACAAAGCGTATTGGGAGGAATTGGGATACATTTTCACATGCGTTGATGGAGAAATATTTCTTGGAAAACTCAGATCGAGTAACCAAGAAATCATTTTTGGAATGGGTCAACCGATCCAACAAGGGTTTACAGCCTACAGAGCTGTTAAGAGAGTTCGAGAGACAATTCTCCCAACTATCTCGGGTGGAGAAGCTAACCTTGAAGACCTACAAGACAGAGTTGTTTCTTCAAGCTGCTGATGAACCATGGCAAGAACGGTTGGAGTTACTTCTGGAGGATGGAGAGGAAGAAGAAGGGTTGACAAGGAAGTGGGAGATTGTGCATGAAGCGGTTGAGCTTCTTATCTGGAGGCATACAAGGGAAAGCGTTACAAGGTCGACACTTATATCGTTGACTACCACACCAGTTCGGGTAGTATCTGAGGTTCAACCTCTAGTTGTGGTTCTAGAAGAGAAAGATCCAACCATCGAGGACCTACAGCAAAAAATGCAAGATCTACAAGCTAAGGTTACTAGGTTGGAGGATAAGAGATCGTCGATCAAGACGGTGCTTGTACCCAAACCAACTTGGATACATCAGTGCGTGTGATGTGATGGTACTGCTTATCAACAGGACGACTGTATCGACTTTGTAGAGTCTTTGCAATGAGAGATTATTTCTTGAAAGGATGGAAATGTTGGGTTTAGAAGTACAAGTACTCTTCTTCAAGCCAATGTTGGTAAAGGAGGGATGAAGAAGTTTGTGGATGATTACTTTGCGGCACATGCGGTTGTAGCTACCGAAGCTACAAGTTATGGTGTTATGGTGGAGGAGATTGAGCATGATCTCCATATGGATGATTTGGATGATCACGTGGATCCAAGCGAGCTCAAGTTGGATATATGTAGTGACGCAGGATTTCTCCTTTTGCTCATTTAGTATACAAGATATCGTTCTCACAGAGGATTTGCACAAGTAACGCTGCTCTAAGTTCTAAGATCTGTTCAAACACACAAACACACGGATTTTGCCTAGAAATCCCGTCTTCTCACAAAACCACACAAAACCACACAAAACCACACGTCTTCCGGACACGCCAAATGGTGCACTGGAACTAACCAAACAACTACCAACTAAAATATCACACAACTATTCACAGAGAAGCTCGGGAAGACGATCTTCCTGCTCCCAGGCTGCTTCTTCTGGTCTTCTCGATACCGTCTTCCCGAAGCGATTTTCGTCTTCTGGGGGTTTAGCTCGTCTTCTCACACCTCCAGAAGGCTGTCCTGCTTCGCAGAAGTCGACTAGTAACGGTCGTTACACCTTATTCTCACACTCACATTCCAACGGTTAGATTAATCACAAGGTGTATGCCCCCTGTAGCCTTCCCAGGCTTCTGCCTACGGAAATGGTCTTCCTGTAGCACTACAACGACATTCACCTTCGCGGAAGCTCAATAGAAGTCTCGGAAACTCACTAGAAGAAGGTAAGAAGATGGGGAAGATGGGAGAAGATGGGGAAGATAAGAAAATCCAAACAAGAGAAAACAAGATGAAAGGAGTAAATTAAGATTCTGACATGCTTCTAGTCCGGATCCTGACTAACAAGCCATCCCTGCTTGTAATGGTTTGGGGAGGAAGACAACAAACATGAGTACTGTTGCACCGTCTTCTACTCGAGGATGTCGTCTTCTGCTGTGGGAAGAAGGCTTCTTTCTTCTTCACTTCGCTGCTCTGACTACTCTGTCTTCTGGGATCCCTTACCCATAAGACCGTTCGTACGTAGATCCCAAGTGCTCTACTGAACGAGCCAAGCTACACTTCCACAACTGCTGACAGTCATCGCCACTCAAGAAGAAGACTTCCCATGCACAATTGGGAGCGAATTCAAGGAACCCACCATCCAGAAGACACGAACAAAGCTTCTGCACTCAAATCCACAATCTATTCCCCGAGAAGAAGTCACAATGGCATTGGGAAGCTCACTTCCTCTACTTCCTGCGTCTACTCCTCGACACACCAACCTAGCTAACAGGATTGCACGAGGATGCCGTTCCCTGTTCCTAGACTGTCCACTACTTCTATCTACATCTTCGAACCACTGCTGGTACGAGTATGCAGACCCCTCCTGTGTATTCCAAGACTATTCGTATGTTTCCAATGACGGGTGTAGTGCGAAGAAATATCTATCAGGTGTCTTCTCTCTAATGTGTCTAGTCTGCTTGCACCATAGAATCGATTACTGAACGTTTTAGAACTGGCAGAACAGGCAGAACTCTATCTCCTACTCTGCGATCCTACTTATGTCGCGGCCGTGAGAACCAGGGGAGACGACCACCAGGGAGAGAGAGGCGCTGACAGGAGGTTGCTACCTCACATGCAAGCGGTTCCCCTGTCTGAATTGGCCATCCACCTTGTCCTTCCTACGCTACCTATGCTGCCACATGGTATCCTAACTAATATTACATGGAAAAACTGCCACCTTTAAGATAGCATGTTCGATCCTACTATATTTGGAATTATCAATGGAGTTACTAACTACTCAGATTGCACGGAGGCAATCTCTACCTGATCTGCTCCTATAAGGGCTCCTAACGCGGCTTCTGATAAGCTAGAAAGCCCTGCAGTTACCTCGGATGTCACTGAGGTGGCTTCCTCCTCATCGTCCTTGGCTAGCTCTGCTGTCGCTGCTGCTGCGTCTTCCTCGGCTTCGGCTTCTGCTTCGGAAGACAGAAGCGTCTTCTGGGAAGCGGAGTCGACCGGTGCTTCTTCCGTCTTCTGAGGCACGGGTGCGGGACTAGGGACCATAGGGACCTCATAGGGATCCGGGGAAGTCGCTTCCTCCACGCGGAATACCTAGGAAGACGGCTCGTCTTCTTGTCTTCTGGGGCGTCTTCTGGAGTCTTCTCGTCTTCCAACGCTGTCACCACCAAGTGCACAACGAGATCGAACTCCTCCTTCTCCATTCCGGATCCAGTCGATGGTGCTCGAGCGTGGGAAGATGCGGTTGCAGGTGTCGGAAGCGAGAGAAGACCATAAAGTGTCTTCACTCCTTCTATCTGTCGATCCAAGTACATGAACATGCTCTCCCGACATTCCACCAACATCGCTTTGGACTCGCTGTCCCATCCTCTAGCTAAGGTAAGTAACTTCCTACCCGCGGTGTAGTTGAACTTCTTCCGAAGCGCTTCCACCGACTGTGCCAACATCTTCTGTGCACGGGCCTCTGCTGCTTCTCTCTGCGTCTTCTCAGCTGCAGCTCGCGCTTCCGCGGCTTCTCGCTGAGTCTTCCATATGGTCTGCTCTTCTGCGAGGGCGGTGATCTTCTCTCGCACTCGGGTGACTTCCTGATTGCGCTGTGGTACCCGCGCCTGCAACTCTTGGTTGCTCTTCCGAAGTTGTATCGATTCCTTGACAGAAGCGGCTGCTTCCACCTTGTATCTTGCTGCGAGCTTCTCCACGGTGCGGAGACTAGCTTCCAGCGTCTCCGTCTTCTTCTGATCTTCCTCCTGTCGCAGCAAGGTGCGCAGGCCGAACCCAGGTTGTAAGGGCCTCTCCTGTGCCTTCGCCTTCTTCTCCAGCAACTCCATAGCTGGCTGGATCTCCTTCTGGAAGTAGGCGCTGAACTCCTCCAGTCGTCTTCCTGCGGAAGACAAGTTCATCTCCACCACTCGCTCCGTGGTGTCGACTTCGTCTTCCAGAGGCAAAGAAGCCTCTTCCACCACTACGGCCCTCATCTTCTGCGCACGAGAAGAAGCTACTCTTCTCATCTTCCGGGATGGAAGACTCCTCATGGCAGGAGCGGCTCTCTTCTTTGCGTTTCTTCGCATCGCAGCAGGAGCGCCCATCCATCCTTCGTCTTCTGGAGTCTTCGAAAGACTCCCAGACGTTGCAGAAGCGGTCTTCTGCTCTGATCGGGTACTCAGCAAGTCTTCTTCCGAGTCGGACTCCGATCTTGAATGAATGAGGGAGATGGGTGTCCTCGGTACACTTCTGGGACCCATCTTCCTCAGTGGCGTGGCATCTTCCGACCCACTAGACTCGTCTTCCTTCACCAGAAGCGTCTTCTGGTGAGAGCCGGGCCTCAGCTGTGGCATCAGAGTCGGAGGGAGCGTTGTTGCTGCCTCTCGGTCATCGTCTTCCGAGGTCTCCTCCTTCACCTCCTGTCGCTCCGTTGACCCATACCCTGCCAGCTGATCTTCCCTAAGATCTCTCATGGCTACATACAAGTAGCAGAGGAAGGGCGTCAAGTGTCCTCCCGCCGGGGTACCCAAGTATGCTAGCTCCGTCTGTACATAGTTGTGGATGTACGCGCCCCAGTAGATGGGCGTTCTGTCATCCCACACTGATTCCAGGAACTCCACGTCCTGATCTCGTAAGTACCTGGTCTTCTGCGCTTTCCCCTTGGGAAAGAGATGCAGAAACAACTTCGTCAGGAGTCGCTTCTTCGGCTCCCGGTAAGACTCTATCTTCCAACCGTTCCTCCCCTGCTTGTCTTCCACAAAAAAGCAGGTGGTGCTCCAGGCACATGCCACGAACTCACGATCCTAGGCAAGATCTTCTTCTCGTACCAATATCCTCGGTTCTCGGATTCAGGTCTGTGAAAAGCCTTGCGCCACCAGTCTTCAGTCCAGGAAGATGGTCTTCCTCGAGCTACACATGTCTTCGCAGGTACACGGTTACGAGGTGGCAATGCTGCCCACACCTCCTCCAGAAGTCCTTGATCGGCGAGGTTCCAATCCCAAGTCGAGACCCAACTCGAGGAAAGGAATGGCCTCGGCCAATTCTGCCGTTGGTAACACCAAGCCTCGCGCATGCATCGTCATGCTGGAAGATCTGTTGCACTAAGCCACAAGCACTTACTATGAGCTGAAGGCTCAGTCCTTCCCAAGTGCCCACAGTCTAGCTTCTACTTCTCAGAAGACGAACCTAGTCTTCCAGAAGACAGCTACTCCGTCTTCCGAGATTCTAACAGTACTTCCTAGATAGCTCTCGTCTTCCGAGCTATATCTAACCAATCCTATCTAAGCAAGGCCTCGCATGGATTATCAGAAGACAACCCACCTTGCATTACATCCTACTTCCTATCAGAAGATACAAGATTCGTGAAACATAAGTGCATGACAAGGTCAGAAGATGGTTGCGGGCTCCTGCGATGACAGTGGTCTCTAGGAAGACACTCGGGACAGCTTCCGATTCAATGTCTTCCTCGGAAGACTTCCTGAAGTCAGACTTCCTGAAGTCAGACTTCCCTTCACTGGTCTCTCCTGTCTTCGTCTTCCTACGCGCAATCTATCCTCACAACAGACTCAAGACAATTGCACTCTGTTCTTCTGACTTCTCACCTCTCATACACACTCAGAAGAAGCTTGCTGCTCGGTGGGAAGACATGACCCTCGACCATTCTCTCCAGATTCTGCCAGCAAGTATTCTCACGACTCTCTTCTAAGTTTGGGGAAGAAGAAGGAATGGCTGCTATGGGTCGGACACAAGAGATCCGAATGGACCCTCACGTCTTCTCGCTCATTTTGCCAGCCTTTCAGTCTTCTCGTCTCTCTAGGAAGATGTGGAGTTGAGAAGCTTGGAAGACCGGGAGGCACAGGCCTAGTTCCAGACTTCCAACTTCTCGAAATAACAAAACAACTCACCACACCACTCAGGATTCGTACCAAACCTCTCTTAACACAAAGCAACACAAATCCACTCTTGAACGAATTGTGTTTAGTCGACTTCCGGAGACAATCAAGTTTAAGAAGCGTCTTCCGAAGATGTTTCCATCTTCCGAATCGTCTTCTGTTCCAAGTTTCAGAGATAGAGAGGTAGCAGGGTAGAGAAATTGGTAGCTGGGATCTCCAATTTGAGGTCTAGGAGTAGGGAAGCTCGAATTGAGCTCAGGAAGAAACAAGAAGATGTCTGACAGAAATTGGGCAGCGCTTCCGCGCCCAATGTCTGAATAGAAAGAATGGGGGGTGGGGTAATCGATCAGGCTGCATGCACACAACCAAGGAAGCGCGGGGAATACCAGACAAAGGCGAGAAGAAGTGGGAAGGGGAAAGAACGTGGAGAAGAACCTCTACAGTCTTCTTCTGCTCCCCGAGTTGCCTACGACCTCCGCGCGCTTCTGGCTCTTGTCCTAGCTTCCAATGCGACTCCTCTCGACTGCGCCTGCTGTCAATTTCTGGCCACACCTCGATTCCACCTTCGTTTCTACTCGCCACTCTCCAATGTCAGCTTCTCAGGAGCTCACAGAAACGCCTTCGCTCTCTGCTGTTTGTGCTCCAGCAATTCGGTCTCGCCCTTCGCCTAGCTGCCAACTGATTCTCTCCTACCTCGATGTCCTCACTCGATTCCTCTCTCAAAGCTCACTTGCGAAGCTCACTCTCTCCAATCGATCTTCTCAAGCGCGCTGTGCTGCGGGAAGTTGGAATGCGCCTAATGTGCTTCCCTACGCATCTTCCCCGCAGATTAAGGATTTTCGACCTTAGGTGTCTTCCCCGTCCTACCTATCTATTCGGTGCTACCCAGTAGGTACACCTACTGTCTTACCCGAAAACTCGTGGTTAGGCCTTCGCGGTCGCTGTCTTCCGGAAGACAAGTGTCTTCCGCCGTCTTCTCATCTTCCGTCGTCTTCTTGTCTTCTGAAGACGCAACTGAGAAGACGCTCTTCCGAAGACGGTCGTCTTCCGAAGAAGTCAACTTCTTATTACAAACAGCTCTTAAGATCATCTTCTTGTTAAGGAAGACGTAACCTTAAGTAACAACGCTTCTTCAGTTATACAAACAAGTTATTAATCTCAAAAATTTCAAAAATTTGTGCATCTTGTAATTTGTGGGCACCACAATATCGTATCCACGATGCAGAGCGAGAAGAAGAGACAAGAAGAGACTTCTTCAGAGAAGCAAGCTGGAGAGGATAAGGTTCAACATGAAACTATTCTTCTTGAATTGACAATGGAGGGCAATCTTTCACAACCGGAGGAGATGGCTGAGGTGCAGATAGTGGATATGGATGATTTGGTTGCAGGCAAACAACGACTAGATATTGGTATAACGATGGATGTGAAAAAAGGTTGGGAGGAGCACATTCAAGATGCGAAGGTTGGATTCGTATCACAGGAGATCATGGGTGCAGCTACAAGAGAAGTACATGATGTCATCATTGGCATCATCAAGGACGAACGACATGCTGAGGATGAACGAGAGTGGATAGATGCTCTCGAGGTTGCGGGTATAGGATGATGAGTAAGGATGGTTTACAGGAGAGAAGTCATTGCTGAAGCTGATTAGGGTTGGGAGGATGATGGTTGAGGAGGATACCATTGTATAGTGAGATAATGATGGTTGCGATTGGGATTTTGGTTGTAGGAGGGTGGTTCTTTTTTTCAAAAAACAAAAGAGAAGAGAAGGATACGTACGATGACATGTACAGACTTGAGGTTGAAGGTTACAGCCAGGACATGCGGTGATGATTGGGATGACTAGTGATGTTGGATCACCTCGACGATGAGATTCTACTGGGTAGATGGAAGACATTTCTATGATACGATGATTTACTGCTTTTATGTCTTTGAACTCATATTGAAAGATGAAAATATTTAGAGGGGGTGATTGGATGGGAGGTTCAAGAAGAAAGTCGATGAGCATGGATCTAAGGAAGATCATGGCAAGATAACAACTTCAAGATGACAATCAAGTTGCAACCTTGAGGATGAGGTTGATTGAGATGAGAAGGAGGACGACAAGACGAGATGCATGTCGGTCCACTCCTTGGTTGGTATCTCTGGTGTCTACTGGAGGATGCATAGGTTTGGAGGGGGTGGATGTCGTGTCGTGGATCGGCTCTTACATGAAAATCAAATTTTGACTGTTATCGCTCCAAAGACACAGATGGGAAAAACAAGCTAAGCCCTAGGTTACGAACTTTTGACACAACTTCAGATCTTCGCTTTCATCGCATCAATGGAGCATGTTGTCAGCTTTCCATAGGCACTTTGTCTATTTCATTTGGACGCCTAGTGGAGAAGTTACGAGACTCGAAAGATGAGGAAAACAAGCTAGACCCCAGCTTACTGACTTGACACAACTTCAGATCTTCATTTTCATTACATCGATGGGTAGAGCTCGTTTTCAACTTTCCATGGGCACTTCATCTATTTCATTTGGACGTCTAATGGAGAAGTTACGAGATTCATAATAAGAGAAAATCAAGCTAAGCCCTAGTTTACTCTTGCTGACTGGGTATTTGGAGCTCCAAGCGCTATACTAAGGACGCAAGAGGGCTGCTTCCTAATCTCAGTGAATTCTTGTACGTATAACCTCTGACATAAGGGGCAGCTTAAAGGATTAGCTTACATCTACGACTTGTCAACGGACGGTTTGAGATATTGGACGTCCAATGCAAACGCGCAAGGCGTCGTTGGGTTCAGATTTGTGCAGGCTACGCATTGGTTAAGACGGTTCGTGAAGAGGCGGATCAAAGAGTGTGTACTGAGAGAAATTGAGACACAAGAGGAGGATTTGGAGTGCTTCAGTGTGAAGGAGAGTTGGACCGTTCGAACCGTTCCGGAGTCTAAACTTGTTGTCCTTGGATCCATCGGGATTAGAACGCTAAGTTTTTCAAGAAACTGAAGACGATACAAAGTTTCATCGTGCGGTTTGGGATTTTTGAGTGAAATTGACTCGCAGGGAAGCGCTTGCGTCAAATTTTTCATCACCCACGATCTGAAATTTGGTTGTTCTTCGCGATCGGTGGGTCAAGTTCTTTGTTCTTGGTGCCTCTGCGATCATGGAGTCTTCATCTACACATAGGAGAAGACCGTACGTGGATTGGATTGTTGGTTTGGGTGTGGTGAGCGAGTTTGAGCCGTAAGGAGTTGATTTACTTTAATTTTTTACGTGGTTTTGCAAGGAGAACTCCAAACGACATGTTTGGAGTCTTGTTGGGTTCAGGGTAACTAGATTTACCTATCGGAGAGAATGGATATCAGATCAGACGATCCGCTTGGGCGGTGTGTGCGGTTTTAAGCCGCAAGGAAGAGTTTTTGAAGGTTTGATCACTTGCGATCGAAAATTGATGATATCTCGACTGTCGAGAGTCGAATCTGTTAAGATTTTCTGGACCAACGGTGTCAAGGAAGAAGACTCTACCGACATCTGAAGACCATTTGGTAAAAATAAAAACTTCTCAGATAGACCTTTTTCGTTTCTTTCGCTACGGTTTTTGGCTTTTTGAGTTCGTTAGAATTCTAGTTGATCATGTACAGCTTGTGGTAGCTAGCTTTAGCTAAGAGCTTGTACATGGATGTTGTTTGGACTTGGTTTTGAATCGTGGGGTGCAAGTGCATCTCTTTTTGTTAGCAAAGGGATGTTTTTCTTGCTTTGAGCTACGCTTCGATAGTTTTGGGTCTAGGTTGAGATTTAGAGATTCGTTGTAGAGGGTTTTGAAGCAGAGTACAGACCGCTTTCGTTTGTTTTTCAGTCTTGAGTTCTTAAGAGAAAGAACCGGCAGTGTATATGCGTTAAGAGTTGGTATATATAGCGACGTTCATTTTCGTGCTTGTGTTTCTCTTTCTTGTTCTCTGTTCAGCACACTACATCTCCAGAATCAAGAACTTCGCCTTTTCATGAACATCCTTTATGCAAAAGACACGACGTTGTCTAGGTGAGAGTTTTCTTGAGAAGGGCAGAACCTTCTGACTATGTTATGACCGTGAAGGCTGTGATAAGTTTACTCAGAGAAGCATTAGGCTTCTAGTTGTGGATGGTTTACTCAAAGGAAAGGCTTCAGGTTATAAGGTGACACTGTAAAACACTCATACATGTCTGTTGGCTCTTCAGATATGTTCAGGAAGCAAAGTTCAAGCTTAACTAGCAATGATAAGATCAGATGGTGGACTTTGACACTTAGGACGAGAAATATGTGAAGATTTAGGCTTCTAAACTTCTCCTACATGTAAAAGAGGCCCCACTGAGCACACATACGAAGTTTCAACTTGAGATCAAATTCTGGCACCGAGATATGGACAGAAAAGTTGTGGGTAAAGATATTGCGGCAATTTCTGGTACTCAGATAACTATTTCGACCTACCACAGAAAATTGGCTTGATCACTTTCGAAGGTTCTTACAGGATTTGGAGTTTACAGGATGTTGAACACCCATTTGAAGTTGGGACTCCTGATTGTACACCATTCTCCAGATCTCGTTCTCTGAAGTTGCTGCTCTAGATTGAGAGCTTTTCAGACTCCCTCTGCTTCAACGGCCGCCCTGAATTACTCACTCACTCAAATGACTTGAAACTTTCTAGATAGTCGTAGCCCCGCTGACAGTGAACGCAACCACGAAGGTTTGAAGCGATTTTCTCGATTCTGCTGCAATTGACACTGAAAACCCCAAATCTAACAAAAGTGATGCAATTCTGACTCAACTCGAACTTCAAATTGGCATAACTCCTTGTTTATTGATCCAAATCGATCAAGAGTTTCACTGATAGTGCTTGGCACGACGAGCTGTATCTTCCTGTGCTCTCAGATTTTGCAGTGTCCTCACCAAATGCTTGAACTCTCCTTTAGACCTCTGTTTCTAAATTTAGAGTTTTACAAAAGATAAAAATGGACCAATAGGAGTTCATAGCTCCACTTGGTTGTCCTTTTGAGCCTTAAACCATGTGGTAACTTAATTCCACTCATAGGCTACCACGTCAAGTTCCCTAAAGTGCCAGCGTAATCTTAAACTACCTAAAACGACACGTAGTCCTGAAAGTAAACTTAAACCAGCTAAAAAGCGTGCATGGGCAACATGTAAGTACAACCCATGAGCTTAAACCCTATCAACATGGTAAATCTAAATTATGTACATTAAACATCATAGACAAGTAAGAAGTCACTTGCACAGGCGTACAAATGCTTGAACAAGATAACTAGCATACTATCAATCTACTAGGACTTAAAACATATAACACAACGGTGTTAATATATGCATGAAGGACTAAGAGTAACTCAATCAACAGACGATGAAGAATAATATCCATTACCTCGGATGGATGACTTGTTCGACCAACTTGAAGGAGCAAAGTACTTCAAGAAGCTAGACTTACGGAGCGGATATAACCAGATTCGAATTGCCGATGAAGATGTAGAGAAGACTGTCTTTCGAACAAGGTATGATCACTTCGAATACTTAGTGATGCCATTTGGTCTCACAAATGCACCAGCCACCTTCATGGATCCGATGAATGACATATTTTGTCTTTATTTAGACAGATCAGTCGTTGTATTTCTTGACGACATCCTAGTCTATAGCAAAACTATGAGGGAACACGTGCATCATTTGAGAGGTTCTCCAAGTACTCCGCCATAATAAATTGTACGTCAAAATTTCAAAATGTGAATTTGGCAAGACAGAGGTGGATTACTTAGGACACAAAGTGAGTGTAGAGGGTATACGTCATGGCAGATAAAATAACTATCATCCAACAATAGAAGGCTCCAGAAGATCAGACTCAACTCAAGAGCTTCTTGAGATTGACAAGATTTTATCGTAGATTTGTTAAGCATTTTACCAAGATTGAACAACTACTAACTGCTCTGTTAGGCAAAGTAAAGAAATGGATGTGAGAAACAACGCAAGAAGTAGATTCTCAAGCACTGAAGACCGTACTACTACATGCTTCGATCTTCAAGTGGTACGACTCGAAGAAACCTATAAAGTTAGCAACATATGTATCAGGCACGGCAGTAGGGACGATGTTGCAGCAAGAATAGAAAGATGGTTGACATCCAATTGCATACTTCTCTCGGAAGTTACTACCAGCAGAACAAATTACCACACCACCGAAAGAAAAGAATTGACAATAGTCCTCGTCACGAAGCATTGGAAACACTATCTATGAGAGAAGGTTTTTGTGATCGAGACAGACCACACACCTTTAGTCTATTAGGAGACACAGAAGGATCTCTCAAAGAGACAAATCCGTTAGGCAGAATGGAGACAACGATTCAACATGACCATCACGTACGTTGAGAGCAAGAAGCAAATTGCTGATGCATTAACTCGCATGCCTGTTGTGCATAACATAGTCTCTGAAGTCAAGATGAATTCTGACTTCTGGACAAAACTGATCAAGGACACAAGATCGGATGCACAAATTGTGGCAGCCAAACTTTCAAGAACCATCACCCACAATCATGGTCTGCTATTCCATGAAGAGAAGTTATGGATCCCAGAAGATCTAGAACTACATACCACCATACTAACTGAATGTCATGATTCAACCATTGCAAGACACATGGGGGCAAAAATGACACTAGAAGCAACCCAACAAGTGTTGTATTGATCCAAGATGACAGAGGATGTTGCAGTATACACTCGGAGTGGTGCAATGTGTCAACAAAATAAAGTTACAAATCAAGCACCCTCCGGTCTTCTTCAACCCCTCCCGATTCCTTCCAAACATTGAGACCATGTTAGTATGGACTTAGTGTGTGAACTACCTATGAGTAGTTTCAGTTTTGACTCCATAATCGTATCCGTCGATAAGCTTAGCAAGATGATCCACATTCGATCAACCACGAAAGACGTCTCAGCACTTCAACTTGCTCAGTTATACTTAAACATCATTTTTGTTCAGCATGGCGTTGTCGTGATGTGAATCATTTCACATAGTGAATGATTCACCTCTCTGCTAAGAGTTAGTCTCTCAGAGTGAAGTTAAGACGTCACAGAAGTCGATTCTGAAGGCGGTGAACATTGGCGGTTACAGGTTACGTTTCTACTCCGACACTTGGGAGTTAGTAGCGATAGAAGTTAGCTTGATGTTACTCCTAGTCCTTCATGCATATATTAACACCGTTATGTTATACGTTTTAAGTCCTAGTAGACTGATAGTATGCTAGTTATCTTGTTCAAGCATTTGTACGCTTGTGCAAGTGACTTCTTACTTGTCTATGATGTTCAATGTACATAACTTAGATTTACCATGTTGATAGGGTTTAAGCTCATGGGTTGTACTTACGTGTTGCCCATGCACGCTTTTTAGCTGGTTTAAGTTTACTTTCAGGGCTGCATGTCGTTTTAGGTAGTTAAAGATTACACTGGCACTTTAAGGAACTTGACGTGGTAGCCTGTGAGTGGAATTAAGTTACCACATGGTTTAAGGCTCAAAAGGACAACCAAGTGGAGCTATGAATTCCTATTGGTCCATTTTTGTCTTTTGTAAAATTCTAAATTTAGAAACAGAGATCTAAAGGAGAGTTCGAGCATTTGGTGAGGACACTGTGAAATCTGAGAGCACAAGAAGATACAACTCGTCGTGCCAAGCACTGTCAATGAAATTCTTGATCGATTTGGATCAATAAACAAGGAGTTATGCCAATTTGAAGTTCGAGTTGAGTCAGAATTGCATCACTTTTGTTAGATTTGGAGTTTTCAGTGTCAATTGCAGCAGAATCGAGGAAATCGCTTCAAACCTTCGTGGTTGCGTTCACTGTCAGCGGGGCTACGACTGTCTAAAAGTTTCAAGTCATTTGACTGAGTGAGTAATTCAGGGCGGCCGTTGAAGCAGACGGAGTCTGAAAAGCTCTCAATCTAGAGCAGCAACTTCAGAGAACGAGATCTGGAGAACGGTGTACAATCAGGAGTCCTAACTTCACAGGGGTGTTCAGCATCCTGTAGAATCCAAATCCTGTAAGAATCTTCGAAAGTGATCTAGCGAATTTTCTGTTCTAGGTCGAAATAGTTGTCTGAGTATCAAAAATTGCCGCAATATCTTTACCCAGAACTTTTTTGTCCATATCTCGATGCCAGAATTTGATCTCAAGTTGAAACTTCGTGTGTGTGCTCAGTGGGGCCTCTTTTACATGTAAGAGAAGTTTAGAAGCCTAAATCTTCACATATTTCACGATCCTGAGTGTCAATGTCCACCATCTGATCTTATCATTGTTAGTTAAGTCTAAACTTTGCTTCCTGAACATATCAGAAGAGCCAAGAGACATGTATGAGTGTTTTACAGTGTCACCTTGTAACCTGAAGCCTATCCTTTGAGTAAACCATCCACAGCTAGAAACTTAGTGCTTCCCGGAGTAAACTTATCACAGCCTTCATGATCATAACACAGCAAGAAGGTTCTACCTTTCTCAAGAAAACTCTCACCTAGACATCTTGTGCTTCCACTGAGAGCTCTTGGGCTGATTGATTGAGAAGGTTGAGTTTACTACAAGGAGAAGAGATGGATCGCAAGGACGCTACTGCTGCTACTTCTACGTCTACTGCAGCACCTTCTGTAGCACCAGCGGCTACAACAACACCACATCTGATCTGGATACGGCTGAGATTCTGAAGACGCTTGCGGCCCTGGTCCAACAGCATCTGATCACTGGAGGGGGTGAGTTAAAATCCACCAAGGCTTTGCAAGTGATAGTGAATAGGTGTGGAAGGTTTGAAGGAAGAGATATTTCTAGATATCTAAGTGAGTATAGAGGAGAGATGGAGCTGGTTAGAGTTACTGATGCTGAGATGATAGCAAGTTTTGAGTTAGCTGTCATTCATGAGTTGCGGGACCAAGTTAGGGATGTACAGAGAAGAAATCTTAGAATCTAGATGAGTTTTGAGCGATCTCTTTGAGAGTAGTTTTTTGAAGAAGATTCAGATAGAGTTACTAGGAGGACGCTTCTGGACTGGGTTGAGCAGCAACCTGGTCGTATGATGAGCCTAAATGAGTTGTTGAGAGAGTTTGATCGAAGATACCGACCACTTTTAACTCTTGTGCGCATAACCTTAGATGCTAGGAGAACAGAGCTTTTCTTGCAAGCTACCGATGATGTTACGACAAATAGATTATGCTTCATGTTAGCAGATCGATCGGCTGAAGGAGGTGTTACTATGGATTGGGGGAGAGTTGAGGATGCCGTGGCTGTTCTAACAAGGCAGAGACGAGGGAGAGTGGCTATAGGAGGACGACCGCTTGTAGAAGTGGTCACTCAACCTTATGTTGCTCTTCAAGTACAGCAGCCTCTGGCTCTTGCTCCCAGACCTGTTGTCTCAGATGCAGTTCCTTTGATGCCAGTTGTGCCAGCTCATGCACAAAAGGCACCTGCGGAGAACCATGGTCAACAGAACCAGATCAAAGATCTGATTCGGCAGATGCGAGAGCTGAAGGTAGAGCTAGCTGGATTGCAGAGAGAGCAGCCACCGGCACCTGCTGCTGCACGTCCAGGAGGTGCTCCTGTTCGTAGGTGTATTTGGTGTGACAATCTTGATCATTTTTGAGGTGACTGTCAAGAGCTCATAGCTGCTTTGCGAGATGATGTGGTTTGCTATCAGAACGGTAGGCTGCACCTTTCTTCTACTGGAGAGCCGTTGAGCACGCAGTTTGGGCGAGGAGGCATGAGGAGTCTACCTCAGATTGCTGTGGCTGCAACGGCAACTGTGTTGATGGCACCATTGGTAAATTCTTATGTATATGTTGGGCATATTGAAGTCTCTTCTAGTCTTACATTGTTAGATAGGACTGCTGAGAAGAGTGTGGCTCCAGTTTCTTCTGAGATACTGAAGAGAAGAGCCGAGTCTATTCGTAGGGTCACAAGATGGGGAGATCCTGTAGACGCTGCTTCTATCAGAGTATTTTGGATGTAGATAGACACGTTCACTGGCAGGATGCTTCTGTGGAGGAAAAGAGGCGACGAGAGACCTCTGAACTTGATACTGGGGTTCCTAATGAGATTGGAGATAGACGGAGAGTCACCAGGAGGCGAGCAGCTCCTCCAGAGGACATCCTCTCTACTTCTCAAGCTCCTCCACCTGCACCAAGTCCGATGGAGGATGTGCAGAGGTCTCAGCAAGAGCCAACGGTGGCTGGAAGGAGGTTTACTGCCCAAGAGAAAGAAAAGGGACCGGTCTACAAGTTGGCGACTGATATTGAAACTTCTACTGATCTGAAGAGCATCTTGGAGCAGAGGATACTGGATGCACGAATCGAGTTTTCTCTTCTGAAAGTTCTTGGTATTGCAAAGAGGGAGTTTCACGAACTGATCATCGACATCATCAAGCGCAAGAGACAAGTGATGTCTGAACAAGTAGAAAGTCAAATGATAGATGTGGTAGGAGCTTCTGTGAATGATGTAGAATTCGAGAAGGTACATTTCCAAGAGATTGATGACCAGGGCTACCAGCAAGAAGCGTTAGTTGCTGGTACCAACACTATTGAGTTCGACGATGAGGAAGCTGGCGAGGAGAGTCCAACTACTGATAGTGACTTCGAAGGAGACATTGGGCTCATGCTACAACTGCTACACGAGTTCGTCTTGGAAGTTTGCCTAAGCTGCTTTAGTTGATCATGGATCTGTGATCAACATCATGTCACGAGAGGTGTATGAGAGAGGTCAGTGGTCTATCAAGTTGAATCATGGTTGGGTGTTACATGCTGCAAACAACCAGAAAGGTGAGCTATACGGCGCTTGTCTTAACGTGAAGGTGAAGATAGGTGATGTGGATGTAGATCAGCACTTCTTCTTGCAATCTTCTGCTTCATATCCTGTGATTCTTGGTCAGCCTTATATCACTGCGGTTCGAATGGAGACCAAGGTGATGGATGATGGATCTCGTTATGCTAAGATCCGTAGTCCAGATGATAGACGTTCTGTGCAATTTTTGATCGTTCATACGAAGCACGAACGAAACCGATAGACCTTGAGAGATTCTCTTAACTGTAGGAGTAAGGGTTTTCTAAAACCACTCTTGTAGGACAAGATAGCAAGAGTGAAGAATCTATTGCTACTATGATCCTGCTTGAGCAACCTGAGGGATCACAGGAGGCTGGTGAAGAGGCTGCTCAAGATTCAGAGAGTAGTTATACTGGACATAGTTGGAAATCTGGTCTGATGACTTTCAGTTCTGATGATTGGAGTGAGTTCACGCGAGTAGATGATCTGGCTGAGAAAAGTAGAAGGCAGATGGAGAAGTATGCAACAGATCTGCGCTGTACATGAGTTCTGAAAGAAAAAGAGACGGTTTTTGGTTATGAGGAGTTCGTAGATGTACAATCTTTTGTTCATTGGTTGGATGATGTAGATAGGTTGATAGAGCAGATGGGAGGTAGGGTGGTGATCCCCATCCATTCTCGTGAAGTCTATGAGAAGATTATCTCGTACTTGCGGTATGATCCTCATCCGAGATCGGAGAATGGATGGAAGGATGCAATCTGTTGGCATGGCTCTCAGTAGGAAGCGGAAGTACACGCCAAGTATAAAGCTATAGCGAGGAAGGTGAAGCCTGTTGTGGTGCCCACAAATTACAGGATTCATGAAATTTTGAAATTTTTGAGATTAATAACTTGTTTGTATAACTGAAGAAGCGTTGTTACTTAAGATTACGGCTTCCTTAGTAGGAAGATGATCTTAAGGGCTGTTTGTAATAATAAGTTGACTTCTTCGGAAGACGACCGTCTTCTCGGTGGTATCTTCGGAAGACGGAAGACGGCGGAAGACGGAAGACGGAAGACACGTATCTTCCGGAAGACGGCAACCGTGGAAGCTTCACCACGTAAGGAGTCCGAAACCTTGAACAGAAGACGCTTCGGAAGATTGGAACATCTTCGGAAGACTGTCTTCAGAAGACGTTTCAGTAGTTTGACTGTCTTCGGAAGTCGACTGTACACAATTCGTATCAAGAGTGGATTTGCTTTGCTTTTGTGTTAAGAGAGGCTTGGTACGAATCCTGAGTGGTGTGATGAGTTCTTTTGTTATTTCGAGAAGTTGGAAATCGGGAACTAGGCCTGTGCCTCCCGATCTTCCAAGCTTCTCAAATCCACATCTTCCTAGAGAGACTAGAAGACTGGAAGGGTTGGCAAAATGCGCGAGAAGATGTGAGGGTCCGTTACGGATCTCTTCTGTCCGACCCACAGCAGCCCATTCCTTCTTCTTCCTGAACTTAGAAGAGAGTTGTGAGAAGTCTTGCTGGCAGAATTTGAAGAGAATGGTCGAGGGTCATGTCTTCCCATCATGCAGCAAGCTTCTTCTGAGTGTGTATGAGAGGTGAGAAGTCAGAAGAACAGAGTGCAAATGTCTCGAGTCTGTTGTGAGGATAGATTGCGTGTAGGAAGCAGAAGACAGATGAGACCAGTGAAAGGAAGCCTGGCTTCGAGAGGTCTTCCGAGAACGTTATTGAATCGGAAGCTGTCCAGGGAGTCTTTCTAGAGGCCACTGTCACCGCAGGAGCCCGCAACCATCTTCTGAACCTGTTATGCACTCTACGTTTCACGAATCTTGTATCTTCTGATAGGAAGAAGGATGTAATGCAAGGTGGGTTGTCTTCTTAGGAATCCATGCGAGGCCTTGCTTAGTTAGGATTGATTAGATACAGCTCGGAAGACGAGCGCTACTTAGGAAGCATTGTTAGAATCTCAGAAGACGGAGTAGCTGTCTTTTAGAAGACTAGATTCGTCTTTTGAGAGTGGAAGCTATACTGTGAGGACTTAGGGAAGGACTGAGCCTTCGACTCACAACAAGTACGTCACTTCTTCCAAGGAGTTAGCGCAGCTGAAGAAGAGCAACCAGGAGTTGCAGGCGCGCTTACAGCAGCGTGACCAGGAGGTTCTGCGAGTACGGGATAAGCTCACCGCCCTTGCAGAAGAGAAGACGACGTGGAAGACTCTGCGGGAAGTCACAGAAGCGCAGGTTGCGGTCGAGAAGACTCAGCGAGAAACAGCGGAAGCTCGTACGCAGGAGATGCTAGCACAGACGGTGGAAGCGCTTCGGAAGAAGTTTAACTTCATCGCGGGTAGGAAGCTCCTTACCTTAGCTAGAGAGTGGGACGAGGAGTGCAAGGAGAGTATGTTGAGGTACTTGGACCGGCAGATAGAGAGAGTGAAGACGCTCTATGGTCTTCCCTTGATCCCGCCATCAGTAAACACGTCTTCCCAAGCACCAGCATCATCGACAAGACCAGACTTGGAGAAGGGGGAGTTCGACCTCGCTGTACACTTGGTAGTGACAGCGTTGGAAGCCGAGAAGAACCCGGAAGATGCCCCGGAAGACCATCTTCTGGAAGACAGGAAGGAAGACCGTCTTCCCAGGTATTCTGCGTGGAGGGAGCGACTTCCCCGGACCCCTATGAGGTCACCATGGCTCCCAGTGTCGAACTAGTCCCTCAGAAGACCGAGGAAGCACAAGTCGACCCAACTTCTCAGAAGACGCTTCTGTCTTCCGAACCAGCAGCAGCAGAGCCAGCGATGAACGTGGAGGAGGAGGCCACTTCAGCGACACCCGAGGTAATTACAGGGCTTCCCAGCCTATCAGAAGCCGTTTTAGTAGTTCAGGTAGGAATAGATCAGGTGGAAATGACATCCGAGCCATTAGAATAGATAAGCAAAGCCCAGAAGATCAGGAGCTTGTCCAAACTTAGTAAGTGCCCAAAACGCTATATTAGGAAAAGACAAGTCCAATTTAAATTTTAGTCAGTGACCATGTGATAGAGTAGGCAGCGCAGGGTAAACCACCAAGCAGGTGGCTAATTAGGAAGGGGAACCGTTTTTGCATGTGAGGTGGTAACCTTCTGGCGGTGCCCATCCCTCCCTGATTGCAGTTGAAGATTGGAGGGGATTCTCTCTGCGTCTCAAGGCAGATGGCTTAAGTAGGATGACAGAGTAGGAATTAGGAGCTCTGCACAAACACCAACATTTTACGGTGCAGACTCATAGCACATTAGACCTATGTGGAGAATTGAGTTCTGCACACACATACCAATCTTACGGTGCAGACAGATTAGACACACAGGGGAGTCTTCGAAGAAACTGACTGCCTGCACACACATACCAATCTTACGGTGTAGGAGACAGATTAGACACTAGAGGTACACAGTGTACACTACACTCGATGTTGGAATAAGGAGATAACGCAGGAAGAAGTCTGCATTCTCTTACCACCAGCAGCGATTCGGAGATGTAGATGAGTAGTGGGCAGTCTAGGAGCAGGGAACGGCATCCTCGTGCAGTCCTGCTGGTTAGACTGATGTGTCGAGGAGTAGGAGCAGACAGTAGAGGGAGTGAGCTTCCCAACACCTATGTACCTTATTCTCGGGGAATGGATTGCTGATTTGAGTGCAGAAGCTTTGCTCGTGTCTTCTGGATGGTGGGTTCCTTGAATTCGCTCCCAATTGTGCATGGGAAGTGTTCTTCTTGAGTGGCGGTGATTGTCAGCAGTTGTGGAAGTGTAGCTTGGCTTGTTCAGTAGAGCACTTGGGATCTGCGTACGAACGGTCTCTTGGGTAAAGGATCCCAGAAGACAGAGTAGTCAGAGCAGCGAAGTGAAGAAGAAAGAAGCCTTCTTCCCACAACAGAAGACGACATCCTCGAGTAGAAGACGGTGCAACAGTACTCACGTTTGTTGTCTTCCTCCCCAAACTATTACAAGCAGGGATGGCTTGTTAGTCAGGATCCGGACTAGAAGCTTGTCGGAATCTTAATTTACTCTTTTCATCTTGTTTTCTCTTGTTTGGATTTTCTTATCTTCTCCATCTTCTCCCATCTTCCCCATCTTCTTATCTTCTTCTAGTGAGCTTCCGAGACTTCTATTGAACTTCCGTGAAGGTAAATGTCGTTGTAGTGCTGCAGGAAGACTATTTCTGTAGGCAGAAGCCTGGGAAGGCTACAGGGGGCATACACCCTGTGATTGATCTAACCCGTTGGAATGCTAGTGTGAGAATAAGGTGTAACGACCATTGCTAGTCGACTTCTGCGAAGCAGGACAGCCTTCTGGAGGTGTGAGAAGACGAACTGAACCCCCAGAAGACGAGAATCGCTTCGGGAAGACGGTATCGAGAAGACCGGAAGAAGCAACCTGGGAGCAGGAAGATCGTCTTCCCGAGCTTCTCTGTGAATAGTTGTGTGATATTTTAGTTGGTAGTTGTTTGGTTAGTTCCAGAGCACCATTTAGCGTGTCTGGAAGACGTGTGGTTTTGTGTGGTTTTGTGAAAAGACGGGATTTCTAGGCAAAATCCGTGTGTTTGTGTGTTTGAACAGATCTTAGAACTTAGAGCAGCGTTACTTGTGCAAATCCTCTGTGGGAACGATATCTTGTATACTAAATGGGCAAAAAGAGAAATCTTGCGTCACTACACCTGTGGCGACTCAATTACATGTGGATTCTCAACAGCAGATTGAGTTAGCGGCTACTGAGCCTGTGCTTAGAGATCCTACACAGGTAGGACACAAGTTCAATCAAGAGATACTCGAGCAGCTCCAGATAGGGGGAGTGGTTTCTTGACTGAAGTTGAGAAACGAGCTTTCGAGAAGATGATAGTTAGTCATGGTAAGGCATTTTCTTTCTCAGTTGAGGAGATTGGTTGTGTGGATCCTAGTGTGATAGCTCCGATGGTTATCTTCACTATTTCTCACGTACCTTGGGACTTGAAGTCTTACTACCGAAGGTCACTGAGTTGTTGAAGGAGAGGATACGGATGGGTATTCTTGAACCGTCTATGGCTCCGTACTCTAGCCGATGATTCACAGTACATAAGAACACAGGAGCTCTGCGCTTCATCCAAGACTTGCAGCCTGCCAACAACATCACGATTCGAAACGTCGGGACAAGACCTGTGGTTGATGAAGTAGCTGAGGCTTTTGCTGGAAGATCAATCTATTGTATTGGAGATCTGTTTTCAGGTTATGATCAGTTTCAACTTGCTTTGGAGAGTAGAGACTTGACTACCATGCGTACACCTTTGGGGTTGATGCGGATGTGTACTCTTCCTCAAGGTGCGACAAACTCAGTAGCTCATACGTAGAATGCGATGCATAAGATGTTACGAGAGTTTATACTTGAGATCACTATCCCGTTTTTGGATGATATTCCCATGAAAGTTGTCCGGTGGAGGACAACGACGAAGCAGTGACTTCTGATGGTTGCACAAAGTTTGTTGCAGACCACATTCAAGATGTGAAGAAGATTCTGATGCGTTTGGAGGAGGTACACCTAACTTTGTCAAGTACCAAATCTCACTTTGGAATGTCAAAGATCAACATCACCTCAGTGATGTTGTAGAGACGGTTCTTGGGAGCTTGTGTGTTCTTTCATGTGAGTATTCTTCATTATGCACACATTGCCGAGCCTCTGTATGCACTTCTGAGAAAGGGGAGGAGGTTACTTGGTGGCAAGAACATCATGAGATGATGGAGCAGCTGAAGGAGATTCTGAAGTCTCCATCTGTACTAAGGAGGCTAAATTACGAGAGCGAGAGACTTGTGGTACTCACTGTTGATACGAGTCCAAAAGCGATTGAATGGGCGGTTGGTCAAGAAGATGCAGAAGGTGGACGGTTTGTTTCAAGGTTTGGAGCTCGGATCTTAACAGATAGACAACGTAACTATCCTCAGGTGAAACGTGAGTTGTGGGGAGCTGTTACTGCTATGAAGGTAGATCGAGAATTCTTGATAGGAGCCCGTGTGATATTAGAAACATATTGTTTGTCTTTGTTGGGTATGATAGCAAACTGCAATACATCAAACATAGCAATGTTGCGATGGATTGCTTATGTTTGGAGTCTGAATCTTGAGCTAAACATATAGCAGGGAAGGACAATCCAATTGCAGATATGTTGTCTACGGCTTGCTAGAGTGGTGGATGATCAACCGACGAAGCTGAATCTACTGAAAGAGTTTCATGACACCTTGTGGGCTGGACATCGTGGAGTCTGGGCTACTTACACGAAGATGAAGGAGCGATACTGGTGGAAGGGTTTGTATCAAGACGTGGTGGATTTTGTTGGGTCGTGTCTGCACTGCCAGTTCTACTCTAAGATCCGTTACAGAGATGGGCTTGTACCTACCTATCCACCTAGTATCCATTTCCAATGGGTTCTTGATCTTGTGATGATGCCGCCGAGGCTATGAGAGATGCGTTATTTGGTGTTGGCTCGAGAGGATCTTTCCAACTATGTGGAGGGACGAGCACTACGGACGAAGACTAAAGAGAACATATGTAGATTCGTGCTCGAGGATATCATCTGTCGTTATGGATCTGTTGGGAGATTACGAGCAGATAGGAGCGAATTGAGAGGCACAGAAGCGAAGGAGTTCTTTGCTCGTTATGGAGTAAAGCTTCAGCTTACTACTGTCATGAATCCAGAGGGCATTAGTAAGAGTGAACGAGGACACCCTTCTACTGTTCACGCTTTAATGAAAGCATGTGATGGTAGACCTAGAGAATGATCGAGACTACTTCCATTTGCTTTGTGGGCTGATAGAACTACACACTGTACCACGACTGGCTATATGCCGGTTGAGCTTATGTTGGGGCAGAAACCGATCATGTCTGCTGAGGAGGACTTTCCTACGTGGGCTACGTTACGTGGTTTAGATCGTGCTTCACTTATTGCTCTACGTACCAGGCAGTTAGAGCGGAGGGAGGAGAATCTCACTCGTACCTATGACGTACAAAGACAAGTTCTGTCTCTGAGATCTCACTCTATCTCCGAAGATTTTTCACTATTTGATTTTCACCACTTTTCTTCTGCCAATCCACTTCAAGATTATACTGTTCCATCCACGACATACCCAATATGACATCATAACCAACTAATTTGATCACTCGTCACTCAATATCTTCACGATATTCACCTAAAGTAAGTTCTATCTTTCGAAGTAAAGACTCAATCTTCTCGGTTTGTCCATTGGGTAGTTCCACCTCTTCACTCTCATAATTTTCTAACTCCTTTCCCAACTTCATAGCAGTCGATCGCGACAGAAAGTTCTCTGTTGCACCAAGACCGATTAGTACTCTCACATGGGTCCTTTCTAAGACTCCATCCGTGAGAATCAACTATGTATTATTTTTTGTCATTCTTCTTTTCCTTCCCTTGTCTTTCTTCTCCCTCCTTGAATCAGTAAGGCCGCGAGGTGCATTTACTAGTGTTCTTCATTTCTGGTCTTGTCTCGATTTCTTCATTTCCTTCTCTCTCGTTCAGATGATTTAGAGGTCGACAATATGGAGGTCTTGGATCTCTAGGAAAACGATTTCAGCAATTTGCAGCTATGTGACCAAATCGTCCACAGTTGTAACCTTGACGTCTTTCTTCTAACCGACCTCGACGATCTCCACCTTGAAAGTGTCGTGGTTGATAGCGGATGTTGCCTAGCTCCATGGGTGTCGGACCGTTTGTATACTGGATTTCGGGTCTATTCTGGTGATTTGGTGGAATCATCACTTCTCCTCCTAATGCTCCAGCAATTCTCTGAGCGCAAGCGATAATCTCAAAAACCGTGAGTGGATTTTGCACCATTACCTCTTGTCAAATTCTTTCCTTTAATCCCCTCTTGAAATTATCAAGAGCCTCCGCTGGACTCATATCAGTGATTGCAACTTGCAAGTCGAGAAACGCTTCTACATACTCTTCAAAGCTTCCTTTATGTTTCAATCCTCACATCTTCGGTCGAGCCATCTGCACATAATCCACAGATTCAAAATTCTTCAACAGACCTTCTTGCATTGCAGTCCATGTTATTGTTCTTCTTTCCGTCAACGTCGATCTTTTCCATGCATCATACTAGGTGAGAGCTTTATCATTCAAGTATCCACACACAAATACTCTCGCTACGTGATCCATGATTTGCGTACTGAAAAGTTGCAAATATCGATTCATCCGAGAAATCCAATTCTCGACTACTCTCATGATTCGTTGACCTTTGTATGGTTCAATGTAAGATGTCTTCTTCATCCGTAGTAACAGGGTACCTTCATCATCGACTAGAGCTTTAACGATTTGTGCCACGGGTTCCCTTGATGCAGCTTGCTCTCCCACCACCAGTACTCCTTGAGACGATCTTCCTCTTCCAACATCTATCATACTTTGATCCTCGAGGTTAGCTTGCTTTGTAATGCTTCAACCGTCAATTTCAAGAAATTCGTTCAGCATGCCCTACATAAATTCCTGCATCATCAACTCTAGGTTCGTAGGTTGTGGCTCCATGATCACGCTCTCTCTCTCTCTAATAGCACAGAAGTTCCAGATTTTTTCTTAGTATAGAGTTATGACGGCCAACTGAAAGCGTTCATACACTACAAGTACTACAAAAGAGACGAGAGAATCGATTATTTCACGATAGAAATCCTCACCAAAATTTCTAATCACAAACTCTCTATGTAACGATTTCGGTCTACAGACATAGCGGATCTCCACCCGCGTGTTGAAGGGAACAAGAGCGAGTAGGTTTAGATCCATGTTCACTAAATCAAGATATAGATGATCAAATCTCAACTGGCCGCATGCATCACTACTGGAAGAATCACCGAGACTGACGAATTCATCACTTGATCCATGAAATCCTCACCAAAATGGTAGACCAAGTACACTCGAAAATGCTCACGACGTAGATACATAAGTTTGGTGTGAAAAGGATTCAAGAATGGTAATTCTGGAGCTAGAAATCTATCCCCGTCCATCACATAGCTCTCTTGTACCCTCCCCACGCACTCAGAGTTCCAATTACCAAGTACCTCGATCAAAGGTCTTTCTAAGAGGAGTACCTCCGCTCTCTTAGAGTTCCCCTCTGATACCATTGTAAGATGAGGCTCTAGAGTGAACTCAAACTCGAATGCCATGGAGATGCATTCTCATACTTTATATAGTGGTAAGAGGAGTACAGGATAGGATTCTAGTCAATGCTGACCTCTCAAAGTGAGCACACGGATCGTTGATGTGGCTTACATGCAGCCTTAGATAAAAAACAGCATCTAGAGAGCTCAGAATGAGCCACATAAGTGCTCGTTAGAAAGCTCTCGAAGCTTCCTTCCATAAGTTTTCTTCTAGAAGTTTCTCGGTGGTCTTTTGACGCTCCCGCCTATTAGTAGAAGTACTCTTTTGCTGCAGGTATTCTCAGACCGACTTAGCCGTAACTAATTATACCAAAGACTTCTACCAAACCAATTTTCACCTCTCTTATAAATAGAGCTCTACTTATTACAGAGACAAATTTGACATGTTGTAGATTGATCGATGAGGTGCTAGAGAGTTCGTACATGAGATTATCATTGTTTAGGAAGAGACATGACGAGAAGCTGAGGAAATGTCTTGAGCCCTCAGAGATTAAGCTAGTGATCAAGGATCTTTACTACGAAGATGCTGGGGGTCACTATGGACTGAAGAAAACGGTGAAGAAGATGTTGGACGCCGACTATTGGTGGCCAACCATAGATAGAGACACTTTTCAGGAGATCAGAAGATATGATGCATGCCTGAGGGTGGGAAGACCGACAGCTACTACCAGGTGGTCTCTTATTCCTATTTTGCCTCTCGTTCTTTTTGAAAAGTGGGAGATCGACTTTGTTGGACCAATCACTCCTGTAGTTAGAAGAACATGAGCAAGGTACATCCTGATAGCTATAGACTACGTCACAAAGATGGTAGAGGACGAAGCCACAAAGAAGAACGACGCTGCAGTGGTGGTCAGATTTCTTTGACATAACATCATCACCTGATATGGATGCTCGCTAAAAACTAGTGTCAGATAGAGGCACTCATTTTCTGAATGAGATTATTTCCTTCCTGACCCAGTACTTCAGGATCAAGCATCGGAAGACAACACCGTTGTCCTGTTGTGGGATCAGTTAGTATGTACATTACGCGTATAAGTGCATTTGCACACAATTGTAGAAGTTGTGGTGTAATGAGATCTAAAACATTGCTCTTATGAGCTTAGAATGTTCTATTATCAGCTGGGGGTCTCCATGGGGCAGAAAAGGACAAAGTTGAGTCCTTTAACTTCCCATTGGTCCACCAAAAAGTGAAGATAACTTGTCATCTACCTAAGTGTGCGCTCTGGGAGGTTCGGGGCACTTTGACGAGGGATTTTGGAGATCAGAGGGCATGGGCGGAGAGCTCTCGAAGGGAAGAGCAACTTGAGCCCAAATTTCACTCGATTTGGAGGTCCTGGGCATACGTTATGGCATTTTGAAATTCATAGAGTGATGGGAGTACATAGCTTTCTCTTCCGATTGTAATATTAAGGGGTTTGAGTGATTGAGCCGTCAGATTGAGACCAGATTTCATGAGCTTGTAGTCTGTCAGTTGCTGAAGCTCTGACCCCAAATTTCACCACCGGATGTTCTGCGGATTGAGCGCAATGGCGATTTGAAGGCGACGGGATGCAGAAAGCTGTCAATCTGGAGCAGCGAGTTTGCAGATTTATGGAGGAAGATCCGAACGGTCAAATCAGCTCAAATTTCCTGAGTAGTGAGTTTACCTTCTGAATTGATAGCACAGAAAGTTGGAGTGGAAGTGGACGGTTCATTTAGGCGAAGAAGTTTCTGTCTTGAATCTGAGATTGGAAGTGCGTGTTAGTTTCTGTGAATTTTGGGAGGAGATCTAGCCGTCAGATCTTCCTGAAATTTGACCTGTAAGTAGAGATTTTAGTATCCTACCTACGTGGCAAGTTTGGGAGGAGACTGAGGTGTAGATCTGTACCTATCATGTGTGAAAGGTCGCTGTTTTTTCTGCCGAGTTGTATCGATAACGATATCTACTCTAGGTTCCGAGTCTTGTTAGCGGCAACTGGCAGAAAGCATCTAGTGTGACGTTTGTATTGCTTTGGGGAGTATTCTAGGCGAAGATAAGACTTTGCGACCTACGTTGTAACCACGTCATGTGGTTGTCAAGTTCGCACTCAACGTGGCAAAAGTGCGATCCTTGACCTGTAAAGTCGACTACCTGTCTAGCCTAGTTTCTAGTATTGGGACATGTTACGGTGCATGCATTGAACCTTCCACCCAGACGACCTACACGTGGATGAGTAGGACGGCACCAAACATGCGATGTGCATGTGTGCCACCTCATCGGACCGTGTGGCTTGGGTTGCTTGGTTAGGGAGCTTGCGCCTATCCTTGTTTTGTGTTCGAAACTTTTAAGCAAAGGGAAGAGACCTGTGTGGAGGGCATTCGACCTGGGGAAAATTCTAGAGATTGTTCGTGGAGAGATCGTGGATCTTATGAGATTGTATCGGTGTTCTATGGATCGAGATACCCTTGTAGTTGGAGTGCAAATGTTGTGAGAGATGGACGAAGGACTCTACTTACCGCCTAGATTCAATTTCCGAAACCCTTTCCAGATCAAACTGATGTACATGGAACGAGTTCATTTCCAACAGTTTCTGATAGGATCCTTTGGGCATAACTTTACCGCGCAAATCATGCTCTCGCCTGTCCTTGTGATCTTACCTGTTGTCACTTACGACCAAGAATGGGATCTTATCGTCTATATCCTCATCTGACGAAGGATGGATCTAAATCAACTCCCTCCCAACTTTAACACCGAGTGCGAGATAAAATACATCTGTCGACTCAAAGCCATGTATGAAGCCCTAGTAGTGAGAAACTTCGGAGAGGAATACTATCGAGAGATCATGTCATCACATATCTCGTTTGTCGTGCTCATGATCATCCAACGTTTTCGTGTGGTTATCTTGACCCTTTACTGAGAGAAAGAAAGTACTTAGTTATCGAGGAAGTTAGAGAGAAATCTACAGGAAACTTGTCGCTCTGCTGTGCATTGATCGCTAGCCACAGCCAGAAGGTACGCCCTTGCTCAAAGGAAAGGCTCTCGCTACGACATATTTGGTGCTTCCATTGAGAGCACGCTTTGAGGTGGTTGAGTGAGTTGTTGCCGAGGAGCGTCAAGTATGAATCTTCTCGAAGCAATGGGGACGAGTGGAGGAGGAGCGGACGATCTGCTTCGAGCATTGACGATGTTGTTGAGACAACAACAAGGAGGCGATGTTGGGGAGCAGAAGTCTACGAGAGCTCTACAAGCGGTGGTGAAGAAGTTGGGGAGGTTCGATGGAAGGAACATCACGAAGTATGTTCGGGAGTATATTTGTGAGATGGAGGTAAATCGTGTGCCTGAGACAGAGATGATTTCTAGTTTCGAGTTGGCTGTGATACTTGAGATCCATAGTCAAGTGACAAAGCTGAAGGATGCACGTACAAGTTCTTGGGAGGAGTATGAGCAGAGGTTGAAGAGTGAATTTTTTGATGATGATGCGGATAGAGTAACCAAGAGAACGTTCTTGGAGTGGATAGAGCAGCGTCCGGGGAATGAGATGACACCAAATGAGTTGCTACGTGAGTTTGAGAAACGGTTCTGTCAATTGTCTCCATCTGAGAGGACGACGCTTGACTTAAGGAAGACAGAACTTTTTCTAGAAGCTGCTGATGAAAATCTAGAGGACAAGCTTTTCTTGATGCTAGCAGACAAGGGGGAAGAAGGAGGAGTGAGCACAGACTGGAGAAAGGTAGAGGAAGCTGTTACTATTCTCACGAAGCAGAAACGTGGAAGAGGTAGAGCTGCAACCTTGAGGTCTGATGTCTCTTTAGCTCCATTGCCCAAGCCTGTCAATAGCAAGATTGAAGATTCTGCAATCGATGAGTTGGTTAAGGGTCTGAGAGAGTTAAGGATAGAGATGACAGAGCTAAAGCATAGTCGAAGTCCTGGTGATACCAATGCATCTTCAACTAGTAGAAATTTTGTTAGAAGATGTATCTGGTGTGACAGTACTGAACACCAACGACGAGATTGTGAAGAGTTTTCCGAAGCTCTCAGAACCGGAGTCGTGAATTTTAGAAATGGAAAGATTCATCTCGTCCAAACTGGTGCGCCGTTGAATACCAACTTTGGTAAGGGAGGAATGAAGAGTTTGGTGAGATGTCAGGTTGGTATAGCTACGGCGATACGCACAATAGAGCCAGAAACATTTGCGATTGAAGTAGATGTACCGGTTGTAGCAGCTGTTAAGAGCGATGTAGTTGAAGTTCCACGAGAGGTAATGTTACGAGGTGCGGAGGCAATTCGCTGCATTACTGGATGGGATGATCCTGTAGAGGCAGGGTGTGTCAAGGCTTACTTGGTACAAGAGAAGCATGTAAGCTGGCAAGATGCGATTGTGGAAGAGAAAAGGAGACGTGATGATGATGTTGCTGATCCGGAGGAGGCTACAAGGAGAGCCAGAGCCACGAAGAGGAGAGGGCAACAAGAGGCATCACCTTCTGATATCCCTTCGACGTCTCAAGGGGCATCTACATCTGAACCTATGGTTGATGTTCCTATTTATGACACGGAGATGAGAGAGAAAGGCAAAGGAGCTTCTTCAAAGGGCAAAGGTAAAGCACCGACCTACAGACTACAGTCTGATATCGAGACCAGCACCAACTGGAAGGAGATTCTTGAAGAGAGAATTTTGGATGCAAAGATAGAATTTTCCTTGCGAGAGGTCTTAGGGATAGCAAAACGTGACTTTCATGAGTTGATCATAGATGTGATCAAGAGAAAGAGACAGATGACTGCAGATACAGTGATGGTGAAAGCATTGGATATTGACATCACTGGGGAAGAAGATGAAGAGTTAGGTCGCGTATTTGTCCAAAAGCATGTACTACAAGCGTCGAATGGAAGAGAGGCAAGAGTTTCAGACTGTGCTGCAGAACATGGCGACGAGAAGCAGCATGAGAGTCACTATTCTCGAACATATTGGGCTCGTGCAACTACAGAGACAAGGGTCCGACTAAGTAACTTGTCAGAAGCTATAGTGACGTTGGTGGATCACGGTTCGGAGATTAATATCATGTCCAAAAACGTTTACAAAAAAGGGAAGTGGCCAATCGACACAGGACATGGATGGGTTCTTCGTGCTGCTAACAACCAAAGAGGTGAACTTTTTGGTGCTTGTCCAGCTGTCAAAACTCGTATAGGAGATGTAGAGATAGAACAAAACTTTTTTGTTCAGAGTGTAGCTGCTTATCCTATGATCCTTGATCAACCATATATTACTGCGTCTAGGATGGAGACGGAAGTAATGGACGATGGGTCTCATTATGCTCGTATTAGAAGTCAAGATGGTACGAGGGAGGTACAGTTTCTTACTGTACGTTGTCGTGTCGTGGACCGGCTCCTACGTGAAATTCAAACTTTGATGCTTGTCGCTCCAAAGACACTCATGAGAAGACAAGCTAGGCCCCAGCTTACGGATTTTGGCACAATCTCAGATCTCCATTTTCATCGCATAGATGGGTAGAGCTCCTTGTCAGCTTTCCATATGCACTTCATCTACTGCGTTTGGACGCCTAGTGGAAAAGTTACAGGACTCGAAAGATGGAGAAAATAAGCTAGGCCCCAGCTTATGGGTTTTTGGCACCACTTCGGATCTTCGTTTTTATCGCACCAGTGGATAGAGCTCCTTGTCAGCATTTCATAGGCACTTTGTCTACTTCGTTTGGACGCATAGTGAAGAAGTTATAGGACTCGAAAGATGGAGAAAACAAGCTAGGCCCCAGCTTACGAGCTTTTGGCGCAACTTCGGATCTTTACTTTTATCGCATAGATGGATAGAGCTCGTTGTCAGCTTTCCATGGGCATCTTGTTTATTTCGTTTGGACATCCAGAGAAGAAGTTATGCGATTCGAAAAAAGGCAAAATCAAGCTAGGCCCCTAGTTACTTGCTGACTGGGTATTTAGGGCTTCAGGCGTTATATCAAAGACGCAAGGGGCCTGCTTCTTATTATTGAGGGTTGAACTTCGTACGTACAAACTGTTGCAAGGGGGCTGTTTAAGAGGCTTGCTTGTTCCTGCGACCTGTCGGTGGATGTTTTGAAGAATTGGGAAGTCCAATACACGCGCGCAAGGTGTCATCGGGTTCAGATCTGTGCAGGCTACGCACAGGTTAAGACGGTTCTTGAAGAGACGGATCGGAGGTTGTGTTCTGGGAGAAATTGAGACGCAGGGAGCAAAATTGGAGTTTTCAGTTACCTGTGAAGGAGAGTTGGACCGTTCGGGCCGTTCCGGAGTCCAAACTTGCTGTCCTTGGATCCATCGGGATCAGAACAACGAGTTCTTCAGGAAATTGAAGACCATACAAAGTTTTATCGGGCGGTTTGAGAGTTGTGAGAGAAATTGACTCGCAGGGAAGCGCTTGCGTCAGGTTTTCATCGCCTGCGACCTGAGATTGGATTGTTCTTCGCGATCGGTGAGCCAAGCTCTTCGTTCTTGGTGCCTACGCGATCAGGGAGTCCTCATGTACGCATAGGAGAAGACTGTAAGTGAATTGGATTGTTGGTTTGGGTGTGGTGAGCAAATTTGAGCCGCAGGGAGTCGATTTACGTCAGTTTTTTGTAGCCTGCGATCAAATTTCTCGAGTAGTTTTGCAAGGAGAACTCCAAACAGCTTGTTTGGAGTCTTGTTGGGTTCAGGGTAGCCAGATCTACCTACCAGCGAAGACGGATATCAGTTTAGACGATCCGTTTGTGCGGTGTGAGCGGTTTTAAGCCGCAGGGAGGAGTTTTTGAAGGTTCGGTCACCTGCGACCGAAAATTGGCGATATCTCGACTATCGGGAGTCGAATCTAAAGGTTTCTTGGGCCAACGGAGTCAGGGAAAGAGACCCTATCAACATTTGAAGATCGTTTGGCGAAAGGAGAAAGTTCCCAGATAAGTCTTTTTCGGTTCCTTCGCTACAGGTTTCGTCCTTTTGAGTTCGTTAAGGACTTAGTTGGTTGTGTATGGCTTGTGGTAGCTAGCTTTAGCCAAGAGCTAGTGTGTGGATGTGGTTTGGACTTGGGTTTGGATCGCATGATACTGTTGTGGCTCTGGTTGTTAGCAAAGAGAAGTTCCTCTTGCTTTGAGCTACGCTTTGGCGAATTCAGACTAGGGTTGCGTTTCAGGGGTTTGTTTTAGGGCTTCTAAAGTAGGTTACAGACCGCTCTGGTCTGTTCCTCAGTTTTGTGCTGTTTGGAGAAAGAATCGATAGTGTACATACTTTCAGAGTGGTATATATCGCAGCATTCTTTTTCGTGGTTGTTCTTCTCTGTCTTGTCTCTGTTTGGCACACAGCATCTCCACAGCCAGGAACCTCGCGTTTTCCTGGACATCCTTCACGCACAAAATATCCGACACGATACGGTGGTGAACTCGACGTGAAGGTCTGGGGTGGAGATTTCTTCTGTGTGTGAACTTTGAAGAAGAGATTGGCAGTCATGAGTGGGGATGGGAAAGGTGATGGAGATGGAGCTAGTGGTTCAAGTGGGTTACCGAAGGTGCAGTTGGATCCGGCGACTGCATCGATGTTCCAAGCTTTCACTATGTTTTTACGACAGCAACAGTCTGATCAGCGGAAGGAAGCTTTGGCAACAAAGGCGCTACAAGCGGTGGTCAGCAGGATTGACCAGTTTGATGGAAGAGATGTCTCAAGGTATCTGAGACATTATGTGAAGGAGATGGAGCTGAACCGGGTCTCAGAAGATGAGATGATTGAGACGTTTGAACTGGCAGCAGCTCCAGAGATTAGGGATCATGTTAAAATGCTAACGAAGCATTTTAACAAGGATTGGGAGACTTTTGCTCGTGCCTTGATGGATGAGTACTTCTTGGAGGACTCTGATCGAGTCACCAAGAAGTCATTCTTGGAGTGGGTTGAGCAACCAAGGAAGGGTTTACAAGCTACTGAGTTGCTCAGAGAGTTTGAGAAGCAGTTTTCACGGCTGACCAGGATGGAGAAGTTGACGTTGCAGTCCAACAAGACAGAGCTATTTCTTCGGGCTGCAGATGAGAAGTTGCAGGAGAAGCTAGAGGTACTTCTGGAAGACCGGGAGGAGGACGATGGATTGACCAGCAGCTGGAAGAAGGTTGAAGAAGCTGTTGGTCTGCTTACCAAGAGGGAGCGGAGACGAGAGAAAGTTCTTGTTAGGAGACTGGCACCAACACCTACAGCTGTAACACCTGTTCCTGTAGTCCGACCAGTTCCCGTTGCTAGACAAGTAGTACCAGTTGCTCCAGCTGTTCCTGTTGTTCCAGTTGTTCAGGCACCCATGGTATCTCCGAAGAAGGATGACTCAAACCTTGAGGAGATATTGCGTGGAATGCGAGATCTGCAGATCAAGCTCACCAAATTGGAAGAGAAGGGATCTACAAGCGGAGTAAGACCGGTTGAGAAGCAAGGCTGGATCCAGCGGTGTATCTGGTGCGATGGTACTGATCATCCGCGCAGAGATTGCAAGGAGTTCACAGATATTCTGCAGCAAGGAGTGATCTTCTAGAAGGATGGGAAGGTAGCGTTGAGGGATACTGGTGCGCTTCTTCAGACCAACTTTGGTAGAGGAGGGATGAAGAAGTTGGTTGAGGACCACCTATCAGCGCAAGCAGTCGCAATCGTGGAAGCTGGAACTTATGGCACAAGGGTTGAGGATCAAGCTGAGAGGAGTTTCAACAAGCAAGTTGAGCCAAGTGAGTTGTGGTCATCTGCCATCTCCATGAAACAGAAAGGGAAGATGGCACGTGAGACGTTGCAGAGGACAGCTGCTACGATCAGAAGGGATACTGGATGGGAGGATCCGATAGAAGCTCTATCGGTGCATGCTTACATCGCCAAGAACCAACAGGAAGCGTTGTTGGAAGAGAAGAGAAGGCGAGATTCAGAGGATGCAGGGGAAGGAACTTCTTCCAAGAGACAGACTCGAGGGGAGAAGGTTCGCCAAGAGCTTCGGGATGCAGGAGCTCAAGACCTACCGATGGACGATGCTCCTTCTTCATCGAAGGAGAAATCTCAGAAGGAGAAGGGTAAGCCGGCTGCGTACAAGCTACAGTCGGATATCGAGACGTCAACAGACTTGAAGGGAGTCTTGGAAGATCGCATTCTGAATGCGAAGGTGGAGTTTACTTTGAGAGAAGTGTTAGGCATCGCCAAGCGTGAGTTTCATGATGTCATCATCGATGTCATCAAACGGAAACGACAAATTACGGGTGAGACTGGTTTATCACATGCTTTGGATACTAGGATGTCAGTGGATGAGGAGAGAGAGCTTGCAAGGTGCAGTGTCTATTCTCCAGAGGAAGAAAGAGATCGAAGGCGCAAGGTGCATTTCGAGGATGAAGAGGAGGATGGGAAGCGGAGCTCAAGTCATTACAGCCACAGTCACTGGGCTCGAGCTACGACGGAGACGTTGGTGAGGATCGAGGACTTGGATGAGCCGGTGGTTGCTCTGATCGATCATGGATCAGAAATCAACATCATGTCGAAGGAGCTGTACAAGAGGAAGAAGTGGCCGATCGACACAGAGCATGGATGGGTCATAAGAGCAGTCAACAACACGAGAGGAGACTTGTATGGAGCTTGTCCAGACATCATAGTGCGCGTAGGTGATGTTGCTATCGAGCAAAACTTCTTTGTTCAGGAAGCAACATCATACCCACTCATTCTGGGCCAACTTTTCATCATAGCAACCCGGATGGAGACAAAGGTACTAGACGACGGATCTGCGTATGCTAGGATCCGAAGTCAAGATTGGAAGAGAGCGGTACAGTTCCTGACTGTACCGTCCAACCACGAGCGCAACCGAGATCGTTTGAGGGAGAAGCCGCTTCCAAGGGTGAGTGAAGAGTTCAAGGATTTTCGTTGAGTACCACTATAGAGCGGGATTGTGGTGGTGCGCAAGAGAAGGTACTCTCGCTTGATGGAGATAGTGCCTTTTGTACAGGGTTTGTTGTGTTTTCAGATTGTGGGATTGCTATTTACAGGAGGGTAGAAGAGTTGAGAAGAAAAGAACAAAAACATTTGCGTGGTGTTGAGTTGATGTTGAAAGAGTTGGGTGAGCTAGAAGGGGATGAATGGATTTCTGGTGTTTATGAAGAGGATGGGTTGGAGGATCCTTTGCGAGAGATCATGTCTATTGGATGGGAGGATATGGATAAGGTCGTGCAGATTCATTCAAGGGAGGTCTATTCGGTGATCGAATCATTCCGTGCACTGGAGGTTCGAGTTGAGACAAGGTACAAGACAGTGGATAGGAAGGTAAAGCCAGTTGCTGGTCCTTTGCCGGAAGACACCAACCAACAGATGGATCGAGCTTCAAAGGAGAAGAGTTTGAGAGATCCTGTAATGATAGGACACAAGTTCACGGAGAAGACCCTTGAAGAGCTGAAGATTGGATCTGATGAGTCTCTTCTACCAGAAGAGAGGATGTGCTTCAAGGAGATGCTTTCAAGACATGGGAAAGCATTTGCTTTTGAGCCACATGAGATTGGGTGTGTAGATCCGTACGTTGTTACCCCGATGGTTATCTTCACGGTACCGCATGTGCCATGGAACCTGAGACCAATTCCAGTACCGCGGGCTCACTTGTCCAAACTAGTGGAGTTGCTGAAGGAGAAGATGCGGATGAAGATCTTGGAGCCGTCGTTTGCACCATATTCAAGCAGATGGTTTACAGTACCAAAGAAGAATGGGTCGCTGCGGTTCATCCAAGACATGCAGCCGGTGAACGCAGTAACAATCAGAAATGCTGGGGTGGGACCGACTGTGGACGAGTTTGCAGAAGCGTTTGCAGGAAGAGCGATTTACTCGATGGGAGATCTTTACTCAAGGTATGATCAGTTTCAACTAGCGGAGGAGAGCAGAAGCTTCACGACAATGAGGACACCTTTGGGGTTGGTTAGGATGTGTACTTTACCGCAGGGAGCTACCAACTCGGTAGCACACATGATGAACGGGATGAATCGAGTTCTAAGAGACTTCATTCCTGAAAAGACGATGCCGTTCTTGGATGACATCCCCATTAAAGGATGTGTGGAAGATGAGAAGGATGAAGCATTAGATCAGAGGGGGTGTCGGCGATACGTCACTGATCACATCGTAGACTGTGAGAAGATCTTATCTCGACTTGAGGAAGTTCATCTTACGCTGTCAAGTGCGAAGTCTACATTTGGAGTTAGAGAGGTTTTGATCGTTGGTCATTTGTGTGGATCGTTTGGTCGGAAGCCAGATCCGAACAAGGTGGATGCGATTGGAAGGATGAAGGAGGTTTGCAAATTGCTGACAGAAGTAAGAAGATTTTTGGGTGCTTGTGTATTCTACCACATTTGGATTCCTCATTATGCGCATGTGGCGGATCCGTTGTATGGATTATTGCGTAAGGGTCATAAGTTCAGATGGGAGGAAGAGCATACTGATGCGGTAAGGAAGTTGAAGTCTTTACTATCATCTCCTCCAGTTCTGGGAAGGATTGATTACAAGGGTGCTAGGCCGGTGGTTCTTACTGTGGATACAAGTCCAGTTGCAATTGGATGGGCAGTCGGACAGGATGATGAGGATGGAGACAGGTTTGCGGTTAGGTTCGGAGCGAAGGTGTTAAGTGCTCGACAACGTGCTTACCCGCAAGTGAAGAGAGAACTGTGGGGTATTGTTTCCCCTATGAAAACTGAGAAAGAGTATTTGATTGGAGTAGTAGTGGTGGTTGAAACTGATTGCTTGCCGTTGTTAGGGATGATCATGAATTGTTCAACTCTTGATATTGCGATGTTACGATGGATCGCATATATCAAGTCGTTGAACCCGGAGTTTAGACATATCGCAGGGAAGGATAATCTGATGACGGATATGTTATCTCGGGCTCGATATGATGGGGAAGATGAGATGGTAGAAGACATTGACGACGTGGGTACAGAGTTCTATTCGATTGCACAGACAGGAAGGGAAGATGAGTTATTTGTTGAAGGGTTGTATGATGGTGATTTGCTTGATATCGAGAAGTACCTTAGTACGATGGTTAAGCAGACAGGTTGGACGGATGAGAGGTTTCGGAGAGTTCGAAGGAAGGCCTACAACTTCATGTTGCAGGATAGGTTTCTTTGGAAGCGACCGAAGCAGAAAGGTGGGGTACCGCTACGGGTGATTTGCAACAAGGAAGATCAGCAGAAGTTGCTCAAGGCGTTCCATGAGAGTCTTTGGGCTGGACATCGAGGGATTTGGGCCACTTTTACAAAGATGAAAGAGCGGTATTGGTGGAAAAACATGTACAGGGATGTTGTATCTTTTGTGGAGTCTTGTTTGACATGTCAGATGTATTTGAATATCCGACATCGTGACGGATTACATCCGACTTATCCGTTGACGATTCACTTCAAGTGGGTGGTAGACTTGGTGATTATGCCGGTTGGATTGTGGCAGATGAGATACTTGGTACTTGCTAGAGAAGATCTTTCAAATCAAGTCGAGGGTAGGGCGCTTCGGACGAAGACAACTGAAGGGGTATGTAGATTTCTCTTGGAAGAGGTTGTTTGTCGGTATGGATGTGTGGGAAAGATCACTGCAGATCGAGGAGAGTTAGATGCACATGAGGCTCGTGAATTCTTTGCAAGGTGTGGGGTGAGGTTGTCACTGACAACTGCTTACAACCCCGAAGGGAATGCCAAGAGTGAACGTGGTCATCCACCCATTGTGAAGGCTTTGGTAAAAGCCTGTAACGGAAGGGTGCGCGAGTGACCTCGACTCTTACCATTTGCGTTATGGGTAGATAGAACGACACACAGCTCGGTGACAGGTTACATGCCGGTGGAACTCATCACAGGTCAGAAACCTATCATGCCGATTGAAGAACACGTTCTGACATGGAGTGTGTTACCTTGGGAGGACAATTTGACTAGGGAAGAGCTTCTTGCTATTCGAATTAGGCAGTTGGAGAGAAGACCAGAGGATATCCAAACTGCTTTGGATAGATTGCGAGAAGCACGGTTGAAGAACAAGGTCGGATTTGATCAGCGACATCGTTTGAGACCTAGGGAAATCAAGGAAGGTGATTGGGTGTTAGTCTATGACAATAGTCTAGACAACCAGCATAGTGCACTCCGGAAGTTTTCTAGAAGATGGTTTGGTCCGTATGTGGTGAAGAAGGTTCATGACAACGCAACTTACGCTCTGCAAGAGTTGGATGGAACGAGCTTGAAGGTACCAGTGGCAGGTAAACATGTCAAGATTTTCAAAAAGAGAGATGAGGAGCTCGATCTAACAGATATCTTGACGGAGTTTCAGTTTGAGGATGAGGATTATGCAGAAGATCTTGAAGGTGAGGTTGGTAATGATGAGAAGTAGGACGATAAAGCCGGTCCACTCCTTGGTTGGTATCTCTGGTGCATACCAGAGGATGCACAGGTTTGGAGGGGGTGGATGTCGTGTCGTGGACCGGCTCCTACGTGAAATTCAAACTTCGATGCTTGTCGCTCCAAAGACACTCATGAGAAGACAAGCTAGGCCCCAGCTTACGGATTTTGGCACAATCTCAGATCTCCATTTTCATCGCATAGATGGGTAGAGCTCCTTGTCAGCTTTCCATAGGCACTTCATCTACTGCGTTTGGACGCCTAGTGGAAAAGTTACAGGACTCGAAAGATGGAGAAAATAAGCTAGGCCCCAGCTTATGGGTTTTTGGCACCACTTCGGATCTTCGTTTTTATCGCACCAGTAGATAGAGCTCCTTGTCAGCATTTCATAGGCACTTTGTCTACTTCGTTTGGACGCATAGTGAAGAAGTTATAGGACTCGAAAGATGGAGAAAACAAGCTAGGCCCCAGCTTACGAGCTTTTGGCGCAACTTCGGATCTTTACTTTTATCGCATAGATGGATAGAGCTCATTGTCAGCTTTCCATGGGCATCTTGTTTATTTCGTTTGGACATCCAGAGAAGAAGTTATGCGATTCAAAAAAAGGCAAAATCAAGCTAGGCCCCTAGTTACTTGCTGACTGGGTATTTAGGGCTTCAAGCGTTATATCAAAGACGCAAGGGGTCTGCTTCTTATTATTGAGGGTTGAACTTCGTACGTACAGACTGTTGCAAGGGGGTTGTTTAAGGGGCTTGCTTGTTCCTGCGACCTGTCGGTGGATGTTTTGGAGAATTGGGAAGTCCAATACACGCGCGCAAGGTGTCATCGGGTTCAGATCTGTGCAGGCTACGCACAGGTTAAGACGGTTCTTGAAGAGACGGATCGGGGGTTGTGTTCTGGGAGAAATTGAGACGCAGGGAGCAGAATTGGAGTTTTCAGTTACCTGTGAAGGAGAGTTGGACCGTTCCGGCCATTCCGGAGTCCAAACTTGCTGTCCTTGGATCCATCGGGATCAGAACAACGAGTTCTTCAGGAAATTGAAGACGATACAAAGTTTTATCGGGCGGTTTGAGAGTTGTGAGAGAAATTGGCTCGCAGGGAAGCGCTTGCGTCAGGTTTTCATCGCCTGTGACCTGAGATTGGATTGTTCTTCGCGATCGGTGAGCCAAGCTCTTCGTTCTTGGTGCCTACGCGATCAGGGAGTCCTCATGTACGCATAGGAGAAGACTGTAAGTGAATTGGATTGTTGGTTTGGGTGTGGTGAGCAAATTTGAGCCGCAGGGAGTCGATTTACGTCAGTTTTTTGTAGCCTGCGACCAAATTTCTCGAGTAGTTTTGCAAGGGGAACTCCAAACGGCTTGTTTGGAGTCTTGTTGGGTTCAGGGTAGCCAGATCTACCTACCAGCGAAGACGGATATCAGTTTAGACGATCCGTTTGTGCGGTGTGAGCGGTTTTAAGCCGCAGGGAGGAGTTTTTGAAGGTTCGGTCACCTGCGACCAAAAATTGACGATATCTCGACTATCGGGAGTCGGATCTGAAGGTTTCTTGGGCCAACGGAGTCAGGGAAGGAGACCCTATCAACATTTGAAGATCGTTTGGCGAAAGGAGAAAGTTCCCAGATAGGTCTTTTTCGATTCCTTTCGGTTTCGTCCTTTTGAGTTCGTTAAGGACTTAGTTGGTTGTGTATGGCTTGTGGTAGCTAGCTTTAGCCAAGAGCTAGTGTATGGATGTGGTTTGGACTTGGGTTTGGATCGCATGATACTGTTGTGGCTCTGGTTGTTAGCAAAGAGAAGTTCCTCTTGCTTTGAGCTACGCTTTGGCGAATTCAGACTAGAGTTGCGTTTCAGGGGTTTGTTTTAGGGCTTCTAAAGTAGGTTACAGACCGCTCTGGTCTGTTCCTCAGTTTTGTGCTGTTTGGAGAAAGAATCGATAGTGTACATACTTTCAGAGTGGTATATATCGCAGCATTCTTTTTCGTGGTTGTTCTTCTCTGTCTTGTCTCTGTTTGGCACACAGCATCTCCACAGCCAGGAACCTCACGTTTTCCTGGACATCCTTCACGCACAAAATATCCGACACGATAACGTACGGGTCATGAAAGGAACAGAGAGAAGCTGAGGGACAGTCCCTTAAGGACTGACAAAGAGTTTTCGGATTTTTAGTTAGCACTCCTGTAGAGCGGGAGTATGGGAGTGTTGATAGGAGAAAGAGCCTTCCGCTAGAGTCAGAAGATGAAGAAGAGATGTTTAAATGTGGATTTGCTCAGTTTTCTGAAACATGTGTAAATAGATTTCGAGTGGTAGAAGAGATGGATAGTGTACAAAGACGATGTGTGAAGAAGCAGGAAGATCTCTTCAAAACTCAAGGAGTTTTGTTAGATCAGGAGTTCATTAACGGGGTGTATGAAGAAGAGGGCTTTGAAGATACTCTTGAGGAGGTTTTGTCGTTTATAAGCACTGGTTCTTTGGTTAATGGATTAGTCGCGATCCGTTCACGCGAGTTATATGAGGAGATTACAAGATTCGTCGAGGATGGCTACAAGGTTCAGCTTCAGATGAAAGGAGATCATGAGTTGGAGTTAGAAAGGAGTAGAGCCATGAAACATCAAGAAGCGCAGGTTCATACAAAATACAAGACTGTGGCGCGTAAAGTGAAACCGGTGGCTACTCAACTACCTGAAGACTCTAACAAGCAAGTGGAACGAGCATCGACTGAACCAGTTCTGCGGAATTCATAGAGAGTAGGGCACAGGTTCACAGAAGAGACACTCAACTGACTGCAGATTGGAGGGGTTGAGTTTCTCACTGAGGAAGAGAGAAAGCATTTTCATGAGATGTTGAGAAGGCATGGAAAGGCTTTTGCTTTCAATGCAGAAGAGATTGGATGTGTAGATACGAGTGTTGTAGCACCCCTGGTGATCTTCACAGTACCACATGTGCCTTGGGACTTGAAGCCTATACCAGTACCACGAGCTATGTTGCCAAAGCTTATTGAGTTGTTGAAGGAGAAGATACGCATGGGTATTTTAAAGCCATCTATGGGACCTTACTCGAGTCGGTGGTTTACCGTACCCAAGAAGTCAGGGGCTCTTAGGTTCATCCAAGACATGCAACACGCTAACAAGGTGACTATCCGGAACATGGGATCAGGACCCATAGTATATGAGGTTGCAGAAGCTTTTGCTGGGCGTGCTATCTACTCTATTGGAGATTTATACTCTGGGTATGATCAGTTCCAGTTAGCGATAGAGAGCAGAGATCTCACAACTATGCGTACTCCACTTGGGCTTGTAAGGATGTGCACATTACCACAAGGAGCGACAAACTCCGTTGCTCATGTGCAGAATGCAATGAATAGGATTTTGCGAGACTTCATTTCGGAGAAGATCATACCTTTCATAGATGATATTCCTATGAAAGGATGTGCAGTCGAAGACAAGGATGAAAAGCTTACTGAGAATGGATGTCGAAGATTTGTGGTTAATCATATTCACGATGTGGAGATGATCTTAACAAGGCTTGAGGAGGTAAATCTCACTCTTTCAGCGGAGAAATCGAGCTTTGGAGTTTCGGAGATTGTTGTGGTTGGTCATCTTTGTGGGGCATTTGGCCGACGTCCGAACCCATCAAAGGTTGATGCCATTGGGAGGATGAAAGATTGTGCCAACACCACAGAGGTTAGGAGATTCTTGGGAGCTTGTTTGTTCTATCGAGTGTGGATTCCTCATTTTGATCACATGTCTGAACCATTGTATGAGTTGCTGAGGAAGCGAAGAAGGTTCACTTGAGGTGAGGAGCAGAGGGTCGCTATGGTGCGACTAAAAGAAGCATTGAAATCACCACCAGTTCTACGACAGTTGAGCTATGATTGTGGTAGACCCATAGTCGTTACTGTTGATACTAGTCCTATCGCTATAGGTTGGGCAATAGGGCAGGATGATGGTGAGAAAAAGAGGTTTGCAACAAGATTTGGTGCTCGCATACTTACAGATCGACAAAGGAGATACCCTCAAGTCAAACGAGAGCTCTGGGGCGTTGTAACTGCAATGAAAGCTGAGAAGGAGTATCTCATTGGAGCACATGTACTACTTGAAATTGATTGCTTACCTTTGTTGGGAATGATAGCAAACTGCACAACGCCTGATATTGCTATGTTACATTGGATAGCTTACATTAGGTCGTTGAACCCAGAGTTGAGACACATAGCAGGGAAGATGAACTCGATGGCAGACATGTTGTCTAGAGCTAGGTACTCTCAGGAAGAAGATATGGAGGCGGAAGATATGGATGAAGATGATGCAGAGGAGGGGCAAGTTCTACAACTATCAAGCGAGGACCGGAGTCGCTTGGATGGTGTTCTTCCTTTCAAGGAAGAACTCTACTGTGGGAGGCTCAAAGAAATCAGACGCTATCTAAGCACTCTTCAGAAGTATGAAGAATGGACGGAGAAAGTCTTCAAGGAGATACGACATCATGCCTATGGCTATCTATTACGAGATGGATATCTGTGGAAGAGACCAAAGAGGAGAGATGGAGTACCCTTGAGAGTAGTGGATGATGCAGAGACCAAGAAACAAGTACTCGAACAATTTCATGATACCTTATGGGCAGGACATCGAGGTACATGGGCGACCTTTACCAAGATCAAGGAGAGGTATTGGTGGAAAGGATTGTATCGAGATGTAGAAAAGTTTGTTGGGTCATGCATTGAATGTCAATTCCAATCCAAGATTCAGTATAAGGATGGATTGAGACCCACATATCCCTTGTCCATTCATTTCCAATGGGTTTTGGATTTGGTTGCCATGCCACCATGAATTTGACGCATGCGTCATTTAGTTTTGACTCGAGAAGAGCTATCTAACTATGTAGAAGGGAGGGCTCTACGCACCAAAGCTACTGAGCCTGTCTGTCGATTCATATTAGAAGATATCGTTTCTAGATATGAAAGCGTGGGGAGAATCCGTGCAGATAGGGGAGAGTTGAATGCATATGAAGCACGTGAGTTCTTCAACAGATATGGAATACGATTGAAGTTGACCACTTCGATGAACCCGGAAGCGAATGGGAAAAGTGAACGAGGACACCCACCAATCATCCAAGCATTGGTGAAAGCGTGCAGGAGGCGTCATGGGGACTAGCCTAGACTTCTTCCTTTTGCGTTGTGGGCTGATAGAACTACTCATAGTACTGTCACTGGTTACATGCCTACAGAATTGATGACCGGTCAAAAACCTATCATGCTAGCGGAAGGAGACGTTCCTACTTGGGTATGTCTACCTTGGGAGGATGGTTCTGATAGGAAAGGACTATTGGCACTACGAATTCAGCAGCTTGAGTGACGTGAGGAGGACCTCGAAGAAGCATTGGTCAAGCTCAAGGAGGCGAGGTTGAAGAACAAGGAGCGGTTCGACAAGACACATCGACTGCGAAAGAAGCCGATCCGAGAAGGTGATTGGGTCATAGTATATGACAACAATTTGGATAACCAACACAGCACTATCCGAAAGTTTGCACGACATTGGTTTGGTCCTTATGTTGTTGTTGTCGTTCACGACAACGCCACATATGGTTTGCGAGAATTGGATGGTACACTCTTGAAGTTACCCGTTGCTGGAAAAAGGGTCAAGGTTTTCTGAAGACGTGAAGGATTTCTTGATTTCGATGAACTTCTCGAGTCTGATTCTCATCTTTCCAGACCTTATGCGAGAGAAGATGATGATGAACCTGACAATTCAGAGCACGATGAGGGATACGATGCTGACTATGGATAACAAGTTGGCACATACCGGAGGATGTGCAGGTTTGGAGGGGGTGAATGTCCTATTGTGAGACCAGTTAGTATGTAAATTACACGTATAAGTGCATTTGCACACAATTGTAGAAGTTGTGGTGTAATGGGATCTAAAACATTGCTCTTATGAGCTTAGAATGCTCTATTATCTGCTGGGGGTCTCCATGAGGCAGAAAAGGACAAAGTTGAGTCCTTTAACTTCCCATTGGTCCACCAAAAAGTGAAGATAACTTGTCATCTACCTAAGTGTGCGCTCTGGGAGGTTCGGGGCACTTTGACGAGGGATTTTGGAGATCAGAGGGCATGGGCGGAGAGCTCTCGAAGGGAAGAGCAACCTGAGCCCAAATTTCACTCGATTTGGAGGTCCTGGGCATACGTTATGTTATTTTGAAATTCATAGAGTGATGGGAGTACATAGCTTTCTCTTCCGATTGTAATATTAAGGGGTTTGAGTGATTGAGCTGTCAGATTGAGACCAGATTTCATGAGCTTGTAGTCTGTCAGTTGCTGAAGCTCTGACCCCAAATTTCACCACCGGATGTTCTGCGGACTGAGCGCAATGGCGATTTGAAGACGACGGGGTGCAGAAAGCTGTCAATCTGGAGCAGCGAGTTTGCAGATTTATGGAGGAAGATCCGAACGGTCAAATCGGCTCAAATTTCTTGAGTAGTGAGTTTACCTTCTGAATTGATAGCACAGAAAGTTGGAGTGGAAGTGGACGGTTCATTTGGGCGAAGAAGTTTCTGTCTTGAATCTGAGATTGGAAGTGCGTGTTAGTTTCTGTGAATTTTGGGAGGAGATCTAGCCGTCAGATCTTCCTGAAATTTGACCTGTAAGTAGAGATTTTAGTATCCTACCTACGTGGCAAGTTTGGGAGGAGACTGAGGTGTATACCTGTACCTATCATGTGTGAAAGGTCGCTGTTTTTTCTGCCGAGTTGTATCGATAACGATATCTACTCTAGGTTCCGAGTCTTGTTAGCGGCAACTGGCAGAAAGCATCTAGTGTGACGTTTGTATTGCTTTGGGGAGTATTCTAGGCGTAGATAAGACTTTGCGACCTACGTTGTAATCACGTCATGTGGTTGTCAAGTTCACACTCAACGTGGCAAAAGTGCGATCCTTGACCTGTAAAGTCGACTACCTGTCTAGCCTAGTTTCTAGTATTGGGATATGTTACGGTGCATGCATTGAACCTTCCACCCAGACGACCTACACGTGGATGAGTAGGACGGCACCAAACATGCGATGTGCATGTGTGCCATCTCATCGGACCGTGTGGCTTGGGTTGCTCGGTTAGGGAGCTTGCGCCTATCCTTGTTTTGTGTTCGAAACTTTTAAGCAAAGGGGAGTGACCTGTGTGGAGGGCATTCGACCTGGGGAAAATTCTAGAGATTGTTCGTGGAGAGATCGTGGATCTTATGAGATTGTATCGGTGTTCTATGGATCGAGATACCCTTGTAGTTGGAGTGCAAATGTTGTGAGAGATGGACGAAGGACTCTACTTACCGCCCAGATTCCCTTTCCGAAACCCTTTCCAGATCAAACTGATGTACATGGAACGAGTTCATTTCCAACAGTTTCTGATAGGATCCTTTGGGCATAACTTTACCGCGCAAATCATGCTCTCGCTTGTCCATGTGATCTTACCTGTTGTCACTTACGGCCAAGAATGGGATCTTACCGTCTATCTCCTCATCTGACGAAGGATGGATCTAAATCAACTCCCTCCTGTAAACTTTAACACCGAGTGCGAGATAAAATACATCTGTCGACCCAAAGCCATGTACGAAGCCCTAGTAGTGAGAAACTTCGGAGAGGAATACTATCGAGAGATCATGTCATCACATATCCCGTTTGTCGTGCCCATGATCATCCAACGTTTTCGTGTGGTTATCTTGACCCTTTACTGAGAGAAAGAAAGTACTTAGTTATCGAGGAAGTTAGAGAGAAATCTACAGGAAACTTGTCGCTCTGCTGTGCATTGATCGCTAGCCACAGCCAGAAGGTACGCCCTTGCTCAAAGGAAAGGCTCTCGCTACGACACCGTACAACTCGAAAGCTAATGGGTTGACAAAGAAGTCGAATCGTCTTCTTTGTAATATTTTGAATAAGATAATTGTTAACCACGCATATGATTGAGACACGAAGCTGCCATCTGTATTGTGAGCTTTTAAGATTTCACCTAAGGTCACCACCCAGAAGACACCCTTCTACCTAACTTATGAGATGACACCCGTTATTCCCATCGAGTTAGAGGTCCCTACTTATAGATTAGTTGTTATCGGATGCATGGAAGAAGAGGAAAGTCAGGAACAGCGTCTTCTGAACTTTGTGGAGTTCGAAGAAGACAAGAATGCAGCTCTAGAGAAGACTTACGAAGTACAACCACAACGTAAGGTTAACTATGACAGCAAGCTGAAGAAGGTGACTATGACGGTGTCGCGCTACTTGGCGGCTACATGTTTGACTTCTACTCCGACGCTTAGGTTTGGTAGTTCTAGAAGTTAGCTCATATTACTTCTAGCCCTTTATGTATATGTTTGACACCTTTGCATATGGTGTTAACACTATTTTGAGTCCTAGTAGGCTGATAGTATGTTAGTTATCTTGTTCAAGCATTTGTGCGCTTGTGCAAGTGACTTCTTACTTGTCTATGACGTTCAATGTACATAACTTAGGGTTTCCATGCTGATAGGGGTTTGAGCTCATGGGTTGTACTTACTTGTCATCCATGCACACTTTCTAGCTGATTTAAGTTATTTTTCGGGGCTATGTGTCGTTTTAGGTAGTTTAAGTTTTACGCTGGCACTCTAGGGGGCTTGACGTGGTAGCCTATGAGTGTAGAAAAGTTACCAGGTAGTTTAAGGCACAAAAGGACAGTCAAGTGGAGCTATGAACTCCCATTGGTCCATTTTTGTCTTTTGTAAAACTCTAAGTTTAGAAACAGAGCTCTAGAGTGGAGTTCGAGTTTTTGGTGAGGTATCTTCGAAATCTGAGAACACAGGAAGAGAGAGCTCGTCGTGCCAAGCACTGTCAGTGAAATTTTTGCTCGATTTGGATCAATAAACAAGGAGTTATGCCCAATTGAAGTTCGGATTGTGCCAAAACTGCGTCACTTTTGTTGATTTTGGGGTTTTCGGTGCCAATTGCAGCAGAATTGAGGAAATCACTTCAAAACTTCGTGGTTGCGTTCACTGTCAGGAGGGCTACGACTGTCCAAAAAGTTTTGTATCATTTGAGTAATTGAGTAATTCAGGGCGGCCGCTGAAGCAGAGGGGGTCTGAAAAGCTCTTAATCTAGAGCAGCGACTTTAGAGAAGGAGATCTGGAGTTCTACAAACATTCAGGAGTCCCAACTTCACAGGGATGTTCAGCATCCTGTAGACTTCAAATACTGTGAGAAGATTTGAAATTCATCGAGCCAATTCTCTGTTCTATGTCTGAATAGCTGTCTAGGTACCAGAAATTGCCATAATTCTCTTATTCAGAACTTTTCTGTTCATATCTCCGTGTCAGAATTTGATCTCAGGTTGAAACTTCGTCTGTGAGTTCAGTAGTACCTCATTTGCATGTAGGGGAAGTTTAGAGGTCTAAACCTTCATAGGTTTCCTCTCTTTGAGTGTCAAAGTTCACCGCTTAAGCCTATTACTACCAGTGAGACCTAAATTTCGCTTTTGAGCATATCAGAGGATCCTACACTCTTGTGTGAGTGTTTATAGCTCCTGTTGTGACCTGAAAGCCAACCTCTTGAGTAAACAACCACAGCCAGAAGCCCGGCGCTTTCCTAGGTAGACGGATCACACTCCGACATACTCTCTTTTTGGTGAACTCGACGTGAAACACCTAGGGTGGGAGTTTTCTTGAGAGTGTTACAGGATCAGATATCATGGCCAACCAAGGATCATCAAGTGGAGGTGCTACTGCTGCTCAGCAACCTGTTCAGCTAGATGCTGCTACGATGAAGATGTTCCAAGCTTTTTCTATGTTTATGCAGCAGCAGCAGAGCACAGAGAGGAAGGAGGTATTAGCAACCAAGGCGTTGCAATCTGTGGTGCATCAGATGGATCAGTTCAAGGGGACAGATATTTCCAAGTATGTGCGATACTATGCTAGGGAGATGGAGGTGAACAAGGTACTTGAGAAGGAGATGGTGGAGAACTTTGAACTTGCTGTTGTCCCTGAGATTCGTGGGCGTGTGAAGGAGCTAAAGCAGCAGCAAGGACAGAGTTGGGAGAGCTTTATGCGAGCTTTGAAGGAGGAGTACTACACTGAAGATTCAGAGAGGGTGACCAAGAGAACGTTCTTGGAGTGGGTGGTTAAACCTAACAAAGGTTTGTCTGTAAATGAGTTGTTAAGGGAGTTTGATCGTCAATATGCTCAGCTTTCTAGGACAGAGAAGCTTACACTAGAGGTTGAGAAGACCGAGCTTTTCCTACAAGCAGCAGACGTGACTATTCAGGAGAAGCTTGAGCTGTTGCTGGAAGACAAGAGTGAGGAAAGAGGATTGAAGACTGACTGGAAGGAGGTTGAAGAGGCTGTCTCTTTGCTGACCAAGAGACAGAGAAGAAGGGACAAGGTGGTGGTAAGTGAAGCAGCACCTCTGATAATTCCTGTCAAGCAGTTGCTTACTAAGCCCGCTTTGGTAATCGCTAGAGAGGAAGACTCACCGCTTGATGAGTTGATTAAGGGTATGAAGGAGCTTAAGCTTAAGCTCACTAGGTTAGAAGAGAAGGAGCAGAATGTACAGCCTGCTATGCAGAGACCTCAGATGAGAGAAGGCTTTGTTCATCGTTGTATATGGTGTGATAGCTTAGACCATGTAAGAAGAGATTGTGGAGAGTTTTCAGATGCATTGAGGAAGGATATGATCTTCTTCAAAGATGGTAAGATCCATTTGAGAGAGACTGGGATGATGCTGGGAACCAACTTTGGAAAGGGTGGTATGAAGAGGCTTGTGAATGAGATATCAGCATCACATGCTGTTTCTCTTGTGAATGCTGCTACCTGTGGAGTGAAAGTGGAAATGGAGAGAGAGAAAGGGACTACTGGGTTGTGGTCTGATGTAGTGCGGTCCGTAGCTAGAAAAGAGCTAGACAAGGATGTGCTACGAAGGGTTGGCAACTCAATTCGAGAAGCTACAGGATGGAATGATCCTGTGGATACTATGTCAGTGCATGCTTATGTTGCAAGAAGTCAGCATGAAGCTGTACTAGAAGAAAAACGCAGGAGAGAGGATGCAGGTGAGGCTTCTACAGCCAAACGACCTGCTACAAGGAGTGAAAGGGCTAGACCAGAGGCGAGACAGGAAACAACACCTACTCGGGAGGAGACTATGGAGGATCTACCACCTACAACACCAAAAGAGAAGGAGAGAAGCAAGGAGAAGGGTAAGATGCCTGCATACAAACTTCAGTCTGACATTGAGATTGCTACAGACTTGAAGCAGGTGTTAGAGAATCGTATCTTGAATGGGAAGGTTGAGTTTACTCTGGGTGAGATTCTTGGGATTGCAAAGCGTGAGTTCCATGAGGTTATCATAGATATCATCAAGAGGAAACGTCAGATTTTGGGTGAAGCAGCTACGCTTAACGCTCTAGGGACCAAACTGTCGGAAGATGAGGAAGATGAGATTTCTGGTTACTGCTCTCAAGTATCAGAAGGAAGATCAGATCAGCACGTGAGGTTTGAAGACGAGGTAGAAGCATCAGAGAAGAGCCATTATTCTCACAACCATTGGGCGAGAGCAACCACAGAGACCTTGATGAAGCTGGGAGATCTAGAGGAACCTGTGGTGGCATTGATTGATCACGGCTCAGAGATTAATCTGATGTCTAAGGAGCTGTACAAGTGTGGGAGATGGCCCATAGACACCGACCATGGATGGCTTATCCGTGCTGCCAACAACCAGAGGGGAGAACTCTATGGTGCTTGTCCCAACATTAAGGTAATTGTGGGTGATATCAGTGATGTTCAGAATTTCTTTGTACAAGACATGTCAACCTATCCTATCATTCTAGGGCAGCCTTACATTACTGCTGTTAGAATGGAGACACGAGTTATGGATGATGGTTCAGCCTATGCTAGGATACGTAGTAGAGACGGCAGAAGAGCTGTTCAGTTTTTGACCGTTGCTGCAGAACATGAGAGGAATCGTGATAGCTTGAGAGACCGTCCACTACCTAAGATTACTCAGGAGTTTAGAGAGTCTAGGGGTTTTGGCAGAGTACCATTGAAGAGCGAGACTTCAACGGTACAGTAGAGATAGAATTCTCGCCTGATCCAGTAGAGCAGGAAGCTTTATCCACTAGCTTCTTAGGATTGACGTCATGTGGATCAGTGTGTTATAGGAAGGTTGAGAATCTGAAGAGGTTTGAGAGGCAACATGTGAAGTGTGTACAGCAATCTTTGTGGGATAGTGGAGAGTTAGCAGGAGATGAATACATATCTGGAGTGTTTGAAGAGCAATATTTGGTAGATACTATAGGGGAGTTGAAATCTATATTAGAAAGCTCTACAGATGATGTAGATAGAGTGGTGAGAGTGAGCTCCAAGGAGCTTTATGATGTAATTGATAAGTTTATAGATCGGCAAGAGGTGTATGTGGAGACCAAGTACAAGTCAGTGGCAAAGAAAGTCAAACCAGTGGCTTTGCCTTTACCACTCGATTACAATCAGAAGATGGAGCAAGCTGCACGAGAGCCGACACTCAGAGGACCGAGAAGAATTGGGCACCAGTTCACAAAAACAACACTGAAGGAGCTGAGGATTGGAGGTGATGGATTTCTTACTGAGCAAGAGAAGAAGAGCTTCAAGGAGATGCTATCTAGGCATGGTAAGGCGTTTGCATTTGAGTCACATGAAGTAGGATGTGTAGATCCAAGTGTAGTTGCACCTATGGTAATCTTTACTATACCGCATGTGCCTTGGAATCTACGTCCTATCCCTGTGCCTAGAGCTCATCTACCAAAGCTGATAGACTTGCTCAATGAGAGGATTAGGATGGGTATCTTGGAACCGTCTATAGCTCCCTACTCTAGTAGATGGTTTACTGTTTCGAAGAAGAGTGGAGCTTTGAGATTTATCCAAGATATGCAGCCAGTTAACAAGGTGACTATCAGGAATATGGGTATAGGACCTATTGTAGACGAGTTTGCAGAGGCTTTTGCTGGTCGTGCTATCTATTCGATGGGAGACTTATATTCAGGTTATGATCAGTTTCAATTATCCTCTGAGAGTAGAGACTTGACTACAATGAGGACACCTTTGGGATTACTAAGGATGTGCATCTTGCCACAAGGTGCTACCAATTCTGTAGCACATATGATGAATGGCATGAATAAAGTTTTGAGGGATTTCATTCCTGAAAAAACTATGCCATTCCTTGATGATGTGCCGATCAAAGGATGTGCTGAGGAGGAGAAGAATGAGGTAATGGATCAGAGGGGGTGCCGTAAGTTTGTTGCAGATCATATAGTTGACTGCGATAAGATATTGAGTCGACTGGAGGAGGTTCATTTGACTTTATCAGGAGCAAAGTCTGTATTTGGAGAACAAGAGGTGTTGATTGTGGGGCACCTATGTGGATCTTATGGTCGGAAACCTTGTCTAAACAAGGTTGATGCCATTCGAAGAATGAAGGAGACGTGTGGATCGGTTACCGAGGTGAGAAGGTTTCTAGGTGCATGTGTGTTTTATCATATATGGATTCCACACTTTGCACATGTAGCAGATCCGTTGTACAAGTTGCTGAGGAAGGGGCAAAGATTTCAGTGGCAAGAGGAGCAAAGCGAATCTATGAGGAAGTTGAAGGATCTTTTGGCTTCACCGCCAACTCTACGGAAGGTAACATATGAGTTGGGTAGATCTGTTATCCTTACTGTTGATACTAGTCCTATTGGCATTGGATGGGCTGTAGGACAAGACGATGAGGATGGAAATAGATATGTGGTGCGTTTTGGTGCTAAGGTATTAAGTTCACGGCAGAGAGACTACCCTCAGGTCAAGAGAGAGCTATGGGGAGTAGTTACTGCGATGAAAAGTGACAAAGAATACTTGATAAGAGCACATGTGGTTGTGGAGACGGATTGTTTACCTCTCTTGGGAATGATCACTAGCTGTACAACTCCAGATATTGCTATGTTGAGGTGGATAGCATATATCAAGTCCTTGAACCCAGAGTTTAGACATATTGCAGGGAAGGATAATCTTGTGGCAGATATGTTATCAAGGGCTAGATATTACGATGAGAAAGAAATGATAGATGATCAGGAGGATGTGGGAACAGAGTTCTATTCTAGTGCTCTTGCTAGAAGGGATAGAAGCTGTTTTGCAGCCTCGTTGGAGTTTTTTGAGGAAACTGTGTATGATGGCGAGTGGTTGGATCTTGGGCGCTATTTAAGTTCATTGGAAAGGCAAGAAGGCTGGTCTGATGCAGATTTCAAGAGGATCCGTAGAACAGCTTATGGGTACTTTTTACATTGAGGACATCTATGGAAGCGCCCTAAGCTACAAGGAGGTATATCGCAGCGGGTGGTATGTGACTTGGAATTGCAGCAGAAGCTGATCAAGGAGTTCCATGAGAGTCTATGGGCCGGTCATAGAGGAGTTTGGGCAACATTTGCCAAGATGAAGGAGAAGTATTGGTGGAAGGGTATGTATAAGGATGTAGTACAATTTGTTTCATCCTGTATACCCTGCCAGATGTATTCCAACGTACGTCATTGTGATGGATTGCATCCTACTTATCCTTTAGCCATTCATTATAAATGGGTAGTTGATCTGGTAACTATGCCATTTGGGCTTGGACAAATGAGGTATCTAGTCTTGGCTAGAGAAGATCTATCTAACCAAGTCGAAGGCCGTGCTCTGAGGACGAAGACCACTGCTAGTGTCTGCCGCTTTCTACTTGAAGATGTTATTTGTAGGTATGGGTGTGTGGGGAAGATCACTGCAGATAGGGGTGAGCTGGATTCACAAGAAGCAGTTGAGTTCTTCAAACGATTGGGAATCAAGTTGGCGTTAACCACTGCTTACAATCCTGAAGGGAATGGCAAGAGCGAACGAGGTCATCCGCCAATCATCAAAGCTTTGGTAAAAGCTTGCAAGGGTAAGATCCGTGAATGGCCTAGACTGCTACCTTTTGCTTTATGGGCAGACCGTACAACTCATAGTACCGTTACAGGTTACATGCCAGCAGAATTGATACTAGGACAAAAACCTGTGATGCCGATTGAGGAGGTTGTGCCTACTTGGAATGTTTTACCATGGGAAGATGGTAGAAGTACGGAGGATCTTCTTGCATTAAGGATCCAGTAGTTAGAACGGAGACCTGAGGATGTTGCCAAAGCTGTGGAAAGGTTGAAGACTGCTAGAGAGAGAAACAAAGGCAGATTTGATAGAACGCATAGATTACGACCCAAACCAGTTAAGGAAGGTGATTGGGTGTTAGTCTATGATAGTAGTCTTGATAATCAGCATAGCGCTATCAGAAAGTTTTCCAAGAGATGGTTCGGACCTTATGTGGTGTTAGAAGTTTATGATAATGCCACATACTCTTTGAGAGAGTTAGATGGTGCAGTGCTCAAGATACCAGTCGCAGGGAAGAGAATCAAGCTCTTTAGAAGGAGAGGGGACGACCAGAACATTGCATAGCTTGCTGAGGATGAAGCTGAAGACTCAATGGAGGTTGAAGATGAATTTGAAGCTGAAGCTGAAGAGTCTTGATCTGGGTCTGGCACATACCGGAGGATGTGCAGGTTCAGAGGGAGTGGATGTCGCGCTACTTGGCGGCTACATGTTTGACTTCTACTCCGACGCTTAGGTTTGGTAGTTCTAGAAGTTAGCTCATATTACTTCTAGCCCTTTATGTATATGTTTGACACCTTTGCATATGGTGTTAACACTATTTTGAGTCCTAGTAGGCTGATAGTATGTTAGTTATCTTGTTCAAGCATTTGTGCGCTTGTGCAAGTGACTTCTTACTTGTCTATGACGTTCAATGTACATAACTTAGGGTTTCCATGCTGATAGGGGTTTGAGCTCATGGGTTGTACTTACTTGTCATCCATGCACACTTTCTAGTTGATTTAAGTTATTTTTCGGAGCTATGTGTCGTTTTAGGTAGTTTAAGTTTTACGCTGGCACTCTAGGGGGCTTGACGTGGTAGCCTATGAGTGTAGAAAAGTTACCAGGTAGTTTAAGGCACAAAAGGACAGTCAAGTGGAGCTATGAACTCCCATTGGTCCATTTTTGTCTTTTGTAAAACTCTAAGTTTAGAAACAGAGCTCTAGAGTGGAGTTCGAGTTTTTGGTGAGGTATCTTCGAAATCTGAGAACACAGGAAGAGAGAGCTCGTCGTGCCAAGCACTGTCAGTGAAATTTTTGCTCGATTTGGATCAATAAACAAGGAGTTATGCCCAATTGAAGTTCGGATTGTGCCAAAACTGCGTCACTTTTGTTGATTTTGGGGTTTTCGGTGCCAATTGCAGCAGAATTGAGGAAATCACTTCAAAACTTCGTGGTTGCGTTCACTGTCAGGAGGGCTACGACTGTCCAAAAAGTTTTGTATCATTTGAGTAATTGAGTAATTCAGGGCGGCCGCTGAAGCAGAGGGGGTCTGAAAAGCTCTTAATCTAGAGCAGCGACTTTAGAGAAGGAGATCTGGAGTTCTACAAACATTCAGGAGTCCCAACTTCACAGGGATGTTCAGCATCCTGTAGACTTCAAATACTGTGAGAAGATTTGAAATTCATCGAGCCAATTCTCTGTTCTATGTCTGAATAGCTGTCTAGGTACCAGAAATTGCCATAATTCTCTTATTCAGAACTTTTCTGTTCATATCTCCGTGTCAGAATTTGATCTCAGGTTGAAACTTCGTCTGTGAGTTCAGTAGTACCTCATTTGCATGTAGGGGAAGTTTAGAGGTCTAAACCTTCATAGGTTTCCTCTCTTTGAGTGTCAAAGTTCACCGCTTAAGCCTATTACTACCAGTGAGACCTAAATTTCGCTTTTGAGCATATCAGAGGATCCTACACTCTTGTGTGAGTGTTTATAGCTCCTGTTGTGACCTGAAAGCCAACCTCTTGAGTAAACAACCACAGCCAGAAGCCCGGCGCTTTCCTAGGTAGACGGATCACACTCCGACAACGGATGAGACTTGGTTCTTCTATACGACAACAGGCATCTGAAATTCTCTGGGAAGTTTCATCTTCGCTGGATGGGTCCTTATCGAGTCTTGGAGGTCTTCGACAATGATTCCTTACAACTAGAAGAGCTAGATGGTACCTTGATGACCACTCGTGTTAATGGATGGCGCGTCAAGAAATATTAGGTGTGAGCGGAAAGCTCTGATGTTTGCGGAGACGCAAACATGTGAGGGTGGGCGTATGTGGTGCCCACAATTTGCAGGATTGAAGATTTTTTTAAATTTTTTAAGTTAATAACGTAACTATGTAATTGAATTAGCTTAATTACTTAAGATTACACCTTGCTTAGAGGAAGATGATCTTAAGGAGTTTTTGTAAAGGAAAAGTTGACTTCTTCGGAAGACGGAAGACGGACATCTTCCGGGAATACGTCTTCTCCATCATGTCTTCCGAAAGATAGAAGACAGAAGACGGAAGACGGACATCTTCCTGAAGACGATGACTGTGTCTCCGGAGATACCAACCACGTGCTACATCATCGAAGGGTAGATAATATAGGATAACCAAAAGCATTAACCTAAAACATAGGGAAGATACGGGACAAGGCGCATTAGTACGAAGTTGGTCGCCTGCTTCCCGCGTTGAAGGACGACTGCGTCTTAGAGATCGATTGCAATCGGGATATTGAAGTATGTCGTGGAAGCAAGGAGAGTGAAATTGAGAACTCATAGGATTGAATTGAGACAAGAGAGAGAGAGAGCGCGATCGATTTTACTAGTTAGAAGCACAGTCGAGCTGAAGGAATCCTTGTGGATTTCAAGAAGTAGACATCGAGGGCTGATTAAGAACCAGAGAGAAGCTTAGACAGAGGAGCAAGAATCGATTGTAGCAGCAGAGAGACGCAGCTCAAGATTGACGACAGGAGCAGGTTCGTGGTGTCACATTGGAGTTGGGATTGACGATCGGAAGCGCACAGAAGACTGAAAGCGCAACAGAAGCAGCCAGAAGCAACTGAGGTTCTTCCCGTGTTCTTTCCTCTTTTCTCACTGCTTCCCGTCTTTGAATTGATGCCCCCCGCACTTCTCCGCTTATTTGCAGGAAGCTCATCGATCGATTTCCCTATCCTGAACTTTCTTCTACAAAAATTTGGTGCGGAAGCACTGACCAATTTTTGGTAGCCATCTTCCCACTTCTTCTCAAGTTGGAATCGAGCTTCTCCATCTCTCATTCTTAAACTCGATCACTTGACTATCAATTTCTTTACCTTACCACACCTCTGTTCTCAACCCATGAACAAAAGACACTTCTGAAGATCTGAACATCTTCGGAAGACGCTTCTGAATGTCTGAACGTCTTCGGAAGACGACTGTTTGCAATGTGTATCAAGATTGGATTTGATTGAAATTTGTGTTGAGAGAAGCTTGGTACGAATCCTGAGTGAGCTTGTGAGTTGATTGTTGTTTCGAGAAGCTGGAAATTGAGAATCAAGTTTGTGCCTCCCAATCTTCCCGTCTTCTCAAATCCACATCTTCCTAGAGAGACTAGAAGGTTGGCAGAATGCGCGAGAAAACGTGAGGGTCTTTTACGGATCTCTTCTGTCTGACCTATAGCAGTCTATTCCTTCTTCTTCCTGAACTTAGAAGAGAGTTGTGAGAAGCCTTGCTGGCAGAATCTGGAGAGAATGGTCGAGGGTCATGTCTTCTCGTCATACAGCAAGCTTCTTGTGCATGTGTATGAGAGGTGAGGAGTCAGAAGAACATAGTATGAACGTTCCGTGTCTGTTGAGAGGTTAGATTGTGTGTCGGAAGCCGAAGACAAGTGAGACCAGTGATGAGAAGCTTGGCTGCGAGAAATCTTCTGAGTACGTCAATCAACCAGAAGCTGTCCCGGGATTCTTCCTAGAGGTCATTGTCATCGCAGAAGTCCACAACCATCTTCTGAACCTCATACACTCTACTTCTCACGAATCTTGTATCTTCTGTTATGAAGTAGGATGAAATGCAAGGTGGGTTGTTTTCTGAGGAATCCATGCGATGCCTTGCTTAGTTAGGATTGTTTAGATATAGCTCGGAAGACGAGAGCTACTTAGGAAGCACTGTTAGAATCCCGGAAGACGGAATAGCTGTCTTCTGGAAGACTAGATTCGTCTTCTGAGAGTGGAAGCTAGACTGTGAAGACTTGGGAAGGACTGAGCCTTCGGCTTATAGCAAGTACGTGTGGCTTAGTGTAACAGAAGCTCGAAGTATGTCGATGCATCCTCGAGGGTTGGTGTTATCCGTCGCAGAATTAGCAGAGGCCAAACCCTTCATCAAGGAGTTGGGTCTCGACTTCTTCCGGTGGGATTGGAACCTTGCGGATCAGGGTCTTCTAGAGGAGGTTTGAACAACACTGCCTCCGCGTAACCTTGTACTTGTGAAGGCAGGGGTCGCTCGTGGAAGATCGTCTTCCTGAACGGTGGAGTGATGGCGCAAGGCTTTTCACAGATCAGAATCTGAGAATCGAGGGTACGAGCTCGAGAAGAAGATCTTACCGATGATCTCAGAGAAGTGGCATATGTCTGGAAGCACGACTTGTCTCTTCCTGAAAAATAGACAGGGGAGGAATGGATGGAAGGTCGAAGCTTACCGGGAGCCGCGGAAGCGTCTTCTGGTGAAACTATTTCTTCATCTCTTTCCCAAGGAGAAAGCGCAGAAGACGAGATACCTAGGAGATCAAGACGTGGAGTTCTTGAAAGCCGTCTGGGAGGGACTGCCCATCAATTGGAGTGCCTTCTCCCACGCTTACATCCAGGCAAAGTTAGTGTACTTGAGCAACCCAGCAGGAGGGCACCTCATCCCGTTCTTCTGCTATCTATATGCGTCCAAGGGGGATCTGACAGGAGATCAGTTGACGAGATATGGACCAACAGGACAGTGCGAGGTGAAGGAAGAGACTTCGGGAGAGGAAGATCGAGCAGCGGCCGTGACTCCTCTTCCCACTTTAGTGCCTTAGACGAGATCAAGCACTCATCAGAAGACGCTTCTGATGCGAGAAGATGACTCAAGTGGTACAGAAGACGCATCACCACCGAGGAAGATGGGGCCTAGGAGTGTACCTAGGAAGAGTACCTCTTTTCCGATCATTCATTCTAGATTAGAGTCGGATTCCCAAGAGAAGACACTGAGCACTAAGGTCACGCAGAAGACAACTTCTGCAACTACAGAGAGTCTTCCGAAGACTCCAGAAGCTGAAGTATGCGTTGACATTCCGACTGCGACTCGAGGAAGCGCAGCGAAGAGAACCGCTCTTGTAGTAGGAAGAGAACTTCCACCCCGGAAGATGAGAAGAGTAGTGTCTTCTCACGCGCAGAAGCAGAAGATCACAGTGGTGGAAGAGGCATCTTTGTCTCTGGAAGATAGAGAAGACACCTCCGATCGATTCATGGGGATGAACCTGTCTTCTGCAGGAAGAAGGTTGGAGGAAGTCAGCGCCTTCTTCCAGTCGGAGATCTTGCCAGCCATGGAGTTGGTGGAGAAGCGTGCGATGGCTCAGGAGAAGCCACTACGACCTGGATTCAGTCTATGCACATTGATGCAGTAGGAAGAGGTCCAGAAGAAGATAGACACGCTGGAAGCCAACCTCCGCACCACGGAGAAGCTTGCAGCAAAGTACAAGACGGAAGCAGCCGCTTCTGCCAAGGAGTCAACACAGTTAAGGAAGAGCAACCAGGAGTTGCAGGCACGTCTACAGTAACGTGACCAGGAGGTTCTGCGAGTCAAAGGTAAGATCACCTCTCTCACAGAAGAGAAGACGACATGGAAGGCACTCAAGGAAGCCGTGGAAGTACAAGCCGCAACAGAGAAGACGTAGCGGGAAGAAGCAGATGCTCGAGCAAAAGAACTCATGACGTAAATATTTGTGCAGATATTTGTGCAAATCCTCTGTGAGAACGATATCTTTTATGCTAAATGGATTAAAGGAGAAATCTTGAGACACTACAATTGTCGAGAATAGCGATCTGATCACCATGCATACACCTTGGAGATTCATGTGGATGTGTACTGTACCTCAAGGAGCGATGAACTCAATAGCTCATATGCAAAATGCGATGCATAAGATATTATGAGAGTTTGTACCTGAAGTTATCATTCCATTTCTAGATGATATTCCTATAAAAAAGGTTGCGCAGTTGAGGACAAGAATGATGTAGTGCTTGCGAATGGATGTAGGAGGTTTGTTGTAAATCATATCAGGGATGTAGAGCGTATGTTGACTCATCTAGAGGAGGTATATCTCACCTTGTCAGGTGTTAAGTCCAAGTTTGATGTGCTAGAGATTTTAGTGGTTGGTCATTTGTGTGGTGCTTTTGGAAGACAACCAAATCTAGAGAAAGTTGACGCTATAGCTTAGATGACAAACTGTACAAATCTCATAGAGGTTCTATGTTTTCTAAGAACGTGTATTTTACCGCTTATCCATTCCTCATTATGCTCATGTTGCGGAGGCTTTGTATGTATTATTGAGGAAGAGTAAGAGTTTGTATGGACTTCAATCCATCATGAAGCTATGAATAGGTGGAAGGAGACTCTAAAGTCTCCATCTGTGTTGAAAAGAGTAGACTATGGGTGTGGAAGGTCTGTCATTGTCACAGTGGATACTAGCCCAAAGACGATTAGCTGGGCAATTGGTCAAGATAATGTGAGTGACGTACAATTTACCTCTAGGTTTAAGGCTAGAATCTTGTCAGACAAGCAACGAGATTATCCTCAAATGAAGCGTGAGTTGTGAGGTGTGATCACCGCGATGAAGACAGACCAGAAGTTTCTGACTGATGCTCATGTACTTTTAGAGACAAGCTATTTATCTCTACTCGGCATGATATCCAACTATAACACGCCGGACATAGCGATGTTGGTTGGATTGCTTACATCAAGAGCTTGAATCTAGAGGGCTCATTATATACATGAGGATGATATGTTTACAGAAGCTGAGGAAGAAGAAAAAAAGGATGTTCGGTGTTAAGTTGGCTAACATGTTACAGAATTACATCCCTTGTTGTTTAGGGAAGAGTTTACACAGATAGACTTCGTGATATAAGATATTATTTGAGTTCGCTGGAGAAGCAAGAGAGGTGGAGTGAAGTAGAGTTCAAAGAGATAAAAAAACAAGCATACAACTATCTTCTACGTGATGGATACCTTTGAAGATGACCACAGAGAAGAGACGAGATGTTCATACGAGTAGTGGAGGATTTGCAGACTAAACAGCAACAAATGCATGAGTTTCATATGTAACGAGATTATCCTCAAATGAAGCGTGAGTTGTGAGGTGTGATCACCGCGATGAAGACAGACCAGAAGTTTCTGACTGATGCTCATGTACTTTTAGAGACAAGCTATTTATCTCTACTCGGCATGATATCCAACTATAACACGCCGGACATAGCGATGTTGGTTGGATTGCTTACATCAAGAGCTTGAATCTAGAGGGCTCATTATATACATGAGGATGATATGTTTACAGAAGCTGAGGAAGAAGAAAAAAAGGATGTTCGGTGTTAAGTTGGCTAACATGTTACAGAATTACATCCCTTGTTGTTTAGGGAAGAGTTTACACAGATAGACTTCGTGATATAAGATATTATTTGAGTTCGCTGGAGAAGCAAGAGAGGTGGAGTGAAGTAGAGTTCAAAGAGATAAAAAAACAAGCATACAACTATCTTCTACGTGATGGATACCTTTGAAGATGACCACAGAGAAGAGACGAGATGTTCATACGAGTAGTGGAGGATTTGCAGACTAAACAGCAACAAATGCATGAGTTTCATAAGACCTTGTGGGTTGGACATCGAGAGATTGGGCTACTTATGTAAAATTGAAGAAAAGATACTGGTGGAAAGATCTATATCGGGATGTGGTGAACTTTGTCAGTTCATGCTTGCATTGTCAGTTTTACTCGAAGATGCAATATAAGGATGGTCTTATGCTTATTTATCCACCTTGCATTCACTTCCAGTTGGTTCTTGACTTGGTGATAATGCCTCCAATGTTATGGAGTATGCGATATTTGATTTTGGCTCATGAAGACCTCTTTAACTTTGTAGAAGGGCGAGCATTGAAGACAAAGATCACAAAAGATATATGTAGATTTGTACTTGAAGATATTGTCTATAGATATGGATCTATAGATAGACTACGAGCAGACAGAGAGAAATTACGTGCTTCGGAAGTGAAGGAGTTTTTTGCTCGATATGATGTGAAGCTCAAGTTGAATCTAGAGAGAATTGACAAGATCAAACGTGGACATCCATCGATTGTTCAAGCTTTGGTGAAGGCATATGACGATAGACATAGAGAATGCCCTAGGTTGTTCTCCTTTGCTTTATGAGCTGATAGGACGACTCATTGTATTATTATTAGTACATGCTTGTTGAATTGATGCTCGGACAAAAGCTGATTATGCCAACAGAAAAAGATTCCCTACTTGGACTGCCTTGCCATGGGAGGACAATATGGATCACATATAGCTCCTCTCACTTCACATCAAATAGTTAGAACATAGAGAAGAGGATCTTGCAAAAGCACAACAAAAGTTGAAAGCGGCTCGACTTGATAATAAGGAGAGGTTTGACAAGACCCATAAACGTCAACCGAAACTAGTATAAGTTGGAGACTAGGTCTTGGTATACAACAATACATTAGAGAACCAACACTCTATAGTTCAAAAGTTTTCCAAGAAATGGTTTGACTCATACATTGTCTCAGATGTGCATCAAAATGCTACTTATTCTTTGCAAGAGCTAGATGGTACGCCTTTATGACTTCTTTTTGCTGAGAAATGAATGAAATTGTTCAAAAAGAGTGGAGGAACAGTAGAACTTGTTGAGTTCTTAAGGCCAGAACATATCACAAGTGTAGATGAGGATTTTTTATCTGAGACAATTGAGGAGAACGAAGATGACTTGAAGAATTACGAGGACTAGTGACATATTGGCATATACTAGAGAATGTGCTGGTTTGGAGGGGGTGTATTGCATGATAGTCTATATAGTGAAAGATGATAACAAAAGGATTTTTCTTCCACAATGTACTTAGTTGTAAAAGAAGTTGCCTTGGAGCTTCTTAAGCTAGACATTGCTAAGCTATGACTAAGTTAGACAAGCTGCCCCTTAGCTTATATTCCAAAAAACTACTAAGAAGTCATGAAGGTACCAAGTGGATGCTCTTCTTGATTAGAGCATGCACGTGTTTTCATTTATGCCGAACAATGTTATAGATGTTTGCGTCATTTTTAGTTTAAGAAAGTGAAAAAAGAGAAAGATCTGTATTTCTCATTGGTGACTCAGATTCATTACTTAATGACACTATCGTGCGGGTGTTCTTGAGTAGTATACTTTTGGTTCTTTCATTACTAGAAACGAAGATGTATAGTGAAAATAACATTCGAAAAGTCAACAAAGGAAATAAAAGCAAGTTCTATAAGGTTTTGTACCCTTTCTTTAGTTTATCAAACGAAAGCAAGAGCCACCTCAGTGCAAGCGGTGCTCACTTACAAAAAAAAGGTCCTTGGATCAAATTCTCTTAGCTCCTAGTTTCTATCTCAGCATGGTGATTTCTTGGATGGGAGTCTATGTTGGTGTGTGACTACGTCTTGCATATTTAGAGAAAAAGGAGTACTATCATCTTTAAACGTGAGCTTCATTATTTAAGCCTCTGCATGCAATCAAGATTATGAGTTGAGAGATATTTGATTCAGTTTATCGGAGGGTTGTAAGTCTTGTGGGGTGGTCTTGTAGTTGTGACTTAGGTCATAAAATCATGACTTAGTTCATAATCTGGGTTGCATCAAGATGACATCGAGGATTGAGAAATTTTTATTAAACAAGGGGTTAGTTTAGCTAAGGGTCAGCTTAGCTAGGAGGCTGCTTGATAAGTAAATATGTAGACAAAGGACATAAAGGCCCCAGCTTAGCTAGAGAGCTGCTTAACATGGGGTTTGTTTTCTAGATAAATCGTCGTACGACTAAGTTTGGAGGACATTCAGGAAAATTCAAGAGAGTTGAAGAGACGACGTGCGTTGAGGAGAGAAAGAAAGATTGTGATCGTTGAGGATATAGAGTTTTCTGAGTCTTAGAAAGCCTATTTGTAGAGATTTGAGTGTTTGATTGACCTTGGTGGCTACAAGAGATTGTATTTGAGCTTTGATTATTAGTAGCAATCTGTTTTCTTTCTGCTCGCTCTCACAATCAATCACAGACAAGAGGTTTGTCCTCGCCAAGAAAGACTCTCTCCACGACAACATACGTCTTGTCAAACTTCTTGAGGAGCAGAATAATACAACTCTCGACGTCTTGTACTTGTGAAATGATGGTAACCAACTGTCTAATGATCAAAAGCGAACAAGAGATGATTTCCTTGGACTTGTCCACCAACATTGTTTGTAAACCTGCAAAAAGAAACAACTAGTCGGTTAGTAAAATATATTGACAGAACATCTAACTTGTGCCACAAGAATATATTATAAGTCAAAGGAATTACTAGATTCAGATCTCTACACCGACATTATACATGGGTGCTCACGTGTGACTATAGAAGCAACAAGAAGCCGATGGCTTAAAGAGGTACAAGATGAGAACTGGTCAACAAGTGTTCGTAGATAATCTTCTCTGAAAGGTACATCATCATTCTCCGCTCTAGACATCTTAAATCCGTACGAACATCCACAATAGCAAGAGTATAATATTTTATGAGAAAGAACAACGTAAGTTTTAGACAATCGTTTGTAAAGACAAACCACTACACTTTGTTCCTCTCGTAAGTCTTGTAAAGGAAGAAGTCTGTGTGGACAGTGGGCTCTACATGATTCTTCAAGACGTTACGTCTTTCAACAACACAATGAACAAAATTGCAGAAATTATCAAGAAGCATAGCAGAAGTAACAAGCAAATCTTCTTCATCTTTTTCTTTCGACTTGAACCTTTCATCTGTTACAAAAGGATGCAAAAAACAGAGACAAGAAAGAGAAACACAATCACGAGAACGAGCTTCACAAGATTATACCAACCCTCACTTTATATACACTCTAGTTTCTTTTTTTCTAAGAACACAAAACTGAGAAACAGAATTGAGTGATCTGTAGTCTACACCCAACCTCCTGAAACAAGTCTTTGAATCCTAACCTAGACCCAAAACTATTGAAGCGTAGCTCAAAGCAAAGGAAATACTCCTTTGCTAACAAGAAGCTTTCCATCAATTTCACGATTCAAACTCTTCTCCAAACAACATCTATGTACAAGCTCTCAACTAAAAGTAGCTACCACGTTCCCTTGTGGCTTAACTTCATTTTTTTCTTTGTATTTGGCTATATCTATATAAAGAGTGTGTTCTTCATCTATATGTCTCCATGAGAGTTCTCGTCTCGAGTGAGAAAGTAATATGAGTATGTTGAGAGTTGGGTTTAGCTAAGCCTTCCTAGTTCTATGATGCGTCTTATCAAAGACCATCAAAGGTTTATCTTGGGTGAGAGACAGGACCGGTAGTAAGCTTGAGGGTCACATTTTTTATTCCGTTGCCGAGATCTCACTAGGAGACTTGAGAGATATGTTTCGAGTGCAGTTTTACATTAGACAAAAGGAGGTTATGAGAGAGCATACCGAGAGAACTCTTGGAGAGGCTAGAGCTATTGCTATGCTAGAGACATTAGCCATTCATGTATCATGTTATCATCTATGATGTATTTGAGATCATCTTGTATATTGCACCTCTAGTGAGAGAACTAGAGATCAGACGTCCTCGTGTTGTTCCAGTGGTGGACAAGGTCATTTGTCATTGTACAAGGTGTAGAGGTGAGGTTGTGAGACCAGGGTTGATGGTTAGTGATCATGAGAGTAGATGGAGACGATATGATGGTGCAGGTTCATCTAAGACCTAGAGCCAACGAGTGTTTAGGAGGTCAGCTCTAGGTTTATCGTTTGTTCCTTCGAGGTCTCCCACCCCGCCCGATGTCATAGAGCGGGCTCTACATGCTTTTAGGAGGTCTACCTTATGTGATATGCACGAGACTTCTTCTTCATCTATATCTTCTCCCGTTGCTCTAGGATATTCAAAGCTTTAGTTGAAGCAGTTATTGGAGGATTATTCTTCTAGTCACGAGCATGACTCTCGATCCATAGAGGTAGATGATAGATATGAGACGCTGGGCAAAAAAGATGAGCAATTTGTTGTGAGGTTATCCGATGATGAGATGCTTATTTGATCCACCCATGCTCTCATATGCTTGTCGAGGCACTTGAAGTACATAAGGAGAGGATAGACTCCATGCATGCACCTTCTCTTCAACGCACACGTGCTAAGACGACTCCACGTTTTGACATGTCAGATAGTTTGGTAGTTGATGGGAGACACGATGATGTCACACTGAGAGGACGTACAACTGAAGTCTTCTGTGAGTTCTATCCTTCATCTTATGATGTGCTTAGTGGGATCTCCATTGGTGTGGAGGTTGTTGTGTGGCGTCATAAATGGATTGTGAGACAGAGCTCCTTGGATAGTTATGCAAGATTGGGAGTATTTGTGTGTGCGGACATCATTGTATCTCCAAGCATGAGTCTTGATCAGTGGTCCTTCTTGTTTCTCTACTGTGGTGCAATCTATTCTAGAGGTCATTGGTAGATTTTAGCGAGGATGCACCCATCATTTCGTGTATATTCATTGAGTGTGGATGGATTTTGAGATAGCGATGTTCGAAGACGTTTGTTATTGTGATGATAATCTAGTGAGGTCATCAAACCTTGCTGGATACATCAAGAGCATCATGAGCATCACTCGGCTGAAGAGGAGACCGAATGTGCAACGGGTGCAAGTAGAGTATGATTGTAGGTCTATAGGAGTTCCACATCACTACAATGGTCATGAGATCTATTTTCGTCGGTGAGGAATTATTAGCTAGATATTCTTATGGTGATCTTGAGATCCATCATGTAATTTTCATCATAGCACTGATACGTTGTAAATGTAGGTTTTGGGTATATCTTATGATTTATAAATTATTGTCAAAGTGTATATTCTATATTATGCGGAGTAGAATGACATGTGTTGTCATATGCATGTTGCATCATTTCACATCCAAATACATATTGATATTGTGTTCAATATTTGTTCGGATATGAGAAGACGGGGTCAGATTTTGCCATGTTGCCGCGTCGAATGAAGGAAAAACTCCATGCGATTGAGCAAAAGCACCCTCTATCTATATCTCCATCGTCATCTTCACACTCGATGTACTCCATGGATGAGGCTGATATGCTCATGATCATGAAGAAGCGGACGTCACTTTACAACATGAAGAAGAGAGAGTGGCCGAGTTGTTCAAGACTATTTTGGTCAAGAGAGAAATGACGCAAGAGATAATAACGAGGAGATATTCCATGAAAGCATGGATGATGGAGGAGCACATGCCACAGATAAAGCATGGCAATATGCTCAAAAAGAGGCTTTCACATCAATATATCATGGAGCTAAGTGCAGCAGTCTACTTACTTTTTTTTAATATTGAATCTACAAGCACGTTTTCCTAGCAGTAATCAACTCACCAGCGTCATGTTTCGTCTATTCAAAGATAAGTTCTACTCGAAGGGAGCAATGTTCCTAGCTCAAGACAAGAAGTCAGATCTGTGTTGAAGATCATTGGGATGGAGTACAACATTGTGCATGCATGTCCAACTGATTGTGTTTTTTTTCAGAATGAGCATGAGGAGCTCGTCTCATGTCATGTGTGCAATGAAGAGAGATACAGATCTGACAAACAAGAATCTCGTGTACCAAGAAAGATAAAAGGTCCTAGTGATATTATTACTCCAGATCTTCACACATATCTTGATCTACACTTGGATATAGAAGTCGCGCATAATAACTCGCACGAGCTCAAGTATGACATTAAATAACAAGGAATATGTTTTGTCAAGTACTACATTGATTTTCACTCATCTCAGGTGTGTTGCACGTGTATCGATGCAAGACCATGACAGAATTGATGACATGACATGCAAAAAATCAATCTACAGACGGTGTGATGTGGTCGACTCTCCAACCATGATCACATTGAGAGCATGTGGTCAGAGTTCAAACAAGACCTACGTCATTTCGTCTTGGATTGACATTAGATGGAGTTTCGTCACACAAGACAATGAGGACGTAACATTTGACCTAACCAATTATTTTGATGAATTATAATCTTTCTCCATGGTTGGCAACAGAGAAAGGTCATTTTGCTTCTCTCATTGGTGATTCTAAGTATATTCTAATGTCATATACCACCACATTCTTGTATTCTTCACATATGACGTACTTGTGTTCTTCATATCAAATCTGCTTTTGATACTGATATGGGTGCACTTGCATGTTCAGGTCTAAGACGTCAAGTTTCTAGATACTTACTTGGAGCCATTGGTGGGAGCTTGATCAATTATGGAAAGGCGTGGACGCTTATGATGGACGGACACACTTTCTAGGAAGTTCTAGGAGATTTACATTGGAAGCAAGTACCATGTGCACCATGCATGATTATTCCTGGTTATGATATGTTCTAGGCTTACAGACAAAAGATTATTGTGCATGTCTCACATGCGGTCCTATTTTGCATGTGATACATTCTTCACACCTACACAAGGTGATTAAATTGGGATATACCAAGTACTTATCTCTTGATGATCCAATGAGACAACAAGGGCACATGCGTGACACGAGACCTATACCCTTGTGGTGTTTGATTTCTCATTGGCTTCAAACTTAGTCTACCATCGATAGTGGAGAGATGGACAAGAAGATATTGAGAATGTCTTGAAAGTCAATATTATATCATCTTACGTATTGGAGAGTAAGAACTCCTCATGATCATGATCAAGTGCACTTTGGTTATTATAATCTAAGATTATTTGCATCGAATAACTGTTGTTAATGATTTGTTTATGGTCTAGTAGTTTCTTCTTGTTAGTCACTTGCTTGATCTCATGTACGTCGAAGAGAATCCATCATCAAACATCTTTTTGGAGAGAATGATGGATTAGCATGGAGGTGAGCATGTGAGAAGATGGGCATGCACCAAGATGCATGGATTCAGACAATAGATGCAGGTGACGAGAGTATAAGTCTAGCACCTTGGGTCAGGACCTCATAACACACAAGATATTCAAGCAGAGAATAGTTGCTATGTGTTTCCTTACTGGTTATGGTGCATGCTTGCGAAAAGAATTTTTCACTTACACTTCAACATGGTCTAGTGGACTAAAGACACATGATTATCATAAGTTGTTATCACATGTGCTTCTTGCATGTATACAAGACTTAGAGAGTCCTGAAGTACGAGAGGCAATTTATGCTCTTTCAAAATTATTGAGATAAACTCATATTTTTAGTTATTGTTTGATTATTATTGTTAAAGTTATTTTTCAGGATGCATGTACGATTTTGTAAGTATTAACAAGTGCATATGTGTTGATATCTTGTCACAAGAAAGGTATACTCGAAGGAGATTATCATCGACATCATATCTCAAATGAAAGTATTTGTTGCTCAAACCCTTTGCAAGTTGATATAAGCATTTCCTCCATCTTTCTTTGATATTCAGATCCACTTGCTTGTTCATTTGGTACGCAAGGTGACCATTTGCGGATCAGTACGTTGTAGATGGATGTACTGGCTTGAGAGATATCTGAAGTTCCTGAAAGACCTTGTACGTCAAAGAGCTTGACCAGAATGATGCATCGTTGAAGGATATTTGCGCAGAGGCCATGTCTCTTCGTTCTCCACTTCTATTTGAAAAAAAAGAAGATTAGAGGTTAACGGGAGAAGTTACTCTTGGAGCAGGCAATGGACACGTTGAACTTTCATTGAACTTGAAATTTCTGATCGTAATTCGTGAGGAGAACTCCAAACTACTTGTTTGGGGTCTTGTTGGATTCAGGGTAGTCGGATCTACTTATGGGAGGAGACGTGCTCATATCAGGTAATCCATTTGGATGATGTGAGTGATTTTAATCCGCAAGGAGGAGGTCTCAGAAGTTTGATCACTTGCGATCAAAAGTTGGAGATATCTTGGCTATTGGAGATTAGATTTGGAGGATCTTGGTGCTGTTGGGGTCAAGAGAGTAGATCCTATCCATATCTAAAGTTTGTTTGGAGAAAGAAAGAAGTTTCTAGATTGACGTTTTTTGAGTTCTTCGCTACGGATTGGTGCCTACTTTGAGTTTTGGATACATTTCTCTTTATACCACTAGCTGCGTGTTTTGCACTCACTATCCTCAAAGGTTAAGGATGATTTGACCATTGGACGTATATTGAGCGATGACGACGATGCGATTTTGACGTCGAGTTGTGTACTCACAACCCTCAAGGATTAAAGGTGATATGACCATTTGGGCTAATGATGTATTGAACGGCAACAAGGATACGAGGATAGAGTTGCGATTGTGGCTGTCACATAGAGTATTCGAAGTTTGGTGACGACGCTATTGTGGAGCTTGCTATTAGCAAAGAGGTGTTTCTCTTGCTTTTAGTTGCATTTCGATGATTTGGGTCTTAGGTTGGGTTCAGAGACTTGACTAGAGACTTGAGGTGCGGTTTACAGATGACTCACGTCTATTTCTCGGTTTTGCGATTTTCAGTTGAAGTGTACATAAAGTGAGGTTTGGATATTGGAGGGCTCGTTCTCGTGGTTGCATCTCTCCCTCGCTTTGGTCTTGCACACGATACATTGCCATACACCTCGCATATTCCTGGATAACTTGCAGCTGCAAAATTTGTAATGATACGACAACATTCAATGTTCTTGCTACCCACATTGGTCTATAGTAGTCCCATATATACCACTAGAGTGACAACTTCTACAAGTTACACAATACACGATGACCTTTTCATGCCATGATAAATAGACTTGTAAAACTTTTGCAGGATTTATGATGCAAAATACATCACAAATTTATAGTGAAATATGTAGGATGTAAAACTTATCACATCTTGAGATGCATCATGGATGGACAATACATCATAAAGTCTACGATCCAAAGAACATATATATATATGATAAAATACATCATAAATATTATTATCATGTAATGCACATCATATATTTATGATGCAAATCGTTATCGTATATTTCTGATGCAAAACTATCATATACATCACAAATTGCATAAAAAGCTTTACGATGTAAATTGCATCACAAGTTGTGATTGAAAATGCATCATAAGTTCTGAATGATACTGTTATTTTCTTATGATGTATTTATGATGCTTTAGGAATAGTAACTTGCGATGCGAATGAAATTATAAAATTTACAGCATAAAGTAAAAAACAATGAATAGTAAATGTCTCAAATATGTAGTAGCGAAAAGATGTTGATTTCTAACCCGGAACTTAACTATGAATTGAATACTCTATTAAACTCAAGAATGATATTATCCTCCCGTCAAGTCATGATCCAAGACAAATCTCTCATGCGCGATCAGCTCCCTCCGTTTTCAAGGCGGTTCTGTCTTTTGGAGCTCTTTGGATTGGACCCCATACAGTCGCTTCCCAACCACTTGATCTTTTCGCGTTAAAAAATGAAAATGCTTCCCTAAGAGTACCGACAAATACGTGACAATCGACAAAGATGTCACGAATTGAGTCTCTTACGATTCACGAATCTCGACTTGTATTATGATAATTCAGCAGTATTTCTTTCAAATACTCCTTCTGCATGTACATACGATTGCGAGCATATTTATTTATTTAAAATTTAAAATTTAAATAAATAAATATTTAAATTTTATTGAGAAGAAGAACAAATGGATTGCATGTACCAGGAGAACCTAAGTTCAGCAAGTGGCTCTGCACTGCTACCGAATCATTCTACTGCAACCTGCAGCAGGATGATCAGTGACGTCAGAAGCACTCGACCTCCTGGTCCCAATAGGGAACCTGGATACGGCAAGGGGTGGTATAATCGTTGTAAGAACAAACGTTCCACGGAGAATAAATTTAATTTAGATTAAACTTTCAATAAATAGTAACAATAAAGAAAAATGCAGTCGACCTCCCAACCAGATTCAAGGACGAGGGAGCTATGAAGGAATATATATATTCATATTCATACATTGTAGGAATAATTTACTTCCGCGGTCAAGTTTTAGTTAGTTCTGAGTTCTTTAATATTTAAACTCTTTTAAATAATTATATATGAAACGAGGGTAGTAGATTAACTCGCAGTAGCTGTAACTTTTCATCTATGCAGGTAGGTTACGCTTACTTGAGTCTCGAGCTTAGCTCGGTCAAGTCTTGAACTATTAACTTTTGAGGTGGGGTTTCCTTTCCATCATAAAATATTATTTAGTATTACAATGAAATAAATACATTTTATTATTATATTTATCAATATATATTATTTACGTATGCATTTATAGACACGCGTGTAAACTCCGTCACCCTCGGGCCTCTCGTGTTTCCTTTCACTCTAGTTAGATTAGACTACTATCCCTTCCACTCTAATCCGAATAGCACCACGTACATGCTTACAGAATCTAGTATTAAGTGTCTATTAAATGTCTTTTCTATAAAGCCGTTAAACACTTTAACTAAAATTTAAATATTCTGTGACTTTTTCAGTTGGTTAGTTCTGTGCCAATTCTACTGCTTTGTTCATCACATTCTCAATATCACTCCAACTGAAATGACTGTTATTTCCAAGTGACTGTTTTATTTTCTTAGTCTTTGTTCCAAGCTAACCAAGGACAGCAAGAACAGCTCAATACCAAGATACAAAGTTGGATCAATTTGAAATTTTGGTTAAATAAAATGTGTTTTGCTTATCGATAAGATTTAAAAACCGCCAAAGATCCGCTCGTTGGTGAGCTGTCATCAAATTGATCGCCTTGTCCACCTGCCTAACATCAGCGACTACTGTTATGGCTGTTGAACTCAACTTAGATACCAAAAACGTGAACTTTCATGAGACATATTAACTTTCTTTGTATTTTTCTGATTGAAGTGGTTCTTGTTTTATTAAATAGACTCAAGATATGCTCCGTTATAGGCTAATCGAGGAAGAAATCAGAATACAATCAGAACAAAATTTACCGTCACTGGAATGATTTAAAAAAGAATGCGTCGCTGGCGATTGATCCACTTGCAAGAAACCACCAATGATTTGTCTGCCGAATATCCGATGCCTAATCGATCCTCTAGTTCCTTTGGCCGTCTGCTTGCCTATCTACCTAACACCACCACCGACAGCCAATGATGTTAGGCAGATATGCGAGAGGATGGTCGAGAACTGAATTTCAGTTTAGACCCCCAAAATCTTAAAATGTCATAATGTTCCCTGTAATACCAATTGCAGTGGTTGTTGTCGTTATGGATAGGATATGTTCCAAGTTATCTAGGAAAAAGAACCAACAGCTAAATCTGAGGTTGGCATAGAAAATAACAATCATTTGAAACTTTGATTTCAATAAAATCTGTCGTAAACAATTCATCTGTAACACAAAATTGCAAGTGATCTTCACCGACGGTTCACTCTCTCGGCAAGTTTTTAATGCGGAACTTGATGTCCAAACAATCACTTATCGCTCATATTTTGACCGTGAAAATTTCCATCCATCAGTCTTTGTTATTTCAGTTAAACCTAAAAATGAAATAATATTGAAATTACCGTAGGATAGACAAAAAATTTGAGTTGAAAATTTGCTCGAATTGATTTCAGACTGAATAGCTTGACTCAACTCCTTCTCGAGCCTCCAATCCCTTGCTCAAGCTTGCAAGCTCATAGCCTCTTGTACATCGTTGGTTCATAAAAACGGAACTGAGTTTAGTTCAGACTGGATAGTTCTATGTTTGAATTTTTTTGTTCTAAATTACTTTTTGAACTACTATCCTTATAATGAGAGTCTTCTGAGCAAGAAGATTCGTGTGACATTATCCAGATGTATTCCGGATATGTGATTGTTATCTTGACAAGTCGTCTTGTCAGTGAGCGTCTTGTGACTCCTTGTGGCTCATTATGAATATGATTCATTGAATCCAGATTTGTCATTTCAGTGGATTTTGGAGTAGAATCAAGGGAATCCACAAGGATCGATTGTTTCAGAATCAGATCCAGTTCAATCAAACTAGATCTGCCTTTTACATGATCATCTTCAAAAAAGAATATGACTAATAGACGTAACAACTTCGCTTGATCTGATTGATTAAATATCACTCATATAGACATACCATTTATATGAGTCAAATCTGCTAGTAGATTGAAACAGAGTTACAAAAGACAATTTTTCAAAAATCACATATTGACTCTTGATGACTTTTGTGTTGTACGATAGAACAAACATATATCTTGAAATCCTCATCATGTCCAATCTAAATGCATTCTAGGCATTTGGGATCGAACTTAGTCCCTAATTCATATGATATAGATGAGTAAGCATAACAACCAAAATTTTTAATCAGAGCAAGTTCAGTTTTGAATCCATAACATACTTCTTTTAATTTGGTGGCTCTTGCGGATGATTGAAAATGATTGAAACTATGATCATTTTGGATGTAAATCAAATAACTAGTCTGCTGCCTCGACTCACAAGTCAAGCACGATATTTGTGAGTATGGTTCAGACTTGCTGAGAGTTAACTAAAATTTACTCACACATACGCCTAATATAAGATTCATTAAATTTCATGAGGTAAAACTCGCAAGTGAAGTAGATGCATACTATTTCGAAACAAATTCAACATAGTTCTTGGGTTCCACTGCACCAAGGAGCATTTTAGCTTCTTTCCTTCCTCAAGCTACAGTTCTTCTGCATTATTACTCATGACGAGATTGAAATTTCATTTCTCTAAAAGTCACTTCATTTTTGTTAATTGGATTCTAAACAGCATGCTATAAACTCGTAAATGAACGGAATAAGAAACTCCGTTATAGGACACTTTGTTCTTATAACGGACTTCCATGCTCACTCGTTGATATTTTATACGGAGTTCATCCGTTTCTATGTTGGTTTTGTCCGGGAATTTTGATCGTTTTCAACAATAATTCTTCGGTACTACAGTAATCACGAACATATTCTTTTTCGTCTCGGAACTTAGGAAAAGCCTGACTAGTACGGTTTGAACCTACACAGCTATAGTTTTAGCCATTCAACATATAGTACTAGCGTTGACGTAGAAAATTCAACTGGTACAGCAGTTTAAGATCCGGAGGGAAGAAATCAAAGCAGATGATAAAGTGTAGTAGTCAACTGCAACTGATATTCAAAGTGACAGTTGCTCATGATTTCATTGTCAGAAGACCTACGTTGATGTCTGCGTTGATGTTGGTCGACCATTTATCTCGCTGGTCATCTAGATCTCCTTTTTGAGAGATGTTTGCTTTGTCTACGATTCAGACACACTTTGATATAATATAATATCTCAGTGATTTCGTTTCTATGTTTAACTAAAAGTGTTAATTATATTTAAATCTTGATTATTTTTTATGTAAATTTAAATCGAAAATATGTAAATATTATAGGAAAAAATACTATTATATTATTTAACATAATATACACGTATATATATATGATTTAAAGACCAAAATCAATGTTATTGTTGTAAAACAAAGTATATACTGAAAGTATTCTCATAAAATCTCTTCGCAATTCTCATCGCCGGCATGCATGATCATGATTTGCACCAGGACCACTTTAACTACACTGATGTCAACCTTTCTAAGTTTCAGAATATGTTAGATTCACTTGTACGAGATGTATAACACAAAAGGGGGTGCGTGACAGAATACGTAACCAGGATAATCTACGCAGATCTCACACGTATCGAGTTCGTGGCAAGATTACATTAGCGACGTTAAGTAATTATCGCAGATATGAAACGAGTCGAGTGCGTGTCAGATTCAGTTAGCAATGTCATGATAATGATCGCGGATCTCCAAGGAATCGAGTGCGCTTCAGGACTGCATTTTGCATCGTTAAGATATCATCGCAGGTCTCGAAGGAATCGTGTGCGTTTCAGGATATAACACTAGCAACGTCACGATTATAATCGCAGATGTCCCAGGTACACACCATTATCTCAAGGAAGAGCCTGAACGGTCTAGACTAATAAGTATTTTGGCTGCGCGCACAATGCGAAACCAGCAATAGATAATCAATTATACGCATCTCAGTTACTAAAGCTCACGTCAAATAGCAGAGTCATGCATGGATGTTAATGAAACATTCACTGTAGGAAGTTTTTATAGTTGGATGTTCATTTGAAAGGATTTGACGTCCAACGACCGATCTGTTCCCCTTCCCTATAATGTCCCAACAATCACAATGACCTTCGAATTGCGGATCCTCCTGCAGCAACGTTGCCAGCTTTTCTGGCCAGAGCATGTCAGGTCTAGTGGTCCTGCTGAGGGTGTAGCGGCCTGTAGCGGTCTTTCTACTTATACCGTAGTGCTGCATCTTCATGCCCAACAGCTTGCACTTTTTAAGCTAGAAGACTACGTTAACACTTTGTACCCTGTGAATCAGTCGGACATTGCTCAGCTTGCATGGAGAATCTAGGACTCAGGAGAAGACTGAACTTCTTAGGTAAGACCAGTACAAGAACAAGTTCAGTGGAAATGATATCGGACTCCCCAAACTCAAGATTAGAATCGCAGATCTTTAGAAAAATTTGCTTCCATGTGCCCGCCTGCAAACTCAAGCTCAGCTGAGACGCGACGGACACTATCGATCTGCAGGCAGCTTGGGTTAAGATCCACTGTCAAAAAGAATCATTCTTATCTTCGTGTGGATGAAGGTCTTAGACTACTAGTCTAGATCTAGGAGTATTTTGCATCAGAAAAGCTGCAGCAGAGTTCGAACTGAGTTCTGGAGTTAAGACGCAACTGAAAGACTGTGGTTCATTGATTTAGATATATTTATAGAATTGCTAGACTGACTTTCTATTACACACAGTTCGATGCTTGTTTGGAATTTTCAGATCCACGTATGCAGGGGTGAAAAGATATTTTTCATATACATGTATCTCCGCTGTCTTTTGTGAAAAGTCTATTATTATATAAAAAGCACGAGATACGACTACGAGTGATTCCTCATAGCTGGTGAATAGCAAAACTGTCAAGATTTTGAAAGAACCAAAGCAGACAGTAGACTTCACTGTTACAGTAGAGATTGACGTTCTAATTTCCTAGTGGAGGACCTCTCCAGCTCAAAATAGCTGATTGTTCAATGGCCTTCATCTGGGTCAACTCTTCCTTCTGTTCATTAACCACAATCTCATCTCCTTCTGGAGACTGGACTCTATTGTAGCATCTAGGCATACGCAAGCACAGTCCATGCATGGACTGTGCTTGCGAGGACTAGCATATGCTAGTCCTCGTCGTGCTTGCAGTCGACTTCCGAATTCGTCCAGTTACAGTTACTGAGATTAGCCCTGAACGACTTCCCCCCCGCAGGCAGCTGACGTTTAATCTGTCTACCTTTGAGAAGTTACTCCTAAGTGCTTGGCAATCCAAGCTGAGTTCAAAAATTATGAGCTGGCTGCATCCCAACCATCGCGACTATGCGTAGATTTAAGGTAACAGTGCCCACATTTGAGACAGTAACATCGTGACTCAACGTGATTATGGTTGGAACTGATGTTTTCCGTGTTTTAGAAATCATTTTGTTTACGTTATCAGATCTCTTGTATGATGTTAGTTCTTCTTTGATTCTTACCTGAATGGGAAATATAACGGCTCTTTGTTTGTAACCCACTGTTTACGTTTAACTTATCAGATTTCTCGTACATACCAATAGTATGATGTTTTAACTCTTATCTGAATCGCATCTTAAGGGAATTATAACCGCTCCGTTGACATAACCGACTAGCATGTCCGTACGATCCTTTCTGTTGTAAAACGGTCTTTCTGTGTGCAGATTATATATTCGTGATATATCGAAGTCATCTCGTTTCTATGTTGTCGTGTTGCTGTCCTAAACAGTTTTACTTTTCTAGTTTTTTGTAATAAAGATTTCATATATATAAAGAAAACAAAGTCATCTCGTTTCTATGTTTTGTGACAAAAATTTAATATATATATATAAAGAAAACAAAGTTATCTCGTTTTTATGTTTTTCGTGTTTGTGAAAGAATTTCGGTCGTTTTAAATAAACTATTGTTTAAAATGATTTATAAACATTTTCTGGTCCTGGCGGCCCTGGCCATTGACCTTCCGGACCAAAAGGTCACGGCGCAGCGCCGTCGCTGCAGCGGATAGTTTTCAAGGCTAAATATAAGCAAGCGACAAACTTTAGCATCTGACGCGTATCAAACAGGGACTACCTGCATCTGTGCATTCTGGCTCGACTCGCATATATAACTATATATATAGTGATAACGGTAGATTACGTACCCATGGCCAGGTTAGCAAAACAGAGCTTTTTACATGCCCAGAATCTACAGTCGGGCAGACTGAACCCGGGTTCGAATTCATTCAACACCGCCGGGATTTCCAATAATATATTCATGAAGATGAAACTTCGTATAGAGGAAACTTTACTAATCACAGTCGACGATTAACCGTGAAGAGTGTAATTTTGCAGTGGTGAATTCGAGGACGTAGGATGAAATGAGTCCGAGACTGAAAGGGAGACGTAACGTTAGTCAGACGGATACGTGGCACGTAACGAGTTTCCTTGGTTTTGGATGATCATGTCAACACCATGCAGAGTAGCCATCACGGTGACAGTGGATTGATACAGTGAGAAGTGGAACAGGAGAATTCGAGCTCATTGTTCGTCCTTTTGACTTTCTACTAGCACGCTCCCCGTCTCCGGAGTCCGGAACAAATATTGTTGTTAGAACAGGCTCGGAGAGTGGGAAGTCCTGCAACAATAGATTCATAGAATGATCACTGTGAAGGTCAAGACGAGGAATTTCCAGTCGTGGTCTTTGCCTCTAACTTATGACTTTTCATGATCATGGTCAGCTTATATAATCATTCCTACAAGCGTGTGTTTCGGAACATAGTCAGTATCTACTCAGTAGTATCCGAACTGACGGTCCTCGTTCTAGAGACACAGTTCTTGGCTCTTGACTACTCAGCTGCTTTGTGTTTTTGGGCTTCTGCATTCTGGGTGTGTTCTTTCTTTTGTCTTAAAAGTATTTCCGAACGCACCTCTAGTGGAGATGACACTCCTAAGCCTTCTGATCTGATCCTCACGTCTCGAATTCGAAAGTTCTCTGGCGGAATGCATGGATCGGAGTAGGACAATTTTTACCGAGTAGAGACCTGGGGGTATGACATATAGTTGTGTTTTTTGTGTGGTTGTTATGATGCCGTACTTTCCACTTCAACTTCTTCTCCGTGGTAGATAATAAACCTTATTCACTGCCTCATTTGGACATTTTCAGATTCAGCACATCGACTTATTTAACCTTTTGCCTGGAAAACCATGAAAGAATGGATCTCGATCGAGTTATCACAACCTGATGTATGCTTTGTTGGCTAGCCTGTAAACCTTACAGAAGGTCACAGATATGGAGGTCTTTGGAGGTCTACATTTTAATTTGACAGGCAACATCAATCATCATAACTGGCGCTGTTGCTAGATGACCTGAGGAGACCTTCCCCAACGTTCATTTAATTTGGAATGGAAGTCAAATTGACTCTCGAGTTATAAACCAAATGATTACAGAGATCTAGACATGTTAACTCTGTGGAGTCAACGTGGAGTATGAAGGTAGATTACATGGATGCGCAAATGCTAATCTCAGTCCGGAAGCTCTGTAACTTTCTGTACAGGAGAAGTGATTCGGTAGTTGAATAGTGACTTGGTTTTGGTAGTGTTATAAATTATAAACACTACGTGCATATCAGATAAGTATCCCATCTCACAGTACTGTTCCAGTACTCAGGAGTTATTTTATCTAATAGTATATTGAACTCACTATGAACAGCAGAACAGAGAATTCTTCTTGAGGTTTTGTAGTTTGTACAAGTTAAGAATTTGATAGCAGAATTAAGTAGAGCTCAAGATACAATGGTTGGATCTGAGCCATTTGCTCTATGTTCACAAAGAGATACGTACAGCTAGAAATTAACACGGGCTAATTATAAACTAGCCGAACCGAGTTGCTATAAATATGCTTCTGAATACAGTCCATCAAAAGCAACGAATTCAGTGTGCCTTCAGATCGATCCCTGAGTTCAGAAAATCTTCCATGTTAGATTCAAATGGTTTTGGCGATAGAGTTGAATTGTAGTCAGTCGTTCCTGAAGAGGCAGCGCGAAGCTTGCAGCTAGCAAGCCTCTGGCTCTTACAGTATCCATCGCCTGACTCCCTAGATGCATTGATAAGTTCACTCGTTTCACTTTGTGCCGATGAAGATCGATCTAGAGCGAGCTCTAGCCAAAATAGAGTACATGTCGATTGCATTCAGCTAAATGCTTGCAGCTCTGACAACTTTCATCATTATCTTCATACAAAGCGCTTTTGTATGAAGATAATGAACCTGAAAGACAGGTGAATCTCATACTATAGTGATGGGGAACCAAAAGATCCTCTTTAATCAGTGGCATAACGTTATACAGCATTCTCATGGAAAAGGAGTTACTTACAATGCACCTGTTTGATCTTAAGTAGGTTGACAGCCTCAGTGATGAGCAATTGCGATGCCAATATTCTGGATCTCATATCAGCTTCCACTCATACGATCACTGTTTTCACTATTGCAATAATCTGGATCGAGTCTATAAGACGTTGAAGAAAACCCGAATCACATCAAGTGAGGAGTTTCGCCACCTTGCCAAATTGTGTTCTCTCTAAGAGTTGTACTGACAGGACCTCTATGGGAACTGGCCATATAGCCACAGGGATCTGCCAACAAGTGCCGAGTGATCTAAACTCATGACACAAAAGTGGAACTCAAAAACATGCTTTCCACCATTCGCTCCTCAGTTATCCTCACACAGCGACCTGAAATTTCGTTTGGAGTTTAATGTATCTGTTAATACAAGAGCATGAAATCAACGAAGGAACTCTCCAGACACTGAGGTCGTAAGTGATTTACTGGCAACCAAGATTATGTTCCTAATCTCTAATTTTGCGGTTAGAAAATATGACCTCAAACCAGAACGAAGTAAAAGTGTCGATGCAGCTTAAATGAGCCTGTTAATATCTAGAAATATGTAGGGTTTACGAATTAAATTCATCATGGGGAGCAGAACGGTTCAAACCTTGCGCAGAAGTCTTTTTAGGCCAAAGCTCCACCAAAGAAACAGAATCTGATCTAGTGATGCTTGCTACAGCCAGGATAGCAAGTCCCTAACACGGCGTATCGATCGATTTGAGGCCCAGAAACTACGAACAGAACCAACTCGAACTCCAGCAGCTGATTCTGGTGCCAAAATGATCCGAGAATGGATCAGCTCTCCATTTCGCGAGTCACCCATCGCCATCTAGTTGTGGTACACGAGTTGTGTTAAGGCTCTCGTCGGAAACTAAAGACCTTAACTCACAGTAAACACGATTACTGGATAAGAAAACAGGGCAGAAGCTCGAGCTTGTATACATTGTCAAGAAGAAGGACAATGAATCAAAGCCTGACATTCTGTATATTTTTAATCAACATACTTGTATGTTTGTGCCTGTTCAGCAGATTTACATGACATTGAGTCGAGATGGATGAGCCTACTCACTGGAAGCTCGAATCGAGTAATCTGTATCCGCATCGCGCTTAGTGGATAATCACGCGGGGGTCGTGACATCATGGTTCAGTGTGGCTATGTTCAACTCAATGTCTAGGTTCATACTTCAGTCATTCTTTCTAATCCTAAGTTTATTCACTTTTACTATATAGAACTCAATCTTATCTCCTTGTGACTAACTACTAACCTCTTATGTAACCTTTGAGTAATAGGAACGCGACGCAATGGGTACCAAACGGATGGAAAGACCCCATCAAACCATACAAGGGAAAAAGGAGATCAGATTGAGATCAAGATCTCTATTGAGTAATATAGGTTAGAGTATGTAACAGCGGAGATGCTTCTGATCCCTTTATTTGTGTACTCTGAAGAAGTTGCGGTTTTCACATAGATCATGGTCGACGTCGGAACTGAATGTTATATCATTGTACAGAAATCATTTCGTTCCTATGCAAATTAGAGTTTTGAAATTTTTAATGATGTGAACTCTTATCTGAACGGAAATACTACACTTTGACCGACTCACATGCTTGTGCAGAACTCGTTGATCTGTGTGTGGGGTCTCTTTTGTGTCGGATTAGTTAGTATTTTACTGAAGTCATTTCGCTTTTATGTTTTCACGTTGTTGTCGGAGAAGTTTGATCGTCATCAATGTCTGGATGTAAAGTTTGCATGTACTGTCTTGTCAAAGTCATCTCGTTTCTATGTTTTCCATGTTGTTCTCAGAGAATTTTGGTCGTTTTCAGTAAATAAATGATTTCTCTTTCCGGGGCCACAGAACTTTCGCATCTGTGACGTACGTATAGAGCTAGATAACCCTGGGAAGATTCCGGGTATCAGATTGGAGTGTTTTGGGTGTAGTAAACGTACACTACTCGCACCTGTCGCATAGTGAGTACGTGCTAAACGGAAACTGATACGAACTCGAACACGAGTATAACTTTCTTGACAGCTCAAGAGGTGGAGGAGATCTTGATTCGATGGTAGCTATAGACCAAGTCTTGCTGGAGTATCTTGACCTCATTCAAAAACTGGTGATTCACGTCTTCGGACGTGAATCCTCACCTTTGTAATTTTGTCAGGACGAGGACCTGACAATGTGTCATCCTCGGCTACTTCTCGGTGAACAGTTTCGAATCCTCCCACTCCTTCTGATTTGTTGCTGTCAGATAAAATCACCCGTTGCTTTCAAAAGCTCTCGCAAGGCCAGGACATCATGATCAATTGCAACGTGATAGAAGTATATCTTCCGAGTACGATGGCTATAGCTATCAACTCCGCGCGCTGCTAGTAGTTTCCAGCATCGAAGACGTACTTTCCTGTGCCCCATATATCCAACCCACGAGCAGACGACTGCCTCCCGATACAATCAGAACAACAACCCTTCGGTTCTTCTTCAAACAAAAGCAACCAATACGACAATTACTTCTCAGATCTGAAAGATACTGGACAATCCTCAGAAGAAGAGATCTAGAGTGGAGATGATCGAACGAAATCGAAAGACGGGGAAGTTTTCCCAACAAGTCACGCTCGGATTTACCTAGACTCTGGTTGAGGGTAGTGTGCGCTGCTGTCTGGAATTTGATTTTTCCTGTCTTCCTGGGGTTTTCCAACAATTCAACAGTTCAATATACCTGGATAATAAACTGTGTGATCATGATCGTAAAATGTAGTATCTCATTTCATAATAGGTTCTTACTTGCTGTTGTTTAAGTACAGCTCACCAAGTATCGAAAGGTGCAACTGATTACTTTTAGTCGGTAATTAATCTCCATAATTTTAGGAGATTCACTGTACTAGATTATATATGACCGATCTTGTTCGCTCTTCTTACGTTAGAACTTTAGGTTTAGTTTAAGCACAGAGTCGTGATTGACTCGTTTAAATGTTGAATTCTGAGTTGTAAGGATTCATTCCTTTCAGAGTCTTAACATCCTTATTAAAGACTTTTGTAAGCGTAAGGGTGGGTCTTATGGTTGACTAATGATTAAAGAGTACCATTTCACTTGAACTTTTCTCATGTACTAGTTGTTCAGTGATCAGAAATTCTTACTCAACTTCATCGTGTCAATCGCACAGTGTTACTACATGTTGAGTGGCAAATCTGCACTCGCAAATCGGCAAAATCGATGGCAAAACATGTATTGTTTGCCATCGAGGAATAGTCATTAGGTAGCTGCCCTTTAGGTACTAAGCTCTTGGTTAACAGCAACTTAAGTTAAGCTAGAGCCTCAGGCAAGCTGGACTGCTGCTTGAAAGAGAAAATAATCAGACTTGAAAAATGTAAAGACACTATGTTATAGTGATTGTCAAGGTGAGCGCCGTGACTTGTTCAGATGTGTCAAAAGAGTCTGCAGTGAAATGTTTTTACTAGTTATAGTTTAGTTAAAAACACATTTTAGGGAAATATGTGATAAGTGACAGAAAAGTAGAATTACGGTTATTAGAGTTCTGGAGATCCTTCCTCCGTAGAACTGAGGCTCCTCTTGTTCTCTTTGCTGTCCTTCTTTTAAAATGATGCTGCTTGTCCCGCATTTTATTTCAAAACGAAAAGAACTATATATCGGTGATAGATTTAATTTGCAGAACTATACATGTGTTCTGACTAATGTGAAGGAGACAGACAGAAGTAATGATACTGGGCAAACAGACCACACCTAGACACGTTAGATTAATTTAGACATGTTAGTTCTAAAAAGACTAACAGTGACATACATGCTGCCGTTCCACCACTGAAGGTCAACTGATAGCTATACGTATCTTGTATTAATATATATTGACATGCAGCAACGAGAGTGATCCATCATGATCATTGTATGCTGGGCTTGTAGCTTTACGTTATCTCTTTTCTTATTGACATACAGCAAGAGAGTGATCCATCATTATATGTGGAGAGCTGCAGTCTACAAGAATGCTATCAACATTCTTAACTTACACAAACTACAACTTTTAGAAGAATTTTATGTTGAACTTCAGCTATTCATAATGAGGTCGATATTATAGAGAGACCGCAATTGTACTGTCACAGTGATGCGATACTTAATCTGATATGCACTTCTCGGTATTCTCTACACCCCGTCGAAGAACTATCAACCAAGGCATGATGATGTCAGTTGTCACCTACTTGCACTTCTACTTTATCTAAAGTTTCTGAGATTCGAGTGTCCCATTCAACTGAGATTAGCACAGCAATCTATCTTTATACTCCTACTCCAGAAGAAAGCACAGTCAAACGTGTCGTTGTGAACATATGGTTTACAACTTTAAACACGATTTGATACTCGTGAGACTCTCGATTTGTAGAACCAGGATATACACTTCTCCAGACATGGGTCATGGAGCTACAGCGCCATTTATGGTGGTTGTTGCATGTAAACATGTAGAGATGAAGCAACAAAGATCTCCATCCTCTGACCTGTGTTAGATTTAGAGTGCTTAAAAGTCAGTATGCAGAATCTGAAAATCTCGAAGAGGCCGTGCAAAATGCCTATTTATATACCCGAGGAGAAGAAGCTGAACTGGGAGAGTACGCCGCGGACTTCGCTGACCCAGTCTTCAACAGAAACGCACCACAAGCTGTGTAAGTACTGCAACTTGATGAAAAGGTGTATCGATTGTGTATACAAGAACAGTGGCAGCTCACGTAGATAGGCTGATATAGGTTTTGAGGCGGGTCATGACAGGCCCGTCTCTTATTTCTGTTATACGTTGGAAAGTACTAGGAATCCTCTCCGGTCTTCTCGCTGCGTATAGTTGATCTATTGCATGTTTTAGATGTTAGCTCTCTTTCACAGCAGATTGCTCGTTTTCTGGAGTCACAAGAAAAGTGAAACAGCCAGACTCTTCTTTCGTATGTGGGGGTGGTTCTGTGGATGATGGAGTATCACAGCCAGACTAGTGTGATTAACAGACATCGTGGACATGATAGGCGGGTAATACGAGCCCTCTGACTTCATACTGATAGAAAAGTTATTGATTTCAAGCATTAATAACCCAAAACCGAATGTACCTATACAGGAAAACAGGGCTATACAGATTCGAACCGTCTTAACGTCGCACTCGGCTGTCAAGTATGACTTTCTCTTTATCCATCTGTATGAGTCAAAGGCACCAGGCAAAGACTATAAGAAGAGTTGCTCAGCACTTTGTGGTCTGGAAGAAGTTTATTCAGACAAACCTTTTACGGACGTCTAACAGATTATGGACACTCCGTATTGCTGTGTCTTTTCAATCTTGCCTTCATTCTGAACCGGAGCTCGTTAGCAAAACCTCATCGATCAAGACATCATCTGGGCGATTGCCTTTCTCCACCTTGCGTCACTCTCCAGGCCCCAGCAGTGAATTTCCTGTACAGAAAGTGAAGAACGACCACGCAGAAAACAGATGCGCTCTGTATTCTGCCGAAAATAGAACACTTTCGTGAGGTGAGTATCAGCAGGCCTGAGTGTCATATTAGTGTTCGTCGAGTCACGAGAGAAAAAAATCACTCAGACACCGAATGCAGAAGCCCAAAAGCACGAAGCAAGTAGCCAAGAACTATTTTTCAAGAACGAGGACTGTCAGTTTGATTATAGGTACAAGTAGAAGATACTGAGCATGTTCCTGAATTCGAAAGGAAACTTGCAGGAATAAGCTGATCGTGAAAAATTACAAGTCAGAAGCAAAGCTGATGACTGGAAGTTACTAGTTCTGAACTTGAGAGTGATCATTTGATCAGGATGAATCATTGCATTGTTTATGACATTGGCAGGGGACTTCCCACTCTCCTCCCCTGTTCCCACAGCAGCATTTACTCTGCTCTTCTCAGAAGAGGCACCTGCTACAGGAAGCTAGAAAACGATTAACAGTGGGTTCTCCTGTTCCACTTCCCATCGTATTAATCCGCTGGATGTGTATGGATCCATCAATGGGAGACCGCTTACATGGGAATGATATTTAACTTTCATGAATTAGCTTGGCTGCCTTTGCACTTATCTGTTTCGTTTGACTGTTTCGATTTACTACCTTTGAGGAGCTCAAAGGTAGTAAGTAGTAGCTTCTCATAGTGCACCTAACCAGGTCAAAGTTTCTGATCATGAGATGTCGGCCGTATACATATTCACGTCAGAAACTCGTCTCACTCGTAATAAGTACGAGTGAGAATCGTGTTTCTCACTCGTAATAAGTACCAGTGAGAATCGTGTTTCTCACTCGTACTTATTAGCAAGTTCCGCCTGTCAGGTGAATTTGCAGGAAGGGTGAACAGGTAGAACTTGACAGCTAGCATGTCTTTCCATGACTATAGTACTGAATTGAACTTTTGCCTAATTCTCCCGAGGAATAGCAGTATAAACCATATTACTGCATAAAAACTCCATTTGCCAAACCCAGCCTGAAGTTCTGAAGAGTCGTTAATTTGTCGAGTTGAAAGCGAGAAGCACACGAGAAACCGACTCACACTATAATTTTATTACCTCTCCTGAAACCTTTTTCTTCGCTTGTGACAAGCCCATCTCATCTCGTCGTTGATACGTGCGCTACTATTAGATGCTTGCAAGCTGATCATCAGTTGAGCATCCCAACTATAGTTAAGATCCATTGAAAATAACTTTTGTCCTTCTGGAAAATTAACACCCCATGCACAAACATAAGACATGAAACTGGACAAAGTGCAGGGTTCGGATCGATAATCTGTATGTGTAATGATGTGAAACAGAGAGCGCATGAGTAGCAGCGTTGCCAGTTCTTTCACGGAAGCATTAGTTTGAGTGATCGGTACTGGAAGATTAGGAAGAACATCAGAGACCTTGCACAGAATGGTACGAGTAACTAAGACTCTTCTTGGTGTTTACAGGCTTATGATCTTCTCCTCTGTTAGATTCTATCTCGAACTGAACTGTCAAAATCAAGTTGCACTCACAAACATGAATTCTGATACTTCTCGTCTCTCATATCTCTCTTTCTAGCAATTCCTTTCATATTAAAACCTTTTAACTCTTGCTGAAACTCATAACGTTTGAAGACCTCAAGATTACAATCACACCCACAAAATCATTAACAGATCTAGTCTATGAATCTCCAAGTATCGCAAGAAGAAATTATAGTGCACAAATTAGAGGTTTTCAAACCCCTATCATCTTCAACCCTCAACCTTCAACTCTTGATCTAACCGTCTAGTCTTTCTAAAACTTCAGGTATGCTTTCGAGGAGAGTCTTTGAAGGGCAGCCTTCTAACTGTGACTAATTGTCAAGATAGAGACTGAATGAGAAGGCAAGAGCCAACCAACTTGCCTGCAAGAACCAAAGCCTTCCACCGATACTGATTTCTGTCCGACAGTCGATCTTTACTCAACAAGATCAATTACTACTCCACACAACATATACTCAACTGATTAGATCAATCACAGGGTGTATGTCTCTTATAGCCTTCTCAGGCTTCTAAAACGGTCTTCTGATAGCATTACAACGACACTCACATCCAATGATACTCACACAAGACTTCTATAACCGGGTAAAAGATAGAATAAAGATGGGAAGATAAGAGAAGAGAAGTAAGAAAAAAAATAATAAGGAAATGAAAGAAAAGATGAGAAATCAATCTTCCGACAGGTTTCTACACTTGCTGAATCTGAGTGGAGTAAAGCATTTATTCAGTATACAAATACCTTTAGTGTAGCAGCGGGAACCTTAAGTCAGTTAGATGGAGATGGGCATGATCATCCTATAGCTTATGTCAGTAGGCAGATGGTTCTCTCGGAGAAGAATTACTTTGTAATTGAACGAGAAAGATTAACCATGATTTTTGGATTGAAGAAATCTCGACATTACTTGCTAGGAGGAAATATTTTCATAATCACATATCACAAAGTTTTAACATATATCTTTAAAAAGCTTAATGCCGAAGGTCATATTGCTCGTTGGAAGATCCTTATAACAGAATACAATTACGTGACCGAAGATAGACCCAAAAAAAAGTTTGCATATGCTTATCTCTTATCGAGAGCTTATGATGTTGAGAGAGAATAATCATTTGATGATTCATTTCCAGACGAGCAAGTGATGACCATCACAAGCAATGAGGAGGTACAAGACTGAGTACAAGAAGATCTGAAGTTTCCTTGTAGATGATTTTTTTCCAAAAAGTATGCATACTTGAGAACATAACGAATTGATCAAGCGATGCAAATCTTACACCAAGGTGGAAGGAATTCTATTTCATCAAGGAGTAGATGGTTTACTAAGGAGAGCAGTTGGTCAGAAAGAGACTTTCAAGCTAATGCACGAGTTTCACGACGTCACTATTTGCGAAGATCACTTTGCTGGTAAGATAACTGCCTTCAAGATTTTGGATGTATGTTATCATTCAAAGAATGTTTGGACTATTGTCAAACTTACGACGTATGTCAAGCATTTGCTCCAAAGTACTAAACCACATCCGTTAATATCAATTCTAATGTTAGGATCATTTGAGAAGTGAGGTATTGACTTTGTAAGTCCTCTCAATTGGACACCTCGAGACAACAGATATATTGCAGTCAGCATTGACTACTGTACCAAGTGGATAGAGGTTAGACTTTTGAGAGAGACTAATGAAATGGAAGTAAGTGGATTCTTATGAGAGAGGATCATCACAAGATTTGGATGTTCGTTAGCGTTGGTCTCAGATAGAGGAGGAGAGTTTGTAAGGAGCATGAGTACTGCTATGCTGCAACACTTTTCTATCAAGTCACGAATAAAGACGTCATACAAATCAAATGCTAATGGTCTTGCTAAGAAGATCAATCTTACATTTTGTATGATGCTCGTCAAAGATGCTGATGTTGAGACTGCCAAACATACTTGGGATAAGAGGCTACATGTCATCTTATGAGAGTATCGAATGACAACAAAGACTTCTACTAGGTATTTCTCATTTTGATTTGTTTATGGAGTGGAGTCCAAGTTGCCGATCCAGTTCGAATTGGATACTTTTCAAACTATTCTACAAAAGTTGAAGAGGTCCAAGACAAAAGACGTCGTCAGATCAAGGAGGGAGTAACTCATAGAGTTGAAAGAGACTCGAGCGGTAGCATTGATCTGGATGGAACGAGCTCAAGCGTATCAAAAGAAGAGTTACGACAAACGACTAGGCAAGAGTGAGATAAAATCTTTCCAAGTCGGAGATTGAATAATATTATATGATGCTATCAAATTCAAGAGAGCTATGAAGAAGTTTCTTCCTAGATATTTTGGTCTTTTTGTTGTAGATAAGGTGTGGAACAGTTTCACATATGATCTTCAGGAACTGGGAGGAAGGAGATTCGATCGGATCAATCATGACAAGTTGAAGTTGTTTCAATGACGAAAGTTCTCTCTTCACTCCGAGGACGGAGTGAAGATTTAGTCGAGGGTAAAATGTAACGACTTATTTTACACATATGATGTTTGTTTATTAGTAAGATGTTTAGTTATAACTACGTGTGAAGAATGTTTATTTGCTGCCCAAGTACTTTAACGAGGTATCAAGTTAGTCATGACTAGCTAAAGTTAGTTATGGTTAAACTTAACTATACTTTTGGACAGAATTCAGATATTTCTTAAATAGTGAGCACACTATCTTGTCATCTACCATAAGAAGACGAAATAAATCGTGTACAGCTTCTTGCACTTCATATTAGACAGTTATAACATAGAGAAGAGGATCTTACAAAGGCACAACAAAAGTTGAAAGAGGCTCGTCTCAAGAATAAAAATAGGTTTGACAAGACCCACAAGTTCTGACCAAAACTCATACACGCTAGAGATTAGGTTTTGGTATATGATAGTACTCTAGAGAACCAGCACTCTACAATTTGAAAGTTTTCTAGGAAGTGGTTTGGTCTATCCGATGTCTCAGATGTGCATCAAAATGCTACTTATTCTTTGCAGGAGCTTGATGGTACACCTTTGAGACTTCTTATTGCCGGTAAGCGCATCAAGTTATTTTTCAAAAAAGAAGAGAAAATTTTGAGCTAGCCGATTTTTTTGAGTTAGAACAAATCATAGATACTGATGAAGATCTTCTACCTGAAGACGTTGAAGAGAACGATGGAAACTTAGATAGTCTTGGAAACTAGTGGAAGAGTTGGCACATACCGGAGGATGTGCAAGTTTGGAGGGGATAAATGTCATGCTATGTGACGTCTTATACAGCGAAACAGATCTCCAAAAGACACCCGAGTGACATTTCCACAAGAAGTTGCACTCGAGTTTACCAAGCCGAGCAGGAGTTAAGCTAGGGCTGAGCTAGACAAGCTGCCCCCTAGCTTGAGTTAAATTAACCAAAATGCGGAGCTCGTTGAAGAGAGTGACCTCGTGTCTTCAATCGTGAGAACTATGCAATAGTTAATGCAGTATTTAAATTATGAAAATGTGAAAGAGAGAAATCTATCGATTCTAGCTCGTGACTTGAATCCATAATCTGAAGGTACAAGTGTGTAGGTGTACCTTCCTCGATGTGGATTTGAATTTGAGTAGGAGAAAGGAACAAAAGACATGGTGCTTCCGCGTCTCTTCTTTGCTTTGGTAGTTTTCTCTGGCTGCTCCCTAGCTGCCCGTGTTTTAGGTAAGTGCCATGTCAGCCCTGGCCCTACTTACTACTTAGGTGGCTACCCTTTAGGTCCACCAAACACCTACTGTGTCATCCAGTTGGTGTTAGGTTGGTATCTCCTGCACTTACAGTCACGGTCCTCCCTAGAAGACTTCACATTGTGTTTTCTGGATTCCTTCTTCCAGAAGACATCTTTCGGGAAGACGTCTGTCTTCTGGCTCCCGGAAGAAGTCGGCTTCTTCTCAAAAATCTGTCTTATTTCATCTTCCCGTTAGCTGAAAGCTGGAGAAGCTGAAAAAGACATTGGTAACAGCTTCTATACTTGCTAAACCTAAGTGAGTAAAGCAATTATTCTGTATACGGATGCCTCTAATGTAGCATTCAGATGTACATTAAGTCAGTTAGATGGAGATGGGCATGATCATCCTATAGCTTATGCTAGTCGGCAGAAGGTTCTCACGGAGAAGAATTACTCCGTGACTGAATGAGAAAGATTGTCAGCTCAGTGGTCCGTGGACATTCGCATGAGTGATTCTTGTTGTCAAATTTGTGTATAAGATGGAGGGTCGAGGATTCGTAGGGCATTCTTTCTTGCGTGGTGTTTTCTTGAATGTTTCCTAGTATTCTACATGGAGGATAAGGGGCAGCGAGAGTTGTACTCGTGGACGAAGGGTTGATCTGAGTTCCGGATCTTCCATTCTTGAATCCGTTCCATATCAAGCTTCACTACATCCTTCGAGATAACTTTCAATAGTGGTTCGTTGCCTACTTCAGTGAAGAGTTCATGAGGAGAGTGGTGGACTTACCTGCTCCGGTGATCTTGCTGATCGTCACATATGAGGAATTGGGACCTGACTGTGTACATCTTACTCTGACGACTAATGGACCTGAACTTTTTGACCAACGTCCCTTTCAACATCTGGATCGATGTCTGATGTCACTGTCGAAGGAAGATCAACCATCGTGCGTGGATCACGAGGAACTTTGACAAGGAGTAATGTAATCAAGTGATGGCTTTCTAATTTTCTTTCATGGTATCTTTCATCGTAGATCGATTCAAAGTCATTATCGTGACTTTGTATTGAATTTCGTGTTTATTGTGTCATTGTTATCTCTATTGTCTGACGAGGGTCATGATCCTATGTTAAGATCGGGATGCAAAGTATTTCGGCTCAAGCTTGAAGGTGTGGTGAGAGTGTTTAAGGTTACAAGTCAATCTTTTGTGCCAAGTAAGAGATAAGATGATCTCCAATCTTCTCATTGGTTCATTTTTCTATCAATCAAGTTCATCCCAAGTTCTGAGGACGGTTTTGAGGTTTCGGATGTCTTCTCGAGGGTCATTGACAGAGTATGAGGTCTCGTTGGAAAGCTCCCGAGCAAGGCTAAAATCTGGAGGTGATCGATCAATCGATTTGGAGCTCTAAGTGGAGAGTTACGATCGTTCAAAGTCAGGGGGATCAAATTGGTATCTCGAGTCACGTTTCAGAGTGCCTTGAGAGTTCGAGAGATGATCTTTTGGTTTTGTCAAGGGGATTGGATAGTTGATGATGTGTTGGTTGCACTGATGTAAAATAGTTCTATGTTTGGATCGGTTTTGATCATGAAATGATTGATGGAAGTTAGCTGTAACAGTGATAAGATAGAAATAAAGCCGTTTTGCTCGAATCTAAGGATAGGTCGTGGATTTAGCCACCGGGGTTTGTAAAGCTCATAAGTTAGCACATACGAAAGGCTTGGTCCATTTCGGACAATTGGTTTGAGATCTGAAGCTGAAATTTCAGAGAGTAGTTGTTATGGACCAGAAGGAATTCCTGTGAAGTTTGGGCTCATTTGGAAGTTCCAGTTAGGAGCAAGTGGTCGCCGAAGTTCAATTTATTACGTGATGGGTTTCGAAGGAGAACGATAACTTCTCCTACTTGGTTGGCTTCGACCAAACAACTTGAGGTTCGAAGGTGAATCATCTTGGAGGTGCTGCAAGGGAGGCAAGGAAGCTATATTGTGAAGTTGGTACGGAGATCGTGATCAATGAAGACGCTACATCATGTCGAAGTCGCTGATTGAAAATCTCTAACTACGAGATACTGTTATCTTCGGCATCACGTCTCGAGCTCTTTGGCTGTTTTCTGCGTGCATGCCTTACTTTGTTGGGAAGCTTGTATAGTAAGCTATCTTTTGCGGTGAGGTTCGTCCTGAATGAAGCTCGTATCAGCGAACTGTAGAAGGTCAAAGTTGAGCATTTAGGTAGTTTTGTCGAGGAGAAATAGTGAAGATGATATTGTCAAAAGATTGTTTGAAACCCCTTTGTGATCTAAGCATACATTTATCATGTATTGAATCTTTCTTGTACTTAGAGTAAGGTTGAACTCCAAGTCGTGTTATGCGATGCACATGTGTTATACTTAAGATCAGGTTAGATCAGTAGAATCCGAGACAAACTTGTTAGATTGGGTAGTGAGGACACTAGACTCTTATCAAATGTCCACGGTCTTGCTGTATCTCTCCACAGTCAGAAACCCCGTGTATTCCCAGACGACATTTCACGTCTTATGATACCGGAGTTAGGTAATCTTAGCTTCTTTTGGTTGCTAGGACATCTAGAGCCAAACCTTCTAACTCTCTACAATTGTCTATCAAGTGGTCAGGACCTTCCTCCTACTCCAGTTAGAGGAGAAGAAAGCATCTTCCTCCCTTATGTAGTACTCAGGTTGGTCACCATAGGTTAACTAGCCTAGTATTTTATCTAACCAAATAGCTATAGACCATGATACCTCTCCTACTGCAGTTAGCTTCCCATTGGTAATGGAAAGCCATTAGCCCTAGGAGCCAGAGTGAGTTACCTTATACATATATTCTCATTCCAAAAATGATTTTAAGAAGATAACTCTGAATCCTGAAAATAATAATAAATAAGATACTTCTCTTATATGCTATAAGTATCTTGTGCTTGGCTATATTTATATATAGCTATATATATTTAACTTTAGAAACAATTAATGCTGAAATTTAAAAATATTGTACATGTGGTTACTACAGTTAGCAAGGTAGTTAACAAACTGCAGAATGATAGTTCCTCAATAACATGGACGAGTCTACAAATGAACGGTTTTAGCTCACACAAAGCTTAAGTTTAAACTAGGTTAAGCATTGAATAAAGAGAAGAGGTGTTGATAAAGCTTCACACCATGCCACGTTAGGTATTTATATGTATGATCAATGTTTCAATGATTCGACCTGCAAGGAGAAATATGAAATATTCAAGCGTAACTTTTCCACAATTGGAGGAGTTTGATCAACATTGTCATATGCATTCCAAGCTTCATCATCTATAATGACATGTCATTGTCCATAATGATCCTCTCTGAACTAATTTCTCTCTACGAATTTGTCATAAAGATAATATACTTAAGTACTTTGCATTCTCTCCATTTCTATACTAGGTTGATGTTCCTTCCTTCAAGAACCCAGATACTTCCATCAACTATATCAATCAACGATAGAGACATAAAGCTATGGTTTAGATAAAGCAAGAATAAGTCCATATAAGAAATCATAGTTAGAATTCTTGTCCAATAGAAATTTACCGTGACACAGTATATAGAATAAGATTGATTCACTTTGTTTTAATGTTTATATAAGAGAATCTATTATCAACAATGTCGATCAAGAATCCTTCTAATACACATAAAGACAAACAAAAATACTTTATATCTAAGGTGCAGGTGATATCGGACCGTATATCAAATGAGTGGGATGGTTAGACCTATGTGGATTTAGTAGTAGTTGAGCATTAACGTGAGTCTACTACTAATCGCATCAATGCAAACATACAAACTTGAGTATAGCAGCTGCTGCTAGTGTGTTCTTGCATATAGTAGGAAATTCTACTATTTTAGATCTAGATATACAACAAAATCAGATAAGACGTTTATATAATAGTCTGGATAAATTGGAGTTTTTGTAATATTATCGAAGTTCACTAGCTTATATTAGCCATAGAGACGTGCGAGATCCGGAGAGACACACCCACATATAGTAAAAAGATTTCAGTATTTGTTGATGTAGATAAACATAAGTATCACCATTATCACATCAGTATAATTTAATACTATAAAAACACCCAGTCAAATCCACTACTAAGCTAACTAGCTTACATGAACCATGGAAATTTGAAAAAAATAGAAAGTTTTAAACTGGAAATTTAAAAATAAAATTTGATTAATTTCACTATTAGATATAGATAAATTTATTCCACCATAGATAAATTTTGTAGAAACTACCTAGTAGGCTCGTCCGACGGTTGACCCTTCTCATTCTCATCAGCTTTGACTAACTTCTTCCCCTTCGGGGTTTATTAACCTCTTGTCCGTAAAAAACTTCAAAAATATTGAAGATATAGAAAATAAAAAGTCTGATCAATTCCTCTACAAAGTAAGCTAGAGAAATTAGCTAGCTTCTATTGAAGAGAAAATTTTCAAACAAGTTAAAAGCTCTGAAAGAAGTTTGATATTTATTTTCAAAAAACTCAGTCAAATCCACTATAAACCAAGCTAGCAAACTTCACTAAATTACATAAAACATATGAATTTAGAGAAAATATCAAGAAATTCAGAAACAATATTGTTAATATGTTATATAATAACAATATTGTTAATATATTATATATAATAACAATATTTTAAAAAAGTTGTTATGTTTTACCACAAAACAAGCTAGCAAATTTTGCTAGCTTCTCATAAAGAGATAAATTTTCTAGAAACTAAGAAAATTCAAAACATTATAAAGATATAAATATATAAAATTTCCGATCAGTTCCTCTAGAAAGTCAACTAGCAAAATTAGCTAGCTTCTATAAAGAGAAAAATTTCAAAAAAAATTAAAATCTGAAAGAAATGTAATTTATTCTCCAAAGAACTCAGTCAAATCCACTACAAGCAAGCTAGTGAACACATCCGATCAATTCCTCTGCAAAGTAAACTATCAAAATTCGTTAGCTTCTATAAAAGAGAAAAGTTTTAAGGAAATTTATAAACTTTGAAAGAAATGTTACTTTTTTCCAAGAAAGTAAGTCAAATCCACACAACCAAGCTAGCGAACTTCGCTATCTTACATAAAACATATGAATTTAAAAAAACAAATGAAAAATTTAGAGAAAAATTAATAAATATTTCCAAAAATTTATCTGTTCTACCACAAAGCAAGCTAGCTAAATTTACTAGCTTCTCAGAAATAAATATATTTTGTAGAAACTCAGAAAATTCAAAAAACTTTGAAGAATTATCTATCTTAGAATCCTCTACAAAGTAAGCTAGCAAAATTTGCTAGCTTCCATAAAAGAAAAAATTTTCAAACAAACTGAAAAACTCCGGAAGGAATAATACATTTTCTTTCAAAAGAACTCAGTCAAATCCAATATAGAGTAAGCTAGTGAACTTCGCTAGCTTACATAAAACATATGGGTTGAGAAAAAAAATGAGAAATTTAGAGAAAAACTAAAATATATTTTTGAAAAAATTTATCTGTTTTATCACAAGCAAGCGAAATTTGCTAGCTTATCAGAAATAGATAATTTTGTAGAAACTCAGATACTTCAAAAAATATTAGCGTCTTTTATAAGAAAATTTGATCAATCCTCTTAGAAACCTCTAAAAGTAAAAAGAGGAACTTTTTAAAAGCTCTGAAAAAGATGTTATATTTCTCCCAAAAGACTTAGTCAAATCCACAACAAACCAAGCTAGCTTACATAAAACATATGAATTTAAAAAAAAGCAGATAAATTTAGAGAAAAAATTAACAAATATTTTAAAAAAAGTTTATCTGTTTAACCACAAAGCAAGCTAGCGAATTTCGCTAGCTTCTCAGAAAAAGATAAATTTTGTAGAAATTTGGAAACTTCAAGTGTAGATCGATCTTGTATTGACTTATTAAATGTCTGCTCATCCAAAGAAACTGCATTCTCCAATGAAGAAAATGAAAATTTGAAACAACCCGACCACAAGTCACAAACCAAAGAAATACTAGAAATCAAATCGGAGTAATGAAATACTCACAACATCACCTTCATCTATCGAGATTCAGTATGCTATTCATTGTGTCGCGTGTTCCCCTTCATCTATCGAGATCAAAAAATTCTAAGCTCTCTCAAATGGATGTACGAGGTCTCTCTCGCACCACTTCGAGAAAAAAACACAGCTCTTTTTGCTCCGCCCCACTGAACACCAAGTTCTCTCACTCTCTTCACCCATGACATTGCTGATGTGAGACGGGCAACTGTCCAGCAAGGATGCTCTCGTGCGTATCATACCAAAACCACAAAAATGAAATTAAAATCACCCAATCACAATGTTTCTCTGAAAATAAGAGAACATGTACGTTATCCCACCTAACACTATTGTCCAAACTGACACTGCTAACAGTCTGTACCTCCCTCTTTTTACCACCCCAGTTATGCACATACGAGTTTCTCTTCTGCAGTTTTGAAACTGGGATTGCGCAGTACCTCTAATTACCTACTGAATAGAATTCCAATAGTTCTCCAACTCGTGGTGCCGGAGAGACATTCATGATTACAACGTGAAAAGGAAGGCTTTTGAAATATGATCAGCACGATGAAATCTTATTAAGAACAATACATGTGTTTTCTTTCTGTGAGAGAAGAAAAACATAACTACAATAAAAATCGGAGTGCATATTAATTGACAGAACTCTTACCACTCCACTCCTTAATGTAACTGTGAAACCGTAAGCATCTTAAATAAGTATGAAGTGGTACTATCAAATCCCCATGAACTGCTCGACAGTGTTTTGGCTCTATTTGTTTTCCCCGAAAAGTTGCTCTCTGATTCCTCTGTTGTTCTGACTATCGACAGGGCTTGACTCGCTTTGTGTCACTTACAACAAAACTACGAATCTGAGTCGTCATATAAACTTGATGGAAAACTACCTTCAATCTCCATGCTTGCGGAGTTGAAACCGATCGAGAAATCAAGAGTCGAATTAGGATAGAGTGTCAGATATCTTACAAGCAACTCAGAAACCCGTCGCATATTTAAGTTGCGGATGCGGTTCTTGCTCAGGTTATAACGTTGTTCGGTGTCAGCTACGAATATATCTCTCCGAGTGTTAGATTTTCTTAACGAAAATCACAAATTTCTTTACCTTATGCTCAGAACAGTTGTGAAGTTCCAACTTCCAGTTCCTGCTCACTGTATTTTGCTTACTGTGTTCGGACAGTTTAATATGAGAATCACTTCGAAACATTCGTCACTCGTTAGTAACCTGATCATGAGGCCTTAGAACGGAAGACCGTGTTCAGAGCTGCCACCAAAAAGCAAAGTCACCTGGGAACAATCTAATTTCCTTGGAACAGATCTAGCTCCCGGTACATCCACTGAGCTCTGGAGTGATCTGCAGAAAGTGAAGGATGTCAAGTCACTGTCTGACGTTGTCAGTCGACCAAACTCTTCGCTTCCGGATGCAGCAAATGTACACGGAGTAAGACTAAGATTCTATCTGTTCTGCCGCGTTCTGTCCTTTCGTTCTGCTATGAAATCATCCCTCAAAAATGTGGAAGACACGATGCCGTTCGATTGAGAAAGCGTACTCAACCATCCCATCCCAGAATCTCCGGAACCAGAACGGCTAGGAAATTAAACAATCCACTCTCGACAGTTCTCCTTTTCTCCGTCTGCAAGAGAGGATCGACCAGTATCAAACACCATCAACAACACCAGCAACAACACCAACACCATTTTCGCACATCTTCCGTCGTGAACCTCGTGGGTATCGCCCTAGCTACCGCCTCAAATCTGCCCTATCCGCGTGACTCCAAATTAAAGTACATTGTATGAAAAAACATACAAGGGACCAACAGGAGGGAAATTAATGGCAAATACAAGGGGCTTGATTGCAACGTCAAAGCTCACATTTGTATCTGCTACTAATTCTCCCCTTGTAAATCCCGTGTTCACCTCGGTCCGTTCCCGAAGCTCTCGCAGATTTTGGACCAACCGACCGAACCATCGTAACTCAACCCCTACTGATCCCCCGATGGCATATCCTGGTTCCCTGATTTCTATACTTGCTATTTTACCAACTGAACCTCGACAGAAAGCGCTAGAATGAAGATCGAACCAAACAAACACGACGACTGGGTTGCATAAGGCAGCAGGGGACTGATAAGAATGTGATAGCTAGTGAGTCGACAGTTTCGGCGCATTTTCTTGGCGCATCTCATGAGCAGTGGGCAGTGTGCAGACGTGAAGATTATAGCGGCAAAGCGACTCACTCCGAAAAACGTGGCAGCGGACCTCGAGGACTCGACATCTATCTATGGCCGTGTTCACCTTGTATTCACGATATTGTCCGGCATGCCCGCTCACGGAGATGTGCCACTAGTCCACTTGCGAACGCTAACCAAGACTCACAGACTGCCTCGAGACTGTTGTCTTCGGAACTCGAACCTATATATACACCCTTCTGACGGTGTGCTGCCGTTTTTCTTCTTCGCCTCGTCACGTAGGACGTCTCTGGGAATCTTCGTGCCTCAGTCATCAAACTGAATTCATGTAAGCTACCTCAACCTCGCTTGGTTCGACCTCGCTTTCCATCCGTTGGCTATCATTGCGTCGCATGTTACACCTCAACCTTGACGATGGCAGTTATGCAACGAGCTGCCATATCGTCGGTGTAGACGAACTGCTCTCGTCTCTCTGGTACTGAGTACGGACTTGGACTGTCACTGAGCCGTGACTCCCTCGTCCCCTCGTTTGATGATTTGTTGTGCGGAACGCTGGCTGGCCGTTAGAAGCCCGAGGAGATTACGGTAGAATCATGCGCCATGATTATAATATCATCGGGCACGTACGAGACTACAGGTCAGCACTGGATCAAGATCAAAGGAAGACTAATCCTTCTATTAGCTAAGCAGAATTGCAAGCATTAGCCGAACCTGTATATGATTCTAATTCCGTGTTAGAGGCGTGAAAGAGTTCGGTGGTCCTTCTCAGACCTTGTGTGACACTTCGTCCTGGGATGCATTAGTTTCTGTGGAGTATAATAATACGATCGGCGGTTAAAGACCAAAGAGATTAAGGAAGTCTTTGGAATTTAAGCAGTGTTTCTGGTTACTCTCGCAGTGAGATTACAGTTCATTAAGAAGTGTGAAACGGTCCCTCCACATTTCAAATCCGCAGCAGCAGCAAACGAGACATGTTGTCTGAACCACGAGTTTGAGTCATCCGTGGGAATGAATCAGGTTCTTGAGGATCATACCCACCTGATTCTCGTCACTTGAGCTGAAGCAGAGGATCACGAAGGAGCAACTTTATGTACTTGCATGTCCAGTTGTTTCACTGTGTCACTGACTGGACACAGAATCATGAAGACCAGGACGTCAGCAGTCAGGCTGGAGGGAGGTCGTTTTGTTGAGAAATAGAGTTGCCAGATTTCCTCTTTCCTCTTTTCTCCCCTGACAAGTGATGTCGACAGTAAGAAACACTTTTCAACTCCCAGTCCCCAGATGAGCTTCATGACTAGAATATGGATTTTGTTTCTTGGAACAACATATACAGTCCACTGAACAGTCTATCTGTGCGACGAATGTTTATAGTTGGATTATATTGCGTACTATACGTGGTACTTGTCAGCTGACGATGAAAGGACAATGATCTAACCGCGAAATCTTTAGGACCTCTGCCAGCCTCTGGGTTTCTCAGACTTTCCCTTTGCCTTGAGCTACCCTGTCCAAGTTGTCAGAATTAACTCCTTGACTCTCCAAGGCTCCAAGTCCATATATGATAGAAATCCAGATTGGGTTGTTTACTGTAAATTTCTTTGTAAGATAAGATCATACAATTGAGTTCAAAGCCAAGCAGAATCCTGCCTACCACTAAAGGTATGTTGTGATTTTACTGAACTATCAGAAAGGAATGAAGCACCCGTTTCATTTCGATTTAAATTAGGATTTATACTGTTTAGCAGGGCCTGGACCGTGCTGCAAATTATGTTATGGCCTTGCATAAGGAAACCTTCGATTTTAGACTCCTGCTGAATAACATTCTTAAAAGACAGAAAGCATTGAAGCTAACTAACAGGGGAGATGAAACCTACTGAGAACCCAGTACCACCTTCCAGTCAGAATTCGACGAATACGACAGGAATACGACGGCTCTCAACCTTTACCCTTAGTGTGAAATTCTGGCAGATAAGGTCGGTTTTCCTTTTTCAGCGAAAAGCAGTAGAAAATGGACTTCAAACAGATGCAAAAGTTATCAACCGGCGCAATCATCGGATTCAGTCTCCAGTAAAGCAATGGTGAAGAATCCATATACGTATCGTCTCCATGGCACACCCACTTCGAAGGAGTCTCAGGCTGAGATGGTTCTTGCTCCGCTGTTTCCGCAGTATAGAATTCTCCATCCCTGTAAGTGTACATGTAGAACTTCATCTCGACCTTGAGGCATTGCCTGGTGGTATCTGCAGCTTCACATCTCATGGATACAAGCTAGAACTAGAAGACAACCTTACGTTTCTTTGATAGTTAATGATATACCCTACCAGTAAATCTTTTCCGTCGATAAGTTCAAGGACTATGAATCCAGAAATCGCTGCAGACAGAAATTGTGGTTTCCAAGTATTGTCCAAGCTGTCATCAACTACATTCCTTCCGTGGAAGCTGCACTGCAGTCGCTTTGGTGATGCTCTACAAATGCGAAATGGCTGTTCTTCATCAAACACTGTAGTCGAATGTGGGGGCTGTCGAAGTCCAACGAAGCGACGTTATAATGAAAACAGCGGCTATAACAGAGCGAATGTAGCCCTCTCAGCTGCTTGTCAGCTTTGCCAAGCGAGCCTCTCAAGCCCGCATGGTGCTACTGAGATTCAAGCTTTCAAGTACTAACTCAGTAGAATCTAGAACTCGGCGTCTACTCTTTCTACTAGACTTGCTTGTAAGCTTGGCTTTTCCTCTGCATGCAACTTGATTAGCATAGGGTTTGTTTCTGTTTAGGAAGATGACTATTCAACTTTCAATAAACATATCTTGCTAGGAGACTTCTGCTAAAGCTGTTTAAGCGTTCTGCAGTGTATGTTGGGTTTTCCTCGCGAGATCGTCGAGAATGAAGATAAAACCGGTGAAAACAGAGTTCACTGAAACGATATCTCTGTCACAGGTAATAGGCTATGGTGAGAACTGATCAGAACATTTGGAGATGGCATGAGAATATCTAGCAAAGCTTGTAGAAGGAACATGAAGGACTAGAAGAAAGTCAGACGGTTTCAGAATAAAAGGAGAGAGATAATAGAAGAGAGCACAAGAAGAAGGAAGAAAAATGAGAGAGTGGAGAACTTCGTGAGTTTTCCAAAGGAGACAGAAGGGAACCTAAACTGGGCCACAGACAGAGTCGTCAATATCTATACTGATATAAGATCCACCAAAATGCAACCATTACAAATCGGAAATTCAGCTGCATGGTGCAAGCATACCGTTACACTTTATACTAACCACATGAAAATTCAACACCATCCCCAGCCAAATGATTTGACCCCGTGTAGATACACTTGACGAGAAGATATGTAGATTATATAACTAAGGTACAGTCAGTCTAGACATGGGATCGTATATAACTAAGGTACAGTCAGTCTAGACATGGGATCGAACGTCTAGCTTTGCTCAGAACTAGTAAGTAGAACTACGAGACCTCTGGAAATAAAAAGAGACCTCTCAATGTATGAGATCGATATCAGACGTCTAGCAGTCTGTTACGTCATCAGATCCCAATATTATCTTTAAAGTACAGTCGGCCCCGGATAGTACAAGCTGGATAAGCGCAAACACTGGATACATACAATGCCTCATGAGTATATATACTTCCTCATAGAGTAAGTATATAGCTGAACCACCGTCAAAACTGCTAAAAAGTAAAACTCTCCCCGTGTTTCCAGGCATGAGTAATAGATAACTTTTATAAAATATTTTAATTCTTTATACCTACTTAGTATATATTTTTTTACTTAATTTATATATATATTCCCGATTACATGAAACGAGCAAAAGTTCCCCGGAGTTCATCCAGCATGCATATTATCTCTAGTCACAGTTCTCATTCTATGTTTGCATCGTCATTCCTATCTACGCACTAACGACTTCTCCTTTGGATTTCCTGCTTACTTCCTGAATATTCTACTCTATTCAAATACTTCGAAGGAAGGACACAACACCGCTTGTGTCCTTCCTTCGGCAGATATTCACTGTGGATGCATATTTTCTACTAAACCAATATAAAAGTAAAAGAAGAGGTAGTTTTCCTTTTTAGTAGGAGAGGTTTTAGTTTCCTTTTTTAGTAAAAGGAAACTAAAACCTCTCTGAAGTGGGGTATGACATTTACTTAGGAGGTGTATTACAAGGTTAAATCTGGAATGACAGTCTTGATATGATGTCCAAACTCAAAATTATAATGTTTTAATATGCAATTCCTGATCTGTTAACATGGTGAGCTCCGGAAAGACACTTTCTCTCATGTGATATAATTTTTGAATTCCAACTTATGTTCTATATTTACTTACGTGATTACTAGGTTACTGAATTCGAATAGAAAGAGTGTCATACATGATAAAAATAATCTATATACAATTTGTCCAAACCAATCCAGACTTCAGTTGGTCCGCGTCCAGTTAGTCCACTTCAGTTAGTCCACGAAGAAATATCTCGTCAAAGTAAAAACTAAATCTTGAAAATCCTCTAAGACCATCATATTTTATGCATAAGGAGAGGTATACGTACTACCGTTAAACACCTCTGAAAAGTTTCGCACGCGAAAAGAGGAAACCTGAAAGTTGTCAAGAGACTAGTTTTCCAAAAGCTACTACTGTAGCGCCATCCACCTTTTAATATTTGAAAATGGAATTTAGTTATTGGTAAAACGAAATATATAGTATGGTCGTTTGATATTATTTTACATATTTGTTCGAACAAACAAAAGTTAAAATGTATCGTTCAAATGTCTTATCCAAAATTTTCCCATTCATTTAAAACTGTCCATGTGAATGTCATTTAAGTCACTAGACGGCTATATTTTACAAACTAAAAAGTATTTATGTTCCAAATAAATGTTCTTCAATGAGAATTTCATAAGTTCACTGAAATGTTTGTCCGTAAGGGTAGTAAAGTGTCGTCAACGATCCTGGATCATTTTTAACAACAGCTAGATTTCAAATTCGACAACAAAACTGATGTAACGAATTATCGATAAAAGTTAATCATATCCACATACCGATGAAAATTAAAAACGGAAACGATTAACATGCACATGGAATCTTATTCTCATCCACTTTTAGCATATCTCGATCACGAAGATCTTATTCGTGAATTGTTGCGATCATCACAAAATAAAACGTACGAGTAAACTTAACTATCTGCCAGCAGTCGTTGGTTCCTGCTGTTGTCTCTGTACGTCCTCCATTGGACCTGGAGCAGGTGGTGGAGTCTGTGATAGACGGAACATCCTCTGGAGGAGCTGCACGTCTTCTAGTGACCCTCCGTCCCTGTCCCTCTCTAGTCTCCTCTGGATTCCCAGTTTCAAGCTCAGAGGCATCTCGTCGCCTCTTCTCCTCTACAGAAGCGTCCTGCCAATGAACATGCTTATCTACGTCCAAGAAAGCTTTAATGGACGCTGTATCTACGGGATCTTTCCACCCTGTGACTCTACGGATAGTTTCTGCTCCTCTTTTCAACACCTCAGAAGGAACTTCAGTACTGTTCTTATCAAGAGACCTATCTAGCAAAGTAGGGCTAGAAGAAACTTCAATATGCCCAGCATACACATCAAGATTCATCGGCGGTACTGTTACTGTAGTTACTGTTGCAGTTGCAGCGACTTGAGGTAGACTCCTCATACCTCCTCGTCCAAACTGCGTGTTTAATGGCTCTCCGGTAGAAACAAGGTGCAGTCTATCATTTTGATAGCGAACCACACCATCTCGTAGAGCAGCTGTAAGCTCTTGGCAATCTCCTCGAAGATGATCTGGACTGTCACACCAGATACACCTACGGATAGGAGCACCCCCTGGACGAGCAGCACCAGGCGTTGGTGGGAGCTCCCTATGTAAACCAGCCAGCTCTACTTTCAATTCACGCATCTGTCGGATCAACTCTTCAATTTGATTGTGCTGACCCTGGTTCTCAACCACCCTCTGAACAGGTACCCTCTGTGCAGGAACTGGCACAACTGGCACTGGAGGCGCTTCTACAGGAATAACAGGTCTAGGAGCAAGAGCCGGGGGCTGTTGTACCTGAGGAGCATAAGGTTGATGGATCACCTCTGCAAGCGGTCGTCCTCTTACGGCCACTCTCCCTCGCCGCTGTCTTGTTAAAACGGCCACAGCATCTTCCACTCTTCCCCAATCCATAGTAACACCTCCTTCAGCTGATCGATCTGCTAACATGAAGCATAATCGATCTGCTGTAGCCTCATCGGTGGCTTGCAAGAAGAGCTCTGTCCTTCTAGCATCCAAAGTTATCCGTTCGAGCGTCGAAAGCTATCGGTATCTTCGATCGAACTCTCTTAGCAACTCATTCAATCCCATCCTATGGCCAGGTTGCTGCTCAATCCAATCCAAAAAAGTCCTCCTAGTAACTCTCTCAGAATCCTCCTCCAGGAATTCCTCTCGGAGAGCTCGCTCAAAACTTGCCCAAACCCCAAGATTTCTCCTTTGTACATCTCTGACTTGATCTCTCAACTCAGGAATCACAGCCAACTCAAAACTTCCAATCATCTCTGCATCGGTCACCCTCACAAGCTCCATCTCTCCTCTGTACTCACGAAGATATCTGGAAATATCTCTGCCTTCAAATCTTCCACACCTATTTACAATCGTCTGCAAAGCTTTTGTAGATTTCAACTCACCCCCTCCGACGATCGGATGTTGTTGAACCAAAGCTGCAAGCGTCTTCAGTATCTCAGTAGTATCCAAGCCTGATGCTGCAGTGGCTGCTGAAGACATAGGCGTAGCCGAAGGTGCAGCAGTAGACGTCGATGCTCCAGCCGTAGAGGCAGTAGCACCACTCCCGCTCTTGCGATCCATCTTCCCTTGTATGCAAATCTCAACCTCAGCAACCTCAACGATTAATCACCCCAAGATGACTCTCAGTGGAAGCACCAGATTTATGTCGAGGAGAGTCCTTTTCAAGAAGGGCGAGCCTTCTGGCTGTGATAGATCGCGAGATAGAAGTAGAGATTGTATATCAAGACAAGAGCCAAGCAGGAGATCACAACGGCTGAAGTCACTCACAGACACTATGACTATAGATTACTTACTACTCAACAGATCAAGTCTCAAGTCTCAGGAGACAGATCCACCTTCAGACACAACAGACAAGAGAAACCTGAACTCACGATGCTTTATTTCTCTTCCAAAACACACTCAATAGTCCTCCACATATATCAATTTACAACCTATCTCTACTCAACTCCTTACGTTGATCACCGCAGATGCCAAACAGCCAATTCCCACTCAACTAGTCTTTTCTCCAACAGATTTCTCTCCAGAACCTACAACCGATGAAGATTTGAAACTCTAACGCCTTGTATTCCTCCCTATGACAGCTTCAGCACTGGAATTTCTCAGAAAACCTGACCTTCTCAGTCTCAGTCCCAGTCCCTCCACTCAAATGATGCTCTCTTTCCACCAAATTCATCTCAACTCAAGTCTGGTAGGTGAAATTCAGACCCCAAACTCTTAATCTTCTCTCTGCGTCAACCTCCCAACTGAAAACCATCAAGAACTTAATCCAGCGTCAATCAAGAGTCCCTTGCAGATTATCAAAATGATCTCCTTCAATAAAACTGCCTCCTGTCCGATCAGAAGAAATTCTGTCTCCTACTACTCTCAGTCCCCCAAATACTTGTCCGTCCCTCTGTCACGATCACCCAATTCCTCAATTCAGTTATGTCAGAAAAAATTGATCTCCCTCAGCCTCCAAGCTTCTCCTTCCGCTTCAGCTCCCTGCTCTCTGTAAAAAAATCTCCTCAAAAAGTGTCCCCGATCCCAAGTCGTCGCAGATATTTTACCTAAAAGTTAAGGCCTCAGCTTAAGCTGCCCCCCTGCTGTCCTTATAAGCACAGTCACTTATCAGAAGCAGGGCCCTAGTTAAGCTTCCCCCTTGCTGTCCTTGTCGATGACCCCCTCTTAAACTCTAATTCTCCTACTTCCGCCTCCGCTGTAATCTTCCGTTCCAACCTTCCGCGGTAATCTTCCGCTTCCGCTGTAATCTTCCGTTCCAACCTTCCGCAGTAATCTTCCGCTTCCGTTGTAGTCTTCCGCTTCAAGTTTCCGCGGTAGTCTTCCGCTTCCGCTATAATATTCCCCTTCCGCTGTAATCTTCCGCTCCAACCTTCCGCGGTAATCTTCCGCTCCCGCTGTAGTTTTCCGCTTCCGCTGTAATATTTCGCTTCAAGCTTCCGCGGTAATCTTCCGCTTCCGTTGTAGTCTTCCGCTTCAAGTTTCCGCGGTAGTCTTCCGCTTCCGCTATAATATTCCGCTTCCGCTGTAATCTTCCGCTCCAACCTTCCGCGGTAATCTTCCGCTCCCGCTGTAGTTTTCCGCTTCAAGCTCTCTAAGAAACATTTCTCAGAAAAATATTTGCTTCCGCTTCAGTTTTAAGGCCCCTGCTAAAGTTGTTCCCCTGCTGTCCTTATGCGTACATAATAATCAGCAAAAGTTTCCCGTGCCCTCGATGCCACTCTGAATATACTACAAGCCATCCAATGTAGGCCGAAGCCCCGACACTTATGAGGCTGCCCCACAGGGCTTACAGCCCCCCCATATGCGCACCAGGTATCTCCCATAGTATATTCAGGATGGCATGCGGAGGCTTAGGCCAAGAAGCCCACGATTAAGGGAGATACCGGTCTCCCGTCCCTAGATATGCAGGACGTGGCTGCATATCCAACATAGACTCCCTTCCAGGAGGCCAACATGCCGGAATAGGAACCAGAGGCCAGGAGGGATTGATCCTGAGACCACTTCCCTCCTAGGCAGGCGCCCTATCACTGGGATGGCCTTTGGTTCCGTTCAAGAAGGTAAAAATCTTTGTACATATGTTTTCCTGAAGAAATTTTCCTGTAAAATCTTTACTAGCATTTCCTACGCTAACTTCTCTATACAACTCCATTTTCAATGAACAAGGAGTCAAAAAACTATAGTATTTGTGAACACCTACACGCTCACGCTACCCGATTCTGAGTTCGAGTCACGAGCCAGAATCGACGGATTTTCCTCTTTCACATATTTCACAGTCTAAAACTTGTGCTAACTATTACTTAAAACACTTTTTGTTGAGACCGGAAGCATGGAGTCGCTCTCCTCGCCGAGCTCTGCATTCTAATGCTCTTCGACCTCTTTCAATGTGATATTTCAGTCTAAGCTAGGGGGCAGCTTGTCAAGCATGGCCCCAGCTTAGCTCCTGCCCAGCTTGATAAGCTAGGGTGCAGCTTCTCGAACAAACGCAGGCCGAGTGTCTTCTGAAGTTCCATTTCCGCACCTTGAACGTCATGCACTACGACAACGTGCTATGTGTAATAGGCTACCATACCTTGAGGTCAGATTCGGCACTTGTTTTCCGAATGTATATATTATTCTCACAAAATAAGATATGACGCAGAAGATTGAAAAGAAAAAAGAAAAAAGGATAAATTTTGAATTTTTTTTACTACCTCCAAGAAATTCAATTTCTTTATACATTTCATTATTTGTTCAATTAGAATACGCTATAATTTTATTTTATTTTTATTTGAAATTTTGACTTTCTAATTATTTTATTTCATAATTTCTTCCAAATCTTATTTCAAAGTACATACGGTAATAGAGAGTGACAACTCAAGTTTTGATATTTCAGTTCTGTAAGCCTGCCTGTCTTTCATCTAAAGGTATCTCAGATGACTAAGATTACTAGTGCATCATAATTACAAAGATTCAGTTACAACCATGCTCACTCAACTCTCCGACCCGTATGGTCACATCATACTCCGTAATAACGTTGCTGCAAATAAGTTCTAATCCCACTCTCAACATCGCATAATACTGAAGGACTCCCAATGTGTCCAATGCTCACTTTTCTCATAGGCAAGAAAATGAGAGTGTCTTCCACCCTCTCAACTCCTTCTTATATACTCTACAACTTCTTACCATGGTAACTTTTACTAAGTTACGTTATCTCGTGATAAGTACGCAATCCAAAATAGTAAAACTTCTAAAGATTACTAAGATTTAAGAATAATACACACATTACTTGTTCTGCTTTACTAAAGTAAGAGATTCTACTACTTTAACTTTTCCAAAGTGTTAACTTTCAATACTATCAAATAGGAAGATGACAACAAACTAATACGTCTTTTGAGGAACATCTTTAGATATTTGTGCATGACTTTCTTTCATGCATCTAATCTGCGATGGTCAACAAAGTTACATACTTTTGAGAAGCATATTTAGAGCTCTGCATTTGTCGTTTAGTGCCATAGTGAAACCTCTAATAGTTTCCTCAACTTAATTATAACTATCTGAGCTAGTTATGACTAGTTTTGATAATTCTGGATTTGGATCTTCAAACTAGAGTAACCTATACGATAGTCATACCTAACGAGATTTATATAAACAAACACACAAATAATGAGACAGTTGTGGTGTGACAGTTCCTTCGAATGAGGACCCAAAAAGCAGATTATGTATATGTTACGAGATAGAAAACATTGGCGGTTTCTTTGCTTTCCATAGGCCAAAGTATTCAAAGTCTACCAAGTCCCTGCTGGAAATTGAAGGAAAATGACCATATTCGCATAGAGTTGCTCTAGCAGTCTCGTGAGTCCCGGTTCCTTTGAAATTTGATCGAACATCCTCGTCGTGATCTTATTCTGGAGTTGCTGTAGCAGTATATACTCTCTCGTGTGTTCTGGTTTCTTAGTTTTTTCTCGATATACAAAACTTAATATTCTTTTTCTCATAACACTCATTAATTGGATTTAATTTTTTCTCTGTTCTTTTTCTCCATACTACTCTTTTTAAGTTTTAACCTCTACGTATGCATATAAAACAAGATTCTATGCATGTAATGATGTTGCGATTATAGGATTATTTCACTACTCTCTTATCTCAAACTTGAGGATCGTCATCTATGTGCCACTTGCTCTTGTTTACCTTGACAGTTTGGAGCGGTTTGTTAAAGATTTGCTTATGGCTTATTTAAGACAAATAGTTTTTCTTTATCCAGATGATGAGTTCATCATTGAGCATGTTTCTTGACCTCGTAGACATGGTGGGGTAAGTCTTCTAGTTTCTAGTGTCTTTGTCTTTTTGACTTTGTGGGCAGTTGAGCTTTAGTCGTATCATCTTTGGATCATACATCGTGTTTCACTACTATGAGAGTTTATTAATCTGCATATAGAGATGGATCTTCCTTCTTACAAGTAACGTTACGTCAGTATAGAGAAAATTTACTAACTCCTACTAATCTCTCCTACTTTCTTTTGAGGTCCTTGTTAGAGATGTGATGTCTTCACCCAAGAAGATTCTTAGCCATAGTTTCTGTTCACATCTTGTTCTCGCTCTTCTCCAATCTGAAAGATTTTTATATCATGAATATTATAACTTGTCTTCGATCTTATGCATATACGAGTGGATGGTTTAATACCAAGTGTCTTCAAATTCTCCTCAACTACGTATTGCATCCTCATCTTACATTATAGAGATGCGTCTTTGATTGCATCCCATTCAATCTTTGATTGAAAGTATATGAAGTGTAAATGTGATCATGCTATCTCTTGTTAAATTAGGACAGCTTTTTTGACATATACATAGAGAGAAATCATTGTTAAGTGTAACATCATTCGATATATTGTACTTTTGCTCATGAGAGATATGGTTCCTCGTGTAGAAAAGAAAGTTAATAGAGATTTCATTTCCTCTTTCATGGAGGTGGGTAGATTTTTGTTTCAGCCATAAATGAGTTGCATATGTGACAGATATGATTATTGCGGATCCGATGGTTGACTCTTATTTTCATCTGACAGCACTTGCTTTGAGACATGTATTTTTTTTACAATCGAATGGAAGATCCATGACTAACCATATAAGGATGCTTTTGTGATTTTTTTCTTTTTTGCAATTGAGACTTTTGGATGACTTCATTTTTAACAGGTATGCATATCTAGAAGATCTATTAAAAAAACTATTTTGTTATTATGATGGTTTGTCTCTTATGTGCATTCGTTATACCAAATTATTTGAGACTTTTGGATAACTTCTTTAACAGATATGCATATCTAGAAGATCTATTAAAAACTATTTTGTGATTAGGATGGTATGTCTCTTATATTGTTATACCAGATCAGTATTATGTTATCAATATTATTTTGCAGAGGATGTTAGCAGAAGCTTTGCAGTTGAAGTGATTTCTTCGTCAGTTAGGAAGTGTGGTGTATCTGTGATTCACCTCACGGAGCCCTCCTTACTTGAGTGGAGGTTGCGGAGCTTGCTAGACACAACTAGTGTTGCGAGAGTTTTTTCTCTCTCTCATTGGTTTGGTGGTCACATTGTATACCACGGCAAGGGCTTTTCCCACTTGTTTGTTATGTATATGCTTCTTTCGTTCAAACCTCACAAGTCAACCTGAGCCATCGGCCCGGGTCAACTGTTGAACTCTAGGTCAGAGGCCTAGACCATCTAGGAGTACGTAAGAAGGCTGAATCCAGAAAGTGGTTGCAGAAGCATCAATATACTCATTCAGGTGTTGATTATTAAATCTTCAGTCCATGCCGTGAAGCGTCAATTGCAACACATAGGTCTTGCAAGGAGCTTGAGGTTGTCATGATCTTGTTCATGATGTAAGTACTCAGCTGAGAACATCGATGACATATATGAGGACACAAGCTGTTGAGGTTCGAGTTTGATAGTGTTTATATCAATATCTAAACTCACAGCATGTTCTTCGAATTTGGTAGTTGAATTCACAACTGACCGTCTGTGATTAGCTGCAATCAAGCTAACTATTCAGAGGACCTGTCCAAACTTGACAGTGACACTCAAGCTCAAGAGTGGATGCGGGTGATGATTGCTTCAGTACTTAGGCTAAGTACGGATGACAGGATGACAAGTTTGAAATCTTCAACTCCTTCAATAATAGGTCCTTCGAGAATTGGAAGTCAGTTGCAGAATCAAGTTTATAAGTGCTCAATTTCACATGATTTTCTTCAGGCCTCGACATGTGATTCTTTCTGAACAATAAAAGATTGTCACAACATCCTAAATCAGATATTTCTCTAAGCCATCCAATTTTCATTGTGGACACTTTCAGTTTCAGAAACGGCTATGGAGCGCCTAGTACCTTAAGAAGATAAAGATGCATTTAAAATCTCATTCATTCAGTACATGAAAGTACAGAAATCAAACACAAGCAAGATGTCAGATTGTCTATAGTAAATCACATCAAAATCAAAACATCAGTAGCATCCTAAGCCTAAGCTTGCCTTCAATATTCTTTTGTTTGTGGCATTGTTGAAAGTTTAACCTCTCCATGTTGATACTTGTGCAAGCTCTAGTTAGTTAAGTTGCACCTACTGTAGTTAGGTCTAGACTGAGTTGAGGGTATAGTTTAGGTCAAGGGGACCCAACCCTTTTGGTACTCTCTTTCTATGTATACAAGAGGGACTGAATAGATACCCTCCATTGCTTCTCTTGATGAATATTCTCTCTCTTACTTTGTAAGTTCCTTTAGATGTGTAGCTCTTATCTTGGAGACTGTCTTAATTTTAACATGATATCAGAGAGTGAAGAGGCATGAGAGAAATCTCTTGGTAGCAAAAGTGCAAGAGAGTGTAAGCAGGTGAAGGAGGTGCTGTATTTTTCACTGTATTTTGCTTATCTTGGAGGAGTCGAGATCTTCGAAGTAGTTATTAAAGAGGAAAATGATTTTTTCTGACGTTTTCAGCATGGATCACCAGGGGTGTCTTGTTCAGCCGCCCTGAATTAAGTAACCCTGCAATTTTTAGCTCATTTGGAGCAAGTTGTTTTTCGATCAATGGAGCTTTGATCACGTATTTGAAAATCTTCCTCTCACTTTGAGCCCAAACCCTCAAATTTTTCTTGTAATAGAAGGCTAGACCTTTAAGAAAGAGCTTTGTAGAGATTTTTTCAGAGTCATTTGGAGCAAGTTGAGTTGTATATGTATTGTCTAAGAAACTTTTTTTTGCATATCTAGAGAGCGTAACAATATTTTTGACAATTTCGATGATTTTTGTGAGTGGATTTCTATCAAGAGTTTGAGTTTTATGTGGGTCTATGTTTTCTGCAAGAATTTTCCTGTCAAGTTTCACTCGATTTCGGGACACTTTGTGTTCTCATCTTATACTAGCATCTTCTGCTATGACTGGTAAGGTGGAAGTCTTGCTTGTCATCACCGAGGAGCTTGGACAATCATAACTATGCAATATAGAAGTATCCAATGTCTGCATTCCTCAAAGGTCAAGGGTTGTTTGGGCTTGTAACATGTACTGATACCAAACCGTGCGGATCAGATACTGATAAAGCTGTAGAGACGTGGAATCCACGTGCATACCAGGCGGTGCACATTCTATCTTTGTGTGTTTCACCAATGATGTTAGGTATATTCAATCCATGCGCACACCCAAGGAGGTGTGGGATACATTAGCGAATGTGTTTCATACGTCCACGAAGGCACGTAAGCTCTAACTCAAGCAACAGCTATTGGAGGTGAAGAAAAGATCACTAAGCATTACTGATTATGTCTAGCAGATAAAAGGTTTGATTGATCAACTTCAACATTAGAGTGAAGATAGAGGATGATAATCTCATTCTTCATACCATTCAAGATCTTGGTAAGGAGTACAAGCTGTTTGAGATCTCCATTGCTGTGCGTGATACTTTCTCAAGTTTGATGAGTTGATACTTCTGTTTGTATCTGAAGAGATGTGTCTTGTCAGCAATAGATCCACTTCTGTCAATGAACAAGCACTCTTTATTGATGATCGAGATAGAGGTTGTGAAAAAAATAACTGATCGTGGAGATAACTTCAGCGGTAGGGTCAACAACAACTGCAACAACAACCTCAAGGTGGAGAGGACCACTTCTATCATTACTGTAAGAAGAACGGTCACCTTATCAAGACTCGTGTCAAGAAGCAAGCTGATACTCGAAGTGAGAAACTCCCACAATAGAACTTTGCTGCTATGGAGCAGATGACATATCAGAGTCTTCTTACCATGGCCCATGAGGTGAATGCATCTACACCAGGCTCATGAAGATTGGTTCAGTCATAAGGAACCTGTCAAGACTCAAGCTTCTGTGATGATAAGCAGCACAAGATCACTCATCTTGGTACTGTATCTCTTTTTGTTGCATCTTTGAGGATTCAAGCTTTAGAACAAGGATATCAAGTTTGATTCAACAAGGATGGTTGATCCTTATCTGATCTATGTGTAGTGGCAGAAGATACTAGAATTGGCAGATTGTTTAAGCTTGATGCTTTGCTGCACAAGTCCCAAAATGCTATGTTTACACACTCATCACAAGTTTCGGATATGAACATATGGCACAAAAGTGTTGGTCACATGAATTAGACTGAAAGCCTTGTCTACATTAGAGCTTGTCACTGGACTTTCAAAGTTCTCAGCAGCTATTCCATCTAAGATATGTGAAGCTTGTAAGTTTGGCAAGTAAGTTAGACAATCTTTTGGTCATAAGGGTACTAGAGCCTCCAAGGTGTTGGAGGTGATTCATTCGGATGTTTGGACTACAAGTCAATCAAGCCTCAACGGTTCCAAGTACTTTGTATCATTCATTGATGATTTCTTGAGATTTACTTGGGTCTACTTTTTGAAGACTAAATCTGACGTACTGTTAGTATTTGAGATCTTCAAGAAGTTGGTTGAGAAGTAGTACAATTAGTGCATTCTTCGACTACGTTCGGATGGAGGAGGCGAGTTCATCTCCAACTTGTTTGATGCATTTTTACAAGAACAAGACATCAAGCGTGAAGTTACGTGCAACTACATCCCTCAACAAAATGAAGTCGCTGAGAGGAAGAACCGTCACATTGCAGAATCAGCAATGACAATGCTGAACAAGATGTCCATGAACAAGTGTTACTGGGTCGAAGCTGCTGGAGTTGATGTGTACCTGATGAACCGTGCAGCAACAGCTGATGTACACCCGAAAACACTTTTTGAAGTTTTGCTAGGCATTAAACTAGATCTTTCTGCGCTTAAGGTCTTTGGTTGTGTTTGCTTCGTCCATGTTCTTGAGGAGAAATGTAAGAAGTTGGATTCCAAGACTGTGAAGTGTATTTTTCTTGGCTATGCTTCTGAGAAGACATGATATTAATGTTATTGTCCCACTTCCGAAAGTTCTATATTAGCCGATATGTGATTTTTTATTTTATAGAAACAGCTCCACCTTGTCGTTCTCCAATGTAAGCTTCTCCACCCGAGACAATTAAAAGAATTGTCTCTCAAATTCCCGAAATAGCTCCGTGACAATAAGCCATTTATTGGGTTTGTTTACCCACTCCATGAATGACTTCTTAGTCACTCGATCTGCATCTTCTAAGAAATATTCTTCTTTCAATTGAAAAGTAAATCTTTCTCATGTAGCACCATGAGATCGGATGATTTCCTTCACATGCTCTCACAGCTCTGATACAACAGCAAGCTCAAATGTACTCACCAACTTTCTTTCTGGCATCTTACTCAACTCCATCTCTCGAGAATAGTACTTTATATATTGAGGACATTCTTCTCGTCAAACTTGGTTTCAGCCTACATCTAGTTTTGTACTGCTGCTTCTCTTGTCCAACCTCCTCAGGTTCACATACTCCCCGCTTCTTTACATGACACTTTGCTCGATGATGTGAGCAGCTCTCAACGCGTTCCAAGAACTGAACCACGACCTTCAAGTCAGTTTCATATTCGAAGATCTGTAAGGGTTAAGCATCATGTGAGCATTTTATGTGTAAAGGGTCTCTAGCTCAACACCATGCTTACATGGTGAATGTGATTGAGGAGCAAGAACCGAATTCTCTTGAGGAGGCATTGCAAGATACTTCGTGGATACGGGCCATGGAAGTAGAGCTTGAAGCTCTTCATCATAAATACACATGGGAACTTGTGGACTTACTTGTGGGTAAGAAAGCAATTGGTTGTAGATGGATCTATAAGGTCAAGAGGAATTTGGATGGTTATGTCAATAGGTTCAAGGCTCGGCTTGTAGCTAAAGACTATGCACATCAATATGGTCTTGATTTTGATGAGATGTTCAATCCTGTAGCCAAGATGACTTCTATATGTACCTTGGTAGCACTTGCTACTAGCAAAGGGTGAAAGCTTCATCGAATGGACTTCAACAACATATTTTTGAATGGAGATCTTGAAAAAGAAGTCTACATGTCACAACCTCTTGAGAGATCAGCTATATCCAGATCGAATGTGCAGACTTTTGAAGTCTCTCTCTGGACTTTAGCAAGCACTAAGAGCTTGGAATGTCAAGATCAACTCATTTATGCAGTTGCTTGGCTTTGTGGATGTGTACTTCAAACTCTTCTCTGTATTCCTTACATGTGAGCGATAATACTGTCCTCTTGATTATCTATGTTGATGACTTGGTTATAATGGGTTCTTCTGAGATGCTCATTAGAGAAAATCAAGGATCAGCTGAAAGAAGATTTTGACATGAAGGATCTCGAGGAGCTCAAATACTTCTTATCTATTGAGTACATCGAGAATGGAGGTTTCTGCAGCGTTAGTATGCTATAAATATGTTGGAGAACTTTGAGATGACTGGTTGTAAGTCCATCTCTGCTCCCCTTACAGCTGCAGTGAAGCTTAATGATGATGGTGAGTTACTTGCAGATCCTCTAATGTACATGCAGATTGTTGAAAGCTTCATATACTTGACTATTAATAATCAGACCTGATCTAAGCTATGTTATGTGCTTGATAAGTCAGTTTATGCGAGCCCTTCAGAAACCTCATCTTGACGCAGCAAGAAGGATTCTACTTTACGTGAAGTTTATCATTCTGTTTGGACTTCACCATGCTGTTGGTGGTTCACTTGCTGTGCAAGGATTTACTGATGCAGATTGAGCAGGAAGTGTCCAAGATAGAAGATTTACGTCAAGTTTTGTGTTTCACCTTGGGAACTCAGCAGTTACTTGACAGCCGAAAAAGCAAACTGTTGCACTATTATCTACTGAAGCGGAGTATAGAGATGCTATCAATGCTACATGTGAAGCTATTGACTCCACACCCTTTTGGAGGAAATGAGTATTGTATTTTCTGATCCTGTCATTTGATATACAGATAATATCAACAGTAGTAAACTTGCTAGTAACCCTGTATTCCATGCTAAGACCAAGCATATAGAGATCTACTATCACTTCATCAGAGAGAAAGTGTTAGCTGGAGAAATAGATCTCAGATTTTTTGGTACAAATGAGCAAGTAGCTGATATTTCATCAAAGACTTATCTATGGATAAATTTGATATTTTCAGATTGAGTCTAGGTGTTAAGGATATTGATTTGAGCTTGAGAGAGAGTGTTAATACTTGTGCAAGCTCTGGTTATTTAAGTTGCACCTAGTGTAGTTAGGTCTATACTCAGTCGAGGATATAATTTAAGTCAGGAGGACCCAACCCTTTTTGTATCCTCTCTCTATATATACATGATGACCCTCCATTGCTTCTCTTGGTGAATATTCTCTCTCTCTTACTTTGTAAGTTCATTTAGGTGTAGTAGCTCTTATCTTGGAGGTTGTCTTGATTTAGACCCTCTAGTAGACTCACATTTTGGCAAATTAATGCGTCCTTCACATGTGTGACTTAATATCACACACGAACTAACTGCAAAATGAGGTTATGGATTCTGAGACAACCATGTCCATGTGAACTGTGATGTTGACTACGGAGGTCGGCACCGACATGTACTTAACATTATTATTCTATGGATACGTAAGATTGGGATAGTCAGACACAACTGATTTGAAATTTAAGAAAAGCTCAAGAGAAACTACATCAGAAGGGTCTGCTGTAGGAGAACGAATAGACATGTGAAGAGACTGGGGACGGCTTTTCACTATGTCATCCGCGACTGAAGAGACTGACAAGTGTGCAAGAACAGATGACATCGATGAGTAATGACATTAGTGTGTAATTGCAGGTTCATTGAAACATGTACAGTCAACATCACATCGTGTCGAAATGAAGGAGAGGAGGTGCTAATGCTGTAGAGGGCAACAATTTGACTGCTAGAGACAATGGAGGGTGCTGCTAGAGATACTGGAGGATCTTCGTCAAAGACGTCTGCACCGATTATGTCTGCAGACAATAATGATAGTGTTTTGTCTTGCAAAAAATATCATTGGCAAGGTCATGAAGGTGACATTGTGTACTAGGCTATGAGTGAATAGAAGATGTCATCGAGAAGCTCATGAATCTATCGAACATGTTAGCTAAGCTAACACCCGACACACACAATTTTGAGAACATGCATCAATGATGTTCACATCATTGATGTATGTTTTGCAAAAAGTATATGCTTAGAGTGCATTTGATTGGAAAAAGTATATGCTTAGACTTCACAAGCGAATCAAGCAGTTATTCCCTATTGCTTTGATGAACCACCACAATGGTGGTTCATCAGACTGTAGTACTAACCTTGACTCAGATGAGACTTTGTAGAGTAGTGCTCAAACATTGACGAAGTGGTCAATTCCGACATGATTTTATAACCTACTATGTGATTACACATGATTTCAATGCAATACAGTTGAGTTTATGTTTGCTTGTTCAACTTGAGATCGAGGATTTGTTAAGTTTCAGACGACAATTCTATCTTCATAAGTTTGCTGACCACACACTATGATAAAATCACACACCACCAATCACATTTTTAGGAGTTGAATCCAAGGCTTCATTGGTTGAGGCTTGGGTGTCCTCATCCTCCCACCCAACAACTCGCGATAGATAAACAGCCGACCCACGGATCTCAACCACCATCTTAGCACCAGGAAAACGTCACAAAATGATAAGTATACAAAAATGAGCGAAGCACATCAGCTGGACCTCGAATGGTGAATGTGGCTTGCTGCATTGTAGAACACAGTGCATGATAGCATTCATCTAGCCTTCTCTCGCATGCTGCAATGAACTTACCACAACGAGTTAAGAACGAAATATTATCACCTTCTCTTAATACCAAAGACTCACCCTTTTTCACGAAAGGGATTGCACACTTACATGTTCTACGTCTTCATCAGAAAATTCTTTAACTTGCACAGCTTCACTTGCCTCAGTAACATACTTAATAATCCAAGGAATGTTTTCTCTAGAGATGGTGATAAGAGAGAAATAACATCCTTCTTTCACCGAACTGAATCAATGGATATTCATGCCTTCTAGCTTAAATCAAAGCTCTCTCATAGCTTTACAATATGGGATTAATTTCACAATTAAATATTTAGTATTCATTAAGAATGAAAACTTTTTGGTGATTCTTTGAAATAAAACAGATCTTTTCCTAACCTAAAGTAAACAAGGAAAAAAGTATGTTTTTCACTTTTATACCTACACTTAAGATTTAATGTAACATACAACATTAAACTCTAAATTAATCATTCTCATTACAATTAAAGATAAAGAGTCGGGTATGGAGGGCACTGTAAAACACTATGTTACTCTAGATCCCTACGAGCTCAACTCTTTCTAGAGAAAACCATCCTCGTAAAAATCTCATCTACACGTGGTCTCCAATCATTCAACAGAAGAAACTATATTTCCTTCAGAAATCAAAAACGCGACGCGAAATATAGCCAACGGATGGGAAGACCCCATCAAGCCTTACAAGGGAAAGAAGGACCCGAAGGGCCAAGCAAAAACCACCCTGAAGGGGAGAACACCGGGGCTAAGCCCCGCTATCAGTAGCTCTAAAATCGCCAGTCGCACCTATAATGTCGGAGACCAAAAAGTCAGTACCTCTATCTACAACAGGTGCACCTGAAGAGGCATCGCCTACTGCGATTGCTCTTCTGTGAATGGCCCCTGCTAAAGCTCTCTGCAGAGCAATGGAAACCCGCTGCCTGAAAAACATGGTGCAAAAAGAAAGAGAAAGTGGTACCCCCTGACGCCTCTCATGGTAAGCTCTAGCGCACTCTCGCAGAAAGACGTCGAACTCCAAAGCTGTCGATCCGTATATCTCCAAGGCTAAGGGGATGAAGCGATGTCCCGCTTGCATACCCCTATACTTGGATACCTTCGTTGCTGCCGCCACGCCTGCAGCCCATCCTGGGGGATGGGTGATCACCTGTGCCGCCACTGAGTCCCGTGTCGGATCCGTAACAACCACATCAGCCACTGAGACCTGATCCTCCCTCATCATGTACAGGTCTGCCCTGACTGATCCTCCCGTCTGAAGGGCGTACCAACGCTCTCGCCACGTCATGTGACCGCTCTCCCGTGCTAAGGCAAACACGACGTCTCTGATGGCATCGTGGGTGGCTATCCGCTCTCCACCGTGAGGACATCGAGCATGATGACGACCCGCGGTGTCGAGCGAGACACCGCACTCGCAAGTGGACAGTGCCGAAGCAACAGGCTGGACCAAGCCTAGACGGAACCTCATCGCTGTAGAGAAGATAGTCGGTGCGAGTCGGAACGCTCTAATGCAAGGTCGAGCTATGAGCCAAGAGCCTGCGCCCTTGCCCGAACAAGAGCGGAGTCGAGCCCTAGTATCCCGTGAGATGGAAGGATCCACTAAGAGTGCATGGAGAACCTGCTGGAAGTGGTGTCCTGTCAGAGAAGACTGTAGTCCGCGAGATCCATCGGAAGGTAAGGAATCGAATCGAGGATGTGCCTCACGTGCCTCAAGAGTCAAACTATCTCTTGCCTCACGAAGACACATCTGTAGTGGGTAAGAACCATCCTCCACCTCTGTCACATAGCTCTCCAAGATAGATCTATCTCGCACGAGAAAACGACCACAGAGCCAAGGTGCTGAGAGGGCCCAACTACCCAAAAAAGCTGCCGCAGCAGTCTCCTCCATGGATAATAAGCCCACCCCGCCATATGATATTGGCAAAGATGTCTGTCTCCGTGCGAGAGGTCCTGCCACACAGTCAAAGGTCCCCGGTCCTATGATGTCGCCAAACACCCCCATGATCATCCTATCAAACTCTGTAAGGCGCGAGATGAAGATAGGAGATGGGGGTACTGTGCGAAGTAAGTAACAAGGACGTCGTGCTATGGAAGAGGAAAGGATACCAAAAGCAACCTGTGGGTCCTCTAACATAGGGAGATCCTCGATATGCATAACGTCCTCCGCAAGAGCAACATCTAAGAATCGAGAGACAAAGTCCTCTGTACCCACGGGTACTCCAAGGATGCGTAAACCATCTGTAGGGGTAACAAATCCCTCTGGGAGCTGTAGGTCCGACGGTATACCTATGGGAGACCAAGCCTTGCACTTTGACACCTTCGTCCTCAGCCCTACCAAGGCCAATTGAGAGACAAGGTGATCAAAGGCAACACAGACTTGGTCCGCCGGACCTACGATGTGCGTATCATCAGCTAGAGATGGAAAGACACAACCTGGAGCAGCCAAGGCGGTGGCGAAGAGAGCTCTATAGTGAGCTAAGACGAAGAGAGGTCCACCCAAAGGATCTCCCTGGCGAGTCTCCGCAGCAGAGCTGATGATTGTAACCCCCTCTATCGTAGGACCGTGCTGGTAATAAAGAGAAGAGGAAGAACCATAGAACGATCGCACGAAAGGAACGAGACCCGTCAGAGATCCTCCACCATCCATGAGCTCTCTAAAGATAGAAGCGCGAGAAACGCTATTAAAAGCGTTTTCCACGTCTACCTGTAGGACCACCCAATCGGGATGGATGTCCAAGAGAGCTCTAATGCCGAAAGACACAGACTCACAACCTCCCGGCGTCGCAACTCCAAACTGATGTGGACAAAGGTGGTCCTGGAAAGTATCTCGGAGCTGAAGAACAATGGTTCGACTGATAAGTCGTAAGAGAATCTCACCGATGGCTATCGGTCGGATCCCTCCACCATCCTTCGTCATGGCCAAAAGTCTAGCTGCTCCCAGTACCTGAGCTATAGACTGAGGAATATGTCCCTGAGCTACTGCTGCCGCTACCTGAAAAAGCTCCGTGAAACCGCTAGAGGGGTCGTCTGTCTGAAAACAATCTCGTAGATGCTCGTAGACCATCCCAGACAGACCTCCAGAAGATAGACGTGGAGCTGTACACAAGGCCTGGGCGAACAAAGATCTATCGAGACATAATGGCTCCTCAGGCTGATAGTCCTGAACCTCAGGTGGTGCGGGATCACCCGGTGAGGGATGAAGGAAACGCAACGCAGCGATCGTCTCCTCAGTAGGACAAGCCAATGACAAAGGATGCAATGCTCTGGCAGCTCTGCTATACTCTCCTACCTGACCTAACATCCTACAACGTCGTATGCGAGCGGAAGATGAGACGTCACGTGTAGAAGCAGACTCACTCCTACCTCGAACCGCACGGACTGATTCCTCCTGTAAGGCCGCCCAATCACCTGCTCGGAATCTCCGAAGACGGGCCGCCACCTCCCGATGTCCTCCTCTGCCACCTCGAGTATACCGGAGACACCAACGAGGAAGTAACAGAAGCAATAACCACGCCGCCTCGTCCTTGGTGTTCCGTGCCAACATGTCGAGAGATAAACGGAATGCCTGTCTCACCTCGTCATGAAGAGCACGAGGTAACCGATGGAATAAACGCGGACAAGGAGAACTCGTCTGGAACAAACTCAGAATAGTGCTAGAGTGAGCTCTCAACCACTCCCACGACTCTGGAGGGACTCCAGGAAGAAGGACTAACGGTGCCATAATGACTGCACGTGTAGACCTCCGATCTCGGCTAACCTGGGCATCCCATGTGGTCGTATCATAGCTCTTGTGCATCTTTCCCACATGAGATTTTACCCCTAGCGAGGTAAATAACTGATTGCACACCGGACATGGTGTGTCTCGAATCAGTCTCGATCTCATGGGAGAGAGAGTACCCATAGCTAAGAAAAAACGATATCCGATCAAACGATACTCATAACCTAGAAGAGAAAAAAACAAGAAAAGAAAAAGGATAAAGAAAAGAAAGACAAAAGAAATAAAAAAAGAAAAGAAATAAAAAAAGCCTGAACCCCGAGATGTAAAGAGAAAGAGAATAAATACACTCTCCAAAATCTCTCTGAAATCCTAAAAAAAACACTCTGTAACCCTAAAATGTCAGTAAAACTAAAACTATTTAATACTCACTCATTCCTCTACAAGAAGTACTAATTCGAAGTGCAAAAAAAAGAGAAAAAAAAAACGAAGAGAAATATATAAAAAAAATCTACAATATCACCCTCTAACACCCTCCCCTCTCTCACAAACCCTCCCTGTGATCTCACTCTCATCCTTCCCCGCGTCGCCTCCCGCCGCTCATCCCCGCGCGCCTCTCAATCGTCGCTTCAGAAATATCTCTTGTAGTCTCACTAGTAAGACGATGAAGTGTAATCTCACTCTTACGTCATCCGACAACCAAGTAGGGTGTGCCAGATCAACAGTTAGTGAAACTAAATGCGCTTTACGCATTATGAAGACCGACGCATTATGGAAAATTGGGTTACGACTCGGCGATGCTCGTTCAGTGCATCATCCTATACATAAAAGCTCCATAGATCTACATCCCCAGGACTTCCATGCTATCCTCCTCCTAGAGTCCTACACTTGTCCAGGAATAAGTCATTCTCTGTCGAAGGTGGTCACAAGTACGTCGGATGAGGTTTGGTCCGAGATTCGACCGTGCAAACGTATGCTCGAGGGATATTCATTGACTGGTGTCTCATGCGACCACCTATACGGGAATTATACCAACACTCAACAGAAATCGAAGTGAAATAGGAAAAAGGACGAAAAACATGTGTCAAGAAAACTCTTCCCAAAACCGAAAGACTTTCTCGCTTCTCAGGACTACAGTACCTTGAAGGAACATGACGATGCGACGTAGGCCTCAGTTGCCGTCCTGTCCAGAGGATCCGACGGCGACCGAGTCCTTCACGAAGGCAGGCGGAGATAAGGTAATCAACGTGCCTGTGAAACAGTTGCTTTCTCTTTATGGTGACGTTTTATCTTCATGATCTTATCCGTCAGAAGACCCTTAAAGCTCCGATTCATCCGACCCGATCGGAGAAGTCAAACTAAAATACCATCCCAGCTATTTGTGCACCTTCGAGCTTCGTGCAGTTTCCTGCCCAAGAAAGAAATAGTAAGCAATTCCTGATTCTGTGCAATACAACTTGGAAATCGTTGATGTATATATCTCGACATCATCTCCTCGAGAAGGTCCCATGAAACCTTCTTCGTATCCTCCAAAGTATACTCTACATCATGTGTCTACTTGCTGTAACGAACGGTTCTTGAAGGTGAGATCATTTGGTACTGGGCCGAGTGGATCCCACAGACTAGTGTATCTGCCAGGACTGAATGAGCAGATGAAGGGTGTCATCCCACCCGAGCAGGACGATATCAGACTGGGCTCCAGTACGCGGTCCGCACGCTTAGCCATCCGTCCGCCGCTAGAGTTGGATTGCTTTCTGGCTTCGCAACCGACTTTTCTACGAGGAATCGTGGACTCATACACTTGATCTGGCCTTTCGATAGTGTACAATAGAAGAAGAGTGAACGTGTACTCCAGTTCTTCGATAAGTCAAGGCATATTTCCATTTCATCACCTTAGCTTCAACCATGGCCGTGGTCGACGAGTCTTCAGAGATAGAACCATCCTCTGTCGCCACTGTCTGGATCTGGACAGTACTGTTACTTCTGGAACCATAGCTCTTCTGGCTGATGACCAACTGTCGACTACTGACTTACCTCCAACGACTCTATGTTTGCAACTTATGTTATTTCAGGAAGAGTTTTTATTACGGTAACAATGACATTTTTACATATCTCAGTCATAAGGTCCAGTCTCTGCCCAACTTCTGTTTGGTTAACAGCATGAGATCAGGTAAGATTTGGGTCCTGTTGAGATTTTACTGAGTAGAACGACGGGGAGTACGATGGGATGGATGGGATGTCTGTGCGTCTCTATCACCTAACTGCTTTCTCATAATCCAGCAAGAAGCCGTTTGTACATCTCTCGTACTTCATGTTCGTTCTTCGGGGAGTAGAAGAAATGAGACTGAAGTGGCCAATATCCTCTGATCCTGCTCTGTTCTCTTTGATTCTTTGTTTAATCCTCATTTCGATTTGGCTTTCCCTCCAGCCGTGCGAATGACAACGGTTGTTTGTAAAAACAAGGAAGGACACTCCCCTTTGACTCTTTGAGTCGCCAAGCACCCACAATAACGGTTCCCTTCCTCAAATCCTTCTCTCTTGGAGTAGGCAAGATGGACTCTCTCAGGCTGTCTGTCTGCCTCTGAACTGCACGTACTTCGGCTGTCCGTGGAAGCCTAATCAATAAGAAAGTTAAACCTCAAATTCATTCCCAAACGGACCAGTCAATGTATCGACGGGAGAGTAAAACCATTAGGAGTCTTCTCGAATTTGTGACGATAGACGTTGATGCTTTAGATACCCAAGACGAGACACCTCTACATCTGATAGCAAAGCACGGGTATCTGTGCATGCTCACTCATATCTTCGAGTCTGGAAGATCTCCTGATTTGCTTGCGAGAAACTCTTCAGTAGAATCACCCGGCAAAATCTTATGGAACAAGTGCAGAGAACACATTTCTGCCACTAGGCTCAAGGAGAATGACTTGGAATGCGACGGCGAAGCCATCAGTGGAGAGAATTTGTGCTGTAACTGTGCCAGCTTAATTTTCCTGGAGAGAGAAGTATTCATTAAGTTTTCAGAGAAGTGCCCGGATTTCAAGGATGCTGTAGCTGAGCTATTGCTGAGCCTGAGACAGGTCCTGGTAGGACACAAAATCCCGGAAGTGGAAGCAAAACTGCATCGGAAGCAGTTCAAGAGGATGGTCATTCCAACAGTCTTACTCGGTTACATTACTTAGCATACAGGAAACACGTCGATCCAATGCAGCAATTGCTGAAAGATAAGAAGTTTCGGCGGTTGATAAACAGACATACGACTGGAACGGCCAGACGTCCCTCTAACTCACCTACATATGCGCGCCAATTTGATCGTTTGTTGTATCACGTGCTATCATTCTGCTGAGCTCCGCTCTTGACATAAGCATACCTTCTCTGTCACATTTGGCATGTCTTCGTCTCGTCCGAATAACTGACTAGGTCATAGCCTGACGGTTTCCGACTATAAGCGTATTTGCAGTCACACTTCACAAGAATCGAGCTTGACATATTAACCAATACAGAACAGGCTTGTAATGCTAGTTCTTGCTTTTCGGGCAAGTGAATGTCAGTAGCCGAGGAAGTGCAGCCACGATCACCCCCGTAAACTCCAAACCCTTTCCTGCTCAAGAAGGACTTCGGGCTCTCCTCCTTCCCTATTTCAGCACCAACGATGATTTACTATGCAAATGTAAAAAAACAAGCCTCAGTTCTTTTACTCGTAAATATATGTTGGTTTGTCATGTTATGCTATTTTTTAATTTATAGAAAAGATAAACTGATGTCATGTTTTTTGTTCAATGTGCGTAGCATGAATCCTGGTAAGTTAATCCAAAGCTACAATACGAATAATACTTTCAATATTAATAAAATAATTGAAATTAAAAATCATATTAATTCATATATGAGTTTGAAAGACTAAACGGAGTCACCGCTGTTCGGTGGAGTGTCCATTCTATGGTGCATGCGGAAGTTGAATGGTACTTCCAGCGACTCAAGTTGCGGTGCAACTCGCCAAAGGGTACCGGCAGTCGGATCTGGAGCTTCTCTCATATTTCTCTACTCCATGGTATATTGCTGACAAGGGTTTTATTGGTTGATGCATTTCTGCCACCACATTAATTTATCATCCATCTGCAGCTTCCTGACTTATTGGTCATTCTTCGTTCGGTTGTGAATACCTTCAGTTGGAGCTATGAGTTTATAGGATTGATACCAACACTAAAACCATCTGAGGGACGAACGTAGAGCTAGCACATGCTCTACTTACCTGCAAGATTTAGGATGTCTGTCAGGAAGGAAGTATGAAAGAAGGTTTGAAGGTCAGCGAAAGTCATCTTCTGTATTTACAGGTAAAGCAGTCTCTCACTGAAGCTAACAATCTAGACTAAGTGACCGCTTGTCTCTACAAGGGATAATTCTTCCGCAGCCTCTACATCTGAAAAGTCTTCGGAGATAGTTGTTTCTAATACTTGATCTCAACTGTAGGCAGGCTACAGCAGAAGAGCTGCAGGCGATTGTGTGTGTGTGGTGACTTAGCATTGGTCCCGAAAGCAGCACGATCTAAACTGGGACCGGGCCAGAACGCCTTTGAAGATGGGTGGTATGACAATGAAAGATTTCCGGTCTGCGCGATATGCTTGGCGTTGGTTTGAGGTTGCATTATTGAAGAAGGCAAGCTTCAGTGATGACCTTATGGGGAAGGACGCGGCACCGTGTCCATGGTTCTCAAAGGGAGTGGAAGATTGCAGACAACCGCGTTTTCGTCTCCTCACACAGCTTGTATTGAAACAGCAAGGTTCTAACGCCGACGGGCATTAACACAGTTGGAGGCGGTACATCATTCTCGACGACTGATGAATTTAACAGAGTAGTGGAAATCAAGCAGGAGAAAAGGACAACGGATGATTCTAGGTTAGTGGAAATCAGGCGGGAGAGGAGAACCAGAAGAACATGAGCATAATCGAGTTCCTGCCGCGCTTAGTACTGATGTACTGCGAGAGATTTTCACCGTGGTCGAGTGGATTCACGATTAGCTACGGATGATTCTCTGTTGTTAGTGGAAATGAGGCGGGAGAGGAAATTCCGAAGACCACAAGAATTTCGAGTTCCATACGCGTTGGTGATATTGTGAGATATCTTCATAATCGTTACGAGTGGATTCACGATCAGCACTGATACGTACAGTGCACCATTCTCTAATAGTAGAGACAAATAGTGGACAATGAATGAAGATAAGTGTTCGAGTTTCTCTCACCTTGAGATGCAGTATTAAACCAGACAGACATAACATAGAGTTGCGATTCTCATCTTGTTCTCTACCGTCTTGTTCCCGAGTCTGTCTTGAACGAAACAGAGAGTTTATCATTCGTACCTGAGACTGTCTTGAACGAAAGTCCCGAGAGTTTTTCATTTGTAGCTAGTGCAGCAACAGTATTGTTTGTAGTCCGTGTCTTCGAAATGGCACTTGAGTATCTCGACGCATATGCTCTAGCTGAGAAAATTTCTCAGTACATAAGAAGTACAGAATATGAGAGCACAATCATACATCAAGATATAGATTCTATAGCATTCTTCAGCATGACTAAAGGAGATTTGAACGACATCGGAGTGTCTAAGATGAGACATATTCTCAAATTCGCTCAGATAATTGAGACTCCTTCTCGTCTTTGGCAGACTTCTCGATGGCATCTGTCTACCAGTGGCGATGAAGTGTCCGATGAACTTGTGATGAAGAAGCAGACTTTTCAGTCGCATCTTTCGACTGGTGGCCATGACGATGAAGTCTTGGACAAGCAGAAGAAGGACGTGCACATCGAGAAGCGCACTCTTCAGACAGAGGATGAACTGCAACAGAACAAGCCGGACGTGGACAAGCCTAAGAAGAACAAAGCAGACGTGGACAAGCCTAAGAAACATGTGCATGACAAGAAGAATTCAGAAGATGTAACCGAACACCTTTCTGGTCATCATACGGAGAAATCTTCAAACAACGTTCTATCGGGAGGAGATTTCTGAGAAAAGATCATCCGGTGACATGGAGAGATTTGCTTGACGGGTATCGTATGATTCGACAGTGGTACATCCAGTGTATGATAGATTCGATGTTAAAAGACATCATCAATGCAGATTTCAAAAAGAATGGAGATGTTCGCAATAAAGGCAAACAGTTTCTGCAATCGAAGATTGATAAACTTCCATCGCTTAGGTTCCAGTGCCCCAAGACGAAAGAATGTCATAACCTAACATGGCTTTTTGATGATGTGTATGACTACTTTGTCTCTCACAGACAAGATAACAAAAAATGTTTGAAGCGCCAAAGTACTCTTCAGAGCTCATATACAGATAATCATTTTCCCTGTACCAAAACATGTAAAGTCTCTTTTTCTGTTTGAAGCGCAAAAGTACAGTCATTGTTCATCTACAGGTGAATACTTTTCCTCTACCGTATGATATAAACTCTCATTTTATGCTTGAAGCGCAGAAGTAGTCTTCAGAGCGGTACTTCATGTAATTTGTTTCCTTGTATCATAGCATGGAAAGTTTCACTTTATGTTTGAAGCGTAAAAGTATTCCTCAGAACATGTACAGGTAATTTTTATCTTTGTCCCATACCATATAAAGTCTCGTTGTATGTACAAAGAATATATGTATTACATATGTCATGCTAACTCATGCGTACTCGGATGGTCTCTGTTCTGCAGTCATTTCTTCAAAGTTGAACGAAGAATCTGCATCAGCAGTATTGTCCGGACATGACCCGAACTCGTTGTCCAACTTGAAGGATGACATACAAGAAATGCTTCCGTCCAAGTTCAGTGGAGATAACGAGGAGAATGATAAAGAATTGGTACCGGAGAGTGTTAAAGAGATGATTGAACTTTTGATTCCCATGACCAGTCGAAGAAAACAGCTGTTTTCGTCTGCAGCTGAAAATGGAAGTTCACAACTCTCTTCAGTTGATGATTCATTGAGAGCTTTCAGTAAAGACACGGAGACGGAAGAAGTGTTGGCATACCAACCATCTTCTTCATGTTGCAGATCGTCTAGGAAGAAGGTTAAATTGAATTTCACCAACAGTCGGAAGTCTCCTGTATATATTCCGAGGTCTTCTTCTCGTATCAGAGCATCACTTCTGCAGGATTCCTCTGAAGAAGCATATGATGATTACAGACAAGATACTACGGATCATCCACCGCTACGATATGCTGCTGTAAGTGATCTTCTACAAACCGAGACAGAAGGTTCAGGCTCTTAACACTATCAGGTACATCAATGCTTCATTCAATCGCATGTTTTGATTACGTAACAATGACATTTTTACATATAGATAAGTTCAATCTGAAATTTCTCTTTCATGCCCGTTCAGTCTGTGAATCTTTGATCATATCTCGTTCTTTCTTTGCGGACAAGACATGTACAGAACCGATCTCCGAGAACAAAACCAGTTACAGATTTCTATCCTAGTGAGCACTCCTGGACTCAGTAAGTCCAACTGACATGTTACCTACGCTACAAGAACCAGCTGGATCTACAGGGAATCTGCCCTATCTCGATGATAAAGATTCAGGTTAATGCGTCGGTAAATTTACAAATTCTCCTTTTTCATCCGGACCATTTATGTTACGATCTTCATACTATGGTCGCGGATCCGGAGTGGCGGAGGATATGTAGCTCGTTGCTCATTTGCATTTCACTTCTTCCGTGATCAAGATCTGAATAGAAAAGGCCTTAACTTTGAACTGAGATCCGGCCGATGGCATGTTAGACTTGTAGACAGTGCTGGATTCATCTGCGTTTTCTCAAACTACTCCAGGTGTGTGTATATGATCTTTGAAGTAGGTGCTTATTGATGTCATTCACATTCTTCCGACCTCTTATTTCAGCTAAACGCATGATAGTTAGAACTGTCCTGTGTCTCTCTTTCAATTATTTTTGACAAAGAATGGAAGAACTAGGAGGAGGACTAGGTAAATGTTGCACGACGTTAAAGCTGCCTGGTCGCCTGCCTGCCTGTATGCAGATAGATAAAATTTGCTCTTTTCTCCTTTCTCTGCCAATTGGGATCTTTTGACAACTTGCAACTGAATTCCGTTCCGCATGGCCATGAAAGAAGAAAGCATCTGTAGCTTTAAGACCTCTGGTTCAAGAACGGTTCCTTTCCTCAAATCGTTCTCTCTTGGAGTAGGCAAGATGGACTCTCTCAGGCTGCCTGTCTGCCTCTGAACTGCACGTACTTCGGCACGTACTTCAACTGTCGAATGATTGACATCCAAATATGTTATTACAGGAAGAGTGTTGATTACAGTAACAATGACATTTTTCCATATGACTTAGTTTGCAACTGTCCCGCGTCTCTCTTTCATTATTTGTGACAAAGAATGGAAGAAGAGTGAACGTGTATGTCATTTTTCCATATGACTTAGTTTGCAACTGTCCTGCGTCTCTCTTTCATTATTTGTGACAACTCACTGTTGAAACATTTTACAACTGTCGTTTATTGAGAGAAAGAGCCGCAACTCGTGTACACTGGTACTAGAGTAGGAGTGTCAGATCTTCGCAGCTTGGACGGTTGACTTTCGGGTGCAACTTCTTCCTGACTTGCATACTACAGTCGGACGTGGATAAGTGCAAAGGGAAAAGAGTAGCATGGCAGCTTGCACTTATAGGGGTGATCGGTCTTCCCATCCGTTTGGTAACCTTGGTATCCATTGCGTCGCTTTTCTTATAGAGGGTTTGCATTGACTTTGCTACCATGCGTAAGTGCAAAAGTATTCAAATTTATACTTAAAATATCTTTTTAAGTGTATAATTATAATTATATTTGTGAATATAAACTGTACAGGACAAGCACATGGATGAGCCCGTAAAATGAAAAGTGAACCGGTGAAACTAAACTAGTTTGTTTAAATCAGACATATATATAACCAAATAAATATAATATCTGTTATTTTTATAACATAATAGCAGTATTGCAGTTAAAAAGGATTTACACTTATATTTATATTTGTCCCTAGTCAATGGAGTAAACATACTTTGCAAGTAACCGTAGGTGCAAAGTTGCACTACAGATCCAGCCGCACATAGTATTTTGTCGACTAGTTTCCCTTTTCCGGAGCTAAGTTTTTTGAAGAACGATTATATTCTAAATTTACATGTTTTAATAATATTAAAAGTAAAAAAAATATATAATACAAAATACTATCTCACAGTCCCATGAAACGTAAAACCAGAGATCATGGTTTCGCACACAACAATTACCCCACCTTTATGAACTGACAAAAACCTTTGTGTTACCTAAGCCTGCTAATATTCTTCGGAAGCTGTTACTGAAGCTGCGTTGACATCGGTGTGTTTGGGGAATGCAGTCGCGTTTCCATAGGTCTGTTTCACTGCTTCTGTTCCACTCTGCTCAGCTTTCTTCTTCCTCAGTCCCCTAAACCAACAGTCGATCCTCCTAAGTCCCACGAAGTTGAAAATGTCTTCCTCAGTCCTCTTAACTGCTGTCGCCAGTTTCCGTAGCAGGTTCTGTAGGTAGAAATCGGTTGCAGTTCTGAAGCAGACTGTGCGGGCGCTGGTGCGGGTCATACAATGGATTGTCTTCATGTCAATGGACGGAAGGTGCACGAGAAGACATTACTCGTCACCAAGACGATTCTGATGAACAGCTTCGAGAATCAGACAGTCCTCGTCATCAAGACTGTGTTAATCGATAGATATGCATCAGAGTTGTGCTCAAACTGAAGCCCATGAAAGAAAATGATATCGATGCTTATGATAGCTGGTGGAGCTGGTTCGCATAGCCTGAAGAGATAGTCGCTTATCTGGACATGTGTGCAAATTTGATGCAAATCAGTCACCAGCTTTTCTCAACCCAGAAATCCGTGAAAATTATACCTTTGAGTTAAGTAATATGAGCATCCAGAAGCAACCGAAGATCTGATCTAATCCAGGAAACCTACCAAACAGAAGTATATAAGATAATTAAGTAGAGTCAGTATGCTTGTCGTGATCAAAACGAGCAGTACCCGATAAGATTCACATTGTTGCAAGTGCTTGGACTCAACATTTGGGGGAGAAGTATCGAGATCACCGTCTTGCAAATCATCAGCTGTTGAAGCTGCTGGTCGTATGGAAGCTGGTGACCAATTCTTTAAATCATAAAATGCGCAGTCTGCTTCCGCGAGCGGATCCTGTAGCTTAATAAATTACCTACAGTCTACAAAACATGAAATACTCCTCCTTTGGATTGGAAAGCTCGGCGAGTTGTCCCGGAGCAAGAAATTAAATCCTGCTTAGAGTGAAGTATAGGAACCACAATTGAATAACGCGAATTTAGTTTCACTCAAAGGACTCATTGCAGGCGGGATCTATATAGTTTGTCCTGGAAACATCCAGTACCCGTCCGGGATCAGTAGATGTAATTTCATAGATCAATATCGCTGACGAGCTTAACGGATATCCACATTCCAGTAAAGCAAGATCTGCTGTAGTCATCAAGTAGGGTTTGTTCTTATGAGTAAGCTGTTCCTGTGACTTTTTCTGAAGGACGTTATTGTTCTCCTCCGTTAAAAGGCGAAGGCTTGGAGTGAAAAGAAGATGCTTGACATTTATAGACACTTTTAGCTGATTCAGACGGCTGAACTGCAGAGCGAAGTTTGAGGATGAGATCCACCGAGATTTGAAGCACACAGGTGCAGGGATTTTGTCAATGGCCAACTCAGGCCCAAATACTAACGGGAGCCAGTTTTTCTTAACCCATTCGTCCACTGTTGGTCACCAGCTTCCAAATTCTGTTTAAGCAGGCTGTGCGGGCGCAGCAACCAATTGCGCAGACCGAGTCCTACAATTTAAATTTCGTGGACCTCTGGCAATCCGTGCTCCCACACTCACATACATAGACTGCGTAATTCAAAATCGCATGATTCACCTCAATTCAAGACTTACCACAGTCGTTACCGGAGGTCTAGCCGGTTGGAGACAGAGGAAGACATTTTCAACTTCGTGGGACTTAGGAGGATCGACTGTTGGTTTCGGGGACTGAGGAAGAAGAAAGCTGCCACTCTGCTTCATTCCAGCCGTGCCTGTGCGGAATTACTCATGCAATAATTCAAGTGCTACATCAGCCTTTCTCCAGTCCCACTCATTCGTTCACTGCATTCCAGGCAATAAGTATGTATTTTTTAAAGAATGCCGATTTCAACAGAGTGGCGCAAACACTGGAATTTCAAGAACCTTCTGTACTGACAGAAAGAAAGAAAGGCTGTCCGAAGAAACGCAGGTGGAACAGTGATTTCAGAAAGTTATGCCGCAGATAATATAACACTGCCAACGAACGATATTCACAGGTTAACGATAACTAGTGAACTCCTGTTTAACAGCTGTTTACTTGTCATACCCGAGAACGAACAGGGAATTATCTCGTACCCCTTATCACAGAATTATACGCCCTCATACCCCAATCTTGAATCTATTACACAACAACCTGCAGAAAGCCAGTCAAGGAACTGTAAAATGTTCCTTAAACATAGAGTGTGCACGGCACACGAGAAGATTCAAGGAACGCAATTATTAATTCCTGACACAATATAGCTTCAACTCATTCTATTCGCACATCATGGACAGAAGATAAAATTGAGGGCGAATTCAGCTCGAGCTACCGCTTGAGCCAAGAGGGCGACGTCGAGGGAGTGATTTTCAGAGCTCTCGATAGGTACCCGAGCTTTACTTCAAAAAATGGAGGCGAACTTCAGTAACACAGCCGCGGCAGATACGAGGAAAGTAACAGACGACGTCCTCGCTCTGACCAACGGTTCAGCAAGCGACGGAGCCTGACGGAGTGACGAGGGGCGCTCGCCTGATGCTGGAGCCTTGGTGGCAAAAGTTTCCAAGGGCGATGCGATCGTTCGTGCAGTATGCGCAGGTGGGGAAATTGATCTGAAAATCGGAATCGCCGGGTATGAATTTGAGTGATCGATCAGGTAAAGCAGCGAGAAAAGGTTTTCTAACCTTAATGCTCGTAGCAATCTTCAGGAAGGGAGAGAAGAGTTCAGAGAACTTTGTAGGCCAGTTTTCGCCATAGGAGGTACACTGATTTCAGATAATATACAGTGAACCCTGTGTAAATGTTTCGAGTTCGGTAGTTAGATTATAACTTTTACAAACTTCAAGCTTATTCTTTAAATAAATAAATAAATTTACATGCAACATGAGCTTCTCGCCGGATGACACGCAAGGAAATAGAAAAGAAACTGCAGATGGGACTGGTGCTGATCACGGGGTGAGGAGTCAGAATTGGTTTGTAGGCGAGAGAAAATTTTCCGATTTGTATTATCACAATATGTGTATATGTGTAAATATAAGTTCTATACACATTAATGTGAAAATTTGAAATTAAGGTAATTAATAAGTGTTAACCAATTCAAGGACACAAACGATTGGGAAAGCTTCATCTCCCAGTGTGAAGGTACAAGTTTGATCTTCTGCGCTTCGTGCAAAAGAGTTTTTCTCTCCTGACAAGAGTTTAACAATTTGAGCAATCATTCTCACACCGAGTACTCATGACAAAACAGAACGTGGCTAAAAACAAAGCCAAAAATTATAAACTATTCACGTCAGTGAAAAATACAATAATCGCTCATTCATTCTGGTTACACGTGAACATGCTCTACAGACCAAGGAAGCATTGATAATTGGTATTCCCTCGTCAGGTCCGGTACACGAGGATGCAACCTAACTGGTATGTATAATATACTTCAAACTACATGGACATCTTTTGCACTCACGCATTCTTAGACTTAAAAGAGTAAAATATATTTGCACGAAATGTAAACCGTAACTGAACTTATAACATGTTCTTTGCTTCTTCGTCATTACTCATGGATTTCTGAATCGCAATAATTATGAGAGTACTATGCAAAGGTTAAAGCACAGGGAGAAATCGATGGCTACCCAGATTCAGGACGGATGGAGCGGAGTATATTGCACGACTCGCGCGAATCATATACGTAAAAAGTCTGTATTCGAGGAATTCATGGTTTGGTCTTCCTCGTAAGGAGCGTTTTGCAGACGCTGAGAAGAAATAATTTTTTTTACTCGGAAAAAACTGATTATATTATCACAGTAGTGTATTATTCCTTGTTTTGACAAGAAACGGTATTTACTCCCTGGAAAAATGCGCACTTCGTGCAATGCAAATAACAAAATATCAAAGAAGATGTGAGAAATATTACATCTAAGTTATGTCAGTCTCATTTCAAGTGAATGTCGAATTCTTCTTCAGACACTCGAGTCACCTACTGTACATCATGGTAGTTTAGAGCAGCCTGGAAAGCGAAGGGTTTAGTGAATGGAATGTTCGAATTCCTGGCATGGAGTACCAGCTATTTCCGGGCCGGACTTATGTAGGCTAGCTTGACTTCTCCGAAAATTACAAGACAGACTGCAACGTCTGCAGGTTCAAGGGCTCTATCGAGCTCTGGTGGCTTGCCTCTACCTGCCCTCTGAGATATATATAAAGCAGGTGCATTGTTACATTTCTTCCATAAATCAAGCAACGGTTGAATGAAAGAGCTTGAAGAAAAAGTTGTTATCGAATGTAGAACTGCAGAGATAATATATCATATACAGAGGCTTGCAATTGCCCTTACGAGGGTCACCATCTGTACGAGGTCCGGATCCATGGGCTGCATACTTTTTCTCGTGCAGGATAGGGACAGTGGACAGATCTGCAAAATCATAACCGGCCGGTGAATGAAAAAAAAAGAGGATATCTTGTTTCTGCGGTAGGTCTCCAACTTTGGACTCTGACACACCTTCCTAGACACGGTAGACAAAAGCCTGCATGCAAGGTCTACAAAATTGTAGGATCAGATATCCTTCCTTACCGATATGTACCTGCGGTGACTATATATTCATCTAGTTCAGCTTTTAATTTAGACATGTGAAACCTGACTCACTGCAGTCACGGAAGAGATCGAGAGCACGTGCTATGAAACCCCAAGTGGCTGGAGAAGCATGAACGGCAGTGCAGCACAACTTTCGAAAGTAAACAAACACAAAATGAGAAGAGACATGCTTTCGAAAGAAAACAAACACAAAATGAGAAGAGACATGCTTGAAATCAATCTCCTTTACTGATATCATGGTGTGACCTTAAACCTAGAGTCTTCTTCTCCGCTTACTGATTTCTTACTATGATCATAAATCTATAGTCTTCTGCTTCGCAAGCTCGAGAAACAATCTTCAATAGATACAAGTCATCCCGCAGTTGTACTATGTCTCATAATATGTACTGTTCTCTCGTACATCAAATCAAACACTAATTTTTTGGATCTCCCAAGTACAAATTACCACGAGTAAGTTCATACTTCCCTGCAACATCAGTCTTCATGAACGGCCCTGTGATGAGAACCTTCTGATTCTCCAGTGCCCATGTTGCAACCATATCTATCTTCTCCTCCGTGTTAAAACTCCGATGACCTCTAAAAGCTTTCCGAGAACTATCAGCCGAGTTAGTCTCAGATATGAACTTATTGAGTTTGCCATACAACTCGGTTTTCCGGGGCACGTCGAACAGCAACATGCATATCAACTCTTTCGACCTCAAAGATATGTTGTTGAAATATGGCTCCTCCTGAAATAAATAAGTTAGAAACAATATATGTTAGAAATGAAACTCTTCTTGAAATAACATAAAGCTGCAAACACATCATATGTAAAAATGTCATTGTTCGTGCAATAAAAACTCTTCCAGAAATAACATAAGTTGCAAACATAGAGTCGTTGGAGGTAAGTCAATCGACAGTAGTTGGTCATCAGCTAGAAGAGCTATGGTTCTAGAAGTAACAGTACTGTCCAGATCCAGACAGTGGCGACAGAGGATGGTTCTATCTCTGAAGACTCGTCGACCACGGCCATGGTTGAAGCTAAGGTGATGAAATGGAAATATGCCTTGACTTATCGAAGAACTGGAGTACACGTTCACTCTTCTTCCATTCTTTGTCACAAATAATGAAAGAGAGACGCAGGACAGTTGCAAACTAAGTCATATGGAAAAATGACACACACGTTCACTCTTTTTCCATTCTTTGTCACAAATAATGAAAGAGAGACGCAGGACAGTTGCAAACTAAGTCATATGGAAAAATGTCATTGTTACTGTAATCAACACTCTTCCTGTAATAATATAAGTTGCAAACACAGATACGTTGGATGTTAATCAGTCGACAGTTGAAGAATAAACATGAAATCATTTTAAAGTATTGTTAAATCTAGAAAACCTCGAAATCGACCGGACCGACCTTGTACAAGCAAAACCAAGAGTCAGGAAAAATAACGGATAGTTAACGCTAACGTCAAAAGATCTCACCGAGGACTGGCCCTCGACTCTCCTCAGTTTCTTTGGCCCTCCTCCTCCTTCTGCAGCGACAGCAGCAAAATCTTCGCCATCGTGTCCTAAGAAGTTAAGAAACGAGTCAGAAAGAAAGAGGGCGGAAGGATGCACACAGACTACCGTTCCCTCATTCCGCAGTATGCTCCGTCTCTGCTCTCGCTTGCTTGCTTTATTTTGGTTGTGGTGAAGAACAGATCAAATGTTCATAGACGCCTATTACGTTGGAAGTGGAATAGAATGAGTGCACGAAAAAATGAAGGAAGGAGAAGGAGGATGGAGAGTAGTAGAAGGAGAACTTACAGTTTTACTCTCCCGTCGATACATTGACTGGTCCGTTTGGGAATGAATTTGAGGTTTAACTTTCTTATTGCTTAGGCTTCCACGGACAGCCGAAGTACGTGCAGTTCAGAGGCAGACAGACAGCCCGAGAGAGTCCATCTTGCCTACTCCAAGAGAGAAGGATTTGAGGAAGGGAACCGTTATTGTGTTGAGTTGACTTTGTATTAAAAGCAACAAGCTTCAGTATCGCATGTTACATTGTCTAGATCGGAGGTAGTACTAGCTGGCAGGCGAGGCAGATCAGACGCACATGTTCAAGCAGGAGAGATCTATTTCGACTGATCCTGTAGATAGGATCAGATAAGATTTGTAGTAAGGATGGTGGTCCCTGACTGTATATCAGTCCGCTTCTTAGATGAAGCTTGTATCTTCTTCGCTTAGCGTTTCTGTGAATACAGACGAGCTTTTCTCTTCTGTGCCTCGTGCTATAAAATCCAACATGGTATCAGAGCAGGTGCTCTTCAAATCTTCGTAGATTGAGGGTGAACAGAAGGACCAAGTATAGAGCGATGCATCAGAAACAAATCGAGGCAAAGTAGATCAATAGTCAACTAGCGTGATACTCAGTGGATTTTTGTTCACAATATGAGAACAGAATACAGACAGATAGAGAAATTTGATGGCGAGAATTTCCATATGTGGAAACTTAAAATCAAATTTCTTCTGACTGAGCGGGGGCTCTGGAAAGTCACTTCGGGTAAGCTTCCGAAGCCTGATAGTGACGAGCCAAAAGAGTTAGAGAAATGGGAGGGGTTAGATGAGAAAGCTATGGCGGTTATTTGTCTCAACCTCAAGGATTCTCAACTCTTGCACGTTAGCAATGCTATTACTGCATCCGACATCTGGACGACTCTGGAGAGACTGTATGAGAAGAGAAATGCGGCCAACCTCATGTACCTACGGAGGAGGTTCTTTACAATGCAGATGAGCGCTGGAAGCACCATGGCTGCACATTTCCATAAAATTTGAGTGCTGGTGGATCAGCTTATCTCGATAGGATCTGCTGTGACCGATCTTGATCTCGTTATGGTCTTAATATCGAGTCTTCCAGAGAGTTACAATGCATTAGTTGTATCCTTGGGGATAATGTCACCTGAGGACCTTACGGTGGAGATGGTGACACCGAATTTACTGCAAGAAGAATGCAGACAAACGCGCTCACTACAGAATTCCGAAGGGAATGAAGCAGCGCTGTATTCTGGCAAAGGCCAGAAGAAAGGAACTTCCAAGAGCGGGAATTCCAGACCTGCGTGGAAGAAGAAGGCTAGATGTCATATTTGTAACAAGAAGGGGCATATTTCAACTGAATGCAGGAATAAGGAAGGCGCCGATTCCAAAGACAAGAAGGAGGTACATCACACGTCTACCAGCAAAGGCAAGGGAAAAGACGAGGATGAAGACCTCTTCGTTGTAGCATTCTCTGTAAGTAACTCTGTCGGTCATGACTTCTGGTTCATAGATTCGGGAGCTTCGCAACATATGACTGGTAACAGAAGTTGGTTCTCATCTTATACTGAACTAAAAACTCAGTCGAAGGTGTATCTAGGAAATGATACTGCGTTGAGAATCTTGGGGAAGGGAGTCATACCTTTTAAACTGATAGACGGGAAGTCGAAGAGTATACTCGAAGTTTTGCATATAGAAGGTCTTACGAAAAATCTGTTGTCTGTAAGTAAGATGGTCGATCAAGGATTTGTTGTAAGCTTTACCTCTGATGGATGTTTAATGAAATCGGGGGAGGTACTAGTTAGAGGAGTTAGAGCAGGATCTCTGTTCAAACTATTAGGATCTGTGAACACGGGTACAGATTCAGCACTAGCAGCCGTTACATCAAGTACCATAGATCTATGGCATCAGCGGATGGGGCATCTTGGAGCGCAAAGCTTGAAGAAATTGGGGAGTGGGATCACCGAAGACTTCAAACTCGCAGAAGGAATTACAGAATCTGTTCTTAAATTCTGCAAAGGATGCGTGTATGGGAAACATCACCGAGAACCCATTCCTTCCACAACCGGGACTCGTGCAACGAGAAGGTTGGAATTAATTCACAGTGATATCTGTGGGCCAGTTGAAAACCTCTCACATAGCGGTTCAAGGTATTTCATTACGTTTGTTGATGATTTCTCACGCAAGACTTGGGTCTATTTCATGTCAACTAAAGATCAAGCACTTGACAAGTTCAAGATCTTCAAGGCGATGGTTGAGAATCAGACAGACGGTAAGATCAAGCAGATCGATGTACCTGGAAAGTCTCGAGGTCAGGGTCAAGCACATTTGGGCATCAAGACTTTGAGGTCTGACAATGGTGGAGAGTACACGTCCAACATTTTCCATCAATTCTGTGAACGGCACGGGATTGCAAGACAGACCTCTACACCGTACACGCCGCACCAGAATGGAGTCGCTGAGAGGAAGAATCGGACTCTCTGTGAAAGTGCGAGGTGCATGTTACACCAAAGGGGTTTATCGAAAGTCTTCTGGGCAGAAGCGATCTCCACCGCTAACTATGTGATGAATCGGGCTCCAAATAGTAGTGTGGGAGGACGAACCCCAGAAGAAATGTGGTACGGGAAAAGACCATCGATAAAACACTTGAGGGTGTTTGGCAGTGAAGCATATGCATGGGTTCCATCCGAAAGGAGAAAGAAACTTGATGCAAAGAGTGTAAAGTGCATTTTCTTAGGTTACGTTGAAGGGACTAAGTGCTATCGACTTTACAATCCAGAAACCAGGAAAGTAGTGAAAAGCAAGGATGTCCATTTTGTCGAGATGGAGAACGATACGCTGATGACAGGAAATTCACCGAATCCCACTTTTAACTTGGAAGGTGAGTCGTTTGATGCAAGAGCTATGGATCTAATTCCGGATGAACAAGAGGAATCTCTCAGAATTAGTGCAGTAGTGAAACCTCCCGTGAGAGCAACAGATCCAAGGTATTCTCATCACGGCAGCGATCCCATACCAGAAGAAGCTGTTGGGGGAGAAGAAGATCAGGTAGCGGTAGAGTCAGTGGAGCTTACTAAGTCACCAGTAACTAAAATTTGAGATGGAGAGATAGTGGGAGTTTCTTCCTCAAGTAGTCTCGAAGTACGTCCGGCACCCGAAGCTACAAGGAGAGTGAGAGGATAAGCAAGCCTTCGAGGAAGTATTTGGAGAGTTTACTTCATGCTTTTCACACCACAGTAGAGGAGCCGCAGAGTTTAGAAGAGGCCATTAACAGTGATAGATCTGTAGAGTGGATGGAGGCGGTGAATGAAGAGTATCAATCTTTGATTGATAATAAAACGTGGTGTGTGACCAACCTACCACCGGGGAGAAAAAGGATCGGTGTCCGATGGATTTTCAAGGTGAAGCATGGGGCAGATGGTTCAGTCGTTAGATACAAAGCACGTTTAGTCGCAAAAGGCTATACTCAAATCGAAGGTATAGATTTTACTGATACTTACAGTCCGATGGTGAAGCTGAATTCAATCCGTACTTTGCTAGCTGTAGCAGCCGAGAAGGATTATGAAGCTGATCAGATGGAAGTTAAGACGGCCTACCTGAATGCAGATATAACCGAGGAGATTTACCTTGAGCAACCGGAAGGTTTCATCATCAAGGGGAAGGAGCATTTGGTACTCCGGTGCCTTAAGACCATTTACGGGCTTAGACAATCAGCCTATGAGTGGAATGACACGATCGACAAGTCATTTCATGAAAAAGGCTTCATACGTAGTAAAGCTGACTCTAGCGTCTACACGATGTCTAGAGGGAAGAAACTGATAATTATTGTCCTTTACGTTGATGATCTGTTATTACTGTCGAACAGTAAAGATTTAATGTTAGAGGTCAAATTCTACTTAGCAGGCTGTTTCGCGATGACTGATCTTGGGTCAGTGAAGTTCATCATCGGCCTGCAGATTTACAGAGACAGGGAGAAAAGAATTCTAATCGTTTCTCAGCTGCAATACTTCCTCAATGTGCTCAAACGTTTTGGAATGGTGGACTGCAAGCCTGTCCAAACACCGGTAGATCCTAGCGTGAAACTTTCGAAGGACATGAGTCCGAAGACGGAAGCTGAGAGAGAAGAGATGGGTAGCATCCCTTATCGCAGTATCGTTGGAAGTATTATGTGGGGAATGACAGGTATCCGACCAGATTTGGCTTACGTGGTTGGAGAAATCAGTAAGTTCATGGAGGATCCGGGACCACAACATTTCATTGCTGCAAAGAGACTACTACGATATATCAAGGGAACTGCGAATTACAATATCTGCTACCGAGGATCTACTGCAGATGCTGATGAAATACAGTTCCATGGATACGGTGGCGCAGATTATGCTGGAGATCCAGACACCAGACGATCCACCACTGGTTACGTTTTCAAGCTGGCAAATGCTGTCATAACTTGGAACAGTAAGCGACAGCCTACTGTGGCATTATCTACCACAGAAGCCGAATATGTAGCTTGCACGCAGGCTACTAAAGAAGGAATCTGGCTACGGGGACTGCTGATGGAGATCGGCTGTCCTCAATCAGAACCAACTGTGATTTACAGTGACAATACAAGTTGTCTGTCACTTGTTAAAAATCCAGTCTTCCATGCTCGAACGAAGCATGTAGAAGTACAGCACCATTTCATTCGGGATGAAGTCAAGAAAGGAACCGTAGAAATTATTTACTATCAGACTGGAGATATGGTGGCTGACGTGCTGACCAAAGGTCTTACCTTTGAGAAACACAAACGATTTCGTAGTATGATGGGTATTACTGATGCTTGTCTTTGAGTGGGAGTGTTGAGTTGACTTTGTATTAAAAGCAACAAGCTTCAGTATCGCATGTTACATTGTCTGGATCGGAGGTAGTACTAGCTGGCAGGCGAGGCAGATCAGACGCACATGTTCAGGCAGGAGAGATCTATTTCGACTGATCCTGTAGATAGGATCAGATAAGATTTGTAGTAAGGACGGTGGTCCCTGACTGTATATCAGTCCGCTTCTTAGATGAAGCTTGTATCTTCTTCGCTTAGCGTTTCTGTGAATACAGACGAGCTTTTCTCTTCTGTGCCTCGTGCTATAAAATCCAACATATTGTGGGTGCTTGGCGACTCAAAGAGTCAAAGGGGAGTGTCCTTCCTTGTTTTTACAAACAACCATTGTCATTCGCACGGCTGGAGGGAAAGCCAAATCGAAATGAGGATTAAACAAAGAATCAAAGAGAACAGAGCAGGATCAGAGGATATTGGCCACTTCAGTCTCATTTCTTCTACTCCCCGAAGAACGAACATGAAGTACGAGAGATGTACAAACGGCTTCTTGCTGGATTATGAGAAAGCAGTTAGGTGATAGAGACGCACATACATCCCATCCATCCCATCGTACTCCCCGTCGTTCTACTCAGTAAAATCTCAACACGACCCAAATCTTACCTGATCTCATGCTGTTAACCAAACAGAAGTTGGGCAGAGACTGGACCTTATGACTGAGATATGTAAAAATGTCATTGTTACCGTAATAAAAACTCTTCCTGAAATAACATAATTTGCAAACATAGAGTCGTTGGAGGTAAGTCAGTCGACAGTTGGTCATCAGCCAGAAGAGCTATGGTTCCAGAAGTAACAGTACTGTCCAGATCCAGACAGTGGCGACAGAGGATGGTTCTATCTCTGAAGACTCGTCGACCGCGGCCATGGTTGAAGCTAAGGTGATGAAATGGAAATATGCCTTGACTTATCGAAGAACTGGAGTACACGTTCACTCTTCTTCTATTGTACACTATCGAAAGGCCAAATCAAGTGTATGAGTCCACGATTCCTCGTAGAAAAGTCGGTTGCGAAGCCAGAAAGCAATCCAACTCTAGCGGCGGACGGATGGCTAAGCGTGCGGACCGCGTACTGGAGCCCAGTCTGATATCGTCCTGCTCGGGTGGGATGACACCCTTCATCTGCTCATTCAGTCCTGGCAGATACACTAGTCTGTGGGATCCACTCGGCCCAGTACCAAATGATCTCACCTTCAAGAACCGTTCGTTACAGCAAGTAGACACATGATGTAGAGTATACTTTGGAGGATACGAAGAAGGTTTCATGGGACCTTCTCGAGGAGATGATGTCGAGATATATACATCAACGATTTCCAAGTTGTATTGCACAGAATCAGGAATTGCTTACTATTTCTTTCTTGGGCAGGAAACTGCACGAAGCTCGAAGCTGCACAAATAGCTGGGATGGTATTTTAGTTTGACTTCTCCGATCGGGTCGGATGAATCGGAGCTTTAAGGGTCTTCTGACGGATAAGATCATGAAGATAAAACGTCAGCATAAAGAGAAAGCAACTGTTTCACAGGCACGTTGATTACCTTATCTCCGCCTGCCTTCGTGAAGGACTCGGTCGCCGTCGGATCCTCTGGACAGGACGGCAACTGAGGCCAACGTCGCATCGTCATGTTCCTTCAAGGTACTGTAGTCCTGAGAAGCGAGAAAGTCTTTCGGTTTTGGGAAGAGTTTTCTTGACACTTGTTTTTCGTTCTTTTTCCTATTTCACTTCGACTTCTGTTGAGTGTTGGTATAATTCCCGTATAGGTGGTCGCATGAGACACCAGTCAATGAATATCCCTCGAGCATACGTTTGCACGGTCGAATCTCGGACCAAACCTCATCCGACGTACTTGTGACCACCTTCGACAGAGAATGACTTATTCCTGGACAAGTGTAGGACTCTAGGAGGAGGATAGCATGGAAGTCCTGGGGATGTAGATCTATGGAGCTTTTATGTATAGGATGATGCACTGAACGAGCATCGCCGAGTCGTAACCCAATTTTCCATAATGCGTCGGTCTTCATAATGCGTAAAGCGCATTTAGTTTCACTAACTGTTGATCTGGCACACCCTACTTGGTTGTCGGATGACGTAAGAGTGAGATTACACTTCATCGTCTTACTAGTGAGACTACAAGAGATATTTCTGAAGGAAATATAGTTTCTTCTGTTGAATGATTGGAGACCACATGTAGATGAGATTTTTACGAGGATGGTTTTCTCTAGAAAGAGTTGAGCTCGTAAGGATCTAGAGTAACATAGTGTTTTACAGTGCCCTCCATACCCGACTCTTTATCTTTAATTGTAATGAGAATGATTAATTTAGAGTTTAATATTGTATGTTACATTAAATCTTAAGTGTAGGTATAAAAGTGAAAAACATACTTTTTTCCTTGTTTACTTTAGGTTAGGAAAAGATCTGTTTTATTTCAAAGAATCACCAAAAAGTTTTCATTCTTAATGAATACTAAATATTTAATTGTGAAATTAATCCCATATTGTAAAGCTATGAGAGAGCTTTGATTTAAGCTAGAAGGCATGAATATCCATTGATTCAGTTCGGTGAAAGAAGGATGTTATTTCTCTCTTATCACCATCTCTAGAGGAAACATTCCTTGGATTATTAAGTATGTTACTGAGGCAAGTGAAGCTGTGCAAGTTAAAGAATTTTCTGATGAGGACGTAGAACATGTAAGTGTGCAATCCCTTTCGTGAAAAAGGGTGAGTCTTTGGTATTAAGAGAAGGTGATAATATTTCGTTCTTAACTCGTTGTGGTAAGTGCATTGCAGCATGCGAGAGAAGGCTAGATGAATGCTATCATGCACTGTGTTCTACAACGCAGCAAGCCACATTCACCATTCCAGGTCTAGCTGATGTGCTTCGCTCATTTTTGTATACTTATCATTTTGTGACGTTTTCCTGGTGCTAAGATGGTGGTTGAGATCCGTGGGTCGGCTGTTTATCTATCGCGAGTTGTTGGGTGGGAGGATGAGAACACCCAAGCCTCAACCAATGAAGCCTTGGATTCAACTCCTAAAAATGTGATTTGGTGGTGTGTGATTTTATCATAGTGTGTGGTCAGCAAACTTATGAAGATAGAATTGTCGTCTGAAACTTAACAAATCCTCGATCTCAAGTTGAACAAGCAAACATAAACTCAACTGTATTGCACTGAAATCATGTGTAATCACATAGTAGGTTATAAAATCATGTCGTAATTGACCACTTCGTCAATGTTTGAGCACTACTCTACAAAGTCTCATCTGAGTCAAGGCTAGTACTACAGTCTGATGAACCACCATTGTGGTGGTTCATCAAAGCAATAGGGAATAACTGCTTGATTCGCTTGTGAAGTCTAAGCATATACTTTTTCCAATCAAATGCACTCTAAGCATATATTTTTTGCAAAACATACATCAATGATGTGAACATAAGCTAACATGTTCGATAGATTCATGAGCTTCTCGATGACATCTTCTATTCACTCATAGCCTAGTACACAATGTCACTTTCATGACCTCGCCAATGATATTTTTTGCAAGATAAAACACTATCATTATTGTCTGCAGATATAACCGGTGCAGACGTCTTTGACGAAGATCCTCCAGTATCTCTAGCAGCACCCTCCATTGTCTCTAGCAGTCAAATTGTTGCCCTCTACAGCATTAGCACCTCCTCTCCTTCATTTTGACACGATGTGATGTTGACTGTACATGTTTCAATGAACCTGCAATTACACACTAATGTCATTACTCATCGATGTCATCTGTTCTTGCACACTTGGCAGTCTCTTCAGTCGCGGATGACATAGTGAAAAGCCGTCCCCAGTCTCTTCACATGTCTATTTGTTCTCCTACAGCAGACCCTTCTGATGTAGTTTCTCTTGAGCTTTTCTTAAATTTCAAATCAGTTGTGTCTGACTATCCCAATCTTACGTATCCATAGAATAATAATGTTAAGTACATGTCGGTGCTGACCTCCGTAGTCAACATCACAGTTCACATGGACATGGTTGTCTTAGAATCCATAACCTCATTTTGCAATTAGTTCGTGTGTGATATTAAGTCACACAAGTGAAGGACGCATTAATTTGCCAAAATGTGAGTCTACTAGAGGGTCTAAATCAAGACAACCTCCAAGATAAGAGCTACTACACCTAAATGAACTTACAAAGTAAGAGAGAGAGAGAATATTCACCAAGAGAAGCAATGGAGGGTCATCATGTATATATAGAGAGAGGATACAAAAAGGGTTGGGTCCCCCTGACTTAAATTATATCCTCGACTGAGTATAGACCTAACTACACTAGGTGCAACTTAAATAACCAGAGCTTGCACAAGTATTAACACTCTCCCTCAAGCTCAAATCAATATCTTTAACACTTAGACTCAATCTGAAAATATCAAATTTATCCATAGATAAGTCTTTGATGAAATATCAGCTACTTGCTCATTTGTACCAAAAAATCTGAGATCTATTTCTCCAGCTAACACTTTCTCTCTGATGAAGTGATAGTAGATCTCTATATGCTTGGTCTTAGCATGGAATACAGGGTTACTAGCAAGTTTACTACTGTTGATATTATCTGTATATCAAATGACAGGATCAGAAAATACAATACTCATTTCCTCCAAAAGGGTGTGGAGTCAATAGCTTCACATGTAGCATTGATAGCATCTCTATACTCCGCTTCAGTAGATAATAGTGCAACAGTTTGCTTTTTCGGCTGTCAAGTAACTGCTGAGTTCCCAAGGTGAAACACAAAACTTGACGTAAATCTTCTATCTTGGACACTTCCTGCTCAATCTGCATCAGTAAATCCTTGCACAGCAAGTGAACCACCAACAGCATGGTGAAGTCCAAACAGAATGATAAACTTCACGTAAAGTAGAATCCTTCTTGCTGCGTCAAGATGAGGTTTCTGAAGGGCTCGCATAAACTGACTTATCAAGCACATAACATAGCTTAGATCAGGTCTGATTATTAATAGTCAAGTATATGAAGCTTTCAACAATCTGCATGTACATTAGAGGATCTGCAAGTAACTCACCATCATCATTAAGCTTCACAGCAGCTGTAAGGGGAGCAGAGATGGACTTACAACCAGTCATCTCAAAGTTCTCCAACATATTTATAGCATACTAACGCTGCAGAAACCTCCATTCTCGATGTACTCAATAGATAAGAAGTATTTGAGCTCCTCGAGATCCTTCATGTCAAATCTTCTTTCAGCTGATCCTTGATTTTCTCTAATGAGCATCTCAGAAGAACCCATTATAACCAAGTCATCAAGTACACATCCACAAAGCCAAGCAACTGCATAAATGAGTTGATCTTGACATTCCAAGCTCTTAGTGCTTGCTAAAGTCCATAGAGAGACTTCAAAAGTCTGCACATTCGATCTGGATATAGCTGATCTCTCAAGAGGTTGTGACATGTAGACTTCTTTTTCAAGATCTCCATTCAAAAATATGTTGTTGAAGTCCATTCGATGAAGCTTTCACCCTTTGCTAGTAGCAAGTGCTACCAAGGTACATATAGAAGTCATCTTGGCTACAGGATTGAACATCTCATCAAAATCAAGACCATATTGATGTGCATAGTCTTTAGCTACAAGCCGAGCCTTGAACCTATTGACATAACCATCCAAATTCCTCTTGATCTTATAGATCCATCTACAACCAATTGCTTTCTTACCCGCAAGTAAGTCCACAAGTTCCCATGTGTATTTATGATGAAGAGCTTCAAGCTCTACTTCCATGGCCCGTATCCACGAAGTATCTTGCAATGCCTCCTCAAGAGAATTCGGTTCTTGCTCCTCAATCACATTCACCATGTAAGCATGGTGTTGAGCTAGAGACCCTTTACACATCTTCTGGTTCTCCTCTCCCGCCTGATTTCCACTAACCTAGAATCATCCGTTGTCCTTTTCTCCTGCTTGATCTCCACTACTCTGTTAAATTCATCAGTCGTCAAGAACGGTGTACCGCCTCCAACTGTGTTAATGCCCGTCGGAGTTAGAACCTTGCTGTTTCAATACAAGCTGTGTGAGGAGACGAAAACGCGGTTGTCTGCAATCTTCCACTCCCTTTGAGAACCATGGACACGGTGCCGCGTCCTTCCCCATAAGGTCATCACTGAAGCTTGCCTTCTTCAATAATGCAACCTCAAACCAACGCCAAGCATATCGCGCAGGCCGGAAATCTTTCATTGTCATACCACCCATCTTCAAAGGCGTTCTGGCCCGGTCCCAGTTTAGATCGTGCTGCTTTCGGGACCAATGCTAAGTCACCACACACACACAATCGCCTGCAGCTCTTCTGCTGTAGCCTGCCTACAGTTGAGATCAAGTATTAGAAACAACTATCTCCGAAGACTTTTCAGATGTAGAGGCTGCGAAAGAATTATCCCTTGTAGAGACAAGCGGTCACTTAGTCTAGATTGTTAGCTTCAATGAGAGACTGCTTTACCTGTAAATACAGAAGATGACTTTCGCTGACCTTCAAACCTTCTTCCATACTTCCTTCCTGACAGACATCCTAAATTTTGCAGGTAAGTAGAGCATGTGCTAGCTCTACGTTCGTCCCTCAGATGGTTTTAGTGTTGGTATCAATCCTATAAACTCATAGCTCCAACTGAAGGTATTCACAACCGAACGAAGAATGACCAATAAGTCAGGAAGCTGCAGATGGATGATAAATTAATGTGGTGGCAGAAATGCATCAACCAATAAAACCCTTGTCAGCCATATACCATGGAGTAGAGAAATATGAGAGAAGCTCCAGATCCGACTGCCGGTACCCTTTGGCGAGTTGCACCGCAACTTGAGTCGCTGGAAGTACCATTCAACTTCCGCATGCACCATAGAATGGACACTCCACCGAACAGCGGTGACTCCGTTTAGTCTTTCAAAATCATATATGAATTAATATGATTTTTAATTTCAATTATTTTATTAATATTGAAAGTATTATTCGTATTGTAGCTTTGGATTAACTTACCAGGATTCATGCTACGCACATTGAACAAAAAACATGACATCAGTTTATCTTTTCTATAAATTAAAAAATAGCATAACATGACAAACAAATATATATTTACGAGTAAAAGAACTGAGGCTTGTCTTTTTACATTTGCATAGTAAATCATCGTTGGTGCTGAAATAGGGAAGGAGGAGAGCCCGAAGTCCTTCTTGAGCAGGAAAGGGTTTGGAGTTTACGGGGGTGATCGTGGCTGCACTTCCTCGGCTACTGACATTCACTTGCCCGAAAAGCAAGAACTAGCATTACAAGCCTGTTCTGTATTGGTTAATATGTCAAGCTCGATTCTTGTGAAGTGTGACTGCAAATACGCTTGTAGTCGGAAACCGTCAGGCTATGACCTAGTCAGTATTCGGACGAGACGACGACATGCCAAATGTGACAGAGAAGGTATGCTTATGTCAAGAGCGGAGCTCAGCAGAATGATAGCACGTGATACAACAAATGATCAAATTGGCGCGCATATGCAGGTGAGTTAGAGGGACGTCTGGCCGTTCCAGTCGTATGTCTGTTTATCAACCGCCGAAACTTCTTATCTTTCAGCAATTGCTGCATTGGATCGACGTGTTTCCTGTATGCTAAGTAATGTAACCGAGTAAGACTGTTGGAATGACCATCCTCTTGAACTGCTTCCGATGCAGTTTTGCTTCCACTTCCGGGATTTTGTGTCCTACCAGGACCTGTCTCAGGCTCAGCAATAGCTCAGCTACAGCATCCTTGAAATCCGGGCACTTCTCTGAAAACTTAATGAATACTTCTCTCTCCAGGAAAATTAAGCTGGCACAGTTACAGCACAAATTCTCTCCACTGATGGCTTCGCCGTCGCATTCCAAGTCATTCTCCTTGAGCCTAGTGGCAGAAATGTGTTCTCTGCACTTGTTCCATAAGATTTTGCCGGGTGATTCTACTGAAGAGTTTCTCGCAAGCAAATCAGGAGATCTTCCAGACTCGAAGATATGAGTGAGCATGCACAGATACCCGTGCTTTGCTATCAGATGTAGAGGTGTCTCGTCTTGGGTATCTAAAGCATCAACGTCTATCGTCACAAATTCGAGAAGACTCCTAATGGGGCAAGACTCCACACTTTCACAGAAACCTGAAGACGGGCTATCAGCGATGTAATGTAAGAAGATCTGACCTGCCGACTCAGGCAAGAGAAGAATAGAGCGAGCCATGCCATCAGTTCAGTCGGTTTCGTCGCTTCTTCAAAGGTTCTCCTACATATTTTTGCATAAAGTGCTCTTCCTCTGTCGGATTTTAGTAAAAAATGTAGTTGCGGATTATGCACGTCAGGGCTTCTTCATTTCTTACTGCTCTGTGCTGCTCGCTCCCTGGAACTATGTGGAATTTGTTGTTCTGGGACTTGTGGCTTCCGGATTTGCGGCTTTTATAGATGTCTCAAAATTTCTGTTAGGCAAATCTTCCTATTTCCAGTTTCATGGTAAGTAATCGGACGTTCCCTGAGAAAAGATAAAGGGCAGTGGAGGAAGTAATCGTGACAATGATAACGATTTGCTAGTAAAAGAACGGTCTGGATAGGACTTCTCACCATAGCTGATCCCGGTAATGACTCCTCAAACCGTAAATCTCTCTGTCTGCTTGTTACCTTAACAAGCAGACAGAGAGTTTGTTCGGACGTTTGTTCCTCTTTCCGCTTTCACGTGATAGCAGTATATTTCACAAAATTATCTGGTCCTGCCGCAGTCAGTTGCTTCTTGCTTCATTTCTGGTTGTATACTGATCGTTTCCTGAACAGACGCACACTATAGATTTCAAGTTAGCGGACATTCTGCCCGTATTTGCGTCTTAATATGAACTTCATTCTGCTTCTTCTGCTCGAAAAGGATTTGCAAATCCTTGTATTCTTGAAACTCCTTCCGCTTTGCAGCTTCAAGAAAGACGAGCAGATCAGCATCAATCAGCCTACTAAGGTCCAAACTGTAGTTGGCCTCCCAATCTCCAACCGTAGAGGGGAACACTTCCCTTGAGATCTTCCGCGTGTACTTCTTTAGGTTTACTTTCGGTTGCCGAGGAAACGAAGCAAGCAAAGCAACTCTACTTGAACCTTCGGTCCACTGGAAATCCCTCGGGTTCTTCCCTGAAGTGAGGTTTTTTGGGACTTGAGAGAATCCACGACTCACACATATGCTATTCTCACTGGCTTTGACAAGTGCGATTTTAAGCCATTGGGTCCGTTGTTTCTTGGAAAACTCTTGGGTAGTGGTGAAAAAGCTTTCCTTCAAATTGGCCCCGTCTAAGCATACACATACTGTATCACACAAATCGACTATGTATCTCACAAAATTGCAGGACATGCTTCTCTGAGAAGACCAAGGAAGCGAATGCCCTTCATGCTAGTGGAACACGTATAACGATTCTCCTCGCAACCAAACGTACAGGCCAGGAGGAAGCTTGTCATCCGTCATTTGCCTCCAAACCAGCTCTTCACTGGCGATTCCCAGCCTGTGAAACATCTCAATCATAATTTCCTTGCTTCCGTAGAAGCCAACAACTGTCTTTGACACAGCATCCAGTTTGCCGAAGTCGATTACTCTTCGCCCATCCGCAGTCTTGGCTGAGTTAGAGGCCAGTTTATTGCATAAGGAGACAATATTGTCCTCCGAAAGGATCACCTTCTCTACAACTGACATGTCTTGATTGTCATGGTGAATCTCCATCAGCCTGAAAAACTCGAGAAGTAACATGTCTTACTCCAGAGTTTACTCGTCGATCCAGTCCGTAGACACCATCATGCTCTGATACCATGTTTAAGAACCAAACCAAGTGAATACTCTTCACTGTAGAAGTTATATCAGTAAAGGGATCAGTCGACTCATCATCTCCCAAGGGTTGTTATATACTCTAACCTATGGACAAGAGGTTAGTCACTAGTCATAGAGATGACTATATGTGCCTATAGAGGTGACTATAGATGTGACTACTAGATATGACTATAGAGATGACTATAGACTAGACATTATCTTTAACAGTTCTCTGAATATAAATACGACTGTAACATTCGTTTTGTTCGTACTGTTCTCCTTCTCGGTCTGCAGCTGTACCGAGTGTCTTCGGATCCTCTTCAATAGACACTCAGTGGCAAGCTCAGTATTAACTCCTTCGGAACGTTGCTCAGGTTCGTCAAGAGCAGAACTCGACAGGGCAACTGGCAAGGCTCATATCATTCTTTCCTCTGCATCTGATTTCCACGAGAGTAGAGTGATATCTGCACTCGTATTACTACAGCATCATGGGCTTAGCGGACCCAACAGCGTACCACCGTGATCAAATTCCCGTCATCGACTTCACCGGTGTGGAAAATTCAGCTGAGAGGGCCTCGGTGATCAAGCAGCTCACCTACGCTCTCGAGACCTTCGGTTTCTTCGAAGCCATCAACAGCTGCGTCCCTGTGGAGCGCCTCGATGATGCGTTCAATGTCAGCAAGGAGTTCTATGAGCAACCCCAGGAGAAGAAAACAGAGACGTACTTAGACCACAAGGAAAACAAGCCCATGGTGGGAGTTTTCCAGGTCGGCTGGAAGAGCCAGCTCATATTCCGCGGTATTACATGCCGCATGGAAGAATACGTCTTCCGCCATTATCACCAGTCGCCAGACATGCCTCACACCTTCAGGAAAGCTCCTCCAGCCCTTTTGAATGGCATCAACGATGCCAATGGTGCGCTGACTGCGGCCTTTGAGAATCTGACTTTCTCCACGTTGCCGAACGTTTTCCCATCCACAATACCCACGTACAGGTACGCATGCTCCGGCGTTTCACTTGACAATGTGTTACGTCTTTTACACGGTGTCCTAATAAGTTTGCTTGTGCATAAGAAGAGTGCAACTTCGTCTGCTCGAACAGTTTAGGTGCTCTTGTCTAAATGGGGCTTGCATCAGCATCGTGATCAGTACGTTCTCTGCTCGCACGAGGGTTGAAATCTGCAGATATTTCTCATGATAGAGGTCACAGCGACAGTGAGGACTCATTACTTACAGTTAGTTTTTGAAACTGCCGGGTGTCTTTTCCCATTCACAGGGAGAAGCTCACTTCCCTGCGAGACCCTCTGGGCACTTTCATGGACCTACTTCTGGATCTCGTCTCCGAAAGCCTAGGTCTTGACTCGAGTTTCATCCGCACGAAATATCATGACAACTCGTTGCCCAGACACTTGATCATGCATTACTATCCCAAGAAGTCCGAACACGAGCTGGACGAGTGTGGCGAGCAAATGGGACTCATTCCCCACAGGGATACGAGCATTGTCACCATTGTGGGTCAGGGATTCGACACCTCGGGGCTTCAAATCAATGTGACAGGAGACAGGTGGATCACTGCTCTCCCCAGCAGGGGAGGCCTCATCATCAACGGCGGTGACGTTCTTCAGGTACGAAGGCATTATCTCGAAAATGGCCGTGGCTTGGTCTTGTTCTTGTGTTCAGTTACTACCGTAGTCCTATCGCTTTCTCCCAGTTGTCATCTCGCTTAACTTGCACAGGTTTTGTTCCTGGTCTCATTTCTGGCGGTTTCTCTACAGGCCTGGAGCAATGGCAGATACAGAAGCATCATCCATCGAGTTATCAACAACCCGAGAAAAGATCGCCATTCGTTTGCTTACTTCTGCTTTCCTTGCGAAGGACCAAACGACGAGAAAGTGATCGAGCCTATTCCCGCACTGATCACTCCTCAAAATCCCAACCGGTACAAGCCCTTCACGTACTACGAGTACTTCCAAAGCAAAGTCAACAAGGACAGCGTGAACTTGCTGGCAGAGAACGCAGTATAGCTCGAGCTCACTTTCAATGTAGTAGTAGCCAGCTTTGAGCTCGGAGCTTTTTGTTATCACAGTGGATTCGAACAGGGCAACTTAGTCGATGTTAGTAGAGAGAAATTCAGCATAGTCTGTACCGTGTCCTTCTGCAGATTACGAATCAGACAGAGCGTCTGTTATATGCAGACCAGCTTACTATAACAGACCAGCTTACGTTGCTACATGCAAGTCTTGGACATTATCAGCTCAGGTTGCATGCATATGCATATTCACCTCTTCCAAGTTCGGAAGAGGGGAATATGCAAGGGTATTTAAGATATGCTCTATTTCTTCCTGTGGAAAGGGTTGGTTCATAAATTAAAAAGTTATACATGACTTTTTATTGCTCTCAGACTCTACTTTATAGCAGGAGAGCTGTTCTGCTTGCTTTACTTATAGGTTGTTTCTTGGAAAATATCCAAGTGTACTTTTTACAGAATAGTTATCTATATTTAAATATATTAATTTTAGTGACTTCTACAAATAACAGTAATCAACTCGAACATGTACTGTATTCCTGTTTTTTTATAAACCTGTCTTTGAACTAGTACTGTACTCCAGCTTTATAATACCCTCCCGTCTGGGAGGGTTAGGTATTAAATTAATCCGTCGAACAATGATTAAAAGAGTTAAGCAAGCTGCTGCACTTATATGCTGATACCCACTCCCTCCACTCATGGGTTAAGTCTGCCTTCTCTAGTAACGGTAGGTCTAGTTAATGTATAATAATATAGAAAGATAAAAATCATTTAATCAGTTTAAATTATAATTATAACTCCATGTGATATATATATATTTCTCTTTTCCGTTATCGACAAGGGAACAAAAGTTCCCCGAAATCGATCGGGGATACCTTTCTTCCCCGATCTAGAGATGTTGTAAATCGGATTAAACCCCCACTATGAGTACAAAAGCATGAGAACAAATAATCTTTTCTTTCTCCCAGTGTATTTTGATCTGATGAAACTTTTGTCTTTTGCTCAAAGAAACGTCTAATTTTCATCTTAATATTTCTCTTTCCATACACAGTAGTTTGTTTATAATTTGTAGAACTGGTGAACAGTTTTAAGTTGGTTCATTATTTCACAGCTTCCACGTTGAGATGGTGATTCCGTAACCAAAACTATTTTCTAAATAACGATTAAATTCCTCAATCTCTAAAAGCAAACCCGCAAAATAAGGTATTCTGGGTCACCCGGAGCACTTGACTCGAGCTTTAAGTAAGTGTAATTTATCTGGTTAGCAGTTTTCCTTCCTACAATCCTACGATTATTCTTCGTTAGTACTTTTGGAACTCACCGTTTAATGATTTTGGCTTCGTCAACTACCCGACAGGGCGAAAATGCCCCTATTTGGTAACTTCTCCAATGAGAATCTGGGGCAATTAAGCAACTAATAGGGCCCTCTGCCGCCGCTATGTTGCTTTATTCCCCAAACACGATACTGGCGGGCCCACCGGTGTTCAGGTTGAATTTCGTCCGTGGATATGCGTGCATAAGCAGACGCTCCTCCCACTGAGCACTTCTCCTTCAGGTACCCTCCTGAAAACTTCAGGGATGCGAAAATAATATCATATAGCTTAAAATTTACGTAATCACCCTCCATAATCATGGAATAATATGCAAATGCGCAGCATACACTCTTTACTAAACTTATCACTATCCTTCCCCACGGCCTTGTACATCGAACGGTGTTTTATGTTATCGATAAATATATAAAAGTTGTGTAAGAAAATATTTTAAAAATATTTTTCTATAACTATTAAGTATTAAATAACTTTAGAGTTCCAGTAAATCTATACAGAATCTATAAGTGTAATGCTGACTCTTGCACTGCTACGAGTATAAATCCGGAACCGAATTCATAAACTATTCTCATTTCATTTACACATGAATTTACACAGTAACCTTTCTCATCAAAAAATTTATCACGTAAATTTCATTTACGAATGAATTTATACAATAACTCTCCGGCTTTCTAAATGTACATGAGGTGAATACCCATCTATAATATTTTCTATGACGGACATTTTACCGGTCGGATGATGGACTTCTTTTCCGGTTTGTGCGCCTCCTGTTACAAATAAGTACTTAGGACTCATTCGCACCTGGTAATTATTGATTTAATCTTACAAGTTCTTTGATTTAATTCACCTTTCACTTCTCGTAAAATTATAGGTTTAATGTCTTTAATTATAGATTTACAAAGAAGACTTCACACCAACTTGGTTTTCAAAATAATTATATACACAAAAAAAAGAACCGAATCATTTCTGTATGTAAAAAATTATATATTCCACATCCATGCACGTTACCTGCTATACTCTTCTGTGCGGAGAAAACCTGAAAATGGTATCTTATCGAGACTCTCTAAAATTACATTGTTTCTGGCATTTTATAGTGCACTCCCTCTGTTATTAGCGAACCTAGAAAGAGCACGGAGCCCAAAGAGAGTTTCAAAGAACGCCGGATCTACAATACCGTTACAGTACTGTTATTCAAATTTGCTATACTCTGGTAGCGAAAATCAAGTATTATTCTTCTTTTTATTCGTGGATTGTTTATGAGGTGTCTGATAATAATTTGTGATAATTTATTCTTTTGGCATTCGTATATTGGTATAATTTGTTGTCTTTACTCTTGTTTAAATAAAATAATACATAAAGATTTTAAGATTATTCATTATTGTTCGAAGATAAATATTTCTTTTGCCATTTCGCAATAACTCTACTTAATAATATTTTGTATTTTGTATTTTGTATTTTGTATTTAATAATTAATACAGTTTGCTAATATTATCTTGAATGTAGTTCCAAGTTTGTAATTCTCGTAATTCTCAAAACAGTAATTCATTAAGTAGCGAATTTGAATAACAATACAGTAGAGTACCTGTACAAAAAGTGAAGTCAACGTGCTATGTGTAATAGGCTACCATACCTCGAGGTCAGATTTGGCACTTGTTTTCCGAATGTATATATTATTTTCACAAAATAAGATATGCCGCAGAAGATTGAAAAGAAAAAAGAAAAAAGGATAAATTTTGAATTTTTTTTACTACCTCCAAGAAATTCAATTTCTTTATACATTTCATTATTTGTTCAATTAGAATACGCTATAATTTTATTTTATTTTTATTTGAAATTTTGGCTTTCTATTTATTTTATTTCATAATTTCTTCCAAATCTTATTTCAAAGTACATACGGTAATAGAGAGTGACAACTCAAGTTTGGATATTTCAGTTCTGTAAGCCTGCCTGTCTTTCATCTAAAGGTATCTCAGATGACTAAGATTACTAGTGCATCATAATTACAAAGATTCAGTTACAACCATGCTCACTCAACTCTCCGACCCGTATGGTCACATCATTCCCCGTAATAACGTTGCTGCAAATAAGTTCTAATCCCACTCTCAACATCGCATAATACTGAAGGACTCCCAATGTGTTCAATGCTCACTTTTCTCATAGACAAGAAAATGAGAGTGTCTTCCACCCTCTCAACTCCTTCTTATATACTCTACAACTTCTTACCATGGTAACTTTTACTAAGTTACGTTATCTCGTGATAAGTACGCAATCCAAAATAGTAAAACTTCTAAAGATTACTAAGACTTAAGAATAACACACACATTACTTGTTCTACTTTACTAAAGTAAGAGATTCTACTACTTTAGCTTTTCCAAAGTGTTAAATTTCAATACTATCCAATAGGAAGATGACAACAAACTAATACGTCTTTTGAGGAACATCTTTAGATATTTGTGCATGACTTTCCTTCATGCATCCAATCTGCGATGGTCAACAAAGTTACATACTTTTGAGAAGCATATTTAGAGCTCTGCACTTGTCGTTTAGTGCCATAGTGAAACCTCTAATAGTTTCCTCAACTTAATTATAACTATCTGAGCTAGTTATGACTAGTTTTGATAATTCTAGATTTGGATCTTCAAACTAGAGTAACCTATACGATAGTCATACCTAACGAGATTTATATAAACAAACACACAAATAATGAGACAGTTGTGGTGTGACAGTTCCTTCGAATGAGGACCCAAAAAGCAGATTATGTATATGTTACGAGATAGAAAACATTGGCGGTTTCTTTGCTCTCCATAGACCAAAGTATTCAAAGTCTACCAAGTCCCTGCTGGAAATTGAAGGAAAATGACCATATTCGCATCGAGTTGCTCTAGCAGTCTCGTGAGTCCCGGTTCCTTTGAAATTTGATCGAACATCCTCGTCGTGATCTTATTATGGAGTTGCTGTAGCAGTATATACTCTCTCGTGTGTTCTGGTTTCTTTGTTTTTTCTCGATATACAAAACTTAATATTCCTTTTCTCATAACACTCATTAATTGGATTTAATTTTTTTCTCCGTTTTTTTTCTCCATACTACTCTTTTTAAGTTTTAACCTCTACGTATGCATATAAAACAAGATTGTATGCATGTAATGATGTTGAGATTATAGGATTATTTCACTACTCTCTTATCTCAAACTTGAGGATCGTCATCTATGTGCCACTTGCTCTTGTTTACCTTGACAGTTTGGAGCGGTTTGTTAAAGACTTGCTTATGGCTTATTTAAGACAAATAGTTTTTCTTTATCCAGATGATGAGTTCATCATTGAGCAGGTTTCTTGACCTCGTAGACATGGTGGGGTAAGTCTTCTAGTTTCTAGTGTCTTTGTCTTTTTGACTTTTTGGGCAGTTGAGCTTTAGTCGTATCATCTTTGGATCATACATCGTGTTTCACTACTATGAGAGTTTATTAATCTGCATATAGAGATGGATCTTCCTTCTTACAAGTAACGTTACGTCAGTATAGAGAAAATTTACTAACTCCTACTAATCTCTCCTACTTTCTTTTGAGGTCCTTGTTAGAGATGTGATGTCTTCACCCAAGAAGATTCTTAGCCATAGTTTCTGTTCACATCTTGTTCTCGCTCTTCTCCAATCTGAAAGATTTTTATATCATGAATATTATAACTTGTCTTCGATCTTATGCATATACGAGTGGATGGTTTAATACCAAGTGTCTTCAAATTCTCCTCAACTACGTATTGCATCCTCATCTTACATTATAGAGATGCGTCTTTGATTGCATCCCATTCAATCTTTGATTGAAAGTATATGAAGTGTAAATGTGATCATGCTATCTCTTGTTAAATTAGGACATCTTTTTTGACATATACATAGAGAGAAATCATTGTTAAGTGTAACATCATTTCATATATTGTACTTTTGCTCATGAGAGATATGGTTCCTCGTGTAGAAAAGAAAGTTAATAGAGATTTCATTTCCTCTTTCATGCAGGTGGGTAGATTTATGTTTCAGCCATAAATGAGTTGCATATGTGACAGATATGATTATTGCGGATCCGATGGTTGACTCTTATTTTCATCTGACAGCACTTGCTTTGAGACATGTATTTTTTTTACAATCGAATGGAAGATCCATGACTAACCATATAAGGATGCTTTTGTGATTTTTTTCTTTTTTGCAATTGAGACTTTTGGATGACTTCATTTTTAACAGGTATGCATATCTAGAAGATCTATTAAAAAAACTATTTTGTTATTATGATGGTTTGTCTCTTATGTGCATTCGTTATACCAAATTATTTGAGACTTTTGGATAACTTCTTTAACAGATATGCATATCTAGAAGATCTATTAAAAACTATTTTGTGATTAGGATGGTATGTCTCTTATATTGTTATACTAGATCAGTATTATGTTATCAATATTATTTTGCAGAGGATGTTAGCAGAAGCTTTGCAGTTGAAGTGGTTTCTTCGTCAGTTAGGAAGTGTGGTGTATCTGTGATTCACCTCACGGAGCCCTCCTTACTTGAGTGGAGGTTGCGGAGCTTGCTAGACACAACTAGTGCTGCGAGAGTGTTTTTTCTCTCTCATTGGTTTGGTGGTCACATTGTATACCACGGCAAGGGCTTTTCCCACTTGTTTGTTATGTATATGCTTCTTTCGTTCAAACCTCACAAGTCAACCTGAGCCATCGGCCGGGGTCAACTGTTGAACTCTAGGTCAGAGGCTTAGACCATCTAGGAGTACGTAAGAAGGTTGAATCCAGAAAGTGGTTGCAGAAGCATCAATGTACTCATTCAGGCGTTGATTATTAAATCTTCAGTCCATGCCGTGAAGCGTCAATTGCAACACATAGGTCTTGCAAGGAGCTCGAGGTTGTCATGATCTTGTTCATGATGTAAGTACTCAGCTGAGAACATCAATGACATATATGAGGACACAAGCTGTTGAGGTTCGAGTTTGATCGTGTTTATATCAATATCTAAACTCACAACATGTTCTTCGAATTTGGTAGTTGAATTCACGACTGACCGTCTGTGATTAGCTGCAATCAAGCTAACTATTCAGAGGACCTGTCCAAACTTGGCAGTGACACTCAAGCTCAAGAGTGGATGCGGGTGATGATTGCTTCAGTACTTAGGCTAAGTACGGATGACAGGATGACGAGTTTGAAATCTTCAACTCCTTCAATAATAGGTCCTTCAAGAATTGGAAGTCAGTTGCAGAATCAAGTTTATAAGTACTCAATTTCACATGATTTTCTTCAGGCCTCGACATGTGATTCTTTCTGAACAATAAAAGATTGTCACAACATCCTAAATCAGATATTTCTCTAAGCCATCCAATTTTCATTGTGGACACTTTCAGTTTCAGAAACGGCTATGGAGCGCCTAGTACCTTAAGAAGATAAAGATGCATTTAAAATCTCATTCATTCAGTACATGAAAGTACAGAAATCAAACACAAGCAAGATGTCAGATTCTCTATAGTAAATCACATCAAAATCAAAACATCAGTAGCATCCTAAGCCTAAGCTTGCCTTCAATATTCTTTTGTTTGTGGCATTGTTGAAAGTTTAACCTCTCCATGTTAATACTTGTGCAAGCTCTAGTTAGTTAAGTTGCACCTACTGTAGTTAGGTCTAGACTGAGTTGAGGGTATAGTTTAGGTCAAGGGGACCCAACCCTTTTGGTACTCTCTTTCTATGTATACAAGAGGGACTGAATAGATACCCTCCATTGCTTCTCTTGATGAATATTCTCTCTCTTACTTTGTAAGTTCCTTTAGATGTGTAGCTCTTATCTTGGAGACTGTCTTAATTTTAACATGATATAAGAGAGTGAAGAGGCATGAGAGAAATCTCTTGGTAGCAAAAGTGCAAGAGAGTGTAAGCAGGTGAAGGAGGTGCTGTATTTTTCACTGTATTTTGCTTATCTTGGAGGAGTCGAGATCTTCGAAGTAGTTATTAAAGAGGAAAATGATTTTTTCTGACGTTTTCAGCATGGATCACCACGGGTGTCTTGTTCAGCCGCCCTGAATTAAGTAACCCTGCAATTTTTAGCTCATTTGGAGCAAGTTGTTTTTAGATCAATGGAGCTTTGATCACGTATTTGAAGATCTTCCTCTCACTTTGAGCCCAAACCCTCAAAATTTTTCTTGTAATAGAAGGCTAGACCTTTAAGAAAGAGCTTTGTAGAGATTTTTTCAGAGTCATTTGGAGCAAGTTGAGTTGTATATGTATTGTCTAAGAAACTTTTTTTGCATATCTAGAGAGCGTAACAATATTTTTGACAATTTTGACGATTTTTGTGAGTGGATTTCTATCGAGAGTTTGAGTTTTATGTGGGTCTATGTTTTCTGCAGGAATTTTCCTGTCAAGTTTCACTCGATTTCGGGGCACTTTGTGTTCTCATCTTATACTAGCATCTTCTGCTATGACTGGTAAGGTGGAAGTCTTGCTTGTCATCACCGAGGAGCTTGGACAATCATAACTATGCAATATAGAAGTATCCAGTGTCTGCATTCCTCAAAGGTCAAGGGTTGTTTGGGCTTGTAACATGTATTGATACCAAACCGTGCGGATCAGATACTGATAAAGCTGTAGAGACGTGGAATCCACGTGCACACCAGGCGGTGCACATTCTATCTTTGTGTGTTTCATCAATGATGTTAGGTATATTCAATCCATGCGCACACCCAAGGAGGTGTGAGATACATTAGCGAATGTGTTTCATACGTCCACGAAGGCACGTAAGCTCTAACTCAAGCAGCAGCTATTGGAGGTGAAGAAAAGATCACTAAGCATTACTGATTATGTCTAGCAGATAAAAGGTTTGATTGATCAACTTCAACATTAGAGTGAAGATAGAGGATGATAATCTCATTCTTCATACCATTCAAGATCTTGGTAAGGAGTACAAGCTGTTTGAGATCTCCATTGTTGTGCGTGATACTTTCTCAAGTTTGATGAGTTGATACTTCTGTTTGTATCTGAAGAGATGTGTCTTGTCAGCAATAGATCCACTTCAGTCAATGAACAAGCACTCTTTATTGATGATCGAGGAAGAGGTCGAGATAGAGGTTGTGAAAAAAATAACTGATCGTGGAGATAACTTCAGCGGTAGGGTCAACAACAACTGCAACAACAACCTCAAGGTGGAGAGGACCACTTCTACCATTACTGTAAGAAGAACGGTCACCTTATCAAGACTCGTGTCAAGAAGCAAGCTGATACTCGAAGTGAGAAACTCCCACAATAGAACTTTGCTGCTATGGAGCAGATGACATATAAGAGTCTTCTTACCATGGCCCATGAGGTGAATGCATCTACACCAGGCTCATGAAGATTGGTCCAGTCATAAGGAACCTGTCAAGACTCAAGCTTCTGTGATGATAAGCAGCACAAGATCACTCATCTTGGTACTGTATCTCCTTTTGTTGCATCTTTGAGGATTCAAGCTTTAGGAGATGTGTTATATGTTCCTACCATCACTAGAAACCTGATTTCTGTTGGTCAATGATAGAACAAGGATATCAAGTTTGATTCAACAAGGATGGTTGATCCTTATCTGATCTATGTGTAGTGGCAGAAGATACTAGAATTGGCAGATTGTTTAAGCTTGATGCTTTGCTGCACAAGTCCCAAAATGCTATGTTTACACACTCATCACAAGTTTCGGATATGAACATATGGCACAAGATGTGTTGGTCACATGAATTAGACTGAAAGCCTTGTCTACATTAGAGCTTGTCACTGGACTTTCAAAGTTCTCAGCAGCTATTCCATCTAAGATATGTGAAGCTTGTAAGTTTGGCAAGTCAGTTAGACAACCTTTTGGCCATAAGGGTACTAGAGCCTCCAAGGTGTTGGAGGTGATTCATTCGGATGTTTGGACTACAAGTCAATCAAGCCTCAACGGTTCCAAGTACTTTGTATCATTCATTGATGATTTCTTGAGATTTACTTGGGTCTACTTTTTGAAGACTAAATCTGATGTACTGTTAGTATTTGAGATCTTCAAGAAGTTGGTTGAGAAGTAGTACAATCAGTGCATTCTTCGACTACGTTCGGATGGAGGAGGCGAGTTCATCTCCAACTTGTTTGATGCATTTTTACAAGAACAAGACATCAAGCGTGAAGTTACGTGCAACTACATCCCTCAACAGAATGAAGTCGCTGAGAGGAAGAACCGTCACATTGCAGAATCAGCAATGACAATGCTGAACAAGATGTCCATGCCCAAGTGTTACTGGGTCGAAGCTGCTGGAGTTGATGTGTACCTGATGAACCGTGCAGCAACAGCTGATGTACACCCGAAAACACTTTTTGGAGTTTTGCTAGGCATTAAACTAGATCTTTCTGTGCTTAAGGTCTTTGGTTGTGTTTGCTTCGTCCATGTTCTTGAGGAGAAATGTAAGAAGTTGGATTCCAAGACTGTGAAGTGTATTTTTCTTGGCTATGCTTCTGAGAAGACATGATATCAATGTTACAGTCCCACTTCCGAAAGTTCTATATTAGCCGATATGTGATCTTTTATTAGCAGAAATCTTGGTTTCAGCCTACATCTAGTTTTGTACTGCTGCTTCTCTTGTCCAACCTCCTCAGGTTCACATACTCCCCGCTTCTTCATTTACTTCGAGTGGTAGTGTTGTTGTTCATCCTCCATCTTTGGACGCACCGTGGTCTGGTCGACTTATGTCAGATTTTCAGCCTATTCATACTACTACTGCTCCTATTCTACCATCTAATTCAGCTGGTTCTCAATGGGTGTTACACCAGATGGTAAACTCCGAGCACAACATACAGAGTCTACCTCCTCTCAAAGTTTCTTTACATGACACTTTGCTCGATGATGTGAGCAGCTCTCAACGCGTTCCAAGAACTGAACCACGACCTTCAAGTCAATTTCATATTCGAAGATCTGTAAGGGTTAAGCATCATGTGAGCATTTTATGTGTAAAGGGTCTCTAGCTCAACACCATGCTTACATGGTCAATGTGATTGAGGAGCAAGAACCGAATTCTCTTGAGGAGGCACTGCAAGATACTTCGTGGATACAGGCCATGGAAGTAGAGCTTGAAGCTCTTCATCATAAATACACATGGGAACTTGTGGACTTACTTGCGGATAAGAAAGCAATTGGTTGTAGATGGATCTATAAGGTCAAGAGGAATTTGGATGGTTATGTCAATAGGTTCAAGGCTCGGCTTGTAGCTAAAGGCTATGCACATCAATGTGGTCTTGATTTTGATGAGATGTTCAATCCTGTAGCCAAGATGACTTCTATATGTACCTTGGTAGCACTTGCTACTAGCAAAGGGTGAAAGCTTCATCGAATGGCCTTCAACAACATATTTTTGAATGGAGATCTTGAAAAAGAAGTCTACATGTCACAACCTCTTGAGAGATCAGCTATATCCAGATCGAATGTGCAGACTTTTGAAGTCTCTCTATGGACTTTAGCAAGCCCTAAGAGCTTGGAATGTCAAGATCAACTCATTTATGCAGTTGCTTGGCTTTGTGGGTGTGTACTTCAAACTCTTCTCTGTATTCCTTACATGTGAGCGATAATACTGTCCTCTTGATTATCTATGTTGATGACTTGGTTATAATGGGTTCTTCTGAGATGCTCATTAGAGAAAATCAAGGATCAGCTGAAAGAAGATTTGACATGAAGGATCTCGAGGAGCTCAAATACTTCTTATCTATTGAGTACATCGAGAATGGAGGTTTCTGCAGCGTTAGTATGCTATAAATATGTTGGAGAACTTTGAGATGACTGGTTGTAAGTCCATCTCTACTCCCCTTACAGCTGCTGTGAAGCTTAATGATGATGGTGAGTTACTTGCAGATCCTCTAATGTATATGCAGATTGTTGAAAGCTTCATATACTTGACTATTAATAATCAGACCTGATCTAAGCTATGTTATGTGCTTGATAAGTCAGTTTATGCGAGCCCTTCAGAAACCTCATCTTGACGCAGCAAGAAGGATTCTACTTTACGTGAAGTTTATCATTCTGTTTGGACTTCACCATGCTGTTGGTGGTTCACTTGCTGTGCAAGGATTTACTGATGCAGATTGAGCAGGAAGTGTCCAAGATAGAAGATTTACGTCAAGTTTTGTGTTTCACCTTGGGAACTCAGCAGTTACTTGACAGTCGAAAAAGCAAACTGTTGCACTATTATCTACTGAAGCGGAGTATAGAGATGCTATCAATGCTACATGTGAAGCTATTGACTCCACACCCTTTTGGAGGAAATGAGTATTGTATTTTCTGATCCTGTCATTTGATATACAGATAATATCAACAGTAGTAAACTTGCTAGTAACCCTGTATTCCATCCTAAGACCAAGCATATAGAGATCTACTATCACTTCATCAGAGAGAAAGTGTTAGCTGGAGAAATAGATCTCAGATTTTTTGATACAAATGAGCAAGTAGCTGATATTTCACCAAAGACTTACCTATGGATAAATTTGATATTTTCAGATTGAGTCTAGGTGTTAAAGATATTGATTTGAGCTTGAGGGAGAGTGTTAATACTTGTACAAGCTCTGGTTTTTTAAGTTGCACCTAGTGTAGTTAGGTCTATACTCAATCGAGGATATAATTTAAGTCAGGGGGACCCAACCCTTTTTGTATCCTCTCTCTATATATACATGATGACCCTCCATTGCTTCTCTTGGTGAATATTCTCTCTCTCTTACTTTGTAAGTTCATTTAGGTGTAGTAGCTCTTATCTTGGAGGTTGTCTTGATTTAGACCCTCTAGTAGACTCACATTTTGGCAAATTAATGCGTCCTTCACTTGTGTGACTTAATATCACACACGAACTAACTGCAAAATGAGGTTATGGATTCTGAGACAACCATGTCCATGTGAACTGTGATGTTGACTACGGAGGTCGGCACCGACATGTACTTAACATTATTATTCTATGGATACGTAAGATTGGGATAGTCAGACACAACTGATTTGAAATTTAAGAAAAGCTCAAGAGAAACTACATCAGAAGGGTCTGCTGTAGGAGAACGAATAGACATGTGAAGAGACTGGGGACGGCTTTTCACTATGTCATCCGCGACTGAAGAGACTGACAAGTGTGCAAGAACAGATGACATCGATGAGTAGTGACATTAGTGTGTAATTGCAGGTTCATTGAAACATGTACAGTCAACATCACATCGTGTCAAAATGAAGGAGAGGAGGTGCTAATGCTGTAGAGGGCAACAACTTGACTGCTAGAGACAATGGAGGGTGCTGCTAGAGATACTGGAGGATCTTCGTCAAAGACGTCTGCACCGGTTATGTCTGCAGACAATAATGATAGTGTTTTGTCTTGCAAAAAATATCATTGGCGAGGTCATGAAGGTGACATTGTGTACTAGACTATGAGTGAATAAAAGATGTTATCGAGAAGCTCATGAATCTATCGAACATGTTAACTAAGCTAACACCCGACACACACAATTTTGAGAACATGCATCAATGATGTTCACATCATTGATGCATGTTTTGCAAAAAGTATATGCTTAGAGTGCATTTGATTGGAAAAAGTATATGCTTAGACTTCACAAGCGAATCAAGCAGTTATTCCCTATTGCTTTGATGAACCACCACAATGGTGGTTCATCAGGCTGTAGTACTAGCCTTGATTCAGATGAGACTTTGTAGAATAGTGCTCGAACATTGACGAAGTGGTCAATTACGACATGATTTTATAACCTACTATGTGATTACACATGATTTCAGTGCAATACAGTTGAGTTTGTGTTTGCTTGTTCAACTTGAGATCGAGGATTGGTTAAGTTTCAGACGACAATTCTATCTTCATAAGTTTGCTGACCACACACTATGATAAAACCACACACCACCAAATCACATTTTTAGGAGTTGAATCCAAGGCTTCATTGGTTGAGGCTTGGGTGTCCTCATCCTCCCACCCAACAACTCGCGATAGATAAACAGCCGACCCACGGATCTCAACCACCATCTTAGCACCAGGAAAATGTCACAAAATGATAAGTATACAAAAATGAGCGAAGCACATCAGCTGGACCTGGAATGGTGAATGTGACTTGCTGCGTTGTAGAACACAGTGCATGATAGCATTCATCTAGCCTTCTCTCGCATGCTGCAATGCACTTACTACAACGAGTTAAGAACGAAATATTATCACCTTCTCTTAATATCAAAGACTCACCCTTTTTCACGAAAGGGAATGCACACTTACATGTTCTACGTCCTCATCAGAAAATTCTTTAACTTGCACAGCTTCACTTGCCTCAGTAACATATTTAATAATCCAAGGAATGTTTTCTCTAGAGATGGTGATAAGAGAGAAATAACATCCTTGTTTCACCGAACTGAATCAATGGATATTCATGCCTTCTAGCTTAAATCAAAGCTCTCTCATAGCTTTACAATATGAGATTAATTTCACAATTAAATATTTAGTATTCATTAAGAATGGAAACTTTTTGGTGATTCTTTGAAATAAAACAGATCTTTTCCTAACCTAAAGTAAACAAGGAAAAAAGTATGTTTTTCACTTTTATACCTACACTTAAGATTTAATGTAACATACAACATTAAACTCTAAATTAATCATTCTCATTACAATTAAAGATAAAGAGTCGGGTATGGAGGGCACTGTAAAACACTATGTTACTCTAGATCCCTACGAGCTCAACTCTTTCTAGAGAAAACCATCCTCGTAAAAATCTCATCTACACGTGGTCTCCAATCATTCAACAGAAGAAACTATATTTCCTTCAGAAATATCTCTTGTAGTCTCACTAGTAAGACGATGAAGTGTAATCTCACTCTTACGTCATCCGACAACCAAGTAGGGTGTGCCAGATCAACAGTTAGTGAAACTAAATGCGCTTTACGCATTATGGAAAATTGGGTTACGACTCGGCGATGCTCGTTCAGTGCATCATCCTATACATAAAAGCTCCATAGATCTACATCCCCAAGACTTCCATGCTATCCTCCTCCTAGAGTCCTACACTTGTCCAGGAATAAGTCATTCTCTGTCGAAGGTGGTCACAAGTACGTCGGATGAGGTTTGGTCCGAGATTCGACCGTGCAAACGTATGCTCGAGGGACAGCGCTCGGGGTAAAAATTTTCGGTCGCCGGTTTTTTTCCGATTCCACTGGCTTTTGAACTGTTTTGCAAATTTCCAACCCCCAATAACCGGGTGATCCTTTACTTAAGGATAAAAAACCGGGAGAAGAACATTATACTCTAAGAGTATCCGGTTACTTCTTGTCAGCCATTCATGATAACCGGCTTTATCTTGTCTTTATGGGTTTTAATCCGGTTCTGAAACTTTTCGACCGGTTTGCATTAAAAAATTTCGCACTTTCTCCGAAACTCGCAGATTTCCAGTTCACAGGTTTGTTGTTCCGAAAGTTTACAGATTTGCAGTTAACAGTTCACAAGTTCTTCTTTATTCCGAAAGTCACAAGTTTACAAGATTAACCGTTTACAAGTAAACTACTTCACAAGTATACGGTTTACAACTTGGTAGTGAAATCAACCCGGTTTTGGAACTCTTCTGGCAGGAGTTGAACCTGCATTCAGGTATAAAACCTGAATCTCCCAACCAGTTGGGACCAGAAGACCTAACTAATCTATCTACGAAAGCATCAAAAGTACTAGAACTACTGTATGTACAAAAAACGAAAGCATCCAAGTACTCAAAGGTTCTGTGCAGAAATTGAATTCCTGAAGATGAAAGAGATTATCAAAGCTGTTAGAATTAAGTATTCTCGTTCTCTGCATCAACCATGTAAATCTGAGGGTTATTAACGAAGCGACGATGGTGGACAGTGCTCTTCCAGATCTCCACTGCATCTGATAGCAGATCATCGAAAGAGTCCTCAGGTCCTTCTAAGTTCAAACGCATGACACTGTCCAAGTTGGTTATCTGGAGACAATTCCTGTACTTCGTCTTGATAACACTTTGAATACTGAATGCCCTCTCACAATGTGCTGTAGAGACACATTGAACACGAGCAATATCAGCCAAGATAGAGAGTTGTGGATACTTACACTTCAAAGTGTCACTAAAACTTATCATCGCCCACAGATCTTTAAACGAGGACTCCCTAAACTCACTATGTGCGTGAGTTTTGAACTGTTGAAACTCTAATTTAACCGAAACAGGTTGCACACAAGGGGCTCGTGAGACCCCACTAACATGTTTCTCCGTCCCAAAATGAGCAGAAAGAAGGTTAACTTCTTTACTTCCCCACTCGCGTAAAGGAACTAGTTGAGATGGCATCTGTGAAGGAGATAAGATCTTAAATGCTCCAACCAGATCATTGTTAGAAAATCTCTCCATAAGCTGCGCACAAATAGCCTCAGAAAAACTCTTCTGGAAACTCACCGCCTCTTCCAAGTCTCTTCCCAACCGGTCCCTCTCTAGTTGAATAGAATGGAAGAAAGTACCTCTTACCTCTGAATGAAGGCGCTTCAAGAAGCCACCTTCCGGACCATAATCAGGCAAAAGATGATACCCAGTATCTTCATTGATGAAGAAAGCATTGAGGTTAACACTAGGATCGACAGTATAATGCATTCGGATGGTAGCAACTTCAGTAGCAATCAAGGCACCGATGGTACTAACATCTACAAATCTCTGTTGAAATATCCGAGACAACACACTCAGAGACTGTAAAATATCAGCAAGAAAGAACAGACAGTACACAGTCTTGAAAGAGCGCAGCTTCTTGAAAAGCTGACCACCTACTCCATGATCTTCGGTGGGATCCGCTTCAGACAGAAAGTACAGAACTGACTCCAAAGAGTCATAGAGACTAGTTACTGCACTCCAACGAGACAACCACCTGGTTCGATTATAACGCTTTAAGAACTTACGAGAATCTGCAAATTCGGACTGTAAAGCTTCTAACCCTTCCTTTCGTTTAGTAGATCTCTTGAAGTACAGAGCTATTGCATTTATCAAGTCATCTACATCCTCACTAAGGGTCACACACGAAATGTGTCTAGAAGCCTTCAACAATGCTAAGTTACAGCGATGAGCAACACAATGAGAGGTAAGCATAAAAGGATTGACAATACGTTTCAATCGAGTTGCAACTCCGTTCTGTATACCAGTCATTACTGAAGCTCCATCCGAACCAAAACTTACCATCTTCTCATGTTCCAGCCCCCACACCTTCATCAGTTCGAGAAGAGTTTTTGTTATTGCCTCAGCATGCTTCTCGGACAATCTAATCAGACCAAGAAAGGTGGTAACCACATGTCCTTCTTCCAAGAAGGTTGCAAAGATAACCAAATGACCATGCACAGCAATATCAATCGCTTCATCACACATCAGACCGAAAAAACTACTACGCTGAACTCGAAGAAGTATACGTTTCTGCATAACAGAGCTAATGCAGCTGATCATCTCCACGCACGCCTTGTCATCATGATAAATACTGTCTGTCATATAAGATGAAACAGTTTTCAACATTCTGCAAAGAACCGGGAACTTTGAGAATGCAATACATTCTCTACCAATGAAGTAAGCAGCACGGAATAAAGTAAGCAGCGTCCGATCGCAAGTCCTATTCGCTACTTCGTATGCTTGCTTGAAAGCCTGTTTTCCTTCGTGTTGAGCCCAAGCCAAAGTCCTATGCAATGTTGTACTCGCATGATCGTGAAAGGCTGAGACTCGGACATTAACAGCACCAGATAGAGCAAAAGGTGACTTACTCTTACCCCGACATACCTTACAGAATACTCTTCCGAGGTCTCGATCGAAATGTATCCAGTCAAACAAATCGTACCAAGTATCATCCCATAGTTTACACTGCGCCTCGACTCTAGAAAGGACATGCTCGACAACAGAAGGATCTTTTCCTTTCTCGATATCTGCAGACGAGTTAGAAGATGAAGAAATTGAAACGAAACCAGATAGAGTCTTCTGTTTCTTCGCGAACTTACCCTTCTCAGAATTACCTCCACCGGGTTTCATGCTGTCAATTGGAGAGGAAGCAAGCTACGAGGTCGAGTCTGTAAGAAGAACACTACGATAAGTCTGGAACCTGAGTCGTCCAGATGATCTTAATAAAGAAACACCAACCCTGTATACACAAGTTCGACTCAGACCACAAACTGTGGATAGTTATCCACCTATCAGGAAGAAATGTACCAGCAGTTAGTGTAAGTGGAGACCAGACCCGTTAGAGTTACAACAACATCGACAATCAAGATGGCAACACCAAGCGAGTGGTCCCACATCGGCAGCCACCAGATCTTCTCTGGAAGAAGTGGTGGCTCACGACTGGAATCCTTCGATCGATCCCGCTGAAACCTCGAGAAAACCTCTTCGAGACAAGGCGAGACTGCCACCGTCCCAGCACTTTCTTCGGGGTTGCAGAACCTCCAGCGGCAGCGGCAGCACCACTGCAGCAGCAAAAGCAGCCAAGATCGATGATACGGCGACCCAAGCAGCGGCAGTGAGGCAGTGTGGCAGCGGCAGCACCCAACTTCGATGACACCTCCAAGAGAAAACAAGTTAGAAGCAGCGGAATCGCAACGGGGATCTCCAGTGACAGCCTCGACTCTCGATCTCGACTGCTGCTGCACCGTCCCGCACCTCGGAGAGTCCTCGAAGAACAACAAGCGGAGCGGATCAGAAAAGCGGAGCGGATCAACAAGCGGAGCGGATCAGAAGTGACAGAACCTGGAAGGAATTCGCAGCGGTGAGCGGACTAGAACGGAAATCACAGCAAGGAATCGAAGGAAACGCAATATCGATAGAAGCTCGAAGGAAACGTAGACTATCCGGTATCGATAGAACCTCGAAGGAAGCGCAGCGGCGACTGGATTAGAAAGCAAATCTCGCTACAACCTGGAACGAGTCTGAAGCAAACAGGCAATCGATAAACCCCGAAGAAAAGCGCAGCGCAGCGGCGAGAGAGGATTTGCGAACTGCCAAAATGTCTCGACGACTGGACCAGACTCGACCCTCCCGACTCCCGCTGCCCGAAACACCCTATTACCCTAATCGCGGCATCGTCCTAATGTTCTCCCAACCGTCCTGCACCGTCGATTGATTTAATCCAGACCGTCAGATTTGATCCAAACATCTAAGCCGTTTAATTCAAATCCGTGTAACGTGTAAATAACCGTCCTGCACCGTCAGATCTTCTACTTAGAGATTAACCGTGCGATTTGATTAATCCTGACCGTCAGATCTGATCCGAACATCTCAGCCGTTGAAAATAAATCCGCCTGACGTGTCCTAAACCCGGTAAATTTCCGCCTGGAGGTTTGCATCGACCACGTAAATCCGAAACTCATCATGCACAACCTGTTAAATATCCGAGGAGAAGCGACCGGTCGTTGCAAAAAAACCGGGATCTTGGTTAAAGGAACAGCGATAATCCGAAATATATCTTTTTGGTCCCGGTTTCGAATCCGGGTAGGAGCGCTGGGAACCCGACTTTTCAGAATTCCAGCCGGTTGAGAATACAAAGGATGCCGGTTAGCCCCGAGCGCTGCGAGGGATATTCATTGACTGGTGTCTCATGCGACCACCTATACGGGAATTATACCAACACTCAACAGAAATCGAAGTGAAATAGGAAAAAGGACGAAAAACAAGTGTCAAGAAAACTCTTCCCAAAACTGAAAGACGTTCTCGCTTCTCAGGACTACAGTACCTTGAAGGAACATGACGATGCGACGTAGGCCTCAGTTGCCGTCCTGTCCAGAGGATCCGACGGCGACCGAGTCCTTCACGAAGGCAGGCGGAGATAAGGTAATCAACGTGCCTCTGAAACAGTTGCGAATCTTTATGGTGACGTTTTATCTTCATGATCTTATCCGTCAGAAGACCCTTAAAGCTCCGATTCATCCGACCCGATCGGAGAAGTCAAACTAAAATACCATCCCAGCTATTTGTGCACCTTCGAGCTTCGTGCAGTTTCCTGCCCAAGAAAGAAATAGTAAGCAATTCCTGATTCTGTGCAATACAACTTGGAAATCGTTGATGTATATATCTCGACATCATCTCCTCGAGAAGGTCCCATGAAACCTTCTTCTTATCCTCCAAAGAAGAAAAACGCGACCCAATGAATAGCAAACGGATGGGAAGACCCCATCCTCCAAAGTATACTCTACATCATGTGTCTACTTGCCAGAAATTTGCTTGATCATACCCCCAGTACGTTCCGTGAGCTTGATCATACCTCTCGTAACGTTTGGTTGCTTGATCATACCCCTGACGGATTATTCAAAGTCGAACCAGTCATCTTATCTTTTGGTTTGTCATTTTAGTACTTTCAACTTCGACTAAATATCACTATAATTCAATATATTTGACATTAAGGACGCGTTAGATTATCCATATTTTCATTCCTCTAATATGTGCAGTCTCACATCTGAATGACATCACAAAGTGACTGGTTTGACAGGCAATAGCCAGTCAGGGGTGTGATCAAGCCAGACAACGTTAAGAGGGGTATGATCAAGCTCACGGAACCTATTGGGGGTATGATCAAGCAAATTTCTGGTCTACTTGCTGTAAGGAACTGTTCTTGAAGGTGAGATCATTTGGTACTGGGCCGAGTGGATCCCACATACTAGTGCAGGACTGAATGAGCAGATGAAGGATGTCATCCCACACGAGCAGGACGATATCAGACTGGGCTCCAGTACGCGGTCCGCACGCTTAGCCATCCGTCCGCCGCTAGAGTTGGATTGCTTTCTGGCTTCGCAACCGACTTTTCTACGAGGAATCGTGGACTCATACACTTGATCTGGCCTTTCGATAGTGTACTCACTGTTGAAACATTTTACAACTTGTCGTTTAACGAGAGAAAGAGCCGCAACTCGTGTACACTGGTACTAGAGTAGGAGTGTCAGATCTTCGCAGCTTGGACGGTTGACTTTCGGGTGCAACTTCTTCCTGACTTGCATACTACAGTCGGACGTGGATAAGTGCAAAGGGAAAAGAGTAGCATGGCAGCTTGCACTTATAGGGGTGATCGGTCTTCCCATCCGTTTGGTAACCTTGGTATCCATTGCGTCGCTTTTCCTTATAGAGGGTTTGCATTGACTTTGCTACCATGCGTAAGTGCAAAAGTATTCAAATATATACTTAAAATATCTTTTAAGTGTATAATTATATTTATATTTGTGAATATAAACTGTACAAGACAAGCACATGGATGAGCCCGTAAAATGAAAAGTGAACCGGTGAAACTAAACTAGTTTGTTTAAATCAGACATATATATAACCAAATAAATATAATATCTGTTATTTTTATAACATAATAGCAGTATTGCAGTTAAAAATGAATAACACTTATATTTATATTTGTCCCTAGTCAATGGAGTAAACAGTACTTTGCAAGTAACCGTAGGTGCAAAGTTGCACTACAGATCCAGCCGCACATAGTATTTTGTCGACTAGTTTCTTTTTTCCGCAGATAAGTTTTTTGAAGAACGATTATATTCCAAATTTACATGTTTTAATAATATTAAAAGTAACAAAAGTATAAAATACAAAATATTATCTCACAGTCCCATGAAAACTAAAACCAGAGATAATGGTTTCGCACACAACAATTACGAGGTTTCTTCTTCCTCAGTCCCTGAAACCATCTGTGGATCCTCTAAGTATCCCGAAGTTGAAAATGTCTTCCTCAGTCCCCTACCAGCTAGACCTCCGGCGATGACTGTGGTAAGTCTTGAAATGCGGTAGAGTCATGCGATTTTGGATTACGCAGTCTATGTATGTGGTTACGAGAGCACGTGTTGCCAAAGGTCGATGAAATTTAAATCAAAGGTTGATAGCTCTCGCGCCCTTGAGAGCTCACGTGAGAAAATCTCGCTCATCTGTTTGTGGATACATGCGCTCTAATCATCCTTTCCAGAATGACGGTTCATTTGAACGTTCGACCGTTTCTATACTAAAGTCTTGAACTCGTTGCCGAGAACACTTGCTGGTTACACTTTGATTACTTGTCTTGAACACCATCCTATGAGAACCGAACCCCATCATGCGCGAACTAGTGGATAATTACAAGTTACAAGTAGCAAGCCTTCATGGTCAGCTGCAGCAAGTGGGAAGCGGGAAATCTGGGAAGTGGGAAGTCTTCTCAATTCAGCGTTGTACAAAACTCAACGTTTGCTTCATTTACGAGACTGACTCGTGGTAAAATCTTTGCAGAATGACAACTGGAACCTCCTATCGTTATTCGTTGTCGGATGGGTGGCAACATTGCTCTTGAGTATGGACTATCTGCGGCAATGTTCTCGTTCACAATATTCTCATCGGCCTATTCAGTGGTGCAAAACTAGCCCTAAGAAGAGCTCCCAAAAGTGTACATTTTATTACAGTCCATGAAAGTGGATCTGGTTCATCCAGCTCTGGATGATAATTGCCCTCTATTGTTGGTGCTTCATGTGGGTCCGGAGAAAGCAGAAACATCTTCAAACGTCAAGTGCAGCCCAGCTGAGACTTCTCTATCGAGGTTTGCAAAGTTTAGAAGTGATTCATCTTGTGGTGGTGCCTCCATCAAAAGCACTCAGAGAGTTTGGAGTCAGACTTCTCATTGGCATCGTGAACATTGTAAACAAACCAAGCTTAATATGCAGTCGAGAGATTTACGATCCTGATACTAAGGTCAGACGACTGAGCAACTCGGTTAGCGGTCTATGCAGATACATGTTCAAGAAACATGGTGTTCATCATAAGTTCATTGACATATACATACCCGACCTCCGGTGGTAAGTTTTTGTTTTTCTCGTTTCTCAGTTTCGAACATATATATACCTCGACGTACCAAGAATTGAAACCTTGAGATTCTGATCAATTACAGCTTAAGCTGTAACTGATCCTCGAACTGATCTGGGACTGAAATTCTAGATTGACCAAAGAATATCGATATGACACAACTGGAGATGAATCAGAGAAACTGGAATCTCGAGCTGGGAGTGATTCCGGGAGAAGTTTGGACCAGTATACACTTCCGACCTCTGAAGATTGATGTTCATCAACTTGGAGGAGTTCAAGATCAACTTTGGGACACCCTGAGAATACACATTATTAAGCCTCGTACAGTTCAGTACCAGAAATACCATACCGAAGTTCGCATACCAAAAACATCATCGACAAGCTGAGTCGAACCTAAGACAACGTGGTTTATCCTTTTTGAACGAGAGTTGTAATTGTCTTTCCGAACTTTGACACTAGACAGGTGAAGCTCTCGCTTTTGCTAGTAAGCCAATTCATAAATTCCCCACGTTAACATATTCCTACCTACCCGAACGAAGGTCGCTGATTGTCAGCTCAACCGCGGACAAGGGATAACTGATTCAAGAGGGCACTGCTCTTCAGCCTTGTTCAGTGAACTATAATTCACTCTCTCCGACACCCTAACTCATTGTACACTCTCTCATCTTGTAATGGTGATGAAGACTGTCTTCCCTTCCATTGACATGAATGACAATCCATTGCATGACCCGCGCCCGCACAGTCTGCTTAAGAACTGCAATCGATTTCTACCGGAAGAACCCTACCGGAAGAACCCAGTACGAAAACTGGCTACAGCAGATAAGAGGACTGAGGAAGACATTTTCAACTTCGGGAGACATAGGAGGAGGATCGACTGTTGGTTTCGGAGACTGAGGAAGAAGAAAGCTACAACAATTACCCCACCTTTATGAACTGACAAAAACCTTTGTGTTACCTAAGCCTGCTAATATTCTTCGGAAGCTGTTACTGAAGCTGCGTTGACATCGGTGCGTTTGAGAAATGCAGTCGTGTTTTCATAGGTCTGTTTCACTGCTTCTGTTCCACTCTGCTTCATTCCAGCAGTGCCTGTGCGGAATTACTCATGCCATAATTCAAGTGCTACATCAGCCTTTCTCCAGTCCCACTCATTCGTTCACTGCTTTCCAGGCAACAAGTATGTATTTTTTAAAGAATGCCGGTTTCAACAGAGAATTAAACTGGAACACTGGAATTAACCGAATTGGCTCTTTCAGAAGCTCATTGCCTGTTGAGATTCACAGCAAAAAGTCTCCTCCGGAATGAGCTCTGCTTCATCGATATTACACGAGTCTGATTTCCGGAATAGCAATTATTGTATCAGAACTGTCTGCTAAGCTCTGGATTGTCTACTCTTTCCCGAAAAGCTTCTTACACCACCCAGAACGCACAAATCATTTGAGTCTGCTGCTGCACCTGAAACTCCACAATCCCGTAGATCTCTTGCTACTTGCAGAGAGAACGGCTACTTCTGAATCAGCAATTCAGTTTTGATTATTCGAAGACTTTCTCCCTGTGAGAAAATACATGTCAGTCGCTCGAGCAGTTTGACAGGTATTTTCGGCAATTTAGCGGTCACAGTTTGAATTGTCTGGTACTCTATTTATTCCAGTGTACGAGTTTAGTTTTTTCAAGTGTGTGAGAGAACTTTAGTCTTGATGGCACGTGAAACATCTATGATCAGAAACTTTTATTTCCAAACATCGATTGAATGAGGACATAATCTAGTGATGTACCAGTACCTCATCGTTGTTGTCTACTCAGCTGTAAACAAAACAATCATATAACCTAACAAACGATACATGCAACCCTTTGATTCTTCTTCTGAATCACGTGTGCAAATCTTACTGAATCATATAAGAATATTTCTAGACAGGACGAAAAACTGCATACGGTATGATACACAATCATGTTTATTTTCACGGTTTCACCATCTTTGGAGTAATGAAGCTGCATATAAAACCACAAATTACCTAAGCTGGGTATGGTTTTCCGCTTACAATACTGTAAATGTACTTCAGTTGGGTGCCCTTGGAACTGAAAACTTGAGACTAAACTCTGACATCAATCGGAGTTTGACGGTACTTTTCTCACATCCGTGCTTGAGAGTAGGCACCTTTTGTTCTCCGACCCTGGCAGTCACTAGCCTTGGCTAAGCACTTTAAGCTATGTCAGTTTCCACATTTCGTCTCATGTCAAAAGGTATTGTTTATCTTAAGATTTCAGCCATTATCCTGATCTCCCTCAACTAATCGCACATAGACTATGGACGTATATATAATTGCCAAATGACGCTACGTGTACGGTAGCTTGCTATTATGGACTGGCTTGACACATGTGCATAGACTTCCTTTTCATGTGTATAGATTTGATTCTAAAATTCAAGGGTTTATGATTTTCCTCTATTTTCAAAAGAACAAAACTATGCAAATGTGCATGCATAGCAATAGAATGAGATAAAATAGTCTATTGATCTCATACCCGATGGTTCTTTGGCTAACTTTGTTAAACAAATCTGAAAATAGAAATAAATATTTTTTATTATGAGATTTTGTATAGTTCAAATCTAAAGCTTCAAAATTAGAATGTTTATATTAATTTTCTGAAAACTTATTTGATATTTATTTGATATTTTAACTAAGGTTTTATGTCATATGATAAGATAATATGTTAGAGTGACTAATAAGATCTAATTAATTCAATCCATTAGATTAATCTCCATCTACCTCCCTCATATAAGATCTTAATGATCATCGAGTGGGTTTTATATAAAGAAAAGGTTTCAGCTGATAGGAATTATGGATATTTGGTATTGTATTTCACCTCAAAATCTTTATTAAACATGACATGTTGTCTTCACATGATACACTATGAAGATGAAAACCTCAACATTACTATCTTTGTATATTATATTAGATAAACCATCGATCTATTCCCACACCACTTTCTAGGTTCGGAAAACTGATAAACATATGAAGTTTATTAGATAAATCACAACCTTCTGTCATTTGAACCATGCATATTTTCTGAAATGTTAATGTTCAGTTTGTAAATCTTTCCAACCAAAACTTAACTTAAACAGTGGCACATCGGTTCCCTAAATCGAATCTAAATAATGGTTTATTGATTTCTCTAACTAAGACCAAACCAAAATAATTACATATGGAATTCCTTAACTTAAACCGAATCAAAACAGTGGCCTATCAACTTTTGATCCTAAAACAGTCTTGAGTTTCTAGACCTAGACCTAAGGGTGTATAAAAATCTCGTGAATATAACCACGAGAAAATACAAAAGGAAAAATGAAGAAGAAATGGTCTACAAAGCTTCGGGAATGTGAGTTATTCAAGCAAATCACAACCGGCAGGTGGTCATGCCTCTCAATTTTCGTTTTTATTTTTGCTTTTCCTCTTGAGGAGTGTTTGAATAGTAACTGGCAGTAGTCGTTACGAACGGAAAATAACAAAAGAAAAAATCAAAGAAAAAGAAAAAAATAATCGATAGAAAACTGTAAGTTATCGTTTGTTACCGCAGTTATAGGTTGTAGCTCACAATTTTTAAACAATCCATTCGTTTACTTAAAATAAACCACTGAAAACGAGAAAATGGTTTAAGACGGACTCAAAAGCTTCGTCGATAGTCTCTATCACCAGATGAGAGCTCGACTGTACTCGAAAGCACCAGCAGAATCGGTACGTCGTGTAGCAGCAGCTCCCTCAGTAACTCCTCAAGCCTCATTCCTGCTGACGTTTCTACACTCAGTTTTCTTGGTAGCAACACCATTTTGGCAAAAGCAAAACTGGGCGATATCTTGCAGACTGTCACATGCTCTACACCAGCATTCAAAAAAAGAAATGACAAACACGCGACGCAATGAATAGCCAACGGATGGAAAGACCTCATCAAGTCATACAAGGGAAAGAAGGAACTGAAAGAACAAGCAACCATCTCCCCGAAGGAAAGAAGAACAGCGGAGCTAAGCCTCGCTATCAGTAGCTCTAAGATCTCCAATCGTCTTTAAGATGTCACACACGGTCTCGTGTCGTGGACCGACTCTTATCTGAAAATATGTTTTTAATACTTATCATTATCGCTCCAAAGACGCTCATGAGACTAAAAAATGAGGTTTTTGACACAACTTCTGATCTTCACATTCATCGCATCAGTGGGTAGAGCTCGTTGTCAACTTTCCATGGGCACTTTGTCTACTTCATTTACACCCCTGACTGGCGTCAGGCTGTGAAACCGGTAACTTGTCCATGTCACGTTTACATGTCAGCTCCAGCTGGATCGAGTTACAGGCCTACATTACAGAAAGTGCTTCATACATTGCATTTCTCACTCTTCTGCTGACACGTTGTCGGAGTGTGATCCGTCTACCTAGGAAAGCGTCGGGCTTCTAGCTGTGGTTGTTTACTCAAGAGGTTGGCTTTCAGGCCACAACAGGGGCTATAAACAAGAGATAAGAAAGAGAGAAACAAGCACGAAAATGAATATCGTAATATAGATATATATATATATATGAAGTAGACGAAGTGTCCATAGAAAGCCGACAACGAGCTCTATCCATTGATGCGATGAAAGTGAAGATCCGAAGTTGTGCAAAAAGTCCGTAAGTTGGGGCTTAGCTTGTTTTTCTCATCTTTCGAGTCTCGTAACTTCTACAGCACACTACATCTCCACAGCCAGGAACCTCACGTTTTCATGGACATCCTTCACGTAAAATCTGACACGATACGGTGGTGAACTCGAGTGAAGGTCTGAGGTGGAGATTTTTTCTGTGTTTGAACTCTGAAGAGGAGATTAGTAATCATGAGTGGGGACGAAAACGGTGATGAGAACGGAGCTAGTGCTTCGGGTGGATTGCCGAAAGTGCAATTGTGCATACCGACGACTGCATCGATATTTCAAGCTTTCACAATGTTCTTACGACAGCAACTGTCTGATGAACGAAAAGAAGCTTTGACAACAAAGACACTTCAAGCGGTGATCAGCTAGATTGACCAATTCAATGAGAGAGATGTCTCAAAATATCTGAGGCATTACCTGAAGGAGATGGAGCTGAACCGGATATCAGAAGATGAGATGATTGAGACGTTTGAGTTGGCAACAGCTCCAGAAATTAGAGATCATATTAAAATGCTAACGGAGCTTTTTAACAAGGTTTGAGAGACGTTTGTTCGTGCTTTGATGGATGAGTACTTCTTGGAGGACTCTGATCGGATCATCAAGAAGTCATTCTTGGAGTGGGTTGAGCAACCGAGGAAAAATTTACAAGTTACTGAGTTACTCAAGGAGTTTGAGAAACAGTTCTCACGGCTGACTAGGATGGAAAAGTTGACATTGCAGTCCAACAAGACAGAGTTATTTCTTTGAGCTGCAGATGAGAAGCTGCAAGAAAAGTTGGAGGTACTGGATGATCGAGAGCAAGACGATGGATTGACTAGTAGTTGGAAGAAAGTTGAGGAAGCGGTTGGTCTGCTTACCAAGAGGAACGAAGACGAGAAAAAGTTCTTGTTAAGAGACCGGTATCAATACCGACTGCTGTAGCACCTGTTCCTATAGTCCGACCAGTGGTTCTTGTTGTTAGACAGATGGTACCAGTTGTTTCAATTGTTCCAGTTTTCCAAGCATCTGTAGTATCTCCGAAGAAGGATGATTCGAACCTTGAGGAGATCATGCATGGAATGCGAGATCTGCAGATCAAGCTCACAAGATTGGAAGAGAAGGAGTCTAAAATGATAATGGATGAGAGGATCCGATAGAAACTCTATCGGTACATGCTTACATCATCAAGAACCAACACAAAGCATTGTTGGAAGAGAAGAGAAGATGAGATTCAGAGGATGCAGGAGAAGGAACTTCTTCCAAGAGACAAACTCGAGGAGAGAAGGTTCGTTAAGAGCTTCGAGATGCAAAAGCTCAAGATCTACCAATGGATGATGCTCCTTCTCCATCGAAAGAGAGAGTGAAGGAGTCTCAGAAGGAGTCTCAGAAGGAGAAGGGTAAGCCAATTGCATACAAACTACAGTCAGACATCGAGGCTTCAATAGACTTGAAAAGAATCTTGGAAGATCACATTCTAAATGCAAAGGTGGAGTTTACTTTGAGGGAAGTTTTAGGCATTGCTAAGCGTGAGTTTCATGATATCATCATCGACATCATCAAATGAAAGCGATAGATTACGAGTGAGACTGTTTTATCGTATGCTTTGGATACTAGAGTATCCGTGGATAAGGAGAGAGAGCTTGCAAAATGCAATGTTTATTCTTCAGAGGAAGAAAGAGATCGAAGACGCATGGTGAATTTTGAGGATGAAGAGGAGAAAGGGATGCAAAGCTCAAATAATTACAGTCATAGTCACTGGGCTCGAGCTGCGATAGAGACATTAGAGACTTGGATGAGCCGGTGGTTGTTTTAATTGATCATGGATCGGAAATCAACATCATGTCAAAAAGGTTGTACAAGAAGAAGAAGTGGCATATGGACACAGAGCATGGATAGGTCATAAGAGCAACCAACAACACAAGAGGAGATTTGTGTGGAGCTTGTCTAGACATTAGAGTGCGCATAGGTGATGTTGCTATTGAGTAAAACTTCTTTGTTCAAGAAGTAACATCATACCCGCTCATTCTTGGTCAATCTTTCATCACAGCAACTCGGATAGAGACAAAGGTACTAGATGACGGATCTATGCTAGGATCTGAAGTCAAGATGAGACGAGAGCGGTACAATTCTTGACAGTACCGTCCAGTCACGAGCGCAATCGAGATCATTTTAGAGAGAAACCGCTTCCAAGGGTGAGTGAAGAGTTCAAGGATTTTCGTTGAGTACCACTATAGAGAAGGATTGTGGTGGTGCGTAGGAGAAGGTACTCTCGCTTGAAAGAGAAAGTGTCTTTTGTACAGGGTTTGTTGAGTTTTCAGAGTGTGGGATTGTTTTTTGCGTGAGGTTGAGTTGATGCTGAAAGAGTTGGGTGAGCTAGAAGAGGATGAATGGATTTCTGGTGTTTATGAAGAGGATGGATTGGAAGATCCTTTGCGAGAGATCACGTCTATTAGATGAGAGGATATGAATAAAGTTGTGCAGATTCATTCAAGGGAGGTCTATTCGATGATCGAATCATTCCGTGCACCTGAGGTTCGAGTTGAGACGAAGTACAATACAGTGGATAAGAAGGTAAAGCCAGTTGTTGATCCTTTGCCGGGTGACACTAACCAACAGATGGATCGAGCTTCAAGAGAAAAGAGTTTGAGAGATCATGCAATGATTAAGACATAAGTTCACGGGTGAGACCCTTGAAGAGCTGAAGATTGGATCTGATGGGTCTCTTCTACTAGAAGAGAGGATGTGCTTGAAAGAGATGCTTTCACGGCATAAGAAATCATTTGCCTTTAATGCACATGAGATTGGATGTGTATACCCATACGTTGTTACTCCGATGGTTATCTTCACAGTATTGCATTGGACGGAACGAGCTTGAAGATGCCAGCTGTAGGTAAACGTGTCAAGATTTTCAAAAAGAGAGATGAGGAGGTCGATCTAGCAGATAGCTTGACAGAGTTTTAGTTTGAGGATGAGGATTATGCAGTGGAGCTGAAGATGAGGTTGACTCCGATGAGAAGTAGTATGACAAGACGAGATACGTGCCGGTCCAATCTTTGGTTGGTATCTCTTGGTGCATAACGGAGGATGCACATGTTTAGAGGGGATGGGTGTCGTGTCGTGGATCGGCCCCTACCTAAAAATCTATTTTTGATACTTATTATTATCACTCCAAAGACGCTCATGGGGCTACCTAAGTCCAAACAACGTCCATGTACAAGCTTTTAGCTAAAGCTAGCTACCACAAGCTGTACATAACCAACTAGATCTCTTATGAACTCAAAAAAATGAAAATCGTAGCGAAAGAATCGAAAAAAACCTATTTGAGAACTTTATCTTTTCGTCAAACGACCTTCCGATGTCGATAGGGTCTTCTTCCCTGACCCCGTTGGCCCAAGAAACCTTCAGATCCAACTCTCGACTGTCAAGATATCGTCCAATTTTGATCGTAGGTGATCGAACTTTCAAAAACTCCTCCCTGCGGCTTAAAATCTCACACACCGCCCAAACGGATCGTCTGATCTGATATCCGTCTTCTTTGATAGATAGATGTAGCTATCTTGAACCCAACGAGACTCCAAACAAGCCGTTTGGAGTTCTTTTTTTTAAACCACGCAAGAAATTTAGCCGCAGGTTGTAAAAAATTTGAAGTAATTCGACTCCCTACGGCTCAAACTCGCTCACCACACCTAAACCAACAATCCAATCCACACACGGCCTTCTCCTATGCATAGGTGAAGACTCCTTGATCGCATAAGCACCAAGAACGAAGAGCTTGGCTCATCGATCGCGAAGAACAACCTAATCTAAGGTCGCAATCGACGAAAGACTAACGTAAGCGCTTCTCTACGAGCCAATTTCCTTCACATCTCTCAAATTGTCCGATGAAACTTCATATTGTCTTCAATTTCATGAAGAACTCGGTGTTCTGATCCCGATGAATCTCAAGACAACAAGTTTGAACTCCGGAACGGCTAGAACGGTCCAACTGTCCTTCACAAATCACTGAAGCTCTCAAAAACCTCTCTTGCGTCTCAATTTCTCCCAGAACACATTCCTTGATCCGCCTCTTCACAAACCGTCTTAACCAACACGTAGCCTACACAGATCTGAACCCAATGATACCTTGCGCGCATGCATTGAACTTCTCAATTCTCCAAACCGTCCACCGACAAATCGCAGAAACAAGCTAACCCCTTAAGATGTTCCCTTACGTCAATCGCTGTATGTACAAGTTTTCTCATATCCTGAGCTAGCAGGCCCTCAGGAGCCGCAAATACCCAGTCAGCAATAGTAAACTAAGGTCTAGCTTGTTTTTCTCATCTTTCGAATATCGTAACTTCACCACTAGACGTCCAAATGAAGTAGACGAAGTCCTCATGGAAAACTGACAATGAGCTCTACCCATTGATGCCATGTTAGTGAAGATCCGAAGTTGGGGCTTAACTTGTTTTTCTCGTATTTCGAGTCTCGTAACTTCTCCACTAGGCATCCAAATAAAGTAGACAAAGTGCTCATGGAAAGCTGACAACGAGCTCTACCCATTGATGCGATGAAAGTGAAGATCTGAAGTTGTACCAAAAGCCTCATTTTTAGTCCCAATCGTGTGACACTAGTGCAGCTCTTTTTGTTAGCAAAAGGATGTTTCTCTTACTTTGAGCTACGTTTCGATAATTTTGGATCTGGGTTGAGATTCATGGCTCGTTTTAGAGAGGTTGGTGTGGATTACAGACCGATCTGGTTTGTTTCTCAGTTTTGTATTCCTAGGGAGAAAGAACCGGCAGTGTATATACGTTGAGAGTTAGTATATATTGCGATATTTGTTTTCATGCTTGTTTCTCTCCTTCTTGTCTCTGTTCAGCACACTACATCTCCATAGCCAGAACCTCATATTTTCCTGGACATCCTTCACGTAAAATCTGACACGATAACATGCAAGTCAAAACTCCTGCATACAACAGGTGCACATGAAGTAGCATCGCATACTGCAACTGTTCTCCTGTGGACCACGTTTGCTAAAGCTCTTTGTAAAGCAATGAAAACTCGTTGTCTAAAGAACGTAGTGCAAAAAGATAGAGAAAGTGGTACCCCTTGGCGTCTCTCATGGTAGGCTCTAGCACAATCTCGAAGAAAAACATCAAACTCTGAAGCTGTCGATTCGTATATCTCCAAGGCTAGGGGGATGAAGTGATGTCTCACCTTCATATCTCTATACTTGATCACCTTCACCTCCAAGAATACATAAACCATCTCTAGGTGTAACAGATCCCTCTAGGAGTTGGAGGTCTGACGATATACCTATGGGAGACCAACCCCTGCACTTTGACATTTTCACTCTCAGCCTACCAAGGTCAATTGAGAGACGAGGTGATCAAAGGCATCAAAGACTTGATCCGCCGGACCTACGATATGCGTGTCATCAGCTAGAGATGAAAAAACACAACCTAAATCAACCAAAGCGGTGGTCAAGAGAGCTCTATAGTGAGCTAAGACAAAGAGGAGTCCACCCAAAAGGTCTCTCTGACGAGTATCTACAACGAAGTTGATGACTATAATCCTCTCCATCGAAGGACCGTGCTGGTAATAAAGAGAGGAGGAAGAACTATAGAACGATCGCACAAAGGGAACGAGACTCGTCAGAGATTCACGAACTCCTTAAAGATGGAACTGCGAGAAATGCTATTAAAAGTATTTTTCACATCCACTTGTAAGACAACTCAATCGAGATGGATGTCCAAGAGAGCCCTAATGTTGAATGACACAGACTCACAACCTCCAAGCGTCGCAACTTCTAAACTGATGTGGATAGATGTGATCTTGAAAAGTATCTCGAAGTGAAGAACAATGGTACGACTAATAAGTCGTAGGAGAATCTTGCTGATGACTATCGGTCGAATCTTTCCACCATCTTTCATCATGGTCAAAAGTCTAGCTGCCCCTAGTACCTGAGCTATAGAATGAGGAATATGTCCCTGAGCTACTACTGTCGCTACTTGAAAAAAGCTCCGTGAAACCACTAGAGAGGTCGTTTGTCTGAAAATAGTCTCGTAAGTGCTCGTAGATCATCCCAGACAGACCTCCAGAAGATAGACATGGAGCTATACACAAGACCTGGACAAACAAAGATCTATCGAGACAATAATGGCTCCTTAAGCTGATAGTCCTGAACTTCAAGTGATAGAAGATCATCGGTGGGAGGTGAAGGAAACGCAACGAAGCGATCGTTTCCTAATTATGACGTACCTGACAAATGATGCAATGCTCTAGCAGATCTACTATACTCTCCAACCTGACCTAACATCCTACAACGTCGTATGCGAGCGGAAGATGAGACATTTCTTGTAGACGCAGACTAACTCCTATCTCGTACAACACGTGTTGATTCTTCCTGTAAAGCCGCTCAATCATCCGCACGAAATCTTCAAAGACGAGACGTCACCTCCCGATGTCTTCCTCTGTCACCTCAAGTATAACGAAGGCACGAACGAGATAATAGGAGGAACAATAATCACGCCGTCTCGTCCTTGGTGTTCCGTGTCGACATGTCGAGAGGTAGACGGAATGTCGACTTCACCTCGTCATGGAGAGACGAGATAGCCGATGAAGCAAACGTGGACAAAAAAAACTCGTCTCAAACAATCTCAGAATAGTGCGAGTGTGGACTTTCAGCCACTCTCACGACTCAGGAGGAACTCCAAGAAGAAGGACTAACAATGCCATAATGATAGCACGTGTAGACCTCCGCTCTCGACTAACCTGGACATCCCATGTGATCCATCATAGCTCTTGTGCATCTTTCTCACATGAGATTTTATCCTTTGCAGGGTAAATAACTTAACGCACACCGGACATGATGTGTCTCGGATCAATCTCGATCTCATGAGAGAGAGAGTACCCATAGCTAAAAAAGAGACGATATCCAACCAAAAGATACTCGTAATAAGAACATCTCAAAAATACCCACTCAACTAAAGAACCTTGATCTGGAAAGATAAAAACACACTGTATGTAACAAGAAGTCTCTCAGAAATCTTTCTGAAATCCTAAACAAAAGACAACAACCCAAAAAGAAACCCAAAAGTATTTAATACTCACTCATTTCTTCACAGAATCTATCAATTCTAAAACAAAAAGAAATAGAGAAAAATAAAAACGAATATGTAAAAAGATCTGAGTTACTCACCCAACACACTCTACCTTCTATTACACTCCCTCCTTCTCCTCTCTCGCACGTCTCGCTCCGCTCCCCGCTGCCTAGACGAAAGATCCCGAGCGAGGAGGAGTGATCATCTCTCAGTGCGAAGAGAGAGAGAGAGAGAGAGAGAGAGAGAGAGAGAGAGAGAGAGAGAGAGAGCAGGGGGTGTGGTAATAGAGGGTGTCAAAATTAAGAACCTTCTGAAAGATTCGTGATCCGCAACGTGAGTATGACTTCGGCCAGACTTCGGCCAGTGTTTCATGCGAGCACCTCCGGAGGTACCCGCAGGAAAACGTCACGGACTTCTCCTTAACGACTTTTCACTCGTTTTATCCGCTTTTTTTTGCAATAGATTCTTCACTGTTCTCGGTAATTATCCTGAGTGTACAAACTGAAAAAAAATCAATGATAAAATAATGATGTCTAGTTACAGGGGGTGATCCGGAATGAATCGCGCTTATATACAAAGTTACATGTGACAATTTTATGACCAGTTACCACTCTGTTGTTGAAAAATATTTCCTCTGAACTTTGACACCCCCTAATAAGTGAAATCTTTCTCTACGGATGAAAGATAAAAGATCAAAACTTCCTAATGGTAAACTTACCATGGTTCATTTTGTTCAAAAGCACATTCATTTTCATCGACTACTTTTCACTTCTGTCGCTTTACATCTGAAATTTACTCTGCCAGAGTAGATTTCTAAAAAAAAACAAACAAACGGCCAAAACGATTAAAAACTCAATAGAAAAACACCCACTGAGGTCCAGCCGAAGTCGTAACTCGTTCCCGCGGGCCCAGATTCATTCGGAAAAATACCAACATTGACACCCACTAATACACAAAACAGAAACCCACCAAATCACCGATAGACTTGACATGTTTCACACGGCGACAATCTAGCACCCAAGCATCTACAGAAGTTGGAACGCTGAAAATATCAAAGAATCACCACTTTCATGACAGGTCTTTGCACACTGATGACAACTTACTAGAGAAACTGCAACACAGAGACGTACACAAACACTAGGGAAATCACTACTTGTGTCTCGTTGCCGCTCTATAAACGAGTAGATAATCCCCTCACACTTCTGTCTTGTCTGTTTCTGTTATCGAGCTTCACTGCCTACAATATGTATGCTTCATAGGACCGTTATCGTTACGCTTCTCTAACTGCGAGTGCTACTGATGTTACTTGTTTCTAGTTGACAGCGACTACATTCGAACCTGGATAAAACCTGCATTGACATCGTTGCGTTTTGGGCATGCGTTCCGGTTACTCCTTTCCCACGACTTTCTCCTTGTGACGAAATACCTGTCAGTCACTGTAAACAAACGTTTGACTAGCGTTTACGGTACTAGAGGTCACCCGGTTACATTTGCACCGTTCCATAATTTCATCGTGCACATTACAGCTTTCGTGGCATATGAAAAGGTAGGACGACTTTTGCAGGTTAGACGGAAACTGATGCCGGCTGTGTATATATCCGCAACCAACCAGAAAGTTTTCCCGGGAGATAAGGACGGAAACGCGAATGCAAACGCGGATGATGTGAAAGCAACCTGAATAGCGGGGCCCCGCAGAATTTGTTACATAAGATGGTATAGCCATATTGGAAACGTAAGGCGTGGCTTGTGGTTACTAGAGGGGGATATTTTGATGTATGTTTTATCTCCTATTCCTGCTGTCACTCTCTTCTTTCCTTCTTCGAGTTCCGTTCTGTGGTTTACGGTAACGCCAAATCTCACTTTTCCAGAAGCAAAGCAAGCAAAAGCTCCAGTGCTGAGGTAAAAGCTCTCTCCTCTTGTGTTCAACACCTCACCTTGCTTAGCTGTTGTTGGTTCAGACTCGGTATGAGGTCAACAGGCAGGTATATGGTTGCTTCCAAGCTATGAAACTTTGACCTACCCCACTCTTGGAATCTAGATTCTGGACAGACAGATAGAACTTTAGTCAACTCTTCTATACAACCCAAATCAACCATTCAGCCTCTGTAGAACCCAAATCATCCTTTTCTGACACTGGGGAGCACTCAGTTCCGAGATCCATGTCTAGAACTAGTAATGTCCACGCACGCATGAATATTCTTGTCCACCAACCATCCCAATCCAAACATTTTAGCTTTGCTGACGCTCTACTCTTACGGCATTTACTTTTAGAGCACTTTCCTGGTCAGTAACAAGTTCTGAATTGTTCAAGTCATAGTTGCCATATATCTCCAGTTTCCTTGTTAATCAAGGAAGAAAAAAGGAAGAAAATGTATGCTCGTGGCTCCAGCTGCCAGAGACTACGACACACTGTGAGAGTACTGTCCAAAGTCGCCATCGATCACTTGAACTCCTGTGCAGGTTACATTTACTTTTCCCTGCGGACTCTTCTAAACTTTTAACTTCCTATCTTTATTCATATTCCTATTCTCGTTCATGTCAGGAACCTGCTACCTACAGTATATGGTAAGGTTAATTACCATAACCAGGATGGTGCTGTCAACGCAAATTAACCCCCTACAATAACCAAGATGGTGAAGCTGGACAAGCACATGTCTCCTAAACGTTCAAAACAAAAAAAGCGAAGTCGCACGAGGAAAAGACTTAATCAGCACCTTCTTGCCAGCTCTTGCCTCGATCACCATCCACTTTAATGAGAAGAAGACTTGTTCAGCACTTGCTGTGGTTAAAACTTAACTGGAACGGTGTCTACAAACGGAAATGTACAACGCGCAATAGTTATCGTAAGCAAATTCTTGACAGTCACGTTTCAGCACAATCGTGACAGACAGTCTCGCGTAGACGATGAGGGGAATCTTTCCTGGCATCAATTGCTTAGAAGTAGTGAAGGTTTCTCAGTAATTTCTCTCGGGAATGTGTAATAAAAGACTAACGGAGTTAACTCTTCCCGAGACTCTTTGGAACTCCATCTCACTAGAGGCAACTCACTCTTCCTGTTACAACATTCTCTCGCCACTGTAAGGTGTTGGTAAAAGGAATTGAGAATACTAGCATAAGTAACAAAAACAGTGGCCTCCTAGACCGTCTAATGATCTAATCCTGGTTACACAAACATCAGTAAGTGCCGAACGAGTCATTTTCTTAGGGGGGTGCTGATCAAGGCGGGAAGGTTGCGAGCAGGTGCTTGTTTGCAAGATAGACATCTTGACGGAAGAATTCTACCTTTGATTGTTATACACGAGATGACCATGGAGGCTGTATTCTCCCTTTCACTCCAGTTTGGAATTAGTTAGATAATCCTAATCACCACATTCTTCCTCGAAGTAACTGAATCGGTTATACAAATTCTCACAACATTAAGTCGTAAACATGTCAACTTGACACACAACGTTAAGAACAATCAAACACGCTACGTGGAAACCAAAGCAGACTCGATGAGCATCCTCCTCATGTTATCGATCCTACAATATCAGTTAGTTTTGGTCAAATAGTTAGATGATCCTACTCACCACATTCTTCCTGGAAGTAACTAAATCGGTTTATCCAGATACTCACAACATTCAAGTGGTAAACATGTCACAAACTTGAAACAACGTAAAGAACAATCATAACACGCCACGTGGAAACCAAAGGAGATTCGATGCGCATCCTCCTTATGTTGTCGATCCTACAATTTCAATTAGTTTCGATCAATCCACTCGATAATACATATGCTGTACAAATCTGTACTATAGTCGTTAGAAATGCGGGGGTACAAAGAGTGTAACGCTGATAATGATACACTGCCGTAATCTTTCTTCTCTGCCTGAATTTCAGCATCCAACAAATTCACAAGCTGAGTAAGGACTTTGACGACACTTAGTAGTCCACCGGGCACAGTTCAAGTCTGCTCAATCAGACCTTCTTCTTCGTTCGATCGTGTATATTTAAGTCATGTACTTACAACCCTTCATTTCTCATGCACATAATATCGTACCACAGAGGAAGGACAAGCAGGGCATTATGACCTCCGCTGGCTATACTAAGGAGCAGAAGGATACGTTTCCCTCGATCTGTCACAGGAGATATGACTGTCACAGGAGATATGACAACTCTCCAGTCTTGGCCATCTTAAGCCTTGGGCCAATACTCTGTTGGTTTGCCAGTCTTTGAAACCTTTTCCAAGACCTCCGCAGGCTTCAAGTTTCCAACAATGGTCACCTTCTGTTCCTTGAGATCGATTTCAGATGATTCAACGCCTGCATGTACATAACGGAGATACATGTAATGGATATAACTCAATAATACGAGGAAGAATACTCGCAGTAAAGGACCAACAGAAGCTATTACCGAATGCTCACACAGCATTCCACCATCACCAAACTGAGGGCAAAAGATTCTTTGAACTTCTCCCTTCAACTCCGGTCTTACCATACTAGTCAAGAAGGTACCCTGATCTAAACACTGATCTGACCCTGATCTTGCATATGTGCCATTCTACAACGGAGTTGACATCGCAACAAGAGTCATCTTCAATGCCCAGCTTCAACGTCAAGAACGGAACTGAGTAATTTGTCAGCGAACACTACGGATAAGTCCTGATACTAGCATAAACACGTTGTTCACTGCAACTCCAGCAGCTGATAACCGTTAAATTTCAAAGCTTTTGAATATAAGTTGAGCCATAAATTCGTGATTATGTAGGGGAATCGGGGATCTCCATAGAGAACGAAGTCAAGACGATTAATCGAAGAGTAGTCCTTAACTTTGGCAGTTGCAACTTCATTCAATATTAAGCATGGCAGATGAGCATGTTGAGGGCAACGATAGAATCACAAACATACACGCTTCCAGACAAGCATCTGTAGCTCAGCAGAATATATGGAAGAAATTTTCAAAACGTACTAACCGTCCATCTTAGCAATGGCCCTCTTCACTGCTCCTACGCATCCCTCACAGGTCATGCCAACCTTAAGAACCACGGTCTGCATACAAGGAGATATTAATCACCGTAGTAAGCGCGCCTTTCTTCTTCAAGTCCACTCCAAGAAGAAAGACAAGCAGCTTTGAAACATGAAAGGAAATCACTGCTTCTGCGTGGGAGGGCAAACAAACAATTTGCTGCAGATGTCGTAACATGCGCAAGAATCGACTATCAGAGAACCATCGATATCAACCCGAGGAGCTCTTTCAACCCCGTCTTTCAAAAGATTCAAATTATTTTATGACGACCCAACGAAAGCCACCCCGTTATTGACACGAGTCATATCTTCAACTGACTTAACCACTTGAACGACTTGAGCAAAAGATAAATCCGTCTCTTTCGTCCAAAGGTTAGATCGTCTATTCTTCCGCCTAGTCAGATGGAGTTCATGATCTTTGGATATAATTTGAACTCGTACCTGTATACTGCAAACTAGGAAGCTGTAGCACATGATTGCATTCTTCACAGAAATGCTGAACAGATACATGTGAAAACAATAATAGGCAAATAAAACTCGAAAACTAAGTGTCATGAGCCGAGCGCAGATGCAATTGGATCCATCAAGAAGCACAAACGACCCAACCTTCACTCGCCGCCCCTCAATCGGAACCGGAAAACAACAAAAATACTGGTATTCGGTAGTAAAAGCACGTGCAGGTTAGTGTCGCTTGCTCTGCTGCATAACGAATGACTCCATTCTTTCGATCCCAAAAACCACGACCCAAGCACTCAGTTATTTTACACACAGGGTCTTATCCATACAGTACTGCCACCAAGTACTCGGTAACCAGAATCCAGTTGTGGAAATCCGTACGGGATTATCAACAAACTCCACCGGCACAACTCTCAGCGAAAAGAGAACAAGAAGAGAAGAAAGCAACGACCAAATCGAACTCCAAACACAAAACAAAAGTACGACTCTGTGTTACCTCCGTCATCTTGTCGAGTGCTTAGCTACTCTGAATCTCGCGAGTAAGCAAGAAAATCCTTGTGTCAGCACCACCGCTGATCGCAGAGCAGCACGAAAGTAAGGGCAATAAGAAATCGGCAGAACTCTACGACCTCTACGTTCGATTTCTCCTTCGTCCTTTAAGTCGCAGGACGCTCTGACTTGGGCCTAGCCAGGAAGGATCACCTGAAGATACCGACACCGCAATCGATGATACATGATCGATGGCCTCATGGACCTGGGCCCGGCCTTCGGCCCACTCGTCCAAAAGGCGTTATTCCGGGAGGACGTCTATGCTTCTTCTCCTCGGAATTATGAATGGAGATCCATCCATCTCCGTCTTGATTCGTTGGCCGACCGTGCGACCTTCCGTCGGTGTGTGGACGAACTTCTACAGTGAATCCATTCCTTTCAGCTGAACCAGTCCTGTCGGCAGTCGACGTCCCCAACGGCATCGCGGTCCACCCGATCTTTGTGCCTGGCTGATGGATGATGCGGTACCGCACTTCCGTGCCAGGCTCTGCCGCGTTCTGAGCTCCCGACGGTTTTTCTTCTTCTTCAACGGTTCAAGTTCAACCTACCAGCTGACAAACGCGTCGACCCGCGATGTAACGCTTCCCTTTCGAAGAAAGCAGTCGGAAATCTATTTCTGGTGGACAGTACGTGATGCTCTGAACGTGACTGTTGACAGAGTTGTTGCTGAAGTTCTTGACTGGAATAATAATTATCGATAAAATGCGAGTTATTCGAGGAAATTTTAAAAATTTGTGTTTTACGACCCCAGTACTACTACGGTTGTTTACAGTACAATTACGGCTGTTTACAGTAGGATGTCCAAGTTTGGAAAAATTATTCTTTTATTGTCAGTGGAATATTTATCGTAACAGATCACATATGTTATGTAAAGTTCAACGTATTTAATTTTATCACAGTACTACATCTCATACTGTGATCATCTAAGGGGCTGTCAAACTTATCCGCATCTAGAATATGTACTTCATATTTAAATGTCTTGGAATGATAGTCAGCACGAGAAAGATCAAACCACTCACATCCAGAAATATAGCATTCAATCGATGAAATAGTGGAGTGAGTGGAGGAACGATCTTGCTTAAGGAGTTATCTTTTCTTTTGAATAATGAGTCATATATGTGCAAAAATGGACAGCCTATGTGAGGAGATCAAGTTTGATGTAGACTCGGTTGATATATTTTTGTGGACGGACAGTCTCGATATATTTCTTATTGCAATGGCTCTTAAAAATCTTGTAGCGATGAAGAAAGCGTGCATTCGTCTGAATCTCGATATGAGAAATTGTGACGTATATCGAAGATGAAGAAAACTTTGCCGGACTACATGGAGCAAGACGAAAAACTAAAGTCGGTGTTAGAAAGTGTCTCAGCAAAACAACTACTTTTGGGATCATGGGTGCTCAACTTTCTGAGAAGAATGACTTGCTTATTGTCACCGGTGTTGAGTTGAAAAATGATTTGAAGATATGTTGACATGTATAAGAAAACTAAGAAAATCCAAGATGGCACGGGAGGTGGACTTATTGAGGATGAAATGCTGACTGGTTTGACATTGGAGGACAAGTTGAATGAGAAATGTCCTCATTTCTATAGGATGGACGTAATGTTTGGTAGTCGACCAACATTGATCCTCTCTCTGTAAGTTCGTTTGAAGTACCATCAGGAGAATAATTATTAGAATATGATTCTCAATGTCAAGCTGAGAATACTCTTCCTCACTATGATCTTGACAATACGCTTCTTCGATATGAGGAAGATGACGATGATGATATGGACATCTCACAATGTGAATATCAAACATGTGGAAATCATACTTACGAAGAGAACATGAGTTTGATTGTTGAGGAGAGGACTATCAACGATGAGGATGAAGATAAAAGACCCGATGAAACAAACCGTAGAGCTATTCTTGATATGCCTCTGATCGTCACCCAAGAAACATCTACAAATCTCAGAGTCGGATCCACCAAGATGTGAAGGTGGGAGTGTTAAATTTGAACGAAGAGAGTATCAGAGAGAAGGTGCAATATAAGAAAGTATTCGTTTAATATCGTATGGCTACATTAAAAGAAAGAAAAGAGCTAGAGAGAGTCACAAGAAAGAGGAGAGTAGGAAGAGACATTCCTCTTTGTTTGTTGAATTACATAAAGACGAGAAGTCTTTCGAGGAAATTAAAGAAATTATCAAGAAGCTCGATAATATGTAACTTTTTGAAACAAAGTGAAGTTTTTGTAGGGTTCTGTTCCTTCTACTGTCATAGTTAACTTGACAATGTTATGATTCAATTGTAGACTGTCATATTTGCAAGTCCATGTCATCGATCTAAGTATATGTGGGAGGACTAGAATCTCGAGGTTTTTTTCTTCTAGGATTTAGGTCATAAGTTCGTGCGTATTATGTATAGTTGGTTGGAGAAGACGAAATCGAGGATGTGAACACGACTTCTTCTCCAGAGCGAGGATCAAGTGCAACTCGAATTTAGGTGTTATATGACTCTATGAAGCTCGTGTTCTAGAGTACTTATGTTCACATGTGATGAGACATAGTAGCAACACAAAGTTTCATGAGTTAGAGTCATTCGAGCTGGAGGGAATTTGTCCGCAACAAGATATCACAAGCATCAAGTCTTAGTTTCAGTACAAGCACCAGTTTTAATGCGAGGAGTCATTCGAGTTGCTCATCAATTTTAGTGCGAAGAGTTATTTGAGGTGCATTTAGAGTTTGTATGCAACCAAGTATCACTAGTGCAAGCGCCTCAAGGTTTATTCCTAAGTATTCAGTACTTCATTTCATAGAAATTTTGTTGTGTTTGAATTGATTGCAAGTTCTCAAATTGTTGTTAGTAGGTTGAAATAGACATGAGTTTAGACAATGATTTCAATGCTAAAATCTCTTAGCACTTGTCATTTGAGTTTACTCGAGCTGATTTACGAATTGAAATATCTATGAGTGTGATGAGTAAGTCGATGGGGACGAATTCTAGTGGGGGTACTCTTAGTCGATTAGCAACCTCAATGAATTTAGAAATGTGTGATTTGTCTTCAAACCGCACCGAGTCTAGAGCGATCTAGAGTGTGCAATCATACTGAGATGACTGTACACACATTTGCAGTGAGTGTAAATGTGCAGAAATCACACTGGACTGCACATAGTCGAGTGGATGCGGATGGATAGAAATCACATCGGACTAAAATGTAGTCCGATGTGATTGGACACCAGATCGTGTTGAGTGCGAATGAGGTGAAAATCACATTGGACGAAGTGTAGTCCAGAGTGATTGATATCAACTAAGTAGTCCAGTGCGATTGCACTCACATTCGTGCATTCGTGCACGCACATTCAGTGCAATAGTTTCTGTCCAATCGCATTATATATTGTGTGCATGTCAATAAGAACTTCTTCTCGCACTAAAGAAGTCCATACAATGCAGTGCGATAAGACCTTGGGTCGCACTGAATATTCAATGCGATCACTAGTTTGGTTGCACTGAAGGTTCAATACAACCCGAAGGTCGATCGTACTACATATTCAATGTGGTGCAATAAGAACTTGGATCGCACTGAATATTCAATGCGACCACATGTCCGATTGCATTACATTGAATCTGAGTGCGATCGGATGCATATCGCACTATAGATTTAGTGTGACGTCTAGTCCATTTGCACTTGACTTTTTACTTCTAACTTTTCTATTACTATCTCCTACTTTTGTCATGTGGTTCTTTTAGATTTAGGAGGTTCAGTTGGACAAAAGCCGCGAGTGAAATCTACGGGTACCTCTAGAGTCACTCGTAATCACAAAGACCGTTGTCCATTACTGCAACCTATCTGGAAGGGAGTAAGCCTCACGGCCATTAACTTTGATACCCCTTAATGTGGTAGTACAACTCTTGTGTTACATTTGTGTAGACTTTTTTTTTATTCATTTTAGAACCAAATGTTTATCTCTTTCAATCCCTCGAAGTTTAAAACGTCTTCCTCTATCTTTGTATCGACTAGAGATAGTTTTGGTCCTTGAGTTAACACGTCAAAAATGAATTGCAATTCAATCTATTGGATGGGTCTGGACGTTTGTGATGTAATGTTCACAATAAACATATCATTATATTGTATTTTGCATGAATGTTATCTAGCAAATGTTGCATTTGGTTATTAATCTCATATAGTTAATTTTATATATTACATGTTACATATAATATTTTAAGAGTAACATTTTATATATTACATGTTAAATCTAATAATTTAAGAGTGAAATTTTGTTCAAGTTTCATTCGGTCTTCTTTTATCTATTTATTTTCTATAGAAAAGACGGTAGCATGCCTAGAAAACTTTATTAGAAATTGAATTTATGTACTTCTATTTGTAGTGTACTTTGGTAGTAAATTCCTCCAAAGGAGTTTTTTGGACTGCAAATCTTCACTCCTGTCAAGAGCGGGTGATATATTCTTTCATGTCATATCTTCTCTCTCGCCAAAGGAGTCACTAGTTCAGCCAAAATGATGCTACGTGTACATTTCATGACAAATGGAGGATCATGCTTAATCAGATTACAAAGGTGTAGTGCGAATAAATCCTTAGAAAGAAAGAGTCAATCAATAAAAAATGATGACATGTTCGTGCATAAGTAACACTTACTACCGTACTGCTAGTCCATTTCGTGCAGAAAAATGTCTGCATTCTCATGGGTTCATGTATTTTTAAAATATAATGAGAATATAATGCGTGATTTGTTAAGAAATAGGAGAGGTGGATGCAGAGAAAAATAGAAAAATATCAGTGCGCGTTAAGGACTTGTCCCCAGACATCCCTAAGTGACTTCTTTATGCGATCATCGGTACTTTTGATCATTATCAAATTGTCATGTGTAAAACATTTTGCCCTTATCATGCTTGGGCTAGGATTGTTTAATTTGTGATCCTAGAGCTTGTCTCGTTTGACTCATGGGATTGTTATTGGAGACTGAAAGTCACAAATGTCATAATGACTGATGAATATCAGCGAGTAACCAGAAGTGAATGCTCAATCTTAACTTCTCATGAGAATGATTGGATACTGTCTGTACAGAGTTATCCGACCTTCCTTAAGTCACGGACACGGTTTCGCAATAAAGATCAGCTTTTTGATTCACAAAAGATTCGTCTGAAACCACGAGAGAGAAGTACTTAGGACGCAATGGACATGAATGATCAAATGAAACTCGATAAATCCTATTAACGTCTGAGACCTCTCTCTTTCGCTCTCGTCAGCTGTCTTTCGCTGTAACTGTAACTCTAAGACCAGGTAAAGCCCTCTAAGTAAAGTAAGGCTCTACCAAGGATTAGCAAAAAGTAGTTTTGCTTTGTCCTTCCGTCTTGGGAATAAAGGGTGTCAATGTAAAGGGGAAATATTCCTTTGACGGGTGAAAGACAAAAGATCAATATTTTCCAACGATCAACTTTTTACTGAACCGCTATTCATTTTGGATCACTTTTCTAAAATGGAAGCATATTCATTTTCGTTCATTTTTTCACTTCTGTCATCTGGCATCATTACTCTGAAAGTAAATTTCTGCACAAAAACAAACGGTGAAACAACTGAAGACTCAATAAGAAAACGCTCGCAACGTTTTTCTGTAAGCACTTCCGGAAATGTCTGCAGAAAACACCCACCAAGGTCCAACCGAAATCATAACTCCTTCCCAGATCCAAAATCATTCGGAAAGATTCCAACATTGACACCCCTAATAGACTATAGAACTATTCACGCTTTCGCACTTATTGTAATTAGCTTTGTTGGGACGCTTGTATAGTGTACTATTGATGAGCAATCGCCAAGAGGGTGATTTGAACCACCTCTCCGAGATCTCCGTCCGCGCGTGCAGCATTGTGAATGAAAGAGGAAGGATGAACGACCACAAAAGACATTTACTCAAAATTTCCGCCAACTCAACTTCACCTCACTTCAGGATGCCTGCTTCTCCTCGGGAAACCATCCCGCTAGGTTTTGATCAAAATGGAAGCATCTCTATTTCCTCGTATTTATCAGGACGATGGGTCGTTGTTCGGGATGGTAGGGTCAAAACGTTCGGGGACAAAACCTTTTCTCTGACCTCCTTCTCTTTTGCAACCAGATTGGGTGATTCTCGATCCTGATGACCCTTGCAGCTTATTTGCGATCGTACATTCCGTTACAGCTGGAAGGATCTGACAACTCGAGAAGGGTGGTTCGGTTAGTCCTTAAGTTCGATGCATGTGCTTGTGGTAGTAGCAGAAAATCAACAGACGATTAGTGTGTTCGATCTGTTGATGGGAATTCCTCTTCCTACAAGACTTCCTTGAAGTTACAGATGAGGCTGAAACGGCGGCCACAAAGGGCCGCTCCACCCACAACAGAGAGACAGAGAGACAGACAGAGAGAGAGAGAGAGAGAGAGAGAGAGAGAGAGAGAGAGAGAGAGATTCGTGGTAAGATGATCGTTTGTTGTGTAATGGAAGCGTGATGAGATATCCAAGACATACAGCACGGATTCACATAACGGAATACATCTCGTCCTCGTCGATGAGATTGTGCTGTGTGCTCGTGTGTTGTCAAGCCTGATCAGAGCACAGAAGGACTCGTAATCTCACGAGTCGTTGGCTGTTACGGTTGGTCGTGAGGATACACTCCTGGACTCAGTGCTGATTTGGTAAATCTGAAGGTAAGTAAGTTGAGCGTCAAAAGCACGAGTTGGAACTGTTGACATGCACAACAGTTTCCAGAATTTCTCGAGCTTGTCGCATATCTTCATAGGTTGTCAGTGGCGGATGTCAGGATGTCAGTTTATTGTATTTAGCAGCTTTAGCTGCTCGTGAGTCGCTGTAGTGTCCAGTGAGCATCCAACTGCTGTTTTTTCCCTTGATGTGTATCAGTCGAGGAGCATCTATCAGCCTAAACGTTACTTCCTTCAAAGCAAAGTGGGTGGTAAACGCATACAGGGGATGTCTTTTATGGAGTCTATTGCAGTGCACTCATGTTCATGTACGCTGAGAGGTGACGCTTGCAATGTGAAGTCAATAATAGTCTCCCAACTAAAAGCGGTTGTAGGTTCACTACGCCCTCTTTTCATTCTTGCTTTGATATTTCTGCGTCACAGCGTGGCGTTCCGGTTTCGTGGCACCTGTTGAAAACATCTTTTTGTGGCTGGGAAAACTTTGCTTTCCCAATTTCTTAAACTGAAATGGAAGTAAGATACCCATGGTCAGTCGTGACCACTAAGAGTTATCAATGTTGCAGTGTCAGGGACGTGCGACATCATCCTCTCGTCCACCTCTTAATATATAGCGCAGGATATTCCTTTGATCACATGCTGAAATCAGAGCTCAGGATCCGGAGAAGTGGTGCGTCGATACCTTTAATTTCGTTCTCATCATCATGAGAGGAGCATGAGAAGAACTACAAGACTTTAGTGGCACGACAAACAGCTGAAAACTGGAAGTCCTGTTGTCTTGATAGAAGCACCGAAAGGGATAACTGTTGGTGAATATGATGTTTCTTGAGGTTGATGCAAAGCATGAAACGGGCGCGTGGAGCCATCATCTGAAGCGCATATTAGACTGTTCAGTAGACCGACAGGATAACTCGTCTGATTACAACAGTGAACAGAATCTAACAGAAACTGAAGTTACTGAACATTACACTCCATTAAAGCATTGGACAAGGAAGGTAATGGAAGGACTGCAGATAAAATTTTAAAATTCCAGTCGCGGTATATACTTCAAAAATTCCTGACTGGTTACAGTACTCACCACACCGATCTTTACCTGTCCTGCACTGGTCTACTGAAACCCGTCATAAGTTAATATATAACACGACCAACTAGCGGTCTTTATTACTCGAATGCACGAGAGGTTCGTGCTTCATTAGAGTCTCAGTAGTTCATCATGGAAAAGTCAAGGTACGAGAAATAAAAGTGGCATGACTGCAGTGATGCGATTTTACTCAGCTGATTTTCTTGAAAGAGAAGCTGACCGAACACAGTCATAGCATTGCTTTCATCTACAAGCCAGCCCTTACAATTCCCGCTGTCCTCTGCAAGGATCGATCTAGCACTTCAGCTAGTTCTGTCTTTGCAAATCAAGATCGAGGACATGTAGTGATAGTTTCTAACTGCATGGAGAGCCTTGCTACTAAACCGTATCCTTCAAAGCGGCAATACGTACACATAATTTCCCTGTGAAAGGATAAACAGCGCACTGTGTAGAGCCGACTTTGTGGTGCAGCACTATCGAACGGGAAAGTGCATGCTCTCCACTGTTTCTTCACAAGTTTAAAGCCACTTTGATGGTCCACAGTAATTTCCGAACACTTTGTTCTGAATCTTTTGCACTCCATATGTCTTCCGACAGAAGTAACGGGAGACATCTAATTGAAAGAGCAATGACGCCTTACCGTAATCACGTGCGAGCGGAGCATGCTAATGACGAACTATTTCCGTTTTGGACATCCGTTTCCTTACTTCTTGCATCATTATTTTGATACTTTACACTGAGATATACATTTAGTGTTACGAACACTATTTCAGTGAACTTTCCAGAAATCCGCTTGCACATGTATTACAATAGTAAAATTATTAAAGTTGAACATTACTTGTACCATGTTTACATTTATTATTAACACTAAAAATAAATTTTTCGTTTATCTCCAACCCTTAAACCAAAAGTGAGTTACAGTTTTTAAAGTCTCAAGATATCTTGGTGTTTCATTTGTTTCTGGGATTAATTTTTCAGTGAAAGACTTCCAGTATTATTTATCAAAAATCATGTCTGCGCTAGCTTCACTGATATTTCTAGAGTTTTTGCAGTATCTCTTGAAGAAGGTGTCTCTGTAGAAGAAAATCTTATCGTGCATAGTTATTCTATCATCAAAACCGAAGATTGGTGTCCAAAGTGGTTTAGTCCACGGTCCTCTAAGAGAAAGATAGTGGGTTCAATCGCTTGCGGGCACGGTTGGAAATGCATGCTGTAACACGGTCCTCTAAGAGAAAGATAGTGGGTTCAATCGCTTGCGGGCACGGTTGGAAATGCATGCTGTAACTACTGTTAATGAAGCTTCTGGTCCAAGCCCCGCTGTGGTAGACTTACATGGACAATCATGTTCCTCGAAGACACAAGAGACAGGTAACATCATTTATCATTTATCATTATTTTTGTATTAAAAAAGAGATTTATCAATCAGTATTTATTATCATAACTAAAGTAAACATTTTTCAGTTTTTGATCTCACATCAAATAATGTTACAAACACTATATTAGAATAACGCTATTCATTTATTACACTAAATGTAATTGCAAGTGTAATTCTTAGAACAATTTTCCCTTTACTGTTATTATTAGTTTTTATCTTCTCACTGATGCTAAAGCATTCCATCCTCGTTCGTGCCTCAGGTAGCCTTACCCACAAGTCGTAAGAGACCTGAACCAAACCAAGCAGGAGGTCATTTTATAATTAAAATTATTGTCGAGTAACCACAACATATTGTCAATAATGTTGATTATACTCGAAATACTCGACAATATATATATTAGCTATTATCAGTGTTCGGAAGGTTTTCTGGAATAGGCAGTTGTTTCTTGGCACTCATTTGCATCAACCAGCAAGTCTTGAAACGTAATCGGTAATTGTTTCGAGTTCCGAGTTTTAAGAGCAATAGCATGTTTTATTTTTTATTTGCCAACACTTTTCGGACACTTTTCTCTGTATTTTCGAAAATTCACATGTTCAACCAAAATTCATTACTCTTTTTGCCGGCTCTCGCCGAACGTTGGCTATAACTTATGTATATACTCTCTGTTACAATATGCTCATTGTGGATTTGTGTTTAATCTTCACTTTTACGTTTTATGACAAGTTTAATGGAAAGTTAGATGAAGCAATATCCATTCTCCAGAAATGACACGATGAGAATTCAGCAATGATGATAGAACTGACTACGAAAGCGTCATCACTTGAAAATTTTATTTCATCTCATTTTTGCTATTTTCACTTTCTCATGCATCTAAAACTCAAACAGTCACCGATAAACTGAGTGCACATACTAAGGTTCAGTATTAAGGCATGCATAATCAACTAGCCAAGGTTAGAGGTTAGTTTACTAAAAAAATAAAAAATATATACATTATTATAATATTAACACTCTTATCAGTATTAAATAATTCTTATAAAGAAAATTAATTTTGGTTTCAGAACCGACCAGTAAGAAATCAATTAGATCTTTCTGCGGCGGTCTCCCTTTCTTTTCTCCTATCTAACCACTTCCGAGAATTAAAATAAAATTACACATGTAACGAGTGCCAAGAAGGTTATTATTCTGGAACATTAGCTTTTTCTCGTATTACACCTACATGTCAATGCAGTTCGTGAGGATATTCACATTTTATCTGATTGATAAAATGAGATAGTGATGTTGGGACGGTCTGTGTCGGGAATGATTAATTTCCTTCTTCTCGCTTTATTTTCGGAGGGAGGAGAAGAAGTATAATCTGTAGAGACTTTCTTAGCTAACACATTTCTGGAATAATTTCTCACGATATTTTTTCGAAAGACCAAGCTACCATCACTAACACGTAAGAAATGTTTTCCCCATACTTCTTGTTTGTCGGTTTCTGCTTCTTCTTTCCGAAAGTCGCTTAGGATGCAAATTTGGATTTAGGGTGGAAATACCAATTCATCTTGTACATATATACCATTAACTAGTTTTTAAACTTTTTTGCCCAACAAAAGGTGATTGCTTAGCTGAGCAGATGACAGACTTAATCAGTGCACTACTACTTACTTCCAAGATCAGAGTACAAAATAATGGGCGGAGAAGTCAAGAAGAAGCCAATATAACAATCAAATAATTAGAAGTCAATTTACCATGAAATATAAATATTTCTGAATTATATTTGTTAGAAAATATAGTATTGAGTACACATACTATAGCATTATTAATTTGTAGAAAGTAACAAGTACTACCTTTACTTTCTCTTATATTTTTTAGATATGTGGTGGTTGACAATTTTCGTGTGTGACTTTATCTAAATAGTTCTAGCATGTTTAGAGAGGACTATCTTCCAGATGGATATCTTGGTAGCAGCAGCAAATGACATTTCGACACATTTCGACACATTTTCACGAATGTTCTTCCCTTATGCACCTGAACTGCTGAGTTGTCTGGGCTTTGGCTCCACAATTCAAAAATCGGAGCAAGTTTGTCAGCACTCATTGGGTACAGTAAACGGTGGCACCGTGAGCATCATCTGATCTCATCCAATCCACCGCATCCGATGGGCGATCAGCTCAGCCAGAAGTGATACCACTCCAACCAAGAAGCTGCCCGCGCCTGCCGATCCGATTGGCACCGAACAAGCTCTCCAGGAATTACGACGAATTTAAACAAGAGGGTCTCTTCCGCGACATTCGCTCGGAGTCTCTTGAGGGTTTGACGCTGCAGCAGGTACCGCACTCTGATCGTGATTTAGCTAGCTTGTAGATATGGCCGCCTCGACTTCCATTCTCTCCGTGTCCAAGGTCGCTGCCGCTGCAGCGAGCCTTGCCTCGTCTCGATCGGCTGCGAATGGGAACCCCGTCGGTGTTGCTTTCGCCGGTAATGTTATGGCTTCCAGGGCCATCTCGGTGAATTGCCGTGCGTCCGCGGAGGAGAAGGATGTCACCTCCCGACGATCAGCTCTTGCACTTCTCGCTGGCCTTGCCGCTGTTGGTTTGAAGGCTGCCCCTGCCAGCGCTGCCTTCGGAGAGTCAGGTTAGTCGATGAATGTCCCGCTCGTTTCTGTAAGCTGTTATTTTCTCAGGGGTGTGCTCAGTTTGCATGGTGGGAAGTGTGGATTGGGTTGCTGACTTTGTTATGGATTTGTGGAACAGCTAACATATTTGGAACCCCCAAGACGGACACTGGTTTCACTCGCTATTCTGGAGAGGGCTTTGTCGTCAGTATCCCGTCCAAATGGAATCCGAGCAAGGAGACTGAATTCCCGGGCCAGGTTTTGAGGTACGAGGACAATTTCGATCAGTTGTCCAACCTCTCTGTCTCCATCCTGGAGTCTCCAGTGAAGTCCATCAAAGACTTCGGTTCACCGGAGAAGTTCCTTCAGCAGGTCAGTTTCTCACGTTCTGAGTTCACTCATCGCATTACGGAAGTCAATACACAGTTTTTGGTACACAGCTGTTGTTATATGTTCCTGCGCAAGGGTAGGTTCGTTTCTCTTCGTCGCCACCTTATCTCCATTGCAAATTTATACAGAATTCCGTCCTTTTCTACAAACTGCTAGTCTGACTTTCCCTTAACATTCCCAGAACTCCTACTTGCTCGGAAAGCAAACGTACAATGGAGAAACCGCTTCCGAGGGAGGTTTTGAAAAGAATGCCGCTGCCTCTGCTAGCGTCTTCACTGCTGAGGAGAAAGAAATCAACGGCAGGACTTACTATAACCTAGAGGTCCTCACCCGTACAGCAGATGGAAACGAAGGAGGTAGGCACCAGAGCATCGTAGCCACTGTGGACAACGGAAAGCTGTACATCTTCAAGGCACAGGCTGGAGACAAGAGATGGTTCAAGGGATCACAGAAGTTCGTTGAGGGATCAGCTGCATCTTTCAAGTTGGCGTAGGCAATAGCTCTGTATTATAGATGGAGAATGTTAGGACTGACTCTCTCCATGGATGGGATTAAAATATGATCTGTATCTACCAATATGACGAAGAGTTTTCTGAGTGTGTTGGCTCTCTCTGATGGTGATTACCTACCAGCGAGGGGTTTATCATAGTCTCTAGGAATGTAGAAAATATATACGATAGTAGTGTACATTAGGACCTTGTAACATAATGTAAAGGCGGAGACATGAGGGAGACCAGCTTCTGAACCTGACTAAACACACTTGTAAACCCTCAAACTTTTGAGTCCGTTATGTCTCTACTGGAATGAAACTCCTCCTCCTCCTCTTTAATCTGAGATTGTCTCGTTTACTTTTATAAGTTCAGTCTCAAACTGCTTAAACACTTGGACGTTGACTGTGACATGATATGTCTGTAAACCATGGGCTATGTTTGATACGTGAATTTTTGCTCCCTGCTGAAGACTTGAGAAAAGGAGGACGCGATCCAGTGCCCGCGCAAACCAGCAGTTCGAGCAGGAAGATAAAGGAGGAAAGTTCGGTTGTTACGCAAATTTCTTCAGTGCCTTAACCAGTAAAGCTGAATAATGAAACTGAAGAAAACTATGTTCGTAGTTTTGGAATTTAGCAGAAAGCTGCATGAAGTTACGACTCGAGAAACAACTAGTTAATTATAATCGATTATATTTCGAAACTTGGTGAAGAGGAGAAAACGACGCCCGTGGTTATGAACTGTTTAACTAAAAAGGGAAGATTCATGCGAAGTTTTAACTTTATATTTTGCAATTAAGGAACATATTTCCCATCTTCCACATCCCATCTTCCACAAAGACACTGCTTACTCACTCCACACTTTACGCACAAGTAATCTTCGTGCAGATCCGTCATCCTTTGACAATGCCATTTCTGCAGGGCAAGGGTGTATTTAGCGATGTGGACCGGTATTTGAGGTCCCGAGGTTTTGCACCAGAGAAGGTCGGGGCATTGTCGAAGAAGTGGCTGATCATGAGGACCTGCTCGAAGAAGGATGGATGCATTGTTTTGACACGTAACAAGTGAATTCATCCACTGTGATCTTCAGTGCAAAACGGTACGTGCGTTGCATGCAAAATACCTTCACTGCAATCAAAATTCCTTTCTTGCTTTTACAGAATTGCAAGCAACGTCTACTGCCGTGGATCAGACGTAGCTACAAAACAATTTCTTGTATTGATTTTCTTGTATTAATGGTTGATCTGAACGAGGAAAAAGACTCTCATTTTCGTTCGTTGCGAGTCGTCTTCTTACGTGCACTGTTCCATTCGGAGTGACGCAAATGCTCATCTTCGATTCGAACGGTCGAAACGGTCTTGCGCGGTTGGAAACGATTGTAGATGCAGGCATTGCTCAGCCAGCCAGCCACTCACTCACTCACTCACTCACACAAATCTCCAATTTACGGCCTATCTGCTCCAGGCTGTGGGAGACGACACTCATGGCTGGTCTCTGCTCAGGACAAGGATCGGTGCATAGAAGAGCTACTTGAAGGGCTTCCATGAACTCGCTTTCGAGTTTGGATATCTCCGAGCACAGGTGAGTGTCCAGAATCTCCGATATTGGCTTCCTCTCCTCCACCGTTTCTCGAACCCAAGTGGCCAAATCCATCTCAGTCGTAGCCAGATGCATGGCAGGTGACCTGCCCGTCAGCATCTCCAGAAGTACGACACCGAACGAGTAAACATCCCATTTCTGACTCGGCTTCTTCTTCCGTTCGACAGCTTCTGGTGGATGGTAGCTCGAACTAGGACTAATCTCCTGGACAGCCACAGGAGGCGCTCTCCTTCCAACACCTCCTCCAATCCCCAGCCCACCTGCTTCATATAAATGGCAAAAACTTCAGTACTGATTCGTGTTCAGGTGACAGATACAAAGAGCGACTCTAGAGAACAATCCATGCGTGAATCTGAGGATGCAATGGGAGATAACTAACATCCAATCTCAGAGTGAATGAATAAATAAGTACTTGACAGCTGGTATGAGTACGATGACTCGAAGATCTAGAGAAAAGAGAGTTCACCTGAAATGCCCTGAGTGGTGGTGGTGGTGGTGGTACTGCCTGAGCTCAGACTCCCTGTCTCTGCTTCTTTCGTCGCGCTGACACTCCCTCCAGCGAGATTTTGGAGTCGAGCTAGACCTAAATCCGAGATGCGGGCGTCCATATCCGAATCCAGTAAAATGTTCGAAGGTTTGATGTCCCTGTGCACCAGTTTGTGTTTCCCGCCGCATGCATGAATGTAAGCTAAACCTCGCGCCGCTCCCTGCGCAACTCTCAGCCTCTCCGCCCAGCTGAGCGGATTGCTCACCGCTGCCTCCTCTGTCCGTGCTGCGCACATATATACGAGAACAAAACGATAATCAGGCTCTCTCTTTCTCTAACATTCCGTCTTCAAACTCTCGCTTTTCTCGTAAGCTTTTGATGTGATCAGAAAGCATATGAACAGCTTCAATGCTCCATTTTCTGTCAGGGAATTACTGCAGAAACCATTGATCTAAAACGAAGCATATACAAAGTTTGAAGGCATAATACTGTCACATTCTCGAGAGTACTTCATAAACGTACAGAGAATTTAGTCATAATCGCAGAATTTGCCATGGGCCCGGAGAGGAGTATTAGAGAGGAGGATGAGATGGGCGGACGAACCATGCAGAGCTGCAGCGAGGCTTCCGTTGGGAACGAAGTCGTAAATGAGGAGTTTCTCGTCCACAGCCCAGTAGTACGCACGGAGGCTGACGATATTCGGGTGGCGGATTTTCCCGATCAGCTGGACTTCGTGCTCGAACTCCTTGTAGTGGTGGGCGCCTCCTTCCCCGAGCCTTCGGACGGCAACGACCACGCCCTCCTCCAGGAGAGCCTTATAGACGATCCCCACTCCGCTCTTCCCCAGCACGTACGCCGACGCTCGCAGCAGCTCCTCGAGGTCGAACTTCACGTCGCTGTCGAGCCTCGTGAGCTCCCCCTGCTCGATCTTCTCCGACGCTTCCGAGCCGTCTTTCGAAACGGGGAAGCAGCCCAGCCCACAACTCTGGCTATACGAGCCCGAATTGTCACTCGAGAAATTCCCGTTTTGCGCGTTCTCACCGCGCGGGGGCTTCGTCGGCTTCTGACAGTTGGATCTTCTTCGAACGCAGTAGACGAAAACGACGACGATGATCATTATCCCCACCGAGTCGCCGACTACGATGGCTATGAGAGCTTTAGTGCTTAGGCCTGCTTTCTTCACGACCACTACCGCCTCAGCTGGAGACGGGGACGAGGCAGGCGAAGGGAGGGAGGAAGGGGAAGGGATCAGAGCACATGGCGTCGCCAGAGGAGGGCCGCAGAGCCCCGAATTGTTCAGAAACGCCGAGGGGCTCAGATTTTTGAAGATCCCGTTGGTAGGAATGGCCCCCGTCAAGTCGTTGTTGCTCAAATCTAACGAGGCTGTGGAGGGCAAGCTCCCCAATTCCACTGGGATCAGCCCCGTGAGCTGATTGTTCGAAAGGTTCAGTGGACCCTGCAGAAATGCGAGCTGGCCCAAATCGGCTGGAATTTCGCCGTCTAGTTGGTTAGAGGAGAGATCGAGCGATCGTAAATCGCTCAAAGCGTCCCCCAAGCCCTCAGGAATGGGGCCTGAGAGTTTATTCCGATTCATAATAAGGGTTTGGAGGTTGATGCAAGCTGCAATGGTGGGCGGGATTTCGCCTACGAAGCCGTTGCTGGAGATGTCCAAATGCTGTATGCCCGATAGTTGGCCGACATTCGAAGGCACGGTGCCGGACAGATTGTTGTTGAAGAGATAAAGAGCTCTGAGTAGAGGAGCGTCGAGAAGAGCGGAAGGAAGTGGCCCAAAAAACGCATTGTCGTGAAGATTCAGCCGTCGCAAGCTCGTGAGGTTGCTGAGATCTTCAGCCAGCGTCCCGATCAGTTTCTGCCTCGATAGAGACACTTGTTCCACGGCCCCATTCGCGTTGCATTCAACGCCATTCCAAGCGCAAGGAGTAGCATCCGTCGGGTTCCAGTCCCCAAGAACTTGTCTCGGGTCATCGAGCACGGCTGCCTTGAAAGCTAGGAGAGCAAATCCTTCGGAATTCAGCCCACAAGTGCCACAGAACCTCGTGGCCAGAAGCAGCAGCCGCAAGAGCCACAAGTATCCATTGAAACTCCCCGTCTCGTCTCTGGCCTGGTTTTCCTCCCCAGGTCGATGCTCGCCCTTGGTAGTTCCCCCGAAGAGACCTCTCTTTCCGCGCCTCCTCCTCCTACACTCCATCAGTTCACTGCTCTCCCCTCGAGCAAACTCTAGACACCTGCTGGACTCTCTGACTGCTATCTGTAGCGGCTACTCCCTACTGCACTGCTCTGTGAAAAAACAACAGATGAAAATTTGTAGGCTGAATGATTCTGAAGAAAGAATGTCAATTGGTGTTAATGTTGCGCCGAGTGGAACCAGCTCTAACTGAAAGCGGAAGATCTAAAAAGCTGCCCTCAGTTCGTTACAGACAATTTCCGACTAGAAGAAGGCGCTGCATCTCTGGTCTGGAGTCCAGCTCGAAGACGAGCAGCGGAGCAACCAACTGCCGTTCCACACGAACATCCTGACGAGGCGTAGAATTCATCACTCTGCGGAAGAAGGGCTGCCATCTCCTGTCGCGGCAGCAGAAGCTTGGGACATGCAGCAGAGAACTCATCGCCCTCACTTAACTCACGAGAGGCTCGTCCTGCAGCTCAGTGTCCGAATTCTCTCTTCTTCCCGTCGAGAGCAGTTCCGAGTAACCACCCACAATCAACACCACGATCGACTGCTCCATCAATGAGTACCACCCTTCTAGAGAATAAAGTTCGAAAAATTATCTTTCAAGCATAATTCCACGATGTATTTAATCTATTGATCTAAGGAGCCCAGGCCTCTGCCCAAATGCGGAGGAGCCCCTCGTTTCATTCACTAATCCGACTAACCATCTGGACTGATCGACCGCAATAACTTTTATAATCCATAATCGCCTCCAGTCTTCTTACTACTTCCTTCAGTCCCTTCCTATTCTACAGTTCGATCTACTTGCTAAGTATGGGAGGAACTCCGCCTCCTAAGTCCAGTCTCCTCGAGTGTTGGAAAATTTTCGTCGTGTTCGTGAGTGACTTTCGTCGAGACAAGATCCACTGGAGCAGCAGACCTCCTCATCCCCGTCCTCATCATCCCAGCAGTGGAAGTGGGGATGCACTGATGGGGTGACGTGCATGGGTGAAACTTGAAAGGAGAGAGAGAGTGCGCGCTTTCTAACCAACTCTCAATCACATTCCCATGCCTGCAAAAAGACAGCTCTAACTCTCCCTCATTGATTCTAACTTGTAACTGTACACGGCCGTGCAGAGTCCAATGCCATGAATGCCCCCCACCACACACGCGCACCCAGCACTCCTCCTCCAGCAGCAGCTCTCAGTGAACTCCACGAGGCCGACTGTCACTCGCTGGCTCGCCGGGAGCCCCTCTCACTCAATCTTCCTGGAATCCCTTCCTTCATCGCCCTCGCATGAATGCACACAGACAAGCGCTATAGACGACCAGGGGCGGCCTCGCTCGACCTGGCTGGCTCCTACTGCTCATCCTCCTCCTCTTCCTCCCTCGCTCTCACTCCTTTCTTTGTCTCCCTCCCTCCCTCCCTCCCTCCCGTTCTCGGCTCATTCACATTCTCTCTGCTGTTCCTGTTCAATTTCGGCCTCGATTCCTCTCTCAGCCGCTGGTCGGATTTGATTGCCGCCGCTGCTGCTGCTCTACAGTATGTTACAACTGGCACGTTGAGGCGCGGATGTGCTCTCTTTGGCAATTTCGACTCGTTCGATCGGAATGGGACTGCACACATCGCGCCTCCTCTTCCTCCTCCTCGGCCGATGTGTCCGTCGAGCTTTGGCGATGCACTCGAGTCCGCAGCCATGCCATCCTCCATAAGCTCTTTTCGCCTCGACTGCAGTTGACTCTCTGGGTCCCACCTTTGGACTTCCCTGTCGCTCTTGCACTTCTCCTGTGACCTCCGTAGCTCTCCTCTAACCTCCTCCCAGGTGGCCCCTAATGCCCGCTCAACTTGTGGCGTCGGTTCCTGACCTGCGGTGGGGCTCGATACCTTTCCCTCACTATCACCGTATCACGGAGTCTCACTCACTCACTGAGGACTTGACTATCACAGAGCATAGTGGCGGTTGTCCGCTTTGGCGCATGTCCTCTTCTACATGTCCGTATGCACTCGAGGGATCGTAGAGGTCAGCTCCGGTCTCGATCAGCGCCGTATTCTCTCGACTGACGTATCCTGCTCTGCACGACCGGACCGGATACTGTACAGTTCCCCCTACCCACACGTGCATCCATTCATGACGTAGGCTATAAACGCGTGAACTGAACGTTCAACTGACTGCAGCATCTGTGCTGACTTGCTCGGTGACGTGACCGGTATCTTTACCGAACGGTACTGGAAGATCTCGTTCCCGTGACATTGTCGATTCTGCGACCGTCACCGTATCACTTCGGGGTCGCAGGACTTGCGTCCAGCTTTTCCACCCGGGAAACAGAGACGTACTTATGATGTATACCGATCGTATCGAATCATGCCGGTTGGCACAGTGCTGATACATACCCGCTCCTGGTTCCATGATTAGGGGCTACAGGCTACAGCACGGTCACGCTCTGCTAGTAGGCCTCGGCCCCAGTTCGGTTCGAGCCGAATCGAACCACGATACCGTGGTTTAAGCGGTTTAGCTTTGGTAAATCATGGTTTGGTTCAAGTTCAGCATAGGTTATATGATTCTGTTTATAACGGTTAAAGTTTAAACAAATTGGTTTAAAATCGATTCTGTTCAATATTCCATAAAGATCGTTAAGTTTTAGATTCAAATAGTTCGAACTGTGGCTTAAACAGTCAAAATTTTTTTCAGAACATTATGTGTAATTTTGAACTCGAGAACTCTTGTATTACACATTACTAACTTAATCTTAATTCAGATTAAACGGTTCGGACCCTAGTTTATAAAGTTTGGTTCAAAGTGATTCATGTTAAGATTCTTTTATATGGTTTTGCTTATTGGTTTAGTGGTTCTAGTGGTTTGGTTTAAATGGTTTCGTGGTTTAAACGGTTCAGATTAAACGATTTCTGGTTTAGATGGTCCGGTTCACTTTTGATTCAGGTTAAGATTTTCTTTAACCAGTTCGGTCTATAAAGATCCAGTTCAGACTTCTCAAATCGATTTGAACCGAACCAAACTGGGGCCGAGGTCTATCTGCTAGTCCTGTGCGTGTTTCGTAGAACTGCTATATTATTATAGAAGATTTTTGGGTTTTGGTTTTATACATGCACCTGCTTTTTAGTTAAAAGAGAAAAGGAGAAAAACCAGAAAGAAAAAGCATCCCAAAACAACATCATCTTTCCACAAAGAGCAGCCCCAAGTGATATTGTGAGAAAGAAAAGTGCCTCTTTTTATATTACATATTTTAGACAACGTGTTTTTACTGTTATATAGGGAGCTTTAGTTCTCACAATCCACACGACAATAATTGAATGAAATCATTTTCTTTGTATCAGTTGTATATAAAATCTTTTATTTATCATCTTCTAGAGTTTTGATTCTATTATTTTCTGATATTTTAGCAAAGATGGATGACTTTATAGCTAAAATGGTAGACTTAGCCTCTATTTTCTTTTAGCCTTCTAGATGTTGAGTGCTTTACCCTTTAGGTCTTCTTTTTCCCCCTTGTTCTGCTTGATGAGGTCTTCCCATCTGTTTGTTATTTATTGCGTTTTTCTTGTTATCGAACAATATGGTAACTTTGCAACGAATCTTTATTCAACATATTTGGTTCTCTGAGGCAAATTCTATTAGCAAAAATATTCTGGATAGAAGGGTTAAATTTCTTTCTTCGCATATAGCACACCCGCAGAATGAAATACTCCTGGTTGCCAGTAACATTTAAAGGCACATCTGGGCTTAAAAAACTGGACGGTGTTGAGGCATGTTTATTTCCCAAATTGTATCAACGGGCTATTCACCTCCTTACGTTCGTTATTATCAACTTTTGTTCTTCTTATGATATCAAAAAAAGTATATGAGATGATAATTTTATTTCAAATTGATAAAATGATCAAATTGAAATTATATTATATATTAACTATTATATTAACTATTAAGTATTATTGCGATAAGAGCGAGATTCACCCATAAGTGGAAAAGATCTAGACACGCTTTTGAGAATGTAAATGAAATAACCTACTAAACTCATGTAATCATTATTCACTATTAAAATTACTATATAACTCTTCTGGACGAAAAAATTAAATAATTCATCTGTGAATAGTCCTCTCACTCTAACTTTGGTGGAGGTGAATATTATAATGCACGGGTGTCTCAGCTATGGGGTGTAGTTTGGCCACCAGGAGATGGTTCTCCGGAGGCGACATTCTCTTTATATTTTTATTCTTTTTGAGAATAAAGACATATAAACAATTGTCACAAATTCACAATCAACAACCTCGGTATAATGGATTCAATAACCGCTGATTAAGTGAATAATTATGCAGTGCACTTCAGAGAGCAACACAATCTGGTAATAAAGAAATGGAAAACAAAGAAAAGGTCAAAAGAGCTCAAGTCTGCAATTTGTAGAACTAATTAGAAGTTGAAACATAGCGATTCTAAAGAGGTGGGTATGGAGGTGTTCTCGTTAGGCCGCCATAGCTATTCACCATGTAAGTTAATATACATCCTAAGTGTACATGTGGGCAAGAAGAGGAAGAGGACAAGCGGCGAAAGCGAGGACTTAAAAAACTGGCTGTAGACAAAGCGGATGGTAGCCGTAGAAAATAGGTGCATTTTTTCTCGGAGAGGACATAAGCACGAAGGGCGCGTGTTTTGCACCTTCTTTAGAGGAGGTTGCAAAATGGAGATCAGCGAGACCTCCATTTTGTTTATCTGCTGTTTGTGTGTCTTCTCCAGTTTGGACCGTGCTGCTACCGACGCAATAATTTTTCTCTCAGAAGGGCCACGAGTTTTCATCTTCTTTTCTTTGTAGCTTCTTTGCAGATCGTTCAGGCTGACAGAAGGGAGCTGTCTACTTTGGCATCTTGTCTATTTTCAAGTTTCGTATGCGAGCGCTCTCGCTCTCTTGCGATCTCGCTGGTGTACGGTGTGGAGTTCGATTTGCAGCTTGTTCGAGGAAAATCAGACTGACAGAAGAGAGCTATCTAGTTTCGCATCTTGTCTACGCGAGCCGTCTCGTCTTACGCTCTCGCTTTTGTTTTTCCATTCCTTGCGTTCTTCTGCAAAAAACGGACTGTTGATAGAACGGATGGTAGCCAGAGGTGGTAGGCGTATTTTTTCTCGAGGAGTGCATTATGTTGCTTCTTTGGAGGAGGTTGCAAAATGGGGGTGGACAAGAGCGGACGTGGGATTCGTCATTAAAGTTTCTTGTTCTTTTCTCTGCTGTTTTTGCTTCTTCTCCAAACAAGCTGTTAGCCACGCAATTTCTTTTCTTATCTAGTCTCGAGCTTCGTACGCTAGCGCTCTTGCTCTGTTGCGATCTCACTTCTGTGCTTGATGTGGGGTTCTGTTTGCAGCTTCTTTGGAGACATCGGACTGGCGGAAAAGAGCAACCTAGTTTCGCATCTTGTCTACGTACGCGGTCGCACTCTAACGATCTCGCTTTTGTTTTTTTCCTTCCTTTCACTATCTCTCGGTTTCGCTGTCGCTAACTCTGGCGTGTTCTCTATTTTTGCTCTTCAATCTCTTCTGCAGGCTGATCCTCTCTTCTGCAAGCAATCAATTTCTCGACCCATCCTCATTTTTTGTTGCTTCCGCTGTCGCCAACTTTGCCGTGTTGTGTTTTGAGGGTTGTGGCTATTTGGCTTCTGCTCTTCTGGAGAAAGGAGACGGGAGTCACGGACACTGCGTTTTCTCTCTTTCGGTCAACATGACGATGATGTCATGCTCTTCCATTCCGAGCCTTCCATTCCTGCAGCGCAAGAGGTAAACGATGACGGTGACACGTCTGGCTTTCATCTGCGACGGTCGCTTTACGTTCATCCAAGTACTTGTCTGTAGCGCTTGCCGTCAGTTCATCTTTCCAGCGGAGATCTAGGTTTGCGGCTTTGCATTTGCTTTTCATGTACGGTTCTATTTGCTGCTTCTGGACGGATTGTTTCATGCGTGTTACGAATGTCATCTCTTTTCTTTTTGCTGCTGTATATGTTCGTCTGTGATGTACCACTCTGTTCCACTCTATGATGAGATGATCACTACCTCGCTCCTTCTCTGTCCCAGGCAATGTCCGTAGACATCGATCTCATTCTCCTCCTCCTCCTCCTCCTCCTCCTCTGACATAGAAGAAGACAAAAGCAGAGACCATTCGGCTTGCCATAGAAGAAGAGAACGCATCACAAACTCAAAGCAGCCCATCCTCGCTGCTCAATACCGAGTTTCAAACACTGCTGATTCTAGAGACTCCTCCTAGATTTTCTTTTTATTGTAGCAAACAACCCATGATCAGCTTCCATGATAATGCTCTACAGCTAAAGCGATCTACATTATCTCGAGCTATAGTACACTCAACCCAGCAGAAATTTTCTCCTCAGGTTTGATTATGTTAAGGTGGATAAAACGTGTCATCCTTGCGCCTTCCACCGTTACCCCTATCCTTACTTTGGCTGGACCGTATCGATTTTTCTCTTATTCGAAGGACGAGCTTGCACTATACCTGCAGGACATATGATTCCGTATGTTTAGTTATCCGGTGCTTTTTCACACGCAGAACAGCTTTGAAGCGTTCCACAATAAATTGCATTTACAGAGTGACTAGTTTATCTTGTATCTGCAGCCAACTTGATCCTTCGTACATCGATTCACTTGTCGGTATCACTCTGATTTGAATCTGAATATGACTCTATGCAGACAAGCGAGGATCAGGAGACTGGCTCTGGAGCTGTCAATGACTCTCTGTGGAAGAGGAAGTGACCTTGACTCTTCTCTTTTCTCGCTACCTTCTACTTTCTTGCAGAAACAATGTCTCTCAAGAATGTTCTTTGTTGAGTGAGGCGGTGCCTTTTTTGCCTGCACTTCCAAGGTGTAATATCCATCTACGAGAAGTCCTGCGTGGAGATGAAGAAAAAGATACCTCTCGCACTTAGGTGGTATCAGCAGCATCCAATAGGGACTGAGGTCTGCGTAGAGCAACTCTCAGACAAAAGGTTGCACACGTTCGTGGGAATGGTGGGGTATTGCTTGAAAGACGAGAAACTGCAGCACCATCACAGCGTGATGAAAAACATCACTGAGAGTATGATCGAGAACGGTAAGGAATTGTTCATGCTATTAGGAGCTGCAGACACCAAGAACCGTGTAGAATTGACTTGTATGAATATTCTACCCAGAGCACTATAATTCAACAAGTACAAGAGCTCACACCCACTCTCAAACACTTTGTCTCGCTGCCTCTGTCAAATGCTGCTTTCAGAAAAGTACTCTGCTTCCTCAGATGGATTATGCAAGCAGGGATTCAGAAAAGACGATCGGACTCGTTATGGAATGTTTTTATCAGACCCGAACAGATAACACCAGAGGATGTGAACGACATTTTCTTCCATGCTGATAACAGACGACGTCCGCATTGCAATTGCATGTACTTTGAACTAACTAAAACATCGCAGAGGAAGAAGAAGAGTCGGAGCAGCCAAGCCCGGTTGAGCACAGCATACCGCTGGACAACGCTGTAGAGGAGCAAAATTTTCCTGAGTTCATCTCTTTGGCAGACGTTCTGTTCAGGAGCAAGGGGTATGACGGTGACCACCCTATCAAATCGGACTAGGAAACTGTAGTGTACAGAATATAATACACGTTGTAATAGCACAAGTTTGCATTTCGATTCCCCACAGGAGGGAGTACACACTATACAACTTATAATACGTAACGCTTTTTGTAACTCACCATAAAGGATGTAGACTGGAATATTGCCTAAGGCAGTACACTCGGGTATTGCCGAACCCCCAATATATGTTCGGAACTTCTCCCCGCACCAAAATAGTGGTTGTCTTGTCCAGACCTCTCGCTGTTTGTAACATCCCTTGGGGACAATAGAGTGGATTATTATTGAAACTATGTGTCTTAGTGACATTATCATTTGCAAGGTCTGTCGAGCAAAATGACAAGTACTCCACATGCGCTAGGAGAAAATAAAAAAACAAAATTTAGAGCAACAAACACATGGAAAACATAGAACACGCACAGTAGGGGTTGGTGCTTCCCTCTATTGAGCACCATGAAAAATAAAGATGGAAGGCGCAAAAATAAAAACCCAGAAAGTGCCGAGAACTTCAGTTGGGTGAATATGCATACTTGAACCTTGAAGTTACATTATCTTTTCTTCCTCGACTTGTGATTTTTCATTCTTATTGTACTGCAGGTACATTCTTTCGCTGCAATGATGCAATTAAAGAATGATGATATCTCGTCTGTCAAGAAGTATTGTTGTTATTAGTGGATTATGATCATGTAAATATTCTAGTGAAAATAATCTTTGTTGAACAGGTGTTCAGCAGATGAATAGGTGAATTTTCTGATTAATTTTCTTAATTTCTTGTATAGATCGGCGTAAGTGAGAGACACAATCTCCTTGGGAACCATGAAAATGGCTGATTTTCTAACTGGACGAAAATACCTAGTGCTCACAGAAAAACTGTATTCTTGCACGTCTTTGTCTTCTTGTATCTCCGTCGCAGATATCTGACCGATGCTCGATCAAAACTAACTGGAAGTGAATAAGTAAATGTTCACCGAGCGGACATTTTTTACGAATATCTCGGCCGTTTGAAATCGTAACTCTATCATGCGAGTGGAGAATATCTCCGCTGTAGATATCTGACCGACGCTCAACTGAAACTATCGGACAACTAACTAGAAATGAATAAGCAAATGCTCAGTTGAAACTACTGGAAAGAAACTAACTGGAAATGAATAAGCAAGATAAATAAATAAAAGATAACTAATTGGAAGTGAACAAGCAAATGCTCGCTGAACGAACATTCCCAAGTTTGACACCTCAGAGCGTGTCAAAGCTAAAACCAAAGATTTTCTAAGTTCAGAAGGAAAATAACCATAGTATATCCAATGCGAGTTTTGTCTAGACACGCTTTAAGTTTTCTATTTGTTCGTTTTTTGATTTTTTAATTATTTTAATAAATTAGTAAACTATTAAATTTATTACGGATGAAACTCACAAACGATTTGAAAAAATATTGAGCTTTGACACGCCCTAAGCTAGACAGCTTTGGTTGAGTGATATTACTTGAGAGCCTTCCATTCTGAAAAGAAAGTTGTTTGCAGCCCCATCCGCCCGGGCTGAAGATGTCCATCAAATACGCGCCCGGTAACGAGCCCTGGATCTTATGCAAGTGAGACAGCGGTACTGACCATTACGCTATCCTCGGGGGTTTCGCAGGTTTGGGAGGTTTACAAAGTTGGTGACTGCACTAACCGGCGGAGGGATAAATAAGGAAAAGGAAGTGCCGGTAGAGAACCTGCTCTTGGCTAGGGACACTGGTCAGACAGATGTACCGCTCGATTCAATCCATTATCCATCCATGGACAAGCGTTTGACGGGGCCCGCAAGGAAACCATCTGAACTTTCAGGAGAACCTGTCTGTCAGTTTTCTCACTGTCTGCAGAGCTCTGAATCATGGATACGGGACGCAACGTACAGTTTCCAGTAGTCTGCAACACCAGCTGAACAGTTACAATGAGGGGAGTCAGAGATTGGATCCAATGAGTTGGGGTGGAGGGGAAAAGACTTTGGGGCTTGTAATCTGCAGCAGCTGTAATAGTAGGACAGATAGATACTTTGTTGTAAACCAGACCTGCCTGCTTGATGATGTGCTGCAGGAACGTATCGTTTCTGACGGTAACAAAAAACTGTCCATATCTTGGTGAGAATTTCTGCGTACTGAGTGTGTGTGTATAGACCGTGTGTATGAATGACACTGTATGGTAGCATCCCTATGATCATTTTGATACTCTTCACGTATGAATCCTGCCTAGCACAGGCTTTACCGTAGGAATGGAATGGTTCAGTTCGATCGTAGGCGGCTGCAGCCACAGCCACAGGCGGTGCCGATTCTGCTGAAGGGGGCTGGATGGGGTCTTTCCATCCGTTGGCTATTCATTGCGTCGCGTGTTTATTCTGCTGAAGCTGATGATCATCAACACCTGAATAATGTTCGAGAACAAAGTTCAACAAACTTTCCTCCTGGTCAAACAGGGTATGTTTCAACTCTCAACAACTGCTGGGACTGCGTATGTCCTTATTCCATTATTAGTAGGTCCTTATTCCATTATCAGTAGTAGTAAAAATGCTGCGCACCTCGTCCCCGGCGGTGAGATTAGTTTGTATGAAAGCTTGACCGACCGGCTTCAAACATTCTTGCACTCCAGAGCCCAGAAATTCCTCCAAAACCAACTGCATCAGCACACATGGAAACACGCAACTCACCACGTAAACAAGGTCTTACGAAATAAACAAGGGCCAACTGATACGAGAATTAGAAAGGGGCAACGAACTTGCTACGTAATCAAGATTATGAGTACAACTAGACATGTAGCAAGCAAAAGCACGCAAAAGAACTTGACCATCGGGAGCAAGAATGGAATCTAGCTCTTGATCATTTCTTTCTTTTCCTTTTCCGCCCTTGATTGTTTCTGCGTGGAAGATGGCAGTAAAGAGAACGTTGTAGTGCATGCAAGCAATCAATTGAAGTCGAGATGATGATGGGAATATCTACTGTCGCTAGCCGGTCTGTTAGTCGTTGCTCAGATTTCGCAGATTCTCTTCTCGGCCCAGAACAACATCCATCCGTTACAAGCTCTCCTCCTGCTGCTGTAGTTGTAGTAGTAGTGGCTGTGCCTGTACTGTTGGAAAAAGTACCTCCGGAGGCAGGAGAGGAAACAAAATGAGGCAAAGTTCTGCAAGTAAAGCGAACGAGCAAAGTGAGCAATTATTGCCTACGCTCTGTGCACCTCTTGTTCTTTTTTTCCTCTTCTATGCTTATATATATGCCAGTGCGTGGGTCATTTTGCGAATTAACGATCTCCAACCCGAAGCATGTACCTCGATCATTGCTTGGCACCCCGCCTTTAGAGGTGAGCCCAAGCAAAACAAGCCAGCAGTGGAGAAAGCTAGCTTGGAGAAAAGCATAATATTGTGCTGTACTACTTACTCTACAACGACTGCATGGAGTACCTGAAGCAACAGCACATGGATCATTGAATTGTACCGTTGTGCAAGGCCTAGACCACACTGATGAAGATGAAAAGACTACTCCACTTCACCAGCAAGCATGTCAGAGGATGATTTTTCTGCTCATTCATTCAGCCTTCCACTCACTCACCCCTTCGTTCATATATTCATCCATTCATACACTGTGACAGCTTTTAACGGTGAAAGCCTCACTATCGATCGGGAATACAAGGTCGTGCAGTCGCCATTCCATCATCATCTGTCGACCCCAGCGAACAGGATATTTCTCTCCTAGACTACCGTAGATGCTTAGACCCTGTTTGTCATGTATGTACGTACTCTAGGTAACTACTTTTATTACAAGGCCCCGTATATACATGCCTATTTTGTTTATGTCTGTGGACAAATGGGAAATCTCGGTTTCCTCCAAGACTTGACCCGTACCAACATGACCCCGTCAGCGAGGAGACCCATTGGAGAGGTACGGTAATACTAAAGAGCCGTTTCCCTTTTCCCGTGGGAACCTGGAAGGGAGATCTGCGGGATAGATCTCTTTCCAGGACGCGGGCTGGGGTAGTACTCGGCTCAATACATTTTGAACTCGAACTGTTTAGAATAGAATATTTAAAATCGTTAAAATTAAATTTCGTTATTTAAAATAAAATCATTTTGCAGTTGAACACGTTACAACCCAAATTTACATCTAGTGATTAAACCTCTGGTATGAACATAATTGCTCCTTGTAACCAAGAAGAAATCATTTTGCGAGTTTAACTTTAGAGAAATGAGAAATTTAACCATTATGCAGAAAATATTTTTGGTGATTACATCTTTATACTATCTGTGAAATAAAAAATAAAAAAAACAACTCTTCACTAGTTTACAAGTTATGATTCATCTCAAAACTAACTACTTAGCATTGTGTAAGAAATGTAAATATGAAAATTTCAAGGTTTTTGAAACAAAAGAGAATCTCTTTTCAAGCTCAAAGTACACTATTACGGAAAAAGGAATATTATATTTCATTTTTACCTATACCGGGGGTTTAATACAAGAAATTTATTAAGTAAATGTTTATATATAATTTTAACTAATTAGAAAAAATTACATCAAACACATTAACTACATATTAACTACACATTTATCTAATTCTCAGTTTGATTCGGTTCCAAATCAAATAGCACTTATCTAGAACCGAACTGGCACCAAACCAGAACCGCCGGTCTGTAGGGCCGGCGACCCCTAACGGGGGAAGGAAGGGACGGGATGAGGGCGTTGCTGTATCTTGGTGCTGTAGGGACTCTCCTTTCTTCCCGTATGGGAATCCCCCGTTCTCAGTGAAAACTCGACCCGAGATTCAGAGGCAGGCCCGCTCAGCACAGGTACGTGAAAAACTGAGGTACGTGAAAGTGAAGTAAACGCAGACACGAGCAGAAAATGTCGTGTGATGTTTACTGACTGTCACTGTCCGTTTACCTGTACCTACCAGTGGAGATACACTTGCGTGGGCCCCACCGTCTGGGATTTGCCGTTTGTAGGGAAGTACAGTGGCCGCCACATCTGCAAAGGGGTACAGTACTACAGCACAGCGCTCCTTCCTGCTTGCGGCCTGAAATTCCGATGAATTGTCCACCGATCGTGTGTGTTCTCTTTCGTCTCTTTAGCCCGGCTTTCTTCTTCCTCGGTGCAGAAACCAACAGTCAACAGTCCTCTCACCGGCTGTCGTCAATTTTCGAAGCGGGTTGTGTTGGTAAAGATCGATTACAGTTCTGATGTCGACTGTGTGGATGCGGATGCGAGTCATGCAATGAAATGTTATTCGTGTAAATGGAAGAGCAACATGCGAGAAGATAATCTCGAGAGAATGTACAGTGTGTTAGGTGTCGGAGAGAGCACGGGTGTCAAATAGAGCCGCATCTCAAGCTTGTGGTGAGCTGAGAGAGTGTACAGTGAGTGCGGATCTAGAACATAGTTGTGTCTCAAGCTCTGTGATGAACTGAAGAAGCTAGACGAGCTTTAGAAACGATGTCCTCACTCGCTGAATTCGAAAAACGTTTGGATAATGTGTCTTTTCAGTGGGTGTCAGCTTCTAGTCAACGTATAATAAAATAATAAGTTGTCGAGTTCTGTCTCTTATGTGTCTCTAACTTCTGAGGGTGTCATAAGCATGTAAGCGAAGCAAACACGAACATGAGCTTTGCTAGAAAGGTGTTGTATTACAATCAGTCACAGTTTGATCGAAAGACATGGAACCCATATCGTCAAAGAAGAAGCAGCAACAATATCGATTTCATCATAGATTGACTGATTACAATGTGAAGGATCGTCTAGAAATTGCATTACTGATAGCAATTGTGTGGATTGTTGATGAGAAGCTTTTGGGAATGACAGCTGAGCAGTTCAAGGGACTAAGCGCGAAGAAGCAAGATAAAGTATTGAACACCGTTTGCTCGGTGAAGTGGCGTTTAAAATTGATTTGAATGCACAACAAAATTGTTCCACTGTGTTTGATGTGGAGCTTGAGGTGGAGCAGCCGGATGAGTTTCAAGACGCATTGTTAAACCTTGCCACTACAATGGATAGCTGTACGTTCTATCTAACGATTGAAAGTTCCACATTATAGAGTAATGTAGAGCTTATAGAAATTGAGCAGCTACATGACTTGACTCTGTCAATAGTGGAAAGAGTAGATGAGATAGATGTAGTTTCGGAAATTTTTGTTCGAAATGACCTCTATAATAGAACTCTAGAGACGACAGAGGGAGGACCTTTCGGAATGTGTGGAAGCACTACATAGACTTAGAGAGTTGTAGCCAGTAGTAGGTTCCACCATGAGTAATGCACACGATTTCAGTTCAAGCTGAAGCAGCTATGTATACATACCAATGCTATATATAGGATTTTCCAGCGGAGGAGTCAGCTCGTTGGAGTTCATATTTTGATATCCGTGTAATTCATCTTTCTCAAACAAGTCAAATGTCAAAGTTTTGTATTTTTTACCGCTAATAAATACTTATGAGCGAAAGAACTATTTCGCTCTTAAGAGACTTGTTTCGCTTATAAGAGGGTTGCTCATAATATTTGTTTCGCCTCTATTATTTCATCACTCTTGTGACTATGACCATTTTTTATTCGAAACAGATTATTCCGCTCATAAGAGGAGCGAAACAGGTTGTTTCGTCTCTCTTGTTAGGGTGATCGTTCCTCGGCTGTTTTGCTCATAAGAGAAGCGAAACATGTTGTTTCATCCCTCTAGTAACTCTCTCATGAGCAAAACATGCTATTCCTTATTAACTTTGATGTTTTGTTCTCACCCTTGTGCGCAAAATAGGTCATTTTACCCTTGTATCAAGTTTGCAACTTTCATCTTTTTTTCTCACCTCTTATATTTGATCTTTTATTCTCACTCGTGTGTGCGAAATGCCCATTGTATCGAGTTTGTGATTGAGCGAGACTAGTGTTTTGACCATATACGGCTTCGGGATTCTTTAAGTGTCAAAAAAGAGAAAGGTGTCTTCTTACTTGTTTTCTTTCCTTTATGTTACTCTATGAATCCATCTCGTTAGTCTCCCGCTCTCAAGCCTCAACTTCTTTATTTAAGGTGTATATATATAAAGCATCAACTTCAATGATAAGATATATATATATATATATCACAATATATGATACCAAATGAGCATTGCATCACATAACACTAAGAGAACAAATTTATAATGGATGGGTAAACTTTCATAAAACTTGTGTACTCATGATAATAAAAAAAAGAGTATACCTTGACTGTCTCATTATATGATATGAGTCTCATATAATGATATGAACAACAGAGAGAGAAATCTTTCTCACTTGAGAAGATGCATGAAATGCATAAAAACTCCATGTGGAACCGATCTCCATACGATATTGATCTCCTCCATGGTATTCTTTTTTCAATAGTCTCTTAGGACTATAAAAGGATCATGAGCAAAAACCTGTGAAAATCTACTCTCCGAATAAGAAGGTGTCTCCTCTGGACTACATCCTCAACGAACAAGCTAAGGTAACAAAGTGACTTCTTAAATAAAACTCTCATCATTAAGGAGAAAAAGATGGAGGATGGATAGCATTAAAAGGATTTTTGATAGAGTTCTTTAGTTGACTGTCATCCACCAACGGAACATCCCTCGTGCTCAAGTTGTGCTGATGAAGAATCACAAAATCTTTTAAGTATAAATGATCCCCGAATGCTTCTTCTCTAACCATCTTATATTTTAAACACATGTCTTGAGCAAAAACTCTACATACCTGAAAAAATAGAAAATGAGAATTAGAACCTCTCAATTCTTGAAAGCGAAATAAAATAACATATAATAAAGCAAAAGTTAGAACACCATAATTCTTCGAGCGATGAAAAAAAAAATTCGAAATAAGTATAGAAGAAGTATCATACCTTCCTAGCTGCAACTCCAGGAGGTAAATAATTGACCCCTTGCATTGCGCTTAGTAGAATTCTCGTGTTTAACAAAGTTCGAGATGTCCATATGATGACATGAAACTTATCTAGACAAATCTCTAGAAAAGCTTTTACTCCACATCGAGACCATATGGACTGCTTCGGGATATTTTCTACTTTCATATTCTCTTTCACAAGCTGACATCAACTCAATCTTGTTCCTCTCCACTTGTACCAAAAGATCATTCAAATCAAGAATAAGAGTCTTATGTCTTATCGCAGTAGGATGAACGAGATGAGGAAAGAACTCTTCAGATCTTTGTATCGTGCCCAATTCTTCTTTTCTCATCATAATCTCATACTCCATCGCCTGGAGTTGAATACTTCTTGAATTAAGCTCTTCTTCCTTCTCCTTGATGATATTGCTCAAAACCTCAACTTCTTTTTTTTGTCGATTTACTGTCTCCAAGAGAATAACCTCTTCATATACAAAAGCACAAGTTTAAGTATAAGTTTAATCAATAAGTAACCAAACATACTTAAACGAAAGTAGAAGCCGGTAGAAACTAAGACAAAAAATAAACATCTTACTCGATGATGGAGGAACTCGCTGTGAAGACTGAGGGTCTTGATAATTAGGAAAAGAGTCCATTTGATCTGAACTTCTAATGTAACGCACCTCGGAAAATATCCCCATATGTATCATGAGATGAGTCAAGATCATACCCACCCAAGTCTCTAGATGTCGCACCAATCTATCCTTGCTCATATGCTTCTTCATAGAAGAGATCTCAACATCCAAAGAATCTAAAATGAACTCAGCCAAATCATAATTCTCCACTCTCTTCTACTTTACTCTTCACGTATAAAGATAAATGTCCATGTACTTCTTTTGGCCGTCGATGAGTCAAAAAATACAATTGATAAGCTGAAATACGGGTCTCCACTTCGGATATTCACACATTCATAATAAATATTTTTCTCTTTTCATCTTACTTAAGAAACCAATCATCTATCAAAATCCTCTTCACATTATGAGGACGAGGGATCGTTGTCTCATGGATGAAATAAATGACTCGCGTACAAATGATTCATCCAATATAATTTCATGTCCTTGAACAATAACATCCAATACAATTTCGTACTATTGTTCAAGGACATGAAATTGTCCTCATCATATGACTCGATGAACTCTATACAAAATGAAATCTATAAAACATAATCAAATATCTTGAACTACATGCGTACAAGTTACACATGAATACAAGTAAAGAAAAGACAACATAAATGACAGTGGATTACATGCATACAAAAAGAAAGTATAGTTATCACACATACATGTTCCACATGAATACAAGTAACAGACAGAAAGTGCAACATAGTTACTTAGAAATGATTTACGATTACTTACATCCGGACAAAGAAAGTCAAAAAATAAAGCCACAAGTAATCCCAATCGATCGATAGCTTCTTCTTCTTCTACTCCATGCAATGAATTCTCCACTTCTTCTTTTCGAACCCAACATCACTTCAAATGATATCTCCCGTCCTCTTCATGAGTATATTTGAACATAGAAGGTCTCTCTCTCATTTTCTTCAAAACCACATCTGCTAAAAAGAAATATAATAAAAAAATGATTACATAAATGACACGAAACATTACACTTATGTAACACTCACAAAGCATTAAACTTACAACAAGGCAGAACAACTTATTTGTGAGAACGTATGAGTGAACTCCCTCACAAAGCTAAACATCTTACTCGATGATGGAGGAACTCGCTGTGAAGACTGAGGGTCTTGATAATTAGGAAAAGAGTGCATTCGATCTGAACTTCTAATGTAACGCACCTCGGAAAATATCCCCATATGTATCATGAGATGAGTCAAAATCATACCCACCCAAGTCTCTAAATGTCGCACCAATCTCTCCTTACTCATATGCTTCTTCACAGAAGAGATCTCAACATTCAAAGAATCTAAAATGAACTCCGCCCCATCATAATTCTCCACTCTCTTCTACTTTACTCTTCACGTATAAAGCTAAATGTCCATGTACTTCTTTTGGTCGTCGATGAGCCAAAAAAATACAATTGATAAGCTGAACTACGGGTCTCCACTTCGGATATTCACACATTCATAATAAATATCTTTCCTCTTTTCATCTTACCTAAGAAACCAATCATCTATCAAAATCCTCTTGACATTATGAGGACGAGGGATCGTTGTCTCATGGATGGAATAAATGACTCACGTACAAATGATTCATCCAATATAATTTCATGTCCTTGAACAATAACATCCAATACAATTTCGTACTATTGTTCAAGGACATGAAATTGTCCTCATCATATGACTCGATGAACTCTATACAAAATGAAATCTATAAAATTAACAACATAATCACATATCTTGAACTAAATGCGTACAAGTTACACATGAATACAAGTAAAGAAAAGACAACATAAATAATAGTTGATTACATGCATACAAAAAGAAAGTATAGTTAACACACATACATGTTCCACATGAATACAAGTAACAGACAAAAAGTGCAACATAGTTACTTAGAAATGATTTACGATTACTTAATTCCGGACAAGGAAAGTCAAAAAATAAAACCACAAGTAATCCCAACCGATCGATAGCTTCTTCTTCTTCTACTCCATGCAATGAATTCTCCACTTCTTCTTTTCGAACCCAACACCACTTCAAATGATATCTCCCGTCCTCTTCATGAGTATATTTGAACATAGAAGGTCTCTCTCTCATTTTCTTCAAAACCGCATCCGCTAAAAAGAAATGTAATAAAAAAATGATTAAACAAATGACGCGAAACATTACACTTATGTAACACTCACAAAGCATTAAACTTACAACAAGACAGAACAACTTATTTGTGAGAACATATGAGTGAACTCCCTTTCAAAGCTTCAAGCACTAAGAGGGACGAACTCCTCTTAAAGACTTATTCTCATACGAGGAGAGGGACGAAACATACTTGTTTCGCCCATTGTGAGCAAAATCTCTTCGTCATTGTCTTCTTCTCATGCGAGGGACGAAACACATATGTTTCGCTCATAGTGAGTGAAATCCTTATGCAAAATCTTATAAAAAATACGAGGGGAGGGGCAAAACAACCTATTTCGTCCTTCCTCTTGCATGTTGTTTCACCTTCTCTTTACTAACATGCGAGATAGCACAATTAACGTTTCGCTCGTCACACAAAGCTTTAAAAATACACATTAATTCCATGCTAACTCTTTACACCACGAAATAACCTGGATCGTTAATTATTAACAGTGATACATCTTAACTTAACGATGATACAGTCTGGGACGCAAATGCTACACAGCGAAACATCATTTTCACTAACGATTAACATCAAAACGCTGATGCTATAGCATGGAACGCAAACCCTAACAGCGAAACAGCCTATATCGCTAACCCTAACAGCAAAATAACATGTATCGCTAATGATAAACATATTCTAACTTAACAACACATTCAAACAAATGGTTATTAACTTATAGGACTCTTGTCTCGTACTCTCCTCTCCCTCGAGACTCGGTCTCGGTCTCGGTCTCGTCTTCTCTCATCACCTCGACCTCGACCTCGATCTCGAATGGAGACTCCACCGCCACCACTACTCCCACCACCTCCTCCATTTTCATCACATCGATTCTCAAATCACTCAGATTAGATACTAAGATTTCAAAACAATTCAACAAGCTATCAAATTCATCCAATAACTCTCTCTTTCCTCACTCTTTCACTCTCTCACTCAAACCCTTCTCCTCTCCTCTCTTCTTCTCCTCTAACCCTCCTGTCCTCTTCTCATGTCCTCTCCTCCTCTAACCCTCATGTCTTCTTCTCCTCTCCTCGCTCTCTCCTCTCCTCCTCTTCGAACCAAACCACTCACTAACTAACACTTAAGGAAAAAATGTGAAAGATAATTTTCACACAGTAAGAAGTATGAAACGAAGCAAACGAATGAAACAAAGTACTTGTACACATGATTGAGCTTTCAAATTCTCATATTTCTTTTTCAAAAATTGAATTACAACACACAAGTCTCTGGCATAAAAAAAACCTCAACACCAAAACAACATCTCCATCTGCAGCTAGAGTCCAGACTAGGTTTATACTGTATAGAAGCACAACTATACTCAGAGTTCTCATTTACTACTTGTTATCTGGAAACTACCAAAGTGTCATTAGTTGTTCGGACTAGAAGCCATGGAATGCAGTATTCGCTCTGAAATAAACATCTTGATCTATATCACCAAAGTATACATCCTGATCTATATTAACAATGTTTAGCTCCTCATCATCATGTTCACTTTCTGACCTGATCTATATTAATGATGTTTTGCTCTTCATCATCATGTTCACCATATGACTCTAAAGGAGAGTCTGAAATTAAGCTTAGGTCCTCCAACTCTCCATCATCAAACCTTGCAGAAGTCTCTATGTTTTGCTACAATTCTCTCTGCTACACTTGCTCTTGCTCAGTGGGCTCCAAGACTTCAAGCTCCGGCTGTGCTTCAATCAACACGGGATGCTACGGACAAGTCCGTTTGTTATGACCCAATGTGTGACATATCTCGCATCTTCGCTACTGTGGTTTGGAGCTGGGAGGTTTTCTACACTCCACTCTTGTGTTCCCTGATGCACCAAAGCTCTCTGATTGTGGTAGATGACTAGTGTGTATACTACTATCATCAAGAGGATACTGAAAATATGTGTAAGTCTTTGTAACACTTGCAAAATCAGATGGCATCTTGTATGTGCACCGCATGAAGAAATTCTCACCACTCGATGTCTCTCTTTTCTTCTTGTCATTGACAAAAGGGCACAGTCAAACACAAGCATGAGACCCTTTGTCACCAAAGGAGATATACAGTGAAAGTATACCTTCTGAAGAGTCTTCGAGAACCAAATGTTATCCAAGTGATGCACAAGATCACGAGAGAATTCAGCATCCCAGATCATAATGAGCACATGGTCAGATCATCTCTTGCATTTCAAGACAATCACACCTTGAAATATTTCCATGTCGCATGACATATTGTTCTCTGGCTCTTGATTTCTGCACCAAAGCTTTGTCTTCGTTTGACATATGACAAACAAATTGTCCACACATCTTCTCATTTCCGTCCTATCTCGACTGCACGAAAAGGATGAGTACTCCATATGTGCGAGCAGATATTTTTTGCTTCACAAAGATATCCATCATATTCCATATTTGACATACTACACTAAAAGGAGAAAAATCTCGGATAGTCTTTAGAGCACTATTAATAGATTCTGTCACATTCGATGCCACCTTTTCATATCTAGGAAGATGAAACTGTGATCTTACTCACAACTTAGCCAGAATTTTCTGGATTTATTCAGTCATTTCAGCCTCACTATGATCAGTTGCATGTAGGTCATCAAGTAACAAATTAGCCTGCCACATAAATGTCATTCATGAACAAAACACTACAAACGTAGGGCAAAAAGTAAAATAGAGTTCAAAACTGTTCAAAGAACAAAACACTTCAAACTTCGGATGTGCAAAAACAAAAATAGAGTTCAAAAGAATTCAGATGTATACAAAACTAGAAGGCAATCCATTAGAACACTTACTTTGTTTCTTTCATCGGTTATAAGCTAAGAACACCTTCTCTTCTTCTCTATTATAGTGTGCCTTCATTTTTAAATGAAGTGATCAGTGACCATAGATATTGTCAATAAATACATACTTAATGACATTAGCAAGCCCTTGCAACGATCAGAAAGTATCACTATTTGTGGCTACCCTATACCAATAATACTCTGCTTCTTGAGAGTGTAGAACCAAGTCCAAGTGTCCTCGTCTTCGCTCGTACCAACAGCAAAACATAGAATAACGGACTGGTTGTTTCCATCAGAACAACTCGTTGTAAATATCTGAGAAGGATATTTTTTATAATTGGTCTGGCATGCATCCAGAGTGACTATCTTTTGTGAAAATATGGCAATGCACGATGACAAGCTGATGGACTAACAAAAATACGTCTGAAAATCCTCGAACCTGACCAAGTCTGATATTCGACTATACAATTTGGATCTTCTTCTCTTATGTGACGATAGAGGAAAAGTATAGCGTGAAATGACCTTGTTTGAGAACATTGTATCTAGTCATGCACTTTTTCTCGCATTCTAATGCAGCTTGGTATGTCGTGCATTTTATAAGTTTACCGAAAGTCATTTATCAACTTCTCACTCTGAACATTAGGATCTATAACAACTCTGTTACACATCAAGACAGCTAGATGTTGCGAGTTTTGACATGATCCTCTCCACGTATGCAAATGACCAAGACAAGTATGTTGTAGATTACATACTGTTATCACAAAGTGACCAGATTTTTCGGTCGTTGGCAGCGGACTCGTCACTGCCATCACAGAGATTCATTCTTATCCCCAACTGAAGTTGGATCCTTGTCTTTTGATATCTCTATTTCTGTGTCAATGCCACTGTCTCTTTCCTCGAACTCGTGAAATGGACCAGCAGATTGATGTCAAACAGCCTGTCCACACGCATCAGATGCCAGAATTCTCCTCACTCTTTTGGTTCGAGCTCCTAGATGGAACCCCCGTTCATCCTCCATATCGTCTGGCTGTTCATTTAGATCGGTTTCACTTACAACACAACTCTGCGATGATCGTCAGAGTGAATTGCACAAAAGTCCTTGGCTCCAAGTTCGGTTACATGTTCTCTTTGTCTAGTCGTCGAGTCACTGTCTAACCATTGTGTTTCTGACTTGGAGGATCGGATCTGATCAGAAATCCATACATGCACGTCTGCAACCAATATTCTTCTCGAGTCTTCCAATGCTTATTGATTTGTGAGTTATATACGGACCAGCTGTCCAGTGTAAACTGGAACTCTTTTATCGAATCAAATGTGACAGCTAGTTTTGTAATCATGTTTGAAACTCTAGCTCCGGGTAAGTTTTTCTTACTAGAGACACCTCGCTCTTTCTAACTGCAATCATAGTTTACCGTCATCTCTATCATGGAGTGGATTCGGAGTCGCTTGCATTATGCACCGTGTCCACACACATTGAACATTTCTTCTTCTCCATACAAAAATCAGATTCGATCAAGATCATCATAATTTTTGTTGAAATCTCGATCAAAATTAGCGCTTACTTCTGCACCAGCCATCATTTACCTCACTTCTCTAGAGAGTTCTTGCTTTCCTTGTCCAACAGTTTAATGAGAGACTGAGCTCTCGCTTTCGCTACCATTAGTTTATTGTGCATTACTCTATCTCAAGTTTCGATTTGAATATCGTTGACTTCTAGAAACTCGTGGTCCGGCAATCACATACATAGACTGTGTTGAGTCACATCGGATGACTGTATTGCAATTTAAGACTTATCACAGTCGTCACCGGAGGTCTAACCAGAGAAGAGGAAAATATTTTGAACTTCGGAGGACTTGGGAAGATCAACTGTTGATATCGGCAACTGAGGAAGAAGAAAGCTGGGCTTTCGCCTATGCCAACGACTACAGTCCGCTACCGGTAGGTCCCGGACCCTTTCTCTTGACCCGCTAACAAACACCCGTGACGTACCCAACCTCTATCGTGCTCGACTTGCTGCGACTTCGTGCTCGAAAGGGCCCAGTTTACAAGTTGCGTTGCAGTGGATGGACCCATTTAGAAGGCTCGTACTCACGAGACGATCACGTGTCGCTTGATACTTCGTGCAGAAGAGTGGCGAAATATATGTGACACCAAAACAAGAAGTGTATTGTCTTTTACTTTCCTTTAGGTCGGAGCGATATTCGGCGGCGGAACTTTATTGAATTATGGGCATTTTCCTTGCATTTCGACGCGAAGTTTCAGCATTTCGAGGAAGTACTTTTAGGTTTGTTCACGAAATCCTTTGGACCTTTTTCCTTGTAATGGTTGACTTGTTTCCTCTCTAAAGAGATAGATCTCATCTCTTTTGAAGAGATTGGATTGTAGTGAGAGCAGATCCGCAGACATCAAAATACGCATGCAAGGTCGACTTCTGGGAACTTTGGCTTGTTGTTATCAAGAAAATCTATATAAATATTAAATAAAATTTTTCTCTTAATTTAATAAAAATAATATTAGTATTAATTATTAACTAAAGCGAAAAACACGATCCAGATATAAACAATAAAAGGAGCACCGATAGACCCATTTTCAAAATACATATACCGGTTGTTGATCCCAACCTAGACACATTTATATTTATGATGTAAATATAAGTATATCTGTCCCATGGAAAGGTTAGATAATAAATTGAAACTTCATATATTTACCTCTTCCATCCGGAGTAGGTGAATGATATGCATGCAATATGAATTTTAGGGCAACGCGGAAGAAGAGAACAAGCGGAAAACTAGAGAGAAAATTCTGGATGTTAATTGCTTTTAGTCACAACGAGACTGGGTTCTGGAATTGGATATTAAATATAAATAGATTATAATAATTTAGGTTTTTAATAAATACATAAATTCTAACTAAACTAAAATGAAATTATATAAATTTTAGTAGAGGTTAACGTGAGAATAAATGCAAAATATCTGAACTAAAGCCCATAAGACGAGAGCTAGAATTCTTCATTTTTTCTCTTTGTGTGTTTCGGAGTGAAGAGAAGATTCTGTTTTACTCCAAGAAACCACTGCAATTTTTGTCTAAATATTTTTCAAGTTATATTGAATATTTTGTTTTGAAGTAAAGTACAAATGGTAAAGTTATTAGAGACCTTTGATTCAAGTCTTTGTTTGAAAAATTCCATCACAAGATGCAAGAATAATATCTAAATACAATTTAGGTTAAAACGTTCATAATTTCTGATTAGAAACAGGAACCCGTAAGTTAGCATGTACAGTGAAGGCGGTGGGATATCCACCCTCTAATACTGAAACCTGTGGTTTAAATGGAGTTAGATTGTTCATAGTCGAGGAATAAAACCTAAAGCTAATTGCCGTTGGATGACACTTTATTTGAATGCATTTTGTCTCAACTTTATACTCGCCTTTGGAAATTAAAGATTATATTTCTGTATATTTTATTTTATTTTGGATACAAACCAAACACGTAAACTAAACAGGGCTAATAATAAAACGACGAGGATCTGTAACCATAATAACTAACTCAAGAAAACGCTATTGTTGATAACTTTTTTGATCAAATTTTACTACAATTCACAAGAAATGTTATGAACTTCTTTTTAAATTATAGATATTTTTAAATATCATCCTATGTAAGTATTATTATTTTCAATGTTTGGGAGATACTTTAAGTAATATAAACTATATAAAAGATAAAAGATATATAATTAAAAGATAAATAAAAGATCAAGTTAAAAGCTTGAAAGCTTAAAAGTAGAAAAATAAGTAATTACCAAGTAAAATTTAAACTATATATTATACAATTTGATTGAATCAAAATGAAAATATTTGATATAATTTAGTCTCAAGTGATAAACCTACTATTTTTCAATCCCGGTGCCCCTAGAAATATGCCTGGTAAGAAGAAGAACTCATTTTGCGAGTGCACTGTATGCGGACAAAGAAATTTAACAGTAATATCCAAGATACTTTTGCTGAGAGAACAGAATAAAATATATTAAGTAAAAACCTTAATCAAGCTCCCCAAGAAGTGTGATTCACTTCAGAATAAATTATAGAATATCGATTGAGAAATGTTGAAAATGCATTCATCTGGTTCTTTGCAATATGAGTATTTTCTCTCTAACCTAAAGCACATCAGGGACGAAAAAATGAATAATTGTTTCCTTGTTTTGATTCCCTCATGGGTTTAAATTTTAAACCCATGTGGGAATCAAAACCATTGTTTATATATGCATCCCAAGCGTTTAGCTGAACTTGGTCTGAGACAAATGGATTCATCCGATTAACTGGTGGGAAAAATTCAAAAAAGAGACGCAATAATTAAGAAGCGAAGTAACTTGAGAAAAAACTACTCAAATTTACATTACAAAATATAAATAGCTGAAATTACTATTATATAAATAATTAGTTATCCGTAGAACTATTATCTTTGTTATACTTGGTTGTTGTGAAAACACATAACCAATAAATTAAGTTTGCAAAATGAGGAGTGTCCTGTTATAAACACAATTGCCAGAGATGAATAATAATCTTTATTTAAGTCATATTTGAAATGATGACCCAACTGTTTCAAGAAAAAATGTTTGATAGTAAATTTAAAGATGTGCATATACTTTCTCCATCTGAACATGGAGGAGTGTGATTATGCATGCTTCAGTATCAAAGTTTGAAAAGATTTTATTGCTATGCGTTATACATCGACTCTGAAAGTCGCAAAAGAAATGATGATATTTTATCGTACTAGCAAACAGTTAAATCTCTGCTACTGATCCTTAGGTATGGATTACGCAGACTCCTCATTTTTTGACGTGTGCGGACGTAAAGATGTGTGCAGACGTAAAGATGTATTTCTAGGTTACCCAAAGCAAACTGCATCTTTTCATAATGTTTGAGTCTTACTTTCATTTTTGATTTGGTACATAACGTTGACTAGAAAACACTATATTTTTGTTTAAATAAATTTTGATTTTCATCTAAATATTATCAAAACTTAGTTTGTTAAATTTCTAGCTTTTCGATGTTCTAGATTCTAGAGAAGGATTTTGAATTCAAAAAGAATAATCTAACAGGAATATTCTAGTCAAGACCCGTTTATACCAGGAAGGGAGGTTTAAGAAGCGGGAGGGACGGGGGAGAGTCGCAGTGAAACAAGAGAGGAAGGAGTTTTGATTCGGGTAAACTGCAAGAATAGCTCTTTGTTATCAGTATATATTCGTTAAGTCTGGATCCAAATTCCAAATCCTTTAAACAATTTAGAGTGAACTAGGTTTGGTTCAAAGCAATCTGAAGTGAACCGAACCGTCGCGGAAAGTGGTTAGACATGCAACCAGGTTAACTACTGAGTTCCGGTACAGCTCCCCCGAAACCCAGTAAAATCCAGAACGCAAAGTAAAGGAAGATAATAAGTACATTGAACAGTCTCAAGTCTCTACGTACTTTAGCAGAGAGTTTTAGTAGGCGCGGTTCACAAGAGAGCAGTTACAGTAGACGAATTATTTCCTGAACACTTGTTATATATAAAAATTTTAATTTATCGATGTATAATATTTTAATAATAATAAATTATCTTAGAACTACTGATAGTGATAGTTGAGCTTTACCTCGATGTTCTTTTTTCCTTCGGGGACGTTAGTTGCTTAGCCCTTAGGATCCCTTTCCTTTGTAAAGCTTGATGAGATCTTTCCATCCGTTTGCTGTTCATTGCGTCGCGTGTTTCTCCTTCAGCACTTTGTTTTCGAGTTTCGCCACTTTCTAGCATCCAAATCTCTTAAACCCCTAGTGTGACTATAAAAGCAATGAAAGGAATATTTCCTTCTTTCCCTTGTACTTTAGGTCACGGGGAAGATTCTTCTTCTCTATAAGAAGCCATACAATTTCTAACCCCATATATCTCAATCACTACTAGTCAGATTTACTTCAAATGACCAAAATACAAAGTATTATATTCTTGAATAGTTTTGGCTGGAATCCCCATTCTTCTGATCTCATTCAATCTGATGCTCAGCGAATGTACACTCGAGAAAAAGGTGATCTGGATGACCCGGAGTGCTGCGAGTTTATTCGTTAAACTGTTCACAAAGTTGGACCTCAGGTGCCTCATACTCTACACCTTTGCTTCCACCCTTTTTTAGCCACTCTGTTGTATCACAGTGTGGAATGTTACAAGAACAAGTTGGATGTGAGAAAACAGACTGACTAGACTACAAACACTTGTGAGTATCCTTTATACGTTATGATAATATAAAAACGTTGTCTACTTTCGTTTACTTTTTTATTATCTCTATAATATGGCATTTATTCATTTATTCCTTACCTATTCATCTTCTCCGTCTTTTGATAAAAGAGATAAATATACAAAAATTTAATTTATTATCTAATCTTCATCAAGAAAGGTTTTAAATAATAAATTAATTGGTTGATTAGAAATATTCTTTTTATCAACATATTGTCGCATTTGTACTCTTTGAAGCGCACGAGTTTACATTGCTTTGGTGGGTTATACTAGGATCTCCTCGTACCTCCAGGTCCAGTTAATATTTAATATTTAAAAATAACTTTGATTTTACAGGCGCATGAGTTACGTTTTTCTCATAGGTTATATCGAGATCTCCCTATATCTCTAGGTCCGGTTAAGGTTTAACATTTAAAAGAAATTTGGATTTTCCATATCAATTTAGTATAAAATATGTATTTTCCGATAACACCAAGCGGGCAAAGGTTGCATGCATATTTTATTCACGGTGTTTAGTGAAAAGAAAATGGCATCATACAGCGATATCATGCCGGCGGGTGGGTGCAATTATCCTGACTCGATATCGGCCATTTCTGCAACAATCGAAACCAAGACGAGCGCTTGTTGGAACTTGTGGAACAGCGTGACCGCCAATCTAGCTGGAGTCACATCACTGTAACACTGAGATAGTGAACCCGCTAATACACGCAAGAATTTCTCCGATTTTGTTAATGCGAATAACTGGATTTCTAGGCAGAAGGAGCATGCGGATGATACTGTAGAAGGTGACGAAAAGTGGGAAAACAGGTCGATGCGAACGCGCCTTCACTTCTCTTCCGAAACACGCGTTGCCCTATCAACATGGAGCTCTTGAAGCCTCTCGAGGGGCTTCAATCTCTGGATGTAACAGTTTCTGACCATGCGTACATTTCAGTTTGACATTTCACACGAGAACATACCCACACGTCGCTCTCGCAGAGTAATTCGGAATTCGAGGAACTGTATGATTGCCTTAGATACATGACACTTCTGCAGTTCCGATGTCTGTGCTTCGCTTGAAACGATGTACAGTACGGTGCTGGGTTTAAATATAATACAAACAGTGAGCGAGAAACATTGCTTTTGGTGGTGACAGCCGTGATCAATCAAGTCCAGCCCAGAGAGTGAAGGAGTGGAAGTGCGTGCTTGCCAGGACAATAGACGGTAAGTCAACTCACAAGACGAGATGCATGCATGCGCATCTGAAGAGTTTAGGTCGCACCGGCTTCCCGCCCTGAACTCAGCCGCTGGAGATGCTGGTGGGTCTGGGGTTGAAGGAAAAAGCTTGCGCCGTTGTCCATTGATTCCTCCTTTGACTATCGGCAACATTTGCATTTGCATGCATAAAGCCAGCGACCTTATTGCTGGCTTTATGTATGGTGACTGCTGAGAACTTTACTCCGAGTTCGCTGGACCCAAATATCTGTACTTGGAGCTTTCAACATGACAGCTTTTACCACCAACGACAGTTACACCATCGTAACACTTCCGTCTCTATGCCATGCAGATGGAATTGGAAAGCCTGTGTAGTGAAAGGTAAGTCGTTTGGATTCCTGTCCGCGTCAAACCTAACAACGCAGCAGAGATTTGGATTCTCCATTCCAGTTGCACTACACCCGAGAAGGGACATGTCCTTCTCCGGATCCAGAGAGTAAACAATTGAGACCGTGTAAGGAGCTAAAATGTAACGCAGGGATCTTGAAGGTCCGTAGATCATACAGGACGGACGGGGTGATGATCCGTAGACCTCTATCAATCTTGATTCAAGCAGGGCACGGATCAGAAAGTAACTACTGTACAGGAGGAAGTCTGACTTCGAGGGTTGTGACCATCCACACGAGACGGAAAGAGGTTGCGCCTCATTTCCGTGCTTGCTTATTGACAGTGGCTCTTCCTGGTGACACTGACGGAGTATCTGGAAGCATGAGATTTGGGCTCATTCGTGGTTGTACTCAACCCCAATGAGCAGCTTCATTTCGAACTTGCTTGAAGTAAAGTTTCTCTTATCGAGAAAACGTCAGAGAAGGATGATTGTCTGAGACTCGCGGCTGCTCTTCGATCGACGAGGTGTGGATATGAGATCCAAGTCGTTTATTAGAATTGCCTTGGATGCCGAGAATATACCATCTGAGAGGTTGTGTAACTGCTTGTTAACATGAAGATATTCCAAACTGAACAGAGTAACGAGACCGCCTACTGCCCGTAATTGCCCCTTCTTTAGCTCGTAAGACCTGTTCTCATGTACACGGTTCTCCATCATCTTCAACTCATAATAAGCACGCCATTGAGGTTATCTCTATTTCTCAGAACCAGTTCCAATTCAGCTTTCTTCGGGTGCTCCAAGGTTTGGCACTTCCAAAGACTCAAGTTTCCTCATGTCGAACTGCAAAGGCAGGTTTAAACTTTTGATGAAAGTCAATAAGGCAAGACCTATACATGGCGGACTCTGAAAGGAACGGAGGACACAACAACCTCACCAAGTAGTATCTGTTGGACAGGAATTTGAGCTCTATATGTCCAGGCAAGTCTAAGGTGTGCCTTCAAGTAAGCCAAAGCGTGGGTCAGAGCTTTGGCCTACTCGAAGGCATACCTTAGACTTGTCTCCACCACAAAAGATTAGCCTGCTCGCTGTTTGCACTTCTGAACAATGCCATCGTGGTTGCGTGGTCGGCTGAGTGCTTCACTCCAAGCGGTGCATCCACTGTACAGCTTGGACTGCAGAACCCAGCCAACCATGCCTCCAAGAAACCTTCCATCTGTCGTAACAAAAGAGACTCCAAGTCAAACGACGGTAAGCTTTAGAGGTTAACAGACTGCACTTGATGCTAACCAACACTACCATACTGGTTGTTACCATATTTATCGATCACTTCCTCATTCGCGCATGCCTCCACATCTGTTGCTCTTCGGTGGGTTTGTAGCCAGCACGTTTAGGGCAGTCGTACAACTGGAAGTTACTAATTAGATTTCTGTCTAACTAGACAGCCTAGTTCGGGGAAACAAGAAACTAATGACACTGCATCAATGATGTTTGGGCACGAGGACACAGTTATGGTGTCGATATGCGGATTCTAGACCAGGCTCTGCAAGGCAAGTATGTATCTCTTGTATCCTTCAGTCGAACTGACTGAAGGAGGTAATTGTGGAACTTTTCTACCAATAGAATCTGGCCTATTAAACTAAACGGAGTCCTGTGAAAGGATCAGCGATGGCACAGACGAGAAAGTTGGAGAAACTGAACACATCCATCTTCACCACCATAATCATCCAATGGCATCTGCACGTCGCGAGAAATCTACCTCTTTGGCACACAAAAACAACGACTCTCCACTTCCAACTGACAGCACACAAAGTAGCTTTGACCATGCGCCAAATGAGAATTCAATGTTCTTAAATAGTTAGAGTTCCCAGGACTTGTACTCTGGAGGCTACTCGTTGAACCTTCCAGAAAATGCTTCTGTCCCGCTGGGCTGTAAATCCAACGTTCCGAATCTGACGAGTACATCAGAACCTTGAGACACGCTCATGAGATTCAACTGAAACGCTCCTCTCTTCTTGGTTTGAAATTCATATTCAAACCAAGAAGAGAAGAAACCATATCCATCTCCGACCGGCAACGCTCCAATCCATCTTGGGAGCTTCAAGTAGCTTTCCCTGTTGATACGGATGATTTACTTTCTGGTGAGATGATTCCTTCGTTCTTCCCTTGACAAGTATCTATTGTTTTGGTGTTACAGCAGGTTGACAGATCGACTGGTGGATGTCACAGACGGTCCACCACCGGATAACGTCGCACACAACAACAACAACCAGAAACAACGTCGCAGACAAAAATCTGTTACCGGCTGCCATGAAATGAGATAGGAACGTTTCCCCTCACAAACTCGATGTGGATGAGAATCCTGCCTCACAGTCAGTGACAACAGATTAGAACTTCTTTGTTTCTAGATCACTGTCCCGAGCAAACATGTTATGATTGTCACGTGAAGGAGTGAATCTCTAAAATGCAATGTAGTGATATTCAAGATACCAGACGAGAATAGCAGCTCTTGGTTCATTGTACCGAAGAAACTTTCCTGCTTGATTGCTCGAGGTCTATACCATCTGAATAACGTACCTTAAACTCGGCTTTGTCCCTTGAAGTTGGTCTACAGATCAACTCAATCGAGAAGCTACATCGGTATGACTAGTGACAGCTCCTGCTGTGGTTCTGGCAAAACTAACATGTGCTCCTGGCGAGTTTACGAAGTCTACTCCCCTTTAACACAGGGAAGATACGGCATCCTGAGGGTTATCGTCAGATCAACAAGCAGAGAAGAACTCGTGAACAGAAGAGAAGATATCATAGACCTGAACCCGGAAGTTGAACACTGAAACGACATGAGGATGTACATTCTACAAGTTACCACCAGCGCTTCCACCAAAATGATCGAGCTTTCCTTCCACGATATACTTTAACTACTCCCTTCGGCGGATTATGTAGTACATGAGCAGCTAGCCCAGCCAGCTTGAACGTTGAACGGCACTGGGTATTACAAATGTGATCTGATTAGGACTTCGCTATGGTATGATATGCATGCACAGATATTCAAGTATACACCTGCTGGTAACCTCTCCTGGGACAGGAACACCAAGAAGATCACAAGGAAGGAGATCCTTGAAATGTTTCCGTCTGGTTCCTTATATGCATGACGTGATGAATCCACAACTGTCTTGTGGGACCGACTAGTTTGTCCTCATCCTCGTACAAGCTGAGTCCTATAACGAGCGTCCCTTGCACGTGATTCCGTGGAAACTTCCCCACTCGTTCATTTAGATCTCTGCTTCATATTGCCTTCCTGTTAGTTACTGTTAAGAGGAGGCAGTATGGATTCACGATCTACATTCACGAGCAAGAAGACTTCAAAGCATCTACGGAAGTTCTAAAAGGAACATGAAGAGGACCTTTAAACTTGCAGTTATTAACTTGGTCAGCCCATGCGCCATAGTTCTTACTTGGTCGGGACTCTCACTTTCTCTACTCTCTTGGTCGTGCCCATGACTGGTAGTAGAGAGTTCAGAGTGACACGCTGGCAAGACTCCTGAGTTGAACGGATTGTGTGGTTGAGTTGGCAATGAGGAGATGGAGGCGGGCGACTGTCTTCCCCGCATGTTCGTGGGAACACGAACTTGACTGTTTGCGAACGAAATGTCTTGCGGAAGAGCTTGGAGCCCTCAACAGTTTTACAGTTCGAACGTGAAAGTATGGATGTGCGGTAGAGAATAGGAACATTGACAGCTTGAAATTTCCAATTGACGAATTCTTTTTCTCATTGCCACGGGCTCGTAGAGTCGATCATGTTAGTGCTAAGAGTGCGTTCGACGGAGACGCGAGTTCACGAACGATGCAACACGGCAATGTAACCCTCGATCCAACATACAACGAGCACATTCTGAGATAAAGTGACCTCGAACTGTTCTTAGTGTGTGCATCGTTATAACTCGGAGTTATTATCTCTTCCGACTACACCCTTTAACGCGCCTAATGAGTCCGGCCGGTCTTGAAGGGTACAGCTGCCAGTCCTGCAGTTTTGATAACTACTGCAGTCGCGATAGTTAATGTCTTCCCATCACATAGTTTTTACCTTCGTGATTTTAGAAGAAAAGGGTAATCTCACGTGCCGTGACAGTCAGATTCGCGTCAGTTTCACTTGAATATCCACGCGTCCTTCTGAGAGAATTTGTGTAAGTATATTTGAGTATCCACGCGTCCTTCTGAGAGAATTTGTGTAATCATATATAATATACTGTTGGCGCACTTGTGAAATTACAGTCGGAAGACAATTCTTATTACCGAACCAATCTGATAGTGTCTGATAAGCACACTAAGGACCTAGGTGGAAGAGACCCTAAGTTCCGTCCTCGACCCTGTCATCTGTCCCGCTCTTCCACAAATTCGTGCCAAAATGTACTTTCACGCAGAGTATTACTCGCCGTGAGACACATCGGATATCCACGTCACCCTCAAGTGTCTAGATTATCAACAGCGGCTGACATGGCAGTAGTAAACTGACTGGTAGTGACAGTGTTTACTACCAGTCATGGCCCGACCAAGAGAGTAGAGAAAGTGAGGGTCCCGACCAAGTAAGAACTATGGCGCATGGGCTGACCAAGTTAATAACTGTTAAACTTGTGAGCAAAGCATAAACAGTAGTTTCGGTGGTGCCACACCAGGACTTATTCTGCTGTTTAGCATTTTTGCAGAGCTTTATATTGCCGCCTAGAAGAGTTTAGCAAAGCTTCAACACGTTCTTGAAATAAGGGAGTTCCTGAACTAGATAGAGAACTAACTGAGAGTGTTAGTTTGATTACTGCAGGCGACAGTCAGAACTGTATGGGCCTTATACTGCAGTCCTGCAGTCCTGTCACTTATTTCCTTCTCCAGTGACACGATCGGCTTCTCCGCCATTCAGAGTAGGGCCGAACAATGCAGAGATCGTGCTTTGTTGATTTTTCAGTAGACTACTGCAGCAAAACTGATCGGTGTATTGAGTACTGTAAACCAGTCAGACATGGTTGAAGATTTACCGTGACTGGGATTCCTAGAAGTCTGAAAACGGTACTTTCAATACCTTGTCCAGCATTTTAGCCAACGGAGACGTGCAGATTTGGCTCATATCGTCACCCTTTTGGTGATCTTATTTCAACGAGGACAAGTAATTCAGTGATTTCAGCTGTTTGCCATGTTCCTAATTTTCCTTCTCATGTTCCTGTCACGATGATGACGGCGAAGGACATCGCCGCACTACTCCACTGAGCATTGATTTCAACCACGGGAATGCTTCTACCAGGACACCCTCAAGTGGAGGCAGAATCCAGACAACAAGAGCTGGATGCGAGGATGATGTCGCACGCCAGCACTGGCCAGCACTAGCGCGACAATACCTCTCAATGTGACACGAATTAGATAGGACTCGTAATGTCTCTCACTTGGGTTTAAGAAACATTTGCAGAGCAACGTTATCCCCGGAAAGCTGTATACAACTTCTGTTCCAAGTCCAACGAGATTAGAATTGCAGGGTGTGATTACAACGATATAAAGTAAGTATTACTCTTTTATATCTAAGAGGGGGCATGGTGAACCAGAGCCCGCTTTTATTTCAAACTATCAATGACTTCACACAGAAAGCATTGCCTCTCGAAGTAACTTGAACCTGACGGAGTGCAGTGCAGTAGACTCGAGAAGAAGACATCCCTTGTATGTGTCTACCCTCTAACTTTGCTCGAAAGAAGCAACCCTTAGGCTGAGGATAAATACTCCTCGACTGTTACAGCAGGCGAAGAAGCAGAAGCTGGATGCTCCCTAAAAGTTGGAGCAACTCACCATCCGGTATCAAGCTAACTGAAATACGGGATGAAGAACTTCGGACAAGCCGGCCGACATCCATGAGTTCAGAGAGTGGTGGGAAAATTCGACGAATTCGTCGTATCGGTACACAAGCTCTTATACGCAGAGTCCAAGGTTGAGCGCAAAGAATCAACGGGTCCAGGCCCGGAACAGACTGAGCCTCAAAAATTACTGAAACTGCTATCAACAACTCATGATTTCACGTTAAGTAACTTACCTGCAGATTAATATCAGTCAGCAGCGGAGTACAACACATCCTCACGAGTTCCTTTGTCCTGTTATCAGGTCACAGCTCACATGTACAGATTTGGCATCAATGTCCATCCCGACAAAACCGAGGTATACCACATTAGTGGCGGCCGTTTAGACCCCATGCTTACCTCGTTCAAGCAGCAGCTTCTGGATCATCGCTTACTCAGCACGAGAAATGTTATTATCCTGCTCGAAGAGGAAGCGTTACATCGCCCGTAGACGCTTTAGGTGGAAGAGGGAAAGAGGCCTAAGAACACGGCCGAGCCTGGAATTGCGGTACCGCATGTCACATCACCAGCCAGGCAGGACGCCGCAGGGTGGCTACTACCCGACTACGATCCGAACAGGAAGATCAGGCGGTCGCGATGCCGTTGGTGATGCTGCGTAGTGTGAAAGGAGTAAGGCGGACCGCATTACCATTTAAAAAGTGCGTAAACTCGGGGTTCGCTTGTACACGTCGACAGACGGACGCTCCGGCCCACAGTCGGATCAAGACGAAGATGAATTTCCATTCAAATTTCAGATTCAAGCAAGAAGAGAAGCGAAGGGGGACTTCGGGGCTCACGCGAAGTGCCTCTTGGCCTTTTGGAGGAGACGGTCGAACGTCAGCCTAGTTCTCACCCAGCTCGTCCATGAGAACATAGATTCATCTCTCCTCGATTTGCAACTGGGATTGCGATGGTGCTTCCTGGCCATGGCTGGGCTTCCAGTCAGAGCTTCCTGATTCCGGAAAAGCGAAGGGAAGTTAAACGTATCTAGTTAAAGAAAACAACGCATCTCGTGAGTTTTACAGCGCTTTCCTTTCGTGCTGCTCTGTGATCAGCAGTCTTGCTGCACAAGGATCTGCTTGCTTACTCGCGAGATTCATAGTTAGCAAGCACACGCCAAGTTAACGGAGATAAGGAAGTACAGAGATTTGCACTTTTTCGAGTAAGCAAGTGTAGATAACTTCCTTCTTACTTGCTACTCTCCGATCAACGGTGATACAAGACACCATATATAAGAGATGGTGGTGATGATCTTGGAATATGATTTGAAGACATCTGTACTGTCGGCTTTGCACATATATCTGCAAATTATATTCCCAGATCATCTCACTATTCGAACAAGTGGACAATCTACGGACTGGGACCAAAGAGACTGATTTATTTTTAGTTGAATTGTTCTCAAGTGGTTACGTCAATTGTACAGTAGGACCTGTCTCAATATACGGGTTGGCTTTCGTGTTGTCATGGAAAAATTTCAATTTCTTGAAAGCCGGGGTAAAGAGCTCCTCGGTTGATAACTCGGTCAAAACTCCTTCGTGACAATGGTAGATAAAGTACGAAGCGAAAATTGCTCCGCTACCTTCCTTTAAACCCCGTCTATGGAGAAGAGACAGACCTAACTATCTCTATCTATAATACAGAGCGGTTGCTCATGCCAACTGGAAAGATGCAGCTGATCCCTCAACGAACTTCTGTGATCCCTTAAACCATCTCTTGTCTCCAGCCTGTGCCTTGAAGATGAACAATTTCCCGTTGTCGACAGTGGCTACGATGACCTGGTGCCTACCTCCTTCGTTTCCGTCTGCTGTACGGGTGAGCACCTCTAGGTTATAGTAAGTCCTTCCGTTGATCTCTTTCTCCTCGGCAGTGAAGACGCTAGCTGAGGCAGCGGCATTCTTTTCAAAACCTCCCTCGGAGGAGGTTTCTCCATTGTACGATTGCTTTCCCAGCAAGTAGGAGTTCTGGATATGTTAAAAGGGAAGTCAGACTAGCAGCTCGAGAAAAGAGGGAATGCTGTATAATTTTGCACTGGCGATAACGTGGCGAGGCAGATAAACGAACAAACCCTTGCGCAGGAACTTATAACAACAGCTATGTACCAAAAACGGTGTATTGACTTATGTAATGCCATGAATGAACTCAGAACGCGAGAAACTGACCTGCTGAAGGAACTTCTCCGGTGAACCGAAGTCCTTGATGGACTTCACTGGAGACTCCCGTATGGAGACTGAGAGGTTGGACAACTGATCGAAATTGTCCTCATATCGCAGAACCTGCCCCGGGAATTCATTCTCCTTGCTGGGGTTCCATTTGGATGGGATACTGACGACAAATCCCTCTCCAGAATAGGTAGTGAAACCAGTCGCGGCCTTGAGGGTCCCAAAGATGTTAGCTGTTCAACGAATCCATAAATCAAGAGTCAGAAACAAAACTCACACTTGCCACTTTGCAACTGGAGTCCAGTCCTCAGAAGAAAAGCACAGATGCGTGCAACAATTTCATCGACTAACCAGCCTGTCCGTAGGAAGCGTTGGCGGGGGCAGCCTTCAACCCGACAGCGGCAAGACCGGCGAGGAGCGCGATAGCAGATCTTCGGGAGGTGACCTCCTTCTCCTCAGCGGAGGCACGGCAATTCACGGAGATGGCCTTGGAGGCGACCACATTCCCCGGGAAGGCGACACCCACTGAGGTTCCAGACAGAGCAGATCGACTTGAAGCGAAGTTCGCCGGGATGGCAGCTACCTTTGCCATGGACAGGGAGGAGGTAGCAGAGGCGGCCATGGCTTCCAGAATCGAGCTCACAACGCTTCCTGCTGCAATTCTCTTACTGTTTCTGTTTCGCTCAAGAGGGACAGGAGTAGTATTGCGCAGCCCGGGAAGCAAATCTTAAGCACTGAGGGTGGGAGAGGAAGAGTCAAGAGCAAGTGGTCCACTCCTCCTCTGCGAGCCAGTTGCCAATGGAATCGACAGGCGCGTGTTTCTGTGGATGGATTGAAGGCGCTTCACTTTTCTGAACTTCTGCTAGCGATCGCCCCTCAGGGATTGGGTGATTCGGATTGGGTTGGATTGGATTGGCCTTGATGATCAGATGATGCCACCTCTAGGCGCGGCCCCTCCACACACCCTCCTCCCGCCAGATTTACCGCTCTTCTAACTGTAGCGAACCTCTCCAACTCTCCTTCAGCTCTCCACCCAGCCGTGGATTAGCTATCTAAGGGCCATGAAAGTGTTGTGATCTGCAGACCGTGTACTTCTGTTCCTACTCTTCATAACTGTCATCGCAATAAAACTCGGGACAGGTCGACCCTTGCAGCATTATCTACTTATGCTATTTCACGGTCAGTTAAGAGGAGGTCTGTCGTTATACAACTTGTACTGTTTACTGGTTTTAGGTGATTAGTGTGGTAGTAGTGCGGATATGTACATTACTGCAGCTAGAGCTCCTTGATGGATCCGATGGACCAATGCTCGGGGAGTTCCGGTTTTTAGAGTAGTGACTTCCGATACTTTTCGAATATTTCCGGTGTTGGATCAAGTCTGTCGGAAATTTTCCGAAGGAAAAATTTACTTTTTAGTGTAGATTTGGTAAATTTCCGACAATTGCCGATATGTTTTGCATTCTACCGGAAATTTCCCATTTTTCACGAAAAAACTCCCCGAGCACTGCGATGGACTATCTATCTATCCGCCTCTCTGTCCACGGGTTGTGAAACCGAATCATCGTGATAACGGGCGGTAAGTATGTTCTGTTCCACCTGAGCAGAAAAGGTTTGCCTGCTGACCCTATTTTTGCTCGCCTATGTCGGGAATTCTATGAACATAGGTTCGATGCGAATAGGATGCTCGAGCTTGTCAGTTTTCGGGTGGAGATGACGCTTAGGAAATCTGTGAAGATTCTATCCATCACAGTCTATCGGTCTAAACCAGGGAATACGAGTAAGTTTCTTCTTGCTGCTCGAGGCAGACTGATGAATCAGAGAAGACAGCTTGTAATTCTCCTGCTTACAAAGCTGCAAGTCTTGAGAGTACATGTTGAGTATGTCCATAGACTCACAACTCATTCTCAGAACAACGTCAAAACTGAAGCAACCTCATAACAGCACTAATGCAACAGAGAACCTTACACAGAGGACGAGCGATCCCTAAAAAGATATGATACGTCAAAACTCGCTAGTTTCCGCTCTCAAATCCCCGAGCTATGTAGACGATGCCTGCTATCGTATATACATCTCGGGGATTTGAGAGTTGTTTTGCCACGACGTTAACCAGCGAGCATTTGCTGCTACCAATGTAACGACCGACACCCATGGCACCCACCTTTCCAGCCAATGTTGCTTTGATGGTTTAGTCATCTCTTTAGAATCTGTGATTTATGGCAAACAGAACTGACAAGAAAAGCTGGTCTGTCGAACTGCCAAAAGGACTTGTTTCGCAGGGGAAGGTTTGGCCACAAGGAACAAAAGTAAAAACGTACGTGCCAACAACATAAGAACCGCGAGGGTTGAGAAATATCAGCACAGGGTATATGGTCAGGCCTGACACAGACTATGCGTGCCAGTTCCGTAGTACCGAGAGGTCACCAGATTCTTGCTAGGTCACCTCGGGGATAAACTCAACACAGTGGATCGCCCTTGCTGACGGGTGCTTCCAACACCAGAGGTAGCACGACGTATACTTGCTTGAAACAACGCACTTCAATTCACGGCGAAGTTGCAGGACACACCTTGCTTCTTTGGCTTGCTGAGTATTTGTTTAAACGATGCATACATCATCCCATACCATGTGATAACGTCGCAGTATAATGACATTTTGGCCTTCCAAGTTTGAACCATCCAGGAGATTCTCAGTAACTTTAGCGTCAAAGCAAGCAAGTGCAGTCTGTTGCAGTAATGGTCAAACAGGTCTCTCCAGCTAACGACTGCAAGCTGATTAATCGGAAGAGCTTTAATGGTGTGTTGAAGTGCTGTGTAGCCTCATTCATGAACACGACCAGTACAATCCCAGAGTAAACGGTACGTAACAAGCTCACATCGTCGAATGAACTCGGAGATTGCTTCTTCTCCCATTTAGAATCACAAGACAGAGTACAAGAAAAGTTTTCACCTGACTGAACTACCACCCACCCATTTCTATTCTCTCTGGTATGCCCCGCATGACGCAGGACTAGATGATGATGAATAGTATGCTGGTCGACTCTTTGAACAAAATTACACCTTACTTTGTCAAAGGATTCTTGTGGATTGCTGCTTCCTGGGAAATATGCTTCTTGCTGTACCGACGTCATCCTATGAAACTCAGCTCCACTCCTCTGTACAAAGAATGAATTCTTTCAGCTTCCAGACAGCAAAGAAGAAGAGTTGAGAAAAATCAGTGAAGCTCCCCAACGGGAGCCTCGCTGAGCCAGAGGAAGTGTATGAAGTCGTAGAGTTTGCCGCTGACGCTGACCTTGTAAGGGGTGGGATTAAAGGCACGCACATGATCAGAACGCTGGGCCGCCACTTCCCCCTGGCAGTGCACTCTCAGCTCCTCCAGAGATGGCAGAGGGTGCATGGGAGCTCCCAGTTTCCCGCTCCAGTAGCACTTATATAGGGGCTCCACTCTGCTAGGAACGACAAAAGCTCTCCTAGATTCACTGAACGGATGTCGACAGAGGATGCGTTCTCCCACCTGTGGAGGGGACTCAGCATCTCCGAGCATCAAGTCCACCAGTGCGTATCCCTCCTTCCCATAAAGTCTGTAGCATTGCTTCTTGCAGGGTATGGTAACCTTCGTTACATCCTCCGAGAGCTTGATACGTGGCTGACCATTGATTTCTACCAGCTTGTACACGCAGCCCAGAGCGGGCTGCTTGTAGCAGGTGATCAGCTGCGTCCCGATTCCATAAGCATCTATTTCGTGCCCCTGTTTATTCAGAGCATCGAGAGTGTCTTCGTTGATGTCATTACTAGCTGTGATGATCATGTTTCCAAAACCGTATACTCTGAACTCTTTCTCGATCGTCCTGAACATCTTTCGACTCTCTATAGAAAAATAAGCAAGGTCCCCAGAATCCAGCCGAACGCCAACAGCTTTGTATCCCAACTTGCTGAGGGCCAGAGCAACTGCACAAAAGTTAGGTATTCCGCTCTTCATAACATCGTAAGTGTCAACAAGGGCCTGAAAGTTAGTAGGAAATGCCAAGGCGTAGGACGTGAAGGCTGCCAGCTCGCTGTGATTCGTTTGTCCAAACCAGTGCTGCAGAGATGGAACTTCCTTCATGCGGTCCAGAAACTGGATCGTCAGGTGTACGAAATCCTCGCATTTACTCGAGCCATCTTTAGAGGCCAGAGACCTTTCTGTGATTTCATCAAAACTCATGTACGAGCTGACGAACGCATGCGAGTGAGTTCCTCGCACTGGAATCCCAAACCTCTGCCCGGCTTCGACGTTGCTGGTGGCATCGAACCCTCCTAAATAGCAGTACTTGGACCCACTCACCCCACCATCAGGACCCTGAGCCCTCCTCAGACCGAACTCCAGCAGAAGTTTATCTTTCCCTGCGACTCGCCTGAATCTGGCAGCATTCGTGGCCACCAGAGAAGCATAATTCACCAGCGTCAGGAAGGTGGTCTCCAGAAGCTGAGTGACCAGCAGAGGACCCTCCACGCGTATCAGAGGAACTCGTGGAAAGCATACTGATCCTTCGGCGATGGCATGAATCTCGACCTGTGAGCAGTCGACCGTTTCCAGGTACTTGAAAAAACCATCCTCGCAGAGCTCTGGCATTATGCTGCGTAGATACTTGATGTCTAATTCAGAGAAATGAAAATTAGCCGCAAATCGTATACATTCTTCCAGCCCTGCGAACACCGTGTACTCACCCCCGAACGGATTTTTACGATGCAGAAGGTCGAACACAGCTCTGTCGTTCTGCTTCCCAGCTTTCCAGTATGCGTAGGCCATCGTTATCTGGTACATATCTGTCAGAAGTGGTGTGACCAACGGATTCGTCGGCGGTGGTATACGATGACCGTCTTCTGCTGCTGCTGGTTTAGAAGCTCCTCCATCTCGGAGAATTCCTAGAGAAGGTCCCTTCTCGCCCGGATCAAAGGCACTACTGCTACGGTCCGCCATTTTCGAGTTTCAGCTCTCTCAGGCGACCAGAATCCCACCCTGCTGCGGAATTATGCGACCCGATCTAAATTTCCCGCGAAGCTAGAATTTCTACACTGTTCATGTAGTCATTCGTTCGTTTCTTCATTCCCGACTGAACGACCTAACTCACGTGTACGCCCGATCAGGCAAGCATGCTGTCTCGAACTGAAGGACACAGGCAACCACCGCGACCGGCGCTTGGAATGCATTTCATAGCTCTGAATGTCTGCCTGTCGCCATCGACAAAATCCAAATCGAGTTTATCCCTCGAATATCCGCTTTGGCTTTAAAGACCTAATACTCGGAGATCGAGTACTAGAGCGCGGAACCACTGGAGTTTCAACAACACTCTGAGCCCGGTCTAATACCCCACAGCACGAGCTCAGATACCAGCATTTCGTCGTGTCAGGGCTGCACTCAGTACACTCGTCCTCTACACCATCGGCGTGTGAACAACTCGCTCCTTCGTCCAAGGATCGACATCACTCCTGGAGGTCACCAGTGGGTGGAGGAGTGATAAATTTCCCGATAATCGAGCTCTGAAGCCGATCTACACTTGAGGAACTCCCTGCTCGACCGCATTGCACGCGAGCAAGCGCGAATTCTATCAGTTTGCTTGGACTGAAGCAAGGAAGCCTCAAAAGACAAAGTTCGATGCATGCATGCATTAGCTGTTGAGCGAGTGTCTGTCAGTTCTCGTGGTCGAAAGCAGCAGCAAGAGAGTGACATAGTGAGCTAACACTCGAGGAAATGAAATTTCGCTCCAGGTTGACGTGTCGATGACAAGTTATTATATTGACAAGTGTTGTGACTGTTCTCTGTTCTGTGTACGCGGCAGCTTATAAGAGGGAAACCGTCCTTGTCTCGTTGCAAGGCCTCGTGGTGACTACACAAGCTACTGGACTTCCCCGGGACCAGAATAAGTACTGCAAGAGGTTACGCGGCACTCTACTGATATTGAAATTATACGTGTGGTAAGTTATGCTCTTTCGTCAAATCAATTTGGATCTAACTAGCATATTCCACACATGTACCCTTAGAAGGCCTAAGGGCTTTCGATTTATGTATTCTCTGGCCGATACATCTATTCTATTCACCTTGTCTTCCGTGTTCGGAGGAGGGAAAATATGCAAAAATGTTTAGTTTATCACTTAACCTTTCCACCAAGAACGACGAACTATACGACGACTTGGGCCGATGGACTTTGTAGCTTTATTTTGTATTTTGTGAAAATAAAGATTTTGTTTCTTGAAATTTGTCCAAGTGTATTGGTAGTGCATGACTATGACTAGTTCTGATCATATGCTTAGGATGTTGTCAAAAAGAGGAACGAATCACACTCAAAGGAAGCGAGCTGGTTTGGATAAGCATCTGAATCAAGACTAAGTCTCGATGTCAAGACTTAGGTTTGCCGTAGCATTGGCAAAGCAAGTATGAATTTCATACTTGTCTTGGGGCTTAGGATGATCTTGCATTGCGGTTTTCTAACTGCAAAGTAAACTCAATCGTGCGTCTAAGTCAAACCAGGTAACGATCAGAAAGTGAACTTCGGGGGACCTCGTAAGTAGGTGTGAATACTTATAAGTTAGCAAGTTAGAGTCTTAAGTAGAATGTTTAGAAATTTTCAACTAGTTTTGTTTAGGGATGGCCAAAAAGGTTAGGCTTTCTCCGAGACTAGTTGGTATTTTCTAAGAGTTCTAGCGACGACTTAAGATTCAAGTCAAAAAGAGAATTGCGGGTTAGTTACCAGAACGTGATCCTAGCGCCAAGAGGTTGGCTACCCATTTTGAACTTGGCGTTAACTTAAGTATCATTGTTGATGATGGCATCAACCTCCAAAGTGAGGGTGAAAGTCGCGATCCTCTGTCTCAAGGTCGGACGCAGACGTGAACAACAGAACTCTAGTGGACTTGCGTTAGGTTGTGAACGCTATGAGTAGGCCTGAACGGCTTGGTCGGGAAATAGGGATCAGATGAACCTTAAGTGGTTCTCTGAACCAAGATTGGAACATTGGGTTAGGACATAAAGGTCTACCCCGAGACAACCCCAGACGAACGTTGATCTAAAGGGATAAGTATGGAAATAGACCGAAACATAGATCTGATACGTGGGTCTATGATACAGACGGACCGTGGTTCGGATGCTGGTCCAAACCACAAGGTTCGAGTCTGGGTCTGGACCACATGTTCTCAAAAAACGGCTGTGTTGGAGCTCCAGAGACATTTTAGGTCGTGGACAGAGCTCCACGTAAGATGTCGAGACGAGAAAGGTATCACTGGAAAGGTCTCGACGAGAGCTTTCCAATGATATGTAGAACTCCTCGAACTGATCTCTAAGCTGAGAATTATGACCGAACTCGTGATCGGGTTGTGATATAATTTTCAAGGACCAAAGAAGAGGACTGGACCGCGGATCCCCAAAAGTATATATGAGGGGGCCTCGTTGCCTGGGTGGGCCAGGACGATTCATCCGACCCCAGGGTTCGACGGGCAGACTCTAAGGGCATGAGATGATGGTTGGACCGGTTCCAAGGCACGTTCCGGTCCAGACTTGGACGTCTGGACTTAAGAACAATGTAAGGACTAGGTTAAGACTAGGGAACGAGACGGCGGGTTAGACCACCGTTCGGGAGCCTAGACTTTGGCGGACATCTCGGAGGATTGGGCCGCTAGGTGTGCTGGAGGTACCGTTTAGGATCCTGGACTTTATAAGAAGTTCGTCCCAGTCATCTTGTGACTTGCTCATGTTTTGAGACTGACCTAAGCGGGTCTAGGTCAGGACTTAGGGAATGCTGAGCTTGATGATTACGGAGACGGTCTGACTCTGATCCGGACCAAATTGAGTTAAGATAAGTGGTGCATAGACGCTAACTTGTGATTGTGGTTTGCAGGTTAGTGTTGTGAGTTTCGTGACCTACTGAGGAAGAGCTTTCGTTGCCTCAACAAGGCGATAGGTGCACGAAAGATAGTCCCTTTGGCAAACAAACAATGTGCGTACATATTTATTTAGAGCTTAATCAAGGAAGCATCATCAACGAGAGTTAAAGAAAAACAATGACACAAAGGTCCTATCAAGTCTATACTTGCAAATCCATTCAATAAATTCCGAGAACATGAATTCACTTCCTCGTCCAAGTCCAAAGGTCAAATCTCTTTGGCGACCTTTGATTCTCAGTTCCAAACTATAGAGAGAGCTTTAGAGGTAGATCCTCTCATCTCTTCCTGGACAATGAGATTTATCTCCATTGATTTTCTTCTCCTAATCCTTCTCAAATAAAGAGATAATAGGGCTCTTTATATACCCCTTCTCTTTCAAGTGAAGAAGGTCTAGTCCAAATAAGACAAGACTTTCAACAGCAAGAGCTGTATCACATCAGCAAGATTTTTGTAAATGGAAGTTGTATGGAATACTCGGAGTATATGACTCTAGAGATATCGTGTGTGTTTGAAACGATGACGAAAGAGACACACATAGCAATCACGAGAACGAGACTTCAGATATCTCCAAACCTCACTTTATATACACTTCCGCTATGTATCACAAAAATGAGATGAGCATACTAGAACAATCTCTAGTCTTGACCCCAGTCTCTAAAATAGCATCAGAATCCAATCTTCGGACAAGTACTGTCGAAGCGGTACTTGAAGAGAAACATTCAATTTCTTATAGAACTCGATGTTCTGATCTTGATGGATTCAAGAACATCAAGTTTGGACTCTGGAACGGTTTGAACGGTCCAACTCTCCTTCACAAGTAACTGAAGCGCTCAATCCTCCCTCCCTACGTCTCAATTTCTCTCAATACACAAACCTCGATCCATCTCTACACGAAACGTTTGATCCTATGCAAAGCTTGCACAAATCTAAATCTAATGACGCCTTGCGCACTTGCGTTAGACTCTCCAATCTCTCAAAACGTCTATTGCTAGCTCACATGTTCAAGCTAACCTCTTTTCACTCTCAGTTTATAGTGTGTATGACATTTCCAAATCCTCTCAAGCTGACATGTTGCCAAGAACCTCCTCCAGTCCCTTGAAACACCAAAAATCCTCTTTTTTGCTCGTTGATATATCATTTATAGTCTACGGATAACACTGAAATTGGTATTATCAACTATAAATAATGTTGTTGTTTCTAGTATCATTGTCGCTCCACCCCTAGGTCACTCCGTCCTAGGATGCCCAAGTATCTTCACCTTGGAATACATCGTAAATAACAGCTAATTGTTGTTTGTCACGTTCACCAGCGGTCCATCATAAACAACAACTTCTTGCTATCAACCCAAAACCTGTAAAAGTTAAATCGTCGTAACTTCTTCATCTTTGCTCCATTTACGACGATTTCAACACAATTTTTTATCTCCTCGATCAGATCTATTCATTGTAACTGTCAGAAATTTGTTGCAGTAGTTCTAGAAGTTCTAGAAGTTCACTACGGTGAACTTCTAGGGTGCATTCAAACACGTCCTAAACCCTAAACCCTAAACCTTAAATAGTTGCATGGGTAAAGAGTCCAAATCTTCCATTTTCTCCAGTTTAACTCTAGGACGTTCAGTCTTGAAGTTCCTGATCATGTTCTAAGCCACGTTCTTGGTCACGTTCAGAACTTCAGTCTTGAAGTTCCTCTTTGAAAATGTGATATTTTTCTCCTTTTTTACCTCTCTTGCACCTTCTTTCGTCGAGTCGATTCCAATGATATCAAACACAGTCCGAACGGACTTCCAAGCAAAAAGTTACATCTTCCAAGCTGAAATTATGTCTTCCTTCCAATCGCGTCCTGAAGTTACTCTGTAGAAACTTATCTGAACTCTCCTAATCTTTCCTCTCGTTGAGCCAGTTCCAACAAAATCAAACACGATCCAAACGGACACCCGAGTTGAGAGTTATGCCTCCGCAAGCTGATTCCATCTTTCTTCCCAATCTAACTTCGAGACGTGTCTCGAAGTTACTCTTTGGAAATTACACTTCTTGAGCTTAAATCCTCCCATTTCTCCCAGTCTAACTTCGGGACGGGTCTCAAAATTCCTCTGTAAAACTCGCTCTTTTTCTCCAGTATGACACGAGAATTTGAAACACGTCTTGAAGTTGCTTGACAAAAAAATGCTCAGACGAAAAAATGATCAGTTTCTCCCAATGTAAGTTTGATATGCTATGCGCCCTAGAAGTTCACCACCGCTCAACTGATCTCCCAGACCTATCTGACCCAATCCAACCCTCCCAAAAATCACGGACAAAATTGAGCAACGTCTCGATATCTTGACTTAAAAATCCTCTTTAAATGATCTCGACGATGAAACTTTTATACATTTGACAAGGAGCCCACCTAAGCCCACGTGTCACCTTCGGTTTCTGCCACATGCGCACATGCATGAGTTCACATGACATCCATGCAAGATGTCATATGTCGTGCTCATGCACTACCACATCAACAACTCGACCCACTTCTACACCCATCTAATCATCATTCGTCACATCAACCTTATCCACAAAGTGTCACATCAACACCATACCGTCATTATGATCACCATGTCAGCATGTAAGAACACACGTCATGTCATCACTCACTACCATGTTATCATGTATGTCCAGTCAGCAAACTACCACATCAGCAAAAAGTGTCACTTCAGCAAAAGTTTCACATGTGTTAATTTCTCACGTCGACACTTTTTGTTTTCTGATGCATCAGAGAAGGTGCCACATCAGCTCTCGATCTGCCAGATCAACTTCATGATGTGTCAAAACCCTAAATTGTTCGTAACTTCTTCGTCTATGCTCCATTCTCGATGATAAAAACATCAATGTTGATACCCTTGTCAAGGTCTACCCAATACTGCTATTAGAACCATGTTTGCAGTAAGTTGAGAAAATAATATTTTCAAGACCTCGATTTCACATCCTAGTCGATCCACTACACAACATCATGTAACGTAAATGAGACATTATGGATCTGAAGCATTAAAAACATATGGCAAGGATGAGAAATTTTTTGTTTTAACCACAAATAGCTAATTAGAGACTTAACGAGATTAGCAACAATAGAATAGTCCATAGAATATGCACCAAGTTCTCCTGTCATCATTACTCATCTAGAATTAGCGATCTAGATGACAAAACATAGATGAGAACGAGGTCTTCAAAATGAGACATAGATGACCTATAACATAAACAGGACGGATGTAAACTGAGCTACAAAAAAAGGAATTTATTCAAATTTGAATTTTAGAAAGTTCTTTTCTGAATTGTCTGCATTAGAAAGACCAATGCTGCAGTTATAATAACCTATTAAAGGAGGCAAGAAAGCACGTACCGGCTAGGAGGCAGGAAGAGCAGACGGTTTGGCCAAGCAGGCGGATTGCATGTCTACCTGATCTATTAAGAGATTTCAAACATAAAGGCTCGTCATACACAGATAGCCGCATGTGCAAGATCAATCGAAATAAACCATAGACGCCCAACGGACTAAGACAAACATGGTCTGTGAAGTATTTTGACAAGATATAGACACGATTTAAGGAACGATCGCGTGGCAAGAATCTGTAGCTAGCACGACAAGAGTTTGTAGGGATGACAGTGTCATGATGAATTTTAAAATTTTAGCTTCTATCATCAGTTTTGGTTTGAAATTTCTGATCGTGTTGTATTGTGTGAAGAAACCATGGAGATTTCAGAACAATAGATGTATGGAGAGAGAGAAAGAAGAGATATCGCAATAGATCATGCATCTGAAACTGAAACATCTGTCACATCTGAAGATGAAACATTTGTGAGAGATGATGCAACACTTGCGAGTGGAGCGTCTGTGAGACTAGCGGCTGAAATCAAGTCGATAAACATAGTTCATCTCATATAGAAATAGAGAGGATAAAATCAAGTGCAAATGAAGCTCGGACACGAGCATGTCGATCTGTTTTATGTATTGCTGATAGTGAAGTACCATGAAGTTCTCAAAAAAATTTCAAGATCTGCATGGTTCGGGAGGAAAAACCAAGGCGGACAAGAAAAACCAGTCTAAATCTACAACATACGAAGTGATGGCAGTGTAGTTGATTAGTCCGGGATTTTCAAGCATAACTAGTAAAACACTTTACAATAAATGTCTATGATACATGCAGCGATAACTGTCAGCTGCTAACTTATTGAAGCGGACGGGAGCCAGTTTAACATATGAAAGAATTTCACACGGAATGATTTTGGATGATGCGCTAAACAAATCTTGTCCTTTTTTCATATGATGGATGCTCTTTTCGGTTGAATATTGATCTACCAAAGTTATGTTCTTTGGGTTTATCTACTAGGAGAGTTGAAATAAGAACAGACAAGCGATTTCTTAAGAAAGTTGGATCTACTTCATTGATAGAAAAAGATTCTGTTCCAAGTCTTCAGTGTGAACATTTCAATCAGGTGATCAGTGATAATTTTTTTCCAACATTACTTTTACATGGGTTGTGGATATGTGTGGTCCTATACCAAGTGTAGATGTGGAAGTGAGCATGAATTTGTTACAAAAGAGACAGAACAGAATATGGATGGTGTGAACATGAGATGGAGTATGTCGAGAAGCGAGAAAGAGCTTTCCAAGCCATAAGAAGATTATGTGTTTGTCGGATCTACACGATAAAATCTTGGGTCGGTGATAACTCAAGAAGAAAACCGGAGGGTGTCTAATGTGAAGGCAACAAATTAACTAGCAATCAACCATTCAAGAGAGTTTGATGAAGAAAAAAGAGTTTCGAAAGTCTATACTAGAAGTACAATTTGCACATCTAGACGAGCAACGCAAGGTTGTAGAGTTAGAACGTGAAAAAAAACAACAAATGTTAAATCATGAGAGAGAGAGAGAACAAAAAACTGAATCGAGTCTTAGAGGTGGAGAAAGAGGAGAGGTGCATCGTACGAAAGGACATCACACAAGCTTCATTGTTTGTTGAGTTAAGTAGAAGTGATCGTAGTATTAACGAGGTTAAAGAGCTGATGTATGTTCCACTCATGAAATTGAATGCAATGATGAGGAATACGAGTTGCATGGTACATAAAGCTGATTTTCTTGTCTATTTCTATCCTTGATTCATCAAGAACATACATTTCGTGTCTACATGAGTTCCTATTACTCCTTGTTGTGCAATGAGTTGAGTGATTTCATTCTGTAAGAGCTCTTGGTAGATTTCAACATCGCCAAAGCGGAAGCAACGAAGTTAAATGAGCTTTCTTGAACAATCGTGTTTGAAACCCCCTATGTATCAGGTCATGAATTCAGAAAAAGGGGTTGTTGAGCCAAGCGGGGGCTCCCTAATAGTCCCTTTCAGCCTTCACGAGAAGAAGAGAATGCATGAGGGTATACTCCTTCTCCCAGTCATGATGTTCAAGAGCATGCTAGAGACTTAGTTGTTCATCTTTTGTCTTTCCTGAATTCTCATGTTTTCTCTTTGATAATGTGTTACAGTTTATACTTAGACTAGAAGTTTATTATTATTATTTTTCTCTTTTCTCTTTTTTTTCTATTTCATAATTTATCTTATTTACATGATATATTAGTGAAGATTCTTAAAGAAGGAGTTGGGTTACTGTCATGGCATATTCTAGGACCTTCGGACTTATAGTTTTGCATTGACATTAGTCGACTCAAACTTTATAGTCGTGACATCTATGATACATTTTAGGCCTCTGAGGATCGTCATACACCGAGTGGATATCTGGAGTGCCCACTTGTATGATGAGAGTCTCAAAGTCGTTGTTGCCGAGGTATGTGCAAGTTTATCACTGCGGAGTCACGAATAAATTAGATGGTTAGGATGGCAGAACAGCCACTTGTGACTCAAATGTAAACTTAGAGGAAGATGTTTTGGACGTGGACGAGACAAGGAGAGTCATTGACGAGTTCGTTGCTAATATTGATATGTTACATCCTCTCGGTACCCTTGCTAATGTGGAGCATGTATGTTTGGATAAAATCTTAAAGCTTTTATAAATGTTATATTGTACGCTTTATGATCATTTTTTAAGTTTCATGACATAAATATTCGCTTTGTAACTTCCAGAATTGTCTGTATAAGATAAATCTCCTCTGGTTCTAGACTCTCAAGTTCAAGATGTCACAATTATAAATTCTCAGCTTCTTGAGTTTGCACATGATCATCTCCTCCTTGTATATAGATTTGTAACTCAAACTCGATTGATGGAGTTCTTTTAGACGTTTAGAGTAAGATCCACTCTCTTTGATTGTAGCAATCTTTTCCACCTCTCAGGCTATCAGTTATCCATCAAAATTGATGTATAAAATTGATGTCCTGATCGATACATATACGAGTGGAGATCGACCGAGATAGAAATATATAATAGCATCACAAAGATTACTCTTCGCACGTACTTAGGTGCATTATGCATTAGGTTCTGACTCTTCCAATTGGACTGTGTGTATTGGGAGGATGGTTTAGCTTCGATGTCAAAGACACATTTATTTTATTTTCAGAGTGATAACTGACGCAAGTGATTGTCAGTGTCATAGAACATAAGTGAACATGATGCATGTGAGGACAAGAAATACACTTGGTTCATTATCGATCGTGCATTCGAGAGAGACATCTTGCAGTCGCTAATATATGAGATAGTGTCAGATGAGGTCGTGCATAACGACAAAGCATTAGTGGATGACATTTTGCTGTGTCATGAGATTGTGAACCAGAAGGACTTGTGATACACGTGCAAGAAAGTAATCAGGAAGTTTTTTACTGATGTTGTGATCAAGAAGCGTACGTGTCCTTATAGTCGTTGAAGATGCTAAGGTAGAAATTGACTTAGAGCTCCTCACGAAAAGACATTTGATGACATGACTACGTTCTTGAAAGTGTGAACTGTTGGAAACAAGCACCAACTAGTTCAGCGGGTAGTCATGATGAGAGGAGTGAATGAGAGAGGTCCGATATGCTCTCAACAGTTTATGTATCTTGAGTTGACTGAACACGGCATTGCTGGCCAGTTGAAGAGATGGATTTATATGTGTCTAGTTGAATGTCAACACGACCATTAACTAGGATGGATGTTACGGTCAAGAGGAGGATGACGTTATCGTGTCGGATATTGCGTGAAAGATGTCCAGGAAAACACGGGGTTCCTGGCTGTGGAGATGTTGTGTGCTGAAACAGAGACAAGACAGAGAAGAACAACCACGAAAATGAACGTGCAATATATACCACTCCAAATGTATGTACACTGCCGTCTCTTTCTCCTAACAGCACATAACTGAGGAACAGACCAGAGCGATCCGTAACCCACTTCAAAAGCCCTAAAACAAACCCCTGAATCGCAACCCTAGCCCGAAATCGCCGAAGCGTAACTCAAAGCAAGAGAAACTTCTCTTTGCTAACAAACAGAGCCACAACAATATCACGCGATCCAAACCCAAGTCCAAACCACATCCACGCACTAGCTCTTGGCTAAAGCTAGCTACCACAAACCGTACACAACCAATTAAGTCTCTAACGAACTCAAAAAGACGAAATCCGTAGCGAAGGAACTGAAAAAGACCTATCTGAGAACTTTCTCCTTTCTCCGAACGATCTTCAAATGTTGATAGGGTCTCCTTCCCTGACTCCTTTGGCACAAGAAACCTTCAGATCCGACTCCCGATAGTCGAGATATCGCCGATTTTCGGTCGCAAGTGACCGAACCTCCAAAAGCTCCTCCCTGTGTCTCAATTTCTTCCAGAACACAACCCCCGATCCGTCTCTTCAAGAACCGTCTTAACCTGGGCGTAACCTGCACAGATCTGAACCCGATGACACCTTGCGTGCGTGTATTGGACTTCCCAATTCATCAAAACGTCCACCGACAGGTCACAGGAACAAGCAAGCCCCTTAAGCAGCCCCCTTATCACAGTCTCTGTACGTACAGTTCTCTCCTGAATAATAAGAAGCAGCCCCTTGCGTCTTTGATATAACGCGTGAAGCCCTAAATACCTAATCAGCAAGTAACTAGGGGCCTAGCTTGATTTTATCTTCTTTCGAAACGCATAACTTCTTCTCTGGATGTCCAAATGAAGTAAACAAGATGCCCATGGAAAGCTGACAGGGAGCTCTACCCATCTATGTGATGAAAGTGAAGATCCGAAGTTGCGCCAAAAGCCCGTAAGCTGGGGCTTAGCTTGTTTTCTACATCTTTCGAGTCTTGTAACTTTTCCACTAGGCGTCCAAACGAAGTAGATGAAGTGCCTATGGAAAGCTGACAAGGAGCTCTATCCACTAGTGCGATAAAAACGAAGATCCGAAGTGGTGCCAAAAATCCGTAAGCTGGGGCCTAGCTTATTTTCTCCATCTTTCGAGTCTTGTAACTTTTCCACTAGGGGTCCAAACGAAGTAGACAAAGTGCCTGTGGAAAGGTGACAAGGAGCTCTACCCATCTATGCGATGAAAATGGAGATCTGAGATTGTGCCAAAAACCCGTAAGCTGGGGTCTAGCTTGTCTTCTCATGAGTGTCTTTGGAGCGACAAGCATCGAAGTTTGAATTTCAGGTAGGAGCCGGTCCACGACACGACATCCACCCCCTCTGAACCTGTGCATCCTCCGGTATGCACCAGAGATACCAACCAAGGAGTGGACCGGCTTATCGTCCTACTTCTCATCGTAACCAACCTCACCTTCAAGATCTTCTGCATAATCCTCATCCTCAAACTAAAACTCCGTCAAGATATCTGCTAGATCGACCTCCTCATCTCTCTTTTTGAAAATCTTGACACGTTTACTTGCCACTGGTACCTTCAAGCTCGTTCCATCCAACTCTTGCAGGACGTAAGTTGCGTTGTCATGAACCTTCTTCACCACATACGGACCAAACCATCTTCTGGAAAACTTCCGGAGTGCACTATGCTGGTTGTCTAGACTGTTGTCATAGACTAACACCCAATCACCTTCCTTAATTTCCCTAGGTCTCAAACGATGTCGCTGATCAAATCTGACCTTGTTCTTCAACCGTGCTTCTCGCAATCTATCCAAAGCAGTTTGGATATCCTCTGGTCTTCTCTCCAACTGCCTAATTCGAATAACAAGAAGCTCTTCCCTAGTCAAATTGTCCTCCCAAGGTAACACACTCCATGTCAGAACGTGTTCTTCAATCGGCATGATAGGTTTCTGACCTGTGATGAGTTCCACCGACATGTAACCTGTCACCGAGCTGTGTGTCGTTCTATCTGCCCATAACGCAAATGGTAAGAGTCAAGGCCACTCGCGCACCCTTCCGTTGCAAGCTTTCACCAAAGTCTTCACAATGGATGGATGACCACGTTCACTCTTGGCATTCCCTTCGGGGTTGTAAGCAGTTGTCAGTGACAACCTGACCCCACATCTTGCAAAGAATTCACGAGCCTCATGTGCATCTAACTCTACCCGATCTGCAGTGATCTTTCCCACACATCCATACCGACAAACAACCTCTTCCAAGAGAAATCTACATACCTCTTCAGTTGTCTTCGTCCGAAGCGCCCTACCCTCGACTTGATTTGAAAGATCTTCTCTAGCAAGTACCAAGTATCTCATCTGCCACAATCCAACCGGCATAATCACCAAGTCTACCACCCACTTGAAGTGGATCGCCAACGGATAAGTCGGATGTAATCAGTCACGATGTCGGATATTCGAATACATGTGACATGTCAAACAAGACTCCACAAAAGATACAACATCCCTGTACATGTTTTTCCACCAATACCGCTCTTTCATCTTTGTAAAAGTGGCCCAAATCCCTCGATGTCCAGCCCAAAGACTCTCATGGAACGCCTTGAGCAACTTCTGCTGATCTTCCTTGTTGCAAATCACCCGTAGCGGTACCCCACCTTTCTGCTTCGGTCGCTTCCAAAGAAACTCATCCTGCAACATGAAGTTGTAGGCCTTCCTTCGAACTCTCCGAAACCTCTCATCCGTCCAACCTGTCTGCTTAACCATCGTACTAAGGTACTTCCCGATATCAAGCAAATCACCATCATACAACCCTTCAACAAATAACTCCTCTTCCCTTCCTGTCTGTGCAATCGAATAGAACTCTGTACCCACGTCGTCAATGTCTTCTACCATCTCATCCTCCCCATCATATCGAGCTCGAGATAACATATCTGCCATCAGATTATCTTTCCCTGCAATATGTCTAAACTCCGGGTTCAACGACTTGATATATGCGATCCATCGTAACATCGCAATATCAGGGGTTGAACAATTCATGATCATCCCTAAGAACGGCAAGCAATCAGTTTCAACCACCACTACTGCTCCAATCAAATACTCTTTCTCAGCTTTCATAGCTGAAACAATACCCCACAGTTCTCTCTTCACTTGCGGATAAGCACGTTGTCGAGCACTTAACACCTTCGCTCCGAACCTAACCGCAAACCTGTCTCCATTCTCATCATCCTGTCCGACAGCCCATCCAATTGCAACTGGACTTGTATCCACAGTAAGAATCACCGGCCTAGCACCCTTGTAATCAATCCTTCCCAGAACTGGAGCATCTGAACTTCCAGATGCTCTTCCTCCCACAGGAAGAGCATCTGGAAGTTCAGATGCTCTTCCAGATGGGAGGAAGAGCATCTGAACTTATGCTCTTCCTCCCATCATAAGTTCAGATGGGAGGAAGAGCATTACCGCATCAGTATGCTCTTCCTCCCATCTGAACTTATGACCCTTACGCAACAATCCATACAACGGATCCGCCACATGCGCATAATGAGGAATCCAAATGTGGTAGAATACACAGTCATCCAAAAATCTTCTCACTTCTATTAGCGAGTTGCAAACCTCCTTCATTCTTCCAATCGCATCCACCTTGTTCGGATCTGGCTTCCGACCAAACGATCCACACAAATGACCAACGATCAAAACCTCTCTAACCCCAAATGTAGACTTCGCACCTGACAGCGTAAGATGAACTTCCTCAAGTCGAGATAAGATCTTCTCACAGTCTGCGATGTGATCAGTGACGTATCGCCGACACCCCCTCTGGTCTAATGCCTCATCCTTCTCATCTTCCACACATCCTTTAATGGGGATGTCATCCAAGAACGGCATCGTCTTTTCAGGAATGAAGTCACTTAGAACTCGATTCATCTCGTTCATCATGTGTGCTACCGAGTTGGTAGCTCCTTGTGGTAAAGTACACATCCTAACCAACCCCAAAGGTGTCCTCATTGTCGTGAAGCTTCTGCTCTCCTCCGCTAGTTGAAACTGATCATACCCTGAGTAAAGATCTCCCATCGAATAAATCGCTCTTCCTGCAAACGCTTCTGCAAACTCATCCACAATCGGTCCCACCCCAGCATTTCTGATTGTTACTGCGTTCACCGGCTGCATGTCTTGGATGAACCGCAGCGACCCATTCTTCTTAGGCACTGTAAACCATCTGCTCGAATACGGTGCAAACGACGGCTCCAAGATCTTCATCCGCATCTTCTTCTTCAGCAATTCCACTAGTTTGGGCAAGTGAGCCCGCGGTACTGAAATTGGTCTCAGGTTCCATGGCACATGCGATACCGTGAAGATAACCATCGGGGTAACAACGTACGGGTCTACACACCCAATCTCATGTGGCTCAAAAGCAAATGCTTTCCCATGTCGTGAAAGCATCTCTTTGAAGCACATCCTCTCTTCTGGTAGAAGAGACTCGTCAGATCCAATCTTCAGCTCTTCAAGGGTCTTCTCTGTGAACTTGTGTCCTATCATTGCAGGATCTCTCAAACTCTTCTCTCTTGACGCTCGATCCATCTGTTGGTTAGTGTCTTCCGACAAAGGACCAGCAACTGGCTTTATCTTCTTATCCACTGTCTTGTATCTTGTCTCAACTCGAACCTCCGGTGCACAGAATGATTCGATCACCGAATAAACCTCCCTTGAATGAATCTCTATGACCTTATCCATATCCTCCCACCCAATAGACATGATCTCTCGCAAAGGATCTTCCAACCCATCTTCTTCATAAACACCAGAAATCCATTCATCTCCTTCTAGCTCACCCAACTCTTTCAACATCAACTCAACATCACGCAAATGTTTTTGTTCTTTTCTTCTCAGCTCCTCTATCTTCTTGTAGATAGCAATCCCACACTCAGAAAATCCAATAAACCCTGTACAAAAGGCACTATCTCCATCAAGCGAGAGTACCTTCTCTTGCGCACCACCACAATCTCGCTCTATAGTGGTACTCAACGAAAATCCTTGAACTCTTCACTCACCCTTGGAAGCGACTTCTCCCTCAAACGATCTCGGTTGCGCTCGTGGTTGGACGGTACAGTCAGGAACTGTACCGCTCTCTTCCCATCTTGACTTCGGATCCTAGCATACGCAGATCCGTCGTCCAGTACCTTTGTCTCCATCCGGGTTGCTATGATGAAAGGTTGGCCCAGAATGAGTGGGCATGATGTTGCTTCCTGAACAAAGAAGTTTTGCTCGATAGCAACATCACCTACGCGCACTCTGATGTCTGGACAAGCTCCATACAAGTCTCCTCTCGTATTGTTGGCTGCTCTTATGACCCATCCATGCTCTGTGTCGATCGGCCACTTCTTCCTCTTGTACAGCTCCTTCGACATGATGTTGATTTCTGATCCATGATCGATCAGAGCAACCACCGGCTCATCCAAGTCCTCGATCCTCACCAACGTCTCCGTCGTAGCTCGAGCCCAGTGACTGTGGCTGTAATGACTTGAGCTCCGCTTCCCATCCTCCTCTTCATCCTCGAAATGCACCCTGCGCCTTCGATCTCTTTCTTCCTCTGGAGAATAGACACTACACCTTGCAAGCTCTCTCTCCTCATCCACTGACATCCTAGTATCCAAAGCATGTGATAAACCAGTCTCACCCGTAATTTGTCGTTTTCGTTTGATGACATCGATGATGACATCATGAAACTCACGCTTGGCGATGCCTAACACTTCTCTCAAAGTAAACTCCACCTTCGCATTCAGAATGCGATCTTCCAAGACTCCCTTCAAGTCTGTTGACGCCTCGATATCCGACTGTAACTTGTACGCAGCCGGCTTACCTTTCTCCTTCTGAGATTTCTCCTTCGATGAAGAAGGAGCATCGTCCATCGGTAGGTCTTGAGCTCCTGCATCCCGAAGCTCTTGGCGAACCTTCTCTCCTCGAGTCTGTCTCTTGGAAGAAGTTCCTTCCCCTGCATCCTCTGAATCTCGCCTTCTCTTCTCTTCCAACAACGCTTCGTGTTGGTTCTTGGCGATGTAAGCATGCACTGATAGAGCTTCTATCGAATCCTCCCATCCAGTATCCCTTCTGATCGTAGCAACTGTCCTCTGCAACGTCTCACGTGCCATCTTCTCTTTCTGTTTCATGGAGATGGCAGATGACCACAACTCACTTGGCTCAACTTGCTTGTTGAAACTCCTCTCAGCTTGATCCTCAACCCTTGTGCCATAAGTTCCAGCTTCCACTATTGCGACTGTTTGCGCTGATAGGTGGTCCTCAACCAACTTCTTCATCCCTCCTCTACCAAAGTTGGTCTGAAGAAGTGCACCAGTATCCCTCAACGCTACCTTCCCATCCTTCCAGAAGATCACTCCTTGCTGCAGAATATCTGTGAACTCCTTGCAATCTCTGCGCGGATGATCAGTACCATCGCACCAGATACACCGCTGGATCCAGCCTTGCTTCTCAACTGGTCTTACTCCGCTTGTAGATCCCTTCTCTTCCAATTTGGTGAGCTTGATCTGCAGATCTCGCATTCCACGCAATATCTCCTCAAGGTTTGAGTCATCCTTCTTCGGAGATACCATGGGTGCCTGAACAACTGGAACAACAAGAACAGCTGGAGCAACTGGTACTACTTGTCTAGCAACGGGAACTGGTTGGACTACAGGAACAGGTGTTACAGCTGTAGGTGTTGGTGCCAGTCTCCTAACAGGAACTTTCTCTCGTCTCCGCTCCCTCTTGGTAAGCAGACCAACAGCTTCTTCAACCTTCTTCCAGCTGCTGGTCAATCCATCGTCCTCCTCCCGGTCTTCCAGAAGTACCTCTAGCTTCTCCTGCAACTTCTCATCTGCAGCCCGAAGAAATAGCTCTGTCTTGTTGGACTGCAACGTCAACTTCTCCATCCTGGTCAGCCGTGAAAACTGCTTCTCAAACTCTCTGAGCAACTCAGTAGCTTGTAAACCCTTCCTTGGTTGCTCAACCCACTCCAAGAATGACTTCTTGGTGACTCGATCAGAGTCCTCCAAGAAGTACTCATCCATCAAGGCACGAGCAAAAGTCTCCCAATCCTTGTTAAAATGCTTCGTTAGCATTTTAACATGATCCCTAATCTCTGGAGCTGCTGCCAACTCAAACGTCTCAATCATCTCATCTTCTGAGACCCGGTTCAGCTCCATCTCCTTCACATAATGTCTCAGATACCTTGAGACATCTCTTCCATCAAACTGGTCAATCCTGTTGACCACCGCTTGTAGCGCCTTTGTTGCCAAAGCTTCCTTCCGCTCATCAGACTATTGATGCCGTAAGAACATAGTGAAAGCTTGGAACATCGATGCAGTCGCCGGATCCAACTGCATCTTCGGTAACCCACTTGAACCACTAGCTCCATCTCCATCACCTTTCCCATCCCCACTCATGACTGCCAATCTCTTCTTCAAAGTTCACACACAGAAGAAATCTCCACCCCAGACCTTCACGTCGAGTTCACCACCGTATCGTGTCGGATATTGCGTGAAGGATGTCCAGGAAAACACGGGGTTCCTGGCTGTGGAGATGTTGTGTGCTGAAACAGAGACAAGACAGAGAAGAACAACCACGAAAATGAACGTGCAATATATACCACTCCAAATGTATGTACACTGCCGTCTCTTTCTCCTAACAGCACATAACTGAGGAACAGACCAGAGCGATCCGTAACCCACTTCAAAAGCCCTAAAACAAACCCCTGAATCGCAACCCTAGCCCGAAATCGCCGAAGCGTAGCTCAAAGCAAGAGAAACTTCTCTTTGCTAACAAACAGAGCCACAACAATATCACGCGATCCAAACCCAAGTCCAAACCACATCCACGCACTAGCTCTTGGCTAAAGCTAGCTACCACAAACCGTACACAACCAATTAAGTCCCTAACGAACTCAAAAAGACGAAATCCGTAGCAAAGGAACCGAAAAAGACCTATCTGAGAACTTTCTCCTTTCTCCGAACGATCTTCAAATGTTGATAGGGTCTCCTTCCCTGACTCCTTTGGCTCAAGAAACCTTCAGATCCGACTCCCGGTAGTCGAGATATCGCCGATTTTCGGTCGCAGGTGACCGAACCTCTAAAAGCTCCTCCCTACGTCTCAATTTCTTCCAGAACACAACCCCCGATCCGTCTCTTCAAGAACCGTCTTAACCTGTGCGTAGCCTGCACAGATCTGAACCCGATGACACCTTGCGTGCGTGTATTGGACTTCCCAATTCATCAAAACGTCCACCGACAGGTCGTAGGAACAAGCAAGCCCCTTAAGCAGCTCCCTTATCATAGTCTCTGTACGTACAGTTCTCTCCTGAATAATAAGAAGCAGGCCCCTTGCGTCTTTGATATACGCGTGAAGCCCTAAATACCCAGTCAGCAAGTAACTAGGGGCCTAGCTTGATTTTATCTTCTTTCGAAACGCATAACTTCTTCTCTGGATGTCCAAATGAAGTAAACAAGATGCCCATGGAAAGCTGACAGTGAGCTCTACCCATCTATGTGATGAAAGTGAAGATCCGAAGTTGCGCCAAAAGCCCGTAAGCTGGGGCCTAGCTTGTTTTCTCCATCTTTCGAGTCTTGTAACTTTTCCACTAGGCGTCCAAACGAAGTAGATGAAGTGCATATGGAAAGCTGACAAGGAGCTCTATCCACTGGTGCGATAAAAACGAAGATCCGAAGTGGTGCCAAAAACCCGTAAGCTGGGGCCTAGCTTATTTTCTCCATCTTTCGAGTCTTGTAACTTTTCCACTAGGCGTCCAAACGAAGTAGACAAAGTGCCTGTGGAAAGCTGACAAGGAGCTCTACCCATCTATGCGATGAAAATGGAGATCTGAGATTGTGCCAGAAACCCGTAAGCTGGAGCCTAGCTTGTCTTCTCATGAGTGTCTTTGGAGCGACAAGCATCGAAGTTTGAATTTCAGGTAGGAGCCGGTCCACGACACGACAACGTATCATTGTTGTGTTTAAACATCTGAAATGCTGCAAATCAATGGGCTAGATACATGTTTTATTCTCCAAAGTGAAACTAGAATACCTCAACTATGTTGCAGTGTGTCAGACTTGAACAAATCGGAATTTGACACTTATTTTCGACGAAAAGTAAGTTTCTATCCTCGATTTCTGAATATGTAAGCTTTTAATATTTTTTTATCTCTAGACATATTTGATCTTATGCACTTGGCCATGATGGCTTTCTTGACGTGGATCATCACACCAGCAAAGATGTGGTTCTACACGTGTAAAGAGAAAGAATTATGTCCCATAGACTATGAACTTTGTCATCAACAAGTTTACCACCAAAAAGATCCACTTTTTGTGATGCATGAAGCTCATAGTATGTATTCATGCATCGGACGAGAAATTGTTGATTTCGCAGATGAACAATCAAGAGTCGATACTACATTCGCTTGACGTGAGATCATCTATGAAGTCAACAAGACGCACTAGAGTCGCTAGCAATTGAGCAAGGTCTTCACAAGAATAGTTCACTCAGAACATAGATCATGATATTATCTCATGTGGTGTCCACAAATTACAGGATTCACGAATTTTAGAATTTTTTAAGATTAATAACTTGTTTGTATAACTGAAGAAGCGTTGTTACTTAATATTACTGCTTCCTTAGAAGGAAGATGATCTTATGAGCTTTTTAATAAGAAGTTGACTTCTTCGGAAGACGATCATCTTCCGAGAAGCGTCTTCTCAGTTGCGTCTTCGGAAGACTGTCTTCGGAAGTCGACTGTAACCAATTCGTATCAAGAGTGGCTTTGTATTGCTTTTGTGTTAAGAGGGGCTTGGTACGAATCTTGAGTGGTGTGGTGAGTTCTTTTGTTATTTCGAGAAGTTGGAAGTCGGGGACTAGGTCTGTGCCTTCCGGTCTTTCAAGCTTCTCAACTCCACATCTTCCTAGAGAGACTAGAAGACTGAAAGGCTGGCAAAATGAGCGAGAAGACGTGAGGGTCCATTTCGGGTCTCTTCTGTCCAACCCATAGCAGCCATTCCTTCTTCTTCCCAAACTTAGGAGAGAGTCGTGAGAAGACTTGCTGACAGAATCTGGAGAGAAGGGTCGAGGGTCCTGTCTTCCCACCGAGCAGCAAGCTTCTCCTGAGTGCGTATGAGAAGTGAGAAGTCAGAAGAACAGAGTGCAAATGTCTTGTCTGTTGTGAGGATAGATTGCGCGTAGGAAGACGAAGACAGGTGAGACCAGTGAAGGGAAGCTTGACTTCAAGAGGTCTTCCGAGAAAGACATTGAATTAGAAACTGTCTCGGGTGTCTTCCCAAAGACCACTGTCATCGCAGGAGCCCGCAACCATCTTCTGAACCTGTTATGCAAGCTACGTTTCACGAATCTTGTATCTTTTGATATGAAGTAGGATGTAATGCAAGGTGGGTTGTCTTCTTGGTAATCCATGCGAGGCCTTGCTTAGATAGGATTGTTTAGATATAGCTCAGAAGACGAGAGCTATTTAGGAAGTACTGTTAGAATCCCGGAAGACGGAGTAGCTGTCTTCTGGAAGACTAGTTTCGTCTTCTGAGAAGTAGAAGCTAGACTGTGGACACTTGGGAAGGACTGAGCCTTCAGCTCATAGTAAGTGCGTGTGGCTTAGTGCAACAGGTCTTCCAGTATGTCGATGCATCCTCGAGGGTTGGCGTTACCGGCGGCAGAGTTGGCCGAGGCCACGCCCTTCCTCAAGGAGTTGGGTCTCGATTTCTTCTTATGGGATTGGAACCTCGCAGACCAGGGACTTCTGGAGGAGGTGTGGGCAGCATTACCACCTCGCAACCGTGTACATGCGAAGGCAAGAGTAACTCGAGGAAGACCATCTTCCTAGACTGAAGATTGGTGGCGCAAGGTCTTCCACATGCCAGAATCCAAGGACCGAGGGTATTGGTTTGAGAAGAAGATCCAACCTAGGATCGTGAGCGCGTGGCATGTGCTTGGGAGCACCACTTACCTCTTCGTGCAGGACAGGTAGGGTAGGAATGGGTGGAAGATCGAATCTTACCGGGAGCCGAAGAAGCAACTTCTGGTGAAGCTGTTTCTACATCTCTTTCCCAAGGGGAAAGCGCAGAAGACGAGGTACCTAGGAGATCAGGACGTAGAGTTCTTGGAAGCAGTGTGGGATGAAGGAGTACCCATCAACTGGGGCGCATACATCCACAATTATGTACAAGCGGAGCTAGCGTACTTGGGTACCCTGGCAGAAAAACACTTGACACCTTTCCTCTGCTGCTTGTACGTAGCCATGGGGGATCTTAGGGGAGATCAGTTGGCAGAGTATGGGTCAACAAGGCAACAGGAGGTGAAGGAGGAGACCTCGGAAGACGATGACCGAGCAGCAGCCGCAACTCCCCCTCCCACTCTAATGCCGCAACTGAGGTCTGGCTCTCATCAGAAGATGCTTCTGGTGAGGAAAGACGAGTCTAGTGGGTCGGAAGACGTCACGCCACCAAGGAAGATGGGTCCTAGAAGTGTACCTAGGAAGCCCACCTCTCTCATTCATTCAGGATCGGAGTTTGACTCGGAGGAAGAGCCGCTGAGTACCCGATCGGAGCAGAAGACCGCTTCTGCAACATCAGGGAGTCTTCCGAAGACTCCAGAAGACAAGAGAAGAAGAGATACACCTATTGCGATGCGAGGAAGCGCAGTGAAGAGGACCGCTTCTGCCATGGGGAGGGATCTTCCACCCCGGAAGATGAGAAGAGTAGCTTCTTCTCGTGCGCGGAAGATGAAGACCATAGTGGTGGAAGAGGCATCCTTGCCTCTGGAAGATCAGGTAGAGACCTCCGACCAAGTCGTGGAGATGAGCCTGTCTTTCGCAGGAAGACGACTGGAGGAGTTTGGTGTTTTCTTCCGAGTCGAGATCCAGTCCGCTATGGAGTTTCAGGAGAAGAGAGCGAAGGCACAGGAGAGGCTCTTGCAACCTGGATTCGGTCTGCGCACCTTGCTGCGACAGGAAGAAGACCAGACAAAGACAGAGTCGCTGGAAGCTAGTCTCCGCACCACGGAGAAGCTTGCAGCAAGATACAATGCGGAAGCTCCCGCTTCTACCAAGGAGCTGGTGCAGCTTCGGAAGAGCAACCAGGAGTGGCAGGCGCGTGTACAGCAACGCGATCAGGAGGTCCTCCGAATGCAGGAGAAGATCACCGCCCTCGCAGAGGAGAAGATGACTTGGAAGACGCAGCGGGAAGCCGCAGAAGCGCGAGTTGCAGCTGGGAAGACGCAGCGGGAAGCAGCGGAGGCTCGTACACAGGAGATGCTAGCACAGTCGGTGGAAGCGCTTCGGAAGAAGTTTAACTTCACCGCGGGTAGGAAGTTACTTATCTTAGCTAGAGGATGGGACAACGAGTCCAAGATGATGTTGGTGGAATGCAGGGAGAGCATGTTCATGTACTTGGATCGGCAGATAGAGGGAGTGAAGACACTCTATGGTCTTTCCTCGCTTCCGACACCCGCAACTGCATCTTCACGCTCTAGCACCATCGACTGGATCCGAGTTGGAGAAGGAGGAGTTCGACCTCGCTGTGCACTTGGTAGTGACAGCATTGGAAGCCGAGAAGACTCAGGAAGACGCCCCGGAAGACAAGATGTCTTCTGGAAGATATGAAGACGAGCCGTCCCAGAAGACGCAGCCGCAGCGACAGCAGGACCAGCAAAGAGCGATGAGGAGGAAGCCACCTCAGTGACACCCTAGGTAACTGCAGGGCTTCCTAGCTTATCAGAAGCCACATTAGGAGCTCCGATAGGAGCAGATCAGGTAGAGGTTCTCCTGGATCTAGTGGTAGGAGAAGACGGACACCTGTTCTCAGTACTCTGGTGGATGCCTCCGACCAGAGGAAGAAGCAGAAGACGCACGGGTAAAGATCCTGAGTGGGTACATTCACCCCAGCGAACCGCTTCTAGAGAGCAGCGGATATCCCTGAGACATCAAAGGAAAAAAGAAGAGCTCAGGAAGATCCGATCAGTAGAGTTGGAAGAGCCTTCCATCTCGAGCATAATCTTTGGAGAAGACAGAAGCCAACTGGGTGATCACGTGTATAAAGTAGATTTTGATACTGGTTACTCGGAAGACGTCTTCCCAAGTGCGGAAGAAGCTTTTCAAGGTGAAGGAAGACTGGAGGAGATTGTTCCAGACGTCTCAGAAGGCGACAGCGACTGTAGTTCTGACTCAAAAGACGACCTTCGTGATTCAGACAGGCCTGAACCTTCGAGAAGACCATCTCCACCACCTGGTCCTGAAGGAGGAAGAAATTGACAGTCGCACCAGCCGACAGTCGACATGGCTTCCCACACTCGTCAGAAGTACCACCCGTACGACGATGGTGCTGATGCGGACGACTTCATCACGATGTTCGAGACCATCTCTCGATCCAACAAAGAAGACGCTGATGTCGACAGACTCCGTGTATTTCTTAGTTTGATCGTAGGGAAGGGAAGGAAGTGGATGAGTAAGATGTTGGATGATGGTGTAGTAATGGCCGCTTGGGCTACTCTGAAGGCAGCTTTTATGAAGAGGTTCAGAGGAGTGGGCTACGATCGTATGACCCTCATAGAGCTTCAGAGGCTCGAACGGAAGAAGAAAGAGACACTGCGGGATTACACCGAGAGGTTTGAAGACCTCCTGGATCACATCCCTCAGAACCAAGGAAGACCCGGTTACTGTGCTCAGCAAGCCATGGACTGGTACTTGGGAGGATTGTCTCAAGATATGGAGTTGTACTGCAGAAGAGGAGGAGGTGATGATTTAGTAAAAGTGCAGAAGCATGTCGAGCAGTATGAAACCTCGAGCATCACTCGGAATATGACGAAAGACAGAGGGAAGACCTCGAAGAAGTCCAAGAAGTCGAAGAAGTCTTCTAGGAAGTCCAAGAGGAAGTCCAAGTCCATTGAAACTGATAACAATGATTCGGAAGCATCTTCTACTTCTGAAGAGTCTACGGTCGAAAGTTCAGAATCTGAATATGAACCAGAGAAGAAGACACGGAAGAAGAAGAAGGAGAAGACACGAGCAAAGGAGGAAGTTGTGCAGAAGATGCCTCAAACTCAGATCATTCAGTCTGCACCTGATCCCCGTATCGATGAAGTTCTTAAGCAGTTTGCCGACCTGAAAGGTCATCTTCTGAACCAGAAGGACAAGCGGAAGCAACCTACGGCTTCTCGGCCAAACCTTTGGTGCAATCTTTGTAACTCTTCTGGACATACCAGAGATCAGTGTACGCAGGACCAAGCTGTCAATTGGGCAGGCTGGGAAGAAGACGATGAGGGATATCTACACGATCTTAGTGGGGAAACCTGCTATAGGATCGAGACAATACAACCCTTCACTCCCACTCCTCCCGCCCAATATAATCGTTATGTACCTAGGGATAGAGCTAGCAATGTACAGACCAGGACGCCCTGACAACCTTCTTCGTCACAACGACCTCTCAACCCTCTTCTCGGAGCGTGCAATAATTGTGGAGAGACATGACACTAGTGGTCCACTTGTCCTCATCCAAGAAGACAGATTGAGCAAGTGCCCTTGTGTGGGAACTGTAAGGAAGCCGGTCATTTCACAGGGAATTGTCCTCAGACCTTACGGCCACGACAAATGGTAAGATTTGCAGAGACCACGCCTCCTGCAGAAGCTGCATCAGCTTCTAAACTCGAGTTAGCAGTGGTACAGCACATCACGATAGAGGAAGAAGATCCTGGGGATTGTACGGATTGTCTCCATATCGAGGAAGACGAACCAGACCCCGGGAAGCGCGAAGGAAAGGAACCTCAGCTGCAGAAGACGACTGCAGCTCAGAAGACGAAGTCGCTTGAGGCAACTTCTTCCTTCACTTTGGCAGATGGTATTGTTTGGAGCCCTAGTCCGGATTCAGACAGTTGGCCTCCGGAAGAAGTCTTGGATGAAGCTGTGTTCAAGGTAAGTACTAGAAGCAAAGGGAAGTCAGAATCTCGTCAGAAGGAGATCAAGAAGAAGAAGCAGCGAAAGGAGAGGTCATCTTCTCCTGAGCGACCTTCTTCTCCTACTTACGACCGAGAAGATCCGAAGTACTTTGCTCCTGACATTAGACAAGAAGTTGAAGCGATCATGCAAGAAGAGCTGGAGAAGAGACGGAAGATAGTACAGCAGCTTCCTACACCGACTACGGCAGCCCCTGTCTCACGGGAACAGTCTTCAGTCGAGGGAATACACTCTTCTGGTCTTCCACCCAAGGAAGCAGCTACTACATCTTCTCTGTTGGAAACCCCAGTCACTCTTCTGAAGAGATCCCTTTACGACTTATTGAGAGACTTGTGGAATCAGAAGGCGGATGCAACCTTCCAACAGTTGTTGGATGACAACGCTGGTTACAGGAAGCTGTTACAATCTGTGCTTCGAGGATCGAGGAAGAGGAGGACCGCTAAACTTCCCAAGAGCACCCCGATCCTAAGGATAGAGCATGAGGACTTGGGAGCCCCAGAACTGGATATGGAGATCCATGGCTGTCTTCTGAAGAAGGTACCCATTGATTCCGGCTCCGGAGTTAACATCATGACTGAAGAAACGGCTCATGCCCTAGGCTTCACTGAGTTCCAACCTACTCCGAGAATCCTCAGAATGGCGGACCAGACCAGAAGATGACCTTTGGGGCAACTGAAAGATATCTTGACGGTAATTGGTGGAGTATCTTTTTACCTCACTTACATCATTTTGCGACCTGTAGCTAAGGTTGGATATCAGGTGTTGATAGGAAGACCATGGCTGTATGCTTCAAATGTAAATACCGACTGGAGAAAACATCGCTTGAGATTTCTCAATCCCACACCCAAGCTAGGTGAGAAGACTAAGGTCTCGTTTCCTTGGAAGAAGATTGGACACCAAGGAGAAACTCCTTCTACGACAGAGGGGTACACTTCAGAAGACTCAGCTGCGTCTTCTGACAGTGATGAACGGTATAATGAGTTTGTGGTGAATAACTTGTGTACTACAGAAGTAGCAGAGAGAGCAGAAGACGTGATCTGTGGATACATTGAGTGCTACGAAGTTGCGGAAGAAGAGCTTCCAGAAGATGAGAATACCGTCTTCCCTTCGGAAGATCCGATAGTTGGTCTTCCAGAAGACGAAAGTATCGTCTTCCCTTCGGAAGATCCGACAGTTGGTCTTCCAGAAGACGAATCTGAACCGGAAGAAGCTCCCAAACCGGAATACTTTGGTGCCAGTGAGTACAGTCACACTGAAGGAATGGTAAACCCGGATGATCTTCAAGAAATGGAGGTTGCTCCTGGGAAGAAGCTGAAGCTTTCCAAGGTGATCGAGGACCAGCAGTTGGAAGACTTCCGAGAACTTCTAACGGAGTTTCAGGATGTCTTCGCATGGACAATAGAAGACATGAAGGGCATACCTCGAGAGTTGGGAGAGCATCGCATTGACTTGCTGGAAGGCGTTGTTCCTGTACGGCAGAGGCAATATCGACTCAACCTCAAGTACTCGCTTCTGGTGAAGGACCAGATCGACCAATACCTGAAGACGGGAGTCATCTTCCCAGTGCTCAGTAGTGAGTGGGTAGCTCCTATCGTCATCGTGCCGAAAAAGCAGACAGGGAAGATCCGAGTGTGTCAGGACTTCCGGAAGCTGAACTTGGCCATGAAGAAGGATCACTATCCTTTACCATTCACCAACTCTGTGTTAGACCAGGTAGCAGGACATGAGTTCTACAGCTTCCTAGATGGGTATTCTGGGTACAACCAAGTTTCAATCAGAGAAAAAGACAAGTCGAGAATCACTTTCACTACTGATTGAGGCACATACGCGTACAATCAAATACCGTTTGGTTTATGCAACGCACCCGCCACATTCCAAAGATTGATGATTACAATCTTCAAGGAGTATCTTCGAACCTTCATGGAGATATTCTTGGATGACTTTTGTGTTTTTGGATCGAGAGAAGACCACCTGATATTTCTAAGGAAGTGTTTTCTGAAGTGTAGAGAACATCGTTTGGCTCTTCATCCTGAGAAATGCTTCTTTGGTATGTCAGAGGGAATTTTGCTATGGCATAGGATTTCTGGAAGGGGCATAGAAGTCGACTGTGCTAAGGTGGAGGTCATCATGAAACTTCACCCACCTGCTAACCTGACTCAGTTGAGAAGCTTCCTGGGCAACGTAGGATACTACAGGAGGTTTATTGACATGTACGCAGAGGTAGCAGGAAGACTCACCAAGTTGCTGAAGAAAGACGAACCGTATATTTGATCTTCTGAGCAGCAAGAAGCATTCGAAGAAATGAAGAGGCTTCTGTCGGAATCTCTTGTCCTAAGACCACCTGATTGGGAGAGAGTCTTCCACATTTATGTGGATGTTTCTGCTTTCGCCATAGGGGTGGTGTTGAGTCAGAAAGATGAGAAGAAGAAGGATTATCCCATCTACTATGCGAGAAGACAACTCAGTGATGCAGAGAAGAAGTACTCGACAACTGAAAGGGAGTGCCTTGGCATGATTTACTCCTGTAGGAAGTTTAGACACTATCTTCTAGCCAACCCTTTTGTCTTCTATATGGATCATTTTTCTTTGAAACATCTTGTAAAGAAAGCAGATTTGTCTGGTAGGATAGCTAGGTGGATTCTTCTACTCCAGGAATTTACTCACACAGTTGAGTACAGACCTGGAAGACAGCATGTTAATGCTGACTACCTATCCAGATTAGAGACGGAACGACGAGAAGATGAAGTGGAAGACGAGTTCTCTGACGAGAAGTTGGTTTCAGTTTTCGCAGAGACACTTTCATCTGAGGGGGGGTGTACCGCCTGCTTCCCAGAAGACGAGACTAGATCTTCTGATCCAGTCTTTGCGACTTCCACAGAAGAGTCAATCTTCAAGGACTTGAGGAAGTTCTAAGAAGACCAACAGTATCCCGAGGGATTGGATGCGGAGCAGAAGGCTGTCTTCTTACACAAGGCAGGTCCTTACGTCATCTTCCAGGGTATCCTGTTTCGGAAAGGACATGACGAGAAGCTAAGGAGATGTCTTGAGCCTTCAGAGATTAAACCAGTGATCACAAGTCTTCACTACGAAGATGCATGGGGTCACTACGGGCTGAAAACCACAGTGAAAAAAATATTAGACGCCGGATACTGGTGGCCGACCATGTACAGAGACACTTTCCATGAGATCAGGAAATGCGATGCGTGTCAGAGGGTGGGAAGACCAACAGCTACGACTAGGTGACCCCTTACTCCCATTCTTCCGCTTGCTCCTTTTGAAAAGTGGGGAATCGACTTTGTTGGGTCTATCGCCCCGGTGGCTAGAAGAACACGAGCACGGTATATTCTGATAGCTACCGACTATGCTACCAAGATGGTGGAAGGCGAGGCAACAAGGAAGAACGACGCCGCCGTAGTAGCCAGGTTCCTCTGGCATAACATTATCACTCGGTACGGATGTCCGCTGGAATTGATATCAGATAGAGGTACTCATTTCTTAAATGAGACAATCTCCCTCCTGACCCAATACTTCAGGATTAAGCATCGGAAGACGACGCCATACAACTCGAAAGCGAACGGACTGACGGAGAAGTCAAATGGTCTTCTGTGTAACATCTTGAATAAGGTAACTGTTAACCATGCGTATGAATGGGACACGAAACTGCCATCTGTGTTATGAGCTTTCAGGATTTCACCTAAAGTCACGACCCAGAAGACACCCTTCTACCTAACTTATGGCATGACACCTATTGTGTCCATCGAGTTAGAGGTCCCAACTTACAGGTTAGCCGTATCCGAACGCATGGGATAGGAAGAGAGTCAGGAGCAGCGTCTTCTAAACTTTATAGAGTTTGAAGAAGACAAGAATGCAGCTTTGGAGAAGACGTACGAGGTACAAGCGCAACGGAAGGTGAACTACGATGGTAAGCTGAGGAAGGTGACCGTCGTGGATGAGGACTTGGTTCTTCTCTACGACAACCGACATCTTAAGTTTCCAAGGAAACTTCATCTTCGCTGGATGGGTCCTTACCGCGTCTTAGAAGTCTTCGACAATGACTCCTTGCAGTTGGAAGAGTTGGACAGTACATTGATGATCACTCGTGTTAATGGGTGGCGTGTCAAGAAGTACTGGACGTGAACAGAAGTGCTGAAACACTGATGTTTGCGGGGACGCAAACATGTGAGGGTGGGCGTATGTGATGCCCACAAATTACAGGATTCACGAATTTTGAATTTTTTAAGATTAATAACTTGTTTGTATAACTGAAGAAGCATTGTTACTTAATATTACTGCTTCCTTAGAAGGAAGATGATCTTATGAGCTTTTTAATAAGAAGTTGACTTCTTCGGAAGACGATCATCTTCCGGGAAGCGTCTTCTCAGTTGCGTCTTCGGAAGACTGTCTTCGGAAGTCGACTGTAACCAATTCGTATCAAGAGTGGCTTTGTGTTGCTTTTGTGTTTAAGAGGGGCTTGGTACGAATCCTGAGTGGTGTGGTGAGTTCTTTTGTTATTTCGAGAAGTTGGAAGTCGGGGACTAGGCCTGTGCCTCCCGGTCTTTCAAGCTTCTCAACTCCACATCTTCCTAGAGAGACTAGAAGACTGAAAGGCTGGCAAAATGAGCGAGAAGACGTGAGGGTCCATTTCGGGTCTCTTCTGTCCGACCCATAGCAGCCATTCCTTCTTCTTCCCAAACTTAGGAGAGAGTCGTGAGAAGACTTGCTGGCAGAATCTGGAGAGAAGGGTCGAGGGTCCTGTCTTCCCACCGAGCAGCAAGCTTCTCTTGAGTGCGTATGGGAGGTGAGAAGTCAGAAGAACAGAGTGCAAATGTCTTGTCTGTTGTGAGGATAGATTGCGCGTAGGAAGACGAAGACAGATGAGACCAGTGAAGGGAAGCCTGACTTCAGGAGGTCTTCCGAGAAAGACATTGAATTGGAAACTGTCTCGGGTGTCTTCCCAAAGGCCACTGTCATCGCAGGAGCCCGCAACCATCTTCTGAACCTGTTATGCAATCTACATTTCACGAATCTTGTATCTTCTGATAGGAAGTAGGATGTAATGTAAGGTGGGTTGTCTTCTTGGTAATCCATGCGAGGCCTTGCTTAGATAGGATTGTTTAGATATAGCTCGGAAGACGAGAGCTATTTAGGAAGTACTGTTAGAATCCCGGAAGACGGAGTAGCTGTCTTCTGGAAGACTAGTTTCGTCTTCTAAGAAGTAGAAGCTAGACTGTGGACACTTGGGAAGGACTGAGCCTTCAGCTCATAGTAAGTGCGTGTGGCTTAGTGCAACAGGTCTTCCAGTATGTCAATGCATCCTCGAGGGTTGGCGTTACCGGCGGCAGAGTTGGCCGAGGCCACGCCCTTCCTCAAGGAGTTGGGTCTCGATTTCTTCCTATGGGATTGGAACCTCGCAGACCAGGGACTTCTGGAGGAGGTGTGGGCCGCGTTACCACGTCGCAACCGTGTACCTGCGAAGGCAGGAGTAGCTCGAGGAAGACCATCTTCCTGGACTGAAGATTGGTGGCGCAAGGTCTTCCACAGGCCAAAATCCGAGGACCGAGGGTATTGGTTTGAGAAGAAGATCCAACCTAGGATCGTGAGCGCGTGGCATGTGCTTGGGAGCACCACTTGTCTCTTCGTGGAGGACAGGCTGTAAACCCTCCGCGGTCCTATCGATCAACTACCCCCCCCGATCTCTCAACCTCCACGATCGTCATCCACGAATCTGCAACATGTCGGACCTGTCTCTCACTCAGTGGTCACCTCTGATGGCTTTGATGGAAGCACACCATGAACTTGAAGGGAAAATGCTGAGTTCACTCATTCATACACCCACAAACTTATCAACTAAAAATCTCCTTAAACACATCAACTAAAATCCTCCATTCTAACGACGTCTCTCAAGTTCTCACATGCTAAAAATATCCCACACTCTCTATATTACTCAAGTTGTCATTACGACAATGTGAAAACAAGGATGAGGAGCTCTTCTCTACTCCTCTATTTATACATTCTAGGTTTTTACTTTGGTACCCTCCGGTAACTCAGCCGTAACTACTTTTACCGGATTTTACTAAGATATTACTTAAGGTAAAAGCATTGATCACATGGGCTTTTTACCTTTTCACATGGGCTTATTCCTTCAAAGTCAACAACTTCTAGAAGGATTCTAGAATATTCTCAAGGAATCTCAAATTTCCACCCCCCCCTCTACACTAGGACCCACTAAAAAGAAAACATGTGGAATCTCTTCTTGTTTTTAATGCCCACAAAGTCCACAACTTTAATCCAACCACTAATATCAAGTCAAAAAGGAGATAAGGGATACTTTCCACCTCCTTTCTACCTTTTAGACAAGATGACAAGATAGTAGTGCTCACTCTTTAGCAAATATCTGAATTCTGCCAAAAGTACAGCTAAGTTTAACCATAACTAACTTTTAGCTAGTCATGACTAACTTGATACCTCCTAAAAGTACTTTGGCAGCAAATAAACATTCTCAACACTTAGTTAGAACTAAACACCTTACTACTAGACAAACTTCCTATGTGTAACATAGGTCGTTACAAGGCAGGGTAGGAATGGGTGGAAGATCGAATCTTACCGAGAGCCGAAGAAGCAACTTCTGGCGAAGCTGTTTCTACATCTCTTTCCCAGGAGAAAGCGCAGAAGACGAGGTACCTAGGAGATCAGGACGTAGAGTTCCTGGAAGCCGTGTGGGATGAAGGAGTACCCATCAACTGGGGCGCATACATCCACAATTATGTACAGGCGGAGCTAGCGTACTTGGGTACCCCGGCAGGAAAACACTTGACACCTTTCCTCTGCTGCTTGTACGTAGCCACGAGGGATCTTAGGGGAGATCAGTTGGCAGAGTATGGACCAACAAGGCAACAGGAGGTGAAGGAGGAGACGATGATCGAGCAGCAGCCGCAACTCCCCCTCCCACTCTAATGCCGCAGCTGAAGTCCGGTTCTCATCAGAAGATGCTTCTGGTGAGGGAAGACGAGTCTAGTGGATCGGAAGATGCCACGCCACCGAGGAAGATGGGTCCTAGAAGTGTACCTAAGAAGCCCGCCTCTCTCATTCATTCAGGATCGGAGTCTGGCTCGGAGAAAGAGCCGCTGAGTACCCGATCGGAGCAGAAGACCGCTTTTGCAACACCAGGGAGTCTTCCGAAGACTCCAGAAGACAAGAGAAGAAGGGATACACCTACTGCGATGAGAGGAAGCGCAGTGAAGAGGACCGCTTCTGCCATGGGGAGGGATCTTCCACCCCGGAAGATGAGAAGAGTAGCTTCTTCTCGTGCGCAGAAGATGAAGATCATAGTGGTGGAAGAGGCATCCTTGCCTCTGGAAGATCAGGTAGAGACCTCCGACCAAGTCGTGGAGATGAGCCTGTCTTCCGCAGGAAGACGACTGGAGGAGTTCGGTGCTTTCTTCCGAGCCGAGATCTAGCCCGCTATGGAGTTTCTGGAGAAGAGAGCGAAGACACAGGAGAGGCCCTTGCAACCTGGATTCGGTCTGCGCACCTTGCTGCGACAGGAAGAAGACAAGACGAAGATAAAGTCGCTGGAAGCTAGTCTCCGCACCACGGAGAAGCTCGCAGCAAGATACAAGACGGAAGCTGCCGCTTCTACCAAGGAGCTGGTGCAACTTCGGAAGAGCAACCAGGAGTGGCAGACGCGTGTACAGCAACGCGATCAGGAGGTCCTCCGAGTGCAAGAGAAGATCACCGTCCTCGCAGAGGAGAAGATGACTTGGAAGACACAGCGGAAAGCCGCAGAAGCGCGAGTTGCAGCTGGGAAGACGCAGCAGGAAGCAGCGGAGGCTCGTGCACAGGAGATGCTAGCATAGTCGATGGAAGCGTTTCGGAAGAAGTTTAACTTTACCGCGGGTAGGAAGTTACTTATCTTAGCTAGAGGATGGGACAACGAGTCCAAGATGATGTTGGTGGAATGCAGGGAGAGCATGTTCAGGTACTTGGATCGGCAGATAGAGGGAGTGAAGACACTCTATGGTCTTCCCTCGCTTCCGACACCCGCAACTGCATCTTCTCACGCTCCAGTACCATCGACTGGATCCGAGTTGGAGAAGGAGGAGTTCGACCTCGCTGTGCACTTGGTAGTGACAGCATTGGAAGTCGAGAAGACTCAGGAAGACGCCCCGGAAGACAAGATATCTTCTGGAAGACAGGAAGACGAGCCGTCTTCTCAGGTATTCCGCGTGGAGGAAGCAACTTCCCCAGACACCCATGAGGTCGCCATGGTCCCTAGTACCGAGCTGATGCTTCAGAAGAGTGAAGAAGCACCGGTCGACTCCGCTTCCTAGAAGACGCTTTCGTCTTCCGAAGCAGAAGCCGAAGCCGAGAAAGACGCAGCCGCAGCGACAGCAGGGCCAACAAAGAGCGATGAGGAGGAAGCCACCTCAGTGACACCCTCAGTGACACCCTCAGTGACTCTGCAGGGCTTCTTAGCTTATCAGAAGCCACATTAGGAGCTCCGATAGGAGCAGATCAAGTAGAGGTTGCCTCCGAGCAATCAAAGTAGATAGTAACTGAAGTGACAACTCCAAATTTAGTAGGATCGAACATGCTATCTTAGGGGTGGCAGTTTCTCAGTGTAAAAATAGTTAGGATACCATGTGGTAGCATAGGTAGCGTAGGAGCAACAAGGTGGATGGCTAATTAGGAAGGGGAACCGCTTGGATGTGGGGTGGCAACCTCCTGTCAGCGCCTCTCTCTCCCTGGTGGTCGTCTCCCCTGTTTCTCATGACAGCGACATAAGTAGGATCGAAGAGTAGGAAACAGAGGTCTGTAGCTACTGCACACACACACATCGATTTTATGGTGTATGCAGACTAGACACATTAGAGAGGAGACATATGATAGATAGTTCTTCGCACACTACACCCGTTGTTGGAAACATACGAATAGTCTGGGAATACACAAGAAGGGTCTGCATGCTCGTACCAGCAGTGGTTTGAAGATGTAGATAGAGGTAGTGAACAGTTTAGGAACATGGAACGGCATCCTCGTGCAATCCTGTTGACTAGACTGGTGTGTCGAAGAGTAGGCGCAGGAAGTAGAGGGAGTGAGCTTCCCAATGCCATTGTGACTTCTTCTCGAGGAATGGATTATAGATTTGAGTGCAGAAGCTTTGTTCATGTCTTCTGGGTGGTGGGGTTCCTTGAATTTGCTCCCAATTGTGCATGGAAAGTGTTCTTCTTGAGTGGCGATGAATGTAAACAGTTGTGGCAGTGTAGCTTGGCTCGTCCAGTAGAGCACTTAGGATCTACGTACGGACGGTCTTATGAGTAAGAGATCCCAGAAGATAGAGTAGTCGGAGCAGCGAAGAGAAGAAGAAAGAAGCCTTCTTCCCGCAACAGAAGACGACATCCTCGAGGAAAAGACGGTGCAACAGTACTCACGTTTGTTGTCCTCCTCCCCAAACTATTACAAGCAGGGATGGCTTGTTAGTCAGGATCCAGACTAGAAGCCTGTCGGAATCTTAATTTCTCTTTTTCATCTTGTTTTCTCTTGTTTGGATTTTCCCTTCTTCCCCATCTTCTCCCATCTTCCCCTCTTCTTACCTTCTTCTAGTGAGCTTCCGAAACTTCTATTGAGCTTCCGTGAAGGTGAATGTCGTTGTAGTGCTGCATGAAGACTATTTCCGTAGGTAGAAGCCTGGGAAGGCTACAGGGGGCATACACACTGTGATTGATCTAACCCGTTGGAATGTGAGTGTGAGAGCAAGGTGTAACAGCCGTGCTAGTCGACTTCTGCGAAGCAGGACAATCTTCTGGAGGTGCGAGAAGACGAGTTGAACCCCCAGAAGACGAGAATCACTTCGAGAAGACGGTACTGAGAAGACCGGAAGAAGCAACTTGGAAGCACGAAGATCGTCTTCCCGAGCTTCCCTGTGAATAGTTGTGTGATATTTTAGTTAGTAGTTGTTTGTTTAGATCCAGAGTACCTTTTGGTGTATCTGGAAGACGTGTGGTTTTGTGAGAAGACGGGATTTTAGGCAAAACCCATGTGTTTGTGTGTTTGAACAGATCTTAAAACTTAGAGCAGCGTTACTTGTGCAAATCCTCTGTGGGAACGATATCTTGTATACTAAATGGGCAAAAGGAGTAATCATGCGTCACTACATCTCACTTGTCGAATTCAAAGAGAGACGACGAATGTTAGAAATGATGAGCTAAAAGAACATAAAGCAGACATTGGTTGAGGTGTACTTGAAACCGTAACATTTCAACGTGCTTTGTAGCAAGACATCACTGCGAAAAATTAGTTGCCTTTATTTAATAACAATTGTGTCCATGGTAGATTTAGAGTTTGATTGTAAAAGCAATGGTAGACTCCATTTTGTTAGTTTTGATATATTGTAAATCATATGTGCATGCGATGAAAATGACTATATCATAGTTATGTTGTTTGCTGTGCAATCGTGCTATATATTTGGGATGTCTGATCGATTGACTATATACTTGGTATACTATGTGACTTGCATTTCTGCTATAGACATGCGATGTTCGATAGATCTACAATATCACATTTGAAACGTTGAAAGATCATTTATGTATAGTTATTTCTATATTTTTTGATTGATATCTCATCAGTATGTGAATCCTTTATCTATATTCTAAAGGATGATACTCGGCATGTAAATGTCGCATGCAACATATATCATGTAGAACTCTCGATGAAAATGTTCAAGAAACTGTAATCTCGATAAACTCTCGTTGAACTCTCGATATCGAGAGTACAAAGAACTTATTGAGATTTAGCACCACCAAATCAAGAAGTTTGATTTTGATGTAGATTGAACGATTGAGATTATAATAGTTTGTTTGTAAGCTGAAAGAAGATGTTTATGCTGAACTCTCACAATCAATAGCTTGAATATCGCTCGTCGATAAACAGAATGCAGAGCTTATCTTCATCAAGAAATGAGGACTCACAAAAATCTCTCGAGATGGAGAGTCTATCTATAATGAGATCGTACAACACGTGGAGCTGTTTCTTTAAGATTAACTCTCAGTGATCAAGAGTTTTTATTTTTTTAATTAATCTATTCGATGATCTAGAGTGAGCTTAACTCTCGACAATCCGGAGTTCATTTTTTATTTTGAATAGTAATTTACTCTTGGTGATCAAGAATTAACTTAGCTCTCGATGATCGAGAGTCCTTTTCTATTTCTCTAAGTAATAATCTATTCTCGGTGATCAAGAGTTGACTTATTTCTTTCGTATCCAAAAATATCAAACTTTCTTGATGAGAAAGAAAAAAATTCAAGTAATGAACTTTAGATTGTCGTGAAGACCCTCCACATGATTAGATCTTATTACTCCAACCTTTAACTGACCTCTTTTCTCACCTACAGTGGGTGGTGTATACACCAATACTCATATGTGATCTGCACGTGATTCAACACTCTCCAAAATTACACAAAAGTATCTGATCTATCGATGAACGAGAGATCAAAGATCCTTCTCACTAATCTTCTTAATTCATGTTGTTATTATCTTCTACTTTTAATCTCATACATTCAAGATGTGTCCATCCGAATATTAAAATACATCATATTCTTGATTAATTCTCGACATCGAGAGCGCTAAACTCTCGATGTTGAGTTGGTCAAGAGATATACATATTCTAATATTCGTATCGATACTTCTACATGCAACATGCTGACAACTTACATACTGCATGTCGAGTGGACGACCTTTCTATATTCTCTTGTTATACGATTGTCCTCAATCGTGAGAAGCACTAAATCTAGAACTGTGAAGATTACAGTTATCTTGAATTGCTTCCAACTCCCTGTTCAATATTGATAGACATTGATTCTACACTTGAACGTACTGCGACCATGGACCAATCCATGTTATTAAGTGCAGTGATACATGAGATTGCCTGAAGCATAATGTGTGTATATTACACACTCAGTAATAGATAGTGTTATTCTAAACTATCACTAGCTATTCTAAAATTCATCCACACTTAAATATGTTTATACTCGAAGGTTCATTTAGTGACAGCAGCTAAGGACTAAGCCCAAACAATAAAGTACCTAGAAACTGCGTAACCTCTACTACCGCTTCCAGTTGCACATGTACCACATAACTGAATCTAGATTTAAAGTTGAACATATTGTTCTGGAGCTCAAATTTCTTATGATACACTCATCATGAGTTCAGCTATTATAGGATGAAGACCTCATACGCAGTCAAATCTAAACTGCAACTACACCATCAGGTTCTCAAATTTAAATTTCACTTGAAACTAAAAATATTTGTCCGAAAAATTGATATTATAATTGATGTTATTTTGCCAAAACGCACATATTTTCCTCTTTTTATCTTCAATTTGATTTCATGTGCACGGTCTTGGAAACAGTTTTTTATTACTACGGTATTCTCTACTCTTCGAGGTATCTCTTGTAAGACGGTAGGGCATTCTGAATTCTAAAGGGTGCATTTTGACTTTTTAATAAAATATAATCCTTCAATGAAAATTTAATAATTTTGAACTTTTGTCTAGTGATCTAGTAGATCATCTAAAGCCACAAATAAAACCATTTCTTTACTATGAAATACTTTTCATAACAAATATATATTATTCTATACGCTTAACAAATAGTAGTAATTATCATTGATATGTGAATCAATAGAATAGTTTTTGTATAACATACATACTTGACTATTCTTTTGGCGCATACCAGTTAAATAGAAAATAATAAGATTTATTTCTTGGATTATTTATTATCTTAAAATTTAATTAATTAATATTAAACAGATAAATCTCAAAAATTGACTCTTTATTACTTGTATATTTTATCTATTTGTTTATTTCTCTTGAATGTATTTTTTGAGCTCATCTAACGTTGTATATCATGTTTAGCCTTGGCATACGTCCCATGTAGTTTTCACATGCACTCACTCATTAACTTTAGGGTTGTTTCAATTGATTTAAATTTAAATTTTTTCTTTTCTTTGCACGGGTTCACTCTACAGATTTTTCGAAAACACTTGATTCTAAAAGAAGGTATTTTCATTATTTTAATAATAATTTAAAGACAAGAGGTTCTTAAGCGAAACTATTTCAGTTATAGTGTCATTTTTATTTTAGAATCTAGGCTCTTTACCGGAATAGTCTCACTATTTTAGATTAACTGTATTTTTATTTTGATATCAGTTTGAATTAGAAAATGATATTTTATTTTATTCAGTTTTATTCAGTTTCAACTTTTTGAAAAATATAACTATTCTAAATACAGATATTAAAGAAAAACTATTATTTATTATCAATAGCTGTAGCATGTGATTTTGAACTTCTATACTAGGTGATCCTTCGTGTTTTCTTTAGTACAATGAAATTTTTAATATGGATCTCACACTCATCACTTTTAGTAACGACTTCAAAATAAAATTCATTTGATCTTTTATCTTCTAACTGATATATCATATATATTTTATCTTTTATTTATTTCTGTATAATATAGAAAAGAAAATTTTTGATATTTTATCCATTTATATCGTATTCATTGACAGTTAAGCTCAGTTCAATCCCTCAACTCTTTGGAGGGATTAGGTACTCATTCGTAATGTTTTCTAAGAAGTTTATTTCGTCCGGTATAGTTGGATACTTGTCTCAAGGAAGTCATTCATGATATCTCAGATGATCTTGCATGAACTAATAATGAAGGCATTAGAAAAAACTTCATTTAACTTTTATAGTGAATACATACTATAATTTTTAATTCAGAACATAAATAATTAAGGTATTGAAAAAGATTATATAAGAAGGTATAAGAATTTTAGAAAATCTGAAATACTTTTTTTTAAAGAAATAGTAAAAGTACAAAGAGTAAAGAAATTTAACTTATGTGGTACATTTACGTTACAATGTAAACTAAGTGACTTCTCTGCAGTACTAGTTTGACTGTGACATCTCATATGTGGATGGATCACGTAGATCAAGAAGAATAAGAATCCGATAATAGATCATTCAATTCTCTATTAATTTGTTTGACCTGGCTAAAATTAATTGTTTATTTATTCTAGTCCGTCGATCTTCCAAATGTAAAATTTCTAATTATTGATTAACGAATGTGGTATTAAACCTGAGGTGACCATCAAAATAGATGATTTATACAGAGGATGTTACTGAAGATTGCATACCTTTAAACTCTAACTAGATCATCATCAATATAGTTTTATGTGTGATCATTTCAAAATGGTTGGCTCCATCGTCACATAATAAGTTAACCTCATTCATATGTATACCATCCGTGTTGTCACATAATCCCATCTTTCTTCTAAAGAATAATCAACCACAGTTTGTGCTTGTATCAGATTCCTATGAGCTTTTCATATTTATTTATTTAGACTTTTATAATCGATTACTCATTAACAAATACGTTTTTATAAAAATGCTTTATAAGAACCTTTGGTAGTAGTCGATGGAGTCTATAGTGACCATCTCTTGGGGGGAGGGAGAGAGTCAGCTCCTCTTTCTGGACTTTACACATGATCAGAAATAGATTTTGTGAATTTGCTTTCAGAGAAATTTAACCAAAATGCTTTTGGTGACGAATAAATTTTGACTCTCTAACTTACATATTTAAGATACATATTTTTCTTTAAGACATACTTGTGTATTTTGACTGTTTCCAGACTTTAGTGCTTGTATATACACATTATTTTCCTCGGTTTTTCAAAACCTTTTCACAAGTAGAGATAAATTACAGTTCCCAAAAGAATTGAATTTTCGACTGTTCTTTTACGCTTCTCCGCACAGTAGGTTAATTCGGGTATATCTTCTGTATACTTCTATATACGTCTATACATTTTCTATATAGACGTTTTTAGAATTCTAACTTCTGTAACTTAACTGTCATCACTAAATAAGTTGGTCTGCTGTGATGATTTGGATAATGAACTTGTGAATAAATATGCATCGAAGTGCAGTTCTGGCCGAGAACAGAAAGAAGACAAACGTGAAGAGTGCTTGTAAAATAAGGAGTTTATTGTTTATACCTTCAGTGCATTTTCCTTCTTTTTGTTATGGTATGTTTGATCGTTGAGTGATATACTGCGGAGCTACTACGTTCAACACTGGATGTCAAGAGAATAACAAAACACTGAACCTGCTTTATATTTACAACTCAACTGAGTTGGCTTTGCTGCTCATGATCACCACACTACAAACATCTCCATCCAGAAATAGGTTTGACAGACGACGAAGCTTTTCCATTCTAATCCGTGTTCCTAACTTTCGTGTTTCCGTTACGTTTGCGACAGAGCCTGCAGGAAACAGCTTACAAGAACGAGTGCAGGATCGCGGGCGTTTGATCTTCATAAACAATCCGAATTCGAATCCCACCACTTTCCTAAATCTCCACAAGCTTTCAACTTCTACCTGATAAGGCCAGTTCCTGAACAAGAGTGAATTCAACTTGCTTCAAGTGGAACGCTACTGTACCACTACGATCATCATGAGTCGTATCCACACCTGCGTCGTCTGAAGGTTTGTCCCGAAGATCATTTCAGGATCGTTCCATCTCTCTGATGGGATGTTCATGTAATTGACACGGGGAACAGTAGGTCGACGAGTTCATCATCGTCATCTGAAGAGAAGAAGAGAAGCTAGTACGCCGGCGGCGCTCAAGAGCAGAGGCTGTGGCCCACTCAGAATTACAGCGCTGCTGTTGGAGGGGGAACTTCCTGGTGCGCCTGGGGTGCCTGGGGCCGACGGCGTAGAAGGGGAAGAGTTGGATCCGGGGATGGTTCCGAGGTCGTTCGGTCCAGGAACAGCTGGATAGGCTGGTGACAAAAAAGGAAGAAGAAACGATCAGAATACATTCACTCGGATACAACATCAAGAACGCATGCTGCTGCTGACGATTTCTAGTGTAGCAGTGAGGAAAAATCACAAGGAACGAATCCACGACTTGAGCACATAAGAAGCTGGCTGAAGAATTTTGCGGGTGTTGAATCTTACCGGGACAAGTGGGCTCGACCGTTTGCGTGATCCTGGCAAGAGGAAACAGTTTCAACAGATAAGTCTTACTTATGAGCAGGAACGAGCCAACAGACAAAATATCTTCCCAGCAGCAAAGAAAGCTCCGAAGAAAGGTCTTCAGTGTCCCTTCCCACTCTAAAGCTTGGAACAGACTCGAGAAAGTTGAGACCCGTCCAGTCGGAAGGACGAGCGAGCGGGCGGGCGGGCGGGCGGGCGGGAAGAAACGAGATTCAGCTTCGTCTAATGCTAATAGACTCGAGAAAGTTGAGACTTACGGTTTACCAACGCTCCCCATGGAGAGGTACCCAAAGTACTCGCACGACGTCACTTCGCACTGACCGTCAGCGAGGATCCTCGTGGTGAAGTTACCAATCTGGAGATTCTGGCTACAGTCGAGACTCGGGCACACTGAAGTGTTCCGCGCAGGGTTCGGAACACAGTGCATAGAAGGTCTGCAGAAACCACCACCATCAGTCAGCACATGCTCCTGCTCGCCAATTAGCTTGCAGCAGAGCAACTCGAAATCATACATGCTGAGCGGCATCCTGTAGTGTTTTAGCGTCAATGGGGCAAGTAGTGCCTTGCGCGAATGCACGGGTGAGTTCTAAAGTCTAGAGAGAGAGAGAGAAGCGAGACCGAATGCGGTGTCGTAGGAGCAGTAAGTGGAAAGAACACCAACGACCAGAACAAGTGAACAGAGATGATGATTAGTCCAGAAGAGGGAGTAAGAAAACTTACGTGGGACTCCCGTAGCATTTACACTGCACGCAGTCCTCTGGAGTGGTCAAGTTGTACGCTCCACTCGTGACGACGAGATTCCTGTCCTGAGCGCCGCTAGAGAAGTTTGCCTGGCAAGCTGCAAACAGCAAGCAGTCGTTAGTTCGATTCCGATAATGTCCGCAAAATGTCGCCCACATTGTCCTTAAAATCTCCTTCGCCCGTCCGGAATGAGCGCCCCGTCTCTCGAAGAAAACTACCGAGTCTAGAACAATGTAAAACATTGTCGCTCGGGAGGATGAAAAGAGAGACGAGGGCAAATAACGGAACCAGCAACTTCGTCAGTTAGCGCTGATCTGGTTGTGCGTGAGCCAGAATGCACTATCTGGTAAGGACGGATGAAGGCGGCACTCGTTGATTCTAACAAGAAAAGGCATTTGCTTTCGTCTACAGCATTCCCGTGGATAAGAAGTTCCCGAAAGCAAGCAACATCCTGAAGCTGCTGGCGAGAGAGCAGGAAGACCTCAATACAAGGAGGGGGAATCAACACTTGACGCTCACAACCCTGCAAGCCCTACTAAAACCCCTGAGAAGAAGAGCTCATACGTGAGAAGCAGCATTTCATGGGTTTAAGAAGGAGATGGGGTACAAACCTGGGATAGGAACTCGAAGGAGCTGGGCGATAAGGAGTGACGAGGCGTTGGTGATGTTATTCAGCGTTTGAATGATCGACGCGTTGCTTCCGAACTTTTGGGCGATAATATTGAAGTCATCTCCACTCGCCACTTGATAGGTAAGGCCGACGCTGAAGGGGTTGGGTGCGGTGACATTCGGGCACGAACAGGCGAAGGGAATGGTGAGCTGCTGACCGGGTTGAATGAGGGTCGGGTCTGCGATATTATTCACCGTGGCGATCTCCTGGTAAGTAATCAGCCTGCCGAAGGTTGTTTCAGCGATCTGGGACAGACTATCACCCGATTTCACCGTATACACTGTCTGGTTCGTTCGGCGGACCTGGTTCAGACACTCGCATCGCAGGGGTACGAGCACGACAGTGCCATTGGGTACTCTGGAGGTTGCCAGCGTCCTCGCTTGCAGAATATCCAAGTTATTCGCTCCCATGAGGTCGTTGAACCCCACACCGAAGAGATCGGCGACGCCCTGTAACGTTGGCTCACCTGAGGCGTAGTAGCTCAGTCGAGAATCGCAGGTGCCCCAGTAGCACGCCTCCAGGTAGTAAGTGGATGTTAGGGGCTGTGCGCTGGCGACATTGGAGCTCGCCAGAACCAAGAACACGAGTGCACCACAAACAGTCAGCAGCGGAGTTCCCATCTCTCTATCTCTCGTTCTCTCTTTCCACTCGCTCCCTCGACCCACCCGAATTCCTTCCAACGTTCGAGAATGAACTCGCTTCCTTCTGTGGGAGAGAGAGATTCTCTCTCTCTCTCTCTCTCTCTCTCTCTCTCTCTCTCTCTCTCTCGTTGCAGGATGGATTTCCACTACAGAAAGTGGCCGACCGACCGCTGCAATCACAGAGGGAGGAATGCCGAGCTATGTGCACACTCGACTCAAAGTCGAAGCGAGTTAAACGTGAAGTCCAGGGCCAACAACAAGCGGCGGTCAAACAGGGGTTCTGATTCAGACGAACACCGAAGAGTTAATAAGGATCGTGCTTTCCAGATGTCCCCACCAAACTCCCGTTGAGCAACGCCAGCAAGCATTAGAGGTTAAGTTCTTCTCTCGATGATAACTGAAGCCACACAATCTCCCCCGCTTGAGTCCGACTCATAAACACCGCCCACCGGGGCGGGGAGCGTCGTAATCGAAACGAGATGACCGACGAAGAGGAGAATATGCCAACACCTGATCTCATCAGTTAGACCAAGAAACAAGTGCTCTCCTGTGAGTTTTTTTTGTGATTCTGCAGAATTTGAGTGAGAAGCGTGCGAGCGAGAGAAAGATAGAGACAAGGAGAGTCCTCCTGTCTGTGGGCCTGAGGCGGAATTCAACGCGCTTCCCCGCGAGCAGCAAGTCCTCTACGTCGCTTTAAGGAGCTGCCTTCCTCCGTTCTGCTTTTGCTGCTGGGAATTCGAACTTCCACTCGCATCCTCTCGCTCTTCGACTTCTTCCCCAACTTCCCGCAGTGGCGACTGACTGCGTACAGCTCTTTCTGGCAAATCCACTGTTGCCAGTTGGACAGGGCTGGACTCGGGGGGCCCAAGCCGCGTCTCCAGAGTCCAGACCCGACAAACTGGATATCTTCAGTAATGGTTAGTTCTTGCCCTTAGGCCCCGGCTTAGGTTCGTTCTAAAAAGGTGGATAGTACTGGATACGCCCTTTGGGTCCCTCTTTCCTTTGTAATGCTTGATGGGGTCTTTCCATCCGTTTGCTATTCTTTGCGTCGCGTGTTTACCTGGATACGCGACTGAAGGGGGCAAGAATTCGCCCTGTCGGTCATTCGGTTCAGGTCTCTACTCATCTCTCACTTGCAGTAAAACATCGAAGAAAGAAAAGAAAACGGGTTTCGCCATTGACCTATCGCCCGGACTTGGACTTTTTCCGGGGATTTTCCGCAGTAAGGGAAGCTTTTTACCCTTCTCTACCTAAATATTTGGTGAACGTACCTTAACGGTCCATTGATTGCTCCTGATAAGCCCCCATGGCCGAATTCCGCCATTAGTGCATGCGAATATTTTATATTTACTACTTATTTCTCCGGTCTATGCCGCGCCGCCGTACGCCGCACCCCTGACTATATCCGTCCGTCCGTTTTAATCTTTTATTATTATTATATTTATTGGTAATATACTTGAATGTGAGATAATGGCGGTATCTGTCCTTTTGTTCTCACATTCTTGGGCGCAAGTATTTCCTCCCGACGTGGCATTGGCATCCTGGCACGACACGTAGTGGGCAAAACTAGCAAAAAGAAAAGAAACGAGAAAAAGGAACCGAAACGTTTTCTTTGTAGTTTGGTTTCCCTCCTGCTCTACTTACAGTAGCTGCGATTTTCCTAATGCTCATTCCTCTGCGGTTCACTAGTATATTTATATGACGTTATAGTATCACATCACTTGCTTGTTTACACCATATGAAAAGATTGCATAATTCACTTAGCTGGGTTCACTTCATGTATCACATTGTCTTGTTAATATTGAAGATGAATTATTTCTTTTCAGAATATATTATATGTGTATCATAGTGTTTTTTTATTATTGTAGATTAATTATTTCAAAAAATTATATATTTTATTGATATATTTTATGTATAATTTTATATTCCAGATACCCTTTTGAAATTCAAGATAACAATGATATAATTTTATACTCCAGATACCTCCCTGAATCTTCAAGGTAATAATGATATATTCAATGTTTCTGTAGTAATGACATTACAAGATAGTCCAGATACTCATTTAAATCTTCAGGATACTGAAGTTACAAAAGTTCTCTTCCAAAAGAAAAATATACAAAAGTTGTCCAAAAAAAATTATGCTCACCGGCTCGAACGTCTGGAATCTTAACCACTCCTGTTATCACTGTGTTATTATGAACATGTGTGTAGTTTTAGAATAGATTAGTACTCTTTCCTGACTCTAACTTTTGACTTCTGGTTTCTTTGCTAACACAGCATTTGTATATTAGAATCCAGATGTATAAACATATTTTCTTTTCCCGCTGGAAGAGGTCAACCTTGCTTAGACAAAAGATATTTTCCATACACCTGCATGTATAAAGTCAGTTTATAAATTTAATTCCCAGTCAGATGTCAGATATTCCCCTTTAACGAAGAGCTAAAAGAATGAGGATGCAGAACGTGTTAGCTTGTCCTTTCCCTTCCCCTGGCTAGAAGTGCATATTGCATGTATATTTTGCATTCACTTCGCATGCTTGTCTATTATTGCAGAAGTGTAAGGTTAGGTAATAAATTAATCTGTAGATTAAATGAGTTCACCAAGCTGCCGCACTTATATTCTGAAAGGCACATCTAGACTCCTTCCACTTATAGGTTAAGTCTGGCTTTTCTTGTAATTGTAGGTCTAACTAATATAGAAAATTATAGAAAATAAATTATTTTATTAATTTAAGTATAATTACCATCTAACACATATATCAACAAAAAAAAAGCTTTTCAAAATCAATCGAAAATGCTTATTTTTTCATTTTTTCATCTGAATCTGAAGGAGTAAAGCAAGCTTAATTTATTACCTAATCTTTCCCATCAGGTGATAAATTTATCTATAGATTAAATAAATTTCTTTTGTTAGGAGGTTATCCCACTTGTAATTTTTATACTGTGTGAGTCCATGCTTCCTTTATGGGTTATGTTCGAACCTTCTCGCAACTCCAAGTCTGTCTATCATTTGCAATTATACTTAAATTCAGATTTCTATATTGTTATTACTGATTTCCACGTAATATTTATATTTATCTGACAACAAAAAAGAGATAAAAGTTCACCAAAGGTGGTTGAGGATGCCTACTATTTATATCACATCATTTTGTATGAAGGATTTTCTGCTATGTACTATTAGGCTTTACGTGGAGTATATGAACAGGTAGGCAAGCATAATCAGACGATGGAGAAGGTGGCCGGCTTAATTTATTACTTAAATCTGTCGATGGGAAAAGTTAGGTAATAAATTACTGTAATCCAAATCTTAATGGTTATTTGAGATCAAGCCCTGGTATTATGGTTTTGGCAGCGCGCAAGTAATGCTATATATATAGGTTCTCTCTGGACTCACGCAGATTGTGGTTCTGTTACCGTAAGTGTTTATAGAATAATTCAAATTCAGTTTTATTTAAAATTTTATCTAATATATATAGTTTTTTATAACATAAACAAGAAAATCACTAGAATCACTAGAGACATGAAGAAAAAAAATTAAAACGTATTCACGAAATAATCCTTGAGTCCACTCACCCAAGGAACGAATCTAATCTCTTTATTTTTATTTATTTTCTCATACCCCTCTTGTCTCTTTCTCGACTATCTTTTGCTACGTCGCTTGAGATGCATATTTGAACATTTTCCGTGTTCTCCTCGTTTGCTGGAGGAGATAAAGGAGTGTATCCGTTAAAAACTGTACGTACGCAGCATTCCGAAAATGTACCCACCACGAAAGCGAGGTCACGGTTAGTGACTCTGATCCGCTATACAGCGTCTGTCTAGGTCGAGTTGAGAACTTTAGATATCTCGAACCTCTTCTTTTGGGGATAGTTTAGAGCTTCTCCAAGTCGTGAACGACCTGGATGGTGATAATGTTTGGAACCCCTCTCTGTAGCCCTACCTAAATTTGGCTGCGAATCTCCGTAGTGATATCTGGGGCTGCAACATAACTCTCTGATGCTCTGCTTCGAGAAACTCTAGCATCTACTCTGGTTCGTCCTAGTCAATTCATTTGAATGGGCTATATACGTACACTTGGGCCGCGCCCGGATGACGAGGACTGTGAACCTTAAGATGATCCTTCATCCGATCGAACCGTTTATTCCTGCAATACTTTTGAGGTTTTCCAGGAGCGCCCGTACTCACCAGCTCATCCAACCGCAGATAGCGATGTGAAGAATATGGTCAGAGTGCCAGGCGGAAGACAGCACTAGATCTAGGACAGGCGCTGTAAGGCAAGGCGCAACGGGCATCTGACGTCTCCCAAAGGCGTGCGAGCAGCGTGATACCAGTAGTTACCAAGGGTCACCCTGCTTTTACTGCCGTCTGGATCCAGTTGTCGGATTTTTATGACCTAAATGTACTGCCTGAAATGCACGTTTCCGTTACGGGGTAATCCCGGCCGTCTCTTGGGACAGCCGTTAATGCCATGTACTGTATATGTATAAACACGAAACCTGTATGCAGCCTCATACCTACGTAATTAGTGAAATGACGAAACGTAAATCTAGATATAATTTAATTGTTTTATGATAAATTTATCATCGATCGTGAATTTCTCTGATGATAATTATATTTTTAGGGTCTAAATCGAGTTCGATAAACTTTTTGTTACTTAACGCAGAAAGTGTGATAATCGCTGAATCGTATTAGAATAAGTGACTAGTCTTTTGCAGGTCTCATATTCCAATCTAAAATCTTAAAACATTGATAGATACTTGGATATCTATCAATCCAAGCTCTGGATTTGAAGATATTTGGAGAGGTTCCGCTATCAGATACCAATTTAGACCATAAAAACAAGCGAAAATAACATGCAAGACTGAGAATTCCACTAGAAGCTTTAAAGTATGAAGACACAATAAATCCAAGAGAAGATTACATCCATCACATCCAAATACATCCAATCGAGCTTTTGCGTATAAATCTAAATTTTATTTTCACACAAACTATAAAATCAAGAGCTAGTATACTTTACACAGCGTTTGTTTGCTGACCAGGGTCACGAAAAACTCTTAAGTCGACCATTTTCAATTCCTTTGGTGCTCTACTTCACAAAATTCACTTTAAGAGTGGATTCTCACTAAAAATTACCAACTGCAAAGTTAAAAGCTTAGTTGAACTCATAAACTCATACAGTGCCACAACCTTCAAAAATTTGTTATGAGAGTTATATCGCTACATGTAGCTGTTTTTACGGATTGCTTTATGAAAATGAGTCCTATGGTTTGTGACGACTCCGCATTGCTGGTTTATGGCAACAGAGTTTTCCTCCTGTCCTTCCTACGTGTTCTATTTTCAGACCTTAACGGGAGCAAAAAGTTAAACGTTATGTAAATAAATTTACGGCTAATGCTCACTCCAGAAATTATGTAAAAAGACATAAATTTTTGAAGAACCAACTCTGTTAGTGGTACATAAAATTTACAGCAAGAGTACGTACAAAAAAGTTACGATACTTGACGTAATTATAGACGGACAAGGTTTGAGTGGCCCTTGTAAATCACTTCTCTAGTCAAAGATCTCACTTCCAATCTTCTCTTCTATGTCTTGAACTCTTTCTCACCATGTACAGCCTCTCTCTCCAACCGGTTGACCTTCACCAAGTGGAAGTCTCTCCCTCTTTTCCCATATCTCTCGAGTTATGGTCTGTTCACTAAAGTAAGATCAGTAAGGTAAGGATACTAAGGTACTTCGTACTTACAACCCCACTATGCTTTGATAGTCAATCATCCAACCAATTATTCTGATTTCAAGAAAACATAACAGAATAACTCAAATGAGAATTTGAAATTTTTTCTAGCAAGGAATCAATAATTTGCTCCAAGTAGAAAGGTTAGCTCGACGGATCTAAAATAAAGATTCTTCTTATATATTCACTATGGAGTTATGAGATTTGAGGATTAAACCTCCTTTTTTCACTCACGAGAACTATAATTGCTATTATGACCACCAAAGTGAAATCACATGATGTATATATATGATTTTCTTTTAATAGATATAAATTTAGACACTGATTTCACACTTGAACGTGATTTTGAACATTAAAACTTTTTGACATGATAATTCTTAGACTAAGAAAAAAATAACATAAACTTATTGATTTAACTTATATTATATTATGTATTTAAATGATAAGAATGTTTAGTGATGTCTAGTTAAAGGACTGAAAAGTGTAATGATATGCATTTAAATGACATATGGAACTCTTAGATATGAATTAAAAGATGAATATTTAGAATATTGGAAGTTTCAATGATATGAAATGTTTAAAAATAACAATAATTCTATAAAAATTAATGTTCAAAGTTTTTATGATTCTTACCACTATTGACAAGAAAATAAATGAGTCAGGTGATTATATGATTGTGTCATTGAAACCCCAAAATTAAATGACACATGATATCATTTGTTTACGTCATTTAAACATTGAATTTTAGTAGTGACACTGGAGAGTATTACGACGGTTTGATTTTGTTGGGGGCAACAAACAGATCACTGATGCATCTCCATAGAGATTAAAGTACAGGGTTTAGACATAGATATTAGATTGCATGGACTCTTAACTCAAATATTTTGGATAGAGTTTTTGCAACTAGATATCAGTTTGGACCACAAGAGGCAATGGACGAGCATCAAGGGAAACCTATAACAAAATAAGAGTAATTGAAGGGCAATAGGACATCCCACACACATAGGCACGTCCATTTGAGATTTTGCACATAATTAAATGTTTTATTCTCACACAAACTGAAAAACCATAAACTCATAAGATTACAAGGGTTGGAACCCTTATTCACATCGGTTGGAAAGTCTATTGGGTTACTAATTGCACCTAGGTTTGTATAGTAACAACAAATTCCCACTCCAACTTGGATCTCTCTTTCATAATATCAGCTTTCTCCTAATTCACTTAATCTCACTAAAATCTGATCCTCAAAGGGAACTAGCAATTTCACAGTGCAACTTTGCACCTATTATTCCCCATTATACTAAAGATAATAGACATGATTTATTTGACATTGGTCCCTGTTAATGCTCCTAAGATTTCAAGATAATAAACACAATTATCTCTTAACGCCTCATTGCTTTCTAATCTCCTCGTCGGCTTTTTGCCCATGCTATCTGGTTTCTTGCCTTTACATCTCTAATACTGAGAATGGTTGTTAGTGTCTCTAGTGATTTTTGTGTTACATGTAGAGGTGAGTAGTACTGCAAGCCTCCGCATGATAAGTAAAGTCACTGCCGCTTATAAGCAAGAAGTTATTACAAGGTGGTAGTGACATTTGTTCAAATATAGATTTCTGAGTTTACAGTGAATTTCTTGTGATAATAAACAATAATTGATTGTTGTCACTCAACTGTCACTGTTTGTTACCGAAATTAACATATAATTTACCTATGTCTGGTATTTTGCTTGAGAAAGAACCACGAGAAAATTTCTCTACTAGCGATCAGAAAATTTACTCAGCAAAATATACAAAGATAGCTAGTACTTTTCAACGCAGACATTAACTGGTGACAAAAACACGTGGTGCTAGAGGTGACATGTCAAGAGAAAGATATGTTATGAGTGAACTCTAGAAGAGACATGACAAGAGATATATTGTGACGGGGTATTCACAAGTGTGACATGATAAGACTAGATGACAAAATAATGGTGACGTGGTAATATTATAAGACACTGACACTATATAATTATTTACAGAAATATCATGTATGTTACATTTGATTGGTCGCAAAAATGTTTCATCACAATTCTTTCTATCATTTAATATCAGATCATAAAATAATTATCATTTAAATAAAAATAATATAATATATTTCATAGACATCGGAACAAAGACACCTTTTATGATATAGTCATACCAGAAAAATTGGTTTAAACACTAAAATACACATCATTTAAGTCATTTAAACCATTCATGTTTAATAGTGTGTACTTAAATAACAATTTTCTCTTTATGGAAGGTTAATTAGCTCTGCAGATGCAAAAACATAATGGTCTTCATGGAAGTTTATGATTGATGACAAGTTGTCGTGACCTTCTTACGCAAGATCAAACGTAAGTAAGCAGACCTTAGCTGACTTATGTTAGGTTATGAATACTAGGAATAAAACTTAACAGCTTGAATGAGAAGTCGAGAATCTATGACCTTAGATGGTTCTCTAAACTAAGATTGAAACATTGGCTAGGACGTCATATCCCAAAGGAACTCATGTTGAACGCTATCCTAAAGAAACAAGCTTGGAAACAGATAGAGACGTGTGTCTGGTGCAAAAGAACACTGGTCAGACGCTGATCTGAACCATAAGGTCCTAGTCTGGTGGTCGACCATGGTTCCTTGGAAAAACATTAAGTATTATCGCTCCAATAGCATTTTGGGTCGTGGATGGAGCTCCAGGTATGAACTAGAGACTGAGCTATCATTACAAAGGACTCAATGAGAGTTTTCCAATAGTAACAAGAACTCCATAAACTAACATCGGAGTTGAGAATTATGACCGATCTCATGATCGATTATGATATAAATTTTAGAGATAAAAAAGAAGATGAGACCACTGATCCATAGAAATATATAAAAGAGATGCTCGATACGTGGTCACCCGACCCCAAAGTTTGGGTTTGCGGACTTTGGAGGTATGATTGGATTAGAACCAAAACACGTTCCGGTCCAGACTTGGATGTCTGGACTTACACTCGACTCAAGGGCTGAGACAAGACTAGAGAACAAGATGACATGTTAGACCACTATCCGAGAGCCTGGATCCATACGGACATGACATACGATTGGACCGCTAGATGTGCTGGATGGACCGTTTAAGATCTTATACTTTAAGAGGAAGTCAGCCCCAAGTCACGTTGTGATTTTTTCATGTTTTGGGGTCAACTTAGCAGAGTTTGAGTATAGAGTTAAGAAATACTGAGCTTGAGAGTTAAGGAGATTGTCCTGCTCCGCTCTGGAATCAAACGAGATCAAGATAAGTGGTGCATAGATGTTAATTTGTGATTGTGGTTTGCAAGTTAGCATTGTGAGTTTTGTGACCAACTAAGTAAGAGCTACTACTGGCACAACAAGGAAATAGGTGCAAGAAATAAATTCACTTCAAACCAAACAATCTGTTATGAGATTTGCAATAGAAAGAAAAATTCACTTCAGACGAAAAGTAGTTTTCTAAGATCTATGATAAGATGTTTCAACTAGACCATGAACATTATACTGTTTTTATGAGAATTGAATTTGTCCATCACAAAGTCTTGGTTTGGTGACACAACATTCTAGTAGAAATGGTTGTGATGTCTCTCCATCGTGTCAAGAAATGGTGAGTTGCTTCTCCATGTTCCATTGAGAAATATTACTATTATACTGTTTTTATGAGAATTGAATTTGTCCATCACAAAGTCTTGGCTTGGTGCCACAACATTCTAGTAGAAATGGTTGTGATGTCTCTCCATCGTGTCAAGAAATGTCCATGTTCCATTGAGAAATATTACTAAAGAATAAATTGTTAATGAAAAAAAAGAAGTAATATTGACATATTAAACAATCAAGAACACTTTCTGTCAGAAGGGTTAGGTAATAAATTAAATTGACATTAAATTAATGTATTATTAGCTAGAGGTTCCTAAACTTCTACCTTCTGAACCATGACAGTTCACTCATGCATTATGGTTTATATCCTGGTTTTCCCTTGTTTCCAGGCATGTGCTACCTGTTAATATTTATGAAATATTTTTGATTATTTATATTCACTTGGTATATCACTTTCATTTAACACTTATATAATTCCCGGATAACAGCAAGTTCCCAAAAGTTCATCGAGCATGCATATTCACTTTGGGTGCTATGCAGGACCACACAGTTTTGCATAGTAATGCAGAAGTCAGATTGAACTTCTTCAATGTAAGATATTAAAGGAACTGTAATAACTCTGTTATTTGAAGAGGTGAATATGTATATTCAGGTCTTTATATAGAAATAGGGAGTACAAAAGACACGTCATTAGAGTCAGCGAAGTCAAAATAAACTAACTCTAAATTAACAATTCTCTTAAATGCTTTTCAAGTATTGCACAACGAGAATCACATAGTTGAAAACTATGTGCACTTTCAACTCAGTCAATTTGTTTTGGTATTCCTTTTGTGTTTCAGAAGAGTTTATGTGCCTTAAAAACTCAATTCTCTTGTAGAAGGTGGATATCAAGTCCACATTAATAACTCACATGTGCTAGTTTGCAAAATTGCAGAAAATATTACAAATGATACCATTATCCAAAATTCTACAATGATTCGAGATTTTGATTCTATGCTTGATAAATTATGTGAATGGTCTTTCTAGCATGTTGGTTATACCATTTCCTTGTAATATAAGTGTGCATAGTCAATACTCTCCCTAACGCAAAGTTATTAGTCAACACTAAGAACTTTGCGTTTGTTGAGCACTGGAAAGATAATATTTTGTATTTATCGATATCATGTGCGAGTCAATATGTATTTTGACATCCATATCTTTATCTAAAAATAATTAAATTTAAAATTATATATGATGAATGAACATTAATTTTTTTAAGCATTCACTTTGAGTTTATAGAATACCTTATTTTTGCTTTAAAACTTGTTAAAAATAGCTTATATTTTATTTTTACTTATACATGTTTATAACAAAATCTCTTACTGAACCCTCGGGGTTGCAGATGAATCACCCAAAGATAATCAGATTATTGATCCATTCACCAATGGCGCCTAAAAGAGTTTGAGTATGATGAGGTCTTGTAAAACTGTTCTCTGAAGCTTGGATTTCATCATAGTTAATTTGGTTCCAAGTTCTCACGAGTAAAAAAGTTTAAATAGAGTAATGAGAATGCCTCTTTGCATCGAACCAGCATGAGATACCCTTTTAAGAAAATTACAATTACAATGAAAAGAGGCACTAACTACATTTGTATATTATCCTTCGTGTGAAAGTAACATGAGCTACTTCCTCTCCTACTAGAAGAGAATTTATGGATATGTTTCAATATAAATCGTTCATAACCATGATATATCAGTTATTAAGGAATCTTAAACATCAGCTATATAGAATGAGAACAAGAGCGATCCCATTTTGCATAGAGGTCTTAAGAGAAGCCATTATAAAGATCAAACATATAAGTTTGATTGAGACATGTCCCTCGTATTTCTCAGTTTTTCTTTCTTTATGTTTCTCTTAACATGGCTGTAAACTCATATAGATAGGCTATATGTTCTTATTTCTCTATAACAATGTATGTCTGTGTGCAGAACTTATAGCAAGGTGGTGAACAAAACCAGTACTTATAGTGAAGTGCTGAACACATCGCCACGACATTTTCGAATATTCAGTTAACAAATTCATCATTATGAGAATAATTTTATGTTATGCTCAGAAAATGTACAAAAGTTGTGACAACTGTTACACGGACGCTACATGTACAAGAGATAGTCCACTCCTATTACGACTAATTACATCTATATACTTATTTATTTACAGCTATGATAATTGGCATACATGGTTATACGACTGATATTTCACACGCTCTATTACTCGAATATGTATTTGAGTTCATATATATCTTTATATCCTGCCTCATTTTCTCTATCTATATTCTCACGTCACGTGTATAAGTGGAATATTGAATTGAAAATAATACTTAACATGAATAATTTATTGTGATTGCTTTTCAGAGAAAACTTCAGTTGCAGAAGACTGAAATCCGACCACCGTTGGGATCTCAGAGTAGATAGAGATCACGTCCCCGGTAAAGAGACACGGCAGGATTAGCAGACGTGACGTAGAGCCGTTGGGGTAACTCGGGTACAGGAATTACCCGAAGTTAACTATGACACTGCGCTCCTGCGCTCTGGCACTCCTGCACTACGGTTGAACTCAACAGTCAAGTTCCCTATGTAAGTACTTTTTGTTTTGTATCTTTTGCTCATTGCTTCCAGTTCTTCACAAGAAAGTAGTACCGGTAAGTCTGACACCAATTAATTGATTGTTGTCGCAGACCTCTTTCTGACGCAGGAAATTCCAAAGAATATACTTTATTGCTTTAATTGCAGAATTTCCCAGCAACAGCAACCGGATGAAGTTATAGATTTCCGGTAGTATTATTATATAACGTATGTGGTTTTGTAATGCACATTTCAGCTGCAACTCCAGAAATTTACTTGATCAGACCCCTAAAAAGAATGTCGGACTGAGGGCTTTCATTAGTTTGGTTTTAGACCTCTTTTAGATAATTTTTGTACCAGTCTTGTACTCACCTCGCCAAGCAAAGTTTCACTTCAAATCTTCTTTCTAAAGAGTTATCGTGTTTCATTCTCTTGCTTGGAGGTTGAGTACATTGTTCTATCATGGCAGTTTGAATAAGAAAAAATAAAATTTTGCTGGTTGACTGATACTGCTGGATCGTCTCCATACTTTAGGTATGGAGAAGATCCATACCTAAAGTACCATACCATATCAAAGATGATTTCCTTATCTCTTTCATTAGATATATGTATTTCTCTTACTTCGGGAGTGTAAAATTCATACGGTCTTATCAAGAGTTTCATTTCTACTTCTGTGTTTCGATGTGTTCTCGAGACTCAATTTCACATCTATTCGATTATTATTACTTGATTCTTTCTTCAGACCTTGTACTCCTCTTACTAAAAATAAAAGAATGTTGATTTTAGTCTCCTCGATGTGAATCACTTTATCCTCTCCATGTTAAAATACAACATCAACGATTATAGTTTCTTTAGAGTGTTCGGAATCTGCTTTTGGGAATTGCTCCGCGGTGATATTCAAAGCAGAACCTTTATAGATACTGATTTCCATGAATTGTTAGTTCTGTTTAATTAAGGTTTCAAACATCTTTTAGAATGCCGATAGAACTGACTATTCTCTCAAAAATAGAATATTCCTCACGCTTTGGTTTTCTATCTGGTTACATATATGCCAGGGAAGAAAACATTTGTGTTCTTTTGCTACAAAGAACACAAATGTTACAAGAACACATAATATGATACTAAAGCTGCCTTTACATAGGCATGCGTTCTCGTTTTCGTAATAATATTTCAAGTTTCAAGTATTTCTTTCCAACTATTTTCTCTCTGTGATAAAATATTTTCCAAAAGTTGAGAATGCACGTTTGACCGGTGTTTACGGTAATAGAAAGATCACCCGGTTACATTTCCACGGTTCTATAGTTCTAAGATCCGTAAAAGAACATATAATGTTCAAATATCATATGATATATAAAAAGTTATATTACTTTACAAATCATATTTTGCATATAGTTTGGGAATCATGAAATGATTCGGGTTATGTAAAATCTTTAAACCTCCGCTCTTGATACTTAGGGTTTGGGTTACCCAGAACTTTCACTTTTCGGTGACTGTGTCTGTAAAATACGTTTCTCTGGGTTACTCAGAGTTTTTTACACCTGTACATATCGTTTCCATTTTCTTTTCAATTCTGAAGTAGAAGGTAGCACTAGAAAGAGACTGAAAAGCGCTATCATTTTGTAAATATTTTATTTTGATTTTACTTTTAAAACATCAAAAAATAATAATCTAGAATTTAAGTTTTTCCGGGAAGAGAAAATTTAAATTCAAACAAAAAATATAGAAAAAATATTCCCATTAAGGAACTTTTATACCAGGAGGGGCCTATAACTAACTAGAAAACTTTTTCTCGATACTACGGACGGAAACCCCAACGATGTGAAAGCAACCGAAAGTGCTTACTGTACTGCTTTCTACCTATTTTCTCTACCGAAAAGGTAAAACAGAATGAAGCCATCCTGATCCTCCCGCCCGGAAGTGCTCCAGTATCTCCGACGGGAAGCTCACTACAGTAGCTCGTCTGACGGGCAATCAGATAACCATGGTTGATCGGACGAGCAGTATCATCAGAGGTCTCGAGCCTTGACAGCTCTAAACTGCCTGTTGTTGTGGATTGCACTCGATAGCTTATCGATACCACGATCCAACGGAGGCCCTACGGACCGGTTCTTTCTAGAGTCCACATTCATTACGTTATCCATATCTGCTTCTGTCTTGTTTGCCATCAACGCCGTATTCTTGGCCTCTTGGTCTATCCACTCGGTGCCTTGCATGTTCAAACGTTGACTCTTGTCCCAACGGTAAAGGTCAAGAATCCGTAAGCTGAAAGTGGGACTGAAATATATAATTTAGTGTAGATTGTTGTGGGGAGATAAGAAAAGGAAAACAATAGTGAGTGTCAAAGCTGGAACCTTTGGGAAATATTCGTCTCCCGCGGGAAAGTATTACAATTACGGCCAAGAATTCATAGATGTTTTCCACGGCTTTCTCTAGAGACAGCCGCAAGAAATTGAGTGGCGTACATGAGTTTCAGTTGTAAGTATATTTAGAATTTTAATAATTTACTATAATTTTAATAATTTACTAGAATTATCAAAAAATAAAAAATAAAAAATGAAGAACTTACAGCGATTCAAAAACACCCCCTTAGCGATAGAAAGCTCTAGACAAAACTCTTCTTGGATACACTATGACCATTTTCCTTCTTCTTGTTAGAGAATCTTTCATTTTAGCTTTGACATGTTCTAATTATACTAAAAAAAATCAGGTGGAAAAGAAATTTCTCATAAAAGAATATAAAAGACCTCCTCCCACTTTTCACCTTATTTGACCTATTTGGCTTTTCCGGATCTAGAGTTATCATTACGATTTGTTAACTCTTTTTGCCTTACTTATGATATATTAGATAATGTTTTTTGATTGGATAAGTTTTTTAGCTAGGTTTTTCAATGTGAACTAGTGTGCATTATCTTCTGACTGATAAAGTTTTTTGCTAGGTTTTTTAACGACTTCTTTATTCTATTATTGATATTGTCAGAAACAAAAAAGACATACCGAATTAATAAAAAAGAGTTTCCATAGCTTGTCTGTTTCTATGTTGTTATGAATAGCACAACACGTGTCAACGCTCAAATAAAAGATTATTGTAAAATACGTAGAGGTAGAGGAGGAAGCACTCTTGACCCAAAACTGAAGAGATTAGGTTATGCAAAAAAAATCTAAAAATTTAATATAAATATTATGTAATAAAAATAAATGCTTATTATCGAAACTAACTAGTTTAGCAACATAAACAATAGGGGGTGTCAAAGTTAGGAACTTTCTGAAATATTCTAAAGTCGTGGGAGATCGTCCAGACCTCGGCCAGTGTTTCATGCGGACACCTCCAGATGTACTCGCAGGAAAACATCACGGACTTTTCTTTAACGGCTCTTCACTCGTTCCGTCCGTTTTCTTTTGCAATTGATTTTCCAGTTCTCTGATTAATTATCTTGAGTGTACAAATTGAAAAAAATCAATGATAAAATTGTGATTTTCAGTCAAAATCGTGATACAAAATCAATAACGCTTATATACAAAATTATCAATGATAATTTTACCGTCAATTATCTCTCAGCCGTTGAAGAATATTTCCTCTTAACTTTTACACCCCTATTATACACGCATAGTGGGAAGAGGCACTAAGCTCACTCATGATCTCCGGATGCTTCCATTTGGATTCCATCATCCACAGTCCCCGCTAGCTAGTATACACCGCACGTTTTTAAATTTCAGTCTGGATCAACCGATGCGCTATGCGTGAGTATGCTCCTTCAGTCTGACCGCACGTTTACTAGTGCGGTGAGTAAGGCTAACGCGAAGTTCATCCACCATGTTTCCATTGTCATTGTACACTTCTGATGGACACGGAATACATATTAATTGATTACTATATTTTTACCAAAAAGATTAAATAATGAATTTAATTTATAATTAAACCATGAATATTTAGTACTCAGGTTTTGGACTTATAAGGACTCTGGAAGCGCGTTTCTGTGAGCGGCCTTAGGGGTTTTTCTTATCTCACTAGAATTCTCGGTGTGTATGATGTATAATAATTTAAAAAATAATATTTTCTTAGATTATTTTAATCTAGAATTTAAATGAAATATCCATTCTCTTTTTTCAACGCTTTCCTAGCGTGACTGTGCATCATTTTCGCGTGATAACACGTGGAAGTAATATGTGCCAATAGCGTCCCGAGATTTTCTTCTCAGTTGTACGTGTTTCCTCTTCTTTCCTTCCGCCGAAAGTCTAAGTTGCATGGATATTTCATGGGAGGAAAAGATCTCCCTGTAATCTCTAGAAGATTTTGACTCTGAGTATACTATATTCATGAAAATTCAGACTCAAAAAAGTCTTGTAGCGTCTTTTCCCTGTTTTGATTAAAGCTATCTTCCTTTTCAGGAGAAAGGTTATATTCTTGTGACTAAGTATTTCTCCTGTTCGATCAGCTGACTGCATGTTCTAGTTGTCGAGGGCATTCAGAAGTTACATCAAAGTCAATGTATTCGAAAGTCAAAGGAGTTTCTACTTTCAAGAGGGATGTTCCACAGAAAATTGAAAATTGTAGTCGAAGACATTCCGTGAAGCTTCAGAATTAGTCAGAGATCGTTGATATATTTGCAAGCTCTAGTTAACTTAGTTAGATCTAGTGCAGAGTATTGTTAACCTACTGTAGTTAGGTCTATACCCAGTCGAGGGTATATTTTTAAGTTTCTCGGACTCAACCCCTTTGGACTCTCTTTCTCCATATGCTTATGTCATCCATTGCATTTCTTGGTGAATAGTCTTTCTTCTTCTTTGTATGTTTCTTTAGGTGTAGCGGTTACTCTCTTGGAGGTTGTCTTTATTTTAACATGATATCAGAGCGTGAGAATAAATGAGAGGAAACTCTTGGTAGCAAGAGTGTAAGGAGTGTACTCAAGTGAAGAGATGCGCTGTATTTTTTGCTGTATTTTGTCATCTTGGAGGAGTTCAATATCTTCAAAGCAGCTTTTGAAGAGGAAAATGATTTTTTCTGACGTTTTCAGCATGAAATACCATAATTTTCTTGTTTAGCCACTATTAAGTATTTTTGTAATTTTCAGCTCATCTGGAACAAGTTGGTTTTAGGTCAATAGAGCTTTGATAGCGTATTTGAGGATCTTCATTCACTTTTAGCTCAAATCCTTGAAACTTTTTGAAACAGTGCTTTCTAGAGAATTTTGTAGAGAGCCGTTTGGAGCAAGTTGAGTTTTACATGTGTTTTTTATGAAACTTTGACTATGTATTTGGAAAGCATAATCATCCAGTTGCAAAAAAATTGAATTTTTTGATGATTTTGACGATTTCTACGTTGCAGTTCTATAGAAAGTTTGAGTTCTATGTAAGTCTACTTTTGTTGAGGTTTAAGCTAGTTCCGAGACACTTTGTTCTCGTCTTATACTAACCTCTTCAGCTATGGCTGGTAAGGTCAAAGTCTTGTCAGTCATCACCGGAGAGCCTTTGGACAAGCATAACTATACGATATAGAAGTATCGAATGTCTACACTCTTCAAAGGTCAAGGGTTGTTTGAGCTTGTAACAGTTACAGATACCAAATCGCTCGAGACAAATAGTGCTACAAATGTAGTGACGTGGAATCAATGTGCAGATCAGGCTATGCACATTCTGTCTTTATGTGTTTCACCAATGATGTTTGGTTACATTCAAGCTCTGGACACACCCAAGGAGGTGTGGGATGCATTACATGAATATTTTTCAGACATCTACAAAGGCATGTAAGCTCCAAATCAAGCAGCAGCTGTTAGAGGTGAAGAAAGTGTCACTTAGCATTACGTATTATGTCTACTAGGTCTAGATCAAGGGTATGGCTGATCAACTTAACAACATTGGAGTGAAGGTAGAGGATGCCCATCCTTGATACCAGTCAAGGTCTTGGTAAAGAGTATAAGCTGTTTGAGACATCCATTGCTGTGCGAGATACTTTTCCCAAGTTTGATGAGTTGATACTTATGATATCAGAATGTCTCTTTTAGCATCGAACCAACATGACACATCTTGTAAGCACAATAAAATTACAATGAGATAATCACTCACTACATTTAGGGAAAAAGGTTGTACAAGAGGCATGCATATTCACCTCCTCCATGTTCAGATGGAGGAGGTATTACTGCATTCTCATTTATGATCAAATAAAAATATTTCTATTCGTCTGTGCACAATACTTTTATACTAAGATAGAGATCACTGTACATGTTGCGCTTGTAGATTTTAGCTTGCAACGGTCATGTGTGTTGAAGATAATCAGGTTAATTATATATTCATAAATTTAAGAAGTTAAATTTATAAAAATCTCTCAATTTCTTTCTTCTTCTCTCACATGTATTATTTTTGTCAGTTTCAAGGTTAATGTCATCAATTGTGTATTAATATTTCTTCAGTCACTACAATTCTACTGCATCCGTCAATCTAGACTCCTCATACACTCGTCAGGAGTGAATAGAGATCACTATCGTATCATCTCTATCGTCCAACAATCTGCTCACATCATTCAGCCAACTAACAAGCAATTGTACACACACAAACTCGTCAAATAGACAAGAAATTGTGTCACCATCCTCCAAAACTCCAGTACTCAGTAGTTCTAATATCTGTCTCATCACTCGTTTTTTTGTATTTCTTCTAGATCATCAACTCACACAAACTGACTCCCACCATCAAGATCAAACCTCAACAAACCAGACTGTCATCTTTGTACATTATTTATATATTCTGAACGGTGAGCAACTGATACATCATACTTCACTGTCCTCTCTAGTCGATCAAACGAGGTAGCAACAATAGGTTCCACACTCCTGTTATCTCATCTTACAAGAGTGGAAACTGATAACCCACACCTCGTCACGCTGGAGAATCTCTCAAACTCTATCGATTCCTCTCATGGTTTGTGCGTACAATCAAAAATTGAACAGAATGTCTATCAATTAATATTACATATCCTAGCATAGTGTGACATGTCGTTCATCACTTTTATCTCCATCTGAACTGTCGTGGTGTAAAGCTGACGTAGAATAACATGGTACGTTGGGATAGGTTTCAGATCTCAAAACACGTGAGAAATTGTAAAAATAACCATAGGTGTAATAACCTTGGGGTCCACACAACCAATCTCCTATGCCATAACAGAAAACACCTTGTCATGACTTGCTATCATCTGCTCAAACTCACTTTTTAGTCTCAATCAGAAAATCACCCCCTCCTATCTTGAGTTCTAGCAACTGCTCCTCAATAAACTGATGACATATCTGTCTACAATCTCACAAGATGGATTCAATACATATTAACTCCACTTGTCATTACATGTCAACATGTAGCTGAATAGTCACATGCTTCACCTTCTTCGCTACAAATTTATACTTATTGTGTACATCTATCTCTTGAAGAAGTGCACACCAACAACTTACATCTCCTCCTTCACTCATACTCTTCATCCTCGAGCGGAGAAAGAACTGCATGTATGTCAATTATCATTCTATCGAGTGTGAGTTTTCTCGAGAGAGACGTGATCTCTTAGCTGTGAAGCGATTTGTCTGATAAGATACGTATGTGAACTAAGGATCGGTGCGAACAAGACTTACCTCAGTGTCAAATTTGATCACAAATCGAAGGTTGGACACTAAAATCAAACACCTAGATGATCGAGCAGAACAAAAAATCACATGAGTGTAAACAATCCTCAAGATACAAATTTGAGAAGTTTTCTTCCTTTCGATAAGGGTCACTTTACTAATGTCAAGCCTTAGCGCATATTAATTTCTCAAATTTCTCTCCTATCTAATGTCTTGCTCTCAGTAGTATGCATATCCTCTCTACACTGCTATATGATATCTCAAACTTGTCTTTTCAATCTCATCTCTCCTTCTCAGTTTCTTCTCGACGTGGATATCTTGAATGAGCCTCGCAAACCTCGTCTACCCTTCCTTGTGACAAGGTTAGGATACGAGAAAGCACTAGCCAATATCAAATAAGCAAGTGAAGTCTAGAACTAGAGATGAATGTAAAAAACAATACTGATGTGTCTTAAGACCCTAATCCAAATGATTGCCAAGCTATAAGAGATATTGTGACTTTGGTATACGCACAGTTAGCTTAATGTGAAAGAAAAAAGAAAAAAGAAAATCAAAACTCTACAAGTTTGTAACCTCGTTGCGGATAGTGCTTATCAGCTACTGTTGGAATCATGATCTTATACATGCACTTTGTTCCAAGAAACTTAGAATGTAAGGTCATGGAACTAATAACGTATGGAGGTGTCGTTCATACATAATACATATGAGAGAGATCACATCTCATGTTGTCGTGTCGTGGATCGACCTCTTAGTGAAACATGGAGAATCCAAACACAAATTTCTGCATACTTGTTCTAAAAGTGATTCCGACCTCACCGTTGTGTATAACTTACTGAGTAGACCAAAATTGCTTTTTGATCATCGCGAACGAAGCTACATGAAAGAAGTTATAAGATCCGGAAGAATTTAGATTTCGATTGTGATGGATACTGACATGGCATTCGCTGACATGACAATCCGAGGCTGATGTGACATTGACACGTGATAATTTATGCTGATGTGGCATGTGATAATGGATGACTAAGACAAAATGATGAAGTAACAAGTACCAACCAGGCAAAATGATGACATGTCAGTACTGACAAGTGATGACCTGCTGACATGGACTGAGGGCTGAGGTGGCACCATATGACAAAGACGACACATGGCTGATTGCATGTGTTTCACTTGACTTGGTGATTTCTGACGATGACATGTGATCTGAAGGGATAGAAGGAGGCAGCTTCCCATAAAGTATACAAGTCGAGGAGTTTTTTGAATTTTTAGAGAGGTTTTGAGCACTATAGTTTGGCTGTCGGAATATTTGATGTGATTTTCTGTTTGAAATTTTAGGTTTTGGTCAGGATGATTCTCTTACTTGGGAGGAAAACCTTGTGGCGAACTGCTAACGCGCGTTAGTGGATCCTTGCAACCTTGGACCGGAACCGACCTTTCTAACCGACCCTTCCGAGCCTCCTCCTTGGAGGGATCGGTTACATGAGATTTTGTTGAGAATTCAGTGTGGAGTATTGTGAACGGGATGATATTTTTGATGTTTGACAAAATTTTGGAGAAATGTTTGGAGAAATAGGGGGAACTACTAATGAGCGTTAGTAGATCTCCGTAAGGTTGGAGAAGTGAAGGAAGTTCAAAGGCTGCAAAGGTGGCAGTAGAGATCCGTTTCAGACGATTTTTGTTGTATGGAAAGCTCTTCTTGTGTGCTTTCTCTCTGTAAATTCTTTTTCATGAGTTTTGAAGAAAGTCTGCGAGGATCTTCTAACACACGTTAGCAGATTATCATAGCCTACTTAAGATTTTTTGAGTAAGGTGACTTCGGGAGGTCATATCAAAGGTTGTGAGTGTCCATTAAAGATGATTTTTGTTTGCATTGAAAAGCTCTTCTCAATGGATTTCTCCGTGTGAATTTACATTTTTAATGACTTTGGAGAAACTGTGCGAGGATTTGCTAACGGGCATTAGCATATATCTGTAACTTTCTGGAGGTTGATGAATAGAGTGACTCTAGAAAGCCCATCTAGTAATCTTCCTTGGATTGGGTGGAGAGACCCAACAAAGGATTACATGCTATTGAATTACTGAAGGAGTTCAAGAAATAGTTCTCAGGACTTACTCGATTGGAGAAGTTGATATTGTAGTCGAACAAGATTGAATTGTTTCTTTGGTCAGCGGATGAGAAGATGGAGGTGCTGCTGGAAGACAAGGATGAGGATGAAGAGTTGACAATGAACTAGAAAGAAGTCCAAGAAGGATTTGGACTACTCACCAAGAGGGAACGTAGATGTGAGATAGTTCATGTGAGGAGGTTCATGACAATTCTTGCTGCTATAATATCAACTCCAACTCTTGCTCCTCGAACGATATCAATGGTTCATGTCATGTCAACTTTTGTAGTTCAACCTCCGGTTGTAGCTACAAAGAAGGACGATTTGGTTGGATGACATAATGCGGGGATGAGAGATCTCCGAATCAAGCTTACGAGACTCGAGGAGAGAGGATCGACAATCGAAGTGAAACCTAGCACGTCTAAATAAGCTTGGGTGTAGAGGTATATATGGTGTGATGATATTGATCATCTCCGTAAAGATCGTGGAGATCTCACCAAGACGTTGCGTGAGGTATCATCTTTTGGAAGAGGTGAAGGTTGCACTTAAGGATACATGTAAAAGAGGTATGAAGAAGTTGGTTGATGAATACTTAACGGCACAAGACATTGCTAGAGTAGATGCTTTGACTTATGGTGCTATGGTTGAAAATCGAGTCTTCAAGGTCTCTCTTCATTTCTCTATAATGTCTTTGAACTCTTGTCGTATGTCGATTTACTTAGAAAACAAGTCGTCTGCTAAGCATACCTTTAGCTAAGCTGGGGTCTTTATGTCATTATATGCACTGTTATATCAAGCAGCCCGTTAGCTAAGCTAACCCTTAACTAAGCTAACCCTTAACTAAGCTAACCCCTTGTTTTAATACAAATTTCTCAACCCTCGATGTCATCTTGATGCAACACAAATTACGAGCCAAACCATGGTTTTAGAGCCTAAGCCATAGCTACATGACCACCCCACAAGACTAACATCTCTCTCATAGCTGCATCAAGTATCTCTCAACTCATAATCTTGGTTGATTTGAACCTTTTTGGATTTTTAACTACAAATATTCTACGAACGAGAAACCAAAGATTCCAGTTTCTATCTTCTAGGTGACTTACATAACCATCTTTGGTCATAATAAATTTGTAGAGCTTGACTAAGTCATTTGCAATTACAAGATACTTGTTTGCATACATGAAAGCATTGACAAGCAAGTTCGTCTACTTGACTCAATTTGGTTAAACTACATAATTGCAAGAAATGAACATAGTCTATTTACAAAGTAGACTAACAGACAATGCACCTTATAGAATTATGCACAAGTATACATACTGAAGTACTCTAACATGTGTCTCTTGTTACTTTCTGCATGAAACACACGTGTATGTCATAGTATGTTAAAAACACGACCATAATCACTTCATAACTCCGCATGGTCGATGCATATGTACAAAAATATGTGTTCCATCAAACTTGTATGTCGTAAACTCATGTACAACATGATAACGTTTTGCTCAAAATTTCTTCAAAGATAGATTAGCAACGTAATCGTTCCGTAGTTCTGCCTCTCTTCTTGAAGTGCAATGTCTACCATAGCCAGTAGATCCATTGGGTCCATGATGATTTTTCACTTTGCATTGCTATCAAAATCGTCCTTCTCTCTCAAATGAAGGTGTGTTTCATTGTCTCGAGGTGATTACATGTTGCACATTTGTCATTTTTAACACCAAATTTAGCACTAAGTGAATTCGTAAAGAAACATTTATGTACGAGCTTCCACACCACAATCTCATTCGGTTTGATGTCCAGCTTTGCCATAGTAATTTTCACCGCTTCAGTCACGTTAGTGATCAAGTTTGTATCCTCATCTCTTGGTTACTTATCACGTGATACTTAGCTTCCATTTAGTAGACAACTCCAGCTACTTATTGGTCGTTGTCAACAAAAGATGATCGTGGGTTGATCTTGTCATTGCCATCCTCTTTGCGGTGAGGATAAAGCTTGCTTCAAAAGCTTGCTTTCATCCAAAGGAGTGTATTCATTAGCATGTCCATCTCTGGTTTGGTTGAGCACTATCCCCTTTTGGAGTAGGACGTGTCGGAAGACCCGTGTGTCATGTTGAAGCTCACCAAAATCTCTGACATTCTATTGTGTAGTTTTTTCAACACCGAGAGTACTTCATTGAGGTGGCTAGTCGATGTATGACGATGATAGATACTTGCTGCTTGCATCAGGTGCGTTTCAGCTGGGAGAGTTCCTCCTGCTGGATCCCATTGTAGAAACTCCCTCAACCTAACCCATACTTTGAGCATGCGATTCATGACTTCAGACCCATTGATACTTAGTGTAAGAATGTATAATAATGTCTATTCAGTTGATCATGTTTTCTTCTCTCTCTTGTGACTTCCATTGCAAATGGATCTTAATATAGAGTTCTGTGCGATATGTATCCACTCCACATATATATATATATATATATATACACTATAGAACAGAGTAAGCAACATCTCCAACAAGTTTATAAGATAAATATCTTTCTTGAATATGTTTTTGTCTTTCGACTGATTGGAAGAACACACTCATATCAACCAGTCTAACCAGAATCAAAATCTCACAACATTGTATCATGGTCTACTATTCTTTGTAACAAGCAAGAATAAAATCCTTTACGATTATAGTATAATGCGAGATCTTTTGACGGAGCTAATATGGACACATGAGAATAATCTATTGTATTCTTAATATATGAATTCCTCGTAATCGTTCAAATTTGTTTGCTAATATCTCCAAAGTTTGTTGCGTCCATCTTGGTTTCACTATCTTATTCATAACATCACAGAATTGACAGACAACGATCACACAAGTAGCAGACGTCATGCAGAATGGATCAAAACACATCAATAATCAGTTTCTTATACCCAGCATGTTGAGTGAGATCGCAATTCGTTTCTCCACATCTATTTCTTGATCTCTTTTGGAGGAAGAGTAACCTTTCAGTTATAAGGTACTGATACCAGTATATCAGTGAATTTATACCTGATATATGTCTATACATATCGACCTATATAACTATAGTTATCGACCTTGATACATATATTTGAGATAGTTATTTATCTTGATATTCATTTTTCTTTCTTTGAAGAGTAGGTGCAAGTAGTCTCGCACAAAAAATAGAACGTCAAAGGAGATACACTCTTCTTCTTGCATCTCTTGAATTCTTTTTTGGAATAGGATGATAAAATTACTTGATCAAATAATGTCCTTACACGTGGATATCTCCAAGACGTTTGAGAGCTCGACAGTTGAATACATCGACCTGTCCACCGCAAGCTACTTGTAGCGAAATGCACTAACGTGACCATTAGTGCATTTTGCTCTAATTGAATATGAATCAAAAGAGTTTTCATGATCACATCAAAACCATGACAGAAATTATTTTCTGATCAATCATATCTGAGACAAATTTCAAGAGAAAGTTGTTCATAGATTTGACTTATAGATTTATGAAACAAAATGCAAAACTCTGACGCTGGAAAAAGTGTTGTTATATGAAGCTTTTTGCTTTTATTTCGTCCACCTCGATGAAGTAATATTTAACGTACCCTCAAGGTTATTCTGCCACATGGCAATGTGGGTCCATGGTTAGAACAAAAGAATCATTTATCTTTACAAAAGCCGATCCAAATGATACACTCATCATGTTAAGGTTGGACCATTGGGAGTCAGTTTGACAAATACGACAAAGCAAAGTTGAACCATTTGAGAAGAAAAATATTTGGACCTCAGTTTTGTAAACTTCCTCTAAGTAATTTGCTTTGAAATGAATCATAACTTGTAAAACTAGTGAATAGCTTCAGTTTGATCTTTTATTTCAAAAATTTTAAATTAAAATGAGAAAATAATCATCATAATTATTTTCTGTATAAAGGTTAAAATTGTTCAGTTCTCGCAAAGTAAACCTGCAAAATAAAGTGTTATGGATTACACGGAGCACTTGTAGTCATACTCGGGGTTTAAACCACAAGTGGTGGTATAAAGGGCCAGACATCGCACGCGCGGTCCATTTTTCACTGTAGCGAATCGGGACCGGCACACCAGAGGTGCGCGAAGCGAGTTTCCGGCCAGTATCTCTAGGGTTCTCCCGCTCATTGCTGCTTTGTACGAGTTCGTCCATTCTCTTGTCCGTTCGTGAAACTCGATAGTTTTTCTTTGTGTTTTGACGATGACGGCTGTTGGTCCGTGACAGGCAATTTGATGATTCTCGCTGCGAGGGCTGGCTCTATTCGATCTCTTACTATAATTTGCAGCGGTTCTTGGAATGCAGTTTTCTGTCTCGCTGCGAGAGCTATCTCTATTCGAACTCTGGCTACATTTTGCAGCGGTTGTTGACCTTGAGTTTTTTGTATCGCCATGAGGGCTGGCTCTATTCGAACTATGGCTACATTTTGCAGTGGTTCTTGACCTTGAGTTTTCTGTATCACTGAGAGGGCTGGCTCTATTCGAACTCTGGCTACCTATTGCAGAGGTTCTTGGCATTGAGTTTTCTGTATCACCGTTTGTGCCATGCTTCTGCTTTTCTGCAACTGCACTGATTGCCGAGGTACAATGCCGCACAAGATAAAGAAGAGATTGGTGCAACCTGATGAAGAGCTAACTGAATGATGGGTTGTCTCTAGTGGCTATCTTGGTAACAGTCAGGTTAGATGCAACAGCTCTGAATTAGAAGTTTCTTTTCCTCACTATGCTGCTGCAGTGGCCATCATTCTTGTTGATGAACTTTTCTGTGGTGTGTAATGACACGGATGATGAACTTTTATCTTGTGTTGCGGCATCGTACACTAAGACTTCTCCTCGCAAGCAACGTTTTGCTGTATATAGAGAGTTGGCATTCTTTCTAGGATATGCAGATCGGAAAGAACTTCCTTCTCTATTAGAAGTTGCAGTGAAACGATAATTTTTTGAGCCAATGAGACATTTGTAGGCTTCATTGCATGAGTACATGCATCTAAATTTTTGTGCTATTTATGTTCTTTAGACTGAATTTTTGATGAGCTTTTAATTGCATTCATTCTGCATCCTGATTAGCAGGTCTAAGGGTTGCTGAAACAACCCTTAGAAATGTCACGTCCAGTCGGGGGCTTCCAAGAGTTCAACCTCCTATGATATTCCAAAATTGGTCGGTGGGCCTGTCATCATTCTGTGTAAACCGTTCCCGTTTGAGATCCAATCAATTACATTAGTGTGCTTTCTAAAACCTGTTTCCTGTGCTACAACAATTCACTTGCCACCCTTCGGTAGATTTCAAACAGGAAAAGAAATTTGTTATGAAACAGGTTTTCCAAAACCTGTTATGAAACAAGTTTGAAACTTATATAAACAGGTTTCTAAAAAAACCTGCCGAAACAAGTTTTCCAAAACAACGGAACCCTTGGACGACAATGTGAAGCGAATTAAAATGAAGTCCATCGATCATTGCATCAAATTCTGGACCTGGTGAATTTTCCGGTTCATCTTCAAGTCCCCACGAGTTCCCATCTGTGTTTGATAAGAGTGAGCAAACTCTGTGATGCTAGGCAGCCTTTCATCTGGAGAGCAGGCTGATGGAGAGGAGAGACTGGTTCATCTAATGGTCAGTACACGCGAATAGCGACAACTTGTTTGCTAATATCGTCTCACTCTAATGTGCTGCTATAGATTTGGAGAAAATATTTGCGCATCAGTTTGCAAAGAAATACAGCTTTTCAGATACACACTTACTGGTATATGAATTCCAGAAACAAAATAATAAAGTTTTCAAAGTTGTAAAGAACAACAAACTCTTATAAGGACAACGTCAAAATACTCTTGAAAACAAAAGGGGAGTCCACCTAACCATTGTACGCAGCAGCAACTGAAAAACTGAGAAAAGAACAACTTGAATATGCATGTATAAAAATAAAATCTTCCATGTTGACATTACTTTCAAGCTACAGTTTGTATATATTAGTACTACATGTGAATAACAAAAAACAAGAGGAAATGAGATGTTGAAAAAGAAGGAAAAGATATACATGATTTAATCATAGTATGAAATAAATGAAAACTCTGGAAAAATTATTTTTATGCATAACTCCATACTTTTAATATGGATAAAATCCAACTATGACGAGCAAATAAGATGTTAGAACTGAAAATGAATAGATACAAATATACATAACTGGAATTGAAAAAGAAATAATCACAATCAATGATATTTGTAAACTTCTCCGCATTCAAGTAGATGGACGTTCACCGAACAAGCGCATCCGGAGCTCAGACTTCCACTCTTACTCTTAATTATCACGCAATATCTGATCGCAACATCTCACTGTGGAGATGTTGTATGCTGAATAGAGACAAGACAGAGAAAAACAAGCACGAAAACGAATGCTGCAATATATACCAACTCCAAATGTATGTACACTGCCAGTTCTTTCTTCCTAAGAACACAAAATTGAGAAACAGACCAGAATGGTATGTAATCTGCTTCAAAGCCTCTAAAACAAACCCCTGAATCTCAATCCTGACCCAAAACCACCGAAGCGTAGCTCAAAGTAAGAGAAACTTCTCTTTGCTAACAAACAGAGCTGCACCAGTATCACACGATTGAAACCCAAGTCCAAACCACATCTATGTACAAGCTCTTAGCCAAAGCTAGCTACCGCAAGCTGTATATAGCCAACTAGATCTCTAACGAACTCAAAAGGGTAAAACCCGTAGCAAAGAAACCGAAAAAGACCTATATGAGAATTTTCTTCTTTCGTCAAATGATCTTCAGATGTCGAAAGGTCTTCTTCCCTGACTCCGTTAACCTCAAGAACTGTCAGATCCGACTCCCGACAACCGAGATATCACCGGTTTTTGGTCGTAGGTGACCGAACCTTCAAAAACTCCTCCCTACGGCTTAAAACCGCACAAACCGCTCAAAAGAATCGCTTAATCTGAATCTGTCTTCTCTGGCATGTAGATCTAACTATCATGAACCCAACGAGACTCCAAACAAGCCGTTTGGAGTTCCCCTTGCAAAACCACACAATAAATTTAGTCGCAGGTTGCAAAAAACTGACATAAATGGACTCTCTACGGCTCACCCAAACCAACAATCTAATCCACGTATTGTCTTCTCTTACGCGTAGACAAAAAATCCTTGGACGCGTAGGCACCAAGAACGAAGAGCTTGGCTCACCGATCACGAAGAACAACCCAATCTCAGGTCGCAAATGATGAAAACTTGACGCAAGCGCTTCCCTACAAGCCAATTTCACTCAGAACTCCCAAACCGCCCGATGAAACTTGGTATCGTCTTCAATTTCCTGAAGAACTCGTTGTTCTGATCCCGATGGATCCAAGGACAGCAAGTTTGGACTCTAGAACGGCCCGAACGGTCCAACTCTCCTTCACAGGTCATTGAAGCTCTCCAAAATCTCCTCTCTGCGTCTCAATTTCTCCCAGAACACATCCCCTGATCCGTCTCTTCAAGAACCGTCTTAACCCACACGTAGCCTGCACAGATCTGAACCCAATGACACCTTGCGCGCGTGTATTAGACTTCCCAATTCTCCAAAATGTCCACCGATAGGTCGTAGAAACAAGCTGGCCCCTTAAGCTGGCCCCTTATGTCAGTCTTTGTACGTACCATTTCTCTTCAATAATGAGGAAGCAGACCCCTTGCGTCTTTAATATAACGGCTGGGGCTGCAAATACCCAGTCAGCAAGTAAACTAAGGCCTAGCTTGATTTTCTCTTCTTTCGAGTCGCATAACTTCTCCAGTAGGTGTCCAAACGAAGTAGACAAAGTGCCTATGAAAAGATGATAAGGAGCTCTATCCACTGATGTGATAAAAGCGAAGATCCGAAGTTGTGCCAAAAGCTCGTAAGCTGGAGCCTAGCTTGTTTTCTCCATCTTTCGAGTCATGTAACTTCTCCACTAGGCGTCTAAACGAAGTAGACAAAGTGTCTATGAAAAGCTGACAAGGAGCTCTATCAACTAATGCGATAAAAGCGAAGATCCAAAGTTGTACCAAAAGCTCGTAAGCTGGGGCTTAGCTTGTTTTCTCCATCTTTTGAGTCTTGTAACTTCTCCACTAAGCGTCCAAACGAAGTAGACAAAGTGCCTATGAAAAGCTAACAACGAGCTCTACCCATCTATGCGATGAAAATAGAGATCCGAAATGATGCCAAAAGCCCGTAAGCTAAGGCCTAGCTTGTCTTTCCCATGAGTGTCTTTGGAGCGACAAGCATCGAAGTCTAAATTTCAGGTAGGAGCTGGTCCACGACACGACATCCACCCCCTCTGAACCTGTCCATCATTCGCTATGAACCAGAGATACCAACCAAGGAGTGGACCGGCACGCACCTCGTCATATCATCCTACTTCCAATCGTAGGCAACCTCACCTTCAAGGTCTTCTGCATAATCCTCATCCTCAAACTGAAACTCCGTCAAGATACTTGCTAGATCGACCTCCTCATCTCTCTTTTTGAAAAGCTTGACACGTTTACTTGCCACTGGTATCTTCAAGCTCGTTCCATCCAACTCTTGCAGGACGTAAGTTGCGTTGTCATGAACCTTCTTCACCACATACGGACCAAACCATTGCCTGGAAAACTTCCGGAGTGCACTATGCTGGTTGTCTAGACTGTTGTCATAGACTAACACCCAATCACTTTCCTTCATTTCCCTAGGTCTCAAACGATGTCGCTGATCAAATCTGACCTTGTTCTTCAATCGTGTTTCTCGCAGCCTATCCAAAGCAGCTTGGATATCCTCAGGTCTTCTCTCTAACTGCCTAATTCGAACAGCAAGAAGCTCTTCTCTATTCAAATTGTCTTCCCAATGTAACACACTCCATGTCAGAACATGTTCTTCAATCGGCATGATAGGTTTCTGACCTGTGATGAGTTCCACTGGGATATAACATGTCACCGAGCTACGCGTCGTTCGATCTGCCCCTAACGCAAATTGTAAGAGTTGAGGTCACTCACGCACCCTTTTGTTGCAGGCCTTCACCAAAGCCTTCACAATGGATGGATGACTACGTTCACTCTTGGCATTCCCTTCGGGGTTGTAAGCAGTTGTCAGTGACAACCTTACCCACACCTTGCAAAGAATTCACGAGCCTCATGTGCATCTAACTCTCCCCGATGTGCAGTGATCTTTCCTACACATCCATATCGACAAACAACCTTTTCCAAGAGAAATCTACATACCTCTTCAGTTGTCTTTGTCCGAAGCGCCCTACCCTCGACTTGATTTGAAAGATCTTCTCTAGCAAGTACCAAGTATCTCATCTGCCACAATCCAACCGGCATAATCACCAAGTCTACCATCCGCTTGAAGTGGATTGTCAACGGATAAGTCGGATGTTCGAATACATCTGACATGTCAAACAAGACTCCACAAAAGATACAACGTCCTTGTACATATTTTTCCACCAATACCGCTCTTTCATCTTGATAAAAGTGTCCCAAATCCCTCGATGTCTAGCCCAAAGACTCTCATGAAATGCCTTGAGCAACTTCTGTTGATTTTCTTTGTAGCAAATCACTCTTAGCGGTATCCCACCTTTCTGCTTCGGTCGCTTCCAAAGAAATCCATCCTGCAACATGAAGTTGTAGGTCTTCCTTCGAACTCTCCAAAACCTCTCATCCGTCCAAGCTGTCTGCTTAATCATCGTACTAAGGTACCTTCCGATGTCAAGCAAATCACCATCATACAATCCTTCAACAAACAACTCATCTTCCTTTCCTGTCTGTTCAATTGAATAGAACTTTACACCCACGTCGTCAATGTCTTCAATCATCTCATCCTTCCCATCATATCGAGCTCGAGATAACATATCCGTCATTGGATTATCCTTCCCTATGATATGTCTAAACTCCGTGTTCAACGACTTGATATATGCGATCCATCGTAACATTGCAATATCAAGAGTTGAACAATTCATGATCATCCCTAACAACGGCAAGCAATCAATTTCAACCACCACTAATGCTCCAATCAAATACTCTTTTTCTGTTTTCATGGTTGAGACAATATCCCATAGTTCTCTCTTCACTTGCGGGCAAGCACGTTGTCTAGCACTTAACACCTTCGCTCTGAACCTAACCGTAAACCTGTCTCCATCCTCATCATCCTGTCCTACTGCCCATCCGATTGCAACCGGACTTGTATCTACAATAAGAACCACCGGCCTTGCACCCTTGTAATCAATCCTTCTCAAAACTGGAGGAGATGATAGTAAAGATTTCAACCTCTGCACCGCATCAGTATGCTCTTTCTCCCATATGAACTTATGACCCTTACGCAACAACCCATATAATGGATCCGCCACATGCGCATAATGAGGAATCTAAATGTGATAGAATACACAAGCACCCAAAAATCTTCTTACTTCTGTCAACGAGTTGCAAACCTCTTTCATCCTCCCAATTACATCCACTTTGTTCGGGTCTGGCTTCCGACCAAACGACCCACACAAATGACCAACGAGCAAGACTTCTCTAACCCCAAATGTAGACTTCGCACTTGACAGCGTGAGATGAACCTCCTCAAGTCGAGATAAGATCTTCTCACAGTCTGCTATGTGATCGATGACATATCGTCGACACCCCTTATGATCTAATGCTTCATCCTTCTCATCCTCTACACATCCTTTGATGGGGATGTCATCCAAGAACGGCATCGTCTTTTCAAGGATGAAGTCCCTTAGAACTCGATTCATCTCATTCATCATGTGTGCTACCGAGTTGGTAGCTCCCTGTGATAAAGTACACATTCTAACCAATCCCAAAGGTGTCTTCATTTTCGTGAAGCTTCTGCTCTCCTCCGCTAGTTGAAACTGATCATACCCAAAGTAAAGATCTCCCATTGAGTAAATTGCTCTTCCTGCAAACGCTTCAGCAAACTCATCCACAATAGATCCCACCTCAGCATTGATTCACCGGTTGCATGTCTTGGATGAACCGCAGCGACTCATTCTTCTTAGGCACTGTAAATCATCTGCTCGAATACGGTGCAAACGACGGCTCCAAGATCTTCATCCGATAAAGCTCACAAGATTGGGAGAGAAGGGTCTACGAGTGGAGTAAGACCGGTTGAGAAGCAAGGCTGGATCCAACGGTGTATCTGGTGAGATGGTACTGATCATCCGCGCAGATATTGCAAGGAGTTCACTGATATTTTACAGCAAGGAGTGATCTTCTGGAAGGATGGGAAGGTAGCGCTGAGGGATACAGGTGCACTTCTTCAGACCAACTTTGGTAGAGGAGGGATGAAGAAGTTGGTTGAGGATCACCTATTAGCGCAAGCAGTTGCAATCGTGGAAGCTGGAACCTATGGCACAAGGGTTGAGGATCAAGCTGAGAGAGGTTTCAACGAGAAGGTTGAGCCAAGTGGGTTGTGGTCATCTGCCATCTCCATGAAACAGACAGGGAAGATGACACGTGAGACATTGCTGAGGACAGCTACTACGATCCGGAAGGATACTGGATGAAAGGATCCGATAGAAGCTCTATCAGTACATGCTTACGTCGCCAAGAACCAACATAAAGCGTTGTTGGAAGAGAAGAGAAGACGAGATTCAGAAAATGCAGGGGAAGGAACTTCTTCCAAGAGACAGACTCGAGGGGAGAAGGTTTGTCAAGAGCTTCGGGATGCAGGAGCTCAAGATCTATCGATGGATGATGCTCCTTCTCCATCGAAAGAAAGAACAAAGGAGTTTCAGAAGGAGAAGGGTAAGCCAACCGCCTACAAACTGCAGTAAGACATCGAGGCTTCAACAGACTTGAAGGGGGTCTTGGAAGATCGCATTCTAAATGCAAAAGGTGGAGTTTACTTTGAGGGAAGATTAGACGGAAGCGACAGATTACGGGTGAGACTGATTTATCATATGTCTTGGATACTAGGATGTCTGTGGATGAGGAGAGAGAGCTTGCAAAGTGCAGTGTTTATTCTTCAGAGAAAGAAAGAGATCGAAGACGTAAGGTACATTTTGAGGATGAAGAGGAGGATGGGAAACAAAGCTCAAGTCATTACAGTCACAGTCACTGGGCTCGAGCTACAACAGAGACATTGATGAGAATCGGAGACTTGGATGAGCCGGGGGTTGCTTTGATCGATCATGGATCAAAAATCAACATCATGTCGTAGGAGCTGTACAAGAGGAAGAAGTGACCGATCGACACAGAGCATGGGTGGGTCATAAGAGCAATCAACAACACAAGAGGAGACTTGTATGGAGCTTGTCCAGACATCGGAGTGCGCGTAGGTGATGTTGCTATCGAACAAAACTTCTTTGTTCAAGAAGCAACATCATACCCGCTCATTCTAAGTCAACCTTTCATCATAGCAACTCGGATGGAGACAAAGGTACTGGACGACGGATCTGCTTATGCTAGGATCCGAAGTCAAGATGAGACGAGAGCGGTACAATTCTTGACTATACCGTCCAATCACGAGCGCAATCGAGATCGTCTGAGGGAGAAATCGTTTCCAAGGGTGAGTGAAGAATTCAAGGATTTTCATTGAGTACCACTATAGAGCGGGATTTTGGTGGTGCACAGGAGAAGGTACTCTCGTGTAAAGCCCACTTTTTCAAATTTTGATAGAAGAAGATCGAATTGTAGACGTTTGTAGAAGAAATAATGAAGATAGAAGAAGAATAGCTTAGTTTTAGTGAAGAAGAGACTTCTTAAGAAGAGTCTTCGGAAGAAGAGAGGAACCTTCGGAAGAAGAGTCTTCGGAAGAAGACCTTCACAGGAGAATGCAGATCGTTAGTACTCTTCACGAATAGTCAGAGAAATTCACAGTCGAGAAGAAGTCTGAGTAAGGACAAGCTACTTACCCAGGAAGGCCAAGAACGATAAGTAGGCGTAGGCGAAGACAGCCTGCGCATGTCCTTATCAGATCGGAGGCAAGCAATCAGAGATGACTTCTGCACGTGGGAGGAGTTTGAACCAAGCTATATACTAGGAAAACCAGCTCATTTCTCAAATTCACTCTTAGCGCTCAGCTGTTTCCAGATTGCGGACGATAAGTTTAGTCGGAGATAGAAGATTTGGACGAAGGCAATCAGTTTAGGCGAAGGCTAACTTGAGCGAAGACTAGCAGATTAGATGAAGTTTCCCCACAGCCAGTTTAGCAACCTTCGCCCGTATACAATGTCGATTGCGACGAAGTTACCGAGGATCAGAGCCTTCGAGCTAGATCAAGAGGAGTTAGTGCATCTTCGGCCGAAGCTGAAGGAGTTAGGTATGAGTTTCCTAACCCTGGGAGGCTGGACTAAGATGTCTGGCTAATTCATTAGTCAGATTCGGATGTGCGAAGACCACGGTGGCGAACAAGCATATGCGCGACCTGATAACTGGACCGTCGAGAACTGAGAGAAGGTCTTGCTAGACGAGGATGGGACGAATGACGATTTGCTCTTCGACAATGCGTCGATGAAGAGTCTGGTCAAGGAGGACCAGAACTACGGAGAACTCTTCGAGCACCCGATGCATCCGACGAATAGATACAAGCTAACCGAATACCGCGACCCCGTGAAGAGGAAGATCGCAGAGGCCATCATGCTGATCCTGAGCCCCCGAAGAACGACTTACCTGTCCACTTGGAAGGTATGCTTCTTCGAGAACCTTTTCGCCGGAAGACGAGCTTACTGGGCGAAGATCTTCCATGACGAAGTCCAGCACCTGTGGAAGAAGCAGGATTATGTCTACATGGGAGGCTTCGTAAGTATCTTTTACTTTGGCATGGGGTGGTTATCAGAGAACGAAGCCAAGTAGTTGGGCTTCGGCGAAGATGAAGAGTTAGAAGGTAACGACTTCTCGCCCGTTCGTGAGGTTGAAGGGACACCCACCGAAGATGTGCAGCAATTGGAGGCTTCGCCGAAAACACCAGCCGAAGAGCCTCAAGGGACCCAAAAGACAGCGGGCGTGCAGACTGCAACCGATCACGAAGAGAAGAGACGCAGTAAGAGAAAGAAAACTCTTCCGACTTCACCCATGGACAAACCGAAGGCGCGGAAGAAAGTGAAGAGCACAAAGAGAGAGACAGTGGACCTGAGCAGCTCGAGAGCGAAGATGGAAGGTGCTGCTGTCTGTGGCGAAAGTACTTCGGAGGGATCTGCCTTAGGAAATGTGGACCTGTTCAGGAAGACGATGATCTTTGATGAAGAGGTGGTCGTCCCAGTCCTCCGACTTCTTGAAGACAACAAGGAGGACTACGAGAAGGAAGTTCAGAGGAAGGTGTCGTTCTCGGAGATGTTGGCCGAATTGCACTTCAGTAGGGGTACTTGGCAACAGGAGAAACACAACCTTGGCGAAGAAGCCCGGAACGCGACGAAGTTGAGATTGGAGTCAGAGAAAGAACTCGAAGATCTTCGACGCCAATGTGAAGAAGTCAAGACTGTCTTGAATGTGAAGGAGGAAGAGCTTAAAGTATCGACGAAGAGCTTCTCCGACCGTATTCAGGAGTTGTCTACTCAGAAGGCCGACTTGCAGCGAAGTCGAGAAGAGTACCAGATCATAGTTGCAGAGCTCACAAAGGAGAATGAGAGTTTGAAGACGAAGGTAGCTGACTCCGAAGACCTTCGGAAGAAGTTGATGCCGGTTCTTTCTGCATACGTGACTTCGGGACTTGATGCGCACGAGCTTGGTCTTCTTCGGGCGCTGAAGGCGGAAGTGATACAAGTTGACATGAACCCGGATGGTGTGAAGGCGTGACTTTCTCGACTTAGGCAAAAAGTAGATAGGAAGATAAGCGAGATACGAGCGAACGCGGAAGTTCAGTTAGAGGAGTTCAGAGCGCAGTTAGGCTTAGGAGTTTAGTTACTGTGAAGATGAAGATGATCGTAGGGTAGCGAAGGTCTTCCGCCTTCTTAGGAAGTTGAGCAGTTAGTACAGTTAGAAAACAGTTAGGTTAGGACGAAGAGTATATAAGTAGCGTGATCCACAGCTCTCGTGCCTTTTTCATGTTTTCAGTTCTTTATTAATTAATTTCCATTTCCCAAAAGTGCGGAGCGATGTTGTGAATGTTTTGGGCGAAGATATTTTCCTCCGAATATTCAGAGTTTGCTGTCGCAGGTGTAATTTCTGATTGACGAAGATCTTCACCGTTAGACTTGAACGAAGAGACTTTGGTGTAGGAATTTTGAAGAGACTTTGGTGTAGGAATTTTGAAGAGACTTCGGCCGAAGTTGAACTCTAATCTTCGTGAAGAGCCCTTGAACAAAGATCTGAGAACAAATCAGTGACTGTGAAGTGGAAGAGATAAGTTAAATTGTAAGGAGAGTTTGGAATATGGTGGCTTCATCTTAAGTTTGGCTTCTTCAAATAAGTGGGATTCTTAAGAGTGAGGATTTAGTTGGAAGAACACTCCTTAGGAAGAGTAGGGACTTACCCTTGGAACCTTGATGTGAAATCAGTATTCTTTTGTCTTTTCAGAAGAAGACTAGTAACATTTCAGTAGTATTTTATCTTATTCATTCATTCACACAACTGTCTTCTCAATCTTTTGTTTGTACTGTCGGAAGGGTCCTTGATCAAGAACTATTTTGTTGTTATTTGTATTCGATTTATCAGGTTTTGCTTGGGTTTGGTTTCTTATCAGACTTAAACTCTCATCCGGATATTATTCCATTTTGTGAGAATAACAGAAAACTATCTGAATTATCATTGTGACGTTGTAGTACTGTATTTTGTGTAATTGTTAACTGTATCTTCGTGGGAACGATCCTTAATTTATTATTTCCGATACTTTGTGTTTCTCTGGGTTGTTACATATAGAAACATTAAAACTTTTGGCGCCGCTGCCGGAGATACAGATTTAACTTTTACTTGAATTCAGTAAGTTGTAACCGTCATGTATGTCGGGGGGAGTACGAGCGCCTTCTGAAAAAGATCAGAAGACGAGAAGGACCAGACGAGCGCTGAAAAGAAGATTGGTCCTTGAACAATTGTTGGAAGAAGTCCAACGTCAGAAGGAAGCTACGAAGGAGCGAAGACGTCAAGCAGCTCAGAAATGGCAAGAGATAAAAAGTTTATCTGAAGGGACTTCATCTTCGCTTGATAGAAGCTCCGTTCCTATTTCACCACGGACACAGTACTAGAAGGACGAGCGGAAGTATTGGAAGAAGAAGATTGATATCGGATGTCCAAACTCGAGTGTAAGGAGTGGAGAGAGTTCGCCTAAAGACAGTTCATGGCTACCATTTCCTTCAAGGACCACAATTTTGCATGAATCACTGTTCGAACCGACGCAGAAGGACAAGAGTATTCTGGCCGAAGACGAAGAAACAGATAGAGAAGAAACTCCTTCACTTCGAAGAGTGGAGTTATTTCAATCTTCATCTTCATCTTCCTCTTCAGGTTCAGCTCAGTCAGAATCCAATATTTTGACTACTCTTGCGGAAGAACCAAATCCGAAAGCGGAAGCTGCCTTAGAATTGATCGTTAGACATGGGCCAGAAATCACAACTTTTGTGGAACTTCTAAAGAAGCAAAAGGGAGAGGATTTGATTCGAGAATTATTGCCCTTGAGATCACCGGCGCTTCAAATCCCGAATCTCAGACCTCACGGGACGTCAGGAGTATCACTTTTCAAGTTACAGAGTCAAGGGACCTCCACGTCGTCTTCACCAAAGAGACAAGACGAAATTCACGGAGAAGAGAGCAAATCAGTTGAAGATCATTCGGCAGAAGACCATTCATCCGAAGTGAATCTTCCTGATACAAGAGCAAGTAACGTTGTCATAAACACTCTTACAGATCTGACTCTCCAGCGTCGGGGAATTTGTTCAATACTAAGTTGATGGTACCTTCATCCTTACCAACACAAATATACAGACGGAAGCAGTACCCATCAAGCACACTTCCTCCAGTATCTCATCCAATGACAGGGGTATCACCACCGTCAAGGACGCCACCGTTCACTCGTCAAAACTATCCTAAATTTGGCGGTGCAGATTCAGATAGTGATGGAGACGGAGAGAATGCCGATTCTTTCGTTAAGCAATTTGAAGCAGTATCACATGCGAACAAAGAAGACAATGATCCTGATCGGACAAGGATTTTTCCCAGCTTGTTGAAACACGCAGCCGGAAAATGGTATAGTCAATGCCAATTTAACTCCTGCAATCATATCTACATGGGATTTAATGAAAAACGAATTCCTAAAGAGATTCCGAGAACTGAATTATAACAGGCATGTGTTACATAAAATAAATAGCGTTAAACGCAAGAGGAAAGAATCTTTGAAAAGCTACGTCCAAAGATTTTACGGAATTTTGGATAGATTACCTGCCAACGGAACACATCCAGCCTACACGCCGGCACATGCAGTAGAGTGGTTTGTGAAAGGGTTGCCCTCAAAGCAACAAACGTGGGTTAGACGATTTGATACGTCAACCTTAGAACGAGCCATTGATTCTGCTGAGAATTACGAATCCTCCAATATCCTTTGCGAGAGATCATGTCTATTGGATGGGAGGATATAGATAAGATTGTGCAGATTCATTCAAGGGAGGTCTATTCCGTGATCGAGTCATTCCGTGCATCTGAGGTTCGAGTTGAGACGAAGTACAAGACAGTGGATAAGAAGATAAAGTCAGTTGCTGGTCCTTTGCTAGATGATACTAACCAACAAATGGTTTGAGCTTCAAGGGAGAAGAGTTTGAAAGATCCTGCAATGATAGGACACAATTTCACGGAAAAGACCCTTGAAGAGCTGAAGATTGGATCTGATGGGTCTCTTCTACCAGAAGAGAGGATGTGCTTCAAGGAGATGCTTTCACGACATGGGAAAGCATTTGCCTTTGAGCCACATGAGATTGGGTGTGTAGACCCGCACGTTGTTACCCCGATGGTTTATCTTCACGGTACCGCATGTGCTAGGAAACCTGAGATCAATTCCAGTACCGCGGGCTCTCTTGCCTAAATTAGTGGAGTTGCTGAAGGAGAGCAGATCTCGCATTCCACACAAAATCTCCTCAAGGTTTGAACCATCTTTCTTCGGAGATACTACAGGTGCCTGAACAACAAGAACAACAGAAACAAAAGGAACAACTGGAGCAACTGGTACTACCTGTCTAGCAACAGGAATGACTGATCAGACTACATGAACAGGTGCTACAACAGTTGGTGTTAGTGTCAGTCTCCTAACGAGAACTTTCTCTCGTCGTCGCTTTCTCTTGGTAAGCAGACCAACAGCTTCACTGTAGTGTCGCAGGATTACTCTTTTTGCCCATTTAGTATACAAGATATCGTTCCCACAGAGGATTTGCACCAGTAACGCTGCTCTAAGTTCTAAGATCTGTTCAAACACACAAACACACGGGTTTTGCCTAGAAATCTCATGTTCTCACAAAACCACGCGTTTTCCAGACTCGCCAAAAGGTGCTCTGGACCTAACCAAACAATTACTAACTAAAATATCACACAACTATTCACAGAGAAGCTCAAGAAGACGCTCTTCTTGCTTTCAAGTCACTTCTTCCGGTCTTCTCAGTACCGTCTTCTCGAAGCAAGTCTCGGCTTTTGGAGGTTCAACTCGGCTTCTCACACCTCCAGAAGACTGTCCTGCTTCGCAGAAGTCGACTAGCAACGGCTGTTACACCTTACTCACTCTCACATTCCAACGGGTTAGATTAATCACAAGGTGTATGCCCCTTGTAGCCTTCCCAAGCTTCTGCCTACGGAAATGATCTTCCTGTAGCACTACAACAACATTCATCTTCACGGAAGCTCAATAGAAGTCTCGGAAGCTCACTAGAAGAAGGTAAGAAGATGGGGAAGAAGGAAAAATCCAAACGAGAGAAAACAAGATGAAAAGGAGAAATTAAGATTCCGACAGGCTTCTAGTCCGGATCCTGACTAACAAGCCATCCCTGCTTGTAATAGTTTGGGGAGGAAGACAACAAACGTGCGTACAGTTGCACCGTCTTCTACTTGAGGATGTCGTCTTTTGCTGTGGGAAGAAGGCTTCTTTCTTCTTCTCTTCGTTGCTCCGACTGCTCTGTCTTCTGGGATCCCTTATCCATAAGACCGTCCGTACGTAGATCCTAAGTGCTCCACTGGACGAGCCAAGCTGCAATTCCACAACTGCTGACAGTCATCGCCACTCAAGAAGGAAACTTCTCATGCACAATTGGGAGTGAATTCAAAGAAACCCACCACCCAGAAGACACGGATTAACCTTTTGCACTCAAATCAGCAATCTATTCTACGAGAAGAAGTCACATTGGCATTGGGAAGCTCACTCCCTCTACTTCCTGCGCCTACTCCTCGACACACCAGTCTAGCCAACAGGACTGCACGAGGATGCCGTTCCCTGCTCCTAAACTGTCCACTACCTCTATCTACATCTTCAAACCACTGCTGGCAACGAACATACAGACCCCTCCGGTATAATCCTAGTCTATTCGTATGTCTCTAACATCGGGTGTAGTGTGTGTAACCACTGCCCCGTAAAATGTGTGTACAGTAGCAGCAGCAACAACTTGAATTCCTACGCTTCGATCCTACTTATGCATCGATCACAAGGAAACAGAAGGAACCACCACCAAGGAGAGAAAAGCTACCTCTCCTCATGCAAACGGTTTCTCTTTCCTGTTCTTGCGCTTCCTACTCTGCCACATGGCTGCCTAACTAATTTTACACTGAAAAACTGCCACCCTTAAGATAGCATGTTCGGTCCTACTAAATTAGGACAAGATTTACTTGCCTGCGGTGCTTTCTGCCTACTCTGATTGCTCGGTGGCAATCTCTACCTGATCTGTCCCTATCGGAGCTCCTAATGCGGCTTCTGATAAGCTAGGAAGCCCTGCGAACACCTCGGGTGTCACTAAGGTGGCTTCCTCCATAGTCGTCCTTGGCCCTGATGTCGCTACTGCTGCTTCTTCCTCGGCTTCGGCTTCGGCTTCCAACTCTGCTTCTGCTTTTGCTTCTGCTTCGGAAGACGGAAGCGTCTTCTGAGAAGCTGGGTCGACTTGCACTTCCTCGCTCTTCTGAGGCACTGGTTCGGTACTAGGGACCATGACGACCTCATAAGGGTCCGGGGAAGTCGCTTCCTCCACGCGGAATATCTGGGAAGACGGTTCTTCTTCTTGTCTTCCGGGGCGTCTTCCGGTGTCTTCTCGGCTTCCAACGTTGTCACTATCAAGTGCACAGCGAGGTCGAACTCCTCCTTCTCCCATTCGGATCCAATCGATGGTGCTGGAGCTTGGGAAGATGCAGTTACAGGTGGCGGAATCAAGGGAAGACCATAGAGTGTCTTCACTCCCGGATGACGGGATGACGGAATAACCGATAACAGGTTCGGAACGTCTTCTTCTCCTGCTTCATGTTATACTCACTGCAGTCTTCCCAGATCGAGTCTTTCAAGAAGCTCTTGGAAGCGGAGAAACGGCTTCTTCCAACCCCCCTTGATGTATCTCATCAGCTTTTGGTTGCGGTTCCTGTCTTCTAGCAAGATAGAGTCCCACAACACATTCAACTACAATCGAAGTTAGTTCGAAATGAAACTAACTACTGGCACACAGATCCATGAAGCTTAGAACAGAAATTACTAAGTTGAAATCCCCGGCAGCGGTGCCAAAAATGGTGCTCACTATATGTATTGTCGCAGGATTACTCCTTTTGCCCATTTAGTATACAAGATATCGTTCCTACAGAGGATTTGCACCAGTAACGCTGCTCTAAGTTCTAAGATCTATTCAAACACACAAACACACGGGTTTTGTCTAGAAATCCCGTCTTCTCACAAAACCACGCGTCTTCCAGACTCGCCAAAAGGTGCTCTGGACCTAACCAAAGAATTACTAACTAAAATATCATACAACTATTCACAGAGAAGCTCGAGAAAACGCTCTTCCTGCTTTCAGATCACTTCTTCTGGTCTTCTCGATACCGTCTTCCCGAAGCGATTCTTGTCTTCTGGAGGTTCAGCTCGTCTTCTCACACCCCCAGAAGGCTGTCTTGCTTCGCAGAAGTCGACCAGCAACGGTCGTTACACCTTATTCTCACACTCACATTCCAACGTGTTAGATTAATCACAGGGTGTATGCCCCCTGTAGCCTTCCCAGGCTTCTGCCTACGGAAATGATCTTCTTGCAGCACTACAACGACATTCATCTTCACGGAAGCTCAATAGAAGTCTCGGAAGCTCACTAGAAGAAGGTAAGAAGATGGGGAAGATGAGGGAAGATGAGGAAGAAGAGAAAATCCAAACGAGAGAAAACAAGATGAAAAGGAGAAATTAAGATTCTGACAGGCTTCTAGTCCGGATCCTGACTAACAAGCCATCCCTGCTTGTAATAGTTTGGGGAGGAAGACAACAAACGTGCGTACAGTTGCACCGTCTTCTACTTGAGGATGTCGTCTTCTGTTGTGAGAAGAAGGCTTCTTTCTTCTTCTCTTCGCTACTCCGACTGCTCTGTCTTCTGAGATCCTTTACCCATAAGACCGTCTGTACGTAGATCCTAAGTGCTCCACTAGACGAGCCAAGCTGCAATTCCACAACTGCTGACAGTCACCGCCACTCAAGAAAGAAACTTCCCATGCACAATTGGGAGCGAATTCAAAGAAACCCACCACCCAGAAGACACGGATTAAGCTTCTGCACTCAAATCAGCAATCTATTCTACGAGAAGAAGTCACATTGGCATTGGGAAGCTCACTCCCTCTACTTCCTGCGCCTACTCCTCGACACACCAGTCTAACCAACAGGACCGCACGAGGATGCCATTCCTTGTTCCTAAACTGTCCACTACCTCTATCTACATCTTCGAACCACTGCTGGCAACGAACATGCAGACCCCTCCGGTATAATCATAGTCTATTCGTATGTCTCTAACATCGGGTGTAGTGTGTGTAACCACTACCCCGTAAAATGTGTGTACAGTAGCAGCAACAACAACTTGAATTCTTACGCTTCGATCCTACTTATGCATCGATCACAAGGAAACAGAAGGAACCACCACCAAGGAGAGAAAAGCTACCTCTCCTCATGCAAACGGTTTCTCTTTCCTGTTCTTGCGCTTCCTACTCTGCCACATGGCTGCCTAACTAATTTTACACTGAAAAACTGCCACTCTTAAGATAGCATGTGTAGTGACGCATGATTACTCCTTTTGCCCATTTAGTATACAAGATATCGTTCCCACAGAGGATTTACGTAAGTAATCGCTGCTCTAAGTTCTAGGATCTGTTCAAACTCACAAACACACGGGTTTTGTCTAAAAAGCCCGTCTTCTCACAAAACCACACAGAACCACACGTCTTCCAGACACGCCACATGGTGCTCTGGAACTAGACAAACAACTACCAAGTAAAATATCACACAATTATTCACAGGGAAGCTCGGGAAGACGATCTTCCTGCTTCCAGGTAGCTTCTTCCGGTCTTCTCGATACCGTCTTCCCGAAGCGATTCTTCTGGAGGTTCAGCTCGTCTTCTCACACCCCCAGAAGGCTGTCTTGCTTCGCAGAAGTCGACCAACAACGGTCGTTACACCTTATTCTCACACTTACATTCCAACGGGTTAGATTAATCACAGGGTGTATGCCTCCCGTAGCCTTCCCAGGCACGGGAAAGATGGGAGAAGATGGAGAAGATAAGAAAACCCAAACGAGAGAAAACAAGATGAAAAGAGGCAATTAAGATTCCGATAGGTTTCTAGTGGATCCCATCCTGATCTCTGGTGTGTCCGGAAGAGTTGCAAAGGTTGCACCAAAGGTTTGGCCGGGAAGCCGTAGGTTGCTTCCGCTTGTCCTTCTGGTTCAGAAGATGAACTTTCATGTCGGCAAATTGCTCCAGAACTTCATCGATGCGAGGATCAGGTGCAGACTGAATGATCTGAGTTTGAGGCATCTTCTGCACAACTTCCTCCCTTGCTCGCGTCTTCTCCTTCTTCTTCTTGCGCGCCTTCTTCTCTTGTTCAGATTCGGATTCTGAACATTCGACAGTAGACTCTTCAGAAGTAAAAGATGCTTCCGAATCACTGTTATCAGTTTCAGTGGACTTGGACTTCTTCTTGGACTTCCGAGAAGACCTCTTCGACTTCTTGGACTTCTTCGAGGTCTTCCCTCTGTCTTTCGTCATATTCTGAGGTTTCATACTGCTCGGCATGCTTCTATACTTCGACTAAATCATCACCTCCTCCTCTTCTGCAGTACAATTCCATATCTTGAGACAATCCTCCCAAGTACCAGTCCACAGCTTGCTGAGCACAGTAGCCGGGTCTTTTTTGGTTCTGAGGGAATGTGATCTAGGAGATCTTCAAACCTCTCGGTGTAATCCCGCAGTGTCTCTTTCTTCTTTCGTTCGAGTCTCTGAAGTTCTATGAGGGTCATCCGATCATAGTCCACTCCTCTGAACCTTTTCAGAAAAGCTGCCTTCAGAGTAGCCCAAGCGGCCATTACTACACCATCATCCAACATCTTACTCATCCACTTCCTTCCCTTCCCTACGATCAAACTGAGAAATACACGGAGTCTGTCAACATCAGCGTCTTCCTTGTTGGATCTAGAGATGGTCTCGAACATCGTGATGAAGTCGTCCGCGTCAGCATCATCGTCGTACGGATGGTACTTCTGCCGAGTGTGGGAAGCCATGTCGACTGCCGGCTGGTGCGACTGCCAACTTCTTTCTTCCTCAAGTCCAGGTGATGGAGATGGTCTTCTCGAAGGTCCAGGTCGGTCTGAATCACGAAAGTCGTCTTCTGAGTCAGAGCTACTGTCACTGCTACCTTCCGAGACGTCTGGAACAATCTCCTCCAGTCTTCCCTCACCTTGAGAAGCTTCTCCCGCACTTGGGAAGACGTCTTCCGAGTAACCAGTACCAAAATCTACTTTATACACGTGATCACCCGGTTGGTTTCTGTCTTCGCCAAAGATTATGCTCGAGATGGAAGGCTCTTCCAACTCTACCGATCGGATCTTCCTGAGCTCTTCTTCTTTCCTTTGGTGTCTCAGAGATATCCGCTGCTCTCTAGAAGCGGTTCGCTGAGGTGAATTTACCCACTCAGGATCTTTACCCGTGCGTCTTCGGCTTCTTCCTCTGGTCGGAGGCATCTACCAGAGTACTGAGAACAGATGTCTCTATTCTTCTACCACTAGATCCGGGAGACTGAATGTCTAAACAACCGATCACAGGTTCAGAACGTCTTCTTCTCCTGCTTCTGGTTGCACTCACTGCAATCTTCCAAGATCGAGTCTTCCAAGGAGTTCTTGAAAGCAGGGAAGCGGATTCTTCCAACCCTCCCTGATGTATCTTATCAACTTCTGGTTGCGGTTCCTGTCTTCTAGCAAGATAGAGTCCCACAACACATTCAACTACAATCGAAGTTAGTTCGAAATGAAACTAACTAATGACACACAGATCCAGGAAGCTTAGAACAGAAGTTACTAAGATGAAATCTCCGGCAGCGGTGCCAAAAATAGTGCTCACTATATGTAGTGACGCAGGATTACTCCTTTTGCCCATTTAGTATACAAGATATCGTTCTCACAGAGGATTTACGTAAGTAATCGCTGCTCTAAGTTCTAGGATCTGTTCAAACTTACAAACACACGGGTTTTGTCTAAAAAGCCCATCTTCTCACAAAACCACACAAAACCACACGTCTTCCAGACACGCCACATGGTGCTCTGGAACTAGACAAACAACTACCAACTAAAATATCACACAATTATTCACAGGGAAGCTCGGGAAGACGATCTTCCTGCTTCCAGGTAGCTTCTTCTGGTCTTCTCGATACGTCTTCCCGAAGCGATTCTTGTCTTCTGGAGGTTCAGCTCGTCTTCTCACACCCCCAGAAGGCTGTCTTGCTTCGCAAAAGTCGACCAGCAACGGTCGTTACACCTTATTCTCACACTCACATTCCAACGGGTTAGATTAATCATAGGGTGTATGCCCCCCGTAGCCTTCCCAGGCTTCTGCCTACGGAAATGGTCTTCCTGCAGCACTACAACGACATTCACCTTCACGGAAGCTCAATAGAAGTCTCGGAAGCTCACTAGAAGAAATGTAAGAAGATGGGGAAGATAAGAAAACCCAAACGAGAGAAAACAAGATGAAAAGAGGCAATTAAGATTCCGACAGGCTTCTAGTCCGGATCCTGACTAACAAGCCATCCCTGCTTGTAATAGTTTGGGGAGGAAGACAACAAACATGAGTACTGTTGCACCGTCTTCTACTCGAGGATGTCGTCTTCTGCTGTGGGAAGAAGGCTTCTTTCTTTTCACTTCGCTGCTCTGACTGCTCTGTCTTCTGGGATCCCTTACCCAGGAGACCGTTCGTACGTAGATCCCATGTGCTCTACTGAACGAGTCAAGCTACACTTCCACAACTGCTGACAGTCACCGCCACTCCAGAAGAACACTTCCCATGCACAATTGGGAGCGAATTCAAGGAACCCACCATCCAGAAGACATGAACAAAGCTTGTGCACTCAAATCCACAATCTATTCTCCGAGAAGAAGTCACAATGGCATTGGGAGGCTCACTCCCTCTACTTCCTGCGTCTACTCCTTGACACACCAGTCTAGCTAACAGGACTGCATGAGGATGCTGTTCCCTGTTCCTAGACTGTCCACTACTTCTATCTACATCTTCGAACCACTGCTGGTACGAGTATGCAGACCCCTCATGTGTATTCCAAAACTATTCGTATGTTTCCAACAACGGGTGTAGTGTGCTAAGACTGTCTATCCTGTGTCTCTGCTCTCATGTGTCTCGTCCGCCTGCACCATAATGTGCAGTCGCTACAGAATTCTTACAGAACTGGTAGCACAGGCAGAACTCTATCTCCTCTGCGATCCTACTTATCTCGCTGCCATGAGAACCAGGGGAGACGACCACTAGGGAGAGAGAGGCGCTGACAGGAGGTTGCTACCTCACATGCAAGCGGTTCCCCTGCCCGAATTGGCCATCCACCTTGTCCTTCCTACGCTACCTATGCTGCCACATGGTGTCCTAACTAATTTTACATGGAAAAACTGCCACCCTTAAGATAGCATGTTCGATTCTACTATATTTGGAATTATCAATGGAGTTACTAACTACTCAGATTGCACGGAGGCAATCTCTACCTGATCTGCTCCTATCGGAGCTCCTAACGCGGCTTCTGATAAGCTAGAAAGCCCTGCAATTACCTCGGGTGTCACTAAGGTGGCTTCCTCCTCATCGTCTCTTGCTGGCTCTGTTGTCGCTGCTGCTGCGTCTTCCTCGGCTTCGGCTTCTGCTTCGGAAGACAAAAGCGTCTTCTGGGAAACGGAATCGACCGGTGCTTCTTCCGTCTTCTGAGGCACGGGTGCGGGATTAGGGACCATGGGGACCTCATAGAGATCCGGGGAAGTCGCTTCCTCCACGTGGAATACCTGGGAAGACGGCTCGTCTTCATGTCTTCCAGAAGACATCTTGTCTTCCGGGGCGTCTTCTGGAGTCTTCTCGGCTTCCAACGCTGTCACTACCAAGTGCACAGCGGGGTCGAACTCCTCCTTCTCCATTCCGGATCCAGTCGAGGGTGCTGGAGCTTGGGAAGATGCGGTTGCAGGTGCCGGAAGCGAGGGAAGACCATAAAGTGTCTTCACTCCCTCTATCTGCCGATCTAAGTACATGAACATGCTCTCCCGGCATTCCACCAACATCGCTTTGGACTCGCTGTCCCATCCTCTGGCTAAGGTAAGTAACTTTCTACCCGCGGTGTAGTTGAACTTCTTCCGAAGCGCTTCCACCGACTGTGCCAGCATCTTCTGTGCACGGGCCTCTGCTGCTTCTCTCTGCGTCTTCTCAACTGCAGCTCGCGCTTCTGTGGCTGCTCGCTGCGTCTTCCATATGGTCTGCTCTTCTACGAGGGTGGTGATCTTCTCTCGCACTCGGAGGACTTCCTGATTACGCTGCTGTACCCGCGCCTGCAACTCCTGGTTGCTCTTCCGAAGCTGCACCAGCTCCTTGGCAGAAGCGGCTGCTTCCGCCTTGTACCTGGCTGCAAGCTTCTCCGTGGTGCGGAGGCTAGCTTCCAGCGACTCCGTCTTCTTCTGATCTTCTCCCTGTCGCAGCAAGGTGCACAGGCCGAATCCTGGTTGTAAGGGCCTCTCCTGTGCCTTCGCCCTCTTCTCCAGCAACTCCATAGCTGGTTGGATCTCCTTCTGGAAGTATGCACTGAACTCCTCCAGTCGTCTTCCTGCGGAAGACAAGTTCATCTCCACCACTCGCTCCGCAGTGTCGACTTCGTCTTCCAGAGGCAAGGAAGCCTCTTCCACCACAATAGCCTTCATCTTCTGCGCACGAGAAGAAGCTACTCTTCTCATCTTCCGGGGTGGAAGACTCCTCATGGCAGGAGCGGCTCTCTTCTTTGCGCTTCCCCGCATCGCAGCAGGAGCGCCCATCCATCCTTCGTCTTCGGGAGTCTTCGGAAGACTCCCAAGCGTTGCAGAAGCAGTCTTCTGCTCTGATCGGGTACTCAGCTGGTCTTCTTCCGAGTCGGACTCCGATCCTGAATGAATGAGGGAGATGGGTGTCCTCGGTATACTTCTGGAACCCATCTTCCTCAGTGGCGTGGCGTCTTCCGACCCACTAGACTCATCTTCCCTCACCAGAAGCGTCTTCTGGTGAGAGCCGGGCCTCAGCTCTGGCATCAGAGTGGGAGGGGGCGTTGCTGCTGTCTCTCGGTCATCGTCTTTCGAGGTCTCCTCCTTCACTTCTTGTCGCTCCGTTGGCCCATACACTGCCAGCTGATCTTCCCTAAGATCCCCCATGGCTACATACAAGTAGCAGAGGAAGGGCGTCAGGTGTCCTTCCGCTGGGGTACCCAAGTATGCTAGCTCCGTCTGTACGTTGTCGGAGTGTGATCCGTCTACCTAGGAAAGCGCCGGGCTTCTGGCTGTGGTTGTTTACTCAAGAGGTTGGCTTTCAGGTCACAACAGGAGCTATAAACACTCACACAGGAGTGTAGGATCCTCTAATATGCTCAAAAAGCGAAATCTAGGTCTCACTAGTAGTAACAAGTTTAGACGGTGAACTTTGGCACTCAAAGAGAGGAAAACTATGAAGGTTTAGACTTCTAAACTTCCCCTACATGTAAGTGAGGCAATACTGAAAACACACACGAAGTTTCAGCCTGAGATTGAATTCTAGCACCGAGATGTTGACAGAAAAGTTATGAATAAGAGAATTATGGCAATTTCTGGTACCTAGACAGCTATTCTGACCTAGAACAGAGAATTGGCTCGATGAATTTCAAATCTTCTCACAGTATTTGAAGTCTACAGGATGTTGAACATCCCTGTGAAGTTGGGACTCCTGAATGTACACAGAACTCCAGATCTCCTCCTCTGAAGTCGCTGCTCTAGATTAAGAGCTTTTCAGACCCCCTCTGCTTCAGCGGCCGCCCTGAATTACTCAATCACTCAAATGATTCGAAACTTTTTGGACAGTCGTAGCCCTCCTGACAGTGAACGCAACCACGAAGTTTTGAAGTGATTTCCTCAATTCTGCTGCAATTGGCACCGAAAACCCCAAAATCAACAAAAGTGATGCAGTTTTGACACAATCCGAACTTCAATTGGGCATAACTCCTTGTTTATTGATCCAAATCGAGCACAAATTTCACTGACAGTGCTTGGCACGACGAGCTCTCTCTTCCTGTGTTCTCAGATTTCGAAGATCCCTCACCAAATGCTCGAACTCCACTCTAGAGCTCTGTTTCTAAACTTAGAGTTTTACAAAAGATAAAAATGGACCAATGGGAGTTCATAGCTCCACTTGATTGTCCTTTTGTGCCTTAAACTACCTGGTAACTTATTTACACTCATAAGCTACCACGTCAAGCCCCCTAGAGTGCGAGCGTAAAACTTAAATTATCTAAAATGACACATACCCCCGAAAAATAACTTAAATTAGCTAGAAAGCGTGCATGGGCGACAAGTAAGTACAACCCATGAGCTCAAACCCCTATCAACATGGAAACCCTAAGTTATGTACATTGAACGTCATAGACAAGTAAGAAGTCACCTGCACAAGCGCACAAATGCTTGAACAAGATAACTAACATACTATCAGCCCACTAGGACTCAAAATAGTGTTAACACCGTATGCAAAGGTGTCAAACATATACATAAAGGACTAGAAGTAATATGAGCTAACTTCTAGAACTATCAAACCTAAGCGTCGGAGTAGAAGTCAAGCATGTAGCCGCCAAGTAGCGCGACAACGTAGTTGTGGATGTACGCGTCCCAGTAGATGGGCATTCTGTCATCCCACACTGATTCCAGGAACTCCACGTCCTGATCTCCTAAGTACCTGGTCTTCTGCGCTTTTCCCTTGGGGAAAAGATGCAGAAACAACTTCGCCAGAAGTCGCTTCTTCGGCTCTCGGTAAGATTCTATCTTCCAACCGTTCCTCCCCTGCCTGTCTTCCACGAAAAGGCAGGTGGTGCTCCCAGGCACATGCCACGAACTCACGATCCTAGGCAAGATCTTCTTCTCGTACCAATATCCTCGGTTCTTGGATTCAGGCCTGTGAAAAGCCTTGCGCCACCAGTCTTCAGTCCAGGAAGATGGTCTTCCTCGAGCTACTCCTACCTTCGCAGGTACACGGTTACGAGGTGGCAACGCTGCCCACACCTCCTCCAGAAGCCCTTGATCTGCAAGGTTCCAATCCCACAGGAAGAAGTAGAGACCTAACTCCTTGAGGAAAGGAGTGGCCTCGACCAATTCTGCCACTGGTAACACCAAGCCTCGCGGATGCATCGTCATGCTGGAAGATCTGTTGCACTAAGCCACAAACACTTACTATGAGCAGAAGGCTCAGTCCTTCCCAAGTGCCCACAGTCTAGCTTCTACTTCTCAGAAGACGAAACTAGTCTTCCAGAAGACAGCTACTCCGTCTTCCGGGATTCTAACAGTACTTCCTAGATAGCTCTCGTCTTCCGAGCTATATCTAACCAATCCTATCTAAGCAAGGCCTCGCATGGATTACCAAGAAGACAACCCACCTTGCATTACATCCTACTTCCTATCAGAAGATACAAGATTCGCGAAACATAAAGTGCATGACAAGTTCAAAAGTTGGTTGCGGGCTCCTGTGGTGACAGTGGCCTTTGGGAAGACACTCGGGACAGTTTCCGATTCAATGTCTTTCTCGGAAGACTACCCGAAGTCAGACTTCCCTTCACTGGTCTCACCTGTCTTCGTCTTCCTACGCGCAATCTATCCTCACAACATACTCAAGACATTTGCACTTTGTTCTTCTGACTTCTCACCTCTCATACGCACTCAGAAGAACCTTGCTGCTCGGTGGGAAGACATGACCCTCGACCATTCTCTCCAGATTCTGCCAGCAAGTATTCTCACGACTCTCTTCTAAGTTCAGGAAGAAGAATGAATGGCTGCTATGGGTCGAACAGAAGAGACCCGAATGGACCCTCACGTCTTCTCGCTCATTTTGCCAGCCTTTCAGTCTTCTAGTCTCTCTAGGAAGATGTGGAGTTGAGAAGCTTGGAAGACCGGGAGGCACAGGCCTAGTTCCCGACTTCCAACTTCTCGAAATAACAAAACAACTCACCACACCACTCGAGATTCGTACCAAGTCTCTCTTAACACAAAGCAACACAAATCCACTCTTGATACGAATTGTGTTCAGTCGACTTCCGAAGACAGTCTTCCGAAGACAGTCAAGCTTAAGAAGCGTCTTCCGAAGATGTTCCCATCTTCCGAATCGTCTTCTATTCCAGGTTTCGGGGGTAGAGAGGTAGTAGGGTAGGGAAATTGATAGTTGGGATCTCCAATTTGAAGACGAGGTGTAGGGAAGCTCGAATTAAGCTCGGGAAGAAGCAAGGAGATGTCTGACAGAAATTGGGCAGCGCTTCCGCGCCAAATGTCTCAATAGGAAAGATGGGGGTGGGGGTAATCGATCAGGCTGCCTGCACACAACCAAGGAAGCGCGGAGAATATCAGAAAAAGACGAGAAGAAGTGGGAAGGGGAAAGAACAGGAGGAAGAACCTCTACAGTCTTCTTCGGCTCCCCGAGTTGCCTTCGACCTCCGCGCGCTTCATGGCTCTGGTCCTAGCTCCAATGCGACTCCTCATGACTGCGCTTCCTGTCAATGTCTGGCCACGCCTCGATTCCACCTTCGATTCTACTCGCTGCTCTCCAATGTCAGCTTCTCGGGAGCTCACAGAAACGTCTTCGCTCTTTTGCCTTCTGTGCCCCAGCAATTCGATCTCGCCCTTCGCCTAGCTGCCAACTGGTTCTCTCCTACCTCGATGTGCTCATTCGATTCCTCTCTCAAAGCTTACTTGCGAAGCTCACTCTCTCCAATCGATCTTCTCAAGCGCGTTGTGCTGCGGGAAGTTGGAATGCGTCTAATGTGCTTCCTGCGCATCTTCCCCGCAGATTAGGAGTTTTCGACTTTAGATGTCTTCCCCGACCTACCTACCTATTCGGTGCGACCCAGTAGGTACACCTACTATTTTAGCCGAAAACTTCGCAGTCGCTGTCTTCCGCCGTCTTCTCGTCTTCTGAAGACGCAACTGAGAAGACTCTTCCGAAGACGGTCGTCTTCCGAAGAAGTCAACTTCTTATTACAAACAGCTCTTAAGATCATCTTCATGTTAAGGAAGAAGTAACCTTAAGTAACAACGCTTCTTCAGTTATACAAACAAGTTATTATTCTTAAAAGTTTCAAAAATTCGTGCATCTTGTAATTTGTGGGCACCACAGCATGTTTGGTCCTGCTAAATTGGCACAAGATTAACTTGCATGCGGTGCTTTCTGCCTACTCGGTGGCAATCTCTACCTGATCTGCCCCTATCGGAGCTCCTAATGCGGCTTCTGATAAGCTAGGAAGCCCTACGAACACCTCGGGTGTCACTGAGGTGGCTTCCTCCATAGTCGTCATTGGTCCTGTTGTCACTACTGCTGCTTCTTCCTCAGCTTTGGCTTCGGCTTCCGACTCTGCTTCTGCTTCTGCTTCTGCTCCGGAAGACGGAAGCGTCTTCTGGGAAGCTGGATCAACTTGCGCTTCCTCGCTCTTCTGAGGCACTGGTTCGGTACTAGGGACCATGGTGACCTCATAGGAGTCCGGGGAAGTCGCTTCCTCCACGAAGAATACCTGGGAAGACGGTTCTTCTTCCTGTCTTCCGGGGCGTCTTCTGGTGTCTTCTCGACTTCCAACGCTGTCACTACCAAGTGCACAGCGAGGTCGAACTCCTTCTTCTCCAATTCGGATCCAGTCGATGGTGCTGGAGCTTAAGAAGATGCAGTTACAGGTGGCGGAATCAAGAGAAGACCATAGAGTGTCTTCATTCCCTCTATCTGCCGATCCAAATACCTGAACATGCTCTTCTTGCACTCTACCAACCTCGCTCTGTAAACCCTCAACGATCTCATCGATCAACTACCCCCGATCTCTCAACCTCCACGATCGTCATCGATGAATCTGCAAATGTCGGGCCTGTCTCTCACTCAGGGGTCACCTCTGCTGCGAGAAGTTGGAATGCGTCTAATGTGCTTCCTGCGCATCTTCCCCGCTGTCGCGCTACTTGGCGGCTACATGTTATATTTCTACTCCGACGCTTGAGTTTAGTAGTTCTAGAAGTTAGCTTATATTTCTTCTAGTCGTTTATGTATATGTTTGACACCTTTGCATACGGTGTTAACACTATTTTGAGTCTTAGTAGGTTGATTACCATGTTGATAGGGCTTAAGCTCATGGGTTGTATTTGCGTGTCGCTCATGCACGCTTTCTAGCTGATTTAAGTTATTTTTCGGGGCTGCGTGTCGTTTTAAGTAATTTAAGTTTTATGTTGGCGCTCTAGGGGGCTTGACGTGGTAGCCTATGAGTAAAACTAAGTTGCCACGTGGTTTAGGGTACTAAAGGACAACCAAGTGGAGCTATGAACTCCCATTGGTCCGTTTTTGTCTTTTGTTAAACTCTAAATTTAGAAACAGCGCTCTAGAGTAGAGTTCGAGCATTTGGTGAGGGATCTTCGAAATCTGAGAGCACAGGGAGAGAGGTCTCGTCATGCCAAGCACTTCCAGTGAAAATTTCGATCGATTTGAGTCAATAAAGACGGAGTTATGAGCAATTGAAGTTCGGATTGTGCTAGAATTGAATCATTTTGGTTGGATTTAGGGTTTTCAGTGTCATTCGCAGCAGATTTGAGGAAATTGCTTCAAAACTTCGAGGTTGTGTTCTCCGCCAGCAGGGCTACGATTTCACAAAAAGTTTCATATCGATTGAGCAACTGAGTAATTCAGGGCGGCCGCTGAAGCTGAGGGGGTCTGAAAAGCTCTTAATCTAGAGCAGCGACTTCAGAGGAGGAGATCTACAGTTCTGTGTACATTCAGGAGTCCCAACTTCACAGGGATGTTCAGCACCCTGTAGACTGCAAATCCTGTAAGAAATTTTGAAATTGATCGAGCCAAACTCCTGTTATAGGTTGAAATAGCCAGCTAGGTACCAGAAATTGCCGTAGTTTTCTTGCTCAAAACTTTTCTGTTCATATCTCCGTGTCAGAATTTGATCTCAGGCTGAAATTTCGTCTGTGAGTTCAGTAGTACCTCATTTGCATGTAGGAGAAGTTTAGAGGTCTAAACCTTCATAGTTTTCCTCTCCGTGAGTGTCAAAGTTCACCGCCGAATCCTATTACTGCCAGCTAGACCTGAATTTCGCCTTCTGGGTATATTACTAGATCTTACACATCTGTGTGAGTGTTTATAGCCTCTGTTGTAACCTGAAAGCCAACCTCTTGAGTGAACAACCACAGCCAGAAGCCCGGTGCTTTCCTAGGTAGACGGATTACACTCCGACATACTCTCTTTTTGGTGAACTCGACGTGAAACACCTAGGGTGGGAGTTTTCTTGAGAGTGTTACAGGTTAAGATATCATGGCCAACCAAGGATCATCAAGTGGAGGTGCTGCTGCTGCTCAGCAACCTGCTCAGTTGGATGCTGCTACGATGAAGATGTTCCAAGCTTTTCACATGTTTATGCAGCAGCAGCAGAGCACAGAGAGGAAGGAGGTGTTAGCAACCAAGGCGTTGCAATCTGTGGTGCATCAGATGGATCAGTTCAAGGGGACAGATATTTCCAAGTACGTGCGATACTATGCTAGGGAGATGGAGGTGAACAAGGTACCTGAGAAGGAGATGGTGGAGAACTTTGAACTTGCTGTTGTCCCTGAGATTCGTGGACGTGTGAAGGAGCTCAAGCAGCAGCAAGGACAGAGTTGGGAGAGCTTTATGCGCGCTTTGAAGGAGGAGTACTACACTGAAGATTCAGAGAGGGTGACCAAGAGAACATTCTTGGAGTGGGTGATGAAACCTAACAAAGGTTTGTCTGTAAATGAGTTGTTAAGGGAGTTTGATCGTCAATATGCTCAGCTTTCTAGGACAGAGAAGCTTACACTAGAGGTTGAGAAGACCGAGCTTTTCCTACAAGCAGCGGACGTGACTATTCAGGAGAAGCTTGAGCTGTTGCTGGAAGACAAGAGTGAGGAGAGAGGATTGAAGACTGACTGGAAGGAGGTTGAAGAGGCTGTTTCTTTGCTGGCCAAGAGACAGAGAAGAAGGGACAAGGTGGTGGTAAGTGAAGCAGCACCTCTGATAATTCCTGTCAAGCAGTTGCCTACTAAGCCTGCTTTGGTAATTGCTAGAGAGGAAGACTCACCGCTTGATGAGTTGATTAAGGTTATGAAGGAGCTTAAGCTTAAGCTCACTAGGTTAGAAGAGAAGGAGCAGAATGTACAGCCTGCTATGCAGAGACCTCAGATGAGAGAAGGCTTTGTTCATCGTTGTATATGGTGTGATAGCCTAGACCATGTAAGGAGAGATTGTGGAGAGTTTTCAGATGCATTGAGGAAGGATCTGATCTTCTTCAAAGATGGTAAGATCCATCTGAGAGAGACTGGGATGATGTTGGGAACCAACTTTGGCAAGGGTGGTATGAAGAGGCTTGTGAATGATATATCAGCATCACATGCTGTTTCTCTTGTGAATGCTGCTACCTGTGGAGTGAAAGTAGAGATGGAGAGAGAGAAAGGGACTACTGGGTTGTGGTCAGATGTAGTGCGGTCCGTAGCTAGAACAGAGCTAGACAAGGATGTGCTACGAAGGATTGGCAACTCAATTAGAGAAACTACAGGATGGAATGACCCTGTGGATACTATGTCAATGCATGCTTATGTTGCAAGAAGTCAGCATGAAGCTCTACTAGAAGAAAAACGCAGGAGGGAGGATGCAGGTGAGGCTTCTACAGCCAAACGACCTGCTACAAGGAGTGAAAGGGCTAGACCAGATGTAAGGCAGGAAACAACACCTACTCGGGAGGAGACTATGGAGGATCTACCATCTACAACACCAAAGGAGAAGGAGAGAAGCAAAGAGAAGGGTAAGATGCCTGCATACAAACTTCAGTCTGACATTGAGATTGCTACAGACTTGAAGCAGGTGTTAGAGAACCGTATCTTGAATGGAAAGGTTGAGTTTACTTTGGGTGAGATTCTTGGGATTGCAAAGCGTGAGTTCCATGAGGTTATTATAGATATCATCAAGAGGAAACGTCAGATTTTGGGTGAAGCAGCTACGCTTAACGCTCTAGGGACCAAACTGTCGGAGGATGAGGAAGATGAGATTGCTGGTTATTGCTCTCAAGTATCAGAGGGAAGATCAGATCAGCACGTGAGGTTTGAAGATGAGGTGGAAGCATCGCAGAAGAGCCATTATTCTCACAACCATTGGGCGAGAGCAACCACAGAGACCTTAGTGAAGCTGGGAGATCTAGAGGAACCTGTGGTGGCATTGATTGATCATGGCTCAGAGATTAATCTGATGTCTAAGGAGCTGTACAAGCGTGGGAGGTGGCCTATAGACACCGACCATGGATGGCTTATCCGTGCTGCCAACAACCAGCGGGGAGAACTCTATGGTGCTTGCCCCAACATCAAGGTAACTGTGGGTGACATCAGTGATGTTCAGAATTTCTTTGTGCAAGACATGTCAACCTATCCTATCATTCTAGGACAGCCTTACATTACTGCTGTTAGAATGGAGACACGAGTTATGGATGATGGTTCAGTCTATGCTAGGATACGTAGTAGAGACGGCAAAAGAGCTGTTCAGTTTTTGACCGTTGCTGCAGAACATGAGAGGAATCGTGATAGCTTGAGAGACCGTCCACTACCTAAGATTACTCAGGAGTTTAGAGAGTCTAGAGGTTTTGGCAGAGTACCATTGAAGAGCGAGACTTCAACGGTACAGTAGAGATAGGATTCTCGCCTGATCCAGTAGAGCAAGAAGCTTTAGCCACTAGCTTCTTAGGACTGACATCATGTGGATCAGTGTGTTATAGGAAGGTTGAGAATCTGAAGAGGTTTGAGAGACAACATGTGAAGTATGTACAGCAGTCTTTGAGAGATAGTGGAGAGTTAGCAGGAGATGAATACATATCTGGAGTGTTTGAAGAGCAGTATTTGGTAGATACTATAGGGGAGTTGAAATCTATATTAGAAAGCTCTACAGATGATGTAGATAGAGTGGTGAGAGTGAGCTCCAAGGAGCTTTATGATGTAATTGATAAGTTTATAGATCGACAAGAAGTGTATGTGGAGACCAAGTACAAGTCAGTGGCAAAGAAAGTCAAACCAGTGGCTTTGCCTTTGCCACTCGATTACAATCAGAAGATGGAGCAAGCTGCACGAGAACCCACGCTCAGAGGACCGAGAAGAATTGGGCACCAGTTCACAGAAACAACACTGAAGGAGCTGAGGATTGGAGGTGATGGATTTCTTACCGAGCAAGAGAAGAAGAGCTTCAGGGAGATGCTATCTAGGCATGGTAAGGCGTTTGCATTTGAGTCACATGAAGTAGGATGTGTAGATCCAAGTGTAGTTGCACCTATGGTAATCTTTACTATACCGCATGTGCCTTGGAATCTACGTCCTATCCCTGTGCCTAGAGCTCATCTGCCAAAGCTGATAGACTTGCTCAATGAGAGGATTAGGATGGGTATCTTGGAACCATCTATAGCTCCCTATTCTAGCAGATGGTTTACTGTTCCGAAGAAGAGTGGAGCTTTGAGATTCATTCAAGATATGCAGCCAGTTAACAAGGTGACTATCAGGAATATGGGTATAGGACCTATTGTAGACGAGTTTGCAGAGGCTTTTGCTGGTCGTGCTATCTATTCGATGGGAGACTTATATTCAGGTTACGATCAGTTTCAGTTATCCTCTGAGAGTAGAGACTTGACTACAATGAGGACACCTTTGGGGTTACTAAGGATGTGCACCTTGCCGCAAGGTGCTACCAATTCTGTAGCACATATGATGAATGGCATGAATAAAGTTTTGAGGGATTTCATTCCTGAAAAAACTATGCCATTCCTTGATGATGTGCCGATCAAAGGGTGTGTTGAGGAGGAGAAGAATGAGGTAAAAGATCAGAGGGGGTGCCGTAAGTTTGTAGCAGATCACATAGCTGATTGTGATAAGATACTGAGTCGACTGGAAGAGGTTCATTTGACTTTATCAGGAGCCAAGTCTGTGTTTGGAGTACAAGAGGTGTTAATAGTGGGGCACCTGTGTGGATCTTATGGTCGAAAACCTTGTCCAAACAAGGTTGACGCCATTCGAAGGATGAAGGAGACGTGTGGATCGGTTACTGAGGTGAGAAGATTTCTAGGTGCATGTGTGTTTTATCATATATGGATTCCACACTTTGCACATGTAGCAGATCCGTTGTACAAGTTGCTGAGGAAGGGGCAAAGATTTCAGTGGCAAGAGGAGCAAAGCGAGTCTATGAGGAAGTTGAAAGATCTTTTGGCTTCACCACCAACTCTACGGAAGGTAACATATGAGTTGGGCAGATCTGTTATCCTTACTGTTGATACTAGTCCTATTGGCATTGGATGGGCTGTAGGACAGGATGATGAGGATGGAAATAGATATGTGGTGCGTTTTGGAGCTAAGGTGTTAAGTTCACGGCAGAGAGACTATCCTCAGGTAAAAAGAGAACTATGGGGAGTAGTTATTGCGATGAAGAGTGACAAGGAATACTTGATAGGAGCACCTGTGGTTGTGGAGACAGATTGCTTACCTCTCTTGGGAATGATCACTAGCTGTACGACTCCAGATATTGCTATGTTGAGGTGGATAGCATATATCAAGTCCTTGAACCCAGAGTTTAGACATATCGCAGGAAAGGACAATCCTGTGGCAGATATGTTATCAAGGGCTAGGTATTATGATGAGAAAGAAATGATAGATGATCAGGAGGATGTGGGAACAGAGTTCTATTCTAGTGCTCTTGCTAGAAGGGATAGAAGCTGTTTTGCAGCTCCATTGGAGTTATTTGAGGAAACTATGTACGATGGCGAGTGGTTGGATCTTGGGCGCTATTTGAGTTCATTGGAAAGGCAAGAAGGCTGGTCTGATGCAGATTTCAAGAGGATCCGTAGAACAGCTTATGGGTACTTTTTATATGGAGGACATCTATGGAAGCGCCCTAAGCTACAAGGAGGTGTACCACAGCGGGTGGTATGTGACCTAGAATTGAAGCAGAAGCTGATCAAGGAGTTCCATGAGAGTCTATGGGCCGGTCATAGAGGAGTTTGGGCTACATTTGCCAAGATAAAGGAGAAGTATTGGTGGAAGGGTATGTATAAGGATGTAGTACAGTTTGTTTCATCCTGTATATCTTGCCAGATGTATTCCAACGTACGTCATCGTGATGGATTGCATCCTACTTATCCTTTAGCCATTCATTACAAATGGGTAGTTGATCTGGTAACTATGCCATTTGGACTTGGACAAATGAGGTATCTAGTCTTGGCTAGAGAAGATCTATCTAACCAAGTTGAAGGTCGTGCCCTGAGGACGAAGACCACTGCTAGTGTTTGCCGCTTTCTACTTGAAGATGTTATTTGTAGGTATGGGTGTGTGGGGAAGATCACTGCAGATAGGGGTGAGCTGGATTCACAAGAAGCAGTTGAGTTCTTCAAGTGATTGGGAATCAAGTTGGCGTTAACCACTGCTTACAATCCTGAAGGGAATGGTAAGAGCGAAAGAGGTCATCCGCCAATCATCAAAGCTTTGGTAAAAGCTTGCAAGGGTAAGATCCGTGAATGGCCTAGACTGCTACCGTTTGCTTTGTGGGCAGATCGTACAACTCATAGTACCGTTACAGGTTACATGCCAGCAGAGTTGATACTAGGACAGAAACCTGTGATGCCGATTGAGGAGGTTGTGCCTACTTGGAATGTTTTGCCATGGGAAGATGATAGAAGTACGGAGGATCTTCTTGCATTAAGGATCCAGCAGTTAGAACGAAGACCTGAGGATGTTGCCAAAGCTGTCGAAAGATTAAAGATTGCTAGAGAGAGAAACAAAGGAAGATTTGATAGAACGCATAGATTACGACCCAAACCAATTAAAGAAGGTGATTGGGTCTTAGTCTATGATAGTAGTCTTGATAATCAGCATAGCACTATCAGAAAGTTCTCCAAGAGATGGTTTGGACCTTATGTGGTGTTAGAAGTTTATGATAATGCCACATACTCCTTGAGAGAGTTAGATGGTGCAGTGCTCAAGATACCAGTCGCAGGAAAGAGAATCAAGCTCTTTAGAAGGAGAGGGGAGGATCAGAACGTTGCAGAGTTTACAGAGGATGAAGCTGAAGACTCAATGCAGGTTGAAGATGAGTTTGAAGCCGAAGCTGAAGAGTCTTGATCTGGATGGCACATACCGGAGGATGTGCAGGTTCAGAGGGGGTGGATGTCGCGCTACTTGGCGGCTACATGTTATATTTCTACTCCGACGCTTGAGTTTAGTAGTTCTAGAAGTTAGCTTATATTTCTTCTAGTCGTTTATGTATATGTTTGACACCTTTGCATACGGTGTTAACACTATTTTGAGTCTTAGTAGGTTGATTACCATGTTGATAGGGCTTAAGCTCATGGGTTGTATTTGCGTGTCGCCCATGCACGCTTTCTAGCTGATTTAAGTTATTTTTCGGGGCTGCGTGTCGTTTTAAGTAATTTAAGTTTTATGTTGGCGCTCTAGGGGGCTTGACGTGGTAGCCTATGAGTAAAACTAAGTTGCCACGTGGTTTAGGGTACTAAAGGACAACCAAGTGGAGCTATGAACTCCCATTGGTCCGTTTTTGTCTTTTGTTAAACTCTAAATTTAGAAACAGCGCTCTAGAGTAGAGTTCGAGCATTTGGTGAGGGATCTTCGAAATCTGAGAGCACAGGGAGAGAGGTCTCGTCATGCCAAGCACTTCCAGTGAAAATTTCGATCGATTTGAGTCAATAAAGACGGAGTTATGAGCAATTGAAGTTCGGATTGTGCTAGAATTGAATCATTTTGGTTGGATTTAGGGTTTTCAGTGTCATTCGCAGCAGATTTGAGGAAATTGCTTCAAAACTTCGAGGTTGTGTTCTCCGCCAGCAGGGCTACGATTTCACAAAAAGTTTCATATCGATTGAGCAACTGAGTAATTCAGGGCGGCCGCTGAAGCTGAGGGGGTCTGAAAAGCTCTTAATCTAGAGCAGCGACTTCAGAGGAGGAGATCTACAGTTCTGTGTACATTCAGGAGTCCCAACTTCACAAGGATGTTCAGCACCCTGTAGACTGCAAATCCTGTAAGAAATTTTGAAATTGATCGAGCCAAACTCCTGTTATAGGTTGAAATAGCCAGCTAGGTACCAGAAATTGCCGTAGTTTTCTTGCTCAAAACTTTTCTGTTCATATCTCCGTGTCAGAATTTGATCTCAGGCTGAAATTTCGTCTGTGAGTTCAGTAGTACCTCATTTGCATGTAGGAGAAGTTTAGAGGTCTAAACCTTCATAGTTTTCCTCTCCGTGAGTGTCAAAGTTCACCGCCGAATCCTATTACTGCCAGCTAGACCTGAATTTCGCCTTCTGGGTATATTACTAGATCTTACACATCTGTGTGAGTGTTTATAGCCTCTGTTGTAACCTGAAAGCCAACCTCTTGAGTGAACAACCACAGCCAGAAGCCCGGTGCTTTCCTAGGTAGACGGATTACACTCCGACATACTCTCTTTTTGGTGAACTCGACGTGAAACACCTAGGGTGGGAGTTTTCTTGAGAGTGTTACAGGTTAAGATATCATGGCCAACCAAGGATCATCAAGTGGAGGTGCTGCTGCTGCTCAGCAACCTGCTCAGTTGGATGCTGCTACGATGAAGATGTTCCAAGCTTTTCACATGTTTATGCAGCAGCAGCAGAGCACAGAGAGGAAGGAGGTGTTAGCAACCAAGGCGTTGCAATCTGTGGTGCATCAGATGGATCAGTTCAAGGGGACAGATATTTCCAAGTACGTGCGATACTATGCTAGGGAGATGGAGGTGAACAAGGTACCTGAGAAGGAGATGGTGGAGAACTTTGAACTTGCTGTTGTCCCTGAGATTCGTGGACGTGTGAAGGAGCTCAAGCTTCTTCACCGCAGATTAGGAGTTTTCGACTTTAGGTGTCTTCCCCGACCTACCTACCTATTCGGTGCGACCCAGTAGGTACACCTACTGTTTTAGCCGAAAACTTCGCGGTCGCTGTCTTCCGGAAGACAGGTGTCTTCCGCCGTCTTCCCGTCTTCTGAAGACGCAACTGAGAAGACACTCTTCTGAAGACGGTCGTCTTCCGAAGAAGTCAACTTCTTATTACAAACGGCTCTTAAGATCATCTTCATGTTAAGGAAGAAGTAACCTTAAGTAACAACGCTTCTTCAGTTATACAAACAAGTTATTATTCTTAAAAGTTTCAAAAATTCGTGCATCTTGTAATTTGTGGGCACCACAGCATGTTTGGTCCTGCTAAATTGGCACAAGATTAACTTGCATGCGGTGCTTTCTGCCTACTCGGTGGCAATCTCTACCTGATCTGCCCCCATCGGAGCTCCTAATGCGGCTTCTGATAAGCTAGGAAGCCCTGCGAACACCTCGGGTGTCACTGAGGTGGCTTCCTCCATAGTCGTCATTGGTCCTGTTGTCACTACTGCTGCTTCTTCCTCAGCTTCGGCTTCGGCTTCCGACTCTGCTTCTGCTTCTGCTTCTGCTCCGGAAGACGGAAGCGTCTTCTGGGAAGCTGGATCGACTTGCGCTTCCTCGCTCTTCTAAGGCACTGGTTCGGTACTAGGGACCATGGCGACCTCATAGGAGTCCGGGGAAGTCGCTTCCTCCACGAAGAATACCTGGGAAGACGGTTCTTCTTCCTGTCTTCCGGGACGTCTTCTGGTGTCTTCTCGACTTCCAACGCTGTCACTACCAAGTGCACAGCGAGGTCGAACTCCTTCTTCTCCAATTCGGATCCAGTCGATGGTGCTGGAGCTTAAGAAGATGCAGTTACAGGTGTGTGGAATCAAGAGAAGACCATAGAGTGTCTTCACTCCCTCTATCTGCCGATCCAAATACCTGAACATGCTCTTCTTGCACTCTACCAACCTCGCTCTGTAAACCCTCAATGATCTCATCGATCAACTACCCCCGATGTCTCAACCTCCACGATCGTCATCGATGAATCTGCAAATGTCGGGCTTGTCTCTCTCAGGAGTCACCTCTGATGGCTTTGATGGAAGCACACCATGAATCTTGAAGGGAAAAATGCTAAGTTCACTCATTCATACACCCATAAACTTATCAACTAAAAATCTCCATAAACTCATCAACTAAAATCCTCTATTCTAACGACGTCTCTCAAGTTCTCACATGTTAAAAATATCCCACACTCTCTATATTACTCAAGTTGTCATTACGACGATGTGAAAACAAGGATGAGGAGCTCTTCTCTACTCCTCTATTTATACATTCTAGGTTTTTACTTTGGTACCCTCTGGTAACTCAGCCATAACTACTTTTACCGGGTTTTACTAAGATATTACTTAAGGTAAAAGCATTAATCACATGGGCTTTTTACTTTTTCATATGGGCTTATTCCTTCAAAGTCAACAACTTCTAGAAGGATTCTGGAATATTCTCAAGGAATCTCGAATTTCCACCCCTCTCTACACTAGGACTCACTAAAAAGGAAACATGTTGAATCTCTTCTTGTTTTTAATGCCCACAAAGTCCACAACTTTAATCCAACCACTAATATCAAGTCAAAAAGGAAATAAGAGATACTTTCCACCTCCTTTCTACCTTTTAGACAAGATGACAAGATAGTAGTGCTCACTCTTTAGGAAATATCTGAATTCTGCCAAAAGTACAACTAAGTTTAATCATAACTAACTTTAGCTAGTCATGACTAACTTGATACCTCGTTAAAGTACTTGGGCAGCAAATAAACATTCTCAACACTTAGTTATAACTAAATATCTTACTAATAGATAAACTTCCTATGTGTAACATAGGTCGTTACAGCTCTGGACGCCTCGTCCCATTTTCTAGCTAAGGTAAGCAACTTCCGACCCGCGGTGAAGTTGAACTTCTTTCGGAGCGCTTCCACCGACTAAGCTAGCATCTCCTGCGCACGAGCTTCCGCTGCTTCCCGATGCATCTTCTCGACTGCAACTCGCGCTTCTGCGGCTTCCCGTTGCGTCTTCCATGTTGTCTTCTCCTCTGCGAGGGCGGTGATCTTCCCCCGCACTCGGAGAACCTCTTGGTCGCGCTGCTGTACGCGCGCTTGCAACTCCTGGTTGCTCTTCTTCACTTGGGTTAGCTCCTTGGCAGAAGCGGCTGCTTCTGCCTTGTACCTCGTTGTTGCACTAAGGCACACGCACTTACTATGAGCTGAAGGCTCAGTCCTTCCCAAGTGCCCACAGTCTAGCTTCTACTTATCAGAAGACGAAACTAGTCTTCCAGAAGACAGCTACTCCGTCTTCCGGGATTCTGACAATGCTTCCTAAGTAGCTCTCGTCTTCCGAGCTATATCTAAACAATCCTAACTAAGCAAGGCCTCGCATGGATTATCAAGAAGACAACCCACCTTGCGTTACATCCTACTTCCTATCAAAAGATACAAGATTCACGAAACGTAGAGTGCATAACAGGTTCAGAAGATGGTTGCGGGCTCCTGCGGTGACAATGACCTCTGGGAAGACTCTCTGGACAGTTTCCGATTCAATGTCTTTCCCGGAAGACCTCCCGAAGTCAGGCTTCCCTTCACTGGTCTCACATGTCTTCTTCTTCCTACACGCAAACTATCCTCACAACAGACTCAAGACATTTGCACTCTGTTCTTCTGTTCTTCTCACCTCTCAGAAGAAGCTTGTTGCTCGGTGGAAAGACATGACCCTCGATCATTGTCTCCAGATTCTGCCAGCAAGACTTCTCACGACTCTCTCCTCAGTTCGGGAAGAAGAAGGAATGGCTGCTATGGGTCGGACAGAACAGACCCGAAATGGACCCTCACGTCTTCTCGTGCATTTTGCCAGCTCTTCCAGTCTTCTAGTCTCTCTAGGAAGATGTGGATTTGAGAAGCTTGGAAGACCGGGGAGGCACAGGCCTAGTTCCCGACTTCTAACTTCTCGAAATAACAAAACAACTCACTAAGTCACTCGGAATTCGTACCAAGCCTCTCTTAACACAAAACCAAAACAAATCCACTCTCGATACGAATTGTGTATAGTCGACTTCCGAAGACAGTCAAACTATTGAAGCGTCTTCCGAAGACAGTCTTCCGAAGACAGTCTTCCGAAGATGTTCCGATCTTCCGAAGCGTCTTCTGTTCAAGGTTTCGGAGGTAGAGGGATAGTAGGATAAGGGAATTGATAGCTGGGATCTCCAATTTGAGGACTAGAGGTAGGGAAGCTCGAATTGAACTCGGGAAGAAGCAAGAAGATGTCTGACAGAAATTGGACAGCGCTTCCACGCCCAATGTCACAATAGAATGAGGATGGGGGAATTGAACGATCAGGTTGTCTGCAAATCACAGAGGAAGCGCGGGGGATACCAAACAAAGGCTAGAAGCAATGGGGAAGGGAAGAGAACATGGGAAGAACCTCTACTGTCTTCTATCGACTTCCCGAGTTGTCTTCGTTCTTCTGCGCGCTTCTGGCCCTGGTTCTAGCTCCAATGCGACCCCACAAGGCTGCTTCTGCTGTCAGCTTCCGGCTATGCCTCAATTTCACCTTCGATTCCACTCAGCCACCCTCCAATGTCAGCTTCCGAGAGCTCACGGAAAACGCCTTCAGTTCACTACGCTTCCTGCGCTCAGTAGTTCGACTTCGCCTTCCTTCTAACTTTGAATCGATCTTGTCCTCACTCGATTTCACTCGCTGCTTTCCTCACTCAAATCAACTTGCTGCCTGAATCGATCTTCTCAGCCTCCAATCTCTCGATGCGAGAAGCAGGAGGTTTATGTGCTAATACGCTTCCTGCGCTGTCTTCCCCACAGTTTAGGAGTTTCGACCCTAAATGACTTACCCGACTTACCTACCTTCTTGGTGTTACCTAGTAGGTACACCTACTTGTTTTACTTGAAAATCCGTGGTTAGGCCTTCGTGGTTCGCCGTCTTCCGGAAGATGCGTGTCTTCTGCCGTCTTCTGTCTTCCGAAGACAATCTTCGGAAAGATGCTTCCCGGAAGACGGTCGTCTTCCAAAGAAGTCAACTTCTTATTACAAAAAGCTCGTAAGATCATCTTCGTGCTAAGGAAGCCGTAATCTTAAGTAACAACGCTTCTTCAGTTATACAAACAAGTTATTAATCTTAAAAATTTCAAAAATTCGTGAATCTTGTAATTTGTGGGCACCACATTCATCAACCTTCTTCCAACTACTGGTCAAGCCATTGTCTTCCTCCCGATCCTCTAGATGTACCTCCAACTTCTCTTGTAGCTTCTCATCTGCAGCCTGAAGAAATAACTCTGTCTTGTTGGACTGCAGCGTCAACTTCTCCATCCTAGTCAGCTATAAAAATTGCTTCTCAAACTCTCTGAGCAACTCAGTAGCTTGGAAACCTTTCCTTGGCTGCTCAACCCACTCCAAGAATGACTTCTAGGTGACTCGATCAGAGTCCTCCAAGAAGTACTCATCCATCAAAGCACGAGCAAACGTCTCCCAATCTTTGTTAAAATGCTTCGTTAGCATTTTAACATAATTTCTAATCTCTAGAGTTGCTGCTAACTCAAACGTCTCAATCATCTCATCTTCTAAGATCCGGTTCAGCTCCATCTCTTTCACATAATGTCTCAAATATCTTGAGACATCTCTCTCATCGAACTGATCAATCCTACTGACCATCGCTTGTAGCGCCTTTGTTGCCAAAGCTTCCTTCCGCTCATCAGACTGTTGCTGCCGTAAGAACATAGTGAAAGCTTGGAATATCGATGCAGTCATCGGATCCAACTGCACCTTCGGCAACCCACCTGAACCACTAGCTCCATCTCCATCACCTTTCTCATCCCTACTCATGATTGTCAATCTCTTCTTCAAAGTTCCAACACAGAAATCTTCACCTCGGACCTTCACGTTGAGTTCACCACTGTATCATGTCGGATATTGCGTGAAGGATGTCCAGGAAAACGTGAGGTTCCTGGCTATGGAGATGTTGTGTGCTAAACAGAGATAAGGTAAAAAACAACCACGAAAATGAATGCTGCAATATATACCAACTCCAGATGTACGTACACTGCCGGTTCTTTCTTCCTAAGAACACAAAACTAAGAAACAGACCAGAGCGGTCTGTAATCTGCTTCAAAGCCCCTAAAACGAACCCTAAATCTCAATCCTGACCCAAAATCACCGAAGCGTAGCTCAAAGTAAGAGAAACTTCTCTTTGCTAACAAACAGAGCTGCACCAGTATCACACGATTGAAACCCAAGTCCAAACCACATCCATGTACAAGCTCTTAGCCAAAGCTAGCTACCGCAAGTTGTATATAGCCAACTAGATCTCTAACGAACTCAAAAAGGCAAAACCCGTAGCAAAGAAATCGAAAAAGGTCTATATGAGAACTTTCTTCTTTCGCCAAACCGTCTTCAGATGTCTTTGACCTCAAGAACTATCAGATCCGACTCCCGACAACCGAGATATCACTGGTTTTCGGTCGCAGGTGACCGGATCTTCAAAAACTCCTTCCTACGGCTTAAAACCGCACAAACCGCTCAAACGAATCGCTTGATCTGATATCTGTCTTCTCTGGCAGGTAGATCTAGCTATCATGAACCCAACGAGACTCCAAACAAACCGTTTGGAGTTCCCCTTGCAGAACCATGCAAGAAATTTGATCACAAGTTACAAAAAAGTGACGTAAATGGACTCACTGCGGCTCAAACTCGCTCACCTCACCCAAACCAACAATCTAATCCACGTACTGTGTTCTCCTATGCGTAGATGAAGACTCCTTGGTCACGTAGGCATCAAGAATGAAGAGCTTGGTTCACCGATCGCGAAGAACAACCCAATCTCAGGTCGCAGACGATGAAAACTTAATGCAAGCGCTTCCCTGCGAGTCAATTTCACCTGAGAACTCCCAAAACCGCCCGATGAAACTTGGTATCGTCTTCAATTTCATGAAGAACTCGTTGTTCTGATCCCGATGGATCCAAGGATAATAAGTTTGGACTCCGGAACGGTCCGAACGGTCCAACTCTCCTTCACATGTCACTGAAGCTTCCCAAAATCTCCTCTCTACGTCTCAATTTCTCCCAGAACACATCCCCGATCCGTCTCTTCAAGAACCATCTTAACCCACACGTAGCCTGCACAGATCTGAACCCAATGACACCTTGCGTGGGTGTATTGAACTTCTCAATTCTCCAAAACGTCCACGACAGATCGCAGAAACAAGCTGCCCCTTACGTCAGTCTCTGTACGTACCAGTTTTCTTCAATAATGAGGAAGCAGACCCCTTGCGTCTTTAATATAATGCTGCAAATACCCAATCAGCAAGTAAACTAGGGCCTAACTTGATTTTCTCTTCTTTCGAATCACATAACTTCTCCACTAGGTGTCCAAATGAAATAAACAAGATGCCCATGGAAAGCTGACAAGAGCTCTACCCATCTATGTGATGAAAGTGAAGATCTGAAGTTGTGTCAAAAGCTCGTAAGCTGGAGCTTAGCTTGTTTTCTCCATCTTTCGAGTCCTATTACTTCTCCACTAGGCGTCCAAACGAAGTAGACAAAGTGCCTATGAAAAGCTGACAAGGAGCTCTATCCACTGATGCGATAAAAGCGAAGATCCGAAGTTGTGCCAAAAGCTCGTAAGCTGGAGCCTAGCTTGTTTTCTCCATCTTTTGAGTCCTATAACTTCTCCACTATACGTCCAAACGAAATAGACAAAGTGCATATGGAAAGCTGACAACGAGCTCTACCCATCTATGCAATGAAAATGGAGATCCGAAATGATGCTAAAAGCCCGTAAGCTAAGGTCTAGCTTGTCTTTCCCATGAGTGTCTTTGGAGCGACAAGCATCGAAGTCTGAATTTCAGATAGGAGCCGGTCCACGACACGACAACGCTCGTGTAGTGGCAGCTCTATGACGTACAGTCGTGTGTTGTGATCGACGCTGATCTATCTTAATCGGCTCGCGGATGATGTTCTCATTCCAATCCATTGCACATGCTGCGAGACGAGCTCCGTGGGTCCTTGCAAAGTGGATCCTCTTCGTGGTAAACTTGTTGATAACAGAGTTGAAAGTTTTTGACATATAGTTCTCTCTCGTCCGTGTATAGAAGTGCATCTTTGTGGATGTGATAACCTTTGTGAGAAAACTCATCATGACCAAGTGCGTAGGTCCATCTACATCGAGAATAGACGTCAAGATGTCAAAAATGACAAAAAAGCTAACATATTCAGAAATGGAAGAGGATGAAACTTACTCTTCGTGTAATAGGTGTCAAATGTCGGTCTATTCAAGTCAGGTAGATTGCAACACGGTTGAGGTATTCCAGTTTCACATTGGAGGATAAAACATGTAACATGGTCTCCAGTCCAATGATCTGCAGCGTTTTGGATGTCTAAACACAATAGTGATGCGTCATCCTCCTCTTGACCGTAACAGCCATCTTCGTCAACGGTTCTCTTGGCTTTCAATTGTGAACATGCATAAATCCACCCCTTCAACTTGTCAGTGATGTCGTGTTCAGCCAACTCGGTGTACATCATCCGTCGAATAAGCACAGGATCTCCTGAATTCAATCCTCTCATCATGACTACCCGTTGAACTAGTTGGGCTTGTTCCCAACAGCTGATTATCAGTATCAAATTATGCTACAACTCTAATCCGTCAAGAAAAATAAGAAAATGTAGCATTGAATATAAGGGAGTTTCAAGACTCACCGCCTATAGGAGCTGCATTCAAGTTTGAGAAGTGTTTGGCTAACACTTGGGTCTGTAGCTTGGTCTTCTTTCTATTCCACTGGCCTCAACCCACCCTATCTCTCTCCGATTGTCATTTTGGAAATAGAAGAAATGGGTCTTCGATACCGGAGCTAAACCGCCCTCTCGGTACACAAGATCCAACTGAGAGAACCCTAGCTCAGCACATAATGCAGCAGAGTACATGCGGCGGATATAACGTCTAACACTATTATATATTTCCATCTCTGTCGATCTCCATCCATATGTATGCTGACTAGGACATATTAGTTTCACAACCAGCTTTGATGGATGGAGAAAATGATGGGTGGCAGAAACGAATGCTCGCGTCCGTCGTGAGAACATCTAACGCTAAACGTCTGAAAAATTTCTCTCAACTGAGACGCGGCTACTACTGCATACACTGGGAGGTCAATAACAACTCCATCTGTAGCTACACTCAATCCCCCTTCCTCACTACCTTCATACAGAATATGAGAATCTATCACAATAGCCTCCTCAACCTGGGACTACAGTTGACCCTAACACCTACAAACAAAATACTGAAGACTACAAATCCTTTACTTACATTATAAACATATGAAATCATATAGAACAATTTTATGCGAGCATAAAGCCGATTGTCAAAAGATAAAGATCTACCATATGAGAATCTCGAACATCCTACATACATGTGACTATTAGTTTGAACTCGTGGCATTCATTAGTAATAAATAAGCGAATTCATATCTTAGAAAATAGCATGTACATGAGGTTGGTCGATACTAACGTCAAGAGCGTGTAACACATCCAGATCAGCAACAAAGTCATCCACTGGAACGCTTGCACCTCCTCTCTCCAGAACACCCTCCTCTGAGATTACATCTAGATCTACAGATAATTGCTCAACATCTCGAGCCATCTGATTTATGCGTTGTTCAGTCATGGTAAACAGAAATTGGAAGACAACTGCATGCCCGGCTCCTGGTCCAAGAAGTCTCATGACATGCACATACCTAGGTAGTAGACTCTCTGGTACTCTCACCATATCAGTAGGGACCTCTGGACATCTTCTAGGTGCATGACGATCTCCAAGACGTCTAGGGTGTACCCTTGGTGGCATTATTACAATAAATATACCGCACAGGTCCTTGCAACTCTATCCGTCCAGAAGTCCAACAAAATCTATGCTAAGCCAACCAACGGTGCTCACTAAAGAACCTCTAGTTAGAAGAAATGGTCTACTCATACGTGAAACTCTACCAAAATAATAAAAATAAGAAAAAAATTAAACCTAAGAGAACAAAATAGATCTAGTATGAAAAGAACAACAAGATATACAACAAGGTGAAGAGATTATAAAGAGAGAAATAGAAAAAGAAACAGAAAAGAAGATCCAAGAAACAGTAATTGGACAGATAACTACAATAAATCCAAATATGCCAAAGAGAGTTAGACAATATTCAGAAGTCCAAAAAGAAGAGACAAGAGGAAAAAATTTAGAAAAAATCCAGAAGTCCGGAAACGGAGAGACGAGAGAAAATGAGACTTTCATAAAAAAATAAAAGATAAAATGAAGGAGAGAGAGGGTTTATCCCTCAACATTCCCTCCAGCCAGCGAAGGCAAGAAGGAGACCAGCCTGTCAACGCTGTGGCTGACACAGCTGAGGAAGGAGGAAGGAGGAAAAAAGGAGGCGAGGAAGGAGGAAGGAGGAAGGAGGTGCCGAAAGTCAATTTCGGACACATTTTTCTCTTCTTTCTGGCTAAAAGCCTAACTCCAGCCGGTGCACAGTAAACCAGCCGGAGCCAAGAATGTGGGTTTATCCCTCAACATTCCCTCCAGCCAGCGAAGGCAGGAAGGAGACCAGCCTGTCAACGCTGTGGCTGACACAGCTGAGGAAGGAGGAAGGAGGAAAAAAGGAGGCGAGGAAGGAGGAAGGAGGTGCCGGAAGTCAATTTCTGACACATTTTTCTCTTCTTTCTGGCTAAAAGCCTAACTCCAGCCGGTGCACAGTAAACCAGCCGGAGCTAAGAATGTGCGGCCGGAACAAAAGGATGTGCAGGTTCTGGCTGGGATTTTCTCTAACGTGCAGTTTTTGTTTCTTCTAACACGCAGTGCTTTTTGTCTAAGAACATTTTAAATTTTAAATTTTGTATATTCTATTTCAGTGGCTATGCTTGTTTTGATTTTTGAGAGGACACATCTGGAGCATCCGATCTCGGACTAGCTCCATCCACGGCTCGTTTTGTAGATCTCCTCGACACGATCATTTTGATACCTAGATGACGTTCACCCTATGACAAATTAAAACGGGACAGCAAGACGCAGTTTACGTGGGCTAGCCCACCGGACGAATTTCTCTAAACACGCGACTAAACATATTAGCGGTGATACATCCCATTGCTAATATAGCGGTACTTGTGGTTTAACGATAAAGTATACATGGACAAACAACTACTGCTCCACTTTCTGTCATTTATATTTTCAGGTTTTCACTCTTCCTTTTGCCACTGTGCGTTTTATCTTGTCCTTTTTATTTTTATTTTTCTTTTAAAATTTTTAATTTGAACCCGTAGAGGCGGGGGAGGTTTTTATTAAAGAAAGACTAAAGGAGCCATCCATGTACAGTCAGACCGATCCCCAGTCCGCTATTCCTCTTATCGACGCCATCGGCCTTACTGTCATTACTGACAGTCCGGCTACCCAATCCCTGATCCGAGCTAGTCCTGCGCTTTCTCTCGCATTGCTCATCTTTCTCGTCCCGGTGCTCTTCTTCGCTTCTAAGACTACCATCGATACCTTCTCCCTCCTTCTGCGTCTGCTTTGTATAACCCTTCGGCTCACTATTCTCCATGGTCCGCATACCTTTGTGATTATTGCTTTTGACTCTTCCTCTCAGCATGATTGCTCTCGGAGACATGCTGCCATACGCTGCGACTTCGCTCCCTCGTGCACCCCCCCTTCCCCTTGATCTTGACACGAAGGCGTACCTCGAGGCATCCTTGTTGTTTCGCTGAACAGAGTTCTGACATCCTTGATGATCCAATTGTTGCAGGAGGATGCGGGAATCAACACCAGTCGGTCTCACCTCGTCCCCAGTGGTATGCTATTTTTTTGATTCATGATTGTTTTCGACCCGACCACGCGTACTTGACCCCTTGTTGTGGCTTCTCTCGAATTGCCTTTGCTTCCGGCTGCCTTGGTTGCTACCGACATATCTGATGATGTTCTTCTTCGTCGTCGTCCCTTTGATCTTCTCCATTCGCTGCATAATATTAGATGTCAGTGTTGATTCTCGTCTGATCCGTCACGAGTTCAGTTTGTGTGCGTTCTCCTCTTTTTCTCGACCGCCACCCATGTTGTACTTCCCCTAGTGTCAGCATAGCGTTAGCCCAGGCCTTTTTCTTCGCGTTGTCGTGATGTGAATCATTTCACATAGTAAATGATTCACTTCTCTGTCAGGCATTAGTCTCTCTGAGTGAAGTTAAGACCTCAGAGAAGTCCGTTTAGGAAGATGTTATATATTTTGAGTCTTAGTAGGTTGATTACCATGTTGATAGGGCTTAAGCTCATGGGTTGTATTTGCGTGTCATCCATGCACGCTTTCTAGCTGATGTAAGTTATTTTTCTGGGCTGCGTGTCGTTTTAGGTAGTTTAAGATGTCGTGATGTGAATCATTTCACATAGTAAATGATTCACTTCTCTGTCAGGCATTAGTCTCTCTGAGTGAAGTTAAGACCTCAGAGAAGTCCGTTTAGGAAGATGTTATATATTTTGAGTCTTAGTAGGTTGATTACCATGTTGATAGGGCTTAAGCTCATGGGTTGTATTTGCATGTCACCCATGCACGCTTTCTAGCTGATTTAAGTTATTTTTCGGGGCTGCGTGTCGTTTTAGGTAGTTTAAGTTTTACGCTGGCACTCTAGGGGGCTTGACGTGGTAGCCTATGAGTGTAGATAAGTTACCACATGGTTTAAGGCACAAAATGACAACCAAATGGAGCTATGAATTCTCATTGGTTCATTTTTGTCTTTTGTGTAACTCTAAATTTAGAAACAGAGGTCTAAAGGGGATTTCGAGCAATTTGTGAGAGGACTTCGAAATCTGAGAGCACAGGGAGATAGAGCTCGTCGAGCCAAGCACTGTCAGCGAAACGTTTGATCGATTTGGAGCAATAAAGAAGGAGTTATGGCTGATTGAAGTTCAATTTGTGTCAGAATTGCAGCACTTCTGTTGAATTTGGGGTTTTGAGTGTCATTTGCAGCAGAATCCAGGAAATCGCTTCAAAACTTAGTGGCTGTGTTCAATGTCAGCAGGGCTACGCCTGTCTCCAAATTTTCATGTCAATTGAATCAGTGAGTAATTCAGGGCGACCGCTGAAGTAGAGGGGGTCCGAAAAGCTCTCAATCTGGAGCAGCAACTTCAGAGAGCGAGATCTGGAGTTCTGTGTGGAATCAGGAGGCCCAACTTCACAGGAGTGTTCAACAAGCTGTGTACTGCAAATCCTGAAAGAATTTCCCAAAGTGATCGAGCCAATTCCTTGTTAAAGGTCGAAATAGCTGTCTGGGTATCAGAAACTGCCGTAATTTCTCTACTCAGAAAGTTTCTGCTCATATCTTAGTGCTTTGAATTGATATGAAGCTGAAATTTCGTATGTGTATCCAGTAGAACCTCATTTACATGTAGGAGGAGTTCTGAAGTCTGAACCTTCACATATTTCTCAATCCTGAGTGTCAAAGTTTGCCATCTGATCTTATCATTGCTAGTTAAGCCTGAACTTGCTTCGTGAACATATCAGAAGAGCCTAGAGACTTATATGAGTGTTTTTCAGTATCACCTTGAGACCTGAAGCCTATCCTGTGAGTAAACCAGCCACAGCCAAGAACCCAACGCTTCCCCGAGTAGATTGAACACAGCCTTCAAGCTCATATCACAGCCAGAAGGTTCGCCCTTCCCAGGAAGACTCTCAATCCGACATCTGGTGCTTCCACTGAGAGCTCTTGGGGTGATTGATTGAGAAGGTTGAGTTGCTACAAGGAGAAGAGATGGATCGCAAGAGCGGAGCTGCTGCTGCTGTCTCTGGGGCTGGAGCATCAACGTCTACTGCTGCACCATATAGATATTTCTAGATATCTGCGTGAGTATAGAGGAGAGATGGAGCTGGTTAGGGTTACTGTTGCTGAGATGATAGCAAGTTTTGAGTTAGCTGTCATTCCTGAGTTGCGGGACCAAGTTAGGGATGTACAGAGAAGAAATCTTGGAATCTGGATGAGTTTTGAGCGATCTCTTCGAGAGGAGTTTCTTGAGGAGGATTCAGAGAGAGTTACTAGAAGGACATTTCTAGACTGGGTTGAGCAGCAACCTGGTCGTATGATGAGCCTGAGTGAGTTGTTGAGAGAGTTTGATCGGAGATACCGACAACTTTCAACTCTAGAGCGAATCACCCTAGATGCTAGGAAAACAGAGCTTTTCCTGCAGGCTACCGATGATGCTACGGCAGATCGGTTATGTTTTATGTTGGCCGATCGATCTGCTGAGGGGGGTGTTACTATGGATTGGGGGAGAGTTGAGGATGCTGTGGCTGTACTGACAAGGCAGAGGAGGGGAAGAGTGGCTGTGGGGGGACGTCCGCTTGCAGAAGTGGTCACTCCACCTTATGCTGCTCCTCAAGTACAGCAACCTTTTGCCCCTGCTCCCAAACCTGTTGTCCTAGCTGCAGTTCCTTTGATGCCAGTTGTGCCAGCTCCAGCACAAAGGGCACCTGTTCAGAGACCTGCGGAGAACCATGGTCAACAGAATCAGATTGAAGACCTGATTCGGCAGATGCGAGAGCTGAAGGTAGAGCTAGCTGGATTGCAGAGAGAGCAGCCACCGGCGCCTGTTGCTGCACGTCCAGGAGGTGCTCCTGTCCGTAGGTGTATTTGGTGTGACAATCTTGATCACTTTCGAGGAGACTGTCAAGAGCTCACAGCTGCTTTGCGAGATGGTGTGGTTCGCTATCAGAACGGTAGGTTGCACCTTTCTTCTACTGGAGAGCCGTTGAGCACGCAGTTTGGACGAGGAGGCATGAGGAGTCTACCTCAGATTGCTGCGGCGGCAACTGTACATGCATTGATGGCACCACCGGTAAATCCTGATGTATATGCTGGACATATTGAGGTTTCTTCTAGTCCTACGTTGCTAGATAGGACTGCTGAGAAGAGTATTGCCTCCGTTCCTTCTGAAGTACTGAAGAGGGGAGCCGAGTCTATTCGTAGGGTCACAGGATGGGGAGATCCGGTAGATGCTGCTTCTATCAGAGCATTCTTGGATGTAGATAGACACGTTCATTGGCAGGATGCTTCTATGGAGGAGAAGAGGCGGCGAGAAGCCTCTGAACTTGATACTGGAGTTCCTGAGGAGATTGGGGATAGACGGAGAGTCACAAGGAGACGAGCGGCTCTTCCTGAAGACATCCCGTCTACTTCTGCAGCTCCTCCACCTGCGCCAGGTCCTATGGAGGATGTGCAGAGATCCCAGCAGGAGTCAACGACTGCTGGTAGACGGTTTACTGCCCAAGAGAAGAGGAAGGGACCGACTTACAAGTTGGCAGCTGATATTGAAACTTCTATTGATCTGAAGAGTATCTTGGAGCAGAGGATACTAGATGCGCGAATCGAGTTTTCTCTTCGAGAAGTTCTTGGTATTGCAAAGAGGGAGTTTCACGAACTGATCATTGACATCATCAAGCGCAAGAGACAGGTGATGTCCGAGCAGGTAGAGAGTCAGATGATAGATGTAGTAGGAGCTTCTCTGAATGATGTAGAGTTTGGAAAGGTGCATTTTCAGGAAGCTGATGACAAGAGATACCAGCAAGAAGCGTTGGTTGCTGGTACTGACACTATTGAGTTCAACGATGAGGAAGCTGGTGAGGAGAGTCCAGCTAGTGAAAGTGATTTCAGAAAGAGACATTGGGCTCATGCCACAACTGCTACGCGAGTTCGTCTTGGAAGTTTGGCTGAACCTGTTGCTGCTTTAGTTGATCATGGATCTGAGATCAACATCATGTCACGGGAGGTGTACGAGAGGGGTCAGTGGTCTATCGAGCTAAACCATGGTTGGGTGTTACGTGCTGCAAACAACCAGAAAGGTGAGCTATACGGCGCTTGTCCTAATGTGAAGGTGAAGATAGGTGATGTGGATGTGGATCAACATTTCTTCGTGCAATCTTCTGCTTCATATCCTGTGATTCTTGGTCAGCCTTATATCAATGCGGTTCGAATGGAGACCAAGGTGATGGATGATGGATCTCATTATGCTAGGATCCGTAGTCCAGATGATAGACGTTCTGTGCAGTTTCTGACCGTTCGTACGAACCACGAACTAAATCGTCAAACTTTGAGGGATTCTCCTATCTGTAGGGGTAAGGGTTTTCTAAAACCACTCTCGTAGGACGGGATAGCGAGAGTGATGGATCTACTGCTACTATGATCCCGCTTGAGCAGCCTGAGGGATCACAGGAGGTTGATGGAAAGGCTGCTCAAGATTCAGAAAGTAGTTGCACTGTGCATAGTTGGAAATCTGGGTTGATGGCTTTCAGTTCTGATGATTGGAGTGAGTTCACACGGATGGAGGATTTGACTGAGAAGAGTAGAAGACAGATGGAGAGGTGTGCAGCAAATCTGCGTTGTACAGGAGTTCTGAAGGAAGATGAGATGATTTCTGGTGTTTATGAGGAGTTTGTAGGTGTGCAGTCTTTTGTTCGTTTGCTGGATGGTGTGGATAGGTTGATGAAACAGATGGGAGGTAGGGTGGTGATCCCCATCCATTCTCGTGAAGTCTATGAGGCGATTATCTCGTATTTGCGATATCATCCTCATCCGAGACTGGAGAATGGATGGAAGGATGCAGTCTGTTGGTGTGGCTTACATCAAGAAGCGGAAGTACACGCCAAGTATAAAGCTGTAGCGAGGAAGGTGAGACCTATGGCGACCCAATTACCTGTTGATTCTCAGCAGCAGATGGAGTTAGCGGCTGCTGAGCCTGTGCTTAGAGATCCTACACAAGTAGGACACAAGTTTACTCAGGAGACACTCGAGCAGCTCCAGATAGGAGGGGGTGGCTTCTTGACTGAAGAGGAGAAACGAGCTTTTGAACAGATGATAGTTAGCCATGGTAAGGCATTTTCTTTCTCGGCTGAGGAGATAGGTTGTGTGGATCCTAGTGTGATAGCTCCGATGGTTATCTTCACTGTTCCTCACGTACCTTGGGACTTGAAGCCGATTCCAGTCCCTCGTGCCTTGCTACCGAAGGTGATTGAGTTACTGAAGGAGAGGATGCAGATGGGTATTCTTGAACCATCTATGGCTCCGTACTCTAGCCAATGATTCACAGTACCTAAGAAGACAGGAGCTCTACGCTTCATCCAAGACTTGCAGCCTGCCAACAACATCACGATTCGAAACGTCGGAACAGGACCTGTGGTTGATGAAGTAGCTGAGGCGTTTTGCTGGAAGGTCAATCTATTCTATTGGAGATCTGTTTTCAGGTTATGATCAGTTTCACCTTGCTTTGGAGAGTAGAGACTTAACTACCATGCGTACACCTTTGGGATTGATGCGGATGTGTACTCTTCCTCAGGGTGCGACAAACTCAGTAGCCCATATGCAAAATGCGATGCATAAGGTGTTACGAGAGTTTGTGCCTAAGGTCACTATCCCGTTTCTGGATGATATTCCCATGAAAGACTGTCCGGTGGAGGACAAGGACGAAGCAGTGACTTCTGATGGTTGCAGAAAGTTCGTTGCAGAACACATTCGAGATGTGGAGAAGATTCTGATGCGTTTGGAGGAGGTACACCTCACTCTATCAGGTACCAAATCTCGCTTTGGGATGTCAGAGATTGTGGTAGTAGGTCATCTGTGTGGTACTTTTGGGAGGCGTCCGAACCCAGAGAAGGTAGATGCTATAACAAGGATAGCTGACTGCACCAACATCACTGAGGTTCGACGGTTCTTAGGAGCTTGTGTGTTCTTTCGTGTGAGTATTCCTCATTATGCACATATTGCCGAGCCTCTATATGCACTTCTGAGAAAGGGAAGGAGGTTTACTTGGCGGCAAGAACATCATGAGACGATGGAGCAGCTGAAGGAGATTCTGAAATCTCCACCTATACTAAGGAGGCTTAGCTACGAGAGCGGGAGACCTGTGGTACTGACTGTTGATATGAGTCCAAAGGCGATTGGATGGGCCGTTGGTCAAGAAGATGCAGAAGGTGTGCGGTTTGTTTCAAGGTTTGGAGCTCGGATCTTAACAGATAGACAACGTAACTATCCTCAAGTGAAGCGTGAGTTGTGGGGAGCTGTTACTGCTATGAAGGTAGATCGAGAGTTCTTGATAGGAGCTCGTGTGATACTAGAAACAGATTGTTTGCCTTTGTTGGGTATGATAGCAAACTGCAATACACCAGACATAGCAATGCTACGATGGATTGCTTATGTCCGGAGTCTGAACCCTGAGCTAAAGCATATAGCAGGGAAAGACAATCCAGTTGCAGATATGTTGTCTAGGGCTTGTTATACAAATGAAGATGAGATGTTTGCAGAGGTGGAGAATGAAGAGAAGAGAGACGTTTGGTGCCAAGTTGGTCAGCAGACTTCAGACTTGGAACCACTGCCGTTCAATGAGGGGTTCTACTCAGAAAAGTTCCGCGATATTAGATTTTATCTGAGTTCGTTATCCAGGAGAGAAGAATGGAGTGATGCAGAGTTCAAGGAGATCAGACGGAAGGCGTACAGCTACCTTCTACGTGAAGGTTATCTGTGAAAACGTCCGAAGAGAAGAGACGGGATGCTTGCTAGAGTGGTGGATGATCAACCGACGAAGCTGAATCTGCTGAAAGAGTTTCATGACACCTTGTGGGCTGGACATCGTGGAGTATGGGCTACTTACACGAAGATGAAGGAGCGTTACTGGTGGAAGGGTTTGTATCAAGACGTGGTGGACTTTGTTGGGTCGTGTCTGCACTGCCAATTCTACTCTAAAGTCCGTTACAGAGATGGACTTGTACCTACTTATCCACCTAGTATCCATTTTCAATGGGTTCTTGATCTTGTGATGATGCCACCGGGGTTATGGGGGATGCGTTATTTGGTTTTGGCTCGAGAGGATCTTTCCAACTATGTGGAGGGACGAGCACTACGGACGAAGACTACAGAGAATATCTGCAGGTTCGTGCTAGAAGATATCATCTGTCGTTATGGATCGGTTGGGAGATTACGTGCAGATAGAGGTGAGTTGAGAGGCGCTGAAGTGAAGGAGTTCTTTGCTCGTTATGGAATAAAGCTTCGACTTACCACTGCTATGAATCCAGAGGGCATTGGTAAGAGTGAACGAGGACACCCTTCTATTGTTCATGCTTTAGTGAAAGCATGTGATGGTAGGCCTAGAGAATGGCCGAGATTACTTCCATTTGCTTTGTGGGCGGATAGAACTACACACTGTACTACGATTGGCTATATGCCAGTTGAGCTTATGCTGGGGCAGAAACCGATCATGCCTGCTGAGGAGTACTTTCCTACATGGACTACGCTACCGTGGGAAGATGATACAGATCGTGCTTCACTCCTTGCTTTACGTATTAGGCAGTTGGAGCGAAGGGAGGAGGATCTTGCTGATGCGTAGGAGAGGCTGAAGGTGGCTCGAGTCAGAAACAAGGAACATTTTGACAAGACTCATCGACTACGACCGAAGCCAATACGTGTTGGTGACTGGGTTCTGATATATGATAGCATGTTGGAGAATCAGCATTCTACACTCCGTAAGTTCTCTCGAAGATGGTTCGGACCTTATGTTGTGCTAGATGTGTATGAGAATGCCACCTATAGCTTGAGTGAGTTGGATGGTACTCTTTTGAAGCTATCTGTGGCTGGCAAACGTGTGAAATTGTTCAAGAGACGCGGAGGGTCAGTTGAGTTATTCAACTTTCTGGAGTCAGAGCAGAGGACAACAAGAGACGAAGATGTCCATTTGTCTGAAGAGACTGAGGCGGAGGAGAACGATGATGATGAAGATCAAACAGAAGACTGAGGAGATTGGCACATACCGGAGGATGTGCAGGTTTGGAGGGGGTGGATGTCGTGATGTGAATCATTTCACATAGTAAATGATTCACTTCTTTGTCTGGCATTAGTCTCTCTGAGTGAAGTTAAGACCTCAGAGAAGTCCGTTTATGAAGATGTTATATATTTTGAGTCTTAGTAGGTTGATTACCATGTTGATAGGCTTAAGCTCATGGGTTGTATTTGCGTGTCACCCATGCACGCTTTCTAGCTGATTTAAGTTATTTTTCGGGGCTGCGTGTCGTTTTAGGTAGTTTAAGATGTCGTGATGTGAATCATTTCACATAGTAAATGATTCACTTCTCTGTCAGGCATTAGTCTCTCTGAGTGAAGTTAAGACCTCAGAGAAGTCCGTTTAGGAAGATGTAATATATTTTGAGTCTTAGTAGGTTGATTACCATGTTGATAGGGCTTAAGCTCATGGGTTGTATTTGCGTGTCACCCATGCACGCTTTCTAGCTGATTTAAGTTATTTTTCGGGGCTGCGTGTCGTTTTAGGTAGTTTAAGTTTTACGCTGGCACTCTAGGGGGCTTGACGTGGTAACCTATGAGTGTAGATAAGTTACCACATGGTTTAAGGCACAAAATGACAACCAAATGGAGCTATGAATTCTCATTGGTTCATTTTTGTCTTTTGTGTAACTCTAAATTTAGAAACAGAGGTCTAAAGGGGATTTCGAGCAATTTGTGAGAGGACTTCGAAATCTGAGAGCACAGGGAGATAGAGCTCGTCGAGCCAAGCACTGTCAGCGAAAAGTTTGATCGATTTGGAGCAATAAAGAAGGAGTTATGGCTGATTGAAGTTCGATTTGTGTCAGAATTGCAGCACTTCTGTTGAATTTGGGGTTTTGAGTGTCATTTGCAGCAGAATCGAGGAAATTGCTTCAAGACTTAGTGGCTGTGTTCAATGTCAGCAGGGCTACGACTGTCTCCAAATTTTCATGTCAATTGAATCAGTGAGTAATTCAGAGCGACCGCTGAAGTAGAGGGGGTCCGAAAAGCTCTCAATCTGGAGCAGCAACTTCAGAGAGCGAGATCTGGAGTTCTGTGTGGAATCAGGAGGCCCAACTTCACAGGAGTGTTCATCAAGCTGTGTACTGCAAATCCTGAAAGAATTTCCCAAAGTGATCGAGCCAATTCCTTGTTAAAGGTCGAAATAGCTGTCTGGGTATCAGAAACTGCCGTAATTTCTCTACTCAGAAAGTTTCTGCTCATATCTTAGTGCTTTGAATTGATATGAAGCTGAAATTTCGTATGTGTATCCAGTAGAACCTCATTTACATGTAGGAGGAGTTCTGAAGTCTGAACCTTCACATATTTCTCAATCCTGAGTGTCAAAGTTTGCCATCTGATCTTATCATTGCTAGTTAAGCCTGAACTTGCTTCGTGAACATATCAGAAGAGCCTAGAGACTTATATGAGTGTTTTTCAGTATCACCTTGAGACCTGAAGCCTATCCTGTGAGTAAACCAGCCACAGCCAAGAACCCAACGCTTCCCCGAGTAGATTGAACACAGCCTTCAAGCTCATATCACAGCCAGAAGGTTCGCCCTTCCCAGGAAGACTCTCAACCCGACAGCGTGACTTGCATTTTTCTTAAGATCGGCCCACATAGTTTTGGCTACTTCCGTCATAATCCTAGCGGGGTAGGGCGATCCATTTTGATGCCTCTAAATATCCAGCCCGCTGTCGTGATGTGAATTATTCCACATAGTGAATAATTCACCTCTCAGTTAGAAGTTAGTCTCTCTGAGTGAAGCTAAGATCTCAGAGAAGTCGATTCTGGAGGAAGCGTCCATTCGAAAATCTGAAAACACCACGGCGTAGGTCTCGTCGCGCTGATCACCGTGGTATGTTCAAAAGTTGCAAACGGAGTTGCAGGCGAAAAGTTACTTGGAGTTCTTCTACAAGATTTCTGATACCGGGAAATTTACCATAAATCAGAGTGAGTTCGAAAAATACTTTTTAGATTTTTCTCATGTAGATTGTAGTATGTAGTATTTGATTAAAATTTGAAATGTACAAAAAGAGCATGTCTAGAGAAAGTTATGGCACTTCGTGTTAGCAAAGGAAAGACGAAATACCACAGCTTTCTAGCATATTAGCTTAGAAACTGGTCTTCAAAACCAGTTGTGAGGTCAGCTTCCGTGGTGTAGCTGAGAAACTTGTAGGGAGGAGGTCTCCGGATCAAATCCCTTCAGACTCACAACCGGCTTGGAGTAGGCTGGCCCCTTCGGGGGAATATGAGGGGCACCAAGTTGCCTAGGGGCGGGACACTAGATGTCCCTTAAACGTACCGTGAATGCGGGACGCCTCCGTCTACCCCTGCACTAGTGCAGTCACCTAGTGTGGATGCTAGAGGGAGATTACCACCGGGTTTCGAAATGGACCTCTCACCTTCGGGTTGGCGGGGTAATTAGTACGAATTCGGTTGCGGCCCTCTAAGTCCTGGGGTAGCGAGATGGCATCAAAGATACTCCAAGTCGGTACCAATTCTTTTGTAGAAAAATGTAGAGTTCGAAATACTATTCACTTGGGTCGAAAAAATCAAGTGAAACTGATACCTGAGGCAATACTTACGGCACTTCGAAGTTTAAGGGGGCCGAGAAACGACAATGATGATAACTCGGGCTCCACGTGTCAGAACGAGGTGATTCCGGTGGCCAGAGGTAGCCATGGTGGAGTTACTTCGACTGGAGGTGTCAGATGCTGACTGTACAGTCGAGACGGTGGCCATCCGTACAGATGAATCTGCGAAGCTTAGTGAAATAGTCTTCTTACGTGTAGATATATTATCAGTGATTTAATTTTCTGCTGCCATCTGTTTAGGGTATCTTTTACCTCTGCCAGGTGACAGTGAAGGATGCGTAGGATGGAGGAAAACCTAGAGGGGTGTACTCCGGAGAGAGAGAATTCTCAAGGCATTAGCAAATTATCGCATTATCGCAGTTTTGCCGATCATCGAGCAGTGTAGAGTTTACCGCGCGAGAGCTATCGAGTAGAGAGAAACAGTAGAGCTGAGGAGAGGAGATTTTACAGAAACTACATCTGAAGATATTTTTCTGTCTGATCAGAGTTTTGATATCGAGGGTCTGAGAGTAGAGAGCAGAATCGAGTAGATAGGAGACCTACAACTTGTACGCACATCTTTTCTGAAAAGAAGACGGGAAGCTTCTAGGTGAACGCGCTGGTGCTTCACAGGAGCAGTTTTCTGATATTCTGAGTTACTGAGCGTTATCTTTGCAATCTGCATGACCTGGAGTTGAAGATCTACTTGCACGCCGTGTGTTTTATCTTGGCCAGATCGAGAACGTGGTGGTGTTTTCTCTTGCGATCCGTATTCCGTGTGTGGTTTTCGCCCTCCTCTTCACGATCGTATCACAGCTAGAAGGTTCGCCCTTCCCAGGAAACTCTCGCCTCGACATACAATCTGGTGCTTCCACTGAGAGGCTTCTTGGGGTGATTGATCGTGAAGTTGAGTTCCAAGACGAAGGGGAAGATGGATCGAAAGAGCGGAAGCGCTGCTGGTGCTACCTCTACGGCTGCTGCATCTACGTTTGCTGCAGCGCCTGCTGTAACACCTGCGACTGCTACGACATCTACATCTGGTCTCGACACAACTGAGATTCTGAGGACGCTTGCGGCCCTGGTCCAACAGCATCCGATCGTTGGAGGGGGTGAGTTGAAATCTACCAAAGCTTTGCAAGCGATAGTGAATAGATGTGGCAGATTTGAGGGTAGAGATATTTCTAGGTATCTGCGTGAATACAGAGGAGAGATGGAACTGGTTAGAGTTACGGATATAGAGATGATAACCAGTTTCGAGTTAGCTGTAATCCCTGAGTTGCGGGACCAAGTTAGGGATGTACAGAGAAGGAATCTAGGTGTGTGGATGAGTTTTGAACGATCTCTTCGAGAGGAGTTTCTCGAAGAAGATTCTGAGAGAGTCACTAGAAGAACGTTTCTGGACTGGGTTGAGCAGCAACCTGGTCGTATGATGAATCTGAATGAGATGCTGAGAGAGTTTGATCGGAGATACCGACAACTCTCAACTCTAGAGCGCATAACTCTAGATGCTAGGAGAACTGAACTTTTTCTGCAAGCTACCGATGATGCTACGGCAGATCGGTTATGCTTTATGTTGGCCGATCGATCTGCTGAAGGAGGAGTTACTACTGATTGGGGAAGAGTCGAGGATGCTGTTGCTGTACTAACGAGGCAGAGGAGGGGAAGAGTGGCTGTGGGAGGACGTCCGCTTGCAGAAGTGACCACTCAACCTCGCACTGCTCCTCAAGTACAGCAACCTCCGGCTCCTGCTCCCAGACCTGCTGTCCCGGCTGTAGTACCTTTGATACCAGTGGTGCCAGTTCCTGCACAAAGGGCACCGGTTCAGAGACCTGCAGAGAACCATGGACAGCAGAACCAGATCGAAGATCTCATTCGGCAGATGAGAGAACTGAAGGTGGAGTTAGCTGGCCTGCAGAGAGAGCAGCCACCGGCGCCTGCTGCTGCACGTCCAGGAGGTGCACCTGTTCGTAGATGTATCTGGTGTGACAGTCAAGATCATTTCCGAGGGGACTGTCAAGAGCTCACGGCTGCTCTGCGAGATGGTGTGGTTCGCTACCAGAACGGTAGGCTGCATCTTTCTTCTACTGGAGAGCCGCTAAGCACGCAGTTTGGACGAGGAGGCATGAGGAGTCTACCTCAGATTACAGCTGCTGCAACTGTACATGCATTGATGGCACCACCGGTAAATCCTGATGTATATGCCGGTGTCGCGCTACTTGGCGGCTACATGCTTGACTTCTACTCCGACGCTTAGGTTTGGTAGTTCTAGAAGTTAGCTCATATTACTTCTAGTCTTTTATGTATATGTTTGACACCTTTGCATACGGTGTTAACACTATTTTGAGTCCTAGTAGGCTGATAGTATGTTAGTTATCTTGTTCAAGCATTTGTGCGCTTGTGCAAGTGACTTCTTACTTGTCTATGACGTTCAATGTACATAACTTAGGGTTTCCATGCTGATAGGGGTTTGAGCTCATGGGTTGTACTTACTTGTCGCCCATGCACGCTTTCTAGCTAATTTAAGTTATTTTTCAGGGCTATGTGTCATTTTAGGTAGTTTAAGTTATACGCTGGCACTCTAGGGGGCTTGACGTGGTAGCCTATGAGTGTAGAAAAGTTACCAGGTAGATTAAGGCACAAAAGGACAGTCAAGTGGAGCTATGAACTCCCATTGGTCCATTTTTGTCTTTTGTGAAACTCTAAGTTTAGAAACAGAGCTCTAGAGGAGAGTTCGAGCAATTGGTGAGGTATCTTCGAAATCTAAGAACACAGGAAGAGAGAGCTCGTCGTGCCAAGCACTGTCAGTGAAATTTTTGCTCGATTTGGATCAATAAACAAGGAGTTATGCCCAATTGAAGTTCGGATTGTGCCAAAACTGCATCACTTTTGTTGATTTTGGGGTTTTCGGTGCCAATTGCAGCAGAATTGAGGAAATCACTTCAAAACTTCGTGGTTGCGTTCACTGTCAGGAGGGCTACGACTGTCCAAAAATTTTCGAGTCATTTGAGTAATTGAGTAATTCAGGGCGGCCGCTGAAGCAGAGGGGGTCTGAAAAGCTCTTAATCTAGAGCAGCGACTTTAGAGAAGGAGATCTGGAGTTCTACAAACATTCAGGAGTCCCAACTTCACAGGGATGTTCAGCATCCTGTAGACTTCAAATACTGTGAGAAGATTTGAAATTCATCGAGCCAATTCTCTGTTCTATGTCTGAATAGCTGTCTAGGTACCAGAAATTGCCATAATTCTCTTATTCAGAACTTTTCTGTTTATATCTCCGTGTCAGAATTTGATCTCAGGTTGAAACTTCGTCTGTGAGTTCAGTAGTACCTCATTTGCATGTAGGGGAAGTTTAGAGGTCTAAACCTTCATAGTTTTCCTCTCTTTGAGTGTCAAAGTTCACCGCTTAAGCCTATTACTACCAGTGAGACCTAAATTTCGCTTTTTGAGCATATCAGAGGATCCTACACTCCTGTGTGAGTGTTTATAGCTCCTGTTGTGACCTGAAAGCCAACCTCTTGAGTAAACAACCACAGCCAGAAGCCCGGCGCTTTCCTAGGTAGACGGATCACACTCCGACATACTCTCTTTTTGGTGAACTCGACGTGAAACACCTAGGGTGGGAGTTTTCTTAAGAGTGTTACAGGATCAGATATCATGGCCAACCAAGGATCATCAAGTGGAGGTGCTGCTGCTGCTCAGCAACCTATTCAGTTTGATGCTGCTACGATGAAGATGTTCCAGGCTTTTTCCATGTTTATGCAGCAGCAGCAGAGCACAGAGAGGAAGGAGGTATTAGCAACCAAGGCGTTGCAATCTGTGGTGCACCAGATGGACCAGTTCAAGGGTACAGATATTTCCAAGTATGTGCGATACTATGCCAGGGAGATGGAGGTGAACAAGGTACCTGAGAAGGAGATGGTGGAGAACTTTGAGCTTGCTGTTGTTCCTGAGATTCGTGGGCGTGTGAAGGAGCTCAAGCAGCAGCAAGGACAGAGTTGGGAGAGCTTTATGCGCGCTTTGAAGGAGGAGTATTACACTGAAGATTCAGAGAGGGTGACCAAGAGAACGTTCTTGGAGTGGGTGGTGAAGCATAACAAAGGTTTGTCTGTAAATGAGTTGTTAAGGGAGTTTGATCGTCAGTATGCTCAGCTTTCTAGGACAGAAAAGCTTACACTAGAGGTGGAGAAGACAGAGCTTTTCCTACAAGCAGCGGACGTGACTATTCAGGAGAAGCTTGAGCTGTTGCTGGAAGACAAGAGTGAGGAGAGAGGATTGAAGACTGATTGGAAAGAGGTCGAAGAGGCTGTTTCTTTGCTGGCCAAGAGACAGAGAAGAAGGGACAAGGTGGTGGTAAGTGAAGCAGCACCTCTGATAATTCCTGTCAAGCAGTTGCCTACTAAGCCCGCTTTGGTAATTGCTAGAGAGGAAGACTCACCGCTTGATGAGTTGATTAAGGGTATGAAAGAGCTTAAGCTTAAGCTCACTAGGTTAGAAGAGAAGGAGCAGAATGTACAGCCTGCTATGCAGAGACCTCAGATGAGAGAAGGCTTTGTTCATCGTTGTATATGGTGTGATAGCCTAGACCATGTAAGAAGAGATTGCGGAGAGTTTTCAGATGCATTGAGGAAGGATCTGATCTTCTTCAAAGATGGTAAGATCCATCTGAGAGAGACTGGGATGATGTTGGGAACCAACTTTGGCAAGGGTGGTATGAAGAGGCTTGTGAATGAAATATCAGCATCACATGCTGTTTCTCTTGTGAATGCTGCTACCTGTGGAGTGAAAGTGGAGATGGAGAGAGAAAAAGGGACTACTGGGTTGTGGTCTGATGTAGTGCGGTCCGTAGCTAGAACAGAGCTAGACAAGGATGTGCTACGAAGGGTTGGCAACTCAATTCGAAAAGCTACAGGATGGAATGATCCTGTGGATACTATGTCAGTGCATGCTTATGTTGCAAGAAGTCAGCATGAAGCTGTACTAGAAGAAAAACGCAGGAGGGAGGATGCAGGTGAGACTTCTACAGCCAAACGACCTGCTACAAGGAGTGAAAGGGCTAGACCAGAGGCAAGGCAGGAGACAACACCTACTCGGGAGGAGACTATGGAGGATCTACCACCTACAACACCAAAGGAGAAGGAGAGAAGCAAGGAGAAGGGTAAGATGCCTGCATATAAACTTCAGTCCGACATTGAGATTGCTACAGACCTGAAGCAGGTGTTAGAGAACCGTATCTTGAATGGGAAAGTTGAGTTTACTTTGGGTGAGATTCTTGGGATTGCAAAGCGTGAGTTCCATGAGGTTATCATAGATATCATCAAGAGGAAACGTCAGATTTTGGGTGAAGCAGCTACGCTTAACGCTCTAGGGACCAAACTGTCAGAAGATGAGGAAGATGAGATTTCTGGTTACTGCTCTCAAGTATCAGAGGGAAGATCAGATCAGCACGTGAGGTTTGAAGATGAGGTGGAAGCATCGCAGAAGAGTCATTATTCTCACAACCATTGGGCGAGAGCAACCACAGAGACCTTAGTGAAGCTGGGAGATCTAGAGGAACCTGTGGTGGCATTGATTGATCACGGCTCAGAGATTAATCTAATGTCTAAGGAGCTGTACAAGCGTGGAAGGTGGCCCATAGACACCGACCATGGATGGCTTATCCGTGCTGCCAACAACCAGAGGGGAGAACTCTATGGTGCTTGTCCCAACATCAAGGTAACTGTGGGCGACATTAGTGATGTTCAGAATTTCTTTGTGCAAGACATGTCAACCTATCCTATCATTCTAGGGCAGCCTTACATTACTGCTGTTAGAATGGAGACACGAGTTATGGATGATGGTTCAGCTTATGCTAGGATACGTAGTAGAGACGGCAAAAGAGCTGTTCAGTTTTTGACCGTTGCTGCAGAACATGAGAGGAATCGTGACAGCTTGAGAGACCGTCCACTACCTAAGATTACTCAGGAGTTTAGAGAGTCTAGGGGTTTTGGCAGAGTACCATTGAAGAGCGAGACTTCAACGGTACAGTAGAGCTTGGATTCTCGCCTGATCCAGTAGAGCATGAGGCTTTATCCACTGGCTTCTTAGGATTGACGTCATGCGGATCAGTGTGTTATAGGAAGGTTGAGAATCTGAAGAGGTTTGAGAGGCAACATGTGAAGTGTGTACAGCAGTCTTTGTGGGATAATGGAGAGTTAGCAGGAGATGAATACATATCTGGAGTGTTTGAAGAACAGTATTTGGTAGATACTATAGGGGAGTTGAAATCTATAGTAGAAAGTTCTACAGACGATGTAGATAGAGTGGTGAGAGTGAGCTCCAAGGAGCTTTATGATGTAATTGATAAGTTTATAGATCGACAAGAGGTGTATGTGGAGACCAAGTACAAGTCAGTGGCAAAGAAAGTTAAACCAGTGGCTTTGCCTTTACCACTCGACTACAATCAGAAGATGGAGCAAGCTGCACGAGAACCGACGCTCAGAGGACCGAGAAGAATTGGGCACCAGTTCACAGAAACAACACTGAAGGAGTTGAGGATTGGAGGTGATGGGTTTCTTACTGAGCAAGAGAAGAAGAGCTTCAGGGAGATGCTATCTAGGCATGATAAGGCGTTTGCATTTGAGTCACATGAAGTAGGATGTGTAGATCCAAGTGTAGTTGCACCTATGGTAATCTTTACTATACCGCATGTGCCTTGGAATCTACGTCCTATCCCTGTGCCTAGAGCTCATCTGCCAAAGCTGATAGACTTGCTCAATGAGAGGATTAGGATGGGTATCTTGGAACCGTCTATAGCTCCCTATTCTAGCAGATGGTTTACTGTTCCGAAGAAGAGTGGAGCTTTGAGATTCATTCAAGATATGCAGCCAGTTAACAAGGTAACTATCAGGAATATGGGTATAGGACCTATTGTAGACGAGTTTGCGGAGGCTTTTGCTGGTCGTGCTATCTATTCCATGGGAGACTTATATTCAGGTTATGACCAGTTTCAATTATCCTCTGAGAGTAGAGACTTGACTACAATGAGGACACCTTTAGGGTTACTAAGGATGTGCACCTTACCGCAAGGTGCTACCAATTCGGTAGCACATATGATGAATGGCATGAACAAAGTTTTGAGGGACTTCATTCCTGAAAAAACTATGCCATTCCTTGATGATGTGCCGATCAAAGGGTGTGCTGAGGAGGAGAAGAATGAGGTAAAAGATCAGAGGGGGTGCCGTAAGTTTGTAGCAGATCACATAGCTGATTGTGATAAGATACTGAGTCGACTGGAAGAGGTTCATTTGACTTTATCAGGAGCCAAGTCTGTGTTTGGAGTACAAGAGGTGTTAATAGTGGGACATCTGTGTGGATCTTATGGTCGGAAACCTTGTCCAAACAAGGTTGATGCCATCCGAAGGATGAAGGAGACATGTGGATCGGTTATTGAGGTGAGAAGGTTTCTAGGAGCATGTGTGTTTTATCATATATGGATTCCACACTTTGCACATGTAGCAGATCCGTTGTACAAGCTGCTGAGGAAGGGGCAAAGATTTCAGTGGCAAGAGGAGCAAAGCGAGTCTATGAGGAAGTTGAAAGATCTTTTAGCTTCACCACCAACTCTACGAAAGGTAACATATGAGTTGGGCAGATCTGTTATCCTTACTGTTGATACTAGTCCTATTGGCATTGGATGGGCTGTAGGACAAGACGATGAGGATGGAAATAGATATGTGGTGCGTTTTGGTGCTAAGGTATTAAGTTCACGGCAGAGAGATTACCCTCAGGTCAAGAGAGAGCTATGGGGAGTAGTTATTGCGATGAAGAGTGATAAGGAATACTTGATAGGAGCACCTGTGGTTGTGGAGACAGATTGTTTACCTCTCTTGGGAATGATCACTAGCTGTACAACTCCAGATATTGCTATGTTGAGGTGGATAGCATATATCAAGTCCTTGAACCCAGAGTTTAGACATATTGCAGGGAAGGATAATCCTGTGGCAGATATGTTATCAAGGGCTAGGTATTACGATGAGAAAGAAATGATAGATGATCAAGAAGATGTGGGAACAGAGTTCTATTCTAGTGCTCTTGCTAGAAGAGATAGAAGCTGTTTTGCAGCCTCGTTGGAGTTTTTTGAGGAAACTATGTATGATGGCGAGTGGTTGGATCTTGGGCGCTATTTGAGTTCACTGGAAAGGCAAGAAGGCTGGTCTGATGCAGATTTCAAGAGGATCCGTAGGATAGCTTATGGTTACTTTTTACATGGAGGACATCTATGGAAGCGCCCTAAGCTACAAGGAGGTATACCGCAGCGGGTGGTATGTGACCTAGAATCGCAGCAGAAGCTGATCAAGGAGTTCCATGAGAGTTTATGGGCTGGTCATAGAGGAGTTTGGGCTACATTTGCCAAGATGAAGGAAAAGTATTGGTGGAAGGGTATGTATAAGGATGTAGTACAGTTTGTTTCATCTTGTATACCCTGCCAGATGTATTCCAACGTACGTCATCGTGATGGATTGCATCCTACTTATCCTTTAGCCATTCATTACAAATGGGTAGTTGATCTGGTAACTATGCCATTTGGACTTGGACAAATGAGGTATCTAGTCTTGGCTAGAGAAGATCTATCTAACCAAGTTGAAGGTCGTGCTCTGAGGACGAAGACCACTGCTAGTGTCTGCCGCTTTCTACTTGAAGATGTTATTTGTAGGTATGGGTGTGTGGGAAAGATCACTGCAGATAGGGGTGAGCTGGATGCACAAGAAGCAGTTGAATTCTTCAAGCGATTGGGAATCAAGTTGGCGTTAACCACTGCTTACAATCCTGAAGGGAATGGCAAGAGCGAAAGAGGTCATCCGCCAATCATCAAAGCTTTGGTAAAAGCTTGCAAGGGTAAGATCCGTGAATGGCCTAGACTGTTACCATTTGCTTTGTGGGCAGATCGTACAACTCATAGTACCGTTACAGGTTACATGCCAGCAGAGTTGATACTAGGGCAAAAACCTGTGATGCCGATTGAGGAGGTTGTGCCTACTTGGAATGTTTTGCCATGGGAAGATGGTAGAAGTACGGAGGATCTTCTTGCATTAAGGATCCAGCAGTTAGAACGAAGACCTGAGGATGTTGCCAAAGCTGTGGAAAGGTTAAAGACTGCTAGAGAGAGAAACAAAGGCAGATTTGATAGGACGCATAGATTACGACCCAAACCAGTTAAGGAAGGTGATTGGGTGTTAGTCTATGATAGTAGTCTTGATAATCAGCATAGCGCTATCAGAAAGTTTTCCAAGAGATGGTTCGGGCCTTATGTGGTTTTAGAAGTTTATGATAATGCCACATACTCTTTGAGAGAGTTAGATGGTGCAGTGCTCAAGATACCAGTCGCCGGGAAGAGAATCAAGCTCTTCAGAAGGAGAGGGGAGGACCAGAACATTGCAGAGCTTACTGAAGATGAAGATGAAGCTGAAGACTCAATGGAGGTTGAAGATGAATTTGAAGCTGAAGCTGAAGAGTCTTGATCTGGATCTGGCACATACCGGAGGATGTGCAGGTTCAGAGGGGGTGGATGTCGCGCTACTTGGCGGCTACATGCTTGACTTCTACTCCGACGCTTAGGTTTGGTAGTTCTAGAAGTTAGCTCATATTACTTCTAGTCTTTTATGTATATGTTTGACACCTTTGCATACGGTGTTAACACTATTTTGAGTCCTAGTAGGCTGATAGTATGTTAGTTATCTTGTTCAAGCATTTGTGCGCTTGTGCAAGTGACTTCTTACTTGTCTATGACGTTCAATGTACATAACTTAGGGTTTCCATGCTGATAGGGGTTTGAGCTCATGGGTTGTACTTACTTGTCGCCCATGCACGCTTTCTAGCTAATTTAAGTTATTTTTCAGGGCTATGTGTCATTTTAGGTAGTTTAAGTTATACGCTGGCACTCTAGGGGGCTTGACGTGGTAGCCTATGAGTGTAGAAAAGTTACCAGGTAGATTAAGGCACAAAAGGACAGTCAAGTGGAGCTATGAACTCCCATTGGTCCATTTTTGTCTTTTGTGAAACTCTAAGTTTAGAAACAGAGCTCTAGAGGAGAGTTCGAGCAATTGGTGAGGTATCTTCGAAATCTGAGAACACAGGAAGAGAGAGCTCGTCGTGCCAAGCACTGTCAGTGAAATTTTTGCTCGATTTGGATCAATAAACAAGGAGTTATGCCCAATTGAAGTTCGGATTGTGCCAAAACTGCATCACTTTTGTTGATTTTGGGGTTTTCGGTGCCAATTGCAGCAGAATTGAGGAAATCACTTCAAAACTTCGTGGTTGCGTTCACTGTCAGGAGGGCTACGACTGTCCAAAAAGTTTCGAGTCATTTGAGTAATTGAGTAATTCAGGGCGGCCGCTGAAGCAGAGGGGGTCTGAAAAGCTCTTAATCTAGAGCAGCGACTTTAGAGAAGGAGATCTGGAGTTCTACAAACATTCAGGAGTCCCAACTTCACAGGGATGTTCAGCATCCTGTAGACTTCAAATACTGTGAGAAGATTTGAAATTCATCGAGCCAATTCTCTGTTCTATGTCTGAATAGCTGTCTAGGTACCAGAAATTGCCATAATTCTCTTATTCAGAACTTTTCTGTTTATATCTCCGTGTCAGAATTTGATCTCAGGTTGAAACTTCGTCTGTGAGTTCAGTAGTACCTCATTTGCATGTAGGGGAAGTTTAGAGGTCTAAACCTTCATAGTTTTCCTCTCTTTGAGTGTCAAAGTTCACCGCTTAAGCCTATTACTACCAGTGAGACCTAAATTTCGCTTTTTGAGCATATCAGAGGATCCTACACTCCTGTGTGAGTGTTTATAGCTCCTGTTGTGACCTGAAAGCCAACCTCTTGAGTAAACAACCACAGCCAGAAGCCCGGCGCTTTCCTAGGTAGACGGATCACACTCCGACACCGGTCACATCGAAGTTTCTTCTAGTCCTACGTTGCTAGATAGGACTACTGAGAAGAAACCTGTTCAAGTTCCTTCTGAAGTACTGAAGAGAGGAGCAGAAACTATCCGTAGGGTCACAAGGTGGAGAGATCCTGTTGATGCTGCATCTATCAAAGCATTCTTGGACGTGGATAGACACGTTCATTGGCAGGATGCTTCTGTGGAGGAGAAGAGGCGGCGAGAAGCCTCTGAACTTGATACTGAAGTTCCAGAGGAGACTGGAGATAGACGGAGAGTCACGAGGAGACGAGCGGCTCCTCCCGAAGACATCCCTTCTACTTCTGCAGCTCCTCCACCTGCACTAGGTCCGATGGAGGACGTGCAGAGATCCCAGCAGGAGCCAACGACTGCTGGGAGACGGTTCACTGCCCAAGAGAAGGGGAAGGGACCGGCTTACAAGTTGGCAGCTGATATTGAGACTTCAACTGATCTCAAGAGTATCCTAGAGCAGAGAATACTTGACGCACGAATCGAGTTTTCTCTTCGGGAGGTTCTTGGTATTGCGAAGAGGGAGTTTCACGAGCTGATCATCGACATTATCAAGCGGAAGAGACAGGTGATGTCTGAACAAGTAGAAAGCCAGATGATAGAGATGGTAGGAGCTTCTGTTAATGATGCAGAATTCGGCAAGGTGCATTTTCAGGAGGCTGATGATACAGAGTACCAGCAAGAAGCGTTAGTTGCTGGTACCAATACTGCTGAATTCGATGATGATGAAGCTGACAATGAGAGTCCAGCTACTGATAGTGACTTCAGGAAGAGACACTGGGCTCGTGCTACGACTGCTACACGAGTTCGCCTTGAGAGTTTAGAACCGGTTGCTGCGTTAGTTGATCACGGTTCTGAGATCAACATCATGTCACGGGAGGTGTACGAGAGAGGGCCACTATCAAACTGAACCATGGTTGGGTGCTACGAGCTGCAAACAACCAGAAGGGTGAGTTATACGGCGCTTGTCCCAACGTGAGAGTGAAGCTGGGTGATGTGGAGGTAGATCAGCACTTCTTCGTGCAATCTTCTGCTTCTTATCCTGTGATTCTTGGTCAACCTTATATCACCGCAGTTAGAATGGAGACGAAGGTGATGGATGACGGATCTCACTATGCTAGGATCCGTAGTCCAGATGATAAGCGTTCTGTGCAGTTTCTGACCGTTCGTACGAACCACGAACGAAACAGACAGACTTTGAGAGATTCTCCTATCTGTAGGAGTAAGGGTTTTCTGAAACCACTCTTGTAGGCCGGGATACCAAGAGTGAAGGATCTGCTGTTACTATGATCCCGCTTGAGCAGCCTGTGGGATCACAGCAGGCTGACGAAGAGGTTGCTCAAGATTCTGAAAACTGCTACACTGTACATAGTTGGAAATCTGGTTTGATAGCTTTCAGTTCTGATGATTGGAGTGAGTTCACGCGGATAGAGGATTTGACTGAGAAGAGTAGAAGGCAGATGGAGAGGTGTGCAGCAAATCTACGTCGTACAAGAGTTCTGGGTGAAGATGAGATGATTTCTGGTATTTACGAGGAGTTTGTAGGTGTACAGTCTTTTGTTCGTTGGCTGGATGATATAGATAGGTTGATGGAGCAGATGGGAGGAAAGGTGGTGATCCCTATCCACTCTCGTAAGGTCTATGAGGAGATTGCCTCATGCTTGCAATCTCGTCCTCATCCGAGACTGGAGAGTGGATGGAAGGATGCAATCTGCTGGTGTGGCTCTCGTGAAGAAGCAGAGGTTCACACCAAATACAAAACTGTAGTGAAGAAGGTGAAACCAGTGGCGATCCAGTTACCTGTTGATTCACGACAGCAGATGGAGTTAGCGGCCACTGAGCCTGTACTGAGAAATCCTAGACAGATAGGACACGAGTTCACTCAAGAGACACTCGAGCAGCTCCAGATGGGAGGAAGGGTGGTGATCCCTATCCACTCTCATAAGGTCTATGAGGAGATTGTCTCGTGCTTGCAATCTCGTCCTCATCCGAGACTGGAGAGTGGATGGAAGGATGCAATCTGCTGGTGTGGTTCTCGTGAAGAAGCAGAGGTTCACACCAAATACAAAACTGTAGCGAAGAAGGTGAAGCCAGTGGCGACCCAGTTACCTGTTGATTCACATCAGCAGATGGAGTTAGCGGCCACTGAGCCTGTACTGAGAGATCCTAAACAGATAGGACATGAGTTTACTCAAGAGACACTCGAGCAGCTCCAGATAGGAGGGGGTGGCTTCTTGACTGAAGTGGAGAAACGAGCTTTTGAGCAGATGATAGTTAATAATGGTAAGGCATTTTCTTTCTCAGCTGGAGAGATTGGTTGTGTGGATCCTAGTGTGATAGCTCCGATGGTTATCTTCACTGTTCCTCACGTACCTTGGGACTTGAAGCCGATTCCAGTCCCTCGTGCTTTGCTACCGATGGTTATTGAATTATTGAAGGAGAGGATGACAAGAGATGAAGACGCCCCGGCTACTGAAGAGGCTGAGGCGGAGGAGAACGATGCTGATGAAGAACAAACAGAAGACTGAAGAGGTTGGCACATGCCAGAGGATGTGCAGGTTTGGAGGGGGTGGATGTCGTGATGTGAATTATTCCACATAGTGAATAATTCACCTCTCAGTTAGAAGTTAGTCTCTCTGAGTGAAGCTAAGATCTCAGAGAAGTCGATTCTGGAGGAAGCGTCCATTCGAAAATCTGAAAACACCACGGCGTAGGTCTCGTCGCGCTGATCACCGTGGTATGTTCAAAAGTTGCAAACGGAGTTGCAGGCGAAAAGTTACTTGGAGTTCTTCTACAAGATTTCTGATACCGGGAAATTTACCATAAATCAGAGTGAGTTCGAAAAATATTTTTTAGATTTTTCTCATGTAGATTGTAGTATGTAGTATTTGATTAAAATTTAAAATGTACAAAAAGAGCATGTCTAGAGAAAGTTATGGCACTTCGTGTTAGCAAAGGAAAGACGAAATACCACAGCTTTCTAGCATATTAGCTTAGAAACTGGTCTTCAAAACCAGTTGTGAGATCAGCTTCCGTGGTGTAGCTGAGAAACTTGTAGGGAGGAGGTCTCCGGATCAAATCCCTTCAGACTCACAACCGGCTTGGAGTAGGCTGGCCCCTTCGGGGGAATATGAGGGGCACCAAGTTGCCTAGGGGCGGGACACTAGATGTCCCTTAAACGTACCGTGAATGCGGGACGCCTCCGTCTACCCCTGCACTAGTGCAGTCACCTAGTGTGGATGCTAGAGGGAGATTACCACCGGGTTTCGAAATGGACCTCTCACCTTCGGGTTGGCGGGGTAATTAGTACGAATTCGGTTGCGGCCCTCTAAGTCCTGGGGTAGCGAGATGGCATCAAAGATACTCCAAGTCGGTACCAATTCTTTTGTAGAAAAATGTAGAGTTCGAAATACTATTCACTTGGGTCGAAAAAATCAAGTGAAACTGATACCTGAGGCAATACTTACGGCACTTCGAAGTTTAAGGGGGCCGAGAAACGACAATGATGATAACTCGGGCTCCACGTGTCAGAACGAGGTGATTCCGGTGGCCAGAGGTAGCCATGGTGGAGTTACTTCGACTGGAGGTGTCAGATGCTGACTGTACAGTCGAGACGGTGGCCGTCCGTACAGATGAATCTGCGAAGCTTAGTGAAATAGTCTTCTTACGTGTAGATATATTATCAGTGATTTAATTTTCTGCTGCCATCTGTTTAGGGTATCTTTTACCTCTGCCAGGTGACAGTGAAGGATGCGTAGGATGGAGGAAAACCTAGAGGGGTGTACTCCGGAGAGAGAGAATTCTCAAGGCATTAGCAAATTATCGCATTATCGCAGTTTTGCCGATCATCGAGCAGTGTAGAGTTTACCGCGCGAGAGCTATCGAGTAGAGAGAAACAGTAGAGCTGAGGAGAGGAGATTTTACAGAAACTACATCTGAAGATATTTTTCTGTCTGATCAGAGTTTTGATATCGAGGGTCTGAGAGTAGAGAGCAGAATCGAGTAGATAGGAGACCTACAACTTGTACGCACATCTTTTCTGAAAAGAAGACGGGAAGCTTCTAGGTGAACGCGCTGGTGCTTCACAGGAGCAGTTTTCTGATATTCTGAGTTACTGAGCGTTATCTTTGCAATCTGCATGACCTGGAGTTGAAGATCTACTTGCACGCCGTGTGTTTTATCTTGGCCAGATCGAGAACGTGGTGGTGTTTTCTCTTGCGATCCGTATTCCGTGTGTGGTTTTCGCCCTCCTCTTCACGATCGTATCACAGCTAGAAAGTTCGTCCTTCCCAGGAAACTCTCGCCTCGACACCGCTCTCTCCGTCCAGACAGCCTGAGTGTGTTCCACGAGAAGGTAGATTAATGCAGGGTTGTGTTCTCTCGTCTTCAAGATCATGTCCACCGTTGTCAGAAGTCCACTCCCTGCCACATATCCTAGCTTACACTCGGTGGTATGAAGTATGAACATGTCCCATCTCGCTTTGCTTCCCAAAAAATGTGTTCAATAGTCTCTGTCTCGTCGCATCACTTCGAGCATTTTCCATCCCCAACCTTCATTAGTTGGGCGCGGCTATTGGTGAAAACCCCCGGTTTATTAGTCTCCAGATCCATAGGTTGGTTCTCGTCGCACCCCCCTTCTGTCACACCCTCCTCCACCGATCCTCCCATATCTGACTCAGGTCGTTGGTTCCCCATCTTGCGTTCAACTTGTCATATAAGGAGGGTGGCGGTGTAAGCAGCTCCTTCCAGTCACGTAGCTCCAACTTCCATCCTTTCTTGTATCTGTCCTCATGTTTCCAAGCCCAGTTCCCGCTTTCTTGCAAGCCTCCCGGTATTATCTGTGCTTCCTCTATCCATCTCGTCAGTCTTTCTAGATATCGATTCTCTGGGACGTCCATTCTAGCTCCTTGGAGTACAAGGGAGACTCCTCTCATAGAGTCTCTCATATCCTTGAGTTTTAAGACATTAAGAGTAGTTAGCTTGTCTCTTCTTATGCATCTCAACGCTTCTTTCCTTCCTTGTTCCTCTACCTGGTCGATCTTTTGCCATAGATCCACCGTCAAAATGGAGGAGATAGACCCATGTAGCTGGACTTAATCTCCCTCGAACGTTAGACGATTGGCGACTAATTTCTAGCATTTAAGCATGTTGTCTAGCGTCGGAAGAGCACGAACCCGTAGCACGGACATCATCAGTATGCACTCTCCCGTTGTCCACCCCACTGTGCATCTTCTTTTCTTGTCTTTCCTTCTCGTCTCCTTGATGCCCCATCTCGCGATACTGACCCACTCTTGTCTCCCTCCATTCAGTATCTTGGCTAGGTACTTTAGCTTCAGAGCTTAGGCAACCATGCGAAAGGAGGAGATCCATAGGCCCTCGTCTTTCTTTGGTTTAGCTATAACTTCCCAGGCCACCATTGACACCTTGGGTCTGCCTTCCTCCCTCGTTCCTCACAAGAATATCCTGCAAATCTCTTCCATCCTCTTGAATTTGACACACGTACAGTCTACACTTGTGAGTTGGTAGACCGGGATGGCCCTGAGAACATGTGTCAGGAGAACTATCCGGCTCGGTCATGATAGTAATCTGTTCAACCAGTGTTGAAGTTTACTCTGTAGGTCATCTGTTATAGCATCAACGATTTGGGTTTCAGTTATCCCTCTATCTATCCAAGCCCCCAAGTATTTTATCATTTGTCCTGGTCTGGCTAAAATGCAACCTGATTCCTCTAGCCACCTAGGGATATATTCCATACCCATTGGGATAACCACCGACTTTCCCAGATTCATAGCGGCTCTTGATACTTCCTCATACTGGTGTATAGTGTCATGCGTAGCTTTGAAGCACTCTTCTGTTCCTTCAGTAATGAGCCCAGTATCGTCGACGAACAGTTGATGTAAGAGTGAAGTCCCCTCTCCCGTCCTTATATCTTCTATGTCCTCTTCCTCTCTAGCTTGTTTGAGCATATTCATCTGTGGCTGCGTGGCTATGGCGAAGAGAAAGAGGACGGCCGGACATCATTGTCTGACCCCCCTTCCTATATCGATTCCTTCAGTGAACCCTCCATTGACGTGCACCTTGGACATTCCTCCTTCCGTCAGTCCCTTCACCTGGTCCACAAAGTGAGAGTCGAACTTCATATGTGTCATCATGTCCCACAGGTATTCTTATGACACCCGATCATAGGCTTTCATGAAGTCTAGCTTTAGGAACAGCAAGGAGAGCCCTTCGGCCTCCGTCATTTCCTGTCCTAGCTTGAAACTTAGAATATTGTCATATATGTCCCTTCCCTGAATGAACCCCGTTTGTTGTTCGTCTACCACGTTACTTATCACCGCTTTTAACCTCTCCGCAAGTATCTTGCTCAGTATCTTCTACATTACCGTCAGAAGCGATATCGACTTCCAGTTACCGAGCTCATTCCTGTCTCCACCTTTGAGAATAAGTTTGATGACGCCCCGAAGTATTTTCTCGTCAATTTTTCTTGTTTGTCAGAACTCCCTGACCATGTCTATACATTCCTCTTTTATGAACGGTCAGCATTCCTGCAGCATCTCGTACGTCACCCGTCGATCCCTGAGGATTTCTCCTTCGGTAAGCTCTTCATCAGCTCTTCTATCTCTTCTAGTGTTGACAGCTCCACTAATTTAACATTTTCGGCCTCCGTCATCCATTTCGAGGTGAGCTCCATCACCTTCTTTCTTTTGGATTTGTTTAATGTCACATCCTTGTCTTAGCTGTATAGCGCAGTGTAGAATCTATGTATTCTTCTTATAATCTATGTATTCTTCTTAGAATTCCTCCGTGGTCTTCTATGAGCTGCCCATTTTTTGTCGTTACCCCTTTCATTGTTTCTCTCGTGTGCTTCATCTTGAGCTGGGCGAAGAAGTACCGAGATGGTGCCTCACCTTCTTGAAGCCACCTAACCTAGCTCCTCTTTCTCCAGAGTAACGCGTCCTGATGCTCTTTTTTTCTTAGCTTCTCCTCCACTTCTTGTACTTGCAAGTTAAAGCCCTCCTGGCTGTTGTCGCTTACCAGTGTTCTCAGTCTCAGCAGCTCGGCTTCTAGTTCTGCCTTGCTTGGTGTCCTCTGCCCTACCATCTTCTTTTCTTCCATCATTATTCTTCTAACTTTCCTCCATCCTATTGACCATTTCACGCGTGGGTCTCCTTCCATCCTCTTCTGTTCCCTCCACACGGTTTTCACCCTCGTCTTTATTCTTAGGTTCTTTAGCATTTCTGTGCGTCCATCGTATAATAGGTCGATTTCTTGACCTTTTCTCTTGCCTCTTCTTCTTTTAGTCTGACGCTTACAGTCACATGTATGTGGTCCGATAATGTCTATCTTCCATCATGCTCTATTTTTGTCACCTCTACGCACCAATCAGCACTGTTGTTTATGTAACACTTGTCTAACCTCGTCTGGTCCATTCTCCTCCCGGTTATCACTTGTCTGGTGTAGGTAAGTCCTTTCCTGCTATGTGCGCAAAACATAGCGTCCACCAGGTCAGATTGTAGAAGGGTGTTTCTCCAAAGCCGAGCTCGCTGCCATACAGCAATGAGGAAGGACCAATACTATCATCCGGGAGTTCCACCATATTCCAGTCTCCGAGAAGAACCCACTTACTCTCCTTCATCCGGTTTCCCAACCACTCCCACAGTTGGCATCTCCCCTCTCTCCTGTTCGACGCGTAGACAGAGACAACCCCCACTGACCCAACAACGGAGTCTATGATACACCATGTCATTGAGACGTCCTCTTTGACACCATGCTCCCTAACTTGAAGGTGGTTTCCTATTAGTAGCACTGCACCCCCTTCTCCCTCCTGCCGTGTAGTCAACTATCCTTTGCCGCGACGGCATTAGTCTCTTCAGGTTATATTCTAGTTTCTGTTCCTCAGTTTTCATCTCTTGCAGGGCAATGATGTCAAAGTTCTGTTCTCCTCTCCTTAGCCACTTGCGCAATATGGTCACGCGGTGCGGGTCTCCTAACCCTCTCACATTCCAGGTTGTAAATTTGATTGTATTCTTCATTTATCTTTGTGTTTTTTGTCACACTGCTTGACGTCGTCTTCTTCATGTTTCCTTTACTGCTTGGGATTCTTAGCAGTCAGGAGGCTCCTGGCCAAGGCTACGTTTCCCTTCTTCGTCAGTTTGTTTTTGTTCGAGGGGGTCTTTCCTACCCCTTACCTACGGGCTTCATTTGTGACCCCGTCGTCTTATTCGGTTGTCTTTTCCTTATTCCCCTCATGCAGACTAACAGGTTGGGCTCTATCTCTTGTAGTACCTCCCGTTCTATGTTCCACAGAGGTAAAGCCGGAGGCAGGCGTCTGCTGCTGATCCGTCTCACAACCCAAGAGAATCGATCCACATGACACCTTCACTCCCTTCTTCTTGGTATCGTCCCTGCTCTGTTTCTTCTTCTCCTGGCTCCCTTGAGGGTGTGTTGTCCCCCAAGGTCAGACCTCCCCTGTCTTCTCTTGACTTGGAGTCCCATGACTTCTCTTTGAGTACTTCTCCTTCCGAGATCTGCTTCCCTTCTGTCGTTTTCCCTCTCTCAGTTCTGTCATCCTTTCTCTTCCTCCCTTGTGATTCTCATTTCTTCTTCTCCTTTTTGTCCCTTTGTCCCTGACCTGCACTCCTTCACTGCTCCTTGACTTCCTTCTGTTATTGTCACTTCTTGTGTCGCTTTAGTAGTCTGTTCGTCTCATGTGGCCCCTTTGCTTAGATCCTCATTTGGCTTGTCAGTGAGCTCCTCTCTTGTTTCTTCTGTTTTTTGTTTCACATCTTTCTCCTTCTTGCAACCCTCGGCTGTTTGGTTAGTCCCAACTAAGTTGGGACTAACCCGTTGAGGTCTGACAATGCTTCCTTGGAGTTGCTTTCATGAGTCTGTCTTTAGCTGATTGACCCCGCACCGCTGACCTAGAGAGTTGACATTGCCTCTCTGAGCCCTTCCCTTATCTGACTTAGTTGTGTAGCCTCCTCACCCTTGCTATTCCTTCCTATCTCTCCTCTTGCTTCTTCTGTTCCTTTGCTTTGCCTTTCCTCCTTAGTCTCTCTCCCTTGTTGTCCTCTCTCTTCCTCCAGCACGCTATATCGGTTTGAGGGCTTCTTGACTTCCTTCCATCGGCTCTCGATTCTTGTCCGTTTCTTTTTTTATGTTACCTGAGTATACCCATCATTCTTGCATTCCTTCTGAGTTTCTCCCACCTTCGGCGTCTTCTCTGTGCTCCATGTGTGAGCTATTTTGTCACTTTTCTCCTTCGATTCTCCTTCTCTTCTTTTGGGATTTTTTGAGCAGTTCCTACCATAGTGCTCTTTCCTCTTACACACAAAGCAAGTGTCCGGTGAAGATTGGTAGGTTATTGGCTGCACTATCATTTCCCTCACACCCAGTCTAATCTGCATGTGATCTTTCAGCTCTGCTTCCAGATCAATCAATACGCACCCCCTGATGTGAGAGTAGACGTTTGTCGTCCTTGTAGTTGACTTGTATAGGACCGGTCCTATATGCTTCCGTCCCAATCTCGAAGGTTAGATCCACAAGAGGGAGGTCCACCCAGACTGCTATTGCCTTGAGGTTTTCTGACTGGGTTTGGAAGTCCAGGTTCCATGGTGTCGCTATCACAATTCTCCCATTATAGAACAATGGTGCTTCCCTTAGTAGCTGGTTGCGTTGTTCTTGCGTTGCGAGTACCACCAAAAAGTTCCTCTTGCTTAGCATCTGTAGCTATTTGATTTGTAGTCCCATTCCTTGCACTAGCCGTCTGGATGCTCAGATTTCGAAGGCATCTCTCGACGGGCTGCAATCCATCATAGATAATACCACCGCCTTGGATTTCAGCAAGGATAGTCGGCTCGCTAAAAGATTTTTGTCTAATTGTATTGATACACCATGTTTGTATTCTCTTGGTAGTTGGTTCTTCTGTTTGTTCTGTAGCGCCGGAATCAATTCTTCATACGGCATGCATGCCCCTGCTAACGGGTTCAGTCCTTCCAGGTACAGATTCTGTCCTGTTCTGCCCAAGATTTTTAGAGGCTTCGCTCAGCTGTTTGTCGCTTGTGTCTCCCTCTCTTATCTTGCCTTTGCTTGAGCAGTTGTTCCTTGCTGCTACGCACCAGTGGTGTTTTTCACAGTCTGTTGTTGCTCGTTTCCTGAGATAATTACTGTATGTCATTTCTGCAGATCTGCCAGGACTCCTCTGGACGGTCCACTAGGTCCTCTATCCGCGTTGTTGTCATGCCCATCTCTTCCTGCTGGTGAGATGTCGGCATGAGGATTCTCCACTACCCCGGCATCCCCCTGTTGTGGTCTTAAGGGGTTGATCCTCCTGAGTTGATTGCTCCTCCCCTCCCCCCTCCCCGCTCCCCGCTCTTTTGACCCTTGTGCATTCTCCATTACTTTTATCGTTCCTTCTTCTCCTGGTTCTCTCTCGTATCTCACACTGCGTTTTTTCTGAGCATGTAGAAGTCCTTCCACAGTAATTTTGCTTCTGTAGGGGTTCTTCGCTCTTCTCGAGTCTACCAGGTTCAGTGATTCTCTTCATCCTTTTTTTTTTCCAAGTCCGTCTCTTTCCTCGTTCTTCTATTTCTCGTGACCTCAAACTTGAGAGCCTCGGAGGAGCCACCACCCATCGTGTCCTCTCCCATTGATTCCATTATGTCCTTAATCTTCCCTGCTCTCTTTTGATGCTACGCCGGCTCCTTGTCAATTTGTTGCACCCTTCTCTCGAGCAAAAGCCCTTGCTCGGCTTAGCCTACACACTTCTACTTAGCCCCCCTAATTCTCTATTCTACCCCCGGCTTGCCTCCGCCAACCCCACCTCCTCAGCTCCGCCATCCTTTCACCCCGCAGTTATATCTACTTGCATTCCTTTTTCCGCTGTGCGTTATCTCGCGGCCGCAACTGGTTCATCTGGTCAACGACGATATCGTCGTACGGCATGGATGCCGGAAGTCGGCTCCGGTAGCTCGGGAACAGTCAAGATTCAGAAGACGTCTTACTTTACTATCTTTCCTCTAACTTTACTTTCCCCTCTCTAGTTCAGCAATCATGATCCATGACATGACCATGCCATTTGCATGTATCTGTTTGAACCCTGCCATTTGTTGTAGCACTGCCGGCATGACGTCCCCAACTGGCTACTGCACAGTGCATACTATTGGCATGTTCATATTCGCAACGGGAACTGAGTGGGATTCCGCCCTGTCATCCATTTACGGTCTAAAGATGATATGTTTCTTTTCCTTCCATCGATGTAATATGCGGCCGGTTTCTTCTCCCCACTGAATGCATGGACGAGAAGAAAGATTAAGGCCGTAACCGCACCCACATTAACGAAGACGTTAATCTGAGATTAGCTCCATAATCAGTTTTGCATCGAGGCTATTTCAACGGGTGCACGAATCTAGGTTTTTTGTACTTCAAAAAACCACTGTCACCGCACCAGGCAGCCTTCTCCATCTCTGCACATGTGGACATCAAATTGCAGGAAGAGCTAGTGTCTTCCCGCTCCATCGCAACACAGGCTAAGAATTCGTGTTAAATTCACATGCGCGGGGGAGGGACCAAACTCGTGCGGAAGGCCAAAAAACTGTGGCTTTTCCCAGACCCCACCATTTTAGAGCCCGTCTCGCAAACGGTGAATTAAACGTACGGACCGGCTTCCTGCGACCGCGGAGACTGAAACCGGGTACTGTGCGGTGAACACGTCTATCTCCGACCGTAACGATCACACGCGTCTGGTGAAAAACCTGCTTCGTTAATGTGGGTGCGGTTACGGCCTAAGCCTCAAACGTAATATCCATGAAGTCAGAGAAACATAGTTTCCAAAATGATGTGAGTAGTCTTCAATGTTAATCACCGGGACCGGAGACCGGGAGAGGATGTTCCGGTATTAATAATGTAGAGTTAGGTGTTTGCTGCAGAAATTTACTTTACCCCATCCCTAATACGTTTATCGGATTTTAACTCACCTCAAAAACTTTGAGTTACTTTATCGCATCTCTGACTGAGAACAGCATTCTTTGCATATTCACCTCTCCTAAGTTAAGAAGAAGAGAATATGTAAAAAAATTTATTTTTTATTTTTATTTTTTCTCTTGGAAAGGTTAGATTATAAATTAAAACATAGAAATTAAAAAAAAATTACTCATGGAAGCACAGGTCTTAATACAAGAAAAGGTTTTATCTGCGTGAGTTATTTGTGGGTTTTGTGTAACTCAAGTGATTATATGTAGTCAAGTTTACCAAAGGATATTAATTTAAATTATTCATATTATTATTTTAAATTTAAAAAAATAAATTTAAAAAACTTTATCACAAGTCACAATTTGCAAATGCAGTAGAGCACCACTGTTCTCTTTAACTCTGTGCTTTAGTTAACTATATTTTTCACTACATTTTTCTGAAAGCTGTTGTCAGCTGATTTCTCATGACTATTTTGTGGTATGTTTAGACGTTTGTATTTTTCCTCTGTTCTCTTAGAAGTGCACTTTGGATGCATATTAGTTATGTAAAGAAATCGCATTAAGACAAATAAGAAATAATTTGAATTGATAATTTATTATAAAGATATTATAGATTGAACTTTTCTTTGAGATACATTGCCTACTGCTAACCTGCTCCTTGGATTTAGATGATGTGACATTTTTACCTTCTAACCTATTATAGCTAGTCAAGGATGGATTCAAGGAACACAAAGTTATAAAGAGTGAGGTAATGTCCGACAACTGTTAGGGATGAGGTAAAGTAAATTTTTGGTGTTTGATGAGGTATGAGAATCTCCACCCGTATAGCCTAAAGATTACTTTCCTTCTGTTTTAGAGATCAAGATAAAAGTCTACTTTATTTTAAAAGTTAGATTTTCTTACCTTAGTCTTTAAACATATCTTTAAACCCCATGTATGCTTACAAGTGCTGTGTTACCCATAATACTCTCTCAATCTAAAATATGTGAAATAAAAAATTAAATTAAAGCTATTTACTAACTTTACACTTATGAGTCATCTCAAAGCCAACTACTCAATATTGACAGAGGAATGTTTAATATGAAGATTTCGGGGTTTGTTGTAGCAGAACAGAATATTTTCTTTAGTATCAAAGAACACTATGGAAAACAAGGAATATTTTCTTTCATGCTCATAAAGAAAAGAAACATGGTACACGTGTACAAAGTATTACAAACCTTTCCCCAAACGGCTGGATTGTGTGTTGTAGAGTCTTTATCCGAGATCTTTAAATTAAATAAGTGCAGTAGCTTTTAAGGAATACTTTGAATTACAGAATGCTATAAAGATCAGCGGTGGAGGTATCTTCTTTAACTTGATAACCACTCTAGTGAAAGGAAAAAATACGTTATAATCCCACTGCTGGTAAAGCTGTAGCTATACTTTCATAACTTTATTACTGGATGTCGTAATATATCGTGTTTTGCGGTTGAGAAGCTCTCATCTAAATGCAACGGATTAGATCGAGTGTTTGGACGTAAGGGCTTTACGGACGTGTTCAGTGCAGAAACGTCAGGCACGTAATATTGAGTCAGGAGTCTTGAGTGCTTCAACGTTTCCAGTTTCTCACAGGTCTAACAAAAAGTATAAGAAATCTCGAAATGAATATCCAGTGCACAAATGATTCATGGAACGCATTGTTGTAGAATGACGTCTCAACTGATTTACAATCTACGAATTTAGGTTGAGATTCCAGTCCTCCACAAGTGCAAGAAAGCCCTCCATTTCAATTTGGTTCTACCACGATGATACCAGAATCGAACTAAAACGAAGGCGACGTTATCGATAATGACCAGCTGATTTACTAGATGCAGAACGAACGAGAGTTGATTTGAAAGGGGAGAACTATCACGTATGGAGACAACCACAGTGTAACAGATGAGAACATCAGCGGCGACAATAACGAGATGGACAAGGCAGAGTATACACGAGTGGTGACACAGCAAATTTCACTTACATGGACATGAGCGGTGCATGCTCCTCCTCTTCCCGACCTGCAATGAGTGTTGTACCTACTGGCCTCTTCGGCCAGAAGAACAACGCCAACCAGCCAGGCGGCGTGAGGAAGTCCATCCACTCATCATCTTGCCAGGGCCAAGAGCAGGAAGTACAGTACATCTGAAACCAACCAGAGCCGATCGTAACTGGGATTGTCCGGACGAACAGCGACATGAGTAAGTCGGCGATGGAGAAGGTAGATCAGGCGTGTTTTTCATCTGCAGCCTCAGAACTGTCTTAACCAGGAGAAACCAAGTACTTGTTACAGTTACTGATGCTCCCCTTCGTTCCGCAGTGTCCGCACCAGATCCGAAGTAGTTCTCGTGTTTGACATCGAAACAGGAGCGCTCTTACGCAGATGTCAGGGCTCCTCCTTCGTATCCCAACAACCATTCGAGTTTGTAGGTCATGTTAAGACTGTCGACATGCACTTTGGTGTTAGAACTTCTCGACACACTTGAACTGTGGTCTGATGGATGGGCTGCTGGTTTGTCCTTGATTGGTGGTTAGTAAGCTTCACGACAGAAATCCACAGGCTTGCTACTCCTTCGAATTCAGGCCAGAGTGCTTGTGAACCTTAGTAGAATCCAGACGCAGTTAGTGAACCAATCTACACTGTCGTCGTTACAATAGCGATTACCTGTCGCCCTTACTTCCGGTGAAAATTCCAGTAAGCTCGACAATGGCGTACAAGTGATTATGTTGCAGTGAGTGTTGGTGCAGCGCTTGAGACCTACCCCTGCGTGATGCGAAGTTCATCCGTCAGTTCACCATGCTTCGTTCTCGTTGAAGGACATCATGCGCACCCGGGTCGGAGTAAGTCCAGGACAAGAATCCAGCGAGTGGGCATATTTAACTGAAAAATCTCTTTCGTGCACTCAGATGTTGAAATGTACCAGTGCAGATTCAGTGAAAGAGATATCCGTTCTGAATTTCTGAAACCGATGTCGACGGAACTGAAGAGTGACACTAAAAAGAGAAGTGTCTCGTCTAATGGCAAATCCAGGTACAGAACTGGTGAGCTACAGCAAAACAGTTTGCTGGTCTACTGCAAGTTCTAAAGAGGGGTATGTTACATGATCCTCCTCACATTTCAAGAGTTCTCACCAGGGCGCTAAGGCTTGAGTTAAGGAATCATGACCCAAAGACAGGTACTGTATATGCTTTCTGGCTCATCCTGCCCGGTAGTTAACGCAATTCCCAAAGTCCACAAATCCAAGTTGGAGAACGGTTTTCGGAATTCGTGCTGGGAAATTCGCAATTTGACCATCTTCTTGTGGAACCATGACGTTGCTTGCAAAACTTGTCTGCACTGTGATACAGACCTGCAAGGTGACGAATGAACGAATTAGGAGTTAGTGTCGTAGCTGATTGTACGTTCCATGAAGTAGATTGGACTGATGAGTATTCGAAAATTGTCTTCACGAAAATCCGCAGTAACTAACTCACTCACTCCTTATCTAGCGTTACAGTGAGTTCGTCGTCGCGTAATTCTGTCGCGGGTAGTTGAAGGCGTTAGTACTCAACGCTAACTCATAATCGGATGCGTAAAACAAAGGGTTTAACGCGAGGCGAGTTGGCTTCGCAACTTCCTAGTCGGGCAAATAGTCGGCCAACCCCTGTAGTCGGAGCCTTGCAGGAATGCGAAGTAGCAAAAAAGTTCATGGTGATCAGTGCTTCCAAACAACAAACTCGATCAGATTAGCCTGGAACCGCCAATTGGCTTCGGAAAGTGAGCTAGTCAGGCATCCGTTTGAAGCTCAGGCCGGCCAGGAGCAGCACTAATGAAAATGAAATTTTAAACTCGAAGCTGACAGCAGAATCTTTTTCCAATTCGATAAAACGAGGGATACACCCGTCAATGTACATTGTTCGGTGGAAACAGCCTGCTAAGTTTGAAGCCCAAATCTTCTGACAACGAGCATTTGGATCGAGTCAGCTCTAAATTCTAAACTAGGAACGAATGTACAAGTAAAGGCGGAGTTAGAACAACCCAGGCCTCTCTGTCTGACAAGATCAACGGGATATCAATGCAATATTAGAATTGATCCCAACAGTCGTCGTGCGCAGAGATGTAACCGGCAATGAGCCTATCCTCCGAACCCGTACAGAGTTCTTCCTTGTCGCTTAAGAGCGTACACGACATCCATCGCAGTGACGGTCTTGCGTCGCGCATGCTCGGTGTAGGTGACTGCATCACGAATGACGTTCTCCAGGAAGATCTTCAACACTCCACGAGTCTCCTCGTAGATGAGACCACTGATACGCTTGACACCACCTCTTCTAGCCAACCTCCGGATGGCAGGCTTCGTGATACCTTGAATGTTATCCCTGAACACCTTCCTGTGTCGCTTGGCTCCTCCTTTACCCAGACCCTTGCCTCCCTTGCCTCGTCCTGACATGATGAATTACGCTCTAGCTGTTGTCAAAGAACAGAGAGGAGCCTACACAAAGACAAACACCCAATGGAGTGAAGAAACACACTGCTGTAGCGGCTCAAGAGCTCCTGAGGCAGATGAAGCGCAATAAAACGCTCGGTTCAAATCGATAACCTAGAAGGTGAACCCGGACTGTTATGGAAAGGCCCCTCGAGTCGTAGTTATATACAGGCCCCAGGAAGTCCGAAATCAACTTGGTAGAACCCTAACCTGTGAAGGAAAAGAGTGGAGCGAGTATTCGAATTCACAAACTCCCGCGTCATTCAAACTTCAACTTTGCAGGCGGAAGAGGCAAGCGCGAGGGAGGGAGGGAGGGAAGGAACGATGGTGGGCGAGAATTATGATCGGATGAGACGAAGTTCGCCTTAGTGCTGAGAATAGCACCAGATTCATCATGAAGACCCGAAGACCTTGTGCTGATAGAGAGGAATCGACACCAAACTTCAAAGTCGAGAGTTCCGTGACGTCATCACACTTCAAATTTTAGGGATGCGGAGTGTCAGAGTCGAATCTTTGGATGCTCCGTCCAGGCAGAACGCAGCTTTGCGGAATTCGCGTCCGCAGAATAGACACTTGTCTATTAAGTATCGTTAATTCTTCCTTTGCTTCAACTAGCAGACAGAATCCAAGATTAGTATCAGTTTTGCCAAGAGTGTTTTCATTGCACCGATGACCGTAGGTCGGAAATGTCTATATACAGTAACTTGTAGTTCCATGTCAGCAGGCGGAACCACGTCAAAGAACACTCATCCTTTAGTGCCTCTTCACACTTGCTAATTAGTTTATTTCCCGAACCTTTTCGAACCTAATAGGGCGACTCAAACCTCCACCCGTAACAAAAATTACAAGGTTGATGTCAAATTATGTAAGCTTGCAGTGTCAGGGGCCGTTGAACCTCTATAGGGGTTTGTTTGAAAAAATCCAACTGTTTTTAGCCTATCAGATTTATATCCATAGATTGCAAACGTCTAAGATTATAAAATTTATGTACCACTTTCAGAGGTGATACGTACAATTTATAACTAAAACTTTTAAAACAATTTATGGAAATTATGAGAATATTTTACAACCAAGGTTTGAGTGGCCCTAATGGATCCATCGCATCGTGCAATCTATAATGGTCTTCACTTTATAAACATTTTTCCTCGTTATATGTTATGACAAGTATCACATGTCATAATCAATACATTCATTTTATACAGCTAGAACCGTTACCTTTCCGGCTATTTTGGCTTTGGAGCTTTCATGCAAAATCTCTGCACAAACAAAAACAAGCAAAAACCAAAAACTAATAAAGTGAAGATAGAATTTAGTTCGGAACTTGTCTCACATAGTACGGGACTCTTGTTCCAATGAAATATACTACAAGTGTGAAAAGGTCCTTAGCCCTTTGTACAGTAAGTGTGAATATATGCACCAAAAGCGAACTTCCGGCCGGGGACGGGAAAACGCCAAGCGGAGAGTGCGGCTGATTCTCGGTTGGTGGGCCGCGCGTAGGGAGAGGTGAGATTGTTTTTTCGGAAAAAGGCGGCAGCACATACGGAGGGTGTTAAGAAGTATTAAGTGGGAGGGGGACGCTGTACGTGGATTTTTTACTTTATTTTTTTCTGTTATTAAAGAATTTATAAGTGTTAAATTTAATATATATATTAAGTATATATAAATAATTAAACTATTTCATAAATGTTATTTGTTAGTCCAACCTGGAAACACGTGGAGTGCAAAAAAGAACCCATAAGTGTTGAGTCCATCATCGCGCTTCAGGAGGTATAAGTCCGGTCTACTGTACTCGTTATTATAATATTTATTGACGCGTTTAATATAAACCCTAACCCTTCCGGCACTAGCAGGAAGTTTTCTTCAAAAAAATTATAGAGGTATTCCACTCAGTCTGGCTGTGGCCTCGGCCCAGCCATCATGTCGCCAGCGGGAAGCGCGACCTTCTCCCCAGCCACCGCCCCCTGCTTTTAGGCAGGAAGGGTTAGGTATTATATTTAATGCAAGGAAGTCAGATAATGTGAGTGAACCTTGCAATGTGGACTCTTAAGGACATTTCTCATCTACATTTGTTTTCGTTTTTCCACACAAGAAGCGGGTTAAAGCACGATACTGTATGACTACAAGTGCTCGGGGTGACCCAGAAGACATTATTTTGCAAGTTTGCTTTCAGAGAACTGAGAAATTATATTGTTATGCAGAAAATGATTTTTGTGATACTTTTCCATCTCAACTTGGAATCTATGAAATAAAAAATCTACTTAAAGCTATTCACCTGCTTTACAAGTTAAGATTCATCTGGAAACAAACTACTGAGAAATGTTAAAATGAAGATTTAGAGGTTTCTTGGAGCAAAAAGGAATCTTTTCTTCAGACTCAAATACTCTAGAAAAAAAAATATATTCCTTTTCATACTTTTATACTCAGTTTAAAACACGAGATCATTAGAGGATTTCGTAAACCAAACTGTTATATTGCAAGTCGAAGATATATTCGAACCTCTGAATAATATCATTAGCAAATTACACAGACGGGGATGATGAACAAAAGCCTACCATTTTGATGACCCATTTACACTCATAAACAAAAAAATTCCATTTTACACCTTAACCTAGTCTCTTGCGACCAGCACGTAAACTAGAAGAGTGGCAGAAGGTTCGTAACTCAATAGAAGTGAGGTAAAAACTCCTCTTAACTCTAGAATGGAACTTATTTTGTACTTCAACCTGTATTTTCTCGTACACTGTATCCGCTGTCCCCGCAAACCTGGTTTCTTTAAAAACATGAGTCACTCTCACATTCTCCAATACGCCTCCTCAAAGGTTTCCTGCAAACGAACTCTGCTGCCCTTGCACGGACTAAGCCCTCTCGGCAAGAGAACATTTGAAACTTGACTAATGAACTGAACGAGCTTTCGCGGTTGTTCCTCGCGTTTAAACCAACAAAAGACCAATGGACTGAACAGAGGATTGTATCTCTCGGCCCTTGGGTCGTGCGTTGGCCCCGCGATGTGGTAGCAATGGACCAGATTGATCGTGGACCCAGGAGTTACCTTCTAGGATTTGAATGTCGTTTATGTTTCTCGTCTGAAAAGGGCTGGGGGGGAACTTACAGAATCCGACATCTTCTCCCACGGTAACTAGATTAGATCTACTGTCATTAGAGGTCGTATGGCACTTCAAATTCGTGAGCGCATTAGTTCTTTCGAAATAATTTCGCCGCGTGGAATCGGCTACTTGTAATTCGCATGCGGCCAATTCCGCAAAATCTTAGTCGAAACACGGTCATGAAGCAACAAGTAGACAGCGCACGAAAAGTGCACGAAGTCTCTAGCAAAACGTTACGAAAAATACCAGGGGGCGGCCTCCCAAATTCACGTGACAATTCGCGTAGGGAAGTAACGGCTTTACATCGTTTGTCTAGTTCATGAGATCAATACAATGTTTCCCAGGCGTAACTAGTAGGAATGGAGTTCACCGACTTGGTCAGAGTAAGCTTGCTCGAGCTACCGCAAAAGAGCGGTGCACGAAACACAATCGTGTGCTACTAGCAGTACTCCCCCCTTGGCAACCAGCACAGCCCCGCGTGAATCTTTGATTATGCGCAAATTGTGAGAGTAGTCATGGCGCAGATCAATTCAGAAGGATTCCAGTAGTTAAATCTCCACGCAGAAATATACACCAGACAGGTGGAAGCAGATTCTGAAATTAGCTCATAACATGATAGTGAGAAGGAAAGAACTGAAGGCATGAAGGAACGTCAAGACCAAAGCAGACAAATTGGTAGCCACAAATTCTTTAGTTTATCCTGCTGATGATGAATCATCGATCAATGTACAATTTCCAGAGTGAGCAACCGGCTCACTTCTCTTGGAGTTCTGTTGACAACACTGATCCTGAGAGGACCCCGCGCTCTAGGCTTGGAGACTTTTATACAGTTGTAGATGCGAGGGTGCAATCGTGCCCTCAGACAGTCCGCAGGATACCGTTGGAGTACTACTGCTCCCACCGAGTGTCAGGTTGGAGAAATTGAAGATCAGACGGACAATTTACATGCTTAGACCCCCAGACAGCTCTACCAAATCTTAGGACATCTTCCTCTCCAGACTCATGAGTCACATACGTCGTAGATGAGAAGTATCTATCCTCCAAATCCGTATAGAGTTCTGCCCTGCCTCTTTAGTGCATACACGACGTCCATGGCAGTGACTGTCTTGCGACGCGCGTGCTCCGTGTAGGTGACAGCATCGCGAATCACGTTCTCCAGAAAGATCTTAAGCACACCACGGGTCTCCTCGTAGATGAGACCACTGATCCGCTTCACACCGCCTCTTCTTGCCAACCTTCGGATGGCTGGCTTGGTGATACCTTGAATGTTATCCCTGAAGACCTTTCTGTGACGTTTGGCTCCTCCCTTGCCCAATCCCTTACCACCCTTTCCTCGTCCAGACATTGTGATGCACTTACGAGCAGACGGATTGACAGAGGACTAGGACGCGGCGCACAAAGGGCAGATTGCTTCAAAACTCGACGAATATCTCAAACAGGGTGGAATCCAAATCCCGCGAGCTGACGGATGTGCGAAGAGCACAACAGGATAGAAAGCCTAGACACTCCGACAGCAGAAACTGAATTCTATTCCTCCTCTTGGGACAGTCTGCTGGCTTTATATACTGGAGCTCCTGGATGGCCGGATGGGCTGAAAAGATTGAAGCTCACGCTACACGGATGCAAAACTGACAAGAGAGTTCGAAGACATCAGTCTCAGAAGTGTCAGTCATGAACAGTAGACTGTATTTCAAACTTTGAACGTTTAAAATCTCCCGCCACGCAAATGTTTGAATTCATCTTCTTGGCCGCTTGTTCTAGCGAATTTTCTTCCACATATTCATTCCTTTCTTCCTTCTCACCAAGGAGTTGGCAATAAACACGTAAAGGAAGTCTGCGCCGGACTGACCAGTGCATACCGGAGTCACAGACTCGCAGCCAATTCATCTTCAACCGGCGCGCTTCGGAACGCCTTTTGATCAAAGCTGACGTTCCCGATATTTCGTTTAAAAGAATCGGTTAAACATGGTCTAAATAAACTCTCTTTCAACTCTTTGTATCTTTTAAACCCCTAGTGCGGGTATAAAAGCAGGAAATGGAATATTTTCTCCCCGTGTACTTTGACTCAGAGTTAACTCTATTCATATTAATTGATGTAGTGTGAATTTATATGATTTTTGATCGTCTGATGATAAATTGATAAGTAACGATGTATTATTATTTCTATGCAATACAAGGAAATTAAGATGAATAGAGTTAGTGCATTGAGTAGTTGGGTGGAGAGAATATATTCGGTTCTGCTCCAAGAAACCACGAAACCTTCGACCGAATTTTTTAAATCGATATTAAATCGTTTATTTTGAAATGAATTACATAGCGTAAAGTTCTTAGAGATTTTTGATTTAATCTTTTACTTGATATATTCAATTCAAAAGGTAAAAAGTTCTATCAACAAAAGCATTTCAGATATAACAATTAAAATTCTTTGTTCACATACAATGAACCCGCAAAAATGAGGTTCTACTAGTTACCAAGACTATTTCTAGGAGGAGGGGGAGTTTAACTTTTTGAAAAGGCCTCCCGCCGGATATCTTTCCTCGATCAGAAGTTTAAAGTTATCGAGACATATTATGGTAGGCATCCAGTGAATCTTTTTGCGATTCCAAGAGAATATATTTTTTCTGCAAATTGACCGAATTTTTTCGCAATGAAGATTAAGAATTAACAAATGATCGTATTTATTATTTTCTTTCATATTGTAAGGTGTCGTCGAGGGATTCTGGATTTTAGCCTAGGGTTTTAACCTTCCATAAATAGTGGTTTATGTACTAAGACTGGTGGTTTAAGTGCTAAACCAATATCGAATATTTGACACGTCAAGTTTCTAGAATAAAATTAAATCCTGCCGTCAACCAGTTAAAATGGCTTCCGTGAACGATCCTTCACTCATTTATGTTTTCTCACATATAAGAGTTCATTAAAGATCATAAAATTATGTCACCGTTTCTTCTCAGAACGTGACTTTCATCTTAGTTTTGATTTCTACTGCCTGTGCCCGTCGCAAAGAAGCAGGGACAGTAAGTCACGAATGAGTCACATCTCACTCAACTACGATAGTATTGGGATACATTTAAACCCCCGCCCATATAAAAGCCAGCCCGAAATTTTTTTCGGACTGGTCTTTTGTCAGGGAGGCCGCGGCAGATGATATCTCTGGCGGTAGCCAGCTGCCTTGCCAGTCTGGGCTCTGGCGAGCCGCCTCTCGTCTCCCACCTCCTCGCTCGCCGTTCGAGTTTCGCTCACATGTAGTTGCTCTCGCATCTCGCCTCTCGCTCTCCATCGTTTGTCGCTAGCTCTGTGTATTGGCTTCTCTTGTTCTTGCTGGCTCTTAGCTCGTTCTTCGCGTGCAGGTCCTCGTTCGCTCCATCGCTCGTCTGTGCGTAGCTTGGCAGTTCGTGTAAGGTGTTTTGAAACCATATCTTACGAGCTCGTTTTCCTCGGGAATTTGTCGAACTCGTCTTTGGTGTAAGGCGTTTTGAAATCGATTCCTCGCTGCCAAAGATTTCCTCATGAGTTTTCATCGCTCGTCTTTCCTGTAAGGCGTTTTGAAATCAGGGAAGTTTCCTCGTGAGTCTTGGTATAATGTGGGTAAGTAATCGTATCGTTGCGAGCTCATTTTCCTTGGGAATTTCTCGAACTCGTCTTTGGTGTAAGACGTTTTGAAATCTATTCGTCGTTCGCTCATTTTCCTCGAGAGTTTTCCTCGCTCGTCTTGAGTGTAAGGCGTTTTGAAATCAGGGAGGGTTGTCCCCTCGTTTTCTTCGTGAGTCTTGGTGTAAGGCGTATTGAACTCGAGGAAGTGGCTTGCTCATTTTCCTTGCTGCTATAAGTATTTCTCGCTCTTCTTCTTGTCTTGTCTGCTATCGTATTTTCTCTAACTTCTTTTTCGCTCTTCTTCCTGTAGTAGCACAGCTTCACGCACGGTGCATTATCGCTTCTCCTGACAGTTTCTGCCTCTTGATCTTGTCATAGCGTTGTGGAATCGAGCCTGTCTTCTGATCTTTTCCATTGCACACACTGTTTCTTCTCGGCTGCGGTCTTGCATTACTTGCTTGCAACCGTTTGGTGTTTCAATTCGGGCGTTTTGAACTTACAGCATGACTAATCAAGTTAGTCATACAGCGACTGTCAAATGAGATTCTAATGGAGGCGCGGATGGTTTCTGGCAAGTGAGTGGGGGTAAGCTGGAGAAGTCACTTTCTGTCACTCCTGAGGACATCCGACTACAGTTTCTTGTTTTTTTCGATGCTTGCTTGGAGTTTGCATCTGAAATGTCTATCGCTATCAAGGACGAGACCTTTCTCTTAGCATGTGGTGCAGCTTCGTTTACTGAGGTGGCGTTGAATCGGAAACGGTTCCAAGTGTATCGTGTTTTGGCTCTTTGTCTTGGTTACAGCGACCGCAAGGAGTTGCCTGAGATTCTGGTTAGTGTAGTGAAATCGACTTGGTCTGAGGACGGAGAAGGCTTTGTTGGTTTCAAAATGTCAGAGTGATTTGCAGTATCCACCTGTTACGTTTGCAGTATTTTCTTGTTCTCTTGCATTGTAAATTATGGTAGGCATTTTTGCATTCCCGACTAGTAGGTCGCAAGAGCTGATGCTCCTACGAAACGTCATCCCGTATGAGGCTTGATGGGTTCGAGACCCACTGACGTTACATGTTTATTAGACAGTTGGCATGTGTTTGTTCTTGTTCATGCTGTTCAGGTGTTCGGGAAGTTCCGGTTATAGAGTACTGACTTCTGGATTTTTCTGAAAATTTGCACTCTTTGGTTTTGATACCTTGCTTGAAATGCTGGTAACATACAGCCACCGTTGCTTCAGAAGAGCATTGTTTAGAAGAGATTTTATCCGCATCGCCTGAACGAGAAACAAAAGAAGGAGGCGCTTTGCTCCCTAGTTGCGTCTAGACTTGCTTGCTAGAGCTTCTGGTATCTGCTCCGAGCCTCCAAGTTGAGGACTTCGACAAAATTCGTAAGAAATTACAGAGACTGCGAAAAACATTTGAGTAAGGTTATTTCCGAATATTTGCACTCTACCCTGTTTACAGTAAAACGTGAGTACATGGTTATAGAGTATTGACTCTTGATTTTTCCCGAAAATCTTGTCGTGCGCATACACATCGCAACACAACATACATCGCTGTCAGAGGTACATCGCACACACACAACACATGGACGATGTCATACACATACACAAGTGTACCATAATCGATAACAAGATATGTACTCACTCTACCATGCCAACAAGCACTAGACAATCACTATAGTCGAGTCAAATCCACTATGTGCTCGCAGAGAATCCAGATCTCACTCACAAGACTACCCACCATAGCTAGGAGCTTGAAGGCTCAACTTGAAGAACTGAGGTCTCCAAGCCCTACCTACGAAGTATACCCCTTGTGAGCACTCTCACCAAATTGCCCTAACTGCACTAACGGCCTTACCGGGATTCCTCACTTCACACTCGGTCAACCTAATTGAGTAGCCGAACTAACGTGACAGCTGTCATGCGCATACACATCGCTACACAACATACATCGCTGTCAGAGGTACATCACACACACACACAACACATGGACGATGTCATACACATACACAAGTGTACCACAATCGCCCTCCTAACTGACGGTTAGGTCTCTCTAACTCCAGATAGCTCCATATCCCAACTACGCAATATACACCTTCATGGGTGCAAGGATCAGGAATTTCACTGGCAGTGCTTGGCTCGACGAGCTCTATCTCCCTGTGCTCTCAGATTTCGCAGTGTACTCACCAATTTCTCGAAATCCACTCTAGAGCTCTGTTTCTAAACTTAGAGTTATACAAAAGATAAAAATGGACCAATGGGAGTTCATAGCTCCATTTGGTTGTCATTTTGTGCCTTAAACTACCTGGTAACTTATCTGCACTCATAGGCTACCACGTCAAGCCCCCTAGAGTGCCAACGTAAAACTAAAACTACCTAAAATGACACGTAGCCCCAAAAATTAACTTAAATCAGCTAGAAAGCATGCATGGGCGACACGCAAATACAACCCATGAGCTAAAACCCTATCAACATGGTAATCAACCTACTAAGACTCAAAATATATAACATCTTCCAAAAATGGACTTCTTTGAGGTCTTAACTTCACTCAGAGAGACTAACGTCTAACAAAGAAATGAATCATTTACTGTGTGAAATGATTCACATCACGACAACGTGGCAATGTCTTTCTCCACGGCAGCTGTCTCTATCCTCCAAGAACTAGTGGTCTCCACCCTAGTCATGGTTATCATCTCGATAACTCGATTGTCTGCAACATTGATGAATGATACAATTCCATGGTATCCGTTGCGAGACGAGTCCCATCTACAATCAACATATAATACCAATGGCTCTGCACACCAAATCATATTTGTAAGTACTAATGAGCTGATATCAATACTTGACTCAAGTCAAACACAACGAGGAATAGTGAGGTCTAACCCGTGGACGTCAATAGCTCGGACTGCAACGATTCTTTTTGCTCCGTCCATATTTCCTCCGCTGCATTGCACCAACCTATGGCTCGACCGGTGCCACTTTGAAAGTCATACCAATGCGACTCGATGGGCACATTCAACCTCATCGCCTCCAACGTATTCGCAACATTGGTGTAACTCAGACTGGCACATAAAGCAGCATGATACATCTGACCAATCACGTCAAGTGATATTTGATCCCTCTCCATCTCTCCGGTGGCAAACACGGTGGTGTGACCCTCGTCACAACTAAACTTGCTGCCAACACTGTTTGTAAGCTGTGACAACAGACTTGGGACAATAAAGCGTGCATTCTAGTCTTGGGCACTTCACACGAAATACATCACAGAACTTCAAAATCTTCCCGTGACCCCATAACGCATACTCAACCTCTCTATGCTCTATAGGTGCCTCCCAAACGTCGTCAAGAACCTCCTCCGCCAAATCAGAAGCCTGATTATCTGCAACTATAGGTTGACTATCCTCGAAAATCATAGCCTCTACGTGCTCAACAACATCATCAGCAAGATTGTTCTCCACGGGTGCTTCCTCGATGGGCTGGGCTACACGAGCAGCACGTGCTCTCTCTAGACCATCTATACGGCCTGCAGCTCCGTCCAACAACCATCTCAAACACTGAGCGTGTGTTGCAGCAGGTCCCGATGTAGGACTTAGTGCACAGCGTAATCGGCTGTAACAGTCTAAGAGGTCCTCAGGAATCTTAATGACCTAGACGGTATTCGGTCTTCTTCTAACATGATAGTTGTTTCGGTCTGAAGGATATTGTCCCCATTGTCTCTCAGCCATGACTGAACTATAATCAATAATTATCTATAATTTATCACATTTACATAGTCAAAATTATGAGAAAAGATGACAACAGAAATAGACTTTTTAAATTCTTGTCCAGAAGTATTATACCACATTAAAAATATCATGAATACAGAAAAAGATCTATCTCTGAATATTTATAAAAAGCAGAAGCAAATAATAATCAAGTCACGATTGAATTACCTGACACCAAGCTTGTGCTGAAAACTGGACCCACTCTTACAAGAAATAGTTTCTGCTCCAAATATCTGTGACAGTAATAGAGATATGTTAGTAAACAAAACATCAAGTTCACAATATGTCACAAATGGAGATCAATAAAGATATAATATATAAACAGAAAAATAAATAATAAGTATTTACTAAAATTTTAATCAATAATGATTACAAAAAACTAAAAATAAACTAAATGCTAAGTACTGGTTCCAAGAGAAGAGAAAAGTTTACCTTTGGAACAAAGGAGTTAGAGCCTCACTGTGCAAAAAGCACAATGAGCCAAAAGCAGACAAGGATGGAGGCTTTGCCTCTCCTGCTCTGGAAGAGGAGGAGGCAGGAGCTTCCCTCCTGCAGTGCCCCTGACAGTAAAACAGTAGGCAGCTGCCCCTGCCCCCTCCTCATTTTCGCAGCTGTCCAGAAAAAAGTTTTTTGAAATTTCAAAATGAACCTGCCCGCGTGAGCTTGTGGTCCAGATTTATTTCACTCATTACAATTTTTGAGATGTTGGAAATTGAAAAAAAATTTCTGAGAAGTATCGCCAAAAATATTTATCGGAAATGAGTAATTTCACCAGAAACGGCTCACAAACGGCGACGCAATCCTGTATCGCGAAATGCTCTGGGTAGCTCAGATTTTCTCTTCTGCTAAGCTCGTACGCAGAAAATGAAAACTCTGGGTAATCCAGAGCATTAGTACCAGGAGGGGGGGGGTTTAACCTCTACGGTAAACATAAAGTAGTTCATTCACACTTCTCCACGACGATCTCCAGTGCTACAGCTAAGTGTCAGGCATTCGCAAATCTTTAATCCAAGTGAGTTCTTAAGGAAGTGATTAAATAACACGCGGCTGGGAGTTCCACTCCATGGACTTTGGTCGTGCAAGGATAAGCAACTATCGAGGTTTCTGCCAAGAACATCATCTGAAGAGTAAATAAATTTGTTTGAACAGTAGATGGTTGTTCTGTCATCGTTCAAGAACTACTTGTGAGATCTCATGCTCTCGTGCTTATTTAGTAGGCGTGCATATATTCAACTCTTCCATCTTTCGCTGGAGGAGGGAAATATGTTAATTTATTGTTTAACTCTTTTCGATATGAAGCGTTAGATAATTGTCTTGTTGAATTAATGCTTTTTCTGTTAGTAGTTTCTTTCACTTATACTCTCGGAAGTATGTCTGTTTGCGTTCTCCATTGACTGCCTCGCAAATCTAGATGATGTTAATCTTTAACATTTAAGTAAATTTAATTTTCTTAGAATGACTGTAGAATTTGCATAACATTTATGTCTTTTTCAGTAACAAAGTTCATTTTGCATACATAGTATTCGTCAAGTTTTAAAGCTTTATTTGCATTTTTCAGTCTAGTTCACGATGACAATTTCACGCGAGATCTTGACTGTGTAGATTATTCAGATGATCATTTTGATATTGACTAATATACAAAAATATTTGAAATTCGTGATGATGTACTTGTTGTGATTACACAAACACATTGTTGATTGTACTCGAGAAGCAAAGCGTGATCCGATGTCTCTTAGCTTCTTAATTACTCTAATTTAAGCGTACTACGACGGTTCATATGCATAAAGTGCTTAGCAAATAGTTACACCACCAGTCGGGGTATAAAAGGGCTCCCCCGCACTCGCGAGTCCTCTTTGTCATTGTACATCATAGCGTCAGAAGGCAGGCAGTCGTTCCACGGCTGTGCCTTCCGGCAGAGCTTAGGGTTTGGTTCCCGAGGTGAGGGTTGGTTCGTGAGGTGCGTGATTACGTCTACCTGAGGTGTGGCAGCTGTGATAGTGGAATTTTCTTCGTTTTCGTGGTGCTTTCTCTTCTTCGCGAGGTCATGCAGCGGCGGCAGTGAGACTTCTTTTGCTTGCATTTTGTGGTGCTTTCTCTTCCTCGCAAGGTCATGCAGCGGCGGCAGTGGGACTTCTTTCGCTTGCATTTCGTGGTGAGGTACGGCGGCAGTGGGACTTCTTTCACTTGCATTTCGTGGTGAGGTGCGGCAGAGGTGGACAATGGGACTTCTTTCCTTTCATTTCGTGGTGCTTTCTCTTCCTCGCGAGGTGTGGCAGCGGTGGCAGTGGGACTTCCTTCGCTTTCATTTCACAGTGCATTCTTTTCCTCGTGAGGTGTGGCAGCCGTGGCAGTGGTATCTTTTTTGCTTCCGTTTCATATTGTTTTCTCTTCTCGCGAGGCCTGCTATTCGTTTTGAGAGCACTCTCTAATTTCAGCATTGTGACAGTACTTTCGGTTTGTGACAGTGCATATTTCCTTCTCCTTCTGAAGTCTTGCCTCGATTCTTTGTTTTTTATCTTGTCTCTAGAGTTGGTGACGCTGCCGTCTTCCATTCTTGACAACAATTCTCGCATTCTGGACAGAAAAGGCTTCTTGACGTTTGGGATACCGCTTTAGCTAGACTGTAATCGTTTTCAGTGCACAGCGAGGTGTTGCTTGAGATGGACGTTGTCGTGTGACGTGCTTTCTTATCTGGGGATACACTGGGTATCTAGCTGTAGAGAGTACGTGTCGCACTCCGTGACTCAGAACCAGTGACCACCCAACCCTCTCTCTGATCTCCAAGTACACTTTGAACCTTTCTTGCTACGATATCCTCACGTCCTCTCGGCAGATCTCTCTCTTACTCGACTAGGAATAGAATCGGGGTAACAAGCACGGGCAACCTGTTCCTGCCATCACCGCAAGCACTATTGGGTCTGCTGGTCATCACTCCAGCTTCACCACAAGAGAAATACCAGCACTCCTAATAGAAAAGAAACCTAAGCGCAACGCCCGCACACAAATCCAATCAAAACCAACTGGGCGTACAAACAGGCATGCGGGTATGGAGAGGATCCAAACACAGGAAATACAGTCAACAACTCTCCATACCCATGATCAAGTGCTCTGAAGCACTGGCAAAACCTCCAGGTCGACCTGTTCTTCAAAGAATCTTAACTCTTGCGTCTTTCGGAGCAAGAACCTCTCAACTTTACCTCGCTGTCACTCCTCAACCACAGCTCAGAATGAGATGAAACCAAGGTCAGCAGATAGCCTGTAGAATAATCTCTCTATTAAGGTATTACATGCAGAGAGATCATCTCTGAGTTGGCATCTATGTCCTTCCAAAGTTCACTGTTTCTATAACACGATACTAATTCAACAGAACTTTGCTGTTCGATTCCTCACAAACCACTCGATCAAAACAGCTCAAACTTCTCAGGAAGCTAATGTGTCACCATCACTACCACTCTGTAAAATTTCGCCAGCAGATCTTCAACCAAACTCTCGGCATGATCCAAGCCCTTTTCGTCAACGACACAAGGCGATATGCAGACCCTTGTGCACAAAAACAACGTTTCCCTTCAACCCAATAATCCAAATGATCTGAAATTCCACAGGTAGGTAGCTGACTATACCTTCTCAGACCCTGGAAGGTTTCATAGCGAAATTCGACCTCAAACTCTCCATATCTCTCTCAATGTCTCATGTTTACAGTCACCTACTATCATAACCTCTGATTTGAGACACCCAACTTCAGCTGGCCATAACTTTTTCACTCCGGCTTGGAATCGATCGATCTCGGAGTCCATCGGCAAGCCCATCTCAAGAGCTTTCCAACAACAGTCAATTCATCTCCAGCAACCTCACAGAACTCCCAGAAAGTGAGAAAGACTTCACGGAAATGAAATTGGTCATGAATTTGACCCCCTCAGCTTCAATTGATCGTAACTTTCTCATCCGCGCTTCAAATCCAGCAACCATTGAGTCTACGGGCATCCTCGTCTCCCAAGCTTTCCAACCATATCTCACACTCCGCGAATGGACCACGGGAATTGTCTCTACCCTCGAAAACGTAAAAGGAACTTGGTAGAAGGTGATTGGTCAAACTTTCGACCAATGAGAAACAAGTTGACAAAAAGGGTTTTGTCTTCACTCACATGACAAACACACAAAGAACAAATTTTTATCCAAGAGTACCACTTAGGCCTCAAAGTTTATATTGAACAAACTCCAAACACGTGCCGTTGACGATGCCGTCGGCCACGAAGCACGTAAACACGATGTACAAACTACGCTCAATAGAGAGTCAGAATCCTGACTCTAAAACGGTTGACAATAAACGGAACTACAAAAGGAACAGATGAAGCTATTATCTGGTTGTAATAATCCTCACCGAAGTTCCTCACGACAAACTCACGATGCGCCACCTTTGGACGACTGTAACATCGTATTTCGACCCAAGTGTTGAACGGAACTCTCGCTGGGAAGTTCAGATCCAACGGAGGATCCATACCACATCAGAGCAAGATGTAGACAGTAAGATCTCAAACAGCGTCGTAAGTGACAATGGGAAGAACGATAGGATCCGGAGTAGCCATCACCGCAGCCATAAACGACTCTCCCCAATGAGCTACCATAAATAGTCAAAAATGATCTCGCGGCAGACAATGGATCTTAATGACGAATGGATGCGCAAGTGGAAGATCAGGAGCACGAAAGAGTTCTCCGTTCATGCCTACCACTCGCACCGCCGCTTACTTCATCCGATGATACTGATCACACTCCACTAGACTTTGATACTCTACACTCTATATCTCAAGCTCCGCGCACCTCTCTTCTTATACATCAATCTCACATGTGACGACAAGAGTACTACTCTTATCTCCACTCAGCGAAGAGTACACGGATCGTCCACGTGGAGCCTTATCTTTTGACACGATAAGGTCCCAGTGGCTCCTCAACACCAAACACGTACGAAGGATATGTGGTGGTTTCACACCCTAGCCAATCCACAACACGACAACGTGAACTCTAAAGCAGTACGTCACAGCTGGGAGGGAGGTGAATATACTGATAAGAAGTGGAAAGCATGGGGAGGTACTTTGTCCGATGCAGTCTTTTTCTGACCTTCTGAACTCAAAGAAAAGTTCTCTGTTCGCCGAAGCATGCGTTGCTGTATCTCATATGGAAGAATTTGCCTCTTTGTTTTATGAGCCCAAGGAGCATTCTCTCCTCGGGTGTGCAGTCCTTTCCTACACAGAGATTCTGCCATCTCAACAGAGGTTTCAATTATATCGCTCATGTGCTCTCATCTTGGGTTTCTCTGATCGAACGAAGCTTCCAGAGGTGCTTGAAACTGCTATAAAAGAGACTTGGAGCAATCCGGGAGAGATCTTCATTGGTTACAAAGATGGAGTAGTATGTTCTTTACCAGTTATGCATTCATATGTTTGTTTGTTCATGTAAGCATATTGTTATGTTTATCATCTGCACTTTGCATCCCTTCGAGGTCTAGAGGGTTTTTCTTTGTGATGAAGATTGCCATCGGGGCATTTACCAAGTTCAACTCTTGGGTCTTCAATACATGCTCTTTGTTTTTGTGAATGTAAATGTTTTCTTTCTTTTCTTTTTCAGTCTTTAGTCTAAGCTGTCTCTGAAATCAGAAACTGTGCAGAAGAAAATGGAGCAGGTAAACACTTGTGCGGTGTAGTACGATAGTACTCACTGAGTGACCACATGCAAATTTCGGAATTCACAAGTTTCAGGTGTCTGCAGGCCAGATCATTTGTTCCTCAAGCATCGCTGCCATCGTAGAATGTGGTAGTGTATGGTAAGCCATCGACTGAGGCACTTGATAACAACATGCAAGTGACGAGAACCCTCCGAATGTGCATAATCATTGTCCTCGTAGGTATATATATAACTGTTGCTGTTATCTTTGCTGAATCGAATACAGACAGTACTGCCACAAACCAACAGCACGAGCAGCCATATGAAGAGTTATAAAATCAAGTTCTCGTTTTCCAAGTACAATTCACTGAAACCAATGACAGAACAAACGAGCAAACAAGAGGTAGTACACGCTGACACTTCGCTAGCTGCAGCAAATGATCACTGTTAGAGGTTCCCGTTATTTACTGGTAGTAGTGTGCTAGACGTTTTGAATAAAATCAGTGAGATGTGCATGGAAACTATCGTGGAGATTCTACTTGTCCGACTGATAAGTACATTGAAATTATTAGTGTACGCGTTCTGATTTCTGATCTAAACTTTTTTAGATTTACAAAAGTAAAAATAAATAATATGATAAATATGATTAGATTGACAAAACAATACTCATCAAAATGAATAAATAGCTATCGAGACAAAAATAATATAAAGTATTAGCTCTTATTTTCAAAATGTAAGCAATATCTTATATCCAAAAACTAAGTAAGCTTTGCTTTATCACACGGATGTTCGCTCGCCGAATAAAGCTTCTCTAATAGCAGTTTTCCACACTGTAGTCCTATCAGGCAACTCTCGTCTTGTACCCGTCCTATGACGTACTGATGTATGTTGCGGTCTACGTGCATAGATCTTGATGGGCTCTCGAATGATATTTTCATTCCAATCCATAGCACAAGCAGCAAGTCGAGCCTCGTGACTTTTTGCATAGTGAGTCCTCTTTGTTGCAAATTTGTTGATGACAGAATTGAAGGTCTCTGACAAGTAGTTCTCCCGAGCCCTTGTGTAAAAGCGCATTTTTGTAGCTGTGATGGCTTTGGTCAAGAAGTCTACCATAGCTCGATGTGTGGGAGAACCTGCACATACAAGAGATTGTCAAGTAATAGATTACCAAAGCTAAAAGCTCTAAAAAGATATAAAAACATATTTGGGTCAAAAGACTTACCCCTACGATAATACTGGTCGGATGCTGGTCTGTTGAGGTCGGGTACTATGCAACATGGTCTATCTCCCAGGAGATCAATGCATCTCGTGTGATCACCTGCCCAATGATCGGCAGCATTACGAACGTCTAAGACCAAGACACTAGTATCATCTTCCACTTGAGGATAACGTCCATCCGGACCTACCGTCCTCTTGGCATTTAATTGACAACAAATGTATATCCACCCTTTTAGCTTGTCCGCAATGCCATGTGCTTGAAGCTCTAGATACATGTATCGTCTAGATACCATAATGTCTCCAACTTCTAAATTGAGCATCTCTGCCACCTTTGTAACAAGTGCCAGTTTGTTTCTCGCATAGAGCGCTCCTCGATCTCGAAGCCATGTTACCAACTGTCTCTTCGTGAGAAGCTCCAAATCACCAACAACCTCAGCCTCCTCCACTGATCATGGTGCTCGCTTCTTATTTTGCACTTCAACTAAGAACTTCTTGATCACGTTCTTGCACTTGTGCCACAAGTCTTTTTGACTCACAATCCCATGACGAAGCAATATGGCATCTACTGACATCTTGTCATCATGCACCACTTCGTCAGGCACAATCCCACGATGAATCAAACATTGGAGTCCTTCCTCGAAAGCACGATCCTCAATCAACCATGCATTGTTACCGGTCTCGACACGGATCATGTTCACCAACTCTATGACACGACCATCATGCGCATCAATAAATGCACAAGTGTCATTGTAACCATTCCTAGTAGAGTCATATCGGAGATCCGCATATACCACAAAATTCCCTGTGTAAAAAAGATCAGAGATATAGATCATTGGACAACTGATGCAAAAATGTAAACAAATGCAACACGATCTATAAATATGATAGCTAGTTCCTCGTGCAGAGCAAGCACTCACCGTCTATGGTAGTCTCATTCAGATCTGAGAAGTGCTTCGCTTGCACTTCAGATTGCACCTCTGCCTTCTTCATTACCCATCGTTCTCTTGTCGCTTGAATCCATCCAACTTGACGATTCTTTCCACGTTGAAAATCAAAGAAATGATTTTTGGATATTGAAGCGAATCCAACCTCTCTATACACGTTGTCCAAGCTCGTGAATCCCAAACCAGCGCATAATGTGGCATGATATAGACGATGAGTAACATCAGGGATGTCATAGTACATTTCCATCTCTGTGGATCTCCATCCATACACATGATGACTTGGACATCTAAATGTGACAGCTCATGTCTGATGGATTGCCTTGATCGTAGGAGGTAAAAAACACTCTTCGCATCCATAGTGAGGACATCTAACCTTGAAGTCTTGGAAGAACTCCCTAAGTCTACCCAAAGCTACAATCTCATAAAGTGGAACACTAGACTCATGTGCATTAGATGTTATGCCGTCATGTGTTCTATCTGTCGTTGGTAACTGAGAGTCTTGAACTAGATCCGCGTGCAACTGAAAATCTAGAACTATAGTATCCGTTATCAAATTTGTACTATGTGTCTCATGTGTCTCCTGTACAAATAAATAACATATTATCCAACAATCATAATAAATATAAAACAACATCCGCACTTAGCACAGAAAGCACAAGAATATAAGTAAAAAATCACACCTCAAGAGAATCAACACCGACACCGAGTGCATGAAGAACTTCGAGATCAGCATCAAACTCATCATCATCACCAACAACAGCAACTCCTTCCAAGTCACCCTCCTCTGGAATTACATCCGGGTCTATGGATCTCGGTGTAGCTTGAAGCACCATATGATCAATGCGTTCACGAGCGATCTCAAAGAGAAATTGCAGAACAGCGGTGTGTCTTGCATCTGGACCTAAAAGTCGCATCAACTGTACATACTTAAGGATCAACGACTCTGGAATCCTCACTTTCTCTCCTGGGACCTCTAGACATCCTCTAGGACCGTGACGATCTCCAAGACGTCGAAGCTGAACTCTCGGCGGCATTGAAACGATAAATATTACTTGTGCACCGTACTTCCCTATCCGTCCAAAGTCAAATATAAAATGAGAAGTAACCAAATAATCTAGACTAAATACTAAATAAAACTAAAGAATTATAAAAAGAAAAATAAACAAGAGTAAAAAGATAATACAAATAACAGTGAAACAAAACGTAAATGAAGCACGTAAATAAAGCAACCAAGAGGAAAAAAGAAGTCTATGAGAAGAGAGAAAACAGAAAAGAGAATAATGAGAAATGAGAGACTAGTCCTGGACTGTTATACATGCGCTCAGACAAGGAGACAGGAGACAGCTTATGCCTTTCTCTGTAAAATCTCGCCTGAAACCGTCATCCATAATATTTCCCGGGAAGTTCAAGAATGACCTGACCTGTAAGTTATCTGCCGTTCGTACATATCAGGTTTGGCAAGTGATAGTAAAGAATACAATTTCCGGACGAGTGTTCTTGTTATCTAGATTAGTTACGCATTATAACAAAGAGTCAAGTATATAAGCACATTTTGAATTTCAAAAATAGAATATTCTCTGAAAATCGTCGATATTCTTCTGGTCATATCTACACCGTCCGAAGTCCATGGGATGTCAGCTTGGGCTCAAACTGTAGGCGCCGCAAAGAGCTTTGTAATGACACCTTTCTTGTCAGTAACGTACACCGAATCAATAGTATCCAGCAAGGCGCAAGTACGACGAGGGCCGTCTCCCTGGAACACGACGTGAACTTTTTGAAAATGAGCCCGGTGGGGGCTCCCACCACCCTTATACCGCTACCGGTGGTTTAATTAACCGATGCAAAGAGGGCCACTACAGACTTTTGCTGTTTCCGGTACTTGATTAAATTCCATTGGGGAAGGTCACGGCTATGCACTACACACTGTAGGAAATTAAGTGGTTTGCTTTGGACTCTTCCGGAAGAAACACATGCGAATAAAATTTTGGACGGAACCTCTGAATGTAAGGGAATTCAGCTCCTGGCAAAATCTCTCCTGAATGTAGTGTCCACTTCGTTGCATAACTATACTTCCTTGCATATTCACCTCTTCCAAGTTCGGAAGAGGTGATAATGCAAAGGGTATTTAATTTATGCTTTAACCCTTTCTTCGGGAAGGGTTAGAGCATAAATTAAAAGTCATACATGAGTTTTTATTGCTCGCAGACTCTCCTTTATGACAGAAGGAGAAATGATGTGTTTGCTCTACTTATGAGTTTTTTCTTGGAAATGACCGAGGTGTGTTTTGTATAGATCAGTTGTTTATATTTAAACATATTAATTTTAGTTTTTTCTATAAATAGCATAGTCAATTCCAACAGCTTCTACACTTCATTAAATCAATTATTGATATTTTCTCTCACTTCACCAAAGTACGCTTTGGTTGCATATTATTCACCTGCTCCATCTTCGGATGGAGGAGGTAAATAGATTTAATTTAATACCTAACTTTTCCGACAGGAAGGGTTAGGTTTTAAATTAATCTCAGTGTATCTTACTGCATTAATGAGTATAGAATCTCGGTCTTGTACCTTCTGAAGTACGACACTCGAGTCCAGACTTATGGGTTATCTCCTACTCTCCTCGTGTTTCTAAACATTTCCAGAAATTAAAATAATTAATTACAAATTAAATATTATATTTATATATTATATATTTATATATTTCATAATCTCACTGGTATGTCTGGTACTATGACCTTAATTTCTGTTTGCAGTGCCAGCTCTCATGAAGTCGTGCTTTCAGAAAACCGTGTTATCTTACGATAGAAAATTTTTTTTTATAAATTTTTCTTTTTCCTCCACACAACCAGAAGTGCACTTTGGTCGCTTATTTATTCAGCTCCTGGCAAAATCTCATGTGAAGGTACCATATTCTGGAAAGTATCTCCTTGTATGCATGTGTTATCGGCTGGACCAAAATCAAACGTATATTTATGTGTCAAACCATAATTCGTTCATATTTTTAAACCAAATGAAATATCACCACGTGGAAACCCTGCCCAAAACAAGAGCAGTGTCAATGTAAGGTTAGGTTTGTCTTGTTAGGTTGATGTTGTTAAACAATTGAACAATGAAGGTGGGGGCTATACCCTACTGGTTCATAAGCTTCTCAAGCTCAAGCTTTTACTTTTTAGTCAGAGATCAACGTCTTTGAGCTAGTGGAGGTTCAGCTCAAGGACCATTTTCAATTCTATTCTATTTCTCTATTTCTAGTAATGATCTTGGAAATTACGAAAGATTGGTCATCTTGGATTATCCATAAAATTACGTAATAAACTCATCAGAAAGAGACAAAAGTCTTAAAATATTCAAGAGAGAAATAGCCGCACTCCTTGGGCTTTACGATTGGGACGGCTTTACGAAAGCAGGTGCGTAGCACTCGACCCTACGAAACTGTTCCTACTATTAAATTGTTTTCCTTTATTTGATGCATTTCCGACTAAATCACACTGCTGGGTAAATTCCCTTAGCTGCTAAGCCTCTTGATAATACAGTAGTTGCATCTGAATGGGCAAAAGTTGTTGCAGGTGCAGGATCTGTTAGTCATCAGCAAGAACATAAACAGATTTTGGAAGTACGTGTACAGTCGTGGAGTTTCAATTGACCCAATGACTTCTTATATCATGGAGTGGATATTGGCAGAGCTTATCGAAACTTTAGCTTGGGCTCATGAACGTACTCCTTTAGCTAATTTAGTTCGCTGGAAAGACTTCAATATAATAGGTTTTTTAGCTAAATGACAATTAGCATACACAATACAGTCAGTAGCTTCTCGTGGATTTTCATAACCCTGCTGTGCAGTTTCTTTCGAAGTCATTTATTTGACTGGAATAAAAGACCCAATGATTTTGAATTGTCATATAAATCTGGATTTTCAAAAATACAAGCCGGGTTCTGCAATAAGGCTTTTTCATTTTTATTTTCCGTCAAAATGCTGTTTTAGCCATTCAATATTTTCCTCGTTTCTTAACTTTTTTTTCACGTTTTTCTCTTCATTATATACGCTACATCATCTTTTGATTTAGCTCTTAAAATCAAAAGAATAATACCCATATTCCTTATACGAGTGGTTGAAAAGCTTGTTATGGGCCGAAAGGCGGTCTATGTCTGACTTCCATAGGGGAATATGTGCAGCATGTCAATGTGTCTGTATTATTAAAATTTATATAAATTTAAAACTATGATATCAAAATAATTTAACTTTAACTTTAAATGGAAATAAAATTTTAAATTTTAAAAATTGGAAAGATTTTTTCGTAGTTTTTGGCAGAAATATTGTAGTATTTGGTTTAAACCTTCTAGAATTACCTCCTGTACATATTGACGTGAACCTGTATCTGGTTCTCTTCTTTACGGAAATAACATCATTTCTGGTGCTATTATCCCTACTCTGCAACTATCAGTTTCCACTTCTACCCTATTTGGGTATTTCTTTTCCTTAATTTTTTCTCTTGCTGTTTACAAGTTTTGGAAAAAAAATTTGATGAAAAGAGAAAAAAAGTAAAATTATATATATAAATCAATCAATTTAGGTAAGAAGAAATTATAATAATTATATATGCATATACAACGACCCCTTGATTTCTGATGCTTCTGTTATTGCTGCTGGATTAGCTGTAGGGCTAGCTTCTATTGGACCTGGAATTGGTCAAGGCACTGCAGCAGGTCAAGCTGTAGAAGGTATTGCAAGACAAAGATTGTGGTACTCTTTATGGTATAAATACAATCAATTTGTCAGGAAGTTTACTTTTTTACACCAAAAAGGCTTTATTATCTTCAGCTGCAAGAGAAGCATCCGATGGTGGATCTGCCTATACTCAGAAATATAAGAAATTGAATAAATATGAACTAAGCTACTTACAATTGTGACGATCTATAATAAAATGACAAAAATTTTAAAGTAAATTTTTTTGTTTGGAATATATTATGGATTTTTGACTACTTTACCCATTGGTCCTTCTAACAATAATGATTATTTTAAAGTTAATAATTTTTGTTTTTTCTTTAATATTAAATAGTGAAAATTCGGGGAACTGAAAATAAATATAGATCTGGAGATTCCTCAAACTGGACATGGCAAATGTCTCTGGCAGCAATATACTAAAATTTCTAGAGCAGCTTTGACCCTCTCTTGGACCGGACGGAGGAATTGACGATGGACCCCAGAAACTCAAAGGTTTTCTTTTATATTTTTATGAATTTAGTAACATATGATAGTATTATACTATTTAGTTTACGTACAGGAACAGATAATATTCGATTATGCAGTGATAGACCGAATAAATATTTTTTTCTAAGCCTGGGTGCCCTAATTTTTGTTTGAAAAAGTATAGGGTTTGTACTTCTTTTGTATGCATTTTTACATCCTGATTTGCTAAAGGTTTAACTCCTTTTTCGTTTGCCATAATATTTGTGAAGAAAAAATTTTCTGCCAAATTATTTTTGTAAATTTTTGTTTGGGGTTCCATAAAGAACGTTGGCTCTTAATATTACCAAAAGGTAAATTAGGCCATTCAATATAAATATATAATAAACTAAATAAATCAACTTTTTTTAATTATTAAAAACAAAATAGTAACTAAATCATTAGCACCACACAAAAACATTCCTCCTACAATCGCTGCTAATAGAAATATTAAAAAATTCCCATCGGCTCTTGGAGGATCCAAAGTTATTGACAAAGAACAAGTATTCCATCTGTGAGCTATTGTCACTTGGCTTGTAAAAGCCCTTCTTTCGTAAAGCCAAATAAAGAAATTCATCAAGCAATGTACCAGCCAAAGCCGGAAATAGAATAGAGATCAGAATCCTGGAACCAACTGCGAATGAAAATATGCAGATGTAGCATAGCTGCCTTGACGAAAGGAGGCACGTAGTGCCCTTTTTTGTCAGACAAAAAAAGTCCCCTTTGGAGCCCTGCGGGTAGATATTGGAAAGTTTCTGGTCCGGAGAGGCACTCTACAAAATCTTTCTTTTTTTTGAAATTTACTTCTATAAATGACCTTCACGAATTGCCAAAAGCTTAGTTTAATTTGGTATTTTACCGTGAAGTTTTTTACCCGGAGAACTTATTGAATTTTCAAGAGCACAAACAGTGAATCGTGCTTTAGAAGAACTGTTTCAAATGAACCTAAAAAACTAATAATAGGGTCTGTTTTATACTGAAGTAATAATAATATTATGCTTATTAGTAAAATATAAAATATAACCAAGTTGTATCTCTTTTAGAAAATATCCTTTTCTTTTTGGAAGTCGATGACTAGTAATATTTATGCTTTCACTTTAAAGAAAAATTCAATCTATTTTAAACTTCTGTTTATTTGAATCAATATTTATATCAAAACTATATTGATTTTTTCTTGCGGGTAGCGAATGAGTACCTGCGCAACCCCTAATTCTTAGCGACGAAAGGTTAAAGTCTCCGACCATCGGTGTGCATTGCTTTGCGTCATCAACAACAAACCCGGTTTTTTTATTCTGCTTTATTAGGGCGTGTCAAAGCTCTGGCCGTAATTCTGAAAACGGGATTAGACGTCGAGTCCGGATAACCTAACCGTTCATTAGTTATGGAAAAGGTGCATGGCTTTGGTCAGAACCTGGATAGAAGAGTAACGGATTTAAGTTTCTGAGACAAAAGCATTGAATGTTCGACTGAGAAGCATTGAATGTTCGACTGAGAGCCGGAAGAACGAGAAGAGCTAGTTTACCCGGAAAGAGAGAACATGGGACCTCGATAGATACCCCGCTCACTTATCGCCCGTTCGCCGTTCGTCGGTACTACGGGTCCATGCCGTGCGCCTAAACGGGCGACCTTTGACACGCCCTATTATGACGCGCGAAGGAAGTGATGCCAGTCAAAGAAGTTTCCTTGACCAATAGAGTAGATCAAGAAATCTGCAGTAGCAGCAGCAACAGCCTTGGACAGGCTGTGGAAACTACCAAGCTGGAGTACGGTAGGGGCAGAGGGAATTTCCGGTGGAGCGGTGAAATGCGTAGAGGTCAGAAAGAACACCAGTGCAAAACTAAAGATTTCATCGGATAATTACTAAATAAAGTAAATATTTTAGATAGTAAATAAAAATAATTCGATTTTTATATTATATGATAGTTTTCATATCATTTTTTATTTTATAATATAGAGTTAAATATTTGAAATAAATATTTTTCTTCTATATGTAATATTTTTACAAATACTTATTGTTCTTTCCCGACGCATGTATTTTGTTTTTGGTTGAACAAGCCAACGGACAAAAGTGATCCATTAAACCAAAAAATAAGTTGGTGAAGTTTTGCGTACTTTTAGTTTATTTATTTTTGTTTTAATTTGAATTTCTATGCTTATTTTTCTTTTAGGTATTTCGGGAATTTTCTTGAATAGGTTGGCGGTCATGTATGGTTAGGTTCTATTTGTATTGGAAGGCTAAGGGTTATAGTCGACACATTTATTTATTTTATCAAAGTGCTTCTAATTCAAAACCGAACGCTAAAGTTTTCTTTCATTCGGCTCCTTTATAACAATTTTGCGATGACTGGACCAACATAGTTGTCATCTTATTTTTATCTTTTCAAATATAACAAAATAGAAAATATTGCAGGTGCGCGATTATGATTATAACTTAAAAACGAGAGACTTTACGAATTCCGAAGAGGAACTGCCCATACCGGTCTATAATCTAGTGAAATCCCATCGGCCGTTTTTTTTTCAACAGTACTTGGTACTTTTTTGTGGTGTTTGCCTTTTTTTGCACTCATTGTTGTTCGTTGCAGAACAAGAATGAGTGCAACGTTCATATATGTAATGGGACCTCCAGGTAGCGGTAAAAGTGTCTTCGTTCTTATTACAGGTGCCAATCCAGTGGCCTCTCCCTATAGTCGAGTATACGAAATTTATTTGAATATCAGTTTATTAGTAAAACCTTTCCCAACTTTTAAATTACACATTATGTTCAATTTTTTGATATAATCATGCAACACAACTAATAGGACAAAACGTATGATAATTATATATTTTAACTGTTTTTTATATGTTATATATATAATTTTCAACTTTTTATTTGAAATTTAAGAACAAATTAGTTATACTACCACCTTTAAAGAGACACTTTGAGAAGGTGAATTTGTGAAAGTAGATCAACCTTTAACTAATAATCCAAATGTAGGAGGATGTGGTCAAGGTTGTACTCCAATGCATTTCACCTTCTAAATTAGAATAAATAAATTTTTGAACTTTTTCTTTAAAATGTGATATTTTTACATGAATTTCAGCAATAACTTGTTTTGCCTGAGGACGGTCAGGGCGAAAACACCAAAATAGAGCAATTCTTTTTAATTAGACTATTTTTCTTGTATTGAAATTTTCTTCTGGAGGTTAGTTTGGGATTAGGGAAGGATGTTAAATTGTATAAGACAGATATTAGGTCCTAAAAGATTAGATTTAGTCAATAAAAACTTGGTTCAAGTAACTCCATGACCTTTTTAGTCATCACAAGCCAATGGTCACAATGGATATCTTTCTTTATTCTCTAATGATAGATGCAGGTCAAAAAAGGATGTTGAAGTCAGAGCCTGATTTGAATGAAAGTGTCTATTTGTTCTACCCTTGTTATTAACTAGTAACAATGTCATTTTTTTGTTTGAAAAACATTGAGAATAGAATTACTAGGATGTACCAGTATCAGTTTGGTTGCCAAGCCCTGGGTACCTAATATGAGAACAAGAGTAGTCCGTGCGACTAATCATCTTCCTGCAGCATGTACATTCCTAGTAAGGGCTCGCCGTGCATGGCCCCAAGCCCAAACCAAATTACAATCGAGGCCGTGTAGGGCCGAAATCTTGGGAAGGCTAGAGTATTACGGGAGAGTCTGTGACTAATGGCGGTATTTGGAGTTATGAAGGAGTAGTTACAGTACATATTATTTTATCAGGATTGTTTTGTTTGGCACCTATTTGGCATTGGGTATATTGAGATTTAGAATTATTTCGGGTCAATCTATTCATGTTTCAGGTTGGCTCTCTGCTCAAAGATATACAGATCTTCCAACATTGAGCGAAAAGGTTTATGTTAGTGGGGTAAATTCTTTTTTAAGTCCAACAGCTACTACTTTAATGAGACGTCGAAAATGTAAATTAATCGGAGCTCTAGAGAGATGGAGAAACACATACAGGTAACTAATGCTACAAGTGAGGATGCTCTAGTGACTTTATTTTGAGTTGCATTTTTTATCGGCTTAAGAAACATATCCTTCGCTTAGTTCTCTGATCTCTGTGCACTTTTGCAGTCAGTGAACTCAAGATCTGTATCTAGATGAGAAAGGTTATATATCGATTATCCATGCTATTAGGGATGATGAGACTCTCCTTGTTCGAGGTTGTGAAGTAGAGTAGCTTTTATGGAGTGATGGTCGATGAGAGCACTAAAATATATAAAATCGAAAATACTTTAAATTAAAATACCTGAACTTTTATTATTATATTTTTCTATTAAATTTATATTGAAGTATATTTATGTTTATAATCCATGACATCCACGCTGCATACCAATCAAGGTCATGACTTAGAATGTAAAGATATATAAAAACATATATCAACTTCAAAGATAATTAATAGATAAAAATTATAATAAATTTTTGATTTTTTAAAAAATTACATAAAAACTAAAACAAATATAAGACAAAATCATCTAAACAGATATGCAGTATAATACGACCAGCAACAAAGAGCTATGAAAGCTACTACTCAAAGTCACTTCACAAACCTGTCTTCTTAGCACAGCGAAAACCTTAAACTATCGCTTCAGAAAAGACAATACAACCACCATTTTAACAATAAAAGCGAACTCGGTGGACCTCCAATGAGAGTTACGAGCGGAGAAATATTACGATGATCATCTTTAAAGAAAAGCTTTAATCGATCAAGAGGAAGAGCACTTGAACTTGAAGATCCTTACAAGCTATATGGAGTGAAGAGACGTTCAATTCTCTTTCAGCTACCTTACTGAGAGGTACACTATGAACCAAACTACACTGTATCATTCTTTCATCCTCTATGCTTTTGTGTCCGGTTGAGTTTTTGCTCAGTCTTCCCAGATTTCATTCTGTCACACCTAACGCTCTCTGCTCTATCTGCGTAATCTGCCTACCCGTCTCTCTCTTTTTGTTAGATACGAGCAGTTTTATTCCTTCAGTGCTGAAACACTCCATGTGTCTGCTGCTCGCAAAGACTAAGTGGTCCTCGCTACACTCAGCACCGCAGTTGAAACCAGTATCAAAGTCACTAATTTTTCCACAACTTTGACGTCATCATTTTCAGTCCCACAAATGACTAGTACTCGACTTTTATATCGTGTTTGGAAGGCAAGTTACTTGTAACACGTCTCGAATTTCGTTAGGGAGGGGTTTGGATATCGTAACACAAAGGGATGTTCTAGTCTCCGACTTATCATTTGGATAAGCTTTCATTATTTTGTTTCATGAGTGTACAGTTCGTTTGTGTGAAGAAGAGGGTTCTCTTCTTAACACGAAGGTACATGCATAGAACGCTAAGGGAGTATAGGCAGGTACATCTTGGTCTTAATGCTAAACTTTACCATAAACGCAAAGACACCGTATGATAAGATATTAGAACCAGCCGAATGCATGTCTAATCACTTCCAATATGTGCTAGCTTTGGAGCATTAACGGCTTCCGAGAATTGGTGTGTGTTGTAATGGCTCCAGTAATAGACATATTTTGCACACAAGACATACTTTATAGTGAACTTTCTGTTTTATGGAGCTTGTGCTCACGGGTATAAAGACAAGTTCTACTACCTCCTCATCGCACTCACGCAGTGAACTTTCTGTTTTATCTAGCTTGTGCTCACTGCTACAAGTACAAGAAAGTGATTCATGTATTCGTGTCCACAATTACAAGCTCAACCTCAGGTTGTGAAGGACAATCCCGGAGTTGATCCTCGTCTTTACCATAACCTTTCGATGTACATAATCCATAGCTCCTTGATGCTGCAACTGTGCAACCTCTTCCCTGCCAGCTTTCTCGCTGTGAAATTTACAGCTAACTTGATCTCTATTGTGGCTATCTTAGACGCAAGTGCCGGATTATCAATTTCCATTCGTTTCACAAGCTGACCTACCCGAGTCTCATAATGGTCCTGATTCGGAGGATACTACTGTAGCATTGATGTTCACATACGACTTTGCCAGTCTGGAGGTCCAAATGACAAACTTGTACAAATATGATGTGATATGATGATGTTTCTAAATTTGGGATAATGGTTTGTAAGCTGTCGAACCATTGGTCAAGGGATAGAAGTAAATCATGACTGGAACTAGAAGAGAGGCGTAGACCTAGACCTCATTGCGAGAGTGAAATCTTGCACTTACCTAGGGTTTGAATTCTCGAAGATAGTATGTGCGAGTGTCACATCTCTCCTACTGTCGAGCTGATAATGAGCAACACTACGCGCCATATGTTATATAGTTCTTGAAATAACACTTGTATTACTTCAATGCCATTCTATCCACGTGTTGGAAAGATGATAGTTGGAATGAGTTAATCTATAATAAACGTAACAAAATAACAGTAGATACAACAAAATATTAAAATAAAATGTAATTTTTATAACTATATTTTAGAATCTGTTAGAAGGAAATGCTTCTAATAAGTGCATATACTAGCACTTACATGTATCAACTAATTAAACTTACACTTATAACATTGAGAAGTAAATATAGTATATAAAAGTAAAATTAGATTAACTAAAATGAAGTAAAATTCTGACTGAAAACTGAATTCTGACTGAAAACTGAATTCTGTGGCATTTTATTTCAGGAAGAGCTCAAAGCTTTTATGGTTCTACAGGAGTCACTTTTTGACTCAAAACAAACCATGAATCGCTTCCATAAAGTGCAATGCTTCCAGAAAGTGCAATGGTTGTCACGGACTGAGTCTGGAACTACACTTTGTTCGAGTTTGAAATCAGTTCTTGGTGTATTTTTGAGATTTGAACTCGAAAGAATGACGGGACTGGTGCAAATTTGTATAATCGCTTGCATTCTGTTTGAATTATTTACATCTTGTATTTTCTAGCTGATATTTCAAGTGATCTGGCTGCTCTCAGTAAACTTTTCCAGAAGCGAAACGTGGAGGTAACCACTGTTGCATCCATTGTACTTGCTACAGTTTCACATCTACGTTTCGACTATTTGTATCCAACAAATTGACTGTCGAACAGATGTTATGTCATCTACAGGTTATGTAGTACTGCCAACGTTTAGAAAGACAGGAGGTTGTTTGAATGCGCTTCAAAACCAGATCAGAGAGAACTTATTTCATTTCGTGATAATGGATCAAGATTTGTTTGGTAAGGACATGGAAGTGGCTTTAAATTTCCAGCGCGTGTTCACTGATGCAATTGTCGTGACTTTGCAGGAGCACTTTGAGGACACATGTCTGCAGGGAGCATCTCGAATCCTATCACTTCCAGCTATTCCTAAGCCTATCAGTGGCATACGTGAATGAGGTGTACCTGAGTTGGACATTCTATGTGTTCACTTTGGTGAGCTTAAAATACTATATGGTGTGTCAAAATTGCTCTGATTAACAGAGATGATGCTAAGAATGAATTTCTAGGTTATAAGATTACTGCTTGTGACGAGTGGAGGTTCAACTCTTGTCACGTTTTCTGGGCTACTATTGGTCAGAACGATTCTTTACAAGAAATGTATTCGAATATTTGTTCTGTCACAGGTTGCCAGGGTACAGTGTGTTAGCACTGCTGAATATGTGAGAGCATTCTTAGTTCAAAATTAGATTAAAACTAAGATTAGAAATATATTAGGGACAACACATTTAGATGTTTTCACGAGATTGATGATGCAAGGATCGAAGGATAGTTTAGACACAGTGCTCCTCACAACTATCGAGGCGTGGAAGAAGACAGTAAAATTCAGATACGTTATTTCTAATCTTTGTCCAGCTTCCTGGAAGTCAGTCGAATACTTCCAACAGTAAAGAGAAAGTAGGAAGCTTTTAACTGATTCTCTGTGTAAAACCGTGAGTTGGGACTCTAAGCTCGAAATTTGAATGACAACGGGTACACTTTGCAGAAACCAGCCGATCCAGCCAAATATAATGAATTGCTCTTCACAGAGTGGGCAGAACTTTTTTTTCTGGATAAATTCAGCACGGCCCGGAAAAAGAACACTATGGAAAAACATATGAAGGAAATAAACGGGCAGTAACTTCATTCACCAGAAACGTAAATGTGTGAAAATCCGGCGGATAAGAAATAGGTAATTTTTGCAAGAAACCAGTCGCGTTCCGAACCAAGAACTGTACTCACACAAAAGGTTTATTTTCAGACGGAAAAGTAGCAAGTTTCCAGATACTTCTATCCGAAGAGTGAGCCAAAGGTATCTTATAATTGAGAGGTCTGAACCATAAAACCTTCGACAACATCAAACACGATTATTTCAAGTCCATTGAATGAAATTAAATATTAATGAAAGAAAAGGAATATTAGGAAGAATAATAAGATAATATTAGGAGGAACGTTATGAGCAACTGGTTGTTCCTCGCACGCAATGACACAAACGCAAACGATTTGTTTGGAGTAACAAGAAAGCGATTCACGTTTCAGTTTTTCTGAATAATATCTTCTTAGTCATTTCCGACACTTTTTCATTAACTTCCGGGAACGTCCACTCGCTGATCTTTAGATCCACTATTTAATGTCAATATAATGAGAAATATATTTAAAAGTGTAACAGTTGATCTTAAATATTTTCACCTAGCACTCTTTACACTATTAGTGTCATGACTTAATTAATGTCACTACCATCAAATAGTGTCATTTACAATAATTGGCGTGAATGATAATAATATCTGTGATAAACTTCAAGGTTCTTCAATTGACATGTTATTAATAGAAGTGTTATAATAAAAGAGCTTAATCTTAAATTTGTTAAAATGTGCATTCAAAACTCTTATGTATTCTTTTAAAATAATAGAGCGTTTAGTAGATTAAATATGTTTTCCTCATAGATTCTTGTAATGTTTGTTAGTCTAACAGTTGTGCAAGAAGAAATCACTGATCAACGAGCACGTTGTCGTAACATATCGCACTAACTTTGACGAGAAGATGTTCAAACCCTTACTGACATACAGTAGAGTCAATAAGATTATCATAGTGTCGGACAATGTACTACTGTATCAAAATATATACTATGACATATATAGTCTTCAAATATTTAATTAGCACTTATAGTTGTAATGTGAATTTCTAAATTTTCTTAGATTCATTAATAAATAAATAAAATTGAACTGATTCTTTTTCTCTTTCAAGTATTAAAATAAAAAATTAAATAAAGCATTCCCGTTTGAATAAAAATCCCGTTCACTTTGTGCACACTAAATTAGAATATTAACTTCCTGTATAAGTGAAACTAACATTTCTTTTAACCAACAATTAGTGTCACCATCAAATAAAGAGTAATACTATTAACTTTAAGGGTAAGTTGTGAGTGATACTATATAGCATAAGTTCAAATTTGTGTATTGTAATTTGTGAGTACTATAATTTAGCGTAAGTTGGATTTTTTGTTAATCTTCAACTTTAATGTTAGTAAGGCTAGATACTGGAAAGAGTAAGAGTCTTTTATCTTCTCCTCTAATTCTGATCGGCATCTTGAGGAATTTTGCATGTCGCCGATGCAGTAGCAACGGTCGCTTTATACCCTTGGCTTATCGCCAGGATGATGAACCCGTGGGGCCAGTCACGTTTCTCCTGCTCCTGCCTTTGTCAAAACTCCTTTATGCCGTCCTAAGATCTACATGTGTCTCTACTCTGTAATTTACCTTACCCGAAATCTCCACTGCTTTGCTCGAGAACATATACCAAAATGTTATACTCTGCGAAAAGTTGAGCGGAGACAAATATCGTGTCCCCAGATCCTGCTTGCAGCAGATCCTCCCGGAAACACTGGCCCGTTGCTTTCAGACAGACTGAACTTCTGTCTTGAGAAAGAAAACCGAATGCCTCCACAACTTTTAGGCATGGATAGGCTGGATAACTGGCGCAGGCTTCCCAGCGCACTGAGTTTCCATCATACCACCAAGACATCTATTTCTTCTGTGGACTCCAAAATGATATCTGGAATTCAGGAGACCTTTAGTCAGGATGGAAATGGGCAAATGGCTTTTGCTCTTAATCATAAGCTTAAGCGTTTCATGCAGCCATAGCAGAACAGCCGCACTCTCAGGCTTCGATGGAGATTACGGATGTGAACTTGGAACCAAGAAATAATCCTTCCTGCATATGACTAGCTTCAGTCACGTGGGGTCGAGAGGTGACTACTAATGTGGAGAATCTACTACTATAATTCTGGCCCTTTCGGAAGATTTGCTCCCGAGTGGACTGACTATCCCACTATTCAGTTATTCCACAGGGTAAATAAGTATGCCCGTGAACTGTAACATATAGTGTAACCTCACCTGGAGGACATAAAGGCTGATAACGACAGCTTTCACGAAACTACACGCCTCAACCGATGGGATTCCGTTCTTGGTCAATGTTTAGCCTTAGGGTGCCTTCTGGTTTGGAGTTGTTCGGACCTTTACTGTACAAAGAAGGCAAGTAAGCCTTGTACGCTGGGATGTACCTGGACACAAAATCAGCCACCTGGACCGGTGGTTCCAGCAACTCGTCAGAATATGCGGAGCCTGTTGAAGGTTGCAAGTGATTCTTCTGGTAAGGACATGCATATAGTAAACAGTATACAAACACTAAGCTAAAGCTCAGCGTCGGATAGGCGATGCAGCTGAACATCTCCATGCAGCACGTTTGCAGGTGTCTTAAGGCTGCATCAAGTAGGATGCAGCCGTAAGACAGCGAACGGACGGAAGATGTTCAGAACGAATCATGCGACAAACAGCGAATTCGCAATGTTTCCTGTAAAGATTTACCTCTTCATCAGTCATGCCTCCTTTTCCTCTAGCCCTCATTTGAACTTCAGCCTGTCATCAGAAGATTGTACCCCATAACCAAGTTACTACAAGTTCGTAATGTGGTCAAGTGAAGGTGTCACCTTCACTGTTCAACTGCAGAACCCTTTGGAAAATTCGAATCATGCAGCGGTATTTCACTCAAAACACACAAAACCACAAACGATAAACAAAAGTATAAATGGTCCATGGGAATGGCAGATCAGACCACGCCCACACACTGAAGGTAACCCCCAAAAAACGCAGTAAACCCGGAGAAACAAACAAAAAGCAAAAACCAGAAGTAAAACAAAACAAAAGTATAAACAGGTAAACATAAGTACAACTGAAAACCATCCTATGAAACGAGTCCATGACCTGCATATAAATACATTCCTTTCCGGTATCCTACTGAATTACCAAGAGTACGAAACCATCAAAAGTTGAAACGGTACCTCTAGCCGCCAATCATAGACCCAATTCGTGTCTCCAACCTGGATAATTAGCCACGAGTTGACGTATTTGTACCATGCCTCATCATACTCCTTGAGGTACTCATTCACTAGTGCTAACTGGTCAAGACAAGACGAGTGAATGTTCTTAATTTCGGATCAATCTTAACTGGCTTGGAACTCGACGACAGTAAAAGCAAACTTGCACATCAATAAAGCGTTGAACCTACTGAAAATCTGTGACAATAAAAGAGAATCAAGGTATGAGGCGTCCACGTGTTTCCTAAACTCACAAGAATGCACACAGTAGCCAATATATGCTGTCAGAAATATTCACTAGGATATGAAGTGCAATTTCAGACGGTACGAACTGCAAAGATCTATAGCGCTCATCCTCCACTATTCAAATTCACAGAATCCGTGCATAGATTATATTGACCTTAACTGGACCCTTCATTCTCTTAACAACAACCATCATTCTCTTCGTTACAGTTATTCAGTCCGTACATCCACAACGCACAACGCCCAACGCACAAAGCATGTAGCATTGGGATGATCGGAATGATCACCTCTGGACTAACAGCAGTAACAGCTTCTTCACTCTGAGGTTCAAAACCAAGCATCCAACCCTCGAAAAGCACCACCTGTTGCCAAAAGTTGTCACTGTCAATATCACCTAAAGTGAATGCATCACTATCACATATCACTGTCAATTAGCGTCTGTACGACGAAGATAACAATTTTCTCAGAGCACATTTATCATAATCTGGACTGTGAAAAGAATCTAAAACGTCCTAAGAACAATTTGGCAGTTTAGATTCAATCACAGTGGCATCTCTCAAAATATAGCGCAACAAAAGTGAATACCTGAAGTGGACCCTTCACTTCTGTCCATTTGGACGGATCTGCTCTGTCTCCCCGTCCATTTCTAGCAGCCTGAAACCAACATCTTATGAGGGAAAGGTTTTCCAAACTTGCATAATCAACGGTTACATACAATTACATACGTAAAAAGGCTTTCCACATGATGAAGCAGCATTGAGACACTACCTTGTTGTACCGTGGAATCAAAGCTTTTGTACCTGAAAAGCATCATGCAGGATTGGTTAAAAACATTAACCTTATCTTATACTCGAACAACTATTCGTCCCTTCTACTGTACTTCTTCCGGTATAACTATGCAGAACAGCGTACGTCAGACAAATCCTGAAAAGACGACTACAACTTCCATATACGATGGACCCGCAACCTTGACATCTTCAGGCTTCAGCAACTCAAATACATCAGTTTTACAACCCGCCGACACAAAATCACGAAGGAAAGGGACCCACACCATCGGATGTAAGCTTCAGCAGAGACTTTAAGGTCTCCGTGCCTAACTGTAGATCATGGCTCCCTGCATTACCCCGTAACTGGCACATTCACACATAATCGTATTTCTCACACACCACGAAGTGCGACAGTTTGCAGACTGAAACAGAAGGAGACACTGTAACCATGATTCTCCCGAGCATCATAAAATTTAGAAACAATGTACCATGAACAAGATGCAAGGTCAAACTAATATTTATATTTTTAAGGGCGGCGGCATACCTCGACGAGAGAGTTGCCTGGATGAGTGGCAGCTAACTTATCCTGTAGCCTTCACAGAAAAACGTATCCCACATCAGAAAATATTTTGTCGAGAAGCACATTTGCGAACCTGTCTTCAGCCAGTTCCTCCAACAGTCTTCAGAAAGAACCGGACACTGACAAATATAAAGCTGGTTACACAAACTAATCCAACTTACACCTGCTTCTCATAGAAACATATGTAGATGTTGAATCTCACCTGACCCTCAGCTGTCAGGTACACATCATCCACCGACATCGCTGCAGCTGGTCTGTAACACGGTGATGAAATAATAATTTGGTTTTGGCATTTGGAATAAATCATCCGACTTCTTGGCAGAAAAGCTGAGCATTAAAATCAAAACAACTGCACCTACAGCACCTGTACATCTCATCAGCTAATAAATTCGTCGGGAGTATACGGCACGAGCAACCAATAGAATGAACCCATGCGTGGAAACTTCGGAGTCTCAACATGAACACTAGACCATCAATTAATATGACCTGAGCTCACTGTCCAAGAGTGCAGACAGAATCAATTCATACTAAAAATAATGCACTAATTAAACAAGTAGAAGGATTATCGTGGTATACAATTTCTCTTATAACTTCTGACGCGAGAGGCGGGCAAAAAGGATAAAATGATATCCAGCCAAACATCCCGGCAGGAGCAGTAAAAAAGGCACATACCTTCCGGTTGCATTGAGGAGGTAGTCGAGAGATTCCACTATGGTGGTCTTCCCACAACCTTGGGGTGCACTTATGCCAACCTGAAGAGCAAATGGGACCGGAAGTTACTTCTACCGAATACAGATTAGTAGTTTCGGATGGTGAACTTTGAAGTTTACCCCAGGAAATAAGTAACCAGTTAAGCAGGTTACGAATTGAGTCCGTTTTACTGTGAGAGACTATCAATTACGGCGTAGATCATTCACTTTCATCGAATAGACGGAAGTGTGTTAAACATCATTCTAGCTCCTCATGGAAGCCGTGAAATCCTCAAAATCTAGATCTGGACAAGCAAAAATCCTGATGTGAAAGATGCAGGCCAAACGAGTTGGCCCCGGTTAGCTTAAAACTGAAACCGATATTCACCCAAGTTGCGAATGTCTCACCACGAAGGGAGGAATTTCCGCACCCGGAGAGAAACTGGATCGATGAGCTTCCAACTGATCCCGAACCCAGAAGTAAACAGGCAAATAGTACTGATAAATGCGAACTTTCTCAGCCTCCGAGAGCCCATCTTCATCGAATTTCAGAAAATGCGAGAGCTTGGATCCTAACTCATACCACTGGTCCAAATCCTTGGCAACTCTGTCTGTCGTCGCTCCAACCTTCTCCGCTAATACTCCGCTGCAGATAAAATCCTTAAGGTCTACCGGAGGAGCATCTCTAGCTACCACGTTCACCTTTTGGCACCTCGCAACTCCACCAGCCAACTTCCTGTCGCCATTCCAGTTTTCAACTCTCGTCACAACGTCCCGTTTCTTGCACTCCAACCTCAGCCCGAAGCTCCTCCTGGCATCAGAAGTCCCGCCCAAATCTCGAGAGCATCTCGTCAAACTCTGCTGCGAAGCCGGACTGGAATGAAAGCCGAAATACGTGCCTTGCCTAGGAGTTACACACGATTGAGGAGCAATCACGGGTGCCATTGTCGTCAAAAGCAACACCAGCCAAATGAAATCACAGACGCTAGAGCGCAGACGCAACTTCGAAAGAAAAACGGTTCAGTTCATTCATCGCCTGCCTTGTTCTCGTCTCCTCGACCCTTCACGTATGCAAGTACAGGGACACGAATGATTCATCCACCACGGGATTCTGTGAATTTGAAACATGATTGTAGTCAATCCACTTATCTCACGCATTCATATCGGAGCCACGCATTCATCCTACGGTTTTCCTTTTTCCCTCTTTGAAAGTTTTACTTTCCATCCTGACAAGTGAAGCGTACCGTAGAAGACCATTTCCACACAGTCGACATCTCCATCTCTTTTATCTCGTGGGCCAGACAACCGCTCGTTCCCACCTCTTCCCTTTCCACCTGTACCCACTCGACCCAGTCTACCCTTCTCTTCTCTCTGCCTCACGGTCCTCACTTTCCCTTCCGTTACCCCGCCGTCGGACCTTTCCATCTCGCACGCTTCTTCTGTCCACTACTGTCGTCAGTTCAATTCACACCGTCTTTATGTTATACGACAAAAGACCGGTCCTGGCACCTGTAGATTTCTGTGCGACGGACTGCTCAAGGGAGTGAACGGACACACAGCACCTGAAATGACCAAACGAGCCGGTTCTCTCACACGGCGAGTTCGGTTAACCGAGAATACTGGAATCAACTGAAACCGCTAGATCAGAGCATCCAAGAATGAATGATGGGCGCAAGAATGTGAACTCAATATAGATCGCCTCGGGACGGCACGCCTAGCGTGCTGGTCCGGCCCTCGGCCTGGCAAGTTCAGGCCACCGGCTGAGGTTGGCTTGTGGGAGTCAGTGTCGGGTAAGAACAAAATAAATATATAGAATAGATCGCCTCGTTCTATATCGAAGATGATCACGTTGGAAACTTGAGCTGTTCCTTTGGATGGGAGTCGTTCGATGAGTTGCACGGACGGTCATCGCGAGAAATCCTCGTCAGGTCAAGCTGAACTCGTCGCCTGACCTCGTGGGAGATTTTTCCGTGTTTACCTCGTAGGATGCTCTTTGATTCTTTTCCTCATGAAAGAAAGCTGCCCCTGGACGAAAAGCTTGGACCCTTGGAGTGAGAAACTTATAAGCCTGTCGCGGTGGACAGAATACTCTTTTACTTTGCACATTGCTTTTACGTCACCACGTCCATTTACAGCTTAGTTTGACGTGAATTCAGATGCGTAGAGAGCTTACGTGGAGTGTCACTCGTGACTTGGAGCCTTGGAGTTGCTTTGCATACACGTAATTTACGTTTGACCAAATCATGGCTTGAATTTCCTCCAGAACCATAGGCCGCTAAGAAATATATCACCTTCGCTTTTCTCACCACCGCTAAATGAGCTCTCTATGGAAGTAGACTCCCAATTCTATATATAGACGTATAATTCATGCATTTGGGAAGAAAGAATTCACCCTCTTCCATCTTCTGATGGACGAGGGCAGCATGCTCAATTAATTTATTCCCTAATCTTCTCGGCCGGAAAGATTACGGAATAAATTAGCATTCTGATTTTGTATTCTCAATAAGTTATTAGGAGATTTGTTTTTGTTGGAAGTGCGTCTTACGTGCTAAGTTTAAGGTTATTCTTGGAACTTCTCGTCACTCTGGGGCGGGATACTAATTACATTTAGAAAAAGATTTAATTTTTCGTATTGAATTATACGATTTACAAATACTATTTATATTTGTATAATAACACAAAGCGAATAACAGTTCCTCGAAGTTGATGGAACATACATACAACTTCTCCGATAAGAAATAATTTCGTTATATAAAAGCATGACATAGAGAAAAACACAGCAAACGCTTCCAAGAATTTTTCATCTTATTCTAGTGCTTTTTCTCTTCTACATGTTCGTCTCGCAATGCTTTTGGGATGCATATTCACCCATGTACATTTAGAAAGTGTACATGGGGTATAATTTACTTCTAATCATCCTCGTAAGAAGGGTTAGCTGTAACTTTATGCCTCAAAGTTTATTGTTATTCATTAATGAGAGTTGATTTATACGTACGATACATAATTCGTAACTCACATCGATTATGATTCTTTTTGTTTCGAAGGTCCATGTGTTTGCTTCAGGTCGTATGTGTTTTAATTTAGTTTTCTAAATATAACAGTGTGAATTTAGTACTTTAAATTTAGATACTTAAATTTAGCACTTTGACTCTTACTGTACAAAACCTGATAGTCGATGATGACTTACATAATGATTCAGGTTTCAATTGAGACAGGATAATTATACTCACTTTTTTAATGATTGAGGATTGAACTGAGGCAGGATATTAGTAGTCCGTTAGGCGATTTTTAAATTATCTGTATCATTTCATTCAATACTCAATTAGCGCTAAATTTACGCTACCGAATGACGACAAAGGTTATAATATTACGGACGGTCCTCAATTTTTCTCGCTGTACAAGTCCGTGGGTCATGATATTCAGCGCTCTGAAAGTACAGGCTGCCTTTGTATACTCCGCCTGCTACAATTTTTGATTTTGCGTTGAGAATAAATCTTTTAGCTTTTATCTAATATATCTAACCAGATATAGATAAATTATCCATTAATTCTGTAGACAAAAACCACCAAACCAGTTGAAATAACTGGCTACTACTTACTATCGTAGGTAATTTTGTAAAAAATTCAAAAGTTTTTTTTATCAGAACGTTGGTATAATTATAAAATGTAGATCCATTGACCAACTTCTTTGAGAGCTTTGTCGTATAGCCTCTGAGCCTTTCCGTGGATGCTTTATATTAATAACTATGGAGAGCAATACATGAGATAAAATACATCTCGATAATATTAACCAAATAGTTTGATATTGATAGTGACCTTTAAGTACTAGTTAGTAGAAGCATATCCTCATCGTATCAAGAACTAACAACACGAGATCCTTAGTAAAAAGAAAACAGGTTAAAGAAGTCTTTGAGTATGGATTTATGTAAGAGTTAGTTGAAAGACTATCTCTAACTTCGAGCTACATAATACAATCATATTTTATACTTCGTGAAGAATAGATCAAAGTTTTAAAAACTTGTCCTAATGATTGTGAACTTTTCTGAGCACAATAATTAATCTTCCGGTCTCATATCCAATTTGTTTTTTTAACTTTGGATCGACTAAATTTTAAATAATTTAAACACCACTTCCGCATTAGATACTAAAATCAAAACATCTAAGTAGATTCTTGTACACATACCAACGACCTCACCGATACTCTAATGTCCTCTAAAGGACCAGTATAGGAAGTTTTTATTCTGAAACAACACACATGTCACATTCGTGATTTGATCAAACTGTAACAATGATTGGACTTATAGAAGAAGCATGTGATAAACCATCAATACTGTAATCTCGTCCCTGCAAGTAATTAGGACCTCAAATTCAGTCTTTATGTCGAAAAGTCAACTGTGGTTTACTTGACCTAGTAGACTTGACCCAAGTTAATCACTGGTAACTTGACTCTCAAAAATGGGCTCCTTAGAGTATCTATCTTTTTGTCATATGTCATTTTTCTCCGTCACTGTCATAGAAATAGTTTTTTGCCCCTATGTACAAGAAATACTTTTCCTCCAAAGAAATATAAGTCAGAGGGTCTCTATCTCTCCATCTCTTTCGGAACTCTCTTCCTACTCATCTCTATCAAAAGTGCTTTGTGCGTACACCTTTACCCCTAGATTAGATACAACTGGATGCCTGATTTGAACGAAGGTGCATATGAGGCTACAGAATTTCAACTTCAATCAGAAATCAGAAATGATTGTGATTTCCTTGAGTCGTTAGATTATCAAGTGAGTGCTGATGTTGTTTCAAGGGAAGTGGTGGTGGTAGATACAGGTCCAATTACAAAAGACAATGGCAGTCGATCAAAAAAATCTGAACGAGATCTGCTGATGGAGCTTTTGACTAGTGCATAGAACAAGTACTTGATAATTCTCGCATTATTGAGCAGGCTATCATCACTGTGAAATCTATGCTTCATACATTCAAGGAGCAACCAGAAGATCAAGGGATTGAACAGAGGATTGAGTGCTTTCCACATGCTATAAATTTGACACTGAAGCGAAGACAAAGTGTTGTCGATGAAAAAATGTAACACATGATGATAGTTTTGATATTACTATATTTCAGATATTTTCTCTTCGGCATGGTGTGCAAAGAGAGACTCAGCAGCAGTTAGAAAGACTAGCTCAAGCTAATGTAAATGTTCATATGCTCGAAGATAATACTAAAAGAAGAAAAAACCGAAATAGATGAGACATATGACATCAAGGTATTACTACATACCATAGACATCACCAGATAATGTCATTATCATGGTGGTACTCTGATTGAGATCCTTACTTTGAAATAAAAAAATTGTGATCATTTTGTCATAGCGATGGACTTGCTTTTGTATCTTACAAGATGCATCAAATATGCACTATTGTAATCTCTTTAATTGAAGATATAATAAAGATAACATGATTATCTTGTCATATTCATTATGTAAACATCAAAAACTGTTATTACGACTGTAGCTGTGAATTATAACCGATAATCATCAGTAGGTGTTTTTTCTCTATAACTTACAATTGTAATCATTAGTAATTGTTATTATGACTATAAATTTGAAAAATGAAGTAGGATATATACCATCGTAATCATTTTTAATTATTATTACAAATGCATCGTAGAATTCAGTAAGTGCTAGTCATTATAAGGTGTTATTATGTGTGAAGCACTTAGGATTTTTAATTGTAATAATGTATTGATTACGTAATACCGTAATCAGTGCTATTGGTCTTATCATACTAATTTTGAACTTATACACTTGAAATCATCAGAACTATTATTACAAATGTAACTGCAAATTATATATGATTCTGAATTTGTATATTAGTAATCATCCGTAAATGTTATTACATAATATTGTAATTACATCTTTTGGTTATTACCGTAATAATTCCCAGTTTATACATTGTAAGTATCTATAATTGTTATTACGATTGTAACTGTAAACTATATAATATATGACGTAATCATTAGTAAGTGTTATTATGTAATACTGTAATCACGCCTTTTAATTATTACCAGAATAATTTTCAGTTTATACATTGTAAGCATCTATAATTGTTATTATGATTGTAACTGTAAACTGGTATATAGCGTAATCATCAATAAGTGTTATTACGTTATACCGTAATCAAGTCTTTTGGTTATATAATTTTCAATTTATACATAGTAATCATCTGTAATTGTTATCACGACTGTAATTATAAAAAATATAATATTTAGCATAAATTATATGAATATAATAGCATAATCATCATTAAGTGTTATTATGTGGTACCGTAATCAAGCTTTTTGGTTACTACCATCATAATTATCAGTTTATACAATGTACTCATCCGTATATGTTATTACAAATGTAGTTGTAAACTATATAATATATATCATAAACTATATGAATATATAGTCTAATCATTTGTAATTGCTCTTACATCCTATGACTTTGAAAGACAAAACACATCGATTACATAATATCATAATCACTGTTATTCGTTATTATAGTTATGACTTCAAATTTATAAACTGATAACCGTTATTACAATAGTAACTTTAAAAAAGAAAAGGTAATCATTAGTACGCATTATTACTATGAAGTTACCACTATGACATTTGGTACTTCTGCCAAAACTCGTAATCACGTTACATCGGATGCTTACATCAGAATTCAGTTCTGTAGTTTACATAACTTCGTGAAAGAACATTCAACTATCTGCATTCACTTTATTCAACCAATCACTAAAGAGTAGCAAAATGTGATGGTGAAAAGTTCATGTGCTGTAAAGATATCAAAGTTTTCATTTCAGTTTGGATCTACTCTTCCTAGTGTGTCGTACATCCATTGATGTAAAGTCTTGTTGTTGCACTCTAGCTTTCATAGCAGATCACAGGACATGTTTCTTTCACCCCAGGAGTCAATCTAGTTCTCCTCTTATAAGAGATCTTGAATCTTTTTTCCAGATTATCTGTAGACACTACGATCAAAAGTGTCAATTTTACAACAAGAGTGAATTATTAAAGAATCGTAACTAATCAGAAATTAGTTCAGAATGCAAGTGCACTCAGTCATGATGATCCAAACGTACAAAAGCATACTGTCAAGTAAAGCAATTTCAATAAAATCAACATTAAGAAAACAACATGAAGCTTATCAACAAATGAAGAAGTCATCAATGCATGTTCTCCAATGAGAGCATCTGCATCAACATCAGTTTTGTGCTCTTGCGAGAGAAGATCTCCACTGATCAGAAAACTGTGGACCTACATGTTCATTCTCATTCTCTGAAGGTTCAAGAAACTGCTGCTCTTGCTCACTCATGTTGGCGGATGGTTGTTGATCAGATGGCTGGTGATCTTCTTGATCGTTCTCACTTTCATGTGTAGAGTTGTACCCTCTGATACCCCTAGAGATGTCTGCAGTTGGAATGGACACCTCTCCACCTCAGACTTCCTCAGACTAGATTGACACTCACTAGTCTCATTCTCCTCAGAAGAAATATCTTCTCTGAATTATCATTGGTGATTGTTTACAAGTCGAAAGATTTTGAACTCTCTATTCTCATCTTCTTTAATGGATGGAATGTCTGATTCTGATGTGTACTTATCCAAATTGTTAGGAACTTGTCCCTGCAAAAGAAAATAAAGAAAATAAGTGAAATAACTCTTCATAGAAGATAATTGATAAATCATACACCAGACAACAAACAATCTAATCAGTCGAGAAAGTAATACCTTTTCTCGTGCAGTTGCAATGTCAAATCTTTTATTTGTCCAATACTGTATTGGACAAATAAAGCATGGGACAAGTAAAATGCTCTCGTCTAATCTCATCCGGATACTTTTAGCTCTAGGTGAGAGAATATAGTTGGAAAAAAAGCTCTGTACTTTGTTATTGATGACATCAAAATCATGAACTCCTTTTTGATGTTCTTGTCTTTTCACCTGTACTTACAAAGCAACCAACATCGTGTAGAAGAACAAATCAGAAAACACTTTTAAAAGAACATACAAGATTGACCATATACATGTGTAGACATTGCAGATATACTTTTTGCAGAATCACTTCCATCTGATATTTCCTACGCCTCCAGCAATGATCATTTTGTGGAAAATGATCATTGCTTTTATCTGTAGCATTTTCATGTCTGATAGTTTTGATATATTTGATGTCGCTCTAGTGATAGATCTTCTGTGTCTCGATTTCTCAGGTTCTATATCATGGACTTGCAAAAAAATCCATCTAAAAGGAATAACATATTGTCAAGATCCACAATCCACACTTGAGGGCATTAAGCACCGAAACTGAAAATGACGAATTCTGCCTTCTACAGATATACGGTCCCAATGCTCATCTTGTTTTGCTATCGCAACCGCAGTTAGGACGGACTCCTCATGATCTCTTGTACTGAGACATCTTCTCCTAGAATTCGTCCTGCGGTTCCTTGCACCTCAGAGATTTCTTCTCTTGAAGTTGGACGTGCATCTGCACAAATGTACAAGTTTAAGCTCAACTTTCACCTTCATATCACACTATGATGTGTTTACTGCTATAAGTGTATGTACATGTAGTGTCTCACAACAACTTTCTGGTGGGTGGTAGGCTCGTGAAAATGCAGAAAATTGAGGATGTAACTGAATTGAGCATCATGTCTTTTAGTTTAGTTGTGCTACTATCAAAAGCCATCGAAAGTGATACTTAAGTGAGAGAAAGATCCATAATGCTATACATTTAACGTGTGATACTTGTCGAGTTAGTTGAGATAGTTTACCTATAAGACCGCATCTGATTTAAAGACCGAAGTTACATCCTAATACTAACCATGCACTAATCTATCTTCTTCCTTAAATCATCAACTATCTTCTTCATACTAATTTGCCAAATTGTGAACTACTTCTTTTATTCACGGATTCACAATCAACTGAATATGCATGCTCGATGCTCGATGAACTTCTAGAGAAATTTTGTGTCCTTAATGTATAAGAATATATATATATTTTAAATAATAATTATATCTCAAATAAATAAAATATTTAATTATTTCTCTAATTGATATATGTAAGCTGGACCAACAAGTGAGGAAAGAGCCAGACTTAACTCATAAGTGCAAGGGTCCAGATGCGCCTTGGAGGATATAAGTGCGGCATCCTGCTTAGCTCATTTAATTAACAGATTAATCTATTACCTATTCCTTTTGGGGAACTTTTGTTTCCTTAATGATGTATGAAAATATATATATGTTAGATAATAATTGTATCATATAGATAAAATATTTAATTATTTCTCTTAATTATATATGTCAGTTGGACCAACGGGTGCCGAAAGAGTCAGACTTAAACCATAAGTGCAGAGGGTCCAGACGCGCTTGGAGAATATAAATGCACTAGCCTGTTAAGCCCAAATAACCAAATAATCAATAGATTAATGTAGTACCTAATCTTTCCAGACAGAAAGATTAAATTAAACCGCTTGTATATATTCACCTCTTTCGAGCAGGCGAATAATATATATATTTCCCATATATGCACAGGTGCTCACTTTGATAATATCCACGAGTAGATAAGAAATTTCCATACTTCGTCAAATTATCTTATTAACCCACTCTTCAGAGTACCGGCATATTCATCTACTCCATCTTCCGATGGAGAACGTAAATATACAAGAGGTTAATCTAATACCTAACCCTTCCGACAGGAAAGGTTAGATATTAAATTAAACTTCAGTGTATATTAATATATTAACGACTATGGAGTCCCGGTCTTGTACCTTCTGAAGCGCGACACTCAGTCAAGACTTATGGGTTATTTCAAATGAATAGCCAACTGCTAAAAAGTAATTTATTGATTAGCAATCAAATTATACAGAGAACATGCTGAAATGAACAAACTTGAATATAGACGGCGCTCTAATACATTGTCGTGATACACTTCAGATAATTAATCAAATTAACTGCTCAAGAGAAGGGGAAAGGGCCTGCTTACAAGCTGGCTGCAGATATTGAGACCTCCACCGATCTTAAAAGCATTCTGGAGCAGAGGATATTAGATGCACGAGTTGAGTTTTCGCTTCGAGAAGTTCTTGGTATCGCAAAGAGAGAGTTTCATGAGCTGATTATTGATGTCATCAAGCGAAAGAGGCAAGTCATATCTGAGTAGGTAGAGAGCCAAATGATAGATGTGATAGGGGCTTCTGTAAATGATGTGGAGTTTGGGAAGGTGCATTTTCAGGAGACTAGAGACAAGAGGTACCAGCAGGAGGCATTAGTTGCTGGAACTAGCACTATTGAAGCTGATGATGATGAAGCTGATGGAGAGAGTCCAACGGTTGACAGTGACTTCAAGAAGAGGCATTGGGCTCGTGCTACAACTGCGACACGGGTACGTCTTGGGAGTTTGCCTGAACCTATTGCTGCTTTAGTTGACCACGGGTCAGAAATCAATATCATGTCACGAGAGATATATGAGAGACGACTGTGGCCTATCGAGCTGAATCATGGATGGGTGCTGCGTGCTGCTAACAACCAGAAGGGAGAGTTGTATGGAGCTTGTCCTAACGTGAGAGTGAGGATAGGTGATGTAGAAGTAGATCAGCACTTTTTTGTGCAATCTTCTGCTTCGTATCCATTCATTCTTGGTCAACCTTATATCACTGCAGTGCGCATGGAGACCAAAGTGATGGACGATGGGTCACACTTTGCTAGGATCCGTAGTCCTGATGACAAACGTTCTGTTCAGTTTTTGACTGTTCGGTCAAACCACGAGCGAAACAGACAGACCTTGAGGGACTCCCCTATTTGTAGAGGTAAGGGTTTTTAGAACCCACTCTTGTAGAGCGGGAAGACAAGAGTGAAGGATCAAAGACTACTATGATCCCGCCTGAGCAGCCCAAGGGATCACAGGAGACTAATGAGGAGGCTGCTCGAGGTTCTGAGAATGTATATAGAGTACCAAGTTGGAGATCTGGTTTGTTGAGTTTGAGTTGTGAGGATTGGAGTGAATTTACAAGAGTAGAAGATCTTACTGAAAGGAGTAGGAGGCAGGTGGAGAAACGTATAACTGATCTGCGCTGTATAGGAGCTCTGGAGGAAAATGAAATGATTTCTGGTGTGTATCAAGAGTTTATCGGTGTACAATCTTTTGTTCGTTGACTAGATGAAGTGGGTAAGATGGAAGAACAGTTGGGAGGTAGGGTGGTGATCCCCATCCATTCTCTTGAAGTCTATGAGGAGATTGTCTCGTACTTGCGATATCGTCCTCATCCGAGACTGGAGAATGAATGGAAGGATGCAGTCTGCTGGTGCGGCTCTCGTCAGGAAGCAGAAGTACACGCCAAATATAAAGCTGTAGCAAGGAAGGTGAAGCCTGTGACGACCCAATTGCCTGTTGATTCGCAACAGCAGATGGAGTCAGCCGCCACTGAGCCTGTACTCAGAAATCCTGGACGAATAGGGCATCAGTTTACTCAGGAAACACTCGAACAACTCCAGATAGGAGGGGGTGATTTCTTGACTGAAGTAGAGAAGAAGATTTTTGAACAGATGATTGTCAGTCATGGTAGAGCATTTTCTTTTTCAGCTGAAGAGATTGGTTGTGTGGATCCTAATGTGATAGCTCCGATGGTTATCTTCACTGTACCTCATGTGCCTTGGGACTTGAAGCCGATTCCAGTCCCTCGTGCCTTGCTGCCAAAGCTCATTGAGCTATTGAAGGAGAAGATGCAGATGGGTATCCTTGAGCCCTCCATGGCTCCGTATTCCAGTCGATGGTTCACGGTGTCTAAGAAGTCAGGAGCTTTGCGTTTTATCCAAGACTTGCAGCCTGCCAACAACATCACGATTCGGAACGTGGGAACGGGACCTGTGGTTGATGAGGTAGCTTAGGCGTTTGCTGGGAGGTCTGTCTATTCTATTGGAGATTTGTTTTCGGGTTATGATCAGTTTCAACTTGCCTTGGAGAGTAGAGACTTGACTACCATGCGCACGCCCTTGGGATTGATGCGGATGTGCACTCTTCCTCAAGGAGCTACAAACTCTGTAGCACATATGCAGAACGCGATGCATAAGGTGTTGCGAGAATTTGTACCTGAGATCACTATCCCATTTCTGGATGACATTCCCATGAAGGGCTGTCCGGTGGAAGACAAGGATGAGGCTGTGACTTCCAATGGTTGCAGGAAGTTTATTGCTGATCATATTCATGACGTGGGTAGGATTCTAACACGTCTGGAGGAGGTACACCTCACTCTATCAGGTACTAAGTCTCGTTTTGGGATGTCAGAGGTTATGGTGGTTGGTCATTTGTGTGGCACATTTGGAAGAAGACCGAACCCAGAGAAGGTAGATGCTATAGCAAGGATAGCAGACTGTACGAATATCACTGAGGTTCGACGTTTCTTGGGAGCTTGTGTGTTCTTTCGTGTGAGTATTCCTCATTATGCACATATTGCCGAGCCTTTGTATGCGCTTCTGAGAAAAGGGAAGACGTTTACTTGGCGGCAAGAGCATCATGAGACAATGGAACGGCTGAAGGAGATTCTGAAGTCTCCACCCATACTAAGGAGACTTAACTATCAGAGAGGAAGACCTGTGATACTAACTGTAGACACGAGTCCAAAGACGATTGGATGGGCAGTCGGTCAAGAAGATGCAGATGGTGTGCGGTTTGTTTCTAGATTTGGAGCCCGGATTTTGACAAACAGACAACGTAACTATCCTCAAGTAAAGCGTGAGCTATGGAGAGCTGTTACTGCTATGAAGGTAGATCGGGAGTTCTTGATAGGTGCTCATGTAATTTTAGAAACAGATTGTTTGCCCTTGCTCGGTATGATAGCAAACTGCAGTACTCCAGACATAGCAATGTTGAGATGGATTGCTTACATCCGGAGTTTGAACCCTGAGCTGAAACACATTGCTGGGAAAGAGAATCCAGTTGCAGACATGCTGTCTAGGGCTTGCTACACAGATGAGGATGAGATGTTTGCAGAGGTGGAGAATGAAGAGAAGAGAGATGTTTGGTGTAGTCAGCAAACTTCGGATTTGGAGCCACTGCCATTCAAAGAGGAGTTCTACACGGGAAGGTTACGTGACATTGGACTTTATCTGAGTTCTTTGAACAGACAGGAGGGTTTGAGTGATGTAGAGTTCAGAGAGATAAGGAGGAAGGCATACGATTACTTGTTGCGAGATGGATATCTTTGGAAACGTCCAAAGAGAAGAGATGGAGCGCTTTTGCGAGTTATAGACGATCAGCAGACCAAGCAACGGTTGATGAAGGAGTTTCACGACACCTTGTGGGCCGGACATCGAGGAGCTTGGGCTACCTATACAAAACTGAAGGAGAGATATTGGTGGAGAGGACTTTATCAGGATGTGGTGGACTTTGTAAGCTCATGCCTACACTGTCAATTTTATTCAAAGGTACGTTACAGGGATGGCCTGGTACCAACTTATCCGCCCAGTATCCATTTTCAATGGGTTCTTGATTTAGTAGCAATGCCTCCTGGGTTATGGGGTATGAGGTACTTGGTGTTGGCTCGAGAAAACCTCTCCAATTTTGTGGAAGGACGAGCTCTGAGGACGAAGACCACAGAAGGAATATGTAGGTTTGTTCTTGAAGATATTATCTGTAAGTACGGATCTATAGGAAGATTGCGTGCAGACAGAGGAGAGTTGCGTGGTACGGAAGCAAAGGAGTTCTTCGCCCAACACGGAGTGAAACTAAAACTCACTACTGCTATGAATCCGGAAGGGATTGGTAAGAGCGAGAGAAGGCATCCGTCGATTGTTCAAGCTCTGGTAAAGGCATGTGATGGTAGGCATAGACAGTGGCCTAGGTTGCTTCCTTTTGCTCTGTGGGCTGACAGGTAGACTCATTGCACTACTACTGGGTACATGCCCACTGAACTGATGCTGGGTCAGAAGCCGATTACGCCAGCAGAAGAGGACTTTCCTACATGGGCTACTTTACCATGGGAGGAAGAAATGGATTGTGTACAACTTCTGACACTTCGAATCAGACAGTTAGAACATAGGGAGGAGGATCTTATAGAGGCACAACAAAAGCTGAAAGAGGCCCGTCTCAAGAACAAAGACAGGTTTGACAAGACCCATAAGCTCCGGCCGAAGCCCATACATGCTGGAGATTGGGTTTTGGTGTATGACAGCACATTAGAGAATCAGCACTCTACAGTTCGGAAATTTTTTAGGAGGTGGTTTGGTCCGTATGTTGTCTTAGAAGTGTATCAGAATGCTACTTATTCTTTAAAGGAGCTTGATGGTACACATCTAAGACTTCCTGTTGCTGGCAAGCGGATCAAGTTGTTCAGAAGAAGGGGCGGATCTGTTGAGCTAGGTGAATTTCTAGAGTCAGATCAGATGATGGATGCCGAAGCAGATCTGCTATCCGAAGAAGACGAAGGGGACGTCGAAGAAGACGACGGCGATTTAGAGAACCTAGGAGACTACTGAAAAAGTTGACACATACCGGAGGATGTGCAGGTTTGGAGGGGGTGAATGTCGTAGTGCATGACGTTCAAGGTGCGGAAATGGAACTTCAGAAGACACTCGGCCTGCGTTTGTTCGAGAAGCTGCACCCTAGCTTATCAAGCTGGGCAGGAGCTAAGCTGGGGCCATGCTTGACAAGCTGCCCCCTAGCTTAGACTGAAATATCACATTGAAAGAGGTCGAAGAGCATTAGAATGCAGAGCTCGGCGAGGAGAGCGACTCCATGCTTCCGGTCTCAACAAAAAGTGTTTTAAGTAATAGTTAGCACGAGTTTTAGACTGTGAAATATGTGAAAGAGGGAAATCCGTCGATTCTGGCTCGTGACTCGAACTCAGAATCGGGTAGTGTGAGCGTGTAGGTGTTCACAAATACTATAGTTTTGACTCCTTGTTCATTGAAAATGGAGTTGTATAGAGAAGTTAGCGTAGGAAATGCTAGTAAAGATTTTACAGGAAAATTTCTTCAGGAAAACATATGTACAAAGATTTTTACCTTCTTGAACGGAACCAAAGGCCATCCCAGTGATAGGGCGCCTGCCTAGGAGAGAAGTGGTCTCAGGATCAATCCCTCCTGGCCTCTGGTTCCTATTCCGGCATGTTGGCCTCCTGGAAGGGAGTCTATGTTGGATATGCAGCCACGTCCTGCATATCTAGGAGCGGGAGACCGGTATCTCCCTTAATCGTGGGCTTCCTGGCCTAAGCCTCCGCATGCCATCCTGAATATACTATGGGAGATACCTGGTGCGCATATGGGGGGGCTGTAAGCCCTGTGGGGCAGCCTCATAAGTGTCGGGGCTTCGGCCTACATTGGATGGCTTGTAGTATATTCAGGGTGGCATCAAGATGGCATCGAGGGCACGGGAAACTTTTGCTGATTATTATGTACGCATAAGGACAGCAGGGGAACAACTTTAGCAGGGGCCTTAAAACTGAAGCGGAAGCAAATATTTTTCTGAGAAATGTTTCTTAGAGAGCTTGAAGCAGAAGATTACAGCGGAAACGGAAGATTACCGCGGAAGGTTGGAACGGAATATTACAGCGGAAGCGGAAAACTACAGCGGGAGCGAAAGATTACCGCGGAAGGTTGGAGCGGAAGATTACAGCGGAAGCGGAAGATTACCGCGGAAGCTTGAAGCGGAATATTACAGCGGGAGCGGAAGATTACCGCGGAAGGTTGGAGCGGAAGATTACAGCGGAAGTGGAATATTATAGCGGAAGCGGAAGACTACCGCGGAAACTTGAAGCGGAAGACTACAACGGAAGTGGAAGATTACTGCGGAAGGTTGGAACGGAAGATTACAGCGGAAGCGGAAGATTACCGCGGAAGGTTGGAACGGAAGATTACAGCGGAGGCGGAAGTAGGAGAATTAGAGTTTAAGAGGGGGTCATCGACAAGGACAGCAGGGGGGAAGCTTAACTAGGGCCCTGCTTCTGATAAGTGACTGTGCTTATAAGGACAGCAGGGGGGCAGCTTAAGCTGGGGCCTTAACTTTTAGGTAAAATATCTGCGGCGACTTGGGATCGGGGACACTTTTTGAGGAGATTTTTTTACAGAGAGCAGGGAGCTGAAGCGGAAGGAGAAGCTTGGAGGCTGAGGGAGATCAATTTTTTCTGACATAACTGAATTGAGGAATTGGGTGATCGTGACAGAGGGACGGACAAGTATTTGGGGGACTGAGAGCAATTGGAGACAGAATTTCTTCTGATCGGACAGGAGGCAGTTTTATTGAAGGAGGTCATTTTGATAATCTGCAAGGGACTCTTGATTGACGCTGGATTAAGTTCTTGATGGTTTTCAGTTGGGAGGTTGACGCAGAGAGAAGATTAAGAGTTTGGGGTCTGAATTTCACCTATCAGACTTGAGTTGAGGTGAATTTGATGGAAAGAGAGCATCATTTGAGTGGAGGGACTGGGACTGAGACTGAGAAGGTCAGGTTTTCTGAGAAATTCCAGTGCTGAAGCTGTCGTAGGGAGGAATACAAGGCGTTAGAGTTTCAAATCTTCATCGGTTGTAGGTTCTGGAGAGAAATCTGTTGGAGAAAAGACTAGTTGAGTGGGAATTGGCTGTTTGGCATCTGCGGTGATCAACGTAAGGAGTTGAGTAGAGATAGGTTGTAAATTGATATATGTGGAGGACTACTGAGTGTGTTTTGGAAGAGAAATAAAGCATCGTGAGTTCAGGTTTCTCTTGTCTGTCGTGTCTGAAGGTGGATCTGTCTCCTGAGACTTGAGACTTGATCTGTTGAGTAGTAAGTAATCTATAGTCATAGCGTCTGTGAGTGACTTCAGCCGTTGCGATCTCCTGCTTGGCTCTTGTCTTGATATACAATCTCTACTTCTATCTCGCGATCTATCACAGCCAGAAGGCTCGCCCTTCCTGAGAAGGACTCTCCTCGACAACGTTGACTTCACTTTTTGTACAGGTCCTCTACTGTATTGTTATTCAAATTCGCTACTTAATGAATTACTGTTTTGAGAATTACGAGAATTACAAACTTGGAACTACATTCAAGATAATATTAGCAAAATGTATTAATTATTAATAACTCTACTTAATATTATTAAGTAGAGTTATTGCGAAATGGCAAAAGAAATATTTATCTTCGAACAATAATGAATAATCTTAAAATCTTTATGTATTATTTTATTTAAACAAGAGTAAAGAGAACAAATTATACCAATATACGAATGCCAAAAGAATAAATTATCACAAATTATTATCAGACACCTCATAAACAATCCACGAATAAAAAGAAGAATAATACTTGATTTTCGCTACCAGAGTATAGCAAATTTGAATAACAGTACTGTAACGGTATTGTAGATCCGGCGTTCTTTGAAACTCTCTTTGGGCTCCGTGCTCTTTCTAGGTTCGCTAATAACAGAGGGAGTGCACTATAAAATGCCAGAAACAATGTAATTTTAGAGAGTCTCGATAAGATACCATTTTCAGGTTTTCTCCGCACAGAAGAGTATAGCAGGTAACGTGCATGGATGTGGAATATATAATTTTTTACATACAGAAATGATTCGGTTCTTTTTTTTGTGTATATAATTATTTTGAAAACCAAGTTGGTGTGAAGTCTTCTTTGTAAATCTATAATTAAAGACATTAAACCTATAATTTTACGAGAAGTGAAAGGTGAATTAAATCAAAGAACTTGTAAGATTAAATCAATAATTACCAGGTGCGAATGAGTCCTAAGTACTTATTTGTAACAGGAGGCGCACAAACCGGAAAAGAAGTCCATCATCCGACCGGTAAAATGTCCGTCATAGAAAATATTATAGATGGGTATTCACCTCATGTACATTTAGAAAGCCGGAGAGTTATTGTATAAATTCATTCGTAAATGAAATTTACGTGATAAATTTTTTGATGAGAAAGGTTACTGTGTAAATTCATGTGTAAATGAAATGAGAATAGTTTATGAATTCGGTTCCGGATTTATACTCGTAGCAGTGCAAGAGTCAGCATTACACTTATAGATTCTGTATAGATTTACTGGAACTCTAAAGTTATTTAATACTTAATAGTTATAGAAAAATATTTTTAAAATATTTTCTTACACAACTTTTATATATTTATCGATAACATAAAACACCGTTCGATGTACAAGGCCGTGGGGAAGGATAGTGATAAGTTTAGTAAAGAGTGTATGCTGCGCATTTGCATATTATTCCATGATTATGGAGGGTGATTACGTAAATTTTAAGCTATATGATATTATTTTCGCATCCCTGAAGTTTTCAGGAGGGTACCTGAAGGAGAAGTGCTCAGTGGGAGGAGCGTCTGCTTATGCACGCATATCCACGGACGAAATTCAACCTGAACACCGGTGGGCCCGCCAGTATCGTGTTTGGGGAATAAAGCAACATAGCGGCGGCAGAGGGCCCTATTAGTTGCTTAATTGCCCCAGATTCTCATTGGAGAAGTTACCAAATAGGGGCATTTTCGCCCTGTCGGGTAGTTGACGAAGCCAAAATCATTAAACGGTGAGTTCCAAAAGTACTAACGAAGAATAATCGTAGGATTGTAGGAAGGAAAACTGCTAACCAGATAAATTACACTTACTTAAAGCTCGAGTCAAGTGCTCCGGGTGACCCAGAATACCTTATTTTGCGGGTTTGCTTTTAGAGATTGAGGAATTTAATCGTTATTTAGAAAATAGTTTTGGTTACGGAATCACCATCTCAACGTGGAAGCTGTGAAATAATGAACCAACTTAAAACTGTTCACCAGTTCTACAAATTATAAACAAACTACTGTGTATGGAAAGAGAAATATTAAGATGAAAATTAGACGTTTCTTTGAGCAAAAGACAAAAGTTTCATCAGATCAAAATACACTGGGAGAAAGAAAAGATTATTTGTTCTCATGCTTTTGTACTCATAGTGGGGGTTTAATCCGATTTACAACATCTCTAGATCGGGGAAGAAAGGTATCCCCGATCGATTTCGGGGAACTTTTGTTCCCTTGTCGATAACGGAAAAGAGAAATATATATATATCACATGGAGTTATAATTATAATTTAAACTGATTAAATGATTTTTATCTTTCTATATTATTATACATTAACTAGACCTACCGTTACTAGAGAAGGCAGACTTAACCCATGAGTGGAGGGAGTGGGTATCAGCATATAAGTGCAGCAGCTTGCTTAACTCTTTTAATCATTGTTCGACGGATTAATTTAATACCTAACCCTCCCAGACGGGAGGGTATTATAAAGCTGGAGTACAGTACTAGTTCAAAGACAGGTTTATAAAAAAACAGGAATACAGTACATGTTCGAGTTGATTACTGTTATTTGTAGAAGTCACTAAAATTAATATATTTAAATATAGATAACTATTCTGTAAAAAGTACACTTGGATATTTTCCAAGAAACAACCTATAAGTAAAGCAAGCAGAACAGCTCTCCTGCTATAAAGTAGAGTCTGAGAGCAATAAAAAGTCATGTATAACTTTTTAATTTATGAACCAACCCTTTCCACAGGAAGAAATAGAGCATATCTTAAATACCCTTGCATATTCCCCTCTTCCGAACTTGGAAGAGGTGAATATGCATATGCATGCAACCTGAGCTGATAATGTCCAAGACTTGCATGTAGCAACGTAAGCTGGTCTGTTATAGTAAGCTGGTCTGCATATAACAGACGCTCTGTCTGATTCGTAATCTGCAGAAGGACACGGTACAGACTATGCTGAATTTCTCTCTACTAACATCGACTAAGTTGCCCTGTTCGAATCCACTGTGATAACAAAAAGCTCCGAGCTCAAAGCTGGCTACTACTACATTGAAAGTGAGCTCGAGCTATACTGCGTTCTCTGCCAGCAAGTTCACGCTGTCCTTGTTGACTTTGCTTTGGAAGTACTCGTAGTACGTGAAGGGCTTGTACCGGTTGGGATTTTGAGGAGTGATCAGTGCGGGAATAGGCTCGATCACTTTCTCGTCGTTTGGTCCTTCGCAAGGAAAGCAGAAGTAAGCAAACGAATGGCGATCTTTTCTCGGGTTGTTGATAACTCGATGGATGATGCTTCTGTATCTGCCATTGCTCCAGGCCTGTAGAGAAACCGCCAGAAATGAGACCAGGAACAAAACCTGTGCAAGTTAAGCGAGATGACAACTGGGAGAAAGCGATAGGACTACGGTAGTAACTGAACACAAGAACAAGACCAAGCCACGGCCATTTTCGAGATAATGCCTTCGTACCTGAAGAACGTCACCGCCGTTGATGATGAGGCCTCCCCTGCTGGGGAGAGCAGTGATCCACCTGTCTCCTGTCACATTGATTTGAAGCCCCGAGGTGTCGAATCCCTGACCCACAATGGTGACAATGCTCGTATCCCTGTGGGGAATGAGTCCCATTTGCTCGCCACACTCGTCCAGCTCGTGTTCGGACTTCTTGGGATAGTAATGCATGATCAAGTGTCTGGGCAACGAGTTGTCATGATATTTCGTGCGGATGAAACTCGAGTCAAGACCTAGGCTTTCGGAGACGAGATCCAGAAGTAGGTCCATGAAAGTGCCCAGAGGGTCTCGCAGGGAAGTGAGCTTCTCCCTGTGAATGGGAAAAGACACCCGGCAGTTTCAAAAACTAACTGTAAGTAATGAGTCCTCACTGTCGCTGTGACCTCTATCATGAGAAATATCTGCAGATTTCAACCCTCGTGCGAGCAGAGAACGTACTGATCACGATGCTGATGCAAGCCCCATTTAGACAAGAGCACCTAAACTGTTCGAGCAGACGAAGTTGCACTCTTCTTATGCACAAGCAAACTTATTAGGACACCGTGTAAAAGACGTAACACATTGTCAAGTGAAACGCCGGAGCATGCGTACCTGTACGTGGGTATTGTGGATGGGAAAACGTTCGGCAACGTGGAGAAAGTCAGATTCTCAAAGGCCGCAGTCAGCGCACCATTGGCATCGTTGATGCCATTCAAAAGGGCTGGAGGAGCTTTCCTGAAGGTGTGAGGCATGTCTGGCGACTGGTGATAATGGCGGAAGACGTATTCTTCCATGCGGCATGTAATACCGCGGAATATGAGCTGGCTCTTCCAGCCGACCTGGAAAACTCCCACCATGGGCTTGTTTTCCTTGTGGTCTAAGTACGTCTCTGTTTTCTTCTCCTGGGGTTGCTCATAGAACTCCTTGCTGACATTGAACGCATCATCGAGGCGCTCCACAGGGACGCAGCTGTTGATGGCTTCGAAGAAACCGAAGGTCTCGAGAGCGTAGGTGAGCTGCTTGATCACCGAGGCCCTCTCAGCTGAATTTTCCACACCGGTGAAGTCGATGACGGGAATTTGATCACGGTGGTACGCTGTTGGGTCCGCTAAGCCCATGATGCTGTAGTAATACGAGTGCAGATATCACTCTACTCTCGTGGAAATCAGATGCAGAGGAAAGAATGATATGAGCCTTGCCAGTTGCCCTGTCGAGTTCTGCTCTTGACGAACCTGAGCAACGTTCCGAAGGAGTTAATACTGAGCTTGCCACTGAGTGTCTATTGAAGAGGATCCGAAGACACTCGGTACAGCTGCAGACCGAGAAGGAGAACAGTACGAACAAAACGAATGTTACAGTCGTATTTATATTCAGAGAACTGTTAAAGATAATGTCTAGTCTATAGTCATCTCTATAGTCATATCTAGTAGTCACATCTATAGTCACCTCTATAGGCACATATAGTCATCTCTATGACTAGTGACTAACCTCTTGTCCATAGGTTAGAGTATATAACAACCCTTGGGAGATGATGAGTCGACTGATCCCTTTACTGATATAACTTCTACAGTGAAGAGTATTCACTTGGTTTGGTTCTTAAACATGGTATCAGAGCATGATGGTGTCTACGGACTGGATCGACGAGTAAACTCTGGAGTAAGACATGTTACTTCTCGAGTTTTTCAGGCTGATGGAGATTCACCATGACAATCAAGACATGTCAGTTGTAGAGAAGGTGATCCTTTCGGAGGACAATATTGTCTCCTTATGCAATAAACTGGCCTCTAACTCAGCCAAGACTGCGGATGGGCGAAGAGTAATCGACTTCGGCAAACTGGATGCTGTGTCAAAGACAGTTGTTGGCTTCTACGGAAGCAAGGAAATTATGATTGAGATGTTTCACAGGCTGGGAATCGCCAGTGAAGAGCTGGTTTGGAGGCAAATGACGGATGACAAGCTTCCTCCTGGCCTGTACGTTTGGTTGCGAGGAGAATCGTTATACGTGTTCCACTAGCATGAAGGGCATTCGCTTCCTTGGTCTTCTCAGAGAAGCATGTCCTGCAATTTTGTGAGATACATAGTCGATTTGTGTGATACAGTATGTGTATGCTTAGACGGGGCCAATTTGAAGGAAAGCTTTTTCACCACTACCCAAGAGTTTTCCAAGAAACAACGGACCCAATGGCTTAAAATCGCACTTGTCAAAGCCAGTGAGAATAGCATATGTGTGAGTCGTGGATTCTCTCAAGTCCCAAAAAACCTCACTTCAGGGAAGAACCCGAGGGATTTCCAGTGGACCGAAGGTTCAAGTAGAGTTGCTTTGCTTGCTTCGTTTCCTCGGCAACCGAAAGTAAACCTAAAGAAGTACACGCGGAAGATCTCAAGGGAAGTGTTCCCCTCTACGGTTGGAGATTGGGAGGCCAACTACAGTTTGGACCTTAGTAGGCTGATTGATGCTGATCTGCTCGTCTTTCTTGAAGCTGCAAAGCGGAAGGAGTTTCAAGAATACAAGGATTTGCAAATCCTTTTCGAGCAGAAGAAGCAGAATGAAGTTCATATTAAGACGCAAATACGGGCAGAATGTCCGCTAACTTGAAATCTATAGTGTGCGTCTGTTCAGGAAACGATCAGTATACAACCAGAAATGAAGCAAGAAGCAACTGACTGCGGCAGGACCAGATAATTTTGTGAAATATACTGCTATCACGTGAAAGCGGAAAGAGGAACAAACGTCCGAACAAACTCTCTGTCTGCTTGTTAAGGTAACAAGCAGACAGAGAGATTTACGGTTTGAGGAGTCATTACCGGGATCAGCTATGGTGAGAAGTCCTATCCAGACCGTTCTTTTACTAGCAAATCGTTATCATTGTCACGATTACTTCCTCCACTGCCCTTTATCTTTTCTCAGGGAACGTCCGATTACTTACCATGAAACTGGAAATAGGAAGATTTGCCTAACAGAAATTTTGAGACATCTATAAAAGCCGCAAATCCGGAAGCCACAAGTCCCAGAACAACAAATTCCACATAGTTCCAGGGAGCGAGCAGCACAGAGCAGTAAGAAATGAAGAAGCCCTGACGTGCATAATCCGCAACTACATTTTTTACTAAAATCCGACAGAGGAAGAGCACTTTATGCAAAAATATGTAGGAGAACCTTTGAAGAAGCGACGAAACCGACTGAACTGATGGCATGGCTCGCTCTATTCTTCTCTTGCCTGAGTCGGCAGGTCAGATCTTCTTACATTACATCGCTGATAGCCCGTCTTCAGGTTTCTGTGAAAGTGTGGAGTCTTGCCCCATTAGGAGTCTTCTCGAATTTGTGACGATAGACGTTGATGCTTTAGATACCCAAGACGAGACACCTCTACATCTGATAGCAAAGCACGGGTATCTGTGCATGCTCACTCATATCTTCGAGTCTGGAAGATCTCCTGATTTGCTTGCGAGAAACTCTTCAGTAGAATCACCCGGCAAAATCTTATGGAACAAGTGCAGAGAACACATTTCTGCCACTAGGCTCAAGGAGAATGACTTGGAATGCGACGGCGAAGCCATCAGTGGAGAGAATTTGTGCTGTAACTGTGCCAGCTTAATTTTCCTGGAGAGAGAAGTATTCATTAAGTTTTCAGAGAAGTGCCCGGATTTCAAGGATGCTGTAGCTGAGCTATTGCTGAGCCTGAGACAGGTCCTGGTAGGACACAAAATCCCGGAAGTGGAAGCAAAACTGCATCGGAAGCAGTTCAAGAGGATGGTCATTCCAACAGTCTTACTCGGTTACATTACTTAGCATACAGGAAACACGTCGATCCAATGCAGCAATTGCTGAAAGATAAGAAGTTTCGGCGGTTGATAAACAGACATACGACTGGAACGGCCAGACGTCCCTCTAACTCACCTGCATATGCGCGCCAATTTGATCATTTGTTGTATCACGTGCTATCATTCTGCTGAGCTCCGCTCTTGACATAAGCATACCTTCTCTGTCACATTTGGCATGTCGTCGTCTCGTCCGAATACTGACTAGGTCATAGCCTGACGGTTTCCGACTACAAGCGTATTTGCAGTCACACTTCACAAGAATCGAGCTTGACATATTAACCAATACAGAACAGGCTTGTAATGCTAGTTCTTGCTTTTCGGGCAAGTGAATGTCAGTAGCCGAGGAAGTGCAGCCACGATCACCCCCGTAAACTCCAAACCCTTTCCTGCTCAAGAAGGACTTCGGGCTCTCCTCCTTCCCTATTTCAGCACCAACGATGATTTACTATGCAAATGTAAAAAGACAAGCCTCAGTTCTTTTACTCGTAAATATATATTTGTTTGTCATGTTATGCTATTTTTTAATTTATAGAAAAGATAAACTGATGTCATGTTTTTTGTTCAATGTGCGTAGCATGAATCCTGGTAAGTTAATCCAAAGCTACAATACGAATAATACTTTCAATATTAATAAAATAATTGAAATTAAAAATCATATTAATTCATATATGATTTTGAAAGACTAAACGGAGTCACCGCTGTTCGGTGGAGTGTCCATTCTATGGTGCATGCGGAAGTTGAATGGTACTTCCAGCGACTCAAGTTGCGGTGCAACTCGCCAAAGGGTACCGGCAGTCGGATCTGGAGCTTCTCTCATATTTCTCTACTCCATGGTATATGGCTGACAAGGGTTTTATTGGTTGATGCATTTCTGCCACCACATTAATTTATCATCCATCTGCAGCTTCCTGACTTATTGGTCATTCTTCGTTCGGTTGTGAATACCTTCAGTTGGAGCTATGAGTTTATAGGATTGATACCAACACTAAAACCATCTGAGGGACGAACGTAGAGCTAGCACATGCTCTACTTACCTGCAAAATTTAGGATGTCTGTCAGGAAGGAAGTATGGAAGAAGGTTTGAAGGTCAGCGAAAGTCATCTTCTGTATTTACAGGTAAAGCAGTCTCTCATTGAAGCTAACAATCTAGACTAAGTGACCGCTTGTCTCTACAAGGGATAATTCTTTCGCAGCCTCTACATCTGAAAAGTCTTCGGAGATAGTTGTTTCTAATACTTGATCTCAACTGTAGGCAGGCTACAGCAGAAGAGCTGCAGGCGATTGTGTGTGTGTGGTGACTTAGCATTGGTCCCGAAAGCAGCACGATCTAAACTGGGACCGGGCCAGAACGCCTTTGAAGATGGGTGGTATGACAATGAAAGATTTCCGGCCTGCGCGATATGCTTGGCGTTGGTTTGAGGTTGCATTATTGAAGAAGGCAAGCTTCAGTGATGACCTTATAGGGAAGGACGCGGCACCGTGTCCATGGTTCTCAAAGGGAGTGGAAGATTGCAGACAACCGCGTTTTCGTCTCCTCACACAGCTTGTATTGAAACAGCAAGGTTCTAACTCCGACGGGCATTAACACAGTTGGAGGCGGTACACCGTTCTTGACGACTGATGAATTTAACAGAGTAGTGGAGATCAAGCAGGAGAAAAGGACAACGGATGATTCTAGGTTAGTGGAAATCAGGCGGGAGAGGAGAACCAGAAGATGTGTAAAGGGTCTCTAGCTCAACACCATGCTTACATGGTGAATGTGATTGAGGAGCAAGAACCGAATTCTCTTGAGGAGGCATTGCAAGATACTTCGTGGATACGGGCCATGGAAGTAGAGCTTGAAGCTCTTCATCATAAATACACATGGGAACTTGTGGACTTACTTGCGGGTAAGAAAGCAATTGGTTGTAGATGGATCTATAAGATCAAGAGGAATTTGGATGGTTATGTCAATAGGTTCAAGGCTCGGCTTGTAGCTAAAGACTATGCACATCAATATGGTCTTGATTTTGATGAGATGTTCAATCCTGTAGCCAAGATGACTTCTATATGTACCTTGGTAGCACTTGCTACTAGCAAAGGGTGAAAGCTTCATCGAATGGACTTCAACAACATATTTTTGAATGGAGATCTTGAAAAAGAAGTCTACATGTCACAACCTCTTGAGAGATCAGCTATATCCAGATCGAATGTGCAGACTTTTGAAGTCTCTCTATGGACTTTAGCAAGCACTAAGAGCTTGGAATGTCAAGATCAACTCATTTATGCAGTTGCTTGGCTTTGTGGATGTGTACTTGATGACTTGGTTATAATGGGTTCTTCTGAGATGCTCATTAGAGAAAATCAAGGATCAGCTGAAAGAAGATTTGACATGAAGGATCTCGAGGAGCTCAAATACTTCTTATCTATTGAGTACATCGAGAATGGAGGTTTCTGCAGCGTTAGTATGCTATAAATATGTTGGAGAACTTTGAGATGACTGGTTGTAAGTCCATCTCTGCTCCCCTTACAGCTGCTGTGAAGCTTAATGATGATGGTGAGTTACTTGCAGATCCTCTAATGTACATGCAGATTGTTGAAAGCTTCATATACTTGACTATTAATAATCAGACCTGATCTAAGCTATGTTATGTGCTTGATAAGTCAGTTTATGCGAGCCCTTCAGAAACCTCATCTTGACGCAGCAAGAAGGATTCTACTTTACGTGAAGTTTATCATTCTGTTTGGACTTCACCATGCTGTTGGTGGTTCACTTGCTGTGCAAGGATTTACTGATGCAGATTGAGCAGGAAGTGTCCAAGATAGAAGATTTACGTCAAGTTTTGTGTTTCACCTTGGGAACTCAGCAGTTACTTGACAGCCGAAAAAGCAAACTGTTGCACTATTATCTACTGAAGCGGAGTATAGAGATGCTATCAATGCTACATGTGAAGCTATTGACTCCACACCCTTTTGGAGGAAATGAGTATTGTATTTTCTGATCCTGTCATTTGATATACAGATAATATCAACAGTAGTAAACTTGCTAGTAACCCTGTATTCCATGCTAAGACCAAGCATATAGAGATCTACTATCACTTCATCAGAGAGAAAGTGTTAGCTGGAGAAATAGATCTCAGATTTTTTGGTACAAATGAGCAAGTAGCTGATATTTCATCAAAGACTTATCTATGGATAAATTTGATATTTTCAGATTGAGTCTAAGTGTTAAAGATATTGATTTGAGCTTGAGGGAGAGTGTTAATACTTGTGCAAGCTCTGGTTATTTAAGTTGCACCTAGTGTAGTTAGGTCTATACTCAGTCGAGGATATAATTTAAGTCAGGGGGACCCAACCCTTTTTGTATCCTCTCTCTATATATACATGATGACCCTCCATTGCTTCTCTTGGTGAATATTCTCTCTCTCTCTTACTTTGTAAGTTCATTTAGGTGTAGTAGCTCTTATCTTGGAGGTTGTCTTGATTTAGACCCTCTAGTAGACTCACATTTTGGCAAATTAATGCGTCCTTCACTTGTGTGACTTAATATCACACACGAACTAATTGCAAAATGAGGTTATGGATTCTAAGACAACCATGTCCATGTGAACTGTGATGTTGACTACGGAGGTCAGCACCGACATGTACTTAACATTATTATTCTATGGATACGTAAGATTGGGATAGTCAGACACAACTGATTTGAAATTTAAGAAAAGCTCAAGAGAAACTACATCAGAAGGGTCTGCTGTAGGAGAACAAATAGACATGTGAAGAGACTGGGGACGGCTTTTCACTATGTCATCCGCGACTGAAGAGACTGCCAAGTGTGCAAGAACAGATGACATCGATGAGTAATGACATTAGTGTGTAATTGCAGGTTCATTGAAACATGTACAGTCAACATCACATCGTGTCAAAATGAAGGAGAGGAGGTGCTAATGCTGTAGAGGGCAACAATTTGACTGCTAGAGACAATGGAGGGTGCTGCTAGAGATACTGGAGGATCTTCGTCAAAGACGTCTGCACCGGTTATATCTGCAGACAATAATGATAGTGTTTTATCTTGCAAAAAATATCATTGGCGAGGTCATGAAAGTGACATTGTGTACTAGGCTATGAGTGAATAGAAGATGTCATCGAGAAGCTCATGAATCTATCGAACATGTTAGCTTATGTTCACATCATTGATGTATGTTTTGCAAAAAATATATGCTTAGAGTGCATTTGATTGGAAAAAGTATATGCTTAGACTTCACAAGCGAATCAAGCAGTTATTCCCTATTGCTTTGATGAACCACCACAATGGTGGTTCATCAGACTGTAGTACTAGCCTTGACTCAGATGAGACTTTGTAGAGTAGTGCTCAAACATTGACGAAGTGGTCAATTACGACATGATTTTATAACCTACTATGTGATTACACATGATTTCAGTGCAATACAGTTGAGTTTATGTTTGCTTGTTCAACTTGAGATCGAGGATTTGTTAAGTTTCAGACGACAATTCTATCTTCATAAGTTTGCTGACCACACACTATGATAAAATCACACACCACCAAATCACATTTTTAGGAGTTGAATCCAAGGCTTCATTGGTTGAGGCTTGGGTGTTCTCATCCTCCCACCCAACAACTCGCGATAGATAAACAGCCGACCCACGGATCTCAACCACCATCTTAGCACCAGGAAAACGTCACAAAATGATAAGTATACAAAAATGAGCGAAGCACATCAGCTAGACCTGGAATGGTGAATGTGGCTTGCTGCGTTGTAGAACACAGTGCATGATAGCATTCATCTAGCCTTCTCTCGCATGCTGCAATGCACTTACCACAACGAGTTAAGAACGAAATATTATCACCTTCTCTTAATACCAAAGACTCACCCTTTTTCACGAAAGGGATTGCACACTTACATGTTCTACGTCCTCATCAGAAAATTCTTTAACTTGCACAGCTTCACTTGCCTCAGTAACATACTTAATAATCCAAGGAATGTTTCCTCTAGAGATGGTGATAAGAGAGAAATAACATCCTTCTTTCACCGAACTGAATCAATGGATATTCATGCCTTCTAGCTTAAATCAAAGCTCTCTCATAGCTTTACAATATGGGATTAATTTCACAATTAAATATTTAGTATTCATTAAGAATGAAAACTTTTTGGTGATTCTTTGAAATAAAACAGATCTTTTCCTAACCTAAAGTAAACAAGGAAAAAAGTATGTTTTTCACTTTTATACCTACACTTAAGATTTAATGTAACATACAATATTAAACTCTAAATTAATCATTCTCATTACAATTAAAGATAAAGAGTCGGGTATGGAGGGCACTGTAAAACACTATGTTACTCTAGATCCTTACGAGCTCAACTCTTTCTAGAGAAAACCATCCTCGTAAAAATCTCATCTACATGTGGTCTCCAATCATTCAACAGAAGAAACTATATTTCCTTCAGAAATATCTCTTGTAGTCTCACTAGTAAGACGATGAAGTGTAATCTCACTCTTACGTCATCCGACAACCAAGTAGGGTGTGCCAGATCAACAGTTAGTGAAACTAAATGCGCTTTACGCATTATGAAGACCGACGCATTATGGAAAATTGGGTTACGACTCGGCGATGCTCGTTCAGTGCATCATCCTATACATAAAAGCTCCATAGATCTACATCCCCAGGACTTCCATGCTATCCTCCTCCTAGAGTCCTACACTTGTCCAGGAATAAGTCATTCTCTGTCGAAGGTGGTCACAAGTACGTCGGATGAGGTTTGGTCCGAGATTCGACCGTGCAAACGTATGCTCGAGGGATATTCATTGACTGGTGTCTCATGCGACCACCTATACGGGAATTATACCAACACTCAACAGAAGTCGAAGTGAAATAGGAAAAAGAACGAAAAACAAGTGTCAAGAAAACTCTTCCCAAAACCGAAAGACTTTCTCGCTTCTCAGGACTACAGTACCTTGAAGGAACATGACGATGCGACGTTGGCCTCAGTTGCCGTCCTGTCCAGAGGATCCGACGGCGACCGAGTCCTTCACGAAGGCAGGCGGAGATAAGGTAATCAACGTGCCTGTGAAACAGTTGCTTTCTCTTTATGCTGACGTTTTATCTTCATGATCTTATCCGTCAGAAGACCCTTAAAGCTCCGATTCATCCGACCCGATCGGAGAAGTCAAACTAAAATACCATCCCAGCTATTTGTGCAGCTTCGAGCTTCGTGCAGTTTCCTGCCCAAGAAAGAAATAGTAAGCAATTCCTGATTCTGTGCAATACAACTTGGAAATCGTTGATGTATATATCTCGACATCATCTCCTCGAGAAGGTCCCATGAAACCTTCTTCGTATCCTCCAAAGTATACTCTACATCATGTGTCTACTTGCTGTAACGAACGGTTCTTGAAGGTGAGATCATTTGGTACTGGGCCGAGTGGATCCCACAGACTAGTGTATCTGCCAGGACTGAATGAGCAGATGAAGGGTGTCATCCCACCCGAGCAGGACGATATCAGACTGGGCTCCAGTACGCGGTCCGCACGCTTAGCCATCCGTCCGCCGCTAGAGTTGGATTGCTTTCTGGCTTCGCAACCGACTTTTCTACGAGGAATCGTGGACTCATACACTTGATTTGGCCTTTCGATAGTGTACAATAGAAGAAGAGTGAACGTGTACTCCAGTTCTTCGATAAGTCAAGGCATATTTCCATTTCATCACCTTAGCTTCAACCATGGCCGCGGTCGACGAGTCTTCAGAGATAGAACCATCCTCTGTCGCCACTGTCTGGATCTGGACAGTACTGTTACTTCTGGAACCATAGCTCTTCTGGCTGATGACCAACTGTCGACTGACTTACCTCCAACGACTCTATGTTTGCAAATTATGTTATTTCAGGAAGAGTTTTTATTACGGTAACAATGACATTTTTACATATCTCAGTCATAAGGTCCAGTCTCTGCCCAACTTCTGTTTGGTTAACAGCATGAGATCAGGTAAGATTTGGGTCGTGTTGAGATTTTACTGAGTAGAACGACGGGGAGTACGATGGGATGGATGGGATGTATGTGCGTCTCTATCACCTAACTGCTTTCTCATAATCCAGCAAGAAGCCGTTTGTACATCTCTCGTACTTCATGTTCGTTCTTCGGGGAGTAGAAGAAATGAGACTGAAGTGGCCAATATCCTCTGATCCTGCTCTGTTCTCTTTGATTCTTTGTTTAATCCTCATTTCGATTTGGCTTTCCCTCCAGCCGTGCGAATGACAATGGTTGTTTGTAAAAACAAGGAAGGACACTCCCCTTTGACTCTTTGAGTCGCCAAGCACCCACAATATGTTGGATTTTATAGCACGAGGCACAGAAGAGAAAAGCTCGTCTGTATTCACAGAAACGCTAAGCGAAGAAGATACAAGCTTCATCTAAGAAGCGGACTGATATACAGTCAGGGACCACCGTCCTTACTACAAATCTTATCTGATCCTATCTACAGGATCAGTCGAAATAGATCTCTCCTGCCTGAACATGTGCGTCTGATCTGCCTCGCCTGCCAGCTAGTACTACCTCCGATCCAGACAATGTAACATGCGATACTGAAGCTTGTTGCTTTTAATACAAAGTCAACTCAACACTCCCACTCAAAGACAAGCATCAGTAATACCCATCATACTACGAAATCGTTTGTGTTTCTCAAAGGTAAGACCTTTGGTCAGCACGTCAGCCACCATATCTCCAGTCTGATAGTAAATAATTTCTACGGTTCCTTTCTTGACTTCATCCCGAATGAAATGGTGCTGTACTTCTACATGCTTCGTTCGAGCATGGAAGACTGGATTTTTAACAAGTGACAGACAACTTGTATTGTCACTGTAAATCACAGTTGGTTCTGATTGAGGACAGCCGATCTCCATCAGCAGTCCCCGTAGCCAGATTCCTTCTTTAGTAGCCTGCGTGCAAGCTACATATTCGGCTTCTGTGGTAGATAATGCCACAGTAGGCTGTCGCTTACTGTTCCAAGTTATGACAGCATTTGCCAGCTTGAAAACGTAACCAGTGGTGGATCGTCTGGTGTCTGGATCTCCAGCATAATCTGCGCCACCGTATCCATGGAACTGTATTTCATCAGCATCTGCAGTAGATCCTCGGTAGCAGATATTGTAATTCGCAGTTCCCTTGATATATCGTAGTAGTCTCTTTGCAGCAATGAAATGTTGTGGTCCCGGATCCTCCATGAACTTACTGATTTCTCCAACCACGTAAGCCAAATCTGGTCGGATACCTGTCATTCCCCACATAATACTTCCAACGATACTGCGATAAGGGATGCTACCCATCTCTTCTCTCTCAGCTTCCGTCTTCGGACTCATGTCCTTCGAAAGTTTCACGCTAGGATCTACCGGTGTTTGGACAGGCTTGCAGTCCACCATTCCAAAACGTTTGAGCACATTGAGGAAGTATTGCAGCTGAGAAACGATTAGAATTCTTTTCTCCCTGTCTCTGTAAATCTGCAGGCCGATGATGAACTTCACTGACCCAAGATCAGTCATCGCGAAACAGCCTGCTAAGTAGAATTTGACCTCTAACATTAAATCTTTACTGTTCGACAGTAATAACAGATCATCAACGTAAAGGACAATAATTATCAGTTTCTTCCCTCTAGACATCGTGTAGACGCTAGAGTCAGCTTTACTACGTATGAAGCCTTTTTCATGAAATGACTTGTCGATCGTGTCATTCCACTCATAGGCTGATTGTCTAAGCCCGTAAATGGTCTTAAGGCACCGGAGTACCAAATGCTCCTTCCCCTTGATGATGAAACCTTCCGGTTGCTCAAGGTAAATCTCCTCGGTTACATCTGCATTCAGGTAGGCCGTCTTAACTTCCATCTGATCAGCTTCATAATCCTTCTCGGCTGCTACAGCTAGCAAAGTACGGATTGAATTCAGCTTCACCATCGGACTGTAAGTATCAGTAAAATCTATACCTTCGATTTGAGTATAGCCTTTTGCGACTAAACGTGCTTTGTATCTAACGACTGAACCATCTGCCCCATGCTTCACCTTGAAAATCCATCGGACACCGATCCTTTTTCTCCCCGGTGGTAGGTTGGTCACACACCACGTTTTATTATCAATCAAAGATTGATACTCTTCATTCACCGCCTCCATCCACTCTACAGATCTATCACTGTTAATGGCCTCTTCTAAACTCTGCGGCTCCTCTACTGTGGTGTGAAAAGCATGAAGTAAACTCTCCAAATACTTCCTCGAAGGCTTGCTTATCCTCTCACTCTCCTTGTAGCTTCGGGTGCCGGACGTACTTCGAGACTACTTGAGGAAGAAACTCCCACTATCTCTCCATCTCAAATTTTAGTTACTGGTGACTTAGTAAGCTCCACTGACTCTACCGCTACCTGATCTTCTTCTCCCCCAACAGCTTCTTCTGGTATGGGATCGCTGCCGTGATGAGAATACCTTGGATCTGTTGCTCTCACGGGAGGTTTCACTACTGCACTAATTCTGAGAGATTCCTCTTGTTCATCCGGAATTAGATCCATAGCTCTTGCATCAAACGACTCACCTTCCAAGTTAAAAGTGGGATTCGGTGAATTTCCTGTCATCAGCGTATCGTTCTCCATCTCGACAAAATGGACATCCTTGCTTTTCACTACTTTCCTGGTTTCTGGATTGTAAAGTCGATAGCACTTAGTCCCTTCAACGTAACCTAAGAAAATGCACTTTACACTCTTTGCATCAAGTTTCTTTCTCCTTTCGGATGGAACCCATGCATATGCTTCACTGCCAAACACCCTCAAGTGTTTTATCGATGGTCTTTTCCCGTACCACATTTCTTCTGGGGTTCGTCCTCCCACACTACTATTTGGAGCCCGATTCATCACATAGTTAGCGGTGGAGATCGCTTCTGCCCAGAAGACTTTCGATAAACCCCTTTGGTGTAACATGCACCTCGCACTTTCACAGAGAGTCCGATTCTTCCTCTCAGCGACTCCATTCTGGTGCGGCGTGTACGGTGTAGAGGTCTGTCTTGCAATCCCGTGCCGTTCACAGAATTGATGGAAAATGTTGGACGTGTACTCTCCACCATTGTCAGACCTCAAAGTCTTGATGCCCAAATGTGCTTGACCCTGACCTCGAGACTTTCCAGGTACATCGATCTGCTTGATCTTACCGTCTGTCTGATTCTCAACCATCGCCTTGAAGATCTTGAACTTGTCAAGTGCTTGATCTTTAGTTGACATGAAATAGACCCAAGTCTTGCGTGAGAAATCATCAACAAACGTAATGAAATACCTTGAACCGCTATGTGAGAGGTTTTCAACTGGCCCACAGATATCACTGTGAATTAATTCCAACCTTCTCGTTGCACGAGTCCCGGTTGTGGAAGGAATGGGTTCTCGGTGATGTTTCCCATACACGCATCCTTTGCAGAATTTAAGAACAGATTCTGTAATTCCTTCTGCGAGTTTGAAGTCTTCGGTGATCCCACTCCCCAATTTCTTCAAGCTTTGCGCTCCAAGATGCCCCATCCGCTGATGCCATAGATCTATGGTACTTGATGTAACGGCTGCTAGTGCTGAATCTGTACCCGTGTTCACAGATCCTAATAGTTTGAACAGAGATCCTGCTCTAACTCCTCTAACTAGTACCTCCCCCGATTTCATTAAACATCCATCAGAGGTAAAGCTTACAACAAATCCTTGATCGACCATCTTACTTACAGACAACAGATTTTTCGTAAGACCTTCTATATGCAAAACTTCGAGTATACTCTTCGACTTCCCGTCTATCAGTTTAAAAGGTATGACTCCCTTCCCCAAGATTCTCAACGCAGTATCATTTCCTAGATACACCTTCGACTGAGTTTTTAGTTCAGTATAAGATGAGAACCAACTTCTGTTACCAGTCATATGTTGCGAAGCTCCCGAATCTATGAACCAGAAGTCATGACCGACAGAGTTACTTACAGAGAATGCTACAACGAAGAGGTCTTCATCCTCGTCTTTTCCCTTGCCTTTGCTGGTAGACGTGTGATGTACCTCCTTCTTGTCTTTGGAATCGGCGCCTTCCTTATTCCTGCATTCAGTTGAAATATGCCCCTTCTTGTTACAAATATGACATCTAGCCTTCTTCTTCCACGCAGGTCTGGAATTCCCGCTCTTGGAAGTTCCTTTCTTCTGGCCTTTGCCAGAATACAGCGCTGCTTCATTCCCTTCGGAATTCTGTAGTGAGCGCGTTTGTCTGCATTCTTCTTGCAGTAAATTCGGTGTCACCATCTCCACCGTAAGGTCCTCAGGTGACATTATCCCCAAGGATACAACTAATGCATTGTAACTCTCTGGAAGACTCGATATTAAGACCATAACGAGATCAAGATCGGTCACAGCAGATCCTATCGAGATAAGCTGATCCACCAGCACTCAAATTTTATGGAAATGTGCAGCCATGGTGCTTCCAGCGCTCATCTGCATTGTAAAGAACCTCCTCCGTAGGTACATGAGGTTGGCCGCATTTCTCTTCTCATACAGTCTCTCCAGAGTCGTCCAGATGTCGGATGCAGTAATAGCATTGCTAACGTGCAAGAGTTGAGAATCCTTGAGGTTGAGACAAATAACCGCCATAGCTTTCTCATCTAACCCCTCCCATTTCTCTAACTCTTTTGGCTCGTCACTATCAGGCTTCGGAAGCTTACCCGAAGTGACTTTCCAGAGCCCCCGCTCAGTCAGAAGAAATTTGATTTTAAGTTTCCACATATGGAAATTCTCGCCATCAAATTTCTCTATCTGTCTGTATTCTGTTCTCATATTGTGAACAAAAATCCACTGAGTATCACGCTAGTTGACTATTGATCTACTTTGCCTCGATTTGTTTCTGATGCATCGCTCTATACTTGGTCCTTCTGTTCACCCTCAATCTACGAAGATTTGAAGAGCACCTGCTCTGATACCATGTTGGATTTTATAGCACGAGGCACAGAAGAGAAAAGCTCGTCTGTATTCACAGAAACGCTAAGCGAAGAAGATACAAGCTTCATCTAAGAAGCGGACTGATATACAGTCAGGGACCACCATCCTTACTACAAATCTTATCTGATCCTATCTACAGGATCAGTCGAAATAGATCTCTCCTGCTTGAACATGTGCGTCTGATCTGCCTCGCCTGCCAGCTAGTACTACCTCCGATCTAGACAATGTAACATGCGATACTGAAGCTTGTTGCTTTTAATACAAAGTCAACTCAACACAATAACGGTTCCCTTCCTCAAATCCTTCTCTCTTGGAGTAGGCAAGATGGACTCTCTCGGGCTGTCTGTCTGCCTCTGAACTGCACGTACTTCGGCTGTCCGTGGAAGCCTAAGCAATAAGAAAGTTAAACCTCAAATTCATTCCCAAACGGACCAGTCAATGTATCGACGGGAGAGTAAAACTGTAAGTTCTCCTTCTACTACTCTCCATCCTCCTTCTCCTTCCTTCATTTTTTCGTGCACTCATTCTATTCCACTTCCAACGTAATAGGCGTCTATGAACATTTGATCTGTTCTTCACCACAACCAAAATAAAGCAAGCAAGCGAGAGCAGAGACGGAGCATACTGCGGAATGAGGGAACGGTAGTCTGTGTGCATCCTTCCGCCCTCTTTCTTTCTGACTCGTTTCTTAACTTCTTAGGACACGATGGCGAAGATTTTGCTGCTGTCGCTGCAGAAGGAGGAGGAGGGCCAAAGAAACTGAGGAGAGTCGAGGGCCAGTCCTCGGTGAGATCTTTTGACGTTAGCGTTAACTATCCGTTATTTTTCCTGACTCTTGGTTTTGCTTGTACAAGGTCGGTCCGGTCGATTTCGAGGTTTTCTAGATTTAACAATACTTTAAAATGATTTCATGTTTATTCTTCAACTGTCGACTGATTAACATCCAACGTATCTGTGTTTGCAACTTATATTATTACAGGAAGAGTGTTGATTACAGTAACAATGACATTTTTCCATATGACTTAGTTTGCAACTGTCCTGCGTCTCTCTTTCATTATTTATGACAAAGAATGGAAAAAGAGTGAACGTGTGTGTCATTTTTCCATATGACTTAGTTTGCAACTGTCCTGCGTCTCTCTTTCATTATTTGTGACAAAGAATGGAAGAAGAGTGAACGTGTACTCCAGTTCTTCGATAAGTCAAGGCATATTTCCATTTCATCACCTTAGCTTCAACCATGGCCGTGGTCGACGAGTCTTCAGAGATAGAACCATCCTCTGTCGCCACTGTCTGGATCTGGACAGTACTGTTACTTCTAGAACCATAGCTCTTCTAGCTGATGACCAACTACTGTCGATTGACTTACCTCCAACGACTCTATGTTTGCAACTTATGTTATTTCTGGAAGAGTTTTTATTGCACGAACAATGACATTTTTACATATGATGTGTTTGCAGCTTTATGTTATTTCAAGAAGAGTTTCATTTCTAACATATATTGTTTCTAACTTATTTATTTCAGGAGGAGCCATATTTCAACAACATATCTTTGAGGTCGAAAGAGTTGATATGCATGTTGCTGTTCGACGTGCCCCGGAAAACCGAGTTGTATGGCAAACTCAATAAGTTCATATCTGAGACTAACTCGGCTGATAGTTCTCGGAAAGCTTTTAGAGGTCATCGGAGTTTTAACACGGAGGAGAAGATAGATATGGTTGCAACATGGGCACTGGAGAATCAGAAGGTTCTCATCACAGGGCCGTTCATGAAGACTGATGTTGCAGGGAAGTATGAACTTACTCGTGGTAATTTGTACTTGGGAGATCCAAAAAATTAGTGTTTGATTTGATGTACGAGAGAACAGTACATATTATGAGACATAGTACAACTGCGGGATGACTTGTATCTATTGAAGATTGTTTCTCGAGCTTGCGAAGCAGAAGACTATAGATTTATGATCATAGTAAGAAATCAGTAAGCGGAGAAGAAGACTCTAGGTTTAAGGTCACACCATGATATCAGTAAAGGAGATTGATTTCAAGCATGTCTCTTCTCATTTTGTGTTTGTTTTCTTTCGAAAGCATGTCTCTTCTCATTTTGTGTTTGTTTACTTTCGAAAGTTGTGCTGCACTGCCGTTCATGCTTCTCCAGCCACTTGGGGTTTCATAGCACGTGCTCTCGATCTCTTCCGTGACTGCAGTGAGTCAGGTTTCACATGTCTAAATTAAAAGCTGAACTAGATGAATATATAGTCACCGCAGGTACATATCGGTAAGGAAGGATATCTGATCCTACAATTTTGTAGACCTTGCATGCAGGCTTTTGTCTACCGTGTCTAGGAAGGTGTGTCAGAGTCCAAAGTTGGAGACCTACCGCAGAAACAAGATATCCTCTTTTTTTTTCATTCACCGGCCGGTTATGATTTTGCAGATCTGTCCACTGTCCCTATCCTGCACGAGAAAAAGTATGCAGCCCATGGATCCGGACCTCGTACAGATGGTGACCCTCGTAAGGGCAATTGCAAGCCTCTGTATATGATATATTATCTCTGCAGTTCTACATTCGATAACAACTTTTTCTTCAAGCTCTTTCATTCAACCGTTGCTTGATTTATGGAAGAAATGTAACAATGCACCTGCTTTATATATATCTCAGAGGGCAGGTAGAGGCAAGCCACCAGAGCTCGATAGAGCCCTTGAACCTGCAGACGTTGCAGTCTGTCTTGTAATTTTCGGAGAAGTCAAGCTAGCCTACATAAGTCCGGCCCGGAAATAGCTGGTACTCCATGCCAGGAATTCGAACATTCCATTCACTAAACCCTTCGCTTTCCAGGCTGCTCTAAACTACCATGATGTACAGTAGGTGACTCGAGTGTCTGAAGAAGAATTCGACATTCACTTGAAATGAGACTGACATAACTTAGATGTAATATTTCTCACATCTTCTTTGATATTTTGTTATTTGCATTGCACGAAGTGCGCATTTTTCCAGGGAGTAAATACCGTTTCTTGTCAAAACAAGGAATAATACACTACTGTGATAATATAATCAGTTTTTTCCGAGTAAAAAAAATTATTTCTTCTCAGCGTCTGCAAAACGCTCCTTACGAGGAAGACCAAACCATGAATTCCTCGAATACAGACTTTTTACGTATATGATTCGCGCGAGTCGTGCAATATACTCCGCTCCATCCGTCCTGAATCTGGGTAGCCATCGATTTCTCCCTGTGCTTTAACCTTTGCATAGTACTCTCATAATTATTGCGATTCAGAAATCCATGAGTAATGACGAAGAAGCAAAGAACATGTTATAAGTTCAGTTACGGTTTACATTTCGTGCAAATATATTTTACTCTTTTAAGTCTAAGAATGCGTGAGTGCAAAAGATGTCCATGTAGTTTGAAGTATATTATACATACCAGTTAGGTTGCATCCTCGTGTACCGGACCTGACGAGGGAATACCAATTATCAATGCTTCCTTGGTCTGTAGAGCATGTTCACGTGTAACCAGAATGAATGAGCGATTATTGTATTTTTCACTGACGTGAATAGTTTATAATTTTTGGCTTTGTTTTTAGCCACGTTCTGTTTTGTCATGAGTACTCGGTGTGAGAATGATTGCTCAAATTGTTAAACTCTTGTCAGGAGAGAAAAACTCTTTTGCACGAAGCGCAGAAGATCAAACTTGTACCTTCACACTGGGAGATGAAGCTTTCCCAATCGTTTGTGTCCTTGAATTGGTTAACACTTATTAATTACCTTAATTTCAAATTTTCACATTAATGTGTATAGAACTTATATTTACACATATACACATATTGTGATAATACAAATCGGAAAATTTTCTCTCGCCTACAAACCAATTCTGACTCCTCACCCCGTGATCAGCACCAGTCCCATCTGCAGTTTCTTTTCTATTTCCTTGCGTGTCATCCGGCGAGAAGCTCATGTTGCATGTAAATTTATTTATTTATTTAAAGAATAAGCTTGAAGTTTGTAAAAGTTATAATCTAACTACCGAACTCGAAACATTTACACAGGGTTCACTGTATATTATCTGAAATCAGTGTACCTCCTATGGCGAAAACTGGCCTACAAAGTTCTCTGAACTCTTCTCTCCCTTCCTGAAGATTGCTACGAGCATTAAGGTTAGAAAACCTTTTCTCGCTGCTTTACCTGATCGATCACTCAAATTCATACCCGGCGATTCCGATTTTCAGATCAATTTCCCCACCTGCGCATACTGCACGAACGATCGCATCGCCCTTGGAAACTTTTGCCACCAAGGCTCCAGCATCAGGCGAGCGCCCCTCGTCACTCCGTCAGGCTCCGTCGCTTGCTGAACCGTTGGTCAGAGCGAGGACGTCGTCTGTTACTTTCCTCGTATCTGCCGCGGCTGTGTTACTGAAGTTCGCCTCCATTTTTTGAAGTAAAGCTCGGGTACCTATCGAGAGCTCTGAAAATCACTCCCTCGACGTCGCCCTCTTGGCTCAAGCGGTAGCTCGAGCTGAATTCGCCCTCAATTTTATCTTCTGTCCATGATGTGCGAATAGAATGAGTTGAAGCTATATTGTGTCAGGAATTAATAATTGCGTTCCTTGAATCTTCTCGTGTGCCGTGCACACTCTATGTTTAAGGAACATTTTACAGTTCCTTGACTGGCTTTCTGCAGGTTGTTGTGTAATAGATTCAAGATTGGGGTATGAGGGCGTATAATTCTGTGATAAGGGGTACGAGATAATTCCCTGTTCGTTCTCGGGTATGACAAGTAAACAGCTGTTAAACAGGAGTTCACTAGTTATCGTTAACCTGTGAATATCGTTCGTTGGCAGTGTTATATTATCTGCGGCATAACTTTCTGAAATCACTGTTCCACCTGCGTTTCTTCGGACAGCCTTTCTTTCTTTCTGTCAGTACAGAAGGTTCTTGAAATTCCAGTGTTTGCGCCACTCTGTTGAAATCGGCATTCTTTAAAAAATACATACTTATTGCCTGGAATGCAGTGAACGAATGAGTGGGACTGGAGAAAGGCTGATGTAGCACTTGAATTATTGCATGAGTAATTCCGCACAGGCACGGCTGGAATGAAGCAGAGTGGCAGCTTTCTTCTTCCTCAGTCCCCGAAACCAACAGTCGATCCTCCTAAGTCCCACGAAGTTGAAAATGTCTTCCTCTGTCTCCAACCGGCTAGACCTCCGGTAACGACTGTGGTAAGTCTTGAATTGAGGTGAATCATGCGATTTTGAATTACGCAGTCTATGTATGTGAGTGTGGGAGCACGGATTGCCAGAGGTCCACGAAATTTAAATTGTAGGACTCGGTCTGCGCAATTGGTTGCTGCGCCCGCACAGCCTGCTTAAACAGAATTTGGAAGCTGGTGACCAACAGTGGACGAATGGGTTAAGAAAAACTGGCTCCCGTTAGTATTTGGGCCTGAGTTGGCCATTGACAAAATCCCTGCACCTGTGTGCTTCAAATCTCGGTGGATCTCATCCTCAAACTTCGCTCTGCAGTTCAGCCGTCTGAATCAGCTAAAAGTGTCTATAAATGTCAAGCATCTTCTTTTCACTCCAAGCCTTCGCCTTTTAACGGAGGAGAACAATAACGTCCTTCAGAAAAAGTCACAGGAACAGCTTACTCATAAGAACAAACCCTACTTGATGACTACAGCAGATCTTGCTTTACTGGAATGTGGATATCCGTTAAGCTCGTCAGCGATATTGATCTATGAAATTACATCTACTGATCCCGGACGGGTACTGGATGTTTCCAGGACAAACTATATAGATCCCGCCTGCAATGAGTCCTTTGAGTGAAACTAAATTCGCGTTATTCAATTGTGGTTCCTATACTTCACTCTAAGCAGGATTTAATTTCTTGCTCCGGGACAACTCGCCGAGCTTTCCAATCCAAAGGAGGAGTATTTCATGTTTTGTAGACTGTAGGTAATTTATTAAGCTACAGGATCCGCTCGCGGAAGCAGACTGCGCATTTTATGATTTAAAGAATTGGTCACCAGCTTCCATACGACCAGCAGCTTCAACAGCTGATGATTTGCAAGACGGTGATCTCGATACTTCTCCCCCAAATGTTGAGTCCAAGCACTTGCAACAATGTGAATCTTATCGGGTACTGCTCGTTTTGATCACGACAAGCATACTGACTCTACTTAATTATCTTATATACTTCTGTTTGGTAGGTTTCCTGGATTAGATCAGATCTTCGGTTGCTTCTGGATGCTCATATTACTTAACTCAAAGGTATAATTTTCACGGATTTCTGGGTTGAGAAAAGCTGGTGACTGATTTGCATCAAATTTGCACACATGTCCAGATAAGCGACTATCTCTTCAGGCTATGCGAACCAGCTCCACCAGCTATCATAAGCATCGATATCATTTTCTTTCATGGGCTTCAGTTTGAGCACAACTCTGATGCATATCTATCGATTAACACAGTCTTGATGACGAGGACTGTCTGATTCTCGAAGCTGTTCATCAGAATCGTCTTGGTGACGAGTAATGTCTTCTCGTGCACCTTCCGTCCATTGACATGAAGACAATCCATTGTATGACCCGCACCAGCGCCCGCACAGTCTGCTTCAGAACTGCAACCGATTTCTACCTACAGAACCTGCTACGGAAACTGGCGACAGCAGTTAAGAGGACTGAGGAAGACATTTTCAACTTCGTGGGACTTAGGAGGATCGACTGTTGGTTTAGGGGACTGAGGAAGAAGAAAGCTGAGCAGAGTGGAACAGAAGCAGTGAAACAGACCTATGGAAACGCGACTGCATTCCCCAAACACACCGATGTCAACGCAGCTTCAGTAACAGCTTCCGAAGAATATTAGCAGGCTTAGGTAACACAAAGGTTTTTGTCAGTTCATAAAGGTGGGGTAATTGTTGTGTGCGAAACCATGATCTCTGGTTTTACGTTTCATGGGACTGTGAGATAGTATTTTGTATTATATATTTTTTTTACTTTTAATATTATTAAAACATGTAAATTTAGAATATAATCGTTCTTCAAAAAACTTAGCTCCGGAAAAGGGAAACTAGTCGACAAAATACTATGTGCGGCTGGATCTGTAGTGCAACTTTGCACCTACGGTTACTTGCAAAGTATGTTTACTCCATTGACTAGGGACAAATATAAATATAAGTGTAAATCCTTTTTAACTGCAATACTGCTATTATGTTATAAAAATAACAGATATTATATTTATTTGGTTATATATATGTCTGATTTAAACAAACTAGTTTAGTTTCACCGGTTCACTTTTCATTTTACGGGCTCATCCATGTGCTTGTCCTGTACAGTTTATATTCACAAATATAATTATAATTATACACTTAAAAAGATATTTTAAGTATAAATTTGAATACTTTTGCACTTACGCATGGTAGCAAAGTCAATGCAAACCCTCTATAAGAAAAGCGACGCAATGGATACCAAGGTTACCAAACGGATGGGAAGACCGATCACCCCTATAAGTGCAAGCTGCCATGCTACTCTTTTCCCTTTGCACTTATCCACGTCCGACTGTAGTATGCAAGTCAGGAAGAAGTTGCACCCGAAAGTCAACCGTCCAAGCTGCGAAGATCTGACACTCCTACTCTAGTACCAGTGTACACGAGTTGCGGCTCTTTCTCTCAATAAACGACAGTTGTAAAATGTTTCAACAGTGAGTTGTCACAAATAATGAAAGAGAGACGCAGGACAGTTGCAAACTAAGTCATATGGAAAAATGACATACACGTTCACTCTTCTTCCATTCTTTGTCACAAATAATGAAAGAGAGACGCGGGACAGTTGCAAACTAAGTCATATGGAAAAATGTCATTGTTACTGTAATCAACACTCTTCCTGTAATAACATATTTGGATGTCAATCATTCGACAGTTGAAGTACGTGCCGAAGTACGTGCAGTTCAGAGGCAGACAGGCAGCCTGAGAGAGTCCATCTTGCCTACTCCAAGAGAGAACGATTTGAGGAAAGGAACCGTTCTTGAACCAGAGGTCTTAAAGCTACAGATGCTTTCTTCTTTCATGGCCATGCGGAACGGAATTCAGTTGCAAGTTGTCAAAAGATCCCAATTGGCAGAGAAAGGAGAAAAGAGCAAATTTTATCTATCTGCATACAGGCAGGCAGGCGACCAGGCAGCTTTAACGTCGTGCAACATTTACCTAGTCCTCCTCCTAGTTCTTCCATTCTTTGTCAAAAATAATTGAAAGAGAGACACAGGACAGTTCTAACTATCATGCGTTTAGCTGAAATAAGAGGTCGGAAGAATGTGAATGACATCAATAAGCACCTACTTCAAAGATCATATACACACACCTGGAGTAGTTTGAGAAAACGCAGATGAATCCAGCACTGTCTACAAGTCTAACATGCCATCGGCCGGATCTCAGTTCAAAGTTAAGGCCTTTTCTATTCAGATCTTGATCACGGAAGAAGTGAAATGCAAATGAGCAACGAGCTACATATCCTCCGCCACTCCGGATCCGCGACCATAGTATGAAGATCGTAACATAAATGGTCCGGATGAAAAAGGAGAATTTGTAAATTTACCGACGCATTAACCTGAATCTTTATCATCGAGATAGGGCAGATTCCCTGTAGATCCAGCTGGTTCTTGTAGCGTAGGTAACATGTCAGTTGGACTTACTGAGTCCAGGAGTGCTCACTAGGATAGAAATCTGTAACTGGTTTTGTTCTCGGAGATCGGTTCTGTACATGTCTTGTCCGCAAAGAAAGAACGAGATATGATCAAAGATTCACAGACTGAACGGGCATGAAAGAGAAATTTCAGATTGAACTTATCTATATGTAAAAATGTCATTGTTACGTAATCAAAACATGCGATTGAATGAAGCATTGATGTACCTGATAGTGTTAAGAGCCTGAACCTTCTGTCTCGGTTTGTAGAAGATCACTTACAGCAGCATATCGTAGCGGTGGATGATCCGTAGTATCTTGTCTGTAATCATCATATGCTTCTTCAGAGGAATCCTGCAGAAGTGATGCTCTGATACGAGAAGAAGACCTCGGAATATATACAGGAGACTTCCGACTGTTGGTGAAATTCAATTTAACCTTCTTCCTAGACGATCTGCAACATGAAGAAGATGGTTGGTATGCCAACACTTCTTCCGTCTCCGTGTCTTTACTGAAAGCTCTCAATGAATCATCAACTGAAGAGAGTTGTGAACTTCCATTTTCAGCTGCAGACGAAAACAGCTGTTTTCTTCGACTGGTCATGGGAATCAAAAGTTCAATCATCTCTTTAACACTCTCCGGTACCAATTCTTTATCATTCTCCTCGTTATCTCCACTGAACTTGGACGGAAGCATTTCTTGTATGTCATCCTTCAAGTTGGACAACGAGTTCGGGTCATGTCCGGACAATACTGCTGATGCAGATTCTTCGTTCAACTTTGAAGAAATGACTGCAGAACAGAGACCATCCGAGTACGCATGAGTTAGCATGACATATGTAATACATATATTCTTTGTACATACAACGAGACTTTATATGGTATGGGACAAAGATAAAAATTACCTGTACATGTTCTGAGGAATACTTTTACGCTTCAAACATAAAGTGAAACTTTCCATGCTATGATACAAGGAAACAAATTACATGAAGTACCGCTCTGAAGACTACTTCTGCGCTTCAAGCATAAAATGAGAGTTTATATCATACGGTAGAGGAAAAGTATTCACCTGTAGATGAACAATGACTGTACTTTTGCGCTTCAAACAGAAAAAGAGACTTTACATGTTTTGGTACAGGGAAAATGATTATCTGTATATGAGCTCTGAAGAGTACTTTGGCGCTTCAAACATTTTTTGTTATCTTGTCTGTGAGAGACAAAGTAGTCATACACATCATCAAAAAGCCATGTTAGGTTATGACATTCTTTCGTCTTGGGGCACTGGAACCTAAGCGATGGAAGTTTATCAATCTTCGATTGCAGAAACTGTTTGCCTTTATTGCGAACATCTCCATTCTTTTTGAAATCTGCATTGATGATGTCTTTTAACATCGAATCTATCATACACTGGATGTACCACTGTCGAATCATACGATACCCGTCAAGCAAATCTCTCCATGTCACCGGATGATCTTTTCTCAGAAATCTCCTCCCGATAGAACGTTGTTTGAAGATTTCTCCGTATGATGACCAGAAAGGTGTTCGGTTACATCTTCTGAATTCTTCTTGTCATGCACATGTTTCTTAGGCTTGTCCACGTCTGCTTTGTTCTTCTTAGGCTTGTCCACGTCCGGCTTGTTCTGTTGCAGTTCATCCTCTGTCTGAAGAGTGCGCTTCTCGATGTGCACGTCCTTCTTCTGCTTGTCCAAGACTTCATCGTCATGGCCACCAGTCGAAAGATGCGACTGAAAAGTCTGCTTCTTCATCACAAGTTCATCGGACACTTCATCGCCACTGGTAGACAGATGCCATCGAGAAGTCTGCCAAAGACGAGAAGGAGTCTCAATTATCTGAGCGAATTTGAGAATATGTCTCATCTTAGACACTCCGATGTCGTTCAAATCTCCTTTAGTCATGCTGAAGAATGCTATAGAATCTATATCTTGATGTATGATTGTGCTCTCATATTCTGTACTTCTTATGTACTGAGAAATTTTCTCAGCTAGAGCATATGCGTCGAGATACTCAAGTGCCATTTCGAAGACACGGACTACAAACAATACTGTTGCTGCACTAGCTACAAATGAAAAACTCTCGGGACTTTCGTTCAAGACAGTCTCAGGTACGAATGATAAACTCTCTGTTTCGTTCAAGACAGACTCGGGAACAAGACGGTAGAGAACAAGATGAGAATCGCAACTCTATGTTATGTCTGTCTGGTTTAATACTGCATCTCAAGGTGAGAGAAACTCGAACACTTATCTTCATTCATTGTCCACTATTTGTCTCTACTATTAGAGAATGGTGCACTGTACGTATCAGTGCTGATCGTGAATCCACTCGTAACGATTATGAAGATATCTCACAATATCACCAACGCGTATGGAACTCGAAATTCTTGTGGTCTTCGGAATTTCCTCTCCCGCCTCATTTCCACTAACAACAGAGAATCATCCGTAGCTAATCGTGAATCCACTCGACCACGGTGAAAATCTCTCGCAGTACATCAGTACTAAGCGCGGCAGGAACTCGATTATGCTCATGTTCTTCTGGTTCTCCTCTCCCGCCTGATTTCCACTAACCTAGAATCATCCGTTGTCCTTTTCTCCTGCTTGATTTCCACTACTCTGTTAAATTCATCAGTCGTCGAGAATGATGTACCGCCTCCAACTGTGTTAATGCCCGTCGGCGTTAGAACCTTGCTGTTTCAATACAAGCTGTGTGAGGAGACGAAAACGCGGTTGTCTGCAATCTTCCACTCCCTTTGAGAACCATGGACACGGTGCCGCGTCCTTCCCCATAAGGTCATCACTGAAGCTTGCCTTCTTCAATAATGCAACCTCAAACCAACGCCAAGCATATCGCGCAGACCGGAAATCTTTCATTGTCATACCACCCATCTTCAAAGGCGTTCTGGCCCGGTCCCAGTTTAGATCGTGCTGCTTTCGGGACCAATGCTAAGTCACCACACACACACAATCGCCTGCAGCTCTTCTGCTGTAGCCTGCCTACAGTTGAGATCAAGTATTAGAAACAACTATCTCCGAAGACTTTTCAGATGTAGAGGCTGCGGAAGAATTATCCCTTGTAGAGACAAGCGGTCACTTAGTCTAGATTGTTAGCTTCAGTGAGAGACTGCTTTACCTGTAAATACAGAAGATGACTTTCGCTGACCTTCAAACCTTCTTTCATACTTCCTTCCTGACAGACATCCTAAATCTTGCAGGTAAGTAGAGCATGTGCTAGCTCTACGTTCGTCCCTCAGATGGTTTTAGTGTTGGTATCAATCCTATAAACTCATAGCTCCAACTGAAGGTATTCACAACCGAACGAAGAATGACCAATAAGTCAGGAAGCTGCAGATGGATGATAAATTAATGTGGTGGCAGAAATGCATCAACCAATAAAACCCTTGTCAGCAATATACCATGGAGTAGAGAAATATGAGAGAAGCTCCAGATCCGACTGCCGGTACCCTTTGGCGAGTTGCACCGCAACTTGAGTCGCTGGAAGTACCATTCAACTTCCGCATGCACCATAGAATGGACACTCCACCGAACAGCGGTGACTCCGTTTAGTCTTTCAAACTCATATATGAATTAATATGATTTTTAATTTCAATTATTTTATTAATATTGAAAGTATTATTCGTATTGTAGCTTTGGATTAACTTACCAGGATTCATGCTACGCACATTGAACAAAAAACATGACATCAGTTTATCTTTTCTATAAATTAAAAAATAGCATAACATGACAAACCAACATATATTTACGAGTAAAAGAACTGAGGCTTGTTTTTTTACATTTGCATAGTAAATCATCGTTGGTGCTGAAATAGGGAAGGAGGAGAGCCCGAAGTCCTTCTTGAGCAGGAAAGGGTTTGGAGTTTACGGGGGTGATCGTGGCTGCACTTCCTCGGCTACTGACATTCACTTGCCCGAAAAGCAAGAACTAGCATTACAAGCCTGTTCTGTATTGGTTAATATGTCAAGCTCGATTCTTGTGAAGTGTGACTGCAAATACGCTTATAGTCGGAAACCGTCAGGCTATGACCTAGTCAGTTATTCGGACGAGACGAAGACATGCCAAATGTGACAGAGAAGGTATGCTTATGTCAAGAGCGGAGCTCAGCAGAATGATAGCACGTGATACAACAAACGATCAAATTGGCGCGCATATGTAGGTGAGTTAGAGGGACGTCTGGCCGTTCCAGTCGTATGTCTGTTTATCAACCGCCGAAACTTCTTATCTTTCAGCAATTGCTGCATTGGATCGACGTGTTTCCTGTATGCTAAGTAATGTAACCGAGTAAGACTGTTGGAATGACCATCCTCTTGAACTGCTTCCGATGCAGTTTTGCTTCCACTTCCGGGATTTTGTGTCCTACCAGGACCTGTCTCAGGCTCAGCAATAGCTCAGCTACAGCATCCTTGAAATCCGGGCACTTCTCTGAAAACTTAATGAATACTTCTCTCTCCAGGAAAATTAAGCTGGCACAGTTACAGCACAAATTCTCTCCACTGATGGCTTCGCCGTCGCATTCCAAGTCATTCTCCTTGAGCCTAGTGGCAGAAATGTGTTCTCTGCACTTGTTCCATAAGATTTTGCCGGGTGATTCTACTGAAGAGTTTCTCGCAAGCAAATCAGGAGATCTTCCAGACTCGAAGATATGAGTGAGCATGCACAGATACCCGTGCTTTGCTATCAGATGTAGAGGTGTCTCGTCTTGGGTATCTAAAGCATCAACGTCTATCGTCACAAATTCGAGAAGACTCCTAATGGTTTTACTCTCCCGTCGATACATTGACTGGTCCGTTTGGGAATGAATTTGAGGTTTAACTTTCTTATTGATTAGGCTTCCACGGACAGCCGAAGTACGTGCAGTTCAGAGGCAGACAGACAGCCTGAGAGAGTCCATCTTGCCTACTCCAAGAGAGAAGGATTTGAGGAAGGGAACCGTTATTGTGGGTGCTTGGCGACTCAAAGAGTCAAAGGGGAGTGTCCTTCCTTGTTTTTACAAACAACCGTTGTCATTCGCACGGCTGGAGGGAAAGCCAAATCGAAATGAGGATTAAACAAAGAATCAAAGAGAACAGAGCAGGATCAGAGGATATTGGCCACTTCAGTCTCATTTCTTCTACTCCCCGAAGAACGAACATGAAGTACGAGAGATGTACAAACGGCTTCTTGCTGGATTATGAGAAAGCAGTTAGGTGATAGAGACGCACAGACATCCCATCCATCCCATCGTACTCCCCGTCGTTCTACTCAGTAAAATCTCAACAGGACCCAAATCTTACCTGATCTCATGCTGTTAACCAAACAGAAGTTGGGCAGAGACTGGACCTTATGACTGAGATATGTAAAAATGTCATTGTTACCGTAATAAAAACTCTTCCTGAAATAACATAAGTTGCAAACATAGAGTCGTTGGAGGTAAGTCAGTAGTCGACAGTTGGTCATCAGCCAGAAGAGCTATGGTTCCAGAAGTAACAGTACTGTCCAGATCCAGACAGTGGCGACAGAGGATGGTTCTATCTCTGAAGACTCGTCGACCACGGCCATGGTTGAAGCTAAGGTGATGAAATGGAAATATGCCTTGACTTATCGAAGAACTGGAGTACACGTTCACTCTTCTTCTATTGTACACTATCGAAAGGCCAGATCAAGTGTATGAGTCCACGATTCCTCGTAGAAAAGTCGGTTGCGAAGCCAGAAAGCAATCCAACTCTAGCGGCGGACGGATGGCTAAGCGTGCGGACCGCGTACTGGAGCCCAGTCTGATATCGTCCTGCTCGGGTGGGATGACACCCTTCATCTGCTCATTCAGTCCTGGCAGATACACTAGTCTGTGGGATCCACTCGGCCCAGTACCAAATGATCTCACCTTCAAGAACCGTTCGTTACAGCAAGTAGACACATGATGTAGAGTATACTTTGGAGGATACGAAGAAGGTTTCATGGGACCTTCTCGAGGAGATGATGTCGAGATATATACATCAACGATTTCCAAGTTGTATTGCACAGAATCAGGAATTGCTTACTATTTCTTTCTTGGGCAGGAAACTGCACGAAGCTCGAAGGTGCACAAATAGCTGGGATGGTATTTTAGTTTGACTTCTCCGATCGGGTCGGATGAATCGGAGCTTTAAGGGTCTTCTGACGGATAAGATCATGAAGATAAAACGTCACCATAAAGAGAAAGCAACTGTTTCACAGGCACGTTGATTACCTTATCTCCGCCTGCCTTCGTGAAGGACTCGGTCGCCGTCGGATCCTCTGGACAGGACGGCAACTGAGGCCTACGTCGCATCGTCATGTTCCTTCAAGGTACTGTAGTCCTGAGAAGCGAGAAAGTCTTTCGGTTTTGGGAAGAGTTTTCTTGACACATGTTTTTCGTCCTTTTTCCTATTTCACTTCGATTTCTGTTGAGTGTTGGTATAATTCCCGTATAGGTGGTCGCATGAGACACCAGTCAATGAATATCCCTCGAGCATACGTTTGCACGGTCGAATCTCGGACCAAACCTCATCCGACGTACTTGTGACCACCTTCGACAGAGAATGACTTATTCCTGGACAAGTGTAGGACTCTAGGAGGAGGATAGCATGGAAGTCCTGGGGATGTAGATCTATGGAGCTTTTATGTATAGGATGATGCACTGAACGAGCATCGCCGAGTCGTAACCCAATTTTCCATAATGCGTCGGTCTTCATAATGCGTAAAGCGCATTTAGTTTCACTAACTGTTGATCTGGCACACCCTACTTGGTTGTCGGATGACGTAAGAGTGAGATTACACTTCATCGTCTTACTAGTGAGACTACAAGAGATATTTCTGAAGCGACGATTGAGAGGCGCGCGGGGATGAGCGGCGGGAGGCGACGCGGGGAAGGATGAGAGTGAGATCACAGGGAGGGTTTGTGAGAGAGGGGAGGGTGTTAGAGGGTGATATTGTAGATTTTTTTTATATATTTCTCTTCGTTTTTTTTTTCTCTTTTTTTTGCACTTCGAATTAGTACTTCTTGTAGAGGAATGAGTGAGTATTAAATAGTTTTAGTTTTACTGACATTTTAGGGTTACAGAGTGTTTTTTTTAGGATTTCAGAGAGATTTTGGAGAGTGTATTTATTCTCTTTCTCTTTACATCTCGGGGTTCAGGCTTTTTTTATTTCTTTTCTTTTTTTATTTCTTTTGTCTTTCTTTTCTTTATCCTTTTTCTTTTCTTGTTTTTTTCTCTTCTAGGTTATGAGTATCGTTTGATCGGATATCGTTTTTTCTTAGCTATGGGTACTCTCTCTCCCATGAGATCGAGACTGATTCGAGACACACCATGTCCGGTGTGCAATCAGTTATTTACCTCGCTAGGGGTAAAATCTCATGTGGGAAAGATGCACAAGAGCTATGATACGACCACATGGGATGCCCAGGTTAGCCGAGATCGGAGGTCTACACGTGCAGTCATTATGGCACCGTTAGTCCTTCTTCCTGGAGTCCCTCCAGAGTCGTGGGAGTGGTTGAGAGCTCACTCTAGCACTATTCTGAGTTTGTTCCAGACGAGTTCTCCTTGTCCGCGTTTATTCCATCGGTTACCTCGTGCTCTTCATGACGAGGTGAGACAGGCATTCCGTTTATCTCTCGACATGTTGGCACGGAACACCAAGGACGAGGCGGCGTGGTTATTGCTTCTGTTACTTCCTCGTTGGTGTCTCCGGTATACTCGAGGTGGCAGAGGAGGACATCGGGAGGTGGCGGCCCGTCTTCGGAGATTCCGAGCAGGTGATTGGGCGGCCTTACAGGAGGAATCAGTCCGTGCGGTTCGAGGTAGGAGTGAGTCTGCTTCTACACGTGACGTCTCATCTTCCGCTCGCATACGACGTTGTAGGATGTTAGGTCAGGTAGGAGAGTATAGCAGAGCTGCCAGAGCATTGCATCCTTTGTCATTGGCTTGTCCTACTGAGGAGACGATCGCTGCGTTGCGTTTCCTTCATCCCTCACCGGGTGATCCCGCACCACCTGAGGTTCAGGACTATCAGCCTGAGGAGCCATTATGTCTCGATAGATCTTTGTTCGCCCAGGCCTTGTGTACAGCTCCACGTCTATCTTCTGGAGGTCTGTCTGGGATGGTCTACGAGCATCTACGAGATTGTTTTCAGACAGACGACCCCTCTAGCGGTTTCACGGAGCTTTTTCAGGTAGCGGCAGCAGTAGCTCAGGGACATATTCCTCAGTCTATAGCTCAGGTACTGGGAGCAGCTAGACTTTTGGCCATGACGAAGGATGGTGGAGGGATCCGACCGATAGCCATCGGTGAGATTCTCTTACGACTTATCAGTCGAACCATTGTTCTTCAGCTCCGAGATACTTTCCAGGACCACCTTTGTCCACATCAGTTTGGAGTTGCGACGCCGGGAGGTTGTGAGTCTGTGTCTTTCGGCATTAGAGCTCTCTTGGACATCCATCCCGATTGGGTGGTCCTACAGGTAGACGTGGAAAACGCTTTTAATAGCGTTTCTCGCGCTTCTATCTTTAGAGAGCTCATGGATGGTGGAGGATCTCTGACGGGTCTCGTTCCTTTCGTGCGATCGTTCTATGGTTCTTCCTCTTCTCTTTATTACCAGCACGGTCCTACGATAGAGGGGGTTACAATCATCAGCTCTGCTGCGGAGACTCGCCAGGGAGATCCTTTGGGTGGACCTCTCTTCGCCTTAGCTCACTATAGAGCTCTCTTCGCCACCGCCTTGGCTGCTCCAGGTTGTGTCTTTCCATCTCTAGCTGATGATACGCACATCGTAGGTCCGGCGGACCAAGTCTGTGTTGCCTTTGATCACCTTGTCTCTCAATTGGCCTTGGTAGGGCTGAGGACGAAGGTGTCAAAGTGCAAGGCTTGGTCTCCCATAGGTATACCGTCGGACCTACAGCTCCCAGAGGGATTTGTTATCCCTACAGATGGTTTACGCATCCTTGGAGTACCCGTGGGTACAGAGGACTTTGTCTCTCGATTCTTAGATGTTGCTCTTGCGGAGGACGTTATGCATATCGAGGATCTCCCTATGTTAGAGGACCCACAGGTTGCTTTTGGTATCCTTTCCTCTTCCATAGCACGACGTCCTTGTTACTTACTTCGCACAGTACCCCCATCTCCTATCTTCATCTCGCGCCTTACAGAGTTTGATAGGATGATCATGGGGGTGTTTGGCGACATCATAGGACCGGGGACCTTTGACTGTGTGGCAGGACCTCTCGCACGGAGACAGACATCTTTGCCAATATCATATGGCGGGGTGGGCTTATTATCCATGGAGGAGACTGCTGCGGCAGCTTTTTTGGGTAGTTGGGCCCTCTCAGCACCTTGGCTCTGTGGTCGTTTTCTCGTGCGAGATAGATCTATCTTGGAGAGCTATGTGACAGAGGTGGAGGATGGTTCTTACCCACTACAGATGTGTCTTCGTGAGGCAAGAGATAGTTTGACTCTTGAGGCACGTGAGGCACATCCTCGATTCGATTCCTTACCTTCCGATGGATCTCGCGGACTACAGTCTTCTCTGACAGGACACCACTTCCAGCAGGTTCTCCATGCACTCTTAGTGGATCCTTCCATCTCACGGGATACTAGGGCTCGACTCCGCTCTTGTTCGGGCAAGGGCGCAGGCTCTTGGCTCATAGCTCGACCTTGCATTAGAGCGTTCCGACTCGCACCGACTATCTTCTCTACAGCGATGAGGTTCCGTCTAGGCTTGGTCCAGCCTGTTGCTTCGGCACTGTCCACTTGCGAGTGCGGTGTCTCGCTCGACACCGCGGGTCGTCATCATGCTCGATGTCCTCACGGTGGAGAGCGGATAGCCACCCACGATGCCATCAGAGACGTCGTGTTTGCCTTAGCACGGGAGAGCGGTCACATGACGTGGCGAGAGCGTTGGTACGCCCTTCAGACGGGAGGATCAGTCAGGGCAGACCTGTACATGATGAGGGAGGATCAGGTCTCAGTGGCTGATGTGGTTGTTACGGATCCGACACGGGACTCAGTGGCGGCACAGGTGATCACCCATCCCCCAGGATGGGCTGCAGGCGTGGCGGCAGCAACGAAGGTATCCAAGTATAGGGGTATGCAAGCGGGACATCGCTTCATCCCCTTAGCCTTGGAGATATACGGATCGACAGCTTTGGAGTTCGACGTCTTTCTGCGAGAGTGCGCTAGAGCTTACCATGAGAGGCGTCAGGGGGTACCACTTTCTCTTTCTTTTTGCACCATGTTTTTCAGGCAGCGGGTTTCCATTGCTCTGCAGAGAGCTTTAGCAGGGGCCATTCACAGAAGAGCAATCGCAGTAGGCGATGCCTCTTCAGGTGCACCTGTTGTAGATAGAGGTACTGACTTTTTGGTCTCCGACATTATAGGTGCGACTGGCGATTTTAGAGCTACTGATAGCGGGGCTTAGCCCCGGTGTTCTCCCCTTCAGGGTGGTTTTTGCTTGGCCCTTCGGGTCCTTCTTTCCCTTGTAAGGCTTGATGGGGTCTTCCCATCCGTTGGCTATATTTCGCGTCGCGTTTTTGATTTCTGAAGGAAATATAGTTTCTTCTGTTGAATGATTGGAGACCACGTGTAGATGAGATTTTTACGAGGATGGTTTTCTCTAGAAAGAGTTGAGCTCGTAGGGATCTAGAGTAACATAGTGTTTTACAGTGCCCTCCATACCCGACTCTTTATCTTTAATTGTAATGAGAATGATTAATTTAGAGTTTAATGTTGTATGTTACATTAAATCTTAAGTGTAGGTATAAAAGTGAAAAACATACTTTTTTCCTTGTTTACTTTAGGTTAGGAAAAGATCTGTTTTATTTCAAAGAATCACCAAAAAGTTTTCATTCTTAATGAATACTAAATATTTAATTGTGAAATTAATCCCATATTGTAAAGCTATGAGAGAGCTTTGATTTAAGCTAGAAGGCATGAATATCCATTGATTCAGTTCGGTGAAAGAAGGATGTTATTTCTCTCTTATCACCATCTCTAGAGAAAACATTCCTTGGATTATTAAGTATGTTACTGAGGCAAGTGAAGCTGTGCAAGTTAAAGAATTTTCTGATGAAGACGTAGAACATGTAAGTGTGCAATCCCTTTCGTGAAAAAGGGTGAGTCTTTGGTATTAAGAGAAGGTGATAATATTTCGTTCTTAACTCGTTGTGGTAAGTTCATTGCAGCATGCGAGAGAAGGCTAGATGAATGCTATCATGCACTGTGTTCTACAATGCAGCAAGCCACATTCACCATTCGAGGTCCAGCTGATGTGCTTCGCTCATTTTTGTATACTTATCATTTTGTGACGTTTTCCTGGTGCTAAGATGGTGGTTGAGATCCGTGGGTCGGCTGTTTATCTATCGCGAGTTGTTGGGTGGGAGGATGAGGACACCCAAGCCTCAACCAATGAAGCCTTGGATTCAACTCCTAAAAATGTGATTGGTGGTGTGTGATTTTATCATAGTGTGTGGTCAGCAAACTTATGAAGATAGAATTGTCGTCTGAAACTTAACAAATCCTCGATCTCAAGTTGAACAAGCAAACATAAACTCAACTGTATTGCATTGAAATCATGTGTAATCACATAGTAGGTTATAAAATCATGTCGGAATTGACCACTTCGTCAATGTTTGAGCACTACTCTACAAAGTCTCATCTGAGTCAAGGTTAGTACTACAGTCTGATGAACCACCATTGTGGTGGTTCATCAAAGCAATAGGGAATAACTGCTTGATTCGCTTGTGAAGTCTAAGCATATACTTTTTCCAATCAAATGCACTCTAAGCATATACTTTTTGCAAAACATACATCAATGATGTGAACATCATTGATGCATGTTCTCAAAATTGTGTGTGTCGGGTGTTAGCTTAGCTAACATGTTCGATAGATTCATGAGCTTCTCGATGACATCTTCTATTCACTCATAGCCTAGTACACAATGTCACCTTCATGACCTTGCCAATGATATTTTTTGCAAGACAAAACACTATCATTATTGTCTGCAGACATAATCGGTGCAGACGTCTTTGACGAAGATCCTCCAGTATCTCTAGCAGCACCCTCCATTGTCTCTAGCAGTCAAATTGTTGCCCTCTACAGCATTAGCACCTCCTCTCCTTCATTTCGACACGATGTGATGTTGACTGTACATGTTTCAATGAACCTGCAATTACACACTAATGTCATTACTCATCGATGTCATCTGTTCTTGCACACTTGTCAGTCTCTTCAGTCGCGGATGACATAGTGAAAAGCCGTCCCCAGTCTCTTCACATGTCTATTCGTTCTCCTACAGCAGACCCTTCTGATGTAGTTTCTCTTGAGCTTTTCTTAAATTTCAAATCAGTTGTGTCTGACTATCCCAATCTTACGTATCCATAGAATAATAATGTTAAGTACATGTCGGTGCCGACCTCCGTAGTCAACATCACAGTTCACATGGACATGGTTGTCTCAGAATCCATAACCTCATTTTGCAGTTAGTTCGTGTGTGATATTAAGTCACACATGTGAAGGACGCATTAATTTGCCAAAATGTGAGTCTACTAGAGGGTCTAAATCAAGACAACCTCCAAGATAAGAGCTACTACACCTAAATGAACTTACAAAGTAAGAGAGAGAGAATATTCACCAAGAGAAGCAATGGAGGGTCATCATGTATATATAGAGAGAGGATACAAAAAGGGTTGGGTCCTCCTGACTTAAATTATATCCTCGACTGAGTATAGACCTAACTACACTAGGTGCAACTTAAATAACCAGAGCTTGCACAAGTATTAACACTCTCTCTCAAGCTCAAATCAATATCCTTAACACCTAGACTCAATCTGAAAATATCAAATTTATCCATAGATAAGTCTTTGATGAAATATCAGCTACTTGCTCATTTGTACCAAAAAATCTGAGATCTATTTCTCCAGCTAACACTTTCTCTCTGATGAAGTGATAGTAGATCTCTATATGCTTGGTCTTAGCATGGAATACAGGGTTACTAGCAAGTTTACTACTGTTGATATTATCTGTATATCAAATGACAGGATCAGAAAATACAATACTCATTTCCTCCAAAAGGGTGTGGAGTCAATAGCTTCACATGTAGCATTGATAGCATCTCTATACTCCGCTTCAGTAGATAATAGTGCAACAGTTTGCTTTTTCGGCTGTCAAGTAACTGCTGAGTTCCCAAGGTGAAACACAAAACTTGACGTAAATCTTCTATCTTGGACACTTCCTGCTCAATCTGCATCAGTAAATCCTTGCACAGCAAGTGAACCACCAACAGCATGGTGAAGTCCAAACAGAATGATAAACTTCACGTAAAGTAGAATCCTTCTTGCTGCGTCAAGATGAGGTTTCTGAAGGGCTCGCATAAACTGACTTATCAAGCACATAACATAGCTTAGATCAGGTCTGATTATTAATAGTCAAGTATATGAAGCTTTCAACAATCTGCATGTACATTAGAGGATCTGCAAGTAACTCACCATCATCATTAAGCTTCACTGCAGCTGTAAGGGGAGCAGAGATGGACTTACAACCAGTCATCTCAAAGTTCTCCAACATATTTATAGCATACTAACGCTGCAGAAACCTCCATTCTCGATGTACTCAATAGATAAGAAGTATTTGAGCTCCTCGAGATCCTTCATGTCAAAATCTTCTTTCAGCTGATCCTTGATTTTCTCTAATGAGCATCTCAGAAGAACCCATTATAACCAAGTCATCAACATAGATAATCAAGAGGACAGTATTATCGCTCACATGTAAGGAATACAGAGAAGAGTTTGAAGTACACATCCACAAAGCCAAGCAACTGCATAAATGAGTTGATCTTGACATTCCAAGCTCTTAGTGCTTGCTAAAGTCCAGAGAGAGACTTCAAAAGTCTGCACATTCGATCTGGATATAGCTGATCTCTCAAGAGGTTGTGACATGTAGACTTCTTTTTCAAGATCTCCATTCAAAAATATGTTGTTGAAGTCCATTCGATGAAGCTTTCACCCTTTGCTAGTAGCAAGTGCTACCAAGGTACATATAGAAGTCATCTTGGCTACAGGATTGAACATCTCATCAAAATCAAGACCATATTGATGTGCATAGTCTTTAGCTACAAGCCGAGCCTTGAACCTATTGACATAACCATCCAAATTCCTCTTGACCTTATAGATCCATCTACAACCAATTGCTTTCTTACCCACAAGTAAGTCCACAAGTTCCCATGTGTATTTATGATGAAGAGCTTCAAGCTCTACTTCCATGGCCCGTATCCACGAAGTATCTTGCAATGCCTCCTCAAGAGAATTCGGTTCTTGCTCCTCAATCACATTCACCATGTAAGCATGGTGTTGAGCTAGAGACCCTTTACACATAAAATGCTCACATGATGCTTAACCCTTACAGATCTTCGAATATGAAACTGACTTGAAGGTCGTGGTTCAGTTCTTGGAACGCGTTGAGAGCTGCTCACATCATCGAGCAAAGTGTCATGTAAAGAAGCGGGGAGTATGTGAACCTGAGGAGGTTGGACAAGAGAAGCAGCAGTACAAAACTAGATGTAGGCTGAAACCAAGTTTGACGAGAAGAATGTCCTCAATATATAAAGTACTATTCTCGAGAGATGGAGTTGAGTAAGATGCCAGAAAGAAAGTTGGTGAGTACATTTGAGCTTGCTGTTGTATCAGAGCTGTGAGAGCATGTGAAGGAAATCATCCGATCTCATGGTGCTACATGAGAAAGATTTACTTTTCAATTGAAAGAAGAATATTTCTTAGAAGATGCAGATCGAGTGACTAAGAAGTCATTCATGGAGTGGGTAAACAAACCCAATAAATGGCTTATTGTCACGGAGCTATTTCGGGAATTTGAGAGACAATTCTTTTAATTGTCTCGGGTGGAGAAGCTTACATTGGAGAACGACAAGGTGGAGCTGTTTCTATAAAATAAAAAATCACATATCGGCTAATATAGAACTTTCGGAAGTGGGACAATAACATTAATATCATGTCTTCTCAGAAGCATAGCCAAGAAAAATACACTTCACAGTCTTGGAATCCAACTTCTTACATTTCTCCTCAAGAACATGGACGAAGCAAACACAACCAAAGACCTTAAGCGCAGAAAGATCTAGTTTAATGCCTAGCAAAACTTCAAAAAGTGTTTTCGGGTGTACATCAGCTGTTGCTGCACGGTTCATCAGGTACACATCAACTCCAGCAGCTTCGACCCAGTAACACTTGTTCATGGACATCTTGTTCAGCATTGTCATTGCTGATTCTGCAATGTGACGGTTCTTCCTCTCAGCGACTTCATTTTGTTGAGGGATGTAGTTGCACGTAACTTCACGCTTGATGTCTTGTTCTTGTAAAAATGCATCAAACAAGTTGGAGATGAACTCGCCTCCTCCATCCGAACGTAGTCGAAGAATGCACTAATTGTACTACTTCTCAACCAACTTCTTGAAGATCTCAAATACTAACAGTACGTCAGATTTAGTCTTCAAAAAGTAGACCCAAGTAAATCTCAAGAAATCATCAATGAATGATACAAAGTACTTGGAACCGTTGAGGCTTGATTGACTTGTAGTCCAAACATCCGAATGAATCACCTCCAACACCTTGGAGGCTCTAGTACCCTTATGACCAAAAGATTGTCTAACTTACTTGCCAAACTTACAAGCTTCACATATCTTAGATGGAATAGCTGCTGAGAACTTTGAAAGTCCAGTGACAAGCTCTAATGTAGACAAGGCTTTCAGTCTAATTCATGTGACCAACACTTTTGTGCCATATGTTCATATCCGAAACTTGTGATGAGTGTGTAAACATAGCATTTTGGGACTTGTGCAGCAAAGCATCAAGCTTAAACAATCTGCCAATTCTAGTATCTTCTGCCACTACACATAGATCAGATAAGGATCAACCATCCTTGTTGAATCAAACTTGATATCCTTGTTCTAAAGCTTGAATCCTCAAAGATGCAACAAAAAGAGATACAGTACCAAGATGAGTGATCTTGTGCTGCTTATCATCACAGAAGCTTGAGTCTTGACAGGTTCCTTATGACTGAACCAATCTTCATGAGCCTGGTGTAGATGCATTCACCTCATGGGCCATGGTAAGAAGACTCTGATATGTCATCTGCTCCATAGCAGCAAAGTTCTATTGTGGGAGTTTCTCACTTCGAGTATCAGCTTGCTTCTTGACACGAGTCTTGATAAGGTGACCGTTCTTCTTACAGTAATGATAGAAGTGGTCCTCTCCACCTTGAGGTTGTTGTTGCAGTTGTTGTTGACCCTACCGCTGAAGTTATCTCCACGATCAGTTATTTTTTTCACAACCTCTATCTCGATCATCAATAAAGAGTGCTTGTTCATTGACAGAAGTGGATCTATTGCTGACAAGACACATCTCTTCAGATACAAACAGAAGTATCAACTCATCAAACTTGAGAAAGTATCACGCACAGCAATGGAGATCTCAAACAGCTTGTACTCCTTACCAAGATCTTGAATGGTATGAAGAATGAGATTATCATCCTCTATCTTCACTCTAATGTTGAAGTTGATCAATCAAACCTTTTATCTGCTAGACATAATCAGTAATGCTTAGTGATCTTTTCTTCACCTCCAATAGCTGTTGCTTGAGTTAGAGCTTACGTGCCTTCGTGGACGTATGAAACACATTCGCTAATGTATCCCACACCTCCTTGGGTGTGCGCATGGATTGAATATACCTAACATCATTGGTGAAACACACAAAGATAGAATGTGCACCGCCTGGTATGCACGTGGATTCCACGTCTCTACAGCTTTATCAGTATCTGATCCGCACGGTTTGGTATCAGTACATGTTACAAGCCCAAACAACCCTTGACCTTTGAGGAATGCAGACATTGGATACTTCTATATTGCATAGTTATGATTGTCCAAGCTCCTCGGTGATGACAAGCAAGACTTCCACCTTACCAGTCATAGCAGAAGATGCTAGTATAAGATGAGAACACAAAGTGTCCCGAAATCGAGTGAAACTTGACAGGAAAATTCTTGCAGAAAACATAGACCCACATAAAACTCAAACTCTTGATAGAAATCCACTCACAAAAATCATCGAAATTGTCAAAAATATTGTTACGCTCTCTAGATATGCAAAAAAAAGTTTCTTAGACAATACATATACAACTCAACTTGCTCCAAATGACTCTGAAAAAATCTCTACAAAGCTCTTTCTTAAAGGTCTAGCCTTCTATTACAAGAAAAATTTGAGGGTTTGGGCTCAAAGTGAGAGGAAGATTTTCAAATACGTGATCAAAGCTCCATTGATCGAAAAACAACTTGCTCCAAATGAGCTAAAAATTGCAGGGTTACTTAATTCAGGGCGGCTGAACAAGACACCCCTGGTGATCCATGCTGAAAACGTCAGAAAAAATCATTTTCCTCTTTAATAACTACTTCGAAGATCTCGACTCCTCCAAGATAAGCAAAATACAGTGAAAAATACAGCACCTCCTTCACCTGCTTACACTCTCTTGCACTTTTGCTACCAAGAGATTTCTCTCATGCCTCTTCACTCTCTGATATCATGTTAAAATTAAGACAGTCTCCAAGATAAGAGCTACACATCTAAAGGAACTTACAAAGTAAGAGAGAGAATATTCATCAAGAGAAGCAATGGAGGGTATCTATTCAGTCCCTCTTGTATACATAGAAAGAGAGTACCAAAAGGGTTGGGTCCCCTTGACCTAAACTATACCCTCAACTCAGTCTAGACCTAACTACAGTAGGTGCAACTTAACTAACTAGAGCTTGCACAAGTATCAACATGGAGAGGTTAAACTTTCAACAATGCCACAAACAAAAGAATATTGAAGGCAAGCTTAGGCTTAGGATGCTACTGATGTTTTGATTTTGATGTGATTTACTATAGACAATCTGACATCTTGCTTGTGTTTGATTTCTGTACTTTCATGTACTGAATGAATGAGATTTTAAATGCATCTTTATCTTCTTAAGGTACTAGGCGCTCCATAGCCGTTTCTGAAACTGAAAGTGTCCACAATGAAAATTGGATGGCTTAGAGAAATATCTGATTTAGGATGTTGTGACAATCTTTTATTGTTCAGAAAGAATCACATGTCGAGGCCTGAAGAAAATCATGTGAAATTGAGCACTTATAAACTTGATTCTGCAACTGACTTCCAATTCTCGAAGGACCTATTATTGAAGGAGTTGAAGATTTCAAACTTGTCATCCTGTCATCCGTACTTAGCCTAAGTACTGAAGCAATCATCACCCGCATCCACTCTTGAGCTTGAGTGTCACTGTCAAGTTTGGACAGGTCCTCTGAATAGTTAGCTTGATTGCAGCTAATCACAGACGGTCAGTTGTGAATTCAACTACCAAATTCGAAGAACATGCTGTGAGTTTAGATATTGATATAAACACTATCAAACTCGAACCTCAACAGCTTGTGTCCTCATATATGTCATCGATGTTCTCAGCTGAGTACTTACATCATGAACAAGATCATGACAACCTCAAGCTCCTTGCAAGACCTATGTGTTGCAATTGACGCTTCACGGCATGGACTGAAGATTTAATAATCAACACCTGAATGAGTATATTGATGCTTCTGCAACCACTTTCTGGATTCAGCCTTCTTACGTACTCCTAGATGGTCTAGGCCTCTGACCTAGAGTTCAACAGTTGACCCGGGCCGATGGCTCAGGTTGACTTGTGAGGTTTGAACGAAAGAAGCATATACATAACAAACAAGTGGGAAAAGCCCTTGCCGTGGTATACAATGTGACCACCAAACCAATGAGAGAGAGAAAAAACTCTCGCAACACTAGTTGTGTCTAGCAAGCTCCGCAACCTCCACTCAAGTAAGGAGGGCTCCGTGAGGTGAATCACAGATACACCACACTTCCTAACTGACGAAGAAATCACTTCAACTGCAAAGCTTCTGCTAACATCCTCTGCAAAATAATATTGATAACATAATACTGATCTGGTATAACAATATAAGAGACATACCATCCTAATCACAAAATAGTTTTTAATAGATCTTCTAGATATGCATATCTGTTAAAGAAGTTATCCAAAAGTCTCAAATAATTTGGTATAACGAATGCACATAAGAGACAAACCATCATAATAACAAAATAGTTTTTTTAATAGATCTTCTAGATATGCATACCTGTTAAAAATGAAGTCATCCAAAAGTCTCAATTGCAAAAAAGAAAAAAATCACAAAAGCATCCTTATATGGTTAGTCATGGATCTTCCATTCGATTGTAAAAAAAATACATGTCTCAAAGCAAGTGCTGTCAGATGAAAATAAGAGTCAACCATCGGATCCGCAATAATCATATCTGTCACATATGCAACTCATTTATGGCTGAAACAAAAATCTACCCACCTCCATGAAAGAGGAAATGAAATCTCTATTAACTTTCTTTTCTACACGAGGAACCATATCTCTCATGAGCAAAAGTACAATATATCGAATGATGTTACACTTAACAATGATTTCTCTCTATGTATATGTCAAAAAAGCTGTCCTAATTTAACAAGAGATAGCATGATCACATTTACACTTCATATACTTTCAATCAAAGATTGAATGGGATGCAATCAAAGACGCATCTCTATAATGTAAGATGAGGATGCAATACGTAGTTGAGGAGAATTTGAAGACACTTGGTATTAAACCATCCACTCGTATATGCATAAGATCGAAGACAAGTTATAATATTCATGATATAAAAATCTTTCAGATTGGAGAAGAGCGAGAACAAGATGTGAACAGAAACTATGGCTAAGAATCTTCTTGGGTGAAGACATCACATCTCTAACAAGGACCTCAAAAGAAAGTAGGAGAGATTAGTAGGAGTTAGTAAATTTTCTCTATACTGACGTAACGTTACTTGTAAGAAGGAAGATCCATCTCTATATGCAGATTAATAAACTCTCATAGTAGTGAAACACGATGTATGATCCAAAGATGATACGACTAAAGCTCAACTGCCCACAAAGTCAAAAAGACAAAGACACTAGAAACTAGAAGACTTACCCCACCATGTCTACGAGGTCAAGAAACATGCTCAATGATGAACTCATCATCTGGATAAAGAAAAACTATTTGTCTTAAATAAGCCATAAGCAAATCTTTAACAAACCGCTCCAAACTGTCAAGGTAAACAAGAGCAAGTGGCACATAGATGACGATCCTCAAGTTTGAGATAAGAGAGTAGTGAAATAATCCTATAATCGCAACATCATTACATGCATAGAATCTTGTTTTATATGCATACGTAGAGGTTAAAACTTAAAAAGAGTAGTATGGAGAAAAAGAACAGAGAAAAAATTAAATCCAATTAATGAGTGTTATGAGAAAAAGAATATTAAGTTTTGTATATCGAGAAAAAACTAAGAAACCAGAACACACGAGAGAGTATATACTGCTACAGCAACTCCAGAATAAGATCACGACGAGGATGTTCGATCAAATTTCAAAGGAACCGGGACTCACGAGACTGCTAGAGCAACTCTATGCGAATATGGTCATTTTCCTTCAATTTCCAGCAGGGACTTGGTAGACTTTGAATACTTTGGCCTATGGAAAGCAAAGAAACCGCCAATGTTTTCTATCTCGTAACATATACATAATCTGCTTTTTGGGTCCTCATTCGAAGGAACTGTCACACCACAACTGTCTCATTATTTGTGTGTTTGTTTATATAAATCTCGTTAGGTATGACTATCGTATAGGTTACTCTAGTTTGAAGATCCAAATCCAGAATTATCAAAACTAGTCATAACTAGCTCAGATAGTTATAATTAAGTTGAGGAAACTATTAGAGGTTTCACTATGGCACTAAACGACAAATGCAGAGCTCTAAATATGCTTCTCAAAAGTATGTAACTTTGTTGACCATCGCAGATTAGATGCATGAAAGAAAGTCATGCACAAATATCTAAAGATGTTCCTCAAAAGACGTATTAGTTTGTTGTCATCTTCCTATTTGATAGTATTGAAAGTTAACACTTTGGAAAAGTTAAAGTAGTAGAATCTCTTACTTTAGTAAAGCAGAACAAGTAATGTGTGTATTATTCTTAAATCTTAGTAATCTTTAGAAGTTTTACTATTTTGGATTGCGTACTTATCACGAGATAACGTAACTTAGTAAAAGTTACCATGGTAAGAAGTTGTAGAGTATATAAGAAGGAGTTGAGAGGGTGGAAGACACTCTCATTTTCTTGCCTATGAGAAAAGTGAGCATTGGACACATTGGGAGTCCTTCAGTATTATGCGATGTTGAGAGTGGGATTAGAACTTATTTGCAGCAACGTTATTACGGAGTATGATGTGACCATACGGGTCGGAGAGTTGAGTGAGCATGGTTGTAACTGAATCTTTGTAATTATGATGCACTAGTAATCTTAGTCATCTGAGATACCTTTAGATGAAAGACAGGCAGGCTTACAGAACTGAAATATCAAAACTTGAGTTGTCACTCTCTATTACCGTATGTACTTTGAAATAAGATTTGGAAGAAATTATGAAATAAAATAATTAGAAAGTCAAAATTTCAAATAAAAATAAAATAAAATTATAGCGTATTCTAATTGAACAAATAATGAAATGTATAAAGAAATTGAATTTCTTGGAGGTAGTAAAAAAAATTCAAAATTTATCCTTTTTTCTTTTTTCTTTTCAATCTTCTGCGTCATATCTTATTTTGTGAGAATAATATATACATTCGGAAAACAAGTGCCGAATCTGACCTCAAGGTATGGTAGCCTATTACACATAGCACGTTGTCGTAGTGCATGACGTTCAAGGTGCGGAAATGGAACTTCAGAAGACACTCGGCCTGCGTTTGTTCGAGAAGCTGCACCCTAGCTTATCAAGCTGGGCAGGAGCTAAGCTGGGGCCATGCTTGACAAGCTGCCCCCTAGCTTAGACTGAAATATCACATTGAAAGAGGTCGAAGAGCATTAGAATGCAGAGCTCGGCGAGGAGAGCGACTCCATGCTTCCGGTCTCAACAAAAAGTGTTTTAAGTAATAGTTAGCACAAGTTTTAGACTGTGAAATATGTGAAAGAGGAAAATCCGTCGATTCTGGCTCGTGACTCGAACTCAGAATCGGGTAGCGTGAGCGTGTAGGTGTTCACAAATACTATAGTTTTTTGACTCCTTGTTCATTGAAAATGGAGTTGTATAGAGAAGTTAGCGTAGGAAATGCTAGTAAAGATTTTACAGGAAAATTTCTTCAGGAAAACATATGTACAAAGATTTTTACCTTCTTGAACGGAACCAAAGGCCATCCCAGTGATAGGGCGCCTGCCTAGGAGGGAAGTGGTCTCAGGATCAATCCCTCCTGGCCTCTGGTTCCTATTCCGGCATGTTGGCCTCCTGGAAGGGAGTCTATGTTGGATATGCAGCCACGTCCTGCATATCTAGGGACGGGAGACCGGTATCTCCCTTAATCGTGGGCTTCTTGGCCTAAGCCTCCGCATGCCATCCTGAATATACTATGGGAGATACCTGGTGCGCATATGGGGGGGCTTTAAGCCCTGTGGGGCAGCCTCATAAGTGTCGGGGCTTCGGCCTACATTGGATGGCTTGTAGTATATTCAGAGTGGCATCGAGGGCACGGGAAACTTTTGCTGATTATTATGTACGCATAAGGACAGCAGGGGAACAACTTTAGCAGGGGCCTTAAAACTGAAGCGGAAGCAAATATTTTTCTGAGAAATGTTTCTTAGAGAGCTTGAAGCGGAAAACTACAGCGGGAGCGGAAGATTACCGCGGAAGGTTGGAGCGGAAGATTACAGCGGAAGCGGAATATTATAGCGGAAGCGGAAGACTACCGCGGAAACTTGAAGCGGAAGACTACAACGGAAGCGGAAGATTACCGCGGAAGCTTGAAGCGAAATATTACAGCGGAAGCGGAAAACTACAGCGGGAGCGGAAGATTACCGCGGAAGGTTGGAGCGGAAGATTACAGCGGAAGGGGAATATTATAGCGGAAGCGGAAGACTACCGCGGAAACTTGAAGCGGAAGACTACAACGGAAGCGGAAGATTACTGCGGAAGGTTGGAACGGAAGATTACAGCGGAAGCGGAAGATTACCGCGGAAGGTTGGAACGGAAGATTACAGCGGAGGCGGAAGTAGGAGAATTAGAGTTTAAGAGGGGGTCATCGACAAGGACAGCAAGGGGGAAGCTTAACTAGGGCCCTGCTTCTGATAAGTGACTGTGCTTATAAGGACAGCAGGGGGGCAGCTTAAGCTGAGGCCTTAACTTTTAGGTAAAATATCTGCGACGACTTGGGATCGGGGACACTTTTTGAGGAGATTTTTTTACAGAGAGCAGGGAGCTGAAGCGGAAGGAGAAGCTTGGAGGCTGAGGGAGATCAATTTTTTCTGACATAACTGAATTGAGGAATTGGGTGATCGTGACAGAGGGACGGACAAGTATTTGGGGGACTGAGAGTAGTAGGAGACAGAATTTCTTCTGATCGGACAGGAGGCAGTTTTATTGAAGGAGATCATTTTGATAATCTGCAAGGGACTCTTGATTGACGCTGGATTAAGTTCTTGATGGTTTTCAGTTGGGAGGTTGACGCAGAGAGAAGATTAAGAGTTTGGGGTCTGAATTTCACCTACCAGACTTGAGTTGAGATGAATTTGGTGGAAAGAGAGCATCATTTGAGTGGAGGGACTGGGACTGAGACTGAGAAGGTCAGGTTTTCTGAGAAATTCCAGTGCTGAAGCTGTCATAGGGAGGAATACAAGGCGTTAGAGTTTCAAATCTTCATCGGTTGTAGGTTCTGGAGAGAAATCTGTTGGAGAAAAGACTAGTTGAGTGGGAATTGGCTGTTTGGCATCTGCGGTGATCAACGTAAGGAGTTGAGTAGAGATAGGTTGTAAATTGATATATGTGGAGGACTATTGAGTGTGTTTTGGAAGAGAAATAAAGCATCGTGAGTTCAGGTTTCTCTTGTCTGTTGTGTCTGAAGGTGGATCTGTCTCCTGAGACTTGAGACTTGATCTGTTGAGTAGTAAGTAATCTATAGTCATAGTGTCTGTGAGTGACTTCAGCCGTTGTGATCTCCTGCTTGGCTCTTGTCTTGATATACAATCTCTACTTCTATCTCGCGATCTATCACAGCCAGAAGGCTCGCCCTTCTTGAAAAGGACTCTCCTCGACATAAATCTGGTGCTTCCACTGAGAGTCATCTTGGGGTGATTAATCGTTGAGGTTGCTGAGGTTGAGATTTGCATACAAGGGAAGATGGATCGCAAGAGCGGGAGTGGTGCTACTGCCTCTACGGCTGGAGCATCGACGTCTACTGCTGCACCTTCGGCTACGCCTATGTCTTCAGCAGCCACTGCAGCATCAGGCTTGGATACTACTGAGATACTGAAGACGCTTGCAGCTTTGGTTCAACAACATCCGATCGTCGGAGGGGGTGAGTTGAAATCTACAAAAGCTTTGCAGACGATTGTAAATAGGTGTGGAAGATTTGAAGGCAGAGATATTTCCAGATATCTTCGTGAGTACAGAGGAGAGATGGAGCTTGTGAGGGTGACCGATGCAGAGATGATTGGAAGTTTTGAGTTGGCTGTGATTCCTGAGTTGAGAGATCAAGTCAGAGATGTACAAAGGAGAAATCTTGGGGTTTGGGCAAGTTTTGAGCGAGCTCTCCGAGAGGAATTCCTGGAGGAGGATTCTGAGAGAGTTACTAGGAGGACTTTTTTGGATTGGATTGAGCAGCAACCTGGCCATAGGATGGGATTGAATGAGTTGCTAAGAGAGTTCGATCGAAGATACCGATAGCTTTCGACGCTCGAACGGATAACTTTGGATGCTAGAAGGACAGAGCTCTTCTTGCAAGCCACCGATGAGGCTACAGCAGATCGATTATGCTTCATGTTAGCAGATCGATCAGCTGAAGGAGGTGTTACTATGGATTGGGGAAGAGTGGAAGATGCTGTGGCCGTTTTAACAAGACAGCGGCGAGGGAGAGTGGCCGTAAGAGGACGACCGCTTGCAGAGGTGATCCATCAACCTTATGCTCCTCAGGTACAACAGCCCCCGGCTCTTGCTCCTAGACCTGTTATTCCTGTAGAAGCGCCTCCAGTGCCAGTTGTGCCAGTTCCTGCACAGAGGGTACCTGTTCAGAGGGTGGTTGAGAACCAGGGTCAGCACAATCAAATTGAAGAGTTGATCCGACAGATGCGTGAATTGAAAGTAGAGCTGGCTGGTTTACATAGGGAGCTCCCACCAACGCCTGGTGCTGCTCGTCCAGGGGGTGCTCCTATCCGTAGGTGTATCTGGTGTGACAGTCCAGATCATCTTCGAGGAGATTGCCAAGAGCTTACAGCTGCTCTACGAGATGGTGTGGTTCGCTATCAAAATGATAGACTGCACCTTGTTTCTACCGGAGAGCCATTAAACACGCAGTTTGGACGAGGAGGTATGAGGAGTCTACCTCAAGTCGCTGCAACTGCAACAGTAACTACAGTAACAGTACCGCCGATGAATCTTGATGTGTATGCTGGGCATATTGAAGTTTCTTCTAGCCCTACTTTGCTAGATAGGTCTCTTGATAAGAACAGTACTGAAGTTCCTTCTGAGGTGTTGAAAAGAGGAGCAGAAACTATCCGTAGAGTCACAGGGTGGAAAGATCCCGTAGATACAGCGTCCATTAAAGCTTTCTTGGACGTAGATAAGCATGTTCATTGGCAGGACGCTTCTGTAGAGGAGAAGAGGCGACGAGATGCCTCTGAGCTTGAAACTGGGAATCCAGAGGAGACTAGAGAGGGACAGGGACGGAGGGTCACTAGAAGACGTGCAGCTCCTCCAGAGGATGTTCCGTCTATCACAGACTCCACCACCTGCTCCAGGTCCAATGGAGGACGTACAGAGACAACAGCAGGAACCAACGACTGCTGGCAGAAGGTTCACTGCTCAAGAGAAGGGGAAAGGGCCTGCTTACAAGCTGGCTGCAGATATTGAGACCTCCACCGATCTTAAAAGCATTCTGGAGCAGAGGATATTAGATGCACGAGTTGAGTTTTCGCTTCGAGAAGTTCTTGGTATCGCAAAGAGAGAGTTTCATGAGCTGATTATTGATGTCATCAAGCGAAAGAGGCAAGTCATATCTGAGTAGGTAGAGAGCCAAATGATAGATGTGATAGGGGCTTCTGTAAATGATGTGGAGTTTGGGAAGGTGCATTTTCAGGAGACTAGAGACAAGAGGTACCAGCAGGAGGCATTAGTTGCTGGAACTAGCACTATTGAAGCTGATGATGATGAAGCTGATGGAGAGAGTCCAACGGTTGACAGTGACTTCAAGAAGAGGCATTGGGCTCGTGCTACAACTGCGACACGGGTACGTCTTGGGAGTTTGCCTGAACCTATTGCTGCTTTAGTTGACCACGGGTCAGAAATCAATATCATGTCACGAGAGATATATGAGAGACGACTGTGGCCTATCGAGCTGAATCATGGATGGGTGCTGCGTGCTGCTAACAACCAGAAGGGAGAGTTGTATGGAGCTTGTCCTAACGTGAGAGTGAGGATAGGTGATGTAGAAGTAGATCAGCACTTTTTTGTGCAATCTTCTGCTTCGTATCCATTCATTCTTGGTCAACCTTATATCACTGCAGTGCGCATGGAGACCAAAGTGATGGACGATGGGTCACACTTTGCTAGGATCCGTAGTCCTGATGACAAACGTTCTGTTCAGTTTTTGACTGTTCGGTCAAACCACGAGCGAAACAGACAGACCTTGAGGGACTCCCCTATTTGTAGAGGTAAGGGTTTTTAGAACCCACTCTTGTAGAGCGGGAAGACAAGAGTGAAGGATCAAAGACTACTATGATCCCGCCTGAGCAGCCCAAGGGATCACAGGAGACTAATGAGGAGGCTGCTCGAGGTTCTGAGAATGTATATAGAGTACCAAGTTGGAGATCTGGTTTGTTGAGTTTGAGTTGTGAGGATTGGAGTGAATTTACAAGAGTAGAAGATCTTACTGAAAGGAGTAGGAGGCAGGTGGAGAAACGTATAACTGATCTGCGCTGTATAGGAGCTCTGGAGGAAAATGAAATGATTTCTGGTGTGTATCAAGAGTTTATCGGTGTACAATCTTTTGTTCGTTGACTAGATGAAGTGGGTAAGATGGAAGAACAGTTGGGAGGTAGGGTGGTGATCCCCATCCATTCTCTTGAAGTCTATGAGGAGATTGTCTCGTACTTGCGATATCGTCCTCATCCGAGACTGGAGAATGAATGGAAGGATGCAGTTTGCTGGTGCGGCTCTCGTCAGGAAGCAGAAGTACACGCCAAATATAAAGCTGTAGCAAGGAAGGTGAAGCCTGTGACGACCCAATTGCCTGTTGATTCGCAACAGCAGATGGAGTCAGCCGCCACTGAGCCTGTACTCAGAAATCCTGGACGAATAGGGCATCAGTTTACTCAGGAAACACTCGAACAACTCCAGATAGGAGGGGGTGATTTCTTGACTGAAGTAGAGAAGAAGATTTTTGAACAGATGATTGTCAGTCATGGTAGAGCATTTTCTTTTTCAGCTGAAGAGATTGGTTGTGTGGATCCTAATGTGATAGCTCCGATGGTTATCTTCACTGTACCTCATGTGCCTTGGGACTTGAAGCCGATTCCAGTCCCTCGTGCCTTGCTGCCAAAGCTCATTGAGCTATTGAAGGAGAAGATGCAGATGGGTATCCTTGAGCCCTCCATGGCTCCGTATTCCAGTCGATGGTTCACGGTGTCTAAGAAGTCAGGAGCTTTGCGTTTTATCCAAGACTTGCAGCCTGCCAACAACATCACGATTCGGAACGTGGGAACGGGACCTGTGGTTGATGAGGTAGCTTAGGCGTTTGCTGGGAGGTCTGTCTATTCTATTGGAGATTTGTTTTCGGGTTATGATCAGTTTCAACTTGCCTTGGAGAGTAGAGACTTGACTACCATGCGCACGCCCTTGGGATTGATGCGGATGTGCACTCTTCCTCAAGGAGCTACAAACTCTGTAGCACATATGCAGAACGCGATGCATAAGGTGTTGCGAGAATTTGTACCTGAGATCACTATCCCATTTCTGGATGACATTCCCATGAAGGGCTGTCCGGTGGAAGACAAGGATGAGGCTGTGACTTCCAATGGTTGCAGGAAGTTTATTGCTGATCATATTCATGACGTGGGTAGGATTCTAACACGTCTGGAGGAGGTACACCTCACTCTATCAGGTACTAAGTCTCGTTTTGGGATGTCAGAGGTTATGGTGGTTGGTCATTTGTGTGGCACATTTGGAAGAAGACCGAACCCAGAGAAGGTAGATGCTATAGCAAGGATAGCAGACTGTACGAATATCACTGAGGTTCGACGTTTCTTGGGAGCTTGTGTGTTCTTTCGTGTGAGTATTCCTCATTATGCACATATTGCCGAGCCTTTGTATGCGCTTCTGAGAAAAGGGAAGACGTTTACTTGGCGGCAAGAGCATCATGAGACAATGGAACGGCTGAAGGAGATTCTGAAGTCTCCACCCATACTAAGGAGACTTAACTATCAGAGAGGAAGACCTGTGATACTAACTGTAGACACGAGTCCAAAGACGATTGGATGGGCAGTCGGTCAAGAAGATGCAGATGGTGTGCGGTTTGTTTCTAGATTTGGAGCCCGGATTTTGACAAACAGACAACGTAACTATCCTCAAGTAAAGCGTGAGCTATGGAGAGCTGTTACTGCTATGAAGGTAGATCGGGAGTTCTTGATAGGTGCTCATGTAATTTTAGAAACAGATTGTTTGCCCTTGCTCGGTATGATAGCAAACTGCAGTACTCCAGACATAGCAATGTTGAGATGGATTGCTTACATCCGGAGTTTGAACCCTGAGCTGAAACACATTGCTGGGAAAGAGAATCCAGTTGCAGACATGCTGTCTAGGGCTTGCTACACAGATGAGGATGAGATGTTTGCAGAGGTGGAGAATGAAGAGAAGAGAGATGTTTGGTGTAGTCAGCAAACTTCGGATTTGGAGCCACTGCCATTCAAAGAGGAGTTCTACACGGGAAGGTTACGTGACATTGGACTTTATCTGAGTTCTTTGAACAGACAGGAGGGTTTGAGTGATGTAGAGTTCAGAGAGATAAGGAGGAAGGCATACGATTACTTGTTGCGAGATGGATATCTTTGGAAACGTCCAAAGAGAAGAGATGGAGCGCTTTTGCGAGTTATAGACGATCAGCAGACCAAGCAACGGTTGATGAAGGAGTTTCACGACACCTTGTGGGCCGGACATCGAGGAGCTTGGGCTACCTATACAAAACTGAAGGAGAGATATTGGTGGAGAGGACTTTATCAGGATGTGGTGGACTTTGTAAGCTCATGCCTACACTGTCAATTTTATTCAAAGGTACGTTACAGGGATGGCCTGGTACCAACTTATCCGCCCAGTATCCATTTTCAATGGGTTCTTGATTTAGTAGCAATGCCTCCTGGGTTATGGGGTATGAGGTACTTGGTGTTGGCTCGAGAAAACCTCTCCAATTTTGTGGAAGGACGAGCTCTGAGGACGAAGACCACAGAAGGAATATGTAGGTTTGTTCTTGAAGATATTATCTGTAAGTACGGATCTATAGGAAGATTGCGTGCAGACAGAGGAGAGTTGCGTGGTACGGAAGCAAAGGAGTTCTTCGCCCAACACGGAGTGAAACTAAAACTCACTACTGCTATGAATCCGGAAGGGATTGGTAAGAGCGAGAGAAGGCATCCGTCGATTGTTCAAGCTCTGGTAAAGGCATGTGATGGTAGGCATAGACAGTGGCCTAGGTTGCTTCCTTTTGCTCTGTGGGCTGACAGGTAGACTCATTGCACTACTACTGGGTACATGCCCACTGAACTGATGCTGGGTCAGAAGCCGATTACGCCAGCAGAAGAGGACTTTCCTACATGGGCTACTTTACCATGGGAGGAAGAAATGGATTGTGTACAACTTCTGACACTTCGAATCAGACAGTTAGAACATAGGGAGGAGGATCTTATAGAGGCACAACAAAAGCTGAAAGAGGCCCGTCTCAAGAACAAAGACAGGTTTGACAAGACCCATAAGCTCCGGCCGAAGCCCATACATGCTGGAGATTGGGTTTTGGTGTATGACAGCACATTAGAGAATCAGCACTCTACAGTTCGGAAATTTTTTAGGAGGTGGTTTGGTCCGTATGTTGTCTTAGAAGTGTATCAGAATGCTACTTATTCTTTAAAGGAGCTTGATGGTACACATCTAAGACTTCCTGTTGCTGGCAAGCGGATCAAGTTGTTCAGAAGAAGGGGCGGATCTGTTGAGCTAGGTGAATTTCTAGAGTCAGATCAGATGATGGATGCCGAAGCAGATCTGCTATCCGAAGAAGACGAAGGGGACGTCGAAGAAGACGACGGCGATTTAGAGAACCTAGGAGACTACTGAAAAAGTTGACACATACCGGAGGATGTGCAGGTTTGGAGGGGGTGAATGTCGTAGTGCATGACGTTCAAGGTGCGGAAATGGAACTTCAGAAGACACTCGGCCTGCGTTTGTTCGAGAAGCTGCACCCTAGCTTATCAAGCTGGGCAGGAGCTAAGCTGGGGCCATGCTTGACAAGCTGCCCCCTAGCTTAGACTGAAATATCACATTGAAAGAGGTCGAAGAGCATTAGAATGCAGAGCTCGGCGAGGAGAGCGACTCCATGCTTCCGGTCTCAACAAAAAGTGTTTTAAGTAATAGTTAGCACGAGTTTTAGACTGTGAAATATGTGAAAGAGGGAAATCCGTCGATTCTGGCTCGTGACTCGAACTCAGAATCGGGTAGTGTGAGCGTGTAGGTGTTCACAAATACTATAGTTTTGACTCCTTGTTCATTGAAAATGGAGTTGTATAGAGAAGTTAGCGTAGGAAATGCTAGTAAAGATTTTACAGGAAAATTTCTTCAGGAAAACATATGTACAAAGATTTTTACCTTCTTGAACGGAACCAAAGGCCATCCCAGTGATAGGGCGCCTGCCTAGGAGAGAAGTGGTCTCAGGATCAATCCCTCCTGGCCTCTGGTTCCTATTCCGGCATGTTGGCCTCCTGGAAGGGAGTCTATGTTGGATATGCAGCCACGTCCTGCATATCTAGGAGCGGGAGACCGGTATCTCCCTTAATCGTGGGCTTCCTGGCCTAAGCCTCCGCATGCCATCCTGAATATACTATGGGAGATACCTGGTGCGCATATGGGGGGGCTGTAAGCCCTGTGGGGCAGCCTCATAAGTGTCGGGGCTTCGGCCTACATTGGATGGCTTGTAGTATATTCAGGGTGGCATCAAGATGGCATCGAGGGCACGGGAAACTTTTGCTGATTATTATGTACGCATAAGGACAGCAGGGGAACAACTTTAGCAGGGGCCTTAAAACTGAAGCGGAAGCAAATATTTTTCTGAGAAATGTTTCTTAGAGAGCTTGAAGCAGAAGATTACAGCGGAAACGGAAGATTACCGCGGAAGGTTGGAACGGAATATTACAGCGGAAGCGGAAAACTACAGCGGGAGCGAAAGATTACCGCGGAAGGTTGGAGCGGAAGATTACAGCGGAAGCGGAAGATTACCGCGGAAGCTTGAAGCGGAATATTACAGCGGGAGCGGAAGATTACCGCGGAAGGTTGGAGCGGAAGATTACAGCGGAAGTGGAATATTATAGCGGAAGCGGAAGACTACCGCGGAAACTTGAAGCGGAAGACTACAACGGAAGTGGAAGATTACTGCGGAAGGTTGGAACGGAAGATTACAGCGGAAGCGGAAGATTACCGCGGAAGGTTGGAACGGAAGATTACAGCGGAGGCGGAAGTAGGAGAATTAGAGTTTAAGAGGGGGTCATCGACAAGGACAGCAGGGGGGAAGCTTAACTAGGGCCCTGCTTCTGATAAGTGACTGTGCTTATAAGGACAGCAGGGGGGCAGCTTAAGCTGGGGCCTTAACTTTTAGGTAAAATATCTGCGGCGACTTGGGATCGGGGACACTTTTTGAGGAGATTTTTTTACAGAGAGCAGGGAGCTGAAGCGGAAGGAGAAGCTTGGAGGCTGAGGGAGATCAATTTTTTCTGACATAACTGAATTGAGGAATTGGGTGATCGTGACAGAGGGACGGACAAGTATTTGGGGGACTGAGAGCAATTGGAGACAGAATTTCTTCTGATCGGACAGGAGGCAGTTTTATTGAAGGAGGTCATTTTGATAATCTGCAAGGGACTCTTGATTGACGCTGGATTAAGTTCTTGATGGTTTTCAGTTGGGAGGTTGACGCAGAGAGAAGATTAAGAGTTTGGGGTCTGAATTTCACCTATCAGACTTGAGTTGAGGTGAATTTGATGGAAAGAGAGCATCATTTGAGTGGAGGGACTGGGACTGAGACTGAGAAGGTCAGGTTTTCTGAGAAATTCCAGTGCTGAAGCTGTCGTAGGGAGGAATACAAGGCGTTAGAGTTTCAAATCTTCATCGGTTGTAGGTTCTGGAGAGAAATCTGTTGGAGAAAAGACTAGTTGAGTGGGAATTGGCTGTTTGGCATCTGCGGTGATCAACGTAAGGAGTTGAGTAGAGATAGGTTGTAAATTGATATATGTGGAGGACTACTGAGTGTGTTTTGGAAGAGAAATAAAGCATCGTGAGTTCAGGTTTCTCTTGTCTGTCGTGTCTGAAGGTGGATCTGTCTCCTGAGACTTGAGACTTGATCTGTTGAGTAGTAAGTAATCTATAGTCATAGCGTCTGTGAGTGACTTCAGCAGTTGCGATCTCCTGCTTGGCTCTTGTCTTGATATACAATCTCTACTTCTATCTCGCGATCTATCACAGCCAGAAGGCTCGCCCTTCCTGAGAAGGACTCTCCTCGACAACGTTGACTTCACTTTTTGTACAGGTCCTCTACTGTATTGTTATTCAAATTCGCTACTTAATGAATTACTGTTTTGAGAATTACGAGAATTACAAACTTGGAACTACATTCAAGATAATATTAGCAAAATGTATTAATTATTAATAACTCTACTTAATATTATTAAGTAGAGTTATTGCGAAATGGCAAAAGAAATATTTATCTTCGAACAATAATGAATAATCTTAAAATCTTTATGTATTATTTTATTTAAACAAGAGTAAAGAGAACAAATTATACCAATATACGAATGCCAAAAGAATAAATTATCACAAATTATTATCAGACACCTCATAAACAATCCACGAATAAAAAGAAGAATAATACTTGATTTTCGCTACCAGAGTATAGCAAATTTGAATAACAGTACTGTAACGGTATTGTAGATCCGGCGTTCTTTGAAACTCTCTTTGGGCTCCGTGCTCTTTCTAGGTTCGCTAATAACAGAGGGAGTGCACTATAAAATGCCAGAAACAATGTAATTTTAGAGAGTCTCGATAAGATACCATTTTCAGGTTTTCTCCGCACAGAAGAGTATAGCAGGTAACGTGCATGGATGTGGAATATATAATTTTTTACATACAGAAATGATTCGGTTCTTTTTTTTGTGTATATAATTATTTTGAAAACCAAGTTGGTGTGAAGTCTTCTTTGTAAATCTATAATTAAAGACATTAAACCTATAATTTTACGAGAAGTGAAAGGTGAATTAAATCAAAGAACTTGTAAGATTAAATCAATAATTACCAGGTGCGAATGAGTCCTAAGTACTTATTTGTAACAGGAGGCGCACAAACCGGAAAAGAAGTCCATCATCCGACCGGTAAAATGTCCGTCATAGAAAATATTATAGATGGGTATTCACCTCATGTACATTTAGAAAGCCGGAGAGTTATTGTATAAATTCATTCGTAAATGAAATTTACGTGATAAATTTTTTGATGAGAAAGGTTACTGTGTAAATTCATGTGTAAATGAAATGAGAATAGTTTATGAATTCGGTTCCGGATTTATACTCGTAGCAGTGCAAGAGTCAGCATTACACTTATAGATTCTGTATAGATTTACTGGAACTCTAAAGTTATTTAATACTTAATAGTTATAGAAAAATATTTTTAAAATATTTTCTTACACAACTTTTATATATTTATCGATAACATAAAACACCGTTCGATGTACAAGGCCGTGGGGAAGGATAGTGATAAGTTTAGTAAAGAGTGTATGCTGCGCATTTGCATATTATTCCATGATTATGGAGGGTGATTACGTAAATTTTAAGCTATATGATATTATTTTCGCATCCCTGAAGTTTTCAGGAGGGTACCTGAAGGAGAAGTGCTCAGTGGGAGGAGCGTCTGCTTATGCACGCATATCCACGGACGAAATTCAACCTGAACACCGGTGGGCCCGCCAGTATCGTGTTTGGGGAATAAAGCAACATAGCGGCGGCAGAGGGCCCTATTAGTTGCTTAATTGCCCCAGATTCTCATTGGAGAAGTTACCAAATAGGGGCATTTTCGCCCTGTCGGGTAGTTGACGAAGCCAAAATCATTAAACGGTGAGTTCCAAAAGTACTAACGAAGAATAATCGTAGGATTGTAGGAAGGAAAACTGCTAACCAGATAAATTACACTTACTTAAAGCTCGAGTCAAGTGCTCCGGGTGACCCAGAATACCTTATTTTGCGGGTTTGCTTTTAGAGATTGAGGAATTTAATCGTTATTTAGAAAATAGTTTTGGTTACGGAATCACCATCTCAACGTGGAAGCTGTGAAATAATGAACCAACTTAAAACTGTTCACCAGTTCTACAAATTATAAACAAACTACTGTGTATGGAAAGAGAAATATTAAGATGAAAATTAGACGTTTCTTTGAGCAAAAGACAAAAGTTTCATCAGATCAAAATACACTGGGAGAAAGAAAAGATTATTTGTTCTCATGCTTTTGTACTCATAGTGGGGGTTTAATCCGATTTACAACATCTCTAGATCGGGGAAGAAAGGTATCCCCGATCGATTTCGGGGAACTTTTGTTCCCTTGTCGATAACGGAAAAGAGAAATATATATATATCACATGGAGTTATAATTATAATTTAAACTGATTAAATGATTTTTATCTTTCTATATTATTATACATTAACTAGACCTACCGTTACTAGAGAAGGCAGACTTAACCCATGAGTGGAGGTAGTGGGTATTAGCATATAAGTGCAGCATCTTGCTTAACTCTTTTAATCATTGTTCGACGGATTAATTTAATACCTAACCCTCCCAGACGGGAGGGTATTATAAAGCTGGAGTACAGTACTAGTTCAAAGACAGGTTTATAAAAAAACAGGAATACAGTACATGTTCGAGTTGATTACTGTTATTTGTAGAAGTCACTAAAATTAATATATTTAAATATAGATAACTATTCTGTAAAAAGCACACTTGGATATTTTCCAAGAAACAACCTATAAGTAAAGCAAGCAGAACAGCTCTCCTGCTATAAAGTAGAGTCGGAGAGCAATAAAAAGTCATGTATAACTTTTTAATTTATGAACCAACCCTTTCCACAGGAAGAAATAGAGCATATCTTAAATACCCTTGCATATTCCCCTCTTCCGAACTTGGAAGAGGTGAATATGCATATGCATGCAACCTGAGCTGATAATGTCCAAGACTTGCATGTAGCAACGTAAGCTGGTCTGCATATAACAGACGCTCTGTCTGATTCGTAATCTGCAGAAGGACATGGTACAGACTATGCTGAATTTCTCTCTACTAACATCGACTAAGTTGCCCTGTTCGAATCCACTGTGATAACAAAAAGCTCCGAGCTCAAAGCTGGCTACTACTACATTGAAAGTGAGCTCGAGCTATACTGCGTTCTCTGCCAGCAAGTTCACGCTGTCCTTGTTGACTTTGCTTTGGAAGTACTCGTAGTACGTGAAGGGCTTGTACCGGTTGGGATTTTGAGGAGTGATCAGTGCGGGAATAGGCTCGATCACTTTCTCGTCGTTTGGTCCTTCGCAAGGAAAGCAGAAGTAAGCAAACGAATGGCGATCTTTTCTCGGGTTGTTGATAACTCGATGGATGATGCTTCTGTATCTGCCATTGCTCCAGGCCTGTAGAGAAACCGCCAGAAATGAGACCAGGAACAAAACCTGTGCAAGTTAAGCGAGATGACAACTGGGAGAAAGCGATAGGACTACGGTAGTAACTGAACACAAGAACAAGACCAAGCCACGGCCATTTTCGAGATAATGCCTTCGTACCTGAAGAACGTCACCGCCGTTGATGATGAGGCCTCCCCTGCTGGGGAGAGCAGTGATCCACCTGTCTCCTGTCACATTGATTTGAAGCCCCGAGGTGTCGAATCCCTGACCCACAATGGTGAGAATGCTCGTATCCCTGTGGGGAATGAGTCCCATTTGCTCGCCACACTCGTCCAGGTCGTGTTCGGACTTCTTGGGATAGTAATGCATGATCAAGTGTCTGGGCAACGAGTTGTCATGATATTTCGTGCGGATGAAACTCGAGTCAAGTCCTAGGCTTTCGGAGACGAGATCCAGAAGTAGGTCCATGAAAGTGCCCAGAGGGTCTCGCAGGGAAGTGAGCTTCTCCCTGTGAATGGGAAAAGACACCCGGCAGTTTCAGAAACTAACTGTAAGTAATGAGTCCTCACTGTCGCTGTGACCTCTATCATGAGAAATATCTGCAGATTTCAACCCTCGTGCGAGCAGAGAACGTACTGATCACGATGCTGATGCAAGCCCCATATAGACAAGATAAACTGTTCGAGCAGACGAAGTTGCACTCTTCTTATGCACAAGCAAACTTATTAGGACACCGTGTAAAAGACGTAACACATTGTCAAGTGAAACGCCGGAGCATGCGTACCTGTACGTGGGTATTGTGGATGGGAAAACGTTCGGCAACGTGGAGAAAGTCAGATTCTCAAAGGCCGCAGTCAGCGCACCATTGGCATCGTTGATGCCATTCAAAAGGGCTGGAGGAGCTTTCCTGAAGGTGTGAGGCATGTCTGGCGACTGGTGATAATGGCGGAAGACGTATTCTTCCATGCGGCATGTAATACCGCGGAATATGAGCTGGCTCTTCCAGCCGACCTGGAAAACTCCCACCATGGGCTTGTTTTCCTTGTGGTCTAAGTACGTCTCTGTTTTCTTCTCCTGGGGTTGCTCATAGAACTCCTTGCTGACATTGAACGCATCATCGAGGCGCTCCACAGGGACGCAGCTGTTGATGGCTTCGAAGAAACCGAAGGTCTCGAGAGCGTAGGTGAGCTGCTTGATCACCGAGGCCCTCTCAGCTGAATTTTCCACACCGGTGAAGTCGATGACGGGAATTTGATCACGGTGGTACGCTGTTGGGTCCGCTAAGCCCATGATGCTGTAGTAATACGAGTGCAGATATCACTCTACTCTCGTGGAAATCAGATGCAGAGGAAAGAATGATATGAGCCTTGCCAGTTGCCCTGTCGAGTTCTGCTCTTGACGAACCTGAGCAACGTTCCGAAGGAGTTAATACTGAGCTTGCCACTGAGTGTCTATTGAAGAGGATCCGAAGACACTCGGTACAGCTGCAGACCGAGAAGGAGAACAGTACGAACAAAACGAATGTTACAGTCGTATTTATATTCAGAGAAATGTTAAAGATAATGTCTAGTCTATAGTCATCTCTATAGTCATATCTAGTAGTCACATCTATAGTCTATCTCTATAGTCACCTCTATAGGCACATATATTCATCTCTATGACTAGTGACTAACCTCTTGTCCATAGGTTAGAGTATATAACAACCCCTCTTGGGAGATGATGAGTCGACTGATCCTTTTACTGATATAACTTCTACAGTGAAGAGTATTCACTTGGTTTGGTTCTTAAACATGGTATCAGAGCATGATGGTGTCTACGGACTGGATCGACGAGTAAACTCTGGAATAAGACATGTTACTTCTCGAGTTTTTCAGGCTGATGGAGATTCACCATGACAATCAAGACATGTCAGTTGTAGAGAAGGTGATCCTTTCGGAGGACAATATTGTCTCCTTATGCAATAAACTGGCCTCTAACTCAGCCAAGACTGCGGATGGGCGAAGAGTAATCGACTTCGGCAAACTGGATGCTGTGTCAAAGACAGTTGTTGGCTTCTCCGGAAGCAAGGAAATTATGATTGAGATGTTTCACAGGCTGGGAATCGCCAGTGAAGAGTTGGTTTGGAGGCAAATGACGGATGACAAGCTTCCTCCTGGCCTGTACGTTTGGTTGCGAGGAGAATCGTTATACGTGTTCCACTGGCATGAAGGGCATTCGCTTCCTTGGTCTTCTCAGAGAAGCATGTCCTGCAATTTTGTGAGATACATAGTCGATTTGTGTGATACAGTATGTGTATGCTTAGACGGGGTCAATTTGAAGGAAAGCTTTTTCACCACTACCCAAGAGTTTTACAAGAAACAACGGACCCAATGGCTTAAAATCGCACTCGTCAAAGCCAGTGAGAATAGCATATGTGTGAGTCCTGGATTCTCTCAAGTCCCAAAAAGCCTCACTTCAGGGAAGAACCCGAGAGATTTCCAGTGGACCAAAGGTTCAAGTAGAGTTGCTTTGCTTGCTCCGTTTCCTCGGCAACCGAAAGTAAACCTAAAGAAGTACACGCGGAAGATCTCAGGGGAAGTGTTCCCCTCTACGGTTGGAGACTGGGAGGCCAACTACAGTTTGGACCTTAGTAGGCTGATTGATGCTGATCTGCTCGTCTTTCTTGAGGCTGCAAAGCGGAAGGAGTTTCAAGAATACAAGGATTTGCAAATCCTTTCCGAGCAGAAGAAGCATGAGTGGAAGGACAAGAAGTTTAGTGCCGACGGGGTCATAGAAGCTGAGGTTTTCACTTCTTGCATTAACAAATACCTTGAGATTAAATTTTCCGTGGAGAATATGCTTTTCAGTGCAGATTTATCAAGTGCAGAGAAGGCAGAACCTGAGGGGAACATATCCACCGTGGCTGCGCTAGAGGCGGAGGTGGTCTCGGTTCCTACAAAAGTCACCGCGTTGGAAGAGACTCGTCGGACTCTGAGGGAGCTGGAAAGTGAGGTTTACGAAGTGATATTTGGGGAGAAAACGACCAAGCGGTTAGTGTTTCCGGGTGCTGAAGTTTACATGCGTTATACGCACAGCGAAAAAAAATAAAAAATAAAAATACATCGCCCACTGATGAGCTACCAGTAGACGTAGGTACGCTAGAAGCCGGGGCAAGCAAGCAGAAGCAGCCCTTTCGGTATGAGGTGAATGTGAATCTCAAGAGCAACGGGAAATGTGTCAGTGGCAAACTATACAAATCCTCATACAACGACTCGGATGGGCTAGTAGTTTACAATCGGGCTGCACGTTTGAAGTTTTAGAAGGGTTGGAATGAGGAAATTCTGCTGGAGTTCAAGTCGACATGTTCGGATGGTCTGGAAAGCTGGTTGAGGGGAGAGGTACAGTCTCTCAATCATGACAAAGTCATAAAGAACATCTGCAGCTGGGTTGACAAGAACTGCCAGAAGTTGATTGCAGAGAATTTCAAGTCGAGGACGGATGGCGAATTTGATATGCTAACACCGAGCGCAGAGAGGGAAAAGAAGGAATACCTTTCGAAGGTGAAAAGAAAACAACCACGGAAGTCTCAAGATGCTTTAACTTTGTGGACTGAGAGTTGCAAGTTCGTAAAGAAAGAGGCTGGAATGTATAACGCTGTTGTTAGTTTGATCGCCTTCGACCGATCAGTCAGCGAGGCTGCTGAGGTGTCAGTTACCTTCAGTCAGGAGGAGCGAGAAGCAGAAAGTGTCACATGGAAAGCCTTCGAGTTGGCGCCTTTGAAAGACGACTTGGAGAAAATGCACGGTGACCCGGAATACGTCTTGAATCCAGGTTCCGAGAAACTACATAAGGTCTTTTTTCTTAAAGGGGGACAGGTACTGGTTTTCATTGAGGATACCAAAGGCAGCGAGCCACAGTGTCACATTTACCTCGGCCAAAAGATGCATGTGAATCTGTCTTTGGTGAATCTAATCAAGAACATTAAAAGAGGGTATGAGATCATGTGCTTTGATGAAAGAAGTAGATATATTGCATTCTACGACCACACCATCTCTCTTATCAAAATTTCCTGGTTTGACAACACGTTCCGTCACATGGACTGGATGGGAGCTGACATCCACCTAAGTGAGTACGCAATGGGCCGCGTGCAGTGGATGGCTTTCGTGCCCGGCAGGAACGAGATTGCCTTCATCGAACACAACCGACTACGTGTCTGTGCAGTAAGTCAGCCCGCAATGGTAAGGCCAGGAAATGTTCATCTGGGAACTAGCCCGATTGTCAAGTCTCTGGTCCCAGCGCAGGGTACTTGTCTACTGGTGCTGCGATTGGATCCAAAACCAGCGCCAGCTTCCACAGTTGAAGTTGTGGATGAAATCCATGACGACGTGGACTGTTCAATCGAGAGAGTTGTTACGAGAAGCGATCTGAGTTGCCCTCGGAAAATGGTCCAGAAAGATCTGAGTCTGATCATGGACGTGTACAAGTTCGATGATTCGATTGTTCGTGTTGACTCGGTGAATCTAGAGGTAATAGAGGATGCACTAAACTTTCAGTTCGCTGTGATGTCGTTTGAATCGCAACAACACTTACTGTTTCATAGCCGATTGTCTTCATCGTTAGTCACGTCAAAGGTGTTGAAGATTGTGTCAGCGTCCGAGGTCTGTGAAGTACATTCAGTACACACGACAACACGAGCAGAGGAAGGGCAGGAACCAGAATCTGGTCAAAGGTCGGAAAACTCACCAGGTCCCATTCTAGATTACATTCCTCAAGTGTTTGACAAATACGCGACAAGTCCCGCGCTGGCAGACAACAAAGCCATGTTACTGAATCTTCGGCTAATCGTGCGAAGGAGCACGAGGTCTATTTCGCGAGAAGGTCTGGAAGAGAAGTGTTTGAAGTATGTGGAATCGTCAATGGAAATCGCGCCTTGGTCCATGTTTTGATTACTTCTCAAGGTATTGTGTTACTGTTATTGTACGTGGATGATCTGATAATATCCAGAAGTAATCAAGGAAGAGTAAAGAAGATTCAGCAAGCTTTAATGCAAGAGTTTGATATGAAAGATCTAGGATATAAACTTTTCCTTTATCTAAGCAGGTCTGCAATTTACATGCCTGTCTATAGATATATTCGTGAATAGGAGATAAACTGGATGTGTGACTTATCTGTGGATGAAGACTAGATATGATATCCACACTATGTTCGTCTGCTTGAACAGAGTGCTCTACTTCAACAGCACATGATTCTGTTTCAGTATATCTCATTTCTCCATGCACTTGAAGATGATCAAAGTTTACTCTCCAGTTATGTGCAATCAGATTTAGATAAATTGTTGATCTTGAAATCTTGTCTCTTTGTTCTACCTGCAACCAAGGACAACACAATTATAGATTAAAAAGTTTGAAGTTTAGTGTAGTCAATGTGTCATGGGTTTTTTTAATCGATAGTTCATCCACTCTTTTATCTATCAGAACGTTAGAAATAGTCTATAGATAATTTATGATTCATCTAGGAGTACCAAGACACATCTTCACTTACGGACCAAGAAATGATCGATGGCGTATAACCTATTGCTAGAACTGTAACTGATATTTGTCTTCGACAAATACTCAACAAGTACTCTACCCGTACACTTTGAGCTTTGCTCACGCTGGGCGGTCAGTATGACAGGCACTGGATCCTCCGCATCTATCTTAACTGAGTTCTCCTCTTTTTCTCCACCTCTCATAGAACAGCGATACCATCCTGCGAAAACGCCTGCAAAAACGCTTTATGGGTAGACAAGCAGACAGCAGACAAGTCTTCCAGGACTTGTTCATTGACTGTATATAACGCTAGCTCTAGATATACAGTGTCGCTGAATGAACATTCTCGACATACACTGGCAAGGAAACCAGAGAACACTGAGAGCGGGTCTATACAATCCACACCTTGAATAAGATTTCTACTAGCGTTTTGCAGTGGAAAGAAAGTGAAAATTTAACCTGGAAATCAAGACCCACGCTCACACATTGAGGTAGCCAGCAAAACCCGATGAAGTTCATATTAAGACGCAAATACGGGCAGAATGTCCGCTAACTTGAAATCTATAGTGTGCGTCTGTTCAGGAAACGATCAGTATACAACCAGAAATGAAGCAAGAAGCAACTGACTGCGGCAGGACCAGATAATTTTGTGAAATATACTGCTATCACGTGAAAGCGGAAAGAGGAACAAACGTCCGAACAAACTCTCTGTCTGCTTGTTAAGGTAACAAGCAGACAGAGAGATTTACGGTTTGAGGAGTCATTACCGGGATCAGCTATGGTGAGAAGTCCTATCCAGACCGTTCTTTTACTAGCAAATCGTTATCATTGTCACGATTACTTCCTCCACTGCCCTTTATCTTTTCTCAGGGAACGTCCGATTACTTACCATGAAACTGGAAATAGGAAGATTTGCCTAACAGAAATTTTGAGACATCTATAAAAGCCGCAAATCCGGAAGCCACAAGTCCCAGAACAACAAATTCCACATAGTTCCAGGGAGCGAGCAGCACAGAGCAGTAAGAAATGAAGAAGCCCTGACGTGCATAATCCGCAACTACATTTTTTACTAAAATCCGACAGAGGAAGAGCACTTTATGCAAATATATGTAGGAGAACCTTTGAAGAAGCGACGAAACCGACTGAACTGATGGCATGGCTCGCTCTATTCTTCTCTTGCCTGAGTCGGCAGGTCAGATCTTCTTACATTACATCGCTGATAGCCCGTCTTCAGGTTTCTGTGAAAGTGTGGAGTCTTGCCCCATTAGGAGTCTTCTCGAATTTGTGACGATAGACGTTGATGCTTTAGATACCCAAGACGAGACACCTCTACATCTGATAGCAAAGCACGGGTATCTGTGCATGCTCACTCATATCTTCGAGTCTGGAAGATCTCCTGATTTGCTTGCGAGAAACTCTTCAGTAGAATCACCCGGCAAAATCTTATGGAACAAGTGCAGAGAACACATTTCTGCCACTAGGCTCAAGGAGAATGACTTGGAATGCGACGGCGAAGCCATCAGTGGAGAGAATTTGTGCTGTAACTGTGCCAGCTTAATTTTCCTGGAGAGAGAAGTATTCATTAAGTTTTCAGAGAAGTGCCCGGATTTCAAGGATGCTGTAGCTGAGCTATTGCTGAGCCTGAGACAGGTCCTGGTAGGACACAAAATCCCGGAAGTGGAAGCAAAACTGCATCGGAAGCAGTTCAAGAGGATGGTCATTCCAACAGTCTTACTCGGTTACATTACTTAGCATACAGGAAACACGTCGATCCAATGCAGCAATTGCTGAAAGATAAGAAGTTTCGGCGGTTGATAAACAGACATACGACTGGAACGGCCAGACGTCCCTCCATTTCGCTGTGCTCGACAGGAGAATCGAGGTAGTAGAAGCTCTGCTCTTCAGTTCGACGGTGCTCAGAAATGATTTCTTTTTTTTCTGCATGCTTGCGTGCTTTCTCTCTTTCCAAATGAGACATCACAATAGTGAAGTATGCTGCTACATCCTCGGTAGAAAACAGGTAACTCACCTGCATATGCGCGCCAATTTGATCGTTTGTCGTATCACGTGCTATCATTCTGCTGAGCTCCGCTCTTGACATAAGCATACCTTCTCTGTCACATTTGGCATGTCGTCGTCTCGTCCGAATACTGACTAGGTCATAGCCTGACGGTTTCCGACTACAAGCGTATTTGCAGTCACACTTCACAAGAATCGAGCTTGACATATTAACCAATACAGAACAGGCTTGTGATGCTAGTTCTTGCTTTTCGGGCAAGTGAATGTCAGTAGCCGAGGAAGTGCAGCCACGATCACCCCCGTCAACTCCAAACCCTTTCCTGCTCAAGAAGGACTCGGGCTCTCCTTCGTCATTCCAAACCCTTTCCTGCTCTGGAAGGACTCGGGCTCTCCTTCGCCATGGTGCAATACCCACCGCAAACTCTAAACGCTCTTCACACTCATCCTCGTGGCTCTAAGCTTCTGTACATCGTTCAAGGTACTTTTGTTGTGAGACTCGTGGACTCTAGCAACAAGTAATCCACCCAGACGCTGCAGCAAGGTGACTTGTTTGTTTTCCCCAAAGGTTTACGTCACTCTAAGATTTCTTGCTCTACGTAATCTCGGAGTCTCCTTCATCATGCTGCAATATGGTAAATACCCACCGCATCCTCTAACCCTCGCGGCCCTGAGCTTCTGTACCTCGTTCAATTCAACGATAGAACTTGCAAGGTACTGTCATTGAGGGCCTCGTGGACTAGTAACAAGCTTTTCATCGAAACGATGCAGCAAGGTGACCTGAATGTTTAGCGAAAGGTCCTTCTCCCCGCCTTACGAGAAGATCTCCACGACACACTTAACGCTGACGAGCTTGATCCAGCAACGTGGTGGAACTCGATGCAGACTACTGTACCATGTCCCAGGACAACCACGTCACACACCAAAACTGCCCTCACGACTTGGTTCTTCTTGGCAAACTTGCGAACCCGATGACTTACACATGGTTGACCTAGACGGATTCAAAGGAAGGTTTCAAAGTTAAAACGAACGGGAAGATCTTCGACCTGCGAACCCGATGACTTACACATGGTTGACCTAGACGGATTCAAAAGAAGGTTTCAAAGTTAAAACGAACTGGAAGATCTTCGACCTGCTACAGTATATGCAGTTTCAGCAGTTCTGCGGGCAAAGGTAGAGACATGGTTTTGCTTTCTCGCAAGGGTTACGCTCGTTAAATAAAGTTTCTATGTAATTCTCGTAGATGTATCCCGTAGTCTCTTCAATTAAATTTCTCCAGTAAGCCGCTGGAAGATATTGAAAGTGATCTTCACATCTTTACATATTTGTTTTAACACTTCTTCTTGGAAAGGTTAAGCTATGGATTTTTATCGAAAAAATTAAAAATGTTAATACTCGTGCAAAGCACACATGTCTATACCAAGTCATGGATCAGTTTGCATATCTTAGCTTATGGGTGTGGTGATTGCAGTGACCACGTGTAATGAAGGTAAAGTAATTTCAGTAATTTATTTTCATTATTTAATTTAATAAAGTAAATTCAGAAAGATATTTTCCTTTATTCTCCTCTTGTCTAAAATCACTTTTTCTATTAACAAAATGCCAACTCTCATGGTACAGTATTAATTCACTCTTTGTTATCACGCTTGTCGTCATTTCTCCTGCCAGAAGTTCATCTTGGTAGCATATTTAGGGTGAATAAAAGGATAATGGGAACAAGGAGATTGATATTATTTATTTATATTTCTTGTATAGGTTCACACCAATTCCCTTGGTCTTCTCTCTTCTTTATCTCTCAACTATTAGTATAAATGTATAGAAGGAATTATTCTTTTTTCTCTCAGAATAGAATAAGATTCTGTTCTGCTACATGATACCCAAAAATCTCCGTCTTAACATTTCTTTGTTGGTAGTAAGTAAATGAGATGAATCATAATTGTAATAATGTAAAACTAATGAATCATTTTAATTATATTTTGCAATTTCACATATTCCAAACTGAGATGAACACGTAATCACCATAATGTTCTTATGTATAACGTAAATTTTTGTTTCCCTAAATGAATGAAATAAGTGTTCGAGTTTTATGTTACACATTCTTACATTACGTTCTCAGCATGGTCATTTATGTTCTACAACTATCATCATCTTCGAAATAGTCTTGAACATTGGATATGAATATATATTAGCACAAATGGAGTATATTATTCAATGAAATGTCGTAATTAGATGACTCAAACTTCTAAATTATCTGCACACTGGAGGTATTGATGTTGCACTGGAGATGTACAGCATCAACACACAAACATGAAATTCTCTTGACCTTTTGACTTTTATTTGGTTTACAAAGCATAAATATTTTATTTATGGTTTTCAGTGAAGGTTGAATATTTAATTGTGAAGTTAGTCTGTACTTGTAAAGCTATAAAACTAAACTTGTTTCAAGTTGTGTAGCATTTGACTCCTTTATTAAAAGTTGGTGTGAATGAAAACAAACCTAAGTATCTAACATTCTCTTTGGTCATTTTCTTTCCCTATTTCAGCACCAACGATGATTTACTATGCAAATGTAAAAAAACAAGCCTCAGTTCTTATACTCGTAAATATATATTTATTTATCATGTTTATGCTATCTTTGAATTTATAGAAAAGATAAACTGATGTCATGTTTTTTGTTCAATGTGCGTAGCATGAATCCTGGTAAGTTAATCCAAAGTTATAATACGAAGAATGCTTCTAATATTAATAAAAGAATTAAAAATAATAATAATTTAGATATAATTTTAATTTATGTATATATGTGTTGTAAAGCTATAGAACTAAACTGATTTCAAGTTGTGTAGCACTTGGATCCTTTATTGAAAGTTGGTGTGAATGAAAACAAACCTAAGTATCTGACATTCTCTTTGGTCGTTTTCTTTCCCTATTTCAGCACCAACGACGATTTACTATGCAAATGTAAAAAAACAAGCCTCAGTTCTTATACTCGTAAATATATATTTGTTTATCATGTTTATGCTATCTTTGAATTTATAAAAAAGATAAACTGATGTCATGTTTTTTGTTCAATGTGCGTAGCATGAATCCTGGTATGTTAATCCAAAGTTATAATACGAAGAATGCTTTTAATATTAATAAAAGAATTAAAAACAATAATAATAATAATTTAGATATGATTTTAGTTTATGTATATATGTGTTGTAAAGCTATAGAACTAAACTGATTTCAAGTGTGTAGCACTTGGATCCTTTATTGAAAGTTGATGTGGATGAAAACAAACCTAAGTATCTAACATTCTCTTTGATCTTTTTCTTTCCCTATTTCTGCACCAACGATGATTTACTATGCAAATGTAAAAAAACAAGCCTCAGTTCTTATACTCGTAAATATATATTTGTTTGTCATGTTTATGCTATCTTTGAATTTATGAAAAAGATAAACTGATGTCACTTTGTTCAGTGTGCGTAGCATGAATCCTGGTAAGTTAATCCAAAGTCATAATACGAAGAATGCTTCTAATATTAATAAAAGAATTAAAAATAATAATAATAATAATTTAGATATGATTTTAATTTATGTATATATGTGTTGTAAAGCTATAGAACTAAACTGATTTCAAGTTGTGTAGCACTTGGATCCTTTATTGAAAGTTGGTGTGAATGAAAACAAACCTAAGTATCTGACATTCTCTTTGGTCTTTTTCTTTCCCTATTTCAGCACCAACGATGATTTACTATGCAAATGTAAAAAAACAAGCCTCAGTTCTTTTACTCGTAAATATATATTTGTTTGTCATGTTATGCTATTTTTTAATTTATAGAAAAGATAAACTGATGTCATGTTTTTTGTTCAATGTGCGTAGCATGAATCCTGGTAAGTTAATCCAAAGCTACAATACGAATAATACTTTCAATATTAATAAAATAATTGAAATTAAAAATCATATTAATTCATATATGATATTGAAAGACTAAACGGAGTCACCGCTATTCGGTGGAGTGTCCATTCTATGGTGTATGCGGAAGTTGAATGGTACTTCCAGCGACTCAAGTTGCGGTGCAACTCGCCAAAGGGTACCGGCAGTCGGATATGGAGCTTCTCTCATATTTCTCTACTCCATGGTATATGGCTAACAAGGGTTTTATTGGTTGATGCATTTCTGCCACCACATTAATTTATCATCCATCTGCAGTTTCCTGACTTATTGGTCATTCTTCGTTCGGTTGTGAATACCTTCAGTTGGAGCTATGAGTTTATAGGATTGATACCAACACTAAAACCATCTGAGGGACGAACGTAGAGCTAGCACATGCTCTACTTACCTGCAAGATTTAGGATGTCTGTCAGGAAGGAAGTATGGAAGAAGGTTTGAAGGTCAGCGAAAGTCATCTTCTGTATTTACAGGTAAAGCAGTCTCTCACTGAAGCTAACAATCTAGACTAAGTGACCGCTTGTCTCTACAAGGGATAATTCTTTCGCAGCCTCTACATCTGAAAAGTCTTGGGAGATAGTTGTTTCTAATACTTGATCTCAACTGTAGGCAGGCTACAGCAGAAGAGCTGCAAGCGATTGTGTGTGTGTGGTGACTTAGCATTGGTCCCGAAAGCAGCACGATCTAAACGGGGACCGGGCCAGAACGCCTTTGAAGATGGGTGGTATGACAGTGAAAGATTTCCAGCCTGCGCGATATGCTTGGCGTTGGTTTGAGGTTGCATTATTGAAGAAGGCAAGCTTCAGTGATGACCTTATGGGGAAGGACGCGGCACCGTGTCCATGGTTCTCAAAGGGAGTGGAAGATTGCAGACGACCGCGTTTTCGTCTCCTCACACAGCTTGTATTGAAACAGCAAGGTTCTAACGCCGACGAGCATTAACACAGTTGGAGGCGGTACACCGTTCTCGACGACTGATGAATTTAACAGAGTAGTGGAAATCAAGCAGGAGAAAAGGACAACGGATGATTCTAGGTTAGTGGAAATCAGGCGGGAGAGGAGAACCAGAAGAACATGAGCATAATCGAGTTCCTGCCGCGCTTAGTACTGATGTACTGCGAGAGATTTTCACCGTGGTCGAGTGGATTTACGATCAGCTACGGATGATTCTCTGTTGTTAGTGGAAATGAGGCGGGAGAGGAAATTCCGAAGACCACAAGAATTTCGAGTTCCATACACGTTGGTGATACTGTGAGATATCTTCATAATCGTTACGAGTGGATTCACGATCAGCATTGATACGTACAGTGCACCATTCTCTAATAGTGGAGACAAATAGTGGACAATGAATGAAGATAAGTGTTCGAGTTTCTCTCACCTTGAGATGCAGTATTAAACCAGACAGACATAACATAGAGTTGCGATTCTCATCTTGTTCTCTACCGTCTTGTTCCCGAGTCTGTCTTGAACGAAACAGAGAGTTTATCATTCGTACCTGAGACTGTCTTGAACGAAAGTCCTGAGAGTTTTTCATTCGTAGCTAGTGCAGCAACAGTATTGTTTGTAGTCCGTGTCTTCGAAATGACACTTGAGTATCTCGACGCATATGCTCTAGCTGAGAAAATTTCTCAGTACATAGGAAGTACAGAATATGAGAGCACAATCATACATCAAGATATAGATTCTATAGCATTCTTCAGCATGACTAAAGGAGATTTGAACGACATCGGAGTGTCTAAGATGAGACATGTTCTCAAATTCGCTCAGATAATTGAGACTCCTTCTCGTCTTTGGCAGACTTCTTGATGGCATCTGTCTACCAGTGGTGATGAAGTGTCCGATGAACTTGTGATGAAGAAGCAGACTTTTCAGTCGCATCTGTCGACTGGTGGCCATGACGATGAAGTCTTGGACAAGTAGAAGAAGGACGTGCACATCGAGAAGCGCACTCTTCAGACAGAGGATGAACTGCAACGGAACAAGCCGGACGTGGACAAGCCTAAGAAGAACAAAGCAGACGTGGACAAGCCTAAGAAGCATGTGCATGACAAGAAGAATTCAGAAGATGTAACCGGAACACCTTTCTGGCCAGCATACGGAGAAATCTTCAAACAACATTCTATCGGGAGGAGATTTCTGAGAAAAGATCATCCGGTGGCATGGAGAGATTTGCTTGACGGGTATCGTATGATTCGACAGTGGTACATCCAGTGTATGATAGATCCGATGTTAAAAGACATCATCAATGCAGATTTCAAAAAGAATGGAGATGTTCGCAATAAAGGCAAACAGTTTCTGCAATCGAAGATTGATAAACTTCCATCGCTTAGGTTCCAGTGCCTCAAGACGAAAGAATGTCATAACCTAACATGGCTTTTTGATGATGTGTATGACTACTTTGTCTCTCACAGACAAGATAACAAAAAACGTTTGAAGCGCCGAAGTATTCTTCAGAGCTCATATACAGGTAATCATTTTCCCTGTACCAAAACATGTAAAGTCTCTTTTTCTGTTTGAAGCGCAAAAGTACAGTCATTGTTCATCTACAGGTGAATACTTTTCCTCTACCGTATGCTATAAACTCTCATTTTATGCTTGAAACGCAGAAGTAGTCTTCAGAGCGGTACTTCATGTAATTTGTTTCCTTGTATCGTAGCATGTAAAGTTTCACTTTATGTTTGAAGCGTAAAAGTATTCCTCAAAACATCTACAGGTAATTTTTATCTTTGTCCCATACCATATAAAGTCTTGTTGTATGTACAAAGAATATATGTATTACATATGTCATGCTAACTCTTGCGTACTCGGATGGTCTCTGTTCTGCAGTCATTTCTTCAAAGTTGAATGAAGAATCTGCATCAGCAGTATTGTCCGGACATGACCCGAACTCGTCGTCCAACTTGAAGGATGACATACAAGAAATGCTTCCATCAAAGTTCAGTGGAGATAACGAGGAGAATGATAAAGAATTGGTACCGGAGAGTGTTAAAAGGATGATTGAACTTTTGATTCCCATGACCAGTCGAAGAAAACAGCTGTTTTCGTCTGCAGCTGAAAACGGAAGTTCACAACTCTCTTCAGTTGATGATTCATTGAGAGCTTTCAGTAAAGACACGGAGACGGAAGAAGTGTTGGCATACCAACCATCTTCTTCATGTTGCAGATCGCCTAGGAAGAAGGTTAAGTTGAATTTCACCAACAGTCGGAAGTCTCCTGTATATATTCCGAGGTCTTCTTCTCGTATCAGAGCATCACTTCTGCAGGATTCCTCTGAAGAAGCATATGATGATTACATACAAGATACTACGGATCATCCGTCGCTACGATATGCTGCTGTAAGTGATCTTCTACAAACCGAGACAGAAGGTTCAGGCTCTAAACACTATCAGGTACATCAATGCTTCATTCAATCGCATGTTTTGATTACGTAACAATGACATTTTTACATATAGATTAGTTCAATCTGAAATTTCCCTTTCATGCCCGTTCAGTCTGTGAATCTTTGATCATATCTCGTTCTTTCTCTGCGGACAAGACATGTACAGAACCGATCTCCGAGAACAAAACCAGTTACAGATTTCTAACCTAGTGAGCACTCCAGGACTCAGTAAGTCCAACTGACATGTTACCTACGCTACAAGCTGGATCTACAGGGAATCTGCCCTATCTCGATGATAAAGATTCAGGTTAATGCGTCGGTAAATTTACAATTTCTCCTTTTTCATCCGGACCATTTATGTTACGATCTTCGTACTATGGTCGCGGATCCGGAGTGGCGGAGGATATGTAGCTCGTTGCTCATTTGCATTTCACTTCTTCGGTGATCAAGATCTGACTAGAAAAGGCCTTAACTTTGAACTGAGATCCGGCCGATGGCATGTTAGACTTGTAGACAGTGCTGGATTCATCTGCGTTTTCTCAAACTACTCCAGGCGTGTGTATATGATCTTTGAAGTAGGTGCTTATTGATGTCATTCACATTCTTCCGACCTCTTATTTCAGCTAAACGCGTGACAGTAAGAACTGTCCTGTGTCTCTCTTTCAATTATTTTTGACAAAGAATGGAAGAACTAGGAGGAGGACTAGGTAAATGTTGCACGACGTTAAAGGTGCCTGGTCGCCTGCCTGCCTGTATGCAAATAGATAAAATTTGCTCTTTTCTCCTTTCTCTGCCAATTGGGATCTTCTGACAACTTGCAACTGAATTCCGTTTCGCATGGCCATGAAAGAAGAAAGCATCTGTAGCTTTAAGACCTCTAGTTCAAGAACGGTTCCCTTCCTCAAATCCTTCTCTCTTGGAGTAGGCAAGATGGACTCTCTCAAGCTGTCTGTCTGCCTCTGAACTGCACGTACTTCGGCACGTACTTCAACTGTCGACTGATTGACATCTAACGTATCTGTGTTTGCAACTTATGTTATTATAGGAAGAGTGTTGATTACAGTAACAATGACATTTTTCCATATGACTTAGTTTACAATTGTCTGAGTCTCTCTTTCATTATTTGTGACAAAGAATGGAAGAAGAGTGAACGTGTACTCCAGTTCTTCGATAAGTCAAGGCATATTTCCATTTCATCACCTTAGCTTCAACCATGGCCGTGGTCGACGAGTCTTCAGAGATAGAATCATCCTCTGTCGCCAACTGTCTGGATCTGGACAGTACTGTTACTTCTGGAACCATAACTCTTCTGGCTGATGACCAACTATCGACTGACTTACCTCCAACGACTCTATGTTTGCAACTTATGTTATTTCAGGAAGAGTTTTTATTATGGTAACAATGACATTTTTACATATCTCAGTCATAAGGTCCAGTCTCTGCCCAACTTCTGTTTGGTTAACAGCATGAGATCAGATAAGATTTGAGTCCTGTTGAGATTTTACTGAGTAGAACGACGGGGAGTACGATGAGATGGATGGGATGTCTGTGCGTCTCTATCACCTAACTGCTTTCTCATAATCCAGCAAGAAGCCGTTTGTACATCTCTCTCTCTCACTTCATGTTCGTTCTTCGGGGAGTAGAAGAAATGAGATTGAAGTGGCCAATATCCTCTGATCCTGCTCTGTTCTCTTTGATTCTTTGTTTAATCCTCATTTCGATTTGGCTTTCCCTCCAGCCGTGCGAATGACAACGGTTGTTTGTAAAAACAAGGAAGGACACTCCCCTTTGACTCTTTGAGTCGCCAAGCACCCACAATAACGGTTCCTTTCCTCAAATCCTTCTCTCTTGGAGTAGGCAAGATGGACTCTCTCAGGCTGTCTGTCTGTCTCTGAACTGCACGTACTTCGGCTGTCCGTGGAAGCCTAAGTAATAAGAAAGTTAAACCTCAAATTCATTCCCAAACGGACGAGTCAATGTATCGACGGGAGAGTAAAACTGTAAGTTCTTCTTCTACTACTCTCCATCCTCCTTCTCCTTCCTTCAATTTTTCGTGCACTCATTCTATTCCACTTCCAACGTAATAGGCGTCTATCAACATTTGATCTGTTCTTCATCACAACCAAAATAAAGCAAGCAAGCGAGAGCAGAGACGGAGCATACTGCGGAATGAGAGAACGGTAGTCTGTGTGCATCCTTCCACCCTCTTTCTTTCTGACTCGTTTCTTAACTTCTTAAGACACGATGGCGAAGATTTTGCTGCTGTCGCTGCCGAAGGAGGAGGAGGGCCAAAGAAACGGAGGAGAGTCGAGGGCCAGTCCTCGGCGAGATCTTTTGACCTTAGCGTTAACTTTCCGTTATTTTTCCTGGCTCTTGGTTTTGCTTGTACAAGGTCGGTCCGGCCGATTTCGAGGTTTTCTAGATTTAACAATACTTTAAAATGATTTCATGTTTATTCTTCAACTGTCGACTGATTAACATCCAACGTATCTGTGTTTGCAACTTATGTTATTACAGGAAGAGTGTTGATTATAGTAACAATGACATTTTTCCATATGACTTAGTTTGCAACTGTCATGCCTCTCTCTTTCATTATTTGTGACAAAGAATGGAAGAAGAGTGAACGTGTATGTCATTTTTCCATATGATTTAGTTTGCAACTGTCCTGCGTCTCTCTTTCATTATTTGTGACAAAGAATGGAAGAAGAGTGAACGTGTATGTCATTTTTCCATATGATTTAGTTTGCAACTGTCTTGCGTCTCTCTTTCATTATTTGTGACAAAGAATGGAAGAAGAGTGAACGTGTACTCCAGTTCTTCGATAAGTCAAGGCATATTTCCATTTCATCACCTTAGCTTCAACCATGGCCGTGGTCGACGAGTCTTCAGAGATAGAACCATCCTCTGTCGCCACTGTCTGGATCTGGACAATACTGTTACTTCTGGAACCATAGCTCTTCTAGCTGATGACCAACTACTGTCGACTGACTTACCTCCAACGACTCTATGTTTGCAACTTATGTTATTTCAGGAAGAATTTTTATTGCACGAACAATGACATTTTTACATATGATGTGTTTGCAGCTTTATGTTATTTCAAGAAGAGTTTCATTTCTAACATATATTGTTTCTAACTTATTTATTTCAGGAGGAGCCATATTTCAACAACATATCTTTGAGGTCGAAAGAGTTGATATGCATGTTGCTGTTCGACGTGCCCCGGAAAACCGAGTTGTATGGCAAACTCAATAAGTTCATATCTGAGACTAACTCGGCTGATAGTTCTCGGAAAGCTTTTAGAGGTCATCGGAGTTTTAACACGGAGGAGAAGATAGATATGGTTGCAACATGGGCACTGGAGAATCAGAAGGTTCTCATCACATGGCCGTTCATGAAGACTGATGTTGCAGGGAAGTATGAACTTACTCGTGGTAATTTGTACTTGGGAGATCCAAAAAATTAGTGTTTGATTTGATCTACGAGAGAAAAGTACATATTATGAGATATAGTACAACTGCGGGATGACTTGCATCTATTGAAGATTGTTTCTCGAGCTTGCGAAGCAGAAGACTATAGATTTATGATCATAGTAAGAAATCAGTAAGCGGAGAAGAAGACTCTAGGTTTAAGGTCACACCATGATATCAGTAAAGGAGATTGATTTCAAGCATGTCTCTTCTCATTTTGTGTTTGTTTACTTTCGAAAGCATGTCTCTTCTCATTTTGTGTTTGTTTACTTTCGAAAGTTATGCTGCACTGCCGTTCATGCTTCTCCAGCCACTTGGGGTTTCATAGCACGTGCTCTCGATCTCTTCCGTGACTGCAGTGAGTCAGGTTTCACAGGTCTAAATTAAAAGCTGAACTAGATGAATATATAGTCACCGCAGGTACATATCGGTAAGGAAGGATATCTGATCCTACGATTTTGTAGACCTTGCATGCAGGCTTTTGTCTACCGTGTCTAGGAAGGTGTGTCAGAGTCCAAAGTTGGAGACCTACCGCAGAAACAGGACATCCTCTTTTCTTTTCTTTCACCGGCCGGTTATGATTTTGCAGATCTGTCCACTCTCCCTATCCTGCACGAGAAAAAGTATGCAGCCCATGGATCCGGACCTCGTACAGATGGTGACCCTCGTGAGGGCAATTGCAAGCCTCTGTATATAATATATTATCTCTGCAGTTCTACATTCGATAACAACTTTTTCTTCAAGCTCTTTCATTCAACCGTTGCTTGATTTATGGAAGAAATGTAACAATGCACCTGCTTTATATATATCTCAGAGGGAAGATAGAGGCAAGCCACCAGAGCTCGATAGAGCCCTTGAACGTGCAGACGTTGCAGTCTGTCTTGTAATTTTCGGAGAAGTCAAGCTAGCCTACATAAGTCCGGCCCGGAAATAGCTGGTACTCCATGCCAGGAATTCGAACATTCCATTCACTAAACCCTTCGCTTTCCAGGCTGCTCTAAACTACCATGATGTACAGTAGGTGACTCGAGTGTCTGAAGAAGAATTCGACATTCACTTGAAATGAGACTGACATAACTTAGATGTAATATTTCTCACATCTTCTTTGATATTTTGTTATTTGCATTGCACGAAGTGCGCATTTTTCCAGGGAGTAAATACCGTTTCTTGTCAAAACAAGGAATAATACACTACTGTGATAATATAATCAGTTTTTTCCGAGTAAAAAAATTTATTTCTTCTCAGCGTCTGCAAAACGCTCCTTACGAGGAAGACCAAACCATGAATTCCTCGAATACAGACTTTTTACGTATATGATTCACGCGAGTCGTGCAATATACTCCGCTCCATCCGTCCTGAATCTGGGTAGCCATCGATTTCTCCCTGTGCTTTAACCTTTGCATAGTACTCTGATAATTATTGCGATTCAGAAATCCATGAGTAATGACGAAGAAGCAAAGAACATGTTATAAGTTCAGTTACGGTTTACATTTCGTGCAAATATATTTTACTCTTTTAAGTCTAAGAATGCGTGAGTGCAAAAGATGTCCATGTAGTTTGAAGTATATTATACATACCAGTTAGGTTGCATCCTCGTGTACCGGACCTGACGAGGGAATACCAATTATCAATGCTTCCTTGGTCTGTAGAGCATGTTCACGTCAGTGTCCGGGAAGGTTTCTGTCGAAAATCGGTAAATTTCCGGTGGATGGAAGGGAAATTTCGGAAATCTTAAATTTTCGCCGGAAATTTTGACTAGTTTCCACTAAAATCTCAACTTTTTCTCTCGGAAATTTTCCGGCAGATTTGGGTAAAGACCGGTAATGTCGATTTTGAACCGGAAATGACACAACGTAACGCCGGTACTCCCCGAACATTGGTTCACGTGTAACCAGAATGAATGAGCGATTATTGTATTTTTCACTGACGTGAATAGTTTATAATTTTTGGCTTTGTTTTTAGCCAGGTTCTGTTTTGTCATGAGTACTCGGTGTGAGAATGATTGCTCAAATTGTTAAACTCTTGTCAGGAGAGAAAAACTCTTTTGCACGAAGCGCAGAAGATCAAACTTGTACCTTCACACTGGGAGATGAAGCTTTCCCAATCGTTTGTGTCCTTGAATTGGTTAACACTTATTAATTACCTTAATTTCAAATTTTCACATTAATTTGTATAGAACTTATATTTACACATATACACATATTGTGATAATACAAATCGGAAAATTTTCTCTCGCCTACAAACCAATTCTGACTCCTCACCCCGTGATCAGCACCAGTCCCATCTGCAGTTTCTTTTCTATTTCCTTGCGTGTCATCCGGCGAGAAGCTCATGTTGCATGTATATTTATTTATTTATTTAAAGAATAAGCTTGAAGTTTGTAAAAGTTATAATCTAACTGCCGAACTCGAAACATTTACACAGGGTTCACTGTATATTATCTGAAATCAGTGTACCTCCTATGGCGAAAACTGGCCTACAAAGTTCTCTGAACTCTTCTCTCCCTTCCTGAAGATTGCTACGAGCATTAAGCTTAGAAAACCTTTTCTCGCTGCTTTACCTGATCGATCACTCAAATTCATACCCGGCGATTCCGATTTTCAGATCAATTTCCCCACCTGCGCATACTGCACGAACGATCGCATCGCCCTTGGAAACTTTTGCCACCAAGGCTCCAGCATCAGGCGAGCGCCCCTCGTCACTCCCTCAGGCTCCGTCGCTTGCTGAACCGTTGGTCAGAGCGAGGACGTCGTCCGTTACTTTCCTCGTATCTGCCGCGGCTGTGTTACTGAAGTTCGCCTCCATTTTTTGAAGTAAAGCTCGGGTACCTATCGAGAGCTCTGAAAATCACTCCCTCGACGTCGCCCTCTTGGCTCAAGCGGTAGCTCGAGCTGAATTCGCCCTCAATTTTATCTTCTGTCCATGATGTGCGAATAGAATGAGTTGAAGCTATATTGTGTCAGGAATTAATAATTGCGTTCCTTGAATCTTCTCGTGTGCCGTGAACACTCTATGTTTAAGGAACATTTTACAGTTCCTTGACTGGCTTTCTGCAGGTTGTTGTGTAATAGATTCAAGATTGGGGTATGAGGGCGTATAATTCTGTGATAAGGGGTACGAGATAATTCCCTGTTCGTTCTCGGGTATGACAAGTAAACAGCTGTTAAACAGGAGTTCACTAGTTATCGTTAACCTGTGAATATCGTTCGTTGGCAGTGTTATATTATCTGCGGCATAACTTTCTGAAATCACTGTTCCACCTGCGTTTCTTCGGACAGCCTTTCTTTCTTTCTGTCAGTACAGAAGGTTCTTGAAATTCCAGTGTTTGCGCCACTCTGTTGAAATCGGCATTCTTTAAAAAATACATACTTATTGCCTGGAATGCAGTGAACGAATGAGTGGGACTGGAGAAAGGCTGATGTAGCACTTGAATTATGGCATGAGTAATTCCGCACAGGCACTGCTGGAATGAAGCAGAGTGGAACAGAAGCAGTGAAACAGACCTATGGAAACGCGACTGCATTCCCCAAACACACCGATGTCAACGCAGCTTCAGTAACAGCTTCCGAAGAATATTAGCAGGCTTAGGTAACACAAAGGTTTTTGTCAGTTCATAAAGGTGGGGTAATTGTTGTGTGCGAAACCATGATCTCTGGTTTTAGGTTTCATGGGACTGTGAGATAATATTTTGTATTTTATATTTTTGTTACTTTTAATATTATTAAAACATGTAAATTTAGAATATAATCGTTCTTCAAAAAACTTATCTCCGGAAAAAAGAAACTAGTCGACAAAATACTATGTGCGGCTGGATCTGACAAGATACTATGTGCGGCTGGATCTGTAGTGCAACTTTGCACCTACGGTTACTTGCAAAGTACTGTTTACTCCATTGACTAGGGACAAATATAAATATAATTGTAAATCCTTTTTACAATTATAAATCCAATTTTTACAATTATAAATTATACAATTTTTATAATTGTAAATCCTTTTCCTTACTAGCAAAAGCGAGAGCTTCACCTGTCTAGTGTCAAAGTTCGGGAAGACAGTTAGCAACTCTCGTTCAAACAGGATAAACCACGTTGTCTTAGGTTCGACTCAGCTTGTCGATGATGTTTCTGGTATGCGAACTTCGGTATGGTATTTCTGGTACTGAACTGTACGAGGCTTAATTAATGTGTATTCTCGTGGTGCCCCAAAGTTGATCTTGAACCCTTCCAAGTTGATGAACATCAATCTTCAGAGGCCGGAAGTGTATACTGGTCCAAACTTCTCCCGGAATCACTCCCATCTCGAGGTTCCAGTTTCTCTGATTCATCTCCAGTTGTGTCATATCGATATTCTTTGGTCAATCTAGAATTTCAGTCCCAGATCAGTTCGAGGATCAGTTACAGCTTAAGCTGTAATTGATCAGAATCTCAACGGTTTCAATTCTTGGTACGTCGAGGTATATATATGTCCGAAACTGGGAAATGAGAAAAGCAAAAACTTACCACCGGAGGTCGGGTATGTACTTGTCAATGAACTTATGATGAACACCATGTTTCTTGAACATATATCTGCATAGACCGCAAACCGAGTTGGTCAGTCGTCTAACCCTAGTATCAGGATCGTAAATCCCTCGACTGCATATTAAGCTTGGTTTGTTTACAATGTTCACGATGCCAATGAGAAGTCTGACTCCAAACTCTCTGAGTGCTTTTGGTGGAGGTACCACCACAAGGTGAATCAATTCTAAACTTTGCAAACCTCGATAGGGACGTCTCAGCTGGGCTGCACTTGACGTTTGAAGATGTTTCTGCTTTCTCCGGACCCACATGAAGCACCAACAATAGAGGGCAATTATCATCTACAGCTGGATGAACCAGATCCACTTTCATGGACTTGTAATAAAATGTACACTTTTGGAAGCTCTTCTTAGGGCTAGTTTTGCACCACTGAATAGGCCGATGAGAATATTGTGAACGAGAACATTGCCACAGATAGTCCATACGTCAAGAGCAATGTTGCCACCCATCCGACAACGAATAACGATAGGAGGTTCCAGTTGTCATTCTGCAAAGATTTTACCACGAGTCAGTCTCGTAAATGAAGCAAACGTTGAGTTTTGTACAACGCTGAATTGAGAAGATTTCCCACTTCCCAGATTTCCCGCTTCCCACTTGCTGCAGCTGGCCATGAAGGCTTGCTACTTGTAACTTGTAATTATCCACCAGTTCGCGCATGATGAGGTTCGGTTCTCATAGGATTGTGTTCAAGACAAGTAATCAAAGTGTAACCAACAAGTGTTCCCGACAACGAGTTCAAGACTTTAGTATAGAGAACGATCGAACGTTCAAATGAACCGTCATTCTGGAAAGGATGATTAGAGCGCATGCATCCGCAAACAGATAGAGCGAGATTTTCTCACGTGAGCTCTCAAGGACGCGAGAGCTATCAACCTTCGATTTAAATTTCATCGACCTCTGGCAACCCGTGCTCTCGTAACCACATACATGGCTCTACCGCATTTCAAGACTTACCACAGTCATCACCGGAGGTCTAACCGGTTGGTGACTGAGGAAGACACTTTCACCTTCGGGAGACTTAGGAGGATCAACTGTTAGTTTCACGGACTGAGGAAGAAGAAACCTTGTAATTGTTGTGTGCGAAGCCATGATCTCTGGTTTTAGGTTTCATTGGACTGTGAGATAATATTTTTGTATTTTATATTTTTGTTACTATTAATATTATTAAAACATATAAATTTAGAATATAATCGTTCTTCAAAAAACTTATCTCCGGAAAAAAGAAACTAGTCGACAAAATACTATGTGCGGCTGGATCTGTAGTGCAACTTTGCACCTACGGTTACTTGCAAAGTACTGTTTACTCCATTGACTAGGGACAAATATAAATATAAGTGTTATTCATTTTTAACTGCAATACTGCTATTATGTTATAAAAATAACAGATATTATATTTATTTGGTTATATATATGTCTGATTTAAACAAACTAGTTTAGTTTCACCGGTTCACTTTTCATTTTACGGGCTCATCCATGTGCTTGTCTTGTACAGTTTATATTCACAAATATAAATATAATTATACACTTAAAAGATATTTTAAGTATATATTTGAATACTTTTGCACTTACGCATGGTAGCAAAGTCAATGCAAACCCTCTATAAGGAAAAGCGACGCAATGGATACCAAGGTTACCAAACGGATGGGAAGACCGATCACCCCTATAAGTGCAAGCTGCCATGCTACTCTTTTCCCTTTGCACTTATCCACGTCCGACTGTAGTATGCAAGTCAGGAAGAAGTTGCACCCGAAAGTCAACCGTCCAAGCTGCGAAGATCTGACACTCCTACTCTAGTACCAGTGTACACGAGTTGCGGCTCTTTCTCTCGTTAAACGACAAGTTGTAAAATGTTTCAACAGTGAGTACACTATCGAAAGGCCAGATCAAGTGTATGAGTCCACGATTCCTCGTAGAAAAGTCGGTTGCGAAGCCAGAAAGCAATCCAACTCTAGCGGCGGACGGATGGCTAAGCGTGCGGACCGCGTACTGGAGCCCAGTCTGATATCGTCCTGCTCGTGTGAGATGACAGCCTTCATCTGCTCATTCAGTCCTGGCAGATACACTAGTCTGTGGGATCCACTCGGCCCAGTACCAAATGATCTCACCTTCAAGAACCGTTCGTTACAGCAAGTAGACACATGATGTACAGTATACTTTGGAGGATAAGAAGAAGGTTTCATGGGACCTTCTCGAGTAGATGATGTCGAGATATATACATCAACGATTTCCAAGTTGTATTGCACAGAATCAGGAATTGCTTACTTTTTCTTTCTTGGGCAGGAAACTGCACGAAGCTCGAAGCTGCACAAATAGCTGGGATGGTATTTTAGTTTGACTTCTCCGATCGGGTCGGATGATTATTCGGAGCTTTAAGGGTCTTCTGACGGATAAGATCATGAAGATAAAACGTCCCATAAAGATTCGCAACTGTTTCACAGGTACGTTGATTACCTTTTCTCCGCCTGCTTTCGTGAAGGACTCGGTCGCCGTCGGATCCTCTGGACAGGACGGCAACTGAGGCTTACGTCGCATCGTCATGTTCCTTCAAGGTACTGTACTCCTGAGAAGCGAGAAAGTCTTTCAGTTTTGGGAAGAGTTTTCTTGACACTTGTTTTTCTTCCTTTTTCCTATTTCACTTCGATTTCTGTTGAGTGTTGGTATAATTCCCGTATAGGTGGTCGCATGAGACCCCAGTCAATGAATATCCGTCGAGCATACGTTTGCACGGTCGAATCTTCGGACCAAACCTCATCCGACGTACTTCTGACCACCTTCGACAGAGAATGACTTCATTCCCTGGACAAGTGTAGGACTCTAGGAGGAGGATAGCATGGAAGTCTTGGGGATGTAGATCTATGGAGCTTTTATGTATAGGGTGATGCACTGAACGAGCATCGCCGAGTCGTAACCCAATTTTCCATAATGCGTCGGTCTTCATAATGCGTAAAGCGCATTTAGTTTCACTAACTGTTGATCTGGCACACCTACTTGGTTGTCGGATGACGTAAGAGTGAGATTACACTTCATCGTCTTACTAGTGAGACTACAAGAGATATTTCTGAAGGAAATATAGTTTCTTCTGTTGAATGATTGGAGACCACGTGTAGATGAGATTTTTACGAGGATGGTTTTCTCTAGAAAGAGTTGAGCTCGTAGGGATCTAGAGTAACATAGTGTTTTACAGTGCCCTCCATACCCGACTCTTTATCTTTAATTGTAATGAGAATGATTAATTTAGAGTTTAATATTGTATGTTACATTAAATCTTAAGTGTAGGTATAAAAGTGAAAAACATACTTTTTTCCTTGTTTACTTTAGGTTAGGAAAAGATCTGTTTTATTTCAAAGAATCACCAAAAAGTTTTAATTTTTAATGAATACTAAGTATTTAATTGTGAAATTAATCCCATATTGTAAACCTATGAGAGAGCTTTGATTTAAATCTTAATTATTTAACAACGGGCACCTGGTTTTACTCCGAAAAGCATTAGTGTAACACAATGAATAAACACCATAGATGCGTTATGGCTAGCAGTTACGTCCGTGGACGTCTATATTGTAAATCTAGTGACGGGAGTGTCACTGACTCTGGTTTTGGTAAAAAACTGATGCCCGGTGATTTCGAGTTCGGATACCATCTTTTCTATTCACGAGCTATCTGCGTAGAAAAAACAAAAACTCTCACCTTGTCTTTATTCAACACAATCAACAGCTCGCTACAGTGTTCTTTGTTTACCTTCTTCATTGGGGAAAATGGAAGACATACAAATTTATTCCTTAGAAATTTCTTCTGGTTTACTTTAGTCGCTCAATATATAATATATACGCTCTCCAGACGTCGGGCCAGTTAAACTTAAATGATTTTCAGTTAGATTCTGGTATTTTATAGTAATATTGCGCAATTTATTTTTGTCCAATTCTCGATCTTTAACCCCGAGTTTGAGCATAAAATAACAAAAAATAGTATTCTTTTCTTCTTCCCAGTGTATTTTGAGTCTGAGAAATAATTTAATATTTTTCTAAAAAACCACGAAATCTTCATCTTGACATTTTTATGTCAATAGAAATTTCGAAAATAAATTTCATATATAACATTTCTATTTGAATATCATCTCAGTAGTTTGTTTCGAGATGAATCATAACTCTAAGTTCATAAGCTGTTGATTAGTTATAAATTGATTCTTTATTTCACAGATTCTAAATTGAGATGAAAATATAATCATCAAAACCATCTTTGGCATAATGGTTAAATTTTCTCAGTTCACTAAAAGAAAACCCGCAAAATAAAGTCTTCTCTAGAGCAATTGTAGGCAAAATCGGGATTTAACAGTCTGGTAGATAAGTAAAACCCCCGCCCCTGATACTTAGGGTTTGGGTAACCCTAACCCTTCATTTTTCAGCGGTTGCGGTGGCGGTGAAATGCGCTCCTATGGGTTATCGAGAACGAGTTGTGCTTGTTCATACCCTTTTCGTCCAGTTTCCATATTCAACTTGTAGGTAATATTAGAAAGCCACTGAGAAACGCTACCATTTTACAAAACAAAAATTTGATTTAACTTTCAAAAGTATCAGAAACTAATCATCTAAGATTTGACGTTTTTTGTGTTCCAAGAAAAACTCTGTCTCTAAAGAGGAATTTCGAATTCAAATAAAAATGATAGAGAGATTATTCCCATTGAGGAACTTTTATACCATGAGAGGGGGTTTACAAACGCTCCAGTTCTCATGTGGGTATGAGACTCTCTCTAAAATAAAGTAAAATTACTTTGGATTTTACTTTATTTTAATCCAAAGTAAAATATACATTTTAATTAATATCATTCCCACGATCGGTGATGACTTAGTCGCTTAATCTTTTGGAGTAAACTCCTAGATCTGGATTTGTTGCTTAACAACCTTCGCCATCACTCCATTCTCTGTAAATCCTTATTGGAAGCTTACGAGGTTTTAGATACATTATCTAAAACCTTAGAAGCAGAAAAGATAAAACCAAAAGAAGAAAAGGAGCACAAGGCACCCTTTGCAATTCACGTGCAATTTGCTGCTAACGGTCTAACTTCCTTGCATATCATTCACCTTCTCCATCAGAAGATGGAGGGGTTTAATTTACTATTTAATTATTTTTGTTTGTGAAAGATTAGATGATAAATTGATTACTCGGTTGAATTAATATTCTTTTGCTAATAAATTTTTGCACTTATACATCCAGAAGTGCGTTCGTTTTCTTTATGGGGTATGAATGGATCTTCTTGCATCTCCCGGTCCGGTTAAAATAAAAATATAAAATACAAAATAAGTTGATAAAATATTTATTTTTATCAACTTAGTACAGAATTTCTACTTAACATTATATATCTTTTCCGATAATAACAAACGATAGTTATCACGTCCGGGAGGAATATCATGTGCTTAATAAAATTATCCTAAGACGGTTTTTAATCTACGCACGTCCATTTATCACAAAACTTCACGCTATCGTATAGACAACTTTCATAAATTCTATTATGAAAGTTCTAAAATATAACAAGCATATGACATGCAATATTTTCTCTCTATTTTCACAAAATTTGTTCACATTTAAATTTAACTTTCTCTGTTTTGGGAGGAAGTGCAAAAGTGAACATAAGTCTATCTACAAGTAGAACAAGTGACTGCACCTTGGTAGTAACATATAGTAGTATTATGCAACACGTTAACTCTACTTATATTAATTACCGTGCCATGCACAAGAAGAGTAATATATTGTTATATGTCATCTTATCGGACGATCAAGATTCTGCAGTCTCGCACTATATCAACTAATATGAGTAGAGTGTATATGCATGTTGGATGAATGATAATAACTTTTGCTCGCTTGCTGTAATCGGAGAATTATATAATATTAATAAAATTATAACTAAATAGATAAAAATAATCATAAATTTATGTAAATATTAACTGTTAGTCTATGCCTGAAAACACGAAAAGAGCACAAAATAAACCATAAAACCTGAGTTCACTTTCATGCTTCAAATAATACAAGTCTAAAAACTATAATTATTAATATATTTATTTAATATGAATTTAACTCAATATTTAATATTTCCTGAAAAAAAGTTAGATAATAAATTAAACGTCTAGATATATTTGCACCTATATGTGCTCACATTTTGTATTTACTTGTATTTAGAGCACGCTTTTGCAGTGGAGCAAGTCCTGTCGGAAGGACGGGTACATTTCATTCCTCACAGTCGAAGATGACTTATGGCACGAGGTGACTTTAATCTTTTTGAACTAAATCCTACACTCGCATTAGTCGCTGAAACTGTTGTGTCTCCCCTACAGAACACGTTTTTGCAATGGTTTTCATCAACTTACATGACTCAAGTCCTGTCAGTAGAGGGACCCTCTGACCGACAGGAAGGCAGTGTGTGAGAGATCGGCCGTCTTACCACGACCGTCTGCCGATGCTGATGAGGGCCGAGTGATCGAGTCCGGCCGACCAGGTCACTTGTGGTCTTGTAGCATGATAAGAATCTAAATAAGCTTGAGGTCAACTTGCAGTTGCAGAAAATATGGGCACATGTCAAAGGGTGCTGCAGCCCACCCCACCGCGAAACGCGGATACGTAGAGATATTTGTCACTGCGAAGGAAATGATTTATTTAACTGTTATTATTATTACTAATATATGAATTATTATTTACCTCTACTGCGCGAGTTAAAAGTAGAGCTCCACTGTTTACGCGGTATAGTTAGAAAACTTGTACCGCGGTGCGAATTTATGATAAAAATTCGGTATTAAGTAAAAATGGTATCCAGAAAAAGTATCTGAAGTTTTAACTTTTTACTTTGTGTTATTTTACCAGATCAAAACACTTGTTACAAATTTCCTCCCGGTCTGAGAACTCCAAGCATATAATTTGTAATAAACAAATGTTTGTATTTCACATCAAAGTCGTTTGTAACGAAAATAAGGGACAAGGTACATATGTTTCAACTGTAAAATGAACTCTCAGCTTATATATGATCAAATCAAAAGCGTTTGAAATAAGTTCTACCATGCTCAGAGTGGAAGCAATTAAATCAATTTCAGTAACCTTATGCTCTTCCAGAATCATTATCGTAAAGCTCATGTGAAACTATGTAATCACTCTTAGTATTCACCACAAATACTCTTCAATATGCAAGTAAGCAGTTCATTTAGCGAATAAAAAGGTGGAGAGAGCACTATCATATTGCTCTATTGCGCTTCATTCTTAATCAAAGACACTGAAATCATTGCGAGTATGTTATCGTGCTCGTATCTTTCAAACCAACCGTACACCGTCCGTTACGGAAGGTTGGATTCTAGGAGACGAGAGATATAGTGCCTTGGAATTCCGTTAACCTCAATAGTCTGAAACTATGAGAAACGCCAAGGGGAACGATAGATGACTTTAGAGCTACTGATAACAGTGCTTAGCACCGCTGTTCTTCTCTTCGGGGCGTTAGTTGCTTGGCCCTTCGAGTCTTTCTTTCCCTTGTAAGGCTTGATGGAGTTTTTCCATCCGTTTGCTATTCATTGTGTCGTGTGATTCTATACTCTGAAACTCGCCGAATAGACGTTAAGTATATAGGTTCTCTGTCTTGATATTACTAGATTCCGTACCATCCATTTGTATACTAGGGAGTGTCAAGCCTAAGGAAAGATTCTCTAAAGGGAAAGGGAAGAAGGAAAGAAGCTGTAGTTTATTAAAGGTCAGATCTGGATAGAGCTGTAATCGTTTTATGGGCACTTTTTTCAACTGAAAAGTATCATTTCCAGGTTTTAATATTTTATACTTGATTCTTTGACTATTAAACTTCCTTACAGAAGAAACCCCTCTGCGTAAATACGCAGAAGCACTCAACTAGAATGAGACAATTGAGTCACTGATTAATACGGAGTCAATATTAAAATCTGAAAATGATCTGCAATGAAACATACTACAAAAGAAAACGGTGAAGCTATCACTCGGTTGAAATACTCTTTTTCAAAGTTCTTCACAATCAAATGATTATCTTTGGTCTGTAGTGACAACGAATATTGACTCAACGAATATTGAAAGAAACGTTGGTCGGATAGTTGAGATCCATTCTTCGGCGCAGCAAGATGTACACCGTCAGATCCTAAGTTTCTTCGTATGTAACATCCAGAAGGATCATCGGAAGCGATAAATTCACTTTCTCAAAATTCATCATCAAAATACGAAACTAACCACTGCTTCATTGTGGATGCAATGAAGCTTGATATGAAATGAGTTCGAGAAAAAAAGATTCAAAGTCATTATCAAACCTCCGTCAATAACCACTACTCCCGCATTCTTCACTCCTTCATGCATCCTTCAGTCCTTCATCGAGAAACCCTCACGAATCACTTGCTAAGAGAGAATGTCTTACGAACTCTAGACTCATCATTTATATCCAAAATTCGATGACAAGGACCACTGAAGTGAACGCACACAGATTGATGATTCAACATATTTCATTACAGTACGATCACTTTTAATAGATAATCACGATGTGGCATCTTTCATACGTGAGTTACGCGATAAAGTTCATGAGACATAGAAAAGAAACACATCATAAGTTCTACGAGAATTTCACACAAGAGTGTTATCACAACACGACACCGTACTAGTGATTAAACGGTCTTACAGGAGGAATCGATACGTGTCACACGAAGTAGGAGTGAGTCCGTCTCTAAACATGACATTTCATCTTTCGCTCGTGTCCGACGTTGTAAGATGTTAGGTCAGGTTGGAGAGTATAATAGAGCTGCTAGGGCATTGCATTCTTTGTCAATGACATGTTTTACTAAGAGGACGATCACTTCGTTGCGTCTCTTCATCTCCATCAAGTGATCTTTCACCACTTGAAGTTCATGACTATCAGCTTGAGGAGCCATTATGACTCGATAGATCTTTGTTTACCTAGATCTTGTGTATAGCTCCACGTGTTCAGATAGGAGATTCCTCTAGTGATTTCATGGAGCTTTTTCAGAGAGCGGTAGCAGTAGCTCAAAGACATATTTCATATTCTATAGCTCAAGTACTAGGGACAGCTAGACTTTTGATCATGATGAGGGATGAGAGAAAGATTCGATCGATAGCCATCGGCGAGATTCTCTTACGACTTATTAGTCATATCATTGTTCTTTAGCTTCGAGATACTTTTCAGGATCACCTTTGTCTACATTAGTTTGGAGTTAATGAGTCATTGTCCTTCGACATTATGACTCTCTTGGACATCCATCTCGATTGGGTTGTCCTACAAGTGGACGTTGTGCGAGATGAGAGTTTCTTGCGAACCTTCTAGATGTGATACGATCGTGAAGAAGAGGACAAAAACTACACACAGAATACGGATCGCAAAAAACAATCCATCACGTTCTCGATCCGGCCAAGATAATACACACGACACGCACTTAGATCTTCAACTCCAAGTCACCCAGACTGAAAAATCTCACATTCACAAACTCAGAACTTCAGAAAACTACTCCCGTGGGCGCGTTCACCTAGAAGCTTCACATTTTAAGTTCTGAGATATGCGTACAAGTTGCAGGTCTCGTCTCTACTCATTTTTGTCCTCTAACCTCAATTCCTTGATGTCAAAACTCTCTTCTGTCAGAAAAATTCTCTCTAGTCGTAGCCTCTGTAAAATCTCTCTCCTAGCTCTCTGATACCTCTACTCGATGATTGATCTCTGATACACGATAGTCGATAATCTCCTTTGGAAAACTCTTCTCTCTGAAGTACACCCCCTTGGGTTTTTCCGCTCCTTACGTGACCTCCTCTGTCATCTAGCAGGTGTAAAAACAATGCCAAGACAAGTGACAACAGAAAAATAAAACTCTGGTAAAGATTCAACTCGTAAGAAGACTAGTTCACAAACCTTCGCATACTCATATGTACGGATGACCATCAAGTCGGTTGTACAATCACCTCCATCTGAAGTAACTCCACCACGGCTATCTCTGACCAGTGGAATCACCTCGTTTTGACACGTGGAGTCCGAGTTATTATCATTGTCGTTCTCCGGTCTCCTTAAACTTCATAATGCCGTATATGTCTTCTCATGTATGAGTTTGACTTGATTTTTCGACCCATGTAAATCACACGAAGAGATCTATATTTTTCCACAAAAGAGTTTGTACCAACTTTGAGTGTCTTTTATTCCATCTCGCTATCTCATGACTTAGAGGATCGCACCGTATTCATACTAATTAATCCGACACCTCGAAAGGAAGTTAGTCCTCTAGCATAGATCTATTTCGAAATCCGGTGGTAATCTCCCTCTAGCATCCACACCAGGTGACTGCACTAGTGCAAGGGTAGACGGAGACGTCCCGCATTCACGGTACATTTAAGAGACATCTAGTGGTCCGTCCTTAGGCAACTTGATGCCCTACATATTTCTCTCGAAGGGGCCAGCCTACTGCAAGTCGGTTGTGAGACTGAGGAGAATTGATCTTGATACCTCCTCCCTACATGTTTATTCAGCTACCCACAGAAGCCAATCTCACAACTAGTTCTAGAGATCAGGTTCTAAGCCGATATGCTAGTAAAGCGGTCTATTTCATCTTCCCTTCACTAACACAAACAATCGTAATTATCTCTAGACGTGGTCTTTTTGTGCATTTCAAGATGCAAACTTATACTACACACTACATTGTACATGACAAAGATCTAAAACATAATTTCCGAACTCACTCAGATTTATGATTCATTTCTCGGTATCAGAAATCTTATCGAAGAACTCCAAATAACTTCTCGTCTGCAACTCTGTTTGTAACTTTTTAACATACCACGGTGATCAGCGCAATGAGACCTATGGCGTGGTGTTTTCAGATTTTTGAATGCTCACTTCTTCCAAATTCGACTTTTCTCAATCTTATCTTGACTCAGAGAGTCTAACTTCTGATAGAAAAGTGAATTATTTACTATATGAAATAATTCACATTATGACAACATGGAAATTTCTTTTAATGATATTTCTCATGCTTCCATCTTTAGGGAGCTCATGGATGGTGGTGGATCTCTGGTGAGTCTTCGTTCTCTTCGTGTGATCGTTTGATGATTCTTTTGTCTCTCTTTATTATCAACATGGTCCTTCGATAGAGGAGGTTACAATCATCAACTCTGCTGCAAGTACTCATCACGGAGACCCTTTGGATGAACCCCTTTTTACCTTAGCTCACTATAAAGCTCTCTTGATCACTACCTTGGTTTTTCCAAGTTGTGTCTTTCGATCTCTAGCTGATGACGCATATAGTAGATCCGGCGTCTATGATGTCTTTGATCACCTCATCTCTCAATTGAACTTAGTAGGGTTAAGAGTGAAAGTGTCAAAGTACAGGGCTTGGTCTCTCATAGATATTTTGTAGGACCTCCAGCTCCTAGAGAGATTTGTTACACTTAGAGATGTTTTACGTATCCTCGCAGTATCAATGAATTCAGAGGACTTCATCTTCTGGTTCTTAGATGTTGCTCTGACAGAGAAAATTTTGCATATTGAGGATCTCCTTAAGTTAGAGGACCCCTAGGTTGCCTTTGATATCCTTTCTTCTTTCATTGCACGTCATCCGGTGTCTTGTTGGAGGTCGGCTCCTACTGGAAAATCTATTTTCGAGACTTATCATTATCGCTCTAAAGATCCTCATAAGACTAAAAATGAGTTTTTTTACACAACTTTGAATCTTCACTTTCATTACATCAACTGAAGTGCACTTCATCTACTTCATTTGGACGTCTAGTGGTGAAGTTACGAGGTTCAGAAGATGAGAAAATCAAGTTGAGCTCTAGCTTACATTGCTGACTGGGTATTTGCGGTTCCTAGCATTATACTAAGGATGCAAGGGGTCTGCTTGTTCATTATCTGGGAAAATCTTCATGACTGATGTTAAGGGGTAGCTTAAGGAGTTAGCTTGTTTCGGCGATCTATCGGTGGACGCTTTGAGAAATAAGGAGGTCCAATGCATGCACACAAAGTGTCATTGGATTCAGATCTGTGCAGGCTACGCGTTGATTAAGATGGTTCGTGAAGAGATGGATCGAGGAGTGTGTTCTGGGAGAAATTGAAACGTAGGAAAAGACTTTGGAGTGCTTCAGTGATCTGCGAAAGAAAGTTGGACCGTCCGGACCGTTCCGGAGTCCAAACTTGTTGTCCTTGGATCAATAGGGATCAAAACACTGAGTTCTTCAGGAAATTGAAGATGATACGAAGTTTAATTTGACGATTTGGGAGTTATGCGTGAAATTGACTCACATGGAAGCGCTTACGTCAGTTTTTTACCGCTTACGACCGAGGTTGGGTTGTTCTTCGCGATCTGTGAGCCAAGTTCTTCGTTCTTAGTGCCTACGTGATAAGCGAGTCTTCACCTACGCATGAGAGAACACCGTATGTAGATTGGATTGTTGGTTTGGGTGTGGTGAGTGAGTTTGAGCCGTAGGGAGTCGATATACATCAATTTTTTGCTTCATGTGATCAAATTTCTTGCGTGGTTTCGTGAGGAGAACTCTAAACAACTTGTTTGGGATCTCGTTGGGTTCAAGGTAGTCAGATCTACCTACCAGAGAAGACGGATCTTAGATTAGACGATTCGTTTGGACGATGTGCGTGGTTCTAAGTCGCATGAAGGAGTTTTTGGACTCGAAAATCGATGATATCTCAACTGTCGGGAGTCAGATTTGGGAGTTCTTGGGGCCAATGGAGTCAAGAAGGAATACCCTATCAACATTTGAAGATGGTTTGGTGAAAGAAAAGTTTTCAGATAAGTTCTTTGGTTGTTTTGCTACGATTTTCGTCCTTTTGAGTTCGTTAGAGTTCTAGTTGGTTATGTACAGCTTGTGGTAGCTAGCTTTAGCTAAGGGTTTGTGCATGGACGTTGTTAGGACTTGGGTTTGAATCTTGTGATATTGATGTAGCTCTTATTGTTAGCAAAGGGATGTTTCTCTTGCTTTGAGCTACGCTTCGGTAGTTTTAGGTCTAGGTTGAGATTCAAGGACTCGTTTTAGTGGGTTTGATGCAGATTACATACCGCTCTTGTTGTTTTTCAATTTTGCGTTCTTAGAGAGAAAGAACCGATAGTGTATATAAATTGAGAGTTGGTATATATTATGACGCTCGTTCTCGTGCTTGTCTCTGTTCAGCACATGATATCTCCACAGCCAGGAACCTCACGATTTCTTGGACAACCTTCACGTAAATTCTGATAGAACATAAAGATGGTGAACTCGACGTGAAGGTCTGGGGTGGAGAGTTTTGTGTGTTAGAACTTGGAAGAGAAGATCAACAATCATGAACGAGGATGAAGATGGATATGATTATTCGAGAGGATGTTGCGGACCTGAAGGATGTGTAGAAGATTTGAGATCATGAGAGGATGAGAGGAAGGGATGAACTATGACTATGGACGAGATGAACGGATCAGAAGGTATACATGAGGTGCAATTGGATGTCGCAACTGCACGATTGTTTCAAGCTTTCACTTTGTTTTTCCAACAAGAGCAAAGGCATCAACAAAAAGAGACTATGAGGACGAAAGCACTTCGGAGGGTGATCGACAAGCTCGATCTGTTTGATGAGAGAGACATCTCAAAGTACTTGAGATGTTATAAGATGGAGATGGATTTGGATCATGTATCGGAGAAAGAGATAATCGAGACATTCGCACTCGTTGCGATGCTTGAGATAAGAGAGCATATGAAGGCTCTAACAAAGCATTTTGGGAGGAACTGGGATATGTTGTCACAAGCTTTGATGGAGGAATATTTCTTGGGAAACTCAGATAGAATAACCAAGAAATCATTTTTGGAATGGGTGAACGAACGCAACGAAAGTTTACAACCTACATAGCTGTTAAAGAGAGACAATTCTCTCAACTATCTCAAGTGGAGAAGTTAACCTTGGAGACTTACAAGACGGAGCTGTTTCTTCAAGCTGCGGATGAACCATGGCAAGAACAGTTAGAATTATTTTTGGAGGATGGAGAGGAAGAAGAAGGGTTGACAAGGAATTGGGAGATTGTGCATGAAGCGGTTGAGCTTCTTGTCAAACGAAGACATACAAGAGAAAGCGTTACAAGGTTGACATTTGTATCGTTGACTACCACACCATTTCTGATAATATATGAGTTTCAACCTCCAGTTGTGATTGTAGAGGGAGGAGGTTCCAACCATCGAAGACCTATGACATTGTGCATATATACTCTTGGGTGTGTTCACCTTTTCCATCAAAAGATGGAGGAGGTAAATGTACACATGATTAATTTATTACCTAACCTTTTCGTTGAGAAGGGATAGGTAATAAATTAAACTTTACATATTTGACCTAGTAGTGGTGATCAGATCCGCATATGTACTCTAGGGAGCGCATTTGTCTACACTCTCTTTATGTTTTATGTTTGGCTCTTTTTGTTCTCAGGTTGGACTTAAAGTTAATACTTATTAAATTTTTTGATTTCCTTATGAACTTAGTATAAGATTTTTTGTTAACATTTATATATTTCCCAATAACAACAAGCGGTCTAAAGTTTCCATAAGTTCATCTTGCATAGATATTTATTCACTTCTTGTTGATGGAAGAGGTAAATATCCAGAGGTTTAATTTATTATCTAATCCTTCCGATAAGAGAGTTAAGTAATAAATTAAAATCACAATAAATTAATGTATAAATAGCGTCAAGTTCTTGGACTTATACCTTTAACAGCACAGCAATCTACTAATGCCTTATGGTTTATATCTTGGTCTTCCTGCGTTTCCAAGCATGGACTAACATTAATATTTATGAAATTATTTAATACTTTTTATCTATTTGGTATTTTTATTTAACACTTATATATTTCCCGGATAACAGCAAGCGGGCAAAAGTTCCCATAAGTTCATCGAGCGTGCATATTATTCACTTGCATGATAATCTTGATATTTCATCAGAAGTGATTTTTTTCTCCTTTCCCCAGCTCCACACCTCTTGCTTTCCAGCTTTGTCTTCTCATGAATCGACGACTAGCTCTTTAAATGTATATCCATGATTTAATTAATGTTTCGAAGCAGATGAAAGAAGCTGCTTGCATGGATAATAGTGCGACTCAAACCGAAAACTGCAAAACTTAAACATGCGTTAATCACTTAACCCAAGTATTGATGGAAATGAAAACCTAGGTGTGAGAGGGTAGCAGAAAATTATTACGTCTACGGATAAGTTTATAACCCTCTTCCAAATCTTGATGTAAACTTATTCTAAATATAACGGTAAAAAGAACAATTTACATAGCCCTCATTAAATATAGATTGTGCAGAATGTCTACAAGACGTTTCTCACAACAACAATGTTGCGGACGCTTATACTATATTCTGTAATACTAACTACTAATTATAGATTTTGTCTACTATCTTTTATTTTTCTATAAATTCCACCATATGATTCATTTAATTTATTATGTAAAGTATCATTATTTACGACTTTTCAGTTTATCAATCATAAATTATTTCAAACAAAACATCCAAAGACGTAAGTTTTACATACCATCTCTGTTAGTGGTAAATGTTATGTCTACTCACTGTAAAAACATCTTAATTGATGATCGCAAAAGCTAAATTTGAGTGTCCCTAATTGCTACTCAAACCTAAGTTTTTATACTTTACCATAATTCTCGAAACATTGTTTAGAGTTTGAATAATGAGAAATATAAATAGAAACGTTCAACCTGTCTGTCATTTTCATCCCATGTCTATCACGGACATTGCCACTGATCAAATGTACATTGATAAATATATGAGACATAGAGAACTTAATTTTTACATGTATGTCTAGTTAGCACAATGAGTAGTGTTTACTGCTTGATGCATCACCCCAGGAGTTCAAAACCCACATATCTTCCTCCGTGCAGTGCAACACCGTGCATGGCAGATGATTTAATGAAGATTTAGAAGGTTAAATGTCTCAACCAGAAAGAAATTATTCTTCTTCAGAAAACTTAGAGAAGTAATGTAATTACTTAATGAAGATTTAAAGTGTTAAATATCTCACAAAAATAAATTTCATACTCCCCCAGAAGACTTCGAAGAGTAATCTAAAAATTAAAATAGACTTAAAACACTCAAAAAATACATTTGATTTGTTATGGAGATAAATAATATATTCTAAAAAAAAAGACACGGTGATACTTTCTGAACGGGACTCAGCCTCTCAGGTGAATGATAAATGAATATGCATGCTCTTTGAAGTTTTGTCCAGAGAGGCGCTTCCGGACAAGCGGCAAAGGTGGTAAAAAATTTGGGGTTCTGGTTCGGTGGTGGTGTTTAGTTAGGGTCTGCCGTTTTAATCTCGGGCAATCTGAACGTCTTAACTTCTGAGAACTTGTGTTTCTTTTTATTATTAGATAATTATATAAGTATTAAATAATATATATATACTAAATAGATGTAAATAATTAAAATACTCTATGGACGTTAGTCCATACCTGGAAACACGAAGAGAGCAGGCAAAAACCCATAAATATAGTTTTGATCCTCGCGCTTTAAAAGATACAAATCCAGGGCAATGTACTCATGAATATGTACTCATACGTTTAATTTAATACCTAATCCTTCCGAAAGAAAGGCCTAGGTATTAAATTAAACGAAAACGCATTTCCCCTCTTCCGAACTCGGAAGAGGGTGACTATGCATGCTTTCAAAACATGATAATGCAGCTAATGACTTGGATAAGAGCTTGATTAAGTAAACTCACTGTTTAGAGGTCCGATGGAGCTAGCAGGGGTCCGATTAAGTAATTAACTGGCTCCGTAGACCTCCGTAAAACGTGAGAACACTTTGGTGATACTTACTTATGACCGTTATTGGAATGGCTTGTTACAGTTGTACTAGCAGCAAGGAATGGACAGGTTAACGGTAACTGTCGCTCGTCGCGAACGGTGTGAGTTGATTTCTGGTTTTCAGCTCTTTGCCTGCCGTGGTGCCTGCGAAACTCCCCCGCGAACCTTCAGACGAGGCCGGAGTCCGGAGTCCGGAGACGTCCGTCTTTTTTTTTTTGTCCGGAGACGTCCGTCGAGGCAGTGCCTGGACCTGACTCCAGTGAGAGAAAGGGTACGGTCCTATGCTAACGTCAGGGTGACACTGAAAGCGTCAGAGTTGACTGCCGTGCAAGTACAAGTACTAGAGTAGAATGTAGAGCGGATGAAGTCTGACAACACAACCCTTTGTACAGTGTTACGACCACGTTGGACTCTACGACCGGACTCCGGAATGAACGGATACACGCCGATCGTCGTGCGTTTCCGGTGCGCTAGGCACGGAACCAGCGATCACTGACTCTGTGCAGGCTAAAATACGGTAACCGAGGAGTTTAGAGAAAATAGGCGCCCGAACTGACCAAATGGCGGACTAGTGTAATTCACGGTTCTAGAATCTACATCCGATGAAAGGATCTACCGACTAAACGAGCACGTTACGAAGAATGTCGGCTGGAGATTCCAGAATGTCAAGACATTTGGTTGCGGCACCTCTCCAGGAGTCCAGGGTGCAGAACCTTTTCGCGGAAACGGTGAATAGAAACTTTTCCGTTCCTTATTCGCTGTTGTTTCCATTTACGGTATGCTCGTTGCGAGGAATAGATGAACCAGACAGGCAGGCAGCAGGATCTTCCTCTGGGAGGGCAGCCACCAGCCCCTAAGTTTATAACCTGGGAACTGGACCTTCAGGCAGGCAGGCAGCAAGTAGGCCACTGGATCTTGTCAGAACTACACAGTAGATCGGGCAAACCTGGTAAGCTGGCAACCTGCTGGGCCCAGCCTGTCCGTGCCCGCACTCCGGGGCCAAGTGGGCCACTGGGCCGAGTCTTGCCATAGGAAGTAAGAGAATATTCCCACAAAACTTCACATCGTCTCTTTTCCCGGATATGGGCACCCTCCGGCATGCCAAATCTGTACTTCCCAGAATGTCTAAAAATGGTCTGTACTGATTTACATGTGTGAAGAATAACCTCCTGAAACGGGAATGTATAAATCATATAGAAACCACACATAAGAATGACAAACGAAATATGTGGGACCATATTGTATAAGCTCTAACCTAATGAAGATGACAGATGTATACGTTATCCTTTCCGCTTACTCATCGTGACAAAAGTCACATACGCGTCTTATTACCTTTATTACTCTGGCGCTGGGAAGTGGGGCCGGTGCTGCCGCAGAACTTCTCTGTTTTTCCTACGGCAACAAACTTCATTTGTCGGCTTGACGAGAATATTATCAGTAAACGGAACATGCCGGACGGTTAAAAGTGGGGTCTGCGGCGCCTTCGTTCGGATTCCGGAAACCATGAGCGAAGACTTCGTCGCACTCACTCGTCTGTGGATCCCGGAGGCCTCGTCCTCCTGAACTCAAGCGCGTGGAGAAAAATCACAGCGCCGACGGGATGAGGAGTTTCTTGCTGGAGTGGGAGGAGTCAAGCAACCACCAAAACGACCCTCCATCGGCCTCATGAGTCGGTAGTAGTGTACAGCAGGAATAAACAGGAGTTGCTGAGAAGGGATTCGGAGAGTTTTGAGTCCGGAGCCTGCTGGCAGCAAGGAGACAGGCAGGCACGGTATCGGGGAGAAATAGATGGATTGACGATAGCGAGAAGAAGAAAATCGGGGGAAGCCGTGCTAATCCAAGCGTGTGCCAAGCGTGTGGCAATCATTTCATCTGCAAAGGAGGATTGGAGCTGCCGGGTCGGATTTGCTGCAAACTTAGTAGAATAATAGGAATTTCATAGCATACAGTGGCAGGTTGTGTATATATCTTCGCCGTGGGATCTTCGCGTGGTTTCGAGGGGGAAACTAGCGAGGCGCATGGCGACTTTGGAAATTCAGAGAACAGCTACTGTACTTTTGGTGGTCTGTGTAGTGTTGACTGGATATTCTGCACCAGCTTTTGCCGTGACATCACCAGCTGACGGTAAAATTCCCATCTCCAGTTAGCAGAACGATCACATACATCGAATGTTCTAGACTGGATCATTCCCGTGGTGAAATTTTTGACCCAGATAGGAGTTACAGGAGCGCTGGGAATGTGGCCCGCTTTCAAAGTCATGCTCTATGTATTGATGAATTTTCCGGAATTTCGGTTACTTGTGGACACTTGCTCCTTACTCAGTGCAGAAGCCGTAATTTACCGGGCGATGGGAGTTGCATTTTTATTAAGCCGTCGGTCGTATCAGAAGGTCCAGCAGCCAGTTTCGTTCCAGAAGTGCTGGTTGGATTCAGAGGAACAGGGATAGAACAGAAATTCGGCCGTGTTTCAAGCCTTGGCACATATGTAGATAAGGACTTCACGGGAGCTGTTAAAATGGCCCGGAAATAACTGACGAGTTAATGTAGACCTGGCTATTGGAACCCCACCGTTGTCGCTAATAGTCGAACTGACGATGACCTTCTTTTGTTTTCGTCTCTTGTTCTAGAGAGAGTTTCTGCCACCACACATATGTATTTGCTACTCTAATGGCTCTGGGAAGTCCTTGGTGTTCAGATGGAATTTTCTGACTTAATTTTTCTTTGTTGCTTCAGTCACTGCACTTAACGCACTTCTGAAGGAATGGGGTCCGAACTCTCCAGTTCTGAATTGGGTCGGGGATCCTTGTTTGGATTCGTGGACGGGAGTCGCCTGTGATGATAGCACCAGAACCACAGTCACAGCTTTGTACGTTGTCCTCCCACCTACATCCTTCTCTTTATGTGTCAGGGGCGTGAGAGGAGATTGACATTTTCAATCGTCGGACGAGCTGGCCCCAGTTTTCTTTGTTTTTGCAGCGTCGATGTTTACTGGTCTTGAACTAGACTTCTTCGATACAGACTTTTCAACTCACTGACTGGAGCCCACTATTGTGTTCTTTATCCAATACAGTTTAAGCAGTGTATATACACTATCTAGGAAGTACCGCATCGATATTGGTTCTGAAGGATTTATCCAAGTCTTTCTCTCGTTTCTAGAGCGCATGCAGCAGCACAACTAACGTCTTCATGTGTTTTTTCTCGACAGGAGTTTGGATAGTCGTGGTCTCACAGGACGCTTGCCACCAGAGATTGGAGATCTTGCCAACCTGGAAGTATTGTGAGTGGCCTAATTTTCTACCCATCTTACTGGTTCAAGCAATTTGTATCGGTCAGTGCAGGCCGCACACTGCTACCGAATTGCCGAATTGTGTGATGACGTTATCGGCCCGACAGTGTCCGCTTGCTCTAGCATCAGGTGTCTGGAATCTGAGTTAATGTTCCGCGAGCATGTGCCTTTCCAAAATTACAAACCTGTTATATAATGATTCATAATATGTTTTGCGGCAGGGAGTTGTCTGTCAACACGGGACTTACCGGTGGCTTGCCAAAGGAGCTTGGAAAGCTTGGAAATCTGAGTACTCTGTCAGTGATCTTTCCCGCTTTGACTTTTCTTTTTCGTGCTGCGGCTTAATCCCGGATATGAAAAACAGACCTGCACGGAGTACACTGTCAGTGATCTTCCACCGTGCGATTTTTCTTTTCGTGCTGCGACTTAACCCCGGATATGAAAAACAGACTGCAGATCAGAAATGCTGACTACTCTTCTGTAAAGCTCACCAGCTACAACTTGCTTGCGTTCTTTCTCTCGTACTTGCAGGAGTTTGCAATGGTGCAGTTTCACCGGACAGATACCCACAGAAATCGGAAGCCTACTGGAACTCCAGTTCTTGTAAGTTCAGAATCTGGAGTCGCTAACTGCTCGGCTCTTGTCATGTCACTTCATTAACCGGATCTTGTGTCGTCTCTCACTACCATGCTCGCACGTCGACTGTATCCATTATAATCTTCGGCAACACTTTGGAAGTCAGTATATATCTGCGTCGAAAGTCTTGTAGATTGATCGATTGTCGCATTTGCAGGGGAATCAACGGAAACAATCTGACCGGTCCGATTCCCGATGCTCTCGGAAATTTGAAGAAGCTGACGTGGCTCGACATTTCTCAGAATAACATTTCTGGCGAAATACCCGTTTCGACTACCTCCGATTCGTCAGTTGGCCTAGACAATCTCACAGCGGTCAATCATTTGTAAGAGACTATGATTTGACGCTTTAACTTAAGCTTCAACGTTCTCAGTTTGCCTTTGATTTCTGCATTCCGTTCGTAAGCGCGCAAAGCACATTCTCTCCATCGGTTTCGGACATTTGGGAAGTGTGAAGTCATTCACCATGGTATATTCTTGGTTGTCCAGCCATTTCAACAATAATTCGCTATCCGGTCCAATACCGCCGGAGATCTTCTCGTTACCGAATTTGATTCACTTGTAAGACCCCGATCTCTGTCTGTCAACTGCTTCCTTCTGCATCAACGCCAGAAGTTGTTATACAAACTACTCGTTTTACTCGTTAACGTCCTTCTGAAATATATCCATAATGCTGTCTTCACAGGATCTTGGACCATAATAGCCTTAGCGGAGAGATTCCTGCGCAGATTTCAGACAGCAAGTCGCTGGAGATCATGTAAGGGACCACAGGGACTTCTACTGCTCCCAGAGACCTTGTGAGAAGATCGTTTGCTTTGTTGGCCTTTGAAAAGAATCATATCTTCTGGTTGTGCTGGTGTCTGTCGTCAAAACCGCTATTCGTCCTTCCTCGCTGGTTATATCTGTCACTGATTTTACCATTGTAATTGCAGAAGGTTGGACTTTAACCAACTGGAGGGTCCAATCCCTTCAGGATTCAACAACGTCACCGGCCTAACTGACCTGTAAGTCATCGCTTGCCTCATCACGAAAGTTTGATATAAAAGGTTTCTGGACACTGCAACAAATATCGGCACTCATGTATATCCCGGAATGATCGTGGATGTCGAAGAGATTCCTGGGGTGAATCATTTGTACAGTTTATTTCAGCAGTGAAACTAATTCTGTGGTTCCGTTGGGCTTTATTGCAATCTCTTGCAGGAACTTCAGAGGCAACAAGCTTACAGGAGTTCTGCCTGACCTGAGTGGGTTGACACAACTTCAGGGACTGTAAGCCCTTTTTCTCTTACCTGTGTAACTGATATGCTTGGTACAGAATTGCTAGTCATATTCGAAATGACCTGTGTCATATCGAGATCTAATAATCCGATTTTGCGGGATTTGTTTTCATGGGTTTATACAGCCTGATTTCATTTCCCTACTGTTGATATAGCTGGTTGCCTCCTGTTTACAGGGACGTAAGTGAAAACAAGTTTGATACGCAGGAGTTTCCATCATGGGCACTAGGATACTCAGAGCTACAATCCTTGTGAGTTTGGAACTGATGGTTAGTCTTGATAATCGTTGATTTTCATATAGAACGACATCAACAAAATGCCAATAAAAATAGCAGCTTCAAAGCCCAAAATGACCCAGATATTGACGAATCCCACATATTATTAAGAAAATACCATGCTTCACTTTTCACAGTGGAGTTCATCCGTTGAGAGCTGAATTGTTCATTTTGTCGTGCAGATACATGGGTCAGAGCAGTATTGTGGGACAACTACCTCCTGAGGTCTTCAGACTTCCGATGATAGACACTCTGTGAGCAACAAAGTCTTCGTAGATACCCCACTTTCATAAGAGTGTAGCGCAATTCTTCGTATCATGTTTGCTGCTACGCATTTTTTTGGTTTGCTCAGATCGTTATTGTATGGCATGACAGGGACCTTCAAAAAAATCAACTCAACGGGTCGCTCACTTTCGACGGCAGTGTCTCGACGTCGCTCAACACTATTATCCTGGACAATAACAATATCGATGGTTTTGTTGGAGAGCCTCTGTTGCAAAGTGGAGCCAGAGCTAACTTGGTTATCTCGTGCGTGACTACACCTCCTTTTGGAACTCCTGTCACTTGATTGAAAGTTGTCAGATGTTGGAAGTCTCGGTTTATACTCAGCAAACTGTCGCTTTCTCATCATGCTTTTGACATTTCGGGTGCAGGCTGTTCAATAATCCCTTGTGTAGTAACGAGTTCGTTGCACCGACGGGGCGCTCATGCTCAGCATATAGCCCACAAACGTTTTATCAGCCCGCAACAGGAAATTGTTCAAATAGTTGCAGTAAGCGGAAGGTGTTGAATCCCAAAAGCTGCAGCTGTTCTTACCCCTTGCAGCTCAATCTTTGGCTGACGGCGCCCAGCTCCACGAACCTCGATAATCGGACGAGGCTATCGAGCTTGGAACGCGAATTAGCGATTAAGATCAGCAATGTGGAAGATTACAATGTAACTTTGGAACAAAGTCAGGTCTGGATTATAGATGCTTTCACCTCTACGGATAATAGGATCAGTCTCGATATCTACTTTTTCCCGTCGTCCGGTGATTCGTTGCCGAATCAGCAGCAAGATGATATTGTTCACATTCTGAGGCAACATAGAATCTCACTCAGCGAAGGGCCTTTCAACCTCCCGTCTGACTCTTTTTCAGGTAAATACCGATCAGCTCAATCAGCTCAATCCATTCGATCTATTGGAACCACAAGTAACAAGATGTTGCAAAGATGATAAAACTTTTTTTGAACCGCATGTGATATGGCTCCCCACGCGAAGAGCTGTCCTTGAATACTGAAAGGATAGATTTCGTGGTACTTTTGGCTTCTGTTCTGATTTCCTCGTGTGTCATCTACATCTGCAGATTACGCTGGGAAGGTCACCCTAAGCACGGTTGCCATTGCGTTGATTGCGGTTGCGGGTGCCATAGGATTCGTGTTCATAATTGGAGTTTTCCTCTATGCTGTTAGGCAGAAAAGAAACGCGAGGAGAGCAGATGATCCGTTTGGTATGCTACTTTTCCTCTGCACTGTTGTCTGGTAAATGTCTGTTTGATGAATCGTCAGTTGGCAGTCTTAAGAGTGGATGACTTGCATCGTACGGGCTCATGTGGCTTGCAACCCATACACAATCTTTTATTACAAGACTGATAGTTCCTGAAATTTCTAATCATTTCCAGATGTGTTCCAGCTTCCTGTTGAGAATGACTACGGGCCTACGTGACTTGCAGAACGTACCGGTCAAAGCGCACAATCGTTTATCAAGGCTGATGTTTCTAATGGTTTCCAAATACTTGTTTTTCAGCTTCGTGGGGCGAAGGTGATAAAGCTAACAACCATGGTGCAGCTCCCAAGTTGAAAACTGCTCGACATTTCACTCTCTCGGAGCTCAAATTGGCGACAAACAACTGGAATGAGTTGTTGGGTGAAGGTGGATACGGCAAGGTGGGCAGCATATGTTCCACCTTATCTTTCTCTGCTGCATAGTCGTAGTATACTCGCAGCTACATTCAACGCCTGAAGTTGCAAGCTGCAAGTAGTAAGTGGCCTGAGGTTTTAAATCCCCGTTTCTTCGTGTGCGGCAGGTTTACAAAGGAACCTTGAAGACTGGTGATGTAGTCGCGATCAAGAGAGCAAATAAGGATTCTATGCAAGGGCTATCTGAATTCAGGAATGAGCTTGAGCTACTGTCGAGGGTCCACCACCGGAATCTGGTTGACCTTGTGGGTTTCTGTTATGAAGCTGGAGAACAGGCTCTCGTGTATGAGTTCATGTCAAATGGAACTCTCCGAGAGCGTCTCTATGGTAGGTTTTCCGCAAGGAGAAATTCCATCAGCGAGGATATCTGACTGCAAATAGATGAAGTACGGCGAACTTCTTTGTCGAGTGACCCAGCTCAGTATCAGCTCGCTGATTTCAGGCGGATCTGATGGTTACCTGTGATTTTTACCTTCTGTCTTGGTGTCATGCAGAAAGCGTGGAGACACCTCTGTCATGGCCGATGAGACTGGATATCATTCTCAATTCTGCGAGAGGATTAGCTTATCTTCACGACCATGCAAGCCCTCCGATTATTCATGGTGACATCAAATCTGCCAACATCCTTCTGAATCACAAGATGCTAGCCAAGGTTGCTGATTTCGGACTATCTAAGCCTACACCTGACGAGGGCGAGAAGATTAATTACTCTGACGAGATCAGAGGGACAAGGGTAAGAACCTCAGAGATGTTCATGTCCTCAAACTGAACTTGGTTTCCTAGATAGGGCTCCTCACTTGGTCAATCCGCTTTACGCTGACTATCTTTTGTGCCGCTTTCATAGGGTTATCTGGATCCAGAATACTTTCAGACGCATATACACACAGACAAGAGCGATGTATTCAGCTTCGGAGTTGTGATGGTTGAAGCTTTAACTGGAAAGAGTCCCACTCATGGAGGCAAGGATCGTACACGGGAGTTCAGGACCGCTTTGGAAAAGGGCGGATTGGCAGCTGTGCGCCCCCTGATGGATCCTTTCGTCCAAGACATCTCGGACCACGAGCTAGAAGTATATATAGGCCTAGCTCTTAAGTGTACAGAGAACTACGGCGAGGATCGACTTACAATGACCGAGGTTGTGAAAGGGCTCGAATCTATTAACGGTGGAACCAGCAGCCGTCCAACTTCTGGAGTGCACAAAATCGACATGCCGGGAAACCTATCCCCTGAAGTCTACAGCGACAGGATGTCTCTGGTCAAGGATACTTCGAGTTCCTTCGATAAGGGGAAAGAGGGTGGTGAAGGGAACTCCTTCCAGTACAGCGGAGCTTATGGGGTCACTACCACAATCCAACCAAAGTAGTAGTAGTAGTGTAGCTGTGATTGTGCGATTAGGCGAAATTTTTTTTGTTTCCGTGGCACCTGATTTGTAGCGTTTGCAGATTAGGATAGGACACCTAGTCTTTGCACTGATGGTGATTGTACTTCGATTCTAGCCTATGCACGGGTCGAAGTCGTGAGAAACTCAAGTTTAACTGCTGAAGGACTTCTGCTTCGTCGTCCAAAGACCTTCAGTCCTCGGAAATCTGCACTGACCACGTTCTTGTACACACACGCGAAGTCTTCTCCTCGACTAGAACTTCTATGCACAGAAGTGAAGCACTGTGTCAACCACATGTTTCGTTGACAAAGTTTTCTGAACAATCGGTGCAGGTGCTAAAACGGCTCAGATCAAGAAGCTGATAACCTCCATGATAATCGACCATACGAAGAGCATTGGATGTATATCCATCCCACAAGTGTAGGATTTTTGTTCTGTAAATTATACAAGCAAGCAATTCTTGCCAGGTGGATAAACCAACTGTTTATTGGCACATCATCTGGTGATTATAAAATATTACCGTTTGCAGCCGTTATTCCTGTTTATCCGTACGTAAGCTCATCGTGTCAGACATGATCTATCTGTAGTATAGAAGACAGGAGTCATGATGAAGAGGCTTGTGTACAGTTGTTAGGGTATCAGGATATGTCATTTCATTCTAGCAATTGATAACAAAGCTAGCACTACACTAGGAAGATCATATGAGGAGCTCTTTCAGCTGATGGAGTATTTCCTGTCTGACAGGATTTGTACGTAAGAGTTGGAGAAGGGATTGGACTTGGAAGTGATGTGGGTGGTGGAACTTATGACGAGATTATGGAAGGGTCTGTTTCGAGTGGCTTTGCACCTTCCGACTTCCACCAAGCGTTTATCTGCGGAGTCCGTCGATCATAGTGCAGATACTCGGCAATCTCGTTACTGACAGTCACAGAGTCTCATTTTGTTAACTTGCGTGACAGATTCCGAGGTTGATGGGAGGCTGACGGGCAGTACAGGGCTTTTGTACAGTTTTCACACATATGCATTTTGAGTGCGGGCATATTTAAAGTTCCTTGCCCCATGAATATACTGATGCAGATTAGAAGTTTATCCTTATGAATGACGGTGCTCACTGTCGAATGCAGAGTGTGTTTGATGATTTAAGATCTTGATACAGTTCTGGATGTCGGAGTGGGTCTTGTACATTATTTCCTATCTCAGAGACGCTACTCTGTTCAGGTTTACCGGTAAGGCCTGGAACAGAGTAGGTTTGAGAATGTCTATCGATGTTGCTGCTTGGTTTGAGGCTGGGTCCTTCTGCTTTACCTACTTCTACGGTACATTGGTTTTCTGGTGCCGGCATCCGCCATCATCCGGGGCGGTTCTATCTTTTTGTGATTTTGATCTCATGAGTGCTCTTTTGTATAACACTTCTTCAGTACAGAATAAGTGAAGTGACTCCTGTCTTTGGTGAAGTCTTCAGAAAGTATAGCGGATCTTGTGTTCAGTCCCTCTGAGCTCGTATATAGCTAGTGCCGATACGGTATGTTATCGGCTACTCAAACAGAGGATCATCTCGTCGGCCTTCATGGTCGCGATTGCCACCAGCAACCACGAGTGCAGGAATAGTCAGGAGATGGTGGTGGATTAGTTCTCAGGATCAATGCTCCTACTTTTATGCTGATAGCGTTTCATATACAGAAATATCTTGCGTTCCCCTCCATGCTTTTCATCCTAAGCAAAAATCTGTTGAAGCCTCGATCGGGCAATGCACAAGATTGGTGGTTTAGTCGCTGTATTCTGATCCATAAGCACAGGACCAGATTAAGTAAAGAACTAAACAGTGGAAAAAGACTCACGGGGAAGTACACAGCAAGAGGAGGAAAGAAGTGCAAGCCATCAAGACCGTGCCTCCCCTCCTCAAGTCAACTGGAACAAAACTGTGTAATTGTTGCTTTTCGCCTTCGCGTTTGGTACCGTCAGGCTTTTCCTTTTCTCTTTCTGCCCACCCCCACGACCGCCAAGAGATCTTCGAGTTCCAAGCAGAAACGGAATACACGGCACGAAAAGGTGAGAAAAACCCCCATGCTAGCATATAAAGGGAAGAAAGGGGCAAGCCCTCCAAAGAATTATGTAAGTCTTGCTATCTCAGATATTATGTAAGTCTTGCTATCTCAGATATTTCCCCTAGTAATGTCGTATGAGCACTTATGGACTAATGCTTCTCCTCATAGATGGGGAGCTGATTGTAACCACTCTTCTTTGTACCGTCTCCGTTGACGATCTCTGTAACGAGACACTTAACTGTTGTACAATTTACAGTAGAGCAAGCGATAGTCTCCAACTTTTTCACATCATATACCTTCTTTGGCTTTTTGGAATTTGAAGGTTCCAGTTCTATACATACGAGTTCAAAAGATAGTTTTATATCTGAAGGTTCTCATACGAAGCATATGCATCAGATGATAGCTATGTACAGAATGTTGTTTCTCGTTATCTGTCAAGGAAGGCGTCTTTGAAGGAAAATATATTTGGCAATTAGAAATAACTGGAAGATTTTGTTCATTTCTGACATCCGTTTTATTTGGTAAGTAATTGAGACAGGCCCATCAACGCATGTCCATTTGTCTGGGAACCTGTCTTAAATGGTTTAACCTAAAGTCCTCTAAGAGAAAGATCATGATCAATCCTTTGAGGGCACGGTTGGAGGTGCATGCTTCAAACTGTTAATGAAGCTTGAATGAAGGTTTGGAGGTGAAAATTGTTAATGAAGATTCTGGTCCCGGTCTTAGAAGTGCATGATGCTGCAAACTCTTAATAAAGCTTCTGGTCCGGATATCATTGTGATGTACTCACATGGACAATCTCATGATCCTCGAGTACCCCAAGGGACAGGTAATACCATTTACCTATCAGCTAGCAAGCAATGTGCGTTTCCACCCACCGATTCATGTTAACCGAGAAGGCTTTTCTTCAGTATTAAACAGTTCTGAACATTGAATCAATTGGTCGAAGCTCCGTGCTCGTTGAAAGCGTTCCAAGCTCAACGGAAGGTTGCAATTTATTAACCCCTAGACCACTGCTTTCACGTAATAGCTGTTTCAGTGTCCCCGTTGGATTAAAGGATCTCTCTGCGTACTCGTTTGTATACAAACAACAGTAGCATCTGACACAAACAGTACTGAAGATGCCCAGTGAGATTTTGGACCCTATGTATATATTTCAGAGTCGAATACAGTAATTGAGGGTACCACTGGAAGTCATATGAGGCTGAAACCAGCATTTCGGATCGGGCTTCGTGGACTTTGAGCGACCTGATGGATAAAAGGTCCGCTTCACTGATCAACTCGCTACTGTAGCTGGCTACATTCTCTATATGAAGCCTCGTGCCCGTTGACGAGGTTCTCTCGGCTTCTCGACGAGATTCCCAAATTAATCTTCAACTTTCGTTTCTCATGGCCTTGATCCACTCCAGCTCCAGTCTAAAGTCTCCCGGTCCTGTCACTGCTCCCTGTGGACCTACTTCCACGGTCGTTGATATCCCTAAGCCCGTAATGCGTGCAAGATTCATTTCATGGTTTGCATTCAAAATTTTACCCCTCCATGTGGGAAGAAAACGACTGAAAGGGATCTGGAGAACAAACGAGTGATACGTTAGTTTCACAGTAAAACTACTGCGATTCTAAGCCTAGCAGAAGAGCAACCTTTACAGTGTTGAAAGTAACTAGTGCACAACCTCCTTAACTTCAAGACCGATTATGTAGAGAAGAGTCCTTTCTGCATCGGTCTTGAATTGTACGCCTCTCTAATGATGAGTCACGAGTGCGAGACGGCACAGATACTGCCGTAACTCAGATGATTAGAAGGAATATATAGCTATGTGAACAACAAAGAAGTTACGTATATAGTAAAGGTTCACAGTAAGCAGAGAACATTATCTGTAGTTTAATTAATGCACTGGAAGCCGATATATATTGGTACACGGGTAAAGCAGTTTTCGGGTAAAGAGTTTTGGGAGAAAACAGTGACTTCCCATGCACACTTAAGGTAACCCCCAAATCGCTTTGGACCCATGCAAGTACAAGGTGAGTAACAGAGAGTGGTGAACATGTATGCTAACTTGGTTTGAGAAGTTAGCAAAGATATATATAACCGAAGTCAGACCATGTGGAATGTGTAGGGAAAGCACATTTCCAAGATGGTACCCCCAGGTAACTAGGTGCATGATAGTACAATACGCGATGTCTAATGATCTGTGCGAGTGAGCAACTAAAACTGTAAAATAGAACCACAGTGCATGAAGGGTGAGTTTAACTAGATGATGACCACACATAAACCTACAGAACAACTATGCACCGTCTGGAGAAATAATCATGCTGCAACCGAGAACAATCGAACTAGCATTCGCAACATTCAAATGAACACAAGAAGAAGGTTAGGGGCAGTTCTCTCACAAAGGTCTCTCGGACACAGTAAGTGATGAGTAGTGTACACTGAAAACACCCAACTACCACAAGAAGACGCGATATACTTCTGTCTCGACCAGAAGATCCAGACTGATCGTGTCAGTTGAATTTACCTTAACCGTACACCATTCATCCTTCGGAGCAAATACGAAGGCCTGCCATTGATTGAACCTCGCGTCGGCAGGCCCCATTACCCAGTTCTCTGTCCGTAGCTGCCAGCATAACCCAATCCAATATCCGTCAATTTTGTTAGACGGATCATTTGCTACAGGACGAACCAAATGAGGAAACACAAACAGAAGTTAAACGACTTGATCAAGACAATAATTTTTTACTGTAAGGTAACAGCTACTTATCCTTGACTACTTATCCCTCACCTTACAGTAGCTGCTTATCCAGTTAAGTTCTACTTATTCTTCGAGTACTATGGTTCAGTCCTAACCAGCCTGGTTTGCTGACAGATCTTAACACTTAGAGTACTCCAAGACTTCGGTAAGCAAGAGGTTTCTGCTGCGATTCGTACGAAGAATGCGTACCGTCAACGGGAAGAGTACCCTCAACTAATATGCCTGTAACTATGGACCAGAATATGAAAGGACCTCTTAAGTGAAGAGTTTATAAGTCTGAAGTGCAGAAAAGGTGGCATTATGCTGCCACTGAGTTGGATGTCATTCACAGCTGTAAATATCAGCTACAACTTCAAAGTATAACTTACACTTGTGATGTAGACGCGCCCATCCCCCTTCACCTTGAAAGCGAGTGTGTCAAACGGCTCCAAATCAAGGTTATGCTTATCCTGATCAGGAAAAAGAAACAACACATAAAGGTTCCAGGACTGACATCAAGTTAACTTCATCATCCATAAGTCGAGACTACAGTCCAACTGAGGTTGATGCTTGTTTATCAAACAACCGATCTAACTGGCGAGCTTAACAGGGCAACCTAGTAATGTCTTCCAAGTTTTCGGTTAGAGTTGCAGCCCACCTCTACTGTTCGCATCCCCGTAAAACCGCTTCTCTTCAGCCTTACTGGTGCATCACTGTTCAATTCCGTAGACAAAGAACCATGAAACACCCCTACGGCATACAGGACAACGCACGGTCAAAATCTAAGTTCTTAGATGGCCCCAACAAGAAATGGGATAACAAGTACAGAAGATATGAAATAATTTTTCAACATCGACAGTGAACACTACAAAACAATAATAATTTATTGGGAAATCATTTACGGAAACTCTGTCCCGTAAAGTCAAGGCTGCGACTAGGATTGTGTCATTATCGGACAAGGGGGAAAGAATAGCACTGAACACAAGAAGATTTTGAGGTAAGAGGATAAACCTTGTCATGACAGAATTGCTCAAACGGACTAACAACTGCATAGAGAAAAGCTTGGAGTTCACTATATCAGGACCTACAGAGAAGTTCCTGAATATTCGTGTAAATTTGCAAATGCTTCCCTGCAAGGATAGTGGGACGCTTTACATAGCGGAACACACAACTGAAAACTTGTCCAGACTTCGATAGTCAACATCACCGTCTTTTCCATCCAGATTGTCTGTAGAATAACTAGACAAGGCTATTCTGCATTGCTATTCTGTTTGGGATTCGAGAAGCATCAGAGGAACATAAAGAGGGGCTTCTTGGAAGATCAATGAATAAATCATCGATAAATGTTCTTGTTTAGGCCAAGTTGATGTTCTCCATTTCATTCTTCCCAGATTCCCCACAATTTACGATCAATAAACTTAACCTCCTATTGTTTCTGTTCCGGAAGATACCTTCCAGCTAATTCGGGTGAGGAGAAACCGTGGAAGTAAGTCCACATCAGAAACCATACAAAGATCAATGTCAGAAAACACGTTTGTTTATGGGAAACGGCTGCATTTATGCCGCATGTAACTAAAAACAACGGAGAAATACAGAAGAAAAGACAGTTTGTTTACGGACAAACGGTGGCATATATTTTACCACAGCTCAAAAACACTTGGAATATACCTGCTTCGCCATTATCTTCACTCGGCTTCAATGTTGCTGTCGACGATCCTGATAGAGTCACCATAGTACGAAACTGTTCAAAACTTCCTTCTAGGGCCAAGCAAGACAATCCGAAGCTGGAAAGTTACAGAACTGCTGCTACCCTGATCAGATGGACCATGGTGTTAGTTCTGTTCAAATCAACAAAACAAATAAACCAGCATTCATATACAGCTATGAGTTGATTGTGAGAGAGCAGTGGGTTACCGCCATGGACTGCATCAGAGTATACGTCCCACTGATTCACATCCTCCAAAGTTGAGAATCTGAAAAGAATCTGTTCTGCCGGTGGACTAAGATCCTGGAGGTTCCATGCAAGTGCTGCAAGGGCGACATAAATAAAAGAAAATAGCCACAAAACAGGATCTTACCGTCGATCAGACCCTCGTTCCCTAGACGATCAAACCCACAATCTTAAAGTCCTAACTCTAATCAACCACACTGAAACGAATTCGAAGTCAAGTAAAGACAGCAGAGAAGGCGACAGAAATGTTCCAGAGAGATGGAGTGATGATTCAGATGGAGTGAATCTATCAGAGAGGTGTAGGCAGATTCACTCCATTCAGCGTCTGCCGAAACACTTCGGGAAAAGAAATCCATATAAACCGACATGACTCCTTTTAGACCAACGACATATTCTAGACCACAACAGCACCGAAACTACTCAGCATCAAAAGAACGAAAGAAAATCAAAACAGAAAAATCACTTTCCGCTGAAACAAAACTTTTAAACAGTTCGTTGCACAGAAACAATTCCCAGCAACAATTCGCAGCACGCACCACGGCGAGTTGCTTGAACAGACGACTGAACAAAGCGCCTCAACATCACCCTGACCACCTTGATAATGAAGAAGAGTCTCCACAACCTTCTCGATGATCTCCGCACTCTACTCTTGGACAATGAAAAGTAGTCTCCGCAATCTTCTCAACTTCGTTGTCTGGATTCTTACTTCCTTCCTCTTCCAGGCTGATGGACTGGACTGCACGTGACAAGAACAAATTCGATGTTAATTCGGTGGTGACCGGTAAGATGTTTGACACGCCCTAATGGACCCTTGTAAGTCAATCGTCCCTGTTACAAAGGAACTTTGTGGATTTTGCCCGTAAAGAACCAAGAACCTCCGGAGGTACCCTGTGAGGATCTACAGGGAGTCTCGTGATCGCCTCTTCCCTTCTCTTGCGGTGGACTCTTATGCACATTCTGCATGCCCTGACACTTGAGGCTTCAATGTTCTAACCTTAATCCCGTCTTTTTCTTACGGGGTGAGGTTTGCGTGACCCTAAATGATCAGTGGACACTTATAGGTGAATCGAACTGATGACTAACATCAGTTCCCTCCCTCTGTAGGCTGAGTCGAGCTCAGAACCCTGTGCAATTTGGGTTCCGACGAATACATGCTCAGGACTGCATTTCGTGGCTAGTTTTCATTTAGCAAAACCCCAAGAAGCCTCCTCAGATATGTATTCTCCTAGTACAGTATACGCAACCGATTTGCTTTGTTTAAATCCTATGATAACTGACAAATTGCTACAGTTTCAGCGTTTATCAGAGATTCTACACCCGGGATACCCCTCTGTTCAGATCACTGACTTGGGCACTGCGTGGGGTCATAATATCCAGTGTCTGCTTCGGTGATTTATGATATCTAGTGTATCTGAACCATACCCAACTGATTTCGACAATGATCGGGATCATAGTATACTGTCCTTCCATTCGCATCCCACTGGAAATCCTCCAACATCCATGACCAACGCTAAAGTACCTCAATAGCAATACTGTCAAGATCCCCAGTCTCCACCATATCGCTAAACCAATGCAATATAAAGGTCGAGTAGGTGGTCTGGTAAAGGTGGAAAGTATAAGTCTCGTAGTTATTACAGAAAATTTTCTTAACACATTATTTGTACTCCATAAAATCATACACTGCAGATTGACAGGCACCCTTGAATCCCAGTTTACCGTCTTTGATCAGCTCACATCTTTCCTTCAAAGAATTCGCCCAACGATCGTTCTAGGTCCTCGGGAGTGTATTTTATGTATTTTTGTGGATTGTTTCCATTCTCCAGAATTGAACTGCAAACCACCGACCTGAGTAAATAACCTGCATTGCAACCGTTTCTAAGGTACCAAACTTTACTAGTAACTTCAGGACTACAAGTTCCGGGCTAGTGGTTTACAACAGTTCAGCAGCTTCGGGTGTGATATAATTCGAATTTACAGGCATCTCTCCGGACATTGGAGACCAAATTCGAGTCACCACGTAGGACTCCTGACTGCATGTTCTTTGCCAATCCATTAACGGAAAGAATTATAAAGTCCGAAGACGTAAGAGGTGAGAAATGAGGGTCATACCAGTCACTGTAAACTAAAAGGCCATAGTTAACACACACTCAACACTTGATATTTTTCAAGGATACGAGGTCGCAGAACCTGCATGAATACTCCTATACGGAAGTCCAAAGTTCACCGAGCTAGTCTGAAATTAGACTGAGAGAGGCAAGGCAGTACTGCACGAGCATTTGAAGGTCGGCCAATATGTAAACTGCTTGAGCTGTAGGTTAACTCGAGGGTAGACAGAGAGCATCGCGTCGTGAATCAGCCAATCTTTCATATACGTTTGACCACAAACTCGGTTCAAGGAAGCCCTCACAACAATCACGTACTTGTACCGTTTCAGGAAAGACCGGTAAGCTGGCAGTAATACTTCTGCCACTTGCAGGCGTACAGCATCCCCCAGTTCAGGGTCGGGGATTGTCCACTGAGACTGCCGTATGTGCAACTCTCCAAATATTGTGTTGGTCTGTTTGAACCTGTAGGCCTATACTTTCCCATGTTGTTAGAAATCTCTCTATTTGTATTTTGTTGAACTGTTTGAACCTGTAGGCCTATACTTTCCCATATTGTGAGAGATCTCTCTACTTAGATGGAAGAATTTCTCAGCGAACATACATTTGACACTACACAGAAGCGAGAAGCCGCTGCCTCTTTCTTGCAGGCTAGTTCTTCACAAATTCTACAACTGCCTAGCATTTAGTCCTAGGCACCACACCCCACCCATTATATAGAAACGGCTTCATACGTACAAAACATCGAAACTTACGGATTGATTATGATTTCAGTCACACTCATCTGAAAGTAATACTCATGAGCATGTTATGATAGACACACATGAGAGAGGCGAAAAGATGAATCCCGCCTGTCTTTTAGTACAGCTCGAGATATGCCTGTCCCACTAGCGTCGCCACCGTTACCCAGGTCACCACTATTTGAAGAGCGGTTGGCGACTTTAGAGTTAGGGATTGCGAGGATTAGCCCCGATTTTCTCTGCATCTTTTGGGTGTTTATGTGCTTGGCTCATTGGGTCACTTTTTCCTCTTGTTTGACTTGTAGGGTAATCCCAGCCGTTTGTATTCATAGGGTCTTTTTCCTGGAAAAAGAAAAACATAAAAAACAAATGAAAAAAACTCCACCGTAGAATACAAAGCGAGGATCACCAAACACAAGAAAGAGAAAAAGAAAAACTCGAAACACTAACTATGTTTAATTAATCGTGTAATCTCCTCAAGTAAAGAGATCCGAGTCTCCCTGAACTGAGTCATTGATGTACCACGTTAGTAGTGGAGGCTTTGCATAGGAGAGTCATTAATGACTCTCCTATGCAAAGCCTCCACTACTAACGTCTTCTGCAATACTATACTGATTCACTGTTACACATAAACAACATACCATCCTAAAGATATATAGTCCCCCTAGAGTTCTCCATCTGCATACATGCTAACGAACTCAACAGGTCAGTAAACTTCGGATGAAGATTTTCAAAGGTCTCAATCGTAAGAAGAAAAAGTCTCATAGAAGCATCTCTATCTGAGTAATCCTAGATCTTCAGTTCCGTCATCAAAGAAGTTGCATGTCTCGAAGTAAGTGCCACCTGACGAACATAGGAGTAGTCATCGAATCCACAATAATCACATCCATCACATATGCATTCCCCCATGGCTGAAATATAAATCTACCTGCCCTGAAAAAGATCCATGGAGGAAGAGAGAGAGAGACCCCTAACCTCCTTTCTCACAAGACGACCCGTCATTCTCTTGAAAGAAAGTATAGTGTCTCGGATGGTGTTATGCTCCGTATCCTCTCCATGTGTACATCAGAAAAGATGCCCTCTCTTGTAACAGGGATAGCTTAGACACAGTTACACCTCGAGATACTTACGATTAGAGGTTGAGAGAGACCCAATATTATAGAGACGTATTCTGTAACAAGGATGCATCGCTATAATATAAGTTGAAGGTGCGATGCGTAATCGAGAAGAGGAAGACTTGACAAAAATTCAAGCACTTGCACGCGCACCCGCAGGCATGCAAGAACGAAGATGAGCAATAATATGATCTGAAAGTTCATCTGACTGGAGACGAGTAAAGACTAGATACAAATATAAATTATGACTGAGTGTCCTTTGAAGCAAAGACATACCATCTCTAGAAATGACATCAAAAAGAGATAAGAGCGACAGAGTCGGAGTAGATAAATCATCTCTTCACTGACGTAATGATATCTGAGAGAGAAAGACACATCTTTTATATGCAGAAAAAATGCTCGCAATAATGAAACATGATGTACGTGAAAATGTAGTGTTGAAGATTGTACGACTAGAGCTTAACTGTCCAAGAAAGTCAAAGGGGCGGAGATCCTAGAGACTAAGAGGTCTACCCCACCATGACTATCAGGTCAAGTAACCTGCTCCCTCCCAACTCTCCCTCAGGACAAAAAAAAGCTCATAGTCTCAAAATATCTACAAAAATCGTCAACAAGCCTTGATCAAACCGCTCCAAATTGTGGAAGAAAGTAGGAGTAGGTGGCACACATCTTTGTAGAAATGATGATCACCTCGCAAAGCAAGAAGATAAAATAGAGAATTTAATATGAGGATCCTCAAGTTGAGATAAGAGTGGAACCAAACGATCTTTCTCCAATAAATGTTGTTCTAAGAAGAAGGATACAACTCGGGTGAACCAAAAAGACTACCCAAGACTCTAACGTCATCATGAGGAATGAGAAAGTCCTCTGAGGTGATGAAAAAATAATCCGAACCAAAAGGACAACAAGCTCGACACTTGGTCACCCTAACCGACAAACAATGGTCAAAAGCTCTACACGAAGATCGTCGAATACATGTCCTACCAAAAAAACAAGTCCCACAATATGAGTATGATCGTGTAAAGAAAGAATCGAGTATCATGGATGAAGAGTTGTCATCTTTTGCATGGTTCGAAAATGAGCCGTGGCGAACAATAGACCTCTTAGAAGATCACCTTGTCTAATACCTATCTCGGATCGTAGGACCTCCACACTTTGCATTGAAGAACCATAAAAATAATACAGAAGGTAACACGACTGAAAAGTCCGAGAAGGACCTCTCTCACCGCTAGACGACGTACGTCTTCGTCGTCCTTGCTCATCGTGAGCAACCTACCCGTCGTCAAAATCCGAACGATGCGTGGATGCATCATACCAGGAGCCAAAGTTGAGCACATTAGGAAAAGCTGAGTAAACTCACTCGTGAAATCTCTCGGATCCAAGCACTATCGCACCACCAGCTTCTAGACTAGGGGTAGTCATGGAAGCACGAATAAAGGAGTCTAGAACGAAAAGTTATGACGATGAAAATGATAAAATCTCAAGAGAAGATGACGAATAACGTTGAGGGTGTAATCGTCTAAGCTCGAGAATAGTATCATGCGTAGGAGGAGGAGCCGTCACCAATGGACGTAAAGCTTGAGTAACACGACTGAGCATCCCAACTCGACCAAGTAGCAGATAAAATGTCTGAGTCGTATTTTCTCTAGAAACTCCTCTAAATCCATGATCTCCACTAGAGAAATTGCATGGTCTGCATCTCTATATGACAAGCTTTCCAATAAATCTTTATGTAGATACTCTCAGTTATCAATCGACGTAGTCCAAATAAAACCTCACATTGATCCTTCTCTCCTCGATCGTATCTCAAACACCACCTCAGAAAAAGAAAAATAGATACCAAACATACTCATCAAAGAATCCACAGCCAAAATATCTAAGGATAATCTAAGGGTACGTCTAACATCTATCCTCAACGCAAAAAGAATAGAGTGAAAGCGACAAGGTGGACATCGATCAAGTGAAAAGAAATCTAAAATAGAAGATGTCTGTGAACGTAACCAAATCCAACCTCCAACTATATCAACTGGAGAGATGACTGAAGAGGAGAGAGAAACCAATGAATGAGAAATTATGACAGAAGTGGTACGATGAGATCGAGTAACAACTAATTATGAATGTCTCGGTGAAGCACCTTATAAGCACGAGCATGATTGATGCTGGACCCACAAGGCATAAATGAAGATCACAAGATAAACAAAGGATACGAAATACATGTCTTTGAGCATAAAGTTATCAGATACTAATAGGACGAGGAGTCTTAATAGCCTCTGAACTCAAAATTATCGACATAGATCTAAATCATATCTATCTCATCGTCACGTCAGTTTGGCACCTCGGCTAGGTTGGCCGAGTACGGAGTGACGAATCCCGGTAGGGCCGTTAGTGCCGTTAAGGCGAGTTCTTCGGATGATCCACTAGGGGTATATTTTGCAGGTAGGGTTTGGAGGTCTTATTCTTCAAGTTGAGCCTTCAAGCTCTTAGCTATGGTGGATAGTCTTGGTGAGTGCAATCTGGAATCTCTACGAGCACGGAGTGGATTTGGCTCGACTTTAGTGATGGTTTAGTGTCTGTTGGCATGGTGGAGTGAGTACATACCATTTATCACTTGAAGAACTCAGATTGCGAGGTCTGATTGAGAGCTTTCAGGTCGCGGATTTCAGCCGATGGTATCTCTGGAGTGGACAGATCGTTGGTACCTTCGATTTGCAAATGCGCGCGTGCGCGAAGTAGTTCTTTTTGGTTGGGTGATCGATTGCTGTGTGGATTGCTGTCATTTGAATCTGTTCTGGGTCGGTTTGGTGGTGAGGTAGTGCGAAAGCACTACTGGAATTTCCTGTGACGGGTTTTTGTGATCAATTTGAGATCGGTAGAAGTGCATCGGCGGATGTTAGGTGGACGTGAGTCAGCAATTTCTGGTGCTGAAGAGTGCAATAGGTATGCGCTGGGAAGACGATTCCAACGCATCAAATATCGTTCGATTTGGTGAAGGATCGACGGAGTTACAAGTCGAAGAAGGTCACGGGTGGTCCAAAATCTGACGTAAACCCGCCTGCGAGTGTCAATTTGGCAGATTTCGACCTTTTGGAGTGTATTTTCGACCTCTGACTTGCTGTTTTGGGTGTGCTTTGTTCATACACGTCCTTCTTGTGGTGTTTGATCCGAGTTCTATTCTATTCCAAGCGGAGCTGAGCGTAGAGTGTCGAGGTGTGGAGTGCGTGTTAGGAGGCTTCGAGGAGCAGAGGTGCGTGAGTGCGGAGACGTGAGAGCGGAGTGTGAGAGTGCGGAGGCGGAGTGGAGCCCGAGCTCGAGTCCGCGTCTGCTGCAAGCCAGCTTGCTGAAGTGCGTGAGAGAGATATGCAAGTTTCAGTTGTGTGGGAAGTGTAAAACTAATAGGTCACCCATCCCAACACTATTTCTGGACTTGCACACTTAACTCTGCAATCTTAGCTTTGACTTTATCACCAGACCATTAGCTCTTGGTATCTTCTAGAGATACGCGCAAGTACTTATGAACTTGTTTAAGATAGTAGGAGACCTTCTCGCACGTTCCTAGAAGAGTGGTAAGGCGACCCCATAGTACTAAGGGGAAGCTATTGTTGTGGTAGTGTTTGCTTATACCGTAGAGACACGTATGGAGGCAGTTGGTAACAGTTGTCTTGGGTGAGCTAGTAGAGCTACCACGGAGATACTTTTGGAGCTACTAGAGGTGTGGACATCTAGTTAGTGACCTTAGGTACATGTTATGACAGTTGATGATCATATATTGTGCATGTGATCATCGACGAGGGGGCGTCAATCTGGGTGAGGTTGGGTTTCTCTTTATGTGAATGTTTGAGTATGGAGAGTTATCGTTTAGACTTCTTGTGGTTGGAACCTCTCCATATTCTATTTCGTGTTTGTGCGCCGCGTTTGCTTGTGTTGGCGTTTGATTTTCAGAGTGTGTTCACTCCAGTGTGTTGTCGATAGTGAGACTGGAGTTGCGGATGAGTCAGACTATCTTTGTTTCTCTCACGGTGCGGTTGGAGTGACGATCAACAGATCGTGAGACGCTGTCTGTGATGATTGCAGGTACATGTTGTCCTTACCTTGACCATCCTAGTAGGGGATAGGTGAGCTCAGTAGGAGCAGGTTTAGGCAAGTGGTGTGGGTGTGTTATCGAGATTCTATCATAACGAAGTTCTCGGGAGGTTCTGATGAGGATTTCTCTGATAGTGGGTATACACGGAGTGGGGTGAGGTACCGATTACCTACACTATCGCTGTCGATTGTTCCAGAGGACGAGTCAGATGCAGATAATGCGTTTTCTGGTGGTGAGTCTAGTGTTACCACACAGTTGTTGTGGGACATGGACGAGATCTATGAGACCACGAAGGGACCTCGATGTTACTCGGATACAGTGGGTACCATTGAGCTGGATGACTTCATCCAGGAGTTCGATAGTTGATACGATCTGCAGCAGATGCGGAACTCACAACTGTTTACACCCTTCATGACGTGGAAGAGTTTGTTTCAACACTTGGAGGGACCGCCATGGACGATTACCACGAGTTCAGACGAGACTACGATGTTGAGATTGAGTTGTGGAGACAACATTGGTTTCTCAACTACGTTTCTATCACTATTGGCACAATTTTAGGAGGCGTAGCACCTGCGAGTTCCGGTGCCAGTAGCAGTGAAACATCCACGGATGGAGGAGTACCTACTACCAGCGGTGCGTCCATTAGTAGTGGAGCAGGTAGTAGTGTGAGCGGGATACCACCAGAGTTCAACCCTGTGGTTCTGTTCTTCCAGTGTTTGAGGACAGGGTGTGCGGACCGACAAGTTGAGGAGTCTGCAGGAGTCTCAGCGGAAGACTGGAGAGAGCCTACGCGAGACGTTTACTCGCATGAGACGGTTGATCAATGTTACCCATGGGGTGACGGAAGCACATGCAATCTAGTTCTAGTATGAGATACTAGACTAGGAGTTGCGTAAGAGAGTCAAAGATGTCACTCTCCTTAGAGATACCGCTTTGACGTTAGCGGTTGTCTTTGGTTTGACTGAGCGAATTGAGCTCAATATGATAGAGGAGAAGATGGTGGTTGCTGGGTTCAGCAAGGCGACACCACATGGGGTGACCACCTCTTCTCGATGATCACAGGCTACGCAACAACGTGGTGGTGGTGGTAAGGATCATGCGGAACAGTCACGATCCCAAGGAGGTGTTGGAGGATCTAGTGGGCAGAAGCTCATGCCGTCCTTCTCTAGGCAGCAGCAAGCGAGTCCTTGCTAGACGTGTCTTTCATGATCGACTATTGGGCGGAGACAGCATTTTACAGACCATGTTGGCAGTCCGGTGAGAGACGAGTGAGCCGTTTATCAGTGCGGTTTAGTGCTAGAGTTGAGACAACGGAGCTTACACCCGGGACGATGACATCCGTTGCAAGGTTCGGTTCGGTCATCACTTGACCGGACGAGTTGTTAGAGGATAATGTCCATGCGGAGGATACTTCAATCTTTGAGGAGGTGGAAGACATGCCTAGCATATCGACATTAGTACCATCTGCCTTGGATGTTTCACTCTGAGTTCGAATGAAGAGTTGCAGCAGTATGCTAATCGGTTAGTGCAACAGGTTAGGAGTGAAGCCTTTATATCACCAGTAGAGGAACAAAGCGTTGTTCCTGCTACTGACCTTGTGATCTTATCACCGTTGGATATGACTCTCATTGTATGACAGTATCCAGAGGAGGGTGTATGTGCTCTGGAGCTGTTTGGAGAGATCAGCACAAGTTTGGCTGCGGTATTACAAGCAGACATACAAGTACAGTGATACTTGTATGTGGAAAAAGATGAGGTTATGAGACGCATCTCATTGCATCATGTGGCACGTTTGATGTAGAAATATCCTGAGTTGTTGTTCATATCAGCGGTTAGAGAATACCAGCAAGCATTACCGTCGGATATTTCACTGTTGGGAGCCGCAAGATATGGATATCATTCATTTGGTGATAGTCGGGTGGTCATGTCAAGGTCACACGCGTGCTGAGAGAGGTCAAGGTTTACATGACCCGCGATCTAAGATGTTATGAGAAATGTTACGAATCTTACGACATCTCCAGATGCATCAGGTGGATTCTCCATCGTATATCTTGGAGCATGTTCCTTTGTTGGGTGATGCTCGTACACAGATGATGACGAGTGTGTACCAAGTGCGGTCTTGGATCGGACCAGCAGTGTTGTTAGATGAGCGAGAGTGAGATCTCATGCACATCGTCCACCGTTGTGGTCGACGAACTTGTTACCAAAGGAGGTGCGCAAGTGCCCACACGATGTAGTGAGATGACCAGCACACCTCACAGTTGATGGCATCTTGGATGCAAGGTGACGATCTCAAGTAGTGAGAGTCGTCAATATGTCACTCATGGCAGTGGTGAACGTAGTGAGACGGCCCATGGTAGCGTTACCCACTTTGGTGAGCTTTCCAGCGTCACATGCTTACATAGATGGAGGACCTGGACTTGTGTGGAATGATCATTTACGGCAGTTGGTGGAGTCCAATGTCGATGAGAGAGAGCGAGCGATGAGTTTCGCTACGAATACGACGGCAGTAGCTTCGGTGTCGGAAGCTTCACGTCGTCAAGTATTGAGTCAAGCAATGGACTTCAATTGCTTGACATGGATTGTTAGCCTTGGATTGGATGACATGGATTGTTAGCCTTGGATGCGATCAACAGGTGTTACTACTCAGACACTTCTGAGCTCTTTGCTTATCGAATCGGTGGAGGTAAAGGTTGGGGTGAAGCGTGTGAGGTTTGTCCTCCTCGGACATCATGAGATGTCATAGGAGAGAGTGTGGAGCTTGCAACTAGGACTGTAGGAGTTTTTCGCACAATGGCAGTGGAGGTTGTTGGTGGTGAGCAGAAGGAAATTGCTCCAGTGGCTGCAAGATAGCAATCAACGACTTCGTCTTCTATCTTTAGCATCGTGACAGAGGATACTTGGGAGCCGGAGATTGGACCCAAGCTTATAAGAGAGGAGAGACAAAGAGTTCAGAGATTCCTGAAGAGCTACAGGAATTGTTTTGTCTTTAGTATGAGGGATTTGAGTACCTTGAAAGGGCCAGTTATACGGATCGACTTGGCTAATGACACGTCAATCTTTCGACGTCCTTACAAGTACAATGACATGGAGAGAGCCTTGATCTAGAGTTGGACTCAAGACTTGTTGGAGGTTGAGTTGGTGGAGATGTCGCATGGAGAATATGCATCTGTCATAGTTATGCCAGCAAAGAAGGATATGTATGACAACTACACGGATAGACAGATGTGTGGAGACTACCGTCTTATCAATCGTCAGACAAAGCTCAATAAATATGCCATGCTGACACCTGAAGAGATCTTTGATGCAGTGGGACATGTGAAGGTCTTCAGTACTTTGGATCTTCGAGCAGGGTATCATCAGTTGTCATGAGAGAAGAAGATAAGTCCAAGACATCATTCTGAGGAATTGACTCTCACGGCAAGGATTATTTGTATCAATGGCGGTTCTTATCAATTGGGTTGAAGAACACCCCTGCTGAGTTCTAGAAGGTGATGGACAAGATCCTAGCAGGATTGGATTTTGTCAGGTGTTATATTGACGACATCTTAGTCTATAGTGCTACTGTGGAGGAGCACGAGAGACACTTACGAGATGTGTTCGAGCGACTGAGAGCTCATGGGTTGAAGTTACACCCTGGGAAGTGCAAGTTCTTCCAAGAGTTGGTAGAATATATGGGTCATACCATCTACCCAGGTGGGTTAGGTGTTCAATAGACGAAGGTTGAGGCTATTGCACGTATCCCATGCCCCACAGATGTGAGTCGAGTTCGAACATTTGTTGACGAACTTCGATCGTCGGTACGTGAAAGAGTTGAGTGCAATTGCAAAGCCATTGACCAAGCTGTTGAAGGTGGACCAGGAGTGGCAGTGGGGAGATGAGCAAGAGTGAGCTTTTGTAGAGCTCAAGGATAGCTTGATATCTACTATCATCTTGAGGAGACCCGTTAAGGGGCGTCCTTTCCAACTACACACTGATTTATGTTGGGACTTGGAGCAATGCTGACTCATCATGATGATGAGAAAAAGAAGTTTGTGGTGGCGTATGTCAGTCGCTTCAATAATTCAGGGGAGACGAGGTATAATTCGTAGGAGGTATAATTCGTAATTTAGCTGTAGTGTGGGCTGTTGCACACTTCCGATGTTATCTGTTTGAGAACTCTTTTATTCTCATCACTGATCACCAGCCGCTTTAACTGATTGATGAAGTCCGACAAGCTTACAAGACAGCTTGCACGATGGGCTCTTATCTTACAAGAGTATGATTTCTAGGTAGTGCATAGACCTAGAGTTGCAAACCTAGATGCCGATGGGTTGAGTCGTAACGCATGCACGAGTCAGCATGATCATATTGAGGCTCGATGGCATGACGAGATTGATGAGGAGATAGTGCCAAGGTGACATGCATCTGTCTTTTTTTGTGTGTTGACTATGAACTCTATTATGGAAGGTCAAGTCGTATCAGAGAGTAGATGGTGAGTCTCTAGATCCTGAGGCTGGAGATGGTGTTCCAGACCAGCGTCATGACGATGTGACCGTAATGAAATATCTACGTACTCGCGTGGTGGTAGGCACAGTAAGTGCCAAGGAGCGAGATCGTGTCCTTCAACGAGCGAAGAGATTTTGACGAGAAGGACGACGTGTACTTCGAGTGTGGGATGATGAGAGAGTACGAATAGTGTCACATCCATCCCAGAGGGCACAGTTAGTACGACATGCTCATGAGGAGTTTGAGACATTTTGGAGTGAAGCGTACGCATAACTTACTCCAAGGACAATATTGGTGGCGTGGTATGCTCGTCGAAGTGCGCACGATGTGTGATTTGTGATCAAGTACGAGCATTGTTTAATGCTCCTACTCCACTGTTACACCCTTTATCGATTATGGGATTGGGTTACCGTTGGAGTTTGGATTTTACGAGACCTTTATCGTTGACCATACGTCACCACCGGTATGTGTTGGTGATGGTGGAGCACTTCTCCAAGTGGATTAAGTTGGTGGCGAGTAAAGGGACGACATCTGCGTTCTTAGATCGAGTGCTGAGTCGTTTTGGAACACCAGCTGAAGTGCTGACAGACCAGAGTTACAGAGTTTACAGAGTATAGAGTTCCTTAGTGAGTTTCAGACCTTGTGTGATCATGCGCTGATTGATCGTCGGACTACATCTCGAGATCATCCTGAGACGGATGGTTTGGCGGAGAGGATAGTTCAGACGATGAAGAGAGGATTGCGCAAGTATGGCTTGCAAAAGAGCCACTTGGGAGACTGGGATGTGCAGTTACCATGGTTGGCTATGGGTTACCGTTTTAGCCGACAGGCGTCTTTGGCTTCCTTCTCACCGTATTTTCTATTGTATGGCCGAGATCCAGATCTACGTTCGGTCATTCGTCGTGATTGTGCTGAGGTGCTGAACCTTGATGACCCGGATATGTAAGTGAACGCATGTTCTCAACGAATAGAGACATTTCGGAGAGTTATGTCTATGGCTTTTGAGAACCTAGCGATTGCTCAGCATAGACATTGCGATATGTGACTATTCGAGGAGGAGGTTATCGATCATCGATTCGCAAGTTTCATCCTGACGATTATATCTATCTACAGTAGACTGCACCGACGAGGTTGGATGTGATCGCATGGTTTACTATTTTACGAGTACGTGAGGTGTTACCTTCTGGAATACTCATGTTAGAAGGCTGTGATGGTGTTGTTTAGAAGGACCATGTGCGTAATTGTGCATCATGTCATCTTTCCAACATCAATGGTATCGTTGACCCAAGCTTAGCTGTTGTACGCACGGGCTTGAGGTGTATATTGTGTGGGTCTGCTGGTGGAGCAGCTCGTATGTTGATGTGTGATGATTGTTCGAGAGCTTGGCACATGTCATGTTTGATTCCACCTCTCAGTGTCGTTCTTACTGGACGGTGGGTCGATGTATATAGCAAAGATAGCCGATTAGATCTTTGCGTGGTATGGATTACAGACAGGCAACTAACGATGGTGCGATGTAGCACCTGACCTCCTTATCCTTGCACCCATGAAGATGTATATCACGTAGTTGGACCTAACCGTCAGTTAGGGGAGCGATTGTGATACACTTGTGTATGTGTATGAGATCGTCTTTGTGTTATGTGTATGTGTGGTATACTTATGACAGCGATGTATGTTTGTAGCGATGTGTATGCGCACGACAGTTGCCACGTCAGTTTGGCACCCCGGCTAGGTTGACCGAGTGCGGAGTGGTGAATCTCGATAGGGCCGTTAGTGTCGTTAGGACGAGTTCTTGGGATGATCCACTAGGGGTATATTTCGCAGGTAGAGCTTGGAGGTCTTAGTTCGTCAAGTTGAGCCTTCAAGCTCCTATCTATGGTGGATAGTCTTGGTGAGTGCAGTCTGGAGTCTTTGCGAGCACAGAGTGGATTTGGCTCGACTTTAGTGATGATTTAGTGCTCGTTGGCATGGTGGAGTGAGTACACAACGTTTATCATTGTGGTACACTTGTGTATGTGTATGAGATAGTCCATGTGTTATGTATATGTGTGATGTATCTCTAACAGCGATGTATGTTGTGTAACAAAGTGCATGCGCACGATAGCATCAAACCAATAAACGAAACACAAAAAATAAGGTGAGATAAAAATCTAAGTAACTAAATAATATAATATACTAAAAAATCTCATATATTTAAGAGAGCATAATGTACATTACGCGTACATTAATCAAGCTCACTATGCTTAACAACAAAAAAGAATAGAAGCAGACATACTACATTCTTGATTGAGCATATGTCTAAGTGTGCACATTGACCGTGTTCGCTCACATCTCGACATGCACCAACTCCATCTCCACGGTAAAGAAAGAACTCGCCTCGTACACCATAAGAAAGAATGAAGAAGAGTGAAAACTAAAAAGTAAGAAAGCTCAATGTATAATCAACAAGAAACAAAAAAAAATATCAAAATGATAAGCGTTTGAAGTAAACATTTCAAGAAAAAAAATGACATTGGATAACTATATATGAAAAAAAATATAAGAGCCCTAAATTGAGAAAAGACCTAAATTCTTTCCCTTCACCACTCACCCCGCACTCTCGCACTCCTCAAGTCGCTCGCGTCTAACAAAGCGTATCCCAAAACGAGCGGAGAATCGCTCGCATCCCATATCGATGATCGTTTTTCCCCCTGAGGATGTTAAGCTAGTCCCACTCAGGTAGGAATGTCCCTGCAAAGCAGCAGAACAAACACGTTGTCAGTAGTCATCACACTGCCGTCTACTGTACAGTACATGTGCTAATTCCAAACAAATCCTAGATGCCCTACAATCCTAGATGCCCTTTTCAGTCATCTCACTCTCTCGAGCTCGGGACCCTTGCGACGTCAAGTGTTGAAGATCAATCCTTCACTGATCCGTACTGTGATGAGGGAACATTATAAAGAGCTCGATCAGACACCATCTATCTAAATAGTGATGAACAATTATTTGTTTGTTGATGAAAGAATTTGTTAGATACACAAAATAATCTGTCGATGGAGACGAAAAGCAGCATCCACTAAATGATGGGTTCCGTGGAGAAGAAACTGCGTAATGAGATCTGCTACTAAACTGGGGATGTTATAACATAGTGAGTGAGCTCTTTAAGTTCGTACCAAACGAGAAGATCCAAGCAAGTATGGAGGGATCACCTGCTAAGTGTGGTTGGGGGTTCCAAGAATGATATCTTATAGATACCTAGGGATGCAACTGTATCCAATTTTAACATATTTTCCATATCCTGAAATGTTAGAAAATCATGGATGAAAACAATCAATTTAACACTTTTTATTAATTTCTCATTTATGTTCTACATGAAAACTGAAACACCTTCCTAGTACTTGGTGGTTCATTCCAAAACGAATTTCATGTTATAGTTATAAATTTTCTTCTAACTTGTTATCCTCTTTATTGTGACATATATCAAAACTTTGGAGTGGATTTCTATATTCTTTAAACACACCTGGTCTTGCTTTCTATTTATATGCAGTTCTTTTATACATCCATGACCGGAATACAAGGAAGCAGACATTGTCTTTGTAAGAGACATTATCTACAAGAGTCGGTCAATTTGTAAGAGTCCGACAAATCCTAATAATGCAAGAATATTAATCCAAATCTTGGAGACTAAAATTGTTGATCATTTTGTCTGTTACCAAGAACAATTTTCACTGTCGTTCTTTGCTATCTTTTGAAACAGTGCACTCTCAAGGAACTAGCGGTAGCAGCTGGGCTTGTTGGAGAGAAGCTACGGACTGAAGAATGTGATGGGAAGTAGGATTGTTTTGTGGTGCAGAATGGCTGGGCCCGGAGGGTTTCGGTGGTTCCAGATTCACTGGCAAAGGACACGACTCACTGAGTTCCGCCCATGACGAATCATCAGAGTAGCTACTCGTTCCCCTCGTTCTTTTAACCTTGGCTAACTGGTCAGTTCGTTTCTCTTGTTCCTCTCCTCCCCTGTCTTCCTTAGTCCAATCATTCCTTGAACAGGAGTTTCTTTGTACGACTGCGTGAATCAGTCTACGTCAACTGCAGGTAAGGTTGATTGTTCGGAATGGAAAATAAGCAAAATTGAAGTGCTGAAGTAGCGGTTTTCTCTGCAAGTAGCAAGACATCTACGGAATTGTGGAGTTTCGAGTGCAGCAGACTCAAATGATTTGTGCCTTCTGGGTGGTGTAAGAAGCTTTTCGGGAAAGAGTAGACAATCCAGAGCTTTGCAGGCAGTTCTGATAAAATTAGTGTTATTCCGTAAATCAGACTCGTGGAATATCGATCAAGCAGAGCTCATTCCGGAGGAGACTTTTTTGCTGTGAATCTCAACAGGCGTTGAGCTTTTGAGAGAGCCAATTCGGTTGAAATTCCTGTGTTTGCGCCACTCTGTTGTAATTGGCATTCTTTAAAAAGTATTTGTTGCCTGAGAAGCAGTGAACGAATGAGTGGGACTGGAGAAGGGCTGATGTAGCAGTTGAATTATGGAATGAGTAATTCCGCACAGGCACTGCTGGAATGAAGCAGAGTGGAACAGAAGCAGTGAACATATTACATTCTTCTGCTAGCCGGATGCCATCCTTTGTCAGCTAGGAGAGGAAGCTAGTTAGAAGAGAAATTGAGAGTCTGTATCAAGTCCCTGTGGGAGCTTGTGAGACATTCTGAAACTTTTGGACTTGGACCAGAAGAGAAGAACAACCACAGAATCAGGATTCATCATTATCACTTCATCGTTTCTGAGTGGCTGGCCATCCGGCTAGATTATGATATCCTGAGAATTTTATCCCTTAAGGTTTTGTTGTTGTGGGAATTTGGTACAGGAATTTCGAATGAGGGAGTCTTCACCTCCAGAAGAAGGGGAGAGCCAGGGAGTGCAAGGCACATCGAGCTAGAGAATCATCCCTCCCGTGCCGCCCTGAATAATACCTGCTCTGCCATTGGCTGTCTCTTTCCAGCTTTCAACAAGGAATTCCAATACCGGTTCAGTTTTCTTTCGGACGGAATCCGTTAGAGGGATCAACTGCAAAGAGTGATTTGAGTACTTCTCACTAGTAGAATCTGGAGATTATCACTATCATCCAGGCCAGATGATTGGCCAAATATGAGTCTTATCTCATGGAACGGAAGTGCTTGAGGCGTACGAGATGGCAACTGAAAGTTGCAGGGTGTGAAAAGTTGAGGCCGAAGTTAGAAGTTGACTGGATCCATGTCAACACTCTTACGGTTAAGGCCCACCACATGTGGGCACAACGTGAGTACAGAGTGGTGTCAGCGTCCAGTTCAAGGTAGAAGGGACCAAACGGTGTATGGTTGTGGTGGATTGGGCTGTGGGTGTCGAGCTGGCTTCGCTGGTCCTCCTGTCAAGGGGATCCGACGACAGGTGAAAATGAACCTCGCCTTTGTAGTTTTACTTCTTCACGTCCTGTATTTTCTTGGATGTTTTGGCTTACGTTTCATGAGTTTGTCTGCATGCCTCTGTTCCCAGGTCATAAGCACGTCATATGACAATGAGTTTCGGGACTCCAGAAGCATTGCTGTAGGCTTGCATAAGCGATACAAGGATGTTCAAAATGGTGGCTTCAGCAACAATCTCAAGGCACGGTTCTGATCAGTGAGATGTGGAGAGTGACGTGCTCTAGGGAAACAGGTTGATGGTTTGAGATTGTATACAAAAGCATCTTCACCTGGAGAGTTCATAACTATCTTTGCTATTCCCCGGTGATATGATTTTCTGTCTCAAGTCTATTATCGATTACTGCATTTTGTAGTGGAGACTAGCCAGCATGATCTCCTGAGCTTGACAACAGGTGGCAGGGTGTACTCATAACGAATGCATGCCGAAGTCTTTCGACCGGAGGCCCCGCGCCCTGCTCAAATCTTAAATTCCAATCTAGAACCTACGATAGTTGTTCCTCTAAGGCAAGTCTTGGAGCCAGGTTATTTCGGGTAAACTCTCAAGGAGAAGGATGATTTATGTGATGTATCCAGCTCCGTCTTTAGTTGGGGAAGTCTGCCCGTTGCCTCTTTCTATTCATTTAGTATCAGACATGTTCTAGAGCTTCTCTGAGAGGTCTGCTACTCTGAAAATTTCTGACACCTTCTTTGTCCACGTGTTGGCTTGTTCGACTGGTTTTTCCTGCACCCAAGTAGTGCTATACACCTTCTTTGGTCCCCTCTGTCCCTTCGGCCTTCCTGGTACTGGAACAAATTCCTCCCGCACCTCTATTCCTGGAGTATTAGTAGTTGTAGAACTGCTACCGATCATTACCACAATGCTAGTATCCGTATGCTCTGGTCGATGGATTTACCGGTAGATCCGTCAACTGCTCTCTATCCAACTCTTCCAACAAATCGTTGACGAAAATATCGAATACAATGGAAAGGGTTGGCAAGAAAGAGTACCACCTTGGATCCAGTATTTGTACCATGGATAAGTAACGCACTCTTGCTGTGGCGATATAGTTTGTCAACTACCCGCCACATTTCCCTTTTATGCCAATTTCCACGGTCTGCATGATAGCCGTCTCGCATACTGTATGATAAGCCCTTGCACATCCAGGAAGAAAAAGAAGGTGGCTTTCCCTTCTTTCTTACGGCCCTGGATAACCTGGCTAAGTGTGGTGTGACATCAGGTGGCAAGGCTGTAGAGGTTGGAGATTGTATGTTTAACAATTCTCTCATCCTGTGCTGAAGGATCTAAACTAGAAGGAGTTCGTGAGGATATTATTGAGCATTTTGAGATTCCGCCAGAGAGTTGTGGCGGAGTAGTTTTGGATTGGTGACGTTACAGAGTTTACCTGATTCTGAAACAATGAGTTGCAGGAATTCATTTGCGCTGGGGTCACTGCATATGAAGTGGGCTGCACTGATGAAGGGATGCGTAAGGAGTTGCTTAGTATCCATTTGAACGAGCTTTCGGATGAAGAAGTTGCAGATAGGGGCTCTGTTGGGCTCAAGAGCAGACTTGCTACCGAAGAGGTAATGTGCCTCATCGGGCAGTTGCTATGATTCTTTATTGATGCAGCTAGTGATCTTAGAACTATTCCAGAGAAGTTTGTGATGCCTTGGCGAAGTAGACACTCAGTGACTGAAGGTGACCAAGACCGGCAAGAGGTCGAAAGGGTTTCGAAGTGATCTTGCCGTGAGTGAATATCTGTCTCTTAAACTTTGTAGGATTACTTCAAGTGCGAGTTAAAAGCCTATACTACAATCAGAAGCTAGCTAAAGTAACGAGATGTGGATACGCTTGTCAGATCAGTTAGTATGTAGGGGTTCTGTTGCTCATAATAACCTGATACTGGGGGACTGGCTGTACCTCTGTTGTATATTTTGTCTAATTCCGAAGGTGGGAGACACTGGGAGTTCCCCAATAGGGGAAATGCTTTCCGAAGTCCTCTAGAGTGAAATACAACATGGTATCAGAGCTCTAGAATAAGACACAATCAATCGAAGTGGAAACGACGCTGTGATTTTCCAGCCTTCTGACCTTGCTTCTGGGTCGTCTGGTAGGTGGAGGAATGCATATTATGGCTGACTCTGGTTTTCCTCACAATCTTAGTTTCGCCTCCACCCACTGTTGTCCGCTGGTCGAGTACTCCGGCCGTGTCTGCAGAGGCTCAGATTCAGTGGCGTGGCTTTTGTGCTCTAATTGGGAATGCGTATTACACACGAGGAATGGCTTGGTAATACCTTTGTTCCTGTAGTGATTATTGGCCGTAAGTCAAAAGCGAGTAAAACCTGAACCAGGGCAGAGAACCTTGTTTTAGGTCTCTTATCTCCATGAGTATTTTGCTATGTAGTGTTCTTCATTTTTTCCTTCTGGAGGTCTGAAGTTTATGTTCCTGTTCCAAGGGTTTCAGTCCTGTTGGCCTCGTAGTACTAAAGTATTTTATTCCCAATATTCAGGCTGCCTGTAAAGACTCTGCAGCTGGAGCAGATGGCAGTGTCAGGATATGCAGAGGAACCATCATTGGTTGCTGACCGTATGCGACTTGTTTTTGACACGCTGGAGGTGAGATTCCCTATAGCTTTCAGTTGAGCTAGCGCTCAATGTATTCTGCTGCTCTCCTGTTTGCTTTTGTATATTATTATTTCATGAAATAATTGATTTACTACATCCGAGTTGTAAAGGCACCGGGGAAGTGAGTGGGAAAAGCCTCTGATGACACAGGGCAGAATCTATACCAAAGCAGTTTCTTGGGCTCTCTTCCTTCGCAAACTGTCTCGAAGTTTTGATTTCACTAGAAGTTCTCGTCAGTAGAACCAAGTGAACTGATTAGAAAGCGTGTACACTTTGAACATGAATGTATATATGAGCACAGTCATTCTGTCAGGCTTAGTTTCCCTTCTACAGGAATATATCTTAACAGAGTTATGATGTCAGTGAATGTATGAGGACTTGGCTTGGCAGTCATATTCGGTTATTTGCATGAGGTTTTCCAGTATCTGTGCTCATCGGAAAAGACTTGTAGCTTGTGGTCGGTCCGAATTTTTCATCGATTTCTCTTTTTCGGGCGGATTTAGGAACAGAATCCTCGTGTTTACAAATCTCTCTTTGTACTTTCGCAGATTATATGTCCTCAGTGGCCCAGGCGGTGATTTCTGACCACCAAACTTTCGGTTTTCGGTAGCTTGGACGTTCGTTTGTACATATTCCAGCTTGGAGCCTACTTGTATTATCGCTTGTATTCTTGTCACTTCAGGTATACTATATCTGTAACATGTGCAAGTATTTCTAGGGTTAGTACCTACTTAGTACCAAGTCTTTGAAGGTGTTGACACCTTTGGCTTTACGAAGGTACTTCTTCGGCACGTTAAGTCCGTGTAGATTTATCAAGCTATATACAGTGGATTTCTGTCCTATCAAAGTAAGGAAAATATGTCATCATACTGTCACTACATTAACGATTCAACAGACATGTTCAGTTCTTCCAACCTGAAAGGTCTGAACTTCGAGCATGATATGTCGCTCAACATAGTGACGGGAATGAGATTTGGCAGGAGGGCATGTGGAAAGTTTTGCTCTAAGGCCTACATTCTGAAGTCAAGTTTGAAGTGCTCTGTATACATAACTCTATACCAAGGAAGCTCAGTGGAGGCATGAACGATTGGAGGAGAAGACATCTTGTAAGCTTTGTACACGTTTTTAACAAGGGAGATGAAGTACTTTTTAGGATGCATTCCTCGTTTGAATAGTAGATTTGACCTTGAATTGGTAAGCCTGGTGTTCATGAAGTAATCAGCGGTACTCGTCGCTGAATGTCAACCGTGGTACCTCCGACTCAAGAAGAACAGCCGTAGCAAAAAGTGGTAGCTTATACTCCTGCAGAAAGGTTCCCTCTGAGTTTTCATTGAACACCTGCCACGGTAATACTAGTCATGTTCCGGTGGTGTAGCCGCGCAACCAGCGTGGACCAGGGACCGTGTCTGCCATCTTCTATCTGTCACTGCTCATTTAGTTCGGACCGAGAATCATACCAGCATGTACATCAGCGGCTGCCACGTTATATCTGCTCAGAACTGAAGAGTAGTCAATGAGCAACTTCGTTGCAGCGGTCTTGGTCAGGGTTTTCGTACTGGAGGATCAATATCCACTGCGCTGTTTGTACCCGTACTCGAAATTACAGTCAAAAGGTCAATCGGCTTAGTTGGTAGAATCTCCATCATCCTACTGTATATGGAACAGAGGAAGTGAATCCGCGGCTCTAGTACAGAAGTGAATCAAGGCGTCATGCACCGACAGCGGCTTCACCCACTCTTTTAGGGTAAAACTTCAGATAAGGCCAGCGACTAGAGACCTTGCGTCTCTGATCTGAGAAGGAAAGATCACGTATAGCAGCACGGGCACACCACATCACTTGGGCGTCCATTGGCAGGTCATAGCTTCGTGTATTCAAGAAACGAAATTCTAGTCCACCAAGAGAAATATATTGTACTCACAATCCAAGGCTGTTAACAGAGCTTCAACTGCAAGCAATTTCTGCCTCTTGGTCGCAGCGCTATGGGCTTTTCTCGTTTTCCGCCGTCTCCCTACGGCCTTCATTCGCTTTTCCTAAAAACAATATTGTAGCAAAGTTCGGAATGACCTTCAACACACGTGCTCGACCGTATGAACCTTCTGTTAAACAGAAGGTTCATACGGTCGAGCACGAAAGAAAACGTTCCCTACATATTCTTCCACCGCTGCTCGTGGTAGCAGGTCGGTGCTTCACCCGGAGAATAAGGGAAAAGTATTGTCGAATGTGCGGGATAGAGATGGACACAAACTCAAGGAATATGAGAAATTTGCTTTCATCATTCTGGGAGAACTAGCCATGTCTTGCTCGTTGTGATGGCCTAACATAGTGATGTTCAGTTTACATGTGTACTAAAGTAGCCAAATACGACCTCGTCCTCCAGTCCTAGAGCTTCAAGCATCCTCAATCCAATTCCTGATGCGAAACACACTGATGAGCTTCTCGACTTGTTTCTTGTTCGTCACACTTCCAGGGACGCATAGAATTAATCGCACTTGCATGCCATGAATGAACTATGTCTAGACTAGTTTTGTAACAACCTGGTTTGTCATGGAGTAGGATCTTCCGGTGCAGTCTTTCCTCGAAGGCGGGGCCCTTGAAATTTTTTCTTCAAATTGGTTAGACTGGCTGTATGTCCTATAACGAAATCGTTTTCTCAGAACAACACATAACCAACCACAACCAGCACGAACAGCACGTAAACACAAGAGGGACTTGAAAATTGTGAGAAATGTCTGTGATCTCCATGGAAATCAGAACCAGATCAATTCTCTGTAATTTAAAATGATCGTCCAGTCTAACTGAAAGACGCAAACGAACAAAGAGGTATATGGCTGCCCATCATTAAGTAGCTTGTTTGCTGCTTCGTCCACATAGACCTTTAATCGCTGTTCTCTTATGTAGTGGAAGTGGATCTACGTCAAGGCGTTTTGGACCTTGAGCAGCTCTGGAACTAGAATTAGGATTGTCGTGTTCGTCAAACCATCCCAAACAACTTCCCAAGTTACCTTAACAGTAACGTGTCATGATATGAGAGCACATGACACTGAGTCTGGTATTAAAATTTCGTGATTGGAGTAAAGGACCCCGGAGAACTCGGGGTGCTGTAAAGAGATATCAGGAGCAGTCGACAATGTTTCTCACGTCACTGTGAGGAGGACGTTTCTGTTGTAAAGACAGCAAGGTCGATTTAGACGGAATTCGAGATTTCTTGAAGTGCAAAATCATTTCCTTTTTCATTTGACATGTCCAATCTTGTCCTTCTTATTCACGAGAATTGACATGGTTGGCTCGCCTTAATGGTAGTCTCCCGCACCTCAGGCATGATAATGAAAAGAATGGAGATTCAGAACAAGAGAAGACGATCTGCAGCAGATTCACATGATTTCTACCTCTGGAAATTCAGCGGACTTGCACCTGTACAAGGTCGTAAAGGTAACCGAGACCCCGTTGTTAGTGTGTTCAGAGCATCAAGAAGATATAACAGACGAGTAGAGTACCGTACCGTAGCTGTCCCCTGCAGGCATGCCCTTTCCGTGTATCAAGTTCTATACATTTCGTCGTGCTGTTCCCATTGCTAACGGGAAATTGGCTTGATCATACCCCCAGTAGGTTTCGTGAGCTTGATCATACCCCTCTAAACGTTTGGTTGCTTGATCATACCCCTGACAGATTATTGACAATCGAACCAGTCACTTTATCTTTTGGTTCATCATTTTAGTACTTTCAACCTCGACTAAATATCACTATAATTCAAAATATTTGGCATTAAAGACGCGTTAGACTATCTATATTCTCATTTCTTTAATATGTGCAGTTTCAAATCTGAATAACATCACAAAGTGACTGGTTTTACAGGCAATAGCCGGTCAGGGGTGTGATCAAGCCAGACATCGTTAAGAGGGGTATGATCAAGCTCACGAAACCTACTGGGGGTATGATCAAGCCAATTTCCCCATTGCTAACATAGTCACTCACTCTACTATGTACTCTAGGAGAAACGTATTCGCCACATAAAGGTGACTAGGATGCTATCTGAATGGTGTTGAAAGATCTTTGTAGCAACAGTGGCCTTGATCTGTCCTCAGAGAGGCAAACGAAAGTCTCATAGTACGCGCGTTTGAATGTCCGCCACCATGGACCATGATATCGACCAGTGAATAGTGGGGAAGGTGTATAACATGTTCATTGTCAACGGCAGCTTTTGTACCAGATCTATGGACTTAAAGACCTATAAAAGCAGAAGCAAAGATGATCCTGTACCATGAGTGAAGTGTTTTAGTCGCAGAAGGTTTTAACCAACCAATAGTATCAATAATTTGCCCTTGTACAGTATGCGAATGGTATGGACATTCCACGCGACAGAGCTAAAATCTACAAACCCTAGGTTTCACAGTATACAAGAGTTTCGAGTTCCGACCAATACGACGTGAAACTTGAAAGGGAATCATTGATAGAAAGTCCATTCACTTTTGCCGTGATAAGCGTCATGTGAATAGCTCGGTGGATTCTTTGGAGACCAATGAGAAAGCAGAACATGGTCAGGTCACATGAGTGAGACAAGGGACAAGAGGAATAAACAAGTGCTCTGTACGTCCGGTGTTGTGCTCCATTTGAAGTGGAAGTGATGCTTAATGTGGGGACACAAGGACGGGAGACAAGGACTATTGCGGATTTTTGTTGTCAATATACACAAGAAATAACGAAAAGCTTGCAGAATCTTCAGATGGTGAGCATGGATATGCAGATAATGAATGATGTGTGGTGTATGTGTGCCTTTGGTTCGAGAAACATATATCTGATGAGCACTCCTATGTTGATATTCATGGATGGAAGTTAGTACTCTCGCGAGCAGCAGCAAGAACAGAATGAAGTTGGCTGCTCAAGTCAGCAAGACACCAATTTGAGCAAACTCAGTACCACTAACCTTCAAATTGCATTGCATCCCATCGCCAACTCGTTCTTTGGCACTTTGGCTTGGGGATTGGAAGCCTCTGTCACCAAACTGCGTTCACAGAAACACCTTACAGCGAAGTGCCTTGTGACGGTGATCAACGCAACTTAGGAGAACTCTTATGATGAAAATCCTACTAGGGAAATTTATTTGGCGAGAGCTGACTATACACGATTGTCGTTACAGACCGACATAGACAGTTTTTCCCATCCACTGATCAGGTAGGATGACATCATACAAATGCTGAACGTCAGTGAGGCCTTGGGCCCTTGTCCTGTGTTGAAATATTTCGTCCTGCTAGAGAACCGAAGTTCACCAAACGGTAGAGATGCCCACAATGAGCAGAAACAATCCCTCAGAGCGGTTGTTTACAGACCAAGGGACCGATTGATTGGACGAGTCAATTAACAGCACAGGTAACTATTAGGGGTGTCAAAGTTCGGAAGAAATATTCTCTAACGGATGGTGGAATCTTTGATGTAACTCGGCCACGGTCACTATGTAAAGTTCTACGCGTCAAACTTTATCGCAGTTCTACATCCTATACCCGCGGACATATAAGGGGGTGTCAAATTTATCCGCGTCCAAAATATGTACTCAAGATTTAAATGCTTCGAAATGATATTAAGCATGAGAGGGATCCAACCACTCATTTTGAAATATAGCATTCAATCGACGAGGTAGTGGAGCGAGTGGCGAAAAGAGGGGTGCTTCACGGACTATCTTCTAGTTTGAAGATGACTCATATGTGCACGAAAATGGACAGCTTATGTGAGGAGATCAAGTCTGATGTAGACTCAGTCGATACAATTTCCATGTCCGGACGTTGTCGATATATTTCATACTGCAATGGCTCCTGAACATCTTGAAGCGATGAAGAAACTGCGCATTCGTTTGAATCTCGATGATTATGAGAAAATTGTGGTATATATCGAGGATGAAGAGAACTTTGCGGCACTACATGGTGCAGGATGAAAAACCAAAGTGGGTGCTGGAAAGTGTCTCAGCAAAGCAACAGCTTTCGGGATCATGCATGCTCAACTTTCTGGAAAGAATGACTTTCTTGTTGTCACCGGTGTTGAGTTGAAGAAACTATTTGAGTGATATGTTGACATGCACAAAAGGGCAAAAGAAATCCAAGATGACACAGGAGGTGGACTTACCGAGGAGGAAATGCTGACTGGTTTGATATTGGAAGACAAGTTGAACGGGAAATGTCCTCATTTCTATAAGATGAACGCAGTGTTTGGTAGTCGAGCCAGCATTAATCCTCATGCCGTAAGTCCAATTGAAATATCATCCGGAGAAGAAGTATTAAGATATGATTCTCAATGTCAAGTAGAGAATACTCCTCTTCAGTATGACCTTGAGCTTCCTCGTTATTATCAAGATGGCGACGACGATATGGATATATCGCTTTGTAGATATGAAGGTGGTGAAAATCAGACTTACAAAGAGATCATGACTCCGATTGATGAAGATGGACTATCAACGATGAAGAAGAAGGACCCGGTGAAACGAGCCGTGAGTTGTTTGATATGTCTCCAACCAAGAAACGTCTAAAATTCATAGAGCAAGATCCACCAAGAAAATGAAAATAGGAGTGTTAAATTTATATGAACAGAGTATCCAAGAGAAGGTGCAGTATAGAAAAGTATTTGTTGAATACCGCATGGTTACATTGGAGGAAAAGACGAGAGCTAGAGAGAGTCACGAGCAAGAAGAGAGTAGGAAGAGACATTGCTCTTTGTTTGTTGAATTACATAAGACGGGTAAATCTTTCGAGGAGATAAAAAAATTATCGAGAAGCTCGATGATATGTAACTTTCTGAAACAAAGTAAAGTTTTCTATCGTTGATTGCTATATTCGCAAATCCATGTCATGATTGTAAGTACAAGTTCTACCTTCATGTTTATCTTCTTTGCTTTTTAGGTCATATATTTGTACGTACTGTGAAGATGTTGTAGGAAAGATGAAATCGAGGGTGTGAATGCAGCTTCTTCTCCAGGCGGGTAGACGAAATCGATGACGGTGTGAACACAACTTCTTCTCCATGCAGATAGATGAACTCGATGAGAGTGCAAACACGATATCGAGTGTGCGAATGCAGCTTCTTTTCCATGACGAGTGTCAGGTGCAACTCGACTTTAGTGTTTACAAGCTCGTGTTGTAGAGACTCGTGTTCATAAGGAGTGAGTCGTAGTGTTAGAAGACCTGAGGCGCACCTTGTTAAGCATTGAATGTATTCAAGTATTATAAAATGTGAGGCGCATGTACTATGAAGCTTGAGTTGTAAGGTGTTCAGAGGAAGTGAAGAGAAGTAGCAGGTTGAAGCTTGAGTTGGAAGGTGTTCAGAGGGAGTGAAAAGCAATGACAGCATGAAGTCAGTTACCCTGTGAAGCTTGAGTTGGAAGGTGTTCAGAGAGAGTGAAGAGCAATAGCAGCACCAGGTCGATTCGCACTGAGGTATCCAAGCAGCAAGCAGAATCGCAAAGAGGTCTCACAAGCAGCAAGCAGAAGAGAACTATCAGGAAGGAGTCATTTGAGGAGAACTATCAGTTGCAGGAGTCAATCGAGGTGCGTTAAATATTCGGCATTGAACGTTGTTAGTAGATTGAAATTGTATTTTTGATTCGTTGTTAGTAGGCAGAATCATTATTAGCAAGCGCGTTCAAGATTCGGCACTAAATGTTGTGTTTTCATTTCAAAACGTTGTTAGTAGGTAGAGATCAAAAACCATTTGCAAGAACGCTAGTCAGTCGATTGTTGTTTGTATGCACATTCGTCGTGACTGCGATGGTGCTCAGTCGTCGCACTCTCTGCTAATGTGTGAGTTTGTTGCACTCATTGTGAATCTTAGAAATCACGTTGAGTGCGATTGAACTCACATTCGCGCTCAATGCGAGTAAAGAAATCGGATTGAGTACGAGTGCACGCACTTTCTCTCTCAATGCGATTTCACGCACTGAGCGCTCGGTGAGTCTGGGTGAAATCGCACTGAGTGTGATAGAGTGTGTAGTCGCACTATGTATTGTGTGATTGACTCTCATCGCACTACAAGCCACTCACACTTAGTGCGGACGTCTCTAAACTCTTAGTTGGGCACCTTTTGATCCTCATCTTGTCAGTTTAATTTGATTTGTGGACTTTGTGGAAGTTGATGTTGTGTTTAGCAGGATGGCTTCGTCGACTGTACAAGAAGAAGGTAACGTCAGACAGGAAGAAGATAACGCAAGAGAAGAAGACAACACTCGAGTACGAAGTGAAGAATGACCATTTTATTTCTTTTCGTGCCAAAGAAGATACAGAATCTCGAATCAGATGGGCATGGATGGACAAAGAGGAAACTCGAAAAGCATTAAGTGAAGTGGAGAAAGCTGCCATAGATAAGCTTGGGTTGTTAATAGCGTTGTCATACGAGTTTACAAAGCCAAATGTAAGCAACCATTAACTCTAGCCTTTGCTTTTCTTTCTCGACTGAAGATATAGGTTATATTGTTTTCGGTCATTGTCTATGTTGCATTATGCTTTTGTTTGTAGTTTACTACACTGTGCGTCATTGTCTATATGCATTGTGCGTTTCTTTGTCTATATGCATTATGCGTTTCTTTGTAGTCTGTCATTGTCTATACGACACTGAGCGTCGTTGTCTATGCATTGCACCTTTGTGCGTAGTTTGTTGCACTGTGTGTCTTTGTGCTGCACTCTGTATCTTTGTCTATATGCATTGTTCAAGATTATTCTTTGATTACTTTTCGTCGATATGCATTATGGTTTGTTTATCATATTGAGTCCTATTGTATTTACATATTGCAATGTGTAAAGCTTTTTTAAGTGCTTATGATTTTGAAACACACACCGTAAGCATCGGAGCTACAGAGGTTCTGTTAAACGTCAACTTGATCAAAGATGCTTTCGTTCTTCCGTCTGGAGATACCAAAATGTCTCTATTTGTGAGACATACCCGAATCGGTTTCCATATTACGACAAGATAGGCAAGAGATATTTTGCAAGAGAATGCGCATTTTCAGAGTGGAGAGCTGTGTTTCAGTGCTTGAATGCAGTTTTTTTTTACGAGAAGAAGACCTAAAACGGTTACATGTCAGCTGGCATTATCTGTGAAAAATAAGGTCAAGGGGTTAGACGAGGAGTACGATTGGACATAACTGATGATAGATAACATAGAAGCCGAACTTCTGCACCTTCATAAACAAGTTCAAAAATTGTGAAAGAGGAGGACGATCGAGACATTCTTGGCAATAGCACTTACGCAGATGATACACGTTGGTATCATGAGAGAAGATGAACTCGTCCAAGAAGTCGAGAGAGAGACAACGAGTGTTGATGATGTAACAAGTATCTTTCTGGAGGGTCTTTGAAGTTATATTTTTTGCTTTCATAAATCTCTTTGAAGTTCATTGTGTTCTCTTTGAAGTTATCGAAGTTATGTTCTTAGCTCGACCGGATCTTTGAAGTTCTTTTCATTCGTAGATCTCTTTGAAATTATGTTTTTACAGTGCGACCGGGGTGGGATATCGCACTATTCCTTCAGTGGTCAGTATGACCCTGTGTGTATCACATTGCTTTCAGTACGCGCTCAATGCAATGCAACAACAGCTCCGGGTCGCACTGAAGGTAAGTGCGATCCAAAATATCGCACGGCTGGTCGAGATGCAGTGCGACAACCGCTCCGGATTGCACTGAAGACAAGTGGGATCCTGTGGAGCTTCGCATTATATCTTCAATGCGACCCGGAGTATCGCATAGATGATCAGTTTGACAACCGCTTGACCGCACTTACCTTCAGCGCGACCCGATGAAGTATAGTGAGTTGCATTGACATTCAGTGCGACACAATGGAGTATCGCAACCGCTGATCAATGTGACAACGATGAAGGTCGCACTGACCTTCAGCGCGACATGGCGAGGTCTACTGAGTCACAATGATCAACAATACGACCGAAGCGGTTGTCGCACCGATCATCTCATACTAGAGGTCGAATGTCAAAGCGATCCGGTGGAGCATCGCACAGCTGATCAGTGTGACAACCACTAGGTTCGCACTAGAGACGACTCGAAACCTTTCTCGCTTTGCACTCAATCAAGTGCGACAAGAACATTTTCTTGTCGCACTGGCGCCGAAGATCTTCATTCATCTTCTCGGTCTCCAGTCTTAACTTAGTCGCATTCTTTGCCTCCTGACGAAGATTGTTCTTCTCTTCCTGCCAGTTCTCCTTGCTGAACTACACGAAGGAAATCAACTCGGCCAAGGACATCTTCTTTCCTACTTCCTTTTCATACTCAACCCGATGATCCTCCAGAAGTCTTAGCACCGGCACAACTACCTCTTCGCCAAAGAGCATCGCCTTCCAAAACATGTCGATGTTACTAAGTACGGGTGTCTCTGAAGTCCTTTTGCCGAAGATGGCAGCACCTTCTATTTTCACCTCCGAACTGCTCAGGTTGACTGTCTCCGTCTTCATTGATTTTACCTTCCTGACCTTTGGCTTCTCTTGGGACGTGGTCGAAAGACTGCCCTTCCTCTTGCTCCTGCGCTTCTCCTGATCTTCATCTGAATACGGTATGTCATCAACTGGTTGCACCCCCTCCTGTGTAACTTCTTCTCGAAGACTCCACTTGCTGTGCATATTCGCTCGATGCCTTCTCCTCCTCCAAGTGAACGGACGAACGGTCTTCGTCTTCAACGTCTTCGTCTTCGTCTGATCCGAATTCCAACTACTTCTGCTCACTCTCCAAAAGTCATCTCATCCCGAAGTAGAAGATGGAGACTAAACCACCCAAGTAAACATAGTCCTGCTTGGCCCACAGATGTTGCACTTCGTCGTGGAAGATCTTCGTCCAATGCGCTCTCTTCCCTACGAATAGATTCTCGAAGAAACAAACCTTCCACATCGACAAGTATGTCGTTCTCCTCGGACTCAAAATCAGCATCACAACTTCGACGATCTCTCTCTTCAACGGGTCCTTGTAATCGGTCAACTTGTAGTCATTCGTCGGATGAATCGAGTTGGCGAAGAGTTCCCCATAATCTTGTCTTTCAATTGCGTGCGCCTTCATCGACGAATGATCAAAGAGTATATCTCTCTTCTCGCCAGCTTTGTCTTAGCAAGACCTTCGTCCAGTTCTCCAATGTCCAGTTCCCCGGCCTCGCATATCCATTTTCGGCCGCATGGTCTTCGCACATCCTGATCTGGCTGATAAACTTGCCAGAAACGCGGGTCCATCCTCCCCATGTTAAGAAGGTTAATCCTAATTCTCTCAACTTCGGTCGAAGATGCCGAAGTACATCCTGGTCCAACTCAAAGACTCTGATCTTCGATAACTTCGACGTTACCGACATCGTGCTCTACGCAGATAGCTGAATTCGCTCTAACGGGATAGACTTCGTCTGAAATTGACTTCGCCTGAACGCGATAGTCTTCGTCTTAACTTTCTTTCTTCTTTTGAACGCTCTTCCGAGAACAGAAAATCACTGCACGCTAAAACAGATTTGGATAATGAGCAGATTTTCTGAGTATATACTTGGTTCAAACGTCACACACGTGCCAAAGTTGCTTCTCATTCATCGTCACAGATCTGACAAGGGAGTGCGCATGCCATCGTCGTCTTTACCTCTAGCGGTTCCTGACATTCTTCGGTAAGATAGTCTGCCCTAACCTACTCTCACTTCGTAGTACTCCTCTACGGATTCTACTAACTGCTCTTGAAGAGACTCGAAGTCTTCCTTCTCTTCATCTTCTATCTACAAAGAAGTTCTTGCGAAGGTCTTCTTCTGAAGGTCTTCTTCTGAAGGTCTTCTTCTGAATACTTCCCCTTCTTGAGAATTCTCTTCTTCCGAAGACTGTTCTTAAGAAGGTTCTTCTCTTCACAATTGATCTTCTTCACTAAAACTAAACTATTCTTCTTCTAACTTTATTGTTTTTTCTACGAACTTCTACATTTCAAGCATATTCAATCAAAAATTGAAAAAGTGAGCTCTACATTATCCTTGTGATACAAGTACTTAGGAGTCAAATACATTGCCGTGGTGTGCAAAATGTTTGTCCACATACTCCAATGCGTCATCAACGAGAGCACCAAACCATCCCATCTTTTTGGTGTAATCAAGCTCGTCTTCAAGTTTGAGTTCTTATAAAAATTGACGTACTTCTCTTCTAAGGCCCAGGTTTCCTAATATATGTGACATATGAAACACTTGTGCGCATCAATTTGACACAGAAGAATGAATGAGAAATATCATCTCAATGATGTAGTAAATCTCAACCCAGAACAACATGTCAAGTATAGTATTGACAACCTCGTTTGCTTTATGAATAAACTTTTTATCTTTGAGACGATCATAGAAATCTCGTCAAAGCTCATTCACAACCATACTTCTCAAGCAATATCTCAACTCGTATGCCCTATCAATCATGATAAAATTGGTTGTAAACTGTTTCAACAAGATCCGTCCATTCGAGAAGTGATCAACAAACATTGCGTTTGTTGCATGATGGTTCTTGATAAATTTTACCTCCTGCATTTGTCAAATTTGTTCTTTCATCCCGTCGAACTTCCCTATGTCCTTGTAGATAAGTTCAAACTATGAGCCACACAACCCTCGAATATGACATGAAGGAAACATTCTTTGATCAACTTTCTAGCCAAAACATTCATAGCTGCATTGTGCCGCCACAAATTGTAACACTTGTCTTGGTCCGACTTTTTCAATCTTTGAGATGATGCTATTTGCAATCCATCTGATATTCTTCACAACGTTGTTGTCATTCAACGTTCGGAGAAACATCTCCCCAAACGTGTTTGTGATCATGATATTCATAAATAGAATCTCTTGCACATTGATCCAACCATCACAAGATATTGTCATCTTGCTATCCGCTCTTTTCGGAAATATCTTGTTCTTCTTTTTCGACTTTCAACTTCTGGTAGTTTGTCATAAGAAGACTAGTCCGTAACTTGTATTCACTTGGAAGAGTGTAACCAGGGATGATTTTTGAATAGTTGAATGCTTCCTTCAACTGCTGGATGACACAATGAATTAAAAGACCATTTTGTCGCTATCACTGCCATGCTCTAGAGCTCGTCCTTGTGTAGACCACAATAAATTGAGAATCCTCTCTTGTTGGATTCTTGGCATGTCTACATGTGATCTTCTCCATGAATGTCAAGTCTTCTTGACTTCAGGTGAGACAATGTAAAAGAACAAGAATCGAGGAGAGGCATAGGAAGTGGAGCCAAGATGACAAATGAGAATAGAGAAAAACTCCGAATCCAGAGTTGACCACATGTCTTGTTATTTATAATCTGGAGTATACAAGACTTCTTCGTCTACTTCTATCATAAGGTAACCGTTAACTTTCTCATGAAGTTAACCGTCTACTTCCTTGGGAAGCAACCTCAATCCTCACAAAGTTTCCCAAGTACATTATTCCCTCAATACGATAAAAGCTTCCTAAGTACTTTACTAGAATATTCTTTATGAAGCTTTCTAGATAGTACATATTTCTAGCTCTAGAGAACATCTACTATAACTTCTGAATAACTTTCGCTTAATTTTCTACTTACGTAGATGTGTACTATTATAGAATAACTTTTCTAGAAGTAATAGGAGCTAATACATTGGAAGCTTACGAAAGTGAATCATAGTTCAAGCCATGTTTGGGTGTCCTTTCAAAACTTGAAGTGCCAAAAGATGATGGAGATCACGAGTCTCTTCTCTAATTGATAGGGAGTTCAACTCGTGGATCTTCTAAAGTCTTCTCGATAGATCCAAATAAGTATTTTTTTTCTCCTTGATTTGTATTAGTTGCAAAATCTCCCGAACCAGATGTGAAGGAGCACTTGGGCATGTGGATACATCCTTGACAGATGACTTCTGGAGAAATCTAAATTCATTTTGACTAGCATGGACTTTCGTTGTAGAAAGTGACGTTTCATCTTCGAAATATTGACATCATCGTCACTTTGCAATATTTGCATTGAACTGTGGTTTATCCGTCTCCTCAGCTCCTGTTCGTGGATATCAAGTATTGTTCTTGTGTCAACTTTTCACATTCACCTCTAGATTTGGGAATTGTCTGATTGCTTGTATATCTTCTGCATGGATCGTGTCCTCATCAACCTTGACGGTTGATTGATGTCCGAAGTCTTCTCCTCCCTCGAGTTTTATCTTCTTCATCAACAAGTGGTCAACAGAATACGACCTCTTCATTATACAACCAAGTAACTCAAATGATCAAGTATCACAAATTACAAGTGATTTTTGGACAAGATCACGTAGTTAGTTAGTTATATTTAATAAATAAAACCATGTATGTCATGCGATGTCATCCACGAATCTTCAGTAGTAAATAATGATGGTCCAAACCGTCGTATCATCGTAATCTAGATGAGGATCGTAAGTGCAGCCCACGTAACCAACAATTATCTACCACTTAGTACTTACTACACAACTATATGCTAAGTGTATCAAGGATGGGTGTGAGACCAAGAGAGGAATGAAAGAGTCATGAAAGGAAAGATTGTGTAGAGAAAATGAATAATGAACACCAAGATTGAGAGCTCTTATATACTATGAGAGACAAGAGTGTTAATCAATGATAGAAAAGCTTTCCATGCTCAATATTAACTCACTTTTAAAATTATTAATTAATCCTAATTTCATAGAATTTTAGTGGATCTTAACAATGTAAACTACCCAAATATCCTCAAAAAGCCATCATTATCAATTTGCTGTAACCAAAATTTAGTTGGAGAAAATTGTGCATGTTGCTTCACTCTTCTCCATTTGCTCCCCAGATTGATGTGACAGTTATATCAAATTTGGCATGTCAGAGATGGACCTTCAGTGGACATTCGTCATTGCACACCTCGGCGGACCGTCTCTCGTCAATGGTTGTCCACCTTTCATCCGTGGACATTCTTTAGTAGATGACGATCTATCCGTCGACGGATTCCTGTTTGTCGGCGCTCGTCCTCCAGCTTATGGTGAGCGTTGATGGACGTTCATCAATGAGTGATCCAGCGGTCCACCAACGGACGATCTTCATCGGTAGATTCTGCATGGCAGATCGCTGACACATTCTCATTCAACAATGCTCATCCGTCAGCTTATGACGAACCCCGGTGACGTTCGCTAGCAAGTGTCTCGGTGGTCCACCGGTGGTCAGACTTTCACCGACGTTTGATCATCGGTGCATTACTCGATGATCCGTCTTTAGTCGACGGACAATCATGATGATCTGCTCACTTCCGACCGTCAAAAGAATTGTGTACTACTCGGAATGTCTCGATTTCTTTTTAATTTTTTAAAATAATTTATAAATATAAAATTTATTAACAATTTAAATAAAATAGAATTTCAAAAATTTCGTTTCATTACGATTATTTCGTTCAAACTCTTGAAATTTTAGTTTGCTCAAAACTTGGAATCTAATGGATGTCTTGACTTCCCTGAATTCATCAATCTTAGTGGAAATACTGCGTCTGCCGAGAAGAGAGCAAAATTACGTCAAGGGTGTCCCGGATAAAATCCAGGAAACGTTTTCAACACAACCAGACACACACGTACATCGGAGTAAGATAGTCTTCCTCAGGCACAGACAAGACTCGGAACGAGTTATACAGGTCAAACCTCAGCCGAGGGGGACGATGAGTTCTGACCGTGGGTGCACGTTTTCTGCTATGATCACCAACCTTCTCTGTCCTTGAATTCCACCTGTGGGAATCGGTTAACGTTATGAGGGACCAGCACAAGGTGCTTACGGTGATATCGGTGATGGGGGACATCACTAGTAGGATGACACTCTATCGATGGGAAGGGGAGATTCATTTCTTCTAAATCTCCAGGGGGTAAGTTCGGGAATGCATACGAGACAACAAACAGACCAAACTTCCAAGTGAAATAGGAAGCTGAGATAGAAAGGAGTACACGAAGGGAAGTAGAAGCAGGTCTGGTTCACAAAGAGACCACCGCAAGAAGCAACACTACTGTGGCTCATAATCTACAATGTCACAGCGACGCATGATTGGCGATTTCTGCAACTGCCACCTAACGAACACTATGATCCACCCACCACACAGCTTATGGGTGGATCATATTTTATCGTAAAAGATCTTACAGATCCCCCGTAAAATTTTCTGGGATAACCTAACAATGTTTTTTGATTCCCAGAAAGCTTTCCGGTAAAGGTTTGACACCCTCCATAATAATTGGCCTAGGAGGTGAACTCCACTCAAACCAAATCCGTACATCTGGGTCCTATATAAGAAGATTGCGTCTGTAAAAACGGATGGAAAAGCCGAGGTGACGTACGTAGATTATTAGCGGCAAGTTTCGTTTGTTTCCGGGTACTGGATGTTAGAAACTCTTATTAAGTAGCAACCTTGCTTTTCCCTAAGCTTTCTGCGCGACTACTTCCCCAATCAGAGAAGCTGGCAATGCTTGCGTGACTGTTCGCAACCTCAAGATATTTCATCCTGTTTGCACGTGATTGTTCGCAATCTCAAGATATTTCATCACATTCGCACTTACCCCGATTGTCTGTTGGGACGCTCAGTGCCTGATGTTTATATCTGCAACCGCCGTCTTGATTTGATATGTGATATCGAGCAGCTTTCAGGGAGAAAAGAAATATTAATGTAGAAGCTGTGTGCTAGTAAACCACCTCGAGATTTTAGAGTTCCTTTATGTACTTGCCTAAACCTTTCTCTGGCCGTCCCTCGTGTATGCAATCTTCAGAGTTCATGTCAAACAAGAAATTCATCAACTTCGAGAAAACTGGTGACTGATGCTCTTTACGTTGGGCAGAGGTGGGCTGCCAGCAGATATGAAAGGACCTTTATGCAACCGCACTATGTCTGTTGTATGACCATCGCTTATGTATGCTCGTCTCAGCATTTGTTTATCTCTCATGGCTTCTTGTTTGCAGGTGGGAGATGCCACAGAGCTACGGCCTAGGTTTGCGGAAAAGAAAAGGAATTTCCTCAGCACTCCCAGATTCTTTGGACTCTTCGCTCTCTAGCGGAATACTTGGTTTCAGCTGCAAAGGGAACAAACTGGAACAAAATTTCAGATTATCTTGGGAAGTACGATCGCAGCAACAGTAAACAGTACTCGGAATACAAAGTTGACTCTTCGATCGGGGTAAGCACAACGGGAATTTTATTAATGTCAGATTTCTAGATCTTGCATTTCCGATGTTACATTTTACAAGCTTCTTCGGGAGAGCTCCACGTACTACTGGAATTAATTTTTTTGGGCTCCCAATTTGGCTGTAAATTTATGGCATGCTTTCCTTTATATTTTGTTCTAGAAATCATCAGTACAAATGAGCCACCAGGAGTATGCTTAAATGTTGATTATTGTCTGTACTGGATACTCCGGAAAATAACCTTTGATGCTGAAAATATAAACTTCTTGAGTTATGTCTCCAGTAAGGAAATGTATCGTCATAGGCCTAAAACTTCTTTTCGCTCGCGGTTGATTAGAGTACACACAGTATTCGCGAAGTCCAGTATGCCACATAGTCTTCCCACCACAGACAACGCCAAAAAGAAGCCCAGTTTTCTCGTCTGCAGTGGTGAAACTGAAACGCTCAGTCGGCATATGTTTAGGACTGTAAACAGGGCAGTTTACTGGATAGGAATGTTGCTTCAGGCATAAAGGCTTCATTTCATGTGGTCACTTTGGTCAGGACGAAGATGTCTTGAACTACAACAGTCAAGTTTCTAACTGGTTCTCGGGAGTTCCTCGAAATGAATTCCGTATGGTGACAGCGGCTTACGCTCAAAAGAATTTAATTCATCTTTCTGTCCACAAAACAATTGCCATCCTTCAAAAGTGTACAAAGGTGACAGAAGTTAGCAAATAGGATTTGTCGTCTTCTCGTGCAGTTGATTATGTCCTTTGTCACGTTTGGTGGTTCGCCCTAACCACACCACCACATACTTCAAAGTGTAGATCTGCTTGACGTCTCCCTTGACTTCCTTCTGCCTATACTTTTTGGTCCGGGAACGCCATCCAGAATGGGTTGACGACAAGGGGGTAGTTGTCAACTTAACAGGATTTAGAGTAGAGAATAGGGGCAGTATCTTTAGGTGCATGATAGCAGCATAAGGCTATGTACTTGCACGCTTTCTCTGTTTTGATACTGGATCAAAAGAGACGCGAACTGGTTTCACTGCAGTACTATAAATGGTAAATGGTATTACCTATCTCTTAAGGTCTTCGAGGACCATGAGATTGTACATGTGAGTCTGATCACAACGAGACTCGGATCAGAAGTTTCGTTAACAGTATAGTCTCGATCAAAAATTTCGTTAACGGTATGCTCCTACAGTTTATCTCTTAAGGTCTTCGAAGAGTTTATCTCTTAAGGTCTTCGAGGATCATGAGACTGTACATGTGAGTCTAACACAGCGAGACTTGGACCAGAAGCTCATTAACAGTTTGTAGCAGCATGCACTTCTAACCGTGCCCGCAAGAGATTGAATCCATGATCTTTTTCTTAGAGGACTGTAGAATAAACCACTTGTGACACCTATCTTCGGTTTATCTATTATCTATTATGTGTATATGTTCAATGAGGCAACATGGAGAATTGCATTGACCGGGTTCATGGGATGAACCCGTTTTCTGTGTCCTGAGCTTAGTGTAGAAACATTTCTATTCTTTCAAGAATGAATTTCGTCGTACTAATACGAAACTTAAGTTTGCAGGTCGACAGAGATTCCAAAATTCTTTCCAGGCTATCTGCCTGGAAAGAATTTCAGACTGGTCTAAAAGTCGCCGAGGAACCGTCATGCACCAGGGCAAACTTTTTCACTTGCGAAGTACACAAGGAGCAACAAAACATCTCGTAAATATATTCATTCACTCGTATCCTTCATTTCTTATGTCTTCCTCGATTTTAGTTCTGTACTAGAAGAAGCTCTGGCCTCGTAAAATGTTTCTATCAATTCAGAATAGAGAACCCGAAAGAGAGCTCATGTGGGTTGGAAGAAAGCTAATGTGTGTTGGTAGTATTTCCGCTGTTGGTCATTTCGAAGGTTGCAAGGGTTGCAAGAGTTGCAAACCCATGGGGGGAGAGTTGCAAGAGTTGCTGCAAACTTTGCATCTTGTTGGTTGTTGAGGGTGCATGTACTGCTCGTACTGAAAGATCTGAAGCAACAGGAGAAAGTGGTGATCAACAGGAAAGGACGACCTTGAACGCGAGAAAAGATCCAGTGGTCTAACAGAGGGAAGCATGTGGAGATAGTGAGAGACAATATGCCGTTGAACTAGAAAGATGAGATGAGATGGCAGTGGCTGCTGTTTGGCCAAGAAGGTTTGTAAGGAGTATTTTGCCGGCTGCTGGATGGACACGAGGTATACATCACGGGCAGTTGCTAATGATAAGGGGAGAAGAAGCTGATAGTGGACAATCTCTTAGTAATTGCTGATGGCATCCCACTGTTACCACTTACAAATATATGAGTGTACTGCTGGCATGACATGGTAACCTCGTATGGGATTGTTTTCATGCCTCGCTTATTGTTATCAGGAAAATTAATAGAGTGTTAAACAAAAATTATTTATCAGGTAGAAAATAATAGTCAAACTTTCTTTATAAATGTTAATGATTTGTTCATGTCTGAAAACACAAGTAGAAAATAATACTCAAATATTTTTATAAATATTAATTGTTAGTTCATGTCTGAAAACACAAGGAGAATAGGAGATAAACCATCAGTGTTGAGTTGACTGTCGCACTTCTGACTTTACAGGTCGTGAAGCAGTAATCATTTAATGCATTCATTAAATTTGAGTTTAATTTGTTATCTAACTCTTCTGGCAAGAAAAGTTAGATAATAAATTAAACGAGCAAAAAAAATTTAGGTAATAAATTAAACTAATATGCATATTTTTTATTTCTGAGTGAATATATATGCTTAGAAAAAAAGTTAAATAATAAATTAAACTCACCTTTAATGAATGCATTAAATGATTACAACTTCCCTAAAGATACTTGTCTAAAGGTATTGTACTGAAGACAGTAGAACACATGTTATCAAGCTGCATAGGGTTCTTTCTACAAACTGAAGGAAATCATGATCAAACTTTGGGTCATCGCTGTACGGGCATTTGCAGAAAAGAGGGGGACTTAAGCAGTACCGGCTCAAGGTGCGGTTAAATGACGGAGGTATACGTGCATGAGATTGCGTCTGCTTCATGCATGTAGAAACTTCGGTGTTACTGTACAGGTGACCAGGAGGAGGGAATTCAAGCAAGGTAAGATTACAGAAAAGGCGCTGAGCCGACTAAAGTTGTGATGGTTCCTAGGATATGGTATCAAAAATTATTCCAGGTTCCGGCTTCTTTGTGACTCTTGTTGCTCCGCTTCAAGCACCTGCATATTCTGATGGAGGAGGCAAATATACAAGTGGTTAATTTAATATTTAACCCTTTAGGCGGGAAGGGTTAAGTATTAAATTAACATCAGAGTATATTAACGAATTAACGAGTGTGGACTCTTTGACTTGTACTTTCTGAAGCACGGCACTCAGGGTAAGATTTATGGGTTATGTTCTACTCTTCCCGTGTTTCCAGGTATGAGTAACAGATAATATTTATAAAATATTTTAATTTTTTATATTTACTTAGTATATATTTTTTACTTAACACCTATATATATTCCCGATAACATGAAGCGAGCAAAAGTTCTCCGGAGTTCATCCAGCATGCATATTCACTCACGAGATTTATTTTGCTCTGCATTGAGACAACAAACCAACCGTTATCGTCCACTAGACGTCATAAAAGCAGTTTATATGTTTTCATGTAAAATAAAATATGCATGCAAGATTAGCTTCCGGGAACTTTTGCTCGTTTTTTGTTATCGGAAAAATATATAAATTTTAATCACAACTTTTATACTAAATATATAAAAGAAATAAAAAATATTATAAAAGTTAACTATTAAGTCAACCTTAGAACGGGAAAGAAGACGAGATAACCCATAAAAGCAGCGCAGACAGCCGTGCTCCCCAGGGTACATAAGATGCGAGTCACTGCATGTCATCAGTAAATGAAAAAGTTAAAGTTTAGTTTATTACCTAACCCTTCTGTTGGGAAGGGTTAGGTGATAAATTGATCCTGCACGCACATAAATCTGCAGAAAGCCCGTCCCCCATACGGACAACTATCGGGAAGTGCCTGAATAAAGAAAAGCATCATGAAGCCCTACAGACGTTCAAGTATTCTACGTTACAGGTGGGAGTTCCCATCCTTGAAGCAACGCATTTGGCAGGCCAGAGAAAGGGGAAAGGACACTTTAGCTATCATGTTAGATATGTTGCTTACATGTCGAGGTCTAATGGGAAGCAAGGAAAGGTTCCTTTTGCACGAGAAGCAAAAGGTCGACCTCCCCTCCACGAAGCGGTTCCGAGACCCATGTGTACATCACGTTGTCACCGCCTTATGAGTTCTTTGCAGTTTGACAACAAACAGGACGTTTCCGCATAGCTCGAGCTTCAAAGTCTCTCTCTCTCTCTCTCTCTCTCACTCTCTCTCACTCTCTGTGGAGTCTGGTCTTACCTCCCTGTCCACAAACTCAAGGTCCCACCACTGTAGTACGAATCCAATTAGCAGGTGGAACTTCGCAACGCAAACGCAGAAAGCAAAAGAATCAGGTCAAAACACCGCTCCCAAAGAAACTCCATACAAAGGAAGGTACATACATGGAATGTGTACGACCTTCTCACACAGCAGTCCATGGCGAGGAGAATAAGTGGAAAGGGAAAGTGATCCTATTTTCAGATAGACAGAGAGCTGGATGAAGGAACAATCGACAATCGACACACGGGACGAACTAAAGCAAGACGCCTCGCTGACCCTACCATACCTGACAAGTTTTCTTTTCTGGGTCTATAAAGCAACAGCATTGTCTACTTTCCCTTCTACCAGTAACGAGAGCAGTCCCAACAGATACCCCCGACTTTTGTTCACTCACGAACACCACTATCTCCAGTCAAAACTCGTTATAGTCACGCACTTGGTGACCTTGTATTTTTGTGATTATAACGCTTCGTGATTGTAACTTTATAGTCATGTTATTAAACAAAACGAGTAACATATGATTAATTATATAAATTATGTAAAAATTATATAAGTAAAAGAACATTTTCAAATATGACTATAAACGATAAAGTTGGAATAAAAATATTTAAAGTGTTAACATTGTCTACTGCGTCATTAACAACGGATAACAATATTTCACGAAGGAAAGCAAAAATCTGTGTGTTCACTAGAACCTGACTGTAATAGTTTTTTTGGACTATTCAGAAAATAAAATGGACTATTGAAGAGTGAGTTTTGGACTTTTAAAACTTTTTATATGGAAATTCTAAATTAAATCATTTGGATTTTAAAAAAATTATATGGACACTCTAAATTTAATAACGGAATATTGAGAAGAAACATTTGGACACCAAAAGAATAAAATCTATAGTTCTATATTAAATTTTAGAATTTCGAAATATGATATTTGGAGCATATTCTATAATGAACTTAAACTATGTTTGAAATTCAATTATATTAAATTCCGAATCCAAAATTTAATAATTCAATAATATTTCACATAAAATAAATTATCATTGATACTTACATAAAAACAATTAGAGTACAAAGTAACAAATACAAAAAAAAAGAAAACAGATTAGAATAGCCACTAAAAACAACCAAGTACTCGTTAATCAAAACAAGAACTTGAATACGACTCTTGAATTTCAGGATTTTGGGTATTTTTTGATCTCGTTATCTCTAAAAAGCAAGTTTGGCGATCACAACCATTTACAAAAGAATTCCTTGTCATTTGCTACCTAATAATTTTATAATTTGCATGAATAATTCTTAGATGCTATTAGTCACCACCATTTATATTTAATGATGTCTTTTGAGACCAGAATAAATTAAATTTAGTATTGAAATATGGACATAAGATTCTCTCAATCCAACAGTTCACACCAAGATTGTATCGTTTGTAACATACATAGAAACTTTTCATCAAGATCTGATGATAAGAACTTCTTCAAACAATTAAATTTATATATTTCAAATAGATTCTATTTTTTCACAACACTCTCTTGCCTAATCTCACACTCAAACTTGAAGTATTTTTTGTAAAATATACACAAAATCTCACACTTTCTTCAAATATTATTGTGCTGATGGTTGACTTTCAGTTGAATGTGAAAGTAATCAAAGGGCATGAGGACATGCCAATGCATCCATTGGTGATTTCATCTCTTTTGAAACCGTCATCTTTGCATCTTTGACATGACCAAAATGATCAAATAATAAAATACCAACCAAGATGGGATCAAAAGAGCATGAAACTTTGTATGATGATTCTAAAACATAATCAAGCCGTAAGCATCATCCAAGATTCCACAAATCCATCCGCTGCATCTTACATTTCTAGGCATCAGCGGTTCGGCATGCAAACAAAAGTGTTTTGAACTTATTTTTATCATCTTGGATAGATGGAGATGTCCTTGCTGAGCAACATTTAGTGAAGAACTCAGGTGAGAACAAATGTCTTGCTATTATTTAAGGTCCAAAAACTAAAAATTGACACGTTTAGCTTAGTGTTAATAATGTTTTGTGAGAAACAAAGGATGCATTTGAAGCATTAGAAGCTCTAGTGGACAATTGGAAGTGCAAACCGTGACATTTTGAGTTGAAACTTTCTGGACAGGTTGCACTCCTTGTAAGTTTATGTACGGTATTCTCTTATTTGAGAACTGGATAGCACGTCATAAGCAAAATATGTTGTGGTGAAATAAAGTCTGTTTGTTGAAGCATGCGCTTCCCAAAGAATATATACTTCTAAACTTTATGCACAGCTGTCATATGCTATATAATAATTATGTAATTTCAAGAATTCAAATTCAAAGCTCATATTCTATTATTTAGTTAATATTGTAAATATATATAATATTTGATTTATAATTCCATAACTAAATATCAATGGTGGCTTTTTAAGGATTTCATATCCCCAAGGCATGTGGCAACCTTGAGGATCATACATGATAAGTTTTGGAGCAGTCTGAGAGTCGGAAGAAATAAAAAAGCGTTACGTTAGTTTAAGCAAGCCTTAAAAAATCAAACGGGTGAGCAAACAGATAAATCTTCAGTTGAAAATTTTTGTATTGGTTGTCCTTTCTCCTAATAATTGTACCATGATCTCAAATTGCAATATGACATGGATCATTCTCCTAGTAATCTTGGGTTGTACGCATTTCTTGGTCTAGTTTTCTCCAAAAGGTGGATTGGATGACTAAAACATTTCTCAAAAAATTCCAGACTTGTCATTTGCTACCTAATACTTTTACAATTTGCATAGATACTTTTTAGATGCTACTAGTCATCACCATTCTATTTAATGATGTTTTTTGACTAAAGTGGATTAAATTTATTACTAAAATGTAAGCAAAAGATTCTCTCAAAACAACCATCCACACTATAGATCATATCGTACATAACATACATATAAATTTTCATCAAGATCCTCCGCTTGAAACTTCTTCAAACAATTATAACTTATATATTTAAAAGTGTTTTATCTTTTCACAACACTCTCTAGACTAATCCCACACACAAACTTGGAGTATTCTTTGTAAAATATACACTAAAATCGCAAACTCACTTCAAATCTCATTTTGATGATGGTTGATTTCAGTTACCGATGATAGTTATAAAAATCACAAAACATTCAAAGCGATAAATACCTGACTTGGAAGATGTGAGAAAAACACAAATTTGTAAAAGACAAAATTTCAAAATATATTATTCACAAACATATGAATATTCACAAGGAGCACTTTATAAGTTCACAAAGGTTGAACAACAAATGTTCAAATGTAATATGTATTATGTAACAATGAGATGTTCCTGTTACTTAAAGATCTATGTTTTATATTTTAATATTTACACTATTTGCATTCTGATCCAATCTGGCATACATCAGTCCTCAGAATCCTAGTATCTATCCTCTTTATACTGTGGTTGTTTCAGATTTCATCTCCACTTATATGGTAGGCTCGAACTTTCACTTTTCGTCTATAGTCCATGGTGGAGCTCTCTCATGTACTTCCTCTTGCTGCCCCTTGAATTCTGTTTGTACCTTTGCTTTTTTTGTCGCTCCATCTAAACGACGTTGCTCCTGAATCCATGCTTTGGTGCCTTTCTTCTTGACAACGCTTAATCTCCTCGTGATCTTTCCACATAGCAGTGACATCTTCATCCTCTTTGGAGAGACTAGGAATTTTAATCTCCCAAGGTTCATAACTTCATTCATCTCCATCTGATGGGCGTTCATACGTTGGATCATTTTGCTGTTTCGCTGCTTTTTTTACTTAGTCGTTGGTGGTGTAAGAGTCTTGAGAGCTTCATATCTTGTCTCTAGTAGTGTAGGTGGCTTGGTAGTTTTCCATTCTAGCGCTGGTGGTGTAGGAGGTTTGATAGCTTTCCATTTGGTCATACTCTTTGTTATATTTGGACTTGGGTTTGAGAGAACCTACGACGGGGCATAAACTTTTACTGATTCCTCTGACACAAAGGCTCTTTGGTTAGACTTGCGAGATGGATCTCTATTTTGGGTTGGTTCATGGGAGGTTGGATCTTCACTTTTTGTTGGGCATGGATCCATCATTATTCATCTTGCGAGTTTATTCACTAATTTGCACACCTAGATCATAAGCAAAGAGCAGAATAGGAGCTTTAATACATAATCATCAACGGATGAGATGAAACTTGCGACAATGAATATAAGAGTCGCAAAGAAACTGATTTATTAAAACAACGGTGAGGAATGTCGTTACATAATTCTTTCTTAAGATCGCATACTTCTTTTGTGTCACATCATTTCACTGAAGAGTCGTCGTCAAGAGCGACATCCAGTCCATATTTTCATTCAATGAATCATCCCATCATGAACATGATATGAACTCCATAGTTGATAGAGTTGTTCTGCTGTTCAACCTACATTATTTCATCATAATATTATTGCAATAAGAATTTAGAAATCCAATTTGAACTTTAATAAAAATGTAACCATATTTGACTTCAAGGGGAAAATCTATCGAAGACTTGGAAATGGAGATCTTGTTTACTTGGAAAGGGTTTGAGGAGAGTTTGAATAGATGCAACAAGAGTCTTAGAGAAAAAAGGAGAAAAATGATACTAGAGGAGGAAAACTCAATAATTTAAGAATTATGCTCTCTGGAAACTTTGTACTGTCATTCTCATATTCTTTGTGTTTTTATTTCTTTGTGAAAACTTCTAGTAATTTAGCTTGGCTGATAAGCTATCAGGGACAACATAAATCATGAGAAAATGTGTTATAGAAAGAGAGATATGATATTCGTGAGAGTTAAGAAATTCTGCTCTATAGAAATTTTGTACAGCCGCTGTCATATTTTCTCTGTTTTTAATTCCTCTATGATAATTTCCAAGATTGTAGCTTGGTTGATAAGCTATCATTGATAGAAGAGGTCTAGAGAGGCAGATATAATTTTTCAAAGTTAAGGAGGTTGACATTCGTGAGTGAATTCAAAATATATAAATTTCAGTTCTCTGGAAATTTGTACAGTCAGCATCATTTCTTTTGATTATTGAAGTTTCTGTTTAAGCTCATGAGTTAGTTGCCTGCAGGTTGAGCTACTAGAGATCACAAAAATCTTGGAGAGATCTTTTATAGACTAAAAGATATACGTTTCGGCATACAAAAAGATCTTGAAGATATTTCATCAAGAATCTAGTTTAAGTGCAGAGAGACATTTAGAAGGAAAAGCTACTAGTGTTTCATGGGAATGACATGAAGATGTAGAATCGTTTGTTCGAGACTTCAAAAGGAGTTGCATCAGAACATGAGGAGAAAAGAAGTGTCGCGCCCCTCATTCTCAAGATCGGGCGCAGACTCGAACAACAGAACCCTAGCGGACTTGCGCTAGGTTGTGAACGCTGCGAGTAGGACTTAACGGCTTGGCCGGCAAGTCGGGATCAAATGAACCCTAAGTGGTTCTCTGAACCAAGGTTGGAACCTTGGGTTAGGACATAAGGGCCTACCCCAAGAGGGCTCCAGACGAACGCTGACCTAAGGGGGCGAGTCTGAGAACGGGCTGAAACATGAGTCTCAGACATAGGTCTGAGACGTGGGTCCGAGACGTGAGACCGAGACGCAGACGAACCACAGGGTTCGACCCTGGGTCTGGACCACATGTTTTCGGAAAAACTGCTAAGTGTTGGAACTCCAGGGACGTTTTAGGTCGTGGACGGAGCTCCACATAAGATCTCGAGGCGAGTGAGATATCATTGGAAAGGTCTCGTCGAGAGCTTTCCAGTGATATATAACACTCCTCGATCTGACCTCCGAGCTGGAAGTTATGGCCGAACCACAATCGGGTTGTGGTATAATTTTCAGGGACCAAAGAGGAGGGCGGGGCCGCCGATCCCCAGAAGTATATATGAGGGGGGCTCGATGCCTGGGTGGGCCAGGATGAGTCACCCGACCCCAGGGTTCGGCGGGCGGACTCTGGGGGCATGAGGTGATGGCTGGGCCGGTTCCAAGGCACGTTCCGATCCAGACTTGGATGTCTAGACTTAGGAACGATGTAAGGGCTGGGGCAAGACTAGAGAACGAGTCGGCGGGTTAGACCACCGTTCGGGAGCCTAGGCCCAGACGGACATCACGGGCGGTTGGGCCGCTAGGTGTGCTGGAGGCACCGTTTAGGACCCTGGACTTTACGGGAAGTCCGCCCCAAGTCATATTGTGACTTGCTCATGTTTGGGACCGACTTAGGAGGATCTAAGTCGGGACTTAGGATTGCTGAGCTTGATGGTTAGGGAGACGGTCCGGCTCCGGTCCGGACCAAACAGAACTAAGATAAGTGGTGCATGGATGCTAACTTGTGATTGTGTTTGCAGGTTAGCGGTGTAAAGTTTACGACCTACTGAGCTAGAGCTTCCGCTGGCGTAACAAGGCGGTAGGTGCGCGAAAAGTGGTATCAGAGCCGACGCTTCGGTGAGCGAGAACTTGAGGTAGCGGCTGAAGGTTGGACGCTTGAGGAGGTACGCAAGACACGAAGCGGATCAGCATTTCTAGGTGAACACTTGGAGCGATGACCGAGGACGGACAGAGTTCCAGGAGGAAGACCAAGAAACGAGGAGCGGCTAACGGGAACAGATCGACTCGAGCGAGCCCCGAGGCACAGTCAGGGGACGACAATCGACAACCTTCGTCCCAACGTCAAGGGAGCCCTGTACCAGCTGCGGCACCGGTGCAGCAAGATGGAGTCTTGTCAGCGGTGCCCAACGATTCAGACGCGGGAAGTCAAGGAGCCTTGTATGCGGAACTCATCAAGATGATGAAGACCATGCAGGAGGGTATGGTTTCCAGGGATAAACGTATCGCCGAGCTTGAGGCAGGCCAAGGGAGTTCCTCGTCTACCAAGAAGCTTTGTAAGACGAATTTGCCGACCCCGTTTTCAGGTATAGGACGGGCTCGCAAGGTTAAGGACTTCTTAACTGAGTTGGATCTATACTTTGAGACGCAACAGGCTAAGGAGTCTGACAAGGTGAGAGCGGCGGTTACGTTCTTGAAGGACCATGCGCTTCTCTGGTGGACTGCATACAGGGATGAGCATGCCTTGACCGTCTCGGCGCTTGGTTGGAAAGAGTTCAAGGAGTTGCTTGCAGGACGATTCACTCTGGAGTATCAAAGGATTCGGGACGGTGTTGAGTTGGTGAGACTGAAGCAGACGGGGACCTTAAGCGCTTATGTGCGCGAGTTCAGTGCCAAACTGGATTCGTTCTCCAAGTGGACTGAGGAGACCAAGATATGTATATTCATTGGGGGACTCAAGTCTAGCTCGGAGAAGGCTCTCTTTCGGATGCCAAAGCTACCAGAGACAAGTGCCGAACTTTTGAAGCTAGCGGAGCGAATTGGGGACGACGAAGTCCAGCAGCAGAAACCCTTTGAACCATGCAGCACGGACAAGTTCCAGAAGAAGAACAAGGGCTTCAAGCGACAGTGGGATGGGGGTGAGAAGGATCGGAAGGATACTTCTGCCCCGGCAGCAAAGCGGCAGCAAACAGGAGTAAAACCTAAGGGGCAAACACCTCAGAAGGGCAATGGCGCTAAGTTTACTTGCTACAACTGTGGCGAGGTGGGTCACATTGCTAAGGGGTGCACAAAACCTAAGGTTAGTAACTGTAGCATGAATGCGTTTGTTGCAAAGGATTTGTTGGAGGGCCAGATGAATGTGACCTTGAGAACCACGAAGAAGACGTCGGGATTGATGTTTCTACAAGCCAAGGTTGCTAACCGTGATGTTACTTTTCTTGTGGACACAGGAGCGACTCACTCCTTCATAAGTCCAAAGTTGGTGAAGAAGTTGGGCTTGTCTACCTCCAAGGCAGACAAGCCTATTCAGGTGCGCTTTGCCAAGGGCAAGACGTACCAAACTTCTGAAGTGGCCTTGGACGTACGATTTGCGTGTGAGAAGTTGGAGTTCACAGAGAACTTCACGGTGTGCGAGATGGATGATATCCATGCGGTTTTGGGGAACACTTTCTTAGATAGGTTCGACGTGGAACTTAGACGGAGACCTTTGAGGTTGAATGTCAGAGTTAAAGGGCGGAAGCTGGGAGTGAGGCTGATCCGGAAGGTGCGGAAAATTGATGACTTTGCGGTGAATTTGATTAAGGGCAAACAGATGGACTTCAACGACGGGGTCATGTGTTTGATGCGGGTTGAAGATATGATGGCGGGTGATAGGCAAGAGGAAACATCAGGGGACGCGACTAAACTTCCGAAGGTGCTTCGCGAAGTGATTAAGGAGTTTGAGGATGTCTTGACGGACGAGTTGCCTACTGAGTTACCTCCAAGGCGGGTGGTGGATCACAAGATCGAAGTCTTGTCAGGATCGGAACCACCTTCCAAAGCCCCTTATCGACTCAATCAGGTGGAACTCCTTGAGTTGAAAAGACAACTCGGTGAGCTATTAGCGCAGGGATATATTCGAACCAGCAAGTCGCCTTATGGAGCCCCAGTTCTTTTTGCAAAGAAGAAGGATGGGAAGTTACGACTCTGCGTAGATTATCGTGCACTCAATAAGATGACGGTGAAGAATAACTATCCCTTGCCAAGGATAGATGACCTCTTTGATAGGTTAGCGGGTGCGAAGTACTTCAGCAGGATAGACTTGAAGTCAGGATATTATCAGATCCGGATAGCTGACCCAGATGTTGAGAAGACCGCTTGTCGAACCAGATACGGATCGTTTGAATTCGTGGTGATGCCATTTGAACTCTGCAACGCCCCTTCGACGTTCACTACATTGATGAACACATTTTTTTGCGAGGAGATGGATGAGTTTGTCATCGTTTACATCGACGACATCTTGATCTACTCCAAAACCTTGGAGTCGCACGCGGAGCAGCTAAGGGTGGTGTTGACGAAGCTGCGGGAGCATAAGCTGTTTGCCAACATTGAAAGAGTGAGTTTGGTTTGGAGCGCATTAACTTCTTGGGACATGTAATTAGTGCAGAAGGAGTCGGCCCGGATATGCAGAAGGTGGATGCGATTGTGACTTGGGAGCCTCCGACTACAGTGAAGGGGATGCGGCGATTCTTAGGATTGGCGCAGTTCTACCGCAAGTATGTGAAGGGGTTTTCAAAGATCACGAAGCCGCTGATGGACTGGACGGGCAAAGACGACAGGTAAGTTGGACCAAGGAGGTGGATGATGTGTTTCAGACGATCAAAGCTATTTTGTCAAAGGCGCCAGTTTTGAAGCTGCCGGAGTTCGACAAACCATTCGAGGTGCACACGGACGCGAGCGACTATGCGATTGGCGGAGTGTTGGTGCAGGATGGAAAACCTGTAGCATACGAAAGCAAGAAGTTATCTGGGACGGAGAGTCGTTGGCCGACTCACGAGAAGGAACTGTTCGCGGTGGTTCATTGCTTGAGGAAATGGCGGCATTACTTGAGACTTCACAAAACCCAAGTGTATACTGATAACATTTCGCTCAAGTACTTTGAGACACAAGATCGGGTGACGCCAAAGCAACTACGATGGCATGATACCTTGGCGCTCATGAACGTGGAATTAATCCACAAAGCGGGAAAGGACAATGTGGTTCCTGACGCCTTGAGTCGCAAGGAGGAATATCTCCCATCGTCAACACAGATTTTTCGAGCTATGTATCCTAAGGAGTCAGACTTGGAGAGGCGAATACGTGAAGGTTACATGGGCGATGACCAAGCGAAGGAGTACCTGGAACAACTCAAGCGAGGAGTGAAGTTGCAGAATCTGCAGCTAAGACATGGTTTACTCATGTTCAAGCAAAGTCGGGTTTATGTGGGACAAGGAAAACTTCGGACTAAGTTACTCAAAGAATGTCATGATGCGTCCTTATCAGGACATAAAGGAGAAAAGTCGACTTTAGCAGTGATAGCTAAAAAGTTTTATTGGCCCCACATGAAAGACGATGTTTCCCACTTTGTGAAAACATGCGTAACCTGTCAAGCGAATCGCGTTTCTTACGAGAAGAAACAAGGATTGCTTCATCCTTTGCCGATTCCAACCAGACCTTGGGAAAGCATTAGCATGGACTTCATTACCTCTCTGCCTGACTCGAATGGATACAACGCGATTTTTGTGATAGTTGATCGGTTTAGCAAACTAGCGAAGTTTGCTCCGACCTTGGACACTGCAACAGCGTTCACGACTTCTCGCTTGTTCCTAGATACTTGGTGGCGTTCACATGGATTACCTCGGAGTATTATTTCAGATAGAGACTCTAAGTTCACAAGTGCTTTTTGGAAACACTTGTTTCAAAAATTGGGGACTAAATTAAAATTTAGTACCGCCTTTCATCCGGAAACAGATGGGCAAACGGAACGAGTTAACTCGGTTCTGAATCAATACTTGAGGAATTATGTGAGCGCGGACCAAAGTGATTGGACGGAGTGGCTCAGTCTTGCGGAGTATTGCTACAATTCCACAAAGCATTCGGCAACCGGTGAATCGCCTTTCTTACTGGCTTACGGACGTGAGCCAGAAGGGCCTCTTGACTTGACTCTTGCAGGGAGTTCTACATCGGCACGACCAAGAACACGGCAAACATCAGCTGAAGAGTTGGTGACGGCAATGCAGCGGCGCGAGGAGCAAGTTAAGAAGAACCTCGAGAAGACGCAGCAACGATACACGAAGCAGGTAAACAAACATCGGTGCCAAGTGAAGTTTCAAGTGGGCGAAGAAGTATGGTTAAGTACGAAAAACTTCACACTTCCGAAGGAAATATCGATGAAGTTTTCATTGAAGTTTGCGAGACCTTTTGTCGTTGTCAAGAATCCGCATGAAGATGTCTATACCTTAGACCTTCATCGCGAGTGGCAGTTGCATCCGACTTTCCATGTTTCTTTATTAAAGAAATACTTCAAGGATGATTTGCGGCCGGAGCGCAAACAAGTACTCAGGCCTCAACCTGATGTTGTGCAAGGCGAAGCAGAATATGAGGTGGAGTCCATTCTGCGATCTCGGCGCAAATCAAACCGGATGGAGTACTTGGTCAAATGGCGTGGTTACCATTTGAAGGAAGCAACTTGGGTGCCAGAGGAAGATCTCGCACATGCGAGCGAAGCATTGGACCTCTTCAAGCGGAGACAAGGACAACAAGGGCGTTAGCAAGATGAGGACATCTCCTTCCAGCGAGGGGTGAAGAAACGACGAACCATACGAGTAGCAACTTGAGGCGATGTGGGCCGATGGACTTTGTAGCTTTGACTTGTGTTTGGAAATAAAGATATTGTTTCTTGAAAATTTGTCTAAGTGTATTGATAGTGCATGGCTATGACTAGTTCTGATCAGATGCCTAGGATGTTGTCAAGAGGAGGAACGAAGCACACTCAAAGGAAACGATCTGGTTTGGATAAGCATCTAAATCAAGACTAAGTCTTGATGTCAAGACTTAGGTTTGCCATAGCGTTGGCAAAGCAAGTATGAACTTTCATACTTGTCTTGGGGCTTGGGGTGATCTTGCTTTGCGGTTTCCGAACTGCAAAGTAAACTTAGTCGCGCGTCTAAGTCAAATCAGGTTGCGACTGGAAAGTGAGTTTCGGGGGACCTCGTAAGTAGGTGTGAATACTTATAGTTAGCAAGTTAGAGTCTTAAGTAGAATGTTTAGAAGTTGTCAACTAGTTTTGTTTAGGATAAGCCAAAAAGATAAGGCTTTTCCCGAGACTAGTTGAAATTTTCTAAGTGTTCTAGCGACAACTTAAGACTCAAGCCAAGAAAGGAATTGCGGGTTAGCTACCAGAACGCAATTCTGACCCCAAGGGGTTGGCTACCCATTTTGAACTTGGTGTTAACTTAAAGGATCATTGTTGATGAGGGCATCAACCTCCAAAGTGGGGGTGAGTGTCGCGCCCCTCATTCTCAAGATCGGGTGCAGACGCGAATAACAGAACCCTAGCGGACTTGCGCTAGGTTGTGAACGCTGCGAGTAGGACTTAACGGCTTGGCCGGCAAGTCGGGATCAAATGAACCCTAAGTGGTTCTCTGAACCAAGGTTGGAACCTTGGGTTAGGACATAAGGGTCTACCCCAAGAGGGCCCCAGACGAACGCTGACCTAAGGGGGCGAGTCTGAGAACGGGCTGAAACATGAGTCTCAGACATAGGTCTGAGACGTGGGTCCGAGACGTGAGACCGAGACGCAGACGAACCACAGGGTTCGACCCTGGGTCTGGACCACATGTTTTCGGAAAAACTGCTAAGTGTTGGAACTCCAGGGACGTTTTAGGTCGTGGACGGAGCTCCACATAAGATCTCGAGGCGAGTGAGGTATCATTGGAAAGGTCTCGTCGAGAGCTTTCCAGTGATATATAACACTTCTCGATCTGACCTCCGAGCTGGAAGTTATGGCTGAACCACAATCGGGTTGTGGTATAATTTTCAGGGACCAAAGAGGAGGGCGGGGCCGCCGATCCCCAGAAGTATATATGAGGGGGGGCTCGATGCCTGGGTGGGCCAGGACGAGTCACCCGACCCCAGGGTTCGGCGGGCGGACTCTGGGGGCATGAGGTGATGGCTGGGCCGGTTCCAAGGCACGTTCCGATCCAGACTTGGATGTCTAGACTTAGGAACGATGTAAGGACTGGGACAAGACTAGAGAACGAGTCGGCGGGTTAGACCACCGTTCGGGAGCCTAGGCCCAGACGGACATCACGGGCGGTTGGGCCGCTAGGTGTGCTGGAGGCACCGTTTAGGACCCTGGACTTTACGGGAAGTCCGCCCCAAGTCATATTGTGACTTGCTCATGTTTGGGACCGACTTAGGAGGATCTAAGTCGGGACTTAGGATTGCTGAGCTTGATGGTTAGGGAGACGGTCCGGCTCCGGTCCGGACCAAACAGAACTAAGGTAAGTGGTGCATGGACGCTAACTTGTGATTGTGTTTGCAGGTTAGCGGTGTAAAGTTTGCGACCTACTAAGCTAGAGCTTCCGCTGGCGTAACAAGGCGGTAGGTGCGGTAAAGAAGAGTAAGTATTGTTATTGCTAGAGATTTAATCATTCTAGATTCTATTCTTTATTAAGATACACGTCTTTTATTTTTTTGTAAATTCATTATTGTATATGAAAATATATATCAAATAGATTCTCGACAAAAAAGGAAAAGAAGTATTGTGTATACATGTCGTTCATCAAGCAAGAATGGTAGTACTTTCTAATAGTACCAAGACTAGTAGTATTAATCATAATGCACAAATTCTTGTTACTCTCTTAGTGTTGAATCCTATCATCTTATCCACATATAAAATGTCAGATATCTTATTTCATTTTGATGTTTTCTATTCGATTTGAAGGGATTGGAACAAATATTGTGGAAGTATCTCCATTCTCTAATCAGCATTTCTGCTCATATGAATGAGAACATATAATTATATTATTGAGTGAACAGTTCATCATTTCTATAACACATTACCAAATAATTGTCTGAATGAGATACAGTATGAGTTCAAGAATATCTCAGATTAGAAAATATTGATGTTTAGAGTTGAAGTTGTGGATTTCTTGGAGACTTTACGATTTAAATGGAAAACAGAGTGATAAATAGTAAAGTATAAAGAATATCCTAAATATTGTCGAGTGTTGTTTTTAGTTCAATCCTGAGGGATTTATTAGGGGTGTCAAAATACGAATAGACGAGTTGTTGAGAAATGGCTTTTGTTGGCTCTAGATGGTACCCATAGGAGTTTGACTCACTCAAATGTGACATATTACATTTGAGTGATTCTGTTAAATAATCTTTATTTTTGAGTGTACATCCTGAGAGAAAAGAAAGAGGTGAAAACTTTACAAGTACAACACTCCAGACTGATAGAGAAAATGGTCACACAAAGATTTGAAGGAATTGAAGTGTTTCAAGAAGATGTGAACTTAGTGTGCAGTTTTGTGAGCCAAAGGTTCACGCAACATACAAGTCTAATGTTTACCATAAGCGATCATAACATCCCCAGCAGTAATTAATTTGCTCCACCCCTAGAAAGTTGTCCAACTCGCTCCATCTTCTTTTAAAGATATGCTACTTGATCGACCCTTGACCTGCAGCCGACCGTTTTCCAGGTAACCACATCCAGTCAGACGTCTAGTCATCTTTTCATGTCGCGCGAAGCGTTAATGATAACTGACGTAGTGCTTTGATCAGTGTACTTTGTTCTCTCTGCACGAGGATGGTGTAGACGGGAGTTTCCATCTCGAGAGAAACAAGTATTCGTGTTGTGAATGTGCTATCTTTTCTTCGTGGTTCTGAAGCAGCCGAGCAAGAGTGAGTCGATGGCAACAGAAATGAATTTCCTGCTGGAGTTCTATGCGAAAGCTGAATCAACTGGTAGCAAGGTGCAACCACGATGGATTCGGTGTTTCATCATTTCTTCATTTTTCTTTTTATTGTAACAAAACACTGTGAAACATCAGTAATTATTTAGGTCGACTTGGCATGATTATCTAGAAAATGATCTACTGCATGTCAATAAGGATCCCCAACGGCCTTGTACGGTGAAAAAACAGCTTGGTGGGAAACATAATATTTAGGACTTAATCATTTGCAGAGATAACGTGATGTTATATTTGGTTTTAACATCATTAAGACCAAATGATCCAAGTGTAAATTGCTGCTGGGTTCGGACATGAACATCATAAAAGATAAAGTTCAATGTCTAAATTAAAATATTTCTATTTCTATTTCTAAAGTTGAACAGCTAAATTTGAATGTCTAAATTTGAACGACTAAATTCGAGTTTCTTAATTTTCATCTAAGCGAGACACATAGACTCTGGAAAGAACAAAAACCTATAAGCACTGTCATTTCAACCGTTACCTATATACTATAAGTAAACTCTTATTGACTTTTTCGGACATTCATTTATAAGCTATCTCTTCCTACGAAAAGGATTAGCTCATAAACTCATAACTCTAAATGTACATGGGTGAATAATATGCATCCGAACTCCTCTTTCGGATCAAAAAAAAATAAACTATAAGAACGGTAATTAAAATTCACTAGATCATTGGTTGTAAAATTACTTTATAGTCTCTTCTGGCTATACTAATATTAAGTATGTGACAGATTTAATTTAAGTATGTGACATAATTTAGGTATCGCAGATTATGTCACATCACTAGTTTAAAACGGCTACGGTTGGATAAGTGAAAACTGGGACTGCGAAGAACTGTGGCACTGAATCAGAAAACTGGAAAAACCGTCTTAACTTTCTTTAGAATAAAAGGTTCCATGAAGTACACGTACAACAAAAAGAGGATCAGAACCCATAAGTTTAGCCTGAAAGGATAACCTCCCGGGAGTACAACTCCAAGACTGTCAAGACCTTCACATTCATCAATCATAAAATAATAAATTATCTATAACGTTAATTTATTACCTAACCCTTCTCATTTCGATGGAGGAGGTGAATATGCATACCTATCTACCTGAATAATGAATAAGTAGCCTAGTGAGAGACAAAAGGTCGATCAAGTAACACATCGTTAAAAGAAGATGGAATGAATGACTTGGAACGATTATCTGGAAAATAATCTACTGCAAGTCAAAAAGTAGATCAAGTAACACATCGTTAAGTAAGTGCGAGTTGGACAAACCTTCTAGGGGGTGGAGCAAGTAAATTACTGGATCCCCAGTGACTCAGTAAACCTACTACTATTTGCATACCTCTCCGTAGCGTTCAGTTAGTTGCTTCGATTTCCAACTTCTCCACTCCAGTCCACTCACCTCTAGTCATCTGACGTGAGTCCCTACATCTTCCTTGGGCTCGTGCTGCCGCTGCCAGATAGGTGCAAATTCGATGATGACAGCTCGAGGTTGTAAATAGACGAGTGGAATCTCACCCAACGAATGTGTGCTGTGCTGTGGAACAAGAGACGGTTCGTTGCAAGAGAGTTTTCCCTTTACGTCTGATCTTCTCAAAAATAGGAATTTGGATCTAAAACAGTTAGAAACTCCCGTGCAGTCTAGTTTAGGTTGTGACGTTGGTACGCTGAAGGCAGACAGATCTCGAAAACAGAACCGAATCTAATATTCTAATCTCTCGGAACTTTGGAGGATACCTCTTTGATCAACGGAAATACAGTACCTCCTCTCTTGTCGTTGGAAATACCGGACCTTGAGTAACTCTTCGGCTGCCCGGCACATGGAGGAGAAGTTTATCCACACGTTGCTCTTTGCTACTGCTTGGCTGCAGCTCTCGAGGCACCTGTTCCAGATTTCCGATTATAAAATGGTTCTCGGGAATTATGAATGTTTTCTCCATCAGAGTGGACATGTTGGACGGGTGAGTGGGTGAAGCGAAACATGCCTTCAGTCAGTTGTCACCTTGATGTGACAGGTTAGACATGGGAAACTGGTGAGCTACCATGCGACTGAAATAACGTGGGGACCAGGTTTATTTTGTGTGTAAGAAGCTTGACAACCATAATACAAAGGAGAGTGAATGGGACGTGCGTGGGTGAGATGGCCTTCCCATTCTTCTCGAGCACTTCTTTCCTCTTCCCTCTAACCTTCCCCTTGACGAGGAGTACGGGTAGAATTTCGAAAGTGGTTCAAGCGACGTGGAAAGCCTTCTCCTGTACTTGCCCGCCGAAGCCTATTTAGGGTTTAGTGTACTTTGGAATCTCTCAAAGCTCTCCGAGTAGTGAGATTGGAGTGATGAGGCGGTACCTCAAGAGGTCACGCTAATTCTGTGGACTCTTGCGGGAAGTTTATATGTCCTACTCAGTAAAACCAGGACTTACCTACTTCTAATGGCTTTCTTGAACGAGAACCGTGTAACGGTTACGTTCTTGTTCTTGTGTTAACGTCCTTCTTGATGGTGTGAAACGTTTTCACAAGAAAAACTGAACTTGTTAACACTGCCACTGGCGGCAGGTAAAATATGCATGCTAGATCAACATCGGAGAAATTTTGTTCGCTTTCTGTTATCTGAAATTTAAGTTGTTGAATACTATAGAATATTAAATTGTTGAAAATTTAATTTTAGCTTAGAGTTACAGATAGTCATAGCTTTATAATTCATAAAAAAAAACACAGGCAAACTCGCTTCCAAAACTACAAATGCGAGACACGATTAATCCAGACATTACTTTATTAGCTAATCTTCCCTTGGGAAAGATTAGATAATAAATGATGGAGAAGGTGAAGATCAAGTGAATATTCACGCCTAATAAATATGCATGCAAGATGAATTCTGGGAACTATTGTTTGTTATCAGGAAAATATATAAATAATAAGTAAAAATTTCATATTAAGTTGATAAAAAAAATAAAAAATATTTAACTGTTAATCCAAATCTATAAATACAGGAAAACCATGAGATAAATTATAAAGAGAGTGCTGATAGACGCGCATCCCAAAGTACATGTGTGGACTACTGTTTGCTAATAGGTAATAATTAATCCTCTGCATATTTGCCTCCTCTATCTAAAGATAGTGAGCACTTTTCGATCCGTGTGAGCAAACACAAACTACATTCAGGTTCGCAGCGGAAAACCAGAACCCTTGAAAACGTAACTCTTGTATATGACGAGGTAACACAGTTCCGGGGAGTAGTTAACTGCAGTAGTTAATACTTATAGTTGATTATTGATGTGTTTATACTTGTATACAGGAAGTTCTCGCAATGGAACATTGGGCTGCCGCGAGCAAGGACTCTTGCACTGACTGAGAACCCTCTGTGGGCTTTTGGGGAGTAGAAGTGCAATTGTTCATTCTCAAAAATATTATACGATAGAAGTGCAATTTTGCACTTATGGTTAACTTCAACTATTTTCACTTTATTTTTATTAAAGATAAATCTATAATTTTAAACTCTCTTTAATAGCAATAATATAGCTATTAAGAGTACAATTACTTAAACATATTGCACTTATCCAACGTTTAAATCCTAATATCTACACATGCTACTGTTCTTTTCACACAATTGATCATTTCTCCATTTTGTAAAATATACAATAGCTAGAATTTACTTTCTTGAATCTATAAAGTATTAAAATTTACTATAATATCCATGTTGCTAGAAGATGACTTCAAAAGAATGAATTTGAGCAATATCAAATCTCTCCATTCGACTCCGATTGTCACTGAATCCACTCCGGAGCTCTAAAACTAATTCACTGAAACATATCTGAATTTGGTATCCATCCATAGAGATCTGAGAGAGCACAACTAAACTTACTTCGAATTGCTTGATCAATATGTAATAAAAATCTATTTATGAAGTTTTAAGCTCTAAATGTAATATTTATATCATATTATATTATATTCATAGAAGTTAAAATAATTTCTTCTACATGTTTTATGAACTTATACATAAATATAATTTTGAAGTTTTTTGCAAAGAGATTTATAAGTGTAAAATTCAACCATTTTTTGACTTATGTATAGGTGCAAACGCTCTATAAATGCAAAACTGTTTTCCCCTTCGCACTTATCCAGTCTGATTGTACTATAGTTTCTGAAGTTTTGAGTATCATGATGAAAGTCCAGAAATTTGCTTGATTAGACTCCCATAACATTTGTCAATCTTGATCAGACCCTCCTTAAAGTTTCGTCATTCGGTTGGATCTCTTACTTGCTGCAATCTGTAATTTGTATATATACATATCTTACGTATATAGATGTGTACTGTCTGATGAATCTGCAATTCGATAGAGCTACTGCAACATCCAATGCAATATTTTGAGAACATTCACTTGAAGTCAACATCACCTGGCTTCCTCAAACATTAATGACAGTTCGATATAGGTCGGGTAACGGAGCTACAAGCTGTAGCTAGTCAAGAGTATGATCAAGAGATATTATATTAAGGAGGGTTTGATCAAGCCGGACAAACGTATTGGAGGAGTGATCAAGAAAATTTCTTGATGAAAGTCAGGTGTGCAGTCCAATGACGATTCAGTCCATGTATCACAATGTCGTAAATATTTTATAACATTGGTACTTCCTAATTGTTTTTCTCATAATCGTCATATCTCTTAATTGTTACAAATAGTTTTACTCCCAAAGCAAACAAAGAAATTATGCTTTTGGTATTAGGAATTTTTTTGTCAAAGATATGACAAATACTTATATATATTTTGTATAGTTTCTAACAAAAATCAAATCTCTAGTAAGGAAAATTCTCCAAAAATGGATTTTTAAGAGACTTTTTCTTAAAATTTAATCTCTGATATCTATCAATTTAATCGTAGTACTAATTCTGATACTCCGAGCACTAACATTAGGTAGTGCCGATTGTGAAGATAAATCAAGCTATAAGGTCTCTAGATGTTCAAGGTTCAACCTTCAGCTCTACCATGTATGTTATTAAAGGGAGAAGATAGCATGACATACAAGTGAAAAACCCCCATCATAGGATACAAGACGAGGACCACCAGACACAAAGTAGAGAAAGAAAAATCTCAGAAATACTAGCTATGTCTAGCTAACTGTGTAACCTTCTCAAGTAAGGAGACACGAGTCTCCATGAGCTGAATCATTGATGTACTACTTCTTCTATTGGACGAAGAAAACACCTTTTCTCTCCTCTGCAAAGCCTTCGCTAACGTCCTTTGTAATGCTATATTTTCTAATCTGTCCAACTTGTTCTTCAGCCTCGTGCGTAATGCATCATGCTGTGTTCGTCGATCTCTTTTTTAAAAAGGATTTTCTGCTTTCATTCTCGTTGGACCTCCTAACGTGTGGAGCGTCTCACATTCTAAAAAGACATGTTGAGCCATTGACTACAATGTCTTGTTTGAATACCTAGCCTCTTTAAAAGAGCACATATCATCGATTTGATAACTTTAACTCTCTTATTGAAGTTCTGAAGTCTCTAGAGTATATTTATTGTGGTGCGCACAATTTACAAGATTCACGAATTTTTGAAATTTTTAAGATTAATAACTTGTTTGTATAACTGAAGAAGCATTGTTACTTAAGATTACGGCTTCCTTAGAAGGAAGATGATCTTACAATCTTTTTGTAATAAGAAGTTGACTTCTTCGGAAGACGACCGTCTTCCGGGAAGAGTCTTCTCGGTTATATCTTCCGAAGATGGAAGACGGCGGAAGACGGAAGACACGTGTCTTCCGGAAGACGGCAACCGCGGAAGCTGAACCACGTAAGAAGTAGGTGTACCTACCATGTAACACCGAGTAGGTTAGGTAGGTCATCTAGTTTGGGAACCCCTAACATGCGCGAGAAGATGCGAAGGAAGCGCATTAGCGCAGAACACTACCACTTCCCGCATCGAGGTTGCTTTGGTTTAGAAGATCGAATTGGAAGGCAATCGAGTTGAGTGAAGGCAGTAGAGTGAAATTGAGTGGAGCCAGGATCGATTCACAGCTAGGAAAAAGGTGAGGGCAAATCACTTAGAGTAGGAATCGCATCGAGCTGAAGGGGTCTTCTGGAGACTCCCGGAAGCAGACATTGAAGAGCAGCTGCAAAGAATCAGAGGAGGAACCTTTCGATTGAGGAGTGGTGAGGTATTGGCAGCGGCAGCAGCTTAGTGGGGTCGCATTGGAGCTGGGGTCGAAGTCGTAAGTGCACAGAAGACTGAAAGAAGGCCGGGAAGAAGACAAAAGACTGTAGAGGTTCTTCCCATGTTTTCTTTCCTCCCCCACTGCTTCTCGCCCCTTGCTTGGTATTCCCCGCGCTTCTCCGGTTGATTGCAGGCAACTCGATCAATTTATTCTCTCCCCACATTTTTCCTTCTGAGACATTGGGACGCGGAAGCGCTGCCCAATTTCCAACAGCCATCTTCTTGCTTCTTCTCGAGTGCAATTCGAGCTTCCCACCCCATCGCCCTCAAATTGGAGATCCCAGCTATCAATTTTCCTACCCTACCATCCCTCTACTCCTGAAACCTTGAACAGAAGACGCTTCGGAAGATCTGAATATCTTCGGAAGACGCTTCTGAAATCAGAACCTCTTCGGAAGACGCTTCGAAAGCCTGACTGTCTTCGGAAGACGACTATATGCAATTCGTATCGAGAAGTGGATTGGATTTTCTTTGGTGTTAAGAGAGGCTTGATATGAATCCCGAGTGGCTTGATGAGTTGTTTGTTATTTAGAGAAGTTGGAAGTCGAGAACCAGGTCTGTGCCTCCCGATCTTCCAAGCTTCTCAAATCCACATCTTCCTAGAGAGATTAGAAGACTGGAAAGGCTGGCAAAATGCGCGAGAAGACGTGAGGGTCCTTTACGGGTCTCTTCTGTCCGACCCATAGCAGCCTACTCCTTTTTCTTCCCGAACTTAGAAGAGAGTTGTGAGAAGACTTGCTAGCAGAATCTGGAGAGAATGGTCGAAGGTCATGTCTTCCCGTCATGCAGCAAGCTTCTTCTGAGTGTGTATGAGAGGCGAGGAGTCAGAAGAACAGAGTGTGAATGTCTTGTGGTTGTTGTGAGGTTAGATTGCGTGTCGGAAGCAGAAGACATGTGAGACCAATGAAGGGAAGTCTAGTTGTGGGAAGTCTTCCGAGAACGTTACTCAATCGGAAGCTGTCTCAGGAGTCTTTCCAGAGGTCACTGTCACCGCAGGAGCCCGCAACCATCTTCTGAACCTTTCATGTGCTTTACTTCTCGCATATCTTGTATCTTCTGTTAGGAAGTAGGATGTAGCGCAAGGTGGGTTGTCTTCTTAGGAACCCATGCGAGGCCTTGCTTAGTTAGGATTGTTTAGATATAGTTCGGAAGACGAGACAAGCTTAGGAAGCACTGTTAGAATCCCGGAAGACGGAGTAGCTGTCTTCTGGAAGACTAGATTCGTCTTCTGAGAGTGGAAGCTAGACTGTGAGAGCTTGGGAAGGACTGAGCCTTCGGCTCACAGTAAGTGCGTGTGGCTTAGTGCAACAGAGTTTCAAGTATGTCGATGCATCCTCGAGGGTTGGTGTTACCGGCAGCGGAGTTGGCCGAGGCCAAGCCCTTCCTCAAGGAGTTGGGTCTCGATTTCTTCTTGTGGGATTGGAACCTCACCGACCAGGGACTTCTGGAGGAGGTTTGGGCAGCGTTGCCTCCTCGCAACCGTGTACCTGCGAAGGCAGGAGTAGCTCGGGGAAGACCATCTTCCTGGACAGCAGAATGGTGGCGGATGGCTTTCCACATGTCAGAAGCCGAGAACAAGGGGTATGAGTTGGAGAAAAAGATCCTACCGATGATCTCGGGGAAGTAGCATGTGCCTGGGAGCACAACTTGTCTCTTCCTGGAAGACATGCAAGGAAGGAACGGATGGAAGGTAGAAGCTTACCGGGAGCTACAGAAGCGTCTTCTGGTGAAATTGTTCCTGCACCTTTTTCCTAAGAGGAAGACGCAGAAGACGAGATACCTAAGAGATCAAGACGTAGAGTTCCTAGAGGCTGTGTGGGAAAAGCTACCCATCAACTGGGGCGCGTTCTTCCACGCATATGTGCAGGCGGAGCTAGTTTACTTAGGCACCCCGGCAGGAGGACATCTGACACCGTTATTCTGTTATCTGTACGTGGTCAAGGGAGATCTGACGAAAGATCAGTTGGCGAGATATGGACCAACAGGGCAGCACGAGGCGAATGAGGAGACCTCGGGGGAAGACGACCGAGCAGCAGCAATGACTCTCCCTCCCACTCTGATGCCACAGATGAGGCTAGGTACTCATCAGAAGACGCTTCTGGTGAGGGAAGACGACTCCAGTGGGTTGGAAGACGCGACACCACCAAGATGGGTCCTAGGAGTGTGCCTAGGAAGACCACCTCCTTCCCGATCATTCATTCTGGATCGGAGTCCGATTCACAGGAAGAGCCGCTGAGTACCCGTCCGGAGCAGAAGACCGCTTCTGCAACACCAGGGAGTCTTCCGAAGACTCCAGAAGACGAAGGTTGGATGAACACTCCTACTGCGATGCGAGGAAGCGCAGTAAAGAGGACCGCTTCTGCCATGGGGAGGGATCTTCCACCTCGAAAGATGAGAAGAGTAGCATCTTCTCGTGTGCAGAAACAGAAGACCATAGTGGTGGAAGAGGCATCCTTGCCTCTGGAAGACAAGGTAGAGACCTCTGATCGAATCGTGGAGATGAGTCTGTCTTCCGCGAGAAGAAGGCTGGAGGAGTTCAGTGCCTTCTTCCACTCAGAGATCCAGCCAACTATGAAGTTGATCGAGAAGAGAGCGAAGGCTCAGGAGAAGCGACTACAGCCTGGATTTGGTCTACGCACCTTGATGCGACAGGAAGAGGACCAAAAGAAGATAGAAGCGCTGGAAGCTAGTCTCCGTACCACGGAGAAGCTCGCAGCGAAATACAAGGTGGAAGCAGTCGCTTCTGCCAAAGAGTTAGCGCAGCTGAGGAAGAGCAACCAGGAGTTACAAGCGCGTTTACAGCAGCGTGACCAGGAGGTTCTGCGAGTGCGAGGTAAGATCACCGTCCTTGCAGAGAAGAAGATGACATGGAAGACACTACGGGAAGCCGCAGAAGCGCAGACTGCAGCCGAGAAGACGCAGCGAGAAGCAGCGGAAGCTCGTGCGTAGGGGATGTTAGCTCAATCGGTGGAAGCACTTCGGAAGAAGTTCAACTTCACCGCGGGTAGGAAGCTTCTTACCTTGGCTAGGGAATGGGACGACGAGTCCAGGTCGATGTTGGTAGATTGCAAGGAGAGCATGTTCCGGTACTTGGATCTGCAGATAGAGAGAGTGAAGACACTCTATGGTCTTCCCTCGCTTCCGCCACCTGCAACTGCATCTTCCCAAGCCCCAGCACCATCGACTGGATCCGAATTGGAGAAGGAGGAGTTCGACCTCGCTGTCCACTTGGTAATGACAGCGTTGGAAGCCGAGAGGATCTCGGAAGAAGCCTCGGAAGACAAGGCGTCTTCTGGAAGACAAGAAGACGAGTCGTCTTCTCAGGTATTCCGAGTGGAGGAAGCGACTTCCCCGGACTTCTATGAAGTCACCATGGCTCCCAGTGTCTCAAAAGAGCGAGGAAGCACACGTCGACCCAGCTTCCCAGAAGACGCTTCCGTCTTCCGAAGCAGAAGCCGAAGAAGCAGCAACAGCAGAGCCATCGACGATTGTTGAGGAGGAAGCCACCTCAGTGACACCCGAGGTAATTGCAAGGCTTCCCAGCTTATCAGAAGCCGAGTTAGGAGTTCCGATAGGAGCAGATCAGGTAGAGATTGCCTCCGAGCAATCTGAGTAGGTAGCAAACGTAAGAGACAAGTTGACATTTCTAAACTTAACAAAGAATCGAACATGCTATCTTAGGGGTGGCACTTCTAGTGTAAATTTAGTTAGGCAGCCATGTGGCAGTGTAGGAAGCGCAAGAATAGGAAGGGGAAACCGCTTGCATGTGGAGGGGCAGCTTTTCTCTCCTTGGTGGTGGTTCCCTCTGGTTTCTCATGGCAGATGCATAAGTAGGATCGAAGAGTAGGATTTTACACACACGTGACACATTCCATATTCCACACAGGAGAGGCGCACTGAGTACACTAGTAGTTGTTGGTGTACATTACTGTGCTCACACACACTACACCCGATGTTAGAGACATACGAATAGATTAGGATTATACCGGAGGGGTCTGCATGCTCGTTACCAGCAGTGGTTCGAAGATGTAGATAGAGGTAGTGGACAATTTAGGAGCAGGGAACGGCATCCTCGTGCAGTCCTGTTGGCTAGACTGGTGTGTCGAGGAGTAGAAGCAGGAAGTAGAGGGAGTGAGCTTCCCAATGCCAATGTGACTTCTTCTCGGGGAATGGATTGCTGATTTGAGTGCAGAAGCTTTGCCTGTGTCCTGGCGGTGGTCGGTTTCCTTGAATTCACTCCCAATTGTGCATGAGAAGTGTTCTTCTTGAGTGACGATGACTGTCAGCAGTTGTGCAGATTCGCAGCTTGGCTCGTTCAGTGGAGCACTTCGGATCCACGTACGGACTGTCTTATGGATAAAGGATCCCAGAAGACAGAGTAATCGGAGCAGCGAGAGAAGAAGAAAGAAGCCTTCTTCCCACAACAGAAGACGACATCCTGAAGTAGAAGACGGTGTGATTGTATTCACGTTTGTTGTCTTCCTCCCCAAACTATTACAAGCAGGGATAGCTTGTTAGTTAGGATCCGGACTAGAAGCCTATCAGAATCTTAATTTCTTATTCTTATCTTATTTTCTCTCGTTTGGATTTTCTCTTCTTCCCCATCTTCTCCCATCTTCTTACCTTCTTCTAGTGAGCTTCCGAGACTTCTATTGAGCTTCCGTGAAGGTGAATGTCGTTGTAGTGCTACAGGAAGACAGTTTCCATAGGCAGAAGCCTGGTAAGGCTACAAGAGGCATACACCCTGTGATTAATCTAATCCGTTGGAATGTGAGAAAGAGAGTAAAGTGTAACAGCCAATTCTAGTCGACTTCTACGAGGCAGGAGCACTCTTCTGGAGGAGTGAGAAGCCGAGTTGAATCCCAGAAGCCGAGAATTGCTTCGAGAAGACGGTACTGAGAAGACCAGAAGAAGTGACCTGGAAGCAGGAAGCGTCTTCCCGAGCTTCTCTGTGAATAGTTGTGTGATATTTTAGTTAGTAGTTGTTTGTTTAGGTCCAGAGCACCGTTTGACGAGTCAAGAAGACGCGTGGTTTTGTGAGAAGACGGGATTTCTAGACAAAACCCGTGTGTTTGTGTGTTTGAATAGATCTTAGAACTTAGAGCAGCGTTACTTGTGCAAATCCTCTATGGGAACGATATATTGTATACAAAATGGGCAAAAGGAGTAATCCTACGACACTACATTTATGATTCAGCGATTCTTGGAACGCCCTCTGAAGGTTCCTTTTGATGACTACCTCTATGGAGTGGTCGACACGATCAGGGGGTCACTATATGATTTTATCCTCTGAATAGATCACTCAGTGAGAGACCTCAGAATGATGTCATCTCCTGAGTAGTCTCTCAATTGAGAACCTTTGAGTGAGATCATCCCTTGACTAGTACCTCAACTAGGAGTTCTTAAGTGACATCATCCTCTAAGTGTATAATACATCTGGGAGTCCTTAAATGACGTCATCCTTGAGTGCGTAACTCAACGAGGAGCCCTTGTGTGATGTCATTCCTTGAATGTATAACTCAGCAAGGAACCCATGTGCGACATCATCTCATGAGTGCGTAACTCAACGGGAAACCTTTGTGTGACATCATCCTCTTAGTATATAACTCAGCATGGAGCGCATGTGTGACATCATCCCTTGAATGTATAACTCAGCAAGGAGCTCCTATGTGATATTGTTCGAGTCTTATCGATCTCCTGAGGGGTTGGTTTTACATAAAATTGATTTTTTTGGAAGACATTTGTAAAATTCAGTTTTGATTCAAACGCTTTTATTGCTTGTGTTTACAAACATGTAGTTCAACATATGTAGGAGTCTATCAGACGTGCAGTTTGTTTGTTTCATCTTGTTTTTGTGACAAGAGCAACCCAGCAAGCAAAAGGAGCTTGTGGAAACAAAAGCATTTCGAAAGATGATAAACAAGCTCGGTCAAAGTTCTTTAGATGTTACAGGACGGAGATGGAACTAGATCAGGTATAGTAGAAAGAGATGATCCAGACATCTGAACTCGCTGTGGTATCTGAGATAAAGAAACACGCCAAGGGTTTAGCGAAGCAATTTTGAAGGAACTGGGAAACGCCTTTCACAAGCGTTGAAGGTGAATATTTATTGAAAAACTCAGATCGAGTAACCAAGAAATCATTTATGGCATGGGTCAACCGACCCAACAAAAGTTTACAACCTACTGAGTTGTTAAGGGAGTTTGAGGGATAGTTCTTTCAACTCTCTCGAAAAGAGAAAGTTACCTTGGAAACCTACAAAACATAGTTGTTTCTTCAACCTACCGATGCGACATGGTGAGAGCAGTTGGAATTACTTCTCGAGGATAGAGAGGAAGAAGAAGAGTGACAAGGAATTGGGAGGTTGTGCAAGAAGCGACTCAACTTCTTGCCGAGAGAGAACGTTGTCATAGCAAATTTCAAGAAGTCACGTCAGAGAAAGCACCAAACTCTTGGTTGCTAAAGACGACGTAGTAGTTTGCAAGAAAGATAGCAACGTCAAGTGTGGGTCTTCTGACCTGAAACCTTGGGTTTCTGCACCTTTAAACTATACGAATTTCAAATGCTTGCAGAAGGTTCAGTTTTCTCCAAATCTCGTGATTATTGTCTCATTGGAAAGCTCTTCAAGTTATGTTTCGAATAACACTCATATTATCAAAAACTTACTTGTCTAGCAGAAGTTACAAGCATTCAAATTTTTTACCTTCTCCTCAAGTATATCAAAAACCTCCATTTTAGAATCGAGGTTTCACCTAACCCTTCAGACTCCAAACCTCAATTCCCAAACTCACCCTTGGATAATAAAACCGTCGGAAATAATGTTTTTGGTATAAAAATCTCTCCGTATTTTGACCTCTCTTTCTTGGTTGCAACTCCACCTAAAACTCTTATAGAGACCTCAATTTCAAAATTGAGGTTAGACACTGAACTTTGTAAAAGTCACTTGACTTAAAGTAGCCCTCCAACCTTGATTTCAGAATCGAAGTTAGATTCCCAACTCGTCTGTTTATTGTCTTTTTGTCCTTGTAAACTGCAAAACTCTATAACTCTTTGGTTATAGCTCCAAACGAGACAAGATTGGTGGAGTTGGAAAAGCATTGAAAAGTTCCACTAATACCAATATCTCTCCAAACAGATGCCTATAGTAAACGAAACACAACCTCAAAGTTCGACTTTTCTCAAATCTTTTGTAAAACATCAATTTTAGAATCAAGGTTGAAGACTCTCTCATATATTTTTCCAAAGAGCATACAGCCTCAACCTTGATTTCAGAATCGAGATTCAGATCCTTGGACCTGAATATCCAACTCAAAAGTATCCAAAACATGATTTATGTGGATCAAAACTATACATTTAGCTTCAAATATTCACAATTCTCTGAATATAAGACCAAAAACAATGACTTGTACAGCTTTGGAAAGCTCTATCGAGCTTGTTCCATTGACACCAAAAAATATAAATAACTGATACCCGAGTAATAATTTGTGGCCGTTTGAAAGTTATGGCTTTTTATCCAACTGGAGTACAATCTCGATTTCAAAATCAAGGTTTCAGACCTCGTAACTCTAAATTTTGATTTCAGAATCAAGGTTTTAGATCCAAAATCTGACTAAGTGCTCCGAGAAGCTCGCCGTGTATTTCTGACAGCTTGACGGCTCTAGACTCGAAGAATGCCCATAACAAAAAGAAAACCACAGCTTTTATACCCCATGAGCCGCTTGCTTACCATCCACTTGTCACCTACTGAAATGTCATGTGACAGCCATGCATGTTGTCGAGTTAGCATCAATCCGTCATGTCACCAACTCGTCATCACATTAAAAAGTCAGCTCAGCAATTCTGCCATATAAGGCTAGTTGTCAAAGATTTTTCAGCATTTGGGTTTATAAAGTTAACCGTGAAGTAGGTCTTAGCATGCTAGCAAATTGAGTGCACCTTCGGACCACATGGAGTGCATAAGATCTTCGGGTTGCATTGAGTGCGTCTTCGAATCACACTTAATATGTAAGACTTGACCGTATGGTTACATATTGTGACTCCGGACCGCACTTAGTGCACCTCCGGACCGCACTTAGTGCGTAAGGTTTTACCATCGTAGTAAGTACACTTAATGTAGGGATGCTTTAGGTGAAAACTAAACTTTAATTAATTTCTATGTTGTTCCATCCGTGACTAATTCAATCTTCTATCTTTCTCTTGTTTAGAATCATCTGGTCAGAGATATCTCGCTCTTGACATACGTCTTGCTAATAAGATGAATGAGGAAGAAGACATGACAGACGTCTCTCAAGTAAGAAATAGAAAGAAGAAGCATTGGCTCGAAAGATAGTGGAAGCAACAAAGGCAGAAGATAAAATGAAGGAGATATTACAAAGTGTAGAGAATTCACTCTAGTGAAAGGAAGAGGTGTTACAATGGTTGAAAATAGAGGTTGGATGTATTCATCAGAAAACTACCAAACTAGACAAAATGAGCAAACAAAGAGTATTCACATCATAAATATATAAATCATGGTTCAAATGAAATCTAAAAGTGAATATTTAAATCATGCTAAGTGAAGCCTAAAAGCTCAAAAGCTGCAAATATTGTGAAGCATAGAAGCACACAAAAAGCAGAAAAGCAAAGAAGATTACTTACATCAGGATGAGAAAATTCAAACGATAAAGCTATCAACAAGCCAAGCTTGTCTAAAGCATCTTAATCTATTCTACTCACCGCTCGATGGATGTCTTTATCCATCCATTGTCATTTTATCTTATCTTCTAAGTAATATTGTGCAATAAAAGTTATAAAAAAGTATATCTTCTCATGCCACTCGACTGATCCTTGATACAGTATACCTTTCTTCTTAACAAGAGTCATGTCTAGACCTGAATTGTAATTCATGGAAATGAGGATTCATTTAATCGAGATCAATAAAATGTATCTCTGTTTGTACAAAGAAACCATTACGACTTAATGTTCAACGAGGAACGCTAGTACCTAAAGAACATGGAACCACTAAAACCAAAAAACCAATGAGGATTATTAAAATCTAAACATTAGAGAGAAATCATCTTGAAAGTAATAAGCAAAGGATCTCTTCTCGTGCCACTCGACTAGCCTCTTGATACAATGTTTAACCACTACGATTATCGTGAATCACACTGACATAAAAGAACGTGCGAAAGAAGCTCCCAACACACAGAATTCAACGACCATCTTTCGTAGTGTATAGCATTAACCTTGACAACAATGTAGTCTATCACATTTTAGGAGTAGAGAAAGGTAATGACGAAGACATTGAGTTATCAACAAAGATTACATCGAGAACCGCACTGATCTCAATGCAGTTTTAGACCTGATCGCACTGACCTCATTGTGATAAGATCCAAACCGCATTTGAGTGATTTCAAGATCCGATCACTCTGAGTGTTGATTTCATAACGGATCACATATTTTTGATGTGATTTCACCTCCGCACTGATAGATACTCACGATAAAATACATATTACTCACAATCGAATACAATCAACCTCACAATCAAATACTTTCAAGTGTCACAAATACACTCCAATCCAAAGATAAATAATTCCAAAACAAACTTCAATACAGATGCGAGAACAGAACTCACATGATGCAGTTATAGCTATGTCAATAACTACGTTCGACTCGTCTTTGTGCAATCGTCAGGGAAAATGCTCTCCGTCTTGTCTTTGTGTCTAGTCCTCACCTCGTCACAAAACACACCCGTCATAAAATGCTCCTCTTCTCGAAGGACCGAACCTAAAACCTGGAGAGGCAAGGTGAGATGAGTTTTCTCTATAGCAAGCTTGACACTCTGCGTCACGATTGAAACCCAAAGGAATTTCTAGTATCTCCAAACTCAAAGAATCACAAGAAGGAGTGAGCCTCGACAAGTTCTCCACTCATGCAAGCTTTTTGCTCTTATCTCATGCTAAGCTCACAAAAAGCTCACTGTTGAATGACATAAATGTCATTTTCACTCGGTCAAGCTTCACCTCATGTAGAATCCTCGAAAGTCCGAAGTTTAATCCTACGCCGCTACTTAACAAGAACGAAGAGAGTTCAGATAAATTGAACATGCCGAACGTATGATTTATCACTTTAACCAAGTAGGTAATGAAAGTCTCGCGATATAGACTTCGAAAAAAAATTACTCCAAAATTTAAGCTACGTGTTATCAAATTTCTCGATAATTTATCAACTTTATGCAATTCAACAAACAAAGAAGTATGCCTCTTTCTACTATGTTCTTTCTCGTGACTCTTTGGTAGCTCTTTTCTTCTCTTCCAACGTCACTATTCGATATTCATCGAACATCGAATAATATTGTGCTTTCTCTATATCTCCATCACATTCTTCTCCTTATGGAGGTAAAGTAGTTTTTCCTTGAAATTGAAAATCATATTTAAAAATTCTTCTTCTAATGGAATTCCAAGTGTAGTGACAACGGAAGATAAATATGACACGACTACCAAAAACTGCATTCATTCGATAAAAGTGAGGACGTTTTTCATTCAGTTTGTCTTCCAACGTCGATCAGATCAATATCTCATCTTCTGTCCGTCTTGCTCTCGTGCTATCTTGAATTTTCTTCGCTTTCTTGTACATGTTAACATATATTCCAAATCGCTTTTTCAATTCTACACCAGTGACAACAAAAAACAGTTATTCCCTGAAAGTTTAGTAGCCATGATCCCAAATGCAATGGCTTTGCTCAAGCACTTTCTAGCACCAACTTTGATATTTTTTCCTGCTCCGTGCAATGTGATAAAGTTTTCTCCATCCTCGATATACGTAACTATTTCTCATAATCATCTGGACTCAAACGAGTGCGTGTTTTTTTCTCATCTCTATATTTTTTGAAGCCATCGTGCTGCTATCAAGAAAGTCTACATCAACATCACACTCGACTTCATCACATATACTGTACATCTTATAGCTTTTGTCAGTCATTTTATCAAGAAAATGATTATTAAATAGAAGAATGATATATCATTCACTATTCAGACCAATTGAATGTTGATTTTTAAATGGGAGTGGTTTGAATCTCTGCGTGCTTATCATCATTCCAAGTTGCACATCATTTTCAATAAAGAGTACTTCACAAATAACACAAGTATGTTTGAAACCCCTCTCACTTTACCACGGCTATAATGTAATCATGAGACAAAATTAGACGAGATAAATTTAAAGTATTAGTAGCCACATACAGTAAAGATTTTACTGTATGTTAGAGAATAATTGTTTCAAAACTTTGACACCCCCTAATACCGCGGTATTATGGTAAATGAATACCTGGGTAACCAGTTCATTACTGTTTCATTCGCGTCTACTTATATGATGCTTGTGTCGCAGTGCGTAAAAGAAGAAGAGAAAAGAAAAAGGAAGAGAGTGGTGACTAGTGAGTTTACTTTGTCAAAGCATGTCTGCTATGGCCACGAAGCCGGACTGACTACCGGTATTTGAAAGTTCAAACTGCTCCAGTGTGTACGTGTCTGAGCGAAACCTTGCAGAAACCGGGATCGTGCAAGAGATCCAAACCTAAACACCGGAAACGAACGGTCAAGAGCATGATTGGAGCAGTTAGCCGATTGATTGATCACACCAAGCCTCGATAATCAAAGGGTCGCATGTACCAAAAGGACCTCCCCGCCCTCACCGTCCTTCTTGTCACCTCCCAAAATCAAACATGTGACGATATAGAATGAAGAGCTAAAAGCCATGATAGGCTGTACTGCCCGCCCATGACCTAAATTTAACGACTCCTCCAATTCCCTCCATCACCACCATCCTTCATTTGGACCCAGCACGGCCTTGGACAAGAATAGTGGTATTTCGCGGCCACTGCTCTCCCGTCGCAGTTCCTCGTTGTTCTTGTTTCTTTGCTAATGGGCACAGAAAGGAACTTTTCACGCATCGCGACGATTGCTAAATCACGACAAACTGAACGAGGCGCTCGTTCCGCACGAGCTTAGAGTACGGTCTGTGCTTTTGGGTATGCCAGTGTTGTACGCGCGCGTATTAATTTTCTCAACTCATCTGCTAAGTATGCTGACTCTGCCGACCATGATCAGTGATCATCAGCCGAAGAGACCTCACGCCAAGATGTGGGCACCGGATGCGGGCGGTAACAGTAAGAGAGGCGGCATGCCTCCTGAAGGACGGGCGTCGGGTGAACGTGCCGATAAATCTAGAGGCCGGGCTCCTGTTGTGGCCGACGGCCTCTAAAGCTGGATCCGACCAAGATTGGCGCAGGATGAGTTCGGTGCAGACCTCTAGCCATAGAGTAGGCGAAAAGGTTCTTAGCCCTGCCATTATCGCTATTTTAAGCCGCCAGAGGTTCAGAGAGTGATCGTCTTGGTCTTTCGGGGATCGCTTTTGTCTTTCTGTTTGGAAAGGGTCGAGGTATATGCCAAGGACGTCTAAATCGAACCGTCAACTAGTGGGAGTGGACGATCGACTGCGACTCTGAGACCCTCGGCTTCGCGAAGGTCAGTTAAAAAGTCTCGAGGTTGGAACTTGGAAGTGTATTCGGCACGGTGGAGCAGTTTTGACACGTCAGAATCCCGGCTGCACGAGTGGCGGGCTATGATTAGATGCAAAGCTATTTCTCTAGAGCAGGAAGAACACGTAGACAGCTGCCGCTGCCGTGACATCAGCTCATGGAAGATGGTGTGCACAGTCAGGCACAGCTTCCTGACGTTCGGGTCATTTTAAACTAAGGACGAATTCCGACTAGTCGGAATCCTTAGACTTCGTACACCACTGGAGCGGGAGAAGAGTGAGAAAAGGTCATGCCGAAGTCTGCCGAAGTTATGGCTGACACCTGACAGCCGGTTTATCCGGTTGATGACCAAGGTGACGGGTGGCAAGTGCTTCAGTAGGCGGCTTGATTCCCTGGTGAACTTCCTAGTGCAGAAGATAGAGGTTCGGACGTTTTGGCCGGTTCGGCGCCGCTGTGGGAAATCTGCGAGGCACGCATATGCATCGAAAGAGATGGGATGGGATGGACATAACGTGCCAATTTCCACCTGCGGGTCCCATGGGCCATGGATGGTAGCCATTATGATTACTCGCCAACCCTAGGAGGACGACGACAACGATGACGCTGACGCTGGACGTTGCTGACAGTCGTGAGACGCTGAATGACGGGTTGACGGGCGGATTGGCGGACACTGCGTCCCTTGAGAGACGAAGATGCTCGGAGGAGTTGTGAAGCACAAGAGCGCAGCGCAGGAGACGAGGGCAAGCAGCAGCAGCAGCGCACAGCGGAGTCGGACCCTTCTTAGAGAGAGAAAGAGAGAGGCATTCCTCTGGAGGGGGAAGGGGGTAATGGTGGTGCGGGGAGAAGGCGAAGGTTAGAGAAAAGGAAAGAGAAGAAAAGGAGGACAGACACTGACATTTTGCGGGCCCTCGACTAGAGGCGAGCAAGAGAGTGAGAGCGGGAGTTTGATGACGTGAGGATAGAACTTGCGAGTAGAGATTCCGGTGGAAGTAGCGACAGCGTAGTGGGGATCCATCGGAACGAGTTTCCTTTCGACGCTATTTGAAAAATTGTTTTTGTTGGCTGGTGGGCCAGTAGAAATCTTACGCTCCCTTTTCTGCGAGGATATATCCCTTGGCTTCCTCCAACCTTACTGTGACGACGGAGCTGTAGGACTACCATTCCTTTTAGTTGTTCAGAACAGAACATCGAGAATCGAGTCGAGGTGAGCCGCAGAGGGAGAAGAGAAAGAGACGAGTGTTCGGTGGTGACAGAGCGAGAGAGAGAGAGAGAGAGAGAGAGAGAGGAGCACGCGTGTCGCCTGGCGGTTCCATTGAGCGTTCCGTATCGCCTGTCGGACTCTCAACTTCTTTTTAGTCGATGGGAGAAGGGATTTGAGTGAAAATTCGTCTCGTCTGAAACCAGAAGACACGGTGAAAAAGAGAACCGCGAGTCAGTTGCAGGAAAGGAAGGAAAGCGAATTGGTTATCATGATGGATTCGCAGTCCAAGTGGGAGGAGAATCATATCACATCCTCAACTCCGTGCAAGAAGGCAAAGATGGACACATTGGATGATGATATGAAGTCTGTCACCAAAGCAGCGCTATCAATTCCCGCTTCCGCGAAGAAATGGACTGATCCCGTGCAAGGCCTTGCCAGTGTCCGTCACGAATTTGGTGAACACGGAGGGGTGAATATGAGCATCGAGGCTTCGTCTACTTTCACGGTGATGGAGCCCGAGACACTGGGCAAAATGTTCGCAGGCCAGCTGGGTTATGAGCGGGACTTCTATATATACAGTCGCCATTTCAACCCGACGGTGTTGAACTTGAGTCGTCAAATGGCCGCCATGGAAGGAACTGAAGCGGCATATTGCACTGCTAGCGGCATGGCCGCCATATCTGGCGTTCTCCTTCAGCTCTGCAGCAGTGGAGATCATGTTGTAGCTTCTTCACGACTATACGGCGGTACTCATGCCCTCCTCGCACATTTTCTTCCTCGGGCTTGTGGAATTAAGACTACGTTTGTCGACATAGACAAACCGGAGGCTGTGCGTTCTGCCATTACAGCTTCGACCAAGGTGTTGTACTTCGAATCTATTTCGAACCCTACTCTGACGGTCTCGAATGTACCAGTTCTTTCACAAATCGCCCACGAGAAGAATGTGAAGGTGGTTGTGGATAACACGTTCGCTCCACTGCTGATTTCTCCTGCCCGACTGGGAGCAGATGTTGTTCTCCACAGTATTTCAAAGTATATCAGTGGAGCTAGTGACATAATCGCTGGAGCAGTCTGTGGCCCCGCCGAACTGGTGAGTTCAATGATGGGGTTGCACCAAGGTGCACTCCTGCTTCTTGGTCCGACTATGAACCCTCAGATCGCGTTCCAGATTTCCCTGCGCCTTCCTCACCTTGGAATACGTATGAAGGAGCATTGCGATCGAGCACTCGTGTACGCTCGTAGATTGAGGAAGTTGGGGCTGAAGGTAATCTATCCAGGACTGGAGGAACATCCGCAGCACGAACTCATGAAGCAATTGAGGAATGAGGGCTATGGATATGGTGGGATGCTGTGTGTGGATCTGGAAACGACTGAATTGGCATATGATTTCATGCGACATTTGCAAAATTTTTCGCAATTTGGTCTTATGGCTGTTAGTCTGGGCTATCACGACACGCTGATGTCCTGCTCGGGTAGTACCACGAGTAGCGAGCAGAGCAAAGAAGAACAGCAGAAAGCTGGTATATCTGCTGGTCTGGTTCGTATGTCCATAGGTTTCACTGGGTCCTTGGAGAAACGATGGAGTCAGCTCATGGAGGCGTTGGTCAGTCTCAAATTAGTAGCAGACGGGGCCTCATGGCAAGATTGACGTAAAAATGTTGAATCAGTTACAGTAGATAGGTAGGTTGGCAGATAGGTGGCCTCACCCTTTGTCTTCGACAGCGAGTCCTAACATTGGACATTGTAAATATGTGGTAAGAATATTTGGTGACGTCTCTCATCCAGCTTCGCGTCCCTTTAACGTAGCAGGAGTGGTGCGTGACTGCGAATCGACCGTTGCAAACCTTCAGGTCATGGTTTTTGGAGTGACCTGTGTTGTAGATAAGTACGTAGCGAGTTGAGAAGGCGGGCTATCCAACCGGAACTGTGAAGAATTGACCAATTTTGATTCACTCTGCAGTGAAGAAGGGCGGGAGTTTGTTCCGTCAAAGGACACATAGGAGGATATGCCACAGGAAGAGGAGCTGTTTCTTGCCTCTCGGTCGAATTCTGCAGTGTTGTTTTCACATCAGCCAGTGATGACGAGGACGGGCCTCCTCTTTGGACCCCTTGTAAAGATCAGTTTCTAAAGACCCTGACTTTCAGATTTTACCATTCTACGTTTCTGTCTCAGTGAAGCGTAGCCCTAGCCTACGCTTTGGTTCACGTGAGTTTTTCCATGTTGTGAACCTCATGCAGTACATGGCGGTAAGTCTTGGAGTGGTTTTGTTCACAAGTCACCTCCAAGGATCAGAAAAAAATGGTGGATGCTACTCATACTAGTGTAGTAGGTGAGTCAGCTCCTCAAAGAAGATCGTTTGTAAGCAACTCCAGTGCTGCCACTTCGGCTTCGTCTTCACCTAGAACACGGAGGAATGACATCAGTAGATGGCCTTCTATCCTTGATTTGAGATTAGATTCGGGACTGCGGTACACTACGCTCTGCGGATTTCTAACCCCCTTCACGTCTTAGGTGGTGATAGGAGATGGTAAACGTGGATGTTCGATGTTCTAGTAGTTTGAGAGAAAATTCTGCACCATCTAGGTACCCTTACTGTACGCATGCGGACGCTGAAGCGCAAAGATTGGCTTTCGGACATCAGCATCTTTGCCTGTCGCGTATCTTCGGAAGTAGCCAAGTCGCAAGGCACACGAAAGTTACACCTTCTCTCCACGTATCAGGTCGTGTCTTGCTTCACTAAATACAGGTCTGAGACTAGATCTGTGACACTGACTCTGTAATCACAAACTGTGCCTAGGAACCCTTCTCCGCTTTAGGGCTTGCTCGTTTAGCAGTCTTTCCTTTTGTTTTGGTATGCAGCTGATATAATTAGTCTGAGTTTAGAAACTTATGACCTTTACTATGACGAGATATTCAGGTGATTTCTCTGCCATCCGCAATATAAGTACATGGCAGCAAATCACGCAATGCCTTCATATTTGAGCCTAATTAATTTGCTGTAGCATGATAATTGCACGTATACAGGAGGGCTCAGGGAGGAGGGATGTATGAAACGTACGCTCCTCTGCAACTCCAGTCAGTTCTGCCCGTGCGGGCAGCGGAATCAACTTAGGCACACACCATACACCTCCTACGGAGTGCGTAGATGGTGATTAGGGCTGTAATTCTCGAGGGAAGCTCGAGTCTGTAGACACTTGCCTGCAACCGGGAGCGTGTGGCCTTGTCACGGCTGCTCGTAGTGCACTTCTTGCACACGTCGCACATGGCAAGGACGACTGGTGATAGTTATAACAAGTGACAAGTAATTCGTTCTGAGGGGCCAGTAACCAAGCCAAAGGCTGATTCGTTTTCTCACAGGCACGGTGAGCGTCGTGCGCCAGTAAGTAACGGAGACGGAATGGGTGGCATTGGCTGAGCTAGTCTGGTACTAACTTCCTCAACGAGGGCTCATCTACCTGACAACGAGGGTCGTTAGATAGACATGTCCGGCTTAAACTCGACGGTCCGGCTCCACCTTCGCCCGGACCGCACCGTGAGTACCACCATGACCATCTTTGCCCGGGCTCTCCTTCAGTACAAGTCGAGAAGCAGGTATACGGAAACCAATCTCTCTTTAGACAATTACAAGCGCCGGTTTGTGAGCGAGAGGACGGAGTGTGAAGTTGATCACTTCATCGCTGATGATCCCTGCCGCCGCGGTCGAGCCACAAATTGCACGATCAAAGTGTGACTGTAGGTCTTCATGCAAGCCCCCGAACAGAGTTTCAAGTGAGTCAAATGAAGGAAGTACTGACGAAATGTTTACGAGCTGACGTGAGGAAATGACACAAGCTGGTCCTTTTGCTGCCACTACCGAGCTCTGACGCCTCGAGTTGTACTGTGCTTGCAAATTTAGAGCATTTAGAAAATTAAAGCAAACTTTTTCTTCTTACTGCGCGCGGTACTAATTTCTTACCTTGAGAAGTGTTCCTGGACGTCTCCTCTAAATTGACCAATGGCCACAGAATGATTCTCATCGCAGGTTTCTGTTTGGCACCAAACGACCGCCTGTACCATCACTGCAATACCTGCGTTAGTCTGTCTCTCGTCACGTAAGAGCAGATCAGAGGATGGTTGGCTCGCTATGTACTTAGCTGTGCTTATTTAGTAGCCCAAAGAGCTGTACCAAAATCGAATTCTGATGTTGGCTCATACCCCAACAACGTAAAGTACTGTAATAGCAGTCCAGTGAGGCCAAATATTGTCCGGATGATTAGCCTTCCCTACAACAATGTACTGCCAACGCCCCCTGCACTAATCCTGGAAGCACTTGTTCACACTAATCAGTGGTTCTCTCTCGAGAGGTCGTTCTCCGTAATAACCTCTCAGCTCTTACCCATAGGCAATAGTGTAATTTCACATCCAGAACATAACTATAATCTAGGCGACCTATTCTTTTATACAGAACGGCAGGAGTAGAATCATGATCTCAGATTTGGTTGGAACAGCAAAGAGGTGATGCAAGCAAAACCCGGAGGATGGACGTTTCATTTCAAAGATTCTTTTCCAGTGAGTATTTGCATCCGATCTGGGTGTCTGATAGGGGTAGAGATCAGAGCGGAGATTGGTATATCTATATCGACTGCTACAGCTTGGACGATACAGCTTGGATTGTTCAGCTCTGCTAAACTTCTCAGCCCCTGATCCCTAGTTGAAACTGTACACCCCCACCTTAGCAATGGAGTGTTCCCTGGATCACTGTCTATGCCAGTTTGAGACTGGTCCTGATTCTCTTGTTTAGTGTCTACTTTTGAAGTAAGTAAGATAGGCCATCGAGATCAGCTTTTTGGGTTTGTATAAATGTGTCGTATGTACGAATTTGTCACTAGATTACACCGGAGAATGGAGGTGCTGGCAATGTAAGTAACATCTTCTCCACAAAGTCCTCGCGAAAGTCCTCGCGAGCTGTCCTAGGCCACGCTTTTCATTGTTACACTGTCTCTCAAACTCTAACGACTTTGCGTGCCCTTTATCTCTTCGCTTGTCCATGCTTATGACGCTCGGCACCTAAGACTCTTTGATTTCATGGAGAGCGGAAGTTCTCTCCGTAGCAACCTGGAGGTCGTGCTCCAACTGGCCGACATTCTCTTCCTCTCGATGAGGATCCGGAGGTTCCGTAGTAAGCGAACTATCATGACAAAAGCAAGCAAGAAGGAGGTTTCATTCCCTGGAGTGTTTCTAATACCTGTTGATCGAAACAAGCGGGTAATTTCTTGGACTCTTTTCTCTGCTTGGGTTAGAGATGAATACATCCTTCATACTAGGAACTATTTCACGCCAATCCCTAATTGCCTCAAAACCTGACAACAGACGCCGCCATCTCACTTTTCCTCTGCACTGTCCAGTATCCCTATCCACAATTCCCTTCATGTGAAGAAATTCCACTACTAGGGCCCACTTCTCCGCAGCTGACTCGAGCTTCGAGGCCTCTCGTGTCGCTCCCACTCTTCCTTCTTCGCCTCCCTCCTCCGCATCTCGTGGTGGCAGCGGCGCTTGCCACGTAGACTAATCTGGCAATTCAAATCACCACTACAGTGTGTTTTTTATGTGACGATGTAACACTTTCGTTGTAACGACATCTTTTGAGGGAACGGAATCTTTTGAACGGAGTTAGTTTTCTATATAAAGACGTCTTTGTAGGTTACAAGGGCATAAAAGAATAACGAACATAGCACCCAAAATTTCAGACCACTGGGAAAGGAAAACTGAAATTTTCAGAAGAATTATAAGGACTTTCTAACTCGCCATTTTCTGGAACTTGGTCGTTCAGGCAGAGACGGAGAAGACATATCACTACAACATAGCTTCATTTTTCTATACTTGCCTTAAAAATGACTGAAGTATAATAATAATACAAAGGGTGTGATTGCTGTACCTACCTAGCACTAAAATGGAAAGAGAGAAAATAACTATAACATGAAACCATGGAGAGTACCATGGATAGACAAGAACCCTTGGAACACTAACTATGTCTAGTAAGTTGCATAACTTTTTCAAGCAAGGAGTCACTAAGCCTCCGCGAGCTGATTCACAAATGGACCATTTCTGTTAATGACCATGGATAATTTCTCTTAACCAATGGAGAAAATGTCTTGACTATCTTTTGCAAAATATCCGTTAACGATTTTTGCGACGTTATACTGATCCTCTTGCTGCACATAAATGACGTACCATCTTAACCAATGAGTATTCTTTCTGATTTTTTCCATTTGTATCCGTGCTATCAAATTCAACAGATAAATAAACTTTAGATGAATATACAGAAGTTTCAATTGCAAGAGAGAAAAAATTCACATAAATCTCTATCCGAACAATCACGAATATTCCACCCAACTCCAGCACTAAATGCGACCAGGCCAATTCTGACCCAATGACCCATATAAACCTTCTTCCTGTTTGAAATTTTAATTCTCATTTTACCCGGCTGTGAAATATCTGCCGTTGTGTATCGTTGTTCCCTCGTTAAGGTTCGTTGGTTATGATCACCCTCATCACTTGTGTCACTTTGTGTGAACTGCTGCATACATAACAACAAACCCCATTGAGACAAAAAAAGACAAATACAACTACACCGATACTTGAATAATTGAGTCGTTTCTGAATTAGTTTATACCACACTAATTCCTCTTGCTTGTAGAGAGTTGGTCTTCCCTTCCCCCCAAAACTTTTCATTTCTTCATAAAGTTTTTACTTATGTTGATGTAAGGATCAGACGACTATGTGACATATGTTAGATTAAGACCTAACTTGGTTCTTCTTTCTTGTCACGGGTGATTATTCGTAACACTTTATAAACTTAAAATGATTTATCATCTTTTACCAAAACTATGAATAATTGGTTCATTGACGCATCTTTAATGCTACTAGTAGTTTTTTGTAATATATCGTTAGTGATGAATCTTTAATGTGATCTTGTTGTAAGTAAAAAATTGTCTTAGTTTCATCCACAAATGAAGAACAATAGTAAATAAATTATATTTATCTCTAAAATCTTTGATCACATTTTTGGAAGTCAAGATGATCTTTTTAGCTCAAATCGATCAATCCTTATGAGACTATCTTGTGCAGAATGCTCAAATTTACCACCAGGGTGATTTTCAATTGATTCGGAGCATCTTATTCAGAGTTAGGAGGGTGTATCCCATGAATTTCATGGATTGCACATGTCAAATCGACTTGCACTCCTTGAGGTTCACGGGTTGCATCCTCAAAATTGATCCAAGAGTGTTCCGAATCTATTGAAAATCGCTCTATATGTCAATTTGTAAATTCATTTTGACCTTCAAAAACACAATTAAAGATTGTAACCACTTGTATTTTTCTCGTCATTGATCATTTCTTCACATTTTGTTGAAACTGAGACTAGACTTGAGATAGCACAACATCACAACGAGTGTGCTGCTCATGCTTTCTAGTGTCAATGACTCCACACATTACTATTTGTACTTTAATACAATTGATTTTCTGTTGAAGTGTGTTTGTATTTCATGACTTTTCTATTTGTGCTATGATTCTTCATGCAATAAATTCATCACTTATGACAAGAATCATTTTTTCTTGTAGCAAGTATATTTGAACAATATCTCGTATGGTTCTGTCACACCACAAGTATCATATAATTTATGTGTTGTTTATATTGCATTCGTTAGGTATGACTATCTTATAGGTTACTCTAGTTAGAAGATCCAAATCTAGAGTTACCAAAACTAGTCATAACTAGTTGAGATAGTTATAACTAAGTCGAGGAAACTATTAGAAGTTTCACTATGGCATTACGTGACAAGTGCAAAGCTCCAAATATGCTTCCCAAAAGTATGTAAGTTTATTGACCATCATTGACTGGATGCATGATGAAAAGTCATGCACAAATATTTGAAGATGCTCCTCAAAAGACGTGTTAGTTTGTTGTCGTCTTCCTATTGGATAGTATGAAAAGTTAACACTTTAGAAAAGCTAAAGTAGGAGAATCTCTTACTTTAGTACAGTAGAATAAGTAATGTGTGTGTTATTCTTAAGTCTTAGTAGCCTTTAGAAGTTTTATTATTTTGGATTTTATACTTATCATGAGGTAAAGTAACTTAGTGAAAGTTACCACGATAAGAAATTGTGGAGTATATAAGGAAGAAGTGAGAGGATGGAAGATACTCTCATTTTCTTATCTATGAGTAAAGTGAGCATTGGAGACCTTGGGAGTCCTTGAGTATTATGCGATGCGATGTTGAGAGTTGTATTAGAACTTATTTGTAGGGATGATATTAGGAGGAACGATGTGATCGTACTAAGAGAGTTGAGGTGAAGTGAGTATGGGTGTAACTGAATCTTTGTAATTATGGTGCATGAGTAATCCTAGTCATTTGAGATACCCTTGGATGAGAGACAGACCGGCTCACAGTTCACTAATCACAAGTGACAAGAATATATCACACGTGAAGTTTTTATGTTTTTAATCAACATCTATAAAGGTTCTTAAGACATGGATTTGCAAATGAGTTTAGCTGTACTTATGTGTTAATGTTGTGAGCGGCTCTTTTATAATCTTCATATTTTGAGATCCAGTCCAGTATTAAATGATTTTCCATGAATGGTATGTTCAAACTTTTTCTTTTATTTTTTGTGTACTTCAGGGTAAATCATTGTTTAATAATCTCCACACAAATGACAGAATTCATGTAAAGTGTTAATTAATGATAAATTTTCCACTTTTTGTTTAGGACAGTGAGAGGACTTCAAAGTCACTATTTTAGAAATTATTCAGCTTTTGGGATTCATGCGCATTTACTTTCTCGACTATAAGCCGTGCATGAATTTGAAGGACAAATCTACACTAAATAGATATAAACTATAGATTGTTCCACACTGATGGAGTGCAGTCCATTTCATGGATTGCTCCGCACCAAACGCATATAGGTCTTGAAGTTATTGATCAACTATGAATCAAAAGAGTATATAGTCCATGAAGTTCATATGCTACACTACATCACAGCAGTGTAGTCTATGAAGTTCATGGACTACTTTGCACGAATGATGTAGTTCTTGCAATTCATGAGCTCTTCAAGATTAGAGGAGTGAAGTCCGTGTAACTCATAGACTTCTCTGTATTCAAGGGACGTAGCCTTTGGAGTTTGTGGATTGCTCTTCTCTTGACTATAATTATTTTTCTGAACTCTTTATGACGAACATTTTTTTATGTAAGATTGAGTATCCAATATTAGAATGAGAATACAAAATTTTAGATATCTATTGATAGTTATTTCTTGACTTGTCAAAAATTTAAATTGCTTGACTTATTTGGTTGGTCATCATATTTGTGGTCTTGTCGTGAATCTGTAACATTGTACATCAAATTACGTTAATTACAGTTTTTAAGACTTGTTATAAAAATTCTGAAAATCATGATATTTTAGAATGTAACACTTTTCTTATCCTCCATGTTATGTAAAGTTGAGTGACTTCAAAATAATAACCCATTAGCAAATACCTGGTTGTTGTTAGCGACTATTTTATGTATTATGTAGAACGATTGGGTAGATTTTGATCTACACCAAGAAGGTAACATTGTCTAGAAGAAGAAATGATAGATCAGATGGGGAGAATGCAGCGATAAAAAAGTCTGTGGTTACAAGCATGTCGAGATGGAACGTATTGTGATTTCAGTTCCTGATTATTAGAGGGAGAATGATGACTGAGTTCAACAATGATGTTTTAATGGCACCTTCGAAAGGAGTCATTGAGGTAAATTTGTGGAGGGAGAGGAGGAGCAGCGCTTCTCATCGGCGACCATCTGACGATTAAGGAGCACGGGGTGAAAGGGGACGGCTCGGTTGCGTGGTGCATCGTGGACTCCGGGGTTGGTCCTATAGGGGTTGTCTCAATCTACGCACCTAATAGAAGGGAAGGGAGGCGTCAATTGTGGGACTGGTTGGGCACACGCACGAAGGATGGAAGGTGGATCATCCTGGGAGATTGGAACATGGTTGAATTACCGGACGATAGTATTGGCCCCTCCCCCTTACTTCACGGAAGTGAACTGAGACTTCGGAAGAACACACTTCTACAGTCAGACTTGGTGGACGCCATGTTCTATGCCCAAAGTAGGAGTGGCCCCGCTTTCACGAGACAGGTTGTGTCGGGAGAGAGACTTGACCAGGCAAGGTTAGATAGGTGCTACCTAAACAACCGAGCTGAGTGGTGTGCGGGAGTGGCAGACATCGAGCACGACGAGACACAGACGCTTTCGGACCATATCCCCGTTACGGTTAACATTAAGCTCAGGGAGGAGGAAGTAAGTACGGAAATAAAGAAGGTCACGTACTTCAAAATGGACGCAGAGATGCTCAAAAATCCAAGAATTAAGGCGAGGGTGGAAATGGTCTGGCGAGAGCAGCAGAGGACTGAAGGAGACCCTCGGGTTAAATGGGCGGTGGGGTGGGGGAAGTGAGATGAATTCTGATGGAAGAAAGGAGGAAGACGGCACAAATAACACCTAACAGGGTTGAGATGGAGGCGGAGCTACAAAGACTGAGAATAGAGGCGGAGAAAGACGATAACGAGGATCTAAAAAGTCGCCTACAGGAAGTGGAGGGCAAGGTGAGAAAGAGGGAGCACCAAGACGCCATCCTCTGGAGGAAGAGGAGCCGGGTTAGGTGGCTCCAAGAGGATGAGGTGCCCTCCCGATATTTCTTTGCGCAGCTCAAAGCCAAGCAGGCGAGAGAGACGATGAAACGAATTAACACAGAAAGTGGTCAGACCACGGAGGATCACGATGAGATTCTACAAAGAATTCACAGGTTCTACAAGGAACTCTACAGCGAAGACCTGACAGTTACAGCCAATCGAACAGAGAGAGAAAAGGTGATGGGTCTCATCTCGAAACGGGTGACCGAGGCCGAGAATACCAAATTAGTGGCACCGCCATCTCTGGAGGAGATCGAGAGTCTGGTGATGGACTTCCCTAAAGAAAAGTCTCCAGGAATCGATGGAGTCACCTACTAGATGCTACAGACGTGTTGGTCTTTCATCAAGGAACTGTGCATGGAAATGATTGGATCATTTTGGCACACGAGAAGGATTGATGGCAAGACGTTACAGGGGGTAATCAAGCTTATCCTCAAAGGAGGGGACAGAGCGGAGCTGGGGAACTGGAGACCGATTACGCTGCTTACTGCGACCTGCAAGGTGCTTGGCAAGCTGCTAGCGGAGAGACTGAAAGCGGTGGTAGGCAACGTGGTAGACGAGCAACAAACGGGGTTTATTAAGAGAAGAGACATATACGATAACATCCTTAGTTTCAAATGGGGACAGGAAATGGCGGACAACAAGGGGTGGCCGTCGCTCTTCCTCAAAATCGACTTCGCTAAGGCTTACGATCGGGTGTCTCAAGAGTACCTGTGGGAGGTCATGGAGAACATGAACTTCGACGAACACTTTGTAGGCCTGGTGAAAGGGCTGACGGAGGGGGGTTCGTCTAAAGTACATATAAACGGGGGGTTCACCGAGAAAATCCATCTTGGTAGAGGGGTCCGGCAGGGGTGCCCGATAGCGCCCTTTCTCTTTGCGATTGCCACTCAGCCCTTGATGGACATGATAAACCTAGAAAGAAGGGAAGGCCGAATAGAAGGGTTAAGTACGGAGGAGGGAATGCAACTTCTGCATCAGCTATTTGCCGATGATACCGGGCTCGTTATCGAGGGAACTGAAGGGTGCTTCCAAGCGACGCAGACACTTATACATAAGTACGAAGATATTTCAGGAGCCTCCCTTAATCTGGGCAAATCAGTTATCATCTCGATGGGAATGGAGGTCATCCCGAGCTGGCTGGAGGACTCCGGATGCATAATAGCCAAACCAGGGCAAATGATAAAGTATCTGGGGGCTTGGATTGGAAGGGACCTGTCCGAAACTCAGATAGAGGAGATGATCTCGGGAAGCTTGCAAGGTAAGCTCCAGCACTGGTCTAACCGGCTTTTATCGTGGCCAAGTAAAGTAGTCCTCCTGACCCATGTCCTCCGATCTTTACCGGTGTATCAGCTTATGGACGCGGACTGCACGAATTCGGGGTTTAAAAGGATGGAGGAAGTGTGCACAGTGTTCCTGTGGGATAAAGGAGAGAACGGCAACCCAAAGACTGCGTTGATCGTCTGGGAAGTGCTCACTAGACCTAAGGGGGAAAGGGGTCTAGGGATCCCCTCATTTAAGACGGTTGCTCAGGCACTTAAGATAAAGTACATCTCCAAGCTAATAGATGGAGGTAATCAGGAATGGGTAAGCATAGCGAAATGGGGCATCAAAGACGCCATAAAAGAGGACAAAAGGAAGAAGAGGAAGGTGGGGTGGACCCCGGAGGAGTGTTTGCTGATGGACCCGGGGATCCGAGTTAGAAAGCTACCAACGTTAAATAATATGCTGAAATGCTGGAAGGTCGTGGCCAAGAAGCTCAAGTTTGATGGGGGTGGGGTGCAGCTACCGGGGACAGTTTCCGCTTCTCTGACGCTAGAACTGTGGATGAAGAACAGCCAACTCGATGAGCAGGGGAAGAGAGAGGTTCTAGTTAACTTCAAGAGAGAGAACCTGACCACCCTGAATGCATTAAAGCTGAAAGATCTTCGGGAATCCATGAGGGGGGCCTCCTTAGGGCACTCGGGGTTGAGCCCCGATCCGACAGAGAACCAGAATCTTGGAAGGCTTACAAGGTGGGCAGGTGAGGTCCAGGTGATCCAAGGGGACCTACAGGACAATGGAAATTGGTCCTGGGACAGAGAGTCCACGAAGGGGTGGAAGTTGGAACTGCGAATCTGGAAGGAGCTACTTGCTCCGCCCCCTCCCTCCTTTGATGCTCTCAGCTCACGATGGGGAACACAGGACACTGGACAGAAGTGGGAAGAGCGATGGAAGGGGGTGTGGCAAAAAGGGGGTGCGCTGAGAGACAATATCTGGATGTGGAGATTGCTGAACCGGGGTTTCTTCACCTGCCGCCGAGCCCAACAGATGAAGGTCGGCGACGGGAAGTGCCCGAAGGGATGCAATGAGGACGAAACAATTGAACATTGCTTCTGGGAGTGCACATCGAGCAAAGAAAGATGGAGGAGGCTTAATCTGGCTGACCCTAGTTGCAAACTGGACTACGAGGAAGGCAGCAGCCTCCTCACCACGATTGATAGGGCTCTATCATTGAGAAATCATAACCCGGCTCTCATGTACATACTGGTGGAACATACCCAAGCTGTTTGGAAGGAGAGGACGGATTGGGTATTCAGAGGGAGCAGATCGAACCGCCTGGCAGCGAGGGTGCTGGCTGAAGTGGCGAAAACTCTTTGGGCCGAGCTGAAGGAAAATGCAAGCAAGGAAAAGAAAAGCGCCTGGTCCAAGGCTATGCACACGCTGGGCGAGGCCCAACGCGGGCTGCTGGCTAGGAGGCAATGAGGCGGTGACATTCACCTAAAGGGCAATTATGAAGTGCATAGCGATGAAGCAAAAAAAGAGCACTAGAGAGAGGAGCAAGGGGAGGAACAACACTGGCAAACCTGGTGACCTCTGGCACGATGTCGATGGACAAAGCCGGAGCAGAAGGAAGATTCAGGTTGACAGAAGCCGCCGCCAAGTGAAAGATGCGGAGAGGAGGAGCTCTCGTAACGTTGACCAACTCAATGAAGGGAGGTGTCGGGCGAGGTGAGGCCGGAAGAAGACTCTCCCAGGGGTGCCCTACAAGCATCCGCGATTTCACACTGTTAGGCCAAAGTGGCAGAACATGGAGAAGGGGGATACCGCCTTGAAAACCACAAAGAGAGACCAACGATTGATTACAAGGATGCGCAGATGCAGAAGCCTGACGAATTGGCCGATTCGTGGTGCCGAGGACAATCATGAGGCGGTGACTAAAGTGAATAAAGCTAGAAAGACTGATCATGAGAATCATCAGAATAGTAATAATCTGCAGGAGGAGATCAGACTGTCGGGGTGGCGTGCAGGCGCGGTCGATAGCAGTGAGAGAGTTAGGGTTCTCGAGAGCTGTCAGAGGGGGGTGGAAATGCTCGACTCCCGCGGCATCACGTCGAGGCCGTGCCCCGAGGATGAGCGTTGTAAAAGTGGGAGGGCCCGCAAGCTAGGGGCGGTCTGTGGGAAATCACGGGCCGGGGTCTGGAGGCCTCCTTGTAAGGGTGGCTCCCCATTAGCCGTCATTTGAGCAATAAAAGATACTCCCCGCCCACTGCGGGTTAAAAAAAAAAATAATAAAAAAATTTGAGGTAAATTTGCTACGTGAGGGAATGATTGTGCATAATGAGCTCTCACAACTTTTATACATAGAGCGCATTATTGCAAATACAACTCCTCTTCTTGAAGTATTTTACGAGGAACCAGAGACAGAAGTTTCTAGCAGTGATAGTGAAGATCGCAATATTCGATCTTTGTTGAACGTGAAAGCTTGAACCACATATGGTGTTTCTCATTTATATGTGTACGATAAGTGAAACCAGTACATAAGAAGGTGCACTAAGACAAAGGGATTGAACTCTATCTCTCATGCTCAAACATATCATCAGTAAAGTAATAGACTCCGTAAACTCTATATCTCATGCTCAAACATATTATCAGTGACGAAGATAGATTCAGTACTGTAAACTGCGTGACATAAATTCAAAATTTATTCAAGGTTGAAGATATGATTTACAGTTTCATAATTAAATTCTCAATATAGCATCAAACTTATCTAAGAATGTAGAGTTCTTCTGGGTCTCTTTATGTATGTCTATTGAAACCTTTGCTATCTCCTGCAGAATTATACATATCTTATGTACGTTTGATTTCTTCCATTCTGTACTTGTTGTACTCATTCTACCTACCGTAAAATGAATAAGATCACTAGAAGTGGATGGAGATAGGTAGTCATGATCTTCATTTCTTCTACCTCCATCTTCATCCACAGGTGCATGATTCACAAAATCACGTGCATCTTAGTGTCCTGCTTTGTTCACATTAGCACGATTATGAAATGCCTCGTCAATCTGATCAACAACTTACATGTTATTATCCGATCGTTGCCAAAAATGTTGTTATGTCGTTATCTATCTTGTACTTCATGTACTCTGCCGTCCATTTCTTTTTGCATGCATCAGCACATTTTTGGAGTCCGCGACAACACACTATCATCCGCTTATGCAGTTTCAACTATGTATTTACATCTGAAACACAGATTTCGTAAAATGGAAATCTGTAACATTCTGCATTCACAACAAACAGATTTGAGCATCATCATTAGAATTATGCTTAACTATAGAATTGAATAATAAGGAGAGATTTACCTTGCTTGTCTGCCTGATGTTCAAACTCTAGATCCATCTCTGATAGTAAAGAAATCAGATGATGAACCACAAACTGTCCACCTTTCTTTCACACCAGATTCGTTGTCTTCTTCATCGCAACTCAAATACACTGTTATCGTTTTCTTTGGTTGGTTTTTCTTTTATTGTTTCAAAGAAGTCTGCACTACATTTATGTACCCTTGGATATGGAATCATGATCAACGCTTACATGCTCCTGCTTGAATCAAGAACAAGCGAGTGAGAAGGAAGAATGAATGTCTGAGTATGCATTTGAGATGCGATTGTATGCTGAGATGGTAACTGAGAACTTGTGTAAATAAGCTCTCAGGAACGCGAAACTAGGATCTTTCCAACTCAAAAGGCAACGTGAAACATTTGAAACACGAAACTGAAATGCATTCACACTATTAGACATCAGTTCTCTATGAAAGTCTTGCTATCACTGCTGAAATGAACTCAATCTCTTCATGTTTTTGTAAAGGCAAGTGAGCCCAAATCTCAAAAGGGACGATGGAGATTTAGGCAGAACTCATCTAGATGAGAACGGGAACGGGTCCTGGTACTGTAAAGACCCCCTAAATCTTCTCAACCACGCTGGGATGGTAGATCGTTGAACCCCCTGTGCCGGTAAAGGAATATCCATTTTTCTTCATAGGGCAAAGAATATTCCTCTTGGGTTCTAAGAACCAACTCCTTGGAACTTCGAAATCTCTCAATCAACTGTAAGGAGCTCGGTTTGAGGTGAATTTCAGAGTGCAAAGCTCATGAAAAGCTCTGATTTAAGTCGTGGCTCCAAAGAGTCATTCTCGTACGAAAGATTTAGCATTCTTGGTTCTTTAAAAGTGAAGCCGAGAATAAAAAGACCATAGGTTACAAGGAGTATTATATGGATACTGGGTTTAAGACCGTTTGAAGAAAAAATTGTTAGGAAAAATTAAATTTATTTATAGATAATAAATAAAAGTCTTACTTAGAGTTGCGAGACGATTCAGAAATCATCTATAAAGCAAAGAAAATTATAAAAGCAGGAGCAGGTGTAATTAAACCCCGAGTATAACTACAAGTGCTCTTGATAACCCAGAAGATATTATTTTGCAGGTTTGCTTTCAAAGAACTGAGAATTGAACTGTTATGCACGATAAGGAATCAAATTAAATTTATAGCTAGCTTTATAAGTTATGATTCATCTCAACATAAACCATTAAGTATTGAGAGAGTGGTAAAAATAAGATTTTTGGATTTTTTTTGGAGCAGAAGAGAATCTTTTCTTCATACTCAAAGAACACTGCGAAAAAGCAAATGTTGTCTTTCATGCTTTTATACTCAGATTTGAGGTTCACCATACAACAAAAGAAATTATAAGCGCGGAAGACTATTAACAAATACACGTTAGTTTAGTTTAAACATTAATTTATTATTAATCATTACCACGTATCATCTCCTCCATCCAGAAGATGGAGGATGTGAATATGCAAATACGGACGCCTAACTAAAGCACAACAAATCTGTCCAAGGTTTTGTGAGTGGAGTCTCTATCTTGACCCAAGGCAGAGCCGGAGTCAATGATCAGTTAAGATTAGTTGCATATAATTTGATTTCTTTATTAGTCTATGTTCAAAATCAATGTTACTCTCGAAACTATGTAGAGTATATTAAAATGATATAACACTATTTGATAAGTGTATAAAGACTGAACTTTAATACGGCTAATTTCTACCTGTTGATGATTTGAATAGACATAATGAATATTTTATTTTATTAATCTAACTATATACATATTATCTTTATTTTGAAATTCTGGTCATGGTAAATTTAACAAAATTTTGTTCAACCTTACTGTTATTTTGAATTTATTTGAATTTATTCTTTAATAAAGATATAAACAACAATGGACGGATGTAACTCACACCGTAAAAAAACTGAATGGTTTACCGACGGTCCTAGTATTTGATGGCAGTTTTTCAATGGATACTGCATTGCCATCGTGCTAGCATACTAGAGGACGGGATTACCGGCGGTTAGACGTAGCTGTCAAATTCAAGATCTGAATGGCTCCACTAAAAGCTCACCGGTGGTCACTCGGAGCGCCACCTCCCAGCGATTGTCTCGCAAGGAGTTACTGGTGGATCGCCACCTTGCCGATAGTCTACCTCCAACAGTTCTCCACCTAATCTTCGAGGGCCGCTCGCTACACGTCACACGCTCGCTGACGGTCTCTTTGCCGATGGCTCCTCGTCCCACGCCACCGCTCGCTGGTGGTCTCCTCGTCGATATGCTGGTGGTTTGTCTTCTCTCACCTACACAGTTAAGGTTGTACTAACCCTAACTGCGCTCCTCCTCCTCCCTTCTCTCTCTCTATGTATACTTCCTCCTCTCCTCTTTCTCTTCTCTCTTCTTTCTCTTCTTCACTTTCCTTCTCATTTATGAGTTCCTCACTTGTTCTATTCTTTCATTCTTGAGTATTTCTCTTCATGTGAGAATTATTCACCTTTTCTTTTATTTTCCTCATTATACTATTAGCTAGGTGGACTGCACTCAACATTTAGGTTAGGATGATCTGACCATCGAGCTAGTGGTGTATTGAGCATCGACGGAGGTTATGTGATCGTGCTATGTTAATTAGCACCTTCTTGAATCTGATAAACCCATCCAAAGATCTTGGTGTGTAGAAGGGGGCTCTACAATCATATTCAACCACTCTTTGAACAAACCAGACGAATCAAGAATGACAAAAGAGTTTATTCAGATCAGCACGAGCTTTGGACTCTGTAGCTTTCTTACTCCATATACTATCTTCATTCGCTTTAGTAGACTCTGTTCCTCTCGTTTCTTCTCCATGCTGCTTCTTCCTAGACCCTTGACTCGAAGAAGTTTGTGCTATCTACTCATATTGCACATCCAGCAACTCCCCTTCCTCCATGAGTTATTTTCCTTCTTTACATGATGATGTCATTGGATAGTTCTATAGACCAACTCTCATCTCGAAAAAGTCTTTTCGCAACTTTACATCTAACCACAACCACAAACAAATCTACAACCCCAACACCCTCTCTTAACCAAATGAGCTAAAATTTCACATATAGTAAGCACATAAAGATCATCTCTTAAACTCTTGAGGCACTCAGAAACGTGACTTGGGATATCGATTCGATCCCCTTGACTTTGAAAGATCATAACTCCACACTCAGAACTTCAAATCAATCGATCTTTCTTCCGGATTGTAGCCCAACTTGAAAGCTTTCCAACAAGACCTCACAGTCCTTGAGTGGTCTTCAAGAAGTTCTCAAAAAACTCCAAAACCGTCCTTGGAATTTGGATAAACTTGATTGATAAAAAATAGATCAATGAGAAAGAAGATTGGAGATCACTTTATCTCCTACTTGACACTATAGATCAAGTTGTAATCCTAAAACACTCTCACACCTTCAAAGCTTGAACCGGAATACTTCGGACCCCAATCTTAACATAAGATAATCACTCTCACCGGATGATAGAGATAATAATCACTAGAAAATACACGAGATTCAATACAAAGTCAAGATAATGACCTTGAATCGTTCTACGATGAAAGATACAACAAAAAGAAATGAGAAACCCATCACTTGATTACAATATTCCTCATCAAAGTCACGTGATCCACACACGATGGTTGATCTTTCACTGGTAGTGACATTAGATATCAATCCAGACGTTGGAAGTGACGTGGCTGAAAAGTTTAGGTCCGTTCATCTGTCAAAGTAAGATGTACACAATCAAGTCCTAATTCTCTTCGTATGTGACAATAGACAAAATCACCGAAGTAAGCAAGTCCATCACTCTCCTCATGAACTCTTTATCAAAGTAGACGACGAATCACTATCGCAAGTGATCGCGATGGATGTAATGAAGCTTAATATGGAACGGATTCGAGAATGAAAGATCTGAAACTCAAATCAATCCTTACATGAGTACAACTCTCGCAGCTCCTCATCCTCCATGTAAGCACTAAGAAACATCATGTAAAGAAGAATGGTCCCACGCACTCTCGATCTCTATCTTATATCTAAATTTGACGACAAGAGCCACTCACACGAATGCTGCTCAGCTGACACGTTTCATTATCATACCATCCTACATCTCATATAACTGTGAATGTGACAACTAATACGCCGTCAGGCGAGTTACACGACAAGTTTGTGAATTACAAAAATCAACACAATACAAGTTCTACATTAAATTCACATGTAAGTTGTGTCACAACACGACAATGGAGGGATGTATGATGATGTGTAAAAGTATGGAATTAGAGATCCTTAGCGGCTCAACTTGGATCAGCAACACTGACGGATTATGTCGTCAAGAAGCTTAAAAGCTTACCTCAATAAAAAGACATTAATGAGTTAGTGAAGGAGATGATTGCATTCATGATTAGTCATCTTGGGATTGTTCGATCCATTATAGCCTTATATGACGAGGATAACCTCATCTTTATTTTTTGTTCTTGGAATGAAAATGATATTCAGAAGTGATTGAGTGACGAACGAGCTACACATGGAAAGTTATCACTGGAAAAAAAATTAAGTGTAAGAGTTTCGGACGGTATGATAGATAGATATGAGCTAGAGAAGTGACTTTACTTATTATTGTTCGAAAATACTGTTTGGAGATGGTCTGTGCATATGGAGCACCTTGGCATTCATGCACTCGAAGAAGTGGTTGTACTGTGACATCCATCTGTGCAATATTTTTGTTCATTTTCCTTGGCAGGATTACAACAATGAAATTATACAACAATGGAGATATTTTTTCACGAGTGGAATTATACAACAATGGAGATATTTTTTCATGTGCTCGCTAGTTATTCTTGGCATCCGAGACCTCGGTTTAGCACAACATTTTGAAAGAGCTAGAAGACCTGATGGTTTTTGGTATCCAATAGATGAGAAGAACTCTCGTGCATGGATAACACCGGAGCTTGTTCATATGAAAGCGAGACACCAACCAAGAGGGTCTGATAATGAGATGATCATCACATCTTACACTGAAATGATGGACATTTATACTCTCGGTTGGATCACACGAGAGTTACGTGGTGATTTTTTCACTGATATAACTCCAGCTGATGAGTGGAATACAACGACATACATTTCAATCAAGGATATCCTAGGCGTGAACAAGATCCAGTCGTGTTACATGCCCAACTGTTGCCCAATTGACATCATGACAGAACCATCTATTGGTCCGCATGATATCAGATACAAGACGAACATCATTTTGCTATGATCTTTGAAGATCAGTTGAAAATTTCTCCACTTATATGTAGTAGGTCAATAGAAAGTGATGTTCGTCAGAACAGTTATTCTCTGAAAGCAGAAGAACGCGAGGTGTAAGTTGTAGATTGTAAAATTTAAACTTAATAAAAATGTTTGTTACATGATGTATTCAATGACATTAGTACACTGGCAACTACATCTAGTGTAATAATCTGAATTACGACATTCCATATAGTGTTTAGAACACTATTTCAGGTGAAATCATAATTCGATATACTGAATTAAAATTCATTGTTGTTTAATGAATATCTGACGATATAGTAACTACGTACTTTCTGATTCTGTTCTATAGAGACACCATCTTGAAGAAATATCACGACAACTCTAGAAAATATCATTGGAGTATACATTATTCTCAATAAATATATTTAATGCATGTCATTGAGAACTTAATATTGGAAAAAAACATCAAAATCTCTCAAATTTATTCTTCTGAACGTATTAATTTTATAGTTAAAAAGTATTTTAAAAATATCCTTATCCTTGGTAGTGCATTAGAGAATACGATCACCCGTCGGACCATCATTGGACCAGATCGTCGGTCATCCGAATGACCGCCGACGGTGTAGACTAGATCGTCAGATTTGCTGATCCACCGATGGTGTAAACCGAACCGTCTTCTCGGTGCCACGGTTAAAGTGATGTCTTAGTCGTCGACGGTCCGCACTGACGGGCTGCCAAACCTAGGTGGCAGCTCGTCACCCTCTCTTTCTTCTTCCTCCATCCTATTTATTCTCTTCCTCCTTCTCTCCTTTCCTCATTATCTTTTCTCTCTTTTGATGTTCTGGACTCTTCCTCCTCTCTTCATTCTACTTTTAACTCGTTTATCTTACTCCCTTTTTACTCTCGTCTATTCATGTTGGTTATCTATTTTGTCTTTCTTTGATCTTCATTTGGGTTCGGATAAGATCATCTAGACTAGTACATATAAAGTGTTCGAGTGATACATGATACGTCAGTGTCGCTGTTCTCATAGTTGATGAGATCTGTTTGAGTCTTGCGTATGGAAGAGTATCCATCAGATTAACAATTCTCAGATGACAGGAAACCAAATGATCTTCCTGAAGATAGTCAACATTGGGTGAGCATTGCAGAAGCTGTTGTTACGTTTAGCGGACTTTCAAAATCCATCTCCCTCCACTAGACTATTGCAATAATGTTTAGGTCTGCACGAGATGTTGTAGAGTTGGTGGAAGAAATAATATTGGACCAGCAACAAACTCCACTAGCAAACTGTTGTCTATTGACTCCGTGGAGTCAATAGACAACAGTTTGCTCTCGGCATGGATCACTGCGGTCATAGGTTTCTACACAAATAAGTTGAGGCATTTGTTTCTAGGTTATGAAGATAAACAATGGACGGTAGAGAAATACAACATCAAGACCAAGTGTACGGACAACTTTCTGAAGGCAAATTGTGAGTCTTGGATAAGTCTAGCTTCCATTGCATGTCTTCTTGCGAGGTCAAAAGTTCATCAGAATTTTCTTTTCTATGATGGATTGGAACAAGAAGGACTTCATATTGACAGAACAACCATTGACTTGAGCAAGATGGTGAAAGACGTTACGCTTGAAGAGAAGTACAAAGTAAGGTGTGAATTATATTCTCGAAAGATCATGTTTCGAGGAAAGTTATGTGAGTAGTCCTTTTGGAACAACCAACATCGTCACCCGCAAAAGGAAGTACAACCAAGAAGAAAGTCAAGATAAATGTTCACAACCAAAGAAAGTAAGAGACCAAGTACCCCCAATAGTGAGTATGTCAAGTCCAAGTCCAAGTTAGAATCCATCGATCACAACTCGAGAAGCAATGGCTCTATCTACCTCTGGAGTGATTACTGAACCATCTCAAACTTCTCAGACAATGATAGCATTTCCTCAACCGTCTATCACGTCATCTATAATTGCCACCCTTCCTTATCCTCTGGGTACTTCTGTGCCACTCGAAGCTATTGCACCGGTCAGAACTTCAATGTGATAAGTGTGTCACGTCTTTGCGTGGTTTCTCTTAACGTGAAGAGCCCAACTGAATGATCAGCAACTGGATCTAAAAGAGATACAAAGGAAGAAGGAAGAAAAAGTTCAATGTTGAGAAAAGAGATGAAAGAGATGACCATTGACACTAGAGGTGAAACACCCACAAACAACCAGGGTAGAGAGGCTGAAGTGGATGATACATTTGACGCTTCTAAAGTGTTGCATTTGAAGTTGAAGACCTCAAACCTAAAGTTCAACCTTGAGTTAGTTTGTGAACTTAATAACATTATACTTAAGATCTGCAACAACAGATAACATGGCTAGTGCTTCTACAACACATGATGAGACTATTACAAAGGAGCTAGAGACGTTGCAAGCAAAGGTTATATGTCTAGAAGAGGAGAACCAGAAGTTAGCACAAAGACCACCGATGTTTTTCGTAGTGGAGCTTATCACTATAAAATTGCACTTCAACGTCTTGAAAACGAGAAGAAGCAATTAGAGTTGAAAGTTGCTGCAATGACAGCAAACGAGGAATTTTTGGTGCATTCAATGCTTAATTCTCAACAAGGAGTATTCAACTCGACGATCATCCTCATCTCCTTGCAGAGTTGTCCGACATGAACTTGATTATCATCGACTGTCATATAGATTTGTACCCTTCGGAGATAGACGAGTTTGAGGAAAATCAGAGAAAATTTGAATGGTACTAGAAGACAACAAGATCTGGAAGAGATGTTGTCCAATTTATCAAAGTCATGTTGGCTTCCTCTCGAGTGTGACACCCGGAACATGCAACTGTGCATATCACTACAATTGTTTTTGGAGGAAGAGGTGTGCATATCACTTCCTTGCAAAATAGTATTTACCGACGCTATGTACAAACTTTTGTGTACCAAGTTTCAACCAGAGGAGGAAGTAATGATCAATCCTAACAATGCAGAGCGGATCCATGACGTTGAAGCCATACCGGCTGAAGATGACTCCAGAGATGTTCAACATTTATCATTGCACCGCAATGATAAACATTGAAACGAGACGGATGTCATGTACATATCTCGTTTTAAAAGAGCTTGAGACAAGAAATACACTCTCAACTACGTATATTGGCAACATGCTTTTGGCAGACAAGAGCTGAGCAAAGAATATATGAAATCTCTCATGTTGGCAGAAAGAGTAGCTTGTGAAAAGAAGCACAACGAGATTCGTGACAGACTGCATGCAATTGGAGAGGGGTATGATTTCAGTGAGTTAGAGGTGGTAAGGATGGTCAAGGTGTTTGACTCTTATGTCAAATGCAAATGATGATCCAAATGTTCAATCACTCATTGATGGACTAGGAAATCACGTATCTTGACACCGAGTTAGAAGATCCAACACAATGCTCAAACTGGGAAGACGATCTTCCGATGTATGAGAGAAGAGCATTCCAACGAGCACTTTCTGAACCAGTGCTTGAAGGTGGAGTTAGCACTCGTTCTGCAAGAATGCAATCATTCTTGTCATGTCGACGTTGACATCAATCCGGATGAACATGTTGACATTTTGAGAGATGAAGCAGGACCTTCGACAAGTTAGTACTAAGGTACTGCAACCTTGTGTTGTATTTTAGACTATAATACAAAACATATTTTTGTTTGAAAATATTAAAGAGTGTTTACGTGTGTTGTTAGTCTATTGAGTGAAATTGAGTTGAATACTCACCAACAAAGTACTAAAAAATATTTGTATTATACTCAAGATTGTTCCATTGAGTACGTTGATCGCGGAAGAAGACTGGAAAGAAACCTTCAACGCGTATTCGACTGATTTGTCTGATCACACTATTCAGTCAATATGAAACATGATGATGAACGACATCCTCAACATATTTATCATCAAGATTTTTGCTACATACTATGAGGATGGCTCTATGGATGGACGGTCTTTCTGCAACACGTTTTAATATGAATAACTATGGGAATCTCGAACAACTTTTGAACGTTGAGGTCAAAACAACAATCCATCTTTGGAGTCAAAAAAACTGCGTCAACAGAGTGGACTAGCTCTCAACTTAAAAGGATGGAAATATATCAAATTTTTACTTGTCCCAATCCACTTGGAGACGGATGATCTACACGGAAGTTTAGCCCTTGTGAGAGTGATAGAAGCAAGGAAGAAAATTTACATCTATCACATGGATAGTGCAAAAGACGTTCATTCATGGAAAATGATTCCACAAATACTTGACAAGTGGATTCAAACAGTGATGTCTTCAGAAATGACAAAAAAATATTGCATGAGTTCTTCCTTGGGAAGATGAAAATCTCCATTTCCAAGTCTTCGATATACTTTTTCTTTGAAGTCAAATGTTGTTAAATTATAATTGAAGTTCAAATTGTATTTCTACATTATTACATGGTCATTGCAATAATATTATTATGGTATGATGTAGGTTGGGCTGCAAAACAACTCTACCGACTGCGGAGTTCATGTCATATTCATTATGGGATGATTCATTGAATGAAAGATGGACTGAATTACGCTTTGACGACAACTCCTTAGTGAAATGATGTGATCTAGAAGAAGTATATGATCTTAGAAAAGATTTGTGTGATGTCGTTTCTCATCTTTGTTTTAATAAATTTATTTTTCTGTGACGTCTATCTTCATTATCACAAGTTTCATTTCATCCAATGTTGAATATTTAATATTTATTAAAGTTGTTCTTCTACTCTTGCTTATGATCTAGATGCACAAATCAGTGAATAAACTAGCAAGAGGAATGAAAGTAGATCCATGCTCAACAGAAGTGAAGATCCAACCTCCCAAGAACCAACCCTGATTTGAAGTTCTCATGACACACTTCAAATCAACGTCTCTTCAAGAGAGAAACAACATTGCTTTTATAACTACTCTTCTTTGGACAGATTGATACGTGTGCCTCGAGATTCATCCGCAAGCCTGACCAAAGGACCTTTGTGCTAGAGAAATCAGTCAAAGTTTTTGCTCCTCGCCGGAGGTGCATTCAAACCCAAGTTCAAATGTGACAAAGAGTATGTCAAAATGTTGCTATTGTTCATCAAACGGTTTAGTGCCACAGCTACTCTGTTTTGAAGTGGAATTCCTACACCTCTCTTCTCTTTCTTATAAGAGGAGCTACCTAAGAGCATATGAAACAGAACTTACATGGTTTTACTCGGATTAGATGAACGAACTCCGTTTCAGAATTTAAGCCCAGCATAGCTTGATCTGTGAATGTACGAGATCTCTGATCTCGCCATACTCTTGTCATATCTCGCACACCGAAGACTTATTACTCGTCCATCAGAACTTGGATACTGGCGGAAATCTGATTCAAAACATTCAAAAAGCTGTAATTCCACTCAAGACTTCTAATCATGATAACCCTCAAAGTGACCATGATCACGACATCGAGCAAAACACTCTTCTTGCATTCATCTATTTTTCCGAACTTCCTCAGAACTTCCTATGAACACATCATTACGGGTGTAGTATTTCTTAGAAAATGTCGTTACAAGTGCAGTTCAAACGCATCTGACAATTAAAGAAAAATGACTATATTAAAGAGTGTAAAACTAATACAGCTCATTCTATTCAATGAATGCTTTTATTTGACTGCAAGTTAGAGAATTGTAGTTTTACGACAAGTTTTGAACTCAGACCCGTTCGGCTGAATATGGCTTTGGGTCGGGATCCGTTAGGCACATACGACAAGTATAAGATGGTGTAACTTCAAGAATCAGGAAAACGTAGATGGGAACAGGTCTTGGTTTTGTAATGACCCCCTTGGTGGTTGAGAGGATTTAACGAGTCTTCCGCTGGCCGAACATGTACAGGCTCGGCAGTTACGGGGATGGGCCCGGACATTGGCGTTGGGTGTTCAGTTCGGGAAACGTCAACACGGCCTGCCGGAAGGGAAGAATGAGATGTGCCGGACAGTCGACTGCCAATAGCCCTAATAACGTTCGCTTTTAAGTTACATCCCTCGTCTCGAGTTTGTAAGAGATTCAAGTGACAAAATAACCAGCATAAGCTTGACTCGACAAAAGTTCCGTCTCTGCTTGTCTGAAGTGATCAGGAGAAATACGCCCTCCGTGAGCTATCCCAGCAATGACGACACCCTACCACGTTTTTGGTACTCCAAACTTCTAATTTCGATCAACCTCGACAACTCGCCTCACACAAAAGCAGATATCACTGAAACTGTGGAGCAAGATACTGTCTCACATGTGCGCAACACTCTTATTACCTCGGGCGTCAACAAATGAACCTACACTGACAGGTAACCTTAGTTGTTGTTCCTAAACATCCTCTTACGCTCAAAGAAAACTCACAAAGAAGCCAACTTAAGTTATATCCTGATGATGAAACCACAAGAAGTTTGCCTGCTATGCGTGTGAAATTTAGTGGGAGAAAACCTTTTCTCTTCCACCTTGAAACCCCTCAACTCAAACCATCAGCCGCTACCAAGTACTACCAGGCAACTCCTATGCGGAGTAAATGTCCACATCAGGAACAGTTTTGCAGATTTCAGAACAAAACCACTAGGCATCGTTATTCAATAGAGCTTGCGACCAAATTATATGGAGACGTCCGCTTGAAAGTCAGCACAGAAACTTTCCAGCTTGCTCGATAGGCTGGAATTTCAATTGCGCTATTCAGAATCAGGAACAGGGCAGAACAGCTTTCCAACTTCTTAGATCCAAACTCCACTGCAGAACCGGGAAGTTCCACATCATATGACTTAGACTTCAACCCTGCTCGTATATATTTAAATTCGGCGAAAATTTTCTAACGAGTAGAGACAGGCCACTGGGTGTCAAGGACACCCTCACCTCATCAACCACGATTCCTGGAGTCTCCTACTGATATTCACTTTCTATCGAGTCCTCGATTCACTTGTGGGAGGAGAACTTCATAATCTCTGCTGAACAAGAAATCATGAAGAGCAATACCTGTTGCACTGCCTCACATACATGTTTGCAGTATCAGACACTCTCTCAACGTACAGAAGGGAAAGAGGGTTTCCATCATGTACATGTTTGTAGTATCAGACACTCTCCAGACGTACAACAAGGAAGGAGCTTACAGACCAATGAATATCAAGAGGACTCATCACTGAAGCCTAAGTTCTTCACTCAACGGCCGGTCGCTTCCCATTTGCTTCTTGATGTTTGTCATGGCTTCCACCATCACCGTCCTGGCTTATGCCATGACTATCACTGGGTCCTGATCCATCGTCGGTATGCGAATGATCATGTTGACAGCGACCGTTTTCCTTGACCGCGTTATCATCGTCATCGCTGTAGTCTTCAAGCTCCTCCTTCTTGTGGTAAATACAGCAGATTTTGGAGCTTTTCTTCTGCATATGCTCATTGTCAACGGTCCCATCTCGCCATGAGACTTGTTTGCGTGGGCGCAAAACTAATGTGACAGCTTCTTCTTGTGCTTGAGCAGGAAGAGGAAGCTGCTCTTGCACAGTCACAGTTGGGACGATAAGTCTTTGCCGACTTACAGATGGCCCATTCTGAGCCATTACGGCTTAATCAGTTCCCCGAATTTCTCGTCCAGTCAATTACTTCTTGGAAATCTAATAGGGTCTAGAACGATGTATCATCAGCACTGCGTGCCTTGGGGTGACCGGGATACTCGAGGTGAATAGATAACATGGACAAGATGGCTTGAAACTTCACTCGCATTGTCTCTAATAAGTCGGTCACTCGCTCGTCCTGAGGACTTGAAAGAGGATACGCCAGCAATAGCTCCTGAAACTGTTTGATGCTACGCTGCGCTCGTGCTGAGAAAGCACTGGCGTCAACCTCCAGGGCTGCTCTCCAAAGATCCGCACAACCAGTGTAAAACCCAACCTCTTCTCCTACTTGGAAACCTGTCTTCAGTCCAACTTCTCTGCCTTCCTCTTTGCCAGCTCTAATCCCATCAGCAAAACCCTCCTCAAATCCTTGTTGGTAATGTGAGCCTTCTAAATTCAGCGAAGATTCGAAAATGTCCTCTTGGGTGCTTCCCCGCAAAAGCCCCGGCATAGCTCAGAAATCACCTGGATCCTTGGACGGTTATCCTTCCTCGCAAATGATTAACATAGCCGGTTGCACCTGTACACATGCATCGCAACCCTGTCCCTAAGTCATTATTTGGTAAGCTGCTGAGACACAAGTGGCATGAACGAAGCCCACTGCTACATCTATCAGTCCTCGGGGCACGGGGGAGGGAGGTTCAGGAGATACGGTTAGAGATGATATGCGCCATCTCGTGAATGGAAAACATAAGAAACTGAGCTACTGTAATTCATGACTGGAGAATTCTGTCAGACCGTCACAACCTGGAGACAACGAGAATTTACAAACTGCCGACTAACATGTAACATCTCAAATAACCTCCAAGAGATTAATTTCGTCCTCCACAGCAAAAAAACACCCTTACCTTCTAACATGGTCTAATCTCCAGCTCCAAAATCACACAATCCTGTATCAAACACTAGACTAATCCTACTGGTAATTCCATGTCCATGGCTTCAATCCCCCACCCCAGGTCACAAGCATCCTGAAAGATTCAGAGATCCTTTCATCATATCTTCGTTCCACGACACCTTACCCGAGGATGCAGCGAGCTATGTCGTAAAAGTTCAGACCGACAAGCCTGTCACTTAATCAGACCTGCCATATAAGTCATAGACATTAGCAAGCCAACGTTGAAACCCTAGAATCATGCAATTCGTTAATCCGCCATAGCCAGCGGAGAGGGTCCCATATGCTACCTGAGAACTCCGACCGCAAAGGGCAGCAAGGAGCTGTAACAGGAATCTCGAGTTGTTCGTTCATTCTTTGTCCTAAAGAAAGGTGAACTCTTGAGAACACAACCCAACGCACTGAGAGGGAACCGACCTCGAAGGTCCCCTTGCTCCAAATAGAGAAAACACCACAGTATCCTTCTCTCTTCTCTCCGTACTCCTTACTTGATGCACTCACTACATGAAATAACTTCCTTCCTTTGTATTTGTCCGAAATCTTTAGCTGTCAGTCCCACCTACCTCGTCACCCTCTGCTGCATGTCGATCGCCCTGGTCGCCCGCGTGAAATCTGAACATTGCCAGCCGAAGAGCGAAATGTAACGAGAGCACGGAGAGAGCGGTGTCTACGAGGGTGACGCAGGCACATCTTGTCATCCATTCATCCTCTTCCTTTGAATATTTCGGATATCTGTTGTTTTTAATCCCATTCAGTTCTTGACACAACATTCTGTTTCTCTCTAAAAAGGTGATGTAATTCCCAACCTCAAAGTTATTAAACAATATAGAGCGAGATATGGAGTAAATGAGAGTATGAGAGCTGGAAATTCTACTATTGTCAAAAGATAAAAAAAAATTGTTTGGTTTTAGCTTGACATTGTTTTGTCATGGAGCTTATGTAACTGAAAGTTGCGTTCTGCACTGAGTACGATTACGGGAAGGATATTTTTTACTGTCCATCTGTGTTCATGAACTGAACCTCAACCGTAATCTAAAGTCTTTTGTTCTTTTCGGTTAATAAATATGCATGTTATAGCTAACACAAAGAAAATGACAAGCGTTAACGTAGTTACCAAAAATAACTGAAAATAACTGATTTGGAGATGATTAGAGGTGACAAGTTTAAAATAACAATCAGATATGCAGTCGATTCTAAAGAGATTGTAAAATGGAGAGGTGCGAAGGGGAACTAAAATGTTAGTTAAATTTGGTAAATCAAATTTAACATCCTACTTAAACAGTTAAAGTTAAAATTTATAAATAAAATAAATTTTCTATTGTACTCATGGTTACTTTGATTCAAAAACCCATAAACAGAGGATGGAGAAGTATCTTTTTCATCGTGTAAAACTGCTGGCCCTAACTGAATAAAACTATTATTTTTTATTAATATTAATTTATGCACTAACTCTTCCAAGAAGAAGAGTTAGAACTTGGAAGAGGATGAATATGCAAGGAAGGCACTAAACTCTTTTGTTCTTTTCGGTTAAATGCTTTTTTCTAGAACTTGTGTTGTAAGAGAACATAATATTATCATCTATGAGCAGTGGAGTACCGACTACACGTTGTCATTTTCGGTTCGAATTGGTCATTATCGAGATGGAGGGAAATCCGACGAAAACGTTTCTGGCTTGCGCAACCGGAAAATCAGAAATTCGTGGATCGAACACGGAGAGACCAGAAATCTGCCAGAATATTCACGAGTATTTTGAAAAACGGCCGATCGACGGATTTTGTCTTTGGACTATTTACTATTGCGTTTGAACTTTTTGGAAAAAATCGGACGGTCATTTTTCACGACCAGAAATGACACGTACATAAAAGGACACGTAAGTATATTTTTAGGGTTAAATATTTTTAAATTTGCACGTGTATAATCTTGACCGCACAAGACGAATGAGAATGAATCTCGTTCGTCCGTAGCAAATAATGAGGTGCCGGCACTCGCTGCTTGCGAGCCCTAATGTTCATTACTGTCGAATCCGAGTTCTACGTCCTCCGTGCTCTCGTCGAGTCGCAGTCGACTGTCGAAGCAAACTCGCAGTTGGAGAATTGGGAATTTGGGGTATTGAGGCTGCAGTGCATACATTCGAGATCAGGCGGAAGAAGATTGACACGCGATCATTGCGATGATGGAATCAATCAACTTTGCAGGGCATTTTGGACTAGGCGGAGATGAATTTTCGTCGTTTAGGCCTAGTTGTACTCGATCGACTGTTTTTCGGTCGACTTGCTTGTTCTTGCAGTGCGTGTTGTGCAATCAAGGCAAGACGGAAGAGGATTGACATGCGGTGATGCGAATCAAGCGAATTTGCGGGACATGTTGGATCAGACGAAGACAGATTTTTGTCATTTAGGGTTGCTGACTCTACTCGATTGTTTGCTCTCGTATCATTTTTTTATTGCTTTCGTTGTCTCATTGTGCACATGTTAATCGAGTACTCTCGTTTCATTTGTTTATTGTTTCTCGTTGTCTCATTGTGCAGATGTTTTTCGCCGGATTAGTTTATGTTTGTTGCTTTCTGAGACTGAACTACCGCATGCGTCTTTTTCTTACCAATTTTGAACTTGAAGCTGCAGGTGGCGGACCACGAGTCGACTAAGAATTCGGGACTGTTCACAGTGACTGATGCGGGTTTACGCAGCTTACGCTTCGATTTTACTATCAATCGCTTTTGCTGTCAATCGCTTTAGTGTCCATTTTCTCCTCACCCCCTAACCTCTTACATTCGCTGTTGTTTCCCTTCATGCCTTACGCGCCTTCCTCCCCTCCCACATATTGCACCACATTCTGCATTGCTGCGTCTCTTATCGTCTACCTCTAAACGCGTGAAGTGGTCCAAGTCCGTCTGCCATTCGGAAATTCTCCTCGTCTTCGTCTGCTCCGAGAGATGGTAGTTCTGTGAGTCGGCTCGTGGAGGTTCATACGTCTTTAACTTGAGTTGAGTAGGATGCGGGGCTTGCTAACTGCTAGTGTTCTAGAGGTTTAATCTTTCTGTTATCCTTGGTTCATCCATGTTAGGCTGTATGTAGTTCTTGGCAGAAGATTGTTGAGAATTTCCGATGTGTGCATAGTAGTTCAATTGTCTTCATTTTTTTTATTTAGTGAATCCAAGGTTGGCTATAGCTACAGCGATCCGATCTGCGACTAAGTATTTCTGGTTGAGACTCAGGACTGAAGAGAGAACTGTCAAGAAGGGCTGAGCTTCTAAAGTCGGGACTCGGGAGGGAACTGTTGAAGAGAAGGGTCTATGTAGAACCAACTGAGCTTTGACAAGAAGGAAGTACCAAGTTTCGGAACACCTCGATTCTCGGTAATCATTGTGAACTGATACTGCAATTTAGCTTTAGACATAATTGTGGTGCAATTTTTTCTTGAGTATCTACAGCTTAGAGCAATGAAGAGACAGAAGTGTCTTTTTGATTCTGGTTTCACGTCCGAGAAGATAACTCTACAGTTACCATCCATTGAGGTAGATACTGCAAGCTTAGATGAGAGCGTTAGTACCGAACGTTTCATTGCCACGGAGAAGGCAGAAGTCTTACATAATTGTAAGACATGGAATGATAAATGACTGGTTGATTTTGATTGGATCCGCTTCGATCCTTCCATTGGCAGAGTATTTTGTAAACTCTGCGAGAAAGATAGGGGGCTAGAAAGGGGGGTCTAGAAATGTAAGGACTTCAGCTTTCCATGACCATGCTGCCTCAAATGAGCATAAGACAATACTTACTGTAAAATTATTGGGTGCAAAAACCTTGGAGAAAGCCATGACAACCGCGAGAGAGACATGTGACATAGCAGTGCTAACACTATTTTGTGCTGCTTACTTTCTTGGTAAGGAAGGTATCTCTTTCTCGAAGTTTCCGAAGTTATGTAAGATGCTTCATTTTGTTACTGGCGACATAACCACTTCCATGTATCAAGATGACAAGAGTTGTGTTGAGATTATCTTATATATTAGTCAGATACTCCATAAGCGTGTCTTGGACAAGGTAAGAAAATCTCCTTTCTTTGAGATAATGGTGGACGAATCGACTGACATATCAGTGACTGGTCATCTTTGTGGTCTTTGCTACCTTTTTGGACGAAGATGTAGTGAAATCTACTTTTCTCGGGTTGTTGCAAATGCGGTTAAAAGACTCTGAAGCTATCACTTCTGCTATAATACGTCTTGGTTCTGACTGTAACTTGGAGTCTAACCGTTTTATGGGATTCGGTTCGGATGGTGCGAGCACAATGATCGGTGTTCGAAATAGAGTCGCAGCGCGTTTAAAACGAACGGTTAATCCTGACATGCTTTATGTGCATTATACCGCACATCGAACTAACTTGGCAAGTCTAGCCGCATCTAAAACTCCTGGTTGCAAAGAGATTAGTGACAATGTTCATAGCATACTTAACATGCTTGCTTCTTATACCAGAGCAGTTCCAAGCGTAAGGTAAGTCTGTCATCGTTGCAGGAATCATTGAATGATGCACGAAAGTGCATGAAGTGATACTTGAAGATTGTTTGCACCGTTGGCAAGCTGTTACCAGTGTTTGTGATAGTTACGAGTCAATCTTGGTTTACTTTCGTGATGTTGCAAAATCTGACGATTGTGTGGCTAAATCTTTGTTCCAGAAGCTTGCGTCTTTCAAAATGTTGTATATTTTGTACTATTTAGCTGATATTCTAGGTAGCTTGGCGAGATTGAACAAAGCCTTCCAGAGTCTATCCATAGAATGTTCTAATGTAGGTCCTCTAGTGAGGACTATGATAACTGAGATCGGTGTTAACTTCTTAGTGGAGACCACAGATCTCAACGCCTGTCTTCTGAACGAGGACACATGATATCACATTCTGCCGGAGTATGGTCCTCCATGTGGTTATCTGAAGCACCTTCAGTCTGAACTAAGAGGTAAAACGTTTCACTCTGTGACTTTGGAGAGAGATCGCATTGGCAGAGATTTGGAGAGTGCTTTGCTTTTCCAGAAAGATTTTTCTCAAGCGGTGTGCTCTACTTTGGAGGAGAGGTTCGAGGATAATTCTGTCATTAGTTGTTTCAAGGTATTGAACCCTCTTCTGATGCCTTCAGTAGCCTTAGCGGTAAGAGAATGAGGTGCGAGAGAGATAGAGCAGCTTTGTGAATTTTTTGGACAAGATCTATCATTCGGTTCAGGTAGTACCCAAAAAGTCTTAATTTCTTCGTCTGCTATTTGAGGTGAATTTTGATCTTTTAAGATTCACTGCAGATTAGAATGGGCAGAGAAGCGGTTTAACGACTTGTGGTTCATGTTATCTGGTGATGAAGTGTACGAAGGTCAGTATCCGAATTTGTTTACTTTGATCAATATTGCACGCACATATTGCACGATCCATCTGTGAACGAGCTTTTTCTATCCAGAATGCTATCAAGACAAAGTTTAGAAATAAACTGCAAACCAAACATCTTGAAGCCACAATGCGAGTGAGTTTACAAGATACTGGAAGAGACGAAGAACTTCTTTTTGAAGCTATTTCTCTCTGGAGGAACAGCGTGGAGTATAGGCACCTTTACGTGTAAAAAGATCGATACTTCGAGGACACTCCAATAAGAGAGAACGAGTAGACAAGGAAAGTAAAATAAGAATGAGATGTGAGAGGCTTTGCTTCTCCATGTATATATAGTGTGGGTGAGTACAAGGGAAACCATAATGGTGGGTTAGCCCTCTAACTAACTGTAACTACCCTAACCACTCCGGCTAATGTTAGCCGTCGATCTACTAGAGCTTGGGACTATATCAACACTCCCCTTCAAGCTCATCTCTACATCATGTACTCCTAGACAATGTCTGAAAGCATCAAACTTATCTCTAGGCAATGCCTTAGTGAAGATATCGACAACCTGGTCTCCTGTGCTCACATAACTGAGCTCAATCTCTCCTGCAAGGATCTTCTCTCTAATAAAGTGATAGTGCACCTCAATGTGCTTCATCCTAGCATGAAAAATAGGATTACTAGCTAACTTCATGCTGCTAATGTTGTCTGTATATACAACAACAGGATCTGTACACTCCACACCAACATAAGATAGCAGACATCAAAGCCAAATTGATTCGCATGTTGAGTTCGTTGCTCCTCGGTACTCTGCTTCTGTGGATGACAAAGCAACTGTGGGTTGCTTCTTAGAAGCCCAGCTTATAGCAGCGCTTCCAAGTCCAAAAGCGTAACCTGACGTGGATCTCTTGTCGGCACTTCTTGCCCAATCAGCATCTGTATAGCCATGTAACAACAATGGTCCATCGTATCGATAGTGAAATCCGTACTGCATCGAGAACTTCATGTAGCGGAAGATCCGTTTGACAGCCTCAAAATGTGGTCTCCGTGGTGACTGCATGAATTGACTGATCAGACCGACGACATAGCTCAAGTCTAGTTTGGTGATGATCAAGTAGATAATGTAGAAAGATCGATACTTCGAGGACACTCCAAGAAGAGAGAGCGAGTAGACAAGAAAAGTAAAATAGGAATGAGATGAGAGAGGCTTTGCCTCTCCATGTATATATAGTGTGGGTGAGTACAAGGAAAACCCTAATGGTAGGTTAACCCTCTAACTAACTGTAACTACCCTAACCACTCCGGCTAATGTTAGCCGTCGATCTACTAGAGCTTGGGACTATATCAACACTCCCCTTCAAGCTCATCTCTACATCATGTACTCCTAGACAATGTCTGAAAGCATCAAACTTATCTCTAGGCAATGCCTTAGTGAAGATATCGGCAACCTGGTCTCCTGTGCTCACATAACTGAGCTCAATCTCTCCTGCAAGGACCTTCTCTCTAATAAAGTGATAGTGCACCTCAATGTGCTTCATCCTAGCATGAAAAATAGGATTACTAGCTAACTTCATGCTGCTAATGTTGTCTGTATATACAACAACAGGATCTGTACACTCCACACCAATATAAGATAGCAGACATCGAAGCCAAATTGATTCGCATGTTGCGTTCGTTGCTCCTCGGTACTCTGCTTCTGTGGACGACAAAGCAACTGTGGGTTGCTTCTTAGAAGCCCAGCTTATAGCAGCGCTTCCAAGTCCAAAGGCGTAACCTGACGTGGATCTCCTATTGGCACTTCCTGCCCAATCAGCATCTGTGTAGTCACGTAACAACAATGGTCCACCGTATCGATAGTGAAGTCCGTACTGCACTGAGAACTTCACGTAGCGGAGGATCCGCTTGACAGCCTTCAAATGTGGTCTCCGTGATGACTGCATGAACTGACTGATCAGACCGACGGCATAGCTCAAGTTTGATCTGGTGATGATCAAGTAAATAAGACTCTCAACCATATGTCTGTACATGCATGGATCATCCAGTAACTCACCATCCTCTACTCCTAGCTTTACCCCTTGCTCTAATGACATAGCAATGGATTTGCAGTCAAGCATACCAAATCTCTCAAGCATACTGAGAGCATACTGTCGCTGTACAAGCCAAACATCCTTCCCTTCTCTAATGAACTCCACAGCAAGGAAGTACTTGAGTTCTCTTAAGTCCATCATCTCGAACTCGGATTTCAAGTGATCCTTGATATGGGAAATAAGCTCCTCAAAGTTACCGATAATGATCAAGTCATCAACATAGATGGTGATCACAACAATCCGGTCTTGTATTCTCAATTATTACAAGATAGAGTCTGAACTACAAAGATGGAAACCAAGAGACTGCAAGTAAGAATTGATCTTTGCATACCATGCTCTTGGTGCCTGTTTCGGACCATAGAGAGCCTTTCGTAACTTACATACACGGGAAGAGGACTTAGGATCCTCATAACTAGGAGGTTGCTGCATGTAGACCTCCTCCTCAAGATCGCCGTTGAGGAAGGTGTTCTTGAAGTCCATCTGGTGCATCTTCCAATCTTTCTGAGTTGCAATTGCAACTACTGTTCGAATAGTCACCATCTTCGCAACAGGAGCAAAGGTCTCTTCCAAATCAACTCCATGTTGCTGTGCGTAGCCCTTAGCTACCAATCTGACCTTGTACCGACACACGGTACCATCCGAGTTGCGCTTGACCTTGAAGACCCACCTGCAACCAATCGCTTTCTTATCCTGAGGTAAGTCTACCAACTCCCAAGTCTGTTGGTGATGAAGCGCAGCAAGTTCAGCTTCCATAGCACTTACCCATTGGGTCTTGTGCATCGTCTCCTCAAGCAAACTCGGTTCCTGTTCATGAAAAACATTGGCCATATATGCATGGTGCGCAGCAAGAAAACCTTCATGCATATACTTACTCACTGGATGTTTTGCCCGCTCAGATCTGCGAGAGATAATCGGTGCACTAGTCACCTCCCCTTGCAACTGATCTGACGTAGACGTCAAGGTCTGGGACAAAGTATCCAGTGGATGTGGAAGATCCACATATCTAGATGAGTCAAACATACGCTGCAATAGCACACGCTCATCCTATGTAGAAACTACACTAGTTCCACTAGGCTGTGTTACGTGGACTCCAACGTTAACAACAGCTCTATGTGTAACAGACTTTGATCTAGAATCAGTGACTTCTCCAGATCCTCCACTCAACGTACTACTCTGAGGTACTACAATGGACTGACTCCTTGGTTCTACAGTAGGTACAGGGATGGCTACGACAGGTGCAGGTGCAAACCAAGACTGTAGCTCATCAAAAACGACATCTCTACTGATATAGAACTGCTTGGACGAAGGATTGTAGCACCTACATCCTTTCGTATCAGAAGCATAACCAAGGAAGATACATCTATCTGCTTTTGATCTAGTTTCTTACGCCTTTCATCAAGTATGTGCACATAACAGATACATGCAAAAACATTAAGGAAAGAGTAATCAGGCTTACTGTCTGTGAAGACCTCCATCGGTATCTTGTTGTGGACTGCTGCTGTAGGAGTCCGGTTCATCAGATACACCGCACATGAAATAGCTTCTGCCCAGTGAGGTCTAGGCATGGTCTTCTCGTTCAACATTGCACGAGCAGCTTCTGCTATGTGTCGATTCTTACGCTCCGCAACCCCGTTCTGCTGCGGACTATAACTGCAAGTCTTCTGACGTCGAATGCCATGCTTACGCAGATATGCATCGAACTCTCTAGAAAAGAACTCGCCTCCTCCATCAGATCTCAAACAGAGGATAAATGCTCCAGATTGTTTCTCTATCAACTTGCGGAAAGTCTGAAATGCTGACAGTACTTCGGCAGAGGACTTGTTTCTCAACAAATAGATCCAAGTATGACGCGAATGGTCATCAATGAACGACACGGAGTACTGAAAACCGGTCATACTTGGCTGAGAAGCAGTCCATACATCAGTGTGAACAAGCTCCAGAAGCTTATTCGCTCTACTAGCTGATCCCTTAAAGGGTTGTCTAGCTTGCTTGTAGAATTGACATGCTGCACAGACTCCAGTGGGCTCACTGGATTCGAATTTGGGCAGACTTGGAACCAGGTCAGAACTCGAAGACTTTTCAGCCTCTGAAAGTTCATGTGTCCAGTTCGCTTGTGCCAGATGTCAATGTCAGACACTACTGGACCACTCTGTCCGTACATGGCAGCCTGTAACTTAGGCGCATATGCATCTAGTTTAAATAGCCTACCACTCTTGATACCTCGAGCTATGACAGTGTCATTCGAATCTTCAATAAAACATCCATCTTTATTGAAGCGCACTTGCAGACCCTGCTCTATCAACTGTCCTACATATAGCAGGTTTCTAGTCAACGTGAGTACATGTAAGACATTCCGTATACCAGTAAACGTTGAAGCAGGAATGTCAAGTGGAATGTTATCCTGGTGCTGGATCTTGTGCTTGGTGTCATCTCCTATCACCATAAACTGTGGAGTCTCCACAGACTCGAGTGAACTAAACCACTCCCGATGAGGAGTCATGTGACTGATGGCGCCAGAGTCGATCACCCAGTCAGTTTGTGGCTCGAAAGCCGCATAACTCTGATGCATAGTAATTAGCAACTGCTCCGAATAGACTTGCTCAGTGATTGCATAGCCTTGCTGGTTGTTGTTATCTTGTTGAGGGTTGTTGTCGTGTTGCTGTCTTTGATCATTCTGCTTCTTGTAGCACTGATTCGCATTGTGGCGGCCTTGCTTCTTGCAGTAGTTGCATGAACCAGGCGCTCTTCTCTGGTTGTTGTTGGAACCAGACTGTTGCTGGTTCTGCTGCTGCTGCTGCGATTGCTGTTGCTGTCCGTGACCTCGTCCACGTCCAGCACCTTTGCCACGACCTCTACCTCGAGATCCTCCAGAACTTGCAAAATAGACAGATTCTTGCTGACCCGTCGAAGTAGAACTCCCCAGTAGGCGCACCTCCTTTCCTAACATCATAGGAACAAGCTCATCAAACCGCAGAAGGGGTTCTCTGGTCAAAATCGATGTTATGAACTGTTTGTACTCTACAGGCAATCCCTGCAATGTGGCTCCGATCAAGATAGTGAGATCAATCTCGACTTTGACAAAAGATAGTTGATCCGCGAGCTGCTTGACATGGTTCACGTAGTCGTTGATGCACATCGACCCCTTCTTCACGGTGTTGAACTGCTGCAGCAATTGCAGCTTCCGCGCCTCTGTCTCGGATTGAAACAGACGCGCGAGTGCATCTCAAGCTTTCTTGGACGTATCGCAATCCTGAATGTGATCGATCATCGATGCTGAGGCTGTCAGCGCGATGTAGTGAATAGCTTGATATGAGCACTTCTTCCACTCCTTGAATTTCAGATCAGAAATTGGCACTTCATGCGCTCTCTCCTCCTCAGTGATAAGATCCCATAGATCTTGTCCCTGTAAGAAAGTCTTCATCTGGAACTTCCACACTTGGTAGTTGTTCTTGTCGAGCTTCTCTCCAGTGATCAAAGACACGGACTCCATCATAGCTGCAATGTCGAAATTGCTCTGTTCTGTACGCGAAAAACCTCACAGAACCTTCACGAAACTCGTCTCTCTACACCGTGCGATCAAGAGTTGTCACAAGTCACAAGAAGTCGACTCCGCAAACTCCTCCTGCAGCCAGAATGAAGAAAGAAACTGTCCGCGAACTGTAGGTGTACAAAACACGATGAAAACGTCGAAAGAACACACCAAGAAAAGATCGAAACTAGATCAAACGAGGTCAGAAATGGGTGTGCGACCCCTCAAAATTTTCCAAATTTTTCAAATCGCTGGGGACAGGAACAGGAATTTGTTTTAGACTCAAGTCTTAAAACTTTCATTTTGGTCGAAAAAGATCCAATTGAAAATCTGCCGCTGGAAACCTCCAAATCGATTGAAACTTGGCCGAGTAGACAATTCACACCTTCTGAACAAGACTTCTGAACTCGACAGATTTCAGCGAAAAAAAATCGTCTAGGTCTCCGAAATCGCGTTCAAATTTCCTGGTGGTGAAAAAACAGTTTCGTCTCATCCGAACGCATCAGCAGGATAATGTTCGACATCAGGCACACATCCAGCTGCTCTTTCCTGTACTTCTCCATGCACGAACTCCATCTTGCTCATCAGCAAGGGACACAGGCTCTCTACTGCTCTGATACCATGTAGAAAGATCGATACTTCGAGGACACTCCAAGAAGAGAGAGCGAGTAGACAATGAAAGTAAAATAGGAATGAGATGTGAGAGGCTTTGTCTCTCCATGTATATAGTGTGGGTGAGTACAAAGGAAACCCTAATGGTGGGTTAGCTCTCTAACTAACTATAACTATCCTAACCACTCTAGCTAATGTTAGCGGTCGATCTACTAGAGCTTAGGACTATATCAACATTACGCACATCCTGCTGTGCATTTGAGTTCGACTTCTTCTGATCGAGGTTCATGAAATGTTATTGCTCCATTGTCTTGAAAGTTAGTTGTTTCTATGTTCTGTGTTTGCTTAGTTGTTTCTCTGTTCTGTGTTTGCATTTGTCTGTGTGGGATTTCTTGAGAACCCTCTCCGAAATACAACTGTTTTTCAGTTGTATCTCGGAGGGGTATGATCTCTTGCCCCAGTTGAGGGATTCTCCTGTTCAATTCTCGCAAGAGACCTTCGAGTCTTTATGAACGTGTCGTAACACTAAACCATCGCTATTATTCGAGAGGAGGAGGAATTCAAAAGGACTTGACTCGACCCCTCTCAATAATTTGTTTCGGTAGTAAAAACGGGCCTAATCAAGAAATCAAGTTCAGTGGATACCTTAAAGAAGAAAGGGAAATATTTTCATTTATAACAGATGGGCGTAAACCAGAGAAAAAGTGAAGCCAATTGTTTAAAGAATTAACTGTTAAACGTTTAATTAATTAACGATTAAATATAATTTCCAAAAGAAATTCTCGGGAAGTCGGAAAAAAATAGCTTGTTCAAAGAAACGGTCGGAAACTCGACGTGAAGGAAACTACATCTTCAGAAAAATCCTTACCCTCTTTAATTATCATCGGAAAGTTTATGCTTCAGGATAAAATTCACAGAAGGTTCCGGAAGTAAAACAATGCCACCAATCTCCAGTAAATATTTTCGGCAAAATGCAGTTTTTCCTTGACAACCTCCCCGAACCGTGTCTACGAGTTGATGGTATGTTGTGTTACTCATGCTTGGTAACAGATATCGAGGTTAATACATCAATAAATATATATAAATAGGACAGTTGAGGAATAAGATGACACAAAATATGCTGCTAAGCTGCTACCGAACTGTTTGAAGTACAGTTAAGTTAATGTCTCCAGCACGACTTCAGATTATTCCAAACAGTAGACCACTTACTTTAGTATCTGTAGTACTGATATTTCACTTTCTCCATCAAAAGCACAAGTATTTTCCATCATATGTAAAAGTGATCTAGAAAGTTTAAATGACCTAATCTATCCATCAACACTAGAGGGAGGATTAGCAAAAAAGATATAGTTCCATATAACATTAAGGAATTTGATTTAACAATCTTCACAAGAAATTTCTAGCATAAAACTGAAACCAGTAGTTGTTATTGTTTAGTCTTGAATGCGATAAGAATTGATTGTGACAAAGAGTCAAAACCAGAACAAACAGCAGCTAACAGCAACCAAGTACTTGCTAATGAGTTCTTGTTTCGACTTTCATGAACTTTAACTTCCGAGGAAGTAATCTTTTTAGAAAATCTAAAATCATATATATTTTACAAAATGATAAAAGATTTGCACTACATTTTGTATATTTCATCATGATCGTTCATTAAAAATAGATAATCACAACTGATCAATAAAAATAATCCATACTTGGATATTTCAAATCCATAAATATGTATATAAAATGACATGTCATGATACAAGAGTTTGATCCTAACTCAACAGATGACCAATCATAGAATCTGCAACACATACAAGATTCTATATTGACTCGTTTGCAACTTGATACTCGAGAACCGGATGTTGAACTTCTAGAATCTGAAGAAGCGGCGGTTTCAGTCTGCGGTGCCAAGTGTATATTTTCTTCCTCTGCCACCTCTTCAAAGTAATCTACACCTTGAAGCATAGTCACATCTTATCCAGAAGGTGCTGACACATCAAAGCTATGAGCACCATCTTTTTTAGTCTTCATTTTTGCGTCAAGTACTATCTTCATGTTGAAGACATGAGAACAGATATATATGAGTTGACGTTGACCAATCTCCACTGCAATACAAGTCGACTAGCTTGTAATGCACACACCAAAGTGGTCCCAGAACTAGAACAAAGATCCATGATTTAGTGATCTTCTATGAAAAATAACTGATCAGTTTACTGATCACAACTTGAGTCTTCTGATAAACATTCGCAGGTTTATCATCAGACAACAAGATCTTGTAACTGCAAGCTAGAGCTACAATTCCAATCTCCTGATACCCAACACCTAAACCAAAATGCTCCATAGAAATTTTGCCATCTTTGGAGCAGAATCCTACTGTCCGGTACTCGTGGTTCATTGTTACTCTAAGTCCACATGCATTCTTATAGTTCATCTTCATAGTTCATCTCCACCCATCTCTGCATCCACAATCGCATAGAGCTTGTCCAACATCTGTTGCTTGTTGGACTATGAAAAACGACCATCATCCAATACTCTAATGTTGAGAGTTGATGAAGTGCATCAACATCTCAGTCATATCCGCTTTAGAGAAAACCTTCGAATCATCATGTTAGCAATTCTTGAGTTGATATGCATATGAAAATCTGTGATCACCAGCGTGAACCTCTGCTTCTCAATAAAAGTGGACATCTTCCTCACATTCGCAAGATAGAATTCCCAGTTGTACGCTTCTTTTGCACCTTTCTTGCACCAACTACGAAAGATATCTAGACGCACTAGAATCACTTCACCTTTTTTTTGCCTCTTTATACTCCTGAGCATGCATAACATAATCGAAATAGTCCGATGGCAAAATCTCCAACAAAATCTTCATCTTTGAAGGACGTTTCTTCTGCCCTTCTTCAACCGGTTTTTCAACGTCAAATAGTCATTTCGACAAAACATTGCGATGAGAACGATCTTTTTGCAAAATGAAAAGAAAGTGTAGTAGTCAATGAAAGTGTAGAGTTTCAAGAGGAAAATATCACAGGTTCATGGGTTGTTATGCTAAATGTGAGCGAGAGGTTGTTTATCTCTTACTATTATACCACTTGGTCAAGAGATGAATCCAACCGAGAAGGATCAAATCGTTATACACCTTGAATCTAGTTCCGACCTTGACCATGAGATTTTCACCGATGATCAAGAAGTTAGTGACGATAGTACTTCAGATGAACTTCACCCAGAGTTGGAATTGTCTTCGGAGAGAGTTGTACTAAGATTGACGATGACTGCAAAATAGTTTACAACACCTAATCTCAATTTACCTAGATTATCAACAAAAGGAGCATCATTTCAATTCTCTCCTACGTCTTCTGGATTACTTATATTTGACGGGTCTAGAATCGAACAAGCAAAGATAGTCAGAAATGTCTCCTCATCTAGCAAAGAAACTAACGACGTGGATGATCTATCTAAGTCTGAGAGTTAACCACTGGGATGAGAAATATCACCAGAATTAGACTTTGGCCTCTGGTCTGGGAGAGATAACAACTATAGTTGTGAAAGATCATTATCCATCAGTCTACATCAAATGAATCCTTTACTCTTCCAAGAGATATAATTGACAATATTTGTTAGTAGAGTGTCTGTCGAAGACAAAGAGACATGCCAATCAAGAGATTCACACCCTACAGGTGGTTCATCAAAGATCGAAGAGACGCAACGCTTCAGAGAAACATTACGAGGCAATTCATTTTCTCAGAAGTTCGGGTCAACCATCCAAACGTGCACCCTCTAGAAAAGTTGATGAAAAGTTCATCAATTGTAAAGTAGATTTTGATATTATGATGAGAGATGGAAGGAAGTTTTGTTGTAAAAAGTTATGCTTGTGGAGCACAAGTTTTGATCGTCTGAAACTAGAACATGAACGTTATTTTTCTTTGAAACAAAACAAAAGATCTGTTTTTCTAGATTATAGATGTTCGAGAAGCGACTCTCTAGAACAAGCAAACTAGAGAGTGGATACTCTTTATAGTAGAAGTGATGTGTGTCGTAAAGCTTTCAAGGTTAACTTTTGTGTGTGTAATGATTGTCTACGAAGAATCCAAAGCGATCCCAATCGTCATCTAGCCTCCAAACACATTTACTTATCGTAGAAGAGTGCTGAGCGTTTTTTGCTACAAGAATGGTTGGACTTATTTTTCTTGTCACATTATGAGAAGTAGTCCATCGCAACCAGTTGCCATCTTCCAACAATCTATCAAAAGTGAGGTGTACGATTACGACAAGACAAGCATGTCCTCTCTAGTTGACAAGGACAAGATGAAGCTTTTGTGTTTTCTTCATTAACACGATATTGGCGTCAGTACTATCCTTGGTGAGAATTCCACGACACAATAGATTTTCAAGGTGTGACTTATGTGAGCAAATGAAGAATCAACGAGATTGATCACATGTAGGACCAGAAAGAAATAACGATTTTCACTTCTTTTTGATTTTGGTTCAATACCGTAACTCTCAATGATATATATTTACAAGGGGAGTCCATGAGGTCCATGAGTGAACATCATGACAAGATGTTGTTTGACTTATTCATATTATATGTTTTACAGATTTTGCCATAACTCGTTTAAAGACTCATTGTCGTCAACAAGCTGATGAACATGGTACTAGCGTAAGGAGAAAAAATAAAGCTCTATCTTCATGCTAAAGATTACGTGTACTGCTCCATAGATGGAATGGATCAAAGACAAAGACAAAGACATGTGTTTCATTAAATAGTTTTTTATCTTTTTCTTACTAGCACATTTTATGTTCGGTAATAAGGTATTGTCGTACCAACTATTGATAGTGAGCATTGATCTGGGAGTGAATGAAAATCATATTATTTTGACTGAAGAAAGGTGATCAGATTCATTTTACTTTTCTAATAGGTTGTATTTCAAGTATTTGAGGTAACATCCATCGTGGGATGGACTTTTATACAGATCATTATGACCGTGTCCTGAGCCAAGATCAAACTCTCCATGAGATTCATAGTTATATTAGTTTTACTTATAGCTTCCTTCTTCATAAACAAAGCAGATTTCAAATCGTCTTCCCTCCTCCCGACTTTCTAAAGTTTCGAAAGTTGTTCACGGTTCTTCTATGGTAAGAATTCATCTTGTAGGTGCATTATTTTTTAATGGGATATTTCAAATCAGAGTCTTCCTTATCTTAAACAATATTAAGTTTGATTCTAATATGACTATCTCTATTATGTACTGTATGATATTTGAATAAGAAGGTCATTTGTCATCAATTGTATACTTGCAATTAGATAACACAGTAACAGAAAACAAAAACAATATTGTTCTTGCTAATATTGTTTTTGCTTATCTTACTATGTTAGTAGATAGGTAGATTTTCAATAGATTCTCTCATGATAGGACATACTCATGATCATGTTGATCAAATGTTTAGTAGATTCTTCACATCTCTCCACTCAAAAAACTCTTTTACCTTGTCACAACTCAATGACATCATCAGACAAGCATACACTCCGCAGCCTCAAGTTACTCTTCTCGAAAACTTATAACTTCAAGCGTTTTATTGAATAAGCACCTCCTCTAGTTCGACCTCTTCATAATATCACTTACAACAAACCGTTTAAAATAAAAAAGATGAGCACGAGTAGGTTCAGATATGGAGTAAAAATTTCTCGATTGATGTCAACTAGATCTCAACAAAAAGAGTCCGTCAACTGTAATTCTTTCCAATCAGGTGAGAAATGCATGCTTCGGACATGCTACTGTTGGAGTCTTACTCGGAAACAAATGTGCTAAAAGTACATTATCGAGGTCAGCGGAAGGGGAAGAAAGTGGACTCGGCGTGTAACAGAATGTCCTCAGCATCAAAAGAGATTCAGTATACATGTTACATGTATTTGGATAGATTGAGAAAACATGGTGGAATTATTGGTTATACAATCAAGGACAAGTTGCCAAGCAAATATTATTTGGATGTCTATTTCCACTTACGAGACCTTGGATCTGACCTGAAACTCCTTTAGACGATAAAGGACAGTTGTTCCAAACATAGTGATACTATTAATGAATTGGAATGACAAGTGTTTGGTGAAAGAAGACCATTGTATGTAGGAGCACAAAAAGCAAGACCAGGAAGCATTACATACAACCGTCTACATAAGATTGGTGATGTTAAAGATTTAAGAGAGAAACAACTACTTGTTGTCCTTACGGAGGACGACAAGTCCTTTTGGATCTGTAAATTGATATGTTTGACTCGTGGTGAGAGAGAAGAACCTTGCACGATAGACATCCAGTGGTATGTAATCGAGTCGATTGATCTTTACATCAAAAAATATTATCAAGAGAGACGTAAGATTTCGAGTGGTAGAGGAAGACATGCACTCTACAAACAAGAGTTAGATATTTTATAAGTATGAATTTTAGCTTTTAATTTTATTCTCACCACAATGAATCGATTGTGTAAGACAAATGTAGTCCAAATAAGAAATCAGTTGTTCCAAATAGAACAGGAGATGACAATTGAGCATGCATGCGACCTACAGATGATAATGATGAAGAAGAAGTTGAGAAAGAAGATGAAGATATCATTGACGACATGAGATATATACGGACATGAGATATATGGACAATGAGATAACCAATGGTGAAGCATCAGAAACTATTGAAGGCATAGATATTGATTCTTCAACGTCTTAGTTTCATTTTATTTATATGAATCATGAGAAAATTAGAGCATATTTTACTGTTCGGTTTTTTATCTTGTCGCTCCATGAACTTCATGGGCTTTCCTTGTGACTGAACTTCCTCAAAAAGTCTTGAATGGATTTTTTTTTCAATTCTGTTAATATCGAGCATTTCATGTCTATGATGACCATGTGTTTAATGTAATCCAACTTATATTTGTGTAATTTTTTACACTAAAGTCAACTTTTACAAAATACGAGTCTGAGCAGTCCATGAACTCCATAGATGACATATGTCTCAATATAGCATATAGTCCACATATATTTACAAGTTAATAATATGATCTATATTTCTCGGTTGTCTTTCTCTAGTCTTTAGTAAAATATATGTTAGGTCTTGTTATTAGTATCTTATTCCATTTAATCATCTTATCTATATCAAATATCAAATTTTAAGTCTCTCAAAGCTGATATATTACATATTATCAAATTTTGATAATCAATCATGTTATAGTCTACTTATAAGAAAAGTCAGCTAACTGTTCAAATATTTTCTAACAATATTTCAATAAGTTTTTGAAATTGATGAATCTCGTGAAATTAACATCAATCTAAATGCATGATATCATATTTTGACAAGTTTCTCTACTAGGTAGGTTCCTGAAATTCCAGAATCTCCCTCGAGTTATTATTTTGATTCACGAGTTCATGGTTGTTGTTAACAGGAGGTGTCAAAGTGGAAATCACAACAGGTCAAATAGGCACGTTTGGCCAACTTCCCTGAGTGGTCCGGCCAGTCTTGATATCCATCTACTGTAATTAATGCTACATATTTTTTCACATAAGTAAGATGATATAGACAGTAGTGTCTTATATAAGATATTTGATAAGAAGTATAGGATATCGAAAGAATCCAAAGACATTAATCCGTAAATATTTAAGACAAAAATCAGTCATTGCAGAAGTCTTTAATTACAGTGGTGGTAGTGGTAAATTTCAAATCGTCTTTCTTCATTCAGCAAAGTGGAGTTCATCTCGAAGTACCCTGCTTTGCAAAGTGAACTACGCAAGATTAAATTATGTTACATAGCTGCTTTTCACCAAATCCTTCTAGGTTTACACCCTTTAATATCCTCTATTGCAAGTTAAAACTTTGGAAACAAAGATGCGGCCATAGTTTCATATACAATACCCTTGCTTGGTCTCACGCATGAGGAAACAAGGAAGAGATAACAACATTGAGAAAGAAAATGTGTACCTTTCCAGAAAATGTATAATCTTCCTATCCTAGATCATCTAATTCCACTCAATACTATCTGGTATTTTGTTATAACTTTATCATTATGCATTCTATAATTTATTATAGAAAACATTGAATTAAACATAAAGTACTTCAATTCCAATGGAAACTATCCATTCTCAAAATGTCTATAGTAGAAAGGAACTTTTAGGTGAAAATTTGTTTTATATAGAAAACTAAGGGTGATATGTATCTTCATGAAACCAGTCACCAACTTATGTCCATTAGGAAACAACGTGTTACGCTTGCGAAAGCTATGCATTTGCTGGAGAATCATGAGAATTAGTCATGGGAAGGGAAAAGCAATCTCTCGCTTATTAAAAACGACCATGAATTCTCACCTTCCTTTCCTTCTTCTGTTTGTTCTGAATTCTGCTACAGTTAGCTAGATTAACAGTTAACTATGGTAGACTGCAGTTCGTTCATAACAGCAGGAAAATGATTGATTGAGGGTACGAGGATCCGCGTGCTTTTTCGTGACTCCAGTAAGGGGTCACCTTGGTACGGTTTTAAGTTGGAAAGTTCAGTTCCTAAGGGTTTGGGAAAATGATTTGCTGCTAAATAGTTTTGGTTCTAGTTTAATTTGATTTTGAATCAAATTAAGTTGAGTATTATCAGAGGATGTAGCTCATCTCATAGTGGATTAATCTAATATTAGTTCTCACAAGTGGTAAGTTCCAAAATGATTAAATGGTTCTAATAAAGTGGTTCTACCCTAAGAGTTAGAAAAATACTATCTCATATATATAAAGTCAAATTAAAGAGATAAATGGAAGAGGCAATATGCAGAGGTTTAATTTATTACCTAACTTAAAAAATTAAACTCACTGTAAATTAATTCAATAATAGCTTCAGGTTCCCGGACTTGTATTTTTAGCAACACGATAGTCTATTCATGACTTATGGTTTATATCTTGGCTTTTCTACATTTTTAAGCATAGACTAATAATTAATATTTATTAGTTATTTTAATTATTTTTACCCACTTGGTTTATAATTTTTGTAACACTTCTAGTATTTTTAAGTCTAGCCATTTCAGGATTTAGCCTTGCTGTTTGTTGGATGAAGTTGGATAGATGAAAAAAGTTGTATGAGGATGTAGTGCACAACCTCTTGGTGGATCCAAATGAAGTGGAGGACCTACATGATAGTTTTGTGGTTAATGGATTGTTTGACTTAAGTAGATATACAGGTACTGACGACGAGTTAGTGGAGTCACATCTTGATTTGTTGTGTAGTTCACGTCTTGATGTCAAGACGTGCTAGCATGGTTTTTAGTATAGACTATGTGGATGGCTCAACAGGCACACCATGAGCTCTAACTTTGATAGGGACTCCACTTTCCGTGGCTGATATCATCCATACATCTTATCTTATCTTAGGTTTTATTTTGTCTTTTAGTCACATCTTGATGTGGACGTCGCATCCTGATGGATGTTTTGTGCCTTCTTTGTCTGTTCAGGTTGAGAATTTGATCCTTGCAGGGGTAGTTCTCTTGGGTGGACTTTATGAGGATTCATTTTTCAACTATCACTTTCAAAGTTGATATTTCTTGTGTAGGAGGTCTCTCAGTCTCCAAGAGCATACTGGTAGTGCCTCTACAAGCTATGGTTCTCTTAGTGAACACTCTTGAGACCTTATTAGGTGAGAGTGTGAACAGTGGGATCATCCAAAGAACCACCACTTCTTGATCAATAGAGTGTAGAGTTGCTTCTATTCAAGGAGTTGATATTCTTGTATTGCGTGTCATTGATAGAATCAAGCTGTTTGTTATAAGATTGTGATCATTGTTGTGAACTTGAATCTCGTCATGGAGTTTTGAGTCGATATCGCACCTTGATGTTCACCTGTATGTATGCATCCTGACGTGGTGCTCGCGTCTTGATGGAAGTTCACATCCTAATGCGATCCACACATCAAGATGTATCATGGAGAACAAATCTCATCCCATCCCGATATTTTTTTCTCACCAGTTCTTCATTCGTATTTTGTGTAAATAGACACTCCTTAACTGAATACTTGGTGGTTCACTTTGGTGCTGAGTTTATGATCCAAGTTGTGAACTCTCCAGTCTCTGTTATTCTTCGGATTCATATGTATACCCAAACTTGAGATTGTGTATTATACATCTTATTGTATGAGAACCTTGTCCTTCTGCATGTGTCATTAGTTTTTTAACGCTTTCTCATTTATTTGTATGTTTACATATTTTCGTAGTTATTTTATGCAAGTCGGGACATCCTGATCTACTGTCAAAGGCATCTTGACAAGGTGTGTCCGCACACTCACTTACAAAATTCCATCCTGATTGATCTGAGATACTTTCTAAGGACCCTACAGCGCTAGAATCTCGACAAATCTTTTGTGACTAAGAACAATGTCATCTGTCGTCTACTGTTCTTGTTGAGATCCCTGTCAACTTATCATCCCGACGTGATCTCTTTAGCTAAACTGCAGCACGGCTTGTTGGAGAAAGGCTACACACTTATATATTTCCCCGACAATAACCAGCGACCAAAAATTCCCAGAAGTTAATCCAGCATGCATATTTGTCTTAGAATATTGGTTCGTGAACATGGAAACGGTACTCATTGTATGAGCTTCGCGATTACACCGCTGGGCATTTTAAAGCTGGTAAGTTATAAGAACCGCCCAACTCGATGCTCATTCGAAAACCAGATGGGAAGCACAAACTTTGCCGATTACATTTACTGCACAGAGAGCCTGCCTCAGTCATGAAGTGACGCAATTTGTGATACAAGCTCATTACCGTAGGGAGTAGAACAAATTTGCCATGAGTGCAAGGCTCAATCAGGAGTGTTTCATGTTCTCCTACGCTTACGTCTGAGGTATGCCTCTACGCACTGGAATTGGTAGATCAGGAGTGTTCCATGTTCCCTACGCTTACTTCTGATATATGCCTGTAGGCACTGGTGCTGGTAGATCTTTAGGATCTTATTCATTGCTCTTGCGAAGTGCGCTTCGGGATCTTTAGTTCGCATGTCCAGCTGAGTCAACTAATCTTGTTGGGACCCTACCCTTGGGTCCTTGACCCAAACTGCGAGTTCTGTAGAGCGAGTGATTGAACGAGTCCTTGTCCTCATTTCGTTCGAACGCCTCCAGCTGGGATTTAGTTTGCTGCGGAAGGTTACAGGAAGGTGTCCGAGACATATAAGTTTTCTAGCTTTTGCTTCTACTGAGAAAATCTTTTTTCCAGACGACGCCAATTCTCGTTCATCCACGACCTACGAACTTGCTTAGATAAAGTACGATTCCCTTACATCTCACCTGTAGGTACGGAAGTTCAGGTGCACCTCTCTTGCGGGGTGATAGGCCTTGTGGCCAGAAAGGCGAAGGAAGAGGAGGTCCTCGGCAGAATATGATTCATGCGTGTGTCCCCACCTCGCAAGGCAGGGAGAGCAAGGCAATGAGAAAATGTGTCACAAAACTGTGTTCGAACGTATGCACGTCTCAGGCGGCAGTTGATTCCATCGTAAACTGGAAAATCTGGCCGCATTCGGACATCCCTGTCGTATGCAGTAGCAGATGTCAAAACTGTAGCAAGTCTGTCGACGCGCCCAGACAAGACAGCAAGAAAAAGCAAGAAAACAACCACTGACTACATGGATTCGTTTAGCTGTGACGCTCACAGTAAAAACACGCAGGATGGTGTTGTGGTTCAGCTCCAGTCCGCTCTGGCACGCTAAGCAACAAACTTAATATGAATTCGAATATTCAGAAACATTTGGAGGTTATCTAAGTGTGTAGGGAAAGTTCTTGTTTCTCCAGAAACTGCTTTTCTCATGTACCAAGATTTATGTAATATGCATTTCGTACAAACATTACTTCGTACAAACACTGTAACGTTGAGGTCAGATTGGTAAAGAATAAATAGAAGGCAAGAACGACAGCATTAGAGCCAATTGAATATGTGCCAAGGAAACTGGAGAGGCATGAGGCCGTGGAATCTGAATTCAAGAGAAGCAATGAAGTGTTGTAGATTACACGGGTCACATTATGTAACCCGGAATGAATTTGCAAAATCGTCCGGCGTACAAGTTTCCTAACTGACAGTCTCGACGAGGGTAATCCCGGCAAACACTAGGAAGAGGGCCCCCCCAACATAGGCAATCACCTGTTCAAGTACCAATAGAAGAACCTCAGAATAAAGAAAACATGGAAACAATAAGTTTCCTCCTCTTACAGATGATCAAGAAGTTCCCCTCTAAGAGCCAATGCAGGCAAACGCTTTCAAACTAGAGTCCAGTAGACAGGAAGCTTTATCTTACGTACCTTTTCCGAAACGTAGTTGGCTAGAAACGAGCCTCCCAGCACAGCCAACTGCAGGGAACAAGCACCATACCAGTATGAGCCCTCCTACAAGGAGTTTGAATAGTTGAACGCATATTTTGAACAGCTGACCCACTAGTTTGATTTAAACGTCAGAATCGAGGAAGAAAGACCTACCAGAGTTGCAGCACCGTGCCCTACGATAGCACCCGCCACAACTCCAACGGGAGATGATGCAGCAGCTAAAGCTGTGGCCATTTGCAAGACAAATTAGATAACATAAAGAGGGCAGAATGAAGGTGACATCAACTGCCAAATGATGAAACACGCATATTGTTGCTGAGGAGGCCAACACTAAAGTCTTGACTGAAACTAGGAACCCACCTATTGTGGAAAAGAATGACTTGTCACCCCATTCAGCTACAAACACAAGAGCAAACGTGGTCGCCACCGTGGCAGCCACTGCCCCACTTACTCCTACACCTGCAATGGCCAACTCAGCCTGTGCGAGAAGTAATCAGAAAACTACGCCTAACAAACTTGGTTCCTGTACAGTAGACTCTCTTTGATGAAATACTAGTTGAGATCCTGCTGAACCAAGTTACACTTCGTTCTCAAAAAATCCGTCAATGCTTGCTGATTTTTCCTTCCAGTATCCTGTGATGAACTAAGTATGAATTACACTACGGAAGATTTGCTATTTCTCTTTTGCACCATTCATTGCTCCACTTTGCAGATAAGGAGAGGAAAGTGGGGGGCTTGGAAATGTTAAGAGGTGGAATAGTGTGCGCGCTTTGTTGAGATTAGCTTCACAGAAGCAGATGCAAACAGGACCCTAGTGATGGTAACTGGTTCGCTCAACCTGTGACAGAGAACTCGTCAAGCAGCGCTGATCTCAGTGTTTCAGTGAAAAAAACTATTACTCCAGTCCAGTAAAGTTGGCACATCTGGGATATGAGCGCAGACCCAGTATCGGGCAAGATAACAAGTAAATCTACATGATCCCTTACAAAGCACCAAATCTCGATCCACCAAGAAGCCCTGATAATAAATACCTCTTGTTGTTCTTCGTCCTGTTTTGATTCCTCCATCGAGGCTGCTTCAATCAATGTGGACACACCAAAATATACCTGGAAACAAGCAGGACAAAATATGAGAACAATCTCTTTCACCATCTCCCCCCGAGATGAGGGCATTAAAGTGAACATTCTCCGGAGTTTGGGATGTTTTCAGCTTCTTACCAAAAGAATTACGGCTGCAAGATCGTCCCACGGAATTCTCGTGTCTCCGAGACTACAACACGTCAACGTTATAAGTAGTCAAGTCAACTGAAATGTCCATAGCTTTTAACACGTTTTATCTTGAGATGCAAATAGAGACTTAGTTTGGGTTCACCTAGACAGCTCAGACTATTAAAGAGCATATGATGAAACTCTCAGTGAAGTTGGTTCTGTTTAGCTGGTTGGTTATTACTTCTATTTTAAACACAGAGTGGAGTTTCAGAACTCGAATCATCACTTCCAGAATAAACTCAAAACCGAGCAGAATTTGATCCAGAAAGATGACCAAACCTTGGTAGAAGTTCATCGATGTAGTGAAACGCACGCCCAAGTACTACTGTGATCAGAGTCATAACCCTGCAAATATACACAAATGATTGTATATATTGACACACATCAGTAGGATACAACTACGAGGCTGTAGGTCTGCTATCTGCAACAGAGGGACTTGCCAGTTGAGACCACAAAGTTCTACTTCCATCTTAATCTTCCACTTCGTTCGTCTTATTATAAATCCACCAGATCTCCCATAACCTCTCGCTGTTAACTACGGAAAACAATTAGGAAACGTTTTTCCCTTCAAAACACAAAACGAAAATCCTTTAGTAGACACAGAACACCACCCAGAATCTACTCGATCACGATACCAGATCTTGTTCGCACAAAACTACTGCACTGCACGTCTTGACTCACTCTTGTGCGACTTCATTTAGTAAGCCATATAGCAAGTAAAAGGAAGATGTGTTGACATGGGTGTGGAGATCAGTACGCTAGTGCACCAAAAGTCCCAGAGAAGACAGCAATGCCAGGTTTACGCGTTGCCAGGAGTGCCTGCTCAAACAGCCCAAACTTTGGTAAACCAGTAATCCTTCATTGTTTATGAGAGCAGAAAATTATCCGTTTTGCAGCTTCCGGAATTCTCAAAGCAGCACTTGCAATCCAAGACAAAGTTTAGATTCTTCACTAATTGTAGAAGATGAACGAACCCAATGTGACTGTCTTTCTAGCGAACACGGCAGCACTTCAACTCGATGATTCATGTAGAATCTCCTTATATTCCTACTCACTATTTCAAATGGTAAGAAAACCTCCAAGTAAGTGTCTGATGGGTCCAGTAGAGGGAACTCACAGCAATGAAGAAAGTTTTATCTCCAATCTCGGAGAAGAATATCAACAAAAGAGACTGCAACGGTAGAAAACAGAGCATGGACCAACCCATAAACAATTTAGCATTGGGCTTTGGTGCAAGGGTGACAAATACAAATATTACTGATTTGGAACCCGGTACTACGATCTTCTATCTCCATATTGCCTTTCCAATAAAGAGACATAAATTTGTACATGAGAATTGCAGATTTTATCAAGGACCACGCTCTAGCACTTCAAGTAGCCCGACAATTTAACCGGTGAAGAACATATTGAGTAGCAAAAAGGGGCAGAATGTGCGCTAACTTGCAGTCTGGAGTTATCAAATGTTTGTAACCGAACGGGTGTGCCGACGAGAACGTGTAATGCGAAGCACATTTTCCAGAATTGATTCCCCCGAGATATAGAGTGCAATATAGCCAACATAGAAGATGCAATGCGAGTCTATGTAAATGCAATGTAGTGACATGAACCGTATGCAGTGCAAGCTGATCGAAGCGAATGAAGAATCTAATGCAGAACTGAAATCTTGGACTAAAGTACAGCAAAACCTGAATCCTGGACTAGAATACAGCAAGAGTGAAATAAATAAGGAGCCTCAATAGCGAATAAAGAATGGGATTACAAAACCGCACAGAAGAGAGTTAGTGTACATGATTCCAAGAACAACCAGTAAAAGCAGCAGAAAGTGACGAGTGAAATGAACCAGCCAAGCAGAAGAGTACCCAAACAGTCTGTTGCACAAACGTCACTGACGCAGCTGTAGGTAATGAGCAGGTTGTTTGTGGAATTCCCAGGCAGCGCACAAGCATGGCAGTTTTTTTAGAGAGGGTGTTGGGTGAAAGACATGTTTCTGCAGGAAGAAGAAATTGAGCTAATATCTCTGTTTGAGGAATGTTTACTGTCGCATAAGTGCCCGTCAAGAAAGTGAGTTCGTTCTGTAAAGTTAGTTGAACACAAAACTGTTAGCAGCTTTGTCCATGTTAGAGATGACGCAACTATCTCTTAAGAGGACTGAGAATCTAAAGCCGAAATAGAGACGTTCTTAAGTCCCAGGAGAGGGGCTGTTCAAGCTTATTTTCCCTCCTATCTGACTGAAGAAACCGCTACTCACGAGTTTTCATGATGGTAAAGTACCATCTGTCGAGTATTCCCACTGTACCGAAGAATTCCTCCTGGAGAAAATTGAAGATGGCTTCCGGCATGGAAGAAGACTGAAGATAGGTAGACCTGAATTTAGTACCTTTCATTGAGGGTTGTAGTAGGCGGAATACTGATATCAGCGGTAATTACATGCTTATGATCGCTGAATAAATAAACGCATAAAACTTGTGACAGTGGCTTGGAGAGGAAAGATGTTCTGTAATGCAGACGCGCTGAGTATTCTACCTACTTGACTATAGTTAAAATACTTACATCCGCAAGTCGCAATATATTTCCGTACGAGTAAGGGGACCGGGATAGCTTGCTTGAGGGTCGGAGGAATGCATTTTGTGATTGATGGTGAATGTAGTAGATGAGGGAGATCGAGTAGATCTAGGTTCCCAGAAACAAGGCCGAGATGAGAAGTTTGCTGTTCTCTCAGGGAAGGCGAGTTGGAGTAACGATAGACGGGGAGTGTAGGGTTGATTCTCGCTGAAACCGGAAGTTTCTGCGATAATGCAGTTGCTAGACGTACATCTAATGCAAGATCGCTATCAGGGGTAGTGGAGATGAGATATAAGAGCTTCACCAGAACGCGAATGGAGTATTTAGACAGCACGGAGTCTGAGAGTTTTTTAAGGTTCGGTAGGTGAGCAAGGAACAATATTCCAAGGGCATAATCTCTGTAACCAAAACTCTGTCGGTGGTTACAGTTAATGGCAATAAGGAAACATAGCAAGTAACCGAAATGCCTGCATTTTTAAAACTAAAATGGATGATGCTGAAGTCAGCAATTTCACTTACCGACGCAAAGCCGTTCTGGATATCATCAAGGTCACCGAAGAAGCCTGAATCCACATTTGCTTTAGCAATTTCGTTAACTGCTCCCCAGGCAGGGGAGCAAGCCAGGCAGGGTAGTCCAGCTAATGAGGCTATCACCGCTAGTTTTCCAACAGTAGAGAATCTGTCTCCCTCTTTCCAACTGGCCGGTAACTGCTGGAATAAATATGAGATCGACTCCAACCCTTTTCTGGTCCAGGGTAGAAAGTCATCCCGACTGTACCTATCTTGCGGAAGAATCTGTGCATTATTTTTTGATGCGTGCTGCAGAGGCGATTCCTGAGAAGGAAACCCCAATAATAAGCCTTATGGATCAATGTTATTCTTCCTGACCAATCAGCCACCTGAATTCTAGCCACATTGCGCTGATAAAGTTCCCTCCTGATAATATTCCAGCCGAGGGAGAAAGCGACCAACGTGTGTCTTACCTCCACGCAGTCGACTGACTTCCACTTCCTCTTGAGCCACGTTGAATTTTCCTCAGCCAATTTCACTTCAACATCGGCCGCGTGTCCTCTCAACCGGTTTCTTCCTCTAGTAGTGCAGGACAGGAAAAGAGGGGAGGGGCATAATTAGATATCATGAAGCCATCAGCTCTGGGGAAAATAGCTGAATTATGCTACTGACAATGCGCCACCATTCAACTACGCAGCGAAGCGCAAGCAACATTTCGTGTACCTGTTCGGTGGGATTTCTGCAGCTAAACCTCCAGACGCAAAATCCAAGCACGTGTTTGCAGGATTCGTCTTCCAGCTCAGCTGCTCCAGCTGCCGCCTGCTCGCCACTCGAGCTCCAGTTGTGCATGCTTGTATCCTGTCTGCGTACGTAAAGCAATCCTTAATCCGCAAAGAAATTCATTAAATTTCCTCTACTTACTCCCGACAATGAGACAGAATTCCAACCACAAAGACCGTGATGAATTCCTACAATTCTACGCGTGATAAGTCTTCATCCGTTCTAAGTGAATCTCACCACCAAATCCAGGTCCATGCGCTCGCCCGTTTCTGTGGACCTCCAACGCAGGAGGAGGAGCGAAAGTGGGAGCTCTGACGAGAACTCTGGATGTTGCCGCCATAGCGGCAAGCAAACGTGAGCTCAGCTCGAGCTCACTGCGCGGACTGCAGTATGAGGACAACAAGAGTGCAGCGCCTGGGAGGAGGAGCGCGCGGCCGCGCCTTAATATTACTCAAACACAAGGAAACGTACCCCGTCCAGACATAGTAAGGATAGGCAGATTCAGCTTTCTGATTGATGTGATTTCAAAAACTCTACTGTACAGTACAACGCTAAACTGTGCTTTCGACGGTTGCCTGAGCTTTTCGCTTTCGCTTTCCTCTTTCCAGTGCGCCAAGGAGTAGTTAGTCAAGGCGATCCTTCCGTGGGATACTCAAGTCGCCACGTTCCAGTTTCTCCGAAATCTGCTCCCCAACGTGATGAAGTTGATGATATTGCACTAATAACTGCAGTCGACTGGAACCGAAGGTGATATTGTCAGAGAAACTGTTTGTCAATTTTGCATCATCCTCATCCACGGCAGCTCCAGCCGTTCTACGCTGTAGTGGGAGTTATATTCTGCTAAACGCCAGATGAGAGCAGGTACGTTATCGGATGCGCCACCGTCTTGACTAAATAGTATTTCGCTAAATTGGTTGTTGAATTATTAACTTTTTGTTTGAAAAATTACCCCAGCATTAGCTCAAGGGGTACTAGTTGAATTTCTCACCCTTCCGACCATCACGGAAGGGTGAGAAATACGAGGTTATATTCTGTTTAACCTCGTAATATATTCTTTCCACGAGTTTTCAGGTCCGGATCTCCTGATTGGGAGTTGAATACGAGGTTATATTCTGTTTAACCCGGTTTGAGAATTTTAATATTGATTTCTCATCAGCAAAAATGTTCGATCATCTGCACACCTTAAGTAATGTTTTGCATAAATTATAGCATTATCTTTTCTGCTCTATCGTCAGCATAGATTACAACATTATCTCTTTGTTTCGATCGTCTGCACATCTTAGATAATGTTGTGATGTTTATTTCCTCTGTATACATTACAACATTATTTCTTATGCACACCTTGGATAATTTTGCGATGTTTATCCTCTAGTTAGATAAGGATATCTCTATGATCTTAATATAATAGAATCAATGTTTTCTCACAAAAGAAATATCGAACTTGTCCATGTTTCGGACTTTTGTGTTGTCTTACTTCTGTGTGTTATCGAGATGTTGATTCATATTATGTCTATTTTTTATCATTCGATTTGCTCGATCATCTGCGCACTTTGGGTAATGATGTGATGTTTATCTCTTCGTTAGATATGTGTGTTTCTTTTGACCTCATGATATACTTCTCCATGTCTTCGGATTTCTGTATGTTCTCAAGACATTGATTCATACTATGTATATGATCTATCATTCAATCTTCTCGTCAGGTATCTTACTCATTTATCAAGTATAATCAAATAAATCTAAAATTAAAATATATTTGAAAAAATTAATTATTGATTTATTCTTGTAGAGTCAAAGGCACCGTGATAAAGATTTAAATTATCACCTAACCTTCCCGTTGGAATGATAGACAATAAATTAAATAGTAAAAAATGTTGTGTTAGTGAGTGAAGTATAAAGACATAACTTTTGATGTAGATTGGTTTCAGTTATGGCTGGAATAAGTTCTGGATTTACGTAATACACATAAAGTTTCTTGAATAGATTAACCTTAGTTGATATTATATTATATTTATATTTATAAAAAAATAGAAAAATAGTATATAAAATTTTAAAATAAACTAACAGTTAAGTTTAAAATTTAGATAAATATTAAATATTAACTGAGGAAAGTGATAGAAGAAAGAACGACACAACCCATAAGCATGACTACACCGTCTAGCTTCAAAAAGTACAAGTCCAAGGTCTAATCGCTATTTGTATACTAATACGGTGTACATTTAATCTATTATCTAACCCTTCGAGCAAAAAGGTTAGATAATAAATTAAAGATTAGATAATTAAAGATTTTCCAATCTCTAGGTGTTCACTTTTTGAATGTGATGAAATGGAGCGTCGAGATAGAGGTCGAATGTTATCTTTCTAGATCTGTACTGATCGATATAAAAAGTAAATTAGATGGTAAAGAGTTTCTGTATTATGTCACATCTGTCGTGCGCATACACATCGCTACACAACATACATCGCTGTCAGAGATACACCACACATACACATAACACATGGACGATGTCATACACATACACAAGTGTACCACAATAATCTGTATAGAGAAATTACCATCTCCAACACCACAACAAGGATTACTCACAAACGGTCAAGCCAAACCCACTCTAAGCACGAAGAGAATCCGGGTTACATTCAACTAGACTATCCACCATAGCCTGGAGCTTGAAGGCTCAACTCAAAGAACTAAGGCCTCCAAGCCCTACCTGCGAAGTTTATCCCTAGTGGGCTCTCTCACCAACTCGCCCTAACGACACTAACGGCCTTACCGGGATGCGCCACTTCGCACTCGGTCAACCTAGCCGAGGTGCCCAAACTGACGTGACAGCTGTCGTGCGCATACACATCGCTACACAACATACATCGCTGTCAGAGATACACCACACATACACATAACATATGGACGATGTCATACACATACACAAGTGTACCACAATCGCCCCCCTAACTGACGGTTAGGTCCCTCTAACTCCAGATAGCTCCATATCCCAACTACGTGATACACACCTTCATGGGTGCAAGGATCAGGAGGCCGGGTGCTACATTGCCCCATCGTTAGTCGCCTGTCTGCAATCCATACCACGCAAAGATCTAATCGACTATCTCCGCTATATACATCGAGGACAAACCCACCGTCCAGTAGGAACTACACTGAGAGGTGGAGTCAAACATGACATGTGCCAACCTCTCGAACAACCATCACACACCAACATACGGGCTGCTCCACCAGCAGACCCACACAACATACATCTCAAGCCCACGCGTACAACTGCTAAGCTTGGATCAACGGTACCATCAATGTTGGGAAGATGACATGGCGCGCAATTACGCACATGGTCCTTCCACACAACACCATCACGGCCCTCTAACATGAGTACTCCAGAAGGTAACACCTCACGCACTCGTAAAATAGTGCGCCCTGCGATCACGTCCAACGTCGTCGGTGCAGTCTGCTGTAGATAGATATAATCGCCAGGATGAAACCTACGAATCGACGGTCGATAACCTCCTCCTCGGATAGTCGCATATCGCAACGTGTCTCTATGCTGGGCAATCACTAGGTTCTCAAATGCCATAGGCATAACTCTCCGAAATGTCTCTGCTCGTTGAGAACATGCTCTCACCCACATATCCGGGTCATCAAGGTCCAGCACCTCAGCAGAATCACGACGAATGGCCGAAGGTAGATCTGGATCTCGGCCATACAATAGAAAATACGGTGAGAAGGAAGCCAAAGACGCTTGTCGGCTGAAACGGTAACCCATAGCCAACCATGGTAACTGCACATCCCAGTCTCCCAAGTGGCCCTTTTGCAAGCCATACTTGCGCAATCCTCTCTTCACCGTCTGAACTACCCTCTCCGCCAAACCATCCACCTCAGGATGATCTCGAGATGTAGTCCGATGATCAATCAGCGCCTGATCACACAAGGCATGAAACTCACCAAGGAACTCTGTACCTTGGTCTGTCAGCACTTCAGCTGGTGCTCCAAAACGACTCAGCACTCGATCTAAGAACGCATACGCTGTCCCTTCACTCGCCTTGTCTGGTAATGCCACCAACTCAATCCACTTGGAGAAGTGCTCCACCATCATCAACACATACCGGTGGTGACGTACGGTCAACGGTAAGGGTCCCGCAAAATCCAAACTCCAACGGTAACCCAACCCCATAATCGGTAAGGGGTGTAACTGTGGAGTAGGAGCATTAAACGATGCTCGTACTCGATCACAAACCACACATCGTGCGACAACTGTTGCACATCGATGTGCATACCACGCCACCAATACTGTCCTTGGAGTAAGCTATGTGTACGCTTCACTCCAAAATGTCCCAACTCCTCATGGGCATGTCGTACTAACTATGCCCTCTGGGATGGATGTGGCACTATCCGTACCCTCCCATCACCCCACACTCGAAGTACATGTCGTCCTTCTCGTCGAAATCTCTTCGCTCGTTGAAGGACACGATCTCGCTCCTTGGCACTTACTGTGTCTACTACCACACCAGTACGTAGATACTCCATCACGGTCACATCATCATGGATATCTCGCTGGTCTGGAACACCATCTCCACCCTCAGGATCTGGAGACTAATCATCTACTCTTTGACCAGAGAAAGATACGACTTGGCCCTCCATACTAGAGTTCATGGTCAACACACAAAGAAAGACAGATGCATGCCACCCTGGCACTATCTCCTCATCAACCTCGTCATGCCATCGAGCCCCAGTCTGATCCTGCTGACTCGTGCACGGGTTGCGACTCAACCCATCGGCATCTAGGTTTGCAACTCCAGGTCTATGTACTACCTGGAAGTCATACTCCTGTAAGATCAGAGCCCATCGTGCAAGCTTCCCTGTAAGCTTGTCGGACTCCATCAACCACTTGAGCGGCTGGTGATCAGTGATGAGAGTAAAAGGGTTCCCAAACAGATAACATCGAAAGTGTGCAACAGCCCACACTGCCGCCAAACACTCTCCCTCATACGAACTATATCTCGCCTCCGCTGAATTGTTAGAGCGACTGACATACGCCACCACGAACTCCTTTTTCTCATCATCATGCTGAGTCAGCACTGCTCCAAGTCCCAACATACTCCAATCGGTGTGCAGTTGGAAAAGACGCTCCCTAACGAGTCTCCTCAAGATGGGAGCAGATGTCAACCTATCCTTGAGCTCTACAAAAGCTCGCTCCTGCTCATCTCCCCACTGCCACTCCTGGTCCACCTTCATCAGCTTGGTCAACGGCTTCGCAATTGCACTAAAACCCTTCACGTACCGACGATAAAAGTTCGCCAAACCAACAAATGCTCGAACTCGACTCACATCTGTGGGGCGCAGGATACGTGCAATAGCCTCAACCTTCGTCTGTTGAACACCCAATCCACCTGGATAGATGGTGTGGCCCAGATACTCTACCAACTCCTGGAAGAACTTACACTTCCCAGGGTGTAACTTCAACCCATGAGCTCTCAACCGCTCAAACACATCCCGTAAGTGTCTGTCGTGCTCCTCCTCTGTAGCACTATAGACTAAGATGTCGTCAATATAACATCTGACAAAATCCAATCCTGCTAGGATTCTGTCCATCACCCTCTGGAACTCAGCAGAGGCGTTCTTCAACCCAAATGGTAAGAACCGCCACTGATACAAACAATCCTTGCCGTGAGAGTCAATTCCCCAGAATGCTGTCTTGGACTTATCTTCTTCTCTCACTGGCAACTGATGATACCCTGCTCGAAGATCCAAAGTACTAAAGACCTTCACATGCCCCACTGCATCAAAGATCTCCTCAGGTGTCGGCATGGCATACTTATCGGACTTCGTCTGCCAATTGATAGGACGGTAGTCTCCACACATCCGCCTATCCGTGTAGTTGCCATACATATCCTTCTTGGCTGGCATAACTGTGGCAGATGCATACTCTCCATGCGACATCTCCACCAATCCAGCCTCCAACAAGTCTTGAGTCCGACTCTGGATCAAGGCTCTCTCCATATCACTGTACCTGTAAGGACGTCGAAAGATTGGCGTGTCATTAGCCAAGTCGATCCGCATACCAGGTCCCTTCAAGGTACCCAAATCCTTCATACTGAAGGCAAAACAATTCCTGTAGCTCTTCAAGAATCTTTGGACTCTTCGTCTCTCCTCTCCTATAAGCTTGGGTCCAATCTCCGGCTCCCAAGTATCCTCTGTCACCATGCTAGAGGTAGAAGACGAAGTCGTTGACTGCTATCTTGCAGCCTCTGGAGCAGTTTTCTTCTGCTCACCACCAACAACCTCCACCGCTACTGTGCGTAAAACTTCTGCAGTTCTAGCTGCAAGCTCCACACTCTCTCTTATGACATCCCATGATGTCCAAGGATGACGAACTCCACGTGCCTCGCCCCCAGCCTTTGCCTCCACCGACCCGGTAGGCAAAGAGCTCAAGAGTGCTCGAGCAGTAACACCCGTCGATTGCATCCGACGCTGCTCAGCCAATCCAAGGCTAACAATCCATGTCAAGCAATTCAAGTCCATTGCTTGACCCAATACTTGACGACATGAAGCCTCCGACACCGAAGCTACTGCCGTCGTACTTGTAGCGAAACCCATCGCTCGCTCTCTCTCATCGGCATTGGGCTCCACCAACTGCCGTAATTGAGCATCCCACACAAGCCCAGGTCCTCCATCTTTGTAAGCATGTGACGCTGGAAAGCTTACCAAAGTAGATAATGCTACCATGGGCCGTCCCACTAGGTTCACCACTGTCATGGGTGACCTATCGACGACTCTCACTACTTGAGATCGTCGTCCTGCATCCAAGATGCTATCAACCGTGAGATGCGCTGGTCGTCTCACTCCATCGTGTGCGCGCTTAAGCACCTCTCTCGGTAACAAGTTCGTCCACCACAACCGTGGACGATGTGCACGAGATCCTACTCTCGCTGCATCCAACAACACTGCTGGTCCAACCAAGACCGCATTTGGTGCACACTCGTCATCATCTGTGTACGAGCATCACCCAACAAAGGAACGTTCTCCAAGATGTACGCTGAAGAATCCACCTGATGCATCTGGAGATGTCGTAAGATCCGTAACATCTCCCAGAACATCCTAGATCGCGGGTCATGTAAACCCTGACCTCTCCCAGCACGCGTATGACCTTGACATGGCCATCCGGCTATCACCAAGTGAATGGTGTCAACAAACGTAAGATCATGCGCCTCCAGCAGCGAAATATCCGACGGTAATGCTTGCTGGTATCCTCTAACAGCTGATATGGGCAACAACTCAGGATATCTCTGCACCAAACGTGCCACATGTCGCAATGAGATGCGCCTCGCAATCTCATCTCTCTCCACCTACAAGTATCGCTGTACTTGTATGCTTGCCTGCAATACCGCAGCCAGACCTGTGCTGATATCTCCAAACAGCTCCAGCACACATACACCCTCTTCTGGATACTGCCACACAATGGGAGTCGTATCCAACGGTGATAAGGTCACAGGACCAGTAGCAGGAACAACCCTTTGTTCCTCTACTGGTGGTACAAAAGCTTCACTCCAAGCCTGCTGCACCAACTGATCAGCATACTGCTGCAACTCTCCACTCGAACTCCAGAGTGGAACATCCAAGGCAGATGGTACTAACGTAGACATGCTAGGCATGTCCTCCACCTCCTCAAAGACCGGAGTATCTTCCGCATGAGCATTGCCCTCCAACAACTCGCCCGGCCAAGTGATGACCGAACTGAACCCTGCAACGGATGCCATCGTCCCTGGTGTAGGCTCCGTCGTCCCAACTCTAGCACTGAACTGCACTGGTAAGCGGCTCACTCGTCCCTCACCGGATTGCCAACCTGGTCTGTAAGATGCTGTCTCTGCCCAATAGTCAATCACGAACCCCATAGGGTACAACACAGCACCTCCCACCAATACATCATAAGACTCTACGGCTGTAACGATGGCCTTGGCCTTCACCATAGAGCCATCCGTGGGGTGATCTGGCCGAACTCTCACCGTCAACATCTCACGTGTCATATGTAGAGACGTACTTCCTGATCCCCCTAGAGATGTCTACAACTGGAATGGACATCTCTCTATCTCGGACTTCTTCAGACCCAAACCAATACACGCCGCCTTTCCCAACATCAACGGTTGGGCTCCAGAGTCTAACAAGACCTTCTGGGGTTGATACACTTTCCCTGAAGGTGCTACCAAACAGAAGATACCACTTCTGTTGTCCAACAACACCACACCTGGTGCCAAACTAGCACGGTCAATCGCCGGCCTAGCTGGTAACTCATCTAACCTAGCAGCCGCCGCTTGCCAAGTACCACTGGTAGCTGTCCTGATCCTCGACTCCATGGACACGTCTACCGTCTCTCGCTGAACTACTTCAGCACTAGAGGTAACTACATCCTCGCTCTCACTGAGCGTGGCCGCCAACTGGAACACTGGAGCCAAGTTGGCTCCCAATGCTCTCATATCCGTGGCTGAGAATAGTGGGGCTCGCAAAACTGCTGTAGCCGCCCCCAACATCGGGTTCGACGTCGCATCCACATACGTCGAGGATGGACTCACATCACACCCACTCCTGGATGTCGATGCCTCCAACTCTACCGCACCATCGGTAGGCCGTTTAGGAACCATAGATGTGGTCCTCAACGCCTCCGATAACGTGAACGATTGAGGAAGCCTGACCTGTCTACCAACCTCCCCGCGTTGTGGATCCAACTCCACTGACGCACCTCGTGGCTCAGAGACACGTACTGCACCTCTAGTCACTGCCGCAGATGTCTCAATCTGCGCCACACCAGCCATGAAGTCGAAGTCACCTCCTTCTCCTCCATAAGACGTGGAAGCCTCTGTTCCACCTGATCTCCGCTGGGCCATAGCCATACTGGCTATCCTCTGCTCCAACTGCTCAATCTGAGCAGCCATACCTGCTTCTGACGTCGTAGCAGTCGGTGGACCGACCGGTCCTCTCCCAGGTGCTAGACCTCTACCTCCAGCTCGACCACCACGGCCTCCCTGAGCTCCTCCGCCTCGTCCACGATCAGCCTTCCCTTGCTGCAACTCGGGATGGAGATCAAAACAACGGTCACTACTGTGACCAGGCCGTCCGCAATGCTCACATTGCCTAGGTACTGCTTGAGACGTCCCTGATGTCCCTGACGTCTCATAACCTCTCCTATGTGGACAATCCCTCTGCTGATGAGGACCATCACACGTCCAGCAAGGACCCGCTTGCTGCTGACTAGAGAAGGACGGCATGGGCTTCTGCCCACCAGATCCTCCAACACCTCCCTGAGATCGTGACTGCTCCGCACGATCCTTACCACCACCACCACCACCACGCTGTGGCGTAGCCTGTGATCCTCGAGAAGAGGTGGTCGCTCCATGTGGTGTCTCCTTGCTGAACCCAGCAACCACCACCCTCTCCTCCACCATGTTGAGTTCAATCCGCTCAGCCAGACTAAAGACAACCGCCAACGTCGGAGCGGTATCTCTAAGGAGAGTAGCATCTCTAATTCTCCTACGCAGCTCCCGGTCTAGTATCCCATACCAGAACTGGACTGCCTGTGCTTCCATCACTCCTTGGGTAACGCTGATCAACCGCCTCATGCGAGTAAACGCCTCGCGTAGGCTCTCTCCAGTCTTCCGCTGGAACTCCTGCAGACTCCTCAACTTGTCGGTCCGCACACCCTGATAGTTCTTCCTCAAACATTGGAAGAACTGAACCACAGGGTTAAACCCTGGTGGTATCCCACTCACACTACCACCTGCTCCACTACCTGTGGACGCACCGCTGGTAGTAGGTACTCCGTCACCTGCGACTGGACCACTGCTACTGGCACCCGAACTCGCAGGTGCTACGCCTCCCGAAACTGCGCCAGTAGTGATAGAAACGTAGTTGGGAGACCAATGTTGTCTCCACAACTCGATCTCAACACAGTAATCTCGTCTGAACTCATGATAATCGTCCATCGGCGGTCCCTCCAAGTGCTGGAACAAACCTTTCCACGCCATGAAGGGTGTAAACAGCTGTGGGTTCCGCATCTGCTGTAGATCGCACCAACTGTCGAACTCCTGGATGAAGTCATCCAGCTCAATGGTACCAACTGTACCCGAGTAACGTCGAGGCCCCTTCGTGGCCCCATAGATCTCGTCCATGTCCCACAACAACGGTGTGGCGACACTAGACTCACCATCAGAAAACGCGCTGTCTGCGTCTGACTCGTCCTCTGGAACAACCGACGGCAATGGTGTAGGTAGTCGGTACCTCACCCACTCCGTGTATACCCACTGTCCGAGAAGTCCCCACCAGAACCTCCCGAGAACTCCGTGATGAGAGAATCCCGCTAACACACTCCCCAACTAGAATGTCGCAATCCCCGTCACCACTGTAACCACCACTTGCCTAACCCCACTCCTACTGAGCTCACATATCCCCTACTAGGACGGTCAAGGTAAGGGCAACATGTACCTACCATCGCCACAGGCAGCCTCTCACGGTCTGTTGGTCGTCACTCCAACCGCACCGTGAGAGAGACAAAGGTAGTCTGACTGGTCCGCAACTCCAGCCTCACTACCGACAGCACACTAGAGTGAACTCACTCCGGAAATCAAGCACCAACACAAGCAAACGCGGCGCACAAACAGGAAGCAGAATATGGAGGGGTTCCAACCACAAGAAGTCCAAACGATAACCCTCCACACTCAAACATTCACATAAAGAGAAACCCAGTCCCACCCGGACTGACGTCTCCTCGTCGGTGACCACATGCACAATATATGGTCACCAACTGTCGTAACTGACACTAGAGGTCACTAACTAGATGTTCACCCCTCTAGTAGCTCCAAAAACATCCACGTGGTAGCTCTACTAGCTCACCCAAGACAACTGCCACCAACTGCCTACATACGCGTCTCTACGGTATAGGCAAACACTACCACAACTATAGCTTACCCCTAATACTATGGGGTCGCCCTACCACTCCTCTAGGAACGTGCGAGAAGGTCCCCTACTATCTTAAACAAGTCTATAAGTACTTGCACGCATCCCTGTAGGACACCAAGAGCTATTGGTCTAGTGGTAAAGCCAAAGCTAAGACTACAAAGTCAGGAGTCCAGGTCCAGAAATAGTGTTGGGATGGGTGACCAGCTGATTTTACACTTCCCACACACTAGAACTTGGATACCTCTCTCACGCACGCCAGCAAGCTGACTTGCGGCGGGCGCGGGCTCGGGCTCAGGCTCAGCTCCGCTCCGCCTCCGCACTCTCGCACTCCGCTCTCACGCCTCCGCACTCACGCACCTCTGCTCCTCGAAGCCTCTAAACGCCTCCTACCTCGACACTCTCGCTCCGCTCCGCTTGAAGTAGAGTAGAACAGGTACAACACACCAGAAGAGGCTCGGCTCCACCTCGAATTGCAGAAGATTGCACCAAAAGAGGCTCCAAAACAGCGAAAACAGCTTGCGGGTGCACACGGGTGACCAAAATCTGACGTAAAACAGCAAGAACACCCAAATCCGACCCAAACACCACCACAACAGATTCGCGAATGCACAAGAGACACTTCGCGCATGCACACACACACAACAAAACTCCTAAACTAGAGTTCCAACACGAAATTACACCAAAATCTGACGTAACTAGCCTTTTTGCACTTGCGGGTGTCACGGCAGCGAACTTCGACATGCCATAACTTCTTCAATCCTTGGCCAAACTCCACGAAACTTAGTGCACTAGATTTGTCTCTCCAATGCGCTTCCAAAGAGCCCACTCCGACCCGACATTGACAAGTATTTCAGCTGCCACGCCCAAACGCGCAATCCGGCTCCAACAACACACTTCAAGAACATTCCGTAAAATTTCTGCAGCGCTTCCGCATGACAGAAATCTCCACTCGACCCCAACAACAGCAAATCGATCTGCGACTAGCAATGTAGCACGGCGTCCACACACCTCGATCACAACTCCACACAATCAAGCACGAACGACAACGCCCAAAGATACCAGCGGACGATTTCAGATTTCAGATCAGCGAGCTCTTACTGAACTCCGTCTCGACCTGCACTCAGTTCTTTGAGTAATCTGTATAGAGAAATTACCATCTCCAACACCACAACAAAGATTACTCACAAACGGTCAAGCCAAACCCACTCTAAGCACGAAGAGAATCCGGGTTACACTCAACTAGACTATCCACCATAGCCTGGAGCTTGAAGACTCAACTCAAAGAACTAAGGCCTCCAAGCCCTACCTGCGAAGTTTACCCCTAGTGGGCTCTCTCACCAACTCGTCCTTACGGCGCTAACGGTCTTACCGGGATGCGCCACTTCGCACTCGGTCAACCTAGCCGAGGTGCCCAAACTGACGTGACACATCACTTTCGCAATTTAAACATCTGAACTTATCTCGGATAACTGAAACCGAGTAAAAGTAATGTGCATAAATGTTTTATTTATCATAATTTATTTTATTTTAGTCATTAGGGTTTAGGGTTTGTGATCTCAATCATAGATAAACATAAAAAGAATACATTTTATAGTTATATGTCTATTGTATACATATAGTTAGACCTCCTGAAACTGACACGGTATGTAGATAGGACTTTTTATCACGTCTAACAAGTTCTCTGTTTTGAAAGATGATCATAATTGAATCACAGTAAAGATCCTTACAAAAATATAATTTCAGTTCCATGGTAAATGATAAGAAAATACGGATAGGTGCAAACCCAAAAGAACATCCCATTTAATAATCCCACATAATATATACCAGAAAAGTACAGAGTATATAACGTATAAACATTGTTTACTGTATACGGTAAAATGTTACTACTCAAAAATGAGTTTTTTTTCGTGCATATTCTGGTATCTATTGGAAATATGGAAATTTTGTTATCAGTTTCAGTATGAAAAATGATCCGTTATCTTTATTACCAACAGAACCAGGATGGGGTGTCAGTTTTACTTTTAAGAGCTTATAATCCGTACGTGAATGTAACATATAAAAGAGATAGAAATTAACTGTAATAACTGATAATTACAAGTGATTGACAAGACACGTTTGTGGAATCTATTTTACCAAATAAAAATTATCACTATCTTGAACTTTCAGATTTTCATATAATTTACAATATATAGCTCATATTTGAACTTATTATTGTAATCATCAAAATAAATCTCAGTCCTGATATGAATATAACATCAGAAGATATCAGATTTCAACTGAATGAATTAACTGTATTTATATAACAATAGTTATATGTAAATGATAGTAGAAAAGGCGAGTTCTATGTTCCATAAAATATTCTGTATTACATAATGTAAAGATAACATGTTCCAAGAACTACGTGAAGCTTATCTTCAATCATATATTAAGTCTATATTACTCTATAATGTATTATGTAAGATTTTATCATGTCAAATATAAATACAGATTAGGAAGAATTAAGATATACTGAAAATGTTCAAATTCTATATTCTTCAATTCAGTGATGTTATATAATCGCACTTGACTTGATTGACACAGTTACTATAATTTTCTCACATATTTAATGACTTATAATATGTAAAAACTCTTGGAACCTAATAATTGAATAACCACACTTACTGAAACAAAAGCTACATTGTTCCATCATGTAGTATTCTCTCATATGTTTCATCTGAGTATCAGTAAGTTAAACTAAAATATAAGAATTAGTTTTCACTATTGTGTATACTACTAAGTAAAATTAGTTTTACAACAAATATCAATCATGCTAGCTATTCATTACATAGGTGTAACTAACATTAACTACCATTAACTAACAATGCACCAAGAAACATTAAATCTGAAAATATTTTAGATGGCATAATCTCATGGGTAAAAACATCTATAGTTTATTTTATCATTTAAGTATTCTTATTGGTTATATTCACAATTAGTATACTGAATTACTCCTCAAAGAGTCTTCATTTATGATGTATTAGATGTCCTTTATTTATATAAAGGACATATAACTCAATATTTTAAACGGCTAAAATATAATTTATATCAAAATAACAGCATAAAAATAATATCTTCATAGTCAACACATAAAGATATAGTAAACCAGACACATATCACATTTATGATTTGTCTCCTTCTACGTATAGCATTAGTCTCCAATTCTAACCTTCATCATGTTAGTAACATGATAGTCTCGGAATAATCATATCAAATACATAGATTCAACTATTTATCAATCTTCGGTTTTCAGGAATATTCCATAAAATTCTCCAATAATTATCGTAGGAAATTTAAAATCCAATATCAATCTCAAAACGAATATATATATAGCGCTACTTAATTTACTTCTTCATGTCTTAGACTATATCTCGTTTCTTGGTTCAACCCACCACAAGGTGTTATCCATATTGTGCATTGCATCAAACTCAGACTAATGCTTCAGTTACATTATTTTACATTCATTGTATCCATCACAAACATGAAGCATAGCTAGACTAACACTTTCTGCTATAATTATGCATCTTTACCTCAGAAAAGTTAAACTATAATATAATCTCAAATTTTATAATTTGAAACCGACTTCCATAAACATTTCCTCTCTTGAGATGAAAACAACTATCGTTTTTTTCATCTCAAATGTTCACTCTGATGTGTTCAACTAGGTAGAAGTATTTAAAAGATGTCCACAACATTTAATTTATTCTAGAGAAGTAGCCATAGGCTCAAGACACTTACGTTAAATCAGTTAGACCTGGAGAGCTAATTCTAACTCAGTTAAAACAAGGATTTATGGAAAAGTTATAAAATTGTAGAGTTTTTGATGATACCGAGACGAGGAAAGTGATAAACCTTTTAAAAATTTATTGATAAATAATTCTTATTACTTACAAGCAATGTGAGATTAGAAGTCATGCTCTTTATGTAAGTAACCTCCTTGCTGTAGACATAGGGTTATATCATATATGCATGCCGAGAGAAGGTTCTCTACTGTTGTCATTCTCCGTTTATAGTCCCCTATGTATGGATGTCTTGCAATGCAGTACTAAAGATCTTATTTTCGTTTCAAGTTACAGTGGAAGGTTACTTGTCAGAAATTTGCTTGTTCATACCCTCCGTAAGTTTGTTTTGCTTCATCACATCTTTCTTTTTATATATGTTGCTTCATCACACTTGTCACATCAGTTTAGCACCTCGGTTAGGTTAGTCGAGTGCGGAATGACTAATCTCGATAGGGTCGTAAGTGTCATTAGGACGAGTTGATGCGATAGTCCACTAGGGGTATACTTCGCAAGCAGCATCTACAGGATCTCCCGACCCTGTGATCTTACGAATAGACTCGGCTCCTCTCTTCAGTATTTCAGAAGGAACTGGAGCCATACTCTTCTCAGCAGTCCTATCTAACAATGTAGGACTAGAAGAGACTTCGATATGCCCAGCATACACATCAGAATTTACCAGCGGTGTCATCAACGCAGTTGCTGTTGCAGTTGCAGCGATCTGAGGTAAACTTCTCATGCCTCCTCGTCCAAACTGCGTGTTCAGCGGCTCTCCAGTCGAAGAAAGGTGTAGCCTACCATTCTGATAGCGAACCACACCATCTCGCAAGACAGCCGTAAGCTCTTGACAGTCTCCACGAAAATGATCAGGACTGTCACACCAGTTACATCTATGAACAGGAGCACCTCTTGGACGTGCAGTAGCAAGTGCCGGTGGCTGCTATCTCTGCAATCCGGCTAGCTCCACTTTCAGTTCTCGCATCTGTCGAATCAGATCTTCGATCTGGTTTTGCTGTTCATGGTTCTCTGCAGGTCTCTGAACCGGTGCTCTTTGTACAGGAACTGACACAACTGGCATCAAAGGTACTGCAGCCGGTACAACAGGTCTAGGAGCCGGAGCCGGAGGTTGATGTACTTGAGGAGCAGTACGAAGTTGAGCGGTCACTTCTGCAAGCGAACGTCCTCCCACAACCACTCTTCCCCTCCTCTGCCTCGTTAGTACGGCAACAACATCCTCGACTCTTCCCCAATCAGTAGTAACTCCTCCTTCAGCAGATCGATCGGCCAACATAAAACATAACCGATCTGCCGTAGCATCATCGGTAGCTTGCAGGAAAAGCTCGGTTCTCATAGCATCTAAGATTATTCTCTCAAGAGTTGAGAGTTGTCGGTATCTCCGATCAAACTCTCTCAGCATCTCATTCAGGCTTATCATCCGACCAGGTTGCTGCTCAATCCAGTCCAGAAATGTTCTCCTAGTAACTCTCTCTGAATCTTCTTCAAGAAACTCCTCTCGAAGAGATCGCTCAAAACTCATCCAGATTCCAAGGTTTCTTCTCTGTACATCCCTAACTTGGTCCGGCAACTCAAGAATGACAGCTAACTCAAAACTTGCTATCATCTCAACATCAGTAACTCTAACCAGCTTCATCTCTCCTCAGTAGTCACGCAGATACCTAGAAATATCTCTACCTTCAAACCTTCAAACCTTCCACACTTATTCACTATCGCTTGCAAAGCCTTGGTGGATTTTAACTCACCTCCTCCAACGATCGGATGCTGTTGGACCAAGGCCGCAAGCGTCTTCAGAATCTCAGCCGTATCTAGACCAGGTGCAGATTCGTTGTAGCCGCTGGTGCTACAGAAAGAGTTGCAATAGACGTAGATGCAGCAGTCGTAGAAGTAGCAACAGCAGCACTCTTGCGATCCATCTCTTCTCCTTGTAGTAAACTCAACCTTCTCAATCAATCACCCCAAGAGCTCTCAGTGGAAGCACCAGATGTCGAGTAGAGAGTTTTCCTGGGAAGGGCGGAACCTTCTAGCTGTGATATGACCTTGAAAGTTGATTTCGGTCTACTTAGGGAAGCGTTGGGCTTCAGGCTGTGGTTGTTTACTATACAGAGGTAGGCTTTAGGTCATAAAGGGCACTATAGACACTCACTCAAGTCGAATGGACCCTTCAGTATGTTTAGGAAGCGAAAATCAGATCAGACTAGCAGTAATAAGGTCAGACAGCGAACTTTAACAGTCCAGAATCAGAAACATACGATGGTTCAGACTTCAGAACTTCTCCTACATGTAAATGAGATCCTACTGGAGACACATACGAAATTTCAGCTTGAGATCAGATCAGAGCATCGAGATATGGGTAGAAACATTCAGAGCAGAGAAATTATGACAATTTCTGGTACCCAGACAGCTATTTCGACCTAGAACAGACAATTGGCTCGATCACTTTCGAAGATTCTTACAAGATTTGCAGTTCACAGCTTGCTGAACACTCCTGTGAAGTTGGGCCTCCTGATTGTACACAGAACTCCAGATCTCGCTCTCTGAAGTTGCTGTTCTAGATTGAGAGCTTTTCGGACCCCCTCTGCTTCAGCGGTCACCCCGAATTACTCACTCATTCAATTGACATGAAAATTTGAGGACAGTCATAGCCCTGCTGACAGTGAACGTGACTCGACGGTTTGAAGCTATTTTCTCAAATCTGCTGCGATTGACACCGGAAACCCCAAAATCAACAAAAGTGATGCAATTCTAGTACAATCTGAACTTCAATCTGCCATAACTCCTTCTTTATTGCTCCAAATCGATCAAGAATTTCACTGACAGTGCTTGGCACGACGAGCCCTATCCTCTTGTCTTGTCAGATTTCAGAATACCCTCACCAAAAACTTGACCTCCTCTTAAGACCCTACTACTAAGTTTAGCGATACACAAAGACAAAATTGGACCAATGGGAGTTCATAGCTTCACTCCCCTGTCCTTTTGTGTCCCAAACCACGTGGTGACTTAATTTCATACATAGGCAACCACGTCAAGCCCCTAAAGTGCCAACGTAACCTCTAAACTACATGCGAAGACATGTAAAACGACACGTAATCTCAAAATATAACCTAACCTCGCTAGGAAGCATGCATGGGCGACATGTAATTACAACCCATGAGCTTAACTCCATCTACATGATAATCAACCTACTAAGACTCAAAATATATAACATCCTCAAGTGTCGACTTCTTTGAGGTCCTAACTTCACTTAGAGAGACTAACGCTTGACAGAGAGGTGAATTATTTACAATGTAAAATGATTAACATCACGACAACGCGGGGAGGCTGATAGACAGGCCAGACTTCCTCAGTCGTTCACGTTATCGGAGGCGTTGAGGACCACGTCTATGGTTCTTAAACGACCTATCGATGGTGTAATGGACTTAGAGACATCGACATCCAAGAGTGGAGGTGATGCGAGTCAACCCTCGACATATATGGATGCGACGTCAAACCTGATGTTGGGGGCGGCTACAGCAGTTCTCTGAGTCTCACTATTTTCAGCCATAGATATGAGGACATTGGGAGTAAGCTTGGCTCAAATGTTCCAGTTGGCAGTCACGCTCAGTGAGAGCGAGGATGTAGTTACCTCTAGTGCTGAGGTGGTTCAGCGAGAGGCGGTAGATGTGTCCATGGAGTCGAAGATCAAGACAGCTACCAGTGGTACTTGACAAGTGGCGACTGCCAAGTGAGATGAGTTACCAACTAGGTCGGCGATTGACCGTGCTAGTTTGGCACCAGGTGTGGTGTTGTTGGACAACATAAGTGGTATCTTTTGTTTGGTGACATCTTCAGGGAAGGTGCATCGTCGTTGATGTTGAGGAAAACGGCGTGCATTTGTTTGGGTTTGAAGAAGTCTGAGGTGGAGAGATGTTCATTCCAACTATAGACATCTTTAAGGAGATCAAGAGGTACAGCTCTACACATGACACATGAGATACTGACGGTGAGAGTTCGACTAGATCACCTCACGGATGGCTCTATGGTGAAGACCAAGGCCATCATTACGACCGCAGAGTCGTATGATGTGTTGGTTAGAGGTGATGTGTTATGTCCTATGAGGTTCGTGATCGATTATTGGACAAAGATAGCATCTTACAGATCAAGTTGGCAGTCCGGTGAGAGACGAGAGAGTCGCTTACTAGTGCGGTTCAGTGCTAGAGTTGAGATAACGAAACCTACACCAGGGACGATGGCATCCGTTGTAGGTTCAGTTTGGTCATCACTTGACCAGACGAGTTGTTAGAGGACAATGTCCATGTGGAGAATACTCCGGTCTTTGAGGAGGTGGAGGACATGCTTAGCATGACTATGATAGTACCATCTGTCTTGGATGTCCCACTCTGGAGTTCGAGCAGAGAGTTGCAGCAGTATGTTGATCGATTGGTGCAGCAGGTTTGGGGTGAAGTCTTTATATCGTCAGTAGAGGAACATCGCGTTGTTATTGCTACTGGTCATGTGACCTTATCACCGTTGGATGCAACTCCCAACTGTTTGGAGAGATCAACATAAGTTTGGCTGCGATATTGCAGGCATGCATACAAGTACAGCGATACTTGTATGTGAAGAGAGATGAGGTTACGAGATGCATCTCATTGCATTATCGTGTCGGATATTTTGTGCGTGAAGGATGTCCAGGAAAACGCGAGGTTCCTGGCTATGGAGATGCTGTGTGCCAAACAGAGACAAGACAGAGAAGAACAACCACGAAAAGGAATGCTGCGATATATACCACTCTAAAAGTATATACACTGTCGATTCTTTCTCCAAACAGCACAAAATTGAAGAAAAGACCAGAGCGGTCTATAACCTACTTCAGAAGCCCTAAAGCAAACCTCTGAAACGTAACCTTAGTCTGAAATCGCCAAAACGTAGCTCAAAGCAAGAGGAACTTCTCTTTGCTAATAACCAGAGCCACAACAGTATCATGCGATCCAAACCCAAGTCCAAACCACATCCACACACTAGCTCTTGGCTAAAGCTAGCTACCACAAGCCATATACAACCAACTAAGTCCTTAACGAACTCAAAAGGACGAAACCTGTAGCGAAGGAACCGAAAAAGACCTATCTGGGAACTTTCTCCTTTCGCCAAACGATCTTCAAATGTTGATAGGGTCTCCTTCCCTGACTCCGTTGGCCCAAGAAACCTTCAGATCCGACTTCCGATAGTTGAGATATCGCCAATTTTCGGTCGTAGGTGACCGAACCTTCAAAAACTCCTCCCTGCGGCCCTAAACTGATATCCGTCTTCGCTGGTAGGTAGATCTGGCTACCCTGAACCCAACAAGACTCCAAACAAGCCGTTTGGAGTTCCCCTTGCAAAACTACTCGAGAAATTTGGTCGCAGGCTACAAAAAACAGAAGTAAATCGGCTCCTTGCGGCTCAAATTTGCTCACCACACCCAAACCAACAATCCAATTCACTTACAGTCTTCTCCTATGCGTACATGAGGACTCCCTAATCGCGTAGGCACCAAGAACGAAGAGCTTGGCTCACCGATCGCGAAGAACAATCCAATCTCAGGTCGCAGGCGATGAAAACTTGACGCAAGCGCTTCCCTGCGAGCCAATTTCTCTCACAACTCTCAAACCACCCGATAAAACTTTGTATCGTCTTCAATTTCCTGAAGAACTCGTTGTTCTGATCCCGATGGATCCAAGGACAGCAAGTTTGGACTCCGGAACGGCCCGAACGGTCCAACTCTCCTTCACAGGTAACTGAAAACTCCAATTCTGCTCCCTGCGTCTCAATTTCTCCCAGAACACAACCCCCGATCCGTCTCTTCAAGAACTGTCTTAACCTGTGCGTAGCCTGCACAGATCTGAACCCGATGACACCTTGCGCGCGTGTATTGGACTTCCCAATTCTCCAAAACATCCACCGACAGGTCGTAAGAACAAGCAAGCCCCTTAAGCAGCCCCCTTGCAACAGTCTGTACGTACGAAGTTCAACCCTCAATAATAAGAAGCAGGCCCCTTGCGTCTTTGATATAACGCCTGGAGCCCTAAATACCCAGTCAGCAAGTAACTAGGGGCCTAGCTTGATTTTACCTTCTTTCGAATCGCCTAACTTCTTCCCTGGATGTCCAAACGAAGTAAACAAGATGCCCATGGAAAGCTGACAACGAGCTCTACCCATCCATGTGATGAAAGTGAAGATCCGAAGTTGCGCCAAAAGCCCGTAAGTTGGGGCCTAGCTTGTTTTCTCCATCTTTCGAGTCCTGTAACTTCTCCACTAGGCGTCCAAACGAAGTAGATGAAGTGCCTATGGAAAGCTGACAAGGAGCTCTATCCACTGGTGCGATAAAAACGAAGATCCGAAGTGGTGCCAAAAACCCGTAAGCTGGGGCCTAGCTTATTTTCTCCATCTTTCGAGTCCTGTAAATTTTCCACTAAGCGTCCAAACGAAGTAGACAAAGTGCCTGTGGAAAGCTGACAAGGAGCTCTACCCATCTATATGATGAAAATGGAGATCTGAGATTGTGCCAAAAACCCGTAAGCTGGGACCTAGCTTATTCCTCATGAGTGTCTTTGGAGCGACAAGCATCGAAGTTTGAATTTCAAGTAGGAGCCGGTCCACGACACGACATCCACCCCCTCTGAACCTGTGCATCCTCCGGTATGCACCAGAGATACCAACCAAGGAGTGGACCGGCTTATCGTCCTACTTCCCATCGTAACCAACATCACCTTCAAGATCTTCTGCATAATCCTCATCCTCAAACTGAAACTCCGTCAAGATATCTGCTAGATCGACCTCCTCATCTCTCTTTTTGAAAATCTTGACACGTTTACCTGCCACTGGTACCTTCAAGCTCGTTCCATCCAACTCTTGCAGGGCGTAAGTTGCGTTGTCATGAACCTTCTTCACCACATACGGACCAAACCATCTTCTGGAAAACTTCCGGAGTGCACTATGCTGGTTGTCTAGACTGTTGTCATAGACTAACACCCAATCACCTTCTTTGATTTCCCTAGGTCTCAAACGATGTCGCTGATCAAATCTGATCTTGTTCTTCAACCGTGCTTCTCGCAGCCTATCCAAAGCAGTTTGGATATCCTCTGGTCTTCTCTCTAACTGCCTAATTCGAATAGCAAGAAGCTCTTCTCTAGTCAAATTGTCCTCCCAAGGTAACACACTCCATGTCAGAACATGTTCTTCAATCGGCATGATAGGCTTCTGACCTGTGATGAGTTCCACTGGCATGTAACCTGTCACCGAGCTGTGCGTCGTTCTATCTGCCCATAACGCAAATGGTAAGAGTCGAGGCCACTCGCGCACCCTTCCGTTGCAAGCCTTCACCAAAGCCTTCACAATGGGTGGATGACCACGTTCACTCTTGGCATACCCTTCGGGGTTGTAAGCAGTTGTCAGTGATAACCTCACCCCACACCTTGCAAAGAATTCACGAGCCTCATGTGCATCTAACTCTCCCCGATCTGCAGTGATCTTTCCCACACATCCATACCGACAAACAACCTCTTCCAAGAGAAATTTACATACCCCTTCAGTTGTCTTCGTCCGAAGCGCCCTACCCTCGACTTGATTTGATAGATCTTCTCTAGCAAGTACCAAGTATCTCATCTGTCACAACCCAACCGGCATAATCACCAAGTCTACCACCCACTTGAAATGTATTGCCAGCGGATAAGTTGGATGTAATCCGTCACGATGTCGGATGTTCGAATACATCTGACATGTCAAACAAGACTCCACAAAAGATACAACATCCCTGTACATGCTTTTTCACCAATACCGCTCTTTCATCTTGGTAAAAGTGGCCCAAATCCCTCGATGTCCAGCCCAAAGACTCTCATGGAATGCCTTGAGCAACTTCTGCTGATCTTCCTTGTCGCAAATCACCCGTAGCGGTATCCCACCTTTCTGCTTCGGTCGTTTCCAAAGAAACCCATCCTGCAACATGAAGTTGTAGGTCTTCCTTCGAACTCTCCGAAACCTCTCATCCGTCCAACCTGTCTGCTTAACCATCGTACTAAGGTACCTCCCGATATCAAGCAAATCACCATCATACAACCCTTCAACAAACAACTCTTCTTCCCTTCCTGTCTGTGCAATCGAATAGAACTCTGTACCCACGTCGTCAATGTCTTCTACCATCTCATCTTCCCCATCATATCGAGCCCGAGATTACATATCCGCCATCAGATTATCCTTCCCTGCAATATGTCTAAACTCTGGGTTCAACGACTTGATATATGCGATCCATCGTAACATCGCAATATCAGGAGTTGAACAATTCATGATCATTCCTAACAACGGCAAGCAATCAGTTTCAACCACCACTACTGCTCCAATCAAATACTCTTTCTCAGTCTTCATAGCTGAAACTATACCCCACAATTCTCTCTTCACTTGCGGGTAAGCACGTTGTCGAGGACTTAACACCTTCGCTCCGAACCTAACTGCAAACCTGTCTCCATCCTCGTCATCCTGTCCGACTGCCCATCCAATTGCAACTGGGCTTGTATCCACAGTAAGAATCACCGGCCTAGCACCCTTGTAATCAATCCTTCCCAGGACTGGAGGAGATGATAGTAAAGACTTCAGCTTCTTTACCGCATCAGTATGCTCTTCCTCCCATCTGAACTTATGACCCTTACGCAACAATCCATACAACGGATCTGCCACTTGCGCATAATGAGGAATCCAAATGTGGTAGAATACACAAGCACCCAAAAATCTTCTTACTTCTGTCAGCGAGTTGCAAACCTCCTTCATCCTTCCAATCGCATCCACCTTGTTCAGATCTGGCTTCCGACCAAACGATCCACACAAATGACCAACGATCAAAACCTCTCTAACCCCAAAAGTAGACTTCGCACCTGACAACGTAAGATGAACTTCCTCAAGTCGAGATAGGATCTTCTCACAGTCTGCGATGTGATCAGTGACGTATCGCCGACACCCTCTCTGATCTAATGCTTCATCCTTCTCATCTTCCACACATCCTTTAATGGGGATGTCATCCAAGAACGGCATCGTCTTTTCAGGAATGAAGTCTCTTAGAACTCGATTCATCCCGTTCATCATGTGTGCTACCGAGTTGGTAGCTCCCTGTGGTAAAGTACACATCCTAACCAACCCCAAAGGTGTCCTCATTGTCGTGAAGCTTCTGCTCTCCTCCGCTAGTTGAAACTGATCATATCCTGAGTAAAGATCTCCCATCGAGTAAATCGCTCTTCCTGCAAACGCTTCTGCAAACTCATCCACAATCGGTCCCACCCCAGCATTTCTGATTGTTACTGCGCTCACCGGCTGCATGTCTTGGATGAACCGTAGCGACCCATTCTTCTTTGGTACTGTAAACCATCTGCTTGAATATGGTGCAAACGACGGCTCCAAGATCTTCATCCGCATCTTCTCCTTCAGCAACTCCACTAGTTTGGGCAAGTGAGCCCGCGGTACTGGAATTGGTCTCAGGTTCCATGGCACATGCGGTACCGTAAAGATAACCATCGGAGTAACAACGTACGGATCTACACACCCAATCTCATGTGGCTCAAAAGCAAATGCTTTCCCATGTCTTGAAAGCATCTCCTTGAAGCACATCCTCTCTTCTGGTAGAAGAGACTCATCAGATCCAATCTTCAGCTCTTCAAGGGTCTTCTCCGTGAACTTGTGTCTTATCATTACATGATCTCTCAAACTCTTCTCCTTTGAAGCTCGATCCATCTGTTGGTTGGTGTCTTCCGGCAAAGGACCAGCAACTGGCTTTACCTTCCTATCCACTGTCTTGTACCTTGTCTCAACTCGAACCTCCGGTGCACGGAATGATTCGATCACCGAATAGACCTCCCTTGAATGAATCTGCACGACCTTATCCATATCCTCCCATCCAATAGACATGATCTCTCGCAAAGGATCTTCCAACCCATCCTCTTCATAAACACCAGAAATCCATTCATCCCCTTCTAGCTCACCCAACTCTTTCAACATCAACTCAACACCACGCAAATGTTTTTGTTCTTTTCTTCTCAACTCTTCTATCCTCCTGTAAATAGCAATCCCACAATCTGAAAACCCAACAAACCCTGTACAAAATTCACTATCTCCATCAAGCGAGAGTACCTTCTCTTGCGCACCACCACAATCCCGCTCTATAGTGGTACTCAACGAAAATCCTTGAACTCTTCACTCACCCTTGGAAGCGGCTTTTCCCTCAAATGATCTCGGTTGCGCTCGTGGTTGGACGGTACAGTCAGGAACTGTACCGCTCTCTTCCCATCTTGACTTCGGATCCTAGCATACGCAGATCCGTCGTCCAGTACCTTTGTCTCCATCCGGGTCGCTATGATGAAAGGTTGGCCCAGAATGAGCGGGTATGATGTAGCTTCCTGAACAAAGAAGTTTTGCTCGATAGCAACATCACCTACGCGCACTCTGATGTCTGGACAAGCTCCATACAAGTCTCCTCTCGTGTCGTTGGCTGCTCTTATGACCCATCCATGCTCTGTGTCGATCGGCCACTTCTTCTTCTTGTATAGCTCCTTGGACATGATGTTGATTTCTGATCCATGATCGATCAGAGCAACCACCGGCTCATCCAAGTCTTCGATCCTCACCAACGTCTCCGTCGTAGCTCGAGCCCAGTGACTGTGACTATAATGACTTGAGCTCCGCTTCCCATCCTCCTCTTCATCCTCAAAATGCACCCTGCGTCTTCGATCTCTTTCTTCCTCTGGAGAATAGACACTGCACCTTGCAAGCTCTCTCTCCTCATCCACAGACATCCTAGTATCCACAGCATGCGATAAACTAGTCTCACCCGTAATCTGTCGTTTCCGTTTGATGACATCGATGATGACATCATGAAACTCACGCTTGGCGATGCCTAACACTTCTCTCAAGGTAAACTCCACCTTCGCATTCAAAATGCGATCTTCCAAGACTCCCTTCAAGTATGTTGAAGCCTCGATATCCGACTGCAGCTTGTATGCAGCCGGCTTACCCTTCTCCTTCTGAGATTTCTCCTTCGATGGAGAAGGAGCATCGTCCATCGGTAGGTCTTGAGCTCCTGCATCCCGAAGCTCTTGGTAAACCTTCTCCCCTCGAGTCTGTCTCTTTGAAGAAGTCCCTTCTCCTGAATCCTCTGAATCTCGCCTTCTCTTCTCTTCCAACAACGCTTCGTGTTGGTTCTTGGCGATGTACGCATGCACCGATAGAGCTTCTATCGGATCCTCCCATCCAGTATCCCTTCTGATCGTAGCAGCTGTCCTCTGCAACGTCTCACGTGCCATCTTCCCTTTTTGTTTCATGGAGATGGCAGATGACCACAACTCACTTGGCTCAACTTGCTTGTTGAAACTCCTCTCAGCCTGATCCTCTACCCTTGTGTCATAAGTTCCAGCTTCCACGATGGCGACTGCTTGTGCTGATAGGTGGTCCTCAACCAACTTCTTCATCCCTCCTCTACCAAAGTTGGTCTGAAGAAGTGCACCAGTATCCCTCAACGCTACCTTCCCATCCTTCCAGAAGATCAACCCGTGCTGCAAGGTATCACTGAACTCCTTGCAATCTCTGCGCGGATGATCGGTACCATCGCACCAGATACACCGCTGGATCCAGCCTTGCTTCTCAACAGGTTTCGCTCCGCTTGTAGACCCTTGTTCCTCCAATCTGGTGAGCTTGATCTGCAAGTCTCGCATTCCACGCATGATCTCCTCAAAGTTTGAATCATCCTTCTTCGGAGGTACCATAGGTACCTGAACAATTGGAACAACTGGAACAGCTGGAGCAACTGGTACTACCTGTCTAGCAACAGGAACCACTGGTCGGACTACAGGAACAGGTGTTACAGCTGTAGGTGTTGACGTCAGTCTCCTAACAGGAACCTTCTCTCGCTTCTGCTCCCTCTTGGTGAACAGACCAACAGCTTCTTCAACCTTCTTCCAGCTGCTAGTCAATCCATCGTCCTCCTCCCGGTCTTCCAGAAGTACCTCTAGCTTCTCTTGCAACTTCTCATCTGCAGCCCGGAGAAATAGCTCTGTCTTGTTGGACTGCAACGTCAACTTCTCCATCCTGGTTAGCCGTGAAAACTGCTTCTCAAACTCCCTGAGCAACTCAGTAGCTTGTAGACCCTTCCTTGGTTGCTCAACCCACTCCAAGAAGGACTTCTTGGTGACTCGATCAGAGTCCTCCAAAAAGTACTCATCCATCAAGGCACGAGCAAACGTCTCCCAATCCTTGTTAAAATGCTTCGTTAGCATTTTAACATGATCCCTAATCTCTGGAGCTGCTGCTAACTCAAACGTCTCAATCATCTCATCTTCTGAGACCTGGTTCAGCTCCATCTCCTTCACATAATGCCTCAAATATCTTGAGACGTCTTTCCCTTCAAACTGGTCAATCCTGCTGACCACCGCTTGTAGCGTCTTTGTTGCCAAAGCTTCCTTCCGCTCATCAGATTGTTGCTGCCGTAAGAACATAGTGAAAGCTTGGAACATCGATGCAGTCGCTGGATCCAACTGCACCTTCGGCAACCCACTTGAACCACTAGCTCCATCTCCATCACCTTTCCCATCCCCACTCATGACTGCCAATCTCTTCTTCAAAGTTCACACACAGAAGAAATCTCCACCCCAGACCTTCACGTCGAGTTCACCACCGTATCGTGTCGGATATTTTGTGCGTGAAGGATGTCCAGGAAAACGCGAGGTTCCTGGCTGTGGAGATGCTGTGTGCCAAACAGAGACAAGACAGAGAAGAACAACCACGAAAAGGAATGCTGCGATATATACCACTCTGAAAGTATGTACACTGTCGATTCTTTCTCCAAACAGCACAAAACTGAAGAAAAGACCAGAGCGGTCTGTAACCTACTTCAGAAGCCCTAAAACAAACCTCTGAAACGTAACCCTAGTCTAAAATCGCCAAAACGTAGCTCAAAGCAAGAGGAACTTCTCTTTGCTAATAACCAGAGCCACAACAGTATCATGCGATCCAAACCCAAGTCCAAACCACATCCACACACTAGCTCTTGGCTAAAGCTAGCTACCACAAGCCATACACAACCAACTAAGTCCTTAACGAACTCAAAAGGACGAAACCTGTAGCGAAGGAACCGAAAAAAACCTATCTGGGAACTTTCTCCTTTCGCCAAACGATCTTCAAATGTTGATAGAGTCTCCTTCCCTGACTCCGTTGGCCCAAGAAACCTTCAGATCCGACTTCCGATAGTTGAGATATCGCCAATTTTCGGTCGCAGGTGACCGAACCTTCAAAAACTCCTTCCTGTGACTTAAAACCGCTCACACCGCACAAACGGATCGTCTAAACTGATATCCGTCTTCGCTGGTAGGTAGATCTGGCTACCCTGAACCCAACAAGACTCCAAACAAGCCGTTTGGAGTTCCCCTTGCAAAACTACTCGAGAAATTTGGTCGCAGGCTACAAAAAACTGACGTAAATCGGCTCCCTGCGGCTCAAATTTGCTCACCACACCCAAACCAACAATCCAATTCACTTACAGTCTTCTCCTATGCGTACATGAGGACTCCCTGATCGCGTAGGCACCAAGAACGAAGAGGCTTGGCTCACCGATCGCGAAGAACAATCCAATCTCAGGTCGCAGGCGATGAAAACTTGACGCAAGCGTTTCCCTGCGAGCCAATTTCTCTCACAACTCTCAAACCACCCGATAAAACTTTGTATCGTCTTCAATTTCCTGAAGAACTCGTTGTTCTGATCCCGATGGATCCAAGGGCAGCAAGTTTGGACTCCGGAACGGCCCGAACGGTCCAACTCTCCTTCACAGGTAACTGAAAACCCCAATTCTGCTCCCTGCGTCTCAATTTCTCCCAGAACACAACCCCCGATCCGTCTCTTCAAGAACCGTCTTAACCTGTGCGTAGCCTGCACAGATCTGAACCCGATGACACCTTGCGCGCGTGTATTGGACTTCCCAATTCTCCAAAACATCCACCGACAGGTCGTAAGAACAAGCAAGCCCCTTAAGCAGCCCCCTTGCAACAGTCTGTACGTACGAAGTTCAACCCTCAATAATAAGAAGCAGGCCCCTTGCGTCTTTGATATAACGCCTGGAGCCCTAAATACCCAGTCAGCAAGTAACTAGGGGCCTAGCTTGATTTTACCTTCTTTCGAATCGCCTAACTTCTTCCCTGGATGTCCAAACGAAGTAAACAAGATGCCCATGGAAAGCTGACAACGAGCTCTACCCATCCATGTGATGAAAGTGAAGATCCGAAGTTGCGCCAAAAGCCCGTAAGTTGGGGCCTAGCTTGTTTTCTCCATCTTTCGAGTCCTGTAACTTCTCCACTAGGCGTCCAAACGAAGTAGATGAAGTGCCTATGGAAAGCTGACAAGGAGCTCTATCCACTGGTGCGATAAAAACGAAGATCCGAAGTGGTGCCAAAAACCCGTAAGCTGGGGCCTAGCTTATTTTCTCCATCTTTCGAGTCCTGTAACTTTTCCACTAAGCGTCCAAACGAAGTAGACAAAGTGCATGTGGAAAGCTGACAAGGAGCTCTACCCATCTATGCGATGAAAATGGAGATCTGAGATTGTGCCAAAAACCCGTAAGCTGGGGCCTAGCTTATTCCTCATGAGTGTCTTTGGAGCGACAAGCATCGAAGTTTGAATTTCAAGTAGGAGCCGGTCCACGACACGACAGCGTCATGTGACACATTTGGTGCAGAGATATCTTGAGTTGTTGTCCATATGTTCGAATGAGAGAGAGTGTTTGAAGGCAGTGTGAGAACCCTTTTACTCTCATCACTGATCACCAACCGCTCAAGTGGTTGATGGAGTCCGACAAGCCTACATGGAAGCTTGTAGGATGGGCTCTGATCTTACAGAAGTATGACTTTCATGTAGTGCATAGACCTGGAGTTGCAAACTTAGATGCTGATGGGTTGAGTTGCAACCCATGCACGAGTCAGCAGGATCAAACCTGGGCTCGATGACAGACGAGGTTGATGAGGAGATGGTGCCAAGGTGACATGCATCTGTCTTTCTTTGTGTGTTGGTCATGAACTCTAGTATGGAGGGCCGGGTCGTATCTTTCTCAAGTCACAGAGTAGATGGTGAGTCTCCAGATCCTGAGGATGGAGATGGTGTCATAGACCAGCAAGATATCCACGACGATGTGACCATAATGGAGTATCTACGTACTGGAGTGGTGGTAAGCACAGTAAGTGTCAAAGGAGCGAGATCGTGTCCTTCAACGAGCGAAGAGATTTCAACGAGAAGGACGACATGTACTTCGAGTGTAGGATGATGAGAGAATATGGATAGTGCCACATCCATCTCAAAGGCACAGTTAGTACGACATGCTCATGAAGAGTTGAAACATTTTGGAGTGAAACGTACACCTAGCTTACTTCAAGGATAGTATTGGTGGCGTGGTATGCACATCGATGTGCATCAGTTTGTGATCGAGTACGAGCATCGTTTAATGCTCCTACTCCACAATTACACCCCTTATTGATTATGGGGTTGGATTATCGTTGGAGTTTGGATTTTGCGAGACCGTTACCGTTGATTGTACGTCACCACCGATATGTGTTGGTGATGGTGGAGTACTTCTCCAAGTGGATTGAGTTAGTGGTATTATCGGACAAGGCGAGTGAAGGAACAACGTATGCATTCTTAGATCGAATGCTGAGTCGGTTTGAAGCACTAGCGGAAGTGCTGACAGACCAAGGTACAGAGTTCCTTGATGAGTTTCAAGTCTTGTGTGATCAGATACTGATTGACCATCGGACTACATCTCGAGATCATCCTGAGGTGGATAGTTTGACGGAGAGGGTAGTTCAAACGATGAAGAGAGGATTGCGCAAGTATGGCTTGCAGAAGGATCATTTGGGAGACTAAGATGTGTAGTTATCATGGTTGACTATGGGCTACCGTTTTAGCCGACAAGTGTCTTTGGTTTCCTTCTCTCTGTATTTTCTATTGTATGACCGAGATCCATATCTACCTTCGGCCATTCCTCGTGATTCTGCTGAGGTGCTGAACCTTGATGACCCGGATAGGTGGATGAGCGCTTGTTCTCAACGAATAGAGACATCTTGGAGAGTTATGCCTATGGCTTTTGAGAACTTAGCGATTGCTCAGCATAGAGACATGTTGCGATATGCGACTATTCGAGGAGGAGGTTATCAGCCATCGATTCGTAGGTTTCATCCTGACGATTATATCTATCTATAGTATATTACACCGGCGATGTTGGACGTGACCGTAAGGCACACTATTTTACGAGTGCGTGAGGTGTTACCTTCTGGAGTACTTGTGTTAGAGGGTAGTGATGGTGTTGTTTGGAAGGACCATGTGCGTAATTGCACATCATGTCATCTTTCCAACATCGATGGTATCGTTGATCCAAGCTTAGCAGTTGTACGCGCGACCTTGAGGTGTATGATGTGTGGGTTTGCTGGTGGAGCAGCCCATATGTTGGTATGTGATGGTTGTTCGAGAAGTTGACACATGTCATGTTTGACTCCATCTCTCTGGGTCGTTCCTATTGGACGTGAGGTTTGTCCTCGATGTATATAGCAGGGATAGCCGATTAGATCTTTGCGTGGTATGGATTGCAGACAAGCAATTAATGATGAGATGATGTAGCACCCAACCTCCTGATCCTTACACTCTTGAAGTTGTTTATCACGTAGTTGGGATATAGAGCTAGAGTTAGAGGGACCTAACCGTCAGTTAGGGAGGGCGATTGTGTTATACTTGGGGGTATGTATATGACATCGTCCATGTGTTATGTGCGTGTGGTGTACCTCTGACAATGATGTATGTTGTGTAGCAATGTGTGTGCGTACGATAGTTGTCACGTCAGTTTACCACCATGGTTAGGTTGATCGAGTACGGAGTGGCTAATCCCGATAGGGTCGTTAGTGCTGTTAGGGCGAGTTGGTGGGATAGTCCACTAGTCGGTAAGAACCATCCTCCATCTATGTCACATAGCTTTTCAGAATAAGTCTATCTCGCATGAGGAAACAACAACAGAGCCAAGGTGTTGAGAGGGCCTAACTATCAAAAAAGATTGTCAGAGCAATCACCTCTATAGATAATAAACCCACCTGCCCACATGATATCGACAATGATGTCTATCTACATGTGAGAGGTCCTACCACACATTCATCTCCGGTCCTAAGATGTCACAAAAGACCTCATGATCCTCCTATCAAACTCTCTAAGGCGCAAGATGAAAATAGGAGACGAAGGTACTGTGCAGAGTAAGTAACCTGGACGACGTGTAGTGACAGAAGAAAGGATATCAAAGACAACATGACGGTCCTCTAACCTAAGGAGATCCTCAATATGCAAAATGTTCTCCGTCAGAGCAACATCTAAGAACAAAGAGATGAAGTCTTATGAATCCATCGGTACTCCGAGGATACGTAAACCATCTCTAGGTGTAACAAATCCCTTTCGAAGCTAGAGGTCCGACGGAATATCTATGAGAGACCAAACCATGCAGTGTGACACATTCACTCTCAACCTTACCAAGGCCAATTGAGAGACGAGGTGATCAAAGACATTATAGACTTGGTGTATCAGATCTAAGATATGCGTGTCATCAGCTAGAGATGGAAAGACACAACATAGAGCAATCAAGGCGGTGGTCAAGAGAGATCTATAGTGAGCTAAGACAAAGAGTGGTCCATCCAAAGGGTCTCCTTGACGAGTTCTTGCAGCGGAGCTGATGATTGTAACCTCCTCTATAGAAAGATCATTCTAGTAATAGAGAGAGGAGGAAGAACCATAGAACGATCGTACAAAAGAAACGAGACGCATCAGAGATCCACCGACATTCATGAATTCTCTAAAGATAGAAGCGCAAGAAATACTATTAAAAGTATTTTTCACGTTGTCGAGATGAGAGTCTTCTTGAGAAGGGCGGAATCTTCTGACTGTGGTATGATCGTGAAGGTTGTGATACAACTACTCATGAAAGCGCTGGGCTTCTGACTGACAGGCTTCAGGTCATGTGATGACACTATGAACACTCATACAAGTCCATTGGATCCTCTAGTATACTCAGAAAAATGAAAATCAGGTTAAACTGGTAGTGATAAGATCAGACAGCGAACTTTAACAGTCAAGAATCAGAAACATACGATGGTTTAGGCTTCAGAACTTCTCCTATATGTAAATGAGCCCTACTGAAGACACATACGAAATTTCAGCTTGAGATCAAATAAGAGTACCGAGATATGGACAGAAACGTTCTGAGCAGAGAAATTACGGTAATTTCTGATACCCAAACAACTATTTCGACCTAGAACAAAGAATTGGCTCGATAACTTTCGATGATTCTTACAGGATTTGGAGTCTACAGCATGCTGAACACCCCTGTGAAATTTGACCTCTAGATTGTACACATTCTCCAGATCTCGTTCTCTGAAGTTGCTGCTCAAGATTGAGAGCTTTTCGAACCCCCTCTGCTTCAGCGGTCGCCCTGAATTACTCACTCATTCATTGAAGCAATTTTCTCAATTTTGCTGCGATTGACACCGAAAACTCCAATCCAGTGTTCCAATTTTGACACAATCCGAACTTCAATCTGCCATAACTTCTTCTTTATTGCTCCAAATCGATCAAGAATTTGACTAACTGCGATTGGCACGACGAGCCCTATCCTCATGTGTCCTCAGATTTCAGAATTTCCTCACCAAATGCTGGAACTCCTCTTTAGACCTCTATTTCTAAGTTTAGCATTTCATTAAAGACAAAAATAGACCAATAGGAGTTCATAGCTTCACTTCCTTGTCCTTTTGTGCCTCAAACCACGTGGTGACTTCATTTCACATATAGGCTATCACGTCAAGCCCCTAAAGTGCCAGCGTAAATCTTAAACTACATGCGAAGACATGTAAAACGACCCGTAATCTTGAAAGATAACCTAACCACGCTAGGAAGCATGCATGGGTGACATGCAAGTGCAACCCATGAGCTTAAACTCTATCAACACGATAAACAACCTACTAAGACTCAAAATATATAACATTCTCCAGAATTGACTTCTCTGATGTCTTAACTTCACTCAGAGAGACTAACTCCTAACAGAGAGGTGAATTATTCACTATGTGAAATGATTCACATCACGACATCCACCCCTCTAAACCTGCACATCCTCTGACATGTGCCAACCTCTTCATCCTTCTGTCTGCTCTTCATCATCGTCATTCTCCTCCGTCTCAACCTCTTTGGTAGACTCGTCTTCGTTTCTCGTCATCCCCTGCTCAGACTCCAAAAAGTTGAACAAATCTACTGATCCTCCACGTTGTTTGAACAATTTCACTCGTTTGCCAGCCACAGATAGTTTCAAAGGAGTATCATCTAACTCACGTAAACTATAAGTGATATTCTCATATACATCTAACACAACATAAGACCCGAACCATCTTCGTGAGAACTTACGAAGTGTAGAATGCTGGTTCTCCAGCGTGCTATCATACACCAGAACCCAATCACCAACATGTATTGGCTTTGATCATAATCGGTGAGTCTTGTCGAAACGCTCTTTGTTTCTGACTCGAGTCACCTTCAGTTTTCTTTGTGCCTCAGCAAGATCCTCCTCTCTTCGCTCCAACTGCCTTGTTCGTAAAGCCAGGAGTGAAGTATGATCTATACCATCTTCCCATAGTAACGTAGCCCACGTACGAAAGTCCTCCTCAACATGCATGATTGGCTTCTGTCCCAACATAAGCTCAACTGGCATATAGCTAGTCGTGGTACAGTGTGTAGTTCTATCAGCCCATAAAGCAAATGGAAGTAGTCTGTCCATTCTCTAGGCCTACCATCACATGCTTTTACTAAAGCGTGAACAATAGAAAGGTGTCCTCGTTCACTCTTACCAATGCCCTCTAGATTCATGGCAGTAGTAAGTCGAAGCTTTACTCCATAATGAGCAAAGAACTCCTTCGCTTCTGCACCTCTCAACTCGCCCTTATCTGCTCGTAATCTTCCAACATATCCATAACGACAGATGATATCTTCAAGCACAAACCTACATATATTCTCTGTAGTCTTCGTTCGTAGTGCTCGTCCCTCCACGTAGTTGGAGAGATCTTCTCGAACCAACACCAAGTAACGCATCTCCCATAGTCTCGACGGCATCATCACAAGATCAAGGACCCACGAAAAATGAATACTAGGTGGGTAGGTAGATACAAGCCCATCTCTGTAACGGACTTTAGAGTAGAACTGGCAGTGTAGACATGACCTAACAAAATCCACTACGTCTTGAAACAAACCCTTCCACCAATATCGCTCTTTCATCTTCATGTACGTAGCCCAAACTCCACGGTGTCCAGCCCACAAGGTGTCATGAAACTCCTTAAGCAGATTCAGCTTCGTCGGTTGATCATCCACCACTCTAGCAAGCATCTCATCTCTTCTCTTCGGGCGTTTTCACAGATAACTTTCACGTAGAAGGTAACCGTACGCCTTTCGTCTAATCTCCTTGAACTCTACATCACTCCATCATTCTCTTCTGCATAATGAACTCAGATAAAATCCAATATCCAACTCTCCGTGTAGAACTTCTCGTTGAACGGCAGTGGTTCCAAGTCTGAAGTCTGCTGACCAACTTGACACCAAACGTCTCTCTTTTCTTCATCTTCGACCTCTGCAATCATCTCACCCTCATCGGTATAACGAGCCCTAGATAACATATCTGCAACAGGATTATCCTTTCATGCTATATGTTTTAGCTCAGGATTCATACTCCGGATATAAACAATCCATCGTAGCATTGCTATGTCTGGAGTATTACAGTTTGCTATCATACATAGCAAAGACAAACAATCTGTTTCTACTATCACACGGTGTCGTATTGTACATAGGTTTGTACAGTGAAAAGTATTGCAAAGAGATGTTTTTTTATATTGTGTAAAGGAAGCTGCCCTGCAGCTTAACAAGCTGGGCAGGAGCTAAGCTGGGGTCATGCTTGACAAGCTGCCCCCTAGCTTAGACTGAAATATCACCTTGAAAGAGGTCGAAAGGCATCAGAATGCAGAGCTCGACGAGGAGAGCGACCTCATGCTCCCAGTTTTGACAGAAAGTGCTTTGAGCAATAGTTAGCACGTGTTCTAAACTGAAAAATATGCGAAAGAGGGAAATCTGTCGATTCTGACTTGTGACTCGAACTCAGAATCTGATTGCGTAGGTGTGTAGGTGTTCCCAAGTACTATAGTTTTGACTCTTTACTCGTTTAAAACAGAGTTGTATGGGAAAAGTTAGCGTAGAAAAAGCTAGTAAAGACTTTACAGGAAGATTTCCTTAGTAAAGCATATGTACAAACTGTAAAAGCTTTTTAAACAGAACCAAAGGCCATCCCAGTGATAGGGCGCCTGTCTAGGAGGGAAGTGGTCTCAGGATCAATCCCTCTTGGCCTCTGGTTCCTATTTTGGCATGTTGGCCTCCCGGATGGGAGTCTATGTTGGGTATTCAGCCATGTCCTGTATACCTAGGGGCGGGAGACCGGTATCTCCCTTAATCGTGGACTTCCTGGCCTAAGCCTCCGCATGCCATCCTGAATATACTATGGGAGATACCTAGTGCGCATATGGGGGGGCTGTAAGCCCTGTGGGGCAGCCTCATAAGTGTTAGGGCTTCGGCCTACATTGGATGGCTTGTAGTATATTCAGGATGGCATCAAGAGCACAGGAAACTTTTGCTAATTAGTTAAATAAGCATCGAGTAGGCTTGCGATGAAGAATGAGGTTATGTGAACCTTTATTAGTGTAGGGGTAGAGTTTGTGGAGACAACTGTGAAACTTGTATTAAAAAGGGGTCAACTTTGTAAATAATGCTCTGTACGCATAAGGACAGCAGGGGGGCAGCTTAAGCTAGGGCCCTGCTTGTGATAAGTGACTGCACTTATAAGGACAGCAGGGGGCAGCTTAAGCTGGGGCCTTAACTTTTAGGTTTAATACCTGCGACGGCTGGAGATCGGGGAACACTTTTTCAAGGGAGTTTTCTGAGAGAACTGAGGCGGAAGGAGGAAAAAGGAGCAGAATTAGGGATTGAGGAGAGGAGACGCTGAGAAGCTTGGAGGCTGAGTGGGGATCGATTTTTCTGACAGAATTGAGTGGATTGAGGAGAGGAGACGCTGAGAAGCTTGGAGGCTGATTAGGGATCGATTTTTCTGACAGAATTGAATAGAGTGAGCAGGGGAGATCGTGAGAGAGGCAGGAAAGTGTTTTGGAGACAAGAACCTCATATGTTGCACAGTTTTGAGGTTTGGAGGTAGAATTGAACGGACAGGGCGGTTTATTTGAAGAGGATTGCTTTTTACAAGGCTTTGGTTGTCGTGAGATCAAATTCCTTGGAATTTTCAGCTGAGACGGACTCAGGAGAGGAGGAGAGAGATATTTTCTTAAACAGTGAAGCAGTTGACACTGAAATAAAGCTATTTCTACTCCGGAGAGATCTATTTGTGTACCTGAGTGCGTGATTGAGTGTTTGTTTTGCAATTGGTGAGCACAAGAGGTTGTGTTTTGAGATTTCATCGTCTGCAGCGACTTATTTTCCTTTCTGGTCATTTCTCTTTGATCTATCACAGTCAGGAGGTCCGCCCTCCCCAAGAAAGACTCTCGTCTCGACAACGGGCACCTATCAAGAACTCTCGATCTACCTTTATAGCAGTAACAGCTCCCCACAACTCACGCTTCACTTGAGGATAGTTACGTTGCCTATCCGTTAGGATTCGCGCTCCAAACCTAGAAACAAACCGCACACCATCTGCGTCTTCTTGACCAACTGCCCAACCAATCACCTTTAGACTCGTGTCAACGGTCAGTATGATAGGTCTTCCGCTCTCGTAGTTAAGTCTCCTTAGTACAGATGGAGACTTCAGAATCTCTTTCAGCTGCTCCATCGTCTCGTTATGTTCTTGCTGCCAAGTAAACCTCTTTCCTTTCCTCAGAAGTGCAAAATAGAGACTCGACAATGTGTACATAATGAGAAATACTCACACGAAAGAACACACAAGCTCCTAAGAATCATTGAACCTCAATGATGTTGGTACAATATGCTATCCTTGCTATAACATCTATCTTCTCTGGGTTCGGCGTCTCCTAAAAGTACCGCATAAGTGACCAACCACCACAATCTCTGACATTCCAAAATGAGATTTGGTACTTGACAGAATGAGATATATCTCTTCCAAGCGCATCAGAATCTTTTTCACATCTCGAATGTGATATGCAACGAACTTTCTGCAACCATCAGAAGTCATAGCTTCGTCCTTGTCCTCCATCGGACAACTTTTCATGGAAATATCATCCAGAAATGGGATAGTAACCTCTGGTAGAAAAGTTAACAATGTCATAATGATTGCACATGTAGACCTCCGCTCTTGGCTAACCTGACAATCCAATGTGATCCAATCATAGCTCTTGTGCATCTTTCTCACATGAGACTTTATCTCTTGCAAGATAAATAACTGACCGCACACCGGACATGATATGTCTCGAATCAATCTTGATCTCATGAGAGAGAGAGTACTCATAGCTAAAAAAAAAGCGATATCCAACCAAACGATACTCGTAATAAAAATATCTCAAAAATATACATTCAAATAAAGAACACTAATCCTCTAGCAATAAAAAATACACTATATGTAAAAAAAATTCTCTCAATAATTCTAAACAAAAACTATGTAAACTTTTAAAAACCAAAAATATTTAATATTCACTCATTGCTTCACTGAATTGTATCAATTTAAAAAAAAAAAAAACAATTGAAAAAATTATAATCAAATCTACACTAACCCACCCGGACATACTCCACCCTCTCAACCTACACTCTCTTCTCTCCTCTCCGCTCTCTCTCTTCCCCTCTCGCACACTCACAAGTCAAGTTCTCTCTCTTCCCCTCTCGCACACTCACAAGTCAAGTAACAAACCGAGTTGCAGGGATAACACGCGACGCAATGAATAGCCAACGGACGGAAAAACCAATCAAGCCGTACAAGGGAAAGAAGGAACCGAAGGGCAAAGCAACCATCGCCACGAAGGGAGTGGCAGGGATGGGATAAGGACATCTAGACAACGTGTGAGGTACATTCCCGACAAGACGATACACCCTCTGAGATACTTTGGATGAACTCGACTGATCGCAGAGGTTGAGGAAGTAAATTGTAGGAGAATTGCATGTTGGAAGGCCACATTTCTCATACTATTGAGAAGGGGCATGAAATGCATGACCGATTTCCTTTTCTGCTGAGACATTGCATCCACTATCTAAACGAGGTGTACTTTTGGACACCACACGCACTTATACTCGAATATGGAGCTGTTGTTTGGGCTGCTAATACCAAGCAAAGACTCTCGGCCGGAGGATATCCAGTTGAAAGCTCTCCGGCTTTTGATCGGTCGCGTTTGCACGAATAGCGGTGCAGGAGGATTTGGTGTAGAAACACTCGAACATATACATAGCGAAACTCAACTGGCCATAGAAACTGGGGCAATTAGAACTCAGCAGGTGTTTAAGAAGGTGTTTAAGACTACTTCGGCGCAGGATAACCTGTTAAACAAGCAGAGGCAAGCAAGACAAAGAAGGCACCAGAAATTTTGAGAATAGAAGACCTATCAGGGAAGCTTTGGAACATGTTTGAACTCGAGATGAATTTAGACGGTGAAAGAGGCAACGGGCAGGTTTCCCGACATAAGACAGAGAGGAGCATCACAAGAATAATATTTCTCCTGGAATAAGCTGGTTTAGGACCTACCTTAGAGGAACCCGTATTGTCGATTGGTTTGAGCAGGTAGAATCCCTTTGAACACCGAACACTAAGATGAGCCAGCAGATTAAGGTGTGTACTCCCTGTGAAAAATATCGGAGCTGCTATATGGGGGTTACAAGATTCAGTTGGCTAGCAGCTGAAATTGTTCTCGAACTCTCTTTTGGATTCGGACTGAGACTGACGAAGTGGCTTCTGTTGATGAAATTAAATCCGTCCTGGCTGAAACCGGGAAGATGAGGATGAATGTACTTTACGGTAAGTCGTCGTAAGGTCAGCGCGAGACCAAATAGGACCCATTTCATTGTCTGTCCAGACAGTGGTAGTGAGCACCGAAACTCGTTTTCTATGCCGCTCTTCCTTCTGGGGACTGTCCATTCGAGGAAAACTCTGTCTTCCCTTTTCATGCAATATTTCTACATAACCAAAGCTCGCTTTCCTCTTCAGGTAACCACTTTGCTCAGTGCATTGTGGTTTAGCAGTATCGGTCTTATGTACGAATCGTGTTACAGGGTTCTTCGATTCCTCGAAACCTTTTCTCCTGCCTGGTATGCCTTCAAACTCGTAATCAAAGCTAATTGCGTTGCATAGTTCTCCTTTGTTTGACGGTGCCGTGATAAGTTCACTCGACTACCACTAGTTTACGACCGGATTCCTCGTGAGCCCTTCCGAAATGAATAAAGACCCTTGGCAGATGAGGAGCTTGGTGAACAAGAATGTGACAAACCTCGCTTGGCCTTTTCTCTTTCATCGACGTCTTGACACCCTCGTGCTTGGTGCTGATGAAGTCAGGGAGACAGTCGCTGTGCGTGTTTGGTGAGTACGTGTACCAGCGTTGTGTGTGTGTTTCTTTGTAACTCGTCATTTGTGTGCAGTACCTACTGTGGCTTGCATTGAATCTTGGTCAGAAGGATGATAAGGTTCCTAACAACTACATTGATGAAACAACGAAGAGAATTCCTCATGTCTGATGTGGAAACCTGGCTTGAGTGGATGTGAGATAACAGAGAGCATGACGGGTTTCCAGGACATACCTAACTTTGCACCTCCGTGCAGAATGAGGATGAAACCATGTGAATACCCGGACCTACAGGAAAACGTGAGTAAGACCTACCATTGACAACCCCTTGTTGTCTAATTCATTGCCAGGCAGTTCGTTTCTCCTAATCGAAAATGCTTCTCCTTCGATTAGGAGAAGCATTCACTTCAACTGTCTAACTCGTTTAAACGACTTTCTTGACTCAGTATCCCTGTCTGTTCCATGCATAGCTGTCAGGATACATAAAATGAGTCGATTACTGCCGTGCGGGTCAACCTGCAAAAGCTGGTAAGAAAGTAGCACAAAGTTAAGGGTATGCAGAGAATATGGGAAAATTTGAGTTTTGCTCTAGTTTTGCTGTGTGTGGTTGCAACGGAATTGTTGTAACAAGGGCCTGATCCTAACAGGGTAGATGGGGACGTTCTGTTGACGAGGGACCGTTCCTGGTTACTTGTGTTTTGAGTGAGTCTTTTAGTACTACGAACTTCTCCTTTCTGCACATCTGTAAAAGTGAGGTAATACATCTGTCATCCAGATGTCAATGGCTAGAAGTAATTCCTGTTCAAGCGAAGGAGAATCCCTCAGTAATCAGGACAATGATAGTTCGAGGAAGATCTCATCACAAGCGCGGCTTTCCATCCTCGAGAGAATGAGTGTGAGACAAAGAAAGAACAATTCTCAGCCATGTATAAACAACAAAACACTTATGACGTGCCTACTGGTCTATCTACTTGCACGTTCAGCTGCAGAACAGTGTTTCTTATTCTGGGCCTACTCCGTACCAGGCGCGTTTTATTTCGATACAGGACCTACACAACGAACAAAAGAAGTAGACATGAAAAATTTGTTGCTGAACCTCTCCCAGAAGCGGCCTCATCTGTTGCCAATACAGAAAGGAAATACCTTCTGATTTGGTCGAATCACCAGAAACGAGATGTCGCTTTCCAAACTCGTGTCTGACTGCTAATTAGTTAGTTTTTCATACTTTATGTTGGAAGCCAGAACGCGGTCCAAGCACACGAAACTCTAGCTTCAAACCAGCCAAGACTCTTCAGCCTGTGGCAAAAGTGTTCCGTCCAAGTCCGGGGCAGCCATGATGGGAAAGCTTTCTGGATAAATGTCAAACCTCTCCACGAATACCGATCGGTTATAATCAGAACGGAAGAATGATTTCTCCCGTAGATGCTTACGGTCTCTTCCACATCTACTTGTAAGATGACCTTTTCAACCGAGCATTCTTAATGCAAAAATGCTGATCCTTCACTCTCACGAGAAAACAATGGCGTGAAAGAAGCTTTGCACCACCTCTAAGGAACTGAACGTGGTAGGATCGATCCTTCAATCCGACATGGAGTTATTAAGAAAATAAACAACGGTGTGTACGGAAGCATTAATGTAAGTTGAAAATAAACAACGGTATGTAAGTTGTTTGATCAGCAAATTCCTCAAATCCGTTTTTAACGAGGAGATCTACCTCACTGGATTAGTTGAATCCAGTTCACTGACATCTAAGGGGACATTGGTCTGTAAGGGTCCATGAAAGGGCAGCTTCTGCAGGTGACAATCTATGTTGTGACTTGCCGAGCGTGAACAATCTCGAGACGACTGTCGGTTGACCTACGAATGCCGCTAGTGTTCCGAAGGACTCAGTTGGAGTCCAAGTTGATGTACAAGCTTCTCCGATTGGAGTACCACCAGGATTTGAGCTTTGCAGGGAGAGTGTTCCTTTGGAACATACTGTGGTTGCTGGTGGTAATGAGATCAAAAAATTCTTTCCCTAGCAGATGAACAAACGTCATTTCCACAAACTTTCGATACCAGAGTAGTTACTTTTTACAAAGAGAAACGTATTACAGATCTAGCTCATAGTAAAAAAACATTAGTATTGTAAGCAGTGAGATTAGAAGCGAGTTACAATCGATGAATTTGACCAACGATGAATATGGAGAAATTTTAGGACACGTGTCAGATTCAGACTAGGACGATGTGTTAGTGAAACATGTAATTTTATATAAGTGTTTGTTTCCATGGTCCAATATAGGTGGAGATATTCATTCTACGGGAGATGCATTGTTGAGTTTGGGACAAGCCTTTCGTACATTATAAACAAAGGACCTAGAAGCCAATGAGAACGGTCGTTTAAGAGATTTTGAAAGCTTACGACGAACATCATTTGTTAAAGGTGGCCGAAACTCGGATGCATTGAGTCATCCTGGAGCACATAGTGAAGCGATTCAGTTGTTCCGTCTCGATGGGACATGTATTCTATACAAGCTTGTTGATAATCTATTTTTTAATAGACTATGTACTTTGTTACAAAATAGTGAGAATCCATCAACGAGTAAATGTTCTTTCACAATGTAACTTGTATATATTCAATTAATTCGGTATATATTGTATCTTCTTCATAATTGAAATGATGTTTTATTTTCATAAAAGGAGTTGAGTTGTTTCATTTTTTCGACGACATGCATATTTCATAGTTTTCCATAATGGATCCAAACTCATGCGCATGGTCCGACGTATAGCATTCTTGCAGAACTGAGATCTGAATCTGACGAAGAATGAAAATTGTATCCACATTTATGTGATGAGTATGCTCATCACATAGAACACTTACGATCAGATATGATAACTGACATTGCATGATCATGAAACATAAATAATAATTTTGTTCAATATTTTAACTTGGTTAGCACCAGTAACTTTTATTTTTCTTGGATAACCTTTTGCTATGTTGTTCATTATTTTTTTGCAGTGAGAAATGTGATGACTTCTACGCATAAACCTACCGAGTTGGAGTTATCTTGAAAACTGTCTGTTTTTCATTTGGATCAAACTTTGTTGTCTTGGAGACGTGATTCTCTGAATGATTATCCTCTAGGTCGAGAGAGATTAATATGTAATGATCGTTTGATTGTCACTCCTCGATATTACGTGAGAGAGTCCATTCATTGTTGTTTGGTTATGTTTGATGTAGCTATTTGGAGTTCAGCTATGAAGATTAACATAGATGGATTTCTAGATACTATACTTCCCCTCATTTTCAGAAGCATCTGAAGTTTGTATGGTATCAATGTACTAATACAGACATTATGATGGGATAAGCTCGACAAAAGTCCATAGTGTTCTTAAAAGAACTTTGATTCATAACGAGGAAGTATTCTCGTTATAGTTCTTTCAATTGCATGTCAACTGATAAAAACGCACATGAAGTCTTTACCAACCAACTTCATACTCAAGTAGTTCGTAAATCATTTTCTGGTTTTTGTGACAACTTCCTCATGGGAAGTTTGTATCCTTATCTAGAACAACTGGCTTGTTCCTATAATGCTGATGTGTTTATGAAATATTACAATCCTGATTGGATTTCAGGATCTACTTCTTTGGAACATACTGATTCAAGTTATACAGAGCTCTTCAGAAAAAACCTCTAAAGACTTCTCTTTAAAATTAGAAAATCTTTTGAAGTATTCTCGTGATATTCTTACTCATTTTCTCGAGGTCCAAGACATAGAGCCCAGTGAGTTGTGGAAATATGCTATGTCATTAGGGTTCTCAGAGTGTGATAATTTGAGATATAGCGACAATTGTACAATCGCATTAGAGTATGTAATGAAAGCGCAATAGAAATTTAGAGGTTACATAGAGTTCTAGATATCATTCACTCTCTTAATCATATGATGTGTATATGTTTATTCTGTATAAATGAAAGTTTATCATTACTATTTTATAATATAATAATGATATTAATATAGAAAGATTATAATTTTTAGTTTTGTTTTTGTAGTTCATATTTTTCATTGATTTCGAGTTTAAGTATTCCTTAAAAGGGTTTCAACGTTAATTATTGTGTTATTTAATTACGCAAACGATATTGTTCTTTTGGTACTTCGGGTTTGGACATTTCAGAAAGATTTTTAAACTAGTCTACGCAGAAAGTTGCTAGGAACGGCGTTGGGGAGTATGATAAAGACTCTGAGGTTATCAAGTGAGGCTAAGCCTTGCGGTTCAGCCCGCCAGGTTTCCTTGTTAGGAATTTCATACGAAGCTTGACAATGCGTTGAGTTCACTTCATGACAAATTTATATATGTGTGTGAGGTGTCAAGCATCTGCGCTTACGAGGTTGATCAAGTTGCTGGCATGGTTCAAGGATGATGCTCTTGCCTTTTGATCTGAAAAGATTTTTCTATAGAAACTCGTAATCCCCAACCCGTTGTTCTCCACAACGCAGATGGGCTCCTAGTCTGCCGGTCACCATGGCCAGGCCACTGTACATGTGCCGGAACCTGAAGAGCTTGTAATCGAATAGGACTCGAGGCATCGTCGATTTGCTGTAAACATGATCAAACCACTCTGAATTACCGAGCCTCGCAGATTTTGTTAATCGCAGAGAACTCGTCTTCCCCAACCCTGAATATAATTGTCCGTACGTGTAGAGGAATCCTAGTTTGTCCATCACAGTGGCTGCGGTGTTGCCAGTGTACGTACAACAGGACTGTTGTGCACCGAGCCGTCAGATACCCTCCTAGATTGTGTTCTGAGATTAGAAGCTTTGCTTCAAGATTTTCTTCTATCAGCTGTTAGATCCTGTGGCTCATCCTCAGTCTATCGTTACGGTACCTAAAGCTAAGTTTTATGACATAGCATATGTTGCCTGTCTTCTGACTCTTCAGAAAAGATTCTTTGGCAAAATCTTGCAAGAGATGAATGTAAAGATGAAAACAGCGGAAGATTATGGAGACAATCACCAGAGACATTTTTTGGTAAAATCATCTCCATGTTCACTCATTCATTAAACCACTTAACATTTCTTTTTCGTTTGTTTCGTCTCGTTGGCCGACTTGCAACCTCAATCCATCCCTTGAATTCTCGTATTAACTGAAAGAAGTTGTACACTCAGTCTGTTCTACCAAGAAAAAACAATCGCCTCAATGTGATATCATGATTCTGATCGGAAGTTCATGGGACACTCTAGTGGACTCACATTTTGGGAAATTAATGCTTTCTTCTCATGAGTATATACTGACCCCTCGTTTTGACTACTTCCTACAAGAGATTCCTTCCCTAGGTTGTAGTTGATTCATCACAAAGATTTAATTGATCCCACCTCTAATATGTTTCTCGTACTTGACTCCACCCCTCTTAACTTTGTATTACTTGACCCCACCCTTGACAGATTCACCAGGTTTATAGCCATAGAAAGATGTTGCAAAAGACAAATAAAGAGACAGTAGAGGTTGATAATTTGTTGTAAAAGTACTTTCAACAAAACTTTTCTTGCATATACATGGCTAGCTCATGACATGCACTTCTCATATTCAAATGACATGACATTTTGACCGGCACTTACGATTGCCAGTCAAGGGTGGGATCAAGTAACACAAAGTTAAGAGGGGTGGGGTCAAGTCCGACAAACGTATTAGGATCAAGGATGGGGTCAAGCAAATTTCCGTAATTCATCACTCCGACTATTCTTATGTCCCAGTTATCTCTAGAACGTTCCAACTGGAAATTGATGATAAGTCATGTACCGGACACAAAAACTAGATCACACTAGAGTCATTAACTCTCATAATAGACCCCATATACTCATAATTATAACTTCTACGTCCTCATGTGTACATATCTCTTCTTCGTAGCGTATGTTGAAGTAATAGCACAGCCACTGTGCTTGAATTGAAAAGCTTACCATCGAATGAGACTCGAGGTACCATATCATTTGCTATAAATGACATTGAAGTATCGAGTTTTGTCGATTTTCTGATCATAAGTTGAGAAAATTTGTCATCTCTAACCAGAGATTGTCCAACCGTGTAGAGTGTTCCTAGTCTGTCTGTAAATGCCGTTTCATTGTTGTAAAATAAGAGTGTCACGTACAGTGCCACTAGAGCCCCTCCTAGACTGAGGCTAGTGACAAAGAGCTTTGCTTGAGGAGTTTCTGTCATAAGGTGCTTGATCTTGTCGATCGTATTGTCATATCCCAAAATCTTGGTTGACTCATCTTCAATTGTTTCATTTAGTCCAGAAAAATATCTTATACACATATGTTTCAACGGCACCAAGGTCCAGTTCGTGCGCTTGGTGTAGTTGAAATATATGTGTGTAAGACATTTTTCTAAATTAGATGAAACAATTGGAGATGAGCCAACAAAGATTTTGAGGTACGGCAGTATGAGACTCTCTAGTGGACTCACATATTGATAAATTATTGCATACCTCTCACGCATAGAGTAAAGTCTCACGGTCATGCACAGTCAGAGCATCCCACTGCGTCTATGTCAACTACATGGCTGCAATACGAGGTTGATCCATTGCACGCAATCTATCTGATCTGTTCGTCGGGTCTCTGTCTTGCATGACTGTTGGCACCACGGCTCTCTCATGCTCCGCTCTATGAGCATTGGAGACATGTCACCCACCGTGCCTTCTCTCACGCTTAGCTCCCGTTCTGTTTTTGCTCGTGGTCTGCTCCCGTGAATGCTCATGAAATCGCTTCTTTTACATTCTCTTCGTCCCTCTTCTGCTCAGAAAATCGCTCGGCTCTCGCTTCTGTTCACGACAACTCTCATCTTGTTTGTTAGCTTATCTCTGGAATGAGTGGTCTTAAGAAATGATTATTGTTCACTCGGTCTGCAAAACCTGTGTTATGTTTGTCACAAACCACAAGCATATTGAATCTCACTGGAGGAAGCTCGATATGATTACAAATATAGTTGTAATCATCCGCGTTTGGACAAGTTATGTGGGATTCTTGCAGGTATTTTGGTGGTCAATTTGCAGATTCATGTGGTCCAGATGGAGAACGGGTGATTTCCTTCGTGGTGGAGATATTTTACCGTGATGTGGTACAAATGTGCAGATGCTTGCATCACAAACAATTACATGTCTAGGCTAGAGATTTCAGCTGACAAGTGGATTTGCAGTTGTGTGTCATTTTTGAATGATCTATACTTCTTGTGTAAACATCTATTTCATATGTATCGTGTGCAGAATGTAGCATTCTCTGTCTTCAAGCATACTACTAAAAGGTATGAATATCTATTGATTCCGTTCAGTGAAACAAGGATGTTATTATCTCGTATCACCATCTCTACAAAGAACATTCCTTGGATTATTAAAGATGTTATTGAGGCAAGTGAGGCTGTGCAAGTTAGAGAATTTTCTGATGAGGACGTAGAACATGTAAGTGTGCGTTCTGTTCTCAGATGACTGCACGGTCCAGTGGAAAAGGGTGAGTATTTGGTATTAGGAGAAGGTGATAATATTTTGTTCTTAAATCGTGTTGATAAGTGCATTGCAGCATGCAAGAGAAGACCAGATGAATGTTATCATGCACTATGTTCTACAACGCAGCAAGTCACATTCACCACTGCAGGTCCAGCTGATGTGCTTCATTAATTTTTGTATACTTAACATTTTTGTGACATTTTCTTGGTGTTACGATGGTGGTTGAGATCTGTGGGACGGCTGTTTATCTATCACAAGTTGTTGGGTGGGAGGATGAGGACCCCCTTGGTCTCAACTGGTGAAGCTTTGGCAGATTCAACTCTTGGAAGGTTGATTTGGTGGTGTGTGGTTTTATGGTCAGCAAACTTATGAAGATAGAATTGTCATCTGAAACTTAACAAATCCTCGATCTCAGGTTGAACAAGCAAACATCAAATCAACTTTATTGCACTGAAATCTTGTGTAATCACATAATAGGTCATAAAATTGTGTCGTAATCTGACCACTTCGTCAACGTTCGAGCACTACACTCTATAAAGTCTCGTCTGAGTCAAACTAGTACTACAGAGCAATAGGAAATAGCCATAGACTCGCTTGTGAAGTCTAAGCAGATACTTTTTGCAATCAAATGCATTCTTTTATGCCATGCACCAACTGTGAACACCATTAGTGCATGTTTTCAAAATCGAACGTCAAGTGTTAGCTCAGTTAACACGTTTGATAGATTCATGAGCTTCTCGAGGACACCTTCTATTTCACTCATTTTTCTTTTTCTTTTTTCTTTTTCACTCATAATGTAGTACACATTGTCACCTTCATGACCTCGCCAATGATATTTTTTGCAAAGCAAAACACTCTCATTGTCGTTCGCAAACGCAGCTGGTGCAGATGTCTTTGGCGAAGATCCTATAGTGTCTATGACAACATCCTTCATTGTCTCTCTCAGTCGGACCGCTGTCCTCTACAACATTAGCACCTCCACTCCTTCTTTTAGACACGATGCGAGTTGACCGTATGTGTTTCAATGAACATGCAATTACACACTATCTATTACTCATCGATGTTATCTATTCTTGCGCACTCGCTAGTCTCTTCAGTTGCAAATGACAGAATGAAAAGTCACTCCTAGTCTCTTCACGCGTCTATTCTTTCTCCCACAATAGATCTGTCCGATGTAGTTTCTCTTGAATGTTTTTAAAATTTTAAAATTGGTTGTGTCCGACTATCTCGATCTTGCACCTTCGTCGGATAACGAATGGATAGTACATGTCGATGTCGACGTTCGTAGTCAACATCACAGCTCACATGGATATGATTGTCTCCAAATGCGTGACCTCACTTCGTAGTTAGTTCGCATGCGATATTAAGTTACACAAGTGAAGGACGCATTAATTTACCAAAATGTGAGTCTACTAGAGGGTCCAAATCAAGACAACCTCCAAGATAGGAGTTACTACACCTAAATGAACTTACAAAGTAGGAGAGAGAGAATATTCACCAAGAGAAGCAACGGAGGGTCATCAGTCCCTCTTGTATATATCGAGAGAGGGTACAAAAAGAGTTGGGTCCTCCTGACCTAAACTATATCCTCGACTGAGTATAGACCTAACTACACTAGGTGCAACTTAACTAACCAGAGCTTGCACAAGTATTAACACTCTCTCTCAAGCTCAAATCAATATCTTTAACATCTAGACTCAATCTGAAAATATCAAATTTATCCATAGGTAAGACCTTGGTGAAAATATCAGCTACTTGCTCATTTGTACCAAAACATTCGAGATCTATTTCTCCAGCTAACACTTTCTCTCTGGTGAAGTGATAGTGGAGATCTATATGCTTAGTCTTAGCATGGAATACATGGTTACTAGCAAATTTAATACTGCTGATATATATAGGATCAGAAAATACAACACTCATTTCCTCCAGAAGGGTGTGGAGCCAAATAGCTTCACATGTAGTGTTGGTGGTATCTCGATACTCGGCTTTAGTAGATGATAGTGCAACAATATGTTGCTTTTTTTACTGTCAAGTAATTGCTGAGTTCCCAAGGTGAAACACAAAACTTGACGAAGTTCTATCTTGGACACTTCTTGCCCAATCTGCACCAATAAATCCTTGCACAACGAGTGAACCACCAGCAGTTGTCGTGCACATACACATCGCTACACAACATACATCGCTGTCAGAGATACACCACACATACACATAACACATGGACGATCTCATATACACAAGTGTACCATAATGATAAATGGTATGTATTCACTCCACCATGTTAACGGACAATAAACAATCACTAAAGTTGAGCTAAATTTACTCTATGCTCGCAGAGAATCTAGATTGCACTCACCAAGACTATCCACCATAACTTGAAGAACTAAAGCCTCCAAGCCTTACCTGCGAAATATACCCCTAGTGGGCTATCCCACCAACTTGCTCTAACGGCACTAACGACCCTACCAAGATTAGTCACTCCGGCACTTCTGCAAGCGGACGCCCTCTCACGGCCACTCTTCCACGCCTTTGTCTCGTTAGCACAGCAACAACATCCTCGACTCTTCCCCAATCAGTAGTAACCCCTCCTTCAGCGGATCGATCTGTCAACATAAAGCATAATAGATCTGCCGTAGCATCATCGGTAGCTTGCAAAAAAAGCTCAGTTTTCCTAACATCTAAAATAATGTGCTCTAGAGTTGAAAGTTGTCGGTATCTCTGATCAAACTCTCTCAACATCTCATTCAGTCCCATCATACGACCAGGTTGATGCTCAACCCAGTCAGAAAACTGCTCATGTGAAGCACCAGCGCGTTCACCTAGAAGCTTCTCATTTTCTATTCAGAAAAATGTGCGTACGAGCTTCTGATCTCCTCTACTCGATTTTTTCTCTAATCTCAATCTCTCAATGTCAAAACTCTGATCAATCAGAAAATTTGTTCAGACGTAACCTCTGTGTAAAATTTCTCTCCTCAACTCTACTGTTTCTCTACTCGATAGTCTTTGCACGATACTTCGATAATTCGACAATGTCTTGAGAATTCTCTCCCTCTGGAGTACACCCCTCTAGGTTTTCCTCCACCCTACGTAACCTTCAATGTCACCCGGCAGGAATAAAAGATGCCCTAAACAAATGGCAGCAGAAAAATAAATCACTGATAATAAATCTATACGTAAGAAGACTAGTTCACTAAGCCTTCGCAGGTTCATCTGTACGGACGGTCATCGAGTCGGTCGTACAGTCAGCATTTGACACCTCCACCCGAAGTAACTCTATCACGGCTATCTCTGGTCACCTCGTTTTGACACGTGGAGCCCGAGTTATCCCCATTGTCATTTTCCGGCCCCCTTAGACTTAGAGGGCTGCAACTGAATTCGTACTAGTGACCTCGACAACACGAAGGCGAGCTTAGTCCTCTAGCATAAGATCCATTTCAAAATCCGGTGGTAAACTCCCTCTAGCATCCACACCAAGTGACTGCACTAGTGCAGGAGTAGACGGAGACGTCCCGCATTCACGATATGTTTAAGAGACATCTAGTGTCCCGCCCTAGGCAACTTGGTGCCCCTCATATTCTCCCAAAGGGGCCAGTCTACTCCAAGCCGGTTTTGAGTCTGAAGCGATTTGATCCAGAGACCTCCTCCCTACAAGTTTCTCATCTACACCACGGAAGCTGATCTCACAACTGGTTCTAGAGACCAGTTTCTAAGCTGATATGCTAGAAAACTATGATATTTTGTCTTTCCTTTGCTAACACGAAGTGCCATAACTTTCTCTAAACATGCTCTTTTTGTGCATTTCGAAATGCAAACAAATACTACAATCTACAATCTACATGAGAAAAATCTAAAACATATTTTTTGAACTCACTCAGATTTATGATAAATTTCCTGGTATCAGAAATCTTGTAGAAGAACCCCAAGTAACTTTTCGCCTGCAACTCCGTTTGCAACTTTTGAACATGCCACGGTGATCAGCGCGACAAGACCTACGCCATGGTGTTTTCAGATTTTTGAATGCTCACTTCCTCCAGAATAGACTTCTCTGAGTTCTTAACTTCACCTAGAGAGATTAACTTCTAACTTAGAGGTGAATTATTTACTATGTGGAATAATTCATATCACGACAACGTGATCACTTTCAAGTTTTTTTGGTGGCTCATTGGGGAGAGTCTTTTATGGCTATGTGATGGCTACTCCGGATCCTATCATTCTTCTGATTGTCACTTACGACGCTGTTTGAGATCTTACTGTCTACATCTTGCTCTGATGTGGTATGGATCCTCGATTGGATCTGAACTTTCTAGCGAGAATTTCGTTCAACACTTGGGTCAAAATACATTATTATAGTCAACCAAAGGTTGCACATCGAGAGTTTGTCGTGAGAAATTTTGGAGAGGATTATTACAATCAGATAATAGCTTCATCCGTTCCTTTTGTAGTTCTATTTATTGTCAACCGTTTTAGGGTCAGTATTCTGACTCTATATTGAGTGTAGTTCGTCTTTCGTATCTACGTGCTTCTTGACCAACGATAATCGTCAACGGCACGTGTTTGTAATGTGTTTAATTGTAGTATCGCAGGATTACTCCTTTTGCCCATTTAGTATACAAGATATCGTTCACACAGAGGATTTGCACAAGTAACGCTGCTCTAAGTTCTAAGATCTGTTCAAACACACAAACACACGGGTTTTGTCTAGAAATCCTGTCTTCTCACAAAACCACCCGTCTTCCAGACTCGCCAAAAGGTGCTCTGGACCTAAACAAACAACTACTAACTAAAATATCACACAACTATTCACAGAGAAGCTCGGGAAGACGCTTCTTGCTTCCAGATCACTTCTTCCGGTCTTCTTAGTACCGTCTTCCCGAAGCAATTCTCGGCTTCCGGGGGTTCACCTCGACTTCTCGCACCTCCAGAAGACTACTCCTACTTCGCAGAAGTCGACTAGCAACGACTGTTACACCTTACTATCTCTCACACATTCCAACGGGTTAGATTAATCACAAGGTGTATGTCCCCTGTAGCCTTCGCAGGCTTCTACCTACGGAAATGATCTTCCTGCAGCACTACAACGACATTCACCTTCACGGAAGCTCAATAGAAGTCTCGGAAGCTCACTAGAAGAAGGTAAGAAGATGGGGAAGATGGGAGAAGATGGGGAAGAAAGGAAAATCCAAACAAGAGAAAACAAGATAAAAAGGAGAAATTAAGATTCCGATAGGCTTCTAGTCCGGATCCTGACTAACAAGCCATCCCTGCTCGTAATAGTTTGAGGAGGAAGACAACAAACGTGTGTATAGTTGCACCGTCTTCCACTTGAGGATGTCGTCTTCTGCTATGGGAAGAAGGCTTCTTTCTTCTTCTCTTCGCTGCTCCGACTACTCTATCTTCTGAGATCCCTTACCCATAAGACCGTCCGTACGTAGATCCTAAGTGCTCTATTGGACGAGCCAAGCTGCGATTCCACAACTACTGATAGTCACCGCCACTCAAGAAAAACACTTCTCATGCACAATCGGGAGCGAATTCAAAGAACTCACCACCCAGAAGACACGGATTAAGCTTCTGCACTCAAATCAGCAATCCATTCCCCGAGAAGAAGTTACATTGGCATTGGGAAGCTCACTCCCTCTACTTCCTACGCCTACTCCTCGACACACCATTCTAGACAACATGACTGCACGAGGATGCCGTTCCCTGTTCCTAAATTGTCCACTACCTCTATCTACATCTTTGAACCACTGTTGATAACGAGCATGCAGACCCCTCCTGTGTACTCCAAGTCTATTCGTATGTCTCTAACATCCGATGTAGTGTGCACTGTGCGTAATGTATGTCATGTGTCTCTAGTCTACACCGTAAGATATTTGTGCGTGTGCAGAACTTCGATTTCTTACTCTTCGATCCTACTTATGCCTTCTACCACGAGAAAACAGAGGAGACGACCACCATGGAGAGATGGGCGCTGTCAGAAGGCTGCCACCCCACATGCAAGCCGTTTCACTTTCCGAATTAGCCATCTATCTTGTTGTTCCTACGCTATCTATGCTGCCACATGGTATCTTAACTATTTTTACACCGAAAACTGCCACCTTTAAGATAGCATGTTCGATCCTACTAAGTTTGGAAAATGTTAACGTCGATTGTTGGGTCACTACCTACTCTGATTGCTCGGAGGCAATCTCTACCTGATCTGCTCCTACCGGAGCTCCTAACTCGGCTTCTGATAAGCTAGAAAGCCCTGTGATTACCTCGGGTGTCACTGAGGTGGCTTCCTCCTCATCGTTCTTCGCTGGTCCTGCTGTCGCTACTGCTGCCTCTTCCTCGGCTTCGGACTCTGCTTCTGCTTCTGCTTCTACTTCGGAAGACGGAAGTGTCTTCTGAGAAGCGGAGTCGAGTGGTGCTTCCTCGCTCTTCTGGAGCGTTAGTTCGGTACTAGAGACCATGGCGACCTCATAGGGGTCTGAGGAAGTCGCTTCCTCCACGCGGAATACCTGGGAAGACGGTTCTTCTTCCTGTCTTCCAGAAGACATCTTGTGATCCGAGGCTTCTTCCGGAGTATTCTCGGCTTCCAACGCTGTCACTACCAAGTGCACAGCAAGGTCGAACTCCTCCTTCTCCATGTCGGCACCGATCGATGGTACTAGGGCTGGGGAAGATGTAGTTACCGGTGGTGGAGTCGAGGGAAGTCCATAGAGTGTCTTCATCCCCTCTATCTGTCTATCCAAGTACCGGAACATACTCTCCTTGCACTCTACCAACATCGCCTTGGACTCATTGTCCCACTCTCTAACCAAGGTAAGCAACTTCCTACCCGCAGTGAAGTTGAACTTCTTCCGAAGCGCTTCCACCGACTGTGCTAGCATCTCCTGCGCACGAGCTTCCGCTGCTTCTCGCTGCATCTTCTCGGCTGCAACTCGCGCTTCTGCGGCTTCCCGCTGCGTCTTTCATGTTGTCTTCTCCTCTGCGAGGGCGGTGATCTTCCCCCGCACTCGGAGAACCTCTAGGTCGCGTTGCTATAAACGCGCGTGCAACTCCTGGTTGCTCTTCTTCAGTTGGGTCAGCTCCTTGGTAGAAGCGGCTGCTTCCGTCTTGTACCTCGCTGCGAGCTTCTCCGTGGTGCGGAGACTAGCTTCCAACGCTTCTGCCTTCTTCTGACCTTCTTCTTGACGCATCAAGGTGCGCAGATCGAATCCAGGCTGTAAGGGCTTCTCCTGAGCCTTCGCTCTCTTCTCCAGCAACTCCATAGCTGGCTGGATCTCTGAGTGGAAGAAGGCGCTGAACTCTTCCAGTCTTCTTCCTGCGGAAGACAGGTTCATCTTCACAATCCGATCGGAGGTGGCGACCTTGTCTTCTAGAGGCAAGGATGCCTCTTCCACCACTATGGTGTTCAGCTTCTGCACACGGGAAGAAGCTACTCTTCTCATCTTCCGGGGTGGAAGATCTCTCCTCATGGTAGAAGCGGTCCTCTTTACTGCGCTTCCTCGCATCGCAATAGGAGTATCCATCCATCCTTTGTCTTCTGGAGTCTTCGGAAGACTCCCTAGTATGGCAGAAGCAGTCTTCTGTTCCGGTCGGGTACTCAGCGGCTCTTCCTGCGAGTCAGACTCTGATCCCGAATGAATGAGGGAGGTGGTCTTCCTAGGTATACTTCTAGGATCCATCTTCCTCGGAGGCGTGGCGTCTTTCGACCCACTGGAGTCATCTTTCCTCACCAGAAGCGTCTTCTGATGAGAGCCGGACCTTAGCTGCAGCATCAGAGTGGGAGGGGGAGTTGCAGCTGCTGCTCGGTCGTCTTCTTCCGAGGTCTCTTCCTTCGTCTCATGTTGCCCTGTTGGCCCATACTTCACCAACTGATCTTCTGTGAGATCCCCCATGGCTACGTACAAGTAATAGAGGAAAGGTGTCAAATGTCCTCCTGCCGGGGTACCTAAGTACGCTAGCTCCGCATGTACATATACGTGGAAGAATGCGCCTCAGTTGACGGGCAGTCCTTCATCGCATACTGCTTCCAGGAACTCCACGTCCTGATCTCCAAGGTACCTCGTCTTTTGCGCTTTCTCCTTGGGAAAGAGATGCAAAAACAGCTTCACCAGAAGTCGCTTCTTCGGCTCCGGGTAAGACTCTACCTTCCATCCGTTCCTGCCCTGCCTGTCCTCCATGAAGAGGCAAGTTGTGCTTCCAGGCACATGCCACTCACTCACGATCTTGGGTAAGATCTTCTTCTCGAGCCAATAACCTTGGTCCTCGGATTCTGACATGTGGAAGACCCTACGCCACCAATCTTCAATCCAGGAAGATGGTCTTCCTCGCGCTACTCCTGTCGTCGCAGGTACACGATTGCGAGGTGGTAAAGCTGCCCAAACCTCCTCCAGAAGACCCTGGTCGGCGAGGTTCCAATCCCACAGGAAGAAGTCGAGACCCAACTCCTTGAGGTAGGGTGAGACCTCGGCCAACTCTGCTGCTGGTAACACCAACCCTCGAGGATGCATCGACATATTGGAAGATCTATTGCACTAAGCCACACACACTTACTGTGAGTTGAAGGCTCAATCTTTCCCAAGTGCCCACAGTCTAGCTTCTACTTCTCAGAAGACAAAACTAGTCTTCTAGAAGACAGCTACTCCGTCTTCCGGGATTCTAACAGTGCTTCCTAGATAGCTCTCGTCTTCCGAGCTATATCTAAACAATCCTAACTAACCAAGGCCTCGCATGGATTACCAAGAAGACAACCCACCTTGCATTACATCCTACTTCCTATCAGAAGATGGAAAATGTGCGAGAAGCAAAGCGTATGAACAAGTTCCAGAAGATGATCGCGGCTCCTACGGTGACAGTGACCTCTGGGAAGACCTCCGGGACAGCTTCCGATTCATTGTCTTTCTCGGAAGACCTCCCGAAGTCAGGCTTCCCTTCACTGGTCTCACATGTCTTCTTCTTCTTACGCGCAATCTATCCTCACAACAGACTCAAGACATTTGCACTCTGTTCTTCTGACTTCTCACCTCTCATACACACTCAGAAGAAGCTTGCTGCTCGGTAGGAAGACATGACCCTCGACCATTCTCTCCAGATTATGCCAGCAAGACTTCTCACGACTCTCTCCTAAGTTCGGGAAGAAGAAGGAATGGTTGCTATGGGTCGGACAGAAGAGACCCGAAATGGACCCTCACGTCTTCTCGCGCATTTTACCAGCCCTTCCAGTCTTCTAGTCTCTCTAGGAAGATGTGGATTTGAGAAGCTTGGAAGACCGGGAGGCACAGCCTAGTTCCCGACTTCCAACTTCTCAAAATAACAAAACAACTCACCAAGCCACTCAGGATTCGTACCAAGCCTCTCTTAACACCAAACCAAAACAAATCCACTCTTGATATGAATTGTATTCAGTCGACTTCCGAAGACAGTCAGGCTTCCGAAGCGTCTTCCGAAGATGTTCCAATCTTCCGAAGCATCTTATGTTTAAGTTTTCGAGAGTAGAGGGATGGTAGGGTAGGGAAATTGATAGCTGGGATCTCCAATTTGAGGGCTAGGGGTAAGGAAGCTCGAATTGAACTCGGGAAGAAGTAAGAAGATGTCTGACGGAAATTAGACAGCGCTTCCGTGCCCAATGTCACAATAGGAAAATAGGGATGAGGGAATTGATCGATCAGGTTGCCTGCAAACCACCGGGGAAGCGCGAGGGATACCAAACAAAGGCGAGAAGCAGTGGGAAGGGAAAAGAACATGGGAAGAACCTCTACTATCTTCTGTCTGCTTCTCGAGTTGTCTTCTTCTTCCGCGCGCATCCGGCTCTGATCCCAGCTCCAATGCGACCCCACTAGGCTGCTTCCGTTGTCAGCTCCTGACTACGTCTCAATCGATCAAGTCTTCCACCTTCGATTCCACTCAGCTGTCCTCCAATGTCAACTTCCGGAGTTCTCAGAAAACGCCTTCAGCTCAACACTCTTTTGCCCTCAGTATTTCGACCTCGTCTTCCTTCTAGCTTCGAATCGATCCTGATCTCTCTCAATTTCACCTCGCTGCTGTCTCACTCAAAGCTCACCCTCGAACCGATTTTCTCAGCCAAGAAGTGCTCTTGCTGCGGGAAGCTGAAATACGCTAATGCGCTTCCTGCGCATCTTCCTCGCAGTTTAGGGGTTTTGACCCTCCCGACCTACCTAACCTGTTCGGTGCTACCTGGTAGGTGCACCTACTCCTTACGTGATTAAGCTTCCGCGGTTGCCGACTTCCGAAAGATACGTGTCTTCCACCGTCTTCCATCTTCCTCCGTCTTCCGTCTTCCGACGACATCACCGAGAAGACGCTTCCCAGAAGACGGTCGTCTTCCGAAGAAGTCAACTTATTATTACAAATAGCTCATAAGATCATCTTCCTTCTAAGGAAGCTGTAATCTTAAGTAACAACGCTTCTTCAGTTATACAAACAAGTTATTAATCTCAAAAATTTCAAAAATTTGTGAATCCTGTAATTTGTGAGCACCACATTAATATAATCTTTGAGTGCCCAAATGGTACTCATGTTAAAATTTTGCTTCTTGTGAGTTGGTCATGTGAGTGAAGACAAACATTTTTTGTCAACTCGTTTCTAATTGGTCAAAAGTTTGACCAATCATCTTCCACCAATTCTCTTCACGTTTTCGAGTGTTAGAGGCACTGCCCGTGGTCCATTCGCATAGTGTTGGATATGGTTAGAAAGCTTGGGAGATGAAGATGCCCGCGGACTCAATGGTTGCTTGATTTGAAGCAAGGAGGACAGCGTTTTGATCAATTGAAGCTGAGGGGGTCAAATTCATAACCAATTTTGGTTTTGAGAGATCTTTCTCACTTTCTGAGAGTTCTGTGAAGTTGTTGGAGACGAATTGATTGTTGCTGGAAAGCTCTTGAGATGGGCTTGCTGATGGGCTCTGAGATCAATCGATTTCAAGCCGGAGTAAAAGAGCAATTTTGGTCGAGTGGTTTGTGAGGAATCGAGCAGCAAAGTTCTGTCCAAATAGTATCATGAATGTTATAAAAATAGTGAACTTTGAAAGGGCATAGATGCCAACTCAGAGATTATCTCTCTGCATGTAATATCTTAATAGAGAGATTATTCTACAAGCTACCTACTGGCCTTGGTTTCATCTCATTCTGAGCTGTGGTTGAGGAGTGACAGCGAGATAAAATTGAGAGGTTCTTGCGTCAAAAGACGCAAGAGTTAAGATTCTTTGAAGAACAGGTCGACCTGGAGGTTTTGCTAGTGCTTCATAGCACTCGATGATGAGTATGGAGAGTTGTTGACAATATTGCATGTGTTTGGATCCTCGTATACTCGCATGCTTGTTTGTACGCCTAGTTGGTTTGGTTTGGATCTGTGTGCGGACGTTACGCTTAGTTTCTTTTTTAGTTAAGAGTGCTAGTATTTCTCTTGTGTTGAGGTTGGAGTGATGACCAGCAGACCAAAGAGTGCTTGCGGTGATGACAGGAACATGTTGTCCATGTTGTTATCTCGGTTCTATCTCTAGTTAAGTGAGAAAGAGATTTGCCGAGAGGACGTGAGGATATAGCAAGGGGTTAGGTTTAGAGTGTACTTAGAGGTCAGAAAGAGGTTTGGGTGGTCGTTGGTTCTGAGTTACAGAGTGCGTCACGTACTCTCCACAGTCAGATACCCCGTGTATTCCCAGATAAGAAAACACGTCACACGATAACGTATAAAAAACAATTTGAAGAGAAGGACACATATGAAGAGAACACACCCAAAACATAAACGTTGAGATCGAAAAGACACTCCACAAGGTGGAAATTTGCCAAATTGACACTCGTAGACGAGATTACGTTTGATTTTGGACCACCTGGAACATTCTTCTGCTTGTAACTCTTTCGATCCTTCACCAAATCAAACGATTTTTGATGCGTTAGAATCGTCTTCTCAACGCGCACCTACTGCACTCTTCTGCACCAGAAATTGCTGACCCATGCCAACTCGACATCCGTCGACGCACTTCTGCCGACCTCAAATTGACCACAAAAACCCATCACAGGAAATTCCAGCAGCGCTTTCGCACTACCTCAACACAAATCCGACCAAGAACAGATCCAACCACTACTAATCTGCATAGTGATCAACCACATGACCAAAAAGAACCACTCCGTGCACGCATGCACTCGCAAATTGAAGATACCAACGATATGTAAACTCCGGAGATACCACCGGCTGAAATCCACGACCTGAAATCTCTCAATCAGACCTCGCAATTCGAGTTCTTCGAGTGATAAACGGTACATACTCACTCCACCATGCCAACGGGCACTAAACAATCACGAAAGTTGAACCAAATCCACTCTGTGCTCGCAGAGAATCCAGATTACACTCACCAAGACTCTCCACCATAACCAAGAGCTTGAAAGTTCAACTCAAAGAACTAAGGCCTCCAAGCCTTACGTGCGAAGTATACCCCTAGTGGACTATCCCACCAACTCGTCCTAACGGCACTAACGGTCCTACCGGGATTAGCCACTCTGCACTCGGTCAACCTAGCCGAGGTGCCAAACTAACATGACAGCATGATGAAGTCCAAACAAAATAGTAAACTACACGTAAAGTAGAATCCTTCTTGCTGCATCAAGATGAGATTTCTGAAGTACTCGCATAAACTGACTTACCAAGCTCACATCATAGCTTACATCAGGTCTGATAATAGTCAAGTATATCAAGCTTCCGACAATCTGCATGTATATAAGCGAATCTGCAAGTGACTTCACGATCATCACTAAGCTTCACAACAGCGGTAAGAGGAATAGAGATGGCTTACAACCAATCATCTCAAACTTCTCCAACATATTTATAGCATACTAACGCTGCAGAAACCTCCATTCTTGATGAACTCAATAGCTAAGAAGTATTTGAGCTCCTTGAGATCCTTCATGTCAAATCTCCCTTCAGTTGATCCTTGATTTTCCAAATGAGCATCTCAGAAGAACCCGTGATAACCAAGTCATCAATAGAGATGATCAAGAGGACAATATTATCACCCACATGTAACGAATACAACAAAGGGTATGAAGTACACACCACAAAGTCAAGCAACTGCATAAATGAGTTGATCTTGGCATTCCAAGCTCTTGAGGCTTGCTAAAGTCCATAGAGAGACTTCAAAAGTCTGCACACTCGATTTGGATATAGTTGATCCTCATACCCAAGAGGTTGTGACACGTAGACTTCTTCTTCAAGATCTCCATTCAGAATACGTTGTTGAAGTCTATTTGTTGAAGCTTCCATCCTTTGTTAGTAGCAACTGCTACCAAGGTACGTATAGAAGCCATATTGGCAACAAGATTGAAGGTATCATCAAAATCAAGGTCATATTGATGTGCATAGTCTTTAGCTACAAGCCAAACCTTAGACCTGCTGACATCATCCGAATTCCTCTTGATCTTATAGATCCATCTGCAACCAATTGCTTTCTTATTCACAGGTAAGTCCACAAGTTCCCTTGTGTGTTGATGATAAAGAGCAGCAAGCTCTACTTCCATGGCTTGTACCCATGAAGTATCTTGCAATTCCTCCTCAAGAGAATTCGGTTCTTGCTCCTTCATCATGTAAGCATGGTGTTGAGATAGAGATCTTTCACACTTAAAATGCTTCACATGATGCTTAATCTTTACAGATCTTCGAATATCAAAAAAACTGACTTGAAGGTCGCGGTTCAGTTCTTGGAACGCATTGAGAGCTGCTCACATCATCGAGCAGAGTGTTCTGTAAAGAAACTTCAAGAAGAGATAGCTTCTATATGTTGTGCTTGGAGTTTATCATATGCTCTAACGTTCGCTGAGAACCAGCTGAATTAGATGGTAGAACAGGAGCAGTAGTAGTATGAACAGGCTGAAAACCTGACATAAGTCGACCAGACCACGGTGCTCCCAAAGATGGAAGATGAACAACACTACCACTCGAAGTGGATGAATAAACGGGTAGTATGTGAACTTGAGGAGGTTGGACAAGAGAAGCAGCAGGTGGAATGACAAGTACAGAACTAGATGTAGACTGAACCAAGATTTTTGCTCATCAAAAACCACATATCGACTAATATAGAGCTTTTGGGAAGTGGGACTATAACATCGGTACCTTGTCTTCTCAGAAGCATAGCCAAGAAAAATACACTTCACAGTCTTGGGATCCAACTTCATACATTTCTCCTCAAGAACATGGACGAAACAAACACAACCAAAGACCTTAAGCTACAAAAATTTCAAAAGGTGTTCTCGGATGTACAACAACCGTTGATGCACGGTTCATCAGATACACGACAACTCCATCAGCTTCGACCTAGTAACACATGGGCATGGACATCTCGTTCAGCATTGCCCTTGCTGATTCTGCAATGTGACGGTTCTTCCTCTCATCAACTCCATTTTGTTGAGGGATGTAGCCACATGAAACTTCACGCTTGATGCCTTGTTGTAGTAGAAATGAATCAAAGTTGGAGACGGACTTATCTCCTCCATCCGAACATAGTCAAAGAATACAGTGATTGTATTGCTTTTCAACCAAGGTCTTGAAGGTCTCAAATACTGACAGTACGTCAGATTCAGCCTTCAAGAAGTAGACCCAAGTGAATCTCAAGAAATCATCAGTGAATGATACAAAGTACTTGGAACCGTTGAGGCTTGATTGACTTGTAGTCCAAACATCAGAATGAATCACCTCCAACACCTTGGAGGCTCTAGTGCCCTTAGGGCCAAAAGGTTGCCTAGCTGACTTGCCAAACTTACAAGTTTCACATATCTCAGATGGAATAGCTGCTGAGAACTTTGAAAGTCCAGCGACAAACTCTAATGTAGCTAATTCATGTGGCTAACACGTTTGTGTCACATGTTCATATCCGAAACTTGTGATGAATGTGTAAACATAGCATTTTGAGACTTGTGCAGCAAAGCATCAAGCTTAAACAATCTGCCAATTCGAGTATCTTTTGCTACTACACATAGATCAGGTAAGGACTCAATTATGCAACCATCCTTGTTGAATCAAACTTGATATCCTTGTTCTATCATTTGATCAACAAAAACCATGTTTCTAGTGATGATAGGAACATAGAACACATCTCTTAAAGCTTGAATCCTCGAAGATGCAACAAAAAGAGGTACAGTACCAAGATGAATGATCTTGTGTTGTGTATCATCATCTGTGTACACAGAAGCTTGAGTCTTGGTATGTTCCTTACGACTGGAGCAATCTTCATGAGCCGTCATATGGTTGGATGCTCATGTGTCGATATATCAATCATTTGCGGGTGTAGATGCATTCACCTCATGGGCCATGGTAAGAAGACTCTGATCTGTCATCTGCTCCATAGCAGCAAAGTTCTATTGTGAGAGTTTTCCACTTCCGGTATCAGCTTGATTCTTGAAACAAGTCTTGATAAGGTGACCGTTCTTCTTACAGTTATGGCAGAAATGATCCTCTCCACCTTGAGGTTGTTGTTGCAGCTGTTGTTGACCCCTACCACCGAAGTTACCTCCACCTCGATTATTTCTTTCACGACCTCTACCTCCGTCTCTTCCTCGATCATCAATAGAGAGTGCTTGTTCGCTGACAAAAGTGGATCTACTGCCGACAAGACGCATCTCTTCAGATACCAACATAAGTATCAACTCATTAAACTTGGGAAAAGTATCACGCACAGCAATGGAGGTCTCAAACAGCTTGTACTCCTTATCAAGACCTTGAATGGTATGGAGGATGAGGTCATCATCCTCTACCTTCACTCCAATGCTGCTAAGTTGATCAATCAAACCTTTTATCTGTTAGACATAATCAATAATGCTTAGTGATCCTTTCTTCACCTCTAACTGCTGCTGCTTGAGTTAGAACTTATGTGTCATCTGAAACACATTTTGCTAATGCATCCCACACCTCCTTGGATGTGTACACGGCTTCAATGTAACCAAACATCATTGATGAAATACACAAAAATAGAATGTGCACCGTCTGATGTGCATGTTGATTCCACGTCTCTACAATCTTATCAGTATTGGGTCCGGACGGTTTGGTAAAAATACATGTTACAAGCTCAAACAACCCTTGACCTTTGAGGAATGCAGACATTCGATACTTCCATATCGAATAGTTATAATTGTCCAAAGGGTCCTCGGTGTTGGCAAGCAAGACTTCGACCTTACCAACCATAGCAGAAGATACTAGTATAAGATGAGAGCAAAGTGTCTCAGAATCCACTGAAACTTGACAAGAAGATTCTTGCAGAAAACGTAGACCCACATTAAACTCAAACTCTCAATAGGTCTGCACCATATAAATCATTAAAACCAAAAATGTTGTTACGCTCTCCAGAATATGCAGTCAAAGTTTCTTAAGACAATACGTATAAAACTCAACTTGCTCCAAATGACTCTGAAAAGATCTCTAGAAAGCTCTTTCTTAAAAGCCTAGCCTTTTGTTACAAGAAAACTTTCGAGGATTTGGACTAAAAGTGAGTGGAAGATCTTCAAATACGTGGTCAAAGCTCCATTGACCTAAAAGCAACTTGCTCCAAATGAGCTAAAAATTGCAGGATTACTTAATTCAGGGCGGCTGAACAAGACACCCATGGTGACCCATGCTGAAAACGTCAAAAAACCCGTTTTCTCTTTAATAACTACTTCGAAGATCTTGACTCCTCCAAGATAAGCAAAATACAGTGAAAAATACAGCACATCCATTCACCTAGTTACAATCTCTTGCAGTTTTGCTACCAAGAGCTTTTTCTCATGTCTCTTCACTCTCTGATACCATGTTAATATTAAGACAGTCTCCAAGATATGAGCTACCACACCTAAAGGGACTTACAAAGTAAGAGAGAATATTCATCAAGAGAAGCAATGGAGGGTCATCAGTCCCTCCTGTATATATAGAAAGAGGGTACATAAACTATACCCTCTAATAAGTGTAAACCTAACTACAGTAGATGCAACTTAACTAACTAGAGCTTGCACAAGTATTGACAGGGAGAAGGTTAAACTTTCAACAACACCACAAACAAAAGGATATTGAATGCAAGCTTAGGCTTAGGATACTACTGATGTTTTGATTTGATGTGATTACTATAGAGAATCTAGCACCTTGCTTGTGTTTGATTTCTGTATTTTCCTGTATTGAATGAATGAGATCTCAAATGCATCTTTATCTTCTTAAGGTACTAGGCGTTCCAAAGCCGTTTCTAAAACTAAAAGTGTCCACAATGAAAATTGGATGGCTCAGAGAAATATCTGATTTAGGATGTTGTTACAGTCTTTCATTGTTCAGAAAGAATCACATGTCGAGACCTGAAGAAAATCATGTGAAATTGAGCATTGTAAACCTGATTCTGCAACTAACTTCCAATTCTCGAAAGACCTACTACTGAAGGAGTTGAAGAAAACTCGGCGCCCTGTCATCCGTACTTAGCCTAAGCACTGAAGCAATCATCACCCGCATCCACTCTTGAGCTTGAGTGTCACCGTCAAGTCTGGACATGTCCTTTGAATAGTTAGCTTGATTGCAGCTAATCACAGACAGTCAGTCATAAATTCACCTGCCGAATTCGACTGTGAGTTTAGAGATAATATATACACGATCTAACTCGAACCACAACAGCTTGTGTCCTCATATATGACATCGATGTTCCCAGCTGAGTACTTACAATCATGAACAAGATCATGACAACCTAGAGCTCCTTGCAAGAGCTCTGTGCTGCAATTGACGCTTCACTGCATGGACTGAAGGTTTAATAAATGATGTTTGAATGAGTGTATTGATGCTTCTGCAACCACTTTCTGGATTCAGTCTTCTTACGTACTCCTAGATGGTATAGACCTTTGACTTGGAGTTCAACGGTTGACCTCAGCCAATGGCTCAGGTTGTCTTGTGGGGTTTGAACGAAAGAAGCATATACATAATAGACAAGTGGGAAAAGCACTCGTCGTGATATACAATGCGACCACTAAACCAGTGAGGGAGAGAAGAAACGCTCGCAACACTAGTTGTGTCTAGCAAGCTCCGCAACCTGCTCTCAAGTAAGGAGGGCTCCGTGAGATGAATCACAGATACACCACACTTCTTGACCGATGAAGAAATCACTTCAACTACCAAGCTTCTGCTAACATCTTTTGCAGAATAATATTGATAACATAATACTGATATGGTATAACCGTATAAGAGACATACCATCCTAATCACAAAATAGTTTTTTAATAGGTCTTCTGTTAAAGATGAAGTCATCCAAAAGTCTCAACTGATCTGGTATAACAGTTATACCTAAGAGACAAACCATCGTAATCACAAAATAGTTTTTTTATTAGGTCTTCTAGATATGCATACTTGTTAAAAATGAAGTCATCCAAAAGTCTCGATCGCAAAAAAAAGAAAAACCCACAAAAGCATCTTTATATGGGTAGTCATGGATCTTACATTAGATTGTAAAAGAAAATACGTGTCTCAAAGCAAGTGCCGCTAGATGAACATAAGAGTCAACCATTGGATCCGCAATAATTATATCTGTCACATATGCAACTCATTTATAGCTGAAACATAAATCTACTCACCATCCATGAAGGAAGAAATGAAATCTCTATTAACTTTCTTTTCTACACGAAGATCCTTCTCTCTCATGAACAAAAGTACAATGGCTCAAATGATGTTACAGTTAACATTGATTTTTCTCTATGTATACGTAAAAAACGATGTTCTAATTTAACAAGAGATAGCATGATCACAGTTACACTTTCAGATACTTTTGATCAAAGATTGAATCGGATGCAATCAGAGACACGTCTCTGTAATGTAAGATGAGGATGTGATACGTAATTGAGTAGAATTCGAAGACACTTGGTATTAAGCCATGCACTTGTACATGCATAAGATCGAAGACAAGCTATAATATTCATGATCTAGAATTTTTCAGATTGGAGACGAGCGAGAACAAGATGTAACAAAAACTATGACTAAAAATCTTCTGGAGTGAAGACATCACATCTCTAACAAGGAACTCAAAAGAAAGTAAGAGAGACTGAGTAGGAGTTAGTAAATTATTGCTACACCGCGTAACGTTACTTGTAGGAAGGAAGACACATCTCTATATGCAGATTAATAAACTCTCATAGTAGTGAAACATGATGTATGATCCAAAGATGACACGACTAAAGCTCAACTGCCCAAAAAGCCAAAAAGACAAAGATATTATAAACTAGAAGACTTACTCCACCATGTATACGAGGTCAAGAAACCTGCTCAATGATCAACTCATCATCTGGACAAAGAAAAACTATTTGTCTTAAATAGGCCATAAGCAAGTCTTTAACAAACAGCTCCAAACTGTCAAGGTAAACAAGAGCAGGTGGCACACATATTACGGTCCTCAAGTTTGAAGTAAGAGAGGAGCGAAATAATCCTATAATCGCAACGTTATTACATGCATAGCATCTTGTTTTACTATGCATACGTAGAGTTTAAAACTTAAAAATAGTAGTATGGAGAAAAAGAACGGAGAAAAAATTAAATCCAACTAGTGAGTCTTATGAGAAACAGAATATTAAGTTTTGTGTCGAGAAAAAACAAAGAAACCAGAACACACGAGAGAGTATATACTGCTATAGCAACTCTTGAATAAGGTCTCGACAAGGATGTTCGATCAGCGTTCATAGGAACATGACATCACGAGACTGCTAGAGCAACTCTATGCGAATAATGTCGTTTCCTTTCAATTTCCAGCAGGGACTTGGTAGACTTTGAATACTTTGGCCTATGGAAAGCAATGAAACCGCCAACGTTTCCTATCTCACAGCATATCCACATTCTGCTTTTTGGGTCCAGAAATATCAGAACTTGGGGTGCCACTCCCTACTACTGTACACTTGAGATCAGATTTGGCAGCAAAAATGAAATAAAATGAATAGAAAGCCGAAATCTCAAATAATAATAATAATAAAAGAATTATAGCATATTCTAATTGAACAAACAATGAAATGTATAAAGAAATTGAATTTCTTGGAGTAATAAGAAAAATTCGAAATTTACCAATTTTTCTTTTTCTTCAATCTTCTGCGCAATATCTCATTTTGTGAAAAAAATATATACATACGAAAAACAAGTGCCGAATCTGACCTCGAGGTACGGTAGGCTATTATACGTAGCACGTTGACATCACTTTTTGTACAAGTCCTCTACTGTATTGTTATTCAAATTCGCTACTTAATGAATTACTGTTTTGAGAATTACGAGAATTACAAACTTGGAACTCTATTCGAGATAATAATAGCAAACTGTATTAAATACTTACTAAATACTAAATACAAATTATTAAGAAGTAGAGTTATCGTGAAATGCCAGAAGAAATATTTATCTTCGAACAATAATGAATAATCTGAAAATTTTTATGTTGATAATCAATTTATTTAACAAGAGTAAAAATAACAAATTATACCAACATACGAATGCCAAACGAATAAATTATCACAATTATTATAAGACACCTCATAAACAATCCACGAATAAAAAGAACATAATACTTGATTTTCGCTACCAGAGTATAGCAAATTTGAATAACAGTACTGTAACGGTATTGTAGATCCGGCGTGCTTTGAAACTCTCTTTGGGCTCCGTGCTCTTTCTAAGTTCGGTAATAACAGAGGGGATTAACCCCGGTGTTCTTCCCTTCGGGGCGTTAGTTGCTTGGCCCTTCGGGTCCTTCTTTCCCTTGATGGGGTCTTCCATCCGTTTGCTATTCATTGGGTCACGTTGCTTTTAGATAACAGAGGGAGTTCACTATGAAATGCCAGAAACAACGTAACTTTAGAGAGTCTCGATAAGATGCCATTTTCAGGTTTTCTCCTCACAGAAGAGTATTACAGGTAACGTGCATGGATGTGAAATATATATTTTTACATACAGAAATGATTCGGTTCATTTTTTTGTGTATATAATTATTTTGAAAACCAAGTTGGTGTGAAAGTCTTCTATGTAAATCTATAATTAAAGAAATTAAACCTATACTCTTATGAGAAGTGAAAGGTGAATTAAATTAAAGAACTTGTAAGATTAAATCAATAATTACCAGGTGCGAATGAGTCCTAAGTACTTATTTTTAACAGGAGGCGCACAAACCGGAAAAGAAGTCCATCATCCGATTGGTTAAATGTCCGCCATAGAAAAGATTATAGATGGGTATTCACCCCATGTACATTTAGAAAGCCAGAGTAAAGTTATTGTATAAATTAGTGAAAGCCAGAGGCTTTCACTAATTTATGTAATAACTTTTTTGATGAAAAAGGTTACGGTATAAATTCATGTGTAAATAAAATGAGAATAATTAATGGATTCGGTTCCGGATTTATACTCGTAGCAGTGCGAGAGTCAGCGTTACACTTATAGATTCTGTATGGATTTATTGAAATCTCTAAAGTTACTTAATAGTTATAGAAAACTATTTTAAAATATTTATATATAATATTTATATATTTATCGATAACATAAAACACCATTCGATGTACAAAGATACTGGTAAGTTAGAGAGGATATTCACCTCATGTGCACTTCTAAATGTACATGAGGTGTAATTTATATTCTAATTCTTCAAGCGAGAAGAGTTAAAACATAAATTAATGTTCTCATAAAACGAAACAGTTTGAGAATGAATGTCTCGTACTTATACTTATGAATTAATTCATTTTTTATAATTTTTTATAATTTTTTATAATATAGTTTTATAACATTTATATGTTTTTTTATAAGAGAAAAAAAAATTCACTGAACAAGGCCATGGGGAAAGATATTGATAAGTTTAGTAAAGAGTGTATGCTGCGCATTTGCATATTATTCCATGATTATGGAGGGTGATTACGTAATTTTTAAGATATATGAAATTATTTCCGCATCCCTGAAGTTTTCAGGAGGGTACCTGAAGGAGAAGTGCTCAGTGGGAGGAGCGTCTGCTTATGCACGCATATCCACGTACGAAATTCAACCTGAACAACCGGTGGGCCCGCCAGTATCGTGTGTGGGGAATAAAGCAACTTACCGCTAGTGCGCAGAGGGCCATATTAGTTGCTTAATTGCCCAAGATTTTCATTGGAGAAGTTACCAGATAGGGGCATTTTCGCTCTGTCGGGTAGTTGACGAAGCCAAAATCATTAAACGGTAAGTTCCAAAAATACTAACGAAGAATAATCGTTGGATTGTAGGAAGGAAAACTGCTAACCAGATAAATTACACTTACTTAAAGCTCGAGTCAAGTGCTCCGGGTGACCCAGAATACTTTATTTTGCGGGTCTGTTTTTAGAGAATGAGAAATTTAATCGTTATTTAGAAAATAGTTTTGGTTACAGCGTGACCATCTCAACGTGGAATCTGTGAAATAATGAATCAACTTAAAACTGTTCACCAGTTTTATAAATTATAATTCATCTAGAAACAAACTACTGTATATCGAGAGAGAAATTTTAAGATGAAAATTCGACGTTTCTTTGAGCAAAACACAAAAGTCTCATCAGATCAAAATACACTGGGAGAAAGAAAAGATTATTCGTTCTCATGCTTTTGTAGTCATAGTGGGGGTTTAATCCGATTTACAACATCTCTAGATCGGGGAAGAAAGGCATCCTCGATCGATTTCGGAGAACTTTTGTTCCCTTGTCGATAAAGGAAAAGAGAAATATATATATATATATTATATGGAATTATAATTATAATTTAAACTGATTAAATGGTTTTTTTATCTTTCTATGATTATTATACATTAACTAGACCTACCGTTACCGTTACTAGAGAGACAGACTTAACCCATGAGTGGAGGGAGTGGGTTTCAGCATATAAGTGCAGCAGCTTGCTTAACTCATTTTATCATTATTCGACGGATTAATTTAATACCTAACCCTCCCAGACGGGAGAGTTAATAAATTCCCTTTCAGATGGAAGAGGTGAATAATAAGCAAGCTTAATTCAGGAAAAAAGCATCCATGAACTTGCAATGGAATTACGCATTTGCGGTTTATCTATGGGTTAAAAGAAAATCCGGAGTTTAACTTGTTCCTCTCTCCTTTAACTTTCTTCTAACAAAACAAATTACACCATAGGACGAAAATCCCCCTTTCTTCTCAACGTTTGATAATCGACGATGGAAGATGCAATTATTTGCTTGATCGGGCCCATGCGCCATAGTATTTACTTGACAGGGTCCCCGCGCCAAAACCGATCCTTGGTCAGGCCCATGACTGACTATCGTATGTAGATAGCTGACTAGACGGTTTATCGATCCAATATGGAGGATGATTGTATCGTCCACGACTTGATCGCACGGCCTGATCATCCACGGCCTGATCGCACTCAGTGCGGGAGGAGGACTTACGGGAGGAGAATCATTGCACTCATTGCGATGAGGACACCGCACTGAGTGCGATGATCCTCCTCCCGTTGCAATATTTCATTCCCAGGGTTATTAACAACATGTTGTTATTTAAGGGTGAAAATAAATAACAACTTAATGTTATTCACACGTGTGAATTTCGCACGTGCGAAATCGCCTTCAGGATTTGCGTTCTCCGAGCTAAAACCTTCACTTTTTTCGCACGTGTGAAACTGATAATAACAATGTGTTGTTGTTTAGATAGAATACTCGCAATCCATAAGGGAGGGTACCCCGAAATTATATTTCTGTAAATTAAGGGTACCCCGAAGTTATTTTTATGCAAAAGACAAACCACTAAATTATATTTCTGTAAATTTCAGTGCGGTGTCCTCATCGCACTGAGTGCAGTGCGACGGGACCGCACTCAGTGCGACTTGGTGTCCTTATCGCAACGCACTCAATGCGACTGGACCAGTCCACGGTGGCATCCACGCGATATCATTGCATCACGCTCAGACCATGTCACTCACGTCAAGTCAGATTATATTCAATACGTGTACAGTCCACGTGTATGTTCACTGTGACGTGTGATCCAATACATACGATAGTCAGTCATGGGCCTGACCAAGGATCGGTTTTGGCGCGGAGGCCCTTTCAAGTAAATACTATGGCGCATGGGGCCGACCAAGCAAATAACTGATGGAAGATGCATAGCAAGAACTTATGAAACCCATGGTCGAGCTATAAAGGTTACCATCCGCCCGCAGCCAAAGCGGAACTTAGAGTTAACTCTACTCCTATTAATTGACGTCGTGCGACTCTGCATGAATCTTGATCGTCCGATGAAGTGATAAATCACGATATATCACTATTACACTGCACGGCAGTGTAATTAATATTAGTAGAGTTAACGTGTTGCAAAGCGGGGTGTGTTCGAATCTTCCTCACCCTGCCGGGAAGGGTTAGCCTGTGAAAAGGAAGCAACAGTCGACTCCAGAAAGCTTCACGGCGAAAAGAGGCCGAAACTTTCCTGGGGTTGAGTCGCGTTTCGTAAGAGAATATCTATACAGACTACCACATTCGGCTGACAAGGATTTGGTCGGAAAGCGAAGGAAAAAGACGAGGTGTAAAGTAAAGGAACCTGTACGGATAGTCAAAGCATGGTCCCGCGACTTGTCAAGTAAAAGACGTGGTCAGCACAGGAAAAGATGCAACTTTGAATGTAAGGATATACGAAATCGAACCAGAACGCCATAATCTAAGGATATACGAAATCGAACCAGAACGCCAGAATAGATTAATTAGTATTTCTGCATGTTCCTCTCTTTAGAATCACAGCGTATCCGCATCCGCCAACAACCTTGTTTGACTATATCAGGCGACAGCCGTTTCTGAATTCCCCTGAGGTCTAAGCTCTAGTGCATAATCTGACATCAATCGATAATGTCCAAGACTTGCATTTAGCAACGTAAGCTGGTCTGCGTATAACAGACGCTCTGTGTTGAATAAGACAGAGAGTTAGCAGGAGCTCACACCACAGCTGAAGCTGCGTACAGGGGATCAGACAATAGACCTGTCATCATCTCCAGAGTAGAGGTCATTGGGGGTGTCTCAGGGAAGGAAACGGGAACAAGGAGTTACAAGGAGGTATTACAAGAAAGGAGTTACAACACAGTTACACTAGAGAGAGTTACGGAACAGATACTGAAGAGGGAGAAGGGAACTGAAAGGTCATAGTCAAAGGTCATAGTCAAAGGAGAAAGAACGTGAACTTATTATCCTTCAACACCCCCTCGTAAGATCACGGGCAGTTCACATATACCAAGGCCATTTCTCAGTTTATCAAACTGAGGTTTAGACAATGGTTTAGTGAATATATCTGCTAGTTGGTCATCAGTATGTACCCAAGTGGCACATACCTCTCCACTTTGTATTTTGTCACGAATAAAATGGACCTGCACCTCAATGTGCTTTGTCCTCGCATGATGGACTGGATTTCTGGCAAGAGCAATGCTACTCATGTTATCAGTGAAAATGGTAGTTGGTTCTCTTTGAACCTCTCCCAGATCTTCCAGCATCCATCTTATCCACACGACTTCCTGAACTGCATTACACAGTCCACGATATTCGGCTTCTGTGGATGACAAAGAAGAAACCTTCTGTTTCTTACTTTGCCAAGTTACAGCTGCACCTGCAAGCAGGAAGGCATAACCAGATCTTGATTTCCGGTCTATGACATCACCTGCCCAGTCAGCATCCGTAAAGCCTGTTAGAACTTTAGGAGTAATTGAAGTAAACTTCAGTCCATGAAACGCAGTACCTTTCAGATACCTGAGTACTCGTTTCGCTGCCTTCAAATGTGGAACTCTTGGGTCCTCCATCTCCTGGCCAAGCTTGCTTACAGCGTAAGCTAGATCTGGTCTGGTCGTTACAACCAAGTAGATCAGCTTTCCAACTAGTCTCCTGTACTCAGTTTTATCAACCGCTTCGTCAAATCCATGCTGAGTAGACCAATCCTTCGAAAGTATCATTGGAGTAGGCACTGGCTTGCAGTCCTGCATCTGATACTCCCTCAATGTATCGTTGATGTACTTATCCTGTACAAGGTACAGATCTTCTCCATCTTCGACTAAATGAACTCCAAGACAGTAGGTAAGTCTGCCCAGGTCAGTCATCTCGAACTCTGTAGATAACTGTAACTTCACTAAAGAGATAGCCTCTTCATCGCTGCCTGAAAGGATTACATCATCCACATACAGCAGCAACGCTACTCTCCCTTTTGCTGTAACTAGGATATATAGATTAGGATCTCCCCTTGTAGAAGAGAAACCCTTCTTCCTTAAGAAACTATCTATCCTAGTAAACCAAGCTCTAGGAGCTTGCTTAAGGCCATACAAGGCTTTACGAAGTTTGTATACTAACTGTTCTTTTCCAGCAACCTGAAAACCTTGTGGCTGCTGTATGTATACTTCCTCTTGTATCTTACCATTCAGAAAAGCATTCTTCACATCTAGTTGCCATACTTTCCAGTTATGAAGCATAGAATATGCTATCAGCAGCCTAACTGAACTCATCTTCGCTACAGGAGTAAATGTCTCACCATAGTCCTCCCCTTGCTGCTGTAGATAGCCCTTGGCTACAAGTCGAGCCTTATATCTCTGAACTGTACCATCAGCATGATACTTCGTTTTGTACACCCATTTGGTTCCAATCAACTTCTTCCCTTCAGGAAGAGTTGTCAAGAACCAGGTATCGTTTTTCTGCAATGCAGTAAACTCCTCCTTCATTGCCTTTGTCCACTTCTCAGACTTCATAGCATCTTCGAACTTCAGTGGTTCTGCGTTATCAATCGCCTCTGCTAACCACATCTCAGCAAGTCGAGCAGGTACTCTTCTGATTCGAGTAGATCTTCTTACTTGATTCGGAAGTGGTTGAAGCACTTGTTCAGGTACTAAAGTTGGAACTGTAACTTGTGTGGGAAGATCTACCACCAACTCAGGTGAGTGCACGATATCTTCTGTTCGAGCAACATGAACATCTACACCACCTCTAACAGCTTCTGATACATTCTCATCAAACTGATTATCTTGTAACATATCAGAAAGAGGAAATCTGAAAGCTAGACTAGTACCATTGGAGGTAGTGGTAGTCTCCTTCTTCTCTACCTCAAGATGAGCAGTTTGATTTGCCTCATCAAAGAACACATCCCTACTAATGATAATCTTCTCTTTGCTGTCAAGTAGTCTGTATCCCTTCGTTTGTTCAGAGTAGCCTATGAAAGTGCAAACTTTAGAGCAGTCGTCTAACTTCCTCCTCAACTCTCTAGGCACAAGTACATAGGCCTTACATCCAAAAACTCGAAGATTTGAGATATCAGGTTTTATACCCGTGAAAGCCTCTTCAGGGCTCATACCTTCCACCACCTTTGTTGGACTCCGGTTGAGAAGGTAAACTGCAGTGTTAACCGCTTCAGCCCACAGCTTCTTAGGTAGTCCTCCATCCTTGAGTAGACATCTGGTTACTTCAGCAACCACTCTGTTCTTCCTCTCCACCACCCCGTTTTGTTGTGGAGTATAAGGTGCACTTAGTTGTCGTATGATGCCTTTGGACTTGTAGAAAGCATCAGCGGCTTTGGACAGAAACTCCCCTCCTCTGTCACTCCTGATTTTTCGAATTTTTCTGCTATTCTGAAGCTCAACTTCAGTTATGAAGTCTTTCATGTGTGTGAAAGCTTCATTCTTGTTTCTCAGAAACCTCACCCACATTTTTCGTGAGTAATCATCAACTATCAAAAGATAATATTCAGCTCTACCTAATGATGGAGGATCAATGGGTCCTGCTAGATCTATATGCAATAAATCTAGTGGAGTTGTAGCCCTTCTTGCTGCTGAAGGGAACTTCTTCTGAACCTGTTTTCCCTTCAAGCAGATCTCACATGGCTTGTGCAAAGAATCGAGTTTCTGGACTCCTTCAACTAGGTTGAACTTGTACAGCAAGTTCATTCTATCTGAACTCATGTGACCTAGTCTTCTGTGCCACAAATCCGTCTTCTCTTGTACAGTAGCAGCAAGCAAAACTTCAGGTAAGGAGGTAGCTTCAAGCTCATATAAATGACCTATCACATTGCCTCTTGCTACTACACCTTGATTGTCTTGTATGGTGCATCCTTTGTTGTTGAAGTTGATGTAGAAACCAGCTTGGACTAACCTCCCAACACTGAGCAAGTTATGCACCACTCCAGGTATATACCAAACTCCCTCAACTCGAAATACTGCTCCAGTAGGTAGTTGGAGGTGAATATCACCTTGTCCCTTAACTTCGTATCTCTCACCATCTCCTAGACCAACTGTTGGTCCATTGATGATCTCCTGAAAGTTGTGGAACCACTCTCGAATGGAAGAGATATGGTTAGATGCTCCAGAATCTATCCACCATGGATGATCTAACTTACTAGTGTACAGAGCAGTAAAAAACAGCTGCTCATTACCTTCTCCTGGAGACTTAGCCTGAGCAAGATTTGCTCTGTTTTTGCTCTTATCAGTACCTTCGTGTCTTGCCTTCAGTCTGCACTCACGAGCAAAGTGGCCTGGTTTATCACAGTAGTGACAGTTTCCATTCTTGCGCTTCTTGTCACCTTGTGCATGTGCAGAAGAGCCTCCTCCTTGGTTGCTTGATCCAGCATTGCTATTCCACCTTTTGTTGAGAGGAAATGGTTTCCTCTTCCCTCGAAAGTTCCCTCTCTGTTTGCTGATGTGCAGCAAAACAGATTCGTCACTTGCTGCTTTTCTTTTGTTCTTCTGTTCGATGTTGATCTCTTCTTGTAGCACCAAACTCTCCAGTTCGTCCATATCAATCTTTCCAGGACGTACCTCCATAGCCTTCACAAAAGCCTCATAAGCAGAAGGGAGACTTTCAAGAAACGAATGAATAGCTTCTGAACTCTCAACTCTTCCTCCTAAGGTTTTGATGTCTTGTAAGATAGACTTGAGGGCCATAAAATGGTCCTCAATGCTCTTACCCTCTTGCATCTGCAAGGTTGCGAGTTTACCCTTAAGAACTCTCAACTTCCCCTCTTTCGCCACCTCATGTTTCCTGGTAAAGGTATCCCATGCTTCTTTCGAAGTTTCTGTATCTAGGATATCAACTAGTTCAGCATCTTTCACTGTCATCTTGATGACAGAAAGTGCTAACTGGTCACGTCTATCCCAAACGATAGCTTCTTCAGCAACAGTGGGTCTCTCTTGTAAGCCAGTAACAAACTTCCACAAGTCATATCCAGCAAGTATGGCCTGTACCCTAGCTCTCCAAATAGGGTAGTTCGAAGTATTCAACTTATGAGAATCAGAAAGTAAGTTCTCTGTTATGGTAACTGACGCCATTGTGCACTGTGACGAACCTGGTCTAACCAAACAGTCTCCAACTGAAATGAAACTTGGTATGCGTGTTGGCAAAGTGAAAGTAGGACCTTTAGGTGCGGGGGGCGTGGGGTAGGGGTAGACCTCGGAAAATTTTAGTTTCTCCAAAAAAGATCTGTAAGGCCTTCAAATCGACGGTCAAAGTTCGGCAGAAGGTTCTGACAGTTTCTGACAGGTCGCAAACGAGGTCAGAATCAGTCGGAAAAAATTTCTTTGGAAAGGTATTCCAAAATCCCTACTATAAAGGCGAAGCCTTTTTCTACCGATAATGTGCCCTCAGAATTCGCAGAAAACGTCTCTAACCCCCTCAAAACGCTGGTCAAAGGTGAGTTTCGGTAAGTTTTCACCATGACAAAAAATCCAAGAAAGGGTGTATCCTACTTAATTCGACCCTTCCTGACAAGACACCATAGGTGGGTGTCCTTGAAATCGTCAAAAAACGTCCAGAAACCCCTCAAAAACAGATTTCAAACTCTCTGGAACTGTAAAATAGTCTCCAAAAACGAAAAAAAATTCTGAGCACTCACACTACTGCCCACATCCGCGTTTTTCACAGTCAAGAGTACTTCTCCATCCTCACTCATACTCTCTTTTCCAGAGATGGAACCTTCCGTTCTTCCTGTCAAGCCCCCTTGCAAAAACTCTCTCTCTCTTGCTTTTCGCTGCCTTGCTCTGATACCATGTTGAATAAGACAGAGAGTTAGCAGGAGCTCACACCACAGCTGAAGCTGCGTACAGGGGATCAGACAATAGACCTGTCATCATCTCCAGAGTAGAGGTCATTGGGGGTGTCTCAGGGAAGGAAACGGGAACAAGGAGTTACAAGGAGGTATTACAAGAAAGGAGTTACAACACAGTTACACTAGAGAGAGTTACGGAACAGATACTGAAGAGGGAGAAGGGAACTGAAAGGTCATAGTCAAAGGTCATAGTCAAAGGAGAAAGAACGTGAACTTATTATCCTTCAACACTCTGTCTGATTCGTAATCTGCAGAAGGACATGGTACAGACTATGCTGAATTTCTCTTGACTAAGTTGCCCTGTTCGAATCCACTGTGATAACACAAAGCTCCGAGCTCAAAGCTGGCTACTACTACACTGAAAGTGAGCTCGAGCTATACTGCGTTCTCTGCCAGCAAGTTCACGCTGTCCTTGTTGACTTTGGTTTGGAAGTACTTGTAGTACGTGAAGGGCTTGTACCGGTTGGGGTTTTGAGGAGTGATCAGTGCGGGAATAGGCTCGATCACTTTCTCGTCGTTTGGTCCTTCGCAAGGAACGCAGAAGTAAGCAAACGAATGGCGATCTTTTCTCGGGTTGTTGATAACTCGATGGATGATGCTTCTGTATCTGCCATTGCTCCAGGCCTGTAGAGAAACCGCCAGAATGAGACCAGGAACAAAACCTTTGCAAGTTAAGCGAGATGACAGCTGGGAGAAACCGATAGGAATACGGTAGTAACTGAACAGAAGAACAAGAACAAGTCACGGCCATTTTCGAGATAATGCCTTCGTACCTGAAGAACGTCACCGCCGTTGATGATGAGGCCTCCCCTGCTGGGGAGAGCAGTGATCCATCTGTCTCCTGTCACATTGATTTGAAGCCCCGAGGCGTCGAATCCGTGACCCACAATGGTGAGAATACTCGTATCCTTGTGGGGAATGAGTCCGATTTGCTCGCCACACTCGTCCAGCTCGTGTTCGGACTTCTTGGGATAGCAATGCATGATCAAGTGTCTGGGCAACGAGTTGTCATGATATTTCGTGCGGATGAAACTCGGGTCAAGTCCTAGGCTTTCGGAGACGAGATCCAGAAGTAGGTCCATGAAAGTGCCCAGAGGGTCTAGCAGGGAAGTGAGCTTCTCCCTATGAATGGGAAAAGACACCCGGCAGTTTCAGAAACTGACTGCAAGTAATGAGTCCTCACTGTCGCTGTGACCTCTATCATGAGAAAACTCTGCAGATTTCAACCCTCGTGCGAGCAGAGAACGTACTGATCACGATGCTGATGAAAGCCTCATTTAGACAAGAGCACCTAAACTGTTAGAGCAGACGAAGTTGCACTCTTCTTATGCACAAGCAAACTTATTAGGACACCGTGTAAAAGACGTAACACATTGTCAAGTGAAACGCCCGAGCATGCGTACCTGTACGTGGGTATTGTGGATGGGAAAACGTTCGGCAACGTGGAGAAAGTCAGATTCTCAAAGGCCGCAGTCAGCGCACCATTGGCATCGTTGATGCTATTCGAAAGGGCTGGAGGAGCTTTCCTGAAGGTGTGAGGCATGTCTGACGACTGGTGATAATGGCGGAAGACGTAATCTTCCATGTGGCATGTAATACCGCAGAATTTGTTCTGGTTCTTCCAGCCGACCTGGAAAACTCCCACCACGGGCTTGTTTTCCTTGTGGTCTAAGTACGCCTCTTTTTTCTTCTCCTGGGGTTGCTCAAAGAACTCCTTGCTGACATTGAACGCATCGTCGAGGCGCTCCACAGGGACGCAGCTGTTGATGGCTTCGAAGAAACCGAAGGTCTCGAGAGCGTAGGTGAGCTGCTTGATCACCGAGGCCCTCTCAGCTGGATTTTCCACACCGGTGAAGTCGATGACGGGAATTTGATCACGGTGGTACGCTGTTGGGTCCGCTAAGCCCATGATGTTGTAGTAGTACGAGTGCAGATATCACTCTACTCTCGTGGAAATCAGATGCGGAGGAAAGAATGATATGAGCCTTGCCCTTGACGAACCTGAGCAACGTTTCGAAGGAGTTAATACTGAGCTTGCCACTGAGTGTCTATCGAAGAAGATCCGAAGACACTCGGTACAGCTGCAGACCGAGAAGGAGAACAGTACGAACAAAGCGAATGTCCAGATTCGTCTTCAACAGTTTATGGAATCAGGATATTTTCAGCCGGACGTGGCGGCTGACAGTACGAATGGTTTCGAGTATAAAGGCGACACTAACCAAAATTCAGGAGACGAGAAAGTTCCCTATTCCATTTACGATGTTTACAAAATTTTCAAGGAGCTGGTGAAGCTGCAGCGGGGGGAGGCAGGACAAGAACTTTTGAGGAGTACAGAGCTATACGAGCGCCGATCCAAAGCCCTTAATGGTCTTTTCAAGAAACTGGCAGCTCCCGACATCCCTGGTGAGATTCCTGATCATTTGTGTTGCAAGATTACGATGGAAATCTTCAGAGATCCTGTCATGACTCCAAGTGGTATCAAATGAAAGTACTTACTTGGGAGATTGCATGCCACAAAACATGGAATGTGGCTTTGAGAAATGTAGTTAGAAAGCACTCTTTTTTCTTCCCCTTGAAAACTGCCGAGGAGGCAACTATGATGCATAGTAAATACCCACAAAATTCCAGTTTCATGCACGAACACAAATTTGCGGATTTCATTACAAGAACCACCAACCACATGGTATAATCAGAAACAGAGCTTGCAATCTCGAGGAAGCAAGCGTCAGCTCGATCCAAGTCCCTGCAGAATTCGCTCCACAGTAGCTGAAGAGTTCTCTGAGGATGTGGGTCTAAACCAGAATGCGTGCATATTCACCCTCTTCCAATAGGAAGGGTCAGGATAAATGAATGAAAGTTAAATTGAATTTACTAAATACAAAATATATCAAGAACGTAGTGTTTATACCAGGGAAAGGTTCAGTTGATGTAATTTGCTTATGGGTTCTGTGACTGGAGTGCTCATGTGTTATCAAGTGAACTAAGTTCAGATATAGGTTTTAGTTTAAACATAAATTTAGAAATAATATCACTATTTCTCTTCTTTTCTAAAATGTATTTTCAGTCAAACATCGATCTTGTATTGTCGGAGTCTGTTAGGTCCGCGTGTGATCATGTGCCGAATGCGAGTAGACACGTCCGGGTGTAAGCCGATGGTCGTCGGCCTGGCGACCTGCGACGGGCATTTGTAGACGCCCGCTAGCCATTAACTCGGGCGGGATGCCGTACCGGAATACTCGCCTCGTCCTTGAAGTCGAGGGAGTGTCTTGAAAACCCGTCATTGATAACGGACCCGCTGTGGTGGTCTCCAGTGTCGGAGCTGCTGTGGAAAAGCACTCCGGCATTCATTGGGTGTTAAACCACAAGTGCGGCTATATTAGCGGTGGGGATCCCCACCGCTAAGCATTTTTAACCAGAACTAAGTAGATTCGGCTCTGGCGGGGGCCCCTGTAGGTTTTGCGCAACGTTGTCACGATGCTCATACGGCACGTCATGTATCCGCCAGGGTATTGAAATGACCAGCATACGATAAGCTTCAAAATGAGACTATGATACCGGATTTATGATACCAAACTGCTGAGAAAAATACTTTAGAAGCGAGGATGAATGAGAGCCTTGGAAAAAGAATATTCGTTTTTTTGAATTTCAAAATGTTCTACTCCATAATAATTTTGGTTACAGTGACCATGCCACACTCTACAGTGATATTTCCGATGTCGAAAAATATGTGTTAGTATACAGTTCGACTGAAAAGTTGGCCGCTAGTTTGTTCAGATGCCGAAGTTATTTATTTGCGCCGGCAGAAAAAATTTCAGTGAGAGGTCAAGTACGATCGATTTGGGCAGCGACTATCTGGCCAGTGGCTGGCTAGCCAGTGGCCAGAAGCGAAGTCTGGCGACTGGCCAAAAGGGTAGCCAGCCAGTCGCGACTGAAGCTGGTCTCGCAGCTGGCCAGAAGGCTGGCCAGCAAGAGCCAACCATTGGCCAGCCTTCTCGGCGACTGGCTGGTCAGTGGCTCACCAATGGCTGGCCGGCGAGTGGCTGGCCGGCTAGTGGCGAGCCACTGGTCAGCCGAAACCGAAGGCTGGCTAGTGGCTGGCCAGCCACTAGCGGCCAGGATCCGAAACCGTCAGGATCGAGGCAGGAGGGCTGATGGCGGCTCTCCTATGGGAGCCGTCTTGTTTTCGAGGGGAGGTCTTCCTCTCGAATCTCTCCCGAACCCCCAAGACACTTGAACATTCGATTTGTCTCATTCAATTTCTTCTCTTTTTATCATTTGATCTCGTTTTCAGTCTTAGTCATGTTTTTTCTCTAGTTTCAACTTTGGAATGTCTTTAGAACTACAGTCTATAAGATAGAGTTGTGATAGAGATTTTTTATACACATTAGCACATAGTTCAAAGTAGCACTAAGTCTATTTGGAGACTCTTCTGATATAATATATTTCATGTAAAATTTAAATACTTTTTTTCCTTTATATTATGTAGATTACTTTTGAGAATTCCTTTTTCTCATGTATGAGTATAGTTTTTCAGTGATATTATTTTGAGCCGCTTGGTTATCACCGACAAGTTTAGTTCGGACCTCTGGACGGATAGGTCAAACTTGATCAGCGAGGCTTTTCACTGTACAGTATGCCCCCCAGGGTTCATCCCCGACGGTCTGGGGATCGACACTTACCTAGAGGATGTCCGGAGGTCCCGGATGAGAAAGTGAGAGTACCAGAGTCGTTATTGCTTCGCTATGTGCAGACAATGCGACTTTTAGGACCAGGTGCAGGTCATACCGCTGTGTTTCATTTTCTTTTCTCAACCGCCGCTGTTCGCATAGATCAGATGGCGAGAGAAGCGCAGGTTAGGTTGGACGAGCCAGATGTAATTCCAGAGGAGGGTGATCTAGAGGGAGATGTTATTCGGCCGGAGGATACCGAGTTTCATGCAGACCCTATCATATTGCGAGCTCTTGGCATTGATCATGCTGAGCATCAGGTGCTGTTCAAGTTTAGCTAAATGTTTCTCTTTCAATTTTTGTATGAATGCGAAGTGGGCGAATGAATGCGAAGTTGTGACATGACTAGAAATTTAATTTATTTGATCATTGATGTTAGAACCTAGACATGATCAGACTTTGTGTGGTATTGTTATTTCTAGGATCGCTTTGTTCCTTCCACATCAAACCCGTCTATGCTAGATTCGGCACTCCTTTTTGAGTCGATCCGTGATTCTCAAGTACCCAACGTCTTAGAGCCACTCAGACCAGAGGACATAGCTTTCGCTACACCCGAGGTCCAGAGTCTGGACTTAGCGGTTTACGGGTTTGTGGGTATTTCTAAGTTGGTGGAATTATTCACTCTATTCAAGATGAGATGTCATCATTATGGGTGTGAGTTGACTTTCGATCCTCCGATAGTTTCATGTATCCATCAGACATACTCCTTGAAGCTTAGATGTCCACAAGGTCACACGTTTGGATGGAGATCAACTGAGATGGAGATATATCACGGTGTTCCCGATGTCACTCACCGTTTTTATCATGCTGGTTTGTGCGCCGGATTGGGGTTCGAACAACTAGATAGTTTATGTCGAGAGGTAGGGTTAGCTCCAGTTTCGAGGTCCCATTTCTTTGGATTCCAGAATGGAAAGGATCGCTTCATAGGATGGATTCAAGCGACACTAGAAAGATGGGCCATGAAGAAGGAGGAGGTCCAATCTGAAGTGCTTGCACAACATTTTCCGGACTTGAACGAGGCTCCTGTGGGTGGTAAGTGCTCGAGCTTGTGCTTAGTTATGAGGTTTTATTGCTGAAGGATGCAAGTTTTGATGAAGCCATTTTTAGGAGGATCTGACTTAGTTATCGAGTATTTTAGGCAACTTCGTGGTGTATGCTGATTTGAGATACGACTCGAGTAGGAATGGCTACAATGGGACATGTGCTTTCATCTCAGCAAATGACGGTAGAGTGATCGAGATGGTGAACATGACTCGAGTAGAGACTGAAAACAACTCGTGGTTGATTGAGGATCGAGCATTTGAGTTGGGTATTCAGCGACTCATCTCCAGGGGCATTGTACCAGATGAGGTTGTACATGACGATAAGTCATCAGTTGATGCCATCTTGTCTCGTCATGGGATTGTTAGTCAGAAGGATCTATGGCACAAGTGCAAGAATGTAATCAAAAAGTTCTTAGTAGAGGTGTAGAATAAGAAGCGTGTACCAGCGGGTGTGGAGGAGGCTGAGGTTAGGGCTGACCTCGAGCTCCTCACGAAGAGACATTTGGTGTCATGGCTTCGAGATCATGGAGCCTCTATACAAGGGAACAAGCCTGTATTGGTACAACGAGTTGTGGAGATGCGAGGGTTGGCAGATGGAGACCCCATTGCATCTAGACGGTTCATGTATCCTGAGACTCAGACACATGGCATAGCTGACAAGTTGAAAGGGTGGATATACACATGTTGTCAGTTGAATGCGAGGAGGACGATTGGACCTGATGGACGTTATCCGCAAGTTGAAGATGATACATCGGTGTTGGTCATGGATATTCGCAATGCTGCAAATCATTGGGCGGGAGACCACACACTATGTAGAGATCTACCAAGAGACAGGCCTTGTTGCTCAGTCCCTGATCTAAATCGACCAGCCACCGATCAATACTATCAAAGAGGTAAGTTCATAAATCCATCTTTCGTTTGGAATGACCACACTTCATGTTCAATGGAATATGTGTTGCTCACACTATGAAACTCGCAGACTCGTCCACACACTTGGCTATGGTGCAGTTCCTGACTAGTAACATTACGCCGGCAAAAATGAGATTCTATACTCGAGCACGAGAGAACTATATGTCAGAGACATTTAACTCTGTCATCAACAAATTTGCTACGAAGAGAATCCATTATGCACGATCTCATGAGGCCCGCCTTGCTGCATGTTGTTTGGACTGGAACGAGAATATCACACGTGAGCCCATAAAGATTTTGCAACGCCGACCACAACACACTGCTGTTCGACACAGGACGGCAACGACGCGCATATTACCACCGAGAACAACTGAGTGGAAGGGAGAACTCCGAGAACGGTTATTTGACGTGCGGGACAATTGAGGTGGTAAGAATCTTATATCAGGCTTTATCACTTATCATGATGGTCAACTCGTCCGACTTTTGATCTTGTATGAACTCATCATGGTACTTGGGTGTGTGCAGGAAAGAACTCCACAATGTACTCAGCCAGATTGAATTTCAGTTCCGATGTCGTCTCCACAATGATAAGAAACATACAGGCGTAGCAGCTTAGCTGAGACTCTTTGGTAATCCAAACTTCATTGATTATCACAATATTGCTCCCAAGACACACTTGGTTTCTGTTTCCTGAAACTGTTCACAGCACGATCTTCATATCTTTTGCCTTCTTTTGTCTTGATATACACTTTAGTGGATAAATTTACGAAAAAAGAATATGATTTCTTTCACAAATTACTTCATGGTATATTATTTTTTCATATATTATTTCACATATTATTTCTTTCACAAATTTCATATAGAAGCAAAGAAGGACCAAGTTTGTTCATAAGAAAAGTCAAACCCTCCATGGCTTTTACATGTAATGGGTTTAATGTTGCTGGACAATAAATCGTCGGAGAAATGTAAACCATCGGATATTTATCGTGGGTCAAATCATCGTGGGTCAATTTACCGTGGGTCATCGAATCAACAACCCACTTGTTGTTGAACAGGTTTCCTAAACCTGTTTGTTTACAGGTTTTCGAAACCTGTTCCGAAAACAGGTTTCCTAAACCTGTTGGAGAACAGGTTTTCGAAACCTGTAACGGAACAGGTTTCCTAAACCTGTTTACAGGTTTTCGAAACCTGTAACGGAACAGGTTATCTAAAACCTGGCACAGAATTGGTCCCCATACTCCATCGGTGGTCATCGCCAGTCTCGACTGTGATCGATCGTCGGCTTGTCGTCTCATTTGATTTTGATTTTCAGTACGAATACAAACTGTGAAAGCATGGCCTATCGATCCTTTAGAACTTTCGGAATTTGAAGCTAGAGGTGTCAGAAAAGTTACCACAGGGATAACTGGCTTCCAGCAGCCAAGCGTTCATAGCGACGTTGCTTTTTGATCCTCTGATGGCGGCTCTTCCTATCATTGTGAAGCAGAATTCACCAAGTGTTGGATTGTTCACCCACCATTAGGGAACGTGAGCTGGGTTTAGACCGTCATGAGACAGGTTAGTTTTACCCTACTGATGAGACGGCGTTGCAATAGTAATTCGACTTAGTACGAGAGGAACCGTCGATTCGTATAATTGGTAACTGCGTTTGGTTGAAAAGCCAGTCAATTTATCGTGGGTCATCGAATCAACAACCCACCTGTTGTTGAACAGGTTTTAGAAACCTGTTCTGGAAACAGGTTATGTAATCCTGTTGCGAAAACAGGCTTTAGAAACCTGTTTGTTTACAGGTTTTCGAAACCTGTTCTCCAACCTGATGAGACGGCGTTGCAATAGTAATTCGATTTAGTACGAGAGGAACCGTCGATTCGCATAATTGGTAACTGCGTTTGGTTGAAAAGCCAGTCAATTTATCGTGGGTCATCGAATCAACAACCCACCTGTTGTTGAACAGGTTTTAGAAACCTGTTCTGGAAACAGGTTATCTAATCCTGTTGCGAAAACAGGTTAGCCAAAACCTGTTGGAGAACAGGTTTCCTAAACCTGTTTGTTTACAGGTTTTAGAAATAGCCAAAACCTGTTCTCCAACCTGATGAGACGGCGTTGCAATAGTAATTCGACTTAGTACGAGAGGAACCGTCGATTCGCATAACTGGTAACTGCGTTTGGTTGAAAAGCCAGTGATGCGAAGCTACCATGCGTAGGATTATGACTGAACGCCTCTAAGTCAAAAAGAAAGCATTGAAGCGAGACCTGGTAAACACTGGGGTTGAAGTCGGGTCCTCATACGCTCTTACGGTTTTTCCTATCCACTTACAGCAGAAACCAGAAGCATGGGATGAGATCGGCTTTCACATCAGCACAAGACGTGTTAGCTACCGCAGGACCTGTAGCTAGAACTTTCACTGTAAAAACTTTACTTCCGATGGGAATCGAACCCATCAGGCTGGCCTCTCCAGCGGAAGTTCACTCCCTTCAAAAGAATTGAGGAGGCACAGACCAAGAAAATACTGAAAATCCCAGAACTTGTAAAGAAAGATAAACAACCCTTTGCAAAGTAGGACCTGCAGATATCAAATGCAGTAACAGTAAACAATAAACAACTGAAAACACAGTACTAATCCTTATAACCAGTTATTGTCTCACCAGGGACACTCCAAGTAGCCACAATAGCTTCCACAATGACGTCTGGAAGCTGGTTTCTGTGCACATATCCCATAGTCAGAGCTACAGCTCTATAAACATTGAACCGTTTGCTGCGAGGTTCAACAGCAACATAAGCATACATTGCACAGCGAAGCAGAGGGACCTCATCATCGAAAGTGCACCGTAAGTCAGTCTGTCTTGCAGTAACAGAACAAGCTGCTGCGAACTCTGGGAAGAGCACCCGGAGCTCATTTACTGTGACTAGCAGTGGCGGTTTTCTCCCTGGTCTGGTAATTGTGGCCTCTGTACCGTCTTCCGACCATAGCACCTGTTTATCCATCATAAACCCTCCACCACAAGCATGAAGTGTCGTTTGAGAAGGTCCGGCTTCTGGACCATATGCTGCAAATAACTCAGATAAAATATCGGACACTAAATCAGCCTGGAAAGGCTCAGTAATAGCACCAGACATTCAATCGATCAAAGAAAAAAACGAGCTCCAGTTCATCGACCAAGGTACCATAGCCGCGGACGTCAAGAATGCCTTCTGGAGTATACACACATGCCTGCAAGAAATGCTGTGCTTACCCAGCAGCAGCGCGCGAAAGACATGCACAGCCGTCTCCTGAACTACCCAGCAGCCGCGCGAGAAAGACATGCACAGCCGTCTCCTGAACTTACTCACACTGCCGCGTCGAAGCCGGGAAGGGTTTAGGGAAAGCGCTCCGGCGAACTTCACCCTTCGCTACAGTGTTTTCTGAAAGTGACGTGGCAATGTGGGGGGCTTTTATACCCCACTTGTGGTTTAAGTGACTCGTCTTCCAGTCACCCATCCGAGTTGTGGGGCATCGATGGGATCAAGACAGTTCAGGACGTTCACGGCTGGGGTGATTTTCTGGTGCGAACATCTTTTCCTGTGAACGACGAACGGACGTCTTTGGATGCCAGCCGTCACGGTCCCGTAGTACTGCCTTCTTCCTCCTCTGGGCCTTCGGATTTTGCAAGTTCTACGGACGCGAAGAGCTTGCCATGGATCCGTCTCTCCGGTGCTCTTCTTTGATCTTTCTCCTAACGGATAACAAACCATAGGAAAATTTATTCGCTGGGCCCTTTGTTTCGGGGAGATCTCGTTTCCAGTCGGAGGTTTTCTCCTTTTCCTTTCTCTTGCCTTTTTCGAAACTGACGTTCCGAAGAGGGCATTGAGATCGGAAGGGAGGAGCCCGCGGGTTGGGAACCGTTCCGGTTAGAAGTTTTCTTCTCTTCCTTCTCTTGCCTTCTTCGGAACAAACGTAGTTTCGAGGAGGGCATTGGGATGGAAGGAGGAGCCCGCGGATTCGGTTTTCGTTTCGGTCGGAGTATCTCTTTCCTTCTCTTGCCTTATCTGAAACTGGCAATTCGGGTTAAATCACAAGTACCGCTATATTAGTAGTGGAGATCTCCACCGCTAATCATTTTTAATCTTGTTAAGTAAGTTCGACACGGACGGGGTCCTTGAGAGATTTGTACGACGTAGTCATCATGATAGTACGTGATGAAACTTTGTGATCTTGGTAGCAAAATGAGCAAAAGAGAAAAACTTCAAAATGAGCCCATGATGAGCTCAAGAGAGATACAGACGGCTTCAAAATTATCAAGTGAATCTCGGATCATTGAAAATCACAGAAATAAAATATTCTATATTCTAAGTTTTGAAATGTGCTACTACCCAGCATATTTTGTTATAATCACTTACCCCTCGCGTTATCATGACCCAGCGAGCTCTTTTGAGACAGAGAGTTCAACTGGGGTCTTGGTCTCCCGCACTCTGACTGAGAGAAAAAAAAGCTACGGTGAAAAATGTCCGTCGCGTACGAAGTCAAGTCTTTTATACCACTACTGGTGGTTTAAGGCATTGGGACTGGAAGGAGGAGCGCATGGATTCTGTGGTGGTTTCTCGAAGCAATACCAAACAAAAATTTTATGACTCTCAACAACGGATATCTTAGCTCTCGCAACTATGAAGAGCGCAGCGAAATGCGATACCTAATTTGAATTGCAGAATTCCACGAATCATCAAGTTTTTGAACGCATATTGCGCTCGAGATCTCGTACCAAGGGCATGTCTCTTTGAGCGTCGTCGCATTAACTCACCTCTCCCCGTATTTTGGTATGGAGAGAGCGTGGACTTGACCGTCCGGGAACGCCGGTCAGCCGAGTGGTCGCGGTAAGTTTAAATGCAGTCGTCGTGGACGTCATCCGAGCAGGGCATGCGTGAAGGTGATGGTACGAAGGACCCCTGTGATAAGGGGCCTGAGTTAAAAGAGCTAGAACAGCACGTCTTTCTCATTAGATGCCTTGGCGAAAATATACACGGGAAAGATTCGGGAAAGGAGACCTCTGTGAGTCTAAGAGGCCTTCTGCACCTACAGTTTCAAAACTGCATATTTTGCAATTTCCTACATTTTCGTTATTGCGAGAGACCTCCCGAACCAAAGACAATTTTCCACAGTTTCATTTTTACTCACCTTCTTCTCCGCATTGCTTCTGCAGTTTTGAGTGAAGTACCCTGTAAGGCGTGTGCTGAGCATGTGTTGGGCATGTGCTGTACACGCTAAGATGCCACGTGGAGTTTACTGGAAGGATTTACAGTAAACCTACCAGCAGGTATAACTCTCACGTGTGTCTGGGTCAAAACTGTAAGCTTCAAACTCAAAAACACCCAGCCACAACCCTTCTCCCAAAATGCGAGAATCTGTACATTTTGTACCAACCCTATTTGCCAAAGTGAAACTGCGCACAGTCTGAAGCACCCGTTTATTACCACCCCTAACATACACGCGTGAACTATGCTTGCGCAATTTTGAAACTGTAGGTGCAGAAGGCCCTTAAGAAGACGAGAGCGGTTTGAAGGTTTAAGATGGGCCTTTCAAACTGTGAAACATTTTCTCCCTTTTTCTTTTTCTTTCAGGGTGTTGATTTACAGGAACAACACTGAACTCAGATCAGGCGAGACTACCCGCTGAGTTTAAGCATATCACTAAGCGGAGGAAAAGAAACTAACAAGGATTCCCCTAGTAGCGGCGAGCGAACCGGGAAAAGCTCAGCTTGAAAATCGTGTCGTTTCGGCGGCACGAGTTGTAGTCTGGAGAAGTGTCCTCTGCGGGGGACCCGGCCTAAGTCCCCTGGAAAGGGGCGTCAGAGAGGGTGAGAACCCCGTCGGGCCCGGACCCTGCTGCTCCACGAGGCGCTGTCTACGAGTCGGGCTGTTTGGGAATGCAGCCCGAAGCGAGAGGTAAATTCCTTCCAAGGCTAAATACCGGCAAGAGACCGATAGCGAACAAGTACCGCGAGCGAAAGATGAAAAGGACTTTGAAAAGAGAGTTAAAAAGTGCTTGAAATTGCTGGGAGGGAAGAGAATGGAGGCCTCGGATGCGGAACGGCGTGAGCTGCTCCGCCCCTCGACGCGGGGTGCTGGTCGGCGTGGGCTTTTCCGGCGGGGCAAAAGTCGGCCTTCAGTGGCCGGCCGATGCCGTCGGAGAGGCCGAGGAACCGAAGTGCGTGCCTGTGGGTTTTCCGCGGGCGGACTCCTTCGGGAGTTCCTGCGTACTCGGGACGCCGGCGTAGTGGGCTTTTCATCCGACCCGTCTTGAAACACGGACCAAGGAGTCTAACATGCATGCGAGCTGGGGGCGGCAAACCCACGTTGAGGCGATAACTTGACTGGTGTGATCCTCGTTGTTGATCCTCCTAAACCTTCTGTCTGTACAGAAGGTTCTAACGCACTTCACTGTTATTCTTTACCTTTTCTTGGTTCTTCGTCACCTTTCCGTTCATGTTCTCGGATACCCGACCCAGTTGCTTGTATGTATCTACTTCATTTGTGTGCATTATTCGATCCTTTCGTTGGACGTGGTAGAAACAACGCAGTAATGACACACATGCAAGTACAAGAAGCCGGCGGGAGGACGGCTAAGAGGAGGCATGCGCAGGTGTGCTCTCTGCTGTGACAGTGTCGTTCTGGACTTCTTACTTCTCTGAGGTTCATATAATACTTACTTGAGATACTGAACCCCAGAGACAAAGCGTGGATGCTGTGGTGGACTTAGATAGAGGTAGAAAACATAAAACGTGTCAAAACTCTCTTACCTGTTCCCTTGCATGCACTCCCTCTACTGCAGCTAGCTAGCGGCTTTATGACGAAACACCAAACGGACCAGACCACCTCCATAACTATCACTCAAGTTCGTATGCAGATAGAGGATGAGTTCGGCAATCCTGACCCCACAATCTGTTGTTACAGTAAAAGTCTTCGAGCTTGGAGTTCATCGTCTCATCTCATTGACGGGAGAGAGAAAGATATGTAACTCAGACAGGGATAATGAAGTTTTTCCTTGGTCCTTGCGATTGAGACCTTTAATGAAGTCAAACTTCGTAATCGAAAGGATGATATATCGCTTACATGCTGCAGAGGATTACTATTGCATTACAGAGTGCGTTAGCAAAAGGTTTACAAAGAAGAGTTTAGAGGATTTCCTAGTACGTTAGGAGAGGTGGTAGTTCCGTCAGTCAGATAGTCAGCTTACCTGCAGCAGAGGATTATATTGTATTGTAGCATGTATTACCAGAAGCTTTACACAGACGAGTTGAGGCACTTTCTTAGTAAGTTAGGAGAGGTGGTACTTCTTGAGTCCGATATGTCGTTTTACTTGCAGGAGAGGATGAATATTGCATTGTAGAGTGCACTGAAGAGTTGAGGACTTTCTTTCTTAGTATGTTAGGAGATTGTACTTCCGCGAATCTCATATGTCGCGTATTTGCAACCGAAGATTAGTATTGCATTGTAGAGTGCGTTACCAAAAGCTTTACACAGAAGAGTTGAAGCCCTTTCTTAGTATGTTAGTAGAGGTGGTACTTCTACGAACCAGCTAATAGAAACAAGTTTTTTCTGTTTGAAGAAGTTTATACAACTTGCTAGAAATAACTAATATTCCGAGATGTTTTCCAACCTTTGATGTTTTGTGATTTCTCCTTGACCGGTAACATAGCTATAGTGGATTGTGAAAACCGAAAAAGAAAAAGAGATTTTGTTGTCGTGTAAAGAAACGGAGTGATGGAGTCGTGATGAAAATCGCAAAGTGAAAAGAAGAAGCGAGAACGGTCAAAACTGGAAAGAAGAAGGAAGGAGATAAAGCCGAGATTAACGCAGAGCACCGCAATTCGATTGCAAGCGGAGCTCCTTGTTTCTCTCTTATAATATTTCATCAATTTCATAGTACTCCAGACTCGACAATGATAGCTCAAACTTTAACGTTTTAAAACTTAGTTTCCAGTCAGTAACTGATCAGAGTAATGACCGGCTGATAAAGCACGAAATTCATGTTAGAATTAGGATTTCTAAGCATGAACTTAAATACAACAACTAGTTCAAGATATTTGGGTTCGTGTCTTTTAGCAGGCCTAGCCTGTCTCTATATCAAAGTATAAATGCCTGGTCTATGGACCTCTTACTTCATTATTATTATTCAGTAAATAAGCTTACACACACTTGCTCTCTCTTGCATCGATTTTCTCTTTCTTTTTTCTATATCGTATCAGAGTTTTGGGTTGTTATTTTCCTAGCACAATAACGTTAGCTTCAGGTAGACCTTAGGCATAGGTGAAGGAGCAATCAGGGGACGCCTTGATTGCTAAGCATGGAGGACACTCCTCGCTCAGACGATCGCTCAACAGAACCATAGTAGTTAAGCGACATATATGCGATGACGAACACGTTCAACACGAAAGGTTGGGTGAAGTTCGATGGACGTACTTTACATACTGGAAACATAAGATGAAGCTCCAGCTAGATGCAGAAGGTGTCTATGGAATTATCTACGATAGCGTATCTCGATCAGTTGTCACTCTCGACAATCCTCTCTCTGCGACCGGAGCAGATACTATTGCGGAGTGGGATCGTCAGAGCAAGAATGCTCTCACGGCGATAAACCAGTATTGTGAAAACATTGTTATCGATCACATTATTTCTTGCCGCACGACAACTGATGCATAAAACACGTTGACTTCAAAGTTTGCCGTGCAAGACACGGTGACCCAGATGCATTTGAAGAAAAAGCTGCGGATCATCAAGATGAGGACGGATAGGAGCTGAACCTGAAAGAGGAGGATGGTGATGAAAGAAGTGCACATCATTTTGAATTGCATCCCTGATGATAGCAGTGAGAGCAAGATTAGTGAGGGATGAAGTCGATGCAGAGAAAGACTCATCAAATATAACATCGTGAGAAATGAAAGTATGACCGTGATATTTGCGCTGAAGACGATATGCCTTGCTTTGACTACTGTAGCCAAGGAGGATGCACTCTTGAGAGTGGCTATCTAGCTTAGAGCGACAAGTCTCTTGAATGTTGACAAAGGTTGTGCAGTCAAAAACTCGAAGATGTGAAATGGGAGGCTTGCGGTCATGCCAGAACTCAAAAGGAGTAGTGGTAGAATCGATGACCTTCGTGGGACAACGATTCAAAACGTAAGTTGCGTAGTTAAGACCGTCACCTTAAAACTATTTATCTAATCTTGCTAACACATCATAGCTCAGATAGAGTTCAAGAGGGTGCAGTTTTTACGTTGTCGTGTTGTGGATTGGGTATTTGTGACTCCTGGAGCTATACTAAAGACACAAGGGGTATGCTTGCTCATTATTTGTGAAAATCTTCACGTGCGCAACTGATGTAAAGGGGCAGCTTAAGGGGTTAGCTTGCACCTGCGATCTATCAACGGACGGTTCAGGAGATTTGGAGGTCTAATGCAAACACGCAAGGTGTCATTGGGTTCAAATCTGTGCAGGCTACGCACTGGTTATGACGGTTCGTGAAGAGACAGATCGAGGAATATCTTTTTGAGAGAAATTGAGACGCATGGAAGAGATTTGGAGTGCTTCAATGACTTGGAAATGAGAGTTGGACCGTTCGGGTCGTTTCAGAGTCCAAACTTACTGTCATTGGATCCATCGGGATCAAAACAACGAGTCCTTCAGGAAATTGAAGACGATACGAGTTTCATTGAGCAATTTGAGAGATGTGAAGAAAATTGGCTCGCAGGGAAGTGCTTACGTCAAGTTTTCGTCACATGTGATCTGATTGGGCCAAAGATAGTCAAGACTAACTAGTCGCTAAAGCAGTTAGGCGAGTCGGTGATGACCATCGGGACCATTTTGTGGAGCCAGCAACCCGAGCAGCCTAGAGAGTCTTTGTACATCGAGTGTAGGACCACGGGCATGAGAAGTCTGGAGTATGGGGACCAGTTCTGGGACCATCGAACCGGCCGTGGATCAATTTTGGTCGGGGCGAGGGTTTAGAGAAGGATCAGAGATGGGACCATTTTGGGCATTGATGGAGTTAAGAGTCAATACCTTTTTGGGGTTGATCCGAGCGGGGGGTTGGAGTAAAGTAGGGTCTCTGATGGATCAGCGGGCAGATCAGATCTGGGACCACGTAACCCACAACCCGCCCTCCGGGTGGGTGGGTTGGGGTAGTGGAGGGTGTAAGGGTGGTCTCCCAACCAAAGGGCGGGAGGTCTGGCTGGTCCCGCGGATGATCCGGAGAAACACAACCCGAGCCAGTGTGGTCTCCACAACCACAACCCATCCGACCGTGGTTGCCTCTGTACGTACGAGGTTGCCAGCGGTACTAACTAGGTTAGAGCCCGTCTTCGTACGTGTGGCGTGGCCCAATGAGAGAGAAGAACCAGGTAAATTCGAATTAATTGAGTAAATAGATAAATAAATAGATAAAAATTAAGAATAAATAGATAAAAATTAAAGAATGAATAAATGAATAAGAGATAAATAAATAAAATTAGAAATAATAAAAAAGAATAATATTTAAATAATTGAATTTGGTGTTCCTTTTTACCTTGGTGATTTTCTATGTTCAGACACACCTGCGGGCTAATCCACGTGGCAAGTTGGCATTTTGTCCATTCCCGGTTTGGATCTGAGTGGCAGAACACCTGCCACGTGTCAAAAGAATATTAGATATTGAGTGAGACTCCGCACGTAAGTCCACGTGGCATCCAACCCAATATTTAGACGGAAATCATACTTCCGCATAAATTTCGAGTATTCTGACGATATAAGGGCACTCTCACGTGTTGACACGTGGCAACATCCATACTTCCAACATTCAGGGAAAGGGATTTTCTGAGTACATAAGAGGTACTCATTTCCATCTCATAAAAATGAAGGAGTACTGCGAATGAGAGAGTGCCACGTGGTAGATTATTACGGTTCACATTTCTTGAAAACCTTTCCACACGTATGGCCACGTGGCATTAGAATTCCACCTGATATTGGATTGTTCTTCGTGTGGTGAGCGAGTTTGAGCCCTAGGGAGTCGATTTACGTCATTTTTTTACTTCTTGCGATCAAAATTCTTACCTACTTCTGCAAGGGGAACTCCAAACGGCTTGTTCGGAGTCTCGTTGGATTCAAGGTAGCTAGATCTATCTATCAGAGAAGACGGATCTCAAGTCAAGCGTTTGGACGATGTGCATGGTTCTAAGCCGCAGGGAGGAGTTCTTGACAATTCGATCACTTGCGATCCAAAATCAACGATATCTCTGCGGTCGAGAGTCAAATTTGAGAGTTCTTGAGACCAACGGAGTCAAGAAAGAAGACGTTATGATATCTGAAGACCTTTCAGCGAAAGAAGGAAGTTCTCAGATAGGTCTTTTTCTGTTCCTTCGTAATGGTTTTCGTCTTTTCAGTTTGTTAGAGATCTAGTTGTACATAACCATGTACAACTTGTGGTAGCTAGCTTTAGCTAATGGCTTGTACATGAATGTTGTTTGGACTGTAAGCCGGGCTGTCTCTCACCCAGGGGTACCTCAGATGACTAGGATTACTAGTGCACCCTAATTACAAAGATTTAAGTACACCCATGCTCACTTCACTCAACTCTCTGACCCGTATTGTCACATCGGTCCCTCTAATAGCGTTCCTGCAAACATGTTCTAATCCCGCTCTCACATTACATCGCAAAATACTCAAGGACTCTCAAGGTCTCCAATGCTCACTTTACTTACAGACAGGAAAAATGAGAGTGTCTTCCACCTTCTCAACACCTCCTTATATACTCTACAACTTCTTACCATGGTACCTTTCACTAAGTTACGTTACCTCATGGTAAGTGCGCAATCCAAAATAGTAAAACTTCTAAAGGCTACTAAGACTTAAGAATAGCACACACATTACTTGTTCTACTTTACTAAAGTAAGAGATTCTCCTACTTTAGCTTTTGTAAAGTGTTAACTTTCCATGCTATCCAGTCGAAAGACGACAACACACTAATACGTCTTTTGAGGAGCATCTTTAGATCTTTGTGCATGACTTTTCATCATGCATCCAATCAGCGATGGTCAACAAAGTTACATACTTTTGGAAAGCATATTTAGAGCTCCGCACTTGTCCTATAGTGCCATAGTGGAACCTCTAATAGTTTCCTCAACTTAGTTATAACTATCTCAGCTAGTTATGACTACTTTTGATCATTCTAAATTTAGATCTTCAAACTAGAGTAACCTTTAAGATAGTCATACCTAATGAAATGTATATAAGCATACACACAAATAATGAGATACTTGTGGTGTGACATTTACCCCCAGACTTAATTTTCACTCCGTCCTCGGAGTGAAGTATCACGTTGACGGAACTTCTTTAGCTTGTCGTGGTTCACTCGGTCGAAGAACGTACCACTCCTTTCTTGAAGATCGTAGGTGCCATTACTCCACACTTTGGAGATGATGAAAGGTCCAAAATATCGACGTAAGAATTTCTTTTGAACTCGCTTGTGCCTAATAGCATCCCATAACATCACCCACTCACCCTCTTGAAATGGCTGTAACTTCGTTTTGTTCTTCGCCAAGCGCTTGTCATAGCTCTTCTTCTGTTGTAGCTGAGCCATCTCAATTCGTTGAGTTGCGTCGTCTCTATTCTCCTCCAGCTCCAACAAGGTTTCTCTCCTCTCTTTCTCAGCTATTGGACCACCCTTTCTCTTCAGTCCAGCTTGCAAGGTCTGAAAGGTGGTTAGGTCGAACTGGATTGGTAATCTTGATTCCAACCCATACACCATCTTGAAAGGTGAATATCCCGTAGACGTCTTCACTGTTGTACGATACTCCCATAGAACCGCATGAAGACGCTTGTCCCAGTTGTGTTTGGCCCCTTCCATGTCAGCATCCTTTGCTAACATTTGACACAAGGTAAAGTTTGTCCTCTCTACCAACCCGTTTGAACTAGGTTTATATGAAGTAGTAACCCTCTGAGAAATGGAGAAGTGGGTGCACATAGCAGTAGTCATACCACTCACAAATTCTTGACCCCTATCAGAAACTAACTCCAGAGGACATCCAAACCTAGTAATGATCCGTTCGTATAGAAATCTACCCACCTCAACTTCTCCAATAGTTACAAGAGGTCTAGCTTCTACCCACTTCGTAAGATAATCTGTGGCTACAACAATATACTTATTGTTGCGAGGGGTGCGATTCAAAGGCCCAACAAAATCTATCCCCCATTTCTCGAAAGGTCCGAGAACCGGAATAGATCTAAGAGGAGTGGAAACACTAGATTTAATAGCGAAAGCTTGACAAACATCACAAGTTTTACAATACGTCAAGCAATCTCTAAACATCCCCCTCCAGTGATATCCTGCGTCGAGTATCTTATGAGCCGTCAACTTGCCTGCGAAATGTCCTCCACATACTGGACCGTCATGGAATTCTTCCATGAGTCGTAGAGACTCCTCCTTGCTCGCAGCTCTTCTCAGGACCCCATCAACTCCTTTACGGAATAACACACCTTCCACCACCGAGTAAGGTTGACTTCGTTTCACCAACGCCTTCTTCTCTCTGGTCCGCATCCCATCTGGATAGACACCTTCCGTAACAAAATCCCAAATTTCTTGATATTCTATTGGGATAATAGAGTTGCTCATCAAGACCATCAAATCTTTGTCAGGAAAGGTGTCATCCACCGGCTCCTCTCCATCGCCATCGTAAGCTCTAGATAGCAAATCTGCATTCGCGTGTTTCTTCCCTGGTCGATCGCAAATCTCATAGTCGTACTCTGACAATAAGAGCTTCCACCTTGCTAATCGTCCTTCGACCATAGGTTTATTGAAGATGTACTTCAATGTCTTATGATCTATAACGATAGTGAACTTGCCTCCTATGAGATAATGTCGAAATTTTCTCAAAGCATAGATCACTGCTAATCCTTCTCTCTCTGTCACAGAATAATTTCTCTCTGCCTTGACCATTTGCCGACTAGCATATGCGATAGGATGATCTCTACCTTCAACATCATACTGACTTAAAGTACATCCTACTGCTATATTTGAAGCATCCGTATATAGAATAAACTGTTTATTCCAATCGGGCTTAACCAAGATCGGAGCTGAAGTAAGAGCTTTCTTCAGTTCCTCAAAGGCGGCTAGAGCTTCTTCGTCTCCTAAAATCAACACGTAATCTACTCCCTTCTTCAGATATACAGTCAAAGCATATGCTTTATGTGAGAACGAGAGTATAAACCTTCGATAATACCCCACCATACCTAAAAACTGTCGTAGCTTAGTGAGAGTACTCGGAAAAGGGAGCTCTAAGATCTTTTGCACCTTCTCTGGATCAACGGCAATGCCGTCCTTGGATATGATATGACCCAAGAGTAACCCTTCCTCACACCCAAAAATACATTTCTCCGGATTGAGAGATGCATTTGCTACATCTAAACATTCTAAGACCTTCACAAGGTGCTCAAAATGCTCCTCCTTACTCCCGTAAACACAAAAGTCATCTATAAAATCTCTCACAAACTTTCCTAAGAAAGGTTCGAACACTTTGTTCATAAACCTTTGAGACGTCGCAGGAGCATTACACAGACCAAATGGCATGACTCGAAATGCAAACGTACCCCACGGAGTAGTGAAAGTGGTCAGGTGTTGATGTTCTGGTGCAATTTTGATCTGGTTATATCCGCAATAACCATCTCCAAAGCTATACCATTCGTTTCCCGCCACTTCTTCCAAGATCTCGTCGATGAAAGGTAGAGGATAATAATCCTTCTTTGTGACCGCATTGAGCTTCTTGTAATCAACACACACTCTCAATTTGCCATTTTTCTTCTTTACGATCACAATAGGTGATACCCATTCAGAATGCTCCACCTCGTAAATGAATCCAGCAGTGTGCAGCTTCTCGATCTCTTCTTTCACCAGATCCGCAATTGGAGGACTCACTCTTCGTTGCTTCTGTCGTACCGGTTTGACTTCCTTCTCTAACTCGATACGATGTTGCTCCAGTGTGACCTCCCTCAGATCCTTGTAACTAAATGCAAATACATGAATGTATTTGCGAAAGATCTCTTCGAAACAACTCTTCTCCTCTTTAGTAACCTTCGATCCATAACGTAAGGTGGCAATTCTTCTCTCCACCTCCTCGGGAGTGAACGGTTCTTTGTCTCGGTCTCTTTGCACTTCCGGAGAAGGAAAAAGATCCACTACATTCACACCCACATTTCGTTCTTCTCTCTCCTCTTCTGACGATGTATTTTCAGATTCTAAATCTGAAGAATTGGTACCTACATCAGAAGTAGTATCGACAACTTCTGACTCCCAGTAGTCCGATGTGGGTCGATCTGATTCTGACGTCCCAACTTGATCTCCGAGCAATGGAACTTTGATCCGGTGGTGATTCGGTCCGATGCGTAGATAACCTTTGAGCCAGTTATCCGTTGCATGTACTGCTCGAAGCCAAGGTCTTCCGAGTAACATTTCATAACTTGACTCTTTCAAGATTTGAAATGTCATGTTTACTTGCACTCCCATTACTGACACGCAAACTCTCTCCAGCACTCCCAATGGCCTAACTCGCTGTCTGTTAGCCATGCCAACCGTGATACTAGAAGGACGAGTTGGTACTAGATCCAACTTCCTCATGAGTCGTTCTGAGATGGCATTTACTGCCGATCCTCCATCGACTAGAACATCCGAGACATCTCTCCCATTGATACAAGCCTCTACTTTTGATGTCTTGTTGCACACCTCTCCTTCACTAGCATCTAAAGCACTCACACCGACAGTAGAAGGATTTACCTTCTTCTTCCGACCTCGTCGGGAGCTTAGACCGCTACGAAGTTCTTTCCTCACCGAAGGATTTAGAGCAATCAACTGTCCCACAGTAATGTTTGCTCGTTGCTTACCCACGTCTTCCACCACATTGTATTTTGATTGCTCCATCGAAATTGTGAAATCAGTATTTCTCAATTTCTTCCGCCGTTCTTTGGTTTTTGAAGAAGATTTGCTACTCCGAGTATTTTGACTTGGAGAATCTTCCATCACGACTGGTTCTCTCTCGTCGAAATGCGTCCTCATCCTCTTCCTCTCTTGAGCCAACAGCTCTACAGATTGAAAACCTTCTCGTACATCTCGTGGCTCCAAGATGTCAATGCATGCTACACCCTTGTCCTTGCTTTGTGAAGTTGAAGCTCCATCCGCCGTTCCACCATTACGACTTGGACAATTACGTTGAAAATGTGATCCTCCGCACGTAAAACATCCTTGGTTCGTGTAGTTACTTGGTGATCCTTGCGGTGGTCCACCTCTAGACTGATAGTTCCCATAACCTCGTGAGCCTCCTCCAACATTTGGACTGCGGTGTTGCAACAAATTCACCATATTGATCTTCAAATCCGCTAGAGACTCTGTCAAACTTTTCAACTCATCACGAAAGTCGGGAGTAACAGATCTAGATGGTACAGTGACTGTAACCGCACTAGTAGGAGCTACCGGAGTCAGATTCTGAAATCAAACAGTCGGAACACTCGCAGGCGTCAGAGTTGGCATGATCGGCCCTTGCACATCTCCACATGCTGCCCCAACAGTCATTGGTTGCAAGTCGTCTCCATCCAGACTCTCTTCCATCCTGGTTGCGATCTTCACTGCATCAGCCTTCGAAGTTGGTCTCTCATATCGCACTTGTGTTCGAATCTCCGGCCTCAATCCTCCAATAAAATTCTTTGTGAGCATTGCTCCAATGCCCACCATCGTTGGTTCTACTACATCTCCACTCTTTCGTAAAACCACCCGAAACTTTTGTTCTAATTTCTCCACCCTCTCGGCGTAAGTCCTTACTTTCTCTTTCTCTCTTTGTTTGAGGTAAGTTACCTCTACCATTAACTTCTCGTAACTTTCATCGGGAAGAAAAGTTTCAATTAAGGTCTCCGTCAATACTTCCCAAGTATCAACTGGAGTCCCCACTACGCTTCTCTTCTTCCTATCCTCATACCATGTCAATGCAAAATTCTCAAGAAATTCAGGTATCAACCCTACCCACTCGCTCTTCTTTCGATCTCCATTGCCAATGCATGCTCTTTTGAAGTCTCTCACAAATCCTTCCACGTCTTCTCCATCCTTTCCGTAAAACACCGGAAGTTTCCCCATTCTTCTCTTCTTTTCTTCTTCTTACTCAAGGAACTGCTTGCGGATGTGAAGATCGCACTTCACCGCAATCCACAATTTCCCCGTTGAGCTCTCTCCTCTCCAAAGATTGGAATAAGTTTGACCCTCATGGTCATCTTATCTCTCGTGTGACAGACTATCTCCATCCTCGCTAGAGGTCTTCACTCGTTCCGTTTCTACACTCAACCTTCTCTCGAGACCTTCGGCTACAGTTTCTAGCAAAGCAACCACTGCGCTACACTCGTGCTCAACTGGAATTCCGTCCACTCCACATCTAGGACAAAAGGTTGTAGGATCAATGACGTCTTGTCTAGGGGAAGAAGGACCTATGTGTAAACTTAAGTCGACCAACCCTCTTCGCTCACGCAAAAGTCTATTCTTCGTAGGACACTTGCTCACTTTATGTCCTTCTTCTCCACACAAAAAGCACCTCGAGTTCTTCTCCTGGTTCTTACGACTACTCTCTGCTTCTTCCTCAAATTCTAGTCGAAATTCTCCTTTCGCCAGATCAGCGGTAACTATCACCGCATAGCCTTGAGGGATCTTGCTCAACCTCAATTTCCACTCTTGCTGTCCTTCCATGACGATGATCCGTCATACATCTCTCTCGCTATATAGCTTGTTTGACAGTTTTGATCACTCGACTATCTTCTCACTTAGCAATCTCTCACATTACTAAGTAGAAGCTTAACTTGTCAACCCTGAGCCTCAGAGATCGAACATAACCCTCTCAAGAATTCTGAAATTTTTTCACTCTTTTACTTCAGCAAGCGATATAACAGATTTGACCCCCCTTCACTTCGAATGCCATAACTCCAGTTCTACTCGATCAATTCATGCATGATTTGGGTGCCTAGATAGCTTATCTTGCAAGCTATCAACATGGAAGATTTCAAGGTCTAACTCTAAAAACTGAAAATATGAAACTGACTGTAAACTCCTTCCCGAGAGCTCACTATTTGATACCTCCTTAACTTCCGAAAGACATAACTCTCTCCTCACAATTGATCTCTCGGAGATGTCAAGCTTATTGGAAAGCTTATCTTGCCCTCTATAACATGGTGTATGTACAAAGGTTCTGAACTCATGCTCAAAAACAGACATGAACTGTACTAACGACTAAATACGAATCTTTGTATCGAGGTCCCGGCAACGGAACCAAAATGTAAGCCGGCCTGTCTCTCACCCAGGGGTACCTCAGATGACTAGGATTACTAGTGCACCCTAATTACAAAGATTTAAGTACACCCATGCTCACTTCACTCAACTCTCTGACCCGTATGGTCACATCGGTCCCTCTAATAGCGTTCCTGCAAACAAGTTCTAATCCCGCTCTCACATTACATCGCAAAATACTCAAGGACTCTCAAGGTCTCCAATGCTCACTTTACTTACAGACAGGAAAAATGAGAGTGTCTTCCACCTTCTCAACACCTCCTTATATACTCTACAACTTCTTACCGTGGTACCTTTCACTAAGTTACGTTACCTCATGGTAAGTGCGCAATCCAAAATAGTAAAACTTCTAAAGGCTACTAAGACTTAAGAATAGCACACACATTACTTGTTCTACTTTACTAAAGTAAGAGATTCTCCTACTTTAGCTTTTGTAAAGTGTTAACTTTCCATGCTATCCAGTCGAAAGACGACAACACACTAATACGTCTTTTGAGGAGCATCTTTAGATCTTTGTGCATGACTTTTCATCATGCATCCAATCAGCGATGGTCAACAAAGTTACATACTTTTGGAAAGCATATTTAGAGCTCCGCACTTGTCCTATAGTGCCATAGTGGAACCTCTAATAGTTTCCTCAACTTAGTTATAACTATCTCAGCTAGTTATGATTACTTTTGATCATTCTAAATTTAGATCTTCAAACTAGAGTAACCTTTAAGATAGTCATACCTAATGAAATGTATATAAGCATACACACAAATAATGAGATACTTGTGGTGTGACAAGACGTTGTCGCGCTACTTGGCGGCTACATGCTTGACTTCTACTCCGACGCTTAGGTTTAGTAGTTCTAGAAGTTAGCTCATATTACTTCTAGTCCTTTATGTATATGTTTGACACCTTTGCATACGGTGTTAACATTATTTTGAGTCCTAGTAGGCTGATAGTATGTTAGTTATCTTGTTCAAGTCTATGACGTTCAATGTACATAACTTAGGGTTTCCATGCTGATAGGGGTTTGAGCTCATGGGTTGTACTTACTTGTCGCCCATGCACGCTTTCTAGCTAATTTAAGTTATTTTTCGGAGCTATGTGTCATTTTAGGTAGTTTAAGTTATACGATGGCACTCTAGGGGGCTTGACGTGGTAGCCTATGAGTGTAGAAAAGTTACCAGGTAGTTTAAGGCACAAAAGGATAGTCAAGTGGAGCTATGAACTCTCATTGGTCCATTTTTGTCTTTTGTGAAACTCTAAGTTTAGAAACAGAGCTCTAGAGTGGAGTTCGAGCATTTGGTGAGGGATCTTCGAAATCTAAGAACACAGGAAGAGAGAGCTCGTCGTGCCAAGCACTGTCAGTGAAATTTTTGCTCGATTTGGATCAATAAACAAGGAGTTATGCCCAATTGAAGTTCGGATTGTGCCAAAACTGCGTCACTTTTGTTGATTTTGGGGTTTTCAGTGCCTATTGCAGCAGAATTGAGGAAATCACTTCAAAACTTCGTGGTTGCGTTCACTGTCAGGAGGGCTACGACTGTCCAAAAAGTTTCGAATCATTTGATTAATTGAGTAATTCAGGGCGGCCGCTGAAGCAGAGGGGGTCTGAAAAGCTCTTAATCTAGAGCAGCGACTTTAGAGAAGGAGATCTGGAGTTCTACAAACAATCAGGAGTCCCAACTTCACAGGGATGTTCAGCACCCTGTAGACTTCAAATACTGTGAGAAGATTTGAAATTCATCGAGCCAATTCTCTGTTCTATGTCTGAATAGCTATCTAGGTACCAGAAATTGCCATAATTCTCTTATTCAGAACTTTTCTGTTCATATCTCCGTGTCAGAATTTGATCTCAGGTTGAAACTTCGTCTGTGAGTTCAGTAGTACCTCATTTGCATGTAGGGGAAGTTTAGAAGTCTAAACCTTCATAGTTTTCCTCTCTTTGAGTGTGAAAGTTCACCGCTTAAACCTATTACTACTAGTTAAACCTAAATTTCGCTTTTTGAGCATATCAGAGGATCCTACACTCCTGTGTGAGTGTTTATAGCTCCTGTTGTGACCTGAAAGCCAACCTCTTGAGTAAACAACCACAGCCAGAAGCCCGGCGCTTTCCTAGATAGACGGATCACACTCCGACAACGTGAGTTTGAATCGTGTGACATTGGTGTAGCTCTTTTCGTTAGCAAAGGGATGTTTCTCTTGCTTTGAGCTACGCTTCAGTAGTTGTGGGTCTAGGTTGAGGTTTAGGGACTCGTTTTAGAGGATCTGATGCAGATTATAGACCACTCCGGTCTATTTCCCAGTTTTGTGTTCTTAGGGAGAAAGAACCAGCAGTGTATAAATTAGGAGTTGGTATATATTGCGACGCTTGTTCCCGTGGTTGTTTCTCTCTTTCTTGTCTCCGTTCGACGGATTACATCTCCACAGCCAGGAGCCTCACGTTTTCCTGAACAACCTTCACATAAAATTCCGACACGATAACGTTCAGCTATCCCATTCTGCTGAGGAGTGTCAAGAATGATCAGCTGCCGTTGGAGGTGCTGCTGCTGCTCAGCAACCTGTTCAGTTTGATGCTACTACGATGAAGATGTTCCAAGCTTTTTCCATGTTCATGCAGCAGCAGCAGAGCACAGAGAGGAAGGAGGTGTTAGCAACCAAGGCGTTGCAATCTGTGGTGCACCAGATGGACCAGTTCAAGGGTACAGATTTTTCCAAGTATGTGCGATACTATGCTAGGGAGATGGAGGTGAACAAGGTGCCTGAGAAGGAGATGGTGGAGAACTTTGAGCTTGCTGTTGTCCCTGAGATTCGTGGACGTGTGAAGGAGCTCAAGCAGCAACAAGGACAGAGTTGGGAGAGCTTTATGCGAGCTTTGAAGGAGGAGTACTACACTGAAGATTCAGAGAGGGTGACCAAGAGAACATTCTTGGAGTGGGTGGTGAAGCCTAACAAAGGTTTGTCTGTAAATGAGTTGTTAAGAGAGTTTGATCGTCAGTATGCTCAGCTTTCTAGGACAGAAAAGCTTACACTAGAGGTGGAGAAGACAGAGCTTTTCCTACAAGCAGCGGACGTGACTATTCAGGAGAAGCTTGAGCTGTTGCTAGAAGACAAGAGTGAGGAGAGAGGATTGAAGACTGACTGGAAAGAGGTTGAAGAGGCTGTTTCTTTGCTGACCAAGAGACAGAGAAGAAGGGACAAGGTGGTGATAAGTGAAGCAGCACCTCTGATAATTCTTGTCAAGCAGTTGCCTACTAAGCCCGCTTTGGTAATTGCTAGAGAGGAAGACTCACCGCTTGATGAGTTGATTAAGGGTATGAAGGAGCTTAAGCTTAAGCTCACTAGGTTAGAAGAGAAGGAGCAGAATGTACAGCCTGCTATGCAGAGACCTCAGATGAGAGAAGGCTTTGTTCATCGTTGTATATGGTGTGATAGCCTAGACCATGTAAGGAGAGATTGTGGAGAGTTTTCAGATGCATTGAGGAAGGATCTGATCTTCTTCAAAGATGGTAAGATCCATCTGAGAGAGACTGGGATGATGTTGGGAACCAACTTTGGCAAGGGTGGTATGAAGAGGCTTGTGAATGAGATATCTGCATCACATGCTGTTTCTCTTGTGAATGCTGCTACTTGTGGAGTGAAAGTGGAGATGGAGAGAGAGAAAGGGGTGGTCAGGGGTCAGAGGGAATTTCCTGTGTAGTTCATGCTCATTTGGACGTTGGAGTTGGGAGCAAGAGGTCGCCGAAGTTCAGTTTACAGTGAGACAAGTTTCGAAGGAGAAGAGTGACTTCTCCTACTTGGTTGACTTCGACCAAACGACTTGGGCTTGGAGGTGTTGCAAGGGAGGCAAGGAAGCTATATTGTGAGGTTGGTATGAGGATCGTGATCAATGAAGACGTTACATCATGTAGAAGTCGCTGATTGAAAATCTCTATTTGCGAGATATCATTATGTTCGGCATCACACCTCGAGCTCTCTGGCTGTTTGCTACGTGCATGCCTTCCTTTGTTGGGAAGCTTGTATAGTAAGCTATCCTTTGCTGTGAGGTTTTCTCTGATGAAGCTCATATCAACGAATAGTAGGAGATCAAAGTGAAGAAAATGCAACGAAGTGATCGTCTCATCAGTATGACATGCCATGGACAAAAGACGCAATGCTCTAGCAACTCTACTATACTCTCCAACCTAATCTAACATCTTACAACATCATATCGAGCGGAAGATGAACATCACATGTAGAGATAAACTGACTCCAACCTCGTGTCGCATGTATTGATTTCTCTTGTAAGACCATCCATTCATCAGCACAGAATCTCTGAAGACGGGTCGTCACCTCCCGATGTCTCACTCTGCCACCTCAAGTATAATCAAAAAACCAACGGGGTAGTAAGAGGAACAATAACCACGCCGTCTCGTCCTTGGTGTTCCATGCCAACATGTCGAGAGATAGACGGAATGCTTGTCATGGAGAGCACGAGATAACTAATGGAACAAACGTGGACAAGAAAAAATCATCTCGAACAATCCTAGAATAGTGTTAGTGTGAGCTCTCAACCACTTCCATGACTCAAGAGAAACTCAAAGAAGAAGGGTTAACGATGTCATAATGACTGCACGTGTAGACTTTCGCTCTCGGTTAATTTGGATATCCCATGTGGTCCAGTCATAGCTCTTGTGCATCTTTCTCACATGAGACTTTACCCCTTGAGAGATAAATAACTGATTGAATCGAATACGATGTGTCTTGGATCAGTCTCGATCATATAAGAGAGAGAGTACCCATAGCTTAAAAAAGGACGATATCTAATCAAATGATACTGGTAATAAGAACATCTAAAAAAATATCCACTCAAATAGAGAACTCTGTCTCTAGGGATAAAAACACATTATATGTAAAAAAAAAAACTTTCAAAAATATCTCGAAAATCTTACACAGAAGATTATGTAACCTTAAAAATATCCAAAAGTATTTAATACTCATTCATTTTTTCAAATAATTTACCAATTCTAGAACCAAAAGAAGCAAAAACAAAAAATTGAAAAAACATATCCAAACAAATCTGTAAAAGTCCATCTTAATGCACTGTAAAATAGCAGAGCATTTTGCACGGCTCAAGGCACGAATTCGAGGCGCGCGCAGGGGAGAATATAAGCAATACCTCAAAATGGTGAGCAAGGCGTACACCAAATACTATAGGAAGGTCTTAGAGAGTCACCCTATAAATGTATCGATATAGATTTCGTCAAGAAATCTATGAGTCAAGATGTGAATAGTTTAATATGGGATCCCATTACATACGAAGAGATATATTTTAATAATAAAGGTAAAACCTATTTGACTGATTTGAATCAAGTAAGAGTATTTGAAAAGAAAACAATATTAAAACACTTCAAAACATTCGCAAGCGTAGGATTACATTATATTTATTATCATGCAGAAGGGATATACGTAGGATTTACTGACATAGAATGACAATCATTAATTAATAAAATTCTGTATTACCCTCTCAAAATGCACTCCTCCCCTCCTCTCTCTCTCCTCTCCTCCCCGCAGGTAGCACCAAATCAACCACAGGAAAGCGCATCCGTCGTTTTTCATCTGTGAGAATCGGCATCGGCTACAGACATGATCGAAAGTTTCCATGTGACAATATGTACGATCATTCATCGATCTTTTTCCAACCGAATGCACTCTAAGTCATGTAGAACAACAACTGGTACGGTCTTTACTCTAACAAGGTTTCTCCATACTTTCGGTTCCGATTACAATCACACTCGTTATACTCACAATTGCATTATAGTCTCAAATCTCACGACGGATGATGTTTTTTTAACGACTCTACCTTTATGATATGTTTGATAATCACTATCATGTATTCTTTTAAGAAATATACAAGTAAGACGGAGAGAACATGATTGCGAATCTATAATTTGTCGAAATATTTTTCATATATTTTGAATGGGAATGAAAATAAGTAAAATTTGGTGAGTTCATAATTGTAGATATATCTCATATACATCTCGATTTCTTTGAAATATTATAATTTATTATATGTAAGAATGGTTAGAACTGTTTGGTAGTAACTGCGTATAAATTTTCATTAAAATGGTTCTGTAAAACAATTGAATAACTGAATAGTTCCCTACCGTTGCGCCAATCTATATAGCGCAAGTTTTAAAAAGTGATTTCTTTCGGTAGTATCGCGCATGAATTGTAAGTCAACAAAATACTTCACGCAAGTATTATGTAATGCTTCATGTATTTCACACAACTGCGTACAGTGAATCTTAAATGACTCTTAAATCTTTAGCGTACAATCTATAACTGGAATTTAAATTTTCGTCTGCATTAATACCTTCCTTCTTCTTCTTCCTTTTCGCGCATGCACTCTTTGTACTTCTTAATGTATCTCGTACAGCCTCAGTAAAATACATCACGCACAAAAAAGCACCAACATATACGCGATTTAAATTAGCATTACAGTAGTACCGTACTACCAGGGTCTATTAAATGATTACTGGTGAAAGAATAAAATGTTTTACAGAAACTGAAAAAATGGAATTCTCGTAATTAAATTGTCTCATGTTTATGCTCTTTCCCCATTGTGCATGCATGTTGATATGATTGACGAAGTACTGAGAGAGTGATCACTTTATTATCGGGTCTGGCACTCGGCCTGGCAAGTCCAGGCCGGTGGTTTAACCCGGCGGTGACTAGGGTTAGCTCGTGGGATCCGGTGTCGGTGGTGAACCCCGACCTCCTAGTCCTCGACGCGCGGTATTGCAGGAAATGGTGTAATCCGCGTAAGAGCAAACTTCTTCAAAAAACTTAAAACTGCTAAAAACAGAGAGAGGTAGCTCTTGGCTTATCTACTACTAAACAGTATAGTTGGACACAGTGACACTTTTCGAGAATCCGGCTTGTGTACACAGTTGTCGACCATGACCACGTAAGTTGGACTATCCATCTAGAGGTCCACGTGGGGAGTCATCCTTAGCTATGATTACAAAAGAATGAAAATCATCGTGGGGAGCAATCCTTAGCTATGATTAAAAAACATTGAAAATCATAGTGGCTAGATATTTGGTTCCTATTCTGGTACAAGCTTTTGTCATAAACAGCTCCAAACCTTCCCCCTAACACCGAAAAACCTAGTCAGGATGCATTCAACTACGGTAACCGAACCAAACTCAAAGAAAGAGGACCTTGGACCAAAAAACAGACCTAAGACCTGCCTAAGGCCTTATACTTGGACTAAAGTCCCAGCCGTACATACTAGTTTATCAAATTTTCTTTTTTCGTGTTTGGAAAAATTATACGTTTCTCCATTCCAGGAACATCGGAACCATAGTCTAAATTACTTGTCATTGAACAATTAACGTTTGGAATGTTATATTAAGAAAAGTTAACAGTCATATAACACGCGTTAACATAAAAGACAAAGAGTTATGAAAAAATTAATAATTTTTATATTCTCTTTTACTTCATCAAAAATCAATCAATAATATACCACGTGTCAGCATAAAAGACAAATCTCTCTTGCAAACTTTAAGATAATACCCAAGAAGAACTTCTATGAATCCATTATTTCTAAAATATTGTTTGCTCTAATTTTATTGATAACCGACAAGTGTAATGGTACTTGTTATTACTGAACCTAGCTGCAGAGAACAAACTAGTCGTAATAAATTATGTGCGGCTGGGCCGTAACACAACGCAGCTTCGGCTTTGATAAGCGCTGCCGAGATAGCAAACGAGGCCCAATTGCCAACTTTCACTAAAAGGCCCTCCTTAAACCTTCAAACCACTCCCTTCTTCTTCGACTCACAGAGGTCTCTTTTCCTGAATCTTTCCTGTGTATATTTTCGCCAAGGCATCTAACGAGAAAGGCGTGCTGTTCTGGCTGTTAGTGAAAGCCAGAGGCTTTCACTAATTTATGTAATAACTTTTTTGATGAAAAAGGTTACTGTATAAATTCATGTAAATGAAATGAGAATAATTTATGAATTCGGTTCCGGATTTATACTTGTAGCAGTGCGAGGGTCAACGTTACACTTATAGATTCTGTATGGGTTTATTGAAAACTCTAAAGTTATTTAATACTTAATAATTATAGAAAAATATTTTTATATAATGTTTATATATTTATCAATAACATAAAATATCGTTAGATGTATAAGGCTGTGGGGAAGGATACTGATAAGTTAGAGAGGATATTCACCTCATGTGCAATTCTAAGTGTACATGCGGTGTAATTTATATTCTAACACTACGGAGAGAAGGGTTAGAATATGAGTAAATGTCCTCATAAAGCGCACAGTTTGAAAATAAATGTCTCGTATTTATCCTCCCAGCAACGCACCAATCAAGACTCTATTTATAGTTTATATCCACTTATAGTTTGGCTAATCTGAGATTGATTAACAAATAACACTTATGAATTAATTCATTTTTTATAACTTATTATAATATATTTTTATAATATTTATACATTTTTTGATAAGAAAAAAGAGTTCACTGTACAAGGCCGTGGGAAAGGATATTAATAAGTTTAGTAAAGAGTGTATGCTGCGCATTTGCATATTATTCAATGATTATGGAGGGTGATTACGTAATTTTTAAGATATATGATATTTATTTTGCATCCCTGAAGTTTTCAGGAGGGTACCTGAAGGAGAAGTGCTCAGTGGGAGGAGCGTCTGCTTATGCACGCATATCCACGTACGAAATTCAACCTGAACACCTGTGGGCCCGCCAGTATCGTGTTTGGGGAATAAAGCAACTAACCGCTAGTGCGCAGAGGGCCATATTAGTTGCCCAAGATTCTCATTGGAGAAGTTACCAGATAGGGGCGTTTTCGCCCTGTCGGGTAGTTGACGAAGCCAAAATCATTAAACGGTAAGTTCCAACGAAGAATAATAATACCAACGAAGAATAATCGTTGGATTGTAGGAAGGAAAACTGCTAACCAGATAAATTACACTTACTTAAAGCTCGACTTAAGTGCTCCGGGTGACCCAGAATACTTTATTTTGCGGGTTTGCTTTTAGGGAATGAGAAATTTAATCGTTATTTAGAAAATAATTTTGGTTACAGCGTGACCATCTCAACGTGGAATCTGTGAAATAATGAATCAACTTATAACTGTTCACCAGTTTTACAAATTTTAATTCATCTATAAACAGAGAGAAATAATAAGATGAAAATTCGACGTTTCTTTGAGCAAAACACAAAAGTTTCATCAGATCAAAATACACTGGGAGAAAGAAAAGATTATTTGTTCTCATGCTTTTTAACTCATAGTGGGGGTTTAATCCGATTTACAACATCTCTAGATCGGGGAAGAAAGGCATCCTCGATCAATTTCGGAGAACTTTTGTTCCCTTGTCGATAACGGAACAGAGAAATATGTATATATATATATATATATATTACATGGATTTATAATTATAATGTAAACTGATTAAATGATTTTTTATCTTTCTATAGTTATTATACATTAACTAGACCTACCGTTAGTAGAGTGGCAGACTTAACCCATGAGTGGAGGGAGTGGGTTTCAGCATATAAGTGCAGCAGCTTGCTTAACTCATTTTATCATTATTCGACGGATTAATTTAATACCTAACCCTCTCAGACGGGAGAGTTAATAAATTCCCTTTCAGATGGAAGAGGTGAATAATAAGCAAGCTTAATTCAGGAAAAAAGCATCCATAAACTTGCAATGGAATTACGCATTTGCGGTTTATCTATGGGTTAAAAGAAAATCCGGAGTTTAACTTGTTCCTCTCTCCTTTAACTTTCTTCTAACAAAACAAATTACACCATAGGACGAAAATCCCCCTTTCTTCTCAACGTTTGATAATCGACGATGGAAGATGCATAGCAAGAACTTATGAAACCCCATGGTCGAGCTATAAAGGTTACCATCCGGCCGCAGCCAAAGCGGGGTGTGTTCGAATCTTCCTCACCCTGCCGGGAAGGGTTAGCCTGTGAAAAGGAAGCAACAGTCGACTCCAGAAAGCCTCACGGCGAAAAGAGGCCGAAACTTTCCTGGGGTTGACTCGCGTTTCGTAAGAGAATATCTTTACAGACTACCACATTCGGCTGACAAGGATTTGGTCGGAAAGCGAAGGAAAAAGACGAGGTGCAAAGTAAAGGAACCTGTACCGATAGTCCAAGCATGGTCCCGCTACTTGTCAAGTAAAATACGTGGTCGACACAGGAAAAGATGCAACTTTGAATGTAAGGATATACGAAATCGAACCAGAACGCCAGAATAGATTAATTAGTATTTATGCATGTTCCTCTCTTAAGAATCACAGCGTATCGGCATCCGCCAACAACCTTTTTTGACTATCTCAGGCGACAGCCGTTTCTGAATTCCCCTGAGCTAAGCTCTAGTGCATAATCTGACATCAATCGATAATGTCCAAGAGAATTATATATAAATAATGAAAGCCCAAGTTATTAACAAATTAACGAGGGTTAAGCGGATAATGCCTTATTCTGACAACTTGCATGTAGCAACGTAAGCTGGTCTGCGTAACAGACGCTCTGTCTGATTCGTAATCTGCAGAAGGACATGGTACAGACTATGCTGAATTTCTCTCGTCTAAGTTGCCCTGTTCGAATCCACTGTGATAACACAAAGCTCCGAGCTCAAAGCTGGCTACTACTACACTGAAAGTGAGCTCGAGCTATACTGCGTTCTCTGCCAGCAAGTTCACGCTGTCCTTGTTGACTTTGGTTTGGAAGTACTTGTAGTACGTGAAGGGCTTGTACCGGTTGGGATTTTGAGGAGTGATCAGTGCGGGAATAGGCTCGATCACTTTCTCGTCGTTTGGTCCTTCGCAAGGAACGCAGAAGTAAGCAAACGAATGGCGATCTTTTCTCGGGTTGTTGATAACTCGATGGATGATGCTTCTGTATCTGCCATTGCTCCAGGCCTGTAGAGAAACCGCCAGAATGAGACCAGGAACAAAACCTTTGCAAGTTAAGCGAGATGACAGCTGGGAGAAAGCGACAGGACTACGGTAGTAACTGAACAGAAGAACAAGACCAAGTCACGGCCATTTTCGAGATAATGCCTTCGTACCTGAAGAACGTCACCGCCGTTGATGATGAGGCCTCCCCTGCTGGGGAGAGCAGTGATCCATGTGTCTCCTGTCACATTGATTTGAAGCCCCGAGGCGTCGAATCCCTGACCCACAATGGTGAGAATACTCGTATCCTTGTGGGGAATGAGTCCGATTTGCTCGCCACACTCGTCCAGCTCGTGTTCGGACTTCTTGGGATAGCAATGCATGATCAAGTGTCTGGGCAACGAGTTGTCATGATATTTCGTGCGGATGAAACTCGGGTCAAGTCCTAGGCTTTCGGAGACGAGATCCAGAAGTAGGTCCATGAAAGTGCCCAGAGGGTCTAGCAGGGAAGTGAGCTTCTCCCTATGAACGGGAAAAGACACCCGGCAGTTTCAGAAACTGAGTGTAAGTAATGAGTCCTCACTGTCGCTGTGACCTCTATCATGAGAAAACTCTGCAGATTTCAACCCTCGTGCGAGCAGAGAACGTACTGATCACGATGCTGATGCAAGCCCCATTTAGACAAGAGCTCCTAAACTGTTCGAGCAGACGAAGTTGCACTCTTGTTATGCACAAGCAAACTTATTAGGACACCGTGTAAAAGACGTAACACATTGTCAAGTGAAACGCCCGAGCATGCGTACCTGTACGTGGGTATTGTGGATGGGAAAACGTTCGGCAACGTGGAGAAAGTCAGATTCTCAAAGGCCGCAGTCAGCGCACCATTGGCATCGTTGATGCTATTCGAAAGGGCTGGAGGAGCTTTCCTGAAGGTGTGAGGCATGTCTGACGACTGGTGATAATGGCGGAAGACGTAATCTTCCATGTGGCATGTAATACCGCAGAATATGTTCTGGTTCTTCCAGCCGACCTGGAAAACTCCCACCATGGGCTTGTTTTCCTTGTGGTCTAAGTACGCCTCTTTTTTCTTCTCCTGGGGTTGCTCAAAGAACTCCTTGCTGACATTGAACGCATCGTCGAGGCGCTCCACAGGGACGCAGCTGTTGATGGCTTCGAAGAAACCGAAGGTCTCGAGAGCGTAGGTGAGCTGCTTGATCACCGAGGCCCTCTCAGCTGGATTTTCCACACCGGTGAAGTCGATGACGGGAATTTGATCACGGTGGTACGCTGTTGGGTCCGCTAAACCCATGATGTTGTAGTAGTACGAGTGCAGATATCACTCTACTCTCGTGGAAATCAGATGCGGAGGAAAGAATGATATGAGCCTTGCCCTTGACGAACCTGAGCAACGTTTCGAAGGAGTTAATACTGAGCTTGCCACTGAGTGTCTATCGAAGAGGATCCGAAGACACTCGGTACAGCTGCAGACCGAGAAGGAGAACAGTACGAACAAAGCGAATGTCCAGATTCGTCTTCAACAGTTTATGGAATCAGGATATTTTCAGCCGGAAGTGGCGGCTGACAGTACGAATGGTTTCGAGTATAAAGGCGACACTAACCAAAATTCAGGAGACGAGAAAGTTCCCTATTCCATTTACGATGTTTACAAAATTTTCAAGGAGCTGGTGAAGCTGCAGCGGGGGGAGGCAGGACAAGAACTTTTGAGGAGTACAGAGCTATACGAGCGCCGATCCAAAGCCCTTAAGAGTCTTTTCAAGAAACTGGAAGCTCCCGAAATCCCTGTTTACATGTATAGTAGTACAAGCTCCTGAAGTCTTGTAAGACTTTGGGCACAAGTCCTGTAAGACTTTGGGCACAACTATGTTACGGAGACCCAACCCCAAAAGTCTTTTGACTCTCCCTATATATTGAGAAGGGGCTCTGCCCCCAAGTCAGTCTCTTTAATGATATTTGTTAAATATCATTAGAGATTCACATCAAAACTCTGCGGAAGATAAAAAGACAAAAGTAAAAAAATGGAAGAGGTGACTTGTGATGTGAGAAGCACTGTGACAGCAGTTAGGTAAGTCACTTTGAGGTGACAGCAGTTATGTATCATTAGTATATTAACCCACATTCTCTGTAGAGTAGTATGAGTCGGAGGCCTTTTCTGTCTGTATCAGTTCTGAAGTCTAAGTAAAGCTGTGCACATGTCATCTCAGAATATTTCTGTTCAGTTCTCCTTCTGATTAGTTTTAACAGGCTGATCTGTTATCAGTTCTAATAGGCTGGTAGCATTCTGTTGTGGGAGATAACTTCTATATTCTGAGAGACTTGGGAGTACAGTTCTCAGTTATGTAACATGGTATCAGAGCACAGGTTGCTCAAGTTAAGGTTTTAAGATTCTGATAATCTGGTATTTAGTTTCTAGGGCTTTTCTTTGGACTCATCTTTTCAGCAAGATAGCATCCATGGCTGCTACTTTCAGTGAGTTTGGTTTGAATGAGAGCCTTAGACTTTCAGGTCCTAACAATTACAGTTCCTGGAAACTGATCATGAAAGCCATTCTGAGTGAGAAGGATTTATGGGGTGTGGTTTCTGGAGAAGAGAAGCTTGCTCCATTTTATGATGAGAGTTCTCCTGAAACTCTAAGATTCATTAAGAAGCAAAATTGAGCATTAGCCAATATTCTGCTTGCTGTGAAGGAGAGTATCAGGCTTACCATTGAGGCTTGTTATACAGGAAGAGAAGCTTGGGAGAAGCTAGCTAGCAGATATGATAATGTGAGCAAAAATAGAGTAGCAAAGTTGAAGAATGATCTACACTCTATGAAGATGGATGAGAGTGCAGATATTCATGAACACCTTGAGAAGAAAGATGGTATTTATGTGCAGCTAACCAGAGCAGGAGGGACATATGGTGATGAAGATCTAGTTTCTATAACTTTGAATAGTCTTAGTACTCCATATTTTCATTTTGTTTCTGATATCAACAGAAAGGAGAGTATGCCAACTTATGAGGAGTTGTGCAGTTTACTACATGAAGAAGAACAGCTGATCAGAAAGTTTTTCCCTCAGAAAAATCAAGGATCTGCTTTTATGGTGAAGACTTACAGAAGAGAGGAGCAGCAATCTCAGAAACATGGGTCTTCCTACTCAGGAAATCAAGGCACAACTTTCTGCTCATTCTGTAAGAAGAAAGGTCACAAGATTGAAGAGTGCAGAAAGAAGTTGGGAACTTGTTTCTTCTGTGGAAAGAAAGGTCACAAGATTGAAGATTGCTATGCTAGAAAGGCATATGGAGGTCAGAATTCTACATCAAGTAATGTTGCTGCTCAAGAAGATGCACAAGAAGAGAAGGATGTTGGTAATATGTTTATTACCAGCTTGATATCTACAACAACAGAAGACAAGAATTGGTACATTGATTCTGGTGCCTCTAAGCACATGACCAGCCAAAGATCACTCTTGAAAGACTTTTCAGCAATAGCAGGTTCTAAGGTTACTCAAGCTGATGGTACAGGATGTGAAGTTCAAGGTACTGGAGTTATGACAGTGAAAACAAGTGAAGGGGATCTGAAGAGTATACAAGAGGTACTCTTTATTCCAAAGCTCACTAAGAACTTGCTTTCTGTTGGAAAAATCACAGACCATGGAATGAAGGTGATTTTTGATGATACAAAGCTGCAGATACTGGATGGTTCACATAATCAGAGAGTTATTGCTTCAGGAAGGAGAGATCAGAAGTCAGGACTATATATCTTGAATGTTGAGCCTCAAGTTCAAGAAGCCTCTATGGTTGTTGATTCTTATAATCAAGCAAGTCTTTTGCACCAGAGATTTGCACACTTGAACTTTAGAAGTCAGAAACATATGATGGATAATCATATGGTAGAAGGACTACCAAGGATGAAGCTACCAACTACTGGAGATATATGTGAAGGATGTATATTTGGAAAACAAAGCAGAAAGAGTTTTCCAAAGGAGGGAGGTGCAAGAACAAAAGAGTTGTTGACTTTGGTCCATTCAGATGTTTGTGGACCTATGCAAACAAGCTCTATTGGAGGCTGTAAGTATTTTCTGACATTTATTGATGATGTGAGCAGAAAGACATAGATCTACTTCCTAAAACAGAAGTCTGAAGTATTTGAATACTTCAAGAAGTTCAAGGCTCTTGTAGAAAATCAAAGTGGCAAGAAGATTAAAGTTCTCAGATCAGATGGAGGAGGAGAATATTGTTCTAACCTGTTTACTCAGTTTTGTGAAGAGTATGGTATTCAAAGGTAACTTTCCACAGCTATACTCCACAACAAAATGATGTAGCTGAAAGGAAAAATAGAGTGATTGTGGAGAGTGGCAGATCCATGCTGAAGGCCAAGAATCTTTCCAATTATTTTTGGGCTAAAGCTTGCAACACAACTGTTTACATTATGAACAGAGCATATACAACAGCTGTGCAGCACAAGACACCTGAAGAGACATTTACAGGAGTGAAACAAGATGTGTCTCACTTCAGGATTTTTGGGTGCACAGCTTACATGCACATCAATGATGAGAAGAGACAGAAGTTGGATGTAAAATTTGAGAAGTGTATATTTGTGGGCTATGCTGAGCAAACCAAGGGTTACAAAGTATACAATCAGTCTACAAGAAAGACTCACATCAGCAGAGATGTTAGATTCTCTGAGTTGGATTCTGATCTGATGGAAGGTGAGAAAGAAACTTGTGATACATTCAGATTTAAGCTACCTACAAGTGAAGATCAGATTGATTCAGAATCTGATAAATCTGATATTGAGGTGGACTTGGAGCAGTCAACATCTCTCACTAATCCTAGTGAAGAGCAAGTTGAATTTCAACAAAATTCTGAATTTGAGTTACCAAGTATTCATGAAGCTAAAGGAGATGACTTAAAACATGCAGCAGATTCTCAAGTAAGGAGATCAGAAAGAGTTAGAAGACCACCAGCAAGGCTTGATGATTACTGTGGACTTGCTGAAAGTATTCAGGAGGATGATCCACTTACATTGAAGAAGCTAACAAAGATCCTGGTTGGAGACAAGCTATGCAAGAGGAGTATAAAATACTACTCAAAAATCATACGTGGGATTTGGTTAAGCTACCAGGAGGAAAAAGAGCCATCCAATGCAAATGGATTTACAAAACCAAGCTACAATCAGATGGTTCAGTTGACAAGTTGAAAGCAAGGTTAGTAGCAAGAGGATTTCAGCAACAAGAAGGGATTGATTATGGTGAAACTTTTGCACCAGTTGCAAAGTGGGATTCAATCAGACTTGTAATGGCTCTTGCTGGTCATTACCACTGGGAAATACATCAGATGGATGTGAAGTCAGCTTTCCTTCATGGAGAGTTAGAGGAAGAAGTTTACATGATTCAACCACCAGGATTTGAAGTGAAAATTGAAGCTAAGATAGTCAAGCTGGAATATTGTCCATCGGAAGATCAATTAGCTGATATTTTTACCAAAGCTTTACCAAAGCTAAGATTTATACATATCATAGATTTACTAGGTATGAAAGAAGTGATGCTCTAATGAAGGAGGGTGTTAAATATCATTAGAGAGTCGCATCAAAACTCTGCGGAAGATAAAAAGACAAAAGTAAAAAAAAAAAGAAGAGGTGACTTGTGACATGACTTGTGACGTGAGAAGCACTGTGACAGCAGTTAGGTAAGTCACTTTGAGGTGACAGCAGTTATGTATCATTAGTATATTAACCCACATTCCCTGTAGAGTAGTATGAGTCGGAAGCCCTTTCTGTCTGTACCAGTTCTGAAGTCTAAGTAAAGCTGTGCGCATATCATCTCGGAATATTTCTGTTCAGTTCTCCTTCTGATTAGTTTTAACAGGCTAATCTGTTATCAGTTCTAATAGGCTCGTAGCATTCTGTTGTGGGAGATAAATTCTATATTCTGAGAGACTTGGGAGTACAGTTCTCAGTTCTGTAACAATACTTTGTTCCTTCTTTTCTTCCTCTTGTGAAGGCTGCGAGAGCCTCCTTCCTTGTTAGAAGGTTTTCCTCCCTTGTTGGAGTGGTGCTATGAATTGGGTTCTTGCTGTCATACATCGTGACATGGTATCAGAGCTTGAGTGAAGGAATTAGAGATTGGAGGCATACAGAGGACTCAGATTGCAAGTGGAGGTGCTGCAATTTTTTGCACATGGAGATTTCTCTTGAGGCGAAACTCTATAGGCGTCCTTGCTGTTTGGAGCTACTTTCGGAAGTCCATACATCATTTTTTCTGGTGCAGCAAGGAATGACAGCGTTGGTGACAGGTTCTGAATTTTAGAATTGTCCCTCTGCTGTATGTTTTGTGAGAGTTTTCACAATTATAATCAGTCAACAAGCTTTGACTGCATTTTTTAAGATCTTCTACTCATTTTAAGCCAAAACGGACAAAATCATCCCCGTACCAAAGGCTCTACTTATAGAGTAAAGATTTTGCAGTATTTACCCAACGAAATTATTTTGGACTCATTCCGAGCTATTTCATTTTAGGACATACAGTCAATTGTACTTTGACCACGTATTTGAAGATGTAAACGACATCTTTTAGACATTCTGACAGTTTGCGTCACACAGACCTACGTTGTCAAGTTGAGAGTCTTCCTGGGAAGGGCGAACCTTCTGGCTGTGATATGAGCTTGAAGGCTGTGTTCAATCTACTTAGGGAAGCGTTGGACTTCAGGCTGTGGCTGGTTTACTCAGAGGATAGGCTCCAGGTCTCAAGGTGATACTGAAAAACACTCATATAAGTCTCTAGGCTCTTCTGATATGCTCAGGAAGCAAAGTTCAGGCTTAACTAGCAATGATAAGATCAGATGGCGAACTTTGACACTCAGGATTGAGAAATATGTGAAGGTTCAGGCTTCAGAACTCCTCCTACATGTCAATAAGGTCCTACTGGATACACATACGAAGTTTGAGCTTCGGATCAATTCAGAGCACTAAGATATGAGTAGAAACTTTCTGAGTAGAGAAATTTTGGCAATTTCTGGTACCCAGACAGCTGTTTCTACCTAGAACAAAGAATTGGCTCGATCACTTTGGGAAATTCTTACAGGATTTGCAGTACACAGCTTGCTGAACACTCCTGTGAAGTTGGGCCTCCTGATTCCACACAGAACTCCAGATCTCGCTCTCTGAAGTTGCTGTTCCAGATTGAGAGCTTTTCGGACCCCCTCTACTTCAGCGGCCGCCCTGAATTACTCAGTCATTCAAATGATACGAAAATTTTTGGACAGTCATAGCCCGGCTGACAGTGAACACCACCACGAAGGTTTGAAGCGATTTCCTCAATTCTGCTGCAAATGACACTCAAAACCCCAAATTGAACAGAAGTGCTGCAATTCTAACACAAATCGAACTTCAATCAGCCATAACTCCTTGTTTATTGTCTCAAATCGATCAAACTTTTCGCTGACAGTGCTTGGCACGACGAGCTCTATCTCCCAGTGCTCTCAGATTTCGAAGTGTCCTCACCAATAGCTCGAAATCCACTCTAGAGCTCTGTTTCTAAACTTAGAGTTTCACAAAAGACAAAAATGGACCAATGGGAGTTCATAGCTCCATTTGGTTGTCATTTTGTGCCTTAAACTACCTGGTAACTCAATTCAACCCATATGCTACCACGTCAAGTCCCCTAAAGCGCTAGCGTATAACCTCAACTACCTAGAACGACACATAGCCTTGAAAGTAAACTAAAATCAGCTAAAAGCGTGCATGGGCACCACGTAAGTACAACCCATGAACTAAAGCCCTATCTACATGGCAAATCAACCTACTAAGACCCAAAATATATAATATCCTCAAGTGTCGACATCTCTGAGGTCCCAACTCTACTCAGAGAGACTAACGCTAGACAGAGAGGTGAATTATTTACAATGTAAAATGATTCACATCACGACAACGTCCAGACCTACATCTACATAATCCTAGAATCAACATTTCTATCACTGTGTAAAATTCTGATCTGTTCAGAGACATTGTCTGTATCTTCGTTTCTTACGTCTAATCCATCATGAGTAGAATAGATACATTTTCAGCCATTACCGGTGAGCTTCAGACAAAAACAACTACTCCATATGGAAGTATCGCATGTCCGCTTTCTTGAAAGGCCAAAGCTTGTTGGTTTGGTCACAGAGACAGATGTAAAACCCGTTGGAGTTGATACGGATCCTGATGTTGATGCATGGAACAAACGAGCTTGTCAAGCTGTGCATTATCTTTCTTTGTGTGTCTCACCTTCCATGTTTGGTTACATACAGTCTGTTGATACCCCCCAAGAGGTCTGGGATGCACTAGCTAATGTTTTCCAGACATCTACCAAAGCTCGTAAGTTACAACTCAAGCAGCAACTCTTAGATGTTAAGAAGGGTTCATTGAGCATTACAGATTATGTTTATCAAGTGCGAGGTCTAGTTGAGCAGCTTAACAGCATAGGGATGAAAGTCGAGGATGATGATCTCATCCTACACACCATCAATGGTCTTGAGAAAGAGTACAAATTTCGAGACTTCCATTTGTTGATATAGTCCCAAGCTCTAGTAGATCGACGGCTACCATTAGCCGGAATGGTTAGGGTTGTTAGAGTTAGTTAGAGGACTAACCCACCATTAGGGTTTCCCTTGTACTCACCTCCACTATATATACAGAGAGAGGCAAAGCCTCTCTCATCTCATTCCTATTTTACTTCCTTGTCTACTCGCTCTCTCTCTCTTCTTGGAGTGTCCTCGAAGTATCGATCTTTCTACATGGTATCAGAGCTGGTGAGAGCGTGTGTCCCTTGCTGATGAGCAAGATGGAGATTGGAGTACAGGAGAGAGCAGCCGGAGTTGTGCCTGATGTTGAGCACTATCCTGCTGATGCGTTCGGGTGAGGCGAAACCGTTTCTTTCGCCACCAGAAACTTTGAACGCGATTTCGGAGGCCTAGACGATTTTTTCTCGCTGTTTTCTGTCGACCAGTCCTTTTAAGGCTGTCTTGCTCAGAAGGTCCGAATTGTGTACTGGGCCAAGTTTCAGTCGATTTGGAGATTTCCAGCGGCAGATTTTCAAACGGATCTTTTTCGACCAAAACGAAAGTTTTAGGACTTGAGTCCAAAACTAATCCTGTTTCGAATAAGGGTGGGTTTTGAAAATTTCTGAAAATTTCAAGGGGTCGCACGCCCATTTTCGACCTCATTTGGTCCAGTTTCGACCTTTCTTGGTGTGTTCTTTCGACGTTTCCGTCGTGTTTTGTACACCTACAGTTCGCGCACAGGTTCTTTTCTCGTTGTCGCTGCAGGAGGAGTTCGCGGAGTCACCTCGTCGTGACTTGTGACAACTCTTGATCGCGCGGTGGGGAGAGACGAGTTTCGTGCAGTTTCTGGGAGGTTTTCCACGTACAGAACAGTGCAATTTCGACATTGCAGCTATGGCGGAGTCTGTGTCTTTGATCACTGGAGAGAAACTCGACAAGAACAACTACCAAGTGTGGAAGTTCCGGATGAAGACTTTCCTGCAGGGACAAGATCTATGGGATCTTATCACTGAGGAGGAGAAAGCGCCTGAAGTGCCAATTTCTGATCCGAAATTCAAGGAGTGGAAGAAGCGCTCATATCAGACTATTCACTACATCGCGCTGACAGTTTCAGCATCGATGATCGGTCACATCCAGGATTGTGATACGCCCAAGAAAGCTTGGGATGCACTCGCGCATCTGTTTCAATCCGGAACAGAGGCGCGGAAGCTGCAATTGCTGCAGCAGTTCAATACCGTGAAGAAGGGGTCGATGTGCATAAACGACTATGTGAACGGGGTCAAGCAGCTTGCGGATCAGCTATCTTCTGTCAAAGTCGAGATTGATCCCACTGTCTTGATCGGAGCCACATTGCAAGGACTGCCTGCAGAGTACAAACAGTTCATAACATCGATTTCGACCAGAGAACCTCTTCCGCGGTTTGATGAGCTTGTTCCTATGATGTTAGGAGAGGAGGTGCGCCTACTGGGGAGTTCTACTTCGACGGGTCAGCAAGAATCTGTCTATTTTGCAGGTTCTGGAGGATCTCGAGGTAGGGGTCGTGGCAAAGGTGCTGGACGTGGACGGGGTCGCGGACAGCAACAGCAATCGCAGCAGCAGCAGAACCAGCAGAACCAGCAACAGTCTGGAGGTTCCAACAACAATCAGAGAAGAGCGCCTGGTTCCTGCAACTACTGCAAGAAACAAGGCCACAATGCGAATCAGTGCTACAAGAAGCAGAACGATCAGAGACAACACGACAACAACCCCCAACAAGGTAACAGCAACCAGCAAGGCTATGCAGTCACTGAGCATGTCTATTCGGAGCAATTGCTGATTACTACGCATCAGAGTTATGCGGCTTTCGAGCCACAGACTGACTGGGTGATCGACTCCGGCGCCACCAGTCACATGACTCCCCATCGGGAGTGGTTTAGTTCACTCGAGCCTGTGGAGACTCCACAGTTTATGATGACAGGAGATGACACCAAGCACAAGATCCAGCACAAGGGTAACATTCCACTTGACATTCCTGCCTCAACGTTTACTGGTATACGGAATGTCTTACATGTACCTACATTGACTAGAAACCTGCTATCTGTAGGACAGTTGATAGAGCAGGGTCTGCAAGTGCGCTTCAATAAAGATGGATGCTTTATTGAAGATTCGAATGGCACTGTCATAGCTCGAGGTATCAAGAGTGGTAGGCTGTTTAAACTAGATGCATCTGCGCCTAAGTTACAGGCTGCCATGTATGGACAGAGTGGTCCAGTAGTGTCTGATATTGACATCTGGCACAAGCGAATTGGGCACATGAACTTTCAGAGGCTGAAAAGCCTTCCGAGTTCTGACCTGGTTACAGGTCTGCCCAAATTTGAATCCAGTGAGCCCACTGGAGTCTGTGCAGCATGTCAATTCGGCAAGCAAGCTAGACAGCCCTTTAAGGGATCAGGCAGTAGAGCGAACAAGCTTCTGGAGCTTGTTCACACTGATGTATGGACTGCTTCTCAGCCAAGTATGACCGGTTTCCAGTACTTCGTGTCGTTCATTGATGATCATTCGCGTTATACTTGGATCGATTTGTTGAGAAACAAGTCCTCTGCCGAAGTACTGTCAGCATTCCAGACTTTCCGCAAGTTGGTGGAGAAACAGTCTGGAGCAGCTATCCTCTGTTTGAGATCTGATGGAGGAGGCGAGTTTCTTTCTGGAGAGTTCGATGCATATCTGCGTGAGCATGGTATCCGACGCCAGAAGACCTGCAGTTACAGTCCGCAGCAGAACGAGGTTGCGGAGCGCAAGAATCGACACATAGCAGAAGTTGCTCGTGCGATGTTGAACGAGAAGACCATGCCTAGACCTTACTGGGCAGAAGTTGTTTCATGTGCGGTGTATCTGATGAACCGGACGCCTACAGCGGCAGTCCACAGCAAGACACCGATGGAGGTCTTCACAGGCAGTAAGCCTGATTACTCTTTCCTTAAAGTTTTCGGATGTATCTGTTATGTGCACATACCTGATGAAAGACGTAAGAAACTAGATCCGAAAGCAGATAGATGTATCTTCCTTGGTTATGCTTCTGATACGAAAGGATATAGGTGCTACAATCCTTCGTCCAAGCAGTTCTATATCAGTAGAGATGTCGTGTTTGATGAGCTACAGTCTTGGTTTGCACCTGCACCTGTGATAGCCATCCCTGTACCTACTGTAGAACCAAGGAGTCAGTCCACTGTAGTACCTCAGAGTAGTACGTTGAGTGGAGGATCTGGAGAAGTCACTGATTCCAGATCAGAATCTGTTGCACATAGAGCTGTTGTTAACGCTGGAGTCCACGTAACACAGCCTAGTGGAACTAGTGTAGTTTCTACACAGGATGAGCGCGTGCTATTGCAGCGTATGTTTGACTCATCCAGATATGTGGATCTTCCACATCCCCTGGATACTTTGTCCCAGACCTTGGCGTCTACGTCAGATCAGTTGCAAGGGGAGGTGACTAGTGCACCGATTACCTCTCGCAGATCTGAGCGGCCAAAACATCCAGTGAGTAGGTATATGCATGAAGGTTTTCTTGCTGCGCACCATGCATATATGGCCAATGTTCTTCAGGAACAGGAACCGAGTTCGCTTGAGGAGGCGATGCACAAGGTCCAATGGGTAAGTGCTATGGAAGCTGAACTTGCTGCGCTTCATCACCAACAGACTTGGGAGTTGGTAGACTTACCTCAGGGTAAGAAAGCGATTGGTTGCAGGTGGGTCTTCAAGGTCAAGCGCAACTCGGATGATACCGTGTGTCGGTACAAGGTCAGATTGGTAGCTAAGGGCTACGCACAGCAACATGGAGTGGATTTTTGAGGAGACCTTTGCTCCTGTTGCGAAGATGGTGACTATTCGAACAGCAGTTGCAGTTGCAACTCAGAAAGGTTGGAAGATGCACCAGATGGACTTCAAGAACGCCTTCCTCAATGGCGATCTTGAGGAGGAGGTCTACATGCAGCAACCTCCTGGTTATGAGGATCCTAAGTTCCCTTCCCGTGTATGTAAGTTACGGAAGGCTCTCTATGGTCTGAAACAGGCACCAAGAGCATGGTATGCAAAGATCAATTCTTACTTGCAGTCTCTTGGTTTCCACCTGTGTAGTTCAGACTCTACCTTGTATTCATTGAGAATACGAGACCGGATTGTTGTGATCACCATCTATGTTGATGACTTGATCATTACCGGTAACTTTGAGGAGCTTATTTCCCAGATCAAGGATCACTTGAAATCCGAGTTCGAGATGATGGACTTAGGAGAACTCAAGTACTTCCTTGCTGTGGAGTTCATTAGAGATGGGAAGGATGTTTGGCTTGTACAGCGACAGTATGCTCTCAATATGCTTGAGAGATTTGGTATGCTTGATTGCAAACCCATTGCTACACCATTAGAGCAAGGGGTAAAGCTAGGAGCAGAGGATGGTGAGTTGCTGGATGATCCACGCATGTACAGACAGATGGTTGGGAGTCTTATCTACTTGACCATCACCAGACCAGACTTGAGCTATGCTGTCGGTCTGATTAGTCAATTCATGCAGTCACCACGGAGACCACATTTTGAGGCTGTCAAACGGATCCTCCGCTACGTGAAGTTCTCGATGCAGTACGGACTTCACTATCGATACGGTGGACCATTGTTGTTACATGGCTACACAGATGCTGATTGGGCAGGAAGTGCCGACAGGAGATCCACGTCAGGTTACGCTTTTGGACTTGGAAGCGCTGCTATAAGCTGGGCTTCTAAGAAGCAACCCATAGTTGCTTTGTCATCCACGGAAGCAGAGTATCGAGGAGCAACGAACGCAACATGCGAATCGATTTGGCTTCGATGTCTGCTATCTGATATTGGTGTGGAGTGTACAGATCCTGTTGTTGTATATACAGACAACATTAGCAGCATGAAGTTAGCTAGTAATCCTGTTTTCCATGCTAGGACGAAGCACATTGAGGTGCACTTTCACTTTATTAGAGAGAAGGTCCTTGTAGGAGAGATTGAGCTCAGTTATGTGAGCACAGGAGATCAGGTTGCCGATATTTTCACTAAGGCGTTGCCTAGAGATAAGTTTGATGCTTTCAGACATTGTCTAGGAGTACAGGATGTAGAGATGAGCTTGAAGGGGAGTGTTGATATAGTCCCAAGCTCTAGTAGATCGACGGCTACCATTAGCCGGAGTGGTTAGGGTTGTTAGAGTTAGTTAGAGGGCTAACCCACCATTAGGGTTTCCCTTGTACTCACCTCCACTATATATACAGAGAGAGGCAAAGCCTCTCTCATCTCATTCCTATTTTACTTCCTTGTCTACTCGCTCTCTCTCTCTTCTTGGAGTGTCCTCGAAGTATCGATCTTTCTACACCATTGCTGTCAGGGATACTTTTCCCAAGTTCGATGAGTTGATTCCTATGTTAGTGTCAGAAGAGTTTCGTCTTCAAGGCAATGGTGGTTCTGTCTCATCACAAGAACAAGCTTTCTTTGCTGGTGTGATGCCCACAAATTACAAGAATCACGAATTTTTAAATTTTTAAGATTAATAACTTGTTTGTATAACTGAAGAAGCGTTGTTACTTAAGACTACTACTTCTTTAGAGAGAAGATGATCTTATGAGCTTTTTAATAAGAAGTTGACTTCTTCGGAAGACGACCGTCTTCCGAGAAGCGTCTTCTCAGTTGCGTCTTCGGAAGACGGGAAGACGGCTCTTCCCGTCTTCCGAAGACAGCGACCGCGAAGGCCTAACCACGAATTTCCAGGTAAAGGAGTAGGTGTACCTACTAGGTAACACCAAGGTGGTAGGTAGGTCGGGAAAGACACCTAGGGTCGAAACCCCTAATCTGCGGGGAAGATGCACAGGAAGCGCATTAGCGCATTCCAACTTCCCGCAGCAAGCGCGCTTGAGAAGATCGATTTCAGAAGAGTGAGCTTCGTGAGAGGAAATCGAGTGAGGGAATCGAGTGAGGAAATCGAGCGAGGTGAGGATCAGTTGGCAGCTAGGCGAACGACGAGACCGAATTGCTGAAGCACGGAAGGCAGGGAGCGAAGGCGTTTTTTTGAGCTCCCGAGAAACTGACATTGGAGAGTAGCTGAGTAGAATTGAAGGTGGAATTGAAGCGTGGCCAGAAACTGACAGCCGTGTGGGGTCGCATTGGAGCTAGGACTAGAGCCAGAAGCGCGGGGAAGGTCGAAGACACCTCGGGAAGAAGACAGAAGACAGTCGAGGTTCTTCCGATGTTCTTCTCCCTTCTCACTACTTCTCTCCTCTGTTTTGTGTTCCCCGCGCTAACCCGGTTGGTTGCAGACAGCCTGATCGATTACCCCCATCCCCATTTTTCCTATTGTGACATTGGGTGCGGCGCTGCCCAATTTCTATCAGACATCTTCCTACTTCTTCCTAAGTTCAATTCGAGCTTTCCTACCCATCGTCCCCAAATTGACGATCCCAGCCATCAATTTCCCTACCCTACTACCCCTCTACACCCGAAACCTTGAACAGAAGACGCTTCGAAAGATGGGAACATCTTCGAAAGACGCTTCTTAAACTTGACTGTCTTCGGAAGACTGTCTTCGGAAATCGACTATAACCAATTCGTATCAAGAGTGGATTTGTGTTGCTTTTGTGTTAAGAGAGGCTTGGTATGAATCCTGAGTGGTGTGGTGAGTTCTTTTGTTATTTCGAGAAGTTGGAAGTCGAGAACTAGGCCTGTGCCTCCCGGTCTTCCAAGCTTCTCAACTCCACATCTTCCTAGAGAGACTAGAAGACTGAAAGGCTGGCAGAATGAGCGAGAAGACGTGAGGGTCCATTTCGGGTCTCTTCTGTCCGACCCATAGCAGCCGTTTCTTCTTCTTCCTAAACTTAGAAGAGAGTCGTGAGAAGACTTGCTGGCAGAATCTGGAGAGAATGGTTGAGGGTCATGTCTTCCCATCGAGCAGCAAGCTTCTTCTGAGTGCGTATGAGAGATGAGAAGTCAGAAGAACAGAGTGCAATTGTCTTGAGTCTCTTGTGAGGATAGATTGCGCGTAGGAAGACGAAGACAGGTGAGACCAGTGAAGGGAAGTCTGACTTCGGGAGGTCTTCCGAGAAAGACATTGAATCGGAAACTGTCCCGAGTGTCTTCCCCGAGGCCACTGTCACCGCAAGAGTCCGCAACCATCTTCCGAACCTGTTATGCACTTTATGTTTCGCGAATCTTGTATCTTCTGATAGGAAGTAGGATGTAATGCAAGGTGGGTTGTCTTCTGGGTAATCCATGCGAGACCTTGCTTAGATAGGATTGTTTAGATATAGCTCGGAAGACGAGAGCTATCTAGGAAGTACTGTTAGAATCCCGGAAGACGGAGTAGCTATCTTCTGGAAGACTAGTTTTGTCTTCTGAGAAGTTGAAGCTAGACTGTGGGCACTTGGGAAGGACTGAGCCTTCAGCTCATAGTAAGTGCGTGTGGCTTAGTGCAACAGATCTTCCAGTATGTCGATGCATCCTCGAGGGTTGGTGTTACCAGCAGCGGAGTTGGCCGAGGCCACGCCCTTTCTCAAGGAGTTGGGTCTCGATTTCTTCCTATGGGATTAGAACCTCGCACACTAGGGACTTCTGGAGGAGGTGTGGGCAGCGTTACCACCTCGCAACCGTGTACCTGCGAAGGCAGGAGTAGCTCGAGGAAGACCATCTTCTTGGACTGAAGATTGGTGGCGCAGAGCTTTTCACAGGCCAGAATACGAGAACCGAGAGTATTGGTTTGAGAAGAAGATTTTGCCCAGGATCGTGAGTTCGTGGCATGTGCCTGGGAGCACCACCTGCCTTTTCGTGGAAGACAGGCAGGGTAGGAATGGGTGGAAGATCGAATCTTACCGGGAGCCGAAGAAGCGACTTCTGGCGAAGCTGTTTTTGCATCTCTTTTCCAAGGGGAAAGCGCAGAAGACGAGGTACTTGGGAGATCAGGACGTGGAGTTCCTAGAATTAGTGTGGGATGACAGAGTGCCCATCTACAGAGGGGGCGCATACGTCCACAACTATGTACAGACGGAGCTAGCGTACTTGGGTACCCCGGCGGGAGGACACTTGACCCCTTTCCTCTGCTACTTGTATGTAGTCATGGGGGATCTTAGGGAAGATCAGTTTGCAGAGTATGGACCAACGGGGCAACAGGAGGTGAAGGAAGAGACCTCGGAAGACGATGATCGAGCGGCAGCCGCAACGCCCCCTCCCACTCTGATGCCACAGTTGAGGCCCGATTCTCACCAGAAGACGCTTCTGGTGAGGGAAGACGAGTCTAGTGGGTCGGAAGATGTCACGCCGCCGAGAAAGATGGGTCCTAGAAGTGTACCTAGGACACCCATCTCCCTCATTCATTCAAGATCGGAGTCCGACTCGGAAGAAGAACTGTTGAGTACCCGATCAGAACAGAAGACCGCTTCTTCAACACAAAGGAGTCTTCCGAAGACTCCAGAAGACAAGAGAAGAAGGGATACTCCTACTGCGATGCGAGGAAGCGCAGTGAAGAGACCCGCTCTTGCCATGAGGGATCTTCCACCCCGGTATCGTATAACGTGTTTTTCTGTCTAGAATACACGGGATATATGGCTGTACAGAGGTATGTGGATTGACAAGGTTAGATCTAGATCTGGATGTTTTCACTCGAATGTTTCACTATCTACTCTTCTAGCCCGAGTGACCTTGTATCCGCTCGTCTCAAGTTTAAAACTTGCTACGATCCAAAGTTACGTATAGGTTGCATAAACTTGTGTTACAAACAGATCTTTTGTATTCTAACTAAAAATACTCAGATCTGTATTATCTAACTGAAGTTATTCCTCTATATCACTGGAAGCTTGACTTCTGAATAGCTCCCCAGCGACGCTAACTGCCCATCAATCCAACTATCACAACTTCATAGTACAACCAGAAGATGCTATAAGATTACTCAATCAACTTGATAGAGTATCGATACAACTTGTTGTACACCCTGGTCTACCAAGCATTCCAGCAAGGTAAAACATGCATACTCCAGAACACTATTTAGATCTCAATATAGCATCAATGGCGGTAGTACCTGGCAGCTCCGAGAACCCAAACAGCGGCTTAAGACTCATGATGACTCCGTTCTCCTTCATCACCAAGAGCTGAATTCAGCCCCACCCCTTCCAATGTCGAGTTGTATGCAGGTATGGCAGTTTCAGCAACAAACTCCTCTCCAAATTGCTCGAAAATGATCAAATTGACAATAGATGATCGATATAGGTTCTGAAGCAGTTTGCCGACCTGAAAGTTCATCTTCTGAACCAGAAGGACAAGCGGAAGCAACCTACGGCTTCCCGGCCAAACCTTTGGTGCAATCTTTGTAACTCTTCCGGACACACTAGAGATCATTGTACGCAGTACCAAGCTGTCAACTGGGCAGGATGGGAAGAAGACGACGAGGGATATCTACACGATCCTAGTGGAGAAACCTGCTATAGGATCGAGACGATACAACCCTTCACTCATACGCCTCTCGCCCAATATAATCGTTATGTACCTAGAGATAGAGCTAGCAATGTACAGACCAGGACGCCTTGGCAACCTTCTTCATCACAACGACCTCTCAACCCTCTTCCTGGAGCGTGCAATAATTGTGGAGAGACAGGACACTGGTGGTCCACCTGTCCTCATCCGAGAAGATAGATTGGGCAAGTGCCCTTGTGTGGGAACTGTAAGGAAGCCGATCATTTCACAGGGAATTGTCCTCAAACCTTACGGCCACGACAAATGGTTAGATTTGCAGATACCACGCCTCCTGCAGAAGCTGCATCAACTTCTAAACTCGAGTTAGCAGTGGTACAGCACATCACGGTAGAAGAAGAAGATCCTGGGGATTGTACGGATTGTCTCCGTATCGAGAAAGACGAACCGGACCCCGGGAAGCGTGAAGGAAAGGAACCCCAGCTGCAGAAGACGACTGCAGCCCAGAAGACGAAGTTACTTGAGGCAGCTTCTTCTTCCACTTTGACGGATGGCACTGTTTGGAGCCCTAGCCCGGATTCAGACAGTTGACCTCCCGAAGAAGTCTTGGATGAAGCGGTGTTCAAGGTAAGTACCAGAAGCAAAGGGAAGTTAGAATCTCGTCAGAAGGAGATCAAGAAGAAGAAGCAGCGAAAGGAGAGGTCATCTTCTCCTGAGCGACCTTCTTCTCCTACTTACGACCGAGAAGATCCGAAGTACTTTGCTCCCGACATTAGACAAGAAGTTGAAGCGATTATGCAAGAAGAACTGGAGAAGAGACGGAAGATAGTACAGTAGCTTCCTACACCGACTACGGCAGCCCCTGTCTCACGGGAAAAGTCTCCAATCGAGGGAAGACACTCTTCTGGTCTTCCACCCAAGGAAGCAGCTACTACATCTTCTTTGTTGGAAACACCAGTCACTCTTCTGAAGAGATCCCCTTACGACTTCTTGCGAGACTTGTGGAACCAGAAGGCGGATATAACCTTCCAACAGCTGTTGGATGACAACGCTGGTTACAAGAAACTGTTACAATCCGTGCTTCGAGGATCGAGGAAGAGGAGGACAGCTAAACTTCCCAAGAGCACCCCGATCCTAAGGGTAGAGCATGAGGACTTGAGTGCCCCAGAACTTGATATGGAGATCCATGGCTGTCTTCTGAAGAAGGTACCCATTGATTTCGGCTCCAGAGTTAACATCATGACTGAAGAAACGGCTCATGCCCTAGGCTTCACTGAGTTCTAGCCTACTCCGAGAATCCTCAGAATGACGGACCAGACCAGAAGACGACCTTTGGGACAACTGAAAGATGTCTTGACGGTAATTGGTGGAGTATCTTTTTATCTCACTTACATCATTTTGCAACCTGTAGCTAAGGTTGGATATCAGGTGTTGATAGGAAGACCATGGTTGTATGCTGCAAATGTAAATACCGACTGGAGAAGACATCGTTGAGATTTCTCAATCCTACACCCAAGCCAGGTGAGAAGACTAAGGTCTCGCTTCCTTGGAAGAAGATTGGACATCAAGGTGAAACACCTTCTACAACAGAGGAGTACACTTCAGAAGACTCAGCTGCGTCTTCTGACAGTGATGAACGGTATAATGAGTTTGTGGTGAATAACTTATGTACTACAGAAATAGCGGACATAGCAGAAGACGTGATCTGTGGATACATTGAGTGCTACGAGATTATGGAAGAAGAGCTTCCAGAAGACGAGAATACCGTCTTCCCTTCGGAAGATCCGACAGTTGATCCTCCAGAAGACGCATCTGAACCAGAAGAAGCTCCCAAACTGGAATACTTTGGTGCCAGTGAGTACAGTCACACTGAAGGAATGGTAAACCCAGATGATCTTCAAGAGATGGAGGTTGCTCCTGGGAAGAAGCTGAAGCTTTCCAAGGTGATCGAGGGCCAGCAGTTGGAAGACTTTCGAGAACTTCAGACGGAGTTCCAGGATGTCTTCGCATGGACCATAGAAGACATGAAAGGCATACCTCGAGAGTTGGGACAGCATCGCATTGACTTGCTGGAGGGCGTTGTTCCTGCACGGCAGGGGCAGTATCGGCTCAACCCCAAGTACTCGCTTCTGATGAAGGATCAGATCGACCAATATCTGAAGGCAGGAGTCATCTTCCCAATGCTCAGTAGTGAGTGGGTAGCTCCTATTGTCATCGTGTCGAAGAAACAGACAGGGAAGATCCGAGTGTGTCAGGACATCCGGAAGCTGAACTTGGCCACGAAGAAGGATCATCATCCTTTATCATTCACCGACTCTGTGTTAGATCAGGTAACAGGACATGAGTTCTACAGCTTCCTGGATGGGTATTCTGGTACAACCAAGTTTCAATCAGAGAAGAAGACAAGTCGAAAACCACTTTCACTATTGATTGGGACACGTACGCGTACAATCAAATGCCGTTTGGTTTATGCAACGCACCCGCCACATTCCAGAGATTGATGATTACAATCTTCAAGGAGTATCTTCACACTTTCATGGAGATCTTCTTGGATGATTTTTGCGTGTTTGGATCGAAAGAAGATCACCTGATATTTCTGAGGAAGTGTTTTCTGAAGTGTAGAGAACATCGTTTGGCTCTTCACCCTGAGAAGTGCTTCTTTGGTATGTCAGAGGGAATCTTGCTAGGACATAGAATTTCCGGAAGAGGTATAGAAGTCGACTGTGCTAAGGTGGAAGTCATCATGAAACTTCACCCACCTGCTAACCTGACTCAGTTGAGAAGCTTCCTGGGCAACGTAGGATACTACAGGAGGTTTATTGACAGGTACGCAGAGGTAGCAGGAAGACTCACTAAGTTGCTGAAGAAGGACGAACCATACATTTGGTCTTCTGAGCAGCAGGAAGCATTCAAAGAAATGAAGAGGCTTCTATCGAAATCCCTTGTCCTAAGACCACCTGATTGGAAAAGAATCTTCCATATCCATGTGGATGTTTCTGCTTTCGCCATAGCGGTGGTATTGAGTCAGAAAGATGAGAAGAAGAAGGATTATCCCATCTACTATGCGGGAAGACAACTCAGTGATGCAGAGAAGAAGTACTCGACAACTGAAAGGGAGTGTCTTGGCATGATTTACTCCTGTAGGAAGTTTAGACACTATCTTCTAGCAAATCCGTTTGTCTTCTATGTGGATCATTTTTCTTTGAAACATCTTGTAAAGAAAGCAGATTTGTCTGGTAGGATAGCTAGGTGCATTCTCCTACTCCAGGAATTTACTTACACAATTGAGTACAGACCTCGAAGACAGCATGTTAATGCTGACTACCTATCCCGATTAGAGACTGAACGACGAGAAGATGAAGTGGAAGACGAGTTCCCTGACGAGAAGTTGTTTTCAGTTTTCGCAGAGACACTTTCATCTGAGGGGGGGCATACCGCCTGCTTCCCAGAAGACGAGGCTAGATCTTCTGATCCAGTCTTTGCGACTTCCACAAAAGAGTCGATCTTCAAGGACTTGAGGAAGTTCTTGGAAGACCAACAGTACCCCGAGGGATTGGATGCGGAGCAGAAGGCTGTCTTCTTACACAAGGCAGGTCCTTATGCCATCTTCCAGGGTATCCTGTTTCGGAAGGGACATGACGAGAAGCTAAGGAGATGCCTTGAGCCTTCAGAGATTAAACCAGTGATCACAGGTCTTCACTACGAAGATGCTGGGGGTCACTACGGGCTGAAAACCACAGTGAAGAAGATGTTAGACGCCGGATACTGGTGGCCGACCATGTACCGAGACACTTTTCATGAGATCAGGAAGTGCGATACGTGTCAGAGGGTGAGAAGACCGACAGCTACTATTAGGTGACCTCTTACTCCCATTCTTCCGCTTGCTTTGTTCAAAAAGTGAGGAATCGACTTTGTGGGTCCTATCGCCCCGGTGGCGAGAAGAACACGAGCACGGTACATTTTAATAGCTACCGACTATACTACCAAGATGGTGGAAGGCGAAGCCTCAAGGAAGAACGATGCCGGAGTAGTAGCTAGGTTCCTTTGGCACAACATCATCACTAGATACGGATGTCCGTTGGAATTGGTATCAAATAGGGGTACTCATTTCTTAAATGAGACTATCTCCCTCCTGACCCAATACTTCAGGATTAAGCATCGGAAGACGACGCCGTACAACCCGAAAGCGAATGGACTGACGGAGAAGTCGAACGGTCTTCTGTGTAACATCCTGAATAAGGTTACTGTTAACAATGCGTATGACTGGGACACGAAATTGCCATCTGTGTTATGGACTTTCAGGATTTCACCTAAAGTCACAACCCAGAAGACGTCATTCTATCTAACTTATGGCATGACACCTATTGTGCTCATTGAGTTAGAGGTCCCAACATACCGGTTAGCCGTATCCGAACGCATGGGCGAAGAAGAAAGCCAGGATCAGCGTCTTCTGAATTTTGTAGAGTTTGAAGAAGACAGGAATGCAGCTTTGAAGAAGACATACGAGGTACAAGCGCAACGTAAGAAGAACTACGATGGCAAGCTCAGAAAGGTGACCGTCGTAGATGGGGACTTGGTTCTTCTCTATGACAATCGACACCTTAAGTTCCCCGGGAAACTTCATCTTCGCTGGATGGGTCCTTATCGCGTCTTGGAGGTCTTCGACAATGACTCCTTGCAGTTGGAAGAGTTGGACGGTACATTGATGACCACTCGTGTTAATTGGGGACGTGTCAAGAAGTATTGGACGTGAACAGAACTGCCGAGAACACTGATGTTTGCGGGGACGCAAACATGTGAGGATGGACGTATGTGGTGCCCACAAATTACAGGAATCACGAAGTTTTAAATTTTTAAGATTAATAATTTGTTTGTATAAGTGAAGAAGCGTTGTTACTTAAGATTACTACTTCCTTAGAGAGAAGATGATCTTATGAGCTTTTTAATAAGAAGTTGACTTCTTCGGAAGACGACCGTCTTCCGGGAAGCGTCTTCTCAGTTGCGTCTTCGGAAGACGGGAAGACGACGGCAGACTGGAAGACGACGGAAGACACCTATCTTCCGGAAGACAGCGACCGCGAAGGCCTAACCACAAATTTCCAGGTAAAGGAGTAGGTGTACCTACTAGGTAACACCAAGGTGGTAGGTAGGTCGGGAAAGACACCTAGGGTCGAAACCCCTAATTTGCAGGGAAGATGCGCAGGAAGCGCATTAGCGCATTCCAACTTTCCGCAGCAAGTGCGTTTGAGAAGATCGATTTCAAAAGAGTGAGCTTCGCGAGAGGAAATCGAGTGAGGGAATCGAGTGAGAAAATCGAGCGAGGTGAGGACCAGTTGGCAGCTAGGCGAAGGGCGAGACCGAATTGCTGAAGCACGGAAGGCAGGGAGCGAAGGCGTTTTTGTGAGCTCCCGAGAAGCTGACATTAGAGAGTAGCTGAGTAGAATCGAAGATGGAATTGAAGCGTGGCCCGAAACTGACAGCGGAAGCAGCTGTGTGGGGTCGCATTGGAGCTAGGACCAGAGCCAGAAGCGCTTGGAAGGTCGAAGACACCCCGGGAAGAAGACAGAAGACTGTAGAGGTTCTTCTCATGTTCTTCTCCCTTCTCACTACTTCTCGCCTCTGTTTTGTGTTCTCCGCGCTTCCCCGGTTGGTTGCAGGCAACCTGACCGATTACCCCCATCCCCATTTTTCCTATTGTGACATTGGGTGCGGAAGCGCTGCCCAATTTCTGTCAGACATCTTCCTACTTCTTCCTGAGTTCAATTCAAATCTTCCCTACCCATCGTCTCCAAATTGACGATCCCAACCATCAATTTCCCTACCCTACTACCCCTCTACATCCGAAACCTTGAACAGAAGACGCTTCGGAAGATGGGAACATCTTCGAAAGACGCTTCTTAAACTTGACTGTCTTCGGAAGATTGTCTTCGGAAGTCGACTATAACCAATTCGTATCAAGAGTGGATTTGTGTTGCTTTTGTGTTAAGAGAGGCTTAGTACGAATCTTGAGTAGTGTGGTGAGTTCTTTTGTTATTTCGAGAAGTTGGAAGTCGAGAACTAGGCCTGTGCCTCCCGGTCTTCCAAGCTTCTCAACTCCACCGAGACTAGAAGACTGGAAGGCTGGCAGAATGAGCGAGAAGACGTGAGGGTCCATTTCGGATCTCTTCTGTCCGACCCATAGCAGCTATTTCTTCTTCTTCCCAAACTTAGAAGAGAGTCGTGAGAAGACTTGCAGGCAGAATCTGGAGAGAATGATCGAGGGTCATGTCTTCTCATCGAGCAGCAAGCTTCTTCTGAGTGCGTATGAGAGGTGAGAAGTCAGAAGAACAGAGTGCAATTGTCTTGAGTCTGTTGTGAGGATAGATTGCGCGTAGGAAGACGAAGACAGGTGAAACCAGTGAAGGGAAGTCTGACTTCGGGAGGTCTTCCGAGAAAGACATTGAATCGGAAACTGTCCCGAGTGTCTTCCCCAAGGCCACTGTCACCGCAAGAGCCCGCAACCATCTTCCGAACCTGTTATGCACTTTATGTTTCGCGAATCTTGTATCTTCTGATAGGAAGTAGGATGTAATGCAAGGTGGGTTGTCTTCTGGGTAATCCATGCGAGACCTTGCTTAGATAGGATTGTTTAGATATAGCTCGGAAGACGAGAGCTATCTAGGAAGTACTGTTAGAATCTCGGAAGACGGAGTAGCTGTCTTCTGGAAGACTAGTTTTGTCTTCTGAGAAGTTGAAGCCAGACTGTGGGCACTTGGGAAGGACTGAGCCTTCAGCTCATAGTAAGTGCGTGTGGCTTAGTGCAACAGATCTTCCAGTATGTCGATGCATCCTCGAGGGTTGGTGTTACCAGCAGCGGAGTTGGCCGAGGCCACGCCCTTTCTCAAGGAGTTGGGTCTCGATTTCTTCCTATGGGATTGGAACCTCGCACACTAGGGACTTCTGGAGGAGGTGTGGGCAGCGTTACCACCTCGCAACCGTGTACCTGCGAAGGCAGGAGTAGCTCGAGGAAGACCATCTTCTTGGACTGAAGATTGGTGGCGCAGAGCTTTTCACAGGCCAGAATACGAGAACCGAGAGTATTGGTTTGAGAAGAAGATTTTGCCCAGGATCGTGAGTTCGTGGCATGTGCCTGGGAGCACCACCTGCCTTTTCGTGGAAGACAGGCAGGGTAGGAATGGGTGGAAGATCGAATCTTACCGGGAGCCGAAGAAGCGACTTCTGGCGAAGCTGTTTTTGCATCTCTTTTCCAAGGGGAAAGCGCAGAAGACGAGGTACTTGGGAGATCAGGACGTGGAGTTCCTAGAATCAGTGTGGGATGACAGAGTGCCCATCTACTGGGGCGCATACGTCCACAACTATGTACAGACGGAGCTAGCGTACTTGGATACCCTGGCGGGAGGACACTTGACCCCTTTCCTCTACTACTTGTATGTAGTCATGGGGGATCTTAAGGAAGATCAGCTGGCAGAGTATGAGCCAACGGGGCAACAGGAGGTGAAGGAGGAGACCTCGGAAGACGATGATCGAGCGGCAGCCGTAACGCCCCCTCCCACTCTGATGCCACAGTTGAGGTCCGGTTCTCACCAGAAGACGCTTCTGGTGAGGGAAGAGGAGTCTAGTGGGTTGGAAGATGCCATGACGCCGAGGAAGATGGGTCCTAGAAGTGTACCTAGGACACCCATCTCCCTCATTCATTCAGGATCGGAGTCCGACTCGGAAGAAGAACTGTTGAGTACCCGATCGGAACTGAAGACCTCTTCTGCAACACCTGGGAGTCTTCCGAAGACTCCAGAAGACAAGAGAAGAAGGGATACTCCTACTGCGATGCGAGGAAACGCAGTGAAGAGACCCGCTCCTGCCATGAGGGATCTTCCATCCCGGAAGATGAGAAGAGTAGCTTCTTCTCGTGCGCAGAAGATGAAGGCCATTGTGGTGGAAGAGGCTTCCTTGCCTCTGGAAGACGAAGTCGACACCTCAGAGCGAGTAGTGGAGATGAACTTGTCTTCCGTAGGAAAACGACTGGAGGAGTTAAGCGCCTTCTTCCACAAGGAGATTTAGCCAACTATGGAGTTGCTGGAGAAGAGAGCGAAGGCTCAAGAGAGGCCCTTGCAACCTGGATTCGGTCTGCGCACCTTGCTGCGACAGGAAGAAGACCAGAAGAAGACGGAGTCGTTGGAAGCTAGTCTCCGCACCACGGAGGAGCTCGCAGCCAGATACAAGGCGGAAGCAGCCACTTCTGCCAAGGAGTTGGTGCAGCTTCGGAAGAACAACCAGGAGATGCAGGCGCGGGTACAGCAGCGCGATCAGGAGGTTCTCCGAATGCGAGAGAAGATCACCGCCCTCGTAGAGGAGAAGATGACATGGACGAGGCAGCAGGAAGCCGCAGAAGCGCAAGTTGCAGTTGAGAAGACGCAACGGGAAGCAGCGGAGGCTCGTGCACAGGAGATGCTAGCACAGTCGGTGGAAGCGCTTCGGAAGAAGTTCAACTTCACCGCGGGTAAGAAGTTACTTATCTTGGCTAGAGGATGGGACAGCGGGTCCAAGACAATGTTGGTGGAATGCAGGGAGAGCATGTTCAGGTACTTGGATCGACAAATAGAAGGAGGGAAGACACTCTATGGTCTTCCCTCGCTTCTGACACCTGCAACCGCATCTTCCCAAGCTCCAGCACCATCGACTGGATCCGGAATGGAGAAGGAGGAGTTCGATCTCGCTGTGCACTTGGTAGTGACAGCGTTGGAAGCCGAGAAGACTCCAGAAGACGCCTCGGAAGACAAGATGTCTTCTGGAAGACAGGAAGACGAGCCGTCTTTCCAGGTATTCCGCGTGGAAGAAGCGACTTCCCCCGACCTCTATGAGGTCGCCATGGTCCCTAGTCCCGCACCAGTGCCTCAGAAGATGAAAGAAGCACCGGTCGACTCCGCTTCCCAGAAGACGCTTCTGTCTTCCGAAGCAGAAGCCGAAGCCAAGGAAGACGCAGCCGCAACGACAGCAGGGCCAACAAAGAACGACGAGGAGGAAGCCACCTCAGTGACACCCGAGGTAACTGCAGGGCTTTCTAGCTTATCAGAAGCCGCATTAGGAGCTCTGATAGGAGCAGATCAGGTAGAGGTTGCCTCCGAGCAATCAGAGTAGATAGTAACCAAATTGACTATTCTAGATTTAGTAGGACCAAAACATGCTATCTTAAGGGTGGCAATTTTCAGTGTAAAATTAGTTAGGATACCATGTGGTAGCATAGGTAGCGTAGGAGCAACACGATGGATGGCTAATTAGGAAGGGGAACCGCTTGCATGTGGGGTGACAACCTCTTGTCAGTGCCTCTCTCTCCCTGGTGATCGTCTCCCCTAGTTCTCATGGCAGCGACATAAGTAGGACCGAAGAGTAGGAGATAGAGTTCTGTAGCTACTGCACACACATATCGATTCGATGGTGCAGACAGACGAGACACATTAGAGAGGAGACACAGGATAGACAGTTCTTCGCACACTACACCCGTTGTTGGAAACGTACGAATAGTCTAGGAATACACAGGAGGGGTCTGCATGCTCTTACCAGCAATGGTTCGGAGATGTAGATAGAGGTAGTGTACAGTCTAGGAACAGGGAACGGCATCCTCGTGCAGTCCTGTTGACTAGACTGGTGAGTCGAGGAGTAGACGCAGGAAGTAGAGTGAGTGAGCTTCCCAATGCCATTGTGACTTCTTCTCAGGGAATGGATTGTGGATTTGAGTGCAGAAGCTTTGTTCATGTCTTCTGGGTGATGGATTTCCTTGAATTCGCTCCCAATTGTGCATGGGAAGTGTTCTTCTTGAGTGGCGGTGAATGTCAACAGTTGTGGATGTGTAGCTTGGCTCGTCCAGTAGAGCACTTGGGATCTGCGTACGGACGGTCTTATGGGTAAGGGATCTCAGAAGACAGAGTAGTCAAAGCAGCGAAGTGAAGAAGAAAGAAGCCTTCTTCCCGCAACAGAAGACGACATCCTCGAGTAGAAGACGGTGCAACTGTACACATGTTTGTTGTCTTCCTCCCCAAACTATTACAAGCAGGGATGGCTTGTTAGTCAGGATCCGGACTAGAAGCCTGTCGGAATCTTAATTGCCCTTTTTCATCTTGTTTTCTCTTGTTTGGATTTCCTCTTCTTCCCCATCTTCTCTCATCTTCCCCATCTTCTTACCTTCTTCTAGTGAGCTTCCGAGACTTCTATTGAGCTTCCGTGAAGGTGAATGTCGTTGTAGTGCTGCAGGAAGACCATTTCCGTAGGCAGAAGCCTGGGAAGACTACAGGAGGCATACACCCTGTGATTAATCTAAACCGTTGTGATGTGAATGGAAGAGTAAGGTGTAACGACTGTTGCTAGTCGACTTCTGTGGAGCAGGGCAATCTTCTGAAGGTGTGAGAAGACGAGCTGAATCCCCAGAAGACGAGAATTGCTTCGAAAAGACGGTATCGAGAAGATCGGAAGAAGCAACCTGGAAGTAGGAAGATCGTCTTCCCGAGCTTCTCTGTGAATAGTTGTGTGATATTTTAGTTGGTAGTTGTTTATTTAGATCCAAAGTACATTTTGGCGTATCTGGAAGACGCGTGGTTTTGTGAGACGACGGGATTTCTAGACAAAACCCGTGTGTTTGTGCGTTTAAACAGATCTTAGAACTTAGAGCAACGTTACTTGCGTAAATCCTCTGTGGGAACGATATCTTGTATACTAAATGGGCAAAAGGAGTAATCCTGCATCACTACAGCTGGAGGTAGAGGCAGAGGACGAGGACGAGGAAAGAGCTTCGGTGGTAGAGGTAAGAACCGATTTGGTTCTTCTGGTCGAGGTTAGTTCTCTCAGCAGCAACTGGACCTTCGACCTGACCATCAGCAACAGCAAGCTAAAGGCGGGGGTGAGCAGCGGTTTTGTGCATACTGTAAAACCAAAGGTCATGTGATCAGGACCTGCTTCAAGAGGCAAGCAGACATCAGGTCTGGTAAGCTTCCACAACAAAACTATGTGTCGACATAAGAACCTTTTTCATATGGCAGTCTGTGGTGCCCACAAATTACAGGATGCACGAATTTTTGAAATTTTTAAGAATAATGACTTGTTTGTATAACTGAAGAAGCGTTGTTACTTAAGGTTACGTCTTCCTTAACAGGAAGATGATCTTAAGAGCTGTTTGTAATAAGAAGTTGACTTCTTCAGAAGACGACCGTCTTCGGAAGATCGTCTTCTCAGTTGCGTCTTCGGAAGATGGGAAGACGGCGGAAGACACCTATCTTCCAGAAGACAGCGACCGCAAAGGACCAACCACGAGTTTTCGGGTAAGACAGTAGGTGTACCTACTGGAGCGCACCGAATAGGTAGGTAGGTCAGGAAGACACCAAGGACGAGAACCCCTAATCTGCGGGGAAGATGCGTGAGGAAGCACATTAGACACCTTCCAACTTCCCGTAGCATAGCGCGCCTGAAGAAGATCGATTGAGAGAGTGATCTTCGCGAGCTAGCATTGAGAGAGGAATCAAGTGAGACATCGAGATAGGAGAGAGTAAGTTGGCAGCTAGGCGAAGGGTGAGATTGAATTGCGGGAGCACAAACAGCAGAGAAAGCGAAGGCGTTTCTGTGGAGCTTCCGAGAAGCTGACAGTGAAGAGTGGCGAGTAGAAGCAGAGGTGGAATCAAGGTGTGGACCGAAATTGACAGCAAGCGCAGTCGTGTGGAGTCGCATTGGAAGCTAGGACAAGAGCTAGAAGCGCGCGGAGGTCGAAGGCAACTCGGGGAGCCGAAGAAGACTGTAGAGGTTCTTTCCCCTGTTCTTTTCCCCTCCCACTTCTTCTCGCCTTTTCGTGGTACTCCCCGCGCTTCCTTGATTGTGTGTAGGCAGCCTGATCGATTACCCCACCCCCATTCTTTCTATTGAGACATTGGGCGCAGAAGCGCTGCCCAATTTCTGTCGAGACATCTCCTTGCTTCTTCCCGAGCTCAATTCGAGCTTCCCTACTCCTAGCCCTCAAATTGGAGACCCCAACTATCAATTTCCCTACCCCCCTACCTCTCTATCCCCGAAACTTGGAACAGAAGACGATTCGGAAGATGGGAACATCTTCGGAAGACGCTTCTTGAACTTGACTGTCTTCGGAAGACATCTTCGGAAGACTGTCTTCGGAAGTCGACTGAACACAATTCGTATCAAGAGTGGATTTGCTTTGCTTTTGTGTTTAGAGAGACTTGGTACGAATCCTCAGTGGCTTGGTGAGTTGTTTTGTTATTTCGAGAAGTTGGAAGTCGGGAACTAGGCCTGTGCCTCCCGGTCTTCCAAGCTTCTCAACTCCCCATCTTCCTAGAGAGACTAGAAGACTGGAGGGCTGGCAAAATGAGCGAGAAGACGCGAGGGTCCATTCGGGTCTCTTCTGTCCGATCCATAGCAGCCGTTCCTTCTTCTTCCTGAACTTAGAAGAGAGTTGTGAGAAGTCTTGCTGGCAGAATCTGGAGAGAATGGTCGAGGGTCATGTCTTCCCATCATGCAGCAAGCTTCTTCTGAGTGTGTATGAGAGGTGAGAAGTCAGAAGAACAGAGTGCAAATGTCTTGAGTCTGTTGTGAGGATAGATTGCGCGTAGGGAGCAGAAGACAGGTGAGACCAGTGAAGGGAAGCCTGACTTCGGGAGGTCTTCCGAGAAAGACATTGAATCGGAAGCTGTCCCAAGTGTCTTCCCAGAGACCACTGTCACCGCAGGAGCCCGCAACCATCTTCTGAACCTTTCTCATACTCTACTTCTCGCATATCTTGTATCTTCTGATATGAAGTAGGATGTAATGCAAGGTGGGTTGTCTTCTTGGTAATCCATGCGAGGCCTTGCTTAGATAGGATTGTTTAGATATAGCTCGGAAGACGAGAGCTATCTAGGAAGTACTGTTAGAATCCCGGAAGACGGAGTAGTTGTCTTCTGAGAAGTACAGCTAGACTGTGGACACTCGGGAAGAACTGAGCCTTCAGCTCATAGTAGGTGCTTGTGGTTTAGTGCAACAGATCTTCCAGGTATGTCGATGCATCCGCGAGGCTTGGTGTTACCCACGGCAGAATTGGCCGAGGCCACTCCTTTCCTCAAGGAGTTGGGTCTCGACTTCTTCCTGTGGGATTGGAACCTCGCAGATCAAGGGCTTCTGGAGGAGGTGTGGGCCGCGTTACCACCGCGTAACCGTGTACCTGCGAAGGCAGGAGTAGCTCGGGGAAGACCGTCTTCTTGGACTGAAGACTGGTGGCGTAAGGCGTTTCACAGGCTTGAGATCGAGAACCGAGGATATTGGTACGAGAAGAAGATCTTGCCTAGGATTGTGAGTTCATGGCATGTGCCTGGGAGTACCACCTGCCTTTTCGTGGAAGACATGCAGGGGAGGAACGGTTGGAAGATAGAGTCTTACCGGGAGCCGAAGAAGCGACTTCTGGCGAAGTTGTTTCTGCATCTTTTCCCCAAGGGAAAAGCGCAGAAGACAAGGTACTTAGGAGATCAGGACGTGGAGTTCCTGGAATCAGTGTGGGATGACAGAGTGCCAATCTACTGGGGCGCGTACATCCACAACTATGTACAGACGGAGCTAGCATACTTGGGTACCCCGGCGGGAGGACATCTGACGCCCTTCTTCTGCTACTTGTATGTAGCCATGAGGGATCTTAGGGAAGATCAGCTGGCAGTGTATGGGCCAACGGAACGACAGGAGGTGAAGGAGGAGACCTCGGAAGACGATGACCGAGAGGCAGCAGCAACGCCCCCTCCCACTCTGATGCCACAGCTGAGACCCGGCTCTCACCAGAAGACGCTTCTGTTGAGAGAAGACGAGTCTAGTGGGTCGGAAGACGCCACGCCAGTGAGGAAGATGGGTCATAGAAGTGTACCGAGGACACCCATCTCCCTCATTCATTCAGGATCGGAGTCGAACTCGGAGGAAGACTTGCTGAGTACCCGATCGGAGCAGAAGACAACTTCTGTAACACCTGGGAGTCTTCCGAAGACTCCAGAAGAGAAGGATGGATGGGCACTCCTACTGCGATGCGAGGAAGCGCAAAGAGGAGAGCCGCTCCTGCCACGAGGAGTCTTCCACCCCGAAAGATGAGAAGAGTAGCTTCTTCTCGTGCGCAGAAGATGAAGGCCGTAGTGGTGGAAGAGGCTTCCTTGCCTCTGGAAGACGAAGTCGACACCATGGAGCGAGTGGTGGGGATGAACTTGTCTTCCGCAAGAAGACGACTGGAGGAGTTCAGTGCCTACTTCCAGAAGGAGATCCAGCCCGCTATGGAGTTGCTGGAAAGGAGAGCGAGGGCACAGGAGAAGCCCTTACAGCCTGGATTCGGCCTGCGCACCTTGCTGTGACAGGAAGACAGCCAGCAGAAGACGGAGTCGCTGGAAGCTAGTCTCCGCACCACGGAGAAGCTTGCAGCCAGGTACAAGGCGGAAGCAGCTGCTTCTGCCAAGGAGTCGATGCAACTTCGGAAGAGCAACCAGGAGTTGCAGGCGCGAGTACAGCAGCGCGATCAGGAAGTTCTCCGAGTGCGAGAGAAGATCACTGCCCTCGCAGAAGAGCAGACCACTTGGAAGATGCAGCGAGAAGCCGCAGAAGCGCGAGCTGCAGCTGAGAAGACGCAGAGGGAAGCAGCGGAGGCTCGTGCGCAGAAGATGTTAGCTCAGTCGGTAGAAGCGCTTCGGAAGAAGTTCAACTTCACCGCGGATAAGAAGTTACTTACCTTAGCTAGGGAATGGGACAGCGGGTCCAAGACGAGGTTGGTGGAATGCAGAGATAGCATGTTCAGGTACCTGGATAGACAAATAGAAGGAGTAAAGACACTTTATGGTCTTCCCTCACTTCCAACACCTGCAACCGCATCTTCCCAAGCCCTAGCACCCTCGACTGGGTCCGGAATGGAGAAGGAGGAGTTCGATCTCGCTGTACACTTGGTGGTGACAGCGTTGGAAGACGAGAAGACTCCAGAAGACGCCCCGGAAGACATGATGTCTTCTGGAAGACAGGAAGACGAGCCGTCTTCCCAGGTATTCTGCGTGGAGGAAGCGACTTCCCCGGACCCCTATGAGGTCGCCATGGTCCCTAGTACTGCATCTGTGCCTCAGAAGACCGAAGACGCACTATTCGACTCGTCTTCCCAGAAGACCATTCCATCTCCCGAAGTCGAAGCCGAGGAAGACGCAGCCGCAGAAACAGCAGGGCCAGCGAAGAGCGAGGAGAGGGAAGCTACCTCAGTGGTACCCGAGGTAAGTGCAGGGCTTCCCAGTCCATCAGAAGTCGAGGTAGTAGCTCCGGTAGGAGCAGATCATGTGGAGATTGCCACCGAGCAATCAGAGTAGTTAGCAAACTTAATCGACACTTCCAGATTTAGTAGGATCGGACATGCTATCTTAAGGGTGGCAGTTTTCCATGTAAAAATAGTTAGGACCCCACGTGGCAGCATAGGTAGCGTAGGAGTAACACAGTGGAGGGCTAATTGGGAAGAGGGCCGCATGCATGTGAGGTGACAACCTCTTGTCAGCGCCTCTCTCTCTCTCCCTGGTGGTCGCCTCCCCTGACTCTCGAGGCAGATGGTTAAGTAGGATCGTAGAGTAGGAAATGGAGCTCTGCCAGTTCTGCCAGTTCTGTAGGATTCTGTAGTAACTGAACATACACACCGATTCTACAGGCAGGCAGGCGAGACACATTAGAGCAGAGACAGTCTTAGCACACTACACCCGTTGTTGGAAACATACGAATAGTCTTGGAATATACAGGAGGGGTCTGCATACTCGCACCAGCAGTGGTTCGAAGATGTAGATAGAAGTAGTGGACAATCTAGGAACAGGGAACGGCATCCTCGTGCAGTCCTGTTAGCTAGGCTGGTGTGTCGAGGAGTAGACGCAGGAAGTAGCGAGAGTGAGCTTCCCAATGCCATTGTGACTTCTTCTCGGGGAATAGATTGTGGATTTGAGTGCAGCAGCTTCGCTCATGTCTTCTGGGTGGTGGAATGTATTGAATTCGCTCCCAATTGTGCATGGGAAGTGTTCTTCTTGAGTGGCGGTGAATGTCAACAGTTGTGGAGTGTAGCTTGACTCGTTCAGTAGAGCACTTGGGATCTACGTACGAACGGTCTTCTGGGTAAGAGATCCCAGAAGACAGAGCAGTCAGAGCAGCGAAGTGAAGAAGAAAGAAGCCTTCTTCCCGCAACAGAAGACGACATCCTCGAGTAAAAGACGGTGCTACAGTACTCACGTTTGTTGTCTTCCTCCCCAAACTATTACAAGCAGGGATGGCTTGTTAGTCAAGATCCGGACTAGAAGCCTGTCGGAATCTTAATTGCCCTTTTTCATCATGTTTTCTCTTGTTTGGATTTCTTCTTCTTCCCATCTTCCCTCATCTTCCCCATCTTCTTATCTTCTTCTAGTGAGCTTCCGAGACTTCTATTGAGCTTCCGTGAAGGTGAATGTCGTTGTAGTGCTGCAGGAAGACAACTTCCGTAGGCAGAAGCCTGGGAAGACTACAGGGGGCATACACCCTGTGATTTATCCAACCCGTTGGAATGTGAGTATGAGAGTAAGGTGTAACAACTGTTACTAGTCGACTTCTGCGAAGCCGGACAGCCTTCTGGAGGTGTGAGAAGACGAGCTGAACCCCCAGAAGACGAGAATCGCTTCGGGAAGACGGTATCGAGAAGACCGGAAGAAGCAATCTGGAAGCAGGAAGATCGTCTTCCCGAGCTTCTCTATGAACAGTTGTGTGATATTTTAGTTGGTAGTTGTTTGTTTAGTTCTAGAGCACCATTTGGCATGTCTGGAAGACGTGTTGTTTTGTGTGGTTTTGTGAGAAGAAGGGATTTCTAGGCAAAACCTGTGTGTTTGTGTGTTTGAACAGATCTTAGAACTTAGAGCAGTGTTACTTGTGCAAATCCTCTGTGGGAACGATATCTTGTATACTAAATGGGCAAAAGGAGAAATCCTACGTCACTACACAGTCTTCTAACGATCGTCCTTGAGGAAAGTTTCTAAGTCTAACTTTCCAATCTTTTGAACTTCCACTCATGTTGCGCCTTCTCAACCATTAAGTGGACAAAATATCTTTGAAGAAAATAATTCTACATCACTTTCTTACTCTTTCAAGCTTTATAGTGAAAATTGTGTATTATACATGCTATACACGAAATAAAATCCAATCTAAAATTAAGAGTCTAAGATAATATCATCTTGACCATCGTCTGTATTGATCCTAGCAGACATCTTAAAGTCACTTTTGTAAGGATCACACTCTACTTCGTCAGGAGCATTCGTGGCCTCCACAGTGAATGATGCTTTGAACTCAATCTTCTTTGCATCTGCGCCGATGCTCGCAGAAGCTTCTTGATATAGAGCAAAAAGGGCACCCCAACTACAATAGATGCTTGATCGCAACGCCTCTATACTTAACTTTGGCTTTTCCGTCTCTGTTCTAACTCCCAAACGTCTCTCCTTCAACCTCAGCACTGGAACTGGAATCTCCATGAAGTATCTTCAAGACCTCCTTGTATGTCGAACCGTATATCTCTTAATCGGTAAGAGATCTCTCCAAGATTTTTGTGATCTCCAGTAGCTCAACCTCCAAGCTACTAACTAATGAAGTTTCAGTAGAAAATTCCTTAATAAAAAGAGATGGTGCTGACTGTACAAATTTTCAGAGAACTGAAATTTGTATATTTTCACTTCTCTCATGGCTTTCAACCCCCTCTACTTTGAAAAATTCTATCTCCCTCTTTAGACATCATCTTCTCATGATTTTTGGTTCTTCTAGTAGCTCATTAGACAAGCTACAATCCTGGAAGTTTTCACAGGAAAATAAAATTCACAGAAAATCTGACAATGACTGTAAATTTTTTCCAGAGAACAGAATTCCTCAACTCTCGTAAATAAACCCTCTCAACTTTGAAAATTCATTTGCTCCCTCTCTAGACCACCTTTTCCTATGATATCTTTTGTCGTAGATAGGTTATCAGCCAAGCTACAGTCCTGGAAAGTTTCACTGGAAAATAAAATTCACAGAAAATCTGACAGTGATTGTAAAACTTTCCTAGAGAGCAGAAATCCTCAAACTCGGAAATTTTTCTCCTCTAATAACTTCTCTCTCCTCCTTTCTCTACAACTCTTGTTTCATCCCCTTTCAACTCTCCTCAAACTCTTTCTAAGTGAGCAAGATATAAAGAATAACCTCGAATGTGTCATAGATCACTACGGGATACACGAAAGGTTCTAATGTTGCTAACATCGCATTAGCTCTCTCTCCTCCCAACGTTCTCTCCATGTGATCTCTCATGATCTCTTTTTGTCGAATATAGAACTGAACTCTAAACATCTTCAACGATCCCTTCAAGTGAGGTCCCGACAAAGGAACCAAAAATGTAAACCCTCCACGATCCTATCGATCAACTACCCCCCGATCTCTCAACCTCCACGATCGTCATCGGTGAATCTGCAAATGTCGGACCTGTCTCTCACTCAGGGGTCACCTCTGATGGCTTTGATGGAAGCACACCATGAACTTGAAGGGAAAAATGCTAAGTTCACTCATTCATACACCCACAAACTTATCAACTAAAAATCTCCATAAACTCATCAACTAAAATCCTCCATTCTAACGACGTCTCTCAAGTTCTCACATGCTAAAAATATCCCACACTCTCTATATTACTCAAGTTGTCATTACGAGGATGTGAAAACAAGGATGAGGAGCTCTTCTCTACTCCTCTATTTATATATTCTAGATTTTTACTTTGGTACCCTCCGGTAACTCAACCGTAACTACTTTTACCGGGTTTTACTAAGATATTACTTAAGGTAAAAGCATTAATCACATGGGCTTCTTACCTTTTCACATGGGCTTATTCCTTCAAAGTCAACAACTTCTAGAAAGATTTTGGAATACTATCAAAGAATCTCAAATTTCCACCCCCCTACACTAGGACCCACTAAAAAAGAAACATGTGGAATCTCTTCTTGTTTTTAATGCCCACAAAGTCCCACTTTAATCCCACCACTAATATCAAGTCAAAAAGGAGATAAGGGATACTTTCCACCTCTTTTCTACCTTTTAGACAAGATGACAAGATAGTAGTGCTCACTCTTTAGGAAATATCTGAATTCTGTCAAAAGTACAGCTAAGTTTAACTATAACTAACTTTAGCTAGTCATGACTAACTTGATACCTCCTTAAAGTACTTGGGCAGCAAATAAACCTTCTCAACACTTAGTCATAACTAAATATCTTACTACTAGATAAACTTCCTATGTGTAACATAGGTCGTTACAGAGCAGAGTGTTTTGTAAAGAGAAGGTAGCTTCTGTATATTGCGCTCAGAGTTTATCATATGCTGTAACGTCCGCTGAGAACCAGCTGAATTAGATGGTAGAACAGGAAGAGTAGTAGTATGAACAGGCTGAAAACTTGACATAAGTCGACCAGACCATGGTGCTCCCAAAGATGGAGGATGAACAACAACACTACCCTCGAAGTGGATGAAGAAATGGGTAGTATGTGAACCTAAGGAGGTTGGACAAGAGAAGCAGCAGGTGGAATGGCAAGTACAGAACTGATGTAGGCTGAAACCAAGATTTCTGCTCATCAAAAACCACATATCGGCTAATATAGAGCTTTTGGGAAGTGGGACGATAACATCGGTATCTTGTCTTCTCAGAAGCATAGCCAAGAAAAATACACTTCACAGTCTTGGGATCCAACTTCATACATTTTTCTTCAAGAACATGGACGAAGCAAATACAACCAAAGACCTTAAGCTACCAAAACTTCAAAAAGTGTTCTCGGATGTACAACAGCCGTTGATGCACGATTCATCAGATACACAACAACTTCATCAACTTCGGCCTAATAACACATGGGCATGGACATCTCGTTCAACATTGCCCTTGCTGATTCTGCAATGTGACGGTTCTTCCTCTCAGCGACTCCATTCTGTTGAGAGATGTAACCACATGTAACTTCACGCTTGATGCCTTGTTGTTGTAGAAATGCATCAAAGTTGGAGACGGACTTATCTCCTCCATCCGAACATAGGCGAAGGATACACTGATTATATTGCTTTTCAACCAAGGTCTTGAAGGTCTCAAATACTGACAGTACGTCAGATTCAGCCTTCAAGAAGTAGACCCAAGTGAATCTCAAGAAATCATCAATGAATGATACAAAGTACTTGGAACCATTGAGGCTTGATTGACTTGTAGTCCAAACATCAGAATGAATCACCTCCAATACCTTGGAGGCTCTAGTGCCCTTATGGCCAAAAGGTTGCCTAGCTGACTTGCCAAACTTACAAGCTTCACATATCTCAGATGGAATAGCTGCTGAGAACTTTGAAAATCCAGCGACAAACTCTAATGTAGATAAGACTTTCAGTCTAATTCATGTGACCAACACATTTGTGTCACATGTTCATATCCAAAACTTGTGATGAGTGTGCAAACATAGCATTTTGGGACTTGTGCAGCAAAGCATCAAGCTTAAACAGTCTGCCAATTCGAGTATCTTTTGCTACTACACATAGATCAGGTAAGGACTCAACTGTGCAACCATCCTTGTTGAATCAAACTTGATATCCTTGTTCTATCATTTGATCAACATAAACCATGTTTCTAGTGATGATAGGAATATAGAACACATCTCTTAAAGCTTGAATTCTCGAAGATGCAACAAAAAGAGATATAGTACCAAGATGAGTGATCTTGTGTTGCGTATCATCACCTGTGTATACATAAGCTTGAGTCTTGACATGTCCTTTATGACTGGACCAATCTTCATGAGTCGTCATATGGTTGGATGCTCATGTGTCGATATATCAATCATTTGCTGGTGTAGATGCATTCACCTCATGGGCCATGGTAAGAAGACTCTGATATGTCATCTGCTCCATAGTAGCAAAGTTCTATTGTGAGAGTTTCCCACTTCTGGTATCAGCTTGATTCTTGAAACAAGTCTTGATAAGATGACCGTTCTTCTTACAGTTATGGCAGAAATGATCCTCTCCACCTTGAGGTTGTTGTTGCAGCTGTTGTTGACCCCTACCACCGAAGTTACCTCCACCTCGATTATTTCTTTCATGACCTCTACCTCCGCCTCTTCCTCAATCATCAATAGAGAGTGCTTGTTCGCTGACAGAAGTGGATCTACTGCCGACAAGATGCATCTTTTCAGATACCAACATAAGTATCAACTCATTAAACTTGGGAAAAGTATCACGCACAGCAATGGAGGTCTCATACAGCTTGTACTTCTTACCAAGACCTTGAATGGTATGAAAGATGAGGTCATCATCCTCTACCTTCACTCCAATGCTGCTAAGTTGATCAACCAGACCTTTTATTTGGTAGACATAATCAGTAATGCTTACTGATCCTTTCTTCACCTCCAACAGCTGCTGCTTGAGTTAGAGCTTACGTGTCTTCGTAGACATCTGAAGCACATTCGCTAATGCATCTCACACCTCCTTGGGTGTGTGCACGGCTTGAATGTAACCAAACGTCATTGGTGAAATATACAAAAATAGAATGTACACCGTCTGGTGTGCACATTGATTCCACATCTCTACAGTCTTATCAGTATCTGGTCCGGACGGTTTGGTAAAAATTACATGTTACAAGCCCAAACAACCCTTGACCTTTGAGGAATGCAGACATTCAATACTTCCATATCAAACAGTTATGATTGTCCAAAGGCTCCTCGGTGTTGGCAAGCAAGACTTTGACCTTACCAACCATAGCAAAAGATGCTAGTATAAGATGAGAGCAAAGTGTCTCAGAATCCACTGAAACTTGACAGGAAGATTCTTGCAGAAAACGTAGACCCACATAAAACTCAAACTCTCAATAGGTCTGCACCATATAAATCATGAAAACCAAAAATGTTGTTACGCTCTCCAGATATGCAGTCAAAGTTTCTTAGACAATACGTATAAAACTCAACTTGCTCCAAATGACTCTGAAAAAGTCTCTAGAAAGTTCTTTCTTAAAAGTCCAGCCTTTTGATACAAGAAAAATTTTGAGGATTTGGGCTAAAAGTGAGTGGAAGATCTTCAAATACGTGGTCAAAGCTCCATTGACCTAAAAACAACTTGCTCCAAATGAGCTAAAAATTGCAGGGTTACTTAATTCAGGGCGGCTGAACAAGACACCCATGGTGCCCCATGCTGAAATGCCAAAAAACCATTTTCTCTTTAATAACTACTTCGAAGATCTCGACTCCTCCAAGATAAGCAAAATACAGTGAAAAATACAGCACCTCCCTTCACCTGCTTACACTCTCTTGCACTTTTGCTACCAAGAGCTTTCTCTCATGCCTCTTCACTCTCTGATACCATGTTAAAATTAGGACAGTCTCCAAGATATGAGCTATCACACCTAAAGGGACTTACAAAGTAAGAGAGAGAATATTCATCAAGAGAAGCAATGGAGGGTCATCAGTCCCTCCTGTATATATAGAAAGAGGGTACATAAACTATACCCTCGACTCAGTCTAGACCTAACTACAGTAGGTGCAACTTAACTAACTAGAGCTTGCACAAGTATTAACATGGGGAAGGTTAAACTTTCAACAACACCACAAACTAAAGGATATTGAAGGCAAGCTTAGGCTTAGGATACTACTGATGTTTTGATTTGATGTGATTACTATAGAGAATCTAGCACCTTGCTTGTGTTTGATTTCTGTATTTTCTTGTATTGAATGAATGAGATCTTAAATGCATCTTTATCTTCTTAAGGTACTAGGCGTTCCATAGCCGTTTCAGAAACTAAAAGTGTCCATAATGAAAATTGGATGGCTCAGAGAAATATCTGATTTAGGATGTTGTGACAGTCTTTCATTGTTCAAAATCACATGTCGAGACCTGAAGAAAATCATGTGAAATTGAGCACTTGTAAACTTGATTCTGCAACTGACTTCTAATTCTTGAAGGACCTACTACTGAAAGAGTTGAAGAAAACTCGGCACCCTGTCATCCGTACTTAGCCTAAGCACTGAAGCAATCATCACCCGCATCCACTCTTGAGCTTGAGTGTCACGGTCAAGTCTAGACATGTCCTTTGAATAGTTAGCTTGATTGCAGCTAATCACAGACAATCAGTTGTAAATTCACCTGCCGAATTCGACTGTGAGTTTAGAGATTAATATATACACGATCTAACTCGAACCTCAACAGCTTGTGTCCTCATATATGCCATCGATGTTCCCAGCTGAGTACTTACAATCATGAACAAGATCATGACAACCTCGAGCTCCTTGCAAGAGCTCTATGCTGCAATTGACGCTTCACTGCAACCACTTTCTAGATTCAGTCTTCTTACGTACTCCTAGATGATCTAGACCTCTGACCTGGAGTTCAACGGTTGACCTCGGTCAATGGCTCGGGTTGTCTTGTGAGGTTTGAATGAAAGAAGCATATACATAATAGACAAGTGGAAAAAGCCCTCGTCGTGGTATACAATGTGACCACTAAACCAGTGAGGGAGAGAAGAAACGCTCGCAACACTAGTTGTGTCTAGCAAGCTCTGCAACCTGCTCTCAAGTAAGGAGGGCTCTGTGAGATGAACCGCAGATACACCACACTTCCTGACCGATGAAGAAATCGCTTCAACTACCAAGTTCTGCTAACATCTTTTGCAGAATAATATTGATAACATAATACTGATATGGTATAACAGTATAAGAGACATACCATCCTAATCACAAAATAGTTTTTTAATAGATCTTTTGTTAAAGATGAAGTCATCCAAAAATCTCAACTGATATGGTATAACAGTAATACATAACAGACAAACCATCGTAATCACAAAATATTTTTTTTAATATGTCTTCTAGATATGCATACCTGTTAAAAATGAAGTCATCCAAAAGTCTCAATCGCAAAAAAGAAAAACTCACAAAAGCATCCTTGTATGGGTAGTCATGGATCTTCCATCAATACGTGTCTCAAAGCAAGTGCCGCTAGATGAAAATAAGAGTCAACCCATGGATCCGCAAGAATTATATCTGTCATATATGCAACTCATTTATAGCTGAAACATATATCTTCTCACCGTCCATGAAGGAGGAAATGAAAGCTCTATTAACTTTCTTTTCTATACGAAGATCCGTCTCTCACATGAACAAAGTACAATGTCTCAAATAATGTTACACTTAACAATGATTTTCCTCTATGTATACGTCAAAAGAGATGTCCTAATTTAACAAGAGATAGCATGATCACAGTTACACTTTCAGATACTTTCGATCAAAGATTGAATCGGATGCAATCAGAGACACATCTCTATAATGTAAGATGAGATGTGATACGTAATTGAGGAGAATTCGAAGACACTTGGTATTAAGCCATGCACTCGTACATGCATAAGATCGAAGACAACCTATAATATTTATGATCTAAAATTTTTCAGATTGGAGACGAGCGAGAACAAGATGTAACAAAAACTATGACTAAAATCTTCTGGAGTGAAGACATCACATCTCTAACAAGGACCTCAAAAGAAAGTAGGAGAGACTGAGTAGGAGTTAGTAAATTATTGTTACACCGACGTAACGTTACTTGTATGAAGGAAGACACATCTCTATATGCAGATTAATAAACTCTCATAGTAGTGAAACAGATGTATGATCCAAAGATGACACGACTAAAGCTCAACTACCCAAAAAGCCAAAAAGACAAAGATACTATAAACTAGAAGACTTACTCCACCATGTCTACGAGGTCAAGAAACCTGCTCAGTGATCACTCATCATCTGGACAAAGAAAAACTATTTGTCTTAAATAGGCCATAAGCAAGTCTTTAACAAACCGCTCCAAATTGTCAAGGTAAACAAGAGCAGGTGGCACATATATTACGTTCCTCAAGTTTGAAATAAGAGAGGAGCGAAATAATCCTATAATCGCAACGTCATTACATGCATAACATCTTGTTTTACTATGCATACGTAGAGGTTAAAACTTAAAAAGAGTAGTATGGAGAAAAAAAACAGAGAAAAAAATAAATCTAACTAGTGAGTGTTATGAGAAAAAGTCTTTTCTTCAATCTTCTGCGAAATATCTCATTTTGTGAAAAGGATATATACATACGAAAAACAAGTGCCGAATCTGACCTCGAGGTACAGTAGGCTATTATACGTAGCACGTTGACATCACTTTTTGTACAGGTCCTCTACTGTATTGTTATTCAAATTCGCTACTTAATGAATTACTGTTTGAGAATTACAAGAATTACAAACTTGGAACTACATTTGAGATAATATTAGCAAACTGTATTAAATACTTACTAAATAAAAATTATTATTAAGTAGAGTTATCGTGAAATGCCAGAAGAAATATTTATCTTCGAACAATAATGAATAATCTGAATTTTTTTATGTTGATAATCAAAAACATCAATTTATTTAAACAAGAGTACAATAACAAATTATACCAATATACGAATGCCAAACGAATAAATTATCACAATTATTATAAGACACCTCATAAACAATCCACGAATAAAAAGAACATAATACTTGATTTTCGCTACCAGAGTATAGCAAATTTGGTAACAGTACTGTAACGGTATTGTAGATCCGGCGTTCTTTGAAACTCTCTTTGGGCTCCGTGCTCTTTCTAGGTTCGGTAATAACAGAGGGAGTGCACTATGAAATGCAAGAAACAACGTAACTTTAGAGAGTCTCGATAAGATGCCATTTTCAGGTTTTCTCCTCACAGAAGAGTATTACAGGTAACGTGCATGGATGTGAAATATATATTTTTACATACAGAAATGATTCGGTTCATTTTTTGTGTATATAATTATTTTGAAAACCAAGTTGGTGTGAAAGTCTTCTTTGTAAATCTATAATTAAAGAAATTAAACCTATACTCTTATGAGAAGTGAAAGGTGAATTAAATTAAAGAACTTGTAAGATTAAATCAATAATTACCAGGTGCGAATGAGTCCTAAGTACTTATTTGTAACAGGAGGCGCACAAACCGGAAAAGAAGTCCATCATCCGACCGGTTAAATGTCCGCCATAGAAAAGATTATAGATGGGTATTCACCCCATGTACATCTAGAAAGCCAGAGTAAAGTTATTGTATAAATTAGTGAAAGCCAGAGGCTTTCATTAATTTATGTAATAACTTTTTGATGAAAAAGATTACGGTATAAATTCATGTGTAAATGAAATGAGAATAATTTATGGATTCGGTTCCTGATTTATACTCGTAGCAGTGCCAGAGTCAGCGTTACACTTATAGATTCTGTATGGATTTATTGAAAACTCTAAAGTTATTTAATACTTAATACTTATAGAAAAATATGTTTACAATATGTTTACATAATGTTTATATATTTATCGATAACATAAAACACCGTTCGATGTACAAGGCCGTGGGGAAGGATATTGATAAGTTAGAGAGGATATTCACCTTATGTACACTTTTAAGTGTACATGAGGTGCAATTTATATTCTAACCATTCCGCGAGAAAGGTTAGAACATAAATTAATGTCATCATAAAGCGACACAGTTTGAGAATGAATGTCCTGTATTTATCCTCTCACCAACGCATCAATCAAGACTCCACTTATAGTTTATATCCACTTATAGTTTGGCTAATTTGAGATTAATTAACATATAATAGTTATGAATTAATTTATTTTTATAACTTATTATAATATATTTTTATAACACTTACACATTTTTTGATAAGAGAAAAGAGTTCACTGTATAAGGCCGTGGGGAAGAATATTGATAACTTTAGTAAAGAGTGTATGCTGCGCATTTGCATATTATTCAATGATTATGGAGGGTGGTTACGTAATTTTTAAGATAATATGATATTATTTTCGCATCCCTGAAGTTCTCATGAGGGTACCTGAAGGAGAAGTGCTCAGTGGGAGGAGCGTCTGCTTATGCACGCATATCCACGTACAAAATTCAACCTGAACACCGGTGGGCCCGCCAGTATCGTGTTTGGGGAATAAAGCAACTAACCGCTAGTGCGCAGAGGGCCATATTAGTTGCTTAATTGCCCAAGATTCTCATTGGACAAGTTACCAGATAGGGGCATTTTCGCCCTGTCGGGTAGTTGACGAAGCCAAAATCATTAAACGGTAAGTTCCAAAAATACTAACGAAGAATAATCGTTGGATTGTAGGAAGGAAAACTGCTAACCAGATAAATTACACTTACTTAAAGCTCGAGTCAAGTGCTCCGGGTGACCCAGAATATTTTATTTTGCGGGTTTGCTTTTAGAGAATGAGAAATTTAATCGTTATTTAGAGAATAATTTTTTGTTACAGCGTGACCATCTCAACATGGAACCTGTGAAATAATGAATCAACTTAAAACTGTTCACCAGTTTTACAAATTATAATTCATCTAGAAACAAACAACTGTGTATGGAGAGAGAAATTTTAAGATGAAAATTCGACGTTTCTTTGAGCAAAACACACAAGTTTCATCAGATCAAATAACACTGGGAGAAAGAAAAGATTATTCGTTCTCATGCTTTTGTACTCATAGTGGGGGTTTAATCCGATTTACAACATCTCTAGATCGGGGAAGAAAGGCATCCTCGATCGATTTCGGGGAACTTTTGTTCCCTTGTCGATAACGGAAAAGAGAAATATATATATATACATATATATATTACATGGAATTATAATTATAATTTAAACTGATTAAATGATTTTTTATCTTTCTATAATTATTATACATTAACTAGACCTACCGTTACTAGAGAGGCAGACTTAACCCATGAGTGGAGGGAGTGGGTTTCAGCAAGTGCAGCAGCTTGCTTAACTCATTTATCATTATTCGACGGATTAATTTAATACCTAACCCTCCCAGACGGGAGAGTTAATAAATTCCCTTTCAGATGGAAGAGGTGAATAATAAGCAAGCTTAATTCAGGAAAAAAGCATCCATGAACTTGCAATGGAATTACGCATTTGCGGTTTATCTATGGGTTAAAGGAAAATCCGGAGGTTAACTTGTTCCTCTCTTCTAACAAAACAAATTACACCCTAGGACGAAAATCCCCCTTTCTTCTCAACGTTTGATAATCGACGGATGGAAAATGCATAGCAAGAACTTATGAAACCCCATGGTCGAGCTATAAAGGTTACCATCCGCCCGCAGCCAAAGCGGGGTGTGTTCGAACACCCTGCCGGCAAGGGTTAGCCTGTGAAAAGGAAGCAACAATCGACTCCAGAAAGCCCCACAGCGAAAAGAGGCCGAAACTTTCCTGGGGTTGTCTCGCGTTTCGTAAGAGAATATCTATACAGACTACCACATTCGGCTGACAAGGATTTGGTCGGAAAGCGAAGGAAAAAGACGAGGTGTAAAGTAAAGGAACCTGTACCGATAGTCCAAGCATGGTCCCGCGACTTGTCAAGTAAAAGACGTGGTCGGCACAGGAAAAGATGCAACTTTGAATGTAAGGATATACGAAATCGAACCAGAACGCCAGAATAGATTAATTAGTATTTATGCATGTTCCTCTCTTAAGAATCACAGCGTATCGGCATCCGCCAACAACCTTTTTTGACTATCTCAGGCGACAGCCGTTTCTGAATTCCCCTGAGGTCTAAGCTCTAGTGCATAATCTGACATCAATCGATAATGTCCAAGAGAATTATATATAAATAATGAAAGCCCAAGTTATTAACAAATTAACGAGGGTTAAGCGGATAATGCCTTATTCTGACAACTTGCATGTAGCAACGTAAGCTGGTCTGCGTAACAGACGCTCTGTCTGATTCGTAATCTGCAGAAGGACATGGTACAGACTATGCTGAATTTCCCTCGTCTAAGTTGCCCTGTTCGAATCCACTGTGATAACACAAAGCTCCGAGCTCAAAGCTGGCTACTACTACACTGAAAGTGAGCTCGAGCTATACTGCGTTCTCTGCCAGCAAGTTCACGCTGTCCTTGTTGAGTTTGGTTTGGAAGTACTTGTAGTACGTGAAGGGCTTGTACCGGTTGGGATTTTGAGGAGTGATCAGTGCGGGAATAGGCTCGATCACTTTCTCGTCGTTTGGTCCTTCGCAAGGAACGCAGAAGTAAGCAAACGAATGGCGATCTTTTCTCGGGTTGTTGATAACTCGATGGATGATGCTTCTGTATCTGCCATTGCTCCAGGCCTGTAGAGAAACCGCCAGAATGAGACCAGGAACAAAACCTTTGCAAGTTAAGCGAGATGACAGCTGGGAGAAAGCGACAGGACTACGGTAGTAACTGAACAGAAGAACAAGACCAAGTCACGGCCATTTTCGAGATAATGCCTTCGTACCTGAAGAACGTCACCGCCGTTGATGATGAGGCCTCCCCTGCTGGGGAGAGCAGTGATCCATGTGTCTCCTGTCACATTGATTTGAAGCCCCGAGGCGTCGAATCCCTGACCCACAATGGTGAGAATACTCGTATCCTTGTGGGGAATGAGTCCGATTTGCTCGCCACACTCGTCCAGCTCGTGTTCGGACTTCTTGGGATAGCAATGCATGATCAAGTGTCTGGGCAACGAGTTGTCATGATATTTCGTGCGGATGAAACTCGGGTCAAGTCCTAGGCTTTCGGAGACGAGATCCAGAAGTAGGTCCATGAAAGTGTCCAGAGGGTCTAGCAGGGAAGTGAGCTTCTCCCTATGAACGGGAAAAGACACCCGGCAGTTTCAGAAACTGAGTGTAAGTAATGAGTCCTCACTGTCGCTGTGACCTCTATCATGAGAAAACTCTGCAGATTTCAACCCTCGTGCGAGCAGAGAACGTACTGATCACGATGCTGATGCAAGCCCCATTTAGACAAGAGCTCCTAAACTGTTCGAGCAGACGAAGTTGCACTCTTGTTATGCACAAGCAAACTTATTAGGACACCGTGTAAAAGACGTAACACATTGTCAAGTGAAACGCCCGAGCATGCGTACCTGTACGTGGGTATTGTGGATGGGAAAACGTTCGGCAACGTGGAGAAAGTCAGATTCTCAAAGGCCGCAGTCAGCGCACCATTGGCATCGTTGATGCTATTCGAAAGGGCTGGAGGAGCTTTCCTGAAGGTGTGAGGCATGTCTGACGACTGGTGATAATGGCGGAAGACGTAATCTTCCATGTGGCATGTAATACCGCAGAATATGTTCTGGTTCTTCCAGCCGACCTGGAAAACTCCCACCATGGGCTTGTTTTCCTTGTGGTCTAAGTACGCCTCTTTTTTCTTCTCCTGGGGTTGCTCAAAGAACTCCTTGCTGACATTGAACGCATCGTCGAGGCGCTCCACAGGGACGCAGCTGTTGATGGCTTCGAAGAAACCGAAGGTCTCGAGAGCGTAGGTGAGCTGCTTGATCACCGAGGCCCTCTCAGCTGGATTTTCCACACCGGTGAAGTCGATGACGGGAATTTGATCACGGTGGTACGCTGTTGGGTCCGCTAAACCCATGATGTTGTAGTAGTACGAGTGCAGATATCACTCTACTCTCGTGGAAATCAGATGCGGAGGAAAGAATGATATGAGCCTTGCCCTTGACGAACCTGAGCAACGTTTCGAAGGAGTTAATACTGAGCTTGCCACTGAGTGTCTATCGAAGAGGATCCGAAGACACTCGGTACAGCTGCAGACCGAGAAGGAGAACAGTACGAACAAAGCGAATGTCCAGATTCGTCTTTAACAGTTTATGGAATCAGGATATTTTCAGCCGGAAGTGGCGGCTGACAGTACGAATGGTTTCGAGTATAAAGGCGACACTAACCAAAATTCAGGAGACGAGAAAGTTCCCTATTCCATTTACGATGTTTACAAAATTTTCAAGGAGCTGGTGAAGCTGCAGCGGGGGAGGCAGGACAAGAACTTTTGAGGAGTACAGAGCTATACGAGCGCCGATCCAAAGCCCTTAAGAGTCTTTTCAAGAAACTGGCAGCTCCCGAAATCCCTGTTGACATGTATAGTAGTACAAGCTACTGAAGTCTTGTAAGACTTTGGGCACAAGTCCTGTAAGACTTTGGGCACAACTATGTTACGGAGACCCAACCCCAAAAGCTGTGCACATATCATCTCGGAATATTTCTGTTCAGTTCTCCTTCTGATTAGTTTTAACAGGCTGATCTGTTATCAGTTCTAATAGGCTGGTAGCATTCTGTTGTGGGAGATAACTTCTATATTCTGAGAGACTTGGGAGTACAGTTCTCAGTTATGTAACATGGTATCAGAGCACATGTTGCTCAAGTTAAGGTTTTAAGATTCTGATAATCTGGTATTTAGTTTCTGGGGCTTTTCTTTGGACTCATCTTTTCAGCAAGATAGCATCCATGGCTGCTACTTTCAGTGAGTTTGGTTTGAATGAGAGCCTTAGACTTTCAGGTCCTAACAATTACAGTTCCTGGAAACTGATCATGAAAGCCATTCTGAGTGAGAAGGATTTATGGGGTGTGGTTTCTGGAGAAGAGAAGCTTGCTCCATTTTATGATGAGAGTTCTCTTGAAACTCTAAGATTCATTAAGAAGCAAAATTGAGCATTAGCCAATATTCTGCTTGCTGTGAAGGAGAGTATCAGGCTTACCATTGAGGCTTGTTATACAGGAAGAGAAGCTTGGGAGAAGCTAGCTAGCAGATATGATAATGTGAGCAAAAATAGAGTAGCAAAGTTGAAGAATGATCTACACTCTATGAAGATGGATGAGAGTGCAGATATTCATGAACACCTTGAGAAGAAAGATGGTATTTATGTGCAGCTAACCAGAGCAGGAGGGACATATGGTGATGAAGATCTAGTTTCTATAACTTTGAATAGTCTTAGTACTCCATATTTTCATTTTGTTTCTGATATCAACAGAAAGGAGAGTATGCCAACTTATGAGGAGTTGTGCAGTTTACTACATGAAGAAGAACAGCTGATCAGAAAGTTTTTCCCTCAGAAAAATCAAGGATCTGCTTTTATGGTGAAGACTTACAGAAGAGAGGAGCAGCAATCTCAGAAACATGGGTCTTCCTACTCAGGAAATCAAGGCACAACTTTCTGCTCATTCTGTAAGAAGAAAGGTCACAAGATTGAAGAGTGCAGAAAGAAGTTGGGAACTTGTTTCTTCTGTGGAAAGAAAGGTCACAAGATTGAAGATTGCTATGCTAGAAAGGCATATGGAGGTCAGAATTCTACATCAAGTAATGTTGCTGCTCAAGAAGATGCACAAGAAGAGAAGGATGTTGGTAATATGTTTATTACCAGCTTGATATCTACAACAACAGAAGACAAGAATTGGTACATTGATTCTGGTGCCTCTAAGCACATGACCAGCCAAAGATCACTCTTGAAAGACTTTTCAGCAATAGCAGGTTCTAAGGTTACTCAAGCTGATGGTACAGGATGTGAAGTTCAAGGTACTGGAGTTATGACAGTGAAAACAAGTGAAGGGGATCTGAAGAGTATACAAGAGGTACTCTTTATTCCAAAGCTCACTAAGAACTTGCTTTCTGTTGGAAAAATCACAGACCATGGAATGAAGGTGATTTTTGATGATACAAAGCTGCAGATACTGGATGGTTCACATAATCAGAGAGTTATTGCTTCAGGAAGGAGAGATCAGAAGTCAGGACTATATATCTTGAATGTTGAGCCTCAAGTTCAAGAAGCCTCTATGGTTGTTGATTCTTATAATCAAGCAAGTCTTTTGCACCAGAGATTTGCACACTTGAACTTTAGAAGTCAGAAACATATGATGGATAATCATATGGTAGAAGGACTACCAAGGATGAAGCTACCAACTACTGGAGATATATGTGAAGGATGTATATTTGGAAAACAAAGCAGAAAGAGTTTTCCAAAGGAGGGAGGTGCAAGAACAAAAGAGTTGTTGACTTTGGTCCATTCAGATGTTTGTGGACCTATGCAAACAAGCTCTATTGGAGGCTGTAAGTATTTTCTGACATTTATTGATGATGTGAGCAGAAAGACATAGATCTACTTCCTAAAACAGAAGTCTGAAGTATTTGAATACTTCAAGAAGTTCAAGGCTCTTGTACAAAATCAAAGTGGCAAGAAGATTAAAGTTCTCAGATCAGATGGAGGAGGAGAATATTGTTCTAACCTCTTTACTCAGTTTTGTGAAGAGTATGGTATTCAAAGGTAACTTTCCACAGCTATACTCCACAACAAAATGATGTAGCTGAAAGGAAAAATAGAGTGATTGTGGAGAGTGGCAGATCCATGCTGAAGGCCAAGAATCTTTCCAATTATTTTTGGGCTGAAGCTTGCAACACAACTGTTTACATTATGAACAGAGCATATACAACAGCTGTGCAGCACAAGACACCTGAAGAGACATTTACAGGAGTGAAACCAGATGTGTCTCACTTCAGGATTTTTGGGTGCACAGCTTACATGCACATCAATGATGAGAAGAGACAGAAGTTGGATGTAAAATTTGAGAAGTGTATATTTGTGGGCTATGCTGAGCAAACCAAGGGTTACAAAGTATACAATCAGTCTACAAGAAAGACTCACATCAGCAGAGATGTTAGATTCTCTGAGTTGGATTCTGATCTGATGGAAGGTGAGAAAGAAACTTGTGATACATTCAGATTTAAGCTACCTACAAGTGAAGATCAGATTGATTCAGAATCTGATAAATCTGATATTGAGGTGGACTTGGAGCAGTCAACATCTCTCACTAATCCTAGTGAAGAGCAAGTTGAATTTCAACAAAATTCTGAATTTGAGTTACCAAGTATTCATGAAGCTAAAGGAGATGACTTAAAACATGCAGCAGATTCTCAAGTAAGGAGATCAGAAAGAGTTAGAAGACCACCAGCAAGGCTTGATGATTACTGTGGACTTGCTGAAAGTATTCAGGAGGATGATCCACTTACATTGAAGAAGCTAACAAAGATCCTGGTTGGAGACAAGCTATGCAAGAGGAGTATAAAATACTACTCAAAAATCATACGTGGGATTTGGTTAAGCTACCAGGAGGAAAAAGAGCCATCCAATGCAAATGGATTTACAAAACCAAGCTACAATCAGATGGTTCAGTTGACAAGTTGAAAGCAAGGTTAGTAGCAAGAGGATTTCAGCAACAAGAAGGGATTGATTATGGTGAAACTTTTGCACCAGTTGCAAAGTGGGATTCAATCAGACTTGTAATGGCTCTTGCTGGTCATTATCACTGGGAAATACATCAGATGGATGTGAAGTCAGCTTTCCTTCATGGAGAGTTAGAGGAAGAAGTTTACATGATTCAACCACCAGGATTTGAAGTGAAAATTGAAGCTAAGATAGTCAAGCTGGAATATTGTCCATCGGAAGATCAATTAGCTGATATTTTTACCAAAGCTTTACCAAAGCTAAGATTTATACATATCAGAGATTTACTAGGTATGAAAGAAGTGATGCTCTAATGAAGGAGGGTGTTAAATATCATTAGAGAGTCACATCAAAAGTCTGCGGAAGATAAAAAGACAAAAGTAAAAAAAAAGGAAGAGGTGACTTGTGACATGACTTGTGACGTGAGAAGCACTGTGACAGCAGTTAGGTAAGTCATTTTGAGGTGACAGCAGTTATGTATCATTAGTATATTAACCCACATTCCCTGTAGAGTAGTATGAGTCGGAAGCCCTTTCTGTCTGTACCAGTTCTGAAGTCTAAGTAAAGATGTGCACATATCATCTCGGAATATTTCTGTTCAATTCTCCTTCTGATTAGTTTTAACAGGCTGATCTGTTATCAGTTCTAATAGGCTCGTAGCATTCTGTTGTGGGAGATAAATTCTATATTCTGAGAGACTTGGGAGTACAGTTCTCAGTTCTGTAACAATACTTTGTTCCTTCTTTTCTTCCTCTTGTGAAGGCTGAGAGAGCCTCCTTCCTTGTTAGAAGGTTTTCCTCCCTTGTTGGAGTGGTGCTATGAATTGGGTTCTTGCTGTCATACATCGTGACATGGTATCAGAGCTTGAGTGAAGGAATTAGAGATTGGAGGCATACAGAGGACTCAGATTGCAAGTGGAGGTGCTGCAATTTTTTGCACATGGAGATTTCTCTTGAGGCGAAACTCTAATAGGCGTCCTTGCTGTTTGGAGCTACTTTCAGAAGTCCATACATCATTTTTTCTGGTGCAGCAAGGAATGACAGCGTTGGTGACAGGTTCTGAATTTTAGAATTGTCCCTCTGCTGTGTGTTTTGTGAGAGTTTTCACAATTATAGTCAGTCAACAAGCTTTGACTGCATTTTTTAAGGTCTTCTACTCATTTTAAGCCAAAACGGACAAAATCATCCCTGTACCAAAGGCTCTACTTATAGAGTAAAGATTTTGCAGTATTTACCCAACGAAATTTTTTTGGACTTATTCCGAGCTATTTCATTTTAGGGCATACAGTCAACTGTACTTTGACCACGTATTTGAAGATGTAAACGACATCTTTTAGACATTCTGACAGTTTGCGTCACACAGACCTATGTCCAGACCTACATCTACATAATCCTAGAATCAACATTTCTATCATTGTGTAAAATTCTGATCTGTTCAGAGACATTGTCTGTATCTTCGTTTCTTACGTCTAATCCATCATGAGTAGAATAGATACATTTTCAGCCATTACCGGTGAGCCTTCAGACAAAAACAACTACTCCATATGGAAGTATCGCATGTCCGCTTTCTTGAAAGGCCAAAGCTTGTTTGGTTTGGTCACAGAGACAGATGTAAAATCCGTTGGAGTTGATACAGATCCTGATGTTGATGCATGGAACAAACGAGCTTGTCAAGCTGTGCATTATCTTTCTTTGTGTGTCTCACCTTCCATGTTTGGTTACATACAGTCTGTTGATACCCCCCAAGAGGTCTGGGATGCACTAGCTAATGTTTTCCAGACATCTACCAAAGCTCGTAAGTTACAACTCAAGCAGCAACTCTTAGATGTTAAGAAGGGTTCATTGAGCATTACAGATTATGTTTATCAAGTGCGAGGTCTAGTTGAGCAGCTTAACAGCATAGGGATGAAAGTCGAGGATGATGATCTCATCCTACACACCATCAATGGTCTTGAGAAAGAGTACAGATTTCGAGACTTCCATTGCTGTCAGGGATACTTTTCCCAAGTTCGATGAGTTGATTCCTATGTTAGTGTCAGAAGAGTTTCGTCTTCAAGGCAATGGTGGTTCTGTCTCATCACAAGAGCAAGCTTTCTTTGCTGGTGTGGTGCCCACAAATTACAGGAATCACGAATTTTTAAATTTTTAAGATTAATAACTTGTTTGTATAACTGCAGAAGCGTTGTTACTTAAGACTACTACTTCTTTAGAGAGAAGATGATCTTATGAGCTTTTTAATAAGAAGTTGACTTCTTCGGAAGACGGTCATCTTCCGGGAAGCGTCTTCTCAGTTGCGTCTTCGGAAGACGGGAAGACGGCGACAGACTGGAAGACGGCGGAAGACATCTATCTTCCGGAAGACAGCGACCGCGAAGGCCTAACCACGAATTTCCAGGTAAAGGAGTAGGTGTACCTACTAGGTAACACCAAGATGGTAGGTAGGTCGGGAAAGACACCTAGGGTCGAAATCCCTAATCTGCGGAGAAGATGCACAGGAAGCGCATTAGCGCATTCCAACTTCCCGCAGCAAGCGCGCTTGAGAAGATCGATTTCAGAAGAGTGAGCTTCGCGAGAGGAAATCGAGTGAGAGAATCGAGTGAGGAAATCGAGCAAGGTGAGGATCAGTTGGCAGCTAGACGAAGGACGAGATCGAATTGCTGAAGCACGGAAGGCAGGGAGCGAAGGCGTTTTTGTGAGCTCCCGAGAAGCTGACATTGGAGAGTAGCTGAGTAGAATCGAAGGTGGAATTGAAGCGTGGCCAGAAACTGACAGCGGAAGCAGCCGTGTGGGGTCGCATTGGAGCTAGGACCAGAGCCAGAAGCGCGCAGAAGGTCGAAGACACCCCGGGAAGAAGACAGAAGACTGTCGAGGTTCTTCCCATGTTCTTCTCCCTTCCCACTACTTCTCTCCTCTGTTTTGTGTTCCCCGCGCTTCCCCGGTTGGTTGCAGGCAGCCTGATCGATTACCCCCATCCCTATTTTCTCTATTGTGACATTGGGTGCGGAAGCGCTGCCCAATTTCTGTCAGACATCTTCCTACTTCTTCCTGAGTTCAATTCGAGCTTTCCTACCCATCGTCCCCAAATTGACGATCCCAGTCATCAATTTCCCTACCCTACGACCCCTCTACACCCGAAACCTTGAACAGAAGACGCTTCGGAAGATGGGAACATCTTCGAAAGATGCTTCTTAAACTTGACTGTCTTCGGAAGACTGTCTTCAGAAGTCGACTATAACCAATTCGTATCAAGAGTGGATTTGTGTTGCTTTTGTGTTAAGAGAGGCTTGGTACGAATCCTGAGTGGTGTGGTGAGTTCTTTTGTTATTTCGAGAAGTTGGAAGTCGAGAACTAGGCCTGTGCCTCCCGGTCTTCCAAGCTTCTCAACTCCACATCTTCCTAGAGAGACTAGAAGACTGAAAGGCTGACAGAATGAGCGAGAAGACGTGAGGGTCCATTTCGGGTCTCTTCTGTCCGACCCATAGCAGCCGTTTCTTCTTCTTCCCAAACTTAGAAGAGAGTCGTGAGAAGACTTGCTGGCAGAATCTGGAGAGAATGGTCGAGGGTCATGTCTTTCTACCAAGCAGCAAGCTTCTTCTGAGTGCGTATGAGAGATGAGAAGTCAGAAGAACAGAGTGCAATTGTCTTGAGTCTGTTGTGAGGATAGATTGCGCGTAGGAAGACGAAGACAGGTGAGACCAGTGAAGGGAAGTCTGACTTCGGGAGGTCTTCCGAGAAAGACATTGAATCGGAAACTGTCCTGAGTGTCTTCCTAGAGACCACTGTCACCGCAAGAGCCCGCAACCATCTTCCGAACCTGTTATGCACTTTATGTTTCGCGAATCTTGTATCTTCTGATAGGAAGTAGGATGTAATGCAAGGTGGGTTATCTTCTGGGTAATCCATGCGAGGCCTTGCTTAGATAGGATTGTTTAGATATAGCTCGGAAGACGAGAGCTTTCTAGGAAGTACTGTTAGAATCTCGGAAGACGGAGTAGCTGTCTTCTGAGAAGTAGAAGCTAGACTGTGGGCACTTGGGAAGGACTGAGCCTTCAGCTCATAGTAAGTGCTTGTGGCTTAGTGCAACAGATCTTCCAGTATGTCGATGCATCCTCGAGGGTTGGTGTTACCAGCAGCGGAGTTGGCCGAGACCACGCCCTTTCTCAAGGAGTTGGGTCTCGATTTCTTCCTATGGGATTGGAACCTCGCACACCAGGGACTTCTGGAGGAGGTGTGGGCAGCGTTACCACCTCGCAACCGTGTACCTGCGAAGGCAGGAGTAGCTCGAGGAAGACCATCTTCTTGGACTGAAGATTGGTGGCGCAGGGCTTTCCACATGTCAGAATCCGAGAACCGAGGGTATTGGTTTGAGAAGAAGATTTTGCCCAGGATCGTGAGTTCGTGGCATGTGCCTGGGAGCACCACTTGCCTTTTCGTGGAAGACAGGCAGGGTAGGAATGGGTGGAAGATCGAATCTTACCGGGAGCCGAAGAAGCGACTTCTGGCGAAGCTGTTTTTGCATCTCTTTCCCAAGGGGAAAGCGCAGAAGACGAGGTACTTGGGAGATCAAGACGTGGAGTTCCTATAATCAGTGTGGGATGACAGAGTGCCCATCTACAGAGAGGGCGCATACGTCCACAACTATGTACAGACGGAGCTAGCGTACTTGGGTACCCCGGCGGGAGGACACTTGACCCCTTTCCTCTGCTACTTGTATGTAGCCATGGGGGATCTTAGGGAAGATCAGCTGGCAGAGTATGGGCCAACGGGGCAACAAGAGGTGAAGGAGGAGACCTCGGAAGACGATGATCGAGCGGTAGCCGCAACGCCCCCTCCCACTCTGATGCCACAGTTGAGGCCCGGTTCTCACCAGAAGACGCTTCAGGTGAGGGAAGACGAGTCTAGTGGGTCGGAAGATGTCACGCCGCCGAGAAAGATGGGTCCTAGAAGTGTACCTAGGACACCCATCTCCCTCATTCATTCAAGATCGGAGTCCGACTCGGAAGAAGAACTGTTGAGTACCCGATCAGAGTAGAAGACCGCTTCTGCAACACCAAGGAGTCTTCCGAAGACTCCAGAAGACAAGAGAAGAAGGGATACTCCTACTGCGAGGAAGCGCAGTGAAGAGACCTGCTCTTGCCATGAGAGATCTTCCACCCCGGTATCGTATAACGTGTTTTTCTGTCTAGAATACACTGGGTATATGGCTGTGCAGAGGTATGTGGATTGACAAGGTTAGATCTAGATCTGGATGTTTCCACTCGAATGTTTCACTATCTACTCTTCTAGCCCGAGTGACCTTGTATCCGCTCGTCTCAAGTTTAAAACTTGCTACGATCCAAAGTTACGTATAGGTTGCATAAACTTGTGTTACAAACAGATCTTTTGTATTCTAACTAAAACTACTCAGATCTGTATTATCTAACTGAAGTTATTCCTCTATATCACTGGAAGCTTGACTTCTGAATAGCTCCCCAGCGACGCTAACTGCCCATCAATCCAACTATCACAACTTCATAGTACAACCAGAAGATGCTATAAGATTACTCAATCAACTTGATAGAGTATCGATACAACTTGTTGTACACCCTGGTCTACCAAGCATTCCAGCAAGGTAAAACATGCATACTCCAAAACACTATTCAGATCTTAGTATAGTATCAACGGCGGTAGTACCTAGCAGCTCCGAGAACCCAAACAGCGGCTTAAGACTCATGATGACTCCGTTCTCCTTCATCACCAAGAGCTGAATTCAGCCCCACCTCTTCCAGTGTCGAGTTGTATGTAGGTATGGCAGTTTCAGCAACAAACTCCTCTCCAAATTGCTCGAAAATGATCAAATTGACAATAGATGATACCGAAAAATCTGAAACTGCTAATAACAGAAGTATTTTTGAACTTTGAGACCTCAGTACTCCCAAACCAGTCGACCAATGATGATCAAACTTCACAGGAAGCTTGATTGGACCCTTCACTCATACCCTGAACAATTTTCAGGTCGAAATCTCAAACCAATTCTCAGATATGGATCAAACCGTAATCTGTGCTAACTTCAGAGCTTTGGTACATTTGATCCAAGACTCTGAACAAACTACTCGACCATTTGAGGTGAAACTTCCCAAGTATCTTATTGATAAGACATGCTTCAATCTTGGAAAGTTTCACTCAGAAATTAGACTCAAAACTTAAGCAATAGCAAACTATCCATGACTGTCGCTGTCCCCGCCTTATCACGTCTGCACTTCTCAACTTCAATCGGTCGGTTCAGAATCCAAATCGAACAAGAACCTGATGAAATTGATATCAAAATGACCGGCATGTCGTCAGCTCTCCAACACTCTAAGACCTCAGAAAATTCTTCAGATATGTCGATGGATTCTTCGCGGTCCGTAACTACACAGAAGCGCTCAACCAGAATGAAATCAGTGAGCCGCAGACTAATACAACGTCAATATTACAACTTGGAAACGTTCTACAATAAAAGGTACGACAAAAAGAAACGGTGAAGCTATCACTCGATTGTAATATTCTTGCCCGAAGTTTCTCACGATCCAAGCCCCATGATTGATCTTCGGTCTGCAATGGCACCGGACATCGACCCAAAGGTTGAAAGGAACTCGATGGATAGTTGAGATCCATTGTTCCTCACAACAAAATGTACACCGTCATATCTCAAGTCTCTCCGTATGTTACGATCGGAAGGATCACCGGAAGCTGTAACTCCATCACTCTCCCCATGAATTCATTGCCAAAGTACGCAACTAACCACTGTCGAAAGTGATCACGGTGGATGCAATGAAGCTTGATGTGAAACGGATTCGAGAAAGGAAGATCCGGAGCCGGTAACAAACCTCCGTCCATAACCACCACTCCTGCAGTTCTTCACTCCTCCATGCAGACCACCGAGAACCCTCACGAATCACCCGCTGAGAGAGAATGCCGTATGAACCCGCGACCCATCATTTTATACACAAATGCGGCGACAAAGACCACTGAAGTGAACGCGTACAGATGGATGACTTGGCACGTTGTTCTATCATACGATCACTTAAACAGATAATCACAAACGACGCATCCATCACACCGTTCGACGAGTTACAAGATACCGTTCACGAAACATAGAAAAGAAACACAACATAGGTTACACAGGAATTTCACACAGGAGCCGAACCACAACACGACACCGGAAGATGAGAAGAGTAGCTTCTTCTCGTGCGTAGAAGATGAAAGCCATTGTGGTGGAAGATGCTTCCTTGCCTCTGGAAGACGAAGTCGACACCTCAGAGCGAGTAGTGGAGATGAACTTGTCTTCCGCAGGAAGACGATTGGAGGAGTTCAGCGCCTTCTTCCACAAGGAGATCCCGTCAGCTATGGAGTTGCTGGAGAAGAGAGCGAAGGCTCGGGAGAGGCCCTTGCAACCTGGATTCGGTCTGCACACCTTGCTGCGACAGGAAGAAGATCAGAAGAAGACGGAGTCGCTGGAAGCTAGTCTCCGCACCACGGAGGAGCTCGCAGCCAGATACAAGGCGGAAGCAGCCGCTTCTGCCAAGGAGTTGGTGCAGCTTCGGAAGAACAACCAGTAGATGCAGGCGCGTGTACAGCAGCGCGATCAGGAGGTCCTCCGAGTGCGGGAGAAGATCACCGCCCTCGCAGAGGAGAAGATGGCATGAGCGAGGCAGCAAGAAGCCGCAGAAGCGCGAGTTGCAGTTGAGAAGACGCAGCGGGAAGCAGCGGAGGCTCGTGCACAGGAGATGCTAGCACAGTCGGTGGAAGCGCTTCGGAAGAAGTTCAACTTCACCGCGGGTAAGAAGTTACTTACCTTGGCTAGAGGATGGGACAGTGGGTCCAAGACAATGTTGGTGGAATGCAGGGAGAGCATGTTCAGGTACTTGGATCGACAAATAGAAGGAGTGAAGACACTCTATGGTCTTCCCTCGCTTCCGACACCTGCAACCGCATCTTTCCAAGCTCCAGTACCATCGACTGGATCCGGAATGGAGAAAGAGGAGTTCGATCTCGCTGTGCACTTGGTAGTGACAGCGTTGGAAGCCGAGAAGACTCCAGAAGACGCCTCGGAAGACAAGATGTCTTCTGGAAGACAGGAAGATGAGCCGTCTTCTTAGGTATTCCGCGTGGAGGAAGCGACTTCCCCGGACCCCTATGAGGTCGCCATGGTCCCTAGTCCCGCACCAGTGCCTCAGAAGATGGAAGAAGCACCGGTCGACTCCGCTTCCCAAAAGTCGTTTCTGTCTTCCGAAGCAGAAGCCGAAGCCGAGGAAGACGCAGCAGCAACGACAACAGGGCCAGCAAAGAACGATGAGGAGGAAGCCACCTCAGTGACACCCGAGGTAACTGCAGGGCTTTCTAGCTTATCAGAAGCGGCGTTAGGAGCTCCGATAGGAGCAGATCATGTAGAGGTTGCCTCCGAGCAATCAGAGTAGATAGTAACCAAATTGACTATTCTAGATTTAGTAGGACCAAAACATGCTATCTTAAGGGTGGCAGTTTTCAGTGTAAAATTAGTTAGGATACCATGTGGCAGCATAGGTAGCGTAGGAGCAACACGGTGGATGGCTAATTAGGAAGGGGAACCGCTTGCATGTGGGGTGACAACCTCCTGTCAGCGCCTCTCTCTCTCTGGTGGTCATCTCCCCTTGTTCTCATGGCAGCAACATAAGTAGGATCGAAGAGTAGGAGATAGAGTTCTGTAGCTACTGCACACAAATATCGATTCGATGGTGCAGGCAGACGAGACACATTAGAGAGAAGACACAGGATAGACAGTTCTTCGCACACTACACCCGTTGTTGGAAACATACGAATAGTCTGGGAATACACAGGAGGGGTCTGCATGCTCTTACCAGCAGTGGTTCGGAGATGTAGATAGAGGTAGTGGACAGTCTAGGAACAGAGAACGGCATCCTCGTGCAGTCCTGTTGACTAGACTGGTGTGTCGAGGAGTAGACGCAGGAAGTAGAGGGAGTGAGCTTCCCAATGTCATTGTGACTTCTTCTCGGGGAATGGATTGTGGATTTGAGTGCAGAAGCTTTGTTCATGTCTTCTGGGTGGTGGATTTCCTTGAATTCGCTCCCAATTGTGCATGGGAAGTGTTCTTCTTGAATGGCGGTGAATGTCAACAGTTGTGGAAGTGTAGCTTGGCTCGTCCAGTAGAGCACTTGGGATCTGCGTACGGACGGTCTTATGGGTAAGGGATCTCAGAAGACAGAGTAGTTAGAGCAGCGAAGTGAAAAAGAAAGAAGCCTTCTTCCCGCAACAGAAGACGACATCCTCGAGTAGAAGACGGTGCAACTGTACACATGTTTGTTGTCTTCCTCCCCAAACTATTACAAGCAGGGATGGCTTGTTAGTCAGGATCCGGACTAGAAGCCTGTCGGAATCTTAATTTCCCCTTTTCATCTTGTTTTCTCTTGTTTGGATTTCCTCTTCTTCCCCATCTTCTCTCATCTTCCCCATCTTCTTACCTTCTTCTAGTGAGCTTCCGAGACTTCTATTGAGCTTCCGTGAAGGTGAATGTCGTTGTAGTGCTGCAGGAAGACCATTTCCGTAGGCAGAAGCATGGGAAGGCTACAGGGGGCATACACCCTGTGATTAATCTAAACCGTTGTGATGTGAATGGAAGAGTTAGGTGTAACGACCGTTGCTAGTCGACTTCTGTGGAGCAGGGTAATCTTCTGAAGGTGTGAGAAGACGAGCTGAATCTCCAGAAGACGAGAATTGCTTCGGGAATACGGTATCGAGAAGACCGGAAGAAGCAACCTGGAAGCAGGAAGATCGTCTTCCCGAGCTTCTCTGTGAACAGTTGTGTGATATTTTAGTTGGTAGTTGTTTATTTAGATCCAGAGTACATTTTGGCGTATCTGGAAGACGCGTGGTTTTGTGAGAAGACGGGATTTCTAGACAAAACCCGTATGTTTGTGTGTTTAAACAGATCTTAGAACTTAGAGCAGCGTTACTTGCGTAAATCCTCTGTGGGAACGATATCTTGTATACTAAATGGGCAAAAGGAGTAATCATGCGTCACTACATATAGTGAGAACCATTTTTGGCGCCGCTGCCGGGGATTTCATCTTAGTAACTTCTGTTCTAAGCTTCCTGGATCTGTGTGCCAGTAGTTAGTTTCATTTCGGACTAACTTCGATTGTAGTTGAATGTGTTGTGGGATTCTATCTTGCTAGAAGACAGGAACCGCAACCAGAGGTTGATAAGATACATCAGGGAGACTTGGAAGAAGCCGCTTCCCTGCTTCCAAGAGCTTCTTGGAAGACTCGATCTTGGAAGATTGCAGTGAGTGCAACAAGAAGCAAGAGAAGAAGACGTTCTGAACCTGTGATCGGTTACTCAGTCATTTGGTCTCCCGGATCTAGTGATAGAAGAAGAGGGACATCTCTTCTCAGTACTCTGGTGGATGTCTCCGACCAGAGGTAGAAGCAGAAGACGCATGGGTAAAGATCTTGAGTGGGTAAATTCACCCCAGCGAACCGCTTCTAGAGAGCAGCGGATATCTCTGAGACACCAAAGGAAAGAAGAAGAGCTCAGGAAGATCCGATCAATAGAGTTGGAAGAGCCTTCCATCTCGAGCATAATCTTTGGCGAAGACAGAAACCGGGTGATCACATGTATAAAGTAGATTTTGGTACTGGTTACTCGGAAGACGTCTTCCCAAGTGCGGGAGAAGCTTCTCAAGGAGAAGGAAGACTGGAGGAGATTGTTCCAGACGTCTCGGAAGATAGCAGTAACAGTAGTTCTAACTCAGAAGACGACCTTCGTGATTCAGACAGGCCTGGACCTTCGAGAAGACCATCTCCACCACCTGAACCTGAGGAAGAAAGAAGTTGGCAGTCGCACCAGCCGGCAGTCGACATGGCTTCCCACACTCGGCAGAAGTATCATCCGTACGACGATGATGCTGACGCGGACGACTTCATCACGATGTTCGAGACCATCTCTAGATCCAACAAGGAAGACGTTGATGTTGACAGACTCCGGGTATTTCTTAGTTTGATCGTAGGGAAGGGAAGGAAGTGGATGAGTAAGATGTTGGATGATGGTGTAGTAATGGCCGCTTGGGCTACTCTGAAGGCAGCTTTTTTGAAGAGGTTTAGAGGAGTGGGCTATGCTCGGATGACCCTCATAAAACTTCAGAGACTCGAACGGAAGAAGAAAGAGACACTGCGGGATTACACCGAGAGGTTCGAAGATCTCCTGGATCACATCCCTCAAAACCAAGGAAGACCCGGCTACTGTGCTCAGCAAGCCGTGGATTGGTACTTGGGAGGATTGTCTCAAGAGATGGAATTGTACTGCAGAAGAGGAGGAGGTGATGATTTAGTAGAAGTATAGAAGCATGCCGAGCAGTATGAAACCTCGAGCATCACTCGGAATATGACGAAAGACAGAGGGAAGACCTCGAAGAAGTCCAAGAAGTCGAAGAAGTCTTCTCGGAAGTCCAAGAGGAAGTCCAAGTCCACTGAAACTGATAACAGCGATTCGGAAGCATCCTCTACTTCTGAAGAGTCTACTGTCGAAAGTTCAGAATCAGAATCTGAGCAAGAGAAGAAGACGTGGAAGAAGAAGAAGGAGAAGACGCGAGCAAGGGAGTAAGTTGTGCAGAAGATGCCTCAAACTCAGATCATTCAGTCTGCACCTGATCCCCGTATCGATGAGGTTCTGAAGCAGTTTGCCGACCTGAAAGTTCATCTTCTGAACCAGAAGGACAAGCGGAAGCAACCTACGGCTTCCCGGCCAAACCTTTGGTGCAATCTTTGTAACTCTTCCGGACACACCAGAGATCAGTGTACGCAGTACCAAGCTGTCAACTAGGCAAGATGGGAAGAAGACGACGAGGGATATCTACACGATCCTAGTGGAGAAACCTGCTATAGGATCGAGACGATACAACCCTTCACTCATACGCCTCTCGCCCAATATAATCGTTATGTACCTAAGGATAGAGCTAGCAATGTACAGACCAAGACGCCCTGGCAACCTTCTTCATCACAACGACCTCTCAACCCTCTTCCTGGAGCGTGCAATAATTGTGGAGAGACAGGACACTGGTGGTCCACCTGTCCTCATCCGAGAAGATAGATTGGGCAAGTGCCCTTGTGTGAGAACTGTAAGGAAGCCGATCATTTCACAGGGAATTGTCCTCAAACCTTACGGCCACGACAAATGGTTAGATTTGCAGATACCACGCCTCCTGCAGAAGCTGCATCAACTTCTAAACTCGAGTTAGCAGTGGTACAGCACATCACGGTAGAAGAAGAAGATCCTGGGGATTGTACGGATTGTCTCCATATCGAGGAAGACGAACCGGACCCCGGGAAGCGCGAAGGAAAGGAACCCCAGCTGCAGAAGACGACTGCAGCCCAGAAGACGAAGTTACTTTAGGCAGCTTCTTCTTTCACTTTGGCGGATGACACTGTTTGGAGCCCTAGCCCGGATTCAAACAGTTGGCCTCCCGAAGAAGTCTTGGATGAATCGGTGTTCAAGGTAAGTACCAGAAGCAAAGGGAAGTTAGAATCTCGTCAGAAGGAGATCAAGAAGAAGAAGCATCGAAAGGAGAGGTCATCTTCTCCTGAGCGACCTTCTTCTCCTACTTACGACCGAGAAGATCCGAAGTACTTTGCTCCCGACATTAGACAAGAAGTTGAAGCGATCATGCAAGAAGAACTGGAGAAGAGACGGAAGATAGTACAGCAGCTTCCTACACCGACTACGGCAGCCCCTGTCTCACGGGAACAGCCTCCAGTCGAGAGAAGACACTCTTCTGGTCTTCCACCCAAGGAAGCAGCTACTACATCTTCTTTGTTGGAAACACCAGTCACTCTTTTGAAGAGATCTCCTTACGACTTCTTGCGAGACTTGTAGAACCAGAAGGCGGATGTAACCTTCCAACAGCTGTTGGATGACAACGCTGGTTACAGGAAACTGTTACAATCCGTGCTTCGAGGATCGAGGAAGAGGAGGACAGCTAAACTTCCCAAGAGCACCCCGATCCTAAGGATAGAGCATGAGGACTTGAGAGCCCCAGAACTTGATATGGAGATCCATGGCTGTCTTCTGAAGAAGGTACCCATTGATTTCGGCTCCAGAGTTAACATCATGACTGAAGAAACGGCTCATGCCCTAGGGTTCACTGAGTTCTAGCCTACTCCGAGAATCCTTAGAATGACGGACCAGACCAGAAGACGACCTTTGGGGCAACTGAAAGATGTCTTGACGGTAATTGGTGGAGTATCTTTTTATCTCACTTACATCATTTTGCGACCTGTAGCTAAGGTTGGATATCAGGTGTTGATAGGAAGACCATGGCTGTATGCTGTAAATGTAAATACCGACTGGAGAAGACATCGTTGAGATTTCCCAATCCTACACCCAAGCAAGGTGAGAAGACTAAGGTCTTGCTTCCTTGGAAGAAGATTGGACATCAAGGTGAAACACTTTCTACAACAGAGGGGTACACTTCAGAAGACTCAGCTGCGTCTTCTGACAGTGATGAACGGTATAATGAGTTTGTGGTGAATAACTTGTGTACCACAGAAATAACGGACATAGCAGAAGACGTGACCTGTGGATACATTGAGTGCTACGAGATTGCGGAAGAAGAGCTTCCAGAAGACGAGAATACCGTCTTCCCTTCGGAAGATCCGACAGTTGATCCTCCAGAAGACGCATCTGAACCAGAAGAAGCTCCCAAACCGGAATACTTTGGTGCCAGTGAGTACAGTCACACTGAAGGAATGGTAAACCCAGATGATCTTCAAGAGATGGAGGTTGCTCCAGGGAAGAAGCTGAAGCTTTCCAAGGTGATCGAGGGCCAGCAGTTGGAAGACTTTCGAGAACTTCAGACGGAGTTCCAGGATGTCTTCGCATGGACCATAGAAGACATGAAAGACATACCTCGAGAGTTGGGAGAGCATCGCATTGACTTGCTGGAGGACGTTGTTCCTGCACGGCAGGGGCAGTATCGGCTCAACCTCAAGTACTCGCTTCTGATGAAGGATCAGATCGACCAATACCTGAAGGCAGGAGTCATCTTCCCAGTGCTCAGTAGTGAGTGGGTAGCTCCTATTGTCATCGTGCCGAAGAAACAGACAGGGAAGATCCGAGTGTGTCAGGACATCCGGAAGCTGAACTTGGCCACGAAGAAGGATCATCATCCTTTATCATTCACCGACTCTGTGTTAGATCAGGTAGCAGGACATGAGTTCTACAGCTTCCTGGATGGGTATTCTGGTACAACCAAGTTTCAATCAGAGAAGAAGACAAGTCGAAAACCACTTTCACCACTGATTGGGGCACGTACGCGTACAATCAAATGCCGTTTGGTTTATGCAACGCACCCGTCACATTCCAGAGATTGATGACTACAATCTTCAAGGAGTATCTTCACACTTTCATAGAGATCTTCTTGGATGATTTTTGCGTGTTTGGATCGAAAGAAGATCACCTGATATTTCTGAGGAAGTGTTTTCTGAAGTGTAGAGAACATCGTTTGGCTCTTCACCCTGAGAAGTGCTTCTTTGGTATGTCAGAGGGAATCTTGCTAGGACATAGAATTTCCGAAAGAGGTATAGAAGTCGACTGTGCTAAGGTGGAAGTCATTATGAAACTTCACCCACCTGCTAACCTGACTCAGTTGAGAAGCTTCCTAGGCAACGTAGGATACTACATGAGGTTTATTGACATGTACGCAGAGGTAGCAGGAAGACTCACTAAGTTGCTGAAGAAGGACGAACCATACATTTGGTCTTCTGAGCAGCAGGAAGCATTCGAAGAAATGAAGAGGCTTCTATCGAAATCCCTTGTCCTAAGACCACCTGATTGGGAAAGAATCTTCCATATCTATGTGGATGTTTCTGCTTTCGCCATAGCGGTGGGTATTGAGTCAAAAAGATGAGAAGAAGAAGGATTATCCCATCTACTATGCGGGAAGACAACTCAGTGATGCAGAGAAGAAGTACTCGACAACTGAAAGGGAGTGTCTTGGCATGATTTACTCCTGTAGGAAGTTTAGACACTATCTTCTAGCAAATCCGTTTGTCTTCTATGTGGATCATTTTTCTTTGAAACATCTTGTAAAGAAAGCAGATTTGTCTAGTAGGATAGCTAGGTGGATTCTCCTACTCCAGGAATTTACTTACACAGTTGAGTACAGACCTGGAAGACAGCATGTTAATGTTGACTACCTATCCCGATTAGAGACTGAACGACGAGAAGATGAAGTGGAAGACGAGTTCCCTGACGAGAAGTTGTTTTCAGTTTTCGCAGAGACACTTTCATCTGAGGGAGGGCGTACCGCCTGCTTCCCAGAAGACGAGGCTAGATCTTCTGATCCAGTCTTTGCGACTTCCACAGAAGAGTCGATCTTCAAGGACTTGAGGAAGTTCTTGGAAGACCAACAGTACCCCGAGGGATTGGATGCGGAGCAGAAGGCTGTCTTCTTACACAAGGCAGGTCCTTATGCCATCTTCCAGGGTATCCTATTTCGGAAGGGACATGACGAGAAGCTAAGGAGATGCCTTGAGCCTTCAGAGATTAAACCAGTGATCATAGGTCTTCACTACGAAGATGCTGGGGGTCACTACGGGCTAAAAACCACAGTGAAGAAGATGTTAGACGCCGGATCTGGTGGCCGACCATGTATCGAGACACTTTTCATGAGATCAGGAAGTGCGATGCGTGTTAGAGGGTGGGAAGACCGACAGCTACTATTAGGTGACCTCTTACTCCCATTCTTCTGCTTGCTCTGTTCAAAAAGTGAGGAATCGACTTTGTGGTCCTATCGCCCCGGTGGCGAGAAGAACACGAGCACGGTACATTTTAATAGCTACCGACTATACTACCAAGATGGTGGAAGGCGAAGCCACAAGAAAGAACGATGCCGCAGTAGTAGCCAGGTTCCTTTGACACAACATCATCACTAGGTACGGATGTCCGTTGGAATTGGTATCAGATAGGGGTACTCATTTCTTAAATGAGACTATCTCTCTCCTGACCCAATACTTCAGGATTAAGCATCGGAAGACGACGCCGTACAACCCGAAAGCGAATGGACTGACGGAGAAGTCGAACGGTCTTCTGTGTAACATCCTGAATAAGGTAACTGTTAACAATGCGTATGACTGGGACACGAAATTGCCATCTGTGTTATGGACTTTCAGGATTTCACCTAAAGTCACAACCCAGAAGACGTCATTCTATCTAACTTATGGCATGACACCTATTGTGCCCATTGAGTTAGAGGTCCCAACATACCGGTTAGCCGTATCCGAACGCATGGGCGAAGAAGAAAGCTAGGAGCAGCGTCTTCTGAATTTTGTAGAGTTTGAAGAAGACAGGAATGCAGCTTTGAAGAAGACATACGAGGTACAAGCGCAACGTAAGAAGAACTACGATGGCAAGCTGAGAAAGGTGACCGTCGTAGATGGGGACTTGGTTCTTCTCTATGACAACCGACACCTTAAGTTCCCCGGGAAACTTCATCTTCGCTGGATGGGTCCTTACCGCGTCTTGGAGGTCTTCGACAATGGCTCCTTGCAGTTGGAAGAGTTGGACGGTACATTGATGACCACTCGTGTTAATTGGGGACGTGTCAAGAAGTACTGGACGTGAACAGAACTGCCGAGAACACTAATGTTTGCGGGGACGCAAACATGTGAGGGTAGACCTATGTGGTGCCCACAAATTACAGGAATCACGAATTTTTAAATTTTTAAGATTAATAACTTGTTTGTTTAACTGAAGAAGCGTTGTTACTTAAGATTACTACTTCCTTAGAGAGAAGATGATCTTATGAGCTTTTTAATAAGAAGTTGACTTCTTCGGAAGACGATCATTTTTCGAGAAGCGTCTTCTCAGTTGCGTCTTCGGAAGACGGGAAGACGACGGCAGACTGGAAGACGGCGGAAGACACCTATCTTCCGGAAGACAGCGACCGCGAAGGCCTAACCACGAATTTCCTGGTAAAAGAGTAGGTGTACTTACTAGGTAACACCAAGGTGGTAGGTAGGTCGGGAAAGACACCTAGGGTCGAAACCTCTAATCTGCGGGGAAGATGCGCAGGAAGCGCATTAGCGCATTCCAACTTTCCGCAGCAAGCGCGTTTGAGAAGATCGATTTCAGAAGAGTGAGCTTCGCGAGAGGAAATCGAGTGAGAGAATCGAGTGAGAAAATCGAGCGAGGTGAGGACCAGTTGGCAGCTAGGCGAAGGGCGAGACCGAATTGCTGAAGCACGGAAGGCAGGGAGCAAAGGCGTTTTTGTGAGCTCCCGAGAAGCTGACATTGGAGAGTAGCTGAGTAGGATCGAAGATGGAATTGAAGCGTGGTCAGAAACTGACAGCGGAAGCAGCTGTGTGGGGTCGCATTGGAGCTAGGACCAGAGCCAGAAGCGCGCGAAGGTCGAAGACACCCCGGGAAGAAGACAGAAGACTATAGAGGTTCTTCTCATGTTCTTCTCCCTTCCCACTACTTCTCGCCTCTGTTTTGTGTTCCCCGCGCTTCCCCGGTTGGTTGCAGGCAGCCTGATCGATTACCCCCATCCCCATTTTTCCTATTGTGACATTGGGTGCGGAAGCGCTGTCCAATTTCTATCAGACATCTTCCTACTTCTTCCTGAGTTCAATTCAAATCTTCCCTACCCATCGTCCCCAAATTGACAATCCCAGCCATCAATTTCCCTACCCTACTACCCCTCTACACCCGAAATCTTGAACAGAAGACGCTTCGAAAGATAGAAACATCTTCGAAAGATGCTTCTTAAACTTGACTGTCTTCGGAAGACTGTCTTCCGAAGTCGACTATAACCAATTCGTATCAAGAGTGGATTTGTGTTGCTTTTGTGTTAAGAGAGGCTTAGTACGAATCCTGAGTGGTGTGGTGAGTTCTTTTGTTATTTCGAGAAGTTGGAAGTCGGGAACTAGGCCTGTGCCTCCCGGTCTTCCAAGCTTCTCAACTCCACAGAGACTAGAAGACTGAAAGGCTGGCAGAATGAGCGAGAAGACGTGAGGGTCCATTTCGGGTCTCTTCTGTCCGACCCATAGCAGCCGTTTCTTCTTCTTCCCAAACTTAGAAGAGAGTCGTGAGAAGACTTGCTGGCAGAATCTGGAGAGAATGATCGAGGGTCATGTCTTCCCATCGAGCAGCAAGCTTCTTCTAAGTGCGTATGAGAGGTGAGAAGTCAGAAGAACAGAGTGCAATTGTCTTGAGTCTGTTGTGAGGATAGATTGTGCGTAGGAAGACGAAGACAGATGAAACCAGTGAAGGGAAGTCTGACTTCGGGAGGTCTTCCGAGAAAGACATTGAATCGGAAACTGTCTCGAGTGTCTTCCTAGAGGCCACTGTCACCGCAGGAGCCCGCAACCATCTTCCGAACCTATTATGCACTTTATGTTTCGCGAATCTTGTATCTTCTGATAGGAAGTAGGATGTAATGCAAGGTGGGTTGTCTTCTGGGTAATCCATGCGAGGCCTTGCTTAGATAGGATTGTTTAGATATAGCTCGGAAGACGAGAGCTATCTAGGAAGTACTGTTAGAATCCCGGAAGACGGAGTAGCTGTCTTCTGGAAGACTAGTTTTGTCTTCTGAGAAGTAGAAGCTAGACTGTGGGCACTTGGAAAAGACTGAGCCTTCAGTTCATAGTAAGTGCTTGTGGCTTAGTGCAACAGATCTTCTAGTATGTCGATGCATCCTCGAGGGTTGGTGTTACCAGTAGCGGAGTTGGTCGAGGCCACGCCTTTTCTCAAGGAGTTGGGTCTCGATTTCTTCCTATGGGATTGGAACCTCGCACACAAGGGACTTCTGGAGGAGGTGTGGGCAGCGTTACCACCTCGCAACCGTGTACCTGCGAAGGCAGGAGTAGCTCGAGGAAGACCATCTTCTTGGACTGAAGATTGGTGACGCAAAGCTTTCCACAGGCCAGAATCCGAGAACCGAGGGTATTGGTTTGAGAAGAAGATTTTGCCCAGGATCGTGAGTTCGTGGCATGTGCCTGGGAGCACCACCTGCCTTTTCGTGGAAGACAGGCAGGGTAGGAATGGGTGGAAGATTGAATCTTACCGAGAGCCGAAGAAGTGACTTCTGGTGAAGCTGTTTTTGCATCTCTTTCCCAAGAGGAAAGCGCAGAAGACGAAGTACTTGAGAGATCAGGACGTGGAGTTCCTAGAATCAGTGTGGGATGACAGAGTGCCCATCTACTGGAGCGCATACGTCCACAACTATGTACAGACGGAGCTAGCGTACTTGGGTATCCTGACGGGAGGACACTTGACCCCTTTCCTCTGCTACTTGTATGTAGTCATGGGGGATCTTAGGGAAGATCAGCTGGCAGAGTATGGGCCAACGGGGCAACAGGAGGTGAAGGAGGAGACCTCGGAAGACGATGACCGAGCGGCAGCCGCAACGCCCCCTCCCACTCTGATGCCACAGATGAGGTCCGGTTCTCAGCAGAAGACGCTTCTGATGAGGGAAGAGGAGTCTAGTGGGTTGGAAGATGCCACGCCGCCGAGGAAGATGGGTCCTAGAAGTGTACCTAGGACACCCATCTCCCTCATTCATTCAGGATTGGAGTCCGACTCGGAAGAAGAACTGTTGAGTACCCGATCGGAACAGAAGACCGCTTCTGCAACACCTTGGAGTCTTCCGAAGACTCCAGAAGACAAGAGAAGAAGGGATACTCCTACTGCGATGCGAGGAAGCGCAGTGAAGAGACCCGCTCCTGCCATGAGGGATCTTCCACCCCAGAAGATGAGAAGAGTAGCTTCTTCTCGTGCGCAGAAGATGAAGGCCATTGTGGTGGAAGAGGCTTCCTTGCCTCTGGAAGACGAAGTCGATACCTCAGAGCGAGTAGTGGAGATGAACTTGTCTTCCGTAGGAAGACGACTGGAGGAGTTCAGCGCCTTCTTCCACAAGGAGATCCAGCCAACTATGGAGTTGCTGGAGAAGAGAGCGAAGGCTCAAGAGAGGCCCTTGCAACCTGGATTCGGTCTGCGCACCTTGCTGCGACAGGAAGAAGACCAGAAGAAGACGGAGTCGTTGGAAGCTAGTCTCCGCACCACGGAGGAGCTCGCAGCCAGATACAAGGCGGAAGCAGCCGCTTCTGCCAAGGAGTTGGTGCAGCTTCGGAAGAACAACCAGGAGATGCAAGCGCGTGTACAGCAGAGCGATCAGGAGGTCCTCCGAATGCGGGAGAAGATCACCGCCCTCGTAGAGGAGAAGATGACATGGACGAGGCAGCAGGAAGCCGCAGAAGCGCAAGTTGCAGTTGAGAAGACGCAACGGGAAGCAGCGGAGGCTCGTGCACAAGAGATGCTAGCACAGTCGGTGGAAGCGCTTCGGAAGAAGTTCAACTTCACCGCGGGTAAGAAGTTACTTACCTTGGCTAGAGGATGGGACAGCGGGTCCAAGACAATGTTGGTGGAATGCAGGGAGAGCATGTTCAGGTACATGGATCGACAAATAGAAGGAGTGAAGACACTCTATGGTCTTCCCTCGCTTCTGACACCTGCAACCGCATCTTCCCAAGCTCCAGCACCATCGACTGGATCCGGAATGGAGAAGGAGGAGTTCGATCTCGCTGTGCACTTGGTAGTGACAGCGTTGGAAGCCGAGAAGACTCCAGAAGACGCCCCGGAAGACAAGATGTCTTCTGGAAGACAGGAAGACGAGCCGTCTTTCCAGGTATTCCGCGTGGAAGAAGCGACTTCCCCGGACCCCTATGAGGTCGCCATGGTCCCTAGTCCCGCACCAGTGCCTCAGAAGATGGAAGAAGCACCGGTCCACTCCGCTTCCCAGAAGACGCTTCTGTCTTCCGAAGCAGAAGCCGAAGCCGAGGAAGACGCAGCCGCAACGACAGCAAGGCCAACAAAGAACGACGAGGAGGAAGCCACCTCAGTGACACCCGAGGTAACTGCAGGGCTTTCTAGCTTATCAGAAGCCGCGTTAGGAGCTCTGATAGGAGCAGATCAGGTAGAGGTTGCCTCCGAGCAATCAGAGTAGATAGTAACCAAATTGACTATTCTAGATTTAGTAGGACCAAAACATGCTATCTTAAGGGTGGCAATTTTCAGTGTAAAATTAGTTAGGATACCATGTGGCAGCATAGGTAGCGTAGGAGCAACACGATGGATGGCTAATTAAGAAGGGGAACCGCTTGCATGTGGGGTGACAACCTCTTGTCAGTGCCTCTCTCTCCCTGGTGATCGTCTCCCCTAGTTCTCATGGCAGCGACATAAGTAGGATCGAAGAGTAGGAGATAGAGTTCTGTAGCTACTGCACACAAATATCGATTCGATGGTGCAGGCAGACGAGACACATTAGAGAGAAGACACAGGATAGACAGTTCTTCGCACACTACACCCGTTGTTGGAAACATACGAATAGTCTGGGAATACACAGGAGGGGTCTGCATGCTCTTACCAGCAATGGTTCGGAGATGTAGATAGAGGTAGTGTACAGTCTAGGAACAGGGAACGGCATCCTCATGCAGTCCTGTTGACTAGACTGGTATGTCGAGGAGTAGACGCAGGAAGTAGAGTGAGTGAGCTTCCCAATGCCATTGTGACTTCTTCTCGGGGAATGGATTGTGGATTTGAGTGCAGAAGCTTTGTTCATGTCTTCTGGGTGATGGATTTCCTTGAATTCGCTCCCAATTGTGCATGGGAAGTGTTCTTCTTGAGTGGCGGTGAATGTCAACAGTTGTGGATGTGTAGCTTGGCTCGTCCAGTAGAGCACTTGGGATCTGCGTACGGACGGTCTTGTGGGTAAGGGATCTTAGAAGACAGAGTAGTCAGAGCAGCGAAGTGAAGAAGAAAGAAGCCTTCTTCCCGCAACAGAAGACGACATCCTCGAGTAGAAGACGGTGCAACTGTACACATGTTTGTTGTCTTCCTCCCCAAACTATTACAAGCAGGGATGGCTTGTTAGTCAGGATCCGGACTAGAAGCCTGTCGGAATCTTAATTTCCCCTTTTCATCTTGTTTTCTCTTGTTTGGATTTCCTCTTCTTCCCCATCTTCTCTCATCTTCCCCATCTTCTTACCTTCTTCTAGTGAGCTTCCGAGACTTCTATTGAGCTTCCGTGAAGGTGAATGTCGTTGTAGTGCTGCAGGAAGACCATTTCCGTAGGCAGAAGCCTGGGAAGGCTACAGGAGGCATACACCCTGTGATTAATCTAAACTGTTGTGATGTGAATGGAAGAGTAAGGTGTAACGACTGTTGCTAGTCGACTTTCGTGGAGCAGGGCAATCTTCTGAAGGTGTGAGAAGACGAGCTGAATCCCCAGAAGACGAGAATTGCTTCGGAAAGACGGTATCGAGAAGATCGGAAGAAGCAACCTGGAAGTAGGAAGATCGTCTTCCCGAGCTTCTCTGTGAATAGTTGTGTGATATTTTAGTTGGTAGTTGTTTATTTAGATCCAGAGTACATTTTGGCGTATCTGGAAGACGCGTGGTTTTGTGAGACGACGGGATTTCTAGACAAAACCCGTGTGTTTGTGCGTTTAAACAGATCTTAGAACTTAGAGCAACGTTACTTGCGTAAATCCTTTGTGGGAACGATATCTTGTATACTAAATGGGCAAAAGGAGTAATCATGCGTCACTACAGCTGGAGGTAGAGGCAGAGGACGAGGACGAGGAAAGAGCTTCGGTGGTAGAGATAAGAACCGATTTGGTTCTTCTGGTCGAGGTTAGTTCTCTCAGCAGCAACTGAACCTTCGACCTGACCATCAGCAACAGCAAGCTAAAGGCGGGGGTGAGCAGCGGTTTTGTGCATACTATAAAACCAAAGGTCATGTGATCAGGACCTGCTTCAAGAGGCAAGCAGACATCAGGTCTGGTAAGCTTCCACAACAAAACTATGTGTCGACATAAGAACCATTTTCATATGGCAGTCTTCTAACGATCGTCCTTGAGGAAAGTTTCTAAGTCTAACTTTCCAATCTTTTGAACTTCCACTCATGTTGCGCCTTCTCAACCATTAAGTGGACAAAATATCTTTGAAGAAAATAATTCTACATCACTTTCTTACTCTTTCAAGCTTTATACTGAAAATCGTGTATTATACATGCTATACACGAAATAAAATCCAATCTAAAATTAAGAGTCTAAGATAATATCATCTTGACCATCGTCTGTATTGATCCTAGCAGACATCTTAAAGTCACTTTTGTAAGGATCACACTCTACTTCGTCAGGAGCATTCGTGGCCTCCACAATGAATGATGCTTTGAACTCAATCTTCTTTGCATCTGCGCCGATGCTCGCAGAAGCTTCTTGATATAGAGCAAAAAGGGCACCCCAACTGCAATAGATGCTTGATCGCAACGCCTCTATACTTAACTTTGGCTTTTCTGTCTCCGTTCTAACTCCCAAACGTCTCTCCTTCAACCTCGGCACTGGAACTGGAATCCTCATGAAGTATCTTCAAGACCTCCTTGTATGTCGAACCGTATATCTCTTAATCGGTAAGAGATCTCTCCAAGATTTTTGTGATCTCTAGTAGCTCAACCTCCAAGCTACTAACTAATGAAGTTTCAGTAGAAAATTCCTTAATCAAAAGAGATGGTGCTGACTGTACAAATTTTCAGAGAACTGAAATTTGTATATTTTCACTTCTCTCATGGCTTTCAACCCCCTCTACTTTGAAAAATTCTATCTCCCTCTTTAGACATCATCTTCTCATGATTTTTGTTTCTTCTAGTAGCTCATTAGACAAGCTACAATCTTGGAAGTTTTCACGGGAAAATAAAATTCACAGAAAATCTGACAATGACTGTAAATTTTTTCCAGAGAACAGAATTCCTCAATCTCGCAAATAAACCCTCTCAACTTTGAAAATTCATTTGCTCCCTCTCTAGACCACCTTTTCCTATGATATCTTTTGTCGTAGATAGGTTATCAGCCAAGCTACAGTCCTGGAAAGTTTCACTGGAAAATAAAATTCACAGAAAATCTGATAGTGATTGTAAAACTTTCCTAGAGAGCAGAAATCCTCAAACTCGGAAATTTTTCTCCTCTAATAATTTCTCTCTCCTCCTTTCTCTACAACTCTTGTTTCATCCCCTTTCAACTCTCCTCAAACTCTTTCTAAGTGAGCAAGATGTAAAGAATAACCTCGAATGTGTCATAGATCACTACGGGATACACGAAAGGTTCTAATGTTGCTAACATCGCGTTAGCTCTCTCTCCTCCCAACGTTCTCTCCATGTGCTCTCTCATGATCTCTTTTTGTCGAATATAGAACTGAACTCTAAACATCTTCAACGATCCCTTCAAGTGAGGTCCCGGCAACGGAACCAAAAATGTAAACCCTCCACGATCCTATCGATCAACTACCCCCCGATCTCTCAACCTCCACTATCGTCATCGATGAATCTGCAAATGTCGGGCCTGTCTCTCACTCAGGGGTCACCTCTGATGGCTTTGATGGAAGCACACCATGAACTTGAAGGGAAAAATGCTAAGTTCACTGATTCATACACCCACAAACTTATCAATTAAAAATCTTCATAAACTCATCAACTAAAATCCTCCATTCTAACGACGTCTCTCAAGTTTTCACATGCTAAAAATATCCCACACTCTCTATATTACTCAAGTTGTCATTACGACGATGTGAAAACAAGGATGAGGAGCTCTTCTCTACTCCTCTATTTATATATTCTAGATTTTTACTTTGATACCCTCCGGTAACTCAACCGTAACTACTTTTACCGGGTTTTACTAAGATATTACTTAAGGTAAAAGCATTAATCACATGGGCTTCTTACCTTTTCACATGGGCTTATTCCTTCAAAGTCAACAACTTCTAGAAAGATTTTGGAATATTATCAAAGAATCTCGAATTTCCACCCCCCTACAATAGGACCCACTAAAAAAGAAACATGTGGAATCTCTTCTTGTTTTTAATGCCCACAAAGTCCCACTTTAATCCCACCACTAATATCAAGTCAAAAAGGAGATAAGGGATACTTTCCACCTCTTTTCTACCTTTTAGACAAGATGACAAGATAGTAGTGCTCACTCTTTAGGAAATATCTGAATTCTGTCAAAAGTACAACTAAGTTTAACTATAACTAACTTTAGCTAGTCATGACTAACTTGATACCTCCTTAAAGTACTTGGGCAGCAAATAAACCTTCTCAACACTTAGTTATAACTAAATATCTTACTACTAGATAAACTTCCTATGTGTAACATAGGTCGTTACAGAGCAGAGTGTTTTGTAAAGAGAAGGTAGCTTCTGTATATTGCGCTCAGAGTTTATCATATGCTGTAACGTCCGCTGAGAACCAGCTGAATTAGATGGTAGAACAGGAAGAGTAGTAGTATGAACAGGCTGAAAACCTGACATAAGTCGACCAGACTATGGTGCTCCTAAAGATGGAGGATGAACAACAACACTACCCTCGAAGTGGATGAAGAAATGGGTAGTATGTGAACCTAAGGAGGTTGGACAAGAGAAGCAGCAGGTGGAATGGCAAGTACAGAACTAGATGTAGGCTGAAACCAAGATTTCTGCTCATCAAAAACCACATATCGGCTAATATAGAGCTTTTGGGAAGTGGGACGATAACATCGGTATCTTGTCTTCTCAGAAGCATAGCCAAGAAAAATACACTTCACAGTCTTGGGATCCAACTTCATACATTTTTCTTCAAGAACATGGACGAAGCAAATACAACCAAAGACCTTAAGCTACCAAAACTTCAAAAAGTGTTCTCGGATGTACAACAGCCGTTGATGCACGATTCATCAGATACACAACAACTTCATCAACTTCGGCCTAATAACACATGGGCATGGACATCTCGTTCAACATTGCCCTTGCTGATTCTGCAATGTGAATGTTCTTCCTCTCAGCGACTCCATTCTGTCGAGAGATGTAACCACATGTAACTTCACGCTTGATGCCTTGTTGTTGTAGAAATGCATCAAAGTTGGAGACGGACTTATCTCCTCCATCCGAACATAGGCGAAGGATACACTGATTATATTGCTTTTCAACCAAGGTCTTGAAGGTCTCAAATACTGACAGTATGTCAGATTCAGCCTTCAAGAAGTAGACCCAAGTGAATCTCAAGAAATCATCAATGAATGATACAAAGTACTTGGAACCATTGAGGCTTGATTGACTTGTAGTCCAAACATCAGAATGAATCACCTCCAACACCTTGGAGGCTCTAGTGCCCTTATGGCCAAAAGGTTGCCTAGCTGACTTGCCAAACTTACAAGCTTCACATATCTCAGATGGAATAGCTGCTGAGAACTTTGAAAATCCAGCGACAAACTCTAATGTAGATAAGACTTTCAGTCTAATTCATGTGGCCAACACATTTGTGTCACATGTTCATATCCAAAACTTGTGATGAGTGTGTAAACATAGCATTTTGGGACTTGTGCAGCAAAGCATCAAGCTTAAACAGTCTGTCAATTCGAGTATCTTTTGCTACTACACATAGATCAGGTAAGGACTCAACTGTGCAACCATCCTTGTTGAATCAAACTTGATATCCTTGTTCTATCATTTGATCAACATAAACCATGTTTCTAGTGATGATAGGAATATAGAACACATCTCTTAAAGCTTGAATCCTCGAAGATGCAACAAAAAGAGGTATAGTACCAAGATGAGTGATCTTGTGTTGCGTATCATCACCTGTGTATACATAAGCTTGAGTCTTGACATGTCCTTTATGACTGGACCAATCTTCATGAGCCGTCATATGGTTGGATGCTCATGTGTCGATATATCAATCATTTGCTGGTGTAGATGCATTCACCTCATGGGCCATGGTAAGAAGACTCTGATATGTCATCTGCTCCATAGTAGCAAAGTTCTATTGTGAGAGTTTCCCACTTCTGGTATCAGCTTGATTCTTGAAACAAGTCTTGATAAGATGACCGTTCTTCTTACAGTTATGGCAGAAATGATCCTCTCCACCTTGAGGTTGTTGTTGCAGCTGTTGTTGACCCCTACCACCGAAGTTACCTCCACCTCGATTATTTCTTTCACGACCTCTACCTCCGCCTCTTCCTCAATCATCAATAGAGAGTGCTTGTTCGCTGACAGAAGTGGATCTACTGCCGACAAGATGCATCTTTTCAGATACCAACATAAGTATCAACTCATTAAACTTGGGAAAAGTATCACGCACAGCAATGGAGGTCTCATACAGCTTGTACTTCTTACCAAGACCTTGAATGGTATGAAAGATGAGGTCATCATCCTCTACCTTCACTCCAATGCTGCTAAGTTGATCAACCAGACCTTTTATTTGGTAGACATAATCAGTAATGCTTACTGATCCTTTCTTCACCTCCAACAGCTGCTGCTTGAGTTAGAGCTTACGTGTCTTCGTAGACATCTGAAGCACATTCGCTAATGCATCTCACACCTCCTTGGGTGTGTGCACGGCTTGAATGTAACCAAACGTCATTGGTGAAACATACAAAAATAGAATGTACACCGTCTGGTGTGCACATTGATTCCACATCTCTACAGTCTTATCAGTATCTGGTCCGGACGGTTTGGTAAAAAATACATGTTACAAGCCCAAACAACCCTTGACCTTTGAGGAATGCAGACATTCAATACTTCCATATCAAACAGTTATGATTGTCCAAAGGCTCCTCGGTGTTGGCAAGCAAGACTTCGACCTTACCAACCATAGCAAAAGATGCTAGTATAAGATGAGAGCAAAGTGTCTCAGAATCCACTGAAACTTGACAGGAAGATTCTTGCAGAAAACGTAGACCCACATAAAACTCAAACTCTCAATAGGTCTGCACCATATAAATCATGAAAACCAAAAATGTTGTTACGCTCTCCAGATATGCAGTCAAAGTTTCTTAGACAATACGTATAAAACTCAACTTGCTCCAAATGACTCTGAAAAAGTCTCTAGAAAGTTCTTTCTTAAAAGTCCAGCCTTTTGGTACAAGAAAAATTTCGAGGATTTGGGCTAAAAGTGAGTGGAAGATCTTCAAATACGTGGTCAAAAGCTCCATTGACCTAAAAACAACTTGCTCCAAATGAGCTAAAAATTGCAGGGTTACTTAATTCAGGGCGGCTGAACAAGACACCCATGGTGTCCCATGCTGAAATGCCAAAAACCCATTTTCTCTTTAATAACTACTTCGAAGATCTCGACTCCTCCAAGATCAGCAAAATACAGTGAAAAATACAGCACCTCCCTTCACCTGCTTACACTCTCTTGCACTTTTGCTACCAAGAGCTTTCTCTCATGCCTCTTCACTCTCTGATACCATGTTAAAATTAGGACAGTCTCCAAGATATGAGCTATCACACCTAAAGGGACTTACAAAGTAAGAGAGAGAATATTCATCAAGAGAAGCGATGGAGGGTCATCAGTCCCTCCTGTATATATAGAAAGAGGGTACATAAACTATACCCTCCACTCAGTCTAGACCTAACTACAGTAGGTGCAACTTAACTAACTAGAGCTTGCACAAGTATTAACATGGGGAAGGTTAAACTTTCAACAACACCACAAACTAAAGGATATTGAAGGCAAGCTTAGGCTTAGGATACTACTGATGTTTTGATTTGATGTGATTACTATAGAGAATCTAGCACCTTGCTTGTGTTTGATTTCTGTATTTTCTTGTATTGAATGAATGAGATCTTAAATGCATCTTTATCTTCTTAAGGTACTAGGCGTTCCATAGCCGTTTCAGAAACTAAAAGTGTCCATAATGAAAATTGGATGGCTCAGAGAAATATCTGATTTAGGATGTTGTGACAGTTTTTCATTGTTCAAAATCACATGTCGAGACCTGAAGAAAATCATGTGAAATTGAGCACTTGTAAACTTGATTCTGCAACTGACTTCTAATTCTTGAAGGACCTACTACTGAAAGAGTTGAAGAAAACTCGGCACCCTGTCATCCGTACTTAGCCTAAGCACTGAAGCAATCATCACCCGCATCCACTCTTGAGCTTGAGTGTCACGGTCAAGTCTAGACATGTCCTTTGAATAGTTAGCTTGATTGCAGCTAATCACAGACAATCAGTTGTAAATTCACCTGCCGAATTCGACTGTGAGTTTAGAGATTAATATATACACGATCTAACTCGAACCTCAACAGCTTGTGTCCTCATATATGCCATCGATGTTCCCAGCTGAGTACTTACAATCATGAACAAGATCATGACAACCTCGAGCTCCTTGCAAGAGCTCTGTGCTGCAATTGACGCTTCACTGCATGGACTGAAGGTTTAATAAACGATGCTTGAATGAGTGTGTTGACGCTTCTGCAACCACTTTCTAGATTCAGTCTTCTTACGTACTCCTAGATGATCTAGACCTCTGACCTGGAGTTCAACGGTTGACCTCGGTCAATGGCTCGGGTTGTCTTGTGAGGTTTGAATGAAAGAAGCATATACATAATAGACAAGTGGAAAAAGCCCTCGTCGTGGTATACAATGTGACCACTAAACCAGTGAGGGAGAGAAGAAATGCTTGCAACACTAGTTGTGTCTAGCAAGCTCTGCAACCTGCTCTCAAGTAAGGAGGGCTCTGTGAGATGAACCGCAGATACACCACACTTCCTGACCGATGAAGAAATCGCTTCAACTACCAAGTTCTGCTAACATCTTTTGCAGAATAATATTGATAACATAATACTGATATGGTATAACAGTATAAGAGACATACCATCCTAATCACAAAATAGTTTTTTAATAGATCTTTTGTTAAAGATGAAGTCATCCAAAAGTCTCAATTGATATGGTATAACAGTAATACATAAGAGACAAACCATCATAATCACAAAATATTTTTTTTAATATGTCTTCTAGATATGCATACCTGTTAAAAATGAAGTCATTCAAAATTCTCAATCGCAAAAAAGAAAAACTCACAAAAGCATCCTTGTATGGGTAGTCATGGATCTTCCATCAATACGTGTCTCAAAGCAAGTGCCGCTAGATGAAAATAAGAGTCAACCAATGGATCCGCAAGAATTATATCTGTCATATATGCAACTCATTTATAGCTGAAACATATATCTTCTCACCGTCCATGAAGGAGGAAATGAAAGCTCTATTAACTTTCTTTTCTATACGAAGATTCGTCTCTCACACGAACAAAGTACAATGTCTCAAATAATGTTACACTTAACAATGATTTTCCTCTATGTATACGTCAAAAGAGATTGTCCTAATTTAACAAGAGATAGCATGATCACAGTTACACTTTCAGATACTTTCGATCAAAGATTGAATCGGATGCAATCAGAGACACATCTCTATAATGTAAGATGAGATGTGATACGTAATTGAGGAGAATTCGAAGACACTTGGTATTAAGCCATGCACTCGTACATGCATAAGATCGAAGACAACCTATAATATTTATGATCTAAAATTTTCAGATTGGAGACGAGCGAGAACAAGATGTAAAAAAAACTATGACTAAAATCTTCTGGAGTGAAGACATCACATCTCTAACAAGGACCTCAAAAGAAAGTAGGAGAGACTGAGTAGGAGTTAGTAAATTATTGTTACACCGACGTAACGTTACTTGTATGAAGGAAGACACATCTCTATATGCAGATTAATAAACTCTCATAGTAGTGAAACAGATGTATGATCCAAAGATGACACGACTAAAGCTCAACTACCCAAAAAGCCAAAAAGACAAAGATACTATAAACTAGAAGACTTACTCCACCATGTCTACGAGGTCAAGAAACCTGCTCAGTGATCAACTCATCATCTGGACAAAGAAAAACTATTTGTCTTAAATAGGCCATAAGCAAGTCTTTAACAAACCGCTCCAAATTGTCAAGGTAAACAAGAGCAGGTGGCACATATATTACGTTCCTCAAGTTTGAAATAAAAGAGGAGCGAAATAATCCTATAATCGCAACGTCATTACATGCATAACATCTTGTTTTACTATGCATACGTAGAGGTTAAAACTTAAAAAGAGTAGTACGGAGAAAAAAAACAAAGAAAAAAATAAATCCAACTAGTGAGTGTTATGAGAAAAAGTCTTTTCTTCAATCTTCTGCGAAATATCTCATTTGGTGAAAAGGATATATACATACGAAAAACAAGTGCCGAATCTGACCTCGAGGTACAGTAGGCTATTATACGTAGCACGTTGACATCACTTTTTGTACAGGTCCTCTACTGTATTGTTATTCAAATTCGCTACTTAATGAAATACTGTTTGAGAATTACAAGAATTACAAACTTGGAACTACATTTGAGATAATATTAGCAAACTGTATTAAATACTTACTAAATAAAAATTATTATTAAGTAGAGTTATCGTGAAATGCCAGAAGAAATATTTATCTTCGAACAATAATGAATAATCTGAATTTTTTTATGTTGATAATCAAAAACATCAATTTATTTAAACAAGAGTACAATAACAAATTATACCAATATACGAATGCCAAACGAATAAATTATCACAATTATTATAAGACACCTCATAAACAATCCACGAATAAAAAGAACATAATACTTGATTTTCGCTACCAGAGTATAGCAAATTTGGTAACAGTACTGTAACGGTATTGTAGTTCCGGCGTTCTTTGAAACTCTCTTTGGGCTCCGTGCTCTTTCTAGGTTCGGTAATAACAGAGGGAGTGCACTATGAAATGCAAGAAACAACGTAACTTTAGAGAGTCTCGATAAGATGCCATTTTCAGGTTTTCTCCTCACAGAAGAGTATTACAGGTAACGTGCATGGATGTGAAATATATACTTTTACATACAGAAATGATTCGGTTCATTTTTTGTGTATATAATTATTTTGAAAACCAAGTTGGTGTGAAAGTCTTCTTTGTAAATCTATAATTAAAGAAATTAAACCTATACTCTTATGAGAAGTGAAAGGTGAATTAAATTAAAGAACTTGTAAGATTAAATCAATAATTACCAGGTGCGAATGAGTCCTAAGTACTTATTTGTAACAGGAGGCGCACAAACCGGAAAAGAAGTCCATCATCCGACCGGTTAAATGTCCGCCATAGAAAAGATTATAGATGGGTATTCACCCCATGTACATCTAGAAAGCCAGAGTAAAGTTATTGTATAAATTAGTGAAAGCCAGAGGCTTTCATTAATTTATGTAATAACTTTTTTGATGAAAAAGATTACGGTATAAATTCATGTGTAAATGAAATGAGAATAATTTATGGATTCGGTTCCTGATTTATACTCGTAGCAGTGCCAGAGTCAGCGTTACACTTATAGATTCTGTATGGATTTATTGAAAACTCTAAAGTTATTTAATACTTAATACTTATAGAAAAATATGTTTACAATATTTTTACATAATGTTTATATATTTATCGATAACATAAAACACCGTTCGATGTACAAGGCCGTGGGGAACGATATTGATAAGTTAGAGAGGATATTCACCTCATGTACACTTTTAAGTGTACATGAGGTGCAATTTATATTCTAATCATTCCGCGAGAAAGGTTAGAACATAAATTAATGTCATCATAAAGCGGCACAGTTTGAGAATGAATGTCCTGTATTTATCCTCTCACCAACGCATCAATCAAGACTCCACTTATAGTTTATATCCACTTATAGTTTGGCTAATTTGAGATTAATTAACATATAATAGTTATGAATTAATTTATTTTTATAACTTATTATAATATATTTTTATAACACTTACACATTTTTTGATAAGAGAAAAGAGTTCACTGTACAAGGCCGTGGGGAAGAATATTGATAACTTTAGTAAAGAGTGTATGCTGCGCATTTGCATATTATTCAATGATTATGGAGGGTGGTTACGTAATTTTTAAGATAATATGATATTATTTTCGCATCCCTGAAGTTCTCATGAGGGTACCTGAAGGAGAAGTGCTCAGTGGGAGGAGCGTCTGCTTATGCACGCATATCCACGTACAAAATTCAACCTGAACACCGGTGGGCCCGCCAGTATCGTGTTTGGGGAATAAAGCAACTAACCGCTAGTGCGCAGAGGGCCATATTAGTTGCTTAATTGCCCAAGATTCTCATTGGACAAGTTACCAGATAGGGGCATTTTCGCCCTGTCGGGTAGTTGACGAAGCCAAAATCATTAAACGGTAAGTTCCAAAAATACTAACGAAGAATAATCGTTGGATTGTAGGAAGGAAAACTGCTAACCAGATAAATTACACTTACTTAAAGCTCGAGTCAAGTGCTCCGGGTGACCCAGAATATTTTATTCTGCGGGTTTGCTTTTAGAGAATGAGAAATTTAATCGTTATTTAGAGAATAATTTTTTGTTACAGCGTGACCATCTCAACATGGAACCTGTGAAATAATGAATCAACTTAAAACTGTTCACCAGTTTTACAAATTATAATTCATCTAGAAACAAACAACTGTGTATGGAGAGAGAAATTTTAAGATGAAAATTCGACGTTTCTTTGAGCAAAACACACAAGTTTCATCAGATCAAATAACACTGGGAGAAAGAAAAGATTATTCGTTCTCATGCTTTTGTACTCATAGTGGGGGTTTAATCCGATTTACAACATCTCTAGATCGGGGAAGAAAGGCATCCTCGATCGAATTCGGGGAACTTTTGTTCCCTTGTCGATAACGGAAAAGAGAAATATATATATATATATATATTACATGGAATTATAATTCTAATTTAAACTGATTAAATGATTTTTTATCTTTCTATAATTATTATACATTAACTAGACCTACCGTTACTAGAGAAGGCAGACTTAACCCATGAGTGGAGGGAGTGGGTTTCAGCATATAAGTGCAGCAGCTTGCTTAACTCATTTTATCATTTTATCATTATTCGACGGATTAATTTAATACCTAACCCTCCCAGACGGGAGAGTTAATAAATTCCCTTTCAGATGGAAAGAGGTGAATAATAAGCAAGCTTAATTCAGGAAAAAAGCATCCATGAACTTGCAATGGAATTACGCATTTGCGGTTTATCTATGGGTTAAAAGAAAATCCGGAGTTTAACTTGTTTCTCTCTCCTTTAACTTTCTTCTAACAAAAAAAATTACACCATAGGACGAAAATCCCCCTTTCTTCTCAACGTTTGATAATCGACGGATGGAAGATGCATAGCAAGAACTTATGAAACCCCATGGTCGAGCTATAAAGGTTACGATCCGCCCGCAGCCAAAGCGGGGTGTGTTCGAATCTTCCTCACCCTGCCGGCAAGGGTTAGCCTGTGAAAAGGAAGCAACAATCGACTCCAGAAAGCCCCACAGCGAAAAGAGGCCGAAACTTTCCTGGGGTTGTCTCGCGTTTCGTAAGAGAATATCTATACAGACTACCACATTCGGCTGACAAGGATTTGGTCGGAAAGCGAAGGAAAAAGACGAGGTGCAAAGTAAAGGAACCTGTACCGATAGTCCAAGCATGGTCCCGCGACTTGTCAAGTAAAATACGTGGTCGACACAGGAAAAGATGCAACTTTGAATGTAAGGATATACGAAATCGAACCAGAACGCCAGAATAGATTAATTAGTATTTCTGCATGTTCCTCTCTTTCGAATCACAGCGTATCCGCATCCGCCAACAACCTTGTTTCACTATCTGAGGCGACAGCCGTTTCTGAATTCCCCTGAGGTCTAAGCTCTAGTGCATAATCTGACATCAATCGATAATGTCCAAGACTTGCATGTAGCAACGTAAGCTGGTCTGCATATAACAGACGCTCTGTCTGATTCGTAATCTGCAGAAGGACATGGTACAGACTATGCTGAATTTCTCTCTACTAACATCGACTAAGTTGCCGAATCCACTGTGATAACAAAAAGCTCCTGGCTCAAAGCTGACTACTACATTGAAAGTGAGCTCGAGCTATACTGCGTTCTCTGCCAGCAAGTTCAGGCTGTCCTTGTTGACTTTGCTTTGGAAGTACTCGTAGTACGTGAAGGGCTTGTACCGGTTGGGATTTTGAGGAGTGATCAGTGCGGGAATAGGCTCGATCACTTTCTCGTCGTTTGGTCCTTCGCAAGGAAAGCAGAAGTAAGCAAACGAATGGCGATCTTTTCTCGGGTTGTTGATAACTCGATGGATGATGCTTCTGTATCTGCCATTGCTCCAGGCCTGTAGAGAAACCGCCAGAATGAGACCAGGAACAAAACCTTTGCAAGTTAAGCGAGATGACAACTGGGAGAAAGCGATAGGACTACGGTAGTAACTGAACAGAAGAACAAGACCAAGCCACGGCCATTTTCGAGATAATGCCTTCGTACCTGAAGAGGCTAGCTCGAGCTCGGCTGAGCTCGAGCTATACTGCGTTCTCTGCCAGCAAGTTCAGGCTGTCCTTGTTGACTTTGCTTTGGAAGTACTCGTAGTACGTGAAGGGCTTGTATCGGTTGGGATTTTGAGGAGTGATCAGTGCGGGAATAGGCTCGATCACTTTCTCGTCGTTTGGTCCTTCGCAAGGAAAGCAGAAGTAAGCAAACGAATGGCGATCTTTTCTCGGGTTGTTGATAACTCGATGGATGATGCTTCTGTATCTGCCATTGCTCCAGGCCTGTAGAGAAACCGCCAGAATGAGACCAGGAACAAAACCTTTGCAAGTTAAGCGAGATGACAACTGGGAGAAAGCGATAGGACTACGGTAGTAACTGAACAGAAGAACAAGACCAAGCCACGGCCATTTTCGAGATAATGCCTTCGTACCTGAAGAATGTCACCGCCGTTGATGATGAGGCCTCCCCTGCTGGGGAGAGCAGTGATCCACCTGTCTCCTGTCACATTGATTTGAAGCCCCGAGGCGTCGAATCCCTGACCCACAATGGTGAGAATGCTCGTATCCTTGTGGGGAATGAGTCCGATTTGCTCGCCACACTCGTCCAGCTCGTGTTCGGACTTCTTGGGATAGTAATGCATGATCAAGTGTCTGGGCAACGAGTTGTCATGATATTTCGTGCGGATGAAACTGGAGTCAAGTCCTAGGCTTTCGGAGACGAGATCCAGAAGTAGGTCCATGAAAGTGCCCAGAGGGTCTCGCAGGGAAGTGAGCTTCTCCCTGTGAATGGGAAAAGACACCCGGCAGTTTCAGAAACTGACTGTAAGTAATGAGTCCTCACTGTCGCTGTGACCTCTATCATGAGAAAAATCTGCAGATTTCAACCCTCGTGCGAGCAGAGAACGTACTGATCACGATGCTGATGCAAGCCCCATTTAGACAAGAGCACCTAAACTGTTCGAGCAGACGAAGTTGTACTCTTCTTATGCACAAGCAAACTTATTAGGACACCGTGTAAAAGACTATACACATTGTCAAGTGAAACGCCCGAGCATGCGTACCTGTACGTGGGTATTGTGGATGGGAAAACGTTCGGCAACGTGGAGAAAGTCAGATTCTCAAAGGCCGCAGTCAGCGCACCATTGGCATCGTTGATGCCATTCGAAAGGGCTGGAGGAGCTTTCCTGAAGGTGTAAGGCATGTCTGACGACTGGTGATAATGGCGGAAGACGTATTCTTCCATGTGGCATGTAATACCGCGGAATATGAGCTGGCTCTTCCAGCCGACCTGGAAAACTCCCACCATGGGCTTGTTTTCCTTGTGGTCTAAGTACATCTCTGTTTTCTTCTCCTGGGGTTGCTCATAGAACTCCTTGCTGACATTGAACGCATCGTCGAGGCACTCCACAGGGACGCAGCTGTTGATGGCTTCGAAGAAACCGAAGGTCTCGAGAGCGTAGGTGAGCTGCTTGATCACCGAGGCCCTCTCAGCTGGATTTTCCACACCGGTGAAGTCGATGACGGGAATTTGATCACGGTGGTACGCTGTTGGGTCCGCTGAGCCCATGATGTTGTAGTAGTACGAGTGCAGATATCACTCTACTCTCGTGGAAATCAGATGCGGAGGAAAGAATGATATGAGCCTTGCCAGTTGCCCTGTCGAGTTCTGCTCTTGACGAAACTGAGCAACGTTCCGAAGGAGTTAATACTGAGCTTGCCACTGAGTGTCTATCGAAGAGGATCCGAAGACAATCGGTGCAGCTGCAGACCGAGAAGGAGAACAGTACGAACAATGCGAATGTTACGGTCGTATTTATATTCAGAGAACTCTTCAGCTACTGTGGGCGAATTCTGTAGGGACTTGAATAGAGCTGACGCTTGCTTCCTCGAGATTGCAAGCTCTGTTTTTGAATATACCACTTGGTTGGTGGTTCTTGTTATGAAATCCGCAAATTTGTGTTCGTGCATGAAACTGGAATTTCGTGGGTATTTACTATGCATCATAGTTGCCTCCTCGGCAGTTTTCAAGGGGAAGAAAAAAGAGTGCTTTCTAACTACATTTCTCAAAGCCACATTCCATGTTTTGTGGCATGCAATCTCCCAAGTAAGTACACTACACTTTTGATTTATTTGTTATTTAAAGAGGATGTGGGTCTAAACCTGTTACTGTAGGCTTATAGTTGTATCATTCTGAGAAGCATGCATATTCACCCTCTTCCAAGAGGAAGGGTCAGGATAAATGAATGAAAGTTAAATTAAATTTATTAACTACAAAATATTTCATTAAATTTATTAACTACAAAATATTTCAAGAACGAGGTGTTTATACCAGGGAAAGGTTCAGTTGATGTAATTTGCTTATGGGTTCTGTGACTGGAGTGATCATGTGTTATCAAGTGAACTAAGTTCAGATATAGGTTTCAATTTTAATAACATAAATTTAGAAATAATATCACTATTTCTCTTCTTTTCTTAAATGTATTTCAGTCAAACATCGGTCTTGCATTTTCTTCCGTAAGTCTACGGTTTGTTCCATGTTTTCTAATGTATTGTGCATTCAATTGTTTTGAAGCCTGTTTTCAACCAATTGTTAATGATAATTTTCTGAACAGTGTAAACGTTTGTCTTCTACTCCTCGACCAGAAGTCCATGTTGCATATATATTGACTCGCCGTACTATTCTGTTGCAGCATTGTTGGGAAGCAGCAGCTTCACTTCACACTTTCGGTGGGAGGAAACAATCTGCCTTTTTGCAGGACAAGTCCTCCAAGTATCGACATTAGAAGGGAATCAACAGGAAGCAACTTCTTTGCACGACAAAAAAAAGAGGGCTCTATTGTCTCTAATTCTTTTAGAGACGCATGGAAAGCGACTCTCATCTTATGTTGAGACAAACTTACGCTGGTTCTTCTCAACAAGGACGTGGCTGTTACAGGCAAAAGCAAGCATTTATCAGGGTAGTTTTCACTTCTATGACGGTCGCTCATCATTCTCTCCTTTTGAGAGGACATTGTCGCTGTTCTCTTCTACACTGGCGGATCCTGTACATGTTTGGCAACGAGCATATCCACTTTACTCGCTGAATCGAACCTTTAAACCACGTTCTCGAATGATCGAATGTTTTTTTTTCAACTCAACAACTTTTTTCAATGTACTTTAACCTTTGCATAGTACTCTCATAATTATTGCGTCAGAAATCCATGAGTAATGACGAAGAAGCAAAGAACATGTTATAAGTTCAGTTACGATTTACATTTCGTGCAAATATATCTTACTCTTTTAAAGGTCTAAGAATGCGTGAGTGCAAAAGATGTCCATGTAGTTCGAAGTATATTATACATACCATTTAGGTTGCATCCGCGTGTACCGGACCTGACGATTATCAATGCTTCCTTGGTCTGTAGAGTATGTTCACGTGTAACCAGAATGAATGAGCGATTATTGTATTTTTCACTGACGTGAATAGTTTTTATTTTTTGGCTTTGTTTTCAGCCAGGTTCTGTTTTGTCATGAGTACTCGGTGCGAGAATGATTGCTCAAATTGTTAAACTCTTGTCAAGAGAGAAAAACTCACTTTTGCACGAAGCGCAGAAGATCAAACTTGTACCTTCACACTGGGAGATGAAGCTCTCCCACTTATTAATTACCTTAATCTCAAATTTTCACATTAATTTGTATAGAACTTATATTTACACATATACACATATTCTGATAATACAAATCGGAAAATTTTCTCTCGCCTACAAACCAATTCTGACTCCTCACCCCGTGATCAGGACGAGTCCCATCTGCAGTTTCTTTTCTATTTCCTTGCGTGTCATCTTCTTTCCCGGCGAGAAGCTGATGTTGCATGTATATTTATTTATTTATTTAAAGAATAAGCTTGAAGTTTGTAAAAGTTATAATCTAACTACCCAACTCGTAACATTTATACAGGGTTCACTGTATATTATCTGAAATCAGTGGACCTCCTATGGCGAAAACTGGCCTACAAAGTTCTCTGAACTCTTCTCTCCCTTCCTGAAGATTGCTACGAGCATTAACGTTAGAAAACCTTTTCTCGCTGCTTTACCTGATCGATCACTCAAATTCATACCCGGCGATTCCGATTTTCAGATCAATTTCCCCACCTGCGCATACTGCAGCAACGATCGCATCGCCCTTGGAAACTTTTGCCACCAAGGCCTCCAGCATCAGGCGAGCGCCCCTCGTCACTCCCTCAGGCTCCGTCGCTTGCTGAACCGTTGGTCAGAGCGAGGACGTCGTCCGTTACTTTCCTCGTATCTGCCGCGGCTGTGTTACTGAAGTTCGCCTCCATTTTTTGAAGTAAAGCTCGGGTACCTATCGAGAGCTCTGAAAATCACTCCCTTGACGTCACCCTCTTGGCTTGAGCGGTAACTCGAGCTGAATTCACCCTCAATTTTATCTTCTGTCCATGATGTGCGAATAGAATGAGTTGAAGCTATATTGTGTCAGGAATTAATAATTGCGTTCCTTGAATCTTGTCGTGTGCCGTGAACACTCTATGATTAAGGAACATTTTACAGTTCCTTGACTGGCTTTCTGCAGGTTGTTATGTAGTAGATTCAAGATTGGGGTATGAGGGCGTATAATTCTGTCATAATGGGTACGAGATAGTTCCCTGTTCGTCCTCGGGTATGACAAGTAAACAGCTGTTAAACAGGAGTTCACTAGTTATCGTTAACCTGAGAATATCGTTCGTTGATAGTGTACATTGATAACTTTCTGAAATCACTGTTCCACCTGCGTTTCCTCGGACAGCCTTTCACAAAGGTTCTAACGCACTTCACTGTTATTCTTTACCTTTTCTTGGTTCTTCGTCACCTTTCCGTTCATGTTCTCGGATACCCCACCCAGTTGCTTGTATGTATCTACTTCATTTGTGTGCATTATTCGATCCTTTCATTGGACGTGGTAGAAACAACGAAGTAATGACACACATGCAAGTACAGGAACCCGACGGGAGGACGGCTAAGAGGAGGCATGCGCAGGTGTGCTCTCTGCTGTGACAGTGTCGTTCCGGACTTCTTACTTCTCTGAGGTTCATATAATACTTACTTGAGATACTGAACCCAAGAGACAAAGCGTGGATTCTGCCGGCTTTCACAACCTTCATGGAAGGAATGATACCGCCTATTATATAATTCACTGCAAACTATATGGAAGTAAGGTTGGTGCTGGAGGAGTGACATGTGCCTCTTCATAAGCATTACTTCTGTGGTTCCGAGCTGCACTCGTCGACATCCATCTCTTGATTTCATCCTGACAAGCATAAGGAGTGGACCGGACCATCACGTCATTTATCCTTCCCTTTCCAGTGTTATTACGTTGAGGATTCTTCGAGTCTGATTCTTATCCACAATAATCCAAGCTATAATTAGAGCGATCGTGAGGACCTGGTGATGAATCACATGAAAAAAAGTGATACAATGTCCTCGTGTTTCTCGTGGTTCTTGATTGGGTCTTCCCATCCGTTTGCTATAAATTGCGTCGCGTGTTATAATTTCTCGTGGTGCATCTTGGACTGTCATTGTTGTTGATGCAACGTTGTACGCAAACAACACACACGATGATATCAAAGGCAAGGCTTTCGTCAGGCACAGGCTGGCAATTGGGCCTGTTATTCTACCATGAGAACCTCGTTTGCTATCTCGGCCAGTCCTTATCAAAGCCGAAGCTGCGGTGAGTTAGGGCCCAGCCGCACATAATTTATTACGACTAGTTTGTTCTCTGCAGCTAGGTTTAGTAATAACAAGTACCAATACACTTGTCGGTTCTCAATAGAATTAGAGCAAACAATATTTTAGAAAACAATGGATTCATAGAAGTTCTTCTTGGGTATTATCTTATAGTTTTCAAGAGAGATTTGTCTTTTATGCTGAAACTTGGTATATTATTTATTGATTTTTGATGAAGTAAAAGAGAATATAAAAAGTATTATTTTTTTCATAACTCTTTGTCTTTTATGTTAACGCGTGTTATATGACTGTTAACTTTTCTTAATATAACATTCCAAACATTAATTGTTCAACGACAAGTAATTTAGGCTATGGTTCCGATAACAACATTTACCCCATGTTCCTGGAATGGAGAAACGTATAATTTTTCCAAACACGAAAAAGGAAAATTTGATAAACTACTGATAAACTAGTATGTACGGCTGGGACTTTAGTCCAAGTATGAGGCCTTAGGCAGGCCTTAGGTCTGTTTTTTGGTCCAAGGTCCTCTTTCTTTGAGTATGGTTCGGTTACCGTAGTTGAATGCATCCTGACTAGGTTTTTCGGTGTCAGGGAAAAGGTTTGGAGCTGTTTATGACAAAAGCTTGTACCAGAATTTGAACCAAATATCTAGCCACTATGATTTTCAATGTCTTTTAATAGCTAAGGATTGCTCCCCACGATGATTTTCAATGTTTTGCAATCATAGCTAAGGATTGCTCCCCACGTTGACATCTAGATTGATGGTTGACAACTGTGTACACAAGCCGGATTCCTGAAAAGTGTCACTGTGTCCAACTATACTGTTTAGTAGTAGATAAGCCAAGAGCTACCTTTCTCTTGTTTTAGCAGTTTTTAGTTTTCTGAAGAAGTTTGCTCTTACGCGGATTACACCATTTCCTGCAATACCGCGCATCGAGGACTAGAAGGTCGGGGTTCACCACCGACACCGGATCCCACGAGCTAACCCTAGTCACCGCCGGGTTAAACCACCGACCTGGACTTGCCAGGCCGAGTGCCAGACCCGATAATAAAGTGATCACTCTCTCAGTACTTCGTCAATCATATCAACAGGCATGCACCAAAATGGAAAGAGCATACGGCGAGACATGAGACAATTTAATTACGAGAATTCCATTTTTTCAGTTTCTGTAAAACATTTTATTCTTTCACCAGTAATCATTTAATAGACCCTGGTAGTACGGTACTACTGTAATGCTAATTTAAATCGCGTATAAATGTTGGTGCTTTTTTGTGCGTGATGTATTTTTTAAATATACGGAGGCTGTACGAGATACATTAAGAACTACAAAGAGTGCATGTGCGAAAAGAAGAAGGAAGGTATTAATGCACACGAAAATTTAAATTCCAGTTATAGATTGTACGCTAAAGATTTAAGAGTCGTTTAAGATTCACTGTACGCATTTGTGTGAAATACATGAATAATTACATAATACCTGCGTGAAGTATTTTGTTGACTTACAATTCATGCGCGATACTATCGAAAGAAATCACTTTTTAAAACTTGCGCTATATAGATTGGCGCAACGGTAGGGAACTATTCAGGTATTCAGTTGTTTTACAGAACCATTTTAATCAAAATTTATACGCAGTTACTACCAAACAGTTCGAACCATTCTTACATATAATAAATTAAAATATTTCAAAGAAATCGAGATCTATATGAGATATATCTACAATTATGAACTAACCAAATTTTACTTATTTTCATTTTCGTTCAAAATATATGAAAAATTATTTCGAACGAATTATAGATTCGTTCATGTTCTCTCCGTCTTACTTGTAGATTTCTTATTAGAATACATGATAGTGATTATCAAGCACTATCATAAAAGTAGAGTCGTTAAAGAAACAACATCCCTCGTGAGATTTGAGATTATAATGCAATTGTGAATATAACGAGTGTGACTGTAATCGGAACCGAAAGTATGGAGAAACCTTGTTAGAGTAACGACTGTACCAGTTGTTGTACATGATTTGAGTGCATCCGGTTGGAAAAAGATCAATGAGTGATCGTACATATTGTCACTTGGAAACTTTCAATCATGTTCGGGTCCGATGTCGATTCTCACAGATGAAAAACGACGAATGCGCTTTCCTGTGGTTGATTTGGTGCTACCTGCAGGGAGGAGAGGAGAGAGGAGGGGAACGAGTGCATTTTGAGAGGGTGGAGTGCATTAGGATGGATTTTCACAGAAATTTTCACAGTGTTTGGATATGTTTTTTCGTTTTTTCATTTTTGCTTCTTTTCGTTCTAGAATTGGTAAATTATGTGAAGAAATGAATGAGTATTAAATATTTTTGGATATTTTTAAGGTTACAGAATCTTCTATGTAAGATTTTTGAGAGATTTTTGAAGGTTTTTTTCCTACATATAGTGTGTTTTTATCCCTAGAGATAGAGTTTTCTATTTGAGCAGGTATTTTTTAGATGTTCTTGTTATGAGTATCATTTGGTTAGATATTGTCTTTTTTAAGCTATGGATACTCTCTCTCCTATAAGATCAAGACTGATCCGAGATACATCATGTCCGATGTGCAATCAGTTATTTATCTCGCAAGGGGTAAAGTCTCATGTAGGAAAGATGCACAAGAGCTATGATTGGACACATGGGATCTCCAAGTTAACCGAGAGCGGAGGTCTACACTTGCAGTCATTATGACATCGTTAACTCTTCTTCTCGGAGTTCCTCTTGCGTCATGGGAGTGATTGAGAGCTCACACTAACACTATTCTAGGATTGTTCGAGATTATTTTTCCTTGTCCATATTTGTTCCATCGGTTATCTCGTGCTCTTCGTGACGAGGTGAGACAAGCATTCCGTCTACCTCTCGACAGGTTGGCATGGAACAGAACGAGAGGACGTAGTTATTGTTCCTCTTACTACCTCGTTGATTTTTCCGTTATACTCGAGGTGACAGAGTGAACATCGGGAGATGGCGGGTCGTCTGCAGAGATTCCGTGTTGATGACTAGACGGCCTTACAAGAGGAATCAAAACGTGCGGCACGAGGTAGGAGTGAGTCTGTCTCTCCACGTTGTCGTGTTGTGGACCGGCTCCTACCTGAAAATCAAATTTCGGTGCTTGTCGTTCCAAAGACACTCATGGGAAAAGCAAGCTAGGCCCCAGCTTATGAGCTTTTGGCACAATTTTGAATCTCCATTTTCATCGCATCAGTGGATAGAGCTCTTTGTCAGCACTTCGTAGGCACTTTGCCTACTTCATTTGGACTCCTAGTGGAGAAGTTACAAGACTCGAAAGATGGGTAAAACAAGCTAGGCCTCAACTTACGGGCTTTTGGCACGACTTCAGATCTTCACTTTCATCGCATCGATAAGTTGAGCTCATTGTCACCTTTTCATGGGCATCTTGTCTACTTCATTTGGACGCTTAGTGGAGAAGTTAAGCGACTCGAAAGAAGGGAAAATCAAGCTAAGCCTTAGTTTACTTTGCTGATTGGGTATTTGCAGCTCCATGCGCTATACTAAGGACGCAAGGGGTCTGCTTCCTGATTATGGAAGAAAACTTGTACGTACTTTGATTGACATAAGGGGGCTGCTTAAGAGGTTAGCTTGTTCTTGTGACCTGTCAACGGACAGTTCGGGAGATTTGGAAGTCCAATGCAAGTGTGCAAGGCGTCGTTTGGTTCAGATCTGTGCAGGCTACGCATTGGTTAAGACGGTTCGTGAAGCAGCGGATCAAGGTGTGTGTACTGAGAGAAATTGAGGTGTAGGGAGAGGATTTGAGGGGCTTCAGTAACTTATGAAAGAGAGTTGGATCGTCCGGACCGTTCCGGAGTCCAAACTTGCTGTCCTTGAATCCATCGTGATCAGAACGCCGACTTCTTCAAGAAATTGAAGAAGATATGAAGTTTCATCGAGCGGTTCAGAGTTCTGAGTGAAATTGGCTCGCAGAGAAACGCTTACGTCAGATTTTTGTTTGCATGCGACTTGAGATTGGGTTGTTCTTCGCGGTCGGTGAGCCAAGCTCTTCGTTCTTGGTACCTACGCGATCAAGGAGTCTTTATCTGCATATAGGAGAAGATCATGTGTGGATTGGATTGTTGGTTTGGGTGTGGTGAGCGATTTTGAGCCGCAGGGAGTCGATTTACGTCAATTTTTTACAACATGCGACCTAATTTCTTGTGCGGTTTTGCAAGAGGAACTCCAAACGGCTTGTTTGGAGTCTCGTTGGGTTCAGGGTAGCTATATCTACCTATCAGAGAAGACGGATATCAAATCAGGCGATCCGTTTGAGCGGTGTGTGCAGTTTTAAGTCGCAGGCAGGAGTTTTGGAAAGTTCGATCATCTGTGACAAAAAATCGGCGGTATCTCGGCTGTTGGGAGTCGGATCTGATAGTCCTTGAGGTCAACGGAGTCAGGGAAGAAGACCCTATCGAGATCTGAAGTCCGTTTGACGAAAGGAGGAAGTTCTAAGATAGATCTTTAGGTTCTTTCGTTACGATTTGCATCCTTTGGAGTTCGTTAGAGATCTAATTGGCTATATATAGCTTGTGATAGCCAGCTTTAGCTAAGAGCTTGTACATGGATGTTGTTAGGACTTGAGTTTGAATCGTGTGATACTGGTGCAACTCTTTTTGTTAGCAAAGAGAAGTTTCTCTTGCTTTGAGCTACGCTTCGGTGGTTTTGGGTTAAGGTTGAGATTCAGAGGTTCGTTTTAGAGGCTTTGAAAAAGATTACAGACCGCTCTAGAAGAACCGACAGTGTATATGCGTTGAGAGGTGGTATATACATGTAAGCGATATATCATCCTTTCGATTACGAAGTTTGACTTCATCCAAAGGTCTCAATCGCAAGGACCAAGGAAAAACTTCACTATCCCTGTCTGAGTTACATATCTTTCTCTCTCCCATCAATGAGATGAGACGAGAAATGACTCCAAGCTCGAAGACTTTTACTGTAACAACGGATTGTGGGGTCAGGATTGCTGAACTCATCTCTCTCATCTGCATACGAACTTGAGTGATAGTTATGGAGGTGGTCTGGTCCGTTTGGTGTTTCTTCAGAAAGTCGTTTCTTTTTTGTTTGGTTTTGTTTTTAGGCCTCTTTTCGCCGTGTGGCTTTTTGCAACCGTATGCTGTTGCCCTTGCACAGCATGAGTCCCCCCGCCAGGAGGATTCGACCCCACGTCGCCCGGGCTAGCTTGTTGGTTTCTTCAGAAAGCCGCTAGCTAGCTGCAGTAGAGGCAGTGCATGCAAGGGAACATGTAAGAGAGTTTTGACACATTTTATGTTTTCTACCTCTTCTGCCGTAAATCACCGCCGGGACTCGGGAGATGTCTGCAGACAAAAATGTGGGTTACTTGTGGCTACCATGAAAGGACGTCGTGATAATTTCTCAATATATTATCATAGACGCAGTCGAAAAGAAAGGAGATTAGACTTTGCCACGCGTGGATGCTGTAAAATCAGGATAGTCCGAAATGGAAGCAGCTAGAATCAGTTTTCTGACCAAAACGAAGAAATACCACCCCCAATATGCATCCGAATCCACCCGCGGAGTAACTTTGTATCGTTGTATGTTGTGTATAATAGTGAGAATGCATAGACGATAGGTGGAAATGCAAATTAAGTTATATTAAAACATCTGTAAATATTATATATTATAAGAAAAATCGGAAAATAGGAGTAAAATATAAGTTTAATGATGAATTTATCACCGATTGGGACATACAGCTGTCAACGAATTCAAATTTACTTCTAAAATTTGAATCTATGAAAAAGATTAGCGGGAAAATACTTTGAATATCTCATGTGACATCAGCAGAACATCGCTGCAAGTCGTGCATGAGATAGGTTCAGAAACAGAAAAGAAGAAGGATGTAATTAATCATAACATAATCGCAATTATAGACAATATCGTTAAGTTATTGATGTTAATACCGTCTTCCCTCGTTATATTAAACTTTGTCAAGAAACTGAGAAACAAAGACATTAACAACATTAATTAAACTGTTTATTCAAATAGAATGCTTTTTCGATTACAAGTTATAGTGATTTGATTTTGCCTATAGACTGAAACAATAATCTAGAGTCTTGTTCTTTTAAGAGTAGTCTATCAACCATCAGAATTGATGTCAGGAAAAATCCTCTTATATCAATCAAAATTACAAGATAGATATTCGAGTCGATAAATTTAAGACGAGATAAATATCAAACTCAATAATTTATTATGATGATAGATATCAAACTTCATAACTATATTTGAGATAGATACTAGGTTTGTTAACTATAACTCAGAAAGTTATCAAACTAGATAACTATAAAAATGATCGATATTGAGATAGTATCTATTTCTTGATATCAGTTGCTGATTATTGATGGAATTTCTATTCTCAAATCGACTATTTTCAATGTACTAAATAATATGCTTACTCTTTGAAATAAACTTTATTTGGAAGAAGAAGACAGTGAGCATCATTACGAGAAGTTGATAATAGCATGAAGAGGTGTATGACAGACCTTCTCAAGTAAATTGTCACTGATTTTTCACTGATTCTAAGAATGAACTGCAAATAAAAAACAAATAAAAAAACAAATAAAAACAAATAAAAAAGTTGTTACAAAAAGAGTTTATTGATTAATTTATATATCAAAAATATTTTTTCTAACTTAAAACTGTTTAATAATAATTTAAAAAGAAAAAAAATACAGTGAGGTGATCTATGCAGTGAAACACATACACAGAATAACACGATGGATTGACTTGAAGAAGTCATTTTGACTCTTGTTGAATAAGCAACAATTTACAAATGGTACCACTGAGATAAGATAGAATGTAAAAATGTGATGATGAAGGACAAGAATGTCTGAAAGCTACGGACTATATTTGTGATTAGCAATATAGTCCACATGTTGCGTGATAGCATGTCCACATGCCAGATGATTGAAATAAGTTAAGTCATTATGTTACAGTAAAATCCAACACTCCTCCTTATTGTTGGACAAGTGAAAGTCTTAGATACCAAGCCTAGCACGATGTACCATGACCGATGATTGTGACCAAGTTTTTGTTTAAAAAGTAGAAATCAAGTATTCCTTATCTCCTTTTTTAATTGATATTAATGGTGAGACTTAAGTTATTGACTTTGTGCGCATTAAAAGCAAGAAAGATTTCACATGTCATCTTTTTAGTGGTTTCTAGTGTAGAGAAGAAATTCTTGAGAATATTCTAGAATTCTTTTAGAAGTTGTTGACTTTGAAGGATTAAGTCCGTGTGAAAAGACATGAAGCTCATGTGATTATACTTTTATTTTAGATAATATCTTAGTAAAAACTCGATAAAAATAGTAAAGGTTATCGAAGGTTACTAAAATAAAAATCTAGTATGTATAAATAGAGGATAAATAAAGGAAGAGCTACTCATCATTGTTTTCACATCGTTGTAATGACATATGAGCAATATAGAGAGAGTGTGAGATTTTAAACTGTGAGACCTTAAGAGACATCTTTAAAATAGAGAAATTTAGTTTATGAGTTTATGGGTTTGTGAAGGATTGAACTTAACATTTTTCTCTTCAAGTTAATCATGTGCTTTCTTCAAAGACATCAGAGGTAACCCTTGAGTGAAAGACAGATCCAACACGTTACAGATGGATCGATGACTATCGTGGAAGTTGAGAGATTTGGGGTAGTTGATTGATAGGACCGCGGAGAGTTTACAATGTCGGGGTTGCATAACTCTACCTTTTTGTGTCTGTTGGTTTTGATGATGGTCATGTTATATCTCTCTCAAGTCAGAGAGAAGATGATGAGTCCTCAAACCTTGAGGGTGAGGATGGTTTAACTGACTAACAGGATATTCACGAGGATGTGATGGTTATGGAATATCTCCGTATTGGCATACTGGTGGGCATCGTAAGTACCAAAGAGCGAGATTGTGTCCTCCAACGAGCCAAGAGGTTCTGAGAGGAAAGAATACACGTACTTATGATGTTGGAGGATAGAAGAGTGCGTGCAATATCACACCCATCGTAAAGAGTATAATGAGTGCGACATGTCCATGAAGAGTTGGAATGAAACATACATATAGCTTACTCCAAATGGACATCAAAAACTTTAGAATTTTTTTAAAAAAATTAGGAAATATGGCTTCTCTTATGACTTTTATGCAAAATCAAGAAAATAATATTTCTCTTTTCAGTAAAATACGAGAAGATTTTAAATGATTTCATCTTTCTTTTTAGAAATACTAGTATAAATCAATTAACTGTTAATTCTAAACATCGTTTAGCGCGATTACTAGATGATCAAATTTTAATGTATAAAATGATAAGTATTTTTTTGAATTTAAAATATAGATCTAAACAAATATCAAATTTTGGTAATTTTGATGACTTTTTAGAATTTTTAGAAAAAAAGAAAAATAATTTTGAATTTGTTTAATCTTGAAAATATTTTACATCCAAAAGATCATAGAAAATTTTGAATTTTGAATTCTTTATCTCTAAAAAACAAAAAAAACACAACTTAATAAAAACTTTTTAAAAAAAACTTTAAAAACTAAATTCAAAACATTAAACACCTAAATTCGTGGAAATTTTTTGTTTTAGAACAGCTTTATTTGGACTAGTTATCGATTTGAAGATTTAGCTTGTATGAATAGATTTTGGTTTAATACAATAAATGGTAGTTATTTTCTATGCTTAGATTTTGAATGTATCCTTCTTTATTAACTTAAAAATTTGAATATTATTTTTAAACCCTATACTTTCTTGTTACAAAATAGAGTTTATAAACTTTATTTGCTAAAGTTTTTTTAAAGAAAACAATTTTTACTTATTATATTGATTATATTTTCAATTTTTACTATCTTTCTATAAAACATAAAGAATTAATTAAATATTTTCATTTAATTTTAATATATTTTAGCAGAATTTTTTATGTCAAAAAATTTATTTATGAATTTATCTTCTATTTCTGAAAAAACAAAAGGATCTGTTGAATTTCAAATATTTCATTTAACTAATCGTGTTGTAAAATTAACTTATCATTTTAAAATACATGGTAAAGATTATTCAATCATCAATTTTGAGCGGATCGATATTGAAATCTCCTACGATTATTGTAGGATAATCCTTAGGTGTGTTTTGAATAATTGATCAAAAACTCATCGACATGCATACGATTTGTATACAACTACGATTTGTATACAACTATGATGTGAATTGCACGACGAGTTAGAATGTTGAAATCTGCAGAAATTATTTCCATGTTATGAGTTCCAAAAATATTATGCGTCGAGAGTTGCATTGTCTTTTGATATGTTAGTAGCAAACCTCGACTTGTGTGCATATGTATATATTGAAAGCGTTCGATGTCTATGAAATGCGAAACAGAAGTAAGATTTTGTATAAGTGTCTCACTGAAGCACAAAATATCAGATAGTTGTAAATTATTATCTGCTCGAACATCAAGGTGATGTTTTATTAATGCTCTTGTGTTTAGAAATTGTATGAGCATGTAAGTGGAAGATGAGATATTCATTTGAGGATCATGGATGTAGAATTGCCACGATGATTTTAGTTTCAACCGTTTCATTTCGAGAGTGACCTGCTGTCTACAACTATATGACGGATCAGTTGTAATATATGTAAGTGCTTAGGATTTTTCACTCTGGATAATGCAGTGTATGTCAATCCGTGTCGATTTATGTGCTTGGGACTGAAAGCTACCTGATGCATGGTCAATCCTTGCGATCTGTGGATAGTTCGTGCAGATGCTTGTTGAACAGCGAATTGTGTTCTAGTGATCTTATGTTCTCTGGTATATTTATTGATTGGAAATTATTGTGAAATTTTCATAATAGACGTCCAAGATGGATTGATATTATTGGAATACAATTGTTTTTGTTTGTTCCTAGTTTGTGTTCCAATATTTGGATCAAAGAATTAGATCCAAATGATTTGATCATCGTTATATGTTGTTGTGGAAATGAAAATCCTATCGCTTCCATGTGTGAGTCCATCTCGTGTGTTATAATTAAAAACATAATTCTACTAAAATGGTAACCTTTAGAGATAAAGTACTGTGTAATCCACCTGTATCTTTTGGATTTATGGATATCTTAAATCTTTTTGATATAACGGAAAGAAAATTATCTTTTGAATGGAATAAATATTCGTTCCCATCAGTTATACTAACTACATGTTGATTATGAAGTTTCATATCTTTGTTAGTGTAAAATAAATGAGGTATATCGTTTGGTTTAGAATACATTTTTTGATAAGTTGAATTTAAATAATGTAGATCAGAAGATGTTTGTTGGTTGTGCGAATACGATTCAAAATTTGTATAAAAGTTGTATTGTTCTGACGCATAGGTTGAGTCGGTTCATAGTGTTTGAAAATGAAGACCATATGTTAGTGGTAATATTTTGAGAATAAATATTAGAAGACTGAAAAATCCATGAATCTTGAACAAGTTGTACTTGATAAAAATCACCGCAAACAATTATATCTATGCCACCGAATGGAAGGTTGAAATTCTGAGTTATTTGTTGTAGTCTTTGGTTTATGTAAGAGAACATTCTTGCACCCACCAGAGAGATTTCGTCTATCACTAATAATCTTAATTAGCTATAATATTTGATGTATTTATCCAGTCGATCTGGACTTAATTTTGATACGTTCATATCGTAAGAGTTTTTAGGGATCGCTAAGGCATTGTGAATAGTCATTCCTTGTATGTTATATGCAGCTCGTCCTGTGTATGCTATCTTCAAAACTTTTATTTGTTCGGGATCATTAAATCTGGATTTATCATCTTCGTATATTCATGACAATCCTTGTATAATTTTTAATAAGGTGAATGTTTTACCGGTTCTTGCTTCTCCCGTAAGAAATAAATGGATTGGTTCATGTGGAAAGTGTTTTTTTTTGTACATACAATCATTGAAGATTTGCTTTTGTTGTTGGTTCAATTGACGTAATTCAGCACAAAACGATTCTATTGGTATTAGAGGATCTTTGATCGGGAAGGTTTCTTCACGATTCGTAGTCTTAGAAGTACATTTAAGAGTAGTTCGTTGCATTAAGTCGACATTGTCCAAATCTAAATTGCTTGAATCTTGTTCCGGTTTGCTTTGTTCGTTATGATATTCTCTTATTTCTTCAAGTTCTGCCACCTCATCCTCAAATTTTTTCCAATCCTCGTTTACTTCGTCAGTATTGTACTTAAAAGTATACAAATTTTGTAACAATAGAATATGTGATTTATGTCTATTATATGTATTTTCCTATGTTTCAATTGAATCTTTAATGTTGTTTCGTCGTAAAGAAAAGGGACATATAACAGCACTTGCTCTCTGAAATACTCTTCGGGTTGTTTATATTGGTCGAAACATATCTATCGAACGATTTTAGATTTTCTCAATCTTCTATTTTGTGAAGTATTAAACTTGGCCACGAATTCTATCAAAGCCATTGAATTTGTTTGCAGATGTTGTGGACGTCGTGCATACTTATCTATGATGGATGGTAATCCTATGTTTGTCGAAGAATCATCTTCAAAAGATAGTTGTTTGGCACTTTGAGGAGGAAGGTTTGATTGGATGGACTACTAGTGTCTATGAATTGAAAAGAACGAGAAGTATGATACAAAGGTAATTATAAGATTGTATAGATGGCTAATTGAGCCGAAACTTGTCTAGAATTTGGAATGCATTGCCTAACTTTTTAATTCGTGTGGTTACTTCTTGATTTTCCTCGATACATTTATTATTAATTTTCTTCATCTCATTCGTTATTGTATTGTCTACTTTTGTTAAATATGAGGTACAATATTGTGCCGCAGCATGTGGATCCAACACGTATTGACAATCTGTGTTGGTTTGCCAAATGGAAGCAGCATTTTTTGGAAAAGAATTAATGTAAATATCTATTGGATGACGTTTGAGATATATAGAAGATTTTGATAAAGAATATCTTAAAGCTAATAAGTAAGTTTCATATGTAAGTTCTAAACGTTGAAGATATTGATCGAAGTTCATATCCAATCCAGTTTTAAAAGAAGAAATGATGTTTGAAATTCTAATAGATTTAAGCTTTATATCTCTCGTCGTTTCATCATCAAGTTCATCGTTAGTTAAAGGATATAATATTGTCGTTTTTGACATGGGATGCCATGGAAATCGAAATAGACAAGAAGAAGAAGATCTTTTCTTATAGCAAGTATTTGTGTGATGATGAGTTTGACATTTGATCGGCTCTTCGCTCAATAAGTGATGATCAGTAGAAATGTACTCGTCTATGAAAGTTGTTATTGATTCATCAAGATCTATCTTGAAAACAAGAGCATTTTTTATCCACAGTAGTCCGTGATTATGTGGACTGCCTCTGCTTTGAAATTCAGTTACGAAAAAGAAATCAGATACATTTCTCAAAATTAATTGATTATGTTGAATAAGCTTACAGAAACATTGTGTTCTATGTTCGTAATATCGTGCACATGTGACAGGATCTTGTCTAAGAAGTTGTTGTTTTTGTGAAGAACTTAAAGTTTCTTCATCATCCGGCAACGGTATATGGTTATCATTTTGTTCAATTTGAATAAGGTGTTCATCAACGGTTTCCAGTTTTTTTTGTTCGCAGTTAAAGTAATGAAAAATGTAGGTTTTCTTAATTGTCGGATCATCGTAAAAAGATTTCACTTAACGACTTGGTAATAGTCTGGAGTGAATCGTAATTGGGACAAACAAGAAAAAGCTTTATCTGATATAAGAAGTTGTTGTTTGAAATTGTCATTCTTGACTTATTTCACCGTCAAAAGAGAGCCTTGTAGTTTATTTTTCCTTCCTGAATCCAAGAAATGCTTAGAATTTTCTCGATGCAGATTTTGGACATCTTGAAAAAGATGTTTGGTAAATGTCTAGCAAATTTATGAGTTTTGTATAATAATTCTCATGAACCTAGTTTGTGATATGACATCTTCGAAACAATTTGTTCGTTTCTTCCTTGGCCAAAAACAAACAAGAAAAATTAGTCTCTTCACAATATTCATCTTTGAATAAACTCAAAGGGTGATATCCCTCGCTAGGAGCCACAGTAAGTTTATACTTTTCATTGGCGTAAATCATTTCAGGATCTAAAAAGTTTACAATAAATGTATCAGTGTTTGTGTTCGGTTCATGATTATTTTCATCGAACTCGTTATTTGTTTCGATAGTTTCTATTTCATCGAATCGGAGTTGTTCCTTGGAATAATTGTCGTTGAAAGTGTGAATCCAATTTTCATTCAGCTCGATATTGTGATGTTTGTATAAGTGTGTATCAATAAGATAATGTAAAGCTCGCATTACTTTGTTAGGTCAAACGTAGCTTGTTTTATAGATTGATTTTAGAGTCAGTTTTCTTTTGATTTCCACTATGATAGAACCTTCTTCATCAGCCGTACGTGGTAAATGTGTTTGGACCATGTTTGTATTTGACGGGATATTGATAACACTACCTCTTAGATGCCATTGTTGGAAACCATTGTATATATGAATGTTTCCGAACATGACTCTCGGTGAGATCAATCTTTCTTCGACTTCGTTCAAACATTCAAGATATGATATCGTATTGTTATTGTAAACTCTATATATCTCAAAGAAAAGAGGTATTTTGTTATCGTTTATATACCGCATAAACATCAAACAAATCCTTGTATTATCTTTAAGCTGTTCGAAAGTTATGTTAGTTGTTTCAGCATAAAAGGAAATGAAATCATAATGAATTTGATTGATATATTTTAAATTCTTCAAGAAATCACGTTTATAGCATATGTCACACGAATGATATGGAACGTCGAGTAAAGACTTGGAGTAAGTATCTACGTGTTTTTCTTCTAACGATAGTTTTTTTCGTTTTTTAGAAGTACGGTTAGATGTGTTAATTGAATTAGTCTTATTCATTATTCTGTATTGTTTTATTTTGTCAGAAAGTGTTTTTTTCATCTTAAAGAGTTGTGTATCATATTGTTTATGAGATTGTATGAAATTCTTTATGACATCTCTTATGGATAAATACGGATATCTCTGATAGAATAATAAGAGTTCCGAATATAGAATGTTTAATTGGTGAGAGTCAATATCTTGCAAAGGATGGTTTACTTTGGTCTTTTGGAGATTTAATTTATCTATGCCTAGTTTATAAATTATAGTTTGAATAGTGTTTAAGTTATTCTTATAAGTAGGATTTTTACTTATAAATTTACGTATTAATTGTACTATTGGTATATTTAGATGAATTAATCATAAATCTTGCAATTATTTCACTATATACTCCTATTTCTCAGTAAGAAATTCATCACGAATCAATACGATTGGTTCGTACTGACCGGAACTACCTTCATTATCATCATATAGAAAATTGAAAGTAACATGATACGAGTTGTTGTTTGGAAATTGAATTATATTCTTTCCAGAAGTAGAACTGTAGATGTGTATATTTTTTTGTAGGATGGAGGATAAAGCTAAGAGACATAAAGAATCACCCCATGCACCACCTTCCTTTGTCATTTTACCAACTTTGGTTGTATATTCATCTACAGATTCGACACGATGCGACACTCTCATTTCATCTTTCATGAAATAAGATAATATCAATGAATCATGTGTATCTCTAGCTCTTGAGTAGATATTATAAAGTTCATTTTGAGTTTGATTTCGTAAAGATGCGGTAGAAGATTTATGATGCAATAAATATTGTATCGAATCAAACATACAATCTCCTGGAGTATATACGAAATCTTCACACTTTTTAAATTCAGACAAATCTTTAGACATCTTAATAGAATAATAGAAGATTATGTTTGTTGTTTGATAAACTTAGAAATTGTAATCCATTAAAATTATGCAAAGGTTGTAATCCACTTACTTGATTATGATGACCGTCGTGTTGTTCAACTTGGGTTGTTCGATTATGGTTTGATGACGAAGTTTTAGTTCTCTTTCTTCTTCTCTGGGTAGTTTTCTGAGCAAGAACATTGTGGAGCAGAAGCACATATATCATGTAATCTTGAATATTTGCTACGTTTCATATGTTGCATTAAGTTTAAATTTCATACATTTTCACTACGTGAAGATGTTTGATGTAATTTGTATAAAATGATGTCACGTTTTAAGAGTAATGAACATTTTTGAAGTATTTACATTTGAAATAATCTTGAATTTTCCGTTTAATGTAATTAAATTTTACGTTTCGATTTGTTTTTGTTCGCAAAGATGTTTGTGAATCACATCACGTATGAATGGTAGTAAATTTCGTAAATAATTTTCCTTTCAAAAGTGTTTCAAAAGCATTTCAAAGCATTTCATAGCACTTTTTGTTTTTATTTCAAAACGTTTCATAGCGTTTCATAGCGTCTTTTGTTATTGTTTCAAAGCGATCCAAAGCGTTTCATAACGTTTCGTAGTGTTTCAAAGCATTTTTTGTTTTTTGTTTCTCCCAGTTTAGACGTTTCTCCGTGGGCTTTCTTGTTTCAAAGTGCTTTTTGTTTTTTGTTTCTCCCAATTTTATTCGTTTCTCCGTGGGCTTTATTGTAGATACACTTGTGTATGTATATGACATCGTATGTATGTTGTGTTTACGTGTCGTTTGATCGAACAACGATGTATGTTAAGTAACGATATGATGTGCACGACAAACTCATCAATTAAATGTAATTCTCTAATCATATCGAAAAACTCATCAATTAAATGTAATTCTCTAGATGTTTGCTTAGAAGAGTGGACATAAAGACTACTTGATCCTTTCAAGCGTACCAGGTATATAAGGACTAGTGATAATTACATCCCACAAGCCTTGACACTTCACAAGACGTTGCATCAGAAGCTTCCAGTGAGGGAAATTATTTCCATTGAATTTCTTTATCATATTGAGATCTATAGAAGGTGGTCCCATAACCTGTTGCAACTGGAGTATGTTGAGAGACTGAAGATGTAGCACTAGCCACCGGAACACCAGTGAACTGCAAATACAATGAGGCGCTCTAGGCAGAGAAACACACGTAGAATGAACTGATTTGAAGAAGTCATTTTGACTGTTACTGAATAAGCAACGATAGCACCAGTGAAGTAAGTCAAGTGTAACCAAGGGCAGGAATGGCCGAGTTACAAACCTACATACTAGATCTATATCTGTATATAGTCCACATGCTGCCTGACAGTCGGTTCACATGCGACATGAATGAAATAAGTTAAATCATTGTGTTACAGCCGGACCGATGTGAGAATCCAACGCAAAGCACTCTTCCTGTAACTGGCCCTCGAGTCACTTAGATCGTATAACAATGTCGATCCATTCCCTGACAACGTGACCGAGTTGAAGCATCTCTAACGTGCAAAAGAACAGAATAGCCTAGAGAACCGAACTCTGACTCCAGTACGTACGACAGCAGACCAGAACAACCCGCAATACGGTAACTACTCAAAGCCACTCAGGACTGATTCGCACTCGTTTCTTGGACGAGGACTTCTTTTCAGAAGGTTAGGTCGGTAATAGCGAGTGACTCCTCACCTGCAAGTTTTGTGTACTCCGAAAATATGAGAAGGGCTCTAGCAGAAAACTTCTACAAACTCAGGGGACACCGAAAGGGTATCCTTCCAGGTTTTCGCTGACCGGGACGCAAGAAAAAGTGTGAAGTTCGGGCGTGTTCCCAGCGATAACAGTTTTCTGAAATGCGCTCCCTGCTTTCGAACACGAGAAACAGTATGGAGCGTATATGAGAGCGGTGTAAAACTCCTGCTTCCCGTCATTTGATCGTTCCTTTTTAGGCGCACCATAAGACGACACTAAAGCGGATCAGTACTTCGCTCCAAGGTTCGCAGCAGAAAACGTTCGGTTTTCCTGGTGAGCCTGTCAGCTTCGAACTGACAGGTTTTCGTCCGTTATCCATCAGTAACGATCAGTTACTTCTTTTGGTCACTGCCACCCTAATTACGGTAGTTCAGTAGTACTTACCGGGTTCTTCTCGGGGACCATTCGTACCCACAGCAGAAAGTTGCATACTGACGAGAGGAAACTTAACAAGAAATGGTCATCTGACTGAAAGGAATCAGATTAGAACCCGGCAGGTACTGGAAGAAGTAACTGTGATAGGCTAGATCCAGGTGGCATTTCCACTGCAGGACATTGACACAACGCTAGGCAAATTTAACGGCCACTGCACAATCTAGAGAGATGATCAGGCGAGCGAGAGCACGTACTAACGGTACAAATACCAGTCTTTGTCATCCGGTTCCGCTGCACTTGTTGAGACGGAAGTCTGCACATTTCACTTATCTGGCACCTGAGCAGTTTTAGATGGTGGAACTAAAACAATATCCTCAGCACTAACAATAAGTAGAGCTCCAATAACCATCATCCAACACAGTAAGACATCATTTGACTGTGATGTTGTCTCAACATGCATGGTGTGGATACGAACACAGATTATAAAGAGCAGAGGAAAGGAAGATTTCATCGTGAATGCATCAACACATGAAAAGAATCACGACCCAAGTAGGAAATAGAGTAAAACCAAATTTACAAGCTGTATGTATAGTTCATAGTAACCTTGCATCTGTCAGAGCCCAATCTGGTTCGGAAAGCACTGAAAACCTGCTCATCAAAGTAAAATATCAAAGTTCCATAAACCCTCGGTTGTGATTTTGATGGTCCAAGATCTCTAGTTTCAGTACACTAAGTCTGTTGAACACGTACAAATTTAATACATCGATCTCGAACTTCTAATTTAACTCCTTGGAAGCAGAAGAGACTAATCTCTCATAATGAAGAAAGACTGAACTGAAAGGTGTTCTTACCTGATGGACAACCACGTTTCACTGTATGTAACAGAGGAAAATTAACCACGTCCGCGCCAGAATGATGCTTCTTGGTTGAAAATCAACCCTGGTTATATAACTAAAGCTGTCATCTGGACCAGGTGTAACTGGTTAGATTGCTATGTCTACTTCGAGAGCCCGCATATAATCAATATTGTGCAGAAGTTGATGAAGGATAAAAAGGAAGATGTTGTTTTCCATGTCCCACTTGACAGCCTTCCCTCGATGCGCTCGAGAGGACTCGAAACTTACTGCATGAATAATGTGTACTTTCTCCCCTCTTGAGCCGTCGATGGAAGGCTATCAAGGATGTAATGGGACATGGCCAAACATCATCTTCCTTCGTTTCCTCATCAAAGACATCTCACAGGCATTACTTCAGACCTGACTGATGGAGTTGATACCAGGGATTGTGGAAAGTCCAAATTCTTAACTCGATCCTGGAATTTTCTGTGGAGGCAGACATGGACTGCAGAGTTTCTCCTGCTTCCTGCTGAGTAGATTCTCTGAATGAGATATGTACCGTAAGATTCGCCCTTGCCGCTTCGAAATGCCCAAGAAACGGAGAAAAAAACTTCGAATACAGATGGAAATAGGCATATGTAAACGAACCTTGCGCTCTAGCCTAAGGTTCGAAACCGTAGGTGATGAGAAAGTCCTTCGTCTTCCAGGACTAGAAGGCCACTGGAAACTGCAGATAAGCAGCAGCTCGCGTATGTACAGATCAGATTCCAGTCGAATCTACTATGAAATTTTTATGTGTTTATTGGGCATTTCGAAGCAATAAGGCCCACCATCTGAGTGTTTATATCGCAATTCTGCACTGATCACGCCTGTCACAAAGTGAGAGTGACTGCCAACTTGATGACAACCTCCTCGTCCTGTTCATAACATGAGCGTGAGATGTTATGACACAGAAGTGGTGAAAACTGAATCATGAGATACGTTTTGAGCTGCAACATCAGGCTGCTCTCTTTCCTCTTCCCTACAAAACTAACTTCTAGCTTACCAGTTCACGGAACTTCTAACCAACAGAAATTCCAAATCGAGCATCTTCGACCGAACTGTCCGACTAACAGCCTGATGTATCCCAAGAACACTATGCCTCCTCACAAGGCAAGATGAGCTACAAGCCTACAACCGAATTCGAAACTGACTGCACTCCTTATTTATATCCAATAACACGGGAGACTGCGGAGTTCAACAGACGTACTGGAGCAAAGATATGATCGACTGGGTCGCAAGATATATCCAAGGCAACACCGTTGGACGCCTTTCAGCTTGCTGAAGTAGGAATTTAGTTGGGAAGAAATACCTACATGTCCAAACTTGGGCTTCTGCCGGCTTGTGTGTGTGCCCACAAAACCACTCTAGGAGGTGACCCTGTCCCGCCACCGTAATGATGATTAATATAGAGGTCAGCTGGGGCTCAAAAGTCAACTTACATACTGAAGCACACGATTCCGGAGAATACCTGATGACTTAGTCGAGAAAATCCTCAAATTCAGTCCTAAACTTGAAACAGCTCGTGCTCAAAGGCATCTACGTCGCAGCATCCTGACACCAGCAATTTGCAACGAAGTTCGTGTTCTACATATCAGTCGTTGTTTTTGCTGGAGCTGATGCGATACCTGTGCTGTCCCCTTCTTCGTGCTTCCAGAATCCAAAGCACCCTGACTCGACTCTACTTTACTCCCTTCCGCGAGGAGACTTATGCGCCGTCCATACGAATGATTGTGTTCTTCCTTGTCACATTCTTGTCTGAAGAAGACGGAGACCCCATTCATAATCAGAAGATTCAGAACATCAAATGAACCTGGAAGTGAAGATCGAAACCGGGTGGTCTCAGCTTCAAGACACGTGGCAAAGATACTGGACTCGTCCATGATGTGCTGCTGCTATAACGCCCAAGACAAGAGGCCGCTTTTTCTTTGTATAAGATTCTCCTGGAGCCGCGCTTCAGAGCACACTCCATCGGAACACAGAGCACACTCCATCGTGTGTTCCGAAGCTACTGAAGCATACAAGTGGAGGAACCTTTATTTCAAGTACCACGTCCGCTTGCCTTTCCTCAGTAAAAGGCGCTGCATCGATATGTCCGTATCCAGAAGAACACCCGACGCAATAAATAGCCAAAGGATGGAAAGACCCCATCAATCCTTACAAGGGAACGAAGGAATCGAAGTGACAAGCAACTAACGCCCCGGAGGGAAGAACACAGGGGCTAAGCACCCAGAAATCTACTTAGTCATTCCTCTCGAGCAATTTCATGACTCTGTCAACCTCGACAGTTAAGAAGTTTCTTTGTCAACCCCCGGACCTGACATTACCAGTAAGAGTAAGGCGTATCTACCACTAACCAGTAATATGGTTAGTAGGAGAACATATCACTGTAAATTTTTGCACTAAGATTTTTCTAACAATTTTATGTTAAAAACATCATAAGAACTTTTCCAGTACCTCTTACGTGGAGATCGACAAAGAAACTTCTGAATTGTTAAGATTGACAGTGTCGTGAAATCGCTGGAAGGGGCTGACTAAGTCAATTTCTGGCTAAGCACCACTATCAGTAACCCTAAGGTCTCCTATCGCCACTATAATATCACACACGGGTAAGTGAAAACTCCTGTAAGTATCCAGTAAGGGATAGGGAAATGGCTCGGACGCAGGCGTCCTAACTCTAAAGGTTTTCCTTTCTTTTGCCTTCTTTTCATCAAAATCACGGACGGCACCGCGAGACCTTTATTCCCGGATTTAACACGTCCCCCTGTTAAGATCCGTCGAATATCCGCCATGGCGGGACTCCGCAGTATGGCGCTCACTAGGGGTGTCGTCTCTTCACTTTGGCTCTGACGGCCGTGTCCGCATCGTGAGATTTCGGACGTCTTTTGTTTCTTTCACGGGTGATGTCCGACGCTGTACTATCTTCCCGCGGCTACTACTCACGGTCAAATTCGATCTCTTGAAACGGACTGTATTTTAATCGAGATTTCGTTCAAACCAAATCTCAACTTTTTGCGGACAGAAACTGCGGGTTGAACGCATGGCACCTTGCATACCTAACTCACACTTTTACCCCACGAGCATCGCTCGACGTTGTCCGCTGGTTATGCTCGAGGTTTACTTTTCCCCGCTCGAATCAGAAAGAAATGACACCTCTAATAGGGGTCTAAAAATTCAGAGGAAATATTTTTATACGACAGAGAGGTAACTTACCGTAAAATTGTCAAATATGATTTTGTATATAAATACGATTCATTCTGGATGATGTCTGTGACTGGATATCACGATTTTATCATTGATTTCTTTTCAGTTATACACTCAGTATAACTGAAAAGTCGCAGACACCATCCAGAATGATTACGGATCTGGGGAATTCCATCCCCCAACACAGTTGGTCCCGTTTGCCCGAATAGCGGTGCAGGAGGATTTGGTGTAGAAACACTCGAACATATACATAGCGAAACTCAACTGGCCATAGAAACTGGGGCAATTAGAACTCAGCAGATACCCTAAGAAGGTGTTTGAGACTACTTCGGCGCAGGATAGCCTGTTAAACAAGCAGAGGCAAGCAAGACAAAGAAGGCACCAGAAATTTTGAGAATAGAAGATCTATCAGGGAAGCTTTGGAACATGTTTGAACTCGAGATGAATTTAGACGGTGAAAGAGGCAACGGGCAGGTTTCCCGACATAAGACAGAGAGGAGCATCACAAGAATAATATTTCTCCTGACGAGAGTTTTCCTGGAATAACCTGGTTTAGGACCTACCTTAGAGGAACCCGTATTGTCGATAGGTTTGAGCAGGTAGAATCCCTTTGAACACCGAACACTAAGATGAGCCAGCAGATTAAGGTGTGTACTCCCTGTGAAAAATATCGGAGCTGCTATATGGGAGTTACAAGATTCAGTTGGCTAGCAGCTGAAATTTGTTCTCGAACTCTCTTTTGGATTCGGACTGAGACTGACGAAGTGGCTTCTGTTGATGAAATTAAATCCATCCTGGCTGAAACCGGGAAGATGAGGATGAATGTACTTTACGGTAAGTCGTCGTACTACTTGAATATGCCACCATAAGGTCAGCGCGAGACCAAATAGGACCCATTCCATTGTGTGTCCAGACAGTGGTAGTGAGCACCGAAACTCGTTTTCTATGCCGCTCTTCCTTCTGGGGACTGTCCATTCGAGGAATTCTCTGTCTTCCCTTTTCATGCAATATTTCTACATAACCAAAGCTCGCTTTCCTCTTCAGGTAACCACTTTGCTATTGAGCAAAGTGGTTACCTGAAGAGGAAATCAGTATTACGGTGTAATACTGATTTAACTATTTCCGAATACATCTCACCTTGGAATAAAATAATGTGAGATATATTACCCTTCGGTGATGTACGTTAAAGTTTAAACGATTCTTCTATACAAGTAATTTTATCGAGATAATCTAATACGTTCATATCGGGTACATCCGAAGATAGGAAGGCGTCTCTTGTTAGGGTTCATTGCAGTGGTTTGAGTGTAGTTAGTTTACCAGAATTAACTTGTAATGAACAGGTGCACCTCCGGTCGTTTTGTAAGGTCGCACCTCTTTAGATTCAACCAGTTATAACACGCTGAAGAGTACGTGCTCACATGGAGTAAATTAGAGAACATTGTGTATCATATACAAATATACACGATTATACTATTATTTTATACCTTAATGTTTTAAATACGATCGCGCGAAAAGGTACATTGGTATTTTTTTTCTCTTATTTTTCCATCCCCTTACATTACGTTTAATATTACAAAATAAATTTTCTGACCCCTCGTCTTGATTACATTTCTCGTTGATTGACAATAGATAGCAAAAATTTAGTATTTCCTTTTCCCTACAACGGCTCTTGCAACTGCTTTGTATAAATATAAATTAAATGAATTAAATATCTATGAGGTTATTATATTTGAGGTTATACTATATCATACATGTTTTGATAATATGACCTGGGTGATTCTCTTCAGATACAACCATTACAACATAGATAAATAAGATGAGTGATTTTTGGCTAGAGCAATATTGCATCAAGACTCAAGCAGCGTAGTGATACTAACACGGTAAACGGTATATTCACCTCTTTCGAGTTCGGAAGAGGTGGAATAATCATTTAATTTATACTTAACCTTTCCGGCCGGAAGGGTTAGGTATAAATTAAACGTCTCATTAAATGTAATATAACTGTGTACAGTTCTTCGGTCTTGTATCTTCTCAAATGCGACACTCGGTTCTAGACTTATGAGTTTTCTCCTACTCTTTTCGTGTTTCCAGATATGAATAACAGATAATATTTATAACATATTTTAGTTTTTTACATCTAATTAATATATATTTTTTATTTAACATATATATATTCCAGATAACATTAAGCGAACATTTCTGGAGTTAATCCAACCTGCATATCATATTAGTCGTCCTGTACAAAACCGTACCGGTCGCACCGACAAATCTTCAAAACCCGCCACACAGCCAATCCGCGCCCGGTTTTTTAGTCCTCTTCTGCCGGCTGTCGCCTTCCTCCGATTTCCCTTTCACGCCGTTGGGATGTATTAGTAGAGTGGACTGTGGATCGGTTTTAGGTATAGCACAAGCCACGAGAGGGAGTTGCTTATCAGTCCAAAACCACTCCTCGAGGTGGAACGGAGGGGAAAGGTCTTTAGGACTAGAAGCCACGACTCAGATCGTAGTTTGCACAGCGTAATAAAAAGAGAAATGTAAAGATCAATGTTTAAATTAATGTATTTTGATATTATACTTTATTAAAATAAAATATATAAATCATATTTATAAAATATGTTGCTTACGGAGGATGGTGTATCGTACATAAAAACACTCTAAAATACAAAGTGAAAGACTTTATATCCAAAATCTTTTACGGAGGAAGGAAAAGGATGGAGAGTTGGAGGGTCGATATATATCCACGACCAGCTGAGTTCGTGGATCTGATTTGGATGTGGAAACCTCTCGGCCGTCACGGCTCGTGCTGTCAACAAGTGTGCCGGAAGCCACGTTTGTCAACGGCAAAGACCCGGACCCGGATTTGGATACGATCAAATCGTGGATTCGAGCTAACGAACTGCTAGTAGTAGAACCAGCAAAGTCCTCTTCGATCCTTAGCGCAGCCGGCCGACCGAGAGACACGACGCCAACTAATGTATGGCCACAAGCTTTTGGACATGGCAGCTCATTCCTTCAAATCCGGGCTGGTTCGTGGCTGGGCACGTTTCCGGGAGAATCAAGCTCGTGTACCGAAATCATCACCGCAACTTACATAAGGCAGCGACCTTTGAATGGCGTGGATTTAGCTTTTCCTCTTCACGGTCGTTCTACGCCCGAGCTTTTTGTTTTCTCTCAAGAAGCACTATTGACGGTCATCGAACGGTTCATGTCCGCGTAGATCTTTTCGTGTATTGTACCGTCAACTTTCCGGTGGTATCTAAAGGCGGCCGGTAGTTTGCGTTAGCAATCCGATAAATCCTGTGATTTACCGTTCTTTTTTATGTGAAGAGTGACTGAATATGATTTGCATGCAACATTAATTAAACCAGAGGGAAAGATGAGAACAAGTGAAGAATTAGGGAGAAAATTTAAGTTGTAGATCGGTTGTGGTCATGGTGGGATTGGGTTTCAGAACTGAATCATAAATAAAATAGTCTCTTTAATATCATTTGGTGTTATATATTACTTTATGTTATCAGTGATATCTATTAACTTTAAACTAAATTAATTTGGAATAAAAAGTTAATGACTATTAGCTGAAGAGAAGGATGCAAATATTTTCAGAACTAAACCCATAAAAAAGGAATAGAAACACGCGTCAGAGAGTACAAAGACAGGACTTTGCAACCAAATATACATTGATGTATTACCTAACTTTTTTGCAAGTAAATCATAAATAATAAATAATAGATTAAACCCCTTCACCCCATATATTCCCCTCTTCCCAGCTGGAAGAGGTGAATATATGCACGCGTGTCAAACTGTTAAAGCTGTGTTTGCTCCATTCCCTCGGTTTGTAGCAAAATGTGCCGGTTCTAGCCGGAAACTGTGAAGATGCGCTAGTAGTTCACTTTCAGTCCATGGAAAAGCAGAAAGGAGCTTGACCAGAGAAAGAAGACGAGGAACCCACTTGGGTCAAAAGGTCAAAGATGCGAGAGAGACCGTACGTATTGAGTCGGCTTTGGTCTGGATATTATTGTAGTGACAAAACCCCAGTCGTCAGAATGCAAGTAGCAACGTAGTAAACGTACTGATCCAATTTATCTGCTACCAGGTTTGGAATTTAGTGTTTTGAGTCTTGACTACACGGTACTCTTCTGAGTCAATGAACGAGTCAATCATCTAGAGAGTCTTCTGAGTCAATCTTTTTCTTCTCCTAGCTCGTAGCATGTGTACATTGTAGTGGACACTTACCGCACCACTCTTTTCACAGTCAGTTGCATAGTGTTCCCTACCATCCGACAGAAACTTCCAATAAAAAATAACAGCACTTGCATTCATCTATTCACTTTCACTATAGCAAAGATCTACTTCTCATTCTTCTTCGCTATTCCAGATATCAGTTTTACTACCGAGGCACTTGTATCTTTTTTATGTTTGGATCTCCATCATTGTAGTTGAACTCTCCATAGTGTTCATCATTTTAATTTCTTTGAACCTCATTTGTAACACGTCTTTTCCAAACAGCCTTGGATATTTTAACTTCAAACTCATCAGTAGATCAAATAATCAAAAATTTATCTTCTGCAATATCGTTCAAAGAGACAAATACGAGCTCTCACAAAATGCACTGCTTGTCTTTGATTCTCCATCTTTAGTTCTACCTCAAGGTAATCTTCAAGTACTGCACCAACTAATACAGTACTTTCATTTCTCTCGATGATATCTGCTTCTTGAAGCTAATTCCATGATTCCTTTGTGATAAAAAAGAATCATGAAGCAAATCTCCATCCAGACCAAAGACTATTATTATTATTATTATTATTATTATTATTAATGAAACAACCACAGTGGATCGGATCAAAATTTTATTACCGGCTAAAGGGACCATCCGAATACATAGAGGTCCAACTCAGACCCGCGACAACTCCACAAAAGCAGAGACTCTAGCACGACCCAGAGCCCGTCCTCGTGCCTCGGCTCGATCCTTCTCTTGTCATCCACGACCTGGAGACTTTTGATTTCTCTCGAGTGCGCAGCACTCCTCTCGTCGTTCTCACTCGTAATCGTCGACTTGTTCGTCAGATATGCATGCGCGGGGTTAGCTTATGATCGTTATCATTGCTGCTCCTCCTTGAGTGATCTTGCTCATCCGTGCTTTCCTTCTTGACGTTGACACTGATACTCCACTCAAGCCTTGTGATGAAAATCCTTCTAATCATTCTCTTGAGGTCAGGCTTTACATTGTTGTTGTGCTTGTGCTTGACAGGCGACTCGAGATCTTGCATCAGCTGGTCTCACACCACCTTGACACTCACGTAGTCAACTCATAATTGTCTTGGTCGTGGCAGTAGATGCGGGGGATCTAGTTGGAGATATTCATTTTCTTATTAATCCGGTACTCCCTTCGGGTGTCGAGGCTAGGCTCCTCCTTTCTGATAATATGCTTCTCGCCCTTGCTTCTTTTCGTGCGCCAAGTTCAGTTCTTGGTTTTGACTTTCATTGAGGTGTAATGAGATTAGTGTTCTGGTTTTGCTCTTCTCTTGATCTCGTATGTCAGTTTCCTTGCACTTTTCTGAGAGTCTGCATTGCCTTAGTCCAGGCTTTTTTGTCTTGACTCGCATCTTCACTGAGCTCTGTCCACATCATCTTGACCACCTCCGTTTAAATCCTAGCCGTAGGACGATCCGTCTTGTGACCCCTGAAGATCCAATCCGCTCTCTAAGTCCATGTTACTTGGGTATGTTCCACCAAGATGTTGAGCAGAGCGGAGTTGTGTTTCCTCGTTGTTAAAGCCTTATCTATCATCTTCAGTAATCCGCTCCTTTTGACATAGTCCAACCCGCACTCCGGATCGTGTAGATTAAATCTTTCTCATCTATCTTTGACTGCAGGGCAGTCCCAAAAAAGATGTTCAAGCGTCTCTGTCTCGCTGTATCTTCTCGAGCATCTCTCATCACCAGTCTTCATCTGAACAGCCCGGCGGTTGATGACGAATCCTCGGTTTAGCATCCTCCATATCCATATATTTGTTCTCATCCCACCTCCCATCTGTCATACCTTACTCCAGCATTCTTTCCAGAGCATTTCGGAGTCGCAAACTCTCCATCTTGCGTTCAAAATCTCATAGTTTGATATAGTCATCGTTAGCAGCCCCTTCCAAGTTCTAAGATCAAGCGTCCATCCTTTCATGGAGCGGTTCTTCTTTTTTCATGTCCAGCTCTCACTCTCTTGCAGGCCCTCAGAAATTATCTGCATTTCATCCGTCCATCTAGTGAGCCTATCAAGCGATTGATCCTCGATCAATTACGGTCCTCAGTGTGAGAGAAGGAGCGCGGTCCTCCTCATCGAGTCTCAAAGATCTTTGAGCTTTAGAGAGTTTAAGGAAAGAAGCTTTTCTCTTCTTAGACTGCTAGTGCTTCCTTCTTTTCTTGATCATCTATCTGCTTAGTCTTTTGTCATAGTTCTACCACCAATAGAGATGATATAGCCCCTTGTAATTGAGTCTTACTCCCGTCAAAAGCTAACCGGCCGTAGACTGCATTCTAGCACTTGAGCATATTTTCAAAAGTCGGGAGGGTGCGGGCCTGGAGATCATGTATCATCATGAGACACTCTTCTGAGGTCAACTCCACCATCTTCTTCTTGTTCTTGCCTTTCCTCATGGTCTCTTTGATACCTCACTTCACGATGCTTATCCACTCTTGTCTGCTTCTGCCTAGAAGCTTCACTAAGTACTTCAGCTTTAGAGCTTGGGCCATGGCTGTCATATGGCGTGAAGTGTGGTATGGGAATACACAGGGTATCTTGTGGTACCCACAATTTGCAAGAGACAGTTTTTTTAAAATTTTAAGTTAATCACGTGTCTATATAATTGAAGTAACCTTATTACTTAAGACTACACCCTGCTTAGCGGGAAGATGATCTTAAGGTGAATTGGTGTGAAGAAGTCGACTTCTTCCGAAGCAGGAAGATGTCTTCTGGAAGCCGGAAGCCGAAAGACAAAGTACGCTTTCTGGAAGACGGTGACTATAACCACGGGAAGTACCAACCGCGCATCGATTAGATAAGGATAGGTATATCTAACATACAGTCACCATCATAGTAGGTAGAACTAGGATAGATCGAACCATTACTTAATCGCGAAAGAAAGACAAGGAAGCTAGAGGCGCATCCGCACCATAGCTATTTTCTGCTTCTCGATTTGGGAATTGAGGAGGACATTGGAAGCACACAGAAGCAAATTATAGTGAGCAAGTGATAGAGGAGGTCTTCCAGCAGGAAGCGCACTCAAGGAAGAAGAGTTGGGAATCCTCACGAGAATAGAGGATTAGAAATTGAGAGTCGAAGGACGAAATCGAGAGTGGAAGCTACGAATCACAACAGCTCGAGTTTGATTGAAGAAGGAGCGTTGCAGCAGCTCGAGGTTGGAGGCAGAAGTAGGATCATGACAGGACGAAGACATTGAAGTTGGAATCGAAGCACTTAAGCGCGTAGAAGACTGAAGGAGCAATCAGAATCGTAGCACATTGGAAGCAATACTGAGGTTCTTTTCATTTCTTGTTCCTTCTCCATCGGTTCCGCCTTCTCTTCCTATGCTTTCCACACTTCCTTGATCTTTTGCAGGAAGCTTATCGATCCCTCCCCTTCCTTGAAATTTCTCTGAGAAGATTGGACGCAGAAGCGTTGTCCAATTTTTGACAGCCATCTTCCCAATCTCTTCCTAAATTGAAATTGAGCTTCTCCTTCTTCCTATTCCAAAATTCATTGTTCTGTCTATCAATTTCTCTACCCTACTGTGCTTCTTCTCAGAATCCATGGACATAAGACTCATCTGAATGTCTAGACATTTCCAGAAGCCGAATGTCTGAAATTCACATCAAGTAGTTAGATTGGATTGGAATTTGAGTTATGAGAAGCCTGATGTGAATCCAGAGTGAACTTGTGTTTCGAGAAGCATGAAATTGGGAATCAGGTCAATGCCTCTCAAGCTTCTTGGCTTCTCAAATCCACATCTTCCTAGAGAGCTAGAAGATTGGAAAGACTGGCAGAATACGCGAGAGGATGTGAGGGTCCTTTACGGGTCTCTTCTGTCTGACCCATAGTAGTCTGTTCCTTCTTCTTCCCGAACTTTAGAGGAGAATTGTGAGAAGCCTTGCTAATAGAATTTGGAGAAATGTCAAGGGTCATGTGTTCTTATTACGCAACAAGCTTCTTTTGAGAGTGTATGCGAGGTGAGGAGTCTGCGTCTGTTGCGAGGCTAGATTGCATGTAAAAAGTCAAAAACAGGTGAGATCAGTGATGAGAAGCCTGGTTGCAAGAAGTCTTTTGAAGACGTCAGTTAACCAGAAGCTGTCCTAGGAGTCTTCCTGGAGGTCACGGTCACCGTAGGAGTCCTCAGCCTTCTTCTGAACCACCGCAGACTTCGCTTCTCACATATCTTGTCATCTTTTGTTAAGAAGTAGGATGAATTACAAGGTGGATTGTCTCTTAGGAATCCATGCAATCCCTTGCTTAGTTAAGATTGCTTAGATATAACTCGGAAGACGTGATGTACTTAGGAAGCACTATTCGAATTTTGGAAGACAGAATACTTGTCTTATGGAAGACTAAATTCGTCTTATGAGAGTGGAAGCTAGACTATGAGGACCTGGTAAAGTTGAGTCTTAGACTCACAGCAAGTATGTGTGGTTTAGTGTAATAGAAGCTCGAAATGTCGATGCATCAAGCAGAGTTGATTGGGATCAAATCTTTCATTAAGGAGGTCGACCTTGACTTCTTCACATGAGACTAGAATCTCGCGGACCAGGGTCTGTCGGAAGAGGTCTGGGCAGCATTGTCTTCTCGAAACCGTGTACTTGTTAAGGTATGGATCGTCCGAGGAAGACCATCCTTGTGGATGATGGAGTGGTGGCGTAGAGCTTTTCATCGGCCTGAATCAGAGAACCGCGGGTATGAGCTCGAGAAGGAGAAGATTCTCACGATTATCTTAGAGAAATAGCATGTACCTGGAAGTACTACATGCCTCTTCCTGGAAGACCGACAGGAGAGAAACGGATGGAAGGTGGAAGTCTACCGGGAGCCGAAGAAACGTCTTCTGGGGAAGCTGTACTTTCATCTTTTCTCCAAGGGAAAGACTCAGAAGGTTAGATATCTTGGAGACTAGGATGTGGAGTTCCTAGAAGCAGTTTGGGCAAGAGAGGTCGTCAACTGGAGCGCCTTCTTCCACGCCTACGTCCATGCCAAGTTAGTGTACTTGGGCAATCCAGCAGGAAGGCATCTCACCCCCTTCTTCTGCTATTTGTATGTGTCCAAAGAAAACCTGAAGTAGAACCAGTTGGTCAAATATGGACCAACGGGACAGCGAGAGGTGAAGGAAGAGACCCCGGAGGAAGAAGACCGGGCAGCTGTCATGTCTTCCCCTCCCACTCTAGTGTCTTAGGAAAGACCGGACACTCATCAAAAGACGATTACTGTGCGGGAAGATGACTCCAGCGACACGGAAGATGCGTCGCCACCAAGGAGAATGAGACCTATGAGCATTTCTAAGAAGAGCACATCTACCATTCACTCCGGATCTGAGTCGGATTTGCAGGAAAAACACCCCCAATACCAAGATCACCAGGAAGACAGCTTCTGTGACCACAAGAAGTCTTCTAAAGACTCCAGAAGCCAAGACATGGATTGATGTTCCGACTGCGACAGGAGGATGCGTAGAGAAGAGGACTGCTTTTGCGGTGAGAAGAGATCTTCCACCCCGAAAGACATTGAGAGTAGCATCTTCTCGTGCGCAAAAGGAGAAGATCATTGTGTTGGAAGAGGTACAAATGTCTTTGGAAGACAGGGAAGTCGTCACGGATCGATTTGTGGACACGAACTTGTCTTTTGCGAGAAGACGACTCGAAGATCCAGCCAGCAATGGAGTTGGTGGAGAGGCGAGCGATGGCTCAAGAGAAGCCGCTGCAGCATGGATTCGGTCTTCGGACCTTGATCCAGCAGGAGGAAGCCTAGAAGCATAAGCTTGAAGTTCTAGAAGTCAACATCCGCACAACGGAGAAGATTGCTACGAAGTATAAGACGGAAGTTTCTGCTTCTGTCAAGGAGATGACACAGCTACAGAAGAGCAACCAGGAGTTGTAGATGCGACTTCAGCAGCGAGAACAAGAAGTTTTGCGGATCAGGAGTAAGTTAACTGATCTAGCAGAGGAGAAGAAGACTTGGAGTGCATTGTGGGAAGCCGTGGAAGCCAAGGTTGCAGAGGAGAAGAAGCAGCAGGAAGAAGCAGAAGCTCGAGCCAAGGAGATTATGACCGCAGATGAGAGAAGCGCTTCAGAAGAAGTTCAACTTCACTGCGGGAAGGAAGCTTCTGACCCTAGCTCGTGCATGGGATGACGCTTCTAGGGAGATGTTGATGGACTGGAAGGAGAGCATGTTCCGCTATCTAGATCGGCAGGTCGAGGATCTGAAGACTCCCTACGGTCTTCTCTCGGTTCCTCATCTTGCAGCTACGTCTTCTGGTACACCAGGACATGTCATTATGGAAGACCTCGACAAGGAGGAGTTCCACCCCGCTGTCCACTTGGTGGCGACAGCGTTGGAAGCCGAGAAGAAGAGCGAGAAAGCTCCGGAAGACAAGATGTCTTCTGGAAGACATGCATAAGAGATGGCTTCCCATGTGTTCAAGGTGGAGGAGATGACTACCTCTAACTCCTGTAAGATCACCTTAGCTCTCAATGTCGAGCAGGTGGCGTAGAAGAGTTAGGAAGCGTAGGTGGATTCGGCTTCCCAGAGACATCTTCAGACTTCTGAAGTGATGACAAAAACACACACGATTAGCACTGAGGCGGATGCCACCTCAGCCGCACCAGAGGCACCAGCAGAGCCACCCACGATGCCAAAAGCCGAATCAGAGTGTCAAGCAAGTGAGGATCTCATGAAGATCACACCTGGTGACCAGGAATAGATAGTAGAGATAGTTAGCTGTTATTACTTGACTATTTTGTAGGAAATCAGAGTCTGCTATTTTAAGATGAGTAAAATCGAGGAGTTGATCCGGCAGATGCATGAGTTGAAAGTAGAGCTGGCTGGTTTGCAGACAGAGTTGTCACCAACGTCTGGTGCTGCACGTCCAGGAGGTGCTCATGTCCGTAGATGTATCTAGTGGATCTGGACTGTCGTCCAGATCATCTTCAAGGAGATTACCAGGAGCTTACAGCCGCTCTGCGAGATGGTGTAGTTCGCTACTAGAACAATAGACTGCACTTTTGTTTCTACTGGAGAGTCACTGAGCATGCAGTTTGGACGAGGAGGTATGAAGAGTCTATCTCATGTTGCTACGGCTACAACGGTAGCTACGTTGGCGGTACCACTGATGAATCCTGATGTGTATGCTGAGCATATTGAAGTCTCTGCTAGCCCTACTTTGTTAGATAGGACTGCTGAGAGGAGCAATACTAAAGTTCCTTCTGAGGTGTTGAAAAGAAGAGCAGAAACTATCCATGAAGTCACAGGATAGAGATCTCGTAGATACAACGTCTATCAAAGCCTTCTTGGATGTAGATAAGCATGTTCACTGACATGATGCTTTTGTGGAAGAGAAGAGGCGACGAGATGCCTCTGAGCTTGAAACTGGGACTCTGGAGGAGACTAGAGAGAGAGGGAGAGTCGTCAGAAGGCGAGCAGCTCCTCTAGAGCTCCTCTCAAGCTCCTTCATCTGCACCACGTCCGATGGAGGACGTGTAGAGGCCTCAGCAAGAGCAAACGATTGCCGGTAGACGGTTCACTGCTCAAGAAAAGAGAAAGAGACCGGCTTACAAGTTGCCTGTAGATATTGAGACTTCCATTGATCTTAAGAGCATTCTAGAGCAGAGGATACTAGATACACGGGTTGAGTTTTCACTTCAGAAGGTTCTTGGTATTGCAAAGAGGGAGTTTCACAAGCTAATTATTGATGTTATCAAACAAAAGAGGTTGATATCTGAGCAGGTAGAGAGTCAGATGATAGATGTGATAGGGGCTTCTGTGAATGATGTGGAATTTGGAAAAATACATTTCTAGGAGACTAGTGACAAGGGATATCAGCAGGAGGCGTTAGTTGCTGATATCAATACTATCGAGGCTGATGATAACGAAGCTAATGAGGAGAGTCCAGCTGCTGACAATGACTTCAAAAAGAGACATTGGGCTCGTGCTACAACTGCTACACGAGTACGTCTTGGGGGTTTGTCTGAATCTATTGCTGCTTTAGTTGATCACAATCTGAAGTCAATATCATGTCGCGGGAAGTATACGAGAGAGGACAGTGGTCTATCAAACTGAATCATGGCTAGGTGATGTTACTACAACCAGAAGGGTGAGTTATATGGAGCTTGTCCTAACGTGAAGGTGAGGATATGTGATGTGGAAGTAGATCAGCACTTCTTTGTGCAATCTTCTGCTTTGTATCTTGTCATTCTTGGTCAGTCTTATATCACTACAGTGCGCAGGGAGACCAAGGTGATGGACAATGGATCGTATTTTGCTAGGATCCGTAGTCCGGATGATAGACATTTTGTTCAATTTCTGACTGTCCGGACAAACCACGAGCGAAACAGACAGACCTTGAGAGACTCTCCTATTTGCAGAAGTAAGGGTTTTCAAAACCCACTCTTGTAAGACGACATGACAGGAGTGAAGGATCTAAGACTACCATGATCCCGCTTGAGCAGTCTAAGAGATCACATGGGACTAATGAAGACGCTGCTCGAGATTCTGAGAGTGTATATGAAGTATCAAGTTAGAGATCTAATTTGTTGAGTTTTGAGTGTAGATGATTGGAGTGAGTTTTTACGAGTAGAAGATTTGACTGTAAAGAGTAGGAGGCATATGGAGAGACGTGTAGCTGATCTATGTTGTACAGGAGCTCTGAAGAAGATGAAATGGTTTCAGGTGTGTACGAGGAATTTGTCAGTGTACAGTCTTTTGTTCGTTGACTAGATGATGTAGATAGGATGGTAGAATAGATGGGAGGTAGGGTGGTGATCCCCATCCATTCTCGTGAAGTCTATGAGGAGATTGTCTCGTACTTGCGATTTCGTCCTCATCCGAGACTAGAGAATGGATGGAAGGACGCAGTCTGTGATGTGGCTCTTGCTAGGAAGCAGAAGTACACGCCAAATATAAAGCTGTAGCGAGGAAGGTGAAGCTTGTGACGATCCAATTACTTGTTGATTCACAACAGCAGATGGAGTCAGCCGCCACTGAGCTTGTACTTAGAAATCCTGCACGAATAAGGCATCAATTTACTCAGGAGACACTCGAACAACTCCAGATAGGAAAGGGTGGTTTCTTGATTGAAGTGGATAAGAAGACTTTTGAGCAGATGATTGTCAGTCATGGTAGAGCATTTTCTTTCTCAGCTTAAGAGATTGGTTGTGTGGATCCTAGTGTGATAGCTCTTAACTGTTCCTCATGTACCTTGGGACTTGAAGCCGATTTCAGTCCCTCGTGCGTTGCTGCCGAAGCTCATTGAGCTATTGAAGGAGAAGATGCAGTTGGGTATTCTTGAGCCATCCATGGCTCCGTACTCTAGCCAGTGGTTCACAATGCCTAAGAAGTCAAGGGCTTTGCGCTTTATCCAAGACTTGCAACCTGCCAACAACATCACAATTCGGAACGTGGGGACAAGACCCGTGGTTGATGAGGTAGCTGAGGTGTTTGCTAGGAGGTCTGTCTATTCTATCGGAGATCTATTTTTCAAGTTATGATTAGTTTCAACTTGCCTTGGAGAGTAGAGACTTGACTACCCATGCGCACACCTTTGAGATTGATGCGAATGTGCACTCTTCCTCAAGGTGCGACAAACTCAATAGCACATATGCAGAAGTCATACATAAGGTGTTAGGAGAATTTGTACCTGAGGTCACTATCCCATTTCTGGATGATATTCTTATGAAAGACTGTCCGGTGGAAGACAAAGACGAGACTATGACTTCTGACGATTGCAAAAGTTTATTGCAGATCATATTCGAGACGTGGGTCGGATTTAACACGTCTAGAGGAAGTACACCTCACTCTGTCAAATACTAAGTCTTGTTTTGGAATGTCAGAGATTATGGTGGTTGGTAATTTGTGTGGCCAAACCCACAGAAGGTAGATGGTATAACAAGGATAGCATACTATATCAATATCACTGAGGTTCGGCTTTTCTTGGGAGCTCGTGTGTTCTTTCGCGTGAATATTTCTTGTTATGCACACGTTGCAGAACCTCTGTATGCGCTTCTGAGAAAAGAGAAGAGGTTTACTTGGCGGTAAGAACATCATGAGACGATGTGACGGCTGAAGGAGATTCTGAAGTCTCTACCTGTACTAAGGAGACTTAACTATGAGAGAGACAGACATGTGATACTAACTGTGGACACGAGTCCAAAAGCGATTGGATGGACAGTTGGTCAGAAAGATGCAGATGGTGTATGATTTGTTTCTAGATTTGGAGCCCGAATCTTGACAGATAGACAACATAACTATCCTCAAGTAAAGTGTGAACTGTTGGGAGCTATTACTACTATGAAGGTAGATCAAGAGTTCTTGATTGGTGCTCATGTGGTTTTAGCAACAGATTGTTTATCTTTGTTTGGTATGATAGTAAACTGCAATACTCCAGACATAGCAATGCTGAGATGGATTGCTTACATCCGGAGTTTGAACCCTGAGCTGAAACACATAGCCGGGAAAGAAAATCCAGTAGCATACATGTTATATAGAGCTTGTTACGCAGATGAGAGTGAGATGGTAGTAGAAGCTGAGGACGAAGAGAAGAGAGATGTTTGGTGTCGGGTTAGTTAGCAGACTTCGGATTTAGAGCCATTGCCGTTCAAAGAGGAGTTCTACACGGGAAGGTTATGTGACATTGGATTCTATCTGAGTTCTTTAAACAGACGAGAGGGTTTGAGTTATGTAGAGTTCATAGAGATAAGGAGGAAGACATATGATTACTTGTTATGAGATGGGTATCTTTGGAAGCGTCCAAAGAGAAGAGATGGAGCACTTCTATGAGTTATAGATGATCTACGGACCAAGCAACAGATGATGAAGAAGTTTCATGACACCTTGTAGGTCGGACATCGAGGAGCTTGGGCTACCTACACAAAATTAAGATCATCATTGGGCTACCTACCATCATTACTGATGGAAAGGACTTTATCAAGATGTGGTGAACTTTGTGAGTTCATGCTTGCATTGTTAATTCTACTCAAAGATATGTTATATGAATGGTCTGATACCAACTTATCCTCCTAGTATCCACTGTCAATGGGTTCTTGATTTGGTAGTGATACCTCTCAGATTATGAGGTATGAGGTACTTGGTGTTGGCTCGAGAAGACCTCTCCAACTTTATGGAAGGACGAGCTCTGAGGACGAAGACCACAAAAGGGATATGTAGATTTGTTCTTGAGGATATTATCTGTAGATATGGATCTATAAGGAGATTGCGTGTAGACAGAGAAGAGTTGCATGGTACAAAATGAAGGAGTTCTTTGCCCAACACGGAGTGCAACTCAAACTCACTACTGTCATGAATCCAGAGAGGATTGGTAAGAGCGAGAGAGGACATCCAACGATTGTTCAAGCCCTGGTAAAGACATCCGATGGTAGGCATAGACAGTGGCCTAGGTTGCTCTCTTTTGCTCTGTGGGCTGACAGAACGACTCATTGCACTACTACTGGATACATATCCATTGAACTAATGCTGGGTCAAAAGTCGATAATGCCGGCAGAGGAGGACTTTCCTATATGGACTACTCTGCCGTGAGAAGACGGAATAGATCATGTGCAACTTCTTGCACTTCGAATCATACAACTAGAACATAGAAAGGAGGATCTTATAGAGTCACCACATAAGTTGAAAGAGGCTCGTCTCAAGAATAAAGACAAGTTTGACAGGACTCACATGCTCCGACCGAAGCTCATATATGTTGGAGACTAACGCTACGCTAGAGAACCAACACTCTACGGTTCGGAAATTTTCTAGGAGGTGGTTTGATCCGTATGTTGTCTTAGAAGTGCATCAGAATGCTACTTATTCTTTGCAGGAGCTTGATGGTACACCTCTAAGGCTTCTTGTCGCCGACAAGAGTATCAAGTTGTTCAGAAGAAGGGGAGAATCTGTTGAGCTAGCTGAATTTTTGGAGTTAGATCATATGATGATGCATATCTGCTACCTGACGAAGACGGTGAAGATGTTGAAGAGGACGATGGTAATTTAGAGAACCTTGGAGACTAGTGGAAAGGTTGACACATACCGGAGGATGTGTAAGTTTGGACGGGATGAATGTCATAGTACGTGACATTCTAGATGATGAAACGGAACTTCAGAAGACACTCAACTGGCTTTTGTTCAAGAAGCTACACCCTAGCTTATCAAGCTAGGCAGGAGCTAAGCTGGAGCTATGTTTGGCAAGCTGCCCCTTAGCTTGGATTGAAATATCACCCTGAAGGGAGCAAAAAGTTCTAGAATGCAGAGCTCGTTGAGAGGAACGACTTCATGCTTTCGGTTGTGAGAAAAAACGTCTTAGGTAATAGTGAGTACAAGTATTAAGTTATGAAAAGTGCGAACGAGAGAAATCTGTTGGTTCTGGCTCATGACTAGAATTCATGATCTGACAGTGTGTGTGCATAGGTGTTAGCGAGTGCTATAGTTTTGAATCCTCATTCACTAAAAACGGAGTTGTACAAAGAAGTTGGTGTAAGAAAAACTAGTAAAGATTGTATAGATAATTTTCTTTACGAATATGTACCAACTGTATTTGCTTTTTGAACGGAAACACAAAGGTCATGCCAGTGATAGGGCGTCCACCTAGGAAGAAAGTGATCTCAAGATCAATTCTTCCTGGCTTTTGTTTCTTATTCCGGCATGTTGGCCTCCTGGAAGAGAGTCTATGTTGGTATGCAACCACGTCTTGCATATCTAGAGACGAGAGACCATTATCTCTCTTAATCGTGGGCTTCTTGACCTAAGCCTCTGCATGCCACCTTGGTTATAGCATGAGAGATACCTAGTGCGCATATGGGAGGATTGTAAGTCTTATGGGTGACCTCATAAGTGTTGAGGCTTCGGCTTAGGCTTACATTGGATGGTATGTGACTATAACCAAGGTGACATCAAGATGACATCAAGAGCATGGGAAATTTGTAATAATCAAGGGTCCAGCTTGGCAGAGGACATGCTTACCTGATAAATACGTCTACTTATAAGGACCCTAGCTTAGCAGGGGTGTTAAGGTTAGGAAAAAACAGTCGACGTCGCGTGAAGGAGGGGATTCTATCTTTTGCCCAAGAAGAAGTCGTCGAGATGCGCAGGAGAAGCCAGAGACTGAGAGGATCGATTTTCTGAAAGATTTCAGTTGGAAGGTGACCGCAGAGAGAAGAATAAGAGTTAGAGAGAAGAATAAGAGTTATCTACTAGAATGTTTGGAGGTGAATCTGATGAGCAGAGAACATCTATTTGAGCGGAAGAGAAGATAAGGACAAAGAAGGTCAGATTTCTGAAAGATTTCAGTGCTGAAGCTGTTGCAAGAAGAGATACGAGGCATTGGGGGTTCAGATTTTCATCAATTGCCGACATTTGACGAGCAATCTGCTATTTGAGGAACAACAGAAAGATCTTGAGTGAGGATTGACTGCTTCACAGTGATCTGTTGTGATCAATGTAAGGAGGTCCTATTGTGTAGAGATCGATTGTCAAATTGATGTTTGTGGAGGACTATTGAGTGTCTCTGGAAGAGATATAAAGCTTTTGAAGTTCGGATTTCTTCTATTTGTTGTGTCTGGAGGTGGATCTGTTTTCTTGTGACTGAGAACTGACCTTGTTAAGCAGTAAGTGACCTATAGTCAGAGTATAGTTTTTGTGAGAGGCTTCAGCCGTTGTGGACGAGCTAGTTGGCTCTTGTTTTCTTGTTCAATCCTTACCTCTACCTTGCAATTGATCACAGTCAGAAGGTTCATTCTTCCTAAGAAGGACTCTCCACGATAACGCTCTAATCTAAACTTTGACAACCTCTTGCTCTTGTTCTCAACTCGAACTTCCAAATGAGCTCAAACTTTACAAGAAATTCCTTCTGATCTTCACTACTACTCTCCAAAATTTCAGTTCTTAGATCACAAACCGATTGTCCGAAATGGACTAAGCCTTTCGTTTGTGTTAACTTATGAGCTTTACAGACCCCGGTGGCTAAAATCCACGACTCCAACATCTTCTCTTAACCAAATGAGCTGAAATTTTACATGTAGTAAGCTAATAAGACACACTCCAACCTTGAAAATTTTCACTTAGAGATTCGATCCCACGCTCATGGAACAACTCAATTCTTGAATCCAAGCAAAACGGTTCTACTTTTATCTCTCAACTGCCACAACCAACTTCAATCAATCATTTCAAGGTCAAATTTAACCCAAACATAGAACTATTTTACATCAGTGCAACCAGCACAGCGTCAACTATCCAATCCCCATGACAATATTGAAATATCATCTCTCAAACTCTCGAGATACTCAAAAACGTGACTTAAGATTTTGATTCGATCCATTAGACTTTGAACGGTCATAACACCTCGGTCAGAGCTCCGAATTGATTGATCTTCCACTCTAGATTGTAGTCCAGTTTGAGAGCTTTCCAACGAGACCTCACATTCCATGATTGATCCTCAAGAAGACCTCCGAAAAACCCCAAAATTATCTTTGGAACTTGGATGAACTTGATTGATAAAAAATGGACCAATAAAAAAGAAGATTAGCCAATCGAAGATTGTCCAATCTTGACAGAATGCGATTGCTCGATCTTGTGCCAAGTAGGATTGCTCGATTTTATTCTCCTACTTGGCACCATAGAACGAGTTGTAATCCTAAAACACCCTCACACCTTCAAAGCTTGAACCAAAATACTTTGGACTTCAACCTTACTATATGATAATCACTCTCGTCGAACGATAGAGATAAGGATACACGAGAATACACAAGATTCAATACAAAGTCAAGAGGATGATCTTGAATTGATCTATGGTGAAAGATACGACGAAACAAAATGAGGAAGCCATCTTTGATTACAATAATTCTAACCAAAGTTCTTTGTGATCCACGCACGATGATTGATCTGTTGACAGTGACATCGGATATCGACACAGATGTTGAAAAGGACGTTGGTTGGAAAGTTCATGTCCATTCACCCATCAAAGTAAAATGTACATAGTCAAGTCTCAATTCTCTCCGTATGTGACGATCCGCAAGATCACCAGAGTAGGCAAGTCCATCACCCTTCTCATGAACTCTTCACCAAAGTAGGCAATGAATAATTATCGTAAGTGATCACGATGGATGTAATGAAGCTTAATATGGAACAGATTCATAACTGAAAGATCTAGAATTTGGATCAATCTTCCATCCGTAAATACAACTCTCGTAACTCTTCACTCTTCATGTAAGACACTAATAAACACTCACAAAACATCACACAAGAAAGAATATCTCACTAACCCTCTACTCTTTATCTTATATCTAAATTTGACAACAAGAACCACTCATGCAAATGTCTACGAATCATTGAGCTGCCGCGTCTCATTATCATGCGATCTAACATCCTAGATAATCGTGGACATGGCACTTAATACGTTGTAAAGCGAATTACATGAACAAGGTTTGTGAAACACAAAAACAACACAATACAAGTTCTATGCTAAATTCACATGTGAACTGTGTCCCAACACGACAATGGAGGTACAACTCACTGCAAAATACTCAGAAGAGCTGATACGTCATAGTGACAAAGTGCATAAGTGGTACTCGGAATATGCTCAACTTATGGCAACTCAAAGAAACGATGAAACAAGACCATCAGATAAAGCGGATCCATCATCAATCCCGTCTGAGCAAGACAATCGTGTCCATGATTTTGACGCAAGTATTGCCAAGAAGGAACTCAGTTGGTGACGATCACTAGAACGGAAGTAAGAGAAACCAGTCCATAAACTTTTACTACGTTAAACCAAATGACGAGTGCCTACATGATTGAGGCAGAGGAAAGTTCAGATACTGTAGTGAAAACTCTTTACTCACAATAAATAAATCTTTTTTGTCACTGTGCAAATCAAAACAAGGTCTTTTTCTGGGATTCGTGAATCCTTGCTAAGGGTCAGAGTGGTATTGAGTGAATACTCGAATTAGTTTAATTTCCCCTACGCGAACTGGTGAAACAAGACACTTATCATGAAAATCTTAATCAACAGTGCACGAATCGTCAGAAGAGACCGAAGTGTGAGGAAAAAAGAACTCTAGATGGCACGAATTGTCCGCAGAAGTTTAACCTCGCGAATATTCTACATAACTCAAGTGAACCCGCAGGAAAACTCAAAGAACTATAGTCAGTGTGAAACGAGAACCTGCAATGACAAAAAGAGCACTGAACAAAAACCCGAAATTACCAGTTTGTGCATTAGCGCAACTCCTTCCGCGTAAAGGGCTATCACAACGGTAACTCCTAACTTCCGAAGTGTAATCATCAGCTAATCATCATCGTAAGTACATTAGCACTTACTATGATGTACCGCTGTATATAACTTGCAACAGATTCGAATCTAAAGTTGTCTGTAAGATGACTACACCTGAATCCAGACAGTAGATCCAAAGTGGCCGGTAACGTTAATCCTATTCAGTGCAAGGTGGACTGTATTTCGAACGAAAGGCTAGAACGATCGGCACCACTCGTTCTGCCGTAGAACGGAATACGAGAAGGGAGCCGTAAAAACAAAGTTGTTTTCTGCAGCGGAAAGTCGTACGAAGATAGAAATGTCAGCTTCTGTTCGTCGAAGAGACTGTTCGCATGGCCAGCAGTCACGAAAGATCAGGAGGGACGACCGAACTTGATCATTCGACTCGAGGTTCGGTCGGGGCATGAGGATTTGACGGGCCGAATTAACTGTGGGGGTGGGGGCAGATTCAGCTGTTCGAAGATTGAGGCATATCTCCCTCTGCCCAGACGGACGTCCGATCGTTCTTCGGGACTCTGCTTCTTGGGCTTCACCCGCTCCGTGTATGGAGAAGAGAGAATCGATGTTTGTCTATTTGCCTGACTCTGGGTGTGTCGAGAAATTCTGACTCGCGGCTCTGACTTCTGACGGATGAGGATAGAGAACCTGTGAACCCCATCGGCCTTCAGCAGGCTGATGGAATTCGAAGCTTGCCGAATCTGAGTTTTCCCGTGGGGCAGGGCTGGGTCAAAAGACAAGTCTCGAGAACCACGAATTTCAAACAGACCACTGACTTTTGAAATTTGATCACTCGAAACTCGACAAGATGAGCCCCCCGCCGGCTGATACAGATCTGTCCGGAGTAAAGAAAGTGTTGGGTTATGCCGCCAAGGACCAGACGGGCCATCTTGAGCCCTTCGTGTTCAATCGCAGGTACGTTCATTCATCCAGTCGGAGAATTCCGTTCCCCTGCCGAACGTCATCCATCTGCCAAACTGATCCGGTGGCCGGTGGAGTCAAAACGTACGGACAGGGACAGGCTAGTGCAACCTTCCTTTTACCTCTTTAAGGTTTCTGGCAGCCGAATCTAACGCACGCAGCCAAAAGGAAGTTGAGCGTCTGCCTCATTCGGCAACCTGAAACTTGCGTCAACAGATGGTGTTTACGAGAAGCGAATAGTCGAAATCACAGACAATTCGAGTCCATAATTCTGCACGACTGAAAAAATGGCCTCACACGGATCCTCGAAATAGAACTTTGTTATGTTTTGTCGGAATTGCTCATACCGATATGTTTCCATCGACCACTCGCAACCTCTAAACAGTTTTAGAGACAAATATCGTTACACAGACAACCCCCTGCCAGCTCACTGTATGCAAACCCTAGCAGTAAAAGTTTTCATCCACTTCACCATAGAAACTTTCGTCTAAGGGCATACCAAAAAGTTAACTCGCGGAATCAGAATAGAACGGACTGCTCATGCTGATCCTTGCAAACTTTGACAATCTTAAATCGGAGTTCTGTCCTAGAGCTCTACTTGCATTAGAACAGACTATCACTTACCGGATCTCCTGGAGTTTTCGAGAGGCTCTTAAGGCAGGGTTTCGCTATATAGATTTTCGTTTCAGAATGATAACGCGAAAAGGTACTGAAAGGTTGTCCGTTCAATCTTGTCAAAACATTCGGCACACTTGGTTTGGGCTCTGAATACTCTCCTCGTTGAGGAAGACTTGTCTAACAGGTCACCTCTGTTGTGTTGCAGACGAACCCGCCCAGACGACGTCGTTTTCAGAGTCCTATACTGTGGAATTTGTCATTCTGATCTACATCAGATCCGAGATGAATGGTCGACGGATGCTCCCACAACATATCCCATCGTGCCAGGGTCAGCTCTGATACCCCGTCACTCGTTCCACTACGCTGCTTTACTTGCAGCCGTCGTCTTTATCACGAACCCATCAATAATGCAAATTCACGTTCCGGTAGTGCTACTAGCAAGCGATGTACGTGGTGTCAACATTAGGGTTGACCTGCACAGAACCTTTCCATATAAGGCCGTCCTGTAATATCATCGGTGATAACACTAAGAGACTTCTATGAAATGCTTCCAAGCATCAAAAAATTCCCCAAGTCCGATCACTGACTGCACAACGTGGATGTGCAGACATGAAATGACAGGCATAGTCGCTGCTGTAGGGGACGCGGTAATGAGGTTCAGGGTGGGCAACAGGGTAGGGGTCGGTTGTCTGGTAAACAGCTGTGGGAGGTGCGGCCACTGTCTGCAAAGCCTAGAACAGTACTGTGAACAGAAGTGCGTTTGGACATACAACGACACCGATGTGTATGCGGACGACGAACCCACTTTTGGTGGCTTCTCAACCTTGATGGTGGTTCCCGAAAGGTCCGGATCAAAAAATAAAGAAGACCTCATTCGCCGCTCTCCACTCTTTCTATCTTCCATCATTCAAAACCCAATACCAAGTTTGTGGGAGAATGCATTTGATAACCATGTCTGAACTGCTAACGTTTCTCCCTTGGCCATTAAACAACTTCCTTCAGGTTCTGCATTAAGATACCGGACGGTTTGCCTATGGATGCAGCAGCACCGCTGCTCTGTGCAGGCATCACAGTGTACAGTCCCATGAAGCACTACAAAATGGAGCAGGGAGGTAAACATTTCGGGGTTGTCGGACTGGGCGGACTGGGTTTCATGGCCGCCAAATTCGCCAGAGCCATGGGAATGCAAGTCACAGTCATCAGCACTTCTCCAGATAAGGAGAATGAGGCTCGTGCTTGTCTGCGTGCTGATGATTTCATTCTTAGCACCGACGTGAAGCGAATGAAGGTCCCTAGGGCCAAACAACTTTCTTCTCTACAGCCCTTAATAGCCCTCGTAGTCATTGTCCTAAAATCCTCCGATCGCCATAGCGCCGACTCTTGCTCTTTATCATATCCTTCCACGTTCATCCATAGAAGTAAAATTTCTAGTCTAAGACTGCCAGCTGAATTTCACTTTTACCTCCTGTTTTTGGTGTACCTTGCTCTGATTTGCAGAAAGGCGAGAAAACCCTCGACTTCATCATCGATACCGTGTCAGCCCCACACAGTTTCGATACTTATCTTCCACTGCTGAGGACCAACGGCAAGTTGGTGGCTGTTGGCATCCCTCATAAACCCTTGCATGTTTCCTCGTTGCTCCTTGCTGCTGGTAAGGCTCATCCTTCGCCTCACCGTTCGCTTTCCTTCTCTTGCAATCTGACAATCACACAACAGATACGGTACCCCAGAATCCACCTTCTACAGAGGCAAACATAGTATGTGGTTCACCGAATGGGGAATAACTGCCCTTGAGATTCTACCCTGTACAGTCCTTGTCACTCGGCTTTTGTGAAGGATGTCCGCTTATGTGCAGTCATTCGATCAATGTACTTACCTGACAATGCACAGAAAAGGACAACCCTCACGCTTCCTTCTAACAGAGAAACTGCTGGTATCCCAGGCCGTAGAAGCGTGGCTGGGAGTATGATCGGCGGTTTAAGAGAAACTCAAGAAATGATGGACTTCTGTGGTAAACACCACATCTTTTGCCTGGTTGAGAGGATTCCGATGGCTTACGTCAACAAGGCAATGGAAAGGCTGGCGAATTCGGATGTGAAGTATCGGTTTGTCATAGACATGAAGACCATCAAGCATCCTATAGAAATTTACGGGTGTCGGTGAAAAAAGAGACCAAGTACGCTCCGCGCCATCTCCCAACCGAGATTCTGAAACGATCCCCTTTCTGTGCCAAGAGAGCTGTTGTACATACGGCGACAGCTGGCTGAAGTGGGGTGTAACGTCTCGTAGAAAAAGGCTACGCTACAACGTTGCAACGAGAGAAGATCACTTCACCTGTTCAACAAGAGTATCTGCCAACTCGCACATACAATTAGTTCTGCTATACTTCTCGAGATAAACAAACGATAAACGACCTGTGGAGCACTGCACTAGCCACAGAACTTAGGAAGTTGGGCACATGTCTCGTACAGCAATGTTGATTCCAATCTAAAGTACAGTCAACTCAAGATACTCTGCAGCTGTTCATTCAACATGTTCGAGGTTACGAAATCAGCTTCGCTCGGATGTAATTTGACAGTAGAAGTAACACAACAGCTAGAAAGCTAACAGTCACTGCCACAGCCCCGCTTGGCCCATAGATTAACAACGCAGTACCTACAAGACCACGCCCAAGAACGTTAGGTCGGACTGTCACGGATCTTGACCGATGCGTATGACCACTACTTCAAGGTGAATAACTTGGTACAGAATGGGAAGGCATCATGTTAGACGGTGGAGAAAGGACATCCACTAGGGACTCAGTTACTCATTCTACGTGACAAGTGTTGTACGAAACCATGTCCAAGTCGTCATCCTCAGTTTCGGCCCAAGGGCAAAGACAGCCAAACTGAAAACCTACTAGTGAGCTCCACTCATGAAGCTTGATCACCCATGAGTGAGATTGAGGCAGATCTGAGGGAAAGTAACAACCAGCGCCTGCTACCAGCCTGAGGACAACTGGTTTGAAACCAAACCAGAGCAGACCTGACCTCATCTCCAGCAGCTGGACAATTACCAGGTATAAACTTGTTCGGAATCTTTAGAGAGAAGGCTACAGGGAAACAAACATTCTAAAGAGTCCTAGCTTGAGTCTACCACAAAATTCTTGAAACTGTAGTTAGGCTGCCTTCGGTGAGTCTCGTGGCTTTCTGTCCCTCTTTGCTGCTCCTGCTGAGTTTGCAGCTGAGGCTCTGTACATAGCCTGCTGGCGAGCTCTGGTTTCCTCTTGCATTTGTTTATTCCTAAGTATGACAGCAGCAGCACTATTCTTGAAGAGATTCCTGCGCCTGCAAACGCCGTCACGTGTGAATCATTGCACTAAGATTCAATCTCTTGTCCTCTCAATTCCAAGTGTCTAAGTCAAGATGATCCCAACAGAACACTGATGAGCAGGAGATCATGGTGGAAACGCATTCACACAGAAGGACCTCGCAGCAGTACAATTCTGGCATGATAACGGAATCTCTGTGCAAAGCCAACGTGTACGTTATGGTAGATGATGTTCTCGTCCTAGAGGAAGGAGGGTTGTGAAACTCCACGACGGTACTTGAGGCCTTTCAAGGTTGGAGAAGAATGCAGACAGACAAGGAAAACTACCTTAAGTGTAAAGCTCCAGCAGTGAGAACGAGTCCACCCACTGCCCACAATATCCGAACAACAACATCCACGTTCTCGATGTACTTTCTAAGCATGTCCAGGAAACTGTCGTGTTTTGTTCGTCGATTATTCCTGTGCTTGATCTTGACAACTTCATTCGCTGACCCTGGAGCCTCTGCTTTCCCATCAAAACACACACTCTCCTCTAAAGTGTAGAACTGATTTCTGGTATCCACAACAGAAAATCCCGCAAGTTGACAGAACGCAGAGCTATTGGACACCCATTCCCTTGCTCTGGCACAAAGCACATCTTTGGGACCGCAAGGAATCAACATCTGCTTTGAAGATAAACAAGAATACAATCAGAATCGTGAAGGCAACAACGCACGTACTCAGTGGTATGATGTTCATAAGAGACTACTTTAGCTGCACCCCCTAATGAAATTTCCAAATGTCATCTTTAGACTAGACAGCGGATGGTCAAGTGGATGGCTAAAGATACCAGATCAGCATTGAACAGTACCTGAGTAAGTGGATCTGTGGAGAAGTAGGCATCAGCACAAGCTGAGAACACAGATTCACAGAAGGATGGACACAGGAGTGGAGGGCCAGGTGTGACTCCCACACGAGGATCACAAATAGAGCACTCCAGAACTTCCCATTGTTCAAGACACCGACTGCTTGCTTCGCCACCTGCAGCTAGCCTTTGCAACATGAGGACAGCAGCATGAGTCTGCACAACGTCACAACATGTCTTTTTCCGGTAGTATCCGCATAGCGTCAGGTCAATCTTGCCCTTGGACGCCTTCCTTGGTGCATGACCTTCCAGAGAAAACTTGGGGAATCGGTTTCCCTGGGAGACGCAAACACCTTCATTCTGGCCTGTCACCAAGTTGACAACCACATCGCACTTCAGCGTCCTCATCTTGGTTATGGAAGGACCCCCATACACTCCACAGATAATCTCCAAGACAATTACATTTCAAGCCAAGGACAACGTCAACGTATCGAAAAATATTCGAATCAGCTCCATGTTTAGCCTCGAGACGGCCATTCCTTTATCCCTTCAGTGTTTCCATCGGAGGAAGTAACCAATTTTTTTTCTCAAAGGTACGAGAGCATTCAGGTGAGCCTAAGTCACGGCGACAAAACTTAAATCTGATGTAAGCAGGATTCTTCCGCTAGTAGCGTTTGAACTTTTGCTTATCCTGGTCTCAGTGACCAGCATTTCGGTTCGAAGAGGTCACTTAAACTACTTACGAACACCCGTGCTACCAGCTCTCTATTTTCTGTAGCGTTCGATCTCTGGTTCGTGCCACCCGTCTTCATCCCTGTGAGTACACGTACTAAGGGAAAAGTTAACTGAAACCAGATTGCAATAACTTGGTGGATCGGTATTAGTTCATGAAGTTTCTTTGCGGGTACGCACTCTAAGCCCGAATATGACACATCGAAGTTCCAATCGCTTCAGGCCTAAAATCCGCCAATCGCAAATAATTTTGAAGCTCGTGCAGTGAAACCCTGTTCTCGTGATTCTGGCCCGCTGTTTAGGCAGGATCTGACGACAGTGATGGAGACTCACCTTCAATCACATCATTCCGTCAAAACATGGCGTCGATATAAAATTCAGTGGCTCTGGTAACGCAGGCAGGGCTCGGCTGAAGCCGATCCCGATTTCAGGATTGAGACGCATTTGAACCGTCATCGCAACTTTCAGATCCATCCAGAGCTCGAGCGTCAAAAGCCATTCTGGTGCTCTTGTTCGAGAAGTAAACCGGAAACCTAACTAGTGTAATTACCACCTACACGATCCGTATATACCTCGTTAAACAGCTGGTATGCTCAAGTTGTGGCAGAAACAACATCTGGTGGTCCTGCTTTCAGAATTCCTTCTCGTACTCGCTACAAGATCCTATTCTCAAACTTATCTCCCTGCAAAAAAGGAAGACGGCTGAACACAGAAAGCACTGAGACCCGCACCTGCCTGAGCTTGAGAACCGTATCCGCAGAGGAGTGCGACAGACCAGGAAAGCACCAGTAAACCCTTCACAAGTCTCAGATCACTAATCAACTGCATCCTCCTCATTCTGGACACATGCCCGATCCTTACAGTCTTCTTCATTCCTCCGTTCTCGCGTTCATTTTCTCCTCTCCGGTGTTCACTGCGTAAAAACTCCAAAGAAAGCACGAGAAAGGTTGTCAAAGAATCCTCTCTGTCGTCCTATACCTGTCAACTCTCCATGCAGCTATGTACCCACAACCCACGGTGGAGTATCAGAACACATTCATCGGGGGCAGTTCCTTGTCCTCGTCATCATCCTCGTCATCAGGGCTTCAGAGGTCTTCTTTGACGTCCTCTTTTCGAAGCTCCCTCTCTTTCCTTTGACGTACTGTTTTGCTCGCTCGTAAGTTCGAGTCTGACGGCGCAACTTGGTTTGTGCTCGAGTGCTAGTACCATCCCTCACTGCAAGAAATCTCTCCGCTCACTCGCTGTGGCTGCCTATGGGAGGCGCTTCGACTGTTTCTTTGCACCAAGTTCGGAACGGGATTTAAGTATTCTACTCTCATCTACCCGCAGCTTGACCTTCATTCGAGTGCAGTGAGTGCACTCCTCTTTTTACTGAGAAGGTGGTTCTGCCTTCAAGCGACCTTTTGCACAGTTCCGAAGTACCAGCTTTTTCAGAAAAAGTAAAAAGTTCAATTTCTCACCACCCTGTTTTCCAATAGAGTTTTCCGCGGTTCACAAACCGGAACTTCCACGGGTAGAAGGGAAAATTACTCATTTCATTATATCATGATACGAGTAGGTTTGAATGTCTAGGCACAGAAGAAACAATACGACAAAATATTAAATCAGACAAACACAGAATAATTAAGTAACTAAATCACGACACAGTATTGTTTTAACATAGTCCCTTTGACTGTATACACGTGGTTTTTCACAACCTCATACTCGAAACATTCTACTAAATATACATGTTTTGTAGCCTCAAGGCTCTAGCCCGCAAAGAAATAATGATTAATATCATTATATCAAGACACATATATTACTTTAACATTGTCCTCTGATTGTAAGAAGTGATTTTCACAACGTCAAACTGAAAACATTTGTTACCAAATATACATGTTTTGTACCCTCTAGCCCGCAGAGATGGAACGGAAGGTTGAGAATACCAAGAATAATATGCAAAGTACACTTTTGGTCTGGGGGAGGCAAAAGAGAAACGTAGATAGAGGAGGAAAATTTAAAAACGCGATTGGGTTAGACACTAGAGTGTGTTTTTATCGAATTAATGTGTATCTAACTAATGTAAGACTGTAGGCTGTTCAAGAGGTGTTAGTTAGAGTCCGGTAATTGTTAAATAATAATAAATAAAAATTTATAATATTATATATTATAGTATGAATTGCATACTACATGCCGGAATTTCTATAAAGAACTCCCATGTCAGATTTTAAGCTGTTCAATAAGTGTTAGTTAGAACTCGATAAGTGTTAAACTAAAAATATTCAATATTTTAAAATCAAAATAATTTTTAATATAAATATTATATACTAAATCACAAATTTTGATATACAAGGTACTACGGACCTTCATACGGGAAGTCTCATTTGTCTGCCCACGCTCTAGTACAGATATTTCAAAAGATTCTATATAACTCACTGAAAATATCTAAATTTTGTGAAAGTGAAATTATCTTGCACACTGACTCATTTTCTTTGCGGAAAGTCACATTCGATGCGCAAAACCGAGCTAAACATTTTGATATATGATGTAGATCATATAGTCTTTTATATACGCTGCTATGATGATTCACGTTTTATACTGTTTGTCCATCCAGTGAGCACATTCATTGAACCGAGGTTACTGACTTCCTGACTTTTCATGCGTTCATTAAACTGTATTTCGCACAGGGAGCCAACTATGTTCTCGCGTTTGGATTTAGGGTGCTATTTGGCTCTACTGTCCGCGTGCCTTACTGTCCTTTAATTAATATGTTCTCTTCTTCATGTCTTGACTACTTTCCGCTTAAATATTACTGTCCTCCACCGCCCTTCGAAGCACATGTTTCAATATCTGTTACATTTTTGGTACAATTTATCTGCAGCGACAGTTTCTCTTCTCTTCTCTAAGACAGACTCCGATGGTAAAATGACGACGGTGCGTCTTGTACTTTTATTAGTCTCTAGTTGTCAAAACTGACATTTACAACGTTTAGACGATTAAATCGTCTACTGTAAACCGCATAACAAAACTAACTGCCCTACAGTAGAACTTTGATCGAGACAGACCGATCTGAACGGGTTCAACTGCCTGCAAGAAAACTATTTACTGCCACTACAAGTGCCTGTCACAAAACTATTTACTGCCCTACAAATCGTATCTAGAGTGGAACCTCGATCGAGACACACCTATCTGAACCAATACTCCTCAAGAAAGTGCTTGCCATGGGGACGAATTCGGGAAGGTCTGTTTCTCCAAAGTGAACTTCTGCATCCGGAACTGTTGCTACTCCTTCGCAGTCAGATATTTCTTCTTCCGGAGTGCCGTCCTTGTTAAAGTAGCGGTGGTTACAGTGTGAAACGCCCGCTGTCTCTGAAAAAAATATGTTGTCAATGTCTTCTGGTGTTACGTCCTGTGGTCTGACGAACGAAGTCCACAACGAGTCTGATCGGCGCTTTTGAATGTCAACGCATCAACCACCTGAAAGACATAGTGTATTTGTCAGAGATAAGCATGCTACGCAGACAACGGACAAGGGTATTAGAGAGTGGATGTCGAGACTTGTACCGATTGAATTGCAATGCCCTTGGGAGGATGTTGACGTAGCCAAGCTCTACTCTGTTTTTTGTGTCTGTAGCTCAGCAAGGTCAAAAGTTCACGCCCATAGCTGATCATGACCTCATAGATATTTTTCATGCTTGCCGCAAGATGTGCTTCCTTCTCATCCTTCAAGCAGTACCCGACCATCCCGACAAAGGTATGGAGCCCTCTATTGGAGAGGAGCTTCACACAAACTTCACCGCCAATCGGTCTGTCCTTGTCCCAATCCAATGATTCTAGCAACTATTTCTTGATATCTAAAGCGGACTTTGCATACAGACGGATCACACCTTGGAAATGAAGGTGGAGAAAGGTATCGCCTCTCTCGACAAAAAACAATCTTGACAAATACTTAGCATGGAGGAAATCCAATAAGCGGGAAAACAAGTTCAAATCCAAGTCCGCTCTTGTCTTACACATTGTGATCGATGCTTCAAGAGAGGGCCTCTTCGCCCTTGCTTGTCTGCGCAACGACATCAGAATTTTCAAAAGTGAGAAAATGACTGAGAAAATGGTTCTGGGATCGGTCGAGGTCGAGGTCCTTGCAGATACAATGAAGAGATCTGCTACGGTATAAGTAGTGGACAGTGGATTTCAGAAAACCATCGGAGTGGATAAAATGAGCGCGATAGGAGAACATACAGTACATGCGGTCTTGTAGGTAGAGACACCGTTTATCCAAGGAGTAGCCAAAAAAATGATAAGGTCCGGCTACAGTCTGGAGTGGACTGCTGTGTAGAGAGCATGGATAGCAAATTTTTGCTATGTGTACGTAGTCGAACTTGACTAAAAATGATACAACATCTTCGATGAAATCTAGTTCCAAATAACTGTACGATCCGATGAGTTGCAAGAGAGACTGATCAAAACTAATCATCGGCCGTTTTGAACTAAGAAACGAGAACCTAGGTGGATCTATGATTACATGGAGAGAATCAAAAGGACTGAACGGTCGATCAATCAGAGAAAGAGAAAAGGATGGAGAAGAATGACTGAACTAGACAGCACCTCTCCACATTCGGTGTCAGACATGAGAGCAGGATTAACTCCTACTTGTACTTCTAGTATTTTACAAGAAGATTTACAAAACCAGATAGCATAAAAGAGGAAGGTTTTTCTCATCATCGGCCACTACTTGCATCCGTATTTCACATAGAAAACAACGAGGAACACAGAACATGACCACATACCGAACCATACCATCGACGTAAGATGGTATTGCTTCTCCAGAGGTGACTCAGACCTTCCTCCAATCCACCACCGCCACAGTCCTTAAAGCAACATACTTTGGAGACATCCAGGCATGTACAGTTGAGTCGCTACGAAAACGAGTAATATTGTCCCGCTGAAGTCCCGCATGTCCTGTTTTGTGCTCCCCTGTTCACGTCGACACCTCCATCGCTTGCCGATCGATCGCAACTCCACGCAAAGAAATCAAGCGAGCCCCGCGAAGTCAGAAATCGAAAACGTCCCTGCTCATGATAATACTGCCCCGCTGAACTGCCGCTCCTCCCATTCGCGTCCACACCTCCATCACTTGACGGTTGGTCGCAACCCCACGCAAAAAATTCAAGCGAGCCCCACGAAGTCAAAATCGAAGTAGGACATACCTTTGCTCACGAAAAACCACGAACGACAAACAACAAGAAAATAACAATAAGCGCAGAAGTGCACAAGCCGCACAGCGACACCGCTCAAAACAAAAATGACACAAAGTCAGAGTATCAGTGTCCTGTAACTGCCGTCACAATTCCCGACGTCACCTCCTGTCTCACCTCCTCACGCAGCGGTCACTCGCCGAATCGCCGCCGAATTGAAAAGAAAAGAAAACGAGGACAAATCGTCATAGCGCAAGAAAACACAAAGCAAGAATGACACAACAGAGTTACCATCTCCATGACTAATACTGCCCCGCCTCGACGTCCATCGCTTGCCGCACAGTCCAAAGAGCAGAGAAATCAAGCGACGGCAGCGGCAAATTCACATGCACGAAACAAAGCACGAAGAAGAGCACGAGAAAAAGAGCTCGCACTGCCTCTAGCCACGAAAAATGAAGAAGGAACCCCGCAGAATTGCCACCACCTTTTCGACGTCGTCTCTTGTCTCACCTCTTGACACACATTAATTTTAATTTCGAACAGCAGCGGAGCCGCACACCCGGCTTAACGTTTCCTCCACCGCACGCTCCTCTTAACGTTCCTCGCATAACGTCCAACCACCTCTGAGTATTTTACCGACCGCGTCTCCTGCTTGTTCTCTTCCCGCCATTCGCAGTTACCACTCTTGCTATGCAAATTATTGGTCTCGATCCGTCTGTGCACCATTAGAATGGTAGGGTAAGGCTGTAGCTGAAATACCGAGCATTGTGGTTTAACTGCATACATCTGCAAGAACTTGCGGAAGACACTCATATATCACGAAGATTAAATAGCGCACCAAGAACCAAAACCGGTCTGCAATCTTATCAGAAAATAAATTTAATGTAAAGTTCAATTTATCGTCTTATCTTTCCGACATGACTTTGCATATTATTCTCTTCCAAGTTTCGAAGAGAGTAATATGCAAAGAGCTTTAATTTATGTCTTAACTTTTTCTCCTAGAGAGGGTTAGGTTATAAATTAAAACTTACAAATTAAAATTATTTTTCCTCCTGAGAGTCACAAATCTTTATACCAGAAAAATATTCAGTTCGTGTGAGTAACTTATAGGTTTTCTATAACTGAAGTGAACATGTATAATCAAGTTACCAAAGAGTTTTAGATTAAATATTTTAAATTTAAAACAAATAATTTAACAAAATTTGACCAAATCACAATTTACAAACCCTGTTTAGCAATACTTTCCCCGATACTGTTTCGCTTTAGTACACTGCATTTTCACTTTGGTTTTCTGTTTAAACGTTTTTCTTTTTCCTCTGTTTTCCTAGAATTGCAGTTCAGATGCATATTTTATTCCCCTCTTCCGAAAATGGAAGAGGTGAAGAATATGCATGCAACATCCCGGTTAGCCCCGAGCACTGCGAGTCGTATCCTGCTAAAATGGTAGAGTGGGAACTGTGCGGTTCGATCCTAACTTGACTGCCCAGCGACCAAGCCGAGCGCAACGAGGTTAAAGGCAAGAGATGCGGGACAAGGCCCATTATGACATTAGAAATCTGTCCGCCAAACGTGAACGTACCGAACTGAACTCAACTGTCGTCCGACAAAGAAAGCTTTTCGTCGTGCATGCTTCCTATGCTGGCTCCTTTGGCGATGATGATGCATGTGCCCAAGTTGTTCCATCTGAAGGACCATGTTCCCTTTGCCTCTATATATGTGGCTGGATTCTTTTCAGAACTCATGGAGTTGGTTGGGATTGGTAACCATTCTGGTGCGGGCATCACTTTGCACTTACGAAAATGCTTCTCTTCTAGGACCTTAATCACCATACTCCAGAGAACTGAACGCTTTGGAGTACTGCGGGGTTATGTGATGTGATGCTCTAGCGGGGACATCACACCATATCAAACAAGGATTTCAGAGAGGAACAGATTCAACCATCGACATTGGAAGTGAAAGTTTCTGGAGGCAGATAGGAATGCCAGATTCTTGTCCCAAGCTTCTCTGAGAACCTACCATATGTGACTCGAGAGTGCATCATGCTCTTCGCTCAATCCTCGTTCAACCAAAATTGTGGTGTCGTTCATATGAGGGATGGTGGCCAGTAGAACAAAGAACCATGTCGTGTAGATCAAGTACAACTTGACGTTTACATCAAGACCTGACATTGCAAACGTGTCTGAAATGTAGATCTGCTAAGCATTTGACCAGATAAGGTGTGCCTGGTCTACTGCTTGCTAGTGACAAAGGTAGGAACTTGTAAGACTGTGTAATGTGCATGGTGAGTCATTGCAAGAGGTCACTACAATGATCTGTATCAACACTAAGCGTGTGACCTTCTATAAAACAGAACACGTTCCACTTCTTAGGCCAGGAAGGTCGAAGAATCCACGGTAGATTCACAGCCACAGAACTGCAAGCCCCATGTCTCTAAGCCTTCCTAGATGTACACTACGGCTAGTAAGTCGTGGACATGTTTACACACAAAACTTAAGCAAGGCCTCAAGGGAGGTGAGGAAGGAAACAGGACCTATTCCCCAATAAGGTGGAACTCTCTTGAGAGAATCTAAGAATGGACATTATCAAGAAGGCTAACTGATGCTACAACTCCGGAGAAGCTGTGCAACACCCCTTCCAACTTTTATTGGTGAAAGAGCCAATCTTTTAGAGACGGCTGTGGTTTCATCCATAGGTTGGATGAAGGAAGGGGCACAACAAGCTTGTAAGTAGAACACGTACTCAGAGGTTGAACCCTTCCACAGGCACATTGAGGCTGCAAGTAGAACTTGATAGCAGTCGACTGTTTCGGGACTAATAGCTCGAACACGTAGAACGCTTCCACCATCGCCATACCCAGATACTGCAGTGACGAAAGATTTCCATCGTCCAACTGACTAGTTTTGGCATGCAGATAACATCGCTCCCAAGTAGATTTGTCAGCGTGCCCTCTCCAGACCAACTTTGCACTCACTAACTTCTCCTCCATATTTCCCTCGGTCCAAGATATATTATTGCCCACGAATCTTTGTTCTAGATTTGAAAAGTTACAATCGTGGGAAGAATCTGCTAAGCTGAGATGGCCTAGGACTGCATGATAAGTATACTTACTCTCGTCTCCCTGTATATTTGCCTCTGCTTTCTCCTCATGCTGGTTGAGGAAGTTCTCTCGTTTAAATACACTTTCATTTTCATGGAGCAACTTGATTAGTAACGGCCTGAAATCTTCAGCAACTGAGCAGACACCGAAGACACCAGTGATCCTGTACTTCTCCTGGGCTAAACTGAACTCTCTTCTACTCCATAGTTTGACGCCGCTCGATTCCGTTGCTTTAGACTCAGCTCCAGTATCAGCATTGCTCCCAGAGTCACCTTTGCGCCCAGAATAATCAAATATTACAGACGTGTGCCCTACTTCATATTTGGGCAAAAAAACATCAATCCTCTCCTCCTCCACCTCGAGCAGAAAGTGAACAGAACAAGCACCTAGGTGATCCTCCGTAGTCAACGCCAAGCAGAAGTTTGATGAACTGTCAGCCACCTGAAAGAGTGTAGCTTGTATAAGAACGCAGACATGATTCCTAGCATCAATCTCTTGCAGGGACAAAGGTCTGCTTGAAGCTCAATCCCTTCAAACGAAAAGTATATACAAGCCCGGATGAGCGAGCAGAATTACCGAGTATGAAATATTCAGGGAAGTCTCACGGCGGATATCCTCAGCAGTATTGTAAAGATGAAAAAGAGAAACTTCATCAGTGGTCATGTCTCCGACCATGTGGACAGAAGAGCCTCCACTGAAAACTGGAGAATCCTGCCTGATGTTCCATGATGTGAAACCCCGTAAGAATAATTACATAGAAATTGAAGACCGATATGCTGCACCTGAGATTCTAACAGCACAACAGAAACATAGCGTTTCCTCAAACGTAGAAACTCGCTTCTAGTTTCTTCATTCGACAGTACTGACCTTTCTTAAACAGATATAACTGCGATTCAAGGGTCTTGTACACACCTCAACGTGACTTTGAGTCGTTGTAAGGAAGAAGTCTCAACAAGTAGAAGCGGCTATCACCAACAAAGACAACGAGTTTAATTACAAGAAAGAGAAATCACGCGAAAATGATACTGAAGGCCTTGCAAAAACATACTGTAAAACAGTGCAAACAGGAAAGGAAGGAAACGTGATTAACGTGAGAAGAACAGTTTTGCCATGGTAAGCGAGAAACTAAAAGAGACACGTGAATTTCATGTGATCATTTCGAATGCTGCTAGTACCAAGATACGAAGCGATCATGATTACATGGGAAACTTACCTGCAGACTTTGAGACGAGAGGTTACTCCACGGAAGGTCTGATACTTGTTTCCCCTCGATAAATGTTGCCCGTCCACGACCCTAAGATCCCATTAACTACAAAAGTGAGCACAACTGTATGAACTTCTGCTCCAGGACAAAATAAAATCTTCATTCGTTCTCAAAAGAGTTGGGACTCCTCTTGCAGAAACTGATTCCTAATTACATTGGAATTAAAACAAGTGTAATGTGATTCTCTTACACACTCTGTTTGGTGATTAATCAGTTCTCCGAATATTCACAGTGACACTTACGACATCGAAGTCGGTAAAAAACGGTGGTTGCACCGGATCTACACGAGCATCAGGCCAACAGTTGTGTATAGAACGCCACCATCTGCTCCATTCATGTACGCAATTTGGATGAGCCGAGTAACAAAGTTATTGTACGATATGCATAAGCTGCGTGGGACATTGTTGTACGCCGGGGAAAAACGGAGAGTCGTCATGCTAAGTCACCTTTCATCATCTTGGTTGGTTTCATAGGTCCAACCGGGGGCGAAGAGGGCCGCTGAAACTTGTGCTTGTTGTGCAGCTTTAAGGGCGACATCACTCTGCCTCAAAGTTCAATGTGTAGATTCTATGAGCTAAGAAAGCCTCCTCAGCCGAATCCTTGACAATTACTGCCGGAATTTCCAACAGAATTCGGCAGAAGTTCCAACCGGGAGAAAATATCAGGTCCTTCAGCTCATATGTAAAACATTTATAAATTCATGATTTTACACGCTTCAGTTTAAAACTCCAAACAGCTTTAGGCATATATCCGCAAAGCTGGCACATTCACCATGTCGCCTGAATCCCGAGTGGACCTATTTCATACCTGATATCCTCCGCCTCCGTAGGTACCCCGGCCAAATACATCAACACCCATGTAGACGTCAAATCTACGATTCTCAGCTAGATCTCCACTCTCTTCGGCCCATTTTTCCTGAAAATACCACCATTAACAGGAGAAAACTGATCCTTCCCTACATGTCCGACTTTCAAACTTAACAGTGCAGCATGAAGTCGTCCTTTGTCCGAGAAGTGCACATGATAGCCTCGGACCCCGGGAGAGAAGAATCTTACATGCCACTGATAGTTGGTGAAAAATGAATCCGAAATGTCGAAGAAGGGCTTATTCAGCTCGTTCAGACGGTTCTGCCAGTGAAGCTGCCCACTTGTTGTGACACTGTCATACCTGGTTACGTCCGTCCAACAGCAGGTCCAATCATTCATAAACAACGTAGTTGCAGTTGTACGCAGTAGCCGCTAAGAGAGTTGGAAGGAATAATAAAATTCCGTGTGAGTTCGGAACGAGGTACAAGAAACATGACGAAACTATCCAACACACCAGTTTTGATGCAAACGACCCCAATATTCTAGGTCGTTCAAAGCACGACTATACATTCATAAACGATCGAGCGTCCGAACGAGGGGCAGGCAAGCTACCAAGCACGCGCGGACGTCACAACTCAAGGAAGCTTCCTCTTACTAAATTGTGACTGCCTGACAAACCTAGCAAATCACAACTTTGGATTGCAACCATTTGACGGCAAGTAAAAAGTACTCCTTGCTCAAACGGACCCGCTTACCAAATTACGGTGGACCCTGGTACCCAGGCATGCATTGAATCCGTGAGTTGACTAACGAATGACTGTAAGTTGGGGACCAGGTCTGTCACCTTGTTCTCGATGTTGACCTGCTCAACATTCCAGTGCTAGTGCATCAGTTCCAGTGCACTCACGGTGTCCTCTTCCAGTATGAGAATGAAATTTTAAGTAGCTTGAAGTCTAACTGATATCCTAACTGCAGAACAGATTATGTTCAAACTTGCTTTTAGAAACCTGTAACCTATGCTGACTCCGAACGCAATTCCAAACACGACACCAAGACAGTCAGACAGAGGTAAAGGAGAAGACTACAGTGCATACCAACCATCCGTCAAAACCCAGTGCTTGCGCGAGTTCTGCGAGGAGACTAGCGTACATTATGGCAGAATCCTCTGTAGCACACATTTCTTGGCAGACCTTATATCCTTCATCCCACTCTGTTATGAAAGTCCCCAAGACCTGCCGCAAACAAAAGGACAGACAATCATGTCAGACAGAAATTTTCCACGCCCTTTTGAGGCCGACTCCGCAACATCAATGTTCATTCTACGGCCATCTGCCAGACTCTGTTGACCGCATACTTTTGAAACCCAATCCTGAAAAACACACTGCTGGTTTCCCATTTCCACGCAAGGTTCTGTCGCAGTTGGAATGCAATGCAAAAGCCCACCCTCCTAATTATCATTGGTCACTGCTTCTCTAAGCAGTCTTGGCTAGTCCTGGAGCAGTAGACGATGAAATTATCAACTCCCTGTGATCAAGGGATTCTGAAGTTGTTCTTTAGGCAACATATGTTGTTGAATCAACAGATTTTTCTGACTCCAATATCATCACCTGGTGTCTGCAAAATTGCATTCTGTCACATCTACACCAGTCCCTCTGCCTCAAAATACGCATCTGCTACTTCAGTGATGATGTTCCCAATCCTAAATACTGGGAACAAGATTCACTGTCTATTTGCCTTGTCCACTAGCTTCGCATCCCCGAGGACACTGACTTGTATTTTGAATGAAGTTCCTCGACCTTCCAGTGTTCATCAAAATGCTTGTAAACCGCAAATTCACTGAAGCAATTCTTTAATACCGAACATTATCCTTCAGCTCTTCCCATACTCACAGGGAGTCCCCACTCCACTCAAAGCATTTCTGGATTTCTTGTGCTTAACACTCCGTTGCATTGTTCCAAGTGGATCATTCGGTAGACTGTCACTCCAGCATATATGAGGAATTTCAGAATTCTTGAACGTGCGGAACGACACATGAATGTCAAAATGAAGGAGAAGGAAATGCACCCCTCCACCTACCTGAACGCCGTGTCGATGAGCAGCATTGATCCAACCGGGCGGTGGCAAGGTCACGAGATTGTGAGAGAAATATATAAATATATCCAGTAAACGCCAGTTGGTCAAGGTGTATGCACTGCCGTTTTGAGATCCCTGGATCCACTGATCGTCCAGGTAACCACCTTTGTAGTCATGACAAGCAAGTAAACGAGGTCGATTCGCTCTCGACGTAGGGTTCTTCAATGGCACAGAACTCCTGTTGAACATAAAATGGAAAGACTGGTAGTAGGTTCCCTCTTCTAGATCCTTCAGAGACTTGATGGGATAAGATACTGGAAGATTGGGTTTTTCGTCCATGACTGCGGCAGGTAGATTTGGACTTGAATACCTGCGCTTGCAAAACCTCGATGCACTCAAAACCGAGTCTGCATAACGATTGCGATTCAGTAATCGCTTTTCGTTATGCAAGGGTCCTTCTACGAGATTTCCTTAATCCACGACATCAGCACCATCTTCGCCTAGCGCTAATATAACCATCGAACCACATTAGCATCAAACATATCTGGAGCAAACGATGCAGATCGCCTGTCTGTGTTCCTCTTTTTCCCCAAAACAAGTCTACCACTGGCCTTCAAAAAGTGCTTGAATTTTAGGTGCAGATTACCGTCTGATTTTCAACTGTACTTAGAATCGACAACTATCGTCTGATCTGACGTCAAAGACAGGCCTGCTTTGACTTTCGGTTCGATTCCGTTAAGTCAGCTGGTCAGTCGACCATCTGTCTTTGACGCATCTCCACTCAGCTCCAGTGCATCATCGGATGCACTTCAGCTGAGTGGCACAATCGAATCGCAGATGCTGTGTCCACGCAAAAATCACTTTACTAGAATTTCGCGTGCCGCCGCAACTCGAGGTTTCGTTCAACGAACATTCTGCGGAATACCTGTCCACGATCAGTCAACTTTTATTGACTTTCACTATCATCATCAGATCAGGGAACATATCTAACGTAGCGCCGGGTATCAGGTTTCCTGTTTCCTCTTTTATTCAAGCCTGCTTATTCACCATCTATCAACTTGGTTGCTTATTTCACCTCTTTCATCGGGAACCAAGTTGATATATTGATTTATTACCTAACCCTTCCGACGGGAAGGGTTAGGTAATAAATTAATATATTTATTACTTAACTTATTTACTGCAGCACCCTCCCGCATTTGTACCATCTGAAGCGCAAAACCACACACTCTACTTATGGGTTTTCTAAAAAAGCTTCCAACGTTCTTGGAGCAAGTAACAGATAACACTTACATATTATTTTGATTTTAATATCTACTTAACTTAGAGTATTTATATAACATTTACATCATTTCCGATATCATAAAGAGAGCAAAAGTACAGAAGTTCATTGTGGATGCTTATTAACATATCTAGCTTTTAGCAGTATCGTTTGGTCCGAGCTACTTTTCCGTCGACTATTAGTAGCTTGGTTCTTGTAAGATCTCGCAGTCTATCACATTCATATAATCTGAGTCATATTTTGGACGGTTAAGTATGTAGGTAGATCTCTCGCTTAAGCATATCGTTTGGTCCGGGTCATTTGTATCGATAGTGGCTCTAAGATTCCCGACTTTAGTCAAGGACGTTTGGTCCAGGCCATTTCTTCCGCTGAACGGTACCAACTTCAGGGCAATCTCTCGCGTCTGTGTAACTGTTAATGAGCAAACACTCAATGAAGTTGAGGTTATCCGTTTATTTCCAGACCTAAAACCTAACAATATTGCTATGCATTTGCATAGCTAACCGTCTATCCTGCTGAAATAGCAACAAGACAAAACCGAGAAGTGAAGGTGAGAGCTTTTTGTCTTTTTTATACCCGGAGACTTTCAGTGAAAGCCAGGTGCACCGTTATATGTCTTGTGTAAGATACTGTAATGCCAATGAATTAGTGAAAAAATTAGTTTCGAGTTATTTTGACTTATCACTCAGTAACGTCGATGATAAGTAGTTTGTACCATTTGTACTTTTTACGTAGAACCAAAAACTGAATATAAACGGTTTTAAACTTTGCTCTTAATAATAAGTTGTGGAAATATATTCTTGCTTTCAATCGAAAACAGCTTCTCATCAAGTTGTCTTCTCAGTCAGCTTCTTACCAGTTCAATATGTTAGACTTGGTTTTCATATCCGAATTACATATAACTACAATAATGAAATCGTTAAAGTATACAGTAATTAGACATAAAAGATTTGAATAAACATTATATACTTATAATCTTGTTCCTGGACTATTGTTCTTGTTACACTATCTTACATATAGTTAAACTTATATTCGTGCCATTTGGAGAATATAATCATAGGTTCTGATATTTTACACCAGATAATGATTATCAATAAATAATGACATCAGCTCAGTAGTACTTTTGTCCATATTCAAGTAATGTGGGACAGATCTTGAAATTTCGTTTTGACAATGTTAGTCAATATCTTGTGTCTAACTTATGGATGCTCTAGTCTTCTTGTGTGCTCACTCGATTAAGCAGAAGAGGGAGAGAAAAGACTGTCCAAGATATCATATTTGATGTACTTCTTAGTACCTTGGATATCAATATTTTTTTCCTTTAAAATTCAGCAGGCTAATTATCTTTGGAGATAATTAACTCGTTCATCCCTAATATACTAGAGATATGATTGAACTACTCGAGAACATTAGTTAGTGAACAAAGATAATTTTATAATACTCAATTACATTTTATGAAAGTGATACGTGGAAATGCTGAAATATAATTCTAATATCTTTCTCATGCATCACAAAGAGTGTAGTATGGGATATTTTGAGAAGTAATAATCACGTTGTTGGACTAGTACAACCATCACTATATGTATTCGTAGATACACACATTTATACGAGTAAAATGATTTAAATTTTAACTTGAATATAACAAATATATTGTGATGCAAATAAACTTGTAAGACAAGGTAGTCAGTCTCAACTACTATAACAGTTATAGAGTATAAAATGATTTGCAAGGAATTTTATCAACTTGCAAAAGTAAAAAGAATGTAGCAATGTAATATATAATCATGTACTAATAGATGTATAACATTATGTACCACAAAATACATATTTCACTTTATGTTATTTGTATGCATTTGAATGTTAACATAATTTACTGCAAATATAAACTATTAGTATTGAAGCCTATCCAACAGCATTAAATCATGAGTTCTTTGTTAGCTACAATTATCGATGGTATTATTCTTTATCGATGTAGTTTTACATTATTTGGTCCATCTTTTAGATAATAGTGCTTATAATAGTTTCCTTATTTGTGCTTATAGCGGAAAGTAGTAAATATTCATCAATTCAAAATATTTCTATTTCTAACAGAAAATATGAAAATATGCTATGTGTTCTTAAACATCTTTGTCAAATTATAGTTTCATTAGTGTGATTTCCTACTAGATTCAAGACATTTATAAATATATTTTTGGTGAATATATATACAAATAAAATTTACAACAGAATTTCTATTCTACACACTTCACTAACCACACACATTTAAAACCCAATATAAAATTTTCACACATCATAAAATATATCTACTACTAAACTACTACTAAATTGTCAAAGTATACACAGTCAGATATTGGAACTGAAAAAAATTACAATAAAGAGATAATTTTAGTAGATTTAGTCATTTGTGTTAATTCATGATTAATGATTTTAATGAACAGTTTATGTAAAAAACACTATCATTGAGGAATTGTTGGTATCCTTAGTTTTTCTTCCAAACTCATGAATCACACGATCTAAGCTTTTGGCATGAATATCTGAATGTTGTTCTATCTTGATACATGATTACTCTTGAGAAGTTCATTTACCTTTTGATACTCATTTTAAAACTCTTTTTTTAACTATATGCTTGAAGGTATAATAATTTAAACTCTACAAGAATCAAGATGATGTATAGGTGCATCCCCATTCACCTGCTCATCTTTCACAAGAGTTACCAGGCAAGCTATACATTTGCATAACTGAACCTTGTACCAAATAAATAAATAAAATATACAGGGAATTATAAACTCCCTGTATATTTTATTTATTCAACATATAATAGAAGTCAAATGCAGTGTGGGCTTGAATCTTTATCTTTTCTTTGAATAATTATTAGAGAAATATTTAGTAAATGTCATAATATTTCACGCACTACAACTATCACATTTCATAAAAATTACAAGGAAGAATCTTAATTATGCGGTTTTCGTATTATAGCTCCCTACAATCTCAATATCAAGGATCTCAGACAAAACCAATAAAGCTTTCAAATGAGCTTAATTTGAATTAACTTAAAAGGATTCATGGATCTCGAGATTGAACAATAAACATGAGATTAGTTTATCTTTTTTTATAAATTCAAACATGGAATAAACATGACAAACGAATATAGATTTTGAGTACAAGAACTGGAGGTTGTTGTTATGCATTTGCATAGTTAATCTTCGATCTTGCTGAAATAAGAAGAAAAAAAAACAGAAGAAAAAGTGAGATTTTTTTGTCGTTTCAATACACAAAGACTTTCATGGTCATGTGCCACGTTATATTCCTTTGAACTATATGTTTTCATTTTTGCGGATGGGCTATATGAGGACAAAGAAATTGAACACTTATACCTCACCTTACTCTTGCTGATAAGATTTTGTTACAAAGAACGAATTAGTTAAATTTAAATTTAAATCAAAGCTCTTCTATAGCTTTACAATAGTGACTAACTTCATAATTAAATATTCAACCTTCATAGAAAAATATTAAATAAAAATTTTATGACTCTCTGAAACAAGATAATATTTTTTTCTAACCTAACATTAATAGAGAAAAAAAATATTTTTCTCACTTTTATAGCTACACCTAGGGTTTAATGTAGCATATCTAGATTCATGAATTCATCTAGTTTGTTGTACATCTAAACGAGTTTGAAATACTCTTTGAAAAATTATGTATAGATTGTGAATCCCATAGGTAATAAAGAATAATTTTTGAGTATATTTATGCTAATATATGAAGGTTACATAAAGAAGAACTTAGATTTGGATAAATCACAAATGTATAGTCATGCAATTCCATTCAAGCACAACACGTTGTTGTTTATTTGCGTTGAATCTCAAAGGACCAGAATGACGCAATACTCTATAGTTCAACTCCTCGCGCATAAAGAAAATTTTTAAATGATGATTCGTATAATTTTTGAAAGTAAATTATACTTCACTTTTTACGTGGAAATCCAAATTTTGGTAAGCAAAAATCAGAAAAAAGTTTATTTGCACGAAATTAAAAAGCGTGAAGATATCTCAAGAGTACAATCACACTTGTTCGTAGAACATGATACTCGAACAGTATCCGTTTACTTCTTGTAAGAGGTTATGATAACCGGTTCTTTCTTAATATTTTGGGTTTGAATCCAGTTTAAAAATCGTTCGACCGGTTTAAGCTAAAAAATTTTGCACAATTTTGCAAGTTTACAGTTAAACCGTTTACAAGTTTACAATTTCGCAAGTTTACAGTTTAACAGTTTTCAGGTTTACAGTTAAACAGTTTACAAGTTAACATTCTTCAATTCTTACACTAGTCGACGTATCGAATACCAAGTCTTGAAACTTTGTACTGTTCTTCTAGCAGGAGTTGAACCTGTATCCAGGTTGAAGACCTGAATCTCCCTACCCGTTGGGACCAAAAGACCTAACTAATTTATCTACAAAAAATGAAAGCATCCAAAGTACTAAAGCATCCGAAGTACTAAATATGTTATGTGCAAGAAATGAAATACAGAACATGAAAACTGAATACCAAAATTGTTAGAATTAAATTTGCTGGTTCTCTGCATCAACCATATAAATCTGTGGGTTATTTACAAAGAGACGATGGTGGACAGTGCTTTTCCAGATCTCCACTGCATCTGATAGCAAATCATCGAAAGAGTCCTCAGGTCCTTCTAGGTTCAAACGCATAACACTGTCCAAGTTTGCTATCTGTAGACAATTTCTGTACTTTTGTCTTAATAACACTTTGAATACTGAATGTCCTCTCACAGTGTGCTGTAGATACACATTGCACACGAGCAATATCAGCCAAGATAGATAGTTGTGGATACTTACATTCCAGAGTGTCACTGAAACTTATCATCGCCCACAGATCTTTAAAACAGGAGTCCCGAAACTCACTATGTGCGTGAGTTCGAACTGTTGAAACTCTAACTTTACAGAAACATGTTGCACAAAAAGAGCTCGTGAGACCCTACTCACATGTTTCTCTGTCCCAAAATGAGCACAAAGAAGTTGAACTTCTTTAGACCCCCCAATCACGTAAAGGAACTAGTTGAGATGACATCTATGAAGGAGATTAAATCATTGTTAGAAAATCTCTCCAATAGTTGTGCACAAATAGCCTTAGAAAAACTTTTCTGGAAACTCACCGCTTTTTCCAAGTCTCTATTCAGCCGGTCCCTCTCTAGTTGAACAGCATGGAAAAAAGTATCTCTTACCTCTGAATGCAGACGCTTCAAGAAGCCACCTTCCGGACCATAATCAGACAAAAGTTGATACCTAATATCTTCATTGATGAAGAAAGCATTGAGGTTAACACTAGGATCGACAGTATAATGCATTCGGATGGTAGCTACTTCATTAGCAATCAACGCACCTATGGTGTAGTGACGCAGGATTACTCCTTTTGCCCATTTAGTATACAAGATATCGTTCTCACAAAGGATTTACGCAAGTAACGCTGCTCTAAGTTCTAGGATCTGTTCAAACACACAAACACACGAGTTTTGTCTAGAAATCTCGTCTTCTCACAAAACCACACGTCTTCCAGACACGCCAAATGGTGCTCTGGAACTAAACAAACAACTACCAACTAAAATATCACACAACTATTCATAGAGAAGCTCGAGAAGACGATCTTCCTGCTTCCAGGTTGCTTCTTCCGGTCTTCTCGATACCGTCTTCCCGAAGCGATTCTCGTCTTCTCACACCTCCAGAAGGCTGTCCTGCATCGCAGAAGTCGACTAGCAACGGTCGTTACACCTTATTCTCACACTCACATTCCAACGGGTTAGATTAATCACAGGGTGTATGCCCCCTGTAGCCTTCCCAGGCTTCTGCCTACGAAAATAGTCTTCTTGCAGCACTACAACGACATTCACCTTCACGGAAGCTCAATAGAAGTCTCAGAAGCTCACTAGAAGAAGGTAAGAAGATGGGGAAGATGGGAGAAGATGGGGAGGAGAAGAAAATCCAAACAAGAGAAAACAAGATGAAAAGGGGCAATTAAGATTCCGACAGGCTTCTAGTCCAGATCCTGACTAACAAGCCATCCCTGCTTGTAATAGTTTGGAGAGGAAGACAACAAACTTGAGTACTGTTGCACCGTCTTCTACTCGAGGATGTCGTCTTCTGTTGCGAGAAGAAGGCTTCTTTCTTCTTCACTTCGCTGCTCGGACTACTCTGTCTTCTGGGATCCCTTATCCATAAGACCGTTCGTATGCAGATCCCAAGTGCTCTACTGAACGAGTCAAGCTACACTTCCACAACTGTTGACATTCACCGTCACTCAAGAAGAACACTTCCCATGCACAATTGGGAGCGAATTCAAAGAAACCCACCACCCAGAAGACATGAACGAAGCTTCTACACTCAAATCCACAATCTATTCCCCGAGAAGAAGTCACAATGGCATTGGGAAGCTCACTCCCTCTACTTCCTGTGCATGCTCCTCGACACATCAGTCTAACCAGCAGGACTGCACGAGGATGCCGTTCCCTACTCTAGACTGTCCACTACTCATCTACATCTCCGAACCACTGCTGGTACGAGCATGCAGACCCCTTCTGTGTATTCCCAAACTATTCGTATGTTTCCAACAATGGGTGTAGTGTACACTGTGTACTTCTAGTGTCTAATCTGTCTCCTGCACCGTAAGATTGATATGTGCGTGCAGAACTACAGAACTATCGAACTCTAGAACTCTGTCTCCTACTCTTCGATCCTACTTATGTCGCTGTCATGAGAACCAGGGGAGACGACCACCAGGGAGAGAGAGGCGCTGACAGGAGGTTGTCACCCCACATGCAAGCGGTTTCCCTTCCTAATTAGCCATCCACCTTGTTGTTCCTACGCTACCTTTGCTGCCACATGGTATCCTAACTAATTTTACACTGAAAACTGCCACCCTTAAGATAGCATGTTTTGGTCCTACTAAATTTGGAATAGTCAATGGAGTTACTAACTACTCTGATTGCTCGGTGGCAATCTCTACCTGATCTGCTCCTATCGGAGCTCCTAACGCGGCTTCTGATAAGCTAGAAAGCCCTTTAGTTACCTCGGGTGTCACTGAGGTGGTTTCCTCCTCATCGTCCTTGGCTGGCTCTGCTGTCGCTGCTGCTGCGTCTTCCTCGACTTCGGCTTCTGCTTCGGAAGACAGAAGCGTCTTCTGGGAAGCGGAATCGATCGGTGCTTCTTCCGTCTTATGAGCCACTGGTGCGGGACTAGGGACCATGGCGACCTCATAGGGGTCCAGGGAAGTCGCTTCCTCCACTCGGAATACCTGGGAAGACGGCTCGTCTTCCTGTCTTCCAGAAGACATCTTGTCTTCCGGGGTGTCTTCCGGTGTCTTCCCGGCTTCCAATGTTGTCAATACCAAGTGCACAGCGAGGTCGAACTCCTCCTTTTCCATTTCGGAACCAATCGATGGTGCTGGAGCGTGGGAAGAGGCGGTTACAGGTTATGGGAAGACCATAAAGTGTCTTCACTCCTTCGATCTGTCGATCCAAGTACCTGAACATGCTCTCCCTGCATTCCACCAACATTGTCTTGGACTCGCTGTCCCATCCTCTAGCCAAGGTAAGTAGCTTCCTACCCGCGGTGAAGTTGAACTTCTTCCGAAGCGCTTCCACCGACTGTGCTAGCATCTCTTGTGCACGAGCCTCCGCTGCTTGCCGCTGCGTCTTCTCAGCTGCAACTCGCGCTTCTGCGGCTTCCTGCTGCTTCGCCCACATCATCTTCTCTTCTGCGAGGGCGATGATCTTCTCCCGCACTCGGAAGACCTCCTGATCGCGCTGCTGTACACGTGCCTGCATGTCCTGGTTGTTCTTCCGAAGCTGCACCAGCTCCTTGGCAGAAGCGGCTGCTTCCGCCTTGTACCTGGCTGCGAGCTTCTCCGTGGTGCGGAGACTAGCTTCCTGCGACTCCGTCTTCTTCTGGTCTTCTCCTTGTCACAGCAAGGTGCGCAGGTCGAATCCAGGTTGCAAGGGCCTCTCCTGAGCCTTCGCTCTCTTCTCCAGCAACTCCATAGCTGGTTGGATCTCCTTCTGGAAGTAGGCGCTGAATTCGTCCAGTCGTCTTCCTGCGGAAGACAAGTTCATCTCCACCACTCGCTCCGCGATGTCGACTTCGTCTTCCAGAGGCAAGGAAGCCTCTTCCACCACAATGGCCTTCATCTTCTGCGCACGAGAAGAAGCTACCCTTCTCATCTTTCGGGATGGAAGATCCCTCATGGCATGAGCGGGTCTCTTCACTGCGCTTCCTCGCATCGCAGTAGGAGTATCCCTTCTTCTCTTATCTTTTGGAGTCTTCAGAAGACTCCCAGGTGTTGCAGAAGCGGTCTTTTGCTCCGATCGGGTACTCACCAGTTCTTCCTCCGAGTCGGACTCCGATCCTGAATGAATGAGGGAGATGGGTGTCCTCGGTACACTTCTGGGACCCATCTTCCTCGGTGGCGTGGCGTCTTCCGACCCACTAGACTCATCTTCCTTCACCAGAAGCGTCTTATGGTGAGAGCCGGGCCTCAGCTGTGACATCAGAGTGGGAGGGGGCGTTGCGGCTGCCGCTCGGTCATCGTCTTTCGAGGTCTCCTCCTTCACCTCCTGTCGCTCCGTTGGCCCATACTCTGCCAGCTGATCTTCCCTAAGATCCCCCATGGCTACATACAAGTAGCAGAGGAAGGGTGTCAAGTGTCCTCCCGCCGGGGTATCCAAGTACGCTAGCTCCGTCTGTACATAGTTGTGGATGTACGCGCCCAGTAGATGGGCACTCTGTCATCCCACACTGATTCCATGAACTCCACGTCTTGATCTCCTAAGTACCTTGTCTTCTGCGCTTTCCTCTTGAAAAAGAGATGCAGAAACAACTTCGCCAGAAGTCGCTTCTTCGGCTCCCGGTAAGATTCTATCTTCCAACTGTTCCTCCCCTGCCTGTCTTCCACGAAAAGGCAGGTAGTGCTCCCAGGCACATGCCACGAACTCACGATCCTGGGCAAGATCTTCTTCTCGGTTCTCGGATTCTGGCCTGTGAAAAGCCCTGCGCCACCAATCTTCAGTCCAGGAAGATGGCCTTCCTCGAGCTACTCCTGCCTTCGCAGGTACACGGTTACGAGGTGGCAACGCTGCCCACACCTCCTCCAGAAGTCCCTGGTCTACGAGGTTTCAATCCCATAGGAAGAAATCGAGACCCAACTCCTTGAGAAAAGGCGTGGCCTCTGTCAACTCTGCTGCTGGTAACACCAACCCTCGAGGATGCATCGACATACTGGAAGATCTGTTGCACTAAGCCACAAGCACCTACTACGAGCTGAAGGCTCAGTCCTTCCCAAGTGCCCACAGTCTAGCTTCTACTTCTCAGAAGACGAAACTAGTTTTCCAGAAGACAGCTACTCCGTCTTCCGGGATTCTAACAGTACTTCCTAGATAGCTCTCGTCTTCCGAGCTATATCTAAACAATCCTATCTAAGCAAGGACTCGCATGGATTACCCAGAAGACAACCCACCTTGCATTACATCCTACTTCCTATTAGAAGATACAAGATTCGCGAAACATCAAGTGCATAACAGGTTCGGAAGATGGTTGCGGGCTCCTGCGGTGACAGTGGCCTCTAGGAAGACACTCGGGACAGCTTCCAATTCAATGTCTTTCTCGGAAGACCTCCCGAAGTCAGACTTCCCTTCACTGGTCTCACCTGTCTTCGTCTTCCTACGCGCAATCTATCCTCACGACAGATTGAAGACAATTGCACTCTGTTCTTCTGACTTCTCACCTCTCATACACACTCAGAAGAAGCTTGCTGCTCGGTGGGAAGACATGACCCTCGACCATTCTCTCCAGATTCTGCCAGCAAGTCTTCTCACGACTCTCTTCTAAATTTGGGAAGAAGAAGGAACGGCTGCTATGGGTCGGACAGAAGAGACCCGAAATGGACCCTCACGTCTTCTCGCTCATTTTGCCAGCCTTTCAGTCTTCTAGTCTCTCTAGGAAGATGTGGAGTTGAGAAGCTTGGAAGACCGAGAGGCACAGGCTTAGTTCTCGAGTTCCAACTTCTCGAAATAACAAAAGAACTCACCACACCACTCAGGATTCGTACCAAGCCTCTCCACTCTTGATACGAATTGGTTATAGTCGACTTCCGAAGACAGTCTTCCGAAGACAATCAAGTTTAAGAAGCGTCTTCTGAAGATGTTCCCATCTTCCGAAGCGTCTTCTGTTCAAGGTTTCGGAGGTAGAGGGGTAGTAGGGTAGGGAAATTGATGGCTGGAATCGTTAATTTGGGGACGAGGTGTAGGGAAGCTCGAATTGAACTTAGGGAGAAGTAGGAGGATGTCTGAGAGAAATTGGGCATTGCTTCCGCACCCAATGTCACAAAAGGAAAAATGGGAGGTGGGGATAATCGATCAGGCTGTCTACAATCAACCGGGGAAGCGCGAGGAACACACAACAGAGACGAGAAGTAGGGGGAAGGGAGAAGAACGTGGGAAGAACCTCTACAGTCTTCTGTCTTCTTCTGTCGACCTCCCGCGCTTCTGGCACTGGTCCTAGCTCCAATGCGACTCCACACGACTGCTCCCGCCTTCAATTTCTGGCCACGCTCCAATTCCACCTTCGATTCTACTCAGCGATTCTCCATTGTCAGCTTCTCGGGAGCTCACAGAAACGCCTTCGCTTTCTGCCTTCCGTGCTTCAGCAATTCAGTCTCGTCCTTCGCCTAGCTGCCAACTGGTCCTCTCCTCACTCGATTTCTCTCTCGATGCTCACTCGATGCGCACTCGATGCTCACTCGCGAAGCCTACTCTCGTAAATCGATCTTCTCAAGCACGCTATGCTGCGAGAAGTTGAAAGGCGCTAATGCGCTTCCTGCGCATCTTCCCCGCAGATTAGGGGTTTCGACCCTAGGTGTCTTTCCTGACCTACCTACCACCCGTGGGTTACCTAGTAGGTACACCTACTGTTTTACCTGAAAATTTGTGGTTAGACCTTCACGGTCGCTGTCTTCCGGAAGACAGGTGTCTTCCGCCGTCTTCTCGTCTTCCGAAGACGCAACTGAGAAGACGCTTCCCGGAAGACGGTCGTCTTCCGAAGAAGTCAACTTCTTATTAAAAAGCTCATAAGATCATCTTCCCTCTAAGGAAGCAGTAATCTTAAGTAACAACGCTTCTTCAGTTATACAAACAAGTTATTAATCTTAAAAATTTTAAAAATTCGTGAATCCTGTAATTTGTGGGCACCACATACGCCCACCTTCACATGTTTGCGTCCCCACAAACATCAATGTTCTCGGCACTTGTGTTCACGTCCAGTACTTCTTGACGCGCCATCCATTAACACGAGTGGTCATCAATGTACCGTCCAACTCTTCCAACTGCAAGGAGCCATTGTCGAAGACCTCCAAGACGCGGTAAGGACCCATCCAGCGAAGATGGAGCTTCCCGGGGAACTTAAGGTGTCGGTTGTCATAGGGAAGAACTAAGCCCCCATCTATGACGGTCACCTTCCTCAGCTTACTATCGTAGTTCACCTTACGTTGCGTTTGTACCTCGTACGTCTTCTCCAAAGCTGCATTCCTGTCTTCTTCAAACTCTAAAAAATTCAGAAGACGCTGCTCCTGACTTTCTTCTTCTCCCATGCGTTCGGAGACGGCTAACCGGTATGTTGGGACCTCTAACTCAATGGGCACAATAGGTGTCATGCCATAAGTTAGGTAGAAAGGCGTCTTCTGGGTTGTGACTTTAGGTGAAATCCTGAAAGTCCATAACACAGATGGCAATTTCGTGTCCCAGTCATACGCATGGTTAACAGTTACCTTATTCAGGATGTTACACAGAAGACCGTTCGACTTTTCCGTCAGTCCATTCGCTTTCGGGTTGTACGGGGTCGTCTTCCGATGCTTAATCCTGAAGTATTGGGTCAAGAGGGAGATAGTCTCATTTAAGAAATGAGTACCCCTATCTGACATCAATTCCAGCGGACATCCGTACCTAGTGATGATGTTGTGTCAAAGGAACCTTGCTACTACTGCGGCATCGTTCTTCCTTGTGGCTTCGCCTTCCACCATCTTGGTAGCATAGTCGGTAGCTATTAAGATGTACCGTGCTCGTGTTCTTCTCGCCACCGGGGCGATAGGACACACAAAGTCGATCCCCCACTTTTCGAACGGAGCGAGCGGAAGAATGAGAGTAAGAGGCCACCTCGTAGTAGCTGTCGGTCTTCTCACCCTCTGACACGCATCGCACTTCCTGATCTCGTGAAAAGTGTCTCTGTACATGGTCGGCCACCAGTATCCGGCGTCTAGCATCTTCTTCACTGTGGTTTTCAGCCCGTAGTGACCCCCAGCATCTTCGTAGTGAAGACCTGTGATCACTGGTTTAATCTCTGAAGGCTCAAGGCACCTCCTTAGCTTCTCGTCATGTCCCTTCCAAAACAGGATACCCTGGAAGATGGCATAAGGACCTGCCTTGTGTAAGAAGACAGCCTTCTGCTCCGCATCCAATCCCTCGGGGTACTGTTGGTCTTCCAAGAACTTCCTCAAGTCCTTGAAGATCGACTCTTCTGTGGAAGTCGCAAAGACTGGATCAGAAGATCTAGTCTCGTCTTCTGGGAAGCAGGTAGTACGCCCCCCTCAGATGAAAGTGTCTCTGCGAAAACTGAAAACAACTTCTCGTCAGGAAACTCATCTTCCACTTCATCTTCTCGTCGTTCTGTCTCTAATCTGGATAGGTAGTCAGTATTAACATGCTGTCTTCCAGATCTGTACTCAACTGTGTAAGTAAATTCCTGGAGTAGGAGAATCCACCTAGCTATCCTCCTAGACAAATCTGCTTTCTTTACAAGATGTTTCAAAGAAAAATGATCCACATAGAAGACAAACGGGTTTGCTAGAAGATAGTGTCTAAACTTCCTGCAGGAGTAAATCATGCCAAGACACTCCCTTTCAGTTGTCGAGTGCTTCTTCTCTGCATCATTGAGTTGTCTTCCCGCATAGTAGATGGGATAATCCTTCTTCTTCTCATCTTTCTGACTCAACACCACCCCTATGGCGAAAGCAGAAACATCCACATAGATATGGAAGACTCTTTCCCAATCAGGTGGCCTTAGGACAGGGGATTCCGACAGAAGCCTCTTCATCTCTTCGAATGCTTCCTGCTGCTCAGAAGATCAAACGTATGGTTCGTCCTTCTTCAGCAATTTAGTGAGTCTTCTTGCTACCTCTGCGTACCTGTCAATAAACCTCCTGTAGTATCCTACGTTGCCAAGGAAGCTTCTCAACTGAGTCAGGTTAGCAGGTGGGTGGAGTTTCATGATGACTTCCACCTTAGCACAGTCGACTTCTATACCTCTTCCGGAAATCCTGTGTCCTAGCAAGATCCCCTCTGACATACCAAAGAAGCACTTCTTAGGGTGAAGAGCCAAACGAGGTTCTCTACACTTCAGAAAACACTTCCTTAGAAATATCAAGTGGTCTTCTCTCGATCCAAACACACAAAAGTCATCCAAGAAAATCTCCATGAAAGTGCGAAGATACTCCTTGAAGATTGTAATCATCAATCTCTGGAATGTGGCGGGTGCGTTGCATAAACCAAACGGCATTTGATTGTACGCGTACGTGCCCCAATCAGTAGTGAAAGTGATTTTCGACTTGTTTTCTTCTCTGATCAAAACTTGGTTGTACTCAAAATACCCATCCAGGAAGCTGTAGAACTCATGTCCCGCTACCTGGTCTAACATAGAGTCGGTGAATGGTAAAGAATGATGATCCTTCTTTGTGGCCAAATTCAGCTTCCGGAAGTCCTGACACACTCGGATCTTCCCTGTCTGCTTCTTTGGCATGATGACGATAGGAGCTACCCACTCACTGCTGAGCACTGGGAAGATGACTCCTACTTTCAGGTATTGGTCGATCTGATCCTTCGCTAGAAGCGAGTACTTGGGGTTGAGCCGATACTGCCTCTGCCGTGCTGGAACAACGCCCTCTAGCAAGTCAATCCGATGTTCTCCCAGCTCTCGAGGTATGCCCTTCATGTCTTCTATGGTCCATGCGAAGACATCCTGGAACTCCGTCAGAAGTTCTCGAAAGTCTTCCAACTGCTGGCCCTCGATCACCTTGGAAAGCTTCAGCTTCTTCCCAGGAGCAACCTCCATCTCTTGAAGATCATCCGGGTTTATCATTCCTTCAGTGTGACTGTACTCACTAGCACCAAAGTTTTCCGGTTTGGGAGCTTCTTCTAGTTCTGATTCGTCTTCTAGAAGCTCTTCTTCCGCAACTTCGTAACACTCAATGTATCCACAGATCACATCTTCTGCTCTATCCGTTACTTCTGTAATACACAAGTTATTCACCACAAACTCATTATACCGTTCATCACTGTCAGAAGACGCAGCTGAGTCTTCTGAAGTGTACCCCTCTGTTGTAGACGGAGTTTCGCCTTGATGTCCAATCTTGATCCAAGGAAGCGAGACCTTAGTCTTCTCACCTGGCTTGGATGTAGGATTGGGAAATCTCAACCGATGTCTTCTCCAGTCGGTATTTACATTTGCAGCATACAGCCATGGTCTTCCTATCAACACTTGATATCCAACCTTAGCTACAGGTCGCAAAATGATGTAAATGAGGTAAAAAGATACTCCACCAACTACCGTCAAGACATCTTTCAGTTGCCCCAAAGGTCGTCTTTTGGTCTGGTCTGCCATTCTGAGGATTCTCGGAGTAGGCTAGAACTCAGTGAAGCCTAGGGCATGCGCCGTTTCTTCAGTCATGATGTTAACTCCGGAGCCGGAATCAATGGGTACCTTCTTCAGAAGACAGCCATGGATCTCCATATCAAGTTTTGGGGCTCCCAAGTCCTCATGCTCTATCCTTAGGATCGGGGTGTTCTTGGGAAGTTTAGCTGTCCTCCTCTTCCTCGATCCTCGAAGCACAGATGGTAACAACTTCCTGTAACCAACGTTGTCATCCAACAGCTGTTGAAAGGTTACATCCGTCTTCTGATTCTACAAGTCTCGCAAGAAGTCGTAAGGAGATCGTTTCAGAAGAGTGACTGGTGTTTCCAACAGAGAAGATGTAGTGGCTGCTTCCTTGGGTGGAAGACCAGAAGAGTGTCTTTCCTCAACTGGGGATGTTTCCGTGAGACAGGTGTTGCCGTAGTCCGTGTAAGAAGCTGCTGTACTATCTTCCGTCTCTTCTCCAGCTCTTCTTGCATGATCGCTTCAACCTCTTGTCTGATGTCAGGAGCAAAGTACTTCGGATCTTCTCGGTCGTAAGTAGGAGAAGAAGGTCGCTCAGGGGAAGATGACCTTTCCTTTCGCTGCTTCTTCTTCTTAATCCTCTTCTGACGAGATTCTAACTTCCCTTTGCTTCTGGTACTTACCTTGAACACTGCTTCATCCAAGACTTCTTCGGGAGGCCAACTGTCTGAATCCGGGCTAGGACTCCAAACAGTGTCATCCGTCAAAGTGAAAGAAGAAGCTGCCTCAAGTAACTTCATCTTCTGAGCTGCAGTTGTCTTCTGCAGCTGAGGTTCCTTTCCTTCGCGCTTCTCGGGGTCCGGTTCGTCTTCCTCAATATGGAGACAATCCGTACAATCCTCAGGATCTTCTTCTTCTACCGTGATGTGCTGTACCACTGCTCACTCGAGTTTAGAAGCTGATGCAGCTTCTGCAGGAGGCGTGGTATCTGCAAATCTAACCATTTGTCGTGGCCGTAAGGTTTGAGGACAATTCCCTGTGAAATGACCGGCTTCCTTACAGTTCCCACACAAGGGCACTTGCCCAATCAGTCTTCTCGGATGAGGACATGTGGACCACCAGTGTCCTGTCTCTCCACAATTATTGCACGCTCCAGGAAGAGGGTTGAGAGGTCGTTGTGATGAAGAAGGTTGCCAGGGCGTCCTGGTCTCTACATTGCTAGCTCTATCCCTAGGTACATAACGATTATATTGGGCGGGAGGCGTAGGAGTGAAGGGTTGTATCGTCTCGATCCTATAGCAGGTTTCCCCACTAGGATCGTGTAGATATCCTTCGTCGTCTTCTTCCCATCCTGCCCAGTTGACAGCTTGGTCCTGCGTACTGTAAGCCGGTCTGTCTCTCACCTAGGGGTACCTCAAATGACTAGGATTACTAGTGCACCTTAATTACAAAGATTCTATCATACCCATGCTCACTTCACTCAACACTCTGACCCGTATGGTCACATCGGTCCCTCTAATAGCGTTCCTGCAAACAAGTTCTAACCCCGCCCTCCACATTGCATCACATAGTACTCAAGGACTCCCAAGGTCTCCAATGCTCACTTTACTTATAGACAGGAAAATGAGAGTGTCTTCCACCTTCTCAACTCCTCCTTATATACTCTACAACTTCTTACCGTGGTAACTTTCACTAAGTTACGTTACCTCATGGTAAGTGCGCAATCCAAAATAGTAAAACTTCTAAAGGCTACTAAGCCTTTAAGAATAGCACACACATTACTTGTTCTACTTTACAAAACTAAGAGATTCTCCTACTTTAGCTTTTGTAAAGTGTTAACTTTCCACCCTATCCAATCGGAAGGCGACAACAAACTAATACGTCTTTTGAGGAGCATCTTTAGATCTTTGTGCATGACTTTCTATCATGCATCCAATCAGCGATGGTCAACAAAGTTACACACTTTTGAGAAGCATATTTAGAGCTCCGCACTTGTCACATAGTGTCATAGTGGAACCTCTAATAGTTTCCCCAACTTAGTTATAACTATCTCCGCTAGTTATGGCTAGTTTTGATCACTCTAGATTTAGATCTTTGAACTAGAGTAACCTATAAGATAGTCATACCTAATGAAACTTATATAAACATGCACACAAATAATGGGATACTTGTGACGTGACATTTACCCCCAGACTTAATTTTCACTCCGTCCTCGGAGTGAAGTATCACGTTGATGAAACTTCTTCAACTTGTCGTGGTTCACTCGGTCGAAGAACGTACCACTTCTCTCTTGAAGATCATAGGTGTTATTACTCCACACTTTGGAGATGATGAAAGGCCCAAAATATCGACGTAAGAACTTCTTTTGAACTCGCTTGTGCCTAATAGCATCCCATAGCATCACCCACTCACCCTTTTGAAATGGCTGTAACTTCGTTTTGTTCTTCGCCAAGCGCTTGTCGTAGCTCTTCTTTTGTTGTAGTTGGGCCATCTCAATTCGTTGAGCTGCATCGTCTCTATTCTCCTCCAGCTCCAACAAAGTTTCTCTCCTCTCTTTCTCAGCTATTTGACCACCCTTTCTCTTTAATCCAGCTTGTAAGGTCTGAAAGGTGGTTAGGTCGAACTGGATTGGTAATCTGGATTCCAACCCATACACCATCTTGAAAGGTGAATATCCCGTAGATGTCTTCACTGTTGTTCGATACTCCCATAGAACCGCATGAAGACGCTTGTCCCAGTTGTGTTTGGCCCCTTCCATGTCAGCATCCTTTGCTAACATCTGACACAAGGTAAAGTTTGTCCTCTCTACCAAACCGTTTGAACTAGGTTTATATGAAGTAGTAACCCTCTGAGAAATGGAGAAGTGAGTGCACATAGCAGTAGTCATGCCACTCACAAATTCTCGACCCCTATCAGAAACTAACTCCAAAGGACATCCAAACCTAGTTATGATCCGTTCGTACAGAAATCTACCCACCTCAACTTCTCCAATAGTTACAAGAGGTCTAGCTTCTACCCACTTCGTAAGATAATCTGTGGCTACAACAATATACTTATTGTTGCGAGGGGTGCGATTCAAAGGCCCAACAAAATCTATTCCCCATTTCTCGAAAGGTCCAAGAACCGGAATAGATCTAAGAGGAGTGGAAACACTAGATTTGATAGCGAAAGCTTGACAAACATCACAGGTTTTACAATACGTCAAGCAATCTCTAAACATCCTCCTCCAGTGATATCCCGCATCGAGTATCTTATGAGCCGTCAACTTGCCTGCAAAATGTCCTCCACATACTGGACCGTCATGGAATTCTTCCATGAGTCGTAGAGACTCCTCCTTGCTCGCAGCTCTTCTCAGGACCCCATCAACTCCTTCACGGAATAACACACCTTCCACCACCGAGTAAGGTTGACTTCGTTTCACCAGTGCCTTCTTCTCTCTGGTCCGCATCCCATCTGGATAGACACCTTCCGTAACAAAATCCCAAATTTCTTGATATTCTATTGGGATAATAGAGTTGCTCAAGACCATCAAATCTTCGTCAGGAAAGGTGTCATCCACCGGCTCCTCTCCATCCCCATCGTAAGCTCTAGATAACAAATCTGCATTCGCGTGTTTCTTCCCCGGTCGATCACAGATCTCATAGTCGTACTCTGACAATAAGAGCTTCCACCTTGCTAATCGTCCTTCGACCATAGGTTTATTGAAGATGTACTTCAATACCTTATGATCTGTAACGATAGTGAACTTGCCTCCTATGAGATAATGTCGAAATTTTCTCAAAGCATAGATCACTGCTAATCCTTCTCTCTCTGTCACAGAATAATTTCTCTCTGCCTTGACCATTTGCCGACTAGCATATGCGATAGGATGATCTCTACCTTCAACATCATACTGACTTAAAGTACATCCTACTGCTATATTTGAAGCATCCGTATATAGAATAAACTGTTTATTCCAATCGGGCTTAACCAAGATCGGAGCTGAAGTAAGAGTTTTCTTCAGTTCCTCAAAGGCGGCTAGAGCTTCTTCATCTCCTAAAATCAACACGTAATCTACTCCCTTCTTCAGATATACAGTCAAAGCATACGCTTTATGTGAGAACGAGAGTATAAACCTTCGATAATACCCCACCATACCTAAAAACTGTCGTAGCTTAGTGAGAGTACTAGGAAAAGGGAGCTCTAAGATCTTCTGCACCTTCTCTGGATCAACGGCAATGCCGTCCTTGGATATGATATGACCCAAGAGTAACCCTTCCTCACACCCAAAAATACATTTCTCCGGATTGAGAGATGCATTTGCTACATCTAAACATTCTAAGACCTTCACAAGGTGCTCAAAATGCTTCTCCTTACTCCCGTAAACACAAAAGTCATCTATAAAATCTCTCACAAACTTTCCTAGAAAAGGTTCGAACACTTTGTTCATAAACCTTTGAAACGTCGCAGGAGCATTACACAAACCAAATGGCATGACTCGAAATGCAAACGTACCCCACGGAGTAGTGAAAGTGGTCAGGTGTTGATGTTCTGGTGCAATTTTGATCTGGTTATATCCGCTATAACCATCTCCAAAGCTGTACCATTCGTTTCCCGCCACTTCTTCCAAGATCTCGTCGATGAAAGGTAGAGGATAATAATCCTTCTTTGTGACCGCATTGAGCTTCTTGTAATCAACACACACCCTCAATTTGCCATTTTTCTTCTTTACGATCACAATGGGTGATACCCTTCAGAATGTTCTACCTCGTAAATGAACCCAGCAGTGTGCAGCTTCTCGATCTCTTCTTTCACCAGATCCGCAATTGGAGGACTCACTCTTCGTTGCTTCTGTCGCACCGGTTTGACTTCCTTCTCTAACTCGATACGGTGTTGCTCCAGTGTGACCTCCCTCAGATCCTTGTAACTAAATGCAAATACATGAATGTATTTACGAAAGATCTCTTCGAAACAACTCTTCTCCTCTTTAGTAACCTTCGATCCATAACGTAAGGTGGCAATTCTTCTCTCCACCTCCTCGGGAGTCAACGGTTCTTTGTCTCGATCTCTTTGCACTTCCGGAGAAGGGAAAAGATCCACTACATTCACACCCACATTTCGTTCTTCTCTCTCCTCCTCTGACGATGTATTTTCAGATTCTGAATCTGAAGAATTGGTACCTACATCAAAAGTAGTATCGACAACTTCTGACTCCCAGTAGTCCGATGTGGGTCGATCCGATTCTGACGTCCCAACTTGATCTCCGAGCAATGGAACTTTGATCCGGTGGTGATTCGGTCTGATGCGTAAATAACCTTTGTGCCAGTTATCCGTTGCATGTACTGCTTGAAGCCAAGGTCTTCCGAGTAACATTTCATAACTTGACTCTTTCAAGATTTGAAATGTCATGTTTACTTGCACTCCCATTACTGACACACAAACTCTCTCCAGCACTCCCAATGGTCTAACTCGCTGTCTGTTAGCCATGCCCACCGTGATACTAGAAGGACGAGTTGGTACTAGATCCAACTTCCTCATGAGTCGTTCTGAGATGGCATTTACTGCCGATCCTCCATCGACAAGAACATCTGAGACATCTCTCCCATTGATACGAGCCTCTACTTTTGATGCCTTGTTGCACACCTCTCCTTCACTAGCATCTAAAGCACTCACACCGACAGTAGAAGGATTTACCTTCTTCTTCCGACCTCGTCGGGAGCTTAGACCGCTACGAAGTTCTTTCCTCACCGAAGGATTCAGAGCAATCAACTGTCCCACAGTAATGTTTGCTCGTTGCTTACCCACGTCTTCCACCACATTGTATTTTGATTGCTCCATCGAAATTGTGAAATCAGTATTTCCCAATTTCTTCCGCCGTTCTTTGGTTTTTGAAGAAGATTTGCTACTCCGAGTATTTTGACTTGGAGAATCTTCCATCACGACTGGTTCTCCTTCGTCGAAATGCGTCCTCATCCTCTTCCTCTCTTGAGCCAACAGCTCTACAGATTGAAAACCTTCTCGTACATCTCGTGGTTCCAAGATGTCAATGCACGCTACACCCTTGTCCTTGCTTTGTGAAGTTGAAGCTCCATCCGCCGTTCCACCATTACGACTTGGACAATTACGTTGGAAATGTGATCTTCCACACGTAAAACATCCTTGGTTCGTGTAGTTACTTGGTGATCCTTGCGGTGGTCCACCTCTAGACTGATAGTTCCCATAACCTCGTGAGCCTCCTCCAACATTTGGACTACGGTGTTGCAACAAATTCACCATATTGATCTTCAAATCTGCCAGAGACTCTGTCAAACTTTTCAACTCATCACGAAAGTCGGGAGTAACAGATCTAGATGGTACAGTGACTATAACCGCACTCGTAGGAGCTACCGGAGTCAGATTCTGAAATCGAACAGTCGGAACACTCGCAGGCGTCAGAGTTGGCATGATCGGCCCTTGCATATCTCCACATGCTGCCCCAACAGTCATTGGTTGCAAGTCGTCTCCATCCAGACTCTCTTCCATCCTGGTTGCGATCTTCACTGCATCAGCCTTCGAAATTGGTCTCTCATACCGCACTTGCGTTCGAATCTCCGGCCTCAATCCCCCAATAAAATTCTTTGTGAGCATTGCTCCAATGCCCACCATCGTTGGTTCTACTACATCTCCACTCTTTCGTAAAACCACTCGAAACTTTTGTTCTAATTTCTCCACCCTCTCGGCGTAAGTCCTTACTTTCTCTTTCTCTCCTTGTTTGAGGTAAGTTACCTCTACCATTAACTTCTCGTAACTTTCATCAGGAAGAAAAGTTTCAATTAAAGCCTCCGTCAATACTTCCCAAGTATCAACTGGAGTCCCCACTACGCTTCTCTTCTTCCTATCCTCATACCATGTCAATGCAGAATTCTCAAGAAATTCAGGTATCAACCCTACCCACTCGCTCTTCTTTCGATCTCCATTGCCGATGCATGCTCGTTTGAAGTCCCTCACAAATCCTTCCACGTCTTCTCCATCCTTTCCGTAAAACACCGGAAGTTTCCCCATTCTTCTCTTCTTTTCTTCTTCTTACTCAAGGTACTGCGTGCAGATGTGAAGATCGCACTTCACCGCAATCCACAATTTCTCTGTTGAGCTCTCTCCTCTCCAAAGGTTGGAATAAGTTTGACCCTCATGGTCATCTTATCTCTCCTGTGATAGACTATCTCCATCCTCGCTAGAGGTCTTCACTCGTTCCGTTTCTACACTCAACCTTCTCTCCAGACCTTTGGCTACAGTTTCTAGCAAAGCAACCACTGCGCTACACTCGTGCTCAACTGGAATCCCGTCCACTCCACATCTAGGACAAAAGGTTGTAGGGTCAATGACGGCTTGTCTAGGGGAAGAAGGACCTATGTGTAAGCTTAAGTCGACCAACCCTCTTCGCTCACGCAAAAGTCTATTCTTTGTAGGACACTTGCTCACTTTATGTCCTTCTTCTCCACACAAAAAGCACCTCGAGTTCTTCTCCTGGTTCTTACGACTACTCTCTGCTTCTTCCTCAAATTCTAGTCGAAATTCTCCTTTCGCCAGATCAGCGGTAACTATCACCGCATAGCCTTGAGGGATCTTGCTCAACCTCAATTTCCACTCTTGCTGTCCTTCCATGACGATGATCTGTCATACATCTCTCTCGCTCTATAGTTTGTTTGACACTTTTTTATCACTCGACTATCTTCTCGCTTAACAATCTCTCACATTACTAAGTAGAAGCTTAACTTGTCAACCCTGAGCCTCAGAGATCGAACATAACCCTCTCAAGAATTCTGTAATTCTTTCACTCTTTTACTTCAGCAAACGATATAACAGATTTGACCCCCCTTCGCTTCGAATGCCATAACTCCAGTTCTACTCGATCAATTCACGCATGATTTGGGTGCCTAGATAGCTTATCTTGCAAGCTATTAGCATGGAAGATTTCAAGGTCTAACTCTAAAAACTGAAAATATGAAAATGACTGTAAACTCCTTCCCGAGAGCTCACTATTTGATACCGAAAAACCCCCTTAACTTCCGAAAGACATAACTCTCTCCTCACAATTGATCTCTCGGAGATATCAAGCTTATTGGAAAGCTTATCTTGCCCTCTATAACATGGTATATGTACAAAGGTTCTGAACTCATGCTCGAAAACGGACATGAACTGTACTAACGACTACATACGAATCTTTGTATCGAGGTCTCGGCAACGGAACCAAAATGTAAGCCGGCCTGTCTCTCACCCAGGGGTACCTCAAATGACTAGGATTACTAGTGCACCTTAATTACAAAGATTCTATCCTACCCATGCTCACTTCACTCAACACTCTGACCCGTATGGTCACATCGGTCCCTCTAATAGCGTTCCTGCAAACAAGTTCTAACCCCGCCCTCCACATTGCATCACATAGTACTCAAGGACTCCCAAGGTCTCCAATGCTCACTTTACTTATAGACAGGAAAATGAGAGTGTCTTCCACCTTCTCAACTCCTCCTTATATACTCTACAACTTCTTACCGTGGTAACTTTCACTAAGTTACGTTACCTCATGGTAAGTGCGCAATCCAAAATAGTAAAACTTCTAAAGGCTACTAAGCCTTTAAGAATAGCACACACATTACTTGTTCTACTTTACAAAACTAAGAGATTCTCCTACTTTAGCTTTTGTAAAGTGTTAACTTTCCACCCTATCCAATCGGAAGGCGACAACAAACTAATACGTCTTTTGAGGAGCATCTTTAGATCTTTGTGCATGACTTTCTATCATGCATCCAATCAGCGATGGTCAACAAAGTTACACACTTTTGAGAAGCATATTTAGAGCTCCGCACTTGTCACATAGTGTCATAGTGGAACCTCTAATAGTTTCCCCAACTTAGTTATAACTATCTCCGCTAGTTATGGCTAGTTTTGATCACTCTAGATTTAGATCTTTGAACTAGAGTAACCTATAAGATAGTCATACCTAATGAAACTTATATAAACATGCACACAAATAATGAGATACTTGTGACGTGACAGTACACTGATCTCTGGTGTGTCCGGAAGAGTTACAAAGATTGCACCAAAGGTTTGGCCGGGAAGCCGTAGGCTGCTTCCGCTTGTCCTTATGGTTCAGAAGATGAACTTTCATGTCGGCAAACTGCTTCAGAACTTCATCGATACGGAGATCAGGTGCAGACTGAATGATCTGAGTTTGAGGCATCTTCTGCACAACTTCCTCCCTTGCTCGCGTCTTCTCCTTCTTCTTCTTCCGCGTCTTCTTGTAGTGACGCAGGATTTCTCCTTTTGCCCATTTAGTATACAAGATATCGTTCCCAGAGAGGATTTGCACAAGTAACGCTGCTCTAAGTTCTAAGATCTGTTCAAACACACAAACACACGGTTTTTGCCTAGAAATCCTGTCTTCTCACAAAACCACACAAAACCACACGTCTTCCAGACACGCCAATTAGTGCTCTGGAACTAAACAAACAACTACCAATTACAAGATCACACGACTATTCACAGAGAAGCGCGGGAAGACGATCTTTTTGCTTCCAGGTTGCTTCTTCCGGTCTTCTCGATACCGTCTTCCCGAAGCTATTCTCGTCTTTTGGGGGTTCAACTCGTCTTCTGACACCTCCAGAAGCGTGTGCTGCTTCGCAGAAGTCGACTAGTTCGGCTGTTACACCTTATTCTCACACTCACATTCCAACGGGTTAGATTAATCACAGGGTGTATGCCCCCTGTAGCCTTCCCAGGCTTCTACCTACGGAAATGGTCTTCCTGCAGCACTACAACGACATTCACCTTCACGGAAGCTCAATAGAAGTATCGGAAACTCACTAGAAGAAGGTAAGAAGATGGGGAAGATGGGAGAAGATGGGGAAGAAGAGAAAATCCAAACAAGAGAAAACAAGATGAAAAAGAGTAAATTAAGATTCCGACAGGCTTCTAGTCTGGATCTTGACTAACAAGCCATCCCTGTAATAGTTTGGGGAGGAAGACAACAAACGTGAGTACTGTTGCACCGTCTTCTACTCGAGGATGTCGTCTTCTGTTGCGAGAAGAAGACTTCTTTCTTCTTCACTTCGCTGCTCTGACTGCTCTATCTTCTGGGATCTCTTACCCAGAAGACCGTTCGTACATAGATCCCAAGTGCTCTACTGAACGAGTCAAGCTACACTTCCACAACTGCTGACAGTCACCGCCACTCAAGAAGAACACTTCTCATGCACAATTGGGAGCGAATTCAATGAACCCACCATCCAGAAGACATGGACAAAGCTTCTGCACTCAAATCCACAATCTATTCCTCGAGAAGAAGTCACAATGGCATTGGGAAGCTCACTCCCTCTACTTCCTGCGTCTACTCCTCGACACACCAGCCTAGCTAACAGGACTGCACGAGGATGCCGTTCCCTGTTCCTAGACTGTCCACTACTTCTATCTACATCTTCGAACCACTACTGGTAGGAGTATGCAGGCCCCTCCGGTGTATTCCAAGACTATTCGTATGTTTCCCACAACGGGTGTAGTGCGAAGAACTACCTATCCTGTCTCTGCTCTAGTGTGTCTCGCCTGCCTGCCCGTAGAATCGGTGTGTATGTTCAGTTGCTACAGAATTCTACAGAAATGGCAGAACTCTCTCTCCTACTCTGCTTTCCTACTTATGTTGCTACCGTGAGAACCAGGGGAGGCGACCACCAGGGAGAGGGAGGCGGTGACAGGAGGTTGTCACCTCACATGCAAGCGGTTCCCCTGCCCGAATTGGTCATCTGCCTTGTCCTTCCTACGCTACCTATGTTGCCACATGGTGTCCTAACTAATATTACATGGAAAACTGCCACCCTTAAGATAGCATGTTCGATCTTACTATATTTGGATTTGTTTAATGGAGTTACTAACTACTCAGATTGCACGGAGGCAATCTCTACTTGATCTGCTCCTATCGGAGCTCCTAATGCGGCTTCTGATAAGCTAGAAAGCCCTGCAGTTACCTCGGGTGTCACTGAGGTGGCTTCCTCCTCATCGTTTCTTGCTGGCTCTGCTGTCGCTGCTGCTGCGTCTTCCTCGGCTTCGGCTTCTGCTTCGGAAGACAGAAGCGTCTTCTGGAAAGCGGAGTCGACCGGTGCTTCTTCCTTCTTCTGAGACACAGGTGCGGGACTAGGGACCAAGAGGACCTCATGGGGATCCGGGGAAGTCGCTTCCTCCACGCAGAATATCTGGGAAGACGGCTCGTCTTCCTGTCTTCCAGAAGACATCTTGTTTTCCGGGGCGTCTTCTGGAGTCTTCTCGTCTTTCAACGCTGTCACCACCAAGTGCACAGCGAGATCGAACTCCTCCTTCTCCATTCCGGATCCAGTCGATGGTGCTGGAGCGTGAGAAGATGCGGTTGCAGGTGTCGGAAGCGAAGGAAGACCATAAAGTGTCTTCACTCCTTCTATCTGTCTATCCAAGTACCTGAACATGCTCTCCCGGCATTCCACCAACATTGCTTTGGACTCGCTGTCCCATTCCCTAGCTAAGGTAAGTAACTTCTTACCCGCGGTGAAGTTGAACTTCTTCCGAAGCGCTTCCACCGACTGTGTCAACATCTTCTGTGCACGGGCCTTTGCTGCTTCCCTCTGCGTCTTCTCAGCTGCAGCTCGCGCTTCCACGGCTTCTCGCTGCGTCTTCCATATGGTCTGTTCTTCTGCGAGGACGGTGATCTTCTCCCGCACTCGGGTGACTTCCTGATTGCGCTGCTCTACCCGCGCCTGCAACTCCTGGTTGCTCTTCCGAAGCTGCACCAGCTCCTTGGCAGAAGCGGCTGCTTCCACCTTGTACCTGGCTGCAAGCTTCTCCGTGATGCGGAGGCTAGCTTCCAGCGACTCCGTCTTCTTCTGGTCTTCCTCCTGTCGCAGCAAGGTGCGCAGGCCGAATCCAGGTTGTAAGGGCTTCTCCTGTGCCCTCGCTCTCTTCTCCAGCAACTCCATAGCTGACTGGATCTCCTTCTGGAAGTAGGCACTGAACTCCTCCAGTCGTCTTCCTGCGGAAGACAAATTCATCTCCACCACTCGCTCCATGGTGTCGACTTCGTCTTCCAGAGACAGGGAAGCCTCTTCCACCACTACGGCCTTCATCTTCTGCGCACGAGAAGAAGCTACTCTTCTCATCTTCCGGGGTGGAAGACTCCTCATGGCAGGAGCGGCTCTCTTCTTTGCGCTTCCTCGCATCGCAGCAGGAGCGCCCATCCATCCTTCGTCCTCTGGAGTCTTCGGAAGACTCCCAGGCGTTGCAGAAGCAGTCTTCTGCTCCGATCGGGTACCTAGCAGGTCTTCTTCCGAGTCGGACTCCGATCCTGAGTGAATGAGGGAGATGGGTGTCCTCGGTACACTTCTGGGACCCATCTTCCTCAGTGGCGTGGCGTCTTCCGACCCACTAGACTCGTCTTCTCTCACCAGAAGCGTATTCTGGTGAGAGCCGGGCCTCAGCTGTGGCATCAGAGTGGGAGGAGGCGTTGCTACTGCCTCTCGGTCATCGTCTTCCGAGGTCTCTTCCTTCACCTCCTGTCGCTCCGTTGGCCCATACACTGCCAGCTGGTCTTCCCTAAGATCCCCCATGGCTACATACAAGTAGCAGAGGAAGGGCGTCAAGTGTCCTCCCGCCGGGGTACCCAAGTATGCTAGCTCCGTCTGTACGTAGTTGTGGATGTACGCGCCCCAGTAGATGGGCACTCGGTCATCCCACACTGATTCCAGGAACTCCACGTCCTGATCTCCTAAGTACCTTGTCTTCTGCGCTTTCCCCTTGGGAAAGAGATGCAGAAACAACTTCGCCAGGAGGCGCTTCTTCGGCTCCCGGTAAGATTCTATCTTCCAACCGTTCCTCCCCTGCCTGTCTTCCACGAAAAGGCAGGTGGTGCTCCCAGGCACATGCCACGAACTTACGATCCTAGGCAAGATCTTCTTCTCGTACCAATATCCTCGGTTCTCGGACTCAGGCCTGTGAAACGAATTACGCCACCAGTCTTCAGTCCAGGAAGACGGTCTTCCCCGAGCTACTCCTGCCTTCGCAGGTACACGGTTACGCGGTGGCAACGCTGCCCATACCTCTTCCAGAAGCCCTTGATCTATGAGGTTCCAATCCCACAGGAAGAAGTCGAGACCCAACTCCTTGAGAAAAGGAGTGGCCTCGGCCAATTCTGCCACTGGTAACACCAAGCCTCGCGGATGCATCGACATACCTGGAAGATCTGTTGCACTAAACCACAAGCACCTACTATGAGCTGAAGGCTCAGTTCTTCCCGAGTGCCCACAGTCTAGCTTCTACTTCTCAGAAGACGAAACTAGTTTTCCAGAAGACAGCTACTCCGTCTTCCGGGATTCTAACAGTACTTCTTAGATAGCTCTTGTCTTCCGAGCTATATCTAAACAATCCTATCTAAGCAAGGCCTCGCATGGATTACCAAGAAGACAACCCACCTTGCATTACATCCTACTTCCTATCAGAAGATACAAGATTCGCAAAACATAAGTGCATGATAAGTTCAGAAGATGGTTGCGGACTCCTGCGGTGACAGTGGCCTCTGGGAAGACACTCGGGACAGCTTCCGATTCAATGTCTTTCTCGGAAGACTTCCTGAAGTCAGACTTCCTTTCACTGGTCTCACCTCTCTTCGTCTTCCTACACGCAATCTATCCTCACAACAGACTCAAGACAATTGCACTCTGTTCTTCTGACTTCTCACCATCTCATACGCACTCAGGAGAAGCTTGCTGCTCGGTGAGAAGACATGACCCTCGACCATTCTCTCCAGATTTTGTCAGCAAGTATTCTCACGACTCTCTTCTAAGTTCGGGAAGAAGAAGGAACGGCTGCTATGGATCGGACAGAAGAGACCCGAATGGACCCTCACGTCTTCTCGCTCATTTTGCCAGCCTTCCAGTCTTCTAGTCTCTCTAGGAAGATGTGGAGTTGAGAAGCTTGGAAGACCGGGAGGCACAGGCCTAGTTCCCGACTTCCAACTTCTCGAAATAACAAAACAACTCACCACACCACTCAGGATTCGTACCAAGCCTCTCTTAACACAAAGCAACACAAATCCACTCTTGATACGAATTGTGTTCAGTCGACTTCCAAAGACAGTCTTCCGAAGATGGTCTTCCGAAGACAGTCAAGCTTAAGAAGCGTCTTCCGAAGATGTTCCCATCTTCCGAATCGTCTTCTGTTCCAGGTTTCGGGGGTAGTGAGGTAGTAGGGTAGGGAAATTGATAGTTGGGGTCTCCAATTTGAGGGCTAGGAGTAGGGAAGCTCGAATTGAGCTCGGGAAGAAGCAAGGAGATGTCTTGACAGAAATTGGGCAGCGCTTCCGCGCCCAATGTCTCAAATAGAAAGAATGGGGAGGTGGGGTAATCGATCAAGCTGCCTGCACACAATCAAGGAAGCGCGGGGAATACCAGGAAAAGTCGGGTGTCAGCCGGGTGTCAGGAAAAGTCGGGTGTTCTCCAATGTCAGCTTCTCGGGAGCTCACAGAAACGCCTTCGCTCTCTGCCGTTTGTGCTCCAGCAATTCGGTCTCGCCCTTCGCCTAGCTGCCAACTGATTCTCTCCTACCTCGATATCCTCACTCGATTCCTCTCTCAAAGCTAACTCGCGAAGCTCACTATCTCCAATCGATCTTCTCAAGCGTTGTGCTGCGGGAAGTTGGAATGTGCCTAATGTGCTTCCTTACGCATCTTCTCCGCAGATTAGGGGTTTTCGACCTTAGGTGTCTTCCCCGACCTACCTACCTATTCGATGCGCCTCAGTAGGTACACCTACTGTCTTACCCGAAAACTCGTGGTTGACCTTCGCGGTCGCTGTCTTCTGGAAGACAGGTGTCTTCCGCCGTCTTCTCATCTTCCGCCGTCTTCCCGTCTTCTGAAGACGCAACTGAGAAGACGCTCTTCCGAAGACGGTCGTCTTCCGAAGAAGTCAACTTCTTATTACAAACAGCTCTTAAGATCATCTTCCTGTTAAGGAAGACGTAACCTTAAGTAACAACGCTTCTTCAGTTATACAAACAAGTTATTATTCTTAAAAATTTCAAAAATTTGTGCATCCTGTAATTTGTGGGCACCACACTTCTTCTCTTGTTCAGATTCGGATTCTGAACTTTCGACAGTAGACTCTTCAGAAGCAGAAGATACTTCCGAATCGCTGTTATGAGTTTCAGTGGACTTGGACTTCCTCTTGGACTTCCGAGAAGACTTCTTCGACTTCTTGGACTTCTTCGAGGTCTTCCCTATGTCTTTCGTCATATTCCGAGTGATGCTCGAGGTTTCATACTGCTCGGCATGCTTCTGTACTTCTACTAAATCATCACCTCCTCCTCTTCGGCAATACAATTCCATATCCTGAGACAATCCTCCCAAGTACCAGTCCACAGCTTGCTGAGCACAATAGCCGGGTCTTCCTTGGTTCTGAGGGATGTGATCCAGGAGATCTTCAAACCTCTCGGTGTAATCCCGCAGTGTCTCTTTCTTCTTCCGTTCGAGTCTCTGAAGTTCTATGAGGGTCATCCGATCATAGCCCACTCCTCTAAACCTCTTCAGAAAAGCTGCCTTCAGAGTAGCCCAAGCGGCCATTACTACACCATCATCCAACATCTTACTCATCCACTTCCTTCCCTTCCCTACGATCAAACTAGGAAATACACGAAGTCTGTCGACATCCGCATCTTCCTTGTTGGATCTAGAGATGATCTCGAACATCGTGATGAAGTCGTCCGCGTCAGCATCATCGTCGTACGGATGGTACTTCTGCCGAGTGTGGGAAGCCATGTCGACTGCCAGCTGGTGCGACTGCTTCTTCCTTTCTCAGGTCCAGGTGGTGGAGATGGTCTTCTCGAAGATCCAAGCCTGTCTGAATCAAGAAGATCATCTTCTGAGTCAGAACTACTGTCACTGCTATCTTCCGAGACGTCTGGAACAATCTCCTCCAGTCTTCCTTCTCCTTGAGAAGCTTCTTCCTCACTTGGGAAGACGTCTTCCGAGTAACCAGTACCAAAATCTACTTTATACACGTGATCACCCGGTTGGCTTCAGAGATGGAAAGCTCTTCCAACTCTACTGATCGGATCTTCCTGAGCTCTTCTTCTTTCTTTTTGGTGTCTCAGGGATATCCGCTGCTCTCTAGAAGCGGTTCGCTGGGGTGAATTTACCCACTCAGGATCTTTACACATGCGTCTTCTGCTTCTACCTCTGGTCGGAGGCATCCACCAGAGTACTGAGAACAGATGTCCCTCTTCTTCTACCACTAGATCCGGCAGACCGAATGACTGAACAACCGATCACAGGTTCGGAACGTCTTCTTCTCCTGCTTTCTGTTGCACTTACTGTAGTCTTCCACGATCGAGTCTTCCAAGAAGCTCTTGGAAGTAGGAAAGCGGCTTCTTCCAACTCTCCCTGATGTATCTCTTTCAGCTTCTGGTTGCGGTTCCTGTCTTCTAGCAAGATATAGTCTCACAACACATTCAACTACAATCGAAGTTAGTTCGAAATGAAACTAACTACCGGCACACAGATCCAGGAAGCTTAGAACAGAAGTTACTAAGTTGAAATCCTCGGCAGCGGTGCCAAAAATGGTGCTCACTATATGTAGTGACGCAGGATTACTCCTTTTGCCCATTTAGTAAACAAGATATCGTTCCCACAGAGGATTTACGCAAGTAACGCTGCTCTAAGTTCTATGATCTGTTCAAACACACAAACACACGGGTTTTGTCTAGAAATCCCGTCTTCTCACAAAACCACACAAAACCACACATCTTCCAGACACGCCAAATGGTGCTCTGGAACTAAACAAACAACTACCAACTAAAATATCACACAACTATTCACAGAGAAGCTCGGTTGCTTCTTCCGGTCTTCTCGATACTGTCTTCCCGAAGTGATTTTCGTCTTCTGGGGGTTCAGCTCGTCTTCTCACACCTCCAGAAGGTTGTCCTGCTTCGCAGAAGTCGATTAGCAACGGTCGTTAAACCTTATTCTCACACTCACATTCCAACGGGTTAGATTAATCACATGGTGTATGCCTCCTGTAGCCTTCCTAGGCTTCTGCCTACGGAAATAGTCTTCCTCCAGCACTACAACGACATTCACCTCCACGGAAGCTCAATAGAAGTTTCGGAAGCTCACTAGAAGAAGGTAAGAAGATGGGGAAGATGGGAGAAGATGGGAGAAGATGGGGAGGAAAAGAAAATCCAAACAAGAGAAAACAAGATGAAAAGGGGCAATTAAGATTCCGACAGGCTTCTAGTCCGGATCCTGACTAACAAGCCATCCCTGCTTGTAATAGTTTGGAGAGGAAGACAACAAACTTGAGTACTGTTGCACCGTCTTCTACTCGAGGATGTCGTCTTCTGTTGCGAGAAGAAGGCTTCTTTCTTCTTCACTTCGCTGCTCTGACTACTCTGTCTTCTGGGATCCTTTACCCATAAGACCGTTCGTACGCAGATCCCAAGTGCTCTACTGAACGAGTCAAGCTACACTTCCACAACTGTTGACATTCACCGTCACTCAAGAAGAACACTTCCCACGCACAATTGAGAGCGAATTCAAAGAAACCCACCACCCAAAAGACATGAACGAAGCTTCTGCACTCAATCCACAATCTATTCCCCGAGAAGAAGTCACAATGGCATTGGGAAGCTCACTCCCTCTACTTCTTGCGTCTGCTCCTCGACACATCAGTCTAACCAGCAGGACTGCACGAGGATGTCGTTCCCTACTCTAGACTGTCCACTACTCATCTACATCTCCGAACCACTGCTGGTACAAGCATGCAGACCCCTTCTGTGTATTCCCAGACTATTCGTATGTTTCCAACAACGGGTGTAGTGTACACTGTGTACTTCTAGTGTCTAATCTGTCTCCTGCACCGTAAGATTGGTATGTGCGTGCAGAACTACAGAACTATCGAACTCTAGAACTCTGTCTCCTACTCTTCGATCCTACTTATGTCACTGCCATGAGAACCAGGGGAGACGACCACCAGGAAGAGAGAGGTGCTGACAGGAGGTTGTCACCCCACATGCAAGCGGTTTCCCTTCCTAATTAGCCATCCACCTTGTTGTTCCTACGCTACCTATGCTGCCACATGGTATCCTAACTAATTTTACACTGAAAACTGCCACCCTTAAGATAGCATGTTTTGGTCCTACTAAATTTGGAATAGTCAATGGAGTTACTAACTACTCTGATTGCTCGGTGGCAATCTCTACCTGATCTGCTCCTATCGCAGCTCCTAACGCGGCTTTTGATAAGCTAGAAAGCCATGTAGTTACCTCGGGTGTCACTGAGGTGACTTCCTCCTCATCGTCCTTGGCTGACTCTGCTGTCGTTGCTGCTGCGTCTTCCTCGACTTCGGCTTTTGCTTCGGAAGACAGAAGCGTCTTCTGGGAAGCGGAATCGACCGGTGCTTCTTCCGTCTTCTGAGCCACTGGTGCGGGACTAGGGACCATGGCGACCTCATAGGGGTCCGGGGAAGTCGCTTCCTCCACTCGGAATACCTGGGAAGACGGCTCGTCTTCCGGGGTGCCTTCCGGTGTCTTCTCGGCTTCCAACGTTGTCACTACCAAGTGCACAGCGAGGTCGAACTCCTCCTTCTCCATTCCGGAACCAATCGATGGTGCTGGAGCGTGAGAAGAGGCGGTTACAGGTGTCGGAAGCGAGAGAAGACCATAAAGTGTCTTCACTCCTTCGCTCTGTCGATCCAAGTACCTGAACATGCCCTCCCTGCATTCCACCAACATTACCTTGGACTCGCTGTCCCATCCTCTAGCCAAGGTAAGTAGCTTCCTACCCGCGGTGAAGTTGAACTTCTTCCGAAGCGCTTCCATCGACTGTGCTAGCATCTCTTGTGCACGAACCTCCGCTGCTTCCCGTTGCGTCTTCTCAGCTGCAACTCGCGCTTCTGCGGCTTCTTGCTGCTTCGCCCACGTCATCTTCTCTTCTGCGAGGGCGGTGATCTTCTCCCACACTCGGAAGATCTCCTAATCGCGCTGCTGTACACGTGCCTGCATGTCCTGGTTGTTCTTCCGAAGCTGCACAAGCTCCTTGGCAGAAGCGGCTGCTTCCGTCTTGTACATGGCTGCGAGCTTCTCCGTGGTGCGGAGACTAGCTTCTAGCGACTCCGTCTTCTTCTGGTCTTCTCCTTGTCGTAGCAAGGTGCGCAGGCCGAATCCAGGTTGCAAGGGTCTCTCCTGAGCCTTCGCTCTCTTCTCCAACAACTCCATAGCTGGCTGGATCTCCTTTTGGAAGTAGGCGCTGAATTCCTCCAGTCGTCTTCCTGCGGAAGACAAGTTCATCTCCACCACTCGCTCCGCGATGTCGACTTCGTCTTCCAAAGGCAAAGAAGCCTCTTCCACCACAATGACCTTCATCTTCTGCGCACGAGAAGAAGCTACCCTTCTCATCTTCCGGGGTGGAAGATCCCTCATGGCAGGAGCGCGTCTCTTCACTGCGCTTCCTCGCATCGCAGTAAGAGTATCCCTTCTTCTCTTGTCTTCTGGAGTCTTCGGAAGACTCCCAGGTGTTGCAGAAGCGGTCTTTTGCTCCGATCGGGTACTCACCAGTTCTTCCTCCGAGTCGGACTCCGATCCTGAATGAATGAGGGAGATGGGTGTCCTCGGTACACTTCTGGGACCCATCTTCCTCGGTGGCGTGGCGTCTTCCGACCCACTAGACTCATCTTCCCTCACCAGAAGCGTCTTCTGGTGAGAGCCGGGCCTCAGCTGTGACATCAGAGTGGGAGGGGGCGTTGCGGCTGTCGCTCGGTCATCGTCTTCCGAGGTCTCCTCCTTCACCTCCTGTCGCTCCGTTGGCCCATACTCTGCCAGCTGATCTTCCCTAAGATCCCCCATGGCTACATACAAGTAGCAGAGGAAGGGTGTCAAGTGTCCTCCCGCCGGGATACCCAAGTACGCTAGCTCTGTCTGTACATAGTTGTGGATGTACGCGCCCCAGTAGATGGGCACTCTGTCATCCCACATTGCTTCCAGGAACTCCAAGTCCTGATCTCCTAAGTACCTTGTCTTCTGCGCTTTCCCCTTGAAAAAGAGATGCAGAAACAACTTCGCCAGAAGTCGCTTCTTCGGCTCCCGGTAAGATTCTATCTTCCAACCGTTCCTCCCCTGCCTGTCTTTCACAACAAGGCAGGTAGTGCTCCTAGGCACATGCCACGAACTCATGATCTTGGGCAAGATCTTCTTCTCGAATCAATATCCTCGGTTCTCGGATTCTTGCCTGTGAAAAGCCCTGCGTCACCAATCTTCAGTCCAGGAAGATGGCCTCCCTCGAGCTACTCCTGCCTTCGCATGTACACGGTTACGAGGTGGCAATGCTGCCCACACCTCCTCCAGAAGTCCCTGGTCTGCGAGGTTTCAATCCCATAGGAAGAAATCGAGACCCAACTCCTTGAGAAAAGGCGTGGTCTCTGCCAACTTTGTTGCTGGTAACACCAACCCTCGAGGATGCATCGACATACTGGAAAATCTGTTGCACTAAGCCAGAAGCACCTACTATGAGCTGAAGGCTCAGTCCTTCCCAAGTGTCCACAGTCTAGCTTCTACTTCTCAGAAGACGAAACTAGTTTTTCAGAAGACAGCTACTCCGTCTTCCGGGATTCTAACAGTACTTCCTAGATAGCTCTCGTCTTCCGAGCTATATCTAAACAATCCTATCTAAGCAAGGACTCGCATGGATTATCCTGAAGACAACCCACCTTGCATTACATCCTACTTCCTATCAGATGATACAAGATTCGTGAAACATCAAGTGCATAACATGTTCGGAAGATGGTTGCGGGCTCTTGCGGTGACAGTGGCCTCTGAGAAGACACTCGGGACAGCTTCCGATTCAATGTTTTTCTCGGAAGACTTCCCGAAGTCAGACTTCCCTTCACTGGTCTCACCTGTCTTCGTCTTCCTACACGCAATCTATCCTCACAACAGACTCAAGACAATTGCACTATGTTCTTCTGACTTCTCACCATCTCATACGCACTCAGGAGAAGCTTGCTGCTCGATGGGAAGACATGACCCTCGACCATTCTCTCCAGATTCTGCCAGCAAGTATTCTCACGACTCTCTTCTAAGTTCGGCAAGAAGAAGGAACGGCTGCTATGGATCGGACAGAAGAGACCCGAATGGACCCTCACGTCTTCTCGCTCATTTTGCCAGCCTTCCAGTCTTCTAGTCTTTCTAGGAAGATGTGGAGTTGAGAAGCTTGGAAGACCGGGAGGCACAGGCCTAGTTCCCGAGTTCCAACTTCTCGAAATAACAAAAGAACTCATCACACCACTCAGGATTCGTACCAAGCCTCTCTTAACACAAAAGCAACACAAATCCACTCTTGATACGAATTGGTTATAGTCGACTTCCGAAGACAGTCAAGTTTAAGAAGCGTCTTCCGAAGATGTTTCCATCTTCCGAAGCGTCTTCTGTTCAAGGTTTCGGGGGTAGAGGGGTAGTAGGGTAGGGAAATTGATGACTGGGATCGTTAATTTGGGGACGAGGTGTAGGGAAGCTCGAATTGAACTTAGGGAGAAGTAGGAGGATGTCTGACAGAAATTGGGCAACGCTTCCGCACCCAATGTCACAATAGGAAAAATGGAGGGTGGGGATAATCGATCAGGCTGCCTGCAACCAACCGAGGAAGCGCGAGGAACACACAATAGAGGCGAGAAGTAGGGAGAAGGGAGAAGAACGTGGGAAGAACCTCTATAGTCTTCTGTCTTCTTCTCGAGATGTCTTCGACCTCCCGCACTTCTGGCTCTGGTCCTAGCTCCAATGCGACTCCACACAACTGCTTCCGCCTTCAATTTCTGACCACGCTCCAATTCCACCTTCGATTCTACTCAGCGATTCTCCAATGTCAGCTTCTCGGGAGCTCACAGAAACGCCTTCGCTTTCTGCCTTCCGTGCTTCAGCAATTCAGTCTCGCCCTTCGCCTAGCTGTCAACTGGTCCTCTCCTCACTCGATTCCTCTCTCGATGCTCACTCGATGCGCACTCGATGCTCACTCGCAAAGCCTACTCTCGTAAATCGATCTTCCCAAGCGCGCTATGCTGCGAGAAGTTGGAAGGCGCTTATGCACTTCCTGCGCATCTTCCCCGCAGATTAGGGGTTTCGACCCTAGGTGTCTTTCCTGACCTACCTACCACCCGTGTGTTACCTAGTAGGTACACCTACTGTTTTATCTGAAAACTCGTGGTTAGGCCTTCGCGGTCGCTGTCTTCCGGAAGACAAGTGTCTTCCGCCGTCTTCTCATCTTCCGCTGTCTTCCCGTCTTCCGAAGACGCAACTGAGAAGACGCTTCCCGGAAGACGGTCATCTTCCAAAGAAGTCAACTTCTTATTAAAAAGCTCATAAGATCATCTTCCCTCTAAGGAAGCAGTAATCTTAAGTAACAACGCTTCTTCAGTTATACAAACAAGTTATTAATCTTAAAAATTTTAAAAATTCGTGAATCCTGTAATTTGTGGGCACCACATATGGTACTAACATCTACAAATTTCTGCTGAAAAAGCAAAGACAACACACTCAGAGATTATAAAATATCTGCAAGAAAAAATAGACAATAGACAATATGAAAGAACACAGCTTTGACCACATACTCCATGATCCTCGGTGGGATCTACTTCAGAGAGAAAATACAAAACAGACTCGAAAGAATCACAGAGACTAGTTACGCACTCCAACGCGTTCGATTATAACGCTTCAAGAACTTACGAGAATCTACAAATTCAGACTATAAAGCTTCTAACTCTTCTTTTCTTTTAGTATATCTCTTAAAGTAAAGAGCTACTGCATTTATCAAATCATCTATATCCTCACTAAGAATCACACACGAAATGTGTCTAGAGGTCTTCAAAAATGCTAGATTACAACGATGAGCTACACAATGAGAGGTAAGCATCCGTTCTGTATATCAGTCATTATTGAAGCTCCATCAGAACCAAAACTTATCATTTTCTCATGTTCCAGCCCCCACACCTTCAACAGTTCGAGAAGAGTTTTTGTTATTGCCTCATCATGCTTTTCAGACAATCTAATAAGACCAAGAAAGGTTGTTATCACATGTCCCTCTTCCAAAAAGGTTGCAAAGATAACCAAATGACCATGCACAGCAATATCAGTCGCTTCATCACACATTTCAGTGGCAAGAGGAGCAAAGCGAGTCTATGAAGAAGTTGAAGGATCTGTTGTCTTCACCACCAACTCTACGGAAGATAACATATGAGTTGGACAGATCCGTTATCCTTACTGTTGATACTAGTCCTATTGACATTGGATGGGCTATAGGACAGGATGATGAGGATGGAAATAGATATGTGGTGCGTTTTGGAGCTAAGGTGTTAAGTTCACGGCATAGAGACTACCCTCAGGTCAAGAGAGAGCTATGGAGAGTAGTTACTGCGATGAAAAGTGACAAGGAATACTTGATAGGAGCACCTGTGGTTGTAGAGACTGATTGTTACCTCTCTTGGGAATGATCACTAGCTGTACAACTCCAGATATTGCTATGTTGAGGTGGATAGCATATATCAAGTCCTTGAACCAAGAGTTTAGACATATTGCAGGAAAAGACAATCCTGTGACAGATATGTTATCAAGGGCTAGGTACTACGGTGAGAAGGAAATGATAGATGACCAGGAGGATGTGGGAACAGAGTTCTATTTGTGTTCTTGCTAGAAAGGATAGAGGCTGTTTTGCAGCTCCATTGGAGTTATTTGAAGAAACTATGTATGATGGCGAGTGGTTGGATCTTGGGCACTATTTGAGTTCATTGGAAAGGCAAGAAGGTTGGTCTGATGCATATTTCAAGAGGATCTGTAGAATAGCTTATGGTTACTTTTTACATGGAGGACATCTATGGAAGTGCCCTAAGCTACAAGATCTAAGCGCCACCGCAACGGGTGGTATGTGACTTGGAGTTGCAGCAACAGCTGATCAAGGAGTTTCATGAGAGTCTATGGGCCGGTCATAGAGGAGTTTGGGCTACATTTGCCAAGATGAAGAAGAAGTATTGGTGGAAGGGTATGTATAAGGATGTAGTACAGGGTTGCAGAGTTTACAGAGGATGTTGAACGTTGCAGAGTTTACAGAGGATGAAGCTGAAGACTCAATGCAGGTTGAAGATGAGTTTGAAGCCGAAGCTGAAGAGTCTTGATCTGGATAGCACATACCAGAGGATGTGCAGGTTCAGAGGGGGTGGATGTCGCGCTACTTGGCGGCTACATGCTTGACTTCTACTCCGACGCTTGAGTTTAGTAGTTTTAGAAGTTAGCTCATATTACTTCTAGTCCTTTATACATATGTTTGACACCTTTGCATACGGTGTTGACACTATTGTGTTATATATTTTGAGTCCTAGTAGGTTGATAGTATGTTATCTATCTTGTTCAAGCACTCCTGCGCTTCTGTAGATGATATAATGCTTATCTATGTTGTGAAAGTACATAACTTAGGGTTTCCATGCTGATAAGGGTTCAAGCTCATGGGTTATACTTCCATATCGCCCATGCATGCTTTCTAGATTGTTTAAGTTATCTTGTAGGGTTACGTGTTATTTTACATGCCTTCGCGTGAAATTTAAGATTTACGCTGGCACTTTAGGGGGCTCACGTGGTAGCCTTTGAGTGAAGTTGAGTTACCACATGGATTAGGGCACTAAAGGACAGCCAAGTGGAGCTATGAACTCCCATTGGTCCATTTTTGTCTTTTGTAAAATCCTAAATTTATAAGGGTCTAAAGGGGAGTTCGAGCATTTGGTGAGAGGACTTGGAAATCTGAGAGCATAGGAGGGTAGAGCTCGTCATGCCAAGCACTTCCAGTGAAATTTTCAATCGATTTGAGGCAATAAAGACGAAGTTATGACCAATTGAAGTTCGAATTGTGCTAGAATTGAGTCACTTTTGTTGGATTTAGGGTTTTACAGTGTCACTTGCAGCAGATTTGAGGAAATTGCTTCAAAACTTCGAGGTTGTGTTCTTTGCCAGTAGGGCTACGATTTCCCAAAAAGTTTCATATCGATTGAGTGACTGAGTAATACAGGGTGGCCGTTGAAGCTGAGGGGGTCTGAAAAGCTCTTAATCTAGATCAGCGACTTCAGAGGAGGAGATCTGGAGTTCTGTGTACATTCAGGAGTCCCAACTTCACAGGGATGTTCTGCATCCTGTAGAATTCAAATATTGTGAGAATATTTGAAATTGATCGATCCAATCTTCTGTTTTAGGTTGAAATAGCCATCTGGGTACCAAAAATGATCATAATTTTCTTACTCAGAACTTTTCTGTCAACATCTCGGTGCTAGAATTTTCAGGCTGGAACTTTGTGTGTGTGTCCAGTAGTACCTCATTTACATGTAGTGGAAGTTTAAAAGTCTAAATCTTCATAGTTTTCCTCTCCTTGAGTGTCAAAGTTCACCGCCTAAACCTATTACTATTAGTTAGACCTAAATTTCACTTTTTGAGCATATTAGAGGATCCTACACACCTGGGTGAGTGTTTATAGCCCCTGTTGTGACCTGAAAGCCAACCTCTTGAGTAAACAACCACAGCCAGAAGCCCGGCACTTTCCTAGGTAGACGGATCACACTCCGACAGCGTCCGGTCGCAAATCTTGTTCGCTATTTCGTATGCTTGCTTGAAAGCCTGTTCTCCTTCGTGTTGAGCCCAAGCCAAAGTCCAATGCAATGTTATACTTGCATGATCATGGAAGGATGAGACTCGGACATTAACAACACCAGCTAGAGCAAAAGATGACTTACTCTTACCACAACATACCTTACAGAATACTCTTTCATGGTCCCAATCGAAATGTATCCAGTTAAACAAATCATACCAAGTATCATCACATAGTTTACATTGGGCCTCTACTCTAGAAAAGACATGCTCGACAACACAAGGATCTTTTCTTTTCTCGATATTTGCAGAAGAGTTGGAAGATGAAGAAATGGATATGAAACCAGATGGAGTCTTCAGTTTCTTTGAAAACTTATCTTTATCAGAATTACCTCCATCGGATTTCATGTTGCGAACTGGAGAGGAAGCAAACTATGAGGTTGACTCTTATAAGAAGAACACTACGAGTAGTCTGGAACCTGAGTAGTTCAGATGATCTTAAAAAAGAAACACCAACCCTGTATTCACAAGTATAACTCAGATCACAGACTGTGGATAATTACTCACCTATCAGGAAGAAATGTTAGCAATAGCCGAAATGGAGACCAGACCTGTTAGAAGATTAGAGTTATGTAAGTTCACATAGATCCACAATCATGCAATAGCAACCACCAACTAAAAACCTCGCTGCAAGACTTCATAAGATCCACCGACTGCAGAAAACAAGTTATCAGCGAGTCTCTAGGCTAAAAACCTCAATAGAACCTCAAAGAAACAAGAGGAGCAGTGACGAACTCCTAAATACAGTCTCGACTCTCGACCTCCGACTGCTGCCGCATCGTCTCGCACGTCCAACCTCTCCCGCAAGACCCCTCCGAGGTTGAAAAACCTCGAAGAAACCTCGACTCTCGACCCTCGACTGCTGCCGCACAGTCTCGCACGTTCAACCTCTCTTGCAGCACCCCTTTGAGGTTGGAAAACCTCAAAGAAATCTCGACTCTCGACCACCGACTGCTGTTGTTGCACCGTCTCGCACGTCCAATCTCTCTCACAGCATTTTCTTCAAGGTTGAAAATCCTCGAAGAAACCTCCAAGAAGCAACACAGCAGCGAAAGTGCCGCCGTCTCGCACGTCTGACCTCTCAGATTCTCCCGCAGCACCCCTTCAAGGTTGAAAAACCTCGAAGAAACATCGACTTTTGACCCCCGACTGCTGCCGCACCGTCTCGCACGTCCAACCTCTCCCGCAGCACCCCTTCGAGGTTGAAAAACCTCAAAGAAATCTCGACTCTTGACCCCCGACTGCTGCTGCCGCACCGTCTCGCACGTCCAACCTCTCCCGCAACACTTTCTTCGAGATTGAAAAACCTCGAAGAGACCTCGACTCTCGACCTCCCAACTGCTGATGCGTCTTGCACGTCCAACCTCTCCCGCAACACTCTTTCGGGGTTGAAAACCTCAAAGAAATCTTGACTCTCGACCCCCGACTGCTATCGCACCGTCTCGCACCTCGGAGAAACCTCCAAAAAACAACACAACAGCAAAAGTACCGCCATCTCGCACGTCCAACCTCTCAAGCGCAACACCCCTTCGAGGTTGAAAGACCTCGAAGAAATCTCCAAGACACAACAAGCAATGGAATTGCAGCGACGATCTCTAATTACAGTCTAGACTCTCGACCCTGACTGATGTCGCACCGTCCCGCACCTCGATCAAACCTCAAAGAAACAACAAGCGGAGAGGATTAGGAAGGAAATCTCGTTAGAACCTCGAAGAAAACGTGATCTCGACAGAACTTCGAAAAAAATCACGACGGCGAGCGGATCATAAAGGAATTCTTGCTAGAACCTGGAAAGATTCCGAAGGAAACGCAATCTCAATAGACCCCGAAGAAAAGCATATCGGCGAGAGATGAACTGCCAAATTTCTTGACTGACTTGATCAGTCCCAGCAACATCCCATTACCCTAATTGCGCCAACTGTCCTGCACCGTCAGATCCTTGACTTAACTATTAACCGTACGATTGATTTAATCTTCACCGTTAGATCTGATCCAGACATCTAGGCCGTTAAATTCAAATCCGTCTTACGTGTCGTAAACTCGATAATTTTCCGTCGAGAGATATGCATCTGAAATTAATCATGCACACCATGTTAAAGATCCGAAGACAGAAGTTTGATCGTTGCAAGAAAAGCGGATTCTGGGTTAGGAGAACTGCGATAATCTGATTTCTAACTTTTGGTCCCGGTTTCAAATCCGGGTACGATCGCTAGGAACCCGACTTTTCAAAAATCCAGCCGGTTAAGAATACAAAGAATTCCGGTTAGCCCCGAGCGCTACACTGAAGTAACTTTAGTAATCTATATATCTTTTGGACAGCAATGCATCAGGTCTCTCAGTTATCAATGGATCCTACGGTTCCTACCTCTCATGTAAAGGATGCATCTGCAAAAAAAAAAATCAATAGAGTAAAAAAACATTATATGAATATATTCAATTCTGAAAAATACAACAAGTCAACTGATCGTGAAACAAAATGATGAACCAATAAGAACCCAGAATGTATCATCCTCACAAGCCGCTTGTCTCTTTTCATGGCCAGGGTAATTATGCACTTTGGATGTATATATATTAACTCTTCGAGCACAATATCTTTACCAGATATGTGAAAATCCTACCTCTAGTACCGACAAGTCGGTCATTTCTCTTGCCCTCTTGTTTCAGCGGTCCAGAGGAAACAAGTGGATGCGTATTTAACATGGGCCACACAAACCTCACCTAGTAAATCTTTTTGCGGGAGTTGCGTCGGGTATTATAAATGATTTGCATAGTAACTTATGGAAATCAGACTGATAACCTCTAGTCATTATTTACTATAAGGGATATTTTACTTTTTTGGTAAACGTAAATAATTCATTAATGGATATTTTATGTTTTGTTTGACATTTTTAGTAGTTCATCAAAAAATATAAAATCGAATTCATATCCTGCACCTAAACTAATCTCCATGTCCATATAGGTATCTTTGATAACCATAAAAACATCATTTCCCGAGTTTGCGATATGAGAATCAAGAAATTTAACTGTTACACACTGAATGCTATGTTGATAAAATCTTCATACGAGAATAAAGTTGGTTAAATAAGGACTTTAAATCAAAGCTCTTGAAAAACTTTACACTCTAATTCACTTCTAAACGAACTTTTAAATTATCGATTGAGAAATCCTGAGATAAATTGTTCGCGGTTTCTTGGAGCAAATAGCATTTCTCTCCACATCCTCCATCATAGAAACTGAACACTCCAACCTCAACTGGTCATATTTTTCATCTTCTCTACCTCAAATCAACATAATCAAACATAAAGAACTTCTTAATGACATCTCAGACAACCCAATATAATTTTTTAATTCCATGCATAAATTTTTCAAAAGGACTTTTTAATGATATCTCACAGAACTTAATACCATTTTTGTAGCACATTTTACGCTGTTTGAAGTACTAATGTGTACAATTTGGTTGTCTCTGTAAAAAACAAATCAACCAGTGAAATAGATTGATTTTTCTTTTTGTTATAATGATGTACTAAGTCATCCAAGGTCATACCAAATTTTTAATTAGTTAAAATACCAAGACTCACTCTTTACTTAGTAAGCTAAAAGACAAGAAAACTTAAGAAGTTTATCCAAGTGAATTTTCAAGATGAAGTATTGTTATGTGTGTCTATTGCTTTATGCATGAAACACATGTCAAAACACATAATAAGCATCATCAGATGTATGCTTAGTCTGCATGTATGTACATGCTTGATACATGCATATATGTTACAAACATATGGTTCAACAAAATTGACATGATAAACCTATGCACAACACTACAATAGATAATATATATATTTTTAATATTTAGATATAAAATATATTAAGAGATCAAATCAAACAATAATTAAAATAAAAATTATACAAAATGTCACCCTTGGTTCGGATTTTCTCCTATTTTACTTTTCTACTTGTGAACATACATGAAATTTTAAATATTTTAGTTATTATATCTAAAAAAATTTAGATTTTTACTATAATATTTATCAAACATTTATAACATCTATCTAAAATATAAGACTTATGATGATTATCTCGACATTGGTACAAAGATTTTAAGATTAATTATGCTTATCAAATAAAATTTTATCTAATTTATAATTTATAATTTTATATATCTTTTATATGATTAAATTCAAATTCAAATTATATTTAAAAATACCCTTCAGACGTTCTCACGTAGTTCATAGATTACATACACTCACAGCCCAGAGAATTTCACCACAAAGGTGTTTTCTAATACTTACACTGAAATAAAAAGTTTCCCTAATTTGTTAGCACCTGATATATATTTACTTAATGCATGAGGTATGATCATTCAGTCTTGTATTACAGACAATATATTTTATGAAAGTAACATTATACGACATAAAAGTCTTATAAATATGTAATTTTTACATCTACTGAATTTAGATCACCTTATGTCAGTGATTGCAAATGATAAATACTAGATCTGAGAGGTACTGTTAGGACTTTTCTCATACATTCCCCCATTAATTCCACTGTCCAAATCTAAACAGGAAAATGAATATTCTTTTTATTCATTTTCCTGTCATAGAAATTAATCTAGAGTCGATATGAAGAAGACTGAGATGAGCTATAAAAGCTCTCAACAAGCTGCTGATTAAGTTCAAGATGAGGAAGATATGATCATTTGGATTTAGATGGTCTGCTTTAATGAATGCGTCACACTCTTGGCTGTACGAGCGTAACATACTCTAAGGAGAATAAATCAATGTGCTTCGGACTGCATCAATCATTGTTGTGAGGATTGAAAATGCGAACCATACATCTGCTATAGAAATCAGAAATATAAACTACAAAATAATAAAGAACCATGTATTCAAATTCCAAAACATGTAACCAAATTGCAAAACTTATCAGCAGAATGTGATTTGACTGATTAAAGTGCGAAAAAATTGTAAATCATTAAGAAACCAAAATGCAAACGGAGGGACAGATGTCACACTTTCCATTACGTCTTACCTATTAAGAAAACCTCACTGCTCCTTGTTGAATCTTAAACGCTCATCTTTGTCCACCATATCTCTCTTCCTCTATAACTGCTAAATTCAGAGACATTTTTTCATGAAATACATCTCTTCTCTTTCAAGCGCCATGGTGATATCATCCTCCTATGCTCACTCATCATGATTTCTTAACAAGAAATTGGAGAATATACAACATATTCACCTTTTCTTCTGTTTAAGTTGCATTCTCAGCACACGTAATGAATGTCATCTAGATTGTAACACATGCAATGGTCACTACTCGAGCATGAACGACACATATATTGACCTGTTCTTTCTCTCTATCACCTAAAGCAGATCGATATGTTGGAACTATATGTGAGAAGCATGAAGATATATCCAAAATCTATCAATAATTATTCTTCCTTGTAGACAAGTTATAAGTTGTGCAATATTTTATTTAGAAATGATTTCCTCTTTCACAAAGAGGAAATCTCTTTAAACATGTTAAATCCAGACAGCTTCTCTACATACTTGAGATTGACATAATTTTGAGAATCAGCACTTTCTAATGTACTAACTTGAACAATCACATATTCCACAAAACTCATTTTATCAGAACTTAGTAACAAACTGATGTCTGTTGAGTAGTTGTACAAATGGATAACAGTTTTCCTCTTATGATTACAACTATCACAAATCACAATTACAATCACTTGAGCATTTAACGAGTGTCTATTTTTCTTATCATAATAGGTGTTCTCCTCTATCCGAGGACGTTGAGATAGAGTAACAAAGGTCCATCCACGAGTCCAATTGCAGTTCGGAAACCTTTCTTGACTATAGGATCATTCCACTTCGTTCCTCAAGACACTTCTAGAATCTAGCACTGTCATTACAAGAGAGGTGTGATTGACCAAGTTGGTAACAGTAACTAACATGTTTTATCCAATTCGCGTCTATCGAGACAATGCGGCATCTTCTTAGGTGAAATGTTCATCTCAACTTGTAAAAACGATATATCCCCGGCCAGCTATCCGACGAGAAAAATGTGAATCGCTCAGATATGGAGTTCAGATTTCGAGACGAGTTAAAAAGATAAGTCGCGATGAAGAGTACAGAGCGACAACAACGGATACCGTTCTGAAATTCTCTGAACTACTCTTACAAGATTATACACACGCTACGATGAAACGTATGAGAATCGATATTGCAAAAGCTGACTACAGCAATGACGGCAAATGCTGTACGTAGCTTCCAAACAGGGTACATCTTGTTCTACTTTCGAGGAACGATAGGCGAAGGCAATACCTCTTGTTCTACTTTCGGGGGGCGAGAGGAGGGATATATTACTTTAAGAGCTAAAGATTGCGTGCTTTAGCCTTGATTTTCTCTTTTCCTTTTGTAAGAAACTAAGGCAACTAACTCTAAGACTCTTAGCTAGAAGGCATACACAACTGATGTGTGAGAGAGGAAGCGAGAGAGAGAAAAATGAGTACTCCAAGCCAAAGGCAAAGTCTGTATAAAGATAATGATAAGGGGACCAGGTGGGTCCTCCTAATATACAAGGGAAAGGGAAAAGGGTCGAGGGGTGTTAGCCCCTTTGTGCCTCTTCATAATAACCTCTTAAGGACAGGAACTGTTCACACAGTATTCCGTCACTCCCACTCAGTGACTAGTCCTTAACAATCCGAGTTTTGGTAACAAGTATTCTACTTTAGGAGTTGGTAAACTCTTAGTAAGAATATCAGCTACCATATCAGCCGTTGGGCAATACTGAACTAACACTGTTTTGAGAGTGACTTGATCCTTTATGAAGTGATACCGGATATCAATGTGCTTTGTTCTATCATGAAATTTAGTTGTGTCTACTAGAGCAATAGCACTTTGATTGTCGCAAAATAAGACCGTTGGCTGTTCATCCTTCAGTCCAATATCTGTGAGTAGTTGTCGTAGCCAGATTGCTTCTGAAGAACACGTGCTTAATGCTATGTACTCAGCTTCTGTACTTGACAACGCCACAGATTGTTGTCGCTTGGATGACCAACTGATCGCTCATTGGGTAAAAATGAAACAGTTTCCAGAAGTAGAACGTCGTGATTCAACATCACCTCCTCAATCAACATCACATTATCCGAAGAGGGAGCGTGGGTTAGGAGAGTATCTATACTCAAGGTAATAGTCCAAAGTGTCTTTGATGTATCTGAAAGCTCTCTTCATTCCGGTGATGTGAGTTGGACCGGGACTTGCCATATGCTGAGATAATGAGCTTATGGTGTATGACAAGTCAGGCCTTGTACATACAGCTGCCCAATTGATGGATCCGGCTGCGCTTTGATATGGATAGCTGGCGCATAAAGCCGTCTCCTCCTCATTGGTGGGAGGATCATGAGCAGGAAGTTTCTCACTTGGAGTCATGGGAGTACTGACAGGTTTACAGTTCTCCAGACCGAATTGAAATAGCTTTTGAGTGAGGTATAGAGATTGACTGAGTCTAATCCATCCTATTGATCTGTCTCTGTTTATCTCTATGCTCAAGCAATGATGTACTTCTCCAATGTCGCTCATCTGGAATCTAGAACTGAGTTGTCCTTTTATTTTGGTCATTAACTCCATGCTACTGCTTGCTATGATGATATCGTCAACATACAAAGCCAAAATCATGAACTGGTTGCCTTGATGTAGGTAGTAAACATTCCCATCGGCGCCAGACTTGGTGAACCCGAGGGATATGAGAAAACCATCGATTATTAGATACCATTCCCGTGAGGACTGTTTCAATCCGTATAGTGTGCGTAGTAATCTGCACACTTGTCCTTTTATCGGGGCAGTGACTCCTTCCGGAACATTCATGTATATCTCCTCATTGAGTGTTCCATTCAGAAAAGCTGTCTTGACATCCATCTGGTGCACATGTAAATTATGTTGTGCAGATATAGCCAAAATCAGACGTACCGATTGAACTCTTACCACTGGAGAGAAAGTGTCGGTGTAGTCGAGGCCGTAGATTTGAGTGAATCCACGAGCCACTAGACGTGCTTTGTATCGAGAGATGGAACCATCGGAGTTCAACTTTAGCTTAAACGTCCACTTGTTGGTGATGGGACGTCTGCCATGTGATAAGTCAGTGAACATCCATGTTCTGTTAGCTTGATGTGATTCCAGTTCCTCGTGTATGGCTTTCTCCCACTGTTCTGCGTTGGGGGAAGAAAGTGCATCTCTGTAGGACACAGGCTCCATGGGGACTGGTGAGAGTGTTATCATCAATGCGCCTTTCTGTTTCTTCGACTTTCTGGGTTTTGGAGGAGCAAGGGGATCTTCGTAACCTTCAGCATGGTCACGCCTTGGAGGCATTGATTGTCTTGTTGATCGTCTCAACACTAGAGGAACAGGAATACTTGTGGGTGAAGGAATCTCCTCTTGTGGAGATTTAGTTGGTGAAGTCTCAAGGAGTCGGATCTCCTGCGGTGGCCAACGTTGCTGGATGTTTGGTGATGTCCTCCTCAGGTAGGGATGGTACTGACTCATGTTTTCAGCTACCGGAGATTGATCACGATGGTAACTTGTTGGTGACGTTGGAGATCGAGGGATTGTCAGTGCAGTAGGTAGAGTGTTCTGGGTCGACTGTGAGCTGGATGAACTCACAGTCAGAGTTGGTGCGCCTCCTCCACCACCACCTCCTCCTCCTCCAGAACTGGACGGTGTGATGGGAGGTACAAGTGGAACAGTGATAGGAGGAATGAGAGGCGGCACGAAAGGAGGAGTGAACACTGAGGGAGGGAGCTGAGCTCCCACTAAAACTAGAGTGGGAGCTTGTGTGGTAGGTACTGGGTGGTTGTTATAGAACTCAATGCTATTCTGGGAAAATTCTTCTGTGAGGATAGAATTATCGGGGAGAATAGGTGAGGATACATGAAGGAAAGGAGATTCGTCAAAGATGATGTCTCGTGATGTGAAAGCATGGCCATCAGATTTACGTTGTAAACGGTATGCTTTACTGCGTGCACTATAGCCTAGCAAGATGCAGACATGAGAGTGATCATCTAACTTAGAGCGGAGATCAGCTGGGACCTGGGAATATGCAGTGCATCCAAAAACACGTAGGTGTGAAATATCAAGCTTACGGTTGTGCCACAACTCAAATGGTGTCAACTTAGGAGGGAGTGCCTTTGTTGGACACCTATTCTGGATGTAGTTGGCACAGTTGATAGCTTCACCCCAGTAAAGTTTTGGTAAGCTTGACTCATGCAGCATGGTGCGAACAGAATTAAGAAGGGTGCGATTTTTCCGTTCAGCAACGCCGTTTTGTTGAGGCGTGTGTGGAACAGTGAGCTGACGCTGGATGCCAAACTCAGTGCAATATGCTTCAAATTCTGTGGATAGGTACTCACCGCCGTTGTCTGAGCGTAGTGTTTTCAGTTTGTGACCAGTTTGCCGCTCAGCAAAAGCATGGAATTCTTTGAAAGCTTGAAAACAGTCGCTCTTGTAATGGAGTAGCCGAACAACGGTGTGGCGAGAATAATCGTCAATGAAAGTTAAAAAATATTCGTAGTCAGAATATGTGCAAGAGGAAATGCGGCCACTTATGTCTGAATGTACCAGCTCAAGGGGTTCTATGGCTCGGGTGGTTGCTACACGTGGGATTTTAGTGCGTGGTTGCTTGCCGTGCTGACATGCTGGACAGATATGTTCTCTTACTTCCCGCAGGTTAAGACCAGTGACAGAGTTCTCGCGTCTAAGCTGGTCTAAGCGTTGTGAGCTAATGTGACCGAGGCGACGGTGCCATAGTGTAGTATTGTTGCTAGCGATTGCTGTGTTTGCTGCAAGATAGGGAAGTGAAGAAACGGGAGCAAGCAAAGGTGTGTACTCTTGACACGTGTCGCGACATGGAGTGATCATCTGGATGGTGCTAACGGACGCATCGACGGCAGAGAGGTAAGGAACGTCTGCGTGGAGGCGACCTTGGTCGCTGTTAGTGGAGGCGTGGTCCGCTCATGTGGCGGGTTGGGAAGGGTCCCTAGTAAGGGACCCCTGCCCACCATGTGCGGAGCCGCGCCCCTGCATGGGGGGGCGGTCCGCCCAGGTGGCGGATGGCTCTTTGCCCCTTGGGGGCCGCGACCCGTCGTAGGGGTCCGTGCCCTCATGGGGGCCTACGACCCATCTCGGCGGCGTGGGGGAGTTATCCCCACGCCCCGAGACCGGGCGAGTGCCCGTGGGAGGGCGTGTCCCCGCATGAGGGGACGTGACCTCCTGGGGGTCTGCGAACCCTCTCGGCGGCGTGGGAGAGTTATCCCCACGCCCCGAGGCCGGACGAGTGCCCGTGGGGGGCCGTGTCCCCGCGTGGGGGGACGTGCCCTCCCGGGGGTCTGGCCAGGCGTGAGGATTTATATCCCCACGCCCCGAAGGCTGGGGAGTGCCCATTGGGGGCCGTGTCCCCGCGTGTGGGGACGTGCCCCCCGTGGGGACCTGCGTCCCGTGCCAGGCGTGGGGTTTAGTGCCCCCACGCTCCGAGTTGTGGGGGGTTCTCATGAGGGGACGCGACCCCGCGTAGGGGTCCGTGTCCCTTGGGGATCCACGGTCCTGGGAGGGCCTCGATCCGCGATCCGCGATTCGCGATCGAGGGCCCTCTCGCGCCATGGAGCTCTTGGCACTTGGGTGCCTGTGCCCTCCCGCGAGGTGGGAGGGCACACGCGTCAGCTCGCAGGTGACGGTTGGGAACCTGACTCCGGGGTTGAAGGGTCCAGAGAGGGGGAGACTGCGCGAATTGAGATTTTGGTTGGCATTGTACATTTCCGCGCTTTGGAGACTGCGGGCTGAGTGCATAGGGAGCGTAGGTATGAGTGTTTTGCTGGGGAATGTGAAATTGCGTGATTGGGTGGGAAGATGCCACTTTTTCTGAGTCTTATACGCATTCTTGGACGAGGACTGTGGCAAGAGGGCAATGTGTCTCTATCCCGCGTGGCTACATGTAAGGATGTTGTATGCTCGGTTACAAACACTGAATTTCCCAGCAAGTATAGATCATTCGATAAGGGACATGAGCATAGGCTGCGAGAATATTTGTCCTCAAGGTAACACATGTCATTGTCGATTAAACACCACTCTCCTTTAGAGTCAAATTGCCTTGCAGAAAAGAGATTTTTGTGTAGTGCGGGCACATGCAATACATCACGGATTAGTACCTTTTCTCCATTCAGCAGTTTGATCTCGACAGTCCCAGTGCCTTCGATGTACACAGTAGTGTTGTCTCCCAACAGAATTTTGTCGTTCTGACGGCGCTCTTCTGAGTATGGAGTGTATGTGATGAATTGGCGTCGATCGTGGGCCATGTGGTGTGTTGCTCCGATGTCCACGTACCACATGCTGTCCACCTGCGATACTGCACTCAGTCCAATAGATTTCATTGTCATGAGAACTCTACGTGCGTTGTTGTTGTGCGATTTGGAAAGATTCCTTTGATTTTGTCCTCGGCCTTGCTGTCTGTGACCGCTGTGCTGCTGTTGATTGCTGCTCCTTGTGCGATTGGGACACTCATTAAAGAGATGTCCGGTTGAGCCGCAGCCGAAGCATTTGACGCTACCGATTTGGAGTCGACGGCGGGGTTGACTCCAACCGCCTTGGTTGCTGCTGCGTCCTCGTCCTTGCTGTCGGCGTCCAGCGAACAAGGCTGTAGAAGGTTCAACTGACATCTTTCTAGACATGATCTCCTCCTCAATTAAGAAGGAGATCAGATCTTGTAGAGACAAGGTCGGGTTCGTGCGCATTGCGTGCAAGAAGGTTTGGTAGTTAGGTGGCATGCTGCCCATCAGCGTGAGGATCTGTTCTTGTGCGTCTACTATAACGCCGGCAGATGCGAGTTGCTGCACGAGGGCCTTAAAGTTGTTAATGTGGGTCATGACTGAGTCGTTCGGCTTCATTCTGAGAAGCCTGAACTTTTCTCTGAGGTGCATGCGGTGACATGATCTTGACCAGCAAAGTTTGCGGTCAGAGTCGTCCATGCGTCATTTGCTGTTGTGCAAGCTAGTATGTGACCAGCAACTGAGTTTACACAGCACTCGTTGATTGCAGTTAAGGCGTTCTTGTTCTTCTTGTCCCATTCTGCAATGCTGCCCGGTCCGGTAGCTGATGTCGCTGTTCCGCCGGGAGTTGTTGTCCCAGGTCGTGGGATTGTGCCATCCACCACATCGAGTACTTCTTCCGAATCGAGTCGGAGAGTGATCTTATGTTTCCAAAAGGTGAAGAAAGTGCATCGAATACCACCCATCCTTTGGTGTTGAATGGTGAAGTCATTCTGCGCAGTCTTGATCGCGAGAACTGAACTGGTCCTTCACGCTACGTTGGCCTGTGCGGGGAGCGTCCTCCACGCAACGATCAAGGCGTCCCTTGATTGCTCTGGTGTCTAATGTCTAAGACTTAGACTGAACCTATGTTATCTTAATAAATCATCTAACAACACGGGCTCTGATACCATGTAAGAAACTAAGGCAACTAACTCTAAGACTCTTAGCTAGAAGGCATACACAACTGATGTGTGAGAGAAGAAGCGAGAGAGAGAAAAATGAGTACTCCAAGCCAAAGGCAAAGTCTGTATAAAGATAATGATAAGGGGACCAGGTGGGTCCTCCTAATATACAAGGTAGAGGGGTGTTAGCCCCCTTGTGCCTCTTCATAATAACCTCTTAAGGACAGGAACTGTTCACACAGTATTCCGTCAGTCTCTCTTTCTCCTTGTTCTGGTTGATAAGATCTTCCCATCCGTCTTTCTCCTTGTTCGGCTTCATAAGATCTGCCCATCCGTTTGTGTCCATTGCGTCGCTCCTCTCCTTCGGGGTATCGCCAAACGGTATGTCTTAGCACCTAAGGAATCCCTGTACTTTATTGTCGAAACGATCTGAATGACGAAGACATTTAATCATGATAAAAAGTCGTGAAATGATGAAAACAAGACAAAGTGAAAAAAGACAAAATGAATAATTTTACTGTCGAAACCAGTCAAAGGTAAACAATCCATCAATAAGAAAAGTGTGATCCAGCACAACAAACCTACCGGGGGTGTGACGAAACAAATCTCTATACTTGACTGTACAGAAAGGGACGTACCGAACTCGACTGTATTGTGCTCTTTCCGATGACACAGACCCTCAACCTTTTAACACTAAACGCTACACTGCAGCCTTGTATGCAACAAAATCGTCAGTGGAGAGTACAATATCAATTCAAAGTAACCACCTTTATCAAGAGAATCGTCTTAGTTTAGCAAACTACTGCAGTTAGCTTCTTTCTCTTACAGTTGCTGGTACCAACTCTCTCTCGCCACTAAGCTAATGACGTTAGAAGCCCATTGAGGTGATTGTTCCAAAGCAAATTGGAGATGCAACTCCCAAATCCACTGCAGTAGATCCCAAAGATCCCTGAGGTTGCAGTGCGTGGGGCACACCTTCAGTTTGACCATGTAGATGAATGTGCAACAGGTCAGAGATTCCAAACGTTCACTTTGATCATAAAGATATCATACATCATCACATCATTGTGAGATGACCATAATACATTACGTCGAGAATGGCAGATTTTATCAAGGCCCACTCTCTAGTACAAAGGCAACCCGCAATTAGCCCGGCCAAGTACATAGTACGAGACGATTAGGGGCCGAATGTCCGATAACTTGCAAGTGGAGTTAGCCAATTGTTTGTAACCGAACTTGCGCCAATGGGGGAACGTGTAGGGCGAAGCACATTTCCAGGGAAGGTTCCCCTTGGTATAGAGTGCAATGCAGCTTACAGCTGCAATATGTATTGATGCAAGATGACCGAGTTTAATGTAGGAACTAACGCAGAAGTGAAGCAAAGGTAGTTGTACATTACGATAGTGAAATAAGCGAAGAGCGTCAAGGTGAACATAGAAATGACCATAATACTCAGTGAGTACCCCTGATAACCTCAACCGTGGCACTTTGACTCAGACTTCACCGGTAACTTCCATTTGGTTGCATGTTGGGCGACATGAAGCTAAATCCTGCATGTTATATGGAGTGTTTCAAGTGCCCCGGCCTCTTCCTAGATTTTACCAGTATGCCTTTGACACTGCTTATGGTATACTCCATGGTTCTCCGTTCCACAAGAGCTTGTAATCTTCTATGTTTCTCTTTCCTCAATTTGTCGATGGTCACCGTAAACTCTACAGATGCCCCAATGGTTTCAAGCTTAATTCAGCGAAACAACTCCTGACGAGCAACTTTTCAGGGTGGTTGTCCTAGCAAAATGTTCCTACCAAATGGTTTCGTCGGGTGGTGGACCATAAACTGTTGCCCAAGATAAGGGCACTGTAGCTGTGGTTCTTTCTGCACGCAACGAAATCAGCAAAAAGTTAAGACTTGATCACTTCATTCCAACAAAATGCTGCGCTCTGCGAGTCACTTCTAGAAGTAACGAGAAAAGGTCAATTACCAAACTTTGCCCCATTCTTCTGATGTAGAAATCTCTGAAGGGATTCCACGGCGAAGAAAGCATCCGGTATGTTATCCCCCTCGGCGCAAAAGGTCAGTAAGCAGGTCACTGTCAATCCTCGTGCCTGGGTGTTATGATCATCAAAAGGATCGTAGAAGAATTAGAGTCATGATGATGATCTGAACCACAATGGTAAACTGTCGTATACCGTTAGACGGGAAAACATATGTGAAAAGTTTAGCGTTCAGAGGTCAGTAACGATGCACCTTCACACCAGACGACCAAATCCCCGTCAATAGTGACGGAAATTATATCAATAGCGTCCAACAGCAACTTCCCGGGAAAATTCTTAGGACAGCTGACAGTCTAAACTTCTTCAGTCCAGGATGCGCCCCATTGCCTTACGTGAAACACTTATCTAAACTGATCTCGTATAAAGCTCGTATAAACTGAACTCGATAAAACTAAACGCTAATTACCTTGCAACAAGCGTACAACAAGGAGAAAGGTTGTCCGGCATAGTAGTTCTCATCCGTCAAGCCATCGATTTCTTCAGCTGGACCTTGAACAAGTTGGTCAGCATGATTTAACGCTTCTGAGTGTTCCAGAATCTTCCATCCCAGTTGCTCAAATATTGACACGTTTGTGTCGTTGGTGACGTAGTAAATCTGGGGCCTGTGTACAGAACGCATCTTTTACAATAATGCGTGCTACAATGAGCTATTACATCACATCTCTCTGCGAGGACAGGTAAGCACATCTGCAGGAGAAACAGCAACACCGCACGCAGCACACAGCAACAGTTCTAGGCACTCATCTGCCAGGGACTTGAAGATCCAGAGAATGCTTAACATTCAAGACCAACAAACATCAACGATGACCACGATTCTTAAAGAAAACGTTAAATTTAGTCGCTGCAGCCTCCTCCCCATATTCTGATGGCACTAGATACATGACCACAGAGTGAAGACAATGACATCCAACCATGAGACTGCTGCGAACAGTTGGAGATATCAAAGACTGGAATGGTAGTTACAACTGCGTACCCATCCATCATCTCTTTTCTTTCTCGTTTACCGGAATTTACTCCAGAGAGTATTACAACCTCCTTTACACCCACGCTTTCTGCCCACTCCGCAAGATGCTTTGCGTACTCAACCATCGCACCCTGCATGATAAACAGCTTCTCAGCAAGTGCATTGCAGGACGGAGTCTCCAAACGTTGATGGGTGTAAACAGGTGGTAGTCTGTAACCAAAGCTGCAAAAGAAAAGGAAAATACCCAAATTCCAACCATCCAAATAACAAATGTATAACTTAAACTAGAAACTGATCTTGATAGCATAGGACAACATCCGCAATACTTCTGTCAAACGAAACAGTGTTCGTCTGCTGAACAGCCACGCAAGATCCTGAACCAAAACTAGATTTATTTCTGATTCTGTCCACGTTTCGCAAAGAAAGCTATAAACTTAACCCATGATCCTGTTCACATAATCCTTAAGTGCATCTACATATGTGTACTATAGCCTGTTGAATTGTCACGTAAATTCCTGTAAACCCCTTACTAACGACACTGAACAGCAATGAAGGAAAAGATAGGTGAAATCCAAACCTTGACAACTGGACTTCGCTGTTGCACAACTGTAAGCCCATTCTTTGCGTCTTCGAAAACTGAACATCGGATTTTTATGTAACAACGGCCATTCTGTCAGTATCAGTGACATATGGTAATTTCATCTCAATTGTAGACGTACACCACACGTTCCTACAACGACCGATGGACAAAAGTGATACAACGTACACTCGACGAGCTAACGCTGCTGACAGAAATACGATATGCAATAAGTCCCGATGGAAAATGCTAGCTCTGCGAAATTTCAAAGTCTTCCACACGCCTTAGAACAACGGTGTAGTAGTCTCAGAAAGATCAAACCTTCTAAGGCCACAGTCAAGCTCCCAACTGGCGTAGGACCTATCGGGTCATTCCCAATGCAAGGCAGGACATAAGGATCATCCAGATATCCTGCCTTGATCACAGAGGGTTCTGAAATAAGCAAATCAGTGGCCAGCTGCCCAACATTTCCGATAGATAGAGCTGGCTGCAACCATTGAACAAAGACCACACTCTCGTAAGAGACCTATACTATCAAATCGCAGTAAATTCAAACTCGCGCCAGAGGTTCCCCTCTAATCACCAAGTTTTCAAAACTCAAGGGCTAGGAAAAGCAAACCAGAATCAACACCGGTGGCAGCTGCGAAGTCCCCTGACCAGGCGCTCTTACATACTCCATCGATCCAGCGTTCGTTCTCTTTCTTCAGTTCCCGAAACTGTCAAAATGATGTCATTTCTCATGCGATCACTCTGTAAACGAAACCTTTTAGGTGCAAGGACTTATTTTGAAGAGGAGATTCACCGAACAAAATAGTTCTAGGCTACAACTTCCATATCAAGTAGGAATCGCACAAACTCTAGTGAAATGCTTTCAAAATTCAAATCAAGCTCCTCCGAAGTCCCGATCAGCAAGAAGAGTAGTTCTCGCAGTTCTCTCGTTCAGAAGTCGGAACGTCGTGTACGTGGTCATGCCAACTCTTCAGCGTGTTGATTAGACCACGTGGTTAAACAGCGCAGTTAAGTGTCAAAAGCTGAAATTCGGCTCAATACCGTAGTGCTATTTCAATTCACCAAAACGCGAAATGAATAATCAAGTAAAATAAATTTCATACTTTCCTTCTGATATAAATTGTTACCTACCGTGGATTCAAAAATATGAATATTTTTTATTTTAATACTCTCGCATGTGAACTAATTGAAAAGTTTCAGTGCGTTAACAACTTAATGTTCTGATGAATTCCAACATCCTAAAGTAGAATTTAACTCAATCAGGTGCCGTTTGTGAATAAAAGTTAAAGTTCTATCTTTTCGCTTCACACTCTGCCAAAAGCGTGGCACTCGTGCATATTCACCTCCTCCATCTTCTCATGGAGGAGAAAAAAATTCACGGGGTTTAATTTATTATCCAATGCTTTTACCAGAAAGATTAGTAATAAATTAAATATACAGTATATTAGTGTATAATGAGTCATTAGATCACGGACTTGTACCTTTTGAATCGCGTCGGTCTGCTTATACCTTGCGGGTTATGTCTTGTTTCCCCATCACTTTTCTTGATTAACATTTAATATTTTTGAACTTTTTAATTTTTTAATTGTATTTAATTTTGAATAATTTATATAATATTGATAACACATGGTATCAACTAAGACTAATCTATTCAAGAGAATTTCTATGTATTACTTCAATGCAGAATTTATTTCATCCATATAATAATCTCCATGAAAAGTCTATACCTTCTTCTTTTTTCTTTTAGCTTCTCCGCTCTCAAACTCAAGAAGTATGCATATTGTTTTCACACAATTCATTCTAACATTATACAAACTGATCGCCTATCCGTTCAATTATTGTTGGGCGAAATAGCACTACGGTATGCAAGATGGTGCCGTCGACGTCCGGAGTGACAGGAGTCCGCGGGACAAGAGGGACCGAGGTTTAACTACAGTAAAGTGTTGGATCGAGTATACTCAAGGTGGTTTAGTTTAATCCCACGCTGTCCTGTACGCATGAACCAAGGTTTATACTTCAACCTGTAGTCCAGGACAAAATAAAGGGGAGTGACAACTGTGTCCATGAATAATCTGCGAGATCCAAGGAGATATCTCCATAAATATTGAGCAGATAAATTTCATACTGAAACTTAAATACATTATGAATCTCAAACACTTCCAAGAATCTGTGTGAGCAAAAGCTAGTGGTTCCCACAACTATCAAAAGCAAAACAACATCTTAAATTAGAGTACATAGGGAACTTTTCTCATTCGAGACTAGACCAAACTAGAATTAGCTTGGGTAATCTTGAAAAATTTAATCTAGTTATTCGATTGTAGAATAAGCATTAACAACTTACCGTGAAGATTCTTGTAATACAGATAGATTCTTTCCAGGAGAGCTTAGTATTTGTGGTATTTGCTCGTGAGAACACTAATAAACCTCGAAAACCTTAAAAATAGAGTTTTACCTCCAGAAAATGACTCATAGAGTTAAACCTAATTTATAATCGAATATTTCTTAGAAAAGATATTCCTTTCGCTTAACCACTTAAGGTTTAAGATGAGTTTTCTCTCCTGCGGTACTAACCAAGTATTCTCTTATTGTAACCACAGCATGGAGAAGTAGTAACGAAGATAAAATAACACTACTAATCATTATATCCTCGTACTGAGATAAAAAAAATCACACGGTATTACCCTTGCAGGATTCTTCTTTGATGCGTGACTCAACTTCATCTCTCAACACTTGGATATCCTACTATAGTCATGATAGGAGCAAAAAGTACTCAAGTATAAGTAACACAAAACGTTCTCCCAGCACTTCGTATTACTAAGATCAGACAGAGAAAGCCATATGTACACTTCGAGGAGCCCAGTTCAATGGATGCTCCGGTTAACTAAACTCGTCTTGAAAAAATAATGCTCGATATCCTATGAGCCCGATAAGCTTATGGATCTGCTGACTGTTAAGGTGCTCAGCCAACTTTTGACGGGAAGTTACATGACGTTACTCCTCCAAGAGTTGTAAAGGCTCCTTCCTCCTAACTGCCTCCTTAGCTCCCTTTTCTAACTCCTTGATCTTAGTCAAAAATATATATACGATCTGGAGCAACTCTCCCGGTTTCAGACATTCGATCGCCTTCCTTGAACTCGTTACTAACTATAAGTCAATCTCCGTCTTCCATTGAGGTAATCATCGTGCTCGTTGTTTTTTCTGCATTCTCGATCGCTGACACTAGAGATGATCCGCTGATGCTTATCTCCTTGATCTCTTCCTCCATTTCTGATCTTGTTGTCTCCTTCCTCTGCTTATCTCTATTATTGGATGAAGTGAAAAACCGTTTGAAAACTGACCCTCGTTCCTCCTTGTGTACATAGAGATGACATAAGAAATATGAGAGACAACATGATTCATGACTTATGTGCGTATGGACTTATCTATCTGACGCTTTATCATAGTCATCATGAATGCACCCCAATTCATCCATATAAAGATGGACTATGACGATCTTCCGAAGCTCATCATAACCACTCGTTGATATTGTCTTTGACTATCTCATATCTCAGAATCGTCACTTGTATTAAGAATTATCATACTCGACAAGTTTCCTCTCTTGAATAATACTCAAGAAAACAATCCATTGTTCGATTCCGATTTCACAACAGCAAGCACCACCTCCTTTAGCACGGGCGTATTTTACTTTTGAGATTGAGGGCTTATCTCCAACTATACTACAACGGTCGAAGCGGTAGATCCTCTCCTAGTCATAACTCACAAGAGTTTAAACCTTATGAGCTATCATTACTATGACGAGGTCTGTACAAGTACTGTCTCTTTCTGAACATTCTTCATGATACTTTTGCGAACTGGCAATTTCTCTCAGTAGTGCATGAGTCTACGGACCCAATTCTTGCTACAACCAAGATGATTCTTTTCAGTATTCCATTGTCACGTTAGTTTAGCACTTCAACTAGGTTGTCGAGGGCGTAGTGGCTAGTCCCGGTAGGGCCGTTAATGTCATTATGATGGCCTCTTGGGCTAGTCCCACTAAGGATATACTTCACAGGTAGGGCTTGTAGGCTTCAGTTCTTCGAGTTGACCCTTCAAGCTCTTGGCTATGGTAGATAGTCTTAGTGAGCGCAGTCTGGATTCTCTGGTGCGTAGAGTGGATGTTGGTCAACTTTAGTGTTTGTGTATTGCCGGTTGACATGATAGAATGAGTAGCAATTCTTATTACTCGAAGAACTGAAGTCGCGAGGTCTGATTGAGTGCTCTCTGATCAAGGATTTCTTCCCGTGGTATCTCCGGGTGTGCATATCATTGGTACATTTTATTTACGGGTGCGTGCGTACACGGAGTGATTCTTTTTGGTCATGTGCTTGATCGCTGTTTGAATGAGTAGTGTGTGGACTTATTCTTGGTTGGATTGGTGATGGGGTAGTGTGGAAGCGCTGCTGCAATTTCTTTTGATAAGTTTTTGGATCAATTTGAAGATCAATAGATGCGCGTCGATAGACGTTGGATAGACGTTAGTCGATAATTTCTGATGGTGATGAGTGTAGCATGTGCGCACTGGGAAGACGATTCTAATGCACCAGAAATCGTTCGATTGGTTGAAGGATCGAGTGAGTTTCAGGAGAAAAAAGGTCACGAGTTGTAAAAAATCTGAAGTAAACCCGTCTACGCGTGTATTTTGACAGATTTCTACCCTGTTGGGTTATTCGAAGTTGCTATTTGGAGTGTATTTCTACTTGTGTGCGTTTGGTCTCGAGTTGCTATTCTACTCTAAGCGGAGCAGGAGTGTCGCGGTGTGGAGCGTGAATTAAGAGGCTTCAAGGAGCAAAGGTGCATAAGTGCGGCGGCGTGAGAGCAGAGTACCAGAGGACAGAGGCGGAGCGGAGCGGAGCCAGCAAGCCAGCTTGCTGGCGTGCATAAGCTAAAGCTAATTTCAGTGGTGTGAGAGTGAGTAAAATCAGGTCATCCATCCCAACACTATTCCTGAAGGAGGTGCTTAACTATTTAGCTCTTAGCTTTGACTTTACCACTTTACCATTAGACTCTTGGTGTCTTCTAAGGATGCGTGCAAGTATTTATGGACTTGTTTAAGGTGATAAGAGATCTTTTCACACGTTCCTAGATGAGTGATAAGACGACTCATAGTACTAAGAGGAAGCTGTAGTTGTGATAGCGTTTGTCTATGTCGTAAAGATGCGCATGAAAGACGCTGGTGGCTGTTGACTTGAGTGAGATAATGGAGCTACCACATAGAGACTTTTTGAGCTACTAGAGGTTTGGAAATTTAGTTAGTGATCTTAGTATAGTTTATAACAGTTGGTGGTCATATATTGTGTATGTGATCATCGAAGAAGAGATGTCCATCCGAGTGAGGTTGGGTTTATTTTTTGTGCATGTTTGAGTGTGGAGGATTATTGTTTGGACTTCTTGTGATTGAGTCCCTCCATATTCTGCTTGTTTGTGCACCGCGTTTATTTGTTTTGGTGCTTGATTTTTGGAATGAGTTCATTCTAGTGTGCTATCCGCAGTGAGACTGGAGTTGCGTATCAATCAGACTATCTCTATTTCTCTCACGGTGAGGTTGGACTTACAAACCAACAGATTATGAGAGGCTAATGTGGTGATGGCAGGTACATGTGATCCTTACCTTGACCATCCTAGTAAGGGATAGATGAGCTCAATAAGAGCGGGGTTAGGCAGGTTGGAATCACGTGTGGTGACGAGGTTTTGATGCTCTAGTTAGAGCTTGGTGTTCGTGATTGACACGGATGTTGTCATCACGAAGGTCCATGGAGGTTTTGGTGGAGATTCAGCTATAATAAACAGTGGGTTCACACGGAGTGGTGTGAGATACCAACTAGTAGCACCGATCTCATCAACGGAGGACGACGATTCAGACGGAGACGTAGTTCGAGATGCACATAGTGTCGCCACACTGTTGTTGTAGGACATGGACGAGATCTATTGGGTAACAAAGGTCCTCGTGATACTCAAGTACGATAAGTATCATTGAGCTAGATGAGTTGATCCATGAGTTTGACAGTTGGTGTGATCTGCAGTAGATGCGAAACCCACAGCTATTCATACTCTTCATGGCGTGGAAAGATTTGTTGTGACACTTGGAGAGTCCACCTATGGATGACTATCATGAGTTCAGATGGGACTACAGCATGGAGATTGAGTTGCAAAGACAACATTGATCTCTCAACTATGTTTTTATTACTACTGGCGTAGTTTCTAAGAGGCGTAGCACTTGCTAGTTGAGGTGTCAGTAGCAGTGGTACATCCACGAGTGACGGAGTATCTACTACCAGTTGTGCGTCCACTAGTAGTGGAGCAAGAGATAGTACGAGCAAGATACCACCAAGATTTAACCATGTGGTTCAGTTCTTCTAGTGTTCAGGAAGAACTATCAAGGTGTGCGGACCAACAAGTTGAGGAGTCTGTAGGAGTTCCAACGAAAGACTTGAGAGAGTCTACGCGAGGCGTATACTCGCATGAGACGGTTGATCAACATTACTCAATGGATGATAGAGACACAAGCGGTCCAGTTCTGATATGGGATATTGGACCGAGAGCTACAAAGAAGCGTTAGAGATACAACTCTTCTTAAAGACACCTCACCGACGTTGACAAATGTTTTTGGTTTTGGCTGAGCGGATTGAGCTCACATGGTGGAGGAGAGGGTGATGATTGTTGGGTTCAGTAAGGAGATATCACATGGGATGACCACCTCTTCTCAAGTGCCATAGGTTACGCAACACCGAGGTGGTGATGGTGGTGATGACGATCGTGCTAAACAGTTACGATCCCAAGGAGGCGTTGGAGGACCTAGTTGACAGAAGCCCATGCCATCCTTCTCTAGTCAGCACCAAGCGAGTCCTTGCTAAACATATGATGGTCCTCATAATCATAAAGATTGCACACATATGTGGTTACAAGACGTTTGAGACATATCATGCAGCACTTAGGTAACATGAGCATTGTGGACGATCAAGTCATAGTAATGATCGTTGTTTTGATCTCCATCTCGAGCTATGACAAGAGAAGGCTGATCGTGGACAAGACGGAGGAGCTCAAGGAGGCCGTGGTGGTCGAGTTGGAGACAGAGGTCTAGCACTCAAAGATCAATTGGTTCATCACCCGCTATGACATCAGATGCGAGTATGGATTGAGCAATTGGAGCAGAGGATAATTAGTATGGCTATGGCTCAATGGAGATCTGGTTCGGGAACAAAGACTTCCACATCTTATGGAGGAGAAGGAGTTGACTTCGACTTCATCGTTGATGTGGTGCAGAATGAAGCATCTGCAGTAGTGACTCGAGGTGTAGTACGTGTTTTTGAGTCACGAAGTGCGTCGGTGGAGTTGGATCCACAACGTGGAGAGGCTGGTAGGCAGATCAGGCTTCTTCAGTCATTCACATTATCAAGTTTAAGAATCATAGACGTTGAGGACTACGTCTATGATTCCTAAACATCCTACTGATGATATAGTTGAGTTGGATGAATTGACATCCAAGAGTAGGGATGATGCGAGTCAACCTCCGATGTTTGTGGATGTGACGTCAAACTCGATGTTGGGAGCGACTACAATAATTCTACGAGCTCCACTTTTTTCAGTCACAGATATGAAGGCATTGGGAGTCATCTTGGCTCCAGTGTTCTAGTTGATGATCACGCTCAGTGAGAGCGAGGATGTGGTTATCTCTAGTGCTGAGGTGGTTCAACAAGAGGTGGTAGATGCGTCCATGGAGTCGAGGATCAAGACGGCTATCAATGACACTTGGCAAGCAGCGATTGCCATGTTGGATGAGTTATCAACTAGACCGACGATCGACCGTGCTAGTTTGACACCATGTGTGGATTGTTGGACAACAAAAGTGGTATTTTCTATTTGGTGGCACCTTTAAGGAAGGTGTACCGATCACAAAAAGTCTTGTTAGACTCTGGAGCCCAACTGTTGATGTTGGAGAAGACGACGTGCATTGGTTTGGGCTTGAGGAAGTTTGAGGTGGAGATATGTTCATTCCAGCTGCAGATATCTATGAGGATCAAGAGGATATAGCTCTACATATGACACATGAGATGTTGACAGTGAAAGTTCTATCAGCTTATCCCACAAATGACTCTATGATGAGGACCAAGGTCATCATTACAACCGCACAATCTTACGACGCATTAGTCAGAGATGCTATGTTATACCTTATGAGTTCATGATCGACTATTGGACGGAGACATCTTATAGATCAGGTTGGCAGTCGTGTGAGGGACGAGTGAGCTACTTACTAGTGCGGTTCAGTGCTAGAGTTGGAGCAACGGAACTTACACCAAGGATGATGCCGTCCGTTACAAAGTTCAATTCGATCATCACTTGACCAAGTGAGTTGTTAGAAGAAAATGCTCATGCGGAGGATACTCCAGTCTTTGAGGAGGTGGAGACATGTCTATCATGACTCTGATAGTATCATCTGCCTTGGATGTTCCACTCTGGAGTTCGAGTGAAACATCCAAGGATTGAGTGGAGGGTTGCAGCAGTATGCTCATCGACTGGTGCAGCAGGCTTGGAGTGAAGCCTTTGTACCGCTAGTAGAGGAGCAGAGGGTTGTTCTTGCTACTTGTCCTATTATCTTATCACCGTTTGATACTACTCTCATTGTATGACATATTTAGAGGAGAGTGTGTGTGTGTTAGAGTTGTTTGGAGAGATCAACACAGATTTGGCTGCGGTATTGTAGACAGACATACGAGTACAACAATATTTGTATGTGGAGAGAGATGAGATTACGAGAGCATCTCATTGCGCCATGTGGCACAATTGGTGTGGAGATACCTTGAGTTATTCATATCGATCGTTAGAGGATATCAGCAAGCATTATCGTCGGATATTTTGTTACTGGAGGTACAAGATCTCGAGTTTGTTGACACCATTCATTTGATGATAGCCGGGTGGTCATGTCAAGATTACACGCGTGTTGAGAGAGGTCAAGGTTTACATGACCCGCGATCTAGTATATTTTGAGAGATGTTACGGATCTTATGACATCTCCAAATGTATCAAGTGGATTCTCCAACATACATCTTGGAGAACATTTCTTGGTTGGTGATGTTCGTAGATAGATGATGACGAATGTGCACCAGGTGCGGTACTGGATTACACCGGTAGTGCTGTTGGATGCAGCGAGAGTGGAATCTCGTGTACAATTATTCCCGGTTGTGATGGACGAACTTGTTATCGAGGGAGGTGCTCAAGCACACACACGATGTAGTGAGACGACTAGCACATCTCACGGTTGATGACATCTTGGATGCAAGACGACGATCTCAAATAGTGAGAGTCGTCGATAGGTCATCCATGGTAGTGATAAATCTAGTGAGACAACTTATGACAGTGCTGTCCACTTTGGTGAGCTTTCCAACATCACATGCTTATAGAGATGGAGGACTTGAGCTTGTGTGGGATGCTTAGTTACAATAGTTGGTGGAGCCCAATGCTGACGAAAGAGAGCAAGCGATGAGTTTCTCTATGAGTACGACAGCAGTAGCTTCGATGTCGGAGGCTTCATGTCGTCAGGTGGGGTTGCAATGGACTTGAACTATTTGACTTGGATTGTTAACCATGGATCGACTGAGCAGCATCGGATGCGATCGACGGGTGTTATTGCTCGGATACTTCTGAGCTCTTTGTCTATCAAGTCGGTGGAGACAAAGACTGTGGGCGAGGAATGGGAGGTTCGTCATCCTTGGACATCATGGGATGTAGTAGGAGAGAGTGTAGAACTTGCAGCTAGGACTGCAAGAGTTTTTCGCATAGTGGAGCTGTGTTGGTTGTGAACAGAAAGAAACTGCTCTAGAGGCTACAAGATAGCAGTCAACGACTTCGTCTTCTACCTTAGGGTGATCATAGATGATACTTGGGAGTAAGAGATTGGACCTAAGGCTATAAGAGGAGAGAGACGAAGAGTTCAGAGATTCATGAAGAGCTACAAGAATTGTTTTACCTTCAGTATGAAGGATTTGGGTACCTTGAAGAGACCAGGTATACAAATCGACTTGACTAACGACACATCAAATCTTTCGATGTCCCTACAGGTACAGTGACATGGAGCTTGATCCAGAGTAGGACTCAAGACTTGTTGGAGGTTGGGTTGGTGGAGATGTCGCATGAAAAGTACGCATTTGTCACAATTATGCCAGCAACGAAGATACGTATGACAATTACATGATAGGCAGATGTGTGGAGACTACCGTCTTATCAATCGATAGACAAAGTCTGACAAGTATGCCATATTGACACATCATGAGACCTTTGATGTAGTGAGGCATCTGAAGGTCTTCAATAATTTAGACCTTCGAGCATGGTATCATCAACTACCGATGAGAGAGATCCATGACGATGTGACAATAATGGAGTATCTACGTATTGGCGTGGTGGTAGACATAGTAAGTGCCAAGGAGTGAGATCACGTCCTTCAACGAACAACGAGATTTCGACGAGAGAGGTGACATATACTCCGAGTGTGACATAATGAGAGAGTACGAGAAGTACCACATCCATCCTAGATGACACAGTCGGTACGACATACCCATGAGGAGTTGAAACATTTTAAAGTGAAGTGTACGTATAGCTCACTCCAAGGACAATATTGGTGGTGTGGTATGTACATCGACGTGCAACCATTTGTCGCACGATGTGTGGTTTGTGTGGAGTATGAGCATCGTTTAACGCTCCTACTCCACACTTACACCTCTTATCGATTATGAGGTTGGGTTACTATTGGAGCTTGGATTTTGCAGGACCCTTAGCGTTGATTGTACATCATCATCGGTATGTGTTGGTGATGGAGGAGTACTTCTCCAAGTGGATTAAGTTGGTGGCATTACAGAATAGGACAAGTGAGAGAACAACGTATGTGTTCTTAGATCGAGTGTTGAGTCATTTTGGAGCACCAGCTGAAGTGCTGATGGACCAAGATATAGAGTTTCTTGGTGAGTTTCGGATTTTTGTGTGATCATACGCTGATTGTCATGAGATTACGTCTCGACATCATCCTGAGACGGATGGTTTGGCGAAAAATATTGTTAGACAGTGAAGAGAGGATGGCACAGGTATGACTTGTAGAATGACCATCTGAGAGATTGAGATTTGTAGTTATCATGGTTGACTATGGGCTACCGATTTAGCTGACAAGCGTCTTTGGCTTCCTTCTCATTGTATTTTCTACTGTATGATCGAGATCCAGATCTACCTTCGTCCATTCCTAGTGATTCTGCTGAGGTGTTGAACCTTGATGATCCGGATATGTGAGTGAGAGCATGTTATCAACGACCCAAGACATTTCGAAGAGTCATGCATATAGCTTTTGGGAATCTAGCGCTGACTCAGCATAGAGACATGTTGCGATACGTGACTAGTTGAGGAAGAAGTTATCAATCGTCGATTCACAAGTTTCATCCTGACGATTATATCTATCTGCGGCAGATTACAAGACGACGTTGGATGTGACCGCAGGATGCATTATTTTACGAGTACGTGAGGTGTTACCTTCTAGAGTGCTCATGTTAGAGGACAATGATGGTGTTGTTTGGAAAGACCATGTGCGTCATTGCGTGTCATGTCATCTTCCAAAAATTGATGATACCATTGACCCAAGCTTAGTTGTTGTATGCACGCGCTTGAGGTGTATGTTGTATGAGTCTACTGGTGGCGCAACCCATATGTTGTGTGTGATAGTTGTTTGAGAAGTTGACACATGTCGTGTTTGACTCCACTTCTCATTGTCATTCTTACTGAAAAGTGTGTTTGTAAAGATAGTCGATTAGATCTTTACGTGGTATGGATTGCATATAGCGACTAACGATGGGATGATGTAGCACCTGGTCTCCTGATCCTTGCACCCACGAAGGTGTATATCGCGTAGTTGAGATATGGATCTGGAGTTAGAAGGACCTAATCGTCAATTATGAGAATGATTGTGGTACACTTGTGTATGTGTATGACATTGTCCATGTGTTATGTGTATGTGTGATGTATCTTTGATAGTGATGTATGTTATGTAGCGATGTGTATGCGTATGACAGCTATCATGTCAGTTTAGCACCTCGACTAGATCGACTGAGTGCGTAATGGTTAGTCTCGGTATGACCGCTAGTGCTGTTAGGATGAGTTCTTGAGCTAGCCCCACTAAGAGTATACTTCGCAGGTAGAGCTTGTAGGCTTCAATTCTTCGAGTTGAGCCTTCAAGCTCTTGGCTATAGTAGATAGTATTGGTGAGTGCAGTCTGGATTCTCTGGTGCGCGGAGTGGCTCGACTTTAGTGTTTGTGTATTGCCGGTTGACATAGTGAAGTGAGTAACAATCTTTGTATTTATGATAAACTTGTGTATGTGTATGACATCATCCATATGTTATGTGTATGTGTGTTGTATCTCTGACAGCGATGTATGTTGTGCAACGATGTGTATGCGCTCGACATCATGATTCTAAGATTATCTCTCTCCTACACAAGTATTATTACCCTTAATAGATTATTCCTTCTCCCTTTCCTCTCAACTCAACGGTAAACAAATAACAAGACTTCGAATGACTTTAAGTACTTTATTCCCTCTTCCACATGGAGAAGGAAATCTGTCCATGGGGAAAAAAGAGACTGTGGGTAATTATACCCACCAGAAGTTCACTCTCGTGATCTTCTCGACGGTTGTTTCTTCATGGGCTGCTTTCACCATTTGATGGTCTGCTCTCACACTCCTTCGTGTATTATACCCGATCGTTCTAGTGCCAGAAGTTGGATCAAGCTCTGAACCCCCACCGCATACTCTCATCTATCGTCGGTTGACTTTTGGCTCCGCGTGATATTTCCTCCTACTAGCACTAATGAGGTCTTGTCGATTAATACTTCAGGTGACACTCCTCGTTGAATTTTATTGCAATGAGTTATTGCATGGTCTTCCATCCGCTTCATTAGTTAGCATGTACTCAAGAGAACACTTGAGCACTTGCTGTGAGCCAAACTGCTGTGACGGGGTAGGTCTCACCTACGGTCATGCTCCTCCCTGTCTCTTTGCGGTTCCTCTCACTAACTTCAACTAACTACTCTAATTCTGGTCACTACTGAATCTTGTAGTTGTGCCTCATCCGGAAATAGCTCATGTCATTCCGCGTGTTCTTTACATAATAGGTTGCAACTCCATTAACTACCATAGTCACATAGTTGACTTGGTAGTTCACTTTGACTCACGGTTACTTCATGTTAATCTTTAACTCGATCTCTCAATAACTCTCAGTAACGTGGTGAGGATTTTCTCAGTGTCTCACACTCACTCCTCAAACAAATGAAAGAGAGATATTGCTAGGTTTACATTTACAAGTAATATTCACACGTTTCTCTTTTTCTTTAATTAATTTCTTTAATTAATTTCTTTAATTAATTTCTTTAATTAATTTTCTTACTACTAAAATATAAACTAATTGAAAATTAAAAAATACACTCAAAATCTGTATTATGGGAATACATACAAGGACAAGTAGATGCCATCTTCCTCCTTATATTTTGCAATGTAAGTGAATGTCCAATTAAATTTTAAAGGATAATGGTCTCTAATACTCAAATACGTCTTTGATCCAACTTTAGATAAGAAAAATATATAATTCTTACAGAAAATAATTTCAAAGATCTTGATGATTAACATAAGAGTGATAAAATCTTGAACTTCGATATAATGTACTCAGTGCAAAGAAGAAGAAAGTGAAGAGCATTGCCTTCTAGATTGTTCTCGAGCTTAAAGTGCATGACAAATAATGAATCATTTCTTTAATATTTATGTTCCTATGTGAGACCTGAATTTACTTTGAATCGAACACAAACTCTTCGGATTTTGTCTCTCGTATCTCTTATATATATATATATATATATATATATTACAAATATCAATATGGAAAATCTTTCATTTGAATTATTTTGAGCAATTTGTATAGCACGAAAGAAAAACTATTCGAATAAAACAGTCGAAGAGTAAAGAAATCTGGTTTAAAGCTATATTCCACGTAGGTTAACTTATAAAATTTATATCTCCATATGCTTAAGAAGCATGATACTAAGATAATAAACTTCCAAACCAATCTTTCAAATTTTCAAATATTTTCTTATTAAAAAGTAGTCACTTGTTTATGTGTATAACAATGAAAATCTCATATTACCTATCCGCTCGTCGACTACCGGCTGCTATAGGAAGGAAAACCGACCGGCTGCTGCTGCCTAGGAGGCGGAAGCGGGGACGACAACAACACGAAAAGGCGAAAGCGGTATCAGACTCCAGAGGCAACACAACTGAAGGGAACAACCGGTGGAGAGGATAGTCGGATGAGGTCCCGACTCCCTACGGCATAGGCCCAGTGCGCTTGTAGAATTTTCAGGGATGAAAGCGGACAGGGACAATTTACAATGTCCCGGGAAACTGACCGGCTGCTGCCGAGTGAGACAGGAGCGGGCGAGAAGAAGAAGATAGTAGAAAGCGAAAGCGTTATCTGGACTCTTGTCGTCAGTGTTTCATTTTCTCGTTCTCTGGCGGTTGAGCGGACGAGGAGCAGAAGAATGGGTGGCCCAGAGAATCATATGATTTACGCTTCTCCTCGCCTCCTCCTAGTCTTTCTCGTCCATGGCCAGCGGTGCGAAAGCCACCGTCAAAGGAAAGAACAAATGAACCACCGTCCTCTCTCAGCTCCTGTTTTGAATTCTGAGACAGAGAGGGAGAAAGGGTAAGACTGTCATTTCTGCCAACAGTATTTGTTCCTCTGTCTGGTGCACACACCATGATTGTGAATTCGTGTACAGCGCACTGTCATCTCGCGACGACAGCGCTAGGCAGTTCATGGGAACATCATGAAGTGTGTAGTCCAAGATCGTTCCCCGCTTCGTCTCCAGCTCCTTTGAGCATTTCGTTTCTGCCCAAGTGCAAGTCTCTTCGCACCAGCAGCAGCAGGAGCTGCAGTTCGTCCTATGGGAAGAGCAGGAAGAGTACAGTCGTTGCTGGACTCGGGGACTACGTGGGAGGGGATTTGTTGGGATTCGACCTCGACAAGTGGTCTAGCGACGTTGAAGAATATGGCTCCCTTGGCATCTACCCACCTGCTGAGGGCGGTTACGAGGGGCGTTATGCCACGAGACTCAGGAGGGAAGGGTACCACATTCTCAACTTGACTGCCAGGGGCTTGGGTGATCCTGAGGCTTACCTGACCAAAATTCATGGCGTTCGGCCGGTATGCATTTCGTCCCTCTCCAGCTCTCTCGCTCCTTCAGAGCTCCTGTACATTGTAGTTGTGCCCATGTTCACGGTTCGCTGGTGCTTCTTGCGTAGTCATCAGAGCTAGCTCAGTCAATTCCAGCATGAATGGGATATCGTCTCAACCGGGCCCCCGCCGATTCAAGACCGGGATTAAGGCACGTCGGAGCAGGGAAAGTATCGGTTGAGTGCTGCCATCCTGAACTAGTGTGGTGAACTAAGCATCTCCCTAGTATCTGGAGTCCTAGAAAACACTCACAAGGCGTAGCCAACTCTCATCTGGAGCAATCGGCCGTAACGATACACAAGTGTCTAAGTTTATTGCAATTCTTTCATTTCCTTGATGCCGTGAGGCGAGACACAGCTCAGAGTTCGATGTTGGTCTCTGTCCTAAATATAAATTTTTTCAAGTATCTGAGATAGAGATTTAGCTTTTCGTTTACGAGGGAGCATCAAGCATTTCCGCTAGTGCGAGAGGTGAAAAGGAAAGTTAAAACTCCATGGAGAAGGCAAATTAACTGGAGCGCGCACAAGAAGTGAGCTGCCGACAGACTGTCCTGTCCTGCAAGTCCACCCTTTTATGTCCTCCGTTTCGGGAGATCACATAACGCAGCAACGCCTTAGCTAGAATGGACTGGTTTCCCGTATACTGCACTTTGCTTCGAAATAAGTAGCACGGAAGAATCTCTCTGTCAACCGGGTCAAGGGTGAAAGTTTATAGTTCATTGTTTCTAATCTTGCATGGTGAAAATGTCAAATCAGTAGCTCTTAACTTATCTTGGGGGATGGTAGGATGTATGTATGGTCGGGGTGATGATGATCTTGATGGTTGGTATCTAGGTAAGGACTCCTTTGATTCCTTCTTTGTAACATACTTGAGTTGGAAATCTGCTCAAGGTCAGGATGTATGCTGTTTCTTCTACGCGATTTTATATACAGCTCTTGCTCTTGATAGAGAGAATTGATCAGATTATATGTAAACGGAAAGGGCTTTATAGATACATAGTAGAGAGTCTCTCTCTCTCTCTCTCTCTCTCTCTCTCTCTCTCTCTCTCTCAGATTATATGTAAACGAAAAGGGCTTTATAGATACATAGTAGAGAGTCTCTCTCTCTCTCTCTCTCTCTCTCTCTCTCTCTCTCTCTCTCTCTCTCTCTCTCTCTCTCTCTCTCTCTCTCTCTCTCTCTCTCTCTCTCTCTCTCATCCGATCCTGGCAGACGGTCTTGTGTTCATTCCACTAGTACGAGGTCCACCACGATCTATCCTACTAGTGGGTTAGTCCGATGCGAATTACTATCTAGAGAGAGAGGGGGAGTGCTTGGGGGAGTGCTTGGATAAATGGTTCTGCCAACACAGCTAGAACCCTACACGTATCCAACGTTCACCTTCAGTCGTCTGATGGTGCCTTCTTTACTGCAGCCGCACCTTGGGAAGCAGGCTATAGCTCGATGGTACTTGCCGCCAGAAGTAGACTACAGACTGTCCTTGCTGCCAAAGGACTCGAAGGGACTTGTGGTTTGGATCATCGAATGCAAGGTAAGACAGATTGCGCAAACTTAAAAGCCACTCCTTGTGAAGAAGTTCGGACTGGCATGCTCAGCTATAGAAGTGGAGTCCTCGTAGCTTCCTTCACTTAAAGGAGTATGTTTGTATCTATAAACTGGTGAACGCTCGAGCTATCTGAACTTTGTCTGCTTGTGATGAACCGGTTCAGGTGCTGTCCAAGACCGAGTTGCAATTCCTGGCACTTTTGCCGGCCTTACGTCCGAAAGTGAAAGTGATCGCTGAAGTTGGACCATGGTAAGTCCTGTAGCAGATCCTGAGGATCATCATCAAGCAGCCATTGATTTCAATACATACAGTAAAGTGATAGATAAAGTCTTCCAGCAAAACAGGACTACTGTAACCAGCACCGTGTCGGAGATGTGTCGAGAGGACTCCTGGCTGGCGGTCCGTTCGCACTGTCCGTATACTCAATTGTATCTGTCTGAGTCCTTTTACTTTATTGTTTTCTCTCTAGTGGTATATGTGTTTAACGAGCTGCATGTACATGGTTCGTTTCGCTTCGCAGGCGATCGTTCAGGTGGAAACCCCTGAAGGAGATTGCAGGTCTGCCGATGACCACGAGTGCTCAAGCAGCTGAGGCACCAGCAGCCCCAGTGCCAACACCATTCCCAGAAGTAGAAAAAGAGAAGAAACCTGACAAAGTGATAGCCTGACTAGTGACGAACACGATGAACGGACCAACTGTAATTGTAACGCAATTCCCCTTCCAACTTTATCTGTCTCTGTACCATTGAAGTCTTTATTCTCATCCCTCCTGTCCGTGTTGTCATTGCTGCTGTCATAAGACCGTGTACTTTTAGTGAGGTAGTTGATAGAAAAATGCCAAGAGATCGAGTTGCTCTGTATACTGATGTTGATCTGGCTAGGCCCGCTCACCACATATGTTGTCCGGCAAGTAATAAAAACTCAAGAAGTGATCTTTACTTTTGTTCGACATCTTTGCAAAGATTTTCCTGATCTTCTTGTGCCGCCTATAGAAGGTCTCGTAGAACAGCTGGGATGGCAGTGGCTGCTCCACTAAGATTTACATCCACCAGCGAACCCGACATATGTTGGCGTCAAAGTAGGCACAGTGAGCACATGGATAATCCAGGTACTGGAGCCCGGAGAGGTTGTACAGTATTCATGATCGCCAAGACACTGGAAGGAAAAGGGGTTCTGCCTTTCCTCGCGTCTCTCCTGGGTATGTCACCCGTTGTCATTACTTACCTGGTTTGGTTTCAAACACAGATTTCTGACTCTGACGCGTTTGATAGATGTGTGGGGCCCTCCAGTCATGTCTCTCATGGAGACGAAATGCTCCTCCGCTTTCGAGGTTTCTACTTGTACATCCCCATTTCCAAGAGTTGAACTGGAATGTCCCCACCAACTTGTACAGGACCACGCTTTCTTTTTAACTAGGGTAGAGTTAGCAAGTTGCTTCCAGGTAATCCACCGACTATAGGGATGTCTCACGTGCCTATACCGTTTTCCGTGAGTCTTTTACCGCTTGACTCTGGATTCGCTAACCTACAGCTCAGCATTGCACCTTCTCTGAACCCACAGGACGCTGGACAACTAAATTAGAATACTGTGGGGATGCTGAGTTCACTCTGGGAAATGGGGAAGGTACAAGTAAGAATTGTCCATTTTCAGGTCGGAAGCACCGACACACCTGGTACCCGTATCCTAATCGGAGTAAATGGCATTGAGTGTCAACGATGTTTGGTTGTAGCTTTGCCGCCTACTCCAGTAACATCCCGGAATGGGAATTTGACCGACTGGCTTGGCTCTTTGTTTTCCTGCATTGATGAAACGTTACTGCAGCTTTCCTTGCAGTTGTTGTGCTCACCATATGCAACTCACTTCATCACTCTCGAAGTCAGTCAAGCTTCTTGGCACACGAGAGATTCTCACAAGCCTTTTGCATGCATTTTCAGCATCGAAAGTGGGGCCGGCTGGAGGCCTCTAAGATGCGAAGAAGATCAGCGACGCATCAATACTACAATGATAGAAGGAGACCTATTGGCTTTTCACAGTACCTGAACTGTCGAATTTAGAAAGAACAATGGGAGAAAACCATTTAAGTACAAAACGTAGATTGTTGTGCACCGTTTGATCAATTCGTTATCGCGACTTTCTTTCTTCGTTGTCAACCTAACAATGAATCGTTCCATGTCGTTGTACAAATAATAAAATAACCCCGGCTCCCATAGAACGAATATTTGAGCGAATCGCACTTGCCTCCTCGGCCCTGAGTCTTTAGCGGCGTGAAATGCTAAATTGAAGGAAAATATCCTCACAACCGAAGTGACGTCGGTAGTTTATTTCCTGCCTTCACGTTTTCTCTTGCGAGGGATTACTCATCCCTTAAACCTGGTTTCTGCTTCTCTGCACTCCCAGAGACAGGTGTATCTGCTGCGAGCCATAGTACGCAGGCACGCTGCTGCCCATCACCTTAGAATGGGGCTTATCTCATAGGTTTTTCCTAGTAGAACGGCAGCTGTACCTCCCGGACATCACATCGCAGACGTCAAGACCTTTTTCCCCTCCACGTATTTATCTTCCACCGCTGGCTATCCGAACAGTCTTCCCATGCTCTCACGACCTTCTTAGGTAAGCCCGTCACCTCATTCTGATCAGCTTTTGCGGAAAGCAACCAGTCAGTTGCTCGGTCAAGAGGACGATTTTGGCTGCCCTTCGCACCCGGGATGTAGAGAAGAGCTCGCAGGTATATGCGAGCTCCTCTCAGTGCTATCTGTCTCCTTGGAACTGGAGATGGAACCGACAGTTCCACCCAGTCCTCTCGAATTGGGTACGGGAGACTGCCTGGGTGATTCTTAAAATCGCTTCCACACAGCTAATCGTCGTGTATCTCATTACGGTATGATTTGGTATCTAAACTAATATAAACCTCTTAGTCTGCAGTTAGCTGACGGAATCCAGCCAGACTCAACCAACCTGGCCTAAGGTGAGCAACAAATGAGTTTCAACGACGTCAGTCTGCGACTTGATCTGAAGGCTCCACAAGTAAACCTGTAGCTGGACCCTCAAAGTGTCCAACAAGAACTTCAGCACGGAGTAAATCTCGATACACGGACCCACATAAAGAAATAAAGTGAACTGTGAACTTAGGTCTTCAACTCGAAGTCTCGAACATACTACACGCAGTTCGAATGACGCAATCTGGAGGACTGAAACACGATTCCAAGAGAATCAGTCAGCGACAGCCCTTGACGTGACGCTGTTCTGTGTCCATTAGCCTTTCTATGTTGTGGTTTTACTGCCTCATTGCACTGCCTGTGCTTCATAAGTCAGCAACCTGCAGCCTACCGGAAATATGTCGCCTTCCGCACAATTTCCCGTCCTCAAACTTAAAACCCTACCCGCCATTCCCTGTAATGATGTCTGGACCATCATTATTAGCTAGACACGTTAACAAAGAGCACCGAATGCGATACGATGTTAGTTGCAAGATAACCAAAGGTAATCAAGGCAAATCGGCCTGTGGGGTACACAGGATTCCAGCGAAAGAAGATGGAACTCCTCGGCGAATTGCTCACCGACCTGCCAACCCCATTTTAAAAGGTGGTGGTTGTTAAGGCTCTAATCAAGAATAGGGGCTGAATAGATCTGTCGGTTGGAGGGTTCCCCAATATAGCGTGTGTACAAGACAATCGATGCATCTCACCTTTAGAAAATTTATGGTCAGACCTGCCGGCAAAAGTAAGGTGCAGGAATTGGCTGACAAACACCAATGCCAGCACATGCGATCTTTAGATGCACATCGTGACAACACTCGACATGACCGTCTCCAGTTGATGCGTCTGCATTTTGTCTGCCTGTATTTCATCAGCTAAGCATTGGCTCGTCGGCCTGCAGTGCTTGCTCTACGCTGTCTACCAAGCAAAAACAACTCATGATACCTGGAATCCAGAAAGCCTTATCTTCAACAACAGATGATTCACCGGAAATTTCAGGATGAAGATGGTCGAAAGCGCGGCGCCCAAAAAGGTCATTGCAACTATTTCTCTTTTCCATTCGAATGTCAGAACTATGCTTGCATTCGGAATGAAGAGGTTTTACTCCCTTCTGATCCAAGTCCTATTGAAGACTTTCCTAAGTTTATAGCTAAGTGACACGATTTGCTAACTACCACGGTTCCCTCTTCCACATTGAAAATTTGTGAAACTTGCTTGATTGCTTGGTCCATCAACTAATGCCTACATAGTACCTCAACTTCCTTGGACTGTGCAAAAGGAGGTGTACTCGTGTCTCACTGTCAAGTACCATCCTGAAACCAAAAACTCATGCCGCACTTGAAACCACTAGAATCTTGCAACCTGCATGATGGCTCCCACCTGCACAGCCCTCGAGTTCACCACTCGACTATCAACACTGTAAAAGTAGTGTTGGTGTCTAGGTCTCACCTTGGGATTTTATTTCCCACTGATGCTGATCTCATATGACACTGACGACATTAATAAGGCCTGGAAATTACCAGCAACAATCGAACATCTACACCAGTTCGCAGCACACTGCGAACGGAGATTCAGAACGACATCATACCAACACCGGAGCTTGACGGACTCGGTCATGAGGTTGAAATAATGTATCGTCTCTACATCAGTCACAAGAACACTCCGGTCAGCCTACGTTGTGTCCGATATCACAACATGGCTGATTATACCTCACTGGTCTCGACAGCTTTGGCCGCTATCTCTGTAGCTTTCTGAGAGCTTTCTGGAGTCCTCGGATTAGAACTGTTGACGCTGCCTTTGTGGGTTTGCACTGTCGCAGAGAACTCTGATGCCACAACTGCATCCTTAAGTTTGATAGCATACGTTGTAAGACCAGTTTTGCCCTCAGCTGCACTGTTTGCGCAGACAAATGATACGCCTCTATTATCCATTTTCGAAAGCTTCATGTCTGGAAACAAACTCGCATTAAGCAGCAGTCGATAGTTCCCTTTAGAACGCATCACAAGTCGAGCCCTTTTGTCCTTTTCCTCACTGATGTTTACTCTCAGCTCACCTCTCCCGCGCTCTTTCCATCCTCCCTCGATGAACTCAAACAGAGCAGCATCAGCCGTGAAAACAGCCTTCTCCTTCTCTTCGCCCGTTTCGATAGGGACTTCCTGAAGAGTGACCACGGCCGGGCTCGGCGTTCCAGTTGTTGGGGCAGCCGCTGCAGGAGCGGCAGAGCCAAAGACTGGTCCAGAGCCATTACTTTTTCCAAAGACGCTGGATAGAGAAGGAAATGTTCCCGCCGAAGATGATTTGCCCCCAAAGAGAGACTGACCGAAAGAGAGCGACGATCCGAAAGGCTGAGAACTGGACGTGAAAGGCGCACCAAAGGATGCAAAACCAGCAGAGGGTTGTGCAGCCGGATTCGACGAAGTGTTAAAGATGAAGGGAGTGCTGCCGAAGCCAGTCCCAAATGAACCAGCAAAAGCGTTCCTCGTTCCGGACAGCTGCTGGAATGTGTCTGAACTTGCGCCGCTAGGCCCAACCGACTCACTTTCGCTGCCCTTTTCTTTTTCTTCTGCGCTCTTGACATCGTTGACTTGCTTCTCCACAATGATGACAGTTTCCTTGGCCTCCTCAGTTGTTCTTACTGTTCCTGATTGAGCTATTTCACCGCCACCAACAGCAGCATTACTGTTTGTAGTAGGCCGAACAGAATCAATGTTTTCAGCTGCAGCAGGAATAGTCACTTGCGCCTCTGTCACTATTACTTGAGTTTTTTCGACGGCCAACTCCTCCACTTGAGTAGTGACCTGATCCGAATTGCCAACCAGCGGTGCTGCAGAGGACTTACCTTCGGCATCTACGACGCTTGGTTTTGGGTCCGTATTTGTACTTCGAAGATTTGTGATACTAGGAATCGCGGAATCCTGCGGAACAGGAGCTGATGGAGGAACCAGTTTGATTGCGGCGAAAGGATTTGGCATAGAAGAGACTACAGGAGTGCGTCGAACCTTGAGTATTCGCCTTTCCGCCAGAACTTCATCACTGGCCCTGCGAAAAGTTCCAGCTTGCATGGGTTCATCTTCCCCTTCAGAATCAGGCTCGTCATCTTTACTTATTTGCCTCGCGGCAACTCGCTTCTTACTAGGAGGCTCCTCCCTCTCGGAAGCCATTGACCGTCAGTTCGTGCTCTACCAAAACCTTGTATGTTTCACCACCACACCGCACAATTCACGCCCTGCCCCCTGCCATCCATTACATCAGAAAGTATGAAAAGACGAAGAAACCGAGCTACTGCAAACTACCGCCGTACATAATGTAAGAGTGAGACGATTACATCCGAAATGCAACTATACTTCAGACATATCCTCACAAGACAAGGCTAAATCTCCAAAATCAAAGATCTGCAGTTAAACATTTCCCGCGAATCTGTGCTATCTAGACAATGATAACTGAAAGAGTCTCCACTTCTACGGCATGCAGTTTCCCTAGCAAGGACACATGGATGTACGAACACGCAAAGGAACACTTGAATCTATCCTGCATCCATTGGCTTCCTTTGAGAGTTACGACTGACGAAAAATCTTCGTGCAGCCTCGGTGAGTAAAAAACCGACGAGACAGCACTATCGGCTTACCAACAGTAAGGAAACGACTGACACATGTAAAACATGTGCAATACCGTGCACAAAAATGATCAGAATCGTTAAGGGGCGACAAAGCTTACCGTTACTCAGGCAAGAAACTGGAAACACGTTTCACATCAAACAAGCATCACGGAAACGCATAAATAAGGGAACAATCAAAGTGCGGCAAACTTCATAAAATCCCTAAAACCGCGAAGAAGGTCCAAACACATAACCCGACCACAAACAAAAACCTAACAGTGTCTTGAAATCGGGGAGAGTGTCCACGATTCGATCGTTGCTCTGCAACCCTTCTAACAATTTCAGGCACGCAAGACGACAACCGAGGGCAATTGAACCACGACACTACAAACGAACTCAAGAGCAACAGATGAGACACAGACAGGAGGATCGAGAAAATGCAGGATCGTACGCGATAGGATTGGTCGGGATAGACGACTAGGCAGTATGGATTGAAGTTTTAAGACAAGATGACCCACCTCGGCGTCCCGAACCAAGGTAGCATTGTGTTCAGACATGGACACAGATAGTGGATAACCGCAAAGGCTGGAAGATTCAGATAGCACGAAACAAGGACGAAGAGTCGAACCATCACCAAACAGTGCCTGCGTCTTAGAAACAGAAGAAAGAAAGGGGAAGAAGAAGAAGAAGAAGAAGATACACTTACCACGGAGCGGATGGAGCCGATTAGAGGAGGCATGCAAGAGCCCCTTTTTCTGTTTGTGGGCACGGGTAGAGAGGAGTGGAAGGCGCAAAACAGGCGGGATTGAGATTCCAAATGAAGCGCAGTGCGGCCTCATGTCAAGCCAACAAAAGCCCCGAGCCCCCAACCCCAAAGCCAGCCAGAAAGCCAGCCAGCCAACCCCAAACCCAACCAAGCCCCAAGCGCCCCGCCCTTCCTCCTTGCCTAAGTTGCCTTCCCCTCGCCTTCACTTCCCAAACCCAGCCCCCAGCCAAGCCAACCCAGGCCAGGCCAGGCCGCGCCACCAGTGAGCACAAGATATACAGACTAGCACGCCCACACCGTCACCAGCAGGAGCAGCGAGGGAAGAGGAAGAGAGGAGATGAGAGGGCACGTACCATGAAGTGATTGATGGAAGAAACAAAAGAGCGGCCCGCGTGCTTCCCTTCGCTGCCTCTCTCTCAGTTTCAGTCGGACCGACGACGAGGGCAGAGCGGGCGAGGGAGGGACTCCGAGGGAGGAGGAAGCCCAAGCGAACTGAAGGAGAAAGGTTTGCGGAGTCGCTGCTCTCTCATTCTCTGTTCTCCTCGCTCGAAGCGAGAGGAGAAGGAGAGGAGCGTGAGAGCGAAAGGAAGAGCGGATGTCAGCGAGCACAAAAAGGATAGCAGCACGCAGACAGGCAAAACCAACGGGGGAGAGACGTCCAGCAGAAGGCGGGGGAGAATCGCCGGAATATTCCGCGCTGCCTCTAGAGTTAGGCCTCACCGGCATGTAGAGAGGCTACAGGTCAGCTCTTTCTTTCCCTGCTCTCGTGTCCCGTCGATACCTCCCCGGCGTCTCCGATGGCATTCCTTTCCTCGTATCTGGTATGGCAGTCCTAGACTGGATGTTCAGTTGACTGACGGACTGTTGAGAAAGAGTGAAGGTACGAGGAATAGAGAATGGTCAGTGTCCAGCAGACCACGGACCATATACCGGGGAACTGTGGTAAAAGTTGGTTACCAGACAGTTTCACTTTGAGCTTTTCGTTGTTGTAGGCTTCTCCTCGCAGTGAAAACTTCAGTTCCCTAATTACGTATCTTGAAGTTACATCCAGTCGCAATTTGCTTACCCTGTAAATTAAATTCTCTTATTTTCTCGCTAAACAACCAAGTAATACGTTAGCTTACTGGTAACTTGAGTAAACACTGAGGATTGGGATGGAGTTTCGTTAATTAATTTGCTTGTATGGTAGACATAAGAAAAACGGAAAGGTCAAAGATGTATCTTCCTTCTCAAGGACACGGAAGAAGACGATAGATAAATATCCAACTTCAACTAGAAAAAGGTTGACCGGAGCTTACATCCTAACTACGGTAATCCGTGTTGTAGACACCTGAACAACGATACATTCGGATCATACAGTAGTGTTTCCAGCGTCGTCATTCGCGATTAACTTTGTGTCACAGCTTGTCTTTATTCGCGATTTAAGGTTTCTCCAGGATCATGTAATGTTTCATGATGTTGTTATACTGAGAGACAGCAACATCTTGGTTGCAAAAATAACTAGGCACTAAATATACGATAATTATTTCTTTTTAAAATATTCCAATTTCTACTCGATTATGAGACATGATATTGATTCTATTAAATCGTCAAATTCTTGCTCAACTTGCATATAATGAGTTTTTTTCAATGGTCTGATTTAAAACAAGTTCACTTGTCCATTACATGTCTGGGATCTGTACGGAAGATTAAAAAACTGTAGTGAGCTTTTCCGAGAGATATATAATATCAACTGTTTTCTTCTGTAATCAAATGAATCTTATGTGTAACATGGAATAATATAATCCCATTTACAAGCGGATATTTTATCCGCCTATGTTGCTTTAATCCTTAATCTGTCAACGTTTATATACATAGTAAGATACATTTTAAACGTTTAGAATATCAACACTATATATCATACAACACTTGTTTAAATTATGTATCATACGAATATGGCAACTAATTATTCGCATGATGTATTCTGTTTTAATTTACATGGATTGTCCTGATTCATCATACATGTTTTCAACAAAAGTAAACTATATAGAAACAGCAGTTCTGAACAGATACTTTGAACTAGAAACTGCAAATGCTTGGTAGATGTTTTGTCACTTTGATGGATCGGGATATTACTGGTTGTAAAGAGTGCTTTGAATTATATAATGGATCAGGAGTTCTTTCAGTTCTTTTCTGAAATAAATCTCAGGTCGCTTTGAATTATCTCAGGTCGCAATTTTGACCCTTCTTACCAATAAGAACAAAAGGTGAAATTAACATCAAATTGATAACGGCCTCATGTTCATACTGCCCATGTTGTTATGACGATCAGCGAAATATGGCAAAGAGTGTTTGGAGAAAGCATACCATTGTATGTAAGACCACGTCAAGCAAGATCATGAAGGTAGAAAATAACGCCAAGCAAGATAAGAAGTTCAACATACGACTGCATCAACCGATTGCATGGAGTTTGTCCAAAGGACGGTAAATCATTTTGACTTTGTAGATTCCAACTAACATGACGAGAAGAAAAAACGATCTAAATTTGAGATCTAGTGGTACGCCATAAAATCATATTACATTTACAACGATAAATACTTTCCAGAGAAAAATGAAGAGTTAAGCAATATGACTTGCTTAATATGAAGTAAAATTACTTTTACTAAATGTTATTTTTTTCTCTTTTTCTACAATAGTCTATTCTTGATGATCAAAATTAGATTATTGTTATGTTAGTCGAGGTTATTTCTATTAAGAACAAAATGCATGTATTGTTAAGTTATAATGTTTTTCATTGCCCCATGTAATTCTTGAACTTCAACTAATAGATATTTTACTCTCGATGATCAAGAGTTTATTTATTTCTTCCAACATCGTTACTCAACCACGAAGGTGGAGTAAACATCAACCGCTAGATTTGACCAACTTTGGCGATTTGCTTATTTCTTCCAACCTCATTATTCATCCAGGAAGGGTGGAGTAAACATCAGTCATCAGATTTGACTTACTAAGGGGTTCGACAGATTCTTTGACGATACTCCAAGGTTCGCATACCCTTCCAACCAAGATTTTTAAAATTATCTTTTTCCAGATTTTACATCCAAGGAAGTCTCGATCTCAATTGTAGACACATTCTGAAATTATATTCATATTATTGATATTGATATTATCAAATATTTGAGATTTTGTATACCGAGACTTTACATTCGTATGTTACATTTTACATTTTACATGTCGAGTGGACAACCCTAAAAAGTTATTATTTGTTGTATATACTTACTTTTCTAATATATTTTGTGTTGAATTTTGAATGTTTCTGCATGTTAATTGTATGACATGAAGTTATATAATCTGGTGTGAAAAATAATCATATTTCACATATAAGTTGTAAAATAAATGTGAATATGTGTAATATTATGTATAACATCATCAACAAGCACATCTGTTATCTTATGTATAACGTGTCTTTCTCGTGATTTAAATAGGACTATTATATACCAATGTTGGTTGGAGGAACACTAGACATAAAAGTGCTGATCTACATGCGATGAATTACGAATGACTCATCAGTACTCCGATCGTCAAGTAAATTCTCTTAGTGTCAATGTGATCATACCACACTCATATGTAACAACTATAGTATGTAATCCACGAAGCTTAGACTTGTACCACCTACAAGAGAGTACAATCTAAGCAAAGTCCAAAAGTGAAACTCTAAAACATCCTCAATGACTCCAAAGTAAGATAACGCTGCATGTTCTATGTTTATTTCATGATCACTTGTTCTACCATCTTGAGTGAAAAATCTGCATACTCCTGAATCAGTTGTTCGTGAGATCCTCAATGTCTTCTTTGTGTCAATAACCAAGTGTAGCCTTTAGCCTTTTTGGTTGGACACCGGATTAACACTAGTAAATCATTATTTATAGAAGGATATTGACTCATATCTTCTCATAGAGCACACATAGACTCGATCTTTCTATGAATATCTTACATGTCAGAATTGAGCAGTGGAAATGCTCGTCTAGTCTGAGCTCATGCAACAACAATATCGTGTCTTTCTTGCTCGTAGAACATTTTTCACTTCATAAATGTTATGGAGATAAAATTTGTGTACTTAATCCAGTTTAGTGAATGTCAAGACCTGCGCTGAACTGGCTCTAAGTAGGTTTCATTTGTCATCTTTTCGTCTTCCTTTTTCTCATAGAGAAGAGGAGTGTAAAGATCTAGTTGTCTCACTATGTTGGAACATAAACATTGCATATGTATGTAAGTAGCTTTTTGCAATGCACCCTTCAAGACGAGCAATATGATGTATGAGATTATTCAAGAATTTTGGATATCGCTCAAACTAATATATCCATCTATAATGTATAGGATCAGAAATAGAAATCTCATGTACAAGATGAACTAGTACAATCCGAGTGTCGAAAACCTTGCAAAGCGTGTGTGTTGCAAATACTTCCATTTGAGGAATGGAATCCATGACTATTTCCGTCGCTCAAATCCACATGTAAATGAAGAACATTTATAAGAACATATCAGTCATGAACATGCAAAAATAACAAGATTGACTTATTAAAAGAAATTATTAGTGTTAAACGGAAGAATTTACTAGAGGAGACGTAAAAAATATGTTAACAACTTGGAGAGATACAAAATTGCTTCTCGAACAACAACACTTGAGAACTCATGCATACATATCGGAAGTATATGCTGCAACAACTTGTGATAGTCATATGTCTTCAATCCAATGGACCATAAATATGTGTCGCTGGAAAAGTCTTTCCGTAAGCATGCACCATATCCAGTAAGAAATCATATGGTGCTTACATTTTCCTTAAAAGTCTCTCGTTGTTGTGGAGTCATCACCCAAGATGCAAGAAGTAGAGATTCATCTCTTGTAGATGAAATTTGTACTTAAGGTGTCACATAACGTGTTTTTTATATGTGAAAATGCATTGGATACATGATTGTGCAGAGATATGGCATGTTGACATTGAATCTCGGTCTTTCAATCCAAATGTTTCTCTATCTACTAGCTTCCTGTCAATCCAACTACCACAACTCTATCTGTTACAGTTGAAAAATACTCTAATGTGATATTCTCACATGAGTGACATTCTGAACTCAACCAAATTTCGTATTTATATATGTAAATCAATCGAGTCTCAATATAGCTTGTTGCACACCCTGACCTCTTAAACATTATAGCAAGGTTAGCATGCATGTCTCGAGCAATACTCAGTTTACAACATAACACCAACGAAAGCTTGTAAGCTTTGAAATCTCGAACAACGATTTTTTATTTGTCACGACTCCTTGCTCCTTTGTTAGGTTGAGCTGAAATCAGCCCAACACCTTCACAATGATGTCTCTTATGTTGGAATGGCAGTTTCAGCAGCAAATTCCTCCCCACTTGCTCGAAGATAACCAAAGATAACAAAAGATGTCACTGAAAACTGAAATCCGTTAATAACAAAAACTTCTCTAAACTTTGAGACCCTTGTTTTCTCACCACGATCGTCTAATGGTGATAAAACTTTACAACAATTTATTGGACCCTTCACTTCTACCTTGAACAATTTTCAAGTCAAAACCTCAATCCAACTCTCTGATATTGATCAAACCCTACTGTGATAACTTAAGAGCTTTACATAACCATGTATGCTTGATCCAAGAACAATCTATTCAACCATTGAAGATGAAAATTTATAGATATTTTATTTATAAGACATCGCTCAATCCTATAAATTTTCACTTGGACCTTCGATCCATTACTAGAGAAATAGCCAATACTTCCAGCATTCTCACATTTCATAATACATTTCATGTCTACACCATTCAACTTCAATAGATTGATTGACAATCCAGAACAACTAAGAATAAGCTACACTTGGTATCAAAATGACATGCTCGTCGTCAGCTCTCAACTTCAACTCATAAATCCTCAAAATCTTTCAGAAGCCTCTAGAAACAACAAAAGCCTCAATCATAGTGCCCTCAATCCTCCATGAAATCTCTCGATTCTTAAGCCATATTGTACTCCTGCTCGAGAGAGTTCTAACCATATCTAGTTTTGCTTGAATGGTCTCCATAACCCTCTAAGAATCACAGAAAACGATATGAAGAACATCTAGAACACCATTGGTCCAAAAGTAGACCAATGAGAGCGAAATGAGCTATAATTTTCTCTTTTCCTCACTCAGTTTTTGGTACTGTAACAACTTGTAACACCTAAAACCATAAAATCTCCAAGACATGTTAAGGATTTTTCTACGAAACATAAACACGCAAAGGCACTCAATCAAATGAGACAATTGAATCGTCGACTAATATATAATCAACATTATAACTTGAAAATGAATAATAATGTAATATACGACAAAAGAAAACAGTGAAGTATCACTCGGTTGAAATACTCTCCTCCAAAGTTCCTCATAATCCATGCTCCATGATTGATTTTTGCTCTACAATGACATCGAGTATTGACCTAGACGTTGAAATGAATGTTGACTAGATAGTTGAGATCCATTCTTTGTCACAGCAAGATGTACACCGTCAAATCTCAAGTCACTTTGTATGTAGCAATCAGAAGAATCATCCGAAATGATAAGTCCATCACCCTCCCCACGAATTCATCACCAAAAAGCAAAACTAACCATTGCCATAAGTGGTCACGGTGAATGCAATGAAGCTTAATAGATTTAGGATGGGAAAATCCAAAGATGGTATCAAACCTCCATCCATAACCACCACTATTGCGGTTCTTCATTTCTCTATGAAAACCATCGAGAATCATTTACTAAGAAAAAATTCCTTGAATCCTCGACCCACCATCTTATACTCGAATGCAACGACAAGGACCACTGACGTGAACGCACACAAATTTCAAATTTGACACATTTCACTATCGTATGATCACTCGAACAAATAATCCAGTCGTGGTACCCATCACAGGGGTTAGCAAGTTACTAGATAAGGTTTCATGATAAGTTACAACTTAAGTTATATGATAATTTCACACAAGAGCCGCATTGCAACACGACAGCGATAGTATATTTATCTCATGTGCGTCTCACAACGACACCGTGGTTCTCTCTAATATTTCCTTTTGATATGCATAAGATCAAGCAAGTATTGAACGAGAAGATCTTATGTACAATCATGCTATTGAATATATATGATAAACATCAACCCAAACACCAAATATGCAAGAATTTACAAAATCGAAACTTTACAAGATATAAACGTTTGAATCATCTATCGGTATGGTAGTTGATATATTATTAACATTCGTGTCATTCCGGATCTCTCTTTTTGGATCTCTTGATCTTCAATGCAAGTCCATGTCTCTTGTCAACGAGCTACATCGCAACAAATTGAGATAGATCGTGTGTCTTTTTCATCATCGAGCTGTCGCATTGTATCATCTAACGAGAGATATTTTATATGTCTCATATAAGCAACCTTCCTCAAATGAGAAGAGTAGGTCGCATGCAAGTCTGGACCACATGACGAGCATGCACGCCTCACAAAACTATGAGGCCATGCTGAATGTTGATCTTCTCAATCATCAACTTAAATATCACACTGATAAGTTGATTGTTGTTTGGAAATTGTGCTTGTAGATTTAGTATCAGCAAAGAGTGGACTACTACACTCACTACACACACACGACTACACTTAGCTCCAAGATATATGGGAGTACGAGCTTTCACTATGCGTCACAATGTACCTCTTCTTCACAAGAACATGAAGCATATAAGTTTAACAAAAATTGATATCATGAGAAATTTCCTATATCAATAAAAGTCAGAACATATATATCAAGCTCGACAACTTTAAGGGTGATAGATATCGACCTTGATAACTATATTAAAGTTAGTTATATAACTCGATATCAAAAATGAGATGTTGTCGAGATTGATAACTATCTCAATATGGTTATAGAGATCGATAACTATAACTTAGATAGTTATAGAGATAAATATCTATCTATTTATATCAATAAAATTTGCTTGATATCATGTGATCTTTTTCTTTCTTCTCTTTTTCTTTCACGCTTTGCGTTTTTCTCAAACAAAAATGCAAAGCGGAAAAGCTCATGATATGGTACTCGTCTTGTTCTTTGGCTTGCCTAAGATCAATATCTGCTATGACTTCTTCATCATACGAATGGAAGTGCTCAGGGATAAAGTCTACTACCACATCCTATTTTTGTTGTAGCTATTGATCACCGCTGTCTTAGTGATGAGAAATGTTATTATTGTCCATCTCAGAGCTATATAGAGACGAATGTGCATCATACTTCTTATTCTCAACGAATGCATCAAACTGACATATTCTATCTTTCATACATCTTGGAAGTTGCGAGAACTCAGGTATTTGTATATGGGATGATACAAGTATGATATATGTCCGTTAAGAATATACATAATATAGTACATTAAGAATATACATAGTATTATTCATTACATAATATAAAAGACACATGAGCTATTAATCATCAGCTTATATCCTCATTAATGCATTCTCTATTAAGACAATGAATCGATAAAGATACGAGAGATTAAAAATATGAAGAATATTAGATTAATAAAAATTATAAATGAAGTATAAGCCACATGCACTTTGATGATACATTAAGTGTGAAATACATGATAGTCTACGAGATAATCTCATGAGATTCAACAACGTTTTGATGTATCCATCGATGTTAGAACATCATACCTGATCATCATCAATGAACAATGATCCTTCTACGCAATAGTGTTATCTCTAAACCCATCCACACTAAGAGTACAAACCTTGAAGCTAGGTGCAGCTCTTGTCAGTATATATTACTGACCTCCGCTATACACTAGACCACAATATGAGAACAAGATAGATAGTTGATCTTCTACAGTACGAGGAGGAATAATGATATCATTGCATGCAAAGATACTCAACCCGTCGTGCTGATCCAACATACTAGGTCTGACAATCCATTGACCACTCCAAATAATCACCTCCTCCCCAATAGATATCTCATCAAGAACCTCCAAAGTCTATGGATGAAACTCTCTAAACATCTATGCTCCACGATCTCTCAATGTAATCTCACCAAAGCGTTCGGAAACTACAATACAATCAAAGTTACTTGTATGAACTCCTCTATATCTATACCACGTCGCATACGAGGAGGAGTTACACTATGTACAAGTATGAGTGCGTACCCTCACATAATCAAACCACGAGTACCATTATCATAAGGTTTATGTGAGTAGTGTGGAGATCAAACATGTCGTCCTCATCTAGTGAAAAGATGTGTTGTTGTATCTCGTATTTATGTAGTCATGATCGACGTCTCAAATATCGACAGAATAGTATTAGAAATATTAGTGGGCTCATCATCTAGAGACATTTGTGAGCTAACCGTACTACTATGTGCTTATACATGAGTGGCTTCTAATGCTGACAACTACAATGTATCCATAGTCCGACGGATCAGATCCTTCTCCAAAGGAGAAGATGGAGTCGACAACGAGTACATAAGACGAACCACACCACCACCATCGAGAAGTTTAAAGTAGACGTATGCAATGCTTCCATAGCCCGCTGTCGTGATGTGAATCATTTTACATTGTAAATAATTCACCTCTCTGTCAAGCGTTAGTCTCTCTGAGTGAAATTATGACCTCAGAGAAGTCGACACTGGAGGATGTTATATATTTTTGAGTCTTAGTAGGTTGATTACCACGTAGATTGAGTTAAGCCCATGGGTTGTAATTACATGTCGCCCATGCATGCTTCCTAGCGAGGTAAGGTTATCTTTCGGAATTACGTGTCGTTTTACATGTCTTTGCATGTATTTTAGGGTCTACGCTGGCACTTTAGGGGCTTGACGTGGTAGCCTTTGTGCAAAATCAAGTCACCACGTGGTTTGGGACACAAAAGGACAGGGGAGTGAAGCTATGAACTCCCATTGGTCCAATTTTGTCTTTGTGTACTACTAAACTTAGTAGTAGGGGTCTTAAGAGGAGTTCGAGCATTTGGAGAGGGATCTTCGAAATCTGAGAGCATAGGGAGATAGGGTTCGTCGTGCCAAGCACTGTCAGCGAAATTTTTGATCGATTTGGAGCAATAAAGAAGGAGTTATGGCTGATTGAAGTTCGATTTGTGCCAGAATTGCAGCACTTCTGTTGATTTTGGGATTTGCGGTATCAATCGCAATAGATTTGAGAAAATCGCTTCAAACCTTCGAGGTCGCGTTCATTGTCAGCAGGGCTACGACTGTCCCCAAATTTTCATGTCAATTGAAATTGTGAGTAACTCAGGACGACCGCTGAAGCAGAGGGGGTCCGAAAAGCTCTCAATCTAGAGCATCAACTTCAGAGAGCGAGATCTGGAGTTCTGTGTACAATCAGGAGGCCCAACTTCACAGGAGTGTTCAGCAAGCTGTGTACTGCAAATCCTGTAAGAATCTTTGAAAGTGATCGAGCCAATTCTCTGTTCTAGGTCGAAATAGCTGTCTGGGTACCAGAAATTGCCGTAATTTCTCTGCTCAGAACATTTCTGCCCATATCTCGACACTCTGATTTGATCTCAAGCTGAAACTTCGTGTGTATGGTCAGTAGGGCCTCATTTACATGTAGGAGGAGTTCTGAAGTCTGAACCATCGTATGTTTCTGATTCTGGACCGTTAAAGTTCGCTGTCTGACCTTATTACTGCTAGTCTGATCTGATCTTCGCTTCCTGAACATACTGGAGGGTCCATTCGACCTGAGTGAGTGTCTATAGTGCCCTTTATGACTTGAACCCTGCCTCTGTATAGTAATCAACCACAGCTTGAAGCCCAACGCTTCCTTGAATAGACCGAACATAGCCTTCAAGGTCATATCACAGCCAGAAGGTTCCGCCCTTCCCAGGAAAACTCTCAACTCGATATCTGGTGCTTCCACTGAGAGCTCTTGGGGTGATTGATTGAGAAGGTTGAGTTCACTACAAGAAGAAGAGATGGATCGCAAGAGTGCTACTGCTGCTACTTCTACGCATGCTGCATCTACGTCTACTGCAGCTCCTTCTGTAGCACCAGCGGCTGCAGCGACATCTGCATCTGGTCTAGATACGGCTGAGATTCTGAAGACACTTGCGGCCCTGGTCCAACAGCATCCGATCGTTGGAGGGGGTGAGTTGAAATCTACCAAAGCTTTGCAAGCGATAGTTAATAGATGCGGTAGATTTGAGGGTAGAGATATTTCTAGATATCTGCGTGAATACAGAGGAGAGATGGAACTAGTTAGAGCTACTGATGCTGAGATGATAGGGAGTTTCGAGTTAGCTGTAATCCCTGAGTTGCGGGACCAGGTTAGGGATGTACAGAGAAGAAATCTAGGTGTTTGGATGAGTTTCGAGCGATCTCTTCGAGAGGAGTTTCTCGAAGAAGATTCAGAGAGAGTCACAAGAAGAACGTTTTTGGACTAGGTTGAGCAGCAACTTGGTCGTATGATGAACCTGAATGAAATGCTGAGAGAGTTTGATCGGAGATACCGACAACTCTCAACTCTTGAGAGGATAACCTTAGATGCTAGGAAAATCGAGCTTTTCCTGCAAGCTACCGATGATGCTACGGCAGATCGATTATGCTTTATGTTGACTGACCGATCGGCTGAAGGAGGAGTTACTACCGATTGGGGGAGAGTTGAGGATGCTGTTGCTGTATTGACGAGACAAAGGCGTGGAAGAGTGGCTGTGGGAGGACGTCCGCTTGCAGAAGTGACCGCTCAACCTCGCACTGCTCTTCAAGCACAGCAACCTCCGGCTCCTGCTCCCAGACCTGTTGTACCGGCTGCAGTGCCTTTGATACCAGTGGTGCCAGTTTCTGCACAAAGGGCACCGGTTCAGAGATCTGCAGAGAACCATAGACAGCAGAACCAGATCGAAGACCTGATTCGACAGATGAGAGAATTGAAGGTGGAGCTAGCTGGTCTGCAGAGAGAGCAGCCACCGGCGCCTGCTGCTGCACGTCCAGGAGGTGCTCCTGTTCGTAGATGTATCTGGTGTGACAGTCAAGATCATTTCCGAGGGGACTGTCAAGAGCTCACGGCTGCTCTGCGAGATGGTGTGGTTCGCTACCAGAACGGTAGGCTGCACCTTTCTTCTACTGAAGAGCCGCTAAGCACGCAGTTTGGACGAGGAGGCATGAGGAGTCTACCTCAGATTACAGCTGCTGCAACTGTACATGCATTGATGGCACCACCGGTAAATCCTGATGTATATGCCGGTCACATTGAAGTTTCTTCTAGTCCTACGTTGTTAGATAGGACTACTGAGAAGAAACCTGTTCAAGTTCCTTCTGAAGTACTGAAGAGAGGAGCTGAGACTATCCGTAGAGTCACAGGGTGGAGTGATCCTGTTGACGCTGCGTCTATCAAAGCATTCTTGGACGTGGATAGACACGTTCACTGGCAAGATGCTTCTGTGGAGGAGAAGAGGCGGCGAGAAGCCTCTGAACTTGATACTGGAGCTCCAGAGGAGACTGGAGATAGACGGAGGGTCACAAGGAGACGAGCGGCTCTTCCTGAAGACATCCCTTCTACTTCTGCAACTCCTCCACCTGCACCAGGTCCGATGGAGGACGTGCAGAGATCCCAGCAGGAGCCAACGACTGCTGGTAGACGGTTTACTGCCCAAGAGAAGGAGAAGGGACCGGCTTACAAGTTGGCAGCTGATATCGAAACTTCTACTGATCTGAAGAGCATCTTGGAGCAGAGGATACTGGATGCGCGAATCGAGTTTTCTCTTCGAGAAGTTCTTGGTATTGCAAAGAGGGAGTTTCACGAACTGATCATCGACATCATCAAGCGGAAGAGACAGGTGATGTCTAAACAAGTAGAAAGCCAGATGATAGAGATGGTAGGAGCTTCTGTTAATGATGCAGAATTCGGGAAGGTGCACTTTCAGGAGGCTGATGATACAAAGTACCAGCAAGAAGCGTTGGTTGCTGGTACCAATACTGCTGAATTCGATGATGAAGAAGCTGGCGATGAGAGTCCAGCTACTGATAGTGACTTCAGAAAAAGGCACTGGGCTCGTGCTACGACGGCTACACGAGTTCGCCTTGGAAGTCTTTAACCTGTTGTTGCGTTAGTTGATCACGGTTCTGAGATCAACATCATGTCATGGGAGGTGTACGAGAGAGGTCAGTGGCCTATCGAACTGAACCATGGTTGGGTGCTACGAGCTGCAAACAACCAGAAGGGTGAGTTATACGGCGCTTGTCCCAACGTGAGAGTGAAGTTGGGTGATGTGGAGGTAGATCAGCACTTCTTCGTGCAGTCTTCTGCTTCTTATCCTGTGATTATTGGTCAGCCTTATATCACCGCAGTTAGAATGGAGACGAAGGTGATGGATGATGGATCTCACTATGCTAGGATCCGTAGTCCGGATGATAGACGTTCTGTGCAGTTTCTGACCGTTCGTTCGAACCACGAACGAAACAGACAAACCTTGAGAGATTCTCCTGTCTGTAGGAGCAAGGGTTTTCTGAAACCACTCTTGTAGGCCGGGATACCAAGAGTGATGGATCTGCTGTTACTATGATCCCGTTTGAGCAGCCTGTGGGATCACAGGAGGTTGACGAAGAGGTTGCTCAAGGTTCTGAGAGTAGTTACACTGTACATAGTTGGAAATCTGGTTTGATGGCTTTCAGTTCTGATGATTGGAGTGAGTTTACGCGTGTAGAGGATTTGACTGAGAAGAATAGAAGACAGATGGAGAAGTATGCAGAAAATCTACGCTGTACGGGAGTTCTGAGTGAAGATGAGATGATTTCTGGTGTTTACGAGGAGTTTGTAGGTGTACAGTCTTTTGTTCGTTGGCTGGATGATGCAGATAAGTTGATGGAGCAGATGGGAGGAAGGGTGGTGATCCCTATCCACTCTCGTAAGGTCTATGAGGAGATTGCCTCGTGCTTGCAATCTCGTCCTCATCCGAGACTGGAGAGTGGATGGAAGGATGCAATCTGCTGGTGTGGCTCTCGTGAAGAAGCAGAGGTTCACACCAAATACAAAACTGTAGCGAAGAAGGTGAAACCAGTGGCGACCCAGTTATCTGTTGATTCACAGAAGCAAATGGAGTTAGCGGTCACTGAGCTTGTACTGAGAGATCCCAAACAGATAGGACACGAGTTTACTCAAGAGACACTCGAGCAGCTCCAGATAGGAGGGGATGGCTTCATGACTGAAGTGGTGAAACGAGCTTTTGAGCAGATGATAGTTAGCCATGGTAAGGCATTTTCTTTCTCAGCTGGAGAGATTGGTTGTGTGGATCCTAGTGTGATAGCTCCGATGGTTATCTTCACAGTTCCTCACGTATCTTGGGACTTGAAACCGATTCCAGTCCCTCGTGCCTTGCTACCGAAGGTTATTGACTTACTGAAGGAGAGGATGCGGATGGGTATTCTTGAACCATCTATGGCTCCGTACTCTAGCCGATGGTTCACAGTACCTAAGAAGACAGGAGCTTTACGCTTCATCCAAGACTTACAGCCTGCTAACAACATCACGATTCGAAATGTTGGAACAGGACCTGTGGTTGATGAAGTAGCCGAGGCATTTGCTGGAAGATCTATCTATTCTATTGGAGATCTGTTTTCAGGTTACGATCAGTTTCAGCTTGCTTTAGAGAGTAGAGACTTGATTACCATGCGTACACCTTTGGGGTTGATGCGAATGTGTACTCTTCCTCAGGGTGCGACAAACTCAGTAGCTCATATGCAAAACGCGATGCATAAGGTGTTACGAGAGTTTGTACCTGAGGTTACTATCCCATTTCTTGATCATATCCCGATGAAAGGCTGTCCGGTGGAGGACAAGGATGAAACTATGACTGCTGATGGTTGCAGAAAGTTCGTTGCAGATCACATCCGAGATGTGGAGAAGATTCTGATGCGCTTGGAAGAGGTACACCTCACTCTGTCAGGTACAAAATCTCGTTTTGGAATGTCAGAGATTGTGGTGGTTGGTCACTTATGCGGCACTTTTGGAAGACGGTGTCGTGATGTGAATTATTCCACATAGTGAATAATTCACCTCTCAGTTATTCCACATAGTGAATAATTCACCTCTCAGTTAGAAGTTAGTCTCTCTAAGTGAAGCTAAGATCTCAGAGAAGTCGATTCTGGAGGAAGTGTCCATTCGAAAATCTGAAAACACCACGGCGTAGGTCTCGTCGCGCTGATCACCGTGGTATGTTCAAAAGTTGCAAACGGAGTTGCAGGCAAAAAGTTACTTGGAGTTCTTCTACAAGATTTCTGATACCGGGAAATTTACCATAGAGCATGTCTAGAGAAAGTTATGGCACTTCGTGTTAGCAAAGGAAAGACGAAATACCGTAGCTTTCTAGCATATTAGCTTAGAAACTGGTCTTCAAAACCAGTTGTGAGATCAGCTTCCGTGGTGTAGCTGAGAAACTTGTAGGGAGGAGGTCTCCGGATCAAATCCCTTCAGACTCACAACCGGCTTGGAGTAGGCTGGCCCCTTCGGGGGAATATGAGGGGCACCAAGTTGCCTAGGGGCGGGACACTAGATGTCCCTTAAACGTACCGTGAATGCGGGACGCCTCCGTCTACCCCTGCACTAGTGCAATCACCTAGTGTGGATGCTAGAGGGAGATTACCACCGGGTTTCGAAATGGACCTCTCACCTTCGGGTTGGCGGGGTAATTAGTACGAATTCGGTTGCGGCCCTCTAAGTCCTGGGGTAGCGAGATGGCATCAAAGATACTCCAAGTCGGTACCAATTCTTTTGTAGAAAAATGTAGAGTTCGAAATACTATTCACTTGGGTCGAAAAATCAAGTGAAACTGATACCTGAGGCAATACTTACGGCACTTCGAAGTTTAAGGGGGCCGAGAAACGACAATGATGATAACTCGGGCTCCACGTGTCAGAACGAGGTGATTCCGGTGGCCAGAGGTAGCCGTGGTGGAGTTACTTCGACTGGAGGTGTCAGATGCTGACTGTACAGTCGAGACGGTGGCCGTCCGTACAGATGAATCTACGAAGCTTAGTGAAATAGTCTTCTTACGTGTAGATATATTATCAGTGATTTAATTTTCTGCTGCCATCTGTTTAGGGTATCTTTTACCTCTGCCAGGTGACAGTGAAGGATGCGTAGGATGGAGGAAAACCTAGAGGGGTGTACTCCGGAGAGAGAGAATTCTGAGGGCATTATCGCATTATCGCAGTTTGTCGATCATCGAGCAGTGTAGAGTTTACCGTGCGGGAGCTATCGAGTAGAGAGAAACAGTAGAGCTGAGGAGAAGATTTTACAGAGGTCACGTCTGAAGAGAACTTTTGTCTGATCAGAGTTTTGATATCGAGGGATTGAGAGTAGAGAGTAGAATCGAGTAGAGAGGAGACCAAGAACTTGTACGCATACTTTTCTGAAAAGAAAACGGGAAGCTTCTAGGTGAACGCGCTGGTGCTTCACAGGAGCAGTTTTCTGATATTCTGAGTTGCTGAACGTGAGCTTTGCAATCTGATTGACCTGGATTTGAAGATCTACTTGCACGCCGTGTTTTATCTTGGCCAGATCGAGAACGTGGTGGTGTTTTCTCTTGCGATCCGTATTCCGTGTGTGGTTTTCGCCCTCCTCTTCACGATCGTATCACAGCTAGAAGGTTCGCCCTTCCCAGGAAACTCTCGCCTCGACAACGGCCGAACCCAGAGAAGGTAGATGCTATAGCGAGGATAGCAGACTGTACCAACATCACTGAGGTTCGACGATTCTTAGGAGCTTGTGTGTTCTTTCGTGTGAGTATTCCTCATTATGCACACATTGCCGAGCCTCTGTATGCACTTCTGAGAAAGAGGAAGAGGCTTACTTGGCGGCAAGAGCATCACAAGACGATGGAGCAGCTGAAAGAGATTCTGAAGTCTCCACCTGTACTAAGGAGACTTAGCTACGAGAGCGGAAGACCTATCATGCTGACTGTTGACACGAGTCCAAAGGCGATTGGATGGGCAGTCGGTCAAGAAGATGCAGAAGGCGTGCGGTTTGTTTCAAGGTTTGGAGCTCGGATCTTAACAGATAGACAACGTAACTATCCTCAAGTGAAGCGTGAGTTGTGGGGAGCTGTTACTGCTATGAAGGTAGACCGAGAGTTCTTGATAGGTGCCCGTGTGATAGTAGAAACAGATTGTTTGCCTTTGCTAGGTATGATAGCAAACTGTAATACTCCAGACATAGCAATGCTACGATGGATTGCTTATATCCGGAGTATGAACCCCGAGCTGAAGCATGTAGCAGGAAAGGATAACCATGTTGCAGACATGTTATATAGGGCTCGTTATACAGATGAGGAAGAGATGATTACAGAGGTCGAAAATGAAGAGAAGAGAGACGTTTGGTGCCAAGTTGGTCAGCGTACTTCAGACTTGGAACCACTGCCGTTCTACGAGGAGTTCTACACGGAAAAGTTCCGCGATATCGGATATTATCTGAGTTTATTATGCAGACGAGAGGGTTGGAGTGATGCAGAGTTTAATGAGATCAGACTAAAGACGTACGGTTATCTTCTACGTGAAGGTTACCTGTGGAAACGTCCGAAGAGAAGAGACGGAATGCTGGCTAGAGTGGTGGATGATCAACCAACGAAGCTGAATCTGCTTAAGGAGTTTCATGACACCTTGTGGGCTGGACACCGTGGAGTTTGGGCTACGTATACGAAGATGAAGGAGCGATACTGGTGGAAGGGTTTGTATCAAGACGTAGTGGATTTTGTTGGATCATGTTTGCACTGCCAGTTCTACTCTAAAGTCCGTTACAGAGATGGACTTGTACCTACTTATCCACCTAGTATTCATTTTTCGTGGGTCCTTGATCTTGTGATGATGCCGCCGGGACTGTGAGGGATGCGCTACTTGGTGTTAGCTCAGGAAGATCTCTCCAACTACGTGGAGGGACGAGCACTACGGACGAAGACTACAGAGAACATATGTAGATTCGTGCTTGAAGATATCATCTGTCGTTATGGATCTGTTGGAAGACTACGAGCAGATAAGAGCGAGCTGAGAGGTGCAGAAGCGAAGGAGTTCTTTGCTCGTTATGGAGTAAAGCTTCGACTTACTACTGCCATGAATCCAGAAGGCATTGGTAAGAGCGAGCGAGGACACCCTTCTATTGTTCACGCTTTGGTAAAAGCATGTGATGGTAGGCCTAGAGAATGGCCGAGACTACTTCTATTTTTTTTATGGGCTGATAGAACTACACATTGTACCACGACTGGCTATATGCCAGTTGAGCTTATGCTGGGGCAGAAACCGATCATGCCTGCTGAGGAGGACTTTCCTACGTGGGCTACGCTACCGTGGGAAGATGGTATAGATCATACTTCACTCCTTGCTTTACGAACTAGGCAGTTGGAGCGAAGGGAGGAGGATCTTGCTGAGGCGCAAGAGAAGCTGAAGGTGGCTCGAGTCAGACACAAAGAGCGTTTCGACAAGACTCACCGACTACGACCAAAGCCAATACGTGTTGGTGATTGGGTTCTGGTGTATGATAGCACGCTGGAGAACCAGCATTCTACACTTCGTAAGTTCTCGCGAAGATGGTTCGGGCCTTATGTTGTGTTAGATGTATACGAGAATGCCACTTATGGTTTACGTGAGTTAGATGGTACTCCTTTGAAACTATCTGTGGCCTGCAAGCGAGTGAAGTTGTTCAAACAACGTGGAGGATCAGTAGATTTGTTCAACTTTCTGGAGTCTGAACAGAGAGTGACAAGAGATGAAGACGCCTCGGCTACTGAAGAGGTTGAGGCGGAGGAGAACGATGATGATGAAGAACAAACTGAAGACTGAAGAGGCTGACACATGCTGGAGGATGTGCAGGTTTGGAGGGGGTGGATGTCGTGATGTGAATCATTTTACATTGTAAATAATTCACCTCTCTGTCAAGCGTTAGTCTCTCTGAGTGAAATTATGACCTCAGAGAAGTCGACACTGGAGGATGTTATATATTTTTGAGTCTTAGTAGGTTGATTACCACGTAGATTGAGTTAAGCCCATGGGTTGTAATTACATGTCGCCCATGCATGCTTCCTAGCGAGGTTAGGTTATCTTTCGGAATTACGCGTCGTTTTACATGTCTTTGCATGTAGTTTAGGGTCTACGCTGGCACTTTAGGGGCTTGACGTGGTAGCCTTTGTGCAAAATCAAGTCACCACGTGGTTTGGGACACAAAAGGACAGGGGAGTGAAGCTATGAACTCCCATTGGTCCAATTTTGTCTTTGCGTACTACTAAACTTAGTAGTAGGGGTCTTAAGAGGAGTTCGAGCATTTGGAGAGGGATCTTCAAAATCTGAGAGCACAGGGAGATAGGGTTCGTCGTGCCAAGCACTGTCAGCGAAATTTTTGATCGATTTGGAGCAATAAAGAAGGAGTTATGGCTGATTGAAGTTCGATTTGTGCCAGAATTGCAGCACTTTTGTTGATTTTGGGGTTTTCGGTATCAATCGCAGTAGATTTGAGAAAATCGCTTCAAACCTTCGAGGTCGCGTTCATTGTCAGCAGGGCTACGACTGTCCCCAAATTTTCATGTCAATTGAAATTGTGAGTAACTCAGGACGACCGCTGAAGCAGAGGGGGTCCGAAAAGCTCTCAATCTAGAGCATCAACTTCAGAGAGCGAGATCTGGAGTTCTGTGTACAATCAGGAGGCCCAACTTCACAGGAGTGTTCAGCAAGCTATGTACTGCAAATCCTGTAAGAATCTTTGAAAGTGATCGAGCCAATTCTCTGTTCTAGGTCGAAATAGCTGTCTGGGTACCAGAAATTGCCATAATTTCTCTGCTCAGAACATTTCTGCCCATATCTCGACACTCTGATTTGATCTCAAGCTGAAACTTCGTGTGTATGGTCAGTAGGGCCTCATTTACATGTAGGAGGAGTTCTGAAGTCTGAACCATCGTATGTTTCTGATTCTGGACCGTTAAAGTTCGCTGTCTGACCTTATTACTGCTAGTCTGATCTGATCTTCGCTTCCTGAACATACTGGAGGGTCCATTCGACCTGAGTGAGTGTCTATAGTGCCCTTTATGACCTGAACCCTGCCTCTGTATAGTAATCAACCACAGCTTGAAGCCCAACGCTTCCTTGAATAGACCGAACATAGCCTTCAAGGTCATATCACAGCCAGAAGGTTCCGCCCTTCTCAGGAAAACTCTCAACTCGACATCTGGTGCTTCCACTGAGAGCTCTTGGGGTGATTGATTGAGAAGGTTGAGTTCACTACAAGAAGAAGAGATGGATCGCAAGAGTGCTGCTGCTGCTACTTCTACGCATGCTGCATCTACGTCTACTGCAGCTCCTTCTGTAGCACCAGCGGCTGCAGCGACATCTGCATCTGGTCTAGATACGGCTGAGATTGTGAAGACACTTGCGGCCGTGGTCCAACAGCATCCGATCGTTGGAGGGGGTGAGTTGAAATCTACCAAAGCTTTGCAAGCGATAGTTAATAGATGCTAGTCTGATCTGATCTTCGCTTCCTGAACATACTGGAGGGTCCATTCGACCTGAGTGAGTGTCTATAGTGCCCTTTATGACCTGAACCCTGCCTCTGTATAGTAATCAACCACAGCTTGAAGCCCAACGCTTCCCTGAGTAGACCGAACATAGCCTTCAAGGTCATATCACAGCCAGAAGGTTCCGCCCTTCCTATGAAAACTCTCAACTCGACATCCCGCTCAACAAGACAATGACAAAAAACTGCACTAGAGGTGATGGGTCTGCTTCGTATCTGATCTATGTTGACTCGTATACTTCGATGACTCCCCTCCATCATGATGACTTCATCGTCGCTCTTGATCCCATGCAATCATCGCCATCTTTAGCACACCATCTCTACACTTGATGCAATGACAAGCACTGCTGTTACTGCTAAATCCACACGAGGACATCGTTAACCGGGGCCTAAACTCTTCGTTGCTTGAGCCGCATGCGGGCAAACTCGCACGTGCGGTTCTTTTTTTGAGTTTGGTTTCCGGCGGATTGTCCATTTCAGTAGATTTTAGATCTACGTCATACTTAGGATTATTACTGAAGCCAAGGGAAGGCCGTAGGCCGCAGCTGAAGCCCGGATAACGTAAAGCCAGAAAGTTCACAGTATCTGCCCTTTTTTTGTGGCTCTTGCTTTCTGATGATAGATGGTGACTGCGACCAGCTACCATATTAAGAGTCTTATGATGTACTACTGTCGACTGGAGTATGAGATCTATCACATCTCCTATCACGTGCTTGTCCATCCGGATTCGGGGTACCAGAAGCATATTGTTCATACAAGTAAAACTTCAATTAAACGAGTCTAAGTCATATTAGGGCATACAACAATCGTATAAACTAATAATAATTACAATGCATATTATACAATATCATACAAATAATTCAAACCTTATGTCTACAATAGTGTCATAAACTATTGTAGATTACGTTGATCATTCAAGATATTACTACACTATCAATGCAAAATAAATCCTAACTTAAGAGGTGGCACAAATATGGTATAACTGAGAAAAATAATAAGCAATCATTACACCTAACAAATATCACAAACTATCATATACTACCTTAACTATATTAAATAACTAGTAATAATATACTTAATACTAAACTCAAATGAATGAATGAATGAATGAATAAATTTTAGAACTAAGACTACAAAATTACTTTACACTACACTAATCATATTAAAGAACTCACAATAACTCATTTGTACTAAACTAATACGGACAAATATTTTTAAAACAATTAGAATCTTATAAATGTACTTATCATAATAATAGTATGCATGGTATACAAACAAATCATTAATTTGTGCGACTGTAAAATCACCATAAACTACATAATAATAAAGACTTAGTGATAATCTAACAAACTAATTCAATTTGATTTAACTGCTAACAACAAAAGCAACGACGTACTAACCTAATAAAACAACAATGTACTAACATACTAACTTTTAACAAACACATTTTTACGCTACTCGAAACATCGTAAAAGGAGGAGACATAGATTTATGTGCGGTCTGCATCATAAACCACACCCTTTTCAAAAGGATGATGTATTTGCAATGTGGATCATATTGTAAACCACCCTAAACAACAGATGGATTTATGATACGGATTGCATCGTAAACCATCATAAACTAAAGGTGGAGAGATTTATGATGAGATCCGTATCGTAAATTTCATCGTTAATTGAGCCCTTTAAGATTTCGAACCTTTTTTAACGATGCGATCCGCATCGTAAATTGGCTCGAATTAAGTCTTGTCACCTTAGTGAAAGAACCTAGAGAACATATCGAGTTGTTGACTCATAGGGTAAAAGAGAGAGAGAGAGATGTGGAGTGCGCGAGCTGTTGTCATGTCTTATTGCTATTGTGAATCACTAATACTAGCATAGAGAGTGCCAAAATTGTTCAGATCCCTCTGATGGAATTGAACTGGAGGATGAGAGTTTGGAGGTTATATGAGCTGCCATGGAATCAACAAGCTACCGAGGAGCAGTCAGTAGCTTGTAAGACTCGAATGCCTTCGAATTTTTACTATAATCACGTGTTTTCACTATAATAGCATTATGATGATGTACACTAGTATGTTTGAGCATTGGAATGCAAATTTTGCATGCCATAACAAATGTATGCTCATTTTCTATGATTCAATGATGTATGAATTTCATTGTGAGTACTTGAATGTAATTTGGTGCTCCTTTGACATTTGTTTGTGCTCTTTGTGCTTGTTGGCACCTTGTAGCTTGTCCCCCTTTCTCACGATCCACTCCTAGATCTGTATTTTACTTTCTAGCACTCTGTTTGAACCCAAAGATATCCTTATAGGTCAGAGGTCAGATTTTGACCTCTTCCAAGCTCCCGAGCTTTTCAGATTTGTATTATTTCTTTGTAGCTCTTTCATGGACCCACTAGATCCTTATAGTGACCCATCTGACCTTTGTGTTATCTTCCAAATTATCTTTTTTCAGTTCTGAATATTACATTTTTCGTAGGTCTTACATAGAGCTTTTTAGCTCTTCATTTCACCATTCAATTTACTGATAGGTCCCACCGGACTTCTTATCTATCCATCCTTTCTCTACTCTATTAGTGGGTCTCACTAGAACATCGTAAGTTCTCAAGATCTAATTGCATGTCTCTACTAGTGACCTAAAGTACCACGACTATTTCTAGTTTTGAGCCATCTGTTGATTTTTTTCACAGCTGTAGTATTCAAATCACTTAGTCATGACTAGGTCTGGTGGTTCAAGTCATGGACGACCTCCACCGGACCTATCTCCGTTAGTCCTTTCCACAACACATGGTGGTGGTGATATTCCTCGACTTGATATTATGTACACTCAGTGCCTGACGATGTTGAGACAGTAGAGATCACTAGGACATATGTGACTTCTACGACATTGCTTTGATCATAACGAACATGATCAGAGCCATGGTGTAAGGAGTCGAACAGTCCACGACCCCACTTGTACAAAAACTGGTAGTATTTGTAACACCGTTAGTTCTCTCGCAATCGTCCACTCCACTAGATCTGTAATAAGTAGAGTTCTATTTGTCGATAATAAGTGAAAATTTGTTTAGTAAAATCTTTGGTATAACAATCAGTCACGTCTAAGTCAGTCCGAGGATAGATGCAACAAAAGTACTTATACTAATAGACGAGAGCGTCAAAAGTTCACCAAAACTTTCCAGAAGGAATTTGAGGATCCAAATGTTTGTTTTTATCTGAAAAGAGGCCGCTAGAGACAAGGCTTAAGGCATGTGTTAAATGTCATGGTTCGTACTCTTTGAGTGCTTTCCAATTAGTCCTTGTTTGGCTCATTCTGAACCCTCTAGATGTTGTTCTGAAGTTTCGGATATAAGGTTATATGTAAATCACGTCAGTGATACGTGTGCTCACTTTGGGAGGTCTACATTGGTCTGAATCTTATCATCTACTCTTTCTCTCACTATATAAAATATGGGATAAATTGAAAGATCGATGGACAAACTGAAAAAGCCAATCAAACAACCGAGGACATGTTACGGACCTTTACTCAAGAGGAGCAAGCGAAGTGAGACACCTTACTTCTTTTGGTAGAATTTGCCTACAACAATTCCCTCAATGCATCTACTCGTGAAACTCCTTTTTATCTCATGTACGAAGAATACCCTCTCACACCGATAAGCTTGAGACGATTATGTACAAGGTGGTCAACACCAAAGTGGATGTTGTCAATGAATTCGCTGCACTAATTCAGCAAGGAGTAAAAAAAGCTAAGATGAAATTGCAAGTTTGCTCAGAATGGACAAAAGCAATATGCTGATGGACACCGTCGACATGAAGAGTTCATGATTGATGATCAAGTATGGTTATCCACAACCAACTTTATGTTGGTCGGCAGTCATAAATTCAACCCTCGCTTCATCGGATCTTTCTATGTTGTTCAAAGAATAGGAGCAGTTGCATATCAACTCGAACTTCCATATCACATGAAGATTCATCCAGTTTTTCATGTATCCTTATTATGACAATATGCACCACGACCCTAACGATCCATAACGATGCAATTCTTCTTAATTCATAATAATCTCAGCCTCTTCCTCAAATCATCGATGACGAAGAAGAGTTTGAAGTAGAATTCATCTTGAAGAAACGTGTTCATGAGACTCGTCATCAATGCGTAGATTACTTGGTGAAATGAAAAGGATATCCATTACATGAAGCAACATGGGAAACTACAACTAATCTTAAAACCGCACCACTCGTAGTGAAAGCTTTCGAACATCACTCGGACAACGATGATGTTGCTTCTTGAAACGGGGAGGTTTGTAATAAGTAGAGTTTTACTTATCGATTAGAGGTGAAAATTTGTTTGATAAAAGTATTTGGTATAATAATCAGTTACGTCTAAGTCGGCATGAGGATAGATGTAGCAAAAGAGTACTTTTACTAATAGACAAGAGCGTCAAAGTTCACCAAAACTTTCTGAAAGGATCGTTTTTTCTCCAAAAACGAGCCACTAGAGACAAGGCTGAAGGAATGCTTTAAATGTCATGGTTTGTACTCTTCGAGAGCTTTCCAACGAGCTCTTGTTTGACTCATTCTGAGCCCTCTAGATGTTATTTTGGAGTATCAGATCTAAGACTGCATGTAAACCACATCAGCGATCCGTGTGCTCACTTTGGGAGGTCAGCATTGGTCTTAATCTTATCATGTACTATTTTTCTCATGATATAAAGCATGAGAATGCACCTCTAAGAACATTCAAGTTTGAGTTCATTCTAGAGCCCCGTCTTACAAGGTCCATCAACCTCGAGGGTCCATTGATAAGAGCGAGATTGTTGCTCAGTCCTCGCGTCTTACGAGTAAGGGTAGTCATGAATTGACAACCACATGTTCTATTATAATGACATTTCTCTCGTATAGCAAGTGAGAGTCGAAAGAGAGATCAAGATCATGTTCAAAAATAGGTCTTGCATTAGTGAGCAATGGGTACTTCAAGATATGCAGAACGCATTGAGAAATCAACGTTATGAGATGCATAAGAAGATTAGAGCCATGTTTGCACTTTTGTTAGAGGGAGAGGAGTCTACATGCCCTCTTTGAGTTCCACATGAGAGTTTCGAGGTTTTTCTATCCGAAGAGTTAAAGATGCATTGGGTTGAGGAGGCTGAAAGAGATCTTCTATGTGCTCAAGACAAGTCATCCACTGATCGACAGCTCTCTCGTTCTTTCCAGTGGTATGTTCAAAGATATAGTTCTGAACTTTATATTATCATTGATTCATCTTCTAGTAATAGTTAGTCATGAACTAAATATCTTATGTCTAATCGTGTTATTTGTTGATGAAGTATGCGAGATAAAACCAAGCGTGAGTGTGACACTGTGGGTGATCTTGACCACTGGTTCATTGAAGAAAGACAACGTGTCACTGTTCGTAAAAAGGTCATAAGCCGATTTGGACAAGACGACTTTCTTGCATCCTTTTATAAATTCGTGTCTTGTCTTCATTCCATTTTATGACTGTTTTATTCTTGCTCTTAAGTTACTTCTTAATTTTATCTACTTCTTATCCTTTATTATTATTCTTCACTCGCATTCTATGTTATTTGTATTCTTTTGCAACGATATGAGCTAAACAAGAACTGACGAATGAGGAGATCCGATTTGTAGAGAAACATGATGTCAAGAAGTTGTGTGAGCAAGAAGCTATAGGTCAGTATGTGTGATCAGCGTGTATGATTTTTACCATTGTGTTTTATGTATGATGTTAATGATTTTCACAAAGTTTATATGTACTTATGTTTGTTATTTGTTGATAGTCTCCTAGTCTGACATTGCCTCTACCTCGAGAAGAGTACCAGTTTGACACTGATGTGGAGTCATATGACGCTGAACCAGTTTTATGTCCAAGAGAGAAGACAATTGTCACCATAGAAGTAGCAGCCACCAAAAAAAAGACAGCGGATGCCAAAAAGAGAAGTCAGAAGACAAGAGCAGTAGAGATAATAATTATGTCATAATAATCAAAGTCATAGACTATTTACGCTCTATCGAGTTTGTGTCTTAATACTCTAGTTTAATTCAAGTTCTCTATGTGTTATAGACATATGGATCTATTTTGTCAAAGTACAAGTTTAAACATACATAACATGAATGTATTATGCTAGATATAAACAAAATCCCTACAAAGTTTGCTTAGAAAATATTCTAAACATACAATGCAAATCGCATCATAACTTGCCATGCAAAAGACATTATAGCATAATTGCAAATATCATCATACATTTTTATGGACAACGTACTGTAAACGAACACAACACGAAAAAAACATACAATGCTAAAAATATCACAATATACAATACAAGATATATACATATGATGATAATAAAATGATAACTTTTCATTCGATATGCATCACAAGTTAGGATGCGTATCTCATCACAACATGCAATGAACACTATATTGTAACTTGTGATGTCAAATAAATCGTAAACTATGATATAGAGATCATGGTAGTTTGTGATACATTGCACATCTTAAACTACGATGGATATCACATGGCATGTTGTGATGGATATTGCATCACAAATTGTGATGCACTCACATTTAACATCACATTGCAAATGAGTTTTTTCAAAATTTCAACTGCTTAAAGTTTATGATAAACTTCTGATGTGCTTCTTATGTAACTATGATGTGACATGATAATGTGTCTTGCATCGCAACTTGCGATACATATTACAAGTAGTGCATCGCAAGTTTAGTTTCATTTAATGAATGTCTTTTCAGTCTCGAGTAGTTTATGATGCAATCCGCATCATAAAAGCATGAACTCCGCAGTAGTGATGTAGATTGTAGTCAAGTCACAAATCTCTAACTTACAAGGACTTGAGGTTGATCCTTCTCATCACCGGGACATAGATGCAAGTTGAAGACGTACATCACGAACAATTTACATATTTCTATCTGAATATAATCCAGTTGAATAATCACTCATCTTGAAAAACACTATCTATCATGTCATATATTTATATTAAAGACTATAACACATGTTATGTGTCGTGAACTTCCTTCTTTTCAAACAAATAACACTTTTGGTTTACTGTTTTCATATAAGATATCTACTAGATAAACAAATAACTGTATAATATAAACAACATCAAACTATAATGATAATAAGATTTATGAAATAAATCCATGTATAAATGCTATAAAAGGATTTTTAAACCCACAAATGTAAGATTTAAACATAATAAAGAGAGCTTAAAAACGAGTTTAGGAAACTAGGTACACGCAGCAATAAAGTTTTATGAAAATCTTCATTGGTTTTCTCGTAGAAACGTGAGATGTTAATCTTAGTTATTAAATATTCTCACTATATAATAAATATGGTAACAAACTTTTTATTTTAATGTACTAGAATCCTAACTACACGACGTACACGACTATAATTTATTGACGATCCCGAGTTCTGCTCCGTTTTTTACATATTTCATAAACTTGAAAACCATAAATATTGATATTTTAACGGCAAGTAACCTTCCCCTTCAATTTTCCTCAAGATCTAGAGCACATAAGGTTGTAGCTCCGTTGTAGGGATATAATGAATTCAACATGAGAGAGATTATCTCATTTGATCATAGTGCTTGCCCCTCCACTTCGCACAATATAAAACTCTTAAAGAAGAAATAAGTCTACATTTCTTCCAAACACACGCTCTTTGTGTAAAGGTCAATCGAGATATCAGTAGTTAATAGTATCAATAGTTAATGTGGTCTGCTTTTTTATTGATTATTCGATCACATAGCATGACATGAAAGTGGTGGGTGGAGTTGTATCCATTTTTTGCGGAAAGAGCGAGACATTTATTTTAACACACTTCTAATATGTTTATCGAAAATTTACCCTATTCATCTTAAGATTGTGTTACTTGACCGCGATCTTGACTGACAAAAAGTAAGTTTACAACCACATGAAGACACGACACAAGACAAATAAAAAATCACATGGGCTGATAATATATTATAAAGACATTCTTAACTTTTATCTCAGTGAAGCTGGGTGGTGATATGCACGTCTCACATTCAGATGACATGGCATTTTAACATGCTGAATCTGATATTGCCAGTCAAGGGTGTGGTCAAGTAATATAGAGTTAAGAGGGATGAGTCAAGTCCGATAAACATATTAGAGATACAGTCAAGTAAATCTTTGTGAAAAAACTCTATTCCCAACTTAAATTAATCTACTGTCAAGAAAAATATCATTGATAAGTATATATCCTATAAAGAATTTTAATCACAAATGATGTGTGGTAAGTCGTTAGCCTTCCCAGGTTACAGAATTTAAAGTGATGCTTTAGTTCATCCCAAACTTAAACCACATGTGATTCAGAGGCATATTATTCATACACTTAACACAAATAGTGAAAATCTTCTCACGTTCCTCGTTGTCTGACTTCCTTGCATTATCACTGCTTCCGAGTTCGGAAGTAATGATAATGCAAGGACAGTTTAATTTAATACCTAACCCTTCCGGCAGGAAGGGTTAGGTATTAAATTAAACTAAATATATTTTAGTGTACTAACGAGTGTACATGCCCGGTCTTATATGTTTTGAAGCGCAGCACTCTGGCCAAGGTTTATGGGTCATTTCTTACTCTCCCCGTGTTTCTAGGCGTTTCCAAAAATAGAAATTAAATAATAAATAAATTTTATTTTATTTTATTTTTATATATAAACAATATTATATATATATATTCTATAATCTGGTGCGTCTGGTACTCTTTTCTGTTTGACATGCCCCCGAATGAATTAATTTTTTTGTTTGCATGCACGGAAGTGAACAATCTGTTAATAAAACAGTGCAGTGGACAAAGCTGGCGTTGCAGTCTGGAATGAGAGAGAGAAAAAAATAAAGTTTATACGTTTGTCTTTTTCCTCCGCTTTCCTGTTTGTGCACTTTGGATGCATATTCGCCATGTATCTCATCAGAATGAGTCCAAAAACATTATGCTCAGCGCAAAGAAACAAAATGATCCTTCTTTCCCCTACCTTCAACGGTTCACAACACGTCCTGGTCACGGTAATAGTCCAAATGCTTTATACTCTTTTGATGAAAAGCTAACATCTTCCCCGCTGAAGGAACCATCAACAGAATCTTAATGTAGAGAATCAGAATCTTATGAATACAACTAAAATCCATTGAACTACGAGAAAAACTGCTTGGTCAGTTTCCTCCAGTTCAGATCTCGCCATGAATACGGTCCGTCTCTTATTGAGGTCAGGGAGGATGGAATTTGCTCTATCCTTTAAAATGAAAGCAGCTTTGCTGGACCTAAAAGCTTAAGCCTCTAGCAGTTTCTGCACGAAACTGCTCCATACAATTTCTGAACGCTATCAACTTTGTGATTCCCTACATAGCTGCATTCCTTTCTTTGGAGAAGTTATTGAGCCACTCTCCAATACTATACCCTAAATGTGAGATAAACGTACCCAATGCACGTGTGAGCTGCCATGTATAACACGATTGGGAAGAGAGAAGGTAAGCTGGGGATAGGACCCAAATCTTGTCCTCCTAAAATAAATTTTCAGGAAACGTATCTTCTCTAGTAGACGGTTGATTGCTTTTCCTATAAAGCATTTTCCCCACTTGACTTTTACTCCATAACATTATTCTCTACATCTTCATCAATCGTACACACCGTAAATCCATCATACACGAGTCAACACACTGAGGGGAGAATGATACACATTTTCTGAAGTTACACATTCCTGGAAGTCTACCTATGTTTTTTAAACACATAGGTAGAATAATTAATTAAGATTGTAAATTTTCTAAATAATTTATGAAAAGACTATTAAGAAAAGCTTGTTGTTCCACCATATACGTTCTGAATGCATTGACAACATCTTCTTAAGGTATTTTTAATTCGATAACCTGGAAAATTTTCATCATTCCCCGGATCTCTATCTGGGACATCTCAATAGCTACTCCGAAAGGACTTTCAAATGTATTATATATCTCGCGATCCGAAAACTGATCGCCGTAGTTTGAAAACTTTTTGTAGTTCATGACTGCCGCTCTAAATGAGAACTCCTCCGAAGAAAGAGGAGTTTCTGTTTTCCGTCGCAAGACGTTTTCTGGAACATGTATACACATGGTTGCTTATTCACTTCTTCAGATGGAAGAGGAAGAGTGCTACAACTTTCATTTATTACCTAACCCTTCCAATGGGAAAGGTTAGGTAATAAATCAATGTATTTATGTATTGATCGATTTATCATTTTAATGTAGCACTTGTGCCCTCTGAAGCGCAAAGTCTCACACTCCACTTATGGGTTTTCTACAAGGTTTCTAACGTTTTTGGAACAACTGATAACTAATATTTGAATATTATTTTGATTTTGAGTGAGATTTTGAGTGAGATTTTGAGTTGAGATTTTGAGTTTTGATTTTGATTATCTCCTCCAGTCTTGATAATCATTACTGATAACACTAGCTCTAGTGATCCTCTATTGTGTGCACAAAGAGTCAGAGACCGATGAGGGTGGCATTAGTTGTAGTCAAGGTCGAACATTGCGCGGTGAATGCAGTTTCAAGAATTTCGACATATTTATGGTGAATAATAAGCATGCTCAACCACCTATGCGCAACTTTTGCTCGGTGTTATCAGAACAATTATATTTTTTATTAAACATAAATTCTGTAATAAGTTTTATTAAAAATCAAAAGTAATATATAACTATTAAATGTTTCACAGAGAGTATTGCAGAAACGTTAAGAGAACCCATAAGTAAAGTCTATACCAACGTGCCTCCAATGATATAAATCCGGAAGCTTATTGACTAAATAGAGTATTTTTATCATTACCTAACCCTTCCGTAAGAAGAATTAGGAACTTTCAGATGGAAGAGGTGAAATAAGCAAGCATGCTTGATCAACTTCGGGAATTTCTTGTCTCTTTATATTATCACAAATATTATAAATATTATATAAAAATTGTAGATCAAGTTATAATGGAAACTAAAATTAAAGCTGAACTACTAATGTTAGTTGTTCTGTGAACAGAGGCAATGTCAATAAAAACCCCATAAGTGGAGTGCAGGACGAGGTGATTTCGGGGTACAAGTCCGAGAGCCTACTGAAACAGACAATTGTTTTAATAAATATGAATTTATCACCTAATCCTTCTCGTTGGAAGGGTTAGGTAATTAATTAAGCTGAATAAGCAAGCTGAGAGCAGGCTGGAAGATTTTCAGATTGAAGAGGTGAATAAATAAGCAAGCTTGCGCTGAGTACGCATCTCAAGCGACTTAACGAGTAACAACCCAGAATAAGACAAGCATGAGATGAGGGCAAAAACATAACTTTGCTATTGGTTACACTCCACTCTCTAGCACTAGATGACACTGAAAAATGATTTGAAACATGCAAAATAATAAGAGACTGATGTGCAAGGATGTATATACAGAAAAAAAAGGAATTGGAGCAAGAGAAAACTTTGACAAGTTACAGTTCAAAGAGAAATAAAAATAAAAATCTAGTGTAATTTCTAAATTAAGAAATGAAGACTCACTTGCATAGAAATGCGTGAAGATCCACTTGGATGCACACAAGTGAGAAACAAAATATAAAACTATAAACTCATAAATTTTAGCTCTCATTCCACAAGAAAGTCTTTGTACGAGAGAAATAATTTATTTTATTGGTGATAAATAATTACCGTTGTGACTAAGAGGTGTACAAGAAAATAAGCGGAGGCAATAAGGAGAGACTGTGAGCTTGTACTAATTTATTGTATTAGTTTATATTTAAATAACTAATCCATCTATTTAATACTTATTACAGTCTAACTACTACAAGCGATTATCCATGATTATAAACATTCATGGTCAATAATATGCATGATTCTTGAGCTATTGGTAGTAAAGAAAGAAAACAACAAGCGAAAATACAGAAGAGAAATTCAACTTAGAGACTGGAGAGTGAAACATAAATAAGGCATAGAAAAAAGAACGATGATCGAGAATCAAATTACTGCATATAAATATTAGTGATAAATCTTACAATTGACTAAGACTCGTGTGTTAAAAACTCTATATTTTCTCCAGCACGACCTCTTTTGCTGCAAGTTGCATGCATATTCACTTCTTCCAAGTTTGGAAAAGTGAATATGCATGTCTTTTAATTAATGGACTATCCTTCATGTTGGAAAAGTTAGTGCATTTAAAGACACTTGAACTGAATACTGTTTATTGACACAATGAAGAACTTTATGGAAACCAAGCATATTCTCTGTTCACTGTACTTACAGTTTTATAGCTACGAACACCCAGGTGTCCAACTCTATGAAAACAAGCCTCGTAAGTTGAAGAGAGAATTGAGAAATTTAAATTTAGTTCTTTAAATTTAGTCATCTGGACAATTTAACCTTCTGTTCTGCTTTTATGTTTTTTTCGGAAGATAGCATCTTCTATTCATCTTTTGTTCTTTACTCTGTCTATTAATCATTTAACATACTGATCCGTTACTGCAGAATTTGTTTTCCAGGAACATAGTAGTTGACAGCCAACCATTTCTGATAATTTTCTTCACTAAACCAACGACTGTCTTTTTCCTTCCTTGAGCCAAAACGTGACTTTGGATGTATATTTGCTTTCATACAACAACGAGATAATATCTATAACTGAATTCCATATGTTAAAAAACTCCACATATTTAGCATAGAGGTCCACGACACTCTTGTCATGAGGATGTGGAGCACGTGAGGTTACTTGACGTTTGTAATTATTAACCTACATTATAACAATGTAAGTATGCTTGTAGACACAGTTCACTTTTCATAGAAAGTTATGAACTAGAACGAATAATAAAATTTATTTATAACTTGGTTTAATTTATTACCTAATCCTTCCCAGAGAAATAGTTAGCTTATAAATTAAATTGCTGCATAAAATATATTCCATCTGAAGATGGAGGAGATGACTATGCATGCCTCAAACACAAACAATCGTGGTAATAACGGCTTTGGAGCCTCTTTGCAAGAGCGATCAACCACTAACATTTTCTTACCGTAGTGTTTATATTGTGGCTTGACTCTACATATTCTGGAAGAGCTATTTTCACAAAATAAGGTTAGTCCTTTTGGTAAACTGAATACTCTTAGTAATAAATCAACAAGTATCATGGGGAAAGTTTGTTGGATCTCGTGATCTACGTATGTCCATTGTTTAAGTTATACATACATAAGGCAATACATCTTTGATAATATAACATGATATTTAATATTCATCATTTTCAGATTGAAGTGCACATATAATCCCTTAGAAAATAAACTCAATTAAGTTCTTTTGTCACAATGTCTGGGAGACATTTTATCAGTTTCATCACGAACGCTTTAGAGATTCAAACAAGCACTCTCTTCAAATAGGGGTGTCAAAGTTAAAGAATCTCTGAAATATTCCGGAGCCGCGGGAGTGAGTTACGGATTCGACAAGACTGCGGCCAGTGTTTCCTGCGGGTACCTCAGGAGGTACTCGCATGAAAACGTCACGGGCGTTTTCTTAAGGCTATTCACTGGTTTTTTTTTTGTTTTTTTTGCAATGGATTCTCTGCTACTCCAAGTACTTATCTTGAGTGTGGAAACGAAAAAAATAATCAATGATAAAATCTCGATGTTGAATCTCGAGCGCGATCTCGAATGAAGTGCGGTTATATACAAACTTACCCGTGACAATTTTACGTCCAGTTACCTCTCAGCCGTTGAAGAATGTTTTTTCTAAACTTTGACACCCCTAATACTCCAGAAAAAATGTGCACATACATGTATTTGAATTAACCATTTAACACATGATAACATGGAATGCAATCAATGACAAATCAGTTTGAAATCTGATCATGAAATCTGGTACTTTAAATTCATAAGTACCAGATTTCATGTTGTCTTAATAATCATTTTAAATTGATTTTGATTATGCACTAGTTTTGGATTTTATGATAACTTATCTAAAACATTCAGACAACAAAAGAAGACAAAGCTTATGACTGACGTTACTATGATGTAATCTTTGTTACTTCCTGACTGAAAAGTAAACATTATATTTGTGACATATGTTTCTGCGGTTTTTGTACATTTCAGATATTTTGAATGGTTTATTAAGATATTTTAATATTTTCTTATAAATTTTCAAACAACAAGACATTACAAATGTTGATCTTACTTATATTATAATACTTTTAACGAATATAATAAACGAAAGAAAACTTCAATTATTACAAATACAAAAGACACATCTTTCTAAAATCTATTTATGAAACACGGATAAACAGATGTGCCAACAATTTAACCTATGAATAAAGAGAGTGAAATACGAGTGGAGAATGGTTTTTCAAATTTGTCGAATATTAGAATATTCCACACAATAGTAGTTATAAAACAAGAACCCATCTTCAATGTGATAGCAGTTATTACTATTTTAACTTGAATTAGAGTTTAAAGTGAAATTTTGACTTAATTTTAAAGATTATACTATTTTATTATCTTTCACGTTGCTGTGGACTAACTACTGATTTTCTTATGCAACTAAAAAATAGAATATTGATCACAATCAAAATTTTCAATATTCATTCAATATTCAAAGACTATGACTACATGGAATTTAGTATTAATCCAAGTAATGGTTTCCTCGAATATTAACTAATAATGCAAATCCATTTTGCTTCTGAACAAAATATTCATATTTATATATCAAAAGTATTAAAACTATAGGTATTAATCTTCCACATTTTCATTGTACTAGTTGGACGATAGATTTTCTTAAAAGTAAATTATTCATATATGTATCAAGAGTGGTAAAACGGTGGGGCTTTTAATCTATCGCATTTGCATTCTAATGATTACAGAATAGGTGAAATAAATATTTTGAGGGCAATGTCGTGTAGCAAATGATTGTAATGCATAGAACCAGATGCAAACTAGAGGATGTACAAGATTGCTGCATGTTATGCATTTGAATACTGATTACATGTTAGAATACATGTGTAAACCTTCAAACATAACTTAAAGGATCTGGATGATCGATGTCAACGAAAAGAAAATAGTCACGCTGTTTGACTATTTTCGTTCCTTTGACACTTTACCGTATCTCGAGGTCAGATTCTGCACTTGTGTGTAGAATATTTATATTTTTAATATAAATTCAGATTTTACACTCAAGATTGAAAATAAGAAAAAACTTGTAAAATTTATAAATTTTTATTATTAACTTAAAAAAATTTAACTGAGTTTACTTTTCCTTCGACGTTCATTCAAAATATACTAGATTTTCATTAAAATCTCTTCTTGAGATTTCGGCACTTTACTCATGAAACTTTTTAAAAGTGTGTACATGAATTTCCTGTATTATTCTCTTCCGAATCTAACCCCAAAGTACGGTAACCAAGAGTAGGAGATTGGCCTCTAGGACATAATTTGCATTTATTCATTTCGTTCTGATTCATCGAATGTGAATGTGAAGGATTAGAAGCGTACTATAGAACACACATAACATGTTCATGTCAAAGCTAGATAGGATAATAGAATCTATAAACATGTTAAGATCGAGACTGAGATCTTCTAACGGACAATAAGCCTACTCGATCAACTTCGGTACCTTTTGTTCTCTTTATGTTATTATTAGAGAATATTAAAAACATTATAAAAACATTTTAGATTAAGTTTAATAAAATAAAAATAATTTTAAATATTAAATGTTAATTGTTCCAGGAACAGTGGAAACATGAATAGAAAATGGAGTGACTTTGCTCTTCAGAAGGTACAAGAACGTTAACCTACTGAACTAAAACTATTTATTTATAAATATATTAATTTATTACCTAACTTTTTCCTTCAGAAGGGTTAGATAATAAATTAAGCTTACCATCCTCTTCCATCTTCAGATGGAAGAGGTGAATAAATAAACAAGCATGAACAATTATTATGGTTGTTGATTCATTTGAGGTACTTGAATGTGAGACAATTCTACTCAGGGTGCATTCCGATGTAATTTCGAAACGGCATCTTGAAGATCCCTATTCTTTACCACATTCGCATTCATAGCGAAAATTCGTTACCATTTAGCATCACGATAACACATTCAACGCTCGGCTACTGACTGCGGAGCTCTGTCTCTGTTCTCTACGTCGTAGTATTACGAGTTCGTATGAACCATGCTATTCTCGATGCAGTCATAGTCATAGTCACGTACCGTACAGTACGTATCGTTCACATCGCAACAATTCGAATGACATCCTTGGCGCTCGACACTTCGAGCTACTGTAACGTCCGATCTAGCACAGTGCCTGCTTGTGAAGTTTACCGGCTAGAAGTTGCCGGGAACTGGCATGAATGAACGCTACAACCCTGTGACGCCCTGTAGATTACAACCCTGTGACGCCGGCAAACTGCTGACCGATCGACGGAATCAAATGTTAGCGTAGCAGGAGCCGCAGGAATTAAGACGCTCTGCTCTCATCTGATCTCAAGTCCGGGGTGGCTGAGAAGGTCTCCTCACATTCCCGTCATTTATAGTTATCGTCGCTGAAATTTCCGAACGTCGCCCAGGAAAGGACCGGCACTCGATCGTACCTCTTCTCTTTCTGTTTTTGATACCCGGCTGTCTTCGATCCAGGTTCCTTGATCCCTCTCCACACGAGACTTGTCCACTGGTTGAGCTCGCTTTTACTCTGTAAAGAAACTTTTTGCTTCAGCAGCTCTTGAGCGGAAATTTCTCTCACTGTATAGGTTGGGGTCGTCGATGACCACCCACGTTGTTGCTGGAATTTCGTTTTCAAGTGTGCCTTTTTCTGCGGCGTTTGGTTCAGGACTGGTTAGCGAGGGAATTGGAACGGTTGTTCTTGTCTCGGCATCGTTGCTTCTGTCCATGATTCAGGTACCAGCTCATGACTCTGAAACATTTTAAACAAACACTCCGTATCGTAATTATCCGAGAACTACGCTGTCAAGTGTGAGGAGAACATGACAAGTTTGATTGAGAAGTGCCCGACGCGGAGAGGTGCTGAACAAGAATTTTGTACGCTGTGCTCATGCTCTTCTGTCGTCGTACATTACTGTCTCTTTCTTTACATAATACTCTTAGAGGCTTCTGCATTCTTGTAAGGTATTCTGTTTGTTACTGTTATGCTCATGGTTTTCAGAATTTGTAGACTATATGAATTTTTGTTGTGTCTCGTCCTGACGAATTCCTGTGAGAATTCACAGATCGTATTTTGTAGGGAAGTCGGTTCTGCTTCTTCAGTGAGCTAGAACTTTCCGCTTCACGGTGAACATGGAGGTTCTGAGGGAGCAGATGAGTTTTCTTCTCGAGCACGGCCTATATGACTCTGCTGAATTACTTGTAATACACATATCCTTGGCCTCATTTGTAGCTGAAGAATATGACTACACTTTGCAAGTTTAGTATCATCATATTATTGTGATGCTGGGACATTGCCTTGCCTTTGAGGTCCCCTCAAGTGAGTTTGTTTGGGCTGGAAAGAAGCCCTTCATAAACAGAGGTGAAAGTTACGGGTTGTGACCTCAGTGTGAACATTGCCTTGCCTTTGAGGTCCCCTCAAGTGAGTTTGTTTGGGCTGGAAAGAAGCCCTTCATAAACAGAGGTGAAAGTTACGGGTTGTGACCTCAGTGTGAAGAGATTTCACATTCCGGTATTAGCTCGCAGAATTTGTGAGCTCCCTGTTTCTCTCAAATTCGAATTGTTCATAGATGTTGCAACCGGCGTCTATACGTACTTCGATGCATCTCTCATGTGTGCAGGACGAGAGAAAAGATAGGAAGCCAGGTAGTACTTACTTTTTGTTCTTTAAGATGATTAAGATGGACATACTGCCACCGCCTAGTGAAGTTTACAATCATGGTAAGATTGAAGTATTGGTTGATGCTTGGTGCATCTTGTTGCTAGAGGCTTCTCACATTTGCCTCGTGGCCTGATGGCTGCCAGGGTGGTTTTTTGATGTCTGCAACAGCATCCCATAGTGACTTGCCTCCGAGTACTCGAGCAGAAAACATGGTAGGAGACTGTTCGCATCAAAAGCCACTGAGCGCGATTCTTATGAGAGCTCTCTGAAGCTGGCTGGAAGGATATTTTTTCCAGTAAAACGAAGTAATGGTTGATTTCAGCAGATGCCAAATTCACTAAGAGTCACATTCTTGATCTAGAAAAGAAGCTAAGTTACATCACTTGCTTGTAGGTACTTTTGGCCGATGCCCTGTATGGGAGGAAAGAGTACAAACGAGCTTTGGTATGTGATGTTATACGAGTCAAGTTTCACTTTCGGTTGACCGGACTGAGCCGAGTTGGTAGTACTACTCTCAGTTGGAGAAAATTTATTAGTACTCGTGACAGCAGTATTACAGCTGAATCCAGAGGCCCTCCTTCTCCAGATATGCTCAGTCTTATTCACATGTAAAGGGTGATGAATAAGTCGCAATTTTGGATGAATCGCGATGCTGAATGAACCGTGTATCCTCCCGTCGTATTTCAGAACGTTTACAGGCAAGCCCTTCAGCAATGCAGAGTAACTGTAAAGCAAACGGTGAGCGGAGGTAGGAGTTCTGTACAAGCTAGTAGCAGACCTCCCTCCGCGAACTCCTTGCATGCTTCTACTATTAACGAAAACGAGGTATTAGGCACTTCGAACTTACATTTGCGTCCATTTCAGTGAGACTGTTGACTCATTTCACGGATACATGTGACACGTTGACTGATCTTCCGAGCATAACTTTTAAATTAAATGAGTAAATTTCCGTTGGATTGGAATCCAACGGAATTGGATTGGAATCCAGATCCAAGTTGGTCCATCTTTTCTCGAGAAGCTTACCCTTCCATCAGCATGTTAGGCTTTTAAAAAGTGCGGTGTTACTAATCAGCTTCTTTTTACTGTCAGCGTTTTTATTTGACTTCATAACCTGTAGGTGACTTCTGAACTTAAACTGACTTGTTTAGCAACGGCCTTGCTCGACAGGTGAAATATAAGATAGGGTTATGTCATCTTGCAGTCCATGATACGAGGGCTGCACTCTCTGAGGTTATTCATTCTCTTCAACTTTTCAAGCGGCACGAGGTTTCTAGGTTCAGGATTTGCTTTGCTCCGTTTGGACTTAGTAGAGATAGTCTGCTTGCACGTTCTTCAGTACGAATCTCCTTCGTTCTCCAATAGCTTTAACAAGAGAGTTGTACACTCGTTAAATGTTTTGTAGGTTTGTAACGGCCGATTTCGCGTGTGGAGTCGTTCTAGTGTCCATAGTTTTGTGGTGTCACATGATGTTATTGTTACGAACCCTCAGCAGCGTACTTGTTGCTTGCAGATGGAGGGCATTCCACCGAAAGCTAGAACTCTTAAAATGAACTTAACACTTGCGAAGTTATATCGTGTTACGGGTTATGACCGGGCCGCTACTTCAGCCTATCGTGAATGTTTAAGGTAGAGCTTCTCAGAGATATTTTCCTTGGTCAAGTCATGGGTTTAAATATTTTACGCTTCTGTTCCCAAATATTCCTAATGTTCCCTGGAGAACATACATGTAAAGTATTTCAGGAGGTTGGCCAGAAGATTCAGTATTTGGTAAAACGAGGATTCAGCTCCGTGCAACGTTTGACGATTACATGTGATTTATTGGCGCAGGCAGTCTCCTTATGTCCTCGAAGCGTATAGCGCGTTAGCAGAACTAGGAATAGCAGCAAAGGAGCTTCATACTTTTATATCTCAGGTTGGTGCAGTATTTTGTTTATCTTATTGTATTTTTCCTAATTTACTTTTTGCTTACCTGAAGCTGGGTTGAACTGGAAGGGTGCACTAAGAACTGACGAATTTTTACATTGGGATGCGGGAATGTTCACATTGGGTATTTGGCAGTAGCCAAACTTGCGGTAATGTCCGAGGTTTCCATCATGCATCGTGTGATGAAGGATTAGAGGGTGTCCTGTGTAAGATGTCCTTTTCGTATGGACCCGTACCTAAAACCCGAAATGTGATGCTTTACTTTAAGTGTTGAGATTCCAAGGGTAATTTCCTAATTTGTAACTTGTTTCCACATCTTGTCCGAGTGTTTCCTCCACAGGTACAGAGTAAAAGTATACGAAATTCTGTAGATCCTTTTGAACCGGTCCGGTTGTTGCAGGTATTGTCAGTTTCTTCGGTTTTGCCTTCTTGAGAATTTATGCTGTCTGTACCAGTTGACTGTGTTGGGGCAGAAATCTGAATTTCAACTGAAACATATTTAGAGTCCCTTTCTCCAAGTGGCTCTTTGCTCAACGAAATTGCTTATGAGTACCGTATCAAGACCTCTCTGCTGTTGCCAGTCACGGTGTAACTCTTCACTTACCTCGGAATAGTATTTTCACACTTCTTGTATTTGGTTTTGGGTACTAACTAAGCTCTTTGATGGCCTCGCTTCGTCCACGTGGTAATTGTACGCGTTTGTGCAGCGTCTAGCTGATGGACATTGCAGTGTTTCTGCACATAACTACAAAGGTGTGTTTTCCAGTCACGAATGGTTTCAGTTTGTAGTATCTTTCTGTTTCTGCATTACATATCATCTCTTCAGTAATACCCAACGTGTACTAGACAGCAGCATGCAGTCTGCAGTCTGTCACTTTTTGTCTCCACTGTAGTCAAAATTTTACGTTTATCTTTAGGCAGTCGTTTTCACGGGTCAATAGCCATACTGACAGATTTATTCACTTTGTAGACTGTCAAGGAAACTCCGTTGATAGATAGGGATAATTTCTCGTAGATGTTTTGTGAAAGAACAGCTATTTCCGCGAACTGCTGATCGAAATTTCTAATCAGATGGTTTGGAGCATTTCAACTATCTCGGGCAGAGATTTCCCAACAACGTACACGTGCTTTTAGAAACAGCGAAGGTAGAGCTCCTAAACGTGAATAGTCAATTGGCCAGATGAGGTGGTCGTTCTGTCGTGTTGTTTTTGTGGACGCTTGTTGCCTCGTAACGAGTGATACATGTACTCTGATAAACCGTACTGTCTACGTTTTGTTCTAATTCATCAGATCGTTTTATGTTTTAACGCGTCTTTTGTTTCCCAGGCAGAGACAGCCATGGGTAGAAACGATGAAGCCGTTCATAGCTTCGAGAAGGTAAGCGAATGACGCTCAAAGACTGTCAGTAATAGCTTGAGGTTGGGAGGGTTTGGGTAGATCTTCTGCAGCATAGTTTTGAACATTCTTTTAGAAATGATGAAGGCCGAAAAGATTTGTAGAGAATATTTCGTGGGTTCTGTTTTGCGCGATTCATGTACAGCTCATTGTGAGTCCTTCTCAGTTAGTTCAAAGAATGGCCATGTAGCTGCTTCTTTTGACTTTATTCATAACTTGACAATTTGCACAAGTTCTCGAAGCGAGTATCCGACCAGATTCCGAGAAGCATTGTTTGCTGTTACTGAACAGGCTCGACAGGCAGATCAGTATAATATTTCCAGCATGGATGAATATGCTATGCTACTCCGTACAAGGTCCAATCACGTTGAGCTCAACAGGTTGGTTCATGATCTGCTCAGCATAGATCCTGCAAGGCCGGAGGTTTGGGTTGCATCAGCTATATATTGGGAAATGCGTGACGACAAGCAGCGCGCCCTGACATATGCCGATAAGGTTGGTTGTCCAAAGCCATGCGCTCACTTCCTGTTGTCACTAGGACCTGTTGGCATGCTAAGGTTTGTCTGCAGCTTAGGAAGATTAGCGTCTTAGTTAATCTGGTTTCTGAGAACGGGGTAGCTGGAAAGCCAATACAGCCAGGAACTGGTCGAAACTTATGAAGGGACTCCAGTATACAAAGATTTCAGTACAGACCTTCGCAGTCGCACGTCAGGATCTAAGATGCTGTTGTATAGTTTCTGTCCTTGAGTGTAACTCACAATCTAGTTCTGCACTATTTCAGGCTACGCGTGTAGACGAACGACACACATCTGCATATCTTGTCAAGGTGAGTTCATCTTTTTCAGTTTCCTCTCTTTCCTTTAAGCTTTGAGAAGCTGTTGTTGCTTGTATGTTACGTAAACAAAGCTGTGTCGACCTCGGATGCCGGTAATAGCAAACTCGTTCATCTTCATCACTCTTTCGGCTTGCAGGGCAGTCTGTCGTTGACACTGAATCGTTCTGAAGCAGCTGTGATGGCTTTTCGGAAAGCCCAATCTTTACGGACGGATCTACGTGCATATCAAGGTGGAATTGTCCTCTTTGGTTCACCTCTCGTGTCTTGCCTGAGCACTAGAACAGATATACTAACCTAAATGCGGGGATCTATCTTACAGTCGTGCATTCTTCTCTTATTAAGACGCGCATAGTTTATTGTGATCATGATACACTCACGATTGAAAGCCACAGTACCATTTCCTTCTATATATAAGAATGTTTACGAGAAAGCAGCCCATGAATATATGCTTGGTGATCTCACAAACTTCGACTCTATCTTATGGAACCCCGTAAGACACCAGAATTAGTATGCTTACTAATTCTGTTTGGTGACCCAGGCCTCGTTCGAGCTTATCTAGCGATTCCAAAGCACAAAGAAGCCCTTGGTGTTGCACGAGAAGCTATGAAAGCGATGCCCCACTCGGCGAAGGCTCTCACTCTTGTAGGTGATGTATATGCTCAAAATCCAGACGGGAGAGAAAAGGTACATCGTGTCTCTTCCACCCGTGCCCAGATTCTATCCTCGAGTAAGCCTAACTATCGAGTCGATCAAGTGACATTTTTAAAAATTTTACGTTTAGCAGTAGATGCTGCATCTAAAATAGTATCGTTCTTCTCACTGTGACGACTGCAGGGTCGCAAGTTTTATGAATCAGCTTTGCGGCAGGAGCCGGGGTATCTTGGAGCTGTTTTATCCCTCGCAGACCTGCACGGCGCTGAGGGCAGAAATGATGAGGCTATCGCTCTCCTACAGCGATACTTGAAAACTTGGGCTGATGACTCGTTACACACCAAACTCGCGCAAATTTTGGCTGCCTCAAATAAACTAGGGGAATCTCTTTCACACTATCAAGCAGCCTTAAGGTCTTCATCCATCGCCTCATACTTCGTTTTTATCACTGATCCGCTGATAGCTTTATTTGATATGCTTCACTTATCTGTTTTTATAATACTCGTTTGATCGAGTTATTCAAGCTGAGGCTCGTAATGTGAGGAGGGTATGGTTCATGTGTAGCTAAAACCTAAATATCTTCGTGTGCTGGCTAAACAGCATAAATCCCTCAAACGAGGCGGCCAAGAAGGGACTTGAGCGGTTGGAGAAGCAAATGAAGGTAGAAGAAAGAGATCTTACTTCGAACTGCTGTAGAATACCAGTAGCACTAGAGCAACGTTGCTCTTTCCATAAGAGCAAACTCATATACATCCGGATTCAGTCTTTGGTATCCACTATCAAAACACGAATAGTGCTCATTTGGCTCGGCTTTAGGTTTCAGTCGCCTGTGTTTACGGTCTCTTCTCGTCAGCAACTAGCGGAGTTCATATAGATATTAACCTTTCACTGTCCACGATGCACAGGGAGTGGATCCGGACGCCCTTGATGAAGAAGAGGATAATGAAGGGGAGGACGCTGACGCAGACGCTGAGGAAGGAGAATTTGTGTAGAACTAGTATCTTTTAGAGTATGAACTTGTCGACGGAGTTTATTCAAGAAGCACTGGTAAGAGATCCGACCGAAGTAGATGTAAATTACGACACAGCAATTGACAGACAGCAGTACTAGCAGGTAGCAACGCTGCACATATTTGGTTAGCAGATAATGAATGTATCGTATGGCGTATGTCTTGATTTTTCAAGGATATACGCAGTAGCAAATAGGCAGGTCTTTTAGAGGTAGAGAAATTTTGAATGAAGTATGAATCTGGAGCAGCCAATTACCGTAAGGACTTCCACATACTTTGGCCTGTACATTACGGCTCAATAATCCATACCCAGCATTTTCAACCCACTGAGATTCTCCTTTAGTGCAGCTCCCAAGGGTAAAAAGGGCACATCACAGAGATGTGATGTGCCCTTTTAGCGACGAGATGAACTCACCTCGCGCTCCGCCTACCAATCCGGTCACCACCCACTTATTTCTAACAGTGGCTGCGCGATCTCGTCTGGATCAATGCAAACTTTATTCGGACGGCAAAATAACTCCAGGTATTGTCGTTAATAGTCCTCCGAGGAACGTTAGGGGTCCAACGTTCAGGGATCTGATGTTTCTCGCTGATTTGAGTTTGCGCAATATTGCGAATTCAATGATATGTAGAAACACCAACCATCTCTTGTTCACCTTAGCGTCTGTCTTGGGAGCAGTCACCATGATAACACTGGTCAGGAGAAAGCTTTCAGTATGTATAGAATTGCATCAAGTGACTGTAAGACACGTTGATGCAGCGTAGATATGATCTCACATTGGCTGCAGGAGAAAATCACTCCAAGCAGCTTCTTTCAGGGTCTGAGAAACTCAAGATCGTATGATACTGGGGGGCTCTGACAGAATTACTTGAGCCGTTTGCTCAAACGCCGGATAGTCCCCAGAGGTTCGAACGACGAGTGCGTGCACTTTAATTCGAAATGTTGCACGGATCTAAATGTCATGAGCGTAGGCGGCTAACTGTCTTGAACAGTGCTGATAGTTCCGTAAAAGATAAGGCGCTCTCACTGATTCCTCCGGTTTGGTTGTCGTGAAGCTTACCCTTCAGGGTTTGGGGCTACTTTATAATGGATGTAATTCGGGCATCAATCCTTCGGTTTCAAGGACTCGCAACATATATCCTCATGTTAGTTGGTGCGAAGATGGACGAAGTGAAGATCAAAGTAAGTTGACTATCAGGATACAAACAATGTTTCAGTGTCGTGAACATAGATCCAGTGGCAAGACCCCTTGCTGCAGACGATTTCTTCTTTGCATAGAAAAGCTTCCAACAGGATCCTGGATCCCAGAGAGCACCTAGCAGGTTCACCCGAACACTGCTATAGATTAAGTAGCTGCCGCAGAAACGCTCAGTTTTGGTAAACATAAGCATTGACTGTTACCACATTTCTGCTCTACTTTCAGATCACTCAGGTTCGCAGCAGATGACTTTCAACATATCTCTTCAAAATGTAGAGAACTTTCGTCAAGGTTAGAGACCCATTTCTTCGCACATTGACCTGATTTAAAAGCTAACAGCTGACATTCGTTGGAGTCTGAAAACGCGGATGCACGGTTATACTGCCAAGTATAACCGTGCACCGAATTACCGTACCGAATTTTGTACCGAATTTTGTACGACCATCGGGAGAAAAAAGGAAAAGTATTTTACCATGGATCTCCGCACATGGTTTCATGCTATTGTTTGTAAACAGATTTCCTTGGAACAAACAACGTCGGGCTGTGTCCAACAAAGTTTCCTGGTTCCAACTGCACTAAATAGTCACAAATATGGGGAAGGCAGTATTCACGAATCAAACGATTCTGCAGTACAGGTAAAACGCGTAAAAGCTAATGACGTCCGAAACTTCGTATCCAGGAAGCCCGCTATGGTATGCAAAATAAGGTCAAGCTGTGTTGCACTTCTTGTTAAATGTTATGTGAATGTCTGAATATCTCTGGGATATAAAACTGAACGTTGTGTTGCACTTCTTGTTAAATGTTATGTGAATGTCTAGACAGGATATCTCTGGCATATAAAACTGAACGTTCTGTAGACATTCTCCGCGCAACTTTCCCTTTGATGGAACCGCGACGGTCATGCCGGCAAATCCTGTGTGACCTTTCCAGAGTATCATAAACTGTATGATGAGATGACTACACCTTGTTGTTGGGACACGAGTGACCTTCCAATGATTCTTCAGCTGGGATGTTTTCCGCTGGATATTCATAACCTTCCTTCTTGTGTACAAGTCTGCAGAGGGATAAAACCGTGTCCCTAGGGATTGTGCACTGGTGAGCTGCTCCCGCTTCTCGTCCACAGGTTCTGCAAGAGGACTCCTATAGTACTGTATGTGTTCTGTGGTGGCCTCATCATGTTTGCTGTTCTCTTCATCATGGTGAATAGCTATATCGTCACTTCTCTCTTAAACCGTCCAAGGTCCACACCGCATTGTCCATTCTTTACGACGGTTTGCGAGACCTCGTGTAATGTGGAATGGAACGAAGCACGGAAATACCGTGGCCAACTGAAATACATCCATGAATTATCAAGCGAGTTTTGACAGCTCTTCAGCTTTGACCGTTACCACGGCTACGAGTCATGATCATGCGCATGATTCAGGTCCATCTCCACCTGTCGAATTGTCCACTGTATCCCCTCCAGTTTCTGCAGGGAGAAGCTTACGTAGTTAATAATCCTCGTAATGGTCTGCCTGTACTACGAAACAATAATCTGACCAGCATACGTTGCAGAATTCAAATCGAAGAACCTTGAAATACTTTCTGGTTTTCAGCTGGTGCATGAGTATAGAAGTCCGAATCAAGAACTATGCTCAGACGTTGAAGGTAACCGCCAAAACCCAGCGGACCCAGAGAAGTACAGATATTCATACGTTGAGAATGGCAGATTTTATCAAGGAACAGTCTCTTGCGCTTAGGCAACCCGTAAATGACACGGCCAAGTACATAGCAAGACAAGTACATATATTCATACTTCCAGAAGTACATATTGAGTAGCAAAGAGGGGTGTGAATGTGCGCTAACTTTACGCAGATCAACTGGAATGTGTAGCACAGAGCACATAGCCGGACATGGTACTCCCTGGTATGGAAGTGCAATATAGAGGACATGTATAATACAGATCTATGCGTATGCTGTTTCTACTGCAAGAGGAAACGAGTTCTAGAAGAGAACCAGGAGCGCATAATATATAAGTCGTCCGGGAGAGTGGCAGCTCAGCCAAGGAGCAGGAACCACTCTCCAAGACAGAGGTAACACCCAGTAGAATAACCTAGTGAAGTACCTAGAAAGTTCTAGGAAAGAGAGGTAGCGTATGTGCTATCTTGGAGCGTCAAGTTAGCGTAACTCTGTAACCTGAGGGGAGTGACTAGTGGGAATGTTAAGTGCGTCACACATTACCTGAGATGGTGCTAGGTACAAAGTAGTGACATGTACAGTATGCAATGCAAGCTGACCGAAGCGAAATCCAGAAATCTACTGCAGAACTGAACACCAAGGCTAAAATACAGTAAAGAGTGAAAACCGAAAAGAAAGAGTTAGTGTACAAAAGTCGAAAGTGACGAATAAGGCGAAAAGAGCCAGTCAGAAGAATATATAATGGTACACGGGATTGCCAACCATGAAGGTTAGAGGCAATTTTCCCAACAAAGGTCACGGATACAGCTGTAGCTGTAAGTAACGAGTAGGTGTACACTGGAAACACCTAACTACCACAAGATACACTCAGAATCGTGCAACAGTCAGTGAGATGAATATACGAACAATTTAGAGCCAAGAGTCACTGACGCAGCTACTGAAACTAACTACCACAAGATAAACATGCTCCTTCCCGTCTGCATGTACCTCCACCTGTTGTCTAACTTCATCAGCACCCTATCGATGAGTTTCCAACGATTGAGGACTTTTCGAACTCAGCAGGGCCTTGTCGGTCAGGAGCTTCTGTTCAGTTCCGGGAACATCTGGAATCCCATTATATATGTTGGTCCATGACTACAGCTTTCCAATGTAGAACAATGCTTCACACACTTTAAGGTAACTCGCAAAAACTGGATCGCGGGAACTGAACCCAGAGGGAAAGAGCCAAGAGCGAAATTATGCAGTAAATTCAAGAGATGGGAAGAAGAGGAATAACGAGGGCAATCAACACGCAAAGGTCCTCGGAGGCCAAGAGTTTCTATTCCTGTTCCGGTACATCTCAGCTGCAACATGTAGCTCTTCCTCAGCACATCATCTACCTTAGTTATAAGCAAAACTTGTTGGTGCGGTGAGCTCACACGTCATCCACAGGTCAGTTCGTAACTTTCCAATCCTTATGGGAACGAATTTGCCGAAGACTTGACTAAGGAGGAAAAGTTCAGCCCGATCATACAACTCAAGACAAGAACAGGCCAACTGAAAGTCCTTACTGTGATGAGGTCGTGGTAGCGATGAGCTATGTCGTCAAAGTACTGATCCACTCCTTGATATTCGCGCAATCTCGTAACCTGATAGAAAGGAATCAAACACCAAAACATTTGAGTCCCAGAAACGAGTCGTTAAACAAAGAGGCAAACATCATATCGAACTTTCGATAAAAGAAAAAGGATAGGTTACTCACTGCTCTGTTGTAGGCTGCAGTTGCTTCTTCACTAGCCTCCACCAAGTAGCTCCTAATTGATTGCAGACATTACATCAAGATCTGGTATACTTGCAGCATGAAGTTTCTCAATGTTCGAGGGTAACCGAAAGATCATTCAGAACAAACAACGACCGCTTAATGTGGAATTTTCAAGTTTCGAAAGCTAACAGATTTCTAATCCTCACCTGATTTTATGAAGAGCAGGAATAGAATCTTGTGTGTAGGTATCTCTTAAAAGAAGATGCTCCAACACTCTGCAAGGCCAAGTGTGAGTTGAGTTCTAAAGAACGGAGGTTTACCACTCTTCACAACACACAGGTGTTAAATGATGACTACACACAGGAGGGCTCAGTGCTGAACTCAAACGAATCTCTAATGGCTAAAGGGAAAATACTGGAGGATGGTTCAGGTAGAGCCACGAGATAAAGCCGAAGTCACCAAGTCACGAACTTAAAGAAGAGAAGTTATCTTGGAAGCAGACAGAAAGCGACAATTCTTTTGCAACTGATACGCTACTAGAGGACCTCGTTACATTCTGGAACATTAGAGATGACGAAAGGCTTCTAGGCCCTGAAGGAGGAGCTTGATCGAAACCAAGAAAACCTAGACCTCCAGATAAAATCACAACATGCAGACGTTACGGAGATAGTTCAGGGTTACAGTACCTCAATTTCGTATTCATGGTCTGACATCGTTTGCATAGCCATGCTTTTCTCATTCCATCCTGTCAGTAAGGGTATGAATCTTTATTTCTGGCAGAATGCGAGCGTAAATCTTTTTCCACAACAATACTACTCTCCTTTCAGTTCTGAAGCCAGATAAACCCTCCATGTTAGCACCTCCCATGGACCTCATGAGTTACGTTCATTGTAAACCCTGTGAAAAGATTTTCGGCATAAGGCGCTTCCTCTCTAGAAAGAGATAAACCTCCTGTTAAAGGCCTCATGCCGTTAATGCCCCAGAGGAGAATCACGTCTTAAGGAGACGTCATGTTGCTTCACAGGCAGTATTTGGCAATGAGGCCTACGACAATCGGAAAAAGGAACAAACAAGACTTGCGAAAGCGAAGCACATAACTTTAACAGTTTAGTTCTTGTAAGCGTTGAATGCAGGAAGAGCACCATACATATTGAAATTGATGAGTTAACTTGAAATCTTTCACAAGTCTCAGTAAAACTCCAAGAATTTGCTCCAATACCTGTATCAAAAATTGTTACGAGAGGACGACGTAAGCCTCGGCCTGTATCAGCAGATAAACTAGAAATCAAATCCTCATGAACAGATAACATTTCAAAAAGTGTGCTTTGACAACAAATTTGTGATGAACAGCAAATTTGTCATTGTTGTTGAAAGAACAGGCAATTCCTCCAAGCTAGCTAGCAACACACTGCCAACACTGGAACTGTTTCAAGAACTGCACTGAAGGTCATACATTATAGTATTCGGAGAACTTGCGGTCAGCTGAAAACAGATCCTCCAGCAAAGCGGATTCCTCGGCTTCTATTGTTTCAACGGCGCTTTTTATCCTGAAGAAATATGTTGTTAATGACTGTAAAAGATGAAACGGCCATAACCATGTCAACTATGCAAAAACAGAAGCATGAAGAAGAGTGAAAGAACGCAAAAGGAGAACCTAAAACAAACAATTTAAAAGGTTCAACCTGGTAGATTACACATGATTCTTACAAGTGAAGGAGACGGATAATGAGCGCTCAAGTACCCTTGTTTCAAAGTGGAAACGCGGTGTCTCCAGTTGAGTCTATTCGATGACTAGGGGAAAGACACAGACACAACATTGATAAGCAACGGAACTAATCAGATGCTGTGAAGACCAACCTGTCTGTGAGTCGTGAACTCTTTGAAGGATGAAGAGCCACTATCAAAATCCAGAACAAGTTGTCAGGAAAGAACAAGCCCGTTGCCGACATTACACAATATGTCACTGACCGGAATCAGGCAACTGCGACGACAAGACAACACGTAAGACACGACAGTCCTGTAAATGCCAACATACGAATCTAACGAGTTTTGTCCCGGTAGATTAATTGGCTCGGAAGTTTAAATAAGAGCATATACACTCAAACCAACCTGCTTGATCAGCTTCCGCAACGGCCGCCAACTTGTCGCACTTCGACCTCAGACGAGCTTCAATTTGAGGAATCAGAGCCATCTGATACACGGTACTGTCCTGCAAAAGCAAATGGTCAGTAAGAATGCTATACTACAGAATTCTACAACCTTGCTCGCGATGCTCTTCAAAAACAAAAGGACAGTCTTTACAGGAAAGAGAAGGCTTACAAGAATCACAGAGAATGGCCAAAATACCACACAAGGTGTACCTCTGTAAACGGTGCATGTATAAGTTGACTCTGACGGAACCAAGTTGGGGTCAGTCCCAACATTCTATGGACAGGTCCCCCCATGCCTGGATCTGCCAATTCTGATGGATTAGCCCCACCTGCTAAGAAGAAAGTGCTTGGAGTTGTTGACGATGTCATAATACTGGTGACAGTAGTATTGGTGCTGATGCTAGTGGTACTACTGCTGTCAAAAGAGCTGCGGGAGATGACACTCCACTTCTCCGTAACTTCCTCATCAGGCAACTCCCCGTCCTTAGCGATGAGAGGCAACCGAAGACGCTGAGCTGATTCCGCGATAACGAGTCTTTGTTCAAGGGCTTCATACACCTGAGGAAAAACGTAACGACGAAGGGCAGCTTCAGCAGTTAAAAAACAGAACCGTTGTTTTAGAGTTCTTGAGCATTGTCTAGCTCAAGGTCCACTGAATACACTCAAGCAGCGGGCCAACGAAGATCAATGAACAGAAATGCAAGATTGAATAGGGAAGCAGTCGCAGAGGAAAGACTAAGCCCCATAGCCACCAACCGTGAACAACATAATAACATGAGGAACACATGCAACCCACTTAGGATTACAATTATCCAGCAGTGGTGTTAGAGACAGAAGTGAATAAGCTCAACAAGAAGTGGAGCTATTCAGGACTCCCATATTAAGTTCCATCCTTGAGGAACAGCACAAAAGAGCAACTAGATACCTGAGGTGCGCAGCGCAAGCCAAGTTGGCCGAAAACAGCCTGTAAATCCCGAATTCCCCCTGCATTTGCAACTGACACAGCTTGGTGATACTCCTCGACCAAGGCCACCGCCTCACAGTACAGAGCCTGAGTAGGTCGACATGGAAGAAGCTTTCAGATTATACGGCCACGGCAAGCTGAGAAACTTACGAACTTCGCTCTGAGCTATAGCAATAAGATCACTATGCTGCTTGATACGATCGAGCAGGAACAGACAGATTCAGAACAACTTCAAATTACATGACCTACTGTTCATAGCTCAATTTGCAGGAATACTGTTCAACGAGGCAAAACCTCGACCTTGGACTGACCAATTTCGGGTGAAAGATTCACAGAGTACTTCCTGGCATGGTTACGACACGTCCTACTCCCAACTTCCTTTCAAATACGTTCTCAAATCCACTCCCACCTAGGGCAGACCGATACACTAGCTGATGAAACCAAATGAAAATTCTTGAGCATCACAATGACATAAGCAGACGAAACTATGTACCCACCATGGCTTCAAAGTACCGCAGTCTTTCTTTCGCCATCTCTTCTCGTGCCTGCGTGCTCCCTCCAACCCATCACCATGGCGCGTGAATAACGTGAAGTTCAAATTTCAAACATGGTGCCATGAGAGTCCTAGAAATGTTGTGATGACAGCAATGCTTGCGTTGCGGAATTTACAGGTTCAGAAAATGAGGACTAGATACGGCCAGTGACACCATAATAATCCGGATAAGGTCTACTTTGAAATCACCTACTCTGAATTTAACAACTGGAGGCCACCTAACAAGTCCTACTCGGGAACGGGTCCAGAGCAATTGGCGGGGACGCTTACCAGAAGAAGGTCCTGATAGGTGGAGCTGACGAGTAATGATCCATCAGGGGCAAGGCAATGTCTCTCTAGTAAATCCAAGACATGTATCAGCCCTGGACTATGCGCTTGACCCGCAGGCGGCAGAAGCATTGCTCGTACCATTTTTACTCGCCTCCTTTCCTTCTAGAAAAAACAAGGACAAGATGGAGGGACTTCCTTAGACAAAGACTACAGAGCCAAATGGGTTCCAAGTTCAAATTCTATTTACTTACATACTTCGTCGGCGGAGTCCATGCAGGGCTCTTTCGACTACTCCTACGTGTGTATAGTCTTGGATCTACTACTTCGTACGGGTCAAAAAGGACCTACCCAACGCTCTCACATTCAGTCATGATTACTATTAGGATGAATCATCTCACACCGCTGCTCACTCAAGAGGTTACTTACTTGAACTCAGCTTCCGGTTTGTTGTGTATTTCGACCTCCTGAAATGAAAAGCTATGCAGTGCAGAAACAGCCGGATTACTTGTTCGGACAATACACAGGGAATAAACATAAGTTCTTGCATCTACTTAACACCGACAATGCGTACTGGGACTCAAGAGCGTGATAAGGTCGAAGGCGCAGTGCAAGACACAATTAGAATAAAAGAAGACCGACCTTTCTGTAATTAAAGAAGGAAAGAACTGAACGGCCGGATCTGCTCTAATCAGGATACGGGAAGACGAAACCGGCAGAGTGCTAGTTACAAACATCTATCAAACCCGGAACGCACCATGAACAAACACGGCAGACCGACATCATTCGCAATCATTTTCGTTATGCTTGTCTTGTTCACAGTCTATGACTCTTCTACTACAATCAACATCCCTAATTCTGCTGCACTATCCTGAGCTAAAGCGAGTGATCCACAGCCAATCAATCCAAAAATGTGTGTACATAAGCGCTGCTGAAGACTGAATTCGTAACAGAAGCCACTAATTCGGTCAGGATAACACCAAGAAACACACTTGTAAAAGCATGGCTACCGTGAGAATGTTCTTATTAATGTCAATTACGCCTTAACGTGCTTGCCTGCAAAGCACATCCAAGAATGTTAAGCACGCATTCCTGGACATAAGATTCGATGTGGACTTCAGTACTCGAGAATTGTAATAGGAGACCGTATACATGGGATACCGTACCATCTTTGCAGTAAAGCTCCAGTTTCAACCGAGATGTATAAATGCTGCTGGAGAGCCGAGGGAATAGAGTCTTTGCAGTAAAGCTCCAGTTTCAACCGAGATGTATAAGTGCTGCTGGAGAGCCGAGGGAATAGAGCTCAAAGAGCTCAAAGTATAATTCGGACCTAATGAAGGAGAAATAGCCTGTATGAACGTAAGCAGCATCGGCGACCCGTCCAATATCCTGTGCTAAAATGTCCGCTAGGGGCGAATTGTGCAATAGGGGGAGTCAAAGTGAAAAAGGAAGATTCCCGGACCTCAGAGAGCACAAAAAGCAGTAAAATTGCCACAACTCTGTATAAGACCGTGGGGAATTGAGATGCGTGAATTCGATATAACAGTATCATTTTTTCACAAATAGGGGTGTCGAATTTCGGAGTAAATATTCTTGAACTGCGGGGAGGTAACTGACTGTAAAATTGTCACAGATAATTTTATATATAAGCGTGACTCATTCTAGATGCGCCTGTAACTAGACATCCTAATTTTATCATTGATTTTTTTTCAGTTTGTATATTTTAGATAATTACTCAAAGCACTGGAGAATTCATGTGCAAAAAAAAGGAGAGAAACAATGAAAAACCGTTAAGAAAAAACTCGCGGTGTTTTCCTGCGGGTACCTCTGGAAGTGTCCGAGTGAAACACTGGTCGAAGTCGTAACTCACGCTCGTGGATCTCGAATCTTTCAGAAGGTTCTTAACTTTGACACCCTCTATTAGTCGTAAAATTACCACCACTCTCTATAAGACCGTGAGACATTGAGAGATGTGAATTGAACTAACATTATCATTTTTTCATCATTTATTTTTTCTTTTGGATAGTTATAATTTATAATCTCAGTTTTCAATTTCACTTTATAACAACTCACAACCGGAACGGGCAAAAAACGCACAAGAAGAAATACGGGATGTTTTCCTATAGAAGTCGTTCCGTGATAGAACTCCAACCCCCAGAGAATGAATATTTAGAAAAGGTTCTAGCTTTTACTCCCTCTAATATTCTTCACATTACGACCAGCAGCTGAGCACCAGCTGATGGTCCATCGGCACCACCTTTTAGTTACAAAAAATAATATATAACACACAAGTGTAGGAATAGTAAGCAAGAACCACCAAACCAATAGCTTAGAGAAAAACATCTCGAAACACTAGCTATGTATACCAAACTGTAGAACCTCCTCAAGTAATAGGACTCTCCATAGTCTGAGTCATAAATGTTCCACCTCAAAGTAATAAGTAATAACATAAGTAATAGATATAACATCTCAAATTTCTTATGTACTGTTTTTTTCAACACTCTCTACAATGCAATACTTATCTTTTGTTATACATAAATGACATATTTTTAGTGATGTCGTGTTGTGGATCGGTCTCACATTAAAATATGAAAAGGATGGATATATATTTCTATAAACTTATTCGAGAAGAGGAAGCTATAGAGGTCAGAAGATTCAAGATTTTAGTCATCACGGATACTGACGTGACAACAAACAGATTGATGTGGTTAGCTCAAGACGACAATGCACTAAAACATGACATTGTAATGTTGAGGTGGTAGTCTATGCTGATGTAGTATGTAATGATGAGTTGGCACATGCTGACTAGGTCGAAATGTTGACATGGTATGTTTTCAACGAGGTAGAATGTGTGAGCTTTTAATCGTTGACCAAGAAAACTGCTGATATGGACTTAAGAGCTGAGGCGGTGACATGTGCGAATGACACTCATCTGATAGCATGTGCATCATCTGATGACATGCATGTGTGCCACTAGGTAGCTTCATGCAGAGACATGTGGTATGAAAAGAGCCGCTTCTCATAAAGTATAAAAGCTAGAGGATTTTACAAAACTCAAAGAAAGTTTTTAGGGTTGATGCCGTTAGACTATCAACATTTTTGTCGTATTTTGAGTTTGATAGGATGAAAATTTGACTTGCGAGGAAGAGTCCATGATGCTAAGGCACATTGCCAGACCTTCATAACTTTAAGCTGAAAATGTCAAGTTACTTGAAATTTTAGTCAAGACTCAGACACGGAGAACAATGAGGAAATAAAGTATTTTTTTGTGCTAGGAAAAGTCTGCGATAATCTACTACGAGCGTAAGTAGATCTCCACAAGGTTGGAGAAGTGAGAGAACTCGATAAGATTTTGAAGGTTGGAACGATTGTAGGTGTCAATTCAATTTTTGTTGCGTAGGAAAGTTTGTGTCGAGCTTTCTTTCTTTATTTTCAATGTCTTTGGAAGAAAGTATGTGGGGATGTGTTAAAGGGAGTAAGCAAATATTTGTAACACACCAAGAAAGCAAAAATTTGCAGTAAATGATGAATACGAGTCGATCCCACAAAGAGACGAGAGAACTGAGGTGCAAATACGAGAGAAACGTCACAAACAACAGTAATCTCTGGTTTGTTTAACGTCTGAACTGAGATCAACCTCAAGACGGATCCTTTTCTTTCTGGTTTACGTTAGGACAGTGATCATTCCCCAAGACAACAGCAAACAATATACCTGAATTTATCCAACAAAAGCATCCAACGAATGTTCAGGGGTCTTCCAACAGAGTTACAAGATTGTACGAAATAACAAATTGGTCTCTCGAATATCAAAGGCTGTAGGAAATTCTCGCGATCAACTGAGTCAATCCAATGTAGTTGTCTTCAGACATCACAATGGCCTCCCTCAAATCATTTCAGAAAGGTTCCACCCAGTGTTATGTCCTACTTGTGGACTCACTCCTGCATACACAACCTTCTTATACAACCTTCTTATAAGAATGACCAATTGTGCAATCACCAACACAAGCTGAACTCTGGTGAGATTACATGCGAAGAGTTCAAGGTGTCCCTACTCAGAGGTCTTCTTCTCTTATTGCTCCTACTGCAAAAGAAGACCATGGAAATGAGTGAACACACCAGGATATATCCCAAGAGCCACAAAGATACGCAGCCCTCCTAAAAGACAATAACTGCCTGTTAAGAACAAAGAAACACACAGACTACTCGGAGACTACATCCTGCCACTCACTCTACTCTATCCCTAACTATCTGGTCTAAGCTAAGGTCCTAGTTAGCTATCAATGTGCTTCCTCTAACTTCCTAACAGGTCGAGTCAAATTCTACCACGTCATCAAACGTCACTTTGAGGTCCACGTCATCCAAAATCACCACTAGAAAGATCGCACTCTTCCGAATGCAACGAGCCAAAATTCATCTCATGATTCAATTTGAGCAGTGAGATATGCTCAGTCAAAGTTTCACATTGAAGAACCATCTCGGAGTCAAACTTCACCGCCCGATCTGCTTGACGGAGCTGCCCGAAATATTTAGAAGTTTACAGCTTAGGGAAAATCTAAATCTAATCACTATTATCTTTCAAGTTGCTGCCCGGAAGCCTTAAACTACTCCAACTGAAAATCTGAAAACACCATAATTCTTATGATCTACGTAACTATCATTCTACATTCCTACATCTATGAGATCAGATTAACTAAAGTTCGCTAAAAATTCTTTTCTTCTATCTAAAACTACCTAAGAATAATAGTAAACTACCACTATTATACTGATTTGAACTAAAACAACATAATGTGAGCTTCACAATATTTGTAGCTTTTTCTAATATTCGGTTAGTAGTGCAACTTTGGAATATTGTAGCTATGGCTATGTGTGTCTATTATATTTGATTGTGAATTTTTCAGAAAGATCTCGTCGTCTACTTTTTGTATATGATCTCGGATTTACATTTAAACATATTGGAGAGAAACTTGTGGTGAAATACTAACAGACATTAGCAGATTATCGTAGTCTTCTTAGATTTGGATCATTATGGATTATTTTCAACTGGTTGTAACTTTTCACTTAGATGTTTGTATGAGAAGTTTTTGGTATAGTTCTGAATATTTCTCGAGGTCTTTGTGACTAGCTAGAAAAAATCTGGTTCATGAAGCTTGAGTTGACACCACAAACCTCTAAGGTTCGTGTGTAAATTCTATATATACTTGGAGGACAAAAAAGTGTGAATAAATCATGTTTATAGTGGGTTTATATTTGGTTTGCTTTCCTCCAAATTCATAGCCATATATCCATGTATGTACAAACACTCTTCATGCAACATATGATACGATAGTGATAAAATAGTCTTCCTAGAGTTCTTCATCTATATAAGTGTTAAGAACTCAACAAATATCTCAACCGTAGGAGAAAAAAAACTTATAAAAGCATCATTATTTGAGTAGTAAAGGATCTTTTGTTATGTCACCAACGAAGTTGTATGTCTTGAAATAAGTGTTGTCTATATAGTGACAACTTACTTCAAGGCATAAATAGTCTTTGGTGACATAGATAATGCAACCTCTCATGGTTGAAACATATATCTGCTCATCGTAGAGAAGGTCCATGGAGAGAGGAGAGAGGTTTAAAAAAGAAGGGGAGAGGCTTAGGACAGAATGAGAGTTTAGGATGGTCTCACATGAAGATCCGTCTCTCACTAGAGAAAGTAAAGTGTCTGTATGATGTCCATGTGTACATAAAAAAAGATGTCTTCCGATAACAAACACATCTTAATCAGAGCTACACTTCGAGATACATATAAGCAAAGGATGAGAGAGATCTTATCCAAGATGTATTGTTATAATATAAGATGAGAGTGTAATGTACACTCGAAAAGAAAAAAGTATATAACTAAATCAAGCATTGACAAGTACACCCATGCAAGAATCAAGATGAGTTATAATGTTATATGAAAATCTCTCTTACTAGAGCAGAGTGAGAACAAGATGCAAAAAGAAACTATGAGTAATAATCATCTAAAGTAAAGACATCTCACTTTTAACAAAGACCTAAAAAGAGATAAGAGAGTGATGTTGAAGCAAGTAAATCATTTCTACACTTATGTAGTGTTACTTGTAAGAGGGAGGACATATCCCGTATATATGTAATAACTCTCGTAATAATAGAACATGACGTACGTGAAAATGTACCACCAAAGATAGAGAGACTAAGACTCAATTGCCCAAGAAAGTCACTGAGACAAAAACCATCTACAGGACCTACAACATCATGCATACGAGGTCGAGCAAACTTGCTACATAGCCAACTCGTCATCTGGACAAAAAACACTCTCGATCTTAGAGTATCAGCAAACTCATATCAAATTGCTCAAAACTATATAGAAAAACACACATCTTTGCAAAAAACACGATCTTTTATCAAAGCAAGCATATAGTATATAAAGTGTGATATATAGATCCTCAAGTCGAGATAAGAGAGGAGTCTGACGACCCTATTCCAACATATACATTACAACATATACATATGTCATCAAAGGGAACGAGAAAACTCTCCGGGGTGATGAAGGAATAATCCAAATCAAAAAGAGATCAAACTTGACATTTGATCATTCTAATAGAAAATCAATAGTCGTAAGTTTTGCTCGAAGATCCTTGAACATCCATTTTGCAAAAAGAGCGAATTCTACAATATGAACATCTTCATGTAGAGAAGATATCAAACATCTTCGATGGAAAGTTGTTGCAATTGCCTTCAATAGGACCTAGGAATGACCATCACAAAAATCGATCCTCCTATATGATCACTATGTTTATTATTTGTGTCTTATCACCTCCACAACAAGAATTGAAGAATCATGAAATAATAGAAAATAGTAAGCACATAACTTAACAAAAAATATTAGTGGAGAAGATGGAGATTTATAAGAACTCCACTCTCAATATCACTTCTAACATCCACCTCGTATTGATAAGACTACAGATGTTACATATGAATACTTTTATGTTGTTGAATAAAATTTATTTAATTTATATTTCTGAATAAGTAAATCAATTGAAAAATATATATGCTTGATATAACCGACTAGTCAAAGAATCACCTCTCATGTCGCTAAAAGATGTACTAGTTCTTTCATCATATTTTTCCATCGAAATAACCTACCTATCGATATAACATAATTGATGCATTGATGTATTATACCATAAGCCATAATATAACACACTATAAAAAATCGAATAAACAAAATTACATATCTCTTGATCCAAGCACTATCGTAAGTACTTATAGCATTGCTATGAGCAATAATGAAATCACAAATAAATAAATCTTTATCTAGTATCAAAGTCGACTCTTACTCTTGACAAAAATAATACTTTTTGGAAGCTGCTGAATAATATTGATGCTATAATGGTCTCATATAAAAAACAATGTCATGAGTATGAAGAGTTTTCACTAATAGACGTAAGGTTTGATTAGCACAACTGAGCTCTCAGATTCAATCAATTAAGAAGTAATGTCCAAGTTGTGTCTTCTTCAAAGTCTATTTCGAATCGAAGATCTTCACATCGGAAGAAGTCGCACAATCTATATTTCTACTTGACAAACTATCAAAGAAATCTCTACATATGTTTTATACGTGTACAGTCATCACCTACGAAATGATGAAGTGGAAATAAAACCTCGCATTGATATATTTTATCTCCTCGATCATTCTTCATTAACCACATAAAAAAGAAAAAAGATATATCAAGCATATGCATCAAAGAGATATGCAATCCAAATATACAATGACAACCCAAAGTACGTCTAACCTCTAGCTCTAACACAAAAGGTATGGTATGCAACAAACTGGGTATATGGTATGGTATGATGTGGTGCCCACAATTTGCAAGATTAGAGATTTTTCAAAATTTTCAAAGCAATGACAGATTTATATAATTGAAATAACCTTATTACTTAAGATTACACCTTGCTTAGCGAGAAGATGGTCTTAAGGGACTTTGTAAGGAGAAGTCGACTTCTTCCGAAGCCGGAAGATGGACGTCTTCTAGACAGTGTCTTGCGGAAGACAGAAGACAGAAGACGGAAGACGGAAGACAAAAGTTGGAAGTCAAAAGACAGACGTCTTCCGGGAAGACAGTGACTGCGACTTCGGGGGTACCAATCGCACGTCACATAGGTGAGGGGTAGGTATACCAACCAGTTAGTCACCATAGTAGTAGATAAGTCGGGATAACCCAAGTCATTACCTAAATCACGCATGGAAGATACGGATGGAGGCGCATTAATACATACTCTCTTGCTGCTTCCCGCATTGAAAATCAACTACGCACTAGAGATTGAGTGCACATTGGGAATCAGAGAAAGCATTCGAAGCACGTAGGATTGAATTGGAGCGAGAGAGAGCAAAGACATCTTCGAGTTGGGAGAGTAAGGAATCTCTGAGGAGTTGGGAAATCAGAAATCGAGGGTCGAGGTAAGAAATCGAGAGAGAAGTTGTGGAGTGCAGTAACGAGCTCAATTTCAGAAGCAGAGGGGCGCAGCTCGAAATTGATGAAAGAAGCAGGATCGTGGTACCACATTGAAGGTGGAATTGAAAGACGGAAGCGCGAGACTGAAGGAGCAACCAGAAGCAGCCAGAAGCAGTACTGAGGTTCTTCTCATGTTCTTTTCTCTTCTCCACCGCTTCCATCCTCTGGTTGATGTCCCCCGCGCTTCCTCGTTCGTTTGCAGGAAGCCCATCGATCGATTTCCTTATCCCAAAATTTCTTCTGAGAAAATTGGACGTAGAAGTGCTGTCCAATTATCGTCAACTGTCTTCTCACTTCTTCTCGAGTTGAAATCGAGCTTCCATGCTTCCCATTCCAAAATTTGATACCTTGATTGTCAATTTCTCTATCCTACTACGCCTCTGTTCCAAAATTCGTGGACAGAAGACGTTTTTGAATGTCTGAGCATCTTCGAAAGACGACTGTTTGTAAATTCGTATCAAGTAGATTGAATTGGATTGGAATTTGTGTCGAGAGAAGCTTGATACGAATCCTGAGTGAGCTTGAGAGTTGATTGTTGTTTCGAGAAGCAAGAAATTGAGAACCAGGCATGTGCATCCCAATCTTCATGACTTCTCAAATCCACATCTTCTTAGAGAGGAAGTTTGCGCCTGCAGGTTACCAAGGGCCACCAACTCTTGGCATGTCATGTTTTAATTGTGGAGCCGTTGGTCATTGAGCTTCTTCTTGTCCTCACCCAAAGAAACAAGTAGGATATATGCCACTGTAGGAGAAGTGTGGTAAGCCCGGACATGGAGCCACAGATTGTACGAATGAACTAGCTCAGAAGACTGATGTGAGGTTTCAACCACCTCCCAACCAACAACGATCAGATGCAGGAGTGAACATGGTTGATTTGATGAAAGATCTGAAGACTTGTATTCTTTCAAAAGATGATGGGTATGGTTGACCAGAAGACACGGAAATTCTGGTGAACAAAATCGAGACGCGAAGTGTAAAGAAGATACTTCAGAAAAGTGAGACTCTGACGGAAGCCGAAGCTCAGGAAGCGAAAGACATCAAGAAGACTGAGCGGAAGGAGTTGAAGAAGAAGAAACGAGCACACAAGACGTTGACAGAACAAGTGCGTGAACTGGCAAGGAAGCGAGTAAAGTTGGATTCGGCCTAAGTTCACAATGAGGAGGAGAGAACGAAGAAGACCTCAACAAGACTGCCTGCTGACATTTCCGAGGAAGTGAAAGCACTACTCAGTAAAGAACTGAGTAGAGAAACGAAAGAAGAAGAGCCTGGCCAGGAAGGGCTTGGGAGGGTGAAGACCGAAGTCTCTTCGTCCGAAGACAATCGACTACCTAAACTTTGAAGTCAGGTGGGTGAGCGGACTAAGAAGACTGCTCAAGTGATAAACCCTCACTATAATGTAGTGGAGGACTTACTGAACCAACAGGCTAACATTAAATAACCACCACACCACAATAAAGCAGTTGGTCGAAGATAATAGGCTGTACATGAAGTTGTTGTTGGCAGCCTTGAGAAAACCAGCGAAGGCTAAATCGAAAAATATGCCTTCATTGTTTCAAGTGGGATTGGAGGACTTAGGATCTCCAGAAGTAGATATCAAAATAGATGGATGTCTAATAAAGCATGTGCCTATAGACTCTGGTTCTAGCGTGAACATTATTACAAAGGAGATAGCACATGGATTGAGTTACACGAAGTTCGAATCAACACCAAGAGTGTTGAGGATGACGGATCAGAGTCGACGAAGACCTTTGGGAGTACTACAAGATATCCCTACGACAATTGGTGGGATAATCTTCAAACTTACCTATATTGTACTAAGACTACTGGTTAAGTCTGGCTATGGAGTGCTTATAGGCCGGCCTTCGCTATAGGGTGCTAAGGTAATCACTGACTGATATAAGCAGAAGTTATCCTTTAATGATCTGATGAAACCCACGGATAAAGATGTCTCTGTAAGCTTGAAGAAGATGTCACACCAAGGCAAAACATCTTCGACAGATTCAAGATACATTTCTGACGAAGACTCCTCATCTTCAAGCACTAGCTCGGAGAACTACTTGCAATGCTATTAGATAGAAGAAGAAGAAGAGTGCGAAGGGCCTGAGGAAGAATAGCAATCACAGTTGGGACAGGGAAGTTCAGAGGCAAGTCACATAGAAGGTATGGTACTGAAGTCAACAACAGTGGATTTGGTTCTCGAAGAAGGGAAAGTCTTGAAGATTGCAGCGAAGTTACAAAGAGCGGAATTGGAAGTGTACCACGACATGTTAACTTACTACCATGATGTCTTCGCCTGGAAGATAGAAGACATGAAGAGTATTCCTGCGAAGTGGGGTCAACATCGAATTGACCTTTTGGAAAACTCTGTATATGTGAGACAAAAGACAGTATTGGCTAAATCCGAAGTACTCTCTCTTAGTTAAGGATGAGATTGATAAGTACTTAAGTGCTGGCATTATCTTTCCTGTCCTTAGCAGTGAATGGGTATCACCTATAGTGATAGTACCCAAGAAGAAGACTGATAAAATTAGAGTATGTCAAGATTTTTGAAAACTGAATGCAGCAACCATGAAAGACCATCACCCCTTATCTTTTACAGATTATATTTTGGATAGGGTAGCTGGTCATGAGTGCTATAGTTTTTCAGGGTATAATCAAGTGTCCATTAGAAAAGAAGACAAAGACAAGACTACTTTTACCAGACTGGGGTACTTTTGTATATCATAAGATGTCCTTTGGTTTGTGTAATGCTCATGCCACATTTCAGAGAATGATGACAAACATTTTCCAGGAGTATCTTAGGAAGTTCTTAGAAATTTTTATAGATGATTTTTGTGTTTTTTGGAAGGGAAGAGCATATAAATTCCTTGGCTGTAGTTTTTCAGCGTTGTGGAGATGCTCAGTTGGCATTACATCCAAAAAAGTGTTTCTTTGTCATGACAGAGGGTCTCTTATTATGACATAGAGTCTCGCAGCGAGGCATTGAAGTAGATGTAGATAAAGTCCAAGTTATAATAGCTTTGGATCCTCCCTCTAATCTTAGCGAGTTGCAGGGATTCTTAGGACATGTGGGTTACTATCGGAGGTTTATCAAAGACCATGCAACCATGGCAGCACCACTAACCGAATTGTTGAAAAAGACTACTGAGTACGTCTACCAGGAACAAAGACAAAAAGCTTTTGAAACGCTGAAGACGAAGTTGATTGAAGCTCTTGTCATGAAAGCACCGGACTGGAGTCAACTCTTTCAAGTGTATGTGGATACTTCAGCATTCGCTATTGGAGTGGTACTGAGTAAGAAAGACAGTGAAAAGAAGGACCATCTGATTTATTATGCGAGTAGACATCTATCTGTTGCAGAGAAGAACTACTCCACTACATAGCGTGAAGCACTAGGGATGGTGTATTCTGTCAGCAAATTTCGACATTATTTGTTGGGTTGCGAGTTTGTATTCTACGTGGATCACTATGCTTTTAAACATATGGTGCAAAAATCTGATTTGTCGAGAAGAATAGCACGAAGGTTGTTGTTACTGTAGGAGTTCAAATTCACAGCTCAAACTCGAGCAGGTAAACACCATGAGAATGCACTGTCTGTCTCGGTTGAGGACAAGAGAGCGACAAGACAATGTAGCGGATGACTTTCTAGATGAAGAGCTTTTCCAGCTGACAGTAACCCCCACGAGCATGTACTATGAGATATATAGATATCTGTATACACTGTAGTGTCCTGAAGGAATGGATGTGGAGCAGCGCACTGTGTTCATACACAAAATCGGACCATATGAGTTGAAGAATAGCATTTTATTCAAGAAGGGAATCGATGAAGAACTGCGAAGATGTCTGGAGGAGGAAGAAGTAGGAAGAGTGGTGGACGTCATGCATTCTGAATCAGCAGGAGGACATTATGCCCTTCGCAACACAATGAAGAAGATTTTGGATGCATGATACTGGTGGCTCACCATGTACAAAGATGTGCAAGTGATCATTAAGAGGTGTGACAGTTTCCAGCGAGTAGGTAAGCCTACTCAAACTACTCAGTGGCCACTGCATCCTATCTTATCTCTTGCACCATTCGAGAAGTGAGGAATTGATTTTGTGAGACCTATTCAACCAGCAACAAGAAAAACACGCAAAAGATACATATTGGTTGCTACAGATTATGCAACCAAGTGGGTGGAAGCTGAAGCAACAAAGAAAGATGATGCGGTGACACTGACAGCTTTTCTACATAAGAATATCATCACCAGGTTTGGATGTCCATTGGAACTAGTGAGTGATAAGAGTACACATTTTTTGAACAATACCATAGAGGCATTGACATGATATTTTCATATCAAGCATAAAAAAACTACTCCGTATAACCCTAAGGCGAATGGATTTACTGAGAAAGGCAATGGGTTGCTGTGTAAGAGTTTGAACAAAGTGACTGTCAACCATGCTTGTGACTGGGACACCAAGTTGGATGCAGCACTCTGGGCATTCAGAAATACAGAGAAGATAACAACGCGACAGACGCCGTTCTTCTTAGCTTACGGAATGCATCCCATTATGCCTATTGAATTCGAAACCCCTACTTACAGGATTCTGTCGCAAGATAGATTGTCTGCAGAAGATAGTCAACTCATCAGATTGCAAAATTTGATGGCACTAGAAGAAAATCGCCAGACATCTTTGGAGTTAACTAAGGACATACAAGAGAAGCGGAAAGAGATGTATGATAAGAAGTTGAGGAAAGTGGATGTGAATAACGGAGACTTAGTCTTGCTATATGATAGTAGACATATTAAGTTTCCAAGAAAGTTACAGCTACGATGGATGGGACCATACAAAGTTTCAGAATGTTACGGTAATGGTTCAATCCAAATTGAAGACTTGGAAGAAAATCTTTTTGCTACTCGAGTAAACGGAGGAAGAATCAAGCGATATTATTGTTGATGTGTTCGCGAGGTCGCTTCACAAATGAGAGGGGGAGTATGTGAAGCCTTGGATTTCCAGTTTGTTAGAAAATTTTAGTTTTTGTTAGATAAAACAATAGATTAGTTAGTATAGATGACAGATAAGATAAGTTTAGTTGTAGTATAGAGTTTCTTAGCCGAAGAATGATGCTGAGTAAGACTACAGAACCTATGAAGTGTATATCTTTGGAATAATAACATAGCTGCATTCTTCAGACAAAGAGCTTTCCATGAATACCTCATTTGATGAGAACCGACGTCGAACGACGAAGTTATGACCCGTGAAGGAGGACCAAAATAGCTGAGGAGTTCACGCAACTGCGTGGTCGATGGACAAGAGGAACTTCGCACGTGAGGAGGCGAGAGGAACTATCTATAAGAATAGTCAAAAGCAATTCACTTTTACTATTTTCACTTGCGAGTTTACTGTAGCGCTCCAGAACTATCGGTGCGAGAGAGGCGAAGAGTGTCTTCGGTGAAGTGAGTCTTCCTAAGGTTTAGTGCGACAGGAGAGGCGAAGATAGACTTCATACAAGGAGAGGAGAAGAACTTCGACCTTCAACTACGAACAGATGAGAGGAATGCAGACTACAAGGAAGCCGCCGGTTAAATTGAAGACAATCAAGACGAAGTGGCCGAACTTCCAACCGTATCAAGAGCGATTGGAGGAGATGGGCATGGCATTCCTAATGCAGAATTGGGGTGTTATATCTTCGGATCTGGTACAAGAGATTCTTGTTTGTAGAGGACACCCTTCTGACGATCTTCGGAGAAGATCGCAGAACTGAACTCTGTCACATTGGAGTTTTTCACTCGGGATTGACGATGCAGGACGACCGGGAGATCTTCTTGATGATAGCACATGCAAGTCATCTTCGGAGGAGGTGGTGCAGTATAGTGAACTATTCTCTGTAATGCCGGTAGGGTCGAATGGCTTCAAGGTGCACAGTTACATCGAGTCGTTCTGAAGAGATGTCGTCATTGCGCTGATTAGATCTTCAAGCCGTATCGGACTTCGTACTTAGCAAACTGACAAATACATTTCATCGAACAGATTTTCGCAGGGAAGAAGACATATTGGACGAAGATCTTTCATGATCATGTCCAGAAGCTATATAGTACCTTCGACGATGACGAATCTATATACTTCGCAGTCTTCGCAGTGGTCTTTTATCGAGGAATGAGGTTATTGTCTCCGGCAGAGGAGGAGAAGTTCGGACAGAGAATGACGTCCGAAGATGAATTGTTAGTGGAATCGACTCCTCAACGAGAGGAGATGATAACTCCTGTAACTTCGGTGGGGCCTAGTACGAGGGCGAAGAGGAAGATGGTGGAAGAAGGAACACCAGGTGGCGTAACTTTGAGGAAGAAGAAGAAGGCGAGGAGAGCGACGATAGAGACTTCGGACAAAAGCGCCGAAGATGTTCAGACAACCACGAAGTCGTCCTCCATCGAGATTGTTGGAGAATCAGCTCCATGAGGAAATCAAGCTAATGTGGACCAAGAAGAGTTTGTTCTTAGGAGGGTACACTCAGGAGCGACTGAAATCCAAGGGGAAGATCCTCGAGAAGCCCTTCGGACTTCGCCTCGACTCGATGAAGCCACGACTTCGGCACAGCGATATCCGAGTATAAGGAAGGAGCTGCAAATGTTTGAGAAGACTTTGGAGTTTCTCAGCGATACCGCGTTATCAATTTCGACACAATTAGACATGCAACGTCATGTGTATGAGAACGAGACGAAGTACCTTTATCGTTAACCGATCTTCTTAGCGCAGTGCACTTCGGCTGACAAGAATGGCTCACGGAGAAGGATGTTTTGATGAAGAAGCTAGAGGGCTCTTCGGACGAAGTGGAGAAGTTGACAATGGAGCGCGATGCTTTGGTGGTCGTAAGGTCTGAAGATCATGTGAAGGCTTCACAAGAGATACAGGATTGGCAGGCTAAGCTCAATCTCATGACTTGGCGATGATATGAAGTCAGAGAAGGATGCTTTGCTGGAGCAGTTGGTCACCAGAGATGAAGAGCTAGCGAAAGCTCAAAAGGCGAAGGAGATTAGATGCGAAGGCCGAAGAGCTTCGGGTCAAGGTGGAAGAGGTTACGGCTACGTACTTCGTCACCGAACTCGACTCGACAGAGAAGGAGCTTCTTCAGCGACTTCGAGTAGAATTGACGATTGCACCAGATCCTTCAGCGAGGAGTAGGATAGTTAGGATAGCCGAGAGGATAATACGAGATTTGAAGGAGCTTACGGAGACATTTAAATTATCGTTATGGAGTATAGGACAGACTTAACAGTTAAGTAGAGTAGAAACTTCGATTCCACCAAGTAGAGAGTCGTGATTCAACGTTCTAGAGGGATCTACTCTCAAGGAATAAAGTTAAGTTGTGAAGTTAATTAGACGGAATTTCCTCATAGATGAATGTGGTGCCCACAATTTGCAAGATTAGAGATTTTTCAAATTTTTAAAGTTAATAACATATTTATGTAATTGAAGTAGCCTTATTACTTGAGATTACACCATGCTTAGCGGGAAGATGATCTTAAGGGACTTTTGTAAGGAGAAGTCGACTTCTTTTGAAGCTGGAAGACGGACGTCTTCCGAATCGTGTCTTCCGAATCGTGTCTTCCGGAAGATAGAAGACGGAAGACGGAAGACAGAACCTGGAAGCCGGAAGATGGACATCTTCCAAAAAGACCGTGACTGCGACTTCATGGGGTACCAACCGCATGTCACTTAGGTGAGGGGTAGGTATACCAACCAGGTAGCCACCACGATAGTAGATAGGTCGAAGTAATCGAAGCCTCATAACCCATCCATCCATTTGTCTTCTATGTGGATCATTTTTCTTTGGAGCATATAGTGAAGAAAGCAGATTTGTCTGGTAGGATAGCTAGGTGGATTCTCCTACTCCAGAAATTTACTTACACGATTGAGCATAGACCTAGAAGACATCATGTCAATGCTGACTATCTATCCAGATTGGAGACAAAGAGTCGAAAAGACGAAGTGGAAGACGAGTTCCCTGACGAAAAGCTGTTCCAAGTTTCTACAGAGACGTCACAATCTGAAGGGGGACGTACCGCCTGCTCTCCAGAAGTCGAGGTAGGGTCTTTTGACTTTGTTTATGCGACTTCCACAGAAGAATCTATCTTCAAAGGCATGAGGAAGTTCTTGAAAGACCAACAGTTCCCAGAAGGATTGGATGCCAAATAGAAGGCCGTCTTCTTACACAAGGGAGGCTCTTACGCCATCTTCCAAGGTATTTTGTTTTGAAAGGGACATGACGAGAAGTTGAGAAGATGCCTTGAGCTTTAAGAGATTAAGGCGGTGATCACGAGTCTTCACTATGAGGATGCTGGGGGTCACTATGGACTAAAGACGACGGTGAAGAAGATGTTGGACGTCGGCTACTGGTGGCCAACCATGTACAGAGATACTTTTAAAGAGATCAGAAGATGTGATGCATGCCAGAGGGTGAGAAGACCGACAGCTATTACACGGTGGCCTCTTACTCCCATTTTGCCTCTAGCACCTTTTGAAAAGTGAGGAATCGACTTTTTGAGCAATTCTCTCTTTAGCTAGAAGAACACGAGCACGGTATATACTGATAGCTACAAATACGTCACCGAGATGATGGAGGGCGAAACCACAAGGAAGAATGAGGTTGCAGTGGTTGTCAAGTTTCTTTAGCACAACATCATCATCCGATACGGATGCCCGTTAGAACAAGTGTCAGACAGAGGCACTCATTTTCTGAATGAGACTATTTCTCTCTTGACACAATATTTTAAGGTCAAGCATCTCGGTCTATACCACCCGCAAGAAACTCGGCATCGAAAGACGACACCGTACAACCTGAAAGCTAATGGATTGACAGAGAAGTCGAATGTTCTTCTCTACAATATTTTGAACAAGGTAATTGTAAACCACGCTTATGATTGGGACACGAAGCTGTCATCTGTGTTGTGAGCTTGTAGGATTTCACCTAAGGTCACCACTCAGAAGACGCTCTTCTACCTAACTTATGGGATGACATCCGTTGTTCTCATCGAGTTAGAGGTCCCTACTTATAGGTTGGCTGTTACCGAACGCATGGAAGAAGAAGAAAGTCAGGAGCAACGTCTTCTGAACTTTGTGGAGTTCGAGGAAGACATGAATGCAGTTCTAGAGAAGACCTACGAAGTACAGACACAATGTAAGATTAACTATGAAGAGGTGACTGTCAAGGATGGAGACTTGGTTCTTCTATACGACAACATGCATATGAAATTCTCTAGGAAGCTTCATCTTTGCTGGATGGGTCCTTATAGAGTCTTAGAAGTCTTTGACAATGATTACAACTGGAAGAGCTAGATAGTACCTTGATGACCACTCGTGTTAATGGGTGACATGTCAAGAAGTATGGAGCTTGATCAGTAGCTTTGATGTTTCGATGCGAGGACGTAAACATGTGAGGGTGGACGTTATCGTGTTGGATTTTACGTGAAGGATGTCCAGGAAAATAAGAGGTTCCTAGCTGTGAAGATGCTATGTGCTGAACAGAGATAAGACAGAGAAAAACAACCACCAAAATGAACACTGCAATATATACCAACTCCAAATGTATGTACACTGCCGATTCTTTCTCTTAATAGCACAAAACTGAGAAACAGTCCAGAGAGGTTTGTAACCTATCTGAGAACTTTGTCCTTTCGTCAAACGATCTTCAGATGTCGATAGGGTCTTCTTCCTTGACTCCGTTGGCTTCAAGAACTATCAGATCCGACTCTCGATAGCCGAGATATCGCCGGTTTTCGGTCGTAGGTGACCGAACTTTCAAAAACTCCTCCTTACGGCTTAAAATCGCACACACCGCACAAACAAATCGTCTAAACTGATATTCGTCTTCTTTGGTAGGTAGATCTAGCTACCATGAACCCAACAAGACTCCAGACAAGCCGTTTGGAGTTCCTTTTGCAAAACCACGCAGAAATTTGGTCATAGGTTGCAAAAAATTGACGTAAATCGACTCCCAGCGGCTCAAACTCGCTCACCACATCCAAACCAACAATCCAATTTACGTACTATATTTTCCTATGCATAGATGAAGACTCTCTGATTGCGTAGGCACCAAGAATGAAGAGCTTGGCTCACTGATCGCGAAGAACAACTCAATTTCAGGTCGTAGACGATGAAAAATCTGACGTAAGCGCTTCCGTACGAGTCAATTTCACTCAGAACTCTTAACCGCCTGATGAAACTTCGTATCGTCTTCAATTTCTTGAAGAACTCAATGTTCTGATCTCGATGGATCCAAGGACAACAAGTTTGGACTATGGAACGGTCCGAACGGTCCAACTCTCCTTCACATATAACTGAAATCTCCAAATCTCCTTCTTACGTCTCAATTTCTCCCAGTACACATTTTTCGATCCGTCTCTTCCCAAACCGTCTTAACCTGTGCGTAGCCTGCACATACCTGAATCCAAGGACACCTTACGCGTGTGTATTTGTGGTGCCCACAAATTACAGGATTCATGAATTTTTGAATTTTTTAAGATTAATAACTTGTTTGTATAACTGAAGAAGCGTTGTTACTTAAGATTACTGCTTCCTTAGAAGGAAGATGATCTTATGAGCTTTTTAATAAGAAGTTGACTTCTTCGGAAGACGACCGTCTTCCGAGAAGCATCTTCTCAGTTGCGTCTTCGGAAGACGGGAAGACGGCGGAAGACACCCATCTTCCGGAAGACAGTGACCGCGAAGGCCTAACCATGAATTTCCAGGTAAAGGAGTAGGTGTACCTACTAGGTAACACCAAGGTGGTAGGTAGGTCGGGTAAGTCACCTAGGGTCGAAACCCCTAATCTGCGGGGAAGATGCACAGGAAGCGCATTAGCACATTCCAACTTCCCGCAGCAGCACGCTTCTTGAGACGATCGATTTCAGAGGATGAGCTTCGAGTGAGGAATCAGCGAGGTGGAATTGAGTGAGGATGGGATCGATTAGAAGCTAGAAGGAAGGCGAGGTCGAATTGCTGAAGCGCAAGAAGTGTACTGAGTGAAAAGCGTTTCATGTGAAACTCCCGGAAGCTCACATTGGAAGCAGCTGAGTGGAATTGGAGGTGGACGGCTTAATCAATTGAGGCGTAGTCAAGAGCAGACGACGGAAGCAGCTCAGTGGGGTCGCATTGGAGCTGGGACTAGAGCCAGAAGCGCACGGAAGGTCAAAGACAACTCGGGAAGCAGACAGAAGACTGTAGAGGTTCTTCCCAATGTTCTTTCCCCTTCCCACTGCTTCTCGCCTTTGTTTGGTATCCCCCGCGCTTCCCCGGTTGTTTGCAGGCAGCCTGATCGATTACCCCCCATCCCTATTTTTTCCTATTGTGACATTGGGTGCGGAAGCGCTGCCCAATTTCCTTCAGACATTTTCCTACTTCTTCCTGAGTTCAATTCGAGCTTCCCTACCCATTGTCCTCAAATTGACGATCCCAGCTATGAATTTCCCTACCCTACTCTCTCTCTACTCCCGAAACCTTGAACAAAAGACGCTTCGGAAGATTGGAACATCTTCGGAAGACGCTTCTCCAACTTGACTGTCTTCGGAAGACTGTCTTCGGAAGTCGACTGTAATCAATTCGTATCAAGAGTGGCTTTGTGTTGCTTTTGTGTTAAGAGAGACTTGGTACGAATCCTGAGTGGTGTGGTGAGTTCTTTTGTTATTTCGAGAAGTTGGAAGTCGAGGACTAGGTATGTGCCTCCCGGTCTTCCAAGCTTCTCAACTCCACATCTTCCTAGAGAGACTAGAAGACTGAAAGGATGGCAAAATGAGCAAGAAGACGTGAGGGTCCATTTCAGGTCTCTTCTGTCCGACCCATAGCAGCCGTTCCTTCTTCTTCCCAAACTTAGGAGAGAGTCGTGAGAAGACTTGCTGGTAGAATCTGGAGAGAAGGGTCGAGGGTCCTGTCTTCCCACCGAGCAGCAAGTTTCTTCTGAGTGCGTATGAGAGGTGAGAAGTCAGAAGAACAGAGTGCAATTGTCTTGAGTCTGTTGTGAGGATAGATTGCACGTAGGAAGACAAAGATAGGTGAGACAAGTGAAGGGAAGCCTGACTTCGGGAGGTCTTCCGAGAAAGACATTGAATCGAAAACTGTCCCGGGTGTCTTCCCAGAGACCACTGTCACCGCAGGAATCCGCAATCATCTTCTGAACCGGTTATGCACTTTATGTTTCGCGAATCTTGTATCTTCTGATAGGAAGTAGGATGTAATGCAAGGTGGGTTGTCTTCTTGGTAATCCATGCGAGGCCTTGCTTAGATAGGATTGTTTAGATATAGCTCGGAAGACGAGAGCTATCTAGGAAATACTGTTAGAATCCCGGAAGACGGAGTAGTTGTCTTCTAGAAGACTAGTTTCGTCTTCTGAGAAGTAGAAGCTAGACTGTGAGTACTTGGGAAGGACTGAGCCTTCAGCTCATAGTAAGTGCGTGTGGCTTAGTGCAACAGGTCTTCCAGTATGTCGATGCATCCCTGAGGGGTGGTGTTACCAGCAGCGGAGTTGGCTGAGGTCACGTCCTTCCTCAAGGAGTTGGGTCTCGATTTCTTCCTATGGGATTGGAACCTCGCAGACCAGGGACTTCTGGAGGAGATGTGGGCAGCGTTACCACCTCGCAACCGTGTATCTGCGAAGGCAGGAGTAGCTCGAGGAAGACCATCTTCCTGGACTGAAGATTGGTGGCGCAGGGCTTTCCACAGGCTAGAATCCGAGGACCGAGGATATTGGTTTGAGAAGAAGATTTTGCCCAGGATCATGAGCGGCATGTGCCTGGGAGCACCACTTGTCTTTTTGTGGAAGACATGCAGGGTAGGAATGGGTGGAAGATCGAATCTTACCGGGAGCCGAAGAAGCGACTTCTGGCAAAGCTGTTTCTGCATCTCTTTCCCAAGGGGAAAGCGCAGAAGACGAGGTACCTAGGAGATCAGGACGTAGAGTTCCTGGAAGCAGTGTGGGATGAAGGAGTGCCCATCAACTGAGGCGCATACATCCACAATTATGTACAGGCGGAGCTAGCATACTTGGGTACCTCGGCAGGAGGACACTTGACACCTTTCTTATTCTACTTGTACGTAGCCATGGGGGATCTTAGGAGAGATCAGTTGGCAGAGTATGGGCCAACAAGGCAACAGGAGGTGAAGGAGGAGACCTCGGAAGACGATGATCGAGCAGCAGTCGCAACTCCCCCTCCCACTCTAATGCCGCAGCTGAGGCTCGGCTCTCACAGAAGACGTTTCTGGTGCGGGAAGACGAGTCTAGTGGGTCGGAAGACGCCACACCGCCGAGGAAGATGGGTCCTAGAAGTGTACCTAGGAAGTCCACCTCCCTCATTCATTCAGGATCGGAGTCGGACTGGAGGAAGAGCCGCTGAGTACCCGATCAGAGCAGAAGACCGCTTCTGCAACACCATGGAGTCTTCCGAAGACTCCAGAAGACAAGAGAAGAAGAGATACACCTACTGCGATGCGGGGAAGCGCAGTAAAGAGGACCGCTTCTGCCATGGGGAGGAATCTTCCACCCCGGAAGATGAGAAGAGTAGCTTCTTCTCGTACGCAGAAGATGAAGGCCATAGTGGTGGAAGAGGCATCATTGCCTCTGGAAGATCAGGTAGAGACCTCCGACCAAGTCGTGGAGATGAGCCTGTCTTCCGCAGGAAGACGACTGGAGGAGTTCGGTGCTTTCTTCCCAGCCGAGATCTAGCCTGCTATGGAGTTTCTGGAGAAGAGAGCGAAGACTCAAGAGAGGCCCCTGCAACCTGGATTCGGTCTGCGCACCTTGCTGCGACAGGGAGAAGACCAGAAGAAGACAGAGTCGCTGGAAGTTAGTCTCTGCACCACGGAGTGACACCCGAGGTAAATGCAGGCCTTCCTAGCTTATCAGAAGCCGCGTTAGGAGCTCCGATAGTAGCAGATCAAGTAGAGGTTGCCTATGAGCAATCAGAGTAGATAGTAACTGAAGTGACAACTCCAAATTTAGTAGGATCGAACATGCTATCTTAAGGGTGGCAGTTTTCAGTGTAAAATTAGTTAGGATACCATGTGACAGCATAGGTAGCGTAGGAGCACCAAGGTGGATGGTTAATTAGGAAGGGGAACCGCTTGCATGTGGGGTGGCAACCTCCTGTCAGTGCCTCTCTCTCCTTGGTGGTCGTCTCCTCTGTTTCTCATGGCAGTGACATAAGTAGGATCAAAGAGTAAGAAATAGAGTTCTGTAGCTACTGCACACACACATCGATCTTATGGTGCAGGCAGACTAGACACATTAGAGAGGAGACACATGATAGACAGTTCTTCGCTGTCGTGTCGTGGACCGGCTCGTACCTGAAATACAAACTTCGATGCTTGTCGCTCCAAAGACACTCATGAGAAGACAAGCTAGGCCCCAGCTTACGGATTTTGGCACAATCTCAGATCTCCATTTTCATCGCATAGATGTGTAGAGCTCATTGTCAGCTTTCCAAAGGCACTTTGTCTACTTCGTTTGGACGCCTAGTGGAGAAGTTACAGGACTCGAAAGATGGAGAAAATAAGCTAGGCCCCAGCTTACGGGTTTTTGGCACCACTTCGGATCTTCGTTCTTATCGCACCAGTGGATAGAGCTCCTTGTCAGCATTCCATAGGCACTTTGTCTACTTCGTTTGGACGCATAGTGAAGGAGTTACAGGACTCGAAAGATGGAGAAAACAAGCTAGGCCCCAGCTTACGAGCTTTTGGCGCAACTTCGGATCTTTACTTTTATTGCATAGATGGATAGAGCTCGTTGTCAGCTTTCCATGGGCATCTTGTTTATTTCGTTTGGACATCTAGAGAAGAAGTTATGCGATTCGGAAAAAGGTAAAATCAAGCTAGACCCCTAGTTACTTGCTGACTGGGTATTTAGGGCTTCAGGCGTTATATCAAACACGCAAGGGGCCTGCTTCTTATTATTGAGGGTTGAACTTCGTACGTACAGACTATAACAAGGGGGCTGCTTAAGAGGCTTGCTTGCGTCTGCGACCTGTCAACGGACGGTGCGGGAGATTTGGAAGTCCAATGCAAACGCGCAAGGCGTCGTTGGGTTCAGATCTGTGCAGGCTACGCACTGGTTCAAACGGTTTGGGAAGAGATGGATCAGGGAGTGCGTACTGAGTGAAATTGAGACGCAGGAAGCAGATTTGGAGTTTTCAGTTACCTGTGAAGGAGAGTTGGACCGTTCGGGCCGTTCCGGAGTCCAAACTTGCTGTCCTTGGATCCAACGTGATCAGAACACCGAGTTCTACAGGAAATTGAAGACGATACCAGTTTTCATCGGGCGGTTTGGAAGTTCTGAGTGAAATTGGCTCGCAGGGAAGCGCTTACATCAGATTTTCGTTCACCTGCGACCTGAGGTTGGGCTGTTCTTCGCGATCGGTGAGCCAAGCTCTTCGTTCTTGGTGCCTACGCGATCAGGGAGTCTTCATCTACTCATAGGAGAAGACCGTGTGCAGATTGGATTGTTGGTTTGGGTGTGGTGAGCGAGTTTGAGCCGTAGGGAGCCGATTTACGTCAGTTTTTTGCAACCTGCGACCAAATTTCTTGCGTGGTTTTGCAAGGGGAACTCCAAACGACTTGTTTGGAGTCTCGTTGGGTTCAGGGTAGCTAGATCTATCTGCCAGCGAAGACGGATATCAGTTTGGACGATCCGTTTGTGCGATGTGAGCGATTTTAAGCCGCAGGGAGGAGTTTTTGGAGATTCGGTCACCTGCGACCAAAAATCGGCGATATCTCGGCTGTTGGGAGTCGGATCTGAAGGTTTCTTGGGTTAACGGAGTCAGCGGAGGAGACCCTATCGACATCTGAAGTCCGTTCAGCGAAAGGAGGAAGTCCACAGATAGGCCTTTTTCGGTTTCTTCGCTACGGGTTTTGCTCTTTTGAGTTCGTTAGAGTTCTGGTTGGTTGTACACAGCTTGTGATAGCTAGCTTTAGCTAAGAACTTGTACATGGATGTGATTTGGACTTGGGTTTGGATCGTGTGATACTGTTGTGGCTCTGTTTGTTAGCAAAGGGAAGTTTCTCTTGCTTTGAGCTACGCTTCGGTGTTTTCGGGTCAAGGTTGTGATTCAAGGGTTGTTTTCAAGGGCTTTTGAAGCAGGTTACAGACTGCTCTGGTCTGGTTTTCAGTTCTGTGCTCTTAAGAGAAAGAGCCGGCAGTGTACATACATTTGGGAGTGGTATATATCGCAGCATTCGCTTTCGTGGTTGTTTTTTCTCTGTCTTGTCTCTGTTTCAGCACACAACATATCCACTGCCAGGAACCTCGCGTTTTCCTGGACATCCTTCACGCAATATCCGACACGATACGGTGGTGAACTCGACGTGAAGGTCCGGGGTGGAGATATTTGTGTGTCAGAACTGGAAAGAAGAGATCAGCAATCATGAACGAGGATGAAGATGGGTTTGGTTGTTCGGGAGGCTGTTGTGGACCTGGGATGATGGATTTGTAGACGGTTGGGATCATGGGAGGATGGGACGATGGGACGAGCCATGACTATGGATGGGATGGACGGATCAGAGGGTATACTAGGGATGCAGTTGGATGCAGCAACTGCACGTTTGTTTCAAGCCTTCACTTTGTTTATGCGACAAGAGCAAGAGAACCAACAAAAGGAAGCTTTGGGGAAGAAGGCGCTTGGAAGGGTGATCGACAAGTTTGATCTTTTTGGTGGGAGAGACATCTCTGAGTACTTGAGATGTTACAAGACGGAGATGGATTTGGATCAGGTACCGGAGAAGGAGATGATCGAGACGTTCGAACTCGCTGCAGTGCCTGAGATAAGGGAGCATGTGAAGGGTCTAGCAAAGCGTTTTGGGATGAACTGGGATACATTTTCACATGCACTGATGGAGGAGTATTTCTTGGGAAACTCAAATCGAGTAACCAAGAAATCTTTTTTGGGATGGGTCAACGGATCCAGCAAGGGTTTACAGCCTACAGAGCTGTTAAGGGAGTTCGAGAGACAATTCTCTCAACTACCTCGAGTAGACAAGCTTACCTTGGAGAGCTACAAGACAGAGCTGTTTCTTCAAGCTGCAGATGAACCATGGCAGGAACAGTTGGAGCTACTTCTGGAGGATGCGGAGGAAGAAGATGGGTTAACAAGGAATTGGGAGGTTGTGCATGAAGCGGTTGAACTTCTTGTCCGGAGACAGACAAGGGAAAGGGTTACAAGGTTGACACATGTATCACTGACTACCACACCGGTTCAGGTAGTATCTGAGGTTCAACATCCAGTTGTGGTTGTAGAGGAGAAGGATCCAGCCATCGAGGACCTACAGCAAAAGATGCAAGATTTGCAAGCTAAGGTTACTAGGTTGGAGGATAAGATATCATCGACTGAGATGGTGCTTGTACCCAAACCAGCTTGGGTACATCAGTGCGTGTGGTGTGATGGTATTGATCATCAACAGGACAATTGCATCGATTTTGCAGAGTCTTTGCAACGTGAGGTTATTTCTTGGGAGGATGGAAAGGTAGCATTCAGAAGTTCGGATACTCTCCTTCAAGCCAACGTTGGTAAAGGAGGGATGAAGAAGTTTGTGGATGATTATCTTGCGACACATGCAGTTGTAGCTATCGAAGCTACAAGTTATGGTGCTAAGGTGGAGGAGATTGAGCATGATCTCCATAGAGATGGTTTGGATGAGTACGAGGATCTAAACGAGCTCAGGTTGGATACTGCATCCACGATGCAGTGCGAGAAGAAGGACCAACAAGATACTTCTTCAGGGAGGCTAGTTCAAGAGGATAGGATTCAACAGGAAACTATTCTTCCTGAACAGGCAATGGAGAGCAATCCTTCACAACCGGAGGAGATGGTTGAGGTGCAGACAGCGGACGTGGGTGATCTGATTGCTGACAAACAACTACCAGATGCAGATATGACGACGATGGATGTGAAGGGAGGTTGGGAGGAGCGTATTCGAGATGCACATGTTGGGTTCCTATCACGAGAGGTCTTGGATGCAGCTACAAGGAGAGTCCATGATGTCATCATTGGCATCATCAAGGACAGACATGCTGAGGACGAAGGAGAGTGGATGGATGCTCTCGAGGCTACATGTATAGGATGATGGGTAAGGATGGCTTACAGGGGAGAAGCCATTGCTGAAGGTGATTTGTGTTGGGAGGATGATGCTTGGGAGATTGTAAATATTTTCAGGAAGGTTGAGAGGATGATGCTTGGGAGGTTGTGAGGATTTTCAGGAGAAGAGATCAGGGAGGATGATGGTTGAGGAGGATATCATTGTACAGCGGGATAATTATGGTTGCGTTTGAGGATTCTGGTTGCAACAGTGTGGTTCTTTTTTTTCAGAAAAACAAAAAAGAAGAGAGGATTATGCACGATGACATGTACAGACTTGAGCTTCAGGGTTACAGTCAGGATACGGGTGATGATTGACAGGATGGGGGATGTCTACTACGACACTTGGGTTACAAACCTCAACGGTGAGGTTTTACAAGACAGATGGAAGTCAATTCTATGGTATGATGGGTTATTCTTTCTATGTCTTCGCATATTGAAGATGTGTAGATCTAGAGGGGGTGATTGGATGGGAGGTTCGAGGTGAAAGTCAATGAGCATGGATATAGGGAGGATCATGGCAGGGTAGCAACTTCAAGATGACGATCAGGTTGCAACCTTGCGGATGAGGTTGACTGAGATGGGAGGGAGGATAACAAGATGGGAATGAGTGTGCGTGCCGGTCCACTCCTTGGTTGGTATCTCTGGTGCATACCGGAGGATGCACAGGTTCAGAGGGGGTGGATGTCGTGTCGTGGACCGGCTCGTACCTGAAATACAAACTTCGATGCTTGTCGCTCCAAAGACACTCATGAGAAGACAAGCTAGGCCCCAGCTTACGGATTTTGGCACAATCTCAGATCTCCATTTTCATCGCATAGATGTGTAGAGCTCATTGTCAGCTTTCCAAAGGCACTTTGTCTACTTCGTTTGGACGCCTAGTGGAGAAGTTACAGGACTCGAAAGATGGAGAAAATAAGCTAGGCCCCAGCTTACGGGTTTTTGGCACCACTTCGGATCTTCGTTCTTATCGCACCAGTGGATAGAGCTCCTTGTCAGCATTCCATAGGCACTTTGTCTACTTCGTTTGGACGCATAGTGAAGGAGTTACAGGACTCGAAAGATGGAGAAAACAAGCTAGGCCCCAACTTACGAGCTTTTGGCGCAACTTCGGATCTTTACTTTTATTGCATAGATGGATAGAGCTCGTTGTCAGCTTTCCATGGGCATCTTGTTTATTTCGTTTGGACATCCAAAGAAGAAGTTATGCGATTCGGAAAAAGGTAAAATCAAGCTAGGCCCCTAGTTACTTGCTGACTGGGTATTTAGGGCTTCAGGCGTTATATCAAACACGCAAGGGGCCTGCTTCTTATTATTGAGGGTTGAACTTCGTACATACAGACTGTAACAAGGGGGCTGCTTAAGGGGCTTGCTTGCGTCTGCGACCTGTCAACGGACGGTGCGGGAGAGTTGAAAGTCCAATGCAAACGCGCAAGGCGTCGTTGGGTTCAGATCTGTGCAGGCTACGCACTGGTTCAAACGGTTTGGGAAGAGATGGATCAGGGAGTGCGTACTGAGTGAAATTGAGACGCAGGAAGCAGATTTGGAGTTTTCAGTTACCTGTGAAGGAGAGTTGGACCGTTCGGGCCGTTCCGGAGTCCAAACTTGCTGTCCTTGGATCCAACGTGATCAGAACACCGAGTTCTACAGGAAATTGAAGACGATACCAGTTTTCATCGGGCGGTTTGGAAGTTCTGAGTGAAATTGACTCGCAGGGAAGCGCTTACATCAGATTTTCGTTCACCTGCGACCTGAGGTTGGGCTGTTCTTCGCGATCGGTGAGCCAAGCTCTTCGTTCTTGGTGCCTACGCGATCAGGGAGTCTTCATCTACTCATAGGAGAAGACCGTGTGCAGATTGGATTGTTGGTTTGGGTGTGGTGAGCGAGTTTGAGCCGCAGGGAGCCGATTTACGTCAGTTTTTTGCAACCTGCGACCAAATTTCTTGCGTGGTTTTGCAAGGGGAACTCCAAACGGCTTGTTTGGAGTCTCGTTGGGTTCAGGGTAGCTAGATCTATCTGCCAGCGAAGACGGATATCAGTTTGGACGATCCGTTTGTGCGGTGTGAGCGATTTTAAGCCGCTGGGAGGAGTTTTTGGAGATTCGGTCACCTGCGATCAAAAATCGGCGATATCTCGGCTGTTGGGAGTCGGATCTGAAGGTTTCTTGGGTTAACGGAGTCAGCGGAGGAGACCCTATCGACATCTGAAGTCCGTTCAGCGAAAGGAGGAAGTCCACAGATAGGCCTTTTTCGGTTTCTTCGCTACGGGTTTTGCTCTTTTGAGTTCGTTAGAGTTCTGGTTGGTTGTACACAGCTTGTGATAGCTAGCTTTAGCTAAGAACTTGTACATGGATGTGATTTGGACTTGGGTTTGGATCGTGTGATACTGTTGTGGCTCTGTTTGTTAGCAAAGGGAAGTTTCTCTTGCTTTGAGCTACGCTTCGGTGTTTTCGGGTCAAGGTTGCGATTCAAGGGTTGTTTTCAAGGGCTTTTGAAGCAGGTTACAGACTGCTCTGGTCTGGTTTTCAGTTCTGTGCTCTTAAGAGAAAGAGCCGGCAGTGTACATACATTTGGGAGTGGTATATATCGCAGCATTCGCTTTCGTAGTTGTTTTTTCTCTGTCTTGTCTCTGTTTCAGCACACAACATCTCCACAGCCAGGAACCTCGCGTTTTCCTGGACATCCTTCACGCAATATCCGACACGATACTTCGCACACTACACCCGTTGTTGGAAACATACGAATAGTCTGGAAATACACAGGAGGGGTCTGCATGCTCGGACCAGCAGTGGTTCGAAGATGTAGGTAGAGGTAGTGAACAGTTTAGGAACAGGGAACTGCATCCTCGTGCAGTCTTGTTTACTAGACTGATGTGTCGAGGAGTAGGCGCATGAAGTAGAGGGAGTGAGCTTCCCAATGCCATTGTGACTTCTTCTCGGGGAATGGATTATGGATTTGAGTGCAGAAGCTTTGTTCATGTCTTATGGGTGGTGGGTTTTCCTGAATTCGCTCCCAATTGTGCACGGGAAGTGTTCTTCTTGAGTGGCGGTGAATGTCAACAGTTGTGGAAGTGTAGCTTGGCTCGTCTAGTAGAGCACTTAGGATCTACGTACGGACGGTCTTATGGGTAAGAGATCCCAGAAGACAGAGTAGTCGAAGCAGCGAAGAGAAGAAGAAAGAAGCCTTCTTCCCGCAACAGAAGACGACATCCTCGAGTAGAAGACGGTGCAACAGTACTCACGTTTGTTGTCTTCCTCCCCAAACTATTACAAGCAAGGATGGCTTGTTAGTCAGGATCCGGACTAGAAGCTTGTTGGAATCTTAAATCTCCTTTCCATCTTGTTTTCTCTTGTTTGGATTTCCCTTCTTCCCCACCTTCTCCCATCTTCCCCATCTTCTTACCTTCTTCTAGTGAGTTTACGAAACTTCTATTGAGCTTCCGTGAAGGTGAATGTCGTTGTAGTGCTGCAGGAAGACTATTTCCGTAGGCAGAAGCCTAGGAAGGCTACAGGGGGCATACATCCTGTGATTGATATAACCCGTTGGAATGTGAGTGTGAGAGTAACGTGTAACAGCCGTGCTAGTCGACTTCTGCGAAGCATGACAGTCTTCTAGAGGTGTGAGAAGCCGAGTTGAACCCCCAGAAGCCGAGATTCGCTTCGGGAAGACGGTACTGAGAAGACCGGAAGAAGCAACCTGGAAGCAGGAAGATCGTCTTCCTGAGCTTCTCTGTGAATAGTTGTGTGATATTTTAGTTAGTAGTTGTTTGTTTAGATCCAGAGTATCTTTTGGCGTATCTGGAAGACGCGTGGTTTTGTGAGAAGACGGGATTTAGGCAAAACCCATGTGTTTGTGTGTTTGAACAGATCTTAGAACTTAGAGCAGTGTTACTTGTGCAAATCCTCTATGGGAACGATATCTTGTATACTAAATGGGCAAAAGGAGTAATCCTGCGTCTTAATCCCTGCTTACTTTCTCCATCTTTCGAGTCTTGTAATTTCTCCACTAGGCGTCCAAACGAAGTAGACGAAGTGCCTATGGAGTGCAGAGAAGGAGATCTACCCACTGATGCAATGAAAGTGGAGATCCCGAATTGTACCAAAAGCTCGTAAAGTGGAGCTTAGCTTACTTTCTCCATCTTTCGAGTCCTGTAACTTCTCCACTATGCGTCCAAACGAAGTAAACGAAGTGCTTATGGAGTGCTGACAACTAATCTATCCACTGATGCGATGAAAGTGGAGATATGAAATTGTGCCAAAAGCTCGTAAGCTAAGGCCTAGCTTGCTTTTCCTATGAGTGTCTTTGGAGCGACAAGCATCGAAGTCTGAATTTCATATAAGAGCCGGTCCACGACACGACAGCGTATGTGGTGCTCACAATTTGCAAGATTAGAGATTTTTTTAAAATTTTAAAGTTAATGATAGATTTATGTAATTCAAGTAACCTTTGTCACGTCAGTTTGGGCACCTCAGCTAGGTTGATCGAGTGCGAAGTGGCGCATCCCGGTAAGACCGTTAGTGCCGTTAGGGCGAGTTGGTGGGAGAGCCCACTAGGGATATACTTCGCAGGTAGGGCTTGGAGGCCTTAGTTCTTCGAGTTGAGCCTTCAAGCTCCAGGCTATGGTGGATAGTCTAGTTGAGTGTAACCCGGATTCTCTTCGCGTTTAGAGTGGGTTTGGCTTGACCATTTGTGAGTAATAAGTGTTGTAGTGTTGGAGATGGTAATTTCTCAATGCAGATTACTCGAAGAAATGAGTGCAGGTCGAGGCGGAGTTCAATAAGAGCTCGCTGATCTGAAATCTGAAATCGTCCGCTGGTATCTTCGGGCGTTGTCGTTCGTGGTTGATTGTTTGGACCTATGATCGAGGTGTGTGAGCGCTGCTACATTGCTGGTCGCAGATCGATTGCTGTTGTTGGGGTCGAGTGGAGATTTCTGTCATGCGGAAGCGCTGCAGAAATTTTGCGGAATGTTCTTGAAGTGACTTGTTGGAGCCAGATTGCGCGTTTGGGCGTGACAGCTGAAATACTTGTCAATGTCGGATCGGAGTGGGCTCTTTGGAAGCGCATTGGAGAGACGAATCTAGTGCACTAAGTTTCGTGGAGTTTGACCAAGGATTGAAGAAGTTATGGCATGTCGAACTTCGCTGCCGTGACACTCGCAAGTGCAAAAAGGCTAGTTACGAGGAGCAAAGGTGCGTGAGTGCGGAGGCGTGAGAGTGTAGTGCGGAGGCGGAGCGGAGCTGAGCCTGAGCCCGAGCCCGCGCCCGCCGCAAGTCAGCTTGCTGGCTTGCATGAGAGAGGTATCCAAGCTTCAGTTGTGTGGGAAGGGTAAAACCAGCTGGTCACCCATCCCAACACTATTCCTCGACCTGGACTCCTAACTCTGTAGTCTTAGCTTTGGCTTTACCACTAGACCAATAGCTCTTGGTGTTCTACAGGGATGCGTGCAAGTACTTATGGACTTGTATAAGGTAGTAGGAGACCTTCTCGCACGTCCTTAGAGGAGTAGTAGGGCGACCCCATAGTATTAGGGGTAAGCTATAGTTGTGGTAGTGCTTGCCTATACCGTAGAGACGTGTATAGAGACAATTGGTGGCAGTTGTCTTGGGTGAGCTAGTAGAGCTACCACGTGGATGTTTTTGGAGCTACTAGAGGTGTGGACATCTAGTTAGTGACCTCCAGTGTCAGTTACGACAGTTGGTGACCATATATTGTGCATGTGGTCACCGACGAGAAGACGTCAGTCCGGGTGGGGCGGGGTTTCTCTTTATGTGAATGTTTGAGTGTGGAAAGTTATCGTTTGGACTTCTTGTGGTTGGAACCCCTCCATATTCTGCTTCCTGTTTGTGCGCCGCATTTGCTTGTGTTGGCGCTTGATTTCCGGAGTGAGTTACTCCAGTGTGCTGTCGGTAGTGAGGCTGGAGTTGCGGACCAGTCAGACTACCTTTGTCTCTCTCACAGTGCGGTTGGAGTGACGACCAACAGATCGTGAGAGGCTGCTTGTGGTGATGGCAGGTACAGGTTGCCCTTACCTTGACCGTCCTAGTAGGGGATAGGTGTGCTCAGTAGGAGCGGGGTTAGGCAAGTGATGGTTACGGTGGTGACGGAGATTGCGGCTTCCGGTTGAGGAGTGTGTTAGCGAGATTCTCTCATCACGGAGTTCTCGGGAGGTTCTGGTGGTGACTTCTCGGACAGTGGGTATACAGGGAGTGGGGTGAGGTACCGACTACCTACACCATTGCCGTCGGTTGTTCCAGAGGACGAGTCAGACGCAGACAGCGCGTTTTCTGGTGGTGAGTCTAGTGTCACCACACCATTGTTGTGGGACATGGACGAGATCTATGGGGTCACGAAGGGACCTCGACGTTACTCGGGTACAGTTGGTATCATTGAGCTGGATGACTTCATCCAGGAGTTTGACAGTTGGTGCGATCTGCAGCAAATGCGGAACCCACAGCTGTTTACACCCTTCATGGCATGGAAGGGTTTGTTCCAACACTTGGAGGGACCGCCGATGGACGATTATCATGAGTTCAGGCGAGATTACAGTGTTGAGATCGAGTTGTGGAGACAACATTGGTCTCTCAACTACGTTTCTATCACTACTGGCGTAGTTTCAAGAGGCGTAGCACCTGCGAGTTTGGGTGCCAGTAGCAGTGGTACAGCCACAGAGGGCGGAGTACCTATTACCGATGCGTCCACAAGTAGTGGAGCAGGTGGTAGTGTGAGCGGGATACCACCAGGGTTTAACCCTGTGGTTCAGTTCTTCCAATATTTGAGGAAGAACTATCAAGGTGTGCAGACCGACAAGTTGAGGAGTCTGCAGGAGTTCCAGCGAAAGACTAGAGAGAGCATACGCGAGGCGTTTACTCGCATGAGGCGGTTGATCAGCGTTACCCAAGGGGTGATGGAAGCACAAGCAGTACAGTTCTGGTATGGGAATACTAGACCGGGAGCTGCATAGGAGAGTTAGAGATGCTACTCTTCTTAAAGATACCGCTCCGACGTTGACGGTTGTCTTTAGTCTGGCTGAGCGGATTGAGCTCAACATGGTGGAGGAGAGGGTGGTGGTTGCTGGGTTCAGCAAGGAGACATCACATGGAGCGACCACCTCTTCTCGAGGATCACAGGCTACGCAACAGCGTGGTGGTGGTGGTGATAAGGATCGTGCAGAGCAGTCACGATCTCAGGGAGGTGTTGGAGGATCTGGTGGGCAAAAGCCCATGCCGTCCTTCTCTAGTCAGCAGCAAGGGGGTCCTTGCTGGACGTGTGATGGTCCTCATCAGCAGAAGGACTGTCCACAGAGGAGAGGTTATGAGACATCAGGGACCTCTCAAGCAGTACCTAGGCAATGTGAGCATTGCGGACGACCTGGTCACAGTAGTGACCGTTGTTTTGATCTCCATCCCGAGTTGCAGCAAGGGAAGGCTGATCGTGGACGAGGCGGAGGAGCTCAGGGAGACCGTGGTGGTCGAGCTGGAGATAGAGGTCTAGCACCTGGGAGAGGACCGGTCGGTCCACCGCCTGCTACGACGTCAGAAGCAAGTATGGCTGCTCGGATTGAGCAGTTGGAGCAGAGGATAGCTAGTATGGCTATGGCTCAGCGGAGATCAGGTGGAACAGAGGCTTCCACGTCTTATGGAGGAGAAGGAGGTGACTTCGACTTCATGGCTGGTGTGGCACAGATTGAGGCATCTGCGGCAGTGACTAGAGGTGCAGTACGTGTCTCTGAGCCACGAGGTGCGTCAGTGGAATTAGATCTACAACGCGGGGAGGCTGGTAGATAGACCAGGCTTCCCTAGTCATTCACGTTATCGGAGGCGTTGAGGACCACATCTATGGTTCCTAAACGGCCTACCGATGGTGCAGTAGAGTTGGAGGCATCGACACCTAGGAGTGGGTGTGATGTGAGTCCACCCTCGACGTCTGTGGATGCGACGTCGAATCCGATGTTCGGGGCAGCTACATCAATTTTGCGAGCCTCGCTATTCTCAGCCACGGATATGAGGGCATTGGGAGTCAACTTGGCTCCAGTGTTCCAGTTGGCGGCCACGCTCAGTGAGAGCGAGGATGTAGTTACCTCTAGTGCTGAAGTAGTTCAGCGAAAGACGGTAGACGTGTCCATGGAGTCGAGGATCAAGACAGCTACCAGTGGTACTTGGCAAGCGGCGACTGCTAGGTTAGATGAGTTACCAGCTAGGCCGGCGATTGACCTTGCTGGTTTGGCACCAGGTGTGGTGTTGTTGGATAACAGAAGTGGTATCTTCTATTTGGTGGCACCTTCAGGAAAAGTGTATCGACCCCAGAAGGTCTTGTTAGACTCTGGAGCCCAACCGTTGATGTTGGGAAAGACGGCGTGTATTGGTTTGAGTCTGAAGAAGTCCGAGATAGAGAGATGTCCATTCCAGTTGCAGACATCTCTATGGGATCAGGAGGTACGGCTCTACATATGACACGTGAGATGTTGACGATGAGAGTTCAGCCAGATCATCCCACGGATGGCTCTATGGTGAGGACCAAGGCCATCGTTACAGCCGCATAGTCTTATGATGTATTGGTGGGAGGTGTTGTGTTGTACCCTATGGGGTTTGTGATCGACTATTGGGCGGAGACAGCATCTTACAGATCAGGTTGACAGTCCGGTGAGAGACGAGTGAGCCGCTTACTAGTGCGGTTCAGTGCTAGAGTTAGGACGACGGAGCCTACACCAGGGACGATGGCATCCGTTGCAGGGTTCTGTTCGGTCATCACTTGGCCGGGCGAGATGTTGGAGGGCAATGCCCATGCGGAGGATACTCCGGTCTTTGAGGAGGTGGAGGACATGCCTAGCATGTCTACGTTAGTACCATCTGTCTTGGATGTTCCACTCTGGAATTCGAGTGGAGAGTTGCAGGAGTATGCTGATCAGTTGGTGCAGCAGGCTTGGAGTGAAGCCTTTGTACCACCGGTAGAGGAACAAAGGAACAAAGGGTTGTTCTTGCTACTGGCCCTGTGACCTTATCACCGTTGGATACGACTCTCATTGTGTGGCAGTATCCAGAGGAGGGTGTATGTGTGCTGGAGCTGTTTGGAGGGATCAGCACAGGTTTGGCTGCGGTATTGCAGACAAGTATACAAGTACAGCGATACTTGTATGTGGAGAGAGATGAGATTGCGAGACGCATCTCATTACGACATGTGGCACGTTTGGTGCAGAGATATCCTGAGTTGTTGCCCATATCAGCTGTTAGAGGATACCAGCAAGCATTACCGTCGGATATTTTGCTGCAGGGGACGTAGGATCTTACGTTTGTTGGCACCATTCACTTGGTGATAGCCGGATGGCCATGTCAAGGTCACACGCGTGCTGGGAGAGGTCAGGGTTTACATGACCCGCGATCTAGGATGTTCTGGGAGATGTTATGGATCTTACGACATCTCCAGCATACATCTTGGAGAACGTTCCTTTGTTGGGTGATGCTCGTACACAGATGATAGCGAGTGTGCACCAAGTGCGGTCTTGGATTGGACCAGCAGTGTTGTTGGATGCAGCGAGAGTAGGATCTCGTGCACATCGTCCACGGTTGTGGTGGACGAACTTGTTACCGAGAGAAGTGCTTAAGCGAGCACACGATGGAGTGAGACGACCAGCACATCTCACGGTTGATAGCATCTTGGATGCAGGACGACGATCTCAAGTGGTGAGAGTCGTCGATAGGTCACCCATGGCAGTGGTGAACCTAGTGGGACGGTCCATGGTAGCATTACCCACTTTGGTAAGCTTTCCAGCGTCACATGCTTACAGAGATGGAGGACCTGGGCTTGTGTGGGCTGCTCAATTACGGCAGTTGGTGGAGCTCAATGCCGATGAGAGAGAGCGAGCGATGGGTTTCGCTACGGGTACGACGGCAGTAGCTTCGGTGTCGGAGGCTTCACGTCGTCAAGTATTGGGTCAAGCAATGGACTTGAATTGCTTGACATGGATTGTTAGTCTTGGATTGGCTGAGCAGCGTCGGATGCGATCGACGGGTGTTACTGCTCGAGCACTCTTGAGCTCTTTGCCTACCGGGTCGGTGGAGGCAAAGGCTGGGGGCGAGGCACGTGGAGTTCGTCATCCTTGGACATCATGGGATGTCGTAGGAGAGAGTGTGGAGTTTGCAGCTAGAACTGCAGAAGTTTTACGCACAGTAGCGGTGGAGGTTGTTGGTGGTGAGCAGAAGGAAACTGCTCTAGAGGCTGCAAGATAGCAGTCAACGACTTCGTCTTCTACCTCTAGCATGGTGACAGAGGATACTTGGGAGCCGGAGATTGGACCCAAGCTTATAAGAGAGGAGAGACGAAGAGTCCAAAGATTCCTGAAGAGCTACAAGAATTGTTTTACCTTCAGTATGAAGGATTTGGGTACCTTGAAAGGACATGGTATACGGATCGACTTGGCTAATGACACGCCAATCTTTCGATGTCCTTACAGATACAGTGACATGGAGAGAGCCTTGATCCAGAGTCAGACTCAAGACTTGTTGGAGGCTGGGTTGGCGGAGATGTCGCATGGAGAGTATGCATCTGCCACATTTATGTCAGCCAAGAAGGATATGTATGGCAACTACACAGATAGACGGATGTGTGGGGACTATCGTCTTATCAATCGGCAGACGAAGTCCGATAAGTATGCCATGCCGACACCTGAGGAGATCTTTGATGCATTGGGGCATGTGAAGGTCTTCAGTACTTTGGATCTTCGAGCAGGGTATCATCAGTTGTCAGTGAGAGAAGAAGATAAGTCCAAGACAGCATTCTGGGGAATTAACTCTCACGGCAAGGATTGTTTGTATCAGTGACGGTTCTTACCATTTGGGTTGAAGAACGCCCCTGCTGAGTTCCAAAGGGTGATGGACAGAATCCTAGCAGGATTGGATTTTATCAGATGTTATATTGACGACATCTTAGTCTATAGTGCTATAGTGGAGGAGCACGAGAGACACTTACGGGATGTGTTTGAGCGGTTGAGAGCTCATGGGTTGAAGTTACACCCTGGGAAGTGTAAGTTCTTCCAGGAGTTGGTAGAGTATCTGGGCCACACCATCTATCCAGGTGGATTGGGTGTTCAACAGACGAAGGTTGAGACTATTGCACGTATCCCACGTCCCATAGATGTGAGTCGAGTTCGAGCATTTGTTGGTTTGGCGAACTTCTATCGGCGATACGTGAAAGGGTTTAGTGCAATTGCGAAGCCGTGACCAAGCTGATGAAGATGGACCAGGAGTGGCAGTGGAGAGATGAGCAGGAGCGAGCTTTGGTAGAGCTCAAGGATAGGTTGACATCTGCTCCCATCTTGAGGAGACCCGTTAGGGGGCGTCCTTTCCGACTGCACACATATTGGAGTATGTTGGGACTTGGAGCAGTGCTGACTCAGCATGATGATGAGAAAAAGGAGTTCGTGGTGGCATATGCCAGTCGCTCCAACAATTCAGCGGAGACGAGGTATAGTTCGTATGAGGGAGAGTGTTTGACGGCAGTGTGGGCTGTTGCACACTTTCGATGTTATCTGTTTGGGAACTCCTTTACTCTCATCACTGATCACCAGCCGCTCAAGTGGTTGATGGAGTCCGATAAGCTTACAGAGAAGCTTGCACTATGGGTTCTGATCTTACATGAGTATGACTTCCAGGTAGTACATAGACCTGGAGTTGCAAACCTAGATGCCGATGGGTTGAGTCGCAACCCATGCACGAGTCAGCAGGATCAGACTGGGGCTCGCTGGCATGACGAGGTTGATGAGGAGATAGTGCCAGGGTGGCATGCATCTGCCTTTCTTTGTGTGTTGGCCATGTACTATAGTATGGAGGGTCAAGTCGTATCTTTCTCTGATCAGAGAGTAGATGATGAGTCTCCAGATCCTGAGGGTGGAGATGGTGTTCCAGATCAGCGAGATATCCATGATGATGTGATCGTGATTGAGTATCTACGTACTGGTGTGATAGTAAGCACAGTAAGTGCCAAGGAGCGAGATCGTGTGCAACTTTGTCGATGTAGTCTGCTGTAGATAGATATAATTGACAGGATGAAATCTGTGAATCGATGAACGATAACCTCCTCCTTGAATAGTCGCATATCGCAACGTGTCTCTATGCTGAGCAATCGCTAGGTTCTCAAAAGTCATAGGCATAACTCTCATAAATGTCTCTACACGTTGAGAACATGCTCTCATCCACATATCCGGATCATTCTGTTGAGGTTCAACACCTCAGTAGAATCATGACAAATGACCGAAGATAAATCTGGATCTCGGACATACAATAGAAAGTACGGTGAGAAGGAAGTCAAAGACGCTTGTCGGCTAAAATGGTAACTCATAGCCAACCATGGTAACTGCACATCCTAGTCTCCCATGTGGCCCTTCTGCAAGCCATACTTGAGCAGTCTTTTCTTCACCTTCTGAACTACCCTCTCCGTTAAACCATCCGCCTCAGGATGATCTCGAGATGTAGTTCGATGATCAATCAACACTTGGTCACACAAAGTCTAAAACTCACCAAGGAACTTTGTACCTTGGTATGTCAGCACTTCAGCTGGTGCTCCAAAATGACTAAGCACTCGATCTAAGAGTGCATACGCTGTCTCTTCACTTGCCTTACCCAGTAATGCCACCAACTCAATCCACTTGGAGAAGTGCTCCACCATCACGAACACATACTGCTGGTGACGTAAGATCAACGGTAAGGGTCCTGCAAAATCCAAACTCTAACGATAATCCAACCACATAATCGATAAAGGGTGTAATTGTGGAGTAGGAGCATTAAATGATACTCGTAGTCAATCACAAACCACACATTGTGCGACAAACTACTGCACATCGATGTACATATCACGCCACCAATACTCCCTTAGAGTAAGCTATGCGTACTCTTCATTCCAAAATGTCTCAACTCTTCATGTGCATGTCATACTAACTGTACGGGATGGATGTGACACTATCCGTACTCTCTCATCATCCAACACTCGAAGTACATGTCATCATTCTCGTTGAAATCTCTTCGTTCGTTGAAGGACACGATGTCGCTCCTTGGCACTTACTGTGTCTCCCACCATGCCAATACGTAGATACTTCATTACGGTCACATCGTCATGGATATCTCGTTGGTCTAGAACACCATCTCCACCCTCAAGATCCGAAGACTCATCATATACTCTCTGACATGAGAAAAATACGACCTGGCCTTCCATACTAGAGTTCATGGCCAACACACAAAGAAAGAAAGATGCATGCCATCATGACATTATCTCCTCATCAATCTCGTCATGTCATCGAGCCCTAGTCTGATCTTGCTAACTCGTGCATGGATTGCGACTCAACCCATCGACATCTAAGTTTACAACTCCAGTCTATGCACTACCTAGAAGTCATACTACTGTAAGATAAGAGCCCATCGTGCAAGCTTCCTTATAAGCTTGTCAGACTCTATCATCACTTGAGCAATTGATGATTAGTGATGAGAGTAAAGAGGTTCCCAAACAGGTAACATCGAAAATGTGCAACAGCCCACATTGCAGCCAAACACTCTCTCATACGAATTATACCTCGCCTCTACCGAATTGTTGGAGCGACTGACATACGCCACCACTAACTCCTTTTTCTCATCATTGTGTTGAGTCAACACTGCTCCAAGTCCCAACAAACTCCAAATCAATGTGCAGTTGGAAAAGACGTCCCTAACGAGTCTATTCAAGATGATAGAAGATGTCAACCTATCCCAGAGCTCACAAAAGCTCGCTCTTGCTCATTTCTCCATTGTCACTTTTGGTCCATCTTCATCAGCTTGGTCAATGGCTTTGCAATTGCACTAAACCTTTTCACGTATCGACGATAGAAATTTGTCAAACCAACAAATGCTCGAACTCGACTCACATCTGTGAGGTGTGAGATACATGTAATAGTCTCAACCTTCGTCTGTTGAACACCCAATCCACCTAGGTAGATGGTGTGGACCATGTACTCTACCAACTCCTGGAAGAAATTACACTTCTCATGGTGTAACTTCAACCCATGAGCTCTCAACCGCTTGAGCACATCTCGTACATGTCTCTCGTGCTCCTCCACTATAGCACTATAGACTAAGATGTCGTCAATATAACATCTGACAAAATCCAATCATGCTAGGATTCTTGTCCATCACCCTTTGGAACTCAGCAAGGGCGTTGTCGTGTTGCACGTAGGTATGTACAAGGAAGACTAGTAACAGAAGGATTATTTTTTCATTGTGTACGTAGCTATAAAGGAAGTTGCCCTGTAGCTTATCAAGCTGGGCAGGAGCTAAGTTGGGACTATGCTTGACAAGCTGCTCTCTAGTTTGGGATGAAATATCACCCTGAAGGAGGTAAAAAGTTCTAGAATGCAGAGCTCGTCGAGAGGAGCGACTTCATGCTTTCAGTTCTGAGAAAATGCGTTATAGGTAATAGTTAGTACAAGTCTTAAGCTATGAAAAGTACGAAAGAGAGAAATCTGTCGATTCTAGCTCGTGAATCGAACTTATGATCTGACAGCATGAGTGTGTAGGTGTTCGCGAGTACTATAGTTTTGACTCCTCATTCACTAAAAATGGAGTTACAGTACAGAGAAGTTGGTGTAAGAAAAGCTAGTAAAGACTTTACAAAAAAAATTCTTCAAGAATAGGAATATGTACAAACTGTATTAGCTTTTAGAATGGAAACAGAGGCCACCCCAGTGATAGAGCGTCTGCCTAGGAGGAAAATGATCTCAGGATAAATTCCCCCTATCTTGTGTTTCTTATTCTGGCATGTTGACCTCCTGAAGGGAGTCTACGTTAGATATGCATCCACGTCCTGCATATATAAGGACGGGAGACAAGTATCTCTCTTAATCGTGGGCTTTCTAGCCTAAGCCTCTGCATGCCACCTTGAATATACCATGGGAGATATCTGATGTGCATATGGAGGGACCGTAAGCCTTGTGAGGCAACCCCATAAGTGTAGGGACTTCGATCAATATTGGATGGTTTGTGGTATATTCAAGGTGGCATTAAGATGGCATCAAGAGTATTGGAAACTTTTATTAATCAAGGGATCAGCTTAGCTAGGGGGCTGCTCTAATAAGTAGTTGTACGTATAAGGACAGTAGGGGTCCAGCTTAGCTAAGGGTTTATCTTTTAGGTAAATCAACTTGTGTGGTGTTTTCAAGAATCTTTGAACTCTTCGTCTCTCTTCTCCTATAAGCTTGGTTCCAATCTCCAATTCCCAAGTATCTTATGTCACCATGCTAGAGGTAGAAGACGAAGTCGTTAACTGCTACCTAGCAACCTCTTGAGCAGTTTCTTTCTGCTCACTACCAACAACCTCCACCGCCATTGTACGAAAAACTTCTACAGTCCTAGCTACAAGCTCCATACTCTCTCCTACGACATCCCATGATGTCTAAGGATGGTGAACTTCACACACCTCGCCCTCAGTCTTTGTCTCCACCGACCCGGTAGGCAAAGAGCTCAAAAATATCCAAGCAATAACACCCATCGATCGCATCCGACGCTGCTCAACCAATCCAAGGCTAACACTTCACGTCAAGCAGTTCAAGTCCATTGCTTGATCCAACACCTGACGACGAGAAGCCTCTGACATTGAAGCTACTACCGTCGTATCTGTAGAGAAACCCATCTCTCGCTCTCTCTCTCATCGATCTTGAGCTCCACCAACTATTGTAACCGAGCATCCCACACAAGCCCAAGTCCTCCATCTCTGTAAGCATGTGACGCTGGTAAGCTCACCAAAGTGGACAATACTGCCATAGACCGTCCCATTAGGTTCATCATTGTCATGAGTGATCTATCGACAACTCTCATTACTTGAGATCGTCACCTTGCATCCAAGATGTCATCAACTTTGAGGTGCAATGGTCGTCTTACTGCATCGTGTGCGCGCTTGAGCACCTCTCTCGATAACAAGTTTGTCCACCACAACCGTGGATGATGTGCACGAGATTCCACTCCCGCTGCATCTAACAATACTGCATGTCTGAGACACAAGATCACACATGGTGCACACTCGTCATCATCTGTGTACGAGCATCACCCAACAAAAGAATGTTATCCAAGATGTACGTTGGAGAATCCACCTGATGCATCTAGAGCCGTAACATTTCTTAGAACATCCTAGATCGCAGGTCATGTAAACCCTGACCTCTCTTAGCATGCGTGTGATCTTGACGTGACCACCAAGCTATCACGAAGTGAATGGTGTCAACAAACGTGAGATCCTACGTCTGAAATATCTGACGGTAATGCTTGCTGGTATCTTCTAACGGCTGATATGGACAACAACTCAAGATATCTCTGCATCAAACGTGCCACATGATGCAATGAGATGCGTCTTGCAACCTCATCTCTCTCCACAAGTATACAAGTATTGCTGTACTTATATGCATGTGTGCGATACCGCAGCCAAACATGTGTTGATCTCTCCAAACAGTTCCAGCACATATACACCTTTCTCACCACACAATGTGAGTCGTATCCAACGATGATAAGGTCATAAGATCAGTAGCAGGAACAACCTTTTGTTCTTGTACTGACAGTACAAAGACTTCACTCCAAGCTTGCTGCACCAATCGATCAGCATATTGTTGCAACTCTCCACTCGAACTCCATAGTGGAACATCTAAGGTAGATGATACTACCATAGTCATGCTAAGCATGTCCTCCACCTCTTCAAAGACCGGAGTATTCTCCGCATGGGCATTTCTCTATAACAATTTGCTCGGCCAAGTGACGATCAAACTGAACCCTGTAACGGATGCCATCGTCCCTGGTGTAGACTCCGTTGTCTCAACTCTAGCACTGAACCACACTGATAAGCGATTCACTCGTCCCTCTCTAGACTGCCAACTTGATCTATAAGATGTTGTCTCCGTCCAATAGTCAATCACGAACATAGAGTATAACACAACACCTCCGACCAATACATCATAAGACTCTACGGTCATAACGATGGCCTTGATTCTCACCATAGAGCCATCCGTGAGATGATATGATCGAACTCTCATCATCAGCATCTCGCGTGTCATGTATAGAGCTGTACCTCATGATCCTCTTAGAGATGTCTGTAGTTGGAATAGACATCTCTCCACCTCGGATTTCCTCAGACCCAAACCAATACACGACGCCTTTCCCAACATCAACGTTGAGCTCCAGAGTCTAACAAGACTTTCTGCAGTCGATACACCTTCATTGAAGATATCACCAAACAGAAGATACCACTTCTGTTGTCCAACAACAGCACACCTGCTGCCAAACCAGCACGGTCAATTACCGACCTAGCTAGTAACTCATCTAACCTAGCAGTCGCTGCTTGCCAAGTACCACTGGTAGATGTCCACTCCATGGACACATCTTCCACCTCTCGTTGAACAACCTCAGCACTAAAGATAACTACATCCTCGCTCTCACTTAACATGGCTGCCAAATGGAACACTAGAGCCAATCTTACTCCCAATGTCTTCATATCTATGGCTGAAAATAGTGAGACTCGGAGAACTACTGTAGCCGCCTTCAACATGGAGTTTGACTTCACATCCACACACGCCGAAGATTGACTCGCATCACCCCCATTCCTGGATGTCGATGTCTTCAACTCCATTGCATCATTGATAGACAGTTTAAGAATCATAAACGTGGTCCTCAATACCTCCGATAGCTTAAACGACTGAGGAAGCCTTACATGCCTACTAGCCTCCTCGCATTGTGCCGACGCGTCTCGTGGTTCAGAGACACTTACTGCACTCAAAGTCACTGCCGGAGATGTCTCAATCTGTGCCACACCAACCATGAAATCGAAGTCAACTCCTTCTCCTTCATAAGACGAGGAAGCCTCTGTTCCACCAGATCTTCGTTGAGCCATAACCATACTAGCTATCCTCTACTCCAACTGCTCAATCCGAGTAGCCATACTTGCTTCTGACATCGTAGTAGACGATGGACCCACACTGGTCCTCTCTCAGGTGCTAGACCTCTACCTCCAACTCGACCACCATAACCTCCTTGAGCTCTTCCGCCTCGTCCACGATCAGTCTTCCCTTGCCGTAGCTCGAGGTGGAGATCAAAACAACGGTCATTACTGTGATCTAATCGTCCACAATGCTCATACAGCATAAGGCTTGAGATGTCTCAGAGGTCTCATAATCACCTCTCCTATGTGGATAGTCCTTCTGTACATGAGGACCATCACCCGCTTGCTGCTGACTAGAGAAAGACGGCATGAGCTTCTGTCCACTAGATCTTCCAACACCTCCTTGAAATCGTGACTGTTTCGCACGATCCTTACTACCACGCTGTTGCCTAGCTTGTGATCCTCGAGAAGAGGTGGTAGTCTCATGTGGTGTCTCCCTGTTGAACCCAGCAACCATCACCCTCCCCTCCACCATGTTGAGCTCAATCGGCTTAGCCAGATCAAAGACAATCACCGTCGGAGCGATGTCTCTAATGAGAGTGGCATCTCTAACTCTCCTACGCAACTCTCGGTCTAGTATCTCATATCAGAACTGAACTGTCTGTGCTTCTGTCACCCCTTGGATAACGTTGATCAACCGTTTCATGCGAGTGAACGCCTCGCATATGCTCTCTCCAATCTTCTGCTGGAACTCCTGCATACTCCTCAATTGTCGGTCCGCACACCTTGATAGTTCTTCCTCAAACACAAGAAGAACTGAACCACTAGGTTAAACCTTGGTGGTATTCTGTTCACACTACCACCTGCTCCACTACTAGTGGACGCACCGCTAGTAGTAGATACTCTATCATCTGTGGATGTGTATTGTTACTGGCATCCAAACTCGCAAGTGCTACGCCTCCCAAAAATGCACCAGTAGTGATAGGAACGTAGTCGGGAGATCAATGTTGTCTCCACAACTCAATCTCCACACTGTAGTCTCGCATGAATTCATGATAATCGTCCATCGACGGTCCCTCCAAGTGTTAGATCAAACCCTTCCATGCCATGAAGGATGTAAACAGCTGTGGGTTCCACATCTGCTGTAGATCGCACCAACTGTCGAACTCCGGGATAAAGTCATTCAGCTCAATGGTCCCCATCGTTGTCGTGGTGAGAGTTTTCATGAGAAGGGCAAAACTTTCTGACTGTTATATGATCGTGAATATTTGTGATACGTCTACTCTGAAAAGCGCTGGGTTTCTAGTTGTGGTTGTTTACTCCAGGGATAGACTTCAAGTTGTAACATGGGACTATAAACACTCACACATGTCTGTTGTGTCCTCTAATATGTTCACGAAACAAAAATCAGATCGAACTAGTAGTGATAAGATCAGACGATGAACTTTAACACTCAAGAATAGGAAAACATGTGATGGTTTAGACATCAAAACTTCTTCTACATGTAAATGACGTCTATTGAACACACATACGAACTTTCAGCCTGAGATCAAATTTGAGCATCGGGATATGGACAAAAACATTTTGAACAAAGAAATTATGGTAATTTTTGGTACCTAGACAGCTATTTTGACATAGAAAAAAGAATTGGCTCAATAACTTTCGATGGTTCTTACAGGGTTTGGAGTCTACAACACGCTGAACATCCCTGTGAAATTTGACTTCCTGATTGTACACAGTTCTCCAGATCTCGAACTCTGAAGTTGCTACTCTAGATTGAGAGCTTTCCAAACCCCCTCTACTTCAACGGTCGCCTTGGATTATTCATTCACTCAAATGACATGAAAATTTCTGGATTGTCGTAACCTTGCTGACAATGAAGGTGACCACGAAGGTTCAAAGCGATTTTCTCAAATCTGAGGGTTTGGAGTCTATAGCACGCTGAACATCCTTGTGAAATTTGACCTCCTGATTGTATAACTTATCCTCATCCGAGACTAAAGAATAGATGGAAAGATGCAATCTGCTGGTGTGGCTCTCGTCAAGAAGCAGAGGTGCACACAAAATACAAAATAGTAACGAAGAAGGTGAAATCAGTGACGACCCAGTTACTTGTTGATTCACGATAGCACATGGAGTTAGCGGCCAGTGCTTAGAGATCCTACACAGGTATGACACAAGTTTACTCAAGAGACACTCGAGCAGCTCTAGATAGGGTGGCTTCTTGAGAAGTAGAGAAACGAGCTTTTGAGGAGATGATAGTTAGTCATGATAAAGCATTTTCTTTCTCAGTTGAGGAGATTGGTTGTGTGGATCCTAGTGTGATAGCTCCGATGGTTACCGTTAATGTTCCTCACGTACCTTGGGACTTAAAGTCGATTCCAGTCTCTCGTGCCTTGCTACCGCAGATCATTGAGTTACTGAAGCAGAGGATAACAAGAGACAAACACGCAGCGGCTACTGAAGAGGCTGAGGCTGAGACGGAGGAGAGTGATGATGATGAAGAATAGACAAAAGAATGCAGGCATTAGCACATGCCAGAGGATGTGCATGTTTAGAGGGGGTGGATGTCATGATGTGAATCATTTCATATAGTAAATAATTCACCTCTCTGTCAAGAGTTAGTCTCTTTGAGTGAAGTTATAACTTTAGAGAAGTTGATTCTGGAAGATGTTATATATCTTAAGTCTTAGTAGGATTTTACCATGTTGATAGAGTTTAAGCTCATGGATTGTACTTACATGTCGCCAATGCATGCTTTCTAGTTTGTTTAAGTTATCTTTCAAGGTTACGTGTCGTTTTACATGTCTTCGCATGTAGTTTAAGATTTATGCTGGCACTTTAAGGACTTGACGTGGTAGCCTATGTGTGAAATTAAGTTACCACGTGATTTGGACACAAAAGGATAGGGAAGTGAAGCTATGAACTCCCACTTGTCCATTTTTGTCCTTTGTGTCTTTAAACTTAGAAGTAGAGGTCTTAAGAGGAGTTCGAGCATTTGGTAGGGACATTCAGAAATCTTAGAACACATGAAGATAGAGCTCGTCATGCCAGTCACTGTCAGTGAAATTTTTGATCGATTTGGAGCAATAAAGAGAGAGTTATGTCAAATTGAAGTTCGGATTGTGCTCGAATTGCATCACAATTGGTGATTTTGGAGGTTTTTGGTGTCAATTGCAGCAGATTTGAGAAAATCGCTTCAAACCTTCGTGATCACGTTCACTGTCAGCAAGGCTACATCAGCCAACACGAAACATAACCGATTTGCCGTAGCATATCGATAGCTTGCAGAAAAAGCTATGTCCTTCTAGCATCTAAGGTTATGCGCTCTAGAGTTGAAAGTTGTCGGTACCTCCGATCAAACTTTTTCAACATCTCATTCAGACCCATCATACGACCAGGTTGCTGCTCAACCCAATCCAGAAACGTTCTCCTAGTAACTCTCTCTGAATCCTCTTCAAGAAACTCCTCTCGTAGAGATCTCTCAAAACTCATCCAGACATCCAGATTTCTTCTATGCATATCCCTAACTTGGTCTCGCAATTCAGGAATCACAGCTAACTCGAAACTGACTATCATCTGAGCATTAGTAACTCTAACCAGCTCCATCTCTCCTCTATACTCACGCATATATCTAGAAATATCTCTACCTTCAAATCTTCCACACCTATTCACAATCGCTTGCGAAGCCTTGGTGGATTTTAGCTCACCCACTCCAACAATCGGATATTGTTGGACCAAGGCCGCAAGCGTCTTTAGAATTTCAGCCGTATCTAGACCAGATGCAGATGCCGTTACAATCGTAAGTGCTACAGAAGGTGTTGCAGCAGCCGTAGAGGTAGCTGTAGCAGCGCTTCCGCGCTTCCGCTCTTTCGATCCATCTTCTTCTTCGTCTTAAAACTCAACTTCATGGTCAATCACCCTAAGATCTCTCAGTGAGAGTTTTCCTGGGAAGGGCGGAACCTTCTGGCTGTTATATGATCGTGAAGACTGTGATACGTCTACTCACGGAAGCGCTGGGCTTCTGGCTGTGGTTGTTTACTCCAGGGATAGACTTCAAGTTGTAACGTGAGACTATAAACACTCACACATGTCCGTTGTGTCCTCTAATATGTTCAAGAAACAAAAATCAGGTCGAACTAGTAGTGATAAGATCAGATGATGAACTTTCACACTCAAGAATAAGAAAATATGTGATGGTTTAGACTTCAAAACTTCTTCTACATGTAAATGAGACCCTATTGAGTAAACATACGAACTTTCAGCCTGAGATCAAATCTGAGCACCGAGATATGGGCATAAATATTCTGAGCAAAGAAATTATGACAATTTTTGATACCCAGACAGCTATTTTGACCTATATCATAGAATTGGCTCAATAACTTTCGATGATTCTTACAGGGTTTGAAGTCTACAGCACGCTGAACATCCCTGTGAAATTTGACCTCATGATTGTACACTTCTCCAAATCTTGAACTCTGAAGTTGATGCTCTATATTGAGAGCTTTTCAGACCCCCTCTACTTCAGCGATCGCATTGGATTACTCACTCACTCAAATGACATGACAATTTCTGGACTGTCGTAGCCCTGCTGACAATGAAGGCGACCACGAAAGTTTGAAGCGATTTTCTCAAATCTGAAGGTTTGGAGTCTACAGCACGCTGAACATCCCTGTAAAATTTGATCTCCTGATTGTACACAGTTCTCCAGATCTCGAACTCTGAAGTTGCTACTCTAGATTGAGAGCTTTTCAGACCCCCTCTGCTTCAGCAGTCGTCTTGGATTACTCACTCAGTCAAATGACATGAAAATTTTTGGACTGTCGTAGCCCTGTTGACTGTGAACGCAACCACAAAAGTTTGAAGCGATTTTCTCAAATCTGCTGCAATTGACACCGAAAATCCCAAAATCATCAATTGTGATGCAATTGTAGTATAATCTGAACTTCAATTTGGCATGACTCTCTCTTTATTGCTCCAAATTGATCAAAAATTGCACTGACAGCGACTGACATGACGAGCTCTATCTTCATGTGTTCTTAGATTTCCGAATGTCCTTACCAAATGCTCGAACTCCTCTTAAGACCTCTACTTCTAAGTTTAAAGACACAAAGGACAAAAATGGACCAATGGGAGTTCATAGCTTCACTTCTCTATCCTTTTGTGTCCCAAACCACGTGGTGACTTTCACACATAAGCTACCATGTCAAGCTCTTAAAGTATCAGCGTAAACCTTAAACTACCTACGAAGATATGTAAAATGACACGTAACCTTGAAAGATAACTTAAAAAAGCTAGAAAGCATGCATTTGCGACATGTAAGTACAATCCATGAGCAACTCTATCAATATGGTAAACAACCTACTAGGATTTAAAATATATAACATCCTCCAAAATCGACTTCTCTAAGATCCTAACTTCACTGAAAGAGACTAACTCCTGACAGAGAGATTATTTATTATGTGAAATGATTCACATCACGACATCGTACCCGAGTATCGTTGAGGTCCGTTCGTGACCCATAGATCTCGTCCATGTCCCACAACAACAGTGTGGCGACACTAGACTCACCACTAGAAAACGCATTGTCTACGTCTAACTCGTCCAAGTGGCTCTTCTGCAAGCCATACTTGCACAATCCTCTCTTCATCGTTTGAACAATCCTCTTTGTCAAACCATCCACCTCTGGATGATCTCGAGATGTAGTCCGATGATCAATCAGCGCATGATCACACAAGGTCTGAAACTCACCAATGAACTCTATACCTTAGTCAATCAGCACTTCAGCTGGTGCTCCAAAACGACTCAGCACTCGATCAAGAATACATACGCTATCACTTCACTCGTCTTGTTTGGTAATACACCACCTCAATCCACTTGGAGAAGTGCTTCACCATCACCAACACATACCGGTGGTGACGTACTGTCGTGCCTCTCATTCTCAAGATCGGGCGCAGACGCGAACAACAGAATCCTAGCGACTTGCGCTAGGTTGTGAACGCTGCGAGTAGGACTTAACGGCTTGACCGGCAAGTCGGGATCAGATGAACCCTAAGTGGTTCTCTGAACCAAGGTTGGAACCTTGGGTTAGGACACAAGGGCCTACCCCAAGAGGGCCCCAGACGAACGCTGACCTAAGGAGGCGAGTCTGGGAACTGTAACGACCTATGTTACACATAGGAAGTTTGTCTATTAGTAAAGTGTTTAGTTATAACTAAGTGTTGAGAATGTTTATTTGCTGCCAAAGTATTTTAAGGAGGTATCAAGTTAGTCATGACTAGCTAAAAGTTAGTTATGGTTAAACTTAGTTGTACTTTTGGCAGAATTCAGATATTTGCTAAAGAGTGAGCACTACTATCTTGTCATCTTGTCTAAAAGGTAGAAAGGGGGTGGAAAGTATCCCTTATCTCCTTTTTGACTTGATATTAGTGGTTGGATTAAAGTTGTGGACTTTGTGGGCATTAAAAACAAGAAGAGATTCCACATGTTTCCTTTTTAGTGGGTCCTAGTGTAGAGGGGGGGTGGAAATTCGAGATTCCTTGAGAATATTCCAGAATCTCTCTAGAAGTTGTTGACTTTGAAGGAATAAGCCCATGTGAAAAGATAAAAAGCCCATGTGATCAATGCTTTTACCTTAAGTAATATCTTAGTAAAACCCGGTAAAAGTAGTTACGGCTGAGTTACCTGAGGGTACCAAAGTAAAAACCTAGAATGTATAAATAGAGGAGTAGAGAAGAGCTCCTCATCCTTGTTTTCACATTGTCGTAATGACAACTTGAGTAATATAGAGAGTGTGGGATATTTTTAGCATGTGAGAACTTGAGAGACGTCGTTAGAATGGAGGATTTTAGTTGATGTGTTTAAGGAGATTTTTAGTTGATAAGTTTGTGGGTGTATGAATGAGTGAACTCAGCATTTTCCCTTCAAGTTCATGGTGTGCTTCCATCAAAGCCATCAGAGGTGACCCCTGAGTGAGAGACATGTCCGACATGTTGCAGATTCGTGGATAACGATCGTGAAGGTTGAGAGATCGGGGGATAGTTGATCGATAGGACCGTGGAGGGTTTACATTTTTGGTTCCGTTGCCGGGACCTCACTTGAAGGGATCGTTGAACGATGTTTAGAGTTCAGTTATATATTCGACAAAAGGAGATTATGAGAGAGCACATGGAGAGAACGTTGGGAGGAGAGAGAGCTAACGCGATGTTAGCAACGTTAGAACCTTTCGTGTATCCCGTAGTGATATATGAAGCGTTCAAAGTCATTCTTTACATCTTGTTCACTTAGAAAGGGTTTGAGGAGAGTTGAAAGAGGGTGCAACAAGAGTTGTAAAGGAAGGAGGAGAGAAAAGTTATTAGAGGAGATAAATTTATGAGTTTAGAAATTCTGCTCTCTAGAAAATTTGTACAGTCGCTGTCAACTTTTCTGTGAATTTTATTTTCCTGTGAAACTTTCCAGTGTTTTAAATTGGCTGATAACCTATCTAAGACAAAAGAAATCATAGGAAAAGGTGGTCTAGAGAGGGAGCAATGAATTTTCAAAGTTGAGGGGGTCTATTCGTGAGAGTTGAGAAATTCTGTTATCTGAAAAAAGTTTACAGTCATTGTCAGATTTTCTGTGAATTTTATTTTCCTGAGAAACTTTTCAGTGTTTTAGAGTGGCTGATAAGCTATCCAGGACAAAAGAAATCATGAGAAGATGAGGTCTGAAGAGAGAGAAAGATTTTTTCAAAGTGGAGGGGGTTGACAACCATGAGGGAAGTGAAAATATACAAATTTCAGTTCTCTGAAAATTTGTACAGTCATCACCATCTCTTCTGATTAGGGAAGTTTCTGTTGAAACTTCATGATTTAGTAGCTTGGAGGTTGAGCTACTGGAGACCACAAAAATCTTGGAGAGATCTCTTACCAACTAAGAGATATACGTTTCGGCATACAAGGAGGTCTTGAAGATACTTCATGAGGAATCCAGTTCGAATGACGAGGTGGAAGAAGAGACATTTAGGAGTTCGAACAGAGACGGAGAAGCCCAAGTTAAGTATAGATGAGTTACGAACCCGCATCTATAGCACTTGGAGTGCCCTCTTTACCCTATACGAAGAAGCTTCCGCGACCATTGGCACAAATTTGAAGAAAGCCAAGTTTAAAGCATCATTCACTGTGGAGGCCACGAATGCTCCTGGTGAAGTAGAGTTGGATCCTTACAAGAGTGAGTTCAAGATGTCTGTTGTGATTAGTACAAACGATGATGAGGAGGATCATATCTTCGATAGTTAATTTTAGATTAGATTTTATTTTGTGTATAGCATGTATAATACATGATTTCCAATATAAAGCTCGGAAGAGTTAAGAAAGTGAGGTAGAATTATTTTCCTCTATGATATTTTGTCCACTTAATGGTTGAGAAGGTGCAACACGAGTGGAAATTCAAAAGATTGGAAAGTTAGACTTAGAAATCTTCCTCAAGGTTTAGATGTCATAGTAAGTGTCGAAGAAAGTTCGAGAGAGATTATCGTCGAGTTTGAAAACCCTAGTACTAAACCTCAAGTAGAATCTCCGAGGAGAAGAGTAGAAACCGACTTGTAGAGGGTTGGGACACAAAGTAGTGAATTGTCCAACTAGAATTAGAACCGAGAGAGCTAAAGGGAAGCGGGAGTTTACTGATTTAAGTCTTCGAGTGGGTCCATTGTCACCAGCGCCAATTCATCTTCTAGGCGAAGATCCTTGTCCAAGTTGTGGAGTGGGTGATGTATCCAGAGGACACAAGTGCGTCGATGTGGCCGCCCTACTTACGTCAGTAGTCGAGAAGTTGGACGAGACTCAAAGAGCTGAGACAGAGAAGTTGTCGACTTCAAAAGAGGACTCAGCTGAGTTGTGATGGAGATCGTCATTCGGATGGTGGAGAAGGCGGTGATGCGACTCAGGCTCATGATTACCTTGGGAGAAGAGATGGCACAAGAGGTGTTGTTACAACCATTTCCTTTCATTTTACCTATGGTAGATTATTCGCGAATGGAATTGGTGATGTTCGTACTCTTTTAGCGAGTAGTTATTGCACAAAAATTAGAAGGGTAGAAAGAATAGTTACAAGATGGGAAAGTTACCAGTGTTTCATGGGAAGGACAATGAAGATGTAGAACCATTTGTACGAGACTTCAAAAGGGGTTGCATCGAAAACAACGTGAGAAGGAAGGAAGAATGGGTGTTGTTACTGCCAGAGTTTTTAGAAGATTTTGCTCTTACGTGGTATGTCGACCGAGTGAAGAGCAAGACACCTGGTGCAGTTGAGGACACATGGGAGACGTTGAGTAATGCACTCATCGAAGAATTTCTTCCAGAAGAGAGTTATGAGAAGCTCATGGTGGAGCTTACTCATTTGAAGCAACGAGACGACGAGAAAGTTCGGCAATATGCCGAAAGGGTGGATAAGTTGGAGCAACGGTTTCGGACTGTCCTACGGAAGAGTGGAGACAATGTGGAGCTAACGATGGCAGGGATTGGAGCAATGTTGACCAAGAACTTGGTGGGAGGGTTGAGGCCTTCAATTCGAACCCAAGTGAGGTACGAGAAGCCAGCAACCAAAGCGGAGGCCATCAAGATTGCGACAAACATGGAAGAGAGTTTGGATGAAGGAGATATCATCCAACCTCATCATGTTGCTCTGGTGTCGACTCCGACTCCTGGTGTAGTCACAACGATCGCACCTGCACCATCACAATTGATGATTGCTTCAACGTCAACTCCTACTCCAACGGTGGTACCAAGACCGTTTGTCCCAACAACGATGTCTACTGCTACCTCTGATTTTCATGCCGAGCTGAAGAGCATCACCGATACTCTTGCGGATCTCAAGATAAACGTGGTGCAGTTACGAGAATGGAGGAACAAAGGTGGAGGAGGAGGTCAAAGAGGTTACGACAACAATCCCAACCGAGGAAATCAAGGTAACTTTGGAGGCAACTAAGGTAACTTTGGAGGAATCACTTGTTGGACGTGTGGAGGTTCTCATTTCTAGCGAAATTGTCCTAACAACGGAGCAAGAGGTGCCGAAGCTATCAGAATGAATGTGGGTGGAGGAAATCCATCACAAGGACGAGACAAGGGGGTGGCTACTATCGATGTCGTGCGAGATCCCATCTACGAGAAAGGAGAGAGTTCAAACTCTTCTCATGCACCGGTGGAGCTTTTAGCTCAAGAAAGGAAAAGAACTCGATTTTCTGATGAACCGGTTTTCATGGAGGAGTCAGCAAGTAGAAGTACTCGTTCGAGTAATGTTTCGAGTACACCAAGGGAGCCAAGAAGGAAGCTAGGGATGGCGGATTTCACCATTTCATCTTCCCAAGCGGGATATGATGTGGTTGAAGATGTGGGTGCTCAGAAAGCCAACATCACTGTTGGACAACTGATCGCACTTAATCCCAGCTTACAAAGGGAACTCAAAGGAGGACTGAGTTCTAAGAGAAGCAAGAAGAAGAAACCCAAGAGCAAGACATCAAAGTCTATGGGAGTTGGTGTGGTGGATGTGCATGCTTCAGAGGTATGCACTAGGGCTTCAAAGATTGAAGTCCGGTTGAATGGTCACTACGTCTCTGACGTATTGGTGGATGGAGGATCGGCTGTCAAAGCCATATCGGAGAGGTTGATGAAGAAGTTGGGGATGGAACCAACTCGCCCGGCTAGCATTGTCGTGGGGATGGCTAACAAGCAACGGGTAAGACCTCTTGGTGTGTTAGAGAAGGTGGTCGTGTCTGTGATGGGAGTTCAAACATTGATGTCCTTTCAAGTGTTAAAGGACTCTAGTTATGATTTGCTCCTAGGTAGGACTTGGTTGAGAGCTGTGCGCACCACTGATAGGTGGCACAAGGGATACTTACGGATTGGGCCTAGAGATCATAGAGTGATAGTACCTCTCTCGGGTGTTGGAGTTGTGACTTCTGACTCTGATAGACCCACTAGTGACTACTGGGAATCTGATACGGAGGATGATCAGAGTGTCTCAGAAGTAGATACCGGAGATTCTTACGATCAAGAATCCTCGTCTAAGGACGGAGGATTTGGTCGAGATGAATCATTACATCAGCTTAGTGCTATTGACTTATTGCCTCGACCAGCAGTGGAGAAAGATCTTGACAAAGAAGAGTTGAGTGAGGCAGAGATTGTGAGAAGACTCTCTACCCTGAAGTTTGATATCAATGTCACTCAAGAGGAGAAAAGTAGATTCCTAGATATATTTCGAAAATATATCCATGTGTTTGCTTTCAGCTACAAGGATTTGAAGGAGGTGACTCTCGAGACTCATCGAATCGAATTGGAGGAGAACGCAAGACCAGTTCGACAGAAGCAGAGAAGGGTCAATCCTACAACAGCAATGATGGTCAAGGAGGAAATAGACAAGTTGAGGGAGGTGAGTCTCATCTACGAGGTGGAGAACTCAGAATGGGTTTCACTCATTGTGATTGTCAAGAAGAAGAATGGTAAGCTGCGAGTGTGCATAGACTATAAGAAGCTGAATGCAGTTACCAAGAAGGATTATTATCCTCTACCATTTATAGATGAGATGAGATTTTGGAGGAAGTTGCTGGTCATGAGTGGTACAGCTTTGGTGATGGTTATAGTGGATACAACCAGATCAAGATAGCACAGGAGTACCGGCAGTTGACTACTTTCACTACTCCTTGGAGAACATTTGCATTTCGAGTGATGCCATTCGAACTGTGTAATGCTCCGGCCACGTTTCAGAGGTTCATGAACAAGGTGTTCGAACCATTCATAGGAAAGTTTGTTCGTGATTTCATTGATGATTTCTGTGTGTACGGAAGAAAGGAGGACCACTTTGATCATATGATCAAAGTTCTGCAGCGGTTGGAACAAGCTAACACTTCTTTGAAGAGAAGTGCATCTTTGGCTGCAAAGAAGGTCTGTTGTTAGGACACATCATTTCCAAGAAGGGGATTGCGGTAGATCCTGAGAAGATGAAGAAGATTGTGGATCTTCCATTTCTAGAACGGACTGAAACATGAGTCTCAGACATAGGACTGAGACGTGGGTCCGAGACGCGGGACCGAGACGTGAGTCCGAGATGCAGACGAACCACAGGGTTCGACCCTGGGTCTGGACCACAGGTTTTCGGAAAAACTGCTAAGTGTTGGAGCTCCAGGGACGTTTTAGGTCGTGGACGGAGCTCCACGTAAGATCTCGAGGCGAGTGAGGTATAATTGGAAAGGTCTCGTCGAGAGCTTTCCAATGATATATAACACTCCTCGATCTGACCTCCGAGCTGGAAGTTATGGCCGAACCACAATCGGGTTGTGGTATAATTTTCAGGGACCAAAGAGGAGGACGGGGCCGCCGATCCCCAGAAGTATATATGAGGGGGGGGCTCGATGCCTGGGTGGGCCAGGACGAGTCACCCGACCCCAAGGTTCGGCGGGCGGACTCTGGGGGCATTAGGTGATGGCTGGGCCGGTTCCAAGGCACGTTCGGATCTAGACTTGGATGTCTGGACTTAGGAACGATGTAAGGGCTGGGGCAAGACTAAGGAACGAGTCGGCGGGTTAGACCACCGTTCGAGAACCTAGACCCAGAGGGACATCACGGGCGGTTGGACCGCTAGGTGTGCTCGAGGCACCGTTTAGGACCCTGGACTTTATGGGAAGTCCGTCCCAAGTCATATTGTGACTTGCTCATGTCTGGGACCGACTTAGGCGGATCTAAGTCGGGACTTAGGATTGCTGAGCTTGATGGTTAGGGAGACGGTCCGGCTCCGGTCCGGACCAAACAGAACTAAGGTAAGTGGTGCATGGACGCTAACTTGTGATTGTGTTTGCAGGTTAGCGGTGTAAAGTTTGCGACCTACTGAGTTAGAGCTTCCGCTGGCGTAACAAGGCGGTAGGTGCGCGAAAAGTGGTATCAGAGCCAACGCTTCGGTGAGCGAGAACTTGAGGTAGCGGCTGAAGGTTGGACGCTTGAGGAGGGACGCAAGACACGAAGCGGATCAGAGTTTCTAGGTGAACACTTGGAGCGATGGCCGACGACGGACAGAGTTCCAGGAGGAAGACCAAGAAACGAGAGGCGGCTAACGGGAACAGATCGACTCGAGCTAGCCCCGAGGCACAGTCAGGGGACGACAACCGACAACCTTCGCCTCAACATCAAGGGAGCCCTGTACCAGCTGCGGCACCGGTGCAACAAGATGGAGTCTTGCCAGCGGTGCCCAGCGATTCAGACGCGGGAAGTCAAGGAGCCTTGTATGCGGAACTCATCAAGATGATGAAGACCATGCAGGAGGGTATGGTTTCCAAGGATAAACGTATCGCCGAGCTTGAGGCAGGCCAAAGGAGTTCCTCGTCTACCATGAAGTTTTGTAAGACGAATTTGCCGATCCCGTTTTCAGGTATAGGACGAGCTCGCAAGGTTAAGGACTTCTTAACTGAGTTGGATCTATACTTTGAGGAGCAACAGGCTAAGGAGTCTGACAAGGTGAGAGCAACGGTTACGTTCCTGAAAGACCATGCGCTTCTCTGGTGGACTGCATACAGGGATGAGCATGCCTTAACCGTCTCGGTGCTTGGTTGGAAAGAGTTCAAGGAGTTACTTGCAGGACGATTCACTCCGGAGTATCAAAGGATTCGGGACGGTGTTGAGTTGATGAGACTGAAGCAGACGGGGACCTTAAGCGCTTATGTGCGCGAGTTCAGTGCTAAGCTGGATTCGTTCTCCAAGTGGACTGAGGAGACCAAGATATGTATATTCATTGGGGGACTCAAGTCTAGCTCGGAGAAGGCTCTCTTTCGGACGCCAAAGCTACCAGAGACAAGTGCCGAACTTTTGAAGCTAGCGGAGCGAATTGGGGACGACGAAGTCCAGCAGCAGAAACCCTTTGAACCACGCAGCACGGACAAGTTCCAGAAGAAGAACAAGGGCTTCAAGCGACAGTGGGATGGAGATGAGAAGGATCGGAAGGATACTTCTGTCCCGGCAGCAAAGCGGCAGCAAACAAGAGTAAAACCTAAGGGGCAAACACCTCAGAAAGGCAATGGCGCTAAGTTTACTTGCTACAACTGTGGCGAGGCGGGCCATATTGCTAAGGGGTGTACGAAACCTAAGGTTAGTAACTGTAGCATGAATGCGTTTGTTGCAAAGGACTTGTTGGAGGGTCAGATGACTGTGACCTTGAGAACCACGAAGAAGACGCCGGGATTGATGTTTCTACAAGCCAAGGTTACTAACCGTGATGTTACTTTTCTTGTGGACACAGGAGCGACTCACTCCTTCATAAGTCCAAAGTTGGTGAAGAAGTTGGGCTTGTCTACCTCCAAGGCAGACAAGCCTATTCAGGTACGCTTTGCCAAGGGCAAGACGTACCAAACTTCTGAAGTGGCCTTGGACGTACGATTTGCGTGTGAGAAGTTGGAGTTCACAGAGAACTTCACGGTGTGCGAGATGGATGATATCCATGCGGTTTTGGGGAACACTTTCTTAGATAGGTTCGACGTGGAACTTAGACGGAGACCTTTGAGATTGAATGTCAGAGTTAAAGGGCGGAAGCTGGGAGTGAGGCTGATCCGGAAGGCGCGGAAAATTGACGACTTTGCGGTGAATTTGATCAAGGGCAAACAGATGGACTTCAACGACGAGGTCATGTGTTTGATGCGGGTTGTAGATTTGATGGCGGGTGACAGACAAGAGGAAACATCAGGACACGCGACTAAACTTCCGACGGTGCTTAGTGAAGTGATTAAGGAGTTTGAGGATGTCTTGACGGATGAGTTACCTGCTGAGTTACCTCCAAGGCGGGTGGTGGATCGAAGTCTTGCCAGGATCAGAACCACCTTCCAAAGCCCCTTACCGACTCAATCAGGTGGAACTCCTTGAGTTGAAAAGACAACTCAGCGAGCTATTAGCGCGGGGATATATTCGAACCAGCAAGTCACCTTATGGAGCCCCAGTTCTTTTTGCAAAGAAGAAGGATGGGAAGTTACGACTCTGCGTAGATTATCGTGCACTCAATAAGGTGACGGTGAAGAATAATTATCCTTTGTCAAGGATAGATGACCTCTTTGATAGGTTAGCGGGCGCAAAGTACTTCAGCAGGATAGACTTGAAGTCGGGATATTACCAAATCCGGATAGCTGACCCAGATGATGAGAAGACCGCTTGTCGAACCAGATACGGATCCTTTGAATTCGTGGTGATGCCATTTGGACTCTGCAACGCCCCTTCGACGTTCACTACATTGATGAACACAATTTTTCGCGAGGAGATGGATGAGTTTGTCATCGTTTACATCGACGACATCTTGATCTACTCCAAAATCTTGGAGTCGCACGCGGAGCAGCTAAGGGTGGTGTTGACGAAGTTGGGGGAGCATAAGCTGTTTGCCAACATTGACAAGAGTGAGTTTGGTTTGGAGCGCATTAACTTCTTGGGACATGTCATTAGTGCAGAAGGAGTCGGCCCGGATATGCAGAAGGTGGACGCGATTGTGACTTGGGAGCCTCCGACTACAGTGAAGAGGATGCGACGATTCTTAGGATTGGCGCAGTTCTACCGCAAGTATGTGAAGGGGTTTTCAAAGATCGCGAAGCCGCTGACGGACTGGACGGGCAAAGACGCACAGGTAAGTTGGACCAAGGAGGTGGATGCTGCGTTTCAGACGATCAAAATTATTTTGTCAAAGGCATCAGTTTTGAAGCTGCCAGAGTTCGACAAATCATTCGGGATGCACACGGACGCGAGCGACTATGCGATTGGCGGAGTGTTGGTGCAGGATGGAAAACCTGTAGCATACGAAAGCAAGAAGTTATCTGGGACGGAGAGTCGTTGGCCGACTCACGAGAAGGAACTGTTCGCGGTGGTTCATTGCTTGAGGAAATGGCGGCATTACTTAAGACTTCACAAAACCCAAGTGTATACTGATAATATTTCGCTCAAGTACTTTGAAACACAAGATCGGGTGACGCCAAAGCAACTACGGTGGCATGATGCCTTGGCGCTCATGAACGTGGAATTAATCCACAAAGCGGGAAAGGACAATGTGGTTCTTGACGCCTTGAGTCGCAAGGAGGAATATCTTCCATCGTCAACACAGATTTTGCGAGCTATGTATCATAAGGATGCAGATTTGGAGAGGCGAATACGTGAAGGTTACATGGGCGATGACCAAGCGAAGGAATACTTGGAACAACTCAAGCGAGGGGTGAAGTTGCAGAACATGCAGCTAAGACATGGTTTACTCATGTTCAAGCAAAGTCAGATTTATGTGGGACAAGGAAAACTTAGGACCAAGTTGTTAAAAGAATCCCACGATGTGCCCTTATCAGACCATAAAGGAGAAAAGTCCACTTTAGCAATAATCGCTAAAAAGTTTTATTGGCCCCACATGAAAGACGATGTTGCCCACTTCGTGAAAACATGTGTAACCTATCAAGCGAACCGCGTTTCTTATGAGAAGAAACAAGGGTTGCTTCATCCTTTGCCGATTCCAGTCCGACCTTGGGAAAGCATTAGCATGGACTTCATTACCTCTCTGCCTGACTCGAATGGATACAATGCGATTTTTGTGATAGTTGATCGGTTTAGCAAACTAGCGAAGTTTGCTCCGACCTTGGATACTGCAACAGCGTTCATGACTTCTCGGTTGTTCTTAGATACTTGGTGGTGTTCACATGGATTGCCTCGGAGTATTATTTCAGATAGAGACTCTAAGTTCACAAGTGCCTTTTGGAAACACTTGTTCCAAAAATTGGGGACTAAGTTAAAATTTAGTACCGCCTTTCATCCAGAAACAAATGGGCAAACGGAACGAGTTAACTCGGTTCTGAATCAATACTTGAGGAATTATGTGAGCGCGGACCAAAGTGATTGGGCGGAGTGGCTCAGTCTTGCGGAGTATTGCTACAATTCCACGAAGCATTCGGTAACCGGTGAATCGCCTTTCTTACTGGCTTACGGACGTGAGCCAGAAGGGCCTCTTGACTTGACTCTTGCAGGGAGTTCTACATCGGCACGACCAAGAACACGGCAACCATCAGCTAAAGAGTTGGTGGCGGCAATGCAGCGGCGCGATGTCCGCCATTTGGCGGCTACATGCTTGACTTCTACTCCGACGCTTAGGTTTGGTAGTTCTAGAAGTTAGTTCATATTACTTCTAGTCCTTTATGTATATGTTTGACACCTTTGCATACGGTGTTAACACTATTTTGAGTCCTAGTAGGCTGATAGTATGTTAGTTATCTTGTTCAAGTATTTGTGCGCTTGTGCAAGTGACTTCTTACTTGTCTATGACGTTCAATGTACATAACTTAGGGTTTCCATGCTGATAGGGGTTTGAGCTCATGGGTTGTACTTACTTGTCGCCCATGCACGCTTTCTAGCTGATTTAAGTTAATTTTTGGGGCTACGTGTCGTTTTAGGTAGTTTAAGTTTTACGCTGGCACTCTAAGGGGCTTGACGTGGTAGCCTATGAGTGTAGATAAGTTACCAGGTAGTTTAAGGCACAAAAGGACAGTCAAGTGGAGCTATGAACTCCCATTGGTCCATTTTTGTCTATTGTAAAACTCTAAGTTTAGAAACAAAGCTCTAGAGTGGAGTTCGAGTATTTGGTGAGGGATCTTCAAAATCTGAGAGAACAGGGAGATAGAGCTCGTCGAGCCAAGCACTGTCAGTGAAATTTTCGATCGATTTGAGGCAATAAAGACGAAGTTATGCCCAAGTGAAGTTCGGATTATGCCAAAACTGCATCACTTTTGTTGATTTTGGAGTTTTCAGTGTCACTTGCAGCAGAATTGAAGAAATCGCTTCAAAACTTCGTGGTTGCTTTCTTGCCAGCAGGGCTACGATTTCCCAAAAAGTTTCATACCGATTGAGTAACTGAGTAATTCAGGGCGGCCGCTAAAGCAGAGGCGGTCTGAAAAGCTCTTAATCTAGAGCAGCGACTTTAGAGAAGGAGATCTGGAGTTCTACAAACAATCAAGAGTCCTAATTTCACAGGGATGTTCAGCATCCTGTAGACTTCAAATACTGTGAGAATATTTGAAATTCATCGAGCCAATTCTCTGTTCTAGGTCAGAATAGCTGTCTAGGTGTCAAAAATTACCATAATTCTATTACTCAGAACTTTTCTGTCAACATCTCGCTGCTAGAATTCAGTCTCAGGCTGAAAGTTCGTGTGTGTGTTCAGTAGTACCTCATTCACATGTAGGGCAAGTTTAGAAGTCTAAACCTTCATAGTTTTCCTCTCTTTGAGTGCCAAAGTTCACCGTCTAAACCTATTACTACTAGTGAGACCTAAATTTTGCTTTTGAGCATATTAGAGGATCCTACACTCATGTGTGAGTGTTTATAGCTCCTGTTGTGACCTGGAAGCCAACCTCTTGAGTAAACAACCACAGCCAGAAGCCCGGCGCTTTCCTAGGTAGACGGATCACACTCCGACAGCGAGGAGCAAGTTAAGAAGAACCTCGAGAAGGCGCAGCAACGATACACGAAGCAGGTAAAGAAACATCGGCGGCAAGTGAAGTTTCAAGTGGGCGAAGAAGTATGGTTAAGTACGAAAAACTTCACACTTCCGAAGGAAATATCGGCGAAGTTTTCATTGAAGTTCGCGGGACCTTTTGTCATTGTCAAGAATCCGCATGAAGATGTCTATACATTAGACCTTCCTCGCGAGTGGCAGTTGCATCCGACTTTCCATGTTTCTTTATTAAAGAAATACTTCAAGGATGATTTGCGGCCGGAGCGTAAACAAGTACTCAGGCCTCAACCTGATGTCGTGCAAGGTGAATATGAGGTGGAGTCCATTTTGCGATCTCGGCGCAAATCAAACCGGATGGAGTACTTGGTCAAATGGCGTGGTTACCATTTGAAGGAAGCAACTTTGGTGCCAGAGGAAGATCTCGCACATGCGAGCGAAGTATTGGACCTATTCAAACGGAGACAAGGACAACAAGGGCGTTAGCAAGATGAGGACATCTCCTTCCAGCGAGGGGTGAAGAAACGACGAACCATATGAGTAGCAACTTGAGGCGATTTGGGCCGATGGACTTTGTACTTGAATTTGGAAATAAAGATTTTGTTTCTTGAAATTTTGTCTAAGTGTATTGGTAGTGCATGGCTATGACTAGTTCTGATCAGATGCCTAGGATGTTGTCAAGAGGAGGAACGAAGCACACTCAAAGGAAGCGAGCTGGTTTGGATAAGCATCTAAATCAAGACTAAGTCTTGATGTCAAGACTAAGTCTTGATGTCAAGACTTAGGTTTGCCGTAGCGTTGGCAAAGCAAGTATGAAATTTCATACTTGTCTTGGGGCTTGGGGTGATCTTGCTTTGTGATTTTCTACAAAGTAAACTTAGTCTCGCGTCTAAGTCAAATCAGATTGCGACCGGAAAGTGAGTTTCGGGGGACCTTGTAAGTAGGTGTGAATACTTATAGTTAGCAAGTTAGAGTCTTAAGTAGAATGTTTAGAAGTTGTCAACTAGTTTTGTTTAGGGTAAGCCAAAAAGGTAAGGCTTTTCCTGAGACTAGTTGGAATTTTCTAAGTGTTCTAACGACCACTTAAGACTCAAGCCAAGAAGGGAATTGCGGGTTAGCTACCAGAACGCAATTCAGACGCCAAAGGGTTGGCTACCCATTTTGAACTTGGTGTTAACTTAAAGGATCATTGTTGATGAGGGCATCAACCTCCAAATTGGGGGTGAGTGTCGCGCCTCTCATTCTCAAGATCGGGCACAGACGCGAACAACAGAACCCTAGCGGACTTGCGCTAGGTTGTGAACGCTGCGAGTAGGACTTAACGGCTTGACCTGCAAGTCGGGATCAGATGAACCCTAAGTAGTTCTTTGAACCAAGGTTGGAACCTTGGGTTAGGACACAAGGGCCTACCCCAAGAGGGCCCCAGACGAACGCTGACCTAAGGAGGCGAGTCTGGGAATGGACTGAAACATGAGTCTCAGACATAGGTCTGAGACGTGGGTCCGAGACGCGGGACCGAGACGTGGGTCCGAGACGCAGACGAACCACAGGGTTCGACCCTGGGTCTGGACCACAAGTTTTCGGAAAAACTGCTAAGTGTTGGAGCTCCAGGGACGTTTTAGTTCGTGGACGGAGCTCCACGTAAGATCTCGAGGCGAGTGAGATATCATTGGAAAGGTCTCGTCGAGAGCTTTCCAGTGATATATAACACTCCTCGATCTGACCTCCGAGCTGGAAGTTATGGCTGAACCACAATCGGGTTGTGGTATAATTTTCAAGGACCAAAGAGGAGGGCGAGGCCGCCGATCCCCAGAAGTATATATGAGGGGGGGGCTCGATGCCTGGGTGGGCCAGGACGAGTCACCCGACCCCAGGGGCATGAGGTGATGGCTAGGCCGGTTCCAAGGCACGTTCGGATCTAGACTTGGATGTCTGGACTTAGGAACGATGTAAGGGCTGGGCAAGACTAGAGAACGAGTCGGCGGGTTAGACCACCGTTCGGGAACCTAGACCCATACGGACATCACGGGCGGTTGGGCCGCTAGGTGTGCTGGAGGCACCGTTTGGGACCCTGGACTTTATGGGAAGTCCGCCCCAAGTCATATTGTGACTTGCTCATGTTTGGGACCGACTTAGGCGGATCTAAGTCGGGACTTAAGATTGCTGAGCTTGATGGTTAAGGAGACGGTCCGGCTCCGGTCCGGACCAAACAGAACTAAGGTAAGTGGTGCATGGACGCTAACTTGTGATTGTGTTTGCAGGTTAGCGGTGTAAAGTTTGCGACCTACTGAGTTAGAGCTTCCGCTGGCGTAACAAGACGGTAGGTGCGCGAAACGTACAGTCAACGGTAAGGGTCTTGCAAAATCCAAACTCCAACGGTAATCCAACCCTGTAATCGATAAGGGGTGTAACTGTGAAGTAAGAGCATAAAATGATGCTCGTACTCGATCACAAAGCCCACATCGTGCGACAAACTGCTGCACATCGATGTGCATACCACGCCATCAATACTGTGCTTGAAGTAGCTATGTGTACGCTTCACTCCAAAATATCTCAACTCCTTATGGACATGTCGTACTAACTGTGCCCTCTGAGATGGATGTGACACTATCCGCACTCTCTCATCATCCCACACTCGAAGTACATGTCGTCCTTTTCGTCGAAATCTCTTCGCTCGTTGAAGGACACGATCTCGCTCCTTGGCACTTACTGTGCCTACCACCACGCCAGTACGTAGATACTTCATTACGGTCACATCGTCGTGGATATCTCGCTGTTCTTTAACACCATCTCCACCCTCAAGATCTGGAGACTCATCATCTACTCTCTGACCAGAGAAAGATACGACCTGACCATCCATACTAGAGTTCATGATCAACACGCAAAGAAAGACAAATGCATGCCATCCTCACACTACCCCTCATCAACCTCGTCATGTCATCGAGCCTCAATTTGATCCTGCTGACTCGTGCATGGATTACGACTCAACCCATCGGCATCTAGGTTTGCAACTCTAGGTCTATGTATACTTGGAAGTCATACTTCTGCAAGATAAGAGCCCATCGTGCAAGCTTCTCTGTAAGCTTGTCAAATTCCATCAACCACTTGAGCGAATGGTGATCAGTGATGAGAGTAAAGGGGTTCTCAAACAGATAATAGCGAAGTGTGCAACAGCTGACACTGCCGTCAAACACTCTCTCTCGTACGAACTATACCTCACCTCTGTCGAATTGTTGAAACGATTGACATATGCCACCACGAACTTCTTTTTCTCATCATCATGCTGAGTCAGCATTGCTCCAAGTCTCAACATACTCCAATCAATGTGCAGTTGGAAAGGACGCGCCCTAACGGGTCTCCTCAAGATGAGAGTAGATGTCAACTTATCCTTGAGCTCTACAAAAGCTCACTCTTGCTCATCTCTCCACTGCCACTCTTGGTCCACCTTCATCGGCTTGGTCAATGACTTCGTAATTGCACTAAACTCTTTCACGTATCGACGACAGAAGTTCGTCAAACCAACAAATGTCCGAACTCGACTCACATCTGTAAGACATGAGATACGTGCAATAGCCTCAACCTTCGTTGTTGAAAACCCAACCCACCTAAGTAGATGGTGTGACCCAGATACTCTACCAACTCCTGAAAGAACTTGCACTTCTCAGGATGTAACTTCAACTCATGAGCTCTCAACCGCTCGAACACATCTCATAAGTGTCTCTCGTGCTCCTCCACTATAGCACTATAGACTAAGATGTCGTCAAGAGAACATCTGACAAAATCCAATCCTGCTAGGATTCTGTCCATCACCCTTTGGAACTCAGCAGGGGCGTTCTTCAACCGTAAGAACCGTCATTGATACAAACAATCTTTGCCGTGAGAGTAAATTCTCCAGAATGTTGTCTTGGACTTATCTTCTTCTCTCATCAACAACTGATGATACTCTGCTCGAAGATCCAAAGTACTGAAGACGTTCACATGCCCCACTGCATCAAAGATCTATCAACATCGCATACTTATCGGACTTCATTTGTCAATTGATAGGATGATAGTCTCCACACATCCGTCTATTCGTGTGTTGTCATACATATCTTTCTTTGCTGGAATAACTGTGGCAGATGCATACTCTCCATGCGACATCTCCACCAATCCAATCTTCAACAAGTCTTGAGCCCTACTCTAGATCAAGGCTCTCTCCATGTCACTATACTTGTAAGGACGTCGAAAGATTGGCATGTCACTAGCCAAGTCGATCCGTATACCATGTCCCTTTAAGGTACCCAAATCCTTCTTACTAAAGACAAAACAATTCTTGTGGCTCTTCAGGAATCTCTGAACTCTTGGTCTCTCCTCTCCTATAAGCTTGGGTCCAATCTCTGGCTCCCAAGTATCCTCTATTATCATGCTAGAGGTAGAGAACAAAATCGTTGATTGCTATCTTGCAGCTTCTGGAACAGTTTCTTCTGCTCACCACCAACAACATCCACCGCCACTGTGCGAAAAACTCCTACTGTCCTAGCTGCAAGCTCCACACTCTCTCCTATGACATCTCATGATGTCCAATGATGACGAACTCCACACGCCTCACCGTCGGATTGATTGAGCAGCGTCAGATGCGATTGATGAGTCGTCAACCGCATCCGACGTGAAGGCTAACAATCCATGTCAAGCAATTCAAGTCCATTGCTTGATCCAATACCTATGACGTGAAGCCTCCGACACCGAAACTACTACCGTCGTACTCGTAGAGAAACTCATCATTCGCTCGCTCTCATCTGTATTGGACTCCACCAACTGTTGCAATCGAGCATCCCACATAAGCCGAGGTCCTCCATCTCTGTAAGCATGTGACGTTGGAAAGCTCACCAAAGTTGGAAACATTGTAATGGGTCGTCTCACTAGGTTCATCACTAGGACACCATATTTCCATTCTATAAGCAAACATGTAACCAATAGTTTTGTAGCTTGGTCTATGGAGTACGAGTTGGCTGCACCCGCTCGTGAGATTCTATCAAGAAGATTATAAAACCTCTGCACATAATCCTTCAAACTTTCTTTCTTCTCCCTCATCAGTCGAGTTAATTTTCCTGACACTTGACGATTGTAATCAATTTCTCAAAACTGGTCCAAGAACTTCATCTTCAACTTATCGCAAGTATCGATGTCTCATGGTACTCTATTAGCATGGTTGTACCAACTACGTGATCTATTTATGAGAAGACTTGGGAAGATCCACAACCGATCTATCTTCACTTCTTGTTTGTTGGTTATCGATACATGTTCAAATAATTTGATGTAGGCGTCTACATCTTCAAAGTCATCTGATGATCTTCCTCTCCATTTTGGGTAACCATGTTTTGTGATGGGTTGAGCTGCCATGATACGGTCTGCTATATCTCTATGTATTGGATGAGCTATCTTGACAGGTGTTGCAATTACTGTCGGTGCTACAGCTTGCACAAGACTAGCAGGGGCAATTCCTGCAGCAACTGCTACTTTAGCTTGCCTCTTCTTAAACAGTGATGGTCCTGCCGTTGGCTATAAATAAGAGACAACGTTATCCTTCTGAGCGAATGGAGTTAAGAAAGAAGCTCCCGTACTAGTGCTTGAAATATCAGTTCCTACACCGGTAAAAGTTCCACAAAGATAGTAACTGCTTCTACTGCCTTAGTTGCTACTGCTTTGTTTGATGGATTCATTGAATCATGTACTGCAGAAGTATCTCCTATCTCAAGGTCGGGTGTAAATAGCTATTGATACAAAGCTGTGATAACTTCAAGGAAGGATTTCCACTGTACTTCTCTTTCTTGATTTTCAGTTTCATAACTTAGTCGAGTAGTGACTTCCTCAAAGTCAAGATCTCTTTAAGCAGATTTAAGAGAAGTAAGAGATAACGACTTTGGTGTCCGGGGTGAACTTGATTCACAAAAGCTTGGCTCCTTTCTCTTCCATTCTTTTGAATTAGGTGTTCTCCACCCACGCTCTCTTTTCTAATGCTCTTATTTTAAACAGCGAGCTTCTTCTATAATTTGTTCTTGATATTCTGCTCGTCGTAAACGTCTCTTGTCTCTTTCATATTGAAAGATCAGGCTTGTCCGTTAACATATATGTCTCTAGACTTATGTTCATTACTATTGGATAATGTTAGCATTAACATCATCGACAGTGAAGCCAAGATTTATTCAGCTTCCTATATGCAACACGAAGAAAACCAAAAGATGATCAAAAACAGTAATATTAAGACCGAACCCACAGAGATGCAAGTAAATATCATCCAATTATAATTAACAAGTGACAAATGTGATTTCTTATAGTTATTTTTTATTCTCACAAGCATAAATCATTTCTGATGGAGTTCAAACTGAAGTATATCCAACATGTCATGTCAGTTTGGCACCTCGGCTAGGTTGACCGAGTGCGGAGTGACGAATCCTGATAGGACCGTTAGTGCCGTTAGGGCGAGTTGGTGAGATAGCCCACTAAGGATATACTTCATAGGTAGGGCTTGGAGGTCCTGGCTCGACTTTAGTGATTAGTTAGTGTCCGTTGACATGGTGGAGTGAGTACATACTGTTTATCACTCGAAGAACTCGAATTGCGAGATCTGATTGAGAGATTTCAGGTTGTAGATTTCAGCCGGTGGTATCTCCGGAGTTTGCATATCGTTGGCACCTCCGATTTGTGGGTGCGTGCGTCCACGGAGTGGTTCTTTTTTGTCGTGGTTGATTGTTGTGTGGATAAGTACCATTTGAATCTGTTCTTGGTAAGATTTGGTGGTGAGGTAGTGTGGAAGCACTGTTGGAATTTCTCGTCATAAGTTTGAGGTCAATTTGAGACCGGCAGAAGTGCATCGATGGACGAGACTAAGATGTGCAGTTACTATGATTGGTTATGGATTATCGATTTAGTCGCCAAGCGTCTTTGGCTTCCTTCTCATCATATTTTCTAATGTATGGTTGAGATCCATATCTATCTTCGGTCATTCTTCGTGATTTTGTTGAACTGCTAAACCTTGATGATATATATATGTGTGTGAGAGCATGTTCTCAACGAACCGAGACATTTCGGAGAGTTATGTTTATGACTTTTAAGAACATAGCCATTTCTAAGCATAACACGTTATGATATGCGGTTGTTCGAGGAGGAGGTTATCGACGATCGATTCGTATGTTTCATCTTGACGATTATATCTATCTAGAGTAGACTGCATTGACAACGTTGGATGTGATCGCATGATGCATTATTTTATGAGTGCATGAGGTGTTATCTTCTAGAGTACTCATGTTAGGAGGCCGTGATGGTGTTGTTTGGAAGGACCATGTGCGTAGTTGCGCACCATGTCATCTTCCCAACATCAATGACACCATTGATCCAAGCTTAGCTGCTGTACGCGCGAGCTTGCGATGTATGTTGTGTGGGTCTGCTGGTGGAGCAGCCCGCATGGTGGTGTGTGATGGTTGTTTGAGAAGTTGGCACATGTCTTGTTTGATCCACCTCTCAATGTCATTTCTATTGGACAATAGGATTGTCTTCGATGTATATATCATGGATAACCAATTAGATCTTTGCGCGGTATGGATTGTAGACATGCGATTAATGATGAGGTGATGTAGCACCCGACCTCCTAATCCTTGCATCATGAAGATGTATATCACGTATTTGAGATATGGGGCTATCTGGAGTTAGTAAGACATAACTATCAATTAAGAAAACGATTGTGGTACACTTGTGTATGTGTATGACATTGTCCATGTGTTATGTGTACGTGTGGTGTATCTCTAACAGTGATGTATATTGTGTAACGATGTGTATGCGCACGACAGCTATCACGTCAGTTTAGCACCTCGAGTTGACCGAGTGCAGAGTGGTTATTCTCGGTAGGGCCGTTAATGCCGTTAGGACGAGTTCCTGGGATAACCCACTAGGGATATACTTCGCAGGTAGGGCTTGGAGACTTTAGTTCTTCGAGTTGAGCCTTCAAGCTCTTAGCTATGGTAAATAGTCTTGTTGAGTGTAACATTGATTCTCTGCGAGCACAAAGTAGATTTGGCTTGACCGTTTTGCGAGTAATTGTTGTTGCCGTGTTGGCATCATGAAGATGATAACTTCTCTATTGAGATTATTGTGGTACACTTGTGTATGTGTATGACATCGTCCATGTGTTGTGTGTATGTATGATGTATCTCTGACAGCGATGTATGTTGTGTAGAGATGTGTATGCGCACGACACGTACGGAGAGATGACGTAAGAAGCAGAGGAGTTGAAGTTGAAGTGTACTTCGGACGAAGAACAATCATCGCTTCTTCGTAACAGGGTTGAACCGACGGTGAAGAATCGTGATAGATTTGGATACTTCGGAGTTGGATCTTCTTTGACAAATTATGAAGGAGTTAGTAGTGAAGAATGTAGAGGAATTTTTGCGAAGAGTCGAGTAGTTAGGCTAGGAGAGAGAGTAGTACAAGAACTTTGAGAGATTAGAGCAACTGTGGAGTTTTCAGTTAGTGATATAGTTAAGGAGTTAGCATTGGGTCTTGTGTTGTTCCTGGAGTCGGTTCGGACGCAGGATCTTCATCGGTCGGTGCAGATGTTCTTCCTACTTCTTAGGAAGTTAGATTTGCTGATGAAGTTTGGGACGAAGTTGTATATAAACGTTCTGTTGTTCGTTCTTGAAACCTCTCAAGTTGTTATTTTGTTATTTGAATTTTATGTTATCTGAAGTTTACGGAGCTAGTGTGTACTTGTCTTCTTCAGAGTTTTACATACGAAGTTTCGTAGTGTACTATTGTAGGAGTTAGCGTGGATGACGAAGTTCTTTGTCAGTTGCATCCAAAATTTGAGTTTAAAGTTTAAGACAAAGATTGAGAATAAACCAACAACTATGAAGTTAGTTTACTAAGCAGTAGATTTAGGGAGAAGTACTTTGGAGGAAGTATTCTTCTTAAGAAGTATCTTCTATGTGAAGTTCATCTTAAGAAGTAGTTCAGAAGAAAGATTCTTTGTACTTCAGCGGAAGAAGATAGTTTTTCGCTAAAGTTTATGAGAACAGTAGTAGTGAAGATAACTTAGTATGAAGATACTTAGCATTTATAGTGTTAGAGACTACTTAGTATCTCTTCTGAAGTACTTCTCGGTGAAGACTTATTATTTGTGGCTCTGCATCTTATGTTGTTCATCTGTCTTGAGGTCCATGACCTTTTAGTATCTGTTATGTTGTTTGACAAAACTGTCAATTATGTCTTGTTGAGTAGACTTGAGTATGAACTCCACTTTGAAAGATTTTTGCCCATGAGAATAAAAGACAACTATAAAGAATCACTTTTGTTACTTGTTAACTGTATTTGGATGATATTTACTTGTATCTCTAGGTGTTCTATCTTAATATTATTATTTTTTAGCATCTTTTGGATTTCGTGTGTTACAATCTTCATTCATTATATAGTTAAGTATTAAATTTCATACCCTTTTACTTTTATATAATATTTTTAGATATTTTGTTTATGAACTCTATTATGATGCACATGATTTTGTACTAGATGGATTGTGACATCTCCAAAATTTCACCGTGAGGTCATCCCAAGACACGGCACATAAGCCATAACCCTTGGACGTATATTTCTTGACCTCATAATCCCACAATAAGCATAACAATAACTACATGAAGAAAGAAATCAAAAGACAAGCTATAGACCATATGCTTTTAACATTGAACAAAATATGCATAGAAAATCACACGTCCAAAGTACAAGAAATCACCAAAAATCACTCGTCTTAAGAATAAGGAGGAACTTGAATCACTAGAAGCAATATCAAAGACTCAAGAATAACGATGGTCAAATTATGCAAATGGATCAAATAAATTTGTTGTCCGAAGTGTCAGATGTACCATGTGAGAGAAAAATCAAAGTAAAATCCAAATGGGTTGGAAGAAATGTTGTTCACGTTGGATATCATGAGCAGAATGATAAATAATGATTTCATCATATATTTTAAGATGTAGGAACATAAATAATACTGTAGGATATCATTTTTGTGTTTTTAATGAACACACATCATACAAATAAAACAAAGAATACATATTTTACACAATTCCATCACATTGCAAGAACATTGCTCAGATGAATATATATGCATCTAAAGAGTTTCGAGGTCGTAGATAAAAAAGACAAACACAATAACAAGAGAACGAGAAAGTGGTTTGGTTTCATTGTGGGATGGATTGGAGAAAGTTTTTCAGAGGGTTCTGACTTTTTGCTTAATTATATAGTATTATTTTTGTTATTTATTTATTTGCAAATAAATAAACATATAGAAATAATATCTATAAAACTAAAATTGGAATATAAATGTTAAGTGATAGATGAACGGAGAGTCATAGATTTATCTGAAGATGGGGAGGATGAATAATAATATGCATATCTAAACAGCACGACAATCCATTTGACAAACATACTATGTGTTTCAATTTGTCATTTATTAGGCTAAAGTTTGTTGCTTGTACGACATGATTTTAGAATGGAACTCTTGACATGTCCAACAAACAAAGGTTGAATGTCTTTAGACAGTGACTCAATGACTAAGACTTAGCTGTATAGTGACTGAGCCGTCTTCGCATGAGACGAACCTTATAGAGATATCACATATTAGCAAACTAATGCATTTTTGTGTTTGATCAATTAGCTTTCAAACGTGTGACAGAGAGCTGCTAGCATGTGAAAAGAAACTGCCATCTATTTCTTAAACATAAAAAGGAGAGAGATCGTTTTTTTCTAAGACATTGTACTCACCAAGTACCTTAAGCCTGCGGTCGAAGACCGTACAGTAGGAGACCAAGGACCTTAAGACTGCAGCAGTAGACAACAACATCAAAATGAACATAGAGAGAATTGAACCTAGATTTCTTTTTCTTATTCTCGAGTTCTCATCATTATGTTATCATGAGATGATGATAGATTTTTTTTTCTAATAAAGAATTTTTGTTTGATTCTATGTTTGAATTTTTCTCTTTACTATTCAGATTTGGGCGTGCCATTGTATTTTGATAAGTAAACTATCACGAGGGACGTTATATTAGTTTGCTAATATGGGACATCACTGTAATGTTCTGATGTACCTTGGCCTAAGTAGCTAAAGTTTTACAACTGAAGTAAACCGTGCGGTTACGCGAGAATCTAGAATAAACAGAGCAGCTTTTTACTCCCTCAGTCCCCCGCAGGAATGTTAGAGCTCTCTAAGTCCCTCGAAGTTGAAAATTTCTTCCTCAGTCCCTTGACCGGTAACAGACAGTTTTACGTCCCGGTCAAACCTGTTTTGATGAAATCACAGTTCGCATAAAACTGCACGGGCGCGGGCACGGACAATTCAGTATGCATCTAGCAGTAACTGGTATCCTTTCCCATGAGACCTTGACGGGCGGGAGAGTTCTGTCACGTATTCCCGTGCTTCACGAAAAGAATATCTCAACGATGGGGCCTTCAGAGAATTATTGACGAACCTACGGGAGAGTGAGGGAGCTGAGGACGAATAGATCTATGAAGATGCAACTACGTCAGACGCACCAGCACACTAACGGAGGTTCTGCTTGTAATGAGGATTAGTTTATCGTGTTTGTTTTGCCTTTGTTTGAAATTGTTTGCAGATCTTTTGTGTTCGGGCTAGTTGCGCCTTCTCGCAAAGTGGTACCTATGTGGATCTGGCAGATTGTAGTGCTCTCCCTTCTTGTGATTCTCAAGCTGCACCGTGGCGTTTGATTTGCATCTCATAAGTTCCCTGGAAAGGTGACTTCTCGTGTGCTGATCGCTCCAGTAGTAGTTTTAGATTCTTATTCGAGAAGTTGGATTCTGTCTCTATTCAAAGGATTTTGTATTTTTCTTCTGATCGTCCTCAGTGTCCTGACTCCCCTTCCTGTCCACTTCAGACCAGCGGGAAAAGCGTAGATTAACAGGTTGGTATAGCTACAAGCTGCCAGGTTCTTTAGTTACATGGTATATTAGATAGATACAACGGACGTAACCTCATGGTGAAAATTTCCTGGAAAGTACTCTAGTGTCCACAGAAACCTTGTGATTATGAAGCCACCCACAGGAACCATATCATCTGGTTCATAACCGTATGAGCTGGTCCATAACCGTACTGTTAATTCGAGCCTGAACCTGAACTCTGATTTACATACAGGGATCATGACCTCAACTTTGAACACAGATTCAGCATCTTTTCTACCGGGTATGCATAGCATCTCTCCTGTAGTCCGGATAGAACGTAAGGCCTTCTCACTGTCACTAAAAGCTCAGTGTACACACTTTTATAACAGAAGGTGGACCGTCAACATGAACCTTGTTTGTTCTAGGGAGATGGACAACCATGTAACTAGAAAGAGAGCTTACAGTCTTGAGTTTACCTCCGTTTCAGTCAAGAATGATAAGATAAATGGCTCACGTACAAGATAAATGGCTCCATCTGAAGCTTCCCAGGTAATTAAATCGTGGGAAGATAAATTCGTCCTCGACGAACTTAGTCAGAACTGGAGAACGATCGTCCTCGACCTTCCCTCGCTGCTTCTTTCCTATCCAAAGCACGCACAATACAGCTGCTGCAGCAATCACTCGCTCTCCTGAAACTATCAGCCACTACGTTCTTAGGAACATCAGCTGTTCGGAGTGATCCTCCTTACCCTTTCTTCCCTTCCCCTTCCTGGACACGGCTGATTGCACTCGTGCCTCACACATCAAATCCTCGTGTCTCCAAGTCCTCTAACCCGCTCTTCTCACCCGCTCTGCAGTGTACTGTACTCCATTACCAGGAACGCTGTTCAGGTCCGTTTTCCCGGTGCCACACTGTTTTCGACTGTGACTGCAGTTGCTACCCGGACTCTGCCGGTAAGGGACTGAGGAAGAAATTCTCAACTTCGAGGGACTTAGGGAGCTCTAACGTTCCTGCGGGGGACTGAGGGAGTAAAAAGCTGGTAAACAGAGTAAACAAGTAAATGAAAACGATGCTACGAGATAAAGTCCGAGGCAGCACTTATACACACGTGCTCTTTTACAGGCATCGGCAAAGTACAATTACAGTTGTACTAGGGCCACAGTAGTCCTGAATAGTAGCAATTACAGGGCTACAACTCTTACGAAGTTGGGAGTCACGAGTCGCGAGACATATCTGTGAGGAAGGTCCAGAGCCGGCATTTCTCGTTCCCAGCACGTAAATCGGCGGCGGGCGATACTGGAGTCACGCCGGCAAAGTTAGCGGAGACCGACTCGCTACCGGTCGGGGTCCGGTAGTCTCCGCGAGGAGCACTGGTTGACTAATGGGACTGGGGCTAGATGTGGAAGCCTTGGAGGACGTTGTGGACCTCGAGGCATGCAGTTGGCCGGTCGCCCAGTGAGTTCAAACCTCTGTGGCCCGGTGGAGTTCGTGACTACGGTGGCACACGAGTAGCTGGACTACTGGTTTCGACAGTGAACTGGAGTTAGAGGGGAGTTGGTGTCCCAGGGTTCACTAGAGTACATCGCGGCAACGAGATCTCTCTTTCAGTGGAGAATGGTACGGTACTGAATCTGACAAGTACTGTACGATGTTTGGCCAGAGGTCAAGAGGAGTGGCGCTGGAGGTAGCGGCTGGTAGCCTGAGGGTGCGGTCCTGCGCACTCTGACGGCTCGTAACGGTTACACAAGTTGGCCATTTTCAGCAGCTACATCTACAGAGGGTATGAGGCACGTAGGAGCAATTACGAGATTTTGTATATCTCCTACAGTTCAGTGGAGTTTGGTAGATCCCCTTTAGACTTTAGTAAGGAAAATGGGCTATAAAGATATACCAATAGGGGTTTCAAAGGTAAGGGAAAATATTAGGGCGATTGTAACCAAAATTACAGGGTTCAGATGTAAAAACGTAAACATGAAATACTATGTCAGAGATGATAGAATTTACATAGAGATTTGTTCAAATTTTTTTCAACAGTTTTTAGCAGATTAAACTTATGGCCATAGACTGCAAACATCCAGTGACTGTAAAATTTACGTACCACTTCCAGAAGTGGTATGTAAAGTTTACAACTGAACCTATAATTATTTTTTTAGAAATTACAGAAATATTTGACAGCCAAGGTTTGAATGGCCCTAATAATGGTAAGACAAGAAAAAAACCATAATTTATATTCGGTTAGTTTTTTTCTAATTGTGGTTTGCCGAGGATTGTGTTTAAGAAGCGTTATTACATTATCAGTTTTATTTCTCTGAAACTTGGAATCATTACATGGAGTAGTAGATTATTTGACTGCAAAAAATCACGAACGGAAACTAATAAAATTACCCTCGATGTCTTTCTGGAGATGCCTCAGAAAACATCCACAAATGCTTGGCTGAAGTAGTAACTCCTTTCTTAGAGTCAATAATATTTGAAAAAGGTTTTAACTTCAACACCCGCTAATACTCCACGTAAATGTCGATAAATAATTTTTATTTCAAAGTCTTAGAGAGAAGGCAGTCGAGGATGAAACCGAGGGCACTGCTAACATGGAATTATCAAGTCGAAAATAGCTACTCAAAGTTTTCGAAGCAATCTAATGGTTGAACTAATCAACCAGGAGAAACAAGAGAAGTATTCAACTACGGAGAAAATCTAGGTTGATGCATAATTATATTATTTGTCAAGATTAAAGGAATACCCAAAGTTGGGAAGATAAAGCACTGAACACCTCCTGGGATAAAGTCTAGACTGCAAAAAACATATACGAGTACATCAGCAGTTCCTCTGAATCACGTCTCGTTCTGCTACATCGGGCTCTTACAACAGTTCCTTGGTGGATTGCTTTCCATAGAAGTCATATTGTTGTGAGGACTATTCTTGGACACATGATCACCGGAGACCCACTAGTAACTTTGTTGTAAAGAAAGAATTGCACAAAGCTTTTCATCGGAAAGAAGATCTTCAAACTTACTCTTTGCAGGCGACGGCCCGGTCAAGTGATAGAGCACACCGCGTATTTAGAGTTTTGATGAACCCTACGGTAAGTTTGGATTTTATCAAATTATTTTGGCTTCTTATGAAGCTACTTCTGAATTCGAAGCAAATGAAAGAGGAAAGCAAGTTATGAGAACCTTCCTAGAACAGATAAAGGACAGGATAGCCGGGCGGTTGACGAAATCGGTAAGGACAGGGCAATGTAAACCTCACATATTGACTGGAGATGTTAGGGAAGGGTAGAAATAACAGAAGAAGAGGGAAAGCGATACGACCTACACGAGAAGAAGCTGGATGGGGCGTAGCTGAAGTACCGTAGCCTTGCGCGAAGGAGAGTGTTGGCTGGCAGGGGAGAGGAGACTGTTCGTTGTGGAGAACAGTGAGCACTGCCAGCTATGCACGGTGATGCCAGCAAGCAGCAGCGTTCACGAGGGCACGACGGAGGGTCCCGGAGGGTGATGGCGAACCCAGCTCGCATGCATCACCCCTTCACGGTTCTATGGACTTCGTCGACGCCGTCGTGAAATCGAAGTGGCGAATCCAGCAGTCGCCTCTGCTGGGGTCCCACACGAGTCAACTAGTCCGTCCGGTCCCGGGTATCTGCAGGCTCCATCTGGTAGTCGCGAAACTTATAGGCGACGACGGAGTCCTTCCAATCAGATCCACTCTTGTGGACGGTGGCGCGGAAAAGTTATCCCTGGAGGAAGACCGCAGTTATCCGATTCGGACACCGCAGTCGGACAGCGGGGTTCGAATGACCTCGCGCTCTACCACCGTCGGGAGAAGAGTTGAGCGACTTGGATCCGACGACGGCTCCGAGCGAGCGAAGGCCATGACATTTCATGCGATCCGGTCCGGTCGCGTCTGGGCCATCTGGCTCGCTCGTTGGAGCGCTGCCGACTGGAGCACGGCTCGGCTTCGGGCCAGTCACAGGCGGGCAATATAGCTCAACTGCAGTTAACGAACAGCGGGAGAAAAGATGCACAGTGCTCGGTCGTGTAGGAATCGGGTATTGGCCTGTTGAAAGAGGGCCAGTAGACGACGCAGGAGGAACCGGCGAGGAGGAAATGGATGGCCTGGGAGCTCGTCCAACGTCTTCTTCTTCGGTTACTTCCTCCACCACGACCCGCAACTCACGTCGATTGCTAATTCTGCTGCTGCTGCAGAGACAGGCTGCAGGGGCCACTTTCGGTACTGCTTGCTTTCTTACTTTCTGTGCTCTTTTCCTTGTAGGCCCGGGCGAGGCGGGGCTTTGAGTCTTTGATGCATGTGCTGCTGCTGCTCTTGTACTAGTACTGTACGTGAACAAATACAGGTGCAACGCTATTATCTCGGTCACCGGGTAATGTTCTGTCCCTGGAAAAAAGACCGGTTCTCCTTCCTGTGGGCCGTGGCTGAGGCACTTTTGGGGCAGGGGAGGCGTAAGGGAAATTCGTGGTTTTTCTGTGGCGCTGGTGGTGGTGGGGAAGGGGGAACACTGGATTAAACTCGTTTCGCTTTGCCCGAGGTGCTCAGTCAGATTTGGGGGGTGCTTATTGGTCACATTGCAGACCTTCTGATTCATTCTAGAAAGGGCTTTTGGCCTATCATGAGTTGCTTGATTGAAGACTTGCGCAGTACATGCCTGACCAGCAGAAATACCAGCAATTCTGTGTCCTTGCTTTTTACCGGCTGGCTCAGTTTTGCTGCTGCGGGCGGGTTAGAAAGTTATGTAGAAAGACAACGCCGCGGAGTTTCAGTCCGCGGGATGGTCGGTTTTACCGTAGACGTAAGGCGCGAGCGTCGAGGGTGAGGCCTACTGGCTGGGCGTGGGAGAGCCCAAAACCCCTCCGTTATGAGTGTTGTGATGTGCCAGCGCCAGCTATCTCAGGCTGCTTTTTCCTAGATCAGCGTTTTCTTTGGTCAGTAAATATACAATTTTCCATTATTGCAGATTCGAACTCACCTTCGTGTCCTCAGTAGATATCGAGGAGATCACTGCGCCCTCATTTCCGTGCCTTCCAGTGGGTAGTGGGTCGTTGTTCGTGGTCGGGACCGTGGAGGCTTCTTGTGGTGAACACAGCGGAGAGCAAGTGAAGTTTGAATTGTGGCGTAGAGTTTGGATCTTGGACGCGGGTCTGAAGGTGAAGCAGGGTAGGCTTTGAAGCAGAGTCTGTGCGGTAGCAGAATCGAAGTTTGGAGACTGCGGGGAAAGCACGGAAGCATGTAAGTGACGGTGTGGAGAAATATTTCTCGGGGCCAAGTTGGCTTTTAGGGGTGGAATGCAAGCCCTCCGTGTGCGAAGCCGGGGGGTCACTCAAGTGTGGATGTTCGAGGAACATCGTTGAACGACGAACTGCAGGGATTTGTGACCCTTAGTTAGCGTGTGCTCGTTAGGAGCATTAATATAATTGTCGGTATTATTGATGCCCGATTGCGAGCAGAGATTTTGGTTACTGGCTACGCCTAGCGAAAGGCTTGGAGTGGAAGTTTGATTGACATTGCTGCACGTTGGAGCGAGACATTGAAAGATGGGGAGTAGACTGAAAGAGGATGAGAAGAACGAGAGGAGTATAAGAGCTCTTCTGAAGCAGAGTGAGAACCGAAGATGCATCAACTGTGGAAGCCTGGTTAGTGAACCAGTCGTTTCCATTTATTGTCTGACATGTAGTGGCAGTATTTGGAGAGCGTCTTATTGTATTTTCGCGGTCTAATTTCTCGATGCATGCATGCTACTTGGAATCCACTGACCTATGTTTTTGTTAGCGGTGGTCATCATCTTCCGGAACTTCTAATCACTCGTTTACACCAGCCATTCCCGGCAGGGTGCCAACCTGCATGTCGACCGTCAGTATCATATAGCGCTATAAAACTCAACAAGGCGTGTTTACATAGTAGGGACATGAGACGTGGTTGCACAGAATGAGTCTGGTCAGATCTAGTTCGTGAACAAGGTGCCAGAGTTCCACCAGCTCTGTAGTGATGGTGCTAGTTTTGTGTTTGCATTTTATAGCTTGCTTAAGGGTGTTCCGGTCTTCTGACGATGTTTTGGTGGAATTAACAGGGTCCTCAGTATGTGTGTACAACGTTTTCCATATTCGTCTGCACCAATTGCAGCGGGTTGCAGTAAGTACTGATGATCCACTTATTTTACTATCTTTGCAGCATCAGCGACAATGTCTAAGGACTGCAGTAAGAAATGACTTGTATGAGTAACTGAACTGCCTTGACGGAGTTCCTTTACAGCGTATGAGTGTGTCGGATGTACATGTACTCCTTCTCTCTGCACTTTGTGGAAAGGTTGATGCTGTGATGTTTTAGGGTGTTATGCCAGAAAGCGCGTTGGAAAACCAAGCCAACGCGCATCCCTCATTTCGCAGATCCGATAACCTGATAGAGACTTACAATCTAGCGCTTTAACAGAGACAGGCATTATGTTGGCTACCGTTGTGTTGGAGATCTACCTGTTGAGGCAACAAACAGACGACAGTTAGTACGAGGTTTTCATGAAGCTGGGTGGCTAAATTTAACGAAGTAATTGTGTCTTGGCAAATACAGCCGAGAGTTTACTCATCGGATAAAATCAGTGTCAATGGCCAAATTCACTGCCGAGGAAGTTAGAAATTTGCAAGCGGGTGGGAACGAGGTATGTCTGTCTATGAGGGATGCAATCTTTCTCTCTATGCTTCCACATAGTAAGGCTGCTAGCACCGTGCACTGGAAATGTCTTTTAAGGAGAGCTAAAAAAGAGCTGAGTCTGGGAACACATGTTGAATGGAAGAAAACATTCTGGAGGATCATCCAGCAAGCCGCTCACTTGCTGTGTTTCCTGTATTCTTATGCAGCGGGGACGTGAAATATTCTTCAAAGACTACGATTTTTCAAGAAATTCTCTCCCAGATAGCAGGTATATGATCAGGACATGCCCTGAGGTGGTGATAGGAAGGTTCAACCATGTTCTGAAGTGTACAACTTTGGACGTAGAGAACGTCATATCTGATGACTGTCCACGTCCACTGTATGTACTTTTGTAGGCGTCTGCACGATATGTAACGTTTAGTTCTTTACTTCTGCAATTAAGGCACTGATTTCAATGTGTTGAAATCACTTCTTGTCAACCCTGGATGTCTTTGCCGGTGCTAACCGACTCCTTGCACGTGCAGTAACCCTGACAAATTGCGTGACTTTATCAAGGCCGTGTACGTGGATAGGCGGTACACTGGAGAACGAACTCTGCCTCCTAAGGGCCGTCCGGTTAGTTCCCTGATTACCCATTGCGTCGTCGCTGTTGCTAGAGTGTGCACTTACAGAAATGGGTGTTTAGGTGGACAAACTCACGTGACATTTGTCGAGTCTGGTTTTAAAATAGAGAAGAAGTTAGCTGCATGAATGAAGAAGTACTGAAATGAGAGACTTCGTCGCTTTTTCCAGGGCGATCGAGAAGATTCTTATGGTCGCCCAGATCCCCGGTCAAGCCCTAGGGACTACAGAGCTGGACACGACGCTCGGAGTCCTTCTTACGAAGATCGGTATGATGATCGTCGTTTTGTTGAAAGACGTAGATCTGACGCTGATCGAGGTCGGTATGATGACCGGCGATATGATGAGCGTGTTGTGAGGTTTGAAGAGAAAAAGAGTCCTGGTCGGTTGGATCCTGATCCTCGCGCCAGATATAATCGGGGACAGTATGATGACCGCCAACATGATGATAGGAATCGATACGAGGAGCGAGATAGGGATCGACGAAATTCTTATGACGAGCGATTTGCCAATGAAAGTCGGCATGACAGGCGAAGATCTGCTGATGATCGTAACTTCAAGGATTTTGGAGGTGACAGTCCTCCTGTGCGTCCCGTTTCGGAGATTCTTGGAGACAACATTCCAACCCTGCGGGTAGAAGAATACCGTCACACGAATGGTCGTGATAGTCGTGACGATGACGACAGATCCTCACTTGGATCACCTGCAAGTGTGAGCAACGTATGTTCCTCACCCGCCAATGATTTGGAAATACGTAAGGTTCACGTGATGTTTGAAGACATGGACTACTTTTCTGCAACTTGTTGACTCCGTATCTTTCGGTGTAACTATTTGTGGTCTTGCACAAGGGTCTCGTCCTCTTCCTCTGGATTGGTATCCTCGCATATGCAATGGACAGTTCACGATTACATGTATATCTCCTGTCTGTGCTTTACCCGTGTACCATTATATATCTCATGTCTGTGTTCGCAGTCGGATAACCGGAGAGACATACGGATTCCTAGGTTGGGGTCATTTGGCAGCGCTAATGGCAGTTCAAATTCATTAAACTCGGCCGCCATCAAGCGGGCGAGTTCAGGGAGCCTTATAGACTTTAGCGCGGAACCGGAACCTGCAGTTGCTCCTGCTCCAGCAGCACCGGCGACTGTTCCAGCAGCTCCAGTAGATCCATTTGGCGTTTCTACAGCTGCAGCTCCTGAAAGCCAACCATCAGCAGTTTCATCAAGCAGTACAGGATGGGCGGTATTCGACCTGGCTCCTGCAGCACCAGCTGCAGGCGAGGCACCACCAGCTGGATATCCTGATGTTTTTGGGCCATCAGCAAATGGAGGTCAATGGAATGCAAGTGGTTGGCCTCCCACTCAGCCAGCACCAGCTACTGCTCCCGCTACTGATAATTGGGCCGCTTTAATGGGATCATCAATGCAGCCACAAGGAGCGCCACCGGCATCTCAGGTAAGGCACATGACACATCATTTTGCAGCACTTACTTCTGAAAGTGGATTGCGGTCCATTCCTCGCAGTGTTGTTCTTCAGTGACGTACCTGCACGAGCATTAGTCTGGTCTATTTGGCGTTAACTTCTGTTCTGTTAGATTATGTTCTCTTTGACATAGTGGTCAAACTTGCCGCTGACACAGTATTTCTGTTACTTATGTGGTACTGTTAAATCTGTGTTACATGGGACGTGCATATTATCCGGATGCTCATAGTTGACAAAATTTGTGTTTAATGTGCCAGCCATGGAATTCTTTCTCACCGGTAAACAAAGCACCAGCTACGCAGCAACAACCGCAGCCGCAAATACAGTCACAAGCACAGCTACAACAAGGCCTGCCACCAGTTCAACAAGTACAACCGCAAACCAGTTTACTTCAAGAACAGCCGAACACTTCAGCCGGTTTCTCTGCAGCAACTACCATGGACAGGTCTCGCGAGTTGCCTAAGGTATTGCAGTACTCAAGACTTTCAGCTCCTGATTACACTTGACTCCATGCACATGGAAGTTCATCGCTGAAGCAAACAGCATCTTGAGGCAACAGTAAAAGTTTTCTTGATGTTACCACTTTGCAGGAGCTTTTTGCATCGCCTTTCCAATCTGCAGGTGGATTTGGAATGGTCCAACAAATTCCTGGTTTCCCGCCACCAGGGATGCCATACAACACGATGGTAATTCCAAGTTGCTGTTTCAGAGTTCATAATTTTACGCTCAAGGGATCGTGTTGTCTGGCATCTTGGAAGTCGTTACTTTTCATGTATACAGCCTTCCAAGAGTGCTTAGAAGATGGCTCCAGTATGGAACTCGTTTCGTATGATCGTGCTTGGAAGTTCGTTTGTTTCTTGCCTACAAGGTTCCGGAGTGCCTAGTAGATGGTTCTAGTATGGAACTCGTTCATTTGCTTTCAAGGATATGTAGGATATCACTACTGGCACACTGTCGTCTTCAAGTCACTAGAACCTAACAAGCTTCTAACTTGAAGCATATACTGCACTAGTTAACTCCCTCTGTTTCATATAATTACGGCAGGTATCAATGCCAGTTTATGCACAACCACCGAGGAGCAGAAATCCTTTTGATCTTCCGGCAGATGCAGCACCGTCTGTAGGAGGCGGAACTGTAAGTCTTGTACTCTTGTAGATAACAGGAAACTGGCTGTACAAAGTATTACTTCGTTGAAATTGGTGCGAAGTTCTTATACCGGATGAACAGGTTATACATTTTCCGCTAAAACTTTACAGTCTCAGCGTACAGCCAGCATCCTCCTGGCTGTGTACTTTTCTGGGTTCAGTTTTCACGGGTTATTCAAGTGTATGTGAATAGCTCTTGCTTTACGCATAGACCGTGGATGTGGATGAACAACTCTGTGCTAGTTGTGTTTTTCTTTCTGTTGTCCTTTTTCTTTGGCAGCTTGAGGATTCCTCGTCTTTTGCAACTGAATCTGAAAATTGCATTTGTGTACTACTTGTTTAGTTTCCGAGTATGGGGTCACTTCAGGCAGCCTTACCCACCGGACCTCTGTCGATGCCTGGGTCTGCGGCACCAGCTATGGGTAATCAGTGGTCTTTGGGCCCTCAACATGCTTCTTATCCTCAAGGCGGTTCTGCAGGTATGTTAGAAATTCAGTTCTTGCTTTTTTTGTCTTTTGAACCATATTACATCAGTAAGCGTCTGGTGGTCTCTGGTTGGAAGTCCCTTATTGTCTGTTCACAAACTCCCAGAGGGTTTACAGAGTCTCTTCTTTGGGATTGTTCACTTGAACATCTAGCGTTTTATTGATCGCGGGATTCGCACACCAGAGGAGTGGAACTGGGTGAGGAGCAGTCGGCCCTAGGTGTTTGTTTGATTATGGGGCTGTTGTAGTATGGGTTTGACTGTAGTTGTGTTGTATCACAGGAGGTAACGCATTTGCTCCACTTCCATCGAATTTCGGAGGACAAACTGGAATGTAAGTTCTTCTAACTCGAGATGCTCAGGAGGACACAGTCGTGTACCATCTTTGGTTTGGATGTCACTGTCATCTGAATCTTGTTGAATATCTATGAAGGGGATTATGCATTGATGAGTTGACCGGGTGGTTTCCTTCTTTTATCCAGGCCGGCGCATTCCTTAGGACCAACTTTGGGACTTTCTAATTCAGGAAATTATAACAATATGCCACTATTCAGCGCTGGCCCATCATTCTTGGGAGCAGGAATGTCCGATTTTACCACTCAAAATTCAGTGCGTCCAGTGGGTGGTAATCCATTCGGATAGCCACTTATATGGCTGACTACCAATCTTGTGAGTCGTTGTAGCCTCCGACGCATATATTATAATCTCTGAAGAGGTCATCATAACCGTATGAAAGTGAAGTGGTTCTTGGCAAGTAAGCAGTGTTTAACGCCAGGAAGTTGTTCTCAAGTTTGTAGTGTAAAAGATGGATTATCTCTCTTTTAGTGAAGGAGTAAAGCTTTCCGTCATATTGCTGTTGTCAAGAGACTTCTAGTTTAGAAAAGTAGCTCGTTGTGGAATCGTGAGATGTTGCAGTAAATTGTTTCCATAATATTTGATGGTGGCCACCTTTCTGTGTACAAGGCAGGTACTACTATTTGGTTACCTAAAGAGGTTGCAAAGTGTTTCTCATTTGTTCTACGTCGCAGCATATGTTTGTACGGTTGTAGGACGTGTTGATGACTCGATGACTAGTGTATGTTGCAACTAGCCATCCCTCCGATGCGGGACGTGGGACTTCTGTGGTTCCACATGCTGTCTTTCATCCACTGATATTTGGAATGTAGACGAGGTTTATCTGACGCGTGCCGCTTTCCGTGGGTTTTATGCACCTTCGTCCTTGGCACTCGTGCTAGGTTTAGGATAGAATTATTAGGTGTCCAGATTTCCTGGAAGTCCCGTATATGCAGGAAAATCTCATACACAACCTTAAAGAGTTTTCCTCTCTAAGGTCGTATAGTAGCTACGGATAATAGTATAGCTAGTATTATGGATAGCTACACCGCATATGCTGAAATGCATGTTCTTATCGCGAAGAGGGGCTCGTTTAGGCACTGAACCATAGACCTTGGTTATTATAGACCCATGTATGGCGGGACCCTAGATCTTTTCTCTTTTTTGAATGTATGGTAGGACGGTTGTGCTGTGGGGCATGAACGATCTGCTCTTATGATTTTAAGACTCCTCCGAGATGGTGTAGTCTTGGGTACGTCTGAGTAGACAGGTACCAATACTAGGCGACTAAGAGGTAAAGCTTACTTCAGTTGTTTAGTGCTGTCACCTGATTTGTTCGATCATCAGTAGCACAAAGTCAGAAAAGGTACTTTCAAGTTGCAAGGGAACGCTGAGGGATGGTCGGAGGTGTGCAAACAGTTTTCGTTAGTAGAGGCTGAAGCAAAAGTGCGCCAGCTATGTACCATTAGTCGTGACATCTGCGGTTTGGGGCGAGTCACTGGCGTAAGACCTGAGTGGAAAGGTTGACACTGAAGTAGACCTGAGGGGGTCACCGGTTGATGCCTTTCCACCAGTATTGATTTACGGTGAAAAGATTTAGTACTGGAAGCCACGTGATGGTGCGCGACAATGTGTTCTTGTCTTCATGCCTTCGATTTCCCTACCATACTTACGTGCAAGTCGTCGGATGAGCTGGACTATTTAACCATTGTTGGGAATGGATTGTACTAAATTAAGATTTGCTTGAAGTTGATCTTTCAAAGGCAATGATCTCGGGGTATCAAGCCGCACAAAGTAAATTTTTGGGATTTCTTTTTCCTGTTTTTGGATTCGGTGTAGCTTTAGCTACATTGGGGAACTTCCGTGTAAGATAGAACTTTCTGTTTCCAGCCTTCATTTGTATACTTTTTTACTCATCATACCTAGAACCGAACATTTGTTGAAAAAACTTATGTAATTGCTACTTCCAGTGGCTGTAAAATATCCGTCAGATTTAGAATATCAATAGAGTGTGAATAATGTACTTTTCTCTCAACAAGTTTCTTCTTGTGAGGAGCACATGAATTAATCAGCAAAGAATAAGTTTACGATAAAAGAATGTAGCAAACGCCTTGTAACTAATGTCTTTGACGCTTTCGCTGCTAATTTAGTAGAGCAAATGTATCTTACTTCTAGCTAGTTTCACGGAGGTTTAAGTGAAACCCGCATTTCGCACCATCCCCGTCTATAATTTATTAGAGAACTTAATAAACGGGATATACCCCTTATCATATGCTAACGTAAACAGGATTCGCTACTTTCGATAGTCCATGAAGAAGGCTTGACGAAATAAAATATACAACCCGACGAAGTCTGGGAATTTTTGTTTGTTTATTGTTATTTAGAAAATATATAAGTGTTAAAGTGAAAAATATATATTAAGTAAATTATTAAAATTAAAATTTTTTATAAGTATTATTTGTTATATTTATATCTAAAAACATGAAAAAAGCAGGAGAAAATCCATAAGTGATGGTTCGACTCTCGTGCTTCAAAAGATACAAGATCGAAGAACTGTACACGATTACATTATGATACATTTAATTTATATTTATTTTTTTCTGTCAAATAAATTAAATATAAATTAAAAATTATTCTTCTTCTTTCGAACTCGGAAGAAAGTGAATATTACATCCTCTTCCGAGGCTTGACGAGTAACATCAGGTTTAAATTATATTATCAGGGTTATATATAAAGTATTAAGCAATAGATGACTGAACTGTTTAAACCTCCCTCACGAAGCAAAAAGGTTACTTGAGGGAATTTTCTCTCCAAATGTGGTATGTAGTGAGTCATAGCGAGCAGCATTTTGACTAATATGGGTTACACATACTATTTGTACAAGGAGTGGAATTTAATTTGAATAACTTTTTCTACATTAACTTTTCACTTGTGTAATGTATATGGAATCAGCCCAAAAATATGTATTTTAGAAGAACGATATGTTTCATTCTTTTAAAATACAACAAACGTGCACTATCTACGATCTCGTCCAGTTATGTTTACAGGCAAAATCTAAAATTTCTATTTAACAACATATTTCTTTAGCATATCATTTTATATGCACCTATGTTACGTCGGAGATGGTTAGACTTGGAATAAGAATCTTTGAATTTCTCGCATACCATTGGTGTCAAATTCCTACAGCATGTGTCTTATCAGTCCAGATATTGAGCACAAAGGATTTCAAGGAAGTATGATTGTTTACATTAAACTTAGGGTTTTCTATATTATTAATTTAAAATTTTAGAAAATATTAAATTCTGAATTTCCAACTGAGTAACAAAGTTTTATGCTTGCAGTGGTTTTGCGGGGCTATGTATTTGCGATTTATCTCGCTCTAAGAAAAATCTGAATCTAAACTCTTCCGTACCTCTTCTAACTATTATCTTAATAACTGCAATATATATTATACGCAAAAAGTGTTCTCTTCATTTTGGATTTCACAGTTTACGAATAACTATGCAAACGCATAGCAACAACACACGCCTCATTATTGGACCAAGTGGAATAAAAGACTTAGGCGGACCTGTAATTACCACTAGTGACACTACATGCTTATTGAGCCACAGATTGGGAACTTGGTGATTTGATATTTTGTTTGACTATAATGCATAGTGATTTGTAAATTTATAGATACATTATTGAAGGAAAAACGAAGAATGTTACAATATGTGTATCACGACGTACATGGAAAACCATATACAGAATATAACCATAGAAATTAAATCCCTATATCATTTTGTCTTAAGATGTTGTCTGCTGTTAAACATCTCAACTTGAAATCTGGGAAATAAAGAATCAAATTAAATTTAGTTTTATAAGTTATGATTTATCTCAAAGCAAACTACTTAATATCGATAGAAAAAAATGTAACATGAAGATTTCGAGGTTTTTGAAAAAAATAATATTTCTTCAGACTCAAAGAACACTACGAGGAAAAAAACAATTCTCCAAAATATGTTACGCCATAGAAGAGTATGCATCGGTGTTTTCTTTGGATAGTTCACGCTATCGTCGGGTAACGACTTGGCTGTATCAAGGGATGTTATTATTGGAGTATTGGAGGATGTCATTTTAGAGCGAAAGATTCTTGCTCGACATTATGATGTATTGTAGCGAGGTGTGACTTCAAGAATTTTTAATTTATCACTGTCACCTGAAATTGTTAAACTACAAACCAGAAGTAAAGTTTTCTAGAGGTTTCACACAAAGGATTTGTTGGTTGTGTTTGGCGTGCTGCAAGACATTATGAGGGAAAACTCAACTTTTCCTCCATAATATTTTTGTACTGAGGAAAGATATAAAAAACACATTTTCATATCTTAAAAAAAAGTCCATGGTAAAAAAGAGGATTTGAGAAGATTTGCACTTTGAAAGCATAGAAGAGATTGTCAAAAAGAGGCTATATATGCTAATAGTTCAGGTTTTTTTTTCTAAAGCTTGACTCAAGTTAAGGAAAAGGAGTCGATAGACTTCAGTGGTGATGAGTTTGTAATTGATTTTATTGTAGATTCACTTATTGATTCACAGAAGATAGTTGATTGGTGAATTATAACAAAGTCCAAATGTTATCCAACCTAGTTAGTTTAACTTCATAGGCAAATATCGTGGAAGGAGAGTTTACTTCATTTTTCGAAGTATGTACATTATGATTCCGTTGTTTCTCTCTATGATGAGACTGTATATTCACCCATGTACACTTAGAAGTGTACATGAGCGTATATTATGAACTAAATTTTTTCTTAAGAAGGGTTAGCTCTAAATTAATGTCTCATTATTGCCTTCATTAGTAAATAAAACTTGATTTATACTTCGATAGATTCTAAAACAGTCACTGCGCTTATGAGTTTTTGTGATTTTCAAAAGCTATGTGTTTTGTTCGTGTCAGATAAGTCTAAATTAGATTTTTTAAATATAGTTATTTAAATTTAGACTGTCGTTTCACTTTGACGTCACGGATTAGAATTAAATTACACTGCACTCTCTTCTTTGACTGTACAAGGCCGTGGGATTAAAAAAAATAGACACTACACTCCCACTTTGACGGTGCGGATTAGAAAAAGTTTTTCACTGCACCCCCACTTCTTTAGTAGACACGGCCTTACGGCTAAATCTGCGGTGACCAACGGGTCGGCAAGTATTTTGTATATGATTTTTTCATCTCCACGTTGCCTGTACAAGGTAGTGGGGAAGGATATTCTTTACACTTAGTTCAGAATCTTTTAGACAATTAAAGTACCAGCTTCCGAGCAATCTCTCACTTCAGTATAATGAGCAAGTGCTCAATGCAGTTGAGGTTTATTCGGTTATTTATTTTTAATCTCAATAAATCGATAATGATGCATGGTTTATAGTACAATCGCTATTGCATCAGGACAAATTTTTAGATGACGATTCACTAAAATTTCCTGAAGTAATTTTGTACTTCAGTTTTTGTGTGAAAATTCAAACTGTGATAAACACAAATCGCAAAAGAAAAACTTATTTGCGTGAAGTTTAAAAGTGCTACGATAAACCGATAAGCCAGTCCGGCGATTGCAAACACTGACTAGTCCCCTAAGTTCTAGGTCTCTCTTGGCCATGTCCGTAACTTACCGGCTGAGCTTGACCAAGCATCTATTTGACATTACCGTCATATTCCTGTTTCTATCCATCGTTGCAACTGAATGGATAGAGACGTGGAAATGTTATTACGTGATAGCGACAGTTTTGTCGCACACAAGAAATCACACGACAATCACGCTGTAAAATGTTTGCTCGGACGGACATTAGAACTGGAACAGCAAAATAAACTTAAAGTATTCATGCATCATCAGCTTAATCATATTATTTTGTCTATAATTAAATTAAAGTGCGCTGTGATGTATTTTATTCCTTAAACTGATAACATAAACAAATCATATTTCGTTGTAATGAATAAGATGATTACATGTTATTCTACATGTAAGTAAACTGAAGTGCGTGACTATGAATTATATTTCTTAGGCAAATAACATAATCATGTAGAGAAAGTCATAATACTGTTGTTATATATATAACTGCATCAAAGTACAATGCTACGGGTTCTATTTCTTGATAGAATATCATAATACATGTATTATTTGTAATGAATATCATTTTATTTTTATTTTTGTATAATAATTGACAATATTCAGATTTGCTTGTAAAAGAATGTTTGTATATTGTTATTCACGACAGATCCGTGATAACGCGAGAAGATCCCAAAAGAATATGATATTTGTCTAGTTATTAAACTGAGTAACATTGTTATGTGATTCATTTGATGGAAAAAATATGAATAACTCAATTTTGTTATTCTGTTATAGTTCAGAATCTTGGAATAACAAATTATTGTGATTGTCTTTTTATCAGCGAGAAATAAAATCGATAATGCTGTGAGGTACAAAACCATAGTAGATAAAATCAATATTCACAGTAAGTTAACAAATCAAAGTTGAACTCCATTGCTGCTTCACACACCCAATAGCCAAGATTGGCACTTCAAGGTATTCAAAGACGGTGCAGAAAGTCGTAAGACAACATCAGACAGCCAAGTGCACTCATCGGGCTCATAGTCCATGTTGGCATTTGCCACGAGAGATGAACACGGGAGGTGACTGCCACGTCAGAAAAAGACCTGAACAAGTTTTAATAAGTCATAGACCTGGCCAAGTAATACTCCAAACCCGGAGATCTTGCCAAATAACTTTTCTCATTCTTTTGGATAGTTTTTCCAGCTGCCATGAAGAATGTACGAACTACACTCTATTAAAATTGAATGATCGAGATGTTTATGGTGGGTCGATCTTTCAATCTTATCGTCTATTTAAGTATTTGATTATAACCTGCGATGATTAAATATCTATACAGAGGCATGTCCATGAAAGTTTTTCCAGAATCCTAGTGAGAGAACCCAGACACATTAATCTTTAGTCTTGAACCTCACAAGTTGACTAGAAAAATCTGGACAACAACTTCTCAGTGGCACCAAAATATCCAAAACCAAACTCTCAACCTCAAAGAATAACTCTCCAAATTACCCAACAAGTCCCCAGAAAGAAAAGTGAAATCTACACACGTCCGTTTGTAGAACATCGTAGGGTTTTCATCTCATTCATCTTTTTATCCAACCGACAGCTCGGTTAGAAAGACAACGACGATAGCTTTCTAACCGATACAAAAATCACTCAAAACTAAAAAGAGATATGCCCTTCAATCTCTAGAGAGATATGCCTTTCAAAAGTTGCGAACCTTCTCTCACTAGTAATTGATAAACTACAAACGTACGTTTTGTAGATAGTCGTAATGATCCTCCTTAAACATTCAACTTCAAATCTCAACAACTTCCTCTGTAGAATTCCGAATGGAATGATTTTGGTCTCTACAGAAAGCTCTTGAAACGGTCTTTCAAAAAAAGATACACTTTATTCAGTAAAATATGCATGCAAGATCAGATTTCTCGGAAATTTTGCTCGCTTGCTGCTATCGAGAAAAAATACAAGTGTATGAGAAAATTATATACTAAACTGACATGAATAATTATATTTATCTCTAAATATTAAGTGGTATCTAGACCTGGAGATGCAAGAAGAGAGACACAATCCATCAGATGCGTTTCTGAAACTACGTACCGAGGATGTTGTTTGTTTAATTTTTCTTAAAAAATAAAAAAATCTTTACATATTTACCTCCTTCATCTTCCGATGGAGGTGAATAAACATGCAAGGAAATTAGACTTAACTATAAATATTATGATAATAACACCTCCTCTTGTCCAAAGACTATTTTCGCGGAACTCCAGTTTCATACCTGTGCTGACTTGTATCTTATCTAGGATTCCAGAAAAACTTCTTGGACACGTCTTTCTGTAAAGGTCTCTTTCTCTTTCCATCCTTGGCTATACTCAAATATTTAAACAGTGGATGAGATCTCGTTACTATAAACATCCCGGTTCTTGAATTTATTCGAGCATAGACCGGACCAAGTACTTTCATTGCAGCCTGAAGATCTGTCCCACGAAAATGGGCAAGACTAGCTCACCGGGTTTCACCACACCATGGGCAACAATCTTTTCTCTCTTCGAAATGCAGAAATTTACTTGACCAGACCCCTGCACCATCTTTTATACTTGATCGAACCCCTACATCATAATTTAGATATGACCAGGCCTCTTACCGGCAACAGTCTATTGTCGACTGCCATGTCCAATTGTGTAATTGACACGGATAGTGAAGTTGGCAAGCATATGCTTAGTTGACAAGCAATGAGTGAAACTGCAGGAACGAGAGGTGAAGGTGAGTTCACATCGCATGGTTTCTCAGGAAATATTCCGGTTTCTAGAGACCTCCGGAGAAGTCCGTAACTGAAAAGTTACGAAGACATGTTCTCCGTAAAGCTGAAACATCCAACACCGTGCGGAGAAAAAACAGGAGGAACTCTACGGAACGATCGGGTTAACAAAACTAATTATTGTACATCGTGTCCTCGGCGATTCATCTCTCCGTTATTAAGTCACCATTACTTAGAGAACGAGTATACATGGAAAATCAACGTTCTGAATCAAAATAATCGAACGGTCAATAATGGTTCTTTTATTACGTACGTGAAAATATTTCTTGAGCACAGAGTGCAAAATTGAGATTTCTTGTGAAACGTTCCGACAATCGTTCACCATTACAAACTTCATAGTGAACTGCGATATTCACATACATTGAACAGTGAGTAGATAGTTGGATTCGCTGTCGAGAAGAATTTTTTTTCTAAGTTCTATTTGCTGTCCGTTTGATAGTAAAACGATTGACGATATCCTTTTTCTTCTCTTTCGGTGATTTTGATAGCCAAGACAGTGGAGTGGTTCTCGCTGACAGTGAAACAGTTCTCTTTTACAGCACAACGGTAAGCTTATCTGCCATCAATCAGTTTAGGATTTAGCATACCAGACAAGGATATGGCAGATTTTCTGTCTACTGACAGTCATTTCAATCGTCATTTCATCAATCATGTCTTCTGAAATGTTGCTAGACACCAAGCTTATGTTCATAGCCAGCCACGGGACTGGTCGACCAAACCAGAGTCGAGCACTGATGGTGTGCGGGGAGGAAGTTCGAATACAATGATCTCCTCCTCGCGATTGATAAGTTCAGCCAAGCTGGAAGTAAGTGGTGTAGTCTGTTTGCCATGTCTAAGGTTCTGCAGAATCTCCAGGACGCTGTTCATGTCAAGTCTCCTATCAGTATCTCCGTGAGTGCAATTCACTGCCACATGATAAGAATCTCATTCTGATTATTCAAGGTCTGTGATTATTGTAGAGGCTTTTAACCAACATGAAGATCGACACATAATAAAAATTAATATGAAATCTTAACAGACAACTTTAAAGCTCTTCTAGATCTTGAAACTTCAAGCTTTATAGCCAAGGTTAGTATGATATGAATTTTATTTTGCCTGTGTGACGAAGGTGGATGGGTCTATTACTGTAACAGTACCATCAGATCTGGACCTGCAGTGATCTCTCTTCATTCATCAATCCAGTCAACTGTTTCCTTTGCGCTATAGAAAGGTATGAAAGCCTTCCCGGAGTCAGTGGAACACATTAACAAGAAGTTGACTGCACCCAACGTCATTGGATTTAGTCGTAGCTCTTCATACCGTCCCTTGTGCTTTTTGTCTCAGGGCCCAGTCTGTATTATCGTGCTGGATACCCAAAGGGTAATGTTTGGGCCAGGAACTTTAGTTTGTGGGGACTACGCAGGTATGCCCACATCCTTCGGGGAAGATAGCTGGCGATAAAGACGGCACACCTAAAGAAGGTCCAGGCTCCAGGGCATGTGGGTAATTTACTCACAAGCCATATGACCTTCTTCTTGTCCCAGAAGTTTCCATTCAGTTGTATCCAGCATAACTTGTGGAACTGCTGAGAATTTCAGACTAACTGACCTACCTTTTGGCTCTGCCTCGCGTACAAGGCCTTCTCTTCCTCAGTCCATAATTTCTGGACTTCACTGCTTCAAAACAATCATATGTCTTTTTACAGTCCTATGACTTTCACTGCCTCATACACGAATATAGCTCTTCGGTACTCATGAACCCGTTGGTTTATGCATTTATGAACCCGCTGGTTTCTTAGGTGCAGAAAGGGTTCCCGTGGAACTCCATGCTTACTGTTAGAACATTGGTTACACACTTCTCTTCCATAAAGGATCCAAATCACCTTTTCAGACCATCAAATCAGAGCGCTACCTCACCTGTAACAGTACCATCAGACCGGGACCTGCACTGGTCGAATCTTACGTAGAGTTCTTTTGTTACGGAGAAGACTGAACCGGGATATGTGTTCTCGTCACACAGACTTACAACAACACCTGTGAGATGGACTGTAGCTACTGAGCTAGTTCCGGGGATTGACATACTGAATGAAAATATATATCTATAAAAAGTCTTCAAGGTCTAGAGATCCAGTTGCAACCGAAAAACCCTGCAGCTGGGCCAAAGGTCTCACAGTTTGTTCCATACCTAGCTAGAAATGTTTCTATGCATTACGTGTTTGAGAAACATTCCACTGTAATTTCAAAGGTAAACGTGTCCATTCCATTTGAGAATGGAGAAAGAGGGACTAAGAACTAGTACTCATCAATGAGCTCACGGGATCAATCTGTCTGAAGGAATAACTAGCCAGTTCAGTCCAGCTGCTGTATACAAGAAGTTAGATTTCCTCAGTACGTGTGAACGTGGTGTGTTTCACCAAGGTCCTGAGCTCACCGAAGACCTAACATGGGGTTGGCTACGTACTACAATCTCAGTACTTGTTTTATGAACGTTATGAACAGATGCATAAGAACTGTGTTGAACTAGCTGATAACCAGAGTATTCCACGAATGCATCTTTCCTGTAAGCTCGGAGGCTCTCGTGTATAATATAGAAGACATTTAAACTCAGACTGTTCAGAACTTAAGACTAGTCTGATACTTTAATTTCTTCAGAACTAATCAGATACTTTACATAATCAGACTATAACTAATCAGACTATTCAAACTAGTCAGATGCTTATCTAACTAATCATACTAATCAGATTTTCAGACTAATTATTTTTACTTTGAGACTTTAATTATTCAGACTCAGAGTAATCAGACTGTTCAGAGTAATCAGATTACGTTTGTTTTTCATCTCTATACTAGTAACAGTGTAAAGCTGTTTTTCTCATTAAAGCTGATCTTCAAATAAGCTCCGGTAACTAGAAGAACTTCTTTTGCAAGTGGATTTGCAGGTGGACTATCAGCAGACAGAGGAATTTGACCAGTATATCACCAAAATATGTTTGTTGATATTGTTGCATGCTTTATTTAAATACTTCACTTCTTTCTGAACTAACATACAGGGAGAGGGAAAAAGAACATTTCTTTCTTTGTTTTTATACCCTATATGGAGTTTAACTGAGTGTTCTGATCAGAGTTTGTTTGTCTGATTTGTCAGGTTGTGTACCAAGAACTTTACTGAGAGCTTAAGTTAAAGCTATCAGGGAGCGTTATACCAGTAACCACAAACTCATATTAATCATGTAAGTTCCAAATATAATCACGTGAAGACTTGTTTTTCTTTGTAAATATCATATTGAATTCTGAAAAGAAGTATTTGTGCGCGTTGTGAATGTTCTCAAACCAACCAGAATGTTCGTTCTATAACAGATACTGAAAAGAAGTAGTTGTGCGTGTGTGAATGTTTGCAGGTCTATTGATCATGGAGATACTCAACAAATATCTTCTGGAGGAGATGATGATAGATGGTCTACAAACCGACTATGGCAACTACTGAAATGTTATAAAGTGATCAAGGTGGATCAGCTTCACAACAGGAATCTGAAACTGAAGCACTGGCATCAGTTAACTGAAAAGGTGAACAAAGAACCTTTCTCAAACATGGTAGTCAACTTCAAACATGTTAGAAATAAGATTGACTATCTATGGAAAATGTTCATGACGAAAAAGAGAAAACAGAATAGTACAGGTTCCATCGACTCTACGTGGGAATTCTATGATATGTGTTATGATCTGTATGGGAGTTCCAGCAAGGTGGTTGGAGTTCCAAATGACGTAGACAATGATATTAGTTCTAGATCAGTACCATTTGTGGATCTAAATGCTTTTTCTTCACCAGCACATCCTACACCTGAGTCTACTCGTATACGATCAGAAGAAGTTATGACTCAGCCATCACTGAACAGTCCTGATCCATCACCACAAATCAACCACCGGGGTGTTACTGGCCAATCTTCTAAACGTTATAAGAGATCACCAAGTTCTAGCTTGGCGTCAGCTCTTGATCGATTCACTGAAGCTTACAAATCAAAAACAGAGGTCGATGCACAAACTGCATCTATGTTAAAGGAGATTCCAGAGCTCAAGAAACGTCAATTATTTTCTTCTCCATGAATATTCTTTTCAACAGGTAATCATACCTTCTACTGATGATCACACCAGTATTTGTAAAGTGCTTGTCTTACTAGCTTTTCTTCTCGAGTTCGAATGTTGTTGATGTTCTCTTGTATGTTCAAGAAGGGTTGTCCGTCTTGAAATGGTTGATAGTCCATAAGATCAGATAGACGGTCAGTTATACTGAGATGTATCCCATTGTTGTTGATGAAGTTGTGAAGCATTACTGTAGCCATGAGACATGTGGGTACCTCTTCTAACTTCATAGGCATTCCACCGTCTAGAACTCGCCACCTCTTCTTTAGTAGACCAAAAGTATGTTCAATACGTACTCGAGCTCTCCTTAGACTACGATCATATTCTCCTTCATCTCCTTGACCATACTGATAGTCAAATGCTTTTTGGAGAAAAGGTGCAAGTGGATATGCAGCATCGCCCACAATGTATGATTTCACTTGGATGCTCCTTTCTCCATGCTGAAGTCTTGAGTTGTTGCTTGATGATGTAGATGGAAGTGGTGGATTCAACATAAGTTCTTCGTACAACAGGTTGTTGGTGAACTTGTATCACAAGGAAGACACTCGAAGATGACTAGCGTTGAATTGTGATCCAGGAAGAAGAAAAGCTACCTCAAGAAAGTTTCGATCTGCATCGCACACTCCTTGGAGTAGAATAGAATGATAGTGATGTCTGTTCCAATATTCTGCTGGATGAAATCGTTGTCTTGGTTTTCTAGCCAGCTTGATGTGACATCCATCTATTGCACCAAACATTAGTTGTAATTTTGATAAGGATTGAAACTTACTGATGATATTCTGTAGTCGTTGACCTCTTGGTAATCCAACGAACTTTGAGAATAATTTTTCTCTGCTAGCTAAGATGCGACAAATGATGTCTGTATACTTGATGACTGTCGATCGTCTCACATGAAATTTATCAGATATTTCCAGCAACGTCGTATTATGTGCAAGTCTGTATATAACAACAGCCACTGAATGTTCTAAATCCATTCGTTTACTTGCTAAACTCCACTCAGATATAATAGACATGTATGGATCTATGAGCTCAACTAACTTACAAAATAAAGTATGACTCATTCTGAATCTCAAGTGCCATTGGTGATCTCTATCGATTTGCGGGAGAGTCCAAACTTCATGTAAAAGAGCTTCCCACCATGTACCCGCTTTCGGAAAAAATCCACCACTGTCTTCTTCTTGGGTGACTCGTAACGGATGAAGTCAGAGAAGAAATTAATACATGAACAAATGAATCTTCAGACCCTCCTTGTAAACAAGTGATCCATGTATCTAAATCATCGATGTTCCAGTCATCTAAATTCAGAAGTAAGAGCATGCAGAACTCCAGTACATCCATTATTGATAACAGTAAAGTATAAGTTTATTCTGCAAAAAAGATTACATGTTAAAAAGAATACACTGTCTATGAGCATTTGAGTTATATGGACTATGATTATCTATAATCTCTTCTACAGCAAGTGAAACGCAAAAAAAAACTGAGTATAAATGCAAAACAGGAACAAGCGAAAAAAGAAAACCAACCAAGAGAAGAAAGGAATGATCCATACCTGAAACATAAAGATGACTGTGTAGAATGAAACGATAACACTAGTTATATAAGTAAGTTATGGGAATATGGACCAAGACACATCCGGTTGCATCGCGGAGATTAGTGTCGTGTCAAGAAAATGTAGCTTCAATGGTTACCTTTCATCGCACGTTTATAACTTCTTTAAAACCGGCCGTGCACGGTGGAGGGAGTCTAGTGCACAGTGAAAAATTTCACGACAGTTAAACTCCGGAGTAATGATTGCTCTCCAGAGCCTTCCGGGAAACGGAGAACGTCCGCCCATGTGACCGTAGCTTGAGTCGAAGAACGAGACCGCGAGAACGAGATTCAGTAGTAGTGCGTCATCTTTTGTACTTGATCGAGGTATGTACATGAGGTCAGTCAAAGAGCGAGATCGCGGGAACACCCGTGTCAAAGACGAAGTCGATGAAGAAACGAGGTGCATCTTAGGTCGAGTGTGCAATGAGGTGTGTCTTAAGTCGAGTTCACTATAATCCTCCACAATGCATATGTTATTACAGTATGAGAAGAATACAAGCATGATCAATTGGACGCTGTCTGGGTGAAATGTTATGTGGTGATCGTGCATCTTAATTTGACAAGTTTCGACCAATGTGTGGAAATATGGAATAGACATCAGCGGCGGGTCTAAACCCAAGTGAGACTTCGAGGTCAGTCAGATTTGTGGTGTGTCATCGCATCTTGCTCAAAAAGAATAGAAATACAATGTGACTCTCTACGACGTTAGTCGCGTGGGAATGGATATTGAGAAATTATCATGATTTTCTGTCAGAAATCATGGTGGGAAGCAGTTTATGAACCTTGATGCGAATAATTTTATGTTGTTGTCATTAGCAGAAGAACGCGAATGACTCCTTGATTTTCAGAAGGGCGGATGGTTGGTAAGAGTCTCATGGAATCCTGTCACGAAAGAAAAGTAGGTTTTTGACGCTAGACGTCCTTACAGTTGTAGTTCAAAACTGAAGAAACTATCCTTGTGGGAGTCACCAGAAGATGAGAGTGTATGCTTGATGAAGCAACTGGTTGCAAAGCAGAGCTAGATTCCTTGAAAGAGGAATGTCTAAACATCGGCACAAATTTGAGACGAGCAATGGATGATCTTCATGAGATTCAGCGAGCTATAGCTGGAACGTTGCTGAATGTTGAAGAAGCCGGAGGGAGAGCAGAGGAACTGATTGCCATAGTTGATCGCCTTCGTTCAGTTCAGTAGTTAGGAGAGACTTCAGCAGATGTTCAATTTCTGCAATTTCTGCGTTCAGAGCTTGCATATGTACAATTTTTCACTACATGAAACACCAAGTTCGATTTTTCCAGTGTTGTATAACTTCGCTTGAACTTGGTACTGAGATTCTTACTTTCTTCGAGCATTGACATAGTGTTTCGATACCGCTTTACTTCCTCCGTCAAGTGAATTATGATAGCCTGAGCGTTGCCTCTTTGATACTCGCTCGTAACCAGCACTTGTTTATTTTCTTTGAGTTTTCTTAACTTTTCTGAGCTAAGAAAAGCTTTTGAGCTTTAAAGCTTTCGATCGCACGGGACCGCGCCTACAAGGACTCCCTCCTCACTCATCGGTCGATGATTTCTTGCACCTGCTGTAGACGTGCTCCTCCTAAACTTGCTCCTCATTCATCTCTCTACTATTTCTTGTTTGCCTGCACCACATTCTACTAGGAGTCAATGAGAGTGAGGACTTCAACATGGGCAATGCGGCAATTTGTTTGGTCAGGAAAAGAGCAGTGCGTGTGGTTCGGTCTGATGGGAAGGTGGAAGAGCTAGAGTATGGAGTATCGATCTCGGAGCTTATGAGGTAGTATCTCGATGACATGGTAGTCCATTGCTCCTCTCTAGGTCAGCAAAGTAAAATAAGCATCATGAATCTCGATAAAAAGCTCGTTCCCTGACAAGCCTACATACTATACCCCATACCAGCTCAGGAGAAACAAAGTTTCCTCAAGCTTCCGCCTCTTGAGCAGACGCAGAGCAAAGCAATATCTTCAAGTTTGATGGCTGTTATGGATTAACTATTCTCACATATGTTGTTGCTCTTTGTGAAAACGGGAAGACTTGCATGAAGTTTTATAGGTAACTTTGAGAGATTATCAAGAGTGTAATTTCTTCTCAGACATTGATATTGTCCCATCATCAAAAAGACTTAGAAGTAGCTATTGCAGAGTGTTACTCGAGGTTGTGCATGGTCACTACACATGCCACATTGTCATCAATATTTGCATTCGATTTGACAAGATCACAGAGAAAGAGTTCAGAGCCCTCCTCCTTCTCAAACTTTTCCACCTTATATTCTCATGAACGAGAATGAGGAAACAGTACTAGCAAGACTATGGATTATCAGTTCGTTAAGCAGTGAGAACCTCAATCACCATGCCACGCAAAGGTCCGGCAACCTCTCTAGGACGTGTAACTTTGGAACTCGTGGGATAGACTTACGGCACAACTAGGACTTTCGGGTGTGACCAAGTAATTCTCCCTCCTCTGAGTTCGAGTTAAGGAACGAGTGAACCATGCCAGATAGCTTAATCAAGAAGAAGGTTAAGGAACGAGTGAACCATGCCAGATAGCTTAACTCCGAAGCAGGTTAAATAACGAGTGAACCATGCTAGATAGCTTAACTCTGAAGCAAGTTAAGGAACGAGTGAATCATACCAGATTGATTAACTTCGAAGCAGGTTAAGGAACGAGTGAACCATACCAGATACCTGAAGCAAGTTAAGGAACAAGTGAAATATAGCAGATAGCTTAATTCCGAAGCAAGTCATAACTTCGCCAAGCTACTAATAATGATCATCGAAAATAACACAAAAATGATAGAGATAACATGAAACATCCATTTGGAATGTTTGACACTTGGGAATCACAACCTTCTATTATATGGTATTCATGAGCATACGGAATATTTCTACAAGGGAACATCTACTTACCGATCGTGAGACTTCATTATTCCAAGCTCCTGTTTGAACTTGTATTCATACAAATATGCAACTTCTAAGAAGAGTATGCAGTCCACGGTTAAGACAAGATAACTGCAAAAAACTAGTAGAACTTTTCCAGACCACCGTTATTGAGTTGTCTCCTGAGCCAAGCTCCTTTCTGTTGAGGACGTAAAGATTTGATGAGTATCGGTAAGCCAAACTACAATGAAATCCTCCTCTACAATTGTATAAGCGCAAGATATGAATCGTACCAGGATACGGTCTGTAGTGATTCAGTCTGAATCAGTACAACGGCTGCAGCAACCAAAAGAACTAGGAAAGTATCTTTGGGAGAGACTAAAACGGAACCAATTCTAGATCAAGAGAGAAAGAGAATGTGAAATGATAGTGACAGAAGGACTCATCTTTGAAGACTTTCGAATGCCACATGTAGAACAAAAATACTACACCATCAGCTCGCGAACGAGCTGAAGCAGCATGGATAAGGTATGTAGAATCAGAGAACCTGTATGACATATGGGTGCTCCTTAGCCTCTCCAACCTTTTTAGTCAAGCCTCCATAGTATCAGAGTTTTCACTGTCTGAGCCGGAGCTCCCATCAGAATTGGAGAATAACAACTCATATAACTGCTCTTGGAACATCTGATTCATATCAGGCAAAGCAATATATGCTTGAGTGACGCAGGGCTGCTCCATCACTTGCGCTTGAGTCTCAAAAACTGGAAAAGATCCTAGTTCATGCTCGGCTGTAAGACCACCAACACTGGAATCTTCAAGAGGTTCCAAAAGACTCATTGTGCGCTGAGGTTGGGGAAGTGAGACGTCAGATCGAGATGGACATCACCGACGATTGTGTCCAATTTCTCGACAGAGAGAACAATGAATTTTATTAGCGACAGGTTGTCTCTTCCTTATTGATGTATCTCATTGCCTTCGGTTTTGTAATGGTTCTCTAGAAGGTGGTACTTCCGAAGTCTCCTCTCGTGACAGAGCTTCATAATGCTCGTTTCTATCTGCAAGGAACTCAACTATGACTACAGCAGTAGAAGAAGGAGCTCCTTCTGTAGAGAGTATTGGTCGAGCTCCCGCTCGACCAGTACTACCACCATTATGTATGCAAACGACATGATGTCGTCCGCGCTCACTATCACAGATGGCGCTCCACTTTCAAACACTGGTTCCAAATCTTGTACAGTAAAGGGTGGAATAGAATGCTGTCCATAAATGTCAAACAACGAGCATGAGTACCAAATAGGATCAAAGAAATTGCTAGAGATGGTGCCGATGTCATGATCTCAACAAACTGCATGCATGCAAGGCCATGTCATCTCTTGATACTCTAAACAACTGCACTGGTCTCTATGCTGATCTTCATCATGTTTGACAACAAAATTTTGATCACCCAACGCTCGAATGTTGACATGCGTTCTTGACGAGATGGAGCATAACAATTGCTCCGACGCTAACTCATTCTCTTCCAAACGTGCTTTGGCAGACGGTATAAAAAGACTTGTATGATTATCAATAGCAGACCTTCTGCATGAAAAATGATTCATTATATAGAACCAGATCTCAAGCAATATCCTGAACGTGGTATGCAACCGAATGGCTTTCAATGCAACATTCATCGATTCTGTCAAATTTGAAGTGAGCTTCCCATATCTCGGAAGAGGGAACCAAGCTCGGCTATAGCGTTCAGGTCGGATGGATTTCAGATATGTTGTCGATGCCTTGTCTCTTTTCTCTTCATCTTCTATTGTCTTCATGATGTGATCGAACCTACACATGTTACTTCAAAATAATACTTCAGACAGTAACATAGAAGCTTCAAACTAAACTCCCGAACTATTATACATACATCAGATTAACGTTACTGAAAATAAGATATTCTTGAATCAAACAACAACAATAACCAACTTTCGGATAGTCATTTGACTCACCGTTTGATGTTTCGAGCATATAGTAATGTCATGAATGATCATTCTATCTCTTGACCAAAATGCGCCCGAGTGTTCATCCGAATTTGCTGTGCACAAGGACCATGCACGACCCTCGGTAGTACTTCTACGATGACACTTTGCAATCTTTTTTGACGATCAAATATCAACATTGTGCCTGATGACATGATGTCGTAGACTGACTGTTTCAACAATCGAAGAAACCATATCCACGTAGCGGTCGACTCCTCAGGTGGTACAACGTATGCAAGGATTATGACCTCGTTGTTTCTATCTAATACGGATGTCATAAATGACATGGATACTTATGATTCTTTGAATGTCATGCATCGATAGCTATAACTTTTTTGGTGAATGCCAACACATCTCTTGTAGCACCTGGGTATATGAATGCATGTCTAAACACTTGCGGATTAGATTCCCAGTTCTCCCAATCTACTACAACTTGCTCGTCGATAGATTCTATACATCTACACAACCCGAGTATGTAATCAAAAGATGACGATTGGCTGCCTAGTAAAGAATCACGAGATATTTCTCTCATCCGCCACATTTGAGCATAAGATGACTTTCGACCAAATGTATGTCAAAATTCCTCAACCAAATGACCTTTTGTTCGTCCCGGTTGACAACTATTCGATTTCCAAAGACTGTACTTAACCATCGAGCATTCTTTGTAGGACCGCGCCAAGCATACACAGTCGCGAGATATGTATGAGAGACTATACATACCGTGATTTTTATTATTCCAGACACGATCTACTTCTCTGTGCACGAATTTGATTCTCAGCACCAGCTTCTACGGTCACGTTGCTGTTACGATAACGATGTAATCCACTACTCAAATATAGAGCACGTTCACCACAAGCACCATTCATGTTAGCTCGACGATTTGTTGCAATGACAACCCCAGAAGGTTCACCTTGCTCTCTACCGGATGCACTTGACGTATCAACCTCCTTTCGTCTTCTTCAATGTTGCGTAAACTCCTAAATGATCGATCATTTTCCTCAGTGGAACTTCTCATTGGATTCAGATGCTCATATTGTAACTCTGGTGACTTTTGAATTCGCATGGCTGCTCTGTATCTGCAAACTCGTACTTTGCAGTCGGTCTTCGATTTGATTTTCTGGCGTGCTCGACTTAAGATAACGCACAGAGAAGACAACGAGTAGACAAACTCTTCGAAGAAGACAAAACATTCGTCCAACTCAATTTGCACCGCAGCTTTCCTAACATCTTTTCATTAACGATCTCTCATATCGATCAAAGGTTGATGCTTTTGATTCTTGAATATATGTCTCCATCGATCAAACATGTTTTCACTCTCCGTAGCAGTGTCAACACGCGCTTCAGGTAATGAAAAAGAAATGTCCTCAGTAGGAAAGTAAATGTCATCAATATTCCATGTTTCTGCTGCCTCAACAATATCCATGTCTAATCTCCGAACACAATGAAGACTCAGTCGCTCGTTCAAGTCATTTCAGTCGCTCGCTCATTCAAGTCGCTCAGTCGCTCAATTTAAAGTTCGCTCAAGTCGCTCGCTCGTTCTCTCCTGCAAGTTCACAATAGAATTCAAAATTCTGACCGCGGTGTTCCCGCGGTCTCTCTCTTGGACTCACTTCTCGCTCCTCGACTCACCTCTCTTTCTTGCAATTTCTCTCGGTGCTTGCCAACTAAGCCTGTGCTTGCCAACTTCACTATCTATGTCAATTACACACTCGGACATGGCGATCTGCAATGGACTGTTACCGGTAAGTGGTCTGGTCGGATCTAAACTATTGCGCAGGGGCTCGATCAAGTACAAAGATGGCGCAAGTGACTGGTAAAGTAAATTTCTGCTTCGAAATGACACCTCCTACTTTCTTTCCTACCTTCCCTTCGCTGCGTGACGTGGATTTGTACCAGTCCCTAGCAACATTCCCTAAAGGCGAGGAAGTCTATGATCGCCTGCCATCGGACCGCTAATCAGACAGAGGTGGTGGCGGCGGTAATTCGATCGTCGGGTTTTAACTATTGACAAAAGGAATGACGCAAAGGGAAAGATCGCGTGCTGCGTGGTTCGGGTACGATGAAGAATCTAGTGATTTATGAGAAGCATCAAGTCAGTCAAGACCAAAGCAAACCCTCTTCTGTTCATTCCTGCAAGAGTGTGCTGAGAACACCTGGTGACCTGGACGTTGGAACGCATCAGGCGAGAGGATGACGGACACGAGGGCAGCAGAGAACGAGAACCAAACGGTGAAAGCGCCTTCGGCGGGCTACGTGCTCAAGAGAGCGAGCACATGGAAGCCTGCTGCTCTTGCTGCCCAGAGGAACTTGAATCGTGATTGATCGAATCGATCGATCGATTGTACTCTGGTTTTGGCACGAGAGAGGAAGATAAAGAGTCCTTATCACCGCTGAGGTTGGTTTGAAGGCGGTGAAAACGTCTCGAATTTTTGAGAGGTTTTTAGTAGCGTGGTGACGGAGCATGGAGATGGCAATGGCTGCTTGCCGCAGCAGCTGTAGTACTAGCGCCACGTTAGCGCGTATGGGCTTAGAATTACAAGCTCGTCGGATGATGAGCAGGACGAGGAATCAGCTGGGTCAGCTTTGTGTCGGGAGCAGTGCGATCTTGTCGGGTCATGGAGTGTCCGGGAGATTTAGAGCGGACAGGCACTCGGTCTCAGTTAGGGCTGTTGTTGCTGGGGATGAGGAGGAGGCGGCGGAGACCCAAAGGCTGCAGACAGTTTCATCAAAGACGAGGCCGAAGACGATGTCCTCTACGGTGGAACGACCTGCAATCGGGAACAGCAGCCGCCGGGAGCGTGCTGCCTCCCGAAGGAAAGATATAGTTAGGAATTCGAACATAGTGTCTTCTCTTTTCGAGGAGATAGCTGGATTCATGGGCCCACGCGAGAAGGGAGACATCAGAGACGTGGTGCTCATGTGTTTCTCTTTTGCTCTCCTCATCTACATCTCACAGCACCTTGTACATGCTTACTGTGTTCTCAGACACACTTTACAGCCTTTTCACCACTTTTAAGTGAGAAGTCACGATTCATGTTGCCCTCAAGGCTGCCGTAGCTCCACTCGGTGCTCCTGGCATGTTGTGCTTCTTGTACAGTAGTCCTTCTGTAACTATGTATCAAAGAGGAACTCTTGTGAAACTGATCTTTACCCTGAAATTGGGTGCACTTTTTGTTTTACTGTTTAGGTTCCAGTTGAATGATATGCCTTTCAGAGATCCTTTCAAAGTTTGGGGACTCTTAATATGTGGACAGTTCTTGTTTCGTCCGTTTGTTCAAGCGACTCGTGGATCTGCTCAGAGCCTGGCATGCGCAGAACGTGATTCTAGACACTATAGCCTGCTCCTGCTTTTGGGTTGCTTGAAGCAAGAAGGATCGATCTGCTCCTTTTCCTGCATTCAGTTCTCGACTGATTTCTTGTGGAAGTTTTCCCCGCTACTTTCCATCCACTCAGAGTTATGACGAGTTTCATCCTCTGCAGCGCACGCGGTAATATCAACATTCCACTACATAACGTTGGTCGGCGAGAGAGAAGACTTTCTGGGCGCCAGGCAAATATCTTCGTCACAAACCTTTGTTTCCAACTCGACCAAGGTCTTTTCCACCATTCTTTTTGATTGAAGATCACCTGTATAAAATGCAGTCTGAAATTCACTTCTGAACAGACAACAGATCAGGTTCGGAGTCTCGGACATTCTGCAAGAGTTATTTCTTCCAGTGCCAACTTTGTTTCAGTGAGCTTTGGGTTACTGCTATGTTCACTCGTTGATTTTAGGTCGCTCCATTCCATGAAGTGAGGGACCCTGTCTGGAAACCTCGTGTAAAAGATTCCTCTCTGCATTGTCTCTAATCTGGGGGTAATTTCCGTGTCCAAGCAGACTGGGCAGTTGAGAGGGTGAGCTGCAGCGACCGCTTGCTTCATATTGAGCTCGATCGCATATTACGGAAAAACTCGAAGGATACGATGATCGTATGGAAAAGGTTGTTCGTATGTTTACTCGAGTCTCCACTTGAAAGTTACAGCACGGGTTCGAGTGAAACATGTTTAGAATGGTAGAATGCTTACCATTCACTCACAGACGCTGGATCGGACTCATATACGCATCAAGTTGCTGTACTCCGAGCGGGATCCCACAACTAAGTTGTGTGTCCTCCACCTTCCGCAAAGTGCTCTAGGGCGAAGAGTCTGAAGTCAACTCAGCCTTTCCTCCAGGGAATCCTCCTCCTTCATCCTTGACTGGCTCGTTTGCTTCTCGAACCTTGAAAAACGGTTCGAGAAGCAAACGTACCATGCCTCCTCAAGTACGTTTCCCACTGAATAGTAATATTCGCGTTAATAAGATAATGATAAGACTGAATTCACACTTACAGCCGAACCTCGTTTATTGCCTCCGCGATATTCCTCATCCCTTCTGCATTGAAGGCGTGCTCCAAGCGTGTAAACCACAAGGGGCACTACTTAAACCACAAGTACCGCTATATTAGCGGTGGGATCCCAATCGCTAATTATTTTTAACTTTTGCTAAGTAACTTCTGCACGGGCAAGGCTCTTGAGAGATATGCGCAACGCCGTCACCATCGCAGTATAGTTTCAAACACTGTGATCATCGTAATAAAATGAACAGAAAAAAAAGAGCTTCAAAATGAATCTATGATGAGCTTAGGAGGACTATAGACTGTTTCAAAATTATCAAGTGAATCTAAGGTCATTGAAAATCATAGAAATAGAATATTTTGAATTTTGAATTTTGAAATGTTTTACTATCCAGCATATTTTGTTATAATCATTTACCATCGCGTTACCATGAACCAGCAACTCATTTGAGACAACGAGCTCCACAGGGACTTTGGCCTCCCGCACTCTGACTAAGAGAAGAAAAATAGCTACAATGAAAAAGAGCCGCCGTGTGGGAAGTGAAGCTTTTTATATCCCTACTAGTGGTTTAAGCGGCGGGATAATCAGTTTAGTCGAGAACTAAACGAAATTAAGGAAGGGGGATATTCTACCTGAACTGTGTCAACCTCGTTTGTTTTCATTTTTCAATCAAAACAATTCATCTTATGTTTGAATGAAAACGTAGTTCAAGATTTACAAAATGAATTCTTGATGAGTTCCAACTGATATCCAGCAGCTCGTGGACGTTTGACTAAAATTAAAATTGATCTGGATCACAAAAAGAAAGTATTTTTGAATCTTGAATTTTGAAACGTTTTTGTGTTGAAGACTTTCACATTAGAAAAGATTAGAAAAGATAATTTGTGAGGCAGAAGAACAAACAGCTTGCACGAGGTGCATGTTGCTTGTTTAAAAAAAATCATCAAGAAATCGATGGACTGCTGATCCCCCGTTTCGTGAACTATTGCTGCTGTCAGATATTGTTTCCAGCTAGTGGAAAGAGTATTCTCGGCAGCAGAATGCATGCTGAAAAGAGCTTTGCCTCCTCTAGCATGGAGGGAGAGCTTTGGGTCTTGCCTATAGCTCTTTGAGAGTCAATTAGACTCTGTCTTTTTTTCTGTAATATTCTCTCGAGCTTCTCGCCTCCTCTCTCTCTCAAGTATTTTGCGTTTTAGCACTAGGTTCATTCTTCATTAGTTTTTGTCTTGTGTTTATTAAGGTTATAATTTTAATTTTTTCTTCTAAACTAAGTAGAATTTTGGTCATCCTAGAATTTCTATTGTTCACTATAAATACTTAGTTGGATCTCCGGACGAATAGGATTGATTACTATCGGGCTTAGCATTTATTGTTATCATGTCACCACGAGTTCATCCTAGACGTCCCATAGACCGTCATGCACCTAGAGGATGTCCGGAGGTCCCTACCGATATGGTGAGGGTCCCAAAGAGTTTACTTCCACGTTATGTTCAGTTGATGAGACTGTTAGGACCTACAGTCGGGCACGTTACATTGTTTCAGTTTCTTTTATCCATTGCTGATGTCAGAAGAGATCATATGATCAGGGAGGTTGAAGTGATATCCACATATTCTGAGGAGGGTGTTCTGGAGATAGATGTTGCAGATGCGGATGGTGGAGAGTTTGATGCTGATCTGTTAGTCTTACACGCTCTTGGCGTCCATTCATTCTTGACTCAGGTACATTGTCTTCCACTTTGCGTGCATATTTGTCTGGATTTTTTTCAGAATATTGTGTTAATTATTCTCATTATTATTTTTTAGGATGGAGAAAGTCTGCCGATACTAGCTGATCAAGTACTTGACTCGTAAGTGCTTTCAGTACCAGTCATTAGAAGCGCGAGGATAGAGGATGAAAGTGTAGTAGTGGCTGAAGTTGATCCACTCTCCGTATACAGTTTTGTGGCATAGTCTAGATCGAGAGAGCTCTTCTATCTTTTTAGAGTGAAATGTCCACACCATGGAGTACGAGCACTTCTTTCTATCTCTCATAATCTCGTCCATCCATCAGAGCTTATCTCTAAAGTTTATTTGTCCAGATCGTCACACGTACGGTTGGTGATCATAGAGATGGAGTTGTACAATAATGTCTATGACATCACTCATAGGCTTTATAGTGCAACACTATGTGCCGATTTACAATTTTCTCAATTAGACTCTATGTACACAGAGGGAGGGTTGGCTCCAATGTTGAGGACTATGTGGTGCCCACAATTTACAGGATTCACGAATTTTTGAAAATTTTAAGGTTAATAACTTGTTTTATAACTGAAGAAGCTTTGTTACTTAAGATTATGGCTTCCTTAGAAGGAAGATGATCTTACGATCTTTTTTGCAACAAGAAGTTGACTTCTTCGGAAGACGATCGTCTTCCGGGAAGCGTCTTCTCAGTTGTGTCTTCCGAAGACGGAGGACGGAATACACGTATCTTCTGGAAGACAGCGATCGCAGAAGCCTAACCGCGTATTACCCAGTAAAGAAATAGGTGTACCCACCAGGTAGCACCAAGGTAGTAGGCAGGTCAGGAAGATCAGGTAGGTCGAAGAACCCCTAAACTGCACGAGAAGATATGAAGGAAGCGCATTAGCGCAGAATCATCACCGCTTCCTGCATCGAAGACATTATCTCAGAAGATCAAATTAGGAGGTGGCGTATCGAGTTAGGAGATGTCGAATTGAGTGAGGAGGACCAGCAGAGTGAAATCGAGTAGAGCAAGGATCGATTTGCAGCTAGAGAAAAGACGAGGACAAAATTCTGAGAGAAGAAAGCACCATCGAGCTGAAGGAGTCTTCTGTAGACTCCCGGAAGCAGACATTGAAAGACGACTGAGAAGAATCAGAGGTGGAGTCTTGTTCGATTGAGGAGTAGCAAGACATTGACGGCAGCAGCAGCTCTGTGGAGTCGCATTGGAGCTGAGGTCGGAGCCGGAAGCACGCAGAAGACTGAAGACACTACGGGAAGCAGACAAAAGACTGTTTGAGGTTCTTCCCCTGTTCTCTTTCCTTCCCACTACTTCTCGTCTCTTGTTCAGTATCCCCCGCGCTTCCCCGATTGTTTGCAGGCAAACTGATAGATTGTTTCTCCATCCCACATTTTCCTTCTGTGAAATTGGGCGTGGAAGCGCTACCCAATTTTTGACAGTCATCTTCTAGCTTCTTCTCGAACTATAATCGAGCTTCCCTGACCGTCTTTCTCAAATTTGATCCCGCAGTCATCAATTTCTCTACCCTACCTCCCGAGTCCCTGAACAGAAGACGCTTCGGAAGATCTGAACATCTTCGGAAGACGCTTCTGAATCTTGAACATCTTCGAAAGACGCTTCTGGATATCTGAAGTCTTCGGAAGACGATTGTTTGCAATTCGTATCGAGAGTGGATTGGATTTGTTTTTGTGTTGAGAGAGGCTTGGTACGAATCCTGAGTGACTTGATGAGTTGTTTGTTGTTCGAGAAGCTGAAAGTTGGGAACCAGGCCTGTGCCTCCCGATCTTCCAAGCTTCTCAAATCCACATCTTCCTAGAGAGACTAGAAGACTGGAAAGACTGGCAGAATGCGCGAGAAGACTTGAGGGTCCTTTACGGGTCTCTTCTGTCCGACCCATAGCAGCCTATTCCTTCTTCTTCCCGAACTTAGAAGAGAGTTGTGAGAAGTCTTGCTGATAGAATCTGGAGAGAATGATCGAGGGTCATGTCTACCTGTCATGCAGCAAGCTTCTTCTGAGTGTGTATGAGAGGTGAGAAGTCGGAAGAACAGAGTGCGAATGTCTTGTGTCTGTTGTGAGGTTAGATTGCGTGTAGGAAGCAAAAGACATGTGAGATCAATGAAGGGAAGCTTGGCTTCGGGAAGTCTTCCGAGAACGTTATTGACTCGGAAGCTATCCTGGGAGTCTTCCCAGAGGCCACTATCACCGCAGGAGCCCGCGACCATCTTCTGAATCTTTCATACACTCTACTTCTTGCATTATCTTGTATCTTCTGTTAGGAAGTAGGATGAAATGCAAGGTGAGTTGTCTTCTTAAGAATCCATGCGAGACCTTACTTAGTTAGGATTGGTTAGATATAGCTCGGAAGACGAGAGGAGCTTAGGAAGCACTGTTAGAATCCCAGAAGACGGAGTAGCTGTCTTCTGGAAGACTAGATTCGTCTTCTGAGAGTGGAAGTTAGACTGTGAGAACTTGGGAAGGATTGAGCCTTCGGCTCACAGTAAGTACGTGTGGCTTAGTGCAACAGAAATTCAAATATGTCGATGCATCCTCGAGGGTTGTTGTTACCGGCAGCAGAGTTGACCGAGGCCAAACCCTTCATTCAAGGAGTTGGATCTCGACTTCTTCATGTGGGATTGGAACCTCGCCGACCAGGATCTTCTGGAGGAGGTTTGGGCAGCATTACCTCCTCGCAACCTTGTACCTGCGAAGGCAAGAGTAGCTCGTGGAAGACCATCTTCCTGGACAAAGGAGTGGTAGCACAGGGCCTTTCACATGCAAGAATCTGAGAAACGAGGTTATTGGCTCGAGAAGAAGATCTTACCCATGATCTCGGAGAAGTGGCATGTGCTTGGGAGCACATCTTGTTTCTTCCTGGAGGACAGGTAGGGAAGAAACGGATGGAAGGTTGAATCTTACCGAGAGCCGCAGAAGCGTCTTCTGACGAAGCTATTCCTTCACCTCTTTCTTAAAGGGAAGTCGCAGAAGACGAGGTACCTTGGAGATCAGGATGTGGAGTTCCTGGAAGCAGTGTATGCCAGAGAGAATGTCAACTAGGGCGCGTTCTTCCACGCATACGTGCAGGCAGAGCTGATGTACTTAGGCACCCCAACATGAAGACATCTTACTCAGTTCTTCTGTTATTTGTGCTTGACCAAAGGGGACCTAACGGAAGATCAGTTGGCAAGATATGGACCAACAAGGCAGCACGAGGCGAAGGAAGAGACCTCGGGAGAAGACGACCGAGCAGCAGCAATGACTCCCCCTCCCATTCTGATGCCGCAGATGAGACCCGGTACTCATCAGAAGACGCTTATGGTGAGGGAAGACAACTCCAGTGGGTCGGAAGTCGCGACACCACCAAGGAAGATGAGTCCTAGGAGTGTACCTAGGAAGACCACCTCTTTCCTGATCATTCATTCAGGATCGGAGTCTGACTCACAGGAGGAGCCCTTGAGTATCCGAGCTGCGCAGAATAGCGCTTTTGCAACACCAGGGAGTCTTCCGAAGACTCTAGAAGACAATGGATACTTCTACTGCGATGCGAAGAAGCGTAGTAAAGAGGACCGCTTCTGTCATGGGGAGGGATCTTCCACCCCGGAAGTTGAGAAGAGTAGCTTCTTCCCGTGCGTAGAAGCAGAAGGCCACAGCAGCAAAAGAGGCATCCTTGCCTCTGGAAGACAAGGAAGACACCTCTGTCCGGATCGTGGAGATGAGTCTGTCTTCTGCAGGAAGAAGACTGGAAGAGTTCAGTGTCTTCTTCCACTCAGAGATCCGACCAGCTATGGAGTTGGTGGAGAAGAGACCGATGGCTCAGGAGAAGCCACTACAGCCTGGATTCTGTCTGCGCACCCTGATGCGGCAGGAAGAAGGCCAGAAGAAGGTAGAAGCGCTAGAAGCCAACCTCCGCACCACGGAGAAGCTCGCAGTGAAGTACAAGACGGAAATAGCTGCTTCTGCCAAGGAGTTAGCGCAGCTGAGGAAGAGCAACCAGGAGTTGCAGGCGCGTTTAGAGCAGCGTGACCAAGAGGTTCTGCGAGTCAGAGGTAAGATCACCGCTCTCGCAGAGGAAAAGACGACATGGAAGACACTCGAGAAGCCGTAGAAGCACAAACTGCAGCCGAGAAGATGCAGCGGGAAGCAACGGAAGCTCGTGTGCAGGAGATGCTAGCTCAAACGGTGGAAGCACTTCAGAAGAAGTTTAACTTCACCGCGGATAGGAAACTTCTTACCTTAGCTAGGGAATGGGACGACGAGTCCAGGGCGATGTTGATAGAGTGCAAGGAGAGCATGTTCCGGTACTTGGATCGATAGATAGAGGGGGTGAAGACACTCTACGGTCTTCCTTCGATTCCGTCACCCGCAATTACATCTTCCCAAGCCCCAGCACCATCGACCGGATCAGACTTGGAGAAGGAGGAGTTCGACCTCGCTGTCCACTTGGTAGTGACAGCGTTGGAAGCGAGAAGACCCCGGAAGAAGCCCCGGAAGACAAGAAGAAGAGCTGTCTTCTTTGGTATTCCGAGCGGAGGAAGCGACTTCCCCGGACCCCTATGAGGTCACCATGGCTCTCAGTGTCGAACTAGTGCCTCAGAAGAGCGAGGAAGCACAAGTCGACCCAGCTTCCCAGAAGACGCTTCCGTCTTCCGAAGCAGCAGCAGCAGAGCCAGCGACGAATGTTGAGGAGGAAGCCACCTCAGTGACACCCGAGGTATTCGCAGGGCTTCCCAGCTTATTAGAAGCCGAGTTAGGAGTTCAGGTAGGAGCAGATCAAATGGAGATTGCATTCGAGCAATTAGAGTAGGCAGCAAAGCGCAGAAGACAAGTTGACTGATCCAAACTTAGTAAGAACCGAACATGCTATCTTAGGAGGTGGCAGTTTTAGTGTAATATTAGATAGGTGACCATGTGGCAGAGTAGGCAGTGCAAGAGTAGTAAGGTGGATGGCTAATTAGGAAAGGGAACCGCTTGCAAGCTACGGAATGGTCAGTTACAAGCTTATCTATTGAAATGAAGATTTGGTGTCGTCGAGGAAAGATGGACGCCATCGAAGAGGTTGTTACTTCAGCAGAAGCATTTGAGGCATCCACCCTCAGAAGTAAAAGAGGATGGATAAAAGAGAAGAAGAAAGGACAAAAAGAAAAGAATGAGAAGAAGGAAGAGAAGTCGACTCGACAGAAGAAGCACAAGAAGAGTCGAAGAGAGCCCTCTTCCTCCAAAGAATCTTCTGATGATGAGTCGTCTTTGGTCGAAGTCGAAGTATCTTCATCAGCGAGCTCATCTTCTTCGAGCGAAGAACGAAGAATGAAACGAAGTTCTTCGTCCAAAGAAAAGAAAAATTTGAAGGAGAGGAAAGACAAAGCAAAAGGGGATAGTAATCAACTTATGGAGGAGATGATTAAAGGGTTTGCAGATCTGAAAGTGCAAATGGTATGATCCTGAAAGGAGAAAATCACCTGCTACATCCTGTCCAAGCTTATGGTGTACGACGTGTGAAAAACCAGGACATGCTAATACGGAATGTAACAATAACAGAATATTTCAGGCACATTCACTCGAATGGGCGCTGTCGTAGTGCGTGGCATTCAAGATGATGAAACGGAGCTTCAGAAGACACTCAACCAGCATTTGTTTAGGAAGCTGCGCCCTAGCTTATCAAGCTGGGCAGGAGCTAAGCTGGGGCTATGCTTGACAAGCTGCCCCCTAGCTTGGATTGGAATATCACCCTGAAGGGGTCAAAAGACACCAGAATGCAAAGCTCGACGAGGAAAGCGACTTCATACTTCCAGTTTTGACAGAAAGTGTTTTAAGTAATAGTTAGCACGGGTTTTAGACTGAGAAATATGTGAAAAAGAGAAATCCGTCGATTCTGGCTCATGACTCCAACTCTGAATCTGATAGAGTGAGTGTGTTGGTGTTCATGAATACTATAGTTTTGATTCCTTATTCATTAAAAACGGAGTTGTATAGAGAAGTTAGCATAGGAAAAGCTAGTAAAGACTTTTACAGAAAATCTTCTTCAGTAAAAGCATATGTACAGAATTTTTAACCTTTTAGAACGGAACCAAAGGCCATCCTAGTGATAGGGCACCTGCCTAGGGAGAAAGTGATCTCAGGATCAATTCCCCCTGGCCTCTGATTCCTATTCCGGCATGTTGGCCTCTTGGAAGGGAGTCAATGTTGGATATGCAGCCACGTCCTGCATATCTAGAGACGGGAGACCGATATCTCCCTTAATCGTGGGCTTCATGGCCTAAGCCTCCGCATGCCATCCTGAATATAATATGGGAGATACCTGGTGTGCATATGGGGGGCTGTAAGCCCTGTGGGGCAGCCTCATAAGTGTTGGGGCAGCCTCATAAGTGTTGGGGCAGCCTCATAAGTGTTGGGGCTTCGGCCTACATTGGATGGCTTGTAGTATATTCAGGATGGCATCAAGAGCACGGGAAACTTTTGTTAATCAGTTAATTAATCATCGAGTCAGCTTAGGAATGGCAATGAAGCTGTGAGACCTTTAGTAATGAAGGGGTCGGCTTTGTAAAGATAGCTGTGAAGCTTTTATTAAAAAAGGAGTTGGTTTAGTAATTAAGGTTCTGTACGTAAGGACAGCAGGGGGCAACTTAGCTAGGGGTCTGCTTGTGATAAGTAGTTCTGCTTATAAGGACAGCAGGGGGTATCTTAGCTGGGGACTTATCTTTTAGGTTAATTAACCTGCGGCCGCGAGAGATAGGGGACTTTTTACAGAGAGCAGGGAGAGAGCCGTCGGGATGCGTAGTAGAAGCTTGGGGGCTGAGGAGATCAGATTTCTGAAAGAATTGATTTGGGAGGTCGACGCAAAGGAGGAGACAAGTGTTTAGAAGCAAAAACTTTGTCTAATATACAATTTGGAGGCAGAATTACCTTCTGAACGGACAGGAGGCAGTCTATTGAGCGGAGATCAGTTTGATGATCTGTGAGAGACTTTTGATCGTTGTTGAATGGATTACACCGGGAGGTTTGAAGACCTCCTGGATCACATCCCTCAGAACCAAGGAAGATTTGGTTATTGTGCCCAGCAAGTCGTGGACTGGTACTTGGGAAGATTGTCTCAGGATATGGAGTTGTACTGCAGAAGAGGAGGAGGTGATGATTTAGTAGAAGTACAGAAGCATGCCGAGCAGTATGAAACCTCGAGCACCACTCGAAATATTATGAAAGACAGAGAGAAGACCTCGAAGAAGTCCAAGAAGTCGAAAAAGTCTTCTAGGAAGTCCAAGAGGAAGTCCAAGTCCACTGAAACTGATAACAGTGATTCGGAAGTATCCTCTACTTCTGAAGAGTCTACTGTCGAAAGTTCAGAATCAGAATTTGAACAAGAGAAGAAGACATGGAAGAAGAAGAAGGAGAAGACACGATCAAGGGAAGAAGTTGTACAGAAGATGCCTCAGACTCAGATCATTCAGTCTGCACTTGATCCCCGTATCGATGAAGTTCTGAAGCAGTTTGCCGACCTGAAAGTTCATCTTCTGAACCAGAAGGACAAGCGGAAGCAACCTACGGCTTCTCGACCAAACCTTTGGTGCAACCTTTGTAACTCTTATGGACACACCAGATATCAGTGTACACAAGACCAAGCCATCAATTGGACAGGCTAGGAAGAAGACGATGAGGGATATCTATACGATCCCAGTCGAGAAACCTGCTATAGGATCGAGACGATATAACCATTCACTCCTACGCCTCTTGCCCAATATAATCGTTATGTACCAAGAGACAGGGCTAGTAATGTACAGACCAGGACGCCCTAGCAACCTTCTTCATCACAACGACCTCTAAACCCTCTTCCTGGAGCATGCAACAATTGTGGAGAGACAGGACATTGGTGGTCCACCTGTCCTCATCCGAGAAGACAGATTGAGCAAGTGCCCTTGTGTGGAAACTGTAAGGAAGCAGGACATTTCATGGGAAATTGTCCTCAGACCTTACGCCCACGACAAATGGTTAGATTTGTAGAGACCACACCTCCTACAGAAGCCACATCAGCTTCTAAACTCGAGTTAGCAGTGGTACAGCACATCACGGTAGAAGAAGAAGATCTTGGGGATTGTACGGATTATCTCCATATCGAGGAAGACGAACCAGACCTCGAGAAGCGCGAAGGAAAAGAACCTCAGCTGCAAAAGATGATTGCAGCTCAGAAGACGAAGTCACTTGAGGCAGCTTCTTCTTTTACTTTGGCGGATGACACTGTTTGGAGCCCTTGCTCGGATTCAGACAGTTGACCCTCGGAAGAAGTCCTAGATGAAGCGGTGTTCAAGGTAAGTACCAGAAGCAAAGAGAAGTCAGAATCTCGTCAAAAGGAGATCAAGAAGAAGAAGCAGCGTAAGGAGAGATCATCTTCCCCTGAGCGGTCTTCTTCTCCTACTTACGACCGAGAAGATCCGAAGTACTTTGCTCCTGACATTAGGTAAGAAGTTGAAGCAATCATGCAAGAAGACTTGGAGAAGCGACGGAAGATAGTACAACAGCTTCCTCCACCGACTACGACAGCCCCTGTCTCACGAGAACAACTTCCATTCGAAGGAAGACACCATTCTGGTCTTCCATCCAAGGAAGCATCTACTACATCTTCTTTGTTGGAAACACCAGTCACTCTTCTGAAGCGATCCCCTTATGACTTCTTGCGAGACTTGTGAATCAGAAGACGGATGTAACCTTCCAACAGCTTTTGGATGACAACGCTGGTTATAGGAAGTTGTTACAATCTGTTCTTCGAGGATCGAGGAAGAGGAGAATAGCTTAACTTTCCCAGAGCACCCCGATCCTAAGGATAGAGCATGAAGACTTGGGAGCCCCAGAACTTGATATGGAGATCCATGGCTGTCTTCTGAAGAAAGTACCCATTGATTCCAACTCCGGAGTTAACATCATGACTGAAGAAACTGCGCATGCTTTAGGCTTCAATGAGTTCTAGCCTACTCCGAGAATCCTCAAAATGGCGGACCAGACTTGAAGACGACCTTTGGGGCAACTGAAAGATGTCTTGACGGTAATTGGTGGAGTATCTTTTTACCTTACTTACATCATTTTGTGACCTGTAGCTAAGGTTGGATATCAGGTATTGATAGGAAGACCATGGCTGTATGCTGCAAATGTAAATACCAATTGGAGAAGACATCGTTTGAGGTTTCTCAATCCTACATCCAAGCCAGGTGAGAAGACCAAAGTCTCACTTCCTTGGATCAAGATTGGACACCAAGGTGTAACTCCTTCTACGACAGAGGGGTACACGTCAAAAGACTCAGCTGCGTCTTTTGACATTGATGAACGATATGATGAGTTTGTGGTGAATAACTTGTGTACTACAGAAGTAGTAGAGATAGCGGACGAAGTGATATGTGGATACATTGAGTGCTACAAAATTATGGAAGAAGAGCTTCCAGAAGACGAAAGTACCGTCTTCCCTTCGGAAGATCTGATAATTGGTCTTCCAGAAGACGAAGGTACCGTCTTCCTTTCGGAAGATATGATAGTTGGTCTTCCAGAAGACGAAGATACCGTCTTCCCTTCGGAAGATCTGATAGTTGGTCTTCCAGAAGACGAAGGTACCGTCTTGCCTTCGGAAGAACTGATAGTTGGTCTTCCAAAAGACGAATCTGAATCGGAAGAAGCTCCCAAACTAGAATACTTTGGTGCCAGTGAGTACAGTCACACCGAAGGAATGGTTAACCCGGATGATCTTCAAGAAATGGAGGTTGCTCCTGGGAAGAAGTTGAAGCTTTCCAAGGTAATCAAGGGCCAACAGTTGGAAGACTTTAGAGAACTTTTGACAGAGTTCCAGGATGTCTTCGCTTGGACCATAGAAGACATGAAGGGCATACCTCGAGAGCTGGGAGACCATCGTATTGATTTGCTGGAAGGCGTTGTTCTTGCACGGCAGAGGCAGTATCGGCTCAACCCCAAGTACTCGCTTCTGGAAAAGGACCAGATCGATCAATACTTGAAGGCGGGAGTCATCTTCCCAGTACTCAGTAGTGAGTGGGTAGCTCCTATTGTCATCGTGCCAAAGAAGCAGATAGGTAAGATCCGAGTGTATCAGGACTTCCTGAAGCTGAACTTGGCCACGAAAAAGGATCATCATCCTTTACCTTTCACCGACTCTGTGTTAGACCAGGTAGCAGGACATGAGTTCTACAGCTTCCTGGATGGGTATTCTGGGTACAATCAAGTTTCGATCAGAGAAGAAGACAAGTTGAAAACCACTTTCACTACTGATTGAGGCACGTACGCGTACAATCAAATGCCGTTTGGTTTATGCAACGCACCCATCACATTCCAGAGACTGATGATTATGATCTTCAAGGAGTATCTTCGTACTTTCATGGAGATCTTCTTGGATGATTTTTATGTGTTTGGATCGAAAGAAGATCACCTGATATTTCTGAGGAAGTATTTTTTGAAGTGTAGAGAACATCGTTTGGCTCTTCACCCTGAGAAGTGCTTCTTTGGTATGTCAGAGAGAATTTTGCTAGGACATAAGATTTCTGGAAGAGGTATAGAAGTTGACTGTGCTAAGGTAGGAGTCATCATGAAACTTCACCCACCTGCTAACCTGACTCAGTCGAGAAGCTTCCTGGGCAACGTAGGATACTACAGGAGGTTTATTGACAGGTATGCAGAGGTAGCCAGAAGACTTACCAAGTTGCTGAAGAAGGACGAACCTTACATTTGGTCTTCTGAGCAACAGGAAGCATTCGAAGAAATGAAGAGACTTCTGTCAGAATCTCCTATCCTAAGACCACCTGATTGGGAAAGAGTCTTCCACATTTATGTGGACGTCTCTACTTTCGCCATAGGGGTGGTATTGAGTCAAAAAGATGAGAAGAAGAAGGATTATCCCATCTACTATGCGGGAAGACAACTTTGGCATGATTTACTCCTGTTGGATGTTTAGGCACTATCTTCTAGCTAACTCGTTTGTCTTCTATGTGGATCATTTTTCTTTGAAACATCTCGTGAAGAAAGCAGATTTGTCTGGTAGGATAGCTAGGTGGATTCTTCTACTCCAAGAATTTACTTACACAGTTGAGTACAGGTCTGGAAGACAGCATGTTAATGTTGACTACCTATCCAGATTGGAGACGGAGCGAGGAGAAGATGAAGTGGAAGACGAGTTTCCTGACGAGAAGTTATTTTCAGTTTTCGCAGAGACACTTTCATCTGAGGGGGCGTACCGCCTACATCCCAAAAGACGAGACTAGATCTTCTGACCCAGTCTTTGTGACTTCCACAGAAGAATCGATCTTCAAGGACTTAAGGAAGTTCTTGGAAGATCAACAGTACCCCGAGAGATTGGATGCGGAGTAGAGGGCTGTCTTCTTACACAAGGCAGGTTCCTATGTCATCTTCCAGGGCATCCTGTTTAAGAAGGGATATGACGAGAAGCTAAGGAGATGCCTTGAGCCTTCAGAGATTAAGCCAGTGATCACGGGTCTTCACTACGAAGATGCTGGGGGTCACTACGGGCTGAAGATCACAGTGAAGAAGATGTTGGACGCCGGTTACTGGTGGCCAACCATGTACAGAGACACTTTTCAAGAGATCAAGAAATGTGATGTGTGCCAGAGGGTGAGAAGACCAACAGCTACTACTAGGTGGCCTCTTACTCCCCTTCTTCCGCTTGCTCCTTTTGAAAAGTGGGGAATCGACTTTGTTGGGCCTATCGCCCCGGTGGTTAGAAGAACACAAGCACGATATATTCTGATAGCTACCGACTATGCTACCAAGATGGTGGAGGGCGAAGCAACAAGGAAGAACGACGTCGCAGTGGTAGCCAGGTTCCTCTGGCACAACATTATCACTCGCTACGGATGTCCGTTGGAGTTGGTATCAGATAGGGGTACTCATTTCTTAAATGAGACTATCTCCCTCCTGACCCAATACTTCAGGATTAAGCATAGGAAGACGACGCCATACAACTCGAAAGCAAACGGACTGACGGAGAAGTCGAACGGTCTTCTGTGTAACATCCTGAATAAGATAACTGTTAACCATGCATATGATTGGGACACGAAATTGCCATCTGTGTTATGAGCTTTCAGGATTTCACCTAAAGTCACGACCCAGAAGACACCTTTCTATCTGACTTATGGCATGACACCTATTGTGTCCATTGAGTTAGAGGTCCCAACTTACAGGTTAGCAGTAACAGAACGCATGGAAGAAGAGGAAAGCCAAGAGCAGCGTCTTCTGAATTTTATAGAATTCGAAGAAGACAGGAATGCAGCTTTGGAGAAGACGTACGAAGTGCAAACACAACGTAAGGTGAACTATGATGGCAAGCTGAAGAAGGTGACCGTCATAGATGAGGACTTGGTTCTTCTCTATGACAATCGACATCTTAAGTTCCCCGGGAAACTTCATCTTCGCTAGATGGGTCCTTACCGCGTCTTGGAAGTCTTCACCAACGGTTCCTTGCAGTTGGAAGAATTGGACGGTACATTGATGACCACTCGTGTAAATGGGTGGCGTGTCAAGATGTACTGGACATGAACAGAAGTGCAGAAACACTGATGTTTGCGGGGACGCAAACATGTGAGGGTGAGCGTATGTGGTGCCCACAAATTACAAGATTCACGAATTTTTGAAATTTTTAAGATTAATAACTTGTTTGTATAACTGAAGAAGCGTTGTTACTTAAGATTACGTCTTCCTTAGCAGGAAGACGATCTTACGAACTTTTTGTAATAAGAAGTTAACTTCTTCGGAAGACGACCGTCTTCTAGGAGCATCTTCTCGGCGGTGTCTTCGGAAGACGGAAGACAGCGGAAGACACGCATCTTCCAAAAGACGGCAACCGCGGAGGCTTAACCTGGTAAAAGAGTGGGTGTACCTACTAGGTAACACCAAGAAGGTAGGTAGGTCAGGTAGGTCATCTAGGGTCGAAACCCCTAAACTGCGGGGAAGATGCGCAGGAAGCGCATTAGCATATTTCCAACTTCCCGCAGCAGGAGCATTTCTTGATTGAGAAGTTCGATTTGAGGGTGAGCCTTGAGTGAGGAGACAGCGAGGTGAAATCGAGTGAGGATAAGGATCGATTCGTAGCAAGAAGGCAAGATCGAATTGCTGAAGCGCAAGAAGCATTAAGTGGAAGATGTTTTTTGTGAGCACCCGGAAGCTGACATTGGAGGGTGACTGAAGTAGAATCGAAGGTGGAGTTAAGGCGCAGCCAGAAGCTGACAGCGGAAGCAACCTTGTGGGGTCGCATTGGAGCTGGAACCCGAACCAGAAGTGCGCAGAAGATCGAAGATAGCTCAGGAAGTCAACAGAAGACAGTAGAGGTTCTTCTCATGTTCTCTTCTCTTCCCCACTTGCTTCTCGTCTTGTTGGTATCCCCCGCACTTCCCCAGTGGTTTGCAGGCAGCCTGATCGATCGATTCCCTCATCCCCATTTTCCTATTGTGACATTGGGCGCGGAAGTGCTGCCCAATTTCTGTCAGAACTCTTCTTGATTCTTCCCGAGTTCAATTCGAGCTTCCCCACCCATCGATCTCAAATTAACAATCCCAGCTATCAATTTTCCTACCCTTCTACCCCTCTACTCCCGAAACCTTGAACAGAAGACGCTTTAGAAGATTGGAACATCTTCGGAAGACTGTCTTCGGAAGACTGTCTTCGGAAGACGCTTCAGTAGCTTGACTGTCTTCGGAAGTCGACTCTAACCAATTCGTATCAAGAGTGGATTTGTGTTGCTTTTGTGTTAAGAGAGGCTTGGTACGAATCTTGAGTGGTGTGGTGAGTTCTTTTGTTATTTCGAGAAGTTGGAAGTCGGGAACTAGGCCTGTGCCTCCCGGTCTTCCAAGCTTCTCAAATCCACATCTTCCTAGAGAGACTAGAAGACTGGAAGGGCTGGCAAAATGCACGAGGAGACGAGAGGGTCCGTTTCAGGTCTCTTCGGTCCGACTCATAGCAGCCCATTCCTTCTTCTTCCCAACCTTAGGAGAGAGTCGTGAGAAGTCTTGCTGGCAGAATCTGGAGAGAATGGTCGAGGGTCATGTCTTCTCATCATGCAGCAAGCTTCTTCTGAGTGTGTATGAGAGGTGAGAAGTCAGAAAAACAGAGTGCAATTGTCTTGAGTCTGTTGTGAGGATAGATTGCGCGTAGGAAGAAGAAGACAGGTGAGACCAGTGAAGGGAAGCCTGACTTTGGGAGGTCTTCCGAGAAGACATTGAATCGGAAACTGTCTCGGGTGTCCTCCCAGAGGCCACTGTCACCGCAGGAGCCCGCAACCATCTTCTGAACCTGTTATGCACTCTACGTTTCGCGAATCTTGTATCTTCTGATAGGAAGTAAAACGTAATGCAAGGTAGGTTGTCTTCTTGGTAATCCGTACGAGGCCTTGCTTAGATAGGATTGTTTAGATATAGCTCGGAAGACGAGAGCTATTTAGGAAGTACTGTTAGAATCCCGGAAGACGGAGTAGCTGTCTTCTGGAAGACTAGTTTCGTCTTCTGAGAAGTAGAAGCTAGACTGTGGGTACTTGGGAAAGACTGCGCCTTCAGCTCACAGTAAGTGCGTGTGGCTTAGTGCAACAGATCTTCCAGTATGTCGATGCATCCTCGAGGGTTGGTGTTACCGACGGCAGAGTTGGCCGAGGCCACACCCTTCCTCAAGGAGTTGGGTCTCGATTTCTTCCTATGGGATTGGAACCATGGACTTCTGGAGGAGGTGTGGGCAGCGTTACCACCCCGCAACCGTGTACTTGCGAAGGCAGGAGTAGCTCGAGGAAGACCATCTTCCTGGACTGAAGATTGCTGACGCAGGGCCTTCCACAGGCCAGCATCTGAGGACCGAGGGTATTGGCTCGAGAAGAAGATCCTACCCAGGGTCGTGAGAGAGTGGCATGTGCAAGGAAGCACAACTTGTCTCTTCGTGGAGGACAGGCAGGGTAGGAATGGGTGGAAGATCGAATCTTACCGAGAGCCGAAGAAGTGACTTCTGACGAAGCTGTTTCTGCATCTCTTTCCCAAAGAGAAATCACAGAAGACGAGGTACCTTTGAGATCAGGACGTGGAGTTCCTGGAAGCCGTATGGGATGAAGGAGTGCCCGTCAACTGGGACGCATTCTTCCACATATATGTATAGGCAGAGCTAGCGTACTTAGGTACCCCGGCAGGAGGACACTTGACACCTTTCCTCTGTTACTTGTACGTAGCCATGGGGGATCTCAAGGGAGATCATTGATGAAATACGGGCCAACATGGCAACAGGAGGCGAAGGAGGAGACCTCGGAAGACGATGACCGAGAAGCAACCGCAACTCTCCCTCCCACTCTGATGCCGCAGCTAAGGCCCGGCTCTCATCAGAAGACGCTTCTGGTGAGGGAAGATGACTCTAGTGGGTCGGAAGACGCCACACCTCCGAGGAAGATGGGTCCTAGAAGTGTACCTAGGAAGACCACCTCCCTCATTCATTCGGGATCGGAGTCTGACTCACCGGAGGAGTCCTTGAGCAGCCGAGCTGAGCAGAAGACCGCTTTTGCCACACCATCAGTCTTTCGAAGACTCCAGAAGACAAGGGAAGGAGGGATACTCCTACTGCGATGCGGGGAAGCGCAGTGAAGAGGACCGCTTCTGCCATGGGGAGGGATCTTCCACCCCAGAAGATGAGAAGAGTAGCTTCTTCCCGTGCGCAGAAGATGAAGACCATAGTGGTGGAAGAGGCATCCTTGCCTCTGGAAGACAAGATGGAGACCTCCAACCAAGTCGTGGAGATGAGCTTGTCTTCCACAAGAAGACGACTGGAGGAGTTCAGCGCTTTCTTCCGATCCGAGATCTAGCCCGCTATGGAGTTTCTGGAGAAGAGAGCGAAGGTTCAGGAGAAGCCCTTGCAACCTGGATTCGATCTACGCACCTTGCTGTGACAAGAAGAAGACCAGAAGAAGACAGAGTCGCTGGAAGCTAGTCTCCGCACCACGGAGAAGCTCGCAGCGAAGTACAAGGCAGAAGAGCCGCTTCTGCCAAGGAGCTGGTGCAGCTTCGGAAGAGCAACCAGGAGTTGCAAGCGCGTGTACAGCAACGTGATCAGGAGGTTCTCTGAGTGCGGGAGAAGATCACCGCCCTCACAGAGGAGAAGATGACATGGACGACGCAGCGGGAAGCCGTAGAAGCGCGAGTTGCAGCTGAGAAGACGCAGCGGGAAGCAGCGGAAGCTCGTGCACAGGAGATGCTAGCACAGTCGGTGGAAGCGCTTCGGAAGAAGTTCAACTTCACCGCGGGTATGAAGTTGCTTACCCTTGCTAAAGGATGGGACAACGAGTCCAAGACGATATTGGTGAAATGCAGGGAGAGCATGTTCAGGTATTTGGATCGGCAGATAGAGGGAGTGAAGACACTATATGGTCTTCTCTCGCTTCGGACACCCGCAACTGCATCTTCTCAAACTCCAACATCATCTACTGGATCCGAATTGGAGAAGGAGGAGTTCGACCTCGCTGTGCACTTGGTAGTGACAGCGTTGGAAGCCGAGAAGACTCCGGAAGACGCCCCGGAAGACAAGATGGCTTCTGGAAGACAGGAAGACGAGCTGTCTTCCCAGGTATTCCGCGTGGAGGAAACGACTTCCCCGGATCTCCATGAGGTCGTCATGGTCCCTAGTACCGAGCTAATGCTCCAGAAGAGCGAGGAAGCACCGGTCGACTCCGCTTCCCAGGAGACGCTTCTGTCTTCTGAAGCAAAAGCAGGAGCAGAGTCAGAAGCCGAAGCCAAAGCCGAGGAAGAAGCAGTAGCAGCGACAGCAAGGCCAGCGAAAAGCGATGAGGAGGAAGCCACCTCAGTGACACCCGAGGTAACTGCAGGGCTTTCTAGCTTATCATAAGCCGCGTTAGGAGCTCTGATAGGAGCAGATCAGGTAGAGGTTGCCTCCGAGCAATCAGAGTAGATAGTAACCGAAGTGACAACTCCAAATTTAGTAGGCTCGAACATGCTATCTTAAGGATGGCAGTTTTCCAGTCTTAAATTAGTTAGGATATCATGTGGCAGCATAGGTAGTGTAGGAGCAACAAGGTGGATGGCTAATTAGGAAGGGGAACCGCTTGCATGTGGGGTGGCAACTTCCTGTCAGCGCCTCTCTCTCCCTGGTGGTCTCCTCCTCTGTTTTCTCATGACAGCGACATAAGTAGGATCGAAGAGTAGGAAATCGGGGTTGTAGACTCTGCACACACACACATCGATTTGACGGTGCAGACGGAGAGCACACACAGACACATGATAGACATTACAGTGTACACTACACCCGTTGTTGGAAACATACGAATAGTCTGGGAATACACAAGAGGGGTCTGCATGCTTGTTACCAGCAGTGGTTCGAAGATGTAGATGAGTATTGGACAGTCTAGGAGCAGGGAACGGCATCCTCGTGCAATCCTGCTGATTAGACTGATGTGTCGAGGAGTAGGAGCAGAAAGTAGAGGGAATGAGCTTCCCAATGCCAATGTGACTTCTTCTCGGAGAATGGATTGTTGATTTGAGTGCAGAAGCTTTGTTCATGTCTTCTGGGTGGTGGATTTCCTTGAATTCGCTCCCAATTGTGCATGGGAAGTGTTCTTCTTGAGTGGCGGTGACTGTCAGCAGTTGTGAAAGTGTAGCTTGGCTCGTCCAGTAGAGCACTTAGGATCTACGTACGGACAGTCTTATGGGTAAGGGATCCCAGAAGACAGAGTAGTCGGAGCAGCGAAGAGAAGAAGAAAGAAGCCTTCTTCCCGCAACAGAAGACGACATCCTCGAGTAGAAGACGGTGCCACTGTACTCACGTTTGTTGTCTTCCTCCCCAAACTATTACAAGCAGGGATGGCTTGTTAGTCAGGATCCGGACTAGAAGCCTGTCGGAATCTTAATTTCCTCTTTTCATCTTGTTTTCCTCTTGTTTGGATTTTCTCTTCTTCCCCATCTTCTCTCATCTTCCCCCTCTTCTTACCTTTTTCTAGTGAGCTTCCGAGACTTCTATTGAGCTTCCGTGAAGATGAATGTCGTTGTAGTGCTACAGGAAGACTATTTCTGTAGGCAGAAGCCTGGGAAGGCTACAGGGGACATACACCCTGTGATTAATCTGACCCGTTGGAATGTGAGAGTGAGTAAGGTGTAACAGCCGTTACTAGTCGACTTCTGCGAAGCAGGACAGTCTTCTGGAGGTGTGAGAAGCCGAGTTGAACCCCCAGAAGCCGAGAATTGCTTCAGGAAGACGGTACTGAGAAGACCGGAAGAAGCAACCTGGAAGCAGGAAGATCGTCTTCCCGAGCTTCTCTGTGAATAGTTGTGTGATATTTTAGTTAGTAGTTGTTTGTTTGGGTCCAGAGCACCTTTTGGCGTATCTGGAAGACGCGTGGTTTTGTGAGAAGACGGGATTTCTAGACAAAACCCATGTGTTTGTGTGTTGGAACAGATCTTAGAACTTAGAGCAGCGTTGTCGTAGGGCGTGAAATATGGTCTGGGAATACACGGGGTATCTGGCTGTAGAGAGATACAACTGGATCTACGACCTAACCGATGAAAACTTATGCTCTCAATATCTAATCTATCAGTCTTTTTTGTAGGTTACTAGCGAGCTAACTTGACCCAAGTGAAGCACATGTGCATCACACAAATGACTCGGAGCTCGATTCCACTCTAGATAAAGGCAAGGCTCATACACGGTACGTGTCTGCTTTAGATCCCAAGCACTCTTCATACAATCTCTCATCCACATCCGCTTCACTACTTCTTCTCGACAAACTACCTAATTGTAGACTCTGACCTTCTATTGTTCGCTGATACGAGTTTGCTCAGGAAGATGTCCACAGCAAGGACCGCCTACTACACAAGCTTCCCAACGATACAAGACATATCGGCAGCAAAACAGCTAGAAACTCGGGGCGTGATACCGAGGATAACGGTACCTCAGCTTCAGCAAGACGTGGCACCTCCACTGAGCGTGATCGCCGTACCAATCTCACAATACAGCCTTCTTGTCATCCACACGACACCTCCAAGAAGCACACCTCCCATCTTCAAGTCGTTTTTGTTCAACTCCAACCAAGAGATTTAAGCAAAATCTCTCTACGTCTTTCTCGCCTCGCTGCAAACTGAACTTTGGCAATCTCATGCCTTCACCTCGATTATCCAATCAGGCTCAAACCTCACAGGACACCCCCTTTGACCCTTCTCTACTACTGTATGAAATTTCAGTCTCAGATCTGACCCCTCACTGTCCGCGATGAATCAAGCCACCCGCCTGTGCTAACTTCTGAGCTTTACAGATCTCGATGGCCAAAATCCTAGATCTCCACACATTCTCTTACCCAATTGAACTGGAATTTCACATGTGACTAGCTGATAGGGCACACTCTCATCCTTGGAAAGTTTCACTCAGAGATCCAATCCCATGTGCACGGAGCAACTCAAGCTTTGAATCCAAAGAAAGCGGGCTTTCTCATACCTCTCAACTGTAATAGCCAACTTCAATTGATCATTTCAAGAGCAAATCCAACCCAAATGTAGGATTGTTTTACATCAATACAACCAGCACGGAGTGAACTACTCGATCCCCTTGACAGCTCCTAAAGATCACCTCTCAAACTCCCGGATCACTCCAAAACGTGGCTCGGGGTACCGATTTGACCCCCTTGACTTTCAACGTCCATCACTCTCTCCTCAGAATTCCAAATCGCCTGATCTTTGTCTCCAGAGTGTAGCCCGTCTCGAGAGCTTTCCAACAAGACCACTCACTCCTCAAATGACCCTCGGGAAGACCTCCAAAACCCTAAAGCCGTCTGCAGATCTAGAATGGCGTTGATTGGTCGAAAATAGACCAATAAGAAAACAGATCTGAAAACCTCTTTTGTCCTCTACTTGGTACCCTAGAACAACTATAACCTTACTATCCTCTCATGCCTTCAAGGCATCGGCCCCAACCTTAGGTTAATGACATTCGTCGAACTATAGAGATCGTACTCAATACTTAAGATTCAGTACAAGGTCAAGATGACGACCTGGAACCGATTTACGATGAAAGGTACTACAAAAGGAAATGGAGAAGCCATCACTTGATTACAGTACTCCTCCCCAAAGTTTCTTGCGATCCACGCACGATGATTGATCTTCCGCCGACAGTGACATCGAACATCCACCCAGACGTTGAAAGGGATGTTGGCTGGATAATTCAGGTCCATTGGTCCTCGTCAAAGTAAGATGTACACTGTCAAGTCCCAGCCCTCTCCATACGTGACGATTGGTAAGATCACCGGAGTAGACGAGTCCATCATCCTCCCCATGAACTCTTCTCCAAAGTAGGCGACGAACCACTGTCGAAAGTGATCGCGGTGGATCAAGTGAAGCTTGATATGAAACGGGTTCGGAAATGGCAGATTTGGAACTCGATTTAGTCCTCCATCCATGAATACAACACTTGCCGCTCCTTCTTATCACGTAAGACACTAAGACACACTCATGAAAACTATCCCAAAGAAGAATGCCTCCCAAACCCCCAACCCACTATCTTATACCTATGTTTGACAACAAGAGCCATTCACGCGAACATTCACGGATCATTGAGTCGGCACATCTTGTTATTGTGCGATCTCACATCCAGATCTTTGTGAACGTGACACCTAATACCCTCTCATGCGAACTACACAAAAGGTTCACCGAACACAAAGAAAACACAACACCCGTTCTTCACTGGATTCACATGTGGGACGTCTCACAACACGACAGCGTTACTTGTGCAAATCCTCTGTGAGAACGATATCTTGTATACTAAATGGGCAAAAGGAGTAATCCTACGACACTACACACGGTTGTGGGGCGGTAATGTTGTCCAAACCTCCTCCAGAAGATCCTGATCGGCGAGGTTCCAATCCCACATGAAGAAGTCGAGACCCAACTCCTTGATGAAGGGTTTGGCCTCGGCCAGTTCTGCTGCCGGTAACACCAACCCTCGAGGATGCATCGACATACTTGAAACTCTGTTGCACTAAGCCATACGTACTTACTGTAAGCCGAAGGCTCAGTCCTTCCCAAGTTCTCACAGTCTAGCTTCCACTCTTAGAAGACGAATCTAGTCTTCCAGAAGACAGCTACTCCGTCTTCTAGGATTCTAGCAGTGCTTCCTAAGTAGCTCTCGTCTTCCGAGCTATATCTAAACAATCCTAACTAAGCAAGGCCTCGCATGGATTCCTAAGAAGACAACCCACCTTGCATTACATCTTACTTCCTAACAAAAGATACAAGATTTGCGAGAAGTAGAGTGTGTAACAGGTTCAGAAGATGGTTGCGGGCTCCTGCGGTGACAGTGGTCTCTGGGAAGACTCCCGGTACAGCTTCCGATTCAATAACGTTCTCAGAAGACTTCTCGAAGCCAAGCTTCCCTTCACTGGTCTCACCTGTCTTCTGCTTCCTACACGCAATCTAACCTCACAACTGACACAAGACATTCGCGCTATGTTCTTCTGACTTCTCACCTCTCATACACACTCAGAAGAAGCTTGCTGCATGATGGGAAGACATGACCCTCGACCATTCTCTCCAGATTTTGCCAGCAAGACTTCTCACATCTCTCTTCTAAGTTCGGGAAGAAGAAGGAATAGGCTGCTATGGGTCGGACAGAAGAGATCTGTAACGGACCTTCACGTCTTCTCGCGCATTCTGCCAGCCTTTCCAGTCTTCTAGTCTCTCTAGGAAGATGTGGATTTGAGAAGCTTAGAAGATCGGGAGACACAGGCTTGGATCCCAACTTCCAGCTTCTCGAAACAACAAACAACTCACCAAGTCACTCAGGATTCGTACCAAGCTTCTCTCAACACAAAAGCAAATCCAATCCACTCTCGATACGAATTGCACACAGTCGTCTTCCGAGACTTCAGACATTCAGAAGCGTCTTCTGAAGATGTTCAGATCTTTCGAAGCGTCTTCTGTTCAAGGATTCGAGAGTAGAGGTGCAGTAGGGTAGAGAAACTGATAGCTGCGGGGTCAAATTTGAGAATGACAGTCAGGGAAGCTCGATTGCAGCTCGGGAAGAAGCTAGAAGATGATTGTCGAAAATTGAGCAACGCTTCCGTGTCCAATTTCACAGAAGGAAAAATGCGGGAAGGGGAATCGATCGATCGGTTTGCCTGCAAACAACCGGAGAAGCGCGAGGGATAACAAACAAGAGACGAGAAGCAGGGTGGAAGGGAAGAGAACATGGGAAGAACCTCAAACAATCTTCTATCTGCTTCCATAGTGTCTTCAGTCTTCTGCGCGCTTCCGGCTCCGACCCCAGCTCTAATGCTACTCCACAAAGCTGCTGCTACCGTCAATGTCTTGCCACTCCTCAATCGAACAAGACTCCACCTCCGATTCTTCTCAGCCATCCTTCAATGTCTGCTTCCGGGAGTCTACAGAAGACTCCTTCAGCTCGATGTGCTTCCTGCCCTCAGTAATTCGCCCTCGCCTTCTTTCTAGCTGCGAATCGATCTTGGCTCTACTCAATTTCACTTTGCTGGCCCTCTTTCAACTCGATCACTTCTCAATTCGATCTTCTAGGTAAAAATGACCTCGATGCGAGAAGCGGTAGGGTTCCTGCGCTAATGCACTTGCTTCGTATCTTCTCGTGCGATTTAGGGGTCCTCGACCTACCTGACCTTCTTGACCTACCTAACCTTCCTGGTGTACCTTGGTAAGTACACCTACTTAGGCTTCTGCGGTCGCTGTCTTCCAGAAGATACATGTCTTCCGTCTTTCGCCGTCTTCTGTCTTCCACCGTCTTCCGTCTTCGGAAGATACAACTGAGAAGACGCTTCCCGGAAGACGGCCGTCTTCCGAAGAAGTCAACTTCTTATTACGAAAAAGATCGTAAGATCATCTTCCTTCTAAGGAAGCCGTAATCTTAAGTAATAAAACTTCTTCAGTTATACAAACAAGTTATTAACCTTAACAATTTCAAAAATTTGTGAATCCTCTAAATTGTGGACACCACATACGCCCACCCTCACATGTTTGCGTCCTCGCAAACAAAAGCGTTTCAGCACTCCTGTTCACGTCCAATACTTCTTGACACGTCACCCATTTACTCGAGTGGTCATCAATGAACCATCTAACTCTTCCAACTGCAAGAAGCCATTGGTGAAGACCTCCAAGACTCGGTAAAGACCCATCCAGCGAAGATGAAGTTTCCCAGAGAACTTAAGATGTCGATTGTCATACAGAAGAACCGAGTCTCCATCTACGACGGTTACCTTCTTCAGCTTGCCATCATAGTTCACCTTCCGTTGTGCTTGCACTTCGTACGTCTTCTCCAAAGCTGCATTCCTGTATTCTTTGAACTCTACAAAGTTCAAAAGACGTTGCTCCTGGCTTTCCTCTTCTTCCATGCGTTCGGTTACGGCTAACCTGTAAGTAGGGATCTCTAACTCGATGGGGACAACAGGTGTCATGCCATAAGTTAGGTAGAAGGGTGTCTTCTGGGTCGTGACCTTGGGTGAAATCTTGAAAGCCCATAACACAGATGGCAATTTCATGTCTCAATCATACGCATGGTTAAGAGTTACTTTATTCAGGATATTACATAGAAGATCATTCGACTTCTCTGTCAGTCCGTTAGCTTTCGGGTTGTATGACGTCGTCTTCCTATGCTTTATCCTGAAGTACTGGGTCAAGAGGGAAATAGTCTCATTTAAAAAATGAGTACCCCTATCTGATACTAGTTCCGGCAGACATCCGTATCGAGTGATAATGTTGTGTCAGAGGAACCTGGCTATCACTGTGGTGTCGTTCTTCCTTGTGGCTTCGCCCTCCACCATCTTGGTAGCATAGTCGATAGCTATCAAAATATACCGTTGTCGAGTTGAGAGTTTTCGTGGGAAGGGCGGAACCTTCTGGCTGTGATAGATCTTGAAGGCTGTGTTTAGTCTACTCAAGGAAGCATTGGACTTTAGGCTATGGTTTCTTACTATACAGAGGTAGGCTTCAGATCAAAAGGGAACAGTATAAACACTCACTCAGGTCGAATGGACCCTCCAGTATGTTCAGGAAGCAAAAATCAAGTCAGACTAGCAGTAATAAGGTCAGACAGCGAACTTTAACAGTCCAGAATCAGAAACATACGATGGTTCAGACTTCAGAACTCCTCCTACATGTAAGTGAGGCCCTACTGACCATACACACGAAGTTTCAGCTTGAGATCAAATCAGAGTGTCGAGATATGGGCAGAAATGTTCCGAGCAGAGAAATTACGACAATTTCTGATACCCAGACAGCTATTTCGACCTAGAACAGAGAATTGGCTCGATCACTTTCGAAGATTCTTACAGGATTTGCAGTACACAGCTTGCTGAACACTCCTGTGAAGTTGGGTCTCCTGATTGTACACAGAACTCCAGATCTCGCTCTCTGAAGTTGATGCTCTAGATTGAGAGCTTTTCGGACCCCCTCTGCTTCAGCGGTCGCCTCGAATTACTCAGTCACTCAATCGACATGAAAATTTAGGGACAGTCGTAGCCCTACTGACAGTGAACGTGACCACGAAGGTTTGAAGAGATTTTCTCAAATCTACTGCGATTGACACCGAAAACCCCAAAATCAACAGAAGTGCTGCAATTCTGGCACAAATTGAACTTCAATCAGCCATAATTCCTTCTTTATTGCTCCAAATCGATCAAAACTTTCGCTGACAGTGCTTGGCACAACGAACCCTATCTCCCTGTGGTCTCAGATTTTGAAATCCTTACCAATTGCTCGAAATCCACTCTAAAACTCTATTTCTAAACTTAGAGTTTTACAAAAGATAAAAATGGACCAATGGGAGTTCATAGCTCCACTTGACTGTCCTTTTGTGCCTTAAACTACCTGGTAACTTATCTACACTCATAGGCTACCACGTCAAGCCCCCTAGAGTGCCAGCGCAAAACCTAAACTACCTAAACCGACACGCAGCCCTGAAAGTACCTTGAAATCAGCTAGAAAGCGTGCATGGGCGACACACAAATACAACCCATGAGCTTAAATTCTATCGACATGGTAATCAACCTACTAAGACTCAAAATATATAACATCTTCCAAAAATGGACTTCTTTGAGGTCTTGACTTCACTCAGAGAGACTAACGCCTGACAGAGAAGTGAATCATTTACTATGTGAAATGATTCACATCACGACACCATGCTCGCGTTCTTCTAGCCACCGGAACGATAGGCCCAACAAAGTCGATTCCTCACTTTTCAAAAGGAGCAAGCGGAAGAATGGGAGTAAGAGACCACCTAGTAGTAGCTGTTGGTCTTCCCGCCCTTTGGCACACATCACATTTCTTGATCTCTTGAAAAGTGTCTCTGTACATGGTTGGCCACCAGTAACCGGCGTCCAACATCTTCTTCACTGTGATCTTCAGCCCGTAGTGACCCCCAGCATCTTCGTAGTGAAGACCCGTGATCACTGGCTTAATCTCTGAAGGCTCAAGGCATCTCCTTAGCTTCTCGTCATATCCCTTCTTAAACAGGATACCCTGGAAGATGACATAGGAACCTGCCTTGTGTAAAAAGACAGCCCTGATTTGAAAAGTGTCTCTGTACATGGTCGGCCACCAGTATCCGGCGTCTAACATCTTCTTCACTGTGGTCTTCAGTCCGTAGTGACCCCCCGCATCTTCGTAGTGAAGACCTGTGATTACTGGTTTAATCTCTGAAGTCTCAAGACATCTTCTTAGCTTCTCGTCATGTCCCTTCCGAAACAGGATACCCTGGAAGATGGCGTAAGGACCTGCCTTGTGTAAGAAGACAGCCTTCTGCTCCGCATCCAATCCTTCGGGACACTGTTGGTCTTCTAAGAACTTCCTCAAGTCCTTGAAGATCGACTCTTCTGTGGAAGTCGCAAAGACTGGATCAGAAGATCTAGTCTCGTCTTCTAGGAAGCAGGCGGTACGCCCCCCCTCAGATGAAAGTGTCTCTGCGAAAACTGAAAACAGCTTCTCGTCAGAGAACTCGTCTTCCACTTTTTCATCTTCTCGTCTGTCTCCTTCTCTGATTGAAACTTGGTTGTACCCAGAATACCCATCCAGGAAGCTGTAGAACTCATGTCCCGCTACCTGGTCTAACACAAAGTCGGGGAATGATAAAGGATGATGATCCTTCTTCGTGACCACGTTCAACTTCCGGAAGTCCTGACACACTCGGATCTTCCTTGTCTACCTCTTCGGCACGATGACAATAGGAGCTACTCATTCACTACTGAGCACTGGGAAGATGACGCCCGCCTTCAAGTATTGGTCGATCTGGTCCTTCATCAGAAGCGAGTACTTGGAGTTGAGCCGATACTACCTCTGCCGCGTAGGAACAACGCCCTCCAGCAAGTCAATCCGATGTTCTCCCAGCTCTCGAGGTATGCCCTTCATGTCTTCTATGGTCCACGCGAGGACATCATGGAACTCCGTCAGAAGTTCTCGAAAGTTTTCCAACTGTTGGTCCTCGATCACCTTGGCAAGCTTCAGCTTCTTCCCGAGAGCAACCTCCATTTCTTGAAGATCATCCGGGTTTACCATTTTTTCAGTGTGACTGTACTCACTAGCACCAAAGTACTCCAGTTTGGGAGCTTCTTCTGGTTCAGATTCGTCTTCCGGAAGACCAACTGTCGGATCTTCCGAAGGGAAGACGGTGTTCTCGTCTTCTGGAAGACCAACTATCGGATCTTCCAAAGGGAAGACGATATTCTCGTCTTCTGGAAGCTCTTCTTCCACAATTTCGTAGCACTCAATGTATCCACAGATCACATCTTCTACTCTCTCTGCTACTTCTGTAGTACACAAGTTATTCACCACAAACTCATTATATCGTTCATCACTGTCAGAAGACGCAGTTGAGTCTTCTGAAGTGTACCCCTCTGTCGTAGAAGGAGTTTCACCTTGGTGTCCTTGGACACCTTGCTGCTAACTCGAGTTTAGAAGCTGATGCAACTTCTGCAGGAGGCGTGGTCTCTGCAAATCTAACCATTTGTCGTGGCCGTAAGGTTTGAGGACAATTTCCTGTGAAATGACCGGCTTCCTTACAGTTCCCACACAAGGGCACTTGCCCAATCTGTCTTCTCGGATGAGGACAGGTGGACCACCAATGTCCCGTCTCTCCACAATTATTGCACGCTCCAGGAAGAGGGTTGAGAGGTCGTTGTGATGAAGAAGGTTACCAGGGCGTCCTGGTCTGTACATTGCTAACTCTATCCCTAGGTACATAACGATTATATTGGACGGGAGGAGTGGAAGTGAAGGGTTGTATCGTCTCGATCATGTAGCAGGTTTCCCCACTAGGATCGTGTAGATATTCCTCATCGTCTTCTTCCTATCCTGCCCAATTGACAGCTTGGTCATGCGTACAATGATCTCTGGTATGCCCGGAAGAGTTACAAAGATTGCACCAAAGGTTTGGCCGAGAAGCCGTAGGTTGCTTCCGCTTGTCCTTCTGGTTCAGAAGATGAACTTTCAGGTCGGCAAACTGCTTCAGAACTTCATCGATACGGGGATCAGGTGCAGACTGAATGATCTGAGTATGAGGCATCTTTTGCACAACTTCTCTGTTGATCGTGTCTTCTCCTTCTTCTTCTTCCGTGTCTTCTTCTCTGGTTCAGATTCAGATTCTGAACTTTCGACCGTAGACTCTTCAGAAGTAGAGGATGCTTCCGAATCACTGTTATCAGTTTCAGTGGACTTGGACTTCCTCTTGGACTTCCGAGAAGACTTCTTCGACTTCTTGGACTTCTTCGAGGTCTTTCCTCTGTCTTTCGTCATATTTCGAGTGATGCTCGAGGTTTCATACTGCTCGGCATGCTTCTGTACTTCTACTTAATCATCACCTCCTCCTCTTCTGCAGTACAACTCCATATCTTGAGACAATCCTCCCAAGTACCAGTCCACGGCTTGCTGAGCACAATAACCGGGTCTTCCTTGGTTCTGAGGGATGTGATCCAGGAGGTCTTCAAACCTCTCGATGTAATCCTGCAGTGTCTCTTTCTTCTTCCGTTCGAGCCCCTGAAGTTCTATGAGGGTCATCCGATCATAACCCACTCCTCTAAACCTCTTCAGAAAAGCTGTCTTCAGAGTTACCCAAGCGGCCATTACTAACCCATCATCCAACATTTTACTCATCCATTTCCTCCCCTTCCCTACGATCAAACTAGGAAATACACGGAGTCTGTCAGCATCAGAGTCTTCCTTGTTGGATCCCGAGATGGTCTCGAACATCGTGATGAAGTTGTCCGTGTCAGCATCATCGTCGTACGAATGATACTTCTGCCGAGTGTGGGAAGCCATGTCGACTGCCGGCTGGTGCGACTGCCAACTTCTTCCTCCCTCAGGCCCAGGTGGTGGAGATGGTCTTCTTGAAGGTCCAGGCCTGTCTGAATCACGAAGGTCGTCTTCTGAGTCAGAGCTGCTATCAGTGCTACCTTCCGAGACGTCTGGAACAATCTCCTCCAGTCTTCCTTCTCCTTAAGAGGCTTCTTCCGCACTTGGGAAGACGTCTTCCGAGTAACCAGTACCGAAATCTACTTTATACACGTGATCACCCGGTTGGCTTCTGTCTTCTCCAAAGATTATGCTCGAGATGGAAGGCTTTTCCAACTCTACTGATCGGATCTTCCTAAGCTCTTCTTCTTTCCTTTGGTGTCTCAAGGATATCCGCTGGTCTCTAGAAGCGGTTCGCTGGGGTGAATTTACCCACTCAGGATCTTTACCCGTGCGTCTTCTGCTTCTTCCTCTGGTCGGAGGCATCCACCAGAGTACTGAGAATAGATGTCCCTCTTCTTCTACCACTAGATCCGGCAGACTGAATGTCTAAACAACCGATCACAAGTTCGGAACGTCTTCTTCTCCCGCTTTCTGTTGTACTCACTGCAGTCTTCCAAGATCGAGTCTTCCAAGAAGCTCTTGGAAGCAAGGAAGCGGCTTCTTCCAACTCTCCCTGATGTATCTCTTTCAGCTTCTGGTTGCGGTTCCTGTCTTCTAGCAAGATAGAGTCCCACAACACATTCAACTACAATCGAAGTTAGTTCGAAATGAAACTAACTACTGGCACACAGATCCAGGAAGCTTAGAACAGAAGTTACTAAGATGAAATCCCCGGCAGCGGCGCCAAAAATAGTGCTCACTATATGTAGTGTCGCAGGATTACTCCTTTTGCCCATTTAGTATACAAGATATCGTTCCCACAGAGGATTTGCACAAGTAACGCTGCTCTAAGTTCTAAGATCTGTTCAAACACACAAACACATGGGTTTTGCCTAGAAATCCCGTCTTCTCACAAAACCACGCGTCTTCCAGATACGCCAAAAGGTGCTCTTGACCCAAACAAACAACTACTAACTAAAATATCACACAACTATTCACAGAGAAGCTCGGGAAGATGATCTTCCTACTTCCAGGTCTTCCGGTCTTCTTAGTACCGTCTTCCTGAAGCAATTCTCGGCTTCTGGAGGTTCAACTCGGCTTCTCACACCTCCAGAAGACTGTCCTTCTTCGCAGAAGTCGACTAGTAACGGCTGTTACACCTTACTCACTCTCACATTCCAACGGGTCAGATTAATCACAGGGTGTATGCCCCCTGTAGCCTTCCCAGGCTTCTGCCTACGGAAATAGTCTTCCTGCAGCACTACAACGACATTCACCTTCACGGAAGCTCAATAGAAGTCTCGAAAACTCACTAGAAAAAGGTAAGAAGATGGGCAAGATGAGAGAAGATGAGGAAGAAGAGAAAATCCAAACAAGAGGAAAACAAGATGAAAAGAGGAAATTAAGATTCCGATAGGCTTCTAGTCCGGATCCTGACTAACAAGCCATCCCTGCTTGTAATAGTTTGGGGAGGAAGACAACAAACGTGAGTACAGTGGCACCGTCTTCTACTCGAGGATGTCGTCTTTTGTTGCGAGAAGAAGGCTTCTTTCTTCTTCTCTTCGCTGCTCCGACTACTCTGTCTTTTGAGATCTCTTATCCATAAGACCGTCCGTACGTAGATCCTAAGTGCTCTACTGGACGAGCCAAGCGACACTTCCACAACTGCTGACAGTCACCGCCACTTAAGAAGAACACTTCTCATGCACAATTGGGAGCGAATTCAAGGAAATCCACCACCCAGAAGACATGAACAAAGCTTCTGCACTCAAATCAACAATCCATTCCCCGAGAAGAAGTCACATTGGCATTGGAAAGCTCACTCCCTCTACTTTCTACGCCTACTCCTCGACACACCAGTCTAGCCAACAGGACTGCACGAGGATGCCGTTCCCTGTTCCTAAACTGTCCACTACTTCTATCTACATCTTCGAACCACTGTTGGTAACAAGCATGCAGACCCCTCCTGTGTATTCCCAGACTATTCGTATGTTTCCAACAACGGGTGTAGTGTACACTGTAATGCCTATCATGTGTCTGTGTGTGCTCTCCGTCTGCACCGTCAAATCGATGTGTGTGTGTGCAGAGCCTACAGAACCTCGATTTCTTACTCTTCGATCCTACTTATGTCGCTGTCATGAGAAAACAGAGGAGACCATCAGGGAGAGAGAGGTGTTGACAGGAGGTTGTCATCCCACATGCAAGCGGTTCCCCTTCCTAATTAGCCATCCACCTTGTTGCTCCTACGCTACCTATGCTGTCACATGGTATCCTAACTAATTTAAGACTGGAAAACTATCACCCTTAAGCTAGCATGATCGAGCCTACTAAATTTGGAGTTGTCACTTCGGTTACTATCTACTCTGATTGCTCGGAGGCAACCTCTACCTGATCTGCTCCTATTGGAGCTCCTAACGCGGCTTCTGATAAGCTAGAAAGCCCTGCAGTTACCTCGGGTGTCACTGAGGTGGCTTCCTCCTCATCGCTCTTCGCTGGCCTTGCTGTCGCTGCTGCTGCTTCTTCCTCAGCTTCGGCTTCGGCTTCTGACTCTGCTCCTGCTTCTGCTTCAGAAGACGGAAGCGTCTCCTGAGAAGCGGAGTCGACCGGTGCTTCCTCGCTCTTCTGGAGCATTAGCTCGGTACTATGGACCATGGCGACCTCATGGGGGTCCAGGGAAGTCGCTTCCTCCACGCGGAATACCTGGGAAGACGGCTCGTCTTCCGGGGCGTCTTCCTCAGTCTTCTCGGCTTCCAACGCTGTCACTACCAAGTGCACAGCGAGGTCGAACTCCTCCTTCTCCAATTCGGATCCAGTAGATGGTGCTGGAGCTTGAGAAGATGCAGTTGCGGGTGTCAGAAGCGAGGGAAGACCATAGAGTGTCTTCACTCCCTCTATCTGCCGATCCAAATACACGAACATGCTCTCCCTGCATTCCACCAACATCGTCTTGGACTCGTTGTCCCATCCTCTAGCCAGGGTAAGCAACTTCCTACCCGCGGTGAAGTTGAACTTCTTCCGAAGCGCTTCCACCGACTGTGCTAGCATCTCCTGTGCACAAGCTTCCGCTGCTTCCGCTGCGTCTTCTCAGCTGCAACTCGCGCTTCTGCGGCTTCCCGCTGTGTCGTCCATGTCATCTTCTCCTCTGCGAGGGCGGTGATCTTCTCCCGCACTCGGAGAACCTCCTCATCGCGTTGCTGTACACGCGCCTGCAACTCCTGGTTGCTCTTCCGAAGCTGCACCAGCTCCTTGGCAGAAGCGGCTGCTTCCGCCTTGTACTTCGCTGCGAGCTTCTCCGTGGTGCGGAGACTAGCTTCCAGCGACTCTGTCTTCTTCTGGTCTTCTTCCTGTCGCAGCAAGGTGCGCAGACTGAATCCAAGTTGCAAGGGCTTCTCCTGAACCTTCGCTCTCTTCTCCAGAAACTCCATAGCGGGTTAGATCTCAGATCGGAAGAAAGCGCTTAACTCCTCCAGTCGTCTTCCTGCGGAAGACAGGCTCATCTCCACGACTTGGTCGGAGGTCTCCACCTTGTCTTCCAGAGGCAAGGATGCCTCTTCCACCACTATGGTCTTCATCTTCTGCGCACGGGAAGAAGCTACTCTTCTCATCTTCCGGGGTGGAAGATCTCTCCCCATGGCAGAAACGGTCCTCTTCACTGTGCTTTCCCGCATCGCGGTAGGAGTATCCCTCCTTCCCTTGTCTTCTGGAGTCTTCGGAAGACTCCCTGGTGTGGCAGAAGCGGTATTCTGCTCAGCTCGGGTGCTCAAGGACTCCTCCGGTGAGTCAGACTCCGATCTCGAATGAATGAGGGAGGTGGTCTTCCTAGGTACACTTCTAGGATCCATCTTCCTCGGAGGTGTGGCGTCTTCCGACCCACTAGAGTCATCTTCCCTCACCAGAAGCGTCTTCTGATGAGAGCCGGACCTCAGCTGCGGCATCAGAGTGGGAGGGGGAGTTGCGGCTGCTGCTCGGTCATCGTCTTTCGAGATCTCCTCCTTCGCCTCATGTTGTCCTGTTGGCCCATACTTCACCAACTGATCTCTCCTAAGATCCCCCATGGCTACGTACAAGTAACAGAGGAAAGGTGTCAAGTGTCCTCCTGCCGGGGTACCTAAGTACGCTAGCTCCGTCTGTACATATATGTGAAAGAATGCGCCCTAGTTGACAGGCACTCCTTCATCCCATACGGCTTCCACTCCACGTCTTGATCTCCAAGGTACCTCGTCTTCTGTGCTTTCCCTTTGGGAAAGAGATGCAAAAATAGCTTCGCTAGAAGTCGCTTCTTCGGCTCCCGGTAAGATTCGATCTTCCACCCATTCCTATCCTGCCTGTCCTCCACGAAGAGGCAAGTTGTGCTTCCATGCACATGCCACTCACTCACGACCCTGGGTAGGATCTTCTTCTCGAGCCAATACCCTCGGTCCTCAGATGCTGGCCTGTGGAAGGCCCTGCGCCACCAATTTTCAGTCTAGGAAGATGGTCTTCCTCGAGCTACTCCTGCCTTCGCAAGTACACGGTTGCGGGGTGGTAACGCTGCCCACACCTCCTCCAGAAGTCCATGGTCTGCGAGGTTCCAATCCCATAGGAAGAAATCGAGACCCAACTCCTTGAGGAAGGGTATGGCCTCGGCCAACTCTGTCGCCGGTAACACCAACCCTCGAGGATGCATCGACATACTGGAAGATCTGTTGCACTAAGCCACACGCACTTACTATGAGCTGAAGGCTCAGTCCTTCCCAAGTGCTCACAGTCTAGCTTCTACTTCTCAGAAGACGAAACTAGTCTTCCATAAGACAGCTACTCCGTGTTCCGGGATTCTAACAGTACTTCCTAAATAGCTCTCGTCTTCCGAGCTATATCTAAACAATCCTATCTAAGCAAGGCCTCGTACGGATTACCAAGAAGACAACCTACCTTGCATTACGTCCTACTTCCTATCAGAAGATACAAGATTCACGAAACGTAGAGTGCATAACAGGTTCAGAAGATGGTTGCGGGCTCCTGCGGTGACAGTGGTCTCTGGGAGGACACCCGAGACAGTTTCCGATTCAATGTCTTTCTCGGAAGACCTCCCAAAGTCAGTCTTCCCTTCACTGATCTCACCTGTCTTCTTCTTCCTACGCGCAATCTATCCTCACAACAGACTCAAGACAATTGCACTCTGTTCTTCTGACTTCTCACCTCTCATACACTCAGAAGAAGCTTGCTGCATGATGGGAAGACATGACCCTCGACCATTCTCTCCAGATTCTGCCAGCAAGACTTCTCACGACTCTCTCTTAAGCTTGGGAAGAAAAAGGAATGGGCTGCTATGGGTCGGACAGAAGAGATCCGAAACGGACCCTCTCGTCTTCTCGCGCATTTTGCCAGCCCTTCCTGTCTTCTAGTCTCTCTAGGAAGATGTGGATTTGAGAAGCTTGGAAGACCGGGAGGCACAGGCCTAGTTCCCGACTTCCAACTTCTCGAAATAACAAAAGAACTCACCACACCACTCAAGATTCATACCAAGCCTCTCTTAACACAAAAGCAACACAAATCCACTCTTGAAACGAATTGGTTACAGTCGACTTCCGAAGACAGTCAAGCTACTGAAGCGTCTTCCGAAGATGTTCCAATCTTCTTAAGCGTCTTTTGTTCAAGGTTTCGGGAGTAGAGAGGTAGTAGGGTAGGGAAATTGATAGCTGGGATCGTTAATTTGAGGTCGATGGGTGGGGAAGCTCGAATTGAACTCGGGAAGAATCAAGAAGAGTTCTGACAGAAATTGAGTAGCGCTTCCGCGCCCAATGTCACAATAGAAAAATGAGGATGGGAGAATTGATCGATCAGGCTGCTTGCAAACCACTGGGGAAGTGCGGGAGATACCAACAAGGCGAGAAGCAAGTGAGGAAGAGAAGAGAACATGGGAAGAACCTCTACTGTCTTCTGTTGACTTCTCGAGCTATCTTCGATCTTCCGTGTGCTTCTGGTTCGGGTTCCAGCTCCAATTCGACCCAACAAGGTTGCTTCCGCTGTCAGCTTCTGGCTACGCCTTAACTCCACCTTCGATTCCACTTCAGTCACCCTCCAATGTCAGCTTCTGGGTGCTCACAGAAAACGTCTTCCACTTAATGCTTCCTGCGCTTCAGCAATTTGATCTTGTCTTCCTGCTAGCTTCGAATCGATCCTAATCCTCACTCGATTTCACCTCGCTGTCTCCTCACTCAAGGCTCACCCTCAAATCGAACTTCTCAATCAAGAAACGCTCATGCTGCGGGAAGTTGGAAATCTGCTAATGCGCTTCCTGCGCATCTTCCCCGCAGTTTAAGGATTTCGACCCTAGATGACCTACCTGACCTACCTACCTTCTTGGTGTTATCTAGTAGGTACACCCACTCTTTTACCAGGTTAAGCCTCCGCGGTTGCCGTCTTTTGGAAGATGCGTGTCTTCCGTCGTCTTCCGTCTTCCGAAGACACCGCCGAGAAGACGCTTCCCGGAAGACAGTCATCTTCTGAAGAAGTCAACTTCTTATTACAAAAAGTTCGTAAGATCGTCTTCCTGCTAAAGAAGACGTAATCTTAAGTAACAACGCTTCTTCAGTTATACAAACAAGTTATTAATCTTAAAAATTTCAAAAATTCGTGAATCCTGTAATTTGTGAGCACCACATCGTGTACCTGCGAAAGCAGGAATAACTCGGGGAAGACCATCTTCCTAGACAGCAGAATGGTGGCGTAGAGCTTTCTTCAGGTCAGAAGCAGAGAACAAGGGGTACGAATTGGAGAAGAAGATCTTACCCATGATTTCGGGGAAGTGGCATGTGCTTGGGAGCACATCTTGTCTCTTCTTGGAGGACAGGCAGGGAAGGAACGGATGGAAGGTTGAAGCTTACCGGGAGCCGCAGAAACGTCTTCTGGCGAAGCTGTTCCTTCACCTCTTTCCTAAGGGGAAGGCGCAGAAGACGAGGTACCTTGGAGACCAGGACGTGGAATTCCTAGAAGCCATTTGAGAAGGACTGTCCATCAACTGGGGTGCGTTTTTCCACGCATATGTGCAGGCGGAGTTGGTGTACTTAGGCACCCCAGCAGGAAGACATCTTACTCCATTCTTCTGTTACCTGTACGTAGCCAAGGGGGATCTCACGGAAGATCAGTTGGTGAGATATGGACCAACAGGGCAGCACGAGATGAAGGAGGAGACCTCGGGAGAAGACGACCGAGCAGCAGCAATGACTCCCTCTTCCACTCTCATGCCGTAGATGAGGCCCGGTACTCATCAGAAGACGCTTCTGGTGAGGGAAGACAACTCCAGTGGGTCGGAAGACACGACACCACCAAGGAAGATGAGTCCTAGGAGTGTACCTAGGAAGACCACCTCCTTCCAGATCATTCATTCAGGATCGTAGTCCGACTCACAGGAGGAGCCTTTGAGTATCCGAGTTGCACAGAAGACCGCTTCTGCAACACCAGGGAGTCTTTCGAAGACTCCAAAAGACGAAGGTTGGATGGATACTCCTACTGCGATGCGAGGAAGCGTAGTAAAGAGAACCGCTTCTGCCATGGGGAGAGATCTTTCACCTCGGAAGATGAGAAGAGTAGCTTCTTCTCGCGCGTAGAAGTAGAAGACCATAGTGGTGGAAGAGGCATCCTTACCTCTGGAAGACAAGGAAGGCACTTCCGATCGAATCGTGGGGATGAGTCTGTCTTCCGCGGGAAGAAGATTGGAGGAGTTCAGTGTCTTCTTCCACTCGGAGATCCAGCCAGCTAGGGAGTTGATGGAGAAGAGAGCGATGGCTCAGGAGAAGTCACTACAGCCTGGATTCGGTCTGTGCACCTTGATGCGGCAGGAAGAAGTCCAGAAGAGGGTAGAAGCGCTGGAAGCCAACCTCCGCACCACGGAGAAGCTCGCAGCAAAGTACAAGGCGGAAGCAGCTGCTTCTGCCAAGGAGTTAGCGCAGCTGAGGAAGAGGAACCAGGAGTTGCAAGCGCGTTTACAGCAGCGTGATCAAGAGGTTCTACGAGTGCGGAGCAAGATCACTGTCCTTGCAGAGGAGAAGACGACATGGAAGACATTGCGAGAAGCCGCAGAAGCGCAGACTGCAGCCGAGAAGACGCAGCGGGAAGCAGCGGAAGCTCGTGCGCAGAGGATGCTAGTTCAGTCAGTGGAAGCGCTTCGGAAGAAGTTCAACTTCATCGCGGATAAGAAGCTTCTTACCTTAGCTGGAAAATGGGACGACGAGTCCAGAGCGATGTTGGTAGAGTGCAAGGAGAGCATGTTCCGGTACTTGGATCGGCAGATATAGGGAGTGAAGATACTCTATGGTCTTCTCTTGATTCCGCCACCCGCAACTGCATCTTCTCAAGCCTCAGCACCATCGACCGGATCAGACTTGGAGAAGGAGGAGTTCGACCTCGCTGTGCGCGGTCGAACTCCTCCTTGGTAGTGACAGCGTTGGAAGCCGAGAAGACTCCGGAAGAAGCCCTGGAAGACAAGAGGAAGAGCTGTCTTCCTTGGTATTCCGAGTGGAGGAAGCGACTTCCCCCGACCCCTATAAGGTCACCATGGCTCCCAGTGTCGAATTAGTGCTTCAGAAGAGCGAGGAAGCACAAGTCGACCCAGCTTCCCAGAAGACGCTTTTGTCTTCCGAAGCTGAAGCTGAAGCAGCAGCAGAGCCAGCGATGAATGTTGAGGAGGAAGCCACCTCAGTGACACCCGAGGTAATTGCAGGGCTTCCCAGCTTATCAGAAGCCGAGTTAGTAGTTCAGGTAGGAGTAGATCCAATGCAGATTGCATCCGAGCAATTAGAGTAAAGCGAAGCAAAGCGTAGAAGACAGGTTGACTGGTCCAAACTTAGTACGAACCGAACATGCTATCTTAGGAGGTGGCAGTTTTAGTGTAATATTATATAGATGACCATGTGGCAGAGTAGGCAGCGTAGGAGTAGTAAGGAGGATGGCTAAATAGGAAGGGGAACCGCTTGCATGTGAGGTGGCAGCCTTCTGACAATGCCCATCTCTCCCTGGTTGTAGATGAGGATTGGAGGGGATTCTCTTTGCGTCTCAAGGCAGATGCATAAGTAGGATCGAAGAGTAAGATTTCAGACACACTATGGACACATATGCCTCACTATGAGTAGGAGCACATTATACACACAGTACAGGAGGCGCATTTGTGCACACACTACTGTGCGCACACACACTACATCCGATGTTAGAGACATACGAATAGATTGAGATTATACCGGAGGGGTCGGCATGCTCGTTGTCAGCAGTGGTTCAAAGATGTAGATGGAGGTAGTGGACAGTTTAGGAGCAGGGAACGGCATCCTCGTGTAGTCTTGCTGGCTAAACTGGTATGTCGAGGAGTAGGAGCAGGAGGTAGAGGGAGTGAGCTTTCCAACACCAATGTGTCTTTTTCTCGAGGAATGGATTGCTGATTTGAGTGCAGAAGCTTTGTTTGTGTCTTCTGGGTGGTGGGTTTTCTTGAATTCACTCCCGATTGTGCATGGGAAGCATTCTTCTTTAGTGACGGTGACTGTCAGCAGTTGTGCATATTCGCAGCTTGGCTCGTCCAGTGGAGCACCTCGGATCCACGTACGGACGATCTTATGGATAAGAGATCTCAGAAGGCAGAGTAGTCGGAGCAGCGAGAGAAGAAGAAAGAAGCCTTCTTCCCACAGTAAAAGACAACATCCTCAAGTAGAAGACGGTGTAACTATACGCACGTTTGTTGTCTTCCTCCCCAAACTATTACAAGCAGGGATGGCTTGTTAATCAAGATCCAGACTAGAAGCCTGTCGGAGTCTTAATTTCTTATTCTTATCTTGTTTTTCTCTCGTTTGGATTTTCCCTTCTTCCCCATCTTCTCTCATCTTCTCCATCTTCTTACCTTCTTCTAGTGAGCTTCCGAGACTTCTATTGAGCTTCCGTGAAGGTGAATGTCGTTGTAGTGCTGCAGGAAGATCGTTTCCATAGACAGAAGCTTGGGAAGGCTACATGGGGCATACAACCTGTGATTAATCTAACCCGTTGAGAATTGGAAGAGCAATGTGCGAGAGACGTTGCTAGTCGACTTCTACAAAGCAAGAGTAGTCTTCTGGAGGTGTGAGAAGTCGAGCTGAACCCCCAGAAGCTGAGAATTGCTTCGGGAAGACGGTACTGAGAAGACCGGAAGAAGCGACCTGGAAGCAGGAAGTGTCTTCTCGAGCTTCTCTGTGAATAATTGTGTGATATTTTAGTTAGTAGTTGTTTTGTTTAGGTCTAGAGCACCTTCTGAAGGGTATGAAAGCCGTGTGGTTTTGTGAGAAGATGGGATTTCTAGACAAAACCCGTGTGTTTGAACATACCTTAGAACTTAGAGCAGCGTTACTTGTGCAAATCCTCTGTGGGAACGATATCTTGTATACTAAATGAGCAAAAGGAGTAATCCTGCGACACTACAGTGTGCTGGAGCTATTTGGAGAGATCAGGTTTGACTGCGGTATTGCAGGTAGGCATATAAGTACAGCGATACTTGTATGTGGAGAGAGAAAAGATTATGAGACGCATCTCATTGCGTCATGTGACACGTTTGGTGCCGAGATATCTTGAGTTGTTGTCCATATTTTGTTTGGCTGCAGATATTTCGCTGACACGTGGGGACGCAGGATCTCACGTTTGTTGACATCATTCACTTGGTGATAGCCGGGTGGCCATGTCAAGAGATCACACGCGTGTTGGGAGAGGTCATGGTTTACATGATCCGTGATCTAAGATGTTTTGGGAGATGTTACAGATCTTACGACATCTCTAGATGCATCAGGTGGATTCTCCAGCGGACATCTTGGAGAATGTTCTTTTGTTGGATGATGCTCATACACAGATGATGACGAGTGTGCACCAAGTGCGGTCTTAGTGTTGTTAGATGTCACGAGAGTGAGATCTCGTGCACATCATCCACGGTTGTGATGGACGAACTTGTTACCGAAGAAGATGTTGAATCATGCACAAGATGCAATGAGACGATCAGTGCATCTCACAATTGATGGCATCTTGGAAGCAGGATAACGATCTCAAGTAGTGAGAGTCGTCGATATGTCACCCATGGCAGTGTAAGTTGATTGTTGTTTCGAGAAGGTGGAAGTTGAGAACCAGGCCTAAGCCTCCCGATCTTCCGAGCTTCTCAAATCCACATCTTCCTAAAGAGACTAGAAGATTGGAAAGGCTGGCAGAATACGCGAGAAGACGTGAGGGTCCTTTACGGGTCTCTTCTGTCGGACCCCTAGCAGCTTATTTCTTCTTCTTCTCGAACTTAGAAGAGAGTTGTGAGAAGCCTTGCTGGCAGAATCTAGAGAGAATGGTCGAGGGTCATGTCTTCCCGTCATGCAGCAAGCTTCTTCTGAATGTGTATGAGAGGTGAGGAGTCAAAAGAACAGAGTATGAATGTTTCATGTCTGTTGTGAGGTTAGATTGCGTGTCAAAAGTCAAAGACAGGTGAGACCAATGATGGGAAGTCTGACTGTGGGAAGTCTTTCGAGTATGTTAGTAATCTAAAGCTGTCCCAAGAGTCTTCTTGGAGGCCATTGTCACCACAGGAGTCCGCGACCATCTTCTGAACTTTTCGTACACTCTGCTTCTCACATATCTTGTATCTTCTATTAGGAAGTAGGATGGAATGCAAAGTGGGTTGTCTTCTTGGGAATCTATGTGATGCCTTGCTTCGTTAGGATTGTTTAGATATAGCTCGGAAGACGAGAGCTACTTATGAAGTACTGTTAGAACTCTGAAATACGAAATAGCTGTCTTCTGGAAGACTAGATTCGACTTCTGAGAGTGGAAGCTAGACTGTGAAGACTTGGGAAGGAATGAGTCTTCGTCTCACAGCAAGTACGTGTGGCTTAGTGTAATAGAGACTCAAAGCATGTCGATGTATCCTCGAGGGTTGGTGTTGCCGACAGCAAAGTTGCGAGAGGCCCAACTCTTCATCAAGGAGTTGGGTCTCGACTTCTTCCTGTGGGACTGGAACCTCGCGGACCAGGGTCTTCCGGAGGAGGTTTGGGCAGCACTGCCTCCTCGCAATCTTGTATCTGCCTTCTCGCAGATACAAGATTGCGAGGAGATCATCTTCCTGGACGACGGAGTGGTGGCACAAGGCCTTTCACAGGCCAGAATCCAAGAACCAAGGGTACGAGCTCGAGAAGAAGATCTTATCTATGATCTCAGGGAAGTGGCATGTGCCTAGAAGCACGACTTGTCTCTTCTTGGAAGATAGATAGGGAAGAAATGGGTGGAAGGTAGAAGCTTATCGGGAGCCGCGAAAACATCTTCTGGCAAAGCTATTTCTTCATCTCTTTCCCAAGGAGAAAGCACAGAAGACGAGATACCTTGGAGATCAGGACGTGGAGTTTCCTGTGGTGCCCACAATTTACAAGATTCATAAATTTTTGAAATTTTTAAGGTTAATAACTTGTTTGTATAACTGCTTCAGCTGCTGGTAACACCAACCCTCGAGGATGCATCGACATACTTGAAGCTTTGTTGCACTAAGCCACACGTACTTACTGTGAGCTAAAGGCTCAGTCCTTCCCAAGTTCTCACAGTCTAGCTTCCACTCTCAGAAGACGAATCTAGTCTTCCAGAAGACAGTTATTCCGTCTTCCGGGATTCTAATAATGCTTCCTAAGCTCCTCTCGTCTTCTGAGCTATAGCTAAACAATCCTAACTAAGCAAGGTCTCGCATGGATTCCTAAGAAGACAACCCACCTTGCATTACATCCTACTTCCTAACAAAAGATACAAGATATGCGAGAAGTAGAGTGTATGAAAAGTTCGGAAGAAGATCGCGAGCTCCTACGGTGACAGTGGCCTCTGAGAAGACTTCCCAAAGCCAGACTTCCCTTCACTAGTCTCACATGTCTTCTACTTCCTACACGCAATCTAACCTCACAACAGACACAAGACATTCGCACTTTGTTCTTCCGACTTCTCACCTCTCATACACACTCAGAAGAAGCTTGCTGCATGACGGGAAGACATGATCCTCGACCATTCCCTCCACTCTTGATACGAATTGCACACAATCGTCCTCCGAAGACTTCAGACCTCCAGAAGCGTCTTCTGAAGATGTTCAGATCTTCCGAAGCGTCTTCTGTTCAAGGATTCGGGAGTAGAGGTGCGGTAGGGTAGGGAAATTGATAGCTGCGAGATCGAATTTGAGAACGACGGACAGGGAAGCTCGATTGTAGTTTGGGAAGAACTAGAAGATAACTGTCGAAAATTAGGCAGTGCTTCCGCGCCCAATTTCACAGAAGAAAAATGCGGGATGGGGAAACGATCGATCGGTTTACCTGCAAACAACCGGAGAAGCGCGGGGGATACTAAACAAGAGGTGAGAAGCGGTGAGAAGGAAAGAGAACATGGGAAGAACCTCAAACAGTCTTCTGTCTAGTTCTCAGAATGTCTTTAGTCTTTTTGCGTGCTTCCGGCTCCGACCCCAGCTCCAATGCGACTCCACAGAGCTACTGCTGCCATCAATGTCTTGCTACTCCACCTCTAATTCTTCTCAGTCGTCCTTCAATGTCTGCTTCCGGGACTTTACAGAAGAGTCCTTCAGCTCGATGGTGCTTCCTTCTCTCAGAATTTTGTCCTCGCCTTCGCTCTAGCTATGAATCGATCATTGCTCTACTCGATTTCACTCTGCTGGCCCTCCTCACTCAATTCGATCACCTCCTAATTCGATCTTCTATTCAAAATGTCCTCGATGCGGAAGGCTTGGTCGAATCCTGAGTGACTTGGTGAGTTGTTTGTTGTTTCGAGAAGCTGGAAGTTGAGAACCAGGCATGTGCCTCCCGATCTTCTGAGCTTCTCAAATCCACATCTTCCTAGAGAGACTAGAAGACTGGAAAGGCTGGCATAATGCACGAGAAGACGTGAGGATCCTTTACGGATCTCTTCTGTCCGACCCATAGCAGCCTATTCCTTCTTCTTTCTGAACTTAGAAGAGAGTTGTGAGAAGTCTTGCTGACAGATGCCGCAGATGAGGCCAGATACTCATAAAAAGACGCTTCTAGTGAGGGAAAATGACTCCAGTGGGTCGGAAGACGCGACACCACCAAGGAAGATGGGTCCTAGGAGTGTGCATAGGAAGACCACCTCCTTCCCGATCATTCACTCTGGATCGGAGTCCAACTCTCAGGAGGAGCTCTTGAGTACCCGAGCTGCGCAGAAGACCGCTTCTGCAACACAGAGAGTCTTCCGAAGACTCCAAATGACGAAGGTTGGATGGATACTCCTACTGCGATGCGAGGAAGCGTAGTAAAGAGGACCGCTTCTGCCATGGAGAGGGATCTTCCACCCCGGAAGATGAGAAGAGTAACTTCTTCCCGTTGTCATATTCTACGTAGGTATGTACAGTGAAAAGTATTGTAGAGAGATTTTTTTTCTATATTGTGTAAAGGAAGCTGCCCTGTAGCTTAACAAGCTAGGCAGGAGCTAAGTTGGGGCTATGCTTGGCAAGCTACCCCCTAGCTTAGACTGAAATATCACCTTGAAAGAAATCGAAAGACATCAGAATGCAGAGCTCGACGAGGAGAGCAACTTCATGCTTCCAATCTTGACAGCAAGTATTTTAAGTAATAGTTAGCACGGGCTTTAGACTGAGAAATATGTGAAAGAGGGAAATCCGTCGATTCTAGCTCGTGACTCGAACTCAGAATCTGATAGCGTGAGCATGTAGGTGTTCACAAATACTATAGTTTTGACTCCTTGTTCATTAAAAATGGAGTTGTATAGAGAAGTTAGCGTAGGAAAGGCTAGTAAAGATTTTAAGAAAAAATTTCTTCAGGAAAACATATATACAAAAATTTTTATCTTCTTGAACGGAACCAAAGGCCATCCCAGTGATAGGAAGCCTGCCTAGGAGGGAAGTGGTCTCAGGATCAATCCCCCTTGGCCTCTAGTTCCTATTCCGGCATGTTGGCCTCGTGGAAGGGAGTCTATGTTGGATATGCAGCCACGTCTTGCATATCTAGGGGCGGGAGACCGGTATCTTTCTTAATCGTGGGCTTCCTGACCTAAGCCTCCGCATGCCATCCTGAATATACTGTAGGAGATACCTGGTGCGCATATGGGGGGGCTGTAAGTCCTATGGAGCAGCCTCATAAGTGTTGAGGCTTCGGCCTACATTGGATGGCTTGTAGTATATTCAGGGTGGCATCGAGGGCACGGGAAACTTTTGCTGATTATTATGTACGCATAAGGATAGCAGGGGAACAGCTTAAGCTGTGGCCTTAAAACTGAAGCGGAAGCTTGAAGCGGAAGCGGAAGCGGAAGATTACAGCGGAAGCTTGAAGCGGAAGATTACAGCGGAAGCGGAAGATTGAAGCGGAAGCGGAGATTTCTCTGGAAAATTTTGGGAGAAAGGGGAGAGCTGAAGTGGAAGGAGGGGGATTAGAGATTGGGGTTTTGGGGACACGCAGGAGAAGCTAAGAGGATGGGGAAAGATCAAATTGATGACAGATTGAATTGGGAGATCATCGTAGGGAGAGGGGCAGGAGTTTTAAGCTTGGACGTTGTCTAATAAACGGTTCTGAGGAGAAATTACTCTCAGGAGGCAGTTTTATTGGGAGAGATCGTTTGAAAATCTACAGAGGACTTTTGATCGGCGCTGGATAAAATTTCTGAGAGTTTCAGTTGGGGCAAAGAGAGGAATAAGATTCAGGGGTCCGAATTTCACTATTAGATTCGGATTGAGACGTACTTGGGAGATTTTTGGTCGAGAACTGATCGACGGAAGAGAAAGGCACGCTTGAGAGGAAGAGAGAGAGATTTTTCTTTACAGTTGAAGAGATTGATGATGCAACGACACTGAAATAAAGTTATTTGAATCTTGAGAGACCTATCTGTGTTCCTAAGAGGTGTTGGAGTACTTGTTTTTGTAATCGATGGGTACAAGAGGCTGTGGTTTGAGATTTCATCGTCGACAGCAACCTATTTTTCTTTCTAGTCGTTTTTCTCTGATCGGTCACAGTCAGGAGGTCCGCCCTCCCCAAGAAAGACTCTCAACTCGACATTTGGTGCTTCCACTGAGAGATATTGGGATGATTGATTAGAGATTTGACTAGATTGAGAGGGAGAATGGATCACAGTGCTGCTTTGCAAGGTGCGGCTGCTGCTCAGGGTGCTCCTATCCAAGGGACTCCTGGTCAAGATGGAATTGGCTCCCAAGGAGGACCTACGGTGGTTCCAGCAGCAGCACAACCTGTCATAGACACATCTCATATTCTTCAGGCGTTGGCCGCCTTGATTCAGCAGCAGCCTGCAATCGGAGGGGCTGAGCAGAAATCTACGAAGGCGTTACAAGCAATTGTTGGTCGATGTGGGCGATTTGATGGAAGGGATGTTACTAAGTACTTGCGGGAGTATGTGGGCGAGATGGAGTTGGTTAGGGCACCTGAAGTTGAAGTAATTCTAAGCTTTGAGTTGACTGTTGTCCCTGAACTGAGAGAGAAGGTGAGAAATTTACAGAGAAGACATCTAGGTGGGTGGACTTTGTTTGAGCGTGCATTGAGAGAAGAGTTTCTAGAAGAGGACTCTGAAAGAGTCACCAGAAGAACCCTTATGGATTGGATAGAGCATCAGCCTGGACGTTCCATGGGATGAATGAGATAATTCGGGAGTTTGAGAAGAGGTACTCTCAGCTTTCTGGTCTAGAGAAGTTGACGCTGGATGTTAGGAAGACGGAGTTGTTCTTGGGAGCTCTGGATGAGTTCACAGCAGACAGACTTTGTTTTATGTTGGCTGATCGTGGAGCTGAAGGGGGGTACATCTGATTGGAGGAGAGTTGAGGAAGCAGTATCCACCCTTGCTAGACAACGTCGTGGTAGGATGGTACTGCAGCTAGAGACCTTGCCAGAGCAGAGAGTAGCTCCTCATGTTCCTGTAGCTCCTCCTGCAATACCTCAAGCACCTGTTGTGATTCCTCAAGCACCTATAGTGGTTCTCCAAGTGGTTCCTCAAGCGCCTGCAGTACCTATCCCAACACAGAGAGGACCTAGACAGCAGCAGCGACCTGTTGAGAACCGAAATCAACATAACTTGATAGAAGAACTTACTCAACAGTTGAGAGATTTGAGGGTTGAGATGGGAGACTTGAGGAGAGATCAATGACCCGTTGCAGCAGGTGCTCGACCTGTAGGAGGAACCTTTACCAGGAGATGTATTTGGTGCGACAGCCCAGATCACCTCAGAGGAGACTACCAAGACTTGGCGGTTGCCTTGCGAGAGGGCGTAGTCAACTATCAGAACAACAGGTTGTATCTAACCACCACTGGGCATCCTCTGAACACATATTTTGGAAGAGGAGGAATGAGAAGTTCTCTTCCAGCACTTATTGGTGCGAATACTACAGCGATGACTGCGGGTTCTGCGGAGGCTGATGTATATACTGGGAGAGTTGAGGTGCGCTCTAATCCAACTATGGTTGAGCAGGCTGTTGAGGTTCCGGTTGAAATGATGAAGAGAGGTGCTGAAAGCATTAGGAGAGCTACTGGATGGAGAGACCCAGTGGATGCAACTTCTATTCTAGCATTTTTAGAAGCGAGCAGTGAACAAGATGACATGATCGAAGACAAAAGAAGACGGGATGCTTCTGATTTAGATGCAGGGGTACCAGAGGACAGTGACCGTAGGAGGGTTACGAGGAGGAGAGCAGCAGAACTATCACCAACTGTACCAACTGGTAGGTCTCTTGTTGCAGCAGATATACCCTCTACCTCTACAGCTCCACCACCTGTAGTATATCCTATGGAAGGTGTACAGGATTTGCCACAAGAGAATACTGCTACAGATAGAGTGCGGGGAAAGAGGTTTACAGCACAGGAGAAGGTGAAAGCTCCAGCTTACAAGTTAGCGGCAGACATCGAAACAACAACAGACTTGCGTGCTGTCCTGGAGCAACGCATTTTGGATGCTAGAGTTGAGTTTACTCTTCGTGAGGTGCTTGGTATCGCAAAGAGAGAGTTTCACGAATTGATAATAGACATCATGAAGAGAAAGAGACAGGTGGTGTTGACTGAACAAGTAAGTAGTCAGATGGTTGGAGCAGTAGATGCTATTGGTGTTGACGATTTCAGAGATGATAAGTATGAAGTATGGGTTGCTGGTCCTGCTATTATTGAGAATGAAGACGAAGAGTTTGAAGAAGATAGGTCAGGCGCAGACAGCGATTTCAAAGAGAAGCACTGGGCAAGAGCGACAACGGAGACACATGTTCGACTTGGGGGACTTTCTGAGCCAGTACCTGCACTCGTGGATCACGGGTCAGAGATCAACATCATTTCCAAGGAGGTATATGAGAAGGGGTAGTGGCCGATCGAAAGGAATTATGGTTGGGTGCTTCGAGCTGCAAATAACCAAAAGGGTGAGTTATACGGAGCCTGTCCCAACATAGGTGTAAGGATTGGGGACGTAGAGGTTGATCAGCATTTCTTTGTACAGTCGTCTGCCTCCTACCCTGTCATACTGGGCCAACCATACATCACCGCTGTTCGAATGAAGACAAAGGTGATGAATGATGGATCTCATTATGCCAGAGTCCGGAGTCCTGATGATAAGTACTCAGTACGGTTTCTAACGGTCCGTTCAAGACATGAGCGGAACCGACAAACCCTTAGAGATTCTCAGACGAAGAGATGTAAGGGTTTTCGCAGTCCACTCCTGTAGAGTGGGAAGACAGGGGTGTAGAACCTACTGTTGAGGTCCCGTCAGAGTTAGAAGCGAGACATGTACAAAGGTCAGAAGACAAGTGTGGTGTACAGAGTTGACAGTCTGGATTGCTGATGTTTGAGGCAGATGGGTGGAGTCGATTTACAAGAGTTGAAGATATGGGGAAAAATACAAAAAGATGGGTGGTGAAACAAGTATCAGAGTTGTGGAGTGTAGGAGTTCTACTTGAAGACGAAGTGGTTTCTGGGTTGTTTGAAGAATTTATGTCTGTACAGTCCGTTGTCGGTTGGTTAGATAATGTGAGTGGATTGGTGGAAGGGAAAAATAGTGTGGCGGTGATCCCTATCCACTCTCTACGTATATATGAGGAGATTGCTACATACGTGCAGTTCTTTCCTCATCCGATACAGAATAATGAGGGGAGAGAAGCAAGTTGTTGGTGTGCACTCCCTCAGGAAGCAGACGTCCATGCAAAGTGTGGTGCCCACAAATTACAGAATGCACGAATTTTTAAAATTTTTGAGATTAATAACTTGTTTGTATAACTGAATTTTAAAGTTACGTCTTCATTAACAGGAAGATGATCTTAAGAGCTGTTTGTAATAAGAAGTTGACTTCTTCGGAAGACGACCGTCTTCGGAAGAGCGTCTTCTCAGTTACGTCTTCGGAAGACGGGAAGACGGCGGAAGATGAGAAGACGACGGAAGACACCTGTCTTCCGGAAGACAGCGACCACGAAGGCCCAACCACGAGTTTTCGGGTAAAACAGTAGGTGTACCTACTGGGTCACACCGAATAGGTAGGTAGGTCGGGGAAGACACCTAAGGTCGAGAACCCCTAATCTGCGGGGAAGATGCGTAAGGAAGCACATTAGGCGCATTCCAACTTCCCGCAGCACAGCGCGCTTGAGAAGATCGATTGGAGAGAGTGAGCTTTGCAGATGAGCTTTGAGAGAGGAATCGAGTGAGGACATCGAGGTAGGAGAGAATCAGTTGGCAGCTAGGCGAAGGGCGAGACCGAATTGCTGGAGCACAAACGGCAGAAAAGCGAAGCGTTTCTGTGAGCTTCCGAGAAGCTGACATTGGAGAGTAGCAAGTAGAATCGAAGGTGGAATCGAGGCGTGGCCAGAAATTGACAGCAGGCGCAGTCGGGAGGCATCGCATTGGAGCTAGGACAAGAGCCAGAAGCGCGAAGGTCGAAGGCAACTCGGGGAGTCGAAGAAGACTGTAGAGGTCTTCCCCACGTTCTTTCCCCTTCCCACTTCTTCTCGCCTTTGTCTGGTATTCCCCGCGCTTCCTTGGTTATGTGCAGACAGCCTGATCGATTACCCCACCCTCCATTCTTTCTATTGAGACATTGGGCGCGGAAGCGCTGTCCAATTTCTGTCAGATACCTCCTTGCTTCTTCCCGAGCTCAATTCGAGCTTCCCTACTCCTAGCCCTCAAATTGGAGATCCCAGCTATCAATTTCCCTACCCTACTACCTCTCTACCTCCGAAACCTGGAACAGAAGACGATTCGGAAGATGGGAACATCTTCGGAAGACGCTTCTTAAACTTGACTGTCTTCGGAAGACTGTCTTCGGAAGTCGACTGAACACAATTCGTATCAAGAGTGGATTTGTGTTGCTTTGTGTTAAGAGAGGCTTGGTGCGAATCCCGAGTGGTGTGATGCGTTGTTTTGTTATTTCGAGAAGTTGGAAGTCGGGAACTAGGCCTGTGCCTCCCGGTCTTCCAAGCTTCTCAACTCCACATCTTCCTAGAGAGACTAGAAGACTGAAAGGCTGGCAAAATGAGCGAGAAGACGTGAGGGTCCATCCGGGTCTCTTTTGTCCGATCCATAGCAGCCATTCCTTCTTCTTCCTGAACTTAGAAGAGAGTCGTGAGAATACTTGCTGGCAGAATCTGGAGAGAATGGTCGAGGGTCATGTCTTCCCACCGAGCAGCAAGCTTCTCCTGAGTGCGTATGAGAGGTGAGAAGTCAGAAGAACAGAGTGCAATTGTTTTGAGTCTGTTGTGAGGATAGATTGCGTGTAGGAAGACGAAGACAGGATAGACCAGTGAAGGGAAGTCTGACTTCGGGAAGTCTTATGAGAAAGACATTGAATCGAAAGCTGTCCCGAGTGTCTTCCCAGAGGCCACTGTCACCGCAGGAGCCCGCAACCATCTTCTGAACTTGTCATGTACTTATGTTTCGCGAATCTGGTATCTTCTGATAGGAAGTAGGATGTAATGCAAGGTGGGTTGTCTTCTTGGTAATCCATGCGAGGCCTTGCTTAGATAGGATTGTTTAGATATAGCTCGGAAGACGAGAGCTATCTAGGAAGTACGGTTAGAATCCCGGAAGACGGAGTAGTTGTCTTCTGGAAGACTAGTTTCGTCTTCTGAGAAGTAGAAGCTAGACTGTGGGCGCTTGGGAAGGACTGAGCCTTCAGCTCATAGTAGGTGCTTGTGGCTTAGTGCAACAGATCTTCCAGCATGACGATGCATCCGCGAGGTTTGGTGTTACCAGCGGCAGAATTGGCCAAGGTCACTCCTTTCCCTCAAGGAGTTGGGTCTCGACTTCTTCCTGTGGGATTGGAATCTCGCAGATCAAGGGCTTCTGGAGGAGGTGTGGACAGCGTTGCCACCGCGTAACCGTGTACCTGCGAAGGCAGGAGTGGCTCGGGGAAGACCGTCTTCCTGGACTGAAGACTGGTGACGTAAGGCTTTTCACAGGCCTGAATCCGAGAACCGAGGATATTGGTACGAGAAGAAGATCTTGCCTAGAATCGTGAGTTTGTGGCATGTGCCTGGGAGCACCACCTGCCTTTTTGTGGAAGACAGGCAGGGGAGGAACGGTTGGAAGATAGAATCTTACCGGGAGCCGAAGAAGCGACTTCTGGCGAAGTTGTTTCTGCATCTCTTTCCCAAGGGGAAAGCGCAGAAGACAAGGTACTTAGGAGATCAGGACGTGGAGTTCCTGGAATCAGTGTGGGATGACAGAGTGCCCATCTACTGAGGCGTGTACATCCACAACTACGTACAGACGGAGCTAGCATACTTGGGTATCCCGGCGGGAGGACACTTGACGCCCTTCCTCTGCTACTTGTATGTAGCCATGGGGGATCTTAGGGAAGATCAGCTGGCAGGGTATGGGTCAACGGAGCGACAGGAGGTGAAGGAGAAGACCTCGGAAGACGATGACCGAGAGGCAGCAGCAACGCCCTCTCCCACTCTAATGCCACAGCTGAGGCCCGGCTCTCACCAGAAGACGCTTCTGGTGAGAGAAGACGAGTCTAGTGGGTCGGAAGACGCCACGCCATTGAGGAAGATGGGTCCCAGAAGTGTACCAAGGACACCCATCTCCCTCATTCATTCAGGATCGGAGTCCGACACGGAAGAAGACCTGCTGAGTACCCGATCAGAGCAGAAGACTGCTTCTGGAACGCTTGGGAGTCTTCCGAAGACTCCAGAAGACGAAGGATGGATGGGCGCTCCTGCTGCGATGCGAGGAAGCGCAAAGAAGAGAGCCGCTCCTGCCATGAGGAGTCTTCCACCCCGGAAGATGAGAAGAGTAGCTTCTTCTCGTGCGCAGAAGATGAAGGTTATTGTGGTGGAAGAGGCTTCATTGCCTCTGGAAGACGAAGTTCACACCGCGGAGCGCGTGGTGGAGATGAACTTGTCTTCCGCAGGAAGACGACTGGAGGAGTTCAGTGCCTACTTCCAGAAGGAGATCCAGCCAGCTATGGAGTTGCTGGAGAAGAGAGCGAGAGCACAGGAGAAGCCCTTACAACCTGGGTTCGGCCTACGCACCTTGCTGCGACAGGAGGAAGACCAGAAGAAGACGGAGTCGCTGGAAGCTAGTCTCCGCACCGTGGAGAAGCTTGCAGCCAGGTACAAGACGGAAGCAGCCGCTTCTGCCAAGGAGCTGGTGCAGCTTCGGAAGAGCAACCAGGAGTTGCAGGCGTGGGTACAGCAGCGTAATCAGGAAGTCACCCGAGTGCGGGAGAAGATCACCGCCCTCGCAGAAAAGCAGACCATATGGAAGACGCAGCGAGAAGCCGCAGAAGCGCGAGCTGCAGAGGGAAGCAGCAGAGGCCCGTGCACAGAAGATGTTGACACAGTCGGTGAAAACGCTTCGGAAGAAGTTCAACTACACCGCGGGTAGGAAGTTACTTACCTTAGCTAGAGGATGGGACAGCGAGTCCAAAGCAATGTTGGTGGAATGCCGGGAGAGCATGTTCAGGTACTTGGATCGACAGATCGAAGGAGTGAAGACACTGTATGGTCTTCCCTCGCTTCCGACACCTGCAACCGCATCTTCCCAAGCTCCAGCACCATCGACTGGATCCAAAATGGAGAAGGAGGAGTTCGACCTCGCTGTGCACTTGGTGGTGACAGCGTTGGAAGCCGAGAAGACTCCAGAAGACGCCCCGGAAGACAAGATGTCTTCTGGAAGACAGGAAGACGAGCCGTCTTCTCAGGTATTCTGCGTGGAGGAAGCGACTTCCCCGGATCCCTATGAGGTCCCCATGGTCCCTAGTCCCGCACCCGTGCCTCAGAAGACGGAAGAAGCACCGGTCGACTCCGCTTCCCAGAAGACGCTTCTGTCTTCCGAAGCAGAAGCCGAAGCCGAGGAAGACGCAGCAGCAGCGACAGCAGAGCCAGCCAAGGACGATGAGGAGGAAGCCACCTCAGTCTTGGAATATACAGGAGGGGTCTGCATACTCGTACCAGCAGTGGTTCGAAGATGTAGATAGAAGTAGTGGACAGTCTAGGAACAGGGAACGGCATCCTCGTGCAGTCTTGTTAGCTAGACTGGTGTGTCGAGGAGTAGACACAGGAAGTAGAGGGAGTGAGCTTCCCAATGCCATTGTGACTTCTTCTCGAGGAATAGATTGTGGATTTGAGTGCAGAAGCTTTGTTCATGTCTTCTGGATGGTGGGTTCTTTGAATTCGCTCCCAATTGTGCATGAGAAGTGTTCTTCTTGAGTGGCGGTGACTGTCAGCAGTTGTGAAAGTGTAGCTTGACTCGTTCAGTAGAGCACTTGGGATCTACGTACGAACGGTCTTATGGGTAAGGGATCCCAGAAGACAGAGTAGCCAGAGCAGCGAAGTGAAGAAGAAAGAAGCCTTCTTCCCACAGCAGAAGACGACATCCTCGAGTAGAAGACGGTGCAACAGTACTCATGTTTGTTGTCTTCCTCCCCAAACTATTACAAGCAGGGATGGCTTGTTAGTCAGGATCCGGACTAGAAGCCTGTCGGAATCTTAATTTATTCTTTTCATCTTGTTTTCTCTCGTTTGGATTTCTTATCTTCCCCATCTTCTTACCTTCTTCTAGTGAGTTTCCGATACTTCTATTGAGCTTCCGTGAAGGTGAATGTCGTTGTAGTGCTGCAGGAAGACAACTTCCGTAGGCAGAAGCCTGAGAAGGCTACAGGGGGCACACACCCTGTGATTAATCTAACCCGTTGGAATGTGAGTGTGAGAATAAGGTGTAACGACCGTTGCTAGTCGACTTCTGCGAAGCAGGGCAGCCTTCTGGAGGTGTGAGAAGACGAGCTGAACCCCCAGAAGACAAGAATCGCTTCGGGAAGACGGTATCGAGAAGACCGGAAGAAGCAACCTGGAAGCAGGAAGATCGTCTTCCCGAGCTTCTCTGTGCATAATTACGTGATATTTTAGTTGGTAGTTGTTTGTCTAGTTCTAGAGCACCATGTGGCGTGTCTGGAAGACGTGTGGTTGTGTGTGGTTTTGTGAGAAGACGGACTTTTTAGGCAAAACCCGTGTGTTTGTATGTTTGAACAGATCCTAGAACTTAGAGCAGCGATTACTTACGTAAATCCTCTGTGGGAACGATATTTTGTATACTAAATGGGCAAAAGGAGTAATCCTGCGTCACTACACGAAGTACAAATCTGTACTGAGAAAGGTAAGACCGGTAGCAGCTCAACTACCTGCTAACTCCCAGCAGCAAGTACAGTTAGTGGGGACTGAGCCTATATTGCGTGATCATAGACAAGTAGGGCACCAGTTTACTGAGGAGACATTGAAGGAGCTCCAGATAGGAGGGGTGATTTTTTGACTGAGGACGAGAAGACCGTGTTTGAGCAGATGATAGTGAAGCATGGTAAAGCATTCTCTTTTTCAGCAGAGGAGATAGGTTGTGTGGACCCAAAGGTTATAGCGCCTATGGTTATATTCACAATCCCTCATATGCCTTGGGACCTGAAACAGATCCCAGTTCCTCGTGCTTTGTTGCCTAAGCTCATTGAGTTGTTGAAAGAGAAGGTACAGATGAGGATACTTGAGCCGTCTATGGGACCATATTCTAGTAGGTGGTTCATTGTACCCAAGAAGTCAGGAGCTTTGTGTTTTATTCAAGACCTACAGCCTGCGAATAACGTAACCATTCATAACGTTGGGACGGGTCTTGTGATCAAAGAGGTAGTAGAGGCATTTGCAGGAAGAGCTATCTATTCGATAGGAGATATATATTCTGGTTAAGATCAGTTCCAGCTGGCTGTGGAGAATAGAGATTTAACTACTATGCGTACGCCCCTGGGGTTGATGCGGATATGTACTCTTCCACAAGGAGCGACGAACTCGGTGGCTCATATGCAGAATGCGATGCATAAGGTACTAAGGGAGTTTGTGCCTGATGTTACCATTCCGTTTCTAGATGATATTCCTATAAAAGGTTGCGCGGTTGAAGATAAGGATGGAGCAGTACTTGCGAATGGATGTAGGAGGTTTGTTGCAGATCATATCAGGGATGTAGAAGGTATCTTAACTCGTTTGGAGGAGGTACATCTCGCCCTGTCAAGAGCTAAGTCCAAGTTTGGTGTGTCTGAGATTTTAGTAGTTGGACATCTATGTGGTGCTTTTGAGAGGCGACCAAACCCGGAGAAGGTTGAAGCCATAGCTAGGATGGCAGACTGTAAAAATATATCGGAGGTCCGACGCTTTCTAGGTGCTTGTGTATTTTATCATTTATCCATTCCTCATTATGCTCATGTTGCTTAGCCTTTGTATGCATTATTGAGGAAGGGTAAGAGGTTTGTATGGACCTCAGTCCATCGAGGAGCTATGAATAGGCTGAAGGAGGCTCTACAGTCTCCACATGTTCTAAGAAGAGTAGACTACGGGTGTGAGAGACCTGTCATTGTCACAGTAGATACTAGTCCAAAGGTGATTGGCTGGGCAATAGGTCAAGATGATGCGGATGGTATGCGGCTTACCTCTAGGTTTGGAGCTAGGATCTTGACAGACAGGCAACGAGATTATCCTCAGGTGAAGCGTGAGTTGTGGGGGGCGGTGACAACGATGAAGACAGACCGTGAGTTTCTGATTGGTGCTCATGTAGTCCTAGAAACGGATTGTCTACCTCTACTAGGCATGATATCCAACTGTACCACGCTAGACATAGCAATGTTACGTCGGATTGTCTATATTAAAAGCTTGAACCCAGAGCTGAAGCATATAAAAGAAAAGGAGAATATGGTCGCAGATATGTTGTCAAGAGCTCGATTTGTAGACGAGGATGTCATGATTTCAGAAGCTGAGAAAGAGGAGAGAAAGGATGCTCAATGTCAGGTTAATCGACGGGCTACGAACTTGGAGCCGTTGATGTTTAGAGAGGAGCTTTACACAGGTAGACTTCGTGACATAGGGTATTATCTAAGATTGTTGGAGAGGCAAGAAAGATGGAGCAAAGTGGAGTTCAAAGAGATAAAGAAATAAGCTTACAACTATCTATTGCGGGATGGGTATCTTTGGAGACGGCCACAGAGGAGAGATGGGATGTTCATACGAGTAGTGGACGATCTGCAGACTAAGCAGCAGCTAATGAAGGAGTTCCATGATACTTTGTGGGTCGGACATCGAGGGATTTGGGCTACCTACGTCAAGTTGAAGGAAAGGTACTGGTGGAAAGGTCTGTATCAGGATGTAGTGAACTACGTCAGTTCCTGCTTGCATTGCCAGTTCTACTCATAGATGCGGTATAGAGACGGTCTCGTGCCAACTTATTCGCCTTGTATTCACATCCAGTGGGTTTTCGACTTGGTGGTAATGCCTCTGGGGTTATGGAGCATGCGATATTTGGTTTTGGCTCGTGAGGATCTCTCCAACTTTGTAGAAGGACGAGATTTGAGGACGAAGATCACAGAAGAGATATGTAAGTTTGTTCTTGAGGATATTATCTGTAGATATGAGTCTGTAGGAAGGCTACGAGCAGATAGGGGAGAACTACGTGGTGCAGAAGCGAAAGAGTTTTTTGCTCGATATGGTGTAAAGCTCAAGCTTACTACTGCGATGAATCCAGAGGGGATTGGCAAGAGCGAACGAGGACATCCATCAATAGTTCAGGCTTTGGTGAAAGCGTGTGATGGTAAGCATAGAGAGTGGCCTAGGTTACTCCTTTTTGCTTTATGGGCAGATAGAACAACTCATTGTTCTACTACAGGGTACATGCTTGTTGAGTTAATGTTAGGACAAAAACCGATGATGTCAGCCGAAGAAGACTTTCCTACCTGGGCTACCTTACCGTGGGAAGAAAACATGGACCGTGTGCAACTTCTCTCCCTATGAATCCGACAGCTAGAATGTAGAGAGGAGGATCTCGCTGAAGCGCAGCGACGGCTGAAGACGGCTCGACTTGGTAACAAGGAGAGGTTTGATAAGACTCATAGGCTTCGACCAAAACTGATACAGATTGGGGACAGGGTGTTGGTATACGATAGCACATTGGAGAACCAACACTCTACAGTTCAAAAGTTTTTGAGAAGGTGGTTTGGCCCTTACCTTGTCTCAGATGTACATCAGAATGCTACTTATTCCTTGCAAGAGCTAGATGGCACGTCTTTAAGGCTTCCAGTTGCTGGGAAACGAATGAAGCTATTCAAAAAGAGAGAGGGGACTATGGAGCTAGCTGAGTTCTTAAGTTCAGAGCAGACAGGAGCAAATGAAGACCTTTCTGAGGCGGTCGAGGAGAGCGAAGACGATTTGGAGGACCACGAGGATCGGTGATGGATTGGCACATACCAGAGGATGTGCAAGTTTGGAGGGGGTGAATGTCGTATTATACGTAGGTCTGTACAGTGAAAAGTATTGTAGAGAGATTTGTTTTTCTATATTGTGTAAAGGAAGCTGCCCTGTAGCTTAACAAGCTAGGCAGGAGCTAAGCTAGGGCGATGCTTGGTAAGCTGTCCCTTAGCTTAGACTGAAATATCACCCTGAAAGAGATCGAAAGGCATCAGAATGCAGAGCTCGACGAGGAGAGCAACTTCATGCTTCCAGTCTTGACAGAAAGTATTTTAAGTAATAGTTAGCACGGGCTTTAGACTGAGAAATATGTGAAAGAGGGAAATCCGTCGATTCTAGCTCGTGACTCGAACTCAGAGTCTGATACCGTGAGCGTGTAGGTGTTCACAAATACTATAGTTTTGACTCCTTGTTCATTAAAAACGGAGTTGTATAGAGAAGTTAGCGTAGGAAAGGCTAGTAAAGATTTTACAGAAAAATTTCTTCAGGAAAACATATGTACAAAAATTTTTACCTTCTTGAACAGAACCAAAGGCCATCCCAGTGATAGGGCACCTGCCTAGGAGGGAAGTGGTCTCAGGATCAATCCTCCCTGGCCTCTGGTTCTTATTCCGGCATGTTGGCCTCCTGAAAGGGAGTCTATGTTGGATATGCAGCCACGTCTTGCATATCTAGGGACGGGAGACCGGTATCTCCCTTAATCGTGGGTTTCCTGACCTAAGCCTCCGCATGCCATCCTGAATATACTATAGGAGATACCTAGTGTGCATATGGGGGGGCTGTAAGTCCTGTGGGGCAGCCTCATAAGTGTTGGGGCTTCGACCTACATTGGATGGCTTGTAGTATATTCAGGGTGGCATCAAGATGGCATCGAGGGCACGGGAAACTTTTGCTGATTATTATGTACGCATAAGGACAGCAAGGGAACAGCTTAAGCTGGAGCCTTAAAACTGAAGCGGAAGCTTGAAGCGGAAGATTACAGGAAGCGGAAGATTACAGCGGAAGCTTGAAGCGGAAGATTACAGTGGAAGCGGAAGCTTGAAGCGGAAGCGGAGATTTCTCTGGGAAATTTTGGGAGAAAAGGGAGAGCTGAAGCGGAAGGAGGGGGATTAGAGATTGGGGTTTTGGGGACACGCAGGAGAAGCTAAGAGGATGGGGAAAGATCAAATTGATGACAGATTGAATTGGGAGATCATCGTAAGGAGAGGGGCAGGAGTTTTAAGCTTGGACGTTGTCTAATAAACGGTTCTGAGGAGAAATTACTCTCAGGAGGCAGTTTTATTTAGAGAGATCGTTTGAAAATCTACAGAGGACTTTTGATCGACGCTGGATAAAATTTTTGAGAGTTTCAGTTGGAGCAAAGAGAGGAATAAGATTCAGGGGTCCGAATTTCACTATTAGGTTCGGATTGAGACGTACTTGGGAGACTTTTGGTTGAGAACTGATCGACGGGAGAGAAAGGCACGCAGGAGAGGAAGAGAGAGAGATTTTTCTTTACAGTTGAAGAGATTGATGATGCAACGACACTGAAATAAAGTTATTTGAATCTTGAGAGACCTATCTGTGTTCCTAAGAGGTGTTGGAGTGCTTGTTTTTGTAATCGGTGGGTACAAGAGGCTGTGGTTTGAGATTTCATCGTCGGCAGCAACCTATTTTTCTTTCTAGTCGTTTTTCTCTGATCGGTCACAGTCAGGAGGTCCGTCTTCTCCAAGAAAGACTCTCAACTCGACACCGTACGCAGAAGCAGAAGACCATAGTGGTGGAAGAGGCATCCTTGCTTCTGGAAGACAAGGAAGACACCTCCGTCCGGATCATGGGGATGAGTCTGTCTTCCGCGAGAAGAAGACTGGAGGAGTTCAGTGCCTTCTTCCACTCGGAGATCCGACCAGCTATGGAGTTGGTGGAGAAGAGAGCGATGGCTCAGGAGAAGTCACTACAGCCTGGATTCAGTCTGCGCACCCTGATGCGGTAGGAAGAAGATCAGAAGAAGGTAGAAGCGCTGGAAACCAACCTCCGCACCACGGAGAAGCTCACAGCGAAGTACAAGACGGAAGCAGCCGCTTCTGCCAAGGAGTTAGCGCAGTTGAGGAAGAGCAACCATGAGTTGCAGGCGCGTTTACAGCAGCGTGACCAGGCGGTTCTGCGAGTTCGGGACAAGATCACCACCCTTGCAGAGGAGAAGACGACGTGGAAGACACTACGGTGTCGGAGTGTAATCCGTCTACCTAGGAAAGCGCCGGGCTTCTGGCTGTGGTTGTTCACTCAAGAGGTTGGCTTTTAGGTTACAACAGGGGCTATAAACACTCACACATATGTGTAAGATCTAGTAATATACCCAGAAGGCGAAATTCAGGTCTAGCCGGCAGTAACAGGATCCGGCGGTGAACTTTGACACTCACGGAGAGGAAAACTATGAAGGTTTAGACCTCTAAACTTCCCTTGCATGCAAATGAGGTACTACTGAACTCACAGACGAAATTTCAGCCTGAGATCAAATTCTGACACGGAGATATGAACAGAAAAGTTTTGAGCAAGAAAACTACGGCAATTTCTGGTACCTAGCTGGCTATTTCAACCTATAACAGGAGTTTGGCTCGATCAATTTCAAAGTTTTTTACAGGATTTGCAGTCTACAGGGTGCTGAACATCCCTGTGAAGTTGGGACTCCTGAATTTTCACAGAACTGCAGATCTCCTCCTCTGAAGTCGCTGCTCTAGATTAAGAGCTTTTCAGACCCCCTTAGCTTCAGCGGCCGCCCTGAATTACTCAGTTGCTCAATCGATATGAAACTTTTTGTGAAATCGTAGCCCTGCTGGCGGAGAACACAACCTCGAAGTTTTGAAGCAATTTTCTCAAATCTGCTGCGAGTGACACTGAAAACCCTAAATCCAACCAAAATGATTCAATTCTAGCACAATCCGAACTTCAATTGCTCATAACTCCGTCTTTATTGACTCAAATCGATCGAAATTTTCACTGGAAGTGCTTGGCATGACGAGACCTCTCTCCCTATGCTCTCAGATTTCGAAGATCCCTCACCAAATGCTCGAACTCCACTCTAGAGCTCTGTTTCTAAATTTAGAGTTTAACAAAAGACAAAAATGGACCAATGGGAGTTCATAGCTCCACTTGGTTGTCCTTTAGTACCCTAAACCACGTGGCAACTTAGTTTTACTCATAGGCTACCACGTCAAGCCTCCTAGAGTGCCAGCGTAAAACTTAAATTACTTAAAACGACATGCAGCCCCGAAAAATAACTTAAATCAGCTAGAAAGCGTGCATGGGCGACACTCAAATACAACCCATGAGCTTAAGCCCTATCAACATGGTAATCAACCTACTAAGACTCAAAATAGTGTTAACACCGTATGCAAAGGTGTCAAACATATACATAAACGACTAGAAGTAATATAAGCTAACTTCTAGAACTACTAAACTCAAGCGTCGGAGTAGAAATATAACATGTAGCCGCCAAGTAGCGCGACAACGGGAAGCTGCAGAAGCACAGACTGCAGAGGAAAAGACGTAGCGGGAAGCAACGGAAGCTCGTGCGCAAGGGATGCTAGCTCAGACGGTGGAAGCGCTTCGGAAGAAGTTTAACTTCACTGCGGGTAGGAAGCTTCTTATCTTAGCTAGGGAATGGGACGACGAGTCTGTAGTATCTTACGTTGCCCAAGAAGCTTCTCAACTGAGTGAGGTTAGCAAGTGGGTGAAGTTTCATGATGATTTCTACCTTAGCAAAGTCAACTTCTATGCCTCTTCCAGAAATCCTATGTCCTAGCAAAATACCTTCTGACATACCAAAGAAACACTTCTCAGGGTGAAGAGCCAAACGATGCTCTCTACACTTCAAAAAACACTTCCTTAGGAATATCAGGTGATCTTCTTTCGATCCAAACACACAAAAATCATCCAAGAAGATCTCCATGAAAGTGCAAAGATACTCCTTGAAGATTGTGATCATTAGTCTTTGAAATGTGGCGGGTGCGTTGCATAAACCAAACAGTATTTGGTTGTACGCGTACGTGCTCCAATCAGTGATAAAAGTGATTTTCAACTTGTCTCCTTCTCTGAATGAAACTTGGTTGTACCCAGAATACCCATCCAGGAAGTTGTAGAACCCATGTCCTGCTACCTGGTCTAACACAGAATTGGTGAAGAGTAAAGGATGATGATCCTTCTTCGTGGCCAAGTTCAGCTTCCGGAAGTCCTGACATACTCCGATCTTATCTGTCTGTTTCTTTGGCACGATGACAATAGGAGCTACCGACTCACTACTAAGTACTGGGAAGATGACTCCTGCCTTCAGATATTGATCGATCTGATCCTTCACCAGAAGCGAGTACTTGGAGTTGAGTCGATACTACCTCTGCCGTGCAGGAACAACGCCCTCCAGCAAGTCAATACGATGCTCTCTCAGTTCTCGAGGTATGCCCTTCATGTCTTCTATGGTCCAAGCGAAGACGTCTTGGAACTCTGTTAAAAGTTCTCTAAAGTCTTCCAACTGCTGGTCCTCGATCACCTTGGAAAGTTTCAACTTCTTCCTCGGGGCAATCTCCATCTCTTGAAGACCATTAGGGTTCATCATTCCTTCAGTGTGACTGTACTCACTGACGCCAAAATATTCCGGTTTAGGAGCTTCTTCTAGTTCGGATTCGTCTTCTGGAAGATCAGCTAACTGATCTTTCGAAGGGAAGAGAGTACTTTCATCTTTTGGAAGATCAACTTTCGGGTCTTTCGACGAGAAGACAGTACTTTCGTCTTCTGGAAGCTCTTCTTCCGCAATTTCGTAAAACTCAATGTATCCATAGATCACGTCTTCTGCCTCTTTGGTCGTACCTATAGTACTCAAGTTATTCACCACAAACTCATCATATCGTTCATCAATGTCAGAAGACGCAGCTGAGTCTTTTGACGTGTACCTCTCAGTCCTAGAGGGAGTTTCACCTTGATGCCCAATCTTCATCCAACAGAGTGAGACTTTGGTCTTCTCGCTCGACTTGGGTGTAAGATTGGAAAACCTCAAACGATGTCTTTTCCAGTCGATAGTCACATTTGCAGCATATAACCAAGGTCTTCCTGTCAACACCTGATATCCCATCTTAGCTACAGGTCGCAAAATAATGTAGGTGAGGTAAAAAGACACTCCCCCAATTACCGTCAAGATATCTTTCAGTTGTCCCAAAGGTCGTCTTCTGGTCTGATCTGCCATTCTGAGGATCCTCGGAGTAGGCTGGAATTCAGTAAAGCCTAGGGCATGCGCAATTTCTTCAGTCATGATGTTGACTCCGGAGCTAGAATCAATGGGTACTTTCTTCAGAAGACAGCCATGGATCTCCATATCAAGTTCTAGGGCTCCCAAGTCCTCATGCTCTATCCTCAGGATCGGGATGCTCTGGGGAAGTTTAGCTGTTCTCCGCTTCCTCGATCCTCGAAGCACAGACTGTAACAGCTTCTTGTAACCAGCATTGTCATCCAAAAGCTGTTGGAAGGTTACATCCGTCTTCGGATTCCACAAGTCTCGCAAGAAGTCATAAGGAGATCACTTCATAAGAGTGATTGGTGTTTCCAACAGAGAAGATGTAGTAGCTGCTTCTTTGGGTGGAAGACCAGAATGGTGTCTTCCCTCGACTGGAAGCTGTTCCCGAGAGACAGGGCTGCCGTAGTCAGTGGAGGAAGTTGCTGTACTATCTTCCATCGCTTCTCCAGCTCTTCTTGCATGATCGCTTCAACCTCTTGCCAAATATCAAGAGCAAAGTACTTCGGATCTTCTCGGTTGTAAGCAGGAGAAGAATGTCGCTCAGGAGAAGATGACCTCTCCTTACGTTGCTTCTTCTTCTTGATCTCCTTTTGACGGGATTCTGACTTCCTTTTGCTTCTGGTACTTACCTTGAAGACCGCTTCATCCATGACTTCTTCTAGAGGCCAGCTGTCTGAATCCGGGCAAGGACTCCAAACAATACCATCCGCCAAAGTGAAAGATAAAACTTCCTCAAGTGGTTTCGTCTTTTGAGCTGCAATTGTGTTCTACAACTGAGGCTTCTTTCCTTCGCGCTTCCGAGGGTCCGATTCGTCTTCTTCTATATAGAGACAATTCGTACAATCCCCAGGATCTTCTTCTTCTATCGTGATGTGCTGTATCACTGCTAGCTCAAGTTTAGAAGCTGATGCAGCTTCTGTAGGAGGTGTGGTCTCTGCAAATCTAACCATCTGTCGTGGGTGTAAGATCTGAGGATAATTACATGTGAAGTGTCATGCTTCCTTACAATTTCCACACAAGGGTACTTGCCCAATCTGTCTTCTCGGATGAGGACAGGTGGACCACTAGTGTCTTGTCTCTCCACAATTGTTGCATGCTCTAGGAAGAGGATTTAGAGGTCGTTGTGATGAAGAAGGTTGCCAAGGCGTCCTGGTATGTACATTACTAGCCCTGTCTCTATGTGCATAATAATTATATTGGGCAGGAGGCGTGGGAGTGAACGCTTGTATCGTCTCGATCCTATAGCAGGATTTGTCACAAGGATCGTGTAGATATCCCTCATCGTCTTCTTCCCAGCCTGCCCAGTTGACAGCTTGGTCCTGCGTACACTGATCTCTGGTGTGATTGGAAGAGTTACAAAGGTTGCACCAAATGTTTGACCGGTGTGGTGCCCACAAATTACAAGATTCACGAATTTTTGAAAATTTTAAGATTAATAACTTGTTTGTATAATTGAAGAAGCGTTGTTACTTAAGATTACGTCTTCCTTAGCAGGAAGACGATCTTACGAACTTTTTGTAATAAGAAGTTGACTTCTTCGGAAGACGACCGTCTTCCGGGAAGCGTCTTCTCAGCGGTGTCTTCGGAAGACGGAAGACGGCAGAAGACGGAAGACGACGAAGACACGTATCTTCCAGAAGACGACAACCGAGGAGGAGGCTTAACTTGGTAAAAGAGTGGGTGTACCTACTAGGTAACACCAAGAAGGTAGGTAGGTCAGGTAGGTCATCTAGGGCCGAAACCCTTAAACCGTGGAGAAGATGCACAGAAAGCGCATTAGCAGATTTCCAACTTCCCGCAGCAGGAGCGTTTTTTGATTGAGAAGTTCGATTTGAGGGTGAGCCTTGAGTGAGGAGACAGCGGGGTGAAATCGAGTGAGGATTAGGTTCGATTCGAAGCTAGCAAGAAGGCAAGATCGAATTGCTGAAGGCAAGAAGCATTAAGTGGAAGACGTTTTCTGTGAGCACCCGGAAGCTGACATTGGAGGGTGACTGAAGTGGAATCGAAGGTGGAGTTAAGGCGTAGCCAGAAGCTGACAGCGGAAGCAACCTTGTGGGGTCGCATTGGAGCTGGAACCTGAACCAGAAGCGCGCGGAAGATCAAAGATAGCTCGAAGTCAACAGAAGACAGTAGAGGTTCTTCCCATGTTCTCTTCCCTTCCCCACTTGCTTCTCGCCTTGTTGGTATCCCCCGCGCTTCCTCAGTGGTTTGCAAGCAGCCTGATCGATCGATTCCTCCATCTTCATTTTCCTATTGTGACATTGGGCGCAGAAGCGCTGCCCAATTTCTGTCATAACTCTTCTTGATTCTTCCCGAGTTCAATTCGAGCTTCCCCACCCATCAACCTCAAATTAACGATCCCATCTATCAATTTCCCTACCCTACTACTCCTCTACTCCCGAAACCTTGAACAGAAGACGCTTCGAAAGATTGGTACATCTTCGGAAGACGCTTCAGTAGCTTGACTGTCTTCGAAGTCGACTGTAACCAATTCGTATCAAGAGTGGATTTGTGTTGCTTTTGTGTTAAGAGAGGCTTGGTACGAATCCTGAGTGGTGTGGTGAGTTCTTTTGTTATTTCGAGAAGTTGGAAGTCGGGAACTAGGCTTGTGCCTCCCGGTCTTCCAAGCTTCTCAAATCCACATCTTCCTATGAGAGGTGAGAAGTCAGAAGAACAGAGTGCAATTGTCTTGAGTCTGTTGTGAGGATAGATTGCGCGTAGGAAGAAGAACAGATGAGACCAGTGAAGGGAAGCCTGACTTTGGGAGGTCTTCAGAGAAAGACATTGATCGGAAACTGTCTCGGGTGTCTTCCCAGAGACCACTGTCACCGCAGGAGCCCGCAACCATCTTCTGAACCTGTTATGCACTCTATGTTTCGCGAATCTTGTATCTTCTGATAGGAAGTAGGATGTAATGCAAGGTGGGTTGTCTTCTTGGTAATCCATGCGAGGCCTTGCTTAGATAGGATTGTTTAGATATAGCTCGGAAGACGAGAGCTATTTAGGAAGTACTGTTAGAATCTCGGAAGACGGAGTAGCTGTCTTCTGGAAGACTAGTTTCGTCTTCTGAGAAGTAGAAGCTAGACTGTGGGCACTTGGGAAGGACTGAGCCTTCAGCTCACAGTAAGTGCGTGTGGCTTAGTGCAACAGATCTTTCAGTATGTCGATGCATCCTCGAGGGTTGGTGTTACCGGCGGTAGAGTTGGCCGAGGCCACACCCTTCCTCAAGGAGTTGGGTCTCGATTTCTTCCTATGGGATTGGAACCTCGCAGACCAAGGACTTCTGGAGGAGGTGTGGGCAGCGTTACCACTCCGCAACCGTGTACCTGCGAAGGCAGGAGTAGCTCGAGGAAGACCATCTTCCTGGACTGAAGATTGGTGACGCAGGGCCTTCCACAGGCCAGCATCTGAGGACCGAGGATATTGGCTCGAGAAGAAGATCCTACCCAGGGTCGTGAGTGAGTGGCATGTGTCTGGAAGCACAACTTGCCTCTTCATGGAGGATAGGCAAGGTAGGAATGCGTGGAAGATCGAATCTTACCGAGAGCCGAAGAAGCGACTTCTGACGAAGCTGTTTCTGCATCTCTTTCCCAAGGGGAAAGCGCAGAAGACGAGGTACCTTGGGGATCAGGACGTGGAGTTCCTGGAAGCAGTATGGAATGAAGGAGTGCCTGTCAACTGGAGCGCATTCTTCCACATATATGTACAGACGGAGCTAGCGTACTTAGGTACCCCGGCAGGAGGACACTTGACACCTTTCCTCTGTTACTTGTACGTAGCCATGAGAGATCTCAGGGGAGATCAGTTGGTGAAGTATGGGCCAACAGGGCAACATGAGACGAAGGAGGAGACCTCGGAAGACGATGACCGAGCAGCAGCCGCGACTCCTCCTCCCACTCTGATGCCGCAGCTGAGGCTCGGCTCTCATCAGAAGACGCTTCTGGTGAGAGAAGATGACTCTAGTGGGTCGGAAGACGTCACACCTCCGAGGAAGATGGGTCCTAGAAGTGTACCTAGTAAGACCACCTCCTTCATTCATTCGGGATCGGAGTCTGACTCACCGGAGGAGTCCTTGAGCACCCGAGCTGAGCAGAAGACCGCTTCTGCCACACCAGGGAGTCTTCCAAAGATTCCAGAAGACAAGGGAAGGAGGGATACTCCTACTGCGATGCGAGAAAGCGCAGTGAATGAGACCGCTTCGGTCATGCGGAGGGATCTTCCACCCCGGAAGATGAGAAGCTACTGCGCAGAAGATGAAGACCATAGTGGTGGAAGAGGCATCCTTGCCTCTGGAAGACAAGGTGGAGACCTCCAACCAAGTCGTGGAGATGAGCCTGTCTTCCGCAGGAAGACGACTGGAGGAGTTCAACGCTTTCTTCCGATCTGAGATCCAGCTCGCTATGGAGTTTCTGGAGAAGAGAGCGAAGGTTCAGGAGAAGCCCTTGCAACCTGGATTCGGTCTGCGCACCTTGCTGCGACAGGAAGAAGACCAGAAGAAGACAGAGTCGCTGGAAGCTAGTCTCCGCACCACGGAGAAGCTCGCAGCGAAGTACAAGACCGAAGCAGCCGCTTCTGCCAAGGAGCTGGTGCATCTTCGGAAGAGCAACCAGGAGTTGTAGGTGCGTGTACAGCAACGCGATCAGGAGGTTCTCCGAGTGCGGTGTCGTGTCGTGGACCGGCTCTTACCTGAAATTCAAACTTCGATGCTTGTCACTCCAAAGTCACTCATGAGAAGACAAGCTAGGCCCCAGCTTATGGGTTTTTGGCACAACTTCGGATCTTCATTTTTATCGCACCGGTGGATAGAGTTCCTTGTCAGCTTTCCATAGGCACTTCATCTACTTCGTTTGGACGCCTAGTGGAGAAGTTACAAGACTCGAAAGATGGAGAAAACAAGCTAGGCCCCAGCTTACGGGTTTTTGGCACAACTTCGGATCTTCGTTCTTATCGCACCAGTGGATAGAGCTCCTTGTCAGCTTTCCATAGGCACTTCATCTACTTCGTTTGGACGCCTAGTGGAAAAGTTACAAGACTCGAAAGATGGAGAAAACAAGCTAGGCCCCAGCTTACGGGCTTTTGGCGCAACTTCGATCTTCACTTTCATCACATGGATGGGTAGAGCTCATTGTCAGCTTTCCATGGGCATCTTGTTTACTTCGTTTGGACATCCAGGGAAGAAGTTATGCGATTCGAAAAAGGTAAAATCAAGCTAGGCCCCTAGTTACTTGCTGACTGGGTATTTAGGGCTTCAGGCGTTATATCAAAGACGCAAGGGGCCTGCTTCTTATATTTGAGGGTTGAACTTCGTACGTACAGACTGTAACAAGGGGGCTGCTTAAGGGACTTGCTTGCGCCTGCGACCTGTCAACGGACGGTGCGGGAGATTTGGAAGTCCAATGCAAACGCGCAAGGCGTCGTTGGGTTCAGATCTGTGCAGGCTACGCACTGGTTCAAACGGTTTGGGAAGAGATGGATCAAGGAGTGCGTACTGAGTGAAATTGAGACGCAGGAAGCAGATTTGGAGTTTTCAGTTACCTGTGAAGGAGAGTTGGACCGTTCGGGCCGTTCCGGAGTCCAAACTTGCTGTCCTTGGATCCAACGTGATCAGAACACCGAGTTCTACAGGAAATTGAAGACGATACCAGTTTTCATCGGGCGGTTTGGAAGTTCTGAGTGAAATTGGCTCGCAGGGAAGCGCTTACATCAGATTTTCGTTCACCTGCGACCTGAGGTTGGGCTGTTCTTCGCGATCGGTGAGCCAAGCTCTTCGTTCTTGGTGCCTACGCGATCAGGGAGTCTTCATCTACTCATAGGAGAAGACCGTGTGCAGATTGGATTGTTGGTTTGGGTGTGGTGAGCGAGTTTGAGCCGCAGGGAGCCGATTTACGTCAGTTTTTTGCAACCTGCGACCAAATTTCTTGCGTAGTTTTGCAAGGGGAACTCCAAACGGCTTGTTTGGAGTCTCGTTGGGTTCAGGGTAGCTAGATCTATCTGCCAGCGAAGACGGATATCAGTTTGGACGATCCGTTTGTGCGGTGTGAGCGATTTTAAGCCGCAGGGAGGAGTTTTTGGAGATTCGGTCACCTGCGACCAAAAATCGGCGATATCTCGGCTGTTGGGAGTCGGATCTGAAGGTTTCTTGGGTTAACGGAGTCAGCGAAGGAGACCCTATCGACATCTGAAGTCCGTTCAGCGAAAGGAGGAAGTCCACAGATAGGCCTTTTTCGGTTTCTTCGCTACGGGTTTTGCTCTTTTGAGTTCGTTAGAGTTCTGGTTGGCTGTACACAGCTTGTGATAGCTAGCTTTAGCTAAGAACTTGTACATGGATGTGATTTGGACTTGGGTTTGGATCGTGTGATACTGTTGTGGCTCTGTTTGTTAGCAAAGGGAAGTTTCTCTTGCTTTGAGCTACGCTTCGGTGTTTTCGGGTCAAGGTTGCGATTCAAGGGTTGTTTTCAAGGGCTTTTGAAGCAGGTTACAGACTGCTCTAGTCTGGTTTTCAGTTCTGTGCTCTTAAGAGAAAGAGCCGGCAGTGTACATACATTTGGGAGTGGTATATATCGCAGCATTCGCTTTCGTGGTTGTTTTTTCTCTGTCTTGTCTCTGTTTCAGCACACAACATCTCCACAGCCAGGAACCTCGCGTTTTCCTGGACATCCTTCACGCAATATCCGACACGATACGGTGGTGAACTCGACGTGAAGGTCCGGGGTGGAGATTTGTGTGTTAGAACTTGGAAGAGGAGATCAACAATCATGAACGAGGATGAAGATGGGTCTGATTGTTCGGGTGGATGCTGTGGACCTGGGATGATGGATTTATAGACGATTGGGATCATGGGAGGATGGGAGGATGGGACGAGCCATGACTATGGACGAGATGGACGGATCAGAGGGTATACCAGGGATGCAGTTTGATGCAGCAACTGCACGATTGTTTCAAGCCTTCACTTTGTTTATGCGACAAGAGCAAGAGAACCAACAAAAGGAGGCTTTGGGGAAGAAGGCGCTTGGAAGGGTGATCGACAAGTTTGATCTTTTTGGTGGGAGGGACATCTCTGAGTACTTGAGATGTTACAAGATGGAGATGGATTTAGATCAGGTACCGGAGAAGGAGATGATCGAGACGTTCGAACTCGCTGCAGTGCTTGAGATAAGGGAGCATGTGAAAGGTCTAGCAAAGCGTTTTGGGAGGAACTGGGATACATTTTCACATGCACTGATGGAGGAGTATTTCTTGGAAAACTCAGATCGAATAACCAAGAAATCGTTTTTGGAATGGGTCAATCGATCCAACAAGGGTTTACAGCCTACAGAGCTGTTAAAGGAGTTTGAGAGACAATTCTCTCAACTACCTCGGGTGGACAAGCTAACCTTGGAGAGCTACAAGACGGAGCTGTTTCTTCAAGCTGCGGATGAACCATGGCAGGAACAGTTGGAGCTACTTTTGGAGGATGGAGAGGAAGAAGAAGGGTTGACACGAAATTGGGAGGTTGTGCATGAAGCTGTTGAGCTTCTTGTCCGGAGACAGACAAGGGAAAGGGTTACAAGGTTGACACCTGCAGCGTTGACTACCACACCAATTCGGGTAGTATCTGAGGTTCAACCTCTAGTTGTGGTTGTAGAGGAGAAGGATCCAACCATCGAGGACCTACGGCAAAAGATGCAACATCTACAAGCTCAGGTTACTAGGTTGGAGGATAAGGTATCGTCGACCAAGATGGAGCTTGTACCCAAACCAGCTTGGGTACATCACTGCTTGTGGTGTGATGATACTGATCATCAGCGGGACGATTGCATCGACTTTGCAGAGTCTTTGCAACGAGAGATTATTTCTTGGGAGGATGGAGATGTTCGGTTCAGAAGTACGGGTACTCTCCTTCAAGCCAACGTTGGTAAAGGAGGGATGAAGAGGTTTGTGGATGATTTCTTTGCGGCACATGTAGTTGTAGCTATTGAAGCTACAAGTTATGGTGCTAGGGTGGAGGAGATTGAGCATGATCTCCATATGGATGATTTGGATGAACACGTGGATCCAGACGAGCTCAAGTTGGATACTGCATCCACGTTGCAGTGCGAGAAGAAGGACCAACAAGATACTTCTTCAGGGAAGCAAGCTGGGGAGGATAAGGTTCAACAGGAAACTATTCTTCCTGAACTTGCAATGGAGGGCGATCCTTCACAACCGGAGGAGATGGTTGAGGTGCTGATAGCGGACATGGTTGATCTGGTTGCAAACATACAACAACCAGATATTGATGCAGTGATGGATGTGAAGGGAGGTTGGGAGGAGTGCATTCAAGATGTAAAGGTTGGGTTCCTATCACAAGAAGTCTTGGATGCGACTACAAGGGAAGTCCATGATGCTTACATCGGCTTCATCAAGGACGGACATGCTGAGGACGGAGGGGAGTGGACGGATGCTCTCGAGGCTACGGGTATAGGATGATGGGTAAGGATGGCTTACAGGGGAGAAGCCATTGCTGAAGATGATTTGTGTTGAGAGAATGATGCTTGGAAGGTTGCAAGGGTTTTCAGAAGAAGATATCAGGGAGGATGATGGTTGAGGAAGATACTATTCTACAGCGAGACAATGATGGTTGCAGTTGAGGATTCTGGTTGCAGCAGTGTGGTTCTTTTTTTTCAGAAAACAAAGAAGAGAGGATTAGGTACGATGACATGTGCAGACTTGAAGTTGAAGGTTACAGTCAGGATACGGGTGATGATTGACAGGATGAGGGATGTCTACTACGACACTTGGGTTTCAAACCTCGACGATGAGATTCAACAAGACGGATGGAAGACATTTCTATGGTATGATGGGTTATTCTTTCTATGTCTTCGCATATTGAAGATGTGTAGATTTAGAAGGGGTGATTGGATGGGAGGTTCAAGGTGAAGATTGATGAGCATGGATCTAGGGAGGATCATGGCAGGATTGCAACTTCAAGATGACGATCGAGTTGCAGACTTGAGGATGAGGTTGACCGAGATGAGAGGAGGATGAGAAGATGGGAACGGGTGTGCGTGCCGGTCCACTCCTTGGTTGGTATCTCTGGTGCATACCGGAGGATGCACAGGTTTGGAGGGGGTGGATGTCGTGTCGTGGACCGGCTCTTACCTGAAATTCAAACTTCGATGCTTGTCACTCCAAAGTCACTCATGAGAAGACAAGCTAGGCCCCAGCTTACGGGTTTTTGGCACAACTTCGGATCTTCATTTTTATCGCACCGGTGGATAGAGTTCCTTGTCAGCTTTCCATAGGCACTTCATCTACTTCGTTTGGACGCCTAGTGGAGAAGTTACAAGACTCGAAAGATGGAGAAAACAAGCTAGGCCCCAGCTTACGGGTTTTTGGCACAACTTCGGATCTTCGTTCTTATCGCACCAGTGGATAGAGCTCCTTGTCAGCTTTCCATAGGCACTTCATCTACTTCGTTTGGACGCCTAGTGGAAAAGTTACAAGACTCGAAAGATGGAGAAAACAAGCTAGGCCCCAGCTTACGGGCTTTTGGCGCAACTTCGATCTTCACTTTCATCACATGGATGGGTAGAGCTCGTTGTCAGCTTTCCATGGGCATCTTGTTTACTTCGTTTGGACATCCAGGGAAGAAGTTATGCGATTCGAAAAAGGTAAAATCAAGCTAGGCCCCTAGTTACTTGCTGACTGGGTATTTAGGGCTTCAGGCGTTATATCAAAGACGCAAGGGGCCTGCTTCTTATATTTGAGGGTTGAACTTCGTACGTACAGACTGTAACAAGGGGGCTGCTTAAGGGACTTGCTTGCGCCTGCGACCTGTCAACGGACGGTGCGGGAGATTTGGAAGTCCAATGCAAACGCGCAAGGCGTCGTTGGGTTCAGATCTGTGCAGGCTACGCACTGGTTCAAACGGTTTGGGAAGAGATGGATCAAGGAGTGCGTACTGAGTGAAATTGAGACGCAGGAAGCAGATTTGGAGTTTTCAGTTACCTGTGAAGGAGAGTTGGACCGTTCGGGCCGTTCCGGAGTCCAAACTTGCTGTCCTTGGATCCAACGTGATCAGAACACCGAGTTCTACAGGAAATTGAAGACGATACCAGTTTTCATCGGGCGGTTTGGAAGTTCTGAGTGAAATTGGCTCGCAGGGAAGCGCTTACATCAGATTTTCGTTCACCTGCGACCTGAGGTTGGGCTGTTCTTCGCGATCGGTGAGCCAAGCTCTTCGTTCTTGGTGCCTACGCGATCAGGGAGTCTTCATCTACTCATAGGAGAAGACCGTGTGCAGATTGGATTGTTGGTTTGGGTGTGGTGAGCGAGTTTGAGCCGCAGGGAGCCGATTTACGTCAGTTTTTTGCAACCTGCGACCAAATTTCTTGCGTGGTTTTGCAAGGGGAACTCCAAACGGCTTGTTTGGAGTCTCGTTGGGTTCAGGGTAGCTAGATCTATCTGCCAGCGAAGACGGATATCAGTTTGGACGATCCGTTTGTGCGGTGTGAGCGATTTTAAGCCGCAGGGAGGAGTTTTTGGAGATTCGGTCACCTGCGACCAAAAATCGGCGATATCTCGGCTGTTGGGAGTCGGATCTGAAGGTTTCTTGGGTTAACGGAGTCAGCGAAGGAGACCCTATCGACATCTGAAGTCCGTTCAGCGAAAGGAGGAAGTCCACAGATAGGCCTTTTTCGGTTTCTTCGCTACGGGTTTTGCTCTTTTGAGTTCGTTAGAGTTCTGGTTGGCTGTACACAGCTTGTGATAGCTAGCTTTAGCTAAGAACTTGTACATGGATGTGATTTGGACTTGGGTTTGGATCGTGTGATACTGTTGTGGCTCTGTTTGTTAGCAAAGGGAAGTTTCTCTTGCTTTGAGCTACGCTTCGGTGTTTTCGGGTCAAGGTTGCGATTCAAGGGTTGTTTTCAAGGGCTTTTGAAGTAGGTTACAGACTGCTCTAGTCTGGTTTTCAGTTCTGTGCTCTTAAGAGAAAGAGCCGGCAGTGTACATACATTTGGGAGTGGTATATATCGCAGCATTCGCTTTCGTGGTTGTTTTTTCTCTGTCTTGTCTCTGTTTCAGCACACAACATCTCCACAGCCAGGAACCTCGCGTTTTCCTGGACATCCTTCACGCAATATCCGACACGATAGCGGGAGAGGAGAAGATGACATGGACGACGCAGCGGGAAGCCGCAGAAGCGCGAGTTGCAGCGGGAAGCAGCGGAAGCTCGTGCACAGGAGATGCTAGCACAGTCGGTGGAAGCGCATCGAAAGAAGTTCAACTTCACTGCGGGTAAGAAGTTGCTTACCCTGGCTAAAGGATGGGACAACGAGTCCAAGATGATGTTGGTGGAATGCAGGGAGAGCATGTTCAGGTATTTGGATCGGCAGATAGAGGGAGTGAAGACACTCTATGGTCTTCCCTCGCTTCCGACACCCGCAACTGCATCTTCTCAAACTCCATCACCATCTACTGGATCCGAATTGGAGAAGCAGGAGTTCGACCTCGCTGTGCACTTGGTAGTGACAGCGTTGGAAGCCAAGAAGACTCCGGAAGACGCCCCGGAAGACAAGATGTCCTCTGGAAGATAGAAAGATGAGCCGTCTTCTCAAGTATTCCGCGTGGAGGAAGCGACTTCCCCGGACCCCCATGAGGTTGCATGGTCCCTAGTACCGTGCTAATGCTCCAGAAGAGCGAGGAAGCACCGGTCGACTCCGCTTTCCAGAAGACGCTTCTGTCTTCCGAAGCAGGAGCAAGAGCAGAGTCAGAAGCCGAAGCCGAAGCCGAAGCCGAAGCCGAAGAAGAAGCAGCAGCAGCGACAGCAGGACCAGCAAAGAGCGATGAGGAGGAAGCCACCTCAGTGACACCCGAGGTAACTGCAGGGCTTTCTAGCTTATCAGAAGTCGCGTTAGGAGCTCCGATAGGAGCAGATCAGGTAGAGGTTGCCTCCGAGCAATCAGAGTAGATAGTAACCGAAGTGATAATTCCAAATTTAGTAGGCACGAACATGCTATCTTAAGGGTGGCAGTTTTCCAATCTTAAATTAGTTAGGATACCATGTGGCAGCATAGGTAGCGTAGGAGCAACAAGATGGATGGCTAATTAGGAAGGGGAACCGCTTGCATGTGGGGTGGCAACCTCCTGTCAGTGCCTCTCTCTCCCTGGTGGTCTCCTCCTCTGTTTTCTCATGGCAGCGACATAAGTAGGATCGAAGAGTAGGAAATCGGGGTTCTGTAGGCTCTGCACACAAACACATCGATTTGACGGTGCAGACGGAGAGCACACACAGACACATGATAGACATTACAGTGTACACTCATCCGTTTTTGGAAACATACGAATAGTCTGGGAATACACAGGAGGGGTGTGCATGCTTGTTACCAGCAGTGGTTCGAAGATGTAGATAGAAGTAGTGGACAGTTTAGGAACAGGGAACGGCATCCTTGTGCAGTCCTGTTGACTAGATTGGTGTGTCGAGGAGTAGGCGCAGAAAGTAGAGGGAGTGAGCTTCCCAATGCCAATGTGACTTCTTCTCGGGGAATGGATTGTTGATTTGAGTGCAGAAGCTTTGTTCATGTCTTCTGGGTGGTGGGTTTTCTTGAATTCGCTCCCAATTGTGCATGAGAAGTGTTCTTCTTGAGTGGCGGTGACTGTCAACAGTTGTGGAAGTGTAGCTTGGCTCGTCCAGTAGAGCACTTAGGATCTACGTACGGACGGTCTTATCGATAAGGGATCCCAGAAGATAGAGTAGTCGGAGCAGCGAAGAGAAGAAGAAAGAAGCCTCCTTCTTGCAACAGAAGACGACATCCTCGAGTAGAAGACGGTGCCACTGTACTCACGTTTGTTGTCTTCCTCCCCAAACTATTACAAGAAGGGATGGCTTGTTAGTCAGGATCCGGACTAGAAGCATGTCGGAATCTTAATTTCCTCTTTTCATCTTGTTTTCCTCTTGTTTGGATTTTCTCTTCTTCCCCATTTTCTCTCATCTTCCCCATCTTCTTACCTTTTTCTAGTGAGCTTCCGAGACTTCTATTGAGCTTCCGTGAAGGTGAATGTCGTTGTCGTGCTGCAAGAAGACTATTTCCGTAGGCAGAAGTCTGGGAAGGCTACAGGGGGTATACACCCTGTGATTAATCTGATGTGAGAATGAGTAAGGTGTAACAGCCGTTACTAGTCGACTGGAGGTGTGAGAAGCCGAGTTGAACCCCCAGAAGCCGAGAATTGCTTCAGGAAGACGGTACTGAGAAGACCGAAAGAAGCAACTTGGAAGCAAGAAGATCGTCTTCCCGAGCTTCTCTGTGAATAGTTGTGTGATATTTTAGTTAGTAGTTGTTTGTTTGGATCCATAACACCTTTTGGCGTATCTGGAAGACGCGTGGTTTTGTGAGAAGACGGGATTTCTATGCAAAACCCGTGTGTTTGTGTGTTTGAACAGATCTTAGAACTTAGAGCAGCGTTACTTGTGCAAATCCTCTGTGGTAATGATATCTTGTATACTAAATGGGCAAAAGGAGTAATCCTGCGACACTACAACCGGGAAGCCGTAGGTTGCTTCCGCTTGTCCTTCTGGTTCAGAAGATGAACCTTCAGGTCGGCAAACTGCTTCAGCACTTCATCGATCCGAGGATCCGATGCAGACTGAATGATCTAAGTCTGAGGAATCTTCTGCACAACTTCTTCCCTGGATCGTGTCTTCTCCTTCTTCTTCTTCCGTGTCTTCTTCTCTTGTTCACATTCAGATTCTGAACTTTTGACAGTAGACTCTTCAGAAGTAGAGGAAACTTCCGAATCACTGTTATCAGTTTCAGTGGACTTGGACTTCCTCTTGGACTTCCTAGAAGACTTCTTCGACTTCTTTGACTTCTTTGAGGTCTTCCCCCTGTCTTTCGTCATGTTCCGAGTGATGCTCGAGGTTTCATACTGCTCGGTATGCTTATGTACTTCCACTAAATCATCACCTCCTCCTCTTCTGCAGTACAACTTCATATCCTGAGACAATCCTCCCAAGTACCAGTCCACGGCTTGCTGGGCACAATAACCGGGTCTTCCTTGGTTGTGAGAGATGTGATCCAGGAGGTCTTCAAACCTCTCGTTGTAATCCAGCAGTGTCTCTTTCTTCTTCCGTTCGAGCCTCTGAAGTTCTACGAGCGTTGTCGTGTCGTGGACCGGCTCCTACCTGAAATTCAAATTTCGATGCTTGTCGCTCCAAAGACACTCATGAGGAGACAAGCTAGACCCCTGCTTACGGGCTTTTGGCACCATTTCGGATCTTCGCTTTCATCGCATCAGTGGATAGAGCTCTTTGTCAGCACTCCATAGGCACTTCGTCTACTTCGTTTGGACGCCTAGTGGAGGATTACAAGACTCGAAAGATGGAGAAAACAAGCTAGGCCCCAGCTTACGGGCTTTTGGCACAATTTCGGATCTCCACTTTCATCACATAGATGGGTAGAGCTCGTTGTCAGCTTTCCATAGGCATCTTGTTTATTTCGTTTGGACGTCTAGTGAAGGAGTTATGCGACTCGGAAGAAGGAAAAATCAAGCTAGGCCTTAGGTTACTTGCTGACTGGGTATTTGAGGCTTCAGGCGTTATATCAAAGACGCAAGGGGCCTGCTTCATTATTAATGGATAAGAGAACTTTGTACGTACAGAGACTGACGCAAGGGGGTTGCTTAAGGGGCTTGCTTGTTCTTGCGACCTGTCGGTGGACGTTTTGAAGAATTGGAAAATCCAATACACGCGTGCAAGGTGTCATTGGGTTCAGATCTGTGCAGGCTACGCACAGGTTAAGACGGTTTGGGAAGAGACGGATCGGGGGTTGTGTTCTGAGAGAAATTGAGACGCAGGAAGCAGATTTGAAATTTTCAGTTATCTGTGAAGGAGAGTTGGACCGTTCGGGCCGTTCCGGAGTCCAAACTTGTTGTCCTTGGATCCATCAAGATCAGAACAACGAGTTCTTCAGGAAATTGAAGACGATATGAGTTTTCATCGGACGGTTTGGGAGTTCTGAGTGGAATTGGCTCGCAGGAAAGCGCTTACATCAGATTTTCGTTCGCCTGCGACCTGAGATTGGGTTGTTCTTCGCGATCGGTAAGCCAAACTCTTCATTCTTGGTGCCTACGCGATCAGGGAGTCTTCATCTACGCATAGGAGAAGACTGTACGTGAATTGGATTGTTGGTTTGGGTGTGGTGAGCAAGTTTGAGCCGCAGGGAGCTGATTTACGTCAATTTTATGCAACCTGCGACCAAATTTCTTGGGTGGTTTTGCAAGGGGAACTCCAAACGGCTTGTTTGGAGTCTTGTTGGGTTCAAGGTAGCTAGATCTACCTACCAAAGAAGACGGATATCAGTTTAGACGATCCGTTTGTGCGGTGTGTGCGGTTTTAAGCCGCAGGGAGGAGTTTTTGGAAGTTCGGTCACCTGCGACCGAAAATCGGCGATATCTCAGCTGTTGGGAGTCGGATCTGAAGGTTTCTTGGGTTAACGGAGTCAGCAGAGGAGACCCTATCGACAATTGAAGTCTGTTCGGCAAAAAGAGGAAGTTCACAGATAGGTTACAGGCTGACCTGGTCTAGTTCTCAGTTCTGTGCTCTTAGGAGAAAGAACCGGCAGTGTACATACATTTGGAGTGTATATATCGCAGCGTTCATTTTTGTGGTTGTTTTTCTCTGTCTTGTCTCTGTTTCAGCACACAACATCTCCACATCCAGGAACCTCGTGTTTTCCTGGACATCCTTCACGTAATATCCGACACGATAGCGTCATCCGGTCAAAGCCCACTCCTCTGAACCTCTTCGAGAAGCCTTCAAAGTAGCCCAAGCGACCATTACTAACTCATCATCCAACACTTTACTCATCCACTTCCTTCTCTTCCCTACGATCAAACTAGGAAATACACGGAGTCTATCAACATCAGAGTCTTCCTTGTTGGATCTAGAGATGATCTCGAACATCGCGATGAAGTCGTCCGCATCAGCATCATCGTCGTACGGAGGGTACTTCTGCCGAGTGTGGGAAGTCATGTTGACTGCCGGTGGGTGCTGCTGTCAACTTCTTTCTCTCTTAGGTCCAAATGGTGGAGATGGTCTTCTCGAAGGCCCAGGTCTGTCTGAGTCACGAATATCATCTTCTGAGTCAGAGCTACTGTCACTGCCACCTTCTGAGATGTCTGGAGCGATCTCCTCCAGTCTTTCTTCACCTTGAGAAGCCTCTCCCATACTTGGGAAGATGTCTTCCGCGTAACCAGTACCAAAATCTACTTTATACACGTGGTCACCAAGTTGACTTCTATCTTCTCCAAAGATAATGTTCGATATGGAAGGCTCTTCCAAATCTATCGATCGGATCTTCCTGAGCTCTTCTTCTTTCCTTTGATGTCTCAGGGATACCCGCTTCTAGAGAGAACCGCTGAGGTGAATGTACCCACTCAGGGTCCTTACCCGCGCGTCTTCTGCTTCTTCCTCTGGTTGGAGGCATCCACCAGAGTGTTGAGAAGAGATGTCCCTCTTCTTCTAATCCTGGATCTGATAGGCTGGAGGTCTGAACAACTTGTCACAAGTTTGGAACGTCTTCTTCTCCTGTTTCATGTTGCAGTTACTGCAGTCTTCCAAGATGCTCTTGGAAGCAGGGAAGCGGCTTCTTCCATTCCCCTTGATGTATCTCATCAGCTTCTGGTTGCAATTCCTATCTTCTAGCAAGATAAAGTCTCACAACACATTCAACTACAACCCAAGTTAGGGAATAATAGGAATAGAAAACTAACTATTGGCACACGATTCTAGGAAGCTTAGAACAGTCGTTACTAAGATGAAATCCCCGGCAGCGGTGCCAAAAATGAGTACTCACTATATGTAGTGACTCAGGATTTCTCCTTTTGCCCATTTAGTATACAAGATATCGTTCCCACAGAGGATTTGCACAAGTAACACTATTCTAAGTTCTAAGATTTGTTCAACACACAAACACACGGGTTTTATCTAGAAATCCCGTCTTCTCATAAAACCACACGGCTTCCAGATCCTTCAAAAGGTGCTATGGACCTAAACAAACAACTACCACCTAAAATATCACACAATTATCTACAGAGAAGCTCGGGAAGACGCTTCCTTATTCCAGGTCACTTCTTCCGGTCTTCTCAGCACAGTCTTCCTGAAGCAATTCTCGGCTTCTGGAGGTTCAACTCGGCTTCTCACACCTCCAAAAGACTGCTCCTGCTTCGTAGAAGTCGAACTAGCAACATCTGTCACACATTGTTCTTCCAAGTCCCAACGGGTTAGATTAATCACATGGTGTATGCCCCTTGTAGCTTCTCCAGGCTTCTGCCTACGGAAACGGTCTTCCTGCAGCACTACAACGACATTCACCTTCACGGAAGCTCAATAAAAGTCTCGGAAGCTCACTAGAAGAAGGGAAGAAGATGGGAAGATGGGGGAAGATGGGAAAGATGGGAAAATCCAAACAAGAGAAAACAAGATAAGAATGAGAAATTAAGACTCCGATAGGCTTCTAGTCCGGATCGTGACTAACAAGTCATCCTTGCTTGTAATAGTTTGAGGAGGAAGATCACAAACTCGCGTACAATTACACAGTCTTCTACTTGAGGATGTCGTCTTCTGCTGTGAGAAGAAGTCTTCTTTCTTCTTTTCTCGCTGCTCCGACTACTCCGTCTTCTGGGATCACTTCCCCGTAGGCCCGTCTGTACGTGGATCCGAAGTGCTCCACTGGATGAGCCAAGCTGCGAATCTGCACAACTGCTGACAGTCACCGTCACTCAAGAAGAATGCTTCGCATGCACAATTGGGAGGGAATTCGAGGAAACCCACTACCCAGAAGACACATACAAAGCTTCTGCACTCAAATCTGAAATCAATTCTTTGAGAAGAAGGCTCATTGGTGTCGAGAAGCTCACTCCCTCTACTTCCTGCTCCTACTCCTCGACACACCAGTTTAGACAGCAGGACTACACCAAACAAAGGCGAGAAGAAGTGAGAAGAGGAAAGAACGTGGGGAAGAACTTCTACAGTCTTCTTTTGCTTCCCGAGTTGCCTTCGACCTTCTGCGCGCTTCTGACTCTGGTCCCAGCTCCTAATGCGACCCCACTGAGCTGCCTCCGTCGTCAGCTCCAGTCTACGCCTCAATCGATCGAGCCACCCACCTCCGATTTCACTCAACTGCTTCCAATGTCAGCTTTCCGAGAGCTCACAAAAACGCCTTCGCTCCCTGCCTTCCGTGCTTCAGTAATTCGGTCTCGCCCTTCGCCTAGCTGCCAACTGGTCCTCACCTTGCACGCTTTCCTCTCTCGATTTCCTCTCGCGAAGCTCACTCTCAGAAATCGATCTTCTCAAGCGCGCTATGCTGCGAGAAGTTGGAATGCGCTAATGCGCTTCCTGCACATCTTCCTCACAGATTAGGATTTCGACCCTAGGTGACTTACCTAACCTACCTACCTGTTCGGTGCGACCCTGTAGGTACAACCACTCCTTTATTGAAAAAGCCGTGGTTAGGCCTTCGCGGTCGCTGTCCTCCAGAAGATGGTTGTCTTCCGCCGTCTTTCCGTCTTCCGAAGACGCAACTGAGAAGACGCTCTTCCGAAGATGGTCGTCTTCCGAAGAAGTCAACTTATTATTACAAACAGCTCGTAAGATCATCTTCCTGCTAAGGAAGACGTAACCTTAAGTAACAACGCTTCTTCAATTATACAAACAAGTTATTAATCTTAAAAATTTAAAAATTCGTGAATCCTGTAATTTGTGGGCACCACACAACTCTTGGTTGCTCTTCCTCAGCTGCGCTAACTCCTTGGCAGAAGCGGTTGCTTCCGTCTTGTACTTCGCTGCGAGCTTCTCCGTGGTGCGGAGGTTGGCTTCCAACGCTTCCACCTTCTTTTGGACTTCTTCCTGCTGCATCAGGGCGTGCAGATCGAATCCAGGCCGAGCGATGGCTTCTCCTGAGCCATCGCGCGCTTCTCCACCAACTCCATAGCTGGCTGAATCTCCGAATGGAAGAAGACGCTGAACTCCTCTAGCCTTCTTCTCGCAGAAGACAGGTTCATCCCCACAATCCGGTCGGAGGTATCTTCCTTGTCTTCCAGAGGCAAGGATGTCTCTTCCACTGCTGTGGTCTTCTGCTTCTGCGTGCGAGAAGAATCTACTCTTCTCATCTTCCGGGGTGGAAGATCCCTTCCCTTGACAGAAGCTGTTCTCTTCACTGCGCTTCCTCGCATCGCAGTAAGAATGTCCTGTAACGACCTATGTTACACATCGGAAGTTTATCTATTAGTAAGTTATTTAGTTATAACTAAGTGTTGAGAATGTGTATTTGCTGCCCAAGTACTTTAAGGAGGTATCAAGTTAGTCATGACTAGCTAAAGTTAGTTATGGTTAAACTAAACTGTACTTTTGGCAGAATTCAGATATTTCTTAAAGAGTGAGCACTACTATCTTGTCATCTTGTCTAAAAGGTAGAAAGGAGGTGGAAAGTATCCTTTATCTCCTTTTTGACTTGATATTAGTGGTTGGATTAAAGTTGTGGACTTTGTGAGCATTAAAAACAAGAAGAGATTCCACATGTTTCTTTTTTAGTGGGTCCTAGTGTAGAGGGGGGTGGAAATTCGAGATTCCTTGAGAATATTCCAGAATCCTTCTAGAAGTTGTTGACTTTGAAGGAATAAGCCCATGTGAAAAGGTAAGAAGCCCATGTGATTAATGTTTTTATCTTAAGTAATATCTTAGTAAAACCCGGTAAAAGTAGTTACGGCTGAGTTACCGGAGGGTACCAAAGTAAAAACCTAGAATATGTAAATAGAGGAGTAGAGAAGAGCTCCTCATTCTTGTTTTCACATTGTCTAATGACAACTTGAGTAATATAGAGAGTGTGAGATATTTTTAGCATGTGAGAACTTGAGAGACGTCGTTAGAATGGAGGATTTTAGTTGATGAGTTTATGGAGATTTTTAGTTGATAAGTTTGTGGGTGTATGAATGAGTGAACTTAGCATTTTTCCCTTCAAGATTCATGGTGTGCTTCCATCAAAGCCATCAAAGGTGACCCCTGAGTGAGAGACAGGCCCGACATTTGCAGATTCATCGATGACGATCGTGGTGGTTGAGAGATCAGGTGGGTAATTGATCGATGGGATCGTGAAGGGTTTACATTTTTGGTTTCGTTGCCGGGATCTCACTTGAAGAGATCATTGAAAATGTTTAGAGTTCAGTTCTATATTAGACAAAAAGAGATTATGAGAGAACACATGGAGAGAACGTTAGGAGGAGAAAGAGCTAACGCGATGTTAGCAACATTAGAACCTTTCGTGTATCCCGTAGTGATCTATGACGCATTCGAGGTTATTCTTTACATCTTGTTCACTTAGAAAGAGTTTGAGGAGAGTTGAAAGGGATGAAACAAGAGTTGTAGAGAAAGGAGGAGAGAGAAGTTATTAGAGGAGAAAAATTTCCGAGTTTGAGGATTTCTGCTCTCTGGAAAATTTTTACAGTCATTGTCAAATTTGCTGTGAATTTAATTTTCCAGTGAAACTTTCGAAGACTGTAGCTTGGCTGATATCCTATCTACTACAACAGAAATCATAGGAAAAGGTGGTCTAGAGAAGGAGCAATGAATTTTCAAAGTTGAGGGGGTCTATTTGTGAGAGTTGAGGAATTCTGTTCTCTGGAAAATGTTTAGAGTCATTGTCAGATTTTCTGTGAATTTTATTTTCTTGAGAAATTTTCCAGTGTTTTAGATTGGCTGATAAGCTATCTAGGACAATAGAAATCAGGAGAAAAGGTGGTATGGAGAGAGAGCCATGAATTTTCAAAGTTGAGGGGGTTGAAAGTCATGAGAGAAGTGAAAATATACAAATTTCAGTTCTCTGAAAATTTATACAGTCAGCACCATCTCTTTTGATTAAGGAATTTTCTATTGAAACTTCATTAGTTAGTAGCTTGGAGGTTGAGCTACTGGAGATCACAAAAATCTTGGAGAGATCTCTTACCGATTAAGAGATATATGATTTGACATACAAGGAGGTCTTGACAATACTTCATGGGGAATCCAGTTCGAGTGTCGAGGTTGAAGAAGAGACGTTTGGGAGTTAGAACGGAGACGGAAAAGCTAAAGTTAAGTATAGAGGTGTTGAGATCAAGCATTTATTGCAGTTGGGATGCCCTTTTTGCTCTATATCAAGAAGCTTCTGCGAGCATCGGCGCAGATGCGAACAAGATTGAGTTTAAAGCAACATTCACTGTGGAGGCCACGAATGTTTCTGGCGAAGTAGAGTGTGATTTTTACAAAAGTGACTTTAAGATGTCTGCTAGGATTAGTACAGATGATGGTCATGAGGATATTATCATAGACTCTTGATTTTAGATTAGATTTTATTTCGTGTATAGCATGTATAATACACTGTTTTCAGTATAAAGCTCGAAAGAGTTAAGAAAGTGATGTAGAGTTATTTTCCTCAAAGATATTTTGTTCACTTAATGGTTGAGAAGGTGCAACATGAGTGGAAGTTCGAAAGATTGGAAAGTTAGATTTAGAAACCTTCCTCAAGGTTTAGATGTCATAGTAAGCATCATAGAGAGCTCGAAAGAGGTTATCGTTGAGTTTGAGAATCATAGTACAAAACCTCAAGTAGAATCTCCGAGGAGAAGAGTAGAAACCGACTTGTTGTGTTATTTCTGTAGAGGGTTGGGACATAAAGTAGTGAATTGTCCAACTAGAATCAGAACCGAGAGAACTAAAGGGAAGCGAGAGTATATTGATTTAAGTCTTCGAGTGGGTCCATTGTCACCAGTGCCAATTCATCTTCTAGGAGAAGATCCTTGTCCAAGTTGTGGAGTGGGTGATCTATCAAGAGGACACAAGTGCGTCGATGTGACTGCCCTACTTACGCCAGTAGTCGAGAAGTTGGACGAGACTCAAAGAGTTGAGACGGAGAAGTTGTCGACTTCAAAAGAGGACTCGACTGAGTTGTGATGGAGATCGTCATTCAGATGATGGAGAAGGCGGTGATGCGACTTAGGCTCATGATTACCTCGGGAGAAGATGGCACAAGAGGTGTTGTTACAACCATTTCCTTTTATTTTACCTATGGTAGATTATTCGCGAATAGAATTGGTGATGTTCGTACTCTTTTAGCGAGTAGTTATTGCACAAAAATTAGAAGGGTAAAAAGGATAGTTACAAGATGGGGAAGTTACCATTGTTTCATGGGAAGGACAATGAAGATGTAGAACTATTTGTACGAGACTTCAAAAGGGGTTGCATCGGAAACAACGTGAGAAGGAAGGAAGAATGAGTGTTGTTACTGCCAGAGTTTTTAGAAGATTTTGCTCTTACGTGGTATGAAGACCGAGTGAAGAGCAAGACACCTGGTGCAGTTGAAGACACATGGGAGACGTTGAGTAATGCACTCATCGAAGAATTTCTTCCAGAAGAGAGTTATGAGAAGCTCATGGTGGAGCTTACTCATTTGAAGCAACGAGACGACAAGAAAGTTCAGCAATATGCCGAAAAGGTGGATAAGTTGGAGCAACGGTTTCGGACGGTCCTACGGAAGAGTGGAGACAATGTGGAGCTAACGATGGCGGGGATTGGAGCAGTGTTGACCAAGAACTTGGTGGGAGGGTTGAGACCTTCAATTCGAACCCAAGTGAGGTACGAGAAGCCAACAACCAAAGCGGAGACCATCAAGATTGCGACAAATATGGAAGAGAGTTTGGATGAAAGGGATATCATCCAACCTCATCATGCCGCTCTGGTGTCGACTCCGACTCTTGGTGTAACCACAACGATAGCATCTGCACCATCACAATTGGTGATCGCTTCAACGTCAGCTCCTCCTCCAACGGTGGTGCCAAGATCATTTGTCCCTACAGCGGTGTCTACTGCCACTTCTGATTTCCATGCTGAGTTGAAGAGCATCATCGATACTCTTACGGATCTCAAGATAAACGTGGTGCAGTTACGAGAATGGAGGAACAAAGGTGGAGGAGGAGGTCAAAGAGGCTACGACAACAATCCCAACCGAGGAAATCAAGGTAACTTTGGAGGCAACCAAGGTAACTTTGGAGGAATCACTTGTTGGACGTGTGGAGGTTCTCATTTCCAGCGAAATTGTCCTAACAACGGAGCAAGAGGTGCTGAAGCTGTCAGAATGAATGTGGGTGGAGGAAATCCATCACAAGGACGAGACAAGGAGGTGGCTACTATCGATGTCGTGCGAGATCCCATCTACGAGAAAGGAGAGAGTTCAAACTCTTCTCATGCACCGATGGAGCTTTTAGCTCAAGAAAGGAAAAGAACTCGATTTTCTGATGAACCGGTTTTCATGGAGGAGTCAGCAAGTAGAAGTACTCGTCTGAGTAATGTTTCGAGTACACCGAGGGAGCCAAGAAGGAAGCTGGGATGACAGATTTCACCATTTTATCTTCCCAAGCGGGATATGATGTGGTTGAAGATGTGGGTGCTCAGAAAGCTAACATCACTGTTGGACAACTGATCGCACTTAATCCCAGCTTACGAAAGGAACTCAGAGGAGGACTGAGTTCTAAGAGAAGCAAGAAGAAGAAACCCAAGAGCAAGACATCAAAGTCTGTGGGAGTTGGTGTGGTGGATGTGCATGCTTCAGAGGTATGCACTAGGGCTTCAAAGATTGAAGTCCGGTTGAATGATCACTACGTCTTTGACGTTATCGTGTCGGATATTTTACGTGAAAGATGTCCAGGAAAACACGAGGTTCCTGGCTGTGGAGATGCTGTGTGCCAAACAGAGACAAGACAGAGAAGAACAACCACGAAAACAAACGCGCGATATATACCACTCCAAATGTATGTACACTGCCGTTTCTTTCTCCTAACAGCACAAAACTGAGGAACAGACTTGAGCGGTCTGTAACCTACTTCAGAAGCCCTAAAACAAACCCCTGAATCGCAACCCTAGCCTGAAATCGCCAAAGCGTAGCTCAAAGCAAGAGAAACTTCTCTTTGCTAACAACCAGAGCCACAACAGTATCACGCGATCCAAACACAAGTCCAAACCACATCCACACACTAGCTCCTGGCTAAAGCTAGCTACCACAAGCCATACACAACCAACTAAGTCCTTAACGAACTCAAAAGGACGAAACATGTAGCGAAGGAACCGAAAAAGACCTATCTGGGAACTTTCTCCTTTCGCCAAACGATCTTCAAATGTTGATAGGGTCTCCTTCCCTGACTCTGTTGGCTCAAGAAACCTTCAGATCCGACTCCCGATAGTCGAGATATCACCGATTTTCAGTCGCATGTGACCGAACCTTCAAAAACTCCTCCCTGCGGCTTAAAACTGCTCACACTGCACAAACGGATCGTCCAAACTGATATCTGTCTTCTCTGGTAGGTAGATCTAGCTATCTTGAACCCAACAAGACTCCAAACAAGCCGTTTGGAGTTCCCCTTGCAAAACCACTCGAGAAATTTGATCGCAGGTTGCAAAAAACTGACGTAAATCGGCTCCTTGCGGCTCAAATTCGCTCACCACACCCAAACCAACAATCCAATTCACTTACAGTCTTCTCCTATGCGTACATGAGGACTCCTTGATCGCGTAGGCACCAAGAACGAAGAGCTTGGCTCACCGATCGCGAAGAACAATCCAATCTCAGGTCGCAGACGATGAAAAACTTGACGCAAGCGCTTCCCTGCGAACCAATTTCACTCAGAACACCCAAACCGTCCGATGAAAACTCGTATCGTCTTCAATTTCCTGAAGAACTCGTTGTTCTGATCCCGATGGATCCAAGGACAGCAAGTTTGGACTCCGGAACGGTCCGAACGGTCCAACTCTCCTTCACAAGTAACTGAAAACCTCAAATCTGCTTCATGCGTCTCAATTTCTTCCAGAACACAACCCCCCGATCCGTCTCTTCAAGAACCGTCTTAACATGTGCGTAGCCTGCACAGATCTGAACCCGATGACACCTTGCGCTCGTGTATTAGACTTCCCAATTCTCCAAAACATCCACCGACAGGTCGTAGGAACAAGCAAGTCCCTTAAGCTGCCCCTTTGTTACAGTCTGTACGTACGAAGTTCAGTCCTGAATAATAAGAAGCAGGCCCCTTGGGTCTTTGATATAACGCCTGAAGCCCTAAATACCCAGTCAGCAAGTAACTAGGGGCCTAGCTTGATTTTACCTTCTTTTGAATCGCATAACTTCTTCTCTGGATGTCCAAACGAAATAAACAAGATGCCCATGGAAAGCTGACAACGAGCTCTATCCATGTATGCGATAAAAGTGAAGATCCGAAGTTGTGCCAAAAGCTCGTAAGCTGGGGCCTAGCTTGTTTTCTCCATCTTTCGAACCCTGTAACTTCTTCACTATGCGTCCAAACGAAGTAAACAAGATGCCCATGGGAAGCTGACAACGAGCTCTATCCACTGGTGCGATAAAAACGAAGATCCGAAGTGGTGCCAAAAACCCGTAAGCTGAGGCCTAGCTTATTTTCTCCATCTTTCGAGTCCTGTAACTTTTCCACTAGGCGTCCAAACGAAGTAGACAAAGTGTCTATGGAACGCTGACAAGGAGCTCTACCCATCTATGCGATGAAAATGGAGATCTGAGATTACGCCGAAAGCCCGTAAGCAGGGGCCTAGCTTGTCTTCTCATGAGTGTCTTTGGAGCGACAAGCATCGAAGTTTGAATTTCAGGTAGGAGCCGGTCCACGACACGACAACGTATTGGTGGATGGAGGGTCGGCTGTAAACGTCATATCGGAGAGGTTGATGAAGAAGTTGGGGATGGAACCAACTCGCCCGGCTAGCATTGTCGTGGGGATGGCTAACAAGCAACGGATAAGACCTCTTGGTGTGTTAGAGAAGGTGGTCATGTTTGTGATGGGAGTTCAAACATTGATGTCCTTTCAAGTGTTAAAGGGCTCTAGTTATGATTTACTCCTAGGTAGGCCTTGGTTGAGAGCTGTGCGCACCACTGATAGGTGGCACAAGGGATACTTACAGATTGGGCCTAGAGATCATAGAGTGATAGTTCCTCTCTTGGGTGTTGGAGTTGTGACTTCTGACTCTGATAGACCCACTAGTGACTACTGGGGATCTGATACGGAGGATGATCAGAGTGTCTCATAAATAGATACCGGAGATTCTTACGATCAAGAATCCTCGTCTGAGGACGAAAGATTTGGTCGAGATGAATCATTACATCAGCTTAGTGCTATTGATTTGTTGCCTCGACCAGCAGTAGAGAAAGATCCTGACAAAGAAGAGTTGAGTGAGGCAGAGATTGTGAGAAGACTCTCTACCCTGAAGTTTGGTATCAATGTTACTCAAGAGGAGAAAAGTATATTCTTAGATATATTTCTAAAATATATCCATGTGTTTGCTTTCAGCTACAAGGATTTGAAGGAGGTGACTCTCGAGACTCATCGAATCGAATTGGAGGAAAACGCAAGACCAGTTCGACAGAAGCAGAGAATGATCAATCCTACAACAGCAATGATGGTCAAGGAGGAGATAGACAAGTTGAAGGAGGCGAGTTTCATTTATGAAGTGGAGAAATCAGAATGGGTTTCACCCATTGTGATTGTCAAGAAGAAGAATGGTAAGCTGCGAGTGTGCATAGACTATAAGAAGTTGAATGCAGTTACCAAGAAGGATTATTATCCTCTACCATTTATAGATGAGATTTTGGAAGAAGTTGCTGGTCATGAGTGGTACAGCTTTGGTGATGGTTATAGTGAGTATAATCATATCAAGATAGCACAAGAGTACCAACAGTTGACTACTTTCACTACTCCTTGGAGAACATTTGCATTTCGGGTGATGTCATTCGGACTGTGTAATGCTCCGGTCACGTTTCAAAGGTTCATGAACAAGGTGTTTGAACCATTCATAGAGAAGTTTATTCGGGATTTTATTGACGATTTCTGTGTGTACGGAAGAAAAGAGGACCACTTTGATCATGTGATCAAAGTTTTGCAGCGGTTGGAGCAAGCCAACTCTTCTCTAAATCCAGAGAAGTGCATCTTTGGCTGCAAAGAAGGTCTACTGTTGGGACACATCATTTCCAAGAATAGAATTGCGGTAGATCCTGAGAAGGTGAAGAAGATTGTGGATCTTCCATTTCCGATCAACTTGACAAAGTTAAGACAGTTCTTGGCATGGTTGGATATTATCGTAGGTTTGTCTTTTCCTTCTCAAACAAAGCAATAGCTTTGACTATTTACATGAAGAAGGGAGTTGATTTTGACTTGATAGTGCATGATCAGAAGGCAAAGGAAGCATTTGAGGAGTTGAAAAAGGCATTGGTGACAGCTCCTATACTTGCTAAACATGAGTGGAGTAAAGCATTTATTCTGTATACGAATGCCTCCAATGTAGCAATCGGATGTACATTAAGTCAGTTAGATGGAGACGGGCATGATCATCCTATAGCTTATGCTAGTAGGCAGATGGTTCCAGCGAAGAAGAATTACTCCGTGACTGAACGAGAAGGATTAGCGGTGATCTTTGGATTGAAGAAATTTCGACACTACTTGCTAGGAGGGAAATTTTCCATAGTCACAAATCACAAGGCTTTAAAGTATATCTTTAATAAGCCTAATGCCGAAGGTTGTATTGCTCGTTGGAAGATCCTTCTAACAGAATATGATTACGTGATCGAAGATAGACCATGGAAAAAGCATGCGAATGCTTATCTTTTGTCGAGGGCTTATGATGATGAGGGAGAAGAATTGTTTGATGATTCATTTCCAGACGAACATCTGATGACCATCACAAGCATTGAGGAGATACCGGACGAGTACAAGAAAATATGGAGTTTCCTTACAGATGGCTCTTTTCCAGAAGGTATGCATACCCGAGAACGTAACGCGTTGATCAAGAGATGCAAACCTTACACCATGGTGGAGAGAATTCTGTTTCATCAAGGAGCAAATGGATTACTAAGGAGAGCAGTTGGTCAAAAGGAGGCATTCAAGCTAATGCACGAGTTTCACGATGGAACTGTTTGCGGAGGTCACTTTGTTGGTAAGATAACAGCCTTCAAGATTTTGGATGCGGGTTACCACTGGAGAGGGATTTTCAAAGAGTGTTTAGACAATTGCAAAACTTGCGACGTATGTCAAACATTTGCTCTAAAGTCTACTAGAACACCTCCGTTAAGATCAATTCCCGTGTTAGGACCGTTTGAGAAGTGGGGTATTGACTTTGTAGGTCCTCTTAATAAGACACCTCGAGGCAATAGATATATTGTTGCCGCCATTGACTATTGTACCAAGTGGATAGAGGCTAGACCTTTGAGAGAGACCAATGAAACAGAAGTCGGTAGATTCCTATGGGAGAGGATCATCACAAGATTTGGATGTCCGTTAGAGTTGGTCTCGGATAGAGGATGAGAGTTTGTAGGGAGCATGACTACTGCTATGCTATAACACTTTTCTATCAAGGCACGAGTAACGACCTCATACAAACCAAATGCTAATGGTCTTGCGGAGAAGATCAATCTTGCACTTTGTATGATGCTCGTCAAAGATGCTGGTGTTGAGACTATGAAACATACTTGGGATAAGAGACTACATGCCATCTTATGGGAGTACCGAACGACAACAAAGACTTCTACTGGGTACTCTCTATTTCGACTAGTTTATGGAGTGGAGTCCAAGTTGCCGATCCAATTCGAATTGGATTCTTTTCAAACTATTCAACGAAAGTTGAAAAAAAAAAAAAAGGTAGAGGGGAGAAGACGTGGTCAGATCAAGAAGAGAGCAACTCATGGAGTTGGAAGAGACCCGAGCGGTAGCAATGATCCGGATGGAACGAGCTCAAGCGTATCAAAAGAAGAATTACGACAAACGGTTGGGCAAGAGTGAGGTAAAACCTTTTCAAGTCGGAGATTGGGTTATGTTGTATGATGCTATCAGATTCAAGAGGGCTAGGAAGAAGTTTCTTCCGAGATATTTTGGTCCTTTTGTTGTAGATAAGGTGTGGAGCAACTTCACATATGACCTTCAGGAGCTGGGAGGAAGGAGATTCGATAGGGTAAATCATGACAAGTTGAAGTTGTTTCATCGACGAAAGTTCTCTCTTCATTTCGAGGACGGAGCGAAAATTTAGTCCGGGGTAAAATGTAACGACCTATATTACACATAGGAAGTTTATCTATTAGTTAGGTATTTAGTTATAACTAAGTGTTGAGAATGTGTATTTGCTGCCCAAGTACTTTAAGGAGGTATCAAGTTAGTCATGACTAGCTAAAGTTAGTTATGGTTAAACTTAGCTGTACTTTTGGCAGAATTCAGATACTTCCTAAAGAGTGAGCACTACTATCTTGTCATCTTGTCTAAAAGGTAGAAAGGAGGTGGAAAGTATCCCTTATCTCTTTTTTGACTTGATATTAGTGGTTGGATTAAAGTTGTGGACTTTGTGGGCATTAAAAACAAGAAGAGATTCCACATGTTTCCTTTTTAGTGGGTCCTAGTGTAGAGGGGGGGTGGAAATTCGAGATTCCTTGAGAATATTCCAGAATCTTTCTAGAAGTTGTTGACTTTGAAGGAATAAGCCCATGTGAAAAGGTAAGAAGCCCATGTGATTAATGTTTTTACCTTAAGTAATATCTTAGAAAAACCCGGTAAAAGTAGTTACGGCTGAGTTACCGGAGGGTACCAAAGTAAAAACCTAGAATGTATAAATAGAAGAGTAGAGAAGAGCTCCTCATCCTTGTTTTCACATCGTCGTAATGACAACTTGAGTAATATAGAGAGTGTGGGATATTTTTAGCATGTAAAAACTTGAGAGACGTCGTTAGAATGGAGGATTTTAGTTGATGAGTTTATGGAGAGTTTTAGTTGATAAGTTTGTGGGTGTATGAATGAGTGAATTTAGCATTTTTCCTTTCAAAATTCATGGTGTGCTTCCATCAAAGTCATCAAAGGTGACCCCTAAGTGAGAGACAGGCCCGACATTTGCAGATTCATCGATGACGATCGTGGTGGTTGAGAGATCGGGGGGTAGTTCATCGATGGGATTGTGAAGAGTTTACAGTCCATCCAACCTTCATCTTCTAGACTCTTTGGAAGACTCTCTGTAGTAACAGAAGCGGTCTTCTGCGCAGCTCGGACACTCAGTGGCTCTTCTTGTGAGTCGGACTGTGATCCAAAGTGAATGATCGGGAAGAAAGTGGTCTTCCTAAGCACGCTCTTAGGTCCCATCTTCCTCGGGATGTCGCGTCTTCCGAACCACTGGAGTCTTCTTCCCTCACCAGGAGCGTCTTCTGATGAGTGTCTGGCCTCATCTACGATACTAGAGTGGGAGGGGGAGTCATGGCCGCTGCTCGATCGTCTTCTCATGAGGTCTTCTCCTTTACCTCGTGCTGCCCTGTTGGCCCATACCTCGCCAACTGGTCTTCTGTTAGGTCCTCTTGGTCATGTACAGATAGCGGAGGAACGGAGTAAGATGTCCTCCTGCCGGGGTGCCTAAGTACATCAGCTCTGCCTGCACATATGCGTGGAAGAACGCGCCCCAATTGATGGACAATCCTTCCCAAATGACTTCTAGGAATTTCACGTCTTGGTCTCCAAGATACCTCGTCTTCTGCGTCTTCTCCTTGAGAAAGAGGTGAATGAATAGCTTCGTCAGAAGATGCTTTTGCGACTCTCAGTAAGCTTTGACCTTCCATCCGTTTCTTTTCTGCATGTCCTCCAAGAAGAGACAAGATGTGCTCCCATGCACATGCCACTTCTCCGAGATCATGGGTAGGATCTTCTTCTCTAATTCGTACCCCTTGTTCTCTGCTTCTGGCCTCTGGAAGGCCCTACGCCACAATTCTGCTGTCCAGGAAGATGATCATTCCCGGGCAACTCCTGCCTTCGTAGGTACACGGTGTCGGAGGGTGATCCGTCTACCTAAGAAAGCGCCGGGCTTCTGGCTGTGGTTGTTCACTCAAGAGGTTGGCTTTCAGGTTACAATAGGGCTATAAACACTCACACAGGTGTGTAAGATCATGTAATATGCTCAAAAAGTGAAATTCAGGTCTAACTAGCAGTAATAGGATCAGACTGTGAACTTTAACACTCACGGAAAGGAAAACTATGAAGGTTTAGACTTCTAAGCTTCTCCTACATGTAAATGAGGTCCTACTGAACACACACACGAAGTTTCAGCATGAGATCAAATTCCAGCACCGAGATGTGGACAGAAAAGTTCTGAGTAAGAAAATTGTAGCAATTTCTGGTACCCAGCTGGCTATTTTGATCTATAACAAAAGATTGGCTCAATCACTTTCAAAGATTCTTACAGGATTTGAAGTCTACAAGATGCTGAACATCCCTGTGAAGTTGGGACTCCTGATTGTACACAGAACTCTAGATCTCTTTCTCTGAAGTTGCTGCTCTAGATTAAGAGCTTTTCAAACCCCCTCTGCTTCAACGACCACCAGGAATACTCAGTCACTCAATCGATATGAATTTTTTTGGGAAATCGTAGCCCTGCTGGCAAAGAACACAACCACAAAGTTTTGAAGCGATTTCCTCAAATCTGCTGCAAGTGACACTGAAAACCCTAAATCCAACAAAAGTGATTCAATTCTGGCACAATCCAAACTTCAATTGATCATAACTCCCTCTTTATTGCCTCAAATCGATCAAGAATTTCACTGAAAGTGCTTGGCACGACGAGCTCTACCCTCTTGTGCACTCAAATTTCGAAGTCCCCCCACCAAATGCTCGAACTCCTCTTTAGACCTCTGCTTCTAAATTTAGGGTTTTACAAAAGACAAAAATAGACCAATGGGAGTTCATAGCTCCACTTGGCTGTCCTTTAGTGCCCTAATCCACGTGGTAACTCAACTTCACTCAAAGGCTACCACGTTAGCCCCCTAAAGTGTCAGCGTATATCTTAAACTTCACGCGAAGGCATGTAAAATAACACGTAACCCTAAAAGATAACTTAAACAAACTAGAAAGCATGCATGGGCGACATGTAAGTACAACCCATGAGCTTAAACTCTTATCAGCATGGAAACCTTATGTTATGTACTTTCACAACATATATAAGCATGATATCATCTACACAAGCGCAAGAGTGTTTGAACAAGATAGATAACATACTATCAACCTACTATGACTCAAAATATATAACACAATAGTGTCAACACCGTATGCAAAGGTGTCAAACATATGTATAAAGGACTAGAAGTAATATGAGCTAACTTCTAGAACTACTAAACTCAAGCGTCGGAGTAAAAGTCAAGCATGTAGTCGTCAAGTAGCGCGACATCCACCCCCTCTGAACCTGCACATCCTCCGGTCTGTGCCATCCTGATCAAGACTCTTCAGCTTCGGCTTCAAACTCATCTTCAACCTGCATTGAGTCTTCAGTTTCATCCTCTGTAAACTCTGCAACGTTCTGGTCCTCCCCTCTCCTCCTAAAGAGCTTGATTCCTTTTCCTGCGACTGGTATCTGAGCACTGCACCATCTAACTCTCTCAAGGAGTATTGGCATTATCATAAACTTCTAACACCACATAAGGTCCAAACCATCTCTTGGAGAACTTCCTGATAGTGCTATGTTGATTATCAAGACTACTATCATAGACTAACACCCAATCACCTTCTTTAACTAGTTTGGGTCGTAATCTAGGCGTTCTATCAAATCTGCCTTTGTTTCTCTCTCTAGCCATCTTTAATCTTTCGATAGCTTTGGCAACATCCTTAGGTCTTCGTTCTAACTGTTGGATCCTTAATGCAAGAAGATCCTCCGTACTTCTATCATCTTCCCATGGCAAAACATTCCAAGTAGGCACAACCTCCTCGATCGGCATCACAAGTTTTTGTCCTAGTATCAATTCTGTTGGCATGTAACATGTAACGGTATTATGAGTTGTACGATCTGCCCATAAAGCAAATGGTAGCAGTCTAGGCCATTCACGGATCTTACCCTTGCAAGCTTTTACCAAAGCTTTGATGATTGGCGGATGGCCTCGTTTGCTCTTGCCATTCCCTTCAGGATTGTAAGCAATAGTTAACGCCAACTTGATTCCCAATCGCTTGAAGAACTCAACTGCTTCTTGTGAATCCAACTCACCCCTATCTGCAGTGATCTTTCCCACACACCCATACCTACAAATAACATCTTCAAGTAGAAAGCGGCAGACACTAGCAGTGGTCTTCGTCCTCAGGGCACGACCTTCAACTTGGTTAGATATATCTTCTCTAGCCAAGACTATATACCTCATTTGTCCAAGCCCAAATGGCATAGTTACCAGATCCACTATCCATTTGTAATGAATGGCTAAAGGATAAGTATGATGCAATCCATCACGATGACGTACGTTGAAATACATCTGGCAAGGTATACAGGATGAAACAAACTGTACTACATCCTTATACATACCCTTCTACCAATACTTCTCCTTCATCTTGACAAATGTAGCCCAAACTCCTCTATGACCGGCCCATAGACTCTCATGAAACTCCTTGATCAGCTGTTGCTGCAATTCCAAGTCACATACTACACGCTGTGGTACACCTCCTTGTAGCTTAGGGCGCTTCCATAGATGTCCTCCATATAAAAAGTAACCATAAGCTATTCTACGGATCCTCTTGAAATCTGCATCAGACCAGCCTTCTTGTCTTTCCAATGAACTCAAATAGCGCCCAAGATCCAACCACTCGTCATCATACATAGTTTCCTCAAATAACTCCAATGGAGCTACAAAACAGCTTCTATCCTTTCTAGCAAGAACACTAGAATAGAACTCTGTTTCCACATCCTCCTGGTCATCTATCATTTCCTTCTCACCGTAGTACCTAGCCCTTGATAACATATCTGCCATAGGATTGTCTTTTCCTGCAATATGTCTAAACTCTGGATTCAAGGACTTGATATATGTTATCCACCTCAACATCGCAATATCTGGAGTTGTACAGCTAGTGATCATTCCCAAGAGAGGTAAACAATCAGTCTCCACAACCACAGGTGCTCCTATCAAGTATTCCTTGTCACTTTTCATCACAGTAACTACTCCCCATAGCTCTCTCTTGACCTGAGGGTAGTCTCTCTGCCGTGAACTTAACACCTTAGCTCCAAAACGCACCACATATCTATTTCCATCCTCATCATCCTGTCCTACAACCCATCCAATGCCAATAGGACTAGTATCAACAGTAAGGATAACATATCTGCCCAACTCATACGTTACCTTCCGTAGAGTTGGTGGTGAAGACAACAAGTCCTTCAACTTCTTCATAGACTCGCTTTGCTCCTCTTGCCACTGAAATCTTTGCCCTTTCCTCAGCAACTTGTACAACGGATCTGCTACATGTGCAAAGTGTGGAATCCATATATGATAAAACACGCATGCACCTAGAAATCTTCTCACCTCAGTAACCGATCCACACGTCTCCTTCATTCTTCGAATGACATCAATCTTGTTTGGACAAGGTTTCTAACCATAAGATCCACATAGGTGTGCCACTATTAACACCTCTTGTTCTCCAAATACAGACTTTGCTCCTGATAAAGTCAAATGAACCTCCTCCAGTCGACTCAGTATCTTATCACAGTCAGCTATGTGATATGCAACAAACTTACAGCACCCCCTCCGATCCATTACCTCATTCTTCTCCTCCTCATCACATCCTTTGATCGGCACATCATCAAGGAATGGCATAGTTTTTTCAGGAATGAAGTCTCTCAAAACTTTGTTCATGCCATTCATCATATGTGCTACAGAATTGGTAGCACCTTGTGGCAAGGTGCACATCCTTAATAATCCCAAAGGTGTCCTCATTGTAGTCAAGTCTCTACTCTCAGAGATAACTGAAACTGATCATACCCTGAATATAAGTCTCCCCTTGAATAGATAGCACGATCAGCAAAAGCCTCTACAAACTCGTCTACAATAGGTCCTATACCCATATTTCTGATAGTCACCTTGTTAACTGGCTGCATATCTTGAATGAATCTCAAAGCTCCACTCTTCTTCGGAACAGTAAACCATCTGCTAGAGTAGGAAGCTATAGATGGTTCCAAGATACCCATCTTAATCCTCTCATTGAGCAAGTCTATCAGCTTTGGTAGATGAGCTCTAGGTACAGGAATATGACGTAGATTCCAAGGCACATGCGGTATAGTAAAGATTATCATAGGTGCAACTACACTTGGATCTACATATCCTACTTCATGTGACTCAAACGCGAACGCCTTACCATACCTAGATAGCATCTCCCTGAAGCTCTTCTTCCCTTGCTCGGTAAGAAATCCGTCACCTCCAATCTTCAGCTCCTTCAGTGTTGTTTCTGTGAACCGATGTCCAATTCTTCTCGGGTCTCTGAGTGTCGGTTGTTGTGCAGCTTGTTCCATCTTCTGATTGCAGTCGAATGGTAAAGGCAAAGCCACTGGTTTGACTTTCTTTGCCACTGACTTGTACTTGGTCTCCACATACATCTCTTGTCGATCTATAAACTTATCAATTACATCATAAAGCTCCTTGGAGCTCACTCTCACCACTCTATCTACATCATCTGTAGAGCTTTCTAATATAGATTTCAACTCCCATATAGTATCTACCAAATACTGTTCTTCAAACACTCCAGATATGTATTCATCTCCGGCTAACTCTCCACTATCCCACAAAGATTGCTGTACATACTTCACATGTTGCCTCTCAAACCTCTTCAGATTCTATACATTCCTAACACACTGATCCATATGACGTCAATCTTAAGAAGCTAGTGGATAAAGTTTCCTGCTCTACTGGATCAGGCAAGAATCCTATCTCTACTGTACCGTTGAAGTCTCGCTCTTGAATGGTACTTTGCCAAAACCCCTAGACTCTCTAAACTCCTGAGTAATCTTAGGCAGTGGACGATCTCTCAAGCTATCACGATTCCTCTCATGTTCTGCAGCAACGGTCAAAAACTGAACAGCTCTTTTGCCATCTCTACTACGTATCCTAGTGTAGGCTGAACCATTATCCATAACTCGTGTCTCCAATCTAACAGCAGTAATGTAAGGCTGCCCTAGAATGATAAGATAGGTTGACATGTCTTGTACAAAGAAATTCTGAACATCACTGATGTCACCCACAGTTACCTTGATGTTGGAGCAAGCACCATACAGTTCTCCCCGCTGGTTGTTGACAGCACGGATAAGCCATCCATGGTCGGTGTCTAAGGACCATCTCCCACGTTTGTACAGCTCCTTAGACATCAGATTAATCTCTGAGCCATGATCAATCAACGCCACCATAGGTTCCTCCAGATCTCTCAACTTCACCAAGGTCTATGTGGTTGCTCTTGTCCAATGGTTGTGAGAATAATGACTCTTCTGTGACGCTTCCATCTCATCTTCAAACCTCACGTGCTGATACGAACTCCCCTCTGATACTTGAGAGCAATAACCAGCAATCTCATCTTTCTCATCTTCCGACAATTTGGTCCCTAGAGCGTTAAGTGTAGCTGCTTCACCCAAAATCTGACGTTTTCTCTTGATGATATCTATGATAACCTCATGGAACTCACGCTTTGCTATCCCAAGAATCTCACCCAAAGTAAACTCAACCTTCCCATTCAAGATACGATTCTCTAACACCTACTTCAAGTCTGTAGCAATCTCAATGTCAGACTGAAGTTTTGTATGCAGACATTTTATCCTTCTCCTTGCTTCTCTCCTTCTCCTTTGGTGTTGTACGTGGTAGATCCTCCATAGTTTCCTCCCGAGTAGGTGTTGTCTCCTGTCTTGTCTCTGGTCTAGTCCTTTCACTCCTTGTAGCAGGCCGTTTGGCTGTAGAAGCCTCACCTGCATCCTCCCTCCTACGTTTTTCTTCTAGTACAGCTTCATGATGACTTCGTGCAACATAAGCATGCATTGACATAGTATCCACAAGGTCATTCCATCCTGTAGTGTCTCGAATTGAGTTGCCAACCCTTCGTAGCACATCCTTGTCTAGCTCTGTTCTAGCTACGGACCTCACTACATTAGACCACAACTCAATAGTCCCTTTCTCTCTCTCCATTTCTACTTTCACTCCACACGTAGAAGCATTCGCAAGAGAAACAGCATGTGATGCTGATATCTCATCCCCACAATCTCTTCTTACATGGTCTAGGCTATCACACCATATACAACGATGAACAAAGCCTTCTCTCATCTGAGTTCTCTGCATAGCAAGCTGTACATTCTGCTCCTTCTCTTCTAACCTAGTGAGCTTAAGCTTAAGCTCCTTCATACCTTTAATCAACTCATCAAGCGGTGAGTCTTCCTCTCTAGCAATTACCAAAGCGGGTTTAGTAGGCAACTGCTTGACAGGAATTATCAGAGGTGCTGCTTCACTTACCACCACCTTGTCCTTTCTTCTTTGTCTCTTGGTCAGCAAAGAGACAGTCTCTTCAACCTCCTTCCAATCAGTCTTCAATCCTCTCTCCTCACTCTTGTCTTCCAACAACAGCTCAAGCTTCTCCTGAATAGTCACGTCCGCTGCTTGTAGGAAAAGCTTCGTCTTCTCCACCTCTAATATAAGCTTTTCTGTCCTAGAAAGCTGAACATACTGACGATGAAATTCCCTTAACAACTCATTTACAGACAAACCTTTGTTGGGCTTAACCACCCACTCCAAGAACGTTCTCTTGGTCACCCTCTCTGAATCTTCAGTGTAGTACTCCTCCTTCAAAGCGCGCATAAAGCTCTCCCAACTCTGTCCTTGCTGCTGCTTGAGCTCCTTCACACGCCCACGAATCTCAGGTAGAACAGCAAGTTCAAAGTTCTCCACCATCTCCTTCTCAGGTACCTTGTTCACCTCCATCTCCCTAGCATAGTATCGCACGTACTTGGAAATATCTGTCCCCTTGAACTAGTCCATCTGATGCACCACAGATTGCAACGCCTTGGTCGCTAATACCTCCTTCTTCTCTGTGCTCTGCTGCTGCTGCATAAACATGGAAAAAGCTTGGAACATCTTCATCATAGCAGCATCAAACTGAACAGGTCGCTGAGCAGCAGCAGCACCTCCACTTGATGATCCTTGGTTGGCCATGATATCTGATCATGTAACACTCTCAAGAAAACTCCCACCCTAGGTGTTTCACGTCGAGTTCACCAAAAAGAGAGTATGTCGAAGTGTGATCCGTCTACCTAGGAAAGCGCCAGGCTTCTGGCTGTGGTTGTTCACTCAAGAGGTTGGCTTTCAGGTTACAATAGGGCTATAAACACTCACACAGGTGTGTAAGATCATGTAATATGCTCAAAAAGCGAAATTCAGGTCTAACTAGCAGTAATAGGATCAGATTGTGAACTTTAACACTTACGGAGAGGAAAACTATGAAAGTTTAGACTTCTAAGCTTCTCCTACATGTAAATGAGGTCCTACTGAACACACACACGAAGTTTCAGCCTGAGATCAAATTCCAGCACCGAGATGTGGACAGAAAAGTTCTGAGTAAGAAAATTGCAGCAATTTCTGGTACCCAGCTGGCTATTTCGATCTATAACAGAAGATTGGCTCGATCACTTTCAAAGATTCTTACAGGATTTGAAGTCTACAGAACGCTGAACATCCCTGTGAAGTTGGGACTCCTGATTGTACACAGAACTCCAGATCTCTTTCTCTGAAGTCGCTGCTCTAGATTAAGAGCTTTTCAGACCCCCTCTGCTTCAGCGGCCGCCTTGAATTACTCAGTCACTCAATCGATATGAAACTTTTTGGGAAATCGTAGCCTTGCTGGCAAAGAACACAACCACAAAGTTTTGAAGCGATTTCCTCAAATCTGCTGCAAGTGACACTGAAAACCCTAAATCCAACAAAAGTGATTCAATTCTGACACAATCCGAACTTCAATTGATCATAACTCCCTCTTTATTGCCTCAAATCGATCAAGAATTTCACTGAAAGTGCTTGGCATGACGAGCTCTACCCTCCTGTGCACTCAAATTTCGAAGTCCCTCCACCAAATGCTCGAACTCCTCTTTAAACCCCTGCTTTTAAATTTAGGGTTTTACAAAAGATAAAAATGGACCAATGGGAATTCATAGCTCCACTTGGCTGTCCTTTAGTTTTCTAATCCACGTGGTAACTCAACTTCACTCAAAGGCTACCACGTCAGCCCCCTAAAGTACCAGCGTATATCTTAAACTTCACGCGAAGGTATGTAAAATAACACGTAACCCTAAAAGATAACTTAAACAAACTAGAAAGCATGCATGGACGACATGTAAGTACAACCCATGAGCTTAAACTCTTATCAGCATGGAAACCCTAAGTTATGTACTTTCACAACATAGATAAGCATGATATCATCTGCACAAGCGCAAGAGTGCTTGAACAAGATAGATAACATACTGTCAACCTACTAGGACTCAAAATATATAACACAATAGTGTCAACACCGTATGCAAAGGTGTCAAACATATGTATAAAGGACTAGAAGTAATATGAGCTAACTTCTAGAACTACTAAACTCAAGCGTCGGAGTAGAAGTCAAGCATGTAGCCGCCAAGTAGCGCGACAACGGTTGCGGGGAGGCAATGCTGTCCAAACCTCCTCCAGAAGATCCTGATCTGCGAGGTTCCAATCCCATAGGATGAAGACGAGACCCAACTCCTTGATGAAGGGTTTGGCCTCGGCCAACTCTGCTGCCGGTAACACCAACCCTCGAGGATGCATCGACATACTTCCAGCTCTGTTACACTAAGCCACACCCACTTACTGCGAGTCGAAGGCTCAGTCCTTCTCAAGTTCTCACAATCTAGCTTCCACTCTCAGAAGACGAATCTAGTCTTCCAGAAGACAGCTACTCCGTCTTCCGAGATTCTAACAATGCTTCCTAAGTTCCTCTCGTCTTCCGAGCTATATCTAACCAATCCTAACTAAGCAAGGCATCGTATGGATTCCTAAGAAGACAACCCATCTTGCATTTCATCCTACTTCCTAACAGAAGATACAAGATATGCGAGAAGTAGTGTGTATGAAAAGTTCAGAACATGGTAGTGGGCTCCTGCTGTGACAGTGGCCTCCACGAAGACTCCCGGGACAGCTTCCGATTCAATGACGTTCTCAGAAGACTTCCCGCAGCCAAGCTTCCTTTCACTGATCTCACCTGTCTTCTGCTTCCGATACGCAATCTAACTTCACAACAAACACAAGACATTCACACTCTTTCTTCGGACTCCTCACCTCTCGTACACACTCAGAAGAAGCGTGCTGCATGATGAGAAGACATGACCTTCGACCATTCTCTCCAGATTCTGCCAGCAAGACTTCTCACATCTCTCTTCTAAGTTCAAGAAGAAGAAGGAACATGCAGCTAGGGGTCTGACAGAAGAGACCCGTAATGGACCCTCACGTCTTCTCGTGCATTCTGTCAACCTTTCCAGTCTTCTAGTCTCTCTAGGAAGATGTGGATTTGAGAAGCTCGGAAGATCGGGAGGCACAGGCCTGGTTCCCAACTTCCAGCTTCTCGAACAACAAACAACTCACCAGGTCACTCAGGATTCGTACCAAGCTTCTCTCAACACAAAAGCAAATCCAATCCACTCTTGATACAAATTACACACAGTCGTCTTCCGAAGACTTCAAACATCCAGAAGCGTCTTCCGAAGATGTTCAGGTTTTAGAAGCGTCTTTCGAAGATGTTCAGATCTTCCAAAGCGTCTTTCATCTAGAGATTCGGGAGTAGAGAGACGGTAGGACAGAGAAATTGATAGCTGAGGGATCGAATTTGAGAACGACAGACAGGGAAGCTCGATTATAGCTCGAGAAAAAGAGAGAAGATGGCTGACGAAAATTGGGTAGCGCTTCTACGCCCGATTTCACAGCGGGAAAATTCAGGATGAGGAGAACGTTCGATGGACTTCTTGCAAATAATCGAGGAAGCGTGAGGAACACTAAACTAGAGGCGAGAAGCAGTGGGAAGAGAAAAGAACATGGGAAGAACCTCAAATAGTCTTCTGGCTGCTTCCCGTAGTGCTTTCGGTCTTCTATGCGCTTCCGCCTCCACCTCAACTTCCAATGCGGCCCCATAGAACTACTTCTATCGTCGATCTGCTGCTTCTCAATCGATTAGTGCTTCGCCTCCGATTCTTCTTCAATCGCCCTTCAATGTCTACTTCTAGGAATCTACATGAGACTCCTTCAGCTCGATGGTGCTTCCTACCCTCAGAAAATCGTCCTTGCTTTCTCTCTACCTACGATTCGATCCTTGCTGTCCACAATTTCACTCTGCTGGTCCTCCTTACTCGATTTGGCACCTCCTAATTGGATCTTCTGTGCTGATGCTTTCGATGCAAGAAGCAGTCGATGATTTCTACGCTAATGCGCTTCTCCCGTATCTTCTTGTGTAGTTAGGGGTTCTTTGACCTACCTGACCTACCTACTACCTTGAGCTACCTGGTTGGTACACCTACCCTCCTACTGGATGGTGCTTGATTAATGTCCATGTAGTCGTGGTCGCTGTCTTCTGGAAGACACGTGTCTTCCGTCTTCCGTCTCCATCTTTCTTCTAAGCAAGATGTAATCTTAAGCAACAAGGTTATTTCAGTTACACGGACATGTGATTAACTTAAAAAAATTCAAAAATTCGTACATCTTGTAAATTGTGGGCACCACATACTTCCTCTGACCACTACGAAGTCACCCCTGCTCCCAGCGTCGAACCAGTGCACAGAAGAGCAAGGAAGCGCAAGTGGACTCAGCTTCCTAGAAGAAGCTTTTGTCTTTAGAAGCCATCTTAGAAGAGCAAGCCACGAACAGAGAAGAGGAAGTCACCTCAATCACACCCGAGGTACCAGCAGGACTTCCTACTTTATCAGAGGCTGAATTATGAGTTCAGGTAAGAACCGATCAGAAGACGATCACACCCAGCGAATTAGAGTAGGCAGCAAGTTAGGAAGACATTTGACTTGCTAATTTTGATAGGCAGCGAAGTTTACTATCTTGGGAGAGACAACTCCCCTTGTAATTTTAGATGACGGCCCACGTGACAGAGTAAGCAGCACAGGAGTAGAAAGTAAGTTTCCAAACTGAGAAAGGAACTGACTGCATGTGGGGTGGTGGTCTTCTGACAATGCCTCATTTCCCTTGGTTGCGAGTGAGGATTGGAGGAGAACTCTCTCCTACGACTCAAGTGCAGAAGTATAAAGTAGAACACATAGTAGAATTTCGGGACACACACACACATATTTTACGGTGCACACATTAGACACAAATGTGAGAGACACACATGTGAGAGACACATTTTACTGTGAAATACGTCTTCTGGAAGATCAACTATCAGATCTTCCGAAAGGAAGACGGTACCTTCATCTTCTGGAAGACCAACTATCAGATCTTCCGATGGGAAGATGGTACTTTCGTCTTTTGGAAGCTCTTTTTCCGCAATTTCGTAGCACTCAATGTATCCACATATCACTTCGTCCGCTATCTTTGCTACTTCTGTAGTACACAAGTTATTCACCACAAACTCATCATATCGTTCATCAATGTCAGAAGACGCAGCTGAGTCTTTTGACGTGTACCCGTCTGTCGTAGAAGGAGTTTCACCTTGGTGTCCAATCTTGATCCAAGGAAGTGAGACTTTGGTCTTCTCACCTGGCTTGGGTGTAGGATTGGGAAACCTCAAACGATGTCTTCTCCAATTGGTATTTATATTTGCAGCATACAGCCATGGTCTTCCTATCAATATCTGATATCCAACCTTAGCTACAGGTCGCAAAATGATGTAAGTGAGGTAAAAAGATACTCCACCAATTACCGTCAAGACATCTTTCAGTTGCCCCAAAGGTCGTCTTCTGGTCTGGTCCGCCATTCTGAGGATTCTTGGAGTAGGTTGGAACTCAGTGAAGCCTAGGGCATGCGTAGTTTCTTCAGTCATGATGTTATCTCCGGAGCCGGAATCAATGTGTACCTTCTTCAGAAGACAACCATGGATCTCCATATCAAGTTCTGGGGCTCCCAGTCTTCATGCTCTATCCTTAGGATCGGGGTGCTCTGGGAAAATTTAGCTATTCTCCTCTTCCTTGATCCTCGAAGAACAGATTGTAACAACTTCCTGTAACCAGCGTTGTCATCCAAAAGCTGTTGGAAGGTTACATCCGTCTTCCGATTCCACAAGTCTCACAAGAAGTCATAAGGGGATCGCTTAAGAAGAGTGACTGGTGTTTCCAACAGAGAAGATGTAGTAGCTGCTTCCTTGGATGGAAGACCATAATGGTGTCTTCCTTCGACTGGAAGCTGTTCCCGTGGGACAGGGGCTGTCGTAGTCGGTGGAGGAAGCTGCTGTACTATCTTCTGTCGCTTCTCCAACTCTTCTTGCATGATTGCTTCAACTTCTTGCTTAATGTCAAGAGCAAAGTACTTCGGATCTTCTCGGTCGTAAGTAGGAGAAGAAGGCCGCTCAGAGGAAGATGACCTCTCCTTACGCTGCTTCTTCTTCTTGATATCCTTCTGACGAGATTTTGACTTCCCTTTGCTTCTGGTACTTACATTGAACACCGCTTCATCCAGGACTTCTTCCGGAGGCCAACTGTCTGAATTCGGACAAGGGCTCCAAATAGTGCCATCCGCCAAAGTAAAAGAAGAAGTTGCCTCAAGTGACTTCATTTTCTGAGCTGCAGTCGTCTTCTGCAGCTGAGGTTCCTTTCTTTCGTGCTTCCCGGGATCTGGTTCGTCTTCCTCGATATGGAGACAATCCGTACAATCCCCAGGATCTTCTTCTTCTACTGTGATGTGCTGTACCACTGCTAACTCGAGTTTAGAAGCTGATGTGGCTTCTACATGAGGTGTGGTCTTTGCAAATCTAACCATTTGTCGTGGGCGTAAGGTCTGAGGACAATTTCCCATGAAATGTCTTGCTTCCTTACAGTTTCCACACAAGGGCACTTGTCCAATCTGTCTTCTTGGATGAGGACAGATGGACCACCAGTGTCTTGTCTCTCCACAATTGTTGCATGCTCCAGGAAGAGGGTTTAGAGGTCGTTGTGATGAAGAAGGTTGCCAGGGCGTCCTGGTCTGTACATTACTAGCCCCGTCTCTTGATACATAACGATTATATTGGACAGGAGGCGTAGGAGTGAATGGTTGTATCGTCTCGATCCTGTAGCATGTTTCCTCACTAGGATCGTGTAGATATCCCTCATCGTCTTCTTCCCATCCTGCCCAGTTGACGGCTTGGTCTTGTGTACACTGATCTCTGGTGTGTCCGGAAGAGTTACAAAGGTTGTACCAAAGGTTTGGCCGAGAAGACGTAGGTTGCTTCGCTTGTCCTTCTGGTTCAGAAGATGAACTTTCAGGTGGGCAAACTGCTTCAGCACTTCATCGATACAAGAATCAAGTGCAGACTGAATGATCTGAGTCTGAGGCATCTTCTATACAACTTCTTCCCTTGATCGTGTCTTCTCTTTCTTCTTCTTCCATGTCTTCTTCTCTTGTTCAGATTCTGATTCTGAACTTTCGACAGTAAACTCTTCAGAAGTAAAAGATACTTCCTAATCACTGTTATCAGTTTCAGTGGACTTGGACTTCCTCTTGGACTTCCTAGAAGACTTTTTCGACTTCTTGGACTTCTTCGAGGTCTTCCCTCTGTCTTTCGTCATATTCCGAGTGATGCTCGAGGTTTCATATTGCTCTGCATGCTTCTGTACTTCTACTAAATCATCACCTCCTCCTCTTCTGCAGTACAACTCCATATCCTGAGACAATCCTCCCAAGTACCAGTCCACGGCTTGTTGGGCACAATAACCAGGTCTTCCTTGGTTCTGAGGGATGTGATCCAAGAGGTCTTCAAACCTCTCGGTGTAATCCCGCAGTGTCTCGTTCTCCTTCCGTTCGAGTCTCTGAAGTTCTATGAGGGTCATCGGATCATAGCCCACTCCTCTAAACCTCTTCAGAAAAGCTGCCTTCAGAATAGCCCAAGCGGTCATTACTAACTCATCATCCAACATTTTACTCATCCATTTCTTTCCCTTCCCTATGATCAAACTAAGAAATACACGGAGTCTGTCGACATCCGAGTCTTCCTTGTTGGATCGAGAAATAGTCTCGAACATCATGATGAAGTCGTTCGCGTCAGCATCATCGTCGTACAGATGGTACTTCTGCCGAGCTCCATGAACATATTTGGAGTAAATATATGGAACCTTTAATTTCGACTTTCAAGTAGAAGCCGGTCCACAACACGACGATGCATAAAGGAGGAGAACGATTAACCATTACTGGTCAAGTTCATCTATTCGGTGGAAACACTTGCATGACTTCTATTCATCTAAACCGGTTGTTGTGGATGCATTTCTATCACCTTACATCAATTTGATCTAAGAGGCAGATAATGTATTCTTTTATGGATGGATGCAGTGCATATAATCAAGTATCAGTGGTCGAGCGAGATAGAGAGAAGGTAGCATTTGTTACAAAGTGAGGTGCATTCTCATATCATTTGGACTAGAAAATGCACTGTACACGTTTCAACAGGTAATTATTACTGCATTTCAGAAATATTTAAATGAGTTCATACAAACTTATTTGGATGATGAATTCACTGTCTATGAGAAAATATGTCTTCACTTGCATCACCTCCGCAAGTGTCTAGACAGTTGTAAAGAATATTGTATAAGCCTCAATCCTGATAGAGAATATCTTCCCTCACGACCTTGTACAGTGAATTTTGTTTTCTCTTATCAGAATACGTGTAAGTGTTATAAAAATCTATTCTAATAATTTATTCTATAATAAATTTTTTTATAAATATTATATATTAACTACTCTCGGAATAGCCAACTCATCCGGAGAGAACCCATAAGTGAAGAGAAGGCTGTTGCGTTCATGAGGTTATAAGACCGGAGATCTAAATGTCAAACCGTGCCGTTTACCTAAGGACACTAATTAATGTTCTAACCCTTCCCGTCGGAAGGGTTAGAACGTTAAACCACAAGTACCGCTATATTAGCGGTGGAGATCCCCACCGCTAGTCATTTTTAACCTTTGCTAAGTAAGTTCGGCACGGACGGGGGCCCCTCAGAGATTTGCACCACGCAGTTACCATCGCAGTACGTGATGAAACTTTGTGATCTTGGTAGCGAAATAAGCAGAAGAAAAGAGTTTCAAAATGAGCCCATGATGAGTTCAGGAGGAATACAGACGGCTTCAAAATTATCAAGTGAATCCCGGGTCACTGAGAACTACAGAAATAAAATATTCTGAATTTTGAATTTTGAAATGTTCTACTATTCAGCATATTTTGTTATAATCACTTACCCTCGCGTTATCATGACCCGGTGAGCTGTTTTGAGACATGAAGCTCAACTGGAGCCTTGGCCTCCCGCACTCTGACTGAGAGCTACAGTGAAAAATGACCCGCCGCATACAAAGTCAAGTCTTTTATACCACTACTAGTGGTTTAATTAGAATATCCTTCCTGAATATTTGCGGTAACTTCGAGTTTCATCGAGATCGCGTTTCATCCAAATCACCTCACTATATTGAGACAAGGTACTGATCATTACCCCACAAGGAACAGAACAAGGCGAGGCGATTTGAGTAGGCGATGAGAAAGAGGACGTGGTGAGCTGTTGATTATCTTGAAAGGATCATCGGGCGGAGAGAGGGAGAAGATGTGAGCTGTGAAGGGGAAGGGTTTAGCAACTTTAGCTGTTAAGTAGAAATAGAGGAGGTGATTAGAGAAAATGGAGCCGAGGCGAGGTTAGGAGGGGCGGGCCGGGCCGCGGGCAGTGGCAGTCATGTTGTGCTATTGGTCATGGAGGAGGGAGACTCGATGATGATGACGAAGAGAGGAGTAGTGCCCAGAGCAGCACACTCCAACGTGGGTGCCCGCAGATGACGTAAACCTGCCGACCGACCGACCGACAGACGAGGAACGGGACGAGGTCGAGGTGTAAGTCAAGTCGGGACTGAGTGAAGTGAAGTGCGGTGCAGCGACTGAAGGGTGACTTGGCTTTGGCTTTCCTTTAGCTTGCCTCGCTCGTGCGTTCGCTCGCTCGCTCGTTCGGTCTATTCTATTCTATTTGTTGCCATTGAGCACATCAGCAGCTTTGTAGTTACCGCGCCTTTTTCCCCGGTCTTGCTAGAGATCTCACTGAGGGACTCGGGGAACCGAAGAGGGAGGATCGAAAGTTGAGACCGATGGGAAGTCGGAAGAGTCGCTGGGCGGTAATGGGAGAGGAAAGTGAACTAGAATACAGACCCGTGCTACTGCTACCGCAGCCGTTGACGAGGGTTTGAGGGGTTGCTTGTGTGCAGACCGGTTTACTGGAAGCTATGCACGGTCGGTGTTTCCTGTGGGTGCTTTGATCAGTAACGAACGAGATTGATCGTTCCAAGCCTACTCCGTCCAGTTGAGTTTCTGGTGTGGGAACCAGAGACGGTAGTAGTACTGGTAGTAGCAGGCACTGCTGTTGTGCGGCTTGCTCGTTGGTGCACTGCACTGTACGACAAGCGTTTGTCTGGCTCCCTATCCCCAGCTTTCCCTGTCTGTCCGATCACTTGCTTGGGCCTGGGCTTGGCCTGGCTCCTGATCCTGTGCCTACTTCCAGTAGACGCGCCGGCTGTAAAAGTTCGGAGAGGGAGGTGAAGCAGTGAGAGAGTGAAAGGGGTGGTGGAGCTTTGGTTTGACATTATGCGTGCAGCGCAGAAGACGATTGTTAGTGGAAGATAGTTTTGTCTCCGTCCGCTTCGTCTTGGGTTTAGGTCCTCACCGCCATATCCTCAACCCGCAGCAGCGCTGCCAGCTTGTAATATCTTCAAGCTTCCCTGAAGTTGCTGCTTCCTGTTGCTACTGTGGCTCGGTCATCGTTTCTTTTCGCTGCTTGTTGCTTTTGACTGCAGGAGTCAAACCAAGAACCTCATTCAGGAAGCAAGCGAGCGAGCAAAGCCAGCAGCCTCGTTTGTGTCTCACGTCTACATCACCCTGTCCAACCTCCGCCTCCTACTTTTGCACCGCGTTGGAACTCACTGAGAGAAGAGAGATTTGAGTAGGGAGAGGAGTGTGAGAGAACCTTGGTGAGCTGCTTCGGAGTGAAATGGTATCGAAGGCTGCGTTCAGTGCGTCGGAAGCGAGCTGAGATGTGCTTTCTCCGCCTCAACTGTCTCCGCAAGGCATGTAGCTTTTTGTCAGACGTGGATGGCGAATCAACTGATCTACGGGTGAATGAATGAGATGTTTGTTGCATATGCTTGGCTTCTGAGGCACATTGATTTTTACGACCAAAGGTTGAATATTGAAATGGCGCTTATCGTTGCATCTCTAGGGGGAGAATGGACGGACATCTTCTGTACGCGAGAAATTGCCGGTAGTTTCGATCGCTTAAGCTGGAACTAAGATCGTCGATGCAATGCTCTCTTGCATGTCCGCTGGAGCTTGACTTTGAAGTTTGCACAGATAGACTTTCTCTCTTGATGATTGACCGTTTTGGTTATCGATTTGCAGATATCATCGGGCATGCAGCAGGCACCGAAAATGAATCCCGTGCATACGGCGGACACCGGGAAAGGGCAGGGTCAAGGCACTCATAATCAAATTGTACATGGATTCTCACTAGTCAAAGGAAAATCTAGACATCCTATGGAAGATAAACATGTAGCTGAGTTCAAGCGCGTCAAGGATCACGAGCTGGGGCTGTTTGCCATTTACGATGGGCACTTGGGTGATAGTGTGCCAGCCTACTTGCAGCGGTATCTTTTCGACAACATTCTTAATGAGGTATTGAAGTGGACTATCTTAGACGGTTTCAAGCACAGATAGTAACCTCTTACAGGTTAATGTGCGATGTTTTAGAAGGTTGGGCACCGACCTAGGATACGGGCCACAGGAGCATGTAGCAGGAAAAGGGAACATGCCCACTCGTAATGTGGAATATCATAGAGATCTTGACCTCTCAAGAGGCAGCAGGAACGAGGCATGCGGGCTTCTCAAGTTTTGTGGTGGTCCGCTGTCCTCGTAACACCTCATTAGGTACACGGCTGGAGTCGTTAGCGGTCAACGCTAAGATAGTCAATATAGGATCACATATTCTACGGGAAAGAGAGGAGTCCGTTACTACGGAGAGTTCGCCTCTGCAGTTGAGGCCAGGAGGGGTCTATATCTAGAAGCTAAGCGAAGTCACAATCGGAAAGTCAGAACTGTTGCACTAACGGTGATAGACGTTAGCGAGTCTCGAGGTCATTTGTCGAAAGTGTACTGATCTGCCTTGGTTGATCTTTGTCTGCAGACCAATTTTTGGCAAAATCCTGCCGAGGCCATGAAGAAAGCGTATCTGAATACGGATACTACTATACTGGATAAAGCTCCCACCTTGGGAGTCGGTGGATCAACAGCAGTCACAGCGATCTTAGTTGATGGGACACGGTTGCTTGTAGCCAATGTCGGAGACTCACGAGCGGTCTTATGTCGAAGTGGAACTGCCATTCAGCTTTCTATAGATCACGAGCCAAGCGCCGAGAGAGGAAGCATCGAGGGCAAAGGTGGCTTCGTTTCAAACATGCCCGGTATGTGCTTACTTCTCGGCTTCTTTAGGAAAAGACCAAGAACCTATTGTAATCTCCCTTCAGTAAGTTCGTCACTTAATCATCTTGGCCTGTCTCCGTCACTCATGGAGACCAAAGATCTGCCTTGACGATAATTGGGGCGGCTAGATTCCTTCCTGGTGTAGGGATGGCCATCGCCTCTTGTTTCAGTTTTACACTGAATGATTCTACGCTCAGTATGATCAGGATATCTTGATTGGATAGCGTTACATTTCTAGTCGCGAGGGAGTACGAAGAATTCTCTCTGTGGAATGTGACGGGTTAGGAATCAGTTGATCACTTCCCCGTTGACATAATATGAGCATCAGTTAACTAAGCTAAAGTCCTATTCCTCCAATCGACATTGCTAGGAAAGGAAGTGTACAGATACCGCTGCCACTAGAATTGCTAAGAAAGTTTCTTAGGTAACCCTACGAAGTATTTGGCAGACTCTATGGAAGTTACCATTCTGGCAAGGTTTCTAATGGAGTCGCAGTTTCATCATGATGTCCTAAAATTGCTATAAACTTAACAAATTCTTTTCGTGTGATTCAACAGGCGATGTTCCACGGGTCGACGGCCAACTTGCGGTAGCTCGTGCATTTGGTGACAAGAGTTTAAAAGTTCATCTGAGCGCACAACCGGATATACGCGACATCAAGATTGATCAATACACGGAGTTTCTCATACTAGCCAGTGATGGTCTTTGGAAGGTTTGAACGCCCACTTCTTGCATAGTTTGGTTCTTCTGCTATTCTGTTATCTGTGAGTGGAGACCAGGTCTTGCCTATAGTTTCTGACTGGTGTAATCGTCTTCTGATACAGGTAATGAAGAACCAAGAGGCGACCGACCTTGTTAGGAGAGTTCGAGATCCTCAGATTGCAGCCAAGATGTTGACCGATGAAGCCCTTGTGCGGAAGAGCAAGGACGATATATCATGCATTGTTGTTCGGTTTCCATGAGGTTACGCGCTGCAAAATCCCATTCTTTTTAGGTGATCCCTTTATGCCACACTTAAATTCTAAAGGCTGGCAAAAAAGCATTCTACTTTCCTGGCCAAACTGAAAGATTCAGCTTGAGAACGACTAGGTTTTTGGTTTCTGTAAATATCACAGATTGAAGGATAGTTGAACAGTCCCCCATTATAACATATTTCATCTGCAGAAACTCGCAAGATCCGTTGCCTGAAACATCCCAATTTATTCTCTGATTAGGAAATTTTAGTGGACTGCATTGCCATCAGCTCGATTACTACAGTATTTCGTTTCTCCTTTAGAATGAGAAATAACTGGTAGTGGGTGTGAGGTTTCGTGAATCTGGAGCCCCGATGATAAAATGCTTGCATTGTAGTTGAACCTTGGTAACACTGCGGTTGCGCTACTCGGCTCTTACAGTAAGGTTGTGAGTTTATAACGCATTTGGTTTCGAGTGATGATTACTCCATCAGCGTCTTGTGCATTCTTTGTATTTAAGAATAATCCATTTCGGCCGTTATGGGATTCAATCTTGAGTCTTGTGTCAACAAAACCTCGTGAGTACTTGATCCCGTGTCTCCACCGTTTCGTTGCATGGTTCTTATAGTTTAGTGAACCCCAAGAGGGTAGTAACAAGTTCAGATAGTGGTAGTGGTTGATTGCATATTGACGAGTTCAGTCATAGATCCTGATTCCACTCCCACGTTTTCCAGAATGTCGGTTAATATGCTGGTAGTTCACAAGTGGCACTCGGTTTCATGAATCAGTTATTGTATCGGTATGTGAATTCCGTGAGCTTTTAGGAGTGTTCGAGTCTTGGTTGTTTTGGTTGTTTTGGCGGCTGTAGTGTAGGATTGATACAGTTACCGTTGAAGGGTTCATCTTTCATGGATTTTCTCAGGCGTTGGATCGTAATAGTCTTCTAATGAGACTAGTGCGTAGATCCTAGATGGGTTTGTTGTTTACTCGGCAGCAGATGACAAATACAGATTACTGAAGTTTTGACTCCCTTCGGTACCCTCTTACACGGCATTTATGACCCAAGGATTGTCCGGATATTCATTTCGCTGTTCTTTCATAACATATCCTAATGGACGTTGTGTTACTGAGGTGCCATTCTCCGGGACGATTCATATATCATTGGGCGATCTGGTTTCATTCACCAGTCGTTCAAGGATGGTGGCTGTTCATGCCGTTATGACGTTTCCTGTGTAACGTATTCGTTGTGGAGAGCGGAAGATCTTGCTTCGTCTGGGCGCTATTGAGTTAGATGTCTACTCTTTAAGGTAACAGCTTCGCTGAGTGGGTACAGGGGCATACTGCGACGCGATGAATAACAGACGGATGGGAAGACGCCATCAAGTTGATCAAGAGGAAAAGGATCCAAAGGGCCAAGCAAGGGATTAGCGATGATTTCTCTTCCTTGCTTGGTATACTTTCGCTTCAAGATATCATATCATGGTAAGTCTAAAGTTTTACAGATTGTGGCACAAAAGGTGGTATAGTTTATTGTGATTATTTTTCTGTGGTTTGTGCCAACTAAAGCTTTGTAGAGCAATGAGAACAGTGTGTTTATAATACGTGGTATAAAAGAAAGGAAAAATCACTCTCCTTGATGTGTGTTGTGGAATCTTGAATAAAACAATAGAGTTCTGAGTTTGACAACCTATATATTATTTCTTAGATATGAAATTTTTCTAGTGTTACGGTATGAAGGATGTCCTCTTGCAGATCGCTATACTTGGTCACGCCTGTAGTCCATCCCGGAGTATGGACGATCATGTTTGGTTTTGTTTTTAGGCCTCTTTTCGCTGTGGGGCTTTCTGCAGCCGTGTGCTGCTGCCCTTGGCACAGCATGAGTCCCCCCGCCGGGAGGACTCGATCCCACGGCGCCCGGGCTACAGGCGGATGGGCCACTGCTTGTTGGCACCAAGTAGTAAAGGTAACAACCTCCCATTACATAGCCTACGCTCGGTCTCACGAAGTCAATGAGCATGCCGGAGTAAGGATGGTATACTTTATGAACAGTGGGAAGGGGAAGAACTTATACCCGGATGCCCAAAAAAGGGTGAAACGCCGAGGAGAAAGTAGGGAGAGCTCTCTGACAAAAGTACATCCGGGTGAGATTAATAATAATAATAATACAATATAATAAAGGATGAACGGGGAGAAAGTAGGAAGATTGCAAGCGCTTTGGTAAGAAGATGTTGCTACTATAGCTAATAAATCCTCTTCCTTCTAGCAAAGGCCTCTGCCAACTCTAGCGAATCGGTAGCAGGAAAAGTTCCTGTTCCCGGTACTAACCTAGGATTGCAGGTGACAGATAGATGGATAACCAGAAAATAGACAAATATATAAAATACATAGAACTTATAGAAAAATCATTTTCCTCGGTAGGACATTTGGCGCACTCTTAGACTGGAAGACACTAACGGTCCGATAAGTTACATGCGTGCGAAACCACGTCGAGTCGATGACCTGACATGCTCCTGCGACTTCCTGGAAATCGACTGATACCAAGGTGAGTATACCAAGCCGTGTTATGCTCCGTGCGCACATAGGTGGACACACAGTGGACTTTAGGACGATTATTAGGTTGGGTAATAAGAAAAGCAGGCGCACCTATCGAGTTTGTATTTTTTCACTAAAACGGGACTGTAAAAGTCCAGGAACGTTATTCGTTTAGTAGATTGGGAGTAAACATTTGAATTTTTTGCATGTGTACTGTATTTCGTTTACAGGGATATTCAGACTGTCACTGATTTTGATGACATGGATGTATGACGCGGAACATTGACTCGTCTACCCTTGTGACCCGGAGTCTAAAACATTGATAATTGTATATTATGAGAACCAAAAGGTAATGACTGTATTCCAGAAAAACACTTTAGATAAACACTAGATTCACATGCTCACTTACGTTAGATTTCATGGTACTTGGAATAAAAATTTATCAAAAATTCAAACCTGAAGTCAGGTTCAGAAACGAAGAAAAACTTCAGTTTTTAAACACAAACTGTTATGTGCGCCTGGGGCCTTATCGTCTTACAGCACCGTGAGCATGTGACCATAAGTAAAGTTGTAGTTCCGGAGATTCTCTGGGGTCTCCTCTCCTCCCCCTTGTGAACAAAGGACCGATTGACCGTTCAGCTAACAAACAGGGTGTTCTTTTCTTCGGACTTTGAGTGGACGGTCTCGGAAATTCAGACCTTCCGTTTAGACGTCACACGCAAAGGCAGGAGAAGTACGTGGACATGATAGACTGACTTTGTTACACTCACGTGATAAATCTTGAGGCGAGCCACCTTTTCTTTCTTTTTTCTTTTTTTCTTGTTAGAAACCGGCCGCAGTAGGCCGGACCAAAGGCGAGCGAGCCATCTATAGCAACTGCTTTTCTAACCTCTACGTTATTAGCTGGAACCCGAAAAGCACCTCTTTCCGTCGAGAACATATCACAGCAGATTTGTGCACTAAGGTTCTTATGACACTTTTATATTAAAAACATTATAAGAACTGTCCCGGTACATCCTACGTGGAGGTTGACAAAGAAACTTTTGATTAGTTGGGGTCGACAGAGTCGTGAAGTTGCTAGAGGGGGCTGACTAAGTAGATTTCTGCACAAAAAGTCGGTCAAACGTAGTATGATTCTCTATAGGGCCAGAGACAAGGATCTTGACAAAGTCAATTAGTCCTGGTTCCCTAGCGACAATTTCAGTACTACGGTAAAGTCTGAAGACTCTGGAGTCTGAACCAGGTCTGGAGTTAGGCTTTGTCAGACTAGGTCGTCTAGTCGAACTTGTCTCCAGTAGTCAACCTCGGCAGTAGTCTGCGGGCCCCTTTTACCTTTTACTCGGTGTCCGGTCGTAGCCTTATGTATGATTTTAGGACTGAGAAGCCACGACACTCTCGTGGTTTGCAAAGCGTAGTGGAACATGGAAATATAAAGATCAATGATTTTTTCGCATGATCTAACGGTCCAGATGGGTTTAAAGAATAAATTTTAGAGATAATAGTTTATGTAAATAACATATATAAATCATGGTTTTTCAAATGGAACCATGATTTATCAAACCGGTCGCGTGGGAAAGATGTTCTATCTTACAAAAAAACCCCCTCCACGCCCTTTACGTGCGTGAGCACTCTCCCTTTAGAACCAAAATTATTTGTAAGCTCACCGGGAGGTTTTGCTAAAATCCCGAGAAAATAAAGCAGACAACGGATTCTGGTATATGCTGTGACATTAGTGAGTGTCAAAGCTAAGAGAAGATTCTTTAACGTCCGGAAAGAAAACATCCATAATTTATTGAAGTATAACTTTGTATAGAGTCGTGGATAGGTTACTATTATACTTAAGAAAATAAAATAATTATTATATTTGTAATAAATTATATTTTGAAATTTAATATAAATTACTCGAATCATAAACTATTTCCTTGCCAAACTTTACGGATGATCCTGAAGAAAAAATAATATGAAATAATCGTGCTGTTTTTTTATGAACACCTTTGGACGTGTCCCACAGAAAACGTCCACTTGGCCGAATTCGTAATACTCATCCGCTGGTGAAGAATAAGGACAGAAGACTTCAGCTTTGACACATCCTATTAGGGTGTTATTTTTTCAGTCTTCATCTGCAATCCGGAGACTAGTTCAGAAGTCTAAGATGAAGAGATTAAGAAAGTATACGGAAAGTCGATCGGATGAGTACAGATCAATTATCCGAATTAGTTCCAGCTAAGAGAATCTCCTTCACAGTATTCCTCAGTGCATAGTGTCCACATTCAGGCTCCGAGTGTAGTGCACCTACCACTTTTGGTATCTCATGCACTTCCAGACATCTTCGAAGTTCTTCATCAGGTATTCTTTTGAATAGTATCTCATTTTTCAACTTGTACGGTCCTTCCTGATGTATGAAAACTGTCTGATGTTCTACATCCAGGGCACTGCAAAGTCTGTAAATATCTGTACATATCACAGTATTTCGTAGTTGGTGCTACTGTCAGCTGAAACAATTCTTCATCTGGAAAATCATCTGCCACTGTATCCACTCGTTCTCCTGTTCTCAGCCGAGACAAGTAACCATTCTCATGATGAATACCTTGTCTAGTCTGAACTGTGAAGTTGAACTCTTGAAGTAACAACGTCCATCTTGCTATTCTTCCCGACAAGTCTGACTTCTATACGAAATGCTTCAATGCATAATAATCCACATGGAAAATAAACTCATAGTCAAGAAGACAATGTCTGAACTTCTTTACTGAATACATCATTCCTAACGCCTCACTTTTAGTAGTAGTGTAGTTCTTTTCTGCAGCTGAAAGCTGTCTACTCGTATAGTAGATTGGATGGTCTCTCTTCTCGTCATCTTTCTGACTGAGCACCACTCCAATGGCAAACGCAGAAGTGTATACATACACCTGAAAAGGTCTCTCCCAGTCTGGTGGTCGCATGACATGTGCTTCTGCCAACTTCTTTTTCAGCGTCTCAAACGCCTCATGCTGCTTCTCGTGCCAATGGTATTTTGTTGTCTTCTTCAGCAGTTCTGTCAATGGCCCAGCAAGTATGACGTGCTTGATGAATCTTCTGTAATATCTAACATGTCATAGGAAGGCTCTCAACTCGTTGATATCAGTAGGGGGTTGCAGGGAGAGTATTACACGAACCTTCTCTACATCTACTTCTATGCCTCTACCTGATGCTCTATGTTCAAGAAGTATTCCTTTAGTCATCACGAAGAAATACTTCTCAGGGTGTAATGCAAGTCTGGCTTCCCTACACTTCTGAAAAGTCTTGGCTAAACACGCTGCATGTTCCTTACGTCTACCAAAAACAAAAATTTCATCTATAAAAATTTCTAAAAATTTTCACAAATAATCTTGAAATCGAGGTCATCATCCTCTGAAAGGTAGCTGATGCATTGCATAGGCCAAAAGGCATCTTGTGGTAAACATAAGTGCCCCAATCTGTAGTGAAGGTAGTCTTGTCCTTATCTTGCTCTCTAATGGACACTTGATTGTAACCCGCAAATCCATCTAGAAAACTGTAACATTCCTTTCTAGATACATGATCCAAAATAATAACAGTAAAAGGTAAAGAGTGATGGTCTTTCTTCATTGCTGCATTAAGCTTTCTAAAATCTTGGCAGACTCTAATCTTTCCTGTTTGCTTCTTAGGTACCACTACTATAGGTGCTACCCATTCGCTGCTTAACACAAGAAAGATAATATCTGCCTTCAAGTATTTATTTATCTCATCTTTAACCAGCAAGGAATATTTTAGATTGAGTCGATACTGTCTTTGTCGTACAAGTACTGATCCTTCGATGATATCAATGTGATGTTCTCCCCACTGCGCAGATATCTCTTTCATGTCCTCCACAATCCAGGCGAAGACATCTTGGTAATGGGTCAGCATCTGATAATACACTTCCAACTCTTCTCCTTGCACTACAACAGAAATCTTTAAGTTCTTTCTTTCGCTTATCACTAAGTCTTGGGATGCTCCTGGAAGTACTATACCATCTATATGACTGGTCTCTACACTCCCGTGACCTAGCTGTGATTGCTATTCGGCCTCGTTTGTATCTTCTTCTTCATCGACTTCGTAACACTGAAGATAGTTGACCATTGAATAGGGGTCTCCCTTCCATTCACTTGTGCTGCTTGTTGATGTTTCAGATCCGGAAGTGTAACTTGCATCAGTCGGATCTTATTCACCCTGATGAGTTATCTTCTTCCAAGATACCACCATAGCCTTATCAGTCGGTTTCTGTGGGTCTTTAAACTGTAAACGGTGCAAGTACTAGTCTGTTAGTACTTTGGCACCATACAACCACGGCCTCCCAATCAAAATTCGATAACCAGACTTAACCAAAAGATGCAGTACAACAAAGGTGAGTTTAAAATAAATTCTGTCTATTAGAGTGAGAATGTTGCGCAATAACCCCAGTGGTCGTCTTCTTGTCTGATCTGTCAGTCGCTACACTCGCTGAGTTTCTTCAAACTTGCTGAAACCCAACGCGTGCGTCGTATCTTCTGTCATTATGTTGATTCCTGACTCGGAGTCAATTGGCACTTTCTTAATTACGCAACCTAAAAACCTCCACTTCCACTTCTGGAGATCCTAGGTCTTGTGCCTCGATGTGAAACAGAGAAGGTAACTTTGATCTTCTTACTTTAGTGGGTTTCTTCAATGCTTGAAGTAACAACTTTCTATAAATTTTATTGTCTTCGCTCAGTTGCTTGAAACTTATGTTAGCCTTCTGCGCTTCTAGATCAGCCACCACATCATAGTGTGGTGTTGTCACAGATTCTTTCTTCATAGGTTCTGATCGACTGTGCTTCTTCGGAACTTCTTCGTTCTTCATCGAAGTTCGGTCCTCCTTGGGCGAAGTACGAAGAGTGCTTGGTGCAGACGAGGTTGACGGATCAGGGACTTCGGCCAAAGTTGTGTCAGCCTCCTTCGCCGAAGTCCTATCTCGTAATAACTCCTTCTTTAGGAGTTCATGAACTTCGTCCGTTATGTCTACTAGCAACTTCGGAGGGTTTACATTCTTCAGAATTTCTTCTTCCTCTTCCTCAGTATCCTCCTCAACCGCTGCCTTCTCCTAGCTTTACTTGACTTTCTCCTAGCTTTCTTCTGCTTCTTCAGCTCTTTCTTCGATTGAGTCTTCAGAGGAGCTTCCTCCGCCTTCCTCTTCGTTTTGAAAGAGCTTCTGATGTCCACTTTGCAAACCGAGGTTTCTTCGGGTGGTCAACTTTCATCTCCAGCGGCCTTCCATTCTTCTAAGTCCACCTTGTGCAGTTCTGCTTCCACAGGGCGATCTGCCTTGGGGTCAAAACGAACCCCTTGTCTCTCTGCGGGCGGATTAGTAGAATCTGCTATGGCATGTCCTAGTTGATGACACTCTGCACAAAGCGCTACGTATCTCAGCTGTTTATTCGGATGAGGATAGTTGGGCGACCATTGATCTGTGCTGTCACAATTGAAACAAGACCATGGGGTGGTGGTTTATTTGCTCCTGCTGGACTCATTAAATGTTCTTGAGACACATTTAGAGCCCTCTCCTTTGGCGTAAACCTCTGAATGGGTATGGGTTGAATCGGGATAATTATCGATGGTTGGGAAGGTCTTGGCGTTTGCGGTGGCGTAACCGATTGTACTCCATATACGTCATCTGGAGTTCTACAAAGAACGAGCTAAAATACGATTCGAAAGCAAGCGTCCATTCTACTACCTGTGCTTGAAAATTTTATTTGTTGGTACATTCTGTATTGGCATGTCCTTTTTTCCACAGTCGTACACCATAAACTTGATCAGGATGAAGAGGATGATTTTCTCCTTTCAGAAGCTCTTACCATTTGCACTTTCAAATCTGCAAGTCTTTTTATCATCTCCTCCATAAGTTGATTACTATCTTCTTTTGTCTTCTCCTTCTTCTCCTTCGAACTTTTCTTTTCTTTGGACAAAGAACTTCGTCTTGTCTTTCATTCTTCTTATCCTTTCGTACTTCGGCCGAGGACGACTCTTCGTCGAAAGATACTTCGGAGGAAGAGAGTTCTCTTCAACTCTTCTTATGCTTCTTTCGTCGACTTGATTTCTCTTCCTTCTTCTCCTTCTTGTCCTTCTTTTCTTTCTTCTTATCCTTTATCCAACCTCCTTTACTTCCGAGGGTGGATGCTTCAAATGCTTCTGCTGAAGTAACAACCTCTTCTATGACATCCATCTTTCGACGACGACACCAAATCTTCATTTCAATAGGTAAGCCCATGACAAGTCATTCCGTAGCTTGATTCATAGAGTATGGGTTGGTTGTACCCGTCCTCATAATTCTATCCAGCAGATTGTAAAATCTCTGGACGTAGTCTTTCAAGCTCTCTTTCTTCTCTCTGACCAATCTGGTCAGCTTTCTCAACACTTGGCGATTGTACCAGATCTCCTGAAGACAGCTCTAAGAACTTCGTCTTCAACTTGTCTCATGTATCGATGTCTCCTAGTACTCTGTTTGCATGGTTGTACCAGCTGCACGTTCTCTTCCTGAGAAGACTTGGGAAGATCCGTAGACGATCTGTTTCAGCATCTTCCTTATTAGTGATTGACATAGATTCAAACAATTTGATGTAGGCATCTGCGTCTTCATCATCATCCGAAGATCCATCTCTGAACTTTGGATAACCATGTTTTGTGATGGGTTGACTTGCCATACTTCGAACTGCTATAGCTCGTGGAACTTGAGTTGCTATCTTGGCAAGTGCTGGAATTGACGTTGGTACTGCAGCTTGAACGAGGACAGTAGAGGTAATACCCGCAGCAGTTGCTGCTTTAGCTTGTCTCTTCTTGAACACTGGCAGTGCTGTTGTTGTCTGTAAGTAAAGAGTAGTGCTGTCCTTCTGAGCAATTGGAGTTAACAGAAGAAGTTCCCGTTGTCAAGGTGAGAGTTTTCTTGGGAAGGGCGGAACCTTCTTGCTGTGTTATGACCGTGAAGGCTGTGATATGTTTACATATGGAAGCACTGGATTTCTAGCTGTGGCTGGTTTACTCAAAGGATAGGCTTCAGGTTACAAGGTGACACTATAAAACACTCATACAGGTCTCTTGGCTCTTCTGATATGTTCAGGAAGCAAAGTTCAGACTTAACTAGCAATGATAAGATCAGACGGTGAACTTTGACACTTAGGATTGAGAAATATGTGAAGGTTTAGACTTCTAAACTTATCCTACATGTAAAAGAGGCCCCACTGAGCACACACACGAAGTTTCAGCTTGAGACCAAATTCTGGCACCAAGATATGGACAGAAAAGTACTGGGTAAAGATATTGCGGCAATTTCTGGTACTCAGACAACTATTTCGACCTACAACAGAAAATTGGCTCGATCACTTTCAAAGATTCTTACAGGATTTGGAGTCTACAGGATGCTGAATACCCCTGTGAAGTTGAGACTCCTGATTGTACACCGTTCTCCAGATCTCGTTCTCTGAAGTTGCTGCTCTAGATTGAGAGCGTTTCAGACCCCCTCTGCTTCAGCGGCCGCCCTGAATTACTCACTCACTCAAATGACTTGAAACTTTTTGGACAGTCGTAGCCCCGCTGACAGTGAACGCAACCACGAAGGTTTGAAGCGTTCCTCGATTCTGCTGCAATTGACACTGAAAACCCCAAATCCAACAAAAGTGATGCAATTTTGACTCAACTCGAACTTCAAATTGGCATAACTCTTTGTTTATTGATCCAAATTGATCAAGAATTTCACTGACAGTGCTTGGCACGACGAGCTCTATCTTCCTGTGCTCTCAGATTTTGCATTGTCCTCATCAAATGCTCGAACTCTCCTTTAGACCTCTATTTCTAAATTTAGAGTTTTACAAAAGATAAAAACGGACCAATGGGAGTTCATAGCTCCACTTGGTTGTCCTTTAGTACCCTAATCCATGTGGAACTTAACTTCACTCATAGGGTACCACGTTAGCTCTCCTAAAATGCCAACGTAAATCTTAAACTACCTAAAATGACACGCAGCCCTAAAAGTAAACTTAAACCAGCTAAAAAGCATGCATGGGCAACACGTAAGTACAACCCATGAGCTTAAACCCTATCAACATGGTGAATCTAAGTTATGTACATTGAACATCATAGACAAGTAAGAAATCACTTGCACAAGCGCACAAATGCTTGAACAAGATAACTAGCATACTATCAGTCTACTAGAACTTAAAACGTATAACACAACGGTGTTAATATATGCATGAAGGACTAGGAGTAACATTAAGCTAACTTCTACCGCTACTAACTCCCAAGTGTCAGAGTAGAAGCGTAACCCGTAGCCGTCAAATATCCACAGTCTCCAAAATCGACTTCTCTAACGTCTTAACTTCACTCAGAGAGGTGAATCATTTACTATGTGAAATGAATCACATCACGACACCGTACTAGTGCTTGAGAAATAAGTTCATGCGCACGTAAAGCTCTACTAAGGTAGTAACAGCTTCTACTGCCTTAGTTGCAGCTTCTTCGTTCGAAGAAGTCTTGATAAACTTGTCTTGATCTGCAGAAGTACTTCATACCTCAGGGTCAGGAGTAAACAACTGCGGATATAAAATAGTATCGACTTCCGGGAAAGGTTTCCACCCTACTTCTCTTTATTAATGTTCAGTCTCAGAACTTAGTCGAGTGGTGACTTCCTCGAAGTCAAGCTCTCTCTGAGCAGATTCGAGAGGAGTTGGAGGTAGTGACTTTGATGTCCGGAGTGAACTTGATTCACCAAGGCTTAGTTCCTTCCTCTTCCATTCTTTCGAGTTAGGTGTTCTTCAACCTCGTTCTCTCTTCTTATGCTCTTCTTTAACCGATGAGCTTCTTCCAGAATCTATTCTCGATATTCTGCTCGTCGTTCACGCATCATGTCTCTCTCAGATTGCACGTCTCCAGGAGGATCAGGCTTGCTCATCGACATACATGTCTCTAGACTTCTGTTCATTGATATTGGATCATCTCATCATTCGCATCCTCGATATCGTATAACGTGTTTTTCTGTCTAAGAATACACTGGATATATGGCTGTGCAGAGGTATGTGGGTTGACAAAAGTTGACTCTAGATATAGATGTTTCCACTCAAATGTTTCACTATATACTCTTCTAGTCCGAGTGATCTCATACCCACTCGACTCAAGTTTAAAGTTTACTACGATCCAAGGATACGTATAAGTTGCAGGACTGTTGTTACAAACAGATCTTTTTGTGCTCTAACTAAAATATTCAGCTCTGTACTATCTAACTGAAGTAACTCCTCTATATCAATGGAAGCATGACTTAATAGCTCCCCAGCGACGCCAACTACCCATCAATCCAACCGTCATAACTTTATGTAGTACAACCAAAATATGCTATAAGATCACTCAATCAACTTGATAGAGTCCTAATATAACTTGTTGTACACCTTGGTCTACTAAGCATTCCAGCAAGGTAAAGCATGCATGCTTCAAGGTACTACTCAGATCTCAACAGAGCACCAACGACGGTAATATCTGGCAACTTCGAGAATCTAAACAGCGGCTTATGACTCATCACGGCTCCGTTCTTCTTCACCACCAAGAGCTGGCATCAGCCCCACACCTTCAGAGTGTCGAGTTGTATGCAGACATGGTAGTTTCAATATCAAACTCCTCTCCAAATTGCTCAAAATTAACCAAAAGTGACAATAGATGTGATCGAAAACTCGAAATCTCTAATAACAAAAGCTTCTCTGAACTTTGAGACCTCAGTCCTCCCAAACCACTCGACCAATGATGTTCAAATTTTCGATGATTTTTCCGATTGTTACATACAAAGAGACTTGAGATATGATGATGTACATCTTGTTGTGAGGAACAATAGATCTCAACTATCTTTCGAACGTTCTTTTCAACCTTTGGGTCGATATAGGGTTTAGAGATCGTGAGAAACTTCGAGGAAAAATATTTCAGCCGAGTGATAGCTTCTCCATTTTCTTTTGTCGTACATTTTATTGTAGATCGTTTCCAGGTTGTAATCTTGACTTTGTATTAGTCTGCGACTCACTGGTTCCATTCTAGTTGAGCGCTTCTGTGTAGTTACGGACCACAAAAAATCCTTCGACATGTCTCAAGAGTTTTTCTGACTTCTTCAAGTCTTGCTGATGTCTTGTCTCCTTGGGTGTAAAAGTTCGTTCTAGGAGAAAAAGGACAAAACCAAAGCTCTTTTTGCTCTCATTGGTCTACTTTTGGACCAATGGTGTTCTAGCTGATCCTCGTGCATTTCTGTGGTTTCTGGAGGTTTCGGAGAAGCCATTCGGGCAAAGAAGGGTATGGTTGGAAAAGCTCTCGACAAGGGCTACAATCTGAGCTGAATAATCGATCGATTTGATGGAAGGATGAGGACGTTATGATCGATTGAGTGGAGGGGGGTGAAATTCGTACCTACTGCTATGTTTCTTGTAGTCTAGGGAGAGTCGTGAGGAGTTTTGAGGATCTGTCAAATTGGATCAAAGAGCTGACAACGGCTTGGTCGTTTTGCTATCAAGTTCAATCGATTTCTAATCGTTTTGGTCTGTCAACCGCGTGATTGAAGTTGAAGGGTGCATACGTCATGAGACGGATACTGCGAACTGTGATAGTTATGGAGAATTTGCTATTGCTCGAGTTTTGGGTCGAATTTCTCGATGAAACTTTCCAGGATTGAAAGATGTTTTATCAGTAAGATACCTGAGAAGTTTCATCTCAAATGGTCGAGTAGTTTGTTCAGAATCTTGGATCAAATGTACCTGGGTCTGTAAAGCTCTTAAGTTAGCACAGATTACGATTTGATCCATATCTGAGAGATGGTTTGAGGTTTTTATCTGAAAATTATTGAGGGTAGGAATGAAGGGTCCAATAACGCTTCCTGTGAAGTTGTAAGATCCTCTCCATGAATTCATCGCCAAAGTACGCAACTAACCACTGTCAAAAGTGATCACGATGGATGTAATGAAGCTTGATGTGAAACAGATTCGGGAAAGGAAGATCCGAAGTCGGTATCAAACCTCCGTCCATAACCACCACACTCGCAGTTCTTCACCTCTCCATACAGACGTCCGAGAGTCCTCACAAATCATCCGTTGAGAGAGAATGTCTTATGAACCCTCGATTCATCATTTTATACTCAAATGCGACGACAATGATCATTGAAGTGAACACGCCCCGATTGATGACTTGGCATATTTCTCTATCGTATGATCACTTAAACAGATAATAGTGAACGTGGTATCCATCACACCGTTTGACGAGTTACGCGATATGGTTCACACAACATAGAAAAGAAACATAACATAAGTTACACAGGAATTTCACACAGGAGCCGAACCACAACACGCATCCACCCCTTCTAAACATGCACATCCTCCGGTATGCACCAACACTCACAAAGTTGTGGTCGACATCACACAATATCTTCGTCCTCTTGACTCATGTCGTCGTTAGCAGTATCTTCAACATCTAATTTTTCATCGTCATCATCCAAGAGATCAAACTCTGCTCCGACTTCCTCCATGCTTATCTCTTCATCTCGCTTCTTGAAGAGTTTCACCTGCTTGCTTGCAATGAGAACCTTAAGCTTTGTATCATCAAGCTCTCTTAGTGAATATGTGGTATTGTCATGCACGACAAGAACCACATATGGACCAAACCATCGCTTAGAGAATTTTCTAAGCGCAATATGTTGGTTGTCCAAGCTACTACTGTAGACCAACACTCAATCTCCTTCTTTAATCTCTTTCGGCCTTAACCGATGACGTCTATCAAATCTATCCTTGTTTCTCACACGCGCCTCCTTCAACTTCTTCAATGCTATCTCTACATCTTCAGGTCTTCTCTCCAGTTGACGAATTTGGACAGCAAGAAGATCTTCTGTAGACATACCATCCTCCCAAGGTAGAACACTCCAAGTGGGTATGTGCTCCTCAATGGGCATGATAAGTTTCTGCCCTTGCATCAACTCCGCCGGCATATATCTCGTGACTGAACTATGAGTCGCACGATCAACCCCTAATGCAAATGGAAGAACTTACGAACAAAATCCACGGAAGAAATCTGTAAATTCTTGTTGGAAGATGTGGTTTGTAGATATGATTGTGTTGAGAAGATCACGGTTGATCGAGGGGAGCTCAACACTGATGAGGCTAAAGCATTCTTCAAGAGGTGTGGTGTGAAGTTATCTCTTACCACAGCCTACAATCCTGAGAGAAATGCGAAGAGTGAACGTGATCATCCTCCTATTGTGAAAGCTATTGTGAAAGCTTGCAAAGGGAGGGCATGATTGGACAAATCCTCACGTGCCAAAACTAAGTATCGCATCTGCCATATACCAACTAGCATAATAACAAGATCTACTACCCACTTATAATGCATTGCAAGTGGATAAGTAGGATGTAACCCATCTCGATGTCAAATTCCTGAATATTCTTGACAAGTTTGGCATGTCTCCACAAATTGAACTACATCTCTGTACATGTTACGTCACCAATATCTCTCCTTTAGCTTTGTAAAGGTGACATAAATACCTCTATGCCCTGTATACAAGCTCTCATGAAACTCCTGCATGAGTAATTTTTGCATGTCAACCTTACACGCAACCCTTTGTAACATCTTACCACCTTGCTTAGCTCGCTTCCACAAATAATCACCTTGTAGCAAGTAGTTATAAACATTCATCCCGATTTGTTTAAAGTGAGCATCACTCCATCCTGGTTGTCTAGTCAACAAGCTTAGATAGCGTCCTATGTCTATCCATTTTCCTTCATATAGCTCATCAATGAATGGTTTCGAATGCTCACTCTCACCTCCTTAAGCTCTACAGAAAACAGTAGTATCAACGTCTTTTGTATCTTCAACCATCTCCTCTTCATCCTCATATCTCGCACGAGACAACATATCAGCTACTGGATTGTTCTTCCTCGCTATGTGTCTGAACTCAGGATTTAAGGACTTGATGTAAGCAATCCAGCGTAGCATAGTAATATCAAGGGTGTTATAGTTTGTAATCATCTCTAATAGTGGTAAACAGTCTGTTTCTATTACTACTGGCGTTCCAATCAAATAATCCTTTTCGGCTTTCATAGCTGTAACTACTCTCCATAACTCTCTCTTCACTTGAGGATAGTTTTTATGCCGCTCACTCAACACTTTCGCTCCAAATCTGATTGCAAATCGATTCTCTTCTTCATCATCTTGTCCTACTGCTCATCCAATGGCTATCGGGCTAGTATCAACAGTAAGTATCACTGTTTTATTGTCTTCATAGCTCACACGACGAAGTACAGATGGAGAAGATAACAACTGCTTCAATCTCCGAATCGCCTCAGTATGTCTCTCCTCTCATGCAAACCTCTTGTGCTTTCTCAACAGATCATAAAGAGGATTAGCCACATGTGCAAAATGTGGAATCTATACATGATAGAAGACACAAGCTCCAAGAAACCTTTTCACCTCTGTTGTTGAACCACAAGTATCCTTCATCCGCTGTGAGCATCCACTTTACCAGGATCAGGTTTGCGTCCAAACCATCCACACAGGTGTCTCACAATCACAACTTCTCGTACTCCAAATGAAGACTTAGCACCTGACAGTGTTAAGCGCTCCTCTTCAAGTCATGATAAAATTTTATCACAATCTGAAATATGATTAGCAACAAAGTTCTATACCCTTTTTGATCCGTTGTCTCATCTTCTCCTCCTCAACGCATCCCTTAATTGAAATGTCATCCAAGAAAAGCATGGTCTTCTCAGGAATGAACTCTCGGAGAACCTTGTTCATCGCGTTCATCATGTGCGCTATCGAGTTTGTTGCTCCTTGTAGCAGCGTGTACATTCTAACCAACCCCAACGGTGTCCTCATGGTGGTGACATCTCTACTTTGTTCCACAAGTTCAAACTGATCGTATCCAGAGTAAAGATCTCTTATAGAGTAAATAGTCCTTCCAGTAAACGCTTCAGCAAACTCTCCCACGATAGCTCTTATGCTTGTATTTCTGATGGTCACTTGGTTCACAGACTGCATATCTTGGATGAATCGTAATGCACCACTCTTCTTTGGTACTGTAAATCAACGACTAGAGTATGATACAAATGATGGTTCCAAGATCTTCATCTGAATCTTCTCTTTCAAGAGCTCTATGAGTTTCGGTAGATGCACTCTAGGTACCAGAATTGACCTCAAGTCCCAAGGAGCATGTAGAACTGTGAATATGATCATTGGTGTCGCAATGCTGAGATCTACACATCCGATTTTTGAGGCTTCAAAAGCAAAAGCTTTCCCATGCCTAGTTCACATCTCTCTAAATCTATTCTACTCTACAAATAAAAGAAAATCTGCAGAACCAACCTTCAACTCCTTGAGCGTAGCTTCAATGAACTTGTGACCAACCCGGTTAAGATCTCTCAAGCTTTTCTCCTTCGAAGATTGTTGGACTTGCTGGTTAGAAACACTAGGTAACGGTTGAGCAACATATTTTATCTTCTTGTCCATCGTTTTGTACTTGGTCTCGACTCTAACTTCAGGATCTAAGAATGACTCTATAGTTGTATAGAGCTCTCTAGAGTGTACTTCCACCACCCGATCTTCATCTTCTTGCTCATCCATAGCAAGCTCATCCATGAAATCTCTCAATCTTAATTCCAAATAAACACCTTCTATCTTATCATCCTCTTCAAGCACACCAACTCTTTTCAGATCTTTTTCAGTTTTTTGCACAACTTTCTGCTCCCATCTCTGCAAGTCAGCAAGTCGTATATGTGTAGCAAATCCACTCTCAGAAAATCTCACAACTTATGTACAAAAGACACTTTCTTTCTCAAACAAGAGTACCTTCTCCAACGTGGCACTATATCTTCGCTCTATAGCAGTACTTGTTAAAAATCCTTGAATTCCTCCGTGACCTTAGGCAAAGCGCCACCCCTTAGATAATCTCTGTTCCGCTCGTGATTTGTCGATACAATTAGAAATTACACCGCTCTCTTGCCATCTTGACTTCTGATCCGCGCATAAGCAGATCCATCATCCAAAACCTTGGTCTCCATCCTTACAGCTGTAATGTAAGGTTGATCGAGTATCACCAAGTATGATGTACTATCTTGAACAAAGAAGCTTTGTTCAATAGTTACATCTCCAACCTTCACTCTTACATCAGGACAAGCTCCATAGAGTTCTCCTCGTGTGTTGTTGACTGTTTGGATCATCCAACCATGATCTATATCAACAATTCATCCACATTACTTGTAGATGTCCTAAGAGATGATATTGATCTCTGATCCATGATCAATGAGAGCAACCACCGGATCTGTCATCTCTCTTACCTTCACTAAGGCTTCGGTAGTAGCTCTAATCCAATGTCTTCTAGTGTAATGACTAGAGACCTTGTCATCACTATCATCTTCAAACCGAACCTTGCGGTCGATGCAGCATTGAGCTAGTTCCAACTCTTCTTCTTTTGATATCTCGCGTTAGACACAGCAGTTTCCCTTGCTAATTGCTTTTTTCATTTGATGGTGTCAATAATGATCATGAAACTCCCTCTTGGCAATCCCAAGAACCTCTTGCAAGATAAACTCGATCTTGGCATTGAGTACTCTCTCCTCTAGTACATCCTTCAAATCTATAGCAACTTAAATATCAGATTGAAGCTTGTACGAAGGAATTTTGCCCTTCTCCTTATCTCTGCTCTTCGCTGATTTTTCAAGAGTAGAAGATACACTCTTTCATAGTCTCCTCTCGTAGAGACATAGTCTCCGGTCTAAACTTCTCTCTTCTTGTTTGTCTCTTAGGAGCTGCTCTCTCCTCACTAGGGCCTGCTTCATCTCGTTTGCGCTTCTCTTCCATGAGAGCCTCATATTGGCTCTTCGTCAAAGAAGCATGTACAGACATTGTAATATGAGATCATCTCGTCCAGTAGCACCCCTAATTGTCGTGGCTGTTCTGAGCAACTCCTCTCTTGTTAGTTTCTCTTTTTTGTTTGTGCTCACAGCGTGACTCCACATATCAAGAATATCTCCATGCTTCCTAGAAGCACTTCTTTCTCCTACTACCTCAATTCCATAAGTAGCAGCTTCCACCGACACAGTAGCATGCTGAGATAGATACTCCTCCAATACTTGCTTCATTTCTCTTTTCCCGAAGTTGGTTCTAAGAATCTCTCCATTATTTTTCAAAGCAATCTTCCCTTCCTCCAGTAGACTACTTCATCTCGTAGAGTCCGGATAAAATCACTACACTCTCTTCGAGCACACCAAATGCACCTTTGTACATAATCTTACTTAGGAGTAGGTCTAGTATCATGTGCTCCTCTCTTCTCTTCCAACCTTGCTAACTTGATCTGCAAGTCACTCATCTCTTTTACCAACTCTTCCATAGCATCTCTTTGTGGTGCAACTTTCAAGACAAGAACAGTAGGAAGTGGAACTTGAGGTACATGCACAATAAGTGCTTGTACATTAGGCACCATTGGTTGCCTACGAGGTAATATGATCGATGATGGTCTCGCTTCTTGTCTTACCACCACCTTCTCTCCGGTACTCTCGTTTGGCAAGTACATTCATTGCTTTAGAGACCTTTCTCCAATCAGTTGTGAGCTCATTATCTTCCATCTTATCTTCCAAAAGCAGCTCCAACTCCCTCTGTAACTCATTGTTAGTTGCTTGCAGAAATAACTGCATCTTGTCGTTCTCCAATGTTAGCTTCTCCACCTGAGACAATTGAAGGAATTGTCTCTCAAACTCCCGAAATAGCTCTGTGACAACAAGCCTTTTATTAGGTTTGTTTACCCACTCCATGAATGACTTCTTAGTTACTCCATCTTCATCCTCTAAAGAATACTCTTCTTTCAGCTAAAGAGTAAATCCTTCTCATGTAGCACCATGAGATCGGATGATCTTCTTCACATGCTCTCGTATCTCTAGTACGACAACAAGCTCAAATGTACTCACCATCTCTCTTTCTGGCACCTTATTCAACTCCATCTCTCGAGAATAGTACTTTATGTACTTGGAGATATTCTTCCCATCAAATTGATCTAGCAACCCGACAACAGATTGCAAGGCTTTGGTAGTCATTGTCTCTTTCCGTTCAGTGGCAACGCGAATATCTCAAGCAATCGCATATCATATCGTGAAAACTTGATCACTTTTGGAGCCTCTCCAAATGTAGAAGCCTCGCTTACGTAATGACCCAACTCTTCACTGTCCATGGTGACAAAACCATGCACGTACTTCTCACTCTAGACGTTTCACGTCGAGTTCACCAGCTATCGTATAACGTGTTTTTCTGTCTAGAAATACACTGGATATAAGACTGTGCAGAGGTATGTGGGTTGACAAGGTTGGCTCTAGATATGGATGTTTCCACTCAAATGTTTCACTATATACTTTTCTAGTCCGAGTGATCTCATACCCACTCGACTCAAGTTTAAAGTTTACTACGATCCAAAGATATGTATAAGTTGCATGATTGTTGTTACAAACAAAGCTTTTCGTGCTCTAATTGAAATACTCAGCTCTGTACTATCTAACTAAAGTAACTCCTCTATATCACGAAGCATGACTTAATAGCTCTCCAGCGATGCCAACTACCCATCAATCCAACCGTCACAACTTTATGTAGTACAACCGAAAGATGCTATAAGGTCACTCAATCAACTTGATAGAGTCATAATATAACTTGCTGTACACCTTGGTCTACTAAGCATTCCAACAAGATAAAGCATGCATGTTTCAAGACACCACTCAGATCTCAACAGAGCACCAACGACGATAATACCTGACAGTTCTGAGAATCCAAACAGCGGCTTATGACTCATCACGACTCCGTTCTCCTTCACCACCAAGAGCTGACATCAGCCTCACATCTTCAGAATGTCGAGTTGTATGCAAGCATGGTAGTTTCAGCAACAAACTCCTCCCCAAATTGCTCAAAATTAACCAAAATTGACAATAGATGTGACCAAAAACATGAAATCGCTAATAACATAAGCTTCTCTGAGAACGAACAACACAACGCTTATATGCAGTTTTGCCGAAGATTGCGGATCTCACTTCTTAAGAAGAAAGGATTACATCTTTAGCATCAGATCACGTCCTCCCAGTAGGCCCGAACCGAAGTCTCTACACTACTTAACTGTAAAGTCCTAACTATACTCCACAATGATATTTTAACTGCTCTGATCTCTCAAATCTCGCGTACTATCCTCTCTATGACTCTAACTATCCTACTCTTAGTCGAAGGATCTGTCGCTGTTGTCATCTCCACCTGAAGTCACGTTAGAAGCTCTTTCTCTGATGAGTAAAGCTCGGTGGCGAAGTTAGCACTTCATCCACCTTGTCTCGAAGTTCTTCGGTCTTCGTCTCTACCAAAGTCTTCGTCTCCGTAGCCTTCACGAGTTCCTCATCTCTGGTCGGCAACTGCTCCTATAAAGTATCCCTCTCTGACTTCATGTCGTGAAACTTTGAAGTCATCAAGTTCAATTTTGCTTGCAAGTCCTGAATGTCTTGTGAAGACTTTATCTGTTCTTCGGACTTTGCTTGAAATAGAGCATCACGCTCCAATGTCAGCTTCTTCACTTCCTCCGAAGTGACTCTCAACTTCATCATGAGTTGGTGCTTCTCCTCAAGCCATCCCTTCCGTCTGAAGTGTATCGCGATGTCGTGTCGTGGACCGACTCCTATTTGAAAATCAAATTTCGATGCTTATCGCTCCAAAGACACTCATAGGACTAAAAATGAGCTTTTCTATACAACTTCGGATCTTCACTTTCACTACATCGATGGATAGAGCTCTTTGTCAGCTTTCCATGGGCACTTTTTCTACTTCATTTGGACTCGTAGTGGAGAAGTTACGAGACTCAAAAGATGGGAAAAGCAAGCCAGGTTCCAGCTTACGGGTTTTTTGCACAACTTCGGATCTTCACTTTCATTACATCAATGGGTAGAGCTCGTTGTCAGCTTCCCATGGCACTTCGTCTACTTCATTTGGACGCGTAGTGGTGAAGTTACGAGACTCAAAAGAAGAGAAAATCAAGCTAGGTCCTAGCTTACTATTGTTGACTGGTATTTGCGGCTCCTGGCGCTAAACTAAGGATGCAAGGGGCATGCTAGCTCATTATCTGTGAAAACTTGTACGTACGCCACTGACCTAAGGGGGCGACTTAAGAGGTTAGCTTGCACCTGCGACTTGTCAGCGGACGGTTCGAGAGATTTGGAAGTCCAATGCAAACGCGCAAAGCGTCGTTGGGTTCAGATATGTGCAAGCTACGCATTGGTTAAAACGGTTCGTGAAGAGACAAATCAAGGAGTGTTTCTGGGAGAAATTGAGACGCATGAGAGGTTTTTGGAGTGCTTCAGTTATTTGTGAAGGAGAGTTGGACCGTTCGGACCATTCCGGAGTCCAAACTTGTTGTCCTTGGATCCATCGAGATCAGAACGCCGAGTTCTTCAAGAAATTGAAGATGATACAAAGTTTCTCAGACGATTTGGGAATTCTGAGTGAAATTGACTCGCAGAGAAGCGCTTACTTTAGTTTTTATCGCCTGCGATCTGAGATTGGGTTGTTCTTCGCGATCGGTGAGTCAAACTCCTCATTCTTGGTGTCTATGCAATCAAGGAGTCTTCACCTACGCACCGGAGAAGACGGTATGTGGATTGGATTGTTGGTTTGGGTGTGGTGAGCGAGTTTGAGCCATAGAGAGTCGATTTCCGTCAGTTTTTTACATCCTGCGGTCAAATTTCTTGCGTGGTTTTGCGAGAGGAACTCCAAACGGCTTGTTTGGAGTCTCGTTGGATCCAGGGTAGCTAGATCTATCTACCAGTGAAGACGAATATCAAATTAGATGATCCGTTTGGACGGTGTGTGCGGTTTTAAACCACATGGATGAGTTTTTGAGAGTTCGGTCATCTTCGACCAAAAATTGACGATATCTCAGCTGTCGAGAGTTGGATCTGAAGGTTTCTTGGGTCAACAGAGTCAGGGAAGAAGACCCTACCGACATCTGAAGACCGTTTGATGAAAGGAGAAAGTTCTTCAGATAGGCTTTTTTTGATTCTTTCGCTATAGTTTCTACTCTTTTTGAGTTTGTCGGGGTTCTAGTTGGGTATGTACAGCTTGTGGTAGCTAGCTTTAGCTAAGAGCTTGTACATGGATGTTGTTTGGACTTGGGTTTGAATCGTGTGATACTTGTGCAGCTCTTTTTGTTAGCAAAGGATGTTTCTCTTGCTTTGAGCTACGCTTCGATAATTTTGGGTCTGGGTTGAGATTGAGGGATTCATTTTAAGGGGTTTTGAAGTAGATTATAGACCGCTCTGGTTTGTTTCCCGGTTTTGTGTTCTTAAGGAGAAAGAACTGACAGTGTATATACATTGGGAGTTGGTATATATTGCGACGTTCGTTTTCATGCTTGTTTCTCTCTTTCTTGTCTTTGTTCAGCACACTACATCTTCACAGCCAAGAACCTCGCGTTTTCCTAGACATCCTTCACGCAAAATCTGACACGATAGCGCTAAGAAGTTTAGACAACGTCGAGGGTACCTTCGCTTCTTTCTCATATATCTGTCTCTGCATATCTAGTTGAGCGAGGATGGATAACGCGGTATCACTCAAGAACTCTAATGTCTGCTCAAAGTCTGTAGCTCCTTCCCGATACTTCGATCTCTACGGGCCGAAGTTGTCGTTTCGTCTTGTTGTGGTGTAGTACGAAGTGTCTCCTGAGGACTCTCAACCTACACCTCAGTCGCTCCTGAATGTACTCTTCGTAAAACAAACTCTTCGGGCTCTACATCCACTCGACTTCGCCTGGACGCACTTCTCCTACAATCTATACCGAAGAAGACTTAATTGGTGCTTGAGGATCTTCGGGCTCTTCTTGTTCTTCGTTTGAAGTCTCAACAGTCATTTTCTTCGCCTTCTTCCTACGCGAAGTAGCTCCACCTGACGTCTTTTCATCCGTTCTCCTCCTCTTCGTTCGAGTACTTGATCTCGTAGAAGTCACCTGTGTCATCATCTCATCCCGTTGAGACGTCGGTTCTAACATCAAGTCATCTTCTGCCAAACTCCTCGGTCCATACTTGTCTTCTTCCGCCGGTGTCAGCAAGTGCATTCCTCTATAGAAAATTGCGACGAAGGCTACGAAGTACATCGATCCACCATCGTCGAAGATACTAAACAACTTCTGAACATGCAGATGGAAGATCTTCGTCCAATACATCTGCTTCCTCGCAAGTATCTGTTCGATAAAGTGAATCTTCATCAAGTACGAAGTGCGATGGGATTTGAAGATCGTGTTCAAGACTACCGCGATGTCCCTTCAGAAAAGATCCCTGTAATTGTGCACCTTGAATGGATCTCCTTGTCGCATCGTGGAGAAGAGCTCGCTATACTTGTATTTCGTCCGAAGACGGCTTCGTCGTGCTATCGTACATGAGATCTTCTTGTCGTCCTGCGTCATCAATCTCAAGTACAAAGCCCTAATGCGAGAGAGTCCAATTCTGTAGTCTTCTCCGCAAGTCGTCCGAAGGGTGTCCTAGACAAATTAGTATCTCGATCACCAATTCTGCCGACACCACGCCCCAGTTCTGCATCAAAAAGGTCAAGCCCAATTCCTCAAGTTGTCGCTCATAGGGTTGGAAGTCCGGCCACTTTGTCGCAAATATCTTCAGCTTCGCAGGCGGCTTCTGCGAAGTTTGTATCCCTCTCATCCTTCCCACTGCTGAAGCACGAAGTTCTTAGTCTCTTGAAATACGAAGTTCCTCCTCTCTGGATTCTGTCACTCAAACTCTACGAAATCGAACTTCCCCGAAGTCGCTCTTCGTCTATCTCTATTATTTTCGAAGCGCTACAGTAAACCTGCGAGTGGAAGTAATAAAAGTGAATTGCTTTTGACTCCCCTTATACCTATTTCCTCTCGCTCCTCACGTGCGAAGTTCCTCTTGTCCTTCGTCCACGAAGTCATACTAACTTCCGTCATACTTCTTGAGCTCATAACTTCGTCGTCCGACATACATTATTAGCAAATCAAGTATCCCTGAAATGCTCTTCGTCTGTAGAATGCAATCAAATTATCATACCAACGATATACACTTCGTAGTTCCTGTATTTTCACTCAGCATCATTATTTGGCTAAGAAACTCTATACTACAACTACAATTATTCTATCTCGTCATCTATGCTAACTAATCTACTTCTTTACTAACAAAAACAAAAATTTACTAAAAAAATGAAATCCGAGGCTTCACATGACGTGGTTGAGTCCGTTGGTGATGAACAGCAGAGCATTGTTCTCGAGATTGCTAGGTAGCAATCAAATATTTCGTCTTTGACCTCTAGTGTCATGATACAAGATACTTGGGAAACTGATATTGGGATTAAGCTTACAAGAGGAGAAAGACGAAGGGTACATGAGTTCTTGAGAGGTTAGAGGAATTGTTTCACTTTCAGTATGAGAGATTTGGGTACCTTAAAAGGGCCGGGTATACGAATGAAGTTGACTATCGATATACCAATCTTTTAGTGTCCTTACAAGTACAATGATATGAAGAGACCCTTGATCCAATAGGACTCAAGACTTGGTGGAGATTGGATTGATGAAGATATTGCATGGAGAGTATGCGTCCGTCACATTTATGACAACCAAGAAATATATGTATGACAACTACACAGATAGATGAATGTGTGGAGACTATAGATCTATCAATCAACAGATGAAGTCTGATAAGTAGGTCATGTCTACGTTTGATGAGATCGTTGATGCAATTGGCCAAGCAAAGATATTCAGTTCATTGGATCTTCGAGCAAGGTGCTATCAATTATTGGTTAGAGAGGAGAACAAGACCACGACAGTGTTCTGTGGGGTTAGTCCTCATGACAAAGATTGTTATATCAATGACGATTCTTACCATTTGGGTTGAAGAATGCCCTTGTTGAGTTTCAAATAGTTATGGATAGGATCCTTGTAGGATTAGATTTTATTTGAAGTTACGTTGATGATATCTTGGTCTACATTGCTATGGTGGAAGAGCATGAAAGACATTTTCAAGGCTATTTGAGCGGTTGAGAGCTATGGACTGAAGTTACATCTTGAGAAATGTCTTGGTCACACCATCTATCTGGGAGGTCTTGGAATACAGCAGACAAAGGTGGAGATAATTTCACACATTCCACATTCTACAGCTGTTAGTGTGAGTCCGTGCATTTCTTAGACTGATAAATTTTTATTGACGGTGTGTCAAAAAGTTTAGTGGAACTATGGAAGCTCCAACAAAACTGACAAGGATAGACCAAGAGTGCAATGGAAAGAAGAGCAAGAGCGAGCTCTTGTAAAACTCAAGAATAGATTTAACATCCACTCTCATCTTGAGGAGATTCGTTAGAGGACGTTAATTCCAACAATTCAACTAAGACTAAATATAATTCGTACAAAGGCTAAGTATAATTCGTAAGAGGGTGAACGACAAGCATCTATTTCACATCTAAAACGTTCTTGTTCCTCTTGCCGTGCTTGCTTTGTTTCGTTTGTGTGTGTCCCTTGATTTGGCGCGATCTCACGTTCTCTACAAGTCACTTGGTATCTTTCTTGATCCATGGATGCATTGGTCAGATCACTACCAACTAATAACAACTTCTCTTCTCAAGGTCCCTGTATCCGGCACTCTAAGATTATATTTCATCCAGCAAATGTAAAGATAGGACGACGAAACTGAAAACAAGCGAAATGTAGAACATTGTTAATGTGGCAACCTTTTTTGTTGTGGCGTTATGCCCTTATATTTGGAAATCTCGTCTTCTCTCCTATATATAGTCGTCTGGAGCTGAGATTCCTCCTGCCAGCACTACCTCTCCAAACACCTACCCTTTGGCAACTCTGCCCTATACAGCCCAAACGTAAATTCCTCCGTTAGATTGCATATACGACCAGTGACCGATATCTTGTGTGCTTTCCGATTTTCTTCCAAGCTCATTGCCACCGCCGAGCACTGACTTTTCCGACTTGCTTTCTGCCATCAAGGCCATACCACAATCTTGCCCGCGAGGATTAAGTTTCCACCGTCCACGGAGAGGTAAACTTCCTGTGCACTGAAGATTGCGATGACCATGTCTCTTGTCACTCCTCACAACTTGGGGGATAAGGGACACTGCAAATCAACTGGTGTATATTTCCCTTCTCTGCAGGATGTCCATGTTTTGTAGATCAAGTTAGTGGTCAAAACATGTCAAGTGCAAGAGTTTATATAAGTCAGATGACCCTAATTTCCTGAGTCGCCTTCAATGAATGTATTTCCAAGTTAAAATTAACTTGTCGCAAACTTCCGAGTTCTCATCTTCACGTTGCTCTGGCCAAATTTGTGGAAAAGCTTACGGAGACTCTGCAATATTTGTTAACATATAAAACCTTCATAATGATCTCGCTTGTAAATCCTTTTATTACCTCCCCGTTAGAAGCTTAGAAGTTTCCTTGAGTTTCATCATTCTTGAGTTTCACAATCATCATTTATCCATCGCCGTAACATCTTGCGGGGAAGATAATTGACAATTCCGGTACATAAGCAAAGATGAAACCGTATAAGGAGATTTGATGGAATAACTGACAAGCCTCGCACTCAAAGTTATTTTCGGTGTGCGTGAGCACGATTCTCCTCGCTGCCTCCACCACCGACAGATGATTCGGAGAAATCTAACTTAAACTGTCATCAACTCTACAGGTAAAGATGCCAGTCTCTCAACGCTCGCCCCAAGTAGTCGGAGTTTTTTATCAAAAAATTCATAACCTCGGTCAATGTGGTCGACACCCTCAATGTGAGTTGTGCCATCAGCAACCAAACCAGCGAGCACAAGGGCTGCTCCAGCTCTTAGATCCGTAGCAGTAACCGGCACTCCACGTAAGAAACTGAACACAAGATACGGGGAAACGGATGAGACCAAATTTAACCGTGTCCTACAGAGCTTTAAATTCTTATTCAGCAGTCTATGGATTTCCTCTAACAGTCTAAGAAACGTCACACGTACGTAGGCGACCAATACATGCCACACTCCAATAAGAAAACACTGGTCAACGATCTGTGTATCTGGTGGAAGGGCACTAAACTCTGAGGCTACTACAGCAAACACGAATGATGCAGCCGAAAGCCAAGCCAAACTTAACCTCTGCTGGAAAGATGAAGCGACCAGTGGAAGTGAGTAAGTTGTTATTTACCTGCCCTGATCTCTTCCATATACTACAGCAACGCTTTTGTTGACCATCACCTTTGCTCCTAATTTTTGTAGCTCCTCTACTGCACATAACAAGGTTTCCAGCTCAACTATATGGATACCTCAAGGGGAGTCGCATCTATAGTCAGTATCAATCTATCTATAATGTAAGAGACAGAGCCTCCTCTGCCATTCTATACGTCGGGCATAAATCCTAGGTAACATGAGGCTCACCGTGCCGCATGCGACCCTCAAAAACAGTTTCTTCTACAACGCCTCGTCCACTGCAACTGGTCATGAGTGTCATGAACTGAGGTTGCAGGTCCGTGGGAAATCCCGGATAAGGAAGTGTTTCTATATTGGTACTAGTCAAGAACCTCGAAGGGCTGATCTGCAACATCAACAAAATCTCATCAAGCTCCTGGACAAGGTCAGAAAAGTTCTTCACGATTTCGACAGCTGCGTGCATAAAAGGAAAACCTTGTCCAAACAGCTGTAGTTTGGGAAGGCCTGCTATTTGCAACTGCTCCCAGATACTGACTTTGGTAATGACAATTACTAGCATCTCACTCTCAAGTGTGGAACTCCAACTTCTCCCGCCACCAAATTCCCAATCAAAGCGTATAAACGTTTGGCGGGGTAATGGACCCACCCATCTGATAAATGGAGTGGTTTGGAACCCAGGGGTATGTGCCTTAGACTTACCAGTAAGCTGTCTGGACTTGTCTGTCGAATCTTACAGCCCATTTGCTGAAGTTTTCCTGTTACAGCTGCCATATGTTGTGGTACGACCGGCGACATCGATATGCAAGAGTGAGTTATTGCTGCGGCGATCAGAAACGTACCCGCCTCTATCCTATCAGGAATAATTCTGTAGTCCGTACTATGAAGCTTCTTTACACCCTGAATGATCAAGGTACTTGTTCCGGCTCCACCAATTTTAGCACCACATGATATCAAAAACTGGGCCAAGTCGATAACTTCCGGCTCCTGCATTTGTCCAAGAAGGGAAGTAAACAACACAATTCCCTACAAGTGTGCGTCACTAATTCGAATTTAACACCAATCTGCAGCTTACAAACCCACCCAGAGTTTCAATCCATACGTCAGTGCTTGACGTTGGGAGCCAATGATTGTGAAGCAGCTTGCGAGCAACTGCTTCAGATCAGTTGGTACTCAGATTCAACTACAGAAGCACCGATGATTCAACCCCGAAATCTATTTCGCAACTCCAGTATATCACTCTGACAGAATGGATTATACTATATCTAGCAGCACCTTCTTAACCCATTCCGCATCCATCGAAACGAAATAGCTAGTTCTCACTGGAAGGCAGCGGGCAATGTCGCAACACCTGAGCTACATTGGACAGCACGGTTTCTCCGTCTGCCAACGAAGCAGCCATCATGAGAGTTTCAGTGGCACCAACGCTCGGATAATCAAGATGAAACCTTCCCCCAACTAATCTCTTACCACTGGATGCACGTGCATAGACCTTTCCCTGCCTGCAGATTACAAGCAAGTGCCCTTCAAAACAGTGCAACTGAAACATGAAACTTTGCGAAAAAATAATACTGCACTATTAAAGCTCGGGTGACGGTATCAGGAAATTTGGCAGTAGACGGGGAACGTGAACACGACGAGGTAGTTGTGGAAATCCAAGCAACACCCTCGATCGTCCCGTCGTGCATCCCGCTTCTCTTGGTTAGAGTGAAGTGCTTGAGAGCACTTCACTCTAACCAAGAGATCAAGAAATGCCATTCGACTTCTGAATTCCTCAGAAGATATACCTTGTACCTGACGCACAGAACAGCGAGGCCCTCAGATCACAGCAGACTCGACACAATACCAAAACCAAAACTCTTTACTCTCTGCGGAGCTGCTGACTGGCAATCGGCTGGAACGCCCACCATGCAGAGTTGGCAGTCTTCCGTTACCTTATCTCAACCTGAGCCCCAAGAGCTTGGAGTCCACGCACGTGAAGATCAATGGGCCGAGCTCCTATGTCGCAACCTCCGGGAAGAGGAACTACAGCTTCTCCCTTCCGTCCTACAAGAGCTCCAATCACGAAGAAACTAGCCCTCAATTTCCCAACCACCTCCGGACAAGGCTCCACAGAACTTATATCACTCGCATCCACTGTGACACCGGAGGCCGAGCGCTTCACCCTTACACCTACTGACTGAAGAACCTGAACCATCCTCTGAATATCACGCAAATCCGGAATCGTCTGCAAATGAAGCTCCTTTTCTGAGCACAAAGCACCTGCTAAAACAGCCAAGGCCGAATTCTTGGCTCCACTAATGCCGACATGGCCAGAGAGTTTGTGTCCACCTGAGACCTCAAAGCACTCTACAAGAAGACCTGTTCTGCTCCCGAACACGCCATTATCAGTTTGAACTGCGGGAGTCTGGGACGGAGAAAGATTCTGAACTGCAAAGCTGGGAAGGCTCGAATTATGTACAGGCCAGCATGCGGACGCGGACGACATGTGAGCGAGCGTCATGATGACCAAAGTTCCTAGTCGTCAGACTCACAATCCAAACGTACATTGATGAATCAGACCGGAACCATAAACAGTGGCCAAATTCACATAATTCGCACGGCAGCTGAGATCCAGACGCTCGGTCGAAATTTATACCGCTCCCAGCACACCGACTCTTCCTGAGCCAAGTCCGAGAAATGCAACAAAGTCATCATCTCGGACACTTCTCCTGTAAACAGCGATGGTTAACATTTCTATCACCGCTGAAGCAAAGCCAGGGCCACCCTCCCGTCTCTTCCCGCACCTGTTCGTGTTACAGAAACAGGAAGCGTCACGAGACCCAGACCTCGCCCAATGCAATGATGTACCATGCCTGTCCGCGTACGTCCTCCCTGCCACGGACGTCGGGAAGTGAGCCAAGGGAAGGAGAGGCAGAGGCAAACAGTGAGTTTGGGAATGAAGCCACAGCAAGATTTGGCCACGGAGGAGGAAAGAAGCGAGCGAAGGAGGGAACACGTGGGGACAGTAATGAACTAGTAGTGACAGTGCTGGTGCCACAAACCTCGTCAACTTGGGAACAATTCTCATGCAGTTTCTTCGACAAAAACCGAAAGCAGTCGTACCTCCTTTCTTTAGGGTATTACAGTACTGCTTGAGCTTTGGCGGGTAAATTTAGCCCCAGCCCCCGGGCCAGGGGCCCCGTTTCCGTTTGCGTCTCATCATCCGGCGCCGCAAGCACACTGCACGCAAATCGTAGGAACTCCTTGCAGTGTATGGCTCTCCACTCTCGAGTCCCTACCCTCCGCCTAATCATGTCCTTTTGCCAGTTGACATTATACTGTACCTTCAATATTGAGAGTTCTCCAGTAAGTTGGTAAGGATTGATCACATTTCTCTTAGTGATGTATTGCTTGATTGTTCTTTACTCTCTATCGATAATAAATTTTATCATTTTATCATTTTATTTATCATTTTATTACTTTAAATCGTGTATTCCCAAAGAAAACAACGTAACTCAAATCTTCTATCATTCAAATTGTTTCGATAACATAGACTTCCGACAATACATGCCCAGAAAGTTGAAAAGTGCAATCCGACATACCAAAGTAACTGGGTTCACAATCATGAGTGCGATAAAACAATACATCACTAAAAGGATTGTGATCAGTCGTAACAAACCTATTAGTGGTATCATCAAACAATTTTCTGAATTTTTTGCTTTCACAATAACAGTAAGAAGAGAAATGTGCATATATATATATTCACCTCTTCATGCAAGAATATGAAGGTGAATATGCATATATGGGAAATATATATTAACTCTCTTCTATTTTCTGATGGAAGAGTGCAGCATGCTTTATTAATTTATTATTTAACTTTTTAAGAATAAAATATAAAATAAAATAAATTGGAGATTTCTCATTTTCTGAAAGCAGTAAAAGGATTTTCCTTATACTCCTTGAAGTACGTGTTCAGGCACTATGATATGGGTTGAAGTTACATGCATATTCACCTTCTTCCGAGTTCAGAAGAGGGGGAAATGCATGTTAATTTAATACCTAATCCTTCCGGCGGGAAGGGTTAGATATTAAATTAACGTCTGAGTAGAGTAGTGAATTCATGAGTATTAGCCTCCCAGTTTTGTACCTTCTGAAGCGTGAGAGTTGACTCAGTGTTTATGATTTTTCTCTTACTCTCCCCGTGTTTCCAGGCATACGTTAACAAATAATTTTTATATAATTCTTTAATTCTTTACATCTACTTAGTATATATTTTTCTTTTAATATTTATATATTTTCTTGATAACAATAAACGAACAGAAATTCCCTGATGTTGAAGTTGCATGCATATTCCTTGGAAAACCCTCAACTTTGGGGCCGGTTAACAATTAATACTTAGAGATAATTTAAAAGTTTCATATTAGTTTAGTCTTAGATTTATAAGTAATATTTACATACTTTGTAGTAACAGAGAGCAAACGAAAGTCCTCCTAAGTTGATCGAACAGGTATATTACTGTTATGGTCTTTGGTGTTTGTGAAAGATGCTAAAATATTTCCAAGGTATTGGGTCTAAAGTTTCAGCGAAAACGAAACCCAAGGTACTTTAAGCAAGTAATTGAGTTGATCATGTTTAAATTACAACCCACATGTCAAAATCTCAATATTTTTTTTGCCTCTTTTGTCTATGTCCGTGAGAAAAAAGAGGTAAAAGAACTTTTGCTAACTAGACAGATTTTATCACAGCTGTCATTATTTGAAGCCACTCTATATGAACTTCGAATGAGGAGGCAAAAGAATTTCTAGAATTTCTATCTCTCAAGCCAGAAAATCATTAGTTTTTTTCAAGAGGTTTGCTTTTGAACATTCTCAAATGCATAAATTTGTTTGATCGCACCCCCGATAGGTTTTTGAGTTTGATCACATCTTCTTATAAATATATTGTTTTATCCCACCTTTGACTTCTATAGATTCTGAAACCAGTCATTCTGTTATGATAGTGACGTTTCAGACAGCATACATCAGCTCTTTGAACATGTATCATCAGACGTGTAGTTAGTTGTTAGACGATTTGGATCGCAAAGATATTTATTCACAGTTGAAAATAGTAAAATAAAAAATGACAATATTAGTTTTACTATCGATAACCAGTAAAAGAGTGTTATCAGCAATACATTTATAATAAGGGTGTTATCAATCTCAAAGAACCTATTGGGGGTGTAATCGAACAAATTTATGTTCTCAAATGCCATGAAAACCTACAGTATAGCCTAAACGTAGGTAGAAGAGGCAGTATTCTGGTTAAAGAATGATGCAAACCAAAAACCTGAAGTAATGTATGGATGGATATGGTTAGAAGCAGAAAGAGGCAGTATTCTGGTTAAAGAATGACGCACACCAAGAACCTGAAGTAATGTACGGATGGATGGATATGGTTAGAAGCAGCAGAGGGAGACACGCGGCATTCGCCACTATCCGTCAGAACAGATAGGTCACGCGTAGGACGACAGTGTGCAACTAAGGCAGCTGGCAGCACTTTATTCACGGCATGCAATGGCTTGGCTGAGTTGGCTCATCTCTTGATCTGCGCTAGTTGTCCTGCACTAATTGGGGGTTAATCAATCCATCTATCGCAATCATTTTCTCTCTTGTCTGCTTTTGAATGTTTCTCGACATTCTCAGACTCTCCACCCAGTTGGTCGGACCGTCAAGGTACTGTAGCTTCGCGAACCCGGCAATACCAGTCGGCCGGTCCAACCTATAGTATTAGTTTCTTTATTATTGTTATTATATTATCTTCTCTCGCAGTTTTGCCTATTGTACCTGATTTGAAGTGCTATTCCCATTGGCATTGTTTCTTGTTTTTCGGCAAGTTACGTCTATGACCGGTAAGCTTTGTATTTTTTGAGGAACGCTCAACTCGGCTCACACGAGGAAAAGCATGATTTCGTATTTCATGCGGATCTCAACCGATATCAAACGGACTGAGTTGAAGAGGGTTTGGGACGTTGATATCTTTCATCCGCTCGTATCCTCACTTCCTTTTCCTCTACACCTCTCCTGATCCGATTGCGGTCTTAAAGGGATTTCATTTTCTTACAATAAAGATATTTCATTTCTTTACAAGAATACCCTCTGTCGTGTTCCCGTTATGATGCGAGCAAGAGCTTCAGATACTCTCCATCTCCTTGAATGTCGCGGTCTAAGTTGGCCTTCCCATAAGGATAAATGTTTCACTCGGTGACTTTCTTGTCTCTCTCTTTTGTAAAGATACGGCAGATTCAGTTGGATTGCTGGTCGGACAAACTGGTAGCAGAAGTTACAAAAATATAGCTGAATTTTTTTCACGTTAATACGTGGTATACTCTGTAGCTATTAGTATGTACAATGCTCGGGTTCTCCTAGCTGCAGGAGCGATTGGTCCAACGAAGTCGATTCCTCATTTTTTCAAGGGTGCTAGAGGTAAAATGAGAGTAAGAGGCCACCGAGTGATAGCTGTAGGTCTTCCCATCCTCTTGCATGCATCACATCTTCTGATCTCTTGAAAAATGTCTCAGTACATGGTTGGTCACCAATAGCAACGTCTAACATCTTCTTCATCGTCGTCTTCAATCCATAGTGACCTCCAGCGTCTTCGTAGTGAAGACCCGTGATCACTATCTTAATCTCTGAGGGTTCAAGGCATCTCCTCAGCTTCTCGTCATGTCTTTTTCTAAACAGAATATCCTAGAAGACGGCATAAGGGTCTGTCTTGTGTAAGAAGACGATCTTCTGCTCGGCATCCAATCCTTCTGAGTACTGTTGGTCTTCCAAGAACTTCGCATGTCCTTGAAGATAGATTCCTCTGTGAAAGTCATGTAAATAGAGTCAGAAGACCTTACCTCGACTTCTGGAGAGTGGACGGTGTGTCCTCCTCAGACTTTGACGTCTCCATAGAAACTTGGAACAACTTCTCATCATAGAACTCGTCTTTCACTTCGTCTTCTCAAGTTTCTATCTCCAATCTAGATAAGTAGTCAGCATTGACATGTTGTCTTCCAAATCTGTACTCAACATTGTAAGTGAATTCATGAAGTAGAAGAATCCACTTAGCAATCCTTCCTGACCAATCTGTCTTCTTCACTAAATGCTTCAAAGAAAACTGATCCACATAGAAGACAAATGAGTTAACCAAAAGATAATGCCTAAACTTCTTACATGAGTAAATCATGCCAAGGCATTCTCTTTCAGTCGCGAGTACTTCTTCTCTGCATCATTGAGTTGTCTTCCCACGTAGTACTTTGTTGAGTACAGGCCAGGAAGACTGCATGTCAATGCTGACTATCTGTCCAGACTTGAGACAGAACCCCAAGAAGACGAGATGAGAGACGAGTTCTCAGATAAGAAGTTATTTAAAGTTTCTATAGATATGTCACAATCTGAGGGGGGCATACCGCCCAGTCTACATAAGCCGAAACAAGGTCTTCTAATCTTGTTTACACGACTTTTACAGAGGTATCTATTTTCAAAGACTTCAGAAAGTTCTTGGAAGACCTGCAGTACCCAGAGGGATTAGATGTTGAGCAGAAGGTCATCTTCTTACACAAGGCAGGACCTTATGTGGTCTTCCAAGGTATCTTATTTAGGAAAGGACACGATGAGAAGCTGAGGAGATGTCTCGAGCCCTCCGAAATTAAGGCGGTGATCACAGAACTTCACTACGAAGACGTTGGAGGTAACTATGGACTGAAGACGACAGTGAATGTTGGATGCTGGCTACTGGTGGCCGACCATGTACATAGACACTTTTCAAGAGATAAGAAGATGTGATGTTTGCCAGAGGATGGAAAGACCTACAACCACGACTCGACGACCTCTTATTCCTATTTTAGATCTAACATCTTTTAAAAAGTGTGGAATCGACTTCGTTGATCCAATCGCTCCTGTAGCTAAAAGAACCCGAGCACGATACATTCTGATAGCTACAGAATATGCCACGAAAATGATAGAAGATGAAGCTATCAGAAAGAACGATGCCGCGATGGTCGTCAAATTTCTTTAGCACAACATCATCATCCGTTACGGATGTCCACTCGAACTGGTGTCTGACAGAGGAACTCATTTTCTGAACGAGACCATTACCCTCTTGACCTAGTATTTCAAGATCAAGCATTGGAAGACGACTTCGTACAACTCAGAGACTAATGGATTAACACAGAAGTCGAATGATCTTCTTTGTAATATTTTGAATAAGATAAAGATAAACCATGCCTATGATTGGGACCGGAAGATGTGTTATGAACTTTTAGGATTTCACCTAAAGTCATCACTCAGAAGACACCCTTCTACCTAACTTATGAGATGGCACATATCGTCCTCATTGAGTTGGAGATTCCTACTTATAAGTTGGTCGTTACCGAACGGATGGAAGAAGAGGAAGCCAAGAGCAACGTCTTATGAACTTTGTGGAGTTCGAAGAAGACTTACAAAGTTCAAGCACAACGAAAGGTTAACTATGACAACAAGCTGAAGAAGGTGGAGACCTGGTTCTCCTATACGACCAAAAGACATCTGAAGTTCCCTGATTTCATCTTCGCTGGATGGGTCCTTACAGAGTCCTAGAAGTCTTTGACAATAGTTTCTTGCAATTGGAAGAACTAGATGGTACCTTGATGACCACTCGTGTTAATGAGTGGCGTGTCAAGAAGTATTGGACTTGAAGAGTAACTTTGATGTTTGCGGAGACGCAAACATGTGAGGGTGGACTTATGTGGTGCTCACAAATTACAAGTTTGGAGATTTTTTCAAATTTTTAAGCTAATGACGTGTCTATATAATTGAAGTTATCTTATTATTTAAGATTACACCATGCTTAGCGAGAAGGTGAACTTAAGACGAATTCATGAGAAGAATTCAACTTCTTCCGAAGCCGGAAGACGTCTTCTGGAGATGTCTTCTGGAAGACGAGATCCAAAAGACAAAAGTGTGAAGTCTTCTCAAGAAGACTATGACTGTAACTGCAAGAAGCACCAACCTCGCACCAACTGGGTGAATCAGTAGGTGTTTGGTGTACCTAAAGGACAGCCATCTCTGGAGTAGGTAGGACCAGGGTTGAAAGAACATTTACCTAAAACATGAGGCGTAGACAATGAAGCTATCAAGAGAAGAGGCACAACAGCACCATATCTTTTTCTTCTTCTCTACTCAAATTCAAAATCGAAGTAGACATTGGAGGCACACGCAGAGAGGATTCAGTGAGAGATTGAGAGCCGTCGTCTTCCAACAAGAAGAAAACTCGAATTAGAAGAAGGTTGGAGTTTCCAAGTGAATCAAAGATTGGACGCCTCAGGGAATCGAAGATTAGAAGCTTCAGGATTGCAAACAGCAGCTCGAAGTCGAATGCGAGAGCAAGATCGTAGCAAGGCAAAATCATCGTGACCAGAATCAAATTAGTGTGGGCAGAAGATATCATAGATTGGAGCAGAAGCGTAACGCATTCTAGAAGTATAGTACTGAGGTTCTTCTCGCTTCTTTCCTCCTTCTCATCACTTTCGTCCTTCTATTCCTATGTTTTCTCGCTTCTTTGATTGCTTGCAGGTGGTCTATCTATCCCTCCCCTCCTTCGAAATTTCTCTTGAGAAAAATGGACGTAGAAGCGTTGTCCAATTTCCGACATCGCTCTTCTCAATCTCTTCTCGAAGATCAAATTTGATCATCCCCCCATCTTCTGTTAGGAAGTAGGATGAATTGCAAGGTGGATTGTTTTCTTAAGAATCCATGAGATGCCTTGCTTAGTTAAGATTACGTAGATATAGACTGGAAGACGTGATGCAATTAGGAAGTATTCTTAGAATTCTGGAAGACATAGTAGTTATCTTCTGAAAGACAGAACTCGTCTTCTGAGAGTGGAAGCTGGACTGTGAAGACCTGGTAAGGATTGAGCCTTAGGCTCACAACAAGCATGTGCGGTATGATGTAATAGACGCTTCGAAATGACGATGCATCCTCGAGGTCTTATGTTACCACCAGCGGACTTGAGCGCGGCCAAATCTTTCATCAAGGAGTTTGACCTCGACTTCTTCATGTGAGATTGAAATCTTGCCGATCAGGGTTTGCTGGAAGAGGTCTGATCAATCCTACCTCCTCGAAACCATGTACCTGTCAAGGCAGGGATCGTCAAAGGAAGACCAACCTTGTGGACGGTAGAATGGTGGCAGAGAGCGTTCTACCGACATGAATATGAGAACCGTGGTTACGAGTTGGAGAAGGGGAGGATTCCTACGATCATTTCAGAGAAATTGCATGTACCTGGGAGTACTACCTACATCTTCCTGAAAGATCGATAGGGAAGGAATGGTTGGAAGGTGGAAGCCTACCAGGAACCAAAGAAGCGTCTTCTAGAGAAGCTTTACCTTCACCTTTTTCCCAAGGGAAAAGCTCAAAAGCTCAAGAAGGAGTTCGACCTAGCTGTCCACCTGGTGGTAACAACACTGAAAGCAAAGAAGACATGCGAGGAAGCTCCTGAAGCCAAGACGTCTTCTAGAAGACAAGAAGAGGAGATGGCTTCTTGTAGTGTCTCAGGATTTCTCCTTTAACCCATTGTAGCATAAAATATTTCGTTCTCCAAGAAGATTTACACTAGTATCGCTTCTCTAAGTTCTAAGATTTGTCCAAACTCACAAACACGTGAGATTTATCTAGAAATCCCGTCTTCTCACAAAACCACACGTCTTCCAGACCGTTCAGAAGGTGCTCTAGATCCAAACATACAAATACTACTTAAAATACCACACAATTATCCACTGAGAAGTCCGAAAGACGATTATTGCTTCCAAGTCACGGTTTCTAGTCTTCTCACGATAGTTTTTCCAAAGCAATTCTCGGCTTCCGGGGGTTCAACTTGACTTCTGACACCTCTAGAAGACTGTCCCTGCTTCATAGATGTCAAATTATCAATGTCTATCACACATTGCTCTTCCAAGTTCCAACGGGGTTAGATTAATCACATGGTGTATGTCCCATGTAGCCTTCCTAAGCTTTTGCCTACGGAAGCAGTCCTCCTGTAGCACTACAACGACATTCGCCTTCACTGATACTCAAACGAAGCTTCAAAAACCCAATAGAAGAAGGTAGGAAGATGGGAAGATGAGGGAAGAAGAGGGAAGAAGAGAAAATCCAAACAAGAGGAAAAAGAGAAATTAAGATTTCGACAGGCTTCTAGTCTGCATCCTGACTAACAAGTTATCCCTGCTTGTAGTAATTTGGGGAAGAAGATCAAAAATCTGCTTACAGTCACACTGTCTTCCAATCGAGGATGTCGTCTTCTGCTGAAAAAAGAAGACTTCTTTATTCTTCTGTCTTTGCTCCGACTACTTTGACTTCAAGGATCACTCTTTCATAGGACAGTCGGTACGTGGATCTGAAGTGCTCCTTTGGATGAGACAAGCTTGGACTATGCACAACTTATAACAATCACCGCCACTCAAGAAGAAGGCTTCTCATGCACAATTGAGTATATGAATTTGAGGAAGCCCACTCCCCAGAAGACACAGACAGAGCTTCTGCAATCAAATCTGAAATCCAATCCTCGAGAAGAACTTACATTGGATTCTGGAAGCTCACTCCATCCACTTCCTATCACTACCCATCGACATATCAACTTAGAAGCAGGACTGCACGATGATGCCGTTCCCTGTCTATGCTGTCTGTTACTACTGTCTACATCCTTCGATCTCTTGTTGGGAGCGGAAGTGCAGATCTACTCTATGTGTAACCCAATTCTGCTTATGCAGTGTACGTTACGAGGTGAGAGTTTTCTTTGGAAGGACAGAACCTTCTAGTTGTGTTATGACCGTGAAGGCTATAATACGTTTACTCAGGGAAGCACTAGGCTTCTAGCTATAGCTGGTTTACTCAAAGCATAGGCTTCAAGTTACAAGGTGACATTGTAAAACACTCATACATGTCTCCTGCCTCTTTTGATATGTTCAGGAAGCAAAGTTCAGGCTTAACTAGCAATGATAAGATCAGACGGTGAACTTTGACACTCAGGATTGAGAAATATGTGAAGGTTTAGACTTCTAAACTTCTCCTACATGTAAAGAGGCCCCACTGAGCACACACACAAAGTTTCAGCTTGAGATCAAATTCTGACACCGAGATATGGACAAAAAAGTTCTGGATAAAGATATTGCGGCAATTTCTGGTACTCAAACAGCTATTTTGACTTACAACAGAAAATTGGCTCGATCACTTTCAAAGATTCTTACAGGATGCTGAACACCCCTGTGAAGTTGGGACTCCTGATTGTACACCGTTCTCTAGATCTCGTTCTCTGAAGTTGTTGCTCTAGATTGAGAGCTTTTCAGACCCCCTCTGTTTTAGCGGTCACCCTGAATTACTCACTCAGTCAAATGACTTGAAACGTTTTGGACAGTCGTAGCCCCGCTGACAGTGAACGCAACCACAAAGGTTTGAAGAGATTTCCTCAATTCTGCTGCAATTGACATTGAAAATCCCAAAATCAACAAAAGTGATGCAATTCTCATTCAACTCGAACTTCAAATTGGCATAACTCCTTGTTTATTGATCCAAATTGATCAAGAATTTCACTGACAGTGCTTGGCATCACGAGCTCTATCTTCCTGTGCCCTCAGATTTCGCAGTGTCCTCACTAATGCTCGAACTCTCCTTTAGATCTTTGTTTCTAAATTTAGAGTTTTATAAAAGACAAAAATGGACAAATGGGAGTTCATAGCTCCACTTGGTTGTCCTTTAGTACCTTAATCCACATGGTAACTTAACTTCACTCATAGGCTACCACGTTAGCTCCTCTAAAATACCAACGTAAATCTTAAACTACCTAAAATGACACGCAGCACTGACTACTAACTCCCAAGTGTCGAAGTAGAAGCGTAACCCGTAGCCGTCAATGTCCACAGCCTCCAAAATTGACTTCTCTCACATCTTAACTTCACTCAGATAGACTAACTCCTAGCTGAGAGGTCAAGCATTTACTATGTGAAATGATTCATATCACGACATCCACCCTCTTCAAACCTACACATCTTCCGGCATGTGCCAACTTCTTCATTCTTCTATCTGTTCTCCATCATCATCACTCTCCTCCTCCTTAGCCTCTTCGGTAGCCAAGCGTCTTCGTCTCTTGTTTTCCTCTGCTCCGATTCTAGAAAATTGAACAACTCTGCTGATCCTCCGCGCCTTTTGAACAGTTTCACACGTTTGCCTGTCACATATAGTCTCAAAGGAGTACCATCCAACTCAAATAAACTATAAGTGGCATTCTCATACACATCTAGCACAACATAAGGCCCAAACCATCTTCGAGAGAACTTACGAAGTGTAGAATGCTGATTCTCCAACGTGCTGTCATACACCAAAACCCAATCACCAACACGTATTGGCTTCGGTCGTAGTCGGTGAGTCTTGTTAAAACGTTCCTTGTTTCTGACTCGAGCCACCTTCAGCCTCTTCTTTGCTTTAGCAAGATCCTCCTCTCTCTGCTCTAACTGCCTATAGAACAATAAGTGAAGCACGATCTAAACCATCTTCCCATTGTAACGTAACGCACTTAGGAAAGTCCTCCTCAGCAAGCATGATTGGTTTCTGCCCCAACATAAGCTCAACTTGCATATAGCCAGTCGTGGTACAATGTGTAGTTCTATCAGCTCACAAAGCAAATCTCGGCCATTCTCTAGGCCTACCATCACATGCTTTCACTAAAGCGTGAACAATAGAAGGGTGTCCTCGTTCACTCTTATCAATGTCTTCTGGATTCATGGCAGTAGTAAGTTGAGGCTTTACTCCATAACGAGCAAAGAACTCCTTGGCTTCTGCGCCTCTCAACTCGCCCCTATCTGCTCATAATCTCCCAACAGATCTATAAGACAGATGATATCCTCAAGCACGAATCTGCATATGTTCTCTGTAGTCTTTGTCCGTAGTGCTCGTCCTTCCACATAGTTGGAAAGATCCTCTCAAGCCAACACCAAATAGCGCATCCCCCATAGCTCCGGTGGCATCATCACAAGATCAAGAATCCACTGAAAATGGATACTAGGTGGATAGGTAAATTTATATGAAAATTCAAAATCATTGGGTCTTTTAATCCAATCAAATAAATGACTTCGAAAAAAACTCAAACGCCACGCAGTAGACGCCCCTGTCTCGTAAGGTGAGCACTGCCGGAGTGGATTCTTGGGTAAGTGCGGTGGTTTGACGTGAAGCTAGAGAAGTGCTTTGATAAGTAGAGGGACTCAAGGTCTTCATCTACAAAAAATTCTCGCCGTGAAAAACCTTCGTTGGAGGGAATAACGCTTGACTCTGAAGCACACTTTTTATTATCTTTTCACTCTGGACCCGGGTCTCACTTGTCATTTTTGACTTTTATTTGCTTTAAGTTCGCAAATTTCCGGACTGCATATGAATCCTGAAAATTCTTTGCAAGTGTACACAGATGATTTCTAAGTGATGTTTTTTTGTTGTACAATAGCAGAAAGCGGACAAAGCGACTCGGGCCAGGAATAAATATCGGGGCCGCGTCCGAAAGGCTCCCATAGGGACTAGATTAATGATACAAGGCGCTGAGAAAGCCAGTGGTGTACCTTTGTGTACGTATCATCACGATAAATTGCACAAGAGGGAATTGAAGTTTGGGGGACTGGATTGGAAGTAGGGCCGATCAAATTCCAAGTGTATACGTCCAATCGAGAGTAGGTTCTTGGAGAGCCGTGGAGGTGGCGCTCTCCCCTTGGTCTCGGGTAAAGCCCGGAAATCGTCAATTTCCGGAACGTCCGCCCTTTTTTTGTCTGACAGTGCCCCGACCTGTCGGACAGTCCTCCGGTTACCGAGTAGCCATGGCTTATGAAAAAGGTGGATTCATAGCACAAGGCCAAAAATGTAGGGTCTGATATGATATGAATCAGCCCATTGTATCTATTGTCCGGGCCTAAATAAGCTTGAAGTTTTCATTGCTTTCACCTTTTTTTTCGAGCCGCGAAATTTGCCAAAAGTGGATAAGTTCGGGACGGGGAACCAGCCTTTACCCAATTCAAATTAATTAAGAAGGAATCCCGAGAATTCCTTAATCTGCCTTCTACTTTTTTTACAAGCATGGGCGTAATAACAAAAGAAAAGAAAACGTGTAACCAAGCCGCGTATCCTTTCTGCCAGAGCTCTTGGACCAATGACTCCAATAAGAAAATCATCTGCGAAGTGTTCAAGTTGTAAAACTTGAAATGTCAGAAAAATTTTGCGGTTGTGACTACAGCCACTCCCCTTGAACCAAGCCACGGCTCTCCAAGAACCTACTCTCGATTGGACGTATACACTTGGACGTAATGGCATAATGAAAAACTAAAAAACCACGTGGAATGACTGCCAAAATATGCATCGTTCACCTGACTCCATAATATGGTTCCTCGAGTATAGTAAGCTGACTGAACCTAGTAGCGTGGAACTTTCCTATAGTTTTTAGAGAGGTGGGCCGCGCAACAGAAGCCATAAAACTCGTAAATTTAGTTACATATCCTCTGTCTCTCGTGGACTCCTGATTTAAGCATTTTATCATCTACAGCCCTTTCCTCCGAGAAGATGTTGTATGGCTTTTTCTCTTTCTTTCTATATATTGGCGGGAGGGGGGGGGGTACAAGCCCATCTCTGTAACGGACCTTAGAGTAGAACTGGCAGTGCAAGCACGACCCAACAAAGTCCACCACGTCTTGATACAAATCCTTCCATCAATGGCGCTCTTTCATCTTCGTGTAAGTAGCCCATATTCCATGATGTCCAACCCACAAGGTATGATGAAACTCCTTCAGCAGATTAAGCTTTGTCGGTTGATCATCCACCACTCTAGTCAGCATTCCGTCTCTTCTCTTCAGACGTTTCCACAGATAACCTTCTTGTAGAAGATAACTGTACGCTTGTTGTCTGATCTCCTTGAACTCTTCATCGCTCCATCCTTCTCTTTTGCATAATGAACTCAGATAGAATCCAATATCATGGAACTTTTCTGAGTAGAACTCCTCATTGAACGGCAGTGGTTCCAAGTCTGAACTCTGCTGACCAACTTGGCACCAAACGTCACTCTTCTCTTCATTCTCCACCTCTGCAAACATCTCATCCTCATCTGTATAACGAGCCCTAGACAACATGTCTGCAACTGGATTGTCCTTCCATGCTATATGCTTAAGCTCAAGGTTCAGACTCCGGACATAAGCAATGCTATGTCGCAGCATTGCAGCATTGCTATGTCTGGTGTATTGTAGTTCGCTATCATACCCAACAAAGACAAACAATCTGTTTCTAATATCACACGGGCTCCTATCAAGAACTCTCGATCTACCTTCATAGCTGTAACAGCTCCCCACAACTCACGTTTCACCTGAGGATAGTTACGTTGTCTATCTGTTAAGATCCGAGCTCCAAACCTTGAAACAAACCGCACACCTTCTACATCTTCTTGACCAACCGCTCATCCAATCGCCTTTGGACTTGTATCAACAGTCAGTACCACAGGTCTCTCACTCTCGTAATTTAACCTCCTTAGTACAGATGGAGACTTCAGAATCTCCTTCAGCTGCTCCATCGTCTCCTGATGTTCTTGCCGTCAAGTAAACCTCCTCTCCTTTCTCAGAAGTGCATACAGAGGCTTGGCAATGTGTGCATAATGAGGAATACTCACACGAAAGAACACACAAGCTCCCAAGAATCGTCGAACCTCAGTGATGTTGGTACAGTCAGCTATTCTTGCTATAGCATCTACCTTCTCTAGATTCGGACGCCTTCCAAAAGTACCACACATATGACCCACCACCACAATCTCTGACATTCCAAAGCGAGATTTGGTACCTGACAGAGTTAGGTGTACCTCCTCCAAACGCATCAGAATCTTTTCCACATCCCGAATGTGATCTGCAACGAACTTTTTGCATCCATCAGAAGTCACAGCTTCGTCTTTGTCTTCCACCGGATAACCTTTCATGAGAATATATCCAAAAACGGGATAGTGACATCAAGTACAAACTCTCGTAACACCTTATACATCGCATTCTGCATATGGGCTACTGTTGTCGCACCCTGAGGAAGAGTACACATCCGCATCAATCCCAAAGGAGTACGCATGGTAGTCAAGTCTCTACTCTCCAAAGCAAGATGAAACTGATCATAACCTGAAAACAGATCTCCAATAGAATAGATTGACCTTCCAGCAAATGCCTCAGCTACTTCATCAACTATAGGTCATGTCCCGACGTTTCAAATCGTGATGTTGTTGGCAGGCTGCAAGTCTTGAATGAAGCGTAGAGCTCCTGTCTTCTTAGGTACTATGAACCATCGGCTAGAGTACGGAGCCATAGATGGTTCAAGAATACCATCCGTATCCTTTCCTTCAACAACTCAATGACCTTCGGTAGTAAGGCACGAGAGACTGGAATCGACTTCAAGTCCCAAGGTACGTGAGGAACAGTGAAGATAACCATCTGAGCTATCACACTAGGATCCACACAATCAATCTCTCTAGCTGAGAAAGAAAATGCTTTATCATGACTAACTATCATCTTCTCGAAAGCTCGCTTTTCCACTTCAGTCAAGAAGCCACCTCCTCTTATCTGAAGCTGCTCGAGTGTCTCTTGATTAAACTTGTGTCCTACTTGTGTAGGATTTCTAAGCACAGGCTCAACGGCCGCTAACTCCATCTGCTGCTGAGAATCAACAAGTAATTGGGTCGTCACAGACTTCACCTTCCTCGCTGCAGCTTTATACTTGGCGTGTACTTCCGCTTCTTGATGTAAGCCACACCAACAGACTGCATCCTTCCATCCATTCTCCAATCTCGGATGAGGACGATATCGCAAGTACGAGACAATCTCCTCATAGACTTCACGAGAATGGATGGGGATCACCACCCTACCTCCCATCCGCTCCATCAACCTATCTACATCATCCATCCAACGAACAAAAGACTTTACATCTACGAACTCCTCATAAACACCAGAAATCGTCTCTTCTTCCTTCAGAACTCTTGTACAACGCAGATCTGCTGCATACTTCTCGATCTGCTTTCTACTTTTCTCAGTCAGATCATCTACTCGCGTGAACTCACTCCAATCATCAAAACTGAAAGTCATCAGACCAGATTTCCAACTATGTACAGTACATCTACTCTCTGAATCTTGAGAAGCCTCTTCACCAGCCTCTTATGATCCCTCAGGCTGCTCAAGCAGGATCATAGTAGCAATAAATTCTTCACTCTTGCTATCCGGTCCTACAAGAGTGGTTTTAGAAAATCTTTACTCCTAAAGATAGGAGAATCTCTCAAAGTTTGACGGTTTCGTTCGTGGTTCGTACGAATGGTCAAAAACTTCATAGAACGTCTATCATTTGGACTACGGATCCTAGCATAATGAGATCCGTCATCCATCACCTTGGTCTCCATTCGAACTGCAGTGATATAAGACTGACCAAGAATCACAGGATATGAAGCAGAAGATTGCACGAAGAAGTGCTGATCTACATCCACATCACATATCTTCAACTTCACGTTAAGACAAGCGTCGTATAGCTCACCTTTCTGGTTGTTTGCAACACGTAACACCCAACCATGGTTCAGCTCGATAGACCACTGACCTCTCTCGTACACCTCCAGTGACATGATGTTGATCTCAGATCCTTGATCACCAAGGCAGCAACATGTTCAGGTAAACTCTCAAGGCGAACTCGTGTAGCAGTCGTAGCGCGAGCCCAATGTCTTTTTTTGAAGTCACTATCACTAGCTGGACTCTTCTCGCCAGCTTCCTCATCGTCGAAGTCAATAGTGTTGGTACGAGCAACTGACGCTTCTTGCTGGTAGCCCTGGTCATCAGCTTCTTGAAAATGCACCTTTCCAAACTCTACATTCATAGAAGCTCCTACCACATCTATCATTTGGCTTTCTACTTGTTCAGACATCACCTGTCTCTTGCGCTTGATGATGTCGATGATCAGTTCGTGAAACTCCCTCTTTGCAATACCAAGAACTTTCCAGAGAGAAAACTCGATTCGTGCATCTAGTATCCTCTGCTCCAAGATGCTCTTCAGATCAGTAGAAGTTTCAATATCAGCCGTCAACTTGTAGGTCGGTCTCTTCTCCTTCTCTTGGGTAGTAAACCTCCCTCCAGCCACCGTTGACTCATGCTGAGATCTTTGCACGTCCTCCATCGGACCTGGTGCAGGTGGAGGAGCTTGAGAATTAGAAGGGATGTCCTCTAGAGGAGCTGCTCCTCTCCTTGTGACCCTCCGTCTATCTCCAGTCTCCTCAGGAACTCCAGTATCAAGTTCAGAGGCCTCTCGTCGTCCTTTCCTCCACAGAAGCATCGTGTCAATGAACATGTCTATCCACATCCAAGAATGCTATGATAGAAGCAGCATCTACAGGATCTCCCCACCATGTGACTTTATGAATAGACTCAGCTCCTCTCTTTAGTATCTCAAAAGGAACTGGAGCAATACTCTTCTCAGTAGTCCTATCTAGCAATGTGGGACTAGAAGAGACTTCGATATGCCCAGCATATACATCAGAATTTACCAGTGGTGCCATCAACGTAGTTGCTGTTGTAACGCAGCAATCTGAGGTAGACTCCTCATACCTCCTCGTCCAAACTGCGTGCTCAACGGCTCTCCAGTAGAATAAAGGTGCAGCCTACCGTTTTGATAGCGAACCCCACCATCTCGCAAAGCAACTGTGAGCTCTTGACAGTCTCCCCGGAAATGATCAGAACTATCACACCATACACATCTACGAACAAGAGCACCTCCTGGACGTGCAGCGATAGACGTCGGTGGTTGCTCCCTCTGCAAGCCAGCTGGCTCCATCTTCAGTTCTCGCATTTGCCGAATAAGATCTTCAATCTGATTTGTTGACCATGGTTCTCCGCAGGTCTCTGAACAAGTGCCCTTTGTGCAGGAACTGGCACAACTGGCATCAAAAGAACTGCAGCTAGGACAACAGGTCTAGGAGAAGGGGCCAAAGGCTGCTATACTTGAGGAGCATCATAAGTTGAGTGACCACTTCTGCAAGCATACGTCCTCCCACAGTCACTCTTCCTCTCCTCTGCCTCGTCAGTACAGCCACAACATCCTCAACTCTCCCCCAATCCATAGTAACACCTCCTTCAGCCGATCGATCTGCTAACATGAAGCATAATCTATTTGCAGTAACATCATCGGTAGCTTGCAGGAAAAGCTCTGTTCTCTTAGCATCTAAGGTTATGTGCTCAAGAGTTGAAAGTTGTCGGTATCTCTGATCAAACTCTCTCAGCAACTCATTCAGGCTCATCATCCGACCAAGTTGCTGCTCAACCCAGTCCAGAAACGTCCTCTTAGTAACTCTCTTTGAATCTTCTTCAAGAAACTCATCTCGAAAAGATCGCTCAAAACTCATCCAGATTCTAAGATTTCTTCTCTGTATATCCCTAACTTGGTCCCGCAACTCAAGAATGACAGCTAACTCAAAACTTGCTATCATCTCAACATTAGTAACTCTAACCAATTCCATCTCTCCTCTATACTCACACAGATATCTAGAAATATCTCTTCCTTCAAACCTTCCACACCTATTCACTATCGCTTGCAAAGCCTTGGTGGATTTTAACTCACCCCCTCCAATGATCGGATGCTGTTGGACTAGGGCCGCAAGCGTCTTCAAAATCTCAGCCGTATCTAGACCAGATGTAGGTGTTGCTGTAGCCGCTGGTGCTACAAAAGGTGCTGCAGTAGACGTAGATGCAGCAGCCGTAGAAGTAGCAGCAGCAGCGCCCTTGCGATCCATCTCTTCTCCTTGTAGTAAACTCAACCTTCTCAATCAATCACCCCAAGAGCTCTCAATGGAAGCACCAGATGTCGAGGTGAGAGTTTTCTTGGGAAGGGCGGAATCTTCTAGCTGTGTTATGACCGTGAAGGCTATGATATGTTTACTCATGGAAGCACTAGGCTTCTAGCTATAGCTGGTTTACTCAAAGCATAAGCTTCAGGTTACAAGGTGACATTGTAAAACACTCATACATGTCTCCTGGCTCTTCTGATATGTTCAGGAAGCAAAGTTCAAGCTTAACTAGCAATGATAAGATCAGACGATAAACTTTGACACTCATGATTGAGAAATATGTGAAGGTTTAGACTTCTAAACTTCTCCTACAAGTAAAAGAGGCCTCACTGAGCACACACACGAAGTTTCAGCTTGAGATCAAATTCTGACACTGAGATATGGACAGAAAAGTTCTAGGTAAAGATATTGCGGCAATTTCTGGTACTCAGACAGCTATTTTGACTTACAACAGAAAATTGGCTCGATCACTTTCGAAGATTCTTACAAGATTTGAAGTCTACAGGATGCTGAACACCCGTGTGAAGTTGGGACTCCTGATTGTACACCGTTCTCCAGATCTCGTTCTCTGAAGTTGCTGCTCTAGATTGAGAGCTTTTCAGACCCTCTCTGCTTTAGCGGTCGCCCTGAATTACTCACTCAGTCAAATGACTTGAAACTTTTTGGACAGTCGTAGCCCCGCTGACAGTGAACGCAACCACAAAGGTTTGAAGAGATTTCCTCAATTCTGCTGCAATTGACATTGAAAACCCCAAAATCAACAAAAGTGATGCAATTATGATTCAACTCGAACTTCAAATTGGTATAACTCCTTGTTTATTGATCCAAATCGATCAAGAATTTCACTGACAGTGCTTGGCACGACAAGCTCTATTTTCTTGTGCTCTCAAATTTTGCAGTGTCCTCACCAAATGCTTGAACTCTCCTTTAGACCTCTATTTCTAAATTTAGAGTTTTATAAAAGACAAAAATGGACCAATGGGAGTTCATAGCTCCACTTGGTTGTCCTTTAGTAACCTAATCCACGTGGTAAATTAACTTCACTCATAGGCTTCCACGTTAACTCCCCTAAAATGCCAAAGTAAATCTTAAACTACCTAAAATGACACGCAGTCCTGAAAGTAAACTTAAACTAGCTAAAAAGTGTGCATGGGCAACATGTAAGTACAGCCCATGAGCTTAAACCCTATCAACATGGTAAATCTAAGTTATTTACATTGAACATCATAGACAAGTAAGAAGTCATTTGCACAAGCGCACAAATGTTTGAACAAGATAACTAGCATACTCTCAGCCTGCTAGGACATAAAACGTATAACACAATGGTGTTAATATATGCATGAAGGACTAGGAGTAACATTAAGCTAACTTCTACCGCTACTAACTCCCAAGTGTCGAAGTAGAAGCGTAACCCGTAGCCACCAATGTCCACAGCCTCCAGAATTGACTTCTCTGACGTCTTAACTTCACTCAGAGAGACTAACTCCTAGCAGAGAGGTGAATCGTTTACTATGTGAAATGATTCACATCACGACAACGTATGTGTGCGCGTGTGTGAAATCTTACCTTGGCATCTACTTTATACAATTTGCTTTGAGTCGTAGGAAGGAGACCCCTTCCAATCACAACTCACAGCCAAGGAAAATGAGGCGTTGTCAACAGGCCACCACCTCCCAGGCTTCAATTCCCTTCTCAGTTTGGAAACTGCTCTCTACTACCTACCGTTGCTTATCCTACCACATGGACAGTCACCTAAAAACAAAGTGAGAGTTACCTCGTCTTAAAATAGTAGACTCCGATTCTTACCAAAATAGCAATGTCAACTGACTATCTACCTCTACTGCTTACTTCTAATCGTCAGGTGTGTTCTCCATGGGATCCTCACCTGCCTCATCTCCTAATTCGACTTTTGATATCGTGGGAAGTCCTGCTGGTACCTCTGGTGTGGATGAGGTGACATCCTCCTCAGTGCTCGTAATGTGGGCTTCCACCATGGCTTCGGAAGCCTAGAAGAAGCTTCTATGAAGTTGAGTCCACATGCGCTTCCTGGCTCTTCTGCGGCACCTGCTCGACACTGAGAGCTGGGGTGATGTCGCGACCCTCAGTCTCAAGGGCGGACGTAGACGTGAACAATAGAACCCTAGTGGACTTGCGCTAGGTTGTGAATGCTGCGAGTAGGACTTAACATCTTGGTCAAGAAGTCGGGATCAGATGAACTCTAAGTGGTTCTCTGAACCAAGGTTGGAACATTGGGTTAGGACCTACGGGCCTATCCAAAGACAATCCTAGACGAACGCTGACCTAAGGGAGCAAGTCTCGAAACGGACCGAAACATAAGTCTGAGACATAGGTCCGAGATGCGAGACTGAGACGTGGGTCCGAAATGCAGACAGACCGTGGTTTGGGTTTGGATCTGGACCACAGGTTTTCGAAAACAACTAAGTGTTGGAGCTCCAGCGACGTTTGAGGTCGTGGACGGAGCTCCACGTAAGATCTCGAGAAGAGTAAGGTATTATTGGAAAGGCCTTGGCGAGAGCTTTCCAATGATATGTAGAACTCCTCAAACTGACCTCCAAGCTGAGAATTATGAATGATCTCGTGATCGGGTTGTGGTATAATTTTCAAGGACCAAAGAGGAGAGCGAGGCTGCGGATCCCCAAAAGTATATATGAGGTGGGCTCGATGCCTGAATGGGTCAAGATGAGTCATCCGACCCTAGGGTTCGGCGAGAAGACTCTGGAGGCATGAGGTGATGACTGGGCCGGTTCCAAGGCACGTTCTGGTCCAGACTTGGATGTTTGGACTTAGGAACGATGTAAGAGCTGGGGCAAGACTAAGGAATGAGATGACGATGTCGTATTATACATAGGTCTGTACAGTGAAAAGTATTGCAGAGAGATTTTTTTTCTATATTGTGTAAAGGAAGCTACCCTGCAGCTTAACAAGCTAGGCAGGAGCTAAGCTGGAGCTATGCTTGACAAGCTGCCCCCTAGCTTGGATTGGAATATCACCCCTAAAGGAGTCGAAAGACACCAGAATGCAAAGCTCGACGAGGAGAGCGACCTCATGCTTCTAGTTTTGACAGAAAGTGTTTTAAGCAATAGTTAGTACGAGTTTTAGACTGTGAAATATGTGAAAGAGGGAAATTCGTCGATTCTAGCTCGTGACTCGAACTCAGAATCTGATAGCGTGAGTGTGTAGGTGTTCACAAATACTATAGTTTTGACTCCTTATTCGTAAAAAAACGGAGTTGTATGCAGAAGTTAGCACAGAAAAGACTAGTAAAGACTTTGTAGGAACATTTCTACAGTAAAAGCATATGTACAGACTGTAAATGCTTTTAGAACGGAACCAAAGGCCATCCGAGTGATAGGGCGTCTGCCTAGGAGGGAAGTGGTCTCATGATCAATCTCTCATGGGCTTTGGTTCCTATTCCGACATGTTGGCCTTCTGGAAGAGAGTCTATGTTGGATATGCAACCACGTCCTGCATATCTAAGGACGGGAGAACGGTATCTCCCTTAATCGTGGGCTTCTTGACCTAAGCCTCCGCATGCCATCCTGAATATACTATGGGAGATATCTGGTGCGCATATGGGGGGGCTGTAAGCCCTGTGGAGCAGCCTCATAAGTGTTGGGGCTTCGGCTTACATTGGATGGCTTGTAGTATATTCAGGGTGGCATCAAGATGGCATCAAGATGGCATCAAGAGCACGAGAAACTTTTGCTAATTAGTTAAATAACCATCGAGTCGGCTTGCAATGAGGAATGAGATTATGTGAACCTTTATTAGTGAAGGGGTAGAGTTTGTGGAGACATCTGTGAAACTTGTATTAAAAATGGGCCAACTTTGTAAATAAAGCTCTGTACGCATAAGGACTATCACACCACAAGTATCTCATTATTTGTGTGCGTGCTTATATAAATTTCATTAGGTATGACTATCTTATAGGTTACTCTAGTTCAAAGATCTAAATCTAGAGTGATCAAAACTAGTCATAACTAGCGGAGATAGTTATAACTAAGTTAGGGAAACTATTAGAGGTTTCACTATGGCACTATGTGACAAGTGCGGAGCTCTAAATATGCTTCTCAAAAGTATGTAACTTTGTTGACCATCGCTGATTGGAGGCATGATGAAAAATCATGCACAAAGATCTAGAGATGCTCCTCAAAAGACGTATTAGTTTGTTGTCGTCTTCCGATTGGATAGGATGAAAAGTTAACACTTTACAAAAGCTTAAGTAGGAGAATCTCTTACTTTTGTAAAGTAGAACAAGTAATGTGTGTGCTATTCTTAAAGGCTTAGTAGCCTTTAGAAGTTTTACTATTTTGGATTGCGCACTTATCATGAGGTAACGTAACTTAGTGAAAGTTACCACGATAAGAAGTTGTAGAGTATATAAAGAGGAGTTGAGAAGGTGGAAGACACTCTCATTTTACTGTCTGTAAGTAAAGTGAGCATTGGAGACCTTAGGAGTCCTTGAGTATTTTGCGATGCAATGTTGAGAGCGGGTTTAGAACTTGTTTGCAGGAACGCTATTAGAGGGACCGATGTGACTATACGGGTCAGAGAGTTGAGTGAAGTGAGCATGGGTGTACTTAAATCTTTGTAATTAGGGTGCACTAGTAATCCTAGTCATCGGAGGTACCCCTGGGTGAGAGACAAGCCGGCTTACATTTTGGTTCCGTTGCCGGGACCTCGATACAAAGATTCGTATTTAGTTGTTAGTACAGTTCATGTCTGTTTTTGAGCATGAGTTCAGAACCTTTGTACATACACCATGTTATAGAGTGCAAGATAAGCTTTCCAATAAGCTTGATATCTCAGAGAGATCAATTGTAAGGAGAGAGTTATGTCTTTCGGAAGTTAAGGAGGTTTTTCGGTATCAAATAGTGAGCTCTCGGGAAGGAATTTACAGTCATTTTCATATTTCCAGTTTTTAGAGTTAGACCTTGAAATCTTCCATGCTGATAGCTTGCAAGATAAACTATCTAGGCACCCAAATCATGCGTGAATTGATCGAGTAGAACTGGAGTTATGACACTCGAAGCGAAGGGGGGTCAAATCTGTTATATCGCTTGCTGAAGTAAAAGAGTGAAACAATTTCAGAATTCTTGAGAGGGTTATGTTCGATCTCTGAGGCTCAGGGTTGACAAGTTAAGCTTCTACTTAGTAATGTGAGAGATTGCTAAGCGAGAAGATAGTCGAGTGATCAAAAGTGTCAAATAAACTATAGAGCGAGAGAGATGTATGACGGATCATTGTCATGGAAGGACAGCAAGAGTGGAAATTGAGGTTGAGCAAGATCTCTCAAGGTTATGTGGTGATAGTTATCGCTGATCTGGCGAAAGGAGAGTTTTGACTAGAATTTGAGGAAGAAGCAGAGAGTAGTCGTAAGAACCAGGAGAAGAACTCGAGGTGCTTTTTGTGTGGAGAAGAAGGACATAAAGTGAGCAAGTGTCCTACGAAGAATAGACTTTTGCGTGAGCGAAGAAGGTTGGTCAACTTAAGCTTACACATAGGTCCTTCTTCCCCTAGACAAGGCCTCATTGACCCTACAACCTTTTGTCCTAGATGTGGAGTGGACGGGATTCCAGTTGAGCACGAGTGTAGCGCAGTGGTTGCTTTGCTAGAAACTGTAGTCGAAGGTCTCGAGAGAAGGTTGAGTGTAGAAACGGAACGAGTGAAGACCTCTAGCGAGGATGGAGATAGTCTATCACACGAGAGATAAGATGATCATGAGGGTCAAACTTATTCCAACCTTTGGAGAAGAGAGAGCTCAACGGGGAAATTGTGGATTGCAGTGAAGTGCGATCTTCACATCCGCAAGCAGTTCCTTGAGTAAGAAGAAGAAAAGAAGAGAAGAATGAGGAAACTTTCGGTGTTTTACGGAAAGGATGGAGAAGACGTGGAAGGATTTGTGAGGGACTTCAAAAGAGCATGCATTGGCAATGGAGATCGAAAGAAGAGCGAGTGGGTAGGGTTGATACCTGAATTTCTTGAGAATTCTGCATTGACATGGTATGAGGATAGGAAGAAGAGAAGCGTAGTAGGGACTCCAGTTGATACTTGGGAAGTATTGACGGAGGCCTTAATTGAAACTTTTCTTCCTGATGAAAGTTATGAGAAGTTAATGGTAGAGGTAACTTACCTCAAACAAGGAGAGAAAGAGAAAGTAATGACTTACGCCGAGAGGGTGGAGAAATTAGAACAGAAGTTTTGGGTGGTTTTACGAAAGAGTGGAGATGTAGTAGAACCAACGATGGTGGGCATTGGAGCAATACTCACCAAGAATTTTATTGGAGGATTGAGGCCGGAGATTCGAACCCAAGTGCGGTATGAGAGACCAACTTCGAAGGCTGATGCAGTGAAGATCGCAACCAGGATGGGAGAGAGTCTGGATGGAGACGACTTGCAACCAATGACTGTTGGGGCATCATGTGGGGATGTGCAAGTACCGAACATGCCAACTCTGACGACTACGAGTGTGCCGACTGTTCGATTTCAGAATCTGACTCCGATAGCTCCTACTAGTGCAGTTACAACCATTGTACCATCCAGATCTGTTACTCCCGACTTTCGTGATGAGTTGATAAGTCTGACAGAGTCTCTGGCAGATTTGAAGATCAACATGGTGAATTTGTTGCAACACCGGAGTCCAAATGTGGGAGGGGGCTCACGAGGTTATGGGAACTATCAGTCCAGAGGTGGACCACCGCAAGGATCACCAAGTAACTACACGAGCCAAGGATGTTTTACGTGTGGAGGATCACACTTCCAACGTAATTGTCCAAGTCGTAATGGGAGAACAGCGGATGGAGCTTCAACTTCACAAAGCAAGGACAAGGGTGTGGCATGCATTGACATCTTGGAGCCACGAGATGTATGAGAAGGTTTTCAATCTGTAGAGCTGTTGACTCAAGAGAGGAAGAGGATGAGGACGCATTTCGACGAGGGAGAACCCGTCGTGATGGAAGATTCTCCAAGTCAAAATACTCGGAGTAGCAAATCTTCTTCAAAAACCAAAGAGCGGCAGAAGAAATTGGGAAATACTGATTTCACAATTTCAATGGAGCAATCAAAATACAATGTGGTGGAGGACGTGGGTAAGCAACGAGCAAACATTACTGTGGGACAGTTGATTGCTCTGAATCCTTCGGTGAGGAAAGAACTTCGTAGCGGTCTAAGCTCTCGACGAGGTCGGAAGAAGAAGGTAAATCCTTCTACTGTCGGCGTGAGTGCTTTAGATGCTAGTGAAGGAGAGGTGTGCAACAAGGCATCAAAAGTAGAGGCTCGTATCAATGGGAGAGATGTCTCAGATGTTCTTGTCGATGGAGGATCGGCAGTAAATGTCATCTCAGAACGACTCATGAGGAAGTTGGATCTAGTACCAACGCGTCCTTCTAGCATCACGGTTGGCATGGCTAACAGACAGCGAGTTAGGCCATTGGGAGTGCTGGAGAGAGTTTGCGTGTCAGTAATGGGAGTGCAAGTAAACATGACATTTCAAATCTTGAAAGAGTCAAGTTATGAAATGTTACTCGGAAGACCTTGGCTTCGAGCAGTACATGCAACAGATAACTGGCACAAAGGTTATTTACGCATCGGACCAAATCACCATCGGATCAAAGTTCCATTGCTCGGAGATCAAGTTGAGACGTCGGAATCGGATCGACCCACATCGGACTACTGGGAGTCAGAAGTTGTCGATACTACTTCTGATGTAAGTACCAATTCTTCAGATTCAGAATCTGAAAATACATCGTCAGAAGAGGAGAGAGAAGAACAAAATGTGGGTGTGAATGTAGTGGATCTTTTCCCTTCTCCGGAAGTGCAAACAGATCGAGACAAAGAACCGTTGACTCCCGAGGAGGTGGAGAGAAGAATTGCCACCTTACGTTATGGATCGAAGGTTACCAAAGAGGAGAAGAGTTGTTTCGAAGAGATCTTTCGCAAATACATTCATGTATTTGCATTTAGTTACAAGGATCTGAGGGAGGTCACACTGGAGCAACACCGTATCGAGTTAGAGAAGGAAGTCAAACCGGTGCGACAGAAGCAACGAAGAGTGAGTCCTCCAATTGCAGATCTGGTGAAAGAAGAGATCGAGAAGCTGCACACTGCTAGGTTCATTTACGAGGTGGAGCATTCTGAATGGGTATCACCCATTGTGATCGTAAAGAAGAAAATCGGCAAATTGAGAGTGTGTGTTGATTACAAGAAGCTCAATGCGATCACAAAAAAGGATTATTATCCTCTACCTTTCATCGACGAGATCTTGGAAGAAGTGGCGTGAAACGAATGGTACAGCTTTGGAGATGGTTATAGCGGATATAACCAGATCAAAATTGCACCAGAACATCAACACCTGACCACTTTCACTACTCCATGGGTATGTTTGCATTTCGAGTCATGCCATTTGGTCTGTGTAATGCTCCTGCGACGTTTCAAAAGTTTATGAACAAAGTGTTCGAACCTTTCTTAGGAAAGTTTGTGAGAGGTTTTATAGATGACTTTTGTGTTTACGGGAGTAAGGAGAAGCATTTTGAGCACCTTGTGAAGGTCTTAGAATGTTTAGATGTAGCAAATGCATCTCTCAATCCGGAGAAATGTATTTTTGGGTGTGAGGAAGGGTTACTCTTGGGTCATATCATATCAAAAGACGGCATTGCAGTAGATCCAGAGAAGGTGCAGAAGATCTTATAGCTCCCTTTTCCTAGTACTCTCACTAAGCTACGACAGTTTTTAGGTATGGTGGGATATTATCGAAGGTTTATACTCTCGTTCTCACATAAAGCGTATGCTTTGACTGTATATCTGAAGAAAGGAGTAGATTACGTGTTGATTTTAGGATATGAAGAAGCTCTAGCCGCCTTTGAGGAACTGAAGAAATCTCTTACTTCAGCTCTGATCTTGGTTAAGCCCGATTGGAATAAACAGTTTATTCTATATACGGATGCTTCAAATATAGCAGTAGGATGTACTTTAAGTCAGTATGATGTTGAAGGTAGAGATCATCCTATCACATATGCTAGTCGGCAAATGGTCAAGGCAGAGAGAAATTATTTTGTGACAGAGAGAAAAGGATCAGCACTGATCTATGCTTTGAGAAAATTTCGACATTATCTCATAGGAGGCAAGTTCACTATCGTTACAGATCATAAGGCATTGAAGTACATCTTCAATAAACTTATGGTCGAAGGACGATTAGCAAGGTGGAAGCTCTTATTGTCAGAGTACGACTATGAGATCTGTGATCGACCAGGGAAGAAACACGCGAATGCAGATTTGTTATCTAGAGCTTACGATGACGATGGAGAGGAGCCGGTGGATGACACCTTTCCTGACGAAGATTTGATGGTCTTGAGCAACTCTATTATCCCAATAGAATATCAAGAAATTTGGGATTTTGTTACGGAAGATGTCTATCCAGAAGGGATGCGGACCAGAGAGAAGAAGGCATTGATGAAACGAAGTCAACCTTACTCGGTGGTGGAAGGTGTGTTATTCCGTGAAGGAGTTGATGGGGTCCTGAGAAGAGCTGCGAGCAAGGAGGAGTCTCTACGACTCATGGAAAAATTCCATGACGGTCCAGTATGTGGAGGACATTTCGCAGGCAAGTTGACGGCTCATAAGATACTCGACGCGAGATATCACTGGAGGGGGATGTTTAGAGATTGCTTGACGTATTGTAAAACCTGTGATGTTTGTCAAGCTTTCGTTATCAAATCTAGTGTTTCCACTCCTCTTAGATCTATTCCGGTTCTTGGACCTTTCGAGAAATGGGGAATAGATTTTGTTGGGCCTTTGAATCGCACCCCTCGCAACAATAAGTATATTGTTGTAGCTACAGATTATCTTACGAAGTGGGTAGAAGCTAGACCTCTTGTAACTATTGGAGAAGTTGAGGTGGGTAGATTTCTGTACGAACGGATCATAACTAGGTTTGGATGTCCTTTGGAGTTAGTTTCTGATAGGGGTCGAGAATTTGTGAGTGGTATGACTACTGCTATGTGCACCCACTTCTCCATTTCTCAGAGGGTTACTACTTCATATAAACCTAGTTCAAATGGTTTGGTAGAGAGGACAAACTTTACCTTGTGTCTGATGTTAGCAAAAGATGCTGACATGGAAGGGGTCAAACACAACTGGGACAAGCGTCTTCATGCGATTCTATGGGAGTATCGAACAACAGTGAAGACGTCTACGGGATATTCACCTTTCAAGATGGTGTATGGGTTGGAATCCAGATTACCAATCCAGTTCGACCTAACCACCTTTCAGACCTTACAAGCTGGATTAAAGAGAAAGGGTGGTCAAATAGCTGAAAAAGAGAGAAGAGAAACTTTGTTGGAGCTGGAGGAGAATAGAGATGACGCAGCTCAACGCATTGAGATGGCCCAGCTACAACAGAAGAAGAGCTATGACAAACGCTTGGCGAAGAACAAAACGAAGTTACAGTCATTTAAAAAGGGTGAGTGGGTGATGTTATGGGATGCTATTAGACACAAGCGAGTTCAAAAGAAGTTCTTACGTCGATATTTTGGACCTTTCATCATCTCCAAAGTGTGGAGTAATGACACCTATGATCTTCAAGAAAGGAGTGGTACGTTCTTCGATCGAGTGAACCATGACAAGCTGAAGAAGTTTCATCAACGTGATACTTCACTCCGAGGACGGAATGAAAATTAAGTCTGGGGGTAAATGTCACACCACAAGTATCTCATTATTTGTGTGCGTGCTTATATAAATTTCATTAGGTATGACTATCTTATAGGTTACTCTAGTTCAAAGATCTAAATCTAGAGTGATCAAAACTAGTCATAACTAGCGGAGATAGTTATAACTAAGTTAGGGAAACTATTAGAGGTTTCACTATGGCACTATGTGACAAGTGCGGAGCTCTAAATATGCTTCTCAAAAGTATGTAACTTTGTTGACCATCGCTGATTGGAGGCATGATGAAAAATCATGCACAAAGATCTAGAGATGCTCCTCAAAAGACGTATTAGTTTGTTGTCGTCTTCCGATTGGATAAGATGAAAAGTTAACACTTTACAAAAGCTAAAGTAGTAGAATCTCTTACTTTTGTAAAGTAGAACAAGTAATGTGTGTGCTATTCTTAAAGGCTTAGTAGCCTTTAGAAGTTTTACTATTTTGGATTGCGCACTTACCATGAGGTAACGTAACTTAGTGAAAGTTACCACGGTAAGAAGTTGTAGAGTATATAAGGAGGAGTTGAGAAGGTGGAAGACACTTTCATTTTCCTGTCTGTAAGTAAAGTGAGCATTGGAGACCTTGGGAGTCCTTGAGTATTTTGCGATGCAATGTTGAGAGCGGGTTTAGAACTTGTTTGCAGGAACGCTATTAGAGGGACCGATGTGACTATACGGGTCAGAGAGTTGAGTGAAGTGAGCATGGGTGTACATAAATCTTTGTAATTAGGGTGCACTAGTAATCCTTTCATCGGAGGTATCCCTGGGTGAGAGACAGGTCGGCTTACAGGACAGCAGGGGGGCAGCTTAAGCTAGGGCCCTGCTTCTGATAAGTGACTGCGCTTATAAGGGCAGCAGGGGGGCAGCTTAAGCTGAGGCCTTAACTTTTAGGTTAAATACCTGCGGCGGCTTGGGATCGGGGACAGTTTTGAAAAGGATTTTTCTGAGAGAGCTGAAGCGGAAGGAGGAGGATTAGGGATTGGGGGTTGAGGACACGCAGGAGAAGCTTGGAGGCTGGGGGAAGAGGAAATTGCTGACAGATTGAATTGGGAAGTCATCGCAAGGAGAGGGGCAAGAGTTTTAGGCTTGGACGTTGTCTACTAAACTGTTCTGAGGAGAAATTACTCTCAAGAGACAGTTTTATTGAGAGAGATCGTTTGAAAATCTACAGAGGACTTTTTGATCGACGCTGGATCAAATTTCTGAGACTTTCAGTTGGGGCAAAGAGAGGAATAAGATTTAGGGGCCTGAATTTCACTATTAGGTTCGGATTGAGACGTACTTGGTAGACTTTTGGCTGAGAACTGATTGACAGGAGAGAGAGGCACGCAGGAGAGGAAGAGAGAGAGATTTTCTTTACGGTTGAAGAGATTGATGGTGCAGCGACACTGGAATAAAGTTATTTCGACTCCTGAGAGATCTATCTGTGTACTTGAGGGTGTATTGGAGTGTTTGTTTTGTAACTGGTGAGCACAAGGAGCAGTGTTTTGAGATCTCATCGTCAGCAGCAACATGTTTTTCTCTTCTGATCGTTTCTCTGATCGATCACAGTCAAGAGGTCCGCCAAGAAAGACTCTCCCCACGACAGCGGTTTAGACCACCATTCGGGAGCCTAGTCCCAGACGAATAACAAGATGGTTGGACCGCTAGGTGTGTTGGAGGTAATGTTTAAGACCATGGACTTTATGGGAAGTCCGTCCCAAGTCATCTTGTGACTTGCTCATGTTTTGGGACCGACCTAGACGGATCTAGGTCGGGACTTAGGGATTGCTGAGCTTGATGATTAGGTCGACGCTAACTTGTGATTGTGGTTTGCAGGTTAGCGTTGTGAGTTTAGTGACCTACTGAACAAGAGTTTCTGCTGAAGCAACAAAGCGGTAGGTGCGCGAAGGTGACTTCACAATGGTCAGAGGTAGTCATCTCTTCCACTCTAAACACATGGGAAGACACCTCTACTTCCTATCTTCCAGAAGACGTCTTGTCTTCCGGGACTTCTTCTGTCTTCTTTTCGGCTTCCAGCGCTGTCATCACCAAGTGGACCGCGAGGTCGAACTCCTCCTTGTCAAGATCTTTCCCAATCGCTGGTCCTGGTGCACGAGAAGATGTAGCTGCATGCTAGAGAATCGAGGGAAGATTGTAAAGAGTCTTCGAGTCCTCAATCTGCCGATCTAGGTAGCGGAACATGCTCTCCTTGCAATCCACTAACATCTCTTTATAATCGTCATCCCACTCACGAGCTAGGGTGAGAAGCTTCCTACCCGCGGTGAAGTTGAACATCTTAAGAAGCGCTTCCTTCATTTGTGTCATGATCTCATTGGTTCGGGCTTCTGCTTCATCCCGCTGCTTCTTCTCCACTGCGGTCTGAGCTTCCACGGCTTCGCGCAGTGCACTCCAAGTCGTCTTCTCTTCTGCGCTTATCCCTAATTCGCAGAATCTCCTGCTCGCGCTGCTGAAGTCGTGTATACAACTCCAGGTTGCTCTTCCGCAGCTGCACCAACTCCTTGATAGAAGCAGAAGCTTCTGCCTTGTACTTTGTTGTGATCTTCTCCGTGATGCAGAGGTTAGCTTCCAGAGCTTCCAGCTTCTGCTTCGAAACCTCCTCCTGCTGCATCAAGGTTCGAAGACCGAATCCAGGCTGCAGTGGCTTCTCTGAAGACAGCTATTCCGTCTTCCGAGATTCTAACAGTGCTTTCTAAGTACCTCTCGTCTTTTGAGCTATATCTAAGCAATCTTAACTAGCAAGGCATCACATGGATTCTTAAGAAGACAATCCACCTTGCAATTCATCCTACTTCCTAATAGAAGATGAGAAGATACGTGAGAAGTTGAGTCTACGAAAGATTTAGAAGAAGACTGAGAACTCCTGTGGTGACAGTGGTCTCTAGGAAGACTCCCAAGACAGCTTCTCGTGAACTGACAAACTTAGAAGACTTCTCGAAGCTAGGCTTCCCATCATTGACCTCACCTGTCTTCGGCTTCCTACACACAACTTAACCTCACAACAGACATAGAACAGTCGCACTATGCTTTTTCGACTCCTCACCTCGCGTACACTCTCAGAAAAAACTTGTTGCATAATGAGAAGACATGACCTTCGACCATTCTCTCCAGATTCTACCAGCAAGGCTTCTCACGACTCTCTTCTAAATTTCCAAAAGAAGAAAGAACAGGCTGCTATGGGTCCGACAGAAGAGATTTGTAAAGGACCCTCACGTCTTCTCACGCATTCTGTCAGCTTTTCCAATCTTCTAGTCTCTCTAGGGAGATGTGGATTTGAGAAGTTAGGAAGATTGGGAGACACATGTTTGATTCTCAATTTTCTGCTTCTCGAAACAACAATCAACTTTCAAGTTTACTCTGGATTCGTATCAAGCTTCTCTCAACACAAATTCTAATCCAATCCAATCACTTGATACGAATTGCACACAATCGTCTTTTGAAGATGTTTAGATATTCAAAAGCGTCTTCTGTCCACGGATTATGAGATAGAAGCGCAGTAGGGTAGAGAAATTGACAGTCAAACTATCAAATTTTAGAATGGGAAGAAGAGAAGCTCAATTCCAATTCGGGAAGAAGTGAGAAGATGGCTGATGAAATTTGGACAGTGCTTCCGCATCCAATTTTCTCAAGGGAAATTTAAGGTAGGAAAAACAATCAATGAGCTTCTTGCAAACGACTGAGGAAGCGCGGGAGACATCAAAAACAGAGGACGGAAGCAATGGAGAAAGAAGAAAGAACATGGGAAGAACCTCGATATTGCTTCCGGCTGCTTCTGGTTGCTCCTTCAGTCTTCTACGCGCTTCAGCACTTCAATTATGCCTTCAATGTTATATCACGATCCTGCTCTTGCCTCCAATTTTGAACTACACCTAACTGTTTCCACAATCGATCTCGACTACTGCGCTCTGAAGCTTCTCTCCCAATTTTTCCTACTCGATCTCTCAATTTCTAATCTTCTGAACCCTCAAGGATTCCTCACTCTTCCACCTCGAGTGCGCTTCCTGACTGGAAGACGCCTTCTCCTATTCAGTCCCTTCAATTCGATCCTATGCACTTCCAATCTCGAACCTCAATTCCATAATCGAAGTATATCCCTAAAGCTAGAAGCAGCGAGAGCGCTCTGTGCTAATGCGCCTCCAGCTTATATCTTCTGTTGCACAATTAGGGAATGGATTCGATTACCTCGACCTACCTACTACCATGGTGACTACTCGGTAGGTACACCTACCCCTTATCTAGGTGGCGCGCGGTTGGTACCCATGCGATCGCAATCACTATCTTCTCGGAAGACGTATGTCTTCTGACTTTGAAAGAAGTCAACTTTTCTTCACAAAGTCCCTTAAGATCATCTTCCCGTTAATCAGGGCGCAATCTTAAGAAATAAGGTTACTTCAATTATACAGACACGTCATTAACTTAAAATTTTCAAAAAATCTCCAATCTTGCATATTGTGGGCACCACAGCTTCACTCTTCAGATGGCTTCCGCGTGCACCTCTGATGTAAGTACTTCGATTTTGCTCCTGATGTCTTCGCTTTGCTAAGACCCTGCTCTCACATTCGACTTCAAGCTCTGCTGTCTGTAATCCTATAACTCCAATCCTCGATTTCCAAAGACGTGCAATCCTTGGGAACTCTTGCATGCTTCTAATTTGAGTTCTCTTCCTATTGGAAGATGATTGCCCTCAATCTCTCATTGAACTCTCTCTATGCACCTTCAATGTCTTCCTCGATGTTTGAAATTGAGTTGGGAAGAAAGAAAGAATATATGGTGCTTTTGTATTCTTAGAGAAGAAGAATCGGGAGTGTATATAAAGTAAGAGTTGGTATACCTTGCGACGTTTGTTCTCGTGGTTGTTTTTCTCTATCTTGTCTGTTTGACACACTACATCTCTACATCCAAGAACTTCATGTTTTCTTGGACAATCTTCACGTAAAATCCGATCTGATACGGTGATGAACTTGATGTGAAAGTCTGGGTGGAGATTTCTTATGTGTTTGAACTTTGAAGAGGAGATTGATAATCATGAGTGAGGAGGAGAAAGGTGATGGAAATGGAGCTAGTGGTTCGAGTTGATTGCCGAAGGTGCAATTGTCTCCAATGATTGCATCGATGTTTCAAGCATTCACATTGTTCTTACGGCAACAACAGGTTGATGAGCGGAAGGAAGCTTTGGCAACAAAGGCGCTTCAAGCAGTGGTCAACAAGATTGACCAATTTGATGAGAGGGACATCTCAAGATATATGAGAGATGGAGCTGAACCGAGTATCAGAAAGTGAAATGATTGAGACGTTTGAGTTGGCAGCAGCTCCAGAGATTAGAGATCGTGTTAAAATGCTAATGAAGCATTTTGGCAAGGACTGAGAGATGTTTGCTCGTGCATTGATGGACGAGTATTTCTTGAAGGACTCTGATCTGGTCATCAGAAGTCGTTCTTGGAGTAGGTTGAGCAACCGAGGAAGAGTTTACAAGCTACCAAGTTAGTCATGGAGCTTGAGAAAAAAATTTCTAGGTTGACTAGGATGGGGAAGTGGACGCTGCAATCCAACAAGATAGAGTTATTTCTTCGGGCTATAGATGAGAAACTGCAAGAGAAGTTGGAGGTGCTTCTGGAGAATCGGGAGGGTCGAGAGAAAGACGATGAATTGATCAGTAGTTGGAAGAAAGTTGAAGAAGCGGTTGGTCTGCTTACCAAGGGATAGCGAAGATGAGAGAAGGTTCCCATTAGGAGACCGACACCAACATTGATTGCTATAGCACCTATTCATGTAGTTCGACTAGTGGTTCTTGTTGCTAGACAAGTAGTACCAGTTGCTCCAGCTGTTCTAGTTGTCCAGGCACCTATGATGTCTCTGAAGAAGGACGATTCAAGCCTTGAGGAGATCATGCATGGAATGCGAGACCTGCAGATTCAAGATTGGAGGAGTAAGGATCTACAAGCGGAGCAAAACCCATTGGGAAGCAAGGTTGGATCCAATGATGTATCTGATGCGATGGTACCAATCATCCACGCGGAGATTGCAAGGATTTTACTTATATCTTACAACAAGGGGTGATCTTCTAGAAAGATGAAAAAGTAGCGTTGAGAGATACCGGTACACTTCTTCAGAACAACTTTGGTAGATGAGGGATGAAGAAGTTGGTTGAGGATCATTTATCAACGCAAGCAATTGCAATAGTGGAGATTGGAACCTATGACACAAGGGTTGCGGATCAAGCTGAGAGAAGTTTAACGAGCATATTGAGCCGAGTGGATTGTGGTCATCTACCATCTCCATGAAACAGAAAGAAAAGATGACGCGTGAGACGTTGTTCAGGAGAGCTACTACGATCCGAAGGGATACTGGGTGAGAGGATCCGATAGAAGCTCTATCGATACATACTTATATCGTCAAAACAACCTCGAAGTGTTGTTGGAGGAAAAGAGAAGGCAAAAATCAAAGGGTGCAAGGGAAGGAACTTCCTCCAAGAGACAGACTCGAGGGGAGAAGGTTCGTCAAAAGCTTCAAGATGCGAGAGCTCAAGATGACCAATGGATGATTCTTTTTCTCCATCGAAAGAAAGAGCAAATGAGTCTCAAAAGGAAAAAGATAAACCGGCTGCATACAAACTACAGTCGGACATCGAGGCTTCAACAGACTTGAATGAAGTCTTGTAAGATCGCATTCTAAATACGAAGATGGAGTTTATCTTGAGGGAGGTTTTTAGACTTTGCTAAGTGTGAGTTTCATGATGTCATCATCGACATCATCAAACGAAAGTGACAGCTTACGGATGAGACTGTTTTATCGCATGTTTTGGATACTAGGGTGTTTATAGATGAGAAGAGAGAGCTTGCAAAGTGCAAGATATATTCTTCAAAGAAAGAAAGAGATCGAAGGCATAAGGTACATTTTGAGGATGAAGAAGAGGATGAGAAGCAAAGCTCAAGTCATTATAGTCACTGTCATTGTGCTCGAGCTACGACAGAGGCATTGGTGAGGATTGGAGATTAAGATGAGCCGGTGGTTGCTCTAATTGATCATGGATCAGAAATCAACATCATGTCGAAGGAGTTGTACAAGAAGAAGAAGTGATCTATCGACATAAAGCACATGTGGGTCATAAGAGCAGCCAACAACACAATTGGAGATTTGTATGGAGCTTGTCCAGACGTTAGAGTGGGCATACGTGATGTTACTATCGAGCAAAACTTCTTTGTTCAAGAAGCAACATCATACCCACTCATTCTTGACCAACCTTTCATCAAAACAACTCGGATGGAGACAAAGGTACTAGACGACAAATCTGCTTATGCTAGGATCCAAAGTCAAGATGGGAAGAGAGCGATACAATTCTTGACTGCACTGTCCAATCACGAGCGCAATCGAGATCGTCTAAGGGAGAAATCGCTCTCAAGAGTGAATGAAGAGTTCAAAGATTTTTGTTAAGTACCACTATAGAGCAGGATTGTTGTGATGCACTGAAGGAGGTACTCTCACTTGAAGGAGAAAGTGTCTTTTATACAAGTTCTGTCAGATTTTCAAAGTGTGGGGTTGTTGTTTACAAGAAAGTAGAAGCACTGAGAACAAAAGAACAAAAACATTTGAGTGAGGTTGAGCTAATGTTAAGAGAGTTGGGTGAGCTAGAAGGAGATGAATATAGTTCTAGCTAATCCATATCTCTTCTATTTGTCTTCTATGTAGAAAGGTGTCTTCTGAGTGATGACTTTAGATGAAATCCTAAAAGTTCACAACACAGGTGGCAGCTTTGCCTCGCAATCATAAGCGTGGTTTACAATTATCATATGTTCAAAATATTGCAGAGAAGATCATTTGATTTCTCTGTCAATCCATTAAACTTTAGGTTGTATGGTGTCGTCTTTCGATGCTTGATCTTGAAATATTGTGTAAAGAGGATGATAGTCTCAATCAAAAAATGAGTGTCTCTGTTTGACATCAATTCGAGCGAGCATCCGATCGGATGATGATGTTGTGTTAAAGAAATCTAGCAACCACTGCAACATCGTTCTTCCTTGTGGTTTCGTCCTCTACCATCTTCGTGGAGTAGTATGTAGCTATCAGTATGTACCGTGCTCGGGTTCTTCTAGTTGCATGGGCAATTGGTCCAACAAAGTCGATTCTCCACTTTTCAAAAGGTGCTAGAAGCAAAATGGGATTAAGAGACTACCGAGTGATAGCTATAGGTCTTCCCACCCTCTAGCACGCATCACATCTTCGGATCTCTTGAAAAGTGTCTCTGTACATGGTTGGCCACCAGTAACCAACGTCTAACATCTTCTTCATCGTCATCTTCAGTCCATAGTGACCTCTAGCGTCTTCGTAATGAAGACCCGTGACCACTGTCTTAGGTTGGCAGGGGTTGCAAAAGGTGCGGAGGTTGGCTTATAAAGCTTCCTGCTTCTGCTTCTAGACCTCCTCTTGCTGCATCAAGGTTCGAAGACCAAATCCAAGCTGCAGTGGCTTCTCTTGAGCCATCGCGCGCTTCTCCACCAACTCCATCGCTGGCTGAATCTCCGAACTAAAGAAGGCGCTGAACTTTTCCAGCTGTCTTCTCGTAGAAGACCAGTTCTTCCTTACAAATCAAGCTGCGGTGGCTTCCCTGTCTTCCATAGATATGGATGCCTCTTTCACCATCATGGTCTTCTCTCTCTACGCTCGAGAAGACGCTACCCTCAATGTCTTCCAGGATGGAAGCTCTCTTCTCACCGTAGAAGCAGTCCTCTTCGCTGCTAGTTAGGATTGCTTAGATATAGCTCAAAAGACGAGAAGTACTTAGGAAGCACTGTTAGAATTCTGAAGACGGAATAGCTGTTTTCTGGAAGACTAGATTCATCTTCTGAGAGTGGAAGCTGGATTGTGAGGACCCAGTAAGAGCTGAGCCTTAGGCTCACACCAAATGTGTGTGGTTTAGTGTAACAGAAGCTTGAACATGTCAAGGCATCCTCGAGGTTGGTGTTACCGTCAAGTAGAGTTAGCCGAGGCCAAATCTTACATCAAGGAGTTGGACCTCGACTTCTTCACGTGGAACTGGAACCTCGCAGATCAGGATATTCTGGAGGAGGTCTAGGCAGCGTTGCCTCCTCGCAACCGTGAACCTGTCAAGACATGGGTCGCTCGGAGAATATCATTTTCTTGGACGATGGAGTGGTGGCGCATGGCTTTTCACTGGTCAAAAGTAGAAAACTGCGGGTACGAGCTGGAGAAGAAGATCTTATCAATGATATATGGGAAGTCGTATGTACTTGGAAGTACTACATGTTTCTTCCTGGAAGACAGACAAGAGAGGAATGGATGGAAGGTAGAAGCTTACCGGGAGCCGAGGAAACGTCTTCTGTGGAAGTTGTACCTTCACCTTTTTCTCAAGAGAAAGACCCAGAATGTGAGGTACCTTGGAGACCAAGACGTGGAGTCCTTGGAAGCTATTTGAGAAGGACATGTCGTTAATTGGAGCGCTTTAGTCCACACCTACATCCATGTCAAGCTAGTGTACTTGGGTACCCCAGCAAGAGAGCATCTTACTCCCTTCTTCTGTTATCTGTATGTGTCCAAGGGAGATTTGAAGAAGACCAGTTGGTCAAGTATGGGCCAGCGGGACAGTGAGAGATGAAGGAAGAGACCTCGGAGGAAGAAGACCGGGAAGCTGCCATGTCTTCACCTTCCACTTTAGTGCTTCAGGTAGGACCAAGCACTCTGCAGAAGTCGATCACGGTGCGAGAAGACGACTCCGGTGACAGAAAAGACGCATCGTCAATGAGGAAGATGAGACATAGGAGTGTACCTCGGAAGATGTAGTGTCGCAGGATTATTCCTTTTGCCCATTTAGTATAAAAGATATCCTTCTCACAGAGGATTTGCACAAGTAACGCTGCTCTAAGTTCTAAGATATGTTCAAACACACAAACACACGGGTTTTCCTTAGAAATCTCATCTTCTCACAAAACCACACGGCTTCTAGGCCCTTCAGAAGGTGCCCTAGACCTAAACAAACAACTACTAACTAAAATATCACACAACTATTCACAGAGAAGCTCAGGAAGACGCTTTCTGCTTCCATGTCACTTCTTCCGGTCTTCTCAGTACCATCTTCTCGAAGTAATTCTCGGCTTCTGGGGGTTCAACTCGGCTTCTCATACCTCCAGAAGACTGCTCCCACAGACTAACAACGGCTGTTACACCTTACTTTCTCACATTCCAACGGGTTAGATTAATCACAAGGTGTATGCCCTTTGTAGCCTTCCCAGGCTTCTGCCTACGGAAATGATCTTCCTGCAGCACTACAATGACATTCACCTTCACGGAAGCTCAATATAAGTCTCGGAAGCTCGCTAGAAGAAGGTAAGAAGATGGGAAAGATGAGGAAGAAGGGAAAATCCAAACGAGAGAAAATAAGATAAGAATAAGAAATTAAGATTCCGACAGGCTTCTAGTCCGGATCCTGACTAACAAGCCATCCCTGCTTGTAATAGTTTGAGGAGGAAGACAACAAACGTGCGTACAGTCACACAGTCTTCTACTTGAGGATGTCGTCTTCTGTTGTGGGAAGAAGTCTTCTTTCTTCTTCTCTCGCTGCTCCGACTACTCTGTCTTCTAGGATCCCTTACCCATAGGACCGTCCGTACGTGGATCCGAAGTGCTCCACTGAACGAGCCAAGCTCCGAATCTGCACAACTACTGACAGTCACCGCCACTCAAGAAGAATGCTTCCCATGCACAGTCGGGAGTGAATTCAAGGAAAACCCACTACCTCCAAGGCAAGAATCAAGCTTCTGCACTCAAATCAGCAATCCATTCCTCGAGAAGAAGGCACATTGGTGTTGGGAAGCTCACTCCTTCTACTTTCTGCTCCTAATCCTCGACACATCAGTCTAGCCAAAAGGACTACACGAGGATGCCGTTCTCTATTCCTAGACTGTCCACTACCTCCATCTACATCTTCGAACCACAGCTGGCAACGAACATGCAGACCTCTCCGGTGTAATCCTAGTCTATTCGTATGTCTATAACATCGGGTGTAGTGTATGCGCTAATATGTCTGCACCGTAAAATGTGTAGGTGTGTGCAGAACTCCAATTCCTTCTCACAGTGAGGCATATGTGTGTGAAAATCTACACTATGATCCTACTTATGCATCTGCCTTGAGACGTAGAAGGAATCCCCTCCAATCCTCGACTACAACCAGGGAGAGATGGGCGCTGTCAGAAGGCTGCTACCCCACATGCAAGCGGTTCCCCTTCCTAATTAGTCATCGACTTTACTACTCTTGTGCTGCCTACTCTGCCACATGATCACCCACTTAAAAATACACTAAACTGCCACCTCCTAAGATAACATGTTCAGTTCCTACTAAGTTTGGACAAGTTTGACTTGTCTTCTGCGCTTGCTACCTACTCTGATTGCTCGGAGGTAATCTCTATGTGATATGCTCCTATCGGAACTCCTAACTCGGCTTCTGATAAGCTGGGAAGCCCTGCAATTACCTCGGGTGTCACCGAGGTGGCTTCCTCCTCAACAATCGTCGCTGGCTCTACTTCTGCTTCTTCGGCTTTTGCTTCTGATTCGGAAGACGGAAGCGTCTTCTGGGAAGCTGGGTCGACTTGTGCTTCCTCGCTCTTCTAAGACACTAGTTCGACACTAGGAGCCATGGTGACCTCATAAGGGTCCGAGGAAGTCGCTTCCTCCACTCACAATACTTGGGAAGACGGCTCGTCTTCCTGTCTTCCGGGGCTTCTTCCGGGGTCTTCTCGGCTTCCAATGCTGTCACTACCAAGTGGACAGCGAGGTCAAACTCCTCCTTCTCCAAATCTGATCCGATCGATAGTGTTGGGGCTTGGGAAGATGTAGTTGCGGATTACGGAAGTGAAGGAAGACCATAGAGTATCTTCACTCTCTCTATCTGTCGATCCAACTACTTGAACATGCTCTCCTTGCACTCTACCAACATCGACCTGGACTCATCATCCCATTCGCTAGCTAAGGTAAGAAGCTTCCTACCCGCGGTGAAGTTAAACTTCTTCCGAAGCGCCTCCACCGACTGAGTTAACATCTCCTGCGCACGAGCTTTCGCTGCTTCTCGTTGCGTCTTCTCGGCTGCAGTCTGCGCTTCTGCGGCTTACCGCAGTGTCTTCCATGTCGTCTTCTTCTCTGCAAGGGCGGTGATCTTACCTCGCACTCGCAGAACCTCCTGGTCACGCTGCTGTAAATGCGCTTGCAACTCCTGATTGCTCTTCTTCAGTTGCGCTGACTCCTTGGCAGAAGCGACGGCTTCCGCTTTGTACTTCGCTGCGAGCTTCTCCGTGGTACGGAGATTAGCTTCCAGCGCTTCTATCTTCATCTGGCCCTCTTCCTGTCGCATCAGGGTGCGTAGGTCAAATCCAGGCTGTAGGGGCTTCTCCTGAGCCTTCGCTCTCTTCTCGATCAACTCCATAGCCGCCTGGATCTCTGAGTGGAAGAAGGCACTGAACTCCTCCAGTCTTCTCCTTGCGGAAGACAGACTCATCTCCATGACTCGGTCGTACGTGTCTACCTTGTCTTTCAAAGACAAGGATGCCTCTTCCACCACTATGGTCTTCTGTTTCTGCGCACTGGAAGATGCTACTCTTCTCATGACAAAAGCGGTCCTCTTTACTACACTTCCTCGCATCGCAGTAGGAATATCCATCGATCCTTTGTCTTCTGGAGTCTTTGGAAGACTCCCTGGTGTTGCAGAAGCGGTCTTCTGCTCCGAGCGGGTACACAACGGCTCTTCCTGCAAATCGGACTCCAATCCATAATGAATGATCGGGAAGAGGGTGGTCTTCCTAGGGACACTCCTAAGACTCATCTTCCTTTATGACATGGCGTCTTCCGACCCACTGGAGTCGTCTTCTCTCACCAGAAGCGTCTTCTGATGAGTACCTGATCTCATCTGCGACATCAGAGTGGGAGGGGGAGTCATTGCTGCTGCTCGGTCGTCTTCTTCCGAGATCTCCTCCTTCGTCTCGTGCTGCCCTGTTGGTCCATATCTCGCCAACTGATCTTCCGTCAGATCTCTCTTGACCACGTACAGGTAACAGAAGAACGGTGTTAGGTGTCCTCCTGTCGGGAAGCCTAAGTATACTAGCTCCGTCTTCACATATGCGTGGAAGAACGCACCCCAGTTGATGGGTAGCCCTTCTCACACAGCCTCTACGAACTCTACGTCTTGGTCTCCTAGGTACCTCGTCTTCTGCGCCTTCCCCTTAGGAAAAAGGTGCAGGAACAGCTTCGCCAGAAGACGCTTCTGCGGCTCCCAGTAAGCTTCGACCTTCCATCCGTTCCTTCCTTGCCTGTCTTCCAGGAAGAGACAAGTTGTGCTTCCAGGCACATGCCTCTTCCCCGAGATCATCGGTAGGATCTTCTTCTCTAACTCATATCCCTTGTTCTCGGCTTCTGACCTGTGGAAAGCCATCCGCCACCAATCTGCTGTCCAGGAAGATGGTCTTTCCGGTCGCAGGTACATGGTTGCGAGGAGGCAACGCTACCCAAACCTCCTCCAAAAGTCCCTGGTCGGCGAGGTTCCAATCCCACAGGAAGAAGTCGAAACCCAACTCCTTGAGGAAGGGCTTTGCCTCAGCCAACTCCGCTACCGATAACACCAACCCTCGAGGATGCATCGACATACTTGAAGCTCTGTTGCACTAAGGCACACACACTTACTGTGAGCCGAAGGCTCAGTCCTTCCCAAGTTCTCACAGTCTAGCTTCCACTCTCAAAAGACGAATCTAGTCTTCTAGAAGACAACTACTCCGTCTTCCGATATTCTAACACTGCTTCCTAAGCTTGTCTCGTCTTCTGAGCTATATCTAGATAATCCTAACTAAGCAAGGTCTCGCATGGATTCCTAAGAAGACAACCCACCTTGCATTACATCCTACTTCCTATCAAAAAATACAAGACATGCGAGAAGCAAAGCATATGAAAGGTTCAGAAGATAGTTGCGGGCTCTTGCGGTGACAGTGACCTCTAGGAAGACTCATGGGACAGCTTCCGATTGAGTAACGTTCTCGGAAGACCTCCCGAAGCTAAGCTTCCCTTCACTGGTCTCACCTGTCTTATGCTTCCGACACGCAATCTAACCTCACAACAGACGTAAGACATTCACACTCTGTTCTTCTGACTCCTCAGCTCTCATACACACTCAGAAGAAGCTTGCTGCATGACGGGAAGACATGATCCTCGACCATTCTCTCCAGATTTTGCCAGCAAGACTTCTCACAACTCTCTTCTAAGTTCGGGAAGAAGAAGGAATAGGCTGCTATGGGTCGGACAGAAGAGACCCGTAACGGACCCTCACGTCTTCTCGCGCATTTTGCCAACCTTTCCAGTCTTCTAGTCTCTCCAGAAAGATGTGGATTTGAGAAGCTTGGAAGATCGGGAGGCACAGGCCTAGTTCCCAACTTCCAACTTCTCGAAATAACAAACAACTAATACCAATCGGGATTCGTACCAAGCCTCTCTTAACACAAAAGCAAATCCAAGTCCACTCTTGATACGAATTACACACATTCGTCTTCCGAAGACAGTCAGGCTTCCGAAGCGTCTTCCGAAGATGTTCAGATCTTCCGAATTGTCTTCTGTTCAAGGTTTCGGGAGTAGAGAGATGGTAGGGTAGGAAAATTGATAGCTATGATCTCGAATTTGAGGACGATGGATAGGGAAGCTCGAATAACTAGGAAGAAGCAAGAAGATGGCTGTCGAAAATTGGGTAGCGCTTCCGTGTCCAATGTCACAGAAGGAAAAATGTGGGGAGGGAATTGATCGATCGGTTTGTCTGCAAACAACCGGGAAAGCGCGGGGAATACCAAGCAAGAGGCGAGAAGCAGTGGGAAGGAAAGAGAACATGGGAAGAACCTCTACAGTCTTCTATCTTCTTCCCGATCTTCCTTCAGTCTTCTGCGCACTTACAACTTCGACCCCCGCTCCAATGCGACCGCACTAAGCTGCTACTGCTGCCAATGCCTTGTCACTCCTCAATCGAATAAGGTTCCTCCTCTGATTCCTCGAAGCTGCCCTTCAATGTCTGCTTCCGGGAGTCTTCAGAAGACTCCTTCAGCTCGATGTGCTTCCTACCTTCAGCGATTCGCCTTCGTCCTTCTCTCTTAACTGCAAATCGATCTTGACTCTGCTCAATTCCAATCTGTTGGCCTTCACTCAACTCGGTCACCTTCAATTCGATCGTCTAGATCCAAAACAATCTCTCGATGCGGGAAGCGGGTAAGGTTCTGTGCTAATGCGCTTCCTGCGCATCTTCTCGTGCAGTTTAAGGATTCTCAACCTAGATGACCTACCTGACCTATCTAACCCACTCGGTGCTACCTGGTAGGTACGCCTACTTCTTACGTGGTTCAGCTTCGGCGGTTGCCGTCTTCCGGAAGACATGTGTCTTCTGTCTTCCACCGACTTTCGTCTTCCGAAGACAGAACCGAGAAGACGCTTCTCGGAAGACGGTCTTCTGCCGAAGAAGTCAACTTCTTATTACAAAAGAAAGGTCATAAGATCATCTTCCTTCTAAGGAAGCCATAATCTTAAGTAACAAAGCTTCTTCAGTTATACAAACAAGTTATTAACCTTAAAAATTTCAAAAATTCGTGAATCTTGTAAATTGTGGACACCACAGAAGAGTACATCTTTCTCGACCATTCACTCTGGATCCGAGTCAGATTCACAAGATGACACGCCCAGCATCAAGATCGCGCGGAAGACAACTTTTGCGACTGCATGGAGTCTTCCAAAGACTCCAAAAGCCAAGACATGGATTGATGTACCGACTACGACTAGAGGAAGTGCAACGAAGAGGGCTGCTTCAGCGGTGGGAAGAGAGCTTCCACCCCGGAAGACGTTGAGAGTAGCGTCTTCTCGTGCGTAGAAGGAGAAGGTCACTATGATAGAAGAGGCATCCATGTCTCTAGAAGACAAGGAAGATGCCTCAGATCGATTCGTGAGGATGAACTTGTCTTCTGCGAGAAGACGGCTGGAAGAGTTCAGCGCCTTTTTTAGTCCGCATATTCAACCAGCCATGGAGTTGGTGGAGAAGCGCACGATTGCTCAGGAGAAGCCATTGAGAAGATCGCAATGAAGTACAAGACGTAAGTTTATGCTTCTGCCAAGGAGTTGGCACTGCTGCGGAAGAGCAACCAGGAGTTGCATACACGACTTCAGCACCGCGAGCAGGAAGTTCTGTGGATCAGGGATAAGCTTACTAGTCTTGCAGAAGAGAAGACGACTTGGAGTGCACTGCGAGAAGAAGCAGTGGGAAGAACCCGAAGCCCGAGCCAAAGAGATCATGACACAGATGGGAGAAGCGCTACGGAAGAAGTTCAACTTCATTGTAGCAAGAAAGCTTCTTATCCTCACTCGTGAATGGGATGATGCTTCCTGGGAGATGTTAGTGGACTGCAAGGAGAGCATGTTCCGCTACCTGGATCAGCAGATCGAGGACCTGAAGACTCTTTACGGTCTTCCCTCGATTCCTTAGCATGCCGTTACGTCTTCTCATGTGTCTGGACCAACAGTTGGCAAGGATCTCGACAAGGAGGAATTCGACCTCGCTGTCCACTTGGTGGTGACAGCACTTGAAGCCGAGAAGACGATAAAAGAAGTCTCGGAAGACCAGAAGGCAAGACGTCTTCTGAAAGATCGGAAGGAGAGGGATCTTCCCAAGTGTTTAGAGTGGAGGAGGTGACTACCTCTGACCACTGTGAGGTCACTCCAGCTCCCAGCATTGAGCAAGTGGAGCAGAAGAGTCAGAAAGCACAGGTGGACTCAGCTTCCGATAAGTCTCTTCTGTCTTTCGAAGCCATACTAGAAGTCCACATTACGAACATCGAAGAGGAAGCCACCTCGGTCGCACCAGAGGTACCAGCAGGACTTCCCACGTTATCAGAAGTCGAATTAGGAAATCATGCAGGTGAGGATCTCATGGGGACTACATCTGACGATCAAGAGTAGGCAGTAGAGGTAGGTAATAAGTTAACATGGCTATTTTGGTAAGAATCAGAGTTTGTTATTTTAAGACGAGACAACTCCCTGTTTAGATGATTGTCCATGTTACGAGATAAGCAATGATAGGAGTAGGAAAGCAATTATAAACTGAGAAAGAAACCGAAGCCTTGGGAGGTGATGGTCTTTTGACAGCGCCCCATTTTTCCTAGCTATGAGTTGCGATTGGAAGGGATCTCCCTCCTAAGACTCAAAAGCGATTGTATAAAACAGATACCTAGGTAGGATTTCAAGCGCACATTTCTACTGATAGCATGCATTTTCTACACATAGGCGTTACGAGCACAAAGCTTTAGAGTAGGCATGTGCCTCCGTGCCCAGCAGGGGATCGGCATGATGTAGAACAAGAGTAGACAGCATAAAACAGGGAACGACATCATCGTACAGTCTTGTTTCTAAGCTGATGTGTTGAGGAGTTGTGACAAGAAGTGGATGGCGTGAGCTTCCAGAAGTCAATATACAATCTTCTCGGAGAATTTATTTCAGAATTTATCGCATAAGCTTTGTCTGTATCTTATGGAGAGTGGATTTCATTAAATTCATACCCAATTGTGCATGGGAAACCTTCTTCTTGAGTCGCGGTGATTGTTAGAAGTTGTGCAGAGTCCAAGCTTGTCTCATCCAATGGAGCACTTCATATCCACGTACGGACTGACTTATGGGTGAGTGGTCTATGAAGTCAGAGTAGTCGGAGCAAAGACAGAAGAAAATAGACACCTTTTTTCCACAGCAGAAGATGACATCCTCGATTGGAAGACAGTGTAACTGTAAGTAGATTTGTGATCTTCTTCCCCAAATTACTACAAGCAGTGATGGCTTGTTAGTCAGGATCCGGACTAGAAGCCTGTCGGAATCTTAATTTCTCCATTTCCTCTTGTTTTCGCTTGTTTGGATTTTCTCTTCTTCTCCATCTTCTCTCATCTTCCCATCTTCCCACATTCTTCTATTTGATTTTCGAGACTTCTATTGAGTAGCAGTGAATGCAAATGTCGTTGTAGTGCTGCAGGAAGATCATTTTTGTAGGCAAAAGCCTAGGAAGGTTACAGGAGGTATACACCCAATGATTAATCTAACTCCGTTGAAAATTGTAACAGCAATGTGTGATAGAAAAGGATAATTCGACATCTATGAAGCAAGGACAGTCTTCTAGAGGTGTCAGAAGCCAAGTTGAATCCCACGAAGCCGAGAATTGCTTCGGGGAGACCGTCGTGAGAACACTGGAAGCCGTGACCTAGAAGCAAAAAACGTCTTCCTGGACTTCTCAGTGGGTATTTGTGTGATATTTTAGGTAGTATTTGTATGTTAGGGTCCAGAGCACATTCTGAAGGGCCTAGAAGCCGTGTGGTTTTGTGAGAAGACAGGATTTATAGACAAATCTCGAGTGTGTGTGAGTTTAGACAGATCTTAGAACTTAGAGCAGCGATACTAGTGTAAATCTTCTTGGGGAACAAAATCCTTTATGCTATAATGGGCTAAAGGAGAAATCCCGAGACACTACCAACTGCAAGATAAACTTAATCACACGTCTAAGTCAAATCAGATTGCGAACAGAAAGTGAGCTTTGAGAGACCCCCATAAGTAGGTGTGGATACATATAAGTTAGCAAGTTAGAGTCTTAAGTGGAATGTTTAAAAATTATCAACTAATTTTGTTTAGAGATGACCAAAAAGGTTAGACTTTCTCGAGATTAGTTGAAATTTTCTAAGTGTTCTAGCGACAACTTAAGACTCAAGCCAAGAAGAGAATTGTTGGTTAACTACCAGAACGTAATTTTGTAAGTGTCGTTGTAGTGGTACCAGAAGACCATTTCAGCAGACAAAAGCCTAAGAAGACTACATGGGATAATCAGTTGAATGTCGTAAGAGTAATTTGTGGTATGGAGTAGTAATTGGCATCTACAAAGCAGTGGCAGTGTTCTAAGGGTGTTAGAAGCCTAGTTGAACTCCAAAAAACGAGATTTGCTTATGGAAGTCGATGTGAGAAGACTGAAAGTCTTGGTCATGGAGTAGTAATCGTCTTCCTTGTCTTCTCAGTGTATATTCGTGTTGTATTTTAAGTAGTAGTTGTGTGTTTGATCCATAGCACCTTTTAAACGATTTGGAAGCGGTGTGGTTTTGAAGGTTAGAAGAGATTTCCGGAGAAAAACCTGGGTGTTTGTGAGTTTGGACAGATCTTAGAAGTTAGAACTGTGTAACTATTGTAAATCTTCTTGAGGAATGAAATCTTTTATGCTACAATGGGATAAAAGAGAAATCCCGAGACACTACATATAGTAACCACGTATTTTTGGTGTCGTTGCCGAGGATTTTCATCTTAGTAAAGATTGTTCTAAGCTTCCTGGATCTGTGGACCAGTAGCTGGTTGAATTGGAACTAACTTGGATTGGATTTTTAGTGTGTTGTGGAACTCTATCTTGTTTAGAAGACAGGAACCGCAGCCAAAAGCTGATGAGAGACATGCGGACCTGGTGGGTGTAAACTCTGAGGAGATGATTGTCACATCATTGGAACGTAAGGAAGTTTGAGGACTTCATGACATTAGGGGAAGTTGCAAGAGACCGCTTCTCCACTTCCAAAAATCTCTTGGAAGACTTGATCTTACAGGTATAGAAGTATGCAATCAAGCGCAACATGAAGCAGGAAAGGGAGACGTTCCGAACATGTAAAAAGTTGTTTAGAACTCCAAATTGCCAGTTCTAGTACTAGAAGTAAGTGAAGAGTGACACCTCTTCTCAGCACTCTGGTGGATGTGTCCGACCAGAAGAAGATGGAAACTGCGCGTGGGTAAGGACCTTGAGTGGGTACACTCACTCCAGCGAACCGCTTCTAAGGAACAGAGGATATCCTTGAGACATCAGAAGAAAGAAGACGAGCTCAAGAAGATCCGAAACGTAGAACTGGAAGAGTCTCTCGAGCATAATCTTTGGAGAAGACAAAAGCCAACCAGATGACCTCGTTTACAAAGTTGATTTTGGTCCAGCTATGCAGAAGACGTCTTCCCAAGTGCAGGAGAGGCTTCTTAAGGTGAAGGAAGACTGGAGGGGATTGCTCCAGAAATCTCAGAAGGTGGTAGTAACAGCAGCTCTGATTTAGAAGATGACATTCTTGACTTAGACAGATATGGCCCTTCGAGAAGATCATCCCCACCACCTGGAACTTGGACCTGACATAGAAAGATTTTGGCAGCTGCATAAACCGACCGCCAACATGGTTTTTCATACCCGACATAAGTATCATCAGTTCCATGATTATGATGACGATGTTGATGTGTAGTGTCCCATGATTTCTCCTTTAGCCCATTTAGCATAAAAGATCTCGTTCCCATAGAGGATTTGCACAAGTATCGCTGCTCTAAGTTCTAAGATATGTTCAAACACACAAACACACGGGTTTTATCTAGAAATCCCGTCTTCTCACAAAACCACACGGCTTCCAGACCCTTCAGAAGGTGCTATGAACCTAAACAAACAACTATCACCTAAAATAACACACAAATATCTACAGAGAACCTCGGAAAGACGCTTTCTGCTTCTAGATCACGACCTCCAGTCTTCTCACGACAATCTTCCCGAAGCACTTGTCGGCTTCTGGAGGTTTAACTCATCTTCTCACACCTCTAGAAGACTGCTCCTGCTTCGTAGACGTCAAATTACCACTGCCTATCACATATTGCTCTTCAAATTTCCAACGGGGTTAGATCAATCATAAGGTGTATGTCCCCTGTAGTCTTCCCAAGCCTTTGCCTACGGAAACGGTCTTCCTGCAGCACTACAACGACATTCGCCTTCACGGAAGCTCAATAGAAGTCTCAGAAGCTCACTAGAAGAAGATAGGAAGATGGGAAGATGAGAGAAGATGGGGAGGAAGGAAAATCCAAACAAGAGAAAACAAGATGAAAATGAGAAATTAAGACTTTGACAGGCTTCTAGTTCAGATCCTGACTAACAAGCTATCCCAGCTTGTAGTAATTTGGGGAAGAAGACCACAACTTTGCTTACAGTTACACAGTCTTCTACTCGAGGATGTCGTCTTCTGCTGTGAGAAGAAGGCTTTTTTCTTCTTCTGTCGTTGCTCTGATTATTCTGTCGTATGAGATCGTTTATCCATAGGACTGTCCGTACGTGGATCCTAAGTGCTCCACTAGATGAGACAAGCTTCGACTCTGCACAACTTCTAACAATCACCGCCACTCAAGAAGAAGGCTTCCCATGCACAATTGGGTGTGAATTTGAGGAAACCCACTGCTCAGAAGATACAGACAAAGCTTCTGCACTCAAAAAATCACAATTGAAATCAATTCCTCGAGAAGAAGGTACATTGGTGTTGGGAAGCTCACTCTCGCTACTTCCTGCTCATACTCCTCGACACACCAGCTTAGAAACAAGACTACACGATTGATTGTTGATATAGTCCCAAGCTCTAGTAGATCGACGGCTACCATTAGCCGGAGTGGTTAGGGTTGTTAGAGTTAGTTAGAGAGCTAACCCACCATTAGGGTTTCCCTTGTACTCACCTCCACTATATATACAGAGAGAGGCAAAGCCTCTCTCATCTCATTCCTATTTTACTTCCTTGTCTACTCGCTCTCTCTCTTCTTGGAGTGTCCTCGAAGTATCGATCTTTCTACATGATATCAGGGCTGGTGAGAGCGTGTGTCCCTTGCTGATGAGCAAGATGGAGATTGGAATACAGGAGAGAGCAGCCGGAGTTGTGCATGACGTCGAGCACTATCCTGCTGATGCGTTCGGGTGAGACGAAACCGTTTTTTTCGCCACCAGAAACTTTGAACGCGCTTTCAGAGGCCTAGACGATTTTTTTCTCGCTGAAATCTGTCGACCAGCCCTCTTAAAGCTGTCTTGTTCATAAGGTGCGAATTGTGTACTGGGCCAAGTTTCAGTCGATTTGGAGGTTTCCAGTGGCAGATTTTCAATCGGATCTTTTTCGACCAAAACGAAAGTTTTAGGACTTGAGTCTAAAACAAATACTGTTTCGAATAAGGGCTATTTGAAAATTTCTGAAAGTTTCAAGGGGTCGCACGCCCATTTTTGACCTCATTTGGTCTATTTTTTTCGACCTTTCTTGGTGTGTTCTTTCGACGTTTCCGTCGTGTTTTGTACACCTACAGTTCGCGCACAGGTTCTTTTCTCGTTGTCGCTGCAGGAGGAGTTCACGGAGTCTCCTCGTTGTGACTTGTGACAACTCTTGATCGTGCGGTGGAGAGAGACGAGTTTCGTGAAGGTTTTGGGAGGTTTTTTCCGCGTACAGAACAGCGCAATTTCGACATTGCAGCTATGACGGAGTCCGTGTCTTTGATCACTGGAGAGAAGCTCGACAAGAACAACTACCAAGTGTGGAAGTTCCGGATGAAGACTTTCCTGCAGGGACAAGATCTATGGGATCTTATCATTGAGGAGGAGAAAGCGCCTGAAGTGCCAATTTCTAACCCGAAATTCAAGGAGTGGAAGAAGCGCTCATATCAGATTATTCACTACATCGCACTGACAGTCTCAGCATCGATGATCGGTCACATTCAGGATTGCGATACGCCCAAGAAAGCTTGGGATGCACTCGTGCGTCTGTTTCAATCCGGAACAGAGGCGCAGAAGCTGCAATTGCTGCAGCAGTTCAACACCGTGAAGAAGGGGTCGATGTGCATCAACGACTATGTGAACCACGTCAAGCAGCTCGCGGATCAGTTATCTTCTGTCAAAGTCGAGATTGATCCCACTGTCTTGATCGGAGCCACATTGCAAGGACTGCCTGCAGAGTACAAACAGTTCATAACATCGATTTCAACCAGAGAACCTCTTCCGCGGTTTGATGAGCTTGTTCATATGATGTTAGGAGAGGAGGTGCGTCTATTGGAGAGTTCTACTTCGACGGGTCAGCAAGAATCTGTCTATTTTGCAAGTTCTGGAGGATCTCGAGGTAGGGGTCGTGGCAAAGGTGTTGGACGTGGACAGGGTTGCAGACAGCAACAGCAATCGCAGCAGCAACAGCAAAACCAACAGAACCAACAACAGTCTGGTTCCAACAACAATCAGAGAAGAGCGTCTGGTTCTTGCAACTACTGCAAGAAGCAAGGCCACAATGCGAATCAGTGTTACAAGAAGCAGAACAATCAGAGACAACAACACGACAACAACCCCCAACAAGGTAACAGCAACCAGCAAGGCTATGCAGTCACTGAGCATGTCTATACTGAGCAGTTGCTGATTACTACGCATCAGAGTTATGCGGCTTTCGAGCCACAGACTGACTGGGTGATCGACTCCGGCGCCACCAGTCACATGACTCTCCATCGGGAGTGGTTTAGTTCACTCGAGCCTGTGGAGACTCCACAGTTTATGATGACAGGAGATGACACCAAGCACAAGATCCAGCACAAGGGTAACATTCCACTTGACATTCCTGCTTCAACGTTTACTGGTATCCGGAATGTCTTACATGTACCCACGTTGACTAGAAACCTGCTATCTGTAGGACAGTTGATAGAGCATGGTCTGCAAGTGCGCTTCAATAAAGATGGATGCTTTATTGAAGATTCGAATGACACTGTCATAGCTCGAGGTATCAAGAGTGGTAGGCTGTTTAAACTAGATGCATCTGCGCCTAAGTTACAGGCTGCCATGTATGGACAGAGTGGTCCAGTAGTGTCTGACATTGACATCTGGCACAAGCAAATTGGGCACATGAACTTTCAGAGGCTGAAAAGCCTTCCGAGTTATGACCTGGTTACAGGTCTGCCCAAATTCGAATCCAGTGAGCCCACTGGAGTCTGTGCAGCATGTCAATTCGGCAAGCAAGCTAGACAGCCCTTTAAGGGATCAGGCAATAGAGCGAACAAGCTTCTGGAACTTGTTCATACTGATGTATGGACTGCTTCTCAGCCAAGTATGACCGGTTTTCAGTACTTCGTGTCGTTCATTGATGATCATTCGCGTTATACTTGGATCTATTTGTTGAGAAACAAGTCCTCTGCCAAAGTTCTGTCAGCATTCCAGACTTTCCGCAAGTTGATGGAGAAATAGTCTAGAGCACCTATCCTCTGCTTGAGATCTGATGGAGGAGACGAGTTTCTTTCTGGAGAGTTCGATGCATATCTACGTGAGTATGATATTCGACGCCAGAAGACCTGCAGTTCCAGTCCGCAGCAGAACGGGGTTGCGGAGCACAAGAATCGTCACATAGCAGAAGCTGACCAGCCTAGAATGAGAAGACCAGCCTAGACCTTACTGGACAAAAGCTATTTCATGTGCGGTGTATCAGATGAACCGGACGTCTACAGCGGTGTCGTGTCGTGGACAGGCTCCTACATGAATTTCAAACTTCGATGCTTGTCGCTCCAAAGACACTCATGAGAAGACAAGCTAAGCCCCAGCTTACGGGTTTTTGGCACAATCTCAGATCTCCATTTTCATCACATAGATGGATAGAGCTCCTTGTCAGCTTTCCATAGGCACTTTGTCTACTTCGTTTGGACGCCTAGTGGAAAAGTTACAGGACTCGAAAGATGGAGAAAATAAGTTAGGCTCCAGCTTACGGGTTTTTGGCACCACTTCAGATCTTCGTTTTTATCGCACCAGTGGATAGAGCTCCTTGTCAGCTTTCCATAGACACTTCATCTACTTCGTTTGGACGCCTAGTGGAAAAGTTACAAGACTCGAAAGATGGAGAAAACAAGCTAGGCCCCAGCTTACGGGCTTTTGGTGCAACTTCCGATCTTCACTTTCATCACATGGATGGGTAGAGCTCGTTGTCAGCTTTCCATGGGCATCTTGTTTACTTCGTTTGGACATCCAGGGAAGAAGTTATCCGATTCGAAAGAAGGTAAAATCAAGCTAGGCCCCTAGTTACGTAATGACTGGGTATTCAGGGCTTCAGGCGTTATATCAAAGACGCAAGGGGCCTGCTTCTTATTATTCAGGTATTCAGGAGAAAACTGTACGTACAGAGACTGTTGCAAGGGGGGGTGCTTAAGGGGCTAGCTTGCGCTTGCGACATGTCAACGGACGGTTCGGGAGATTTAAGAGTCCAATGCAAGCGCACAAGGCGTCGTTGGGTTCAGATCTGTGCAGGCTACGCACTGGTTCAAATGGTTTGGGAAGAGACGGATCGGGGAGTGTGTACTGAGAGAAATTGAGACACAGGAAGCAGATTTGAGGTTTTCAGTTACCTGTGAAGGAGAGTTGGACCGTTCGGGCCGTTTCGGAATCCAAACTTGTTGTCCTTGGATCCAACGAGATCAGAACACCGAGTTCTACAGGAAATTGAAGACGATACCAGTTTTCATTGGGCGGTTTGGAAGTTCTGAGTGAAATTGGCTCGCAGGGAAGCGCTTACATCAGATTTTCGTTCACCTGCTACTTGAGGTTGGGCTGTTCTTCGCGATAGGTGAGCCAAGCTCTTCGTTCTTAGTGCCTACGCGATCAGGGAGTCTTCATGTACGCATAGGAGAAGACTGTAAGTGAATTGGATTGTTGGTTTGGGTGTGGTGAGCGAATTTGAGCCGCAGGGAGCCGATTTACGTCCGTTTTTTGCAACCTGCGGCCAAATTTCTCGAGTGGTTTTGCAAAGGGAACTCCAAACGACTTGTTTGGAGTCTCGTTGGGTTCAGGGTAGCTAGATCTATCTGCCAGCGAAGACGGATATCAGTTTGGACGATCCGTTTGTGCGGTGTGAGCGGTTTTAAGCCGCAGGGAGGAGTTTTTGGAGGTTCGGTCACATGCGACCGAAAATCGACGATATCTCGGCTGTTGGGAGTCGGATCTGAAGGTTTCTTGGGTTAACGGAGTCAGCGGAGGAGACCCTATCGACATCTGAAGTCCGTCCAGCGAAAGGAGGAAGTCCACAGATAAGTCTTTTTCGGTTTCTTCGCTACGGGTTTTGCTCTTTTGAGTTCGTTAGAGTTCTGGTTGGCTGTATACAGCTTGTGGTAGCTAGCTTTAGCTAAGAGCTTATACATGGATGTGGTTTGGACTTGGGTTTGGATCGTGTGATACTGTTGTGGCTCTGGTTGTTAGCAAAGAGAAGTTTCTCTTGCTTTGAGCTACACTTCGGTGGTTTTGGGTCAGGGTTGTGATTCAAGGGTTGTTTTCAGGGGCTTTTGAAACAGGTTACAGACTGCTCTGGTCTGGTTCTCAATTCTGTGCTCTTAGGAGAAAGAACCGACAGTGTACATACATTTGGAGTGTATATATAGCAGCATTCTTTTTGGTGGTTGTTCTTCTCTGTCTCGTCTCTGTTTCAGCACACAACATCTCCACAGCCAGGAACCCCGCGTTTTCTTAGACATCCTTCACGCACAAAATATCCGACACGACAGCGGCAGTCCACAGCAAGACACCGATGGAGGTCTTCACAGGCAGTAAGCCTGATTACTCTTTCCTTAAAGTTTTCATATGTATCTGTTATGTGCACATACCTGATGAAAGACGTAAAAAACTAGATCCGAAAGCAGATAGATGTATCTTCCTTGGTTATGCTTCTGATACGAAAAGATATAGGTGCTACAATCCTTCGTCCAAACAGTTCTATATCAGTAGAGATGTCGTTTTTGATGAGCTACAGTCTTGGTTTGCACCTGCACCTATCGTAGCCATCCCTGTACCTATTGTAGAACCAAGGAGTCAGTCCACTGTAGTACCTCAGAGTAGTACGTTGAGTGGAGGATCTGGAGAAGTCATTGATTCCAGATCAGAATCTGTTGCACATAGAGCTGTTGTTAACGCTGGAGTCCACGTAACACAACCTAGTAGAACTAGTGTAGTTTCTACACAGGATGAGCGCGTGCTATTGCAGCGTATGTTTGACTCATCTAGATATGTGGATCTTCCACATCCACTGGATACTTTGTCTCAAACCTTGACGTCTACGTCAGATCAGTTGCAAGGGGAGGTGACTAGTGCACCGATTATCTCTCGCAGATCTGAGCAGGCAAAACATCCAGTGAGTAGGTATATGCATGAAGGTTTTCTTGCTGCGCACCATGCATATATGACCAATGTTCTTCAGGAACAGGAATCGAGTTCGCTTGAGGAGGCGATGCACAAGACCCAATGGGTAAGTGCTATGGAAGTTGAACTTGCTGCGCTTCATCACCAACGGACTTGGGAGTTGGTAGACTTACCTCAAGGTAAGAAAGCGATTGGTTGCATGTGGGTCTTCAAGGTCAAGCGCAACTCGGATGGTACCGTGTGTCGGTACAAGACCATATTGGTAGCTAAGGGCTACGCACAGCAACATGGAGTGGATTTTGAGGAGACCTTTGCTCCTGTTGCGAAGATGGTGACTATTCGAACAACAGTTGCAGTTGCAACTCAGAAAGGTTGGAAGATGCACCAGATGGACTTCAAGAACGCCTTCCTCAACGACGATCTTGAGGAGGAGGTCTACATGCAGCAACCTCCTGGTTATGAGGATCCTATGTTTCCTTCCCGTGTATGTAAGTTACGGAATGCTCTCTATAGTCTGAAACAAGCACCAAGAGCATGGTATGCAAAGATCAATTCTTACTTGCAGTCTCTTGGTTTCCATCTTTGTAGTTCAGACTCTACCTTGTATTCATTGAGAATACGAGACCGGATTGTTGTGATCACCATCTATGTTGATGACTTGATCATTACCGGTAACTTTGAGGAGTTTATTTCCCAGATTAAGGATCACTTGAAATCCGAGTTCGAGATGATGGACTTAGGAGAACTCAAGTACTTCCTTGCTGTGGAGTTCATTAGAGATGGGAAGGATGTTTGACTTGTACAACGACAGTATGCTCTCAGTATGCTTGAGAGATTTGGTATGCTTGATTGCAAACCCATTGCTACACCATTAGAGCAAGGGGTAAAGCTAGGAGCAGAGGATGGTGAGTTGCTGGATGATCCACGCATGTACAGACAGATGGTTGGGAGTCTTATCTACTTGACCATCACCAGACCAGACTTGAGCTATGCTGTCGGTCTGATTAGTCAATTCATGCAGTCACCACGGAGATCACATTTTGAGGCTGTCAAGCGGATCCTCCGCTACGTGAAGTTCTCGATGCAGTACAGACTTCACTATCGATACGGTGGACCATTGTTGTTACATGACTATACAGATGCTGATTGGGTAGGAAGTGCCGACAGGAGATCCACGTCAGGTTACGCTTTTGGACTTGGAAGCGCTGCTATAAGTTGGGCTTCTAAGAAGCAACCCACAGTTGCTTTGTAGTCCACGGAAGCAGAGTACCGAGGAGCAACGAACGTAACATGCGAATCGATTTGGCTTCGATGTCTGCTATCTGACATTGGTGTGGAGTGTACAGATCCTGTTGTTGTATATACAGACAACATTAGCAGCATGAAGTTAGCTAATAATCTTGTTTTCTATGCTAGGACGAAGCACATTGAGGTGCACTATCACTTTATTAGAGAGAAGGTCCTTGCAGGAGAGATTGAGCTCAGTTATGTGAGCACAGGAGATCAGGTTGTCGATATCTTCACTAAGGCATTGCCTAGAGATAAGTTTGATGCTTTCAGACATTGTCTAGGAGTACAAGATGTAGAGATGAGCTTGAAGGGGAGTGTTGATATAGTCCCAAGCTCTAGTAGATCGACGACTACCATTAGCCGGAGTGGTTAGGGTTGTTAGAGTTAGTTAGAGGGCTAACCCACCATTAGGGTTTCCCTTGTACTCACCTCCACTATATATACAGAGAGAGGCAAAGCCTCTCTCATCTCATTCCTATTTTACTTCCTTGTCTACTCGCTCTCTCTCTTCTTGGAGTGTCCTCGAAGTATCGATCTTTCTACAATGATGCCGTTCCATGCTCTATGTTGTCCATTACCTCTATCTACATCTTCGATCCACTGCTGGAAGCGAGAATGTAGACCCCTCCTGTGTAATCTCAATCTATTCGTATGTATCTACCAACAGATGTAATGTGTGTAATGTGCTAATCAATCTGCACAATAATCTGTCTTGTGTGTCTAATATGTGCACCGTAAAAATGTGTATGTGTGTGCGCGCGTATCTCTCAAATCCTACTATGTATCCTAACTTATACATCTGTCTTGAGACGTAGGGGAGATCCCCTCCAATCCTCAACTTGCAATCAGGAGAGATGGGGGGCTGTCAGAAGACCACCACCTCACATACAGTCGGCTCCCTGTCTTGGTTCAGAAACTTACTTTCTATTCATGCGCTGCCTACTCTGTCACATGGACAGTTATCTAAAATTACAAGAGAAACTATCACTTCCCAAGATAATAAATTTTGATTCCTACCAAAATTAATAAGTCAACTGTCTTCTTAACTTGCTGCTTACTCTAATTCGCGGGGTGTCATCTCCTCCTGATCTACTCCTACTTGAACTTCTAACTCGGCCTCTGATAAGATGGGAAGTCCTGCGAGTACCTCGGATGTGACTAAGGTGGCTTCCTCCTCTCTGTTCGTGGCTTGCTCTTATAGGACGGCTTCAGAAGACGGAAGCGTCTTTTGGGAAGGTGAGTCCACCTGCGCTTCCTCGCTCTTCTGTGATATTGGTTCGATGCTGGGAGCTGGGGTGACTTCACAGTGATCCGAGGAAGTCACCTCCTCCACTCGAAACACCTGGGAAGACAACTCTGCTTCTTGTCTTCCAGAAGACACCTTGTCTTCCGGGGCTTCTTCCGCGTCTTCTCGGCTTCCAGCGCTGTCGCTACCAAGTGGACAGCGAGGTCAAACTTCTCTTTCTCCAAATCTGTCTCGATCGCTGGCCCTGGAGCATGGGAAGATGTAGCTGCTGATCGTGGGATCGAGAGAAGACCGTAAAGTGTCTTCAGGTCCTCAATCTGCCGATCCAGGTAGCGGAACATGCTGTTCTTGCACTCCATTAACATCGCCTTGGAATCGTCATTCCACTTTTTGGCTAGAGTGAGAAGCTTCCTGCCCGCGATGAAGTTGAACCTCTTGCGAAGTGCTTCCACGGACTGCGCCATAAATCCATTCGCTCGTGCTTCTGCTTCCTCCCGTTGCATCTCCTCTACTACAGCATGTGCTTCTACGGCTTCCCTCAATGTCTTTCATATCGTCTTCTCTTCTGCGAGAGCAATGATCTTACCTCTGACCCATAGAACCTCCCGGTCATGCTGATGTAGACGTGTCTGCAACTCCTGGTTGCTCTTTCTCAACTGTGCTGACTCCTTGACAGAAGCGGTTGCTTCCGTCTTATACCTCGCTGCAAGCTCTCCGTGGTGCGGAGGTTGACTTCCAACGCGTCCACCTTCTTCAAGACATCTTCTTGCTACATCAAGGTGCACAGACCGAATCCAGGTCGCAGTGGCTTCTCTTGAGTCATCGTGCACTTCTCCACGAACTTCATGGCTGGCTGGATCTCTGAATGAAAGAAGACGCTGAATTCCTCCAACCTTCTTCTCGCATAAGACAAGTTCACCTCCACAATTCGATCGGAGGTGTCTTCTCTGCCTTCCAGAGACAAGGATGCCTCTTCCACCATTGTGGTCTTCTGCTTCTACGCGCGAGAAGACACTATTCTTCTTATCTTCCGGGATGGAAGATCTCTTCCCACTGCAGGAGCGGTCCTCTTCGCTACGCTACCGCGAAGTTGTAGTCGGAATGTCAATTCATACTTCGGCTTCTGGAGTCTTCGGAAGACTCCCTGTAGTTGCACAAGCGGTCTTCTGTGCAGTTTTGGTGCTCAACGTCTCCTCTTGAGAATCTGACTCCGATCCAGAATGAATGATCGAGAAAGAGACACTCTTTCTAAGCACACTCCTAGGTCCCATCTTCCTCGGCGGTGAAGCGTCTTCCGTACCGCTAGAGTCGTCTTCTCGCACCAGAAGCGTCTTCTGATGAGTGTCCGGTCTCGTCGGAGGTACTAAAGTGAGAGGAGGAGTTACGCCTGCTGCTCGGTCGTCTTCTCCAGAGGTTTCTTTCTTCACCTCGTACTGTCCTATTGGCCCATACCTTGTCAACTGATCTTTGTCAAGTCCCCCTTGGACACGTACAGATAACAGAAGAACTGTGTCGTAGTGCGTTGTCGTGTTGTGGTTCGGCTCCTGTGAGAAATTCTCGTGAAACGTAAGTTGTGTTTCTTTTTTGTGTTTCGTGAACCGTATCACGTAACTCGCCGAATGGTATGATGGATGTCACGATCGCGACTATCTGTTTAAGTGATCGTACGGTAGAGAAACGTGCTAAGTCATCAATCTGTGCACGTTCACTTCAGTGATCTTTGTCGTCGCATTTGTGTATAAAATGGTGGGTCGAGAGTTCATATGACATTCTCTCTCAATGGATGATTTGTGAAGATTCTCGGAGGTTTGCATGGAGAAGTGAAGAATTGCAAGCATGGTGGTTATGGACGGTGGTCTGATACCGACTCCGGATCTTCCATTTTCGAATCCGTTTCACATCAACTTCATTGCATCCACCGTGATCACTGTCGACAGTGGTTAGTTGCATACTTTGGTGATGAATTCATGGAGAGGGTGATGGAGTTACAGCTTCCGGTGTCGTGTCGTGGACCGGCTCTTATCAGAAATTCAAACTTCGATGCTTGTCACTCCAAAAACACTCATGAGAAAGACAAGCTAGACCTTAACTTACGGGCTTTTGGCATCATTTCAGATCTCCATTTTCATCACATAGATGGGTAGAGCTCCTTGTCAGCTTTCCATATGCACTTCGTCTACTTCGTTTGGACACCTAGTGGAGAAGTTACAAGACTCGAAAGATGGAGAAAACAAGCTAGGCCTCAGCTTACGAACATTTGGCACAATTTCGGATCTTCATTTTCATCACACAGATGGGTAGAGCTCGTTGTAAGCTTTCCATGAGCATCTTGTTTACTTCGTTTGGACGCCTATTGGAGAAGTTACAAGACTCGAAAGATGAAGAAGACAAGCTAAGCCTCAGCTTTCCGAAGGAAAAATCAAGCTAGGCCCTAGATTACTTGCAGACTGGGTATTTGAGACTTCAGACGTTATATCAAAGACGCAATGGATCTGCTTCAATATTATTGAGAGAACTTCATACGTACAAAGACTGTTACAAGGGGGCAGCTTAGGGGTTAGCTTGCGCCTGCGACCTGTCGGTGGACGATTCGGGAGATTTAGGAGTTCAATGTAAGTGCACAAGGCGTCGTTGGGTTCAGATCTATGCAGGCTACGCACAAGTTCAAACGGTTTGGGAAGAGACGGATCGGGGGTTGTGTTCTGAGAAAAATTGAGACGCAATAAGGAGATTTGGAGATTTTAGTTATCTGTGAAGGAGAGTTGGACCGTTCGGGCCGTTCCGGAGTCCAAACTTGCTGTCCTTGGATCCATCGGGATCAAAACACCGAGTTCTACAAGAAATTGAAGACGATACCAAGTTTCATTGGGCGATTTAGGAGTTCTGAGTGAAATTGGCTCGTAGAGAAGCGCTTGCGTCAGGTTTTTCATCGCATGCGACCTAAAATTGAGTTGTTCTTCGCGATCAGTGTGCCAAGCTCTTCGTTCTTGGTGCCTACGCGACCAGGGAGTCTTCATCTACGCATAAGAGAAGACAATACGTGGATTGGATTGTTGGGTTGGGTGAGGTGAGCGAGTTTGAGCCGCAGGGAGTCCATTTAGATCAATTTTTTGCAACATATGATCAAATTTCTTGCGTGATTTTGCAAGGGGAACTCCAAACGGCTTGTTTGGAGTCTCGTTGGGTTCAGGGTAGCTAGATCTACTTGTCAAGGAAGACGGATATCAGTTTAGACAATCCGTTTGTGCGGTGTGTGCGATTTTAAGCCACAGGGAGGAGTTTTCGAAGGTTCAGTCACCTGCGAACAAAAATCGGCAATATCTCGGCTGTTGGGAGTCGGATCTGAATGTTTCTTGGGTTAACGGAGTCAGAGGAGGAGACCCTATCGACATCTGAAGTCCGTTCAGCGAAAGGAGGAAGTTCACAAATAGATCTTTTTTCGATTTCTTCGCTACGGGTTTTGCTCTTTTGAGTTCGTTAGAGTTCTGGTTGGCTATATACAGTTTGTGATAGCTAGCTTTAGCTAAGAACTTGTACGTGGATGTGGTTTGGACTTAGGTTTGGATCGCGTGATACTGCTGTGGCTCTGCTTGTTAGCAAAGGAAAGTTTCTCTTGCGTTGAGCTACGCTTCGGTGTTTTTGGGTCAGGGTTGAGAATCAGGGGTTGTGTTTAAGGGTTTTGAAGCAAGTTACAGACCGCTCTGGTCTGTTCTTCAGTTCTGTGCTCTTAGGAGAAAGAACCGGCAGTGTACATACATTTGGAGTTGATATATATTGCAGCGTTCGATTTCGTGGTTGTTTTTCTCTGTCTTGTTTCTGTTTCAGCACACAACATCTCCACAGCCAGGAACCTCGCGTTTTCTTGGACATCCTTCACGCAATATCTGACACGATACCGGTGATCCTTCCGATTGTTATATACGGAGAGACTTGGGATATGACGGTGTACATCTTGTTGTGAAGAACAATAGATCTCAATTATCCATCGAACATTCTTTTCAACCTTTGGGTCGATGTCCGGTGTCATTGCAGACCAAAGATCAATCATGGGACTTGGATCGTGAGAAACTTCAGACAAGAATATTTCAATCGAGTGATAGCTTCACCGTTTTCTTCTGTCGTACTTTTTATTGTAAATCGTTTCCAAGTTATAATATTGACTTTGTATTAGTCTCAATCGTTCCATTATGGTTGAGCGCTTTTGTGTATTTACGGACCGCAAAGAATCAGTTGACATATCTGAAAGATTTTCTGAGGTCTTAGAGTCTTGTTGATGTTTTGTGTCTCCTTGGAGATAAAAATTCGTTCTATGAGAAAAAGTTGAGTGGAGAAAATACCAAAGTAAAGCTTTTTTTGCTCTTATTGGTCTATTTTTGGACCAATGGTGTTCTAGCTGATCCTCGCAACGTTTCTATGGTTTCTGGAGGCTTCCGGGGGCCATTTGCAAAATGAAGGATGTGGTTGGAAAGCTCTCGACCGGGACTACAATCAGGGCTTAAGAATCTATCGATTTGATGGGAGGATGAAGGCGTTATGATCAATTTAGTGGAGGGGGGTAAAATTCATATCTACCGCTACGTTTCTGGTTGTTCTGAGAGACTCGTGAAGAGTTTTGAGGAGTTGTCTATTGGGTTGGAGAGCTGACGATGCGCTGGTCGTTTTGATATTAATTTCATCAGGTTCTTGATTGATTTGGATTGTGAATCGACCGATTGAAGTTGAGAAGTGCAGATGTGATAAGACGAGAACAACGAATTATGATAGTCCTGGATAGGTTGCTATTGCTTGAGTTCTGAGTCGAATTTCTAAGTGAAACTTTCCAAGATTGAAGTATATCTCATCAGTAAGATACTTGGGAAGTTTCATCTCAAATGGTCGAGTAGTTTGTTCAGAATCTTGGATCAAATGTACCTGGGTCTGTAAAGCTCTTAAGTTAGCACAGATTACGGTTTGATTCATATCTAAGAATTGATTTGAGATTTTGATCTGAAAATTGTTCAGGATAGGAGTGAAGGGTCCAATCAAATTTCCTGTGAAGTTTGATCATCATTGATCGAATGGTTTGGGAAAACTGAGGTCTCAAAGTTCGAAGATACTTCTGTTATTAGCAATTTTGGGTTTTTTCGATCACATCTATTGTCACTTTGGTCATTTTCGAGCAATCTGGAGAGGAGTTTGTTGCTGAAACTACCATGCTTGCATACAACTTGATATGGAAGATGTGGGGCTGATTTCAGCTCTTGGTGATAAAGGAGAACGGAGTCGCCATGAGTTTTAAGTCGCTGTTTGGGTTCTCAGAGCTGCTAGGTACTACCGCTGTTGGTGCTATATTGAGATCTGAGTAGTCTCTTGGAGCATGCATGCTTTACCTTGCTGGAATGCTTGGTAGACCAGGGTGTATAACAACTTGTATCGAGATTCGATCAAGTTGGTTGAACGATCTTATAGTATCTTTCGGTTGTATCAAATAGAGATGTGGCGGTCAAACTGATGGGTAGCTAGTGTCACTGAGAAGTTGTTAAATCATGCTTATAGTGATTTAGAGTTACTTGCATGCAGATAGTACAGAGCTGAGTATTTCATATAGAGTACAAAAAGATTTTCTATGTAACACAAATTTGTACAACTTATACGTATCATTGGACCGTAGCAACCTTTAACCTTGAGTCGAGAGATACAAGGTCACTTGTTCGAGAAGAGTAGATAGAGAGCATTAAGGTTGAAGGATCAAGGTTCAGAGCCAACCTGTTCAAGTCACATACCTCTATACAGCCATATACCCCGTGTATTCCTAGACAGAAAAACACGTTATACGATAGCGTGACGTTCAAGATGATGAAACGGAGCTTCAGAAAATACTCAACCAGCATTTGTTCAGGAAGCTACGCCCTAGCTTATCAAGCTGGGCAAGAGCTAAACTAGGGCTATGCTTGGCAAGCTGCCCTTTAGCTTGGGTTGAAATATCACCCTGAAGGGGGCGAAATTTTCCAGAATGTAGAGCTCGTCCAGGAGAGCGACTTCGTACTTCCGGATTTGACAGAAAGTGTTCTAAGTGATAGTTAGTACATGTTTTAGGCTAAGAAATATACGAAAGAGGGAAATCTGTCGATTCCAGCTCGTGACTCAGACTTATGATCTGACGGCGTGAGTGTGTAGGTGTTCACGAGTACTGTAGTTTTGACTCTTTATTCACTAAAAATGGAGTTGTATAGAAAAGTTAGTGTAGGAAAAGCTAGTAAAGACTTTATAGAAAAAGTTCTTCAGTAATAAGCATATGTACAGACCGTGTTTGCTTTTACAACGGAAACAGAGGCCATCCTAGTGATAGGGCGTCTGCCTAGGAGGAAAGTGATCTCATGATCAATTCCACCTGGCCTCTGATTCCTATTCCGACATGTTGGTCTCCTGAAAGGAAGTCTATGTTGGATATGTAGCCACGTCGTGCATATCTAGGGGAGGGAGACCGGTATCTCTTTTAATCGTGGGCTTCTTGACCCAAACCTCCGCATGCCATCGTGAATATACCATGGGAGATACCTAGTGTGCATATGAGGGACTGTAAGCCCTGTGGGGCAGCCCCATAAGTGTAGGGGCTTCGGCTTACATTGGATAGCTTGTGGTATATTCAGGGTGGCATGAAGAGCACGAGAAACTTTTGTTAAATCAGGTCAAGTAATCAAGGAGTCGGCTTAGCAATGCAAGCTGTGAAATCTTTAAAAGAGTCGGCTTAGCAAAGGAAGCTATGAAACCTTTATTAAAAAAAGAGTCAGCTTAGCAAATAAGGTTGTCTACGCACAAGGACAGCAGGGGGACAGCTTAGCTAGGGGGCTGCTTATGATAAGTAGTTGTGCTTATAAGGACAGTAAGGGGCAGCTTAGCTGGGGACTTATCTTTTGGGTTAATCAACCTGCGATGTTTTTCAGGGGACAATTTTTTACAGAGAGCGGAGAGGAAAGCCATCGAGACGCGCAGGAGAAGCTTGGGGTCTGAGGAGATCAGATTTCTGAAAGAATTGAGTTGAGAGGTCGACGCAAAGAGGGAGACAAGTGTTTAGAAGCTTAAGCTTTGTCTATTCTACAATGGGAGGTAGAATTACCTTCTGAACGGACAGGAGGTAGTTTTGTTGAGAGAGATCGATTTGATAATCTGCTGTGCTGTCCACAATTTACAGGATTCACGAATTTTTGAAATTTTTAAGAAGAATAACTTGTTTGTATAACTGAAGAAGCGTTGTTACTTAAGATTACGGCTTCCTTAGAAGGAAGATGATCTTACGAGCTTTTTGTAATAAGAAGTTGACTTTTTCGGAAGACGACCGTTTTCCGGGAAGCGTCTTCTCGGTTGTGTCTTCCGAAGACGAAAGATGACGGAAGACGGAAGATACGTATCTTCCGGAAGATGGCAACCACGGAAGCTTCACAACGTAAGAAGTAGGTACACCTACCAGGTAACACCGAATAGGTTAGGTAGGTCGGGAGGGTCGAAACTCCTAAACTGCGGAGAAGATGCGCAGGAAGCGCATTAGCACATTTCAGCTTCTCGCAACAGAGACGCGTTTTTGTTAGAAGATCGATTTAAGGGTGAGCCTTGAGTGAGGAAGCAGCGAGGTGAAATTGAGAGAGGTCAGGATTGATTCGAAGCTAGAAGGAAGATAAGGTGGAATTATTGAAAGTAGAAGCGTGTCGAAGCTGAAGGAGTTTTCTGTGAACTCCCGGAAGCTGACATTGAAGGACGGCTGAGTGGAATCGAAGGTGGACGGCTTGATCGATTGAGGCGTAGTAAGGAGCTGACGGCGGAAGCAGCTTTGTGGGGTCGCATTGGAGCTGGAACTAGAGCCGGAAGCGTGCAGAAGATCGAAGACAGCTCAAGAAGCAGATAGAAGATAGTAGAGGTTCTTCCCATGTTCTTTTTCCTTCCCCACTGGTTCTCGCCTTTTGTTTGGTATCCCCCGCGCTTCCCCGGTTGTTTGCAAGCAACCTGATCGATCAATCCCCCTTCCTTATTTTCCTATTGTGACATTGGGTGCGAAAGCACTGCCCAATTTCCATCAGACATCTTCTTGCTTCTTCCTGAGTGCAATTCGAGCTTCCCTACTCCTAGCCCTCAAATTGGAGATCCCAGCTATCAATTTCCCTATCCTACCATCCCTCTACTCCAGAAACCTGGAACAGAAGACGCTTCGGAAGATTGGAACATCTTCGGAAGACGCTTCTGAGATCAGACTGTCTTCTGAAGCCTGATTGTCTTCGGAAGACGACTGTATACAATTCGTATCAAGAGTGGATTTGCTTTGCTTTGGTGTTAAGAGAGGCTTGGTACGAATCCCGAGTGGCTTGGTGAGTTGTTTTGTTATTTCGAGAAGATGGAAGACGAGAACTAGGCATGTGCCTCTCGGTCTTCCAAGCTTCTCAAATCCACATCTTCCTAGAGAGACTAGAAGACTGGAAGGGCTGACAAAATGCACGAGAAGACGTGAGGATCCATTTTGGGTCTCTTCTGTCTGACCCATAGCAGCCCATTCCTTCTCCTTCCCGAACTTACGAGAGACTTGTGAGAAGTCTTGCTGGCAAAATTTGGAGAGAATGGTCGAGGGTCATGTCTTCCCACCGAGCAGCAAGCTTCTTCTGAGTGTGTATGAGAGGTGAGAAGTCAAAAGAACAGAGTGCAAATGTCTTGAGTCTGTTGTGAGGATAGATTGCGCGTAGGAAGCAGAAGACAAGTGAGACCAGTGAAGGGAAGCCTGACTTCGGAAAGTCTTCCGAGAAAGACATTGAATTGGAAGCTGTCTCGGGAGTCTTCCCAGAGACCATTGTCATTGCAGGAGCCGCGATCATCTTCTGCAACTTGTTCATACGCTATGCTTCTCGCACATTTTCCATCTTCTATTAGGAAGTAGGATGTAATGCAAGGTGGGTTGTCTTCTTAGGAATCCATGCGAGGCCTTGCTTAGTTAGGATTGTTTAGATATAGCTCGGAAGACGAGAGCTATTTAGGAAGCACTGTTAGAATCCCGGAAGACGGAGTAGCTGTCTTCTGGAAGACTAGTTTCGTCTTCTGAGAAGTAGAAGCTAGACTGTGGGCAATTGAGAAGGACTGAGCCTTCTGCTCACAGTAAGTGCGTGTGGCTTAGTGCAACAGATTTCCAAGTATGTCGATGCATCCTCGAGGGTTGGTGTTACCAGCAGCGGAGTTGACCGAGGCCAAGCCTTTCCTCAAGGAGTTGGGTCTCGACTTCTTCCAGTGGGATTGGAACCTTGTCGACCAGGGTCTTCTGGAGGAGGTTTGGGTAGCCTTACTGCCTCACAACCGTGTACCTGCGAAGGCAGGAGTAGCTCGAGGAAGACCATCTTCCTAGACTGAAGATTGGTGGCGTAGGGCCTTCCACAGGTCAGAATCCGAGGACCGAGGTTATTGGTTCGAGAAGAAGATCCTACCCCAAATTTCGAGTGAGTGTCATGTGCCCGGAAGCACAACTTGCCTCTTCATGGAAGACAGACAAGGAAGGAACGGATGGAAGGTAGAATCTTACCGGGAGCCGAGGAAGCGACTTCTGGCGAAGCTGTTTCTGCATCTCTTTTCCAAAGGGAAAGCGCAGAAGACAAGGTACCTGGGAGATCAGGACGTGGAGTTCCTGGAAGCAGTGTATGCGGAAGGAGTGTCCGTCAACTGGGGCGCGTTCTTCCATGTTTATGTACAAACGGAGTTGATGTACTTAGGTATCCCGGCAGGAGGACACTTGACACCTTTCCTCTACTACTTGTACATCGCCATGGGGGATCTTACGGAAGATCAGTTGGTGAAGTATGGGCCAACAGGGCAGCATGAGACGAAGGAAGAGACATCGGAAGAAGATGACCGAGCAGCAGCCGTAACTCCCCCTCTCACTCTGATGCCGCAGCTGAGACCCGGCACTCATCAGAAGACGCTTCTGGTGAGGAAAGACGACTTTAGTGGGTCGAAAGACGTCACGCCTCCGAGGAAGATGGGTCCTAGAAGTGTACCTAGGAAGGCCACCTCTCTCAATCATTCGGGATCGGAGTCTGACTCGGAGGAAGAGCCGCTGAGTACCCGACCGGAGCAGAAGACCGCTTCTGTCACACCAGGGAGTCTTCCGAAGACTCCAGAAGACGAAGGATGGATGGATACTCCTACTGCGATGCGAGGAAGCGTAGTAAAGAGGACCGCTTCTATCATGGGGAGAAATCTTCCACCCCGGAAGATGAGAAGAGTAGCTTCTTCCCGTGTGCAGAAGCTGAAGATCGTAGTGGTGGAAGAGGCTTCCTTGCCCCTAGAAGACAAGGTCGACACCTCCGATCGGATTGTGGAGATGAACTTGTCTTCCGCAAGAAGAAGACTGGAAGAGTTTAGTGCCTTCTTCCACTCAGAGATCCAGCCAGCTATGGAGTTGTTGGAGAAGAGAGCGAAGGCTCAGGAGAAGCCCTTACAACCTGGATTTGGTCTGCGCACCTTGATGCGTCAAGAAGAAGGTCAGAAGAAGGCAGAAGCGCTGGAAGCTAGTCTCCGCATCACGGAGAAGCTCGTAGCAAGGTACAAAGCGGAAGCAACGCTTCTGCCAAGGAGCTGACCCAACTGAGAAAGAGCAACCAGGAGTTGCAGGCGCGTTTACAGCAGCGCGACCAAGAGATTCTCCGAGTGCGAGGGAAGATCATCGCCCTCGCAGAAGAGAAGACGACATGGAAGACGCAGCAAGAAGTTGCAGAAGCGCGAGTTGCAGCCGAGAAGATGCAACGAGAAGCACCAGAAGCTCGTGCGCAGGAGATGCTAGCACAGTCGGTGGAAGCGCTTCGGAAGAAGTTCAACTTCACCGCGGGTAGGAAGTTGCTTACCTTGGCTAGAGAGTGAGACGATGAGTCCAAGGCGATGTTGGTAGAATGCAAGGAGAGTATGTTCCGTTACTTGGATAGGCAGATAGAGGAGGTGAAGACACTCTATGGACTTCTCTCTATTCCGCCACCGGTAACTGCATCTTCCCAAGCTCCAGCACCATCGATTGGATCCGAATTGGAGAAGGAGGAGTTCGACCTCGCTGTGCACTTGGTAGTGACAGCATTGGAAGCCGAAAAGACTCTAGAAGAAGCCTCGGAAGACAAGATGTCTTCTGGAAGACAGGAAGACGAGCCGTCTTCCCCGGACCCCTATGAGGTCGTCATGGTCCCTAGTACTGAACTAATGCCCAGAAGAGCGAGGAAGCACCACTCGACTCCGCTTCCCAGAAGACGCTTCCGTCTTCTGCATCCGAAGCAGAAGCTAAGGAAGAAGCAGCAGCAGCGACAGCAGGACCAGCGAAGAACGGCCTTGCTGTCACTAGGCCGTTCTTCGCCACCTCATTGTTACCCGAGGTGTTCGCAGGGCTTCCTAGCTTATCAGAAGCCGCGTTAGGAGCTTTGGTAGGAGCAGATCAAGAAGAGATTACCCCCGAGCAAACAGAGTAGATAGTAACCACAACCGACGTTGATATTTCTAAACTTAGTAGGTCCAAACATGCTATCTTAGGAGATGGCAGTTCCAGTGTAAAATTAGTTAGGATACCATGTGGCAGCACTGGTAGCGCAGGAGCAACAAGGTGGATGACAAAACAAGAAAAGAGAAACGGTTTGCATGTGGGGTGGCAGCCTTCTGACAGCGCCCATCTCTCTCTGGTGGTCGTCTCCTCTGTGTTCTCATGGTAGATGCTTAAGTAGGATTGAAGAGTAAGATTTTAGGCACATTAAACACATTATACACAAGAGAGTTTTACACACACTACGCCCGATGTTTGAGACATACGAATAGACTGGGATTATACCGGAGGGGTCTGCATGCTCGTTACCACCAGTGGTTCGAAGATGTAGATAGAGATAGTGGACAGTTTAGGAACAGGGAACGTCATCCTCGTGTAGTCCTGTTGGCTAGACTGATGTGTCGAGGAGTAGGAGCAGACAGTAGAGGGAGTGAGCTTCCCAACACCTATGTACCTTCTTCTCGGGGAATGGATTGCTGATTTGAGTGCAGAAGCTTTGCTCGTGACTCCTGGGTAGTAGGTTCCTTGAATTTATTCCCAATTGTGAATGGGAAGTGTTTTTCTTGAGTGGCAGTGACTGTCATCAGTGGTGGAATTGCAGCTTGGCTTGTCCAATGGAGCACTTAGGATCCGCGTACGGACGGTCTTAGGGGCAAGGGATCTCGGAAGATAGAGTAGCCGGAGCAGCGAGAGAAGAAGAAAGAAGCCTTCTTCTCACATCAGAAGATGACATCCTCAAGTAGAAGACGGTGTGACTGTATTCACGTTGGTTGTCTTCCTCCCCAAACTATTACAAGCATGGATGGCTTGTTAGTCAGGATCCGGACTAGAAGCCTGTCGAAATCTTAATTTCTCCTTTTTATCTTGTTTTCTTGTTGTTTGGATTTTCCCTTCTTCCCCATCTTCCCCCATCTTCCCCATCTTCTTACCTTCTTCTAGTGAGCTTCCGAGACTTCTATTGCGCTTCCGTGAAGGTGAATGTCGTTGTAGTGCTGCAGGAAGACCATTTCCATAGGCAGAAGCTTGGGAAGGCTACAGGGGGCATACACCCTGTGATTAATCTAACCCGTTGGAATGTGAGAGAGTGAGTAAGGTGTAACAGCTGATTCTAGTCGACTTCTGCGAAGCAGGAGCAGTCTTCTGGAGGTGTGAGAAGCCGAGTTGAATCTCCAAAAGCCGAGAATTGCTTCGGGAAGACGATACTGAGAAGACCGGAAGAAGCGACCTGGAAGCAGGAAGCGTCTTTCCGAGCTTCTCTGTGAATAGTTGTGTGATATTTTAGTTAGTAGTTGTTTGTTTAGGTCCAGAGCACCTTTTGGCGAGTTTGGAAGACGCTTGGTTTTGTGAGAAGACGGGATTTCTAGACAAAACCCGTGTGTTTGTGTTTTTGAACAGATCTTAGAACTTAGAGCATCGTTACTTGTGCAAATCCTCTGTGGGAACGATATCTTATATACTAAATGGGCAAAAGGAGTAATCCTGCGACACTACATTTGCGAAGTACTTTTGATTTTCACGGGATCAAATTTCTGAAAGTTTTCAGTTGGAAGGTTGACGCAGAGAGAGGATTAAGAGTTAGAGGAGCTTGAATTTATCTATTAGGCTGCTTGGAGGTGAATCTGGTAAGCAGGGAACATCTATTTGAGCGGAGGAGAAGACAAGGACTGAGAAGGTCAAGTTTTCTGAAGGATTTCAGTGCTGAAGCTGTTGCAAGAAGGGATACAAGACGTTGGGGTTTCAGATCTTCATCAATTGTAGGGCCTGGGAAGTAATCTGCTATCTGAAGAGCAAGAGAAGATTAGTTGAGTGAAAATTGACTGTTTGGGAGTGAGTTGTGATGATCAGCGTAAGGAGGTCTTGTTGTAAAATTGATGTCTGTGGAGGACTATTGAGTGTCTTTGGAAGAGAAATAAAGCATCTTTAGTTCGGGTTTCTTCTATTTGTTGTGTCCGGAGGTGGATTTGTCTCTTGATGGCTCAGACTTGATCTGACTTAAGTAGTAAGTGACCTGTTAGTCAGAATATAATCTCTGTGAGTGACTTCAGCCGTTGTGGACTACCAGCTTGGCTCTTGTCTTGATATTCAATCTCTACTTCTATCTCGTGATCTATCACAGATAGAAGGCTCGCCTTTCTTGAGAAGGATTCTCTTCGACAACGGAGTGAGGTGTCCTCCTGCGAGATGCCCAAGTACACCAACTCTGCCTGAACGTAAGCATGGAAGAAGGTGCCCCAATTGATGGACAGTCCCTCCCAGACGACTTCCAAGAACTCCACGTCTTGATCTCCAAGGTATCTCGTCTTTTGTGCTTTCTTCTTGGAAAAGAGGTGAAGAAATAGCTTCGCCAGAAGACGCTTCCACGGCTCCCGGTAAGCTTCTACCTTCCATCCATTCCTTCCCTGTCTATCTTCTAGGAAGAGGCAAGTCGTGCTTCTAGGCACATGCCACTTCCTTGAGATAATAAACAAGATCTTCTTCTCGAGCTCGTACCCTCGGTCTCGGATTCTGGCTTGTGAAAGACCCTGCGCCACCACTCCGTCGTCCAGGAAGATGATCTTCCAAGAGCGACTCTTGCCTTCACATGTACAATGTTGCGAGGAGGCAGTGCTGTCCAAACATCCTCCAGAAGACCATGGTCCGCAGGATTTCAGTCCCACAGGAAGAAGTCAAGACCCGACTCCTTGATGAAGAGTTTGGTCTCTGCCAACTCTGCTGCCAACAACACCAACCCTCGAGGATGCATCGACATACTTCGAGTCCCTGTTACACTAAGCCACACGTACTTACTGTGAGCCAAAGGTTCAATCCTTTTCAAGTTCTCACAGTCTAGCTTCCACTCTCATAAGTCGAATCTAGTCTTCTAGAAGACAACTATTCCGTCTTTTGAGATTCTAACAGTGCTTCCTAAGTACCTCTCGTCTTCCGAGCTATATCTAAACAATATTAACTAAGCAAGGCATCGCATGGATTCCCAAGAAGACAACCCACCTTGCATTTCATCCTACTTCCTAACAGAAGATACAAGATATGTGAGAAGCAGAGTGTATGAAAAGTTCAGAAGATGGTTGCGGGCTCTTGCTGTGACAGTGATCTCCAAGAAGACTCATAGGACAGCTTCCGATTAACTGACGTACTCGGAAAACTTCTCGCAGCCAGGCTTCCCATCACTAATCTCACTTGTCTTCGACTTCCGACACGCAATCTAACCTCACAAAAGACACGAAACATTCATACTCTGTTCTTCCGACTCCTTACCTCTCATACACGCTCAGAAGAAGCTTGCTACATGACAAGAAGACATGACCCTCGATCATTCTCTCCAGATTCTGCCAGCAGGGCTTCTCACAACTCTCTTCTAAATTCGGGAAGAGGAAGGAATAAACTGCTATAGGTCAGACAGAAGAGACCCGTAAAGGACCCTCACGTCTTCTCGTGCATTCTGCCAGCCTTTCCAATCTTCTAGTCTCTCTAGGAAGATGTGGATTTGAGAAGCTCGGAAGATAAGGAGGCACAGGCCTAGTTCCCAACTTCCAGCTTCTCGAAACAACAATCAACTCACCAAGTCACTCAGATTCGTACCAAGCCTCTCTCAACACAAAACCCAGTCCAATCCAATCTTGATACGAATTGAACACAGTCGTCTTTTGACACAAACGTTCAAACATTCAGAAGCGTCTTCCGAAGATGTTCAGATCTTCAGAAGCGTCTTCTGTCCATGAGTTCGGGAACAAAGATGTGATAGGGTAGGGAAATTGATAGTAAGGTGATCAAATTTAAGAATGAGATGTGGGGAAGCTCGATTCCACCTTGAGAAGAAGTGAGAAGATGATTGTCGAAAATTAGACAGCGCTTCCGCGCCCAATTTTCATAGAAGAAAGTTCAAGGTAGGAAAATCGATCGATGGGTTTCTTGCAAACGAGTGGGGAAGCACGAGGGACATCAAATCAGAGGCGAGAAGCGGTGGGAAGGAGAAAGAACATAGAAAGAACCTCAATATAGCTTCTGGTTGCTTCTGGTGCGCCTTCAGTCTTCTGTGCGCTTCCGCTCGTCAATCCTAACTCTAATGCGATCCCACGAACCTGCTCCTGTTGTCAATCTTGAGATGTGCCTTTCAATTGCTACAATCGATCTTTCTTCTTCCTTCAGAACTTCTCTAATCGACCCTCAATGTCTGCTTCCTGAAATCCGCAAAGATTCCTTCAGTTGGACTGTAGTTCCAGCTTAATAGAATCGATCTCGGTCCTTCTCTGGTCTCAATTTGATCTTATGTTCCCAATTTCACTCTCCTTGCTTCCACAACGCAATTCAATACGCCGATTGCAATCGACCTCTCAAAATGCAGATGTCCTTCAGTGCGGGAAGCAAGTGACTGCTCTCATGCTAATGCGCCTTTCTCTGTATCTTCTCTGTGCGATTAGGAGTTCGACTTCCTTGACCTACCTAATACCATGGTGGCTACATGGTAGGTACACCTATCCCTTGCCTAGGTGGCGCGTGGTTGGTGCTCATGCAGTCGCCGTCGTTATCTTCTAGAAGACACCCGTCTTCCGTCTTCTGTCTTCCGTCTTTTGTCTTCCAGAAGACACATCCGAGAAGACGTCTCCTTGGAAGATGTCAGTCTTCCGTCTTCCGAAGAAGTCGACTTCTCCTTACAAAAAGATCTTAAGATCATCTTTTCTCTAAGCAAGGTATAATCTTAAGTAACCAAGTTATTTCTTACATAGACAGGTTATTAACTTCAAAATTTTCAAAAAGTCGTAAATCCTGTAATTTGTGGGCACCACATGATGTTCGAGACCATATCTCGATCCAACAAGGAAGATACTGATGCAGATAGACTCCGTGTATTTTCTAGTCTGATCTTAAGGAAGGGGTAAAAATGGATGAGTAAAGCTTTGGATGATGACTTAGTTATGGCCACTTAGGTCACTTTGAATGCAACTTTTCTGGAGAGATTCATAGGAGTGGGTTATGATAGAATGACCCTCATAGAACTTCAGAGGTTGGAGTGGAAGAAGAAAGAGACATTGCGGCACTACAATGAGAGGTTTCAAGACCTCTTGGATCACATCCCCCAAAACCAAAGAAGATCAGGTTACTGTGCTCAACAAGCCGTGGACTGGTCCTTGTGAGGACTATCTAAGGACATGGACATATATTGTATTGTAGAAGAGGAGGAGGATAACTTAGTAGAAGTATAGAAGTGCGTAGAGCAGTATGAAACCTCAAGCATTATCCGGAACATGACTAAAGACAGAGATAAGACCTCGAAGAAGTCCAGGAAGTTGAAGAAGTCTTCCATGAAGTCCAAGAAGAAGCAAAGTCTGCTGAAACTGATAATAGTGCTTCGGAAGCGTCATCTGCTTCTGCGGAATCCAGTGCCAAAAGTTCAAAATCAGAGTCTGAACAAGATAGGAAGGCACAAAGAAAGAAGAAGGAGAAGTCATGATCTAGGGAAGAAGTTTTGCAGAAAGTCCCTCAGACTCATATTATTCAGTCTGCACCTGATCTCCGGATTGATGAGGTGCTGAAGCAGTTTTTAGATTTTGATGCTCATCTTCTGAACCCGAAGGACAAGCAGAAAAAATCCATTCCGCGGTCAGACATTTGGTGCAATCTCTGCAGCTCTTCTGGATACACTAGGGACTAGTGCTTGCAAGATCAGGCAGTCAATTGGGCTGACTAGGAAGAAGATAATGAAAGATACATGCACGATCCAAGTGGAGAATCCTGCTATAAGATTGAGACTGTACAACCCTTTACTCTTATCCCACCTGCTCAATTTAATTGTTATATTCCTAGGGACAGGACCGGTACTGTACGGGCCAAGACGCCATGACAACCTGAAGAAAGATGAACCTTACGTTTGGACTTTTGAGCAGCGAGAAGCTTTCGAGGAGATGGAGAAGCTTCTATCATAATCCTCCGTCTTGAGACCATCGGATTGGGAAAAAAGTCTTCCACATTTATGTGGATGTCTATGTCTTTACCATAGGGTGATATTGAGCCAGAAAGACGAGAAGAAGAAAGATTTTACATTTACTATGCGGGAAGACAACTCAGCGATGCCGAGAAGAAGTACTCAACGACGGAAAGAGAGTGCCTTGGCAAATCTATTCCTGCAGGAACTCCTCGAATTGACCTCTAAGCTGAGAATTATGGCCGATCTCGTGATCGGGTTGTGGTATAATTTTCAGAGATAAAAAAGGAGGGCGGTGCTGCCGATCCTTAGAAGTATATATGAGGGGGCTTCAATGTCTAAGTGGGTCAGGACAAGTCACTTGATTGTAGGGTTCGGCAGACGGACTCTGGGGCATGAGATGATGAATAGATCAATACCAAGGCACATTCCAGTCCAGACTTGGACGTCTGGACTTAGGAACGACCCAAGGGTTGGAGCAAGACTAGGGAACGAGACGGCGGATTAGACCATTGTTCGGAAGCTTGATCCAGAGAGACATCACGGACGGTTGGACCGCTAGATGTGCTGGAGGTACCATTTATGACCTTAGACTTTATGGGAAGTTCGTCCCAAGTCATGTTGTGATTTGCTCATGTTGAGACCGATCTAGTCGGGTCTAGGTCGAGACTTAGGGAATGTTGAGCTTGAGAGTTAGGGAGATGGTTCGGCTCCGGTCCGGACCAAATAGAGTTAAGGTAAGTGGTGCATAAACGTTAACTTGTGATTGTGGTTCGCAGGTTAGCGTTGTGAGTTTTGTAACCTACTGAGCAAGAGCTTCCGTTGGCGCAACAAGACGACATGTGTGCAAAAAAGACCATGCGCTTCTCTGGTGGATTGCATACAAAGACGAGCATGTTTTGATCGTCTCGACACCTGATTAGAAAGACTTCAAGGAGTTGCTCGCAAGACAATTCACTCCAGAGTATCAAAGGATTTGAGATGGTGTCGAGCTAGTTAGGTTGAAGTAGACAAGGACCTTAAGTGCTTATGTGTGTGAGTTCAATGCTCAGCCAGATTTGTTCTCCAAGTGGACTGAAGAAACCAAGATATGAATATTTATTGAGGGACTGAAGTCTAGCTCGCAGAAGCCTCTCTTCTGGATGTCAAAGGTACCCGAGACAAGTGCCGAACTTTTGAAATTAGTGAAACGAATTGAAAAAGACGAAGTCCAACAACAGAAACTCTTTGAACTGCGCAACATGGACAAGGTTTAGAAGAAGAAAAAGGGCTTCAAGCGACAATGAGATGGAGGTGAGAAAGATCGGAAGGACTCTTCTGCCTCGGCAGCAAAGCAGAAGTAAACAAGATCGAAACCAAAGAGGCAAACACCTCAAATGGGCAATGGTTATGAGTTTACTTGCTATCATTATGACGAGATGATCATATTACTAAGGGATATACGAAGCGTAAGACAAGTAACTGTAGCATGAATGCGTTTATTGCAAAGAACTTGTTGGAGGGCCAGATGACTGTGATCTTTAGAACTACGAAGAAGACTTTAGGACTGATTTTCTACAAGCCAAAGTTGTTAACCGTGATGATACCTTCCTTGTGGACACAAGAGCGACCCACTCCTTCATAAGTCTGAAGTTGGTGAAGAAGTTGGGCTTGTCTACCTTCAAGGCAGAAAAGTTTATTCAGGTGCACTTTGCCAAAGGCAAGACGTACCAAACTTTTGAAGTGGTCTTGGACGTACATTTAATGTGTGGGAAGTTGGAGTTGCACAAAAAACTTGACGATGTGCGAGATGGATGACATCCATGCGGTTTTGGGAAACTTTTTCTTGGATAGGTTTGAAATGAGACTTAGACGAAAATATTTGAGATCGTGCGTCAAGATTAGAAGGTGAAAGTTGGGAGTGAGACTAACCCGAAAGACTCAAAAAACTGATGACTTTACGGTGAATGTGATCAAAGATAAACAAATGGATTTCAACAACGGAGTCACGTGTTTGATGCGGGTTGTAAATTTAATGACTAGTGGCGTACAAGAAGAAACATCAAGCGATGCGACTAAACTTATGAAGGTGTTTGATGATGTTTTGACGGATGAGCTACTTGTTGAAGTATCTCTAAGGTGAGTGGTGGACCACAAGGTCGAGGTCTTGCAAGGGTCAGAATCATCATCCAAAGCTCCTTACCGACTGCTGATGGTTGCAGAAAGTTCGTTGCATACCACATTCGAGATGTGAGAAAGATTCTGGTGCGTTTGGAAGAGGTATACCTCACTCTATCAAGTATCAAATCTCGTTTTGGAATGTCAGAGATTGTGGTGGTGGGTCATTTATGTGGTATTTTTGGGAGGTGACCGAATCTAGAGAAGGTAGATGCTATAGCAAGGATTGCAGACTGTACCAACATCACTGAGGTTCGACGATTCTTGGAAGCTTGTGTATTTTTTCGTGTGAGTATTCCTCATTATGCACACATTGCCGAGCTTCTATATACACTTTTGAGAAAGGGGAGGTTTACTTGGCGACAAGTACATCACGAGACGATGGAGCAGTTGAAAGAGATTCTGAAGTCTCTACATGTATTAAGGAGACTTAACTACGAGAGTGAGAGACCTGCGATACTGACTCTTGACACGAGTCTAAAGACGATTGGATGGCCAGTTGGTCAAGAAGATGCAGATGGTGTACGGTTTGTTTCCAGATTTGGAGCTCGAATCTTAACAAACAGGTAACGTAACTATCCTCAAGTGAAGCGTGAGTTGTGGAGAGCAGTTACTACTATGAAGATAGATCGAGAGTTTTTTACTGGAGCTCGTGTGGTTTTAGAAACAGATTGTTTATCTTTGCTAGGTATGATAGCAAATTGCAATACACCAGGCATAGCAATGCTACGATGGATTGCTTATATTCGGAGTCTAAACCCCGAGCTAAAGCATATAGCAGGGAATGATAATCCAGTTGCAGATATTTTATCTAGGGCTCGTTATACAAATGAGGAAGAGATGTTTGCAAAAGTCGAGAATGAAGAAAAGAGAGACGTTTGGTGCCAAGTTGGTCAACAGACTACATACTTGGAACCACTACCATTCAACGAGGAATTCTACATGGAAAAGTTCCACGATATTGGATTCTATCTGAGTTCATTATGCAGACGAGAAGGATGGAGTGATGCAGAGTTCAAGGAGATCAAACAAAAAGCGTACAGTTGTCTTCTACGTGAAAGTTGTCTATGGAAACGAAGATGATGGAATGCTTGCTAGAGTGGTGGATGATCAACCGACAAAGCTGAAAGGAGTTTCATGACATCTTGTGGGCTTGACATTGTGGAGTCTGGGCTACTTACACGAAGATGAGCGATACTGATGGAAGGGTTTGTATCAAGACATGGTGGATTTTGTTTGGTCTTGTCTACACTGCCAATTTTATTTTAAGGTCCGTTACAGAGATGGGGTTGTACCTACCTATCCACCTAGTATCCATTTTCAGTGGGTCCTTGATCTTGTGATGATGCCGCCGGGACTATGAGAGATGTGCTACTTGGTGTTGGCTCCAGAAGATCTCTCCAACTATGTGAAGAGACGAGCATTACGAACGAAGACTACAGAGAACATATGTAAGTTTGTGCTTGAAGATATCATCTGTCGTTATGGATATGTTGGAGGATTACGAGCAGATAGGGACGAGTTGAGAGACATAGAAGTGAAGGAGTTCTTTGCTATTATGGAGTAAAGCTTAGACTTACTACTGCCAAGAATCCAAAAGACATTGATAAGAGTGAACGATGACACCCTTCTATTGTTCACGCTTTAGTGAAAGCATGTGATGATAGACCTAGAGAATGACCGAGACTACTTCCATTTGCTTTATGAGCTGATAGAACTACACACTGTATCACTACTAGCTATATGCCGGTTGAGCTTATGTTGGGACAAAAACCAATCATGCTTGATGAGGAGGACTTTCCTATGTGGGCTATGTTACCGTGGGAAGATGACATAGATCGTACTTCACTCATTGCTTTATGAACCAAGCAGTTAGAGTGGAGGGAGGAGGATCTTGCTGAAGAGAAGCTGAAGGTGACTTGAGTCAGAAACAAGGAACGTTTTGACAAGACTCACCAACTACGATCAAAGTCAATACGTGTTGGTGATTCGATTCTAGTGTATGATAGCACATTGTAGAATCATCATTCGACACTTCATAAGTTCTCTCGAATATGGTTCGGGTCTTATGTTGTGCTAGATGTTTATGAAATGCCACTTATAGTTTATAGGAGCTAGATGGTACTCCTTTGAAGCTATTTGTGATTGGCAAACGTGTGAAACTGTTCAAAAGATGTAGAGGATCAGTAGAGTTATTCAGTTTTTTGGAGTCAGAGCAGAGGATAACAAGAGACGAAGACGCCTTGGCTACTGAAGAGGCTGAGGCGGATGAGAGTGATGATGATGAAGAACATATAGAAGAATGAAGAAATTGGCACATGCCGGAGGATGTGCAAGTTTAGAGGGGGTGGATGTCGTGATGTGAATCATTTCACATAGTAAATAATTCACCTCTCTGTCAGGAGTTAGTCTCATCGCGCTGATGAATGTTGTCACGTTACTTGGCGGCTACATGTTACACTTCTATTCCGACACTTGAGTTTAGTAGTTCTAGAAGTTAGCTCAATATTATTTCTAGTCTTTTATGCATATGTTTGAGACCTTTGCATGTGGTGTCAACCCCATTATGTTATATATTTTGAGTCCTATTAGGTTGATAGTATGTTATTTATCTTGTTCAAGCATTCGTATGCTTGTGCAAGTCACTTCATACCTATCTATGATGTTCAAAATACATAACTTAGGTTTATCATGTTAATAGAGTTAAGCTCATGGGTTGTACTTACATGTTGCCCATGCATGCTTTCTAGCTTGTTACAGTTATCTTTCAGGGTTACGTGTCATTTTTACATATCTTTGCAAGAAGTTTGAGATTTACGCTGGCACTTTAGAGGCTTGACGTGATAACCTATGCGTGCAATTAAGTTACCACGTGGATTGAGGCACAAAAGGACAGGGAAGTGGAGCTATGAACTCCCATTGGTTCATTCTTATCTTTTATGAAACTCTAAACTTAGAAGCAGAGGTATTAAAGAGAGTTCGAGCTTTTGATAGGGACATTGAAAAATCTGAGAAAACAGAGGGATAGAGCTTGTTGTGACAGTCACTGCGAGTGAAAGTTTTGATCGATTTGGAGCAATAAAGAAGGAGTTATGCCAAATTGAAATTCAGATTGGGCCGGAATAGCAACACAATTGGTGATTTTGGAGATTTTGGGTGTCAATTGCAGCAGAATTGAGATAATCGCTTCAAACCTTTGTGGTTGCGTTCACTGTCAGCAGGGCTACGACTGTCTAAAAAGTTTCATGTCATTTGAGTGAGTGAGTAATCCAGGACGGCCTCTGAAACAGATGGGGTCTGAAAAGCTCTCAATCTAGAGCAGCAACTTCAACGCTCGCGATCTGGAGAACTGTATACGACCAGCAAGTCAAATTAGGGATGTTCAACGTGCTGTAGACTCCAAATCTTGTAAGATTCATCGAAAGTTATCGAACCAGTTCTATGTTCTATGTCAAAGTAGTTATCTCGGTATCAGAAATTGTCATAATTTTCTTACTCTTAATATTTTTACCCACATCTCAGTGCTCAGATTTGATCTCAAGCTGAAAGTTCGTATGTGTGTTCAGTAGGACTTCATTTACATGTAGGAGAAGTTTTGAAGTCTAAGTCATCGTATGTTTTCTATTCTTGAGTGATAAAGTTCACCGTCTGACTTTATTACTAGTTAGTCCTGATTTTTGCTTTATGAACATATAAGAGGACCCAACAGACCTGTGTGAGTGTTTATAGCGCCACGTTACAACCTGAAGCCTATCTCTTGAGTAAACAACCACATCTAGAAGGCCATCGTCTTCTTAGATAGACGTATCACAATCTTCATGATCGTATCACAGCTAGAAGGTTCCGCCCTTCTCATAAAACTCTCACCATGACAATGCGGAGTAGCTAAAGGTGATGTTGACGAAGCCGTAGGAGCATAAGCTATTTGTCAACATTGACAAGAGTGAGTTTGATTTGGAACGCATTAACTTCTTGAGACGTGACATAAGTGCAGAAGGAGTCGGTCCGGATATGTAGAAGGTGGGCGTGATTATGACTTGAGAACCTCCGACTACAATGAAGGGATGCGGCAATTCTTAGATCTAGCGTAGTTCTATCGTAAATATGTGAAGGTGTTTTCAAAGACCACAAAGCCGCTAACAGATTGAACAAAGATGATGCATTCTGAACGATCAAACCTTATTTTGTCAAAGGTATCAGTTTTGAAGCTGCTGGAGTTTGACAAACCATTCGAGGTGTACACAGACGCGAGTGACTATGCGATTGACGAAGTGTTGGTGTATGATAGAAAACTTATAGCATACAAAAGTAATAAGTTATCTAAGACGGAGAGTCAATGATTGACACACGAGAAAGAATTGTTTGTGATGGTCCATTGCTTGAGGAAATGACGACATTACTTGTGACTTCATAAAATCCAAATATACACCGGTAATTTTTCGCTCAAATACTTTGAAACACAAGATCAGGTGATGCTAAGCAACTACGGTGACATGATATCTTGGTGCTCATGAATGTGGAATTAATCCAAAAAGTAGAAAAAGACAATGTGGTTCATGACGTCTTGAGTCGGAAGGAGAAATATCTTTCATCATCGACACATATTTTGCGAGCTATGTATCTTAAGGATTCAGTCTTGGAGAGACGAATACGTGAAGGTTACACGGGTGATGACCAAGCAAAGGAGTACATGAAACAACTCAAGCGACGAGTGAAGTTGCAGAACATGCAGTTGAGACATAGATTACTCATGTTCAAACAAAGTCGAGTTTATGTGGGACAAAGAAAACTTATGACTAAGTTGCATAAAGAGTGTCGCGATGCATTTTTATTAGACCATAAAGAGAAAAAATCCACTTGAGTAGTGATAGCTAAAAGGTTTTACTATCCTCACATGAAAGATGACATTGTTCACTTTGTGAAAACACGCGTAATATGTAAGACAAACCGAATGTCTTATGCAAAAAAACATGGGTTGCTTCATCCTTTATCGATTATAGCCAAACATTGGAAAAACATCAACATGGACTTACCCACGTCTCTGTCTGACTCAAACGGATACAACACAATTTTTGTGATAGTTGACCAGTTTAGCAAACTAGCAAAGGTTACCCCGACCTTGGATATCGCAACAACGTTCACGACTTCTCGATTGTTCTTAGATACTTGGTAGCATTATATGGAGTGATAAAACTCATTGTAAGTTTCTCATGAGCATTTTGTTTGCTTTGTTTGAGCACTAATCACAAAGTTATGGATTCATAAAGATGAGAAGTAATCATGTTATGCCTCAACTTGTTGATTGTGCACATGCTAACTAGGTATTCATTTGTCATATGCACAATAGTAAGGATAGAAAGACTTTTATTTTGATATTTGGTTCCAACGTTATCGAGGTGAAAGTCTTCTTGAGAAAGACAAACGTTTGGGCTGTGATACATTCTTGAAAAATAGAAAAGACACAACACATGAAACATGGATCGCATAGAAACTCCAAAGTCTTTGATGGAGAGCATGTGAGTTAACGTTTTACGTATAAACAATTTTAGTAGCGATTGCGTGTCGTTTCATCTAACGTCACTTCACATTTTGATCAACCGATGGATGAAAATTTATCTATTTTTCCATTTTTATCTTTTAGTGAAATTACTAGAACCAACAATAATATATGTCTATGCGTAAATGCATAGAAAAATATGAAATTTTTTCATTCGTTCTCTACAGATGATTTTATCGTCACTGATACATGTACTGCACTTACAACTTCTTCGTTTCTTTTCTGATCAAGTGTACATAGATCAGAGAAGAGAGATGAAAATAACATTTTTATCTCTTTTGTGTCGAACTAAAAACTAGAAAAAACACCGAAGGATATACTGAAAAAAGAATACTGGTCAAGTGTATGTAGATATGAAAGAAAAACATAAGAAGAAAACAAACACACTAAGTAAATTTAAGTGTTCAAATTTGACATCATTTATAATATGTGTGTACTTCTCTTTAATCATAGTGATAAGCTCTCTATCACGGAGACACACACACTTATTTTTGTGACACCATAGCCACTTACAAAGTAAATATTTTTCTGTGCTTCCGCTTGTCTTCTTCACATTGTTCTGGTTGTGCGCTTGGGATGCATATTCTTCTTGATCGAAGTTTGTCGAGAGAAAAGATTAATGTACCATATTGTTCTATGTCCCTTCCCTCATATTAGTTAATAATTGAATCTTATCTTGTTCTTATCTTGTTCTGGAAAAATTACTTTCATTCGTTTGATAATAAGTTCTTTATACGAGAAGATCTTAGTAATCTTTACTTACGGTTTCATAAAGCGAGTCACCCGTGCAATATTCATCTCTTCCATCGAAAAATGGAAGAGGTAAATATGCAAAGGCTCAATTTATTACCACCCTTTTGATAAGAAGGGTTAGGTAATAGATTAAACTCATAGTAAATTAATGTATAAATGATTTCAAGTTCCTTGACTTGTACTTTTAGCAGCACGAAAGTCTTCTCATGCATTATGGTTAATATCTCGATATTCTCGTGTTTTCAGGCATAGACTAACAGTTAATGTTTATGAACTATTTTAACAGTTTTCATCACTTTAACACTTATACACTTCTCCGATAACAGCTAATGCAGTTCTCAGAAGTTCATCGAGCATGCATTATTCATTCTTTTATCAGTCTTCTTTGCATATTCACTTCTTCCAAGTTCAAAAAAAAATATACAAAAAACTTTAATTTATGTCTTAATCCTTCTTCTTGGAAAGGTTAGACTATAAATTAAACTTAAAAATTAAAAATATTTATACTCGTGAGAGACACAAGTCTTTATAGCAAACACATTTTCTTTCTGCATGAGTTACTTATAGGTTTTGTGTAACCGTGTGTAATCAAGTTTACCAAGTGGATAAACTTTTGTTTTTGGTAAGTTGAAAGTGGGTTCACATATTGTTAGACAAAGAATATGTGGATGCATGTGTTGGATGTATAGAAAATTAATCATTTGTCTACTTGGAACCATGGAAAGTACAATTGAGTAACTTTTATCACTTTTCTGTAATTATTTTTCCATGGGGTAGAAAGAATGGTGGCCCCGCAAAGTTCATACTGATTGACAGCCGTTTGAGGATGTACAGCCCTACGAAAGGTAAAATGGATCAAGAAAGAGGACTTTACTGGTCCTTTAACTGAGCACGTCCACTTGCGCAAGAAAATCGGGTGGTTCGTCGTACAGGTTTGATCTCGGCAGAGGAGAAGATATGCGGATTGCGGCAGGGAGTCATAGAGGTTAGACTTGCACAACGGGATGGTCACATGTTGACCGGGGATGAGGTTTATGACCGGTCACGCTTTGGTGGAACTGTTCAAAACTTTCAAATTAGATCCTGAGCTTGTTGGTCCCGGCGCATTTTACTGCGCCAGGTCCTCGAAAGGCCCCCTACGTGTCAATCTTTCCAGGGATTCGTTCGAACTTGCTGAAAATACCGTGAAAGGGCTTGGACGTTACGATAATGCCCTCTCACGTCACTCAGAGAAGACAAGGAGGATCAGGAGGTACAACGAGTCGTTCGGGATGAATTATGTCAGTGGAGACGGAATTAGGGTTTATAAATAGGAATACTTAGAGCATAATCGCGGTAGTGCGCTACGACTCTACGAGACGAAGGGAGTGACGGGAGTGGGAGAGGAGGAGAGAAAGGAAAGGGGGAAGGGGGAGGGTAGTGGATCATTCTAGGGTTTGTTTGTTGTGGGGAGATTAGAAGCTCTCAGCAGAAGCAGCAGAGTGAAGAAGGGAACGAAAGGAAATGGTGGAAGGAGTAGGACGGAGGACAGGGAAGGATGTAGTCAAGCGTGTGGCGATGGAGGAAGAAAGCTCGACAGACAGGAGGAGGAAGGCAGCAGCATGCTCTCTCATGACCATTTTTCGAGGAAAAGGTTGCCATTGGAATAACTCGGTCTCCTGGGCCTAGAGAGAGGACGAGGAGACAGACAGAAGTACAGGCAGGACTAGCGTAGAACCAAGAACGGACAGATATCTTTGGCATCGCAGTACTTCACTGTTGCAGATTATCGTCTTCCACCACCCTTTGGTAGATTATAGACCCAGACATGGTGTGGTATAGAGCAGTTTAGGTGTAGTGCAGCAGTAGGAGCTTTAGTTAGTACAGAAGGATAGACTTGAATCAGAATAAGGGAGCAGGGTCCAAAGGGAAGTACTGCAAGATCCGGTTGGACGCAGGCTGCTCCTTGGAGCGGGAGCGAACAAAGTGCGGGAAAACGGGAGGAATTAGGTGGGTTTGTTTTGCTGAGTGGAACAGGGGGAACATGGACGCCAGTATGGCCGTGGAAGTTGGGATACTTGACCCAGACCTTCTCCAGCTCAACGACCTTCCGTTGCCGGCTTCTAAGCCTCTTCTATGCAAGCTGCGACTGGACGATCTTTTCTCTCAGTGGCTTTCTCTTCCCGAATCTCAGCGTTTGGTGAGGCCCTTCACTTCTCTCAGTTTCCCCTTCCCCAGGTCCTTGATGCGTGTGGTGGCAACGGGCTTTGACAAATTTGTCGGAAAACGTGTGACTCGGAGGGTCTTATTCGAAGTCCGTTATGCACTCTGCCGGCACTTTAGATCCTGCTTCACGAGCGGTGTCGATTAGTGTGAGCTTATTGAGATGTTGACGGATTGGATGGTATTCGCCTTAGGTGAAGAATATCCGACAGAGTAGCTTCGGGTCTAGTCGTAATCCTTCGTGGGCTCCCTTTACTGGGAGCATTGCGTGCATTAGTGGTCTCCAGCTGGGTAGCTGTTGATTACTCTGGGAGAGTCCATCATTGGATCTTGTGCGGGAACTTTCTATCCTTTGTTCTTCAGCTAGGTGTGCGTTTTAGGTAAATATCTTCATTCTTTTGCTGGTAATTAGAGCGTTCTTTCTAGTTAATACGTGGGAAGGGTGGGCCGGTGTACTTAAGCAAGCACGTATGAATCGGTAGGAAACTGGTAGGGTCTAAGGAGCATGGAGCAAAAACTCTCTGCGCAAAGTGATGATCGAGCTGAAGCTGTAATGTTGGATAATCTTCAGGGATGATATGTGTTCATCGTTTCTGAGATGTGGAAGTTGATCCTTTGAAATAACCGTATCAAACTAGCCGCGAAATTGGTCCGTCGTGAGGTCTTAACTGGGTTTCGTCGTATAGTCTCGGGGAATAAATGAGCTCCAGAATGGGGTGTGCGTGCACGCGGGATTTCGGCCAGTGTGGTGTCCGGCCACTCCCCTTCTTAATACCATCGTTTCCTACGTGTATTAGCCTGGCAGTGCAACCGTCAAATGAATTTAAACGCTGTTGAGGACTCGGTCAAATGAACATGTTGGGGTTGTGTCAGAATTCTGAGAACTGCTGTGTGGTCTACGTTGTCATTTATTAATTTTTCTCTCTGTTCAGTCGGCCGCTTATGGTTGTCGCTAGATTGCCTCTGCTTGCGAGTGAATGTGTTTGGCTGCTTTGAGAAACTTTGAGGAAGATTTATAATGGCGTACACAGATGATCACGTGTATCGACTCTCGGACTTCAGTGAGCTTTCCTTGTTAGTTTTGTTACAGGGAACACGCAGCCATTCATCGTCGGCCAAATCAGATCCCACTAAATGACAACTCGTCGCAGTGCGGTTTCACGAAATACAAAGGAACAAAAGAGAAAAACATGTGATTACAGTGACAAGACTTATGCCTTTCTTCACACCTTAAAGCTGATGGAATATTACTTGCAGGTTTTATCACTTGTAGAAGATGTCAAGGCAGGAGTAACGTTGGCGGTTCCTGGGGGCCCCAGCAATGGGAGTGCTGGAGCATCTGCATCGTTGCTACCATCCTTGTTTCCTGCTGGAAATACTCCTCCATTGTCGCCCAGAAGCACTGCTGGTTCGCCTCTGTCACCAAAATCACCCATGAAGCGCACAGGATCTGGACCAACGTCAGCAGGGTCTCCCTTAAAGAAGACCAGTGAACCTGTGAAAGAAATCATTCCACAGGTATTGCAACCCGGAATCCTTGTTTATCTCAGAGGTTCGCGCTTATGGACCAGGTTTAATGACAGATATGGATGCAGCGGTCCATGAGTTTGTTTCGAACGTGACGGATTGGTCGATGGGTGCTGCCAGCTTGTCGGAGGACCGCTTACTTTCAGTATTTTTTGTATGCTGCTCCCAGCGTATCTTGTACACCAACGTACGGCAGTGTTTATTCGAAATGGTATAATCGGCTGAAGCAGCTGTTCGTGTACATGCAGTTTTATTTTCCTCATGGCCCTCCAGCACCCAAAGAAGTCGAGGAGGAGTGCCTAGCGAAAATTGATAAACTGTTTTTCGGCCATCCGGAGGGTCTTCCTGTTACAGGTAAATTAAAATCAAACGCAGATGTTTCTAGGAGTACTGTCTTTGAGATGTCTGATCGCCACTTTCCCTAGCGTATTCCATCTGCAGGTTTTGCAAACAGTTTCGTTTGCCATACAACTTGCTCTGCAGTTCTGACGGGTAATTGTGCCTCTGCCAGCGTTCTCAGCTGTCACCAAGGATGTATGCAAGCTTCCTTCTTTTTTCTCAACATCTCTTTACAAGAAGATTGACACAGAAAGTACTGGACTCATCTCAAAGTAAGTATAGACTGCAGTTGAAGCTGGTAGTTTTGCTTTCTCACTTTCTTGACTCTATACTTGTTAAAGTATAGAGTTGAAGCCGAGTTACAGTTAAAGTACCTTGCCGGCGAGTTTCCACTGTTATGGCTTTTTTTGCTTAGTGTCTAAGTTGCTTGCTGATCGTTCCGGACGGAGGAAGCGCTTGGCTGACTTATATATTGTAGTTGTGTTTCCTGACGAACTTATTAACAGTGTGTGTAAAGTCGCTAAACTTCTATTCGTCATCGTGGTTTGTAGGGAGCTGTTTCTTAAGTATTGGACGGAGAACAACATGCTTACAACTGATCTTGCTACTAGAGTTTTCCAAGTGTTGAAACAACCAGATAAAAATTACCTCACTCAGGTAGTTCATCAACTCCGTATTTTCATCTCGTTGAGATACATGGAGAAGAGCAGGTGCTCGGGGCGTTTTGTTTGTGCCATTTACATTCGGTTCCTAGAGATAGATACATTACTCGTCTTACTGGGAATCTCATTTAATGTTGCGCAGGATGACTTTAGGCCCATTCTCAGAGAGCTTCTTTCGCTTCATCATGGTCTGGAGTTCCTGCATGATACACCAGAGTTCCAGGAAAGATATGGTAATATTACAACACTGTAGCTCCGATCAAGCGAGTTCCATCTCCTGTTCACTTTAGCTGCTTTGTGGGCTTGTTCTTGTCGGCAAGGATTTCAAGGTGCTTGAATTGAGTACTGATTACTCAGTGTCTCAAATGGACAGCGGAGACTGTTATCTACAGAATATTTTACCACATAAACAGGTCTGGAAATGGGCGACTCCAGCTTAGAGAGCTCAAGCGCAGCAATCTCGTTGCGGCGTTGCAGCAAGTTGATGAGGAGGAAGACATAAACAAAGTCTTGAAGTATGTCGATGCTACTCCCTCTTGTGTCCATTAATATTTCGAACTGGGACATGATGACTGGAGGAAGCGTATACATTCTTTTAAATTGCCTGGATTAGAGATATAAAGGCGAGTTTTCGTGTTAGTAACTTGATTGGCTTCCAGGTACTTCTCCTACGAGCATTTCTACGTGATCTACTGCAAATTCTGGGAACTGGACACGGATCACGATTTTCTTATCGACAAAGACGATCTTCTACGCTACGGCAATCATGCTTTGACATATCGAATAGTTGAAAGAATATTCTCCCAGGTATTTGTGTTAGGTTTGGTCAGCTCTTCTTGTGTTCCTTGGGAACTGAAGCCGGCAGCTGGATGTATTCCATAAGCAAGTTTCATTTCACGGTGGTTTGCATCTCTATACATAATGGGAACCATACTGCAACACGGGAGTCATTTTTGGACGTACTCTAAATTGAATCTGTGGCGCTCTGCCTTTAGTTTTACAGGTTCCACGAAAGTTTACGAGCACAGCAACCAACAAAATGGGGTACGAGGATTTTGTCTGGTTTATCTTATCCGAGGAGGATAAATCCTCAGAACCCAGTCTTGAATACTGGTGAGTTGTTACAAGCCCGCTTTACTCGATAAGTCGCCAGGCGGCTAAATCCTGCATGACGTGGTAGTGTCGTTAATGCATGTGCAGCAACCGTATAACATAACATTTAGGTAGCCGGCATCGAGGGTGGGGAAAAGGTTCAGTATATAAAAGCGTGTCACTGGACAAGGGGACTGGGTAGGCATATAATTTGTGTATGGATTCCATTTCTGACATTTACAGCTGTTAAGTTTTACTCATCGATGGCCTGTAATGCAGGTTCAAATGTGTAGACCTGGATGGTGATGGAATCATTACACCGAATGAAATGCAGTACTTTTACGAGGAGCAATTGCACAGAATGGAGTGTATGGCACAAGAACCTGTGCTCTTCGAAGATATTGTCTGTCAGATGGCAGACATGATTTGTCCTGAGGTGTGCATGGTTCTCCAAGTTCTTTTCTGAGGTTATCTGTCGGGCGCAGTTCGTTACTCACAGAAACCTACAAGTTTCCTTATACCTTTCGCATAAATATTTTCTATAACCTTTAGTCGCGATAATCGGAAGCATGTCACTGGTCCTGCCCTGGGAGCCATAACCTTGACGTCACTGAATATGACAAACTGAACGACTCTCGTTGGACAAAGTAGAGCTGAAACCGAGAGTTGAGAAAAAAGTTTCCATGTCTACAGGGTTAGAGAAATGTTGTTTTGGCTGTTTCCCTAAATGAACATTGTACTTATGGGTGTTGGATTGCAGAAAGAAGGACAGTTAACACTTCGTGATCTAAAGCGTTGCAAACTCTCGGGCAACTTCTTCAACATACTCTTCAATTTAAATAAATTCGTGGCTTTTGAAACTCGTGATCCGTTTTTAATTCGGCAGGTATAATGGGGATCATGCTTTTCTTTGGTATAAATTCGAGATGTGATATATTCAGGTCTTCAGCTTTCAGGATTTTTTAATTAGAGTAAGGGGTGGACAAGCAAGTCTGGTAATGACCATGGCGGTCATAATTTGGCTTTGATCATGATAAGGTATATTTCGAAATCAAGTTGTTTACGCTTGTTTGCTCTTTCCGTGTAGGAGAGGGAGGATCCAACTTTGACAGAGTGGGATCGCTTTGCGCATCAAGAATACATTCGGTTGTCAATGGAGGAAGACGGTGAGGATGCTTCTAATGGCAGTGCAGAAGTATGGGATGAATCACTTGAAGCACCTTTTTGAAGTCTGTGATAACACAGTTCTCTCCATTGAATGGGAAAGACAGACCAACCTTGTCACCTTCAGGGCAGGGACTTGTCTGTTGTACTCATGCCGCTGTTAATTGGACCCAAACTCAAGAAGGAAACTACCACCATTTGATTTCTGACGTGGGTCTGAAATGTTCCCACTCCGTTTGCATCAGGCCGTTTGGAGTAACTGCTTAGGCAACATGATGATGATGGGCATTCATATTCATTCTTTCACCAGTGTGAAGAACACTTTGACCAAGAGAGCAGGTTTTGGCAGGCTTGTAATGTTCCTGGAAGTTACCATTGTAGTAACTTGTGCGATTGATGGGCTTCAAGTGCCGTTCAGATTTCCTGGTAACTTTGGCACCCTTTTGCTGGATGCAAGCGACACGTTATATTGTAGACCAACCTGTAGGGACCATTAACATACTAGTTAACTGTCAGGCAAGCAGGCAATGTATACATATCGCAAAGGGATGTCAGGAAGCTCTGTTAATGGCTTAGTTAACTGGACGCAGATGTAGCTTAGGCTGAGTTAGTTACAGATCAGCCTTTCATACCATTGAAATGTACATTACTGATGAAACGAAATGAGGGAAATCAGAGGCATAGCAGTGAGCTATATAGTACTGTAGTGGGTTCGGTTTTCATGCTGTAAATGCAGATTTTCAGTCTCCAGGGCAGCTTTAGTGGCCACGTTTGCTATCATTATGGAGTATAGGGAGTGAGTCGATGCCTTCGCGCCGACGAATTTTACAATATTTGGTACTGTGGTTGAGGCTAGTCCTCCTATGGTATGAGATGTAAGTTTGTAAGAAGGTGAAACAAGCAAGTAGGTCATTCAATGCCTCACATGAGTGCTTTCAAATGCTGTGCATTGCCGTCAGTGTATATAGTATAGGGCAGTGTACGTGGTGTTCTTCGAGAGGTGTTTGTTTTGTTGGTAGCATTATTTGGATCTGGGAGAAAGGCTCATGAGATAAGGGATAAAACTGCGCGTCGCTCGAGTTAGATCTGACTGCAATTTCTTTTCACATAGATGATGTTGTTATTCTTTTGTGGTAGATGCAATTTATACTTGGTTTTAACTGCTACTTGTGCTGATGAGGCTGGATCTGCTTGTTCTGCTGCCTTACGGTAAAGTAGCACATGGTTTCATGTGTCAAACAGGTGCAAGTTTGGTGAGCACTCCCTGTGAAATGCCTGCTGTTCTGGTGTACTAGATGTCAAAATACAACTGCAGGTTTTGTAGAGGTTATGTGTATGCGGTGGGTGGTTGGTTAAGCCTCTGCACGATGGTTTGCTCTGGAAACTCTTGATCGCGTATAAGACGGGGCATAGTATCCAACTGTAAGTGGGTGCTCTTAAGGTTACCTTGCGTGATTCTTTAGAATCATGAATACAACTTTCAGACCGCTGAAAGCATTTCGACACCGTAGAAGCTACCTGTTTCTGTGAGACTTCTAGGATGTCAGGGATACTTCATCGACATATATCCAAATCCTTTTGCTGTAAAATTTTCCGGAAAACAGCCGGAAATTTGAGACCATACGTGAAGTCTGAAGCACCTTGCCCAGCAAGTTGCCCAACGCTTGCAAGTTAGATAGTAGATTTACAGGGTGGTAACCTGGTTCTGAGATGTTAGTCAATGTTCATAACGTTGCTTGCGTACTAGGTGAGCTGCGGAATGTAGCAATAAACTTTCGTACATGAGAGAAGTTTCTATTTGCGTGTGCCTCGGTCTCCTGATATTAATCCTTAGTACGCACCATGTACCTGTCAGAGCGATCCAAATGCAAGTCGGGGATCCTTTCTTAAGATTGCTTGGAATGTCTATTCTCACCAGATTCTTTCAAGTCGCCTGGTGTTCAGTTAACGTTGTAAAGTTAGCAGGAACTCGTACATATTTTTCCGAGCATATACCTTTTTAAGGAGTGATTCCATCCCACTTATCTGTAGCCTGACCTCTAGGTGCTGACGAAGTCAGAGACGAGGTTGAGGTGCATGCAGTGGGGATTTTCTGCATTAAAATCATACGCATAGTCTGCACTGCGTATTGTACTTGTCTTCTATATTGCAGTTCCATCTAGTTGTACTTGCATCGATACTCTGACGCTTGTGACCATCTACTGCAAAATAGATTGTACTCCATCTAGAACTGGCAATCTACCTGGTTCTGCTACGCCTCAGAGCCCTAGACTCACCTTTATTGGCCTTGGTTTTAGTAGTTGCTTTCGCTGATTCTGCTACCCTCAAAAGAAAAAAATATTTCTGCTTTTCTCAGTTTCCATTTTCTGCCCTGTCCTGTAGGTCGACCCTCACCTTCTGTTTTCGCACTACGTTTTGGAATGGATTGTTTTGCTACACATTTTTCAGCACTCTGCCCTCAGGTTATACATTTTCCTCTTAAATTTTACAGTCGTTGTGAACACCATTTTTCCTTCATTCTTCTGGGTGGTATTCTCCGGGTTCAGTTTTCTCAACTTACTTGCAAGTGTACGTGGATGCTTTTGCATTAGTGCTGCTATACGCATAGACCGGCATATACCTTACTAAGGATGCATGCAGGACTGTTATTTGCCTTGTATTCTATGATAGTTTCATTAGTTGTAACCTGAGGGGTTTAATATTCCTTACCATATACCTGCTACTCGCAGCACTGTGCCTGCTCATTCCTGTCTGTTAACAAGTCATGCAGAATGATCTTCTCACCACGTAGAACGGTGATGACAGCTACATGGTAGAAACTGAGTAATCAATGGTACTGCCAGTGAGAAAAACGGTTCAAGGACGGCCACAGGACACTCCACTGTATTTGGTTCTTGAATCTAGGTATTATTCTCCAGTACCAGCAGAATGCGGAAAATGAAAAGCTAGCACAGATTTCAAAAACGTCGAAACTTTAGCGTAAACAAGCTTCAGCACTGACCGTGCAGGTATACATTTGGATCTGAATTGGACTGGTAAGGAAACTAATCTTCAAAGTTTTGACGAGACGGTGGTCTCCCGGGAAGAAAAAGGGCATTCTGCTTCTAGGTGTTACCTGGTGCGGTATACTGGAATTTGCCAGCGACTGGAGGCCATTATTCTGGTGTCCGCAGCTGTTACGCTGCAGTGTCTTTTCTGCAAATACTCAGAGTGACGTGATTGAGGCCACCTGCACACATATTATATGAGCTTCTCCTAAGCTTGCTTATTAATAATTAAACAGGGAGCAATCTTAGGTCTGGAAGGGTTAGGCCAAAAGATGATGTCTGAATCTTAGCAACCTCGGATGGTTTTAAATATTGGTGCCCAAAATGTTTTGCAGCGGGAGAGTCCGTTCTTGGTTTATGGGTTATGTTTAGATTTTCCGTAGCTCCAGGTCAAGTCATCGCTTAACATTTGTATATTAATCAATTTTAATAAATAATTCTGTTAAAAAAAGTTATATAAGACTTAGATCTCTTTATAATAGAGAGTGAGAAAAAGCTGGCAGTCGGGATGTATGTAATAAAATCTGAGCACCCTTGCATATTTCGATGCAGGATGTGAATATGCATATGCAGGGGTGCTGGACGGGTAAAGTACCGAATTAAAGTTTCTGTGAGGAGGCATTAATGAAGAGCTTGAGGTTCCGGACTTGAGGAACATGTTTTCGTAGTCAAAGTGGTTGCAATCTTTTCACCAAACCGCTTCTTAAATCAAGTTAAGAGTTTTTAAGAATCTAGGAGTTTTATCTAATCAAACTTTGTGGAACATTTTGTTCATACGAAGAAAATTCCAGTTTTATATCTCAATAAGTGTACACGGGAATGTGATAATTAGAAGTAGGCATTGTCATGTTGCGACTCGTGACTTGTGATAATAATTACCAGTTATTAACTTAGTCAGCCCATGCGACATAGTTCTTACTTGGCGGCTACTCCCTTTCTCTTCTCTCTTGGTCAGGTCCATGACTGATAATAGACAGTTTACGACTGCCATGTCAGCCGAGGGTGATTAAATGAAGTACTTGAGGATGAAATGGATGTTCGATGATGTGATGTGGATATTCAATAATGTGGATGTCCGATGTGTCTGGACATGTTGAGAAAACTGTCGATCACCTCCGTCTCGTCATTGCCAAGTCAACCACACAAGCCATCCAACTCAAGAGTCTTGCCACGTGGCAGGATGACTGCCTACTACCCGTCATGGGCCTGACCAAGAAAGAAGAGAAAATGAGGGGCTCGACCAAGTAAGAACAATGGCGCATGGGCCTGATCAAGTTAATAACTGTAATAATTACCTTAGTAAACTAAAGAACACTTATTGACTAAATAAAATTCTACTTTACTTTATTAAAGTAGATTTTTACTTAAACAATAAGTGGTCAAATAATATAATTTAAGTGTACCCTCTACAAAAACATTTTGGAAAAAGTATTCAAGAAGAAAAGAAGACAACAACAAAATCCAAAATCAGAAAGAAGGGAAAATATTTTTTCTTTTGTCAAATATGATATTTCTTTTTTATTAACTGCGAAAGAGTGTGATTAGTGAGTCTTCATCTTTTTCTTGTTTTGTTATTTCAATGCTGTTGTTTAGGATCTAGTTTGATCCATCAAACATGTATTATGAAATTTAAGTATTTATAATTTGCTTGTGGGTTGCAAATTGATTGTGATAGTAAGATATTTTCATCCAAACAATCGCATGGCTGATAATGAATCTTGTTATTTGCTTGTGAATGTTTGTTTCAGTTGTATTGTGTAACACTGCACAAGGTTTGACATTGAGTGACAAACCTTGTGCAGTGTTACATCACTTTACACAAAAGAATATGTGCGGTTTAGACTTGAGATTTATCAAGTCTAGCTTTCGAGTTAGATATCATTGTAAAAAATCTCAATTCTATTTAGAAAAAATTGTTTCAACGTTATCGTATCCTACAAATTTTGTACATGAAAGTTGTCTAAGAATGTGCGTAAAATCTAGATGTGAAGATATCGTGTGCATGAACAAGACAAGAGAGAGAAAGACAAGCATCACGACAATGAGAACGAGTCATTCAAATACCCAACTCTCATTTTATTTACACTTTCGTTGTATCTCATAAAATTGAAGAACAAACACAAGTCGTTTGTAAACTGCATCCCAAATTCCTAATCAAGTTTGCGAAACCAAACCTAAGGCAAGAACCATCGAAATGTAATCAAAAGCAAAAGAAATACTCTTTCAACAACAAGCTCTATAACAACGTGTCGTCATCCAACCTCCAAAATATACGATACATAATTGTAATATCAATATCATGGTCGTATTTATGTTGTCATATATTACGTCATTTGTCTGATATTCAGATCACTCTAATCCATGAGGATCATGAGTGTAGTCTTCGTATCTAATGATCTAGAAAGTGCAACTCGACGTTGAAACAAAATTCGCATCATTATCATCGCTCAGTATGCGATTAACTGGATGGTCAGATCACCCTGACTCAAAAGAGGGTTGTGAGTGCAGCCCATCTAGTTAGCGATATAGAGAGAACTATATCTAAAATATGAAGTAGACATTAACGAATAGCGAATAATTTGAAAAAGATCAATCTAAAGACTTTTTTCTTTTCTCAACGATCTTCTGATATGGATAACGTATAGTCTCTTGACTCCAAGGACTCGAAGGAAGCAAATTTTGCACGACACATTCATTTGTAGATTAGTCGATCCAACACAAGTTAGTTGAGTCGAGTGCAAGACTATGGATATTTGATTTTTGCAAAACGTTGTCATGTAGTAGAAAAATATAGTATATAGACCTGTAGTGTATAAGCTATGTAAACATTTTTTACATTTTGAGCTTTAACTTTCTCATGTAGATGTTTGTGACATGTTGTAGTTTTGTAGTTCAGAGGTACTATTCATCATGTTGTCACGAACTCCTTTGGATGGATATCCAATCTGGATAAATATTGACAGAATTGATTTCTAGAGCTTCAAGGTTGATCCATATATAATCAGATATAGCTTGAGACATTTGAGATTACTCAAGTTCATGCTTTTGTAGTAACTTTTGACTAGATTTCCATTCTTTCATTTCGGAGATGTTGATCTCGATATCTCAAGATGTGATTTCAAAACACAAAAAGCTATTTTGGAGAAAATGAACGACACCTTCTCACTTGATGGACCAAAGGAAATCATGGGTCGGACTACCGATTGACATTCTTGTTCATCTCTCCTTGAAATGATTCGCAAAATTAACCCCACTTGCACTACTTGTCAATTTCAAATCAAAGATAATTTCTTACTCGACTTAACTCCTTACCATGGTATACAAAGCTTTGCACCACTAAGGTCGTTGGATTCAACTTGACTGAAGGTTTTCAATGATGGTTTCAAGATTAGAGAGAAAAGTACATTTGGTGGAAATTAACTGGAGTTATTTTGAAGATTTTAGTGTTTTTGAGATTTCAGAGTTATAAAACTTTTATTTCATGTTATTTCCTTATCAAAGCAATACAAATGACAATTTAGCAATACATCACATTCTTCAACATAAAAGTCCAATGGGTCTCAAGCAGTTTACCACAATCATCAGTCACAAAGCGGAAGAGTTCAACTATAACCTCGTCCAATAAATCCTCCAAGCTATGGGAGAAGTGTTGTACATAATGCTAGTTAAAGAAGACTCGTCTCTTCAAGCTCTAGTATAAGAAATGGAGCAAAAGCTATCAACCAAAATGACTATTTTATACAAAATGTGACATCAACTTCGTCCTTACCTAAGCCACCTTCACCACAAACCACACATCGCCAACATGTACATAAATGCATCAATAAAGAGACTCACTGTTCTCTCTTTCCTAGTACAACTCTACAACTCTCGTCTCGAAAAAAAATGAGTATGATGTTACATCATTATATAATTAACATTTATGTGGAAGGATATTTTCTCACATTCTTTTAGATTATAATATCATTTTTGCATGAGATCCTGAATGAATGCACTTTGGAACTCTTTCTAAGGATTACTTCTTTGGGTGACTCTCTTGATATCAAAAATAAATCGTCAAAGCAAACATTGGAATGAATAAAACTATTGTCTTTGCCACTTTGTGGTTCTTTAATGAAGATTTGAACTAAGTAATTGGAGTAGAATAATATACGAGTTAGAATAAAATGTTGTCAATGTCGTGGACCGGCTTCTGCTTGAAAGATGAATTTGAAAATTTTACGTTTTCACTCCAAAGATGCTCATGGAGAGAAATAAGGACTTTTGATCTACTTTTGGGTCTTTATTCTCGTTGCACCAAGTGGTGGATTTCATTATAAGCTTCCCAATGAAACTTCATTTATTCCGCTTGGACGCTTAATTACGAATTTATGTGATTCAAAATATGAGAAAACCAAACCTTAACTTGTTGGCGCTGATTAGACATTTGAGGTTCTTGATGCTATACCAAGGGTGCAAAGTCCTTACTTAGCCATATTATGGAAATTTCATGTATCATGAAAATTGACATAAGGGGCGTGCTTAAAGGATTAGCTTGTACTTGTGACTTGTCGATGGACGTTGGGAGATCTAATGCATGCACGTAGGGTGCCGTTGGATTCAGATCGGTGCATGTGATGGAAACGATAAGATGATTCATGCAGAGGTGGATCGTGCGATGTGTTCTAGGAGAAATTTAGATGCACTAAGAGAAGATTGAAGTGCTTTAATTGCATGCGAAAGAGAGTTAGACCGTTCGGATCTTCTGGAATCCAAACTTGCTATCACTAGATCCAATCGGATCATAACATTGAATTCGTCAAGAAATTGAAGACATTACGAAGTTTCATCAGGTGATTTGAGAGGTGTGAGGAAAATTGGCTTGTAGGAAGATGCTTACGTCAGATTTTTGTTTGCATGCGATCTGATGTTAGGTTGTTCTTCAAGATCGATAGACCAAGCTTTCGTTCTTGCTGTTTATGCGATCAAGGAGTCTTCATCTACACCTAAAAGAGACTACGCATAGATTGGATTGTTGTGTTGAACGTGACAAGAGAGATTGAGTCGCAAGGGATCGATTTATGCCAGATTTGTGTTTCATGCGACCAAATTTCTAGTCATACTTCGAGAAGAGAACTCCAAACTGCTTGTTTGGGGTCTCGTTGGGTTCAGGGTAGTCGAATCTACTTAAAGGAGGAGACGGATCTCATATCAAATGATCCGTTCGGACGATGTGGGTGATTTTAGCTCGCAGGAGGAGCTTTTGGAAGTCCGATCACCTGCGATCAGTTGGAGATATTTTGACTGTTAGAGATCGGATTACAATGGTGCTTCAAACTTATAAAAACTCTATGTCATTTGTTACGAGTTCTTCAAGGAAGATCGTGGTCACAGTGAATGTGATAATAACGTCTCATCAAATCACTCTCTTTCTAGTTTCTCATGGGTGGTGCCTTACGACATATCTTGTATAGTATATGAAATAAGAAATATTTTTGTCTTTCATGCACTCCAATCCAATGCAAGATAACCTTTTGAATATATCATGGAGACTATCTTGAATCACGTTCTCATTTATTTAGTAATTGTTGATATAAATTGTATGTTAATCTTGTACTCCAGTTGTGCAAGTGCATAGAATCAAGAGTGTGATTATTCAAGAGCATGAAGAACAATGAGAATTCTTGTGTAGTGTTTGATTTTGCAACATTCAGCTAGAAAAAACTATGAACAAAATCTCTCATTTGATCCAAATATTTACCCATCAAATCTCTCAACTCTCCATCTTCAAGTCATATAGGTGGGTTTAAAGAAGAACAATCATACCTTTGGATCCGAATTGTGGTAAGTTGGTTTAATACTACTAGAATGTCATATGGTGCTACTTGAAACAACATATCTTACTAACGTCTTCATCTTGTTAGTTGATACAATATGCAACGTGCTTTACAATTCTCTTCCAACTTGGAATTTTTTCTAGTTCTATTGAAGTAATAGCTTCTTTCATATTGATCCAAATGACATGTTTCTTGAGCTATATCTATATTGGGTTACTTCAGTTAGGTACTACTTCCTCGGACGACAACTCTTTGTATTTTGGTGATAATTCTTGCAATTCAAGAGGTGTTTTAATATCCATAAATATATCTATAATGATAAATCCAAATGTCTTATTAATAACAATAATAGTCATAAAAGTAATGATTTTTAAATAAATATAATTGTTTACTTTACCTATTAAAAATAGATTGAAAATAATCTTTTTTAATTTTATCATTTTTTAAAAGTCTTAAAGACTTTAGAATATTCAATATTCACTTGCATAAGTATATAACAAAAACCATCAATGAACCATTATATATCATTTTATCGTGATCGAAAAGAAACTAAAATTTTACTTCTAGAGTAGTATCTATTTTCTTGTTTGTTCTAGTTTCAGCTCTTTCTTGTCATGTAGTTTGTAAAGATCTCAAATGACTTCTCGTACTATCCGATCCTCTTTCTCCCATACAGATATCTAGTCTCGTTCGTTTTCTTCAGAAGGAAATTCTAACTTTATTGTATCTTGATCTTTGAAGTTTCTTCTCCTCATTCCTCTTGTCACAACGTTACATTCTTATACCTCTTTTCATGTATGTACATATCATTGCTTCACATCATCATTATTCCTTCTTCCTATTCTTTTTGTTTATCATGTTGATGTTTTGTAAACATATGACAATGTGAGTTTCTTATTGTGTACTTTCGTGTAACAATAGAAGCAGTTAAATATTTGGTGGGAGTAAATTTAGATCTCTTTGTCCTCTACTTCTTCCTCGACCTCTATCTTTGTCTCTTTGGAGCACTTTCAATGCGTTGAATTTGATTAACCAACACATTATTCTGTTTGTTACAAGATGTAATAAAAATCCTGGGTGTTATTGGAGCTTGTGTTGCATATATGATAGTACTTCTTCATATTTTCTTCATTTGTATTATTTTCATGTCCTCCATCATCCTCCGTAAGTCTCTTGAGTTTGATTAACAAATGATTTTTGTTGCATTGTAGTTTTTTTCTTTTCAAGTCTTGATTGTCGTCAATATCAATTCTCTTTTTCTGAATTATTTATACTGGTATTTTTCTTCGCATCTCATAACATCAATATGAAACAAAGCGATGTCGCAACTCAAACAGAGTGATATCTCAACTTAAACATGATGTCTACATTTCTTTTCATCATCTGAGAATCAACCAGGAATATAAGTTTATTCCGATGCTATTGTCCATTGTGTTACTTGTCCATGTTGATCTTCACGTGTGAATCAATCGTTAATCATCTTTTGTGTACGTCTAGATCGATTTTCTCGATCATCTATGTTTTTTTGTGTGTTTTGTAGTAAGAAATTTCTTTCTCAATAGTATTAGTTTTAGCTTAAATTCTCCTATCAATACTATACTTGGTTGAGCTCATAGTTGTATGCCTTCCTCTTCATATGTCATTCTATTTGTTCAATCGTTGCAAATATTGATGAGTTGGATGCAAGCAATATGATCATGAATCAAAGATTTTGTATTGGTATGAAGTTGTTCCTCATGTCAAGTAAGTTTGATGTAATATTTGTTTGGTGTCTCGTTATGTTGTACTTTGGCACGTCGTAACCACGATAGTTCCAATATAATGAGAACAACTTTTTGTTTGTTAGTCAACTTCATCACCACTACATCATTCTTAAAATTCATGCTAACAATCATGATGGTTATTCTTTTGACTATTCCATCTAAAACTATTTTATTACTAACCATTTTTAATTGAAAGTGATGGATGAATTTCTTTAACCAGTTATATAATTCATACTTAAGATGTTTACAATGGACCCTACATCTAGGATTGTGTTTATCAGTAAAACTTGCTTGATGATGATATGTAGTACTAGTCTTTCATCCTTCCATGAGATCTTTGGAGTGCAGGAACCGAAACTGCGACTGATTTCTTGTAAAGTCTCGTCAGTCCTTCGTCTTATCACGAACTTAGAAGTGGTCATATTGTCTTATAACAAGTTACACTTTCAATATGTCGTGGTAATAGTTGTAACTTGCATTATGTATGTTAGACTACATCCAAACGAGAAAAATATGACATTATTCTATTGTATGAATAGTTATGGTATTAACAACATGTTGCTGCGAATGTCAAGAAATTGAGACATGAGTATAATAATATAACTATGTTTGGCACCCTCAAAATAGTCACTCGAGTTTATAAAGACTTGTAGTGGACTGTTGTAGTGATAGAGATCAGATAGTAAGTCTTTACCGTAGTCAAACACATCATGTTTAGTAGGAACAATGTTTGGAGAATTGTCAAAAGAATAGTAACATCGATCTAATTTAAAGAATTATACAAGTCAGATAGATGCACATTTCATTAAAAGATGTTGAATGATAACCTCAATAACTTACTTGTGATGCTTGATGCTTTATTGTCAAAAGAAGCAGAACAAAAGCTTAAGAACTACAAAGACCTCAAGTAATTACGAGATCAATTCATTTTCCTCTTACAAACAAGTACTTAAGGAAGAGAGCAATATTTGAAATTCAAATCAGATTATCAATTGATAAGTGGATCCAAAATCACGTTTTGAGTCTAAATCCGTAACAATGCATTGAATCATAACACTCATCAGAATGAGAAGGAAAGTCAAAATGAGTACAATGGAAGAATTTCACAACCGCAAACTAGAAGAAAGACTAGAGGTGACTTCAAGGTTAAATATTGTCAAGAAAAAATCCTTTAAATTACACACGACTAGAAAAAGGAAAAGGAATGCATATGTCATTTAATGAAGAAACAGACAGAAAATAAATACGGACACCCAACCATATCCTTTGACCACCCGAGCAATACAAGCAGTAATCTTTTTGATCATTACAATCCAAAGATCTACTCCAATTACAACACAAGGAAGGATAATTCAACCGACTATCAAAATGTCAATCATAACATAAAGAGAAAGTAACACAACCACGAATACCACAAGTATCACATAGACAAACACTTTAGATACAACCCTTGTAGCCGCCGAGAGAAATACGCATTCGACCTCAACCTCTAAAACTAATCCAAGAATAGCAACAAATCTCTTAATACCTCTTGTTATTCCAATTCCTCCAAACTCGATCACAAATTCCAGCCGCACTGTTACAAGCTTCAATCCTCAAGTAATATGACCCGAAGAGACATATGAAGATGATAACAGATGCATCAAGCACGGCAGTGGGGACTGTGCTGTAACAAGAATGGGAGGATGGTTGACATCCAATTGCATATGTTTTACGAAAGTTGTTACCAGTAGAACAAAAACTATCACACTAGCTAAAGAGAAGAGTTGACCATTGTTCTCGTCACGGAGCATTGAAAGCACTATTTAGGGAAGAAGACTTGTGATCGAGATAGACCACGAAACTTTAGTCTATTTGGAGACGCAAAAAAATCTCTCAAAGAGACAAATCTGTTGGACAGAATGGAGACAGTGCTTCAACATGACCATCACATATGTTGAGGACAAAAGCAACTTGCTGATGAATTAACTCGCATGCTTAGCTTATAGAACATGATCTATGAAGTAAAGGTGAATTTTGACTTCTAGACAAAACTGATCGAACGCACATGATCTGATGCACAAATTATAGCAGCTAAAATCTCAGAAATCATTACCAGCAATCATAGATGGACATTCCATGAAAGGAAGTTATGAATCCAGATGATCCAGAACTGTATACCACCATATTAACACGATGTCACGATTCAGCAGTTGCAAGCCATATGAGAGCAGAGAAGACATTAGAAGTAGTCCATCGAGTTTTTTATTGACTCGAGATGATAGAGGATGTTGCATCATACACTAGGAGTTGTGCAATGTGTCAACAAAATAAGGTTACAAATCAAGCACTTGTCGGTCTTCTTCAACTCCTTCTTGTTCCTTCCAAATTTTAGTAACATGTTAGTATGGACTTAGTGTGTGAACTATCCTTGATCAGTTCAGGTTTTGACTCCATTGTTGTCCCTTGTAGATAAGCTTAGCAAGATGATCCATATTCAATCAATCACGAAAGAGATCTCAACTCCTCAACTTACCCAGTTGTACTTAAACACTCTTTTTTTCTTAGCATGGTCTGTCTCAGGTGGTCATAACAATAGAGATCCTCAATTTACTAGTATGTTTTGAAGAACCCTATTTGGTATGTTCAAAACCAAACTCATCATGTCCATTATCTATCATCCACAAACTGATGGATCGACTAAATAACTAATCGAACTATCAAAGATATGTTACTAGTCTTTATCCTAGAGGAGCAAGAGAAGCGTGACATCTTACTTCCTTTGTTAGAATTTACTTACAACAATTCACTCAATGCGTCTACTCTTGAAATACATTTTTTATCTCATGTATGGAGAAATCCTAACACTATGGCAAGCTTGACACAATTAGATCCTTTATCATCAGTCACACAAAAGTGGACGATGTCAATGAATTCATTGTATGAATTCAGCAAGGAATGAGAAAAGCCAAGGTGAAACTACAAGTTGCTCATAATCGACAAAAGTAATATGTCGATGGACACCGTTAGCATGAAGAGTTCACGGTTGGTGATCGAGTGTGGTTATCTACAAGGAACATTACTTTGATCGGTAGTCGTAAATTCAACCATTGTTTCATCAGACATTTTCTTGTTATTCACCGAGTATGAGTAGTTGCATATCAGATCGAACTTCCAACTCATATGAAGATTCATCCGATTTTTCATGTATCCTTATTACGACAATATGCACCACGACCTCCAAAATTTATAACTTCACAAGAATCTCAGCCTCTTCCTCAAATCATTGATGGTCATGAAGAGTTTTAAGTATAATGCATCTTGAAGAAATACGTTCGAATGACTCGTCATCAACGAGTAGATTATTTGATGAAATAGAAATTATATTCATTACATGAAGCAATAAGGGTACCTGCAACAAATCTTGCAAATGCACCACTCTTGGTGCAAGCCTTTGAACAACACTTGAGCAACGAAGACGTTGCTTCTTAAAAAGAGAGAGGTTTGTAATAAATAGAGTTCTACTTATCAATTAGAGATGAAAATTGATCTGGTAAAAATCTTTGGTATAATAGTCAGTCGGCAAAAGAATAGATGCAGCAAAAGAGTACTTTTACTAATAAATGAGAGCGCCGAAAGATCACCAGAACTTTCTAGAGGAATTTTGAGGATCAAAATGATGTTTTTTGACACAAAATTTTTACACTACGAGCATGACTTAAGGCATGTACTCTTAAAGAGCTTTCTAATTAGCCCTTGTTTGACTAGTTTTTAGATCACTAGATACTATTTTGAGGTTCTGATTCTAAATCACGTCATGATTCGTGTACTCACTTTGGGTGGTCAACAATAGGCTGAACCTTATCTTGTACTCTTTCTCTCACTATATAACGTATGAGAATGCACCTCCAAGGACATTGAAGTTTGAGTTCACTCTTGAGCTCCATCTTACAATAGCTATTGGACAACAACTCAACAAAGCACTCGACATGATTTATCATTTTATTTTACTTCTCGGATTCTAAGTTGGTAGAAAGAAACTATACAACTACAAAATGAGAAGCACTAGCAATGGTCTATGTACTACAGAAGTTGAGACATTGTTTTTTATGCAACAAATTCATCTTTTTGTGGATCATCAAACATTGGTATACTTGGTGAACAAAGAATAGAGTATTGAAAGAATAGTAAGATTAATATTGTTACTTCAAGAATTTGATTTCTTTGTTGTTTATAAATTTGACTTGCAAACTTAATGTTTTAACTTACCAACTCAGTTGAGTTGAAGTAGGATAACAAAAAGAAGAAGAAGATTCTTTCTTAATGAAGATATATTGGCAATTACATGATTGTCAGTATCAAAACTCAACACGGACAAGAGTCGAGATAAATCCAAAAAATACAAATGAGAGAGAGATATAAGTTGTAAGAGATAATGAATATGAGGAAAATCAATACTTGAAGATTTTTAAGAAGAGATAGATCCAGATGTTCCACCACATCAAAGATGAAAAGTCACACTACACGCAAGACTACACTCTCATCGAAAGATTTATCTACAAAAGAGTATGTGATGATAATTCGAGAAGTCGTATCTCAAACGATGAAAAAACAAAAGTAGTGGAGGAAGCTCACAAAAGACTAGTAGAGGTACAATTCGCAAGAAAAAAGATAGCATGTATAACACTACAATCTAGACTATGGTGGTCAAATATTCAATGACTGCAAACAACATGTTCAAACTTGTCAAAGAAGCACATGATTACAAGATTGAATCCCTTTACATCTAGTATTCTGTTTTCTAATCTTTTGTAACGCATAGTATATTTAATAAGATTTATCAACCCTCTTACTCGCTTAACACATAAAAAATGCATCATTATTGTCATAGATAATGTTTCAAGACGAATGGAAGTACAAACATATAGAGAAAGCACAGCCAAAGTCAAAACCAACTTTTTATTTGAGACCATCATTACAAATTGTCATTGTCTAGTAGAGTCCATATGCGATCAAGGTCATCATTTTCTAACTGAAGTTATAAAAAGACGATTGATCATTATTGGATCAAGCATATATTGTCAACATTGTATTATCTCCAAATGTATCAAACAAGTTAAATCTACTAATAAGATATTGATAACCGTTGTGAGGAAACTTGTGGACATAAATCCATCTTCTTGGGATGTACACTTATCATCAGTTTTGTTGGTTATGAAACAACACATAAACAATTCATATGACACACAACATTATGGATAATGGACCAAGTGGAAGCATTGATTGTACTAGAATACATAATTCCAAGTCTTGGATAACAACATAATACGAACTGAATCAAGAGACAACATTAGAATAGTGACTCGAGGAACTCATAAATCTTGAAGAAGCTTGTGTGAGCCATCATGAGATCACTATGATAGATTTGGCAGATATTTTTTGATTCATTTGATAGTTTTTAGACGTTTTGAATCCACAACAATAGAAATATGAAATATATCCATGTTTCAAATAAACTATTTACATAAAAAGAACTAATATATTAGTTTTACATTTTACATATGTAAAATTTTTTAGCTCCTGGTAGCAAATTATGTATATATTATACAAGGTTGACATCCTTGATAATCACAAGTGATGCAAACATTAATTGTTTTTCTGTATATATAATATAACTTAGTTGAGTAGCCAATCCACTCATAAATGAGTTGAGCTACTTAGAATAAAAGTTGTTTAGCACTCAACAACACAAACATTTGACCCAATAAGTGGTAAATCATCTCGGATCACTTTGTTTTTGTTAGTTATGTTAAGTGGTTGGGAAACAGAATCATATATAAACAACTGCAGCTAAGTATGCATCCAAAATGTCTCGGTCAACGTGGTATGGGAAGCGGGCAAGCGAGCAAACAGAGAGAAAATATAGAAATAGTTTGGCTTCAGGTGGAGTGGATTCAAAGAATAGTTTTGGGATATATTTTGGTTTTCTTCCGCACAATTTTCTATGCTGCTTCTATTTCAGTTATAAATATATATGCATATGTTATGTACAAATTGTACACTAAGTTGAAATTTAAAATCATATTATATTATAAACATTAAGTGCTACACAAACTGTAAATTAAGTCTAGATCCGGGTTTAATCCATAGACAAAGTATGCCAATACATGCTTCAAAAGCAATAATAACGAGATCATGATACCGTGTAATATATAATGTTTATTACTCTATTACCTCATCCTTCTTGACGGAAAGGTTGGGTATAAATTAATGGAGCATGCCACCCTCTCCATTTTCATAATAAGCATGCATCCCAACCGATTCACTATGTGAAAAAGATCATGCAAACGATGGTCAAACCATTGTTAAAATTGGAAAATAGTACTAAAGTGAGATTTGCTTGCATACGGTTGAATGTGCATAAATGGTCTATGACTTAGATGCCTCTAACTACATAACTTCAAGTTAGCCGATATTTTGCTCAGAGGTTTACTAACAACTTTGTTATAATACGTACAAGTAAAAATATGATATTTTGAATTATTACTAACAAAATTGTAAGAGAATAGTATAACAAAACAATTAATTATTTTAAAAAATAAAAATAAAAATAAAAACTTACATTTAACACTTATGACTTATTGGATAACAGCAAGCGCAAGAGTTCTCCAAGAAGTTCATGTTGCATGCATGTTTTTTTCGTTTCTAGTACACATCCGCATTTCAACCTTTGAGGTGGTTGCCAGCGTGAATACTGTGGCAGCCACAACCATCTACCTTTTTCTGATAGAGTTCTCACCTGAAGTGGAAATAGCTAAGCATATGTAAAACGGTCGGATATCTAGGGATATATATATACATAATAACGTAATAGAATACGCACTCATAGCTTTTGCTCGAACTGCAAGTTTTTTCAATCGACAATGAGTGGATAGTCGTCTGAAAATTTACTATCCAAGTGATCAAAATCATCAAAATCATCTTATTCTGATGAGCCTAATATTTCAACCTTCGATTTCCTACGTTCTCAGCTCATTTCTATGTTCATGTCAAATATTATAAGGCACTAGTGTGATGAGATCTGAGTATGTATATTTATTTGACAAAAAACAAAAAAACACTTCAATTTTTGATTGAGTTATTGGAATATTTTCCTTCCTACTGGATTTGGAAAGTGAACCATATACAACAAGAAATGTAATCTAAAGCGCAAAGAAAAATTGGACGATTACTCTTTCAGCACCAATAGTGCAAAGTGAAAATTATTAATTATACCGGTTTGACTTTTACCGGCTATTGGTTATTCTCCTGTACTTGCAATAATAAGTTCACATCTGCTAAAAAATCCGGGTACAAAATGAGTCACTCCAACTAAACAGCTTTAATATCAAGAGTTCGTTTTTTCAACAATTCGCTTTTATTTCCCATCTTTTGCATGTTCTACACAGACCGAATAGCTCCTACGAAATGAAATTGTACTCTATTAACTTTTTTGCGCACTTGACTATCATCATAATTTCTGCAGGCAATGCAGAAATAAAGGATGATATATAAACTTTACATTTGCATATTCACTTTACTCTCAAGTTCAAGTTATTATTGTTAAAAGATAATGTGGTTTTCCAGCATACTGTAGAAATGAATTGAACATGTTATTCTCGAATATAATATAATACTAATCTCCCACTTATTTATGTTTGGTTGGTAAGTTAGTTATTATTTTACAAAGTATCTGGGGGACAATTCTTTGTATTTTGCTGACAACACATGCGAGTAAGAAGTATTGTAATATTTTTATTTGTTTTTATAAATAATTTATAAATAATTTATAAATACTATATTTTATAAAAAAGCAGTAAAAAATTTCTTTTGTAAATAAAAAACATTTTCAAAAGAATTTATTTTTTTGAATAAAGAAACTCAGTATTATTTCTTAGTGGTCAGTAATAGTCAAGCTTGGAGATGCGAGAACATCCAGAGATAACCCATTAGACGAGTGTTGAAGGACTCCATATCCCAGAGAGTACTCACTATCCCACCACATTTTACTAGCGGTTTAAATTATTACATAACCCTTATCACCGGAAAGATTAAGTGATAAATTAAACTTTTGCATATTAACCTCTTCCATCTTGTGATGGAAGAGGTTAAGTATAGAAAATATGCAAGGAAGACGCCCTTGCCAAGGATATACCGGTTACCAGATGTATCAAACTGGAAGTAGCGAACTTGATAACTTTAACAACTAAATTCAATATAGCTCAACATGGAGAAGAGTTAACAAGGTGATCGGAAATGAAATTGGAGGGCTATGAATTTCGCAAAGAATAGAAAGTGAATATAGTTAGAGACATCGACTTAATTAGGTAACATAAATGTTTGCGTAAGGGAAGTGAACCTAAGTAGAGACATTTATCTAGATAACATGCAAAATCTGACTTCCAAATGTGAACAGAAGAGGATAATAGGTTTCTATTAGTTTCGGGTCTTGCGAAATAGATATTTAACTAGGCAAATGCATAGCAATAAACACACACTCAAATCGTCAGATGTGAGTTCAATACCAATTTACTCAAGGTACTGAAATCGACAACGAAGGCAACAAATAAAGGTCCACGGCAAAAGGAGTTGGATAATACACATCAAGAAGGGTAATCTTATGGTGCTGTTAAAACAAGGAAAACCAACAAAATTTCCAGGAGAGATTTGATATCAAAGCATCATTACATATCAACTAAGCTAACTAATATTTAGTTCATACTGGGGTGAAACTCTTACTGCTAGGAAATTTCAGATCAATATCTCTACAATTAGACCGTTCAACCATCTCATTCTACAAGATGCTAGAAGAAGAAGAAGAAAACGCATAAAGATATAATGGAAATCATTCCACGAAGCGCCATCGGTGCATTCATTTATGGGCAAAAAAGGGAAAGGTGAAAACATGCGGAACCATAAACCACGAGAATGTCTCGACCAAAGCTCGTCAAAGCATCTCTCGAGGAGCTAGAAACTAGAAGGTTTTATTGTGCGCTGAATATATTGATCCCAGACATCATAAGTGAATCTACCAACATCTGTGTATATGACTGACTTGGAATGACTGTGTTGGGCTTGGAGAGATTCTTGGAATTGAATGGGAAAAGGATGACTGTCGACAGTCAGTCAGCTCGGTGAGTCATGACTACTACGGTAGAGTTGTATCTGCGGGGTTGTTGTCTGGGATAGCGGCAGTTGAATGGACACCCATGTAGATACTAGATTAGATTGGACGGGGTTTTCTCGGTTTCAAGTGTTTTCCTTCGTGAGCTAGATACGAACACGAACCTGAGACGTGAGGTACTGAGGAAAAGGATTTTGCTCTGGTGACCGGAACAGAGCAGGTATGGAACGGAGAAGGCAGTCATATAGAGATAAAGTTGAGCGTCGTAGAGTAGTAAGGTCGAGTTGGGAGTGGCTGCGGCCGAAAAGATGTACCGCAAGGGAAGGTAATGGAACGGAGAAGTAAAGAAAAGAAGGGGAAGGAAAGTGTGCAAGTATGGCGTTTAGTTGAGCCAGCTCTTGGCAGCCCCTCCAGTAGACGAGCTGCCCGCGAATGGCGAAAAGAAGGCCGGCTATCGTCACTGGACTTGGCCCAATCTTCGCTTTCAGCCGGCTGCCCGATCGGGCAGCGGACGGGCAACCGGGCGGTCACGCTCCGGTCAGGCCAACGCAGGGGTGGTGGGGGGAGCGAGGGAGAGGTAAGCGAAGGAAAGAAGAAACCCTTTGCTTACAGTCCCTCTTACCTCTCCTAGACAGAAAGCAGAACTAGGAGCCGAGTGCAGAAGCGGAAGGAGTGTAGAAGAGCGCAGGAAGGAGTAGCAGAGCACTGCAGTAGTGGAGGAATGGAGAAGTGAGAAAGACGACTCGTGTCGGTGTGAAGAAGAACAAGCGAGAGAGAGGGGAGAATGAGAAGTGAGCGAGGAGAAGGAGGAGAGTAGACGGAGAGGGGAAGGAAGGGGAGGTCTGTATTTTTGCTGTGGATACTGAAGGGATTGTTGTCCGATCCGAGAGAGAGAGAGGTGACGGGAGTGGGGAGAGGAAGGAGGAGGAGGAAGGAAGGAGGTGGCGATGGTGATTGTCCTTAGCCTTTGTTGTAGTGCTTCGTAGGTGAGGGGAAAGGAGGGATCTCTGGCCAGAGTAGTAGGGAGTCGGAGGAGGAAGGAGCATTTCGCAGGGCTTTCTGCTGCTCCTCCTCGGTCCTGACTGGCAGCCACGAGGGGAGGGGAGAGGAGAGAGAGAGAGAGAGAGAGAGAGGTTGAGTGTTCTCCGGTTCCGAGGCTCGACTTCTGTGCGGCTCAAATTTTTTGGTTTTTCTTTTCCAGTTCGGCTCTGCTGCTCGTCTCTCTCTCGTACTCGTTCTCGCTGTGGAAGAAGAAGGAAGGCGAGAGACCGTCGTCTGTCTGACTGTCTCGTCTAGTGAGGAGTGGAGAGGAGACCTGTTTTTATTGTCTCGATCTCGTGAGAGAGCGGAAGACCGAAGACCTTGAGGTCTTGATGCGTAGATGCCTTGCCTTGCATGCCCGATCGGGTGATATAGATTACCGCCTAGTCGAGGAGTAACACCTAAGAGAACACACACATATTCATATACACTGCTGCTTACACCGATAAGCATCCATGCTCATATGCACTCGCCTATGGCCGCCCCCCTCCCTTTGCTCCTCATGTCAACATTACTATGGCTTCCGCGCCTCCTGCAGCCCCGCACTATACCGCCCATTCTCCTAAATCCACACCTTCTGTCAGCCACTTCTCCAATTGGAGTTCTCATGCTGGGTTAGGGTTCCGAGCCAGGGCGGAACGGGATTTTTCGGCTTTGCGCAATCAGGCGTGTAGTGTGGTAGGTAGAGGAGAATGATCAGTGGAGGGGGAGGAGCTGGAGTTGCGGCTCCCGGGGGCCCAGGACAGCCCCTTGAATGGAAATTTTCGCAAGTTTTCGGCGAGCGTGCAGCAGGCGAAGAAGTGCAGGAGGGTATGGCAGTTCTCTCCCACGTCACATTGCTTCCCTGTTGGTGATTGCTGCCCTCTATCATCGTCGTCATATCACGGCTCCGCCTGTCCCTCTTTTACATTCGGCTTTCCTCCGATGTTTCAATTCTCCTCACTTAGTAAATTTACTGTTTCCATGAGATCGTCCTCTGTATACATACCTTATGCGTCCTGGCTCTTTTCTCTCCGATTGTTGTGTACGTTTTTGTACGGCGATACGTATTGGTGTTTATATTCTCCTTCGTCTAGCTCGTCTCCTGTTCCACGCATCCAAGTCTTCGCTTAGGTTAACCTTCGGACCTGCCACTATCACTCTCTCTTCCTTGTCTGGGCGGTTAGACATTTATTGAGTCAAATCTTTGTCGTAGTATAATCTTGTCAGTTATCTTTTACCTTCCCTCCCTTGCTCGCCCGGGCAGTCCTTCGTACACACAAATACAGGCAAAATCGCCTCTACCTGTCTTTGATTTGTCATCCACGCTAACCTCTTGACTGGATTGCGCCCCCCATTGTGTTTTCGAGCAAATCACGGACGAAGAACTTACCTGCATTCCTTACTTACTCTCTTCTTCAAGCATATGTTGCTGATTCGGTTGTGTCTATGGTTTCCGCCTTCATGCAGTTCCTTAGCCAACCCGTTCCTTTCCACATGGCTCCTATCTCTCCCGGCTTGCACGACCGCATCCTAGGGGTCTGACTACTCCAATCTTTGTCATCTATCGCATGCACTTACTTTTATTGCTCCAGCGCAGTGTCCGGATTATCCATTCAACTGAAAGTTTCAGGTTACTGAATGCCAGATGGTTCAAAACTCCGATAGAATGCGAACCGCATGAATATGAATCTTAACGAGCTGAGTCAATCCTTTTGGTAATTACTTGAATGTGGAGTAGCCTAGGATCTTCACAGTTAGCGCTCCATGGATCGTTTCCGATATTTATCATGGTGGTCTACTATCTCTGGGGTTCCCTGCAAGATCTCAGAATCGACGGGGCCAAATTTTATGCCGATGTCACTGACGTTTACTGGCTTTCTTGTAAACATTATGTCGTGGAGATGCGCCATTATGAGTTCGTATGAGGTCGTATCTCAGACACTCTACTACATATTCTGACTTAAGAGATGCGTCTGATTTGTCTTGCAGTTGATATAATCTCTGCAATTGAATTTGACAAGAGCGGTGAGCATTTGGCCACTGGAGATCGTGGAGGTCGTGTGGTCTTGTTTGAGAGAACTGATGGGAAAGATGTAAGATCTACAACCATCATCTGATGCGCGGTTTTATGGGCCTTAGTAACTTTTGGAAAGGATGAAGAGCAGGAGCTGTTTGATTTGATTATTTCGTTTTACAAGTAGTGGTTTGGCATTGGGACGAGTCCGAGCTAGAGAAGAACATTCGTGTCTCAAAGATAATTTACCTTCAGTCGACCCACTCTTCGGAACTCTGATCGTGTTTGGTTCGGCTAGGTGGTAAGCCTAAAATGGATCCTTATTTTCAGTTCACATCTACGGCGACTGGCCGATAAAGGAATAAGCTACAGTTTAGGGACTGTTCCGGTTCAGATTTGGAGTTTCTGTTTGGGACTCTTCTGAGAATTTATATGCATGGTTCATTCCACAGAAGAAGACGGAGCTTCTTTCTGATGAATTGTTCTGCTGCAGCTACGGTCCCGGAGAGAGCTCGAGAGGGCGGATTATCCAATCCCTAGACATCCGGAATATCGGTATTCGACTGAGTTTCAAAGTCATGAGCCAGAGGTAACATACTTGAAGTTCATGTCATTTGTTGCAAGGTAGAAAGTCTCAGTACTATGCAGTTTGAAGGTGCGGAAGAACTCGCGTACGGGTTCTCCGAGCGGACTGCGGCATATGTGGTTCAAGTTGAAGGGTTGATCAATACCAGAAAATCAACGAACAAAACTTAGCATTGACAAGCATCAAAGTCACGATACACGATGTGACAGTGCGACTCAGTAGGCTTGCGGGGAGGACATAGAGCTCATTTGCTGCTCATGTCATTCCGTGTTTGTTCAGTTGGTTAAGTTCTTGCCGAGATGATCCTAGTGAGATCTGGAGTGGGGATATGGCGTTGGGAAGTTCAGCGAGTATTGCCACATTATTTGTTGGAAGGTGATGGCTTGAGTAACTCGAGGCAGTTTTGGATAGTCTCAGATGAGCCAGATATCGAATATTATCCTGAGTAGCCTGGGTTAGGCAAAAACTTGGCGCAGAGGAGAATTAAGAGTTTTGAGTTTTCTCGGTTTACTATTCGTTCGCGAAGGCTTAGAGTGCAGATGGGTACGGCTTCATAAGTAGAGTTGTCGGACATCGCAGCTATTATGGAGCTACATAGTACGAGGGTTCAGATGTTAACTTCTGTACGTGGAGTTCTTTTACAACAGCATCCGGCCATACTTGCGGCGGTCTCCCCACGTTACTAGTTAAATGCCACAAAGCTTGTGTCGCAAGTAGAGAACCAGAGGCCATTATCGGCTAGAGAAGAAGCTGCAGATCCGTCCCACCGGTTCGTGAAAGTGGCCATTGCACATCCCGCGCATGTTTAAGAGGCCAAATGAATCGTTCATTTTCCCGGGTTTTCCCTCTCATAACATCACATAATCAGCGCCATGCTAGGTGAAGCCAGTCAATCAGATATACACAACAGCGTTTCGAGGGCGCTCAGTTGTCCCCGCCCTCTGACCAACTGTAATTCCCTGGCTCGGCTTCGACATCCTAAACTTTAGTGGATATTGCAGGGACTGACTTGACTTTCTGTGTGCGTGCAGTTTGACTATTTGAAGAGTTTGGAGATAGAAGAAAAAATCAATAAAATCAGGTGGTGTCAGACAGCCAATGGTGCCCGGTTTCTGCTTTCCACTAACGACAAAACAATTAAGCTGTGGAAGGTGATACATTTTCCTGGATGTATGCTCGTTCTTTTTCCGCTTGTTTCTTTTGCATAGTTATATACTACTCGTACTTGGAAAGAACGCGGTTTAGGCTTACTGACTATTTAATCGTTTTGTGAGTGCTGTTTAAGTCCTTTGAAGTTTATGCGACAAACGGTGGCCTAGGATCCCTCGAACGTTGTCTGCTGTTCTGACCCTGCTGGATGGTGGTTTGGTCGGGTCCATGGGCAGGTTTCTGAGAAGAAGCTAAAGAACGTATCAAATCTGAATGTAGATCCTTCTGTGCGGCTTGGAAATGGGAACCTGGTTGGAAGTAGTCCAGTGCAGAGCCCAAAGGGTTATGCGCCACCTCGATCCATTAATGGAGGGGCTGTTCGGCGGACATTGCCGTCTATCAGCAATGACTTTGTGTTCCCTCCAGGCGGCATTCCATCTCTTCATCTTCCCACGGTAGTTGTAACTCGCTATGGGTCTGATGTACGGTCGTAGCATTTACTTGAGAGTGGAGGGCGGTTGTTATCTTTAGGTTACAGCTAGTTTGTAATAAGTGGATGTAGTTATTTGAGATTTTTAACTCTTCAGATTTGTGCAGGTTTGGAGCCATGAAACTGCTCTTGTTGCAAGATGTAGGAGAGTTTATGCCAATGCTCACGCATACCACATAAACTCCATTTCAAACAACAGGTGGGTATTCTTTATTTTATGATTCATGATTCATGTTAGAAGAGCGCTTGTATATTGGTTTTGCCTTCGAGTCATTTGTCAATGTGATTTGCCATGCCGCGTGTATGTTATCGTACATACTTGTCCTGGTTCTGGCAGAGCATACTGCTGAATACAGAGCATACTTTTGAATTGGTCAAGGGAGTCGTTGTAGATATAAGTCCAAGGTTTTAATTGTGCCTCGAATCTGGCGAATTGTTTCCCTGTGGCAGTGATTGTGAAACCTACATATCAGCAGATGATTTGAGGATAAACTTATGGAACCTGGAAGTCAGCGATCAAAGTTTTAATATTGTTGACATTAAACCTGTCAATATGGAAGACTTGACAGGTGGGGATCAGTCACTAACAGTATCGTTTATAGTAGATTTGCAGGTTCCCGTTAGGCTTCAGACTAGAAACTCACTTCGGTGCGTTGCTTTATAGGTAGTAGAGGGTTCTTAGTTTATGAACTGAGGGTAGATATGTTGTAGCCGTCTATACTTAGTTGTCTCAGTTGGGTGTTTGTTGTGCTTTTACTGTACATACGGCTTATTTCATTGGGGTGAAATGTTTGATTACCATGCTTTGTGTGTGGTGCCTGTTCTGCAGAGGTCATCACGTCTGCTGAGTTTCACCCTTCACATTGCAACATGTTAGCGTACAGTAGTTCCAAGGGCACGATCCGTCTTATTGACATGCGACAGTCAGCTTTATGTGACCGCCATGCCAAACTGTAATTGTCATTCCTTTTGCCTTTGATACACTTTGTATTGTCTCGTAGGAAATTGGGAGTTATGTTGTGGCTGTTCTTACATGGTTTATCAGTCGATATTGACAAGAGTCTGTTCAGGTGACGCGGAAATGTTTGGTAAAGTTAGGTAGTCAGATCGACGTATCTGAAGTTACCAAATGCATTCTTCATATTTCGTGATTGTCGCTCTCTGTAACTGCAACAACGGGTGAACGAAGTCACCTCGAAACATCGATGAGCGCTCAGGCCGAGATATATGGGAGTTGCTGCATTTGTTCTAGTTTATCGTGCCCATCATCTGTTGTGCATCTTATCCTAGTTCCTGACTGTCCTGGCGCATCTTCTGATCATCACTCGGAAGAAACACATTTTAGTAATTTCTAAGATCTCTCACTGTAGTCTTATTTTCGGTAGCGTCTTATTCCTTCCGATCTTTAAGTACACTGCAGTTGCCTAGTAATGGCAGTCCCGTTGTGTGAAACGGATCGTGCTACAGACCTTCTCTGACATTGTTGAATCTCCTTCCATTTCTGTTAAAGATCATTTGGGTGATTTCCAGCATTGGATTCAAACGAGCCTTCTGGATGTTTCTGGTGTTGATTCCCGCTGTCAGTTTACATCTTTGTGCATACATTCCAAGATATTGGCCGGTGTTCATGTGTTATTCTACCAACGGGGAAGTCGTACAGAATATGACTATGGATTAACCGATCGGAATTCTGCTTGTCGTGTTTTTTTCTCAACTAGTGTATTATAGTCCATGTTTATGCCCCACGTCTTCTTACTGTTGGTTTTAGACAGGGGACTGTGGGCTAGAACGTGGATTGTCTTGATCATTACTTAAGTTTGCTTTCATTCCGTTTCTCGACAGATTTGAGGAGCAGGAGGCACCAGGCTCAAGATCATTTTTTACAGAAATTATAGCGTCCATTTCTGATATTAAATTTGCAAGAGGTGGACGGTACATTCTCAGTCGGGATTATATGACTCTCAAGGTTTATTTCTACTTGTTTTTCTGCTCCGTACCTGTGATTCTTTAAGAGAACCTCATTCCTATTATTTCGTGCCTCCGCCTTTCTTGGAGCATATACCAGAATATTAAGGGATGAAACCTTTGAGCCAAACCAGAAAACTATTTTGTTCATGTGGAAAATACTAGCACTTTTTGGGCTCTTGTTGTGCTTGAGATATCTGGTCAGTCTCCCTGTCGTGCTTGATGAACATAGGAAGCTTTTTTATGAGTAGAAGAGGTCTGGGCCAGACGAATCATGGGTTAGACTCTGATCGCTTGATGATCTGAGGCTGTAAGAAAGATTCCGACTGGTGCACATGTAACTAAATCGCAGAAGTACACCCATGCCGATGACTTTGTCATTTTAGTAAGGCGTAAATTAACACATTCTGCACCATATCGTTGAGAAGCACTACGTCGATCTTCGGGTGTCTAGCAAGCGGTCTACGAATCAACCATTGATTCGTAGACCGCTTGGATACTGTCAGAGTAGTTTCAACGTGCACGGTCAAGTTTGAAGGATACGAACTGTAATGTCATGGTTGAAGACCTTTATGATAGTCTGTTTGACCACGGTCCTTTCAAGTTTCATAACCAGGGTTTGTGTTGAATGTGAGCCAGTTGTGGGATGTGAATATGGAGGCCGCTCCAGTTGCAACTTTCAAGGTTCATGAATATTTACGTCCGAAGGTATGTATCGTGTTTCTCTTTTCTTCTACTGCGATCCTTATGTGCATACTGTCAACGGGAAGCTGGACGAGGTGACTCTGGAGGGAATTTTGACTGAGATTCGTTTCCGATGTCCTCTGATGGTTATATGTTGACGAGACGCAACTAACTTTGCATATTTGTTGGCAGTTATGTGATCTTTATGAGAATGATTCCATCTTTGACAAGTTTGAGTGTTGCCTAAGTGGAGATGGACAACGTGTGGCCACTGGATCGTACAGGTGTGCTTCTGTCCATTTGTTTCTATCATGTTTTGTAATATGCTTGATGGAGCTGCCTTCTTTCGACAGAAGATTCCTTTTCTAGTTATGGTGGTTATGTGAGTAAAGGGGGTATGTGAGTGTGGTTCTTGTCCTACGTCCCTCAAGAAGAGTTGTTTTAAAACTATGTTCCACTCGGCTCCTGAATGTACACCTACTCAGTGCCTATATGCATCAGTGACATTGTGGCAAATATACTACCTCTATTCTCTTCTCTTTCTTTGTTTTATATCTTCCCCTGCCTGATAGCTCATTTCACTCGATAAAACTCTGCTCTTCAAATTCAAAGCTTCGTGGGGTTCTTGGCTATCTCGTTCTTGCTCGCCATTGACGATCTTCACTCCATACACTATCATTCGGTTTAAGTCCTGCTCTGTCAGTTCATCTCCAGCTTTTCCCGTTCTGCACTTGATGTTGCTAGAATCAGTCACATTGCATCTTTCTCGGTTGCATTGCACTCTGCATCACACTCTATACCAAGGGGAACCTGGAAATGTGCGTCTTGCTACACATTCCCATCGGCACACCCTTCGTTTATAAACAATTCGCTGGCTCGCTTGACAATTTAGCGCACATTTGGCCCTATTGGATACTTACTATGTACTTGGCCCCGAATTTCCCTCTGTACTAGAGAGTGGCCCTTGATAAAATCTGCCATTCTCGACGTATGAATATATGTTCCACTCGGCGTACTTGTTTTCCGCACATTAAGCTTCTGTAGTATTCGCTTAGTCCTCTACTTGACTGACTCTCTGTCCTTACTGGAGACAAGTTCAAAGCTGTATTACCGTGCGCTTTTCTCATCTCCCTGAGGCTTAGTTGAATAACCGTACAATGTCGACTTCCAGTTAGATCTTATAGACGCTGCTTCAGTTTTTTGTGTGGAGAATTTCTAGGCGGAGTCCAGATATGTATGCTGTTGCACAGACGCTGCGTCAGTTTCTTCTTGTTAAGATTCGACTTCGCTTCGTCCAGTTATGTAGGTCTAAACGGATCTCTCTATTATGTGATCCACTTAATGGTTGGGAGTAAGATGTTCAAACTCCTGACACAAGATGTATGTGGTTGGTTGCTGTGCAGCAATTTATTTCGTGTGTTTGGGGCAGTACCTGGCAGCGAGGAGGCATCTACCCTCGAAGCTAGCAAGAGTCCAAATAGGTAGCAAATTGGTCAATGCATCAATTGGTTCATAAGGCTTACCAAGATCAGATGTTCTTAATTTACTTTTTGTATCAGTTAAGTGTTCCCTAGGTTGTGCGTAAGTGTGAACTGATGGCTTTTGTGGTGGTGTCGATCGGGAACTCCTGCAACCTCGGCTCATTGGACATCATAGGCGGCTGGTGCAGACTCCCACGAAGACTGGAAATCGCCTTTTTAATGTTCGAGGTAGACGTGACACTAGAGGGCGAGGTAGTTGTCTCGAATAATTTTTGTTTTGTTTTGTTTTTGGGTGATGTTCTGCCCGTTGCCACCTGCGGAAGTATTATTGCTACGACCGGGATGCTCTTCTTTTCTTGAGAAGGAACTCGAGTCCACAGAATAGTTAGTATCGACGATAAATTTGTACCGAGTAATAAGTTGGAGTGTTGTTTTAATCGTTTGCAGGTGGTGACAGCCCTGGAAGTGAAATCAATGGCGGGCAGTATGATTTTACGTCGAAGCTTTTGCACCTAGCATGGCACCCGGTTGCAAATGTTATAGCCTGCGCTGCTTCTAACAGCCTGTACATGTACTACGCATAGGAATCATCGTTGTTTTCAGTAAAAATATTTCACTGAGTGATTTTTTACCTCCATTGATTTGTGAGGGATATCTTGGGAAGAGAGGGAGAGAGAGGAGTGATGAGGGAGAGTGAGGAAGAGGGGATGGGGAGAGGGAAGTCTGATGGTTGCAATTATCATGCACATTTTTTCGAGATATCATCATGGTGTAGTAGTCCTTCATTGAAGTTTGGTGGACTGCAAGAGAACACGCTTGGTCACAAGCCACGACCACTTTAGGAAGGTTTTTCCAAAACTAGGTGACGAGGCTTTAGTCCTATCTGTAATGTCAATGGGTTGCTTTTTATAGCTGGTCAATCTCATAGCAAGAAGTGTTGCCGCTCGCTCTTGTTCATCAATCACAAATCACTGGGTTGTTGCATGTAAGCTGAACTTGCTTCGTGTCGAGTCGCCTTGTCTGAATATGGCGATTACATTTGCTGTCCGAAATTTTGTCTTGGCTGTCTTCTCTGGTCGCTGGGTGAATGTATTTGTTTTGTTTGTCTCTTGATGATCCCAAGACTAAATGTTTTAGTCAGATTGCCGAACAAGAGGATCACGGAGTAGCATATCCGGCTCACGAAGGGAATACTGAACGCACCAGATTTTAACCCGGGCAAATTTGCAGTGTCGAGTTTGAGATACACAAGCAAGAGGTTCAAGGGAGTTTCGCTGTTTTGTCTGAAAGCTCCTTGACCTTGGCAGTAGGGAGTTATTGTTATAACGGACACTTCGAACTTGAGCAGAGAAGCATATCCTGGGGGAGATCAGATTTAGAGCAAAATAGAGTTTGTCAATACAGCAGTAAGAATTGTGCCCGTTCCTCATAGCGTGTTCGTCTACTTCGTTGCACACCTTGCGATGCAGAGGAGCAGTTGCTTGTGGTTGTGGGGCATGTCCGTCCCCCTGGTAGGATTTGCTTACCACAAATATGGCTGTGTTACTTCTCATGATAAGGGAGGGGCCTGAGGTGATATAGCAACGTGGTAACCCATGCTTACTGAAGTACTGCAAGTATTCTACGAAGGTGTGCCTGAGATAGAGTTAAGTGCTGGGGAGCACAGCAACGTGCAAAGGGACGGGTAATGTTGACGTAGCAAAATCAAAGCCTTTGGCAGGAAGGGAAGGGAGGGCGAGGAAAGGAAGTAGGATCAGTGCAGTACGAATGAGTCCTTTTGAAGCAAGAGGGTACTGCGACTACGAGGTTCTGGAGAACGTAGAACGGTACGGATCTGGTACAGTAGCAGCAATGCTGAGCACGCTGCGGAATCTTTTGCACCCTTAGGCAAAGGAGGATAAAGTCGACACCCGAAGTATGTCTCGCTAACAACCTTGCTAGTACCAGTCATATATAATTTAGTGTAGCAGAAGATGAATGACTCAAACACAATTCAGTACTAGTCATCTCTGAGGAGTTCTACACTCTCAGAATTACTAGGCATCTATTTGGAAGTAGAATGTGATTTAAGTGCAGAATTTTGTCATCGATAATTTATAGTGAGTTGGGGATGTTCTCCATTCGCGAGTATTGAACACAGATTTGGTGATGTTGTTCAGATCGAGGTCTTCAACAATTTGGTAGCATCATACGTACAGATAATTCTCAGATGTCTATCGAAGTGTCCTAGCAGCGCAAAGGAACGGGCTTTTCCTTTTTTCCTTTTATGTTGCACAGTCTTGTATGCTTTCATAAGAGTATTTATATTCAGTTCGGAAAAAGTTGTCAGTTGCTTCTTTTATCTTGAAGTTGTTTGTCATGTTTTATGTTCATTCTTTCTAGATCGAATATTTTTGTTATAGGATATGGCACTTGTGATTTTCACATGTGGTTTGACGGTCTCTTTTATCTCCCTTTGTTCTTCTACCTAATAATGTTTCTCCTAGTAATGTCTCTCGGAATGTCGATCAGAGAGAGAGTATGCTTTTCCTTTTGCGAATAGATATCGAAGGGGTTCTCTTTGTTTTTGTGTTTTTATACAGTAACGTGTCTCGAGACTATCGACAGAGAGTTCTTTTATTCTTATTGAGAATAGACATAAAAGAGATTAGGAGTGTTTTTTGAAATGAGTAGAGAAAATTTGGGATTTATAAAATACTTTTTTATGAATAAAATGTTAAAAGCTTATAGCGGGAGTGTTTCGCATGAACAGTTTCAGAGCACCTGCATATTCATATCCTCCATCTGAAAACACATGTATATTATATTCATCTTAGTTATGTTCACTTCATGTATTTGAGTGTACATTGTTTTATTTTACAGTCTAAATCAATGTATTTGAGTGTACATTGTTTTATTTTACAGTCTAAATCAATCAGGTGCGGTTTTGGGTGGCTGTATTGAAACTTAAATATTCAACGTATCTCTCTAAATCAATCTGAAAATGAATATTCAACGACTATCAGAGATACTTATTTCAGTTATCTTATTAATTCCTCTAAGTTAGAGGGTTAGTTTAACTTCTTATAATATAGAGCGATGCAGGATTCGAACCGAAACCAAACTGTCTCCAGACTGAAACTGTTGTCACTACGACAATACACTATATTTGTTTATAATATACGGTGTCTCCACAATATATTACATGTTGTCTTCTTTTTGAGCAAAAAAAATATTCGATTATAGGTTCATACGACCAAAATTAAAATAGTAATAAAGTCTTTATACTCTCGAAGGAACTTCTTACTATCTCATGCGAAGACTCATAACAAAATATGTTTTCAACATAATGTTAGATAAATAAATATATTCTTTTTATAAACTCCTATCATAGCCAATTATTGTTAAACACCTATCATAGCTAATTACTGTCTAGAATCTTCTTTCGGTTTTTTATGTTTGTCTTCTTCTTTCTGTTTGCCAAAAGTACACTTTGGATGTATATTCAAATCCTTCATCTTCCGATAGAGGAGATAAATATACAAGTGGTTAATTTAATACCTAACCTTTCCGACAGGAAGGGTTAAGTATTAAATTAACATCACAATATATTAATGTATTAACGAGTGTGGACTCTCGGACTTGTATCTTCTGAAGCGCGGCACTCAGGACAAGACTTATGGATTATCTCTTACTCTTCCCGAGTGTGGACTCCCGAACTTGTACCTTCTGAAGCGCGGCACTAAGGCAAGACTTATGGGTTATCTTCTACTCTTCCCGTGTTTCCAGGCATGGGTAACAGATAATAGTTATAAAATATTTTAATTTTTATATGTATTTAATATATATTTTTTACTTAACACCTATATATATTCCAGATATCATAAAGCGAGCAAAAGTTCCCGGAGTTCATCCAGCATGCATATTCTCTTTGAAGTTTTGGGTGTTGAAATAAGTGAGCTTTGTGATTGAGAGGTTTGTAACTGAAATAAGTAATTATTCTTATATGAATAAGTAATTATTCTTGTATGAATAAGTAATTATTCAGATAAGAGGTGGACCACTACTATAGTTACCCGTCTAGTTTTAGTGCAAACTATTACTATAAAGAATGGATTGTGTTCCACTATAAATATACATTTAATATCTAGGAGAATCTTTTAATATCATAGTAGTGACTAGAGCATGTAACTCATGTAGATTGGTCGAGGAAATTAGACCGTTGTTAGTCTTGGTGATTTCGACACCGAAATGAAGTCATCAAAGAAGCATTAATAGCTGTTGTCCTCACGTATGAATACAGATTTATTTTTGTCAGTAAAGAAATATGTTTTCCAATTTATAATCAAATTAAATACATGCATACTGCACCTTCCATCTGAAACTGGGAGTCATGAATATGCAAGAAGATAAGACTTATGATCTTTATATCATAAGTATTAGATGTTGGATCAATTATTGTAACCAGAGCGTTTGTCAACAGTTTTGCTTGCTTGTTGCTCTAATATATTACTTTTGATTATAGAATGTTTAAGAAAAGCTTTTGGCTCTAATACAGTATTTGTCATTAAACAATTAATCATTGTGACATGTGCAAATTAACGAGAGTTTTTCACCTCACAACATCATGAGGTTTCAAAAGTTCCTCAATTAGGCAGAAACTGCAAGTAGATTTCGTATTAATCTTAAACACATGTCTCAGCCAAATACACATACCGAGGGTTTAACGGTAAAGAGCTCTTCTTCACTTTTCTCGTATAAGAGTTCCACGGATAAGAGTATTCGGGAAGTTCTTAGTTCTTATTCTTTTGGAGAAGAGAGTAAAGACTAGAAGTTTTGATATTATGATCAAATTTTCTTTTTGCGGAAGAGTTTGGTCATAATTGAGGTTATTTTTTCAAAACAACGTCATTTATTGAAAGCTCACTGATTTATTCCGAGTTCTATTTTCATACTGCTATGATAGGTTTGCTCACGAGCGGAAGACAAGAAGGATCCAAGTGTTACACACCCAATTATCATGTTTTGGTAAAACTGGAATATATACAAAGAGTAAGGAAAAATCTATTTAAGAGAAAGTTTACGCATCTTCGTTACTTAGATGCTCGTCTTCAATCCAACAACAATTACTTAACCTAATTCCAGTATGGAAAATACTTATCCTCACAATAATTATCCTCTATCTACTTCGACGGGATCGTGGAGTTCGTATTTACTGAAGAATGGTATAATCATATTCCTTTAGTAACTCTTCCTGTCGATGTTATCTTTATTTTCTATTTAAACCATATAAATGTATTCATATATTTTATGTTTTTATTTTAGTTAAAATTTACATGTAAGAAATGGATAAAAGACCCGAAGAAAATACTGAATGATAAATGATAATAGTTAGTGCGATATCAATGTACTGAAAACACACAAAAACCCGAAGACATAAAACAATCTTAAGAATCCAGCAATACTTTTATTTCTTGTGTAAGTTATGTGTTCTCTATTTTCTAATTTGTATAGTACGTGTCGACTCTCTGAAGCCCGATGAGTATTCACATCAAAGGTGGCATAACGACCAAATTCAGACTTGATGAATCATGCTTATTCACCTCTTCCATCTGAAGATGGAAGAGGGCTGCAAGTATAAATACATTCATTTATTACTTAACCCTTCTGACGAGAAGGGTTAGATAATAAATGAATGTATTTATTTAATGTATCATTTTTGTGTAGTAAGTTCCTGCACTTGTATCCTCTGAAGCGCATAGACCTGCACATTACTTATGGATTTTTTAATAACGTTTTCACTGTTCATGGAACATAATAGTTAACATTTAATGTTTATCAATATTTTTATTAAACTTCATCTAAACTGTTCATATAACAGTTATATTATTTTCTGTAACATAAAGAAAATAGTTCCCGCTTTCGGAAAAAAGAACTTCACGAAGCAGACGATAAATGCAACCAGGGATCCCGAATTTAATGCAAAACGAGACCATTGTAACAAACCACTCTCGACATTAGACTAGAGACGGCTAAATGCAGAATTTAGTTACTTCGTACATCCCTTGTCTGGGAGAAGAAGGACCGATGTGCAAGCTTAAGTCGACCAACCCTCTTCGCTCACGCAGAAGTCAATTCTTCGTAGGACACTTGCTCACTTTATGTCCTCCTTCTCCACACAAAAAGCACCTCGGGTTCTTCATCTGGTTCTTACGACTACTCTCTATTTCTTCTTCAAATTCTAGTCAAAATTCTCCTTTCGTCAGATCAGCGGTAATTATCACCGAGTAGCCTTGAGGAATCTTGCTCAACCTCAATTTTCACTCTTGCTGTCCTTCCATGGCGATGATTTGTCATACATCTCTCTCACTATGTAGCTTGTTTGACACTTTTGATCACTTGACCATCCTCTCGCTTAGCAATCTCTCACATTACTAAGTAGAAGCTTAACTTGTCAACTCCGAGCCTCAGAGATCGAACAAAATCCACTCCAAGAATTCTGAAATTCCTTCAATTTCGTCACTCTTCAGTATGCGATATAACAGATTTGACCCCCCTTCGCTTCGAATGCCATAACTCAAGTTTTACTTGATCAATTCATGCATGATTTGGGTGCCTAGATAGCTTATCTTGCAAGCTATAAGCATGAAACATTTCAAGGTCTAACTCTGAAAACTGAAAATATGAAAATGATTGAAAACTCTTTCTCGAGAGCTCACTGTTTGGTACCAAAAAACCCCCTTAACTTCCGAAAGACATAACTCTCTCTTTACAATTGATCTCTCAGAGATATAAAGCTTGTTGGAAAGCTTATTTTGCCCTCTATAAAATAGTGAATGTACAAAGGTTTTGAACTCATGTTCAAAAACAGATATAAACTGTACTAAAGACTAAATACATATCTTTGTATCGAGATCCCGGCAACAGAACCAAAAATGTAAACCGGCTTGTCTCTCACCCAGGGGTACCTCAGGTGACTAGGATTACTAGTGCACCTTAATTACAAAGATTCAATTATACCCATGCTCACTTTACTCAACACTCTGACCCGTATGATCACATCGGTCTCTCTAATAGCGTTCCTACAAACAAGTTCTAATCCCGCTCTCCACATTGCATCACAGAGTACTCAAGGACTCCTAAGGTCTCCAATGCTCACTTTACTTATAGACAGGAAAATGACAGTCCCTTCCACCCTCTCAACTCCTCCTTATATACTCTACAACTTCTTACCATGATAACTTTCACTAAGTTACGTTACCTCATGGTAAGTGCATATCCCAAATAGTTAAACCTCTAAAGGCTACTAAGACTTTAAGAATAGCACACACATTACTTGTTCTCCTTTACTAAAGTAAGAGATTCTCCTACTTTACCTTTTGTAAAGTGTTAACTTTCCACGCTATCCAATCGAAAGACGACAACAAACTAATACGTCTTTTGAGGAGCATCTTTAGATCTTTGTGCATGACTTTCCATCATGCATCCAATCAGCGATGGTCAACAAAGTTACATACTTTTGAGAAGCATATTTAGAGCTCCACACTTGTCACATAGTGTCATAGTGGAACCTCTAATAGTTTCCTCAACTTAGTTATAACTATCTCAGCTAGTTATGACTACTTTTGATCACTCTAGATTTAGATCTTCGAACCAGAGTAACCTATAAGATAGTCATACTTAATGAAATTTATATAAGCACATACACAAATAATGAGATATTTGTGGTGTGACAGTCTTAATTATCATAAAATATTCTTGATTTATAACAGTATTTTTGTAATTGCAGCTTTTTTATTTCCGAAAAACAGTAGTATGATATAGAGAGTTCATAACAGATCTTGCACCATGTCTTTATTGTTTCTTGACGAGTGATCTTACGACGTAATGCACTCTGCACTTCAACTAACTTTGGTCTTAATTAAATGTCATCGTATCGTATTTTATGTCAAGGTTGTCTAGGAAACATGGGGTTTTGAGCAATGGAAATATCATATGTGAAACAAGGAGAGAAAGAAAAAAAGAGATAATCATGAGAGGTCGTACGCTAGATATATCAAATTTTGCTTTCTGTATAGTTCTATGTTCTCGCTATAAACATGAAATCGTACAGACCAACATAGTATGTACTCTGCACCCGAGTCCTTAATCAAATCTCTGAACCTAAACCTAGAACAAGAATTATCAAAACGTAACTTCGATAAGACAAGCACCCTTAAAGCTAGCAAAACGATTCAAGATAATGTTTGACAACACAAAACATGATCCATAACCCACCCACGTACATGCTTGTATCAAAAACAAGTTACAACCAACTAGAACTTAAACGAGTTGAAAATGCTCAAATTGTAATGAAGGTACCAGAAAGGTTTATATGAGAACTTCTTCCTTGCACCTAACAGACTTCAAATTGGATAGGATCTTCCTTCTTGATTTTGTTGGCTCCAAAAACCTTCAGATCCGACTCTTAGCAGCCAAAATATCTCAAAGTTTTGATCGCATATGAACAAGTCCTTAAAACCTCATCCATGCGACTCAAAGCCACGCACATGAGTAGACCGGACTGCGTGATATGAGATCCACCTACTCTTGTAGAGCTCTCTTTAACCCTTCAAGCCAAATGTGGCAAAAGGAATGAAAAGCCATGGATAGATCTCACCGTCATGTTCCCAATAACACCTCATACAAGCAACTTGGAGTTTTTTTCACAAAATTTAGTCATAGGAAGTAAAAAATTGGCATAAATTGACCCCTAAGATTCTACTTTGCTTGTCACATCCAACACATCAATCCAATTAACGTATAATCTTCTCCTATGTGAAGATGAAGACTTCTTGATCTCGATGACATCAAGAACGAAGAGTTTACTCATTGATCACAAGAACAAAGTACCTTTAGGTCGTATGTGAAATTTTTTTGACGAAAGCGTCTCCCTCCAAGTCAGTATCTCAAATTGCACAATGAAACTTTGTATTGTGTTCATTTTTTTTAAAGAACTCGATGGTTTCAAAGACAGCATGTTTGGATTCCGTAACAACCTGACTAGTCCAACTATCGCTTGTAGAAACTGAAATGCTCGTTTTTTCTCTCATTACGTCTCAATTCCACCCAAATCTTTCAATCCAAACCTTCTTTTCTTGAACTTTTGTGTAGTATGCATGAATTTAAATTCACTGACACGTTGTGCACATATGTTGGATCTCATAGTCCTCCAAAATGTCCACCTATAGATCATTAACACAAGCTACCTCTTAAATTGTCCTCTTAAATAAGATATTTCTTACATGTGTTCCTTCAAGTTTTGAGCAAGCAGGTCCCTTGCACCCGTAATATAATACTAGTGATCGCTAATTATCGAGTCAACATCAACAAGCTAAAGTTGAGCTTGAGTCTTCTTTCTTTCCAACTCCATAACATTATGAAGTTGGAGAAACGTCTAAACAAAGCAAATGATGTGCCATGAGAGCTTACAACGAGCTACTATCACTTGATGTAGTGAGAATAGAGATTCAAAAAGTTGATCAAATACACGTATCTTCGATGATAGTACACACTCTTGATTTGATCTTTCAAGTAGAAGCCGATTCATGATATGACATGACATGCACTTATAAATCAAAGAGGTTTTATGCGACGAAAAGCTCTATTGTAAATACCGTTCAAGATGTTCGATGCTATCCGAGGTGACCACGGATTCCATTTGCTACGCATAAGAAAAATAAATTCATGTTAGTTGTGAGAGTAATCATTTGTAACCCTGAAGAGGTTTATATGCTAGCATGCAGTGAAATCGATTTCAAGCATGCCATGAAATCGATAGCTACTTTCTCAATGAAAACCAATTCAACCTAGGACTGTAGTGTCTCGTTCAACTACAACTATAGAAAAGTATAGACGTATTTGTCCAAGAGATAATTCGATTGTTCTTAGGGTTTAGTTTATCTAAGAGGGCAGCCGGAGCCTAAAGAAATCTTCACCATGAAAATATGTCAACGTGTTCTGAGAGTGGATTTATTGTCTCTATTTCAGCTTAAGTGAAATATTACTATATGACTGTACCCTGAGCATTTTGTGCTCTATCTTGTTAATCATAATTTAGAGTTGGATACTGAAGAATTAGGAATATTCTTAGTTACTTCAAGTTGTCATTTTATGATTTAGTCTGTAACATTTTGCATGACACAACATCCGTAATCTGACTAAGATTTATAGATAACAATTTAATTCTTTCATAAAATTATTATGAGATTTGAGAATAGTTATGACGTAACCTTAGTTCCATTTTTTGATAATCAGCATAAACATCTTTCGTACTAGAGAGATTAGTTTTTCTGCAAGAAAGATGAGATCATAGGATCAAGTTCTTATCTGCAGAAAAATATTCATTTACTTTTCTCTTCCCAATCTAGTTAGATATCCGGCCTCTGTTAGGATCATAACACCCTAGTCCTTCTTGAATCTTTAAGGACCATGAGTTCTATTTTAGTATACCAAAATGCAAATCTGCATTGAAGAGATTATATAGAACCAAATGACGAATCTGAATCTACTTGACAACACTCATAAGGTGCAGCGCAAGTCATAATGTACACACCAAAAGTATTCTTATTACTGAATTGCGAAGTCTTTATACACAAGGACAAGGACCAGAATATTTACCATTAGGACGGCTCATGTAGCTTTCCTAATAATGGTTTGGCTTGGTGATGTTTTTGATGCTGGAAAATACTTACAACACTCAGTGCTCAGCGCACGAGAAGGAGCGTAGCTAGCAGTTTCTTGACAACGTAAAGTAGATGATTACGATTCTGAATTGTAGTAAATATTGAAGGTGTATCTTTAACTTGAGACGTCGAGGTTTGTGTACATCGGACATTGAAAATTATCAAAGGAGCTTGTTATTCCGTTTTTTGAGACGTGAGTTCATGATAATATACAGCCGAAGTTATGCAGCAAGATAGGTAATGGCTTAGACAAAGAACATAGTCCTAGATTCAAAAGGTTTGACATGGAACTGATATTTTACCAACATAGAATTGATATTAAGCAGATAATTGTCTGTAGGACAAGAAGAGGCACGACTATATGGTACGACTATATGATGCAACGTTTTCAAGAATCTCATGATACTACAAGTATGCAATTTATGGCTTGCAAAAACTCCTATTAACGAGTTATAAGAACAATAGTTTTGTCCCTCAGGGCTCTTCGTACACATCTTGTACCACAAACGAATATAAACCATAACAGTTTAATCCTCGTTTCGCAGCTGAGGAAAAAGTAGAAAAGAACCATCACTCAACAAAAAATAGCTTCTGGTCCATGCAGAAATATCTTTGTCTATCCAAGAATCAATCATTTCACTCTGGTCTCATCTCATAGATAAGAACGGATCTAGAAAGAACCATTTCTCAACAATTGGAAGTTGAGTAGTTTCAGATCTCTATGCTCGAATGACACGTTTCGATCATTCTACTATAACAACAGACATCTGAATGACACGATCAGGTCATTCCACTATAAAATCAGCCTTCAGAATGACTCGTTTTGGTCATTCCACTATAACACGAACTTTCTGAATGACTCGTCGGGTCATTTCACTATAACTTTATACATCTGAATGACATAATCAGATCATTGTACTATTAAAACGTAGGCACAGAGTAGATCGGGTAAAAAGCCAACAACATGAAGCCAACAACATGAATAGTCAAACACGAAACGGTAGCAATAGAACACTCAACTGTACAATACTGCTCATATATATCAACTCTTTGAACAATCTCTTTGTGTGCTTCTCAAAATGACTTCTCACGTTCAGTTGCAGATGATAAGTACAATGTCCATGAACTATGTTTGGAAATATTTCGGCAATGATAACTTCCAACCGCTTCTATCGATCTGATATTATAACAGTCTCTGAGTGCATCCCACTCCACAAAATTATCTCCAAGTATTGTAATTCTTGATTGGGATCACTGCATAAGTTAAAAGGATAGATTTATTACCTCCATCAAGCACGGACGCCATTAGAATTTGACATGAGAACTTCCTATTGTTGTTGTGGTGCGCATCAGTAGCAATGTTCTTTTGGCAGAACGGAAGTATAAACTTGCAAGCATCGGATGCGATGAAAGATCAACAAAAAGTTTGAAGGCTATTGTCTCAGTTTATCAATCCACAATGATCATGCGATCCACCACAGAAATACGCCTGCATAGTGCAGGTATGTAGTGGAATGAGACACCTTGCTCCTCGTGCATCCACCCTCGTGTGCGCTCTCACCCCACCAACGAGCATATAAAATGTACATTGTGTACATTCTGGTAATTGTTACGGATTTCTTCCTGAAGACTCCGCACTCGAACATTATGGTCTACTACAACCTGGTTACTTAGAACTGTGTCAAGAAACATAGAGTTCAAAGCTAACGCATGCCAACATGCGAGATGGCTGAGACAAAAGTATAGCAGATCGCAGATAGTGATTTTAATTTGCCCGTAATGCTTTCTCTGCTGGGCTCTAATTCGCCACAGACAACAATCTGTGACCACACCGGACGAAGGTGATCCACTACCATCACGATACCCTACCTCACCTGTAGTGAGGTACCGCATTCTCTCGCCTGCTCAACCGTTTACGCTTCTGACATATAGTCTGTTCCTTTTCGTCTCTTCGGATACATTTGAGGGTGCAATAACACGGCAAGAGTTACGTCTTTGAATGAAATCAAAAAATTTTGAGACTGGTACAATGATTCCTCGGTTGGGAGTTGAGGCGTGCTTGCATCTAAACAGAGTTCTGACCCTCTCTTGCATGCTCTCATTTTTGAACCATACCTACAAACACGAACTCTACATGACGAAAAAGACGTTGTCCTCTGAAATGCCTGGCTGTTTAAAAAAGACCAGCATTCGAATGATCAGTCGAATTCTGCAAAGCATTGAAACTCCTCGTCTAGTTTTAGACGTCCTGCCGCTTCTCGCACCTGCTCCAACGTCCTCCCATTCACATCGTGCTCATGATCCGGAATTTGATCCATGTGTGCTCTCTATCGATCAAACGCGGCCAGTACATCCTCAAGTCGATGGTTACCTTGAGCAGTAAAACTCACTAGTAAAACTCACTAGTAAAACTCACTATTAAATCGCAGCTCGAGAAGTAAAGCTGATCGACAATATGCTCAAGAAAATTATCAATTTCGTTCTGCTGTAACATTTCCATGAAAGAATTTCATGGTTTCAGTCACGAGTCTACTACTCACGCCAGTCACGAGCACCTCTCCTCACTCACGGCACTTGTGCATCTCTCTTTCGCAATATTCACGCCCATGTTCGTGAATTCTAAAGTTCTCCCGTTCGTTCGGTAGCTGAGTTGGTTGGGTCTCAGACCACTAAGCTAAAAGTCTGGGGTTCAAACCCGCTGCTCTCGGTTGGAGGTGCAAGAAGTCGCTATATGTGCTGTAAGTGCAATCTGGTCCGAGTACGCTGTGGTTACCTAAAAAGTACAGTCCGATGCCCCTTGAAGGGATAAAGCGGACAAATTTAACTTTTAACTTTATTAAACTGCTCATCCTCATGTTGACATCCATGTAGACTTTAACTCCTAACTGGAACTCGATGTAAGATCTGCGACCTAAAAAACTGCCATGCGGTGTGGTCAAGATGTACCCACCAAGTCAAAGGGTGTTAAAAAGACCTAAGTTCTGCAGGGTTGTCCCCCATGAGGGGTAAGCGTAAGCCGCTTCCGGTGATTACAGCGCAATTACTTTAGGGGCTATGTAAACAGTGTTCGATGCCGTTCGTAAGGTGGGAACACGCTAAAACCTCCCACATGTTTTATGCCCACGGAGGCACTGATGACGTACCTTCTAACTTCGGCTTCGCGTCGGTTCCATCAGTGTCGCGCTTTGTAACATTTTGGAGAGGCTCATGAGGATTTCGCTGGTAATGCTTTTCTGCGGACAACAGCAAGCTCTTGATCTTCTCACTCGCCATACTTTGCAAGATGGGAACACACACATGAGAATCTCCTCCGCTTTGTTTACGCTTTTAGCCACAATCTCCTATCACCCGTGCAAGAGAGAACATCAACCGTAATAGCTGGGCCTGCACTTGTGCAGTGATTGTGACCAAATACTGAGAGTTACGATGATATACAGAAGGCACTTCCGAATGCCTCTCGTCAGCCCAGATTAGTTGATCAACACTTGTGCTGTGATGTTGTGTGACACAGATGCACTACGAAGAATTCGACGGAGAATCATACTTCTACCAAACAACTTCCTTCCATCGCGGATGGACGAGAATGGAATCCTGTCAAGAACAGATTTTCCTCTACACAACTGTGCTCGAGTGAAACCTCACACGCTCAAGTATACTTCCAACTGGATGCATTCACATGATATTTTGTTACTTGCACTACAGAACTCAGCAGTGCAACTCCCAACTGATTGACCTGCAATCAGACCTGCAAGTGAAAATCTTCAAGCGTGCTTCTAAAAGTAATCAAATGAAATGTACATCTAACCATGTAAATCCCAACATACAACAGTTCCATGGACACAGGTGACAATAGAGCATGTCGGTGTCAACAGGTGAGTTCAGTTCCTGAACACTCATGATTTGCTTTGCTTCCAACCATATAACCGGTAAATCAAAATGCACCATTTTACAATAAGTCTGCCACGATTGGGCTTTGAAATGGTCTGCTAAGTTAGGCTTCGAATCTAGTTACTGAATGGACATCGAGGTGGGTCTAGACAGAGCGTTGAGCGACATTTATGGCTTACACACTTCCAAATAATAGCCCAGTGGAGTAACGGTGGGTGCATGAGGCTATATTCGCAGACAAGGTCCCAATATTTTAGCTCTTCTACTGGACCACCTTGTATTTCATTGTAGTCGAGCTGTGCCATCATCATGATGTAATCTAATCAACCGCAAACTAACAAGTGTTTCAATTGGCAAAAATTCCGACTTACTAGCGAGTGTGCTTATGTGATACAAAAGCCGCTAAGACCAGTTACTGTCCTACAAATGCCCGCCTTCATCTTCTGACAAGATCTACAACCTGTTTTAAGGGCATACACAAGAATTAAAAAAGCCACTACGGTAGCCATGAGTTCAAGGACATGAGTGGGGGACCTTTCACTGCGGTCCTCTCCACATGGGTCTAGGATGTCCCATGTTCGGATGCCATGGTTGGGATGGTTGAGGCTGCTGAGGTCTCAAATCTCTCCCCAGCGGGAAGGGAGGAACGGCACTGGCCGGTCCTGGCCTTACATTCCGCTCTGGAGTTTGATGCCATTGTTGTGGGGCAGGATACGGCGGAGGTGGTGGCGGAGGCGGAGGTCTATAGGCACCTTGAAAGGGAGGTGGACCTGGTCTTCCTCGATCATTTGGCACCCAAACGCTCAGATTATCTGCAACATTGGCCTGTCTAGAACTCTGGAAGTCCGGGTATTCTCTACCTACAGGTCTCAGTTGAGGGTCAGGAGGTGGAGGGCCTGGAGGACCAGGGGGCCTGGGCCATCTACTGTTCCTGCCGACACCTGAATCCTGACCAACTTGTATCATTGCATTATCATTAGCAGAAGGAGCAATGACAAGATGAGACCCATTCGTCCATTGCCTCTGACCAGCATTATGCATTTCCTGTTGAGTAACCACAGTGTTTACTTCCACTTGTGGCAACCCGACCATTCCACCATAATTCGGTGGTCGCACATTAGGGGTCATTATAGTCTGCGGTCTCATATGCAACTGCTCTTGACCAGTATGACTTTGTGCAGTATTCACAGGTGGCCTACCAACAGCCGCCCCGACACTATTCCAAGCCTCAGGCCAGTTGGTCACTTTGTTCGCTTGAGACTGCACTGACTGCTGTAGTACTTGATTACCTCCACTCGGCATTGGAGGCAGCGGTGGTGGCGGTGGCAGTGGTGGCAGCGGAGGAGCCATCCGAGCTTGCTCCCAACCAGAGGTGCTGCCCACCGGGGGCTGCATCTGTGGTGGTGCTGAATATCGGTTGTCAACACCAGCCTGCGGAACAAATCCTGGGTTCTGTTGGTGTCCCATTCCACCACTGTGTGGATGCTTCAATGCTGAATCTTCAACTCGCATCGTTTCAGTTGGCTGCACACACCAAGAACGCGGAAAACAACATGCGTTGGTCACAAACGTCCTCACACTCTTTGATCATGCACTACACCTAACTGAACGAATTGGTAAAAAGATCCACGTTTCCAGGTGGCCACTTAAAGATACAAAGCGAATTTGAATGGCCCCTACTGACTTCTACTTGCAGGGAGATTCGTCTCTAGACTAGGTTATGACTATACGGTGTACAAACAGCATACAGGAACCCTTTACGATCAGTGACCTTCGCATATGTGAAATGTTACTCAGCTGGAACTGGAAACTTAATCTGGGTGCTGCGTTTGCTGATAAGAAGGGAATTCTAAGGTTCAAGACCTGCTCTAGTTCTTTGCTTTTAGCGGTCAAGCAACCAAAAACACACCCACAACTACAATTCCATTTACTCACAGGCTATTGGCTGTGCAAAACAACACTCCAGGTTCACATGTTCACATTTTTTAGTTTGGATGGGTTACTGAGTTATCTAGCAAGGGAACTTCCAGATGGATTAATTGCGTCTCATTTACTACACGTGCGTCACACACTCCAGCTACAGGTTACTCTCCCTTCGACCTAACAAACAGCCAGTAACATTGACGAATAAAGACTTTCAAGTATCCAAGTGAACTCGAAGAGAAAGTAGGGAACAGACTCACGGTACAATTATCATAGTAAGCTTAAAGAAAACCACAAAGATTGTGTGCAAGAAACCTGTTCTGTAACCTGTAGAGTGACACTGACCTACATACATTACACCAAGCATTACTTAAGCAGAAACTAATCAAATACAAGCTCGAAGAATAACAGCAAAGAATAATCCACATGTTACCCACCACCTGAGTGACAGATGGAGCTCCCCGCGCAGGTTGTGGAGGATGTACCATCAAGACTGGAATGTTTGATGCTCCAAATCTGTCGAGACCTATATCTCCTGTTTGACCTCTTAACCCGGCCCCAGGGTTCCCAGTGTTGCTCGGCTGTTTCAGTTGGTCCACAGGTGGGGCACCAACATTCTGATTGGTCATTACACCTTGAGCATAGCCCTGACCAGAGGTGAGCTGATTGACCAGATCTGGGTTCTGTAGAAGAAGAGAAAGAAGAGCTGGATCATGCGCTACTCCACCACTTGAAGACAGTTGCTGCAGTAACAAGTCCAGTCCACTGACACTCGGTCCCTTCCTGGACATATTACCAGATGGATCTGCAGTAGTATAACCACTAAACATCCTGTCTGAAGCCTCGGCCATAAAACTGTTCGAGCCGATTCCAGACGGCACCATGTCAGGGGAACTGGTATGGTCTGTTAAAATCTGGATCCCAGGCGCCGACTTTCGTTGACTGTTATCTAGATAAATCTCAAATGTAAGACTATCGTCATAGTTTGGCTCTTCTTCCCATGGGTCTTTCGGGTCACTTGGTATGCAACTCGCATCCGGATAATACGCCTCCTCTTCCCGCTTCACTCTTGCAGACTGCATTTCCTTCTCTTTGCTGTCCTCTCCAGCAGCTACATTCCACTGAGGATCCAGATGGTATACTGCAATACAACATACAGCTGAGATCACCATGACAGCAGAAACTGTAAACAAAGTAAAATCTGAGTGGCAGCAGTACCTGATGGCAAGCTAAAGACTGGAAAGACGTTAAGGGAAATTATACCTAGTGGAATCCTCCAACGGATCATATTAGCCCTCAGGGAAGCATAGTAGTCGACCATCGGAAGTTCTTCAGATGGAATATCCGGATATGAGCTCTCAACGATCTGTTTTGCCTCTGTTATCTCAATTTCCTCTGGAGGAGTTGGAGAAGGTATAGAGTATCTCAGTGCTACCCCTGCCTGGCGGTGCGGCTCGACCTGCGAGAAATGGCGTTTCCGGACTGGGCCAGAAAGTTGGTTGAGCTCTACAGCTGCAGGCTGTGTGCTTGCCGGGGCAGCAGATATTAAGTTATCCCTGCGCATGGTTTCTGCAGGTATTACTACTTCACTTCCAGCAGGAAGAACTGAAAGAGCAATAGGTTCTTCACAAACAGACGACAGATCAGGTCCCAGCACCTCCGTTGGCTGAGGCAGTTCTGAGCGCGTCACAGACTCAATCAGCCCTAGGTTAGAGCTGTAGGGGGAGATTACTTGAGAACCATCTGCAATCAATCCCGACGTTAGAGACGGATTCAGTTTGTAAGAATTTAGGGTAGAAGTATCTACAACTGTTGCTGTTTGTAAAAGCTCCTGCGAAGAATCAGATGTGGATAGAGCCACTCTCTCCTGTCTGTCTTCGGGAGATGGTGGCTTAATAACAATCTCCGACAGACCCTGTGGTGAGGCGGGTTTCACAACGTCCTGAGGGCGATCTGGTGTTGAACTGGGAGTGATAATCAGTTCCGGACGATCGGGTGATGAAGTTGGAGTAATAATCCTCGGACCTCTATCAGGTGAGGACGTCGGTGTGATCGAAGGCTGATAAACTTCCTGCTGAGGTCTACTAGCAAAAGATGTCCACTTAGAGAAGTCGCTCCTTTCCGTAGTTGACGTAAATGGAACAGTTTGCCGGTGCAAAGATGACTGTTCTATCAGCGTAGTCTTTTCATGTAAACCCTGCGGGACATCTGGCTGCTGCGAAGGGAGCAAATCTTTCTGGGCCGCTGGTTGCTGGTCTGGAGGGGCTGCAGTTTTCTTTCTTGACTTCGTTATGGGTTCCTGCAGGAGCCGTTGCAGCTTTTTCGCTCTGTAGATGTCGTCCGTAGAAAGAGGCCTGGAATTCTTCGAAAGCGTGGACTTAGATGATAGTCCAGACGACATACTCTTTCCTGCAGACGTATCTTCCACAAGCTGTACTTTGCGCCGCTCTTTGGCATCTGAAACTCTTTGTTAAGGTCTTCCCAGAACAGTATACACAAGGAAAAGCTTCCATCAAGAAAACCTGCTTCCTTAGTAACGGGCAGGTGAAAAAGCTGATTGCTTCTTGTGATCCAAAGATCACTTCTACAACAGAATAAGATAAACAAGCAGAAAGATACCACATAAACCGCACATAACCATCTCCACAACAACATACCCAGCAGCCCTGTAAGTAACTTCCTACAAAGATGAGGTTTAAGTGAATACAAGGAGAATCCATAAGTAAATAATGAAAGAAATAAGAGCTTTAAGTGACTACAAAGAGAACACTGAGGAATCAGTGCTTAACAGCCAAGGTAACCGAAACATGCAACCTAGTGCTGAACACAGCCGACTGTATATCTGCCGATCTATGTGGTTAGCAGCGGCGTGCAACTTAGAACTACCCTGATACACTGAGAGATACCTCATGGGTTAAAAACTCAGAGAATGAACACAGCAAGACGGAGACTAGGTGAATTTACGCTAAAAGTATCTACGTCTGCATAAAAAGCAGACTATATGCCAAAAGTAGGTGGAGAATCTACGCTGAAAAGAGAAGCATACTGCGGCAGGGTGCACCTCCAATCCTAAACATCGTAGCATGCCTGGAAAGCAGAACTTCCGGGCCGATAAAAGAACAGACAAGGACAAGATGCTCTCTCCTTTGTGTTTTACTAGGATCTACGTCATCTCTGAATCAAGAGTTGAGTTCTCAGACCCGAGAAGGGAAGTGCTTAAAAGGACTGTCCGGGACAGGAAGTAAATAACTTGAAGAGTATGCTGGGTTTGCTAAGTGTCGCTGCTTAACTGATAGACTGAGGGTCATGCTTAGTCCCGTGCTGACATAATCGTTGCCATGTGACTCTCTGAGTTTGGGAACTTAGGGGCCAAAACTGGAGTTAGTATAGCGTCCAGAAACTTGTAAACTGAACAAAGGATGAACAAAGTAGTATCGCATAGGTAACTATTAACCTTCCGTCAAAGACCAAGCAGAAGTGCAAATTCGAGCGTAAAATGGTGAAAACAGCCTACCACGTAGCCTACCTAAAGGAAGATAGCTTAGATAACCTCCGTCTCAAAAGCTGTCACGGAGGCCACTTCTACCGTTCACAGAAGAAACTGTGTGTATCCAAACTGTCTGATTGAAATTCATCGCCGACAAATAATTCTGAATACAGAAACCTCCTTTCTCTCTTGGCAAGAAGGATACGGTCACCCAGTGACTTTGAGGCCACTCTTTTCCTTGAAACACTCACGGCAGCAACAGCACTTTCTGATGGCTGCAGAGTAGTCGACCATCTGCATTCACCGAAAGAACAAAAACGTTAAGAAAATCGAGCAACGCTAATGTCTAAGAATTTGAGTGGGCCAACTGAAAGCGAGATCAATGTAACGCAACCAGAAGGACCCACGCCCCAGTAAAAATGAGTTCAAGGGGAAGCGCACTTGTTGAAACTTCGTCTTCCCTCCTGTTTCTTTGAGAGCGACATCATAAATCTGAACTTTATGGCCTTGCTCTCGCACGTGTGTATTACCAAGTGGTCATTCGGGCCCTCCCACATTCAACAACTTCCATGGCATTAAGATATGGGGAAGCTCGAAGAGCGAACTTACAACGCCCTCAAACCCTCGCTTCCGCGCTAGCACTTCGGGCGCAAACCCCAGAGCTCAGGTGGAGTCAATCTAATTCTCGTGGAGACAGAAAAGAGTAAAAGACTTTCTACCGTCTCCACACTTGCTACCCTCATGAAAGAATCATGCTGTGTATAGAAAACGAGGTCAAGACACCCAACAAGAGACTCCAAACTGACATCCCCAGCAACCGAATGGCCTCTATAATCGGATCGAGTTCAAGCTTGGAATCATCGTTTGATGCGCACATAGGACAGAAGATGGATATATACATAAGAACAGCATGAAGGGTGTCAAACCACTTCCAGTCGAATTTGCGATGGGATTAAGGTTGTCCCACAAGAACTTTGCCTCTGAGATGTCAGAGACTCCGCCTAACCGACATCTCAGAAAGTTAACCTACCACCCGACAACTCTTAACGCTTTTTCGTGTCCCTTTCAGGGTACACCGTAAAACTTTCTGAGAAAACCCCATAAACGCTTTGTGGGCTAAAGCTGGACAGCCCCTAATACTGACGCTACTTCAATTTGATGGGGACCTATGAGTTCGGACTTCAAAATCAATCAATAATAACCAATTCGTAAGCTCAGATTGCGTAGACTATTACCGTTGTTTGGCAGGCGGTGGTGTTGCACCCGACGGTTGGACAGGAGGTGTCGTGTCTACCACGCCAGGAGTTGGTATCTGTCAAGTACAGTAGATACCAGTCATTTTCACGGCGCAAAAATGAGATGCTAATTCGATTTCCAGTAAAACTATCTCAACTCTCCATAACCCGCCGTCAGAACGGAAAGAATCCACTCACATTGACTAGAGGGGAACCTGGAGTCGAAATTCCTGAGGCCTTATTCTCGGGCTGCGAACTCTCTTCTGCGAACACAAAAATGTCAGTAGGACTGCTGAAGATAATCGAAGGAAAAGAACTCAGCGTTACTAACAACTCTCACAAGAAACTACAGTGAAGTAACCCTTACTTGCCATCCACATCCTGAGTTCAATCCAAGGGCAGTTTACTCGAACAGGAGTCATTTTTGCCTCTTGGACGACGATGGTTATTTAGTCCATCGAGTACTAACAGTTCCACACTCTCGTTCTGGTCACGAAGATTTATATTCGAGTGTAAGGTAGTGAAGTCCTAAGACTATAGAAGCAGTAGGGGGAGCTTGTCTTGACTGGTTCTGTACGGACTATATCGTGTTCAAACAGGAACTTAAAGGCAGTATAGGAAAGACAGTTCCCTATAGGCGAGTTTAAGCCTAAAGGTAAAGGTTTAAGCCAATATTCTACCCAACTGGGCACTGGCTCGTCGGACACGGTTTTAATGTAGAACTTTCTCCACTGGAAACAACGTCGACAGTATATTATGACGAACATGCTTTCAGAGAGATGTATGTCATTTCTATCTACTAGGGAGGTTCGATGGCCTGAACGAGGGCTATCAAGCGACCGAAGCCTCGCGTCCTCCTTTAGTTGCATCGTAGATTGTACCATCTGTCGACGATACAAGCAGCACTAAATAGTTCCTCATCGTGATTTAAGTTATTTCAAACTGGTTCCTTCGTAGAAAAAAGGTGGCATAAGATGGATCGGAATTGGGTGAATTCCGGTGAATCTGGAGAAAAGTTCTATAAGGCATCGACGGGTTAGTATATCTTCAGAAGCAGTCGATACATCACATAAGTAGCTTACTACAATGACATTCTGGGGTAAGGATATTTGTATTACAAGGGATCTACGTATACGACCTACTTCTTGGTAGCGTAAGTATTTCTGTTCTGTGATATCTACGTACTTCCATGCAATCAAGGGTAAAGGTATGGCTTTTGTCCAGGTTGGGGGTACGCAATCTAGTTATAGGGGAGAACGGAGAAGTTCGGAGGACTAGAAAGTCCAGATCCTGGAACACAGCAATCGAGATTATGAGATGGTCGCTAGACGAACGCCCGCTTAGCGTCACAGGAAGGGAGGTGCGAAGAAGTCGAGAGAGTCTCAGATTTTTCTTGCTGTTGATCTAGAGAAAGGTAGCTGTCAGAGGTGGTTGCAATGTTCTAGACTAGAATACGCGTGGAACACTTAGGGAGTACGGAGTCCGCGTGCCTGTTAACGTATAGTGCTTGTTCTCTAACAATATCCTCCTGACACAATCTCTCTACTAGAAAACCTGAACTGCACCGTCCAGCTAGCGCGTGGCGTGGTTGAACGGCTACACCATCAGTGTTCTAAGAGTACAGCTGTAAGCAACCACTCCGCTGGTCGAGGGAGCTAAAGGTGCTGAGATGGGGAACTTTTGTTTGTATTAACGTATAGCATATAGGCCAAATGTGCGAATGTGCATATAATATACAATCAAGTAGAATCCACGCGTATTCTAGAATATGCGCTAACTTGCCGGCGACTTACATAGGTAAAGTAAATAGCATATCGGCCTAGTGTGCGCTAACTTGGCATACGGAGTTCGCCAATTTTTTCTAGCCGATAAGAATGTGTAGTGCGAAGCACATTTCCCCCTGGTATAGACTGCAATGTAGCCGACATGTACAATATGGAATGATGAAAGCTGATTGAAGCGAATGAAGCGAATGAAGAATTTAATGCAGAACTCAAATCGTAGAGTAAAATAAGTAAAGAGCGTCGATGAGGAGAGTGTTAAGAGGAGGAGAGGAGAGCAAAGAGGAGTGTTAGTCTACATGAGACAATAATCAGTATAAGAACAGCGGGAAGTGGCGAGTGAAATCAGTGATCAGCCAGGCGAAAGAATATAGAAACTAAATTCTGCACAAAGGTCACTGATGCATGTGGGTAATGAGCACACCCAACAAAGAGGGTTAGATAACAGTGACTTTTTCTAACCCTCGATATTATCAAGTTCCGTTAGAGACTTTAAAGTTCGAGTCCAGGGCAGTGAAGTACAAGCCACTTTAGAAGTTTGTGGGGCCTAAGGAGAAGAGACCAGTAGGACAGGCCCGTAGGGCCCCAGGAAGGCCTTTCTTCTGACAGGGAGAAAACTCCCAAGAAAAACCGCAAAGAAGGCAAATCCTTCTAAGTTCCTCGAAAATTCTAGATTTTTTATTTCCTTCCGCTATGGCATTTTGGATTATGTCAATGATGTGTCAAAAGGTCTAGTTTGATATATTCAGTCCCTACTTACTGAAATCCGCTTGATTTCTGTACGATCCAGTTTTCGTTTAGACGTGGAACAGTCTGTACTAACCGCTCCATAAGCTGCTTGAGGTCAGAAGGATCAATAGTAGTGTAGAGAGTGTGGAGGGGAAGACTAAACTCAACCTTGCCTCTGACTTCATCAGCACCTAACACACAGTCTCAGGCTACTGATGAGAAAGAAACGTGATCAATCCAAACTGGGCAGGGCATCATTGCTCTAAGAGTTTATATCCTGATCCATAACGTCTCCGGGTGAAAGTGGGTGGTGGTAGAAGTTTGTAACGGCATGCTTTCTCTTGGTCTTCTAAATCTCTCAGAGGATACGGTCAGTTTTTATGGAGAAAGGGGACTGTACATGAAGTTTCTGATAGTCGCTGTAATCATAAAAGCGAATGTAAGGGTAAGCTATATCCTTAATTTGGCCTTATGTAGTAGTTGGTAACGTAAAGTATGTTTAAGGGTCTAAGAGCATCTCCACCGCGGCTCCCCCAACCAGTTAAAGGCTCCCCTAACCAGTTCGGGAGCCAGTTAGGGAAACCTTCCCACCGCTGATCTTTATACCAGATTTTAATTTACGGAATTCCCTAAAAGCTACCTCGCTTCCTAACTTGATTGCAATAAAGACCCCCTAACCCCATATCAAACCGTTTAAGAGGAAACGTTTTTGGTAATTTTGAAAAGATTCTTGTTTTTGATATTCTTTAGAGATCCATTTAAGGAGTGCGGTGGAGAAATTCCTCCCTTACAAGATAAAGATCTTTCACTCTTCATCTGTAAACTAGAGATAAGGAGGTTAAAGGAGATGCTCTTTATCTCTATACGGGTGGAGATGCCCTAATCATGAAAGGGGTGGTGGCAGTTGGAATGTTCCATGACAGTACACACTCCCATCCCCTATCATAATTAGACCTTTAGACGTCCTTAAAGACTCCAGTTTCCAGTTACTAGCATGGACCACTTCAAACTCTGCCCACACATGACTAACTGTCGATTGCAATACCAATGTAACCACCATTCCCTTCTCCTGTCATGATTAGACCCTTACCCGCAGTTAAATACTTACTGCGATGGACCTCCAATTACTGCCCAATCCTGAGAAGAAATGTAGATTTCAGTATCAGAGTAACCAGCACTCCCACTCCCTGTAATGATTAGACCTTAACCCATGCAGTGACACTGAAACCTACTGTCAATCAGGTTGTCATGGTAGTAACTGGAATCCGTAAGGACATGTAAGGGTCTAATCATGACAGGGGATGGGAATGGTGGTTACCTGATGCTGAAACCTTGAGTTATCTTCATACGTCGAGAATGGCACATATGCTCAAGGACCACTCTCTAGTATAGGGTTATCACGCAATTAGCCAAGCCAAGTACACAGTGAGAACCAATTACCGAATGTGCGCTAACATGCCGACTGGAGTTAGCGAATTATTTTATAACCGGAGGGTGTGCCGATGGGAATGTGTAATGCGAAGCACATTTCACGAAAAGGTTCCCCTTGGTATGAAGTCGAATGTGACAGAGCAATGACAAGAAAACAAATGCTGCTGCAGTCTGATTGCTTCTAATGTAAAAACCAAATTTAATCCCCATGCAGAAATGAAGATAAACTAGCTTTGCATAATACAATCTTGAAATAAGCGTAAGCGAAGGCTATCAAAGCAAAACGTAGATGACCGCTTCTAATGTAAAAGCCAAATTTAATCCCCATGCAGAAATGAAGACAAACTAGCTTTGCATAATACAATCTTGAAATAAGCGTAAGCGAAGGCTATAAAAGCAAAATGAAGAAAAACTAGCTTTGCATAATACAATCTTGAAATAATCTTGAAATAAGCGTAAGCGAAGGCTATCAAAGCAAAACGTAGATCCAGATAGCCAAAGAATCCTCCGCAGGAGAGAGTTATCTTCATTCGTCGAGAATGGCAGATATGCTCACCATAGGACCACTCTCTAGTATAGGGGTATCGCGCAATTAGTCTAGCCAAGTAAAAAGTGAAAATCAATTAGGGGCCGAATCTGTGCTAACAATGCCGTGCGGAGTTATTGAATTGTTATATAACCGGAGGTGCAGATGTAAATGTGTAGTGCGAAGCACATTTCCAGAATAGGTTCCCCTCGACTACATTTAAGTAGACAATGGCAAGAGAACGAATGCAGTATGCTTCAAAGGCTAAATGCAAACCCCTTACTGCAATGTTGAAAGAAGCGAAGGTTATGAAATCAAAACGCAGCTAGCGCTGAACCATAGAATCCATTACAAGAATCGAAAGTTATTCAAGCAGAATGAATACAGTCATTCAGGGAGGAGCCAGACAGAGGTATTCACTGAAGAATGTAATTTTGCCGTTCCATCATTGATGGATTTAGCAGTGATGCATTTAGGTACTGAGTAGGTGAACACTCAAGAAACTAATTACCACAATGATGCTCCTACAGTTAGTAAAGTTTCGACTGAAGTTGGAGTGTTCCATGGAAGTCAATGGAGTCCAAATGGCAAGGGTCTAATCATGACAGGGGGTGGGGTGGGGTGGTGGTTACAGCGTTACAGAAATCTACATTGCGTCATGTTCCAGCTGACGTTGGAGTGGTCCATGGCAATATATGGAGTCTCATCATGACTGGGGATGGGAATGGTGGGTAGAAGGACGAAACTGTTTCTCCTGACACGGAAGGTTTATGTAAAGAGAAACGCTTATCCTTACGTGTCTGAAGTAAAACAAGAGGTGCAGTGAAGAATGAGAAAGTGAAACCCAAACAGATTTCTTTGGAGGAAAGCCTAGACCAAGGGAAAGACAAAGGCGGGTAGCCAATTATCGTGAACAAACCTTCTTTCGCTTTCTTCTTTCTTGGTCCTGATCCTCCCTGAGTCAACGGAAGTACGTCACTGCACACCCATGGAACAGACAAGCTTACTGGACAGGACTGGTGATCCTCATGTTTGCTAAAAGAGGGTGCGTTCCAAGAAATGAAAGAATTTCAAAGAGAATGCACCGTAACAGGTAAAAGAAACCAGAAAGCCGTGAAACTTTATCTTTACGCACCGGTTTCTTTTCAGCAAACCTGGAGCAGATACGATATCTGTAGAGGAAGAAGCATGTGCGTGAGAGCTTTGAACAGAAGGACCACAGCACTTAGAGAGATTAGGATGAACCAAACCTTAATATTAACAAACCAATAAAACTCGGATAATATGAGAGAAAGAAGACAGTATTCAGTTTGGTGACATAAATCAAGGGAGTCTCCGATAGGTGTTCTCATACCAATTCTATTTATCGGGACCAACAAAAGTTCAACAGAAACTAAGTTACAAAACTCCTGTAAGGATGTAAGGATTATTATGACGGATCGGACCGAGGTTCGACAGCTGCGAAAGCTTGTCCACCATCAGTATCACTACTTCCCGTCCCAACTCACTGTAGTCAGAAACTGAATCTACGAACTTTCAGATGCTAAGAAATTTTCAGGAACTTACAAAGAAGAATAAGCAGGAAATATGCAGAACGCGGTGGTCCTTCTCTCCCACGAAGAGAAAAGAATATGGCCCGAAGTACAAAAGACGGACAAAGAAGAATAAGCAGGAAAGACGCAACGCGAGGTGGTCCTTCTCTCCTACCAAGAGAAAAGGAATAGGCCCCAATTTATAAAGTAAGCAGAAAGAAGAATAAGGAAGAAAGACGAAGTGGTCCTTCTCCTTAGCACCCACAGAAGAGAGAAGAAATGGACACCAATTCCAAAAAGAAGAACAAACGACGCAGCTCTGTTGTTCTCTGCTAGCACCATAGAAGAGAAGAGCCTACAGACGGAGGGTACCCAGAGATGAAGTCGATCTATCAAATGAACTATAGACACAGTCCACACATCATGACTACAGTAGTTATGGAAATCAGACCGGGAGAAGTACCCAAATGATGAAGTGGAACTATTTGATGAACCATGAATACAATAAAAGTGACTTCAAAATGCCCACATGAGGAAGTATGACACATTCGATAAGTTGCGGACAACAAAAGTTCGACGAAGAAATGCCGAACACGATGAGGTGGACACAGTCTACAAGTTGTGGACAACCAAAAAGTGGACCTATTTGGTGAGCTATGGACGCAATAGAGGAGATCACCAGAAAAGTTGTCCACATGTTTCCCACATGTAGCTGTTCAATGAGCTATTAACACAGTTCAAAAAATGACTAGTTACGGAAAACAATCAAAAGACTAGCTAATTTGATAAAGTGGATTTATTTGATGAGAAAAAAAACAAATGTCCACATTATGTAGTTGTCCTAATCCATGAGCTTTAGACACAATGACTAGAGGAAAAAATGCACAAATTATGGAGTGGACCTGTCCGATGAGTTATTGCCAAATAAAATGGAGAAGAAAATGAGAGCAGAAGTCTCTGCACTATTTACTATGACTGGCTAAAGAGGAAGTGAAGGTAGATTTTCCTAGGAGAATTGACTGATCCGTGATTGGTGTTACGAACACATCCTGAACCAGAACCCCCCAAATTTCCTGAGCTATTGTGGTGTTGTTTTCCTAGAGTCCTCATTTGTGTACTTCAGCACACTGGCGGTTCATGTATGCAAGCCAATCCCCATCAGTAATGTACGTCCATGGAAGGAAGTTTCAGAGTGTGCAACAACGATACGGTGTTATTGCGAGCCTTGGAGCTAAAGGAAACTGGATGGAGGAAAGTATCTCTGATTACGGAATTGGGATACGGTGACCAGGGCTCCACTCCACAGAAAACTACTTTTTCCGCTTATTCTATACTGACATTTGTGAGAGCTGACGAACTAATCAAGACCTTTCGAACAGGTACTCTGACGATTGAAAACAATGAAGGAAATGTAGAAGAACTTCAGCTTGCTGTGACTTGTAACCACTCACTGCAAATGAGCTACAAACTCAAGTAGGCAGATAAACATGGATCCGATTTGAAGTGTAGAACTCGATTTGAAGTGTAGAATGCACCCAAGGATTCCCGTGACACCACACGCGGGCATAAGAATATCACCACAATACACTGTTTGTTTCTTCAAGGTACATACTCAAAGTGCGATGAGCTCAAACAAATAAGATAATACACTAACTGAAAGGCCCCAATCTCAGACTATTTGTACCCTGGATTAATAAGAGCTGTAAGATGTTTCCAGATCTGTTTGTCCCCTTACCTCAAGGACAGCGATGAGTGACCCATCCTTAATACTTTCAATAGTAACATCTGAAAAGTCTCAATTCTAGATTATCCTTACATTGCATTAAGAGCTGGAAGATGTTTCCGGATCTGTTTGTCCCCTTACCTCAAGTACCGTGATGAGTGACCCATCCTTAATTCCGGAAAGGAGGCGTCACAGACAGATCACATGAGGCATAGGAATGGTCAAGATAGCCATAATATCTACCTCTGGTATAGACAGACCAAGAGAATGCGACAAATTCTATTCTAAGACTTCTGAATAAATCAACGAGCTGTAGGACATTCTAAATCAATACTGTACAACCGCGCATAAGTGAGATTTGGATGTACCTATGTCTTGTGACTTTACCCATCAAGGATAACAACTTCTTTATCCTTATGTTCTCTAGAAATGACACATACTTTAGATCCTCTGGTTACTACTTGCTTTTTCCCCTCAAATTGAGCTGTATGGATTGATAAGGGACTTGTATTATCACAGTGTATGAGTTCTTTCATTGTACCATCCTGTTGTTCGATTCAAGACAAACCCTTCCATTCAATCCACGTTTTCGCAGCACTCAAATTTTTTTTCCTTTTCGGACCAAACCAACTACACTCAAGGTAACCTGCCATGGATACACCCTTTGAAGTAGAGAAAGGGGAAGAATATACACTCATGAGGAATTGCTTTTCACTAGTAGACCTCGCACCCTGGCTTCTGGGTGCCAGAAACAAGGATGGTTTGAGGAGAAAATCAAGCAGAATAGATAACTAGGAAGAGCCCTCAAAGTAGTAAAACTGACTTACCATAAAGTACATTCTTCCTCACCTTCAAAGTTTCAGCCAGGAAGGAGTTAAGGAACCACCTTCCTTGTTCTCCAAACTCGTATAGAAGCAACTATATGGTGCTAACCCCTAAACGAGTTGAAGAACAGGGCAGCTTCTGTAGATTTCATCATTTGCACCGTCTATGGATGTGCATCGCAGTGCATGTGATAGCAAAGTCTAGGTGGGTCCAAGCAACGCAATGAGCACATGATGTGGATTGGAAGGCTAGGAAGTACGTGCTTGAAACACTAAAGTTCTCTATGTAGAACGCCGTGATTCACGATGCGCTTAAAACACCTAAGTTCTCTATGTAGAATGGCTTGATTGACGATGCACTTGCAGCACCTAAGTTCTCTATGTAAAATGACGTGATTGATGATGCACTTGCAGCACCGAAGTTCTCCTATGTAGAATGATGTGATTGACGATGAACTTGCAGCAGAAATAGGTTTCTATAAGCAATTCAAGTGCTTGGGGCCAGAACAAGCAGATAACGCGAAATAAACCGAAATAAAAGCAATAAGGAACCGTTCAGCTATAACTAATTTGGAAATATGAAGTACACTACTTTCCAAAATTTGTGTAAAGCATTCGCTAAGATATCTGTTTCTTTACCTCAAATGTAAGGTCTTTGGCCTCGGGACTGTGCACAGAGACTCACCTTTCCGTAACTTAACTTGCCAGGGGGTTTTACAATAGATTAGGTTCACTTAATCCTTGAGAGCATCTAATAATAAAATGCTTGCAAACACCGCTTAGTAGTAGAAAGGCGAAAACGAACAAATATCACAACACATGTAGGCTTTCCCCAGATTAGGTAGCTTTTAAATCCTTCACTTCCTAATACTGCTCCACGAGTCGCTCAGCTCTCTCGTGAAAAGCGTGTAAACTACTTACTTGAAACAAATTTTTTAGTCCATATTGTAAAGACTTAACTTTCACTTTCTTCATGAACAGGTTTCACTGTTCTCGAGTGTCTCTTTCACAAACGAGTACATCGAGTACATCCCAAAGACTTCTTTTTCTTTCCTACAAGAACTCTTATTCCACACACCATTATCTTACAAAACCAAGGGCAAGGACGGTCTGACAGGAAAACCGAAGGCACTACCGAAGGCCTAAGCAACTAGGACTTCGCCACAGCTAGGACTTGGTATGAAACAATACGAAAATAAAAAGACGAAGAAACATTTTGAGCTTACTCTTCTCCATTACAGTTGTCGTTTTGTTTGTAACACTCCCTGAAGGTTTGACTGCCTCGGCCTTTTGTTTCAGCATTTTGCTCCACTTGGAAAGTAATGAACGGGCCTGAGCACTTGCATCTGGCAGTCAAAGAGTAACAGCAGCCGTCAATATCAGACATATCCGGATCACAGACACATGGAGCAAACTTATGGTTTCGAACTCAAGTTTACCCAAGTTGTGGTAAAATCGGAGTTTGTTCACATTCTGAACTAAAGCTGGCATTTGGTGTGCGACCGAGCTACTAATCGGCAAATGAGTTAAAGCCTGCAAGATACACAAAAATCAAGTAAGCTAGAGAAAAGCATACAGAGGTCAAATTCAAGGAACATTTTTAAATTTAGGGTCTGGCAAACCGGTGTTTAAATCGGATATACTCCGGGATACTCACCTAGGTTAAAGGACAACGTTTATGGGGTATTGAGCACAGTTTTGTCTGTATATTACCCTAATTTTGCAAGCACATTAGCAAGCACCGGCGCGTGACACAGTAACAAGAAGAAGAACACTAGAATAAGGTCACGAAGTGAAACAATATGTGATACCTTTAACAGCTGCCGGAGCACACTAGTCTGCTCCTCAGCAGCTGCTTCCACAAGCCATTGCCCGAGTATCTTCAGTCCCCCTTTCTCCAAGAACCTGCACAAAGGGTCAAGGGTTCACACACGATGCATGAAACTTTGGAACTAACCATAATCCCACATGAAATGGAATACCCAAAGTAGGAGGTTTCTGTAGAAGAAATTTTTAGAAATAAGTGGAATACTGATGGACACAATCGGAAGTTCAAATTTAAATAACCATAATCCCACATTAAATGGAACATACCCAAAGTGGGAGGTGTCTGTAGAGAAATTTTTGAAATAAATGGAATACTGATGGACATAATCGAAAGTTCAAATTTAAATAATAACCTTCACAAATATACCATCGCCTCCAAATGAGCAACCCTTGAAGGACCAAATCAGACAAAAGACTGAGCTGGAACTAGAAGCTACTATCTGCAGTAGCACTAGTTCAATTAAGCCTGACCTTTCAGATTAAGTGTGGTATTTTTCAGAGCCCTCAAAAGCAATTATCGAGACAGCATCACTGGCAAAACCGCACTGCCGACCATGTCTGAAATGACCTCTGCAAATGTAAAGCCTTAGCTACGACAACACACGCCTTGTAATTCGACCAAACCAAGAAGAAAGCAAACTGAGAAGTGGCGAACCTATGACAAGAAACTATATCGACAGTAATTATGCCTATTGATGGACAAGTAAGAGTCACAGCCGAATTTCCTGAAGCCAACATAACGAGACTGTAGAAACCAGAAATATAAGGAAATACAAGGGAGGAGGACTGCACCAAACAATATAATTTGTAGGCTGAGATACTAAGTAACTTAATACTACAGGCCAGAAATACAAGGAAACAAAGGAGAGGAGGACTGCACCAAACAATATAACCTGTAGGCTGATATTCTAAGTAACTTAATACTACCTATATGAGGAAGATACAGTCTACATGATCAGCGTGTAAAATTTCTCTTAGGTTTTCAACATACTCTGAATCCACATTCTCTGACATTAATACTTAACAGACATTGAGCAACAAGGAGAAACGGCACTAAAACATAATAGCTTTGAAACAAATGGTATCAACAACCAACTCAATGAGTGTTGACGCGAGGTTTAGAGCAAAGTGTATATAGCACGGTCAGAAGAATAAAATGTCTAAATGGTATTATCGCCACACCGGATGCTGAGAAACCAACGAGTACGGAACAAGCAACAACAGCAGATCCATCTTCCAAATGGAATAGTAGAGGAAGACTTTTTGCCAGTGGGTCATTGATGCATGTAAGTTCTGAGTAGGTGACCACCCAAGAACCTAATTACCACAAGATGCATGCAGCAGGACACACTCCCGTCGCATGCACCTCAACCTGCTCTCTGACTTCATCAGCACAAGTCGAGTGTAGTACACAGAAAGTTCTAGAAAATAAAGATAGCCTGTGTGCGTCTTGGAGCGTCAAGTTAGCGTAACTCTGTAACCTGAGGGGACTCACCAGATAGCATACAAGCTACCTATCCTTTCTGGCACTTTCTATGTAAGATGTTATTCATAAGAAGGGAAAGAAAGAGAGAAGACGATGCGCTTTAGTTTTGACATTAACTATCACCAAATAGAGCGATCAAGCAGTATAGATCCACCATTGAACACTGCGAACAAACCATATTGAGTAAGAGCAGAATGCTTCCTGAAACGAAACTGAGGCCTTCAGCAAAATCGGAACACTAACGACCGAGGCTGGAGAAGGGATTGAAGGGAGCCACCCGGAGCACTATGGAATGGTAGAAGCAGGATTTACCGTGCCCAGTTCCAATGTCTGAGTGCGAGACACAGTATTACACCTGAGAAGTTTCAAAGTGTGGTGTGGTACTTACTGGTTGAAGCATGTACGACCAGGGCAATTGAGACGGAATGGACTGCACTTACCTCCGAAGAATCAAAGCAGTTGCATCTGTTTGCAATATAATCTGCATCAACTGGATTTGCCCAAAAAATGAACGCTCAGCTCGCATGAGCTCCAGAAATTTCTCCAGCGATTCAACACTTGTGAGTTTCTGGAAACCAGGATCCCTTTCAACTCCAATGCTGTTACTTGAAGGAGACATGCTTGATTGATCAGTTGCGTTTCTGATGCCGACTCTTCCAGTATCGTCAAAAACTTGCTGGACAAGCTTTTTCACAAGGATTCTTTGAGCTGTAAAAAAGTCACGGACCTGCAAGGCACCGCCAAATACAAAGAGGAATAATGCACTTGAGCGAACAAATGCAGTAGCTCAAGTGTCTGCTGTCCAGATGATACCCAAGGAAGTGCTCTGAAAAGAAGCTGATGCTAAAGACTGTTCAACAAAAGAGCACATTTTTCCTACTCAATACGAGCAACCCTCAGAAATCAAGAAAAACTCATAGGGAAAGACATTCATAATATATTCCTTGAATCGCCATATCATAAAAGCTTGTGAAACTACTGGGATTGTCTTCACACCTGACTGATGGTCGCTCCAGTCATGCTGCTGATCTCACGAGCCTCTTTCTTTGTGATGGTGTCTTTGATCGCGAACACTTCTTTCATATGTCTCTGCGCTTCGGCCGATGGTTGTTCAAATGATTCATTTTCTGCAAGACAGGAAAATTCCTTAAATAAGCTTTGAAAACTCCAGAATCAGTTTCTTCTTACACAATCAGGGAAAGCTGAAACGCTACCTATCAATGACCGAAGGAGCATCCTAAGTAAGAATCCATGTGCGCTGTGTGACTCACCTGCACCTTTCTCCCCAAGAACTTCGTAAACCTGACTCACAGAAAGAAATCAGAGTGAGAACAAAGCTATCTGGTACAGGAACATTAACGGAAAAAGTGACATTTACTTACAAAGGTAATTCAGTGAGGTGCAGATCCTACCACCAGCTGGTGGAACGGACTAATAAGATCAAAATTTCGCTAGTTCTAGCCTTGCTCTACACCGTGTCAATGTAAACACACATGAGGAGCAACATAAGTAAATCCAGTATTATCAGTCATTCATGCGGATGTCCGCAGGATTGTCTTCTTAACTTGATGGCCTACCATTTCTTCGGAGAGGGGATTCCTGCCAGTAAGTTGACACTGCATTATCATTATGCGCTGGAGTTCGTCAATCTGCCATTGCATCGTCTTCTTCTGAGCTTCAACCATGCTTTCCAATTCAACCACCTCTTCCAATTTGTCGACTTCGCTAGAATTCTTTCCCTTACTGTCTACAACTAACTCGCTCGACTTCTTCCTCCTTGCAGTTTTTCTACCGCGAAACGGAGAACGAGATCCATCGAAAAAGGCAGACAAGGTAGCTAATGACGGGATAGAACGACCAGAGGACGAGGGCTCGTCCCAGAAGTTTCCTGGTCCAGCAGATAGCAATGCAGTTTCAGACTCCTCCGGAAGTGCTTCGGCTGAGAAGCCAAAGAGTTCTAGACGAGCTGCAGCATCTGACTTCGGAGTGATCAAGTCAGAAGGCATCGGGGTGGACTGGACACCGGGAGGTCCAGAGGCAGACGGCGCAGCATCAAGTGACAAAGATACATCTACGGAAGGTGCAGACAAACTTGCGGAAGGAGAAGATAATCCACTAACACCTGGCATCGGATTCAAATCAGGAACTTGTACAGAAGCTGAAAGAGGAACAAGCTGGTCCGGAGCATGCAGAAGAACTGGCTGCGCATTTTGTTCCGATACTTCTTCTCGTGAAGAAAGTAAAGGAACCAGGAAAGGAGCGGACAGGGGCGCTGGAAGAGAAATAACATCCGAAGTTGTACGTGGTAATTCATCTTCAGTTCCGAGCGGGTCTTGGGCATATCCAGAAGAAGGTCCAACATGTATAACAGCAGGAGGTTCAGAATTCAAGGAAAACTCTACATGCTCCGCTGGAGAACAGAGCTGTTCAGAGGGCTCAACCGTCAGGCTTGCCAGCTCGGGCATTGCAGAGCTTTGAACTTGGGAATGAGTAGGAACTAATGGACACGATCCAGCAAGCGAATGAGTCGAGGAAGAAGCTGGAACGCTTTGCAAAGCACTAGGATGGTCAAATGCCACAGGCCTCTCTTCGCATGACACATCAGGGGCCTCAAGCAGGAGACTAGGAGAGCGCAACTCAGCACCACCACCACCAGTTGAAGGAGCTAACATACGCCCATGTTGGGACTGGAAGGAAACAGCGGGAACAGCTTCAATTTGGGGAGGAACTTCTCCTGGTGGGGTGATAACGATAGTAACCGAACTCTTCCGCAAGCTAGACGGAGTAAGTCCCTCCTCATCAGCAGTGGCCCCATCTAACTCCGTAACGGATCTCGTGACTCTATCTCTCTCCTTAGTGGTACTGAATCCATCGCCACCATTGCATGCATCTAACACCGGCAAGGGGTTGGCTGCATTATCAGTATTCTCGGCGTCTAATACGACAGAAACTGGATGAAGTACAGGTCCACCTGATGGCTCATGGTTTGCCCCCGAAGACACGGGACGCGCGCCGTATTGTGAAGAACCATTTACCTCCGTCGTCCCTGTAGCGATGGAGGTCAAAGGGAAAGAAAGCGAAGCTCCAAAAGCAACCATCTCGACAGGCGGCTTGACTGGAGTACTCACCGGATGTTTTAAGACCGAAGGAGGATTTGGGTACTCATTCGTACTTTCACCCAGGCCAGGTTCGACTTGGGCATTAACCAGGGATTCAGAAACTGTGGGTGCCGGTACAGAGCAATCATACTGAGCTTCATTAGAAAGAGAACAAACAGGTGCGTAGGAACCAGAATCCGCTTCAGTCTGAGGGCTGGCCCCAACAGACGTAAAATTACCACGATGTGAAGAATTCCCAGGATCAGGTGGAGGGCTCAGAGAAATTTCTCGAATGAAATGCATCTCCTCGCGCATTGATGTTATCTCGAGAAGGCTGTCCTCGGGAGGCTTCTCAACATCATTGGAAGAACCACCAAGAGAGGCCAGAACATCAGCAGACAACTCCATTCTCAAGTCTGTACTGAATTCAATGCCCGGACGTAAGGCATAAGTTTCCCGTCCAATCTCCGGTGTCATGTCCATCGAACTTCCGTAACTTTGTCCGGGAATTTCTGCCATTTCCTCACTGAGCTCATTCGATGCAGAAAAAGTACACTCGGTCCTCCGCTCTCCTGCCAGTCCCAAAGCTGTTCCAAAGGATGAGCTGTCACCAGCACCCTCATGAACGTCTGCCTCCGATTCCATTAATCAGCCAAACTATAGCTTTTGCGCTTTCTTCTGCTTAGTCCAATGCCTCCTCAACTGCGCTTCTGCTAATATTTTGCAAATATTTCCATCCATGAGCGGCAAGAACTGTAAGCACCCATTAACAAAGACGATCTCCACTTAGCCTCATCGACCTCCCTGCAAAGAAGCACATGGCAACCACTTGTTAAGTATCCAGTCGGTGCAAAAGTTCTCATTTTGGACTCTACTGTAGCAGGAATCCCATATACTTAATTATTCAACAAAAGTTCCAGGCTTTATATCTCCACGAGAATGGAGGACAGGCCCCTCCATTCAAACCATTGAAGTCGTAGCTTTACCTTTACCGACAAATGACGAAAACAATTCTACTGAAACGGGAACGATAGAAGACTACAGATCCATGAGACGCGACTAACCATTGGTACAACTAAGATTTCAACTAAGGTGCAAAACAGCCAGCGACGTGCAAAATCTTGCTGGCTGTTTTGTTAACTCATAGAACTAGCCACTTCCTATACATGAACAAGTTTTTCAACCGGCTAGGAAGAGTTGATCGCATAATTGAAGTTCACTTTTCGGGTGATGCATATACTGGTCCAGAGGTTAGCCGCGAGATGCAAGGACTACCCACGTAACCTTAAGGTAATCCATGAATTTAGACGAGGCGAACGCACAGCTACTACGAGCTGGACTCTCAAATCCTGAATGCTTTTAGCAGCTTGCCACGGGTTTAGGATTGACGTAGGGAATGTGTTAAAAAGCATATTCCCGGAAATCTGGATGGATCAAAAGTATAAGTTGAGATGCTAGTGGGCCCAACCGTAAGTGAACATGCGTCCCGAAAAGCCTGACCAGATAGCATTCCAACACTACTCGATGAGCTGCGTGTAGATAATCCTTACACTGCATACTGCGAATCTACATATTCATCAGGTCATACGTTCATTTTCAAATCACATATGAGGGAACAAGTAGTGAAAGACTACGCTGAAAAATAGTAACAGTTAAAACAACATGGGATCAACAATCACTAAACCGGAGTCGTGGCGAAACGTAAGAACCAAGAGTCATCCGCAGCCAGAACAAAGCTAGTGAAAATACCACAGCCATAACAAACGAGGAGAAACATCACGAGCTAAGAGCATGCAATCATAGATGTGGTTAGGAATGCCAGTCTATCACCCCTCCGACCAACAGCCGATGTAAGCCGCACCAGGTACGTCCACAAATAGCTAGTTACACAACACACCTGCCGAGCATGCTGGTATACTCACTCACCAAACATGCATATCGACCTTCTCCCTGACTTCATCAGCACCAAGCAGGAGAGGGTATGAACGCTGAAGAACGAGGAAAATCCAAACGGGGCACATTTCTATTTCACCAGGCTCCTAATCTGTCAAGGGTTTCTTCTCAGTTCGGAGATCTCAACAATGTGGGTCTGTGTATCAACCTAGTGGTACGCAGCAACTTATCACAGGGCCAAGCTGTACTCCTAAAGAATTGCATGCCGTATCCTTTCAACCATCGACCCTGACTGGACGGTACTAGCATCAAGGATGGAAAAACTGTTACACACAAACCGACGATACAAGTATGAAGCCACACAAGGCAGGAGAAATGGGTTTGAAGAACCCAAAAACCTAAAATACAGAGTCGCGCATAAGTCCGACGCTGCTAGACCATAATACACTCAGGTAAGGGCAATTAGGCCTTTGGTACTGTAGGAATGTTGCAGGAAAACGAAAAGACAGAGAAGGCCTCAAAAGGACATTTCCAGAGTGGAATAACCCGTGTCTATAGCACAGAAAATATTTACTACTTGAAGTAACACTTGCTGGATACTTTGTGTCGGAGGTATGCCGGTCTCTCTGGTTAACAGCGCGATGCAAGAACTACCACATACACTCAAGGTAACCCATGAATTTAAACCTAGAAGACTAGGGAGAAATAGAGGGACGGTGATTCTTTTGATGAAATTGTCCTCTTTTCTAGCGATAGTATTTTTACCCAAGGATCAAGACGCTGAGAATGTCAAGCAACAGCAAATCCCCATGAACAGGATCACCTGATTGAGAAACCATTAGGCTATGTTCACGAGGCGCACGGAAATTTAGTATCATGTGGAAGTGTTGTGATGTGCGTCCTGTTCGGTCTCGCGCTGACGTTCTAGTTTGAAGCCATAGAGACCAAGAATTTGGGCAAGGACGGCATCTAATAACCCTGTATCTGCATGCCCGTATAACCCTGTGTCTATGGCAAGGAAAACATTTACACTAAGAGGAGCATTTGAGTTAGCTCCCTACTTATAACACTATTTTAGCGCAAAGGTTAAAGTCCGTGACTAATACTCTCGCTACATTTAGGGCTGGACATCCTTTTATACACTTGATCTAATTATCAGCGCTCGATGCAGAACTTCTGGAAGGGTATTTCCCATCGTGTGTGAGAAGAGAGAGAAGCTTCGAATCATAAACAACAAGACGTTTCTACCACTCGTGAGTTATTAATCCTACGCAGTCCAAGTTTGATAATATCTAGTTTAGGCGCTATGGAAATGTTAGACTCTGTGTGAGGTAACCGTTCAAGTTTGACGTTCTCAAATGGTGATTGTGATTTTTGTCAAACACGGACGTATACATCCTTTTTGTCAAACACGGACGTATACATCCCTCCTTTTGTCTTGGATTGTTGCTATGTCCAGGTAGTTGCAAGAATCTACCATATGCAGTTCTTCCAAGCTCACAAGGCTCGGTGAAACACTGTCGTCAAGACACGTATTGCGCCTAGTGCGCGGCTAACGAACAAACCATAATCTACTCGCAAGAACACTAAAATGTCTGAAATGAGGATCTCTGAAGTACCTTCAAGTGCGACGGAATTCCGACCGCCTTCTAAATTCGTTCACGATGATTGATCTAATAGAAAGGAATATTATGGTAGAAAGATCCAGTTGCAGAAGTACAAGAAAAACGCAGTCTGTCATGTCGAAAAATTCATCTCGCTCGGTTCAGCATCTCGTACATTAAGGTTGCGATGCATCTGAGTTGTCCTCATCTGATTCTGTGAGAAAATCCCTGTATGCGCATGTGAAATACCCGTATCCTCGAAGCCACTCGAATAGAACAAGGAGCACCCTTATGTCTCCAATAACATTCCAGTCGTTAAAGTCGTCGTCCACGGCAAAACCCGTTCCTGTCCGGAACATGATCCGATCTCCAGCTGCAAATCACATATACCTGTACCAACCAACTAAACTGGCAATTACAGGCCCATACATTCCGTCATCGGCCGCAGTTTCACTACCAGCCCGCGAAGAAAGCATGAAATGCCCGGCATCCTTTTATCGTAGCTTCGCCCCACACACCCATATCCCAGGGGTAGCGGTGTGTCGTAAAAGTTGAGAGCGACCGAGACGCATTTAATTACACCTGCCTTACAGCCTTGCAGACGAAGGCAACTTTGAAACCCTAGGATCATGCACAATTCGTTCATCCGCCATAGCCAGCCTGAGGATGCGATATGCAACCTCAGGAAGCAAGCACAACGTAGAGGGCGGGAAGAAAGAGCAACGGGAATCCTCGAATGGTTCGTTCGTTTTTTTGTCCGAAAGAAGGAAGAATTCTCCCCAGAGCGAGAAACACTCACGCAACGGATTGGGAGGCGACCGACCGCTCCCTCGAGTTTCCTCTCTCCAGAGTGCAGAGAACTATCCTTCTCACTTATATACGTGAATATATTTTTCTTCCTTTTGAATTAATGGTCGAACGAGAACCAATGAATAGCAAACGGATGGGAAGACATCATCAAGCCTTACAAGGGAAAGAATGACCCGAAGGGCCAAGCAACAACCACCCCGAAGGGAATAACAGCGGGGCTAAGGGTCTCTTCCGACTACACTTTTTAACGCGTCTAATGAGTCCCGTCGGACCTGAAGGGTACAGCTGTCAGTCCTGCAGTTTTGGTAACTATTGCAGTCGCGATAGTGAATATCTTCTCATCACAAATAGTTTATCTTCGTGCTTTTAGAAGAAGAGGATAATCTCACGTGCTGAGACAGTCAGATTCACGTCAGTTCCACTTGAGTATCCACGCGTCCTCCTGAGAGAATGTGTGTAAACGAAATACACGGAAATGCTAGCTCTGAGATACCCCACCCAAAAACCTTGGAGATGCTATATGCTGACGAATATACTATTGGGGCACTTGTGAAATTACAGTCGGAAGACAATTCTTATCACCAATCCAATCTGACAATGTCTGATAAGCACACTACGGACCCAGTCGGAAGAGACCCTAAGTCCCGCTATCAGTAGCTCTAAAATCACCTGTCGCACCTATAATGTCGGAGACCAGAAAGTTAATATGTCTGCAAACAACTGGTGCACCTGAAGAAGCATCACCTACTGCGATTGCTCTTCTGTGAACGGCGCCTGCTAAAGCTCTCTGTAGAGCAATGGAAATTCGCTGCCTAAAAAACGTGGTGCAGAAAGAAAGAGAAAGTGGTACCCCCTGGCGCCTCTCATGATATGCTCTCGCACAATCTCTCAGAAAGACGTCGAACTCCAAGCCTGTCGATCCGTATATCTCCAAAGCTAAGGAGATGAAGCGATGTCTCACTTGCATACCCCTATACTTGGTCACCTTCGCTGCTGTCGCCACGCCTGCAGCCCATCCTGGGGAGATGGGTGATCACCTGTGCCGCCACTGAGTCCCGTGTCGGATCCGTGACAACCACATCAGCCATTGAGATCTGATCCTCTCACATCATGTACAAGTCAACTCTCATTGATCCTCTTGTCTGAAGGACATACCAACGCTCTCTCCACGTCATGTGACCGCTCTCCCGTGCTAAGACAAACACGACGTCTCTGATGACATCATGTATAGCTATCCGCTCTCCACCATGAGGACATCAAGCAAGATGGCGATCCGATGTGTCGAGCGAGACACCGCACTCGTAGGTGGATAGTGCCGAAGCAACAGGCTGGACCAAGCCTAGACGGAACCTCATCGCTGTAGAGAAGATAGTCGGTGCGAGTCGAAATGCTCTAATGCAAGATCGAGCTATGAGCCAAGAGCTTGCACCCTTGCCCGAACAAGAGCGGAGTCGAGCTCTGGTATCCCGTGAGATGGAAGGATCCACTAAGAGCACATGGAGAACCTGCTAGAAGTGATGTCTCGTCAAAGAAGACTGTAGTCCGTGAGATCCATCGGTAGCTAAGGTATCAAATCGAGAGTGTGTCTCACGTGCCTCAAGAGTCAAACTATCTCTTGTCTCACGGAGACACATCTGTAGTGGGTAAGAATCATCCTCCACCTTTGTCACATAGCTCTCCGAAATAAGTCTATCTCGTACGAGAAAACGGCAACAGAGCCAAGGTGCTGAGAGGGCCCAACTATCCAAAAAGACTGCCGCAGCAGTCTCCTCCATGGATAATAGACCCACCTCGCCACATGATATCGACAAAGATGTCTGCCTACGTGCGAGAGGTCCTGCCACACAGTCAAAATTCCCCGGTCCTATGATGTTGCCAAACACCCCCATGATCTTCCTATCAAACTCTCTAAGACGCGAGATGAAGATAAGAGATGGAGGTACTGTGCGGAGTAAGTAACTAGGACGTCGTGCAATGAAAGAGGAAATAATACCAAAGACAACTTGAGGATCCTCCAACATAGGGAGATCCTCGATATGCAAAACATCCTCCGCCAGGGCAACATCTAAGAATCGAGAGACAAAGTCCTCTGTACCCATAGGTACTCCGAGGATGCATAAACCATCTGTAGGGGTAACAAATCCCTCCGGGAGCTGTAGGTCCGACGGTATACCTATGAGAGACCAAGCCTTGCACTTTGACACCTTCACCCTCAGTCCTACCAAGGCCAATTGAGAGACAAGGTGGTCAAATGCAACACTGACTTGGTCTGCCGGACCTACGATGTGCGTATCATCAGCTAGAGATGGAAAAACACAACCTGGAGCAGCCAAGGCGGTGGCCAAGAGAGCTCTATAGTGAGCTAAGACAAAGAGGGGTCCACCCAAAGGATCTCCCTGACGAGTACCTGCAGCGGAGCTGATGATTGTAACCTCCTATATCGTAGGACCGTGCTGGTAGTAAAGAGAAGAAGAAGAACCATAGAACGATCGCACGAAAGGGACGAGACCCGCTAGAGATCCCTCGCCCTCCAAGGGCTCCCTAAAGATGAATGCGCGGGAAATGCTATTAAAAGCATTTTTCACGTCTAGCTGTAGGACAACCCAATCAGGATGGATGTCCAAGAGAGCCCTAATGCCAAAAGACATGTTTCATTCTATCTTTTTCATTTGTCCCTATCTACAGCTACGGTAGGATCCCACCTACCTACCTCATCACGCTCCGTCTCATGTATGTCGTCCTGGTCCTCCCTGTGAACTCTGATCCTGGCGGCCAAAGAGTAAGATGTACCGTAGATATAGAGTATGCAACTCAAACCTTTTTCCGTAGTGAATGAATGAGAAGCCGTAAGTGTAAACTGTTAGGCATTTTCAAGGATTGCAGAATGAGGATATAAATTAAAATCAAATTGTTTTTTTAATAGTCAACATATGCCGTTTAAAGACATATATTATTTACGTCAAGTGACTATAAAATCTATGTACCACCTATCAAGGTGGTATGTAAGATTTACAGCCAAAACTTATAAAAATCTGTACGAGAGTTACATAAGTTCTGCAAAAGTCAGATTTGAGTGGTCTTAGTGGTTATGTAACATTCTGTCATAAATAGTTAATGCTTGGTGCTCAATGAAGATGATAAATTTGTTACCTACCAATAGTGTCTAGTTTTTGTATTGCGTGTATCGTTGCTAGTGCTTCTCGTTTTGTAGTAGTGTATTTTCATTCTGCTGGATTCAGATCCCAATATGCTAAATAAATAGGCAAAGCAGTTTTTGGTGTACTTGGTTGAGCTAGAATTGCTCATATGACTACTCCGGATGTATCAATTTGAATCTAGAAGTGTTTATTCCATTTAGAATATGAATAATATAATGTTTGCTTAATTGCTTGGCAGGATTTCTTGTATTCCTCTGTCCAAAAGAACACCACTCATTCCTTGTTTAACCGATTCATTGGTTGAATAAGTTTTCACAAATTGATAAATGAATCGTTGACCAAATTGTACTATGGATGATACTCGAAAGGTGTATTTTTTGGGGTTGAGACTGAATAGATGTAGCCGACATAGCTCAAAATATTTTTGGAGTTGTCACAACTGATCACAATCTCTGTCGTTTATAGTGAAGTTGTCTAAAAAGACTTCCATGAAGATGTCCACATATTGACCAAAAATTTATACAATTAGTCTTTGGAAAGTTGGTGGTGCACCACTTAGTCCAAATGACATTTTCACGTAAGCAAAAGCTCTTCAACGTGTAACAAATGTTGTTTTTTATTTATCTTATTTTGCAATTTGAACTTGGTTACATCCACTAAAGCTATCTATGGATGAGTAAGCTTTTTGTCGTGCAACTTTGTCTAGTGTTGCATCGATGAACAGTAATGAAAATAGATCTTTAACAGTGTGTTCGTTAAGTTTCTGATAATTTACACATATTTGATATCATATTTTCTGGAAATGATGACTATAAGTGATAGTCACCATAACTTTTTACAAGATAAATAAAATTTACTTTAGTATTTTATCAACCTCTGCTTTCATCTTTCATACGTGTAGAATTGATCCGGTATGGTCGTTGAATCGTTGATATTGCTAATGGTAGTAGTTTTATCCGGTGTTCACAAATGTGTAGGTACTCTTTTCATGTCTTCGTAGGTCCACAGCGTATATGTCAAAATACTCATGGATTAATTAGAGTAGATCTTTTCTGTTCACTACGAGTAGATGATTTCTAATTTGTATGGTTCTTGGGTCTTTATGGATTTTTATATCAACCTCAATCATAAGTTTCTTCTGATGCTATATTCAATGTGTAACTTGTTAATGTAAGTCTTTTTTTGCATGTCTATTACAAAGCCATCTCGGTTGTACATTCGGGTCTATTTGTTCGACCACTTGTTCTCTAGTTGACATATTTGATGTAGTTGTGATTAAAGTTTGAGTTGTCCTATCAGTACTAGGTTTTGTTGTGCCCATAACAACATTTCTTCTCCTTTGTCCGTCATTTCTTCAGTCCAATCCAAATGATAGAGGTTGATTGGTCTAGGTCGAGATTTATGTCCGTTGACGAATGACTTCGTGCTTATTTGTCGTTGTTCTGGTTGTTAAATAGCTTGATGTAGTCTCGATTAGGTGCCCGGTTTTGTTGCATCGTTCCTCATAAGCTTTTTGAGCTTAAGTAGTAATGTTTTTTTCTCTTTTTATCTAAAATTCCATGTTTTCTTCTTTGTATCTTGGCTGTCATCGCTATCCACCTCTCTTTTTCTGAGTTTCTTGTACTAATATTTGTCTTCATCTATATATCCATATCAAAATGTTAGAGCTATATGTCGTTGATGTAATCCAACTTCCAGCTCATTTGCATTTGAATAACCTCTTTCTTCTATCGGATGTAAATACTTAGATCGTACTACACTTCGTAACCAAGTAATACATAGGTACTCCGGAATAACAATGGTTAGTCAAGATGAAATGATTCGGAAGCGGGTTAGGAAATCATTTATGTTTTTCTTTCTCCTTGTTTCATGATAACAATTTTGAACATGATATCCGCATCTTCCTTGACCACCCAGAATTCATTTATAAGAAATATTTCTACTTGATCTTACGGTGTGATATCATCGATCCCGCTTTGAGTGTATCATCCAAATGCTCGTTTCTTTACTATACTTGTAAACAAAGTTGCCTTATTAGTTGGATCTTCCTTGTTCGGAGTCATATAGTGCTCGAAATATGCTATGTACATATACGAGTCTTCATGTGCTTTTCCTTGGGATAATGACATTGACATTCGGAGTTACAACGTCATTCTGGTTGCATTTGTAATTGGTATAAGATTTGAATTGGTTAGAAGAGTTGGACTGGTAATGGTATGTGGTGAAGAAGTTTGTGTGTTTTCAGTTGCAATATTTGAAAATAGAGGAATAATTGTTGGATTGGTGCAAGTCAATATTGTTTGTTGAGTAGTGTTGATTAGTGAGGTTTGCTGAATATTGTTTGGTATGTGGAAAGTACTTGGTTTAATGAGAGTGGCATGGGCCGTTGTTGGAGAAATGATTGAGGAAGTTGATTGTATTGATGTTCTAGCTTTTGTGGTTGATGATGTTTCTCTTCTTTTCCCCATACGTGTATAAGATAGTAAGTTTTGTTGATAAAGTCCTAAGCTATAGGAAATTGACAGCTGATACCAGTCGGAGTGGTTAGAGTTGTTAACAGAAAAGGGGAGAAAAGAGGACAAATTATAAAAAGCAATGGAAATTTGACGTCTAATAGAAACATATGACTGTTGGGAAGGAAGAAGAGAGGGTCAGTTCTCATAAGTACTAGAGGAAACATGATCATTGAGACTGCCAATAGCTGCAAGACAAGCAAGATCGCTAGAACAAGAAGAGTCATGGAGAAATTCTTAGTAATATTGAAGCAGTTTAGATGATGGAAGACACTAACAAAAAAAAGACCTTCGGTGGGAAGTTAGAACGTGAATGGTCTTGGAATAAGAATAGAGTGAGGATTGTATCAAATTGGACAAGAGTAGATAAGAAGGGGTGCCGAATCCTCGCACTGTAGGAGTTCAAGATAAAAGGAGCCAATCTAACAAATAGTCTGAAGTAGATAATGCCAGAAGCTAAAATGGTGATAGATGAAGAGGAGGAGGGAGGAAGAGGCACGACAATTATATGCCACAAAACAATCAAATAATAAAGCAAGGAGCTTATGATAAAGAAAACCGAGTCTCAATTAAGATAGAAACAAGGAAGGGAGTGATAGGGATAATGAGTCTATATGAGTGCAAGTAGAAAGGAGATATGAAAGTGGTTGTTGGAATATCTCGACGAAGATCTGTAGATTATCATGAGAAATTTTAATATGGCCAAAAATCCAAAAGATTTTGTAGGTTAAACTGCACTCATAAAGGACTCAGAGAAGACTGGATGACTTAGTTGTGCAAATGAAGTAGACCTGGTGGATGGAAGATTGGTGGCCTCACAATCCAAAGAGCCATACTATACGAGACAAGCAAAGAGTGGAAGTAAATTTGACCAGTCTAGGCTGGATTGAATCTACCCCCACGGAGAAAATTAGGTAAAGGAGATTCTAGAGATGACTCATTATGAGTAACATGTACTGTCATATCATATCCTCATCTCGTTAAAGTTATGATGGTCAGAAGGTATGGAGGAGTATAGGAGGATAAAAACATATTTCAAAATGGTTGCGACCCTACTCGATAACAAGTAAGCCCAAGAGGAAGTGAAGGCATCATGAGGAAGATCACCCAACATGGACATGCGAACCAAGAAATAGATGGACACTTACGATGGGTAGGATAAGAATAGCCATGATACGGATTAAGACAAGACGAGGAAGAGAGAAGTCCTTGAGAAGAAAACACTACAAAAAGCAAGGCATAGTGTAGAGGATAACGACTATGAAAAGATGCAAGAAGAACTCATGGAGATAGTCAGAAGATTGAGGAAGAAAGCACACATGGATGCATACATGTGACATAAGCAATTAAGGATCAAATGGTCCAAATAAGATGATGATCCCTCTATTTTTTTCTTTGCGAGACTAAAAGTTAAGTACAATAACGAGTCGATAAGATCTCCAGTCTTAGATTCAAGAGTAGAAGTAGAGGACCTGGAAAGAATAATGGATGAAGTACATAATTTCTACTCGACATTGTATCAGTACCAAAGAAGGATACAAAAGAGACAACACAAAAGAAGTCGTAAGTTTTATCACTTATAAGCGATAAGCTTACTTTGGAAGATAATGAGATGTTATGAATGAAGCTCGAGGAGGAGAAAAATGAAGATATTCTCTTCACGCTTCCGAAGGATAAGGCACTCAGAACAGATAGTGCAACAACGGAGATTTTGGTGAAATGCTAGTCTTACATTAAGGAGGATTGTGTTAAGATGGTACATTCAGTTTGGAATACGAATAAGATTATGAAAGTATGAGAGAGTGATCAAACTCTTGCCAAAGAACATAGAGCAAAAGTATTTGAAGAATTAACAACCCATCACTCTTCTGACCATCACCTACAAGCTGATTGCGAAGATAATATATAATAGAAATAAACCCATGCTTCATAAGATAGTAGATGAGCAGTAGACTGCGGTTGCCATAGAGATAAATATAGTTGACAATGTCCTTGCTCTACGGCTAGCTCAAGACTGGTGTAGTGCTATAGACCAAGAAGTATTTTTTTTATTAAGCTAGACTTCATGAAGGATTATGATAGAGTAGAGGACTCATATCAGTGGGATATCCTCATGTCATGGAGTATGGAGGAAGAGTCGGTGGTAAGAATCAGAGGAATGGTAGCAGATGAGAAGTCAGCGGTCCATATAATAGTGACATATATAAAGGTATTGCTGTGGAACGGGAGGTTCAACAAGGGTGTCCCTTAGTGCCTCTTCTATTTTCCATGAAAACGTTATCTTTAATGCGGATGGTTTGAAAGAAAGAACATGAGGGGAGAATACAAGGAGTCACGTTTGGAGGAGAACACTCGCTGGTTCATCAACTATTAATTGACAACACTAACATCCACATCTCGATATCAGAAGCTCAATTCATAGATAATTCAAGGAGAAATATGAATGACTAATGTACAACTTGTGAGTGAAGTAAGATGAGAGGACCACTCAATCATAGAGACCTTGCAAAGAAAAGAGATTCACTTGGAGGATGAGGTGAAGCAGGAGATAATCGAACTGTAAAAGCGGATCATGGAGCACAAATTAGGAGCCAAGAGTCTATAAGAATCAGGGTATTGGGGTTGGGTGGAACAGCAGGAGGGTACGTCATATGAAGGGTATTAAAGCATGGATACAAATGCTTTCCAATTCCAAGAACCAAGAAGAGGAGATGGATAAGAAATGGAATATTTGGAGAACAAACAACGGTGGAAATTTTGATAGAAGAGATTGTGGAGAAGTCTACTGCCAAATAGACTGAAGGTGTGGTGGTGGAAACTTCTTCACAAAGGATTGTTCACGAACATCAGAGCCACGCAATGCAAAGTGTCTTCTAGAGAATGTAGAAGATGTAAAGCTAAGCCATAAATGATCGATCACATAATGTGATCTTGTAGCTCTGTTAGACGTCGCAAGAAGCAGCTGACATCTGTCATATTTATGTGGCTTAAAGATAAAATAGAGGTGGAGATGTTGACAATTTTGGATGCGATTATGTTCATGACGACATCTGATTCGGCACTAGTGGTGGCGGTTGCTGAGAACACCCTTCAATGTTAGAAAGAACGGAACACTACTCAGTTTGAAGACAAATTAAGCATTATGTCGTTAAGGTAGATCTTGAAAGAAGTACTCTTGGAGATTGAGGTCTTCTAAAGATCTACGTCGAGAGAAGCAGCTTACAACACAATAAGAGTTACCAAAAGAGAAATCGAGGGTTGGATTCAAAAGGAGAGGTAACATGATGGAGCAAAGATTGTTTATCTTAATTTTCAAACGGTAGAGCAAGAAACACTAGATAGAAATAGGGTTCTCCAATCATCTCAAAGGGAAGGCTAGAAGTCACTATGGAAGAAGACAAAGTGGAAGAATTATGCCAGAAGTTATGTCAATCCGATATAAATAAGGACCGCAATCAGAGACAAGCCACGGAGAAAGAAGTGGAGAGATTAAGTCTAATGATGAAGAGGACCACTATTGAGGAAAAAGAGGTGGAGAAAATACTTTAGATGACGAAAAGAGAGGAAATGAAACCGTCTAATGTTAGAAGGATGGCTGTCAGATTCCCGATGGAGGTCGCAATGGATATTCTGTGCATCCGCATGAGAACCCTAAGTATCAACAACAAGAGGAGAGCGACATTGGATCAGCACAGAGCTACAAAACAGAAAAAGGAACATGAGAAAGATGCGAGGACTCAAATTATGAGCTCTGAAATGCAAAGCTGCGGAGAAAATATCCAGTTGGAAGAAGAAGTCTCAACTCTGCTACACTCATATGCTAATAGAGCTAATAAAGCTCCGGGTTGCTCAAAAATCATTTTGTTCATTGTTGAAAATCAAAACCACCTGTTTTCAAAAAAAATTCAAAATATCTAATAATAATCCAAAATCACCTGTACTATTTGTAACAACGCAGTGGTGCCAAGGAACCAGACATGGAGGGCAGATGACATCCAAAAAGAACAAGGAGCAGTGCAAACAAAGAGAATATAAGTAGAAAAAGTTCGTCTCTCAACGTTGAGATGAATCACATTAATCACAAACGTAGAGACTGTGCAGATTCTGGAGGTAGTAGCCGCACAGAGATGATAGACAACCTTCATAATGAAAAGAGGAGAAGACAAAGCCGCGCAGAGGCTTTCGAGCAGACGAGTCGAAACAAGCACCTCCATGATAGCTGTAGGTAACTTTATAATATGAAAATGAATCTTCTATCGCATATAAGTCAATATACGATTCCAACTTCGAGTAAATAACATGAATATAATTAAAGAAGCATTCTCTTTATAAGATAATCAGGATAAACATGTGATTTTTTTGTTCCTATGATTTTAAAAATCATCAAAAAACATTATGAACTATCACATATCAAAGGTATTATTGACAATCCTTTAATCAAGCCTTTGCAATACCTCGAGAAGGTTGGACGAGCATGTAACGAAAAAAGAAACATCACTCACTCAGTAATCGAGTCATAATGTAGATCTCTATCACTGAGTGACTTCTATCAAGGTTATACATTATCATCGTATTCCCGCTACCACATAGTAGTCTTGACTTCACAGTTGAAGATCATATCTAGCAATAACATTGTGATAAGTTCACAAGATACAATAATATGAGTCATTATTCTCAACAAATCCTCCTCGTTTGTAATACAAACTCATCACTTCCACTTAGCTACTAGTTCAAAGCTATTTGTTGTTGCGTTCACTTGTTGATAAAGACCGTGTTCAGTGAGATTCCATACAGTAACTATGGACAAGTTATGCTGATTTGAACTAGCATAGTAGACGTCATAGTTGATATGCTTGACAGTGGAGTCCCAAGTGAATTCACAACGGATGAATTCAGGACCCACTTCATCCACAAGCTTGGTCCAAGTCTTCTCTTGTCCCCTATACAGATTTGTCATCACCATTGTGGATATCCCATGAACATAATGAGACACACATTTGATTGTGCATTCTCCATGTATTCCATCCGTCTCGATGTTATTCATGATTGTATAGTTGGCTTCTTGTACCCAAGATATATTACGAGCTCCTATTCCACACATAAATACAATGGAAGTGAGAGAAGAGAAGAAATAAACAGAAGAATTCAAATCCAGTGCCGTTATAGTTAAGTAGACTAGAAAAACAAGTAGATTAGCGTAATTGATTTGAATTTTATTAATTTCTCTGTTCTAAAGACTTACAATAGTTTAAACATTGTACTTTCATAACTTAGAATCGAGCTTCGCAAAAGAAGAGAAGCAACTGTCATAAGCTAATCATCTCTCATATAAAGCGATACGAATAAAAATACAAAGCCCATTGCTGTTAAGTATTCTTGCATACTGAGCAGAACTATAATGCAGGTTCATGCTTCGAGGAGGATGATGACCAACCTGAAACATTGTTGGTAGATGCTGAGGCAATCTCGAACATCACAAACAGAAGCATCCACACATTTCTCAACTTTGAAGTGAATTCTGACTGTAAGAGGAGGTTAGTCGATGCTTCAAGACGATTGAATGAAAGAGAAACGAAAGGACTTTGAGAGTGCTTGAAACAAAAGAAGTAGAACTCCTATTTATATAATGAGTAAGTGAGAGATCTCAGTACTCTAGTTTCTTAGTCGTTGTCAGTAATCTATCACAATAAAAAGTTATCATTAACAAAATTTGATGCTACTAGTATATAGAAACAGTTTATGGTATTCTATAACTGTCTCAACAAGTAATAACAAGTTCATGATGTAGTTTTAATATTAGAACATAGTTGCAGAATGTCACTTCTCTAGACGTGTTCATATTAGAAAGGGACTGTTGTACATGCTTGTTGAAGAAAATACGATTGTCACTTCTTCCCTTTTTCCTGCATTTTCGTCTCAATCGCTACCACATGGATATTCACCTCTTCCATAGCAAGATGGAGGAGGATACCTAACCCTTCCGGCAAGAAAAGTTAGGTATTAAATTAAATTTATATTAAATTAATGTATTAATGATTATAATTTTTAGGACTTGTATCTTTTGAAGCACGACACCCGAGGGTGATTTATGGTTTAATTTTATATTTTCCTCGTGTTTCTAGAAATAGATTAACAGATAATAGTTATAGAATTATTTTTTTACATTCACTTGGTATATATTTTTGTTTAACATTTATATATTCCCTCGACAATAATAAGCGAGCAAAAGTTCCGAGAAGTTAATCCAGCATGCATTCGTAAAACGTGTTTGAACTATTTACTTCAATGACTTGAGGAAAGGGACTCCGTGTTAATTGAGTACTAATTGATTACGCTTGTATCTATCCTTTCACTGGCCCACTGTATCTCAATGTAGTTTTGGAAATGACTTGAAATTCACTCGTATTTTTTAACCGTAATCGGTTTTCAGCTCAGTCTGAGTTCTGGACACAAATTCATCGATCAAGAAATGAAATCTAATTCCTTCATTTAGTTCAGTTTTCAGATCTCTATTTGGACTTGTATCTGAAATCTTCAATATGCCAAATACACCAGATCAATTATACACAAGAAAGTATTATTCTTTTCACGAAATTGCTGCAATTCACGATTTAGTCGTAAGATTAGTTCGCCTTACACTTGAGATATATATATATTCCTCGTAGCGGTTGAAGTAATAATAAATACTTGTTTTAGTGAAAATAATTAAAAAGATTATACTCCTATTTATTAAACAATGGCACGTTTCAGATCAGATTTCCATGTGAATCACGCATAGCCGGGTTAGATTTCACTCCAACCCGTGCATATCTCAAAAGAGGAATTTTCTTTTTTCTTACTACACTTGAATAAAAAAAAATTAATTAATTAATGCGCAGAGCTAAATAGGACTACGGTAAGGCGCAAGACGTGTTCAGCGAGAGCAAGGTCGAGTTCGGCTGAGAAAATTCCCATCATTTAGGAAGTGCTCGTCAAAGTAGCTTGATAAGCAAGCTTGTGATTTTCTCATTCTTTATATTGATTTATGTCCAGAAGTTCAGTTTAATATTGATGTTAGGGTGACTCTCTAGGTAAGAGTGAGAAGCTCCAAATGCTCTAAATATAATACATTGACAAGACATGAGAAGTAAGTGAAATATAACAATAGTTCTTGACTAATTATCATAAAAGAAACAATGTATGATACAGAAAGAATGATAGGAAGAAGAAACTGAAGCAAACGTGAATAACTTCTATTATACTTGTTAATGTCGTCTTTCTTCATATAAATAAGTAAGTATAATTCAAGACGAAAGCCAGGTTGAAAGAAGACGTTATGTTCGAGATACAAAAGTTTAAATATGTTTTTTTTAACGTAATTATAAAAAATTGTATTTTCTAGTTCTTCCTTTTATGATAACATCAGTAACTTTACGATCAAGTAGTGAACCATTAATATAAATTAGCATGGTAGTTGGAGCAATGGAATGATGGCTATTTGTTCGGAACCAGATTTTCAATAGGAATTTATTTGGCTTTTCAGATTTGGATTTTGTTAAATAAGGTGAGATTTCTAAAGTTGAAGATTCAAAACTTGCAAGTGGCGTAACTTCTTTTAGGATTGTTCGTACTGGCCATATTGGATAATGTTAGATTGGATTTTTCAAAGGTTATGCCGTAGAAGTGTTAGTTTGGGATTTTAGACATTGTGTAAAGACCACACATCAATTATTTTATTTGAAATAATTATCAATTTTCTTTAATTATCGAATCTCTACAAGTGAAGAAATAAAACTAAAGCACACTTAGAGTTTTGGATTGAAATGTTACACTCGTAAGTTGTTGTTCTTGTTTCTGGACCTTATGTACTTTCACATTCATATATCTCGCATATTCTTAGATACATATTTTGTGTAAAACAATGCGACAGTAGAACACAACAGATAAATCTTAGAGCATGACAATCGTAGACAAGGGCCAAGTGTTGTCATCATATTAAAATCACTTCTGGTGAATTTTCTTGTATAAGTATTAGAGTAAAATTGTAGACTATACAAGTGTGATAACCATAATATAATCTAACTGTTAAATATTACATATTAAGCAAGAATTACGCAAAGAACCCAACAATGAAGTGCTTGTAAATACACTCTAAAACCTATATGATCATGTTTTCCATTTTTCTCTCTCGTGATAACATACCGTGAACATTTAGCAGGACAGGAAACACAATCCATATACTGACTTTACCACATTTTATCACACAGTATGCAAAAAATACGAGTTGCTACCAGGACAGTTTAGTGTTCTGGGGCATTTACAATCCCGGATGGAGATGCTCTGTGATATGTATTCACCAGAACTATATGGGAAATGAATATACATGCAGTATGAACTTCTGAGGAACTCCTGCCCGCTTCTGGTTATCAGAAAATATATAAGTGTTAACTAGAGAATATCTATTAAATTAATCTAAAAAATCAAAATTTATATAAATGTTAAATATTAGGAGAGGTCAGAGAACGAAAGAAAACCTCAACATAACCCATAAGAGGAGAGGAAAGAGATGTTCTTTTTGGCAATATAAATCCAAGAAATTACAAGTAAATAATTAGGCTTTTTATAAAATATTTATCTATTATCAAAACAAAAATTAGATAATAATTAAACCCTTGCCTATTTACTTCCTCCATAATAAAATGGAGCTATACTAGAACATGGAAAATTACTATCCCCATGGTGTTCCCGTATCCTTTAACTTTGACACGCTCAACACAACATTCTTCGTAGTGTGTAAAACTCCAAACACAAGATTCAGCCCATGATGTGGAGAGATATTCGTCTCTACGGCCATTGTAAACTGACCATTTAAACTGAACTACGAAAATAATAAACCAAACCATTGAAAAACATTGAACCGTAATAATATTGACCGAAACCGTATCAATGCTGGTCCAAAACATCTATATCGTGAGTTTATTTTATTATCTCATAACTTGAAACGATGAGCTAGTTAGCTCACTGTCTTAAATGCAAGAAGTCTTGAGTTGAACTTGCAACATAGTGTTTTGATACACGAAACCAGCTAAGCCTTTTCAATCACAATTCGGTACACATAGATCTGGATCGTTATGCGATGTGGAACGAAATGATTACAAACAGAACCATTTACCAAATATAACCAAACTATATACTTTTCAATACCATCAAGGAGAAAGAAAAAAGCTTGCGAAAAAGGTTCTAGAACTAAGAGCTATGGATCACGAGATATTAATGAGGAAAGAAGAAATATCTCATATACAAGAGTACCTCGAGTTTTTACCTCGTCTTATTCATCCTACTACCACAGGAAATAAGACTCTTATCCTTGATTTGAATGGTCTTTTGGTTCAAATGGGGAGGAACGAAGAAGAGTTGATGCCGGCTCGAGAAAAGAGTTATGTAGTGGAGAACACCCCTAAGCCTTCTATATGATATGTGCCTCTGCATGCAATAAACGCTATTCTAGAGATTTGTGTACATAAGTTGAAGGTTATCACAAGGACATCTCTTACTTGGTTTAACACTAGAATTTTACTACAGGTATGTGCCTCGATTGGGAGTGAAAGCTTTGCTAGAGATTTGTCTAGATAAGTTCCAAGTTATCATATGGATATCTCAGACTTTGCTGAACACTAGAATTCTACTACAAGCAATGAGCGAAAAGAATTATTTACCCCCGAGAGTTGCAAGTGGGAAGGTATTTGCCTTCCTGAAACACTAATTTATTTTATTCATTTCAGTTTCACCCCTTTACTTTCTATTCATTTCTTGTCTTCTAATTCTTTTCTTTTTCTCTCCTTTTTCTTATTAGGTATCCAGAGTGTTCGCTCAAGACATGTGTTTGAATACAAGATCTTGCAAGAATCAGCATTTAGGAATCATTTATACTTGAAAGATTTCATGATTCTCCATCACCACAACTTGAGCATGATAGATGTTCTGATGGTGGATGATAGTCCGGTAAAGAATTCTATCAATCATCCATTTAATGCTATCCATCTTCCTCTTTTTTCTCTTTTCACTATAGATAGTGATAAAGAAAGATATTTGAAAGCAACTTTGTTACCTTGGCTTCTTTATTGGGGATGTAGTCCAGAGGAGATGGTATCTTATGTGGAGAGTAGATTCTCTCAGATTTTAGCTCAAGATTCTTTTCGTACTTTAAAAGAGTATTGGAGTCATATTACCAAAGAGGAAGCAAATATTGTATAGAGAGCAGTTCCACATGCAATATCTATACATTTCCTCCATCTTCTCAAGTGAAAATATGGAAAACTTAAACATTGTATTCTTTGAAAGTGAAGTTTTGATACACTGTTACATTTGTTCTAATTATGAGTGAAGTTTGTGAGACATATGTTGTTCATATAAAAGCCAAAAATCGTGTTTATTTACAACAAGACGTAATCCATAATATGATACTTATCATAATATATATCTCGCATAGCATAAGAAGCATACAATATGTGAGGTGAAACAGCTTTGTTTCGGTCCACACAGCATAAGAGGCATACAATGCGAGGTGAAACATATAATGTTTCACTTCGACACGGGACAAAACAACTTGTTTTGCCCTGCACAACATAAGGGGCATACAATGTGCAAGACGAAACATGTTGTTTCCCGCTCTTGAGAGACGAAACATGTAATGTTTTGCTTTGACACGGGATGAAACAACTTGTTCCGTCTCGTGCAGCATAAGAGACATAAGGGACATACAAAGTGCGGGTGAAACAGGTTGTTTTGTCCCGCACAACATAAGGACATAAGGGGCATACAAAGTGCGAGGTGAAACATGTTGTTTCGTCCCGCACAACACAAAGACATAAGGAACATACAACAAGCAGGGTGAAACAGGGTGTTTTGTTTCGCTCCTATGCGGATCGGAACAGCATGTTTCGTCCTGCACATCATAAGGGGCTACACATGCGAGGATGAAACAATATGTTTCGCTGCATCGCAGAGCAAAACTGACATGTTTCGCTGCACCGCGAGGCTGAATCGTCTGTCGCAACTAGCAGCATAAGGGGCATACAATGTATAAGAGACATCCGAGTGAAACATTACCGGCAATGAACATCAAGTCCTATTTTGCTACTCGTCAGTGCACACATATAACGACCCACAACAACATTGAATGAACAAAGTTGGATATTTAAATTCTGTTAGATACACATGGAAATGAAAATATAAGTAGATGAAAATGTTTCTTTACCATATCAAAATATGATTTCACGAGCAAACTCCTCCGCTATATAACCTATTGGTTACAACTCTCTAAGGCCGGTTACAACTCTATAAGTCTACGCAATACTTCTGTAAATTCCGAAAGGTCTTATCTTTGTTGTCTTTGCAGTTCTATTACAGTGTTCAATTCTTGAACAATATTTTCTGCAACTACATCTATCTCATCTGCTCTCCTCATCAATGGAAGGGTCATATCATGTAGCCGCTCGATCTCTATAAGCTCTACGTTACTCTCCAATGTGGACTTGGAATCTTCTATCGATGGAACAACTATCCATTGCATTAACAAGGTCTTCCAAAGCATCTTGAAATTCATCCGGGTGCTCCATCTCAAGCTCCACATCAAACACTATGTAGCGATTTTGCTGTGCATTCAAGTCAATTTTAAAGTGCCACTTCATCGAGCACACGATGTTCAATATTCCATCTTGCTTTTCTGCGCTTAGTCTCTCGAACTCCTCAGCTGTCATTCTTAAAAGCTTCTCGTCAACAGTCCACACAATTACTATCGATAATGCGGTTTCTGCCCGATCCTTCGCACTATGATCAATCAATCCTAGATGAAATCGACATTTTCTCCTGCTTTCTCTTTGATCACATTGGTGCCACGTCTTTCGATCGGACTATAACTGACTAAAATACAACACTTTCATAGCAGAGCTCGCTGTCGTGTTTGATTCGGTTACACGCTTATAACACCTCGAGAAGTTGTATGCAACATAAGAGACAGAACTCGGCAACTTGTTCTTGATTATGCGTTGAATGGAAGCTGAAACCCACTGAAAAGATACATTGTCGATCATTCTTCAAATTCAACGAGTGAGCACATCGTTTCTAAAACTTATCAACTTTTTTTGGTGCACCAGAAGCTTTGACTAGAGCAATGACTAATTCATTGCTCTAGTCTAGACTTCTAATGATAACAAGGACTGCATTCGCACGTAACTTCTCACGCTCGTTTCCTCGATTGTCATTCATCTGCGCTTGTATCTAATGCTTTGGAATGCGACGAACTTGTAAATGCACCCTCGCGTCATTGTGACACTGTCCGGACGAACTTGTCTATTCATTCTCGCGTCATTGTGACACTGTCCAGTCTTTTCCTGCTCGCTTCCTGAGAACACGCGAAACATGCGTTTTCACATGCTGGCAGTGTACAGTGACATGGCTTCATCTACATGGCGTTGGATACCGGCAAGACGGACGATGGCAAGTTGGAGGTATGATCAAGCAACCAAACGTTAAGAGGGAAATCAAGCGAAACGATAGTACTGGAGGTATGATCAAGCCATTTTCTGGTAGCTCCTCGTAGCTCACTTACCAATGTACTGTAGTAGCCACGAAGTGCACCTCTTCTCCATTCCTCTCACGTGTTCAGTTACTTAGAACGTTATTGTTACTGAATAATAAGCTGACCTTCACTTTACGGTGCAGAAACGAAAAACACACATTCATTTTCCAGACATGTTTTAACGCGGAAATGTTAGCAAAATGAGGTGTCGGCCCCAGTTGGATTTGAACCAAACCATGAAACCGTGGTTTAAAACGAGTTAGTTTCAAACATTACGGTTTTCTTCGATTGAAAATACGTAATTCAGTTTCATAACGGTTCAAGTTTTGGAAAGTATATAGTTTGGTTAGACTATATATAGTTTGGTTATATAGTTAAATGGTTCTGTTTGTAATCAGTTCGTTCCACATCGCATAACGATCCAGATCTATGTGTACCGAGTTGTGATTGAAAAGGCTTAGCTGGTTTGGTGTATCAAAACACTATGTGCAAGTTCAACTCAAGACTTCTTGCATTTAAGATTGTGAGCTAACTAGCTCATCGTTTCAAGTTATGAGATAATAAAATAAACTCACGATATAGATGTTCTGGACCAGCATTGATACGGTTTTGGTCAATATTATTACGGTTCAATATTTTTCAATGGTTTGGTTTATTATTTTCGTAGTTCAGTTTAAATGGTCAGTTTACAATGGCCGTAGAGACGAATATCTCTCCACATCATGGGCTGAATCTTGTGTTTGGAGTTTTACACACTACGAAGAATGTTGTATTGAGCGTGTCAAAGTTAAAGGATACGGGAACACCATGGGGATAGTCATTTTCCATGTTCTAGTATAGCTCCATTTTATTATGGAGGAGGTAAATATGCAAGGGTTTAATTATTATCTAATTTTTATTTTGATATATAAAATATTTCATAAAAGCTTGATTATTTACTTGTAATTTCTCGGATTTATATTGCCAAAAAATGCATCTCCTTCCTCTCCTCTTATAGGTTTTCTTTCTTCGCTTGGTTCTCCTAACATTTAACATTTATATGTATTTAGATTATTTAGACTATTCAGATTAGACTGAGCTGAAAACTGGTTACAGTTAAAAAATACGAGTGAATTTCAAGTCATTTTCAAATCTACAATGAGATACAGTGGGCCAGAGTTTACCATTATAATTGCAAACTTGGGAGTCATCATAGATGAGAACCTGATTATGTTCTAGTCAAATGACACACACTATAACAACTAAAATGTAATGTTTGTAAATATTACAGATTTCAATTATAATTAAGAAAAACAAAATATAAAAATTCAATCAAATAAAAAATTACATTGAGATGCACGGTCATGATTTCATATAATTTCCTTGCACGTTCTCTATATTGTAGTTTAACCAAGCTTGAGATATTAATCATTTGGATTTTTCTTATCAAACTAATATTTATACTTACTTCGTAGTATTTGTACTTACTTTTATATCTACATAATTCCAGAAGAAGTATAACAATATAACATAAATCTTGATGTAAATCTCTTAAGAAACGAACGGATAGCGACAGAAAGGATAGAGACAAGCGTAATCAATTAGCACTAAAATAACACGGAGTCCCTTTTCTCTAGTCATTGTCAATAAAAGAGGCCAGAAACTTCTAAAGTAAATAGTTCAAACACGTTTGATGAATATACATGCTGGATTAACTTCTCGGTAATTTTGTTCGTTTATTGTTATCGGGGAAAATATATAAATATTAAACAAACAATATATTATAAATGGATGTAAATAATTTATTTCATAAAGATTATCTGTTAATCCATTCCTGGAAACACGTGGAAAGCAGAAAATAAACCATAAGTCAGGAAGAGTGTCACGCTTCAAAAAATACAAGTCCGGGAAGCTATAATCATTAATATATTAATTCAATGTGAGTTTAATATATTCAAGGATTAATACTTAATCCTTCCTACAGAAAGGATTAGGTATTAAATTAAACGCATGGATATTTTCCTCCTCGACGGAGGAGGTGAATATCCATGTGGTAGCGATTGAGATGAAAGTGCAGGCAAAAAGAAGAAGTGACAAGCGTATTTTCTTCACCGAGCATGTACAACAGTCGCTTTCTAATATGAACCAGCCTAGAGAAGTGACATTCCGTAACTGTGTTCTAATATTAAAACTACATCATGAACTTGTTATTAGTTGTTGAGACAGTTATAGAATACCAGAAACTGTTTCTATATACTAGTCGCATCAGATTTTGTTAATGATAACTTTTTGATTGTGATAGAATACTGACAACGACTGAGAAACTAGAGTACTGAGATCTCTCACTTACTCGCTATATAAATAGGAGTTCTACTTCCTGTTTCAAGCACTCTCAAAGCCCTTTCGTTTCTCTTTCGTTCAATCGTCGTGAAGCATCGACTAACCTCCTCTTACAGTCATGGCAGAATTCACTTCAAAGTTGAGAAATGTGTGGATGCTTTTGTTTGTGATGTTCGAGATTGCCTCAGCATCTACCAACAATGTTTCAGGTTGGTCATCATCCTCCTCGAAACATGAACCTGCATTATAGTTCTGTTCAGTATGCAGTAATACTTAACAGCAATGGGCTTTGTACTTTTTATTCGTATCGCTTTATATGAGAGATGATTAGCTTGCTAACAGTTGCTTCTCTTCTTTTGCGATGCTCGATTTTAAGTTACGAATGTATAATGTCTAAACTATTGCAAGTCTTTAGAACAGAGAAATTAAAAAAACTCAATCAGTTACGCTAATCTACTTGTTCTTCTAGAATCTACTTAACTATAACGGCACTGGATTTGAATTCTTCTGTTTATTTCTTCTCTTCTCTCACTTCCACTGTATTTATGTGTGGAACAGGAGCTCATGAGATATCTTGGGTACAAGAAGTCAACTATACAATCATGAATAACATCGAGACGGGTGGAATAGATGGAGAATGCACAATCAAATGTGTGTCTCATTATGTTCATGGGATATCCACAATGGTGATGACAAATTTGTACAGGGGACAAGAAAAGACTTGGACCAAGCTTGTGGATGAAGTGGGTCCTGATTTCATCCGTTGTGAATTCACTTGGGACTCCACTGTCAAGCATATCAACTATGACGTCTACTATGCTAGTTCAAATCAACATAACTTGTTCATAGTTACTGTATGGAATCTCACTGAAGAGGGTCTTTATCAACAAGTGAACGCAACAACAAATAGCTTTGAACTAGTAGCTAAGTGGAAGTGATGAGTTTGTATTGCAAACGAGGAGGATTTGTTGAGAATAATGACTCGATATATTATTGTATCTTGTGACACCTATCACAATGTTATGCTAGATATGATCTTCAACTGTGAAGTCAAGACTATTATGTGGTAGCGGGAATACGGTGACAATGTATAACCTTGATAGAAGTCACTCAGTGATAAAGATCTACATTATGACTCGATTACTGAGTTAGTGATGTTTCTTTTTTTGTTACATGCTTGTCCAACCTTCTTGAGGTATTGCAAAGGCTGGATTAAAGGATTATCAATAATAGCTTTGATATGCGATAGTTCATAATGTTTTTTGATGATCTTTAAAGTCATAGGAACAAAAACATCACATGATTTATCCTGATTATCTCATAAAGAGAATGCTACTTTAATTATATTCATGTTATTTACTCAAAGTTGGAATCGTTTATAGACTTCTATGCGATAGAAGGTTCATTTTCATATTATAAACATGTGTTGGAGTAATTGCTTGATACTTTGTTTAGCTATAGAAATCATGAGGAATATTGTTTTTTTGAAACCACACATGGAGCCCGTTAAGAGTAAGTACATGTACGTCGGATTACAGTCGAGTAGTCTATCTGTGAACAAACCAAGTTGCCTACAGCTATCATGGAGTTGTTTGTTTCAACTCGTCTGCTCGAAAGCCTCTGCACGGCTTTGTCTTCTCCCTTTTTCTCCGAGAGTTGTCTATCCTCTTAATGCGGCTACTATCTCCAGAATCTGCACAGTCCATAAGTTTGTGATTAAAGCAGTGCCTACTTTTGTGCATGTCATGTTGCCATCGATGTGATTCATCTCAACATTGAGAGAAGAACTTTTTCTACTTACATTCTCTTCGTTTGCACTGCTCCTTGTTCTTTTTGGATGTCATCTGCCCTCCATGGCTGGTTCCTTGGCACCACTGTGTTGTTACAAAGCGTATAGGTGATTTTGGATTATTATTAGGTATTTTGGGTTTTTATTGGATAACATGTGGTTTTGATTTTCAATAATTAGCAAATAATCTTTTGAGAAACCCGGAGCTTTATTAGATCTATTAGCATAGAGGTGTAGCAGATCGAGACTTCTTCTTCCAACTGGTTACTTTCTCTGTAGCTTTGCATTTCAGAGCTCATAATGTGGGTCCTCGCATCCTCCTTGTGTTCCTTTTTCTGTTTTCTAGCTATGTGCTGATCTAATATCACTTTCCTCTTGTTGTTGATACTTCGGGTTCTCATGCGGGTGCACAGAATATCCATTGCGACCTCCGTCATGAATCTGACAGTCATCTTTCTAACATTGGACGGTTCCATTTCTTCTCTTGTCGCCATCTCAAGTATGTCCTCCACCTCTTTTTCCTCAATAGTGGTCCTCTTCATCATTAGACTTAATTTCTACACTTCTTTCTCTGTGGTTTGTCTCTGATTGCGGTCTTTATTCATATCGGATTGACCTAACTTCTAGCATAATTCTTCTACTTCGTCTTCTTCAGCAGTGACTTCTAGCCGGTCCCTTTGAGATGATTGGAGAACCCTATTTCTATCTAGTGCTTCTTGCTCTACCGTTTGAGAATTGAGATAAACAATCTTTGCTCCATCATGTTGCATCTCCTTTTGAATCCAACCCTTGATTTCTCTTTTGGTAACTCTTATTGTGTTGTAAGTTGCTTCTCTCGACGTAGATCTTCGAAAGACCTCAATCTCCAAGAGCACTTCTTTCAAGATCTACCTTAACGACACAATGCTTAATTTGTCTTCAAACTGAGCAGTGTTCCGTTCCTTCTAACATTGAAGGGTGTTCCGAAGACGTCTTTTGCAGCTGAGGCTCCTTTCAAATGTGCTTCCCAGGGTCTGGTTCCTCTTTCTCTATGTGTAGACAATCCGTGCAATCCTCAAGATCTTCTTCTTCTACAGAGATATGTTGTACCACTGCTAACTCAAGCTTAGAAGTTGATGCTGCTTCTGCAGGAGGTGTGATATCTACAAATCTGACCATCTGTCGTGGACATAGAGTTTGAAAATAGTTCTTTGTGAAGTGTCATGCTTCCTTGCAATTCTCACACAAGAGCACTTGCCCAATCTGTCTTTTGGGATGAGGACAGATGGACCATCAGTGTCTTGTCTCTCCACAATGATTACATGCTCCAAGAAGAGGATTTAGAGATCGTTGTGACGACGAAGGTTGCCAAGGCGTCTTGGTCTGTACAGTATCAGCCATGTCCCTACGAGTATAACGATTAAACTAGGCAGGCGGGATAGGAGTGAAAAGTTGTATCGTCTCAATCATGTAGCAAGATTCCTCATTTGGATCGGGTAGGTACCTTTCATCGTCTTCTTCCCAGTCTACTCAGTTAACAGCTTGATCTTGCGCACACTGATCTCTGATGTGTCCAGAAGAGTTGCAAAGGTTGCACCAAATGTTTGGCCGGAAAGCCATGGGTTGCTTCCGCTTGTCCTTCGGGTTCAGAAGATGAACCTTCAGGTCTACAAACTGTTTTAGCACTTCATCAATCCGGGGGTCAGGTGCAGCTGAATGATCTCAGTCTGAGGAATCTTTTGCACAACTTCTTTCCTGGATCGTGACTTCTCCTTCTTCTTCTTCCGTGTCTTCTTCTCCTGTTCAGATTCAGATTCAGAACTTTCGACACTAGACTCTTCAGAAGCAGATGATGCTTCCGAAGCACTGTTATCAGTTTCAGTGGACTTGGACTTACTCTTGGACTTCCTAGAAGACTTCTTTGACTTCTTGGACTTCTTTGAGGCACCCCTCTAGCTTTCGTCATATTCTGAATAATGCTCGAGGTTTCATACTGCTCTGCACACTTCTGCACCTCTACTAAATCATCACATCCTCTTCTTCTACAATACAACTCCTTGTCTTGAGATAATCTTCCTAAGTACCTGTCCACTGCTTGCTGAGCACAGTAACCGGGTCTTCTTTGGTTCAGGGAGATGTGATCCAGGAGGTATTCAAACCTCTCAGTGTAATCTCACAATGTCTTTTTCTTCTTCGGTTTTAGCCTTTGAAGTTCTATGAGAGTCATCCGATCATAACCCGCTCCTCTGAACCTCTTCAGAAAAGCTGCTTTCAGAGTAGCCCAAGTGACCATAACTAAATCATCATCGAACGCTTTACTCATCCATTTCCTCCCCTTCTCTACGATCAGACTAGGAAACACACGAAGTTTGTCGACATCAGTGTCTTCTTTGTTGGATCGAGAGATGGTCTTGAACATCGTGATGAAGTCATCAGCATCCGTATCATCGTCGTACGGGTACTGGATGATACTTTTGCCGAGTATGGGAAGCCATGTTGACGGTCAGCTGATGCAACTGCCAACGTCTTTCTCTGTCAGACCCAGGTGGTGGAGATTTTCTTCTCGAAGGGCCAGGTCTGTCTGAGTCAAGAATGTCGTCTTCTGAGTCAGAGCAGCTGTCGCTTCCACCCTCCGAGATGTTTGGAGCAATCTCCTCCAGTCTTCCTTCACCTTGAGAAGCCTCTCTTGCACTTGAGAAGACGTCTTCTGTGTAACCAGACCCAAAATCTATCTCGTAAACGTGGTCATCCGGTTGGCTTCTGTTTTCTCCAAAGATAATGCTCGAGATAGAATGCTCTTCCAAATCTACTCTTCGGATCATCTTGAGCTCTTTTTCTTTTTTGGTGTCTCAGGGATATCCTCTACTCTCTAGAAGCGGTTCGCTGAGATAAATGGACTTACTCAAGATCCTTATCCGCACGTCTTCTGATTCTTCCTCTGGTCGGAGGCATCCATCAGAGTGCTAGGAAGAGGTGTCACTCTTCTTCTAGTACTTGATCTGATAAGATGAAGGTCTAAACAACTGTCCACAGTTTCGGAACGTCTCCCTCTCCTGCTTCATGATGCGCTCGACTGCAGTCTTCCAATATCAAGTCTTCCAAGTAGCTCTTGGAAGCGGAGAAGCGGTCTTCTTCCATTTCTCCCTGATGTCTCTCATCAGCTTCTAGCTGCGGTTCCTGTCTTCTAGCAAGATAGAGTTCCACAGCACACTCAAATTCGATCCAAGTTAGTCCAAATGCAACCAACTACTGGCACACAGATCCAAGAAGCTTAGAACAATCGTTACTAAGATGAAATCTCCGGCAGCGGCGCCAAAACTACGAAGCTACTATATGTAGTGTCTCAAGATTTCTCCTTTAGCCCATTGTAGCATAAAAGATTTTGTTCCCCAAGAAGATTTACACTAGTATCGCTGCTCTAAGTTCTAAGATCTGTCCAAACTCACAAACACTCGAGATTTGTCCGGATATCCCGTCTCCTCATAAAACCACACGGCTTCCAGACCTTTCAGAAGGTGCTCCAGACCCAAACATACAAGTACTATCTATAATAGCACACAATTACCCACTAAGAAGTCTGAGAAGACGATTACTCTTTCAGGTCACGGCTTCCAATCTTCCCACGACGGTCTTCCCGAAGCAATTCTCGGCTTCTGGGGGGTTCAACTCGGCTTCTGACACCTCTAGAAGATTGTCCCTGCTTCGTAGATGTCAAATTATTCTTCTTTATCACACATTGCTCTTCAATTTCCAACATGGTTAGATTAATCACATATTGTATGTCGCATGTAGTCTTCCCAAGCTTCTGTCTGTGAAAACGGTCTTCCTGCAGCACTACAACAACATTCGCATTCACTGATACTCAAAAGAAGTCTCGAAAGCTCCATAGAAGAAGGTAGGAAGATGAGAAGATGAGGGAAGAAGGGAGAAGAAGAAAAATCCAAACGAGAGGAAAATGAGAAATTAAGATTCCGACAGGCTTCTAGTCCGGATCCTGACTAACAAGCCATCCTTGCTTGTAGTAGTTTGGGGAAGAAGACTACAGATCTACTTACAATTACACTATCTTTCAATCAAGGATGTTGTCTTCTGCTGTGAAAAGAAGGCTTATTTCTTCTTCTGTCGATGCTCTGACTACTCTTGCTCAAGGGACCACTGTCTCATGGATCAGTCCGTACGTGGATCCGAAGTGCTCCATTGGATGAGAGAAACTTGGACTCTACACAGCTTCTAACAATCACCGCCACTCAACAAGAAGGCTTCCCCTGCACAATTGGATATGACTTCGACGAAACCCACTGTCCAGAAGCAAAGAAGAAGTTACATTGACTTCTGGAAGCTCTCTCCATCCACTTCTTGTCACTATCTCTCGATACATCAGCTTAGAAGCAGGACTGTACTGTAGTACTTCCAAGTACATGCCACTTTCATGAGATCATCGACAGAATCTTCTTCTCCAACTCATATTCGTGATTCTCTACTTCTGATCGATGAAAAACTTTACATCATCACTCCACCGTCCAGGAAGATGATCTTCCCCGACCGATCTCTTGACATATTCACTGTTGCGAGGAGACAACGCTGCCAAACCTCCTCCAAAATACCTTGGTCCGCGAGATTCTAGTTCCATGTGAAGAAGTCGAGACCCAACTCCTTGATGAAAGATTTGACCTCTGCTAACTCTGCTGGCGGTAACATCAACCCTCAAGGATGCATCGATATGTTCGAGCTTCTGTTACACTAAACCACACATACTTGCTGTGAGTCTAAGGCTCAGCCCTTACTAGGTCCTCACAGTCCAGCTTCCACTCTTAGAAGACGAATCTAGTCTTCCAGAAGACAACTATTCCGTCTTTCAGAATTCTAATAGTGCTTCCTAAGTACATCTTGTCTTCCGAGCTATATCTAAGCAGTCCTAACTAAGCAAGGCATCACATGGATTCATAAGAAGACAACACATCTTGCAATTCATCCTACTTCCTAATAGAAGATGAGAAGATACATGAGAAGTACAGTCTACGAAAGGTCAGAAGAAGATTGAGGATTCATGCGATGACAGTGGTCTTCCGGATGTCACGTCAGTTTGGGCACCTTGGCCAGGTTGATCGAGTGCGAAGTGGCGCATCCCGGTAAGGCCGTTAGTGCCGTTAGGGAGAGTTGGTGAGAGAGCCCACTAGGGGTAAACTTCGCAGGTAGGGCTTGGAGGCCTTAGTTCTTTGAGTTGAGTCTTCAAGCTCCAGGCTATGGTGGATAGTCTAGTTGAGTGTAACCCGGATTCTCTTCGTGCTTAGAGTGGGTTTGGCTTGACCGTTTGTGAGTAATCCTTGTTGTGGTGTTGGAGATGATAATTTCTCTATACAGATTACTCAAAGAACTGAGTGCAGGTCGAGATGGAGTTCAGTAGGAACCCGCTGATCTGAAATCGTCCGTTGGTATCTTCGGGCGTTGTCGTTCGTGCTTGATTGTTGGAGCTGTGATCGAGGTGTGTGGGCGCATGCTACGTTGCTGGTCGCAGATCGATTTGCTGTTGTTGGGGTCGAGTGGAGATTTCTGTCATGCGGAAGCGCAGTAGAAATTTTGCGGAATGTTCTTGAAGTGTGTTGTTGGAGCCGGATTGCGCGTTTGGGCGTGGCAGCTGAAATACTTGTCAATGTCGGGCCGGAGTGGGCTCTTTGGAAGCGCATTGGAGAGACGAATCTAGTGCACTAAGTTTCGTGGAGTTTGGCCAAGGATTGAAGAAGTTATGGCATGTCGAAGTTCGCTGCCGTGACACCCGCAAGTGCAAAAAGACTAGTTATGTCAAATTTTGGTGTAATTTCGTGTTGGAACTCGAGTTTAGGAATTTTGTTGTGTGTGTGTGCATTCGCGAAGTGTCTCTTGTGCATTCGCGAATCTGTTGTGGTGGTGCTGGATCGGATTTGGGTGTTCTTGCTGTTTTACGTCAGATTTTGGTCACCCGTGTGCACCCGCAAGCTGTTTTCGCTGTTTTGGAGCCTCTTTTGGTGCAATCTTCTGCAATTCGAGGTGGAGCCGAGCCTCTTTTGGTGTGTTGTATCTGTTCTACTCTACTTCAAGCGGAGCGGAGCGGAGAGTGAGCCGGAGTGTCGAGGCGTTTAGAGGCTTCGAGGAGCAGAGGTGCGTGAGTGCGGAGGCGGAGCGGACCTGAGCCTGAGCCCGAGCCCGCGTCCGCCGCAAGTCAGCTTGCTGGCGTGCGTGAGAGAGGTATCCAAGTTCTAGTGTGTGGGAAGTGTAAAACCAGCTGGTCACCCATCCCAACACTATTTCTGGACCTGGACTCCTGACTTTGTAGTCTTAGCTTTGGCTTTACCACTTGACCAATAGCTCTTGGTGTCCTACAGGGATGCGTGCAAGTACTTATGGACTTGTTTAAGGTAGTAGGAGACCTTCTCGCACGTTCCTAGAGGAGTGGTAGGGCGACCCCATAGTATTAGGGGTAAGCTATAGTTGTGGTAGTGTTTGCCTATACCGTAGAGACGCGTATGTAGGCAGTTGGTGGCAGTTGTCTTGGATGAGCTAGTAGAGCTACCACGTGGATGTTTTTGGAGCTACTAGAGGTGTGGACATCTAGTTAGTGACCTCCAGTGTCAGTTACGATAGTTGGTGATCATATATTGTGCATGTGGTCACCGACGAGGAGACGTCAGTCCGGGTGGGGCTGGGTTTCTCTTTATGTGAATGTTTGAGTGTGGAGGGTTATCGTTTGGACTTCTTGTGGTTGGAACCCCTCCATATTCTGCTTCTTGTTTGTGCGCCGCGTTTGCTTGTGTTGGCGCTTGATTTCCGGAGTGAGTTCACTCCAGTGTGCAGTCGGTAGTGAGGCTGGAGTTGCGGACCAGTCAGACTACATTTATCTCTCTCACGGTGCGGTTGGAGTGACGACCAACAGACCGTGAGAGGCTGCCTGTGGTGATGACAGGTACAGGTTGCCCTTATCTTGACCGTCCTAGTAGGGGATAGGTGAGCTCAGTAGGAGCGGGGTTAGGCAAGTGGTGATTACGGTGGTGACGGGGATTGCGACATTCCAATTGGGGAGTGTGTTAGCGGGATTCTCTCATCACGGAGTTCTCGGGAGGTTCTGGTGGGGACTTCTCGGACAGTGGGTATACACGGAGTGGGGTGAGGTACCGACTACCTACACCATTGCCGTCGGTTGTTCCAGAGGACGAGTCAGACGCAGACAGCGCGTTTTTTGGTGGTGAGTCTAGTGTCGCCACACCGTTGTTGTGGGACATGGACGAGATCTATGGGACCACGAAGGGACCTCGACGTTACTCGGGTACAGTTGGTACCATTGAGCTAGATGACTTCATCCAGGAGTTCGACAGTTGGTGCGATCTGCAGCAGATGGGAACCCACAGCTGTTTACACCCTTCATGGCGTGGAAGGGTTTGTTCCAGCACTTGGAGGGACCGCCGATGGACGATTATCATGAGTTCAGGCGAGATTACAGTGTTGAGATCGAGTTATGGAGACAAAATTGGTCTCCCAACTACGTTTCTATCACTATTGGCGTAGTTTCGGGAGGCGTAGCACCTGCGAGTTCGGGTGCCAGTAGCAGTGGTACAGCCACAGGTGGCGGAGTACCTATTACCGGTGCGTCCATAAGTAGTGGAGCATGTGGTAGTGTGGACGGGATACCACCAGGGTTTAACCTTGTGGTTCAATTCTTCCAATGTTTGAGGAAGAACTATCAGGGTGTGCGGACCGACAAGTTGAGGAGTCTGCAGGAGTTCCAGCGGAAGACTGGAGAGAGCCTACGCGAGGCGTTTACTCGCATGAGGCGGTTGATCAGCGTTACCCAAAGGGTGACGGAAGCACAGGCAGTCCAGTTCTGGTATGGGATATTAGACCGGGAGCTGCGTAGGAGAGTTAGAGATGCTACTCTTCTTAGAGATACCGCTCCGACGTTGGCAGTTGTCTTTAGTCTTGCTGAGCGGATTGAGCTCAACATGGTGGAGGAGAAGGTGGTGGTTGCTGGGTTCAGCAAGGAGACACCACATGGAGCGACCACCTCTTCTCGAGGATCACAAGCTACGCAACAGCGTGGTGGTGGTGGTAAGGATCGTGCGGAGCAGTCACGATCTCAGGGAGGTGTTGGAGGATCTGGTGGGCAGAAGCCCATGTCGTCCTTCTCTAGTCAGCAGCAAGCGGGTCCTTGCTGGACGTGTGATGGTCCTCATCAGCAGAGGGATTGTCCACAGAGGAGAGGTTATGAGACGTCAGGGACATCAGGGACATCTCCAGCATTACCTAGGCAAATGTGAGCATTGCGGACGACCTGATCACAGTAGTGACCGTTGTTTTGATCTCCATCCCGAGTTGCGGCAAGAGAAGGCTGATCGTGGACGAGGCGGAGGAGCTCAAGGAGACCGTGGTGGTCGAGCTGGAGGTAGAGGTCCAGCACCTGGGAGAGGACCGGTCGGTCCACCGCCTGCTACGACGTCAGAAGCAGGTATGGCTGCTCGGATTGAGCAGTTGGAGCAGAGGATAGCTAGTATGGCTATGGCCCAGCGGAGATCAGGTGGAACAGAGGCTTCCACGTCTTATGGAGGAGAAGGAGGTGACTTCGACTTCATGGCTGGTGTGGCGCAGATTGAGGCATCTGCGGTAGTGACTAGAGGTGCAGCACGTGCCTCTGAGCCACGAGGTGCGTCAGTGGAGTTGGATCCACAACGCGGGGAGGCTGGTAGACAGGCCAGGCTTCCTCAGTCGTTCACGTTATCGGAGGCGTTGAGGACCACATCTATGGTTCCTAAACGACCTACTGATGGTGCAGTAGAGTTGGAGGCATCGACATCCAGGAGTGGATGTGATGTGAGTCCACCTTCGACGTCTGTGGATACGACGTCGAACTCGATGTTGGGGGCGGCTACAGCAGTTTTGCGAGTCTCACTATTCTCAGCCACGGATATGAGAGCATTGGGAGTCAACTTGGCTCCAGTGTTCCAGTTGGCGGTCACGCTCAGTGAGAGCGAGGATGTAGTTACCTCTAGTGCTGAAGTAGTTCAGCGAGAGGCGGTAGACGTGTCCATGGAGTCGAGAATCAGGACAGCTACCAGTGGTACTTGGCAAGCGGCAGCTGCTAGGTTAGATGAGTTATCAGCTAGGCCGGCGATTGACCGTGTTGGTTTGGCACCAGGTGTGGTGTTGTTGGACAACAGAAGTGGTATCTTCTGTTTGGTGGCACCTTCAAGGAAAGTGTATCGACCCCAAAAGGTCTTGTTAGACTCTGGAGCCCAACCGTTGATGTTGGGAAAGGCGGCGTGTATTGGTTTGGGTCTGAAGAAGTCCGAGATAGAGAGATGTCCATTCCAGTTGCAGACATCTCTAGGGGGATCAGGAGGTACGACTCTACACATGACACGTGAGATGTTAACGGTGAGAGTTCGGTCAGATCACCCCATGGATGGCTCTATGGTGAAGGCCAAGGCCATCGTTACAGCCGCAGAGTCTTATGATGTATTGGTGGGAGGTGCTGTGTTGTACCCTATGGGGTTCGTGATTGACTATTGGGCGGAGACAGCATCTTACAGACCAGGTTGGCAGTCCGGCGAGGGACGAGTGAGCCGCTTACCAGTGCGGTTCAGTGCTAGAGTTGGGACGACGGAGCCTACACCAGGGACGATGGCATCCGTTGCAGGGTTCAGTTCGGTCATCACTTGGCCGAGGGAGTTGTTGGAGGACAATGCCCATGCGGAGGATACTCCGATCTATGAGGAGGTGGAGGACATGCCTAGCATGTCTACGTTAGTACCATCTGTCTTGGATGTTCCACTCTGGAGTTCGAGTGGAGAGTTGCAGCAGTATGCTGATCAGTTGGTGCAGCAGGCTTGGAGTGAAGCCTTTGTACCACCAGTAGAGGAACAAAGGGTTGTTCCTGCTACTGACCCTGTGACCTTATCACCGTTGGATACGACTCCCATTGTGTGGCAGTATCCAGAGGAGGGTGTATGTGTGTTGGAGCTGTTTGGAGGGATCAGCACAGGTTTGGCTGCGGTATTGCAGGCAGGTATACAAGTACAGCGATACTTGTATGTGGAGAGAGATGAGATTGCGAGGCGCATCTCATTGCGACATGTGGCACGTTTGGTGCAGAGATATCCTGAGTTGCTGCCCATATCAGCTGTTAGAGGATACCAGCAAGCATTACCGTCAAATATTTCGCTGCTAGGGGCGCAGGATCTTACATTTGTGGGCACCATTCACTTGGTGATAGCCGGATGGCCATGTCAAGGTCACATGCGTGCAGGGAGAGGTCAGGGTTTACATGACCCGCGATCTAGGATGTTCTGGGAGATGTTACGGATCTTACGACATCTCCAGATGCATCAGATGGATTCTCCAGCGTACATCTTGGAGAACATTCCTTTGTTGGGTGATGCTCGTACACAGATGATGACGAGTGTGCACCAAGTGCGGTCTTGGGTTGGACCAGCAGTGTTGTTGGATGCAGCGAGAGTAGGATCTCGTGCACATCATCCACGGTTGTGGTGGACGAACTTGTTACCGAGAGAGGTGCTTAAGCGCGCACACGATGGAGTGAGACGACCAGCGCATCTCACGGTTGATAGCATCTTGGATGCAGGACGACGATCTCAAGTAGTGAGAGTCGTCGATAGGTCACCCATGGTAGTGGTGAACCTAGTGGGACGGCCCATGGTAGCGTTACCCACTTTGGTAAGCTTTCCAGCGTCACATGCTTATAGAGATGGAGGACCTGGGCTTGTGTGGGATGCTCATTTACGGCAGTTGATGGAGCCCAATGTCGATGAGAGAGAGCGAGCGATGGGTTTTGCTACGGGTACGACGGCAGTAGCTTCGGTGTCGGAGGCTTCACGTCGTCAAGTATTGGGTCAAGCAATGGACTTGAATTGCTTGACATGGATTGTTAGTCTTGGATTGGCTGAGCAGCGTCGGATGCGATCGACGGGTGTTACTGCTCGGACACTCTTGAGCTCTTTTCCTACCGGGTCGGTGGAGACAAAGGCTGGGGGCGAGGCACATGGAGTTCGTCATCCTTGGACATCATGGGATGTCGTAGGAGAGAGTGTGGAGTTTGCAGCTAGAACTGCAAAAGTTTTACGCACAGTAGCGGTGGAGAGCAGTTGGAAACTGCTCCAGAGGCTGCAAGATAGCAGTCAACGACTTCGTCTTCTACCTCTAGCATGGTGTTGGTGGTGAGCAGAAGGAAACTGCTCCAGAGGCTGCAAGATAGCAGTCAACGACTTCGTCTTCTACCTCTAGCATGGTGACAGAGGATACTGGGGAGCCGGAGATTGGACCCAAGCTTATAAGAGAGGGGAGACGAAGAGTCCAAAGATTCCTGAAGAGCTACAGGAATTGTTTTGCCTTCAGTATGAAGGATTTGGGTACCTTGAAGGGACCTGGTATACGGATCGACTTGGCTAATGACACGTCAATCTTTCGACGTCCTTACAGGTACAGTGATATGGAGAGAGCCTTGATCCAGAGTAGGACTCAAGACTTGTTGGAGGTTGGGTTGGTGGAGATGTCACATGGAGAGTATGCATCTGCCACAGTTATGCCAGCCAAGAAAGATATGTATGGCAACTACACGGATAGACGGATGTGTGGGGACTACCGTCCTATCAATCGGCAGACGAAGTCCGATAAGTATGCCATGCCGACACTTGAGGAGATCTTTGATGCAGTGGGGCATGTGAAGGTCTTCAGTACTTTGGATCTTCGAGCATGGTATCATCAGTTGCCAGTGAGAGAAGAAGATAAGTCCAAGACAACATTCTGGGGAATTGACTCTCACGGCAAGGATTGTTTGTATCAGTGGCGGTTCTTACCATTTGGGTTGAAGAACGCCCCTGCTGAGTTCCAGAGGGTGATGGACAGAATCCTAGCAGGATTGGATTTTGTCAGATGTTATATTGACGACATCTTAGTCTATAGTGCTACAGTGGAGGAGCACGAGAGACACTTACGGGATGTGTTTGAGCGGTTGAGAGCTCATGGGTTGAAGTTACACCCTGGGAAGCGTAAGTTCTTCCAAGAGTTGGTAGAGTATCTGGGTCACACCATCTATCCAGGTGGATTGGGTGTTCAACAGACGAAGGTTGAGGCTACTGCACGTATTCCGCGTCCCACAGATGTGAGTCGAGTTCGAGCATTTGTTGGTTTGGCGAACTTCTATCGTCGATACGTGAAAGGATTTAGTGCAATTGCGAAGCCGTTGACCAAGCTGATGAAGGTGGACCAGGAGTGGCAGCGGGAAGATGAGCAGGAGCGAGCTTTCATAGAGCTCAAGGATAGGTTGACATCTGCTCCCATCTTGAGGAGACCCGTTAGGGGGCGTCCTTTCCAACTGCACACATATTGGAGTATGTTGGGACTTGGAGCAGTGCTGACTCAGCATGATGATGAGAAAAAGGAGTTCGTGGTGGCGTATGCCAGTCGCTCTAACAATTCTGCGGAGGCAAGGTATAGTTCGTATGAGGGAGAGTGTTTGGCGGCAGTGTGGGCTGTTGCACACTTTCGATGTTATCTGTTTGGGAACCCCTTTACTCTCATCACTGATCATCAGCCGCTCAAGTGGTTGATGGAGTCCGACAAGCTTACAGGGAAGCTTGCACGATGGGCTCTGATCTTACAGGAGTATGACTTCCAGGTAGTACATAGACCTGGAGTTGCAAACCTAGATGCCGATGGGTTGAGTCGCAACCCATGCACGAGTCAGCAGGACCAGACTAGGGCTCGTTGGCATGACGAGGTTGATGAGGAGATAGTGCCAGGGTGGCATGCATCTGCCTTTCTTTGTGTGTTGGCCATGAACTCTAGTATGGAGGACCAAGTCGTATCTTTCTCTGGTCAGAGAGTAGATGACGAGTCTCCAGATCTTGAGGGTGGAGATGGTGTTCCGGATCAGCGGGATATCCATGATGATGTGACCGTGATGGAGTATCTACGTACTGGTGTGGTAGTAGGCACAGTAAGTCCCAAGGAGCGAGATCGTGTCCTTCAACGAAGCGAAGAGATTTCGACGAGAAGGACGACATGTACTTCGAGTGTGGGGTGATGGAAGGGTACGGATAGTGCCACATCCATCCCAGAGGGCACAGTTAGTACGACATGCCCATGAGGAGTTGGGACATTTTGGAGTGAAGCGTACACATAGCTTACTCCAAGGACAGTATTGGTGGCGTGGTATGCACATCGATGTGCAACAGTTTGTCGCACGATGTGTGGTTTGTGATCGAGTAAGAGCATCGTTTAATGCTCCTACTCCACAGTTACACCCCTTACCGATTATGGGGTTGGGTTACCGTTGGAGTTTGGATTTTGCGGGACCCTTACCGTTGACCGTACGTCACCACCGATATGTGTTGGTGATGGTGGAGCACTTCTCCAAGTGGATTGAGTTGGTGGCATTACCAGATAAGACGAGTGAAGGGACAGCGTATGCGTTCTTAGATCGAGTGCTGAGTCGTTTTGGAGCACCAGCTGAAGTGCTGACAGACCAAGGTACAGAGTTCCTTGGTGAGTTTCAGACCTTGTGTGATCAGGCGCTGATTGATCATCGGACTACATCTCGAGATCATCCTGAGGCGGATGGTTTGGCGGAGAGGATAGTTCAGACGGTGAAGAGAGGATTGCGCAAGTATGGTTTGCAAAAGGACCACTTGGGAGACTAGGATGTGCAGTTACCCTGGTTGGCTATGGGCTACCATTTCAGCCGACAAGCGTCTTTGGCTTCCTTCTCACCGTATTTTCTATTGTATGGCCGAGATCCAAATCTACCTTCGGCCATTCGTCGTGATTCTGTTGAGGTGCTGAACCTTGATGACCCGGATATGTGGGTGAGAGCATGTTCTCAACGAGCAGAGACATTTCGGAGAGTTATGCCTATGGCTTTTGAGAACCTAGCGATTGCTCAGCATAGAGACACGTTGCGATATGCGACTATCCGAGGAGGAGGTTATCGGTCGTCGATTCGCAGGTTTCATCCTGGCGATTATATCTATCTACAGCAGACTGCACCGACGACGTTGGATGTGACCGCAGGGTGCACTATTTTACGAGTGCGTGAGGTGTTACCTTCTGGAGTACTCATGTTAGAGGGTCGTGATGGTGTTGTTTGGAAGGATCATGTGCGTAATTGCGCGCCATGTCATCTTCCCAACATTGATGGTACCGTTGACCCAAGCTTAGCAGTTGTACGCGTGGGCTTGAGGTGTATGTTGTGTGGGTCTGCTGGTGGAGCAGCCCGTATGTTGGTATGTGATGGTTGTTCGAGAGGTTGGCACATGTCATGTTTGACTCCACCTCTCAGTGTAGTTCCTACTGGACGGTGGGTTTGTCCTCGATGTATATAGCGGAGATAGTCGATTAGATCTTTGCGTGGTATGGATTGCAGACAGGCGACTAACGATGGGGCGATGTAGCACCCGGCCTCCTGATCCTTGCACCCATGAAGGTGTGTATCACGTAGTTGGGATATGGAGCTATCTGGAGTTAGAGGGACCTAACCGCCAGTTAGGGAGGCGATTGTGGTACACTTGTGTATGTGTATGACATCGTCCATGTGTTATGTGTATGTGTGGTGTATCTCTGACAGCGATGTATGTTGTGTAGCGATGTGTATGCGCACGACAGTTGTCACGTCAGTTTGGGCACCTTGGCTAGGTTGACCGAGTGCGAAGTGGCGCATCCCGGTAAGACCGTTAGTGCCGTTAGAGCGAGTTGGTGAGAGAGCCCACTAGGGGTAAACTTCACAGGTAGGGCTTGGAGGCCTTAGTTCTTTGAGTTGAGCCTTCAAGCTCCAGGCTATGGTGGATAGTCTAGTTGAGTGTAACCCGGATTCTCTTCGTGCTTAGAGTGGGTTTGGCTTGACCGTTTGTGAGTAATCCTTGTTGTGGTGTTGGAGATGGTAATTTCTCTATACAGATTATTGTGGTACACTTGTGTATGTGTATGACATCGTCCATGTGTTATGTGTATGTGTGGTGTATCTCTGACAGCGATGTATGTTGTGTAGCGATGTGTATGCGCACGACACGGAAGACTCCCTAGACAACTTCTGGTTAATTGACGTACTCAGAAGATTTCCTGTAGCCAGACTTTCCATCATTGATCTCATTTGTCTTCGGTTTCTTACACGCAATCTAGCTTCGCAATAGACATGGAACTTTCACACTCTGTTTTCCTCACCTCACATACACTCTCAGAAGAAGCTTGTTGCGTAACGGGAAGACATGACCCTCGACCATTCTCTCCAGATTCTACCAGCAAGGCTTCTCACAACTCTCTTCTAAAGTTCAGGAAGAAGAAGAAACATGCTGCTATGGGTCAGACAGAAAAGACCCGCAAAAGACCCCCATGTCTTTTTGCGCATTCTGCCAGTCTTTCCAATCTTCTAGTCTCTAGGAAGATGTGGATTTGAGAAGTCAAGAAGACTGGGAGACACAGGTTTGATTCTCAATTTCTTGCTTCTCGAAACAACAATCAACTCTTAAGGTTACTCTGGATTCGCATCAAACTTCTCTCAACACAAATTCCAATCCAATCCAATCACTTGATACAAATTGCAAACATTCGTCTTTTGAAGATGTTGAGACTTTCAGAAGCGTCTTTTGTCCACGGATTTTTTTACAAAAGCGCAGTAGGATAGAGAAATTGATAGTCAGACCATCAAATTTTGGAATGAGAAGAATGGAAGCTCAATTCCAATTTGGAAATTTTCTCAAGGGAAACTCAAGGTAAGGAGAACGATCGATGAGCTTCTTGCAAACAATCGGAGAAGCGCGAGAGATATCAAAATAGAGGACAGAAGTGATGAGGAAGAGGAAGACATGTGAAGAACCTCAGTACTGCTTCCAGCTACGCTTCTGATTATTCCTTCAGTCTTCTGCGCGCTTCAAAACTTCAATTACACCTTCAATGTCCTGCCACGATCCTGCTTCTACTTTCAATCTCGAGCTGCTCCTACATTGCTCCCACAATCGATTTCAATCTGCTGCACTCCAAAGCATCTCTCTCGATTTCTACCTCGACCCTCAATTCCTAATCTTCTGGACCCTTAGGGATTCCTCACTCTTCCTCCTTGAGTGCTCTTCCTGGTTGGAAGACGTATTCTCTTACTCAGTCTCTTCAATTCGCTCCTGCGCGCTTCCAATGATCTCTCCAATTCCTAATGCGAAGTCGATTCTCAACTCGAGAAGCAGCAAGAGAGTGGTCTGGTGCTAATGCGCCTCCAGCTTCTGTATCTTCTCTATGCGATTAGGTAATAGCTCGACTATCATAGACCTACCTACTACAGTCATGACTACACGGTAGGTCTACCTACCCCTTACCTAGTCGGTGTGTGGTTGGTACCTCTCGCGGTTGTAGTCACTGTCTTTCCAGAAGCGTTTTCTGGCTTCTAGCTTCCGACTTTCCGACTTCCGTCTTCCCAGAAGACGTCCGTCTTCCAGCTTCAGAAGAAGTCGACTTCTTCTCTCAAATTCTCTCAAGATCATCTTCTCGCTAAGCAAGGTGCAATCTTAAGTAATAAGGTTACTTCAACTATATAGACACGTCATTAACTTAAAATTTTCAAAAAAATCTCCAATCTTGCAAATTGTTGGCAGCACCACATACCGCTGACTTCTCATCTACTACCTGTCCTTTGATTCTTATCACATACTCTTCCTCCATATCTCATGACATGAGGACATCTCATTTTTATGAGTCCTCCACTCTATCATAATCCTTCATTGTCTAGCTGAATGAAATTACTTCTTGGTCTGTAGCACTACACCAGTCTTGAGCTAGCCGTAGACTAAGGATATTTGTCAATTATATTTCTCCCTGTGGCAACCCCAGTCTAATGCTCATCTATTATCTTATGAAGCATTGGTTTAGTTCTATTAGCTATTATCTTCGAGTCAGCTTGTAGATGATGGTCAGAAGAGTGATGGATTGTCAATTCTTCAAATACTTCCGCTGTCGTGTTGCACGTGGGTCTGTACAGTGAAAACTAGTAATAGAAGGATGTTTTTCTCCATTGAGTACGTAGTTGTAAAGAAAGCTGCCCTGTAGCTTATCAAGCTGAGCATGAGCTAAGCAGGGGCTATGCTTGACAAGCTGACCCCTAGCTTGGGTTGAAATATCACCCTGAAGGGGACAAAAAGTTCCAGAATGTAGAGCATGCCGAGAAGAGCGACTTCATACTTTTGGTTTCAAGAAAAAACGTTCTAGGTAACAGTTAGTACAAGTCTTAAGTTATGAAAAGTGCGATAAAGAGAAATCTGTCGATTCTGACTAAGAGTGAGAGGAGAGATTTTTGACAATTGAAGACTTAGATGGTGGAGTCGATACTGAAATAAAGTAAATTGAGTCTTGAAATATCTATATGTGTGTATCGGAGTGTTTGATTTGTATTTGGTGGACGCAAGAGATAGAATTGAGTTCTCACCGTCTACAACAATCTGTTTTTTATTTTGATCGTTCCCTTGATCAATCACAGTCAAGAGGTCCGTCCTCCTCGAGAAAGACTCTCGGCTCGACATATGGTGCTTCCACTGAGAGCTATTGGGGTGATTGATTTGGAGAATGGATTAGATTGAGTGAGAAGATGGATCACGGTGCTGCTGTACAATGTGTGACTGCTGCTCAAGGTGCTCATGTTCAAGGGACTCCTGGTCAAGATGAGATTGGTTCTCAAGGAGGACCTACGGTAGTATCAGCAACCGTACAGCTTGCTACAGACACATCTCAGATTTCTTCAGGTGTTGGCTGCCCTGATTCAGCAGGAACTTGCAATTGGAGGAGCTTAGCATAAATCCACAAAGACGTTATAAGCAATTTTTTGTCGATGTGGGCGATTTGATGAGAGAGATGTTACTAGGTACCCGCGGGAGTATGTGGGTGAGATGGAGTTGGTCAGGGCACCTGAAGTTGAGGTAATTTTGAGCTTTGAGTTGACTGTTGTTCCTGAACTGAGAGAGAAGGTGAGAATTCTACAAAAGAGACATCTAGGTGGATGGACTCTGTTTGAACGTGCATTGAGAGAAGAGTTTCTAGAAGAGGATTCAGAAAGAGTCACCAGAAGGACCCTGGACGTACCATGGGATTGAATGAGGTGATTCATGAGTTCGAGAAGAGGTACTCTCAGCTTTATGGTCTAGAAAGGTTGACGCTGGATGCTAGGAAGAAGGAGTTGTTCTTAGGGGCTCTGGATGAGTTTACAGTAGACAGACTTTGTTTCATATTAGCTGATCGTGGAGCTGAAGGGTGAGTTATATATGATTGGAGGAGTGGAGGAAGCAGTATCTACTCTTGCTAGACAACGTCGTGGTAGGATGGCAGTGCAACTAGAGACCTTGCCAGAACAGAGAGTAGCTCATCAGGTTCCAGGAGTTCTTCTTATAATATCTCAAGCATCTATAATGATTCCTCAAGCTCCTATGATGGTTCCCCAAATGGTTCCTCAAGCGCTTGTAGTGCCTATCCCAACACATAGAGGACCTAAACAGCAGCAACGATCTATTGAGAACTGAAATCAAAATAACCTGATTGAAGAGCTCACTCAATAGTTGAGAGATTTGAGAGTTGAGATGGTAGATATGAGAAGAGACCAACGACCACTCGCACTAGGTGCTCAACCTGTAAGAGGAACCTTTACCAGGAGATGTATTTGGTGCGACAATCCAGGTCATCTCATAAGAGATTGTCGAGACTTAGCGGTTGTCTTGCGAGAGGGCGTAGTCATGTAGTAGGGCGTAGCGTGTTGCATCTAACCGCTACTAGGCAACCTTTGAACACGAGTTTTGGAAGAGGAGGAATGAGGAGTTTACTCTCCGCACTTACTGGTGTGAACACTACAGCAATGACTGCGGGTTCTGCGGAAGCTGATGTGTATACTGGAAGAGTTGAAGTGCGATCTAATCCAACGATAGATGAGCAAGCTGCTGAAGTTTCAATTGAAATGATGAAGAGGGGTGCATAAAGCATCAGGAGAACTAATGGATGGAGAGACCCAGTAGATGCAACTTCTGTTTGAGCATTTTTAGAAGCAAGTAGTAACAAGATGTCATGGTAGAAGACAAAAGACGACGAGATTCTTTTGACTAAGATGCAAGAGTACCTGATGACAGTGACCGTCGAAGGGTTACGAGGAGGAGAGCAACAGAACCATCACCATTTGTACGAGCTGGTAGGCTTTCTACTGCTGTATACCCTCTATCTCTACAACTCCACCACCTACAATAGATTCTATGAAAGGTGTACAAGATTTGCCGCATGAGAATATCTCTCACTATGCATCAGACAGTTAGAACGCAGAGAAAAGGATCTTACAAAAGCACAACAAAAGTTGAAAGCGGCTCGAATTGGAAATTAGGAGAGGTTTGACAAGATCTATAGACTTCAATCGAAACCAATACAAGTTGAGGACTAGGTGTTGATATGCGACAGTACACTAGAGAATCAACACTCTACAGTTCCGAAGTTTTCTAGGAGGTGGTTTGGGCCATACATTGTCTCAGATGTGCATCAGAATGCTACCTATTCCTTGCAAGAGCTAGATGGTGCGTCTTTAAGACTTCCTGTTGCTGAGAAACGGGTGAAATTGTTCAGAAAGAGGAGAGGAGCAGTGGAGCTTATTGAGTTTTCAAGACCAAAACAGATCACATGTGCAGATGATGACCTTTTATCTAAGACAATTGAGGAGAGTGAAGACGACTTGGAGAATCACGAGGATCAGTGACGGATTGACACATACTAGAGGATGTGCAGGTTTGGAGAGGGTGAATGTCGTGTTGCACGTGGGTCTGTACAGTGAAAACTAGTAAGGATTTTTTTCTCAATTGAGTACGTAGTTGTAAAAGAAGCTGCCTTGTAGCTTATCAAGCTAGGTAGCAGCTAAGCTGGGGCTATGCTTGACAAGCAGCCCCTTAGCTTGGGTTGAAATATCACCCTAAAGGGAACGAAAAGTTCCAGAATGCAGGGCACGCCGAGAAGAGTGACTTCATACTTTAGGTTTCGAGAAAAAACGTTCTAGGTAATAGTTAGTACAAGTCTTAAGTTATGAAAAATACGATAAAGAGAAATCTGTTGATTATGGCTCGTGACTAGAATTCATGATGTGACAATGTGAGTGTGTAGGTGTTCGTGAGTACTATAGTTTTGACTCCTCATTCACTAAAAATAGAGTTGTACTGAGAAGTTAGTGTAGGAAAAGCTAATAAAGAATGTATAGAAATTTTTCCTTAAAGATATGTACCAATTGTATTTCCTTTTTGGACAGAAACAGAGGCCATCCTAGTGATAGGACGCCCACTTAGGAGGAAAGTGGTCTAAGGATCAATTCTCCTTGGCTTGTGTTTCTTATTCCGACATGTTGACCTCCTGGAAAGGAGTCTATGTTGGATATGCAACCACGTCTTACATATCTAGGGATGGGAGACCAGTATCTTCCTTAATCGTGGGCTTCTTGGACTAAGCTTCCGCATGCCACCTTGAATATACCATGGGAGATACTTGGTGCGAATATGGAGAGTTGTAAGCCTTGTGGGGTGGTCTTATAAGTCTTGGAGCTTCGGTCTACATTGGATGGCTTGTGAGTATATTCAAGGCGGCATCAAGATGACATCGAGAGTCGGGAAATTTTTATTAATCAAGGGCTCAGCTTGGCAGGGGGCCTACTTGACTGTTACGTAAATTATAATAAGGGTCTAGCTTAGCAGGGGACTTGCTTACCTGATAAGTAGATTTGCTTATAAGGACCCTAACTTAGCAGGGGTGTTAGGGTTTGGAGAAAGAAGAGGACGTCTCATGAAGGAGGTATTCTAGCTTTTGCTCAAGAGGAAGCCGTCGAGACGCGCATGTAACACACAAGAAAACCAAAAGATGCTCGAAAGTAATAATTTAAGGATCGAACCCACAAAGATGCAGATAAAGATCATCCAAAAATAGTAAACATATGACAAAGGTGATTCTTTATGGTTGTCTTTTATTCTCACGGTGTCGTGTCGTGGACCGGCTCCTATCTGAAATTCAGACTTCGATGCTTGTCGTTCCGAAGACACTCATGAGAAAGACAAGCTAGGCCTTAGCTTATGGGCTTTTAGCATCATTTCAGATCTCCATTTTCATCGCATAGATGGGTAGAGCTCCTTCTCAGCTTTCCATAGGCATTTCGTCGACTTCGTTTGGACACCTAGTGGAGAAGTTACAGGACTCGAAAGATGGAGAAAACAAGCTAGGCTCCAACTTACGGACTTTTGGCACAACTTCAGATCTTCGCTTTCATCGCATCAGTGGATAGAGCTCTTTGTCAACACTCCATAGGCACTTCGTCTACTTTGTTTGGACGCCTAGTGGAGGAGTTACAAGACTTGAAAGATGGAGAAAACAAGCTAGGCCCCAGCTTATGGACTTTTGGTACAATTTCGGATCTTCGCATCAATGGGTAGAGCTCGTTGTCAGCTTTTCATAGGCACTTTGTTTACTTTGTTTGGACGTCTAGTGAAGAAGTTATGCGACTCGCAAGAAGGAAAAATCAAGCTAAGCTCTAGTTAACTTGCTGACTGGGTATTTGAGGCTTCAGGTGTTATATCAAAGACGCAAGGGGTCCGCTTCATTATTATTGAAGAAACCTGGTACGTACTGTGACTGACGTAAGGAGGCAACTTAAGGGGCTAGCTTGTGCTTGCGACTTGTTAACAGACGGTTCGTGAGATTTGGAGGTCCAATGCAAACGCACAAGGCGTCGTTGGGTTCAGATCTGTGCAAGCTACGTGTGGGTTAAGACGGTTCTTGAAGAGACGGATCGAGGGATGTGTACTGAGAGAAATTGAGACGTAAGAAGGAGATTGGGAGATTTCAATTATCTGTGAAGGAGAGTTGGACCGTTCGGGCCGTTCTGGAGTCCAAACTTGCTGTCTTTGGATCCATCAGGATCAAAACACCGAGTTCTACATGAAATTGAAGACGATACCAAGTTTCATCGGGCGGTTTAGGAGTTATGAGTGAAATTGGCTCGCAGAGAAGCGCTTGCGTCAAGTTTTTCATCGTCTATGACCTAAAATGGGGTTGTTCTTCGCGATCGGTGTGCCAAGCTCTTCGTTCTTGGTGCCTACGCGACCAGGGAGTCTTCATCTACGCATAGGAGAAGAATACGTGGATTGGATTGTTGGTTTGGATGAGGTGAGCGAGTTTGAGCTACAGGGAGTCCATTTACGTCAATTTTTTGCAACCTGCTATCAAATTTCTTGCGTGGATTTGCAAGGAGAACTCCAAACGGCTTGTTTGGAGTCTTGTTGGGTTCGTGATAGCTAGATCTATCTATCAAGGAAGACAGATATCAGATCAAGCGATCCGTTTGAGCGGTGTGTGCGGTTTTAAGCCGCAAGGAGCAATTTTTGAAGGTTCGGTCACCTGTGATCGAAAATCAGCGATATCTCGGCTGTTGGGAGTCGGATCTGAAGGTTTCTCGGGTTAACGGAGTCAGCGGAGGAGACCCTATCGACATCTGAAGTCCGTTTGACGAAAGGAGAAAGTTCTCAGATAGACCTTTTTCGGTTACTTCGTTACGGGTTTTGCTCTTTTGAGTTCGTTAGAGTTCTGGTTGGTTATATACAGCTTGTGGTAGCCAGCTTTGGCTAAGAGCTTGTACATGGATGTGCTTTGGACTTGGGTTCCAATCGTGTGATACTGGAGCAGCTCTGTTTGTTAGCAAAGGGAAGTTTCTCTTGCTTTGAGCTACGCTTCGGTGGTTTTGGGTCAGGGTTGTGATTCATGGGTTGTTTTTAGGGGCTTTGAAGTAGGTTACAGATTGCTTTGGTCTGTTTCTCAATTCTGTGCTCTTAGGAGAAAGAACCGACAGTGTACATACATTTGGAGTTGGTATATATCGCAACATTCATTTTCGTGGTTGTTTTTCTCTGTCTTGTCTCTGTTTCAGCACACAGCATCTCCACAGTCAGGAACCTCGCGTTTTCATGGACATCCTTCATGCAAAATCTGACACGATATCGGTGGTGAACTCGACGTGAAGGTATGGGGTGGAGATTTCTTCTATGTGTGAACTTTGAAGAAGAGATTGGCAGTCATGAGTGGGGATGAGAAAGGTGATGGAGATGGATCTAGTGGTTCAGGTGGGTTGCCGAAGGTGCAGTTGGATCTCGTGACTGCATCGATGTTCCAAGCCTTCACTATGTTCTTACGGTAGCAACAGTCTGATGAGCGGAAGGAAGCTTTGGCAACAAAGGCGCTACAAGCGGTGGTCATTAGGATTGACCAGTTTGATGGGAGAGATGTCTCAAGATATCAGAGGCATTATGTGAAGGAGATGGAGCTGAACCGGGTCTTTGAAGATGAGATGATTGAGACGTTTGAGTTAGCAGCAGCTCCAGAGATCAGAGATCATGTTAAAATGCTAATGAAGCATTTTAACAAGGATTGGGAGACTTTTGGTCGTGCCTTGATGGATGAGTACTTCTTGGAGGACTCTGATCGAGTCACCAAGAAGTCATTCTTGGAGTGGGTTGAGCAACCAAGGAAGGGTTTACAAGTTAATGAGTTGCTCAGAGAGTTTGAGAAGCAGTTTTCACGGCCGACCAAGATGGAGAAGTTGACGTTGTAGTCCAACAAGACAGAGCTATTTCTTCGGACTGCAGATGAGAAGTTGCAAGAGAAGCTAGAGGTACTTCTGGAAGATCGAGAGGAGGACGATGGATTGACCAGTAGTTGGAAGAAGGTTGAGGAAGCTGTTGGTCTGCTTATCAAGAGAGAGCGGAGACGAGAGAAGGTTCCTGTTAGGAGACTGGCGCTAACATCTACAGCTGTAACACCTGTTCTTGTAGTCCGACCAGTGGTTCCTGTTGCTAGACATGTAGTACCAGTTGTTCCAGTTGTTCAGGCACCTACGGTATCTCCGAAGAAGGATGATTCAAACCTTGAGGAGATTTTGCGTGGAATGCGAGATCTGCAGATCAAGCTCACAAGATTGGAAGAGAAGGGATCTACAAGCAGAGCAAGACCGGTTGAGAAGCAAGGCTGGATCAAGCGGTGTATCTGATGCGATGGTACTGATCATCCGCGCAGAGATTGCAAGGAGTTCACTGATATCTTACAGCAAGGAGTGATCTTCTAGAAGGATGGGAAGGTAGTGCTGAGGGATACTGGTGCACTTCTTCAGACCAACTTTGGTAGAGGAGGGATGAAGAAGTTGGTTGAGGACCACCTATCAGCGCAAGCAGTTGCAATGGTGGAAGCTGGAACCTATGGCACGAGAGTTGAGGATCAAGCTGAGAAAGGTTTTAACGGGCAAGTTGAGCCGAGTGGATTGTGGTCATCTATCATATCCATGAAACAGAAAGAGAAGACGACACGTGAGACGTTGCTGAGAACAGCTGCTACGATCCGGAAGAATACTGGATGGGAGGATCCGATAGAAGCTCTATCGGTGCATGCTTACATCACCAAGAATCAACACGAAGCGTTGTTGGAAGAGAAGAGCGAGATTCAGAGGATGCAGGAGAAAGAACTTCTTCCAAGAGACAGACTCGAGGGGAGAAGGTTCGTCAAGAGCTTCGAGATGCAGAGCTCAAGATCTACCGATGGATGATGCTCCTTTTCCATCGAAGGAAACAGTGAAGGATTCTCAGAAGGAGAAGGGTAAGCCGGCTGCATACAAACTACAGTCGGACATCAAAGCTTCAACAGACTTGAAAGGAGTCTTGGAAGATCACATTCTGAATGCGAAGGTGGAGTTTACCTTGAGGGAAGTGTTGAGCATTGCTAAGCGTGAGTTTCATGATGTCATCATCGATGTCATCAAACGGAAGCGACAGATTACGGGTGAGACTGGTTTATCGCATGCCTTGGATACTATGATGTTAGTGGATGAGGAGAGAGAGCTTGCAAAGTGCAGTGTTTATTCTTCAAAGGAGGAAAGAGATCGAAGACACATGGTACATTTTGAGGATGAAGAGGAGGATGAGAAACAAAGCTCGAGTCAATACAGTCACAAGCACAGGGCTTGAGCTACAACGGAGACGTTGGTGAGAATCGGAGACTTGGATGAGCCGGTGGTTGCTCTGATCTGTAACGACCTATGTTAAACATAGAAAGTTTGTCTATTAGTAAGGTGTTTAGTTATAACTAAGTGTTGAGAATGTTTATTTGCTGCCAAAGTACTTTAAGGAGGTATCAAGTTAGTCATGACTAGCTAAAAGTTAGTTATGGTTAAACTTAGCTGTACTTTTGGTAGAATTCAGATATTTGCTAAAGAGTGAGCACTACTATCTTGTCCTCTTGTCTAAAAGGTAGAAAGGAGGTGGAAAGTATCCCTTATCTCCTTTTTGACTTGATATTAGTGGTTGGATTAAAGTTGTGGACTTTGTGGGTATTAAAAACAAGAAGAGATTCCACATGTTTCCTTTTTAGTGGGTCCTAGTGTAGAGAGGGGGTGGAAATTCGAGATTCCTTGAGAATATTCCAGAATCCTTCTAGAAGTTGTTGACTTTGAAGGAATAAGCCCATGTGAAAAGGTAAGAAGTCCATGTGATTAATGCTTTTATCTTAAGTAATATCTTAATAAAACCCGGTAAAAGTAGTTACGGCTGAGTTACCGGGGGTACCAAAGTAAAAACCTAGAATGTATAAATAGAGGAGTAGAGAAGAGCTCCTCATCCTTATTTTCACATTTCGTAATGACAACTTGAGTGATATAGAGAGTGTGGAATATTTTTAGCATGTGAGAACTTGACAGACGTCGTTAGAATGGAGGATTTTAGTTGATGTGTTTAAGGAGATTTTTAGTTGATAAGTTTGTGGGTGTATGAATGAGTGAACTTAGCATTTTTCCCTTCAAGATTCATGGTGTGCTTCCATCAAAGCCATCAGAGGTGATCCCTGAGTGAGAGACAGACCCGACATTTGCAGATTCATCGGTGACGATCGTGGAGGTTGAGAGATCGGGGGGGTGGGGTAGTTGATCGATGAGATCGTGGAGGGTTTACATTTTTGGTTCCGTTACCGAGACCTCACTTGAAGAGACCATTGAAAATGTTTAGAGTTCAATTCTATATTAGACAAAAGAGATTATGAGAGAACACATGGAGAGAACGTTGGGAGGGGAGAGAGCTAACGCAATGTTAGCAACATTAGAACCTTTCGTGTATCCCATAGTGATCTATGATGCATTCGAGGTTATTCTGTACATCTTGTTCACTTAGAAAGAGTTTGAGGAGAGTTGAAAGAGAATGAAACAAGAGTTGTAGAGAAAGGAGGAGAGAGAAGTTATTAGAGGAGAACAATTTCCGAGTTTGAGGATTTCTGCTCTCTTGGAAGAGTTTACAGTCATTGTCAGATTTTCTGTGAATTTTATTTTCCAGTGAAACTATCCAGGATTGTAGCTTGGCTGATAACTTATCTACTACAAAAGAAATCATAGGAAAAAGGTGGTCTAGAGAGAGAGCAATGAATTTTCAAAGTTGAGGGAGTCTATTCGTGAAAGTTGAGGAATTCTGTTCTCTGGAAAAAGTTTACAATCATTGTCAGATTTTCTGTGAATTTTATTTTCCTGAGAAACTTTCTAGTGTTTTAGAGTGGCTGATAAGCTATCTAGGACAACAAAAATCATGAGAAGATGATGTCTGAAGTGGGAGATAGAATTTTTCAAAGTAGAGGGGGTTGAAATTCATGAGAGAAGTGAAAATATATAAATTTCAGTTCTCTGAAAATTTGTACAGTCAGCACCATCTCTTTTGATTAAGGAATTTTCTATTGAAACTTCATTAGTTAGTAGCTTGGAGGTTGAGCTACTGGAGATCACAAAAATCTTGGAGAGATCTCTTACGGATTAAGAGATATATGCTTCGACATAGAAGGATGTCTTGACGATACGTCATGGGGAATCCAGTTCGAGTGTCGAGGTTGAAGAAGAGACGTTTGGGAGTTAGAACGGAGACGGAAAAGCCAAAGAGAAGTATAGAGGCGTTGCAATCAAGCATCTATTGCAGTTGGGGTGCCATTTTTGCTTTATATCAAGAAGCTTCTGCGAGCATCGGTGTAGATACGAAGAAGGTTGAATTCAAAGTATCATTCACTGTGGAGGCCACAAATGCTCCTGGCGAAGTAGAGTGTGATCCTTACAAAAGTGACTTTAAGATGTCTGCTAAGATCAGTACAGACGATGGTCATGAGGATATTATCATGGACTCTTATTTTAGATTGGATTTTATTTCGTGTATAGCATGTATAATACACGATTTTCAGTATAAAGCTCGAAAGAGTTAAGAAAGTAGAGTTATTTTCCTCAAAGATATTTTGTTCACTTAATGGTTGAGAAGGTGCAATATGAGTGGAAGTTCGAAAGATTGGAAAGTTAGACTTAGAAACCTTCCTCAAGGTTTAGATGTCATAGTAAGCGTCGGAGAGAACTCGAAAGAGGTTATCGTTGAGTTTGAGAACCCTAGTACAAAACCTCAAGTAGAATCTCCGAGGAGAAGAGTAGAAACCAACTTGTGGTGTTATTTCTGTAGAGGGTTGGGACATAAAGTAGTGAATTGTCCAACTAGAATCAAAACCGAGAGAGCTAAAGGGAAGCGGGGAGTTTACTGATTTAAGTCTTCGAGTGGGTCCATCGTCACCAACGTCAATTCATCTTCTAGGAGAAGATCCTTGTCCAAGTTGTGGGGTGGGTGATCTATCAAGAGGACACAAGTGTGTCGATGTGGCCGCCCTACTTACGTCAGTAGTCGAGAAGTTGGACGAGACTCAAAGAGCTGAGACGGAGAAGTTGTCGACTTCAAAAGAGGACTCGGCTGAGTTGTGATGGAGATCGTCATTCGGATGGTGGAGAAGACGGTGAAGCGACTCAGGCTCATGATTACCTTGGGAGAAGAGATGGCACAAGAGGTGTTGTTACAACCATTCCCTTTTATTTTACCTATGATAGATTATTCGTGAATGAAATTGGTGATGTTCGTACTCTTTTAGCGAGTAGTTATTGCACAAAAATTAGAAGGGTAGAAAGAATAGCTACAAGATGGAGAAGTTACCAGTGTTTCATGGGAAGGACAATGAAGATGTAGAACCATTTGTACGAGACTTCAAAAGGGTTGCATCGGAAACAACGTGAGAAGGAAGGAAGAATGGGTGTTGTTACTGCCAGAGTTTTTAGAAGATTTTGCTCTTACGTGGTATGAAGACGGAGTGAAGAGCAAGACACCTGGTGCAGTTGAGGACACATGAGAGACGTTGAGTAATGTACTCATCGAAGAATTTCTTCCAGAAGAGAGTTATGAGAAGCTCATGGTGGAGCTTACTCATTTGAAGCAACGTGACGACGAGAAAGTTCGACAATATGCCGAAAGGGTGGATAAGTTGGAGCAACGGTTTCGGACGGTCCTACGGAAGAGTGGAGACAATGTGGAGCTAACGATGGCGGGGATTGGAGCAATGTTGACCAAAAACTTGGTGGGAGGGTTGAGGCCTTCAATTCGAATCCAAGTGAGATACGAGAAGCCAGCAACCAAAGCGGAGGTCATCAAGATTGCGACAAATATGGAAGAGAGTTTGGATGAAGAAGATATCATCCAACCTCATCATGCTGCTCTGGTGTCGACTCCGACTCCTGGAGTAGCCACAACGATCGCACCTGCACCATCACAATTGGTGATTGCTTCAACGTCAGCTCCTACTCCAACAGTGGTGCCAAGACCGTTTGTCTCAACAACGATGTCTACTGCCACCTCTGATTTTCACGCCGAGCTGAAGAGCATCACCGACACTCTTGCGGATCTCAAGATAAATGTGGTGCAGTTACAAGAATGGAGAAACAAAGGTGGAGGAGGAGGTCAAAGAGGTTACGACAACAATCTTAACAGACGAAATCAAGGTAACTTTGGAGGCAACCAAGGTAACTTTGGAGGAATCACTTGTTGGACATGTGGAGGTTCTCATTTCCAGCGAAATTATCCTAACAATGGAGCAAGAGGTGCCGAAGCTGTCAGAATGAATGTGGGTGGAGGAAATCCATCACAAGGACGAGACAAAGGGGTGGCTACTATCGATGTCGTACGAGATCTCATCTACGAGAAAGGAGAGAGTTCAAACTCTTCTCATGCACCGGTGGAGCTTTTAGCTCAAGAAAGGAAAAGAACTCGATTTTCTGATGAACCGATTTTTATGGAAGAGTCAGCAAGTAGAAGTACTCGTTCGAGTAATATTTCGAGTACACCAAGGGAACCAAGAAGGAAGCTGGGGATGGCGGATTTCACCATTTCATCTTCCCAAGCTAGATATGATGTGGTTGAAGATGTGGGTGCTCAGAAAGCCAACATCACTGTTGAGAAACTGATCGCACTTAATCCCAGCTTACGAATGGAACTCAGAGGAGGACTGAGTTCTAAGAGAAGCAAGAAGAAGAAACCCAAGAGCAAGAGATCAAATTCTGTGGGAGTTGGTGTGGTGGATGTGCATGCTTCAGAAGTATACACTAGGGCTTCAAAGATTGAAGTCCGGTTGAATGGTCACTACGTCTCTGACGTATTGGTGGATGAAGGGTCGGCTGTAAACGCCATATCGGAGAGGTTGATGAAGAAGTTGGGGATGGAACCAACTCGTCCGGCTAGCATTGTCGTGGGGATTGCTAACAAGCAACGGGTAAGACCTCTTGGTGTGTTAGAGAAGGTGGTCGTGTCTGTGATGGGAGTTCAAACATTGATGTCTTTTCAAGTGTTAAAGGACTCTAGTTATGATTTGCTCCTAGGTAGGCCTTGGTTGAGAGCTGTGCGCACCACAAATAGGTGGCACAAGGGATACTTACGGATTGGGCCTGGAGATCATAGAGTGATAGTAACTCTCTCGGGTGTTGGAGTTGTGACTTCTGACTCTGATAGACCCACTAGTGACTACTGGGAATCTGAGACGGAAGATGATCAAAGTGTCTCAGAAGTAGATACCGAAGATTCTTACGATCAAGAATCCTCGTCTGAGGACGAAGGATTTGATCGAGATGAATCATTACATCAGCTTAGTGCTATTGACTTGTTGCCTCGACCAGCAGTGGAGAAAGATCATGACAAAGAAGAGTTGAGTGAGGCAGAGATTGTGAGAAGACTCTCTACCCTGAAGTTTGGTATCAATGTCACTCAAGAGGAGAAAAGTAGATTCTTAGATATATTTCGAAAATATATCCATGTGTTTGCTTTCAGCTACAAGGATTTGAAGGAGGTGACTCTCGAGACTCATCGAATCGAATTGGAGGAGAACGCAAGACCAGTTCGACAGAAGTAGAGAAAGGTCAATCTTACAACAGCAATGATGGTCAAGGAGGAGATAGACAAGTTGAAGGAGGCGAGTTTCATCTATGAGGTGGAGAACTCAGAATGGGTTTCACCCATTGTGATTATCAAGAAGAAGAATGGTAAGCTACGAGTGTGTATAGACTATAAGAAGTTGAATGCAGTTACCAAGAAAGATTATTATCCTCTGCCATTTATAGATGAGATTTTGAAGAAGTTGCTGGTCATGAGTGGTACAGTTTTGGTTATGGTTATAGTGGGTATAACCAGATCAAGATAGCACAAGAGTACCAGCAGTTGACTACTTTCACTACTCCTTGGAGAACATTACATTTCAAGTGATGCCATTCAGACTGTGTAATGCTCCGGCCACGTTTCAGAGGTTCATGAACAAGGTGTTTAAACCATTCATAGGGAAGTTTGTTCGTGATTTCATTGACAATTTTTGTGTGTACGGAAGAAAGGAGGACCACTTTGATCATGTGATCAAAGTTTTGCAGCGATTGGAGCAAGCCAACGCTTCTCTAAATCCAGAGAAGTGCATCTTTGGCTGCGAAGAAGGTCTGCTGTTAGGACACATCATTTCCAAGAATGGGATTGCGGTAGATCTTGAGAAGGTGAAGAAGATTGTGGATCTTCCATTTCCAATCAACTTGACAAAGTTGAGACAGTTTCTTGGCATGGTTGGATATTATCGTATGTTTATCTTTTCCTTCTCAAACAAAGCAATAGCTTTGACTATGTACATGAAGAAGGGAGTTGATTTTGACTTGATAGTGCATGATCAAAAGGCAAAGGAAGCATTTGAGGAGTTGAAAAAGGCATTAGTGACAGCTCCTATACTTGCTAAACTTGAGTGGAGTAAAGCATTTATTATGTATACGGATGCCTCCAATGTAGCAATCGGATGTACATTAAGTCAGCTAGATGAAGATGGGCATGATCATCCTATAGCTTATGCTAGTAGGCAGATGGTTCCAGCGGAGAAGAATTACTCCGTGACTGAACGAGAAGGATCGGTGATCTTTGGATTGAAGAAATTTCGACACTACTTGCTAGGAGGGAAATTTTCCGTAGTCACATATCACAAGGCTTTAAAGTATATCTTTAATAAGCCTAATGCCGAAGGTCATATTGCTCGTTGGAAGATCCTTCTAACAGAATATGATTACGTGATCGAAGATAGATCGGGGAAAAAGCATGCAAATGCTGATCTTTTGTCGAGGGCTTATGATGATGAGGGAGAAGAACCGTTTGATGATTCATTTCCAGACGAACATCTGATGACCATCACAAGCATTGAGGAGATACCGGACGAGTACAAGGAAATCTGGAGTTTCCTTGTAGATGGCTCTTTTCCAAAAGGTATGCATACCCGAGAACGTAACGCGTCGATCAAGAGATGCAAACCTTACACCATGGTGGAGGGAATTCTTTTTCATCAAGGAGCATATGGGTTACTAAGGAGAGCAGTTGGTCAGAAGGAGGCGTTCAAGCTGATGCACGAGTTTCACGATGGTATTATTTGCGGAGGTCACTTTGCTGGTAACATAACAGCTTTCAAGATTTTGGATGCGGTATCGTGTCGGATATTTTGTGCATGAAGGATGTCCAGGAAAACGCGAGGTTCCTGGCTGTGGAGATGCTGTGTGCCAAACAGAGACAAGATAGAGAAGAACAACCACGAAAAAGGAATGCTACGATATATACCACTCTGAAAGTATGTACACTGTCGATTCTTTCTCCAAATAGCACAAAACTGAGGAAAAGACCAGAGCGGTCTGTAACCTACTTCAGAAGCCCTAAAACAAACCCCTGAAACGTGACCCTAGTCTGAAATCACCAAAACGTAGCTGAAAGCAAGAGGAACTTCTCTTTGCTAACAACCAGAGCCACAACAGTATCATGCGATCCAAACCCAAGTCCAAACCACATCCACACACTAGCTCTTGGCTAAAGCTAGCTATCACAAGCTGTGTACAGCCAACCAGAACTCTAACGAACTCAAAAGAGCAAAACCCGTAGCGAAGAAACCGAAAAAGGCCTATCTGTGGACTTCCTCCTTTCGCTGAACAGACTTCAGATGTCGATAGGGTCTCCTCCGCTGACTCCGTTAACCCAAGAAACCTTCAGATCCGACTCCCAACAGCCGAGATATCGCCGATTTTTGGTCGCAGGTGACCGAATCTCCAAAAACTCCTCCCTGCGGCTTAAAATCGCTCACACCGCACAAACGGATCGTCCAAACTGATATCCGTCTTCGCTGGCAGATAGATCTAGCTACCCTGAACCCAACGAGACTCCAAACAAGCCGTTTGGAGTTCCCCTTGCAAAACCACGCAAGAAATTTGGTCGCAGGTTGCAAAAAACTGACGTAAATCGGCTCCCTGCGGCTCAAACTCGCTCACCACACCCAAACCAACAATCCAATCTGCACACGGTCTTCTCCTATGAGTAGATGAAGACTCCCTGATCGCGTAGGCACCAAGAACGAAGAGCTTGGCTCACCGATCGCGAAGAACAGCCCAACCTCAGGTCGCAGGTGAACGAAAATCTGATGTAAGCGCTTCCCTGCGAGCCAATTTCACTCAGAACTTCCAAACCGCCCGATGAAAACTGGTATCGTCTTCAATTTCCTGTAGAACTCGGTGTTCTGATCACGTTGGATCCAAGGACAGCAAGTTTGGACTCCGGAACGGCCCGAACGGTCCAACTCTCCTTCACAGGTAACTGAAAACTCCAAATCTGCTTCCTGCGTCTCAATTTCACTCAGTACGCACTCCCTGATCCATCTCTTCCCAAACCGTTTGAACCAGTGCGTAGCCTGCACAGATCTGGACCCAACGACGCCTTGCGCGTTTGCATTGGACTTCCAAATCTCCCGCACCGTCCGTTGACAAGTCGTAGGCGCAAGCAAGCCCCTTAAGCAGCCCCCTTGTTACAGTCTGTACGTACGAAGTTCAACCCTCAATAATAAGAAGCAGGCCCCTTGTGTGTTTGATATAACGCCTGAAGCTCTAAATACCCAGTCAGCAAGTAACTAAGGGCCTAGCTTGATTTTACCTTTTTCCGAATCGCATAACTTCTTCTCTGGATGTCCAAACGAAATAAACAAGATGCCTATGGAAAGCTGACAACGAGCTCTATCCATCTATGCGATAAAAGTAAAGATCCGAAGTTGCGCCAAAAGCTCTTAAGCTGGGGCCTAGCTTGTTTTCTCCATCTTTCGAGTCCTGTAACTTCTTCACTATGCGTCCAAACGAAGTAGACAAAGTGCCTATGGAATGCTGACAAGGAGCTCTATCCACTGGTGCGACAAGAACGAAGATCCGAAGTGGTGCCAAAAACCCGTAAGCTGGGGCCTAGCTTATTTTCTCCATCTTTCGAGTCCTGTAACTTTTCCACTAGGCGTCCAAACGAAGTAGACAAAGTGCCTTTGGAAAGCTGACAAGGAGCTCTACACATCTATGCGATGAAAATGGAGATCTGAGATTGTGCCAAAATCCGTAAGCTGGGGCCTAGCTTGTCTTCTCATGAGTGTCTTTGGAGCGACAAGCATCGAAGTTTGTATTTCAGGTACGAGCCGGTCCACGACACGACAGCGGGTTATCACTGGAGAGGGATTTTCAAAGAGTGTTTAGACTATTGCAAAACTTGCGACGTATGTCAAGCATTTGCTCTGAAGTCTATTAGAACACCTCCGTTAAGATCAATTCCAATATTAGGACCATTTGAGAAGTGGGATATTGACTTTGTAGGTCCTCTTAATAAGACACCTCGAGGTAATAGATACATTATAGTCACCACTGACTATTGTACCAAGTGGGTAGAGACTAGACCTTTGAGAGAGACCAATGAAACAGAAGTCGGTTGATTCTTATGGGAGAGGATCATCACAAGATTTGGATGTCCGTTAGAGTTGGTCTCGGATAGAGGAGGAGAGTTTGTAGGGAGCATGACTACTGCTATGCTACAACACTTTTCTATCAAGGCACGAGTAACGACCTCATACAAACCAAATGCCAATGGTCTTGCGGAGAAGACCAATCTTACACTTTGTATGATGCTCGTCAAAGATGTTGGTGTTGAGACTGCGAAACATACTTGGGATAAGAGGCTACATGCCATCTTATGGGAGTACCGAACGACAACAAAGACTTCTACTGGGTACTCTCCATTTCGACTGGTTTATGGAGTGGAGTCCAAGTTGCCGATCCAATTCGAATTGGATACTTTTCAAACCATTCAACGAAAGTTGAAGAGGTCGAGGGAAGAAGACGTGGTCAAGTCAAGAAGGGAGCAACTCATGGAGTTGGAAGAGACCCGACGGTAGCAATGATCCGGATGGAACGAGCTCAAGCGTATCAAAAGAAGAGTTACGACAAATGTTTGGACAAGAGGGAGGTAAAACCTTTTCAAGTCGGAGATTGGGTTATGTTGTATGATGCTATCAGATTCAAGAGGGCTAGGAAGAAGTTTCTTCCGAGATATTTTGGTCCTTTTGTTGTAGATAAGGTGTGGAGCAACTTCACATATGATCTTCAGGAGTTGGGAGGAAGGAGATTCGATCGGATCAACCATGACAAGTTGAAGCTGTTTCATCGACGAAAGTTCTCTCTTCACTCCGAGGACGGAGCAAAAATTTAGTCCGGGGGTAAAATGTAACGACCTATGTTACACATAGGAAGTTTGTCTATTAGTAAGGTGTTCAGTTATAACTAAGTGTTGAGAATGTTTATTTGCTGCCAAAGTATTTTAAGGAGGTATCAAGTTAGTCATGACTAGCTAAAAGTTAGTTATGGTTAAACTTAGCTGTACTTTTGACAGAATTCAGATATTTGCTAAAGAGTGAGCACTACTATCTTGTCCTCTTGTCTAAAAGGTAGAAAGGAGGTGGAAAGTATCCCTTATCTCCTTTTTGACTTGATATTAGTGGTTGGATTAAAGTTGTGGACTTTGTGGGCATTAAAAACAAGAAGAGATTCCACATGTTTCCTTTTTAGTGGGTCTTAGTGTAGAGGGGGGTGGAAATTCGAGATTCCTTGAGAATATTCCAGAATCCTTCTAGAAGTTGTTGACTTTGAAGGAATAAGCCCATGTGAAAAGATAAGAAGCCCATGTGATTAATGCTTTTACCTTAAGTAAAATCTTAGTAAAACCCGGTAAAAGTAGTTACGGCTGAGTTACCGAGGGGTACCAAAGTAAAAACCTAGAATGTATAAATAGAGGAGTAGAGAAGAGCTCCTCATCCTTGTTTTCACATTGTCGTAATGACAACTTGAGTAATATAGAGAGTGTGGAATATTTTTAGCATGTGAGAACTTGACAGACGTCGTTAGAATGGAGGATTTTAGTTGATGTGTTTAAGGAGATTTTTAGTTGATAAGTTTGTGGGTGTATGAATGAGTGAACTTAGCATTTTTCCCTTCAAGATTCATGGTGTGCTTCCATCAAAGCCATCAGAGGTGACCCCTGAGTGAGAGACAGGCCCGACATTTGCAGATTCATCGATGGCGATCGTGGAGGTTGAGAGATCGGGAGGGTAGTTGATCGATGAGATCGTGGAGGGTTTACAGATCGATCATGGATCAGAAATCAACATCATGTCGAAGGAGTTGTACAAGAGGAAGAAGTGACCGATCGACACAGAGCATGGGTGGGTCATAAGAGCAGCCAACAACACAAGAGGAGACTTGTATGGAGCTTGTCTAGACATCGGAGTGCGCGTAGGTGATGTTGCTATCGAGCAAAACTTATTTGTTTAGGAAGCAACATCATACCCGCTCATTCTTGGTCAACCTTTCATCATAGCAACTTGGATGGAGACAAAGATACTGGACGACAGATCTGCTTATGCTAGGATCCGAAGTCAAGATGAGAAGAGAGCGGTAAAGTTCTTGACTGTACCGTTCAGTCACGAGCGCAACCGAGATCGTTTGAGGGAGAAACCGCTTCCAAGGGTGAGTGAAGAGTTCAAGGATTTTCGTTGAGTACCACTATAGAGCGGGATTGTGGTGGTGCGCAAGAGAAGGTACTCTCGCTTGATGGAGATAGTGCTTTTTGTACAAGGTTTGTTGGGTTTTCAGAGTGTGGGATTGCTATTTACAAGAAGGTGGAAGAGTTGAGAAGAAAAAAACAAAAACATTTGCGTGATGTTGAGTTGATGTTGAAAGAGTTGGGTGAGCTAGAAGGGGATGAATGGATTTCTGGTGTTTATGAAGAGGATGGGTTGGAGGATCCTTTGCGAGGGATCATGTCTATTGGATGGGAGGATATGGATAAAGTTGTGCAGATTCATTCAAGGGAGGTCTATTCGGTGATCGAATCATTTCATGCACCGGAGGTTCTAGTTAAGACAATGTACAAGACAGTGGATAAGAAGATAAAGCCAGTTGCTGGTGCTTTGCCGAAAGACACTAACCAACAGATGGAGCGAGCTTCAAAGGAGAAGAGTTTGAGAGATCCTGCAATGATAAGACACAAGTTCACAGAGAAGACCTTTGAAGAGCTGAAGATTGGATATGATGGGCCTCTTCTATCAGAAGAAAGGATGTGCTTCAAGGAGATGCTTTCACGACATGAGAAAGCATTTGCTTTTGAGTCACATGAGATTGGATGTGTAGACTCGTACGTTGTTACACCGATGGTTATCTTCACGATACCGCATGTGCCATGGAACCTGAGACCAATTCCAGTACCGCGGGCTCACTTGCCTAAACCAGTGGAGTTGCTGAAGGAGAAGATGCGGATGAAGATCTTGGAGCCGTCATTTGTACCGTATTCGAGCAGATGGTTTACAGTGCCTAAGAAGAATGGGTTTCTACGGTTCATCCAAGACATGCAACGGGTGAACGTAGTAACAATCAGAAATGTTGGGGTGAGACCGATTGTGGATGAGTTTGCTGAAGCGTTTGCAGGAAGAGCAATTTACTCAATGGGAGATCTTTACTCAAGGTATGATCAGTTTCAACTAGCGGAGGAGAGCAGAAGCTTCACGACAATGAGGACACCTTTGGGGTTGGTTAGGATGTGTATCTTACCACAGGGAGTTAGCTACCAACTCGGTAGCACACATGATGAACGAGATGAATCGAGTTCTCATGGACTTCATCCTTGAAAAGACGATGCCGTTCTTGGATGACATCCCCATCAAAGGATGTGTGGAAGATGAGAAAGATGAAGCTTTAGATCAGAGAGGGTGTCGAGGATACGTCACTGATCACATCGCAGATTGTGAGAAGATCTTATCTCGACTTGAGGAAGTTCATCTTACGCTGTCAAGTGCGAAGTCTACATTTGGAGTTAGAGAGGTTTTGATCGTTGATCATTTGTGTGGATCGTTTGGTCGGAAGCCAGATCCGAACAAGGTGGATGCAATTGGAAGGATGAAGGAGGTTTGCAACTCGCTGACAGAAGTAAGAAGATTTTTGGGTGCTTGTGTATTCTATCACATTTGGATTTCTCATTATGCGCATGTGGCGGATCCGTTGTATGGATTGTTGCATAAGGGTCATAAGTTCAGATGGGAGGAAGAGCATACTGATGCGGTAAGGAAGCTGAAGTCTTTACTATCATCTCCTCCAGTTCTGGGAAGGATTGATTACAAGGATGCTAGGCCGGTGGTTCTTACTATGGATACAAGTCCAGTTGCAATTGGATGGGCAGTCGAACAGGATGATGAGGATAGAAACAGGTTTGCGGTTAGGTTCGGAGCGAAGGTGTTAAGTGCTCGACAACGTGCTTACCCGCAAGTGAAGAAAGAACTATAGGGTATTGTTTCAGCTATGAAAACTGAGAAAGAGTATTTGATTGGAGCAGTAGTGGTGGTTGAAACTGATTGCTTGTCGTTGTTAAGGATGATCATGAATTGTTCAACTCCTGATATTGCGATGTTACGATAGATCGCATATATCAAGTCGTTGAACCCAGAGTTTAGACATATCGCAGGGAAGGATAATCCGATGACGGATATGTTATCTCGAGCTCGGGGAGGATGAGATGGTTGAAGATATTGACGACGTGGGTGCAAAGTTCTATTCAATTGCACAAACAGGAAAGGAAGATGAGTTGTTTGTTGAAGGATTGTATGATGATGATTTGCTTGACATCGGAAGGTACCTTAGTACGATGGTTAAACAGACAGCTTGGACGGATGAGAGGTTTCGAAGAGTTCGAAGAAAGGCCTACAACTTCATGTTGCAGGATGGGTTTCTTTGGAAGCGACCGAAGCAGAAAGGTGGGATATCGCTAAGAGTGATTTGCGACAAAGAAAATCAGCAGAAGTTGCTCAAGACATTTCATGAGAGTCTTTGGGCTGGACATCGAGGGATTTGGATCACTTTTACCAAGATGAAAGAGCGGTATTGGTGGAAAAACAAGTACAAGGATGTTGTATCTTTTGTGGAGTCTTGTTTGACATGTCAGATGTATTCGAACATCCGACATCGTGACGGATTACACCCGACTTATCCGTTGATAATCCACTTCAAGTGGGTGGTAGACTTGGTGATTATGCCGGTTGGATTGTAGCAGATGAGATACTTGGTACTTGCTAGAGAAGATCTATCAAATCAAGTCGAGGGTAGGGCGCTTCGGACAAAGACAACTGAAGTGGTATGTAGATTTCTCTTGGAAGAGGTTGTTTGTCGATATGGATGTGTGGGAAAGATCACTGCAGATCGGAGAGAGTTAGATGCACACGAGGCTCGTGAATTCTTTGCAAGGTGTGGGGTGAGGTTGTCACTGACAACTGCTTACAACCCCGAAGGGAATGTCAAGAGTGAACGCGGTCATCCGTCCATTGTGAAGGCTTTGGTGAAGGCTTGCAACGGGAGGGTGCGAATGACCTCGACTCTTACCATTTGTGTTATGAGCAGATCGAACGACACATAGCTCGGTGACAAGTTACATGCCAGTGGAACTCATCACAGGTCAGAAACCTATCATGCCGATTGAAGAACACGTTATGACATGAAGTGTGTTACCTTGGGAGGACAATTTGACTAGGGAAGAGCTTCTTGCTATTCGAATTAGGCAGTTAGAGAGAAGATCAGAGGATAGCCAAACTGCTTTGGATAAGCTGCGAGAAGCACGGTTGAAGAACAAGGTCAGATTTGATCAGCGACATCGTTTGAGACCTAAGGAAATCAAAGAAGTTTATTGGGTGTTAGTCTATGACAACAGTCTAGACAACCAGCACAGTGCGCTCCGGAAGTCTTCCAGAAGATGGTTTGGTCCGTATGTGGTGAAGAAGGTTCATGACAACGCAACTTACGCCCTGCAAGAGCTGGATGAAACGAGCTTGAAGATACCAATGGCAGGTAAACGTGTCAAGATTTTCAAAAAGAAAGATGAGGAGGTCGATCTAGCAGATATCTTGACGGAGTTTCAGTTTGAGGATGAAGATTATGCAGAAGACCTTGAAGATGAGGTTGGCTACGATGGGAAGTAGGACGATAAGCCGATCCACTCCTTGGTTGGTATCTCTGGTGCATACCGGAGGATGCACAAGTTCAGAGGGGGTGGATGTCGTGTCGTGGACCGGCTCCTATCTGAAATTCAGACTTCGATGCTTGTCGCTCCAAAGACACTCATGAGAAAGACAAGTGGTCATATAAGGTGACATGAGGTCTTAGCTTACGAGCTTTTGGCATCATTTCAGATCTTCATTTTCATCGCATAGATGGGTAGAGCTCCTTGTTAGCTTTCCATAGACACTTCGTGTACTTCGTTTGGACACCTAGTGGAGAAGTTACAGGACTCGAAAGATGGAGAAAACAAGCTAGGCTCTAGCTTATGGACTTTTGGCGCAACTTCAGATCTTCGCTTTCATCGCATAAGTGGATAGAGCTCTTTGTCAGCACTCCATAGGCACTTTGTCTACTTCGTTTCGACGCCTAGTGGAGGAGTTACACGACTCGAAAGATGGAGAAAACAAGCTAAGCCCCAGCTTACGGGCTTTGGGCACAATTTCGGATCCCACTTTCATCGCATCAATGGGTAGAGCTCGTTGTCAGCTTTTCATATGCACTTTGTTTACTTCGTTTGGACGTCTAGTGAAGAAGTTATGCGACTCGCAAGAAGGAAAAATCAAGCTAAGCTCTAGTTAACTTGCTGACTGGGTATTTGAGGCTTCAGGTATTATATCAAAGACGCAAGGGGTCTGCTTCATTATTATTAAAGAAACCTGGTACGTATTGTGACTGACGTAAGGGGGCTGCTTAAGGGGTTAGCTTGTGTCTGCGACCTGTTGTAAACCCTAAACCCTAAACCCTAACCCTAAACCCAAATCTCCCGAACAGACGGTTCGGGAGATTTGGAGGTCCAATGCAAACGCGCAAGGCGTCGTTGAGTTCAGATCTGTGCAAGCTACGTGTGGGTTAAGACGGTTCTTGAAGAGACGGATCGAGGGATGTGTATTGAGAGAAATTGAGACGTAGGAAGGAGATTGAGAGATTTCAGTTATCTGTGAAGGAGAGTTGGACCGTTCGGACCGTCCTGGAGTCCAGACTTGCTGTCTTTGGATCCATCGGGATCAAAACATCGAGTTCTACATGAAATTGAAGACGATACCAAGTTTCATCGGGCGGTTTAAGAGTTCTGAGTGAAATTGGCTCGCAAGGAAGCGCTTGCGTCAAGTTTTTCATCGACTGTGATCTAAAATTGGGTTGTTTTTCGCGATCGGTGTGCCAAGCTCTTCGTTCTTGGTGCCTACGCGACCATGGAGTCTTCATCTATGCATAGGAGAAGAATACGTGGATTGGATTGTTGGTTTGGATGAGGTGAGCGAGTTTGAGCCGTAGGGAGTCCATTTACGTCAGTTGTTTACAACATGCGACCAAATTTCTTGCGTGGTTTTGCAAAGGGAACTCCAAACGGCTTGTTTGGAGTCTCGTTGGGTTCGTGATAGCTAGATCTATCTGTCTGGGAAGACAGATATCAGATCAAGCGATCCGTTTGAGCGGTGTGTGCAGTTTTAAGCCGTAGGGAGAAGTTTTTGAAGGTTCGGTCACCTGTGACCAAAAATCAGCGATATCTCGGCTGTTGAGAGTCGGATCTGAAGGTTTCTTGGGTTAACGGAGTCAGCGGAGGAGACCTATCGACATCTGAAGTCTGTTTGACGAAAGGAGAAAGTTCTCAGATAGACCTTTTTCGGTTTCTTCGCTACTGGTTTTGCTCTTTTGAGTTCGTTAGAGTTCTGGTTGGTTATATACAGCTTGTGGTAGCCAGCTTTGGCTAAGAGTTTGTAAATGGATGTGGTTTGGACTTGGGTTTCAATCGTGTGATATTGGAGCAGCTCTGTTTGTTAGCAAAGGGAAGTTTCTCTTGCTTTGAGCTACGCTTCGGTGGTTTTGGGTCAGGGTTGTGATTCAAGGGTTGTTTTTAGGGGCTTTGAAGTAGGTTACAGATCGCTTTGGTCTGTTTCTCAATTCTGTGCTCTTAGGAGAAAGAATCGGTAGTGTACATACATTTGGAGTTGGTATATATCGCAACATTCATTTTTGTGGTTGTTTTTCTTTGTCTTATCTTTGTTTCAGCACACAACATCTCCACAGTCAGGAACCTCGCGTTTTCCTGGACATCCTTCATGCAAAATCCGACACGATAACAGACAGAAATCAGTCCCGCTAGAGATCAAACTCAAGTATATCCAACAAGACAGAGTTGATAATCCTGGCAAATAACATAATAGGTAGTAAACAGGTCAAGGACCTCAAGAAACAGATAAACAACAGAGAAACAGAGCCACGGAGGTAAATGTCACAACAAAGAAGTATGCTGAAGTGCTACTAAGTAGCCTCTAACACCATAAACGCTAAGTATCTTCACACTAAGTTATTGCTCTCAGAAAACTCTGACGAAGAAGACTCTTCTTCCGCCGAAGTACAAGATTCAACTTCTTCCAAAGTGTCTTCACTAAAGAACAACTTCCTCCAAAGTCAACTTCGTCCAAAAACTTCTTCGTAGTAAACTAACCTCGCATGTGCTGGTCTATTCTCAGACTTCGCCGTAAACTTCTTACTCTGATTTCGGATGTCAAACAGCAAGGCCTTCGACACCCAGACTAATTCCTATCACAACAAACTACGATACTTCGTAGATAAATCTCCACGTTGACAAACACACAATGGCTCCGTAAACTCAAGAAATAGAAAATGCAAATAGCAAACACATAGAGGTACTGAGCACGAACAACATAACGCTTATATACAGATTTCTCCGAAGATGACATATCTTCTTCCTAAGAAGTCGAGTGTACATCTGGTCCGTCAAATGAAGGTCTTGTGTATGAAATGACACCAAGAACAACACCAGATCCTAACGCTAACTCCTTAGCTATCTCGCTAACCGAGAACTCAACAGTCGCTCTAACCTCTCGGAGCTCTCTAACTACTCTTTGTCCCAACCTAGCTACTCGGTTCTTTATCGAAGAACTCTTTATGTCTATCGATGATAATTCCCGTCTAATCTCTTGAAGAATCTTCAGCTCCGAAGTATCCAAATCTGTGACGAAGTAGTTCTTCAACGTTGGCTCGACCCTACTCCGAAGTTGTGCATTCTGCTCCTCGCTCTCCACACATCGCCGCTTTAGATCTTCGATCTCCTTAGTCATCTCCGCGACGATGTCTTGGTTCCGATTCCTCTAGAGTCGCATCTCATCTAACTCTTTCTTCACAAGCAAAAGAGTCTTCTCATGCTCTTTCTCTTGTTCCAACTTCTGCTGAAGTACCTCGTCGCGCGCTGAAGTTAGGTTTTTGACTTCTTCGGTCTTCGTCGCTATTTCCTTCTTCGCTTCGAGAACTGCCGTACGCAGATTCTCCTTCTCTTGTAACCAGTTTCCTCGGCCGAAGTGCATCGTCTGAACTAACTCAGCTAAATTCAACTGTCGTCCAACGACTTCCTCGTAAGTTCTTTTGTTACTCTCTAAGACAAAGAATAATGGTACGACTACCTCCTGTAGATACTTCGTCGAAGAGTTGAGTTGTACGACTTCCTTGATTGTCAAAGAAGTGAACTTCTGTGGATCTTCTTTATTTTTCTTCTCCTGAGGAGTACTCTCTTCTTCGGTGTCGACCTCGGCAACTTCCTTGTCCTCGGCGCAGACCATTCTTGTCATTTTCATCTTCTTCCTCGACTTCTACGTAGACCTTGGGATCTCTTCTAAGATCTTTCTTCTTTCGCTGCGTCTGACTGGTAGAGGCACCTCAATGACATCTTCATCCGTCTCTAAGTTCATCGACTGAGGCGCCTTCTCCAGAACTGTCTCTATTGTAGTTACGGTCTGTGTTTTGGCTTCTTCGGCCGCTGCATCTTCGGTGGCTACTTCGTCGAAAAACTTCTCCAGTAGTACATCTCTAACTGGAGTCGATGCGACTTCAAATTAGTCATCTTTGGCTGCCGCATCGAAGCCTAGTTTCTTCTTGTCTTCATATGACAGCAACCCCATACCTACGTAAAATACTGAGACGAAGGCTCCAATGTACACCAGGTCTTCTTCCGTCAAGAGCTTCTGTACATGCAAGTGGATAGTCCTCGCCCAATGTGCTCTTTTCTCGGCGAAGAGCTCCTTGATAAAATTAATCTACCAATTTGACATGTACGTAGTCCTTCTTGGTCAGAAGATCGTCATTATCGCATCATCAACTTCTTTCTTCTTCAGGTTACGATAGTCACTTGTCTTATACCTCCCTTGAGGTACTTCCTTGAACAACTTGGGGAAGTTCTTCACAACTTCGACCAATGCTGCTGATGAAGTACTATAAAAAAGAAGGTCGCCTTCTTTGCCCGCATCGTCTATCTCCAAGACGAAGAACTAGTGTGCCTCACTCCAATTGCACGGCCTCCCGTATGAGTCCTCCGAAGGATGCTACATGCACACCTTCAGTTCGTGCACTAGCTTTGAGGAAACCATTCCCCACCAAGGAAGTAGGAGGAACGATAAGCCCATCTCTTCCAACTCCTTCTCGTAGTGGCGAAGTCCCGCTCGGTTGACATCTAGTGCTCGGAGCCTCGGCGGCTTGGATGTCTGCATTCCTCGCATGAACCGAAGTCCTAGGTTACCAATCTGAAAAGTTACGATGAGGGACGAAGAAAGGATTTGTTCGTCACTAACTGACTTCGACGAAGTCGAGTGTCTTCGTAGGTAAGAGAATACGATGCGCTCCGTCCCTGCAAATAGTGTGTGACAATAAGACAAATGATCTGAATTCTTCTATTTATATCTCGCGATGGTTCCTCCACACGTGCCGAAGTTAGGGTTTCCTCAGCTCTGACTGATGTTCTTTGACGCTCGCAATCCTGCGGGGTCATTCTTCTCCTACTTCGTCACATCTTCAACCTGCTATAACTTCGTCGTTCGGCGTCCATTTGCCTCTCACAACATATCGTTAGAAAGCTCTTCGTCCGAGGAATTCAACTACGAGAAAGTCATCTCCCAAGTGTCTCTATAGATTTGATAGATTCCTCTAGAACAACGATTCTTCATTAAGCTTCTAATTAACACTATTCTACTCATATTTTTTATCTTCTACCACATATTCTTCTTATTTACTTTACAACTAATCAATTAATTAATAAAAACAAAAAACAAGGCTTCACAGCACAGGAGGAGCTAGAGATTGAGAGGATCAATTTTCTGAAGAATTTTCAGTTGGAAGGTGGTCGTAGAGAGAAGATTAAGAGTTAAGGAACTTGAATTTATCTATTAGACTGTTTGGAGGTGAATCTGATGAACAGGGAGCAAAAATGAGAGCAGAGGAGAGGCGCGCAAGAGTGAGAGGAGAGATTTTTGACAATTGAAGACTTTGATGGTGGAGTCGATATTGAAATAAAGTTTATTGAGTCTTGAAAGGCCTATATGTGTGTATCTGAGTGTTTGATTTGTATTTGATAGACGCAAGGGATAAAATTTTGAGTTCTCATCGTCTGCAACAATCTGTTTTTTTTTTATCATTCCCTTGATCAATCACAGTCAAGAGGTCCGCCCTCCCCAAGAAAGACTCTCGCCACGACATCTGGTGTTTCCACTGAGAACTATTGGGGTGATTGATTTGGAGAATTGATTAGATTGAGTGAGAAGATGGATCACGGTGCTATCATACAGGGTGTGGCTGCTATTCAAGGTGCTCCTGTTCAAGGGACTCCTGGTCAAGATAGGATTGGTTCTCAAGGAGGACTTACGGTAGTACCAGATTCTCGCCACGACACCGCTCTACATTCTTCGGCAAGAGTTTGATTGCTCTCTCCTGCTTTCATATCTTCTTCGTATCTCAAATTGAATGTACCATCTTAACGCATCTCTCCTTCATGTATTTTACCAAAATCTCCGTTGTTGCACCATCTATTCCAGGTGCCTTATCCTTCAGAAGCATGATGAGAATGTCTTCATTTTTCCTCTCCTCGAGCTTCATTCGTAACACCTCATTATCTTTCAAAGTAAGCTTATCGCTTATAAGTGATAAAACTTACGACCTCTTTTGTGTGGTCTCTTTTGTATCCTTCTCCAACTGATACAATGTCGAGTAGAAATTATGTACTTCATCCATTATTCTTTCCAGGTCATCTACTTCTACTCTTGAATCTAAGACTAGAGATCTTATGGACTATTATTGTACTTAACTTTATTGACTCTTCTTGTTCTAGCGATCTTGCTTGTCTTGCAGCTATCGGCAATCTCGAATCATGTTTCCTCTAGTACTTCTAAGAACTTACCCTCTCTTCTTCCTTCTACATCCATTCCTTCCCAACAGTCATATGCTTCTACTAGGCGTCAAATTTCCACTACTTTTTAAAATTTGTCCTCTTTTGTCCTCTTTTTTGTGTTTCGCTTCCTTTGCATCCTTGCTGCTTCCTTATATATAAAGCATACCTTGAAGATCTTGCTAAATTTAATATCATACCTCTAGTTCTTCTTCCATAGTTCATGAAAATTTGACAGTCTTCTATTGCCTTCCAGTTATAGCACCCACTTCTTTGTTGTATTGGCTCGGCCATGAGTCATAGTTCTTTCCTTTGGTGCTCTAGATTTGTTGGTTATGTGAGATCATTGGTTGGTAATTTCTCTTTTGGATCTTTAATACTCTTTTTTGTGACCACTGTCATGTAACATGTTTTTCTGTCTTGGAATATACTATGTATATGGCTGTTAAGAGATATCTAGTTTCACAAATTGGCTCTAAATCGATCTTTTAACCCAAAGATTTATTTATCTATCTTTCTAACACAAGTAACCTTTCACTCTTTCAACTAGAGATTTAAAGCTTGTTATGATACAACTTGTTATATGTGGTAGAAATCTATGCTACAAATAGACTCTACTGTGTTCCATCTTTAATACTCAGCTCCATATCGTCTGACTAGAAATAACTCTAGTTTACTAGCAGCACGACTTAATAATATTTCCAACGATGTTAGTTTCACATCAATATGACCACTGCAACTCTATCTATCACCTTCTATGTTGACATGAAAGTTTCAATAGCAAAATCCTCATCAATTGCTTGAAAAGAACCAACATGTGACAATATGTACGACTGAAAATCCGAACCCGCTAATGACAAAAACTTCTCCAAACTTTGAGACATCAGTTATCTTAACTCGGTCTACCAATAGTGACCAAACTTCACAAGAAATGTTTTTGACACTTCATTTCTACCTTGAACAATTTTCAGGTTGAAAACTCAATCCAACTCTTTGATATGGATCTCCTAATTTGTACTAACTTAAGAGCTTCATAGATCCAAGTAGATTTGATCCAAGACCTTGATTCATCGACTCAGCCACTCAAGATGAACTTTCTAGATTTATTACTCCTAAGACATCCCTCAATCCTAGAAATTTTTACTGAGAAATGTGATCCAAAACTCGAGATAGAGCCAATATTCCATAACTGTCATAGTTCACAATATCTATCATATCACGTCTACACTCTTCAACTTTAGTTGATCAGTTGACAACCCAAAACGATCCAAAATCAACTTCACTTAGTTTCAAAATGACCATCTTATCGTCAGCTCTCCAACCCAACTCATAGCTCCTCAAAACTGCTCATGAGTCTCAAGGAACAATAGAAAAACATAGAAGTGAGAAAGAATTTCACCCCTTTCAACTCAATTGATCATAGCGCCATCAATCCTCCATGAAATCATCTGATTCTTCAGCTCAAATTGAGTCTCTAGTCGAGAGCTTTCTAACCATATCCTTCTGCTTTCTGGAGGTTTCTGAAGGTCAGAAACCTCCATAAATCACAAAAAATGTCACACATAACAGCTAGAACACCATTGGTCCAAAAGTAGACCTATGGTCCTTGTCAACTAGAAATTAACCATTGGCACATGAGCTCTACAAATGGTGAAGCGCATGAACGTACCTTGCTAGCTCCATGCCTATTGATGGTATATATCAACCAGGTCATGAAAGAGCTTTAAGTTTATCTTTTTCTCAATCAACTCTTGCTACTAGGGAACACTAGACACCAATGAGACTAGAAGAAGCAATAAAATCCATGAGACACATTGAAGAATTCTTTGGAGAACATAAATACAATCATCTCCGCCAAGGACATCTTCTTCCATGCCTCCTCTTCGTACTCAACCCGGTGATCCTCCAGAAGTCTTAGCACCGGTACAACAACCTCTTTGTCGAAAAGCATCGCCCTCTGAAACATATCCACGTCGGCAAGTGTTGGTGCATTCGAAGTCCCATTTGCCGAAGATGGCAGCACCTTCTATCTTTGTCTCTGAACTACTAAGTTCAATGGTCTCCTTCTTAGTATTTTTAACCTTCTTTCTCGCCTTCGGCCTAGTAGGAAGACTCCTCTTCCTCTTGCTCTTGCGCTTCTCCTGGTCTTCGTCCAAAATCGGTACGTCACCCGCTAGTTGTGCATCCTCATGTTTAACTTCTTTTGCTGCTGGGGCCTTCGACGAAGACTCCACTTGCTGTGTACCTGCGCTTGGTGCTTTCTCTTCCTCTAGTCGAATGAGCGAACAGTCTTTGTCTTCATAGTCTTTGTCCTCGTCTAGACCGGACTACAGCTGCTTCGCCTCGTTCTCATTCAGCCAGCCCATTCCGAAGTAGAAGACTGAGATAAAACCGCCCAAGTAAACATATTCCGGTTTGGTCCACAACCGCTACATTTCGTCATGAAGATCTTTGTCCAGTGCGCTCTTTTTCCTGCAAATAGGTTCTCAAAGAAACAAATCTTCCACATTGACAAGTATGTCGTTCTCTTCAGGCTAAGGATCAACATCACAACTTCGGCGATCTCTCTCTTCACTGGGTCTTTGTAATTCGTCAACTTGTATCCATTCGTCGGATGAATTGGGATGGTGAAGAGCTCTCCATAGTCCTTCTCTTCGATCGCATGCGCCTTCATCGCTGCATGATCGAAGAGCATGTATCTCTTCTCGTCGGCTTCATCCAGCAAGACCTTCGTCCAATTCTCCACTATCCAGTTTCCTAGCCTTGCATATCCGTCTTCGGCTGCATGGTCTTCACACATTTGGATCTGGTTGATGAACTTGTCAAAAACTTGGATCCAACCTCCCCACGTCAAAAAGCTTAAACCTAACTCCTTCAACTTCGGCCGAAGGTGCCGAAGTTCATCTTGGTTCAACTCAAGGCTCTGATCCTCGGTAACTTTGACGTTATCGACATCGTACTCTACGAAGATAGCTGAATTCGCTCTAACGGGATAGACTTCGTATGAATGTACTAAACTTTGCCTGAGGTAGACTTCGCTAGAATGCGATAAACTTCGTCTCAACTGATTGTCTTCGTCTGAACGCTCTCTCCGTATCCGAGAATAGAAAATCGTGGTGCTCTAAAATAGATTTGAATAATGAATCAATTTTCTGAGTATATACTTGGTTCAAACATCCCACATGTGTCGAAGTCGCTTCTCATTCATCGCTACAGGTTTGACAAGGGAGAGCGCAGACTCTCTTCGTCTTCGCCCTTGGTGGTTCCTGTCGCTCTTCGGTAAGATAGTCTGCCCTAACTTACTCTACTTCATAGTGCTCCTCTACGAATTCTACTAACTGCTCTTGAAGAGACTCGAAGTCTTCCTTCTCTTCTTCTGTCTACAGAGATATTCTTACGAAGGTCTTCTTCTGAAGAGTTCCTCTTCTCGAGAATTCTCTTCTTAAGAAGGCTCTTCTCTTCACAAATGCTCATTAAAACTAAACTATTCTTCTTCTAACTGCATTATTTCTTCTACAAACTTCTACATTTCAAGCATATTCAATAAAAAATTGAAAAAATGGGCTCTACAAGATCGTCCTCCATTGCCATGTTCAACAAGAAGAATAGTTTCTTGTTGAACATTATCCTCCCGAGTTTGCATATCTAAAGAAGTCTCTTCTTCTCACTTTGCATCGCAGATGTAGTATCCAACTTGACCCACGTGCTCGTCCAAATCATCCCTATGGAGATCGTGCTCAATCTCCTCCACCCTAGCACCATAGCTTGTAGCTTTGATAGCTATAACTGCATGTGCCGCAAAGTAATCATCCGTCAACTTCTTCATCCCTCCTTTACCAACGTTGGTTTGAAAGAGAGTATCTGTACTTTTGAATGTAACTTTTTCATCCTCCCAAGCAATAACCTCTTGTTGCAAAGACTCTACACAGTTTATGCATTTCTCTCGTTGATGGTCAGTACCATCACACCACATACACTGATGTATCCGAGCTAGTTTGGGTACAGGTTCCGTCTCAGTCGACAATCCTTTATTCTCCAACCTAGTAACATGTCACGACCTTCAAGATCGGGCGCAGTCGCGAACAACATAACCCTAGTGGACTTGCGTTAGGTCGTGAACGCTGCGAATAGGACTTAACGGTTTGGCCGAGAAGTCAGAAACAGAAGATTCCTAAGTGGTTCTCTGAACCAAGGTTAGAACATTGGATTAAGACGTAAGGGTATGCCAAGAGGACGTCAGACGGACGTTGACATAAGAAGGTAATTTTAGAAACGTACCGAAATGTAGATCGAAACACAAGTCTGAGACGTAGGTCCAAGAAGTGAGACGGAGACGTAGGTCCAGCGTAGACGGATCTTGGTTAGATGTTGGTCTGAACCATAGGGTCCAAATCTGACGTCCGACCACGGTTCCTCAGAAAAATCATAAGTGTTGGAGCTTCAAAGATGTTTTGAGTCGTGAACCGAGCTCCACATAAGATCTCGAGGTAAATAAGATATCATTGGAAAAGTCTTGGCGAGAGCTTTTCCAGAGATACAAGAACTCTTCGACATTGGTCGATCACGAGATCATGTTGTGATATAATTTTCAAGGACCAAAGAGGAAGACGGGGTTGTCAATCCTCAGAAGTATATATGAGGGGGGCTCGATGCTTGGGTGGACCAAGACACACTCGACCTCAGGGTTTGATAGACGGACTCTAGGAGCATCAGGTGATGGTTGGATCAGTGCCAAGGCGCATTGTGATCTAGACTTAAGAACGACCCAAGGCTTGGGGCAAGATTAAGGAACAAGACTGCGTGTTAGACCACCATTCAGAAGTCTGGACCCAGACGGACATCACAGTGTCGCGCTACTTGGCGGCTACATGCTTGACTTCTACTCCGATGCTTAGGTTTAGTGGTGAGTGTTTATGGCCCCTTTGAAGGAGGAGTACTACACTGAAGATTCAGAGAGGGTGACCAAGAGAACGTTCTTGGAGTGGGTGGTGAAGCCTAACAAAGGTTTGTCTATAAATGAGTTGTTAAGAGAGTTTGATCGTCAGTATGCTCAGCTTTCTAAGACAGAGAAGCTTACACTAGAGGTGGAGAAGACCGAGTTTTTCCTACAAGCAGCGGACGTGACTATTCAGGAGAAGCTTGAGTTGTTGCAGAAGACAAGAGTGAGGAGAGAGGATTGAAGACTGATTGGAAGGAGGTCGAAGAGGCTTTTTCTTTGCTGACCAAGAGACAGAGAAGAAGGGACAAGGTGGTGGTAAGTGAAGCAGCACCTCTGATAATTCCTGTCAAGCAGTTGCCTACTAAGCTCACTTTGGTAATTGCTAGAGAGGAAGACTCACCGCTTGAGTTGATTAAGGATATGAAGGAGCTTAAGCTTAAGCTCACTAGGTTAGAAGAGAAGGAGCATAATGTACAGCCTGCTATGCAGAGACCTCAGATGAGAGAAGGCTTTGTTCATCGTTGTATATGGTGTGATAGCCTAGACAATGTAAGAAGAGATTATGGGGAGTTTTCAGATGCATTGAGGAAGGATCTGATCTTAGTTAAAGATGGTAAGATCCAACTGAGAGAGACTGGGATGATGTTGGGAACCAACTTTGGCAAAGGTGGTATGAAGAGACTTGTGAATGAGATATCAGCATCACATGTTGTTTCTCTTGTGAATGCTGCTACCTGTGGAGTGAAAGTGGAGATGGAGAGAGAGAAAGGGACTACTGGGTTGTGGTCTGATGTAGTGCGGTCTGTAGCTAGAACAGAGCTAGACAAGGATGTGCTACGAAGGGTTGGCAACTCAATTCGAGAAGCTACAGGATGGAATGATCATGTGGATACTATGTCAGTGCATGCTTATGTTGCAAGAAGTCAGCATGAAGCTGTATTAGAAGAAAAACGCAGGAGGGAGGATGCAGGTGAGGCTTCTACAGCCAAACGACTTGCTACAAGGAGCGAAAGGGCTAGACCAGAGGCAAGGCAAGAGACAACACCTACTCGGGAGGAGAATATGGAGGATCTACCACCTACAACACCAAAGGAGAAGGAGAGAAGCAAGGAGAAGGGTAAGATGCCTGCATACAAACTTCAGTCTGACATTGAGATTGCTACAGACCTGAAGCAAGTGTTAGAGAATCGTATCTTGAATGGGAAGGTTGAGTTTACTTTGGGTGAGATTCTTGGGATTGCAAAGCGTGAGTTCCATGAGGTTATCATAGATATCATCAAGAGGAAACGTCAGATTTTGGGTGAAGCAGCTACGCTTAACGCTCTAGGGACCAAACTGTCGGAGATGAGGAGGATGAGATTGCTGGTTACTGCTCTCAAGTATCAGAGGGGAGTTCGTATCAGCACGTGAGGTTTGAAGATGAGGTGGAAGCATCGCAGAAGAGTCATTACTCTCACAACCATTGGGCAAGAGCAACCCCAGAGACCTTGGTGAAGTTGGGAGATCTGGAGGAACCTGTGGTGGCATTGATTGATCACGGCTCAGAGATTAATCGATGTCTAAGGAGCTGTACAAGCGTGGAAGGTGACCCATAGACACCGACCATGGATGGCTTATCCGTGCTGCCAACAACCAGAGGGGAGAACTCTATGGTGCTTGTCCCAACATCAAGGTAACTTTGGATGACATCAGTGATGTTCAGAATTTCTTTGTGCAAGACATGTCAACCTATCCTATCATTCTAGGGCAGCCTTACATTACTGCTGTTAGAATAGAGACACGAGTTATGGATGATGGTTCAGCCTATGCTAGGATACGTAGTAGAGATGGCAGAAGAGCTGTTCAGTTTTTAACCGTTGCTGCAGAACATGAGAGGAATCGTGATAGCTTGAGAGACCGTTGTCGCGCTACTTGGCGGCTACATGTTATATTTCTACTCCGACGCTTGAGGTCAGTAGTTCTAGAAGTTAGCTTATATTACTTCTAGTCGTTTATGTATATGTTTGACACCTTTGCATACGGTGTTAACACTATTTTGAGTCTTAGTAGGTTGATTACCATGTTGATAGGGGTTAAGCTCATGGGTTGTATTTGCGTGTCGCCCATGCACGCTTTCTAGCTGATTTAAGTTATTTTTCGGGGCTGCGTGTCGTTTTAAGTAATTTAAGTTTTACGCTGGCACTCTAGGGGGCTTGACGTGGTAGCCTATGAGTAAAACTAAGTTGCCACGTGGTTTAGGGTACTAAAGGACAACCAAGTGGAGCTATGAACTCCCATTGGTCCATTTTTGTCTTTTGTTAAACTCTAAATTTAGAAACAGAGCTCTAGAGTGGAGTTCGAGCATTTGGTGGGGGATCTTCGAAATCTGAGAGCACAGGTAGAGAGGGCTCGTCATGCCAAGCACTTCCAGTGAAAATTTTGATCGATTTGAGTCAATAAAGATGGAGTTATGAGCAATTGAAGTTCGAATTGTGCTAGAATTGAATCACTTTTGTTGGATTTAGGGTTTTCAGTGTCACTCGCAGCAGATTCGAGGAAATTGCTTCAAAACTTCGAGGTTGTGTTCTCTGCCAGCAGGGCTACGATTTCACAAAAAGTTTCATATCGATTGAGCAGCTGAGTAATTCAGGGCGGCCGCTGAAGCTAAGGGGGTCTGAAAAGCTCTTAATCTAGAGCAGCGACTTCAGAGGAGGAGATCTGCAGTTCTGTGTACATTCAGGAGTCCCAACTTCACAGGGATGTTCAGCACCCTGTAGACTGCAAATCCTGTAAGAAACTTCGAAATTGATCGAGCCAAACTCCTGTTATAGGTTGAAATAGCCAGCTAGGTACCAGAAATTGCCGTAGTTTTCTTGCTCAAAACTTTTCTGTTCATATCTCCGTGTCAGAATTTGATCTCAGGCTGAAATTTCGTCTGTGAGTTCAGTAGTACCTCATTTGCATGCAGGGGAAGTCTAGAGGTCTAAACCTTCATAGTTTTCCTCTCCGTGAGTGTCAAAGTTCACCGCCGGATCCTGTTACTGCCGGCTAGACCTGAATTTCGCCTTCTGGGTATATTACTAGATCTTACACATCTGTGTGAGTGTTTATAGCCCCTGTTGTAACCTGAAAGCCAACCTCTTGAGTGAACAACCACAGCCAGAAGCCCGGCGCTTTCCTAGGTAGACGGATTACACTCCGACATACTCTCTTTTTGGTGAACTCGACGTGAAACACCTAGGGTGGGAGTTTTCTTGAGAGTGTTACAGGATCAGATATCATGGCCAAGCAAGGATCATCAAGTGGAGCTGCTGCTGCTGCTCAGCAACCTGTTCAGTTGGATGCTGCTACGATGAAGATGTTCTAAGCTTTTTCCATGTTTATGCAGCAGCAGCAGAGCACAGAGAGGAAGGAGGTATTAGCAACCAAGGCGTTGCAATCTGTGGTGCATCAGATGGATCAATTCAAGGGGACAGATATTTCCAAGTACGTGCGATACTATGCTAGGGAGATGGAGGTGAACAAGGTACATGAGAAGGAGATGGTGGAGAACTTTGAACTTGCTGTTGTCCCTGAGATTCGTGGGGGCGTGTGAAGGAGCTCAAGCAGCAGCAAGGACAGAGTTGGGAGAGCTTTATGCGCGCTTTGAAGGAGGAGTACTACACTGAAGATTCAGAGAGGGTGACCAAGAGAACGTTCTTGGAGTGGGTGGTTAAGCCTAACAAAAGTTTGTCTGTAAATGAGTTGTTAAGAGAGTTTGATCGTCAGTATGCTCAGCTTTCTAGGACAGAGAAGCTTACACTAGAGGTGGAGAAGACCGAGCTTTTCCTACAAGCAGCAGACGTGACTATTCAGGAGAAGCTTGAGCTGTTGCTGGAAGACAAGAGTGAGGAGAGAGGATTGAAGACTGATTGGAAGGAGGTTGAAGAGGCTGTTTCTTTGCTGACCAAGAGACAGAGAAGAAGGGACAAGGTGGTGGTAAGTGAAGCAGCACCTCTGATAATTCCTGTCAAGCAGTTGCCTACTAAGCCTACTTTGGTAATTGCTAGAGAGGAAGACTCACCGCTTGATGAGTTGATTAAGGGTATGAAGGAGCTTAAGCTTAAGCTCACTAGGTTAGAAGAGAAGGAGCAGAATGTACAGCCTGCTATGCAGAGACCTCAGATGAGAGAAGGCTTTGTTCATCGTTGTATATGGTGTGATAGCTTAGACCATGTAAGAAGAGATTGTGGGGAGTTTTCAGATGCATTGAGAAAGGATCTGATCTTCTTCAAAGATGGTAAGATCCATCTGAGAGAGACTGGGATGATGTTGGGAACCAACTTTGGCAAGGGTGGTATGAAGAGACTTGTGAATGAGATATCAGCATCACATGCTGTTTCTCTTGTGAATGCTGCTACGTGTGGAGTGAAAGTGGAAATGGAGAGAGAGAAAGAGACTACTGGGTTGTGGTCTGATGTAGTGCGGTCCGTAGCTAGAACAGAGTTAGACAAGGATGTGCTACGGAGGGTTGGCAACTCAATTCGAGAAACTACAGGATGGAATGACCCTGTAGACACTATGTCAATGCATGCTTATGTTGCAAGAAGTCAGCATGAAGCTGTATTAGAAGAAAAACGCAGGAGGGAGGATGCAGGTGAGGCTTCTACAGCCAAACGACCTGCTACCAGGAGTGAAAGGGCTAGACCAGAGACAAGGCAGGAGACAACACCTACTCGAGAGGAGACTATGGAGGATCTACCACCTACAACACCAAAGGAGAAGGAGAGAAGCAAGGAGAAGGGTAAGATGCCTGCATACAAACTTCAGTCTGACATTGAGATTGCTACAGACTTGAAGCAGGTGTTAGAGAACCGTATCTTGAATGGGAAGGTTGAGTTTACTTTGGGTGAGATTCTTGGGATTGCAAAGCGTGAGTTCCATGAGGTTACCATAGATATCATCAAGAGGAAACGTCAAATTTTGGATGAAGCAGCTACGCTTAACGCTCTAGGGACCAAACTGTCGGAAGATGAGGAAGATGAGATTGCTGGTTATTGCTCTCAAGTATCAGAGGGAAGATCAGATCAGCACGTGAGGTTTGAAGATGAGGTGGAAGCATCGCAGAAGAGCCATTATTCTCACAACCATTGGGCGAGAGCAACCACAGAGACCTTAGTGAAGCTGGGAGATCTAGAGGAACCTGTGGTGGCATTGATTGATCACGGCTCAGAGATTAATCTGATGTCTAAGGAGCTGTACAAGCGTGGGAGGTGGCCCATAGACACCGACCATGGGTGGCTTATCCGTGCTGCCAACAACCAGCGAGGAGAACTCTATGGTGCTTGCCCCAACATCAAGGTAACTGTGGGTGACATCAGTGATGTTCAGAATTTCTTTGTGCAAGACATGTCAACCTATCCTATCATTCTAGGACAGCCTTACATTACTGCTGTTAGAATAGAGACACGAGTTATGGATGATGGTTCAGCCTATGCTAGAATACGTAGTAGAGACGGCAAAAGAGCTGTTCAGTTTTTGACCGTTGCTGCAGAACATGAGAGGAATCGTGATAGCTTGAGAGACCGTCCACTGCCTAAGATTACTCAGGAGTTTAGAGAGTCTAGGGGTTTTGGCAGAGTACCATTGAAGAGCGAGACTTCAACGGTACAGTAGAGCTAGGATTCTTGCCTGATCTAGTAGAACAGGAAGCTTTATCCTCTAGCTTCTTAGGATTGACGTCATGTGGATCAGTGTGTTAAAGGAAGGTTGAGAATCTGAAGAGGTTTGAGAGGCAACATGTGAAGTGTGTACAACAGTCTTTGTGGGACAGTGGAGAGTTAGCAAGAGATGAATACATATCTGGAGTGTTTGAAGAGCAGTATTTGGTAGATACTATAGGGGAGTTGAAATCTATAGTAGAAAGTTCTATAGATGACGTAGATAGAGTGGTGAGAGTGAGCTCCAAGGAGCTTTATGATGTAATTGATAAGTTTATAGATCGACAAGAGGTGTATGTGGAGACCAAGTACAAGTCAGTGGCAAAGAAAGTCAAACCAGTGGCTTTGCCTTTACCACTCGATTACAATCAGAAGATGGAGCAAGCTGCACGAGAATCGACGCTCAGAGGACCGAGAAGAATTGGACACCAGTTCACAGAAACAACACTGAAGGAGCTGAGGATTGGAGGTGATGGGTTTCTTACCGAGCAAGAGAAGAAGAGCTTCAGGGAGATGCTATCTAGGCATGGTAAGGCGTTTGCGTTTAAGTCACATGAAGTAGGATGTGTAGATCCAAGTGAAGTTGCACCTATGGTAATCTTTACTATACCGCATGTGCCTTGGAATCTACGTCCTATCCTTGTACCTAGAGCTCATCTACCAAAACTGATAGACTTGCTCAATGAGAGGATTAGGATGGGTATCTTGGAACTATCTATAGCTCCCTACTCTAGCAGATGGTTTACTGTTCCGAAGAAGAGTGGAGCTTTGAGATTTATCCAAGATATGCAGCCAGTTAACAAAGTGACTATCAGGAATATGGGTATAGGACCTATTGTAGACGAGTTTGTAGAGGCTTTTGCTGGTCGTGCTATCTATTCCATGGGAGACTTATATTTAGGTTATGATCAGTTTCAATTATCCTCTGAGAGTAGAGACTTGACTACAATGAGGACACCTTTGGGGTTATTAAGGATGTGCATCTTGCAGCAAGGTGCTACCAATTCTGTAGCACATATGATGAATGGCATGAACAAAGTTTTGAGTGACTTCATTCCTGAAAAAACTATGCCATTCCTTGATGATGTGCCGATCAAAGGATGTGCTGAGGAGGAGAAGAATGAGGTAATGGATCAGAGGGGGTGCCGTAAGTTTGTTGCAGATCATATAGTTGATTGCGATAAGATATTGAGTCGACTGGAGGAGGTTCATTTGACTTTATCAGGAGCAAAGTCTGTATTTGGAGAATAAGAGGTGTTGATTGTGGGGCACCTATGTGGATCTTATGGTCGGAAACCTTGTCCAAACAAGGTTGATGCCATTCGAAGGATGAAGGAGACATGTGGGTTAGTTACCGAGGTGAGAAGGTTTCTAGGTGCATGTGTGTTTTACCATATATGGATTCCACACTTTGCTCATGTAGCAGATCCGTTGTACAAGCTGCTGAGGAAGGGGCAAAGATTTCAGTGGCAAGAGGAGCAAAGCGAGTCTATGAGGAAGTTGAAGGATCTTTTGGCTTCTCCGCCAACTCTACGGAAGGTAACATATGAGTTGGGCAGATCTGTTATCCTTACTGTTGATACTAGTCCTATTGGCATTGGATGGGCTGTAGGACAAGACGATGAGGATGGAAATAGATATGTGGTGCGTTTTGGTGCTAAGGTATTAAGGTATTAAGTTCACGGCAGAGAGACTACCCTCAAGTCAAGAGAGAGCTATGGGGAGTAGTTACTACGATGAAGAGTGATAAGGAATACTTGATAGGAGCACCTGTGGTTGTGGAGACAAATTGTTTACCTCTCTTGGGAATGATCACTAGCTGTACAACTCCAGATATTGCTATGTCGAGGTGGATAGCATATATCAAGTCCTTGAACCCAGAGTTTAGACATATTGCAGGAAAAGACAATGTTGTGGCAGATATGTTATCAAGGGCTAAGTATTACGATGAGAAGGAAATGATAGATGACCAGGAGGATGTGGGAACAGAGTTCTATTCTAGTGCTCTTGCTAGAAGAGATAGAAGCTATTTTGCAGCCCCGTTGGAGTTTTTTGAGGAAACTGTGTATGATGGCGAGTGGTTGGATCTTGGGCACTATTTGAGTTCACTGGAAAAGCAGGAAGGCTGGTCTAATGCAGATTTCAAGAGGATCCGTAGAACAGCTTATGGTTACTTTTTACATGGAGGACATCTATGGAAGCTGATCAAGGAGTTCCATGAGAGTTTATGGGCTGGTCATAGAGGAGTTTTGAACTACATTTGCCAAGATGAAGAAAAAGTATTGGTGGAATGGTATGTATAAAGATGTAGTACAGTTTGTTTCATCCTGTATACCCTGCCAGATGTACTCCAATGTACGCCATCGTGATGGATTGCATCTTATTTATCCTTTAGCTATTCATTATAAATGGGTAGTTGATCTGGTAACTATGTCATTTGGACTTGGACAAATGAGGTATCTAGTCTTGGCTAGAGAAGATCTACCTAACCAAGTCGAAGGCCGTGCTCTGAGGACGAAGACCACTGTTAGTGTCTGCCGCTTTCTACTTGAAGATGTTATTTGTAGGTATGGGTGCGTGGAAAAGATCACTGCAGATAGGGATGAGCTGGATGCACAAGAAGCAGTTGAGTTCTTCAAGCGATTGGGAATCAAGTTGGCGTTAACCACTGCTTACAATCCTGAAGGGAATGGCAAGAGCGAAAGAGGTCATCCGTCAATCATCAAAGCTTTGGTAAAAGCTTGCAAGGGTAAGATCCGTGAATGGCCTAGACTGCTGTCATTTGCTTTATGGGCAGATCGTACAACTCATAGTATCGTTACAGGTTACATGCCAGCAGAGTTGATACTAGGGCAAAAACCTGTGATGCCGATTGAGGAGGTTGTGCCTACTTGGAATGTTTTGTCATGAGAAGATGGTAGAAGTACGGAGGATCTTCTTGCATTAAGGATCCAGCAGTTAGAACGAAGACCTGAGGATGTTGCCAAAGCTGTGGAAAGGTTAAAGACTGCTAGAGAGAGAAACAAAAGCAGATTTCATAAAACGCATAGATTACGACCCAAACCAGTTAAGGAAGGTGATTGGGTGTTAGTCTATGATAGTAGTCTTGATAATCAGCATAGCGCTATCAGAAAGTTTTCCAAGAGATGGTTCGGACCTTATGTGGTGTTAGAAGTTTATGATAATACCACATACTCTTTGAGAGAGTTAGATGGTGCAGTGCTCAAGATACCAGTCGCAGGGAAGAGAATCAAGCTCTTTAGAAGGAGAGGGGAGGACCCGAACATTGCAGAGCTTACTGAGGATGAAGCTGAAGACTCAATGGAGGTTGAAGATGAATTTGAAGCTGAAGTTGAAGAGTCTTGATCTAGATCTGGCACATACCGGAGGATGTGCAGGTTCAGAGGGGGTGGATGTCGCGTTACTTGGCGGCTACATGCTTGACTTCTACTCCGACGCTTAGGTTTAGTATAGAAGTTAGCTCATACTACTTCTAGTCCTTTATGTATATGTTTGACACCTTTGCATACGGTGTTAACACTATTTTGAGTCCTAGTAGGCTGATAGTATGTTAGTTATCTTGTTCAAGCATTTGTACGCTTGTACAAGTGACTTCTTACTTGTCTATGACGTTCAATGTACATAACTTAGGGTTTACATGCTGATAGGGGTTTGAGCTCATGGGTTGTACTTACTTGCCGCCCATGCACGCTTTCTAGCTGATTTAAGTTATTTTTTGGGGCTACGTGTCGTTTTAGGTAGTTTAAGTTTTACGTTGGCACTCTAGGGGGCTTGACGTGGTAGCCTATGAGTGTAGATAAGTTACCAGGTAGTTTAAGGCACAAAAGGACAGTCAAGTGGAGCTATGAACTCCCATTGGTCCATTTTTGTCTTTTGTAAAACTCTAAGTTTAGAAACAGAGCTCTAGAGTGGAGTTCGAGCATTTGGTGAGGTATCTTCGAAATCTGAGAACACAGGAAGAGAGAGCTCGTCATGCCAAGCAATGTCAGTGAAATTTTTGCTCGATTTGGATCAATAAACAAGGAGTTATGCCCAATTGAAGTTCGGATTGTGCCAAAACTGCATCACTTTTGTTGATTTTGAGGTTTTCGGTGCCAATTGCAGCAGAATTGAGGAAATCACTTCAAAACTTCGTGGTTGCGTTCACTGTCAGGAGGGATTCAACTGTCCAAAAAGTTTCGAATCATTTGAGTGATTGAGTAATTCAGGGCGGCCGCTGAAGCTGAGGGGGTCTGAAAAGCTCTTAATCTAGAGCAGCGACTTCAAAGGAGGAGATCTGGAGTTCTGTGTACATTCAGGAGTCCCAACTTCACAGGGATGTTCAGCATCCTGTAGACTTCAAATACTGTGAGAATATTTGAAATTCATTGAGCCAATCTCCTGTTATAGGTCGAAATAGCTATCTGGGTACTAGAAATTGCCATAATTTCTCTGTTCAGAAAGTTTCTACCCATATCTCGGTGCTCTGAACTGATCTCAAGCTGAAACTTCATATGTGTATCCAGTAGGACCTCATTTGCATGTAGGAGAAGTTCTGAAGTCTACACCTTCATCGTTTTCCTCTCTTTGTGTGTCAAAGTTCACCGCTTAAACTTATTACTACTAGTTAAACCTAAATTTCGCTTTTTGAGCATAATAGAGGATCCTACACAACTGGTGAGTGTTTATGGCCCCTGTTGTGACCTGAAAGCCAACCTCTTGAGTAAACAACCACAGCCAGAAGCCCGGCGCTTTCCTAGGTAGACGGATCACACTCCGACAACGGGTGGTTGGACCGCTAGGTGTGCTAGAGATATCATTTAGAATCTTAAACTTTCTGAGAACTCTGCTCCAAGTCATGTTGTGACTTGCTCATGTTTTGTGACCGACCTAACCGGATATAGGTCGGGACTTAAGGAATGTTCAGCTTGAGAGTTAGGGAGAAAGTCCAGCTCTGATCCAGCTCTGATCCAGATCAAACGAGATAAATATAAGTGATGCATGAACGTTAACGTGTGATTGTGATTTACAGGTTAGCGTTGTGAGTTTCGTGACCTACTGAGCAAGAGCTTCCGTCGGTGCAACAAAACGGTAGGTGTACCAAATAACCTTAGCTTGCAAATCTTGCATCTTTTATCATAGGTCCTCGATGGTTGGATCCTTCTCTTCTATGATCACAACTGGAGGTTTGATCTCAAATACTATCCGAACTGATGTTGTAGTCAACAATACATGTGTCAATCTTGTAATATTTTTCTTGTACGTCTTTGTTTGACAAGAAGCTCAACCGCTTCATGCACAACCTCCCAATTTCTTGTGAATCTTTTTTCTTCTTCCTCATCCTCCTGAAGTAATTCCAACTGTTCTTGCCATGTCTTATCCGCAGCTTGAAGAAGAAACTCTGTCTTGTAGGTCCCCAAGGTTAGCTTCTCCACCCGAGATAGTTGAGAGAACTGTCTCTCAAACATCTTTAACAACTATGCATATGTATGTATGTTATTAGATCTGTTGACTCATCCCAAAAATGATTTCTTGGTTACTCGATCTAAGTTTCTCAAAAAATATTCTTCCATCAATGCTTGTGAAAACGTATCCCAATCCCTCCAAGACCTAAAATTATCGAAATGCAGTTTAAAGCAAAAGAAACATCTCTTTGCTCAAAAAGCTTCGCACCAATATCACACAATTCAAACCCCAGTCCGAACAACATCCATGTACAAGCCCTTAACTAACCACAAATACACAGTTCACATCGATAAGCTAGGATCTAGCTTGATGTGGAGTGGCACCACGCTGCTGCATTTTTTGCATCTCGTTAGTTTCTCCACCGCATTCGGCACGGTGCTCTAGTTCTCCTTCGTCCGCGGTATCATCATGTTCAGGTTCGTCGGAGCCTTTTCGTACCTTGAGAACGACTTTTGATGTCGTCATTTACTGTTGTAATAATTCTTTTGGCCCGGAATGCCTTTAATACGTCCATCCTACGCAAGGTTGCATGAACAGGCGAATAACTCCGTTTCTGGTCTCTAGGCTTCTATAGTTTCTTGTCATTCTGAACAGTTTGCTGAAGCGGGCTACCTTAGTTGAACTTGACTAGAATTAGTTCACTCATTGCGATAGGACTTTAAGGCCTCTTAGCTCTTGTAATTCGAAGGAAGATGAAGGAAAGGAAGCCGAACGTTAAACTCAAATGTTGAGTAAGTAGTGGGATAATCATTGCGGAGTGTTCCAGCCTTAATGGGCACAGATTGTGGGAGATTGATAAAACATGGTACAGAATGCCCGAGAGTAGGGAGTGCACCACTTGGATGGCTTGAGCTTTGTTCACTGCAGAACAGTGAACAATATTTTGAGAATTTTGAATAGGTTTCTTGAAAGGAGCAGAAAAGGAAGTCACTGATTCTAGCTGACATACTTAGGGATCTGATTGGGCTAGAACGATACTACTGCGCTGTATCTTCTTTAAAGCTTAACTTTGATGTTGAATTCAAAATGTCCAGGGAGTTAAGAATATACTGACGTCAAGAGCCTGTCCTGCAAGGTGGGTTATATGTCGAGGGTGCAGCATGGGAATTGACATCTACTTAATTGTTTGGGAACTGTTTATTAGTTCATGCCGTTGTGATGGTTGTTGCCTCTTGATCGGTAAAGCTTACTATGATGGTCTTTTACACAGGAACCTTCCTAGGCATCAATTTGGGAACTTGCAAGCGAAGATGTTTCCTGTCTACTTCAGATTGACATCGACTTGCATGGCTACCAGTGTCGGTGTGATCGCCGTAATACATCCATGGTCTTCCTCAAGTACGTGGGAGAAAGCACAGTTTGGATCCCTTGGAATTTCATTGTTATTCACTCTTGCCAACTTGCTCGTGGTGGAGCCGATAACTACACAGGTACAGTTGCTGTTTTACTTGGGGGTTTATGTGTGGGGAGTACGAATTGTCTGACACGGTTGTATCTGGGATGGAATGATTGCAAGACGAGGAGCTTGTGCAGGTCTCGTAATTTTTTCTTGTGAGGGTCAAACCCGGTCGGTGGATGTGCTCACTTATTTACTTTTTGTGCAGTTGATGCGAGAAAGACATAAGGTGGAAAGAGAGGAAGGCATCGAGGAACCGAGCCAGGAGTGTCGAGAAAGAGTCAGATTGAGAAGGCTAGCCCAAAGTTGCGAGCTATCAACAAAAAGTTTTTTGCTGCGCATGGAGTTTCTTCGCTTCTGAGCTTGTTCGCTTCTTGTCGTTTGTTTTCCACGCGGCTTACCTCTCTGGCAGGTTACTTATCTAGAAACATTTGCAGACAAAAAGAATGATTAACTTCTTTCATAATTTTTATCTAAACTTTACCAATAAGATCAAAACTATCAGCATATCGGGTACACTATACACTTTGGGACTTTTGTTTGACCGATGGTTGAGGATGTTGGAGTTTGACAACTTAATATTTTTACTCTGAAGCATGAGATATATTCTTATTAAGCAAAGTAGCATTACAATCTAACAGAAGAACATATTTACATTAAGGTATGTACTTTATCACATATTTACTTCGTTACAGTTGCGGTTGTACGGAAGTAAATACTCAAGCGTAAATACTTAATAAAGCATGGGTCCATGATAACACACCGAAAACATGAGCTGGAGCTGTCTTTGGACTATGAGCCTTATCACCGACTTCCTCTGGACAAGGTAATTGACTGGGGAACATATGCTCTTTATCTTGGCCAAATACTCCAGTTCACTCAGTGAAAGTTCTTGCAGTCCCAGTTTCTAATGTAAATACAGTGAGCCTCTCTGTTATGGCGATCTTTAAGTTTAAGCATGTAGCTGAGTTATGCACCAGAGAGGTATGCCCATAATTCTCTTCCGCTCTTTTCATTGTTTACTCTGTCGCACTTACGCAAAGCTTTTCCTATATGAATGTATCCTATATATGAATCAGACTGCGACTCTCATGTACCACCATATAGCATATATAAAGGGTTTGTGAATTCCTACTAGTATACCCCAATGATTTACAAGTGTTAACGTTGAACACTTACAGCTGAAGGAGCTATTTTAAGCTTCTACTTCAAAAATATCACCAATTAACTCTAAAAGATTATGGCGAGATGATCCTCCATCGGTAACAGCTGCATCTGCAGCTTTCTTCATTTTCAACATGTTCTGCCTAACTTGCTTACCATGTTCTTCCTCCATGAGTGATCTGATTGCCGTTGCCACTTCCGTCGCGTCAACCTCACCCACTGGACCTTTGCGGTTGATTGGCACAGCTATCTTCAATGCATCAACCATGAACCTGCAGGCAGTAGTCACGGATTAGCATTAACACAACTAAGCTGTTTTACACTGCCTCCCTTACTTGCGTGGAAACGACCCTAACATTTTGCCTACAGGTTCTGGAAAGTGAGTTACCTGGAATTCATGCCTTGCTCTGCGTACAAGGGACATGCTACGATGGGAACACCAGCGTACACACTCTCCATGATGGAGTTCCAGCCACAATGAGAAAGGAAACCTCCAGTTGACGGATGTAGCAACACCTCCTGTTGCGGCACCCAGGTAGTCATAACAAGGCCTCGATCCCGAGTCCGCGACTCAAATCCAGACGGAAAAATATTTTCCATATCGCCTTCGTGATGGGGAAGCCGCAAAGCCCACAAGAAAGGAACCCCGATAGACTCCAGAGCTCGTGCAACCTCCAGTCTCAGTGACTCAGGTAAGGATGTTAAGCTTCCAAAGCAGATGAAGAGTACAGAGGATTGTTCCTTCGTATCTAGCCACTTGATGCACTCGTTCCGAGTATCGTCACTACCGTTGCTGCTTCCGAACGTCGACGATGATAAGTTCGGGTACATGAACAGCGGACCGACTGAGAAAACTTTCGGTGGAACCTGTGCACGTTTCGGGAAAATGACTAAGGTACAGACGTGTTACAGCTCGTATTAGAGCAATCGATGAATTCGGCACAATCAGCAGAACCCGGCAATGCCGCGGATGAAATTTGTTAAACCACATGTTCAGTGAGCAGAAGCACTCACCCTCCCAACAGTTACAGCTCGGAGTTGGAGCTGACAACGAAGATCCTCCAGTGACTTTCTCTCGAATTCTTCGAAAGAGTTTACGATCAGTCCGCGAGCTTTCGGCAAGGAGGTTGAGGTGTAAAGCTGGTATTCAGGATTCTTGCGTACATGCTCGGGTAAATCAGTCGCTGTGAACCATTCGAGTCCCGGAAGATCAACAAACCCGTCCCTTCTGGCTTGACTGCTGGTTAACCAACCCTTCTCGAGCAGACTCGAGCAGTGCAACCATGAAAGGGCCATATAAGATGGAGACGTAAAGAATGTGTATCTCGGTATTCCCCATTCATCCGCCAAGTCCTGTGCAGCAAGCTCGACCAATGATTATCTTGTCACATCGGTAGTGTAATTCTCGTTCTCCGAGCTAATCACAATGGAGGTGATAGTAGAGGCCTTAACTTCAAACGCCTAGAGTCGGGGGATGACTTACATAAGCAGACTGAATCTCCTTCGTCGAGCTAAAACTATGGAAAACACACTCTGACAATCCCTGCACTTTCTTCCCCTTTGTCCTCGTATGAGGTTATACACCACAGAGACGCCATTGCTCGTTCAAACCTAGGTCTCCTACGCTGATGCATCCTAGAGAGGGAAAAGCTTGAGCAGGGACGCACCTGCGATGGCCTTTCATACATCATGTCCGCAATCAAGAAGGAAAACCTGGCGACGGAAGGATTAAACTCATCTCTGTAAGTCTTGATATCTTCGCTCGGATTTTTCAAAAGTGAGGGCTTTTGCCCTATGGAGAAATCTCGAAACACCACCACAACTTCAACATCTGTGTTTCCGAACTCTCCTTCCGCTACGATGCTCTTCAGCTCGGCAGCACAATCACGTGTGGTCCAAACCGTGAGGTCTATTTTCTGTGCAGCTAACTGCCGCATGAGGCTTAAGGTCGGAGCCCAGTGTCCTCTTGTGGACAAAGGAAGCAAAAGTGCTCTCGGAGATCTCTCCATCGAATCCATTCGAAAATCTTGCTCCTTTTTTTCTAACTTCTCATTTCCGGCTCTTTGGCTCTCCTGTTCCCTCGAGTTTCGAGCAGTTCTACTCGATCACTTTGAATGGATGACGTTCCTATAATAATGTTCTGCTCGTGTTGAAGTTTAGAATGAGTATATATACTCGTTCCCTTGGCGTTCTCCTCCCCGTGAGGGCCCCGAAATATGGGACTGCTTTGGCGGAGGAACTGCCAGAGTTTGATCCCGTAAGCCAAAATCTCTCGGAATCGTAGATCTTGGAAGGCATGGAGAAAACGAAATTCGTAAAAGTCAAAACGAGTTTCTCGTTTATAGTACGTACTTCGGGAACTTCTTACAGCATCTCCACCGGGGCACTGTAAATGCCCCGGAACGCTAAACTAAACACTCAGAGTTCACGTATTAATTGGAGTCAGCATGAATCCCGATCGTCCGATGAAGTGGGAAATAACGATATGCTACTGAACGGCAGATTTCGCGTTAACTCTACTCCTATTAAACCACAAGTACCGTTATATTAGCGGTGGGGATCCCCACCGCTAATCATTTTAAACCTTTGCTAAGTAAGTTCAGCACGGGCGGGCCCCGGAGAGATTTGCGCAACGCAGTTACCAACGCAGTATAGCCTCAAACACTGTGATCTTGGTAGCAAAATGAGCAGAAAAGGAAGAGCTTCAAAATGAACCCATGATGAGCTCAGGAGGACTACGGATGACTTCAAAATTATCAAGTGAATCTCGGATCACTGAGAACCACAGAAATAGAATATTCTGAATTTTGAATTTTGAAATGTTCTCCTATCCAGCATATTTTGTTATTATCACTTATCCTCGCGTTACTATGAACCAACTGCTCTTTTGAGACAAGGAGCTCCACAGAGACCTTGGCCTCCCGCACTCTGACTGAGAGAAAAAAAGCAGCTACAGTGAAAAGAGTCCGCCGCGTGAGAAGTGAAAGCTTTTATACCCCTACTAGTGGTTTAAAGAAAGATGGTACTAGTTAGATGCAATAAATATGCATGTCCAGTATCTGCTGAACATATAGAAACTGAGATGATGGTTTGTTCCATACCACTGATAGTATATGTATTATAAAATACTACATTTAGGAGTTTGAAATAAGATAACTTCGCGCGTAATAGACGAGGTTAGGTAGAAAGAAGTCTCCGGAAGACGTGTGTCGTCCGCAAAGTAGTAATAACAATCAAATGTGATTTTCATTTGACAACAAGATCATTTTCGACAGAGTATTATGGATACAGCGATATATTTCTGAGCTTGTTGTCAGAATTGAATAGAACATCATGTCATCTGGTTCAGCAGTCGAACTTTGTGTGCAAGAAGATCTTCCATGTGAGAGATTTAACAGTTCAGTGTTATCATGAGATCAGTTCAAACATGCTTGCATTCCTTGGCAGAGATTAGAAGATTTTGTCATTGGTGAAGGACTATCAAATCCTGATTATGAAACAGTGTTTTACATCAGGAATTCTAGACGATGCAAGCATAATGCAGAAGGTCACTTATTAGATTACAGAAAATACTGTTGTGCATATGGACCAACAGACGAAAGCACTAACGATGTAGTGAATGCTCCTCTCGCTCAAGCAGAGAAGCCAAAATCAGGAGCTGGAAGTCATCCAAGAAAGAAAAAATGTTTCAACAATCACCAAAAGCGTGGATATCAATGTCATTTCATTGCTCGGTGATGGAGTTATGCTGTAGATATTTGTATCTTGACGTACCCTCAGAGGTAAGTGTATTATTTTGAAACGCTGAAAGTCGAGAACAGATCTTTCAAACTTATGATATTAATGATGATGGATTGTGACTTACATGAAATCGTGCTACTAATGTTGATATATTGTTATTACATACAGAGAACACGTAAACTCAACCGGCAAGTACTGTCATGGATTTGTGCATAAAGAAAGAATAGAATGACCAGAGAAGTTTACAGTTGCACCATGTTTGAGTGTGGAGATGAAGAGTGTTCTAGAAGACTTGATTAGATCACAGTGGTCGGTTGTAAATATATATGATTTACACTGTGAAAGATAATTCTGTAAAGGAGGAGCTGACAGAGGAGACATTTACATGAAACATAAAGCGAAAAGTAGATGCCGAAGAATGGAGATGGGATGAGAATGATCAAGTGAGTGTTCAAAAATGAATACGCAGGTTTTCAGAAAAAGTATTATTTATTCTCCCTACATGGGTGGTGTTGACGGTTCAGAATTCATGCTAGCATTGCAGTCCCTGTGGCAACAAAGACAGATGTTAAAGTTCAGTCACGAGAGTGTACTAGCAATGGACAGCACATTCGCCAAGAATGCTTATGGGGTACTGAAATCATACTTACTTGTTATCTTGTAATTGATCATTAATTGTTATTACCGTATCAATTTCTGAGGTAATTTGAAGATTTTCTGTATTAATTATATTCATTTTATTATGACAGTTTTTATTTTTCACACTGGTGGTATTCGATATGCATCGAATGGGTATACCAGTGTCTTGGTGCATCCGAGAATATGAAAAGGCTACTCAAATCGAACAGTTTCTTCGTAAGATGAAACAAAGTGCGTTGAAACGAATGCCAACGTGGAAATTAGTTGCTATCATCATCAATTGTGCACAAGCCGAGGTGAAAGCTATTAGGTGCTTAAGAATAAAAACTCTTGATTCTTCTGAAATGTCAATGTCTGTTCAGTGTCGCACGGTTTTAGTCAATGGTAGTTGTATGATCCTTTGAAGTTTATACCTATGATGTTGCAGAAGTGTTTTTCCAGAAGTGCAAATTATATTTTGTACATGGCATGTACGGAGAGCATGGAAGGAGAACCTTATCAAGAAGTTATCAATCGAAATGAATCTGCTGAGATGAACATTATGCTTGGAGATCTAGTGTATGCACGAGATGAACGAAATGCTTTGGAAGTCTCGTATGCATTCAGAGAGAAATATCAACATCAGGAAAAGTTATAATATATATGGAGGAAGAATGGTTATCTTCCACAAGTAAGTTTGTTTTGCACAAGTTTATGATTTATTCACGATTTGAGAGTTGTTGTAGTATATTGATGACATTGAGATCTTATACTTTAAAATATGAATTTTTCTAAAACATCAATATTTTGTTATTACCAGCATGTAAACAGGATAAAGTTGTGAATATTGATATGAAAATAGCAAAATACTGTTTTACTAACATGTAATAATTACAAAGTATTGTGTTTACCGTCTTGTTCAAGCAAGTGGATGAGTTGTTTTAGGACGTTTCAAAGAGCAAATCAGAATACAAATGATGCCATCGAAGCTTGGCATCTTACATACAAAAAATTTCTCAGTAGAGTTGTTGGTGTTTTAACCGCCAGACATTGTGATAGAATTCTGGATGTATTGTTCTATCACGTTCTGTCATATTTCTGGTACAACTTGCAGAGAAAAGAGAGAGGTAGGTGCATCAACTACAAGACTGAAGAGATTGTTCTATCTAGTGTTACCATAGCACACTTGATGTCAGATGATCTGGTTCACTTTGATGACTTGGGTAGTATATCATGCAAAGTGAAGAGTACAATAGACCCTGAGAAGTTATATACAATGTCCAATATATATAGTGAGAAGTCTTTCTGTGACTGCACTTGGGCGGTAGAAGGAAACTTGTGCAAGCATCAAGTAAAAGCTTTGATGATGAGAGGTCATAGTCCAGGTCTGTTGGTTCAAAAACTAGGTATATATTTTGGAGGACAACAAGGAGGTATGCAGAATCTACGACCAAATTTGATGTTGCCTGATTTGAACGAAAGTGCATATGAGGCTTCAATCGAAAATCATAAATGATTGTGATTTCCTTGAGTCGTTGGATTATCAAGTGAATGCTGATGTTGTTTCAAGCGAAGTGGTGGTGGTAGATACAGGTCCAGTTACAAAGATAATGACGGTCGACCCAAAAAATCTGAACGAGATCTGCTGATGGAGCTTTTGACTCAATGTATGAAACAAGTACTTGATAATTCTTGCATTATTGAGCAGATTATCATCACTGTGAAATCTATGCTTCATACATTCAAGGAGCAACCAGAAGATCAAGAGATTGAACAGAGGGTTGAGTGTTTTTTGCGTGCTGTGAACTTGACATTCAAGCGAAGACAAGGTGTGTCGACTTATTTCATGGAGGAAGTCGACGAAGAAAATGCAACACATGATGATAATACTGATATCACTGTATTTGAGAGATTTCCTCTTCGACATGGTGTGCAAAGAGAGACTCATCAATAGCAATTAGAAAGTCTAGCTCAAGTTAATGTAAATGTTCATATGCTCGGAGATAATACTAAAAGAAGAAGAAACCGAAATAGATGAGACATATGACACATGTAGTAATGGCATCAAGGTATTACTAGATATCATAGTCATCGTCAGATAATGTTATTACCATGGTGGTACTCTGATTGCGATCTTTACTTTGAAATAAAAAATTTGTGATCATTTTGTCATAGTGATGGACTTGCTTCAGTACCTTACAAGATGCATCAAATATGCACTATTATAATCTCTTTTATTGAAGATAATAACGGTAACATGATTATCTTATCATATATATTACTTAAACATCAGAAACTCTTATTACGACTGTAATTGTGAATTATAACCGATAATCATCAGTAGGTGTTTTTTTGCCTGTAACTTTCAGTTGTAATCATTAGTAATTATTATTATGACTATAACTTTGAAAAATGAAGTACGATACATACCAACGTAATCATTTTAAATTATTATTACGATGGTATCATAGAATTCAGTAAGTGCTAATCACTATAAGATGTTATTCTGTGAAAGAACGGTCAACTATTTGCATTCATTTTATTCAACCAACCACTGAAGAGTAGCAAAATGTGATGATGAAAAGTTCATTTGCTGTAAAGGTCTTAAAGTTTCCATTTCAGTTTGGATCTACTCTTCCTAGTGTGTCTCACATCCACTAGTGTAAGGACATGTTGTTGCACTCTAACTTTCCTAGCAGATCTAGTCAAAGGACGTGCTTCTTTCACCCCAGGAGTCAATCCAGTTCTCCTCTTATAAGAGATCTTGAAATTTTTTTCCAGATTATCTAAACACTACAATCAAAAGTGTCAGTTTTACAACAAGAGTGAACTATTAAAGAATCAAAACTAATCAGAAACTAGTTCAGAATGCAAGTGCAATCAGTCATGATGATCTGAGCGTACAAAAACATACTGGCAAGTAAAACAGTTTCAACAAAATCAACATTAAAAAACAACGTGAAGCTTACCAACAGATGAAGAAGCCACCAATGCATGTTCTTCAATGAGAGCATCTGCGTCAACATCAGTTTCGTGATCTTGCGGGAGAAGATCTCCATGATCAGAAATCTGCGGTCCTACATGTTCATTCTCATTCTCTAAAGGTTCAAGAAACTGCTGCTCTTGCTCATTCATGTTGGCGGATGGTTGCTTATCAGATGGTTGGTGATCTTCTTGATCGTTCTCAGTCTCATTAGTTTGACACTCACTTGTCTCATTCTCTTCAGAAGAAGTATTCTTCTATGAATTGTCATTGGGTGACATGTTTCATAAGCCGGAAGATTTTGAACACTCTACTTTCATCTTCTTTAATCGATGGAATGTCTCGTTCTGATGTGTACTTATCCAAATCATTAGGAACTTGTCTCTGCATCAGAAAATTAAGAAATTAAGCACAAGAACTCTTCAAAGAAGATCATAGATAAATCACACACCAAACAACAAGCAATCTAATCAGTTGAGAAGGTAAGAGTCTTATGTCTTGTGGTAGTTGGATGAATAAGACGAGGTAAAGACTCGAGGCACTCTTGTATACGAGATATTTCTTCTTTCCCCATTAATATCTCGTAATCCATAACTCCTAGTTCTAGAACTTTTTTCGCAAGCTCTTCTTTCTCCTTGATGGTATTGGTTAAAGCATCAACTTCCTCCTTCTTCCGTTTGATGCTATCCAAGAGAATAATCTCTTCACCTGCAAAAGTTTATTTGAGTATATCACTATTATACTATAAACTCTCCACGGTTCTATCGATCAACTACCTCCTCAATCTCTCAACCTCCACGATAGTCATCGATGAATCTACAACATGTCGGGCATGTCTCTCACTCAAGAGTCACCTCTGATGGCTTTGATGGACGCACACCATGAACTTGAAGAGAAAAATGCTAAGTTCAATCATTCACACACCCATAAACTCATAAACTAAAATTCTCCATTCTAACGACGTCTCTCAAGTTCTCACATGCTAAAATATCACAATCTCTCTATATTGCTCAAGTTGTCATTACAATGATGTGAAAACAAGGATGAGGAGCTCTTCTCTACTCCTCTATTTATACTTTCTAGGTTTTTACTTTAGTACCCTCCGGTAACTCAGTCGTAACTACTTTTACCGAGTTTTATTAAGATATTACTTAAGATAAAAGTATTAATTACATGGGCTTTTTATCTTTTTACATGGACTTATTCCTTCAAAATCAACAACTTATAGAAAGATTCTAGAATATTCTCAATAAATCTCAAATTTCCACCCGCTCTACACTAAGACCCACTAAAAAGAAGACATGTGAAATCTCTTCTTGTTTTTAATGCCCACCAAGTCCACAACTTTAATCCCACCACTAATATCAAATCAAAAAAGAGACAAAGTCTCAAATTTCCACCTCCTTTCTACCTTTTTGACAAGATGACAAGGTAGTAGTGCTTACTCTTTAAGAAATATCTGAATTATGTCCAAAAGTACAGCTAAGTTTAATCATAACTAACTTTAGCTAATCATGACTAACTTGAAGAAGAACATCTTATCGTATGATAAAGGACCTCGCTGTGAAGACGAAAGATGTTCAATAGGTTCATCCACTTGATCAAAACTCATAAAGATGTGAGACTCGAGAAGTATACCCACATGTATCATGAAATGTATAAATATCATACCTACCCAAGTCTCTGGATGTCTCATCAATTTTTCCTTACTCATATGCTTCTTCGTGGAAGATATCTCAGCATCAAAAGAGTCAAAGATGAACTCAACCCAATCATAATCTTCTCCACTCTCTTCTACTTTACTCTTCACGTAGAGAGCTGATTGTCCATATACTTCTTTTAGACTTCGACGAACTAAAAGTATGCAATTGATGAGCTGGAAGATTGGTCTCCACTCAAGATATTTTCACATTCATAACAATTATCTTTTCTGTTTCTCATCTTTTTCAGGAAACCAATCACCTATCAAAGCTCTCTTAACACTATAGGGACGAGGTACAATAGTTCTCATGGGTAGAACAAGTGAATCTCGAATAAAAGACTCATCCAATAAAATCTCATGTCCTTCTACTGTAGCACGAAGAATCTTTGGATCATAAAACTCGATGAATTGTTGACAATATGAAATCTGCGTGAATTGCGAACTTATCAAAAGCTTTAAAAGACATACATGCATGAGTTGAAAGTCAATGAAGAGAAACTAAAGAGCAAGTTGAACAAGTTAACATGTATGAGTTGAGGGCAAAGTAAAAGAAGAGAAATAGAAACAATGGGCATATTTAGATGACGTACATCTGGAAGAGGAAAGTTGAAAGACAATGTCACAAGTAATCCCAGTCGATCTATAGCCTCTTCTTCTACTCCAGATAAGGCATTCTCAACCTCCACTTCTGAACCCAGCACCATTTTAAATGATATCGATTGTCTTTCTTGTAACGATATCTGAACATAGACGATTCTTCTCGCATTTTCTCCAAAGTAGCTAAACAAAAGAAAACAATGAATGATAAGTCTAATAATAAGAAACAATAAATGATGATGAGGCTTTCAAGGTTAAAAGGAGAAAAACTTGTGTATAGGTCGTAAGGAGTGAAACAACATGTTTTGCCCCTTGTTGGTAAGGTTTAGCTGTTGTGCGGGACGAAACAGATAATGTTTTGCTCTGACATGAGACGAAACCGTCTGTTTTGCTCCGCACAGCCTAAAGGGCATACAATGTGCAGGGTAAAACAACATGTTTCGTCCCGCACAGCGATACATGTAAATGTTTCAAGCTGACATGGGACGAAACGGTCTGTTTCGTCTCGCACATCATAAGGACATGAGGGGCATACAATGTGCAGAGTGAAATAGCATGTTTCGTCCCGCACAACATAAGGACATAAAAGGTATACTCTGAGCGAGGCAAAACATGCTTTTTCGTCTCGCATGAGCGAAATAAGCTATTTAGTCCCGCACAACGAGACTGATAATGTTTCATACTGAAGCGGAATGAAACGGGCTGTTTCGCCCTGCATGAGCGAAACATGCAAGGTTTCGCTCTGAAGCAGGGCAAAACAAGATGTTTCACCCCGCACAGCATCATACAATGTGCGGAGCGAAACGGATAATTTTATGCTTTGACGCATGATGAAACAACACGTTTCGCTCCGCACAACATAAGAGGCATACAATGAGTGAGACGAAACAGATAAATTTTGCTCTGCTGTTTTGTCTCGCAGGAGCGAAACACTACTTATTTTGCTCTGAAGCGGAGCGAAACATATTGTTTCGCTCGCACATTGAACACAACACGTAAGGGACTACACATGCGGGAGTGAAACAGACTGTTTCGTTGCATCTCGTTGCGAAAATGGCATGTTTCGCTACACCGCGAGGCTAAATCACTTGTCGCAGCTAGCGATTCATTGAATCTGCCAATTTCATAGCGACATAGGTTGGATTGGACAACCTAAACTACAGCGATTCACGATGAATCGTCGTGTTAACAACACATTCATATCAGTCAATCTCACATTCATTCAATTTGAAATTTGTGTGAACTTACAAGCATCAGCTTCTGTGTCTCTGCTTCTCGTCTCCCTTGAGTCTCGGCCTCGACCTCGACCTCGTCCTCTCCCATAGCCTCGTCCTCGTCTACCACCTCCTCTGCTATTGCTCGCAATTCCTCTCGTTTTCATCACAACGATTCAAAAATATCGCTCAGATCATATGTCACTTCTGACTTCTAAGAAATCAACTCTCCTCAACCTCCTCTTCTCTTACATCCCTCGCGAACTCCTCTCCCCACTCTCCTCCTCAAGAACTCCTCTTCCCCACTCTCCTCCTCAAGAACTCCTCTCCACACTCTTGTCTTCACGAACTACCCGTCTCACCGTCTCCTCGACTCTCTCCTCGCTCTTGTTCTCAACGTCATCTTCTCCTACATCCCTCTCGCACTCTCTCTCTTTCTCTCTCATCACTCTTCTCTTTACTTTTCTTCACCCAATTCCTTTCCTTTCCTCTGTCCTCTATCCTCTCGAGTCATGAACTTGAAGTTAAACAATATTATGCAATGTACCAACCCTTACATATTAACCACCTCATAACTCCAACAGAGCTCTCGTTAAAATTCTCCAACAGTTGTATGTTTATAGTTTTTCTTCTCCGTGCTGAATCATGAGATTGAAAATAAGAGGAGATATTTCACTCCTGAAAACATAAGGTTTTACACATACATACAACATTACATATTGCAAATAGTGTATTAACACAAAATTCAAGAACACATGATGTGTGATTCCTTACAACACATTACCTCATCACTCATACAAGACAGTTTATAAAATAGTCATGAAGTAGCATCTTCTTTATTAAAAATGATGGACCAATCTGAGATTAGATCATGAGTCCATCTTGACATGCTCTTGCAACAAGCAGAAGCTGAGGTGAATGTTAATCAAGGTACCTATGAATGTGAAAAGATGAATGTTTCTAAAGCAACTACTATTATAATATTAGACTGAGATGAAGCCTCATGCAGCTAACATAACTACAACCCAACTAAAATGGGAAAACCAAAGCGTGTGCCCGACTCAATGAGCTTCTCCTTCGGATGATTGAGAAGAAGTTGTAATCACAACATGAATTCTACTTCCTTTGACTCCATCTGTCACCTTAGTGAACATCCTTTCGTCGTCGGTGGGTGCATACAACCTAAGGCATTCGTCTATTGTGACATGTTTGTTCACAGAGTCCGTACCTCCTAAGAGCAGATCGAGGAAAATGTCCCCAGTCATGATGTGGACCTCTTTGCTCGACTCGTCTTCGTCTTCGATGGCACATTGTGTCTGAAGCAAAATGTGATATTTTCTCATCGTTGATAGCATATTCAGTCTCAATATTGTGGGTTCAGTCATGTGACTTTCTTCAATTGACGAAGGGACATGTGTACTACTCGTCGGAGGTAGATCATCATTGTCATCTGTTGCAGATTGAGTGAATTGTGTGTTGTTGTCAATCCTCACCACTATGTGTCTTCTCCTTCCCTTGTCACAGGAGGAGGTCCACAACAGTACACTGCTTGAATGTCATCAGTGAAAATGGCTGGTAACGCACTATGTCTGTAGATTGAAAATAACGAAGAGCTATGTCAAACGTTATCAAGTCTCGTTGTTGAGTTCCCACCAGTCTCTCTATCGAAGGCAATAATATTACCACATGGTCATCTCATCTCGTGGAGCTCCATGCATGTACACGTCCTTGCACCACCTTGTGCTGGTTTCACCACATGTGTTTCTTCATTCGCATGGCCGTGGACTGTAGCCTCAAATGGAGAAGAAATTTGACACAAAAAATCTTCTGCAGCGTGCTTGTTCTCCATAAGTCGTAGTCGAGCAAAAAATGTCAATACACCTATTTCTTGCTGAAGTTGTATCATGCGTTTAGTGAACTGGTGCAGAATATAATACCATAAATCCAACAAGATCTTCAATTGAGCATTCCATCGGATTTGTCTCAGAGCATTATTCATACTCTCAGCCACGTTGGGAGTGACTTTCTCATAACAAGGTAGAGGAAATGCAAATCGACTATACCTCTTTGGTTGTATACTTCGTAAGTATTCAGCCAATTGTCTACCTCTTTCTCCTAATGCATCCAGCTTCTCAAGCACTTCATTGTATCTACAAGTGAGAGAATAGTTGCAACTTAGCCAACCAGTTCTTTAAATAATTTACTGAAAGAGAATGCGCAAAGAGCGTGAAGTGCCTTACATTTCTCAGGTCTTGACGTACAAGCAAGAGAGGAATGGTGGTTCAGCCTCTTTGCCAAACCTCGTCCGCACATTCATTCAAATGTGTTGTTCACAATGTCCATGGACAACTTCAAGGAATAATCTGACACAGCTCGCTCGAGGTCCTCTGTCTATCACTGATAATTATAGTCTAGAGAGAAACAATATAGTGTATCGAGTTGCGGAGATGTTGACAGAACCATGTCCAGTTTGCAGTGTCTTCTTGCGGTGCAACCGTGAAGTCTAAAATGAATGTCTCATTTGTACCATCTAGCACGAAAGCTAAAAATATATGACATGAAAACTTTCTCGACTTGCTATGACAAGCGTCCAGATATATCACCTTCTGACACAAAGAAAATGCATCGCGTGTGGCATTGAGACACACATAATATCTACTAAATATTCTTGTATTACATTCTCATGTATCTCAATCCACAACTGCCATCAGATCCACTTCAAGTATACGTCTACAGATAGTAGAAGTAGAAGGATGCTGCTTGATTATCCTCCAACCAATCCCTAGAGTGCTCTCGACTCCTCCAGACCTGGTAGTAAGGAGTCGCTTATTGAACGTAGTTTGAAGATCTTCCATCAAATTCTGGATGGAGGTGTTAGGATCAATGACGACCTTCTTACACATAATTGCAGCTAGAATTTTGAGTTCGATGTCGGACCACGCCAGTATCCAATATGACTAGGACAAATGTGCTCTAAATCACAAATAGTAATAGCAATTCGTCCATTGAACTTGCCCTTCTGTGCTCTAACTCGCCACTCGAGCTCACTATCACGCGCACTAGTCCCATAAAAGGTTGATCTTCTGGCTGATTGATATCGACGTCTTTCACTGCAATGGTTATTAGTTGATTCTTTTCTCGATTGAGCTTGTGCCGGTTCAGATCGACTAGCTTCAGCTTGTCTTTGTGACGCTTGACGTCTTTGTGTATATTCGTGGAAGCTGCGAGGCTGACTGTTTTGATGACTCGCTTCCGTACTACTCGATGTTTTTGATCGTTGTTCGAATAATTTTCCACAACGAGCCTTCGTTCACCAGCACACTCTAACTCTATAGTTCAGAAAGTTCTTTAATTTATGACTCACCGGGCTATTCAATAAAGACCAACAATCAACAGCAAAATCGAGCTCCTTAAAAGATTCGAATTCTGATCCGAGACACACTTTGCTTGTAGTCTTGTCTTGGAGTAATCGACTCACTATTCTTGCATCGATCATTTCTCGTCGCTACCGTTCTAGCACGCTCTCCTCTGCAAGATCCTTGGAGCGTACATCCATAGTAAAGCTCCTTTTTTCATCTCCGAAATGCAATCCGTCTAAGCAATCATCCTTGCTCTGTACATCAAGATTCGTAACATTGTTTCGTTCAGTGGCCATCTTGTTATGCCAGAATTCCTTCTTCTGATCACTCTCCGCTCGGATCTCTCAAATTTAGTCTCGGATTTAGTTCACAGTGTCCTTTTGATTTGACATCATAGTGTCCTTTTGATCCGACATCGTCATCGCTAATGTGCGGGAACCTATTATGATATATTTCAAATGTTCAAATAAACGTGTCATGATCTGATGCAGCTTGTTTTTTAGACCGCTGCGCTAATTGCACATGAGACAAGTCTCACGTCAGACTGTCTGCTATGCATCATCGCGTCATTGTGTCACTGTCCGATTCTTTCCCGCTCCTTGGCAATGAAACACGCCCCAACGTCAGACTGTGCATTTCTACGCCCCATGTCTGACTGTGTACAGTGACATGGCTTCATGGCTTGATCTACATGGCACGAGATACCGACTGGACTGTCTGTGGGAGGTTGGGGGTATGATCAAGCAATCAAACGTTAAGCGGGGTATGATCAAGCGCAACGATAGTACGGGGTATGATCAAACCATTTTCTGAGGAGCTACTGTAGTAAAAGATGGAAGAATACGGTATTCTCCGGATGATAGAAATTTACTTTACCCCACTACCCCACCCTTAATACGTTTGTCTGACTTAACTTTATGTTACTCGAAATAGTAGGTTTATAGTTATGTAAATAAATTATATTAAAATAAATAAAAAATCATTTGAGTTGATAACTTGATATAAAAATATATTTAATTTAATTTTCGTATAGATACATTACATTCCGATGATGTGACATTTTGACCTTCTAAACCTGCTGTAACTAGTCACGATAAGATAAAATAACGCAAAGTTAAAAGAGGTGAAGTCAAGTCCGATAAACGTATTACATGCGGGGTCAAGTAAATTTCTGTCCGGACGGAGGAAACGTCCACGTTTACTCCTTCACTGCCGCAAGGCTTTTGTCGACCCTTCAAGTCGTAGGAGGCCAAGTTCCTCACCATTTCTATTAGTAAAAATGCATCAGTGTGTACATCTCACAAGAATGGCGCCAACACATGTTTTAGAACTGAATATCCTATCACATACTCTATAAACCAATTTGGACTTCGAGTAACTAACATGAATACAATGAAACAATGCATGCTCCTTATATAACAACAGCAATAAATCATGTGAAGTTCTGTGAAGTGAAGTTCATGTGAAGTTCATGTGAAGTTCTTATGATCTGGAAAATCGTAGTGGAGCATAATGAATTATCACAAATAACAAAACTTTTATTCATCTCAATCCAACCTCTGCAGTACCCAAGAAGGTTGGACGATAATGTAACAAAGAAGAAACATCACTCAGTCAGTGACTCACTCAAGAATCGAGTCATAATGTTGATCTCTATCAACAACTGGCTGCTATCAAGGTATACACATTACGGTATTTTATAGTGACTTGACTATTCAAGAACTTATTTAGCAATAATACTGTGATAGATGTCACAATATACAATATCGTGTCATAAGCTTGAGTCCTTATTCTCAACAAATCCTCCTCGTTTTATGTGATACAAATTCATCACTTCCACTTAGCTACTAGTTCAAAGCTATTTGTTGTAGCATTCACTTGTTGATAAAGACCCTCTTCAGTGAGATCCCAGAGAATATCGAGGGAGAAGTTACGATTTGAACTCTCGTAGAAGACGTCATAGTTGATATGCTTGACAGTGGAGACCCACGTGAATTCACAACAGATGGAATCAGGACCCACTTCATCCACAAACTTGCTCCAAGTCTTCTCTTGTCCCCTGTTCAGATCTATCATCACCGTTGTGGATATCCCAGAAACATAGTGAGACACGCATTTGATCGTGCATTCTCCATCTATTTCCCCCGCCTCGATGTTATTCGTAACTGTAAAGTTGACTTCTTGTGCAAAAGAGAGCTCACGAGCTCCTGTTCCATACATAAATACAATGGAAGCAAGAAAAACAATTTAGATCCAATGCCATCTTAGTTAAGAAGACTCTAGAAAAGCAAGTACATTAGCCTTATTGATTGAGTTCTTACATTTCTATGTTCTAAAGACTACAATAGTTTAAGCATTCTACTTCCGTAACTTAGAACCTAGAATCGAGTTTGGCAAAAGAAGGCAAACAATTTTCATACGCTAATCATCTCTACGCTATATGAATCAAAATACAAATGCCCATTGCTGTTAAGTATGCTTGCATAATGAGCAGAACAATAATGCAGTTTCATGCTTTGAGGAGGATGATTACCAACCTGAAACATTGTTGGTAGATGCTGAGGCAAGCTCAAACATCACAAACAGAATCATCCACAAACTTCTTAGCTTTGAAGTAATTTCTGCCATGACTGTAGAAGCAAGTGAATTGGTACTTCAAGACGATTGAACGAAGGAGAAACGGAAGAGCCTTGAGAGTGAACTAGAAAACTGTCAAACAAAGGAAGTCCAACTCCTATTTATATAGTGAGAAAGAGAGATCTCAGTTTGTTAGAGTTGTCGGTTTTCTATCACTATCAAAGTCATTAAAAAATCTGATTCTACTAGTATTTCGAAACAGTTTCAGGTTTTCTATAAATAAAAAAATCATGATACTAAATATTTCAAAAACAGTTGCAAATAACACTTTGTCTTGACTGGTTCACCCAGAAAGCGACGGTTTTATACGTGGCTTGGATGTTGTTGAGAAGAGAACTTGTCACTTTTTTCTTTTCGTTAGTTTAGATCCAAGCGTGATTTAACTATTCACATTCTGTAAATTATTATTGTTCTCTACTATTTACAACGACTGGAGAAAAAGGCATTATGTTTATTGGATTCATTTTGAGTATGAATAATGTAATATATGAACTTATGTATACTAATCATACAAAATCTTCATAATTTGTTTACCTTTCTGGTGACTATGATGACTCTAGCCCCCATGATGACTCTCGAGTATGCATTGCCAATGCTCAACTTTGACACACGGTGTTTTAATTTACTTTCCAAAATGACTTGAAATTCACTCTATATGGCTTGTATTTTTTACATAAACCTGTTTTCAGCACAATCAGTTTTGTTAACAAACCCTTGGATCAAGAAGCCAAAATATAGTTCTTTCGTTTAGAATCAGTTTTGAGAAGTCATTGGCTTATTATCCCATACTCTGATCACTTAATATGGTAAATACACCAGATAAATTATACATAGAAATTATTATTATTTCTAATGAAATTTCACACAAGATCAAATTAGTACAGCCGACAGTCCGTCGTAGTAAGGTGTAAGGTAGAGTCCAGCTGAGAATCGTTTTCCTTGGTTAAATAGATTTCTGTCTAAAATTGAAGTTTTCACCTGACACAAAACTATTTTATTTCAAATTCAACAAAAAGAAAGAAAGGTAGTTTATTTCAGAACGGTTCAAGTTTCGAAAATTCATGTGTATATAATTTGGCTCAAAATGCTATAAATTTAAACGATATTGTTTGAAATGAATGCGGTTCACATATCACATAACGATCTAGATTTTTGTGGATCGAACTGTGGTTCAAAATGCTTAGCTGGTTTGGTTCGGTGAACTCAAGACTTCTGGCATTTAAGATTGTGAGCTAATCAGCACACCATTTTAGGTTATCAGATAATTAAAATAAACTCACGATATAGATGCTTTGGATCACCACTGATACGGTTTTGGTCAAAATTATTACGGTTTGGTTTATTATTTTCGTAGTTCAGTTTAAATGGTTAGTATAAACGGTTTAATGGTTCAAGTTAATCTATACGAATTTCAACTTAAATCTCAACTTATATTAGAGATGTAGTCAAATAAATCTCTTCCTCATATAATTGACATAGAGACGAATATATATTCTCTCCATATCATGGGATGAGATTGTCTCTGAAGTTTGACAGAATACATACAATGTTGTATATGACGTTTAGGATTTAATTTACCAGAAAATTACTTTACTGCACCACCATAAGTTTGTCGGGTTTGACTACACTCCTCTTAACTTTGTGTTACTCGACCGCACCCTTGACTAGCAACAACATGTCTAGCAAGTTTACCTTTTATGTCAATACACTGCACTAATACAAATAAGATATAATATGGGTTGATAATTGACTATAAAAGTATTTTAAATTGAATTTCTTTTAAATACATTACTTAGAGTTAACATGCACTTCTTGTATTTCTATCATGTGATAGGTTGACCTACTTAATCTGCTGGTCGGCAGTCAAAGGTGTTATCAAGTAACGCAAAAATAAGAGAGGCCGGGTCAAGTGCAACCAACGTATTAGGGGTGCAGTCAAGTAAATTTCTGCGTGTCAAAGTCTAAGGAAACGGGAACACCATGCGGATCGCATTTCCCATAACTTTCCCGTGATATATTCGCGACACTGCAAACGGCCCGGGGAGATCCCGTCTTCATGAAGACTGGCAACTGCATCTCCCGGGACTTGAAGAGGGGAAAAGTAAGTTAGTGCCACTTGTTTATTCTCCACTCGTCGATGATAGAGCGTGACGGTAACATAACGACGTAACGACGTTTACTCCCTTTTATAATACATCACGAGAAATAGACGACCGGCTACCGGGATAGTTTAACAAGACTTTAACTCTACTCTTAACTGCCCTGCCGTTCAGTAGCATATCGTTATTTCCCACTTCATCGGACGATCGGGATTCATGCGGACTCCAGTTAATATGAGTAGAGTGAACTCTAGTTTAGCGTTCCGGGGCATTTACGGTTTTTGTTTTTTTTTTTGTTTTTTTTTGTTTTTAGCGTTCCGGGGCATTTACAGTGCCCCGGTGGAGATGCTGTAAGAAGTTCCCGAAGTACGTACTGTAAACGAGAAACTCGTTTTGACTTTTACGAATTTCGTTTTCTCCATGCCTTCCAAGATCTACGATTCCGAGAGATTTTGGCTTACGTGAACAAACTCTGGCAGTTCCTCCGCCAAAGCAGTCCCATATTTCGGGGTCCTCACGGGGAGGAGAACGCCAAGGGAACGAGTATATATACTCATTCTAAACTTCAACACGAGCAGAACATTATTATAGGAACGTCATCCATTCAAAGTGATCGAGTAGAACTGCTCGAAACTCGAGGGAACAGGAGAGCCAAAGAGCCGGAAATGAGAAGTTAGAAAAAAGGGAGCAAGATTTTCGAATGGATTCGATGGAGAGATCTCCGAGAGCACTTTTGCTTCCTGCGTCCATAAGAGGACACTGGGCTCCGGCTTTAAGCCTCATGCGGCAGTTAGCTGCACAGAAAATAGACCTCACGGTTTGGACCACACGTGATTGTGCTGCCGAGCTGAAGAGCATCGTAGCGGAAGGAGAGTTCGGAAACACAGATGTTGAAGTTGTGGTGGTGTTTCGAGATTTCCCCATTGGGCAAAGGCCCTTACTTCTGAAAAATCCGAGCGAGGATATCAAGACTTACAGAGATGAGTTTAATCCTTCCGTCGCCAGGTTTTCCTTCTTGATTGCGGACATGATGTATGAAAGGCCATCGCAGGTGCGTCCCTGCTCAAGCTTTTCCCTCTCTAGGATGCATCAGCGTAGGAGACCTAGGTTTGAACGAGCATGGCGTTTCTGTGGTGTATAACTTCATACGAGGACAAAGGGGAAGAAAGTGCAGGGATTGTCAGAGTGTGTTTTCCATCGTGTTAGCTCGACGAAGGAGATTCAGTCTGCTTATGTAAGTCATCCGTCGACTCTAGGCGTTTGAAGTTAAGGCCTCTACTATCACCTCCATTGTGATTAGCTCGGAGAACGAGAATTACACTACCGATGTGACAAGATAATCATTGGTCGAATCAGAAACTGGCTTGCTGCACAGGACTTGGCGGATGAATGGGGAATACCGAGATACACATTCTTTACGTCTCCATCTTATACGGCCCTTTCGTGGTTGCACTGCACGAGTCTGCTCGAGAAGGGTTGGTTAACCAGCAGTCAAGCCAGAAAGGACGGGTTTGTTGATCTTCCGGGACTCGAATGGTTCACAGCGCCTGATTTACCCGAGCATGTACACAAGAATCCTGAATACCAGCTTTACACCTCAACCTCCTTGCCGAAAGCTCGCGGACTGATCGTAAACTCTTTCGAAGAATTCGAGAGAAAGTCACTGGAGGATCTTCGTTCTCAGCTCCAACTCCGAGCTGTAACTGCTGGGAGGGTGAGTGCTTCTGCTCACTGAACATGTGTTTAACAAATTTCATCCGCGGCATTGCTGGGTTCTGCTGATTGTGCCGAATTCATCGATTGCAACGGTTATACGAGCTGTAACACGTCTGTACTTTATTAGTCATTTTCCCGAAACGTGCACAGGTTCCACCGAAAGTTTTCTCAGTCGGTCCGCTGTTCATGTACCCGAACTTATCATCGTCGTCGTTCGGAAGCAGCAACGGTAGTGAGGATACTCCGGAACAAGTGCATCAAGTGGCTAGATACGAAGGAACAATCCTCTGTACTCTTCATCTGCTTTGGAAGCTTAAAATCCTTACCTGAGTCACTGAGACTGGAGGTTGCACGAGCTCTGGAGTCTATCGAGGTTCCTTTCTTATGGGCTTTGCGGCTTCCCCATCACGAAGACGATATGGAAAATATTTTTCCGTCTGGATTTGAGTCGCGGACTCGGGATCGAGGCCTTGTTATGACTACCTGGGTGCCGCAACAGGAGGTGTTGCTACATCCGTCAACTGGAGGTTTCCTTTCTCATTGTGGCTGGAACTCCATCATGGAGAGTGTGTACGCTGGTGTTCCCATCGTAGCATGTCCCTTGTACGCAGAGCAAGGCATGAATTCCAGGTAACTCACTTTCCAGAACCTGTAGGCAAAATGTTAGGGTCGTTTCCACGCAAGTAAGGAAGGCAGTGTAAAACAGCTTAGTTGTGTTAATGCTAATCCGTGACTACTGCCTGCAGGTTCACGGTTGATGCATTGAAGATAGCTGTGCCAATCAACCGCAAAGGTCCAGTGGGTGAGGTTGACGCGACGGAAGTGGCAACGGCAATCAGATCACTCATGGAGGAAGAACATGGTAAGCAAGTTAGGCAGAACATGTTGAAAATGAAGAAAGCTGCAGATGCAGCTGTTACCGATGGAGGATCATCTCGCCAGAATCTTTTAGAGTTAATTGCTAATATTTTTGAAGTAGAAGCTTAAAATAGCTCCTTCAGCTGTAAGATGTTCAACGTTAACACTTGTAAATCATTGGGGTATACTAGTAGGAATTCACAAACCCTTTATATATGCTATATGGTGGTACATGAGAGTCGCAGTCTGATTCATATAGGAAAAGCTTTGCGTAAGTGCGACAGAGTAAACAATGAAAAGAGCGGAAGAGAATTATGGGCATACCTTTCTGGTGCATAACTCAGCTACATGCTTAAACTTAAAGATCGCCAGAATAGAGAGGCTCACTGTATTTACATTAGAAACTGGGACTGCTAGAACTTTCACTGAGTGAACTGGAGTAATTTGGCCAAGATAAAGAGCATATGTTCCCCAGGAAATTACCTTGTCCAGAGGAAGTCGGTGATAAGGCTCATAGTCCAAAGACAACTCCAGCTCATGTTTTCGGTGTGTTATCATGGACCCATGCTTTATTAAGTCATTACGCTTCAGTATTTACTTCGATACAATCGCAACTGTAACGAAGTAAATATGTGATAAAGTAAATACCTTAATGTAAATATGTTGTTCTGTTAGGTTGCAATGCTACTTCGCTTAATAAGAATATATCTCATGCTTCAGAGTAAACATATTAAGTTGTCAAACTCCAACATCCTCAACAATCGGTAGCAACTGTAACGAAGAGAATACTGACCTTGATGTTATTTGTTCTTCTGTTAGATTGCAATGGTACTTTGCTTAAAACGAATATATCTCATGCTTCAGAGTAAATATATTGAGTTGTCAACTCCGACATCCTCAAGCATCGGTCAAACAAAAGTACCAAAGTGTATAGTGTACCCGATATGCTGATCGTTTCGATCTTATTGGTAAAGTTTAGATAAAAATTATGAAAGAAGTTAATCATTCTTTTTGTCTGCAAATGTTTCTAGATAAGTAACCTGCTAGAGAGGTAAGCCGCGTGGACAATAAGCGACAAGAACGCGAACAAGTTCAGAAGCGAAGAAACTCCATGCGCAGCAAAAAACTTTTTGTTGATAGCTCGCAACTTTGGGCTAGCCTTCTCAATCTCACTCTTTCTCGACACTCCTGGCTCGGTTCCAATACCTTCATCTCTTTCCACCTTATGTCTTTCCCGCATCAACTGCACAAAAAGTAAATAATTGAGCACATCCACCGACCGGGTTTGACCCTCACAAGAAAAAATTACGGGACCTGCACAAGCTCCTCGTCTCGCAATCATTCCTTTCCAGATACAACCGTGTCAGACAACTCGTACTCCCCACACATAAACCCCCAAGTAAAACTGTACCTGTGTAGTTATCGGCTCCACCACGAGCAAGTTGGCAAGAGTGAATAACAATGAAATTCCAAGGGATCCAAACTGTGCTTTCTCCCATGTACTTGAGGAAGACCATGGATGTATTACGGCGATCACACCGAGGCTGGTAGCCATGCAAGTCGATGTCAATCTGAAGTAGGCAGGAAACATCTTCGCTTGCAAGTTCCCAAATTGATGCCTAGGAAGGTTCCTGTGTAAAAGACCATCATAGTAAGCTTTACCGATTAAGAGGCAACAACCATCACAACGGCATGAACTAATAAACAGTTCCCAAACAATTAAGTAGATTTCAATTCCCATGCTGCACCCTCGACATATAACCCACCTTGCAGGACTGGCTCTTGACGCTTAACTTTGATGTTGAATTCAAAATGTCCATGGACATTTTGAATTCAACATCAAAGTTAAGCTTTAAAGAAGATACAGCGCAGTAGTATCGTTCTAGCCCAATCAGATCCCTAAGTATGTCAGCTAGAATCAGTGACTTCCTTTTCTGCTCCTTTCAGAACCTATTCAAAATTCTCAAAATTTTGTTCACTGTTCTTCAGTGAACAAAGCTCAAGCCATCCAAGTGGTGCACTTCCTACTCTCGGGCATTCGGCTCAAGAGCTGTTGTCCCATATTTTATCAATCTCCCACAATCTGTGCCCATTAAGGCTGGAACACTCCGCAATGATTATCCCACTACTTACTCAACATTTGAGTTTAACGTTCGGCTTCCTTTCCTTCACCTTCCTCGAATTACAAGAGTTCTGAGGCCTTAAAGTCCTATCGCAATCAGTGAACTAATTCTTAGACAAGTTCAACTAAGGTAGCCCGCTTCAGCAAACTGTTCAGAATGACAAGAAACTATAGAGGCCTAGAGACCAGAAACGGAGTAATTCGATCCTGTTCATGCAACCTTGCGTGGGATCGACGTATTGAAGGCATTCCGGGCCAAAAGAATTATTACAACAGTAAATGACGACATCAAAAGTCGTTCTCAAGGTACCAAAAGGCTCCGACGAACCTGAACATGATGATACCGCCGACGAAGGAGACCCAGAGCGCCGTGCCGAATGCGGTGGAGAAACTAACGAGATGCAGAAAACGCAGCAGCGTGGTGCCACTCCACATGGTGCTCACTCCCGTCGCTGAGTCCAATTTTCTAGATACAACATCGGGCCAAAACACCAACCCTGCAGCGGCAACTGACAGAGTCGTAACAACGACATTGTTCACCCCTGCCACCCCCATCGCTTCCGCTCCTCCGCAGCCGCCCACTCCTCCGATCGATCAATGGGTCGTCTTGTGTCGAAGAATTACAAGCTCTGGGCACAGAGCCCTCTCGTCTCTCACTTCCTCGGATCCTTTCCCCACTGATTTCGTCCGCTAACTGGTCAAGACGTCATCGAATACACGGCAAGAAGGAGCGAAAGAACGAAAAGAGAAACGAAAAGAAACGAAAGGGAGCGTCACAGGAAGGTAGGAATCAAAGGAGAGCTGATAGGCGACGTGTACGATATACTAGACTTTATTATATGGCACACTGGCCTCTTCCTGTCTCGAATCTAGTTCTCGATGACCGGATTGGCCCGTTCGTATTTATACTTTTGTTCTTTACTAGCTTGGATATGTAGGAGTCATGCATATTTTCCACCTCTTATTTTGGTTATAAAGGGGAAAATTATGCATGCTTCCCGAGTTTGAGCAATTATTTACTTTGTCTGCCCATGCACCATAGTTTTTACTTGCCCATGCCATTGAGTTCAAATCGTTTCTTGATCAGACCCATGATTGGATAAGTGAAGAAATGATCACCATGTCAGCAGTTAACACGACACGAAGAAATTAAATTCATGATAAAAGTTCCTGGGAGAAAGAGATCTGTGGGATGAAAAATCTGCAAGTATTAACCGGTAGCAAGTAACTCAGAGTTGAAACGAATAAAATTTAACAGAAATGATCACCACGTCAGCAATGTCAACTATCTACCGACTGCAGCAAATCATGGGTTTGACCAAGTTACTTATTCGGCACAAGAATCCGACCAAGTTTTAAGTTTGGCGCATGGGCTGACCAAGTAAATAATTGTCAATTTGAGAACAGAGAAAAGTAAAAAGACAAAAAATAATGTAGATTGGTTCCAATCATGGCTGGAATACGTTCTGCGTTCATATAATACACAAATTCTTTTTTAATAAGTTAATCTCAGTTGATACTATTTCAATTTGTTAGTAATAAATAAATAAATATTTAAAAGTCGAAAAATTTATTAAATATTAAATATTAACTGAGGGAATGATGCAAGAGAACAAGACATAACCCATAAGAACGGGATAATTCAAAAGGTACAAGTTCGAGATTCAATGGCTAATTATACATTATATAGTGTATATTAATTTATCAGTTAATCTTTTTCGATAAAAAATCTAATAATAGAACAATCCTGTCACATTTTTGCCTCCTCCATAGGTGCCAATACTTTTGGAATATACATCCATGGTCATAATTTTACAATAAATATATCATTTATTGACCACTAGATATTTATAGTAGGATTGAACCGGTTCAGAACACTGTGTTTGTAGTTTATTGTTTATGGCGAGTAGCAAGGAGAGCCAGATCAAGAAGATCAGTCAACTCTGTTGTTTAAATTTAGTTTGTCCTCATTTAGGCCTAGTTGATTGCCCTACCACTTTCTGACTTCTCCTACTCAAATATTTGTTTTCCAATTTATTTTCTGTTTATAGAATTATTTTTCGTTATTTTTCTGAAACAGATTGCAGACTTGAGAAGAGTTGCGATGCATATATGTACTTTCAATATTATGCATGCAACATGAACTTCTTGTAAACTTTTGCCCGCTTACTGTTATTAGAAAAAACATAGGTGTTAAAGGAAGATTCTATACTGAGTATTGATATAAGTTATATTTATTGTTTTATTAATTTTAGTACTTAACTTTTAACAAAAAAACGATAATTATTTCATATTTATGTAAAATTATCATTACCCTGTTGACTCTCATCAGAGAATTGAGAATTTTAATCTCATAAGGAAACATGAAAATTGTAAACGATAAATTAAATTATATCATCAATAGTATTTTCTTAAAAGAAAGGTTAATGATAACATGTTAAACTGAAGGGTTTAAATAAAAAATTAAACCCTTGTATATTTACAAGGGAGTTAGACTTATAAATATGTAAGATGTCTTTAGTAGCTGAATTTATTAGCTGAATTTAGTAGCTGAATTTGTCGTATCAAACTAAAGTAGGAGAATCTCTTTGTTTTTTTTCACATTGCTTCCTCTACTTCACGGCGATCAGTTTAACATGTTATCATTAACCTTTCTTTTAAGAAAATACTATTGATGATATAATTTAATTTATCGTTTACAATTTCCATGTTTCCTTATGAGATTAAAATTCTCAATTCTCTGATGAGAGTCAACAGGATAATGAGATAATTTTACATAAATATGAAATAATTATCGTTATTAACCTGATAAATAAATAAACAAATAATCATGAATCCTTTGATACATATATAGGAACTCTTTAACGTACTCGATTTACCATTTAGAATACCCAGAAAGGTTTTAAGCAACATTAAAGCGTTAAAGATTAAAACACAGCAAATTATATAATGTACATGCATTTATCTATTCACAGAGTTCATACAGTGAGCTGTTCAGTGTTTGACTAATATAACAATTGCTCCCGACAAGAATAGATTCATATCACATTGATTCAGTACACAAACTACATTACAAAAGTACTATTTTCTTTTCAATACACAATTATTTAAATCATGGTACGTAACCTCAATACAATTAACGCATTTTCTTGGTTTGATTGAATGTATTTTCTTCTCAATGGTCTGAAATGCACAGAAAGTCCACCTTGTTTAGTGTAACTCATGAGAAAATTATACATAGTTCCAACATGTAATGGCATCTCCATCAGAGTGATTCTAACACTCTTATAGCATTAAGAAATAGGGAGATGTAAACCGGTGATGAGAACAGAATTTTCTTTTAGTGCCAAGAATGCAGGAGTGTATTCCAGACTCTAAATTAGAATTTTCTATAGAGTTTCACATCCAAATACACGTTAAGAAATTATCGTTTAGCCGTTGTGCGATGTGTCTGCTCCATTTGTCCGGAAAGAATTTTTTATTGATCTAAGTAGTAGAGATAAATTTTTTATCACGGCGAGGAAGCTTGATAGACACTATTGTTTTTTTTCTTTATTAACGATAGCGGTGGAGAGATCTCTGTTACCAGATATCTATGGGGTATAGCATTAAGTTTACCGTGAACATTAAGTTTATCGTTAACTCTCCAGTTAGCGTTTGTGCTGTAGAGATGCTCCGTGGATTTCCATCTACATACAAGTAATATATATTTTAGAATTTAAAATTAGATTTAATGCAGAGGTGTCTGATATGAATCTTCAACAAGAATTATCACAAGGAGCTCCGCTTGCAATGGAATTGGTGGCTGTGTGTTCATTTCACTACAAGACAAAATATTCTTTTTTTTTCTGGTTATCACAATCAACGTATAATTATTCTGCCGTATAGAAATTCTGATGTTACATAATTTCAAGATTTATATTTTTTAACAATTGAAAAATCACTTCAAGTATCTATGTAAAAATTAACGCGCAGTTAGATATGCACAAATATTCGTTACGTGAGTTATCAATATGACACTCACGACGTAGTTGCTGACAGCTTTCTTCCTCCTCAGTCCCTGAAACCAACAGTCAATCCTCTCAAGTCTCTTGAAGTTCAAAAATGTCTTCCTCAGTCTCCTTATCGGCTGTCTTCAGTTTTTGAAACGGGTTGTGTCGATAAAGATCGATTGCAATTCTGAAGTCAACTGTGCGGGTGCGGACACGGGTCGTTCAATGGAATGCTATTCGTGTAAATGGAAGAGCAAAGCGCGGGAAGACAGTATCGAGAGAGTGTATAGTGAGTTAGGTGTCGGGGAGAATGCACCGTGAGTGTGGGTGTCGAACAGAGCTGCGTCTCGAGCTTATGACGAAGGTGTTGAACAGAGATGCGTCTCGAGCTTATGGTGAGTTGAGAGAGTGTACAGCGAGTGCGTCTCGAACTTATGATGAGCACGAGTGTCGAATAGAGTTGCGTCTCAAGCTTGTGGTGAGCTGAGAGAGTGTACAGTGAGTGCATGCGTAGAACATAGTTGCGTCTCAAGCTCTATGGTGAGTTGAGGAAGCTAGATGAGCTTTAGAAACAATGTACTCACTCGTTGAATTCAAAAAATGTATCGGTAATGTGTCTTTTCAGTAGGTGTCAGCTTCTATTCAACGCATAATAAAAAACAAGTTGTCGAGTTCTGTCTCTTATGTTGCCTGTAACTTCCCAAGGTGTTATAAGCGAAGCAAACACGAACGTGAGCTCAGCTAGAAAGGTATTGTATTACAATCAGTCACAGCCCGGTCGAAAGATATGGCATCCATGTGGTCAAAGAAGAAGCAAGCGACAATATCAATTTCATCTGAGATTGATTGATTACAGTGTGAAGGATCGCATTACCGATAACAATTGTGTGGACAATTGGCGAGAAGCTTTTGAGAATGACAGCTGAGCAGTTCGAACGAGTAAGTGCGAAGAAGCAAGATGAAGTACTAAACCCCGTCTGCTCGGCGAAGTGACGTTTTTAAAATTAATTTGAATGCACAACAAAATTGTTTCACTGTGTTTGATATGGAGCTTGAGGTGGAACACCCGGATGAGTTTCAAGACGCATTGGAAGACCTTGCCACTACAATGGATAGTTGTACATTCTATCCAACGACTGAAGGTTCCACATTACAGGGTAATGTAGAGGTTATAGATGAGTTGTAGCTAGTAGTAGGTTCCACCATGACTAATGCACGCAATTTCAGTTCAATCCGAAGCAGCTGTGTACATATGCCAATGCTATATAGATGATTTTTCAGCGGAGGAGTCAGCTCGTTGGAGTTCATATTTTGATATGCGTGTTAACTTTCCATTTGGTATTTGACGGAGATCAGAAAATCCATCTTTCTCGAACAAGTCAAATGCCAAAGTTTTATAATTTTTGTCGCTAATAAATTCTACTCTTCGTCACCAGCCCCTCTTATGAGCGAAAGAATTGTTTCGCTTATAAGAGGGTTGTTCATAATATATGTTTCGTCTCTATTGTTTTGTCTCGCTTGTGACTATGATTGTTTCTATGTGAAACAGGCTGTTATGCTCATAAGAGAGACGAAACATGCTGTTTCATCTCTCTAGTAATTCTCTTTTGAACGAAATATGTTATTTCATCTCTCTATTAACTTTGATGTTTTGTTCTCATCCTTGTGTACAAAATAGGCCGTTTCGCTCTTGTATCGAGTTTGCAACTTTCATCTTTTTTTCTCACTCCTTAACTTTGATATTTTATTCTCATCCGTGTGTGCGAAACGCCCATTGTATCGAGTTTGTGATCGAGCGAGATCATTGTTTTGTGCATATACGGCTTCTGGATTCTTAAGTGTAAAAAAGAGCAAGGTGTCTTCTTACTTGTTTTCCTTCTCTTATGTTATTCTATGAATCAATCTCTTTAGTCTCTCACTCACAATCTTTAATTTTTTATTTAAGGTATATATAAATAAAGCCTCAACTTCAACGGTAAGATATATATATATATATATATATATATATATGTCACAATATATGAGCATTGCATCACATAACACTACGAGAACAAAATTTATAATAAATAAATAAACTTCTATAAAACTTGTGTACTCATGATAATAATAAAAAGTATATCGTGGACTATCTCATTATATGATATGAGTCTCATATAATGATATGAACAATAGAGAGATAAATCTTTCTCACTTGAGAAGATGTATGAAATGCATAGAAACTCCACGTGGAATCGATCTTTATACGATATTGACCTCCTCCATGATAATCTTTTTACAATAGTTTCTTAGAACTATAAAAGGATCATGAGCAAAAACTTGTGAAAAAAACATAAGAAGGTGTCTCCTCTAGACTACATCTCCAACAAAAACATTAAGGTAACAAAGTGGCTTCTAAATACAACTCTCTATCGCTATCCACAGTAAAAAGAGAAAAAGATGGAGGATGGATAACATTAAAAGGATGATTGACAGTGGATGAACTTCAATGGACAGTCATCCATCAACAAAATGTCTCTCGTGTTCAAGTTATGCTGATGAAGAATTGCAAAATCTTTAAGTATAAATGATTCTCGAATGCTGCTTCTCTAATCGTCTTATATTTTAAACACGTGTCTTAAGTAAAAACTCTACATACTTGAAAAAATAGAAAATGAGAATTAGAAACTGTCAAGTCTTGAAAGTGAAATAAAATAACATATAATAAAACAAAATTAGAACATCTTAATTCATCGAGCGATGAAAAACAAAATTCAAAATAAGTATAGAAGAAGTATCATACATTCCCAGCTGCAACTCCAGAGGTAAATAATTCTTCTCTTGCATTGCGCGTAGCAGAATTCTCGTGTTTAACAAAGTTCGAGGTGTCCATATGAAACTTATCTAGACAAATCTCTAGAAAAGCTTTTATTTCACGTCGAGCCATGTATCATATGGACTACTTCGGGGTAGTTTCTACTACATATCTTCTTTCACGAGCTAACATCAACTAGTGTTCGTTCTTCCTCATTTGTACGAAAAGATAATTCAAATCAAAGATAATAGTCTTACATCTTATCGTAGTAGGATGAACGAGATGAGTAAAGAACTCCTCAGACCCTTGTATCGTGCTCAATTTTTCTTTTTCATCATAATCTCATACTCCATCGTCTCGAGTTGAATACTTTTTGAATTAAGCTCTTCTTTGTTCTCCTTGATGGTATTACTCAAAACCTCAATTTTTTCTTTTGTCGATTTATTCTCTCCAAGAAAATAACCTCTTCACTTGCAAAAACACAAGTATAAGTATAAGTTTAATCAATAAATAACCAGGCATAACTAAATGAAAGTAGAAGCTGATAGAAACTAACACAGACAATAAACATCTTACTCGATGATGGAGGAACTCGTTGTGAAGACTGGCGGTCTTGATAATTAAGAGAAGAGTCCACTCGATCTGAACTTCTAATGGTATGCGTCTCAGTAAATATACCGATATGTATCATGAGATGAATCAAGATCATACCCATCCAAGTCTTTAGATGTCACACCAATCTCTCTTTACTCATATGCTTTTTCATAGAAGAGATCTCAACATCCAAAGAATCTAAAATGAACTCAGTCCGATCATAATCTTCTCCACTGTCTTCTACTTTATTCTTCACATATAAAGCTAAATGTCCATGTATTTCTTTTGATCGTCGATCAGTCAAAAAGATACAATTGATGAGTTGAAATATGGGTCTCCATTCCGGATATTCACACATCCACAATAAATATCTTTTCTCTTTTTCATCTTTCTTAAGAAACTAATTATCTATCAAACTCCTCTTCACATTATGAGGACGAGGGATCGTTGTTCCCATGGGTAGAACAAATGACTCACGTACAAATAACTCATTCAAACCGTAGTCCTGGGAATAGATGAGAGATTGACGACGCTCCTACTTGTAGATGATGTTGCTCTAATCGAGTCTTCAGAAATTGACCTCAGAGAGACAATCAAAAAATTTGAGGAATGTACGTCTATTTGAGAGCTCAAAGTTGTAGACACCAAATGCAGAGTTATTCTTTTTGACACATGCTCAATCCAAATCGAACCATTTTACTGCAAGATAAAAGAATCAAGATAGTAGAGAAATACAAATATTTGGGGATAACTTTCCCTAGGGTATTAAAGGACATTACTAAGGTATGGATAAGGGAGAGACTGGAAACGAGGCGCAACTTGTTACAAATATGGAAGTTTGTCTTAACTAACGGAGGGATCCCAATAGAGGATAAGCTACAGATCATTAAAGTAATTATTATCCCAGCTGTGACTTACGGATGTGAAATAACGAGAGGAAAGGGTGGCGCTAAGTTAGACTAGTCGAGGCAGTTATTTCTACGGCTCTCAAGTGGACCATAGCGAAATCCGGAGAATCCAAGCAAATCTCCACAGTGATCCTATAGCAAGAGTTCCAAGTGCAAGCGGTGATTGTTATGACAACCACTAGACTAACCAGGATCCGGGATAAGTTCCTCACGCTAGACTATATACGGAGAGAAATCATTAAAGAGACTATATATTTTTGACCCAAGGGACGCATGTACTCTATTCTCTTTACAATCCGAAGATGGTGGATGGACCTCGGTAAGAAAACAAAAGGACAAGCGAAACAAGTTGCTTGAGAAGTCTTTGATACGCGAGAAAGGAGGAAAGATAAAGTGACTTACGACCAACGGGGTTTTCTTCCATCACGCAAATACCTGGTATCGGCAAAGAAGGAAGACTTCCAACTAGCTCGAGAAGTAAAATGGCTGGCCCAAGTCAGAACAGGCTGCCTATCATTCGCACCAACAACCAAGGAAAATAAACTTGCAAAGACTCAGTCCACGTGCCTGTTGTGTGGGATCAAATGGCTACAAGGACTTGGAGAAGGTCCTGCGATCCACGTATTAACGGAATGTATTGGTCTATCTTATTTTCGTCATCAGTATCTTCAGCCATTGCTGGGGACTGTCCGCGGTCCCCTAGTGACTTCTCTTATGAAAAAATTCGTAATCCTCCTAAGGGGGAAGACTACTTCAAGTAGTAAGATCTCAGGTTATAGAAAACCCGGCCAGGATCAAGAAGGGAAATGTCCTTATACGGCAGTAGCTCTCTTCTTGGGACAGACCATCCCGACTGTCTGCAAGAAAATCTTGAAATCGGAACAGTAGATAGTTGCCCAATAGAAGTCCTTCGGATCGCTTGACTAAACCCAGGACTAGCTAATATGGCTAATAGGACCCTCGCCGGTTAGCCAAGCTAACTGCGCGGCTCGGATAAGAAGTTAGGGAGTTTATACTAAACTACTCGAGTGACCAATCACTATAAAATAACAAGAAATCCGAAAAAAAACTGGTCTTACCTTCTTCATCCTTTGGGCGACACATTCTTGTAAACTTGTAAAAGCACAAGTTTAAGTATAAGTTTAATCAATAAATAACCAAGCATAACTAAATGAAAGTATAGGCTGATAGAAACTAACACAAACAATGATAGAAACTAACACAAACAATAAACATCTTACTCGATGATGGAGAAACTCGTTGTGAAGATTGAAAGTCTTGATAATTAAGAGAAGAGTCCACTCAATCTGAACTTTTAATGATAAGCGTCTCAATAAATATACCGATATGTATCAAGATCATACCCACCCAAGTCTCTAGATGTCGTACCAATCTCTCTTTACTCATATGCTTCTTCATAGAAGAGATCTTAACATCCAAAGAATCTAAAATGAACACAGTCCGATCATAATCTTCTCCACTCTCTTCTACTTTACTTTTGATCGTCGATCATTCAAAAAATTACAATTGATGAGCTGAAATACGGATCTCCACTCCAGATATTCACACACCCACAATAATATATTTTCTCTTTTTCATCTTTCCTAAGAAACCAATCATCTATCAAACTCCTCTTTACATTATGAGGACGAGGGACCATTGTTCCCATGGGTAGAACAAATGACTCACGTACAAATGACTCATTCAAGACAATTCCATGTCCTTGAACAGTAGCACGATGAGTGTCTTCGTCATATGACATGATGAACTTTATACAAAATGAAATCTGTAAAATTAACAACCTAATCACATATCTTGAACTACAGGCGTACAAGTTACACATGAATACATGTAAAGAAAAGACAACATAAATAATAATGGATTATATGCATACAAAAAGAAAGTATAGTTAACACACATACAGGTTCCACATGAATACAAATAAGGTACAGAAAGAGCAACATAGTTACTTAAAAATGGTTTAAGGTTTAGGGTTTACAGAAAAAGCAACATAGTTACTTATCTATCAAACTCCTCTTCACATTATGAGGATGAGGGATCGTTGTTCTCATGAGTAGAACAAATGACTCACGTACAAATAACTCATTCAAAACCGTAGTCCCGGAAATAGATGAGAGATTGACGGCGCTCCTATTTGTAGATGATGTTGCTCTAATCGAGTCTTCGGAAATTGACCTCAGAGAGGTAATCCGAAAATTTGAGGAATGGACATCTATTTGAGAGCTTGAAGTAGGACATACCAAATGCGGAGTTATTTCTTTTGGCACATGCTCAATCCCGATCGAACCATTTTGCTGCAAGATAAAAGAATCGAGATAGTAGAGGAATACAAATATTTAGAGATAACCTTCCCTAAGGTACTAAAGGACATTACTAAAGTATGGATAAGGGAGAGACTGGAAACGAGATGCAACTTGTTACAAACGTGGAAGTTTATCTTAACTAACGGAGGGATCTCAATATGAGATACGCTACATATCATTAAAGTAATTATTATCCCAGCTGTGACTTACGGATGTGAAATAACGAAGAGAAAGGATGGCACTAGGTTAGACCAGTCCAGGCAATTATTTCTACGGCTCTCAAGTGGGCCATAGCGAAATTCGGAGAATCCAAGCAAATCTCCACAGTGGCCTTATAGCGAGAGTTCCAGGTGCAAGCGGTGATTGTTATGACAACCACTAGACTAACCAGGATCCGGGATAAGTTCTTCACGCTAGACTACATATGGAGAGAAATCGTTAAAGATGCTATACCTAAAAGACCCAAGGGACGTTTGTACTCTATTCTCTTTACAATCCGAAGATGGTGGATTGGCCTCGGTAAGAAGACAAAGGGACAAGCGAAACAAATTGTCTGGGAAGCCTTTGATACACGGGAAGGGAGGAAACATAAAGTGACTTACGACCAGCGGGGTTTTCTTCCATCACGCAAATACCTGATATCGGCAAGGGAGGAAGACTTCTAACTGACTCGAGAAGTACAATGATTGACCCAAGCCAGAACATGCTGCCTATCATTCGCATAAAAAACCAAGGAAAATAAACTTGCAAAGATCCTGCCCACGTGCTTGCTGTGTGAGATCAGATGGCTACAAGGACTTGGAGAAGGTCCCGCGATCCACGTATTAACGAAATGTATTGATTTATTTTACCTTTGTCATCAGTTGGAGAGTGTCCGCGGTCTCCTAATGACTTCTCTTATGGAAAAATTCGTAGTCCTCCTAGGGAGGAAGACTACTTCAAGTGGTAAGATCTCGGGTTATAGAAAACCCGGTCACGATCAAGAAGAGAGCTGTTCTTATAAGGCAGTAGCTTGAGACATGCAATCCCAACTATCTGCAGGAAATCTGGAAATCAGAACAGTAGAAAACTGTCCAACAAAAGTCCTTCGGGTCGCTTGACTAAACCCAGGACTAACTAATATGACTAATAGGACCCTCGCCAGTTAATCAAACTAACTGCGCGACTCGGATAAGAAGTTAGGGAGTTTATACTAAACTACTCGAGTGACCGATCACTATAAAATCATAAAAAATCCGAATAAGAACTGGTCTTCATGCTTTGGATGACAAATTCTCGTAAATTTGCAAAAGTACAAGTTTAAGTATAAGTTTAATCAATAAATAACCAAGCATAACTAAATGAAAGTAAAAGCCGATAGAAACTAACACAGACAATAAACATCTTATTCGATTATGGAGGAACTCGTTGTAAAGACTGGGAGTCTTGATAATTAAGAAAAGAGTCCACTCGATCTGAACTTCTAATGATAAGCGCCTCAATAAATATAACGATATGTATCATGAAATGAATCAAGTTCATATCCACCCAAGTCTCTAGATATCGTACCAATCTCTCCTTACTCATATGCTTCTTCATAGAAGAGATCTCAACATCCAAAGAATCTAAAATGAACTCAGTCCGATCATAATCTTCTTCACTTTCTTCTACTTTACTCTTCATGTATAAAGCTAAATGTGCATGTACATTTTTTGATCGTTGATCATCCAAAAAATTACAATTGATGAGCTGAAATACGGATCTCCACTCCGGATATTCACACATCCACAATAAATATATTTTCTTTTTTTCATCTTTCTTAAGAAACTCATCATCTATCAAACTCCTCTTCACATTATGAGGACGAGGGACCATTGTTCCCATGGGTAGAACAAATGACTCACGTACAAATGACTCATTCAATACATTTTCATGTCTTTGAACAGTAGCACGATGAGTGTCTTCGTCATATGACATGACGAACTTTATACAAAATGAAATCTGTAAAATTAATAACCTAATCACATATCTTGAACTACATGCGTACAGTTACACATGAATACATGTAAAGAAAAGACAACATAAATAATAATGGATTACATGCATACAAAAAAAAAGTATAGTTAACACACATACAAGTTCCACATGAGTATAAATAAAGTACAAAAAGAACAACATAGTTACTTAGAAATGACCGATGATTACTTACATCAAAGCGAGGAAAGTCAAAAGAGTCAAGTAATCCCAGTCGATCGAAACTTCTTCTTCTACTCCATGCAACGAATTCTCCACTTCTTCTTTTAAAACCCAACACCACTTTAATGATATCTCTCGTTCTCTTCATGAATATATTTGAACATAGAAAGTCCCTCTCTATGTTCGCACTCGTTAGAAAAATAGTATAAATAAATGATTAAACAATGATATAAATAAATACCAAGAGGCGCGAAACATTACACTAATGTAACACTCACAAAGTATTACAATTACAACAAGACAAAACAGCTTATTCGCGAGAACATATGAGTGAACCTCATCAGAAAGCTTCAAGCACTAAGAGAGGTGAAACCTCTCTTAAAGCCTTATTCTCATATGAAGGGAAAAACGGAACATGTATGTTTCGCCCACTGTGAGCAAAACTTGAAGACTTCTCTTCATGCGAGGAACGAAACATACATGTTTCGCTCATAGTGAGCAAAATCTCCTTGGCATTGTCGAGTCCTCATGCGAAAGACGAAAAATACATGTTTCGTCCACTGTGAGCAAAATTTAAAACCTTCTTTTCATGCAAGACGACGAAACATACCTGTTTCGTTCACAGTGAGCGAAACCTCCTCATCATTACTTTCTCCTCATGCGAAGGACGAAATAGTCCATTTCGCTCACTATGAGCGAAACCTTTGTGCGAAACTTTGTAAAAAATACGAGGAGAGAGACGAAACAACTTGTTTTGTCTTTCCTCTTATTAACATACGAGATAGCACAATTAACGTTTCGTCCGTCACACAAAATCTTAAAGATACACAATGATTTCACACTAATCCTTTACATCGTAAAACAGCATGAATCGCTAACGATTAACAGCAATACAGCTTAGTTTAACGGTGACACAGCCTGGAACGCTAACGATACACAACGAAACAACATTTTTGCTAACGATTAACAGTGAAACGTTGACGCTATAACTTGGAACGCAAACACTAACAGCGGAACAGTCTGTATCGTTAATGATAAACACATTCTAACTTAACAACACATTTAAACAAATGGTTATCAATTTATAAGAGAGTCTTGTACTCTCCTCTCTCTTGAGACTCCGTTTTGACCTCGTCCTCTCTCATCGTCTCGACCTCAGTCTCGACTTCAAATGACGACTCTATCGTCACCACTACTCTCACCACTTTCTCTCGTTTTCATCACAGCGATTCTCAAATCACTCAAATTAGATAGTGAGATTTCAAAACAATTCAACAAACTATCAAATTCATCCAATCTCTTCTCTCACTCTTCTCCTCTCTCACTCTTCTTCTCTCCTCTTCTCTCACTAAATCCTTCTCCCCTCCTCTCCTCTCCTCTCCTCCTCAAACTCTTCTCCTCTCTCTCATTGTTCTTTCCTGTCCTCTCCTCCTCTAACGATCCTGTTCTCTTCTCTTCTCCTCGCTCTCTCCTCCCCTCTCCTCTCCTCTCCTCCTCTAACCCTCATGTCTTCTTCTCCTTTCCTCGTTCTCTTCTCTCCTCTTCGAACCAAATCACTCACTAACTAACACTAAGAGGAAAATGTGAAAGATAAATTTTCACACAGTGAAAAATCTGAAACCAAGTAAACGAATGAAACAAAGTACTTGTACACGTGATTAAGCTTTCAAATCTTCACATTTGTTTTTTGAAGATTGAATTACAATGCACAAGTCTCTGGCATAAAAAAATCTCAACACCAAAACATCATCTTCATTTACAACTAGAGTCCAGACTATGTCTATATTATATAGAAGCACAATTATACTCTGAGTTCTTATTTACTACTTATTACGAGAAAATATTATCAAAGTGTGATTAACTGTTCTGACTAGAAATCATGAAATGCAGTATTCACTCTGAAATAAACATCATTATCTATATCATCTTAGTATACATCTTGATCTATATTAACGATGTTTCGCTCCTCATCATCATGTTCACCTTCTGACTCTTTATCTATATTAAGGATGTTTTGCTCCTCATCATCATGTTCACCATCTGATTATAAAAAAGAGTATGAAATTAAGCTTAGGTCCTCCAACTCTCCATCACCAAACCTTGCAAAAGTCTCTATGTGTTGCTGCAATTCTCCTTGTTGCACTTGCTCTTGCTCAATGAGCTCCAAGACTTCAAGCTCTGACTGTGCTTCACTCAACACGGGACATTGTGGACAAGCCTGTTTGTTATGACCCAATGTGTGACGTATCTCGTATCTTCACTGCTGTGGTGTGGAATTGAGAGATTTTCTACACTCCACTCTTGTATTCCCTGATGCATCAAAGCTCCTTTTCCTTGTGTTGCAATACACAATCCCTCCACATGCTCTAAACACCAATGGACATACAAGATATCAAGAAAAAAAATAACGAACTGGATCTATGTAAAGAGTAATCGTTCCACCACTCCATTTGGGACACCAAAGATCGGTGCCCCAAGTGATTTAGCCTACAATCCTCTAAGAAAAAGATCATGGGTTTTGCGGGTGCGGTTGGAGGTGCATGCATTGCAAACTTTTATCGAAGCTTTTGGTCCGAGTCCTATTGTGATAGACTCACATGGGCAATCCTAAGGTCCATGAAGATCCCAAGGACAAGTAATAACATTTATCATTTATCGCATATTCGAAACAACACACCTCGGATATGATAGTTTTATTTCGATATTTGATGTACTTGTTACTACCTACCAACGATGACTAGTAAAACTCTGTGCTAACGTTAGTAGCTTTATATAAATTTTTAGACTATATCCATGGAGATAATTATAACGAGTTTGTAATGAATAAAAACACTTTTTTTTTAAAAGTGTTTTTATTCGTTACAAACTCCATGTCGACACTTAGGTGCATGCAACATGCACATCATTGTCATTTGTAATTATATACACTTACATGTGAGACAAATAGAGAATAAAACATAAATTCAGTGCTTCCATATGCACAAAAAATCTACATAAAATGTGGGTTGGCTTGCTTCCTTTCATAAATTAAATCTTTTATAAATCTCTTCCATCCAATAAAAAAGATACATAGAAATGTGCAAAAAGACAAGTGCACTAGAAGGAGTTCTCCCTACTGTTGTGGTAAAAAATAGATTTCCTCAAAATATTTAACTTCCACGTGCAACAAACATAGAACCTCAATAAAAAACTTATGACTAGATCAACAACTAAGAGTGAAGATAAGTGTGATAAAATATTTATAAAATTTCTCTATAACCTCCATAGCCTACTTAAAAGGTCTATTTATTTATTTATTCATTGTATCATTTGACAACGTATGATAGAACAAGACAAGATCTTTCTCTTAACATCTTCGGAGTCTTTGGTCATATAATCAAAATTACAATTAAAAGTAATAATTACACTACTAAATTGAGACAAAAGATTCTCACAAGGTTTTCACAACAAACCAAGGAAAGAAAGACACTTCCCGTGTCATTCTGCCACGAGAGATGAAGCTTGGTGCCACTAGTTTACATTGATTGCTTGGGAATTAAATTCAACTCTTTTATTCAAATTATCCAAAATGATGAAAAACTGAAACATAAAAGTAAAAGATAACAAACTAAACTTCTCGAGGGGGGGAAGATGCGTTTATAGTATCCGGAGGCTGGGGGAGAAAAAGCGAATTCTATACGCTACGGTTTATAGTTGAGTCTAGACAGTTTACAAGTGTAACAACTACTACAGTAGTTCGAAATGGGACCTCAGTTTACGTGGTAGACAGTGGAAGGAACTTCTGCCTCTGTATGACTTCCCTCGAAGTACCGTGGTGATTTGGCTATTCGCGCAGTAGGTGCGCGAATTACGTGGATAAATCAGTGAAGCATTCGCGCGTGGGAAGCTTTTCTAGACGGACGGAAACTTTGCACGACATGCAGTTATGTGACTCACCACTTCAATTCCAATTCTTCCTTAAGTTCATTCTTCTCTCCGTCTTTATCACGTTAAATGCGCAAACACGCTATCGCTTTATCGATATCAACATACGATCCACGATGAACTGAAAATAACAAGAGCAATTCGAACTGCACCCCTCAGATCATCCAGGTAACTTTCTAAACTACTCTTAACAAGATACGGCGGTCTCCTGAAGGTTCGAACTTGTAAAGACGCAGTTGATTTCTTCTCTATCAGTGAATTTCCTTCCAGCTATTTGTTGCTTCGTAATCGACAAAAGTTTTTGTCACAGGACCACTGCCATGCTCAGAATCATTGTTCAGGAGGCCGGAAATATGCGAGAGACCTTGTCTGACCCAACAAAGTCCTTCGATTTGATAACCTTATTACTTTGTCCCACGGGAAGTTCAAGATCTGGAAACGTCAGATATGGAGGTATGAAGCGAAGCTTTGCACTCGGTAGTTATTCACAAGCACGATGTGTCCAAATCTCCTTCACCGAAACACGTTCGTTCAGCAAATGTAGGAATAGCTCCGTCCGTGTAAGAAAGACAAGGGAGCACTCCTCGCGAAGCGCTCTCAATCCACAATCAGCTCCTGGAAACCACCAATCAGTTAGACCTCAGTTCTGCACACCGTCTTTCACTGAAACAACCGTCAGAATTCTGGTTCATCTAGCCAATACGGACTTAACGTGATACGTCGAGTTCAATCATGAATTCTAACACGGGTGGTAGAAACCTTCATACTCCATTCCTCTGTAACAGTCGATGCTCCGGAACCGATCTTTGCTGGTGGTCCTCAGTGTTAATGCACTTCAAACACAGCGTTGTAGGAAACAGAAAAGAAGCCCAGACCAAAGAATGGATCTAAATGCTCAATGATCAAAAGACCGTTACCGTAAAGGACAAGAATAGACATTCCAGATGAGTATTGCTGGTGACGCGCGAGGTGCAGTGAGACGGGAACATAGCGTAGAGACAACTGGACGAAGAGAAACAAGGGCATAAATACGATAGCAGGGACAAACTTCACACACTCTGCCCTGTGGCTATATCTCTTTCTGCGAAGAACAGACTATACAAAACCGTAACATGGTTATTTTTCTATGGTCCAGTGACGATAACTACCCAGAACCAGTTTGAATAAAGAAAAAAGTTAACAATGGGCCATTCATCCTGTTGCAGGCAGTTGTCCATTGTCTCATCGTAATGTACATGGGGTAGTTAGTAAGGAAGGGAGGTGAGATGAAACACGCGCTTCCCCTCGAAGAACAAAAATTTGAAGACTTGTAAGTGGAATCTTCTGTATCATGATCTACGCTAGGCTAACCCAAGAGCTATGCTAGTGACGAAGACCCTGGTGGAGCAGCGGCCATGGCTTTCTCATCCTCGATCGGCTGGGGGGCATCTGTAGTTTGTTCTGCTGAAGGTTCTGCTCCATCCTCCTCCTCATGAATCGTATCTAGACTTTTGGGTGCGGAAGCTGAGACATCTTTGGACATACTCTCTTCACCTTGTTCCTCATCTCCTCCTTGGGTCTCCTTCGATGCCGCGGTATTAGCCGAAGTAGCTTGTGACTCTGCTTCGCTTTCTGTTTCCGAACCGACGTAATACCTCGTGGATGGCTCAGAATCTGTCGACTCGGAAGACGAGGACGGGGTGTAGGGCGGATCTTCCTCATCTTCCGAATCATGATCCAGTCCGGTCACAACAGTGCCCCCCAGCTTCATCTCGCTGCCCTCGGGATAAATCTCCAGTGCACTGTACTCTCCATCATAGACGAATCCAACTAGTTCTCCTTTCTCGAACAACATCCACCCTAACTCATACTCGGTATTCTTGGTCACCAAATTCACCCCAAATGGACCGCTTGAATCAACTGCTGCCGGCGCCACCTTCACAGCTTTAGCACCATTTCCTGCGCCTTCCACAGATCCGGCACCATTCCCGGATTCCTCGAGGGATCCATTGGTTCGCGGAGGAGCAGAGGTATCAGCTGCAGGTTCGCTAGCAGTGGTTACAGGAGTAACAGCATTCGCAGTCTCAGGGTTTTGGGTTTCTCCCACTTTTGCAGTCCCATTGGCGGCAGCTTCAGGAGTAGCAACCGAAGGATAATGGAACAGGTAGTTCTTCCTATCTAGTTTCTCTCCACCCTTGAGAGCCTGAATGAGCGAGGGCAGGCCTTTGGGGTCCAACAACATGAAACGAGTGGAAATCAGATGCCAGAAGTACTTTGATTTCTCATCGTCCAAGTCTCTTACATCGTCTTCACTCAACCCGAGTCCAAGGGTTTCCAACACAAGCTGCAGGCCTGGAGAGTGCCAGTGCCCCCAATCGTAGCGGTTGACATACACAACCTCCCTGTTTTTGAGGTCCTTAGCATTCGAGATGCCCACATCGGCTGCCTGCCGCAGAATATCCAGTCCATCCACACCTTCGTGATAGCACACATACCCGATGTGCCAATCTCCAATGAAAGCCGGCTCCACTTTCCAAACGCCTTTCCTCGCTTTCGCTTTGTACCGGAAGTCGTCCTGAATGATGGTACCAACCGTCCTCGTCTCGTGCGGTCCACTTGTAGTATCCACTTCTTCGGATTTCGATCCCTCTATCACCGTATTGAGATGTCCCCACAAAAGCTCGCCTGAAGTGCAGGTAAAAGTTGCTGTCCCCTTGATGCTGCTAGCATCAAACTTCCGAATTACCATGGGTTTCCGAGGAGTGGGTGCCGCTGCAGGCACCTGCTCGTTCTCCATCGGGGCTTTATCCGACCATCGCAATCCCGAAACCTTTTGTACCTTCGATGGACGAAGTAAAGACGGTGACCCAGGCGAGCGGGGACGTACCGATCCGACAGCGGAGTCCTTAGTGGACATCCTTCCTTTCTTCCTATCTACTGCTGCACACTACTAACTACAGGCACCACGTGAGTCGACGAGGAGCACAGCGAGTGCGAGCGCTAGGCGCAGAAAAATTCACACAGTGCTGAGGAAGGAGACCTATCCGGATGATTCCGATACGTATCTCAAGCAACCGCCGAGTAATATCATGAGAGCGTCCGTCTGATCGACGTCGAGGGAGAGGGGACTGTCTAATTTCGGGTGGTGGTAGATATTACTCTACACGGGAACTTGACAGGGCTTATGAGACGAACGAAAGCGAGCGCGGGAGTGAGTGAGTGAGTTCGATCGGCAAACCGCAATCCACGACCGACCGACCGAGTGACTGACTGACTACTAACGATCCTCCCTTCCCTACCTGTCCTTTCCCCTCCCTCCTTGGGCTTCCCACCGTAACGATTCTAACCCTCTGGAGATCCACAGCACCCCTACGGAGACTGAAATCCCGAACACCTCCTCCACTCCATCCCACGACCCTCTCATTCTGTAAACACTGAGGAGATTTTAGTCCCAACTTTTGAAATCCTGACAGAATGTCTAAATAAAAGATTCTCCCTCGCCACGAGAGAAGGCTGATCGACCGATGGATCGCAGCGCAGCACCGGGGCCGGGATTAATCTTTCAACGAATGCGATAAGCTATAAACAACGCGTCGTTCAACCGTCCAAAGGGACAACTGCTTTAACTCACCAGAAGAATGTGGCTCCACTGCGGCTTCCGCGGCATAGGCACGACAGACACACTTCCTTCCTCGTTGCCGAATTCAGGTCCATCGTTGGCCGAGCCGAGCCGCCCCGTCCACCTCCGTCCTACTTACTTACTCGAAATACACGGACGATAGGAACAAGGAACTTCGTTACCTTGTCGGTGATCGATAGACTTCGTCATACTTCACCCGATTCGCTGACTGATGGATTCATCTCGTTCATTCCGCTGGTGCATGGTGGCCATGCTGCCGGCAACCGAGTCCAGCCGCTGGGTCCTTACATGCACGGCACGGTAGACACGAGAAACCACGGTTGACGGTTGATCCCTTGACATCACCATGCCCTTGCCATTGGCGGGATTCTTTCCATCTATAGATCCACGGAAATGCAAACTTCGTCGAGTAGCGGAGGTCTACTGTAGTAGTGCCCGCGGGCCTGACCCCACACTTTGCTTTGCAGCGTTCAAGTCATGCGCGTGGCTCATGCTCACGATAAATGAACCAAAAACCTCGTAACTACTTAACCTTGGGATCCGAGTTTACGCTTAGTCTGCTATAGTCGGTTCGGTCTTTCGCTTGTGTCTCTGGACGGAGAAATTACTTGAACATCTCTCGTATCAATTAATAGCTTGAATGATTTCACGTTTAGATATTCATACTTGAACATACCCATTGGCAATTAACTGTCTAGACCATCAACGTCCACCATCACTTCGAGAGTGGTCTCTAGGTTTTAAAGTGATCTCCGAAGTGGATATGAGTGTTTTGTGGTTTTAGGGTGGTGCGGAACGTCCTCCTCCCTTTAGAGCATCCCACCGCCAGACGGGATACTGATACACTAAATACTTGTATGGTGAGTTTGTTCAATGGTTCCAAGCCATATCGTGTCTTACCTAAAAAGTAAGATCCACCTGATGGCAGTAGACTGCGCACGATTCACAGTAAAATATCAAAATCAACCGATTCTGAATCTTTTGTGACTTAACAACATGGATCTTGAGAATGGCAGAATCGCAAAGAAAACTTTCACACTTCATTTCGCACACACCGATGAAATTTCCAACAAGACGCACGTAACTACAGTGTCGAGATAAGAATTTGATGTGACCGATCTCTAATGAGTAGTTTATCGCATTGAGGTAGCATCTCCTTTTCACTTACCCATAAAATTGCTGATAATGTGCATATTGCCAATCCATGCTCCACTCGACCTCATTACGGAGATCCAGCTCACCCACGGAGAGTGAGCAGGCTCTGCTCTGTGATCCAGCTGACTCCCCAATATGCATGCTGGATTAACTCCGGGGGAACTTTTGCTCGCTTCATGTTATCGAGAATATATATATATATATGTTAAATAAAAAATATATACTAAGTAAGTGTAAAATATTAAAATATTTTATAAAAGATATATATTACTCATGCCTTGAAACCCGAGGAAGGTAGAAGATAACCCATAAATCTGAACCTGACTGTTGCGCTTCAGAAGGTATAAGACCGAGATCCAATAGTCGTTAATTCATTAAAATACAATGAAGTTTAATTTAATACCTAACCCTTCGTTACCTAACCTTTCGATCGGAAGAGTTAAGTATTAAATTAACCTCCTGTATATTCAGTTCCTCCATCGGAAGATGGAGGAGGTGAATATGCAGGTGCTCTGAATATACGTATACTCTAACCCATCGCCCCGGTGCCTTGAGTTGCCCATATCAACCCAAAAACGTATTAGTGTGTATCATTTTGGATAGAAAAGATTCAAGTGATGCATGCACCTGACCACTGACTATCTAGACTGTTCAGTGCCAGTGGGGTATATTCAAGCACGAATCTCTAAACGTGATATCGTTCAAGTTCCAAATTCAATTCAATCAAGTAATTTCTTATCTTGGCATTGTTTACGAGTATCTGATACTCTGTGGAGCGCACTATGACCTGCTCTAGAATCTGGAGTCTGAGTAGTCATCCAACGAGAAGAAGTTCTCTACTGTACGTAGTTATGACCACCAAATAGACATTGGTGTTGTAATTTTGAACACCACATATATTCATTTTCTTTTATTTACCCATTATTGTCATGTTAAATCCGTACTAGAAAGAAACAAAAGAAAAGGCTAGAACGAGCACGAACAAGGGATCAATGTCAGAGTATACTATCACCTATCATGAAGGTTTGTGAACAAGCGATGGAGTAGGATTGATAAGATGGTCGAGCACAAAAAAACATTAACCCTCGTGTATAACATGAAGAAAAACAATTTATAGTACAGACTCACACCAAAACATGATACGTTACTTTTGCTGTAACTGTGTTCTGGAAAAGAAAAAAGTTTGATGACAAGAATAACGAACACGTGTATCTTTTGAAAAGTCCATCAGAAGGAGATGAGATATAACAATAGAGTATATATGCATGTACCACTTGATCCCAAGTTCGTTCTTAATACCACACATATGATATAGATACTTTTACATCTCAATGAACAGCGAAAAAGAATTATTGGAAATGGTTTGGGTTGTATAATAATTGTTTGTTTTCTTATGAGAATCATATAGTTTATGTAATTGTTAGTACAAATGATGAAAATTCCAAATGTTTCACTAAAAGTGGCAGATGGTTACATGACTTACGAAAGAACCAAATGATAGACAAATGTAAATGAAAAATCACGTCCAGAGAGCTACTTATGAATCTTTAGGAAGTCTAGGAGTGAAATAATTTTGCTATTAGTCCGAGGAGAACAGATTCCACTGTCCTGATACAAGAGAGCCACATATCCTGATATGCAGTCTCCAGCGAGAGATTAATACATAATTTCACTAAACTTGACCGAACATAGTAAATATTATATCCAACCTCTAAGCACGAAATAAAACGTCGAAAAAGAGAGATTAGTACAGAATTTCACCAGACTGTACAGAACACAGGAGAACATTGTAACAAACCTCTAAGCACTGAGAATCAAAATATCAAAAAGGAGAACTGGGAGCCAAACTTTGAGTCAAACCCTGCTTGACAAGAAGAAACACCAGTTGGTATCCCTCGAGGAGTAGCTCGGACGTATAATGATCCATCTCCAAATTTTGATGATGTTAATTTTAGATGTCTACACTAAAGCCAAGGAATGGTATGATATAATAGCCTAAGGGTAGAAATGCAATAAATATGGTAGTAATAAAACCATATTAATGTTATAACTAACATATCACTGAATGTATTACTTATTTACTTAGGACTAATGGATCATACAATGTAAAATATGTATTTTTCTTCAATAAGTTCATTAAAAAGATTGAAATTAATGAATTCAAATGTAATGATTTTTTAACTTATATAATTTTGAGCTCAAAAAATATATGATTTTGGAGCAAGATTTGATAAAGTTTATAGTGTAGAAACATTAACAAAAAGGCAACCATGTTAAAGCAATGACTTCAACATGTTCTTACATGGGTTATGTCATCCTCAGCAACTAAACACCAAAAGCTAAATAAAACCTATTACAAAAATATTGCAAGAATATCGCAAGAAAAAATATGAGTACACATGATATTTATTTATATTATAACGTCCATAATTTGAAATATTGATGTTTTTGAAATGAAGCTACAAAGAATTGTGAGTCGAAGTTGATTATACGACAGTGGTAGTATGAAAATATAGGTTCCATACATTATGAAAACAACACTTTCATACTTCATAGTGGTATGTTTTTTGTACCTTTTTCAATATTCATTTATAACTAAGAACAAAGAAAAACTATAGTGAGATACGTGTCGTGCGCTTACACATCGCTACACAACATACATCGCTGTCAAAGGAACACCACACATACACATAACACATGGACGATGTCATACACATACACAAGTGTATCACAATGATAACAAGGTATGTACTCACTCCACCTGCCAACAGGCACTAGACAATCACTACAGTCGAGCCAAATCCACTCTGTGCTCGCAGAGAATCCAGATCTCACTCTCAAGACTACTCACCATAGCCAGGAGCTTGAAGGCTCAACTTGAAGAACTGAGGTCTCCAAGCCCCTACCTGCGAAGTATACCCCTTGTGGACACTCTCACCAACTTGCCTTAACGGTCTTACCGGGGTCCATCACTTCGCACTCGGTCAACCTAGCCGAGTTACCAAACTGACGTGACAGCTGTCGTGCGCATACACATCGCTACACAACATACATCGCTGTCAAAGGAACACCACACATACACATAACACATGGACGATGTCATACACATACACAAGTGTACCACAATCGCCCCCCTAATTGACGGTTAGGTCCCTCTAACTCCAGATAGCTCTATATCTCAACTACGTGGTATACACCTTCATAGGTGCAAGGATCAGGAGGCCGGGTGCTACATTGTCTCATCGTTAGTCACCTGTCTGCAATCCATACCACGCAGAGATCTAATAGGTTATCCCTGCTATATACATCGAGGACAAACCCACCGTCCAATAGGAATGACAGTTAGAGGTGGAGTCAAACATGACATGTGCCAACCTCTCGAACAACCATCACACACCAACATACGGGCTGCTCCACCAGCAGACCCACACAACATACACCTCAAGCCTGCTCTGACAACTGCCAAGCTTGGGTCAACAGTATCATCAATGTTGGGAAGATGACATGACGCGCAATTACGCACATGGTCCTTCCAAACAACACCATCACGGCCCTCTAACATGAGTACTCCAGAAGGTAACACCTCACGCACTTGTAAAATAGTGCGTCATGCGGTCACATCCAACGTCATCGGTGCAGTCTGCTGCAGATAGATATAATCGCCAGGATGAAACCTGCGAATCGATGGCCGATAACCTCTTCCTCGGATAGTTGCATACGCAACGTGTCTCTATGCTGAGCAATCGCTAAATTCTCAAAAGCCATGGGCAAAACTCTATGAAATGTCTCTGCTCGTTGAGAACATGCTCTCACCCACATATCCGGGTCATCAAGGTTTAGCACCTCAGCAGAATCATGACGAATGGCCGAAGGTAGATCTGGATCTCGACCGTATAATAGAAAATACGGTGAGAAGGAAGCCAAAGACGCTTGTCGGTTAAAACGGTAGCCCATAGCCAACCATGGTAACTGCACATCATAGTCTCCCAAGTGGCCCTTCTGCAAGCCATACTTACGCAAGCCATACTTACGCAATCCTCTCTTCACCGTCTGAACTATCCTTTCCGTCAAACCATCCGCCTCAAGATGATCTCGAGATGTAGTTCGATGATCAATCAGCGCCTGATCACACAAGATCTGAAACTCACCAAGGAACTCTGTACCTTGGTCTGTCAGCACTTCAGCTGGTGCTCCAAAATGACTCAACACTCGATCTAAGAATGCATACGCTGTCCCTTCACTCGTCTTGTCTGGTAATGCCACCAACTCAATCCACTTGGAAAAGTGCTCCATCATCACCAACACATATCGATGATGACGTATAGTTAACGGTAAAGGTCCCGCAAAATCCAAACTCCAACGGTAACCCAACCCCATAATCGGTAAGGGGTGTAACTGTGGAGTAGGAGCATTAAACGATGCTCGTATTCGATCACAAACCACACATCGTTCAACAAACTTTTGCACATCGACGTGCATACCACGCCACCAATACTGTCCTTGGAGTAAGCTATGCGTGCGCTTCACTCCAAAATGTCCCAACTCCTCATGAGCATGTCGTACTAACTGTGCCCTCTAGGATGGATGTGGCACTATCCGTACTCTCCCATCATCCCACACTCGAAGTACATGTCGTCCTTCTCGTCGAAATCTCTTCGCTCGTTGAAGGACACGATCTCGCTCCTTGGCACTTATTGTGTCTACCACCACGCCAGTACGTAGATACTCCATCAAGGCACATCGTCATGGATATCTCGCTGGTTTGGAACACCATCTCCACCCTCAGGATCTGGAGACTCGTCATCTACTCTCTCACTTGAGAAAGATACGACTTGGCCCTCCATACTAGAGTTCATGGCCAACACACAAAGAAAGGCAGATGCATGCCACCTCGGCACTATCTCCTCATCAACCTCGTCATGCCATCGAGCCCCAGTCTGATCCTGCTGACTCGTGCATGGGTTACGACTCAACCCATCAGCATCTAGGTTTGCAACTCCCGGTCTATGCACTACTTGGAAGTCATACTCCTGTAAGATCAGAGCCCATCGTGCAAGCTTCCCTGTAAGCTTGTCAGACTCCATCAACCACTTGAGTGGCTGGTGATCAGTGATGAGAGTAAAGGGGTTCCCAAACAGATAACATCGGAAGTGTGCAACAGCCCACACTGCAGCTAAACACTCCCCCTCGTACGAACTGTACCGCGCCTCCGCCGAAGTGTTGGAGCGACTGGCATACGCCATCACAAACTCCTTTTTCTCATCATCATGCTGAGTCAATACTGCTCCAAGTCCCAACATACTCCAATCAATGTACAGTTGGAAAGGACGTCCCCTAACGGGTCTCCTCAAGATGGGAGCAGATGTCAACCTATCCTTGAGCTCCACGAAAGCTCGCTCTTGCTCATCTTCCCACTGCCACTCCTGGTCCACCTTCATCAGCTTGGTCAATGGCTTCGCAATTGTACTAAATCCTTTCACGTATCGACGATAAAAGTTCACCAAATCAACAAATGCTCGAACTCGACTCACATCTGTGGGGCGTGGAATACGTGCAATGGCCTCGACCTTCGTCTGTTGAACACCCAACCCACCTGGGTAGATGGTGTGACCCAGATACTCTACCAACTCCTGGAAGAACTTGCACTTCTCAGGGTGTAACTTCAACCCATGAGCTCTCAACCGCTCGAACACATCCCGTAAGTGTCTCTCGTGCTCCTCCACTGTAGCACTATAGACTAAGATGTCGTCAATATAGCATCTGATAAAATCCAATCTTGCTAGGATCCTATCCATCACTCTTTGGAATTCAGCATGGGCGTTCTTCAACCCAAATGGTAAGAACCGCCACTGATACAAACAATCCTTGCCGTGAGAGTCAATCCCTGAGAATGTTGTCTTGGGTTTATCTTCCTCTCTCACCGGCAACTGATGATATCCTGCTCGAAGATCCAAAGTACTGAAGACCTTCACATGCCTCATTGCATCAAAGATCTCCTCAGGTGTCGGCATGACATACTTATCGGACTTCGTCTGCCGATTGATAGGACAGTAGTCCCCACACATACGCTTATCTGTGTAGTTGTCATACATATCTTTCTTTGCTGGCATAACTGTGGCAGATGCATACTCTCCATGCGACATCTCCACCAACCCAACTTCCACCAAGTCTTGAGTCCTACTCTGGATCAAGGTTCTCTCCATGTCACTGTACCTGTAAGGACATCGAAAGATTGACGTGTCATTAGCAAGTCGATCCGTATACCCGGTCCCTTCAAGGTACCCAAATCCTTCATACTAAAGGCAAAACAATTCCTGTAGCTCTTCAGGAATCTCTGAACTCTTTGTCTCTCCTCTCCTATAAGCTTGGGTACGATCTTCGGCTCCCAAGTATCCTCTGTCACCATGCTAGAGGTAGAAGACGAAGTCGTTGACTGCTATCTTGCAGCCTCTGGAGCAGTTTCCTTCTGCTCACCACCAACAACCTCCACCGCTACTGTGCGAAAAACTTCTGCAGTTCTAGCTGCAAGCTCCACACTCTCTTCTATGACATCCCATGATGTCCAAGGATGACGAACTCCACGTGCCTCGCCCCCAGCCTTTGCCTCCACCGACTCGGTAGGCAAAGAGCTCAAGAGTGCTTGAGCAGTAACACCCGTCGATTGCATCCGACGCTGCTCAGCCAATCCAAGGCTAACAATCCATGTCAAACAGTTCAAGTCCATTGCTTGACCCAACACTTGACGACGTGAAGCCTCCGACACCGAAGCTACTGCCGTCGTATCCGTAGTGAAACCCATCGCTCACTCTCTCTCATCGACATTGGGCTCCACCAATTGCCGTAATTGAGCATCCCACACAAGCCCAGGTCCTCCATCTCTGTAAGCATGTGACGCTGGAAAGCTTACCAAAGTGGGTAACGCTACCATGGGCCGTCCCACTAGGTTCACCACTGCCATGGGTGACCTATCAACGACTCTCACTACTTGAGATCGTCGTCCTGCATCCAAGATGCTATCAACCGTGAGATGCGCGGGTCGTCTCACTCCATCGTGGACGCGTTTAAGCACCTCTCTCGGTAACAAGTTCGTCCACTACAACCGTGGACGATGTGCACGAGATCCTACTCTCGCTGCATCCAACAACACTGCTGGTCCAACCCAAGACCGAACCTGGTGCACACTCGTCATCATATGTGCACGAGCATTACTCAACAAAGGAACATTCTCCAAGATGTACGCTGGAGAATCCATCTGATGCATTTAGAGATGTTGTAAGATTCATAACATCTCCCAAAACATCCTAGATCGTGGGTCATGCAAACCATGACCTCTCCCAGCACGCATGTGACCTTGACATGGCCACCCCGTTATCACCAAGTGAATGGTGTCAACAAACGTGAGATCATGCGCCCCCAGCAGCGAAATATCTGATGGCAATGCTTGCTGATATCCTCCAACGGCTGATATAGACAACAACTCAGGATATCTCTGCACCAAACGTGCCACGTGACGCAATGAGACGCGTCTTGCGACCTCATCTCTCTCCACATACAAGTATCGCTGTACTTGTATGCCTGCTTGCAATACCGTAGCCAAACTTGTGCTGATCCCTCCAAATAGCTCCAGCACACACACACCCTCCTTTGGATATTGCCATGCAATGGGAGTCGTATCCAACGGTGTTAAGGTCACAAGACCAGTAACAGGAACACACCGATGTTCCTCTACTGGCGGTACAAAGGCTTCACTCCAAGCCTGCTGCACCAACCGATCAGCATACTGCTGCAACTCTCCACTCGAACTCCAGAGTGGAACATCTAAAGCAGATGGTACTAATGTAGACATGATAGACATGTCCTCCACCTCCTCAAAAACTGGAGTATCCTCCGCATGGACATTGCCCTCTAACAACTCACCCGGCCAAGTTATGACCGATCTGAACCCTGCAATGGATGCCATCGTCTCTGATGTACGCTCTGTTGTCCCAACTCTAGCACTGAACCGCACTGGTAAGCGGCTCACTCGTCCCTCACCGGACTGCCAACCCGGTCTGTAAGATGCTGTCTCTGCCCAATAGTCGATCACAAACCCCATAGGGTATAATACAGCACCTCCAACCAATACATCATAAGACTCCGCGGTCGTAACGATAGCCTTGGCCTTCACCATGGAACCATCTGTGGGATGATCTGGTCTAACTCTCACCGTCAGCAACTCGCGTGTCATGTGTAGAGTTGTACCTCCTGATCCCCCTAGAGATGTTTGTAGCTGGAATGGACATCTCTCTACTTCGGACTTCCTCAGACCCAAACCGATACACGCCGCTTTCTCCAACATCAACGGTTGGGCTCCAGAGTCTAACAACACTTTATGTGGTCGATACACCTTCCCTGAAGGTGCCACCAAACAGAAGATACCACTTCTGTTGTCCAACAACACCACACATGGTTTCAATCCAGCACGGTCAATTGCCGGCCTAGCTGGTAACTCATCTAGTCTAGCAGTCGCTGCTTGCCAAGTACCACTAGTAGTTGTCCTGATCTTCGACTCCATGGACACATCTACCGTCTCTTGCTGAACCACTTCAGCACTAGAGGTAACCACATCCTCGCTCTCACTGAGCGTGGCTGCCAACTGAAACACTGGAGCCAAGCTGACTCCCAATGCCCTCATATCTGTGGCTGAAAATAGTAGGGCTCGCAAAACTACTATAGCCGCCTCCAACATTGGGTTCGACGTCGCATCCACAGACGTCTAGGGTTGACTCGCATTATCCTCACTCTTGGATGTCGATGCCTCCAACTCCACTGCACCATCGGTAGGCCGTTTAGGAACCATAGAAGTGGTCCTCAATGCCTCTGATAGCGTGAACGATTGAGGAAGTCTGGCCTGTCTACCAGCCTCCCCGCATTGTGGATCCAACTCCACTGACGCACCTCGTGGCTCAGATATACGTACTGCACTCCGAGTCACTGCCGCAGATGGCTCAATCTGCGCCACACCAGCCATGAAGTCGAAGTCACCTCCTTCTCCTCCATAAGACGTGGAAGCTTCTGTTCCACCAGATCTCCGCTGAGCCATAGCCATACTAGCTATCCTCTGCTCCAACTGCTCAATCCGAGCAGCCATACCTGCTTTTGACGTCGTAGCAGGCGGTGGACCAACTGGTCCTCTCCTAGGTGTTAGACCTCTACCTCCAGCTCGACCACCATGGCCTCCCTGAGCTCCTCCGCCTCGTCCACGATCAACCTTCCCTTGCCGTAGCTCAGGATGAAGATCAAAACAACGGTCACTACTGTGACCTGGTCGCCCGCAATACTCACACTACCTAGGCACCGCTTGAGACGTCCCAGATGTCTCATAACCACCTCTCCTTTGTGGACAATCCTTTTGCTGATGAGGACCATCACAAGTCCAACAAGGACCTGCTTGCTGCTGACTAGAGAAGGACGGCATGGGCTTCTGTCCACCAGATCCTCCAGCACCTCCATGGGATCGCGAGTGTTCAGCACGATCCTTACCACCACCACCACCACCACGCTGTTGCGTAGCTTGTGATCCTCGAGAAGAGGAGGTCGCCCCATGTGATGCGTCCCTGCTGAATCCAGCAGTCACCACCCTCTCCTCTACCATGTTGAGCTCTATCCTTAAAGACAACCGCTAATGTCGGAGCGGTGTCTCTAAGGAGAGTGGCATCCCTGACTCTCCTACGCAGCTCCCGATCTAGTATCCCATACAAGAACTGGACTACCTGTGCTTCTGTCATCCTTGGGTAACGCTGATCAACCGCCTCATGCGAGTAAACGCCTCGCGTAGGTTCTCTCCAGTCTTCCGCTGGAACTCCTGTAGACTCTTCAACTTGTCGGTCCGCACACCCTGATAATTCCTCAAACAGTGGAAGAACTGAACCACAGGGTTAAACTCTGGTGGTATCCCGCTTGCACTACCACCTGCTCCACTACTAGTGGAAGCACCGCTGGTAGTAGGGACTCCGTCATCCGTGGATGTACCACTACTACTGGCACTTGACCTCGTAGGTGCTACGCCTCTCGAAATTGCACCAGTAGTGATAGAAACGTAGTTGGGAGACCAATGTTGTCTCCACAACTCAATCTCAACACCGTAGTCTCGTCTGAACTCGTGATAATCGTCCATCGGCGGTCCCTCCAAGTGCTGAAACAAACCTTTCCACGCCATGAAAGGTGTGAACAACTGTGGGTTCCGCATCTGCTGCAGATCACACCAACTGCCGAACTCCTGGATGAAGTCATCCGACACCAACTGCCGAGCTCAATGATACCCACCACACCCGAGTAACGTCGAGGTCCCTTCGTGACCCCATAGATCTCGTCCATGTCCCACAACAACGATGTGGTGACACTAGACTCACCACCAGAAAACGCGCTGTCTGCGTCTGACTCGTCCTCTAGAACAACCAACGGCAATGGTGTAGGTCATCGGTACCTCACCCCACTCCGTGTATACTCACTGTCCGAATAGTCCCCACCAGAACCTCCCGAGAACTCCGTGGTGATAGAATCTCACGGACACACTCTCTAACCAGAATGTCGAAATCCTCGTCACCACCGTAACTACAATTTGCCTATCTCCGCTCCTACTGAGCTCACCTATCTCCTACTAGGACGGTCAAGATAAGGACAACCTGTACCTGCCATCACCACAAGCAGCCTCTCACGGTTTGTTGGTTGTCACTCCAACTGCACCGTGAGAGAAACAAAGATAGTCTGACTGGTCATTACTCCAACCTCACTACCGACAGCACACTAGAGTGAACTCACTCTGGAAATCAAGCGCCAACACAACACAACGCTGCGCACAAACCGGAAGCAGAATATGGAGGGGTTCCAACCACAAGAAGTCCAAACGATAACCCTCCATACTCAAACATTCACATAAAGAGAAACCCAGTCCCACCCAGACTGACGCGTCTTCTTCGGTGACCACATGCACAATATATGATCACCGACTGTTATAACCTGTACCTAAGGTCACTAACTAGATGTCCATACCTCTAGTAGCTCCAAAAATATCAACGTGATAGCTCTACTAGCTCATCCAAGACAACTGCTACCAACTGTCTTCATACGCGTCTTTTCGGTATAGGCAAACACTACCACAACAGCAGCTTCCTCTTAGTACTATGGGGTCGACCTACCACTCCTCTAGGAACGTACGAACAGGTCTCCTACTATCTTAAACCAGCCCCTAAGTACTTGCACGCATCCCTGTAAGACACCAAGAGCTATTGGTCTAGTGGTACAGCCAAAGTTGAGACTACAGAGTTAAGCGTCCAAGTCCAGAAATAGTGTTGGGATGGGTGACCTACTGGTTTTACACTTCCCACACAACTGAAACTTGGATACCTCTCTCACGCACGCCAGCAAGCTGGCTTGCGGCGGGCGCGGGCTCAGGCTTTGCTCCGCCTCCGCACTTTCGCACTCCACTCTCTGCTCTCACGCCTCCGCACTCACGCACCTCTGCTCCTCGAAGCCTCTACACGCAACTCCACACCTCGACACTCCCGCTCACTCTCCGCTCCGCTTAGAGAAGAGTACCCGGGCCAAACACCATAAAGAAGGACGAGTACAACGAGAAAACACCCGAAACAGCAACTCAGGGTCGAAATTGCACCAAATTGTCGAAATCAGCCAATTTGGAACTCGTAGACGAGATTTACGTCAGATTTTGGCCAACCCGTGACGTTCTTCGGCTTGTAACTTCGTCGATCCTTCACCAAATCGAACGATTTTGGTTGCGTCGGAATCGTCTTCCCAGCGTGCACCTACTGCACTCCTCAGATCCAAAAATTATCGACCCAATCCAACCTGACACTCCCTGACGCACTTCTGCTGACCTAAAACCCGTCACAAAACCCGTCACCAGAAATTTCGACTTCTCATAACTAAAAAACGGCTCGACCAAACTTCGTGAATCTTCCTGCACTAGGACCGTCTTCCCAGCGCGCTTCCAACGAGCCCACATCGGTCTGACATTGTCGACTATTTCGTCTGCCACGCCCAAATGCGCACTTCAGTCTGAAAATGATCACTTCAACACATTCCGTGAAATTTCAGCAGCGCTTCCGCACTACCTCACCACCAAATCGACTGCGAACAAGTTCAAACGACACCCATACACATAGCGATCGATCACAACACCAAAAGAAGCCACTCCACGCACGCGCACACCCGCAAATCGAAGATATCAACGATCTGCCAACTCCGAAGATACCACCGGCAGGAATCCGCGACCTGAAATCCTTAAACCAGGCCTCGCAATCCGAGTTCTTCAAGTGATAACAAGGTATGTACTCACTCCACCTGCCAACAGGCACTAGACAATCACTACAGTCGAGCCAAATCCACTCTGTGCTCGCAGAGAATCCAGATCTCACTCTCAAGACTACTCACCATAGCCAGGAGCTTGAAGGCTCAACTTGAAGAACTGAGGTCTCCAAGCCCCTACCTGCGAAGTATACCCCTTGTGGACACTCTCACCAACTTGCCCTAACGGTCTTACCGGGGTCCATCTTCGTACTCGGTCAACCTAGCCGAGTTACCAAACTGACGTGACATACGACAGATATCTCACTATATCGCTGAAGAAATTAAAACACATAAATACATAATAATATTCTGTGGACTTAATTTTTAAAGTAAATGTTCAATCATTTTTTAGTTAGATCTAATACAAGGTGTTAAGAATTGAGAATTGAGAATTGAGAGTATGTTAAATGATATTATATCTCCAAAAGAATGAAAATATTAGAAAATTAAATAACTTATCTCCTAAATATTATTACTTTTAAAAGTAATACCCTAGAAGAGGTATTTGAGATATACAAGGATAGACGTCTAGAGATCACTAAATCGTGACACCAGTTGATAATAGGGTATTCTTGCTCAGACTACTCAATTGATTCAGACGTTTGCTCACTTTCCATCTCAACTTGGAATCTATGAAATAAAGAATCAAATTAAAAATATTCACTAGCTTTATAAGTTATGATTAATTTTCAAGCAAACTACTTAATATTGATAGAGAAATGTTAAGATGAATATTTTAGAGGATTTTGGAGTAGAAAATTTTTGAATCAATAGAATTCATGACACATTGTACCATTTCGTCTCTATTGTTGCTTTCGTTATCGATCTCTCTTGAACTGATTTCTCAAACCGCAACTCCTCAACTTGTTCCTCCATGCATTGTCTAAATAACAAGTCTGCATAACAAGTCTGAATACAATCCTTGTTCACACGGTTGTTTCATTTTTGTTTTTTTGGTGTGAGGTCTAATTTCTATTCGTTTTATATGTGTATATATTCTCCTCATTGTATGTTTATCCGTGTATATATTCTCCTCATTGTATACTTTGCAAAATGCGTCATTCAGGTTCAATGATAGCGAATTACAATGCCAAAATTTTAACATCTATGTAGATATAACTTTTTGCCAAACTCTTTCAGAATTTCATATATTTTTTCTGATTGCGCATCAATTGGTAGGATTTTCTGGAGCTCTTTCAGTTGTCGGCAGACTCTCTTCGAGTCCTTCTGACAGATCAAAACTGTAGAGAATGTTTGACTTTTGTTACTAGATAAAAGAGACATTTCTCTTTTGTCATTCTCACTTCAAACCAGTACTTTAAACCTACAGTACACATTACGTTTTCTCTTTTGTATTTCTCTAAGTTTGGATTTGGCTCGTTTCAGATTTGGATGTAGAGATTTTGTCTTGTGATCCACAAGATATGCTTCCACGAGCCAAAATGACCACACAACCACTCTTGCAGAAAAATAAGATCAAAGTTCTGATCTTTGTTACAAAAATAGTTGACATCGAGATGCATTATTTTGATATTCTTTCTCAAATTTTGCAACAAGAATGTGTTAATGAGCTCATCCCAGTGGAGAGAAGAAACAACATACTTCATTTACACTATCAACGCATTTTATGGTTGTACTTTACATTGATTCAAAAAGTGAAAAAAAACTCCTTGTTGTTGTACTCGACTAGAAGAGTAATGCTTGTCTCATTGATTCAAGAAGTGAAAAATACCTCGTTGTTGTACTCCATAGAAAGAGTAATGATCATCCAATTTGTGCATGAAAAAATTGACTCCATGAAGTTGATGAGGTTATTGTATGAAAGACGTGATTGAATAGCACCATCGTTTCATTTAAGAAATATCTCAAAAGTATGTTTGACATGGACGATAATTACTAACTTTCTTTGGTGCTGCATACACAAAGACAAAGTGGAGCTTAATTAATTTAACCTTATTTTGCGTGCTTTACTATACAAGTATCATAACAAACATCCAATGAGCACTAATTTCCACAACTATTTGCGTTTGATTGTTAACTCCAGCAAGTACACACCACCGACCAGATGGTTAATGAGAGCATATATTCAACATATGCGATTTGATTTTCTCTAGAAATGCTACACACACTTAGAGTTTGTGATAAGGAATGATATTGATAATGTTTTGTTTTTGTAGACCATTGCTCGTACCAGATATTTTCAACAAGAGATGCAACGACAACCATCTACTTTACATACAAAAGCAAATACATCGTTATTGATACCTATCAAAGCACTGAGATTTTTTCATTGTAATAAGAGCTCGTTCGATAAGAGAACTTTTGAAATTTTATACATATCTTTTTTGTGATCAACATTATAGTCAACTTTTTTGGTTTGTTTCTCGACCGTAATATCTTAATTTGGAGATATCTATGGTTCATTTTATAGATCTCAAGATTCCAATCTTAGCCGTAGATCATCAATTTTTGACAATGAATGAGAGTATTACAAATGGATGCAGTTTTGATGAGTTAACCAGCAGATGCTAATTACAAAACTTTTGGATTGGAATTGATTTTGATGATATCTCATAGTTGATATAGTGAATCGAAGACCATGTCTTCCAAGTCTTCCATGTTCTAACCTTAGCAGAAAATCTCTTTCTATGAGAATGTTTGACTCCAAGCGCGTATGGTGTTTTATTGAAAATGACGAATGTTACTCGTAGGTACATTTGACGAAACAGACTATGAGGTTAAAAGTTAGTTGTATGACTATGAGTGAGTTCTAGCGTTCCAGAAAGGAGTTGGTGCGTTTAGTTCAAGTCCTCTTGAAAGCCTAGAGGGATCAACTGGAACCAATGATGGGTGCTAAACAATGCAAAACTTAGAAGACAGTTGACAAGTTAACTAAACGAGTGAATGAGACTTTCAAAGAATTAAAGCGAAAATTATTCGACTCTCAAGTTTCGGTTACACCGGATGTGAAAGTACATGTTATTGAAGAAGAGGATGTTCCAGCTGAGTAGAGATCGTGCGCACAAGTGGAAGTAGATATCATTCGAGGAAAATGCTGACTGAGAAATTCCTGACCGACATGTTTAGTAAGAGATAGACTAGATGTAGTTAGTAGTTCATTGTTAGTAAGTTTTCGTTAGGTTAGGAAGGAGTTCGTGACTGTGGTCCGGACTTCTCCCATATTATATCTTTTCTACTTACTAACATATACGAGATTTTGGATATTTATAATCATAAATCTTAAAAATTTTAGTTATTATGTTTAAAACAAACTTTGTCAATTCAAATCATAAGATAATTTCCATTTTTATATATATCTTCTTATAAAGTTTATAAAGTTTTATTTTAAGATTTTATTGCAATATCTGTCAAAAAATTCATAGCATCTATCCAAAATATAAGATTTATGATGATTATTTGTATGTTATTAAGTTTAAACTAAAATTTATATTCAAATCTCATAAAATATCATTCAGACGCTCTCACATAGTTCACAAATTACATACACTCGCGGGCCAGGGCTTCGCGATAGAGAAAATGGTTACAAGTACTTTGTGTGCGGTACCTCGTGAGATTGTAGATAAGCTAGCGACGCGAAAGAATGTCTAGTTCTTCATAACTGCACTTGACAATTCAAGGAGATTTAGAGAGTAGGTAGAGGAAGAAAGACTCACCAACCTCATGGTTGAATTTTGATTTATATATGACTTGAGTTGACTAGTAATTCTGAAGACAAATATTTGTAGTTGTGTTTTCTAGTGAAATTTCATGAGGACTTTTCGTTGTTTGAAGAAATACTACGTGGACCGATGTATGCAAAGGAACTAAACAAAGGAATTGTCGAGTTGTGAAATTATGTCCTTGTTGTCGTGGTATGCAAGTCTTTGAACTCTGAAACACTATGAGGTAAACCGTTGTGGTTTTGTGGACCGTTTATGATGTTAAACTTCAGGTTTTGGGATGAAATTTATCAACTTGGTCCAAAAATATTTCTGGTTGCACCATTCAATAGTCCTTGTTGAGATGATCAAAATTGATCTTTTTATCATCGCGAATGGAGCTAAGATGATAGAGTTACGAGCAGTAATGATTTCAAGAGTTTCGTGCATCACGATGCTGATGTGGCATCAGGGATGCTAATAGGCATAGTACTGACAGGACATGATGCTGACATGACGGATGCTGCTTGGACAAAGATGCTGACGGGACGTTAAGGTTGAGATGATAGATCAAGATGATATGTCATTGTGCATGTGCGTCACTTGACAACTCGGTACAGACAACATTTGGTATGCATGCATGGACGACACTTGGCATGCACATAAGGTGACACCTGGAATTTTATCCTCTAGCTTCTCAACACTATAAAAGCCGAGGGTTCTAGAGTTAAATATGGTGATTTTAGGATTAGACACCGACATGTTATCTAGATTTTTAGTTTGGATTTTTGAAAGTTGGGAGGTTAGGTCGGGTCATTTTGGTCACTTTTGGGTCTTGGTTATAAAACTGAGTGAGCTCTCGTACAAGTTTTCGTCTTGGAATGTCATAATAAACTTAAAAAGGTCACAAAAGTTGCTACAAAGGTCATAATCATGAGTTTTTGGTACCATTGGATAGGTTTTTCAGAGTTCGTTGTATTGATTTCAAGAATTTAAAGTCTGGACTCAAGGAGAGGAAGCTATGGCCGTTTGAAGAGTTTGGCTGTTTTTTTAGTTGTTCAGGCACAAATTCACCATTAGGAGGTGTGGGGAAGTTTTGGACCTCAAAAGTGTGCAAGCCCTCGCACAATTTAGATCTCAAGAGGGTAAAAACTCTTCGGAAGGGCATAACTATTTGTACAAAGCTCAGATACGTGCATAATATGTATCATTGAAAAGGTCTTTTCAAGAGATTTCAAGTGACATCAAAATACTGGATTTGGAACAACGTGGAGGGTTTTAGAACTGTTTGAAGTTTTTGATAAACTTTGGAGATTTATGCCCAAAACGCAAGAGCCCTCGCACAAGTTTTGCACTTTTGGGTAGGACCGGAGGCTAGGAGTCCAAAACTATGCGAGCTCTAGCATAGTTTTCAGTCTTGACTCGGGCTAAAACTTCAAACGATCATAACTATTCATGTGTAAGTTAACAGACGTAAGAATGATACTGTTGGAAAAAGCTTACTGAAAGTTTTCTAACAACATTAAGAACAGATGATTATTTCGACAAGTACAGAGGATACTGAAAGGGGGGTTTGAAGGTCGTCCTGAGTTTCAACCTCTAACACAAAATTGCACGAGCCCTCGCGTAGTTTCTGCTTTGGTGGAGAAGGGTTTGGAAAGAATACTTCGAGGTGTCATAACTTCATGTAAGATATCAATTGACGACGATCTAAGTACCATCAGATCTGATTTTCAAAGGATCACGTCTTGCACCTCAGGTTTAGGTTTTGAAATAGGTTGGAGGATTTTGGAGTCTGAAAGCCGTGGACTTAGAAGCGACGTAAGTTCTTCCACGAGAATCAATAGAAGACATGTTTGGTAATCGGATTCAGTTTTTTGAAGGTTATGTAGTTGTAGCATTAGATTAGGGTTTTAAGAATTTGTGTTAAGACCACAAATTATTGAATCTATTTTTCTCAACCCTATGTGCTTTTCACAGCCATATACCTTATGTATACTCCAATACACCTTTTGCGTCTTATGATACGACATCTTTAGATCAAGTATGAAGAAATTTGTGTTTGTTCTACTGCTATTGTCTTAGATGCTACATTATCTTAATGAAATGATATTTAATATCTATATGCTTGGTGCGATCATGAGACTTGGTTGTGTTGAGGAGAGCAATGATACTTTGATTGTCACCAAATATTATCTTTGTCTTGTCGTCAATGAATTATCATAGCTATATTGCTTCGAGGATGCTTAAAGAGACGTATTCGTCTTCTGTGTTGGATAACGCAATTGACTTTTGTCCGTTTGATGATCAATTGATCGCTCCTTGTGCATAAACAAAAAGTTGTTAGATGTCAAACATCGTGATGGAAGCTGATCATCCCAATTTGCATCATTGTATCCAAAAAGTGGAGATGGTCTAAGAGAGTGTCGGTACTCAAGATAATGATTTAAGATTCCTTTGATGTACAGTAAAGTTCGTTTGATGACAATGATGTGCTCCGAACTAGGGTTTGTCATATATTGTAACAGCATGTTGATGGTGTACGTGAGATAATGTCGTGTACAAACGACGATACAGTTGATAGAGCTTGTGGCACTTTGATAAGGATATGAAGCCATCAGTGCTCTCTCATCCTCAACGGCTGCGTTATTGTTTGGAGAAAGCTTCTCACCATAGATGAGGATTATTGACAGGTGTGGAGTCCTGCAGTCTGAACTGAAAGAGCTTTTGGTTTAGGTACAAGGTCTAACACACCCAGATCCATCCTTATAAGATATCTCGCTAAATGTCAATGATGAGACAATGATGGATTGATCCAATGTTGCTCATGTGAAACCTAGAACTTAGTTTGTCTTTGGTTTATGTGAGTAGTTCTTGGCTGCTACTCGTAATGATTGTGTCATCAACATATAGTGCAATATCACAAAGTGATAGTTTGGTGCAGGTAGTGGACGTTCTCATCTGCTCTAGATTTGAAGAATACAAGAAAGATGAGATATCTTTCGATTATTTGATATCATTTACGAGAAGATTGTTTTAGTCCATAGATAGTACGTAATAGTTTACATACTGGACCTTACCGTGTTGTATTTAAACCTTCTAGAATGATCATATATATATCTTCAGATAAAACGCATTTGAGAAAAGTTGTCTTTACATCCATATGGTGCACGTTGTCATGTTGTGGATCGACCTCATAGTGAACATGGGACACCGAAAGTATTACAACTGACATTCTCACTAAACGCTTGCAAGACTCGAAGATTGAAGGTTTACTTTCTAAAGATAAGTTTCTAGAATGATCATATATATATCTTCAGATAGAACGCATTTGAGAAAAGTTGTCTTTACATCCATATGGTGCACGTTGTCATGTTGTGGATCGACCTCATAGTGAACATGGGACACCGAAGACATTCTCACTAAACGCTTGCAAGACTCGAAGATTGAAGGTTTACTTTCTAAAGATAAGTTTACTAGAATAATTCATCCAATCATTGAGTCAGAGTGAAAGAACCCGTATGTGTAAACATGGAACCAATGAAAGCTGACTAAGCCGGCAGTTATAGGGCGTACGTGTCCGAGGCTGTCCAGATCCTATTTCCTCCTCTCTTGGACTAATAAAGGGTCTTAGGGCTCCACTCTCTATTCACTTATCACTTACTTACCTTCCATTGTGTAAAGTACTCTCTAGCTCTCTCCTTCTTTACTACTCTTCTTTTGTATGAGTTTTTTTGGTAACTAGGCATTGGTGTTTTCCTCAGTTTGTAAAGGTAAAAAGAGGATCACGATGATCGACACTGCACAGACACATAGAAGGGCAACACTCTGCAAAATCCGTCCAATCTGAAGTCCTAAACGGATCAAAACATATCACAACATGATACTTGACCAGGAACTTTCGCTACTTGATTAGAAGGTCAAATATACTAAAGTTATCCCAAATAGCTATATGATTCGTGATGGTATCCCACCGCTAAGGGTCCAGTCGCACATGGATTTTTTCACTCAGTTTTTTACTCGAACATGCGTTCGCTAATAAGAGGTGAAGTCGCACTTATCAGTTTATTAGGTTCTCATTAAACTGGAGTCGAAAATATTCCAAAAAATTAACTGATTTCTAGAGGGTTCTCTTGGATACCCTCTTTGGCTGTTTGGCTTCCAGGTTGACACGTGGTATATTATCTGTTGACTTCTGTTAAAATAAATATAAAAATATAAAATATTATTTATTATAAATCTGGTTGTTTTCTTGTTGACACATGTCATACTACTGTTGATTCTATTACAATAAAAAAATTACAAAAAAATCTTTGTTCAATGTAATAAAACCTAGACCATGGTTCCGGTCATAACATCTATTCCACGTTTTGTGGAGTGAAACGTGGAATGAAAAACCTTTATATTCCAAGTCTGCAAATCTACTTCGGATCTAGAGGAAAAACTAATAAACTTATGATAAACTACTCGTGAGAAACTAAGTGCGATTTGACCCTAAATGTGCTGGTGATTTAAGCAGAGTTCATTATCGGGGCTATATAATTCACTATTCCTCTTCTTTTCGTTTTCGTTTTTGTTTTTCTTTTTTAATATAATTAAAAAGGAAAAAATGCATTATTAATATTTTAATAATGCACTATTCCAAACTTGCTGCTGCGTAAATTTATATACCTGCCATGCCGCGTTTATGCTGCTGACACGACTTCCAGTCCATTGCGACATTCATCAAGAAAACGTGGCGCGGCATCGGGAAGCCACAGTTGGTAGCCGGTATGGAGAAGTTTACCCTTTTGCGATAAAGGAAGACGATCGACCTCCGGAGCGTTTTGAATTGTCGATGATAGATAGATCGAGAAAAATGAAACTCAAGGGATCATGTCACTGTGGTGCGGTTCGATATGAATGTGAATCCAAGCATCCTTGTCCTTACCAGGTGAGATGCGATGTTTTTCACTCGGACTGAGCCTGTATGATCACGGTCGTTTCTGCCATGTTTGCTTCTAACTACTATGAATGCTCAGTAGCGTGAATGTCAGTAGTCAATATCCGATTTTGTTGACATAGCTCCTTTTGGTATAGCTTTGTTACTGCGGGATATGTCGGAAGACGACAGGAGGAGGAGGCTTCTCAATCAACATTGGCGGCGATGCGAGTTCCTTGGTTGTGACAGGCGGTGAGAACATAACCATCTATCAGGCGAAGATTGGAGCGACTGAGGGTTCCTCTGCCAAGGTACATATCGTCTTTAAATCTGTCATGTGCTCCTGATGGATATCGTAGATCGTTACACATCGGGACAAACGAATCGGGTAAGTGTATAATTTTCTGGAGCTATTGAGTATTTCTTCATCTCTCGACATGAGGTGTTTCTACTTCGCTTTTTCTACGGTGAGTCAGTCTGTGAGTTGCGATTTGGTCTTCCATTCATTCCTGCCCGCATCACAAATCTCGGGTAAGCAGCATGTAACTCAAGATCAAGGAATGGATTTTTGGGACTTGGCAATTCCCTTGTTTTGCTGTCAATGCAGGTCCGTTTTGCTTCATCTAATGCACTTTTTACTTGAGATAAACAGCTCTGAAACCAAGCACGAACAGTCCAAAAGATGCCTGAATGTCTGCCAGTTAGATGCAATTGGTAACCAACCTTCCACTTGTCATTTATGATGTGAATCACACTTCAGAGTCACAGTTCATATTTTTTCTGATGTTCTGTGACAGTATTATGACATGTATAAACTACGAAGTGTAGAGTTAGATTTACTATGCTATCAGTGTTTCTCGACAAAGTGAGATGAGGATCGTTGAGCTGTAAGGAAGTCTGCATTTACACTTCGGCTCGGAATGGTTTGATTTACTTTGTTGGGGATATGTGGAGATTACGTAGCTAGTTCTTTTGTCTTGCTTAAAGTTGGCATCCAGGACTGGTGAAAAAGAATTACAGTCTTTGCTTCAAATCATTTTGTAGGTAAGTGAGCTGCGTCGGCGGTTCTGCAAGGTTTGCGGATCGGCTTTGTGGTTTGACGATGATAGATGGCCTGAGTTGATACATCCCGTTGCTTCCTCTGTCGATACCGACCTCCCAACACCTCCAGAGAAAACACATATTATGCTAGATTCCAAGCCTTCTTGGGTCCAGCCGGCTTTTGGACCCGAGGATAAGAAGTATGGAGGCTATCCTGAGGAAAGCCTTGCGGAGTGCCATCAGCGACTCGGCCTTGAGAAATGATGCAAGGGAATCACAAAGTGGCGGTGCCGAGGCGAGAAACAGTGAACTAGTTTGTTGCAGAAACCAAGTAGTTTAGAAATACAGGTATCCTGAATGGTCATCCAGTTACCAAGCATGAGGTTTCAGTCTTAGAAACCACGGAAATGGAGAGAACGGATCTGGAGGTGTTAGAAGTAGCGAAGATGGCGAAGCTGATTCCCCCCGATGTCAAAGTTATTTCAGTGCAGAGTCTGGACTAAGTGGTTACACGCAGGTCTTGTCATGTGGATGTGGATCAGTATGTGCCATCGCTATTTTGCTGTCACCGATACAAAGTCACTGATCTCACAGACCATTTTACTATAACACTAAACACGGCCCTCTACAATCATTGGAAACGATGAAGAATTGCGTCGATATTACTCTGACCATTCTTCAGTTCTGTTGTGAATATCACATGGCTTGCATGATTTACCACAACTCCATTACCCATTCGATTTTCTTTTATATATGCCTCAAATGATTCTGTACTCAGTATACTTAAATGAGATTCCTTTATTGCGTGGGACCTTCCAAATTATTATAGATGGGAACTATGATTAAAAAAGTTAACATTGTCTTTCTTATTGTCGCTTACTTTATACTTTGTGAAGAGATTTATCATGACTACTTGTTTGGAGAAGGTACATGATCTTCGAAAGAGAAGCAGCAGAAGTACTTACAGTAGGCAGTAAGTAAGAAGTACAGTCCAGATGTAGGTAGTAGTGTAGTGTGTAGATTATGTAGTGTCCGGATGTAGTGTAGTAGTGTCAAAGACATCAGTTAAATTCTCAGGTGGCCTTTCTGGATGCTACGGTTCTCATCAGCTTGGCTTGACTAATCATTGTGATGTATCTGTTAATGTACGTCACGAGGGAAGTAAAACGAAACAAAAACAAAAACTCGTGCAACTGCTAACTGATTACCACCTCCACCTAAGCTGGTTTGGTTGCACTCAGAAACGATATTAGGTGAAGAAAATTAGGAGAAAAGGTAAAAAGAAGGATATTCTTATAGCGTTGTGAACTCTTGCCTTTCTGCTGCATCTAGACAAAAGTGCTCCTTCCCTCGTGCATCACCCTTCTGATCACGATCCACAAATGCCGATCCTGCAGTATCTCCAGAGTCCAGTTCCAGCGTGCAGCTTGTATTAGATCTTGTATCTCTTCATTTACCCAAATGCAGCATCTCTATGTGTCCAGCAAACCACTGTAGAGCCAGGAGTTTCACGCCATGACAATCGTCTGGTGTAATGGTTCATGTTGCTCTTCTTGTGAAGTATAAGGGTGTAGTCTAAGCTTTCGACTTGTGTAGAGACACAGAGAGAGAAACTATAAGAGCCTCTTTTATCGGGAATAGGTAATTAAACATCAATACAGAAAATTATATATTTATAAATATTTCCAATCACAACCAGAAATTGGCACGAATTCTTTCACTTTCCTGTCATTGTCAGAATTTATCAAACAAATAGAAGTTATGATTCATCTCAAAACAAACTATTTAATATCGAAAGAGATATGTTAACATGAAAACTTTGAGATTTTCTAGAAAAAAAGAAAACATTTTCTTCAGACTCAAAGAACACTCCGAAGGAAAAAGAATATTTTCTTTCATACTTCTATGGTCACACTCAAGGTTGAACCGTTGAACAAAACGATAAAATATATTAGACGAAAAAAAATCCTCTTGTTTTCCAGTTTTCACAATCGAGTATAACTAATGCATAGCAATAACCAATATTATATAATATTGGTTATTGCACTAATATTATCTAAAAACATTTAAAACCTGACTTTTCGGAGGGGAAAGTTTTCTCCTCTTAGTGAAAGTCTACATGTCTAAAGTAATCCGCTATAGGCATGCATATTAATTTTCCTTCGAGTTTGGAAGAAGGGAAATATAGATGATTTTAATTTGTATATATATTTAAAAAAAATAAAAAAAATAAAAAAAATCTTTGAAATCTTTATATCAAAAGCAAATTCAATCTACATGATTCGTTTATGAGTTTGATGTAAATGCAAAGACTATGTGTAATGAACTTAACCAAGTGATTTCTAATTTTAATACTATAAAATTTAATAAATAAATTTAAAATAATTCTCTAAAACGAATTTCAGAACTCAACCGAAAAATCTACTTCGTAAATTTACGCTTTACTCTTTGTCATTTAATATATTTTTGAATAAACTCTTCTGAAAAGAGTTGTCAATTGTTCTTGAAAATTTTGTAACCTGTGTGAACATTTTGTCTTTTTATTCTCCTGGCCAGAAGTGCACTTCTTTCGTGAAAGCCATGGTACAAGTTTTTCAATAACTGATGCGCGGACGAAGATAAACAGCAGTAAGTGAACAACTCATTGACATTTTCTGTCTCGGAGGTTAGGATGTAGGTGTTTCTCAAAGCCAAGTGTACTCTTATGAGCTTACTTCCACACAAACAGAGCCCCCAAGTTTATAGACATGTCTAAACCACACAGTTCCTTCTTTTTGCTACAAAAACCTACAGGTTTGGCAATGTGAGCCCCGAAGGCTCCACTGACTGGTAAACTTCTCGGGTGCAAAACAGCCTTAATCTTTCCTTCGCCCTCCTTTCTTTTGATGGGTCGAGAAAAAAGATATACATTGCCAGTCAGATCGACCGACAACCACTTATGAACAACAAGTCGGCAATCATCCATGTTTTCTAGGACACTCTCGAATCAAAACCGAATCGTTGACGAGTGTGTTTCTCAAAATATTGTGATCTGAATGCAGTTCCAATGAAGAAGGGCAGGCGAGTCTCATTTCCGAGAGCAGTCACAGCAAGAGCAAATGTCCATCCAGTTTTTGCCTCTTGAGAACTTCTTGCCAGACATTGATCCGAGCAGAACCTTAAGTAGCCTCACTACTGCAATGACTAATATATGCAAAACGCGCCACACCAGAAGATTCAAAACACTTCGGTGCACGAGTCGGAATTCATACATTCTTTACTAAATTACAAGTAGGATGATATGATTCTTGACTCTCAGAGACTAGGAGGCTACTTGACGCTAAAATCTCAGTTACATGTTTTTCCATCTTTGGATGAAGCGTAATACAACTTTCTTCTTCGGTACAGTAATCCAACGACTAGAGTATGGTGTAAATGATTTTAAGATTTTTATCTGTATTTTCTTTTCAAGAACTTTATGAATTTTGGTATATGCGTTTATAGGGATAAGAATTGTCTTTGTTAAACTTTGGATTTTATTTTATTCAGATTTTCTTTATCAATAAAAAAGTAAAATTAATTAATATAGAAGAAAAAATAAAATAATTTTAGTTGTAGTATAGAGTTTCTTCGCTGAAATGTTATGTTGAAATGCTGTTATCATTTTAATTTACAAATCGTAAAAGAACTTACTTAATGGAAGTTAAGAAATTTGCTCATTATTTCATTGTTAATTGTTCCTAAATTTCTATTTACCATAGAAGTATGAAAGAAAATATTCCTTTTCTTCATAGTGTTCTTTGAGTTTGAAAAAAAAAATTCTTGGCTCTGAAAAACCTCGAAATTTTCATGTTAACATTTCTATGTCAATATTTACACAGAGAGGGATTCCGGAATTGTCCGAGGTGAATAAATGGTCTATATGCACTATTAAATGAACCATATTACGGTGTAAGTGTAACTTTCCGGACTTTATCAGTTTCACTGTAAGCAATGGGCAAAACATTAGAAAACGAATTTGCTCCTACTGCACCACAGTGAAAGTGAAAACGCACCATATTTCTCTACATCATTTACACTTAATAGAATGCACCACTTCTAGCAAAAAATGGACTTGGAATGCATTATATTCTTTACATCGTTTACACCAAAAAAAAGTAATGCACCAAGTGTGATATATCTGGAACTTTTGCTAGGCAACCATATGAACAGTCATACCATTCGATATCGAACAACAAATATTGTGATGAAACTTCAAATTTTTATTGGTGAAGAAGTTGAATATTGTTCGTGGATAGGAGAATTTCATCCCCGACTCTTTTCACATCTCTTACTATCTTAATCCTGTGAATTAACGCCCACTGTACAAGTTTTTCTAATAACCATGGCTTGTCATTGCCTCGACTTCGATGTCCTACAAAAGATTTTGGACCTTTTAACGTCTTGGACTTTTTGTTTAGATCTGCGATGAACTTATTCAGCTTTCTGTATATATTCATTACTTTATCTTCTCCCATAGTTATCATCGCAATAGTAAGTATAGCTTGCTCTCCAAATTTGCTGACATCTACAGGTACAGCAGACGGATGATCTGATCAACCGTTTTGAACCTTTTTACTCTGCGCTAAAGAACTGTATGTTTCGGACGGCTAGATCAGTTGATCCTTCCAGATCTGCATGAGACATTCTTTTGATATGTTTTCCTTTCAATCTTTGCACATGAACATATGGTTATAACGAACCAAGTAAGTGTCATTATAAACTAATCGTAGAGAAATAGATACTGTAACAAAGAAGAAAATGTACCCTGTTGTATTATCATGACCAAAGTAAGAGATATGCATGAATACATATATTGCTACCAGAAAGGATCTAAGTCATGGTTCTCATGGTTCACATAGATCTACCTTGGCTTTTCCCTGTAAACTTTTATATTATTTTATAATTATATATCGTTGAACAGAGCAAAAAAGTGTATCTCATACAAGGGGAGAAGCAATTTCCAAAAAAAACAGTAACTTTGCTTACACATAGGTAAGTTCCAAATAGTTTCGAACCTAAAGAATTCGGAGTACAAGGTAAGTAACAAACAGTGGTGTATCTGTGGTCAAAACAATGTTAGTTAAGTGTATACATAACGGAAGATGAGCCAAATGGAAATTTGTCAAGAGCAAAGCTGAGATGCTACTCCAGGTGTGGAAGGACACAAGAGATTGCCGTTCCAAGTACAGCAGTAAAGAAAAGTGTAATGTGTATGAGAGTGTTTTACTTACAAGAAGAACAACACTAAAAAGATAAAGTGGAAAAATTTAAAATACAAAACAGTATGCATGATCCGAAGAATCTATCGTTAAGCAGTCGAGATTTTTTAGTATTGACTGAAAAGACAGTACGTTTACACTTTAAGAACCTAAATGCCAGCAAGTTACAGATCGAAACATAGAGAAAATACTCTCTCGGTTTATGCACCTCAACCTACTCCTTGATTTCATGAGCACATAACACAGACAATTAGGCTATAAATGATCAAGAAACTGAAGATCAGGATCACACGAAACTGAGGACTTTTCAAATTCAAACAGGACCGCCTTTTTGTCCAAGAGTTTATGTTCAGTTCCGGAACATATGAGACAAACTCTCTCTCTCCCACCGTACTGCAACTTGCTACTTTCTTCTGCTCTTGTCGACTATAGTCTTACCACTTTTGATGTGTCAAATTCTTCCTCTTGACACCCTTCTCCTCATAGTTTTTCAACTTCTCTCACAGCCCCTACAACTCCTAGCTCACACAAGGGAACTGCATGCTCCATTCTTCTGTCCAGTCCCTACAATACGGAAACACAGATCTCAGTGGTATAATAGATATCATGTAATACCTCACCTCATCCGTTCTTTCTCCTTGCTCCAACAATCCGAATCAGTGACTCAGTGCTTCAACACTCATAAGTAGATCTCGCTCACAATTCTACAAAGAATAAGAAAAACTCAAGAATAAGAGGAGTCGCAACCAACGAATTAGCGTGAAAGCTCCAAAAACATGTTGGTGCCTTATTAACCCACCCTCGTGACCGAAAAAGAATCACATAAATCATGCAAGCAAGAGGTATCAAAGACAACACATTGAGGCTCATACGAACGAGAAAAATCCAAAGAACAAATGACACAAAGAAATCCAAAGAACGAGCAAACACTCACGGTCTAGGTACACGTAGAGGGAAGCAGACCCCAAAGTGAATGCCCGGCATGAGAATTAAGAACTTCAAAGTCTAGAAGATATTACATGTCAACGATATATAGCAAATATCCGTAGATCAAAGAGATGAGCATGCATGCAAGAGGTATCAAAGATAACACGTTGAGGCTCATACGAATGAGTGAAATCCAACGAGATAAACTGAATATCAAGATCAGAAGAAACTGAGGACTTTTCAAGCTCAAACAGGATGGTCTTTTTGTCCAAGAGTTTACTTTCAATTCTGAGACATCTGAAGATAAACTTTCCTTCGTGAAGTCTTGTGAGACTCTGCGTGAGCTTGTCAAGAGAACTGCAAATAATCCAATCTTATAATGCAGAAACACGAGTGGTCAAAATTGACGATCAAGAATTGAAGTTGACCCTTGACTTAATCCACGAAGCTTTTGTTATCCTCGAAAGTTCTGTGTTGTTATCTCGTTCGTGAGACACGTCCGAATAGATGATTGGTTTTCTGATTATGATAAGGTCGAGAAGAGATACTTCGCACGAGAATGTGCTTTTGAGGGATGGAGATATGCTTTTCAGTGCTTGAATGTGGTTCTCTTGACGAGAAGAAGACCTAAAATTATTATCGGTCAACTTGCCTTATATGTGAAATCTAAAGTGGAAGGAGTAGATGTGGATTACGATTGATCTCTATTCATGTTTTAGAACTTGGAAGCAGAAGTGTTGCATCTGCAAAGCACGTCAGAGAACAAAAGAAACGAGGACCCGTAGAAACTTTCTTATGCTACATTTGGATATCTTCAGCGAAGAAGCCTTAGTATTCTCCATCCAACACTTTATACGCGATAGTACTCATCAAGATATTCACTAAGAAGAGCTTGATGTGGGTCACATTGATGCAGATACCATGAAATCCTCTTCTCACTTTTTAATGTACTTTCGTGCATTTCTACTGCTCACTTTCATACGTTTCTCTCCTCACTATTTGACTACTCTAAATGAGTTATGTTTCTGCTCTGCTCCGAAATGAGTAATGTTTGTAGTGAAAGTTATATCTAAGGTATTGTTTTAGTGTTCAAAGAGATAGTGAAAGTTGATTCTATAGTCTTGTTATAGTCTTGTTTCTATAGTAGTTTCTATAGTTGCATTGAGCTCAACGCGACTTGGACCTAGATCGCACTGAGCACGGCCGTCTAGAGGTCACACTAAGCTCAGTGCGATCGGACCTGGATTGCACTGAGTGCGGCCGCGCAAAAGTCACAATGAGCGCGGTAGTCTATCATACGCATTGAGCTCAATGCAACCGATCCTAGATCACATTGAGGTCGATCGTATTGCGATCGGGCTGAGGTCGCTCTAACATCGATGCGAGTCGACCTGAGATTTAATTTATTTCTATTGTAGGATCCTCCGGCACTCTAGTCAACAAGAGGAAAGAGGAGGAGGAACTAGATGCTCGGCTCGCGATCAAAAGAGAAGAGGAGGAGACTTTGAACCTCAGAATAGCAGAAGCCAGCCGGAGAGAGGAAGAAATGTCAGAGCGACTGCAAACACAACATCAAACTATTGCAAGGAATTCGAAGGAGTTGGAAGCGTTAAAAGCGGAGGTCACTCGTCTTTGTTTTTCAAAACTCTTTTATCCGAGATTGACCGATCCGACTCTAGTAAGGAGGAAAATGTTGATTTTGAATTTGAACGGATTGTTGATAAGAGTGGGAGGTAACAAGTTGGAACTCCAAGGAGGCAAAGAGAGAGGTTACCGAGTTGAAAGTTGCAAAAAAAATTTGTTCTATGTAGTACGGAAGGGAGTTAAAGAGTTCACTGAAATCTACTGTCAAGATTTTCAAGTCCTGATATGGACATTGCGTATGTTGAGTAATACTGCAATTCTTTGATCCATGGAGAACAAAAAATACCTCCATGTAGGGATCACTTTGGGTCAAGTAAATTAGATAAACTCAATGCTATCAAAATTCTTTTAAGTTTTATCAGTTTGTACTAGTTTATACATATCTTATCGTAAACTTGCACTGTGCAGATTTGTAAAATCTTCGGACAATCCATGTGTATTTGTTTCAAGACTATCAGAGAAGCTGCCACGGGTAATTACTTGTATATGGAGGATTTCTCTCGACCGTTCTCGTATAATTTATGTACACGAGATTCGTGTTGACGATGATTCTCTTGAAAAATTAGTACTAATCATCCGTTTAGTGCAATCCATCCCCTCTATTTTATGTCAGAATCGGCTGATATGGATATAGATGATTATTTCTTGAATATACTTTTACCATGGTTGAAGACATGAGAAATAACACCCTAGAGACCTCAACTTTTGGACGAGATCCTTTTATCGCTCTTAAAAGCTACTTGGGCACTATGTCTGAGGAGGAACTCAACTTGATATGGTGTTCTTGCACTTTCCTTCAGCAGTCGAGTTTTTGACCAAACTCAAATCATGTTAATCATTTGTGAATAGAGTCATGTTATTTTCTGGTTCATGATGATATCTATGTTTGAACACTCCTGTGTGATTTTTGATATTTGTGTTATTGCGATACTTGTCACTCTCTTAGCGTGATTTCTGTTTCCGTCGCTATGAACTAGTGCTTATCACTACTACTATTAATACACATCACTAGTACTTATCACTATCAGTGATTTCAAAGAGCGATGCAGTTCTATCGCACTCACAGCGGAATTGCACTCACGAAACTACACTCACGTCAAACAGTGCGATCATGGCTTTAATTGCACTCTCGTTGCACTCACTTTGACGAAAGTTCTACTGCACTCATAGCAGAATTGCACTCACCTCAAATAGTGCGATAATCGCTTAAACACCACTTTCGTCGCACTCACTTCGACAAAAATTCTATCGCACTCATAGCGAAACTACACTAAACGCTAAACACTCATGTCAAACAGTGCGATCATGACTTTAACAACACTTTCGTCGCACTCACTTCACTTCGATAAAAGTTCTGTCGCACTCAAACATCAATACGTGTTGAATGAAACTAAACTTTCAACACTGTGAAACAAAGCAACAACACTACCAAACAATGCTCATCGCACTTCACAGCGAAACGAAAGAGCTTAAACAATGCTTGTCGTATTCACAGCGAAACGAAAGAGCTTGAACGCTTCGAACTACACTCTCATCGAAATGAAAAGTGCACTCACAACATCCATTATTCTCCGAACTTATGCATAAAAGCTTTATGTATGGTTTACCACCAAACTACATCAAGAGTGGAATAAAAATCCACTCGGACTTCTATTATGTTGAAGATAAATTCTAAGTACTTTGTTTCTCTGATATATCCTGTAGAGACATTCTCTCTCACTAGCATATTCGGATCTCTATCGGATTTTATAATTGATTCTTCATTTTTTCTATCCACTCATCTTGAGTTTTTGAGTATAAAGTTATGGAGCATGGCACAACAGCCTACCCATCTAACTAAAAATTGATCTTCAAATCTTATTTTCAACTGGATTCTAATTTGCTTAAAAGAATGTCAACGAGACTTCAAAATACATATGCAGTGTTCGTTCGTCACTCTAGCATGTGCTAAACACGTATTAAAATCTTATTTGTCTTTATCTCATGTACTCATCCGAAACGATGGAATAAGATGGCACATCAATGAATATATTAAATCACCAAGTAAATATTGATCTACTTCAAACATAAGAGTATTACTGTCAATGTGTTTTCAGAGGACTGAATTCCTCAAACAGGTGATATCTTGGTAGCTCCTCGGCATACAATGTAAATTAAAAAATGATCCTCTTTCGATGACAACATACAACTTGAGAATTCACTGAATAATTACACTTTTGATCTTAATAAGTTTCTCCATCGAATAGAGATCTTTGTGATAAAGATAATAGAGTCTCATCTATCAACCCTACGCATATCAAAAATCCTTTCAATGCAAAAGCTTCTGAAATGATTCGCCTTTCTTCACGATTTGGTTAACGAATAAGTACTCGAAGCCTCCATCACCTTTTTAGTGTACAAAACCATCGTTCCATGAGTAATGTCTCAAAGAATCAGAGAGCGTCTTATGACAACACCATTTCAGTCATGTCTAATCTATCTAGAGCAACAGCAAGTTGCAAAGATACGGGAGTTTGTTTCACACAACTTACATTATGAAATACGAGATGTCCTTCCACTAAACTCACTAATTTACCAAAACTACGCCTATCCATCCTTGTAAGCTGTCGGAAAGAATCAGAAGAGATATTTTCAAAGTAATTTCAAAAAAAATCCTTACTTTTTGAAAATGTGAAACGATCCTATCATTCCAAATATCTCGAACTGCAAATTACTTTATACAACTCTATGAGCTCTTCGTCCGAGTCAGAACTGAATATATCGCTCTCTTCGGACGAACTCGTACAATCAACTTTCCATGTACATTCATCTTTTCGCTCTTTCCTCGAGTTTGAATCTTCTTTAATGATGGATTCATCGGAACTTGAAGATTCATCAGAGCTTGAGGATGCCAACATCACCCTCATCTCCACAATTTCCTCAAAATTCCGCAACAACTATTTTCTCTCCGACACATGCTGCATGGCAAACATGAAAACTTTGACACCCCTTATGGTCGCAGATCGACGAGCTGATTCAGATTCATGTCCTTGATTCTTTTTAAATGATTATCAAGTCCGTGAGAGGTATTTTCTTTGAATTTAGTTTTGAGACGAGGTTTAATTTAATGGGAGTTGAATTTAATTTAAGTTGGAATCATTTTGGAAGATTTGGGACCCATGGAGGGAGTTACTACTTTGACCAGATCAGACGTCCATGGCTGTTTCTTGGAGGGTTCTTGAAAAAATCAATCACTGGCATCTTTTATGGATTTTCCCTTTTTTCGTCTGTTTTCTCTATAGTGACAAATCTACTACACTAACTATTTATTCTTAGTGTCAAGAAACAAAAAAGAATTAATACAGAAATTGTAGTGTCTAGTCTTAATTCTACACAAATTTACTCGTGACGAAATTACAACATTTTCTCTCTCTTCCGTTTAGGAGATTTCTCTTACGGACAAATTATCAAACTGAATGTTTGCTTCAGATTTATCAAAACAAGAGCAACCACCTTCCCGTCCAGAGAGAAACTAGAGTAAAACATGAAGTACGTAGAACTCATAAGATAGTATGTATTCCTTTCCTAGTGGAAGAAAATATTACAAGATTGATTGTTCCCGATGTTTACAAAGTGACTGTCTTTGATCTTGGAGCATCTTACGACAGGATTTTCCAAGCCCGTCCAGCAGGCGTATTCAAATATGAGCATCATTTATATGGGGAAAAATATCTTGCTTACTTTCATCTTGAGCAACACTTGACGCACAACCGTAATCTTTGAAGAGTTCGAAGTTGGTTTGAGGGAGACAAAGAAGCCCATGCTTTATTAACGCAGTCATATTCATGTTTACGGGAGAGAAAAGAGATCATCAAAGAGTACATGAGACAGCAAGAACCAAGACTCGAGAATCTACAGTTCATGCTACATGGCAGCATACAAGCATTTAGATGGAATGTGGAGGAGATATACTCTCAGTGGTTTGTAAATTATCTAAAGCACGGTGGAGGTAAGAAGATCTGTACATAGAATATTCCAGTCACCGAGATAGAACCGATCGTCTTATCTAAGAAAATATTTTCTGATTTTGCAATTACATCAAAACGTCTGATTGAAGCTCTGGATAGATTTGTAACTGATGCAGAATGTACCAATGGTAGATCTTTAAATGCAGAATGTGATGAATTATTACATATCTTGGTATCAGGAAAATTAGTTGTAGTTCTTATGGCTGTTACGTCCCTAAAGACAACACAAGATCTTATTTCAAGAGAGCAGCTTGTAAAATTACAACTATCCGCAGAAGCAATTGGAGTCATCAAACTAGAAAAAGCTAGACCATTCGCCCATACTTCTCTCATAAGTAGAGTCAAGACCAAACCTTCGAGTCTTGGATCGTACGTGTTACAACACTCTTATAGACTGACAAGGAATTGACGAATATGTATGTCCCAAAGGCTCATCCAGACAAACTCGATCATCTACAAGTCAAATGCGTCAAAACGATACGCTCTTCCTTTATTGTAATCTCTTTCAGAGTTTTATTTGCATTTCTCTTTGTGCTATTATACATAAAAAGATAGTTACTAAACACTGTAGTGCAATGAGGTATTGTGTTCACAGGGACACCTTCTCGAACTACCTCGAATTTATCTGTCAATCCAGACTTCCTCCAGTACAGCTTCTCATAGTCCATTGCCTACACACGTCTCTCTCTCGCTACACTCGATGGATGAACCTAACAGTACACAAAGTCGGATTGCCACCTGCAGATGGTACATCAGGGGATACATTCACGAATACCAATTTTGAGCAGGTGGATATAGTCTCACAATATTTAATCGAATTTTGTTGATGATAGTTTGTAGCAGTTGTAATCTTTCTTTGTGTGAATTCTGCAATGAACATTAACTACGTTTTCGACCTCTTAGCTGACTGACCATCTAGTCGTACTTTCATTTTGTTCGTCTCAGTTGCAGCGCAACATGTTGTTCCTTTTCGGACCTCATCTTTTCTTCAAGCATCAATGCTAGAACTGTTAGCTTTTAATTTCTTGGTATCTCTTTACATGTGTAACATGATGCAAATGAAGAACCCACACAATTCGACAAAGCTTATATTTACCGAGCGGACCCAACAAGCAGACCATACGAACCAAACAGAATTGGAAACTTATCAAACTTGACGTTGAATCTACTATCCTAGGTCCCGAAGTCACTCGAGTCTATGACCATGAATGATGTCCGTGGAGGTTCATTGTATGTTGAACTTAATATCCAAGATGAAGCGAAGGTAAAATTTCCGTTAAACTATTTTCAAGTTTAACAAAAAACTACAATGTTGTGTCTTCATTCAGATATACAAAAGCAGCATAGAGTCCAATTTAATATAAACAAAGATTGCAATAAGTACAAATACTTATTCTCGAAAGACAAAGTAAAATCAACTATTGGTAACTTTATACTTAACAAGTAAACAACACGTTAAAAAATCCTAACCTTACTGTAACTAGTTAAACCCAAGAGAAAACTTACGTCAAGACGAGCAAATTCGAAAGAGAGAGCAATCAACAATCCTAGCTTTTCTTGCGCATCTTCGTCTATTTCGCTCAAGGTTCACCTAGTAGCTTCTTTATCCATCCATTGTCAGTTGATGCATATATGTAAATCATGTTGGAACGTAAATGTGATAAAAATGGTCCTTCTTCTCGCGGTGCCATGCTTGTACCTCGTTCACTGCTATGTGCGATCATTAACTGCACATGTCAGAGCGAGCTTCACAATCCTACCAAAGCGAACTTCATAATTTGTTCGAAGGTAAAGTATTATCAGAGTGGAAGGACAAAGAAAGAAAATCACAGTTTAGACGAGCAAGGATCAAACAGCGAATAGCAGAAAGTGCACCACAGTTTAGACTCGCGGGGATCAACAAAAAGCACTCGATCCAACAAGTGATCGATCCAAATCAAAAATCACTTTCAGTGTCCGAGGTCCAAAATCACTTTCAGTGTGTAGAGCGCATCGTCCGACCTCACGCATATCATGTTCAGTGTATCGGGTGCGTGTTTAGTGCGACGGGGTGGTTCAGTGCAAATTGTCCCTCAGTGCGTCTTAGTGCGCATCATCACTGCTCATGTGCATCGTCTTGAAGTGCCTCAGTGCACATCTGCCTTAGTGCGCTCAGTGTGCATCACTCTCTCTGCAATGCATATCACTCTGATGCAGTTGTGCGCATCATCCTCAGTGTGACTTAGTGCATAACGTTTTGACTAAAGTGCCTCAGTGCGCATCACCTCAGTGCAACGACGTGCGCATCATCTTGAGCGCCTCAATGTCCATCGCTCTAAGCGCGATGGGATACAAATTGTCCTAAACATTTTTCATGTGACTAAACGATGGAGAAACTTTAAACCTTCTTCCACAAAATGTTCCTTTGTCACTCAAAGAATCTGTTTCGTGACTAATCGATTCACTCTTATGTACTTCGAGAATCTACTTGGAAAAATAGTAGAAAAAGAAATACTCAAGGCAGAAGAGAGTATGTGGAGTTGGAACAACTTTAACAAACTTCAAACTTTTACTCAGAGAAAAATATTTGTTACATCCTATCTAGTTTTTTTATAATACTTTTTATTTCCTCGAACGATTTACCTGCTTTTTGTAATTCAATGAACAATGAAGTGTGTCTCTTTCTACTTTCTTCTTTCTCGTGACTTTCTCTAGCTTATTTTTTCTCTTCTAATGTTACCATATGATACTCAACGTCAAATTCTCTATACTGGACTTTTTCTTTGATGCTCTCTTCATACAAATTCAACACATCTACTTTCATGTTTCTCTCGTTTGCTGATCTCTGATTCTTACATATCTCTTGCACAGATTGAGGAATATCTAGGACAGTAGAGGTTCCTCGACTAGTCTCTTTGTTTCCTCCTTCTTCGTCTTCGTTGATGATTCCATCTTCTTGGAAGTGAACTCTCCGCTTGCATTGAGGGTCATAACGTAAGACCTCATGTTCTGACGATATTCCTTGGGAATATAGATCAGGAAAATCAATGTTCACACGACTTTCAAAAATAATATTCATATACGAAAAAAGTGAGGACATTTTCCGTTCAATTTTTCCTCCAATGTCATCCTTGTCAACATCTCCTCCTCAGTAAGTCCTCCGCCTTTGCTATCTTGAATTTCTTTCGCTTTTTTGTACATATCTACATAGCAGTCAAATCGTTTCTTCAATTCAACACGTGTCACTACCGGGAATCCATTTTTTTCTAACAATTGAGCCGTCATAATCCCAAACGCAGTGGCTTTGCTAAGACACTTTCTTGCACCAACTTTCGTCTTCCAGTCTGCTCCATGTAACGTGGCAAAGTTTTCTTCATCCTCGATGTAAGTTACAATTTTCTCGTAATCATCAGAATTCAGACGAATTCACGATTTCTTCGCCGCTTCAAGAGTTTTGGGGGCCATAGCGATCAGAACTCTATCGCTACTTCCTACATCACTATCAACAAGAGAAACTCTATCGATACATCGTACATAATTTTCAATCTCATCGAGACTGTTTGCATCCGACTTATTCTCTTCACTCGTCATATTTTTACGCTCTCGTTCTTAAGTTCTTTATTCCACTCTTCCACTGCTTCACACAAATTGATGTTGCTTTTCAAGAAACGTGTGGTCTCTGTACTCACATGTTCACCATCGTATCAAATTAGTCGTTATTTAAATAAGAAGTACTCAATACTCTACACGGCCATGTTTGAGACCTCCCCTCAACTACCACGAATGTAGGATGTAGTGCTATCACAAAGTTGGACGTAAGAAACTCCTCACATCAGCTGTCGATGAGTTACGACAAAGATTCCCTCGTCCGTGAACAAATAATTCTAGAGGATAACGCAGTGGTTAGAACCATCATCTCACCGATGTGTGCTCGAGGGCTCCATCCCTGCCGTTTACTGGACGGACATCTACGGCCTGGGCACATGGTTTAGCAGAAGCTTTTTATTCCTAAGTCCCCTGTATGAACATTAAAACTCCCTTAGACCCCTGAAGTTAAAATTGGGGAAACACGCGACACAATGAATAGCAAACCGATGGAAAGAACCCATCAAGCCTAACAAGGGAAAGAAGGACCCGAAGGGCAAAGCAACTAACGCCCCGAAGGGTAGGGAAGAACACCCGGGGCTAAGCCACGCTATCATTAGCTCTAAGGTCGCATATCGCCCCTATAATGTAACACACGGGTAAGTTCGAAGTTAAAATTTACTTCCTCAATTCTCTACCCACCACTACTACTCGACGGACATCTACGGCCTGGGCACATGGATTAGCAGCAGACGAGTCTTCAGGCGGAAAAAACAAACAAACAATCCTCGTCGTCATGTGCTAAAAGAAAATCCTACTCCATGAGACCCAACCGGAAGATGGCGTCCTAGAAGAGGAGAAGACTGCGCGCGAGTACCCAAACGAGCAGTTTAAAATCCTGTTCGGCGCGCTTGGCTCTGAACAATGGGTACAGTGCATGCTGAAGCTGCGGAGGTGCGCAGTACGACAGAATCTTCTGCCATAGAGTAGAGAGGACCGGGTAGTGTTTACACATGAACAATGTCAGTGAGAAATCAGAGGCACGAGCAGAAGTGTTTGCCAGAAATTACCACTGAAACCTCTTCAGAGCCCAACTAGCAGGAGCCTCGAAATTAAATGATATTCTCAGTCTACAGTGATTTTTGGCAGTGCCAACTTTGTGTACAATGTGTAACAACTTTGTGTTACTGAACTGACAAATTGTCGAACCATAGGGTGAGAAACAGCACCTCTTGTTGATCGGTCAGCTCCATCACTCGTTCCTATGAGCTGTGCGTGAGTCTTTCTCTCCAACAGTGCAGTCGCTCTCGAGTACTTTTGACGTCTTTTAACCTCTCCAACTACACGCAGGCTCCAGTCTGTGAGACCGCACATGTGCAGATTCTGCATGTGGTCGAGAAAGAAGATCGTGAGACACTGTAGTCGCAGGACTAGCAGTGCTATCTTTCTCTCCCGACTTCGAAGATGAAACAAGCTTCCTTTCTTACTGTGAATTAACAGATAACACCCTCCATAGACTGTTAACTGTTGGTTACTTCGAGTAACAGTGAGCTTATAAGCTTGAAGCTTCCAACTAACTCATAAATGAGGATAACATTGCGTACCAGTTGGGGATTATACCATCGAGGACAACATAACGTACCAGCTGGGGATTATACCATTACTAATAGTGTCATTGTAAAGGGAAATATGCCTGAAGGTTAGTTACTGGGGACGCTCGTAGATGGCCGAAGAGTGAGGATTCTTCGCGCAAGTGAATTTCTTCAATCATTTCTCAGGACTATCCTGTGTCGTTCTACGGCTCTGATGTCACCTCACTACCAACTGCTTCTGTCAGAATTCTGAATTTGGTAGCAAGCTGTAGTCTCAGTACATTTTATGATAATACGGGTTTGCAGTCCCAAGGCATGTTTGGTCCTTTTCTCAGGAAATTTGATACTTGATCTAGTTGTATGATGTATTTTCACGTTGGGTTGAATAAGCGGACGGACACCGTTCTGGAGCGGGAGAAAGGATTAGCAAGAGAGTCACTCAAACAAAGAAGAAACATCTTGCTCCACTTACTTCTCTTCAGTAGAGCAAGAGGCTAAGGAGGAACCCCAGGGAAATGTCGAGCAACAGGTATAATCCCAAACCGAATCTTTTCTCTTGAGGATAAAGGTGCGATAATCTTCCCCGTAAATTGTCTATCGGCTTTATCTGTTTCACGAATAGTTCCAGTGGCTTCTAAATCCGTAATGTAAGGAGTGTGAAAATTTAAATATGTATACAAGCGTGTAGTAACCATTACCTCACGGAGCTTGAAATTCTTGAATGCTAGCGCTGTCGCGGATGACGAGACACCCGCCACGGACACACAAAAGGAGGTCTTGAAAAGGAGACCAACGATGACGATGTGGAGGACACAGCACAAGCTATAAGGCCAATCAGGATGTAAATTCTTGAACTTGGATCAAATAACTGAGCGGCAAATGTACCTTTGGGAGCTTTTGTCGACAGTCATCTTGCTCAAAAACAGTCGTCGACGGATTTCATATTCGAGAAGTGAAGTGGATCAGTGATTCATCTGCATGCTTTCTTGCAGGAGATCATTGCTGTCTTGGGACAGCAGCTTTACAGATGAAGATGACGAAGCAGTATTGGCAGAGGTTGACGATCTTGAGATTACCGTGAGTATCAAGTATGATCACTACCATCGTAGATTTGTCCACTGCTATCTTTCTTGGTTTCTCCAACATCGTCTTGCTTGAACCTAAAGCTTTGAGTTCCGAGGAAGTGGCAGCGTTCTCCTTGGCAAGTGAAAAGTCTCTCTTGGGTGAGACATCTTAACGATCGATCTCCGCCAGAGCTTGCTTACCTGAAGCTAATCCTCTGGACATGGCGTAAAATCCCTACGAAGGCTCTACAATGGGCTTTCCAGTAACTTCTCTAACATAGGTTTATCACCTTCTGGTTCAGCTCCACCCGCATGCTTCTTTGGTATCGTCGTAGGCACGGCTGGAACGCTCAGCAATCCTTCCAGACCATCTAATAGGCGTAAAAGCGATCAAAATATGCAAAGCCTTCAGCATCCAGAAGACCAGTTGCCTATACAAACGTTTCATGACCTCGTGCTTGTTTGTTCTGTCCTTAGATGTTCTCTCTATCATCTTTTACTCAAGTATCGGACTGACGAAATGTCTCGTGATGCAGAGGAAATGTTGGCAGCTTGATCAAGTTTGTGGGTCCCTATTTCTTAAATCAAAAACTCCCATTAAGAGTTCCGCTTGTCTCTGTGGGAAAAGGGGTCTACTGAGATTTTATTGGATGAAAAGTTCCGGTCGCGCTTTGTCAATCGATTTGTCATTTACCATCTATACGTCTTCAGCAGTGTAAGACTCTAAAGGTATTTCACCTCGTTGCATGTTAACTGCTAAATTAGTTCTTCCTGGACATGGCGTCTCATGAATGCTCTTTGTTACACATGCTTACCAGAAACAAGCACTTTGAACTCTCGTCAATCGAGTAGTCCAGTAGGAACTTCTGTTTATCCTATTCAAAATGAGGAGTCAAATCGGTGCTGCTAAAAGATTGTCTATATTATTCAGTTGCAGTTCAGATTGCAGAAACGGTGAACTTGGAAAGAGGAAGTACCGAGAGAACAAAGGATACCGAGAGAACAAAGTGGAATTCCTTTGTTCTCTCGGTACTTCCTCTTTCCTAGCATATTTGCCACCTTGAGCATTGTAAGGTTCTTCACGAACCTCACGAGCTTTCATTGGGAGAATTTGTAGGTAAGATTCTCACTTTCAAATTCTCTGTTAACGTGCTGAATTTCACCTCTGGATTTGTATGTGGTTCATTTTTAAAACCCCCGTATGGGTATAAAAGCATGAAAAGTATATTTTTTTCCCCTCATAGTGTACTTAGAGTGTGAAGAAAAGATCCTCTTCTACTCCAAGAACCTGAAACTTTTATATTAACATTTCTCATTAATATTAAGTACTTTGTTTTGAGATGAATCAAAACTTGTAAAACTAGTGAAGTGCTTTTAACTTTCTTCCTTATTTCTTCATTATTTCCTTAATTCTATGTTGGGATGAAAGGGTAATCACCAGAAACATTTTCTTCATCATGGTTAAATTTCTCAGTTCTCTCAAAGCAAACCCTCAAAATGAAATCTTCTGGGTTTAAGGTGAGCACTTGTAGTCATACAGGAGGTTTAAGAGTTTTTCAAAGACCCCAGCGTCACTGGCGACAGTAACATTGTCTGCTTGTGACTCACAATATGATGCATCTCAGTAAAAACTCCAGACGTGAATCACATACCTAGACTACTGATTCCATCGATATCACAATGCATTCGATCCGGATTCTTGAAGAGTACATTTCACGTTACAACATGCTGAAAGGTGCATTGCAGAGCACTTCAGTTTTCTTAGATGTCATTGTTAAAAGTTATTATATATGTGAATATTACTAAAGGTGATTTGTAAAGAGATCAATCTTTCTTCAATGTTTAAACATTTGTGATAAGTAGTTCCACTAGTGTTATATGACTCTATACATCTAAAATTTGTATAGTTTATTTTATTCATATATTATCCCCATATTAAAAAGACTTTTATATTTTCTTTTAGATGTTTGAAGCTTATATAAGTCGTTTGAGAGTAAAAGTAACGGAATTACATCATATTTGATTGATATCTCTCAAAATTTTAAGGACATATATTATTCATAGAATATACCACAAGTATGATAACGAACATCCAATAAAGATTTTAGGGTCGTAATCAATATAATTTTGATTATGAAATTATTCTTCTGATTTTGAGATTAGCACTCAGCACCGGTATATTGTTATGATCATCAAAAGTTATTGTAATAGTAATGGGTAGGTTTATACTTCTTAAATACTATTAGTTTATCATAATATCCCTTTAAAATGATAACAACATATCATTGACAATACTTTGTTTAGGTTCTTCTTCTTTTTGTTCTACATGTCTTTGTATTTATTCTGTTCGGTTTATGATTTAGTGTCTTTTATTTACAACTTTTATTTAATTGTGTATGTAAAAGTTAATTAGAAGAACAAAAGAAAATATTATACAACTCTCATGGTTATGTCTTTATATTTTTTGTTCAAGTTTCAAAGTAGTATGATACCAAAAAGATCATAATAAAATTATAAACGAGTCGGATGAATTTAGATCATACGTGTTATCTAGGTGTAGTATTCATTTTTGATTTTGTAAAAGATTTATTCTTTTCGAGGATAACTCTTTCACTACACCTAGATAAAATTTATGATTTAAATCCATCTAACTCGTTTATAATATCTCTATTATATCAAGTTCTTTATATTCTTTAAATTTTAATAAAGTATAAAATTTGAAATCTTTAAATTTAAAATGAATTTACAAATTACTTATCATAATTTCATTCATGTGTAACATTGTCCTTTTCTATTTCACTTTATATATAAAAAACTAAAATTTAGTTTAAATTCTTCTTTAAACTAATGATCAATAGGGTTATAAAATAACATAGATGGCACGGGTACTATCTCATTAATGAGATATGTTTTACATATAAAGTTAAACATATGATTAAGTACCATGGAACTAGTGAGCCAATGGGAGGCAAAGCTAGAAACCTTGTACTTCCATAAAGGAGCTGGAGTTTGTATGTTTTATGTGCATACTAGGGAGACTCTTACTCAACTCAAACCCATAGCCTTGAGCGCTTCACATACTGTACAACTATTCACACACGATGGATGATTGATTAAGCTCATTAGCAACCACCGGATCTGAGAAAGTGTGGACCTTGTGATAGTTGTTGAAACCTCGACTGCGCTATACTGTAGTGAGGGAAAGGTTGCAACCATTCCACTTACCTCCTTGGGCACTATCATGGTTACTGCAGTATACAGGTGAACTTTGCACGCAGGGATGGGCCGAAATTTCTGATCCACATCACGATTAGAAACCTGCTTTCAAGTGAGAAAAACCCCACCGGAAAATGCAAGGCAAAGATCACAAATCGAAAGATAAAGAGAAACACAAGTGACAAGCCGTGTCCAGCAAGTTGCGAACCTTCTCTAACAAAGACGCACTAACACTCGCGAGCTGAATCATAAACGTACCACCTCGCCTAACAGCCGAAGCCTCGATTCTTCTCTGTAAAGTGTCTGTATGAAGAGGCAAGTCACACACTCGAGATACTCCACGACTGTTTGTTCTTCGTTCGCCTTCCGCCTTCGCTTCCTCTGCCAGAGCTCTCTTCACTGTCCAGACTTCACCTCTGGCAAAGGAGATGGGCACCGAGAAACACAGAAACATCGGCAGGATACTGACGGACATCGCCCCGTCAGAACATTGCCTATAAACAGAGGTGTCATGCCTGCTATAGCTGGCTCAGGCTGTAGAACAGAAGGAATGCAGAAACAGTGCGAGGGAATGGAGGAATCGATCTCCTCTCCTCCTGTTGTAGTTTCTCTCGAACATGCCGGACGCAGTTCGGTTTGGAAGACCGCTCGCCGCAAGTGACACTACTGCAACATAACGTCATCCATCGTTTACGCGTAACTCCCATCTCCGTCGCCTGACAGTTAGGTCATCTTGTCCGTTGGATTCGATCCTATGCGACTAGCAGCCAATAGCAGCCGGAGTGTCGATCGCTAAGGTACCGTATGTGGGATTCGCAGCTCGATTTTTTAGGAGTTCCGCCGTAACTGAAGTATGCGGTACAGTCGAGTCCAGTGCCGTACCTGAGCAGGAGTCACAGGAATCGTCTGGGAGTTCTAAATTACGGCTGGTCCTGGACGCCGCGGGCGGGCTGGCGGACGGGCGGGTGAGGAGGAACTTTCGCTTCCTAGAGGAACAAAGAAACAGACGATATCGCTCAACGGCTCTGTGTATGATGACGCTAATTTGAAAAATAAGCTCGATTTTAAAATTCAAATGACTACACTGCTGACAAGGCAGTGCGGCATCGTGTTTGTGCCGTTGCGAACTTCGGACTACATCTCGTCCAAAATGGATTTAACCGTTGATCTATTTATACATCGTAGTCGGATAAGAGAGCAGTCACAGCTCAAGTACCGGTATGTGTATATCACTGAATTTGGATACCGGTACCGTCGGAATGTCTGACACTGCCATAAGTAATGATTAGTTCGTAATTTAGTTAGACCTCCCGACGGGAAGAATCTAGTAGGAGAACCGTTCGAGTAAAAGTGACTAACACACCCGTGATTCTCGTAACTCGTTCTTAACCACAGTTGTGTTTCTTTAGTACGTGAACGTTTGGGAACTATTCCAGCGTCAAGCGATGGCGTCCAGATTTTGACCGGCTCACCGACAGACATTCTTCTCTTGTATAGTCATGTCGTAGAAACGGGTATAGTCTCACTGTGTAGTAACTGTAAGAGCGGACGGGTGACGAACTGGTGACCGGAGACGATACTCACATTTTCCTGCAAACGTAACAATAACTGGTCAGCTTTCACTCGGTTGGTACGCTTCTGATACCGTAATCCAGTTCCAACATGCCATACAGTCCACGCCTAATTTTTTTCCATTCTGTCCCTCAAAACAAGCAGACAAACAAACTTTGATCTGTACGGAACACTACCTAGTACGATACAGAAAGTGAGGCACTCATTTATTCTGAAGCACACCTGTGCCAACACAACTTTTATTATCCAATTTTACAAGATTAACTTTGGGGAAATCTGGACTTAATCATACAAGATTTTGTTATGTCAAAAATCGTTAAAAAAGACTAAGCTGGTAAGAAATATTTCTTTAAATATTTAAATATTTTAGTTACAATTATTAAGTGATAACTACATTTAGAAATCACAATACTAAGGTTAAATAATAAATTCAACCTTTGCATGTTTACCTTTTCCATCAGAAGCCGAAGGAGGTGAATTTGTGACACTACCGTAATGTAATGGCAATTCTTTCCAAACATTACTTAGATTCATTTTGAGCTTTCACTCACAATCAAATTTTATTGTTTATTTTTTCGCTTAACATGAGAATTTAGTGAGTATAAGTCATTACCAATGCTTTACAAGGGAACTTCATGAGGAGAATTTATTTAGTTTAATTCCATCAATTCATTTTACTTTTTCATATGTAATTATCTAAAGAGGTATTTGATTTTCTCTAAGCTACATAAAGAGTGAAATGCCCTTACACTACTGCTTTAAACCTTGTCGGTGATTGTTGACCTTCGATTGCCCAATCAGATGTGTATGGAAATTCTTACATGAGAATCCATAAAGATCTAAAGTAAATCTTCAACACATTCCCATGCTATCTGGTGGATCGATCCTGAAATTATACAAGAAAAGATAGACCAAATTCCCATCCTACTTTTTTCTTCTCTAATTTTCCTTTCGTAGATGATTAATTTTGACTTGAGATATGTACTCAAACGATCTATATTTTGTTAGATCATAAATAAAATAAATAAATAATATACAAATAAATAAAAGACAACACTCCACCGTAAAATATATAACGAATAAAAAAAACCCTTGAAACACTAACTATGTCTAGTAAACTGAGAAACCTCTTTATATGAGGAGACTCGGTACTCCAAGACAAGGCGATGCAAACCCAAGGGAAAGATGCGAATCCTTGGTAAAAGTAACGCAGTGACACGAAAGTAAAAAGTAAAAAGCACAAGGACGAACATAGCATACATGCGGCCTAAATATTTCCACTTCCCCTCAAAAATTAGCGTAACTACACATGTATTAATTAGGCAATGGAGCAGGGAAGAGACTTACTCGACCTGCGGATTAGCTATTTAAATATCTTTTAGATCTAAGAAAAGCCAATAAATCTATCTGATAACTAACAATAACTTATCAGGTTATGACATATTTGTGAAGTAGTGTGCAAGTAAACCGGTATAGGTGTTGATCTCGATTTCAAATCATGATTCTAATACAAAGTTGACATGAGAAATATTCCCGTATTAGGAGTAGTTGAGTTATTATAAGCTTATTATTTCTATATTTACGACAGAAATTAGCACTCACTGTGATCTCTAGCCTAACGGTGTGTTTTGTAATCGATCTCGAAATACAGTAGCCCAAGACCAACGTTTAATTATAATATTCAAAAGAATACTATATAAATCAGAAATATAAGCTTGACTATATATATATATGACCATAGTGAAGTTTAGTTGAGAACACACTGCCACATGGTAAAGTTTAAACGTCACATTTAAACTGCTCTTTTCTCGTTTCAGTTCAATGTAAACAAAAGTCATAGAGTGTCTACAGTTTCAAGTGAAAATAAGTTATCAACATGGCTATAATTCAGTAAGAAAGTGGGTTGTATTAGAGTGAAAAATGATAGAGAGGACACCTCACCTCAAAATAGTTGAAAGTAAAAGAAATATAATTGTTGTTATAAAAGAGTATAATCGATGAGAAAAAAGAACAATACAATTCATAAGATAATTATAATGAGGACCTTGAAAGTGCCATTCTTTTCATTAGTTCCTAAAGATGTACTTCATGATATATTGTTCCATATTGCATCAACTTCTCAAGCTCAGCTCATCTTGTTGACTTGCGTCTTGGTTTTCTTTGGTAAACATATGAATATATCATTTTGATACTATTTTTTCTTGTCAATCACACTCAAAATCTCTTGAGAATCAATGACGATGGATGGACAGATACGATGTGCATCATTCATTACCAGAATGATGATCTTTGCATCAGTTACCCACTCATCATTCATCCTATTTCTCAACGCATTTAGTATTATGCTAGAGATGTTCAACAATACTTCAGCTACGTTTTGAAACTTATTTGACACAATTTATTAGATGATTAAGATTACAACGAAGTCTAATGCCTTTCTCATATTATTAATTTCTTTGGCAATAGAAATAATGACAAGGCAGGAAATCCAGCTAGTGCGATTAGTTGTTAATATTGGTCAAGAAGTCTATAAAATACTTTCAGTCTAAGTGAATATATGATATTTGGATTTAAACTTAAATTTATCTCTATGTTAGATACTTTGAAAGTAAGGGTTTTAAGACACTTCAAATAGTATGTTAGGTGAATATCAAGTTATCAACTATTTCAATCAATTATCTGTAATGACATTTGTTTCAGGTAACCCCTAGACTAGAATCGTAGAACTAACACCAGAAGGAACAACGTAAACCCTCGTACTCTTCTGTGAAGTATGCATAATCACCAAACAGAAGTTGGATAGCTAGCATCAGATACTAAACTGTTTGGATCAGTTGTTTTTGGTATGAATCAATGGAAACTCTCTTTCTCTTCTCATTGCTTTTCCTTTTTTTGTCCTCTTAGACTACCTCTTAGTCACAGTGGTTATTATTTTTTGTGACAATTGGAAATAAATTCTTTGTCCCAGGAAGAGAATTTATTATGAAACGAAAGCCACCACCATTCCTCAGTTTATGGTTTTATGTTTAGCTTCTTATGGTTCTGCAAATAGATCCTGATTTCTACTTCACAAATTTAAATTAAATTTGGTTTGTTTCATTCAAAAACCGTTTAAAATTAACAAAGACAGTCACTTTGAACTGTAACTATCTTTTTTGCTTGTATAAACTTCTTCTCTTGCTCCATTTCTCTTTCCTCTCCCATAACGAACCAGCAGAAAGTCCAAGCGCAAACTACAAAACAGATAGAGGACAATGGTTCTCCTCTTTTTCCGGAGCTTACGCTGGGTAAATAAAAATAATTATTTTCTAATTTTTATACCAATAATGGAGTACAATTTCTCTGCCACTGTAGGCTATTGTTAGTTTTCTCTTGGTCTTCTTGTCGCGATTAGAGCATGCACAACGTTATTCATATCTTTTGACTAACTTTCTACTTAAACCTCGAGTATGTTGGAAGAGAGAGAGAGTTCCATGAAACACGGCGAATGAGACACAGAGAGAAAAGACTTAGACACATAAGGGATGGAGGGCCTTTGACCATGGCTGTCGCCATGACCAATAGGATTTTCTACAAGGTAGTGTGTAGGAACATCTGAGCACAGAGAAGAGATGTCAATTAGATAGATAGAATCATTGTTTTTCTCTCGATCGATTAGCAAAGCAGTTATAGAGTAGTTTTGGCCAAGAAGAACAAAGTGTAAATGGAAGGAAAGAAAGAATTTGCGATGGAGACAAGAACATCGATTATCTGCGTGGAGAGTCATAAGGCTATAGTAGATACTCTTATGATTGCCGAACCTCCACTCATAGAACCAAGTGTATGGACGATACTAGTAGGTAGTTTAGCACCAGTTAAAATGTCGAGAACTCTAGCGCCTCAAGTCCATGATGCAGTACAACACCAGAACCAACAACCACAAGAGAAATTGATAGAATCTGGACGTCCATAGACATCAACAACAGAGCGAGGACAGGTTGGAATATCAAGTACAAGTGCTTGGCAACAAGGAGTGCACAGAATTATCAGTACTTACAAATGGACAGTGGAAGTAAAGAGAAAGAGGCACTGGAAGAATATAGATCCATCACAAGGCAAGAATATAACCCAAGAGGACCTCAAGTATGCATTAGAAGAGGTCAATAAACAAACAACCCCATGAAAAAAAGTGGTTAGATCTATTCGAAAAGACTTGACTCGTGCTGCTCTTCGACTCGATCAGCTTAACAAAAGAGCGATAATGTTGAATACTATGGATAACCTCACCTCAAGAAAGAAGGTAGTAGAATGAGTGGAGGCTGGTTTTAGACAAACCTTGAATCTTAGAGTCACACAAGTGAGGATGATCTCAAGACGGAAATTTCTTATTGTCTTTGCTTCTCAAGATGATAGAGATACGACACTATGTGAGGGTTCGTATCTGATGAGGAAAAACATGCTCTTCGTGTATATGTGAGTTAAGCAATACAACCCACAAGGATGAAGATCACGAAGATGACGTTGTGGGTTGATTTATCTCAGATACACCATTTGATTAAATTTTATGATGATGAAACATTAGAGAGAGCATGATAGGTGTTACACAAAGTCTGTGAAAAAATAGAAAATGAATATGTAAACATTCGAGCAAGTGTATTGGTAGGCATGTCTAAGGATTTGATAGATATAGTAGAAATCATCGACGACATGGATGTGTTTGCATGGCAACTTGTACAGTATCATGACATTTCCTATGCATGTTTCATGTAACCAGAAGACATTGGGCACATAATTGCTCAAAAAATACAGCCTCAAGGCATGTGCAGCTAGACAAAACAACAGAAGGAACGAAGGAAGCAGAGACTAGAGAAAAGAAAAAGACGATCAGGATAGGAGACACTACAGACAAAGGTAATCTTAAGCAAGGTCAGCTGAGGATAGAAAAGAGAAAGAAAGATAGAAGTTGACCCTAGCAGTACAATAGATCAAGAAGGGTTGGACTCTCAAAAAATAAAAAATAAAAATGATAAGAAGAAAACAGAGGTCCCAACAGAGAAGCAAGCCGGGAGAAGTAAGCCCATAAGTGAAGGAAAGAGGAAGTAATAGGTTCTAAGCGCTAGAGGACTGGGAGGATACACAAGAAGAAGAGACAACAGAGCAAGAAAAGAACGAGCATGAAAATGGACCTGAGATGGAAACAAATGGGAAGGAAGACACAAGAGAGCAAGAAGCAATGGAAACTGAAAAGTCAAGAGAATATGTAGAAGGGGAGGAGCAAGAAAGTGGTGAGCAAGAAAAGAAAACATCCGAAGAGACAGATGGATAAGAGAATGCCAATGAATAATTCTGAAATACATACAAGGACGATATGCTTGAGAATATTGGAGAGTACACGACAGAATAGTTAGTAGCGGCTTTGGCAGAGATAGAAGCGGCAGTAGAAGCGGATGACACAAAAGAGGATTTTTATTTCATATTACTAACTAGCAATGAAGGACGTGAGAAGAAGAGGGATAAAAAGAAAAAAAAGAAGAAGGAGAAAGAGATAAAAGAAACAAGAAAGCGAAAAGCATGAGAAGAACAGTAGAATCTCAAGAACCAAACATGCCAAAAAAAGATAGGATTTGAAGGAGTAGAAAAAGAGAGAATGATACTATTTACTACACTACGAGTCAAGTACAACTCTACTCCAATAACTTATCAGAGATGACTTCATAGTCGAGGAAAAAGAAAAAGAATGGAGATAGATAGTATTGGAAGAGAAGGAAGGATCAGCAATAGAAAGGAAAGCGGAGCTCATCGGCTAGATCTCCAAAGATTGTATAACCTCTAACCAAAGGGAAGAAAACAAAAGAGCTCTACTCAGACGAAGAAATGAGAAGCCCAAATGAAGACAATCCAAAAAGATAAAATAGAGAAGGAAGAATATTTAGCTTTACCAAAGGTTGATGTTATACATCTCATCTTGGAACATCAGAGGCCTAGGATTACATATTCGAGCACACATTTTAAAAAATGACTGCAAACAGAAGGATCATAGTTGAATATAATAGCACTACAGGAACTCAAACATCCAAGAGGAAACTAGAAAGGCAACTCACATTGATCATGCCAGAAAGGAGAAGTGTTGTAGATTACAGCGGTTCAGATAAGAGAGGTTCGACAATTGTTTACCAACCCATCCTCCTGGTGTCAGCAGCAAGGTGAAAGGAGATGGTCAAGCAGCGTGGATTAAATTTCACACGGGTATAGGAGAAGTTGGCTTCATATCGATGTATGCTTCAGATGATAAGCGAGAACATATAGAGCTATGGAGGTGATTAAATCGACTGGTGGAAAGGAGAAATGGATAATAGGAGGAGACGTAAATATGATGGAGACAGATGAAGATAGCATAGGTACCTCACCAATCATACAAGGAGCAGAGAAGAAGGCATGGCAATCATGCAGTACGAATATCGATCTTATAGATGCTAGGACAACAATCACTATTAGTAGAGGGTCGTATTTTACTAGATAGACAATCCGAGGGGACATGTATGATCAATCAAGGCTAGATATGTTATATTTAACTGATAGTGCTGAGTGAATAGAAGAAGTGGTAAAGATAAAACATCATAGAGATCGAGTCCTCTCAGACCATATACCCATAACAATAAGGTTTAACATGAAAAGAGTATATGAGAAGAGGACCAGACAAACATACATGAAAATGGACTTCATCTTACTAGCAAGGGAAGAAGTTAGGATGGAAGTAGCTCGAGCATGGAATGTCCACCCTCCTCATGTCAAAGATGCAAGGATAAGATGGCAGTTAGGATGGAAAATTGTCAAGAAGAAGTTGAGAGAGATAGAGCTAGTGGGTGAACTAGAAAGAAGGAGAGAAGAACCGCAAACACATAAATACAATAGATATGAGACTAAGAATGACGGAGGTAGAAGATAACCTTACGAAACTAGACCATGAGGAGGCAATAAGATAGCGTCAGAACTGGCAAATAAAGTAGCTTAGAGGAAGAGAAGCACCCTCAAAATTCTTCTTCGCATCACTCAAAGATAAACAAAAAATGGAAAGACTAAAAGCAAAAAGATGGAAGAAGGACTGGTGATCAACTCACATGACATCATCATGAAGGAGATAGATAGTTTCTATACACAACTATACACAACAAAGATAGAGTCAAGAGACAAAAAAAAGCAAAAGAATAAGTACTCAGTAAGGTAGGAGCAACAATCACAACGATGACAACGAGAGACTACTAGCACTTCCAGAGAAAAAAAAGATAAATGAGGTAGTCCAAAACATGAAGACACATAAGTAACTCGGGTTATATGACGTCACAAATGAAATGCTGAGGGTGTTGTGAGATGTACAAGAGGAAGACTGCATAAGTATGGTGCAGGAGTTTTGTCAAAGGAAAATATTACTAAGTGGAGATAATACATGAGTTATCAAGTTGATCTCAACGATGGCGATATCCAACTACTTAAGCAATGGAGACCAATAACTTTAATGACGATGACGTATAAAGTGGTTCCAAAGGTGATTCCAAATCGGCTCGTCATTACTACCAAGGATAATACACCCACAACAAAGGGTGAAATATCACATCTAACATCTTGGGGTTGAAGCTAAGCCAAGACTGGACAATGCAATCAGAGTAGAAAGCACTCTTTCTCAAACTAGACTTTATTAAATCATACGATAGACTAGAGCATGAGTATTTATAAGAAATTGTGAAAGCTTTAAGGATTGGGGAAGAAGTTGTCTTAAGAGGCATGGTGATGGAAGGTACCTCCAAAGTACATTGCAATGGAGAATTTCTGGGAAGATTTGAGCTACAGAGAGAAGTACGTCAAGGATGCATTTTTGCCCCTTTGCTTTTTATCATTAGTACACAACCGCTAATGCAGATGTTTAAGAGTGCGGAAGAAAGGAAAGGAATCCAAGGAATCAATATAGGTGAAAGGAGGTCCATGATGCACCAATTATACGTGATGACACAAGAGTATTCATCATTGTCAAAGAGGATAATTTCAACGAAGTAAAAGAGATGATAGAAGTCTTTGAGGTAGCATCGAGACCAAGGCTGAACTTACAGAAGTCGGTAATTATACTGATAGGAGAAGATGTTTTAGTAAGCTATATGCAAAGAACAGATTGTATAATAGCAAAGGAAGGTGAGAAGTTTAAATACTTGGGAGTGTGACTTGGGGGGAGAAACTCGACCATAGACTGATGACAGAAAACTTAAAAGAGAAACTGGTCAAACTTTTGAAGCATTGATCATATCGTCTTCTCACATGGCCGAGCCGGATGATACTTATACATCGCGTACTAGCCACCACAGATTGCAACAAGAAGCTGTTGCAATCTGTTCTTCGAGGATCAAGGAAGAGGAGGACAACGAAACTTTTCCAAAGTACCCCAATCCTAAGAATAGAGCATGAGGACTTGAGAGCCCCAGAACTTGATATGGAAATCCATGGCTGTCTTTTGAAGAAAGTACCCATTGATTCCGGCTCCGAAGTTAACATCATGACTGAAGAAACTGCGCATGTCTTAGGTTTCACTGAGTTCCAACCTACCCCGAGAATCCTCAGAATGATAGATCAGATCAGAAGATGACTTTGGGGGAACTGAAAGATGTCATGACGGTAATTGAGATATTCGTCAGGGTTCCCTGCTTCTATGAAGAGTGTCTTTTTACCTCACCTACATCATTTTGCGACCTGTAGCTAAGGTTGGATATCAGGTTTTGATAGGAAGACCTTGGTTATATGCTGCAAATGTGACTACCGACTGGAGAAGACATCGTTTGAGGTTTCCCAATCCTACACCCAAGCCAGGTGAGAAGACCAAAGTCTCACTCCCTTGGATGAAGATTGGACATCAAGGTGAAACTCCCTCTACGACTGAGGGGTACATGTCAAAAGACTCAGCTGCATCTTCTGACATTGACGAACGATATGATGAGTTTGTGGTGAATAACTTGTGTACTACAGAAGTAGCAGAGATAGCAGAAGAAGTGATCTGTGGATACATTGAGTGCTACAAAATTGCAAAAGGAGAGCTCCCAGAAGACGAAAGTACTGTCTTCTCTTCGGAAGATCCGACAGTTGGTCTTCTAGAAGACGAAAGTACTGTCTTCTCTTCGAAAGATCAGTTAGCTGATCTTCCAGAAGACGAATGTGAGCTGGAAGAAGCTCCCAAACCATAATATTTTGGTGACAATGAGTACAGTCACACTGAAGGAATGGTGAACCTTGATGATCTGCAAGAACTGGAGGTTGTCTGGGAAGAAGCTGAAGCTTTCCAAGGTGATCGAGACCAGCAGTCGGAAGACTTTAGAGAACTTTTGACAGAGTTCCAGGACGTCTTCACTTGGACCATAGAAGACATGGAGGGCATACCTCGAGAGCTGGGAGAGCATCGCATTGACTTGCTGGAGAACGTTGTTCCTACACGACAGAGGCAGTATCGACTCAACCCCAAGTACTCATTTCTGATGAAGGATCAGATCGGTCAATACTTGAAGGCATGAGTCATCTTCCCAGTACTTAGTAGTGAGTGGGTTGTCATCGTGCCGAAGAAGCAGACGGGTAAGATCTGAGTGTGTCAAGACTTCTGGAAGTTGAACCAGGCCACGAAAAAAGATCACGATATGAGTCTCGCAAGAAAATATGGAGGAATTAGAAAAGACATGTTATCAATGCTTATGGGGATCGTCAGAGGAAGGCAAAAAAAGATATCATTGATAGCATGGGATCATTTCTTTAGGAACAAAAGGCAAGGAGGCTTGGGGTGGAGAAGATTTAGCGAGAGGGTTGGAGTTCTACACCTCAAAAACATTGCAGAGGCTTCACACCAGAAAGGTGTGGAATGGATTAAGTTAGCCAAAAAGTTGATATGAGAGCATTAGACACATGCCTCAAGAGGAAAGAGCGTTATAAATGATAACTAGATGATGAAATATATGATTTCTGAAGAGAATAGTAGATAGCCAGAAAACGACTACATTTCGACTTCCAAACAGAGAGAATATTGCAATGTGCAACAGTAAGACAACTACAAATTCTTCTAGAGGAACACGGAGAGGTGCACGAGATAAAGATGAAGGGAGTTCTCGGAGTGTTCAAGATAATGAAGATCGAAAAAGTGGAGCAAATCAAGATTGAAGATAGACTAGATAGCGTCTTGAAGCTAGTAAAGAATAGATGTTATGTGCTCAATCAGTTTGAGCTACTATGTGTTAAAAGTGTTGATAAATGATCGATAAGGATCTAGAGGTTAGTAAAGATACTCCAACACCTAATAAAAGTTGACAATAGAGATAGGAAACCAAAGAGGAGGGAACATGGAGGCTAGCTAACAACCAATGGTATAATGTCTTGGAGACAGAGAGAACGGAGAGCACATTTGTAGCAAGATGAGAAAGAGGAGATATGCTAACAACTGGCACACAAGGTGGAAAAGGATGTGGAGGATCGCTGGCCTATCAAAATATAAGCTATGGTGGTGGAAACTGTTATGGAACGGGTTAACGCTCAAGCAGGTAGGATGAGGTTAAGAAACACTGAATTCAGAAATAACATTATGATTCCAGACTAACACTGCAGAAACAACTCGATAATGCTTACTCAATAAAGTTTTACATGGATCAAGATAAATAGGTATGATGTGAAAGGAAGTGGAATTTATAACGAGTTTGCAGTACACAATTGGAAAACCATTTAAGTCAGTTATTATCAAAAAATAGTTTGGACATTTGGTTACTAATGATTTTTAGTATGCACCAAATTGCAAAAGAGATTGTGTAGTACAAGACTAGACCTTAGAGGATCTTTGTTAGGCAATTCTCAAGTGTCGAGTGGATTTAATATTTTTTCTGAAAGTAAAACAGGTGAATCTTTGGATGACATCTTGTGTGATCCGTCTGATTGCATGAATGCTCAATATGATATGCATCTAAAGCTTACACATAACCAAGGGACGGAAACAAACAAGCACGGAAGACGGAGAAAGAACATTCGGTTTTCTGATAAGAGGCATAGGACTAGCAATTAGGTAGACGAGATGCACGTTATATGAAATGTTTGATGAGAGTTAGTCTTTCGTTTCTTCAGCAGCAATCCTCCCAAGGAATTGACCACACTCTTGCTCATCGGTATTTTGCATTGCTGCAGCTTGCGAGGCTATGGAGAAAATTTCAAAGCGTTTCTCGAGAATTTCATGAGTCTAGAATGGACAGTTTTTCTTATCCACAAAGACCATGTTATTGACGTGACATTTGAACGAGAAAAGAACATGCATTGGGCTGTTTAGTCTCAGAGCTCTCGCCCCTGCTCGGACTGTCCACAGCAAAGTTACATGCATGCTAGAATTGGTGTAAATAACCTATAAACACTGCAGTTCCAAGCATGCTCCAAGAGAGATAAGAACTTCGGTGTGTCCAGTTAAAAAACTATTTTTCATAAGTTAAATTTATCACCTAATCTTTAGGAGGTAAATTATACTACCTTGCATATTCCTCTCCAGCATAAGATGGAGGAGGTCAATATATATGCAAGCAAGTTAGAAGTGACTTCTCAAGTTACTTGGATGCAATGAATGATCGATGAGCTAATAACATGAGTCAGAATTGAGATGAGTTGATCCATAATAAATATCAAAATCCATGTGGTTACTTTGACGTCCAAGAAGATGCATGATTTCGAGTTTTGTGACGTCTATGTTGAAAATTGATACACGAATAGATAAAAAAATCAGCATCCATAACAAGATCATACCCAAAATGTTATGAGCAAGATCAGAACATCATCGAAAACAAAAGGATGATAGTTGTAATTGATTTGATAATGAGATTTAACATGAGGTGGTTGTAAACTATTGATCAGCTGATTATTCATATCATTTCTTACTTATATACTTCATATTAATGAAGATCCAAAATACAACATAAACTTGAATACATAATCATTAGGACAATGCTTGCTATATCACTGAATTCCATTAGGTTGGAAAATCCCAGTCTACTCTTCTTACATGATATCTTTATAATCAATATCTTGTGTTATCTCACACAATGAGGTATTTGTAGATAAACAGTTTGCTAGTACAAAAAACAAAGGGACTTGAGGTGAATATCCAAATTACAGTGGACTAACTTCAAAGTTTCTATTCTAGTGTTTTACTTGATGGTCCTTTTACCTCTTCCTACTTCTTGGGTTCCGATTCTTTCTTTTCGATCTGTCTCTTTTTTGACGTTTTGATGTTTCTTCCCTCTTTCTCTTGCATTCTTGCCATACTGTCTTAGACCTCGGACTGCATTGCCCATGTACACTCTGAGTGTACATGGATGTTTAATATATATCCTAACCCTTCCCGACGGGAAGGGTTAGGATATATATTAAATGCCTTTGTAAAACGACGCTATTTGACAATTTCACTCCCGGACTTATACCTCCAGCAAGGCCCCAGCTAGCTCTTCACTTATGGGTTCTGTCTGGGTCGATTTGCTACTCTCGGAGAAGTTAATATTTAACGTTTATAAATGATTTTGATTTTTTATTATAGTTTATTACAGCTTATTTTTATAACACTTATACGTTTTCCGTTAAGAGAAAACGAAATTCACTGTACAAGGTCGTTTGGGATGCGTATTGCCTTACAATGTCTGCTACTACAACCTTTACGTCATAGAGTACGATCTGAGACAGAGGAAAAGGAGAAAAATACACGAACTAAATAGAAAATTCTATAAATATCTTTACCCACTACTGTAAATTAATTTGCTCTGAGGCCAGACGAGTGTCGAAGAGGACAAGCGTCGACAGCGAGGGTTAAATTGAGAAAATGGACGAGAGGATAGTGGATGGGTTAATGAGATATTTTCAGAGGTTTCTTATGATAATTTTCCTTAAACCCCCGGTCAGGGTACAAGACAAGAGCTCCTGCTCAGCAGGAAAACTTCATTTGACAGGTGATATTTCGCACGAGAAGAAAACCTCGATAATGTATTCAGAGCAGGTGCGTATTCACTTCAGTCCATCTTCGGATGGACTTTAATACATAAGTGGACCTTTATTTCATACGTAACCCTACCTTCCGGTAGGGTTACGTATGAATTAACTCATTTCACATATTTTCATGGTTTAATTTTTTTTTCATTGCTTCTACTATTTCTATGCACCGCTTGCTCGGGTTTACTTCCATGTATTACTCGTTGGCGTTTACTCAACACTATGCAATACGCGTTTACGCCCATATAAGTTGAAGCAACGTTGCAATTTTCCATCCTCCGTGCAATAGACATACGCAAAGACCACGATGGACCATCGGCTTTATTATAACTATAATAACTCATTTACACGGTCGATAATTGACGAGCAGCTCTTCTGCTCTGGTAAACAATAAGCACTAAACGCCACATACTAAATGTCACAAACTGTGTTACTGAGCAGACAAGACCAGCTCCGCTCCTCTGCTCGTAAGCAATAAAGATGAAATACCAAACCTGAATAGTACTGTATTACTAAACCGTATACTGTTGAACTAACTATAACTACACAGCCGAGAACTAAAACAAGCTGCGTATGGACTGTTCAATTATCAAACTGTTATAGTCTCGTGATGCTCGAAAGCACGTCCAGCTTCCATACGTCATAGAAAGACGTCCAAGAGTGAAATATATGTAGTTCTGTTCTCATCAGCGTCGGTATTCCGATCAGTAGGGGTCCGATTCGGAGGAGAAAGCATCACTGTCAGCGGGTCTTCATTAGGATCAGCAGTCACGACGGGGGCTTGAGTCCATACTGCAACATCTCTCTCGATGTACCTCCTTTTGCACTGTGCACAGCGCCGATTGTCCTGCCAGAAAAAAATGTTCTGCACATCTTCTGACGTCACTTCAGCAAGATGCAAGAAAGACCTCCACAAAGAGTCTACTCTACGTTCCTACATCCCACCTTAGATCAGCCAGCGAGGAGAAGCAGTATACTTATCACACGTTAACATGCTCTTCAAGCAGGTGCGGATCGTAGTAGATAAGGGATGGGAGTTCCTGTACTTGTTAAACTGAAGTGCTCGAGCTAGTATATTTACATAAGTTAACTCTATATGATTTTTAGTGTCCGCAACACCTAGAAGAACATACATATCTTTCTCATCACTCAACATGCTCTCAGAAACGTTCTTCATCGTGACATGGTGATACTGCTCCTCCTGGTCCTTCATACAGTAACCCAACATACCAACATAGGTGTGCAATCCACGGTTCATCAAAGACTTCACATAAATCTCTGCACCCAGAGGCTTCTCACGTTGCCAACCTAGAGCTATCGTAAGCAACCCCTTCACATGTGGATAATTCTTCGTATGGATGCAGACGACTCCCTGGAAGTGCAAATGGAGCAGAGCACCCCCCGCTCTACAGAAAACAAACCCGAAATACACTGCTTCTCAAGAAAAACTCCCAGCAATGAGAAGAGCTCTAACTCCAAGTTCTCTCTCGGTCCTACAAACAGTGATGGAGACCTCAAGGCTCTTCTCTAGATTGGAATGATTCCTCTTCTTCGCTCTTGCTTTCTTTCGGAGAGACATTGAGTCGAGATGGCTCCGGAAAGTGAGGACAAACGTACCTATACTTCGATGGATGAAGAAGAAGACAAACACAAGGTAGAGTACGTATCTTGTAAATTGCTCTCACTGTAGACTTGAACAACTGTAAGCAACAACAGTCGACGATTAAACGTGGGTAAGTAAACATCTGTTCGTCTGTATCCGGCAACACCAGCCAATATGTATCATCCGTCGTGCCCAAGTACATAAAAAGGCCGGATACAGCTGCAAAGACTCGAGCTATCTTCACAAAATCCTTTTGTCTTGTCTCTGTTCGGCACACAACATCTCCACAGCCAAGAACCTCACGTTTTCCTGGACATTCTTCACGTAAAATCCGATACGACAACGGTGGTGAACTCGACGTGAAGGTCTAGGGTGAAGATTTCTTCTGTGTTTGAACTTGGAAGAGGAGAGCAACAATCATGAACAAGGATGAAGATGGATACGGTTGTTCGGGAGGATGCTGCGGACCTGGGATGATGGATATATAGATGGTTTGGGATCATGGGAAGATGGGAGGATGGAACGAGCCATGACTATGGACGGGATGGACGGATCAGAGGGGATACCAGGGGTGCAGTTGGATGCAGCAACTGCACGTTTGTTTCAAGCCTTCACTTTGTTTTTGCGACAAGAGCAAGGGAACCAACAAAAGGAAGCTTTGCGGACAAAAGTGCTTCGAAGAGTGATCGACAAGCTCGATCTATTTGATGGGGGAGACACCTCAAAGTACTTGAGATGTTTCAAGATGGAGATGAATTGGGATATCAAACAAAAACTGTGAGATATACTCTGTGAAATCGAGGTCTAAGTACACATAGAAGCGATCCCGTTCCAAGCTCCGATCATTAAAGCCTTGATGCGAGACCTCGGCCAAAGTAGGAAACAGAGGAGGAAAACCTAGTGGTATATACAGAAAATCCTCGTCGAAGATAGAAGAATCAGTGATAGATATCTGAGGACTAACAAGAACCACGTCAACTTCAAGGGTCGAAGCAGCAAGAAAAGTTGCTTTCGGACTTCCCACCGTCTCGAACGCTTTCATCATGGAGCTAAAACCACAGCACACAGCAATGCACATAACCAAAGAAGAACCAAAATATGAAATAAACACAGGGCACAGCAATGCAGATAAAGAAGCAACAAGTAAATGCCACAAGGCAACAGACCATGCAGTAGTACCACACTCCTCCAGTCCAAATCCAGTCGGATCGTCGCTCCGACACATTCACAATCGCTATCAGACAAAGCCAACCGCACGTAAATGACGTCAGCCCAATGCCAAATGCGAGACATCCCAACAGATCCGAAATCTGGATGGAACAACCGCACCGGATGAGCAGCAGCAAAGCTGAATCACCAAACGCCAGATCGGCTGCTCCGATCTCTAAAGACATGGCAGACTGTACACTCCATCCAACAGCGGTTCGACACGACCACTATCACAAACACTCCCGCGATCTCAAATCGGCAGCCCCACAACACCAACAACAATCTCGCGGCAGTCGATTTCCACGGCAGTCCATCTCCAACATCACGTCACACTCCCGATCGTGCAAGCCATGTCACACCCAACACCCTTGCGCCACGAGCAACGACCACAACGACAAAGACGTCCAAGAAGACGACTCACTTGCCATGGGATAAAAATCAAAGTCGCAGGACGATCACGAACACGAATACCGACTGTCGCGATCTCAACACGTCCAAGAACACTCGCGTGATCTGAAATCCGTAGTCTCACACGATCATCAATAATCCTGTGGTAAACAAATCGGGATGAATCAAAGCAGAAGCAACACTCGTGCGATCGAAAATCCGCAGTCTCGCAAGACAAACACTCCCGTGATAGCATGAAAATCAAAGATCTCAAGCGAATCGCACATCGCCACGATAACCAATTCAACTGCGGCGGGACCACCTGCATAGGACCAGCAGAAAGACAACCCGCATACCACCAGCAACGAGCAACAACGTGCAAGAACAAAATCAAGTGCGGCGAGACCACCTGAATACGAGCAGCAACGAATGATGCGCAATGACGGCCATCAGCACCACCTACAGCATCGAACGAGGACGCCCGTTAATAATACTCCCGCCCCCCTGTTAATGCCGCTGTGCGTGTTAATTTACCGCTCGTCTTACCGCATTACCGATGACCCGTTTAACGTAATTTTTTGTCACCCGCACATTAATATCTTTCCTCTAACGTCTTCTACCGCGACCCAAACCAATGACACCACGGTTTTTTCCCCCGGAATGCGCGCTTATCTCCTTCCTCGGGTTGCCGCGAGCCCTCATCAGCATGCATATTTGGATTGAAGTCTCACGACAAAGTTCCTTTCACTACGATCTTAGACGCAAAAGATATATCTCGTGATTTGTTATATCTTAGAGAAAACTGCAGATCAATCTTTTTTGACGCATTAGAAATTTACATCCGAAAATAAGCCATATTGCCCTCTTCTCACCACTATAGTGCACAATCATCTATGTGCTTCAAGTTCTTGTTGCGGCACCAATATCACGTCATAACGTTGGTCCGGTAGTACCTTAATTACACGTAACGGAAGTTTAATGATCTCTCCATTGCTTTCTCATTGTTCCTTTTTCTGTTATATATATATATTTTATTTTATTTCTTTTTGTAAATGTTAAGTATTATATGAACTGAGAGTTACGACTTGAACCAAACATAACCCATAAGCAATTCCGAAACAATAAGCAATAAAACCGGGATCCTGGTATCATTTAGGATTATTAGGATTAAGTTATGGTGGTAATCAACTTATTGTGTGATCCTTTTCGAGAAAGGGTTAGGTAATATATTTAATGGAGCATGCACCTCTTTCCATCTGAAGATGTAAAATGTGAATATGCATTCTTCAGCGAGAAACTCACTTGAATAAGGTAAATCCAACGATGTACGAGAAGCACAAACTGTTTGTTCCTTTTTGGAGAGAACAAGCCCTGTCCGGAATAATCAGTTAAATTTATCCTTATAGTGACGCAAAGGTTGAAGTTTGCGGTTGATTCTGTCGCTTGTTGGTGCAGAAATGCTGATGACGCCGACGTCCTCCTCAGACATCTTGTATGCTGTACAGCTTGCAACTTACGAGATCCGAGATATGGCAACGCCACCACACCAGTGACCAGAATGGTCTTTCTGCTCATCTCATCGTAAGAAGAAGGCCGCTGATGCTTCTGCTCGTGGTGATGCTGCGGAGTTTCGTCTTTTTAGATCCTAACTTCTTGTTGTGTAGGCTACTCTGTCTATCGACGTTGATAGTGATCGGATCGTTAATGGTTTGGCGGAGGAGGAGGACTGTAGGTGATGTAAAGGTTAGAGCATCATTACATTCTGGAGCCCAAAGAAAGTGAGATATGCTCGGAGCTGGGGGCGCGTTTCGGGTGCTCCGTCTGGGACTGTAGGCCACGATGCTTCTGCTAAAAGAGAGCATGGCAGGGAAGAGATTGGGTCAACGAAACTGAAGCGATGATGGTATTTCCAGCAGTGGCAGCAGCTTTTCTTTCTTGAGTAAGGGTATATCTCGCTATGGACGAATTGGGATGGACAATAAAGGACGGATGATTGTAAAGGTTTTACGTTTCCACTTTCTCTCCCTGTGCTTCCCCTCTACTTCCTTTCCATGACCTATGGAGCTGGACTTGGAGTCGTGGTAGAAGTCCTCGCTCCTGATGACTCGCGGAGACAGGTAGAATGACAGGGCTGCTCCCTTCAGTGACTCTAGGGCAAATTTGGGCCCACTGATTCTACCCACAGACGAAGGAGTGTTTTGTGCTCACCTCGCAACTTTCTTTACATATGAAGGACCTTTTGTCATGAATGTTTTGTCCCTAGACTTTCTCTAGTGCATATCTTTACTTTTCTAGATCCCGTACTGTGCAATATTTGCTATCCTCTCCATGAACTTCAGCGGCGGGGAAGAAGTACAGAAATGGGCTTCTGTCTCCATTTGTATCAACAGAAAAAGACAGATGTTTTCTCCACAAAAGGAGGAGTGTGCAATATTCCCGGCATCACCCAACCAGCCATTCTTATTTGGTCCGACGAGGAGAGGAGATTCCATACATTTTGACTGAGCTCTAAATCTCCTTGAGCTTCTCCAGGATCATGTGAGTGGCTGGCTATCTATAGAGACATTGTTCGTCCTCGTGACCATATCCATAAAGTTGACTAGAGAAACATCAGTGATGCACTCAATCCACCATGGTTTCTATATAAACATGTTTCGTTTTGGCTCAGCAGATCGTGGATCTTCATAACGAGCTTCATGTTTCCCAGGTCCTTCTATACGCGTAGCTAAGAATTCCTGATTGATTGAAATACACATCAGACTGGGATTGACAACAACTGCATAGTATATACATATTAGGAGGAAAGATGAACTTTACTGTTTTGCTTACTGGAGTATGATTGCAGTTTTGAGCAGATATTTTGGCTCTTTTATTGAGTATCCAGAATTATTCTCCATCAGTTTTACCACCTAGAGTTCCCTTTAAGCTAAACCCTCAGTAATACCGGCAGAAGTCTATCTATTTCACACGAGCTGACATCATATATATATGGATGGACACGAATGTCAGAGACAATTGTGAAGTACTCACGGATCTCAATATACCCTCATTGCATCTTGTTGTCAATTTGATTTGCGTTCTCTTTGTGCCTTCCAACTTCCACAAGAGTGTGAAGTCGTAAACTAAAACATATCTCTGTTTGTTGGTGGATCACAGTATGATTAGTATAGTAGGTGTTGTTTCCTTCATGATTCTTACACTGTCTAAACTAACCACGCAACTTCCTTTGGCAGTCGGGACCTCAGGAACAGAATGGATTTTGATCGATGAAACGCGCAAGTTATCGTTCTACTTTTCTCTGCGTAAAGGTAAGTCATGAGTCTAGTCGGTGATTGTCGAAATCATTATAGTGGACTAGTCTAGTTGCAGAGTCATTGAACCTTTCATAATGGAGGGCAATGTATGTGGAACGGACATTGGTAAATTTGTCGGTGGCCTGCAATTGCCCGTCAAACCCGATATTTCTCGGGTTTGACGATTCATATATGTACGAAGTGTGTAGATGTCGACGATCGAGTTGGAACAACTACTGTAGTTTACCGAAAAGTTTTCCTACGCTGGATTGAAGCTGGATTTTCCATACGTGAATCAACATCAGAGTTTCTGAAGTCGTGTTTCTATATCGAGGAAGGAAAAAGTTGATTTAGACGCAAAAGTTGAGCGGATGAAGGGTATTACTCTTCATAACTTGAGGCCTGTCGGAAACAAGTAATTTTCGAACAAAGCATAAATCTTTTACTAAGATAACCACAATTGCTGGCTCCAACATCACTGGGAGACATTGAACAAAATTCTATGTTGTTGATGTCTTATTGTCCTTTTAGTTCCTAATAATGCAGATATGGAGTTAAGGAAAGTACATAGATATCAACAGGTGGTACTTTACTCCTCAATTTTAACTTGCTAATATTTATGGACGGTTTTCTGCTCCAAATATGTCCTGTACATGTAATAGCACGGACCATCTATTTCTTTCAGGAATGGAACTATCACCTTATTGCATCCACATCTTTGCACCTTGTTACATTCGATTATTCTCTCTTGACTGTAAGTATTCAAGAAACGATGCCTCCGCATAGCTATACTCTCTGTTATCATGAATATATATTGGAAATCGTTCAAATTACTAATTAGTTCAGGGTAAAATTATATCTTTTCATATTCCCTGTAGTAACTGAAGGAAGTTTCGAGTTTGACTAACGAATGAATTCGAATCTTTTCAACGTAAGTAAGTTAAACTGAACACTTTTTTGTTCCCTAAAAGTATTGTCTTCCAGAACTCTGTGCAGTATGTAAAGAAGGTTAATACTCGTCAAGAAAGATAAGTAGAAGGTTATAAATGAGTGCTTGTATGTTTGTAATCAGACTTTATATCTCAACGAAAGGATAACGAAATATTCATCATGCAAAATCAAAGGAGACAGACCAGTATCTGCCTATCTTGACTCGTTTATAGTCAAAATTTTAATCCTTAAAGATTAAAATTTTCTTACTTATGTTTTTAAGTATTACATATGGACACTTTTACGTGTACCAGTTGAAAAATTCCGAGAAGGAAAACAGGGAATGATCATGACTTCCTTAGTATTGTAGAATTATATTTCTGTTGTTTAGTATCAAGCCCCTAATGGAATTCGAGTTTTATTCGAGTTATATTAAGTTATTATACTTTTATATGTATTGGCTAGCCCACAAAACTAACACCCTTCTCAATGCTGGTCCACTCTTTACGTGCATCTAGGAGCCCAAACAGAAATCTAATACCACATAGTCAGTCAGTATCCAAATAATATTTCTCCCTGCTTTCTGTTTTCCAGGAGCTTTCGTCTTACTTCCACATATGTCAAATGATAGTCTGAGTTTGGACTCGTTACTTTTCTACGGCTGATTGATTCTCGGACAGTCCCGTCAATTAGTACCTCAATACAAGTCCTCGTATGACGAAAGTTTATCTTCGTGTTTCTCTTCATGATAAATTCGATTATCGTGAGCAGTAAGTATCATCTGGCGATCCAAAGGACTTCTATATAGAACGCATCATAATGATTCACATACTTCATACATACTTCCTCTTAAGTAGAATTTTTGTTGCTGAAAGTAACAGAGTAGAGATATCTTGCAACGGCGAAATCGGCCTCTATGGAGGTTTTCCTTCTCCAGAAAAGCGTATTTGGCTTGACTCTCCTTCATGTTTATAAAGTTTCCGAAACATGTATCATATTTGGAGACAAGGTTTTAATAGTCGGAGAAACTATATCTTTCCTGTCTATGTTTTGTTAGATTTCTTTGTGCAAGTGCTTGGTGCGTCTCAACCTGTGCACCTTTTCCCTTTTTATACTGTGAGTTTCCATATCTTTCTGCGGCAGGATTACCAAGCGCATGTAGAAGATACGGGTAATGTTGTAGTTTCTCCTCAAAACTTACACTCTGAGATGCTGGACATTATACTCTTTCCAAATATCGGTGCTATATACTTCGTATGAGTAATGGTAATAATGGCCTAAAATTTACATACGCTGGTTATGTTCATGACAGTCTACGTCTTCCATCCTGCAGCCATGAAGAAGAAGTGGAAGCAGCGGCAAATAAGTTGTGGAAGGTATATTCACTTACGAGAACGTTCATGACATGTATATACGTCTTGATATGTAGAGATAACGAAGAAAATCAGTCGTGTTCAAATGAAGTGATTGTTATTTTAGTCTTGCAATTATCCCAGTTCAAGAGTATACAATGAAACTCGTTAGATATGTGTATCTCTGGTCTCATAATAGTGAAATCTATTAATAACAACTAATAGAATTCTCAAACTTATCCATGTCTTCTGAATTTTATGTGTTTTTGGGACGCTGATCCAAAATTATGTCTATCGTCCATCACTCTATTCTATCGTCAGATCCTGTGCTCATCTACCAAATTTTCCACCTTAAATAAGTTTTTAAAAGGAAAGAATTTAAAATGAAACTTCAAGTTGGTATTGTCTCAGGATCTGAACAGATGTAACACATGAAGATAAGTGGGATCATGTCTGCTTATATCTGGAACAGGTTGTTCTTATCTGGAAATAGTCAAGCGGTTTCATGTTTTCTCCATGGTTGTACTTTCCTTAGGCCCGTTTCATCCGGATATAATGAACACTGAATGAAAGAACAACTCCGATGTGTCCCTTAGAGAAACCTACAAGTTAGTGTAAGAAGACGTAGTGCTCAACGGTCACGAGCACATCGTCTGAACCATGGAGGTGACTTTTTCTGTCCTGATCCTTGACTTCATCAAACATTGAACGCTGCCTGGAAGTTTAGGGTGAATTCTACTGGTAGTACTAGATATACTTGTCCATTCTGGCTGTCTCTCTGCCTGAATCTTGTCTTGCAGTTCTTATCTTGATAGCTTGCACCAGTTGAAGCTTTGGGTACAAATTTCAAAGGATAATGCTTTTGGTACGGTTGTATCAGTGATTTGTTTTTTCTTCCACGTGCAGGCTCCATGAACGTGAACGTTTTTTACATTTTCTTGTAAGTAAAACCTTTATTAGTCTTTTTCACCACATCTCACAGACATAAGACCTTTTGAAACTTTAGAGTTATATTTCTTCCTCGAGTTCATCTTCTGGAAACCGTTAAGTCAAGTTAATATGCATGCTAAACCACGTTGGGGAACTTTTGCTCGTTATCTTTTATCGGAAAAGCTGTAATTATTATATACATTCTATACTAAGTTTTTCTAAATATCAAATTCAATATATAAATATTAAATATTAAGCATATAGAGAAATGAAATTTTAAAATAAAAACCCATAAGTGAAGTCCATAACAATGCACCTCCAACTGTATAAATCCAGACGCTTGTCGACTATTATAAAGTATTCAATTAATACATTAATTTATCACCTAACCTTTCCCGTCGGAAGGGTTAGGTAATAAATTAAACTAGCAGCCCTCTTCCTTCGAAAGATGGAAGAAGTGAATATGCAAGGAGAACAATACTATCTCTTTTGTTCTTGAGAAGATTCAAACAGTGTGTTAAGTCCTCCAGAATTACATAAGATGAAACGTGGTTTTGCCCCTAACCTCTTGCTGTTGGTGGTAGATGGTTCCATGCTTTCCTTACTGCACCACTTGATGTAGTCATCTTTGCTCAGTCAGTGGCTTCTGATATAAAGTTGGTACAATATATACTCGACGTAAATTTTAAATCCATATTTGTTTTGTACTGAACTTTGAATCCATATTACGATCGGTCAAAACAGAAATGATATACAGTTCACACGAGCTTGTCTAGCAAGAACAATGCATGAGAACAAACCAAACAACTTTCCGGGAGACAACTTGATCCAAATTTTCCATACAATAAGAGTCCAACATTCTATCCTATTCTATTCTAGTATACTTGACTCCTACTTAGGTTTGACATTGACTCCTATGATTTACGTTAATGACTTACTAATAGGCTTTTTGAGACCTAGACAGAGTGATCCGGCGACGAAGGATCATCGAGCAGTGATATGAGCATTCAGCAATGCCCTCCATGCAAAGAAAGCAGTAGACTAGCATCAGGAGCTCCACATCAGGGGAGGTAGGGTCCACATCCTTTGGATCGCCTTGTCATAACGCTGAGGATGCCACCTCTATCCACCCATTCACTGACGCATCTCTCTCTCTCCATCAACCAATCATCCTCTGGCTGCATGGATGGAGAATGTACTCAGCATTCCGCATCAGGATCTTCGTTGGGTCAATAGGGTCACTCAAACCTGGATTTTACGGAACTTTTGTAACTCCAGTAAAACTTTACAGTTTTCGGTTGTAAACTTTACGTACATCTCTAAAAGTGATGCGTACAATTTAGAGTCATTAGATGTAACTATTTTCTGTCTATAAACTATCTATTTTATATGTATTAGAAAAAAAGAATCTAATTATTACACACGTTATGCAAGCCCTGACAAAGCCTGACAGTTTAGACTTACGTTTTCTCACCTGAACCCTGTAAATTTCGTTATGGAAAAAGGTTTGACTGGCCCTCATCCGAAGTATGAACATGTCTGGACATTATCTGAACTTGTAACATCCATCTATCCATTTAATACATATATAATCTGCACTAAACTTCCCATTTTGTATGGTAGATGAGATGGAGAGTGGCGTGTGCTATATATGTATGCTCTCCTACGCATGGGGTTTATGCTGGACCTAATTCGATGCAGATGCATGCTTCTGGAAGAAATCACTGTTAGCGTGTAACCAGAAATTATCATGTAACTCTTCAAACTCTTCTTCCAGCGGAATTTATTTCCCATTGACAGGATTGTGAGGTAGGCTTGGGGAGACTCCCTAAGAAAGGAAGGAGAGGACTACCCTGGTTGCCAGGTCAGCTTTGTCACCGGTATAATAGGTAAGCTTTGTAACTAGCAAAACAGTCGATTCCGAGTATGAGGTCCGATCAAACAAGAGTGAAATTATCAAACAAGAGTTGATGAAATTATGGAGTTTGTTCGAGCCAAACCTAATGGAAGGAGGTCTTCTCAAGCATGTCTACTTTTATATATTTTTTAGTTTAACCTGCAGTCTGTATTGTGTTCGTACAGGTACTTATATACAACTGACAGTGTATATACTTATGTATGTAGGTCAATTTCCTCGAGTGGATTCGTACAACACCTCAGAAAAAGCTGCCAGGTACTTAAAATGATGATGATTATATGTTTTCCTTACCAAGGCTTCACGAGTTGATTAGACTAGATTGTATAGCGAGATCCACAATGCCAATTGTGCCTTGCAGTTGATTGGACAGACTTGGAAGTTAACTCAATAAGAATATATCTTTCTGGGGGTTCCTGACTCCTCAGTGTTCCTAGACTCTTCTTTACTAGGATGAGTTAGATGCCACTCTCATCGGCTCTCTTTTCTTTTCCCATGATGCAGCAGTGGAACTTGAGGTCGCATGTCTCGAGATGATAAAGGTTTATAGCAACTTTTCTTCCAGGGGTATTACGGACACTTGTCGTCAGAATAGACGAGGGAGAACCTTAAGTGAGCTCTACACTTGTCCAATATTGAGGTCCAGAATGAAACCTGAGTGAGCTTTCACCTTTTGATTTCCTACTCAGATGAGAACTTGGTGAAGGAACAGTTTACTCTACGGTATATGTGGTGTCTGAACACTGCCACAAGTGTCGAGCCCGAGATCGATAAGTGTCAAGATGGTTGTCCACATTGTTCATTCCAGTCCTTCATCGATCCGAAGCTTACATTGTCAAGTTCTTACTGTGAACTTCCAGTTTCTGCAGTAATCACTTCAAGCGAGTGAATCGTATATATTGTGCCCAAATGCCAAGTTTCTTCTGGATGCGTACTGGTATATGTGACTAGTCTCCAAGTCTAACTCAAGATTGTTACCAACTAACCACTGGAGATAGCTAACGTGGACTTGGATGAGGTTGGGAAATGAATCAGTTTTGCTCAATCCGTGCAGTTGTGGACTCTAACGGCTGCTTACACTCGGGCGCAAACCCCCTCTAGACCTTCCTCACTCTAGTAAGGTACGAGTCTTAACCAGTCCACCTACCTCGGGTGGGGGAACAGTGGGAAAATGAACGAATTCAGACAGTTCCTAAAGGGAGAAGCGTATCCTAGAGTTATGCTAAACTGCGTACTGAACCTGACCAATTTGCTGTCGCAGAACGCAGTCAGCTCGTCATTGGGAAATAAGGACAAGTTTCTAAAATGGCCCCGACCAAACTGCAAGCCGCGGACCTAACCCTCGTCGGGGATTCCGGTTCATACAGTGCAAAGTTGAAACTCCGAAGCTCGAGTATGAGTACGGTATCAAGTTCTGTAAGAGGAAAGTCAGAGAGTACATGGTACTGTATACGTTTCGTTGCAGTAAAATCTCTGGCTTGCAGGTTCCCTGCGAGAGAGCGACGGACGGACAGACAGACACGAACGAACGATTGCCCCTCCATAGGATAGGGCAGTCTGCTGTGAAGGATCGATCGGTTCAAACTTCACAGTTTGCCGAAAAGAAACTTCTCAAATGTCCGTATGTGTAATGAAAGTCAGATGGCAGAGTTCTGGTGTCAACGGCTCCAGAGTCCAGGCGGTGACTCATGAAATCAGCTGCCATGGTTTGTTGGGGTCATCGCGCCAATAAATAAGCAATAATACTTCCAACGTCTTTCTGTTAGGCACTTTTCTCTTTCCTTTTGACTTATGCTGCATCGTTCCCGTCTCAGTGGGGGATGAAATAATGTTCGGTCGTAAGCCATTTGCATTTTCATTTTCGACTTATCCGAACGAAGGTAAGAGGATCTAACTAACTTGGCGCTTCCGATATTTACTTTACTTGACCGCATCTTTATTACGTTTTTCGTATTTTGTCCATTCATTTTAAAATTACTTTATCTGCCAAGATCCTTTACCGGTAAAAACACTGTACACGATAAATAAGAGATCGCATAAGTTAAAATAATTTAGTATATAAACACTCTAAACTAAATCGGTGCAATACATGGTTCGTTGTTTACATGCACTTCTCACATTCAAATGCTATGGTATTTTGGCTTGTTGAACTTGTTATTGTCGATCAAAGGTGCAATCAAGTAAGGTAATTTTAAGAAAGGCGAAGTCAAGTGAGAAAAACGTATTGGAGTTGCGATTAATAATTTTCTACCTGTGGCTTATCTGGTATTCATGTGACATTATCAGATTTTTGTTTTGTTTTGACGATGTTTTTATCCTAACTCTGTTTCTCCATGTAATTTAATTGTCCGGCCTCTGGGTTCCATTCTGCGAAAAATGGTGCACCGAAGTAGAAGAAATGGACTGGACTTCGCACACCAAAAAAAGTTTCCCTCGCCACTTGGTCAAAGAGAACGACATCCAAAGAATCCAACCTGCACCTCCAGAATGAAAGGTGAAACTTCTTTCCATCAAGCTAATGCTGAATGAGTATTAAAGGTGTCAACGTTAGTTTCTGTCTTTTTATGATTATTCATTCATTTTATTATTTTTTTGCAGTGAAATATGTACTACGTTGAGTAATTATCTTTGAGTATCAGAACTGGTAAAATTTCGTTGAAGAAATTATGCTGTCGAGTCACAAGTGCAACCCATACTCACTTGCGCTTCCATATTAGTTAATTATTGTGATATTATGACTCTTTTTCTCTTCGCAGTTGAAGAATATTTCTCTCTCAACTTTGACATCCCTATTATTCTCAAACAACCATGATCTAATCGTAAAGTCGATTTGTTATATACAAGAAAATGAATGTTTTTCTGTAGTGCATATGTACATTCAACTTTTAGCATGAATAACAGTTAACTAAGAGAGAATTAAACACCGCTATTTCTTTTTGTCACTGAGTGGAGTATAAAATGACAAGAGAAAATAAAGAATTGCTAGATTTTTTCTAGTAATAAATATTTACCATAAAGTATCGTAACGTAATCACCGCTAGTTTTGATTCTGAGGAGACTTGTCGTTTGTTACACCTAAACCGTGGGTCATCTGAGATTGATTTCCGAAGTGGTTTAGCCCACAGTACTCTAAGAAAAAATAGTGAATTCAGTTCTTTGTGGGCACGGTTGGAGGTGTATGTGCTACTAACGAGACTTCTGGTCCGAGTCCGTTTGTAGTAGACTCGCATGGACAATCCAATGGTACAAGAATATCTCATGGGATAGATAATAACATTTAAAAGGGTCCTCCAGCCGAGGAGAAGAGAATGGTGTGTCACTCCTGTACGACTTGTCCGTTCTAGACAGCATGTCAGATATAAATCGTCAACTACCGTAATCCGTACTCAAGCAGCTTTCAAGACTCTTCGCCGTAATACAACATCTCCAGTGCAACCGGTTATCACCCGTTTGACAAGTCTACCCACTAGTTCATGGCAGGTACTCTCTAAGCTTGCAAGCTCTCTTAGGATTTTCGAGAGTGTTTTGTGAGTTTTTCTAATGATTTTACTTTTTAGAAAACAGAATACAACGGGTGGATTTCAAATGATGGTATTAGGAGGCGTCAAAGCTGGAAGCTTGAGGAAAGATTCTTCTCCCGTGGGCGAGTGTTACGGCTGCAGCCAAGACGCCACGGATGTTTCTAATTAGCGTTTTGTTCAAATCGGACGGGAGTTCCCGCGGTAAGCAAGTTAATTATTTAGAGAATTTTTTCTAATTTTCGAAAAATAATAATTTTAAATACTTACAATTATTCAAAAACATCACTCTAACCGATACACGGCTCTAGACAAAGGGAAGTTTCGCTCATGGACGTTAGAGAATCTTCTCTCTTAGCTTTGAGACTCCTTATTACAGTACTCAAAGACCAAAGTCGGGTTTACATTTCCATAATCACGACACTTTCAATCACAAAAAGAACGTTAGAAATGCAATAACGACATAATGTGCATGTAATTCTTACATCTAAGTACATAACAACTCCAACAAAGATGAAAAGTTGAACCTACGGCTCTACTTATCGATCCTTCAGATGACAAATGAGAAAATGTCGGAAAAGTCCTAACTGAGCTCCATGCAGCTGAAAGCTTTGGGGATGATCGGTTCTACGGAACTGCAAACTCGTCTCTGCTCAGGTCTCGTAAAAAGACCTCCTTATTTCCAAGGACCGACTCTCTCTCTCTCCACACGCCAGAGCCTTCCCTTACACTAAAACCGTCGTTACGAACAAGGATGGACTCTTGATACCATAAGAAGAATCATGATAGTAATGGCTATACTTATGAACGATACTTTCAACGAGAGATCGCAGAAGATCGTGATATGTGTGCGTATTATTGTCTTCAATATCGGTACGGGAAGTGTATGAGTGGGACATTCTAGTCCAGTATTTTTGCCCTCGAACAAAATTGAAGTACGGGAAGTGTATGCTTGTACTGCATCTATCATATGGATGAATCTCGTTGTAGACCACCGTGATAATATTCTGTTGCTTCTCGTACTGTATTCATTTACATACATGAATACTGGAAGATGAGCAGAAATTTGCTTGATCACACCCCCAGTAGGCTCCGTGAGTTTGATCATACCCCTCTTAGTGATATATGGTTTCATCACACCCCTGACTGGCTATTGCCTGTAAAACAAGTCATTTTTTGGTGTTATTCACATGTGAGACTGCATATATTAAAAAATAAAAATATGAATAGTGTAACGTGTCTTTAATCTTAAAATTTTGATTACAGTGATATTTAGTCAAAGTTGAAAATATTAAAATGACAAGAAATAAAATGAATGGTTTGACTACTAATAACCAGTCAGTGGTATGATCAAGCAACCAAACGTTAAGAGGGATATGATCAAGCGCAACGATCGTATTGGGGGTATGATAAAGCCAATGTCTGGGAAGATGAGAGTAACAAAGTCGACCACGTATACCATATTCAAGGTGTAAAGCTTTTTTTCGGAATAAGAAACAAAAAGGGAAGTAAATTGCTCTTTTTTCTCTTCCTTAACGTGCAGCATGTTTTGGCATTAAAGTTTTTCTTGCGTTCTTATATTCTAAATATTCAAGGTAAAGTTGCAGAAAATTAATAAATTATATTAGAAAAAAACTTTAATTTAGTACATGACTGCAGTTAAAGAGAGTTTACATCTATATATGATTTTCTCTAGTGAAATGAGAGTAAGTAAAACCTTGCAGATGAGCACTTCTACCATGTACATTTTACCGGAGGAAGTCGAAGCCGAAGCAGTCAACAAGCGTTTCCACTTATCCAGGTGCGATCGATGCTACTGTCATACACACTGCTGTTAATGTTAGATCAAAACTTGACTTTAGCAGCAAGTTGAAATCGCGGAGAATGGTTAGACTACCATAGTGACAGCACTTTACGCGCAAGGAGGTTGTGTAAATGCACGAACTGGTCATTTCGGGCTTTTGCTCATCGTTCTTTTCGTTATTCTGAGTTTTTGTGTCACATGGACTATAGCTCTTTGAGTTTTTGCGTGAGTACACTTGAGTTATGTCGAGTATTAGCGAGGTGAAGCTTCTGTCGACAGTTTTTGCCATCCCGCTTGGTCCAAGCTTTCATTTCACACACTTCGGTCTCCTTTTACGATTCGCACGCTGTCAGTTGTTTCACCAGTTCACATAATGAAAATGAAACTAGTTCAAGTATTCACTCAATATCACTCTGAAACTTTTCTAGATTTCACGAATCACTGAAAAAACACTTGTTTTGGTTCGCGTAGTGACTAAAATAACCGTACTTATTGTGCATAAATGGCTGTCACTACGATATTGTGCTGTCATCTGATGAGGTTCCTCAAGTGCAAGTGAGGATAAACATCGAGCCCAGTGAAGCTAACAAGCTGCGAGGTCAATGGAATCCTCCTATCTATGCACATGCATGAACGTCTTGTGCGAGGTAACACGCGACCCAATAAATAGCAATAACGGATGGAAAGACCTCATCAAGCCTTACAAAGGAAAGAAGGACCCGAAGAGCAAAGCAACTAGCACCCCGAAAGGAAGAACACCGAGGCTAAACCCCGTTATCAGTAGCTCTAAAGTCCCCTATCGCCACTATAATGTCTTGTAAACACTTATAACGTCTTGTGCGTGCTAAAGTTAGTTTGACAACAACCGACAAGTAGAACTAGACCATGGAGCGAATTTGGACTTATAGCCTAAATTTAACACTTGTACAATCTCTTGACTAGATTAGACTACGTTTGAGACGATAACCAACATCTCCTTGGAAATTATGTACGACATTATTAGGTCGGCTGAACTTGGTACATGGATAGGATCAGTCTACAGTAGGGTCCACTCAAACTTAACTTTTATAGCTTTATGATCATCGACATGGGATTTAAACCTTTTAACTGAATAAACGTAAAACTACGTACCATTAACACGCATGGTACATTAAAATAGTATTTCTTAGATATTATTTAAGTAAAATAACATCTAAAAATAATATTTTATAATTGATAATCATGAAACTGATACTTCACATATTGACATAAATAAATCGTGATTTATAGATTTAAATAGATATATATAATCAACACTGCAGAACGTAATACAAACATTCTCCAACACTCTTGTAGATAGACAATTACGAAATCAAGTATTAATATCAATAAAAATTTCTTGATATCAAGTCATCGTTAATAAGAAGTTGTTATTTGTACATCTGGCTAGTGTGGATGAATGTACCAGATTAATAATAAGTTGTTATTAATCACTCGGCAACGTGTTAACACTTGGAAATCCGGCTCAGTGTGGAAACAAATTCCATAATTTTCAAAAGACAATTTCCTCAAACTCTCTTGTAGACGTTCGGCACAATCTCTCTTACTAAGTTCTGATAATCTGTTCTTTACATTCAGGTTTGGAAGGAGGTTGTAGACCTATCTATAGTAATAATTCTTTTTAGAGGTGGGTTATCCCACACTCTCACAGGTAAGTTACGGTGCTAGCCTATGGGTAACTTATGGCAAGATAGCTGTTATACATTAATATAAATATATAAAAATAAATTATATTTTTGTATATTTTAAATTTTAAATGCTTACCCAACTCTAACATCTAAACCAAGAGGGAGAAGATTTTCTAGAGATCAAGGATCATAAAGAAAGCGGTCTGTGACCGCATGAATTGGGTGTGGAAGCACCCTAAGCGAGAGTAAAAGATCGAACTCTAGACCTACCAGCTCTAAATCTAATCGGAAAGATAAGGAATTACTCGTTTCAAGATGAAACATGTTATCATATGGGTCCATGGGGTATATCGTAACTTATCCAAGGGGGTATTTTACTTTTGCTCTTCTTTTTATGCTACCCTTTCACACCTAGGTTCTCATTTATGTTAACATTTAAAATGATTCATTTTACGTATGTTCAAGTAACTCTTGTATTAAAAATTTTTACAGTTTTGGGTTTGAGTCGCCTTCCAAAAACGAACCTCAAGTTATGCGTAAGAGATTTCTTGAATTGTCCATAGTCTGCATTTCCCAAGGTAGCAACATCTAAAAAGTATTAAAAGAAATTCTTAACAAAAAGTTTATAAGTAGTACATCCTTGTGAAGGGAATTTTCGCTTCTTCTTGTCCTTTTCAAGTATCTTTGTGGAAGGTTATATTCGTGAAATACATCATCATAAATGATCAAAAATGATTGTTCAAACTTCAGTTTCATCGATATGGTCGTGATACTACTTCTTGCATAGATTCTTTCAAACCTTGTGAGGTTTTTACTAGGAGGGTTCTCTTTAGGAGGAAGAGTTGAGCTTGTATGGATCGATAGTTACAAATTCCATACAATATATTATGTATTTATAAAGAGGTTGGATGCATAGGTTTAGTGAAGGAATGAGCCCACGGGGATCTTGTGAACCATGCAACTTTGGAGTTACAACTTTTTGTTGACAACTTATGAGCACCAAAATGAACACGCGACTTGAAATATCCAAAGTTTACGGCACACAATATTGTGTATAAGTTGAAGAAGTGGATTGATACTTGTGCTTGTGGCAAGCTTAACTCATACATATCATTTATTTATAATATTGCTGCTTGAATCATAATATATCATGGTTTATGTTAGACATGTTTTATTTTGTATATATCATATACTAGGATCATTACTACGTAATGTGGTCAGGTTTTCTATATTTTCTCGTTGCATGGACCTGGAATTGTAACATGGATCTGCCTTCTCCCAACCTCATTGGGCAAAAGAAGCAATTTGTCGTTTTCATATAGTGTTAGATGTTAGTTTTTGGCATCTACTTTATGAACTGTGTTTTCTAATAGACTTTGGTTTGGCAGTACAAATGACATGCACTTTCAAGTCCTCCTCTTTTCTAGTAGTAACAAGACAACTTCTGAGTTATTCCACTGTTTACAAAGTATTGAATTCTCGAGTAGCTTTCTGAACTTTGCTTTTGAAGAAGCTTTGGAAGTTTTTGTGGAGTCTTCTTCAGGTTTAGCGAGCTCGAGTTAGAAATTTGTAGGCACTTGTTTTCCTTGTATTTGGGTTACTTGTGAATTAGAGTCTATTTTTGAGGTCCATACTTGGAGGCTGACCCAAACAAAACATCCAGGATTTCTTTTATTTCTTATACGACAACAAATTGGCGATAGGAACTCCAAGGCGGGTTGCATAACTTAAGTACACCGCATAACAGTATACTAGAGTATTAAGGAGTGTCAAAGTTGGAACCTTTGAGAAATATTTGTCTCTCGCGGACAAGAGTTACGACTGCAGTTAAGAGACCGTGGATATTTTCTATGGCTATTTCCGGAGGCAGCCTCAGGAAAATACCACGACCGGCTCTATTTTTTTTCTAAATCGTACGTGAGTTTCAGCTGTAAGTAAATTTACAATTTAAATAATTTATTACAATTAAAAAAAGAAGTTAAAAAGCTTAGAGCGATTAAAAAACACCCCTGAATGATACACTGCTCTAGACAAAACTCACCTTGGATAAATTATGATCATTTTTTCTTTAACCGTTAGAGAATCTTTCATTTTAGCTTTGACACTCACTATTAGAGGGTGTCAAAGTTAAAAAAAAATATTCTGAAGCGCCGGATGCGTAATCAATCGTGAGAAAACCAAAATCCACTTTAGTGTCATTGATGGTGAAGCTTGTTGGTCATTGTTTCTCGGGTCGTGTTCTTTTCCAAGAATGAAAATACGCATAGACGCGAGAAGGAAGAAACACCATGACTGCATTCGCGGTTAGCTCAAGAGGCAGCCTTCCGGTTTAGCGCCGTCGCCGTGTAAGCAACCGTGGATTCTTAATATTTTCATTATATTCTAAGATTGACACCCTCTATTTCATCTAGCAGTGTTAGCAATACCCGAATACTGGAATAGACAACAAGCGGATTCAGTCACTTGGACTTGTGAAAAAGGCTGGGAAAATTAGAGAGAAAGTGGCTAAGAAGTCGATGTCGAGGCGTACATATTCCGTGGTAAAGTGAAGTAACATCCCAATAGAGGGTTTCAAACATAAGGTCCCTCATATACAGACGGATTTTAAGACAAAGTATATTATGATCTTCTACGGACTGGTGGCAGACATGATTACGTGAGTTAGTGACGTACATTGACAAAATTTTCATCTGCGTCTTAAATCAACGTAATTAATCACGACCATAGACTAAACAATCCAATCCGTGATCAAAATACGAACACTCTTGACAGATGCTAGTCGGACTAAACCGTCGAGTCTTTCCCGAGTGACTACGGACAAGTCCCGTGATTCGTCACGGGCCTATGTTTGAAACCCCAATAGTCAGCCAGAAGTTTTCATGACGGAAGAACAAGTGACACCGATAGCACCAGCCCGTAACAAGCAGGAAAAGACAGGACTGTTGAGAAGCAGCAGGTCATTGAAGAAGGTAATCAAGCAAAGGAAGGAGTGAGGCCCCCTGCAGGATCGGCAGAAAGGGCGCCCGTAGTTGCGGAAAGCAGTGCAGCCAGTGAGTCCAGAAGCGGGCTCGAGTAAAAGAAAAAGAAAAAATGATTTCTTATATTTCAATGTCAGCTTGAACTGATATTTCGTGACAGAATTTTAATAATGGTGTTATGGGGACTCAAAGTTTATGGGAACTTTTCTTGTATATTCTTCTTCTGCAGGGTGGAGTTATGACTTCGGCGGGATATTCACGGATGATATTTACGGGCATCTCAGGAAGTACCACCAGGAAAGTACCTATGGTGTTTATTTATTTATTTATTATTTGTTTAGAGTGTGGTTTGTTGCAATGAGAAACAAAATGTTAAGTTTATAAATTTTAACTTCCAGAGATAACAAATAATAAATTACGGTATAATTATGACGGTTCAAAAGTTCATTTTTTTATGAACCGCAATTGTAAAGCAAGTTGGACGAACGAATATTACAGCTTTTTTCTTCCGGACGTCCGGGAATCTTTGTGTTAAACTTTGACTCCCCTATTACTCCAAAAAGTTACGACTACATGAACTGGTTTTTCACAAATAATCCAACTGGGTCTTTTACACACCAGACCCCATCAAATAAAGATTGACATTTTGTTGGAGCTGAATAAAAGACGATGGATACAAACGTCATATTACTCCGACGACTCCTTCTCCGTCTGTGACCACATTCTTTCCATTGCTTTCCAGGAAGAAGAGGCGACTCACGACTGTCGCGATAGCGGAGACATATAGCCAATGCTATAAACACCTAGGGGCGGATTTTAGGATTTAGTGTAGGAATCAGCAACACATAGCGAAAGAAAGTTTGCTTCATCAAACGTTCGTTATCGACATATCAGGCCCACACATAGTAAAAAGGAACATTTTTCTACTATATCTTGAATTCCAACTCTCTCTTCCGTTGCGATCCACTTTTCATCCCATCTCGAGGGGCAACTTATATGTTGCTAATAAGACGAGTATTTTTATCTTCATTTTAACAAAGGTTTAAAATTTTATACTCTATAAAAATAAGAAATATTTCCAGAAAAATCCACTTTGATGTATATTAAATACCATATTATTACTTTAAAATTTTTTAAAACAAATAAGTTCGGTTTTATTTATTTAAAACAATTATTTTAAGGTTAGGTAATAAATTAAGCGTGAATAAGCATAGAATAGAAGGAGAAGTCAGTCGTGAAGTCTGAGGGGAGGTGCTCTTCCAGAATATACAGAAAAGAATTCAAAACCAGACATTGCCGGATTTATTTCCCACCTGATTCCCTTAAAGCCGAGGCTGTTCATGCATGTAGAAGCGTCCCCAAAATTTGAAAGAGTTATTCAATATTCAATATATATTTGAACATAGATCCTTTTTTGGATTTTAAATTCTGGCAAAAGAGAGGTGACAACAATACACAATCAATACGTGATATATACAAAACAAGGAAAGAGAGTGACAAACACTACAGTACATCCAAGGCCTATTTTATACCAATAAATTCACGAAAATCATTAATGTCTGAATTTATTCCCTATGCGGTATACCCGGAGACTGTGGTCAAGTTAACCAGTGGACTCTCGGAGGGAATGTGCTGACAGCGCCTTTGAGCGGTTGAGGAGTTGCATGGCCATCATGAAAGAAGCGACTCGTGATCCGAACTCAGCAGGAGAATGGAGTCCGATGGACTATACGAGGTAGGCACCACCGTCCAGTAAATGTGACTTATGATCACGCCGACGACTATGAGCCCTTACCGTACAGTAGCATGTAGGTATGTCTTCTACGCAGTCAAATACTAAAGACCATGACGACGTTTGACCGTTGTGTATGAACATCCACGTAGTTTGTCGTATGGATATCCTCCCCGACCATGCCCACTGGAGCCGCTTTTCTATTCGGTCTCAGAAAAGTCCAGGATGCAACGTCATTGAAGGATTAGGTTAATACATCTGCTGTTCCATGCACCCATCGATATGTGACGAGATTAGTATGAAGAATAATTACGGTCCGTATCGTTAGGGAGACAAGCTAATCCGCACTACTGGATATATATATATATATATATTTATAACGGTACAAGAAAAGAAAAAAAGAGAATATATATATATAAACGGTACATTGCAACGGGAAAAATAGAATCAGACATTTATTTCATCGTATCCTTAATGAGTTTCGGACTTGATTTCACTACTTTTGAGATTGTATTATTCATTAAGCTTGTTATTTATTACATCCTTGATTAACAATTGTAAGTTTACCGTCACAAGATAAATAAAAATTCGTATAGATTGATAATTTATTTTAAGTAAATATTTTATACAAATATATAGTTGGTTGTTGACATTCACGTCTCACGTTCCGATCACATATTGTTGTTCGATAAACACATTAAAGATGTCTTCAAATAATTTCCGAAGAAAATACAATGATAAAATATACAGAATCCAAATAAAATACCTACTACTTTTAAAAGCGACAATACGTTGACAATATATTTCATAATTATTGTTTAAACAGTTTCGTAAATGACCGTGTCAATACACGCGGACTGAGAGTCGCTCCCTTCTTTTTGTTCGCACGCAGTTCACTTGGTCCTTGAATTGGGCCGCAACGCCGCCACCGTTCCACCTTGTCCGTCAAGCTGACTTGAGCCACATAGGCACGTGGCGGTTGATGAGCCGGTATGGTGAGACTTATGCAAGCTGGGCTGCCCACTTTTCAACCTGGAGGGTGGAATAACCAGAGCTAAAGAGTTTCACCCTGGGCTACGTGCAGTGTGTTGGCTTGCTGACGAGCAAAGGTAGCAGGCGGAAATGTGTCAGTGTCAGAGGAACTGAAGGTGCCTTGAAAAGCCCCGAGCCTGAAAAGAGAGTGGGGTCACAGACAAGGCGACCCGAGAGTCAAGACGGAGGAAAGGCCAGGGTTGAAATCTAGTGAGGAGATTTTGAGTCGAGTTGAGTTGAGTGAGGTGAGTTGAAAAGATGCCAAAGTGATTGATCAATCACTCCTAGCCGGTAGTGAGTAATTCGGGACAATCATTTTCGTTCGTCAATTTCGGGACAGCGAGTTTGGCGGACAATTTTGAAAGTTCGCCCAGGACCTGGGTCTTGGGTTCGTACCCCACTGGAGTTCCCCCCTCTCCCGTTACTGTAGATGGGGAACGTTCATCATCATCGGGGCCCTGCCCACAACCGTTGCCGGGTCCACCACGTGCTCGGTAGCCATCGAATTTGTTCCTATATCGAGCTGGAGTTCACCTTCGATTTGTTATCTCCATACCGTTTTCCGTCTTCTTGGCCTTTCCCGGGATTCATCCAGTCACACCCGTGCGCTCACAGTTCCCATTTGGCTCTGTAAGAAATTCAGACTTTGTGGGTTACCCTCCCTTCAGGTTAGAGTTGCACAGGTTTGTAGGACTTTTGGGAAGTACTGGAACATCGTTGGGGCTTTTACTGTTGAGACTTGAGCCGTCCAAGAATAACTGAGCAATATGGATATAGAATATTTTTTTACAAAATAAGCATACTTTCCTGAGTAGAGTTATGAATTGATCTGATGGATATCGACGTTTAGGTTTGGACAGAACACAGAACTGCAGTTATGAAAACATAACCGGAGTAAAGAACCGCAGTAGTATAATCAATGTAAGCTTTCTTTTTTTTACATTCAAAGTCTAATACACGCGTAGGTGACAGGAGAACAACAGGTTAAGCTGAAAATTCGCCACATCATCACGGGTACCTTTTTAGGTACCCGTGAAGTTCGACGGGTGAACACCGGAACTCAAGTTTCAGGAAACTAATATTGCTCGCAACCTCCAGTTTTGACACCCTTAATGATTTGTGTACAGTCGACATTTCCTAATTGTTAGTGTTCTGGAATATCACAATTAAAATAATATAACAATTAAAAAATATAATCTTGAAAACTTCTTACGGATTGCAACATGGGAACTTGAAAGAATGACATTAAAAACGCATTATACTGACAAGTTACTGCAAGTTGACATAAATCTTTTCACGTCTTTGTCTATGCTGACACGTGTAATTAGAGACACTCTTTACTCTCAAATAAATTCCAGTCTGAAAAGCATAATATTCTAACAATTTTTCGTTTGTTTCATTTTAGTCTAAACTGTTTCTTCAGAATTTATGGAATATATCGATTATGAGAAAATAGTTAGGGAGTAATGACTGTATGAATGAATGATGCGTCATGCTTCTGCCAGCTTAATTAAAAGACATAACAGACAAATAAGAGAAACCTCTTCTTAGAATATAAAGCAAAGACCACCAACCAAGAACTGAGAAAAAACCCTCTAAACACTAACTATGTCTAGCAAGTTGCAAAATCTTCACGAGTAAAAAGTCCCGAGTCTCCAAATCTAATGGCTTCTTCTGGTTGAGGATCATGAGCTTTAGGAGGATGGAAAGGGAGATTTCACGTGGAGAGAATTTAGAAGATTATAGTGTGTCAAAGCTAAAATAAATGATTCTTTTACATCCAAAAGAAAAAAGCCGTAGTTTGTCAAAGGACAGTTTTGTCTAGAGTCGTGTACCGTTTATGGGTGATTTTGAATCGCTATAAATATTTTATAATTTATATTCTAAAAAATCTATAAATCTTGAACTTGCATATTGCTGAAACTCACGTCTCATTTGGACAAAAGATTAATTAGAGACTCCCCCGGATGCTTCTTATGGGCACCTCCGGAGGTACTAGTAGGAAACGTCCACGACCTCTTGGTTGTAACCATAACACTCTCCCGTGGATGAAGAATATATCACAAAAGTTCCACTTCTTATTAAGGGGTGTCAAAGTTACGAGAAAATATTTTTTAACGACTGAGAGATAAAATGTTATAATTTATCACAAGTAACATTGTGTATAACCGTGGCTAATTTTTTATCACCCATGTGAATCAAGACTGTGTCTTTTTCATTCTTTTTTTTCAGTTCTGATATTGACAGTAATTAGTCAGATCAGTAAATTCTTTACTGCAAAAAAGAACTGACGAAAAGAACAAAAATCTGTTAAAAAATGCCCATAGCGTTTTCCTGCAAACACTTGCAAGAACCAGCCATGGACGTTGAGTGGAAGTCATAATTACTTCCCACAAGTCTCTAATCTTCCAGAAAAGTTCTAACTTTGACACCCTTATTGTTCTCTTAATCTCGGTACAGTAGTAGACCCAAAGCACGGTTCGAACTAATGCTCTCCTGAAGCAGCTTACGCACTTGAGACTCTCGTGTGGAAAGGTTAATCTGAAAGATGGTTTTTGTTGCGCGAACTGTACATAACAGATGCATTCCTTGCAACGACAGTCACCTTACGTATATATCTTACAAGTTATCGTTTTTCCTTTTCTTCTTTCCCTACCAAGCACGTAACGTCTCCAAGGAGCTGATTCCCTGCCCTTGACTGAAGAAAAAAGAGCCGACACAGAACAAACTAGGAGTAAACCAGGAAGGGGTTCTCCAACTGAAAAGGCGCTGATACAACAGCACCCACAAGTAACGACACCCAAACATACCACGAGCTTCGCATTCGAGATTTGACATAAGAAATATATATATAAGTTTGAGGGTCATCAAACTTAGCTTTTATGGAACTCTTGTCACTCTGGTAAAACTCTTACAGGTTTCTGTAAAAAATAACTGAATCAGATGACCATAGACGTTTTGCAGTCCTTAAAACGCATGACATTTTGGATATATTGAATATTAGAGGGAGTAAAAGTTGGAACTTTTCTGAAAGATTCTATACTTGGGAAAGAGAGTTACGACTTCAGCTAGGCCTGGCAGCTGCTTGTTGTAAGCACCTCCAGAGGTGTCGTTAACAAAATACCACGGGTACTTTTTTTAATGGATTTTTACTCCTTTCACTATTTCTGAGTAACTACTTTTAGTGTTAGAATTAGAATTAAAATATTATTATTATAGTGTCCATTCACAAAGACATCCCAGAATGATATACGATTCTATAAAAAATTACGCGTAATAAAATTTAATTTTTTTCTCCCTCAACCTTTGAAAAATATTTCCTCTCAACTTTGACACCTCTACTGTAATTCTCGCTACGGGAAAGTGTTTGAGTGTGCCTATAATCCGTTGCGTGTTAGTAGAACATCCCAAAGTCCCGTCGACTGTTAGAACCCTTCCCTTGCTAATCTGAAGTCCTGGGGCTGAGGGTTAGCAACCGTTGGGCCTACAGACACGGCACGCAATGAGCAAAATCTGAAGAGGAGAAAACCATACAAGAATATTAGAACATTTCTAAACTGAGGAGATCATCTCCTGATGCTGATACCGTACACAGGAGAACTGGAGTTACCAAAACTGCAGAATTTTACTTTATCATACCCCTAGTAGGTATGTTTTACTTGATCACACCTCTCTTAGCGATGTATGGTTTGAATACACTTTAGATTGATTTACTACCGACGATTAAATTAGTTATTTTGTTATGCATTTCATCATATTACTATATTTTATCATGATTAAATATTTTTAAATTCAACTTTTTCTTAAAAAGAATTACAAGTTAGATGATACATTCTCGAAAATTTAATATGTATAAATCGATATGCTAAAGTGATTGGTTTCAAAATCGATAGTCAGCTAGAGATGTGATCAAACAATACATGTTTAAAAGCATAGGAGGAAAAGTTTTTCCGATGAAACCCTCTAGTAACTGGTAGTCAATAATGAAAAGCAGTTTAAGGAAGTATCTTCTCGATTAAATACAAAAGTGATTCTAATTTATTGAAGAAAATAGTTTTTAGTTTATGCTTTAAACGGATAATCATTTAGATTTATCGGATTTTTTAATTAATTATAACTAGTTGAAAATACATTAAATACCGATGCTGTCCGAACTAATGGTTTAGAAGGGTATGATCAAGCACAAGAAACCTACAGAGGGTGCGATCAAGCAAATTTCTGACCAAAATGCCCTTCAAAGTGTACACAGCATAGCCAGAAGCTTTGACCTCTTGGAACGGGGAATCGCTCAGACCTAAATGTTGTTCCAAACAGCACTACTGCTAAGAACGTGAAGAGTAAGTATGTTAGTAAGGACTGCCGCCAGTGGAGGAAAGAAAGGGCAAGGAAACTGCTGCTACTGTACCTACAAGGACGAACCCAAGCCCTGCCCTAGTTCGAACTAACCAGACGAACGTAAGGACTACGGATAACTGGTTAAAATTCAAAATCCGTTGATAAAGCCAGCCACACTTGTCCGAAGTTCAGAAGAAAAAGCAGCTCTGCTCACATGCGGAAGTGGCAGATTATCCGCATCTCGATTCAAATGACCTGCGCACCGCGGAAGCTTGCCAACGGCAGTCAGTAGACAGTCTTTCCAAGAAAGTAAATTCACCTCGACAGTAGGAGATCTGCGCAGAGTGACAGAGACTGGCCGGAATACTCCTTCGTTCATGTGGCCACCCGATGTCATATCATACATGACATCAAAGTGACCAAACCAGACACAGTTAGAGCCACCGCTGCAGCGACGCAAAGTGAGAGGAATGCTTTTTCTCGACCATACGTACAATCATTCGCGGCACGAGTCAGAGTCCGTCAATCTGCATTTCGGCGTGAAGTCAGAATTGGAAGAATCTTATCTTCAGACTCAGAACTTACCCCAAAACTGAAAGCCAAGCAGCAGCCAAAATCAACCCCTTGTCTCATATATAATACGGGTTGTCAGAGTTAACGGGAAAATATTGCTAAATATTTTCCGTTAACTCTGACACCGGAATGGTAATTTATAATAAGCTAGTTTTGCAACACGTTAACTCATATTAATTCCCCTCCCGTGCATAGAAACAGTACTATATTGTTATTTCTCATTTCATCGGAGGATTAGAATTTATGCAGAGTAACACGAAATCAATTAGTATGAGTGGAGTTAACTCTAAATATTTAGTTATGTTTTGAATCACGGTTTGCTCAGGGTCACTTTTATGAGACGACAATATAATTTTTTCATCAGCATTTTTATTCATTTTACATTTAAATCATTACTTGGAATAATAAAATTTTTCATAAAAAATTTTATGATTTTTTCTGCAAAAATGTATGGACAAAATGAGTAAATAACAAATTAAAATTTCTTACAGCGTCTCTCTACAAGCACATGTAGAGGTGCTCAAGAAAAACATCCGCATATACTTGATCGAAGTTGTAACTCCATCCCTTGGCTAAAGAAGATTTGAAAAGAATTCTAACTTTCACACCCTTTTTGCTCCTCATGTTGCGACAAGCCGAATTCCTCCGGTCTAGAGAGTTTTTCGTCGTTGTATGACATTAATCAAGTCAGTCCGATCCTGAAAATATCAAACAACGTTCTTGGATTACGTAATGAGTTAATGAAATATATTTCCAACTTCGATGATAATGTTATCTGGGTTTCCTTTTGTCTACATTCGACACTTGTTCGAACTGTCGATTGCAGAAAATTAAGTGAGATAGTCACTACCTATTCTTCTACTATAACTTTGTTGCATGAAGTCAAGAAAACTCAAGAAAACTGAGATTTACTTGACGATATTGTTAATAAATTTTTCGTATTTGACTCTATATCTCTTGACATTGTATTACTTGATCGCATCTCTGACTGAAGACAACAGGTCCAGCCCTTTATCTTCACATGAAACACTATACAAGACAAATAAAAGATTGCACGGGTGATAATATGTTGTAAACACACTTTAAAATGAACTTTGCGTGCGATACATGGCTGGCTGCTAACATGCATTGTCTCGCATTCTGATAGCGTGGCATTTTGACCGACTGAACCTGCTATTGCCAGTAAGAGGTGTGGTGAAGTACATTTTGTCAAAAAAACTAGAGAAAACTACAATAACAAGAAGAGTTTCTACTACTATGAGAAAGAAATGTCAATTTATAAAACTATTTCAGAGATCTCAACCAACTCCACTCTTTGCACCGATGGTTCATTGTTGCATAACGAAGCGAAGGTTAATGTAATTAATAACAAACGGATGAGAAGACCTCATCGAATAGAACAAGAGGAAAAAAAGACCGAAAGAGTCAAGCAACCAAAACAGCCAACACCCAAAAGATGAAAAGAAAATTGGAACTAAACTCTTCATTCTTTAACTCCAAAATCATCAAATGTTGATAAATAAAAGATTCTTCTTACGTACAACTGGTGCACAAGAAGTGAGATCATCTTCTGGAGGTGATGATTTCTTCTATTTCCACAATACATTAATTTCTCAAAATAATTTTAGTCGAGAGTTCTTTGCAAGCATCTATGATGCTGAGTTTAATGACTATAGCCAAAGTTTAGAACATCTTTACATTCCATTACCATACTAACCTCCTATCTCTAATTGTTTTGTTTTGTTTGATAACCAAAGCAAGGTCAAGCCAGTTTGTATATATAATGGCGTGCCTTGCGCTTGAGCAACTTCTAACTTGCTGAGTATTAATATTCATTGGATCCCTATACATAGTACTATACCGGACAATCATCTTGCAGATGACATAGAGAAGAAAGATGCTCTCACTACCACAGTTCCACATAATCAGATTTGTTAAACACATTAACAGAAGTCTAACTTCCTCTCATATTCACCTCCTCCATCAGTTGATGGAGGACGTTATATATGTAAAGGTTTAATTTACCACTAATCAGTCTGTTGGGAAACGTTAGATAATAAATTAAACTGACATTAAAATATGATATTTCAGTGAGCAACCTCTCGAATATGTAGTCTCGAACGTACGTATGTGAACACTCCAACAGAAGACTTGCATAATCATCTCCTCCATGTTCAGATGGAGGAGGTATTTGCATATTCATTAATTTATGACCTAATGGAAGCTTGAAAGAGTTAGCTCATAAATTAATATGTATTAAAGAGAATTTTTTTTATTCGTGGAAGAGTCATGTGTTTATAGTAGAAAGATTGAAGTTTTAACTCACTGCATTTACCGGTATTTTTTTCTTCGCGGAATCCATGTATTACATATTTTTTTCCAAAATCATCATGTCGGCGAATCGTTTGGAATAATTTTAAACCTATGTTCATGTTTGTCTTTTTTATCTCTTGGTTCCGACACTCGTTTGGGATACATATTGGATTATCTCTAGATTCTGTTGTATGTCAAGGTCCGACTATCACTTAACACTAAAGATAATTTTGATTTTTCTTCTCAATTTAGTATAAAATTTAGGTTTCACACTTTTTCTTTTCTGATAATATCAAGCGGGCAAGAGTTCGCCAGAAGTTCATGTTGCATGCATAAATATAAAATTACAAAATATCGTTCATATAAAATAACACTCTTAAGGTTCTCAAACTTAAAAGCGTAGTGTCAACTACTACTACTTAAGGTTTTTTACGAGCTCAAAACATAAATCTACATCATGCTTCATCCAACTGAGAACTTGGCACATTGCTATATGTAGTTATTTTACTCGCTCTAATAGGGGTGTCAAAGTTAGGAACCTTCTGAAATATTTGAGAGCCGCGGGTGTGAGTTACGACTTCGGCCAGACTGCTTATTTCATGCGAGCATTTCCCGAGGTACCCACAGGAAAACACCGCGAGTTTTTTCTTAACGGCTCTTGACTCGTTTTGTTCGCTTTCTTTTGCAATGAATTCTTTATCGCTCTGAGTAATTATCTTAAGTGTACAAATAAAAAAATAATCAATGATAAAATCTTGATGTTCAGTCTCAAGCGCGATCCAAAATGTGTCACGGTTATATACAAACTTACATATGACAGTTTTATGATCATTTATCTCTCTGTCATTGAAGAATCTTTTCTCTGAACTTTGACACCCCTAATATTCTTGAATCGCTTATATGAAGATTGTGCAGTATTGTCGAGGAATGTAGAAATCGTGATATTTGGCTCCACCACTTTAATGGAAATCTCTATACCCCATTTGCGCATCCAAACTCAGGACTACTCTCTCCAAATATTTTCGATATATGATACTTTCTTCTTACTTTCTTTCCATATTCTTACAAGCATACATATTCACCTCCTCCATCTTTCAGGAAGAGTGAGCTCTTAGATTAATGTGATCAATTAAAGACTTTTTTTACTCATCTTTAGCGTTTCTGTCATAGTAGAAGGGGTTCAGTTTCAACTCTCAACGCTTATGGCTTTTCTTTTTCCCACAGTCCATGTGTTATTATCTGCTGAGAAAAATTTAAATTTAATATATTAAATGAAAATGTTTAAATTTGATCATTTTAATTTAGATTTAGATTTAGATTTAGATTTTGTGCAGGGGCGCAAAATATTATGCAGACAACCTTTTTCTTTTGCTTATTGCAGAAAAACTTCTTTTTTGAAATAGAATTTTTGCCATCATACCTCTGCGCACTTTCCCTGCCAAGAATTTCAGTCTCTGAAATGCCAGCTCTTCCTTTATCAGTCATTTCCCAAACCATCGTTTGTATACATAATTTTTGTTTTTTTTCTGATTGTCTGCTCGACCTTTTGTTTCTTTTTTCTTTTTTTCTTTTTTTTCACTATTTTTTCTTGTGCGTTAGCATAATTATACATCGTTTATGAAAACAGAAAAAAATACGTGTAGCGTATATTGTCGTATTAACAGATGGTTACCCGACGGAGGGGGCGAACAGAGCGGTTGTGAAACCCGAAAAGGATTCGGGTTTGATCCGGATCAATCGCTAGCGCGTAGCTCCACTTCTTTCTTTCTTTCCCCGCGACTCCACTACAAGCGTAGCTCGTTGTTTTTGGCATCTTAGCTTTCGGGCTGCATTGCCTTATGACCCACTCACAAAAGAGTTTCCACCGTCGACTCATCATTCGTGTGAGTCAGTCAAGTTTGGCCGCGTTTAAACTTCCGCCCCGACGGATGGATGGAGAGGGAAGATCCCACGACGTATTGAAGAGTTGGTACAAGTGGATGTAGGTATAGTTTACCGTACCTACAATCACTTACCACGGCGAAGTCACCTCACCTGGGCCTGGGAATTCCTGGTCTGCAGTTTGACGACGGGTCGAGCCCGTCCGATCAGTCGCTCAAAAGCTCTTCGACTCTCGTGGTAGCCGGCGCTGCGCCACGGTGATCACATGTTCTACTACGAAAAGAGCGAGGGCGGGCCCGCTTCTGGGACCCGCGAGGTGCCCGCGGGCAGTGCAGGGCAAGAGTGAAGTCCTTCTTTCCTTTCCTCGGTCGACCTGGTAGTCAGGCTGGTGGAGCGAGTGGGGACAGGAGGACAGAGAGCAGCGCACTTGCTTGCACGCTAGAGGGGACGGGAGGGGGCGGTGAAGAAGGGAAACGAACGGAAGAAGCGGATTAGGCTGTTGTGAGGGTATTGAAAGTGGCACTGAAGCTCCAAGTCGGGGTTGTTTGGCGCCTAGCAAGGTGCAGAGTTGCAGCGCACAGCTGCAATCCATGTTGTGAGGAGCGGGGGAGAGTCTGCACGGTAGTGGAAGAGCTGATCGGGTGGATTTCGGGGACGAAGGTCCAACCACAGACGGAGTGTGCGTGAGAGAGGAGAGAAAGGAGTCTGTGAGATTAGTGTCGAGCAACTCGACTCGTTAGTGTCGGAAGTAGGAGGTCCTAAACGACCACATCGAGCGTCGGAGTCGAAGTCGGACCGAGGGAAAAGAGATAGGCTATTGGTACATTCTGAAGGAGCCAGTGCAGGTGAAGGCGGTGACGGAGTAGTCATGCGCAGGTCGAAAGTTGAGTAGTGGTGGCATCTTAATTCTCGTTCAGAAGAGTAGGAGATCCGATTTTGGTCGGTTTGCCAGTAGAGTTCGTTGTTTTCATTCTTGGCGAGGAGTACACGGAGGGAGCCGGATCTCTTCTCTCTTCTTTCTCTCTTTGCCTTGTTCCGTTTGACTCAGGTAGCCTGCGCGAGTAGGGTAGACCAGGCCGCGCTTCTTGATTGTTCTACATTTTCATGTGATCTCGACGAGAGAACGCAGATATCAATGGCACATCAGCGGAGAGCTGTGGACCAGCCCGGAGCTGAGAACGACAGGGCTTCCTTCAAAGGTTGTGACAGGAAGGAGTTCTCTAACCAATGACAGTTCAGGATTTGAGTGTCTAGCAGGAGTTGGACAATTCTACAACCTGCGGTGCACGGACTGTAGAGTGATGGTGTCGGAAACTTCAAGATCTCTCCATCATCCGAGATTTTCCTGTTGAGTCGATCTTTATCTGCATGAGGTCCTGATACCATCGAGACGAACAATCAGTGGTGTGGCTCGAAGCACAACATTTCTGAGGCATTATGCTAATCATATTCTCGGAGCTCAAACGTGACTGGCATTTCGAGTATCACATCTGTCTTCCGGATAGCGGGGCTACCTATTTATGATCTCTCCTTGAGATGGGTCATATTTGTATGCTGATGACAGAGGGACGAGCGATCTTGTAATCTCTTGGGCAGCGCTGTGACATTGGGAAGCTCACTGTAGATAGTGTACTTGGTGGCCGTTTTTCTGTAGCGTATCAGCTCTTATAGTTCGTGGAAGTAGTTAGGACATTTGAAGAGATTAATCAAGCCTGCGGATAACAGCAGGTGTTGTTCTTATTTCTTAGACAGTAGGTGGAAGTACCGTGCAACTTGCGAATATGGCATCTCTAACACCAGGGGTGCTCATGAAGCTTGTGCATCATATGAACTCGGACGTAAGAGTTGCCGGGGAGCACCGGTCGGTTTTGCTACAAGTCATAAATATAGTTCCGGCCTTAGCTGGTCCCGAACTGTGGCCGAACAAAGGATTTTACGTTCAAGTGTCTGATTCGTCCAACTCTATGTTTGTCTCTCTCGCAGAAGAGCAGGATGATCTGATAATGAACGATAAGTTACAGCTTGGACAATTTATCCACGTAGAGAAACTAGAGTCAGGTTCCCCATATCCTCGCTTGCGAGGTGTAAGGCCCCTACCGGGCAGGCATCAGTGTATAGGTAGTCCTGAGGAAATTGTAGCTTCTTCAGTCTCTTCGGCCCAAATTGGGCAGGCTGTGTTTCCAGATTCTGGAACGTCTGGTAGTGCTGCCATTGACGCTTACTCTCGCAGCTCTTCAAGAAGGTTTGATCCATCCTCCGCCGAGACTGTCGCATCGAGGTTTGCGGAGAGGTTTGTGGCTAACGGATCTGAAAGGCCGGTCACAAGTTCCAGTGACAACCACACTGCCACCAAATCTGAAAAGGCTGGTTCCAGTGTGTCAGACGATTTCGCTTCCAGATTGAACGAGAGGCTCACCAGGGGCTCGGTCGAGCGCTCACGCCCCATGTCTTCCGACACCGGCGGTGCAGTCGACTGCTCCAAGGACGAGACAGGCGAAGTAAGCTCCAGGGTAAAGGGAGGGAGGATTGTCAAGTCGAAAGTCTTTTTGGACGTTTTTAATTCTACTGTGCCGCGTGCCTCCCGCTCTATTCCCACTTCTCCGGTGCACTCTGCACCAAGCTCATTTGCTTCTGACAGAGCTTCCCCAGCATCTATGAAGAATTTGTCATCTTCAGAGAAGCTGGTTGCAAAGAGGCGTGTAATTGCATGCCCTGAAGATAGGAGGGTTCCCTATAAGGGGGATCCTTCACCGGTTACACTTAGAGGCAGACAAGGATCCCCAGGTGTTAAGAGATCAGCTAGCGTAGGGAAGAGCGCTAGGATAAATATTGTTACTGAAGGTAATAAAAGGCGATCTCTTGGTGGTGTACTGAAGGCGGGAGATGTCGTACCGGTGAATCCGAAAGGCATCCGAAAGAGCTGGGAGGGAGCTGTTGCAGCCAAGGATGCTCGTGAACGTGCTGCTATTAAGCAAGGGAAGGCAGATATTAAAACGGCAATACGTGCCTCGGTAAGTTCGAAATTTATTTATGTTTGTCGCGATGAATCTCAGGGTTGCACCGTCCATGCCGCTATTATAGTGTGGCACTGCGTGGGTCCTGCTTTTGCAGGGCGTTCACATAAACTAGATCTCAGCAGTTCCTTAATGAACAGACACAATTTGCCCTGGATTCATGGACATAGTAATTTTCGCATTATCTGAATACTTTTTCATGTATCTTATGTCCATGTAGGTCTCCGTCACGAGGAGGCTGAGTGATAGCAATGGCAATAACAGCGGATTGGTGGTGAAGTGGCAAGACAAAGTGCTTGTCACTCCGCAGCAGCCAGTCACGCCCAAGCTGGGTGTGAAAACTGGGAAGGAGACGCCCTCAGCGACAGCGGTTGACCACTCACCACCCGCGAGTTCAACTAAGTCGCTTGTGCATCACAAGAAGTGGACAGATGGTTCGGTGTCATGGGATAGTTTACCGGCATATCTTTCTTCACTGGGGAAGGTATGTCTCTGTCTGTTCTCTGGTAGACGCGGGCCAGCTCTCAGATTCAACCTGAAATCCAAAATTTGTTGAAACTCTCAAACACTAAAGCATTCTACGTTTGTCTCTTCCAGGAGGCCATGCAGAGGCGAAGTGCGGCTTCTCTAGCAGCAATAGAAGCGTTGCAGGAAGCATCCGCAGCGGAGAGTGTCATCCGTGCATTAAGGCAAGTATCCAGGCTTTCTTCTCTTGTGGTTGGAAGAGATTTAACTCGTCTTTATCCAAGGAAAGTACAAAAGTTAAGGGTTAAGAGCAGCACCTTGGTAGCTGCTACCTGGCTCGTTGGATCCATGATTATACTCTTATCAGCTTTCACATTTTAACCTGAACAGTACAGACTCTGACCTGTACGTATTTTACGAAATGCAGCATGTTTGCAGAACTCTCTGCAACTGCGAAACCTGAGCTTCCTCAGGCTACAGTGGAGCAATTTCTGGCTTTCTATCAGTCGCTAAACCAGGCAACTACAGTTGCCGACGCCCTCGAGAAATCTAGAAGTTCGGATAAAATCCTGGAAGCTGCAGTTGGTGGTCCTGCTCCTGTGGAAGTTGCCGTGGACGTTTCATCCGACAGAGTAAAGATTTGCGCAGAGAAAATGAAGAATGCTGCGCTCTGGGTAGGTGCTGCTCTGGCATCCGACTTAGCCTCGTTTTCTCTACATACGAAACAAGGGGTCATCACCTCATCTAAGAATTCCCTCAAAAGGGATGCTACGAAGTCAGGTACTCAGGCGGTCGTGGTTCTTGAAGCATCTTTCCGCTTGCCGACGACAGTTACTTCTTCTGCACCTGTTCAGAAGGATACATCCGTCACTCCCAAAAGGCAATCACAACCTTCGGTTCCAGCATCGCCTAATAAGATTCCTGTACGGACTGCTCTGTCCTCTGTTCCTCAAACTGTCGTTGAGAAGCGGCGGACTATGTTGGAGGGCGGAGGGGATCAAAGACATGCTTCTCCAATGAAAGCTTTTGTATCCACTTGCCGGCAACGTACTGCTCCTAGTGGACTATTGACAAAAAGTATGAACGCTGGAAGTGTAAACAGTGGAAGTACTAACAGCGCGAAGACAGCAAACAAGAGTCCCCCGGAGAAGCCCAAGGAGGAGCTCAAGGGATCCAGCGGAATCACATATTGGACTAGAGGCTGTGGGCTTCTGGAAACCGCTGATCTTGCGAGGAGGTTGCGAAGCGAGGCTCAGACGTGGTTCTTGCAGTTCATGGAAACAGCGCTGGACGGCGGATTCCGGATTGCAACTGTACTGGAGCTACCGATGAAAGGAAATTCTATTGCGAAGACATCCGTGCAACCAGATAACGGCCAAATTGCTGCCATGTTATCTCAGCTGAAGCGAGTGAATGATTGGTTGGACCAAGTGGTATCAACAAAGCCGGACGCTGGCGATGACAAGCTGGTTGAAACGCTTGCTCGGTTGAAACGAAAAATATACAAGTTCCTCCTGCAGCATGTGGAATCTGCAGCATCTGCGCTCTGTAACCAGGCGTCCTTGACCACCTCCATGAACTCGACAACCACTACTAAAGACTGTAAGTCAGGAAGCTGATTAATGCCCTGTCGGTCACGTCGGGTTCTTGTCTTAGATGTACACTACACCGAACAGCAGTAGGCTAGATTCTTGAGCTCCCCTTACGTGGTCTATGTCAGTAGACCTGAATAAGCTTGATCAACCTCACCCATGAAATACTTCTTTCATCTTGTGCAGTCAACCTTTACCATTTCATAAACTCGACTCTGGCATAGCTTCCTTCCCCTTCCACATCTCCCAGCTTATGTGTCACAGTTGCAGTTTCAGTTTAGTTTCATGGTCTTCAGACGAGCAAAGCCCTGAAGGGGTTCTTGTATCTGTCATGTGACTGAGCAAAAGGTATATCTGTCGTGCTGAGAGAGAAAGGGTTATTTACTGCAGTTATATACATCTCCCTTATTTATCTCTTCACATTATCAGAATATGATAGACCAGTGCCCAGTTCCCCTGTTCAAAACATTCCCACAAGAGTTCCCAACGATCAAGATTCACTTGTCCTTTTGCAGCCTGGTACGAAGAGTCGAAATGGATTCACCTGTACTTTTACTGAGGAATGATTTTCATAACAGAGAACAGTTAGTTTTATTCCACTCGTTTCATCACTTGAATTACCGTTCCCTACATTTCAGCGCCAACATTTTGTGTATAAATTTGCTCGTTCTCTGCATTCCATATAAAGTTAGGAGCAGCTGCGAACTCAAGGGTTTCGTAGATGACAGGGTAAGGTTTTGCAATTCAGTGGCGGAGTCCCCGTGACTCCCTAGCATGGCTCCACGGTAGCAGCTAGTTCACTCGCGTCGGGCTCTGTGGTTTCTTTTGATCAGGAGTAGGAAAGTAGGTTCCAAAATTGTGGTCCATACCCTGTGCATATTCGGAGTAGTGCCCCAAGTGAGCCTCCGCAAGGTGTACCAGGCACAAGGATCAGGTCGTTTTGATGTCTCCAGGACAGCGTTTCACTTGTTCTTAGGCCATTTCATTGTGCCATTTGAGTAGAGACTTGGGGATCTTGATTAGGGAAGAGCTTGTCTTTGGAAATATCACGTGTGCTTCAGTTTTTTCTTTTGCTAGAGCCACTTCTGTTTTGATTACCGCAACGAAACGTTGTATGGAGTGGAACAAGGTAGAGAAGATATTCTACCAACACATGATGGGTGAAAGAAGCTTTCTCCGACCCTGCCGAATGTGGTATCAGCATGTCATCCTAGCCACATTGATAAAGGGTGTTAGAACTTTTCACGTTCCTTGGGATGTCTAGACTCAAAGACAGGGATTTAGAGGTTCCGGGTGATGGATAAAGCTTCTCCTGGCGCTATCTCACATAAGCCTGAGGTGATCTTCGTTGGAGCTTTACTGAACTTGCTTTTCGAAAAGCTTTGGTCAATGTAGGAAGGCTCCCTGGAGACCGTGACTCTGAGACTCTTCCTTATAAGAGTCTCTGAATAGACATTCCAACTGTCCCCAGTATCTGCGAGGAAGGACTGATTCTTGCAACGGACAGTAGAGATCATACACGGTGCGCCGAACTCCACGAAGCCACGGGGTGCATGACGGGGAAATCCAGGGTGTTCTGGGGGAACGTTCTAGGAAAGCTTGTCAGGTAGGATTTAGTTAGGGTGACGAAGGAGTACCAGTTGACTTGACCAAAATTAGCATCCAGATAGTGTAGTGCATATCCAGCAGGGTTTTCGTCTTCTACTGAGAGCAGAGCCACTACCAAGATGTAGAAGTAGCGAGTGAGGTATGATAGTTGGTTGAGATGAATCTTGCTTGATGTTGTTGATTCACATTTTTTTAGTCAGTCACCGTGGACTGTAAGCCGAGCTGAAGTTGACCATGCATCCGACTCCTGAATGTGTAGGTGAGGGCTTCAAGTTCAAATTCTCTCAGATGCCCTTACCTCGTGTGAGGGAACAGTTTGGAGGGTTCCATGAGGGCGATTATTGGACGGTGCCTAAGGGAGACTACACGATGGGCGTTTTCTCTTTGCAGTAATTTCTTACCCGAAAGCCGGGTATGCACTGCATCGAAAGCTGATGATGTTTTTCAACAGCTCACTCATCATTTATCTTCATGGTGACTTGACCATCTGCGTAGAAATGGCAAATTTTTTGTGCGAAGGCCCCATTCTGGCACTTCCGCACACTCACTCTTGGTCGACAATGACTGACCACGGAGACTAGTATACACCTCCCACAGAAATACAGAGCCTTGATTAACACTGTCAAGGCAAACATGTAACATGTGCATAGAGCCTCTTTAGTCAGCAATACAACTCTCTAGTTGTACCAGTAGGAATCACTTTCTCATTAGATCTCTTTCTAAAAAAGTAAAATCCAGTTGCGTCTCATGTCTTGGCGACGTATTCCTCGTTGGTACAACAGCTTGCTGCAACGTGGGGCATGACAATTGTACATACGATTGAAGTAAAGAAGATGCTTGATGCTGCTGTGGTGTGTTAAAGTTTTGTCTGCATGCAGATACACCGCTACGAGTGGCAGTTAGTAAATAAGCCAGTCTTCATTTTCGACGCAGAACTGTGAGATTCCAGTACTCAATCCCCTTTGATTGCCCTCACGTGTGACCCTCCGTTGGGAAGCATAGCACTTAGTCCGTTCACTGGATCCTCTTTATGACCGTGCTACATCACCTGATTGTGCGTGACAACTCTTGTTGTACCTTACCTTGGCGAGTAGTGGCATTCGTTGGGAGTTAGATAACATCACGTGGGCAGGGTTGTCGACGACTCGTCTTCCTCTGGAGTTTGTTTGGAAAGATGGAGGATAAACAGCTGAAGGCGGAATATCGGCCTGGCTGTACTTGCGATACCAACACAGTCGCACATGCTAGACTTGACAGCTGGGTAGAAAGTTTCAGGCGAGGCCATCAAATCTCTCATTGGGGGAAGCAATTATCAAAATTATCAAATCAGATTATCATCAATCAGATCAGTCGGATTATCAAATCGTTTACAACATTAAACATCATTAGACCCACTGAATTCTTATGTTCAGCTGTAAATCCTAGACGCGAGAATTGCACTCGTGTCCTTGCTTCCAAGGACTGCAAAATCATAGTATCAAAATTTGTTGAGGATCTCAATCGGTTCAGATAGCACAGGTATCGGTCCGTCGGCTTGCACTGTATCTCGTACGAAGACTGAGGCTTGTCTGACACCGGGACAGAATTTTCACGAATCTACCTGACACAGTCGAAGAACGAGTGTGTCTTCAATCTTCGGTCGGTGAAGAAACCGAATGTCAGGCACCTCCTTTGCTTCAGCGCCTACTTCATGGATACAAGTAACATGTCTTAGTGGACGAAGATAATGTACAATGAGAAAACTACGCTTCTCTGGAGACCAGAATTGTATTAAACGTTGGTCATCGGGAAGGCGAGCAAGTGTCTATAACTGGTGAGTTGCCGCAACCATTGGTAATGGCCGATAAGGCTATAGGAATGCGTAAGCAACCATCTTTTCCAGCTAGCCCAGAATGTGAACCAAATGCAAGTGACAGGAGATGCAGGGACTGTTTAGTTGACCTTTGGAGTAATACGAGATAATATGGAGATAAGCCACGGATGATTTGAGTGACTACCTCAGTTCTGACCTCATAATCTTCCACAGCAAGCGGAAGGGGCACGAGTTGTGTGTCGAATGGCGATTATTGGTTTACTTGTCTCGTTCTTCACTGATTTATCCATGTACAAATTGAGCTATCATTGTTTAGGTTTTTTCTTCTCTTTGTCTCCTCCTCCTTCCTTCCCTTCTGTCGCGCCCTTTTTCTCATCCTTCTCTTCCATCTCGCCCTTCTTTCCTTTTCTGCCCTTTTTGCCCTTTTTGTCCTTCTCATCGGGCTCAGGTTCTGGAGGAGATTCCTCTGGGACAACTTCTATGATCTGTGCTCGATCATCCTCGTGCACAAATTTAAGCTTCGTAGTTTCTGAGGGCAGTGGATAAGCAGTGTCACAGATTCTGTTGGATCGACCATAATACGTCCAAGTCTGTTCTTCGCACTCGTACCGGTACATCTCTACAGCCCCCCATTTGGCCAGCTTCAGAAATTCAATGTTGTTGGGAGGGAGGGGAGCTTCTTGAGGGGTTTCCTCCTCCTTCTCTTCTTCTTTAGTCCCCTTTTTCCCTCCTTTCTTCTTCGTTTCTTCTTTTCCATCGTCCTTCTTCCCTCCCTTTTCCGTATTCTTGTCATCCTTTCCGTCCTTCTTGTCATCCTGCTTCTTCTTATCGTCTTTCTTGTCATCCTTTTTCTTCTTCTTATCATCCTTTTCTTCCTTGTCTTTGTCCTTCTTGCCCTTTCTTCCCTTCTTCTCGTCCTTCTCGTCAGAGGCGGCTGCAGCAGCTTCAGCCTTGGCTTTCTCCATGGCCAGAAATCTCTCCAAGAGTTCTTGATCTGCAATTTCCTTGGCTTTCGCCTCTTCCAGTTTCTTGGCTCGGTCCATTTCCACCGTGTTGAGCAAAGTTGAGCCTAATGCTTTCAACTGGCCCACCAAAGGACGGAGCAAAATCATCCCTGGACGCAGCTTCGCCCTGTCCGGAATGTCGGGTCTGTACCATCTGCCTATGGACCTCCACTTGTTGGCCTTGTGATCGAAATCTTCTTGCCAGATCCACTCCGGGAGCACAATCTCCCCTAAAAACGGCGCGAGCGTGTGGGGAAGAACTTTGGTGCCGGCCTTGAAGTACCTGTAAAACGCTGTCAATCCCGGACACTGAGTCTCCAGCAGCACTTTGCTCTTCATTTCCAGGTTCTCCTGCATGCCCATGAACTTCCACTCGTCGTCTCCATTATAGTAATAGACGTCGAGTCTCTCATACGGCTTGTAGGTGACGAGGTCCAGAGGCTTGTCGGGCTCGGGGGGAACCGCCTCAGCTTCAATGACAGCTCCTTTGGCTGCTCCCTTCGCCACGCCCTTGGCGCGCGGATCCTTTTCATTCTTCTTCTCTCCACGAGCTTTCGCCGGCGGCGCTTTACCCTTCGCCCTCTTATCCTCCGCCTTCGGAGGCGGTTCCACAATCTTGACCTCATAGGCTCCGATTCTGACGAGCACATCTCCTCTCACGAACTGGAACTCAGGCGATCCATCGTAAGTGACAACGCAACTTCCTCTGAAACCTAGTTTCCGCAAACTGGGCCCTGTGGCGGGATTCACAACCAGGATGTCTCCTCTGCTCGGTCTGAACTCTGGATCTATGTCCCCGGGGTAGATTAAATCGGGATTCTTCTCTGGCGGAGGTGGATCTTTCGGTGGTGGTGGCCATCGAGAGTTGATGGACTGACATGAAGGACAGAGCCTGTGTTTATAGTCCGGGTATCGTCGAAGACAACAAACGTGGCACCTGAAGCCACATTGAGAGCCTTCGAAATACGCGACTACAGCTTCATGCATGATTCCACCCGCCAGAACGTCTTTGGTGCAAAATTTGAATCCGAGTGCAGAAAATCAGACCGCCAGCAGGTCGATGATGCATGTCACACAACGTTGAAGAGGCACGACTGTTCGCGCGATTCATTTATTCATCCATTCATTCTTGCAGGTCTCGAGGAAAAAGCTACTAGCTGTAACACAATTTATTCCTTCCAGTGCGACGATGATAATTTTGCAGATACAAGAGATCAATCTGCTGAAAATCCAGGATCATCACTACGAGTCTCTCCGGCTAACGACCGCGTTGAAAGTCTTACCTTAACTTAAACAACCAGCGCACGATTCCTCTCAAGACGCCAAGTAACTTCTAAGACGAGACTGGACTTTTCTTTCTACTGTCACTTGCAGGAGCCTCTGCAGAAAGCAATACCTGCAAATTCAGTATGTTCTTCACTCTGTAGAATTAATCAGAGCCAGGAAATTCGTGAATCAGGTGCACTTGAGGCTCACCATCAGACGGCAGGTAAAGGCTTGTCCGCCAACCATTTGAATCATCCATTGCAACGATTGATTTTGGCCGCGGGACTGCAGCAGAAGACGAGGAATGATGGAAAAGCAGCAAACTATGGACTTCACAACTCAGCAACAATTGTAGTCTTGGCGTGTTTACCACGATGATATGGTCTCCTGAGTCCCGTCCTCATTACAGACAAGTGCATTGAAGATCGGTATCGAAAGATGCCCGCCATGAATACGCTACCTTGACACGAACGGCAAGCAAAGAGCCTGAACATTCTTCCCTCGCCGGGAATGGCTGGCTTCTCAACTTGGGCCGTACGAGTCGTACCGGAAGCTTCAGATCGCTTTTGTAGTCAGCGCTGATAGCTCCCGTGAAAGAAACCCTAAACTACTGATGCACGAACCAAGAAGAAGAAGAATGAAAGTAATAAACACACAGCAAGAAAAAAGACAAATGATGATATCAGATAGGCATCCTTTTCCAATAAATATGTTTAGTTTTACTGGAAGTAGCTAAGTAGCGAATAAAATATGGATGTAAAACAAAATACGAACATCTGGGGAACTTTGGACCACTTGTTATTATTTGCACAGACATAAATTCTATACTAAATTGATAAGAAAATTCAAATTCAAATTTAACTTATAATTGTTAATGTTAATTGCACTCAGAGAAAAGACAAAGAAAGTCCAGATTTAGCTCTAAAGACTGCTTCAGAGACTACAAGTGAGACCACTTGTTGACGAAAAAATTATATTAGTTCATTATCTAACTTCCTCATGGTGAAAAAATATACTTAATCTATATAATAATGTAGAAACAAGTGTCTATGAAATCCCCTAGGAAGAGATCTAGCTTAATATTATTCACCTCTTCCTTTTGAGGATGGAAGAAGGTAGCAAGCTCTTCTGACAAGAAAGATTAGGTATAAACTAAAGTATTTTTATAAATAATTCTTTTGGTCAGTAACAGACCGGACTTATAATAGTTTTGGAGGGGCGTTGCTATGGGCTTCACTTGTGGATTCTCTCGGAAGCTTCTTTAGTTCCCTGTACGTCTAGCATTTAATAGTTGAATATTATATTTAATTTTTTGATAAAATTTAGTATAGATTTTCTGTATAATAGGTTTGTCTTTTCTGATAACAAATATCGAGCAAAAGTTCCCTCTTTCTTTCCTCGATTTCACTATTTACAGATAACTACATAGTAAAAAAATGTGTCATTTCATACTTCTTGTTGTCATGTAGTGAAACAGACAGATGAAGGTGTGATGAAAATCAGAAAGTAAAAAGAGATAGAGAGAACAGACAGATGAAGTCGCTATGAGAACCGGAAAAGTGAAAAAATAGGAACAGATATGAAAATTCATTATCATATAGCTCCGCAATTCCACTGCAAGAAGAGCTCCTTGGTTTTATTTTTTCATAAATTACGTCTCCCTATCAAGAGATAGATTCATGGGTAATGAGTCAAAACCAAATAAGTATGTTTATGCGTTAAAGGTGTAAATTATTTTGAAGAGGTTGCAGAGGAAGAAAATATACACTTGGCGTCGCAGATTGAAATCGTCACTTTTTCAGATCCAGAAGTTCAGCCTTCTGTTCCTAAAAGTCAAGTAGCGAATGAGTCAATAGAGAATCTTGTAGTATTGCAGATTCTATGATTAATCATTTATTTAGTTGAGCGGATTATATTCTTGTATCAAGACATGTCGTTCTATATACATTTTTTAGATGTGAAGTATTCAAGTTTGGATTATCTTTATTGGTCTATTGAGATGATTCTTTTTTAATGATAGATCATGATGAAATATGTGAAATGTAATGTAAATTTTTTATCAATTTATAAAATATATATAATTTTAGATTTTCTAAAAAAGTTATCTCCTCAGAAACTAAGGTTCGTGAAAGTCGAAACAGTAACCCATTAATGAGTACCTGGTTATTTTTAACGGCTGTAAATTTTAATAGAATCTATATGTTACATCGAAAAACAACATATAGGGAAAGAACAACCAAAATGAGATCGAAAAAAAACCTAACTGTGTTGATGTTATATTCCTAAACTTTTCAAGATTTAAATTCAACTCTAATCTACAAACATAAATATATAAATAAAATGTTTATTTTTAATTTTTAATTTTTTATGACAGATATATGACGTAAATGTCTATGCTTACACGTATCACCTTCTCAACCGCTTCCTGTACGTTCATTTATTAATGCGTTATATAAACAATCCACACTTACACGTATCGTCTTCTCATCCTTTTTCAGTATCTTCATTGTTACTCTAATTATTTTACTTTTTGTGAATTAAACAAGAGACTATGCAAACTATTTTAGGCTTCTTTTGCAGTTGTAAGTTTCTTTTCCTCGGAGTCAGTCGGTGGAGGAGATACAAGAGGTTGCTAATTAAGAATGTTTACATTATTGGATTAATTATCAAGTCGACTTGATATATATCTCGGCTCGTGTCGCTCTGTTTCTTGATCCTAAGTATACTACAATTTGCTCATGGATATTGATTGATGTTGAAATACTCATTTTTGCTAAGTGTAACTAATACTTTTTTTTTCAGGTTTCTACATCAGGGACCACTCTTCGTGTATAGATCTAATTAGAAACCTCTATCTTGTTTATTAGAAATCATTTCAAAACTTTAGTTTTTTAACTATTTTAACACTATCTATTTAGATATTAATTTCTTTTAGTAAATAAAAACTAGATGCTTTTAAAAATTTAAAAAATTCATATTATATCTTATCGTACAAGATTAGATAATCTATAAATTGTGTTAAGTGGTAAATATTTGATTATATACTTTGTGGAGAACTCTTGTTGATGACTCATAACTCGCTTATAGTCATCGACATGTCTTAGTGCTTGAGTTAAATTACGTGTGGATCCTTAAAACCACAACTTTTACTATATAAGGTCATAAAGACCTCTAGTCAAAGCCTCCTGGAGTCTCAATCATCCTGCCCGCGAACTGCCTTGACACTTTCCCTCTAGGGCGCACAACTCCCTGCATACAGTGACAATGAAAACTTTTTGGTTGATTTTGGTTGATTGTGGATATTTATATCGTCAATAATAATTTTCTAATAATTTTCAATATATTACTTGCAAATGCTACACATATGCACGTGCCATGAGAATTAAATCGGTAAGTATTCAAGCCTTTTAAAATATTAATTCATATGCTATAAACACTGATTCGTTCTTCGCGCCTTTATATTTTGAACTTATGAAAGATAATAGTAGGAAAGTGAATTGTGCAAGTCTGCATAAATCTTTATCGTTCTATGAACTAACGAATAACAATATAGTATTAGACGTATAGATTGTATATTCACTTATGTACACTGGATATAATTTACGTTTAATTCTTTTCATAGGAAGGGTTAGTTGTAAATTAATGATCCAGAGTTTATCGTTATTCCTCAATGAGAGATGATTTATAGTAGGATAATAACCCATAACTCACATCGGTTATAGATTTTTCTTTGTTTCGAAAGTCCACGTGTTTTTTTAGATCATACGTATTTAAATCTAGTCTTTTAAATATAATAGTGTAACTTTAGTAACTTAAATTTAGATATTTAAATTTAAGTCTTTGACTCTTGCTGTACGAAAGCTGACACTTGATGGTCACTTATACTTTTACTTAACGATTCAGGATTTAGTTGAGACAAGATATTTAATACTCGATTAAGCGGTTTTTAGATTATCGACAACCACACTTCATTCACCCAGTTAACGCTAAACTGACGCTTCCGAATGACGGCAGAGGTTATAATAGTACGGACGGTCCCCACTTTTTCTCGTTGTACAAGGCAGTGGGGGTTGATATTTAGTTTTATAACAAATAACGATATATTACTCTGTGTATGCATGGAAGGATAATTAATATAAGTAGAATTAACGTGTTACGAAAGGTGACCAAGAGAACAGTGGATGACTAAACCAAAACTATTACATATTATATCAAGAGGTTCAAAGTGTTTTATACTATGAAGTATATTTCATCATTAAATTCCCGTCAACTGTGTGGTTCTTAGCCACTGAAAACTGTTTTGTCACAGTGATTGGAACGGAATAACCGAAACGCGAAATATATCTACGGAAACGGAAACGCGAACGCAAACTCGAAACGCACCGATGTGAAAGCAGCTTTAGGGCTCGATGTGCGTGCGGTACCGTCAAGGAATGAATGGACTTCAGCTCCAGAAGAGTCCAGGAGTCAGGACTCCATCGAACTCCATACGGCAGGAAAGATCATCGGGACGGATGTCCGTACTAATCAGGTCGACCAACCGTCTCGTCAGCCCGTACGGAGGATTGACTCTGTCAGTCGTGATCGACATTGACTCTTGTCACCTCGTTCAGTTTCATCGTGCATCGTGGTGACGTAGAGCTCGTCACTGGATGGAGTCAGACACGAAGGTTTGGAGGCAGTTCAGAGTTCCTGTTCACATAGCTGCACACGAGAAGCGGCACGATTTCTTGATCCATGCACCAGATCTCTCCCGCCGTTCCCAGTTCGTGGAGAAGACCAAATTGGCAGTGCCTTGGATACTGGTGCGAGTCATGAGCCGATACTTCTTGGCTTACAGACTGTCATGGAGCTATGGATTAGTAATCTGATCGATCTTGTTGTTTGGCTTTCCACCTGAGGACAGTTGGTGGCTACATATTACAGAATGCAGAGGCCCCTCAAGGATACGAATCCCTCGTCGGCATGCTTGGAATGATGCGACCCTATAACAATGGTGTCTGACATCTCTCGTGATCACCTACCGTACGAGAGCAGGTTCAACTACGTACAAGTGCTATGTCAATCTACACATGGTGAGGGCTCTGCTGTGAGAAAGAGTGAGGAATTGCGGAAGGTGGGGAGTGGGTTTTCTCAGACATGCGTACACTCAGAACGTATCGTCTGCTGTGCATCACGGCTGGGACCACTATGCTGAAATGATGCTACAGATGAGTCCAAGTATAGTCACTATAGCGAGCTCACAACTCTTCTTTTCTCGTCGTCCAGTCGGTACAGACATGCGCATTGGCATCACTGACTCCACCGGTCAAGGCAGAAACGTGCTCGTCAGATCATGAGAGTAAGATTTCATGAAAATCAATCTACACGAGCGAGCATCTGCGGCAGATAAGTACGTTGGAAAAGACAGTTTTCTAAGGCATGCATCCCATGAGACAGTTTGACGCTCTTGCAGTTGCGCTCTTTTACTGGTAACTTTAACTTTCTCAGAAAGATAATATACACATACTTCTCTCGTTAACCGATTACAGGGGCTGCGGGCCTAAGCCCTTCAAGTACAAGATTTATACTATGTCTATCGAGTTACTTGTGAAAGATATCGTACCTTAAACAGTTCTGCCGGGAGTCACTGGTCCCTCTTGATTTCAACCGCCACCTTCAACAGAAACTCCAGCACGTGGTAACACGCTCATCAACAAACGTCAACAGAAACCATCGAAAGGTGCATATAGATCCCCACTAAGCCGACACCACATGTGTTCGCAGTGATAAATTTTACCCCATTGGTTGTTGTAGTTGTTGAACTCAATTTACAGATTTACATGCTTGCTTCCGGGACCAATCGGGTGTAATGCTACTATCTGACTGTACAGCGGCTTGGTGGCATGGATGGAACTACGGTACAGTTTGGGTCTGACTCTGTGTCTCCAGTAAAGCTCCAAGCTTAAGGTAAAACTTCGTAGAACTTGGGCGACTGATCAAAACTAATGACTGCCCCTGGCCGATAAGCCAAGCAAGCGGATGCCAGTCATGATGATCCGTATCTGGTATCAAAAGCTCGTAAATTATCTCTATCTCTACCTGCAGCTTGACCTTCCCGCCTGGACCTAAGGGAAGTCATAGCTGAGCTGAATAAATTCGTCTATCTTTCTATTGATTAGGTGTCGTGTAGTTGGCTACACTATCGCCCGTGATCTTCAAGTAAAGAACGACTCGTCTCCATCCAACGCACTCTGCACCCATGAGACTCGGCGATACGTTGCGTTTCAGGTGACAACTGCATACGTAGAGAAGCCTCAAGTTTGATCTTTTTCAGAGTCGCACACGCGAGCAGGGCATCAGAAAGGCCTTGAATAGACACCTTTTCGATGTGTATAAGCTTCATGTTTTGCATACAACTTAAACCCGCAATCGCTGCGAGACCCCGGTCGCCAACCGGACTATATGACAAATTAACCTGCATCATCGTCAACCCAGTCAGAACCTACTCCAACATATATCGAACCTCTTCGATATTTGTGAGAAATTAGAGTCTGCAGTATATAGTGGTACACGGGTAAAGCGGTATATGTCATTCCCCCCGCACCTATATCTCCGAGCATGTGATGTCACCTCTAGGAAACTAGAATAGTGCTCACCGCTTAGAGCTATCAATCGAATAGTAAATGCACTGACTACTTGTTCACCTCATATGGTTAGCATTCCCATGAAGGATGATTCACGAGATTTACGCACCTGTCTCAGATTCGGACAACTCTGAGCTATGGCAATAAGCCCCTTGTCGTCAATGGACGAGCAATGTTTGAGATCGAGTTCCAGCAGTCGTTTGCATCCGACAGCTATTGAGCAGAGCCCCACTGATGTCACGCGTTTACAAGCTCTAATTTCCAGGTTGTTCAGATCCCGCAGCTGGGATATCGACTGGAGGCTGACATCCGTGATTCGATCACAATAGGACAGGTTCATAACCCTCAGCCGTCGGCACCCGTTGGCAAGAGCTGATGTGCCAGCATCGCCGATACCCTGGGATCTGTACCGTCCACAAACAGGTTTCAGAAAATACTTAGTCGAATCCGGTACAAATCTTTCCACTTTAAACATTCTATTTTCCTCATTCCCCAATCTCTGGCTTCCGGCAACTATCGACTGTCGACTGCCCGCACCCGAGACTCTTTCTGTTACCTCTATGAAGGAATATATGCTTTAAACAAACATCAAAGTTGTACTGCATCTCACTATTTCGAACAAGGCCAATACTTCGAGCTTCAGAATTTTAAGGCAACCAGACAATTACTGTTAAAGAACGCCAAGCACCTGTAGAGATCTATCTCTCGTAAGTTGCGGCAACTTGCGGCGATGTATCCAACTCCTTTGTCTGTTAAATTCAAGCAGTAGCCCAACTTGAATGACCTGAGGGCTGTGCATCTTGCTAAGGACTTCAGACCTGCACAGGGAAGCGACTGTGATGTGTCAAGAGGGGCAAACGATAAACAAGAAGAATGGTTTCACAGTCGACACTAATTAGGTAACTTATTTCAGTGAACGTAACTAACCTCCATCACTGATATTGGTGTCCGTCAAATCCAGCTCCTCCACCAGCACGCATCCATTCGCAATCAGACATAGTCCCTTGTCTGTCACCAAGTTGCAAGCTTCCATTTTGAGGCTACGAAGTTGCCGACATGAGCCGGCGATGAAAGCGAGCGACGCATCTGTGAGTTCGCGGCAGCAAGTAAGGTCAAGCTTGTGCAAATTCTGGCAACCACTGACGATCACCTGGATGCCCTCGTCGGTGATGCCGCGGCACTTACAAACACTGAATTCCTGTAATAGTTTGCAACCGCGGCCTATAAAAGCTAAACCGTTCGCAGCCACATCACATCCATCCAGACTGATAGCGAGCAGACTTTCGAACTTCCCAAAACTCTTGAGTGAAGCCTCGGTTATCTGTACAGAGTATTGAACATTCACGATCAGCTGAAAGTGAATTGCCGTCTTCGTTCTATTCGTCATGCAACATCCCAGTATATGTGCACTAATGCAACTTGCATCTGCAAGACACAGAAAAGTACCCGCCCAGTTCCAATGCAAGCGTATGTCTCAACCATCCCTCCCTCCCGAAACTGGTAACCACAAGAAAAGGTCACATTCTAGAGCTGTCTCATAGTTCTCAAAGCAGGTGGAAAGGGGAAAGACCAAACACTTCATGGAAGGAAATTATTATGTGGTATCAGGGTCTAACAAGTAAAGGTAGGACAAAAGGCAGAGCCTGATTTGTCAAAGGCAGAACAAAATCCTCAAGCATTTCACTTCAGGTTACGATAAACAAACCAAACGTATGATACCAATCTTGAAAGTTGCGAGAATTGCCACTGTTACTGTGCCAGTTAACAATTCCGTAACTGAAGGTGCTATCATACAGTGGAGCAAGGATGTTACAGTACCGGTGAGCAGTAAGAAAGAGTAAGCTGCTGTAATGGAGTGGCGCCAGAAGTCAGAGCCATGATTCCTCGCTCACTTACATTTACGCACCTGGCAACATCCAACCTCTGTTCACAGCAACAAAGACACGAATGAGTAAAGATGGGATGAGTAATCTTACTCAAGGCCGAGAACACGATAGTTTCATGTGCAACCACATACGATCTCTCACACTACAAGAGACATAAAACTAAAAAGACACAGGAAACTAGAGTAATCTGGAAAAGAATATACTAAACCACAAGCTACTGATTACTACTACATCAAAGCAACAACCAACAGCGGAAGGTACACCACTACTGGTGAAATCGGATCTGTTCATCATCAGGCCAAGACGAGACTAAATGCAACCGGAGATCAGAACCCTGGCCCAAGATAAACCTTCCGACGCACCACGCTGAGGCAATATTTGGTCGACCCGTGAGAAACAAGAAACGAAGGTAGCGATGACATATAGATCGGATGGTAGTCCTCCCGGTGCTTACGTCACTCCTACATATGACTAGGTCAGAAGATGAACTGGAAAAAGACGTACCAACAGGGACTTCGAACACCTCTTGAGAATAGCCAACGCCGCATCATCGACACTATTGCACGATACCAGAACTAGATTCTTCAGAGACTGAAGGGCGGTAATGGCGTCGAGCCCTTTCGATGTAACCTGCAAAAGTACCGCATGTGAATAAAATACTCAGAACGCCTCGGCTGCTTCCACTTTCATCTACATGCGCACAAGAAGTTACAATAGAACAACTAGTTCACTTCTTCCTTTTCCCGCTCGAACTTTGGAAGTGAAGAAAATTGCATTCAACATTACGCTTGAGAACAAACAGTAAACCGAGGTACGCGGTTCAGTATACAATCTCAATTTTCGACCATAGTGCAAGGTGTGATCGGAGACACAGCAACAATATCTTGTGTTTTCGCAGGTGACCATGGATAGGCTACAGAGGATGAACTGGTCTATCTTCTGACTGGGTCCTTCGAGACTACCGAAGAAAGGGGGAAGAGAAAGTAATCCCCACAAACACAGTGTTTCCCGAAGAATCTTCGAATTCAAGAGCTAGTTACAGACTGAACGACACAATTACAGCAATCCGCAAGCGGATCGAATCACAAAAATAACCCACATAAAACTGGGAAGTCCTACGACACGAATCAAGTGGGAAATAATTTCTGGAATGATATCATACGTTGCAGCTACTTATCGAATGGAGCAAACCGTACTTATATCACATACGTCTGTGTATGAAAGATCTAGAGTCTGTAGCTGGTTGCAATTTGAAGCGACGAAGCCAATGCCGACATCGGATATCCCCAAGCACCATCGGAGGCTCAGAAACTTAAGGTTCTTGCACCCGGCAGCCACGCATCCTAACCCCACGTCTGTAATATTTCTGCAATTGACCAACTTCAGGCTCTCTAGCTCTTTCAAATAAGATAAAGCTATCATTCCCTGGTCGACGATTTGCGTACAGTGGGTTAGATCCAGGTCCCGTAAGCGCGAACATCTGCTGGCCAGACATGATAACCCAACTCCCGAGAAATTGCTCAAAGACGCGAGATTTATCGACCTCAACTTGTCGCCAAAATACTCTCCAACGAACTCCAAAGTCTCATCGGTCTCCTGAACACATGCCGAAAGGTCTAAATGCTCAATATCCTTATACCGGCGGAGAAGAAGCTCCAGACCCTCGATGCGAAACAGCTTTAGCCATTTCCTGGAGTACGCCTCTAATGCCAAAAACCGTCGACACACCAAACGATACGACTGCAGGTCTGCCGAGTCCGTAATCCGGCTTAGAACGTTCAACAACAAGTTATCGTCCAGTAGAGCGAACCACCCATCTGTAAGCGACTGCAGTTTATGAGTGCGAAATCTCTCTGTCATCTGTTCTTTGATCATCGGCTTCCTCTCTGCTCCTTCCCAAGGAACCGATAAAACAGCAAAATAATACCTCAACTAGCCCTCGACGTATTGTCTTTCACTTGTGATTCAAAAGCCAACCAACTCCCATGGCTCGTCCAATTTCCAGTCCTCAAAATCCCGACGCTCAAAGCTGACGCAATACAACCGCTAAGAGGCCTGGTTCAACAAATCAAAATGCGAATGACGTTCAATTCTGGGGTGTTCCCATACACCATTACAGCCAACTCGTCACCATTCCGATGAACATTAACACGGAATGCCAGCAGCCTCGGGCGCCGACGACGACGACGAAAGACGATTCTCCTTCAATTAGTCGATTTGACGATGTTCAAACGATGCTTAAACTCGAATAACTTAGAAACCATTTTTTTCCGCCACACTAGCTCTTCTCAGCTTCTTGCTAAAGGAGCTTGAACTCGAGCAGGCGCCAGGCCGAGGTCCCTGTGAGGGGAGGGAGGGCGCGGAGATGGTTGGAGAGATCTCCACCGACCGATTCGCCAGCCGTGACCGACGAACGACAGACGGACCTTCACTGTGGAGCGTGATGCAGACACTCGAGCAGACAGACATACGAGAAACGCACAGAGCAGTGCAGCAGCTTTGCCATGAAGAGAATGAGCCGCAGCCAAATGCGATTTCCCCTGCAAAGCACCGGGATCCATGAGATGCGCGTTGGATGCCACGACTGTACAGACCGCGGAGTAGGCAGGTGAAGCAGGGGAAGGCAATAACGTAACCGACCACTGTACTTCGCAGGCGCGGGGGCTGCGAGAGAAGAGAGACATTCGGGCCAATTGGGTTCTACTCAGATAGACCGGAAAGTGTCTCCGCCTCGGTCCCGCCTCTACGGTACTGTGTGACTCTTGTCGGCGTAACCATCGCCATGGGATCGCCTTTTGTCACCTCTCCAACCTTTATGATGACCTTTTGTCACCAGGTACTATCTGTACCCGTCCGTACTCCGGCCTTCTTGGTTCCGTGCTGAACTATTCGCCGATGAACTTGGTTCATGTCATGCAGCCGGCCCGGACCTCGTCCACTACCAAGAGAAGAGCCGGAAAGCAAGTAGCTACGCTTGCAATGGAATTGCGTGGCTACTGCGTTAGCTTTTTTTTTGTTTGGATTTGTTTTTAGGCCTCTTTTCGCTGTGGGGCTTTCTGCAGCCGTACGCTGCTGCCCTTGCACAGCGTGAGTCCCCCCGCCAGGCGGACTCGACCCCACGCCGCCGGGGCTACAGGCGGATGGGGTAGCCAACAAGCTATTGCTTGTTGGCGGCTACTGCGTTAGCTATTTATCCGGATCTATCCCTCTCTTCTTTTTTTCTCGGTTTTCACGACTCCATCCATCTGGTACTGCAACTTGCTCTCTCATTTTGGATGGATGGATTTCACAACGAGTCCATCCATCCATTTCGCTATACGAACAGAAATTTTCTCTTTCTTTTCCGCTTTTCACAACCGACCTCGCGCATAGCAATAACATAACTGTTAAGTGACACTCCCCGAGGTATTTCTTTTCCTAACAGATGGAAAAATAGCATATAACTCTTTGATGAGTACTTCCGCTACCATCTCTCCAGTGCAATACTAATCCTATGTTGTAAATTAACTAATCCTATGTTGTAAATTAACTGCATATCATCCTAGCGATAAAGTGTTTTTTTTAGAGTTCTCCATTTATATATATATTAATAAATTCAATTTTGGAAGAAGACATTCGAAAATCTTAGTTAGAAGAAAGAAAATTTCATTGTAGTGTCCATCTTTTACTCTTTCATCAAAGAAGTTACACATCCTGAAGTAAATATCGTCTAATGTACATAAGAGTCATTCTTCGGATCAGCAATAATCAAGTCTGTTAGTTACGCAACCCCCTCATAGCTGAAATATTGATTGAGAATGGTCTATGGAGGAGGAAAGAAGGATACTATTGATTTTCTTTTTGACATGAAGAATGGCTTTTCTCATAAGAGAAAGTACATTTTCTCGTATGGTGTAATGCTCATAAACGATCTCACCTTCATATGTACAACATAATAGAAATCATCATTGAACACAATAGACTGGTCAAAACAATACTTGGAAAATCTGCAATCAAAAGCTGAGGGAGACCTAATCCAAGACGCATCACTATAATGTCACACCAAAAGATACGACATAAAAAAATGCTTCACTTTTTCCTAGATAAATCTAATATAAAATGGATATTAAGGTCACCAAGGGAAACGCAATAGGGTTTTTCTTTGATCTAGAAAAGTTATGTATGTAATCCCTAGATTGGTTAAATTTCCCTGGTTCACTTATCTCAATCCCCATATAGGCAATATTCTACGTACATGGTCCGTTGGCTATTCATTGCGTAGCTTTGCTGATGGTTATCATTGAGTCGGACTTGGTGTTTTGGATCAAATTTAAATCAATTATTGTCTAATAACATTTAGTGAGAATTTTATAAGTGTTAAGTTGTAACTATAGACTAACTTAATGAGAAAACTATATTTTATGTTTAAATATTATGTATATCCCGGAAGTGCTAGAGAGATTGCAATGTAAATATCGCATGTGCAAACAAAGAGATATAAAACAGGAGCTTATCCAGTTACAAAAATAATTTTTATGATATGTTTACTTTATCACCTAGTCTTTCTTGTTAAGATTAGGAAAGATTAAGCGATCAAACCACCTTGCACCTTTAGTTTAGTAATAGATAAAAAATAATTTTAATTTTTTTTAAAAAAAAATTTATATGTGCACCAAAAGAAGAACAAATTGTATCACAATAACGAGGTTCTATTGTATTATCTTTTACGTCTAAGGCATACGTTTACTGGTGCGTACACTGTTTTCCATATTTACTGTGAGTGACACTAATTCGGCAAGAGTAGTTTGAAGAGTCCATATAATTATTAGTGTAATACACACTAATTTCGCGCTCATACTCATAAAGGTAAAGCGTATTTAGTGCGATACACATTGACTTTGCTTACATTTAAATAATATGAGTAAAAAAAATTTGAAAACTTAAATTTTTTATCGATAATTTTTAGATAAAATTGACTAATAACTAGTCAGTCGGATCTAGTTCAGTTTAGACGTTATTTCTATCTTCTTTGATAAGTTCATCTTTATCATACGCAAAGAATTTGAAAAAATAACAGATGCATCAATCTCAGAAATGAATTTCAGAGTCAACAATCTCATAAGGAGTACCCCAATGGAAATCATGATGTTCTGATCCATGAAAAAAAGAGCAAAAATATATTGAAGTAAATTTTACAATTAATTCATGATCAATGAATATGTTAAGTATATGAGTTAGTCAATTTCTTGCATTGTTATCTTCTAAATGTACAGAAATGAGAAATAAAACTCAAGTTGCTACAAAGGGAAGAAGGAAGGAAAGGAGGAAAGGAGGAAAGAGGAAAGAAGGAAAGAAGGAACCAGTAATAGAAGGAAGTTTTGCAGTAAGTGAAGAAAGGATATTTTGAGCTGGGGAGATAAGTGGTTACATAATCCTCCTTATTCTTTTAACTTTTTAGATTATATCATTAAGTTAATATAATTTTTTGGTTTAGTTTATTAACTGAGTGTGTTAAGGTTGTAGTTCAAGTCTTGTTAAATATATTTAAATAAACACTAATCATTTTTTAGTGTTTATAATCACATTATAAATGTATCTTTATATTGTTAACTCCAATCTGAACTACACCTAAATTAGTGTCACTCTCACTGATTCCGTACTCACACTAATTAAAAATACACACTAAATACGCTAGACAGTGTGCGTTTATGAGTGCATGCATTTTCTAAATCTCCTTCATTAAATAAGCATGTTCAACCGACTCAGGGGAACTTTTGCTTGGTTTTTGTTATCAGAAAGGCAAAGGTATTATACATAAAATCTAATGAAATATATAATACTAAATTCTAATAATACAGAGAACTACGGAGACATATAGACAGAACCCACAAGACCAAAACGCTCCAAGACTACAAGTGCGACTGCTTACTGATTAGAAATAAATAAATAGATTCATTATCTAACTTTTCTGGATGAAGAATTTAGGTAATAAATGAAACTTGCTTCCCTCTTCCTAAAATATAACCAAGCACATGATCATATCATTCATCAATAATTCGTGCGGAAATACATTCTGAACGGAAAATGTCTTTATGAAAATGTTGTGAATCTGTGCTCAGCATGTCATTATTGCTTTGTGTCAGCATAGCTGAAGATCGGTGTTCCAAGTAGTTTAGCCTACAGTCCTCTAAGAGAAAAGTAGTTGGTTCAATCTCTTCGGCCAAAGTTCTCACTGTGATGGACTCACTCGCGATGGACAGTCTTTCGATCCTTGAAAACCCCAAGGGACAAGTAATATCACTTATCATTTTATAATTATACTTCAATGTGAACCATCAGAATGAAAGAAAAGGTTTTTTGTGGCATTAACCTACAGTGAAAAAGAGAGACGTGGGATGAAAGTGAAACTCGAAATGGATATAGTTACGAAAAAATGACTAACGCATAGCACCGCAATTCCACTGCAAGCGTAGTCCATAGTTTATGTTAGTCAACACGCAAATCTCATGTACAATCCACAAAAGTCCTTCTACAAATCTCTCACGTTGTTCGTCTGTTTACAGACGAACATATTGCGCGTGCAGCCACGTAGCTCCACTTCGTAATCAATGACCTAATAATACAACGTTCCTAAAAGCCAGCATCATGCGACCGTCCGTACACAACAGTTGTACAAACAAGGACACCTAACTGCAGTTGAGCGTAGTGGCCGTACAGTCGTTCGATCTGGCTTCATGCAGATTTCAGAGTCAAATCACTTGCTAGAATCAAGGCGTACAGGTTTGCAACCTTCACATTGGCGATCTGCGGGCTATACACGTTATGTACGCCAACGCGGAGCGTAGACTCCGTGATGTGAACGGCTGCAGAAAGCCCCACGGCTACAGACGCCTGAAAACGGCGTCGCGGTCCTAACTGGGAAGAGTAGTTTATACCACTCTCCGAGATAGAACCGAGGGGAACTTCAGGACTGAGAAGGTAGTGGCTTGCACAGAGTAAAGCGTGAGAGAAATATGAAGTCTACAGGATTTTTTCTTAAAGAATTAAATTAAATTACTAAAAATAATATTTAATCACTATATTTAAATAAATAATAATATATTATTTAAAGTTAAATAATGATTTCTAAAGAATAATATATTACACATAAAAATACTTAAAATACACAAGAAAAAATTTTATATTTCCAGAATCTTTTAGATATTGTATAAAACTCTGAAGAGAATGATTTATTTTGATAAACCATTTTCCCGACCGTTTTTCGAGGGAATGGGGTTTATCAACTAAACTTACTATAAAATGTATTTCAACTTTCCCTTCACTTAGCACTTTCCTCACTTTGATCACTGTTTAAATATTGTTCTGAATTGTTTTCTACCAAATCTAAACAAATGACATATCACTTTCTCAAGCTTAAACCGAGCTTCAACTGTGGATTACCAATCTGCAAAACCTGACCCGAGTCTAAAAAATCGTTTATCAGTTTCTCGACTTTTAACTGAAACTAAATAATGGTTTATCCAATTTCTGAGATTGAGCTGAGTATAAACATTTGCATATATGTACCTATACCAAACCCAAACTGTGGTTTATCAATTTCCTGTGTTCCCTGGTCTCAAAGATTCGCAAGAGAAAACGAATACTCGAAACCTCCCGAGCTGCAGAAACAAGTTTTGTTTCCAGTTTTCGTCCTCAGATACACCGTTCCTGGAATTTCTGCTGTTACTGGTGGCGAGGTACATACGAAGAACCTGAACGATGTTAGTCGACGTTTCTTGACTGACTTCTTCCTTAAACGTACATGTCTTCTTCACTCCTCCAGATGCTGAAATTCCGCTGAATGAAGGCTTGCTTCACATGTGGAAGGTATGATCATCACTCATGACGAGCTTTTGTGTGAACATGTTCTGACTTAAAACATCTTCACTGCGCCCTCCTAAATATAGTACCTCAAAGAACCACAGTGAAGGCTTAGATCAAAGATAACAGCCTCAGATCACAAATCACAATGATTCTGTTGTCCAGGAAAGAGTACTAGAACTTGATTTCAGCAGAAAGGTCACCATCACCAAGAATCTACTTCGAACTTGGATACCATCTTTTCCACATTCCACACTGGGGCTTATACCACCCTTTGGATGCACCGGTAAAGCATCGCATTCAACGCACTTACGCTTCTTTCATGGTGATGACAAAACTTGAAGTGCTTCCAGACACTGCACGTGGTCCATCCTCCACTACATAGCATTCGAGCTACATATATACTGGTACACGGGTACAGCCGTCCTCGGAGAAAACAGTGACTTCCCGCGCGCCCTTAAGGTAACCCCCAGATAGTTTTGAACCCATGCAAGTACAGGGTGAGTAACAAAGAGTGGTGATCATGTATGCTCACTTGGTTTGAGACGTTAGCAAAATATATATAATCGAGGTCGGACCACGGGAAATTGAGCTACTTATTCGAGCTACATATACCCTATCACCAATGATCCTTATGCGACTAACTATGCTATCCAGTTCAGTGGCTTCGAACTTCCTTGCATGAACATGGTGTACATATACCATCATTTACAAAGTCCCAGCATTTTGCTGCAGTGTGGGAGTAGTATACAAACCTACCTGCTTGAACAACTTCTGACGTGCCTAACAGATTCTAAAGGTCCGTTTTCTCCCTACTTCAACTGCAGCAGTAATCCAGTGGAGATCAGAAACAACACTTCACACGCGCCCTTAATGCTTGAGAAGCTTCAACATATCTCCTACCAAGTACAGTGAACCCGTCACAAGCACCTGCATCACAAGCACACGAGAAGTTGCATACTATACTTCAAGAGACATCACCATACACCCGGCCCAACTTCCAGCAAAGAGTGTGTATGTCCTCTGTAAGAACGAGAAACTAGCAGAGATCAAGCTGTAGACAACCACTTTAAGCTTTCGAAAAGTCCAATAGACGCAGTATACATACCTGAATGTGCATTTTGGGATGTTGTCTCGCACAAAATCTCAACCATTCTACAGTTGCTGGCAATGATGACATAACGGCACTGGACGGACCAATGGACTTGCAGCCACCTTTATCCTCTTGTAGGGTCGATAATAAGTCTTTGGTGCCTGCTCCAACGCCTGGACCTAGTACGTTTGATTCTGTTCGATCCAACCACAGGTGACATCCAACGAGGACGATAATCAGCGAGAAACGTCTAAAGTCAGAAACAGTCAGCTAAATCGACTTTGGAGGAGCGAGAAAGCAACTTCTTGTGCTATCTATCTCTATTACCGTACAGCCTACTAGTAAGAGCTCGCACATCAGTAACTGTGGCCAGGATTGGACCATAGACTCCACTGGCTGAAGGGACCAATAGCCTACTGAGTTTTAGGACTATTTACTGGCAACTGCGCACAGACCAAAAGATGGTTTCACTTCAACTTCCACTCATCAGGGCCACAACTGCGCTGGTAAATAGTGAATGTTCTCTAATTGTAGCTGCTCAAGACTTGGACTCTAGAAAGGGAGTTCGCTCTTGCTTGTGGCAGAAATTGACCCAATTTTGTTTCGTGCCATCACGATTCAACGCTGACAGAATTACAGCCAGGTGTAATGCCTCCAGAGACAAAGATGACTTTCAAGGTCATTTCATATTAGCCTTAACACTCATGTTGATTTGATATGAGAATGAAAGAAAACAAAGAGACACTGGTACAAGACAACTGCGGAGAATCAAGACCGCAGAGTGAGGGACTCCTGAAACGAATTCCCTATACTTTGCAAACCCAAAAGCCAGTGAGTACAAAGTGGAGTGGATACCTCCAAACTTTGATTTCCTTAGCGACTCCCAAAACTTCTGTAGTTTCATTTGCCATGAAATATCAGTTTGAGCAGGTCCATCACTGCTCTTTGTCGGGGTTATAGAGACGTAGCTGGACGACTGAGGTGCGAAAATTGCCATATCGACCAGCAGCCCTGCATCCACACAACTCCGTAGGTTAGCAGAGGCACATCCTTGTCTCCATATCTCCGCTGCAACATACAGATCTACTTAACACCATGTGCACACCACAGCTACGGAAAAGCCCGCATATAGAGTACGTCTAACGTTAGAAACAGGAAGCGAGTGGAAGCAACGTTAGCCGGGAAATATGGCACAAATGAGAACACTAACAGTTTACACTGGAGACAGCACAGCAAGTTCGACATCAATATAATCTTCAGGATCATCACGGGTAAGCAATAAATGTTGATGCATCGATTGCAACACCAATTTCCAATATTTATGAACACAAAGACCCGCGAAAATAGTACGAGCGAGAACCTTTGTGTTCTGCCCGAGGACACTGACCTTGCTGAACACACTGGTTTACCAGAGGAGGGAGCAGTGCCATAGGGTCACGCCGTGGCATACAACCGAAAAGTAATACCTGCCATGCACACTGCCAAGAGTGAGTAGACCTACTGACATGCACCTCAAGGTCTAGTACCTCAACACAAGATTCTAGAGATTAGAGCTGGTTAGAGCCAATCCGCAGTAAGCAACTTTTGCTTGATGTTGGCCGAACTCAATTGAACATAACTCTCGCTTCCCAACAAGGCACAGTGAAGTAGCTGATACCAGATATTTGGACAGATAAAGAGCCTTAGTACAATGCAGTCCTGCCCAAAACATTAACTCCTCAAAATCTGCTGTAAACTAGGCTCACGTAAGTCTTCTTCGTCACAAAAGTCTAAACGATTGACACATGCAAGGCAACTGTTATGTGCATCAAGGAAAGGATTCATGAAGCTGAAACAAGACTTAATATTCTCATTCTAGGATAGGTAAGCATTTTTTTACACTAACCCTCCGGAAAAGAACGTCATCGTTTGGTTTCGCAACGCCATTCGGAATATAGTCATTCGTATCATTTGGTCTTTCATCAGCTGTTACAGCATCACAAAACCATTTGCCACAAGCCTCCATGCTTTCTGGACTGTGTGCTCCGTCCAAGAAAAACTGAAGTCTTCCAAATTTGAACTGGCCATTCTCTAGTGAGGGCTCCCTGTCGTGAAAGTCTAAATTATCCTCCACAATCTCGCCTCGCCCAGGCCAAGACGTCTTTGCAAGACCTCTGACATACGACTCTGGAAGGCCTCCGTTAGCCTGAAAAGAAGAATAACCACAATGCTACCTGAGACCCTACGACATCCGAATTACTAGGATACTGCGTTAGGCCATACGGCAAGTATGGTAGTTTAGCACTTCCTACCAGCCACAATTGATTTTTTAAACAAGCAACAGTAGTTCAATCTGATATCCTTTTAAGTTCGCACTCAAAAAGACCTGCAGCTGATAAGGTAAAAATCTTTTGAGAGATCAGTAACGACTGCGCTGGATGTATTCGAGAGAAGGCACGAGAAAGGAGGAAACATAGATTACCATCGACGGACATATTGTGGGTACGACCATCCCCCAGAGGAACATACTGCAATTTGCACACAACATCTCCTTCAACCACGTCTTTCGAGTCGAAAGTTAACAGAAAAACAGGCTGGTCGGCAAACATTACCGTACGCCAGTGTTCTACATTGCCAGTTCGTTCCGCCCAGGTCTTACATAAAGAAATTGCGAGTGCTGCATTCAGTCGTTGGTGGTCACCTTGCAAACCTAACTTCAAGTTCGGTACTCCATATGACTCTAGCGGAGGGGCAACTGCAAGAGGTATCTACAGTACAAAGCTCCTCTTAGTACCATGATCCGCCCTAAGTCCCACAAATGAGAAGCTGAACCGCCATCTCCTACTAGAAAAGGAACTGCAGGGTATTGATGCTGTAAGTTCTTAACTATAAACAACTTTCCTACACTCTGCTTCATACTGGATACAAAAGGTGAAAATCACCTCTAGTTCATTCGCGCGAGTCTTAAGGACTTCCATCGCCTCGTCTAGCTGAGGAGACGTAAATGCTGGCACACCGGGCTGGATAATCACAGGAGACAGTTACGTGATCATGAATCTGAAGAAGAATCGGTAAAGCTTCGAATGAATAATGTCACTTCGACCCTTTCATTACAGGAAACGAGGGTGGACGTTGTAGTAAATCTGCAACATCAAGAATTCAGAGATATCTGAAGAGTAAATTTCACTAACCTTGAAAATGCCTGCTTTTTCACGGGCAATCAAGCCTATGGTATTACCTGCAAGGTCCAGGGCCTTCAGACATCAAACAAAGAACTTCTGGAAGAATGCAATAAGTAATTCATCGTCACTGTCCCTGTCGTCACTGGTCGCTGTATAAATACGTCGACGATGCAAAGAAAGTAGAAAGCAAAGCAAAGCACAGCCAGGAAGTACTGACTGCTGGTTGTTGTGAAAACCAAGCCTAGACATGCACCGAAGTCTTAGGTTTGTCCAGTCAGACCATTCCACTGACGAAAATTTCAGCCTGAGAGAAAACTGAATCCTACCTAAGAGTTCACAATGATCTAAACCCAATGATGAAATTCCAGTAACAGCTGGAGACCTAACCTGTATCACAGGAAAATCCTGAACTCATCAGTTGTGCAGACACACTTCGTGAAGTACTTCGATCCCACGACATTCTCCTGATAAATATTCCGAAATAGGTTCTTGTTTCCAGATGAAACTGCACTTACCGCGTTCGTTGCATCTAGACGTCCACCCAAGCCCACCTCCAGAATAGCTACATCAACCTGAAGAGTATTTCAGTATCAACTCACCGATCTAGTAACATACATTTCCGCAAGAGCTAAGATAATACACTGGAATCTCGTGGGTCCCCAAAAATGCGCTGGAACGGTTCTCGTGACAGAATCCAAGGACATCCATGATTTCTACGCGTGCTAAAATTCTGCGTGAAATAAAGAAACTTACATTTCGAGATGTAAACATTTTCAAGGCTAAGAGAAACATGAAGCGAAAGAACCCTGGCAGAGGAACAATGTGCGTATTTTCCTGCACATGATCAGCATAAGTCAGTCAAGGAGGTCCCATTGACCACAAGAAACTGCTATCCAGTCACAGTACAAAGCAACCAGATACAGTCTGAGTTGGATAGAACGTATGGAAGTCGATCATCCAACGAAGTTAAAGTAAGGCCAGACAGTCCAAATTGAAGAACATCAAATAAACCCGCAGGGTTAATAACGCAAAGGTAGTGAAGGAAGATTAAAGTGACGAACTTTTGATACACAAACTAACACGAGTAAACAAGTGGGTTCAACGAGCTGATGCAGCTTGAGGTTGAATCTTACCTCAAGACGATTATATACAAACCAAAAGCTCTCGACAAACAGCTCCTTTGAAACGTCCTCTCTGAATCATAAATTAGATATGCATAAGAACTTGACAGTCATGCTTTTATTCGGATCCCTTCTTCCTGCCTGAACACTGGACGTCGACCACGCATACAGAATTGGTCTGAACCATCAGAATACTCCTTAGAACACCGAACACAAAAGATCTTATTCAAAATAATGAAGGATTTGCTATGGTTGACTGTCTAGGTTTGCCAACATGCTCCCAACAGTCAGAGGAATCGTCCTGTACACTAGAAAGCTATCTGAATTAAGCTGTAACAGGGCACTGGTTTATGGTCGAATCAGGTAAATGGAGAAGCATACTCACCCATCAAACTGGAATCTTTCACGAACATCGAGAAGATGTGGAGAGGTGAATAGTCCTGTCCTGAAACCAGATTCTCTCAACATTCTCTCGCAGAATGCACAGGTTGAACCCTGATACAAACCACCTCGCACATTAGGAATGGTTGATGATGATAGAATATCTGAACCCCTCATTTGTGGTGGTCATTTGATAACATGATATCAGACGTGCTACAGCCAACAAAGTACATCATCCTCCTTAGCCTGATCAATACGCGAAGGATAGGCGCTCAACCTCGAAGAAGAGGTTCAACTTCACCTAAAAGTCTGAGGACCAACTCAGTGCAACCAAAACAATCTACCTCAAAGGAATCGAGTACAGCGACAGGACCTCAGAACAGCGTTGATATGCCTAGAGAAATATTCTTGACTATTGATTCTCAGCTCCACGCCTTCAGTCAGACCAACGTCCTGCGGTTCCTCTCTATTTTTTAACAAGGATTTTCTACTTTTGTCTATCAGAAGGTGCTTGTGTGAAGTCACCACTCTGCAAATTATTTTACACGAAGAATGTAATGTCGATGGGGACGTGCGGCACTTCAACCTTCCATTCAATAGCACACTCCAGACTGTTCGAAAACGTTTGGACCACTAGTAGTCCCTAGGTTTGGGGCAGAAACCTGACGTTGTTCTGGTTTGGTGGCTCCCGGATATAAATATCGATAAATAACAATAAATAACAATACAGCTGAATTCAGTTTATTTTGCTTAACCTCTTTTCCGGCAGAGAATACAGGCAGAGTACTCTGTAACAGATTCGTACCTTCCCTTTCGTCCCCGCGACATGAATGACAGTCATGCGCTTCAAGGGCTCTTCCAGCTCCAAAATCTGAGATGGAAACTGATTAGTGCATTGGAATACCAAAATACTAAGAAATAATTACACTAGTTAGACCCAGAGCACAAAAATCTGTTAGGAGGGTGGCAGGAAGTTTCTGGTTTTCAAGGTACAGCAACAGTCGAAAGAATAGGGAACCACCATGAAGAATGCTGGTTCCAAGGTGAATGCAAACCCCTCCTGACGCAATTCATCGCATTTACAGAATATTGTATATTCGAGAGACTGTAAAACTTCAGAAACTCTTACCAGAAGAGTCGAAACTGCAAGGAGAAGAAGGAAAAAAAGAATTCGAGCAAACCTTCACGTGTTTGAAGGTTAATTCAAAATGACTCTCCCAGATTCTCCTCGCGTCTTCTGTTATGGGTTCAGGGTCCGCTCGGTGGATAAGCGTATTAAGCTTCACCAAAGCCTCGTCGTACGCCGTCAAAGATAAAGTCGTAGTCGCCATAGCTAAAATTTTTAGTCTAGAAGCTGAAGTGAAGCCTGAATTGCGCAGACCCAAAGCGGCGCTGCGAATATCTCGCACTGTCACTGCTAGCACGAGAGCGCCATTTCCACCAAAGTTTGAGCGAATTCCTCTCACCAACAACCAATCAGTGGACGAATCTCCTCCGTCACAAAAGTTCGCCTCACACTAACAGCCTTCTACGGCGCTCAAGTCAGCAATTTATCTCTAGGGAAATCTCGTGACACAGCTCCTCGTTGGTGAAACGCCTGCCTCGTTCCCTTAGCAGCTATGCACCACTATTTGCTCACCGGTCAGACAGAGGAGGATGAACGGCATGGATGGATGTGGTCATCATTAAACTATCCACAGACAGGCAGCGACTAACGACGAATTATCGACTCCGAGCACCATTCATTATTTGCTCGGGACTCTGCAATGCAATGGACATGAATTTTGAACTCTCAAGCTCAGGCACCGGCTCCCGCTCCCCGGAAGCGCCGAGTCGCAAGGCCGCCCTTCAGAGGTGAGTTGCACTCCCTCAGTAATAGCAGCACTAACACACACTTGAGCACTAAACGGGCTGTGTTAGCGCTAAAACCTCGCTCATTAACACCAAATGAGCATGTAAATCTCACAAGTGCACCCAAGCGACGAAAATAGTAAAACGAGAAACGCAGGAAGGCTGCTCATGCGATGCAGCATCTGCAACTGTACGCCTCTGTCTCAACCATCTGTTTTCTCAACAATCAAAGACGGGATTTGAACGCGCAGCAGTATTTACTTCTTGTCACGGAATGTGTGCGAATCCATGAAAACGAACCAATACCAGTACACTCTTCTTCACTGGAGAATCTGGAGATGTGATCTTGGTGGGAGAAGTAGTACGAAGCATAACGAACCAATAACAATACACTCCTCTTTGGTGAATGGAATCTTGATCGAAGAAGTAGTACGAAGCAACCGAAATATGCATGCAACATGAACTGCTTGGGAACTTTTTGCTCGTTTGTTGTTATAGTGGAAATATATAAGTGTAAACCGAAAATCATATACCAATTAGATGAAATAATCAAAACACTTTTATAAATATTCATTATTAGTTTATGTCTGGAAACGCGAGCAGACCCGAATATAAACCATAAGGAATGAGTAAGCTGCAGCTGCTGCTACATTTACTACCCAACCTTTTCGGCGAGAAGAGTTATGTAACAAATCAAACCTCTGGATATTTGCCTCTGTAGAAATCTGGAGGATAATGTGCAAGTGCTCTTTTTTTCTTTTTTTCTCTAGCATGCAACATCAACTTTTGGGGAAAATTTTGCTCGCTTGCTGTTATCAGAAAATAAATAAATGTGAAATGAAAATTGAGAAAAAAATTTAAATTATTTCAATATATTAAATGTTAGCAGAACATGGAGATACTGGAAGATCTTGATATAACCCATAAAGAGAAATGAAGATAGGTGCCCTTATGAGAGTATAAGTGCAAGAAGTTACTAGCAAACAAATATAATTCAACCAGACTATTAATTTAATATCTAATATTTCCCAAAAATAAATAATAAATTAAACCATTCCCTCCTCTGTCAAAAGATGGAAAAAGTGAATATCCACGTGTGTTCGCCTCTAATTTGACAGGAAATATAGCAATTGTTGAAACTTTTCATGGAAAAATGCATCTCAATTCTAGTGAAGTTGACAAAAAGTGAAGTTACATTAACACCCTAGCACACCTGCAGTGCTTATCGTGTAGGTCCAGAGATCGATTCATGTGAGTTCCAATCTCTATCCAATTTCTTGCAGAAATGAGTGGAAGTCGGTAGTAGATATCGTCACATTTATTATGTCTTCCATCGTCTTACTAATACTATCAGTATAAAAGTTGTAATAATATGTCATGGAACCACAATAATCATTGACAGAGTCAGTGAACATAATACTTTGTATTTTATGCTTGTGGCTTCTTTTCATCCCTGCTCTTGATCGATCATCATGCATCGATATTCTAGTGAGTAACTGAGAAATCATTTGTTGTCAGCTGACTCGCCGTTGTATAGTAGAAAGCTACTAATGCATTATAGAAACATTTGTCTCCTCCTGGCATGGGGATTCATGGAGAATTCTGGTGAAATGTAATATATAAATTATTATTAAATTAAATATGTACTGTATAATTACTGAAATCAGGTAATAATGACTAAACTCACATATATATATATACGTTATATAAATGTGTATTTATAAGGAGTAAATTCTTTAATTGGACCTATTTATAAGGAATAAGTTATGAATTGTTGCATGCAAGAAGGCATACAACAATTCTCATACAACAACAATGGTCTCATACTGGAAAGCATTCTCTCGTGTACTTTGGTTTTGCGTGCGGTCCCCGGCCGCAAGCTAAGGGTACCGGATATGCAGTGCCGGAAACAGAAGGAACCACAAATGCACCGGATATTCAAGTAAAGCCAAAACTCCATCAGGAAAATTATGATGCCCTGATAACAACACCGGGAAGGATAAGCATCCCTAACCGCTTACGGAAACTTTTCTCCGCTTTGTGTTATTAAAAAATATGTCAATATTATGTATAAATTCTAAATAATATCAATATCAAACGGATAAACACGAACTCCCTGCGACAATTTGGTTACATTACTGGTTGGAACTATGATTCATTTCAGGTTAAAGTAAAAAAGATCATTAAACTCAATACATAAGAAAATGTTTTTTACTTATTTTAAAAATTGATTGGTTATCCTACACCCTCACAGTTAAGTTACGGTGCTACCCTCTCGGTAGTTATTATACTCTAGTACGAGTATATGAAAATAAATTACACTTTCTTGTGTACTTTAAAGTCTAAGCACTTGCCCAACTCTAACACCTAGACATCAGAGACCCTAAAGAATTAAGTGTGCAAGCACTCTAAGCGAGACCTCTCTTCTCTAATCTACTTGAAAAGATAAAGAGTTAATCTTTTCAAAGTGAAACGTGTCATCATATAAATCGATTGGATATCATTGTAATTTACCCAAAGAGGGTATTTTATCTTTAAGCTTTTTAAAAATATCAGGAAGGAGGACAGTGTTATCAATATGTAACAAAAAGGACTGAATACACTCTGTTAGCATTTCTAAACATTATGATGAACGTACTCGCTCTTTGCTCATATAGAGACTTTGATACACATATAGAAAGCGCAGGAACTAAATCCAAAAGAAAACACAATAAAATTTAAAGGATCTTTTTTGGGAATCTGTTTATGTTGAAATAAATATTAAATTTATTCATTTGTTCACAACAAGTGCAAAATATTTCAAGGAAACATATTCTAATAGTTATGTCTAAATAAGTATTAGATTTCATCTGGAAAGAAAGCACATGTACTAAAATAAAATAAAATATTTTTTGGTGTGAACGAATGAATAAATTCAGTATTTATTGCAGATTAAATCATAAACAAACCTTTCTGCATAAAAGATGGTAATAAATGAAGAAGAAATCTGAAAGGAATATTCAAAAGAAATATGCAAGGAATATGACTGATACGGTCATCTTCCCTGTAGAATACAGGAGAGAGCTCGGGTTTACCGAGCTTTGATTATTTTATTTTATGTATCATTTGTAATATGCTTTTATTTCATCTAAAAGAAAACAAAATCTATTTTCGCTCAATTCCACATTCCCCAATTACTCCATATAATAAATAACTGTAATGGCCTTCAGTTCTAGAAAATGATTGGAAATGAGACACATGATCATTGATACGACCTTATCTAATGGGAGTTTTAGAATTTTACTCGAGCTAGTGCTATTCTGATTAAGCATATTATTCAGACTGATGACAGGTTTCCTCAGAGATTTAAACACTATTTCTTCAGAGTTTTTATCCAAAAGTGGATAAAATGATTCTTGGTGATCATGTGATTATTTATCGCTATGCATTTGCATAGCTTACCGTAGATTTTGTAGAGTTTCGAGCGAGACAAAGTTTGGAAAAGAAAGTGAGATTTTTCGTCATCTTCCTTTAACGATAGCCGTTTCTAATATAGCATGTGAACAGGTTAACATTATTCTCAGGCAAATGCATAGCTTGGAAATGTTATTGCAAGCGTAGCAACTTGTTTTATTCCTATTCAGAAAGTCAATTCTTTAAATCTGGTCATCTCCAAATGAATCATTACTTGTTTTATTTAGAGTCTAAAAAATCACTCTTTAACTGTGATTCATAGCATCTCAAGAAGAATCATTTATTCTCTATTATTATCTCGATTATTATTTTGAACAGTGTAGTCATTTTGGTTGTATTTTTAAAACCTTTTACCTTACGAAAACTATATCTTTGTAGTCGCATAGCCTATATATTAAGCGTGTTTTTTGGTTCTATTTGAGCTAAAGGAAATAGAAGAAGAGGTATGGTCAAGTTTTAATGTATAGGCAGTGAAGTGATGATTTTGTGTGGTGTCATCTCTTGAAATTACCTTCTTCATTCTGGGCTCTACATGGTGGTCTATTCTTCACCATCCTTTCTAATCCTTTGAGATGTAGGGTCATGTGGAAATAGTCAAATCAAAAGCCGAAGTGATTAATAAAATACAATAGAAATGAAAAAACAAACTGGTGAATGATATACACGCCTTCTTCAAAGGGTTAAGCGAAATAAACATATCAATTCGCAAGTAACTGATATTTTAAGATCGTTAGTGATGCAAGAACATCACTATACTCATTGTTCTATCTATATGTAGATCAAATATACTTCCCAAGTGAACTTTGGGCCCAGATGAGGCAAAGGATAAAAATCAATTATCTTTAACAATCAATTGGTGGGTGCTGCATTTACAACTTATTTCAATATATATGTGTTCTTCATAGTAGTGCTTATATGAACTGCAGGAGGAATTCAATCTTTTGAAAGCTTGACTGGGAAAAGTACGTTACTGAATTTACTGTACCAAACTTAAACTGTTAAATTTAATACACCAAAGTACACTATAATTTAATACACTATAAATACATAACACTTGGTACACTTTACTACTCTCGTGGAAAACTTACACATGGCTGCTTCCGTTGATAATCTATGAGTACAGGATGGCCAGTACTCTTTTAAGTTGTCTAAAGTCTTGATCTTAAGTGAATAATTATAACTTGTATGTTAATTTATGCACTATTTTTTTCAAAAAGTGCAGGTTAATACATAAATTAATATGCAACAAGTTTACATATTCTTCTCTTCTGAACTTGGAAGAGGTGAATAATTATTAAGTATGCTCAACTCACCTATGGAGAGAAAAAATGAAAAGACGTCAGAAAAATACAAAAAGAAAAAGTACACCTATGTTACTGGACCACCCATCGCTAGACTAGATCAAGAAAAAAAATACTAATGTCAGAGAGAAACAATAAAACTCATAAAATTGCTGTTTTATAGATTAATTAAGCAGTGATCAATAATTTTCTAACTTGTTCTCGGAGAGTCACTCATATATATAAAATCAATTTCTCGTAACGAATCATAATATCTTGTTAATTCCTTCTGATTTAATACTTAACCTTCCCGAAAGAAGGGTTAAGGTTCAAATCTAACAAAATAAATAAATAAAGCTCTCGCTTCCTTCTCCATATGGAAGCAAGGGTAATAATATACGTTCATCATATGTAGATCATACTCACGATGGTGCATATCATATCTCCCCCACGGCCTTGTACAAGCAACGTGGAGGTGAAAAAACCGTTTGTAAAATACCTGCAGATCCATTGGCCACCGCATTGTAAACCTGCGGACCCATTGGCCACTGCAGATTTAGCCATAAGACCGCGCTCTAAAGCATTAAGGAAAGAAGGTAACAATATAAAATTACAAGTTTTTTACTGGAGCGCAGTGAACCCAGGTTGCAGTGTCAAATTACTGGGTTTTTTTCCCACAGTCACAGAAAAAGCGGCGTCAGGTTTCACATCTCCGACAATTTAAATTTAAATTACTATATAAATAAAATCTTAATTTAAACTTCTCTGTTAACGAAACACATAGATTCTGAAAATCATAAAGACCCATAAACGTTGTAACTGTCTGGGAACTGCATGCAGTATAAGTCAAGTTGTCACATTAATTTAGAGCTAACTCTTCCTAGGAAAAAGGTTAGCTCATAAATTACGCCCATGTACACTTCTAAGTGTACAGGGGTGAATATCCTCCTTAATATACAGATAATGTATCAGCTCAAAGAAGTCTAAACAAAATCGACCCACGTCTCTAGTTACAATCTGCAGACAGACCCTTCATAACCAAAGAGGATGTTAGAAAGATTTAGAAACAATATAGAGCTAACTTCTAAGACTACTAAACTCAAGTGTTGGAGTAGAAGTGTGACATGCGCCAAGTAACACGACAATAGCAATCAGCGCAATGAGACTAACTCTTGACAGAGAAGTGAATCATTTACTATGTGAAATGATTTACATCACAACAACGTCCAAACCAACAATCCAATCCACATATCGTCTTCTCCTATGCATAGGTGAAGACTCCTTGATCGTGTATGCACCAAGAACGAAGAGCTTGGCTCACCGATCGCGAAGAACAACCCAATCTCAGGTCGCAGGTGACAAAAAATTAAAATAAATGCTTTCATGCGAGCCAATTTTACTCCGAACTCCCAAATCGTTTGATGAAATTTCATATCGTCTTCGATTTCTTAAAGAACTCAGCGTTTTGATCTCGATAGATCCAAGGACAGCAAGTTTAGACTCTAGAATGACTCGAACGGTCCAACCACGGTCCACATGTACTGAAGCACCCCAAATCCTCTCCTTGTGTCTCAATTTCTCCCAAAACACACTCCTCGATCTGCCTCTTCACAAACCATCTTAAGTAGTGCATAGACTGCAAAGATCTGAACCCAACAACGCCTTGCATGTTTGCATTAGATCTCTAAATCTCACGAACCATCCGCTGATAAGTCGTAGGTACAAGCTAGTCTTTTAAGCTGCCCCCTTACCAGTTGTATGCGTATAAGTTTTCTCATATAATGAGCTAGCAGGCCCCTTGCATCCTTAACATAGCGCCAGGAGCAGCAAATACCTAGTTGGCAATAGTAAACTAGGGCCTAGCTTGATTTTCTCTTCTTTCAAGTCTCATATCCTTCACCACAAAATGTCCAAATGAAGGAGACGAAGTGCCCATGGAGAGTTGACAATGAGCTCTACCCATTTATGTAATGAAAGTGAAGATCCGAAGTTGTGCAAAAAACCCGTAAGCTAGAGTCTAGCTTGTTTTTCTCATCTTCCGAGTCTCCTAACTTCTCCACTAGGTGTTCAAATGAAGTAGACGAAGTGCATATGAAAAGTTGACAACGAGTTCTACCCATTGATGCAATGAAAGTGAAGATCCGGAGTTGTGTCAAAAGTCTCATTTTTTGTCTCATGAGTGTATTTGGAGCGATAATGGTCTCATGATATATATCAAAAATAGATTTTCAAGTGAGAGCCGGTCCACGACACGACACCGCGAATGTAAGATGTAGACCGTCACAAAGTTAGACGTCATAAAATCAACACATCAGCCGTCGATGAGTTACGAGGAAGATTCTTTCATTCATAAAAGAATAATTATCCTTAAATTTAACACCCCCTAATATCTAAAAGTCCACTCCCATAAATAATAATTCTCCTTAACTTTGACACCTCAAATATCTGAAAATTTACTCTTGTCAACTAAAAACCATCATGTCATAGACATGATCTACTAGAGAACACCACGTATATTCTCCTCACTTGTTCCAGATCATGAGAGCTATAGGATCACACAAGATATCTTTTTCCTTTCTTCCGTACCCTCAAGCACACTTTCACTTCACTTTCGTCACTCCCTTTGCAGCTCACAACACCTTCTTCATCCACTGTTTGTCGCTATTCTCACAACCTCTTCTTCAACCACTCTTTTGCAGTTTACAAAACATTCTTCATCCACTCTTTGGATGAAGAATGTTCAACCACTACATTCCACAGTTCATGTTCATATGCGTCACAAGCTTCTTTCAACTGTTAAGCTACTTGCAGTGCATCTAGGTCGTTGGCATCACAATTTTATGTTAGATCTAATTCTTTGCATCACTTTTTATAGTTTCTATGTCTCTGTGCGTGTTGGCTGACCTCGCTATCGTCTTCTAATCTTGAGTCCCCTCCCCACTTCTAGTAGCCTCATTTGGAACTCGTCTTCCTTTATAGTCTATCCTTTTAGGACTACACTTATAGTTTTCCATGCGTTTTGATTGTGACATACAACACCATCATGTTTTATGCCACAGGAGGTCTTGTCGAGAGTGTCTCTCATGGGAGGGTTCCCTATAACTTATAACCTCCCTCTACAAATATCAATTCTATCTCTGACTTCATAAGCACCGGTAGAACAATGAGAACGATGAGACCAATGAACCATTCTATACAGAGTGTCGAAACATGATTTCAACGAGTTCACTACCAAGACAATCTTGCACAACTTTCGAGATGATCACGCTACATTACTTCGTCTTTTCTGCTGCAGCAAGACTCAATTGAAAACTGATGATTGACACTAATGATATGTTCTACAGAGGAATGTTCTATTCAACTGACCAAGCCGCATCGTAAAAAAAACTGGGAAGCATATAGTTTTGTCAAATGGCAAGGTTGTGTAAACAGCCAACCAAAACAGAAAGTCCAGGAGGTAATCATTACTGAACTACTCACATCTGGGTCCACCTCACGGCCTCCTTGCTAAGCTCCTGAACAGTGAAAACAATTGATTATTGGATATGGTCCGACCTGGTATATACTAACTAGGACATAAACTTCCGCTCTTAAGAACTTCTCGGACTCTCAAGAGCATGAGTACTTCAAGATCGCATTTCAGGATAGGACTTGCAAGAGATGAATGTGCTACAACTGGTACGTGGGTTCTCCAACACCAGGTGCTCCCAAGAAATTCAGGATGGTAGTTGACAGTAGTGACAACAAGGATATTTTTGGATCATAACAAAGATATACTAAAAAGATACACGTCATGTTTTTCACTTCATTACATCTCGATGAAAGCTATAATAGGAGAAAATGAATGTCAGATCTTTTTGTAGAACTGCAAGTCAAAAGAACTTGCATCTATGGCAATAGTGACAAGTTGAAATACGATTGCTTTCTAGAGGTTTTTCTCATAGTTCACTGGGACATCCTCATATCCGATGATGGTAATTGCAGCTTTGTTCTCTTGCATTTGGAAAAGCTCAAGGACACATTAAACCACCCCTCCCGCTACTTTAGAGGTGGGGGCCCTCACCTCTAAGTATTGTTAGTTATGACTACTCAAGATTAAGAAAGGAAGGGGCCTTGCAGCGAGATGTGCATTGTTGGCACGTTTTCATTCATCGTTGCTTGATCTCCATCTAAGGCTCAAAATGAGCATCTCTTTGAGATCTACATTTGGAGCCATTAATGATCCAATTTGCACATCTGACGGTTGAGAAAAGGTCAAAAGACCATTGCTGCATTCTGAGCCAATCATTTCAAAATTTGAATTTTAGAGGTGACCCTATTGAGCACTTGTTAGTAACAGCGATCAGATTGTTGGATTGAAGAACATGGTCTGAAAAGTCTTGCCTGAAACAGACACCTGAAGTATAGAGACTTCTCAACTAGAGATGTTTCTCACCTGCCGGAATTTTGTTGCCTGCCAAAAAATTTTTCAGACACTCTGTAAAATTTGAAATTTTCAGAGGAGGAAGTCCTTCCTCCTCAATTCACGCGTGTGTTGAGGAAGGACTCTTTCCTTCTTCCCTTCCCTCTCGATGATATTTGACGTCCCTTTCTCATTTTCCTTCTCGCTCTCTCTTTTTCTTCTTCTTCTCCTCCTCTCCTCTTCCTTCTATTTTCTTCTTCTATATTTTGCTATGAGTTTACGCGTAGCTTACTATCAATTTTTAAGATTCTCGAAATCCTGAAAAATAGGAGTTTTTTTCCACCGTCAGATTAACAATCATCGTATATGAGTCATTGTATAAGAGTACTCGTCTAAGAGGAAAATGGAAGTGGTTTTACCTCTGTGCACGATCGTTTTGATCTCGGTGCGACGGTTTTGATCGGCCCAACTGTTTTGATCGGTCCAACTGAGAGACGTTGGGAGGGATGAAGAGTAGGGACATCGAGATAGAGACATCATATCTTACACTCAAGGTTCCTTGAACTCACGAACAGAGAGCAATGGTGGAAGGATTTACCACGAAGACGAACAAAATAGAGCAAAGCGTCTGTACCGTTTCGTCATAATTTCGTCTAGCGCAAAGATTTCTCATGGATGCAATTTTCATCATGGTCTCTTTCTCATGTAAATCGGATACATGGATCATACTTCATCCGTGATAGGAGCATTTCAGGACAAACAGACAGCACTAGAGGGAACAAACTCACACCTTGCCTCGTCTACAATTCGTAATTAATGCGGTGCTGAGAGCAAGACAACAAAAATACCTTTATCGTGATATACCCTTCTTTCTCGAGGTTATTTTCAATTCCAGTCAAGATTTGACGTGAGAAACTCTTTGACAGGCCGTAGGCTTGAGCAAGCAGGGAGGAAGGACTATTTCCTTCCTCCCTTCCCTTTCCATGGAAAGGGTATTTGACCCCCCTTTCTCATTTTCCTTCTCTCGCTCTCATTTTCTTCTTCTTCTTCTCCTCTCCTCTTCCTTCTATTCTCTTCTTCTACATTTTTTCTATTAGTCTTCTTTTTCCTTAGTTTGTTCTCATTTTCATTTATTTTTAGTTTTTTTACATCTTAGTTATGGTCTTATTTGTATTTTCTGTGTGTTTTTTGATTGTTGATTCTTTTTATTTTTCTTATGTTTTTTACACTTTCTGTTGGTCTACACTAGTTATTTTATATCTGCTATAAACTCCTACACACATTAGTTTTTGCTATTTTTTTATTTGTCATTGTTTTTTTTATATATTTTTATTTTATTTCTAGTTGTAGAGATGTTATAGTTATAGTGAGGTTCTTGAGGAACTTCAGAGGCAAGATGCCTCCGAGAGTGTGATCTAGACGTCATGGGGACTGTCATTTGTCTAGAGGATGTCCCGAGGTACCAGGAGGGAAGGTAAGAGTGCCAGAGTCGCTGATGACGTGTTACGTGCAGTTGATGTACCTTTTAGGCATGGGTGCAAGTCACACTGCTGTTTTCCCGTTTCTTTTTGAGGTTGCTCGTCCTCGCATAGATTATTTGGCGAGAGAAGCGATTGCAAGAGCACAGGCCGTCATTGACGAGGAGCCAATATCAGATGTAATGTCAGAGGAGGATGATCTGATGGAGGTGACATAACAAGAGGAGAGGTTGATTTCGATGCTCTTCTGGAGATACTCCATGTCTTTGGTATTCAAAACATAACTTTACCGATAAGAGGTTCGAACATGTTTAGTTAGTTTGTTCTAGTTTTTTCAAGTATCAAATGATGTGTATATGATCTGGAATGTATATATATTTTGCATAACATTAGTTGTTTTTTTTCTACTTAGGTTTCAACACCACACTCAAACTTGCATATGGTTGTATACGACTCCCAAACTCCAGTAAGCAATGTGGGTGATTTTCAAAGATCTACGGGTGTAGAGCTTGATGAGATAGTGGAGTCATTATTAGTAGATGATTTGATTTGATGTTTGTAGGCTTGGGTAGACTTAGAGAATTGTTTCATGACTATAAGATGAAGTGTATGTATTTTGGATGTGCGGAGTACTTTTTGTCTCCGACTATCAAGCCTATCCATCAAACTTGGTCAGTCAAGTTCAGATGTCTCGCGTAACACACTTATGGATGGAGATCGACAGAGATGGAGATTTTTTACGACGTCCCATATGTAGTACATCGTAGTTAAGATGCTTGGTTGTCAGTTGGATTAGGATACACACAATTGGATAGTGTGTATAGAGATGTGGGTTTTAGCCTCGGTCTCAGAGATCCATTTTTTCAAATTTCAGTCCGGCATGAGTAGACGAGTTGGGTGGATCCAAGCAGCATTGGAGAGATGAGCGATCGAGCACTTTCCCAATGACGATGAGGCATCGGTAGAAGATGAGTGCTTGTGAGTTTTATTGTCTTCGTGATGTGAAAGGTGTGTGAACACTTACATGTCTGTATTTGTTGTAAGAAATTTTGTGATAATGATTGATTTATGATACGACTCGTCTATATTATGTATATTTATGATATACTTCTGAAAACAATATACGTTGTGTAACGATGTGTATGCATAATGACACAGTCGAGTCAAATACTCCTTAGAGCATCTATACCAAAGTCTTGCAAACATCCCATTGTAAACAATCTCCATAACCAATCATTTTCTTGTTGTGATGGTTGAAAATACAATAAACATTGTTTTTCATTATATATTTTCTCTTGTATCATCTTGATGTTGAACTTTGTCTGGGTGATGCACCACAAATGCCATACTGGCTTGAATTTGATGTTTTCTCACAAGTCTTACCATATAAAGTTATTTACACGCTACTCGCCAAATGCCATTCCAAACAAGCATATTGCAAAATGATGGATCATATTCGATCTATCATTCAACGATTTGGCTGGATGATAACATGCTCTTTGAATGTGTAAGCTTTGAAGAAGAGCCTTCTTCTTGTTTATTCTTCTATACCGAACTACCTATAATTATTAGGCAAGCGAGAAGAGACAAGCAAGATATAAACTCATATACCAGTGTGAGGTCATACAAGTCATTGACAGAGAATTCTTTAAATTAACTTGTTAGCGTAATGAGAAGAGGTCGAGATAAATAAATAGAGGGTCAGCAGCTTAGGGTGCTTGGGAAAAAACGTTATTTAGAATAATCTGGTTTCAGGATTTCTTTTTGCTTGGGGTACTTGGCACTCTACAGTCCGGAAGATTAGAATGTCGGTAAAAAACGTTGTTTAGATTAATCTGGGTTTAGGTAATAAGATTTCAAAGTTAATAACTTTTCTGAAAGATTTTACATCCTCAAAGCGGATTAGATTAAATCTTTTATTTTAATCGCAATCCGCGAGTTAAAAGTTCGATAAGACCAAAGACACTTCTCCATAACTCTCCTTGACACGCCTACACATATTTATACGTTGACGTATGTCAACTAGTATGGAACTGGACACCATGAGACTCCTACACCGCACTAAGTCTGAGTTAAATGTCAGATAAGAACAAAGGCATATTCTCCACAAATCTCCTTGCCACGCCTATACATATTTACCCGTTGACGTATGATACGTCAACTAGTGTGGAACTAGACACCTTGAGACTCCCATACAGCAGCACCTTTCTAATATCTGGTTTTTTGCATGGTATCGACCGCTTAGACCGTCACAGCTATCGCATCTGGCCGTGGTAAAAACCTCTAGTGTCTTACACAGCCCTATAGATTCATGAAGGGTTTTGATCACTTTGCAATCATGTATCAGCAAGGTTCTCAGTGCTGCTAATTCGCCTAGAGTCTTGGGGAGTTCCTTCAGATTCCTGCAGCTTTGCACGTGAAGCTTTTTGAGTTGTGAAAGCTGTCCCAGAGACTCCGGGATGTGTTCTAGACGGCGGCCGCCCCGTATCTCCAAAGTGTGCAGAGACGGCAGTTGCCGCAAAGATTTGAAAAGGACTTCCAATTCTTCATAGTTGCCGGAGACGCACAACGAATATAACGCAGTGAACTGCTCAAGAATGTAGACTAGCCTTCTTGGGTTCTCACACGCGGGCAACTCCAAGATTCGGAGCTTTGTCAATTGTCCTAATGATACTAGAAGATCCTCCGAAATTGTAGGAACCCCTAGACTTAGACAAGTCAATGATTTCAAGTGGCCTATTGATTGCGATAGCGGTTTAAGATTCCCACACTCCAGTAGCTCCAAATGGGATAGTCTTCTAAGTTGCCCCATGGATTTCGGAACTGCTACCAAGTTCTCGCAACTCCTTATGCGCAGAGATGAAAGTAAGGGAAGATGACCTAATGATTCAGGTAAGGTTCGGAAGTTTCCACAATGCTCTAGCCTCAGATAGTCTAGAGAGGAGAGTTGGCATAAAGAATCTGGCAAGTGGTGAAGGTTTCCGCAATGCTCTAGCCTCAGATCGTCTAGAGAGGAGAGTTGGCATAAAGAATCTGGCAAGTGGTGAAGGTTCTCACAGTGCGCTAAATTCAAATTCTTCAGTGAGACGAGCTGCCCAAAAGAATCTGGCAAGTGGTGAAGGTTTCCGCAGTACCTTAGGTCCAAATGCTTCAGTGAAACGAGCTGCCCAAAAGAATCTGGCAAGTGGTGAAGGTTTCCGCAGTGCACTAGATGCAACAGCTCCAGTGAGACGAGCTGCCCAAAAGAATCTGGCAAGTGGTGAAGTTTTTCGCAGTACCTTAGCTCCAAAACCTTCAGTGCAACGAGCTGCCCAAAAGAATCTGGCAAGTGGCTTACACAACAGTAAAATGCCAAATGTCTCAATGATGTGAGCTGTCCTATGGATTCCGGTAATGTAACAAGATACTGAAGGTCTAGAACCAAACGCTCCAATTTGATGAGTTGACCTAGGGATTCCGGGAGGTTTCGGCAACCCTCTACATTCATGTCTACCTGTGGCTGTGATTTATGGTTTCCCCCGAGTGCCAACCATTGCAGCGACTTCAGTTCACCCACCGCCTCTGGCAGGCAAATCAACTCTGACCATTTCTCTACCCGCAAGTCAGTTAAGGTAGAAAGCTGGCTTGTAACGTCCGGCAGTTGCAGAAGACTCCCACAGTAACGTATATATAAGACTTCCAATGATGTAATCTGCATCAAAGATCTCGGAAGGTACTGTAACTTCTTGCAGCTACGAAGTCTCACCTCTCTCAATCTGTTCAATTGCCGAATCGATTCAGGTAGACTAGCGGCGACCTTTCCCTCTACATAACCTAACCTCTTGGACTCACGACTGAGACCGAAGTTTCCGGGATCCTGCCACAAAGATACTAGATTCGCACAACATGAGATGTAGAGTATTGACAACCGCTGCAAGTAAATGAAGCTCTCTGGAAGTAATGTCAAGGCGGGGCACCACTTGATTATCAAGTAGTGCAGATGAAGCAAGTAACCAAAGTTGTTCGGCAGCATCCTAAGAGCCGGCAGGTTCTGGAGGTCCAAGTGTTCAAGATCATGCAGACCATTGAAAGATTCACACAAACTTTCAAGCTTCTCGCATCTATAAATGTGAAGTGTTGTTAGTTGCTGTAATGTACTAAATCCCTCAGGGAGTCGCTCCAATAATGGACAATTGAACAACCACAAGGTTCTAAGGGACCTTAGTCCTCCGAAGGTATCCGGCAAATGTGTCAAAGCTGGAAGATTTTTCAGTATCAAGCTAGTCAGGCAAGTTAGATGACTCGATGGATCAACCCTTGCCGGAATTGGCCACGCTTTCAAGGTGGAACAATCGCGTAATTCCATGCTTTTTAGACACGGAAGTGCCAAGATAGAATCCGGGAGCTTCTCCACTGGAGCGCTCAAAGACAATTGTTCCAGTGCGGGAAGAAGGCCTAATGTTTCCGGTAGCTGCATGACAGTATCCTCAGAAGTATCATGGATCTGAAGGATTCGTAACTGTTTCAGCTTGTGAAAGTTCTTTGGTAGTCGTACTGACCTGCAGTTGTCCAAGAGCAAAACAGACAGTCGACGAAGGCATTCTGCATTTTCCTCGCGGATCGGCCAGTGAGGCAGTGTCCAGAAGTACCACCTTCTTTCTTTTGGTCCCGAGCAATCGATCATGTGCAACATGGCCAGATTCCGAGGAAGGATAAACATATCACTGTCTTTGCTCATGTTGACATTCGACATTCTCAACAACCGCAATGCTTCGAATCTGCCAATGGAACTCCACTTCAGGTTCTCTCGAGATCTATGATCCATCGCCACTGACAGTACTTCCACCATCCTGTTTCTCTGAGCAGCGTCTTCCTGCACGCACATGAAAAGTGACAGAGCACAGTTTTAACTACCGGAATAGAACTTCTTGCATCAATTGGGATACGTAAGCAAATCACGCCTGGCTACGGAACAAAAAAGGATTACTCACAACCAGAAATGGGCCAACACATAAACGTTTGAGATTGGTTCATACCTTGCTTTCGTTCAGCACGTACTTCACGTCCTCTAGTTCCCAAACTCGCTGGCCATGCTGGAACTCCCCTTTCTCATTCAGTATCCTCGAGAGCCACTTCCCCATGTTTCGTAGGAGCTTGTGAATGTAGATCGAACGTACTTCACCAGCCATATCCGTTGGCACACGCACAGTTTCCCGAGAACCAGGAACAATTTGCAAGAAGCATCTTTCTCTCAAGTTTTCAAGGGTCATGTCGATAAAACTCTCACGGGATCCAACTCCTGTTCTCCAAGCAACTTTAAGAACATCCAGATCGTACTGCTTCTTTGCAGGACCAAACAAGTCAAAAGTTGCCAGATCCAAGAAAATTCTCTGCTCGGCCGGATTAAAGTCATCGAAAATCACTTTGAGCTTCCTCCATACTGGGTTCTCACCGACCCCATTCAAGGCTTCCCTCGTCCCGATACGCAATCTCTCCAGAACATCTCTCCAGACAAACTCGTTCTCTTTCCTACTGAGGTAATGGCCTACCAGCTTTAAAGCAAGAGGCAATCCTTCGCATTCGTGCAAAATTTGAGATACCAACTCTTTCGGTATCCTTCGTAGCAAAGAGTCTTCCGGATCCACATGAGCTCGAAAGAGCTTCTCTGCATCCTCGTTGGACAAAAGTGGAACTTGAAACTCGATGAACGCATTGGATTGGGACATCAAACCTTTGATGAATGTTGTAATAATCAATCGGCTCCCTTCTCCACACCACTTAAAATTCAGGAGTGGTAGTATCTGTTCTTCAGCTTCAACATCATCCACTATAATCAAGACCTTCTTATTTCTTAGGAGGGGCCATGGTGTCTCCCCCACTAAGGACACTCTCTTATTACCATTTCCTTGGTACAGGTTCTCACTGAAGAGTTTCTCGAATTCCGTCCCCTTTTGATTTCGGGGGACATTCTCAAGCTCCAGGAAGCAAACAAAATCGAATTGATGTTGAATGCGGACAAGAATTTGCTTCACAAGGCTGGACTTGCCTATTCCGTCCATGCCTATCACCGAAACCCGTATTTGCTCTGGATTTCTCAAATCAAGCAAGTCAATCAAGCCGTCTATGCGTTCACCAAAGCATATCAAGTTCGATGGAACTTGAAGGCATCTTAGGAGGTCATTGCTACTTCCATCCTACATACAAATTGTCACAATATCTGATGTTAGAAACATATTTTCAAACAACTCATCAATGTCAAGCTGCTCTTGGACCAATCCTCCGATCATAGTAATTTGCCAGACTTTTGTGCAAAGAAGAATCCACTGTTTGATCTTGACCACCAACCTCATCTTTGAGAATCTTCTCCAAAAAGTTAACCAGATAACAGAAACTGTTCGATTGTTGATCCTTCGGATTACAAATCGTGAAGTGATCCACGCCAGGGATAGTAGCAAACACATCCACATCCAATCGACCCGATCCTTCTGGAACCACTAGAATGTGCTCGGAAGTACCTAAAGAGTCCGCCTGCACGTTTATGTAGAAGTGATGATATTTTCGATCAGTCAGAGTTGGGGGTTTACTAACTACAGTAGGTTCAACTCGATACTTCTTGCAATCACCTTCTAGATCTAGAGCTACAGCAAACAATACAATATTGGAGTTGGTGCAACATCCAGTCCGGTATGAGAGGTTACTGGAGAGATACATACATGGTCGGAAATTGACATTAAAGTCACTGTTCTCGTCTCATTGGCTTCATTCACTCCATAGACTCTCCAGTCGTATTTTTGATGTAATTTTGCAAACTCGTGGTTGATTCTCGCAGATTTCTCGTTCAACAAGTACAAATACCGTAGTAGAGGAGCTCCTTGATCTGGATTGGCTGGAAGAGGTATGCGAGAGCCTAAATGCGCTGTAGAATAGAAGAACATTCCTTTCAGATTTGCCAAAAACCTCCGATGAGGCAAACCCGAGCTTTCCTCTTGCATGAATGCGGTCTGACTTGCCTTGATACAGATCTCCTTCAAGACCAGACCACCAACACAATGGCCGACCAAGACCACAGGACAGTCCCGGCCGAGGCCCACGTGCTCGACAAGAGCGTGAACGAGATTCTCTCTGATGAGGTACATGTCTACTCTCCCTTGGGAGTCGGAGGTCCGAGAACTTGAGTCATATGACACGGACAGAATGCGAGCCCGAGGAAGAGACTCAACGAGCCATGTGTTCAACCAACAGACGGAGCCATCGTGCGTCATCCATGTTCGGATGAATGCGTCTTCGCAGCCTCTCGTCTGAAAACCATGGAAGAAAACAATCTCCATGCTGATGGGACCAGATGCTGGTCTGTAGAACTCGTAGACATCGTCGTTTAGCTGTGAACCGGAACACACGTTACCATAATGTCTGAATCAGTGACTTGAACCAGAAACTAACACACTGTGATGATAATTCAAGGATGAAATTAACTTTCTGTATGTAGTACCTGCAAGGTCGATATCCAATCTCTGATTTCATCTACGTCGACTGATACCAAAAAATGTGAGTGGAGTGACTTACACGGATGCAACCGAAGTGCCTCAAATCTTCAGTAGAAAATGATCTTTGAGAACTGGAAGATGCCATAGACAATATGAACCTTCGCGGTAGAGGTTAATCCAGAATTTCGGACGCCCACAACACTTCTGTAGCTGCTCTGTCGGACCCAGAGTGTTCTGACTTGTATATGCAGACAGTGAGCTGACTGTCACTCGTGCAACCCCGTGCCATCATTCTCCGCAGCGAGTTTTCTGATGGATTCAGGAACCTAAAACTTTGCTCTGTTGATGAATGGTGAAAGCATCAGAAACATGAACTCTTAGGGAGTGCGGTACAACAGTTAACCACGTATATACGATTAAGTTACATGCAAAATGCTGGAACTATGTGACGACATAAACGGCTTATTAAGATGATCGTACCCTGTCACGCTGGGACCTTGCCAGTATAATAAAGCCGATCCCATCCACATCCTAAGAGAATTCACGATCTCACGAGAATCACCACCCTGATATATACGTAAAGTTAACCGCGTTGCTATAAATCGCAAATACTACGATTCGATCAAGAGTTATTGATGAGCTCGGGGTTGACACAACTGGGATTTCCTGCCGGCAGTCCAGAGGCAGCCGCAGCATCTCCAATATGTAGTTTCCGCTTCACGAATTCTACCTTGTCAAACTACCCTACTCGAACCCTTCTTGTGTTATGATGTAATTTGGCTTCCTTTGTGCTCGCACGGTCTCCCTCGCAACAGTAAGTCATCCCCGCTCTGATCGTCCAAACGGCGACTTCAATGCAGAGCTTCGAATTCATTCCCCAGCACTCTCCTTGTACACACAAAAGAGCAAATGCTTCACTTATCCTCATTCGAGTCTCTGCTCCTTCTATCAGTCGATGAGAAAGAACAAACAGCAATCGGACAGGTTACACAGACCGGAATGTCACAATAGGGGTGGACTTCAGCGCCAGAACCTAGTCAATTGGACGTCAAAGTCTGGCTGGGTACAACTTGCAAGCTCCAAATGGGTCCCAGTAAGCAGTAGTCTTTTACTTTCTGCATTATTAGCGTTGTCAGGTTCCGTGATTCAGCTGCTTTACTTGAATATCACGAAACGCCACTTTCCACATCACCATTCGTAGCTATTTCTTTGTGAGAAATATCTCAGTGCTTCCGAGTGCGCAAGTTTTGTGTACTCCCAACAGTCTGAGAAGAACATATTCCATCGTACTTCTAGGCAGAAGAGGCATTCCGAGTTCTTCAGCTTTCTGTCTCTTCCCAGGTGGATCATGATAAGATACGACAAAGATACCTTTGCTCTCCTCTAATTATACTATAAAGTTACATTAAGAGTACAACACATTAAAATTATTTGATAATGGAAAGGTGGAAGATAAATTATCCACGTGAAAAATATATTACCCATTCATATGCACTTCCTCATTTTGAGCATTACTCATCTTATCGCGTGTGGACCAAGCAAGAATTCTATCCATAATGAATCATTACCTAGTTAAACTCGTCCTTGTGCAAAGCACAGGTTAAGCAGACATGAACAAGCATGCGCATTGCGAGTGTACTGGATGAGTATACTGGAATCTGCTACGCTACCTTGCTTCTGCATGTCAGAGGTGAAATGGGGGATTGTTGCCTTTGTTATAGAATTTTTCTCAGAAAAAATGCTAGTTTGATGTAGTTTCATCATGGGAATTTTCTGACTAAACTTGATACTCAACACAGAAGGAGAAACTTTTATTCAGTGCTCAGGATTTCATGCCATGTGTAGCGACCATGTGTGCATTAGCTAGTCTCGTTAGGTCATTAGTGTTGTTAGGAGAGATTTAGCTCAAACATTATAGGGGTATAGTGTTGGTTAAGGTTTTAAATTATGATATACTTGTGTATGTGTATAATATCATATGTATATTATGAATATGTGTGGTTTATTTGACAATTACGTATGCTGTGTAGCAATGTATATGCCTACGATAAATTATAGTTACATGTGTTTATAACTAAATCTTTTAGTAAACCTTTGAGTGTTCATACCTTTTTCTTGGAAGGAACATATACTTTTCTGGGTCTAGCATCTGGCAAAAAACATTCAACACGATCTTGGATACGAGAAACAATTGTTAGCATTTCATATCGCATACACAAATACAACCTTCAAATTCTAAAATATTCCTTTTCAGCTCAGAATAAAGACTAATACTATATTTTATACAATATATCCTGATTGTTCACTTCAGCTTATTCCATTAAATAAAGAATAAATTTAAACTAAAAGCAAAATAAACTATCCACTTCGATATAACAACAACTAAATTTTAGTTATGTCCAGTTGTCAGCTAGCAATTTTTTGATGTTAGCATACATATTATGCACTGTGGAATCTCATTTAGACACTCTTTCCAAACATCTTCATCTATGGCAGTGGCATTGTCATCTGCGGCAGGTTGTCGGGAAATGCATCCTCTCAACGAGCATTTCTTGCCGACCTTTTGTACCGCATCCAATTCTTTCTTTTTGCCAAAAAGTTGTAGAACGTTTCAATTCGATCCCAAATTACCATCAGTTCCAAACAAGTGATGGTAGTTTCGAATTCACTGTTTACTGCCAGAAAGTGACATCTAGTTGACTAGTTTTTGGCACCAAAGTAGTTCTCCTTGTTATGAAACATGGCGGTCCTGTTGGACACTGTATTATTCAAAATGACTGGTCTGTTACAGGAGATGCTGGATAGGAAATTGATGGAAACGACAAAATATCACACATTTTTTTCCATCTTTTGTCTTCTTCTCACTTCGACAGAATCGACGACTAGTTATGCAAATGCATAACAACAAAAAGTGATTTATCACTGAAGAGTGAAAGCAAATACGTGTGATAATGCAAAGATTACCTGGAGAATATATTATTTGGGGCTACGAAATATGACAACAATACCAAAGATAGAAGAGAGTGACATCATTACCATTTCCTAAAGGATTCTGGGAATATAGAGTCTCTCCTCCTTTGTATTTTGCACTACTTTTATGTACCATACACCATCTTCCGCAGGCAACATATTTCATAAATCACGATCGAATTTGATAAACCAAAATCTTTATATAATATTTTGATTAATCATGATATATAATTTCGAAGAAAGTTGAGTGAGAATCTCATTATGTGGAAATGTTCAGAAAAAGATGGTCCTTCCATGAGAGGAATGGAGAGGAGTGTAGGACTTGAGGAGTTGACAGCCAGGGCTCATTAGTTAATTTTGTGAAATACATTTGAGAGTAATCTAGAATATTTCCCAACATTTTTCCAACGTTTGTTTAGTACGATACGTTATAGTAGTTATAAAAGTTATAAACTAAAGGAGGATCTTATTATAGGTTTTAGCCACAAGTACACTTTTTCTAATTAATTAAATCATAAATATATATATAATTTAAGGTCTGATATGTTGATATTTTAGACAAATTAGATACTTTATAGTAGTTATAAAAGTTATAAACTAAAGGAGGGTCTTATTATAGGTTTTAGCCACAAGTAAAATATTTCTAATTAATCAAATCACAAATATATATATATATATATTTAATCTAGTCTGACATGTAGATAGTTTAGATAAATAGGTCAAAATGAGCTCACAATATTGTTTGTTCCGATATTTAGTGTAAGAAGCGATGGGAAGATTTGCAGTCTGGCTTCAAATTGATGTACAGTTACGAGAAAGCAATATCTTTCTGATCATAAAGTTTGCTATGAGATGACTACAATCAGTATAGTGGAAGGAAAGTTTGGCCAGCAATGCATTAGCTTCCATAGCTTCCAGTGTTGTGTCGTGATTTCGTTACTCTTGCTTGTTATATTGGGCTGCTCGGTTGAAACTTTGTCAGTGCTTTGTGTTTAGTTTGCTTCGTACTTTTGTAAAATATTTGTGAGTTTGAAGTTAATCGCATAACTCTTGAACTCCGAGCGTCCATAGAAATATCTCAAATAACCAAGAGGAACTCATTTTGTATGCATAATGTTACACCAAAAGTATTTTTTCTGATAATATTTAGAACTTTTGTCACGATGAACTTTTGCTCGTTTCTTGTTATCGAACAAAAATATATAAGCTGTGTTGAAATTCTACACTAAACTGACAAGAAAAATCAAAGTTATCTCTAAACATTAAATGATAGCAAGAGCTCGAGAAGATGGAGACATAACATGTCTGGCTTTTGTTTTCCAGCAGTTCTATGCATCATTTTATAAAGTACTAGATTGATCGATTATATCATAAAATAAACTTGTTCTTTACATATATCCATAAGCAAACTGTAGACTCACTCGAACATGGAAAAGGTTAGCATGTATGTTTCCTGGGTGCTTTTATTAGTCACGATGTATATCACCTCCTCAAACATTTTATGATGAAGGAGAAAAATATGCAAGAGTTTCATTTATTATCTAATCCTTTCGTTAGGCAGTAGAAACAAAAAGATTAGGCTCGATAAAGCTGATTTCGTAACAAAAATTAAATTCTTCGTTTAAATTTGTTTTTCTCTTATAAATTCTCGGACTTATACTATCATAAGCACGTTCTTTTTCACTTTCCTTATTGTCTTGATGAGTATGTCGGGATCTTGTAGTGTGTCTTCTCTGGACTCTATAGCATGCTCTCATAGTGTTTAGAAATTACCTATCGTTTGAATATTTAGATTATTTAGTATTTAATTTATTATTATATATTTTCTGATAGCAACTGATGGACAAGAGTTCCCTAGAAGTTTATGTTGCATGCATATTTTATTGAGTTTCCGTTTTTCACTAGAGACAAAGAAGACTACAAATGAGATATAATGAAGGCATGCCGGATTTGCATTGGTTCCCAACACATTTAGGACTAGGTTATATATTTGGATCGTACATCTGTCAATTAAGGACATTCAGTGACATATCATTTTACGTTTAATTTATCATGAAATACCTGAATATTACTGAAAACTCATAATTTTAATACATTAACTATTAAATAGCAAAAACTATTCAAACACAATCCATCAAGAAAATCCACATTGACGCACTTCTGAAAGTATGTATCCAAGATATTTTTATTAAATATACCAATTTAGATATATATCTTCATATATTTTTATTTTATTATTAAAATAAAATAAACCATACATCTTTCTTTCTGTCGATTATAAATTAAGACGTGAATATATTTCTTCTATCTTTAGGTGAAAGAGGTGATGATAATTAATGCTTTTGCTTGAATATCAAAGGTTAATCGAAATAGAGTGAAGATGTGTTTTCCTGAACACCAGTAGATTTACAAGACGGAAGAGATGAATATTCATGGACAGTAGCTTCAAGAGAACTCCTGCTAGTTTGCTATTATCGGAAAAGATAAATAACCGAAAATTACCAAAATTATCTCAAATATAAGATAATTTGATCAATTATCTCTAAGTATTACATAATATCCCACCTGAAGATAACGAATAAACGCCGTACAGGCGTCACATTACATATCCGAGAAACTAAACTAACTTTTCTCAATGGGAAACTTAAGTGATAAATAAACCCTTGCATTATATTTAGCATCCTCCACCAAAAGTGGAGGAGGAGGATAACATGGAAGGGTTAATCGAGAACTCGAGTGAAGATTTGTCTTTTCTAAACCTAACCAAGCTGGACTAGAAGATAGAGGAGGTGAATATATGCAAGAAAAGTGCAGAAACGTCCAAGGAACGAGAAAATACAAACAAAAAAGTACTCTTAGGATGAAATTTTTACTTTTCATAAATGATATAGAGTAAGAAAACCACATTCTATAGTTGTCATGGTTCGGTTTACGGTTTTACTTGAGAATTATTTTTTCTATACAAATTATTGCTAAGTGTGAGCGATCTGGTTTCGCTTTCGCTATCGCTTTCGCTAGTTTACTTGAAGGGAACGATAACTTTTTCTTTTAAACACTTCTCAAATGTTTGAAGTCTGAACCTAAGGACAGATCGACCTGACTCCGCTTTCGTTATTTCACTTCAACGGAACAATTTTTCCTTTTATAGAAACACCATTCCAGTGTTTAAAGTCTGAATCTAAAAACAGATCCGTCGATTCTCATTCTGAAAGGGAAAAGAAAATATCAGTTTCTGTTTGGCCGGACAAGTCCAGCCAAACACAGCAGGCAAGTTTCGCCATGGTCGTTAGTGAAGCCTTGTCGATACTGTTAGTAAAGGTATCGGTGGATCTTGTTTGGATTCAGCTCCAGATGCAGCATGACGTCGCAGTTACTTGAGCTTTGGGGAGAGCGTCCCGCCATGCCCGTCCACGTACAAAGAAAAGAGGGAAAGTCACATAACAGACAAGTGAAAAAGACTCCCACCGTGGGATATGGGATATAAGGGGAGTACCATCAAACCAAGAAGACGAGGAAGACAACTCTCGAAACACTAGCTATGTCTAGCAAGTTGCACCCTCTCTTCTCGAGACAGAAAAGCACTAGCTTCCATGGAAGAAGTTACATATGCATCACTTTTTCTTAACGGATGAAGAAGACACTTAATTTCCTTATTCTAAAAAGAGTTTTAAAATATACTTTAAATAAAAATATAGTGCAGCTTGCTAGAAGTAACAAGTGTTAAGGATTTCATTTTTCTCTACTCTTGGTTTGGTGGTCTTCGCCTTGGACCGTGTGTAGTTCTCTCATCTTCACGGGTGAGGATGTATCATGTCATCAGTGAGGGTGTGTCATTTCTTCCATGAAAGTTGTGAGAGCGAGCAGATGTATATCATGTATATCATGACGGCGAGAGATGTCCGTAAGAAAGAAAATGTCAGTTAGGTGTAGCGACTGCCATGAAAGCAAGCCGTGAGACTTTCTGGACCTATTACCACGAGCGTAGGATGAACAAGAACGGATTACTTTTTGCCACGTGTATCGGAAGAACCTGTAACGAGCAAAAAACCGGAAACCGGAAGCAACGCGTTTCTAAGCGAAGAAATGACATCCTCAATGTTGTCATGAGTCATGTACGAGTCCGTTGTGACTCACGATGAGCTTGACTCTCTAGTCCGGCGAGTACCGATCGAATATGCTCCTGGTTGAGTTACGGACCTGAAGTGGTCACTTAGAATAATTGTCTATTATTATCTATGATTTTACAGCTATTAGAAAACTAGATAGGTTTCTTCGATAATATGTTGTAAAGTAAACTTAAAGTTTTCTGGAATATTTATTTCTTCTGTAATTTTAGTATTTACTTAGCTGTGGTTGTCATATAACTTAATATGTATCGAGCTACATGTCGCTCACGGATTGGTCTACCTCATCTAAAATAGAGTAAGTAAAAGAGAATATGACTATTTCACAAATAATCAGAAAATATGATTATTTCTACTCATAGATTCCTTAATCCCCCGCGTGTGGAGCAACTACACTCTGGGCGGACGGACTCCTGTGGATGGAAGTCCCATGAAACCATGTTTCATAGACATAGTTTGACTACCCCATTGCATTGTGCACTGTGGTGCCAGCAACGCCAAGGGAGCCACCTGCTGTCAACTATGTCCATCTAGTTGGCGTTATTTTGCATGTTTTTCAAGAAATTTACTTATCACAACTATAATAACATGGTTGTTGTGATTGAACGATGGTGAAACCGATCGTTTTGTCATTTTGCCATCACATGTATCACCTGACGTGTCTATTTCCATCGAAACTATTTGAATGATAAACTATTTAGTCACGTTTTGCTCTTGTGCATGTAATATCAGAAATAGTAAAATAAGAAAAAAATAATAAAACGATATGAAAAAATAACTAGTTTTACTATCAGTAAGCAATCAAAGGTGTGTATCAGTAAACAATATATTACTAAAAAAATATAATCAAACATAACAAACCTACTAAAAGTGCGATAAATCAAATTTCTACATGTTCTTTTGACCAGTATAATGCACATACACCAAGAAACAACTACAGTATCTACGTACCGAGTTTTGCTCGTGCATAGGCACTCCTCCGCGTGTGTATCATTCTCCTGCGTTTCCTGCAACTCTCGAGAGAAAGAACTCACTCAAAGCCGACGGAATGGCACGAGGTTTTCACGTAACTTACAGGGGACAAAGGAAAACGTGTTACAACTTTGGCTCTGGCTTTGGGGGAGAAAAACTCCACCGTTCTGACGAGTTCTACACAGCTCTGACTGTGGCTGTACCTTTTCCCCTTTTCTTCATGAAGCCACTTGCCATGTTGGTTCTTCCGTCCATCAGCAACATCATAGTTTAGATGTATATAATTTAGCGTTGAGCATCTGCACTGCACTGCACTACACTTGACAACATCAGCGAGCAGAAGAGCAGCTTTCATCAGTGCATGTGTGAATGAGTGACAGAGAAGCTCGTTGGTGATCTCTAGTCTGTTCCAACAAAAAGTGGTTCGTTGTTGCATACTATATGAAATGCTCAGAAGCTTCACAGCTAAGAGAGCATCTTCACTACTGACTGGTAGAATTTGTCATGAAGCACAACTAATTTTACGACTAGTCCTTGCACCATTTCAGTTCTGCAACAAAATTCAAGCATGTTCATCTTTTTTTGTTTCTCTGGATACATCCAGTTTAAGATTGGATGCAGAATGCTTGCAAGTGCTTGTCTGCCTCATCTAAAAGACATATATAGTCTTTTCATACACACTACTGAAGGAAAAGGGTGTTTGCAGAATGTGCTCAGAATGTTCAGGACTGAAGCTTTGGAGTGAACAAGAATAGGATAGGTCGGGTCTACCATGCACGGTATGTACTGTAGTTCCAAAGGTTCTCTCGGCTTGAGGTGAGAACATGGCTGACATCACCATGGTTATCCCTACTGCACAATCTTTGTCCCAACTAGGTAAATGTGACGTTTTATGACTACCACAAGTACTTCAGTGACACGTTCAAGAAGAGAATATTTCTGCTTTTTGACACTCTTTGGACACACGGGAATGTAAGTACACATGGGAATATGATATACTCATTTTTGTTCCTAGTGGGAATATATTAATTTCAAACTACGTGACTCCACCTGCCACTTGCAGTCAGCAGAATATATATGGACTTACCATGGGAAGTTGTACCGTGGTTTGATGCTTGCGGTTGCTCAGATACACGGTTTTCCGTATATAGTGTGAGTGACCCTAATTCGGCAAGTCTATTTGAAGGATCTATACATTATTAGAGTCATACACATAAATTTTACTCTCACATTAATAAAGGTAAAGCTTATTTAGTGTGATATCATTAACTTTACCTATACTTAAATAATGTGAGTTAAAAATTTTCAAAACTCTAAATTCTTTTTGTCGACAGTTTTTGAGATAGAAGCGGTTACTAACCATTCACTCAGACTTAGTTCAATTTAGATATTATTTCTATTTTCTTTGATCTGTTCATCTTTTATCATATGTTAAGGATGTGAAGAAATAACAGATGCATCGGTCTCAGAAATGAGTTTCAGAGTAAACAGTTTCATAAGGAGTATTTCAACGGAATACATGTTGTTCTCATCCACAAAAGAGTGAGCAAAAATGTATCAAAGTAAGTTTTATAATTTATTTATGATCAGTGAATATGTTAAATACCTGATTTTGTCAACTATATTATAATTCTCTTCAAGGTATAAATTGTATCTTCACTTCCTAACCGTACAGAACTGAGAAACAAAATTCAAATTACTACGAAGAGAAGAAGGAGTGAAAGGAGGAAAGAGCAAGACGAAAGAAAGAGAGAAAAAACAGTAAAAGAAGGAAGTTTTACCGTAAATGAAGAAGGGATATTTGAGCTGGGGAGGTAAGTGGTTACAATCTCCTCCTTATCCTTCTTTTATTTTTTAGATTATGTAATCAAGTCATATAATTTTTTGGTTAATTTAATTAGGTGAGTGTATAAAGGTTATAGTTCATGTCTTGTTAAATACTATTTTCTATAATTTAGTTTTTAGTGTTTATAATCAAATTATAAATTTATATTTATAATAAAATTTAAACTACACCTAAATTAGTGTCACTTACACTAATTCCGTACTCACACCAATTAATTAAGTATACACACTAAATACGATATACAGTATTGATATTAAGTACCACACAAGTAGATCTACTTGCATGGTAAAACGGATAAGACTTAGGTGTAACTCTTGCGCATACTTTTTTCACATCGAGACAGTGAACTGTTATATCTTGGTCAAAACAAAACCTTTTGGGTATGGAATATATGCTCTTACTGGAGTTTAAAACCCCCCTCCTGGTATAGAAGTTCCTTAACTAGAATATTCTCTTTAGAATTTTATTTGAATTCAGAATCCCTCTTCAGAGGAAGAGCTCTTTCCAGAGGACAGAAAACTCAAATATTAGATAATAGATTTCTGAAAAAAAATACTCCGCAAAATGGTGGGGCTTCTCAGTCACTCTTTAATGCTACTTTCCACATCAGATTTGAAAACAAGATGAAAACAATATGAATAAACACAAATTGCTCTGGGTAACCCAGAACAGCACCTTTCACAGCCACGACCGACGAAAAGTGAAGGGTTTGGGTAACCCAAATCCTGAGTATCAGTACCGGGGTTTAAGAGATTCCGTTCTGGGATGGACGTTTATCTCTCTCTCTCTCTCTCTCTCTCTCTCTCTCTCTCTCGCTCTGCTTGCATGAGACTAATCTAAGAAGCTTAATATGAATGGCTCATTTTGCTATATATTCTGCGTTATATGTAGATGTAGATGTATTATAATTGTATTTCTAGCCCTCTTTTCCAGTGAATTTTGTCTGTAGAGTTTCTTCTTCTCAAATTATTTCCACATAAACAACTTTCCATGACTAGAACCTTAACCAACTTTCATCCAAATTCTCACCACTGGACGTGTAGAACCAACTGTTTCAACGAGCGAAAACCTCCAACAGAAATCCTCATAACATTGGTTTACATGGTGCCTTCGCTGCCTGCCAGGTATGGCACTTTACTCTCATCCCTAAAGTCCTGAAATTCTCATCCACTTGTTTGGTGACACAAAGTTGTTGAAATGCTTGGATTCTCTTTCTGGGTCCATTTAAATATAAGAATGCTTCTCCATGTAGGAAACTGTAAAGTGGAGCGGTCTCCGAATATAACTATCACTGATGATACTATACATATTCACAGGTTCAAACACAAAATCGTTTATTTCTAGAGGCAGAAGGAGTTTCTATCTCAGATTCATCTGTCTTGCAAATCTTTTGCCACCCTTCTTAGTTTTATCAATTTCATGTGTCGATCGCAAGAGACTGAGACTAGACTACGGAAATACTGGGCTACTTTTGAATGTAACATGAATTTTCGTAGCTTATGAGTGTAACATGTGTCATTAAAATGATGAGTCCTGTTTATAACTGAAATTATATTTCATTCGACTTGTGTAATTAACGAATGATATCATTCAGAGATTCAAATGCATCTCCCACCTGCAAAACAACCATTTAGTTTACGGAAATCTCTAGAACATGCCAATATACGAATCTCTACTTCAGTTTTTGGCCTGTTCCAGAACTTGATGAGTTGTGTGTGCATGGTTCAAACGGCAAGGATTGATTCGGTGCTGTGTATGAACGATTTGCTCATCTCTTGTTACAGTCTTCTGACCGAAGCACGATCAAAAGCATCAGAAGTGCTTGATAACTCTCCAAGCGCTAACAAACAGGAATCATAAGAAGTAGAAATGGTGTTAAAAGAGTTTTAGTAATGTACTTGTGGCTATGCATGGCTCTTTCATATGAAAGTTGTAGACTAAGAAAATGGTCTAACAGCAAGATTCAGAAAGTCAAGTATGATAGAAATAGTTCACCTCTCGGTCACAGATTGTCGAAGTTCCATCACTTTCTGCACTTGGAGCCTGATACTAGAATGGCAGAAAGTATCGATTGAGGGTTAGTCAAGTCCATGGAAAGTATGAATCCATCCGTGGAGTCAATATTTGTTAGCAACATGTTGTTAGCAATTTGTTGCAAGCATGTATAACAATCTGAAGACTAGTAATCCTTTTGAGATCAGCTCAACACCTGCAGCAGTTTTTGCTGACCTTACTGCATTTCCATGCATTAAGCTCAGCAGGTCTTCACATTCAACTGTACCTGCATAGAATACTATAGACAAAAGTGGCATCATGGAAGACTTTGCCAGCATAATGTTTCAACATATAGTATGGTGTGTGACTTACCATAGAGAACTGCAACTTTGTCCTAAGAGACCGTGAAGGATTCTGGAATATAAAGTCTCTCCTTTTCTGTATTTTGGTTTGCTTTTATATAAGCTATATCGTCTTCCCCAGTGGATTATCATACAAAATATTTGATGAATCGGAATTTAATGAACCATGATCTGTATATGTTATTTGGATAAACAATGATTTTTAAGAATGTTCTTAATATAAAATTTTATCTTTCGATAATCTCGTAGCTTTATATTTATTTCATTCTTTACGCTACAAAAACCACGATGGTGAAACCACTCCCTCCCCTGGCTTGTGCTATACGTAAGAAATATAGGCTAAAACATTTTCTTAGACTCTCTAAAAGACACCTTTGTGCCCCAGCCACTGCAGCTTCGTACTTAGAGGATATAGAGTGAAGTATATACTTCACTAACTAATTCTAAGCCCCATATAATCATAACGTCGTTATAATCATTTTTCATCATTTCATGGGACCGAACTTTCTTAGGAAAGATCCTCTATCCTCTCACCTATATTCAGAAATTTTGACAAATGAGTTTTATTATATACGTTGAACTTGGTTAAGCATATACTCCATCCAGCATGTACAAAAAGCGATGTGTGCGATATATGGGTGTGACTTTTACTTACCGAATTTACTGCAGTTTTATATGTTCTAGAAGGTTTTCTGATAACAGAAGAGGATCAAGATGATGACTAGCTCTCAACTCTGAAAAATCTAACCCATACAAAGTGAACCACAATAACGTATAAAAAGGTAAAGAGGTGAACAAAGTTTACCTCTCATTCACTAGTTTATTATTTGACAAGTAACTAAAAAAGACATGTTTTAAAAAATCTCAATTCTTTTAGTTTCCAAGACTATGTAGTAAGGAGATGACATAGAAACTGCTATAGCGGTCTCTGCATCAAGTCAGGAGGATTGATTCGTATGCAGTGTCGTTGTTTCACATTAGGGGGTGTCAAAGTTAGAATATTCGTGCTCTGCAGTAGTACACACGATGACGGCCACAATAGAGAATGAGGCAGTCGTGAATGAAGCCACGACGGTTTTTCTTTTTCAACCTGGAACTGCTTTTCTTTGTAATAGACTTTGCTACAAGAATCACTGCTAGACCAAGAAGAAACGAACAAAGTTGGCCGTTGTTTGAAGCACGGTAGAACTAGGCTTCCTTATGGTTGATTTCAGTTTCGAAGATAGAGAATCTTCTCTCAAAACATTGAAACTTCCTAGTACATTTGCAAAATGTATTATATGAGATCTCATCAAAGATGTTGTAGCGACATTTTGCTGTTAAGAACTGTGTAACAAAGGGAAGAATGGATCAAGATTTTATTTCTTTTACATGTAAGGATGCTTGCTTGGTACTTGAGAAGGTTACTAGCCAGGACTATGCAGTAATATATCATATCGAAAAGGGTATAGCATTAAGTTATAGCTCAAACCTGTGCACCAAGTAAGGAGAATGGACCAGACAGAGTAATTTTCGACATGTAGTTGCACTTGTTTGACAAGTTTGTTGTATTATTAAAGGGATATATGATGATGTCACTCTACTGTACCTAGGTGTCTCATGGTCCTTTGTAGGATATTTCTAATATGCCATTGCATGGTAAGTGTATAGGTTGAAGAGTACTTCACTTAGTTTGATATTTGTCTGATTGTTGAACCGAGCAATAACGTGGTCCAACTTTGTATAGGATTTTGGGTTGTATTTTATTTGTTGCTAGACATTTATTGGCGGTGATTTGAATGCCTAGAAATCTTAACCTCGAAGAGTATAATATGAGCTCTATGACATATCATGATCGAGTTCTACATTCAACGATGAAATGCAAGTAAAGCGTCCTCAACTAGCAAAGCATAGTAGGCTACAGACTAGAGAAGTTTGAGCGAGAGTTGTAAATATCATGTAAAACTGAAGCCTTTTAGTGTAATACGAAAGTACTATCAAAGAATATATTTTCTTGAACTTTTAGTATCGTATATAATGGATGCAAGCTTGAAAAGCTGTGTGTGTCGGATCAGAGTGACATTTTGTGAATGCCTTTATTGCCAAGTGAATGAAACGTGTGTGAAGATTGAGAAAGAATGGACAACCGAATCTAGCGCTTTTGAACATTCAAGTGATAGGAGTTCTAAAACCTCTCAATCCATGCATATATGTTTCGTTTCACGATATCAAGAGATTCAAATAGTAGATTTGCTTGAAGTTTTATGAATGTGGAGATGAGTTGTGAATTTCTATACCAGTGAATGATCATTCGTAGAGAAAAATAGTTGGAAAAAGATAATCCAAAGTTAAAAAAAAGCTATCAAAAGTCCAAGTAAGTTGATAATCCAAAAATTCTTAGAACGTGCTCATTTGTATAAGAGATCCATTGAGCTACATCCTGTATTTGTTCTCTAAGCATCATATCATAGGCATAAGGTTTCTTCTTCCTCTAGAATGTATAGTAGAAAGCTACTAATGCATTATAGAAGCATTTATCTCCTCCTGGCATGGGGATTCATGGGGAATTCTGGTGCGTAGTCGTGATATATGATTTATGAAATAAATTAAACATGTACTGTATAATTACTGAAATCAGGTAATAATGACTAAACTCACATATATACGTTATATAATGTGTATTTATAAGGAGTAAATTATTAAATTGGACCTATTTATAAGGAATAAGTAATGAATTGTTGTATGCAAGAAGGGTGGTCTCATACTGGAAAGCATTCTCTCGTGTACTTTGGTTTTGCGTGCGGTCCCCGGCCGCAAGCTAAGGGTACCGGATATGCAGTGCCGGAAACAGAAGGAACCACAAATGCACCGGATATTCAAGTAAAGCCAAAACTCATCAGGAAAATTATGATGTCCTGATAACAACACCGGGAAGGATAAGCATCCCTAACCGCTACGGGAACTTTTCTCCGCTTTGTGTTATTGAAACATATGTCAATATTATGTATAAATTCTAAATAAAATCAATATCAAACGGATAAACACGAACTCCCTGCGACAATTTGGTTACATTACTGGTTGGAACTATGATTCATTTCAGGTTAAAGTAAAACAGATCATTAAACTCAATACATAAGAAAATGTTTTTTACTTATTTTTAGAATTGATTGGTTATCCTAGACCCTCGCAGTTAAGTTACGGTGCTACCCTCTCGGTAGTTATTATACCCTAGTACGAGTATATGAAAATAAATTACACTTTCTTGTGTACTTTAAAGTCTAAACACTTGCCCAACTCTAACACCTAGACATCACAGACCCTAAAGAATTAAGTGTGCAAGCACTCTAAGCGAGACCTCTTTTCTCTAATCTACTTGAAAAGATAAAGAGTTAATCGTTTCAAAGTGAAAAGTGTCATCATATAAGTCGATGGGATATCATTGTAATTTACCCAGAGAGGGTATTTTATCTTTAAGCTTTTTAAAAATATCAGGAAGGAGGACAGTGTTATCAATATGTAACAAAAAGGACTGAATACACTTTGTTAGCATTTCTAAACATTATGATGAACGTACTCGCTCTTTGCTCATATAGAGACTTTGATACACATATAGAAAGCGCAGGAACTAAATCCAAAAGAAAACACAATAAAATTTAAAGGAGATTTTTTGGGAATCTTTTTATGTTGAAATAAATATTAAATTTATTCATTTGTTCACAACAAGTGCAAAATATTTCAAGGAAACATATTTTAATATTTATGTCTAAATAAGTATTAGATTTCATCTGGAAAGAAAGCGCATGAACTAAAATAAAATAAAATAAAATAAAATATTGTTTGGTGTGAACGAATGAATAAATTCAGTATTTATTGCAGATTAAATCATAAACAAACCTTTCTGCATAAAAGATGGTAATAAATGAAGAAGAAATCTGAAAGGAATATTGAAAAGAAATATGCAAGGAATATGACTGATACGGTCATCTTCCCTGTAGAATACAGGAGAGAGCTCGGGTTACCGAGCTTTGATTATTTTATTTTATGTATCATTTGTAATATGCTTTTATTTCATCTAAAAGAAAACAAAATCTATTTTCGCTCAATTCCACATTTTCCAATTACTCCATATAATAAATAACTGTAATGGCGTTCAGTTCTAGAAAATGATTGGAAATGAGACACATGATCATTGATACGACCTTATCTAATGGGAGTTTTAGAATTTTACTCGAGCTAGTGCTATTCTGATTAAGCGTATTATTCAGACTGATGACAGGTTTCCTCAGAGATTTCAACACTATTTCTTCAGAGTTTTTATCCAAAAGTGGATAAAATATTCTTGGTGATCATGTGATTATTTATCGCTTGCATAGCTTACCGTGATTTTGTAGAGTTTCGAACGAGACAAAGTTTGGAAAAGAAAGTGAGACTTTTCGTCATCTTCCTTTAACGATAGCCGTTTCTAATATAGCATGTGAACAGGTTAACATTATTCTCAGGGAAATGCATATTGCAAGCGTAGCAACTTGTTTTATTCCTATTCAAAAAAGTCAATTCTTTAACTCTGGTCATCTCCAAATGAATCATTACTTGTTTTATTTAGAGTCTAAAAATTCACTCTTTCACTGTGATTGATAGCATCTCGAGAAGAGTCATTTATTCTCTATTATTATCTCGATTATTATTTTGAACAGCGTAGTCATTTTGGTTGTATTTTTAAAACCTTTGACCTTACGAAAACTATATCTTTGTAGTCGCATAGCCTATATGTTAAGCGTGTTTTTTGGTTCTATTTGAGCTAAAGGAATAAAAGAAGAGATGGATGTCCAAAAGAGCTCTAATGCCGAAAGACACAGACTCACAACCTCTCAGTGTCGCAACTCCAAACTGATGTGGGCAAAGATGGTCCTGAAAAGTATCTCGAAGCTGAAGGACAATGGTACGATTGATAAGTCGTAAGAGAATCTCGCCGATGGCTATCGGTTGAATCCCTCCACCATCCTTCGTGATGGCCAAAAGTCTAGCTGTCCCTAGTACCTGAGCTATAGACTGAGGAATATGTCCCTGAGCTACTGCTGCCGCTACCTGAAAAAGCTCCGTGAAACCACTAGAGGGGTCGTCTGTCTGAAAACAATCCCATAGGTGCTCGTAGACCATCCCAGACACACCTCCAGAAGATAGACATGGAGCTGTACACAAGACCTGGGCAAACAAAGATCTATCGAGACATAATGGCTCTTCAGGCTGATAGTCCTGAACCTCAGGTGGTGAGGGATCACCCGGTGAGGGGTGAAGAGAACGCAACATATGGTCAAGTTTTAATGTACAGGCAGTGAAGTGATGATTTTGTGTGGTGTCATCTCTTGAAATTACCTTCTTCATTCTGGGCTCTACATGGTGGTCTATTCTTCACCACCCTTTCTAATCCTTTGAGATGTAGGGTCATGTGGAAATAGTCAAATCAAAAGCCGAAGTGATGAATAAAATACAATAGAAATGAAAAAACAAACTGGTGAATGATATACACGCCTTCTTCAAAGGGTTAAGCGAAATAACCATATCAATTCGCAAGATAATTGATATTTTCGTTAGTGATGCAAGAACATCACTATACTCACTGTTCTATCTATATGTAGATCAAATATACTTCCCAAGTGAACTTTTGGCCCAGAGAAGGCAAAGGATAAAAATCAATTATCTTTAACAATCAATTGGTGGGTGCTGCATTTACAACTTATTTCTTATATATGTGTTCTGCATAGTAGTGCTTATATGAACTGCAGGAGGAATTCAATCTTTTGAAAGCTTGACTGGGAAAAGTACGTTACTGAATTTACTGAACTAAACTTAAACTGTTAAATTTAATACACCAAAGGACACTATAATTTAATACACTATAAATACATAACACTTGGTACACTTGACTACTCTCGTGGAAAACTTACACCTGGTTGCTTCCGTTGATAATCTATAAGTACAGGATGGCCAGTACTCTTTTAAGTTGTGTAAAGTCTTGATCTTAAGTGAATAATTATAACTTGTATGTTAATTTATGCACTATTTTTTTCAAAAAGTGCAGGTTAATACATAAATTAATATGCAACAAGTTTACATATTCTTCTCTTCTGAACTTGGAAGAGGTGAATAATTATTAAGTATGCTCAACTCACCTATGGAGAGAAAAATGGAAAGACGTCAGAAAAATACAAAAAGAAAAAGTACTCCTATGTTATTGGACCACCCATCGCTAGACTAGATCAAGAAAAAAAATACTAATGTCAGAGAGAAACAATAAAACTCATAAAATTGCTGTTTTATAGATTAATTTAAGCAGTGATCAATAATTTCTAACTTGTTCTCGGAGCGTCACTCATATATATAAAACCAATTTCTCATAACAAATCATAATATCTTGTTAATTCCTTCTGATTTAATACTTAACCTTCCCGAAAGAAGGGTTAAGGTTCAAATATAACAAAATAAATAAATAAAGCTCTCGCTTCCTTCTCCATATGGAAGCAAGGGTAATAATATACGTTCATCATATGTAGATCATACTCACGATGGTGAATATCATATCTTCTCCCACGGCCTTGTACAAGCAACGTGGAGGTGAAAAAACCATTTGTAAAATACCTGCAGACCCATTGACCACCGCAGATTTAGCCGTAAGACCGCGCTCTAAAGCATTAAGGAAAGAAGGTAACAGTGTAAAATTACAAGTTTTTTACTGGAGCACAGTGAACATAGGTTGCAGTGTCAAATTACTGGGTTCTTTTTCCACGGTCACGGAAAAAGCGGCGCCAAGTTTCACATCACCGACAACTTAATTTTAAATAATAATTTAAATTACTATATAAATAAAATCTTAATTTAAACTTCTCTGTTAACGAAACACATAGATTCTGGAAATCACAAAGACCCATAAACGTTGTAACTGTCTTGGAACCGCACGCAGTATAAGTCAAGTTGTCACATTAATTTAGAGCTAACCCTTCCTAGGAAAAAGGTTAGCTCATAAATTACGCCCATGTACACTTCTAAGTGTACAGGGGTGAATATCCTCCTTAATATACAGATAATGCATCAGCTCAAAGAAGTCTTAACAAAATCGAGCCACGTCTCTAGTTACAATCTGCAGACAGATCCTTCATAACCAAAGCGGATGTTAGAAAGATCTAGGAACAATATAGAGCTAACTTCTAAGACTACTAAAACTCAAGTGTCGGAGTAGAAGTGTGACATGGACCAAATAACACGACAATAGCAATCAGCGCAATGAGACTAACTCTTGACAGAGAATGAATCATTTACTATGTGAACTGATTCACATCACAACAACGCCCAAACCAACAATCCAATCCACATACGTCTTCTCATATTCGTAGATGAAGACTCCTTGATCGTGTATGCACCAAGAACAAAGAGCTTGACTCACCGATCGCGAAGAACAACCCAATCTCAGATCACAGGTGACAAAAATTAATGATGAAATTTCATATCGTCTTCAATTTCTTAAAGAACTCAGCATTTGTATCCCGATAGATCCAAGGACAGCAAGTTTGGACTCTAGAATGACTCGAACGGTCCAACCACGATCCACATGTATTGAAGCACCCCAAATCCTCTCCTTGTGTCTCAATTTCTCCCAAAACACACTCCTCGATCTGTCTCTTCACAAACCATCTTAAGTAGTGCATAGACTACACAGATTTGAACCCAACAACGCCTTGCATGTTTGCATTGGATCTCTAAATCTCACGAACCGTCCGCTGATAAGTCGCAGGTACAAGCTAGTCTTTTAAGCTGCCCTCTTATCAGTTGTATTCGTACAAGTTTTCTCATATAATGAGCTAGCAGGCCCTTTGCATCCTTAGTATAGCGCCAGGAGCAGCAAATACCTAGTTAGAAATAATAAACTAGGGTCTAGCTTGATTTTCTCTTCTTTCAAGTCTCATATCTTTCACCACGAAATGTCCAAATGAAGAAGACGAAGTGCCCATGGAGAGCTGACAATGAGCTCTACCCATTTATGTAATGAAAGTGAAGATCCGAAGTTGTGCAAAAAGCCCGTAAGCTAGAGTCTAGCTTGTTTTTCTCATCTTTCGAGTCTCCTAACTTCTCCACTAGGTGTTCAAATGAAGTAGACGAAGTGCATATGAAAAGTTGACAACGAGTTCTACCCATTGATGCAATGAAAGTCAAGATCCGGAGTTGTGTCAAAAGTTTCATTTTTTGTCTCATGAGTGTATTTGGAGCGATAATGATATATATCAAAAATAGATTTTCAAGTGAGAGCCGGTCCACGACACGACACCGCGAATGTAAGATGTAGATCGTCACAAAGTTGGACGTCATAAAATCAACACATGAGTCGTCGATGAGTTACAGGGAAGATTCTTTCATCCATAAAAGAATAATTATCCTTAACTTTGACACCCCCTAATATCTAAAAATTCACTCCCATAAAGAATAATTCTCCTTAACTTTGACACCTCAAATATCTGAAAATTTACAACTAAAAACCATCATGTCATAGACATGATCTGCTAGAGAACACCACGCATATTCTCCTCACTTGTTCCAGATCATGAGAGCTATAGGATCACACAAGATATCTTTTTCGTTTCTTCCGTACCCTCAAGCACACTTTCACTTCACTTTCGTCACTCCCTTTGCAGCTCACAACACCTTCTTCATCCACTGTTTGTCGCTATTCTCACAACCTCTTCTTCAACCACTATTTTGCAGTTTACAAAACATTCTTCATCCACTCTTTGGATGAAGAATGTTCAACCACTACATTCCACAGTTCATGTTCAGATGCGTCACAAGTTTCTTTCAACTGTTAAGCTACTTGCAGTGCATCTAGGTTGAGTCGTTGGCATCACAATTTTATGTTAGATCTAATTCTTTGCATCACTTTTTATAGTTTCTATGTCTCTGTGCGTGCTGGCTGACCTCGCTGTCGTCTTCTAATCTTGAGTCCACTCACCACTTCTAGTAGCCTCATTTGGAACTCGTCTTCCTTTATGGTCTATCCTTTTACGACTACACTTATAGTTTTCCATGGTTTTGATTGCGACATACAACACCATCATGTTTTATGCCACAGGAGGTCTTGTCGAGAGTGTCTCTCATGGGAGGGTTCCCTATAACTTATAACCTCCCTCTACAAATATCAATTCTATCCCTGACTTCATAAGCACCGATAGAACAATAAGAACGATGAGACCAATGAACCATTCTATACAGAGTGTCAAAACATGGTTTCAACGAGTTTACTACCAAGACAATCTTGCACAACTTTCGAGATGATCACGCTACATTGCTTCGTCTTTTCTGCAGCAAGACTCAATTGAAAACTGATGACTGACACTAATGATATGTTCTACAGAGGAATGTTCTATTCAACTGACCAAGCCGCAACGTAAAAAAATCTGGGAAGCATATAGTTTTGTCAAATGGCAAGGTTGTGTAAACAGCCAACCAAAACAGAAAGTCCAGGAGGTAACTGAACTACTCACATCTGGATCCACCTCACGGCCTCCTTGCTAAGCTCCTGAACGGTGAAAACAATTGATTATTGGATATGGTCCGACCTGGTATACTAACTAGGACATAAACTTCCGCTCTTAAGAACTTCTCGGACTCTCAAGAGCATGAGTACTTCAAGATCACATTTCAGGATATGACTTGCAAGAGATGAATGTGCTACAACTGGTACGTGGGTTCTCCAACACCGGGTGCTCCCAAGAAATTCAAGATGGTAGTGGACAGTAGTGACAACAAGGATATTTTTGGATCACAACAAAGACATACTAAAAGGATAGACGTCATATTTTTCACTTCATTACATCTCGATGAAAGCTATAATAGGAGAAAATGAATGTCATACCTTTTTGTAGAACTGCAAGTCAAAAGAGCTTGCATCTATGTCAATAGTGACAAGTTGAAATACGATTGCTTTCTGAGGTCTTTCTCACAGTTCATTGAGACATCTTCGTATTCGATGATGGTAATTGCAGTTTTCTTCTCATGCGTTTGGAAAAGCTCAAGGACACATTAAACCACCCCTCCCGCTACTTTAGAGGTGGGGGCCCTCACCTCTAAGTATTGTTAGTTATGACTACTCAAGGTTATGAAAAGAAGGGGCCTTGCAACGAGATGCACATTGTTGGCACGTTTTCATTCATCATTGCTTGATCTCCATCTAAGACTCAAAATAAGCATCTCTTCGAGATCTACATTTGGAGCCATTAATGATCCAATTTGCACATCTGACGGTTGAGAAAAGATCAAAAGACCATTGCTGCATTCTGAGCCAATCATTTCAAAATTTGAATTTTAGAGGTGACCCTATTGAGCACTTGTTAGTTACAGCGATCAGATTGTTGGATTGAAGAACATGGTCTGAAAAGTCTTGCCTGACACAGACACCTAAAGTATGGAGACTTCTCAACTAGAGATGTTTCTCACCTGCCGGAATTTTGTTGCCTGCCAGAAAACTTTTTCAAGCACTCTGTAAAATTTGAAATTTTCAAAGGAGGAAGAAGGACTCTATCCTTCCTCCCTTCCCTTTCGATGGTATGTGACGTCCCTTTCTCATTTTCCTTCTCGCTCTCTCTTTTTCTTCTTCTTCTCCTCTCCTCTTTCTTCTATTCTCTTCTTCTATATTTTAGCTATGCGTTTACACGTAGCTTACTATCAATTTTTAAGATTCTCGAAATCTTGAAAAATAGGAGTTTTTTTCCACTGTCAGATTAACAATCATCGTATATGAGTCATTGTATAAGAGAACTCGTATAGGAAGAAAATGGAAGTGGTTTTACCTCTGTGCACGATCGTTTTAATCTCGGTGCGACGGTTTTGATCTGCCCAACTGAAAGACGTTGGGAGGGATGAAGAGTAGGGACATCGGGATAGAGACATCGTATCTTACACTCAAGGTTCCTTGGACTCACGAACAGAGAGCAATGGTGGAAGGATTTACCACGAAGACGAATGAAATAGAGCAAAGCGTCTGTACCGTTTCGTCATAATTTCGTCTAGCGCAAAGATTTCTCATGGGTGCAATTTTCATCATGGTCTCTTTCTCATATAAATCGAATACATGGATATAGTTCATACGTGATAGGAGCATTTCAGGACAAACAGACACCACTAGAGGGAACAAACTCACACCTTGTCTCGTCTGCAATTCGTAATTAATGCGGTGCTGAGAGCAAGACAACAAAAACACCTTATCGTGATATACCCTCCTTTCGTAAGGTTATTTTCAATTCTAGTCAAGATTTGACATGAGAAACTCTTTGACAGGCCGTAGGCTTGAGCAAGCAGGGAGGAAGGACTATTTCCTTCCTCCCTTCTCTTTCCATGGAAATGGGTATTTGACCCCCCTTTCTCGTTTTCCTTCTCTCGCTCTCATTTTCTTCTTCTTCTCCTCTCCTCTTCCTTCTATTCTCTTCTTCTACATTTTTTCTATTAGTCTTCTTTCCTTAGTTTGTTCTCATTGTCATTTATTTTTAGTTTTCTTACATCTTAGTTATGGTCTTATTTGTATTTTTCTGTGTGTTTTTTGGTTGTTGCTTCTTTTTATTTTTCTTATGTTTTCTACACTTTCTGTTGGTCTACACTAGTTATTTTATATCTGCTATAAACTCCTACACACATTAGTTTTTGCTACTTTTTCATCTGTCATTGTTTTTTTATATATTTTTTATTTTATTTCTAGTTGTAGAGATGTTATAGTTATAGTGAGGTTCTTGAGGAACTTCAGAGACAAGATGCCTCCGAGAGTGTGACCTAGACGTCATGGGGACTGTCATTTGTCTAGAGGATGTCCCGAGGTACCAGGAGGGAAGGTAAGAGTGCCAGAGTCGCTGATGACGTGTTATGTGCAGTTGATGTACCTTTTAGGTCTGGGTGCAAGTCACACTGCTGTTTTCCAGTTTCTTTTTGAGGTTGCTTGTCCTCGCATAGATTATTTGATGAGAGAAGCGATTGCAAGAGCACAGGCCGTCATTGACGAGGAGACGGTACCAGATGTAATGTCAGAGGAGGATGATCTGATGGAGGTGACGTAACAATAGGAGAGGTTGATTCCGATGCTCTTCTGGAGATACTCCATGCCTTTGGTATTCAAAACACGACTTTACCGATAAGAGGTTCAAACATGTTTAGTTAGTTTGTTCTAGTTTTTTCAAGTATCAAATGATGTGTATATGATCTGGAATGTATATATTTTGCATAACATTAGTTGTCTTTTTCTACTTAGGTTTTAACACCACACTCAAACTTGCATACGGTTGTATATGACTCCCAAACTCCAGTAAGCAATGTGGGTGATTTTCAAAGATCTACGGGTGTAGAGCTTGATGAGATAGTGGAGTCATTACCAGTAGATGATTTGATTTGATGTTTGTAGGCTTGGGTAGACTTAGAGAATTATTTCATGACTATAAGATGAAGTGTCTGTATTTTGGATGTGCGGAGTACTTTTGTCTCCGACTATCAAGCCTATCCATCAAACTTGGTCAGTCAAGTTCAGATGTCCTGCGTAACACACTTATGGATGGAGATCGACAAAGATGGAGATTTTTACGACGTCTCATATGTAATATATCGTAGTTAAGATGCTTGGTTGTCAGTTGGATTAGGATACACACAATTGGATAGTGTGTATAGAGATGTGGGTTTTAGCCTCGGTCTCAGAGATCCATTTTTTCAAATTTCAGTCCGGCACGAGTAGATGAGTTGGGTGGATCCAAGCAGCATTGGAGAGATGAGCGATCGAGAAAGAAGAGGTTCAGTCTCAAATGATGTTCAAGCACTTTTCCAATGACGATGAGGCATCGGTAGAAGATGAGTGCTTGTGAATTTTATTGTCTTCGTGATGTGAAAGGTGTGTGAAAACTTACATGTCTGTATTTGTTGTAAGAAATTTTGTGATAATGATTGATTTATGATACGACTCGTCTATATTATGTATATTTATGATATACTTCTGAAAACAATATACGTTGTGTAACGATGTGTATGCATAATGACACAATCGAGTCAAATACTTCTTAGAGCATCTATACCAAAGTCTTGCAAACATCCCATTGTAAACAATCTCCATAACAAATCATTTTCTTGTTGTGATGGTTGAAATACAATAAACATTGTTTTTCATTATATATTTTCTCTTTATCATCTTGATGTTGAACTTTGTCTGGGTGATGCTTCACAAATGCCATACTGGCTTGAATTTGATGTTTTCTCACAAGTCTTACCATATAAAGTTATTTACACGCTACTCGTCAAATGCCATTCCAAACAAGCGTATTGCAAAATGATGGATCATATTCGATCTATCATCAGCGATTCGGCTGGATGGTAACATGCTCTTTGAATGTGTAAGCTTTGAAGAAGAGCTTTCTTCTTGTTTATTCTTCTATACCGAACTACCTATAATTATTAGGCAAGCAAGATATAAACTCATATACCAGTGTGAGGTCATACAAGTCATTGAAAGAGAATTCTTTAAATTAACTTGTTAGCGTAATGAGAAGAGGTCGAGATAAGCAAATAGAGGGTCAGCAGCTTAGGGTGCTTGGGAAAAAACGTTATTTAGAATAATCTGGTTTTAGGATTTCTTTTTGCTTGGAGTACTTGGCACTCTACAGTCCGGAAGATTAGAATGTCGGTAAAAAACGTTGTTTAGATTAATCTGGGTTGAGGTAATAAGATTTCCAAGTTAATAACTTTTCTGAAAAATTTTACATCCGCAAAGCGGATAAGATTAAATCCTTTATTTTAATCGCAGTCCGCGAGTTAAAAGTTCGATAAGACCAAAGTCACTTCTCCATAACTCTCCTTGACACGCCTACACATATTTTCACGTTGACGCATGTCAACTAGTATGGAACTGGACACCATGAGACTCCTACACCGCACTAAGTCTGAGTTAAATGTCAGATAAGAACAAAGGCATATTCTCCACAAATCTCCTTGCAACGCCTATACATATTTACGCGTTACGTATGATACGTCAACTAGTGTGGAACTGGACACCTTGAGACTCCCACACAGCACCTGTGTAATATCTGTGAGTTGCGAGTATCCAGTAGTACTTGCTCGCGTAGACCTTCACAGCTATTACAGCTGGCTATGGTAAGAACCTCTAGTGTCTTACACAGCCCTATAGATTCATGAAGGGTTTTGATCACTTTGCAATCATGTATCCTCAACTGTCTCAGTGCTGCTAATTCGCCTAGAGTCTTGGGGAGTTCCTTCAGATTCCTGCAGCTCTGCACGTAAAGATGTTGGAGTTGTGAAAGCTGTCCCAGAGACTCCGGGATGTGTTCTAGACAGCGGCCGCCCCCTATGTCCAAAGTGCGCAGAGACGGCAGTTGCCGCAAAGATTTGAAAAGGCCTTCCAAATCTTCATAGTTGCAGGAGACGTACAACATAGATAACGCAGTGAACTGCTCAAGAATGTAGACTAGCCTTCTTGGGTTCTCACACGCGGGCAACTCCAAGATTTCGAGCTTTGTCAATTGTCCTAATGATACTAGAAGATCCTCCGAAATTGTAGGAACCCCTAGAGTTAGGGAAGTCAATGATTTCAAGTGGCCTATTGACTGCGATAGCCGTTCAAAATTCCCACACTTCAATAGCTCCAAACGGGATAGTCTTCTAAGCTGCCCCATGGATTTCGGAAATTCTACCAAGTTCTCGCAACTCCTTATGTGCAGAAATGAAAGTAAGGGAAGATGACCTAATGATTCAGGTAAGGTTCGGAAGTTTCCACAATGCTCTAGCGTCAATTTTCCCAGAGAGGAGAGTTGGCATAAAGAATCTGGCAAGTGGTGAAGGTTTCCGCAGTGCACTAGCTCCAACTGCTCCAGTGAGACGAGCTGCACAAAAGAATCTGGCAAGTGGTGAAGTTTTTCGCAGTACCTTAGCTCCAAACGCTTCAGTGAAACGAGCTGCCCAAAAGAATCTGGCAAGTGATGAAGGTTTTCGCAGTGCTTTAGCTCCAAACGCTTCAGTGAAACGAGCTGCCCAAAAGAATCTGGCAAGTGATGAAGGTTTTCGCAGTGCTTTAGCTCCAAATGCTTCAGTGAAACGAGCTGCCCAAAAGAATCTGGCAAGTGGTGAAGGTTTCCACAGTACACTAGCTCCAACTGCTCCAGTGAGACGAGCTGCCCAAAAGAATCTGGCAAGTGGCTTACACAATAGGAAAATACCAAACCTCTCAATGATGTGAGCTGTCCTATGGATTCCGGTAATGTAACAAGGTACTGAGGTTGTAGACGCAAGTACTCCAGTTTGATGAGTTGACCTAGGGATTCCGGGAGGTTTCGGCAACCCTCTACATTCATGTCTATCTGTGGCTGTAATATCTTGCATTCCCGTAGTATCAAAGTTTTCAGCGACTTCAGTTCACCCACCGACTCTGGCAAGCAAATCAACGTTGACCATTTCTCTACCCGCAAGTCAGTTAAGGTAGAAAGCTGGCTTGTAACATCCGGCAGTTGCAGAAGACTCCCACAGCGACCTATATGTAAGACTTCCAATGATGTAATCTGCATCAAAGATCTCGGAAGGTACTGTAACTTCTTGCAGCTTTGAAGTCTCACCTCTCTCAATCTGTTCAATTGCCGAATCGATTCAGGTAGACTAGGGGCGACCTTTCCCTCTACAAAACGACTGACACCGAAGTGTCCAGGATCCTGCCACAAAGATACTAGATTCTCACACCTTGAGATTATGAGTTCTGACAACCGCTGCAAGTAAATGAAGCTCTCTGGAAGTAATGTCAAGGCGTTGCAGTCCCTGATTGCCAAGTAGTCCAGAGAAGGCAAGTAACCAAAGTTGTTCGGCAGCATCCTAAGAGCCGGCAGGTTCTCGAGGTCCAAGTGTTCAAACATATGCAGACTATTGAAAGATTCACACAAACTTTCAAGCTTCTCGCACTTGTCAATGTGAAGTCTTGTTAGTTGCTGTAGTGTACTAAATCCCTCAGGGAGTCGCTCCAGTAATGGACACTTGATCAACCACAAGGTTCTAAGGGACCTTAGTCCTCCGAAGGTATCCGGCAAATGTGTCAAAGCGGGAAGATTTGACAGTTTCAAGCTAGTCAGGCAAGTTAGATGACTCGATGGATCGACCCTTGCCGGAATTGGCCACGCTTTCAAGGTGGAACAATCGCGTAATTCCATGCTTTTTAGACACGGAAGTGCCAAGATAGAATCCGGGAGCTTCTCCACTGGAGCGCTCAAAGACAATTGTTCCAGTGCGGGAAGAAGGCCTAATGTTTCCGGTAGCTGCATGACAGTATCCTCAGAAGTATCATGGATCTGAAGGATTTGTAACTGTTTCAGCTTGTGAAAGTTCTTTGGTAGTCGTACTGACCTGCAGTTGTCCAAGAGCAAAACAGACAGTCGACCAAGGCATTCTACATTTTCCTCGGGGATCGGCCAGTGAGGCAGTGGCCAGAAGTACCGCCTTCTTTGTTTTGGTCCCGAGCAATCGATCATGTGCAACATGGCCAGATTCCGAGGAAGGATAAACATATCACTGTCTTTGCTAATGTTGACATTCGACATTCTCAACAACCGCAATGCTTCGAATCTGCCAATGGAACTCCACTTCAGGTTCTCTCGAGATCTATGATCCATCGCCACTGACAGTACTTCCACCATCCTGTTTCTCTTAGCAGCGTCTTCCTGCACGCACATGAAAAGTGACAGAGCACAGTTTTAACTACCGGAATAGAACTTCTTGCATCAATTAGGATACGTAAGAAAATCACGCCTGGCTACGGAAGAAAAGGGATTACTCACAACCAGAAATGGGCCAAAACATAAACGTTTGAGATTGGTTCATACCTTGCTTTCGTTCAGCACGTACTTCACGTCCTCTAGTTCACAAACTCGCTGGCCATGCTGGAACTCCCCTTTCTCATTCAGTATCCTCGAGAGCCACTTTCCCATGTTTCGTAGGAGCTTGTGAATGTAGATCGAACATACTTCACCAGCCATATCCGTTGGCACATGCACAGTTTGCCAAGAACCAGGAACAATTTGCAAGAAGCATCTATCTCTCAAGTTTTCAAGGGTCATGTCGATAAAACTCCCACGGGATCCGACTCCTGTTCTCCAAGCAACTTTGAGAACATCCAGATCGTACTGCTTCTTTGCAGGACCAAAGAAGTCAAAAGTTGCCAGATCCAAGAAAATTCTCTGCTCGTCCGGATTAAAGTCATCGAAAATCACTTTGAGCTTCCTCCATACTGGGTTCTCACCGACCCCATTCAAGGCTTCCCTCGCCCCGATACGCAATCTCTCCAGAACATCTCTCCAGACAAACTCGTTCTCTTTCCTACTGAGGTAATGACCTACCAGCTTTAAAGCAAGAGGTAATCCTTCGCATTCGTGCAAAATTTGAGATACCAACTCTTTCGGTATCCTTCGTAGCAAAGAGTCTTCCGGATCCACATGAGCTCGAAAGAGCTTCTCTGCATCCGCGTCAGACAAAAGTGGAACTTGAAACTCGATGAACGCATTGGACTGGGACATCAAACCTTTGATGAATGTTGTAATAATCAATCGGCTCCCTTCTCCACACCACTTAGAATTCAGGAGTGGTAGTATCTGTTCTTCAGCTTCAACATCATCCACTATAATCAAGACCTTCTTGTTTCTTACGAGGGTCCATGGTGTCTCCCCCACTAAGGACACTTTCTTACCATTTCCTTTGTACAGCTTCTCACTGAAGAGTTTCTCGAATTCCGTCCCCTTTTGATTTCGAGGGACATTCTCAAGCTCCAGGAAGCAAACAAAATCGAACTGATGTTGAATGCGGACAAGAATTTCCTTCACAAGGCTGGACTTGCCTATTCCATCCATTCCTATCACCGAAACCCGTATTTGCTCTGGATTTCTCAAATCAAGCAACTCAATCACGCCGTCTATGCGTTCACCAAAGCATATCAAGTTCGATGGAACTTGAAGGCATCTTAGGAGGTCATTGCTACTTCCATCCTACATACAGATTGTCACAATATCTGATGTTAGAAACATATTTTCAAACAAAGCATCAATGTCAAGCTGCTCTTGGACCAATCCTCCGATCATAGTAATTTGCCAGACTTTCGTGCAAAGAAGAATCCACTGTTTGATCTTGACCACCAACCTCATCTTTGAGAATCTTCTCCAAAAAGTTAACCAGATAACAGAAACTGTTCGATTGTTGATCCTTCGGATTACAAATCGTGAAGTGATCCACGCCAGAGAAAGTAGCAAACACATCCACATCCAATCGACCCGATCCTTCTGGATTCACTAGAATGTGCTCGGAAGTACCTAAAGAGTCCGCCTGCACGTTGATGTAGAAGTGATGATATTTTCAATCAGTCAGAGTTGGGGGTTTGCTAACTACAGTAGGTTCAAATCGATATTTCTTGCAATCACCTTCTAGATCTAGAGCTACAGCAAACAATACAATATTGGAGTTGGTGTAACATCCAGTCCGGAGTGCTGAGAGGTTACTGGAGAGATACATACATTGTCGAAAATTGACATTAAAGTCACTGTTCCCGTCATATTGGCTTCATTCACTCCATAGACTCTCCAGTCGTATTTTCGATGTAATTCTGCAAACTCGTGGTTGATTCTCGCAGATTTCTCGTTCAACAAGTATAAATACCGTAGTAGAGGAGCTCCTTGATCTGGATTGGCTGGAAGAGGTATGGGAGAGCCTAAATGCGCTGTCGAATAGAAGAACATCCCTTTCAGATTTGCCAAAAACCTCCGATGAGGAAAACCCGAGCTTTGATGAATGAATCCGATCTGACTCGCCTTGATACAGATCTCCTTCAAGACCAGACCACCCACACAATGGCCGACCAAGACCACAGGACAGTCCCGGCCGAGGCCCACGTGCTCGACAAGAGCGTGAACGAGATTCTCTCTGATGAGGTACATGTCTACTCTCCCTTGGGAGTCGGAGGTCCGAGAACTTGAGTCATATGACACGGACAGAATGCGAGCCCGAGGAAGAGACTCAACGAGCCATGTGTTCAACCAACAGACGGAGCCATCGCGCGTCATCCATGTTCGGATGAATGCGTCTTCGCAGCCTCTGGTCTGATAACCATGGAAGAAAACAATCTCCATGCTGATGGGACCAGATGCTGGTCTGTAGAACTCGTAGACATCGTCGTTTAGCTGTGAACCGGAACACACGTTGCCATAATGTCTGAATCAGTGACTTGAACCAGAAACTAACACACTGTGATGATAATTCAAGGATGAAATTAACTTTCTGTATGTAGTACCTGCAAGGTCGATATCCAATCTATGCTCCTGATTTCATCTACGTCGACTGATACCAAAAAATGTGAGTAGAGTGACTTACACGGATGCAACCGAAGTGCCTCAAATCTTCAGTAGAAAATGATCTTTGAGAACTGGAAGATGCCATAGACAATATGAACCTTCGCGGTAGAGGTTAATCCAGAATTTCGGACGCCCACAACACTTCTGTAGCTGGTCTGTCGGACCCAGAGTGTTCTGACTTGTATATGCAGACAGTGAGCTGATTGTCACTCGTGCAACCCCGTGCCATCATTCTCCGCAGCGAGTTTTCTGATGGATTCAGGAACCTAAAACTTTGCTCTGTTGATGAATGGTGAAAGCATCAGAAACATGAACTCTTAGGGAGTGTGGTACAACAGTTAACCACGTATATACGATTAAGTTACATGCAAAATGCTGGAACTATGTGACGACATAGTTACGGCTTATTAAGATGATAGTACCCTGTCACGCTGGGACCTTGCCAGTATAATAAAGCCGATCCCATCCAGATCCTAAGAGAATTCACGATCTCACGAGAATCACCACCCTGATATATACGCAAAGTTAACCGCGTTGCTATAAATCGCAAATACTACGATTCGATCAAGACTTATTGATGAGCTCGAGGTTGACACAACTGGGATTTCCTGCCGGCAGTCCAGAGGCAGCCGCAGCATCTCCAATATGTACTTTCCGCTTCACGAATTCTACCTTGTCAAACTACCCTACTCGAACCCTTCTTGTGCTTTGATATAATTTGGCTTCCTTTGTGCTCGCACGGTCTCCCTCGCAACAGTAAGTCATCCCCGCTCTGATCGTCCAAACGGCGACTTCAATACAGAGCTTCGAATTCATTCCCCAACACTCTCCTTGTACGCACAAAAGAGCAAATGCTTCACTTATCCTCATTTGAGTCTCTGCTCCTTCTATCAGTCGATGAGAAAGAACAAACAGCAATCGGACAGGTTACACAGACCAGAATGTCACAAGAGGGGTGGACTTCAGCGCCAGAACCTAGTCAATTGGACGTCAAAGTCTGGCTGGGTACAATTTGCAAGCTCCAAATGGGTCCCAGTAAGCAGTAGTCTTTTACTTTCTGCATTATTAGCGTTGTCAGGTTCCGTGATTCAGCTGCTTTACTTGAATATCACGAAACGCGACTTTCCACATCACCATTCGTATCTATTTCTTTGTGAGAAATATCTGTCCTTCCGAATGCGCAAGTTTTGTGTACTCCCAACAGCTGAGAACATATTCCATCGTACTTCTAGGCAGGTGCAGGAACATTGCAGGAACATTACTTTCTGTGTTTTCCCAGGTGGATGATGATAAGATGCGGCAAAGATACCTTTGCTCTCCTCTCATTATACTATAAACTTACATTAAGAGTACAACACACTAAAATTATTTGATAATGGAAAGATGGAGGATAAATTATCCACGTGAAAAATATATTACCCGCACATATGCACTTCCTCATTTTGAGCATTACTCATCGTATTGCGTATGGATCAAGCAAGAATTCTATCCATAATGAATCATTACCTAGTCCTACTCGTCCTTGTGCAAAGCACAGGTTAAGTAGACATGAACAAGCATGCGCATTGCAAGTGTACTGGATGAGTATACTGGAATCTGCTACGCTACCTTTCTTCTGCATGTCAGAGGTGAAATGGGGATTGTTGCTTTTGTTATAGAAATTTTCTCAGAAAAATTGCTAGTTTGATGTAGTTTCATCATGGGAATTTTTTTACTAATCTTGATACTCAACACAGAAGGAGAAACTTTTATTCAGGTGCTCAGGATTTCATGCCATGTGTAGCGACCATGTGTGCATTAGCTAGTCTCGTTAGGTCATTAGTGTCGTTAGGAGAGATTTAGCTCAAACATTATAGGAGTATAGTGTTGGTTAAGGTTTTAAATTATGATATACTTGTGTATGTGTACAATATCATTTGTATATTATGAATATGTGTGGTTTATTTGACAATTACGTATGCTGTGTACCAATGTATATGTCTACGATAAATTATAGTTACATGTGTTTATAACTAAATCTTTTAGTAAACCTTTGAGTGTTCATACCTTTTTCTTGGAAGGAACATATACTTTCTGGGTCTAGCATCTGGCAAAACTCATTCAACACGATCTTGGATACGAGAAACAATTGTTAGCATTTCATATCGCATACACAAATACAACCTTCAAATTCTAAAATATTCCTTTTCAGCTCAGCTAGAGAATAAAGACTAATACTATATTTTATACAATATATCCTGATTGTTCACTTCAGCTAATTCCATTAAATAAAGAATAAATTTAAACTAAAAACAAAATAAACTATCCACTTCGATATAACAACAACTAAATTTTTGTTATGTCCAATTGTCAGCTAGCAATTTTTTGATGTTAGCATACATATTATGCACTGTGGGATCTCATTTAGACACTCTTTCCAGACATCCTCATCTATGGCAGTGGCATTGTCATCTGCTGCAGGTTGTCGAGAAATGCATCCTCTCAACGAGCACTTTCTTGCCGACCTTCTGTACCACATCCAATTCTTTCTTTTTGCCAAAAAGTTGTAGAACGTTTCACCACCGATCGTTCAATTCGATCCCAAACCACCATCAGTTCCAAACAAATGATGGTAGTTTCAAGTTCACTGTTTACTAGGACCTAAAGGTCAAAAGCCACCTTTAGGTCCCAGTGAAAAGTCTACCCAGCCAGAAAGTGACATCTAGTTGACTAGTTTTTGGCACCAAAGTAGTTCTCCTTGTTATGAAACATGGCGGTCCTGTTGGACTGTATTATTCAACATGACTGGTCTGTTACAGGAGATGCTGGATAGGAAATTGATGGAAACGAAAAAAACATCACACATTTTTTTCCATCTTTTGTCTTTTTCTCACTTCGACAGAATCGACGATTAGTTATACAAATGCATAACAACAAAAAGTGATTGATCACTGAAGAGTGAAAGCAAATACGTGTGATAATACAAAGATTACCTGGAGAATATATTATTTGGGGCTACGAAATCGACAACAAGACCAAAGATAGAAGAGAGTAATATCATTACCATTGCCTAAAGGATTCTGGGAATATAGGGTCTCTCCTCCTTTGTATTTTGCAGTACTTTTATGTACCATACACCATCTTCCGCAGGCAACATATTTCATAAATCACGACCGAATTTGATAAACCAAAATCTGTATATAATATTTTGATTAATCATGGTATAAAATTTCGAAGAAAGTTGAGTGAGAATCTCATTATGTGGAAATGTTCAGAAAAAGATGGTCCTTCCATGAGAAGAATGGAGAGGAGTGTAGGACTTGAGGAGTTGACAGCCAGGGCTCATTAGTTAATTTTGTGAAATACATTTGAGAGTAATATAGAATATTTCCCAACATTTTTCTAACGTTTGTTTAGTACGATACGTTATAGTAGTTATAAAAGTTATAAACTAAAGCAGGATCTTATTATAGGTTTTAGCCACAAGTACACTTTTTCTAAGTAATGAAATCATAAATAAATATATAATTTAAGGTCTGATATGTTGATATTTTAGACAAATAAGATACTTTATAGTAGTTATAAAAGTTATAAACTAAGGAGGATCTTATTATAGGTTTTAGCCACAAGTAAAATTTTTCTAATTAATCAAATCACAATATATATATATATTTAATCTAGTCTGACATGTAGATAGTTTAGATAAAAAGGTCAAAATGAGCTCACAATCTTGTTTGTTCCGAATTTACTGTCAGAAGTGATGGGAAAATTTGCAGTCTGACTTCAAATTGATGTACAGTTACGAGAAAGCAATATCTTTCTGATCATAAAGCTTGCTATAAGATGACTAAAATGAGTAGAGTGGAAGGAAAGTTTACCCAGCAGTGCATTAGCTTCCATAAAACTTGTACTAGAATTTTGTGTTGTGTCGTGATTTCATGACTCTTGCTTGTTATATTGGGCTGCTCGGTTGAAACTTTGTCAGTGCTTTATGTTTAGTTTGCTTCGTACTTTTGTAAAATATTTGTGAGTTTAAAGTTAATCGCATAACTCTTGAACTCCGAGCGTCCACAGAAATATCTCAAATAACCAAGCGGAACTCATTTTGTATGCATAATGTTATACCAAAAGTATTTTTTCTGATAATATTTAGAACTTTTGTCACGATGAACTTTTGCTCGTTTGTTGTTATCGAACAAAAATATATAAGCTGTGTTGAAATTCTACACTAAACTGACAAGAAAAATCAAAGTTATCTCTAAACATTAAATGATAGCAAGATCTCGAGAAGATGGAGACATAACATGTCTGAATTTTGTTTTCCGGCAGTTCTATCCATCATTTTACAAAGTACTAGATTGATCGATTCTATCATAAAATAAACTTGTTCTTTACATATATCCATAAGCAAACCGTAGACTCACTCGAACATGGAAAAGGTTAGCATGTATGCTTCCTGGGTGCTTTTATTAGTCACGATGTATATCACCTCCTCAAACATTTTATGATGAAGGAGAAAAATATGCAAGAGTTTCATTTATTATCTAATCCTTTCGTTAGGCAGTAGGAACAAAAAGATTAGGCTCGATAAAGCTGATTTCGTAAAAAAAATTAAATTCTTCGTTTAAATTTGTGTTTCTCTTATAAATTCTCGGACTTATACTATCATAAGCACGTTCTTTTTCACTTTCCTTATTGTCTTGATGAGTATGTCGGGATCTTGTAGTGTGTCTTCTCTGGACTCTATAGCATGCTCTCCTAGTGTTTAGAAATTACCTATCATTTTTATTTTTAAATAATTATCTAATTTTATATATTTTCTGATAACAACCAACAGACAAGAGTTCCCGAGAAGTTTATGTTGCATGCATATTGTATTGAGTTTTCGTTTTTCACTAGAGACAAAGAAGACTACAAATGAGATATAATGAAGGAATGCCGGATTTGCATTGGTTCTCAACACATTAAGGACTAGGTTATATAGTGGATCGTACATCTGTCAATTAAGGACATTCAGTGACATACCATTTTACGTTTAATTTACCATGAAATACCTAAATATTAATGAAAAATAAAAATTTTAATACATTCATTACTAATTAGCAAAAACTATCAAAAGTCCAAACACAATCCATCAAGACTGACGCATTTTTGAAACTACGTATCCAAGATATTTTTTATTAAATATATTAATTTAGATATATCTATTTAGATATTATTATTATTATTATTATTATTTAAAATAAAATAAACGTATATCTTTCTTTGTGTCGATTATAATTAAAACGTGAATGTATTTCTTCTATCTTTAGGTGAAAGAGGTGACGATAGTTAATGCTTTTGCTTGAATATCAAAGGTTAATCGAAATAGAGTGAAGATGTGTTTTCTTGAACACAGTAGATTTAGAAGATGGAAGAGATGAATATTCACGTAACAGTAACTTCAAGAGAACTCCTGCTAGTTTGTTATTATCAGAAAGATAAATAACCGAAAAATATCAGAATTATCTTCAAATATAAGATAATTTGATCAATTATCTCTAAGTATTACATAATACCCCACCTGAAGATAACGCATAAACGCTGTACAGGCGTCACATTACATATCCGAGAAACTAAACTAACTTTTCTCAATGGAAAACTTAAGTGATAAATAAACCCTTGCATTATATTTAGCATCCTCCACCAAAAGTGGAGGAGGAGGATAACATGGAAGGGTTAATCGAGAACTCGAGTGAAGATTTCTCTTTTCTAAACCTAACCAAGCTGGACTAGAAGATAGAGGAGGTGAATATATGCAAGAAAAGTGCAGAAACGTCCAAGGAACGAAAAAATTTCAAACAAAAAAGTACTCTTACGATGAAACTTTTACTTTTCATAAATGACATAGAGTAAAAAAAATCACATTCTATAATTGTCCGGTTCAGTTTACGGTTTTAGTTGAGAATTATTTTTTCTACATAAATTATTGCTAAGTGTGAGCGATCTGGTTTCGCTTTCGTTTTCGCTAGTTCACTTGAAGGGAACGATAACTTTTTCTTTTAAAACACTGCTCAAATGTTTGAAGTCTGAACCTAAAGACAGATCGACCTGACTCCGCTTTCGTTATTTCACTTCTTCAACGGAACAATTTTTCCTTTTATAGAAACACCATTCCAGTGTTTAAAGTCTGAATCTAAAAACAGATCCGTCGATTCTCATTCTGAAAGGGAAAAGAAAGTATCAGTTTCTGTTTGGCCGGACAAGTCCAGCCAAACACAGCAGGCAAGTTTCGCCATGGTCGTTAGTGAAGCCTTGTCGATACTGTTAGTAAAGGTATCGGTGGATCTTGTTTGGACTCAGCTCCAGATGCAGCATGACGTCGCAGTTACTTGAGCTTTGGGGAGAGCTTCCCGTCATGCCAGTCCACGTACAAAGAAAAGAGGGAAAGTCACATAACAGACAAGTGAAAAAGACTCCCACCGTGGGATATGGGATATAAGGGAGTACCATCAAACACTAGCTATGTCTAGCAAGTTGCACTCTCTCTTCTCGAGACAGAAAAGCACTAGCTTCCATGGAAGAAGTTACATATGTATCACTAACGGATGAAGAAAACACTTAACTTCCATTCTAAAAAGAGTTTCAAAATATACTTTAAATAAAAATATAGTGCAGCTTGCTAGAAGTAACAAGTGTTAAGGATTTCATTTTTCTCTACTCTTGGTTTGGTGGTCTTCGCCTTGGACCGTGTGTAGTTCTCTCATCTTCACAGGTGAGGATGTATCATTTCATCAGTGAGGGTGTGTCATTTCTTCCATGAAAGTTGTGAGAGCGAGCAGATGTATATCATGGATATCGTGTGCGACGGCGGGAGATGTCCGTAAGAAAGAAAATGTCAGTTAGGTGTCGCGACTGCCATGAAAGCAAGCCGTGAGACTTTCTGGACCTATTACCACGAGCGTAGGATGAACAAGAACGGATTACTTTTTGCCACGTGTATCGGAAGAACCTGTAACGAGCAAAAAACCGGAAACCGGAAGCAACGCGTTTCTAAGCGAAGAAATGACACCCTCAATGTTGTCGTGAGTCATGTACAAGTCCGTTGTGACTCACGATGAGCTTGACTGTCTAGTCCGGCGAGTACCGATCGAATATGCTCCTGGTTGAGTTACGGACCTGAAGTGGTCACTTAGAATAATTGTCTATTATTATCTATGATTTTACAGCTATTAGAAAACTAGATAGGTTTCTTCGATAATGTGTTGTAAAGTAAACTTAAAGTTTTCTAAAATATTTAATTCTTCAGTAATTTTATTATTTACTTAGCTGTGGTTGTCATACAACTTAATATGTATCGAGTCACATGTCGCTCACGAATTGGTCTACCTCATCTAAAATAGAGTAAGTAAAAGAAAATATGACTATTTCACAAATAATCAGAAAATATGATTATTTCTACTCATAGATTCCTTAATCCCCCGCGTGTGGAGCAACTACACTCTGGGCGGACGGACTCCTGTGGATGGAAGTCCCATGAAACCATGTTTCATAGACATAGTTTGACTACCCCATTGCATTGTGCACTGCGGTGCCAGCAACGCCAAGGGAGCCACCTGCTGTCAACTATGTCCCATCTAGTTGGCGTTATTTTGCATGTTTTTAAAGAAATTTACTTATCACAACTATAATAATATGGTTGTTGTGATTGAACAATGGTGAAACCGATCGTTTTGTCATTTTGCCATCATATGTGGATTCTAAGCATGTATCACCTGACGTGTATATTTCCATCGAAACTATTTGAATGATAAACTATTTAGTCACGTTTTGCTCTTGTGCATGTATTATCAAAAATAGTAAAATAAGAAAAAATGATAAAACGATATGAAAAAATAACTAGTTTTGCTATCAGTAAGCAATCAAAGGTGTGTATCAGTAAACAATATATTACTAAAAAAATATAATCAAACATAACAAACTTACTAAAAGTGCGATAAATCAAATTTCTACATATTTCTTTTGACTAGTAATAATGCACATACACCAAGAAACAAGTACAGTATCTACGTACCGAGTTTTGCTCGTGCATAGGCACTCCTCCGCGTGTGCGTATCACTTCTCCTGCGTTTCCAGCAACTCTCAAGAGAAAGAACTCACTCAAAGCCGAAGGAATGGCACGAGGTTTTCACGTAACTTAAGGGGGGCAAAGGAAAGCGTGTTACAACTTTGGCTCGGGCTTTGGGGGAGAAAAACTCCACCGTCCTGACGAGTTCTACACAGCTCTGACTGTGGCTCAACTTTTCTTCATGAAGCCACTGGCCATGTTGGTTCTTCCGTCCATCAGCAACATCATAGTTTAGATGTATATAATTTAGCGTTGAGCATCTGCACTGCACTGCACTACACTTGACAACATCACGAGCAGAAGAGCAGCTTTCATCAGTGCATGTGTGAATGAATGACAGAGAAGCTCGTTGGTGATCTCTACCCTGTTCCAACAAAAAGTGGTTCGTTGTTTGCATACTATATGAAATGCTCAGAAGCTTCACAGCAAAGAGAGCATCTTCACTACTGACTGGTAGAATTTGTCATGAAGCACAACTAATTTTACGACTAGTCTTTGCACCATTTCAGTTCTGCAACAAAATTCAAGCATGTTCATCTTTCTTTTTTCTCTGGATCCATCCAGTTTAAGATTGGATGCAGAATGCTTGCAAGTGCTTGTCTGCCTCATCTAAAAGACATATATAGTCTTTTCGTACACACTACTGAAGGAAAAGGATGTTTGCAGAATGTGCTCAGAATGTTCAGGACTGAAGCTTCGGAATGAACAAAAATAGGATAGGTCGGGTCTACCATGCACGGTATGTACTGTAGTTCCAAAGGTTCCTTCGGCTTGAGGTGAGAACATGGATGACATCACCATGGTTATCCCTACTGTACAATCTTTGTCCCAACTACGTAAATGTGACGTTTTATGACTACCACAAGTACTTCAGTGACACGTTCAAGAAGAGAATATTTCTGCTTTTTGACACTCTTTGGACACACGGGATTGTAAGTACACATGGGAATATGATATACTCAATTTTTGTTCCTAGTAGGAATATATTAATTTCAAACTACGTGACCCCACCTGCCACTTATGGACTTACCATGGGAAGTTGTACCGTGGTTTGATGCTTGCGGTTGCTCAGATACACGGTTTTCCGTATATAGTGTGAGTGACCCTAATTCGGCAAGTGTATTTGAAGGATCTATACATTATTAGAGTCATACACATGAATTTCACTCTCACATTAATAAAGGTAAAGCTTATTTAGTGTGATACATATTAACTTTACCTATACTTAAATAATGTGAGTTAAAAATTCTCAAAACTCTAAAATTTTTTTGTCGACAGTTTTTGAGATAGAAGCGGTTAATAACCATTCACTCAGACTTCATTCAATTTAGATATCATTTCTATCCTCTTTGATCTGTTCATCTTTCATCATATGTTAAGAATGTGAAGAAATAACAGATGCATCGGTCTCAGAAATAAGTGTCAGAGTAAACAGTTTCGTAAGGAGTATTTCAACGGAATACATGTTGTTCTCATCCACAAAAGAGTGAGCAAAAATGTATCAAAGTAAGTTTTATAATTTATTTATGATCAGTGAATATGTTAAATACCTGATTTTGTCAACTATATTATAATTCCTTTCGAGGTATATATTGTATCTTCACTTCCTAACCGTTCAGAACTGAGAAACAAAATTCAAATTACTACGAAGAGAAGAAGGAATGAAAGGAGGAAAGAGCAAGACGAAAGAAAGAGAGAAAAAACAGTGAAAGAAGGAAGTTTTACCGTAAATGAAGACGGGATATTTGAGCTGGGGAGGTAAGTGGTAACAATCTCCTCCTTATTCTTCTTTTATTTTTTTAGATTATGTAATCAAGTCATATAATTTTTTGGTTAATTTAATTAGGTCAGTGTATAAAGGTTATAGTTTAAGTCTTGTTAAATACTATTTTCTATAATTTAGTTTTTAGTGTTTATGATCAAATTATATATTTATGTTAATAATCAAATTATATATTTATATTTATAATAAAATTTAAACTACACCTAAATTAGTATCACTTACACTAATTCCGTACTCACACTAATTAATTAAGTAGTTACACACTAAATACGATATACAGTATTGAGATTGAGTACCACACAAGTAAATCTACTTGCATGGTAAAACGGATAAGACTTAGGTGTAACTCTTGCGCATTCTTTTTTCACATCCAGACAGTGAACTGTTATATCTTGGTCAAAACAAAACCTTTTGGCTATGGAATATGTGCTCTTACTGGAGTTTAAAACCCCCCTCCTGGAATAGAAGTTCCTTAACTAGAATATTCTCTTTAGATTTTTATTTGAATTCAGAATCCCTCTTCAGAGGAAGAGCTCTTTCCAGAGGACAGAAAACTCAAATGTTAGATAGTAGATTTCTGATAAATTTTTAAAGTAAATAAAAATAATACTCCGCAAAGTGGTGGGGCTTCTCAGTCACTCTCTAATGCTACTTTCCACATCAGATTTGAAAACAAGATGAAAACAAGATGAATAAACACAAATTGCTCTGGGTAACCCAGAAGAGCACCTTTCAGCCACGACCGACGAAAAGTGAAGGGTTTGGGTAACCCAAATCCTGAGTATCAGTAGCGGGGTTTAAGATATTCCGTTCTGGGATGGACGTTTATCATGAACTTGAAGAATTTTTTGTTGGACTAAGAAAATCATCATTTATATATAAAAGCAAAGTACAAAGTAATTTGTATAAACGAGGTTGAATGGTTCTTTGTTTAGGCTGGTTTTCTCTCTCTCTCTCTCTCTCTCTCTCTCTCTTTGCATGAGACTAATCTAAGAAGCTTAACATGAATGGCTCATTTTGCTATATATTCTGCGTAATATGTAGAGTAAATGTATTATAATTGTATTTCTAGCCTTCTTTTCCAGTGAATTTTGTCTGTAGAGTCTCTTCTTCTCAAATTATTTCCACATAAACAACTTTCCATGACTAGAACCTTAACCAACTTTCATCCAAATTCTCACCACTGGACGTGTAGAACCAACTGTTTCAACGAGCGAAAACCTCCAACAGAAATCCTCATAACATTGGTTTACATGGTGCCTTCGCTGCCTGCCAGGTATGGCACTTTACTCTCATCCCTAAAGTCCTGAAATTCTCATCCACTTGTTTGGTGACACAAAGTTGTTGAAATGCTTGGATTCTCTTTCTGGGTCCATTTAAATATAAGAATGCTTCTCCATGTAGGAAACTGTAAAGTGGAGCGGTCTCCGAATATAACTATCACTGATGATACTATACATATTCACAGGTTCAAACACAAAATCGTTTATTTCTAGAGGCAGAAGGAGTTTCTATCTCAGATTCATCTGTCTTGCAAATCTTTTGCCACCCTTCTTAGTTTTATCAATTTCATGTGTCGATCGCAAGAGACTGAGACTAGACTACGGAAATACTGGGCTACTTTTGAATGTAACATGAATTTTCGTAGCTTATGAGTGTAACATGTGTCATTAAAATGATGAGTCCTGTTTATAACTGAAATTATATTTCATTCGACTTGTGTAATTAACGAATGATATCATTCAGAGATTCAAATGCATCTCCCACCTGCAAAACAACCATTTAGTTTACGGAAATCTCTAGAACATGCCAATATACGAATCTCTACTTCAGTTTTTGGCCTGTTCCAGAACTTGATGAGTTGTGTGTGCATGGTTCAAACGGCAAGGATTGATTCGGTGCTGTGTATGAACGATTTGCTCATCTCTTGTTACAGTCTTCTGACCGAAGCACGATCAAAAGCATCAGAAGTGCTTGATAACTCTCCAAGCGCTAACAAACAGGAATCATAAGAAGTAGAAATGGTGTTAAAAGAGTTTTAGTAATGTACTTGTGGCTATGCATGGCTCTTTCATATGAAAGTTGTAGACTAAGAAAATGGTCTAACAGCAAGATTCAGAAAGTCAAGTATGATAGAAATAGTTCACCTCTCGGTCACAGATTGTCGAAGTTCCATCACTTTCTGCACTTGGAGCCTGATACTAGAATGGCAGAAAGTATCGATTGAGGGTTAGTCAAGTCCATGGAAAGTATGAATCCATCCGTGGAGTCAATATTTGTTAGCAACATGTTGTTAGCAATTTGTTGCAAGCATGTATAACAATCTGAAGACTAGTAATCCTTTTGAGATCAGCTCAACACCTGCAGCAGTTTTTGCTGACCTTACTGCATTTCCATGCATTAAGCTCAGCAGGTCTTCACATTCAACTGTACCTGCATAGAATACTATAGACAAAAGTGGCATCATGGAAGACTTTGCCAGCATAATGTTTCAACATATAGTATGGTGTGTGACTTACCATAGAGAACTGCAACTTTGTCCTAAGAGACCGTGAAGGATTCTGGAATATAAAGTCTCTCCTTTTCTGTATTTTGGTTTGCTTTTATATAAGCTATATCGTCTTCCCCAGTGGATTATCATACAAAATATTTGATGAATCGGAATTTAATGAACCATGATCTGTATATGTTATTTGGATAAACAATGATTTTTAAGAATGTTCTTAATATAAAATTTTATCTTTCGATAATCTCGTAGCTTTATATTTATTTCATTCTTTACGCTACAAAAACCACGATGGTGAAACCACTCCCTCCCCTGGCTTGTGCTATACGTAAGAAATATAGGCTAAAACATTTTCTTAGACTCTCTAAAAGACACCTTTGCGCCCCAGCCACTGCAGCTTCGTACTTAGAGGATACAGAGTGAAGTATATACTTCACTAACTAATTCTAAGCCCCATATAATCATAACGTCGTTATAATCATTTTTCATCATTTCATGGGACCGAACTTTCTTAGGAAAGATCCTCTATCCTCTCACCTATATTCAGAAATTTTGACAAATGAGTTTTATTATATACGTTGAACTTGGTTAAGCATATACTCCATCCAGCATGTACAAAAAGCGATGTGTTGGATATATGGGTGTGACTGCAGTAAATTCGGTAAGTAGATCAAGATGATGACTAGCTCTCAACTCTGAAAAATCTAACCCATACAAAGTGAATCACAATAACGTATAAAAAGGCAAAAGAGGTGAACAAAGTTTACCTCTCATTCACTAGTTTATTATTTGAGAAGTAACTAAAAAAGATATGTTTTAAAAAATCACAATTCTTTTAGTTTCCAAGACTATGTAGTAAGGAGATGACATAGAAACTGCCATAGCGGTATCTGCATCAAGTCAGGAGGATTGATTCGTATGCAGTGTCGTTGTTTCACATTAGGGGGTGTCAAAGTTAGAATATTCGTACTCTGCAGTAGTACACACGATGACGGCCACAATAGAGAATGAGGCAGTCGTGAATGAAGCCACGACGGTTTTTCGTTTCAACATGGAACTGCTTTTCTTTGTAATAGACTTTGCTACAAGAATCATTGCTAGACCAAGAAGAAACGAACAAAGTTGACCGTTGTTTGAAGCACGGTAGAACTAGGCTTCCTTATGGTTGATTTCAGTTTCGAAGATAGAGAATCTTCTCTCAAAACATTGAAACTTCCTAGTACATTTGCAAAATGTATTATATGAGATCTCATCAAAGATGTTGTAGCGACATTTTGCTGTTAAGAACTGTGCACCAAAGGGAAGAATGGATCAAGATTTTATTTCTTTTACATGTAAGGATGCTTGCTTGGTACTTGAGAAGGTTACTAGCTAGGACTATGCAGTAATATATGATATCGAAAAGGTTATAGCATTAAGTTAAAGCTAAAACCTCTGCACCAAGTAAGGAGAATGGACCAAACAGAGTAATTTTCGACATGTAGTTGCACTTGTTTGACAAGTTTCTTGTATTATTAAAGGGATATATGATGATGTCACTCTACTGTACCTAGGTGTCTCATGGTCCTTTGTAGGATATTTCTAATATGCCATTGCATGGTAAGTGTATAGGTTGAAGAGTACTTCACTTAGTTTGATATTTGTCTGATTGTTGCACCGAGCAATAACGTGGTCCAACTTTGTATAGGATTTTGGGTTGTATTTTATTTGTTGCTAGACATTTATTGGCGGTGATTTGAATGGCCAGAAATCTTAACCTCGAAGAGTATAATATGAGCTCTATGACATATCATGATCGAGTTCTACATTCAACGATGAAATGCAAGTAAAGCGTTCTCAACTAGCAAAGCATAGTAGGCTACAGACTAGAGAAGTTTGAGCGAGAGTTGTAAATATCATGTAAAACTGAAGCCTTTTAGTGTATTACGAAAGTACTATCAAAGAATATATTTTCTTGAACTTTTAGTATCGTATATAATGGATGTGTGTTGGATCAGAGTGACACTTTGTGAATGCCTTTATTGCCAAGTGAATGAAACGTGTGTGAAGATTGAGAAAGAATGGACAATCGAATCTAGCACTTTTGAACATTCAAGTGATAGGAGTTCTAAAACCTCTCAATCCATGCATATATGTTTCGTTTCACGATATCAAGAGATTCAAATAGTTGATTTGCTTGAAGTTTTGTGAATGTGGAGATGAGTTGTGAATTGCTATACGAGTGAGTGATCACTCGTAGAGAAAAATAGTTGGAAAAAGATAATTCAAAGTTTAACAAAAACTATCAAAAGTCCAAGTTCTACGTTTCTGTGTATAACTTCTCATCAAAAGGTCCGAATTGAGTTGAAATTTGTGACAAGAGAAGAAGATCAAAAGTAAGTTGATAATCCAAAAAATCTTAGAACGTGATCGTTTGTATAAGATATCCATTGAGCTACATACTGTATTTGTTCTCTAAGCATCATATCATAGGCATAAGGTTTCTTCTTTCTCTAGGAGTCTTCCACCTCGACAATGTTTAAATTTAATAGTAGAAAGAAAGTAAATACCAGATTTTGTGTGTTTGATATAGTCATAAATCTTCAAATATTACTCGTAAAGAAATTACGCAAATTGCTCAACCTAATTCATGTATCATACTCTAGCGATAAACATCTGTTAGATTTTTAAATCATTTTGAACACACGATATAAACACTCATGCATAAACTCGTTTGATAATCTACTGATTTCACTAATAAAATTACTAATTTCATCTTCTTGAGCAAATGATGTCGGAAACACAAACCAGACATAACAAGTTAGAGTGACTTTGTTGGTAGTGTAATTATTGTGTATTATGTGAAGATTTTTGCACATGATGAAACCAGCTATTAGGAAATGAAAAGCTTCATAATGACATAATATACTGTAAGTTGTTCCTCTAACTGTTAACCCTTTCATCCTTTTCGCCATGAACTTCTCAGCTGGCTCAGTCGGATGGTTTAAGTTACAAAAAGAAATCATTGAGTCTTCCTCATTAGAATGTTCAATACCAGCAAATAAGGACTTTGCAAGAAAGTCCATCAAATAACAGGAAAAGGCAATGAAATCCACCCACATGTACACTGATCATACTGCAATGAATATAATATACATCCTCACTGAACACCAAAACATGATTTCAAAACAGAATGAATGATGAAAAATCTCTTGCAGAAATGAGTGAAAGTCAGTAGTAGATATCGTCACATTTATTATGTCAATCGTCTTACTAATACTATCAGTATACAAGTTGTAATAATATGTCATGGAACCACAATAATCATTGACAGAGTCAGTGAACATGATACTTTGTATCTCAAGCTTCTGGCTGCTTTTCATCCCTGCTCTTGATCGATCATCATGCATCGATATTTCTAGTGAATAACTGAGAAATCATTTGTTGTCAGCTGACTGGCCATTGTATAGTAGAAAGCTACTAATGCATTATAGAAGCATTTATCTCCTCCTGCCATGGGGATTCATGGGGAATTCTGGTGCGTACTCGTGATATATAATTTATATAATAAATTAAATATGTACTGTATAATTACTGAAATCAGGTAATAATGACTAAACTCACATATATATACATATACACGTTATATAATGTGTATTTATAAGGAGTAAATTCTTTAATTGGACCTATTTATAAGTAATAAGTAATGAATTGTTGTATGCAAGAAGGGTGGTCTCATACTGGAAAGCATTCTCTCGTGTACTTTGGTTTTGCGTGCGGTCCCCGGCCGCAAGCTAAGGGTACCGGATATGCAGTGCCGGAAACAGAAGGAACCACAAATGCACCGGATATTCAAGTAAAGCCAAAACTCCATCAGGAAAATTATGATGTCCTGATAACAACACCGGGAAGGATAAACATCCCTAACCGCTAACGGGAACTTTTCTCCGCTTTGTGTTATTGAAAATATGTCAATATTATGTATAAATTCTAAATAAAATCAATATCAAACGGATAAACACGAACTCTCTGCGACAATTTGGTTACATTACTGGTTGGAACTATGATTCATTTCAGGTTAAAGTAAAAAAGATCATTAAACTCAATACATAAGAAAATGTTTTTTACTTATTTTTAAAATTGATTGGTTATCCTACATCCTCACAGTTAAGTTACTGTGCTACCCTCTCGGTAGTTATTATACCCTAGTACGAGTATATGAACATAAATTACACTTTCTTGTGTACTTTAAAGTCTAAACACTTGCCCAACTCTAACACCTAGACATCACATACCCTAAAGAATTAAGTGTGCAAGCACTCTAAGCGAGACCTCTCTTCCCTAATCTACTTGAAAAGATAAAGAGTTAATCTTTTCAAAGTGAAACGTGTCATCATATAAGTCGATGGGATATCATTGTAATTTACCCAAAGAGGTATTTTATCTTTAAGCTTTTAAAAGTATCAGGAAGGAGGACAGTGTTATCAGTATGTAACAAAAAGGACTGAATACACTCTGTTAGCATTTCTAAACATTATGATGAACGTACTCGCTCTTTGCTCATATAGAGACTTTGATACACATATAGAAAGCGCAGGAACTAAATCCAAAAGACAACACAATAAAATTTAAAGAAGATTTTTTGGGAATCTTTATATGTTGAAATAGATGTTAAATTTATTCATTTTTTCACAACAAGTGCAAAATATTTCAAGGAAACATATTTTAATATTTATGTCTAAATAAGTATTAGATTTCATCTGGAAAGAAAGCACATGAACTAAAATAAAATAAAATATTTTTTGGTGTGAACGAATGAATAAATTCAGTATTTATTGCAGATTAAATCATAAACAAACCTTTCTGCATAAAAGATGGTAATAAATGAAGAAGAAATCTGAAAGGAATATTCTAAAGAAATATGCAAGGAATATGACTGATACGGTCATCTTCCCTGTAGAATACAGGAGAGAGCTCGGGTTTACCGAGCTTTGATTATTTTATTTTATGTATCATTTGTAATATGCTTTTATTTCATCTAAAAGAAAACAAAATCTATTATCGCTCAATTCCACATCCCCCAGTTACTCCATATAATAAATAACTGTAATGGCCTTCAGTTCTAGAAAATGATTGGAAATGAGACACATGATCATTGATACGACCTTATCTAATGGGAGTTTTAGAATTTTACTCGAGCTAGTGCTATTCTGATTAAGCATATTATTCAGACTGATGACAGGTTTCCTCAGAGATTTAAACACTATTTCTTCAGAGTTTTTATCCAAAAGTGGATAAAATGATTCTTGGTGATCATGTGATTATTTATCGCTATGCATTTGCATAGCTTACCGTAGATTTTGTAGAGTTTCGAGCGAGACAAAGTTTGGAAAACAAAGTGAGATTTTTCGTAATCTTCCTTTAAGGATAGCCGTTTCTAATATAGCATGTGAACAGGTTAACATTATTCTCAGGCAAATGCATAGCTTGGAAATGTTATTGCAAGCGTAGCAACTTGTTTTATTCCTATTCAGAAAGTCAATTCTTTAAATCTGGTCATCTCCAAATGAATCATTACTTGTTTTATTTAGAGTCTAAAAAATCACTCTTTAACTGTGATTGATAGCATCTCAAGAAGAATCATTTATTCTCTATTATTATCTCGATTATTATTTTGAACAGCGTAGTCATTTTGGTTGTATTTTTAAAACCTTTTACCTTACGAAAACTATATCTTTGTAGTCGCATAGCCTATATATTAAGCGTGTTTTTGGTTCTATTTTGAGCTAAAGGAAATAGAAGAAGAGGTATGGTCAAGTTTTAATGTATAGGCAGTGAAGTGATGATTTTGTGTGGTGTCATCTCTTGAAATTACCTTCTTCATTCTGGGCTCTACATGGTGGTCTATTCTTCACCATCCTTTCTAATCCTTTGAGATGTAGGGTCATGTGGAAATAGTCGAATCAAAAGCCGAAGTGATTAATAAAATACAATAGAAATGAAAAAACAAACTGGTGAATGATATACACGCCTTCTTCAAAGGGTTAAGCGAAATAAACATATCAATTCGCAAGATAATTGATACTTTAAGATCGTTAGTGATGCAAGAACATCACTATACTCATTGTTCTATCTATATGTAGATCAAATATACTTCCCAAGTGAACTTTTGGCCCAGAGAAGGCAAAGGATAAAAATCAATTATCTTTAACAATCAATTGGTGGGTGCTGCATTTACAACTTATTTCTTATATATGTGTTCTTCATAGTAGTGCTTATATGGACTGCAGGAGGAATTCAATCTTTTGAAAGCTTGACTGGGAAAAGTACGTTACTGAATTTACTGTATTAAACTTAAACTGTTAAATTTAATACACTAAAGTACACTATAATTTAATACACTATAAATACATAACACTTGGTACACTTGACTACTCTCATGGAAAACTTACACCTGGCTGCTTCCGTTGATAATCTATAAGTACAGGATGGCCAGTACTCTTTTACGTTGTGTAAAGTCTTGATCTTAAGTGAATAATTATAACTTGTATGTTAATTTATGCACTATTTTTTTCAAAAAGTGCAGGTTAATACATAAATTAATATGCAACAAGTTTACATATTCTTCTCTTCTGAACTTGGAAGAGGTGAATAATTATTAAGTATGCTCAACTCACCTATGGAGAGATAAAATGGAAAGACGTCAGAAAAATACAAAAAGAAAAAGTACACCTATGTTATTGGACCACCCATCGCTAGACTAGATCAAGAAAAAAAATACTAATGTCAGAGAGAAACAATAAAACTCATAAAATTGCTGTTTTATAGATTAATTTAAGCAGTGATCAAAAATTTCTAACTTGTTCTAGGAGCGTCACTCATATATATAAAATCAATTTCTCGTAACGAATCATAATATCTTGTTAATTCCTTCTGATTTAATACTTAACCTTCCCGAAAGAAAGGTTAAGGTTCAAATCTAACAAAATAAATAAATAAAGCTCTCGCTCCTTCTCCATATGGAAGCAAGGGTAATAATATACGTTCATCATATGTAGATCATACTCACGATGGTGAATATCATATCTTCCCCCACGGCCTTGTACAAGCAACGTGGAGGTGAAAAAACCGTTTGTAAAATACCTGCAAATCCATTGGCCACCGCATTGTAAACCTGCAGACCCATTGGCCACCGCAGATTTACCGTAAGACCGCGCTCTAAAGCATTAAGGAAAGAAGGTAACAGTGTAAAATTACAAATTTTTTACTGGAGCGCAATGAACCCAGGTTGCAGTGTCAAATTATTGGGTTTTTTTCCCACGTTCATGGAAAAAGCGGCGCCAGGTTTCACATCATCGACAACTTAAATTTAAATAATTAAAATTAAATTACTATATAAATAAAATCTTAATTTAAACTTCTCTGTTAACGAAACACATAGATTCTGGAAATCACAAAGACCCATAAACGTTGTAACTGTCTGGGAGCCGCACGCAATATAAGTCAAGTTGTCACATTAATTTAGAGCTAACCCTTCCTAGGAAAAAGGTTAGCTCATAAATTACGTCCATGTACACTTCTAAGTGTACAGGGGTGAATATCCTCCTTAATATACAGATAATGCATCAGCTCAAAGAAGTCTAAACAAAATCGACCCACGTCTCTAGTTGCAATCTGCAGACAGACCCTTCATAACCAAAGCGGATGTTAGAAAGATTTAGGAACAATATAGAGCTAACTTCTAAGACTACTAAACTCAAGTGTCGGAGTAGAAGTGTGACATGCGTCAAATAACACGACAATAGCAATCAGCGCAATAAGACTAACTCTTGACAGAGAAGTGAATCATTTACTATGTGGAATGATTCACATCACAACAACGCCCAAACCAACAATCCAATCCACATACCGTCTTCTCCTATGCGTAGGTGAAGACTCCTTGATCGTGTATGCACCAAGAACGAAGAGCTTGGCTCACCGATCGCGAAGAACAACACAATCTCAAGTCGCGGGTGACAAAAAATTAAAATAAACACTTTCATGCGAGCCAATTTTACTCAGAACTCCCAAATCGTCTGATGAAATTTCATATCGTCTTCAATTTCTTAAAGAACTCAGCGTTTTGATCACGATAGATCCAAAGACAGCAAGTTTGGACTCTAGAATGACTCGAACGGTCCAACCATGATCCACATGTACTGAAGCACCCCAAATCCTCTCCTTGTGTCTCAATTTCTCCAAAACACACTCCTCGATATGCCTCTTCACAAACCATCTTAAGTAGTGCATAGACTGCACAGATCTGAACCCAACAACGCCTTGCATGTTTGCATTGGATCTCTAAATCTCACGAACCGTCCGCTGATAAGTCGTAGGTACAAGCTAGTCTTTTAAGCTGCCCCCTTACCAGTTGTATACGTACAAGTTTTCTCATATAATGAGCTAGCAGGCCCCTTGCATCCTTAGTATAGCGCCAAGAGCAGCAAATACCTAGTTAGCAATAGTAAACTAGGGCCTAGCTTGATTTTCTCTTCTTTCAAGTCTCATATCCTTCATCACGAAATGTCCAAATGAAGTATACGAAGTGCTCATGGAGAGCTGACAATGAGCTCTACCCATTTATGTAATGAAAGTGAAGATCCGAAGTTGTGCAAAAAGCTCGTAAGCTAGAGTCTAGCTTGTTTTTCTCATCTTTCGAGTCTCCTAACTTCTCCACTAGGTGTTCAAATGAAGTAGACGGAGTGCATATGAAAAGTTGACAACGAGTTCTACCCATTGATGCAATGAAAGTGAAGATCCGGAGTTGTGTCAAAAGTCTGATTTTTGGTCACATGAGTGTATTTGGAGCGATAATGATATATATATCAAAAATAGATTTTCAAGTGAGAGCCGGTCCACGACACGACACCGCGAATGTAAGATGTAGACCGTTACAAAGTTGGACGTCATAAAATCAACACATCATCCGTCGATGAGTTACGAGGAATATTCTTTCATCCATAAAAGATAATTATTCTTAACTTTGACACCCCCAATATCCAAAAGTTCACTCCCATAAAGAATAATTCTCCTTAACTTTGACACCTCAAATATCTGAAAATTTACTCTTGTCAACTAAAAACCACCATGTCATAGACATGATCTGCTAGAGAACACCACGCATATTCTCCTCACTTGTTCCAGATGATGAGAGCTATAGGATCACACAAGATATCTTTTTCGTTTCTTCCGTACCCTCAAGCACACTTTCACTTCACTTTCGTCACTCCCTTTGCAGCTCACAACACCTTCTTCATCCACTGTTTGTCGCTATTCTCACAACCTCTTCTTCAACCACTCTTTTGCAGTTTACAAAACATTCTTCATCCACTCTTTGGATGAAGAATGTTCAACCACTTATAGTTTTCCATGCGTTTTGATTACGACATACAACACCATCATTTTTTATGCCACAGGAGATCTTGTCGAGAGTGTCTCTCATGGGAGGGTTCCCTATAACTTATAACCTCTCTCTACAAATATTAATTCTATCCCTGACTTCATAAGCACCGGTAGAACGATGAGACCAATGAACCATTCTATATAGATTGTCAAAACATGGTTTCAACGAGTTCACTACCAAGACAATCTTGCACAACTTTCGAGATGATCACGCTACATTGCTTCGTCTTTTCTGCAGCAAGACTCAATTGAAAACTGATGACTGACACTAATGATATGTTCTACAGAGAAATGTTCTATTCAACTGACCAAGCCGCACCGTAAAAAAAATTGGGAAGCATATAGTTTTCTCAAATGGCAAGGTTGTGTAAACAGCCAACCAAAACAGAAAGTCCAGGAGGTAATCATTATTGAACTACTCACATCTGGGTCCACCTCACGGCCTCCTTGCTAAGCTCCTGAACGGTGAAAACAATTGATTATTGGATATGATCCGACCTGATATATACTAACTAGGACATAAACTTCCGCTGTTAAGAACTTCTCGGACTCTCAAGAGCATGAGTACTTCAAGATCACATTTCAGGATATGACTTGCAAGAGATGAATGTGCTACAACTGGTACGTGGGTTCTCCAACACCGGGTGCTCTCAAGAAATTCAGGATGGTAGTGGACAGTAGTGACAACAAGGATATTTTTGGATCACAACAAAGACATACTAAAAGGATAGACATCATGTTTTTCATTTCATTACATCTCGATGAAAGCTATAATAAGAGAAAATGAATGTCATATCTTTTTTGTAGAACTGCAAGTCAAAAGAGCTTGCATCTATGGCAACAGTGACAAGTTGAAATATGATTGCTTTCTAGAGGTTTTTCTCACAGTTCACTGGGACATCCTCATATTCGATGATGGTAATTGCAGCTTTCTTCTCCTGCGTTTGGTAAAGCTCAAGGACACTTTAAACCACCCCTCCCGCTACTTTAGAGGTGGGGGTCCTCACCTCTAAGTATTGTTAGTTATGACTACTCAAGGTTAAGAAAGGAAGGGGCCTTGCATCGAGATGCACATTGTTGGCACGTTATCATTCATCGTTGCTTGATCTCCATCTAAGACTCAAAATGAGCATCTCTTCGAGATCTACATTTGGAGCCATTAATGATCCAATTTGCACATCTGACGGTTGAGAAAAGGTCAAAAGACCATTGTTGGATTCTGAGCCAATCATTTCAAAATTTGAATTTTAGAGGTGACCCTATTGAACACTTGTTAGTTACAGCGATCAGATTGTTGGATTGAAGAACATGGTCTGAAAAGTCTTGCATGAAATAGACACCTGAAGTATGGAGACTAAGATTACTAGTGCACCTTAATTACAAAGATTCTATCGTACCCATGCTACTTCACTCAACACTCTGACCCGTATGGTCACATCGGTCCCTCTAATAGCGTTCCTGCAAACAAGTTCTAACCTCGCCCTCCACATTGCATCACATAGTACTCAAGGACTCCCAAGGTCTCCAATGCTCACTTTACTTATAGACAAGAAAATGAGAGTCCTTTCCACTCTCTCAACTCCTCCTTATATACTCTACAACTTCTTACCGTGGTAACTTTTACTAAGTTACGTTACCACATGGTAAGTGCGCAATCCAAAATAGTTAAACTTCTGAAGGCTACTAAAATTTAAGAATAGCCCACACATTACTTGTTCTACTTTATTAAAGTAAGAGATTCTCCTACTTTAGCTTTTGTAAAGTGTTAACTTTCCAAACTATCCAATCGGAAGACGACAACAAACTAATACGTCTTTTGAGGAGCATCTCTAGATCTTTGTGCATGACTTTCCATCATGCATCCAATCAGCGATGGTCAACAAAGTTACATACTTTTGAGAAGCATATTTAGAGCTCCGCACTTGTCACATAGTGCCATAGTGAAACCTCTAATCGTTTCCCCAACTTAGTTATAACTATCTCAACTAGTTATGACTAGTTTTGATCCTTCTAGATTTATATCTTCGAACTAGAGTAACCTATAAGATAGTCATACCTAATGAAATTTATATAAGCACGCACACAATTAATGGATACTTGTGGTGTGACATTTACTCCCAGACTTAATTTTCACTCCGTCCTCGGAGTGAAGTATCACGTTGATGAAATTTCTTCAACTTGTCGTGGTTCACTCGGTCGAAGAACGTACCACTCCTTTCTTCACGATCATAGGTGTCATTACTCCACACTTTGGAGATGATGAAAGGCCCAAAATATCGACGTAAGAACTTCTTTTGAACTCGCTTGTGCCTAATAGCATCCCATAACATCACCCACTCACCCTTTTGAAATGGCTGTAACTTCATTTTGTTCTTCGCCAAGCGCTTGTCATAGCTCTTCTTCTGTTGTAGCTGGGCCATCTCAATACGTTGAGTTGCGTCGTCTCTATTCTCCTCCCAGCTCCAACAAGGTTTCTCCCCGCTCTTTCTCAGCTATTGGACCGCCCTTTCTCTTCAATCCAGCTTGCAAGGTCTGAAAGGTGGTTAGGTCGAACTGGATTGGTAATTTGGATTCCAACCCATACACCATCCGGTAGACGTCTTCACTGTTGTACGATACTCCCATAGCACCGCATGAAGACGCTTGTCCCAGTTGTGTTTGGCCCCTTCCATGTCAGCATCCTTTGCTAACATTTGACACAAGATAAAGTTTGTCCTCTCTACCAAACCGTTTGAACTAGGTTTATATGATGTAGTAACCCTCTGAGAAATGGAGAAGTGTGTGCACATAGCAGTAGTCATACCGCTCACAAATTCTCGACCCCTATCAGAAACTAACTCCAAGGGACATCCAAACTGAGTAATGATCCGTTCGTACAGAAATCTACCCACCTCAACTTCTCCAATAGTTACAAGAGGTCTAGCTTCTACCCACTTTGTAAGGTAATCTATGGCTACAACAATATACTTATTGTTGCGAGGGGTGCGATTCAAAGGCCCAACAAAATCTATTCCCCATTTCTCGAAAGGTCCAAGAACCGGAATAGATCTAAGAGGAGTAGAAACACTAGATTTGATAGCGAAAGCTTGACAAACATCACAGGTTTTACAATACGTCACGCAATCTCTAAACATCCCCCTTCAATGGTATCATGCGTCAAGTATCTTGAGGGCCGTCAACTTGTCTGCGAAATGTCCTCCACATACTGGACCGTCATGGAATTCTTCCATGAGTCGTAGAGACTCCTCCTTGCTCGCAGCTCTTCTCAGGACCCCATCAACTCCTTCACGGAATAACACACCTTCCACCACCGAGTAAGGTTGACTTCGTTTCACCAACGCCTTCTTCTCTCTGGTCCGCATCCCATCTGGATAGACACCTTCCGTAACGAAATCCCAAATTTCTTGATATTCTATTGGGATAATAGAGTTGCTCATCAAGACCATCAAATCTTCATCAGGAAAGGTGTCATCCACCGGCTCCTCTCCATCCCCATCGTAAGCTCTAGATAGCAAATCTGCATTCGCGTGTTTCTTTCCTGGTCGATCGCAGATCTCATAGTCGTACTCTGACAATAAGAGCTTCCACCTTGCTAATCGTCCTTCGACCATAGGTTTATTGAAGATGTACTTCAATGCCTTATGATCTGTAACGATAGTGAACTTGCCTCCTATGAGATAATGTCGAAATTTTCTCAGAGCATAGATCACTGCTAATCCTTCTCTCTCTGTCACAGAATAATTTCTCTCTGCCTTGACCATTTGCCGACTAGCATATGCAATAGGATGATCTCTATCTTCAACATCATACTGACTTAGAGTACATCCTACTGCTAGATTTGAAGCATCCGTATATAGAATAAACTGTTTATTCCAATCGGGCTTAACCAAGATTGGAGCTGAAGTAAGAGATTTCTTCAGTTCCTCAAAGGCGGCTAGAGCTTCTTCATCTCCTAAAATCAACACGTAATCTACTCCCTTCTTCAGATATATCGTCAAAGCATATGCTTTATGTGAGAACGAGAGTATAAACCTTCGATAATACCCCACCATACCTAAAAACTGTCGTAGCTTAGTGAGAGTACTAGGAAAAGGGAGCTCTAAGATCTTCTGCACCTTCTCTGGATCAATGACAATGCCATCCTTGGATATGATATGACCCAAGAGTGAACCCTTCCTCACACCCAAAAATACATTTCTCCGGATTGAGGGATGCATTTGCTATGTCTAAACATTCTAAGACCTTCACAAGGTGCTCAAAATGGTTCTCCTTACTCCCATAAACACAAAAGTCATCTATAAAATCTCTCACAAACTTTCCTAAGAAAGGTTCGAACACTTCGTTCATAAACCTTTGAAACGTCGCAGGAGCATTACACAGAGCAAATGGCATGACTCGAAATACAAACGTACCTCACGGAGTAGTGAAAGTGGTCAGGTGTTGATGTTCTGGTGCAATTTTGATCTGGTTATATCCGCTATAACCATCTCCAAAGCTGTACCATTCGTTTCTCGCCACTTTTTCCAAGATCTCGTCAATGAAAGGTAGAGGATAATAATCCTTCTTTGTGACCGCATTGAGCTTCTTGTAATCAACACACACCCTCAATTTGTCATTTTTCTTCTTTACGATCACAATAGGTGATACTTATTCAGAATGCTCCACCTCGTAAATGAACCCAGCAGTGTGCAGCTTCTCGATCTCTTCTTTCACCAGATCCGCAATTGGAGGACTCACTCTTCGTTGCTTCTGTCGCACCGGTTTGACTTCCTTCTCTAACTCGATACGGTGTTGCTCCAGTGTGACCTCCCTCAGATCCTTGTAACTAAATGCAAATACATGAATGTATTTATGAAAGATCTCTTCGAAACAACTCTTCTCCTCTTTAGTAACCTTCGATCCATAACGTAAGGTGGCAATTCTTCTCTCCACCTCCTCGGGAGTCAACGATTCTTTGTCTCGATCTCTTTGCACTTCCGGAGAAGGGAAAAGATCCACTACATTCACACCCACATTTCGTTCTTCTCTCTCTTCTTCTGACGATGTATTTTCAGATTCTAAATCTGAAGAACTGGTACATACATCAGAAGTAGTATCGACAACTTATGACTCCCAGTAGTCCGATGTGGGTCGATCCGATTCCGACGTCCCAACTTGATCTCCGAGCAATGAAACTTTGATCCGGTGGTGATTCGGTCCGATGCGTAAATAACCTTTGTGCTAGTTATCCGTTGCATGTACTGCTCGAAGCCAAGGTCTTCCGAGTAACATTTCATAACTTGACTCTTTCAAGATTTGAAATGTCATGTTTACTTGCACTCCCATTACTGACACACAAACTCTCTCCAGCACTCCCAATGGTCTAACTCGCTGTCTGTTAGCCATGCCCACCGTGATACTAGAAGGACGAGTTGGTACTAGATCCAACTTCCTCATGAGTCGTTCTGAGATGGCATTTACTGCCGATCCTCCATCGACAAGAACATCTGAGACATCTCTCCCATTGATACGAGCCTCTACTTTTGATGCCTTGTTGCACACCTCTCCTTCACTAGCATCTAAAGCACTCACACCGACAGTAGAAGGATTTATCTTCTTCTTTCGACCTCTTCGGGAGCTTAGACCGCTACGAAGTTCTTTCCTCACCGAAGGATTCAGAGCAATCAACTGTCCCACAGTAATGTTTGCTCGTTGCTTACCCACGTCTTCCACCACATTGTATTTTGATTGCTCCATCGAAATTGTGGAAATCAGTATCTCAATTTCTTCCGCCGTTCTATGGTTTTTGAAGAAGATTTACTACTCCGAGTATTTTGACTTGGAGAATCTTCCATCACGACTGGTTCTCCCTCGTCGAAATGCGTCCTCATCCTCTTCCTCTCTTGAGCCAACAGCTCTACAGATTGAAAACCTTCTCGTACATCTCGTGGTTCCAAGATGTCAATGCATGCTACACCCTTGTCCTTGCTTTGTGAAGTTCAAGCTCCATCCGCCGTTCCACCATTACGACTTGGACAATTACGTTGGAAATGTGATCCTCCACACGTAAAACATCCTTGGTTCTTGTAGTTACTTGATGATCCTTGCGGTGGTCCACCTCTAGACTGATAGTTCCCATAACCTCGTGAGCCTCCTCCAACATTTGGACTGCGATGTTGCAACAAATTCACCATATTGATCTTCAAATCTGTCAGACACTCTGTCAAACTTTTCAACTCATCACGAAAGTCGGGAGTAACAGATCTAGATGGTACAGTGACTGTAACTGCACTAGTAGGAGCTATCGAGTCAGATTCTGAAATCGAACAGTCGGAACACTCGCAGGCGTCAGAGTTGGCATGCTCGGCCCTTGCACATCTCCACATGCTGCCCCAACAGTCATTGGTTGCAAGTCGTCTCCATCCAGACTCTCTTCCATCCTGGTTGCGATCTTCACTGCATCAGTCTTCGAAGTTGGTCTCTCATACCGCACTTGGGTTCGAATCTCCGGCCTCAATCCCCCCAATAAAATTCTTTGTGAGCATTGCTCCAATGCCCACCATCGTTGGTTCTACTACATCTCCACTCTTTCGTAAAACCACCCGAAACTTTTGTTCTAATTTCTCCACCCTCTCGGCGTAAGTCCTTACTTTCTCTTTCTCTCCTTGTTTGAGGTAAGTTACCTCTACCATTAACTTCTCGTAACTTTCATCAGGAAGAAAAGTTTCAATTAAGGCCTCCGTCAATACTTCCCAAGTATCAACTGGAGTCCCCACCACGCTTCTCTTCTTCCTATCCTCATACCATGTCAATGCAGAATTCTCAAGAAATTCAGGTATCAACCCTACCCACTCTCTCTTCTTTCAATCTCCATTGCCAATGCATGCTCGTTTGAAATCTCTCACAAATCTTTCCACGTCTTCTCCATCCTTTCCGTAAAACACCGGTAAGTTTCCCCATTCTTCTCTTCTTTTCTTCTTCTTACTCAAGGTACTGCTTGCGGATGTGAAGATCGTACTTCACCGCAATCAACAATTTCCCCGTTGAGCTCTCTCTTCTCCAAAGGTTGGAATAAGTTTGACCCTCATGGTCATCTTATCTCTCGTGTGACAGACTATCTCCATCCTCGCTAGAGGTCTTCACTCGTTCCGTTTCTACACTCAATCTTCTCTCGAGACCTTCGGCTACAGTTTCTAGCAAAGCAACCACTACGCTACACTCGTGCTCAACTGGAATCCCGTCCACTCCACATCTAGGACAAAAGGTTGTAGGGTCAATGACGCCTTGTCTAGGAGAAGAAGGACCTATGTGTAAGCTTAAGTCGACCAACCCTCTTCGCTCACGCAAAAGTCTATTGGACACTTGCTCACTTTATGTCCTTCTTCTCCACACAAAAAGCACCTCGAGTTCTTCTCCTGGTTCTTACGACTACTCTCTGCTTCTTCCTCAAATTCTAGTCGAAATTCTCCTTTCGCCAGATCAGCAGTAACTATCACCGCATAGCCTTGAGGGATCTTGCTTAACCTCAATTTCCACTCTTGCTGTCCTTCCATGACGATGATCCGTCATACATCTCTCTCGCTATATAGCTTGTTTGACACTTTTGATCACTCGACTATCTTCTCACTTAGCAATCTCTCACATTACTAAGTAGAAGCTTAACTTGTCAACCCTGAGCCTCAGAGATCGAACATAACCCTCTCAAGAATTCTGAAATTCTTTCGCTCTTTTACTTCAGCAAGCGATATAACAGATTTGACCCTCCTTCGCTTCGAATGCCATAACTCCAATTCTACTCGATCAATTCATGCATGATTTGGGTGCCTAGATAGCTTATCTTACAAGCTATCAGCATGGAAGATTTCAAGGTCTAACTCTAAAAACTGAAAATATGAAAATGACTGTAAACTCCTTCCCGAGAGCTCACTATTTGATACCGAAAAACCTCCTTAACTTCCGAAAGACATAACTCTCTCCTCACAATTGATCTCTCGGAGATATCAAGCTTATTGGAAATCTTATCTTGCCCTCTAGACATGGTGTATGTACAAAGGTTCTGAACTCATGCTCAAAAATAGACATGAACTGTACTAACGACTAAATACGAATCTTTGTATCGAGGTCCCGGCAACGGAACCAAAATGTAAGCCGGCATGTCTCTCACCCAGGGGTATCTCAGATGACTAGGATTACTAGTGCACCTTAATTACAAAGATTCTATCGTACCCATGCTCACTTCACTCAACACTCTGACCCGTATGGTCACATCGGTCCTTCTAATAGCGGTCCTGCAAACAAGTTCTAACCCCGCCCTCCACATTGCATCACATAGTACTCAAGGACTCCCAAGGTCTCCAATGCTCACTTTACTTATAGACAGGAAAATGAGAGTCCTTTCCACTCTCTCAACTCCTCCTTATATACTCTACAACTTCTTACCGTGGTAACTTTTACTAAGTTACGTTACCACATGGTAAGTGCGCAATCCAAAATAGTTAAACTTCTAAAGGCTACTAAAATTTAAGAATAGCCCACACATTACTTGTTCTACTTTACTAAAGTAAGAGATTCTCCTACTTTAGCTTTAGGTTTCAACACCACACTCAAACTTGCATACGGTTGTATATGACTCCCAAACTCCAGTAAGCAATGTGGGTGATTTTCAAAGATCTGCGGGTGTAGAGCTTGATGAGATAGTGGAGTCATTACCAGTAGATGATTTGATTTGATGTTTGTAGACTTGGGTAGACTTAGAGAATTGTTTCATGACTATAAGATGAAGTGTTTGTATTTTGGATGTGCGGAGTACTTTTTGTCTCCGACTATCAAGCCTATCCATCAAATTTGGTCAGTCAAGTTCAGATGTCTCACGTAACACACTTATGGATGGAGATCGACAGAGATGGAGATTTTTTAGGACGTCCCATATGTAGTACATCGTAGTTAAGATGCTTGGTTGTCAGTTGGATTAGGATACACACAATTGGATAGTGTGTATAGAGATATGGGTTTTAGCCTCGGTCTCAGAGACCAATTTTTTCAAATTTCAGTCCGGCACGAGTAGACGAGTTGGGTGGATCCAAGCAGCATTGGAGAGATGAGCGATCGAGAAAGAAGAGGTTCAGTCTCAAATGATGTTCAAGCACTTTCCCAATGACGATGAGACATCGGTAGAAGATGAGTGCTTGTGTTTTATTGTCTTCGTGATGTGAAAGGTGTGTGAACACTTACATGTCTGTATTTGTTGTAAGAAATTTTGTGATAATGATTGATTTATGATACGACTCGTCTATATTATGTATATTTATGATATACTTCTGAAAACAGTATACGTTGTGTAACGATGTGTATGCATAATGACACAATCGAGTCAAATACTTCTTAGAGCATCTATACCAAAGTCTTGCAAACATCCCATTGTAAACATCTCCATAACCAATAATTTTCTTGTTGTGATGGTTGAAAATAAAATAAACATTGTTTTTCATTATATATTTTCTCTTGTATCATCTTGATGTTGAACTTTGTCTGGGTGATGCACCACAAATGCCATACTGGCTTGAATTTGATGTTTTCTCACAAGTCTTACCATATAAAGTTATTTACACGCTGCTCGCCAAATGCCATTCCAAACAAGGGTATTGCAAAATGATGGATCATATTCGATCTATCATTCAGCGATTTGGCTGGATGATAACATGATCTTTGAATGTGTAAGCTTTGAAGAAGAGCCTTCTTCTTGTTTATTCTTCTATACCGAACTACCTATAATTATTAGGCAAGCGAGAAGAGACAAGCAAGATATAAACTCATATACCAGTGTGAGGTCATACAAGTCATTGACAGAGAATTCTTTAAATTAACTTGTTAGCGTAATGAGAAGAGGTCGAGATAAGCAAATAGAAGGTCAGCAGCTTAGGGTGCTTGGGAAAAAAACGTTATTTAGAATAATCTGGTTTTAGGATTTCTTTTTGCTTGGGGTACTTGGCACTCTACAGTCTGGCATATTAGAGTGTCGGTAAAAAACGTTGTTTAGATTAATCTGGGTTTAGGTAATAAGATTTCAAAGTTAATAACTTTTCTGAAAGATTTTACATCCGCAAAGCGGATTAGATTAAATCTTTTATTTTAATCGCAGTCCGCGAGTTAAAAGTTTGATAAGACCAAAGACACTTCTCCATAACTCTCCTTGACACGCCTACACATATTTTTACGTTGATGTATGTCAACTAGTATGGAACTGGACACCATGAGACTCCTACACCGCACTAAGTCTGAGTTAAATGTCAGATAAGAACAAAGGCATATTCTCCACAAATCTCCTTGCCACGCCTATACATATTTACGCGTTGACGTATGATACGTCAACTAGTGTGGAACTGGACACCTTGAGACCCCTACACCAGCACTTTTTTAATATCTGTGAGTTGCGAATATCGTGTAGTTCCCCGGGTAGACCTTCACAGCTATCACATCTGGCTATGGTATAAACCACAGTTCGCCTAGAACCGGCATATAGAGTAAAATGAGCCGGCAACTTTGCTTCAGAAACCGGGAAGCCTCAAGTCTGGAAAGTTGGATAACCGAGGGAAGTAGTCTATGGGTCGGAAATAACTTTACGACGGTTTGGGGGTCTCGGAATCGAATACGGTTATCTTGGCTCCATTTCGGTTCTTACCGAGTTAATATTTACAGCGTTCGGATATACACTGGGTAGATTTTGAACCATGCCAGCATTTTGACCGGGTTAAGAACAAGTGTTGCAGTTTTGCCAGTACTACGTAATACATACTACCACAGTTAAAAAAAATAAATTAAACTATCGTGGTTTGAATTTTGAAATTCGAACTTCGAAGCTCGAATTTCGGCGTGGCGCGGACCGCGCGGCTGGCTGCTTCGTCGCTGCTGGGAGTCTGGGACTGGGTGACAGTGGTGGCAGCCGCAGTTTACTCGGTGATTTGATGACTCGGTGCGACAGTGCGATATTGGCTCGGTGACAGTCGGTGTTCGAACTTCGATTCACACCCATTTCCTCGTTAGGTTATCGTTATGCTTGCTGCACATTGCACTCTGCGGCTCTTCCTGAGTGTGTCATCGAGGGATTCGAGCCACTGTCAGTGACTGTCTTCGAGTGAATTGAGTGAACTGTGAATCGTGACATCGTGCTCTCTTCAAGTCTTCAGTCGATAATTGCTTCCGTGCTCGCTTCCGTGCTATTCCGTGCTCGCTTTGTGTCTTTTCGCCAAGTTCTTGATTCATTCGTCTTTGCAGTTCACACTTTTGTGGATTCTCGTGAATCTGTGTATTCCGTGACCGCATCCGTGCTATTCCGTGAATCCGTGCTCGCTTTGAAGTTTCTTGGATTTCCATCGTGCTCGCTAAGCCTCGGTAAGGCTCGCTTCCGTGCTCGCTTTCTCACCTTCTTGGATTCTCGTGAATCTGTGCTATTCCGTGCTCGCTAAGCCTCGCTTCTAAGACTGTAAGTTCTTTCGCTTCCGTGAATCCGTGCTCCCGTTTAGGCTGCTTTTTTGCTTTTGTGCTCGCTAAGGGCTCGGTTCTAAGACTGTCGGTTGACTCAGTTTTATCGCTTCCGTGAATCCGTGGTCTCTTTTGTTTACTTTCGTGAATCGTTGCTCTCTTTTGGACTACTTCCGTGCTTATGTATGTTATCGCTTACGGTTCTCGTAGTGTTTGTCCATCGTGGGAGGCGGTGGGACTGAATGAAAGCGGACTTGGAATTCTCCAACGATCCACCTATAGCGGTACTCATGGAAGAAGCAACGGCAGCGAATGTTGGAGCTTCTGAACTCAGAATAGGTTCAGAAGCTAATCCAGTGTTGTTGGATTCCCATCCTTCCGATGTTGCGCCTTCCGATGTCGCAGCAGGATCAAGGCCAATGACCAGAATAGGTAAACATGCTTCGAGTTCGTCACGACGTAAAGGTCCGCAGTCATTGAAGAAACAATGTACCTTAGAGAATTACAGCATTCGGAAGAACAACGTTGGAGTTTATCCAGGTGAAACTATCTCTCCTTCCATGTTCATTTCTACCAGTAGAGTCTCCGAGAGCACGTCAGATTCTTTTCCATCGGAAGAGTCGCAGAAGCTTAGAAATAGAACACTCGAAGAGACTTCTGCAGCTTGGAAAGAGCATTGGAAGGTGCAGTTTGAATGGACGAAGTTTGATGGAGTTACACGTCGGATATACTGTTTAGTATGTCAGGAGATGAGATCGAAGGGAACTTTTGCTGTTCAAGGTGGTACTAACATCAAACTTTCTTCGTTGGTGGAGCACGCTCGATCGAAGGAGCACCAGATGAGGTTTTATGCCAAGGTTTCAGGCCAGAAGGACATGGCCACTGCGATGAAGTCGCAACGTCTACATGTAGACACTGTCTTGTTAACGATGTTCCGTGCAGCCTATTGGGTGGGAAGAGAAAACCTTGCATTTAGCAAGTTTCCGAAGCTATGTGCAGTGCTCCGAGCATCTGGTTGTGAGCTTACAGACAAGCTTTATCAGTCAGATAAAGCTTGTACTCAGATGCTGATGCATATCAGCGACTGCATCCAAGAACGTTGTTTACGAAGGGTACGTGCTAGTCCATTCTTTGGGATTATGGTTGATGAGTCGACTGATATTAGTGTTACTTCCGCTCTTGTAGCTTTTGCTATGTTTGTGGAGAACGGTTCTGTTCAAGTAAGCTTTTTGGGACTTGTACGAGTCGAAGATAAGGGTGCAGAGGCTATTTCCGAGCAACTTATTGCCTTACTGAATGTGTGGGGGTTGGATCATGAGCGCTTCATTGGGTTCGGATCAGACGGTGTCTCTGTTATGACAGAGAAGCAACTGGAGTTGCTGCTCGACTGAAAAGGAATGTAAACCCCTTTCTTGTTTCTTGTCACTGTATTGCACATAGGACAAACTTAGCAGTTCTCTCAGCCTCGTGCACAGATCTCTGATGAGATCGACGCACTGATAAACACCTGCTCTGGTTACTTCAAGCGTTCATCGAAACGTCGAAAGCAGTTTGGTGCTTTACAGAGAGAGTTGGACGATGCGCGTCGTTCACTGAAGAGGTATGTAAAAATTCGATGGCTCAGTCGAGCACAAGCTATCTCAACGCTTTGTGACTCGTTAGAGTCTGTACTTACTTACTTTCGTGATGTTCCACCTTCAGAGGATCACGGAGTTGCACAGAGTGTGTATGGTAAGTTGAGGAGTTTCAAACATATTTACTGTCTATACTTTTTGGTTGATATCTTGAGTTCTCTTGCACGGTTGAGTCTCGTCTTTCAGCAAAGAGTGGTCGATGTCTCAGACATCGGAGGTATAGTAGCTATAGAGATAGCTTCAATTCGGATGACCTACATGGTGGAACACGTTGATCTAAACACTTTTTTGTAGAACAATGACACCGGGTACCATGTTCTTCCTGATTATGGACCTGAAGGAGGTTTCATGAAACGGCTGTCATCAGAAATCAGAGGTAGCTTTTACCATTCTTGTGAAATGCAGCGTTGTAGACTAGAAACTGATCTAGAAGCTGCAGTATCCTTCCAAAAAGCTTTCGCAGAAGCCATTTGTACTTCACTTGAAGAACGTTTCGTGGACAATGATGTCATTGGGGCGCTGAAGATCTTGTCTCCGTCTCAAATGCCAAAGCAAATGATAGCTTTGAAAAACTGAGGCATAAAGGAGCTGGATCGACTGTCTCAACACTTTGATCAAGTAAAGTATCTTCATAGTATATCGAAGGGTCCCATTCTGTGTTCGGCAGCATTGCAAAGCGAGTTCCTTTTGTTCAAGACTCATGCTGTTACTGAGTTTCGAGATCTTTCATTTGTTGAGTTATGGACGATGATTGAACTTTCAGAGAGTTTAAAGGTGAAGTATCCTAACCTCTTAACTCTTGCTTGCATTGCGAGAGTGCAGTGCGTGAGCACTGCTCAGTGTGAGCGTGCATTTTCGTTTCAGAACTTGATTAAGAGTAAGTATCGCAGCCAGTTGTCTTCAGTGCATCTTGATGCACTCTTACGGTTGAATCTAGAAGGTCCTGCTGTGTCAGTTTCGAATCCAGAGTTAGACGATATTCTCAGTGATGCTATAGATGTTTGGAAACGATCGAAGGAGTTTCGTTACTTGATCTCTAACCCTGACAGTCATTTGTCTGTATCCTGATTGTGAAGTAGATTTTTTCTTTTCTTGCTTTTGTACTAGTTTGTTATAGATTTAGATCGTTTTACAGTACCTGTAGACTAGTGCCGGGAGCCTCTAATGGAGAGGAGCTCTTCGGGTTCAAATCCCGCTCTCGGTTTAATATATTTCGTATCAGTTCGAGATTGTGAGAACGATCCAGTATTGATTGGAGCCTAGTACACACCTTCCTGTTGTGTACTCTGCTCCAAGCAATTCTGGACTCTTTTCCACTTTACTCAGATGTTCATGTATCATTCGGCATCATTCGGCTGAGGTACGACTGGCTATCTGAGGCCCGGGGGAAGGTCGATGCGGATGTACATCGAGGTGAAGTGCAAGAACGTCGATGCTGCAGTAAATTAGCGGTGGATTCTTCTGTGGATGGCAGTTCCTCGACGACCTTGCGACAGAAGCGAGGGCATACATGATGAATCCTGAGTCAGTACTTTTCGTTTCAGTTATCTTTGTATTTGGTCCATCTTTTTGCACTGTGTAAGAGACACCATCTTCTGCGAGTCGTTTTGCTATTGCTCAGTAGGCTACGTTGTTACCTGAGTAAAGTTAATCACAGTTTCTGCTGCTTGTGGTTGCTCAGACATCGGACCCTCGTCCGGTAATCGACGATCGGAGTAATCGAAGTTATCGACTTTTAGCTCATTGTAACAAGATACTCCCGGATTTTTGACGATGCGTTTTTCAACTTGCTCAGAAAAATAACCTGTGTGAAAAATAAAAAGTAAGTTCTGGCTGGCGCGCGAATCATGAAAACAGTTATCGCCGACCTAGAAACCGGAAACCACCCGGTTAATATTTACTTCCGGTTTTCAGCCCATACATGCCAAAAACCTAGGCGACCTATGGTATAAACCTCTAGTGTAGCCCTATAGATTCATGAAGGGTTTTGATCACTTTGCAATCATGTATAAATATGCGTCTCAATGCTGCTAATTCGCCTAGAGTCTTGGGGAGTTCCTTCCGACTCCTGCACCTTGCCACGTCAAGTTCTCTGAGTTGTGAAAGCTTTTCTTTTTTTTTTTTTTTTTTTTTAAATAAACCGGCCCGGTCACCAGAGAAATTTATTTCACAGGCGAAGGGCGCCACCTGAAATACATCGCTCGACCCGCAAGAGTCCGCACCCCACCCCAATTCCCCCGACAGCCCCCCGACTCCTCCTGCTCCTCCCCCCGCTCATTCTACCCCACCAAAGCTCGCTGTCGTGCGAGCGGCCATCGCCGATACCATCGTGCATCTCCGTGTCCCTCTTCCCATCTCTCGAGGCGATGCCGCAATTCCTCACCCTCGTCTCCTCGCCATCGTTGGAGGCCGAGCGGGGGATCTCCGTGTACGAGCCCCTAGAGTTGCGACCATCGTTCCCAAAACGCGAGGGTTTGGACAAAGGCCCCTCGATCTTCCACGGGACGATATCGGTCGCCGCTGACTCGATCTTGTCTTCCCACCATTCATTGCTATGACTGTCGTCCCCCCTCCTCGAAGTGCACGCACTTCTCTCCTTATAATTGGGGTTCCGGCTTGGAATCTCATGGCCACTCGAGTTGTAAACGTCCCGGTCTCTGGCCAAATTGTGCTTTTTCTCCCGTTGTAGGTAATCATTGCTCTGCAGGTTGGGCCCGCCATTCGCTTCCTTGTCAGGAGTCCTCAAGGTCCCCTTGCTAATCTCCTTCCTCGTGTTTACGCAGGTGTCAGCCCTAGTCGACCAGGTATCGTCATACCACCTCCGCCGCACCCCCTGCCTGGTACGTCTGGTATCTCCCTTCGCCTCAGGTACGTATCCCCTCTCTTTCATTTTGTCCCTTCTTTTGCACATAAATTCCTATCCCATGCGGAATTAGATCTCTAAGTGCGGTGACAGTGTCAGTCGGCCCCTCGGGTTTTGTTGCCAGTTTCGTTGGATCCTCTCTATCGTTCCCATGGCCTTCTTCCAAGCCTCTTTGTTTTTTAGGTTGGTGTCCTCTTTTAGGCCTGCCCACAGCCCTTTCGCGACCTCCGCCACCATTCTAGTGGCCGGCCGATTCGTACGTTGTCTTCTAAATATCCAGTCCGCCCTTTCTGCCCAGGCTGCTTGCGTATTTTTCACGAGCAGAAGGAGGAGCGCCGGGTTGTTACTTCTTATTGTCAGTGCCATGTCTATCGTGGTGAGAAGGCCACTACCATCAGCATAGTTCAGGCCGCATCCCGGGTCTGCCAGCCTGAGCCTGTCCCACCTATCCTTAACTGCCGGGCATTCCCAGAAGGCGTGTTCTATCGTTTCTTCATCTCCACACCCTTTCGCGCATTTACCATCCCCAATTCCCATTTGGTGAGCCCTCCTGTTAGTGCAGAAGCCTCGATTTAAGAGTCTCCACACCCACAGGTTGGTTCTCATCGACCCCCCTGTCTACCACACTTTCTTCCATCGACCCCCCCATACTTCTCCGTCATCTGAGGACCCCCACCTGTTATTCAGCAACTCTGTGTGGGCCGTAGGTGGTAGAAGAAGCCTCTTCCAGGTACGTATATCCAGCGTCCATCCTTTCCTGTCTATGTTGTCTCTCTTCCAGCTCCAGCTCTCACTGTCCTGAAGTTTCCCGTTGATCGCCCTCGTTACTCCCGCCCACTCGGTTAGTTTGTCTAGCAACCTCTCCCCCTCCCTCTCAAGGCTAGTAGAGCTACCATTAATTGTAGTTCTCCCCATCGAGGTCTGGAGGTCTTTGAGCTTAAGCGCGTTCAGGGTGGGTAGTCTGTTCCTTTTCAGCTCGCTTAGCACTCCTCTCTTTTCCTGTTCTTCTATCGTAGTCCTGTCTACCCAGAGCTCCACCACCAGCTTGGAGGACAGGCTCCCTGGCAGCTGTCCGTTCACTCGGTCGAAGTCCAACCACTTCCTGACTTCCTTCCAGCACCTAATCATGCTATCCAGCGTCGGTAGGATCCTAGTCCGAAGTCCCAGCAACATCAGCAGACATTCCTCAGGTGTCCACCCTGCCACCTCCTTGTTGTATTTTCCTTTTTTAATGCTCTCCTTGATACCCCACCTAGCGATATTGATCCAATCTTGGCTTCCACCCCTTAGAAACCTAGCTAAGTACTTCAGTTTCAGCGCTTGTGCTACTATTCTGAAGGGGGTAATCCCCAGTCCCCCGTCAGCCTTAGTTCTCGTTATGACCTCCCACGCCACCATCTGAGTTTTCGTTCTTCCTTCTTGGTTCTGACCCCACAGGAAGGCCCGACAGACGTCCTCCATCTTCTTATAGCCTGCGAGGGAGCAGTCCAGGCTCGTCAGTTGATAAGCCGGAATAGCTCTTAGAATGTGAGTCAGTAGGACGACCCGGCTCGGCCAGGAGAGGAGCCTATACGACCAGTGTTGAAGCCTCTTCTGCAGGCTTCCTACTACCGCCTCCACGACTTGATTCTCCGTCAGAGCCCTTCCAATCCAGGTCCCCAAGTACTTCACCAGTTGTCTCGGTTTCGCCACCTGGCATCCAGAAGCCTCCAGCTACCTTGGTATTTCCCCCATCCCCATCGGCAGAACCACCGTCTTCCCCATGTTTAGAGACGCCCCGGAGATCTCCTCATAGCGATGTATCACTTCTTGCGTAGCTTTAAAGCATTCCTCTGATCCTTCAATTATTAGCCCCGTGTCATCCGCAAACAGCTGGTGTATAAGAGGCGTACCTTCCCCTGTCTCTAGACCCCTTATCGAACCAAGCTCCCTTGCCCTATTCAGCATGTTCATCAAGGGTTGAGTTGCAATAGCGAACAGGAATGGAGCCACCGGGCACCCCTATCTGACGCCCCGGCTCAACCCAATTTCTTCAGTGAATCCCCCATTCACATGGACTTTAGAGCTCCCCCCTTCGGTCAGCCCCTTCAGCAACTCGATGAAATGGCCGTCGAAATTCATGGACTTCATAGTCTCCCACAGATAAACTTGGGAGACCCGGTCGTAAGCTTTGGTGAAGTCTACCTTTAGAAATAGCGAGGGCCACCTTTCTGCCTCAGCCCACTCCTGCCCCATCCTAAAGCTAAGTATATTGTCGTATATGTCTCGTCCTTGGATAAATCCAGTCTGCTGCTCGTCCACCACGTTCCCTATCACTGCTTTGATTCTTCCTGCCAGTAGCTTGCTCAGTAGTTTGTACGTCGCGGTAAGCAGGGAGATCGGTCTCCAGTTCCCAAGCTCCTCCCTAACCCCCCCTTTTAGAATGAGCTTAATAACTCCCTGCAGAGCTTTCATGTCTACAGTTTTGGTCCTCGAGAATTCCTTTACCATATCGTAACACACTTCACTTATGAAGGGCCAACACTCCTGAATCATCTCGTAAGTCACTCCGTCGATACCAGACGATTTTTCTTTGGGGCAGACCAGAACTATCGCTTCCAGTTCTTCGCGTGAGGGGGGTTCGACCAATTTCACGTTCTCTTCTTCTGTTACCCGTTTGGTGGTCAGCTCCAGTACCTCTTTCACTTTCTCCTCGTTCCTGGTAACCTCTCCATCTTCCCGATATAATTCAGCGTAGAACCTATGTACCCTCCCTAGGATCTCCTCTTGCTCCTCGGTGTTCCTCCCGTCTTCCATCTTCACCACCTTCAAGGCGTCCCGGCTATGCTTGGCTTTAAGTTGTGCGAAGAAGTATCTGGAGGGCGCCTCCCCTTCCTTCAACCACCGGATGCGGCTCCTCTTCCTCCATAGAGCGGCGTCTTGATGCTCCCTTTTCCTAATTTTCCCTTCCAGCTCTTGCAGTCTGTTCTTCAATTCTTCGGAGCCGTCCGTGCTAGCTAGGATCCTGACTCTTTGGAGTTCCTCCTCCATGCCCGCCATAGAAGGTACCCTTCCTCCCGCTAGCCTTTTCTCTTCCATTAGCACTCTCCTAGTTTTCATCCATCCCACTGCCCACTTCGTCCTTGGGTCCCCTCCCCTCCTATGTTGATCTCGCCATATAGCCTCAATCCTCTCCTTAATCCTCGGTGACTTCAGCACCCCTGCGTCCATTTTGAAGTACGTGGATTTTTTGGCTTTCCTTCTCTCCTCTCTCTCTTTTAGCTTTATCGTTACCGTAATGGGTATGTGGTCGGAGAGGATTTGTCTCCCGTCGTGAACCACCTTGGAGACTCCGGCACACCACTCCGCACTATTGTTCAGATAGCAGCGATCTAACCTCGCCTGATCATGCCTTCCCCCCGTCCTCACCTGGCGTGTGAAAACTGGGCCTTCTCTACCGAGGGCACAGAAAAAGGCGTCTACCAGATCCGCTTGAAGTAGAGTATTTCTCCATAAGCGCAGTTCGCTCCCGTGCAATAGGAGGGAGGGGCCCAGGCTGTCGTCCGGGAGCTCCACCATGTTCCAGTCTCCTAGACTAATCCACTTCCCCTCCTTCGTTCTAGTTCCTAGCCATTCCCAGAGTCTGCGTCTTCCTTCCCTCCGATTTGGGGCGTACACGGAGATCACTCCGATCGACCCAACAGCCGAGTCAACTATGCCCTAGGCCGCCGAGCCGTCCCCCCGGACTCCTTGCTCTCGCACATGAAGGTGTTCCCTGATCAGAAGGGCGGCCCCTCCTCGCCCACCCTCTGTGTAGTCCACGATTCTTGTTCCTTCTGGCATCAGTAGCTTCAGATTAAGTTCCAGTCTTTGTTCTTCAGTCTTTAATTCTTGCAGGGCAATGATGTCCGCTGGACAGATATCTCTCCCCACCCATCTCCGCAGTATTGTGACTCGATGCGGGTCCCCCAATCCTCTGACGTTCCAAGAGGTAAGCTTTATGTTGTCCTGCATGGCAAACTATTTTGTTTGTAGACCTCCCGTACCAACAGTCCCCTCTTACTTGGGCTTATTTACGTCTGTCAGCAGGCCCCGGGCCTCCGTAGTGTACCCTTTTCTTGTTTGTTTTCCCTTGGTAGTGGAGGGTTTCCTGATCGAGCTCCCCATTGGCTGTGTTAGCGCCCTGACTATTTTTGCCGGAGTATCCCTCCTTGCTCCCCTCCGTCCGCTTATTAAGTTCGGGTCCAGCTCCAGGAGCGCCTCCCGCTCCATCAGCCTGAGTGGCGAAACCGGTGTAAGACTTCCACCTGCCGGTCCGTCCCACAGCTCCGGAGTGTTTGTCCACAGTCTCCCCGCCTCCTTCTCGTTCTCCATGACTCCCTCTTCTTCTCCTTCTCCTTCTGTTTCTTCCGTTTCCTTCATTACAGTATTTTCCGCTTCTCCAGTCACCACCACCAAGATTTGCTTGCCTTGTGTGTCCTCCTTTGTGTTTTGGCTTCCCTTCCCCGATTCTGCCCCCTCGTCTCCTGTTCCTCCCTTCCCTTCCGTCTCTTGCTGCTCAATTCTCTTGTTCCTCTCAGTCTCTTCGGCCATCGTGTCCCTTTCTCCCTCGGTACTTTTTGTTCTCCCTTCTCTTTGTCCCTTCCCCTCATCCTCGATTATCCTGTCTGGGGTGTTCTGCCCCTCTTCACTGGTTTCCATGTTTCTCTCCCCCCCCTTTCAGCCGATCGTTCCTCACTTCCTTCTTCTTCGTGGTTTCCTAGTGTCTGTTTGTTCCCCGCCTCCTCGTTGAGATCCAGTAGCTCCTTTATCTCTTTACACTGGTTTGACTGTCCTTCAGTCTCCGTACCCGCATCGAGCCGGAGAGGTGTTAGAGAGTCCACCCTGAGCCCCACCTTCTTCTGCTGGTCATTACCATGTCCTCCTTCGCCCACCCTTATCTCCTCAATTGAGTCTCCTCTCCCTCCGTTCAGGCTCTGCCTTCCTTCCCTGTCAGAGCTTCCTTGTCCTTCACCTTCCTTCTCCAGCACTTCATAGCGGTTCGCTGGTTTTTTAACCTCCACCCATCGATTAACTTTCCTAGACCACTTTTTTTTGATTACTTGAGTAAATCCGTCACGTCCTTCCTCCTTCTGTGTAATAGCTGCGGCTTGAACCGAGGCGGGTCCGTCCTTGGTAGTCGACTCCTTACCGCCATCTGTGAGGTTACCTTCCTTTTTCTTAGCTGCTTCCGGGCAGTTCCTCGCAATGTGATCCCTCTTCTTGCACCCGAAGCAAGCATCGGGGAGGGACTGATACACAATGGGCTGGAGGATCGTTTCTCCTACACCTAGGCTAACCTGCAGGTGATCGTTCAGTTCGGAGTCGGGATCGACCATGACGCAACCCCGGATGTGCGGATAAGCATGTGTGGACTTCAAAGTTGTCTTGTAGAGGACGGGCCCGATCGCCGCCAGCATGCTATCGGCACCAATCTCGAATGTGAGGTCTACCAGTGGGAGGTCAACCCACACTGCGACGGCTTTGGGATTTTCCTCTTGCGTTTTATAACCTGGTGTCCAGGGGACGGCCAGTACAATTCTACCGTTGCAGAACAAGGGTGCCTCCCTAAGCACCTGGTTCCTTTGTTCTTCCGTAGCTAGGACAATCATAAAGTTCTTCCTGTTCAGCATCCTAAGTTGTGTTATGTGCACGCCCATGCCTTGCACTAACCTTCTTCTGGCCCAGATTTCGAAGGCGTCCTTGGAAGGGCTGCAGTCAACCGTAGCCAGGACCACCGCCTTCTCCTTCAGTAATGCTAGGCGGCTCGCCACCAAATTTCGATCCAGCACAACTTTCACCCCTCTCTTGTGTTCCCCCGGTATCTGGTTCTTCTGAATATTCTTGAGAGCTTCCACCAGTTCCGCGTCGGGCATTCCGGCTCCGGCAAGTGGGTTCAGACCCTCCAGGTACGGGTTCACCCTTGTTTTCTCAAGATGTTTAAGAGGTTTCATCCAGCTGTTTCTCTCCTCCACCTTCTCTTTGTTCTCTTATTTTCGATCTGACTCCTGTTCCCGCCGTCCTCTGGTCCTGGATTCCTTGTAGGTGCGGACCCTCCCGACGTTGGGACCTGTGCAGTACTATCTGTTCGAGGGCTCTCCTGCCCCGATGCGTCAGAGGGACCCCACTGCACCGACAGCCTCCTTCACGAGGCCCACTAGGGGAACTTGTTCTCCTTTCTTTGCTTGTGGTGTACGGGGGACCTCGGCACGGTGAGGGCTGCGGCCTTGGACCACTACCATCAGCACCATTTCCGAGTCCGCCACCCACCATTCCTTCCCCATCTCCGTCGTTGTGTCTTTCGTAGTGATTCGCTTTTTCTGGGAGTGCAGGAGGCCCTCTACTGTCGCTTTGCCCTTATCAGGGTTCCCTGACCTCCTGGAGTCGATCAAGTTGAGTGACTCCCTTCGGCATCTTTTTTTTTCCAGCTCCGAATCAGTCTCGGTGCTTTTGATCTTCGTTGCCCCGAAGCACACGAATTCATGAGCCAGAGGCCAGAGTCTCACATCTACTCCCTCGCAGCCTCCTGCCATCTCCTTGTTGGCCATTCTACCTCGACTGTCACCGTCCTTCCGCGAGAGCGGGTCAAAAACCGCAACCCTAACTTTCGGATCCCCCCTAATCTCGTCTTCTACCTAGTAGTCCTTCCCCTTTCCCAATTACCGTATCCTGCTTAGCGACGCTACCCCTCGCTAACCCCCTCCCCCTCCCCCTCGCGCTCTCCGCCTCCTCTCCATCTCTCTCAAGATCCACTAGGAGGATAGTTGTTCCGATGAAGTTTCCACTCCCATACACTGAATCATAACTCTCTCGGTGTGACTCTAATTCTGAGTTGTGAAAGCTGTCCCAGAGACTCCGGGATCTTTTCTAGACGGCGGCCGCCCCTTATCTCCAAAGTGCGCAGAGACGGCAGTTGCCGCAAAGATTTGAAAAGGGCTTCCAATTCTTCATACTTGCCGGAGACGCACAACCAAGATAACGCAGTGAACTGCTCAAGAATGTAGACTAGCCTTCTTGGGTTCTCACACGCGGGCAACTCCAAGATTTCGAGCTTTGTCAATTGTCCTAATGATACTAGAAGATCCTCCGAAATTGTAGGAACCCCTAGACTTAGCCAAGTCAATGACTTCAAGTGGCCTATTGATTGCGATAGCCGTTCAAAATTCCCACACTTCAATAGCTCCAAACGGGATAGTCTTCTAAGTTGCCCCATGGATTTCGGAAATTCTACCAAGTTCTCGCAACTCCTTATTCGCAGAAATGAAAGTAAGGGAAGATGACCTAATGATTCAGGTAAGGTTCGGAAGTTTCCACAATGCTCTAGCGTCAATTTTCCCAGAGAGGAGAGTTGGCATAAAGAATCTGGCAAGTGGTGAAGGTTCTCACAGTGCGCTAAATTCAAACTCTTCAGTGAGACGAGCTGCCCAAAAGAATCTGGCAAGTGGTGAAGGTTCTCACAGTGCGCTAAAGTCAAATACTTCAGTGAGACCAGCTGCCCAAAAGAATCTGGCAAGTGGTGAAGGTTTCCGCAGTGCACTAGCTCCAAGTTCTCCAGTGAGACGAGCTGCCCAAAAGAATTTGGCAAGTGATGAAGGTTTCCACAATGCCCTAGCGTCAACTTTTCCAGAGAGGAGAGTTGGCATAAAGAATCTGGCAAGTGGTGAAGGTTCTCGCAGTACGCTAGCTCCAAACTCTTCAGTGAGACGAGCTGCCCAAAAGAATCTGGCAAGTGATGAAGGTTCTCGCAGTGCTCTAGCTTCAAACTCTTCAGTGAGACGAGCTGCCCAAACGAATCTGGCAAGTAAACGAGGCTTCTACAACGCAATGCCAAATATCTCAATGATGTGAGCTGTCCTATGGATTCCGGTAATGTAACAAGGTAGTGAAGGTCTAGATTCAAACTCTCCAGTTTGATGAGTTGACCTAGGGATTCCGGGAGGTTTCGGCAAACCGCTAGGTTTCGGCAACCCGCTACATTCATGTCTGTCTGTGGCTGTGATATCTTCTTTCCCAGCGACTTCAGTTCACCCACCGACTCTGGCAGGCAAATCAACTTTGACCATTTCTCTACCCGCAAGTCAGTTAAGGTAGAAATCTGGCTTGTAACATCCGGTAGTTGCAGAAGAGTCCCACAGCGACTTATATGTAAGAATTCCAATGATGTAATCTCCATCAAAGATCTCGGAAGGTACTGTAACTTCTTGCAGCTTTCAAGTGTCACCTCTCTCAATCTGTTCAATTGCCGAATCGATTCAGGTAGACTAGGGGCGACCTTTCCCTCTACATAACGTAACCTCTTGGACTCACGACTGAGACCGAAGTTTCCGGGATCCTGCCACAAAGATACTAGATTCTTACATTCTGAAATGTGGAGTATTGACAACCGCTGCAAGTAAATGAAGCTCTCTGGAAGTAATATCAAGGCGGTGCAGCCCCTGATTACCAAGTAGTCCAGCCAAAGCAAGTAACCAAAGTTGTTCGGCAGCATCCTAAGAGCCGGCAGGTTCTCGAGGTACAAGAGTTCAAGATTATCCAGACTATTGAAAGATTCACACAAACTTTCAAGCTTCTCGCAACGCTCAATGAGAAGTGTTGTTAGTTGCTGTAGTGTACTAAATCCCTCAGGGAGTCGCTCCAGTAATGCACACTCGTTCAACCTCAAGGTTCTAAGGGACCTTAGTCCTCCGAAGGTATCCGGCAAATGTGTCAAAGCGGGTAGATTTGACAGTTCCAAGCTAGTCAGGCAAGTTAGATGACTCGATGGATCGACCCTTGCCGGAATTGGCCACGCTTTCAAGGTGGAACAATCGCGTAATTCCATGCTTTTTAGACACGGAAGTGCCAAGATAGAATCCGGGAGCTTCTCTACTGGAGCGCTCAAAGACAATTGTTCCAGTGCGGGAAGAAGGCCTAATGTTCCCGGTAGCTGCATGACAGTATCCTCAGAAGTATCATGGATTTGAAGGATTCGTAACTGTTTCAGCTTGTGAAAGTTCTTTGGTAGTCGTACTGACCTGCAGTTGTCCAAGAGCAAAACAGACAGTCGACGAAGGCATTCTATATTTTCCTCGCGGATCGGCCAGTGAGGCAGTGGCCAGAAGTACCACCTTCTTTCTTTTGGTCCCGAGCAATCGATCATGTGCAACATGGCCAGATTCCGAGGAAGGATAAACATATCACTGTCTTTGCTCATGTTGACATTCGACATTCTCAACAACCGCAATGCTTCGAATCTTCCAATGGAACTCCACTTCAGGTTCTCTTGAGATCTATGATCCATCGCCACTGACAGTACTTCCACCATCCTGTTTCTCTGAGCAGCGTCTTCCTGCACGCACATGAAAAGTGACAGAGCACAGTTTTAACTACCGGAATAGAACTTCTTGCATCAATTAGGATACGTAAGAAAATCACGCCTGGCTACGGAAGAAAAAGGGATTACTCACAACCAGAAATGGGCCAAAACATAAACGTTTGAGATTGGTTCATACCTTGCTTTCGTTCAGCACGTACTTCACGTCCTCTAGTTCCCAAACTCGCTGGCCATGCTGGAACTCCCCTTTCTCATTCAGTATCCTCGACAGCCACTTCCCCATGTTTCGTAGGAGCTTGTGAATGTAGATCGAACGTACTTCACCAGCCATATCCGTTGGCACACGCACAGTTTTCAGAGAACCAGGAACAGTTTGCAAGAAGCATCTTTCTCTCAAGTTTTCAAGGGTCATGTCGATAAAACTCTCACGGGATCCAACTCCTGTTCTCCAAGCAACTTTAAGAACATCCAGATCGTACTGCTTCTTTGCAGGACCAAACAAGTCAAAAGTTGCCAGATCCAAGAAAATTCTCTGCTCGGCCGGATTGAAGTCATCGAAAATCACTTTGAGCTTCCTCCATACTGGGTTCTCACCGACCCCATTCAAGGCTTCCCTCGTCCCGATACGCAATCTCTCCAGAACATCTCTCCAGACAAACTCGTTCTCTTTCCTACTGAGGTAATGGCCTACCAGCTTTAAAGCAAGAGGCAATCCTTCGCATTCGTGCAAAATTTGAGATACCAACTCTTTCGGTATCCTTCGTAGCAAAGAGTCTTCCGGATCCACATGAGCTCGAAAGAGCTTCTCTGCATCCGCGTCGGACAAAAGTGGAACTTGAAACTCGATGAACGCATTGGACTGGGACATCAAACCTTTGATGAATGTTGTAATAATCAATCGGCTCCCTTCTCCACACCACTTCAAATTCAGGAGTGGTAGTATCTGTTCTTCAGCTTCAACATCATCCACTATAATCAAGACCTTCTTATTTCTTAGGAGGGGCCATGGTGTCTCCCCCACTAAGGACACTCTCTTATTACCATTTCCTTGGTACAGCTTCTCACTGAAGAGTTTCTCGAATTCCGTCCCCTTTTGATTTCGGGGGACATTCTCAAGCTCCAGGAAGCAAACAGAATCGAATTGATGTTGAATGCGGACAAGAATTTGCTTCACAAGGCTGGACTTGCCTATTCCGTCCATGCCTATCACCGAAACCCGTATTTGCTCTGGATTTCTCAAATCAAGCAACTCAATCAAGCCGTCTATGCGTTCACCAAAGCATATCAAGTTCGATGGAACTTGAAGGCATCTTAGGAGGTCATTGCTACTTCCATCCTACATACAAATTGTCACAATATCTGATGTTAGAAACATATTTTCAAACAACTCATCAATGTCAAGCTGCTCTTGGACCAATCCTCCGATCATAGTAATTTGCCAGACTTTTGTGCAAAGAAGAATCCACTGTTTGATCTTGACCACCAACCTCATCTTTGAGAATCTTCTCCAAAAAGTTAACCAGATAACAGAAACTGTTCGATTGTTGATCCTTCGGATTACAAATCGTGAAGTGATCCACGCCAGAGATAGTAGCAAACACATCCACATCCAATCGACCCGATCCTTCTGGAACCACTAGAATGTGCTCGGAAATACCTGAAGAGTCCGCCTGCACGTTGATGTAGAAGTGATGATATTTTCGATCAATCAGAGTTGAGGGTTTGCTAACTACAGTAGGTTCAACTCGATACTTCTTGCAATCACCTTCTAGATCTAGAGCTACAGCAAACAATACAATATTGGAGTTGGTGCAACATCCAGTCCGGAGTGCTGAGAGGTTACTGGAGAGATACATACATGGTCGGAAATTGACATTAAAGTCACTGTTCTCGTCTCATTGGCTTCATTCACTCCATAGACTCTCCAGTCGTATTTTTGATGTAATTTTGCAAACTCGTGGTTGATTCTCGCAGATTTCTCGTTCAACAAGTACAAATACCGTAGTAGAGGAGCTCCTTGATCTGGATTGGCTGGAAGAGGTATGCGAGAGCCTAAATGCGCTGTCGAATAGAAGAACATCCCTTTCAGATTTGCCAAAAACCTCCGATGAGGCAAACCCGAGCTTTCCTCTTGCATGAATCCGATGTGACTCGCCTTGATACAGATCTCCTTCAAGACCAGACCACCCACACAATGGCCGACCAAGACCACAGGACAGTCCCGGCCGAGGCCCACGTGCTCGACAAGAGCGTGAACGAGATTCTCTCTGATGAGGTACATGTCTACTCTCCCTTGGGAGTCGGAGGTCCGAGAACTTGAGTCATATGACACGGACAGAATGCGAGCCCGAGGAAGAGACTCAACGAGCCATGTGTTCAACCAACAGACGGAGCCATCGCGCGTCATCCATGTTCGGATGAATGCGTCTTCGCAGCCTCTGGTCTGAAAACCATGGAAGAAAACAATCTCCATGCTGATGGGACCAGATGCTGGTCTGTAGAACTCGTAGACATCGTCGTTTAGCTGTGAACCGGAACACACGTTGCCATAATGTCTGAATCAGTGACTTGAACCAGAAACTAACACACTGTGATGATAATTCAAGGATGAAATTAACTTTCAGTATGTAGTACCTGCAAGGTCGATATCCAATCTATGCTCTCTGATTTCATCTACGTTGACTGATACCAAAAAATGTGAGTGGAGTGACTTACACGGATGCAACCGAAGTGCCTCAAATCTTCAGTAGAAAATGATCTTTGAGAACTGGAAGATGCCATAGACAATATGAACCTTCGCGGTAGAGGTTAATCCAGAATTTCGGACGCCCACAACACTTCTGTAGCTGGTCTGTCGGACCCAGAGTGTTCTGACTTGTATATGCAGACAGTGAGCTGACTGTCACTCGTGCAACCCCGTGCCATCATTCTCCGTAGCGAGTTTTCTGATGGATTCAGGAAACTAAAACTTTGCTCTGTTGATGAATTGTGAAAGCATCAGAAACATGAACTCTTAGGGAGTGTGGTACAACAGTTAACCACGTATATACGATTAAGTTACATGCAAAATGCTGGAACTATGTGACGACATAAACGGCTTATTAAGATGATAGTACCCTGTCACGCTGGGACCTTGCCAGTATAATAAAGCCGATCCCATCCAGATCCTAAGAGCATTCACGATCTCACGAGAATCACCACCCTGATATATACGCAAAGTTAACCGCGTTGCTATAAATCGCAAACACTACGATTCGGTCAAGAGTTATTGATGAGCTCGGGGTTGACACAACTGGGATTTCCTGCCGGCAGTCCAGAGGCAGCCGCAGCATCTCCAATATGTACTTTCCGCTTCACGAATTCTACCTTGTCAAACTACCCTACTCGAACCCTTCTTGTGTTATGATGTAATTTGGCTTGGCTTCCGTTGTGCTCGCACGGTCTCCCTCGCAACAGTAAGTCATCCCCGCTCTGATCGTCCAAACGGCGACTTCAATGCAGAGCTTCGAGTTCATTCCCCAGCACATTCCTTGTACACACAAAAGAGCAAATGCTTCACCTATCCTCATTCGAGTCTCTGCTCCTTCTATCAGTCGATGAGAAAGAACAAACAGCAATCGGACAGGTTACACAGACCAGAATGTCACAAGAGGGGTGGACTTCAGCGTCAGAACCTAGTCAATTGGACGTCAAAGTCTGGCTGGGTACAATTTGCAAGCTCCAATGGGTCCCAGTAAGCAGTAGTCTTTTACTTTCTGCATTATTAGCGTTGTCAGGTTCTGTGATTCAGCTGCTATACTTGAATATCACGAAACGCGACTTTCCACATCACCGTTCGTATCTTTCTTTGTGAGAAATATCTCAGTGCTTCCGAGTGCGCAAGTTTTGTGTACTCCCAACAGTCTGAGAAGAACATATTCCATCGTACTTCTAGGCAGAAGAGGAATTCCGAGTTCTTCAGCTTTCTGTGTCTTCCCGGGTGGATGATGATAATATGCGACAAAGATACCTTTGCTCTCCTCTCATTATACTATAAAGTTACATTAAGAGTACAACACATTAAAATTATTTGATAATGAAAAGATGGATATAAATTATCCACGTGAAAAATGTATTACCCGCACATATGCACTTCCTCATTTTGAGCATTACTCATCTTATCGCGTGTGGACCAAGCAAGAATTCTATCCATAATGAATCATTACCTAGTTAAACTCGTCCTTGTGCAAAGCACAGGTTAAGCAGACATGAACAAGCATGCGCATTGCAAGTGTACTGGATGAGTATACTGGTATCTGCTACGCTACCTTGCTTCTGCATGTATGAGGTGAAATGGGGATTGTTCTCTTTGTTATGGAATTTTTCTCAGAAAAAATGCTAGTTTCATGTAGTTTCATCATGGGAATTTTCTGACTAATCTTGATACTCAACACAGAAGGAGAAACTTTTATTCAGTGCTCAGGATTTCATGCCATGTGTAGCGGACCATGTGTGCATTAGCTAGTCTCGTTAGCTCATTAGTGTTGTTAGGAGAGATTTAACTCAAACATTATAGGGGTATAGTGTTGGTTAAGGTTTTAAATTATGATATACTTGTGTATGTGTACAAAATCATATATATATTATGAATATGTGTGATTTTTTTGATAATTACGTATGCTGTGTAGCAATGTATAAACCTACGATAAATTATAGTTACATGTGTTTATAACTAAATCTTTTAGTAAACCTTTGAGTGTTCATACCTTTTTCTTGGAAGGAACATATACTTTTCTGGGTCTAGCATCTGGTAAAACTCATTCAACACGATCTTGGATACGAGAAACAACTGTTAGCATTTCATATCGCAAACACAAATACAACCTTCAAATTCTCAAATATTCCTTTTCAGCTCAGCTAGAGAATAAAGACTAATACTATATTTTATACAATATATCCTGATTGTTCACTTCAGCTTTTTCCATTAAATAAAGAATAAATTTAAACTAAAAACAAAATAAACTATCCACTTCGATATAACAACAACTAAATTTTGGTTATGTCCCATTGTCAGCTAGCAATTTTTTAATGTTAGCATACATATTATGCACTGTGGAATCTCATTTAGACACTCTTTCCAGACATCTTCATTTATGGCAGTGGCATTGTCATCTGCTGCAGGTTGTCGGGAAATGCATCTTCTCAACAAGCACCTTCTTGCCGACCTTCCGCACCTCATCCAATTCCTTCTTTTTGCCAAAAAGTTGTAGAACATTTCACCACCGATCATTCAATTCGATCCGAAACTAGCATCAGTCCCAAACAAGTGATGGTGGATTCGAGTTCACTGTTTACTGGGACCTTAAGGTCAAAAGCCAAAGCTTGAAATGTCTACCTAGCCAGAAAGTGACATCTAGTTGACTAGTTTTTGGCATCAAAGTAGTTCTCCTTGTTATGAAACATGGCGGTCCTGTTGGACACTGTATTATTCAAAATGACTGGTCTGTTACAGGAGATGCTGGATAGGAAATTGATGGAAACGACAAAATATCACACATTTTTTTCCATCTTTTGTCTTCTTCTCACTTCGACAGAATCGACGACTAGTTATGCAAATGCATAACAACAAAAAGTGATTGATCACTGAAGAGTGAAAGCAAATACGTGTGATAATGCAAAGATTACCTGGAGAATATATTATTTGGGGCTACGAAATCGACAACAAGACCAAAGATAGAAGAGAGTGACATCATTACCATTGCCTAAAGGATTCTGGGAATATAGAGTCTCTCCTCCTTTGTATTTTGCAGTACTTTTATGTACCATACACCATCTTCCGCAGGCAACATTCTTTATAAATCACGACCGAATTTGATAAACCAAAATCTTTATATAATATTTTGATTAATCATGATATATAATTTCGAAGAAAGTTGAGTGAGAATCTCATTATGTGGAAATGTTCAGAAAAAGAAGGTCCTTCCATGAGAGGATGGAGAGGAGTGTAGGAGTTGAGGAGTTGACAGCCAGGGCTCACTAGTTTATTTTGTGAAATACATTTGAGAGTAATATAGAATATTTCCCAACATTTTTCCAACGTAAGTCTGACGTGATGATATTTTAGACAAATAAGATACTTTATAGTAGTTATAAAAGTTATAAACTAAAGGAGGGTCTTGTTATAGATTTTAGCCACAGGTACACTTTTTGATTAAAAAAATCACAAATATATGTTTATTTATATATATATATTTACTTATTTATTTACTTTAGTGCCTGACATGTAAATAGTTTCGAAAAATAGGTTAAAATGAGCTAACAATCTTGTTTTGTTCCGATATTTAGTATAAGAAGCGATGGGAAAATTTGCAGTCTGACTTGATGTACAGTTACGAGAAAGCAATATCTTCTGATCATAAAGTTGGCTATAAGATGACTACAATCAGTATAGTGGAAGGAAAGTTTAACCAGCATTGCATTAGCTTCCATAAAACTTGTACTAGAATTTTGTGTTGTGTCGTGATTTCATGACTCTTGCTTGTTACATTGGGCTGCTCGGTTGAAATTTTGTCAGTGCTTTATGTTTAGTTTGCTTCGTACTTTTGTAAAATATTTGTGAGTTTAAAAGTTAATCGCATAACTCTTGAACACCGAGCGTCCATAGAAATATCTCAAATAACCAAGCGGAACTCATTTTGTATGCATAATGTTATACCAAAAGTATTTTTTCTGATAAAATTTAGAACTTTTGTCACGATGAATTTTTGCTCGTTTGTTATTATCGAACAAAAATATATTCGCTGTGTTGAAATTCTACACTAAACTGACAAGAAAAATCAAAGTTATCTCTAAACATTAAATGACAGCAAGATCTCGAGAAGATGGAGACATAACATGTCTGGCTTTTGTTTTCCAGCAGTTCTATCCATCATTTTATAAAGTACTAGATTGATTGATTCTATCATAAAATAAACTTGTTCTTTACATATATCCATAAGCAAACTGTAGACTCACTCGAACATGGAAAAGGTTAGCATGTATGTTTCGTGGGTGCTTTTATTAGTCACCTATGTATATCACCTCCTCAAACTTTTTATGATGAAAGAGAAAAATATGCAAGAGTTTAATTTATTATCTAATCCTTTCGTCAGGTAATAAAAACAAAAAGATTAGGCTCGATAAAGCTGATTTTGTAACAAAACTTAAATTCTTCGTTTAAATTTGTTTTTCTCTTATAAATTCTCGGACTTATACTAAAAGCACGTTCTTATTCACTTTCCTTATTGTCTTGATGGGTATGTCGGGATCTTGTAGTGTGTCTTCTCTGGACTCTCTAGCGTGCTCTCCTAGTGTTTAGAAGTTACCTATCGTATTAAATTTTTAGATTCTTTTTATTTAATTATTTTTATATATTTTTTCTGACAACAACCAACGGACAAGAGTACCCTAGAATTTATGTTGCATGCATATTTTATTGAGTTTTCGTTTTTCACTAGAGACAAAGAAGACTACAAATGAGATATAATGAAGGAATGCCGGATTTGCATTGGTTCTCAACACATTTAGGACTAGGTTATATATTTGGATCGTACATCTGTCAATTACGACATTCAGTGACATATCATTTTACGTCTAACTTACCATGAAATACCTAAATATTAATGAAAAATAAAAATTTTAATACATTAACAATTAATTAGCAAAACTATCAAAAGTCCAAACACAATCCATCAAGAAATCCACAATGACGCACTTTTGAAACTATGTATCCAAGATATTTTTTATTAAACATATTAATTTAGATAGATATCTTTATATATTATTATTTATTAGTTATTAAAATAAAATAAACGCACATCTTTCTTTATGTCGATTATAAATTAAAACGTGAATGTATTTCTTCTATCTTTAGGTGATAGAGGTGACGATAATTAATGCTTTTGCTTGAATATCAAAGGTTAGTCGAAATAAAGTGAAGATGTGTTTTCCTGAACACAGCAGATTTACAAGAAGGACGAGATGAATATTCACGCAAGAGTAACTTCAAGAGAATTCTTGCTAGTTTGTTATTATCAGAAAAGATAAATAACCGAAAAATATCAGAATTATCTTCAAATATAAGATAATATTATCAATTATCTCTAAGTATTACATAATACACCACCTGAAGATAACGCATAAACGCCTACTGGCGTACAGGCGTCACATAACATATCCGATAAACTTAACTAACTTTTCTCAATGGAAAGCCTTAAGTGATAAATAAACCCTTGCATTATATTTAGCATCCTCCACCAAAAGTGGAGGAGGAGGATAACATGGAAAGGTTAATCGAGAACTCGAGTGAAGATTTGTCTTTTCTAAACCTAACCAAGGTGGACTAGAAGATGGAGGAGGTGAATATATGCAAGGAAAGTGCAGAAACGTCCAAGGAACGAAAAAATTTCAAACAAAAAAGTACTCTTAGGATGAAACTTTTACTTTTCATAAATGATATAGAGTAAGAAAAACCACATTCTATAATTGTCCGGTTCAGTTTACCGTTTTAGTTGAGAATTATTTTTTCTACACAAATTATTGCTAGTGTGAGCCATCTGGTTTCGCTTTCGCTTTCGTTAGTTCACTTGAAGGGAACGATAAGTTTTTCTTTTAAAACACTGCTCAAATGTTTGAAGTCTGAACCGAAGGACAGATCGACCTGACTCCGCTTTCGTTATTTCACTTCAACGGAACAATTTTTCCTTTTATAGAAACACCATTCCAGTGTTTAAAGTCTGAATCTAAAACAGATCCGTCGATTCTCATTCTGAAAGGGAAAAGAAACTTTCAGTTTCTGTTTGGCCGGACAAGTCCAGCCAAACACAGCAGGCAAGTTTCGCCATGGTGGTTAGTGAAGCCTTGTCGATACTGTTAGTAAAGGTATCGGTGGATCATGTTTGGACTGAGCTCGAGATGCAGCATGACGTCGCCGTTACTTGAGCTTCGGGGAGAGCGTCCCGTCATGCCAGTCCACGTACAAAGAAAAGAGGGAAAGTCACATAACAGACAAGTGAAAAAGACTCCCACCGTGGGATACGGGATATAAGGGGAGTACCATCAAACCAAGCAGACGAGGAAGACAACTCCCGAAACACTAGCTAGTCTAACAAGTTGCACCCTCTCTTCTCGAGAGAGAGTGCAACAGAAAAGCACTAGCTTCCATGGAAGAAGTTACATATGCATCACTTTTTCTTAACGGATGAAGAAGACACTTAACTTCCTTATTCTAAAAAGAGTTTTAAAATATACTTTAAATAAAAATATAGTGCAGCTTGCTAGAAGTAACAAGTGTTAAGGATTTCATTTTTCTCTACTCTTGGTTTGGTGGTCTTCGCCTTGATACATCCTCATCTTCACAGGTGAGGATGTATCATTTCATCAGTGAGGGTGTGTCATTTCTTCCATGAAAGTTGTGAGAGCGAGCAGATGTATATCATGGACATCGTGTGCGACGGCGAGGGATGTCCGTAAGAAAGAAAATGTCAGTTAGGTGTAGCGACTGCCGTGAAAGCAAGCCGTGAGACTTTCTGGACCTAGTCCCACGAGCGTAGGATGAACAGGACGAATTACTTTTTGCCACGTGTAAACGGAAGAACCTGTAACGAGAAAAAAACCGGAAACCGAAAGCAACGCGTTTCTAAGCCAAGAAATAACACCCTCAATGTTGTCGTGAGTCATGTACAAGTCCGTTGTGACTCACGATGACTTGACTCTCTAGTCCGGCGAGTACCGATCGAATATGCTCCTGGTTAAGTTACGGACCTGAAGTGGTCACTTAGAATAATTGTCTATTATTATCTATGATTTTAAAGCTATTAGAAAACTAGATAGGTTTCTTCGATAATATGTTGTAAAGTAAACTTAAAGTTTTCTAGAATATTTAATTCTTCAGTAATTTTATTATTTACTTAGCTGTGGTTGTCATATAACTTAATATGTATCGAGTTACACGTCGGTCACGGATTGGTCTACCTCATCTAAAATAGAGTAAATAAAAGAAAATATGACTGTTTCACAAATAACCAGAAAATATGATTATTTCTACTCATAGATTCCTTAATCCCCCGCGTGTGGAGCAACTACACTCTGGGCGGACGGACTCCTGTGGATGGAAGTCCCATGAAACCATGTTTCATAGACATAGTTTGACTACCCCATTGCATTGTGCACTGCGGTGCCAGCAACGCCAAGGGAGCCACCTGCTGTCAACTATGTCCATCTAGTTGGCGTTATTTTGCATGTTTTTCAAGAAATTTACTTATCACAACTATAATAATATGGTTGTTGTGATTGAACGATGGTGAAACCGATGGTTTTGTCATTTTGCCATCATATGTGGATTCTAAGCATGTATCACCTGACGTGTATATTTCCATCGAAACTATTTGAATGATAAACTATTTAGTCACGTTTTGCTCTTGTGCATGTATTATCAAAAATAGTAAAATAAGAAAAATTTCAGCCTACTGGTAAGTAATTTCTTAAACTGATAGTAAGGTAATTACCTTACTATCAGTAAGCAATCAAAGGTGTGATCAAACAATATATTACTAAAAAAATGTAATCAAACATAACAAACCTACAAAAAGTGCGATAAATCAAATTTCTACATGTTCTTTTGACCAGTATAATGCACATACACCAAGAAACAACTACAGTATCTACGTACCGAGTTTTGCTCGTGCATAGGCACTCCTCCGCGTGTGCGTATCATTCTCCTGCGTTTCCAGCAACTCTCGAGAGAAAGAACTCACTCAAAGCCGAAGGAATGGCACGAGGTTTTCACGTAACTTAAGGGGGGCAAAGGAAAACGTGTTACAACTTTGGCTCGGGCTTTGGGGGAGAAAAACTCCACCGTCCTGACGAGTTCTACACAGCTCTGACTGTGGCTCTACTTTTTCCCCTTTTCTTCATGAAGCCACTGGCCATGTTGGTTCTTCCGTCCATCAGCAACATCATAGTTTAGACGTATATAATTTAGCGTTGAGCATCTGCACTGCACTGCACTACTGACTGGTAGAATTTGTCATGAAGCGAGCAGAAGAGCAGCTTTCATCAGTGCATGTGTGAATGAATGACAGAGAAGCTCGTTGGTGATCTCTAGTCTGTTCCAACAAAAAGTGGTTCGTTGTTGGATACTTTATGAAATGCTCAGAAGCTTCACAGCAAAGAGAGCATCTTCACTACTGACTGGTAGAATTTGTCATGAAGCACAACTAATTTTACGACTAGTCCTTGCACCATTTCAGTTCTGGAACAAAATTCAAGTATGTTCATCTTCTTTTGTTTCTCTGGATACATCCAGTTTAAGATTGGATGCAGAATGCTTGCAAGTGCTTGTCTGCCTCATCTAAAAGACATATATAGTCTTTTCATACACACTACTGAAGGAAAAGGGTGTTTGCAGAATGTGCTCAGAATGTTCAGGACTGAAGCTTTGGAATGAACAAGAATAGGATAGGTCGGGTCTACCATGCACGGTATGTACTGTAGTTCCAAAGGTTCTCTCGGCTTGAGGTGAGAACATGGCTGACATCACCATGGTTATCCCTACTGCACAATCTTTGTCCCAACTACGTAAATGTGACGTTTTATGAGTACCACAAGTTACTTCAGTGACACGTTCAAGAAGAGAATATTTCTGCTTTTGACACTTTTTGGACACATGGGAATATGATATACTCATTTCTGTTCCTAGTAGGAATATATTAATTTCAAACTACGTGACCCCACCTGCCACTTGCAGTCAGCAGAATATATATGGACTTACCATGGAAAGTTGTACCGTGGTTTGATGCTTGCGGTTGCTCAAATACACGGTTTTCCGTATATAGTGTGAGTGACCCTAATTCGGCAAGTGTATTTGAAGGATCTATACATTATTAGAGTCATACACATAAATTTCACTCTCACATTAATAAAGGTAAAGCTTATTTAGTGTGATACATATTAACTTCACCTATACTTAAATAATGTGAGTTAAAAATTTTCAAAACTCTAAATTCTTTTTGTCGACAGTTTTTGAGATAGAAGGGTTAATAACCATTCACTCAGACTTAATTCAATTTAGATATCATTTCTATTTTCTTTGATCTGTTCATCTTTCATCATATGTTAAGAATGTGAAGAAATAACAGATGCATCGGTCTCAGAAATAAGTTTCAGAGTAAACAGTTTCAAAAGGAGTATTTCAACGGAATACATGTTGTTCTCATCCACAAAAGAGTGAGCAAAAATGTATCGAAGTAAGTTTTATAATTTATTTATCATCAGTGAATATGTTAAATAGCTGATTTTGTCAACAATATTATAATTCTCTTCAAGGTATATATTATATCTTCACTTCCTAACCGTACAGAACTGAGAAACAAAATTCAAATTACTACGAAAAGAAGAAGGAATGAAAGGAGGAAAAAGCAAGACGAAAGAAAGAGAGAAAAAACAGTGAAAGAAGGAAGTTTTACCGTAAATGAAGAAGGGATATTTGAGCTGGGGAGGTAAGTGGTTACAATCTCCTCCTTATCCTTCTTTTATTTTTTAGATTATGTAATCAAGTCATATAATTTTTTGGTTAATTTAATTAGGTGAGTGTATAAAGGTTATAGTTCATGTCTTGTTAAATACTATTTTCTATAATTTAGTTTTTAGTGTTTATAATCAAATTATAAATTTATATTTATAATAAAATTTAAACTACACCTAAATTAGTGTCACTTACACTAATTCCGTACTCACACCAATTAATTAAGTATACACACTAAATACGGTATACAGTATTGATATTAAGTACCACACAAGTAGATCTACTTGCATGGTAAAACGGATAATACTTAGGTGTAACTCTTGCGCATTCTTTTTTCACATCCAGACAGTGAACTGTTATATCTTGGTCAAAACAAAACCTTTTGGCTATGGAATATGTGCTCTTACTGGAGTTTGAAAACCCCTCCTGGTATAGAAGTTCCATAACTAGAATATTCTCTTCAGATTTTTATTTGAATTCAGAATCCCTCTTCAGAGGAAGAGCTCTTTCCAGATGACAGAAAACTCAAATATTAGATAATAGATTTCTGATAAATTCTTTTAAGAAAATAAAAATAATACTCCGCAAAATGGTGGGGCTTCTCAGTCACTCTCTAATGCTACTTTCCACATCAGATTTGAAAACAAGATGAAAACAATATGAATAAACACAAATTGCTCTGGGTAACCCAGAACAGCACCTTTCACAGCCACGACCGACGAAAAGTGAAGGGTTTGGGTAACCCAAATCCTGAGTATCAGTAGCGGGGTTTAAGAGATTCCGTTCTGGGATGGACGTTTATCAAGAACTTGAAGAATTTTTTGTTGGACTAAGAAAATGATCATTTATATATAAAAGCAAAGTAATTTGTATAAACGAGGTTGAATGGTTCTCTCTCTCTCTCTGCTTGCATGAGACTAATCTAAGAAGCTTAATATGAATGGCTCATTTTGCTATATATTCTGCGTAATATATAGATGTAAATGTATTATAATTGTATTTCTAGCCTTCTTTTCCAGTGAATTTTGTCTGTAGAGTCTCTTCTTCTCAAATTATTTCCACACAAACAACTTTCCATGACTAGAACCTTAACCAACTTTCATCCAAATTCTCAGCACTGGACGTGTAGAACCAACTGTTTCAACGAGCGAAAACCTCCAGCAGAATCCTCATAACATTGCTTTACATGGTGCCTTCGCTGCCTGCCAGGTATGGCACTTTACTCTCATCCCTAAAGTCCTGAAATTCTCATCCACTTGTTTGGTGACACAAAGTTGTTGAAATGCTTGGATTCTCTTTCTGGGTCCATTTAAATATAAGAATGCTTCTCCATGTAGGAAACTGTAAAGTGGAGCGGTCTCCGAATATAACTGTCACTGATGATACTATACATATTCACAGGTTCAAACACAAAATCGTTTATTTCTAGAGGCAGAAGGAGTTTCTATCTCAGATTCATCTGTCTTGCGAATCTTATGCCACCCTTCTTAGTTTTATCAATTTTATGTGTCGATCGTAAGAGACTGAGACTAGACTACGAAAATATTGGACTACTTTTGAATGTAACATGAATTTTCGTAGCTTATGAGTGTAACATGTGTCATTAAAATGATGAGTCCTGTTTATAACTGAAATTATATTTCATTCGACTTGTGTAATTTACGAATGATATCATTCAGAGATTCAAATGCATCTCCCACCTGCAAAACAACCATTTAGTTTATGGAAATCTCTAGAACATGCCAATATACGAATCTCTGTTTCCTTGTATGGCCGCACTTCAGTTTTTGGCCTGTTCCAGAACTTGATGAGTTGTGTGTGCATGGTTCAAACGGCAATGATTGATTCAGTGCTGTGTATGAACGATTTGCTCATCTCTTGTTACAGTCTTCTGACTGAAGTACGACCAAAAGCATCAGAACTGCTTGATAACTCTCCAAGCGCCAACAAACAGGAATCATAAGAAGTCGAAATGGTGTTAAAAGAGTTTTAGTAATGTACTTGTGGCTATGCATGGCTCTTTCATATGAAAGTTGTAGACTAAGAAAGTGGTCTAACAGCAAGGTTCAGAAAGTCAAGTATGATAGAAATAGTTCACCTCTCGGTCACAGATTGTCGAAGTTCCATCACTTTCTGCACTTGGAGCCTGATACTAGAATGGCAGAAAGTATCAATTGAGGGTTAGTCAAGTCCATTGAAAGTATGAATCTATCCGTGGAGTCAGTATTTGTTAGCAACATGTTGTTAGCAATTTGTTGCAAGCATGTATAACAATCTGAAGACTAGTAATCCTTTTGAGATCAGCTCAACACCTGCAGCAGTTTTTGCTGACCTTACTGCATTTCCATGCATTAAGCTCAGCAGGTCTTCACATTCAACTCTACCTGCATACAATACTATAGACAAAAATGGCATCATGGAAGACTTTCCCAGCATAATATTTCAACATATAGTATGGTGTGTGACTTACCATAGTGAACTGCAACTTTGTCCTAAGAGACCATGAAGGATTCTGGAAATATAAAGTCTCTCCTTTTCTGTATTTTGATTTGCTTTTATATAAGCTATATCGTCTTCCCCAGTGGATTATCATACAAAATATTTGATAAATCGGAATTTAATGAACCATGATCTGTATATGTTATTTGAATAAACAATGATTTTTAGGAATGTTCTTAATATAAAATTTTATCTTTAGTTAATACTTTAGTTATATTTTATAGTTAGTTATAGTTTATATTTATTTCATTCTTTACACTACAAAAACCACGATGGTAAAACCCCTCCCTCCCCTGGCTTGTGCTATACGTAAGAAATATAGCCTGGCTAAAGCATTTTCTTATACTCTCCAAAAGACACCTTTGTGCCCCAGCACTGCAGCTTACTTAGAGGATACAGAGTGAAGTATATACTTCACTAACTAATTCTAAGCCCCCTATAATCACAGCGTCATTATAATCACTTTTCATCATTTGGACCGAACTTTCTTAGGAAAAAGCCTCTATCCTCTCACCTATATTCAGAAATTTTGACAAATGAGTTTTATTATATACGTTGAACTTGGTTAAGCATATACTCCATCCAGCATGTACAAAAAGCGATGTGTTGGATATATGGGTGTGACTTTTACTTACCGAATTTACTGCAGTTTTATATGTTCTAGAAGGTTTTCTGATAACAGAAGAGGATCAAGATGATGACTAGCTCTCAACTCTGAAAAATCTAACCCATACAAAGTGAACCACAATAACGTATAAAAAGGTAAAAGAGGTGAACAAAGTTTACCTCTCATTCACTAGTTTATTATTTGACAAGTAACTAAAAAAGATATGTTTAAAAAAATCACAATTCTTTTAGTTTCCAAGACTATGTAGTAAGGAGATGACATAGAAACTGCTATAGCGGTCTATGCATCAAGTCAGGAGGATTGATTCGTATGCAGTGTCGTTGTTTCACATTAGAGGGTGTCAAAGTTAGAATATTCGTACTCTGCAGTAGTACACACGATGATGGCCACAATAGAGAATGAATGAGGCAGTCGTGAATGAAGCCACGACGGTTTTTCGTTTCAACCTGGAACTGCTTTTCTTTGTAATCGACTTTGCTACAAGAATCACTACCAGACCAAGAAGAAATGAACAAAAGTTGACCGTTGTTTGAAGCACGGTAGAACTAGGCTTCCTTATGGTTGATTTCAGTTTCGAAGATAGAGAATCTTCTCTCAAAACATTGAAACTTCCTAGTACATTTGCAGAATGTATTATATGAGATCTCATCAAAGATGTTGTAGCGACATTTTGCTGTTAAGAACTGTGCACCAAAGGGAAGAATGGATCAAGATTTTATTTCTTTTACATGTAAGGATGCTTGCTTGGTACTTGAGAAGGCTACTAGCCAGGACTATGCAGTAATATATGATATCGAAAAGGTTATAGCATTAAGTTATAGCTCAAACCTCTGCACCAAGTAAGGAGAATGGACCAGACAGAGTAATTTTCGACATGTAGTTGCACTTGTTTGACAAGTTTGTTGTATTATTAAAGGGATATATGATGATGTCACTCTACTGTACCTAGGTGTCTCATGGTCCTTTGTAGGATATTTCTAATATGCCATTGCATGGTAAGTGTATAGATTGAAGAGTACTTCACTTAGTTTGATACTTGTCTGATTGTTGCACCGAGCAATAACGTGGTCCAACTTTGTATAGGATTTTGGGTTGTATTTTATTTGTTGCTAGACATTTATTGGCGGTGATTTGAATGCCTAGAAATCTTAACCTCGAAGAGTATAATATGAGCTCTATGACATATCATGATCGAGTTCTACATTCAGCGATGAAATGCAAGTAAAGCGTTCTCAACTAGCAAAGCATAGTAGGCTACAGACTAGAGAAGTTTGAGCGAGAGTTGTAAATAGCATGTAAAACTGAAGCCTTTTAGTGTAATACGAAAGGTACTATCAAAGAATATATTTTCTTGAACTTTTAGTATCGTATATAATGGATGCAAGCTTGAAAAGCTGTGTGTGTCGGATCAGAGTGACACTTTGTGAATGCCTTTATTGCCAAGTGAATGAACCGTGTGTGAAGATTGAGAAAGAATGGACAACCGAATCTAGCGCTTTTGAACATTCAAGTGATAGGAGTTCTAAAACCTCTCAATCCATGCATATATGTTTCGTTTCACGATATCAAGAGATTCAAATAGTAGATTTGCTTGAAGTTTTATGAATGTGGAGATGAGTTGTGAATTTCTATACCAGTGAATGATCATTCGTAGAGAAAAATAGTTGGAAAAAGATAATCCAAAGTTAAAAAAAAGCTATCAAAAGTCCAAGTAAGTTGATAATCCAAAAATTCTTAGAACGTGCTCATTTGTATAAGAGATCCATTGAGCTACATCCTGTATTTGTTCTCTAAGCATCATATCATAGGCATAAGGTTTCTTCTTCCTCTAGAATGTATAGTAGAAAGCTACTAATGCATTATAGAAGCATTTATCTCCTCCTGGCATGGGGATTCATGGGGAATTCTGGTGCGTAGTCGTGATATATGATTTATATAATAAATTAAACATGTACTGTATAATTACTGAAATCAGGTAATAATGACTAAACTCACATATATACGTTATATAATGTGTATTTATAAGGAGTAAATTATTAAATTGGACCTATTTATAAGGAATAAGTAATGAATTGTTGTATGCAAGAAGGGTGGTCTCATACTGGAAAGCATTCTCTCGTGTACTTTGGTTTTGCGTGCGGTCCCCGGCCGCAAGCTAAGGGTACCGGATATGCAGTGCCGGAAACAGAAGGAACCACAAATGCACCGGATATTCAAGTAAAGCCAAAACTCATCAGGAAAATTATGATGTCCTGATAACAACACCGGGAAGGATAAGCATCCCTAACCGCTACGGGAACTTTTCTCCGCTTTGTGTTATTGAAAAATATGTCAATATTATGTATAAATTCTAAATAAAATCAATATCAAACGGATAAACACGAACTCCCTGCGACAATTTGGTTACATTACTGGTTGGAACTATGATTCATTTCAGGTTAAAGTAAAACAGATCATTAAACTCAATACATAAGAAAATGTTTTTTACTTATTTTTAGAATTGATTGGTTATCCTAGACCCTCGCAGTTAAGTTACTGTGCTACCCTCTCGGTAGTTATTATACCCTAGTACGAGTATATGAACATAAATTACACTTTCTTGTGTACTTTAAAGTCTAAACACTTGCCCAACTCTAACACCTAAACATCACAGACCCTAAAGAATTAAGTGTGCAAGCACTCTAAGCGAGACCTCTCTTCTCTAATCTACTTGAAAAGATAAAGAGTTAATCTTTTCAAAGTGAAACGTGTCATCATATAAGTCGATGAGATATCATTGTAATTTACCTAAAGAGGGTATTTTATCTTTAAGCTTTTTAAAAATATCAGGAAGGAGGACAGTGTTATCAATATGTAACAAAAAGGACTGTTAGCATTTCTAAACATTATGATGAACGTACTCGCTCTTTGCTCATATAGAGACTTTGATACACATATAGAAAGCGCAGGAACTAAATCCAAAAGAAAACACAATAAAATTTAAAGGAGATTTTTTGGAAATCTTTTTATGTTGAAATAGATATTAAATTTATTCATTTTTCACAACAAGTGCAAAATATTTCAAGGAAACATATTTTAATATTTATGTCTAAATAAGTATTAGATTTCATCTGGAAAGAAAGCACATGAACTAAAATAAAATAAAATAATTTTTGGTGTGAGCGAATGAATAAATTCAGTATTTATTGCAGATTAAATCATAAACAACCCTTTCTGCATAAAAGATGGTAATAAATGAAGAAGAAATCTGAAAGGAATATTCAAAAGAAATATGCAAGGAATATGACTGATACGGTCATCTTCCCTGTAGAATACAGGAGAGAGCTCGGGTTTACCGAGCTTTGATTATTTTATTTTATGTATCATTTGTAATATGCTTTTATTTCATCTAAAAGAAAACAAAATCTATTTTCGCTCAATTCCACATTTCCCAATTACTCCATATAATAAATAACTGTAATGGCCTTCAGTTCTAGAAAATGATTGGAAATGAGACACATGATCATTGATACGACCTTATCTAATGGGAGTTTTAGAATTTTACTCGAGCTAGTGCTATTCTGATTAAGCATATTATTCAGACTGATGACAGGTTTCCTCAGAGATTTAAACACCATTTCTTCAGAGTTTTTATCCAAAAGTGGATAAAATGATTCTTGGTGATCATGTGATTATTTATCGCTATGCATTTGCATAGCTTACCGTAGATTTTGTAGAGTTTCGAGCGAGACAAAGTTTGGAAAAGAAAGTGAGATTTTTCGTCATCTTCCTTTAACGATAGCCGTTTCTAATATAGCATGTGAACAGGTTAACATTATTCTCAGGCAAATGCATAGCTTGGAAATGTTATTGCAAGCGTAGCAACTTGTTTTATTCCTATTCAGAAAGTCAATTCTTTAAATCTGGTCATCTCCAAATGAATCATTACTTGTTTTATTTAGAGTCTAAAAAATCACTCTTTAACTGTGATTGATAGCATCTCGAGAAGAATAATTTATTCTCTATTATTATCTCGATTATTATTTTGAACAGCGTAGTCATTTTGGTTGTATTTTTAAAACCTTTTACCTTACGAAAACTATATCTTTGTAGTCGCATAGCCTATATATTAAGCGTGTTTTTTGGTTCTATTTGAGCTAAAGGAAATAGAAGAAGAGGTATGGTCAAGTTTTAATGTATAGGCAGTGAAGTGATGATTTTGTGTGGTGTCATCTCTTGAAATTACCTTCTTCAGTCTGGACTCTACATGGTGGTCTATTCTTCACCATCCTTTCTAATCCTTTGAGATGTAGGGTCATGTGGAAATAGTCAAATCAAAAGCCGAAGTGATTAATAAAATACAATAGAAATGAAAAAACAAACTGGTGAATGATATACACGCCTTCTTCAAAGGGTTAAGCGAAATAAACATATCAATTTGCAAGTAACTGATATTTTAAGATCGTTAGTGATGCAAGAACATCACTATACTCATTGTTCTATCTATATGTAGATCAAATATACTTCCCAAGTAAACTTTTGGCCCAGAGAAGGCAAAGGATAAAAATCAATTATCTTTAACAATCAATTGGTGGGTGTTGCATTTACAACTTATTCTTATATATGTGTTCTGCATAGTAGTGCTTATATGAACTGCAGGAGGAATTCAATCTTTTGAAAGCTTGACTGGGAAAAGTACGTTACTGAATTTACTGTACCAAACTTAAACTGTTAAATTTAATACACCAAAGTACACTATAATTTAATACACTATAAATACATAACACTTGGTACACTTTACTACTCTCGTGGAAAACTTACACATGGCTGCTTCCGTTGATAATCTATGAGTACAGGATGGCCAGTACTCTTTTAAGTTGTGTAAAGTCTTGATCTTAAGTGAATAATTATAACTTGTATGTTAATTTATGCACTATTTTTTTCAAAAAGTGCAAGTTAATACATAAATTAATATGCAACAAGTTTACATATTCTTCTCTTCTGAACTTGGAAGAGGTGAATAATTATTAAGTATGCTCAACTCACCTATGGAGAGAAAAAATGGAAAGACGTCAGAAAAATACAAAAAGAAAAAGTACACCTATGTTATTGGACCACCCATCGCTAGACTAGATCAAGAAAAAAAATACTAATGTCAGAGAGAAACAATAAAACTCATAAAATTGCTGTTTTATAGATTAATTAAGCAGTGATCAATAATTTTCTAACTTGTTCTCGGAGAGTCACTCATATATATAAAATCAATTTCTCGTAACGAATCATAATATCTTGTTAATTCCTTCTGATTTAATACTTAACCTTCCCGAAAGAAGGGTTAAGGTTCAAATCTAACAAAATAAATAAATAAAGCTCTCGCTTCCTTCTCCATATGGAAGCAAGGGTAATAATATACGTTCATCATATGTAGATCATACTCACGATGGTGAATATCATATCTCCCCCACGGCCTTGTACAAGCAACGTGGAGGTGAAAAAACCGTTTGTAAAATACCTGCAGATCCATTGGCCACCGCATTGTAAACCTGCGGACCCATTGGCCACCGCAGATTTAGCCATAAGACCGCGCTCTAAAGCATTAAGGAAAGAAGGTAACAATGTAAAATTACAAGTTTTTTACTGGAGCGCAGTGAACCCAGGTTGCAGTGTCAAATTACTGGGTTTTTTTCCCACAGTCACAGAAAAAGCGGCGTCAGGTTTCACATCTCCGACAATTTAAATTTAAATTACTATATAAATAAAATCTTAATTTAAACTTCTCTGTTAACGAAACACATAGATTCTGGAAATCATAAAGACCCATAAACGTTGTAACTGTCTGGGAACTGCACGCAGTATAAGTCAAGTTGTCACATTAATTTAGAGCTAACTCTTCCTAGGAAAAAGGTTAGCTCATAAATTACGCCCATGTACACTTCTAAGTGTACAGGGGTGAATATCCTCCTTAATATACAGATAATGCATCAGCTCAAAGAAGTCTAAACAAAATCGACCCACGTCTCTAGTTACAATCTGCAGACAGACCCTTCATAACCAAAGAGGATGTTAGAAAGATTTAGAAACAATATAGAGCTAACTTCTAAGACTACTAAACTCAAGTGTTGGAGTAGAAGTGTGACATGCGTCAAGTAACACGACAATATCAATCAGCGTAATGAGACTAACTCTTGACAGAGAAGTGAATCATTTACTATGTGAAATGATTTACATCACAACAACGTCCAAACCAACAATCCAATCCACATATCGTCTTCTCCTATGCATAGGTGAAGACTCCTTGATCGTGTATGCACCAAGAACGAAGAGCTTGGCTCACCGATCGCGAAGAACAACCCAATCTCAGATCGCAGGTGACAAAAAATTAAAATAAAAGCTTTCATGCGAGCCAATTTTACTCCGAACTCCCAAATCGTTTGATGAAATTTCATATCGTCTTTGATTTCTTAAAGAACTTAGCGTTTTGATCTCGATAGATCCAAGGACAGCAAGTTTGGACTCTAGAATGACTCGAACGGTCCAACCACGGTCCACATGTACTGAAGCACCCCAAATCCTCTCCTTGTGTCTCAATTTCTCCCAAAACACACTCCTTGATCTGCCTCTTCACAAACCATCTTAAGTAGTGCATAGACTGCAAAGATCTGAACCCAACAACGCCTTGCATGTTTGCATTAGATCTCTAAATCTCACGAACCGTCCGCTGATAAGTCGTAGGTACAAGCTAGTCTTTTAAGCTGCCCCCTTACCAGTTGTATACGTATAAGTTTTCTCATATAATGAGCTAGCAGGCCCCTTGCATCCTTAACATAGCGCCAGGAGCAGCAAATACCTAGTTGGCAATAGTAAACTAGGGCCTAGCTTGATTTTCTCTTCTTTCAAGTCTCATATCCTTCACCACGAAATGTCCAAATGAAGTAGACGAAGTGCCCATGGAGAGTTGACAATGAGCTCTACCCATTTATGTAATGAAAGTGAAGATCCGAAGTTGTGCAAAAAACCCGTAAGCTAGAGTCTAGCTTGTTTTTCTCATCTTCCGAGTCTCCTAACTTCTCCACTAGGTGTTCAAATGAAGTAGACGAAGTGCATATGAAAAGTTGACAACGAGTTCTACCCATTGATGCAATGAAAGTGAAGATCCGGAGTTGTGTCAAAAGTCTCATTTTTTGTCTCATGAGTGTATTTGGAGCGATAATGGTCTCATGATATATATCAAAAATAGATTTTCAAGTGAGAGCCGGTCCACGACACGACATCGCGAATGTAAGATGTAGACCGTCACAAAGTTAGACGTCATAAAATCAACACATCAGCCGTCGATGAGTTACGAGGAAGATTCTTTCATTCATAAAAGAATAATTATCCTTAACTTTAACACCCCCTAATATCTAAAAGTCCACTCCCATAAATAATAATTCTCCTTAACTTTGACACCTCAAATATCTGAAAATTTACTCTTGTCAACTAAAAACCATCATGTCATAGACATGATCTACTAGAGAACACCACGTATATTCTCCTCACTTGTTCCAGATCATGAGAGCTATAGGATCACACAAGATATCTTTTTCCTTTCTTCCGTACCCTCAAGCACACTTTCACTTCACTTTCGTCACTCCCTTTGCAGCTCACAACACCTTCTTCATCCACTGTTTGTCGCTATTCTCACAACCTCTTCTTCAACCACTCTTTTGCAGTTTACAAAACATTCTTCATCCACTCTTTGGATGAAGAATGTTCAACCACTACATTCCACAGTTCATGTTCATATGCGTCACAAGCTTCTTTCAACTGTTAAGCTACTTGCAGTGCATCTAGGTAGTTGGCATCACAATTTTATGTTAGATCTAATTCTTTGCATCACTTTTTATAGTTTCTATGTCTCTGTGCGTGTTGGCTGACCTCGCTGTCGTCTTCTAATCTTGAGTCCCCTCCCCACTTCTAGTAGCCTCATTTGGAACTCGTCTTCCTTTATAGTCTATCCTTTTAGGACTACACTTATAGTTTTCCATGCGTTTTGATTGCGACATACAACACCATCATGTTTTATGCCACAGGAGGTCTTGTCGAGAGTGTCTCTCATGGGAGGGTTCCCTATAACTTATAACCTCCCTCTACAAATATCAATTCTATCCCTGACTTCATAAGCACCGGTAGAACAATGAGAACGATGAGACCAATGAACCATTCTATACAGAGTGTCGAAACATGATTTCAACGAGTTCACTACCAAGACAATCTTGCACAACTTTCGAGATGATCACGCTACATTACTTCGTCTTTTCTGCAGCAAGACTCAATTGAAAACTGATGATTGACACTAATGATATGTTCTACAGAGGAATGTTCTATTCAACTGACCAAGCCGCATCGTAAAAAAAACTGGGAAGCATATAGTTTTGTCAAATGGCAAGGTTGTGTAAACAGCCAACCAAAACAGAAAGTCCAGGAGGTAATCATTACTGAACTACTCACATCTGGGTCCACCTCACGGCCTCCTTGCTAAGCTCCTGAACAGTGAAAACAATTGATTATTGGATATGGTCCGACCTGATATATACTAACTAGGACATAAACTTCCGCTCTTAAGAACTTCTCGGACTCTCAAGAGCATGAGTACTTCAAGATCGCATTTCAGGATAGGACTTGCAAGAGATGAATGTGCTACAACTGGTACGTGGGTTCTCCAACACCAGGTGCTCCCAAGAAATTCAGGATGGTAGTTGACAGTAGTGACAACAAGGATATTTTTGGATCATAACAAAGATATACTAAAAAGATAGACGTCATGTTTTTCACTTCATTACATCTCGATGAAAGCTATAATAGGAGAAAATGAATGTCAGATCTTTTTGTAGAACTGCAAGTCAAAAGAGCTTGCATCTATGGCAATAGTGACAAGTTGAAATACGATTGCTTTCTAGAGGTTTTTCTCATAGTTCACTGGGACATCCTCGTATCCGATGATGGTAATTGCAGCTTTGTTCTCTTGCATTTGGAAAAGCTCAAGGACACATTAAACCACCCCTCCCGCTACTTTAGAGGTGGGGGCCCTCACCTCTAAGTATTGTTAGTTATGACTACTCAAGATTAAGAAAGGAAGGGGCCTTGCAGCGAGATGTGCATTGTTGGCACGTTTTCATTCATCGTTGCTTGATCTCCATCTAAGGCTCAAAATGAGCATCTCTTTGAGATCTACATTTGGAGCCATCAATGATCCAATTTGCACATCTGACGGTTGAGAAAAGGTCAAAAGACCATTGCTGCATTCTGAGCATTTCAAAATTTGAATTTTAGAGGTGACCCTATTGAGCACTTGTTAGTAACAGCGATCAGATTGTTGGATTGAAGAACATGGTCTGAAAAGTCTTGCCTGAAACAGACACCTGAAGTATAGAGACTTCTCAACTAGAGATGTTTCTCACCTGCCGGAATTTTGTTGCCTGCCAAAAAATTTTTCAGACACTCTGTAAAATTTGAAATTTTCAGAGGAGGAAGTCCTTCCTCCTCAATTCACGCGTGTGTTGAGGAAGGACTCTTTCCTTCTTCCCTTCCCTCTCGATGATATTTGACGTCCCTTTCTCATTTTCCTTCTCGCTCTCTCTTTTTCTTCTTCTTCTCCTCCTCTCCTCTTCCTTCTATTTTCTTCTTCTATATTTTGTTATGCGTTTACGCGTAGCTTACTATCAATTTTTAAGATTCTCGAAATCCTGAAAAATAGGAGTTTTTTTCCACCGCCAGATTAACAATCATCGTATATGAGTCATTGTATAAGAGTACTCGTCTAAGAGGAAAATGGAAGTGGTTTTACCTCTGTGCACGATCGTTTTGATCTCGGTGCGACGGTTTTGATCGGCCCAACTGTTTTGATCGGTCCAATTGAGAGACGTTGGGAGGGATGAAGAGTAGGGACATCGAGATAGAGACATCATATCTTACACTCAAGGTTCTTTGAACTCACGAACAGAGAGCAATGGTGGAAGGATTTACCACGAAGACGAACAAAATAGAGCAAAGCGTCTGTACCGTTTCGTCATAATTTCGTCTAGCGCAAAGATTTCTCATGGATGCAATTTTCATCATGGTCTCTTTCTCATGTAAATCGGATACATGGATCATACTTCATCCGTGATAGGAGCATTTCAGGACAAACAGACAGCACTAGAGGGAACAAACTCACACCTCGCCTCGTCTACAATTCGTAATTAATGCGGTGCTGAGAGCAAGACAACAAAAACACCTTTATCGTGATATACCCTTCTTTCTCGAGGTTATTTTCAATTCCAGTCAAGATTTGACGTGAGAAACTCTTTGACAGGCCGTAGGCTTGAGCAAGCAGGGAGGAAGGACTATTTCCTTCCTCCCTTCCCTTGCCATGGAAAGGGTATTTGACCCCCTTTCTCATTTTCCTTCTCTCGCTCTCATTTTCTTCTTCTTCTTCTCCTCTCCTCTTCCTTCTATTCTCTTCTTCTACATTTTTTCTATTAGTCTTCTTTTTCCTTAGTTTGTTCTCATTTTCATTTATTTTTAGTTTTCTTACATCTTAGTTATGGTCTTATTTGTATTTTCTGTGTGTTTTTTGATTGTTGATTCTTTTTATTTTTCTTATGTTTTTTTACACTTTCTGTTGGTCTACACTAGTTATTTTATATCTGCTATAAACTCCTACACACATTAGTTTTTGCTATTTTTTTATTTGTCATTGTTTTTTTATATATTTTTATTTTATTTCTAGTTGTAGAGATGTTATAGTTATAGTGAGGTTCTTGAGGAACTTCAGAGGCAAGATGCCTCCGAGAGTGTGATCTAGACGTCATGGGGACTGTCATTTGTCTAGAGGATGTCCCGAGGTACCAGGAGGGAAGGTAAGAGTGCCAGAGTCGCTGATGACGTGTTATGTGCAGTTGATGTACCTTTTAGGCCTGGGTGCAAGTCACACTGCTGTTTTCCCGTTTCTTTTTGAGGTTGCTCGTCCTCGCATAGATTATTTGGCGAGAGAAGCGATTGCAAGAGCACAGGCCGTCATTGACGAGGAGCCAATATCAGATGTAATGTCAGAGGAGGATGATCTGATGGAGGTGACATAACAAGAGGAGAGGTTGATTCCGATGCTCTTCTGGAGATACTCCATGTCTTTGGTATTCAAAACATAACTTTACCGATAAGAGGTTCGAACATGTTTAGTTAGTTTGTTCTAGTTTTTTCAAGTATCAAATGATGTGTATATGATCTGGAATGTATATATATTTTGCATAACATTAGTTGTTTTTTTTCTACTTAGGTTTCAACACCACACTCAAACTTGCATATGGTTGTATACGACTCCCAAACTCCAGTAAGCAATGTGGGTGATTTTCAAAGATCTATGGGTGTAGAGCTTGATGAGATAGTGGAGTCATTATTAGTAGATGATTTGATTTGATGTTTGTAGGCTTGGGTAGACTTAGAGAATTGTTTCATGACTATAAGATGAAGTGTATGTATTTTGGATGTGCGGAGTACTTTTTGTCTCCGACTATCAAGCCTATCCATCAAACTTGGTCAGTCAAGTTCAGATGTCTCGCGTAACACACTTATGGATGGAGATCGACAGAGATGGAGATTTTTTACGACGTCCCATATGCAGTACATCGTAGTTAAGATGCTTGGTTGTCAGTTGGATTAGGATACACACAATTGGATAGTGTGTATAGAGATGTGGGTTTTAGCCTCGGTCTCAGAGATCCATTTTTTCAAATTTCAGTCCGGCATGAGTAGACGAGTTGGGTGGATCCAAGCAGCATTGGAGAGATGAGCGATCGAGCACTTTCCCAATGACAATGAGGCATCGGTAGAAGATGAGTGCTTGTGAGTTTTATTGTCTTCGTGATGTGAAAGGTGTGTGAACACTTACATGTCTGTATTTGTTGTAAGAAATTTTGTGATAATGATTGATTTATGATACGACTCGTCTATATTATGTATATTTATGATATACTTCTGAAAACAATATACGTTATGTAACGATGTGTATGCATAATGACACAGTCGAGTCAAATACTCCTTAGAGCATCTATACCAAAGTCTTGCAAACATCCCATTGTAAACAATCTCCATAACCAATCATTTTCTTGTTGTGATGGTTGAAAATACAATAAACATTGTTTTTCATTATATATTTTCTCTTGTATCATCTTGATGTTGAACTTTGTCTGGGTGATGCACCATAAATGCCATACTGGCTTGAATTTGATGTTTTCTCACAAGTCTTACCATATAAAGTTATTTACACGCTACTCGCCAAATGCCATTCCAAACAAGCATATTGCAAAATGATGGATCATATTCGATCTATCATTCAACGATTTGGCTGGATGATAACATGCTCTTTGAATGTGTAAGCTTTGAAGAAGAGCCTTCTTCTTGTTTATTCTTCTATACCGAACTACCTATAATTATTAGGCAAGCGAGAAGAGACAAGCAAGATATAAACTCACATACCAGTGTGAGGTCATACAAGTCATTGACAGAGAATTCTTTAAATTAACTTGTTAGCGTAATGAGAAGAGGTCGAGATAAGCAAATAGAGGGTCAGCAGCTTAGGGTGCTTGGGAAAAAACGTTATTTAGGATAATCTGGTTTTAGGATTTCTTTTTGCTTGGGGTACTTGGCACTCTACAGTCCGACAGATTAGAGTGTCGGTAAAAAACGTTGTTTAGATTAATCTGGGTTTAGGTAATAAGATTTCAAAGTTAATAACTTTTCTGAAAGATTTTACATCCGCAAAGCGGATTAGATTAAATCCTTTATTTTAATCGCAGTCCGCGAGTTAAAAGTTCGATAAGACCAAAGACACTTCTCCATAACTCTCCTTGACACGCCTACACATATTTATACGTTGGCGTATGTCAACTAGTATGGAACTGGACACCATGAGACTCCTACACCGCACTAAGTCTGAGTTAAATGTCAGATAAGAACAAAGGCATATTCTCCACAAATCTCCTTGCCACGCCTATACATATTTACCCGTTGACGTATGATACGTCAACTAGTGTGGAACTGGACACCTTGAGACTCCCATACAACAGTCTGTTAATATCTGTGAGTTGCGAGTATCGTGTAGTTCCTCGCGTGGACCTTCACAGCTATCACCTCTGGCTATGGTATAAACCTCTAGTGTCTTACACAGCCGTAAAGATTCAGGAAGGGTTTTGATCACTTTGCAATCATGTATCCTCAATTCTCTCAATGCTGCTAATTCGCCTAGAGTCTTGGGGAGTTCCTTCAGACTCCTGCACCTTTCCACGTCAAGTTCTTGGAGTTGTGAAAGCTGTCCCAGAGACTCCGGGATCTTTTCTAGACGGCGGCCGCCCCTTAGTAAGTTCTAGCTGGCGCGCGAATCACGAAAACAGTTATCGCCGACCTAGAAACCGGAAACCACCCGGTTAATATTTACTTCCGGTTTTCAGCCCATACATCCCAAGAACCTAGGCGACCTATGGTATAAACCTCTAGTGTCTTACACAGCCCTATAGATTCATGAAGGGTTTTGATCACTTTGCAATCATGTATAAATAAGCGTCTCAATGCTGCTAATTCGCCTAGAGTCTTGAGGAGTTCCTTCAGACTCCTGCACCTTTCCACGTGAAGTTCTTGGAGTTGTGAAAGCTGTCCCAGAGACTCCGGGATCTTTTCTAGACGGCGGCCGCCCCTTATCTCCAAAGTGCGCAGAGACGGCAGTTGCCGCAAAGATTTGAAAAGGGCTTCCAATTCTTCATAGTTGCCGGAGACGCACAACGTAGATAACGCAGTGAACTGCTCAAGAATGTAGACTAGCCTTCTTGGGTTCTCACACGCGGGCAACCTCAAGATTTTGAGCTTTGTCAATTGTCCTAATGATACTAGAAGATCCTCCGAAATTGTAGGAACCCCTAGAGTTAGGGAAGTCAATGACTTCAAGTGGCCTATTGATTGCGATAGCCGTTCAAAATTCCCACACTTCAATAGCTCCAAATGGGATAGTCTTCTAAGTTGCCCCATGGATTTCGGAAATTCTACCAAGTTCTCGCAACTCCTTATGTGCAGAATTGAAAGTAAGGGAAGATGACCTAATGATTCAGGTAAGGTTCGGAAGTTTCCACAATGCTCTATCGTCAATTCTTCCAGAGAGGAGAGTTGGCATAAAGAATCTGGCAAGTGGTGAAGGTTTCCGCAGTGCACTAGCTCCAACTGCTCCAGTGAGACGAGCTGCCCAAAAGAATCTGGCAAGTGGTGAAGTTTTTCGCAGTACCTTAGCTCCAAACGCTTCAGTGAAACGAGCTGCCCAAAAGAATCTGGCAAGTGATGAAGGTTTTCGCAGTGCTTTAGCTCCAAACCCTTCAGTGAAACGAGCTGCCCAAAAGAATCTGGCAAGTGATGAAGGTTACTACAATGCAATTCTTCCAGTGAGGAGAGTTGGCATAAAGAATCTGGCAAGTGGTGAAGGTTCTCGCAGTACGTTAGCCGAAAACTCTTCAGTGAAACGAGCTGCCCAAAAGAATCTGGCAAGTGATGAAGGTTTCCACAATGCTCTAGCGTCAATTTTTCCAGAGAGGAGAGTTGGCATAAAGAATCTGGCATGTGGTGAAGGTTTCCGCAGTGCACTAGCTCCAACTGCTCCAGTGAGACGAGCTGCCCAAAAGAATCTGGCAAGTGGTGAAGTTTTTCGCAGTACCTTAGCTCCAAACCCTTCAGTGAAACGAGCTGCCCAAAAGAATCTGGCAAGTGATGAAGGTTTTCGCAGTGCTTTAGCTCCAAACCCTTCAGTGAAACGAGCTGCCCAAAAGAATCTGGCAAGTGATGAAGGTTTTCGAAGTGCTTTAGCTCCAAACTCTCCAGTGAAACGAGCTGCCCAAAAGAATCTGGCAAGTGATGAAGGTTTTCGCAGTGCTTTAGCTCCAAATGCTTCAGTGAAACGAGCTGCCCAAAAGAATCTGGCAAGTGATGAAGGTTTTCGCAGTGCTTTAGCTCCAAACTCTCCAGTGAAACGAGCTGCCCAAAAGAATCTGGCAAGTGGCTTACACAACAGGAAAATACCAAACCTCTCAATGATGTGAGCTGTCCTATGGATTCCGGTAATGTAACAAGGTACTGAGGTTTTAGACGCAAGTACTCCAGTTTGATGAGTTGACCTAGGGATTCCGGGAGGTTTCGGCAACCCTCTACATTCATGTCTATCTGTGGCTGTGATATCTTGCATCCCCGTAGTATCAAAGTTTTCAGCGACTTCAGTTCACCCACCGACTCTGGCAGGCAATTCTCTACACGCAAGTCAGTTAAGGTAGAAAGCTGGCTTGTAACGTCCGGCAGTTGCACAAGACTCCCACAGTGCGTTATTTCCAAGAATTCCAATGATGTAATCTGCATCAAAGATCTCGGAAGGTACTGTAACTTCTTGCAGCTTTCAAGTATCACCTCTCTCAATCTGTTCAATTGCCGAATCGATTCAGGTAGACTAGGGGCGACCTTTCCCTCTACATAACGTAACCCTCTTGGACTCACGCTGAGACCGAAGTTTCCGGGATCCTGCCACAAAGATACTAGATTCTCACATTTTGAGATGTAGAGTAATGACAACCGCTGCAAGTAAATGAAGCTCTCTGGAAGTAATGTAAAGGCGGTGCACTTCCTGATTGCCAAGTACTTCAGAGAAGGCAAGTAACCAAAGTTGTTCGGCAGCTTCCTAAGAGCCGGCAGGTTCCAGAGGTACAAGCGTTCAAGACTATGCAGACTATTGAAAGATTCACACAAACTTTCAAGCTTCTCGCACTTGTCAATGTGAAGTTTTGTTAGTTGCTGTAGTGTACTAAATCCCTCAGGGAGTCGCTCCAGTAATGGACACTCGTAGAACCGCAAGGTTCTAAGGGACCTTAGTCCTCCGAAGGTACCCGGCAAATGTGTCAAAGCGGGAAGATTTGACAGTTCCAAGTTAGTCAGGCAAGTTAGATGACTCGATGGATCGACCCTTGCCGGAATTGGCCACGCTTTCAAGGTGGAACAACCGCGCATCCTAAGAGCCGGCAGGCTCATGAGGTCCAAGTGTTCAAGATTATGCAGACTATCAAAAGATTCACACAAACTTTCAAGCTTCTCGCACCCATCAATGCGAAGTCTTGTTAGTTGCTGTAGTGTACTAAATCCCTCAGGGAGTCGCTCCAATAATGGACACTTGATCAACCACAAGGTTCTAAGGGACCTTAGTCCTCCGAAGGTATCCGGCAAATGTGTCAAAGCGGGAAGATTTGACAGTTTCAAGCTAGTCAGGCAAATTAGATGACTCCATGGATCGACCCTTACCGGAATTGGCCACGCTTTCAAGGTGGAACAATCGCGTAATTCCATGCTTTTTAGACACGGAAGTGCCAAGATAGAATCCGGGAGCTTCTCCACTGGAGCGCTCAAAGACAATTGTTCCAGTGCGGGAAGAAGGCCTAATGTTTCCGGTAGCTGCATGACAGTATCCTCAGAAGTATCATGGATCTGAAGGATTTGTAACTGTTTCAGCTTGTGAAAGTTCTTTGGTAGTCGTACTGACCTGCAGTTGTCCAAGAGCAAAACAGACAGTCGACTAAGGCATTCTACATTTTCCTCGGGGATCGGCCAGTGAGGCAGTGGCCAGAAGTACCGCCTTCTTTCTTTTGGTCCCGAGCAATCGATCATGTGCAACATGGCCAGATTCCGAGGAAGGATAAACATATCACTGTCTTTGCTCATGTTGACATTCGACATTCTCAACAACCGCAATGCTTCGAATCTGCCAATGGAACTCCACTTCAGGTTCTCTCGAGATCTATGATCCATCGCCACTGACAGTACTTCCACCATCCTGTTTCTCTGAGCAGCGTCTTCCTGCACGCACATGAAAAGTGACAGAGCACAGTTTTAACTACCGGAATAGAACTTCTTGCATCAATTAGGATACGTAAGAAAATCACGCCTGGCTACGGAAGAAAAGGGATTACTCACAACCAGAAATGGGCCAAAACATAAACGTTTGAGATTGGTTCATACCTTGCTTTCGTTCAGCACGTACTTCACGTCCTCTAGTTCACAAACTCGCTGGCCATGCTGGAACTCCCCTTTCTCATTCAGTATCCTCGAGAGCCACTTTCCCATGCTTCGTAGGAGCTTGTGAATGTAGATCGAACATACTTCACCAGCCATATCCGTTGGCACACGCACAGTTTGCCAAGAACCAGGAACAATTTGCAAGAAGCATCTATCTCTCAAGTTTTCAAGGGTCATGTCGATAAAACTCCCACGGGATCCGACTCCTGTTCTCCAAGCAACTTTGAGAACATCCAGATCGTACTGCTTCTTTGCAGGACCAAAGAAGTCAAAAGTTGCCAGATCCAAGAAAATTCTCTGCTCGTCCGGATTAAAGTCATCGAAAATCACTTTGAGCTTCCTCCATACTAGGTTCTCACCGACCCCATTCAAGGCTTCCCTCGCCCCGATACGCAATCTCTCCAGAACATCTCTCCAGACAAACTCGTTCTCTTTCCTACTGAGGTAATGACCTACCAGCTTTAAAGCAAGAGGCAATCCTTCGCATTCGTGCAAAATTTGAGATACCAACTCTTTCGGTATCCTTCGTAGCAAAGAGTCTTCCGGATCCACATGAGCTCGAAAGAGCTTCTCAGCATCCGCGTCGGACAAAAGTGGAACTTGAAACTCGATGAACGCATTGGACTGGGACATCATACCTTTGATGAATGTTGTAATAATCAATCGGCTCCCTTCTCCACACCACTTCGAATTCAGGAGCGGTAGTATCTGTTCTTCAGCTTCAACATCATCCACTATAATCAAGACCTTCTTGTTTCTTACGAGGGTCCATGGTGTCTCCCCCACTAAGGACACTTTCTTACCATTTCCTTTGTACAGCTTCTCACTGAAGAGTTTCTCGAATTCCGTCCCCTTTTGATTTCGAGGGACATTCTCAAGCTCCAGGAAGCAAACAAAATCGAACTGATGTTGAATGCGGACAAGAATTTCCTTCACAAGGCTGGACTTGCCTATTCCATCCATGCCTATCACCGAAACCCGTATTTGCTCTGGATTTCTCAAATCAAGCAACTCAATCACGCCGTCTATGCGTTCACCAAAGCATATCAAGTTCGATGGAACTTGAAGGCATCTTAGGAGGTCATTGCTACTTCCATCCTACATACAGATGGTCACAATATCTGATGTTAGAAACATATTTTCAAACAAAGCATCAATGTCAAGCTGCTCTTGGACCAATCCTCCGATCATAGTAATTTGCCAGACTTTCGTGCAAAGAAGAATCCACTGTTTGATCTTGACCACCAACCTCATCTTTGAGAATCTTCTCCAAAAAGTTAACCAGATAACAGAAACTGTTCGATTGTTGATCCTTCGGATTACAAATCGTGAAGTGATCCACGCCAGAGAAAGTAGCAAACACATCCACATCCAATCGACCCGATCCTTCTGGATTCACTAGAATGTGCTCGGAAGTACCTAAAGAGTCCGCCTGCACGTTGATGTAGAAGTGATGATATTTTCAATCAGTCAGAGTTGGGGGTTTGCTAACTACAGTAGGTTCAAATCGATATTTCTTGCAATCACCTTCTAGATCTAGAGCTACAGCAAACAATACAATATTGGAGTTGGTGTAACATCCAGTCCGGAGTGCTGAGAGGTTACTGGAGAGATACATACATTGTCGAAAATTGACATTAAAGTCACTGTTCCCGTCATATTGGCTTCATTCACTCCATAGACTCTCCAGTCGTATTTTCGATGTAATTCTGCAAACTCGTGGTTGATTCTCGCAGATTTCTCGTTCAACAAGTATAAATACCGTAGTAGAGGAGCTCCTTGATCTGGATTGGCTGGAAGAGGTATGGGAGAGCCTAAATGCGCTGTCGAATAGAAGAACATCCCTTTCAGATTTGCCAAAAACCTCCGATGAGGAAAACCCGAGCTTTGATGAATGAATCCGATCTGACTCGCCTTGATACAGATCTCCTTCAAGACCAGACCACCCACACAATGGCCGACCAAGACCACAGGACAGTCCCGGCCGAGGCCCACGTGCTGGACAAGAGCGTGAACGAGATTCTCTCTGATGAGGTACATGTCTACTCTCCCTTGGGAGTCGGAGGTCCGAGAACTTGAGTCATATGACACGGACAGAATGCGAGCCCGAGGAAGAGACTCAACGAGCCATGTGTTCAACCAACAGACGGAGCCATCGCGCGTCATCCATGTTCGGATGAATGCGTCTTCGCAGCCTCTGGTCTGAAAACCATGGAAGAAAACAATCTCCATGCTGATGGGACCAGATGCTGGTCTGTAGAACTCGTAGACATCGTCGTTTAGCTGTGAACCGGAACACACGTTGCCATAATGTCTGAATCAGTGACTTGAACCAGAAACTAACACACTGTGATGATAATTCAAGGATGAAATTAACTTTCTGTATGTAGTACCTGCAAGGTCGATATCCAATCTATGCTCCTGATTTCATCTACGTCGACTGATACCAAAAAATGTGAGTGGAGTGACTTACACGGATGCAACCGAAGTGCCTCAAATCTTCAGTAGAAAATGATCTTTGAGAACTGGAAGATGCCATAGACAATATGAACCTTCGCGGTAGAGGTTAATCCAGAATTTCGGACGCCCACACTTCTGTAGCTGGTCTGTCGGACCCAGAGTGTTCTGACTTGTATATGCAGACAGTGAGCTGATTGTCACTCGTGCAACCCCGTGCCATCATTCTCCGCAGCGAGTTTTCTGATGGATTCAGGAACCTAAAACTTTTCTCTGTTGATGAATGGTGAAAGCATCAGAAACATGAACTCTTAGGGAGTGTGGTACAACAGTTAACCACGTATATACGATTAAGTTACATGCAAAATGCTGGAACTATGTGACGACATAGTTACGGCTTATTAAGATGATAGTACCCTGTCACGCTGGGACCTTGCCAGTATAATAAAGCCGATCCCATCCAGATCCTAAGAGAATTCACGATCTCACGAGAATCACCACCCTGATATATACGCAAAGTTAACCGCGTTGCTATAAATCGCAAATACTACGATTCGATCAAGACTTATTGATGAGCTCGGGGTTGACACAACTGGGATTTCCTGCCGGCAGTCCAGAGGCAGCCGCAGCATCTCCAATATGTACTTTCCGCTTCACGAATTCTACCTTGTCAAACTACCCTACTCGAACCCTTCTTGTGCTATGATATAATTTGGCTTCCTTTGTGCTCGCACGGTCTCCCTCGCAACAGTAAGTCATCCCCGCTCTGATCGTCCAAACGGCGACTTCAATACAGAGCTTCGAATTCATTGCCAAACACTCTCCTTGTACACACAAAAGAGCAAATGCTTCACTTATCCTCATTTGAGTCTCTGCTCCTTCTATCAGTCGATGAGAAAGAACAAACAGCAATCGGACAGGTTACACAGACCAGAATGTCACAAGACGGGTGGACTTCAGCGCCAGAACTTAGTCAATTGGACGTCAAAGTCTGGCTGGGTACAATTTGCAAGCTCCAAATGGGTCCCAGTAAGCAGTAGTCTTTTACTTTCTGCATTATAAGCGTTGTCAGGTTCTGTGATTCAGCTGCTATACTTGAATATCACGAAACGCGACTTTCCACATCACCGTTCGTATCTTTCTTTGTGAGAAATATCTCAGTGCTTCCGAGTGCGCAAGTTTTGTGTACTCCCAACAGTCTGAGAAGAACATATTCCATCGTACTTCTAGGCAGAAGAGGAATTCCGAGTTCTTCAGCTTTCTGTGTCTTCCCGGGTGGATGATGATAATATGCGACAAAGATACCTTTGCTCTCCTCTCATTATACTATAAAGTTACATTAAGAGTACAACACATTAAAATTATTTGATAATTAAAAGATGGAAGATAAATTATCCACGTGAAAAATATATTACCCGCACATATGCACTTCCTCATTTTGAGCATTACTCATCTTATCGCGTGTGGACCAAGCAAGAATTCTATCCATAATGAATCATTACCTAGTTAAACTCGTCCTTGTGCAAAGCACAGGTTAAGCAGACATGAACAAGCATGCGCATTGCAAGTGTACTGGATGAGTATACTGGTATCTGCTACGCTACCTTGCTTCTGCATGTCTGAGGTGAAATGGGGATTGTTCACTTTGTTATGGAATTTTTCTCAGAAAAAATGCTAGTTTGATGTAGTTTCATCATGGGAATTTTCTGACTAATCTTGATACTCAACACAGAAGGAGAAACTTTTATTCAGTGCTCCGGATATCATGCCATGTGTAGCAGTCATATGTGCATTAGCTAGTCTCGTTAGGTCATTAGTGTGTTAGGAGAGATTTAGCTCAAACATTATAAGGGTATAGTGTTGGTGAGGGTTTTAAATTATGATATACTTGTCTATGTGTATGATATTATATGTATATTATGAATATGTGTGAACTTTTTGACAATGATGTATGTTGTGTAGCAATGTATATGCGTACTATAAATTATAGTTACATGTATTTATAACGGAATTTTTCATTAAACTTTTGAGTGCACATACTTTTTTTTTGAAGGAACATATACTTTTCCAGGTCTAGCATCTGGCAAAACTCATTCAACACGGTCTTGGATACGAGAAACAATTGTTAGCATTTCATATCGCATACACAAATACAACCTTCAAATTCTAAAATATTCCTTTTCAGCTCAACTAGAGAGTAAAGACTAATATCATATTTTATACAAGATATCATGATTGTTCACTTCAGCTTATTCCATTAAATAAAGAATGAATTTAAACTAAAAGCAAAATAAACTATCCACTTGGATATAACAACAACTAATCCCAATCTGGTTATGTCTAGTTGTCAGCTAGCAATTTTTTAATGTTAGCATGCATATTATGCACTGCAGAATCTCATTTTGACACTTTTTTCCAGACATCTTCATTTATGGCAGTGGCATTGTCATCTGCGATCCAAACCTACCATCAGTTCCAAACAAGTGATGGTAGTTTCGAGTTCACTGTTACTGGGACCTAAAGGTCAAAAGCCAAAAGTCTACCCAGCCAGAAAGTGATATCTAGTTGACTAGTTTTGGGCATCAAAGTAGTTCTCCGATCATTATAGGTTGTATGAAAGATCTGAACTTAATTATGATCGAGTATTTAGCAGCCCGACTGATTGATTCCAATCAGATTCTAGCTACGTGCATGTTTGCATGTCTCCTTGTGCGGACGACCTGGAGAATTGCAGGGACATACAGGATTCTCTGAATATGAAGTGTTTTTTTTTTTTTTTGGAGTTTTTCTGTGTACTATTCATTCTATTATATATATTGTATATAAACTATAATTTAAAAAACACTTGATCGTTTGATCTTATGAGAAAGTCTATCCATCTTTATATTTTTTTTAAATCGTATGATCATGACTTTTTGATCCTAAAGATAATTTCTCTTCTGTTTCAACTCGATAAGTGGTTTAAAGCTGAGAATCACTCCCTCCTCGGGCTTGTGTTATACATGAACCATAATCAAGCTTAAAGCTCGTTTTTTACGATTGACGTTTCCGTTTATAGTCCTTCACTCTTTTTTTCCTCCGTTCACTTCAAGATTCACAGTCAATCATGTCTTGGAGTGTTCAGATCTTTACATACAATCGATTGGGTTCTACAACAAGAAGGAGAGATGAGATTGTGAGATGCATCCATTGGCTCATGTGGCGTGCTTGATACATGGATATCTTGAGTTGTTGTCCATATCAACCATTAGATAATACCAACAAGCATTTTGTTGTTGGAGACACAAGATCTCAAGTTTGTTGGGACCATTCACTTGGTGATGTTAATGTCAGACGTGTGCTGGAGAAGTCAAAGTTTACATGACACACGATCTAGTATGTTTTGAGAGATGTTACGGATCTTACGACACCTCCAGATGCATCAGGTAGATTCTTCAATGTACATCTTGGAGAACGTTCTTTTGTTGGTTGATGCTCGTACACATATGATAACGAGTATGCACCACGTGCGGTCTTGTGTTGGATCCGTAATGTTGTTAGATGCATCGAAAGTGAGATCTCATGCACATCATCCATGATTGTGATAGATGAATTTGTTACCGAGGGAGGTACTCAATCGCACGCACGATGCAATGAGACGTCAAGCGCATCTCACGATTGATGACATCTTGGATGCAGGACGGCAATCTCGTGTAGTGAGAGTCGTCGGTAAGTCACCTATGACAGTGATGAACCTAGTGGGACGACTTAGGATAGCATTGCTCACTTTAGTGAGCTTTCCAGCGTCACATGCTTACATAGATGGAGGACCTGAGTTTGCGTGGAACTACTGAAGCTCAATACAAATGAGAGAGAGAGCGAGCAGATGCTAAGATGGGGCTCTAATGTGAACTCAAAACTTGAATGTCCGTGGAGGTGCATTCTCCTTCTTTATATAGTGATAAGAATAGTATATGATAAGCTTCAGGTCAATGCTGACCTCTCAAAGTGAGCACACGGTCGCTAACGTGGCTTACATGCAGCCTTAGATCCGAAACAACATCTAGAGGGTTTAGAATGAGCCACATGAGGGCTTGTTGGAAAGCTCCAGAAGCTTCCTTTTGGAAGCTTCTCGGTGGACTTTTGGTGCTCCCGCTTATTGATAGAAGTACTCTTTTGCTGCATGTATTCTACCCCCAACTTAGCCGTAACTAATTCTTATACCAAATATTTCTACTAAATCAATTTTTCCCTCTAGTTGATAAGTAGTGCTCTACTTATTACAAACCTCCTCTCTTTTAAGGAGCAACATCCTCGTTGCTCATATGCTGTTCGAAAGCTTTCACTACGAATGGAGTGTGTGCAAGATTGGTTTTAGGTTCCCATGTTGCTTCATGTAATGGATATCTTTTCCATTTCATCAAGTAATCTATCCGTTGATGAAGAGTCCCAGGAACACGTTTTTTTAAGATGCTTTTCACTTCAAACTCTTCCTCGTCATCGATAATTTGAGGAAGAGATCGTGACTCTTGTGAATCTCCAAATTGATGAGGTCGTGGTGTATATCACCATAATAAGGATACATGAAAAACTGGATGAATCCTCATGTGAGATGGAAGTTCGAGTCGATATGCAACTGCTCCAATTCTATGAACAACAGAGAAAAGTCTGATGAAACGAGGGTTGAATTTACGACTGTCGATCAGAGTAAGGTTGATTATGGATAACCAAACTTGATCACCAATTGTGAACTCTTCATGCCGACGGTGTCGTGACGAGAGTCTTTCTTGGAGAGGGCGGACCTCCTGACTGTGATAGATCAAAGAGAAATGACCAGAAAGGAAAATAGCTCGCTGCAGACGATGAAATCTCAAAACACAGCCTCTTGTGCTCACCAATTGCAAAACAAACACTCAATCACGCACTAAGGTACACAAATAGATCTCTCCGGAGTAGAAATAGCTTTATTTCAGCGTCAACTGCTTCACTGTTTAAGAAAATATCTCTCTCCTCCTCTCCTAAGTCCTTCTCAGCTGAAAATTCCAAGGAATTTGATCTTACGACAACCAAAGCCTTGTCAAAAACGATCTCTTTTCAATAAACCACCTCTGTCCGTTCAATTCTACTCCTTCCAAACCTCAAAACTGTGTAACATATGAGGTTCTTGTCTCCAAAACACTTTCCTGCCTCTCTCACGGTCTCTCCTGTTCACTCCACTCACTTCTGTCAGAAAAATCGATCCTCACTCAGCCTCCAAGCTTCTCAACGTCTCCTCTCCTCAATCCACTCAATTCTGTCAGAAAAATCGATCCCCACTCAGCCTCCAAGCTTCTCAGCGTCTCCTCCCTTCAATCCACTCAATTCTGTCAGAAAAATCGATCCCCACTCAGCCTCCAAGCTTCTCAGCGTCTCCTCTCCTCAATCCACTCAATTCTGTCAGAAAATCGATCCCCACTCAGCCTCCAAGCTTCTCAGCGTCTCCTCTCCTCAAATCCCTAATTCTCCTCCTTTCTCCTCCTTCCGCCTTAGTTCTCTCAGAAAACTCCCTTGAAAAAGTGTCCCCCGATCTCCAGCCGCCGCAGGTATTAAACCTAAAAGTTAAGGCCCCTGCTTAAGCTGCCCCCCTGCTGTCCTTATAAGTGCAGTCACTTATCACAAGCAGGGCCCTAGCTTAAGCTACCCCCCTGCTGTCCTTATGCGTATAGAGCATTTTTTACAAAGTTGGCCCCCTTTTAATACAAGTTTCACAGTTGTCTCCACAAACTCTACCCCTACACTAATAAAGGTTCACATACCCTCATTCTCCATCCCAAGCCTACTCGACGATTATTTAACTATTTAACAAAAGTTTCCTGTGCTCTTGATGCCATCCTGAATATACTACAAGCCATCCAATTTAGGCCGAAGCCCCTACACTTATGAGGCTGCCCCACAGGGCTTACAGCCCCACCATATGCGCACCAGGTATCTCCCATAGTATATTCAGGATGGCATGCGGAGGCTTAGGCCATGAAGCCCACGATTAAAGGAGATACCGGTCTCCCGCCCCTAGGTATACAGGACATGGCTGAATACCCAACATAGACTCCCATCCGAGAGGCCAACATGCCAGAATAGGAACCAGAGGCCAGGAGGGATTGATCCTGAGACCACTTCCCTCCTAGGCAGGCGCCCTATCACTAGGATGGCCTCTAGTTCCGTTCTAAAAGGATTTAAACTTTGTACATATGCTTTTACTGTAGAAATCTTCCTGCAAAGTCTTTACTAGCCTTTTCTGTGCAAACTCCTCTATACAACTCCGTTTTTAATGAACAAGGAGTCAAAACTATAGTATTCAAGAACACCTACACACGCACGCTATCAGATTCTGAGTTCGAGTCTCGAGCCAGAATCGACGGATTTCCCTCTTTCACATATTTCACAGCCTAAAACTCGTACTAACTATTGCTTCAAACACTTTCTGTCAAAACTAGAAGCATGAGGTCGCTCTCCTCGTCGTGCTTTACATCCTGGTGTCTTTCGACTCCCTTAGGGGTGATACTCCAACCCAAGCTAGGGGGCAGCTTGTCAAGCATGGCCCCAGCTTAGCTCCTGCCTAGCTTGTTAAGCTGCAGGGCAGCTTCCTTTACACAACAAAGAAAAGATCTCTTTGCAACTAGTTTTCATTGTACAGACCCATGTACAACACGACATTCACCCCCTCCAAACCTGCACATCCTCTGGTATGTGCCAATCCGTCACCGATCCTCGTGGTCCTCCAAATCGTCTTCGCTCTCTTCGACCGCCTCAGAAAGGTCTTCATTTGCTCCTGTCTGCTCTGAACCTAAGAACTCAGCTAACTCTACAGCCTCCCCTCTTTTCTTGAATAACTTCACTCGTTTCCCAGCAACTGGAAGTCTTAAAGGCGTGCCATCTAACTCTTGCAAGGAATAAGTAGCATTCTGATGTACATCAGAGACAAGGTACGGGCCAAACCACCTTCTCGAAAACTTTCGGATTGTAGAGTGTTGGTTCTCCAATGTGCTGTCGTATACCAACACCCAGTCCCCAACTTGTATCAGTTTTGGCCGAAGTCTATGAGTCTTATCAAACCTCTCCTTGTTCCCAAGTCGAGCCGCTTTCAGCCGTCGCTGCGCTTCAGCGAGATCCTCCTCTCTACATTCTAGCTGTCTGATTCGTAGTGAGAGAAGTTGCACACGGTCCATATTGTCCTCCCATGGCAAGGTAGCCCAGGTAGGAAAGTCTTCTTCTGCTGGCATCATTGGTTTCTGTCCTAACATTAACTCAACAGGCATGTACCCTGTAGTAGAACAATGTGTTGTTCTATCCGCCCATAAAGCAAAAGGGAGTAACCTGGGCCACTCTCTATGCTTACCATCACACGCTTTCACCAAAGCCTGAACTATCGATGGATGTCCTCGCTCGCTCTTGCCAATCCCCTCTGGATTCATCGCAGTAGTAAGCTTGAGCTTCACACCATATCGAGCAAAAAACTCTTTCGCTTCCGTACTCCGTAGTTCTCCCCTATCTGCCCGTAGCCTTCCTACAGACCCATACCTGCAGATAATATCTTCAAGAACAAACTTACATATCCCCTCTGTGGTCTTCGTCCTCAAAGCTCGCCCTTCTACAAAGTTGGAGAGATCCTCACGAGCCAGAACCAAATATCGCATGCCCTATAACCCCAGAGGCATTACCACCAAGTCGAGAACCCACTGGAAGTGAATGCAAGACGGATAAGTTGTCACAAGACCGTCCCTATACCGGATCTTTGAGTAGAACTGACAATGCAAACAGGAGCTGACGTAGTTCACCACATCCTGATACAGACCTTTCCACCAGTACCTCTCCTTCAACTTGGTGTAGGTAGCCCAAATCCCTCGATGTCCGGCCCATAAGGTATCATGGAACTCCTTCATTAATTGCTGCTTAGTCTCTTGATCGTCCACTACCCGTATGAACATCCCATCTCTCCTCTGTGGTCGTCTCCAAAGATACCCATCATGCAGAAGATAGTTGTAAGCTTGTTTCCTTATCTCCCTGAACTCTACTTTGCTCCATCTCTCCTGCCTCTCCAACAAGCTCAGATAATACCCTATGTCACGAAGTCTACCTGTGTAAAGCTCCTCTCTAAACATCAACGGCTCCAAGTTTGTAGCCCGTCGATTAACCTGACACTGAGCATCCTGTCTCTCTTCTTCCTCAGCTTCTGAAATCATGACATCCTCATCCACAAATCGAGCCCTTGACAACATATCTGCAACCATATTCTCCTTTCCTTTTATATGCTTCAGCTCTGGATTCAAGCTTCTAATATAGGCAATCCAACGTAACATTGCTATGTCTGGCGTGGTACAGTTGGATATCATGCCTAGTAGAGGTAGACAATCCGTTTCCAGGACTACATGAGCACCAATCAGAAACTCACGATCTGTCTTCATTGCTGTCACCGCTCCCCACAACTCACGCTTCACCTGAGGATAATCTCGTTGCCTGTCTGTCAAGATCCTAGCTCCAAACCTAGAGGTAAGCCGCAATCCATCCGCATCATCTTGACCTATCGCCCAGCCAATTGCCTTTGGGCTAGTATCTACTGTGACAATGACAGGTCTCCCACATCCATAGTCTACTCTTCTCAAAACAGGCGGAGACTGTAGAGCCTCCTTCAACCTATTCATAGCTTCTCAATGGACTGAGGCCCATATAAACCTCTTACCCTTCCTCAATAATGCATACAAAGGCTCAGCAACATGAGCATAATGAGGAATGGATAAACGATAAAATACACAAGCACCTAGAAAACGTCGAACCTCTGTGATATTCCTACAGTCTGCCATCCTTGCTATGGCTTCAACCTTCTCGGGGTTTGGTCGTCTTCCAAAAGCTCCACACAGATGTCCAACCACTAAAATCTCAGACACACCAAACTTGGACTTAGCTCCCGACAGGGTGAGATGTACCTCCTCCAAGCGAGTCAAGATACGTTCTACATCCCTGATATGATCCGCAACGAACCTTCTACACCCACTCGCAAGTACTGCTTCATCCTTGTCTTCAATCGCGCAGCCCTTTATAGGAATATCATCTAGAAATGGAATGGTAACATCAGGCACAAACTCCCTTAGTACCTTGTGCATCGCATTCTGCATATGAGCCACCGAGTTCGTCGCTCCTTGTGGAAGAGTACACATCCGCATCAATCCCAGGGGCGTACGCATAGTAGTTAAATCCCTACTCTCCACAGCCAGCTGGAATTGATCATAACCAGAATATAGATCTCCTATTGAATAGATAGCTCTCCCTGCAAATGCCTCTGCTACCTCTTCAATCACAGGACCCGTCCCAACGTTACGAATGGTTACGTTATTCGCAGGCTGTAGGTCTTGAATAAAACGTAAAGCTCCTGACTTCTTGGGTACAGTGAACCATCTGCTAGAATATGGTCCCATGGACGGCTCAAGTATCCTCATCTGTACCTTCTCTTTAACAACTCGATGAGTTTAGGCAACAAAGCACGAGGAACTGGGATTGGTTTCAGATCCCAAGGCACATGAGGGATTGTAAATATAACCATAGGCGTTATAACCTGCGGGTCCACACAACCTATCTCCTCTGCTGAAAAAGAGAATGCTTTACCATGCTTTACTACCATCTGTTCAAACACTGTCTTCTCGACCTCAGTCAAGAATTCACCCCCTCCTATCTGGAGCTCCTTCAATGTCTCCTCAGTAAACTGGTGCCCTACTCGTCTATGATCACGCAATATAGGTTCAGTCCCCACTAACTGTACTTGCTGCTGGGAGTTAGTAGGTAGTTGAGCTGCTACCGGTCTTACCTTTCTCAGTACAGATTTGTACTTCGCATGGACGTCTGCTTCCTGAGGGAGTGCACACCAACAACTTGCTTCTCTCCCTTCATTATTCTGCATCGGATGAGGAAAGAACTACAGGTATGTAGCAATCTCGTTATATATGCATCGAGAGTGGATAGGGATCACCACCACACTATTTTTCCCCTCCATCAATCTACTCACATTGTCTAACCAACCAACAGCCGACTGTACAGACATAAACTCTTCAAACAACCCAGAAACCACTTCGTCTTCAGATAGAACTCCTACACGCCACAACCCTGATACCTGTTTCACCATCCATCTTTTTGTATTTTCCTCCATATCTTCAACTCTTGTAAATCGGCTCCACCCATCTGCCTCAAACATCACCAATCCAGACTGCCAACTCTGTACACCACACATGTATCCAGACCTTTGTACATGTCTCGCTTCCAACTCTGACGGGACCTCAACAGTAGGTTCTACACCCTTGTCTTCCCGCCCTACATGAGTGGATTGCGAAAAACCTTACATCTCTTCGTCTGAGAATCTCTAAGGGTTTGTCTGTTCCGCTCATGTCTTGAACGAACCGTCAAAAACTGTACTGAGTACTTGTCATCAGGACTCCGAACTCTAGCATAATGAGACCCATCGTTCATCACCTTTGTCTCCATCCGAACAGCGGTGATGTATGGTTGGCCCAGTATGACAGGATAGGAGGCAGATGACTGTACAAAGAAATGCTGATCAATCTCTACATCCCCAATCCTTACACGCATATTGGGACAAGCTCCGTGTAACTCACCCTTTTGGTTATTTGCAGCTCGAAGCACCCAACCATGATTCCTTTCGATTGGCCACTGTCCCTTTTCATACACCTCCTTGGAAATGATGTTGATCTCCGACCCGTGATCCACAAGTGCAGGTACTGGCTCAGAAAGTCCTCCAAGCCGAACTTGCATCTCTGTTGTCGCTCTTGCCTAGTGCTTCTCCTTGAAATCGCTGTCTGCGCTTGACCCATCCTCTTCAAACTCCTCATCTTCATTCTCAATAACAGCAGGACCAGCAACCCATGCCTCATACTTATCATCTCCGAACTGATCAACACCAATAGCATCTACTGCTCCAACCATCTGACTACTTACTTGTTCAGTCAATACCTGTCTCTTTCTCTTCATGATGTCTATTATCAACTCATGAAACTCTCTCTTTGCGATACCAAGCACTTCACGAAGAGTAAATTCAACTCTAGCATCCAAAATGCGTTGCTCTAGAACAGCACGCAAGTCTGTTGTTGTTTTGATGTCTGCCGCTAACTTGTAAGCTGGAGCTTTCCCTTTCTCCTGTGCTGTAAACCTCTTTCCTCGTACTCTATCTGTAGCAGTAGTCTCTTGTGGCAAATCCTGCACACCTTCCATAGGATCCACTACAGGTGGTGGAGCTGTAGAGGTAGAAGGTATATCTTCTGCAGCAAGAAATCTTCCAGCTGGTACAGATGGTGATGGTTCAGCTGCTCTCCTCCTTGTAACCCTCCGACGTCACTATCTTCTGGTACTCCTGCATCTAAGTCAGAAGCGTCCCGTCTTCTTTTGTCTTCGATCATGGCATCTTGTTCACCACTCGTCTCTAAAAACGCTCGAATAGAAGTTGCATCTACTGGGTCTCTCCATCCAGTAGCTCTCCTAATGCTTTCAGCACCTCTCTTCATCATTTCGACCGGAACCTCAACAGCCTGCTCAACCATAGTTGGATTAGAGCGCACCTCAACTCTCCCAGTATATACATCAGCCTCCGCAGAACCCGCAGTCATCGCTATAGTATTCGCACCAGTAAGTGCTAGAAGAGAACTCCTCATTCCTCCTCTTCCAAAATATGTGTTCAGAGGCTGCCCAGTGGCGGTTAGATACAGCCTGTTGTTCTGATAGTTGACTACACCCTCTCGCAAGGCAACCGCCAAGTCTTGACAGTCTCCTCTGAGATGATCTGGACTATCGCACCAAATACATCTCCTGGTAAAGGTTCCTCCTACAGGTCGGGCACCTGGTGCAACAGGTCGTTGATCTCTCCTCAAGTCTGCCATCTCAACCCTCAAATCTCTCAACTGTTGAGTAAGTTCTTCTATCAAGTTATGTTGATTTCGATTCTCAACAGGTCGCTGCTGCTGTCTAGGTCCTCTCTGTGCTGGGATAGGTACTGCAGGCGCTTGAGGAACCACTTGGGGAACCACTATAGGTGCTTGAGGAATCACAATAGGTGCTTGGGGTATTGCAGGAGGAGCTACAGGAACATGAGGAGCTACTCTCTGCTCTGGCAAGGTCTCTGGCTGCAGTACCATCCTACCACGACGTTGTCTAGCAAGGGTGGATACTGCTTCTTCTACTCTCCTCCAATCAGATGTAACTCCTCCTTCAGCTCCTCGATCAGCCAACATGAAGCAAAGTCTATCTGCTGTGAACTCATCCAGAGCCCCTAAGAACAACTCTGTCTTCCTAGCATCCAACGTCAACCTCTCTAGACCAGAAAGCTGAGAGTACCTCTTCTCAAACTCACGAATTATCTCATTCAATCTCATGGAACGTCCAGGCTGACGCTCTATCCAATCCATAAGGGTTCTTCTGGTGACTCTTTCAGAATCCTCTTCTAGAAACTCTTCTCTCAGTGCACGTTCAAACAGAGTCCACCCACCTAAATGTCTTCTCTGTAAATTTCTCACCTTCTCTCTCAATTCAGGGACAACAGTCAACTCAAAGCTTAGAATTACCTCAACTTCAGGTGCCCTCACTAACTCCATCTCACCCACATACTCCCGCAGGTACCTAGTAACGTCTCTTCCATCGAACCGCCCACATCGACCAACAATCGCTTGTAATGCTCTTGTGGACTTCTGCTCAGCTCCCCCAATTGCAAGTTGCTGCTGAATCAAAGCAGCCAACGCCTGAGACGTGTCTACAGCAGGTTGTGCTGTTGCTGTTGGAACCACCGTAGGCCCTCCTTGAGAACCAATTCCTTCCTGAACAGGAGTCCCTTGAACAGGAGCACCTTGAGCAGCAACCACACCTTGTACAGCAGCACTGTGATCCATTTCTCTCTCAATCTGGTCAATTCTCCAATCAATCACCCCAATTGCTCTCAGTGGAAGCACCAGATGTCGTGACGAGAGTCTTTCTTGGGGAGGGCGGACCTCCTGACTGTGATAGATCAAAGAGAAATGACCAGAAAGGAAAATAGCTCACTGCAGACGATGAAATCTCAAAACACAGCCTCTTGTGCTCACCAATTGCAAAACAAACACTCAATCACGCACTAAGGTACACAAATAGATCTCTCCGGAGTAGAAATAGCTTTATTTCCGCGTCAACTGCTTCACTGTTTAAGAAAATATCTCTCTCCTCCTCTCCTAAGTCCTTCTCAGCTGAAAATTCCAAGGAATTTGATCTTACGACAACCAAAGCCTTGTCAAAAACGATCTCTTTTCAATAAACCACCTCTGTCCGTTCAATTCTACTCCTTCCAAACCTCAAAACTGTGTAACATATGAGGTTCTTGTCTCCAAAACACTTTCCTGCCTCTCTCACGGTCTCTCCTGTTCACTCCACTCACTTCTGTCAGAAAAATCGATCCTCACTCAGCCTCCAAGCTTCTCAACGTCTCCTCTCCTCAATCCACTCAATTCTGTCAGAAAAATCGATCCCCACTCAGCCTCCAAGCTTCTCAGCGTCTCCTCCCTTCAATCCACTCAATTCTGTCAGAAAAATCGATCCCCACTCAGCCTCCAAGCTTCTCAGCGTCTCCTCTCCTCAATCCACTCAATTCTGTCAGAAAATCGATCCCCACTCAGCCTCCAAGCTTCTCAGCGTCTCCTCTCCTCAAATCCCTAATTCTCCTCCTTTCTCCTCCTTCCGCCTTAGTTCTCTCAGAAAACTCCCTTGAAAAAGTGTCCCCCGATCTCCAGCCGCCGCAGGTATTAAACCTAAAAGTTAAGGCCCCTGCTTAAGCTGCCCCCCTGCTGTCCTTATAAGTGCAGTCACTTATCACAAGCAGGGCCCTAGCTTAAGCTGCCCCCCTGCTGTCCTTATGCGTACAGAGCATTTTTTACAAAGTTGGCCCCTTTTTAATACAAGTTTCACAGTTGTCTCCACAAACTCTACCCCTACACTAATAAAGGTTCACATAACCTCATTCTCCATCCCAAGCCTACTCGACGATTATTTAACTATTTAACAAAAGTTTCCTGTGCTCTTGATGCCATCCTGAATATACTACAAGCCATCCAATGTAGGCCGAAGCCCCTACACTTATGAGGCTGCCCCACAGGGCTTACAGCCCCCCCCATATGCGCACCAGGTATCTCCCATAGTATATTCAGGATGGCATGCGGAGGCTTAGGCCAGGAAGCCCACGATTAAAGGAGATACCGGTCTCCCGCCCCTAGGTATACAGGACATGGCTGAATACCCAACATAGACTCCCATCCGGGAGGCCAACATGCCAGAATAGGAACCAGAGGCCAGGAGGGATTGATCCTGAGACCACTTCCCTCCTAGGCAGGCGCCCTATCACTGGGATGGCCTCTAGTTCCGTTCTAAAAGGATTTAAACTTTGTACATATGCTTTTACTGTAGAAATCTTCCTGCAAAGTCTTTACTAGCCTTTTCTGTGCAAACTCCTCTATACAACTCCGTTTTTAATGAACAAGGAGTCAAAACTATAGTATTCAGGAACACCTACACACCCACGCTATCAGATTCTGAGTTCGAGTCTCGAGCCAGAATCGACGGATTTCCCTCTTTCACATATTTCACAGCCTAAAACTCGTACTAACTATTGCTTAAAACACTTTCTGTCAAAACTAGAAGCATGAGGTCGCTCTCCTCGTCGTGCTTTACATCCTGGTGTCTTTCGACTCCCTTAGGGGTGATACTCCAACCCAAGCTAGGGGGCAGCTTGTCAAGCATGGCCCCAGCTTAGCTCCTGCCTAGCTTGTTAAGCTGCAGGGCAGCTTCCTTTACACAACAAAGAAAAGATCTCTTTGCAACTAGTTTTCATTGTACAGACCCATGTACAACACGACAACGGTGTCCATCGGCATATTGCTTTGTCGATTCTGAACAACTTGTAGTTTCACCTTAGCTTTTTTTACTCCTTGTTGAATTTGTGCAACAAACTCACTGACAGCATCTACTTTGGTGTTGACTGACGATGATGCACCGAATCGTGTAAAGCTTGCTGGTGTGAGAGAATGTTCTCCGTACATGAGATAAAAAAGAGTTTTGCGAATAGATGCATTGAGAGAGTTGTTGTAGACAAATTCTACCAAAGGAAGTAAGATATCCTACTTCGCTTGCTCCTCCAGAGTAAAAGCTCGTAGCATGTCTTCAATTGTGCGATTGGCTTCAGTTTGTCTATGGGTCTATGGGTGATAAGCAGTAGACACGACAAGTTTAGTTTTGAACAAACCAAATAGGGTTCTCCAAAATAGACTAGTAAACTGAGGATCTCTGTCTGTTATACGCATCCGAGACAGATCGTATTGAGCAAAAATGATGTTCAAGTATAACTGGACAAGTTGCGGTGCTGAGACATCTTTCGTGGTTGGTCAAAGGTGGATCATCTTGCTAAGCTTATCGACGAAGACGACTATATAATAATATCAAAACATCCATAAGCGGTAATGGACGAGAGGTCCGGAAAGGACTCTATGTTTAGTAAAGCTGAAGACCCATTGACACTGATAGAACGCAAGAAAGTCAAAGTTGCATTCGACAACTAATTTTTGCCCGCTAGAGAAAATATACCGTAGTCTAAAGTATATTGGCACTAGTGAATTTCACTTTTGTATTTTTAACGAATCTTTCTAGAAAATTTTACTTTTCTGTGATTAGTCATACCTAGATCTTGTACCTCACGCGAATGCTTATCCACATATTCAAAATTTTTTTATTTTATATTTTATATTGATTTCTGAAAAAAGATTAAAATTATAGTTTTAGACTTGGTGATATCATGAAGTTTGGATGATAACGTGAAATACGATAAATTTTGCTAGTGAATTCATGAAATATCTACCGTTATTAAATTAATACTAAACTAAAAACACAAATAACTTCTCAAATAGGTGTTAATTATTCGCCCACAGAGCTGACGTGAATATACTTGGGACTACGGTACTACAAAAACTGCGAACTGCGAACTGCCATCAAAACACAGTTTGATAACGTGGCGAGACGAGAAAATCTTCATTAATACCGAGATGTGTAAATGATTTCACTTGTTGAACCTACTATCGCCAGTCAAGGATGCAATCAAATAACGCAAAGTTAAGAGGGTGTGGTCAAATAAATTTCTGCTTTTATTATCAGGTCTTAGGAAGTAGAATGAGAGAAACTCTCTTGGTAAGTCATGGAATGAAGCATTTCACCTCATCTCAGAGAAAAAAAGAAAAAACTCACTTCACCTCATCAACTCACTTCACCTCACCCCAACAACGTTCGGTGGAGTAAACTCCATTCAGAAACGAAGAAAAACTAAAAACAAACTTGAAAGAGAAAGGAAAAAGGATCGAAACGTCGCTACATTGAGACAAATCCTTTAAACAGAGAAAAATAATTTATTTGTTTTCACGCATGTAACTCGACCAACGTCTAAGGCCCGCCCCGCACTACCTCGGCCGTGTATAGCCAGCGCCATTTGCGGCGCTACAGGCCTCAGTAAATTCGAAAGATCCGCCGAAGTTGGAGGGAGTTGTAAAGAATTCCTCAACTCGACACTCCTTAGAACACTCTGCTTTCTCAGTCATTATTTGTTTAACTATTTTTTATTAGGACGCTAACATACAGTCGGCAAGTGTTATCATTATCAATTATGGTATTATAGAAGCAAAGACGATATCTATGGTAGGGCCATCCTCCTTGGTCTGACATGTTTCTCTACAAATCTTCACCTTGAAAAGCTAGTCCACATGGGCCTTAATACTTCAAACTATGAATCATAGATTACATAAAAATTTAGTATTATACTGAAACTATATATAAAATAAAACTCAACAACTATTCACTAAATAAAATTATCTCATATACTGCATACTTCACTGCGGCGAACGACTGGCACGTAGTGAACTGAGCGCGGTGACACGTATGAGAGAGGAACTTGCCGGTGAACTGCACAGATGATTCCTTCCTTCGCTTCTTCCTGAATCCTGTGTGATTATTCTGTCTGCGTCTTTGCAGCTTTGACCGGCCGATGGCAGCAAAAGCAAAAGTCGAGTCGATCTCCGCGTGTGCTACAGAAGAAGGCAGAAAGAAAAGAAATCATTTCATTCATTCCTGTTGTCTGATGCTTCGGGAATCCTCCGAGCTTGAGACGTGCAGTTCTGGAATTCCTGAACTACTTCATCGACTAAAGGAAGAATTTCCTATGGTGGTCGTCATTCAACTGACATTTCCTTCTGTTCCTCATGTCAACCCACGAATCGGAAGTGTCGAGGCTGGCGTAACATCTCGTTCTCGCTAGGACTGGAACTGTCGTGGAGCGTATTTCGAGAGAGGGAATCAAACGAGCAGTATCAGAGTCAACACTGACTACTGAGTCTACAGGTCTACTGGAAAGGGGAAATAGTAGAAGGTCGGGGAAGGAGAGAAGAAGAGTTGGCAGAAAGGAGATGAGACTTGGCTCGGCCACATGAAGACAACAACAGCAATGAAATACGACTCGTTCATTCAATGACTTGAAGAAGAAATTCTCAGCAGCCAGAAGCTCATGCAGCTGCTTCGTGTATATCTAGCTGATTTACTTCATGAGAATCGAAGGAAGGAAGAACCGAGCCTAACTGAGTGTCATGTGCAGTACCGTTGACGTCACTTATTACAGATTACTTGACCGCGCCTGTAATAAGTTTGTTGAACTTGACCCCACCCTTCTTGACTCTGTGTTATTTGGTCGCACTCTTGACTAGCTACAGGTTTATCACTATGTGAAGACACTACAACAAGACAAGTAAAAGGTAAGCTCGGCTGATAATCTCCTGTAAATATGTTTAAATTCAACTTTTCCTTTATATACATGGCTGACTGCTAACATGTACTTTTCTTATTTCGACGATGTGACACCTCAAGTAGGTATTTTTTGATTTATCATACCTCTCTTAAACGATATATTGCTGGATCACACCTTTCACTGGCTACCGACTGTACAACCGGTCGAAGAAATTCATATCTCATCATATACAGTAATTTTCTCATAACAGTTTACAAAACTTTTGCACTTTCAGTATTTTATAAGTTTCATCTGCAAATATATATTTTTTAATTTTAAAATATTGATTTCTTTACTTGTTATATCTTAAACATCCGCATGTCTATTAAAATCACAGAAACTGTATCTTTATATATTATAAAGTGTTTGAAATCTTATTTTCAAAATTTTTGTTACAATATTTATCAAAGATCATAGCATCCATAAAAATTATGTGATTCATTATGATTATCTGGATACTGATGTAAAGATCTGTGCTTTTTGTGCAAAGACGTTGCACTCATTTTTGCGTGGCAACAAACACGGAGAGCTTAGCGTGTGCAAGAAGCTCTTTTGAGGGGGTTTTATTTACTCTCCCCCGAGGGTAAATGAAATAAATAAACGGTTGAAACAAATATTTTATTATATTTAATAAATTAAATTAAATTCTATATTATTATATTTACATCAAAACTTATATTCAAATCTGTTAAAAGTATCCTTCGGACGTTTTCACTTAATTCATAGAATCACATATTTACGTACACTCGTGACCTATGGTATTTATCTCTGAATAATGTTATTTCTTCTATGTAATAATTATAAAAAGCTTACATATACGTTACATTGATTATAGCTCTTTCCACATTACATACTTATAGCACGAACCTGGACAGCAAGAGCAATTTTTATTTTGTTATGAGCAAAAACAACTTTTAATTACTCGAAGTGTCAACCGCAGTAGAATCTCGGACACGTTTATTGTTTTTAAATTATTCGTTTTTTATTCCGATGATATTTAAGTCTTTTATTTCTCTACACCAAGAACTAATTAGGATAGTAAAGATGAAAAGGCGGGCAGCATATTATGATTATAAGACTCCCCATTAACCTTTTGGTGAGCGGAAACAACTTTCTAGTAATGTTGTTGTGCTCTTGAGACCCACTAGTCTATTGTATGGTCTCATGTGTACTTTGACTCGTGAAATCCTACAAGATCTTCTTGATCACTATTCTCTCAAGCTTGTCATTTTTTGTTATTCAACTCATTCTCTTTTTTTGATCACTTCACGTGTGATAAAGAGAAATGAAACTTATGTCATGAAGCACTTGTACGTTATATATGAAGCCTTGTATTATGTTAAAACCTTGTATAACAAGAAATAAGTGAGACCAAAGTGAAATCCAACATTAACCTACTTGACTAATCTAATTATTTCTTGTGTTAGTATGTATTCTCGATACACTTTTGCCCCAGAGAAAGAAGAAGACAAGCGAATTTTTCATAGTAAAAATTTTGACTTCTAGTTTCTTCCTGATCTGATTAGTTCATTGTTATTTATTTTTATAAATCATTATATGCAGTATAGTTGCTAGAGTTGGTGCATGAAATTTGCAGTCACAGTCATCGTCTTCGTTAGGTCATCGGTATTTATTTTTAAAAACCATTAGAAAAAGTCTTGGAAGTCCATTGCTTGTCTACAAAGCATCAGCTCGTTTTATGTTTTTGTTATCTCACCGGGATTTGCTTTTAAAAATCATTAAAAGATATCTAGCCATCCATTGTTTGTCCACAAAGCACCAGATCGTCATAGAAGGATATTGATGGAGTGAAGTATATAGATTATATGTCTATATACTTCGGGACATCGGGAGTTTTAAACTCATGCAAATCTTTCTAAATTATCCCCTAAATCTCTTTCTAGAAACCTCCTAACAGATAAATCGCTGTTAGGTGCGTGCGTTCAAGAAAATGTAATATATTTAAAAGACTGAGAGGTAATTCAAGAATTAGAACTATTCAGAACATTAGAAAACATAATCTGATTTGTCGTGGATATAAAATAGTGTGTCTGGGAAAAAACACATTGTAAGACTTGAACAGAACCGTGCTCAAGTGATAAACATGCATTGGATATAATCAAACCAAAACGTTGTAGAAAGACAATGTAAAAGCTGGAAATGTGGTGGATCTGTATGTAACAATGTAACTGAATTCAGTAAGGTCTAGCAGGAACGAAGCGAAGTGATGAATTATTCTTTTTTCATTTTATTTAGTCAGAAAGTTTGGAGAACAGATTAGGATCCGACGTGCCCAAGAGACTCATGTGTCGTAAAAGACTCGTAAGGATGCAAGGAAGTTGTGAACAGGATCAGATTTTCTCGCCGAGAATTTGGAATTCTATTCTTAGTACTTTACGTTGGACCGTACCACACAGTTGATGCTTTACCTTGTCTACCTCCCACGACGCTACTACCTACCTGACCTGTTTGACTGCGTGCAACTCTGTTCCCTCAAAGCAATGGTTCATTTCACACCAAAATGTATTAGGGCCATTCAAACCTGGGTTTTACGGAATTGCCATAACTCTAGTAAATGTTTCTACAGGCGGTTGTCAACTTTTGTATCATTTTTTAAATTGATTTTTAAATTTATATATCATATAACTACTATATGTCGGTGAACGATATATAAAAATCGGATAAAACAAGGTCGATTTAATACATTCGTTTTGCAATCTCTAGAACAGGTGAAAGTTTATACTTGTAAACTTCTCTTCTCACATTTGGAATAAATTATTAGTTTACTTTTTTCCCTTAGAGTCGTGGTAAATGAGGCTTTTAGCATTGAGAGAATTACTTTTAATCTTTATTTTTATTTTTATTTTTTAATCATTTACATAACTATGCGCCGATTTTGTAGAATCAAAACAAGATAATATAAAAAATGCAAAGTGATCATTTTTATCTTCTTCTACGGGCGATTGTTTTAGTTTTGATTTAATATTATGTTAATTTATATGATTTTCGAACACATACATAGTACCGAAAATGTTATTGCAAGCGTAGCACCCTTGTTATACTAAACTCAAAACTCCGGAATCTGAAAGTAATGTTAAACCCTCCACGTGGGTACACAGGTAGAAAATAAATATTCTTCTTTTTCTTGACAGTGTACTTGAGGTTACTTCATATATTTTCTTTTTCTTTCTTGTATTTTTTGCAAATATCCACTAAATCTTGTAAATCTCATTTCTACCTGTATCTTTATAAATACTAAGGAGTTCGTTTTGAAGTGAACTACAATCTGGTGAAGAGCTTTGATTTTAATCCCTTCTTCACACATTCCATTCTCTCATGAATGTTAATCACCAGAAATATTACCTGTTTAATATTCTAACAGCGGATATGAGGTACTCTGGGACACCTGGAATACTATATTAACATTTGAGGTTTAGTGAGTTTCAAATTTAAAAGCGAACCAATAGCCAAAGATAAGCGAATTGATTAAGTTAAACAGATCCTTAAAAGGTGGTGCGATCACAACATTACCTGGTTCAACTGAAACGTGATGTGCTGAGAGAGATGAGGCAAATTTGAAATTTTGTAATAATATTGATGCTACTCTGAACTGACCGCTACGTTTTTGTTGTTTTGCGTCTGCATAGTTAACTGTCGATTTGGCAAGAATAATGACAGAAAATGAAAATAAATTATCATTTTCAAAGTTTTATTTCACATGGATTTCCAGTGTAATTACTCCCGTGCCTCTAACTACTTTCACTTCTTTTGCTCGATCAAATGCATAGCCTCGAAATTCCATTCCGCAGCAATAACAACTTGTTATCGTTCAAGCCCTCGAGATGGTCTGATTTCGATGAGAAGGTAAGCAAAGCATGCACACTTTCTATATTAGATCAACTGGCATGGTTAGCTTAACTCCTGGGAGTTAATGTGGATGCTTCACTTGTCTAGATGATAAATATAGTTTAAACTCTGATGATCAGGCTTAAATCTGATCAACAATCAGGAGTTTAAAAAATCATATTTATGATCTCAACAACTGAAGCACCCACATTAGTATTAACTAGTAAATCAATACTAATTTGGGTTTCACTATTCAGTATTATATGGCGATATTGTTTCATCGCAAACGGTGAATAAACCCACTTAAAGTCAGCTCTATGATTTATGGTGGGACTGATTTAGTAAACTTCAACTCAAAGTACATTTGCAAGGCAAATTATAAGTATAATTAGACTAGAGAAAAACGTCACATTATTAGAGCATACCACCAACTTCACCAATATCTCGGAATAAATTTGAGTGTAGCATGGAAAGTATCGCGGCAAAAAGGCTTCTCTAAAAAGTTCTCTTCCACTGCTACTCATTCTAAAAGTTATATCGGATAAGCTTTTAAAAATTCCATACTTTTTACAATCTCACACGTTAAAACAAAATGAGAAACACACGACGCAATGAATAACAAACGGATGGGAAAACTTTATAAAGCATTACAAGGAAAAAAGAGACCCGAAGGACCCAACAATCAATACCCGAAGGGAAGAAAAAAATCGAGGCTCAATGTCACTATCAATAGCTCTAAGGTCGCATACAAAGAAAATCATGAAAAAATAAAACCACTAACTGATTTAAGTTAGAAGTTAATTTTAAAACAAATAGCTAAATGATGAATCAGATATGACTCACTGCTTAACGATGCGCTACACAAAGTAACGTTTGCTCCTCCTCTAGAGATGGCCATACGCTGTAAAATGGTGCCAAAGCATCAAACTGGAACACGTGCTACAATGACCGGGACAAATGATCGCGACCTCGCGAGAGAAAGCTAACCTCAAAAACCTGGCCTCAGTTCGGATTGCAGGCTGCAACTGGTCGGCATGAAGGTCGGAATCGCTAGTAATCGCCGGTCAGCCATACGGCGGTGAATCCGTTCTCGGGCCTTGTATTTTAATATAATTAATGAAAATCAGCAAAAGATTAATTTATTATTATCTTACAAATAATAGATTAATAAAATAAATCAGATTATTTCTTTATTTGAAAAAATAAAAGGGAAGTGAAATTTCTTCTCTTTTTTCTAATAAAACCCAAGAATCTCGAGCAGCTGTTCCTGATGACCTAACAGATCCTGCATCTGCAACAATTTTTGCCCATTTAGGTGCAAATACTGTATTATCAAGAGGCTTTATTTATAAAGAGAACAAAAGCAGATCGATTTGCTATAGCAATCAGATGGGACTCTCCGTTAGCTCAATGACGACGGCCCCTTGTGTCGGCTCGGATTCTGTCAGACGGACCCTGTAAAGCCTTTCTTTCGTAAAGCCAAAGAAGACACTCAAAGAAAACTATCCTAACGAAATTCTTATCAAAATGATGAAAAATAATACTAATAAATTAATAATATATAGTGAAGAACTTAGTAATATTTCAATAATTAAAGATATAGATCAAGAGTTCGAATTTCAAATATTTGGTGAACAATATAGATCAGCAGAACCATTATTAAAAGAAAGAGATGATGTCTATCAGCTAATGATGATGCTAGAGCTTCAATTAGATGGATATTTAATGAAGCCCTTACGCCGAAGCACTGTCACGACCAAAAAACGACGGCCCTCCGAGACCTCCGTTACTCGTGGACGGCACTGACTTGGCTTGTACAAATTGATAGTAAGAAATTATTCAATGTTGACTTAGGTTTGTTTATTTACATGAATTTACTCATTAAAGAGTTTCTATTGCTAAAATAATATGAAATTTTATACACCTTAAATTTTCATAAAGCAAAAAAAGAATATCTTGAGTTCTTGGTTTATTAGAATTAATATGGAATTACTTCCCCATGCGCACTCTTTTTTTGCTCCAGGGTTAGTCCTTTTAGGCGCAATCCAAATAGTTTGTGCAGCTTTAACATCTCTAAGTCAACGTAATTTAAAAAGAAAAATAGCTTATTCTTTAGTCAATTTGCTGCCATTGTCAAAAGTTGTAAACCTCCTGAAGTTTATAAAGGGAAGGGTATATAATATTGACACGAAATTATACATAGAAAACAAAGAAAAATAAATATATCATATCATATATTTTTGGAACTAATTTAATTTCTAATAAACAAGTAAAACTGTCTTAATACGAATCTCTGGAATTGGCCCTAAAAAGGCAATTCAAGTTTGTGATCAATTAGGCCTAACCGATACCATTAAGGTTAATAAGTTAACAATGCGTTTTTGGGATCTTCGTGCTCCACGGTTAGAACCAACGAGGTCCAAATGGTTTAAATCTAAGTAAATTTTAAAAAAATATACAACCTTGGCAAGAACGAAGGTCTGCAGAATATATGACTCATGCTCCGTTAGGATCATTAAATTCTGTAGGTGGAGTAGCAACAGAAATAAATGCAGTAAATTATGTTTCTCCTAGAAGTTGGTTAGCAACATCTCATTTCGTTTTAGGTCACTTATGGCATGCTGGAAGAGCGGGTGCTGCTGCAGCTGGATTTGACAAAGGAATTGATCGTGATTTTGAACAACTTTCCGGTGCCACGAGATTCTGGTGAAAAATAGTTCAATCCACGCGTGTAACGTTCTTCCTTTAGACTAATTAAACAAGTAGTGAAAAATATTTATTTCGTGATTTTCATTCTTTGAACAAAAAAGCAAAATTCTTTTTATTAAAAATAATTTGAAAATATAGTTTAATATGTTATTAATTTTTCTTTTAAAATAAAAATATTTAGCCAAAAGATTAGCAATATAACTAGGAAAGACGTTTTAAATACCAAACATGAGTTACAGAACATGCTAATTTATCACATTCGATATCTTCGAATTCTACCAATGCCAAATAGCTGCCAAAAAAAGTAATCCTGATAAAATCATATGTACTGCAGCTACTCCTTCATAACTCCGGCATCAGTCACAGTTTCTCCAGTAATACTCCATCTCCCCATGATTTCGTTATTCCTAAACGAGTCATAAAAGGTATAACAAACATACCATATTATTATTTTTATTTGTTTAGAGGATTTAATCTTATCATTTGTTGGTGCAGCAAGTTCACCATTTGGTAATCCAACAACTCGCCAAGGGAAAAGAGCACCTTACCAATTTGATACGAAAATAAATAAAAACATAATTCCTATATTATTTGAAAAATTTAGATTTTAGGTAATTTACATAATATTGTTACAAATCTTTTTACTTCATTTTATTTGGTTTCAAATTGACTAAATTAGTAATATTCACCAAAATTCTGCAGGTTTTCGATATATACGGCATTCCGAATTCTTTTTCCAAATATAAAGCCATCATTAAACCTACTTCACGATGACAAGTTTTGGAAGAAAATTTTGAGGAAAAGAGAAAAAAAGCATTAGAGAATCCATTCTCTTAACACAACTAGACTTTTTCGAACCTGCAGGCATTTCTGGCCTTCGGCCCTTCTGACGGCCCGAAAGATACTGCTTTGGCTTTTCAAAAAAAAGCTTTCCAGTATCTGCCCACAGGCATGTAATGCAAAAAAGAAAGGACCCTGTACTTTTTCTAAGAAATAAAGTTATTAAAAAAGGTAAATTATGATAAATTCTAAACTAAATCTGCTATTTGATTAGTACCGTACTGCTATTTAAGTTCGCGCAGCAGCTGCACGAACACACAGAATGGTTCGTATGAACATTTCGTGCAGTCTGCTTTTAATTTTTGCTATATTCGTGCACTTTTGGTATTTGATTTAATATTTTTAATTTTGAAACTTTTTATTGTATCTGTAAGCAAATCGGGCAAGAAAAAAATGTTCTTCAAAAAATATATCTACACTTGTGTCAGTAATATTATCCCAAGATTTCGCGCCATTCAAATTTGTATTCTCTAAACATTCGTGCAGCCTAATGATTATTTAATTTATGCGCAAACCTAAATAGCAGTACGGTACCTTCATAACCTAAAAATGGTATATCTTATGTTTATTTTAACTTAAAGTGATTTCTTTAACCTTGTCTTTGTTTGTGTTTTGGATTAGAACAAACCATCATAATTCGTACGCGTCTTAACATAAACTGCTTCGGGCGGTTAAATTGAGAAATTTGATATAAGTGGACCTGATTCGAGGTATAGTGGTTAAGTCCAAATCAAGGAGGCGAATTAAACCACATGCTCCGCCGCTTGTCTGGGCCCCCGTCAATTCCTTTGAGTTTCTTTCTTGCAAACGTCTTTTTCTCTTCTAAAATGGGAAACGGTCGAAAAAAACAAACTTTTGTATCATAAAGATGTTGACAAAAGTCTATAGGTGAATGGAACTTATGTAGATACCATTTTACATGGTTTGACGGGCAGTTTGTACAGGGCCCGAGTACTTAATGTCCGCCGTGGATCAATTAGCGCCTTATCTGCCCACAATTTGACTCAAAAAAGGAGTCAGAAGAATTATAAATTAAATTCTTGGTGTAGACTCTATATTCTCACCGGACAACGGGCATACTACAAAAAATTTCTATTTTAATAATTTTCGTAAATAGCAATTAATAAAAGAATTAGATAATTGGAGTTATAGCCAATGTATTATTAAACAAGTTTGAAGTAATTGAATAGTTTTTCTATGCGTTGGCGCATAGCTTACTACCAATGTACATAATCTTCACAACATCTCTCACAATCTTCATTATATATTTTCTCATTTCAAAAATAATCATATGTTATTATATTCTCATGTAGCTAAAGAAATTAATCTATTTATTTTCTTAATACGCTCATTATTTGAACCATTCAATACAAATTTATAGGCATCTAGTTAAAGCTATTTTTAACAATTATGACATCATATACTCTTTTATATTTTTTTACAATAATTGCATCATACACAAACTGAAAACTAGCACAATGTCATTTATGTAACTTTTCTTAACTTTCATAAATTTTGAAATGTATGTAATAACGCAGTCTGAAATTATCTTTTCTAACCTCCACAATATTGTAAATGTTCTTTTCTGCAGTTGTAACTTATCATTACCTTCGAATCGGTCCAAAGACTCATAAACTTCTACATTTTCATACATTTGAAGATTCTTAAGATGACTCAAAATGATCAGAAGCTTCACAAGTATATATATTTGCATAAATGATAGAGACATGTTATTATCACCATATGAAGACATGTTGAAAGATGCCCGTTGTGAGTTACATAAATTTATAAACTACTTCTTTTAATATCAGAAGATAATTTTATCATGGCTTTCAAAGACTATTAATTTTCATCATTATTTTAACACTCATCTACATCTCTAGAATTACACTTTCACATATATCACTTTCTAAGACTCGTGAGATGAGATGGATTTCATTTTTAACATTCACCTTCACAGATTTCACCTTCTAGGATTGTGAGGTCTTGCAAACGCATAGCCCTTGCAATTCCATTGCATGCGTAGCGACTTGTTTTCATTTATTATTTAAACTTTTTCTTCATCTTTGTAAAGAAGATAATTCATAGTTTTAATTTCTATTTTTTATTTTTTACGAGTTAAAAAGAGTTTATTTACTTCACCCTAATTGTATAGGGGCACCACGTGCAGTCATATCAATTAAATTTTAGGATTGAATAAATATATAATTTATTCAATTTTGAGATCTTCTACTGAAATTTTTGAAATGTTTTAAGTGTTAATTTTTCTTTTAAAAGAAAAATTAATAACATATTAAACTGTTTTTTCAAATTTTTTCAATAATTTTTTTTCTTTTTTGTTCAAAGAATGAAAATCACGAAATTTTTTTCCTTTAAATACAAGTTACCAAATGAAAAAAATGGTGTTGAGTAAACAAAAAACTCCACAAAAATCAATAACATAGTAATGAAAAAAAGGACAGTATGGAAAATGGCACTATTTTTTTATTTCCTCAAATTTTTGGACTATAGCTGGCAGTTTTGGATTAAATACAAATTTGTTAGAAACAAATTTAATCAATTTCGATGTGGTAATTGGGTTGTTAGTTTATTTTGGAAAGGGATTGTGTGCGGGTTGAGTATTTGAATACAAAATTGGAATTATCCAATAATACTTAAAAATAAAAGAGTATATAATCCCAACGAATAACTTTTGGTGAAAAAGCTCAAAAGAACAATAGCATTTCATAAAATCAAAAAATGAAAATTCATAAAGAGAAAATGAGAAAAATGGTTAAATGTAAACTGCTTGAAGTCTAAGCATACTTGGGATTTTCTTTATCCCACCAAGAAAGAAACATGGTTGAAGAACTTTTTGATATATAACACTCATATCAATTGAATTTTAGGACTGAATAAATATATAATTTTTTCAGTTTTGAGAATCTTCTATTAAAATTTTTAAACATTTTTGAAGTGCTGAACTGACAACCTGTTTACAATTTTTAATTTACAAAAAACAATCTTGCTGACAATTTTTACTAATTTTTGTCAAAAGAATCATCAACAATTTTTTTATGTAAAAAAATGAAAATAAATAAAGAAGATAAGTTCAGTTTAAAATAATTTTAAATTGATTTATAAAAAAACTGATCAATAAAGCCGGATGAATTGAAAATTTCATGTTCGGTTTGAAAAGAGATTATAAAAAATAAATAATTTACTTTCATTAAGTCATCTATTAAAAAATCATAAACAGACCATTCTAAATAGTATTAAAGATGCGAAAGAACGACACAAAGAAGCTACTGATAAGCTTAATCAAGCTCGAACTCATTTACAACAAGCAAAACTAAAAGCAGATGATATTGGAATAAATGGATTATCTCAAATAGAAAAAGAAAAACAAGATTAATTAATGCGGTTGATGAAGATTCTAAACGATTAGAAGATTCTATAAATGCTACAATTCGTTAAAAAACAAAGAGCAATTGAGCAAGTTCGACAACAAGTTTCTCGTTTGGCATTAGAATGAGCTTTAGAAACATTAAAAAATCATTTAAATAGTGAATTACATTTACGTATGATTGATTATCATATTGGTCTACTTAGAGCCATGGAAAGTACAATTGAGTAACTTTTACAGGTGTTTTTTAATTAATTAAAAAAGCTAATGGTAAATATTTGACCTGATGAAATTAGCGGTATTATCCGTAAACAAATCGTAGAATATACTCAAGAAGTTAAAATAGTAAATATTGGAACGGTACTTCAAGTAGGAGATGGTATTGCACGTATTTATGGTCTTGATAAAGTTATGGCAGGTGAATTAGTCGAATTTGAAGATGGTACAGTAGGAATTGCTTTAAATTTAGAATCAGATAATGTTGGTGCTGTTTTAATGGGTGATGAATTAACTATACAAGAAGGTAGTTCTGTAAAAGCAACAGGTAAAATTGCTCAAATGCTTATTTAGGCGTGTAGTAAATGCACTAGCTAAACCTATTGTGGAACAGGGCAAATACCAGAGTCTGAATTTAGACTAATTGAATGTCCAGCTCCAAGTATTATATCTAGACGTTCTGTTTATGAACCTATGCAAACAGGACTTATTGCTATTGATTCTATGATTCTTATTGGACGTGGTAAACGAGAATTAATTATTGGAGATCGACAAACAGGAAAAACAGCTGTAGCTATTGATACTATTTTAAATCAAAAGGTCAAAATGTTATATGTTTTTATGTAGCTATTGGTCAAAAAGCTTCTTCTGTTGCTCAAGTAGTTAATACTTTGGAAGAACGTGGTGCATTAGAGTACAATTGTAGTTGCTGAAACTGCAAATTCTCCTGCTACATTGCAATATCTTGCTCCTTGTACTGGAGCCGCTTTAGCTGAATACTTTATGTATCATAAACATCATACTCTTATTTCTTATGATGATCTTTCTAAACAAGCTCAAGCTTAAGAAGACCACCAGGTCGAGAAGCTTATTCTGGAGATGTTTTTTATTTACATTCAAGTCTTTCAGAAAGAGCAGCTAAATTAAGCTCTAACCTAGATGAAGGTAGTATGACTGCTTTACCTATTGTTGAAACCCAAGCTGGTGATGTTTCAGCTTATATTCCAACAAATGTTATTTCTATTACAGATGCACAAATATTTTTATCAGCTTACTTATTTAATGCATGAATTCGCCCAGCCATTAATGTAGGTTTTTCTGTATCAAGAGTTGGCTCTGCTGCACAAATTAAAGCTATGAAACAAGTAGCTGGTAAATTAAAATTAGAATTAGCCCAATTTGCAGAGTTGGAAGCTTTTGCTCAATTTGCTTCTGATCTTGATAAAGCTACTCAAAATCAATTAGCAAGAGGTCAAAGATTATGTTGTCGTAGTGCATGGCGTTCAAGATGCAGAAATGGAGCTTCAGAAGGCATTCAACTGGCTTTGCTTAAGAAGCTGCACCTTAACTTATCAAGCTAGGCAGGAGTTAAGTTGGGGATATGTTCGACAAGCTGCCCCCTAGCTTGGGTTGAAATTATCACACTGAAGGGGCGAAAGTTTCTATGAAGATGCAGAGTTCGTTGAGGAGAGAGACTTCATACTTCCAGTTTTGACATAAAGTGTTTTAAGTAGTAGTTAGTACGGGTTTTAAACTGAGAAACATACGAAAGAGAGAAATCCATCGATTCTGGCTCGTGACTCGAACTCAGAATCTGATAGCGTGAGTGTGTAAGTGTTCACAAGTACTATAGTTTTGACTCCTTATTCGTTAAAAATGGAGTTGTATAGAGAAGTTAGCGTAGGAAACGCTAGTAAAGACTTTACAGGAACCCTTCTTCGGTAAAAGCATATGTATAGAAAATTTAACCCTTTTGAACTGAACCAAAGGCCATCCACGTGATAGGGCGCCTGCCTAGGGAGGAAGAGGTCTCATGATCAATTCCCCCTGGCCTAGGGTTCCTATTCCGGCATGTTGGTCTCCTGGATGAGAGTCTATGTTGGATATGCAGCCACGTCCTGCATATCTAGAGACATGAGATTGATATATCTCTTAATCATGGGCTTCCTGACCTAAACCTCCGCATGCCATCGTGAATATATCATGAGAGTTACCTGGTGCGCATATGGGGGAGTGTAAGCTCTATGGAGCAACCCCATAAGTGTATGGACTTCGGTCTACATCGGATGGCTTGTGGTATATTCAGGGTGGCATCAAGAGCACGGGAAACTTTTGCCAATCCGTTAATTAATCATCGAGTCGGCTTAGGAATGATGAGGGAAGCTGTGAAACCTTTATCCGTGAAGGAGTCTACTTTGTAAAGGTAGCTGTGAACTTTTATTTAAAAAAGGGTCAACTTTGCAAGAAGAGTTCTGTACACATAAGGACAATAGGGCTTAGCTAGGGCCTTAACTTTTAGGTTAAATAACTTGCGGTGGCTTAGGGAAGGGACTTTTTTCACTTTTCACAAGAGGTCATCGAGGGACGTGCAGGAGAAGCTTGGGAGTTGGGGAGATGAGAATTCTAACAGAACTGAATTGAGAGATCGACGTAGAGAAGAGGACAAGTCTTTAGGAACTCCAACTTTGTCTATTAGACAGTTTGGAGGGAGAACTACCTTCTGAACGGACATGAGGAAGTCTTATTGAGGGAGATCGGTTTGATAATCTGCAGAGGACTTTTCATTGTCGTTGAAACAAATTTCTGAAAGCTTTTAGTTGAGAGATTGACGCAGAGAGAGGATTAAGTGTAGGAAGAGCTTGAATTTACCTATTAGGCTGTTTGGAGGTGAATCTGGTGATCAAGGAGCATATATCTGAACGGAGGAGAAGACAGGGACTGAAAAGGTCAGGTTTTCTGAAGAATTTTAGTGCTGAAATAGTTGCAAGAAGGAATACAAGGCGTTGGGGGTTCATATCTTCATTAGTTATAGGCTTTGGGGAAGTAATCGGTTATCTGAGGAGCGAGAGAAGATTAGTTGAGTGGGGATTGATTGTCTGGGAGTGATCTACGGTGAGGAGGTCTTGTTGAGTAGAGATCGCTTTAAAATTGATGTCTGTGCATACTATTGAGTGTCTTTGGAAGAGAAATAAAGCATCTTGAGTTCAGATTTCTTCTGTATGTTGTGTCCGAAGATGGATCTGTCTCTTGAGACTTGATTTGTAAAATAGCAAGTGACCTATAGTTAGAGAGCATTCTCTGTGAGTGACTTCAGCCGTTGTGGACTACCAGGAACGGAAAATTTCAAACAAAAAAGTACTCTTAGGATGAAACTTTTACTTTTCATAAATGATATAGAGTAAGAAAAACCACATTCTATAACTGTCCGGTTCAGTTTACCGTTTTAGTTGAGAATTATTTTTTCTACACAAATTATTGCTAAGTGTGAGCGATCTGGTTTTGCTTCGCTTTCGCTAGTTCACTTGAAGGGAACGATAACTTTTTCTTTTAAAACACTGCTCAAATGTTTGAAGTCTGAACGTAAGGACAGATCGACCTACTCCGCTTTCGTTATTTCACTTCAACGGAACAATTTTTCCTTTTATAGAAACACCATTCCAGTGTTTAAAGTCTGAAACTTAAAACAGATCCGTCGATTCTCATTCTGAAAGGCAAAAGAAAATATCAGTTTCTGTTTGGCCGGACAAGTCCAGCCAAACACAGCAGGCAAGTTTCGCCATGGTCGTTAGTGAAGCCTTGTCGATACTGTTAGTAAAGGTATCGGTGGATCTTGTTTGGACTCAGCTCCAGATGCAGCATGACGTCGCAGTTACTTGAGCTTTGGGGAGAGCGTCCCGTCATGCCAGTCCACGTACAAAGAAAAGAGAGAAAGTCACATAACAGACAAGTGAAAACGACTCCCACCGTGGGATATGGGATATAAGGGGAGTACCATCAAACAAGTTACCTGTTACTATGTCTAGCAAGTTCCACCCTCTCTTCTCGAGACAGAATAGCACTAGCTTCCATGGAAGAAGTTACATATCTATCACTTTTCTTAACGGATGAAGAAAACACTTAACTTCGTTATTCTGAAAAGAGTTTTAAAATATACTTTAAATAAAAGTATAGTGCAGCTTGCTAGAAGTAACAAGTGTTAAGGATTTCATTTTTCTCTACTCTTGGTTTGGTGGTCTTCGCCTTGGACCGTGTGTAGTTCCCTCATCTTCACAGGTGAGGATGTATCATTTCATCAGTGAGGGTGTGTCATTTCTTCCATGAAAGTTGTGAGAGCGAGCAGATGTATATCATGGACATCGTGTGCGACGGCGAGAGATGTCAGTAAGAAAGAAAATGTCAGTTAGGTGTAGCGACTGCCATGAAAGCAAGCGTGAGACTTTCTGGACCTACTACCACGAGCGTAGGATGAACAAGAACGGATTACTTTTTGCCACGGTGTAAACGGAAGAACCTGTAACCAGAAAAAAACCGGAAACCGGAAGCAACGCGTTTCTAAGCAAAGAAATGACACCCTCAATGTTGTCGTGAGTCATGTACAAGTCCGTTGTGACTCACGATAAACTTGACTCTCTAGTCCGGCGAGTACCGATCGAATATGCTCCTGGTTGAGTTACGGACCTGAAGTGGTCACTTACAATAATTGTCTATTATTATCTATGATTTTAAAGCTATTAGAAAACTAGATAGGTTTCTTCGATAATATGTTGTAAAGTAAACTTAAAGTTTTCTAGAATATTTAATTCTTCAGTAATTTTATTATTTACTTAGCTGTGGTTGTCATATAACTTAATATGTATCGAGTTACATGTCGCTCACGGATTGGTCTACCTCATCTAAAATAGAGTAAGTAAAAGAAAATATGACTATTTCACAAATAATCAGAAAATATGATTATTTCTACTCATAGATTCCTTAATCCCCCGCGTGTGGAGCAACCACACTCTGGGCGGACGGACTCCTGTGGATGGAAGTCCCATGAAACCATGTTTCATAGACATAGTTTGACTACCCCATTGCATTGTGCACTGCGGTGCCAGCAACGCCAAGGGAGCCACCTGCTGTCAACTATGTCCCATCTAGTTGGCGTTATTTTGCATGTTTTTCAAGAAATTTACTTATCACAACTATAATAATATGGTTGTTGTGATTGAACGATGGTGAAACCGATCGTTTTGTCATTTTGCCATCAAATGTGGATTCTAAGCATGTATCACCTGACGTGTATATTTCCATCGAAACTATTTGAATGATAAACTATTTAGTCACGTTTTGCTCTTGTGCATGTATTATCAGAAATAGTAAAATAAGAAAAAAATGATAAAACGATATGAAAAAATAACTAGTTTTACTATCAGTAAGCAATCAAAGGTGTGTATCAGTAAACAATATATTACTAAAAAAATGTAATCAAACATAACAAACCTACTAAAAGTGCGATAAATCAAATTTCTACATGTTCTTTTGACCAGTATAATGCACATACACCAAGAAACAACTACAGTATCTATGTACCGAGTTTTGCTCGTGCATAGGCACTCCTCCGCGTGTGCGTATCATTCTCCTGCGTTTCCAGCAACTCTCGAGAGAAAGAACTCACTCAAAGCCGACGGAATGGCACGAGGTTTTCACGTAACTTAAGGGGGGCAAAGGAAAACGTGTTACAACTTTGGCTCGGGCTTTGGGGGAGAAAAACTCCACCGTCCTGACGAGTTCTACACAGCTCTGACAGTGGCTCTACTTTTTCCCCTTTTCTTCATGAAGCCACTGGCCATGTTGGTTCTTCCGTCCATCAGCAACATCATAGTTTAGATGTATATAATTTAGCGTTGAGCATCTGCACTGCACTGCACTACTGACTGGTAGAATTTGTCATGAAGCGAGCAGAAGAGCAGCTTTCATCAGTGCATGTGTGAATGAATGACAGAGAAGCTCGTTGGTGATCTCTAGTCTGTTCCAACAAAAAGTGGTTCGTTGTTGGATACTATATGAAATGCTCAGAAGCTTCACAGCAACGAGAGCATCTTCACTACTGACTGGTAGAATTTGTCATGAAGCACAACTAATTTTACGACTAGTCCTTGCACCATTTCAGTTCTGCAACAAAATTCAAGCATGTTCATCTTCTTTTGTTTCTCTGGATACATCCAGTTTAAGATTGGATGCAGAATGCTTGCAAGTGCTTGTCTGCCTCATCTAAAAGACATATATAGTCTTTTCATACACACTACTGAAGGAAAACGGTGTTTGCAGAATGTGCTCAGAATGTTCAGGACTGAAGCTTTGGAATGAACAAGAATAGGATAGTACCAAAGGTTCTCTCGGCTTGAGGTGAGAACATGGCTGACCTCACCATGGTTATCCCTACTGCACAATCTTTGTCCCAACTACGTAAATGTGGCGTTTTATGACAACCACAAGTACTTCAGTGATGTTAAAGAAGTAAACCAAGTGAATACTCTTCATTGTAGAAGTTATATCAGTAAAGGGATCAGTCGACTCATCATCTCCCAAGAAGGGGTTGTTATATACTCTAACCTATGACAAGAGGTTAGTTACTAGTCCGTCATTAGTCATAGAGATGTGCTTAAAGAGGTGACTATAGAGAGACTATAGAGATGACTATAGATGTGACTATTAGAGGTGAGTATAGACTAGACATTATCTTTAACAAGTGACATGCTCAAGAAGAGAATATTTCTGCTTTTTGACACTTTTTGGACACAAGGGAATGTAAGTACACATTGGGATATGATATACTCATTTTTGTTCCTAGTAGGAATATATTAATTTCAAACTACGTGACCCCACCTGCCACTTGCAGTCAGCAGAATATATATGGACTTACCATGGAAAGTTGTACCGTGGTTTGATGCTTGCGGTTGCTCAGATACACGGTTTTCCGTATATAGTGTGAGTGACCCTAATTCGGCAAGTGTATTTTGAAGGATCTATACATTATTAGAGTCATACACAAGATTTCACTCTCACATTAATAAAGGTAAACCTTATTTAGTGTGATACATATTAACTTTACCTATACTTAAATAATGTGAGTAAAAAAATTTTCAAAACTCTAAATTCTTTTTGTCGACAGTTTTTGAGATAAAAGCGGTTAATAACCATTCACTCAGACTTAATTCAATTTAGATATTATTTCTATCTTCTTTGATCTGTTCATCTTTCATCATATGTGAAGAATGTGAAGAAATAACAGATCCATCGGTCTCAGAAATGAGTTTCAGAGTAAATAGTTTCATAAGGAGTATTTCAACGGAATACATGTTGTTCTTATCCACAAAAGAGTGAGTAAAAATGTATCGAAGTAAGTTTTATAATTTATTTATGATCAGTGAATATGTTAAATACCTGATTTTGTCAACTATATTATAATTCTCTTCAAGGTATATATTGTATCTTCACTTCCTAACCGTACAGAACTGAGAACAAAATTCAAATTTCTACGAAGAGAAGAAGGAATGAAAGGAGGACGACGAAAGGAGCAAGACGAAAGAAAGAGAGAAAAAACAGTAAAAGAAGGAAGTTTTACCGTAAATGAAGAAGGGATATTTGAGCTGGGGAGGTAAGTGGTTAAAATCTCCTCCTTATCCTTCTTTTATTTTTTTAGATTATGTAATCAAGTCATATAATTTTGTGATTAATTTAATTAGGTGAGTGTATAAAGGTTATAGTTCAAGTTTGTTAAATACTATTTTCTATAATTTAGTTTTTAGTGTTTATAATCAAATTATATATTTATATTTATAATTAAATTTAAACTACACCTAAATTAGTGTCTTACACTAATTCCGTACTCACTAATTAATTAAGTATACACACTAAATACGATATACAGTATTGAGATCGAGTACCACACAAGTAGATCTACTTGCATGGTAAAACGGATAAGAATTAGGTGTAACTCTTGCGCATTCTTTTTTTCACATCCAGACAGTGAACTGTTATATCTTGGTGAGAACAAAACCTTTTGGCTATGGAATATGTGCTCTTACTGGAGTTTAAACCCCCCTCCTGGTACAGAAGTTCCTTAACTAGAACATTCTCTTTAGATTTTTATTTGAATTCAGAATCCCTCTTCAGAGGAAGAGCTCTTTCCAGAGGACAGAAAACTCAAATATTAGATAATAGATTTCTGAAAAAAAAAATTTAAGCAAATAAAAATAATACTCCGCAAAATGGTGGGGCTTCTCAGCCACTCTCTAATGCTACTTTCCACATCAGATTTGAAAACAATATGAAAACAATATGAATAAACACAAATTGCTCTGGGTAACCCAGAAGAGCACCTTTCACAGCCACGACCGACAAAAAGTGAAGGGTTTGGGTAACCCAAATCCTGAGTATCAGTAGCCGGGTTTAAGAGATTCCGTTCTGGGATGGACGTTTATCATGAACTTGAAGAATTTTTTGTTGGACTAAGAAAATCATCATTTATATATAAAAGCAAAGTAATTTTTATACACGAGGTTGAATGGTTCTTTGTTTAGGCTGGTTTCCTCTCTCTCTCTCTCTCTGTGCTTGCATGAGACTAATATAAGAAGCTTAATATGAATGGCTCATTTTGCTATATATTCTGCGTAATATGTAGATGTAGATGTAAATGTATTATAATTGTATTTCTAGCCTTCTTTTCCAGTGAATTTTGTCTGTAGAGTCTCTTCTTCTCAAATTATTTCCACACAAACAACTTTCCATGACTAGAACCTTAACCAACTTTCATCCAAGTTCTCAGCACTGGACGTGTAGAACCAACTGTTTCAACGAGCGAAAACCTCCAGCAGAATCCTCATAACATTGCTTTACATGGTGCCTTCGCTGCCTGCCAGGTATGGCACTTTACTTTCATCCCTAAAGTCCTGAAATTCTCATCCACTTGTTTGGTGACACAAAGTTGTTGAAATGCTTGGATTCTCTTTCTGGGTCCATTTAAATATAAGAATGCTTCTCCATGTAGGAAACTGTAAAGTGGAGGGGTGTCCGATGTCGTGCGCATACACATCGCTACACAACATACATCGCTGTCAGAGGAACACCACACATACACATAACACATGGACGATGTCATACACATACACAAGTGTACCACAATAATCTGTATGAAGAGATTACCATCTCCAACACTACAACAAAGATCACTCACAAACGGTCAAGCCAAACCCACTCTAAACACGAAGAGAATCCGGGTTACACTCAACTAGACTATCCACCATAGCCTGGAGCTTGAAGGCTCAACTCAAAGAACTAAGGCCTCCAAGCCCTACCTGCGAAGTTTACCCCTAGTGGGCTCTCTCCCCAACTCGCCCTAACGGCACTAACGGCCTTACCGGGATGCGCCACTTCGCACTCGGTCAACCTAGTCGAGGTGCCCAAACTGACGTGACAGCTGTCGTGCGCATACACATCGCTACACAACATACATCGCTGTCAGAGGAACACCACACATACACATAACACATGGACGATGTCATACACATACACAAGTGTACCACAATCGCCCCCCTAACTGGCGGTTAGGTCCCTCTAACTCCAGATAGCTCCATATCTCAACTACGTGATACACACCTTCATGGGTGCAAGGATCAGGAGGCCGGGTGCTACATCGCCCCATCGTTAGTCGCCTGTCTGCAATCCATACCACGCAAAGATCTAATCGACTATCTCCGCTATATACATCGAGGACAAACCCACCGTCCAGTAGGAACGACACTGAGAGGTGGAGTCAAACATGACATGTGCCAACCTCTCGAACAACCATCACACACCAACATACGGGCTGCCCCACCAGCAGACCCACACAACATACACCTCAAGCCCGCGCGTACAACTGCTAAGCTTGGGTCAACGGTACCATCAATGTTGGGAAGATGACATGGCGCGCAATTACGCACATGGTCCTTCCACACAACACCATCACGGCCCTCTAACATGAGTACTCCAGAAGGTAACACCTCTCGCACTCGTAAAATAGTGCGCCCTGCGGTCACATCCAACATCGTCGGTGCAGTCTGCTGTAGATAGATATAATCGCCAGGATGAAACCTGCGAATCGATGGCCGATAACCTCCTCCTCGGATAGTCGCATATCGCAACGTGTCTCTATGCTGAGCAATCGCTAGGTTCTCAAAAGCCATAGGCATAACTCTCCGAAATGTCTCTGCTCGTTGAGAACATGCTCTCACCCACATATCCGGGTCATCAAGGTTCAGCACCTCAGCAGAATCACGACGAATGGCCGAAGGTAGATCTGGATCTCGGCCATACAATAGAAAATACGGTGAGAAGGAAGCCAAAGACGCTTGCCGGCTGAAACGGTAGCCCATAGCCAACCACGGTAGCTGCACATCCCAGTCTCCCAAGTGGCCCTTCTGCAAGCCATACTTGCGCAATCCTCTCTTCACCGTCTGAACTACCCTCTCCGCCAAACCATCAGCCTCAGGATGATCTCGAGATGTAGTCCGATGATCAATCAGCGCCTGATCACACAAGGCCTGAAACTCACCAAGGAACTCTGTACCTTGGTCTGTCAGCACTTCAGCTGGTGCTCCAAAACGACTCAGCACTCGATCTAAGAACGCATACGCCGTCCCTTCACTTGCCTTGTCCGGTAATGCCACCAACTCAATCCACTTGGAGAAGTGCTCCACCATCACCAACACATACCGGTGGTGACGTACGGTCAACGGTAAGGGTCCCGCAAAATCCAAACTCCAATGGTAACCCAACCCCATAATCGGTAAGGGGTGTAACTGTGGAGTAGGAGCATTAAACGATGCTCGTACTCGATCACAAACCACACATCGTGCGACAAACTGTTGCACATCGATGTGCATACCACGCCACCAATACTGTCCTTGGAGTAAGCTATGCGTACGCTTCACTCCAAAGTGTCCCAACTCCTCATGGGCATGTCGTACTAACTGTGCCCTTTGGGATGGATGTGGCACTATCCGTACTCTCCCATCACCCCACACTCGAAGTACATGTCGTCCTTCTCGTCGAAATCTCTTCGCTCGTTGAAGGACACGATCTCGCTCCTTGGCACTTACTGTGCCTACTACCACACCAGTACGTAGATACTCCATCACGGTCACATCATCATGGATATCTCGCTGGTCTAGAACACCATCTCCACCCTCAGGATCTGGAGACTCATCATCTACTCTCTGACCAGAGAAAGATACGACTTGGCCCTCCATACTAGAGTTCATGGCCAACACACAAAGGAAGGCAGATGCATGCCACCCTGGCACTATCTCCTCATCAACCTCGTCATGCCATCGAGCCCCAGTCTGATCCTGCTGACTCGTGCACGGGTTGCGACTCAACCCATCGGCATCTAGGTTCGCAACTCCAGGTCTATGTACTACCTGGAAGTCATACTCCTGTAAGATCAGAGCCCATCGTGCAAGCTTCCCTGTAAGCTTGTCGGACTCCATCAACCACTTGAGCGGCTGGTGATCAGTGATGAGAGTAAAGGGGTTCCCAAACAGATAACATCGAAAGTGTGCAACAGCCCACACTGCCGCCAAACACTCTCCCTCATATGAACTATACCTCGCCTCCGCTGAATTGTTGGAGCGACTGGCATACGCCACCACGAACTCCTTTTTCTCATCATCATGCTGAGTCAGCACTGCTCCAAGTCCCAACATACTCCAATCGGTGTGCAGTTGGAAAGGACGCCCCCTAACGGGTCTCCTCAAGATGGGAGCAGATGTCAACCTATCCTTGAGCTCTACAAAAGCTCGCTCCTGCTCATCTCCCCACTGCCACTCCTGGTCCACCTTCATCAGCTTGGTCAACGGCTTCGCAATTGCACTAAACCCTTTCACGTATCGACGATAGAAGTTCGCCAAACCAACAAATGCTCGAACTCGACTCACATCTGTGGGGCGTGGGATACGTGCAATAGCCTCAACCTTCGTCTGTTGAACACCCAATCCACCTGGATAGATGGTGTGGCCCAGATACTCTACCAATTCCTGGAAGAACTTACACTTCCCAGGGTGTAACTTCAACCCATGAGCTCTCAACCGCTCAAACACATCCCGTAAGTGTCTCTCGTGCTCCTCCACTGTAGCACTATAGACTAAGATGTCGTCAATATAACATCTGACAAAATCCAATCCTGCTAGGATTCTGTCCATCACCCTCTGGAACTCAGCAGGGGCGTTCTTTAACCCAAATGGTAAGAACCGCCACTGATACAAACAATCCTTGCCGTGAGAGTCAATTCCCCAGAATGCTGTCTTGGACTTATCTTCTTCTCTCACTGGCAACTGATGATACCCTGCTCGAAGATCCAAAGTACTGAAGACCTTCACATGCCCTACTGCATCAAAGATCTCCTCAGGTGTCGGCATGGCATACTTATCGGACTTCGTCTGCCGATTGATAGGACGGTAGTCTCCACACATCCGTCTATCCGTGTAGTTGCCATACATATCCTTCTTGGCTGGCATAACTGTGGCAGATGCATACTCTCCATGTGACATCTCCACCAACCCAGCCTCCAACAAGTCTTGAGTCCTACTCTGGATCAAGGCTCTCTCCATGTCACTGTACCTGTAAGGACGTCGAAAGATTGGCGTGTCATTAGCCAAGTCGATCCGTATACCAGGTCCCTTCAAGGTACCCAAATCCTTCATACTGAAGGCAAAACAATTCCTGTAGCTCTTCAGGAATCTTTGGACTCTTCGTCTCTCCTCTCCTATAAGCTTGGGTCCAATCTCCGGTTCCCAAGTATCCTCTGTCACCATGCTAGAGGTAGAAGACGAAGTCGTTGACTGCTATCTTGCAGCCTCTGGAGCAGTTTCCTTCTGCTCACCACCAACAACCTCCACCGCTACTGTGCGTAAGACTTCTGCAGTTCTAGCTGCAAGCTCCACACTGTCTCCTACGACATCCCATGATGTCCAAGGATGACGAACTCCACGTGCCTCGCCCCCAGCCTTTGCCTCCACCGACCCGGTAGGCAAAGAGCTCAAGAGTGCTCGAGCAGTAACACCCGTCGATCGCATCCGACGCTGCTCAGCCAATCCAAGGCTCACAATCCATGTCAAACAATTCAAGTCCATTGCTTGACCCAAGACTTGACGACGTGAAGCCTCCGACACCGAAGCTACTGCCGTCGTACCCGTAGCGAAACCCATCGCTCGCTCTCTCTCATCGGCATTGGGCTCCACCAACTGCCGTAATCGAGCATCCCACACAAGTCCAGGTCCTCCATCTCTGTAAGCATGTGACGCTGGAAAGCTTACCAAAGTAGGTAACGCTACCATGGGCCGTCCCACTAGGTTCACCACTGCCATGGGTGACCTATCGACGACTCTCACTACTTGAGATCGTCGTCCTGCATCCAAGATGCTATCAACCGTGAGATGTGCTGATCGTCTCACTCCATCGTGTGCGCGCTTAAGCACCTCTCTCGGTAACAAGTTCGTCCACCACAACCGTGGACGATGTGCACGAGATCCTACTCTCGCTGCATCCAACAACACTGCTGGTCCAACCCAAGACCGCACTTGGTGCACACTCGCCATCATCTGTGTGCGAGCATCACCCAACAAAGGAACGTTCTCCAAGATGTACGCTGGAGAATCCACTTGATGCATCTGAAGATGTCGTAAGATTCGTAACATCTCCCAGAACATCCTAGATCGCGGGTCATGTAAACCCTGACCTCTCCCAGCACGCGTGTGACCTTGGCATGGCCATCCGGCTATCACCAAGTGAATGGTGCCCACAAACGTAAGATCCTGCGCCCCCAGCAGCGAAATATCCGACGGTAATGCTTGCTGGTATCCCCTAACAGCTGATATGGACAACAACTCAGGATATCTCTGCACCAAACGTGCCACATGTCGCAATGAGATGCGTCTCGCAATCTCATCTCTCTCCACATACAAGTATCGCTGTACTTGTATACCTGCCTGCAATACCGCAGCCAAACCTGTGCTGATCCCTCCAAACAGCTCCAGCACACACACACCCTCCTCTGGATACTGCCACACAATGGGAGTCGTATCCAACGATGATAAGGTCATAGGGCCAGTAATAGGAACAACCATTTGTTCCTCTACTGGTGGTACAAAGGCTTCACTCCAAGCCTGCTGCACCAACTGATCAGCATACTGCTGCAACTCTCCACTCGAACTCCAGAGTGGAACATCCAAGGCAGATGGTACTAATGTAGACATGCTAGGCATGTCCTCCACCTCCTCAAAGACCGGAGTATCCTCCGCATGGGCATTGCCCTCCAACAACTCATCCGGCCAAGTGATGACCGAACTGAATCCTGCAACGGATGCCATCGTCCCTGGTGTAGGCTCCGTCGTCCCAACTCTAGCACTGAACCGCACTGGTAAGCGGCTCACTCGTCCCTCACCGGACTGCCAACCTGGTCTGTAAGATGCTGTCTCCGCCCAATAGTCGATCACGAATCCCATAGGGTACAACACAGCACCTCCAACCAATACATCATAAGACTCTGCGGCTGTAACGATGGCCTTGGCCCTCACCATAGAGCCATCTGTGGGATGACCTGGTCGAACTCTCACCGTCAACATCTCACGTGTCATGTGTAGAGCCGTACCTCCTGATCCTCCTAGAGATGTCTGCAACTGGAATGGACATCTCTCCACCTCGGACTTCTTCAGACCCAAACCAATACACGCCGCCTTTCCCAACATCAACGGTTGGGCTCCAGAGTCTAACAAGACCTTCTGGGGTCGATACACTTTCCCTGAAGGTGCCACCAAACAGAAGATACCACTTCTGTTGTCCAACAACACCACACCTGGTGCCAAACCAGCACGGTCAATCGCCGGCCTAGCTGGTAACTCATCTAACCTAGCAGCCGCCGCTTGCCAAGTACCACTGGTAGCTGTCCTGATCCTCGACTCCATGGACACGTCTACCGCCTCTCGCTGAACTACTTCAGCACTAGAGGTAACTACATCCTCGCTCTCACTGAGCGTGGCCGCCAACTGGAACACTGGAGCCAAGTTGACTCCCAATGCCCTCATATCCGTGGCTGAGAATAGTGGGGCTCGCAAAACTGCTGTAGCCGCCCCCAACATTGGGTTCGACGCCGCATCCACAGACGTCGAAGATGGACTCACATCACATCCACTCCTGGATGTCGATGCCTCCAACTCTACTGCACCACCGGTAGGTCGTTTAGGAACCATAGATGTGGTCCTCAACGCCTCCGATAATGTGAACGACTGGGGAAGCCTAGCCTGTCTACCAGCCTCCCCGCGTTGTGGATCCAACTCCACTGACGCACCTCGTGGCTCAGAGGCACGTGCTGCACCTCTAGTCACTGCCGCAGATGCCTCAATCTGCGCCACACCAGCCATGAAGTCGAAGTCACCTCCTTCTCCTCCATAAGACGTGGAAGCCTCCGTTCCACCTGATCTCCGCTGGGCCATAGCCATACTAGCTATCCTCTGCTCCAACTGCTCAATCCGAGCAGCCATACCTGCTTCTGACGTCGTAGCAGGCGGTGGACCGACCGGTCCTCTCCCAGGTGCTGGACCTCTACCTCCAGCTCGACCACCACGGCCTCCTTGAGCTCCTCCGCCTCGTCCACGATCAACCTTCCCTTGCCGCAACTCGAGATGGAGATCAAAACAACGGTCACTACTGTGACCAGGTCGTCCGCAATGCTCACATTGCCTAGGTACTGCTTGAGACGTCCCTGATGTCCCTGACGTCTCAACACCTCTCCTCTGTGGACAGTCCCTCTGCTGATGAGGACCATCACACGTCCAGCAAGGACCCGCTTGCTGCTGACTAGAGAAGGACGGCATGGGCTTCTGCCCACCAGATCCTCCAACACCTCCCTGAGATCGGGACTGCTCCGCACGATCCTTACCACCACCACCACCACGCTGTTGCGTAGCCTGTGATCCCCGAGAAGAGGTGGTCGCTCCATGTGGTGTCTCCTTGCTGAAACCAGCAACCACCACCCTCTCCTCCACCATGTTGAGCTCAATCCGCTCAGCCAGACTAAAGACAACCGCCAACGTCGGAGCGGTGTCTCTAAGGAGAGTAGCATCTCTAACTCTCCTGCGCAGCTCCCGGTCTAGTATCCCATACCAGAACTGGACTGCCTGTGCTTCCGTCACCCCTTGGGTAACGCTGATCAACCGCCTCATGCGAGTAAACGCCTCGCGTAGGCTCTCTCCAGTCTTCCGCTGGAACTCCTGCAGACTCCTCAACTTGTCGGTCCGCACACCCTGATAGTTCTTCCTCAAACATTGGAAGAACTGAACCACAGGGTTAAACCCTGGTGGTATCCCACTCACACTACCACCTGCTCCACTACCTGTGGATGCACCGCTGGTAGTAGGTACTCCGCCACCTGCGGCTGTACCACTGCTACTGGCACCCGAACTCGCAGGTGCTACGCCTCCCGAAACTGCGCCAGTAGTGATAGAAACGTAGTTGGGAGACCAATGTTGTCTCCACAACTCGATCTCAACACTGTAATCTCGCCTGAACTCATGATAATCGTCCATCGGCGGTCCCTCCAAGTGCTGGAACAAACCCTTCCACGTCATGAAGGGTGTAAACAGCTGTGGGTTCCGCATCTGCTGCAGATCGCACCAACTGTCAAACTCCTGGATGAAGTCATCCAGCTCAATGGTACCAACTGTACCCGAGTAACGTCGAGGCCCTTTCGTGGCCCCATAGATCTCGTCCATGTCCCACAACAACGGTGTGGTGACACTAGACTCACCACCAGAAAACGTGCTGTCTGCGTCTGACTCGTCCTCTGGAACAACCGACGGCAATGGTGTAGGTAGTCGGTACCTCACTCCACTCCGTGTATACCCACTGTCCGCGAAGTCCCCACCAGAACCTCCCGAGAACTCCGTGATGAGAGAATCCCGTTAACACACTCCCCAACCGGAATGTCGCAATCCCCGTCACCACCGTAACCACCACTTGCCTAACCCAGCTCCTACTGAGCTCACCTATCCCCTACTAGGACGGTCAAGGTAAGGGCAACCTGTACCTGCCATCACCACAGGCAGCCTCTCACAGGCTGTTGGTCGTCACTCCAACCGCACCGTGAGAGAGACAAAGGTAGTCTGACTGGTCCGCAACTCCAGCCTCACTACCGACAGCACACTGGAGTGAACTCACTCCGGAAATCAAGCGCCAACGCAAGCAAACGCGGCGCACAAACAGGAAGCAGAGTATGGAGGGGTTCCAACCACAAGAAGTCCAAACGATAACCCTCCACACTCAAACATTCACATAAAGAGAAACCCAGCCCCACCCGGACTGACGACTCCTTGTCGGTGACCACATGCACAATATATGATCACCAACTGTCGTAACTGACACTAGAGGTCACTAACTAGATGTCCACACCTCTAGTAGCTCCAAAAACATCCACGTGGTAGCTCTACTAGCTCACCCAAGACAACTGCCACCAATTGCCTCCACACGCGCCTCTACGGTATAGGCAAACACTACCACAACTATAGCTTCCCCCTAATACTGTGGGATCGCCCTACCACTCCTCTAGGGACGTGCGAGAAGGTCTCCTACTACCTTATACAAGTCCATAAGTACTTGCACGCATCCCTGTAGGACACCAAGAGCTATTGGTCTAGTGGTAAAGCCAAAGCTAAGACTACAGAGTCAGGAGTCCAGGTCCAGGAATAGTGTTGGGATGGGTGACCAGCTGGTTTTACCCTTCCCACACACCTGAAGCTTGGATACCTCTCTCACGCACGCCAGCAAGCTGGCTTGCGGCGGGCGCGGGCTCGGGCTCAGGCTCAGGCTCAGCTCCGCTCCGCCTCCGCACTCTCGCACTCCGCTCTCACGCCTCCGCACTCACGCACCTCTGCTCCTCGAAGCCTAGAAGCCTCGAAGCCTCGAAGCCTCGAAGCCTCGAAGCCTCTAAACGCCTCCTAACACGCACTCCACACCTCGACACTCCCGCTCCGCTCCGCTTGAAGTAGAGAAGAACAGGTACAACACACACCAAGAGACTCGGCTCCAACTCGAATTGCAGAAGATTGCACCAAAAGAAGCTCCAAACAGCGAAAACAGCTTGCGGGTGCACACGGGTGACCAAAATCTGACGTAAAACAGCGAGAACACCCAAATCCGACCCGAAAACCACCAAAACAGATTCGCAAATGCACCACACACACTTCGCGAATGCACACACACCCAAAACAACTCCTAAACTCCAGTTTCCACAACAAATTGAGCCAAAATTTGACGTAACTAGCCTTTTGGTACTTTCGTGTCACACAACAGCGAACTTCGACGTGCCATAACTTCTTCAATCCTCGACCAAACTCCACGAAACTTAGTGCGCTAGAACCGTCTCTCCAATGCGCTTCCAAAGAGTCCACTCCGGCCCGACATTGACAAGTATTCCGTCTTCTACGTCCAAACGCGCAATCCGGCTCCAACAACACACTTCAAGAACATTCCGCAAAATTTCTGCAGCGCTTCCGCATGACAGAAATCTCCACTCGACCCCAATCAACAGCAAATCAATCTGCGACCAGCAATGTAGCACGGCGCCCACACACCTCGATCACAGCTCCAAACAATCAACCACGAACGGCAACGCCCGAAGATACCAGCGGACGATTTCCGATTTCAGATCTGCGAGCTCTTACTGAACTCCACCTCGACCTGCACTTAGTTCTTTGAGTAATCTGTATGAAGAGATTACCATCTCCAACACTACAACAAAGATCACTCACAAACGGTCAAGCCAAACCCACTCTAAACACGAAGAGAATCCGGGTTACACTCAACTAGACTATCCACCATAGCCTGGAGCTTGAAGGCTCAACTCAAAGAACTAAGGCCTCCAAGCCCTACCTGCGAAGTTTACCCCTAGTGGGCTCTCTCCCCAACTCGCCCTAACGGCACTAACGGCCTTACCGGGATGCGCCACTTCGCACTCGGTCAACCTAGTCGAGGTGCCCAAACTGACGTGACACCGAATATAACTGTCACTGATGATACTATATATATTCACAGGTTCAAACACAAAATCGTTTATTTCTAGAGGCAGAAGGAGTTTCTATCTCAGATTCATCTGTCTTGCGAATCTTATGCCACCCTTCTTAGTTTTATCAATTTTATGTGTCGATCGCAAGAGACTGAGACTAGACTACGGAAATACTGGGCTACTTTTGAATGTAACATGAATTTTCGTAGCTTATGAGTGTAACATGTGTCATTAAAATGATGAGTCCTGTTTATAACTGAAATTATATTTCATTCGACTTGTGTAATTAACGAATGATATCATTCAGAGATTCAAATGCATCTCCCACCTGCAAAACAACCATTTAGTTTACGGAAATCTCTAGAACATGCCAATATACGAAACTCTGTTTCCTTGTATGGCCGCACTTCAGTTTTTGGCCTGTTTCAGAACTTGATGAGTTGTGTGTACATGGTTCAAACGGCAAGGATTGATTCGGTGCTGTGTATGAACGATTTGCTCATCTCTTGTTACAGTCTTCTGACCGAAGCACGATCAAAAGCATCAGAAGTGCTTGATAACTCTCCAAGCGCCAACAAACAGGAATCATAAGAAGTCGAAATGGTGTTAAAAGATTTTAGTAATGTACTTGTGGCTATGCATGGCTCTTTCATATGAAAGTTGTAGACTAAGAAAGTGGTCTACAAGCAACATTCAGAAAGTCAAGTATGATAGGAATAGTTCACCTCTCGGTCACAAATTGTCGAAGTTCCATCACTTTCTGCACTTGGAGCCTGATACTAGAATGGCAGAAAGTATCGATTGAGGGTTAGTCAAGTCCATGGAAAGTATGAATCCATCCGTGGAGTCAATATTTGTTAGCAACATGTTGTTAGCAATTTGCTGCAAGCATGTATAACAATCTGAAGACTAGTAATCCTTTTGAGATCAGCTCAACACCTGCAGCAGTTTTTGCTGACATTACTGCATTTCCATGCATTAAGCTCAGCAGGTCTTCACATTCAACTCTATCTGCATAGAATACTATAGACAAAAGTGGCATCATGGAAGACTTTGCCAGCATAATATTTCAACATATAGTATGGTGTGTGACTTACCATAGTGAACTGCAACTTTGTCCTAAGAGACCGTGAAGGATTCTGGAATATAAAGTCTCTCCTTTTCTGTACTTTTGTTTGCTTTTATATAAGCTATATCGTCTTCCCCAGTGGATTATCATACAAAATATTTGATAAATCGGAATTTAATGAACCATGATCTGTATATGTTATTTGGATAAACAATGATTTTTAAGAATGTTCTTAATATAAAATTTTATCTTTCGTTAATCTCGTAGCTTTATATTTATTTCATTCTTTACGCTACAAAAACCACGATGGTGAAACCATTCCCTCCCCTGGCTTTGCTATACGTAAGAAATATAGGCTAAAACATTTTCTTAGACTCTCTAAAAGACACCTTTGCGCCCCAGCCACTGCAGCTTCGTACTTAGAGGATACAGAGTGAAGTATATACTTCACTAACTAATTCTAAGCCCCATATAATCATAACGTCGTTATAATCATTTTTCATCATTTCATGGGACCGAACTTTCTTAGGAACGATCCTCTATCCTCTCACCTGTATTCAGAAATTTTGACAAATGAGTTTTATTATATACGTTGAACTTGGTTAAGCATATACTCCATCCAGCATGTACAAAAAGCGATGTGTTGGATATATGGGTGTGACTTTTACTTACCGAATTTACTGCAGTTTTATATGTTCTAGAAGGTTTTCTGATAACAGAAGAGGATCAAGATGATGACTAGCTCTCAACTCTGAAAAATCTAACCCATACAAAGTGAACCACAATAACGTATAAAAAGGTAAAAGAGGTGAACAAAGTACCTCTCATTCACTAGTTTATTATTTGACAAGTAACTGAAAAAGATATGTTTAAAAAAATCACAATTCTTTTAGTTTCCAAGACTATGTAGTAAGGAAATGACATAGAAACTGCTATAGCGGTCTCTGCATCAAGTAAGGAGGACTGATTCGTATGCAGTGTCGTTGTTGCACATTAGGGGGTGTCAAAGTTAGAATATTCGTACTCTGCAGTAGTACACACGATGATGGCCACGTCGTGAATGAAGCCACGACGGGTTTTCGTTTCAACCTGGAACTGCTTTTCTTTGTAATCGACTTTGCTACAAGAATCACTGCTAGACCAAGAAGAAACGAACAAAGTTGACCGTTGTTTGGAGCACGGTAGACCTAGGCTTCCTTATGGTTGATTTCAGTTTCGAAGATAGAGAATCTTCTCTCAAAACATTGAAACTTCCTAGTACATTTGCAGAATGTATTATATGAGATCTCATCAAAGATGTTGTAGCGACATTTTGCTGTTAAGAACTATGCACCAAAGGGAAGAATGGATCAAGATTTTATTTCGTTTACATGCAAGGATGCTTGCTTGGTACTTGAGAAGGCTACTAGCCAGGACTATGCAGTAATATATGATATCGAAAAGGTTATAGCATTAAGTTATAGCTCAAACCTCTGCACCAAGTAAGGAGAATGGACCAGACAGAGTAATTTTCGACATGTAGTTGCACTTGTTTGACAAGTTTCTTGTATTATTAAAGTGATATATGATGATGTCACTCTACTGTACCTAGGTGTATCATGGTCCTTTGTAGGATATTTCTAATATGCCACTGCATGGTAAGTGTATAGGTTGAAGAGTACTTCACTTAGTTTTGATATTTGTCTGATTGTTGCACCGAGCAATAACGTGGTCCAACTTTGTATAGGATTTTGGGTTGTATTTTCTTTGTTGCTAGACATTTATTGGTGGTGATTTGAATGGCCAGAAATCTTAACCTCGAAGAGTATAATATGAGCTCTATGACATATCATGATCGAGTTCTACATTCAACGATCAAATGCAAGTAAAGCGTCCTGAACTAGCAAAGCATAGTAGGCTATAGACTAGAGAAGTTTGAGCGAGAGTTGTAAATATCATGTAAAACTGAAGCCTTTTAGTGTAATACGAAAGTACTCAAAGAATATATTTTCTTGAACTTTTAGTATCGTATATAATGGATGCAAGCTAAAAAAGCTGTGTGTGTCGGATCAGAGTGACACTTTGTGAATGCCTTTATTGCCAAGTGAATGAAACGTGTGTGAAGATTGAGAAAGAATGGACAACCGAATCTAGCGCTTTTGAACATTCAAGTGATAGGAGTTCTAAAACCTCTCAATCCATGCATATATGTTTCGTTTCACGATATCAAGAGATTCAAATAGTAGATTTGCTTGAAGTTTTATGAATGTGGAGATGAGTTGTGAATTTCTATACCAGTGAATGATCATTCGTAGAGAAAAATAGTTGGAAAAAGATAATCCAAAGTTATAAAAAAGCTATCAAAAGTCCAAGTTCTACGTTTCTGTGTATAACTTCTCATCAAAAGGTCCGAACTGAGTTGAAATTTATGACAAGAGAAGAAGATCAGAAGCAAGTTGATAATCCAAAAATTCTTAGAACGTGCTCATTTGTATAAGAGATCCATTGAGCTACATCCTGTATTTGTTCTCTAAGCATCATATCATAGGCATAAGGTTTCTTCTTTCTCTAGAATGTATAGTAGAAAGTTACTAATGCATTATAGAAGCATTTATCTCCTCCTGGCATGGGGATTCATGGGGAATTCTGGTGCGTACTCGTGATATATGATTTATATAATAAATTAAATATGTACTGTATAATTACTGAAATCAGGTAATAATGACTAAACTCACATATATATACGTTATATAATGTGTATTTATAAGGAGTAAATTATTTAATTGGACCTATTTATAAGGAATAAGTAATGAATTGTTGTATGCAAGAAGGGTGGTCTCATACTGGAAAGCATTCTCTCGTGTACTTTGGTTTTGCGTGCGGTCCCCGGCCGCAAGCTAAGGGTACCGGATATGCAGTGCCGGAAACAGAAGGAACCACAAATGCACCGGATATTCAAGTAAAGCCAAAACTCATCAGGATTATTATGATGTCCTGATAACAACACCGGGAAGGATAAGCATCCCTAACCGCTTACGGGAACTTTTCTCCGCTTTATGTTATTGAAAAATATGTCAATATTATATATAAATTCTGAATAAAATCAATATCAAACGGATAAACACGAACTCCCTGCGACAATTTGGTTACTTACTGGTTGGAACTATGATTCATTTCAGGTTAAAGTAAAAAAGATCATTAAACTCAATACATAAGAAAATGTTTTTTACTTATTTTTAGAATTGATTGGTTATCCTACACCCTCACAGTTAAGTTACGGTGCTACCCTCTCGCTAGTTATTATACTCTAGTACGAGTATATGGAAATAAATTACACTTTCTTGTGTACTTTAAAGTCTAAGCACTTGCCCAACTCTAACACCTAGACATCAGAGACCCTAAAGAATTAAGTGTGCAAGCACTCTAAGCGAGACCTCTCTTCTCTAATCTACTTGAAAAGATAAAGAGTTAATCTTTTCAAAGTGAAGCGTGTCATCATATAAATCGATTGGATATCATTGTAATTTACCCAAAGAGGGTATTTTATCTTTAAGCCTTTTAAAAATATCAGAAAGGAGGACAGTGTTATCAATATGTAACAAAAAGGACTGTTAGCATCTCTAAACATTATGATGAACGTACTCGCTCTTTGCTCATATAGAGACTTTGATACACATATAGAAAGCGCAGGAACCAAATCCAAAAGAAAACACAATAAAATTTAAAGGAGATTTTTTGGGAATCTTTTTATTTTGAAATAAATATAAAATTATTCATTTGTTCACAACAAGTGCAAATATTTCAAGGAAACATATTTTAATATTTATGTCTAAATAAGTATTAGATTTCGTCTGGAAAGAAAGCACATGAACTAAAATAAAATAAACTATTTTTTGGTGTGTACGAATGAATAAATTCAGTATTTATTGCAGATTAAATCATACAAAATGGTATAAACGAAGAAGAAATCTGAAAGAAATATGCAAGGAATATGACTGATACGGTCATCTTCCCTGTAGAATACAGGAGAGAGCTCGGGTTTACCTAGCTTTGATTATTTTATTTTATGTATCGTTTGTAATATGCTTTTATTTCATATAAAAGAAAGCAGAATCTATTTTCGCTCAATTTCACATTTCCCAATTACTCCATATAATAAATAACTGTAATGGCGTTCAGTTCTAGAAAACGATTGGAAATGAAACACATGATCACTGATACGATCTTATCTAATGGGAGTTTTAGAATTTTACTCGAGCTAGTGCTATTCTGATTAGGCATATTATTCAGACTGATGACAGGTTTCCTCAGAGATTTAAAAACTATTTCTTCAGAGTTTTTATCCAAAAGTGGATAAAATAATCTTGGTGATCATGTGATTATTTATCGCTTGCATAGCTTACCGTGATTTTGTAGAGTTTCGAACGAGACAAAGTTTGGAAAAGAAAGTGAGATTTTTCGTCATCTTCCTTTAACGATAGCCGTTTCTAATATAGCATGTGAACAGGTTAACATTATTCTCACGGAAATGCATATTGCAAGCGTAGCAACTTGTTTTATTCCTATTCAGAAAGTCAATTCTTTAACTCTGGTCATCTCCAAATGAATCATTACTTGTTTTATTTAGAGTCTAAAAAATCACTCTTTAACTGTGATTGATAGCATCTCGAGAAGAATCATTTATTCTCTATTATTATCTCGATTATTATTTTGAACAGCGTAGTCATTTTGGTTGTATTTTTAAAACCTTTTACCTTACGAAAACTATATCTTTGTAGTCGCATAGCCTATATATTAAGCGTGTTTTTTGGTTCTATTTGAGCTAAAGGAAATAGAAGTATAGGCAGTGAAGTGATGATTTTGTGTGGTGTCATCTCTTGAAATTACCTTCTTCAGTCTGGACTCTACATGGTGGTCTATTCTTCACCATCCTTTCTAATCCTTTGAGATGTAGGGTCATGTGGAAATAGTCAAATCAAAAGCCGAAGTGATTAATAAAATACAATAGAAATGAAAAAACAAACTGGTGAATGATATACACGCCTTCTTCAAAGGGTTAAGCGAAATAAACATATCAATTCGCAAGATAATTGATATTTTAAGATCGTTAGTGATGCAAGAACATCACTATACTCATTGTTCTATCTATATGTAGATCAAACATACTTCCCAAGTGAACTTTTGGCCCAGAGAAGGCAAAGGATAAAAATCAATTATCTTTAACAATCAATTGGTGGGTGCTGCATTTACAACTTATTTCTTATATATTTGTTCTGCATAGTAGTGCTTATATGAACTGCAGGAGAAATTCAATCTTTTGAAAGCTTGACTGGGAAAAGTACGTTACTGAATTTACTGTACTAAACTTAAACTGTTAAATTTAATACACTATAATACACTATAATTTAATACACTATGAATACATAACACTTGGTACACTTGACTACTCTCGTGGAAAACTTACACCTGGCTGCTTCCGTTGATAATCTATAAGTACAGGATGGCCAGTACTCTTTTAAGTTGTGTAAAGTCTTGATCTTAAGTGAATAATTATAATTTATATGTTAATTTATGCACTATTTTTTTCAAGAAGTGCAGATTAATACATAAATTAATATGCAACAAGTTTACATATTCTTCTCTTCTGAACTTGGAAGAGCTGAATAATCGTATTTCAACTTGTCACTGTTGCCATAGATGCAAGCTCTTTTGACTTGCAGTTCTACAAAAAGGTCTGACATTCATTTTCTCCTATTATAGCTTTCATCGAGATGTAATGAAGTGAAAAACATGACGTCTATCCTTTTAGTATGTCTTTGTTGTGATCCAAAAATATCCTTGTTGTCACTACTGTCAACTACCATCCTGAATTTCTTGAGAGCACCCGGTGTTGGAGAACCCACGTACCAGTTGTAGCACATTCATCTCTTGCAAGTCATATCTTGAATTGCGATCTTGAAGTACTCATGCTCTTGAGAGTCCGAGAAGTTCTTAAGAGCGGAAGTTTATGTCCTAGTTAGTATATACCAGGTCGGATCATATCCAATAATCAACTTTTTTCACCGTTCAGGAGCTTAGCAAGGAGGCCGTGAGGTGGACTCAGATGTGAGTAGTTCAATACTGATTACCTCCTGGACTTTCTGTTTTGGTTGGCTGTTTACACAACCTTGCCATTTGACAAAACTATATGCTTCCCAGTTTTTTTTACGGTGGGGCTTGGTCAGTTGAATAGAACATTCCTCTGTAGAACATATCATTAGTGTTAGTCATCAGTTTTCAATTGAGTCTTGCTGCAGAAAAGATGAAGCAATGTAGCGTGATCATCTCGAAAGTTGTGCAAGATTGTCTTGGTAGTGAACTCGTTGAAACCATGTTTTGACACTCTGTATAGAATGGTTCATTGGTCTCATCGTTCTCATTGTTCTACCGGTGCTTATGAAGTCAGGGATAGAATTGATATTTGTAGAGGGAGGTTATAAGTTATAGGGAACCCTCCCATGAGAGACACTCTCGACAAGACCTCCTGTGGCATAAAACATGATGGTGTTGTATGTCGCAATCAAAACGCATGGAAAACTATAAGTGTAGTCCTAAAATGATAGACTATAAAGGAAGACGAGTTCCAAATGAGGCTACTAGAAGTGAGGAGGGGACTCAAGATTAGAAGACAACAGCGAGGTCAGCCAGCACGCACAGAGACATAGAAACTATAAAAAGTGATGCAAAGAATTAGATCTAACATAAAATTGTGATGTCAACGACTCAACCTAGATGCACTGCAAGTAGCTTAACAGTTGAAAGAAGCTTGTGACGCATCTGAACATGAACTGTGGAATGTAGTGGTTGAACATTCTTCATCCAAAGAGTGGATGAAGAATGTTTTGTAAACTGCAAAAGAGTGGTTGAAGAAGAGGTTGTGAGAATAGCGACAAACAGTGGATGAAGAAGGTGTTGTGAGCTGCAAAGGGAGTGACGAAAGTGAAGTGAAAGTGTGCTTGAGGGTACGGAAGAAAGGAAAAAGATATCTTGTGTGATCCTATAGCTCTCATGATCTGGAACAAGTGAGGAGAATATGCGTGGTGTTCTCTAGCAGATCATGTCTGGTTTTTAGTTGACAAGAGTAAATTTTCAGATATTTGAGGTGTCAAAGTTAAGGAGAATTATTTTTTATGGGAGTGAATTTTTAGATATTAGGGGGTGTCAAAGTTAAGGATAATTATTCTTTTATGGATGAAAGAATCTTTCTCGTAACTCATCGACGGCTGATGTGTTGATTTTATGACGTCCAACTTTGTGACGGTCTACATTTTACATTCGCGGTGTCGTGTCGTGGACCGGCTCTCACTTGAAAATCTATTTTTGATATATATCATTATCGCTCCAAATACACTCATGAGACAAAAAATGAGACTTTTGACACAACTCCGGATCTTCACTTTCATTGCATCAATGGGTAGAACTCGTTGTCAACTTTTCATATGCACTTCGTCTACTTCATTTGAACACCTAGTGGAGAAGTTAGTAGACTCGAAAGATGAGAAAAACAAGCTAGATTCTAGCTTACGGGCTTTTTGCACAACTTTGAATCTTCACTTTCATTACATAAATGGGTAGAGCTCATTGTCAGCTCTCCATTGACACTTCGTCTACTTCATTTGGACATTTCGTGGTGAAGGATATGAGACTTGAAAGAAGAGAAAATCAAGCTAGATCTTAGTTTACTTTGCTAACTAGGTATTTGCTGCTCCTGGCGCTATACTAAGGATGCAAGGGGCCTGCTAGCTCATTATATGAGAAAACTTGTACGTATACAACCGGTAAGGGAGCAACTTAAAAGACTAGCTTGTACCTACGACTTATCAGCGGACGGTTCGTGAGATTTAGAGATCCAATGCAAACATGCAAGGCGTTGTTGGGTTCAGATCTGTGCAGTCTATGCACTACTTAAGATGGTTTGTGAAGAGGCAGATCAAGGAGTGTGTTTTGGGAGAAATTGAGACACAAGGAGAGGATTTTGGGGTGCTTCAGTACATGTGGACCGTGGTTGGACCGTTCGAGTCATTCTAGAGTCCAAATTTGCTGTCTTTGGATCTATCGGGATCAAAACGCTGAGTTCTTTAAGAAATTGAAACGTATGAAATTTCATCAGACGATTTGGGAGTTCTGAGTAAAATTGACTCGCATGAAAACGTTTATTTTAATTTTTTGTCACCTGCAATCTGAGATTGGGTTGTTCTTCGCGATCGGTGAGCCAAGCTCTTCGTTCTTGGTGCATACACGATGAAGGAGTCTTCATCTACGCATAGGAGAAGACGGTATGTGGATTGGATTGTTGGTTTGGGCGTTGTTGTGATGTGAATCATTTCACATAGTAAATGATTCACTTCTCTGTCAAGAGTTAGTCTCATTGCGCTGATTGCTATTGTCGTGTTACTTGGCGCATGTCACACTTCTACTCCGACACTTGAGTTTAGTAGTCTTAGAAGTTAGCTCTATATTGTTCCTAAATCATTCTAACATCCGCTTTGGTTATGAAGGGTCTGTCTGCAGATTGTAACTAGAGACGTCGGTCGATTTTGTTTAGACTTCTTTGAGCTGATGCATTATCTGTATATTAAGGAGGATATTCACCCCTGTACACTTAGAAGTGTACATGGGCGTAATTTATGAGTTAACCTTTTTCCTAGGAAGGGTTAGCTCTAAATTAATGTGACAACTTGACTTATACTGCATGCGGTTCCCAGACAGTTACAACGTTTATGGGTCTTTTTGATTTCCAGAATCTATGTGTTTCGTTAACAGAGAAGTTTAAATTAAGATTTTATTTATATAGTAATTTAGATTTAATTATTTAAATTTAAGTTGTCGGTGATGTGAAACCTGACGCCGCTTTTTCCGTGACCGTGGGAAAAAACCCAGTAATTTGACACTGCAACCTAGGTTCATGCGCTCTAGTAAAAAACTTGTAATTTTACACTGTTACCTTCTTTCCTTAATGCTTTAGAGCGCGGTGTTACGGCTAAATCTGCGGTGGTCAATGGGTCCGCATGTTTACAATGCGTTGGCTAATGGGTCTGCAGGTATTTTACAAACGGTTTTTTCACCTCCACGTTGCTTGTACAAGGCCGTGGAGGAAGATATGATATTCACCATCGTGAGTATGATCTACATATGATGAACGTATATTATTACCCTTGCTTCCATATGGAGAAGGAAGCGAGAGCTTTATTTATTTATTTTGTTAGATTTGAACATTAACCCTTCTTTCGGGAAGGTTAAGTATTAAATCAGCAGGAATTAACAAGATATTATGATTCGTTACGAGAAATTGGTTTTATATATATGAGTGACGCTCCGAGAACAAGTTAGAAATTATTGATAACTGCTTAAATTAATCTATAAAACAGCAATTTTATGAGTTTTATTGTTTCTCTCTGACATTAGTATTTTTTTTCTTGATCTAGTCTAGCGATGGTTGGTCCAATAACATAGGTGTACTTTTTCTTTTTGTATTTTTCTGACGTCTTTCCATTTTTTCTCTCCATAGGTGAGTTGAGCATACTTAATAATGCTTTCTAGAGGTTTTTCTCACAGTTCACTGGGACATCCTCGTATTCGATGATGGTAATTGAAGCTTTTTTCTCCTGCGTTTGGAAAAGCTCAAGGACACATTAAACCACCCCTCCCGCTACTTTAGAGATGAGGGCCCTCACCTCTAAGTATTGTTAGTTATGACTACTCAAGATTAAGAAAGGAAGGGGCCTTGCAGCAAGATGCGCATTGTTGGCACGTTTTCATTCATCGTTGCTTGATCTCCATCTAATGCTCAAAATGAGCATCTCTTCGAGATCTACATTTGGAGTCATTAATGATCCAATTTGCACATCTCACAGTTGAGAAAAGATCAAAAGACCATTGCTGCATTCTGAGCCAATCATTTCAAAATTTGAATTTTAGAGGTGATCCTATTGAGCACTTGTTAGTTACAGCGATCAGATCGTTGGATTGAAGAACATGGTCTGAAAAGTCTTGCCTGAAACAGACACCTGAAGTATGGAGACTTCTCAACTAGAGATGTTTCTCACCTGCCGAAATTTTGTTGCCTGCCAAAACAATTTTTCAAGCACTCTGTAAAATTTGAAATTTTCAGAGGAGGAAGTCCTTCCTCCTCAATTCACGCGTGCGAGGAGGAAGGACTCTTTCCTTCCTCCCTTCCCTCTCGATGGTATTTGACGTCCCTTTCTCATTTTCCTTCTCGCTCTCTCTTTTTCTTCTTCTTCTCCTCTCCTCTTCCTTCTATTCTCTTCTTCTATATTTTTGCTATGCGTTTGCGCGTAGCTTACTATCAATTTTTAAGATTCTCGAAATCTTGAAAAATAGGAGTTTTTTCCACCGTCAGATTAACAATCATCGTATATGAGTCATTGTATAAGAATACTCGTATAGGAAGAAAATGGAAGTGGTTTTATCTCTGTGCACGATCATTTTGATCGCGGTGCGACGGTTTTGATCGGCCCAACTGTTTTGATGATTGGTCCAACTGGGAGACGTTGGGAGGGATGAAGAGTAGGGACATCGGGATAGAGACATCATACCTTACACTCAAGGTTCCTTGAACTCACAAACAGAGAGCAATGGTGGAGGATTTACCACGAAGGCGAACGAAATAGAGCAAAGCGTCTGTACCGTTTCGTCATAATTTCGTCTAGCGCAAAGATTTCTCATGGATGCAATTTTCATCATGATCTCTTTCTCATGTAATTCGGATACATGGATCATACTTCATCCGTGATAGGAGCATTTCAGGACAAACAAACACCACTAGAGGGAACAAACTCACACCTCGCCTCGTCTACAATTCGTAATTAATGCGGTGCTGAGAGCAAGACAACAAAAACACCTTTATCGTGATATATCCTCCTTTCGCGAGGTTATTTTCAATTCCAGTCAAGATTTGATGTGAGAAACTCTTTGACAGGCCTTAGGCTTGAGCAAGCCTACGGAAAGGGGTATTTGACCCCCCTTTCTCATTTTCCTTCTCTCGTTCTCATTTTCTTCTTCTTCTCCTCTCCTTTTCCTTCTATTCTCTTCTTCTACATTTTTTCTATTAGTCTTCTTTTTCCTTAGTTTGTTCTCACTTTCATTTATTTTTAGTTTTCTTACATCTTAGTTATGATCTTATTTGTATTTTTCTGTGTGTTTTTTGATTGTTGATTCTTTTTATTTTTCTTATGTTTTTTACACTTTCTGTTGGTCTACACTAGTTATTTTTATCTGCTATAAACTCCTACACACATTAATTTTTGCTATTTTTTCATTTGTCATTGTTTTTTCATTTCTAGTTGTAGAGATGTTATAGTTATGGTGAGGTTCTTGAGGAACTTCAGAGACAAGATGCCTTCGAGAGTGTGACCTAGACGTCCTGGGGACCGTCATTTGTCTAGAGGATGTCCCGAGGTACAAGGAGGGAAGATAAGAGTGCCAGAGTCGCTGATGACGTGTTATGTGCAGTTGATGTACCTTTTAGGTTTGGGTGCAAGTCACACTGCTGTTTTCCAGTTTTTTTTTGAGGTTGCTCGTCCTCGCATAGATTATTTGACGAGAGAAGCGATTGTAAGAGCACAGGCCGTCATTGACGAGGAGACGTACCAGATGTAATGTCAGAGGAGGATGATCTGATGGAGGTGACGTAACAATAGGAGAGGTTGATTCCGATGCTCTTCTAGAGATACTCCATGCCTTTGGTATTCAAAACTTAACTTTACCGATAAGAGGTTCGAACATGTTTAGTTAGTTTGTTCTAGTTTTTTCAAGTATCAAATGATGTGTATATGATCTGAAATGTATATATATGTTGCATACATTAGTTGTTTTTTTTTCTACTTAGGTTTCAACACCACACTCAAACTTGCATACGGTTGTATATGACTCCCAAACTCCAGTAAGCAATGTGGTGATTTTCAAAGATCTACGAGTGTAGAGCTTGATGAGATAGTAGAGTCATTACCAATAGATGATTTGATTTGATGTTTGTAGGCTTGGGTAGACTTAGAGAATTGTTTCATGACTATAAGATGAAGTGTATGTATTTTGGATGTGCGGAGTACTTTTTGTCTTCGACTATCAAGCCTATCCATCAAACTTGGTCAGTCAAGTTCAGATGTCTCGCGTAACACACTTATGGATGGAGATCGACAGAGATGGAGATCTTTTACGACGTCCCATATGTAGTACATCGTAGTTAAGATGCTTGGTTGTCAGTTGGATTAGGATACACACAATTGGATAGTGTGTATAGAGATGTGGATTTTAGCCTCGGTCTCAGAGATCCATTTTTTCAAATTTCAGTCCGGCACGAGTAGACGAGTTGGGTGGATCCAAGCAGCATTGGAGAGATGAGCGATCGAGAAAGAAGAGGTTCAGCCTCAAATGATGTTCAAGCACTTTCCCAATGACGATGAGTCATCGGTAGAAGATGAGTGCTTGTGAGTTTTATTGTCTTCGTGATGTGAAAGGTGTGTGAACACTTACATGTCTGTATTTGTTGTAAGAAATTTTGTGATAATGATTGATTTATGACGACTCGTCTATATTATGTATATTTATGATATACTTCTGAAAACAATATACGTTGTGTAACGATGTGTATGCATAATGACACAGTCGAGTCAAATACTCCTTGAGCATCTATACCAAAGTCTTGCAAACATCCCATTGTAAACAATCTCCATAACCAATCATTTTCTTGTTGTGATGGTTGAAAATACAATAAACATTGTTTTTCATTATATATTTTCTCTTGTATCATCTTGATGTTGAACTTTGTCTGGGTGATGCACCACAAATGCCATACTGGTTTGAATTTGATGTTTTCTCACAAGTCTTACCATATAAAGTTATTTACACGCTACTCGCCAAATGCCATTCCAAACAAGCGTATTGCAAAATGATGGATCATATTCGATCTATCATTCAGCGGTTTGGCTGGATGATAACATACTCTTTGAATGTGTAAGCTTTGAAGAAGAGCCTTCTTCTTGTTTATTCTTCTATACCGAACTACCTATAATTATTAGGCAAGCGAGAAGAGACAAGCAAGATATAAACTCATATACCAGTGTGAGGTCATACAAGTCATTGACAGAGAATTCTTTAAATAAGCAAATAGAGGTCAACATCTTAGGGTGCTTGGGAAAAAACGTTATTTAGAATAATCTGGTTTTAGGATTTCTTTTTGCTTGGGTTACTTGGCACTCTACAGTCCGGCAGATTAGAGTGTCGGTAAAAACGTTGTTTAAATTAATCTGGGTTTAGGTAATAAGATTTCAAAGTTAATAACTTTTCTGAAAGATTTTACATCCGCAAAGCGGATTAGATTAAATCCTTTATTTTAATCGCAGTCCGCGAGTTAAATGTTCGATAAGACCAAAGACACTTCTCCATAACTCTCCTTGACACGCCTACACATAGTTATACGTTGACGTATGTCAACTAGTATGGAACTGGACACCATGAGACTCCTACACCGCACTAAGTCTGAGTTAAATGTCAGATAAGAACAAAGGCATATTCTCCACAAATCTCCTTGCCACGCCTATACATATTTACCCGTTGACGTATGATACGTCAACTAGTGTGGAACTGGACACCTTGAGACTCCCATACAACAGTCTGTTAATATCTGTGAGTTGCGAGTATCGTGTAGTTCCCCGCGTGGACCTTCACAACTATCACCTCTGGCTATGGTATAAACCTCTAGTGTCTTACACAGCCGTATAGATTCAGGAAGGGTTTTGATCACTTTGCAATCATGTATCCTCAATTCTCTCAATGCTGCTAATTCGCCTAGAGTCTTGGGGAGTTCCTTCAGATTCCTGCAGCTCTGCACGTAAAGACGTTCGAGTTGTGAAAGCTGTCCCAGAGACTCCGGGATATGTTCTAGACGGCGGCCGCCCCTTATCTCCAAAGTGTGCAGAGACGGCAGTTGCCGCAAAGATTTGAAAAGGGCTTCCAATTCTTCATAGTTGCAGGAGACGCGCAACGTAGATAACGCAGTGAACTGCTGAAGAATGTAGACTAGCCTTCTTGGGTTCTCACACGCGGGCAACTCCAAGATTCGGAGCTTTGTCAATTGTCCTAATGATACTAGAAGATCCTCCGAAATTGTAGGAACCCCTAGACTTAGGGAAGTCAATGATTTCAAGTGGCCTATTGACTGCGATACCCGTTTAAAATTCCCACACTTCAATAGCTCCAAAATGGATAGTATTCTAAGTTGCCCCATGGATTTCGGAAATTCTACCAAGTTCTCGCAACTACTTATGTGCAGAAATGAAAGTAAGGGAAGATGACCTAATGATTCAGGTAAGGTTCGGAAGTTTCCACAATGCTCTAGCGTCAATTTTCCCAGAGAGGAGAGTTGGCATAAAGAATCTGGCAAGTGGTGAAGGTTTCCGCAGTGCACTAGCTCCAACTGCTCCAGTGAGACGAGCTGCCCAAAAGAATCTGGCAAGTGGTGAAGTTTTTCGCAGTACCTTAGCTCCAAACGCTTCAGTGAAACGAGCTGCCCAAAAGAATCTGGCAAGTGATGAAGGTTTTCGCAGTGCTTTAGCTCCAAACCCTTCAGTGAAACGAGCTGCCCAAAAGAATCTGGCAAGTGATGAAGGTTACTACAATGCAATTCTTCCAGTGAGGAGAGTTGGCATAAAGAATCTGGCAAGTGGTGAAGGTTCTCGCAGTACGTTAGCCGAAAACTCTTCAGTGAAACGAGCTGCCCAAAAGAATCTGGCAAGTGATGAAGGTTTCCACAATGCTCTAGCGTCAATTTTTCCAGAGAGGAGAGTTGGCATAAAGAATCTGGCATGTGGTGAAGGTTTCCGCAGTGCACTAGCTCCAACTGCTCCAGTGAGACGAGCTGCCCAAAAGAATCTGGCAAGTGGTGAAGTTTTTCGCAGTACCTTAGCTCCAAACCCTTCAGTGAAACGAGCTGCCCAAAAGAATCTGGCAAGTGATGAAGGTTTTCGCAGTGCTTTAGCTCCAAACCCTTCAGTGAAACGAGCTGCCCAAAAGAATCTGGCAAGTGATGAAGGTTTTCGAAGTGCTTTAGCTCCAAACTCTCCAGTGAAACGAGCTGCCCAAAAGAATCTGGCAAGTGATGAAGGTTTTCGCAGTGCTTTAGCTCCAAATGCTTCAGTGAAACGAGCTGCCCAAAAGAATCTGGCAAGTGATGAAGGTTTTCGCAGTGCTTTAGCTCCAAACTCTCCAGTGAAACGAGCTGCCCAAAAGAATCTGGCAAGTGGCTTACACAACAGGAAAATACCAAACCTCTCAATGATGTGAGCTGTCCTATGGATTCCGGTAATGTAACAAGGTACTGAGGTTTTAGACGCAAGTACTCCAGTTTGATGAGTTGACCTAGGGATTCCGGGAGGTTTCGGCAACCCTCTACATTCATGTCTATCTGTGGCTGTGATATCTTGCATCCCCGTAGTATCAAAGTTTTCAGCGACTTCAGTTCACCCACCGACTCTGGCAGGCAATTCTCTACACGCAAGTCAGTTAAGGTAGAAAGCTGGCTTGTAACGTCCGGCAGTTGCACAAGACTCCCACAGTGCCTTATTTCCAAGAATTCCAATGATGTAATCTGCATCAAAGATCTCGGAAGGTACTGTAACTTCTTGCAGCTTTCAAGTATCACCTCTCTCAATCTGTTCAATTGCCGAATCGATTCAGGTAGACTAGGGGCGACCTTTCCCTCTACATAACGTAACCCTCTTGGACTCACGCTGAGACCGAAGTTTCCGGGATCCTGCCACAAAGATACTAGATTCTCACATTTTGAGATGTAGAGTAATGACTACCGCTGCAAGTAAATGAAGCTCTCTGGAAGTAATGTAAAGGCGGTGCACTTCCTGATTGCCAAGTACTTCAGAGAAGGCAAGTAACCAAAGTTGTTCGGCAGCTTCCTAAGAGCCGGCAGGTTCCAGAGGTACAAGCGTTCAAGACTATGCAGACTATTGAAAGATTCACACAAACTTTCAAGCTTCTCGCACTTGTCAATGTGAAGTCTTGTTAGTTGCTGTAGTGTACTAAATCCCTCAGGGAGTCGCTCCAGTAATGGACACTCGTAGAACCACAAGGTTCTAAGGGACCTTAGTCCTCCGAAGGTACCCGGCAAATGTGTCAAAGCGGGAAGATTTGACAGTTCCAAGTTAGTCAGGCAAGTTAGATGACTCGATGGATCGACCCTTGCCGGAATTGGCCACGCTTTCAAGGTGGAACAACCGCGCATCCTAAGAGCCGGCAGGCTCATGAGGGCCAAGTGTTCAAGATTATGCAGACTATCAAAAGATTCACACAAACTTTCAAGCTTCTCGCACCCATCAATGAGAAGTCTTGTTAGTTGCTGTAGTGTACTAAATCCCTCAGGGAGTCGCTCCAATAATGGACACTTGATCAACCACAAGGTTCTAAGGGACCTTAGTCCTCCGAAGGTATCCGGCAAATGTGTCAAAGCGGGAAGATTTGACAGTTTCAAGCTAGTCAGGCAAATTAGATGACTCCATGGATCGACCCTTACCGGAATTGGCCACGCTTTCAAGGTGGAACAATCGCGTAATTCCATGCTTTTTAGACACGGAAGTGCCAAGATAGAATCCGGGAGCTTCTCCACTGGAGCGCTCAAAGACAATTGTTCCAGTGCGGGAAGAAGGCCTAATGTTTCCGGTAGCTGCATGACAGTATCCTCAGAAGTATCATGGATCTGAAGGATTTGTAACTGTTTCAGCTTGTGAAAGTTCTTTGGTAGTCGTACTGACCTGCAGTTGTCCAAGAGCAAAACAGACAGTCGACTAAGGCATTCTACATTTTCCTCGGGGATCGGCCAGTGAGGCAGTGGCCAGAAGTACCGCCTTCTTTCTTTTGGTCCCGAGCAATCGATCATGTGCAACATGGCCAGATTCCGAGGAAGGATAAACATATCACTGTCTTTGCTCATGTTGACATTCGACATTCTCAACAACCGCAATGCTTCGAATCTGCCAATGGAACTCCACTTCAGGTTCTCTCGAGATCTATGATCCATCGCCACTGACAGTACTTCCACCATCCTGTTTCTCTGAGCAGCGTCTTCCTGCACGCACATGAAAAGTGACAGAGCACAGTTTTAACTACCGGAATAGAACTTCTTGCATCAATTAGGATACGTAAGAAAATCACGCCTGGCTACGGAAGAAAAGGGATTACTCACAACCAGAAATGGGCCAAAACATAAACGTTTGAGATTGGTTCATACCTTGCTTTCGTTCAGCACGTACTTCACGTCCTCTAGTTCACAAACTCGCTGGCCATGCTGGAACTCCCCTTTCTCATTCAGTATCCTCGAGAGCCACTTTCCCATGCTTCGTAGGAGCTTGTGAATGTAGATCGAACATACTTCACCAGCCATATCCGTTGGCACACGCACAGTTTGCCAAGAACCAGGAACAATTTGCAAGAAGCATCTATCTCTCAAGTTTTCAAGGGTCATGTCGATAAAACTCCCACGGGATCCGACTCCTGTTCTCCAAGCAACTTTGAGAACATCCAGATCGTACTGCTTCTTTGCAGGACCAAAGAAGTCAAAAGTTGCCAGATCCAAGAAAATTCTCTGCTCGTCCGGATTAAAGTCATCGAAAATCACTTTGAGCTTCCTCCATACTAGGTTCTCACCGACCCCATTCAAGGCTTCCCTCGCCCCGATACGCAATCTCTCCAGAACATCTCTCCAGACAAACTCGTTCTCTTTCCTACTGAGGTAATGACCTACCAGCTTTAAAGCAAGAGGCAATCCTTCGCATTCGTGCAAAATTTGAGATACCAACTCTTTCGGTATCCTTCGTAGCAAAGAGTCTTCCGGATCCACATGAGCTCGAAAGAGCTTCTCAGCATCCGCGTCGGACAAAAGTGGAACTTGAAACTCGATGAACGCATTGGACTGGGACATCAAACCTTTGATGAATGTTGTAATAATCAATCGGCTCCCTTCTCCACACCACTTCGAATTCAGGAGCGGTAGTATCTGTTCTTCAGCTTCAACATCATCCACTATAATCAAGACCTTCTTGTTTCTTACGAGGGTCCATGGTGTCTCCCCCACTAAGGACACTTTCTTACCATTTCCTTTGTACAGCTTCTCACTGAAGAGTTTCTCGAATTCCGTCCCCTTTTGATTTCGAGGGACATTCTCAAGCTCCAGGAAGCAAACAAAATCGAACTGATGTTGAATGCGGACAAGAATTTCCTTCACAAGGCTGGACTTGCCTATTCCATCCATGCCTATCACCGAAACCCGTATTTGCTCTGGATTTCTCAATCACGCCGTCTATGCGTTCACCAAAGCATATCAAGTTCGATGGAACTTGAAGGCATCTTAGGAGGTCATTGCTACTTCCATCCTACATACAGATTGTCACAATATCTGATGTTAGAAACATATTTTCAAACAAAGCATCAATGTCAAGCTGCTCTTGGACCAATCCTCCGATCATAGTAATTTGCCAGACTTTCGTGCAAAGAAGAATCCACTGTTTGATCTTGACCACCAACCTCATCTTTGAGAATCTTCTCCAAAAAGTTAACCAGATAACAGAAACTGTTCGATTGTTGATCCTTCGGATTACAAATCGTGAAGTGATCCACGCCAGAGAAAGTAGCAAACACATCCACATCCAATCGACCCGATCCTTCTGGATTCACTAGAATGTGCTCGGAAGTACCTAAAGAGTCCGCCTGCACGTTGATGTAGAAGTGATGATATTTTCAATCAGTCAGAGTTGGGGGTTTGCTAACTACAGTAGGTTCAAATCGATATTTCTTGCAATCACCTTCTAGATCTAGAGCTACAGCAAACAATACAATATTGGAGTTGGTGTAACATCCAGTCCGGAGTGCTGAGAGGTTACTGGAGAGATACATACATTGTCGAAAATTGACATTAAAGTCACTGTTCCCGTCATATTGGCTTCATTCACTCCATAGACTCTCCAGTCGTATTTTCGATGTAATTCTGCAAACTCGTGGTTGATTCTCGCAGATTTCTCGTTCAACAAGTATAAATACCGTAGTAGAGGAGCTCCTTGATCTGGATTGGCTGGAAGAGGTATGGGAGAGCCTAAATGCGCTGTCGAATAGAAGAACATCCCTTTCAGATTTGCCAAAAACCTCCGATGAGGAAAACCCGAGCTTTGATGAATGAATCCGATCTGACTCGCCTTGATACAGATCTCCTTCAAGACCAGACCACCCACACAATGGCCGACCAAGACCACAGGACAGTCCCGGCCGAGGCCCACGTGCTGGACAAGAGCGTGAACGAGATTCTCTCTGATGAGGTACATGTCTACTCTCCCTTGGGAGTCGGAGGTCCGAGAACTTGAGTCATATGACACGGACAGAATGCGAGCCCGAGGAAGAGACTCAACGAGCCATGTGTTCAACCAACAGACGGAGCCATCGCGCGTCATCCATGTTCGGATGAATGCGTCTTCGCAGCCTCTGGTCTGAAAACCATGGAAGAAAACAATCTCCATGCTGATGGGACCAGATGCTGGTCTGTAGAACTCGTAGACATCGTCGTTTAGCTGTGAACCGGAACACACGTTGCCATAATGTCTGAATCAGTGACTTGAACCAGAAACTAACACACTGTGATGATAATTCAAGGATGAAATTAACTTTCTGTATGTAGTACCTGCAAGGTCGATATCCAATCTATGCTCCTGATTTCATCTACGTCGACTGATACCAAAAAATGTGAGTGGAGTGACTTACACGGATGCAACCGAAGTGCCTCAAATCTTCAGTAGAAAATGATCTTTGAGAACTGGAAGATGCCATAGACAATATGAACCTTCGCGGTAGAGGTTAATCCAGAATTTCGGACGCCCACACTTCTGTAGCTGGTCTGTCGGACCCAGAGTGTTCTGACTTGTATATGCAGACAGTGAGCTGATTGTCACTCGTGCAACCCCGTGCCATCATTCTCCGCAGTGAGTTTTCTGATGGATTCAGGAACCTAAAACTTTTCTCTGTTGATGAATGGTGAAAGCATCAGAAACATGAACTCTTAGGGAGTGTGGTACAACAGTTAACCACGTATATACGATTAAGTTACATGCAAAATGCTGGAACTATGTGACGACATAGTTACGGCTTATTAAGATGATAGTACCCTGTCACGCTGGGACCTTGCCAGTATAATAAAGCCGATCCCATCCAGATCCTAAGAGAATTCACGATCTCACGAGAATCACCACCCTGATATATACGCAAAGTTAACCGCGTTGCTATAAATCGCAAATACTACGATTCGATCAAGACTTATTGATGAGCTCGGGGTTGACACAACTGGGATTTCCTGCCGGCAGTCCAGAGGCAGCCGCAGCATCTCCAATATGTACTTTCCGCTTCACGAATTCTACCTTGTCAAACTACCCTACTCGAACCCTTCTTGTGCTATGATATAATTTGGCTTCCTTTGTGCTCGCACGGTCTCCCTCGCAACAGTAAGTCATCCCCGCTCTGATCGTCCAAACGGCGACTTCAATACAGAGCTTCGAATTCATTGCCAAACACTCTCCTTGTACACACAAAAGAGCAAATGCTTCACTTATCCTCATTTGAGTCTCTGCTCCTTCTATCAGTCGATGAGAAAGAACAAACAGCAATCGGACAGGTTACACAGACCAGAATGTCACAAGACGGGTGGACTTCAGCGCCAGAACTTAGTCAATTGGACGTCAAAGTCTGGCTGGGTACAATTTGCAAGCTCCAAATGGGTCCCAGTAAGCAGTAGTCTTTTACTTTCTGCATTATTAGCGTTGTCAGGTTCTGTGATTCAGCTGCTATACTTGAATATCACGAAACGCGACTTTCCACATCACCGTTCGTATCTTTCTTTGTGAGAAATATCTCAGTGCTTCCGAGTGCGCAAGTTTTGTGTACTCCCAACAGTCTGAGAAGAACATATTCCATCGTACTTCTAGGCAGAAGAGGAATTCCGAGTTCTTCAGCTTTCTGTGTCTTCCCGGGTGGATGATGATAATATGCGACAAAGATACCTTTGCTCTCCTCTCATTATACTATAAAGTTACATTAAGAGTACAACACATTAAAATTATTTGATAATTAAAAGATGGAAGATAAATTATCCACGTGAAAAATATATTACCCGCACATATGCACTTCCTCATTTTGAGCATTACTCATCTTATCGCGTGTGGACCAAGCAAGAATTCTATCCATAATGAATCATTACCTAGTTAAACTCGTCCTTGTGCAAAGCACAGGTTAACCAGACATGAACAAGCATGCGCATTGCAAGTGTACTGGATGAGTATACTGGTATCTGCTACGCTACCTTGCTTCTGCATGTCTGAGGTGAAATGGGGATTGTTCTCTTTGTTATGGAATTTTTCTCAGAAAAAATGCTAGTTTCATGTAGTTTCATCATGGGAATTTTCTGACTAATCTTGATACTCAACACAGAAGGAGAAACTTTTATTCAGTGCTCAGGATTTCATGCCATGTGTAGCGGACCATGTGTGCATTAGCTAGTCTCGTTAGCTCATTAGTGTTGTTAGGAGAGATTTAACTCAAACATTATAGGGGTATAGTGTTGGTTAAGGTTTTAAATTATGATATACTTGTGTATGTGTACAAAATCATATATATATTATGAATATGTGTGATTTTTTTATAATTACGTATGCTGTGTAGCAATGTATATACCTACGATAAATTATAGTTACATGTGTTTATAACTAAATCTTTTAGTAAACCTTTGAGTGTTCATACCTTTTTCTTGGAAGGAACATATACTTTTCTGGGTCTAGCATCTGGTAAAACTCATTCAACACGAACTTGGATACGAGAAACAACTGTTAGCATTTCATATCGCAAACACAAATACAACCTTCAAATTCTCAAATATTCCTTTTCAGCTCAGCTAGAGAATAAAGACTAATACTATATTTTATACAATATATCCTGATTGTTCACTTCAGCTTTTTCCATTAAATAAAGAATAAATTGAAACTAAAAACAAAATAAACTATCCACTTCGATATAACAACAACTAAATTTTGGTTATGTCCCATTGTCAGCTAGCAATTTTTTAATGTTAGCATACATATTATGCACTGTGGAATCTCATTTAGACACTCTTTCCAGACATCTTCATCTATGGCAGTGGCATTGTCATCTGCTGCAGGTTGTCGGGAAATGCATCTTCTCAACAAGCACCTTCTTGCCGACCTTCCGCACCGCATCCAATTCCTTCTTTTTGCCAAAAAGTTGTAGAACATTTCACCACCGATCATTCAATTCGATCCGAAACTAGCATCAGTCCCAAACAAGTGATGGTGGATTCGAGTTCACTGTTTACTGGGACCTTAAAGTCAAAAGCCAAAGCTTGAAATGTCTACCTAGCCAGAAAGTGACATCTAGTTGACTAGTTTTTGGCATCAAAGTAGTTCTCCTTGTTATGAAACATGCCTGTCCTGTTGGACATTGTATTATTCAAAATGACTGGTCTGTTACAGGAGATGCTGAATAGGTAATCGATGGAAACGAAAAAAACATCACACATTTTTTTCCATCTTTTGTCTTCTTCTCACTTCGACAGAATCGACGATTAGTTATACAAATGCATAACAACAGAAAGTGATTGATCACTGAAGAGTGAAAGCAAATACGTGTGATAATGCAAAGATTACCTGGAGAATATATTATTTGGGGCTACGAAATAGACAACAAGACCAAAGATAGAAGAGAGTGACATCATTACCATTGCCTAAAGGATTCTGGGAATATAGAGTCTGTCCTCCTTTGTGTTTAGCAGTACTTTTATGTACCATACACCATCTTCCGCAGGCAACATATTTCATAAATCACGACCGAATTTGATAAACCAAAATCTGTATATAATATTTTGATTAATCATGATAAAAAATTTCGAAGAAAGTTGAGTGAGAATCTCATTATGTGGAAATGTTCAGAAAAAGATAGTCCTTCCATGAGAGGAATGGAGAGGAGTGTAGGACTTGAGGAGTTGAAGCCAGGGCTCATTAGTTAATTTTGTGAAATACATTTGAGAGTAATCTAGAATATTTCCCAACATTTTTCCAACGTTTGTTTAGTACGATACGTTAGTAGTTATAAAAGTTATAAACTAAAGGAGGATCTTATTATAGGTTTTAGCCACAAGTACACTTTTTCTAATTAATTAAATCATAAATATATATATAATTTAAGGTCTGATATGTTGATATTTTAGACAAATAAGATACTTTATAGTAGTTATAAAAGTTATAAACTAAAGGAGGATCTTATTATAGGTTTTAGCCACAAGTAAAATTTTTCTAATTAATCAAATCACAATATATATATATATTTATTTAATCTAGACGGACATGTACATAGTTTAGATAAATAGGTCAAAATGAGCTCACAATCTTGTTTGTTCCGAATTTACTGTCAGAAGTGATGGGAAAATTTGCAGTCTGACTTCAAATTGATGTACAGTTACGAGAAAGCAATATCTTTCTGATCATAAAGTTTGCTATAAGATTACTACAATCAGTATAGTGGAAGGGAAGTTTGGCCAGCAATGCATTAGCTTCCATAGCTTCCAATGTGGTGTCGTGATTTCATGACTCTTGCTTGGTATACTGGGCTGCTCGGTTGAAACTTTGTCAGTGCTTTATGTTTAGTTTGCTTCGTACTTTTGTAAAATATTTGTGAGTTTAAAGTTAATCGCATAACTCTTGAACTCCGAGCGTCCATAGAAATATCTCAAATACCAAGCGGAACTCATTTTGTATGCATAATGTTATACCAAAAGTATTTTTTCTGATAATATTTAGAACTTTTTCACGATGAACTTTTGCTCGTTTGTTGTTATCGAACAAAAATATATTCGCTGTGTTGAAATTCTACACTAAACTGACAAGAGAAATCAAAGTTATCTCTAAACATTAAATGATAGCAAGAACTCCAGAAGATGGAGACATAACATGTCTGGATTTTGTTTTCCGGCAGTTCTATCCATCATTTTACAAAGTACTAGATTGATCGATTCTATCATAAAATAAACTTGTTCTTTACATATATCCATAAGCAAACTGTAGACTACTCGAACATGGAAAATGTTAGCATGTATGCTTCCTGGGTGCTTTTATTAGTCACCTATGTATATCACCTCCTCAAACATTTTATGATGAAGGAGAAAAATATGCAAGAGTTTAATTTATTATCTAATCCTTTCGTTTGGTAGTAAAAATAAAAAGGTTAGGCTAGTTAAAGCTGATTTCTAACAAAAGTTAAATTCTTCGTTTAAATTTGTTTTTCTCTTATAAATTCTCGGACTTACACTATCAGAAGCACGTTTTTTTTCACTTTCCTTATTGTCTTGATGGGTATGTCGGGATCTTGTAGTGTGTCTTTCTCTGGACTCTCTAGCGTGCTCTCTAGTCTTATTATTTAATTAATTTTTATATATTTTCTGATAACAACCAACGGACAAGAGTTCCCTAGAAGTTTATGTTGCATGTATATTTTATTGAGTTTTCGTTTTTCACTAGAGACAAAGAAGACTACAAATGAGATATAATGAAGGAATGCCAGATTTGCATTAGTTCTCAAAACATTTAGGACTAGGTTATATAATTGGATCGTACATCTGTCAATTAAGGACATTCAGTGATATATCATTTTACGCTTAATTTACCATGAAATACCTAAATATTAATGAAAAATAAAAATGTTAATACATTAACAATTAGTCCAAACACAATCAAAAGTCCAAACATAATCCATCAAGAAAATCCACACTGACGCACTTTTGAAACTATGTATCCAAGATATTTTTTATTAAATATATTAATTTAGATAGATATCTTTATATATTATATATTATTATATATTAAAATAAAATAAAGGTACATCTTTCTTTATGTCGATTATAAATTAAAACGTGAATGTATTTCTTCTATCTTTAGGTGATAGAGGTGACGATAATTAATGCTTTTGCTTGAATATCAAAGCTTAGTCGAAATAGAGTGAAGATGTGTTTTCCTGAACACAGCAGATTTACAAGAAGGACGAGATGAATATTCACGCAAGAGTAACTTCAAGAGAATTCCTGCTAGTTTGTTATTATCAGAAAAGATAAATAGCCGAAAAATATCAGAATTATCTTCAAATATAAGATAATATTATCAATTATCTCTAAGTATTACATAATACACCACCTGAAGATAACGCATAAACGCCGTACAGGCGTCACATTACATATCCGAGAAACTAAACTAATTTTTCTCAGTGGAAAACTTAAGTGATAAATAAACCCTTGCATTATATTTAGCATCCTCCACTAAAAGTGGAGGAGGAGGATAACATGGAAGGGTTAATCGAAAACTCGAGTGAAGATTGTCTTTTCTAAACCTAACCAAGCTGGACTAGAAGATAGAGGAGGTGAATATATGCAAGAAAAGTGCAGAAACGTCCAAGGAACGAGAAAATTTCAAACAAAAAAGTACTCTTACGATGAAACTTTTACTTTTTATAAATGATATAGAGTAAGAAAAACCACATTCTATAATTGTCATGGTGACATATTAACTTTACCTATACTTAAATAATGAGGGTAAATTTTTTTTCAAAACTCTAAATTCTTTTTGTCGACAGTTTTTGAGATAGAAGCGGTTAATAACCATTCACTCAGACTTAATTCAATTTAGATATCATTTCTATCTTCTTTGATCTGTTCATCTTTCATCGTATGTTAAGAATGTGAAGAAATAACAGATGCATCGGTCTCAGAAATAAGTTTCAGAGTAAACAGTTTCATAAGGAGTATTTCAACGGAATACATGTTGTTCTCATCCACAAAAGAGTGAGCACAAATGTATCGAAGTAAGTTTTATAATTTATTTATCATCAGTGAATATGTTAAATAGCTGATTTTGTCAACTATATTATAATTCTCTTCAAGGTATATATTGTATCTTCACTTCCTAACCGTACAGAACTGAGAAACAAAATTCAAATTACTACGAAGAGAAGAAGGAAGGAAAGGAGGAAAGAGCAAGACGAAAAGAAAGAGAGAAAAAACAGTGAAAGAAGGAAGTTTTACCGTAAATGAAGAAGGGATATTTGAGCTGGGGAGGTAAGTGGTTACAATCTCCTCCTTATCCTTCTTTTATTTTTTAGATTATGTAATCAAGTCATATAATTTTTTGGTTAATTTAATTAGGTGAGTGTATAAAGGTTATAGTTCAAGTCTCGTTAAATACTATTTTCTATAATTTAGTTTTTAGTGTTTATGATCAAATTATAAATTTATATTTATAATAAAATTTAAACTACACCTAAATTAGTATCACTTACACTAATTCCATACTCACACTAATTAATTAAGTGTACACACTAAATACGATATACAGTATTGATATTGAGAACCACACAAGTAGATCTACTTGCATGGTAAAACGGATAAGACTTAGGTGTAACTCTTGCTCATTCTTTTTTCACATCCAGACAGTGAACTGTTATATCTTGGTCAAAACAAAACCTTTTGGCTATGGAATATGTGCTCTTACTGGAGTTTAGAACCCCCTCCTGGTATAGAAGTTCCTTAACTAGAATATTCTCTTTAGATTTTTATTTGAATTCAGAATCCCTCTTCAGAGGAAGAGCTCTTTCCAGAGGACAGAAAACTCAAATATTAGATAATAGATTTCTGATAAATTCTTTTAAGAAAATAAAAATAATACTCCGCAAAATGGTGGGGCTTCTCAGTCACTCTTTAATGCTACTTTCCACATCAGATTTGAAAACAAGATGAAAACAATATGAATAAACACAAATTGCTCTGGGTAACCCAGAACAGCACCTTTCACAGCCACGACCGACGAAAAGTGAAGGGTTTGGGTAACCCAAATCCTGAGTATCAGTAGCGGGGTTTAAGAGATTCCGCTCTGGGATGGACATTTATCATGACTTGAAGAATTTTTTGTTGGACTAAGAAAATCATCATTTATATAAACGAGGTTGAATGGTTCTTTGTTTAGGCTGGTTTCCTCTCTCTCTCTGCTTGCATGAGACTAATCTAAGAAGCTTAATATGAATGGCTCATTTTGCTATATATTCTGCGTTATATGTAGATGTAAATGTATTATAATTGTATTTCTAGCCCTCTTTTCCAGTGAATTTTGTCTGTAGAGTCTCTTCTTCTCAAATTATTTCCACACAAACAACTTTCCATGACTAGAACCTTAACCAACTTTCATCCAAATTCTCAGCACTGGACGTGTAGAACCAACTGTTTCAACGAGCGAAAACCTCCAACAGAATCCTCATAACATTGCTTTACATGGTGCCTTCGCTGCCTGCCAGGTATGGCACTTTACTTTCATCCCTAAAGTCCTGAAATTCTCATCCACTTGTTTGGTGACACAAAGTTGTTGAAATGCTTGGATTCTCTTTCTGGGTCCATTTAAATATAAGAATGCTTCTCCATGTAGGAAACTGTAAAGTGGAACGGCGAATATAACTGTCACTGATGATACTATACATATTCACAGGTTCAAACACAAAATCGTTTATTTCTGGAGGCAAAAGCAGTTTCTACCTCAGATTCATCTGTCTTGCGAATCTTATGCCACCCTTCTTAGTTTTATCAATTTTATGTGTCGATCGCAAGAGACTGAGACTAGACTACGAAAATATTGGACTACTTTTGAATGTAACATGAATTTTCGTAGCTTATGAGTGTAACATGTGTCACTAAAATGATGTTCCTGTTTATAACTGAAATTATATTTCATTCGACTTGTGTAATTAACGAATGATATCATTCAGAGATTCAAATGCTTCTCCCACCTGCAAAACAACCATTTTAACCACCAGTTTACGGAAATCTCTAGAACATGCCAATATACGAAACTCTCTTTCCTTGTATGGCCGCACTTCAGTTTTTGGCCTGTTCCAGAACTTGATGAGTTGTGTGTACGTGATTCAAACGGCAACGATTGATTCGGTGCTGTGTATGAACGATTTGCTCATCTCTTGTTATAGTCTTCTGAGCGAAGCACGACCAAAAGCATCAGAAGTGCTTGATAACTCTCCAAGCGCCAACAAACAGGAATCATAAGAAGTCGAAATGGTGTTAAAAGAGTTTTAGTAATGTACTTGTGGCTATGCATGGCTCTTTCATATGAAAGTTGTAGACTAAGAAAGTGGTCTAACAGCAAGGTTCAGAAAGTCAAGTATGATAGAAATAGTTCACCTCTCGGTCATAGATTGTCGAAGTTCCATCACTTTCTGCACTTGGAGCCTGATACTAGAATGGCAGAAAGTATCAATTGAGGGTTAGTCAAGTCCATGGAAAGTATGAATCCATCCGTGGAGTCAATATTTGTTAGCAACATGTTGTTAGCAATTTGTTGCAAGCATGTATAACAATCTGAAGACTAGTAATCCTTTTGAGATCAGCTCAACACCTGCAGCAGTTTTTGCTGACCTTACTGCATTTCCATGCATTAAGCTCAGCAGGTCTTCACATTCAACTGTACCTGCATAGAATACTATAGACAAAAGTGGCATCATGGAAGACTTTGCCAGCATAATGTTTCAACATATAGTATGGTGTGTGACTTACCATAGAGAACTGCAACTTTGTCCTAAGAGACCGTGAAGGATTCTGGAATATAAAGTCTCTCCTTTTCTGTATTTTGGTTTGCTTTTATATAAGCTATATCGTCTTCCCCAGTGGATTATCATACAAAATATTTGATGAATCGGAATTTAATGAACCATGATCTGTATATGTTATTTGGATAAACAATGATTTTTAAGAATGTTCTTAATATAAAATTTTATCTTTCGATAATCTCGTAGCTTTATATTTATTTCATTCTTTACGCTACAAAAACCACGATGGTGAAACCACTCCCTCCCCTGGCTTGTGCTATACGTAAGAAATATAGGCTAAAACATTTTCTTAGACTCTCTAAAAGACACCTTTGCTCCCCAGCCACTGCAGCTTCGTACTTAGAGGATACAGAGTGAAGTATATACTTCACTAACTAATTCTAAGCCCCATATAATCATAACGTCGTTATAATCATTTTTCATCATTTCATGGGACCGAACTTTCTTAGGAAAAAGCCTCTATCCTCTCACCTATATTCAGAAATTTTGACAAATGAGTTTTATTGTATACATTGAACTTGGTTAAGCATATACTCCATCCAGCATGTGCAAAAAGCGATGTGTGCGATATATGGGTGTGACTTTTACTTACCGAATTTACTGCAGTTTTATATGTTCTAGAAGGTTTTCTGATAACAGAAGAGGATCAAGATGATGACTAGCTCTCAACTCTGAAAAATCTAACCCATACAAAGTGAACCACAATAACGTATAAAAAAGTAAAAGAGGTGAACAAAGTTTACCTCTCATTCACTAGTTTATTATTTGACAAGTAACTAAAACAGATATGTTTTAAAAAATCACAGTTCTTTTAGTTTCCAAGACTATGTAGTAAGGAGATGACATAGAAACTGCTATAGCGGTCTCTGCATCAAGTCAGGAGGATTGATTCGTATGCAGTGTCGTTGTTTCACATTAGGGGGTGTCAAAGTTAGAATATTCGTACTCTGCAGTAGTACACACGATGATGGCCACAATAGAGAATGAGGCAGTCGTGAATGAAGCCACGACGGTTTTTCATTTCAACGTGGAACTGCTTTTCTTTGTAATCGACTTTGCTACAAGAATCACGGCCAGACCAAGAAGAAACGAACAAAGTTGACCGTTGTTTGAAACACGGTAGAACTAGGCTTCCTTATGGTTGATTTCAGTTTCGAAGATAGAGAATCTTCTCTCAAAACATGGAAACTTCCTAGTACATTTGCAAAATGTATTATATGAGATCTCATCAAAGATGTTGTAGCGACATTTTGCTGTTAAGAACTGTGCACCAAAGGGAAGAATGGATCAAGATTTTATTTCTTTTACATGTAAGGATGCTTGCTTGGTACTTGAGAAGGTTACTAGCCAGGACTATGCAGTAATATATCATATCGAAAAGGTTATAGCATTAAGTTATAGCTCAAACCTTTGCACCAAGTAAGGAGAATGGACCGACAGAGTAATTTTTGACATGTAGTTGCACTTGTTTGACAAGTTTGTTGTATTATTAAAGGGATATATGATGATGTCACTCTACTGTACGTAGGTGTATGATGGTCCTTTGTAGGATATTTCTAATATGCCATTGCATGGTAAGTGTATAGGTTGAAGAGTACTTCACTTAGTTTGATATTTGTCTGATTGTTGCACCGAGCAATAACGTGGTCCAACTTTGTATAGGATTTTGGGTTGTATTTTATTTGTTGCTATAATTTAGAGCTAACCCTTCCTAGGAAAAAGGTTAGCTCATAAATTACGCCCATGTACACTTCTAAGTGTACAGGGGTGAATATCCTCCTTAATATACAGATAATGCATCAACTCAAAGAAGTCTTAACAAAATCGACCCACGTCTCTAGTTACAATCTGCAGACAGATCCTTCATGACCAAAGCGGATGTTAGAAAGATTTAGGAACAATATAGAGCTAACTTCTAAGACTACTAAAACTCAAGTGTCGGAGTAGAAGTGGGACATGGGCCAAGTAACACGACAATAGCAATCAGCGCAATGAGACTAACTCTTGACAGAGAGTGAGTCATTTACTATGTGAACTGATTCACATCACAACAACGTCCAAACCAACAATCCAATCCACATACCGTCTTCTCCTATGCGTAGGTGAAGACTCCTTGATCGTGTATGCACCAAGAACGAAGAGCTTGGTTCACCGATCGCGAAGAACAACCAAATCTCAGGTCGTAGGTGACAAAAATTAAAATAAACGTTTTCATCCGAGCCAATTTTACTCAGAACTCTCAAATCGTCTGATGAAATTTCATATCGTCTTCAATTTCTTAAAGAACTCAGCGTTTTGATCCCGATAGATCCAAGGACAGCAAGTTTGGACTCTAGAATGACTCGAACGGTCCAACCACGATCCACATGTACTGAAGCACCTCAAATCCTCTCCTTGTGTCTCAATTTCTCTCAAAACACACTCCTTGATCTGCCTCTTCACAAACCATCTTAAGTAGTGCATAGATTGCACAGATCTGAACCCAACAACGCCTTGCATGTTTGCATTGGATCTCTAAATCTCACGAACCGTCCGCTGATAAGTCGTAGGTACAAGTTAGTCTTTTAAGCTGTCCTCTTACCAGTTGTATACGTACAAGTTTTCATATAATGAGTTAGCAGGCCCCTTGCATCCTTAGTATAGCGCCAGGAGCAGCAAATACCTAGTTAGCAATAGTAAACTAGGGTGTAGCTTGATTTTCTCTTCTTTCAAGTCTCATATCCTTCACCACGAAATGTCCAAATGAAGTAGACGAAGTGCCCATGGAGAGCTGACAATGAGCTCTACCCATTTATGTAATGAAAGTGAAGATCCGAAGTTGTGCAAAAAGCGCGTAAGCTAGAGTCTAGCTTGTTTTTCTCATCTTTCGAGTCTCCTAACTTCTCCACTAGGTGTTCAAATGAAGTAGACGAAGTGCATATGAAACGTTGACAACGAGTTCTACCCATTGATGCAATGAAAGTGAAGATCCGGAGTTGTGTCAAAAGTTCCATTTTTTGTCTCATGAGTGTATTTGGAGCGATAATGATATATATCAAAAATAGATTTTCAAGTGCGAGCCGGTCCACGACACGACACTGCAAATGTAAGATGTAGACCGTCACAAAATTGGACGTCATAAAATCAACACATCAGCCGTCGATGAGTTACGAGGAAGATTCTTTCATCCATAAAAGAATAATTATCGTTAACTTTGACACCCCTAATATCTAAAAATTCACTCCCATAAAGAATAATTCTCCTTAACTTTGACACCTCAAATATCTGAAAATTTACTCTTGTCAACTAAAAACCATCATGTCATAGACATGATCTGCTAGAGAACACCACGCATATTCTCCTCACTTGTTCCAGATCATGAGAGCTATAGGATCACACAAGATATCTTTTTTCTTTCTTCCGTACCCTCAAGCACACTTTCACTTCACTTTTGTCACTCCCTTTGCAGCTCACAACACCTTCTTCATCCACTGTTTGTCGCTATTCTCACAACCTCTTCTTCAACCACTCTTTTGCAGTTTACAAAACATTCTTCATCCACTCTTTGGATGAAGAATGTTCAACCACTACATTCCACAGTTCATGTTCAGATGCGTCACAAGCTTCTTTCAACTGTTAAGCTACTTGCAGTGCATCTAGGTTGAGTCGTTGGCATCACAATTTTATGTTAGATCTAATTCTTTGCATCACTTTTTATGGTTTCTATGTCTCTGTGCGTGCTGGCTGACCTCGCTGTCGTCTTCTAATCTTGAGTCCCCTCCCCACTTCTAGTAGCTTCATTTGGAACTCGTCTTCTTTATAGTCTATCCTTTTAGGACTACACTTATAGTTTTCCATGCGTTTTGATTGCGACATACAACACCATCATGTTTTATGCCACAGGAGGTCTTGTCGAGAGTGTCTCTCATGGGAGGGTTCCCTATAACTTATAACCTCCCTCTACAAATATCAATTCTATCCCTGACTTCATAAGCACCGGTAGACCAATAAGAACGATGAGATCAATGAACCATTCTATACAGAGTATCAAAACATGGTTTCAACAAGTTCACTACCAAGACAATCTTGCACAACTTTCGAGATGATCACACTACATTGCTTCGTCTTTTCTGCAGCAAGACTCAATTGAAAACTGATGACTGACACTAATGATATGTTCTACAGAGGAATGTTCTATTCAACTGACCAAGCCGCACCATAAAAAATACTTGGAAGTATATAGTTTGTCAAATGGTAAGGTTGTGTAAACAACCAACCAAAACAGAAAGTCCAGGAGGTAATCATTACTGAACTACTCACATCTGGGTCCACCTCACGGCCTCCTTGCTAAGCTCCTGAACGGTGAAAACAATTGATTATTGGATATGGTCCGACCTGGTATACCAACTAGGACATAAACTTTCGCTCTTAAGAACTTCTCGGACTCTCAAGAGCATGAGTACTTCAAGATCGCATTTCAGGATATGACTTGCAAGAGATGAATGTGCTACAACTGGTACGTGGGTTCTCCAACACCGGGTGCTCCCAAGAAATTCAGGATGGTAGTGGACAATAGTGACAACAAGGATATTTTTGGATCACAACAAAGACATACTAAAAGGATAGACGTCGTGTTTTTCACTTCATTACATCTCGATGAAAGCTATAATAGGAGAAAATGAATGTCATACCTTTTTGTAGAACTGCAAGTCAAAAGAGCTTGTATCTATGGCAACAGTGACAAGTTGAAATACGATTGCTTCCTGAGGTCTTTCTCACAGTTCACTGAGACATCTTCGTATTCGACGATGGTAATTGCAGTTTTCTTCTCTTGCGTTTGGAAAAGCTCAAGGACACATTAAACCACCCCTCCCGCTACTTTAGAGGTCCTCACCTCTAAGTATTGTTAGTTATGACTAATCAAGGTTAAGAAAGGAAGGGGCCTTGCAACGAGATGCTCATTGTTGGCACGTTTTCATTCATCGTTGCTTGATCTCCATCTAAGGCTCAAAATGAGCATCTCTTCGAGATCTACATTTGGAGCCATTAATGATCCAATTTGCACATATGACGGTTGAGAAAAGGTCAAAAGTCCATTGCTGCATTCTGAGCCAATCATTTCAAAATTTGAATTTTAGAGGTGACCCTATTGAGCACTTGTTAGTTACAGCGATCAGATTGTTGGATTGAAGAACATGGTCTGAAAAGTCTTGCCTGAAACAGACACCTGAAGTATGGAGACTTCTCAACTAGAGATGTTTCTCACCTGCCGGAATTTTGTTGCCTGCCAGAAAAATTTGTCAGGCACTATGTAAAATTTGAAATTTTCAGAGGAGGAAGTCTTTCCTCCTCAATTCACGCATGTGAGGAAGAAGGACTCTTTCCTTCCTCCCTTCCCTCTCGATGGTATTTGACGTCCCTTTCTCATTTTTCTTCTCGCTCTCTCTCTTTTTCTTCTTCTTCTCCTCTCCTCTTTCTTCTATTCTCTTCTTCTATATTTTTTGCTATGCGTTTGCGCGTAGCTTACTATCAATTTTTAAGATTCTCGAAATCCTGAAAAATAGGAGTTTTTTTCCACCGTCAGATTAACAATCATCGTATATGAGTCATTGTATAAGAGAACTCGTATAGGAAGAAAATGGAAGTGGTTTTACCTCTGTGCACGATCGTTTTGATCTCGATGCGACGGTTTTGATCGGCCCAACTGTTTTGATCAGTCCAACTGAGAGACGTTGGGAGAGATGAAGAGTAGAGACATCGAGATAGAGACATCGTACCTTACACTCAAGGTTCCTTGGACTCACGAACAAAGAGCAATGGTGGAAGGATTTATCACGAAGACGAACAAAATAGAGCAAAGCGTCTGTACCGTTTCGTCATAATTTCGTCTAGCGCAAAGATTTCTCATGGATGCAATTTTCATCATGGTCTCTTTCTCGTGTAAATCGAATACATGGATATACTTCATTCGTGATAGGAGCATTTCAGGACAAACAGACACCACTAGAGGGACCAAACTCACACCTCGTCTCGTCTACAATTCGTAATTAATGCGGTGCTGAGAGCAAGACAACAAAAACACCTTTATCGTGATATACCCTCCTTTCGCAAGGTTATTTTCAATTCCAGTCAAGATTTGACGTGAGAAACTCTTTGACAGGCCGTAGGCTTGAGCAAGCAGGGAGGAAGGACTATTTCCTTCCTCCCTTCTCTTTCCATGGAAATGGGTATTTGACCCCCCTTTCTCATTTTCCTTCTCTCGCTCTCATTTTCTTCTTCTTCTCCTCTCCTCTTCCTTCTATTCTCTTCTTCTACATTTTTTCTATTAGTCTTCTTTTTCCTTAGTTTGTTCTCACTTTCATTTATTTTTAGTTTTCTTACATCTTAGTTATGGTCTTATTTGTATTTTTCTGTGTGTTTTTTGGTTGTTGATTCTTTTTATTTTTCTTATGTTTTTTACACTTTCTGTTGGTCTACACTAGTTATTTTATATCTGCTATAAACTCCTACACACATTAGTTTTTGCTATTTTTTCATTTGTCATTGTTTTTTATATATTTTTTATTTTATTTCTAGTTGTAGAGATGTTATAGTTATAGTGAGGTTCTTGAGGAACTTCAGAGGCAAGATGCCTCCGAGAGTGTGACCTAGACGTCTTGGGGACCGTCATTTGTCTAGAGGATGTCCCGAGGTACCAGGAGGGAAGATAAGAGTGCCAGAGTCGCTGATGACGTGTTATATGCAGTTGATGTACTTTTAAGGTCTGGGTGCAAGTCACACTGCTGTTTTCCAGTTTCTTTTTGAGGTTGCTCGTCTTCGCATAGATTATTTGACGAGAGAAGCGATTGCAAGAGCACATGCCGTCATTGACGAGGAGACGGTACCAGATGTAATGTCAGAGGAGGATGATCTGATGGAGGTGACGTAACAATAGGAGAGGTTGATTCCGATGCTCTTCTGGAGATACTCCATACCTTTGGTATTCAAAACACAACTTTATCGATAAAAGATTCGAACATGTTTAGTTAGTTTGTTCTAGTTGTTTCAAGTATCAAATGATGTGTATATGATCTGGAATGTATATATTTTGCATAACATTAGTTGTTTTTTTTTCTACTTAGGTTTCAACACCACACTCAAACTTGCATACGGTTGTATATGACTCCCAAACTCCAGTAAGCAATGTGGGTGATTTTCAAAGATCTACGGATGTAGAGCTTGATGAGATAGTGGAGTCATTACCAGTAGATGATTTGATTTGATGTTTGTAGGCTTGGGTAGACTTAGAGAATTGTTTCATGACTATAAAATGAAGTGTCTATATTTTGGATGTGCGGAGTACTTTTTGTCTCTGACTATCAAGCATATTCATCAAACTTGGTCAGTCAAGTTCAGATGTCCCGCGTAACACACTTATGGATGAAGATCGACAAAGATGGAGATTTTGTACGACGTCTCATATGTAGTACCATCGTGGTTAAGATGCTTGGTTGCCAGTTGGATTAGGATACACACAATTGGATAGTGTGTATAGAGATGTGGGTTTTAGCCTCGGTCTCAGAGATCCATTTTTTCAAATTTCAGTCCGGCACGAATAGACGAGTTGGGTGGATCCAAGCAGCATTGGAGAGATGAGCGATCGAGAAAGAAGAGGTTCAGTCTCAAATGATGTTCAAGCACTTTCCCAATGACGATGAAGCATCGGTAGAAGATGAGTGCTTGTGAGTTTTATTGTCTTCATGATGTGAAAGGTGTGTGAACACTTACATGTCTGTATTTGTTGTAAAAAATTTTGTGATAATGATTGATTTATGATACGACTCGTCTATATTATATATATTTATGATATACTTCTGAAAACAATATACGTTGTGTAATGATGTGTATGCATAATGACACAGTCGAGTCAAATACTCCTTCGAGCATCTATACCAAAGTCTTGCAAACATCCCATTGTAAACAATCTCCATAACCAATCATTTTCTTGTTGTGATGGTTGAAAATACAATAAACATTGTTTTTCATTATATATTTTCTCTTGTATCATCTTGATGTTGAACTTTGTCTGGGTGATGCAAGATAAATGTCATACTGGCTTGAATTTGATATTTTCTCACAAGTCTTACCATATAAAGTTATTTACAAGCTACTCGCCAAATGCCATTCCAAACAAGCGTATTGCAAAATGATAGATCATATTCGATCTATCATTCAGCGATTTGGCTGGATGATAACATGCTCTTTGAATGTGTAAGCTTTGAAGAAGAGCCTTCTTCTTGTTTATTCTTCTATACCGAACTACCTATAATTATTAGGCAAGCGAGAAGAGACAAGCAAGATATAAACTCATATACCAGTGTGAGGTAATACAAGTCATTGACAGAGAATTCTTTAAATTAACTTGTTAGCGTAATGAGAAGAGGTCGAGATAAGCAAATAGAGGGTCAGCAGCTTAGGGTGCTTGGGAAAAAACGTTATTTAGAATAATCTGGTTTTAGGATTTCTTTTTGCTTGGGGTACTTGGCACTCTACAGTCCGGCAGATTAGAGTGTCGGTAAAAAACGTTGTTTAGATTAATCTGGGTTTAGGTAATAAGATTCCGGTGATAAGTCAACTAGTGTGGAACTGGACACCTTGAGACTCCCACCACAGCACCTTTTTAATATCTGTGAGTGGGAGTATCGTGTAGTATCCCGAGTAGACTTTTACAGCTATCACATCTGGCTATGGTAAAAACATCTAGTGTCTTACACAGCCCTATATATTCATGAAGGGTTTTGATCACTTTGCAATCATGTATCAGCAAGGTTTTCAATGCTGCTAATTCGCCTAGAGTCTTGGGGAGTTCCTTCAGATTCCTGCAGCTCTGCACGTAAAGACTTTCGAGTTGTGAAAGCTGTCCCAGAGACTCCGGGATGTGTTCTAGACGGCGGCCGCCCCTTATCTCCAAAGTGCGCAGAGACGGCAGTTGCCGCAAAGATTTGAAAAGGGCTTCCAAATCTTCATAGTTGCAGGAGACGTCAAACCTAGATAACGCAGTGAACTGCTCAAGAATGTAGACTAGCCTTCTTGGGTTCTCACACGCGGGCAACCTCAAGATTTTGAGCTTTGTCAATTGTCCTAATGATACTAGAAGATCCTCCGAAATTGTAGGAACCCCTAGAGTTAGGGAAGTCAATGACTTCAAGTGGCCTATTGATTGAGATAGCCGTTCAAAATTCCCACACTTCAATAGCTCCAAACGGGATAGTCTTCTAAGTTGCCCCATGGATTTCGGAAATTCTACCAAGTTCTCGCAACTCCTTATGTGCAGAAATGGAAGTAAGGGAAGATGACCTAATGATTCAGGTAAGGTTCGGAAGTTTCCACAATGCTCTAGCGTCAATTTTCCCAGAGAGGACAGTTTGCATAAAGAATCTGGCAAGTGGTGAAGGTTCTCACAGTGCGCTAAATTCAAACTCTTCAGTGAGACGAGCTGCTCAAAAGAATCTGGCAAGTGGTGAAGGTTTCCACAATGCTCTATCGTCAATTCTTCCAGAGAGGAGAGTTGGCATAAAGAATCTGGCAAGTGGTGAAGGTTCTCACAGTGCGCTAGCTTCAACTTCTCCAGTGAGACGAGCTGCCCAAAAGAATCTGGCAAGTGGTGAAGTTTTTCGCAGTACCTTAGCTCCAAATGCTTCAGTGAGACGAGCTGCCCAAAAGAATCTGGCAAGTGGTGAAGGTTCTCACAGTGCGCTAAATTCAAATACTTCAGTGAGACGAGCTGCCCAAAAGAATCTGGCAAGTGGTGACGGTTTCCGCAGTGCACTAGCTCCAACTTCTCCAGTGAGACGAGCTGCCCAAAAGAATCTGGCAAGTGGTGAAGTTTTTCGCAGTACCTTAGCTTCAAATGCTTCAGTGAGACGAGCTGCCCAAAAGAATCTGGCAAGTGGTGAAGGTTCTCACAGTGCGCTAAATTCAAATACTTCAGTGAGACGAGCTGCCCAAAAGAATCTGGCAAGTGGTGAAGGTTTCCGCAGTGCACTAGCTCCAACTTCTCCAGTGAGACGAGCTGCCCAAAAGAATCTGGCAAGTGGTGAAGTTTTTCGCAGTACCTTAGCTCCAAATGCTTCAGTGAAACGAGCTGCCCAAAAGAATCTGGCAAGTGATGAAGGTTTTCGCAGTGCTTTAGCTCCAAACGCTTCAGTGAAACGAGCTGCCCAAAAGAATCTGGCAAGTGGCTTCCACAACAGTAAAATTCCAAACATCTCAATGATGTGAGCTGTCCTATGGATTCCGGTAATGTAACAAGGTACTTAAGGTCTACATGCAAAAACTCCAATTTGATGAGTTGACCTAGGGATTCCGTGAGGTTTCGGCAACCCTCTACATTCATGTCTATCTGTGGCTGTGATATCTTCGTTCCCCTTAGTAACAAACTTTTCAGCGACTTCAGTTCACCCACCGACTCTGGCAGGCAAATCAACTTTGACCATTTCTCTACCCGCAAGTCAGTTAAGGTAGAAAGCTGGCTTGTAACATCCGGCAGTTGCAGAAGACTCCCACAGCTACTTATATGTAAGACTTCCAATGATGTAATCTGCATCAAAGATCTCGGAAGGTACTGTAACTTCTTGCAGCTTTGAAGTGTCACATCTCTCAATCTGTTCAATTGCCGAATCGATTCAGGTAGACTAGGGGCGACCTTTCCCTCTACATAACGTAACCTCTTGGACTCACGACTGAGACCGAAGTTTCCGGGATCCTGCCACAAAGATACTAGATTCTCACACAGTGAGATGTCGAGTTCTGACAACCGCTGCAAGTAAATGAAGCTCTCTGGAAGTAATGTCAAGGCGGCGCAATCCCTGATTTCCAAGTAGTCCAGAGAAAGCAAGTAACCAAAGTTGTTCGGCAGCATCCTCAGAGCCGGCAGGTTCTGGAGGTTCAAGTGTTCAAGATTATGCAGACCATTGAAAGATTCACACAAACTTTCAAGCTTCTTGCACTTCTCAATGAGAAGTCTTGTTAGTTGCTGTAATGTACCAAATCCCTCAGGGAGTCGCTCCAGTAATGGACACTTTATCAACCACAAGGTTCTAAGGGACCTTAGTCCTCCGAAGGTATCCGGCAAATGTGTCAAAGCGGGAAGATTTGACAGTTTCAAGCTAGTCAGGCAAGTTAGATGACTCGATGGATCCACCCTTGCCGGAATTGGCCACGCTTTCAAGGTGGAACAATCGCGTAATTCCATGCTTTTTAGACACGGAAGTGCCAAGATAGAATCCGGGAGCTTCTCCACTGGAGCGCTCAAAGACAATTGTTCCAGTGCGGGAAGAAGGCCTAATGTTTCCGGTAGCTGCATGACAGTATCCTCAGAAGTATCATGGATCTGAAGGATTTGTAACTGTTTCAGCTTGTGAAAGTTCTTTGGTAGTCGTACTGACCTGCAGTTGTCCAAGAGCAAAACAGACAGTCGACTAAGGCATTCTACATTTTCCTCGGGGATCGGCCAGTGAGGCAGTGTCCAGAAGTACCGCCTCTTTTGTTTTGGTCCCGAGCAATCGATCATGTGCAACATGGCCAGATTCCGAGGAAGGATAAACATATCACTGTCTTTGCTCATGTTGACATTCGACATTCTCAACAACCGCAATGCTTCGAATCTGCCAATGGAACTCCACTTCAGGTTCTCTCGAGATCTATGATCCATCGCCACTGACAGTACTTCCACCATCCTGTTTCTCTGAGCAGCGTCTTCCTGCACGCACATGAAAAGTGACAGAGCACAGTTTTAACTACCGGAATAGAACTTCTTGCATCAATTAGGATACGTAAGAAAATCACGCCTGGCTACGGAAGAAAAGGGATTACTCACAACCAGAAATGGGCCAAAACATAAACGTTTGAGATTGGTTCATACCTTGCTTTCGTTCAGCACGTACTTCACGTCCTCTAGTTCACAAACTCGCTGGCCATGCTGGAACTCCCCTTTCTCATTCAGTATCCTCGAGAGCCACTTTCCCATGTTTCGTAGGAGCTTGTGAATGTAGATCGAACATACTTCACCAGCCATATCCGTTGGCACACGCACAGTTTGCCAAGAACCAGGAACAATTTGCAAGAAGCATCTATCTCTCAAGTTTTCAAGGGTCATGTCGATAAAACTCCCACGGGATCCGACTCCTGTTCTCCAAGCAACTTTGAGAACATCCAGATCGTACTGCTTCTTTGCAGGACCAAACAAGTCAAAAGTTGCCAGATCCAAGAAAATTCTCTGCTCGGCCGGATTAAAGTCATCGAAAATCACTTTGAGCTTCCTCCATACTGGGTTCTCACCGACCCCATTCAAGGCTTCCCTCGTCCCGATACGCAATCTCTCCAGAACATCTCTCCAGACAAACTCGTTCTCTTTCCTACTGAGGTAATGGCCTACCAGCTTTAAAGCAAGAGGCAATCCTTCGCATTCGTGCAAAATTTGAGATACCAACTCTTTCGGTATCCTTCGTAGCAAAGAGTCTTCCGGATCCACATGAGCTCGAAAGAGCTTCTCTGCATCCGCGTCGGACAAAAGTGGAACTTGAAACTCGATGAACGCATTGGACTGGGACATCAAACCTTTGATGAATGTTGTAATAATCAATCGGCTCCCTTCTCCACACCACTTAGAATTCAGGAGTGGTAGTATCTGTTCTTCAGCTTCAACATCATCCACTATAATCAAGACCTTCTTGTTTCTTACGAGGGTCCATGGTGTCTCCCCCACTAAGGACACTTTCTTACCATTTCCTTTGTACAGCTTCTCACTGAAGAGTTTCTCGAATTCCGTCCCCTTTTGATTTCGAGGGACATTCTCAAGCTCCAGGAAGCAAACAAAATCGAACTGATGTTGAATGCGGACAAGAATTTCCTTCACAAGGCTGGACTTGCCTATTCCGTCCATGCCTATCACCGAAATCCGTATTTGCTCTGGATTTCTCAAATCAAGCAACTCAATCAAGCCGTCTATGCGTTTACCACCAAAGCATATCAAGTTCGATGGAACTTGAAGGCATCTTAGGAGGTCACTGCTACTTTCATCCTACATACAGTTTGTCACAATCACAATCTGATGTTAGAAACATATTTTCAAAAAACTCATCAATGTCAAGCTGCTCTTGGACCAATCCTCCGATCATAGTAATTTGCCAGACTTTCGTGCAAAGAAGAATCCACTGTTTGATCTTGACCACCAACCTCATCTTTGAGAATCTTCTCCAAAAAGTTAACCAGATAACAGAAACTGTTCGATTGTTGATCCTTCGGATTACAAATCGTGAAGTGATCCACGCCAGAGATAGTAGCAAACACATCCACATCCAATCGACCCGATCCTTCTGGAACCACTAGAATGTGCTTGGAAGTACCTAAAGAGTCCGCCTGCACGTTGATGTAGAAGTGATGATATTTTCAATCAGTCAGAGTTGGGGGTTTGATAACTACAGTAGGTTCAACTCGATACTTCTTGCAATCACCTTCTAGATCTAGAGCTACAGCGAACAATACAATACTGGAGTTGGTGTAACATCCAGTCCGGAGTGCTGAGAGGTTACTGGAGAGATACATACATGGTCGGAAATTGACATTAAAGTCACTGTCCTCGTCTCATTGGCTTCATTCACTCCATAGACTCTCCAGTCGTATATTCGACGTAATTTTGCAAACTCGTGGTTGATTCTCGCAGATTCCTCGTTCAACAAGTACAAATACCGTAGTAGAGGAGCTCCTTGATCTGGATTGGCTGGAAGAGGTATGCGAGAGCCTAAATGCGCTGTCGAATAGAAGAACATTCCTTTCAGATTTGCCAAAAACCTCCGATGAGGCAAACCCGAGCTTTCCTCTTGCATGAATCCGGTCTGACTCGCCTTGATACAGATCTCCTTCAAGACCAGACCACCCACACAATGGCCGACCAAGACCACAGGACAGTCCCGGCCGAGGCCCACGTGCTCGACAAGAGCGTGAACGAGATTCTCTCTGATGAGGTACATGTCTACTCTCCCTTGGGAGTCGGAGGTCCGAGAAGTTGAGTCATATGACACGGACAGAATGCGAGCCCGAGGAAGAGACTCAACGAGCCATGTGTTCAACCAACAGACGGAGCCATCGTGCGTCATCCATGTTCGGATGAATGCGTCTTCGCAGCCTCTGGTCTGAAAACCATGGAAGAAAACAATCTCCATGCTGATGGGACCAGATGCTGGTCTGTAGAACTCGTAGACATCGTCGTTTAGCTGTGAACCGGAACACACGTTGCCATAATGTCTGAATCAGTGACTTGAACCAGAAACTAACACACTGTGATGATAATTCAAGGATGAAATTAACTTTCTGTATGTAGTACCTGCAAGGTCGTATCCAATCTATGCTCTCTGATTTCATCTACGTCGACTGATACCCAAAAATGTGAGTGGAGTGACTTACACGGATGCAACCGAAGTGCCTCAAATCTTCAGTAGAAAATGATCTTTGAGAACTGGAAGATGCCATAGACAATATGAACCTTCGCGGTAGAGGTTAATCCAGAATTTCGGACGCCCACAACACTTCTGTAGCTGGTCTGTCGGACCCAGAGTGTTCTGACTTGTATATGCATACAGTGAGCTGACTGTCACTCGTGCAACCCCGTGCCAGCATTCTCCGCAGCGAGTTTTCTGATGGATCTAGAAACCTTAAACTTTGCTCTGTTGATGAGTAGCTAGTCAAGAGTGCGGCCAAATAACACAGAGTCAAGAAGGGTGGGGTCAAGTCCAACAAACTTATTACAGGTGCGGTCAAGTAAATCTCTGTAATAAGTGACGTCAACGGTACTGCACTTGACACTCAGTTAGGCTCGGTTCTTCCTTCCTTCGATTCTCATGAAGTAAATCAGCTAGATATACACGAGGCAGGTGCATGAGCTTCTGGCTGCTGAGAATTTCTTCTTCAAGTCATTGAATGAACGAGTCGTATTTCATTGCTGTTGTTGTCTTCATGTGGCCGAGCCAAGTCTCATCTCCTTTCTGCCAACTCTTCTTCTCTCCTTCCCCGACCTTCTACTATTTCCCCTTTCCAGTAGACCTGTAGACTCAGTAGTCAGTGTTGACCCTGATACTGCTCATTTGATTCCCTCTCTCGACTACGCTCCACGACAGTTCCAGTCCTAGCGAGGACGAGATGTTACGTCAGCCTCGACACTTCCGATTCGTGGGTTGACATGAGGAACAGAAGAAGCTGAGGTTTGCAAATCGAATCCAGAAGGAAATGTCAGTTGAATGACGACCACCATAGGAAATTCTTCCTTTAGTCGATGAAGTAGTTCAGGAAATCCAGAACTGCAGGTCTCAAGCTCGGAGGATTCCCAAAGCATCCTCAACAACAGGAATGAATGAAATGGTTTCTTTTCTTTCTGCCTTCTTCTGTAGCACACGCGGAGATCGACTCGACTTTTGCTTTTGCTGCTATCGGCCGGTCAAAGCTGCAAAGACGCAGACAGAATAATCACACAGGATTCAGGAAGAAGCGAAGGAAGGAATCATCTGTGCAGTAGTAAGTTCACTGGCAAGTTCCTCTCTCATACGTGTCGCCGCGCTCAAAAACTATTCACTACGTGCCAGTGGTTCGCTTCCGCAGTGAAGTATGCAGTATATGAGATAATTTTATTTAGTGAATAGTTTTTGAGTTTTATTTTATATATAGTTTCAGTAGAATACAAAATTTTTATGTAATCTATGATTCATAGTATGAAGTATTAAGGCCCATTTGGACTAGCTTTTCAAGGTGAAGATTTGTAGAGAAACATGTCAGACCAAGGAGGATGGCCCTACCATAGATATCGTCTTTGCTTCTATAATACCATAATTGAAAATGATACACTTGCCGACTGTATGTTAGCGTTCGTAATAAAAAATAGTTAAACAAATAATGACTGAGAAAGCAGAATTTTTTTTTATCACACGTCAAGTAGGTATTTTTTGATTTATCATACCTCTCTTAAACGGTATATTGCTGGATCACACCTTTCACTGGCTACCGACTGTACAACCGGTCGAAGAAATTCATATCTCATCATATATAGTAATTTTCTCATAACAGTTTACAAAACTTTTGCATTTTCAGTATTTTATAATTTTCATCTGCAAATATATATTTTTTAATTTTAAAATATTGATTTCTTTACTTGTTATATCTTAAACATCTGCATGTCTATTAAAATCACAAGAAACTGTATCTTTATATATTATAAAGTGTTTGAAATCTTATTTTCAAAATTTCTGTTACAATATTTATCAAAGATTATAGCATCCATAAAAATTATGTGATTTATGATTATCTGGATACTGATGTAAAGATCTGTGCTTTTTGTGCAAAGACGTTGCACTCACTTTTGTGCGGCAACAAACACGGAGAGCTTAGCGTGTGCAAGAAGCTCTTTTGAGGGGGTTTTATTTACTCTCCCCCGAGGGTAAATGGAATAAATAAACGGTTGAAACATATATTTTATTATATTTAATAAATTAAATGAGATTTTATATTATCAGATTTACATCAAAACTTATATTCAAATCTGTTAAAAGTATCCTTCGGACGTTTTCACTTAATTCATAGATTCACATATTTACGTACACTCGTGACGTATGGTATTTATCTCTGAATAATGTTATTTCTTCTATGTAATAATTATAAAAAGCTTACATATACGTTACATTGATTATAGCTCTTTCCACATGACATACTTATGGCACGAACCTGGACAGCAAGAGCAATTTTTATTTTGTTATGAGCAAAAACAACTTTTACTTACTCCAAGTGTCAACCGTAGTAGAATCTCGGACACGTTTATTGTTTAAAATTATTCGTTTTTTATTCCGATGATATTTAAGTCTTTTATACTATAAGACTCCCCCATTAACCTTTTGGTGAGCGGAAACAACTTTCTAATAATGTTGTTGTGCTCTAGAGACCCACTAGTCTATTGTATGGTCTCATGTGTACTTTGACTCGTGAAATCCTACAAAATCTTCTTGATCACTATTCTCTCAAGCTTGTCATTTTTTGTTATTCAACTCATTCTCTTTTGTTATCACTTCACGTGTGATAAAAGAGAAATGAAACTTATGTCATGAAGCACTTGTATGTTATGTATTAAGCCTTGTATAACAAGAAAGTGAGACCAAAGTGAAATCCAACATTAACATACTTCACTAATGGTAATCATTTCTTGTGTTAGTATCTATTCTCGATACACTTTTGCCCCAGAGAAAGAAGAAGACAAGCGAATTTTTCATAGTAAAAATTTTAACTTCTAATTTCTTCATGATCTGATTAGTCATTGTTATTTATTTTTATAGATCATTATATGCAGTATAGTTGCTAGAGTTGGTGCATGAAATTTGCAATCACAGTCATCGTCTTCATTAGGTCATCGGTATTTATTTTTAAAAACCATTAGAAAAAGTCTTGGAAGTCCATTGCTTGTCCACAAGGCATCAGCTCGTTTTATGTTTTTGTTAGCTCACCGGGATTTGCTTTTAAAAATCATTGAAAGATATCTAGCCATCCATTGCTTGTCCACAAAGCACCAGATCGTCATAGAAGGATATTGATGGAGTGAAGTATATAGATTATATGTCTTGGTCATAGCACAGTGACTACTACCTTTGATAACGCACATGACATCGGGAGTTTTAAACTCATGCAAATCTTTCTAAATTATCCCCTAAATCTCTTTCTAGAAATCTCGTAACAGATAAATCGCTGTTAGGTGCGTGCGTTCAAGAAAATGTAATATATTTAAAAGACTGAGGGGTAATTCAAGAATTAAAACCTATTCAGAACATTAGAATAAATAATCTGATTTGTCGTGGATAAAAAAGAGTGTGTCTGGGAAAACAAAAAGATTGTAAGACTTGAACAGAACCGTGCTCAAGTGATAAACCTGCATTGGATAAAATCAAATCAAAACGTTCTAGAAAGACAATGTAAAAGCTGGAAATGTGGTGGATCTGTGTATGTAACAATGTAACTGAATTCAGAAAGGTCTAGCAAGAACGAAGCGAAGTGATGAATTATTCCTTTTTCATTTTATTTAGTCAGAAAGTTTGGAGAACAGATTAGGATCCGACGTGCCCAAGAGACTCATGTGTCGTAAAAGACTCGTAAGGATGCAAGGAAGTTGTGAACAGGATCAGATTTTCTCGCCGAGAATTTGGAATTCTATTCTTAGTACTTTACGTTGGACCTTACCACGCAGTTGGTGCTTTACCTTGTCTACCTCTCACAACGCTACTACCTACCTGACCTGTTTGACTGCGTGCAACTCTGTTCCCTCAAAGCAATGGTTCATTTCACACCAAAATGTATTAGGGCCATTCAAACCTGGGTTTTATGGAATTGCCATAACTCTAGTAAATGTTTCCAGGCGGTTGTAAACTTTTGTATCATTTTTAAAATTGATTTCTAAATTTATATATCATATAACTACTATATGTCGGTGAACGATATATAAAAATCGGATAAAGCAAGGTCCATTTAATACATTCGTTCTGCAATCTCTAGAACAGGTGAAAGTTTATACTTGTAAACTTCTCTTCTCACCTTTGGAATAAATTATTAGTTTACTTTTTTCCCTTGGAGTCGTGGTAAATGAGGCTTTTAGCATTGAGAGAATTACTTAATCTTTATTGCTATTATTATTATTATTATTATTATTTATTTACATAATTATGTGTCGATTTTGTAGAATCAAAATAAGATAATATCAAAAAAGCAAAGTGATCAGTTTTTATCTTCTTCTACGAGCGAGAGTTTTAGTTTTGATTTAATATTAAGTTAATTTATCGGAATGAATCATTTATTCTCGATTATTATCACGATTATTATTTTGAACAGCGTAGTCATTTTGGTTGTATTTTAGAAACCTTTTACCTTGCGAAAACTATACCTTTGTAGTCGCATAGCCTATAAAGCGTGTTTTTTGTTCTATTTGAGCTAAAGGAAATAGAAGAAGAGGTATGGTCAAGTTTTAATGTATAGGCAGTGAAGTGATGATTTTGTGTGGTGTCATCTCTTGAAATTACCTTCTTCAGTCTGGACTCTACATGGTGGTCTATTCTTCACCATCCTTTCTAATCCTTTGAGATGTCGGGTCATGTGGAAATAGTCAAATAAAAAACCGAAGTGATTAATAAATTCAATAAACCCAAAATAAATTTTCAATAAAATACAGTGAAATTGCAAAAAACAAACTCGTGAAATATATACACGCCTTCTTCAAAGGGTTAAGAGAAATAAACATATTAGTTCGCAAGATAATTAATATTTTAAGATCGTTAGTGATGCAAGAACATCACTATACTCACTGTTCTATCTATATGTAGATCAAATATACTTCCCAAGTGAACTTTTGCCCCAGAGAAAGCAAAGGATAAGTTGTGAAAGCGGAAGAATATCTTTAACAATCAATTGATGGATGCTGCATTTAGAACTTGTTTCTTATATATGTGTTCTACATAGTAGTGCTTATATGAACTACAGGAAGAATTCAATCTTATGAAAGCTTGACTGGGAAAAGTACGTTACTGAATTTACTGTACTAAACTTAAACTATTAAATTTAATACACTAAAGTACACTATAAATACGTAACACTTGGTACACTTGACTACTCTCGTGGAAAACTTACACCTGGCTGCTCCCGTCGATAATCTATAAGTACAGGATGGCCAGTACTCTTTTAAGTTGTATAAAATTTTGATCTTAGGTGAATAATTATAACTTGTATGTTAATTTATGCATTAACTTTTTCAAAAAATGTAGGTTAGTACATAAATTAATATACAACAAGTTTACATATTGAACTCGGAACCTATGGAGAGAAAAAAACAGAAAGACGTCAGAAAATACAAAAAGAAAAATTACACCTGTTTTATTGGACCACCCATCGTTAGATTAGATCAAGAAAAAAGTACTGATGTCAGAGAGAAACAATCAAACTCATAAAATTGCTATTTTATAGATTAATTTAAGCAGTGATCAATAATTTCTAACTTGTTATCGGAGCGTCACTCATGACAATTACTTCGCGGAAAAGTGGGCTCGGGATTAAAAGAATTTAGCAAAATACTAAAAATAAAAAAGTATTGTTTTGCTCGATATCAGAATTATTTCGGGAGTTCTCTTCCAAGACTGACACTTTGAGACCAGACAATCATGAACCGATAAAGTTTGTCTCGGATAACATCTCGTCGTATATATAAAACCAATTTCTCGTAACGAATCATAATATTTTGTTAATTTCTTCTGATTTAATACTTAACCTTCTCGAAAGAAGGGTTAAGGTTCAAATCTAACAAAATAAATTAGTTAAGCTCTCGCTTCCATCTCCTGATGGAAGCAAGGGTCATAATATACGTTCATCATATGTAGATCATACTCACGATGGTGAATATCTTTCTCCACGGCTTTGTACAGGCAACATGGAGATGAAAAAACTGTTTACGGATCGATTGACTACCGCAGATTTAGCCATAAGGACGTGCATTAAGGAGGGGAAGTTGCAGTGTAAAATTATTGGCTTTTTAGTGGGACGCAGTGTCAAATTATTCGGTTCTTCACGGCTCCACGGTCACGAGAAGAAGCGGTGCTAGAGTCAAAGTCAAATGATAATCTAAATTTGAATAGTTAAATTTAAATTACTATATATAAAAAATCTTAATTTAAACTTCTCTGTCAACTAAACACATGGATTCTGGAAATCACAAAGACCCATAAGCGTTGTGATTGTCTGAGAACCGCACGTAGTATAAGTCAAGTCGTTCACCAATAAAGTAAATAATGAGACATTAATTTAGAGCTAACCCTTCCTCGGAAAAGGGTTAGCTCATAAATTACACCCATGTACACTTCTAAGTGTACATGGGTGAATAATATACAGCCTTGAATATCATATCTTCCCCCACGGCCTTGTACAGGTAACGTGGAGGTAAAAAAACCGTTTGCAAAATACTTGCGAACCCATTGGCCATCGCAGATTTAGACGTAAGATCGTGATTTAAAGCATTAAGGAAGGAAGGTTGCAGTGTAAAATTACTGGTTTTTTACTGGGGCACAGTGAAGCCAAGTTGCAGTGTCAAATTATTGAGATTTTTTTCACGGTCAGGGAAAAAAGTGGCACCAGGTTTCACGTCGTCGGGTCAAAGTGACACGACAACCTAAATTTGAATAGTCAAATTAAAACATTATATATAAAAAATTTAAATTTAAATTTCTCTGTCAACGAAACACATGGATTCTAGAAATCACAAAGACTCATAAACGCTAGGACTGTCTGGGAATCGCACGCAATATAAGTCAAGTTGTCACAAAAAAGAATAAATAATTAAGACATTAATTTAAAACGAATCTTTCCTAAGAATAAAATTAACTCATAAATTACACCCATGTACACTTAGAAGTATACATGGATGGATATCCTCCTTAATATACAGATAATGCATCAGCTCAAAGAAGTCTAAAACAGAAATCACAAAATCGACCCAAGTCTCTAGTACAATCTGCGGACAGATCCTTCATAACCAAAGCGGATGTTAGAAAGATTTAACTCTCCAGGCCATATAATATGGAGTAAACCTCTCTATGCTTATTCATTTGAAGATGGAAGAGGCCAGCAAGCAGTTAATTTCTTATCGAACCCTTCCTGCCGGAAGGGTTAGGTAAGAAGTTAATGACTTGATTTTATTTGAATTTTTAATCGAAAAGCATCCGGACTCATAGTCTTGGAAGCGCGTTTTTGTTTTCTTCACTTACAGATTTACTCCAGACGTGTCTATGAATTTAATATAATTAACATCTAATATTTCTATAATAATATTTATTTTCAGTAATCATAAGATTTCTCTATTAACAATTCTGCTCTTGTCACAAAAAAAGCAAGAGTTTGTAGAATAACCTTGAGAAAAAGACAATCCGTATATGCCCAAATAACCGAGAACAAGAATATGAACAGAACTTTTACAACTGTGAGCCACACCTCGAGCACCAATACCTTTCTTACGAGATCTTCACCCAACTGTCTTTCACATAAACCTAGTTACGTTACTTTCTTTTCTTTCTGCGGTAGGTTGCGTCCCCGCGTTTGGCATGCTTATTGTCTGACAATTCACTAAACAACTAATAGACCAGATGCGGTCTATGGTAGAATCTAGCCCTTTCGACATGTTGTATTTACAGTTCTTTACGGCAAAGTCTATGCATTGAAGGCTGAGCTTTAGGGTTTAGGGTCGAGAAGAACTAGAAACTATCGATAGTGTATGCACCATTTGTAAGTGCACTACCCTCGTAAGTACTTTCATTTTCAGCGTGCAAACCCAGAATGGAGCCGGACACCAATCTATCAAAGGAAACGAGAAAAAGCTGAACCTGTACCGCACTGAGATTTTGTCATCGAATATGTGTTTCAGTGAGTATATTTAACATTTTCATCAAGGTTGTATTCAGTGAGTATATGCTAAGGCATGCGTGTGTGAAGTACACTAACGTGTGAAGTACACTAACATTTTCGTTCGCGTGCGACTGGTGTACAATACACTCGAAGGTAGTACTGGAAGGAATATCGTAACTCGCAGATGATACTTTCAGTACACTCAGGAGGTAGTACTTCAAGGACTACCGTAACTTGCGGATACTGCTTTGAACATACACACAGCATATGAAAGAAAAGGGAATACACATAGTACATGATAGAAAAGGGAATTTTATTAAGACTATACATGCTGGCAAGATCCAGTTCCTGCTAATGTTCACTAATTTACACACTTATGGACTGTGACAGCACATATCCATGGCTGAATATTCTGAGAACTGGAGTACGAAGGGTCTGTCTTCTGCGGAATAGCCAACTTCTCTGGCGCACTTGCGTCTGGTGAAGGATCGTCTGCAAAATCCTGGTTGAACTTACCGCACCGCCTCTTCGTCGATAGACGATCTTCTCATTGACAAACTTTTCACCTCCTTAACTTGCTTACAGCTCCTCGTGGGCTTCCAAATCCGCCGAATCCTTAAGCTTCAGCCCCAGATGGCTTGCGGCTTGGGACAATTTCTCCTTAGCAGCCTCGTACTCTCTCTTCGCCTCTTCGGAAGTCTCACCAGTAGCAGTCTGAGTTGCTTTCAACTTATCAGCCACAGTTTGCTTGGCTGCCTCGTAAGCTTCTTGTGCGGCTTTCTTCGACTTCTCGCTAACTTCAAAGCTCTTCTGCTTCGCGTATTCAGTGGCTTGCTTCGTCTTGTCCGCAACATCACTGCCCTTCTCCTTGGCGTAGTCAGCAGCTCCTACAGCATCAAGACAGATATTGTCAAGTTCATGTCGTTACGACACATCCAAAGTCTTCTCCTCGCTCCGGGGGTGTTGCAAAGACTGGATATCAAGGACTCTACCGTACGTTAAGAGGGCCTGTAATAGCAGTCGCTCATGATCAAGTTGGCACTTTTTCCAGAAGGAAAGTTGCTCCATCTCTCGGGATAGACGGTCAAAACGTGCATAGCAAATTGGACCAGTACAGTAATACGGGATGACAAGGAGCTCCAGAAAATTCATTATCTAAACACCCGTACCCAACAGCATAATCAAGTCCATAACAGGTGCAGCAAGGTTTTGCAGCCAGGGCTCATCAGCTGCAACGTGCGATTCCAGTGAAAGTCACGAAACGAGAGGCTACATACCAGAAAACCAACGCAACCAGAGGCTATATATCAGATGTGGACCTACTTTTTATACTTCGCTTATGCTATCGCAACGGAGAATCACTTTCAGTTAACTACGACCATTGAATCAGAATCTATAAGACTGTGCGATGGAACTTCAACTCTGGGCACAGTCCTCCGATATCGTGGGAGATTTGGGTCTCTTTAAGAGTCGCAGCAAGAGCCAAGTCCTCTACAACTCGGGAGTCCGACGTGCAAAGAAACGAAAGGCCAGACATTTTCCTTACCTGCAGTTGTATCGGTGACCTTGTCCTTGGCTGCTCCGAGCTGCTCACCAGCCTTTGAAGCATAACCCTTGGAAACGTCAGCCGCATCGCCAGTCTTCTTTGCCGCCTCGTCCTTTGTGGCAGATAGAGTCTCACCAGCCTTCTCACCAGCCTTTGAAGTATAATCCTTGGAAACCTCAGCAGCATCGCCAGTCTTCTTTGCAGCCTCGTCCTTTGTGGCAGATAGAGTCTCACCAGCCTTTGAAGTATAATCCTTGGAAACCTCAGCAGCATCGCCAGTCTTCTTTGCAGCTTGGTCCTTTGTGGCATATACACTGTCGGCTGCGTCGCCCGCCTTCTTCTGACCTTCGGATGTCAAGTCGGATGCCAGGCCCTTAGCGTCGGTGTACTTCTCACTTGCGAGACTACATCACCAACCACCATACAGAGCCCTTGTTAGCCTCGTATGCTCCTGTGCTCATTTTCCCGTACCATTAGAACTAACAAGTCTATCAATTGCTGCCGCCGTTTTATAACCCACAGGTGGAAAACCAGCTCGATACGCTAGTGTAAACAACATAGAGATTCGCAGTACAGGACAGCGCCCAGACTTTAGAGACAAAGACTTTGCGGAGGTCCGATCACACCACATTAATAACGTAATGAAAGGCTACTACAAACTGGAAGACCAGCTCGATACGCTAGTGTAAACAACATAGAGATTCAGCGTACAGAACAGCGCCCAGACTTTAGAGACAGAGACTTTGCGGCTATTACAAACAGGATACATCACTCCAATCACTACTTTCTTAAGCGATCTGCAGTAAGCTTCCTCTCCCTCTACACTTACTGTTGAGCACTTCCTGCGAGATTCTTCACTTTCTCTACAGCCCACTCGAGGTAGGATCCAGAGGTCTCCTGTGCGCTCTTCGTGGTATCCTCCAAAGTTTCCTTGGCAGCTCCAGCCTTCTCTGAGGCCTTTTCTGCTGCGTCCTTTGAGCTGTCGCTCACTTGGCCCGCTGTCTCCTTCGTCTTTTCAACAGACTCCTTGGTCTTTCCAGCAGCTACATCCTTTACGTCCTCGACGGTCTTTCCAGACGTGTCCTTCGTCCCGTCGTACTTCTTCGCAGCCTCATCCTTGACGGCGTCCACCTTCTCGCCGATAGTCTCCTCGGCTCTCACTACAGTGGCAGTAGCTACGAAGACAGCCACCATAAGCAACAGAACCCACGCTGATAATCTAGCCATTGTTACACTTCCGCTATACAAAATGCCGCTTCGATCAGATCGAGAAGCCCCTTCGATCTCGTGATCGTGTTCTGATCGGTTCACTGGGTGAAAATCCTAATGTACGATATCACAATGATCGTTTGCGTTTACAGTGATCTGTGAAGCGAGACGGAGAGCTCGAATATAAGGCAGCTGAAGATGAACTCATGAAGCCGAAGTGCATGCGAGGGCATCGCCTAATTACGTGTCGCTCGCCTCTATGCACATATGGCAAGCGAGCCAGCAAAGCAGGACCAGCTTATTGCCACGTAGCGGGACCAACTCTAAACAGCAGACACGTGGCCGGTCCACTACCCTCAGCTACGCAGTGATCCTTTGCATTCATGTTCCCAAGTATTCTTATGTCACTTAGTGCGTTAACTGGACATGAGTTTGCGCTCATCATGCCAGACCTCATCCACTGCTTCATACTTTTTCAACTACGTAGTTGAAGAAAGTTTCCTCGTTCCAGTTCGGATAACTGGTCGAACAATGGACTCTCAACCAAGTTAACTGCTTTGAACCACGCCGTCCACGACATGCAGGGCAGGGCAGCGCTGGGGAAGATTTTTCGCCGACCAGTAGAGGAGAAAGGAACTCGGCTCTTGCATGGGGACAGTTCTGGAAGGACAGTTCTTGTCGTAAAATGTTCACGACCTCGTTCCTGCTTCGAGACTTGCAAGCATTTCCGTTACGACAGGTTACGACAAGCAGTTTTTCCCGTATTCTGCTCCAGTTTGGCTTTCTGTCGCAGTTTCTTCCACAAGAGTTCGGCGTTTTGCCGAAGATTTACAAAAGAAATTTGAAAATATGTTCTATTTGTTTCTTCTGCGGACATATTTCTCCAGGTGAGAACGAGGTGAGAACAATGAACAAAAATTCCGAATGGAATGTAAGCGGTTCTTTACTACCAGGAGTTCAAAAATCAGTATGCATCAAATAGTTTATTTTTATTAATTACACATAAATATACAATAAATTAAGAATATTTTGAATACCTTGTATTAAATAACATCGCTTATATTACATAACATTATGCATGAGAAAACAAGAAAAATGTATCCTGCCAACAGTTTATGGTCCAGAAGAACGCGGTTGGGATTTACGGACTATCTAGTTGTGTCACGAAATGACAAATAAATACATCGTTTTCACGTGCGAATTAATTGAAAGTGATCATCATTTTCCGTGCTTGCAAGATTTCTCTCTGCCCGTTTATGCTGCCTACGATGGTTATGCGCGTGCAAAGGCTATCACCTAAACCCAGAGGGTTCTCTGAGACTCGCTTCCCTCTATCAGAGAGAAGCTAGAACCTTAAGACTGCAACCTTCAGTCGCATAAAATTTCGACTCAAATTTCGAACCCTAGACCTCCCTGTCCTGGACGAACTCATCCGTCGATACGCTACTACGTCACCTTGTTAGATATTCTCCCAAGCCGCATTATAACGATTGTTTCTTTCACATTTCATTACACCTGCTCGAGGTGTGTCTGTTTGAGCAGCTGCATTACCACTCTAGCGTGCGAACACACAACTTTAATGTGTCATTTCGTGAACCCACTGCACTGTCCGGGACTTACAGTTTACTTCTTTGTTACTTTTCTTTCGTTAGTGCACTAGCCAATGAAAGCATGTTCAGCTCCTTCTGTCATATGCTTATCAACAATAAATATTTTAATAGTTAAATTTGATATCAATGCATGGAGTACTATCATCATCATCATCATTAGAGCGTGCGCACGAGCGGAGGAGGGGAGGCGGAGTGTGGGAGGGCGAGGAAAGAGAAGACAAAGAGTCTTTTTTGAGAGAGGGGAGGATGTTGAGGTGGGATACTGCAGTGTCTTTTATATATTCATCTTCATCTCCGTTTTTGTGTTTTTTTGTCTTAGAAATCATACATCTTGTGGAGAAATGAGTGAGTATTAAATAGTGTTGAGTTTTTAGGATTTTAGGGTTACAGATTTTTTGTTTAGGGTTGTTGAGAGACTATTGAGGGACTTCTTGCTACATTTAATGTGTTTTTTTCCTTTTTTTGGCTATGCATTTGCGCGTAGCTTACTATCAGTTTTTTGATTTTCAAAATCCTAAAAAATAAGAACGTTTTTCTTCCATCAGATTGAACTCATCGTACGTGTAAATTCAAGTAGTTAAAAACTTTCATAACTAACAGACGACTACAGCGAGAGATTACGAAGAGTTGAAAATATTTCAGTAATTGATGATCGTGTTCAGGAGACGAGGACAAAGAAACAAAGAAAGATAGACGACTACAGCGAGAGATTGCGAGAGGTTGAAAACATTTCAATAATTGGTGATCGGGGTTCAAGAGACGAGGACGACTGCGAGGAGACGAAGAAGTGAAGAAAGACGGAGAGATCTTGGATCAGAGAGGAGACGCCTTTCGCGTTTGAAAACATTTCAGTATTTTTTGACCAATGTGTTTTTGACGATAGTGTTCAAGTAGTCATCGAATCGCTCCCGGTGATTTTCTTGGACTCCTTGTCATCGATCTTCTCCGCCTGCTTCGCCTTCGAGGCCTTGGTCACATTAGGAGCTGCAACTTTCTGCTCTATCGGAGAAGCCACCATCTGCATTGCTCCAAACCCAATCACTCTCTGCGTCCGATGCTCCACTCGAGATCTCACGGCAGCAGTAGAGATCAATAAGCATCTCGCAGTCACTTTACTTGTCATTAAATCCACCTGCAATTCATCAACAAGATTACTACGTACAGTTCTAGGCTTTGTTCCAAAGGTTGTTTGCCAGGGTTTTGCGACAGAAGAAATGCTCGAAGGTCCTGCCTTAACAACAACATCACATTTTCTTCCTCGAACTGGATCAAATTTAGACGGGAAGTAATCATTTTCATTTCCTCCAGACTCCACCTTCGTCCTGTGACTGCACTGTTCTAATCCATCTGCTCGTAAACACCGCAGCTCCGTACTCTTTCTCTAATGTTTCAGTTTCAAGCTCTAATGTGCGAAGAGCCAGTACTATACTCTCTGTGGTGAAATAAGAAATAGGAAATATGAATGTCATAGTTCAACTTCTTCAGCTCGACTTTCGGCTTCATCTCTAGCAGAGTACTACTGAGAGTCTCGATAGAGCACATTCTCCTCTAGGCAATTTAAGGTTTTTCCTTACAAGGTTAGATTTCAACTCGTGATTGAGTAATTTGGTCTTTGGCTCTAGTTCTGGTCATTTTCGATCCGATACCTCTTGTCATGGTCTGATCTACTCTTCATTATCATTTTGATTCTGCCGTGGACACCCTTTCAGCATGACGGTTTGATGTGGCGTTTGATCCGTTTTCTAGGAGTGTTCGGAGTCGAGCCCCACTCACATGTAGACGTCTAGAAGTTACTTCAATCTTGTGTTACATCACCGAAGAAGATCTCTATGACATTGTGTGGAGGTGAGGTCGAGCTGATGTTATGATACAGAGGTCCTGTAGAGAAGACAGGGAAGGAAAAGAATTATCACACCGGCCAAAGATGAGAGATCTCTTCTTGCTTGCTCGATCTTGAGTCAAGCCCCTCTCTTAAGTTAGGTCAGGCCTCATATGGTGCGTCTTTCGCACGACTTGAATTAATTCAACCGAGCTCAGCTGAGCCTCGCTGCTGTCACTAACCAGTGAGAAAGGAGACTGCTGTCACTATTCAGCAAGAAAATGTCAATTATTTCTTCGACCTCAATCAGACTCAGAAACTCTTCCAAGTTATAAACGCTTTCTCCATCCAGCTCCGTGGGTTCGTGGTCTGAAGCAGTCCCCTGCTCAGATCCACGAGTCTTTTCACCAACGAGCTGAACAGTATCTCACAGAGCACCGCTCACTTTGATAGTTTCTTGTGATGAGACTCGATGAAACTTCCGGAGTCTTGTAGTCGTGACTGGGTCCTTGGATTGTGCAACTCGCAGAGCTGCACCATAGCGCCACGCTTTTTTCCATCTTGTAGTGTTTGGAAAGTACTGCGATGAGGATTTGAGGTTAACTTAAACCAGCAGAATCATCTTCAATTTGCAAGATCGACTAGAGGAAGCACAGATCAGAGAGTGTATCATTGTCATCAGCATTCTCTCGATTTGATGTCCAAATATTCAGAAAAAATTGATTGCCAGCGTTCAGCTGGTGAGAGGAGTCGCTCTCACTAGGAGATTGGTCGATGCGGTTGAGGAAAAGGTTTTGCACGGCATTCCGGCTCATGAACCTGTGGACACCGCTGCAGTTCTTCAGAATCGCACAGACGCACCAATGACCTATTGGAAGAGTGGTGCGGTGCTTGGAATTTTAGATTTTCAAAAGAAATATTGGGCACAGATCGACGACTGGGTAGCAGATGGAGTACGTATAGGCCTCGGTAGGAAGTACAAAGACTCTTTTGCCTTGCAATCCTTGGCTTTTTGGTACAATATCAATCCCGAATAAGTCGTCAGAAGTGTCAGATTGTTTTCTCTTTGGTTCGTTGTCGAAGTTAAGTCGGTCTTCTATGATGGAGATTGCCTCGTTGTAGCAACTTCATGCGCATACGTGTAGGTTCAAGGATCCTTTGTCAAAATGAAATGAAAGTTAAATCAGTTTCTGTATATGTCCTCAGAAAACCGTATTAATCAAGCGGTTATATTATCGAGAAACTACTCCTCACATTCGAATGCTTAGCAGTCTGGAATGTAGAAGCGTTGTTTTGCGATAACGAGGAATTTATGGTGAGACTTCGGCTGATTCAGCTTTTGTCTACTTTCATTATTCTAACCATGTTCTTCTCATTGGTCATGACATTCACTCATAAACAAGCGGCGGATTGCTGAGGTGAAAATTGTGAAGGTATGGAATATGTCAATTCATGCACAACTTTATGATTAAGGTCTTCCGAAGCCTCCTTAAGTGGCTTGGGCATTATATGTGTAATGAATTCTAGGAGGTGACTTTACTTTTTCATCTAGCCGCGAAAAGAAACAGAGCCTAGATCTTAGATCCAGTCCCAGAGTCGTTAGATTTCCACAAGCTTTGCTCACATGCTAGGGAGATTAAAGTGATCGTCGTTCATACATATGTTCCGCTCCGGATCAAAAGATTTCTCAACTGTTTGTCTTCCATTACTGGTCACAAACTGCATTCACATATTTTGGTGTGCTTTGGAATGGTTTACAAGAACACAAGGTACTGGGAGCAGTACGAAGTTGTGTGCACTCAAAAGTTCTCTTTCCAATATGATACAGTTCGTCATTTTGTCTAAAAAATATTCTGAATCATGCCTTTCGGTGCTGCTGCAGCTGCCTCCTCTAATGCAGCACTTCTTGTGCACTCAAATGCAAATTGAGAGCCCTTAAATTGTCCTTGGCTTGGCTGAGGCTTTTGACTCTAAGGATGAGAATTGCACCTTTACATATACACCAGTTGATAGTGAGCGGTGCTATGTGAGATAAGTATCTCACATAGCACCGCTCACTTTGATAGTTTCTTGTGATGAGACTCGATGAAACTTCCGGAGTCTTGTATTCGTGATTGGGTCCTTGGATTGTGCAACTCGCAGAGCTGCACCATAGCGCCAAACTTTTTTTCATCTTGTAGTGTTCAGAAAGTATTGCGATGAGGATTTGAGGTTAACTTAAATCAGCAGAATCATCTTCAGTTTGCAAGATCGACTAGAGGATGTAGAAAGATTGATACTTCGAAGACACTCCAAGAAGAGAGAGAGCGAGTAGACAAGGAAGTAAAATAGGAATGAGATGAGAGAGGCTTTGCCTCTCTCTGTATATATAGTGGAGGTGAGTACAAGGGAAACCCTAATGGTGGGTTAGTCCTCTAACTAACTCTAACAACCCTAACCACTTCGGCTAATGATAGCCGTCGATCTACTAGAGCTTGGGACTATATCAACACTCCCTTTCAAGCTCATCTCTACATCCTGTACTCCTAGACAATGTCTGAAAGCATCAAACTTATCTCTAGGCAATGCCTTAGTGAAGATATCGGCAACCTGATCTCCTGTGCTCACATAACTGAGCTCAGTCTCTCCAGCAAGGACCTTCTCTCTAATAAAGTGATAGTGCACCTCAATGTGCTTCGTCCTAGCATGGAAAACAGGATTACTAGCTAACTTCATGCTAATGTTGTCTGTATATACAACAACAGGATCTGTACACTCCACACCAATATCAGATATCAGGCATCGAAGCCAAATCGATTCGCATGTTACGTTTGTTGCTCCTCGGTACTCTGCTTCCGTGGATGACAAAGCAACTGTGGGTTGCTTCTTAGAAGCTCAACTTATAGCAGCGCTTCCAAGTCCAAAGCGTAACCTGACGTGGATCTCCTGTCGGCACTTCCTACCCAATCAGCATCTGTGTAGCCATGTAACAGCAATGGTCCACCGTATCGATAGTGAAGTCCTTACTGCATCGAGAACTTCACGTAGCGGAAGATCCGCTTGACAACCTCAAAATGTGATCTCCGTGGTGACTGCATGAATTGACTAATCAGACCGACAGCATAGCTTAAGTCTGATCTTGTGATGATCAAGTAGATAAGACTCCCAACCATCTGTCTGTACATGCGTGGATCATCCAGCAACTCATCATCCTCTGCTCCTAGCTTTACCCCTTGCTCTAATGGTGTAGCAATGGGTTTGCAATCAAGTATAACAAATCTCTCAAGCATATTGAGATCATACTGTCGCTGTACAAGCCAAACATCCTTCTCATCTCTAATGAACTCCACAGCAAGGAAGTACTTGAGTTCTCCTAAGTCCATCATCTCGAACTCGGATTTCAAGTGATCCTTGATCTGAGAAATAATCTCCTCAAAGTTACCGGTAATGATCAAGTCATCAACATAGATGGTGATCACAACAATCCGGTCTTGTATTCGCAACGAATACAAGATAGAGTCTGAACTACACAGGTGGAAACCAAGAGACTGCAAGTAAGAATTGATCTTTGCATACCATGCTCTTGGTGTCTGTTTCAAATCATAGAGAGCCTTCCGTAACTTACATACATGAGAAAGGAACTTAAGATCCTCATAACCAGGAGGTTGCTGCATGTAGACCTCCTCCTCAAGATCGCCGTTGAGGAAGACGTTCTTGAAGTCCATCTGATGCATCTTCCAACCTCTATGAGTTGTAACTGCAACTGCGGTTCGAATAGTCACCATCTTCGCAACTGGAGCAAAAGTCTCCTCAAAAACCACTCCATGTTGCTGTGCGTAGCCCTTGGCTACCAATCTGGTCTTGTACCGACACACGGTATCATCCGAGTTGCGCTCGACCTTGAAGACCCACCTGCAACCAATCGCTTTCTTACCATGAGGTAAGTCTACCAACTCCCAAGTCTGTTGGTGATGAAGCTGTAACAACCCAGAGAAACACAAAGTATCGGAAATAGTAAATTAAGGATCGTTCCCACGAAGATACAGTTAACAATTACACAAAACACAGTACTACAACGTCACAATGATAATTCAGATAGTTTTCTGTTATACTCACAGAATGGAATAATATCCGGATGAGAGTTAAGTTTGATAAGAAACCAAACCCAAGTACAAACCTGATAAATCAAATACAAACAACAATGAAATAGTTCTTTGATCAGGGACCCTTCCAACAATACAAACAAAAGATTCGAGAGGATAGATGTGAATGAATGAATAAGATAAAATACTACTGAAATGTTACTAGTCCTCTTCTGAAAAGACAAAAGAATACAAATTTCACATCAAGGTTCCAAGAATAAGTCCATACTCTTCCTAAGGAGTGTTCTTCCAACTAAATCCTCATACTTAAGAATCCCACTTATTTGAAGAAGGCAGACTTAAGACGAAGCCACCATCATCCGAACTCTTCTTACAATTTAACTTATCTCTTCCACTTCACAGTAACTGATTTGTTCTCAGATCTTCGTTCAAAAGCTCTTCACGAAGATTACAGTTCAACTTCGGCCGAAGGCTCTTCAAAGTTCCTACACCGAAGTCTATTCTTCCAAGTCTAACGGCGAAGATCTTCGTCAATCAGAAAATTACACCTGCGACAGTAAACACCGAATATTCGGAGGAAAATATCTTCGTCCAAAGCATTCACAACATCGCTCCGCACTTTTGGGAAATAGAAATAAATTAATAAAGAACTGAAAACATGGAAAAGGCACGAGGGATTTGGATCGCGCTGCTTATATACTCTTCGTCCTAACCTAACTGTTTTCTAACTGCACTAACTGTCTAACTTCCTACGAAGGCGGAAGACCTTCACTACCCTACGATCATCTTCATCTTCAACTGAATCTACACTCCTAAGCCTAACTGTGCTCTGAATTCCTCTAACTGAACTTCCACGTTCGCTCGCATCTCGCCTATCTCCCTATCTACTTTCTGTCTAAGTCTGGAAAGGTGCGCTTTCACACCGTCGGGGTTGGTCTCTGCTTGCACTACCTCCGCCTTCAGCGCCCGAAGAAGACCAAGCTCATCCACATCTAGCCCCGAAGTCACGTACGCAGACAACACAGGCATCAACTTCTTCCGAAGGTCTTCGGAGTCTGTTACCTTCGTCTTCAAATCTTCATTCTCCTTGGTGAGCTCTGCAACTGTAGTCTGGAACTCACCTCGACTTCGCTGCAATTCAGCTACTTGGGAAGACAACTCCTTGACACGGTCGGCGAAGCTCTTCGTCGATATCTTCAATTCTTCGTCCTTACCCTCCAAGGCAGTCTTTGCTTCTTCGCATTGGCGCCGAAGATCCTCAAGCTCCTTCTCCGATTCCAACCTCAACTTCGTCGCATTCCGGGCCTCTTCGCGAAGATTGTTCTTCTCTTGCTGCCAAGTCCCCCGACTGAAATGCAACTCCGTCAGCATCTCTGGGAATGTCACCTTCCGCTGCACTTCCTTCTCGTAATCCTCCTGGTTGTCTTCAAGAAGTCGGAGGATCGGGACGACTACCTCTTCGCCATAGAGCATTACTTTCCTGAAGAGATCAACATTACCAGGGGTTGTTCCGGCCGAAGTACCTTCGCCGCAGACAGCTTCGCCTTCAATCTTCGCTCCTGAGCTGCTCAGGTCCACTATCTCCTTCTTCGTGCTCTTGACCTTCTTCCGGGCCTTCGGTTTCTCTACGGGCAAAGTCGGAAGAGGCTTCTTCCTCTTGCTACGTCGTTTCTCTTCATCTTCGACCGTTGCCTGAACAGTCGCTGCCTGCTGCGCCTCTTGAGTATCTTCGGCTATTGCCTTCGGTGAAGATCCTAGTTGCTGAACATCTTCGGCTTGTCCCTCTTCGACCTCGCGAACGGGTGATGGAAAATCCTGTTCTTCATCTTCACCAAAGCCCAACTGCTTAGCTTCGTTCTCCTTCAGCCATCCCATACCAAAATAGAAGATACTGACAAAGCCTCCCAGATACACATAGTCCTGCTTCTTAAACAGACGCTGGACCTCGTCGTGAAATATCTTCGCCTAGTAAGCTCGTCTTCCGGTGAAGAGGTGTTCGAAGAAGCATACCTTCCAAGTCGACAGGTAAGTTGTTCTTCGGAGGCTCAAAATCAGCATGATGGCCTCCGCAATCTTCCTCTTCACGGGATCTCTGTACTCGGATAACTTGTACCCATTCGTTGGGTGCATCGGATGCTCGAAGAGCTCTCCGTAGTTCTGGTCCTCCTTGACCAGGTTCTTCATTGACGCGTTGTCGAAGAGCATGTCACCCTTCGTCCCAGCTTCATCCAGCAGAACCTTCTCCCAGTTCTCAACTGTCCAGTTGCCAGGTCGCGCATATAGTTCTTCGCCTCCGTGGTCTTCACACATCCGAATCTGACTAATAAATTTGCCAGACACCTTCGTCCAGCCCCCTAGGGTTAGGAAGCTAAGACCTATCTCCTTCAGCTTCGGCCGAAGACGCACTAACTCCTCTTGGTCTAACTCAAAGGCTCTAATCCTCGGTAACTTCGTCGCGATAGATATCGTGATCAGACGAAGGATATTAAACTGGCTGAGGTAAACTTCGTCTAAAACTACTAGTCTTCGCTCAAGCTGATCTTCGTCCCAAACTGGTTATCTTCGTTTAAATGAATAGCCTTCGCTCAAGCTGATCGTCCGCAATTGGAGAGTAGGCTGAGCGCTAAGAGTGAATTTGAGAAATGAGACGATTTTCCTAGTATATAGTTCGGTTCAAACTCTCACACGTGCCGAAGTCGTCTCTGATTGCTCGTCCTCTGACCTGACAAGGGCATGCGCAATGTTGTCTTCGCCCCTGTTCCCTTCTGGGTAGGTAGTTCGTCTTCACTCGGACTATTCGTGAAGAGAGTATACTGACGATATACATCCTCGAAGCCTCATCTTTCCTGAAAAGGTCTTCTTCCGAAGACTCTTCTTCGAAAGTCTCTTCTTCATTAAAACCAAGCTATTTTTCTTCTAACTTCATTATTTCTTCTACAAACTTCTACATTTCGATCTTCTTCTATAAAAAAATGAAAAAGTGGGCTTTACAGAAGCGCAACAAGTTAAGCTTCCATAGCACTTACCCATTGGGCCTTGTGCATCGCCTCCTCAAGCAAACTCGGTTCCTATTCCTGAAGAACATTGGCCATATATGCATGGTGCGCAGCAAGAAAACCTTCATGCATATATCTACTCACTGGATGTTTTGCCCGCTCAGATCTGCGAGAGGTAATCGGTGCACTAGTCACCTCCTCTTGCAACTGATCTGACGTAGACGCCAAGGTCTGGGACAAAGTATCCAGTGGATGTGGAAGATCCACATATCTGGATGAGTCAAACATACGCTGCAATAGCACGCGTTCATCCTGTGTAGAAACTACACTAGTTCCACTAGGCTGTGTTACGTGGACTCCAGCGTTAGCAACAGCTCTATGTGTAACAGATTCTGATATGAAATCAGTGACTTCTCCAGATCCTCCACTCAACATACTACTCTGAGGTACTACAATCGACTGACTCCTTGGTTCTACAGTAGGTACAGGGATGGCTACGATAGGTGCAGGTGCAAACCAAGACTGTAGCTCATCAAAGACGACATCTCTACTGATATAGAACTGTTTGGACGAAGGATTGTAGCACCTATATCCTTTCGTATCAGAAGCGTAACCAAGGAAGATACATCTATCTGCTTTCGGATCTAGTTTCTTACGTCTTTCATCAGGTATGTGCACATAATAGATACATCCGAAAACTTTAAGGAAAGAGTAATCAGGCTTACTGCATGTGAAGACCTCCATCGATGTCTTGCTGTGGACTGCCGCTGTAGGAGTCCGGTTCATCAGATACACCGCACATGAAACAACTTCTGCCTAGTAAGGTCTAGGCATGGTCTTCTCATTCAACATCGCACGAGCAGCTTCTGCTATGTGTCGATTCTTGCGCTCCGCAACCCCGTTCTGCTGCGGACTGTAACTGCAGGTCTTCTGACGTCGAATGTCATGCTCACGCAAATATGCATCGAACTCTCCAGAAAGAAACTCGCCTCCTCCATCAGATCTCAGACAGAGGATAGATGCTCCAGACTGTTTCTCCACCAACTTGAGGAAAGTCTGAAATGCTGACAGTACTTCCACAGAGGACTTGTTTCTCAACAAATAGATCCAAGTATAACGCGAATGATCATCAATGAACGACACGAAGTACTGGAAACCGGTCATACTTGGCTGAGAAGCAGTCCATACATCAGTGTGAACAAGCTCCAGAAGCTTGTTCGCTCTACTACCTGATCCCTTAAAGGGCTGTCTAGCTTGCTTGCCGAATTGACATGCTGCACAGACTCCAGTGGACTCATTGGATTCGAATTTGGACAGACCTGTAACCAGGTCAGAACTCGGAAGGCTTTTCAGCCTCTGAAAGTTCATGTGCTCAATTCGCTTGTGTCAGATGTCAATGTCAGACACTACTGGACCACTCTGTCCATACATGGCAGTCTGTAACTTAGGCGCAGATGCATCTAGTTTAAACAACCTACCACTCTTGATACCTCGAGCTATGACAGTGCCATTCGAATCTTCAATAAAGCATCCATCTTTACTGAAGCGCACTTGCAGACCCTGCTCTATCAACTGTCCTATAGATAGCAGGTTTCTAGTCAACGTGGATACATGTAAGACATTCCGTATACCAGTAAACGTTGAAGCAGGAATGTCAAGTGGAATGTTATCTTTGTGCTGGATCTTGTGCTTGGTGTCATCTCCTGTCACCATAAACTGTGGAGTCTCCACAGGCTCGAGTGAACTAAACCACTCCCGATGGAGAGTCATGTGACTGGTGGCGCCGGAGTCGATCACCCAGTCAGTCTGTGGCTCGAAAGCTGCATAACTCTGATGCGTAGTAATCAGCAACTGCTCCGAATAGACATGCTCAGTGACTGCATAGCCTTGCTGGTTGTTGTTACCTTGTTGGGGGTTGTTGTCGTGTTGTCTCTGATCGTTCTGCTTCTTGTAGCACTGATTCGCATTGTGACCTTGCTTCTTGCAGTAGTTGCAGGAACCAGGCGCTCTTCTCTGATTGTTGTTGGAACCAGACTGTTGCTGGTTCTGCTGATTCTGCGATTGCTGTTGCTGTCCGCGACCTCGTCCACGTCCAGCACCTTTGTCACGACCCCTATCTCGAGATCCTCCAGAACCTGCAAAATAGACAGATTCTTGCTGACCCGTCGAAGTAGAACTCCCCAGTAGACGCACCTCCTCTCCTAACATCATAGGAACAAGCTCATCAAATCGCGGAAGAGGTTCTCTAGTCGAAATCGATGTTATGAACTGTTTGTACTCTGCAGGTAGTCCCTGCAATGTGGCTCCGATCAAGACAGTGGGATCAATCTCGACTTTGACAGAAGATAGCTGATCCGCGAGCTGCTTGACATGGTTCACGTAGTCATTGATGCACATCGACCCCTTCTTCACGGTGTTGAACTGCTGCAGCAATTGCAGCTTCCGCGCCTCTGTTCCGGATTGAAACAGACGCGCGAGTGCATCCTAAGCTTTCTTGGACGTATCGCAATCCTGAATGTGACCGATCATCGATGCTGAGACTGTCAGCGCGATGTAGTGAATAGCTTGATATGAACGCTTCTTCCACTCCTTGAATTTCGGGTCAGAAATTGACACTTCAGGCGCTTTCTCCTCCTCAGTGATAAGATCTCATAGATCTTGTCCTTGCAGGAATGTCTTCATCCGGAACTTCCACACTTGGTAGTTGTTCTTGTCGAGCTTCTCTCTAGTGATCAAAGACACGGACTCCACCATAGCTGCAATGTCGAAATTGCGCTATTCTGTACGCGAAAAACCTCACAGAACCTTCACGAAACTCGTCTCCCCACACCGTGCGATCAAGAATTGTCACAAGTCACAACGAGGCGACTCCGCGAACTCCTCCTGCAGCAACAATGAAGAAAGAACCTGTCCGTGAACTGTAGGTGTACAAAACACGACAGAAACGTCAAAAAAACACTCCAAGAAAGGTCGAAACTGGACCAAACGAGGTCAGAAATGGGTGTGAAAATGTGTCAAAACTTGACAAAATTTTTAAAATTGCTAGGAATTTTCAATTCATATTCGGAACAGGATTTGTTTTAGGGTCAAGTCCTAAAACTTTCGTTTTGGTCGAAAAAGATCCGATTGAAAAACTGCCGCTGGAAACCTCCAAATCGACTGAAACTTGGCCCAGTACACAATTCGCACCTTCTGAACAAGACGGCCTCAGAAAGGCTTGTCGACAGATTTCAACGAGAAAAAATCGTCTAAGCCTCCGAAATTGCATTCAAAATTTCTGGTGGCGACAGAAACGGTTTCGTCTCACCCGAACGCATCAGCAGGATAGTGCTTGACATCAGGCACAACTCTGGCTGCTCTCTCCTGTACTCCAATCTCCATCTTGCTCATCAGCAAGGGACACACACTCTCACCAGCTCTGATATCATGTAGAAAGATCGATACTTCGAGGACACTCCAAGAAGAGAGAGAGCGAGTAGACAAGGAAGTAAAATAGGAATGAGATGAGAGTGTCTCTCTCTGTATATATAGTGGAGGTGAGTACAAGAGAAACCCTAATGGTGGGTTAGCCCTCTAACTAACTCTAACAATCCTAACCACTTCGGCTAATGATAGCCATCGATCTACTAGAGCTTGGGACTATATCAACAGAGGAAGCACAGACCAGAGAGTGGGTGAAGCAGGACAACACATTACCGTGTTGAAGTACCAACAGCAGTTACCCAACCAGTTCTTTCTAATTGATGGGGATATGATAACCAGTAGCTTTTGCCGCCATCAAGCCTATCAAAGTCTTAAAAACTTATGCTTAGGGAAGGTTATTTTGTATTATAGCCTCAGACGCCCACGACTGATCAAGAAGAAACTTATTTACACAACCAGTCTAATCACATGTCTCATGGAGAGAACGTCATGTATCTATTCAGTCCTATTCGATGATTCTACCATGAGGGATGGAGACTAAGGTAGGCAGAACTTACATTTGATTGGCGAGTAGGAAGACGCGAAAGCTATGCAGAATAAGAGGTGGAGAAAGTCAGCTCCCATGACGACTGACTGCAACCATGCTTGCAGCCCTTGCCAATTCTAGGATCGAGGGGCCTAAAGCACGAACGGCATATTAGTTAACTCTAAAAGTATACCAACTCAAGGGAAGTCTTACGAACTTCATCACCATACTTCCAAACCTCAAAAGGCATGAGATCCAAAAGTAGCAAAATAACTGCGAGAAGGATGAATGACATGGTTACAATATCCCATAAGTGTTCTACAAAAAATGACTGCAAGCAACAGCTGTTCCTAGCAATGTGAAGCGGTAAGCACGATCACCAAGTCCTCGCGGTAAGAAAGGAAACAGAGCAAGAATCCCTTCCAAAGACATTTTGGAATCGAATTTGCTTCCAGTGATGTTTCTTGGACTCTTTGCCATCTCTCGTACTCGTGACTGCCAAACAAGAAGAAGCATAGAGTGAAAACTGAGTTTCAGTTCTGTTCACAACCTGTCAAGAAAAGAGGTTGCATATGCCACAAAACTCACTGGCCCAGTAAATAAGAACGTTCAGATGCACCGAGATTGCATACAAACATTACTGTAAGTCCAAGGAAGAAATCATTAAGATGAAGACAATACTTGACCAGTCGTCCAAATTGTAACTCCAAACCTTTACATGCTTTTGGAGCACTTGAACTGCTTCTCAAATATCGCTGACGAGGAGTGCAGCAACACGTTGAGTCCTTAACATCCAGTAACATGCATTGATCGAGAATGATCAAATCATTAGACTGATGCTCTTTTGCACTAAATTTTACATAATATCATTTGGTAAGACCAGTGTGAATGTCGATTGTCTATCGAACTAGTGGTTATCGTTACTTGGGGGATCAATTGGGTCTATACTACACTCAACTGATGCTTGGTCTTTCTGCTTTCGTAAATTATCTTCACGTTGTCTCACTCTACAATCGCCTTACTCCTCATTGGAACCAGAATTGCTATCCGATGCTTTCTTTTGCAAGGAATAACAGTCTTTGCCCTCGCGACTGCTAACTCTAAAGATGTTTCAACTTCGTGCCTTACAGAGGATACTCTTAGCCTTTGTATGAAGAACTACGCTAGATGGGAAACCCAAACTACCAGGTACCTTCTGCAGGTTGGGGGCCTGGGCATTTTTTATTTCTTGCATTTTCAACGCGCCAACACCAACGTGTTTCTTCGCCTTGTCTCATCTTTAACCATTTGCAATTGTCTTTCTACTACATGCTCCTCCTCGGCTTCTATCCTTGGGTCTATTCTTGCACTCAGTTACTCAAGGCATGGGCCAAAGTTTCCACTGAATTCGTTTGGGACCCTCCTGCTATAATACTTCCTGCTTGCTTTCGCTTCAGCATATTAATGCTTTTCCGTTTTTTTCCTAAGTAAATTTCATTTCCTATCTTTGCATACCAACAATCAAAAGAGAATTTTCACTTTGACTTTTGGATAGTCCCGGACAACGAAGGAGAAGTTCTGACTTTCCTTCCTCCGTCGTGGCTTGAGACCGTTCTCGATCCCATGTGCAGTTTCTGGCTTGTTATCTTCACTCTGACTCCTCCTGCATGACCTGACATCTTTCCACTATGTTTTATTACACCGTAATTCGTAAAGTTGGTGAATAGCTGTAAGTTCATTCCTAATTGAATAGATTTTAATTTGGGATGGAAAATAGTAACCAAAACTATTTTCTGTGAGAGTTGCAAGAGTTAGGCTGACTGTAAAGGTCATTTGAAGATAAGTTCCCTTAGTCTCTCAGTCCTACCACTTTGCTATAACTTGTTTTATATTCTGTGATTATGTTTTGCAGGTGAAGCAAAGTGATAGAATCGATCCAAAGCAAGACCTTCTTTCGTAGCGACATTATACCTCTGAATAAGTTTACGAGATCAGAACTACTGCTTTTACTCACGAAGATAAGACCTAAGACATCTAACTGAAATAGCTTTTTGTCTGTTGTCATGATTGTATATATTATATCTATCTTGGATAGAAAGTGATATTATGTGCATTTTTCAGGTTCATTTATACAATGGATTCCACTACGTCCAAGAAAGAAAAATGAACAAGATTTCCAGAGATGATACAGAAAGGAGTGAACCGATAGTATAAATACTGAAGCAGCCAAGTTCTACTCGATCATCTCCCGTAAAGTCTCCAAAAAGAAAAGAAAAAAGAACAAGAGACAATTATTTCATTTGAAACGCTAAGTGTAGATAAAAACTTATCAGTATTAATAGATAACATAGAATATGCAAAACGAAATGACATTTTTGAAGATATTATACTAAACAAATATGGTAACATTAATAGATCTATAACGAAAAGCTCTTTTATTTTATTCGAAATGGCCGATCGTCGTATGAAAAAGACTATTACATGTAGTGCCTAAGGCAACAACGTAGTAAACTGGTCAGATAAAGTGAATAGAAATACATATTGTAGTATACAATACTTTGGTTGTAGGGTAGTGCAGGTAGAGAGACCAGTAAAAACTCTCAGTTACAGAGGGGATGCCAAATTCATCCTCTTGATCGATGGATAGACGACGTTCCAAACAATTATGCCATGGAGTTCTATTCCAATTTTCAAATTCCGGCACTTCATGTCTCTCCGAATGTGCATGTGTCATCTTACTGTTCGATTCACGACAGTAGACATATTTGTTGCCGTTATTGCTGTACACGATGAAAATGAATACCAAAAATTTGAGATCACAATCGTGGATGGTGATTCTATAGAAGACAAGATGACGATAAGTAATTATGTACATTAAATAACTTACATTTATAAATTTATTTCGCAATTGATTTAAAATTTTGCTATTCATGAAACTTCTAGACTAACGCATTTTGTGTTCATGTTGCAGTTGATCATCCATTATGATTTCGCAACAGAGTATAAAAATATTGACTCGTTTTCACTATGGACATGCTGTATTGTTGCACTTGAAATCTGTATCAAGACAGATTTTGTCCACGAGAGAAGAAAATGATCTTCCAAAACTGCGTACACACACAACTACTATATTGGTAACTCATTCGGTCCAATCGAGAGTAGACGTTTTGAAAAGAAAGTCAATAGCACGAGAGAAAACAAAAACATCAAGGTATATAATCAATTTTTTATGTGAATAACCTGAATCAACTTTCCTATTCGCATATATATCTTATGTTTATAACTTCTTTCCATGTGTTTAGGTACGTGGTACTTTCAGACCATGTAATTATGATGACAGATCCTACAAATACACATGCGTCACGTGCAATTCGACGCACTTACAAATTCATGATTTGAATCATCTTCAAGGTTTTTGCGAAAGTTGTATTCTGGATTGTCAGTTACGACCTGTGCCATGGATTGAAGGATATGTGGAAGATCTTTCCAATGGTAAAAAATACATGGTCCATGCAAAAAATAATTGGTTCCAAGATCTAACGAGCCTAGTGGAAACAGATTACGACACCGACAACCATCGAGATATGCTACGAGATCAAATTGAGGAGATCGCAACAGCAGGAATTTTCTCGTTTAATTCAAACCGTGATTTTTGTGGATTTGATCAAGTATACAATTTATACTTTATATCATTTTCAATTGTAGAAGTATTATGATGATTTTTAATAATTTCTTTAAAACATTGACTCATGTCATCACAAATTAATTACATCAATATAAGAATCGCTATCGAATACTACAAACCACTAATATAATGACATCATTGAATCTAACTTTTCTTTTTAACAGATCAAGGAGACTACATCTGCTGAGGGAGAATCATCGAAAAGCTCGACAATTCCAACATTTTAATCTTTCAACATCAGTAAAGTTCTAAGGGTTCACGGAGCTTTTTCAGATAGCGGTAACAGTAGCTCAAGGACATATTCCTCAGTCTATAGCTCAAGTACTGGAGATATCTAGACTTTTGACCATGACGAAGGTTGGTGGATGGATTCGACCAATAGTCATCGATGAGATTCTCTTACGACTTATTAGTTGTATCATTATCCTTCAGCTTCGACTTTCAGGACCACCTTTGTCCACATCAGTTTGGAGTCGGACGCCTGGAGGTTGTGAGTATGTGTCTTTTAGCATTGGGGCTCTCTTAGACATCCATCCCGATTGGGTTGTCTTACAAGTGGACGTGGAAAACACTTTTAATAGTATTTCCTGCGCTTCTATCTTTAGAGAGCTCATGAATGGCGCTAGATCTTTGGCGGGTCTCGTTCCTTTGGTGCAATCGTTCTATGGTTCTTCCTCCCCTCTTAATTACCAGCATGATCATGCGATAGAGGGGGTTATTGTCATCAGCTCCGCTGTAGGTACTTGTCAGGGAGACCTTTTGGGTGGACCTCTCTTTGTCTTATCTCACTATAGAGCTCTCTTGACCACAGCCTTGGCTGCTCTAGGTTGTGTTTTTTCATCTCTAGCTGAGGATACGCACATCGTAGGTCTGGCGGATCAAGTTGGTGTTGTCTTTGATCACCTCGTCTCTCAATTAGCCTTGGTAGGGCTAAGAGTGAAGGTGTCAAAGTGCAAGGCTTGGTCTCCTATAGATATACCGTCGGACGTCCAGCTCCCAGAGAGATTTGTTAAACCTAAGATGGTTTATGCATCCTCGGAGTATCGGTGGGTACAGAGGACTTTGTCTCTCGATTCTTAGATGGTGTCTTTGCAGAGGACGTTTTGCATATCGAGGATCTCCTTATGTTGGAGGACCCACAGGTTGTGTTTGGTATCCTTTCCTCTTTCATTGCACGTTTGGTCCTAGTTACTTACTCCACACAGTACATCCATCTCTTATCTTCATCTCGCGCCTTAGAGAGTTTGATAAGAGGATCATGGAGCTGTTTGGTGATATCATAAGACCGAGGACCTTCGACTGTGTGGCAGGATCTCTCGCATGTAGGAAGATCTTTGTCGATATCATATGACGGGATGGGCTTATTGTCCATGGAAGAGACTACTTCGATAGTCTTTTGGGTGGTTGGACCCTCTCAGCACCTTGGCTCTGTTGTCATTTTCTTGTGCGAGATAGACATATTCTAGAGAGCTAACGTGACAGAGGTGGAGGATGGTTCTTACCCACTACAGATGTATCTTCGTGAGACAAGAGATTGTTTGACTCTTGAGGCATGTAAGGCACACCCTCGATTCGATACCCTAGCTACCAATGGATCTCGTGGACTATAGTCCTCTCTGACGGGACATCACTTCCAGCAAGTTCTCCATACGCTCTTAGCCTTCCATCTCACGGGATACTAGAGCTCGACTTCGCTCTTGTTCGGACAAGGGTGCAGGCTCTTGGCTCATAGCTCGACCTTGCATTAGATCGTTCCGACTCGCACCAACTATATTCTCTACAGCGATGAGGTTCCGCCTAGGCTTGATCCAGCCTGTTGCTTCGGCACTGTCCACTTGCGAGTGCCGTGTCTTGCTCGACACCTCGGGTCCTCACCTGCTCGTTGTCCTCATGATGGAGAGCAAATAGCTACCCATAATGCCAGTAGGGACGTCGTGTTTGTCTTAGCACAGGAGATGGATCACATGACATGAAGAGAGCGTTGGTATGTCCTTCAGACGAGAGGATTAGTGAGAGCTTACTTGTACATGATGAGAGAAGATCATGTCTCAGTGGTAGATGTGGTTGTCACGGATCCGACACGGGACTTAGTGGCGACACAAGTGATCACCCATCCTTCAAGATGGACTGCATGCGTGGTGGTAGCAGCGAAGATGACCAAGTATAAGGGTATGCATGTGAGATATCGCTTCATCCTTTTAGTCTTGGAGATATACGGATCGACAACTTTGGAATTCGACGTCTTTCTTCGAGATTGTGTCAGTGCCTACCATGAGAGCCGTCAGAGGTACTACTTTCTCTTCTTTCTGCACTGTGTTTTTTAGACAACGAGTTTTCGTTGCTCTACAGAGAGCTTTAGCAGACGCGGTCCACAAGAGAGCAATCTCAGTAGGCGATGCTACTTCATGTGCACTATAGTATGCAGAGGTACTGATGTATCGGTGTCTGACATTATAGGTGGACAAGTGATTTTATAGCTACTGATAGCGGGACTTAGCCCCGATGTTCTGTCCTTCGGAGTGATAGTTGCTTAACCCTTCGGGTCCTTCTTTCTCTTGTAAGGCTTGATGGGATCTTTCCATCCGTTTGCTATTCATTGGGTCGTGTTTTTCCTCTGGAAGGGTTAGACTTTTCAAACTTTTCCTCCAAGGCGCATCTGGATCCTTGCACTTATGAGTTAAGTCTTGCTCTTTTCACACCTGTTCGTTTAGTTAATATATAATAATCAAAAATAGTTTAATTGTTAAATTTACTTAAGGCAAAGATCATTGCGGCAGCTTCCTGGCCTAAGCCATTATTATAATTATTATCTAACACATATGTCCTTTCATATATCATTAAGGGAGCAAAAGTTCTCCAGAATTTGATCAAGAATGCATATTTATCCACTAAACTGAACAATGACAATGATGTATTGTTGATAAAAGAATAACGTTCCGTGTTCACAGATTATCTACTAAAGTCATACATTGAGCGAAAAGACAGAGGAGTCGATGCTCCTGTAAGCAAAATGACAAAGTGAATCATACTGAATATTTCGCTCAAAGTGCATCAATATCCTGTCGGAAGCCAGGATATATGCATGATAGCCCGCATAATGACCTGATCCCAATTCAGTCTCTGTATTAGAGTCTTCTTCTTATTTATGAAGATGGATTATTTTGCTTCAGAAAGAATCAAATGTCGTCTTGGAGTACTTTAGTCGCATCTGAATATTCAGATTACCTCTCTAAATTGCTAAGGATTAGTGTAACTGCTTTAGAATTATTTATTTTATATAATTCATCTGATCTCGCCACTGAATTCAGATGAATTCTCCCTGGCTCGAACTCGAGACTTGTAGATCGTAACGACGACCGTTATTAGTGCACTATCTTCACTATGTGTAAACAATATCAAATGTAGCTACAAAACATACCGCATAATCCCTAGCCAAGGAAGGATAGCGAGGATCCAAACCCGGGGCTAAGAGGAGTACGTATTACTATCTTATCATATGATGTACACCAGACAATAATACACCATACAGTATTGAGCAGCGAGTACAGTACACCGCCCTGTGAATTTTAGTCCCCAGTACAGATTTTTGTCTTTTTCTGTCTTTTTTCACAAACTGCACTTTGCATGCATAATCGCTCAAAGTGTGAGCGAATTGCCTTGACACTACTGTTTATCAACTGGTGAGTTGTCCATGAAATTCTCACCATGAACTCTATCTTCAAGAGTATTATCCGGTTCTAAGCTAGACGTGCCAGTGAACCCCTCTTCATTGTTGTAAGGCATCTTTCCTCTTGTCATTTAAGAAACGTTGATGGTAAGTTAGTAATAAACAGTTTATTTCCACTGCGAAGTTTTTAAAGTGTTTGTCTCTCCACTACCAATAATAAATAAATAACTATATTTATTTATTGGTAGTTATATATATAAATATATATGTTATATATATAACATGGAACTTCTGGCAGGGGTAAGGAAGAAGACAAGCAGCAATGTATTCCAAGCGGGAGTCTGACATGCTGACTGGTTTCAGAAAGATACTTAAAAGAATTGATTTAGTACACCATACTTCTCTCAGAAGTATCCTGCACTAATGTTCTCACAGGAGAAAGTGAAGCTGCACCTAAAACTAATCAGTGAATTTAGCTTATTAAATTTAACTTTCTAAAGTTAATGATCTCTAACTAAATACGATTATCTGTGCTACACTTAGCTCCGAGGATCAAAAATCTATAAGTGAGGATATGAAGTGTTCACCTTGTTTAGTCAAAGATAATAGTCATATGCAAATGAAAATATTTATACTTTTACCTGTTAATCTATGACCTACCCCTCACAAGAAGAAGGTTGTGATCATAAATTCAGCATGCATTAAAACCTCTTCTATCTGAAAATGGAGAAGGTGATAATGCTTGCCTACACAAAGTACACTCTCTAAGGTTTTGGGCCATTGAACCAATTGTTGACAAACGTAAAAGTTATGACAAGTAGAACAAACTAAATTGTATAAAAACTGTGGAGAAAAGCAAGAAAAATTAATTGTATAGTCTTTGTGAGCTAATAATCAGGTTTTTTATTTCTACCCGAAGCTATAGGTTTGTGAAGTGGACCTCGGTACTCGAGAGACTCGCGAAATGAAATAAGAGGTGCAGTGAAGAGAGGCCCTAAGTAGTGTTGCTAATTGGCGTGTGAGCTATACCTGGTTCTAAGCTAGACATGCCCTTCGGTCTCTCAGGCAAATTCATTTGTCCTTGGTGTCCATGTTGCCGTAACTAGGTCTGTTTCTAAGTTACACGTGTCGTGGTCGTGGTCTGGTGCATGATGCAGTAACACTTTTTGGTGGCGTCGACAGCTCCTTCGACTTCTTGTGCTCTTCCACATTCATTCAAAAACGGAGTACGCTTTTCACCGTTTGTCCACGTGGGAATCACCCGCTTGTGAATCAACCAGGTGAAATTCAACACAACTATTGAGTTGTGAAGAATCCATCCAATTCAGTTGGTTGGATCAGTCTCTTATTTCTCAGTCAACGAATTCTTCGAATACCTGTGTTTACGGACAACGTAAGCCACTCCTTCAGACAATAGGGGATGTCATTTCCGTATATTTGGAGAATAATATGCATCCAAACAGCAATTCTAGAGAAAAAAGAAAAAGAAAAACGTTTAACATACAATCCAAATAATCAGTGATAACAGCATTCTAAAAATAATTTGGTGAAGAATACAATGTACTAAAGTGCACAGTCATGGAGAAAATGAGAAAATACTGATCGACAGGATTTGTAAATTGTTACTTGTTTCAATTTTCTATAAATTAGTTGCCCTAAATTTAAAATGCTGATTTTTTATCTTAATTGGTAACTTCATCATACATGCTCACTTCAATTATACAGAACTCATAAGTCACTCACTAGAACAAAATTTTTCTTTGGTATAAAGATCTTTCACTCTCACTAGTAAAAGTAACTTTTATTTGTAAGCTTCAATTTATAGCCGAACCCTTCCAAAAGGAAAGATTAGGAAATAAATTAAAGCTCATTGCATATTCTCATCTTTTGAACTTTGAAAAGATGAATATGTAAAAAAGATGTTGTGTCCGAAGAGTTGATGCTCGGGTCTGAGTGAAAAATAATCTCAAATCTGTAATAAATAAAGTTCTACTTATCGATCAGATGAAAATTAGTTTGGTGAAAGTCTTTAGTAAACCAATCAGTTATGTCTAAGTCGGCTTGAGAATAGATGCAACAAAATAGTACTTCTATTAACAGACGAGAGCGTCGAAAGAAGATCACAGAAACTTTCCAGAAAAAATTTGAGGGTCTAAATGATATTTTTTTCTGAGAATGAGTCGCTATAGACAAGACTTAATGTATGCTTTAGATGTCCTGGTTCTTACTCTTTGAGAACTTTTCAACGAGTATTTGTTTGATTCATTATGATATCTCTAAATGTTGTTTTTGAGTTTATGATCTAAGGTGGCATGTAAACCACGTCAGCAATCCGTGTGCTCACTTTGGGTGGTCAGCATTGATATGAACCTTATCATGTAATCTTTCTCTCACTATATGAGAATATATCTCCAAAGACATTCGAGTTTGAGTTCACTCTAGAGCTCCGTCTTACAAAACTTGAGTAAACATATTGGACAATTGTTTGAAAGAGATCTGTTTTGAATCTAAATTATAAAATTATCTCGATAACTTGGACCGCAAAAAAATACCTCACCCACAAAAGTAGATCGTGCTTTTCCTGCGAGAACATCCCGATCTAAACATAATCTTAGGAATGAATCTTTTAAGCATGAAATTACACCTCTAATGAGATTATGCTATTAATGATCTCTGTCCACTTAGGTGTTTATTTAGACTTATCCGCTTAATCAAACCTAGACGTCACATAGCAAAAAAACTGTATGGGTGATCTTGAATAGTAAGTACTTGACAAGTGTCATCTCATTGAGTTATTTTTTCCCCGATTTTTCAACAAAGAATTCATCTCACACGAATGTTCTTTCTGTTCGTGCGCAATGAGAGCAAACTCAAGGTCCACAATCAGTTTAAATCGTAGACGTGAAAGACCATCAGGTTGTGTCAGCAGAACAATTGGGGAGGTTGTGGTTGAGTTACCCTTGGTCTAAAATCGTGGAGATGTTATATTCGATCGAATACCCATATTGATAAGTGAAAATGTGCTAGTGAAAAATGTAACTTTATTACCAACCCTGTCTGACATCGTGTGCTAAGCATAATAAGCTACTAGTGCGCAGAGACCTTATGCCCATTGCGGGAAGTAAATTATCCAATAAAAGAAGAGCAAGAGGAGAGATCATGCTTACCTAGTTCCGGAGATGTTTGTCTCAGAATATTTTCTAGATTTACTCTTTTTCATTTTCGAACAAAACTGATCTTACAAGAGATAATCCTATATCAGAAATGACCTAATGGAAAGATGAATGTTGGGAAAATATGCAGTAAGTAGATTTGTGTTTGAGCTCAGGAAAAAGAAAACGAAACAAATATAATAATTGACGCAACAGAAATCAACTTAGCATGAATCCTCATCATGTGGGAAAATCATCTATATTTGTTTTGGTTGGAAATACCCCATAAGCAAGAATTGGGACCAGAAGACTACCATAGTTAGAGAAACATGGAATTAGGATAGCATCCATGGTTACCAACTAGCAGAGTCACGTTGTAAAGTGTATCGTGTAGCTCTACAAGAGATTTACTTGATTAGATCCCGCAATAAATGTCGAACTTGATAACATCCCTTCTTAAAAATTTCTGCTTGATCAGACCTATGACCTAGAGTTGTCAATCATGTCACTTAGAGCTCCACCGCACTACCACTTATGCAGCGTCAGACTTCACGTCAATTTAGAGCCACGCATGATCGAGAATAAAGATTAAGATCGCACTGTCGTCGTTTTCTAGACCTTTCATTTTGTAAGTTTTCTTTAGTATATGTCAATGGTATCGACTGTTGCGAAAGAAGAGACAAATTTTGGTATAGTTGAGACTGAGTGTGTCAGAGAGGCTGTAGAAACTCACTTTTGCAATCGGTGTCGCAATGAATACACTTGTACTGGACAACCAATGTAAATTTTAACGAGACAACACTAGGTGGTGCAATGTTTTCAAAAAAGCTGTTCTTTCTCTACTGCCGTTCATTCTCATCGTGAACTTTGGGTCGAGTGTATACGTACACATAAGTTAGCAAGTTTTGTAGTTCTGTGTCACAATACTGTAGATGTTTCTGATTATGCATTCGGTAGTCTATTCGCAGGAAACATCTATTTAGTCTCTTCGCAAAGTCAGATCCTGGACTCATTTCACACTGGATATTTTTTGTGTGATTCAAACTCCATTTCTGCAACTTTTGTCTACAAAATTGTGGTTTCAAAAGAGACCCGGTGGCTAAGCTCAAAAGTTTCAAGTCAAGGTTCAACACATCGATTAGCCTTCTAAAAAGAATTGCTTCAGAACTCTCAACACGAAGTCTACATCACACACCGATATAATTCCATGAGACTGTGCTCCAAGCCACGATGATTGTGTCTAGAATTGCAAAGTGTCACAAAACTACAAGTGGACATTCACTTCCATTATTATGATGCAAAAATATCATAAACTACAGTTGTGTGCGACTACAGTGTGGTCTTTATTTTCAGTTTTATTTAATGTTTGACACATTCTCAGAAAAGAAAAGCATTGGAATTGTTAGAAAAATTAACAAAAATGACGTAGTTTCACCAAGTTCAACCGGTAGTGCGATGGGCTCTTAGTCACACCATTTTTGACATTTGCTTCTTGTTTTGCCAAGAACAATCACGCGAGAAAAGATCCTGAAAATTTAATTTTGGATAACTAATTGACTTGTCTTTATATATACATAATTTTTGCTGTTAACACGCATTGCTGACTAAGCAAAGTGACATGTACAATTGGTAATACCAAGTAAAGAGTCTGATAAAGTAAGAAATTATAAGAGAAGTCCAGTCAAATCTTACATTCTTTCTAGAGGTCCTATCAAGTAAATCTCCGTTCAAGAGTCGTTTGAATTCTCAAGTCTAATTATGCTATGAGGTTGAGGAAACAAATAACTAGACATGCTTTGCAAGCATTTCGGTAAAATAAAATCTATTCTTGGAAACGAATAGTGGAAATCTTACCTAGATAAAGATGCAGTGCGCAACGAACTTTTTGTGCTTCAGAGTTCAAAGGATATAACTTTTCAACGATTTGGATCATGGTAGAGATTTATGAGACGAATGAACTAAAATACTCTTACCTCTTGGTATTAATCAACATGGTGCATTTGCAAGTTCGTTTTATATACTAGTGGGATTATACTTAAAAAAGGAAAAAAGCCTTGGTATTTTTTTGTCACACTATCAGGATAACAGAAAGAAGATAGCTTGAAACTTCTTATGTCAAAACAGTTGTTAAAATTATCTCTTTCCATGCATAGATAGTTCCAACTGCTCCGAGTGAATAATTCTAACAGCAATATATGTTAACATAAAATATAATATTTACATAGTTGTGGCGACTGCACGTGACTCGAATAGGAAAGCATCTGAACGTTTAAACATTTTATCTAAGCAGATACCGTACGATATGGAAAATTAGTTGGAAATTCTCAAGAAAAAATATATTAAAACAAAAAACGAGCTAATAGAAAACGAAATGGGTCTACAACAAGAAACTTCCGGAAGAACTGGTTCACTTCGGAAAGCCTGGCCAAAGAGGCGCTGGGGCACAAGCAGCCGGATGTGTAACACCGCTTTAGTGTGCATGAAAGGGTTAGCAGGAAAAGAATATGGATTGGTACAGGGGCATTCCGAGAATTGAACTCGGGACCTCTCGCACCCTAAGCGAGAATCATACCACTAGACCAAATGCCCTGGATGTACTTTGAGGAAGAACTTCTTCTCTAGTCTAGTTGCTTTCTTGTAGGGATTCCTATCAGCGTCTTCGATGAGTGTCGATTAATGAATACAGTTTCTCAGAATTGTAACTTTTAAATTGTGGGAGTCGAGTCAAGACTTATGATTTATTTTTTATTCTTTTTGTGTTTTCATATATTAGTTAATAATTAATATTTATGAAAAAAGTTTAATTATTTTTATCTATTAATATATATATATATCATTTAATATTTATTTATTTCTCTGACAACAATAAGCGAGCAAAAGTTCCCAAGAAGTGGATCGAGCATGCATTGGGATGTCAACCATGCTCGTTCTTTGATACAATGTATAAGGCTGAAAATTCGCGGTTTGAAATTAGTTTCCATATCTAAAATTAACTACTGGTTTGTGGAATACTTACTATATAAAGCTATGAAGGGAATGGTTTATCAAATAAACCACGATCCCTCCGGAGGTTCGTGTTACATGCACTATGTATGTATTTTGAACGATTGTATATCCTTTTGAAAGTGAGTAGGAACCGCGGGTTCATATCATGTTTTTAAACGTCAGTTAATGGTTCTCGTTTAACGCTTTTCCGATTTCACATATTCTTTTACGAACCTAAATAGTGACATATCACTTTCTCTAGCCTAAACCGTGCATTATCAATTTATCCAACTTAAACAAACCTAGACAGTGGCATATCAGTTTCTGAACCTAATCCGGATCTAAACAGTGGTTTATCAATTTTCTGAACCTAAACTGGGTCTAAATAGTCATATATCATTTTCCCATCCTAAACTATGATTTATCAGTTTACTAACCTAAACAATGGTGCATGGGAAAAGATAACCCACTAATCATACAAAGAGAAAAAGGCAAACGTATAGAATAATGCATTTCCGGGAATGGTTATGGTGGTGGTACATTCTTCCGGTAAGAAGTGCGGGTTATCATCATGAACACTACCGTCAAATATCTTTACTCACGTCCTTGTATAGTGAATTCTTTTTTCTCTTATCGGAAAACTTGGAAGTGTTATAAAAATTTATTTTAATAAACTATTAGAAAAAATAAAATAAATTATAAATATTATATATTAACTAGTCCCGGAGTAACCAACTCATCCGGAGAGATCATAAGTTCTGGGTGAGCTGATGCGTTCTTGGGGTATAAGTCAGAGATTTTCATTGTCGATATGCGTCATTCTAAGTGTACATTAATTTATATTCTAACCCTTCCTGTGCTAGAATAACGCATGAAGAATATAAATTAATGTCATTAACCTCATCTACAGTGAAGTTTACATGAGGTGAATATCCTCCCTCATAATCTGGGATGCTTCTTGAATCACAGTTAGTTTTTTCTCTGAGTATTCTTTCAGTGACAGTCATTGATAACACATAGCGCACTATCAGTACCACCTGTTCTCTTTAAATTAGAACATTGATCCAAAAGAAATTAAAACAAACAAACTGTGGTTTAAGTTAAGTGAAAAATTCAAGTTAAGCACTTTGGATCCAATTCCGTTCTACTTGGAGGGTTCGGTTCAAATTGCTAGGAAACAGACAAACTCAACTCAGATCTTTGTATTTAGGAAAAAACATAAATAATAATTTAATTGGTGTTTTTCATTATTTTCTTTATTAAAGAGAATTTATTTCAATTTATAAAGCTTGGCCAAGCTTTAGGGAGTGCCAAAGCTAGAACCTTTCATATATATTTCTTTACCACGGAAGACTGTTACGACTGCGGCCAGTAATTAATATTTTCTATGAATCGGTGGTGAATTTCAACAGCAATCAAGTCTTGTGCTTAGAAGATGTAGTATAAATTTCAAAACAAAACAAAATAATTATAATAATTCAAAAACATCACTTTAAACGATACACGGTTCCAGACAAAGCTTCACTTAGAAAAACTATGCAATTTTCCTTCTGGACGTTAGAGAATCTTTGATTTTAGATTTGACACGCATTAATTTAAAACTAATTTTCTTGCTGGATGATTGATACTGAACACGATTCCTGACCATTGTCTTAGTTCTTTCTCTCGTTCGAGTTGATTCTGGGTTTATTTCCTTTCTTGAATCCAGGTTGCATTTTCTGCACCATTCTAAGCAGAAGTTGTACGCACCGTAACCCTAGAGCAGATACTGTACCCTCATTGCTCTCAATGGATGCCAAGCCGTTCTCTCCGTGACCTATTTCTGTGAATGGTGATGTGTTTCCAAGTGGAAAATATGCCAAGCACACTGGCATCACCTCAGAAAGGCAACATGCCTGGCAATTGTTGGTGCAAAACTGAACAACTGACAGTGGAATCGTCAGTGACTTCCAAATTCTAGCCATTTCAGCCGGTATCCTTTGAGCATGAATGACCTAATAGGATTCTATTAACTTTGACCCTTCTCTAACTTCTTGCAGTGACTCTGGTATGCAGCTTTCAAATTCCCTGTCATAGCTCATGGATATTACGGGCTTGTCTGAGTGCTGTACTGAAAATCAAAGCGGAGTAAAGGTTCAAATCGAGGGCATGCGAAACTGCCTTGATGTTTCACTCAAGAAGCTTTAGGTTTGAAATGGCGTGCCTTCGTGGTTCCCATAACGTATTCCGAAGTTCAGAAATTGCTTCATACTGGAAACTTGGATAGCGGAAGTTCGTGCTCTAACCTATCCATACGATCGATTGGAATGGAATGCATCTATAGATTAACGCAAAAGTGCTGGAAAATCCCACTGGAAATTTACTTTCAGCATCCCCGTTTTTTTCCCTCGAATAGCTGAAGGAAGGCTGCATAGGGAAGAATGCTCCTCATGGCAGTGGCCTCGCTGGATCTGCGCAGTATCATTCGTCTATAAAGGAAAAAACGACACATGTGGTGTTGGACGACTTTCCAGCCTAGGTATAACGATCCTGTTAGCCGGAGGTAATCTTCGAAACCATCAGAATTTGACGGTTAGATTTCAAAAATTGCAGCTTATGAATGTTTGTGCTAGCGGTTCTCTCCCTTCTAACATTGTAGTGCTCTCCCTTGGGAGCTGGCACGAGCCCTAACTGTATCCACTCGCAGCTGGTCTATCAATGTGTCACAGGCTCAATGATTCTGTCGTGTTCTGCTGTGGGCCATGACCCGCTCCAGCATGCAGACTAGGTCCACGGCATTTGAAATTGGAGTTTAGTTATTAGGACGAGTATCTACAACGGAGGAATAGTAGAAAGGATGATGAAAGCACAATGCAGTTGATCGTCCATCGACTTTCGAATGCTACGACTTTCAGCGATTAGCCGTTCGAGTTAGCTCTGGTACTGCTTCATGTTTTCCTTGGGATGCAAGTTTGAAGTTGCCCATGTTTCATGAATCGAGTTAAGATGAATGGTGATCAATCTTTCAAGCGTGATTTGCACCTGCGGTACTTCAATTGGATGCTGAAAGAGCTTCCAGGTGCCTACGAGGGTGAGGAATATAACCGCTTGACTTTCGCTTACTTTGTCATCTCTGCACTCGACATTCTTGATTCTCTCGATCAAGTGTCTGTGGAAGGTACCGCCAGTTGGGTTTATGGGCTACAAGTACTGCCACTGACTGAAGCTGGGAGAGGCAACGATGAAACTACTTATGGATTTCGGGGTTCTCCTTCAGTGGGGATCAACTTCACTGCTAATGGAGCTCATCCCTTACTCCATGATGGCGGTCACCTAGCTATGACGTATTCGGCTTTGGCTGTCCTCGCCATTCTGGGGGATGATTTCACACGGATCGCTCGGGAAGCGATTCTGAGCTCAATGCGGAAACTCCAGCAGCCTGATGGGAGCTTCTGTGCCACGCACATGGACAAGCAGAGCGACATGCGCTTTCTTTTCTGTGCAGTCGCCATATCTGTGATGCTGGATGACTGGAGTGGTGTGGATCGGAAGAGGGCAGTGGATTTTATCGTCAGAAGTCAGTCATTTGACGGAGGATTTGGACTGTCGCCAGGTCTGGAGGCTCACGGGGGTGCTACTTACTGTGCTGTAGCTGCGCTGAGGCTCATAACGATGTATGATCGCAGCTGGCCGTCCTCTGCAACCTTAAGCTCCCTCGTTGATTTGGACCTCCTGATGAACTGGTGCTTGAAGAGACAGTCTTCGAGTGGTGGTTTCCAGGGCAGACCTAACAAGGCAGCAGACACATGCTACGCATTTTGGCTCGGTGGTTCTCTGAGAATGTTTGGAATTGACCATATTTGTGATCGAGAAGAGCTTCGAGGCTTTCTGCTTTCAGCTCAGAGCAAGTGGGGTGGCTTTTCCAAGTTCCCACAGGACGAATTGCCTGATCTTTTACACTCATATTATGGGCTCTGTGGTTTCAGCCTGATGGGAGAACCAGGCCTGGAGCCTCTAGCTTTTGAACTGGGGATCACCCAACGTAGAGCTAGTAGACTGCCAGGGTTTGTCCCCAGGCCTCATGAGAACTGATACAATGTAGATTGTAGATTGAATGTAGTTTCTAGAAAAGGTTCAACGCTACGATCAGAGGCTGGGTGGATTCGCATGTACAAGCAGATGGAGAAAGTTAGGAACCATCTCAGGGCCTTACCAGCGAAGTTGAAAAACATGAGCTGGCTGCTAAGCACACGTATAACAACTGCTTTTGTGGGTCCGCACTTTCGGGGTTGGAGACAATCCGAAGAGCTGAACAAGTCCCATTTGAATCCTGCAGATTCCACGTATGGGTTTTGATGTCTTGCCAGAATTACTTGCTCAGTAGTAGTAGGGAAGTAGTATAGACCAATCTGTTCTGGTATAAATCAAGCTCACTCGGGCCGTACACCATGACAAGAGTTGCATATTGTACCTTCAGAAGCATTAGTGCGAGGTCCGAATTGGCAAGCATTAATGCTAGCGTTGCTGGATAACTTCCTTACGCAGAGAGTCACGAATGTGATCCTCACGAGGTACGTCCTGTATGTCCGTCTTGGGACATTGAAGAACCGCTTTGTTCACCTTACACAATATTGGCTTATAAACTGCATCAGTCCGAGTGGTAGCCAGAAATTTGGCTCATAATCTTGTACGACATCCCACGGGGCTACTGCGACTGTACTAGTAGTCGGAGTTAGGACCGGCGAGAAAGTAAACGATTTTACACGTTTTGAAGGACCTCTCCATAACTTTCCAAGTTTCCCAGCTATGGTGTATGTCCGGGTCCTGATACTTCATGTTGTCAGTAGTGTGAGCCCTTCCAACATCCCCAATTAAATTGTAGAGTGCAAACTGAAGTTCAAGAATCTCATCTTGAATATATGGGATTCTCTCACTATAAAAAAGGATGTTTGTGGAAGACTACGATCATGTTGCCGACAATGTCTTCTCGGTCTAGCTTGACTTCATTCCAAGTCTCTTTTGCTAACTTCATAGCCATCAACTGATGAATCTTGAAGATCTCCTTTGTTAGTTTTCACTATTGATAATCTGGCCACAATGCGAAGGATAACCTTACGACTATAGATAGCTTGGAAACATGAATTATTCCACAAAGTTAAACATCTGGAGTTACATTTCGAGAAAAAACTCAAGCTGGATGTTAGTTAGATCCAAACTAATTATACGACCAGGATATATCCACAATCAATAAAACGGGACGAAACTGCCAGTGGTCGGGCGGTTTAAACCGAAAGCGATGCAATGGATACCAAACGGATGGGAATATCCTATCAACCCGAACAAGGAGAAGAGGGACCCAAAGAGCCAAGCAACACCCAGAAGGTGAAGAGAAAATTGTAGCTAAACCTCGTATCTTTAGTTCTAAAGTCGTTAATCGCTCTTGAAATATCAAACATCGTAAAATGAACAGAATTGCAGTTTAAGCTCTTATTATGAGTATAAAAGTATAAACAAAAATATTCTCATCTTCCTCCCAGTGTACTAGAGTTTGAAGAAACATTGTCCATTGTTAAAATAAAAGCATGGAACGTCATCTTAACATTCTCTATCACTACTAAATAATTTTTTTAAGTAAATTACAACTCGTAAAGTTAGTGGAGAGTTTTTTATTTCATAGATTCCATGCTCGGATGAAGATTTTATCATTAGAAACATTTTGTGATATTTCTTAGTTCTCTGAAAGCAGACTCGCGAAAAGAAATACTCTGGTAACTCTGGGTTACCAAGAGTACTTGTACGCATACCAGAGATTTAAGTGATAATAATAACGTAAATAACGTCTGAGAACAAAGAAACACTATCTTAGTTATTCTAAAACAACTCTAAATCTAAAGCAAGCAAAATCTTGGTGTAACGGCTTCATCTCAGAATCAGTTTTAGAAAAAAGAAGTTACTGAAAATATCTATCTGGTATTATGTTGTGTTTAAATTACTAATTAGCATTTAATCACTGGACTTTGTACAAACTTCTACAGTAAAAAGATGATTCTCTGGAGTGGAAAAACTCAAGGTCTAATTTAACGTTACAAACTCTATGGTATAACATTAACAACGACGGACGCACGGAACAGAACAGAAACACGACGAAAACGGATGGCACAACGGAACACGAAGAAAACGTCGCGTCCTCTTTAGTTTTGTGGGTATTGAAAGTACTATAGCACTGAAGTTTCAATCCGAGCTCGTTTAGCGCATTACGTTTTGATGAACAGCAGGCTGTGGGGTTTTCCACGAAAGCAGAAGAGCAGATCAAATGGACTTATAGAAAATGAAAGATGAATCGCTAAACACAGATGGAGCGGAGTGGAGTGTCTGTGAGTATTGTGGGGATAGTCTTGTCGAGTTGGTGTCAGACTCAGGAGGTCCTAAACGAAGACCCCGAGATTCGAAATGGGATCGAGAGAAAGAGATAGGCTATTGGCACACTGTGAAGGAGCAAGTGGAGTTGAACGTAATGCTGAAGTAGTCACGACTCACAAGTAATGCGCAGGGTCGAAAGTTGAGTACTTGTGGCATCTTAATTCTCGTTCAGAGGAGTAGGAGATCCATCTGTGGGTGATTGTGTGCGGTTTGCGAGTAAGGTTCATTTTACTCTTTTTCCGGGCGAAGGAGGAGGAACTCTCTGTGCTGTGTGCTGTGTGAATCATTTTGACGCAAGGTTGGTGACTTGGCGGAGTTGGAGAGACAGCTTCTTCATTTGGTACTTCCATTTCATGTGATCTCTGCGAGAGAATGCAGATATCAGTGGCGCATCATGAGCTGGGGAGCTATGGACCAATCCGGAGCTGAGAACGACAGGGTTTCCTTTAAAGGTTATGATAGGAAGGGGTTGTCTAAACAATGACGGTCTAAGATTTGAGTGTTTACTGGAGGTTGGTCAATTCCAGGGTCTGTGGAGCACGAACTGTGGATTGCTGGTGGTGTCAAGGGACAACGCTTCACGTCGAGACGCAGGCACGCATATACTCATCCAAAAGTGCGACTACAAGCACTAGGACCATGAGTCCTTCCTACACCGACCTGCGCACTTCACCATCTTTGCCACAACCACGTTCTGTACCCGACTACCATGGACGTGCTCGTCAAAAAGCTGAGTTGAATCGTCTCTACCAGGAGATTCGACTGCTAGAGGTCAGACTCTAGATAACCTCTGACTATTGTATCACTGGACGCAAGTAATACTGTAAAATCCCGGACAATGAGCCTTGATTGGCTAGAAATTGTATGTAAGATTAGTGGGAGTCTCCAAACTTCTGGACCGTCGGAACCTTCGTCAGTTTCTGATTTTACATGTCCACTACACGAAGCGAATTTGAGGATATTATTATCCGCTAGAATTGTTATTGTATCTTTACAGATACTGAAACTCTGGGTATTCACTCATCATTGTGTCCATAACTTGTGGTCGAGTTTATCATAAATCCAGTTGTACATGCAGGGATTGAACCTTCTCTTCTGCATAAGCTTGATCATGGAGTAAAAAGCTTTAGACCGTGTCACATGTCCTCTTCTTATCATTGTGTTCCCAGTTGTGGAACAAGCCTGGCACTAACGCTGAGAAAACTTTGCTACATTGCTCTCTGTTTCTAGGATGAATTGGAGAGGTTAGACGCATTGCCTCCAGCATCCGAAGTTTGCAGACAGTGAGTTAAACTTTTCTTAATTCCAACCCTTGTCAAATAACGTACTTGACCATCACTGAGGATTTTGCACAGAAACGTGCTGCTTTAGTTGACAGTTGACGCTGCTGATTGGTCAAAGTGAGATATTTTTCCGATAGGGACTCTCATTTGGTCGACGATTCCAGCATGCAGTGAGATTGTTGAATGTCTAATGGCACATGAGAGCCCCCAAAAATTATAAAACCCTCGGGTAACCAAGTATCATCGGGCATCGGGTAACCAAGTATGGAATCCAATCTGTACATATTTTCCAAGAGCGCCAATAAACACTAAAATACAAATAACAGTTATGGCATGAAATCCCATGTTACAAGAGAGGACCATTTCTGCAGTCTGGTGTAAATATTTCTTACAATCTGTGCAATACTGAATTGCATTATAGAAATCTGTATCTGTGAGAGTTGTTCTGCAACCCTCAGTGCAAGATTCCGATAAGGAAGAATACGACGAGCGGTTAAAAAGGACTGGGAAAAGCTTTAGGTTTGACTCTGACATAGTTTTGCACAGGCTTAGACACGCCTTCCAAAAGTCCAGCTCATGCCGTGAGGTTCTTGTTTGAGCTGGACTGAGGAGCTTTACTGACTGAGGTTGCTGGTATTTGTGGACAGGTTGGTGCTGCTGCAGTCAGTCGAGAGCCAAAGTGACCCATTTGTAGGGAAGTAAGTAAACTCTGTATTGAGATTTCTACCTAGCTTGTTGTTTTCTCCTTGTAAACTATGAAAATCTCCAGTTCTGCTATTTAGCACAAAACCTAGCTGCGAAAATTCTCACGATACTGTTACTGCTTTGCAGCGCTCTTGGTTTTCCAGAATGGGATCGGTGGTTCAGAGGACCTCCAGCACCTCAACCGAATTGCTTTTGTTGTCCTTCAAGAAGATAGCAAAATTGTGTCCATCTTTTTATATCGCCACATCTGTCACTAAATTGACATTACGTCATTGCAGTTGTTTACACGTAGAGTGTCATCCTACTCATCTGGTCCACCTCTGGAAGGTGGAAGAGAGGTGAAGATTCCGTGTAAAAGAGTTCATTACTGAATGGAGGCAAAGGTTGGGTACATAAGCTCACACCTACATTTTTGTCATCGAGGTGATCGTTTCTTGCCTATAATCTCCGGATTAGCTGGTGAGTTATAGTTTAGTTATCGATTGCGGTTTAAATCTTGAAGTAGTAATAGTTCTGTGATATGCCCAGTTTGCTGGGCTACATCAGTTTTGGCACATCGCCTCTTTGTATGCCACACAAGCTCATATTTGAGTAAGTGCACTGAATGCTGGCAGATACAAACTGTGATAGTTCAGTTATGTGGTGTTTTGGAAACACCTGTTTAATATCGAGAACGTCATCAAATGGATCCAACTAACGGAACACATCCGAACCCTGTTCGAATGTGTTCATTTAGTTGGATTCATTGCTGCTCGCAGGAGACACATTTGTTAGGATCTAGTTCATGGTGCCCACCCAAATTTGTTACACAGTTCCACGGTTACACCATGGCATAGCTCCCAGTTTGTGGTGTGCTTTCTCAGGCAGATCCCTCACTGACAGTAGCGAGCACACAGAGAAAGAGAAAGGCAGAGATAGACTTGAACTTAGTTCGATAGATTGAGTGTGTGATTAAGCTTCCAGAGTCTGGACATTTATGTCCTCAGACAGACAGGGCGCAGCGATCAGTTTAGAGGGTACCTCAAGAGTGGTATGGGAAGTAACAGCCTTGGTCATCATGACCAAGGCGCTAAAGAAAACACTATGTGAGAAGTTACACAGCAATTTTTAACATCTTCATTTGCTGTCTACTTCGATACGCGCAAGGATCTTTCTTCTGGTCTCATATCTTGAATGGGTGAGCAATGCTTGTCTTACGACAGAGCGTTTGTCAATCACATCTGCGGCTTCGCCTCTCTGTTGGAGGTGTACAGCATTTTGACATCTCCCCCCTGACTAATCTCTAACATAATGATATCTTATATCAACGTGTTTTGATCTCTCGTGATTTAGATGATTCTGAACACAGAAAATTTCTGTGGTTTTCATTTCAAAACCAAAATCAGATAGTAAACCTCTGATGCACACAGCTGTTGTTCCTGTCTTTGACAAGACCATGTACTCGGCCTCCGTTGTGGGCAAGGCAACGGATTCTGTCTTTTCGATGTCCAACTCACTGATCCATTGTTGTATCTGGGCAACCTCCCAGTCAGAATTAGAAATTGCACATCGGTCTCGATTCATCTGATCGACTGAATTCATGTCCCATGTCATATCAAATGTAACATTTAGGTAAGGAAAAATTCGTTTTACTACTTTCCAGTGTATCTCTTTGAGATTGGAAACAACTACGCTCACTGCGTATGATATGTCTGGTCTAGTGCAGACCATGGTCCACATGAGACTTCTCACGATTGTTTGATAAGGTACATTCTTCTTTGAATTTCTCTATCTTCAGTCGTTGGTGACAACTTCAAGCTTAGTTACATCCGAATGATAACTGGTCTACTCCCTTCCATTCTGAACTCTTTTCTCGGAGTATCTCCCTTGAGAAATTCTCATCCATCTTCCTTTTCTATCCCGATGAATTTTCATCTCCAGACATGGATGGATTTCCTTCAACTCGACCATCTTGAACTCTGCTTGTAAAAACGTTTTCACCATCTTCACAAGTTCCAACAGAAACTTACAAGGATGCAATCATCTGCATAGAGAGCCGAGGATGCAATCATCCACATAAAGAGCCGAGTAAAGACATTCTGTATCCTCATCTTGTAAAGTGTAAACGTTTTGATTTCCTTCCGAATGCTAAAAGTGAACTTTTGGAAATAAATCTTGATATTCTGATATCATTATCTCGACGATTGTTTCTACCCGTAGATCGACTTTCTCACTTTACAACCCAAATTTTGTGAAGTGGTGGAGACATCTAATCCTTCAAGCGTGTCATGTAAACTTCCTCATCGAAATGGCAATTCAAGAACGGAGTTTTCACGTCCAATTTGGTGCACTTCCATATCATGTTGAGCTGTCATAGCCAACAAGATTCTGATGGATGCTATCTTACCATAGGCGAAACTGTTTCGAAGAAATCGACTCCTGGAACATACGAGTATTCTTCGTTACCAAGCGAGCTTTGTACCTATCTATCATATCTTGTGCTCTATGTTTGATTTCCATGGATATCTTACGACTTTTCTTCCAAGCAGAATCAAATCCAAGTCTGATTTTGCGCTAGACATGAAAATTCATCCTTCATCGCAACACATTATTGTCCTCATCGTTGCTCCCTGTCGCTTGTGCCTACGTCGATCCATCTTCTACGTTCACAACTTTTCAGTACCTTCAATTTGTCGTATGGGTCCACTTGTTTTCTCTCTCTCGTTCCATTTCGAACACTTGATGATCCTCACCTCGTCGTTTCCCTCACTACTGAGAGTCGTCTGTTCTACAAATGACCGCACCTTCTCCCTTTTTCTTTCCTTTCATTTGTAAATGTGGGTATAAGTTTTTGGTTCTAACGAACTAGCGCCTTCTTCCTTGGCCTTGCCCAAATTCTCCCTCCTTAAATCTCCGATTCACGTTCAATGCTGAAAGTGCCATAGGTGTTTCATGCTTCTAGTTTCATGCTTTTGGTGGACTTCTTCTTTCAGCAGTTTCGCAATTACTGACTTCACGGTCAGATTAGGTAACGATCGCGTCGTAAGAAAAAATGATCCATATGTTGGAGATAAACTCCTCAAAAAACATATGAAAGCTTCTTCACCGTTCACTAGTCGATGAATTGCCTTTCTAAGAGAATTTGGAGAGGACTTTTACCAAGAAGTTATGCCTTCACTACTTTTGTTTCTGATACTCTTGATTGTGAGACGATTTAAAGTGACAATTTTGACATTGTATTAAGTGTTGATAGAAGAGAGAGAGAGAGGAGTGAGATTGAAGAAAGAGTGAAAACGTCACGGAGCAACAAATAATAGAGATATATGATGTTTTGCAAAGCCAAATGACTAGTCTGGAAAGAGAAAATCTGAGAGCAATAGAAACTGATGGTTCATCGCAAGTGATAGCAACCACAAACGAAAAGACGATGTCTTGCGCATACATATTGTTACACAACATACATCGCTGTCAGAGATACATACACACAAAAAACACATTGACGATGTCATACACATATACGCAAGTCTACCACAATGATAAACGGTATGTACTCACTCCATCATGCCAACAGACACTAGATAATCACTACAGTCGAGCTAAATCCCCTCTGTACTCACAGAGAATCCAGATCTCACTCACCAAGACTACCCACCATAGCCAGAAGCTTGAAGGCTCAACTTGAAGAACTGAGATCTTCAAGCCCTACCTGCGAAGTATATCCCTAGTGAGCACTCTCATCAACTTGCCTTAACTGCACTAACGGCCTTCCCGAGATTCGTCACTTCGCACTCGGTCAACCTAGCCGAGTTGCCAAACTAACGTGACAACGATCTGAAGAGAGGAGGTTGCTTCAATCAGTGTTATAGGATTATTCACTATCACCATTCTGACTCAGAAATTTGTTACCCACGCTCGACCTTGTCCGGACCCGATTGCACCCCAAGAATTTTCGTCTCCTTTTCAGATTTCTGTTACATGTATTTCATTCGAGAGATGTTATCGGAATTTTTATCAAGTTTTCAGATGTCTCAAGTCGAATGTAATTTAATTTTAATGAGTTTTTGAAATTAAAAAGAGAAATTGGTCGTGCCTGGTGGTCAAAAGTATGTGATGCCTCTAGAATCACGGACTAATGGATAACAACGTGAGTCTCAAGTTTATTTTGCACTTGGTATAAGAACTATTTGGGTAGTTCTTATGCAGAATTATGCCGTAACGTTAAGCTTTGGCTAGGCTTCACTGGTTCTTGGAACCTTTATATTTCATCCGATTAACAACAATCTCGAACATTTAATAACTAGAATTTCCTTTATAGATCTGTCCATACGACAGAAGGAGGGCGCCTTACATGCATCATTTGCATGCCCCGGCTCTAAGATCTTTCCTAAGGGACAGTGGCTTTACAATTGAAGCTAAGCAACGGAACACGCCTATGGTGGAATACGGAAGGTACATGACTTCTAACTGTGACACCCTCTAATTAGTGGATACCCCAGATGTGGGAGATGGACGGAGTGGAGTGGTGCTGTAGCATTGCAGCGGCCATTTAGAAAGGCGCGGATGATGAGATCCTCCACCGCTGCGTTTTTTCTTCGGCAGCGTTGCAACATGCTTTCCGTCTATACTATACCGGACCAGATTCACACGTCAGACTGGCAGCAGGAGTCTCTTGATGCAGTCGCGCCGGTCTAAATCACTGCGATGTAAACGGAACAGACAGGACACGCCTCGTCGGAGTGAAGAGAAGTTGGGGAAAAGGAGAAAATGAGATGGTATGGCGATCGTGTGGTGAGAGTGTGGCTGAAGTCTCTGCCTAGTGCAGTGCCATTTCATACTTATCGTCATCTGTAAACATGTGGTAGCATTTCAGACGAAAATATGCAATGAACATATGATAAACCTTTGACAATGAACATTGTTAAACCGCTTAGGGACAATGAGGTTTAAGGTTCTATTACAGATACCTCCATCACGTGTTGTGAAAACCGCTAGCAGACCCTTCCGGTGTATCCTTACCGGGCCTTCCGTTGTATCCTTATCGTCATCTGTAAGCATGTATCCTTCCTGGGGTTTAAAGTCCCACGACTGATGCCTCCATCACATGTTGCGAAAACCGCTAGCAGGCCCTTCCGTTGTACAGCAAGCGTGGTAACTTAACCCTAGTGACACTCTGGTTCCGTTGATAGGCTGCGAACAGTTTTAGTAACTTGTTTATACGCTGCGAAGAGTTTTAGTAACTTGTTAACAACAATGAGGTTACCACTCTTACTATACAACGGAAGGGACTGCTAGCGGTTTTTGCAACACGTGATCTAGGGTTCTACGATTGATGCCTCCATCACGTGTTGCGAAAACCGCTAGCAGACCCTTCACAACACGTGAACACTGTTAAGCCGCTTAGGGACGATGAGGTTTAAGTCGTAACAGTTTTAGTAACTTGTATCATTAGGGACGATGGGGTTTAAGTCGTAACAGTTTTAGTAACTTGTTGATACGCTGCGAAGAGTTTTAGTAACTTGTTAACAACAATGAGGTTACCACGCTTGCTGTACAACGGAAGGGACTGCTAGCAGTTTCTGCAACACGTGATCTAGGATTCTACAACTGATGCCTCCATCACGTGTTGCAGAAACCGCTAGCAATCCTTTCACAACACGTGAACACTGTTAAGCCGCTTAGGGACGATGGGGTTTAAGGTTCTACTACTGAAGGGACAACGGAAGGGACTGCTAGCAGTTTCTGCAACACGTGATCTAGGATTCTACAACTGATGTCTCCATCACGTGTTGCGGAAACCGCTAGCAATCCTTTCACAACACGTGAACACTGTTAAGCCGCTTAGGGACGATGGGGTTTAAGGTTCTACTACTGATGTCTCCATCACATGTTGCGAAAACCGCTAGCAGGCCCTTCCATTGTACAGCAAGTGTGATAACCTAACCCTAGTGACATTCTGGTTCTGTTGATAGGCTGTGAACAGTTTTTTGTAACTTGTTGATATGCTGCAAAGAGTTTTAGTAACTTGTTAACAACAATGAGGTTACCACGCTTGCTTTACAACGGAAGGGACTGCTAGCGGTTTCTGCAACACGTGATCTAGGGTTCTATGTTTGATGCCTCCATCACGTGTTGCAGAAACCGCTAGCAGTCCCTTCCGTTGTACAACAGCCGTGATAACCTCATTGTTGGTGTTCGCAGCGTATCAACGGAACCAGAGTATCACTAGGGTTAGATTACCACGTTTGTTGTACAACGGAAGGGCCTGCTAGCAGTTTTCGCAACACGTGATAGAGGTAGAACCCTAAATCCCATCGTCCTTAAACGGTTTAACAGTGTTCATCGTCACAACACGTGATGGAGGCATCAGTCGTAGAACTCTAAACCTTACAGTCCCTAAGCGGTTTAACCATGTTCATGGCTAAACGAGCATATTTTAGTCTGAAGTGCTGCCACATGCTTACAGATGAGATGATAGGAAAGATACATGCTTACAGATGATAACAGTGTTCATGGCTAAAAAGAGCATATTTTAGTCTGAAGTGCTGCCACATGCTCACAGATGATAGGAAAGATACATGCTTACAGATGACGGTAAGAATACGACGGAAGGCCCGGTAAGGATACAACCGAAGGGGGCCTGCTAGCGGTTTTCACAACACGTGATGGAGGCATCGGTTGTAGAACTCTAAACCCCACCGTCCCTAAGCGGTTTAACACTGTCTCTAAACGGTTTAACAGTGTTCATCGCCAAAATTAACATATTTTCGTGTGAAGTGCTGCCACATGCTTACAGAGGAAAACGCGACCCAATGAATAGCAAACGGATGGGAAGACCCCATCAAGCATCACAAGGGAAAGAAGGACCCGAAGGGCCAAGCAGCAACCACCCCGAAGGGAAGAACACCGGGGCTAAGCCCCGCTAAGCCCCGCACATGCTTACAGATGACGGTAAAGATGAAAACGTACTGAAATAGGCAGACACTTCGGCCACACTCTTACCACACTGCCGCTCCAAACATATGGTACAACACGATCGCCATACCATCTCATTTCCTCCTTTTCTCGCGGCGTCTCCTGTCGGTTCCATTTACATCGCAGCGCTTTATACCGGGGCGACTGCATCAAGAAACTCCTGCTGTGATCGAAAGCGGCCACTTGGATGCTTCCGGTCTGACGTGCGAATCTGGTCCGGTAAAGTAGACGAAAATCCTGTTGCAACGCTGCTGGGGACGGATGCGTGACGCGCTAAGTATCAGAGGCATTGGACGAAGAAAGAATATCATCGCTTTTCTCAGGTGGCTCTTGTTTGGTGCGCTGGCTATTCGCTGAGTTTGCCGCACCATTCATGTAACAGCCAACTCTGACGATGCCTTGTGCTTGAGGATGGGTTTCGGTCACATGAAGAGTGACTGGTAGGGAGGATTCTGCCTCTTTCATGCTTTTGGGTAATTGAGGCTTCCCAGGGATGGTAATCGGGTCGCTCTTCGGGAAGTTGCGAATCTTGCGGGCTGAGTTTGAATATGAGTGAGGTGAAATATTGCTGATACGTCCGCGGCATGGGATCTGCTCTTTCTTCGACGGTGATATAACGCTTCCTTGTTTTTCACTCTACCAGAATTGGAGTTGTTGAGGACTTTGCAAGCTCAAAGATTCATTATGCGCGCTTCTGAATTGCTGCGTTGTTTTGTGGCCTTTTTCATTTAGAAGTGTCGGTATTTGGTACGCGTGCGATAATTCTTACCTTGGTGTTTGTTTCTCTTTTACAAGCTCGTTTTGAGAAGCTCAAGTATTTAGGATGCTGAGTGACGTATAATGAGTACTTCCGCCTTTAGCTCAGTGGAACTGTGGCGTGCAGTGTTTGGTGACATGACCTAGAATTTCGTGCGTATTTCATCGGTTCGCTAAAGTTTCAGATAGCAGCTTTGATAATTTCATCAGAATTGACAGTAGGTACGCCGACCTATATAGGTATTAAGTCTCTTCATGGTATTATGGTGAAGCTAATGCAACGCTAAGGTAAACTTTAGGTATGTATTTAGTACGAAAGCTAATCGCGTACCTCAGCTGCTGGAAGCCTATCCGGGATGCATCTAAATTATTTACTTTGAATCGAGGTAACCGATTATGCTGTTACTCTGGAAAGAGCTGCTTAAGTAGAGTCCAAGCTTTTTGCCGTGACGTTTGGCGATTGTTATGAATTATTGTCAAGATTTAGTGTGTTATGTCACATCTCCTGTAAGAGACCGTACCTCAGCTTACTAGGAACACTTGGTGTGTTATTTCCCCAACAGGGTTTTGAAGAGGATGACACAAAAGGCAGAAATGAGTTGGTGGACCCCGTCTTGGAGAAGCTTCGGAACCTTCGCGTTGTAGGTTTTCGAATGCATTTTGCTTCTGTTTTCTCTGTAGAATGGCCGTATTTAGCCTGTGACCTGTGTTAGCTGCTTGCGCGAACATCACCTTTGTTCTGTCTGTACTGATCTCCATCCTAGCTATCTGTAGTTTTTAACTATTGCGTAATACGCTTCGGAACCTTCATGCTGTAGGTTTTCGAATACATTTTGCTTCTGTTTTCTCTGTAGAATGGCCGTATTTAGCATGTGACCTGTGTTTGCTGCTTGCTCGAACATCACCTTTGTTCAATCTGTACTGATCTCTATTCTAGCTATCTGTTAGTTTGTGACCAATGGGTAATAGGATTTACTTTCAGAGGCATGAGGTAACCTAGGTCATTTCATAACCACCATTTACCGCCGGATCGAACTTGTCAAATGTTTTTCTTCGGTGAGATCCCAAACTCGCTGGGGTTATGTCCTAGAAGCACTGCTAACGCAGAAATACAGTTGATGACTAGGAAGATATATGCTCTGTATCCGCTCCTCGGTAATAACTCACCTGAACGATCTCCAAAACTATGGAGTTCTTTTAATGGATGTTCTTGCTTCCTGGAAGCAGATCAGAATATCGTGAAGAGTTTATGTAAGAACTCCAGAAAAACTGCCCACAGTTTCAGGCAACTTGGAAAGACAGGGGTAGAGAAATAAAAGCACGTCATTTGTATGATTCATATGGGATAGCTGCTGAGTTAGTTTTACAGAGTATTTATATAACAAACAGCTACATGAGGCTTTTGCTGCACAGGGAAGACCTATTGGTGATGCCTTCTTGTTGTCATAAAGAGGTCTTATCCGCTGTTGGGTGTTGGTGACCACAACAGGTTACGCCAATCTTGAAAGCTCCAACTGGGGAGACCACTCTAACTGACTTACTTTTGCGCCGTACTCCATCACAGTCGGTCCCTGGTATGTACAATGAGTGAAATATTTCAGCGTCAATGTCTAGACTCCTGTCACAGATCACAAACTCTCCTCGGTTAAAATTGTCAAGTGGTGGTCCAGCACGTCGAGAATCACTTATATTTGAAAGTTGTGTGCATGAAGGTGGTTGGAGGGTCTAAGAGGCAGTCTATGAGTTAACGTTGGGTTGTTAAGCAGGACCTTACTGTCCACTGTTTGTTTAAAGCCGCTTAAAGGCATGAGGCCAACGTCAGAAAACTCCTGTCTGGAACAAGCTAATGGAAAATTCGTCAAGAAGCTTGATTTGTAAAAGCTTTGAAGTCCCATCATCCTATATTGGGGGCCAAACGTCAGTTATCCATAAGTGCGCGGTCTGCTTTTTGTTCAACCCTCTCTTGATATAGGCATTTGTGTAACAGAGGCGTTGGACCCGTCAACTACGTTAAAGCTTTTTGCTTTATATCAGGAGTGGCAACGAATTACAGCCGAGAATATCTCCAAAAACCAGGTAAATTACATGCAGTTACACCCCGCAGTTAGAGCAACTTACGAACAGTGTTTGGATGTGTGTACACGTTCTATTAGTTGAGAGTATTACTTGCTGTTATAATACACTACCTTTTGCGGAACCAAGAAATCAGGCACTCAAGTTTCTGTAGTACAGTAACATTTGGACTCTTTGGACTTACAGAATGTGTAGAGATTGTTTCCTTAGCTGTAGCACTTGGAACGGCTCCCTCAAACCTTCCATAACTTCATGTAAGACGTAGTAAAATCTGTTTGAGCTATTCGTTAGGTCTAGTTGTAAATCTGGAGAAAGAGGCACAACTCATCTGTTGCGAATGGAACTCAAATTAGAAATTCCAAGTTGTCGGCGGTTAAGCACGTCTGTAGTAATGAACAGACTTATGTTTCGTTTACTTGTACGGTTTCGCGAACGTTTTGGTGCTTATTATATCCGCTCTTCCAGTATGAACTCAGCGGTTTAAGGGTGGTTTAAGCTGTTGTATTCATGTATCTCAGGTTGCCTGTTTCTCTCGTTAGAAGTGGACTTGCTTGTGGCTTGTGGCTTGTGGCTTGGATCTTGTTTTGTCTGCTGTCCGAATTCTCGTGGTCTAAAACTCGCGTTTCTATGCGGTCTGTGTGACATGCTTATGATTGGGTCCCCGTGAATCCCGCGCATTAAGTTGGATGCTACTTGTCGGCATAGTCCTCAGTTACAGAAACCCTAAGTCAGTTCTCAGTTACGTAGTTTGTAGGCGTTTTGTACGAAGTTTGTGCACGATATATACGAAGTTTGATAGGGTGTTCAAAATAAGTTTGATAAAATTGATGTGTGTTCAATTTTAACGCAAGCATAAATGGCTTGGGAGTTTGACATAGTTCTAAAGTAAGCTTAAGTGTATTAAGATAGTTAGTAAGACCTATCTCAGTTCAGACATATACTGAACTTTTCCGAGCTACTCTTTAGGTTATTCATTACGATGTAACATGAGTGCTTACGATGCAATCATCGCACTCATGTTTTCCGCAAGTTTACGTTTCTGTGCGATTGCCCTGTTTGGCTGACAACCTACTTGGGGGTCTTCATTTCATGATTTCAGTCTCAGACTCGGGAGTACTCCTTCAAAGATAGTTTATATGATTGCTCCCAACTTCGAACCAAATGCATGCACATGTAGATGATGGGTTAACAATAGTTTATATGATTGCTCCCAACTTCGAACCAAATGCATGCACATGTAGATGATGGGTTAACTCTAACTGTCTCATACTTGGATGTCTACGTATTGCATAATACGACCTTATTCATTCAGGGGACAAGAGATTCCACTTTGGATTCTGGTCAGTGCGGTCCACTTCGAATCTTCACCCTTTCTTCTCTACATCTGCGGTTCTCTACACTGTATTTGTTTTTGTACTTGAGTCTTTGTTCAGACCTATCGCTCTCCTCATAGCTATTCTCTAGACCTCCAAGTTGTCTTTCACCTCTTAAGCTACTGCTGCAAATTAATGGCCACATTGAGCGTGGAACTTTCCAAAAGGATGATAATGCTCTGTGTGGGAGCATGGTCGACTCACTGCAAGCCATGAAGCATGAATGTTTCTCTCTAGTCAGACCCCTTCGTCTTTCTGTTTTGATTGTACCCTTCAAAATTTTCCAACAAGAAGAAAGGAATAAGAAGTGAATTCGAATCACAGCCTTAATTTATCGGGTATACAGTGCTTACAGCAAGTGAATAAAATCCAGTAAAGTTCCGGCTCGTACTTCACTGCTTTTTTTTCTTAGAGTGCTTCCTAGATTGATTCGTCGATTTCAAGTTTAATTGTCTAGAACTGTCGTACACACCAGCTATAACACATATATGTGTTATTGCTCTGGATGTCATCTGCAACACAAAGTCCCTGTTCGTGGGAATGAATTTCTTCGACAGTTTCTTAGTTGTTGACATTCTCAGCGTGTTAATGGAGTGACTTCGTTCACGGTAGTACCTGATCTTAGTGCTGTTGCACGGATATCTGTGGCTTGTTCAGCGCTAGGATGTTGGAAAGACGAACTGTTGACGCATTCTTACAGCTAATTATGAGTATGACAAAACTCTTGCTGCACCTGTCCACAGTTATAATTTAGCTTCTCAGAATTCTCCGCGGAGCTTTATGGGAATCTTCTGAACACTACCCAAAGCCCCTAACAAGTCATTTGTAACCTTATACGATTTCGTCGTGCCATGAAAGTAATCAAGGCTTGGAATTATGAGCAACGAACTCGAAAGATTTGACCTTTCCTTGAGTCAACGGTTCTGGCTCCTGGACTTGCGCAGATTCTTACAACAGGGGTGAACCTCTTCAACGAGACTATGCTTGGGATCCACCTCGTTTGCAGGATTGCTATGCCTTGAATAGCGGGAAGTTCTGAGACACATTAACATCATAGGAAATAGAAACTGATACCTTCGTGGTCCCCGGCGTAAACTCGTGGTCCGTTTTATTGATTGTTCTCTCTTGAACAACAAATCAGCATACCATGCTGATCGAAGCGAAATCAAGACTACCATGCTGAGGAATGAGTGCTCCAACTAACCTTGACCTTTTCAGCCTACAACATTGGTTTCGTTTCAGTCGTTTGTGGTTTGGATTGTGATTTGGTATGTGTTGCGCTTTCCATAACTTTGTTTGTTCTTCGTCGAAATTGTTGTGACACCCTAGGAAGTTAGCGAGCGTCCTGAGCAGCTAATGGAAGTCCGGTATTGAACTACCACCGATTCTATATGAGGCGGTACCCAACCAAAGATTCTATCCCTCTGTTTCGTCCATACTCCTCAAAAAGTGACTAGTTGGACCGAAGGTAGTGTTTACTTCCCGTTGGTTTATGCCTGTTGCTTGTTGTGACTTTTTAAGTCACAACAAGTAACAAGCATCGGGATCTGATCGGCCATCTTTATCCTGTTCTGACGCAAATGAGTGCGCCCGGAGTCCAGGATTTGCTTATCATCAGAACATCTTTCAGTAGATCTGTTTCTCATCATTTTCTACGCATTGCCGTTTCCCGGTGTGTTATTCGGTTTATTTCAGACATCACTGCTCTGAAAGAATTGGTCTGTTGTATACACGCGGTCTGTCTGTTCACTAAAGTTTTTATGTTGAACCTTTAGTGAACAGATATGTTATACGTCAGAAAGAACCCTGTTGGGTTTCTCTTACCAGAAGGTAGGAACCAGAAACTTCCGAGACGGATGTGGGAGGTTGATCCGATACTGGAGTTGTTTGGGGGAAGCCCTTCACCGTTTCCTGCTCTTTACCAAATATGTTTCAAGATTGTCTTTGTTCTACTTATGACCTCCAGTGGCCCTGATGCGCGAAAGAAACAAAAGTTCTAGTTCTGGGCATACCGAACACGACAGGAACTACAGGGATTATTTGGTTGGAATGGAATTGCCTTCTGTTACTTCTGAAGCTGTCGCGAATCCTCTTTCTGTCAGGAGGAGTTGGGATATAAAATTATTGGTGTGGAGGAGCTCTCCATGAAACTTCTTCAACGGTTAAATTATGCGGGTCGCGTCTTGGAGTCCAGTGCCACTCATTTGAAGTCTGGTATGAATCAAAGCATGTATCTGTTTCAGTGTTGTTAGAGGACAATCCATTCCGGTGTTTCGTGATTGTTACTTCAGGACAAACCTGCAATAGTGTTGGATTTGGTCCTTCTGTACTGTATGCATGTTTGCTGGACTTCGACTCTAGCAAGCATAGCTGGATCAGCAGCCGTATCGGTGGTCATTTGGACTCGAGCCATCGTATGGGACGCGTTGCCGTCCAGATTGTCTACGAGTACATATAAGAGCAGTAACTGTTTAATTGTTTGACGTGCTTGGCTCGGGTGGACAGTACATGCACTGCAGGTTGAAGTTGCGGAGATGAAGCGCAGTCTGACAGAAACGATAGAAAATTATGAAAAGCTTTGTCATAAAGTGGAGAGTATGGGTTTACACAAGAACAACATCAGACCAGTGTCCATCAGTAATCAGACGCAGTACGGGGCACGAGCTAAGACTGATTCTCTGCCAGAAATGACTATTGAAACCTCTCCAGAGCGCAGCTAGAAGGAACTGGTAACTGATGGAACTTCCAGCGTACGGCCAGTTTTGGCGGTGAGAATTGTGTGTAAAGCTTTGTATCTTAGCAATTAAAGTGACAAATCCGAACCATACGGTGAGAAAAAGCACGTCTAGAAGCTAGTCAGCTCGAAGACTCGTCCGTGTTCGGCTTTGCAAGTTCGAAGGTCCACATGCTTGCAGCATCTGCTATGGCGAAGACTTACTCCCTTGTACAGTAAAGCAGAGAACCATATACTTTTGTCCAACCAAAGGACTAGAGCAACCGCGCTGGACTTCTGCCTCGAGATCCAGTCTTGCAGGTTGAAGTTCACCCTTACGCTATAAACTGAAGGACGTCTTTTGCAAGGGGAAGTGTCCCAGCACTTGGTGGGAAATGTAAAACTGATATTTAACTGCCTGGTTAATCTTATGAATTTACATGCCCCCCCCTCCCTTGTATGTTTACATGGGAGAGGTTTGTCCCCGTCCTTTCCTTCCCTTTCCCTCATGAGCAGTCTAGAAGGTAACAACTCTTTTTTCTTCTTTTCTCTTTTTTTCTTTTCACATACTCTTATCCCAGTCTATCTCATGCAGTCATCCCTAGTATGCCTTGTTCTTATCAAACCTCCTTGGTGAGTCAAAGCTAACTTAATAGACTTGCCTTGTTTAACCTAAAGAAGAAGTTGTTACTAGTAATATCCTATATTTGAGTATGAAGCGGTGCTTGGTTTAAACCTCAGGTAAGGGTATAAAAGCATGAAAGAGAATAGTCCTGTTCTCTTTTCTTCGCAGGGTTCCTTAGCTTGAAGAAAAATGTTCTCTTTTGTTCCCAGAAACCCTTAACATTTCTCTTTGAGTACTAAGTAGTTTGTTTTGAAGTGCATTACAACTTGTAAAGCTAGTGAAGAGCTTTGGTTTAATTCTTCACAGTGATGGATTCCATCTTCGGATGAAGATTTTATCACCACCAGCATTTTGTGCTTTTCTAGTCCTCTGAAAGCGGATCCGCGGAGAGGCACTCTAGGTCACCAGGAGTTACTTGTACGCATACCGGGGGTTTAAGAAACTGTAACTTAGAAGGAACAGCGCTGGAATTGAAAATACCTTGAATTTAGTCCAAGAGGGCGAGGAAAAGAGTATTGAGTGCGCTTGTGCATCTTTCCTCGCTGGACGCTCCTGATATGGTGAGGCTATATTACATTCCATATTATTAGACGTTGTACACTTCATTATATTACATTGTAATTAAATTGTAGCTTAATTAACTACTGACTCAATTTACTTACAGGTTAGGGGTAATCACGCACGTGAAGGCATCTCCTCCTTAATAGCAAGAAGATCTCTTAATCTTAGAATTTGATTTCTTTTGAAGTTAAGATTTCCCTACAGGAGGCTTTGTATATGAATAGTTGAGGGTAAAAATGATTGAACATTCACATGTTCACTGTCTGGTTTCACTTTGGCGCACAGCCGTGTCTCATCAGGAGATCCTGATATACGAGTGGTGTTATAACGATTTGATTCATGTATTTAAGTTAAAGGGAGCGCGATAAATTTTAGAGGATGCACAAGTTCCATAAGTGGATAATAAAAAAGTATACTCAACCGTTTGGGGGGAACTTTTGCTCGCATTTTGTTATCAAAAAATATATAAATATTATGCAGTGAAATTTTATGAAAATCTATTTATATAAAACTATGAAACAATTAACGGGTCTAAAGTGTAAGAAAATGCAGACATAACCCTTATAATTGAGTATGGATCAACGTGGCTCTGAAACTACAAATGCAACAATTGACTGATGAAAAATCATATTTTAATACATATATTATTAATATATTATTATAATTAAATTCGCTATCTTTTTAGTTTGAGAGGAAAGAGATGAATATGCATGCTCGATGGACTACGGAGAACTTCTTTTTTTTATAGTGAAATAGTAATTATATTTTAGATTAATAAAATAGTATTTTTAATTGTTATATGTTAACTGGATTTACACTTGCGCAAAAGAGCAAAGTTTAACCTATACGCAGAGGGGGTCCACACGCATCTTCGAGAATATAAGTGCTAGACTCATAATCATCTAATCCGTATAATCATTTAATCTAAAGACTAATTTATTATCTAATGGAAGGAGATGTTGGGTAATAAATTAAACCACTCGTGAATATCCAGTTCTTCCGTAACTTGGAAGAGGTGAACGGGTGCATCAGTTATCGGACAAAGAGGTGAACAAGCAAGAAGTGGATAAAGATGCGTTGGAGAGTTCTCCCCCTCTCTCTCTTGCGGTGGAGATGCTCTGATGACGTTCTCGTTTGGTCTAAAGGACGTGGAGAAGGGAGGGGGCCGAGGGGCTGGGACGAGCATTTCGCAAGTCAATGTGCACAACCGTCTGAGCTGAAACTCCACGCCGCCTTTAGTCCCAGTCTGCGAGACAGACACCCACAAGATAACAATCAGATTGTGCATGTAACTGCGGATGGTGTTATATGTGAATCATGTGATGAGTGAGTGGTAGAGCGTTTGACCTAGGAAATATAACAAGTCAGCCCTCATCATGAAGCTCCTGAAGCCTTCCTTCTACGAAGCTCCGCAAGTGAATAGGGATGGATCCTAGGGAGACGGTACCTTCCTAAACTTGAACGCTTGAATACCGTTACGTTTAGCGCAGATATGGTTTACAGTTATTGAGTGCAAAGTGGTCTACCGCGCGAAAGACGCAGTGAAGCGTCCCTCCCCTCCCCCGACTCCCTCGTGCCAACGCTGCTCCAGTCAGCTTGTTGTGGATGTCCATGAGATGCGTCAAGGAGATGCGTCATCAGGAGATCAAGGAGATGCGTCATCAACTTGATGTCACTGATGACGTGAGAGGGCGGTGACATGCGTATCCATCCGACGCACTCTCGACAATAGTCATGCTGACTTCTTCAAACAAGTCTTCGTCTTCGTCTTGTGTCTCCTGATGCCACTCAGCAGGCAGTTGCTTCCGGTACAGGAATCGCTCGTAAGTTTGATTGTCATGCAGGCCTGAGCCAGAGTCCCTCAAGGGCCATTGACGCAACTCTATTTGATCCGTTTAGATCGACGTGGTACGTATTTCCCAACCACGTTAACTCTACTTTTATTAGTTGCACTGTTGTACATGCTAATAACAATAGCTTGTTATTTTCAAGCCGTTAACTCTAGTTTTATTAGTTGCATGGTTGTACATGACAATAACAAGGTGCTATTATGTTCAAGTTGAATGGTAAATGTAAACTCGCACGACATCAATTATGATAGGAATAGAGTTAACTCAAAGTGTATCTTCAACCATGTTTGGTCTTGTTAACTGTAACCGGTATAAAATATATCCATAATGGTTAATTAAAAAATAACATAAAAACAAACAGTAAATTTTACACCTGCGTTCGCTTTTTTCCAATAAAAATAAAATCATTTGTGCTGATAGATTTTCATAAATATCCTTATTCCTATATTTTTTGATATTTTAACCCAAAACTAATCTTTACATGTAACCACATTCAGAGTTAACTCTACTCATATCAACTGGTGTAGTGCGAGTCCGCATGAATCCTGATAGTACGATGAAATAGGAAATAACGATACATTATTATTTCCATATACGGCAGGGCAATTAAGATGAGTAGAGTTAGTCTTTCTTGTACACCTTGTGCGCCACGTTGATACTAGTGAGTCTCCTGACAATAAAATAAGGGATTAGGGTTTAGTTTAGGGTTTACGGTTTAGACCCTAAACCCTAAATAAAATAATTTTTTTGTCAAAAGAGTCAAAAATATTTTATTTTATTTCCGATTTTCTTTCAACAAAATAGCAAGAAAACTTCACGCTTCCAACCCCACCTCCTGGTTGTCATCGCTCAATAACTTTTTCTTCCACTAAGTGAATTACATAATCATCTACACTCCCATCTCCATCTCCACCGTATAGCGATAAAGACCTCTTTATCTCTAATTTACAATGAAGAGTGAAATATCTTTATCTTTCAAGGAAGAATTTTCCCACCGCACTCTTTAAAAAGATCTCTAAAGAACATAAAAAAACTCGTATCTTTTCAAAATTACCATAAATTGTTCCTCAAATGGTTTGATACGGGGTTAGAGCCCGAGTTTGACTACAAGTGCTCTAGGTTACCCAGAAGACCTTATTTCACAGGTTTGCTCTCAGAGAACTGAGAAATTAACCATTATGTAAAAAATAGTTTTAGCGACTACGTCTTCATCCCAACTTGGAATCTATGGAAAAAAAAAACAACATGGAGCTATTCACTTGTTTGACAAGCTATGATTCATCTCGATATAAACTATCAAGAACTGACAGAGAAATCTTAAGATGAAGATTTGAAGTTTTTGTAGCAAAAAGAATCTTTTCTTCATACTCAAAATACACTAGGAAGAAAAAAATATTCGGTTTTATGCCTTTATACTCAAACTCGGGGTTTAAGAGGTCATCATTGCAATCTTTAAGTTAGGGAATCGCGATAGCTTTTAGAGAATTTTATAAATTAAAGACTTATATAAAAATCAACCATGGGAAGGTTTCCCCTAACTAGCTCTCTAACTGGTTAGAGGAGCCTTTAAACCCCCTCCTCATATAAAAAAGAGCTCTGCCGAAAACCGGCTCCTTTTGCAGCCCGGCTGGGAGACGGGCAGCAGAGGTAGGCTATCTGTCCGCGAGCCAGCGGCTCCGTCCACAACAGAGTGCGACAGGGCTCACTCAAGTGTTTGAATTCTGAACTCCTGACCTCGATGTTCATGAATAACTTGCTATGCTGCTGCTGCTTTTTTTGGAAATCGATCCGAAGGCTCACTACATTGTTCTTTACTCCTCGTTGTGTAAACTCTCAAATGACTGAATATCATCACAGGAGGGACACTGCTGAGCCGAGAGTTACGAGCCTGTGATGAGGAGCTCCGAGTATGGTTTCCTACATTTGCAGAAGCTGCAAAAGAAATATCAGAGATTTAGGGAGCGGCTGTAGTATTTGACAACGATCATCATTTGCTTGGTTGTACAGCCACAGCCTTCTCAGAGGAGACTCTGAAACATCAATGATATCAAGTGTATAGAGAATTGGCTACGGTTCTCGGTTTTAAGGATCGTGAAGAACTGCCGTCATATCTCGAGGAGGTTGTGAAACACGATATCAATGAGAAGAGTGAGATATTTGTGGGGTTTCAGCCGTAGATCATTCTGTGTATAATTGTCCAAGAGCATTTTAGCATGTTTACATCACTGTTGCTTGAACTATTTTGGATGAAGCCTTTACCATGATGCACTCTAGTCTGGCTTATATTCGCGTTTGGACAGTTTCACTTGACAGACTAGTAAAATTGGCTTCATGACTTTTGTGGTCCGGTTGAATCATTTCGTTGTTATGTTTCGGTTTGTTTATGGTTACTCAGATTTGGATAACGTCTCTGATTTTCCAAGCTCCGCTTGTACCATATGTTTCTATGAGTCATGAACTTCTGAGATTTTTGAAGAGGTTCTTGGACTTTTGTGATTTTTGTAACAGTTAAAGTAATACTTTCTAAACTCTGTAGGCATTCATATATACACTTGGGTTAGCTAGTCTAGGAGTGATTTGCGCTCTTGCGAAGCACCATCCCAGCCGAGGGTCTAGTTGGTTCAACCCTAGTGGTGCTACACGATATGTTTATTATACAATTTGATATTGCCAAGTGCAAATTTTTTGAAGAAAGACGAAGGAGACTAAAGGACCATTCAGTCACTAATCTAACTGCTTACAAGTATAGAATTGTTACAGCCGAATGGGGAAATCTAGTTGTCCTGGCCATGGTTGGAAACCGGTGAATTGTCTTGACATATATATATGTTATAAAATACCATAGGCTCCAATAGACTCTGGCTGAAAGTCTCCATCTAAGATAAGAAATTCTGTTGAATGAGAAAATTATGAAACGGAAGAAAAGGATTCATACACAAACTCGGTCGAAGTACAAACATTTTTTGGGTTGGTAGAAAATTGTGAGTTCTATATAGTCACATATATACCTTAGAATATTGGACCAATAGACGAATATTTAACCGCTATATAACTAGACCTTCAAGCTACAAAATAAGAGCACATTCTTATCATGAACAAAATCCAACTGCAAATAAAACTTGAAAAATAAATAATGTTTCCATGACAATGTTACTATTGTAGTTTTGAAACAGACCAAATGATACAGTAGAGTTTCAAATCTGAAGCAACATGGAATTTGTTATGTACCTATATGTCATGCTCAGTTTGTAGAACCTCCACTGCGAACACAAGAGTCACTAGAAATTACAAGAACCTTATGTGAGTATAAAGGTGGAAGAATATATTGCATGTTAGAATAAAAGATAATGTTGAAAACTTTCAGATGAGGAATAGATAAAAATCGTCACTTTTATTCCATCAATGTCAGAATAGTTGAACTCAGAGCTCTTCTTCCAAGCAAATATGTGTGAAACCAAAACCCGGTTGCATGCTGATTGTCGTCTGATAGTTGTGTCATTCTATCAACTTGGTCGTCGTAAGAGCATTTCCCGTTGGATGTTCTTGTTCTAATCCATGGCCGTGCATGCTAGACTGACCTCATGTTAACGATCCTAATGAATTCGTTTTATCACAAACTTGTTGATGATAGAATGAAAAATCTCGCTCATAAAATTCCTCCTTGCTTTGGTTAATACTCATCTTTGACGACGTGAAATTTTTCCAAGAAAGGTGACAACATCCACCTGCGTGCGTCCTCTGTGTGGAAATTGAGCTCTTTCATGCAACTCTCGTCCAACACATTCACAATCACTAGGAAGGATTTGACAATCAGAATGATCACCGGCGTAATGAGATGCGACGATCAAGAGGTCAAATGTCATGAGATGAGGACTATCATCTCTCATGCACAATAAACTCAATGTATCATATTATGTGTATATTTGCAAAATCACATCATCAAAAATATTATATTGGAGGTTTCAATTGCAAAAAAATTATCTCTCGTATGCATGACGAGTACAAGTATAAATCCACGAATTCAACTTGTATGCAGTATCATGAGCCACCAACTCAAGATGACTCAATCCGCGTGTGTGCTCAGGTGCCCAATAATCCTCAGCTGGAAGTCATAATCCTCTTGCGACTCTGTTCATGAGTAAAACCTTACTCTTCGCAAGAGAAAGACCTTTAGCTCTATAAAAGGTCTTCAACATGACAACTGAGAATACTGATAGTTCTGCCCTGCTCCCAGACTCTTCAGTGCGTTGGTTAAAAGAGATCATTTTGACATTTTGCAACTCGTCTTTGAACTTTTGCACAATATTCTTGGTTTTGTATCACAAGTCCTTTTGATTGCAGCTGTGATGTCTACAACAATTGAAAAGTCCACATAAACACTTTGTAATTGCTCTACATAATGGATTTGGGTAAGATATTGAACAATCAAATCGACTTCATTACTCATGCATCAATTATGACATCCACATTCTTGATACCGTCATGGATGATCTCTGAGATGTTGATTCTCTTGTCCAAGAGCAACATAATGCCCTTCTCCATTGCTTGTGTTTTGATCCTCCAAGAACTGATGATCTCAATGCGAGTCATGGTGACCATCTCACCATGCGTTGATGAAAGATACAGTCCCTTGGTATTTGTTACGAGATGGATCTCATCAAAAAACCATGAATAATATTGGCGGTTCTGAAGATTATTGACATAAATAATCGTTAGACTAACAAAATTCAAAAAATAAATATCAAAATAATATAAATTTGTGAAATAAAAGAATTAATATTTCTGAGAAATAAGCATGTAATGTCTCTTTGTGCTCTTTTCATTGCTCTAATGCTGTGGTGCACCAACCATAATACCAAGCTTACGCTTTTGGTAATGATACCAATGAGACTCGTGGGTACATTCAGTCTCATCGTCTCCAACATGCACGCTACAGAGGTGTAGCTGAGTTCAGCACATAAAGTTGCATGGTACAAATGTCCAATCACGTAAAGTGATCCTTGATCATATCCCATCTCTCCAATAGCAAAAATCATCTGGTGTTGAGCATCACAATTGAACTTCAGTTGCCAACACTAGAGATAAGTCGTGACCACTATTGGAAGAGAATACAGACTACATCCTTGTTGATGACACTTGACACGAAATAGTTCACAAAACTCGAGAATGTTCTCTCGTCTCATAGTTCATACTCGGTATGCTTATGGATTCTCGGCTCATTCTGAGTCTCGACAAGTGGTTGATCTTCCAATGGGACGAAGGGAGTTCTGCTAGGTCTCCGGTCAATCTGACTGTCAGACACTATAGGTCGACTATCCTCTACAACCATGGACTCCACTAGCCTATACATGCAGTAGAATGCATGTCCTCGAGAGATACATCTAGTTCAGGCTGCTCATTTGTCACGCGCTCATTACGTGCTCTCTCGAGACCTTCAATACGACCCATAGTTCCATCCAACAATCATCTCATACATGAGCGTATGCGACACCAGGACCTAATGCGTGATGTAAACATGATACATGTATGAGAGGTACTCAAGAATCCTAATAACTTGGGATTGATCGGACCGTCTTCTAACATGATAGTTCACTATCAGAAGATAACTGGCCCCAACGTCTCTCAGCCATTATCGTAGCTGCAAATAAAGATCTGAATATGGTTTATTCCTTTGCTAACAAATGCTTCACTATGTATCATGCAAAGTTCTTTCTTAAAAGATCAAATTTTCAAATATACACATCTAAAGATTTCGAGATGAAAAATATATAGACAATTCAAGAACAAGACAACATAGTATGCATCATGGAAACTTTTTATGAAAAAACTCAAAAAAATAAAATATCTTATACATACATACCAAAGACATGAGATGTTGCATAAGGACTATACCTGAGTCCATATGTAAGGAGTGCAAGAACAGCCTTCCCTTTCATCGCAAATGTGATATAAAATATCATGTAGACAATTCACACATTTAGAATTGTCAGCTAAGAACGAAAAAAGTAAAAAGTAGAAGCATGAGAACATTGCAGCCATACTGAAATTCAAAATCCTCAGCTATGTCCATTAAAGACAACTAGAAATAGAATCATCAGCTATATACTCAGCTATATACACAAAGGACAAGTAAAATATCCAAGGCACAAACAAAAAAGAACTCATTACCAAGCGAAGGGGAGAAGGAGAGAAGAGGAGAGAAAGCGAGCGAAGGGGAGAAGGCGAACTTCTTCCTTGTGCAAATAAGACAATGAGGAGGAAGGGGCGAAAAGCAAAGAAAGATCCTTTTTCAGACGTCTGGCTGAGGAGGAGCAGGCAGGGCTGACGCCTGGAGGCACCTGCTCGCTGCCCAATTGATACTGGGCAGCTGCCCGAGACAAAAATGTTTTTGAATTTTGAGTTCTACTTGCTCGTACTGAGTTCTGAGGCCGAGATTTCTTCAGGTGGCCTGGATTTTATATTTGACGGAATCTTGTTTTTCTTTTCACCGAAAATATAGTGCTGGTGGAGAGAGATCTCTCAGAAGATATCCTGGTCGTTTGAAACTGACCCGAGACGGTGACGGAATCTTCTTTCGCGATAACTCAAGGTAACCCGGATTACCAAAAATACTAAACAGGATTAGCGGATAATTACGGGACTGGGTTACCCAGACCCTTTGTATTAGGAGGGGGTTTAAAGACCCGCGCTGGAGATGCTCTAACCATAACCAGTCGCTACCGTGAATGGCTCTTGAGAGTAGAACTGAGCAACCAAGGGGTATATCTAAGCACGCAATGCGCAAAAGAATTCAAATTCAAACTGCTAGAAAGTCAGTTGTGACCGGGGCTTCCCCTACTGCCGAGTTCAGCAGCGAGAGGGGGCGGTGACCGTACTGGAATGTCCAGTCAAAATATGAATCATTGCGTGGCAGTGTGGCTTGTCAACCCTCGAGGGTGTCGAGAGCCGAGAGTCCACGACAGAGCTATCATGCACAACAGATTACAGGTCAACTCGCGGCTGCCCGACTACATCCAATGATTGATGAATGTCGGGGTCAGAGAATTCTTCATCACTCTTCGCCGCAGTAACTGTCAGGTCGCTCGTTAGCCCAAGAAGCCAGATGAGAAAGAGCACGGCATCCTTCCTCGTCCTTGGTACAGTGAAGAATGTCGAAGATACGCACACGAGTCCTTCATGAGTCATGACGTGACAGCCTCCAAGCCTCGTGCTGCCACTCTCATCCTTTGACCGACGAGTGTAGTGCACTGTGCTAGGACTACAGTAAGAGTCCCAACTGATACAGTTGGGATACAGTCCACGCCGCCAACAACAGCACGATCCCGATGAAGGAAGGCATTTTGACTTCAAAACTACAAGACTTCTTTCCTTCGGCAGCATAGAGCCGGGCCGGTAAAAACCAACCGAGCTCTCGGGTGTACCGGTTATCGTAGGTCCGTTGCTTTCTGGGCTCCGGTTGTTTCAATAACTGTTATCCGTGAAAGGGGAGACGAAATAGTCCCTGTATATATTTAAAATAAAAAAATAAAAAAAATGTATTGAGTATCTAAATTAATGCTATTTTCCATTCAATATTCTCTAACTGTTGGTTCTCAAGAGTATCAGAATTAGTAACAATATAACAAACAAATGACAAACCTTCTACGCGATGAACTCATGAAAACTTGAAAGCACAACTCTATTCTACTAGATAATTCTATCATCGTTAGAAATTATACGAGATATTTAATGAGTAATTTTCATATGTTTGATTATCTTAGCAGTATACTGGCACGTCTCATAACAATTAGAGATGTCCTTTAGGAAAGGTATATTTCTCATCTCAAAGGTCTAAGTTGTTAACAAATTTTCTTTCATTCTAGAGAATAAAATTCTTATAACAATTACATAATATATAACGATTATATGAAGAACAATTTTTGGAATGCTGACTGTACTACCAGTATACCCAAAAGGGGAGCCTAAACCTCCTCAGCGCGAGAGGGCCCTACTAGTACCCTAGCTCTAAGGTCAGGGCAGGAGAAAAGCACATGGTCGGTGTGACGGTGGCTTGCTTGAGAAGCGGTAGCCCGACACAGGAATCTCTCTCGGAGAACTTCCGCGACGATTCGCAGTTTTGCCGGGAGTCGGGACTGTCTTGGTCCTTCTTGAGACAAGTCATTGCCCCAGTAACTATGAGGATGTAGACGATTCTCCAAACAGGCGACCACGAAACTTCTCCACCTCGCGCCACCCACTTTACTGTACTGTCACAGCATCTTGCACGAAGCCCATCATTCTTCTTCGTTCGGACTAGCTACAGCTCAGAATATATGGCAGAAGCGAGAAGGAATTGACGAGTTTAGGAACAAGAATCCACGATCTGTGGCCTTCTTTGCTTGCTATCCGTCCCGCCCAGTCGCGTCGCGTTGGACTGTTTGCTTGGATGAAGAGGCAAACGAAATGAAGGACGACGAAATGCACCAGCATTTCAGTAGATCGGAGTCTTCCAGCGATGACCAGTTAGTCAGTTACATGCAAATATGATCCGGCCCAGAATCATCTCATCTGAGACTCTCGTCGTAGCGTCATAGGTGTCCTGATTCTGAGTCTCTCACTTACGATGAGGCAGATCTTGACTTTGTCAAAGAAAATATAAGTACAGTCGGTGACTGGTACCGGTGAGCCCAGCCAGCAGCCAACTTTAGAGGCGGTAGTACTGCAAGGTTGTCAAGTACGGCAAAGTTGCAGTCGCTTTCCTTGACTACAGTAGATGGGATCTTGCGAATAAATGTGTGTGAGCGTGCTGCCGTTCTTTTAATTTCAAAAAGATAAGAAGATAAGAAAAAGATGAAAAGATAAAGGGGGAGGAGTCCAGACAGAGAAGGATAGCGTTGGTCAGGACCGTTGTCTCGTTGGCGAATGGAATATCGTCTTTTATTCCCGTGTCCCGCTTCTCGCTTCAACAAAAGGACTAAATAATTACAAAACAATACCGTTCACAGTACTGTGAGTTCCAGGAGTCGACCCCTCTGAACCTCGGGTTCCCCTGCACGAGGTTTGTGACTGACTACCTTAGTTAGTACCCTTTCCTCACTGGACTAAGATCCAGTGAAAAAGTGAAAAAGTGAAAAAGTGAAAAAGTGAAATGAAACCTTGCATCGGCAGCCGCGCGAGCCTAAGCCCCCAGGCCCGGCGCAAGAGCATAAACAGAAACAGGAGACAGAAACAGACTACTTCCGGTGAAGACATGAAAACACTTGATGCTAGTCTTAAATTCCACAACGCAGTGCAAAGTATGCAATTTTGAAGCGGTTTAAGTGGGAATGATGAGTAGTTTTGTGATTGAAATAATTCAGTACAAATGAAAAGGTTTGATTCGAGATAGCTTCTAACTACAATGGTTAGGTTTGGTTTCAGTTGAATGAGAATGAGAATATTCAAACATTTGGTTCGATTCAAGGGTGCTCATTCAAGTTCTAGTGGACATAAGACGAGGCTTTTGTAGGTCTGTCCAGCCATCCCAACGAAACCATTAGCAAAAGCGACGCTCATCATGAAATGAAATGAAAGCACGAAGAATCAAAGAGTAGATGCAAATGACTAGAAAAGAGAAACAACAAAAACACTCTCACCTTCATGAAATCTAGACTACAGTTCATTCCACTGTTTCGATCTAACACCTAAACTACTTGCAATTGGAACGTCAAGTACAGAAGACGTGTCGGCTTCAGTATGTGACAGGTTTCACTTTGTCATTTGTTATGAAATCGATGACTGCTTAGAGAGTTGTCACCGAGAGAAGCCAGCAAACGTCTCTCTCAGATATACTGTTTCAAATTTTTGCTTCAAACCTATCAATAGATAAAGAGACATGTTAATCTCGATACGAGTTTGAATCAAACTATAACATTCGAGATTTTGCACCATTTTCTTCATATTCTTCACCTATCACTCATTTATACAACTGGTGAACATCAAAGTATATAGTAACGCTCGGGGGTAACCGGAATTCTTTGTATTCTCAACCGGCTGGAATTATGAAAAGTAGACTTAAAATAATGAATAGCGGGATAGTATTTTCAAGATAAAATATTACATACGGTAAATTATCTATTCAAAAAAAACTAGAAAAACTGATAGATGATCGATATAGACCACCCGTTCATTACCCTCTGATAATTTCTAATTCAGGAAACTTTTACCCCGAGCACTGGTATATACTGCTCACGTATCATTTTGCACTTTGGTTGGATTAGTTCCACGTGGAAATTTGTAATTAAGAAAAAAAATTCATGTTCCGATTAGAAGACGTTCGAAAATATTTAACTTTTTGAACTAGTTGAAACACGCATATTGGATTGAACTGGATCGGAAGACTTAGAAAGGAGGAGTGACAATGATATCAAACAGAGCAACAATTCCAAGTGACTAAGAAGAACATGTGAAAAGATATTTATTAAAGGATTGAATCATTTTCATCCTATTTTCAAAGGAAACTTTCCAAAGAAACTTCGGATTGAGCATTGTTTGTATCACAAGATCATCGAGAGGTACTGTTGTAAACGCTAAATAAAATTAGGAGAAAAGATATAAAAACTAAAAGATATAGTATAAATAGGAGATGTAATTAACTACATACGCAACATGTCTGAGCTGATGTCTTCAATCACTTGTTGATGTCTCATACTATTCATCATGATTTTAAATTGTATTGTTTCGTAAAGTTATCTCGGGGGTTCATTAGTTAATTTTGTTAAACATAGTTGCAAGTAAGGTAGTTTTTATTCAAAAATTTAAAAAACATTGTAAAATTTTTTTAAAAGTTTTTTTAAAGTTTTATAATAAAAAGGTTCTAAAAATTATAAAGTGACATTTACTTAAAAATAATTCTAATTTTATACTTCAATAAAAAGAATTTGATTTATTAATTTGACTCAGCAGGTGGTATGGAAAAATAGGTCTAAGTGAATCCCTGAGGAAATTATATTATATAAAGTTTTGATATATATATATTTATATTGATTTGCTGAAGTGAGGCTATCGTATAAACTAATAAGATGAATATTAAGACTTTAAAAATCTATCTTAATATACTGTAATCATCAAGATAATCCCCACTATCATAATTCTAACTCAGGTGAACTAGTATCGAGTGGCTGCATTCTGTTGCGCAAAGGCACAGTCAGCATCATTTTCCTATTCTGTGATATGTTTCAAAGAACAGTTTTAGCCGTGGATATATATGTTGATTAGCTAAAGTGAGATAAATTATAAACTAATAAGATAAATATCCATCTTAATATACTGTAATGATCAATCTGATCCACACTACCATCAAATTTTAGCAGTGGAGCTTTGCGCTGGTACACAATTTACACCACCCCTTGCAATCGCACATGAGTAACAACAGAGCTGGGTTCCAGACTCGATCGCTGAAAATCCAGACCAGTCGAGGGTCGAACCCTGGACCTCTACTTGCCATGTCAAGGGGGAGTGAATGTAGATCGATCGAGATTCACATTTAGCTCATCTTGCGCAAAAAAAGTGTTTATCATGTTTAGACTTGCGTGGAAACGAGGTGAAAATGGTGGTGACGTGAATCCTAGCAAAAGTAGCTTGTTCAAAGGAGGTAAAATGCAGAAATTTTCTTGATCATACCCCCAATAGGTTCTGTGAGCTTGATCATACCCCTCTTAACGTTTTCTGGCTTGATCACACCCCTGACTGGCTATTGCCTGTCAAACCAGTCACTTTGTGATTTTATTCAAACGTGAGACTGCACATATTAGAGGAGTGAGAATATAGATAGTCTAACGCGTCCTTAATGTCAATATTTTGAATTACAGTGATATTTAGTCGAGGTTGAAAGTACTAAAATGATGAACCAAAAGATAAGATGACTGGTTCGACTATCAATAATCCGTCAGGGGTATGATCAAGCAACCAAACGTTAAGAGGGGTATGATCAAGCTCACGGAACGTACTGGGGGTATGATCAAGCAAATTTCTGAGGTAAAATGAGCATCAAGAAACGATGGAGACAGAAAATGACTCATATGCGAGTTGAAGATCAAAACAATCAGTTCTTATGAAGTGGTTAGAACAAGTTTGAAGTTTCGAAATGAACATTGAGTCGAGAAGAAACTGAAGCTCCAGATTCCAGTTGTATATGCCATGAACAATAACATTTCATGTTTGTTCGAACCGTTATGACTTGTTCAAATGTTCAAAACCACCCCAGGAAGGACTGCAAAAGTCCTCGAAGCTCTGATGAGGACGGACATATGGACTGTTTGACCTCCTCTTGTACTTCGCGTTGTTACTGAGCTACAACTGCTACACGTACCCCTGACGTTTGAAATTAAACTGCCTTGTGCGTCACTGGGGAATTTTTCTCATCTGTACCAAATACAGTAGTATGGACGGCATGCTGTCGCCGGAACTGCGGTCTCGGGCCAAATGATGGATGAGGAGATGCGTTTCCCGGAATATGAGGCTCGTTATACACTACAAGGGAAGTACGGGCCAGACTCCATACTGTACTGGTCTCTTCAGACTCTTCCTGCCCTTTCTTTCCATGATGCGCTCAGTCTTTTCGGTACTTGAGACACGGATGGGCAGGTCACAAGGTATAGCGCAATGGTCAGCACAATTCTCTTGAAGAAGTGAGATCCACAGCTCCATGTCGTGCGCCATCCCGACGGGTGTCTTCGTATCTGGCAAGTGGGCTAGCGGCCGAAGAGTATTCGGCCTTGGCACTGAACGAGCACAAGTTCCTGAAAGAAATCTTTTGCAAAAAGCAAGGATCTGGCGTTCCTCAAATGGCATGTATCTGGTATGGTTAGGTTTTTTGGTTTTGTCTTTTGTCATGTACGGTACGGGCCGTACGGCGATCACAAAGGAAAGAAGATAAAGATCACACGGACTCGAGTCAACCCAGACCCTCAGAAGGTCAGAGTCGGGCTACCCCACCCGCCTGTAACCCGGGCGCCGTGGGGTCGAGTCCTCCCTGCGGGGGGACTCATGTTGTGCAAGGGCAGCAGCATACGGCTGCAGAAAGCCCCGCAGCGAAAAGAGGTCTAAAAACAAAATCAAACAGAAAAAGAGAAGAAGAAAAAGCCGCTATCAGTGGAAACATTTGGAGTTTCAAAGATAGTCCACTTTTACCGCAGAGCATACACTAATGGATATATATATAGATGCTGAATTTACGATAAATGCACTGAAAATCTGAGGAAAATGTTCTTTTTACACACCATGGAATATAGGGATAGCTTTGACGATTGATTCTTTCTGTTGATAAGTTTGTCATCAGTTTGCTGTTAATATATAAATATAACCCTAACTTCTTAAGTCTAATTGGGTTTCTGGGTGATGCAGTCGCGAGAGCTGAAGAGCATACAAATTCTGTTCTAAAATGCACATCTCTCGTCGAATTAACTGTATTTATATTTCGTGTTACATTAAAAGCTTTACAATGCACCTAATCTCAAAATTCACTGAAATAGTAAGAACATCTAATTGAAATATTATATTATACTATACCATACTGTATTATGGCAACAAGCAAGCACAGTGATGAAAAGGTTTCAGGTTACTGCAGGTGGCCTGGAATAAAACAGAGACCTGTATGGGATTTAACCACCTGGTGTGGGTACTAAATAGAAGTCTTATGTGGCATCACATCTCAGAATAAGTCTATGTATCAGATAGTCGATAGTTGTTCCGATCCAAAGTCATGATCCAAAGAAGGAGGATATTCACCTCATGTACACTTAGAAGTGTACATAGCCTTCTCAGGCTTCTGTCTACGAAAACGGTCTTCCTGCAGCACTACAACGACATTCACCTTCACGGAAGCTCAATAGAAGTCTCGAAAGCTCACTAGGAGAAGATAGGAAGACGGGAAGATGAGAGAATATGGAGAGGAGGTGAAAATCCAAACAAGAAAAAACAAGATGAAATGAGAAATTAAGACTCCGACAGGCTTCTAGTCCGGATCTTGACTAACAAGCCATCCCTGCTTGTAGTAATTTGGGGAAGAAGACCACAAATTGACTTATAGTTACACAGTCTTCTACTCGAGGATGTCGTCTTCTGCTGTGAGAAGAAGTCTTCTTTCTTCTTCTGTCGTTGCTCCGACTACTCTGTTGTCTGGGATCGTTTATCCATAAGACTCTCCGTACGTGGATCATAAGTGTTCCACTGGATGAGACAAGCTTCGACTCTGCACAGCTTCTAACAGTCACCGCCACTCAAGAAGAAGGCTTCCCATGCACAATTGGATGTGAATTCGAGGAAACCCACTGCCTAGAAGACACAGATAAAGCTTCTGCACTCAAATCTGAAATCAATTCCTCGAGAAGAAGATACATTGGTTTCAAGAAGCTCACTCCTTTCACTTCCTGCTCCTACTCCTCGACACACCAGCTTAGAAACAGGACTGCACGATGATGTCGTTCCCTGCTCTAGGCTGTCCATTATCTCTATCTACATCTTTGATCCATTGCTGGAAGCGAGAATGCAAACCCCTCCTATGTACTCCAGAATCTATTCGTATGTCTCTACCAACGGACGTAATGTGTGTATTGTGCTAAGATAACAGTAGTGTGTATCAATCTGCACAGTAAAATGTGTCTCTCACATGTGTCTCTGAAATCCTACTCTGTGTCCTACTTTATACTTCTGTACTTGAGTCGCAGGAGAGAGTTCTCCTCCAATCCTCACTCGCAGTCAAGGGAAATGGAGCGCTGTCAGAAGACCACCACCTCACATGCAATCGGCTCCCTTCTCAATTTGGAAACTTACTTTCTACTCCTAACGTTACCTACCCTGTCACATGGACAATCATCTAAAAGTACAAAGGGAGTTGTCTCTCCCAAGATAGTAAACTTTGCTTTCTACCAAAATTAACAAGTCAACTGTCCTCCTAATTTGCTACCTACTCTAATTCACTGGGTGTGATCTCCTCCTGATCGATTTCTACTTGAACTCCTAAATCGACCTCTGATAAAGTGAGAAGCCCTGCTGGTACCTCAGGTGTGACTAAGGTGGCTTCCTCCTCGATGTTCATGGCTTGCTCTTCGGGGACGGCTTCGGAAGAAGGAAACGTCTTCTGGGAAGCTGAGTCCACTTGCGCTTCCTCGCTCTTCTATGACATTGGTTCGACGCTGGGAGTTGAGATGACTTCACAGTGGTCAGAGGAAGTCATCTCCTCCACTCAAAACACATGAGAAGGCAACTATACTTCCTGTCTTCCAGAAGACACTTTGTCTTCGGGGGCTTCTTCTGGGATCTTCTCGGCTTCCAACGCTGTCACTACCAAGTGACAGCGAGGTCGAACTCCTCCTTCTCCAAATCTTCCCCAATCGTTGATCCTGGAGCATGGGAAGATGTAGCTGCTAGCCGTGAGATCGAAGGAAGACCGTAAAGCGTCTTCAAGTCCTCAATCTGTCGATCCAGGTAGTGGAACATGCTATCCTTGCACTCCACTTACATCGTCTTGGAATCGTCATCCCACTCCATAGCTAGGATGAGAAGCTTCCTACCAGCGGTGAAGTTGAACTTTTTGCAAAGTGCTTCCACCATCTGCGCCATAACTCCATTCGCTCGGGCTTCTGTTTCTTCCCGCTGCTTCTTCTCTGTTGCGGCTTGTGCTTCTGCGGCTTCACGCAGTGCCTTCCATGTCGTCTTCTCTTTTGCGAGAGAGGTGATCTTATCTCTGATCCGCAGAACCTCCTGGTCACGCTGCTGTAGACGTGCTTGCAACTCCTGGGTTGCTCAGGAGTTGACTATGCTAACTCCTTGGCAAAAGCGGCTGCTTCCATCTTGTACTTTGCTGCAAGTTTCTCCGTGGTGCGGAGGTTGGCTTCCAGCGTGTCTACCTTCTTCTAGACCTCTTCCTGTTGCATCAATGTGCGCAGATTGAATCCATGTCGTAGTGACTTCTCCTGAGCCATCGCACGCTTCTCCACCAACTCCATGACTGACTGGATCTCTGAATGGAAGAAGGCGCTGAATTCCTCCAACCTTCTTCTTGCAGAAGACAGGTTCATCCCCACGAATTGATCGGAGGTGTCTTCCTTGTCTTCTAGAGGCAAGGATGTCCCTTGCACCACTGTGGTCTTCTGCTTCTACGCGCGGGAAGACGCTACTCTTCTCTTATTCCGGGGTGGAAGATCTCTTCTCACTGCAAGAGTGGTTCTCTTCGCTGCGCTTCCTCGAGTCCCAGTCAGGATGTCATACCATACCTCGGCTTCTGGAGTCCTCGGAAGACTCCCTGTAGTTGCAGAAGCTGTCTTCTGTGCGATCTTGGTGCTCAGCGTCTCTTCTTGGGAATCCGACTCCAATCCATAATGAATGATCGGGAAAGAGATGCTCTTTCTAGGCATACTCTTGGCCTCATCTTTCTTTGCGGTGACGTGTCTTCTGTACCGCTGGAGTCATCTTCTCGCACCAGAAGCGTCTTCTGATGAGTGCCTGGTCTCGTCTGAGGCACTAAAGTGGGAGGAGGAGTTACCTACTCGGTCTTCTTCTCCCTCTCCTAAATCCTGCTCGGTCTTCTTCTCCTGAGGTCTCTTCCTTCACCTCGCACTGTCCTGTTGGTCCATACCTCGCCAACTAGTCTTCTGTCAGATCCTCCTTGGACACGTACAGATAGCAAAAGAATGGTATGAGGTGCCCTCCTGCTGGGGTGCCCAAGTACACCAACTCGGCCTGGATGTAAGCGTGGAAGAAGGCGCCCCAGTTGATAGGTATTCCTACCCAGATAGAAAGAACTCTACGTCCTGATCTCCAAGGTATCTCGTCTTCTGCGCTTTCTCCTTGAGGAAGAGATGAAGAAATAGCTTCGCAAGAAGACGCTTCCGCAGCTCCTGGTAAGCTTCTACCTTCCATCCATTCCTCCTCTGTCTATCCTTCAGAAAAAGACAAGTCGTGCTTCTAGACACATGCCACTTCCATGATATCATCGGTAAGATCTTCTTCTCGAGTCCGTACCCTCAGTTCTCAGATTTTGACCTGTGAAAAGTCTTACGTCATCACTCTTCTGTCCAGGAAGACGATCTTCCCCGAGTGACTCCTGCCTTCACAGGTGTAAGGTTGCACTGGCAGTGCTGCCCAAATCTCCTCCAGAAGACCCTAGTATACGCGGTTCTCGTCCCACATGAAGAAGTCGAGACCCAACTCCTTGATGAAGAGTTTGGCCTCTGTCAATTCTACGGCGAGTAACACCAATCCTCGAGGATGCATTGACATGCTTCGAGTCTCTGTTACACTAAGCCACACGTACTTGCTGTGAGTCGAAGGCTCAGTCCTTCCCAAGTCTTTACAGTCTAGCTTCCACTCTCATAAGACGAAAGACGAAATCCCGGAAGACGGAATAGCTGTCTTCTGGAAGACAGCTATTCTGCTTCCGGGATTCTAACAGTGCTTTCTAAGTAGCTCTCGTCTTCCGAGCTATATCTGAACAATCTTAACTAAGCAAAGCATCGCATGGATTACCAAGAAGACAACCCACTTTGCATTTCATCCTACTTCCTAACATAAGATATAAGATACGTGAGAAGCAGAGTATACGAAAAGTTCAGAAGAGGGTTGCGGACTCCTGTGATGACAGTGGTCTCCAGGAAGACTCCCGGGACAACTTTTGATTAATTGACGTACTCGGAAGACTTCCCGCAGCCAGGCTTCTCATCACTGGTCTCACATGTCTTCGACTTCCGACACGCAATCTAGTCTCACAACAGACACAGAACTTTCATACTCTGTTCTTCCAACTCCTTATCTCTCATACTCGCTCAGAAGAAGCTTGCTGCATGATGAGAAGACAAGATCCTCGACCATTCTCTCCAGATTCTGTCAGCAAGGCTTCTCACAACTCTCTCCTAAGTTCGGGAAGAAGAAGGAATAGGTTGCTATGGGTCGGATAGAAGAGATCCATAAATGAACCTCTCGTCTTCTTCGCACAATCTGCCAACCTTTCCAACCTTCTATTCTTTCTAGGAAGATGTGGATTTGAGAAGACGGAAAGATTGGGAGGCACATGCCTGGTTCTCAATTTCTAGCTTCTCAAAACAACAATCAATTCACCAATTCACTCATGATTCGTACCCAGCTTCTCTCAACACAAAATCCAATCCAATCCAATCCTGATACGAATTGCAAATAGTCGTCTTTCAAATATGTTCAGATCTTCAAAAGCGTCTTCCGTCCATGGGTTCAGGAACAAAGGTGTGATAAGATAGAGAAATTGATAGTCATGTGATCGAATTTAAGAATGAGAGATGAGGAAGCTCGATTCCAACTTGGGAAGAAGTGGGAACATGACTGTCGAAAATTGGACAACGCTTCCGTGCCCAATTTACGCTGAAGGAACTTCATGGTAAGGAAATCGATCGATGGATTTTCTGCAAACGAGCGGGGAAGCGCGGAGGACATCAAATCAGAGGCAAAAAGCGGTGGAAAAGAGAAAAGAACATGAGAAGAACCTCAGTATTGCTTCCGGCTACTTCTGTTGTACCGTCAATCTTCCGCACGCTTCCAACCTTCAATTTCATCTTCGATGTGGCACCACGATCCTACTTCTGCTGTCAATCTTGAGTTGCACCTTTCTGCTGCTACAATCGCTTCTATCCCAAAGCTTCTCTCTGATTCCTAATCGGCCCTCGATGTCTGCTTCTAGAAATCCGCATGGATTTCTTCAGTTGGACTATGGTTCTAGCTAGTAAAATTGACCTCGCTCTCTCGCTTACCTCAATTTGATCCTATGAGTTCTCAATTTCACTCTCCTTGTTTCCATGATATACTTCGATACCTCGATTGCAATTGACTTCTAAGGCGCAGTCGACTCTCAGTGCGAGAAGTAGTCGACCGATTTCGTGCCAATGCGCCTCGCCTCGTATCTTCTCTGCATTTTAGCTTAATACCTTCGGTTATCCTGAATTACCTACTACTGTGGTGGCTACCTGGTAGGTACACCTACCTCTCGTCTATAGCGCGTGTGGTTGGTACCCATGCAGTCGCGGTCATCGTCTTCCGTCTTCTATCTTCTGGAAGACATGATCGAGAAGACGTCTTTCCGGAAGATGTTCGTCTTCCGTCTTCCGAAGAAGTTGACTTCTCCTTCCAAAAAGACCTTAAGATCATCTTCTCTCTAAGCAAGGTGTGATCTTAAATAATAAGGTTATTTCAATTACATAGACATGTCATTAACTTTAAAAATTTCAAAAAGTCTCCAATCCTGTAAATTATGGGCACCACAAGAAGACGGATTGAATAAAGATAAAGATGGATTTACAGAAGTAGTTGAAGGAGACTTGCATGAAAATGACCTCTATGCAGGTAAAATTGGATGGGGAGGTCACTACAGCCGAAGAACTCAAAGAAACAATACTAACCAAACATGACAAATCCAGAAGCTAGAGACCGACCTGAACCAAACCACGTCGATAGCTGAAGGATATGATAAGGTATCTAAGGCAAAAATCTTTCCCAGCCATATAAAGGTCTCACTCATCAGTTTTTTTCCTCGTTAAGAGATGATCAAAACGAAGAAAATACGAAAAGAAGCACTGAAGAAAAGATAGATTTGCCAAAGGTACAATCGCAAAAAACTCCGCCAAAGGTACCTAAAACTAGAGAAAATCAATGAGTTCAGAAATAGAGTAGGAAACCCCAAGCTATAAGCTGTATGCATATAGAACCGCTTGTAAAGAGAGGGAAGAGCAGATGTTAATAAATTAGAAAAGAAAGAAAATAGAAACTAGAGAAAATAACAAAGATAAAACATGTGACGAAGCCGAGGGCACGTTATCTCTTAGATCCAAATTTTTTTTTTGGATTTGTTTTTAGGCCTCTTTTCGCTGTGGAGCTTTCTGCAGCCGTATGCTGCTGCCCTTGCACAGCATGAATCCCCCCGCCAGGAGGACTCGACCCCACGCCGCTCGGGCTACAGACGGATGGGGTAGCCAACAAGCTATTGCTTGTTGGCTCTCTTAGATCCAATGCACTCATAAAAAAGAAAGAAGAAGGAGAAAGACGTACTCAATCTGTGGGAAGGAAGGCTTGATAGTATCTTCGCTAGAGGAGATTGTAGTCTATATAGACCTTGAGAGGCAAATAGTTATACTTGCAAGTCAACGGGTATTAGTTGATGTCTGAAAGAAATACACTAGACATCACAAGAGAGTTTTTTGTGTTATTGCAAGACGAAGAGAGATAGAGAATTGTAAGTTTGTGGATGGTTGTTGACAATCACAGAGAAGGACGTGTTGGTTGAAGAAGTTGTATGGATCCCGAATGAAGTATCGTACCACGAAAGTGTGCCGTGAAGGAGGACAACCAAAGATCAACAGAAAGACAAAAGTGTAACGCAAAGAAATACGATAGAGGAGTGAGTGTTAGTCAAAGAGAAATGATCTGAAGGCTGAAGTCTTGAGAAGAATTACTTTACAATTAAAAACCTCATCAGTGGAATGAAGGGTCCCAAAGACGAAGATAAAAATAATATGCTAACTCTAGCCGAGATAAGTTGTTTAGCTAAAGGAACCAAGAAAGTCAGTATTACGTTATAAACTTGAGAAGTTGAAAGATACTACTCTTACCATCAAGTAATTATAAATAAAAGGTTGAAGGAAGGAGGACCTGATCGATTATACTATATCTACTTGGATCCTCTGAATTCTGATTTGCTATAATAAAGCAAGTCTTGTTTTCAAGATCTTATCCTAACATGTGTACTGAGCAACTGCGTTAATACGGTGGCAGTATTACCGTTACTTCTGTTGTAAAAGATATCGGGGAGTTTACGATAATGGAAGCTATTGTGAAGCTTTCTGTTAGCAAAAGGGAGTTCTTTTACTTTCAGTTACGTTTCAGTGGTTCTTGTCTTAGGTTTGGATTCAAATATTAGTTTAAGGACTCAGATGCAATTTACAGATGACTTAAGTCAGTTCTCTAGTTTTGTGTTTCACAACAAAAGTGTACATAAAGAAGTTGGATATCTAAAGGGCTCGTCCTCGTGGTTGTGTGTCTCTCACTGTCGTCTTTGTTCCTGCACACGATATCTCTACAGTCAGATATCTCGCATATTTTTAGACAACCTTCACGTAACGTATGATATCATATCATATCTCAACTAAATATTTTTCTATAGATATATATATCATCATTTCTGCAAAACATTCATTTCTTGTTGGGGTGGAAACCGCAAACGAAATTACAGTGTAGAACAAAGTAAACTGTAATTCTCCGTTCGACTAGCTGTGGTTGAGTTACAACTTCTTTCTTTTTTTTCTTTTCTGACGAGAAGATTTGACGCTCTATTATCACTTTACAATAAATGTATTAAGATATAAGAATTTTCTTATCGACTATCCGGTTTCTCTTCTTCCTAACCCTGGTTTTATAGAGGATTAGCAGAGTAGAACTGAATATAGCGTGGAAAGAAAGTGCGACGAAAAGACAATTTCCAAGGAAATTTCTACCGAGAGTATTTTATACGCACGCTAAAAGACTTTCTTCAAGACTCACACGCTCAGAAAACGCACAGATGAATTTTAAACTCCCGGTCAAATATGACCCATGAGTTAGAGAAGGGTTACTTTGTAGTAGCATAAACCTCTTAGAGTGGAAATGGACATACCTCTGACAGGGACCCAAAGCAAGGTACAAGTGATTTTGTCAAGACTTTCTGTCCAATTTCTAATAAAAATTAAAAAATAACATATTTAATTGTACATTGGTGCACTCTCTCACAGGTTATAAACGTATATTTTATGCAATGAGGCAACACAGCAAACCAGCATATCAGTAAACTGAGGAGAAAAGTATTAAACAGCACTTGGAAAAGAGTAACAAGGAAAGGGAAGCTAAGAACGAATGCATAGACTAGCAATCTCAGTGATAAAGTGTTGCAGGTGAAAGAAAAATTGCACTTTCGGTGAGCTAGAGAATAAGAATAAGAAGTATGTTCGAACGAGTTTGGGAACTTTTGCTTTTTTTATGATATCGGAAAATATAAATTTATATATTTTACATTATTATATATTAGATGGATCTACTTACAGTTGCAAGAGGAGCAAGAGATAACCCATAAATAGAGGAGTCCATGTGCGCCTTTGAGAATATAAGTGCGGTAGTAGATTGAATTTATTTAATTAATGGATTAATTTATTACCTAAACTTTTCAAACCAAAAAAGTTAGATAATAAATTAATGTGCATATTCTCTTCTCCCAAACTTGGAAGAAGTGAATAATATGTGCACTTCTAAATATTATTATTTCAGTATATTTTCTGCTAAAAAGCATCAGTAAGCAAATACCACACTGCTAACCTAATAAGCACAAAAAGTGTACAGTTCGCGAGAGAAAGAAAACGGACAAGCGGAGAAAGCGCGAATTTGAGTGCAGGGGCAAGGTCGTGGGGAGATTATGGAATATATAATATATCAAATAAAAATTTTTAATTTTTAATTACTTATTTTAATTCTTATTTTTAAAATTACCTGAAAACACGGGGAGAGTAAGAAATAACCCATAAAACTTGTTTTCAGTGCTGCGTCTCAAAACATACAAGTACTAGAAGCACTGCTCATTAACTGCTCATGTACACTAAGTTTAATTTAATATCTAACCCTGCCTGTCGAAAAAATTAAGTATTAAATTAAACTCCTTGTATATTTACCTAGGTGAATAAGCAAAGAAACTGTACAGTTGCACCAATGTTCATATACTTTTAATATGTGATGTATTTTCTAAATATTCTGAAGTAGTGCGTTATACGTTCAAAAGTACAGAGAGAGTGCATGTATAAAAGGAAAAGTATTAATGCACACCAAGATCTAAATGAAAGTTATAGATTATACACACTAAAAAACTAAATTACAATTTTAGAGTTCATTGTACCCAGATGTCAATATACATGAATACGTACCTAATACTTGCATGAACTACCTTGCTACTCGAAGTTCTTGCGCTATACTGTAAAAAGAAATCTCTTTTCAAAACTTGCACTACGGAATCAAACTTGAAATAGAGTAAGTTTGAGTGAGAAGGGAACGAGAAAAGAACGAACCACTTTAGGGTATTTTATTTCTTTTTCTGTTTCCTTCCTGGCAGTTTATGCCTGTCTTTCTATACCTACGCTACCTGTCATCTGCCTAAAGTCCCAGTCATCAAGCGTGTGCAAATCGACAGATTTGAAGGCGCGTTCATGTTGTCAGTTCCTCCTCGGTTTTCTCTACTTCCCGGCATCCAAATCCGGTATACGATCTCGAGATACGTTTCTATGTTCCTTTCGTAATCTTTCTTCAAGTCAAGTCCCTATCGCCACTTATCGTTTTCCGGCGCCTGTTGGCATGGTCCGTTTATCTCCTTTTGCCGAATTGTCCTCCGTAAACGGGGGAATCAGTTGCGGAACGAAAAATGGAAAAGTTTTCCGATATTACCGGTTTGCATTCTCTTGGAACTGTTTAAAACGAAAGAAACTGACACGTGGCGAATTCCACTTGACACTCGAACCGGAAAATGTGTTAGGTAACAGTAACTCGTAGTCAAACCATGAAACAACCGCACCCCTTTTACCTGCTAGGACCTGTTACATGATGTTCGCGACGTGTTTTCCGGCTTTAAGTGTTGTATTATTTGATAGAGGACTCGACGGAAACTACAAATCTGGGTTAGGGCAGAGTTTTTTCCTTGACTAAGTTGGCGTGCTTCTAAATTTTCAAAAGGTCCTATAAATGTAGGAGCACTTTTGCGGCTTACGTTTTGGGGTACCGAAGGGTACGGACTCTGACTAGAAACGGAGAAAGATGGCGAAAGACTTGACTCCAGAACCCTCACAACTGTGAGAAGACGCACGTACATGTCCTACTATAGTCACTAGTCCATCGCTGGAGTGGTGGGACCGCTTACGCCCAAGAAGGTCGGCAAGATAGTCGAGGAAACAGTTTCGGCAAACGGAGCCGCAGGATACCAAAGAAAACGCCGGAAGTGACAAAAACCGTAAGATATAGCGCGACATAAACACCTCCTGAAGACAGAATCTGGGGAACAATATAGTCCGATCTTCTCGGAGATGAACTGCCGAAGTGAATCAAGTCACTTTTCGTACATGTACTGTTTGGGAGTTGGAACCTGAAGTAGCTGAGCTGAGGAGGTCCGGTTTTAAATTCCCTCGCCCGCAGACGATGCTAATTCGGGAAACGAAAACTGACGAAAACAGCACACCAGATACCGAACACACAAAAGAGGTACCTTATCCAGAACTGAAATAGAAAGAACAAGGTTTGAGGTAAAAGGAACATTCTGTCATGGTGGTCAACTTGAGTGAGTCCGACCGACTCCGACGGAGGATGACATAGAGACGACAAAAACTCTCTTTCTTCCCATGCCCCTTCTTTCCAGGAAACTGCAAGAGGCGTTGAACGAAGATACGGAATTGAACTGAAACAGAGTGAAACGGTACTATCATATCCAATCCTCCAAAAGCGAGTCATGTCATGTCCACTTGTAAAGAACGATGCCTCTTTTAGAGATCGATGCTGGCAGACCACGTAGGTGTCCACTTGCAAGGTCGGTACGTTTGGAAACAGGGCACTTCAACGCCCCAGCTCACACTTGCATAAAGGCGAAACAGCAACAACACTGTTTTCATCAATGATCAAACGAGTGATCAATTATCAAACGATTGTGATGCTCGTTATGCTGAGCACTGTAAAGGCCCTTTAAAAGACCTTACCAGGATCAGTAGCTTTTTGCAGATAATCTTTTAGCTGCAGGTTTGCCACTTACCGGTGAAGGCAAGGTTCACCCTTTTAAATGATTGGCAACTTTAGTAACGGAGGGACATGTAGTTTTGTATATTCGTTCTGCAGCATTTAAGGCTTATCTAGATTCCTAAAATATTGAGTAAGAATAAAAGTTTTCAGTAATTAAACTTCCTAGATACTTTTGCCAACCACATACACACCGATGTAAACAACAGGAGGTAATTTTCTAAATAGCTGATACCTTATTTATCCATTACAAACCATCTGGTTATTTATTCCATTTTCCTTAAAGCAAGTAATTTTTTCTTGTGAAATTTTGAACCCATCAAATTCGGAGTTTTGGTATGTGGAAGATATCAAGGTACTGAAAATAAAGGAAACTATCAAATATTTTGAACAATAAGGATTAGATTTTATTGAACCATTTTTCCTTACCTCTCTTAATGACAATATGTATGCTAATGCACTCTTTTATGATTCGTAAACAGGGTATTTCAGGTGCTTTCACCAATGTTCGGGGAGTTCCGGCTGATAGAGTAATGAAAACCGGTTGAGAATGTGAATTTTTGAAAGTTTAGAAAAAAAAATCGGAAAGTTATCGACTAAAAAATGAAGATATTACTCTCAATACTCGAAAAGTGAAGCAATTTCCGATATATTTTAAAAAATTAACGGTTGATTCTAGGTCGTACCGGAAAATCCCCGGTTCTCTCAAAAGTCCTTCCCGAACACTGGCTTTCACTGAATGAAGAAAATGATGTACCAACTACTTAAAAATATTAACCTGTATAAAATGGGTCGTATGTTGGCAACGCCAGGAACATCACTCTGAAGATCCGAGACTAATGGCAGTGGAGAAATTAGTAGAACTTCTATAACGAGAAAGGAATAGTTCTCCTGAGGTTAGGTGGATTGGTCTGTACCCTTCCTCACTGGAGTGAAGTCCAGGGTTCAGACCTTCCCACCGCCTCGCTTCGACTGACATGCCCGGCTGGACCGGTGGCTTCCCAGGCACGGCAAGTAAAGAGTTAGACCTTAGAAGAGCAAAATAACGGAAAATAGCAGAACGCTTCGAGTATTTTTGTTCTGATTTTCTAAATAGAACGCTTCAAGAGCCGCAGCGAAATACAACTTGCTACCGAAGTTTTAGGTTGAAGCTGTGCAGGAAGCCTCTCGAAAAATCCGGAACCCTGGGTAAAGCTTGAGTAGGTTAGCTTACATCACACCCGAAGGTCAAGTTATGCCTGGACCACAGGCAAATACTACACCTATATTAGTGGAGCCGGCAGCGGAGTGAAGGGGAAGTCAGGCACGCTCAACTGCCACCAATTCACGAACATTGTCCCTTCAAATCACAACCGAGTAACCACGTCGCTGTGAACCGGACAACTGGACAACATGAAACACGATGCAGTCGCTGTGTCGTCGCCTGACTATTTAGAAACGGGAAAATCTAGAGATTTACTGTTAAAAAGAATTAACTTTAATCTGGCTCATGACATGGCTGCAGGAGGACGATGACCACGACGAGAGGCGAGCACGATAAATCCCAGGTCAAGGTGAGGGACCCTAAGGACCACCCCTACCAACCTCCGGCTAACACCTACGAGCTACGGAGTTAGAGCCAGAAGAAGGAGAAAGAGACTCGTAGAAGTAAGAAACAAGGCTTTGGCTCCGGTCGGGCCACGGAGAGTCCGGCGTGCACACGGCGAAGAGGGGGGAGGAGCAACAGACAAAAGCAATCGGATGGGGTGATGGACGGTACTCCGCAAATCGAAGATACGGGAACTCGTGCTCTTCCGCTGCAAGCCACAATTGTTCGTTTCTCGTTGGCACACCCCTTAGAGGAAGGTTCACCTGAACCCTTGAGTGGAATCCAGGGTTCGAACTCGTCCTGGCTTGATCTCTACATCTGGTTAGCCACCGTTGAGTCTACCGGCAGAATACTTTCTAGGATTTAAAGAGAAATACAATTTAATTCTATAGACATCATCATCGTAATAATGAACAGCAAGATCGGATCAGATCAGTCTCCTCCCGCCCGTCAGTCATCGTTCAGTAGTCTTCATCTCATTTCCTCCTTCCCTTCTTCTCGGCGAAGGAGCTCTTTCGCTTTCTGCATCGTGCAGCCTGCAGCCACCAGCCGCCTAGCTCGCCTGGTCGCTCCAAGCTCCTTCCGCTTCCCCTACCTCACCACGACATACACATTCTTCACACGAACCAGGTCCTACATAAACTTCCAGTCTCTCCTTTGAGGTCCACGAGCCTCACGCAGCAAGTGAGAAAGCCGAGCTGCAAGATGATGCATGAGACTGTCAAGAGTGACAGAGAAAGAAATGTAAGTCAATCAGATCACGAAGACTGGCTAACCCTGGACGGAGAGAGAAGAGCATGTGCAAGAATAATAGTCCTGTAATGCTCCTGTAACTATGAAAAAGCAATAGCGATGGAAATCGTCAGTGCCATGCACGAGACACAGAAGGAATCAATGAATAAACAATTGTTTGTCACGATCAAAACGCGACGCGAGTCGTTGAAGAAGATTTATTGGGGCCTCTGTGTGCGCAAGCACTAAGATTACAGTAACGTACATGAGAAGAATAAATTGGCGAGAGCGGGAGGGCGGGGAAAATTACATGCATGATACAACAACGCTCGTGGGGCGAATTTAGTCATCCATCTATCTAAGCATCTATGTATCAAATTCCTACCCTATCAATATTTTCCTGGACCTCTTGTCTACACTCTCATTGAATCGGTTCGTTCCACCGAAAGGAACTCCCCAAACGTCCTTCGGAGCGTAGTTCACTCTGATGCAACGGCTGAAGCACGGTCGTTGCAGATGAAGTCGATCACCGGATTCCAAATCTCCAAGAAGAATCCGTAGCTGCGATGATCGATGCATGTACGTTGAGAACGCGAATAATGCTAGTCAAAATTGTCGCTCCAGCTGCAAACCAGTGCACGCGCGTGGCAGGATACCGTAAAGCTCGTGTAGACGATGGAGATCAGCAAGCTGATGGAACAAAATCCATTAACGCTCGGAGAAGGAACTGGAAAACACTATAACTGAAATATTTTTCTACGCTAATTAAATTGAGCCCGAGGCTACTACACCAGAGACTCTGAATATCCGATACTACGAGCGGGATGTAGGTGGTTGATTTTGGTGGTAGTTCCAAACGTTGTAGCTCGAAAGTTCTTTGGTCACCGAGCTGCTGTCAACTTCCGCTTGGCTAACGATCGGGTCCATCGAGGGCCAGAGATCTTGCTCGAAGATTTGGTCGAAGCTTAACTCCTGCGCCATGGCCATCTGGTTTCTCTGAAATGTTGATGGTTGAGTCATTGCAGAGGTCTGCTCATGGAGCTGCTGCTGCTGCTGCTGTTGTTGTCGTCCGAAAGTCCAGTCGCTCGGAGTGTCTTCGTAAACATTAACCGGGCTGATTTGCTGTTGCTGCTCTTGAATGTAACGTCGTTGTTGCTGTTGCTGCTCTTGAATGTAACGTCGTTGTTGCTGTTGCTGCTGCTGCAACCACATTGAGCCTTGCTCTGCGGCGGCTCTTTCCTCGCGGTTCGCGACCACCTCTGTTGTCATGACATTGCTGGTGTGAGGGCCGGAGCTCCTGACGGCACTCGAGGAGTGAGCACTAACACCTGCGATCGTGGGAGAACTCGAGAGGCCGCTGCTTTGCTGAGAATTAGTTGTCATATATGACGACCAGAATTGACGTTCAATTCCCTCCAAGAGTTGGTGACTCCTCTGGATTCGCTCTAACTCCATTTGCCTTCGCTGCAACTCTTGTTGTACTTCCTCTTGCTGCTGCTGTTGCTTCTGTTGGTACTGCGGCTGTTGATGATGTCCGACAGTTGCTGAGTGGTAGTGGGCAGAGAGTGGAATCTGAGAGGGAGGGAGAAAATCCGCCTCGTTAATTCCGAACCGCTCAGGGCAGATGCCAGGGGTCATCTGAGGAGAGATGTTTTGACTCTGCTGCTGCTGCTGAGGTTTGGTCAGCGTCAGAGACAGGGACTCTGAAGCAGCGGCTCTTGTAGCAGCAATCGCTGCCGCGGCTTTGGACTTCGGGGGGCTTCGCCTGCTAGTGCTGGGGATGGCTTCAGTCTGGCTCGTAGTAGAAGCGACTGGAGGCTGAGGGCCTCGAGAGTCTTGAAAATTCAGCTTCGCTCTCAACCCTCTGAAAGCAATGGCAGCATTATCATACGCTCTGGCGGCCTCCTCCGGAGTGTCGAACGTCCCAAGCCACACTCGCGCTGCCTTTTTCGGGTCGCGAATTTCCGCTGCCCATTTCCCCCACGGCCGCTGCCTCACACCTCTGTATCTCTTACGCTTCGGCGCCTCGTTCGTGTAACTCGCTGCGCTTGAATCCTCTGTCGCTGCTGCCTTCTCAGATTCTGAAATCACCATAGCACACAACAAAAACCATCCAGTCGATTGAGTCCCACTTCCCTCAACACCAACTTTCTTCCTCAATGACCAATCTAAAATTTCAGACAACCAGATAGAGTGAACCCCAAGCGAAGCCATCTAGGAAGGCGTCCAATATATGCATTCCTACCTTGACCCCCTATCTGGTCCTCAGCTCCACTCCACTCTACGGGAGGAATTTTCCTGAACTATCTACGACATTCTAATAGAGTGTACAGTGAATGATTACGCTCTACGCGACATGCTTGGGGAAACAGGAAAGACGGACCGATAAGAAAGCACAGAAAGGTGCATATCGTCTTATGATGCAAGGAAAACCAGGAAGGACTTGGCTTCTCAAGTCTAATTTTCTCAATACTAAAGCAAATTAGGAATGCGTAAATCTTCCATGGACTGCGAAATCGTGACTGTAACAAAATAGAGTCTTCGCGTAAACATTTTGGAATGTCGATGGAGGAGAAGGGAGCGATTTTTAGATGTGAAGGTAATAGCGCAGGAATGAGAGGAGAAAAATATGAATGAGGGAGTTTGGATTTACCTTCCAATCGTTGAGTCAAATTCACGGGAAATTCGGAGGTTTTCGCGGAATCTGAACTGTAAGTGACAGAATCACCCCAATTGACAGAGGGCATATCACTGGCAGTGCTCTCGTCGGGAGTCCAAGTCTGAGGTGCTGCGCTGCCTGGAAGTCCTTGTGTGGTGATCCAGTTCCTGCCGAATCCCGAGGTCAAATTCAAGGCTGGAGCTCTATAATCGCTAGGAATCGTCGAGCTCATAAACGTCTGACTACCTGAGCTGCTCCCGGCCCATGTTTGATCGAGAGATGATGAATCGAATGGGAGAGTACGAGATGTTCCCACATTCTCGAACTTTTTCCTCTGCTGAGGCTGTTTGTTGTGCTCAGCCATCAGCAGCTCCTGAGAAATTTGATTATGCAAGTATCCACCGCTGGTCACATATGCTGGTGTGTCGGAAACTCTCAGATTGAAGTCACTCTCCCCACCTCCTGCTCCTAACACCCCTACGAACTTCTTGCACATAATCATGCTACTGGAAATGTTCTTCTCTGACAATTCCTCCTCTTCTATTCTTCTTCTTTGGCCTCCCCGAGCTCCCAAAGTATCCAGATCGCCCCGCGCACACACTTCACTTACTTCTCTATCCTTCTGATCCAAAAAAAGTCATACTCTCTTGTCTCTCTCCTCTATTCTTTGCCTTTTGCCTTTTCTCTGACTCAATCTCCCTCCTCTCTATACACTTGCACCTTGCTCTGCTCTCTAGGACTATTTTCCTCTCTGTGCATCACGATTGCTTGCGTACATGTCCCCCGGTTGACCAACGAGATTGAACACTTCTTGCTCTCTTTCTTCTCGTGGGAGCTCTGAGCTCCAGGAAGGTGTCGACTGGCTGACTGGCTGACTGACTGTGTCAACTGTCAGTGAGGAATGGAGTGTGTGGATTGAAGAGAACTGGGAGCTGTCTGGGGAACTACTTCTGTTTCTCTCTCTCTCTCTCGCTCTCTCCCTCTCTGTTCGCTGCTTTTCCCACTTCTCTATCTGGGAGGCCGCCGATGTGATTATATATGAGGACGCGGAGGGGCTCAGATGTGACTGCACTTTTCGGGTCGCGATTCTCAGATGCCAGAAACATTGCAGTTATTCTGGATCTCTCTTCCTCGCGTGTATTCCAGCTCGAGTGTGTGTCGAGCTGGACTCTCTCTCTCTCACTCGGTAACTCTCAGTCCCACTTCCAGGCGAAATCGCGATCTTGGTTCCCAGCCCAGAAGCTGCACACCGATGGGTTCGCCACCTCAGGAGACCGCGTTCTTACACGTGTACCCTTCTACGTCCAGCTCGAAACCCTGTTGGGTCAAGGTTCGTTCCAGATGCTTAACCCGGTTGGTATCGTACATGCTTCGTAGTAACGTGCAGTGCCTTACCTTAACCTATAGTCCTAACCTTTGGGTCACCTCCAGAACCCCGTCGGAACCTTCTTTCTAACCGTCGTAGGAGTTAACTCCACCGTCGGGTTTACGTCATCAAATGAGTTTGATATCCAAGAAGAGAGGCTCGAAACATGGTTCTCATTATTTCCGCTGGGGTTCTATATTATTATAATAATGCTTGTTCACACGAAGAAAACTGACAATACAATATAATATGATAATCTCCGACGGAGCTCTGAATCACCGAAGACGAGTCGAGTCTATTAGTGATAATCAAAAATTTTTTGGTTAAAATGTTCACAATTTAATCTTTCATGTTCTCTTTATAACTATAACTACCTTATAATATGCTAAATATTGGAAAATTAGATTCTTACTAACTAAAAAAGACTATGTACACAGTCTCATTTTATAAAAGTGGAAATGAAGAATGCAATAATTATATGAATGATAAGAAATTATTCTGTTATATGGTCCAAATAATAATTATTTCATTAATTGACATATTACTAATTTCCTGATAATGAGACTATAGTCTAGACAGAACGAACGCTAATTACATATAGATCCTGTCAAGACATTTGACACCTCACGCCACGTCTTGGTAAGTTAACCACGTGGAGAATCGTATCGACGTCTCACGACAGAAGTGTACACGGTTAGGGAATTTCTGGTGATGAGTTGCGTAACTAGCAGAGTTTCGCCCATATGTCTAGAACAAAAATAAACATGTGCTATATGTTTTTATGGGAACCGGAATCAGAGATGGGTCGCGCTTCGTGGGGTCAAACCTAATTACTGGAAGCGCCCAAAATCGTGTTCTGCGTTGTACAGTCGCTGTATACGTGTGTACGGTATAGCTCTTTATCGTCAGCGTCCCTACTAGCTTTGGTGGCAAGCTTTCCCGTAGTTGGGGAAGGAGGACATGGGAAGGACTCCCAGAATGAGCGTTCTGCCTTCAGTGCTGTCTGTGGAAACTCGAGACTGTTTCGAACTCCAGGAACACACCGGCGTGCCACTTACGTGTCGACAGTTGCCCTGCTAGAGCTAATCTTTAGGGCCAGCTCCACATAGTTATGGTTACGGCAAAGCTTGCAGTGCATAACATCCCATCCCATATGTTGCGGTAGCGGAGGTTTAAACTCTAACCTCAAGAGAACACTTCCTTAGGTTAGGTTAGCTCCGTGTTAAGGAACTTCCGGTTACACAAGTAATGGAAGTAAGGAGCAAAACTAGACCAACTGCATACAGTAGTCAAACCTCGGAAATAATTATCTGGAATTACTTTATATGAATACTGGATGTTTCATCTGGAATTAGGTCAAGTAATCTTTTTGTTTCAATAATCAATATGTTTAGAAAATAGAATGAAACAAAATACTAATAAATATATCATGTGTATATAATCTCTCGAAAAAAATATATGAAACACTTTCAAGAGAAAGCTTTGAATGAGTGTAAATGGTTCATGATGATCACCATATTTCACTAACCAAAATGATTTTAAAATTTCAGTGAATCATTATTTTAAATTTTATTCAAAGTTAACTCCAAACATCATCGCTACCTTTCCTTTACCAAGTTGAAATCGAATTTTATTTGTAAAACTGATGAACGAAAGAAAGTCATAATAGAAAGTTGTTGAGACAAAAAGATTTATTATAATATTCACATATACAGCATCATTCGAGTTAAAGTATACAACTGAGTTTAGTGTCAAATTATCCAAATAAAAAATCCCATAAAACACTTTTTACCTACATTAGTCAGTTATTTCAATTAAGGTTAAATCCATGTTTATCTCATTATGTTTTGATCTGATCATTTTGTTTTTAACTTCATTACCTCCACTAGTGGAATACATTCAATAAATCTCAACAGCATCTATCTATAGAGTTCCTACTCTACTGCGAAGGACGATGAGTTGTGAACATGAGTTAGAATACTGACCGCATGATCAGGATTGAGTTCACTGCGTGGGGAGTCACTCTTGACATTTACAGTAGCTCTTCAGCTAGTGTAGTCTAGTCTCCAGTCTCCAGCATCCAGCATCGAAGACGCTACGAGAGACTGAACGCTGTGCGCGGGAAAGCAGAGGACAGAGATTCCTAAGGACTAGGAATAGAACATCCGTAATGTTCCGTACTTTCCGCTCTCTTCCCTTAACTTTTGTCCTTGTTCCCTGCCTCCAGCACACGTACGGTTAAATGTCTTCTCCCCGTAGGCACATAACGACCGTATCACCGAAAGATCGGTGTCCGTCCAGAACCGGAATGGTTTGTAAACTCAACCGGAAGGTTTTACTTAAAAAACCCAGAACATGGAGCAGACACCTGATTTCAACCGACACTTATAGTGACGGTAAATCATAAGATCTTCTCGGATCGCTTAACGCAAACTACGAGCAATCTTTGGAAAACGAGGGAGGATTTACGCGGACACTGATAACGATATTCCAATCTGTGACCCACGACAACAGGTGGTAAAGTGGACACGTGTTGACTACATGATCGTCGATTCACGCTTGAGGTGTGGGTAACATTTTCTCGTCTTCCTCCTTTTCTTCTTATTAGGTGTTCTACTTAATTTATCACCAGATACAGTAAACTTGGAAGTGGTGCATTTCTTAATTTTGCTTATCTACTCTACGCGCTTTTGCCTATACTGGGCAAATGGTTTGCTTCCATATGACCCGTTTCCTCTGGTTCTTCTACATCTCGTTTTCTTTTTGGCTTTTTCTTCCCCCATTTTTCACATTCTGGGCAAAATTGTAACACGAGAAGCTTGAGGGTTGTCCTTCTGATGCGAGAGTCTGCTTTTCTCATTATCATAATTTATTTCTCTAAAACTTAATAACTCCCATCCCACCCCCCACCCAACAGATCGAGAAGATTTTTAGAAGGTTTCATCTTTGACACCCGTATTAGGTGATATCTTCCTCATTAAGTTATAGTTAAATTTATAAAACTATAGATTTATAAACTCATAATTTATATCATGGATACGGTTTTCTGTAATAACATTTATTTCTATCCTGTAAAACATTTTTTCTTATTCATAATTACAGAAAAGAAGTAATATTTGATACTTTATAATGATAATATATGATATATACCTTCGGTATTGTTCTTCGTTGTTCTATGTAGACGTCAAGGAAAACTTTTACCTCAATCTATCATTAATAATAGTTGATTAACTGGAGAGGTTAGGGTGATACAAGTGGGCATTGTTCTCTACATACCGCGGTTTATCAAACTGGACCGTCAAGTTTTTTCAAGGCAACTTATTGAAGTATACGGCGTTGTCCCATTTGGGAAGACTCTATTTTATCCGGTAGAAGTCAGTATCATATGGGAGAAAACCTGAAACCGCAGTACACTATTGGCATTTAACTTTCTTTCCTTGGTAAGTTTGGAACCCGTTTAAAGTAAACCACTCCCAGTAAGTTCTGAACTCTAAAGCAACTTGCAGAAACAACCGGAAACTCTACCGGAGTAACGGAATATCGGCAGCTTATGAATATCCTGAAGGGTTTGAAAAGATACTCATGTTGAAGAATTGTGTATCATTTAAACCACAAATCTGCTATATTAGCGGTGGGATCCCATCGCTAATCATGTTTAATTTTTGCTAAGTTAGTTCGGCACGGGCGGGGGCCCTTGAGAGATTCGTGCAACGCAGTCGCCATCGCAGTACGGGATCCAAAATGAACAGAAGAGAAAAAGTTTCAAAATGACCCCATGATGAGCGTAGGAGGAATACGAACGGCTTCAAAATTATCAAGTGAATCCCGGGTCACTAAGAATCATAAAAATATAATATTTTCAATATTTGAATTTTGAAATGTTCGACTACCCAGCATATTTTGTTATAATTACTTACCCCTCGCGTTGCCATGACTCTGCAATTACACAGCGAGCTTTTTGAGACAAGAAGTTCGACTGGGACCTTGGTCTCCGCACTCTAACTGAAAGAAAAAAAAGCTATAATGAAAAAAGTCCGCCGCGTGCGAAGTGAGGTCTTTTATACCTCTACTTGTGGTTTAAGTAAAGAAGCAAAAATGATTTGTATTAACTGTGAAGCTGCATTTCAAACGTTCTGAAGTCCGTGAGTATAAAAGTCTTACACAGATTTCCCATTATGCTCTTTTTTCTTTCTTCTGTTTCATTATGATACCAAGTTTGCTGTTCAGTTCCAGTGGATTGTAAAGTGTTTAGTTTTTTCTTTCTTCTTGAATGTGATGATTTCATTGTTATCATATCTGGGAATTTTGAAAGACTTAGTGCCTTTTTCCTTTCTTCATCGACGTTAGTAGAAATGAGTTTCTTTTACTTTTCTATTGAAAAAGATTCTGGATGTCTTCCATTATCTAATGGATTTCTTTTAGATATTTTTTAGCGGTTTTGATATCAATAATCTTGAAGTGTTGAAATTCTAACAACGTAAATGCAGTAAAATATATTTGGAGACATCCTAATCAGCTATCTTTCGAGATGATTACTTAGAACTCATACGTACTCTTAGTTGGATGTTACCTGAACCAAGATGTCCAACGGCTATTTAACTGTTTTTGAGTTATGCATGTTGTCACGTGCATATACACGTGACATCATGCATAACTCAAATCAGTTAAATATGGACGGAAAAACCCAATATCATGTTTTTATATGGACACATATGAAACAAATATGATTAAGGTAATAATCATATTGAATAAGAACATCTTAATTATCTCTAATCAAAGATAATTACGTTTTACCGCTCCCAAGCTTTTTTCCATTTCCTAGAGTTTCTTTTTTTTTTTCCAGAGCGGGCCACAGCGAGAGAAGACTCCGAAGAGAGTTCAGCAGTAAAGAAGTACAGTCACGTGTTTTGAAAGCAAAGACTGCTGGAACAAAGGAAAATGAACCCTCCTGCAAGCTCGAGGTGGTTATGTTGCAAGAGGAACGTTAACTTTGGGTTTCATATTGCCTCATCCATACATATGAATCCATATTCACTTCTTCCATATGAAGTTAGAAGAAATAATAGATAATAATTCAAATTTAAAATCTATAAATTAATATATATTGAAAAGAAAATTTATTGTTTATCAGAATGAATGGTTTCTGGTAAAGTCGGAGCGATTCTATGCATCAAGTTGACAGTTTTGTTTTTCTCTTTCTGAAAGTTTCTCTCAGAAATCAAGTGTAAGAAATAAGAATGATGATCACTTTTGGTATTTCTCCTAGCAATAGCTAGAGACGTACTAGAACTGTTTCACAACCCGATGAGCACGGTTCAATTTCTGTCCTCTTTCCATGGAGTTTTTACATTCAGGTCTTGCGTTCAGAGCGTATATTGTTCTACTCTATTGGAGAGGAATCATATACTGTCTCTCTTCGAAGACTCTTTGGTGATCGGCACCTTTGAGTATGGTTGTGTTCTTTTTGTGCTTTTGTTACATATGTATGTTTCTGGTCTCAGGTAATGGACTCCGTGCTAATACGCATCCCAAACGACCTTGTACAGTGAATTTCGTTTTCTCTTATCAGAAAACGTATAAGTGTTATAAAAATAAGCTATAGTAAGCTATAATAAAAAATCAAAATCATTTATAAACGTTAAATGTTATCCTCTCCGGGAGTAGCGAATCGACCCAGACAGAACCCATAAGTGAAGAGCTAGCTGTGGCCTTGCTGGAAGTATAAGTACGGGAGTGAAATTGTCAAATAGCGTCGTTTTACAGAGGCATTTAATATATATCCTAACCCTTCCCGTCGGGAAGGGTTAGGATATATATTAAACACCCATGTACACTCAGAGTGTACATGGGTGAATAAGCAGCCTCACATACTCTGCACCTTAAGTATGGTTGTGTTCTTTGTGTTTTTGTTAGATATCTATGTTTCTGGTCTCAGGATAGTGGACTCTGTGCTATTCAGCAAAGAGTGAGATTCCTGTCTTCGGACTTCTGTGTACTCTCGATACGTAATTTCACATCAATATTGATCGTCTTTTATTTGATTATGTACTCACATCTCAGTTCCTACTTGCATTAAATAAATAAAGGATGACAAGAGATTTGAGTATTAGACCAGAATCTACTAAGTTTAGGAGTTTGTGACATCAAAAACGTAGAAAAATAATTAAGTTAGACAGTATAAAGTTAGCATCTCTGTAACTCTGACTCAGTATAAAGCTCTGTTCTCCCTTGAGTGTTAAATTTTGCGAGATGGATCCTCCTTTTTCTGAATTATTTTCCTGTGATGATAAACTAATCTCCATCCAATATTCAAACAGTATACATACTCGATTGACTTCGGGGAACTTTTGCTCCCTGTATGATATGGAAAAAGATATATGTATTAGATGATAATTCTATTTTAAATTAGTAAAATAATTTAATGAATTTTTTAGTTATTATATGTCAGTTGGACCCACAGTTGCAAGAAAAGCTAGACTTAACCAATAAGTGAAGGGATTCTAGACACACCTTTGAGAATATAACTGCTACAGTATTCTAAACTCATTTAATTATTTAATTAATGATTTAGTTTATTACCTAATTCTTCCAGATAAATAGTTAAATAATAAATTACACCACCTGTGCATATTCTTTTCTTTCGAACTTGGAAGAGGTGAATATATACACGGGTAACTAATGCAAAAATATTTTCAATCACCTTTAGTGGTTGTCTTTTTTTGCTCTCAGACTATGAAGTTCGTTTTGGATGGATATTATTATTTTAGCACAAATATTCCATACTAAAACATAACTTCCGGAAGATAATATTATCCTTAACTCTTCTTAAACATCACGCACTTGTCATACAAATGATATATATAACTGATATAATAGTAAATCAGTTTTTTTAATTCTCTTTTGTTAGTTATGATTTTCTATCTCATTCAGAATGCTCGCGAAAAGAAAAGGCCCATCCACAGGATTATATGAGTCCCAGATAATATCTTAGATCATGTATTAGTAAATAATGAAAAACTGGAGATCAGTAACTCGTGCGAATATGCATGCTCGATTACTTTTGTCCGTTTATTGCTATCGAGGAAATTAAAAACTGTTAAATCAAAATTACTTATCAAGTCAAAGAACTATTGAACTTGTTTATTAATGCTAATTACTAGCCTATGTATGAAAACACGAGGAGAACATGAGGTGAACCATAAATTCTGAGTTGACTGCTGTACAAGTCCGAGAAGCTGTAATCGTTAATGCATTCGTTAAATGTGAGTACAATAAATTCGTGACTCGAAGATAACTCAAACTGAATAGCTGAATAGCTTTACAGTGTTGCAGAGTTAGGTCTGCTCCATATCATCCGTTCCCGCACGACGCATTTCAGGGTGACGTATTTCTGCACGTGAAATCCAGCGCTTCTCTCTCAGGGTACTAGCGCACTACCCTCTAAAGAGACGGGCCTTTCGCCAATTTCGCGATGTCTGAAGGGTGTGCCGAAGCTTAGAAGGGCCGCGTCATTTTCCGGACTAGAGGAGAGCTTAACGGAGAGAACCGCAGTGCATAGGTTATCTATAGAGAGAAACGCGAAGCAATGAATAGCCAACGGATGGAAAGACTCCATCAAGCCTGTATACAATCTTTACTCTTTAGGTACCGTATCTAAAGCGCAGCACTGAGAATCTGTGCCATGCGGAAGAATAGTGTCAATCTCTTATTATGAGTCCATTTGTCTTGGCGGCAGTACCGTTACTGAAAGACCAACTAATCTGGGGAGTTGAATCCAAAACCGAGTTTGCATGAGCGTTCCCGCCCTCCAGAGTCCATACTATTCTCGTCCTTTTCTCGTCTAAGCCTTTCTTCAGCTTCTCAAGACGATGTTGTAAACGGCTTTTGCTAGTTCGGTTCCGTTCTCTATTACCAACCCTATGCGAAAGACTGACACGACTTAGAGAGTTGTCTCATCACCGCACCACTCAGTTTTGCGCACGGTTTACTTCTCGCGCGTGCGTGATTAACCTCAACTAAAGTATAGAGTAAGTTTAGTATGGACTCTATACATGAAAAGAAAAGGCCAAATAAAGGAGAAAGTGAATATATTTTATTAGTATAGTGATCATTGTTTCGGGCCTTATTTCCATATATCACAGTCAATTTCGATACATCCTTTAGATATTTGGAAAGACAAAGGATCTTGAATAAAATTCAGATTAATTCTTCTCATGATACGTAGCTAGTACATAAACATCTGATCTGAAATGCATAACACACTTTATAGCTACTTGAGCGTACCAAAACACATATAAGATGTACAGACGTTTTCATATTAAAGTGCACATTACATACCATTCATACCGTCTAGAACTCTTTTCCTCTCATCTAGATCACTAAAACGTCTCTAAATATATTATGGAGGAAGAGAGAGATTTAGAGACTATTTAGAGACGTCTCTAAATCTCTCTATTTCTCCATATTAGAGGTGCGCTATGTGAAAGGCGCGGAAGATTCCGCGCGCGGGCGTGGCGGCAGACCTAGCACAAACCCTAATTCACCATCTGCAACACTTGGTATATAGACTCCGTTGTACCACATCCGCCATTTCCGTATCCTAACTAGAGATTTTCTCAGAGTAACCTACAGTGTCTGTCTTCGTGGACGATGTCCAAAGATTGCTGGAATGGATCTCGATCACCGCTTAAGTTGCAGAAGATCACGGGTACATGTTTCATACTTCCCAGCGTTGTGGGTAGGGATGTTGGAAAATCCTCCGTGTAGTCTACAGAGCTACACGCATATTGTATTCGCTCGTCGCCTACAACAGATTTGGACAGCAGTGCGTGTATTTCGTGTACTATTTCGTCATTCTCTGGCCCTGTCTATATAAAGGAACTAGTTTCTAATGCTCTTGGATACGATGCGAATAAAGCGAATGACGAAATTCACCTTATGCATCTTTTATCAGGAGTCAGGACCGATTCATTGATCCATCTTGAATAACATTGCATAACTGGTGTATATACAACTTCCTTGAATCTGCTTCTTATGAGATTCATGTCGGAGCCGCGGAGTATTCTTACATTCTCAGTGGATTATAATACACTATTTGCTCTCCGCGCTTATTCCATTGTTCTTACTCGCATAGTTAGAAGGCGGAGCACTCACTCTGAAAGAAGCGAGCTTTTCACTATCAGCGAGCAGCAATTTTCTTGTGGAGTACTCCGGACCATTTGTGTGATAAGCTTTTTGTTTACTGTTGTGTAGGTTTCACCGTTATTCCGAGGACATTTGTGTTGCCTAGGTAACTGTTATAGGTCGTTACCACAGATGTTACTGTTAACAATAAGCCTAAACTGTCTAGCAACATATGTATTTTGGAATAGGAAGTATAGGAGGTTTGACGGTTTAGTCAGATGTGACCATGGTTTGAGGTGATTCGTGGGAAGGGGACCTCTAAATTCTGACTCCTAACATTGTCAAACGTTTCTCATTTCATTTCATCACAAGCCTGGTAGTGTATTGTTAAGACGTTAGGTTTAATCCAACGTTCTCTATCACACATATTACGTATTAACATCTAGGAGTATCAAAGTCAGAAGGCCCTTCTTTTTTATCAAATTCGAAGATTACGCATTATTTGGGGCCGTGAATTCATATTTCAATTGTCCCGAAAGGTCTGCCCCACCTGAAAAGTAGCGACTGTGAGTGTTCTCCAGAAAACTTTCAACCGGAAGCACTGTTTACAGTTCTCCTCGTATCGTTCTTAGAAACTGAGATGAAGTAGCTTTTTCGTCGGTCCCACATTTTTCCAGTGAGTCCCAAGTCCTCTTTACGCTTAAGTTCATTCTCTCTTTTATTTTACACTGGTGCATGATATATGTTGACATCTAGTTGCGAATCGCGTGTGAGACTTCCTCGCTCCGGTGTTCCTAAATCTATGCTGAGTTCTCATGGAACTTTCCTCGGTCTTCCTGTGTGGTGCACTGTAGGAAGTTTGGCATACTCTATATGCAACTTTTCCTCTTCAGTGATTCTCCTCACTTGTTCTCCTTTTCCTTAGGTAAGCTCTCTTTCAGTATCCTCATGCATGAGCTAACACTTTACGATTAGGGTTGACTGTAGCCAAGGTACCAAAGGTTGACTAAACTGATAGGCAGATGTCCTCACTTCTGCCTAGGCTTTTCTCTCGAGTATTACAACCTCTAGTAGTGTAGCAGGGTTCTTCAAGGATGGTATCTGTTGCTCTGGTCAGTCGAATATTTTTTTTGAACCGTTCCGGAAACCCGTTAGTCGATATACGAAAAGGATGAATATTTGCCCCTTGTACAGCCCCGAATATGACGTACGTTTTTTAGTACTAACTAGGAATGAATGATCTCCATAGCACTCATACGAGATTAAGTGAACAACGTTTTTCCTTTTTACACCTTTTGATTGAAGTGATTCAACGGTGCACTTTTTAATCTGAATAGTCCAAATAAATTTAGTGAAATTTGCCACCTTTGTCCTTCGGCCATCTTAACACAAAACGTTGCTGCAGAAATTTGGTTTCAACTTCCAGATTTTGTCCTCTTTGCTTTGTATCAAGAAGTTGTTGTTCCTACTCGAAACGGAATACTAGGAAACATGCATGAACATAGTAAATCTTCTACCTCTTTCCTTCTTTTGTGCGTAAGGGTTTTGGATCATGCAATTGTAAACTCTGGTCACAGGGTAAATAAAGCCACAAGTTAGCATTGGAAACGTCCCCAGGTATTATGAAGAACAAATTACATTCGTTTGGAAATTAAGCGTGTAACCTCTGTTCAGTTGCATAATGGATTTTGCTTGTTCAGTTCTTCGTTACTGCAAGGAGGCTGCGCGCACAAGAAGAACGAAGAAAACATAAAGGTGAGCTGAACTTCGTCACGCTTATTTGTTGGGAAGATGTTACTGTCTCGTGTGATTCATCTTGCGTAAACAGGTTAGCACAATGAGTATCACAACTTCTTATTGCTCTTAAGACTACTGCCGCTCGTCATTGTTGCAGTTTTCGTGCAACTGTACCGTGAATATCCTGGTTGCAGGGGTATGACGCGTTTCAGAAATGCGCATAGGGTATCTGGGACAAAAGAAGTTTATGGTTGCTCCTCCCAGAAAATGTTGTGTTTTTCTACTTCATTCCGTCTCTTGCATTTGGGTTTTCTGTATGTTCTACGGGGCGAACAAATCCAAACTAACACAGAAAATGGCAAATCCGGAACACTCTTGACACAGCCAGTTCTTCATTCCAAACCATCATAAGTTCCATGAGAGAAGAACAAAGGAGTTCAGTCAAAGCTCTCAAAGCCCTCACTGAATACATGATGAGGACAAGACAAACGTAAAGGTTGTTACGTCATAATTCGTCATACCCTGGGTGTTATGTGACTGTTGACCTTACGTCATGCACTTAGGTCACATGTAAGTACTGTTCTCTGAACTGTTGTTCCACAGTGAATCCACACCTAGCCATGACTCCGGGGGAAGTGACCCTTCGGGTTCTTTTTTCCCTTGCAAGGCTTGATGGGTCTTTCCATCCGTTTGCTATTCATTGTGTCGCGTGTTCCTATCATACCAGAGTCGGGATCGTAGTACGGTACGCTGTTACTCAAGAAGACGCGCTGATCTCAGCCACAGGTTAGTGAACTCTCCTCCCAACTGAGAGCATGGTATTACACACGACACCCATGGGTAGAATATGTGAAGATTACAAGATCTCCAATTGTATGCATTGCGCCGTACAGTTAAAGCACGCTTCTGAAGTTTCATAAACGTGCTTGGTATCAGTAATAAATTCCTGATTGGATCTCAGGCAATGCTCGGGGAGTTCCGGGTTTTAGAGTAGTGACTTCCGGTACTTCTCGAGAATTTCCGGTGTTGGATCAAATCTGTCGGAAATTTTCCGAGGAAAAATTTACTTTTTAGCGTAGATTTGGTAAATTTTCCGACAATTGCCGATATGCTTTGCATTCTACCAGAAATTTCCCATTTTTCACGGAAAAGCTCCCCGAGCACTGATCTCAGGTGATCAGTTTGCAGAATCTATCCTCCAAGCTAGATTCTGAACGTAGAAAGCAACCGAATATAGAATTGAATTCTACTACTGAACAAGCCGAAGAATCTCCAGATCCTACATTTGAAGTTTGAAATGAAGTCTGTATTTATCGTCCATCAGTGGTCACGCCCTAGAATCGACCGCATTACAGTTTGAATTACGGACGATTCGTACAACGTCACTGGTTTGGTAGATGTTCGATACTACGCGACGTGTACGTATTACAGACTTGCAGTTGGTCGAGTCTGCATAGCTGACCTTGGCTATTTCAGGAGTTTCGTGGTATCAAAGTGTAGGACCGCTCCCATCGTGGTCTCACATTCCTCACAGCGTCATTCCAACCTTTTTCCATAGTGAATTTTACAGAGGTAATTTTACAGAGTTAAGATAAGAAATGTAAGTGTAAACTATCAGGTATCGTCAGTGATTGTATAATGAGGGTATAAATTAGAATTAAATTTTTTGAGGATAATATATTTACAGATATACATCATTTACGTCAAGTGACTGTAAAATGTACGTACCACCTCCCGAGGTGGTATATAAAATTTACAACCAAAACCTACAAAAACCTTTACGAGAGTTACGTAAGTTCCATAAAACCAGGTTTGAGTGGCCCTATTAGGCGTTCCAAACCAAGAGGTTACGGGAAGATGCGTTTTCCTATAACTATGTAAACTTGTATGGAGGATTCTTTACGCTTACGGAGTATCTGTTGAATTCCTTACGCAGTTACAGGAATTAGAGAATTCTTGAGATCTTCTCGTAAGTTTGAAGTCTAGTTTTTGATGACCTACAAATTTCTGACAACAAACCCTTAACTCTTAACCCTTACTTTCATGCTTACTAGAATTTATTCGTCGTAACGTGGACTGCTGGCATGCTTAACTTCATCAAGCGAGAAGCTCGCGTTGGCGTTTCGCTGGTTTATTATTCAATATCTCTCTCGTTTTATTGTGCTAGCTTATTGAACGTTTCCCTACTTCGCTTGAAAGATTCTGAGAAAACTTAGACGTCCAATCCGTTAGTTCTTACCAGGACTCACTCGCACGTTTATTTGAGTTCCCATAAGGTAACATTGTTGTGTAGGTTTTAAAGTTTGGAGTGTTCTCAAAGAGTCTTAGAACCGTAAGCAGCGTGGAACGAAGTATTAGGGGTGTAAAAGTTCAGAGGAGATAGTTTTCAACGGCGGAGAGAGAACTGGCTGTAAAATTATGACAGATAACTTTGTATATAAGAGTGATTCATTCTGGATCGCGTCCGTGACTGGACATCATGATTTTATCATTCATTTTTTCTTAATTTGTACACTCAGAGCAGTGAAGAATTCATTGCAAAAATGAACAGACGAATGAGTGAAGAGCCGTGAAAAAAATCCACTATGCTTTGCTGCGGGTACCTCCAGAGGTGCTCGCATGAAACACTTACCGAGGTCTGGACTAAGTCGTAACTCACTCCCCGTGAGTTTAGAATCTTTCAGAAGGTTCTTAACTTTGACACTCCCTATTTGATAACAATCTTCAGAACGGGTGAAACAATGACCGTGACCTTGGTTTCTTGGAAAATTATTCTCAGGCCAGATTCAGATGATGCAGACCTCTAAATGTACTTCATCTCCCTATGCTCTGTCTCCACAACCCCAGATAGATCAAGTAAAATGATACGAAGCCAGGGTTCTAATCACCAAGTTCCGGGTCTCTCTGATTTCTATGCAGGAACCTTCATATTACTTTTGGATGAAAAGTTGAATATGATGATATATACACTCATAGTTTGTTTCCTCAAGTGAACACGCGAGGCGAAGAATAGCCGAAGGATGGAAAGACCCCATCAAGCCTTACAAGGGAACGAGTAACTAACGCTCCGAAGGGAGGTAGAACAATGTGGCAGTAGCTCTAAGATCGTCTATTGCTCTTAAAATATCACACACGGGTAGATCAAAACTCCTGCATATAACAAGTGCACATGAAGTAGCATCGCCTACTGCAATTGCTCTCTTGTGGACCGTGCTTCCTAAAACTATCTATAGAGCAATGGAAACTCACTGTCTAAAAAACATAGTGAGAAAAGAAAAGAAATATGATACCTTTAGCACCTCTCATGGTAGTCTCTGGCACAATCTCAAAAAAATTGTCGTATCTCAATTTCTCTGAGTTGAGATACGACTTATTGTTATCAGACGTAGCTTCAATGGAAGCTCTACAAATGAAATTTTATGTACGCCGTGTTCATTATGCTTACCTGATAGATTGTGGTCTGTAAGAATATAATATATATATCCCATATTCTTATTTACAAAATACGTCTATTTTATTTGAAAGGGTATATATGAAAATGTATATAAACAAGATAAATGTAACCCACGGTATATATGAAATGTATACCGTGTAGACGAAAGGGAGACGAATAGTTTTTCTACCGTCCACACCTGAACAACCCAAGAAAGAGCGATCGGTTTTCCTATCTAAGTGAATTTTATTATCACCGAGGTACTTTTAAGCTCAAGAATATGGTGAGGACAATTGCTTCTAATTACAGTGAGAAACTAAAAGAAATTTATATTAGTGAAATGGTACGGCACGCTTTTGGTTGCGAGTATACTATGTTATCTTGATTGCTGAACTCGATCCACCCTTTATTATCGAGTTACTGTTTGATCCACCATATTCACTGATAATCGAGTTATGAAGCACGAGAGACGAGCAAAGACTTATGGGTTTTTTCTTGCTCTCCTCGTGTTTCCAACCATGAGCTAACAAATAATGTTTATAAAATTTTTAAATTTTTTATATCTATTTAGTATATATATTTTATTTAATATATATAATATATATCCCAATAACAATAAACGAGCAAAAGTTCCCAGAGTTCATTTCGCATGCATATCGACTGTCTCCAAGTTACCTCTCCCATGTCTGACATGTAAGTTTTCTGATTTGAAGTTCAGTTCTCTCTTTGTCGAAGTTTCAGATCATAATACTTTACTCTCTGTTTCGCTTGAAGCTTATTGAAGCTTATTGCGAGTGAAGTTCTTCATCAGACAAATGTATATGAAATACTGACATGTAAATCCACCTAAGCTTCTGACATGACGAGGTAACTTGAAAACGGTCGGTTATCAGTAGAAGGGTGGATCAAGCAATACACAGATAAGAGAGGTGAATCGAGTTGAGCAATAGTTGCTTCATGTTATGTATACAGTTGTTTAATGGGTTTTGAGTTATTCTTGTATCCTTGGCACTGATAAATATTTCATATGATACATAATGTAATCGCGTGCTGAATGGAAAACTCTAGTTGTGAACATAGTTGCTTGGTGAAATGTCACGTTGTTCTTTTTTCCTTTCTCCCAGTTTTACTCCAGAGGTTTCAAACCCCTCTCGGTATAAAAGAGCTTTAAACCCCCTGTATGACTACAAGTGCTCCTGGTCACCCAATAGATCGCATTTCTCATTCGTTTTCATATAATGAGAAATGCGATCTCATCACGATTACATGATTAAGTCTTCATCCGAACATGGAAGCGGCAGAAAACAAAAATCAAATGAAAGCTCTTCACTAGCTTTATAACTTGTGATTCATCTCATAACAAACTACTTCGTATAGACCAAGAAATGTTAATCTGAAGATTCAAGGTTTCCTGGATCAGAAGAGAATCTTTTCTTGAGATTCAAAGTACAATGCAACCAAAAAAATATTCATTTCAAGTTTCTATAGTCATACCGGAGGTTTAATGAGAATATATATTCACTCTAAACTTCTTTTCGAATTCAAAATCCTCTTTATAGAAAGAGCTTTTGGAAGGTCAGAAAAGCTTCAATAGTAAGTTATTGTTTTCTGATAAATTTTAGAGCAAAATCAATTACTATTTTTAATGCCACCTTTTGCATCAGATTTGGAAACCGAACGAACCCAGACAGATGCAAATCGCTCGGAGTAAGCTAGATAACCCATACCCTGAGTATCAGTAGCGAGGGCATATAAAACATATACTATATTCACATCTCTTCTATTCCTGTAAAACTGTACGGTTACTTAGCTATGCATAGCAAGAATCAGCACAGTACAGCAAGTCCAGTTGTCAACCCTGAAAGTCTTTCTCTTTCTCTTTCATCGAAGCGTATCATGTTTTGGATCTTGCTTCCAGTTGCTAGGGGCTCTCAGGCGGTAGGGTTTGGTAACCGCCATGAGGACGAGGCGAGTCGACTGCAGTCACCGTCATCGACGATGCTTTTAGAATACACTACTCGGTAACGGTGTATCGTAGTCTTCTCAGAATCTGTCTTCTCACACTACAGTTGTAGAGGAGAACACGCGACACAATGAATAAATAACCAACGGATGGAAAGACCCCTTACAGTTGTAGAGTACGTACCAGGTTCATCCACGGCAGCTGCAGCGAGCTGTAATGTCCTGTACTGTTGCTTTTCTAGGTGGGAGCCTTTGGGGCTCTAGGAGGACTAGGGCGAGGCTGGTACTGTATATAAAACGGAATTACCCCATGGTTGACTGGTTGACTGGTGGGCCCGGTCATGATCCGAAGTCAGAACGTTATCCGGCTTGACCAAGAAAGAGGTAGCTTTACTGCAGCTTGACTGTACTTGGCGTTCTCGTCGCAAACGTCCAGCAGCCGGGATTCCAGCTCGCAAACACCCAGACATACCGACCATTCCAGCGTAAAGCTACTTGCTACCTATGATTACCAGTGAGCCGTCTCTCCTAAGGATTATCAAGAGTACATGAGGGTCCCGAAGAAGTCGTGAAGCATTTCCATTCCAGTAGTGCGAACGAGTCAAGTATAAGATTTCCGCGCATTCCTTTGCTCTTGTCCCTCCTGAATGACCCTACCCTACCCCACCGCACCCCACCTCACCCCGGATTCCTTACGGGCTTATTTATCCCTGGGGTTGGGTTCGCTTCGGGCCTCGGAGAGGGTTTGCGGAGGGTCAGGTTGGGTTTCGACGTCTCGTATAAATTTAGTTTGCATTTTCGTTTTTCCCTTAGAAGTTTAATCGATTCATCGTTCAATATTATTCTTGTTAAATCTTTATAAGGGAAATAAAAATTATATAAAACAATATACTTTTTTTCTCATAGTGTACTTTAGCTTGTTTGTGTGATATTTTAATAACGATAGATGACCATAAAGTTACTGATAGCGGGACTTAGCCTATGTGTTCTTCTTCTCTTTGGAGAGTTGGTTGCTTGGATCTTCGGGTCCCTCTTTTCCTTGTAAGGCTTGATGGGGTCTTTCTATTCATCGCGTCGCATGTTTCACTTGAGCTTGAAAGAAATATTCTCTTTTGCTCCATAAAACTTTATTTTAACATTTGTTCATCAACACTAAATAGTTTATTTTGAACTAAATTACAATAGTTATTTGTAAAGCTAGTGAAGAGATTTTGTTTAATTGTTTATTTCCCAAGTTCCATTCTTGGATGAATATGTTATCAACAGAATCATTATCTTAGTTGTCTGAAGTCGGAACCGTGAAGGAGAAGTACTTGGATTTCCAAGAGTACGTGTATGCATACATGGGGTTTAAAGGTCAAATGTAAACTACATCCACATGTATATATTTTTGCATTTATTAAAAAAATGTGAACCAATGAATAGCAAACGGATGAGAAGACCCCATCAAGCCGTACAAGGGAAAGAAGGACCCGAAGGGCCAAGCAACAACTACCCCGAAGGGAAGAACAGCGGGACTAAGCCCCGCTATCAGTAGCTCTAAAATCGCCTGTCGCACCTATAATGTCGGAGACCAGAAAATCAATATGTCTGCAAACAACTGGTGCACCAGAAGAAGCATCACCTACTGCGATTGCTCTTCTGTGAATGGCGCCTGCTAAAGCTCTCTGTAGAGCAATGGAAACTCAAGGTCTAAAAAACATGGTGTAGAAAGAAAGAGAAAGTGGTATCCCATGGCGCCTCTCATGATAGGCTCTAGCACAATCTCTCAGAGAGACGTCGAACTCCAAGCCCGTCGATCCGTATATCTCCAAAGCTAAGGGGATGAAACGATGTCCTACTTGCATACCTCTATACTTGGTCACTTTCGCTGCTGCCGCCACGCCTGTCGTCCATCCTGGGGGATGGATAATCACATGTGCCGCTACTAAGTCCCGTGTCGGATCTGTGACAACCACATCAGCCACTGAGACATGATCCTCCCTCATCATGTATAAGTCAGCTCTCACTGATCCTCCTGTCTGAAAGACATACCAACGCTCTCTCCATGTCATGTGACAGCTCTCCCGTGCTAAGGCAAACACGACGTCTCTGATGGCATCGTGGGTAGCTATCCGCTCTCCACCATGAGGACATCGAGCAAGATGACGACCCAATGTGTCGAGCGAGACACCGCACTCGCAGGTGGATAATGCCGAAGCAACAGGCTGGACCAAGCCTAGACGGAACCTCATCGCTGTAGAGAAGATAGTCGGTGCGAGTCGGAACTCTCTAATGCAAGGTCGAGCTATGAGTCAAGAGCTTGCACCCTTGTCCGAACAAGAGCGGAGTCGAGCTCTAGTATCCCGTGAGATGGAAGGATCCACTAAGAGCGCATGGAGAACCTGCTGGAAGTGGTGTCTCGTCAGAGAAGACTGTAGTCCGCGAGATCCATCGGTAGCTAAGGTATCAAATCGAGGGTGTGTCTTACGTGCCTCAAGAGTCAAGCTATCTCTTGTCTCACGGAGACATATCCGTAGTGGGTAAGAATCACCTTCCACCTCTGTCACATAGCTCTCCAGAATAGGTCTATCTCGCACAAGAAAACGGTAACAGAGCCAAGGTGCTGAGAGGACCCAACTACCCAAAAAGGCTGCCGCCGCAGTCTCCTCCATGGATAATAGACCCACCCCATCACATGATATCGACAAAGAAGTCTGTCTACGTGCGAGAGATCTTGCCACACAGTCGAAAGTCCCCGATCCTATGATGTCGCCAAAGACCCCATGATCTTCCTATCAAACTCTCTAAGACGTGAGATGAAGATAGGAGATGGAGGTACTGTGCGGAGTAGGTAACTAGGACATCGTGCAATGGAAGAGGAAAAAATACCAAAGGCAACCTGAGGATCCTCCAACATAGGGAGATCCTCGATATGCAAGACGTCCTCCGCCAAGGCAACATCTAAGAATCGAGAGACAAAGTCCTCTGTACCCATAGGTACTCCAAGGATGCGTAAACCATCTGTAGGGGTAACAAATCCTTCCGGGAGCTGTAGGTCCGACGGTATACCTATGGGAGACCAAGCCTTGCACTTTGACACCTTCACCCTCAGCCCTACCAAGGCCAATTGAGAGACAAGGTGGTCAAAGGCAACACCGACTTGGTCCGCCGGACCTACGATGTGCGTATCATCAGCTAGAGATGGAAAAACACAACCTGGAGCAGCCAAGGTGGTGACCAAGAGAGCTCTATAGTGAGCTAAGGCAAAGAGGGATCCACCCAAAGGATCTCCCTGACGAGTACATGTAGCGGAGCTGATGATTGTAACCCCCTATATCGTAGGACCGTGCTGGTAGTAAAAAGAAGAAGAAGAACCATAGAACGATCGCACGAAAGGGACGAGACCCGTCAGAGATCTCCCGTCATCCAGGAGCTCCCTAAAGATAGAAGCGCGAGAAACGCTATTAAAAGTGTTTTCCACGTCTACTTGTAGGACAACCCGATCGGAATGGATGTCCAATAGAGCTCTAATGCCAAAAGACACAGACTCACAACCTCCCGGTGTCACAACTCCAAACTGGTGTGGGCAAAGGTGGTCCTGAAAAGTATCTCGAAGCTGAAGGACAATGATACGACTGATAAGTCGTAAGAGAATCTCATCGATGGCTATCGGTCGAATCCCTCCCCCATCCTTCGTCATGGTCAAAAGTCTAGCTACCCCTAGTACCTGAGCTATAGACTGAGGAATATGTCCTTGAGCTACTGCTGCCGCTACCTGAAAAAGCTCCGTGAAACCACTAGAGGGATCGTCTGTCTGGAAACAATCCCGTAGGTGCTCGTAGACCATCCCAGACAGACTTCCAGAGGATAGACGTGGAGCTGTACACAAGGCCTGGGCAAACAAGGATCTATCGAGACATAATGGCTCCTCAGGCTGATAGTCCTGAACCTCAGGTGGTAAGGGATCACCCGGTGAGAGATGAAGAAAATGCAACGCAGCGATTGTCTCCTCAGTAGGACATGCCAATGACAAAGGATGCAATGCTCTAGCAGTTCTACTGTACTCTCCGACTTGACCTAACATCCTACAACGTCGTATGCGAGTGGAACATGAGACATCACGTGTAGAGACAGACTCACTCCTACCTCGTACCGCACGGACTGGTTCCTCCTGTAAGGTCGCCCAATCACCAGCACGAAATCTCCGAAGACGAGCTGTCACCTCTCGATGTTCTCCTCTGTCACTTCGAGTATAACGGAGACACCAACGAGGAAGTAGGAGGAACAGTAACCACATCGCCTCGTCCTTGGAGTTCCGTGCCAACATGTCAAGAGGTAGACGGAATGCTTGTCTCACCTCGTCATGAAGAGCACGAGGTAACCGATGGAACAAACGCGGACAAGGAAAACTCGTCTCGAACAAACTCAGAATAGTACTAGAGTGGCCTCTCAACCACTCCCACGACTCTGGAGGAACTCCAGAAAGAAGGGCTAATGGTGCCATAATGACTACACGTGTAGACCTCCAATCTCGGCTAACCTGAGCATCCCATGTGGTCGTATCATAGCTCTTGTGCATATTTCTCACATGAGATTTTACCCCTTGCGAGGTAAATAACTGATTGCACACCGGACATGGTGTGTCTCGAATCAGTCTCGATCTCATGAGAGAGAGAGTACCCATAGCTAAAGAAAAGATGATATCCGATCAAACGGTACTCGTGATAAAATCATCTCCAAACAGAAAAGAGAAAATAGAGATAAAAATAAAAAGAGAAAAGACGAAGAAAGAAAGAAAAGAACAAAAAAAAGAAAAAGAAAAAGAAAGAGAGAAGAGAAGAGAAGAACCCTGATATGTGTAGATAGAGAAATGAATACACAAAATGTGATAAGAAAACCTTAAAAAAGACCCTCTCTAACCCTAAAACTGAAACTATTTAATACTCACTCATCTCTCCATCAAATGTGCCAATTCCTAGATCAAAAGAAACAGAAATACAAACTGAAGAAGAATATGTAAAAAAGACCCCACTATCACACTCTAACACCCTCCCCTCACACTTTCACACTCTCACTCTCCCGCATTCTCTCTCCGCCCCCTCTCCGCGCGACCATTTCATCATTAGAAGTGGACCGAGTAGTGTAGACACTGGAGAATGGAATAAGATGTGAATGGGAGGAAGGGATTCAAGAGAAGGAGAGCGAGGAGAGAGGAGAGAGAAGCCAAGCCAAGCTATGCTATGCTCTGCTGCTGCAGGGCTTTGCATTTATTCAGTCTTTTACTTTTTTGAGTTTCCTATGTTTTTTTCTTATTTTTATTATACGTCAAGATACTAAAAGTACAATAGACCATGGGGCAAGTTGGAGTTCAAAGCCAACTAAGTGGTACTGAATTATGCATATTTCAGGATATGTCTGTTTTATACTGGAGATATAATATAAAAAGTAAGATATAAAAATATAAAATAAAAAGTGAAAATCATCAAATTTTCTTACTATCGCATCAATAGAATAAGTACTAAAACTGGTAATACCATGTCAAGTTGAACCTCTAAAATCCTAAAATATTGTTATCTATACAATATCTTATATATACTTTCCAATGTTATATTTTTCCATCTATGTTAAACATCATCCATTCAATTCTTCACCAGTTTGGTATTTCTATGCATTTGTCTCTTTCTCTATAGTTTTGAAAAAATGAATCTGCAGAATTAAACTGAAGAGCTTTAGTTGAGTATTTTGATCGCAAGCTGTATAGTTTCCAACCGCTATTGTGTGATATTTGTGTGAAAGATGCATAAGAAAACACAAGGTATCTAGATATGCGAATCAGACTATAAAGAGAATCAAAATGAGTCTTTCAACCTCACTAATGAACTTTCTATATTTTTCTATAAATATAATATAAAGTTATAACGGAACCGTAGCAATATAATCTACATCCGAGTCTCCAAACTAGACTTTGAACTCAAATGTTAGACAAAGCTCCTTAAAACGTAACTCAATGCAAAAGTTTACATTGAGTTACGCTTTAATTTGCAACAATATCACACAATCTAATGCTTGATAAAAATTGCATCCATCTAAATCTTCAGAAAAATGTTGATTTGAGAATGATTTATTTTTCACCAATCGATCTTCAGACAGATAAGTCTTTTCTCTTGACTCCTTTGGCTTTTAGAAATTTCAGATCTGATCTTGATAGTCAAGATATCTCTTGCATTTGGTCTTGATGATCGAAGTCTAAAATATTCTCTTTACATCCTAAATTCACACACACTTGCAGAACTGATTGCTCGATCTGAGACCGCCGTCTCCTACAAGTACATCTAGCTGTCTTTTTTCTAAAAATATCTTTTTCCTATAGCTCAAAGTCATGCACACTTGCAAAACAGACCGTCGATTTGATATCAGTCTTCTCTTACAAATAAATATCATAGTGACACCTAGAAAAAGCAATTTGGAGTTCTTTTCGCTAAAAATAATCAGAAATTTGATCACAAGAAGTCAAAAACTACATAAAGTAGTCCCCTATGTCTCAACTTCAATCACTACTTAGCATATAGCAATCCAATCTTATCATATAAATAGAGCAAGAGTATTCATTTATCATGTTGGCACAAATCACGATGAGCTTGATCCACTGATCGTGAAGAACAAAGCAACACTAGGTTGCAAGTGAACAAAAACTGACAACATCTTCTTCTTATGAATCATTTTTCATCATATTTCTCAATTTTTCGAACAAAATGTTGTTTTATCTTTAGTTTTCCAACTCGATATTTTGATTTCGACCAATGATATCAAGTTTAGACTTTGGAACAACTCAAGATGAGTCTAATCCTAGTAAGAAACTTATGCATTATTTTCTTCCCTCTCCATGTCCAATTCTCTTCAAGACACTCAAATCCAATCCACTTTTTCAAGAATTGTATTCTCTTATTTGTAATATACTCAGATATGAATCCATTGACTCCTTGCGTGCATGTGTTGGACCTCTCAGTTCTCCAAAACGTCCCTTGATAGATCACAGGTGCAAATTGATATGCAACTTGTTGTTGTATAGTGCATACAAGCAGACCCCTTGCATCTTTAGTATAGTACTGATGATCATTAAATACTGAATCAGCAAGCTAGTGCTTAGCTTAAAAATTCCATCTTTTAACATTCATAACTTGTCGTAAACATAAAATAGAAGAAAATTAATATCAATGAGTACTTTACAAAGAGCTATGCCAATTGATGTACTGAGAATGACAAACTGAAAGTCCAGTAAAAAGTTCATTTAAGTCATATGAGCATCTTTTGGAACGATAATTCAAAACCATACAATTTGTGTTTTTGGTAGAAGTAGATCCAAGACACTACACCATGACCATAAAGATTTCAGTCAGTATTGAAGCTATATTTCTTGATATAAAATATTTATGGTTAATATTTGTGTTTGGAGATATAAGCTTTATTCTTGTACATCCAAGGTGAAAACTCTAACTCATCAAAGATCTATCTTGAACGAAGATTCACACAATCATAACACAAGTAATCGCTAGACATTCTATATTATAGAGTATATAGATCTTTTATATAATAATCTTCAGAAGATATGTCTTGTTAACCAATCTAGCAATAGTTTCCTAAGATTGAGACCCCTTATTGTTACAGTAAACCCGTGCATATCAATGATTTGATTTAGGGTTGTGATAAGTTTCGCTAGAGCTCTTATTACATTTGAATGACCAACAAGACAAGACCTCATCTCTCACAGTCCGTATGAATAAGCAATACTGCTTATTAACCTCTTCCATCTGAAGATAGAACAGTGGAACATATTCATTTCAATATTTAACGTTTGGTAAAGAAGGGTTAGGTGATAAATTATTGTCTATAATAAATTAAATGTCTATTTAGTACTATAGTCTAGTCCTTGTAGTTTTTGGAACGTTGTGTTTGTATTATGTCCATATATGTTACAACTCTCGGTCGGATTATCATTTAACACTTACAGAACAAAATATTTTTTTATTAGTTTAGTCTAGATTTTCTACATAACACTTACATATTTTCTGATAAGAGAAAGCAAGCAAAAGTTCGCCAAAGGAGGTTTGGGATGCTTATTCTCTATGGAAGTTTCAAAAGAAATTTTTCTACACTCTACACCCTAAACCCTTGTACACACATTTTCTGAACCCTAAACCCTACCCTCTAAAGACTCTAAAGCTACAACCCCTCTTAAGATCCTTTGCAGATTTGTGCTTTTCCTATCCAACAATTAATTTTGATTTCTTGTATTTTGTCCAGAGTATTCCACTTACTCCTGCAAAAGAACAGATGATTAAATATTATTGCTGAATAGAGTCTGCATAGATTGGAGTGACAGGGCATTCAAACCTTCCCTGTAATTTTGCTATACCATTAGAATTTATTTCCGACGAAGTATCTGGTCAAAAATTATCAGCGCCTTTCATTTCCTTCAAAAACATTCAAAAGTTATAGACTTACTGGAAATAGGACTATAGTAAACATTTTACGGGGTATCTCTATATATACTGGTGATGTTTCAGGAAAGCCCATAAGAAGTGTTTGCAAAATCGACCCCATGGCAAGCTTGGACATGTCGTAAGGGATTCTGGAAATATAATGTCTCTCTTCCTTTGTATTTTGAAGTGGCTTTATGTAGGATACATCCTCCGCAGTGGATTATCAGGCAAGATAATTGATGAACTATGATCACTATGATATTAAAATAATATTTCTGGAACAACTTGTCTATACCTAATAGATAAGATGTTCTCTGGGCTAGCTCAAATTTGCAAGAGCTGTATATCAAGCAAGATGCTGTAGTTGAACGATTGTTAATGTTCTAAAGCGTAATACAGGCAACTACTTCATTGTCATTTCTGTGAATGTACATTTGGCTACTTTGTCAATCTGGCAACATGTACATACTATTCTCTAGATGATAGGAAGTGTTTCACTAATGGATCACAACTATACCGACAGAGATGAATTACTATACTAGAATTATTCCTTCTTATGATTCTGAAGTTGCGATCAGATATAACTTGAAGTGTCAAAACTGAGAAGATCGGATTAAATCTCTTGAGGGAATACAGATTAGAACATCGTTCATCTACAAGATGAATATCTCCACTGCCTTGTACAGTGAATTTCGTTTTTTATCAAAAAATATGTAAATGTTAAAAAATATATTATAATAAAGTATTAAAGAAAATCAAATAATTTATAAATGATATATATTAACCAGTCTCGGAGTAGCCAACTGATCCAGATATACACCATAAGTGAAGATATTACTGATGAGAGTTAAGTTCTAGCAGTAATTAATATTTCATTATATGAGAATATTAATTTATGTTCTAATCTTTCTCGCCAAAAAAGAGTTAAGACATAAATTACTGTACATTTCTAAGTGTACATGAGATGAATATCCATATCATAAGATTTTGTCTATTTGAGTCTTTCAGTTTTTGCTATGCCTTAGCATCACTAGTTATCGTGTCAGATTTTACGTGAAAGTTCTCCAGGAAAATGTGAGGTTCGTGACTGTGGAGATATCGTGTGCTGAACAGAGACAAGAAAGAGAGAAATAATCACGAGAACAAGCTCCACAAGATATATCACCTCCCGCTTTATGTACACTCTCGTTTCTTTCTCTCTAAGAACACAAAACTGAGAAACATGCCTGAATGATATATAATCTGCACCCAACCTCCTAAAACAAGTCTTTGGATCTCAACCTAGACCCAAAACTATCGAAGCTAGTTCAAAGCAAAGAAAACATCCCATTGCTAACAAAAAGTTTTGCATCAATATCAAACATTTCAAACCCCGGTCCAAAAAATATCCATATACAAGTCCTTAGCTAAAACTAGCTACCACAAGTCGTACATAACCAACTAGAACTCTAACGAATCTAAAAGAGCAAAGATCGTAGTGAAAGAACGATAAAAGATCTATCTGAGAACTTTAATCTTTCTCCAAACGGTCTTCAGATTTCGATATGGTCTTCCTTTTTTACTCTGTTGGTCCCAAGAACTTTTAGATCGGACTCTTGACAACCAAGATATCTCCACTTTTTAATCGTAAGTGATCGGATCTCCAAAAACTCCTCCATGTGGCTTAAACTTACGTATATCTGCAAAATGGACCGCTTGATCCAAGATCCGTCTTCTCTGATGTGTACATATGACTACTCCGAGTTCACTGAGATACACTGTCTCTTCATCAAACTAGTACGAAGTCTGCATAGATCTAAACCTAATGACGTCTGCGTGCTTGCATTGGACCTCCTAATCTCTCAAATCGTCTGCCGACAAGTCGTAGATACAACCTAACTCTTTAAGCTGTCCCTTTATGTCAGTCTCATTACATGAAGTTTTCTCTCGATTTGATCAAGCAGCCCCCTTGCGTCCTTAGTATAGCACCAAGAACCGCAAATACCCCAATCAACATTAGTAAGCTATGGCCTAACTTGATTTTCTCATCTTTCGATCTCATAGTCTCATCATTAAACGCTCAAATGAAACAAATGAAGTGCCTTTGGGAACCTAGCAACGAGCTCTACCACTTGGTGCAATGAGAGCAAGATCCAAAATAGATCAAAAGTTGTTATTTCTCTCCATAAGCATCTTTAGAGCAAAAACATAGAACCCAAAAATATGATTTTCAAGTAAGAGCCGGTCCCCACGATGACATCCATCCCCTCTAAACTTATGCATCCTCTGGCATGCACCAAAGATACCAACCAAAGAGTAGATCAGCACATACACGGTCTTGTCATCATACTTCTCATCTTAGTCAACCTCATCCTCAAGCTTGCAACCTTATCGTCATCTTGAAGTTGCAACCCTGTCATAATTTTCTCTAGATCTATGCTCATCAATCCTCTTCTTCAGTCTTCATCCATTCGGCTTGTCTTCAGTCACCTTCTCTAAATCTACACGTCTTCCAAGATGTGTTTGAAGACATAGAAGGAGCGAACCATCATACTCTAGAAACACCTCCCATCCACCCAGTTAAACCTCATGAGGTTTGTGATCTTAATGTCATAGTAGACATCATCCGTCATCTCAATCATCACCATTTATCCTGATTGTAACCCTCAACCTCAAACCAATACATGTCATCGTACATATCTCTCTTCTCTTTTTTGATTTTGAAAAAATTCACATCCTCAACCGTAATCATTATTGTCTTGCTGTACAATGGTGTCCTTCTCAAACATCATATTTCTTTATCTTCTCTTCTGAAAACCTTTACAACCTCCCAAGCATCATTCTCCCAATCCTAATGGCTTTCTCTTTTTTAAGCCATCCTTACCCATCATCCTATACCTGTAGCTCTGAGAGCATCCGTCCATTCTCCTTCATCCTCAGCTTGTCGTTTGTCCTTGATGATGTCAATGTTTGCATCATGGACTTCTCTTGTAGTAGCACCCAAGATCTCTTGTGAAATGAACACAATCATTGCATCTCGAATGCTTTCTTCCCAACCTCTCTTCACATCTATCATCATCCCAATATCTAATTGTTGTTTGCATGCAACTAGTTCACCCATTTGAATTGTTTATCTTTCGATCTTCTCTTCCGATTGTGAACGATCATCCTCCATGACCAGATCTGGAGAAACAATCTCTTCTTTAACCTTCTCCTCCCAAGTCTGCTTCTCGAAAGAGTCTTTTCTCTTATATGTTCATGTTCCTTCTGCATCATGGATGCACTATCCAACTCGAGCTAGTTGGTCTTACGTGCTCGTCCAAATCATCCCTATGGAGATCATGTTCAATCTCCTCCATCCTAACACCATAGCTTGTAGCTTTGATAGCTACAACTGCATGTGCTACAAAGTAATCATCCGTAAATTTCTTCATCCCTCCTTTACCAACGTTGGCTTGAAGGAGAGTACTCGTACTTCTGAATGTAATCTTTCCATCCTCCGAAGCAATAACCTCAAGTTGCAAAGACTCTGTAAAGTCCATGCATTCCTCTCATTGTTGATTAGTATCAGCACACCACATACAAGGATGTATCAGAGCTGGTTAGGTTACAAGCTCTGTCACAATCGGTAATCTCTTTCTTCCAACCTAGTAACCTTAGCTTGCAAATCTTGCATCTTTTGTCATAGGTCCTCGATGGTTGGAATCCTTCTCCTCTATGATCACAACTGGAGGTTGAATCTCAAATACCATCCGAACTGGTATGGTAGTCAGTGATACAAATGTCAACTTTTTATCTTTTTTCATTGTATTCTCCAGTTGGCAAGAAGCTCAACCGCTTTATGCATGACCTCTCAATTTCTTGTCAATCCTCTTTCTTCCTCCCCATCCTCCAGAAGTAATTCCAACTATTCTTGCCATGGTTCATAAACATCTTGAAGAAGCAACTCTTTCTTGTAGGTCTCGCTTCTTCACCCGAGCAGTTGACAGAATTGTCTCTCCAATTCCTTTAACAGCTCTGTAGGTTGTAAACCTTTGTTACATCGGTGAACTCATTCCAAAAATGATTTCTTGGTTATTCAATCTGAGTTTGTTAAGAAATATTCCTCCATCAATGCTTATGAAAACGTATCCTAGTTCCTCCCAAAATGCTTTGTTAGATCTTTCACATGCTCCCTTATCTCAAGCATAGCAACTAATTTGATGTCTCGATCATTTCTTTCTCCGATACTTGATCCAAATCCATCTTCATCTTGTAACATCTCAAGTACTTTGAAATGTCACTCTCATAAACAGATCGAGCTTGTCGATCATCCTTCGAAGCGTCTTCGTCCTCAAAGCCTCTTTTTGTTTGTTCTCTTGCTGTTGTCGCAAAAACAAAATGAAGGCTTGAAACATTCGTGCAGTTGGTACATCCAAATGTCACCCCTGATATCTCTTTTGATCTATTCATCCCGTCCATAGTCATGGCTCGTCCTTTCCTCTAATGATCCCAAAAGTTGTACATATCCATCATCTTAAGTCTACAGCATCCTCTCAAACAACCGTATCCATCTTCATCCTCGTTCATGATTGTTGATCTTCTCTTCTAAGTTCCAACACAAAATCTCCATCCGAGACATTCTCGTCGAGTTCATCACCGTATCATATTAAATTTTACATGAAGGTTGTCTAGGAAAATGCAAAACAATTTTCCTCACATCTCTCAAATTGTCTGATGAAACTTTGTATCGTCTTCAATTTCATGAAGAACTCCGATTTCTTATCACGATGGATCCAAGGACAACAAGTTTGGACTCCAGAACAGCCCAAACGATCCAACTCTCTTTCGCACGTCACTGAAATACTATAAATCTCCTTCCCTACGTCTTAATTTCTCCTAGAATACATCTTATGATTCGCCTCTTCACGAACTATCTTAACCAGTGCGTAGCTTGCACAGATCTGAACTCAATGACGTCTTGCGCGTTTGTATTGGACCTCTCAATCTCTCAAACCGTCTGTCGATATATCATAAATACAAGCTAACCTCTTAAGCTACCTCCTTACGTCAGTCATAGTATGTGAAGTTTTCTCCTGATTATGACCAAAAAGCCCCCTTGCGCACTTAGTATAGCACTAGGAACAGCAAATACTCATTCAGCATCAGCAAGCTAAGATCTAGCTTGATTTTCTCATCTTTTGAACTTCATAGCATCACCATTAAACGCCCAAATGAAACAGATGAAGTGTCTTTGGGAACTTAGCAAGAACTCTATCACTTGATACAATGAAAGTCGAGATCTGAAATAGATCAAAAAGTTGTTATTTCTCTCCATGAGCGTCTATGGAGCAAAAATATAGAACTCAAAAATATGATTTTCAAGTAGAAACCGGTCCATGATGCGATAATGATCAATTGTCGTGTAGTGTAGTATCATACGGTTTAATTCTTGGTGTGGATATATAATGTGCTAAGAGACCAACAAGCTGATGTAGCATTCTACCCAACAGGCTTAGCGAGAAAATGAAAACTGTAGATTTTATGTATCATTGTATCTTAGGACTGCAAGTTCTTTATCGCTTAGACTCGTATCGACATATGATTTATATCAAAATCAAGATCATTGTAAAAGAATTTCTTAAGATATCAACATTACTTAAAAAAATCAATAAATTATGCTCATATGAGAATATGCTTCCAAAGTCCACTGAAGTCTCCCTCATACTCGACTAGTTCGTTTGGGATACATATCATATTCGCTAAAGCATAGCTCTTTGTAAGACTAAAGACTCTTTGTACCTAACCAATTTTCAGAAATATTCGCACTTCACTTTACGGCCGGTGAAAGGCACCGACGGTTGACGGCGATAGCCCAAATCTAAATCGAGGATAGATGCCAAATCTTGTGTCGCGCGTGTTTCATATTACTTGTTATGGAAAGGTTATTATACCGGTCGACCGGCATAGTGCGTCGGTTCAGTCGTTTGGAGTGCGGCACAAAATTGCTCCTACCCGAAATATTGCAATGACGGCGGTGTCTGCTGCAGTGCTGCCGTCATTGCACGGACCTCAACTGCACATGCGGAAACTCGTCGCAAACCGACCATGGAAACGCAGGTACAGTGGACCCTCCGTAAATGCAATCCCTCTATAACTGATAACTGCAAGGCGTTCTGAACTTCTGGTAGTAAGCTTTACTACAAGTCAAACTTTTATTCCTTCTTACCTGTGAAGTCATTTAGCTTTCTCCGAGGCCGTACGTACTTTTACTAGATTATCATGCTTGACTTCTACTCTGGTTTTTTGGTTGTCAACGGGCGTTTTGCTCGTTCCCCTTCCTTTCTTTTCGTTCCCCTCTTTCGGAAGTTTGAATCTCTTTCCTCTCGACTTCCTTCCAGCACCTCCCAACTTTTGAAGGTTAGAGAGACCGTTAGATACGGCCCTGTATCCGGCTGTTTTTCTGGCTTTACCCTCGTCTGTTTCTCTCGTGGTGATTTCCAGCCTTTGTAAGAAGATCTCCAGCTGACTTCTAAGTTGAAGAAAGTTTCCGAAGCCGAATCAATGAATAACTTGATAGGGTTTGTTTGAAATTCCGACAATCATGTCTTCTGTTCTTGTACGGCCTTCTCTTCTCTGAAGCAAGCGGTCGATTTCTTCTATGATGTTGTTGTTGTTACCACCACCAACCCGCTGCCAGAAGACCTCCCTTTAAGTAGCTACTTCGCTTTTGCTTCACTGCAACACTTCATCGATAGATGATCGTGAGAAAAACCTGAAAACTCCAGCAAAACCCTTGTCAATCTTGCCACTATTACCAGTTATCATGATCATCAACTGTAAGGTCAGGCAGCGAAGACACTAAGAACTGATATGAATGAATCAACACTGAGCGTCGTTCACAGCTCTCACTCACTTCCACGAGGAGGAGAAGGTATAGAAAGAAGTATCTAAAGTGTTTGAGAACTTAATCATCAGTTATCAGACGATGGAAGTTCCAGCAGACGAGATAACACGACGTTGTGTATGGCTCTTGGGCAATATGATTTCTTGACTTCTTCTTAGCCAGCCAGATTTTATTTGACCACCAGCTTTCACGAGGAGGAGATGCCAAGACTCACCGTGATCTTACTTAGACGTAACTTCTTTTTGCCTTTCCAGATATGCAAGCCCTTTTGATTTCCTTCCCTCCTCTTTCGGGGTGTCGATGCAACTTGATGTCCCCCTTTGACATGTAGCATTGAATCCCAACAACTAGCGGTAGCTAAAAGCCTTGTGTCAGCAAGCACAACATCAAATCTGGCATTTTTACTGCTCAGATCTTCATGTTCCCGAGAGCGCAAAAAGCACATGTTCAACTTCTGGGGGGACGCGTAAACGACACAGTAGCTTTGCTTACTTACAGATCTGAGCCTTTCAGCTCCTTTATGTTTCCCCTCTGACTCTGACATTACGGTATAACCCCCCGTCTGCTTTTCTCCTCTTACGGTATCTTCCTGAATCTCTTTCCAAATTCCCACCTTTCTGGAGATCCTTTTGTTTAGAGATGTCTTCTTCTTACAACATCATCAATGTCTCTATTACGTACTGTACCTGTCAGCTTTACCAATTACGGTAATCTGCTGACGGTATCTTCCGTGGGACGTTTTACTTTCACGCTTACAGTAATACAGTTTCTCTCATTCTCATTCCAAAATGAAACTTTTCTCGGATCCGTCAGACATCTCTTTTCGTAATCATGCAGCAGAGGAGATCATCAACTCTACTTTACTGTCTGACTCATAATCTGAGGAGAGATAGCGAGAGGCAGACAGACAGAACCGGTAGTCAACTCATCAGCGGTATCTGCGATTGGTCGAAGACAGATAGAAAAGGACATACTGAAGCAAGCATCTGTACAGGCAGCTTGGACAAGTTACAGGGGACTAATGAAACCAACTGACCCTAACGTGGCCAAAAGTATCGACATTGTGCGAGATAAAATGAGATCATCTCAGATTGTGCGCGTCAAAGGTGGCAGGAGATTCCAGGTGAAGAACGCGCGGCTGAGGACAGTCGAAGATCCTTCCCAGGGGAAACACGCGACACAATGAATAGCAAACTAATGGGAAGACCACATCAAGCCAGGGCTTCAGTTGCTGCAACTGCACTTTCCTTCTTCCAGCTCACTCATGCTGGAAACTCCTCTAGATTTCCTTTGACCTTCGTACTAGTACTACTGGAAACATTCCTCGAGGATGATGGTTTTCAGCTTTCACACTCGCGCACTTGCTCTTTGACCAACGCAGTCAACCACAGTAGTAGTACGTATATGTCTGCGTACGTACCTGCTGCAGATTTGGCTCTGCCCGTGGGCAGGTTTTAGTGCCGTTGTGTATATGCTGAGGTTCGAGGTCATGTGTGTAGTTGCTGAGATCCTCTTCCTTACTACGGTAGTATACGAACCAATGAATAGCAAACGGATGGGAAGACCCCATCAAGCCTTACAAGGAAAGAAGGACCCGAAGGGCCAAGCAACAACCACCCCGAAGAGAAGAACAGCGGGACTAAGCCCCGCTATCAGTAGCTCTAAAATCGCCTGTCGCACCTTACTACGATAGCTCACTGTTTGATGTTCTTTGCTTGGGAGGCCCTCTGAACAACGTTCGATCTGATAGGCATCAAGTGAAACTAGTTGTTCTTTCTTTGCTATAACTCTCCTTCTGATAAACCACGTGCTCTCGACTTATGAGTGGTAAGTGGTCGTCCATTATTGTGTACGTTGAGTAATCTTTATTATTTTTTATCTTTTTCTTAGAGTTTACAGACTAGATCAGTAGGCCCTCATTTTCTATCAGACTACCTGAAGTTACTTAACCGCACCCCTAATATGTTTATTTGACTCGAATCCACCTCTCTCAAGACTACACTACTTGACCATACTCTTGACTGGAAAGAGCAGATTTACCACCAGGTGAAGACACTATACAAGACAAGCAAGAGACTGGAGATGGAGAAGCTTTGATAATCTGTTAGATGGACACTTTGAATTGAACTTTCAGTGCGAATATACTGAAAGCTGCTAAATGCACGTCTCTCATTCAAATGACATGATACTTTGACATGATGTGGCGAGTTACAGGTCAAGTAATGCAATCTTTAGAGTGGTGGTTCAAGTCCACAAACGTGTTAAAGGTGCTGTGAAGTAAATTTCTGACTATGGACTTCTCGAAGTATTGGAGCCAGAAAGACCGACTGGAGTGCAGCACTGAACAGCCTCGTCAACTTCCTAGCATAAGCATGTGGAAACTGGAAAGGAACTGCTGCGAGTCTCTGACATTTTGCTGCATTTCTGGAAGGCTTTGCATGTTTCTGCGTTCCAAGCTGCAAGTTGTTGCACATCACTCAAGCAGCATCAACTCTGACGGTACTGTCATTCGAGTAAAAAAGACATCATTTGTAAGAACAATGACTACCACACTAGCTACTCAAATAAACACTTAGAAATTAGCTCACCTCTGAGAAATTCATTTCTACACTCTCTATCACAACGAATGATTTCTTTGTGAGTGAGGCTTAGTGATAAACAGGTTTCAGATGTTCAAGTTAAGGTCCAGCAGAACTCGGTTCACATCAGCGTCTATATCAGTAGCCTCGGAGACTAAGCTATACAGGAGGAGTTAGAGGAGAAAGGTTCATAGTGTCTGTCAACTTTACCGTGAAATCGAGGGGCTTGAACTGCAGTAGCTACTGCAGTTCCGGACTTGTTTAGAGCATCTCCCCCGCTGGTCTTTAAAGGGTCTTGAAAGAGTTAGAGAGCAAGTTAAGGAAGAATCCCTCCAGCGTTAATATTTATAACATTTTGTAATTTAAGGTATTCTCTAAAAAGCTGTAGTGTTTTCCTCACTTAAAAAGATGTTAATAAAGGATTTTCAACACACAATCCAACCATTTGGGAAACAGTTCGTTTTATGTAGCATTTTTTACACGTTCTAGCTTTTGTATAACCAAGTTCTGCTCTTTAAGATATGTTCCAAAGGACTAAATTGGTGGGAAAATCTAAATTTTACAGATAAAGGTACATTTTCCTTAGTCTTTATAAAAGAGAGATAAAGTGATTTTTATCGCTATATGGCTGGAAGTGCTCTTCTTCACTCAGGCTATCCCACTAACTGCTGTAACATTTCGTTACCCGTAGTGCTCGGGGTAAAAGTTTTCCAGAGACCAGGTAAAATATGAGGACAAAGAACGGGAGTTGATTTATATTGATCATATATCTGGTGTTTTCATTAGGTAATGTCAATATGTAATATTTTAACCGGACTTTTCAGTATTCCAGTCGGTTGAGAATGCAGGTTAGCCCCGAGCACTGATTACCGGTAGGATCAAGATTTCTTTGGGTCTGCCAATAATGCTTAACCCGAGTTCGGCCGCCAACCACAGTCACTTGGTCAGGAGACTGTGCCAACTCCAACATCTTACTTTTGACATCATTGCTGTAAGTAAACGGCTCTTTCAAATTAATCCATTTCCCGAACGTCTTCAGCTTTTGGTTATACCGGTTATTAGCCGACTAAAACCGTTTTACATGGATTCGAACCAATACCAAACCATTTTCCAAATTCTAAGCTAAACTATTTATGAATTAAATCTTTTGAAGAATCTTCGAACCGAACTTTTTTTCGAATTTTTTCATTTTCTAAACCAAAACAGTTCATAAATCCAACCGTTTAAAAGAATTTCGAACGGCATATTAACGAGCTCTTATCAACCAATTTGTAGATTTTATTTAGTTAGAATACAAGTAACACAATGATATTCAACTCACAATCATGTATTTTTATTTATATTTATTACAAACTAGAAATGAATATTTCTAAATTATATTATCTTTTCTTTAAGATTATAAATTCAAATCACTTAAACCTCTAGTATGAGTATAAAAGTGCAAAAATAATAATTATTCCTATTATTGTATTTTGAGTTTCAAGAAAAACTTCTCTTTTGTTCCAAGAAATCTCTAACATTTCTCTATCAATTCCCAGTAGTTTATTTCGGGATGAATCATAACTTATAAAGTTAATAAATATTCGAAATATCATAGTTTTAAATTAATTCTTTATTTCACAAAATCCAAATTAGAATCAACACTTGTCATCAGAACCATTTTCTGCATAGAAGTAAAATTTCTCAGTTCCCTAGAAACAAACCTCAAATTAACGTCTTCTGGGTCACCCAGCACTTGTAATCATACTATTACTTTAAGAATGATCTACTTTATATTCTTCTTCAAGAACCAAAGTCTTGGACGGGACAATCCAAATGCTTCCATGTGAAGAAACGAAATGGTTTCAAAACTGAACCATGAATAAAATCTAAACCAAACCACTGAAAGTGAACCGAACCATACCAACCAATTTGAACGGATCGATCCTGTAACGTCCGGTTCTAAACTGAACCGAGGCGGGGAACCGGTTCTGATTTCTGTGCTTCAAACACAGTTCACTTCCTTCAAGCTAGTGTGGGATAGAGGTTTTGAAGCAGCCGTCGTTTGAGCGTGGTGCGGTAATCCGGTGAAGATAAGTTTCGCGGTTATGATCTTGAGTAGCTCATCAACGCCCATCGCTTACAGAATTATGAGACCTACATTCCACTCTCATTTCGCCTAACCATTCGGAACCATCTGCTCGTTACATGCTCCAGCCCCTTTAGATGATTGAATTTCTTCACTGCTCTAGGTTTGAGTGGAGTTCACTTCCAGTACTGTGCCAAGGGATAACGCGCCACAGGCGGCAGACTAAATGTTCACTCGAGTCCTATTTCGACCCACCCATCATGGAACCTTCTCGACAACTATAGGATTGGAATAAGCAACGTAAAAGCAACATAAGAAGTGTGTCCGGACTGAAGCATGGAGAAAGCTTGAGCTCGATGAGCGAACACTCCTTGATATCATCAGAGCATGGTAGCGCACGTTATTTACAAGTACGCGGACACATTTCTAGTCCAGGGAGTGAACGGTGCGGGATGGTATACAACGATTCGGGTCGATTCGCGCCAGTTCGTACAGCCTAAACAGATAATAGCCCTAAAAACATAGTTTCCTAGCATGGTGCCGAGCCTCCTACTGAATGGGGCGAGCCTGATAACAAGATGATGGTCGAGGAAAGCGTGATGGATACATACCTACTCCAGCACTCAAAATCAACTATCATGTTAGAAGTACTCACACGACTGAACCGCCCGCTGGTCCACGAGGCGTTTGAGATGCGGGGTAAGCCTTCTGAAGGATCGATTATCTAATACGTATATAATGGCAGACAATGGTGACTCCTGCCATGAGTTCACTGCGAATAAGAAGAGAGAGCACAAATCCGTTCTAGGCGGAAGGGGAGGATCGAGCTGCACATAAACTAGAAAGAAACGCTAAACGTGAGAAATATTGATGAAAGGAAAAAACATTTCACCCTACAACATGATTCATTTCCCACTCTAAAGACGCGCAGCAGAGAAGTATCAGATATACCGTACATGGGCAGTGGCTAAACTTCTGGAGACACTACTCGACTGCCTCAAACTGGACAGGGGAGTGTGTACCTTCAAGATAACCCACAGCCTGACTGAGAGCGTGAACTTTCAAATGTGCCTTAAGCAGCACGAGAAAAAGCGAGACAACGATGTTTCGCAGAACTCATACACAATCTCAATCTTCCTAAAGGTGCTTCCTAATGACGGATAGAAATCCCACAAGTGCTGCAAATCACCTCACTGCATGAATGTGCCATTAACATGCAGCACAAGTCACGTCGTATGATCTGCGAGGTAATATATGCTTCTGTAGTATGCAGAAAAGCGTTACGTGGACAAGAATTAGCTTGTTGAATAAATGTTGCTATTTGTTGACTATTTAACATTTTTATTACAACCTACACAAAGAATGTGAGGATATCCTCAAGTATTTACAATGGTTACCAAAGAAAGCTCTTGATCATCGGTTGACAGCTTTGCCAGCCAATCATTACTCAAGTTTGCACTCTTCCATTGTATGCGTGACGATGCCAACATTGGCATTGCGAAAACTGAGGACGCAGGGATTCGATCTTGGCCCATCCCTAGTAGCATTTGACATGTATTCTGAGATAGACATACACCAAACAACACGGTTTTGTGTTAGTTTAATGGAACAAACACGTCGGTGGGGTCCTGCACGTGCTATGACTCCAGAGTCGAAACAACTTGGTGCTCAGCATCAAGCTCTAAGAGTAAACAGCGCGCCATCATACGCCTTTAAGGTTCAAACGTTGAGATGATACACTTCTCTCCAAAAGGCCCACATTGTTAGCCAAAACGATAACTACTCATGAGGTCAATTTTTTTAGTTGTCGATGTAACACTTATTCATCCTCTCCTCTGAAGTCTTTCTCCGTTAGCCCACCTGGAAATTAAAACAAATTACCTTGGCCTTTCCAACAAGCACCGTGGCGTCTTTGAGTACATGCTGCACAAGAGTTTTCTTGTCCTTCTCCTTCAGCTGCCGTTGATCTGATGCGATCGGCCTGCAGCGCACAAATCACCCGCTGGAATTTAGCCACCAGTTGCTTGTACGACGTAAACGCCAAAGTAATAAACACCGTAACTCGAGACACAAATATGTGAACTGAAATCCCAAAATTTGGTGTAGGAACAGAGACAACGCTTTACATACCCGTCAACCATCTCCATTAGGGGAATAGATTCTATTGCATTCGCTGGAGGGCCAGATTTGGTCCCATGACCTGTCACAAGAAGCTACAGTAAGCACTGTTCGAAAATATCTTATCCTAGTCCAATTACAAACGCTTCTTGCACGCTTTACCTTCAGTACAGAATCATAACAGATACCACTGCAATTACAGCTATCGTGCCAAAGCCATAAAGAGGTGCAGTCGGCGACAATTAACGTACCTTTGGGGGTCTGGGGAGCTAAAAGAGACATTCCAAGGAAGAGGGCAAACATGCCCAAAGCAAACATCGATGCCCTGAAACCATTAAACACCTGTACACCAACAGTCAGAAGGGTCACCATTCAAGAGGATCTTCCACCACAGCTCGTTAAAGAGAAAAAGTTTACACAGTTCGCTATAAAGGCAACGGGCAAAAGTTTCTATCTCATGAGGAAAGATGAATCATGATGTCAAGGTCTTATCCCAAATTTGGTGACTCTTCGGGCCGACTGAACGCTACTTCACGTGTAAAGTACATATACTCGAGAGGAAAGCCAGCGAAAAAAGTGGCTTGAACTTCTGAGAACATACCTGATACTCCTCGAAATAGATGAAGCCAGTAAAGATGGAGAAGAATGTCCAGGCAATTTGCAACATAGGAACGATAAGTATGGCGTCAAACATCGCGAGCCCCTCATTCAATCGTGCCATCTGCAGGAACACGAAATTCGGTTGTAAGTGGGTGCAACCCATCGCTAGTTGTCGATCCAGACAACAGATTTGGAAACGAACCGACAAAACACGATTCAAATGAATGTGATCGCATGATTGAAATTACCTACCCAGAATGAAGCAGTTCCCAGGAAAAGGAAAAAAATAAGATACGTGAAGAAAGCATCAAGTTGAGTTTCACCACTTAGGGTCAAGCGCATAAGAATAGACCTGTCACATCACAGAAGGGCACATAACATTCAGACGCGCTGCTGAGCCAGGGCAACTTATTCTTCAATTCAACATACACTTACAACTCGCAAGCTCAAATGCTGAAGCACGAGAGTGAGGGACTTACAAGGACTTTGCAAATAGCACGGAGTGTGTACCGATAGCACCAGATACAATGGCATATGATAATGGCACCATTGTGCGCCAAAAAGTTCCAACGGCGTCCTCACCACGGGTCATTAACAAGTGTCTTCCTCGTCTGCAGTAAATGCACTGAGTCAATATCTTGGTTCTAATAAAGATAACCTGAATGGATGAATTTCTAGCGTCGACAAAGCGGTAGAAAGATACATGTGCGGAAAGCGTGGTAAACCCCGAAGTCCCATTGGTCAGCTTCAGCCTTTTCAGTCACATCCTCCAAACCAGCTGAGATTCATGTGCCCAGTTCAGATATTTACTTGTAAACGAAGTGCTGCGAGATGACTATTAAAATAAGGAGCGCACAGTATCCAAGATACAGCGGATCCTTATAATTAGCTAGGAGTTCCTCATTTGTGTATGCTGCCAGCAGAACCAATACCAGTCAGTACATACATAAACATACGACACTGGTAAGCATGAGCACACCGAATCTACATGAGCCGGCAGACGAGCAGAAGTAGATTTGACATGGAAATTACACAAGCAGGTATCAGAGTGCTCACTTGCAGACTGATGATTACCAAAAGCGACAAGAAATATGTTCCCGACAACTATGAACGCTGTGGCAAACAATATCCTGGAATCATTAAACACGGAAATATATTAGAGGGCACCTGGATGCAAAATGTATAGAGAAATGAAATGACTGCCAGGCAAGGCTTAATTAAGGATCCTACTGAGTCATCGTACCTTCCCGTTACAGTCTCATTCAACACCAAGTACGCAAACCCGACATTTGAAACAAACTGAACCGAACCCAATGCCGCGAGCAACGACTGCATAGCACCAACATGAATACATATTAGCTCAGGACGTCTAGCTCGAACTGTCAAAGAACACTCCCGAGATAAGAGACTATGATGCTCGACCAAAGAACCGAGGTGTATGACCACGAAAGTTGAAGGAATAAAAAGCGAAGGTCTTCCTAACCAACATTTTTGTAACTTCCCCCGAACCATTACAATGTCCTTCGTAAACAGACCGACTCCCCACTAACCACAGGTTCATCCCACAGATCATCCAGACATAATAGCGGATTTCCCAGAAACCGCATATCTGACAGGCTTTGCAGGCTAGAACTGACGAATGGACGGATGTTCTCCTGCACGTGGTTGATGTTGACACACCTGTCAACCTTTTACTATAAGATCTCAGATCACGATCACGATATTGTGAAAGTAAGGACAAGAAGCTCGACATTCATCGACTTGACAATACTCCCAGGGCAAGACAGAAGGGAGAACATTTTACAAAAGGCAAGTTTCCACCTTTAACCTACACAAAAGGTTGCCTCAGTTACACCGGGATAACGTACAACACCACAGGCTGCAGAGCAGAAGCCCGCTCCGGCCTATCGTGCAAGAGCGGCCTTCACTGACTTCTTGTAGCCTCAGTGGCGTTCTAATCCCCAGCTTGCTCTACCCAACGGAGAAAATCTAAACACAAAAATTCTACAAGATTTACAAAAAGCTTGATCAAACCTGTGCTGCAAACCCAAAGGAGATGAAATTGAGGCAGTTTCCAAGCGAGAAGACTATCACACCTGCAAGGACCCGGCAAAGTTCATGTCAGGATGACCATTCATGTGCAACAATGTGGCATGAACGTTAAAGAACCATAAATGCCCGCGACTTACCAAATCGCCATGCTTGAAAATGTGTAATAGGTTTTCTTGTAACAGTCTTTTCCCCTGTTTCACCGGCCTCCAGCACCGCTGATCTCTCACGCTGCGTTCGAAATGAGGAGACGATTGATCAGATGCATAAAATCATCTCAATTGTCAGCGGACATATTACTTGAACAGCATGATCTCATATCTTGCTCAAACCTCTAGGCAACGGTTGCTTGACTTCAAAATTAACGATGACGTAAATCTTAACGGCCAAAACAAGCAGGCGGCTCTTGTCGTATACTCAACTTAGGTTCGGTCACTGATTGATCCATAGCTAGGATGAGCAAAGGAGCAGCTTATGTAACGAAATATCCTTAGTAAGTTCCGGCGCCCACAAGGAGCAGTTTATTGGACAACCCATAGGTGCTCTGAATAGGTCGAGAAAATCTCTACAGATGCTTCGGGAATGCTATCAGGATCAAGTCATTTGACATAGCCGAGACTCGGCCATGGGACACTAGGAACAACAGGAATGAATGTAAACCACTTGGGAATAAGGGACACATGTCTAGACATTGACGTGTTGAGCTTGGTATCTGATGCTCAACTCTTGTCGCCAGACCATGCATGCTTCTGTGAGGTTTTCGCCTCTGCATTTTTGCACAATGATTCTCATAAGAAACTTGGACTATTCTTAAGCACCTCCACTTTGATTACAGGTTTCGCAACTGTCATGCGCACTATCAGGCCCTTAGTTGATCCAATTTCCAAATGCATAACTTCAGGAACTCTTATGTACCAACTTTCTTCTTGAAGTACGAGGGGTATGCAGACTCTGCTCTTCTAAAAAACGAGTCGGTAGATCCATAAGTAGGAAAGAAACGAAAAATACTAAGTTTCTGTTTTGTTCAATACTTATAATTGCCCATTCTACGCTCTAAGATCTTCAACCCAGTCCCATGAGACTGCACTCCCTACATCATCCATGTCCACGGGGTCCGTGACATGAAGCACGTAGAGGCTTCTTAATTATGCACGACCTCCATACATCTGGTTAACAGCAGGGCCCAAGGCAGTGAAAGGAAATGCCGTTCTTCTACGAGATAATGAAAAGATAACTCTTTCGCATGTCTGTTCTTGGTAGTTCATAACGTGTAAACGTTGAGGAGAATAGTTCACTTATTCCTGCTGTGAGGGATAAGTGAACATGCCGCTCTCGCCTTAAAAAGTATGGCCAAAGATAGATAATAAGTACGTGAATCAAGCGTCCTTGATACTTAACACGGTGACACGTTTTTCACTATTATCCGCACATTCCAACAGAGATCTTGCCAGATGCTTGAGGCTTAGGACAGAACTCTGACCTGATTATGACCTAGTTTGAGTAGATTCGTCCCGAAATTGATCCCAATGCTTCCAATAATATTGATCGCGGCTCCAGTGACCCAATCTCCCATTGCAACGCCTAAACTAAAGAATGAAAACTTGCAAGTTCTCCTCAGACTCCAGCATTAGGCCACATGGATCATCCTTTCTGCTACTGCGTGATCTCCTCGACTTGTGTTAGTGATCCAATCTGCAGCCAGCGTTCCAAGGGCTCAATTCTCCGTGCAATTGTCCGCATCATCTCATAACGACCTGTCCAGTGATTACTAATCCTCGATGAAGAGCCGCCCCTTTTCTATTCTCTCTCTCCCTCCGTCACAATGTCCTCATTTTTTATGGGTCCATCTAAACGAGCAGATAGTGATAGCAGCCCTTCCTTGAGGATAATCAAGCACAGACGCCAACTGCAAAGCAAGTCTCCCAATTCCGCTTCCGCGCCTGGTCCCGAACCTCTTCGACAATGACCGCTGACCTGAATGATTCATCAAGAAAGTCGACACCCGCTGTCACCTCTAAGTGCTGCACTACCATGCTTTCAAACAGAAACGGCAATTGCAGATATCACGAAAACAAGCAAACCAACATAAAACTTCACTTGCTCTCATAATGAGCGCAATGATTGCATAGTCTGGGGGTAATCGCAACAAGTCTAATGTTCCCACAAGAAAAGCAACCATGGAACGGACTGAACCCACCCACCTAACGTTGTCTTCCTTCTTCACCAGATCATTCCTGCACCAGATCCTATTCCACCCGACTCTTATGTCAGATGTGGATACAGAGTTGTCCTTCCCCTTCTGATTCTTCCTCCCTTATCAAAAGGAAGACTGGAAGAAGAAGCCAGCATAAGCCAGCCTACCTTCTTCCTTTCAAAAGCAGGATGCCAACAGAGCACGCATATCTACCCTCCCTCCTTCACGATCCCTTCCCCAAACGAAATGTCTAAGTCATTCCTTCTCCTTCCGTTTCCCCCTTCTGAGAAACCGAGTCAAAGACCAAAGCGGAACTGAAGCAGCCTGAGCCACCAACACCGTCCTCAAATCACTGTGCTAAAGCGTTTCTCCATCTTCTTCCTGGTTCCAGAATGCACGCACTCGCTATCTGATTGACTGGCGATCCATAATTTCCTCCCTCCTCACTTTGCAAGTCTAGGTCCTGTCAAGTTCACCACCCCTCCTCATTTCCTACCCTCCTCAATGTCCTCATCCTCCCTCGGACTGGAGGGATCCACCTCTCCTCTCGCCTCGCCTCGCCTCGCCTCGCCTCTCGTCTTCGCTTCTCGGTTTACTATTCCTTCCTTCCTTTCTGCTCGCCTCTCCACCATCCCTTGCCTCTCTAAGTCTAACTACGGTAAAGAAGGCAGCGGCAGATCCAATCTACTCCAGTGGCTCCAGCCCAGACCAGCGTCGTCCCAACGACACAACAGAACCGAACCAGCGTGGAAAATCCGAAGGCCCACGTGCGCGCACTACATACTCACAGTGCACGAGATCTGCCTGTCACATTACATTCGCAGGAGTTTGAAAAAGTGATTCGTGTTCTCGTGAAATTCGACCCCCACGCTTCGTCCTCCACTTCGACTACTTTCGTGCACGGTGCACCACAGTAGCTACAGATGCTCCCGCTGTCGACGATGGTCATGTCGTCGTCCCATCGACATCGTTCCCGAAAGAAAAGGCGCGGCAGAGAGAAAAGCAGCCCAAGAGGACTATTTCCAGAAACGGACCAACTGCGTCGGATCCAACGGTAGCAGCGGGGACAGCAATCACTTACTACGTTCCTCTTTTACTCTCGCGACCTACTTCCCTTCCTTCCGTTCCAGTTCCTGCGCTCTCGGACCCACGCAGGCACGCAATCTAGTCCAGCCAGAGCCACGCTAAGTCAACTTTAGCCAACGTGATCTGGGTCAGCCTGGGTGAGATAATGAGATTACCGGCCAGGTATAGACATGATCGAGCCCCTGCGCCATTGGTTTTCCTTAGCCAGACCTCTTGTGATGGCGCTTCCTTGATCAGGCTCTTACCGTTTGCCACGTCAACAGCAGGTTCCCTTTTCTCTAAAATGGAACCTCAGCCTTCTTTACTCGTACCAGCGAGCGGTTTTATCCTTCGCATCATGTTCATTTCATAAATAATAAAAACCATCATTGCTTCACTAACCTGCTCCACGTTAAGTATGACATATGGTAGCCTGTCTGGAGCCTGACCAAGGAAGCGCCATGGTAAGAGCCGAATCAATCCGCAAGAGCCCGATCAAGTCTATACCTGACTTACCGGCTTAGGCAAACTGACTTGACCGGAGCCCTGACCCACCCAAAAACTGTAGTGCGTGCAGTACTCTGGGTCCCCACATACGAGAGTTCCACGGCGGGTCTGGTGTGGCAACCAACTTCGTTCCGGACAAGTTCTCCTCACCTGACATTATCATGGTACCCGGCCGCTTGGTCTCGAGGATCTCCTCAGTGCAACAGGGCCGGGGCGGGGTTGAGTTAGCGCAGCGTTTACCTTTGGACTGGAGTTTCATTTGTCGGATCGGGCTGATTTAATCACTAGAATCATAGTGAAATATGCATCTAAACTGCACTTCTAGGAAAACGGAGGTAAAGAAAATATTAAAAATAGATAACCAAAATAATCATGAATAATTGTCTAACAACTGCTTTCAAAAATTTAATGAAAAATATGATTTACTAAAGTATATAGTGACGAAGAAAAATGATGCTGGAGTGGATTTGCAAATTATGACTTGTGACAAACTTCTCTAAATTTATTCCACTAAATTTAAAAAGGAAGACTGGAGAATAGAGTTTACTAAATATAAAGTCACTAGAAGAGTGGTGGTCGATTGGATTTGCAATTCTTATTTGTGAAAAGTTTCACTAAATTTACTTTTCTAAATTTAGAGTCTACTTGGTAACGTGATTATACATGATCACTTGAGTTACACAAAACCTATAAGTGACTCACGCGAACAAAACTTCTTTCTGGTATAAAGATCTCTGCATCTCACGAGTAGAAACATTTTTCATTTCAAAGCTTTAATTTATAGCTTCTCTTCTCGCGCACTAATCTAGCATTGTAATACGGCAGGCATCGAAAGCTGACATGACTATCTAACTGGACGTCTGATGTGACAAAGTAACTTAGAAAACTGACGGTTGTCAGTTTGAGGATCGATCAAAAAAATCATCGTTAAGAGGGGTAGATCAAGTCAGGGATTTCTTTTGGGGGTGTATCAAATAAATTTCTGGAGGAAATTGTGAACAGAATCAGATTTTCTCGCCGAGAATTTGAAATTCTATTCTTAGTATTTTACGAGACGTCCAGCATCCATATTGCTATCCGTTGGACCGTACCACGCAGTTGGTGCTTTACCTGACCTGTGTGACTGTGTGCACCTCTGTTTCCTCAAAGCAATGGTTCATTTCACACCAAAACGTATTAGGGCCATTCAAACCTGGGTTTTACGGAATTGCCATAACTCTCGTAAATATTTATACAGGCGGTTGTAAACTTTTGTATCATTTTTTGAAATGAGGTCTAAATTTAGATATCATATAACTACTATATGTAGGCAAACGATATATAAAAATCAGATAAAACTGGGTCGATTTAATACATTCGTTCTGCAATCTCTACAACAGGTGAAAGTTTATACTTATAAACTTCTCTTCTCACCTTTGGAATAAATTCTTAGTTTACTTTTTTCCGTTAGAGTTGTGGTAAATGAGGCTTTTAGGATTGAGATAAATACTTTTAATCTTTATTGCTATTATTTTTTATAACTTTTTATTACTATAATCATTTACAGAAGTATCCGTCGATTTTGTAGAATCTAAATAAGATAATATTAAAAAAGCAAAGTGATCATTTTTTATCTTCTTCTACTAGCGAGAGATTTTAGTTTTGATTTAATATTAAGCTCATTTACATGATTTTCAAGCAAATACGAAGTGCTGACAATGTTATTGCAAGCGAAGCACCCTTGTTATATTAAACTCATAATCTGAAAGTAATGCTAAACCCTCCACGTGGGTACACAGGTAGAAAATAAATATTCTTCTTTTCTTGACAGAGGTTACTTCATATGTTTTCTTTTTCTTTCTTTTATTTTTTGCAAATATCCACTAAATCTTGTAAATTTCATTTCTATCTGTATCTTTATAAATACTAAGGAGTTTGTTTTGAAGTGAACCCTAAAGCTGGTAAGTAGATCTGGTGAAGAGCTTTGATTTTAATCCCTTCTTCACATATTCCATTTTCTCATGAATGTTAATCACCAGAAATATTACCTGTTTAATGTTCTAACAGCGGACGTGCATAATGAGGTACTCTGGGACACCTGGAGTACTACTATTCACATTGGAGGTTTAGTGAGTTTTAAATTTAAAAAGGAACCAATAACTAAAGATAAGCGAATTGATTAAGTTAAACAGATCCTTAAAAGGTGGTGCCATCACAACATTACCTGGTTCAACTGAAACGTGATGTGCTGAGAGAGATGAGGCAAATTTGAAATTTTGTAATAATATTGATGCTACTCTGAACTGACCGTTACGTTTTTGTTATTTTGCGTCTGCATAGTTAACTGTCGATTTGGCAAGAATAATGACAGAAAATGTAAATAAATTATCATTTCCAAAGTTTTATTTCACATGAATTTCCAGTGTAATTACTCCCGTGCCTCTAACTACTTTCACTTCTTTTGCTCGATCAAATGCATAGCCTCGAAATTCCATTCCGCAGCAATAACAACTTGTTATCGTTCAAGCGCTCGAGATGCTCTGATTTCGATAACAAGGTAAGCAAAGCATGCACACTTTCTATATTAGATCAACTGACATGGTTAGCTTAACTCCTGGGAGTTAATGTGGGTGCTTCACTTGTCTAGATGATAAATATAGTTTAGCTTCAATCTGATCAACAATCAGGAGTTAAAAATTCATATTTGTGATCTCAACAACTGAAGAACCCACATTAGTATTAACTAGTAAATCAATACTAATTTGGGTTTCACTATCAGTATTATATGGCGATATTATTTCATCGCACGGTGAATAAACCCACTTAAAGTCAGCTCCATGATTGATGGTGGAACTGATTTAGTAAACTTCAACTCAAAGTACACTTGCAAGGCAAATTATAAGTATAGTTAAACTAGAGAAAAACGTCACATTATTAGAGCATACCACCAACTTCACCAGAATTTCGGAATACATTTGAGTGTAGCATGGGAAGTATCGCGGCAAAAAGGCTTCTCTAAAATGTTCTCTTCCATTGCCACTCATGCTAAAAGTTGGATATCAGATAAGTTTTTTAAAAAATTCATCTTTTCCACAAGCTCACACGTTAAAACAAAACGAGAAACACGCGACGCAATGACTAGCAAGATTGGCAGACTTTATCAAACCTTACAAGGGAAAGAGAGAAGGCCCAACAAGACCAACCAATGCTCCGAAGGGAAGAAAAATATCGGGGCTAAGTGCCGCTATCAGTAGCTATAAGGTCGCATGCAAAGAAAACCACGAGCAGTTCGAAGTTAATTTTAAAACAAATAGCTAAATGATGAATCAGATATGACTCATTCGTTAACTATGCGCTACACAAAGTAACATTTGCTCCTCATCTAGAAAAGACCATACGCTGTAGAATGGTGCCAAAGCATCAAACTGGAAAGTAGTATGGAATTTTGCGAGCCTAGTGGGATACACTTATTAAGAATATATTCATTTTGGCACTAAACAACCTCGGTAGTTAACATCTATTATACTGATATATCATTAAATGTGGTAAACATCGTTTCTCCATGTTAGATCTTTTTTTTGTTTTAACTATTTTTGCATATTCACTATTAGTGTTAGTACTGTGGTAAATCTGTCCATCCACTAATTAGTTTATACCTGAGTATTACAAGAGTGTTTTCGGTATAAGATTACACTCGATGATCGGTAAGGATAACGTGGCCTGCAAGTTTATTTAGTAAATTCTGCGTGTACAGTTTTCTTTCCAAGAAGTCTTGTGCTATTGTTAACTGATAGATTAATTAATTATTTAACAATGGGTTACGTTATGATTTGATTTTTTCAAGAGAAAAGATTTGGTTATAAGTTAAAGTATAGCACAAGCCACGGGACATAGTGGTTTCTCAGTCCTAAATCACTCTCCCGAGTGGAACAGAGAGGTGTGAATCTTTAAAACGAGAAGCCATGGCTTGTAAAGGTAAAGAAAATATTAAATCTAAACAATTTTACAGAAGATAGAAGGTTAAATTGCATTTGTATAAATAATATTTAGAGATTGTAGTTTATCAAAATTATATAAAGATCGTGGTTTATGAAATATCTTACATAGAGTATTGTACATAAGACTCTCCAAAATACAAATGACGAGATACTTTATATTCCCAAAATCTTTTTTGTCGTGTATATTCTACTTCTCCTTACCAAGAAGAGGTGAAAAATATGCAAAACTGACTAAGTCGTACATCTTGTGTTGAAACGAGTGGTGGTTACATGAGCAAAATGTAACATAAAAGAGCAAAACATACAAGTGAGCAAAACATTAATAGATGATAACTACCACATGTGTTAGTTGTAGTTGCGGTTAACCTGATCCAACCGTAAACATGCAAACCGAACGTTTGTCAAAGGAGCGGAAGAAGACAACCTCTAAAGGCAAAGGATATTTTCTCGCCGTCGCTGTTGGCTCTGGAGGAATTAAAGTGACTTTGCATACTCATTGAAACTGATTGTTTTGAGGACCACTTGGATTCCACGGTCGTGCGTATCTCTTGCTTTTCTGACTATTATTTTCATGGTAGACCTGTCTCCTATTGCTTGGTTTGGGGACATTACTTTCTTTTGCTCTTCTGTGGTACACCTCTTCACTGTCGTAGTTGGCTTTGATCCTCATTGTGATTCTCGATTTTACGACAAGGCTTGCTCGGCTATCATTGCATTTTTCTACTATCACTGCTGTCGTCGCTCAACTTATTTCTTGTTTGGTTCGACTATCACTCGCTCCTTCTTGCTTCGCTTTTCTTCTTTATGATTCGCACTTCGGCTATTGATACATTTCATAACCTCTCTTTATTATGATGTCTTTGATCTTGTTTTCTCTTTCTCGTTTGCTTATGTTGCATAGAGATAGGATGAGCTCGATAAACAAATGGATGTCGTTGTCCACTGAATTGTCTTTATTCCTTGTATAGTCAATTTTCCATCTACTCATATTATATCTCTATTTAGTTCTAGTCGTTCTTCTCCTGCGTATGAACTAACAGATGTACGTAATGTACAGCGTGAGACAAATTACCGCCATCAGCAATGAACAAAGCCAACTAAGAGATAGAGAAATTTTCCTCTTGGAGTACTAGATGCAGGACCTCTGACGAAACATAGAGCTCTTTCTCGAGACCAAGTCTCCTCTAACGATATGACACCACCACACTCGTTCATTTCTTGCTCGGTAGTATGATGTTCCGCTCAATGATGAAACATTGACAATTTGCTGCTGCTACGAGATGGAAGAGTCGATAGATATAGAAACCGAAATAGATGTGCATTTGAACAAATAGTTTCCTAGCCATGAATCGAAGCCATTGATCAGCAAATTGACCATCGTACTCCAGACAGTCTTAGCATAGATAGCCAACATAACCAGCATGACTTTTTTCTTATGACAGTCATAGTTTCTCGTTTTTCTTTCTTCTCGTCTCAAAAGTCTATGATCAGCTTCGACGATTGTGCTCTCCAGCTCACCCGCACGTATATGTATCTTGAGTTCGAGTTTTCTGAAAAGAAACTCCAGTTCTTCTTGAAATTTGACTATATCAAAATGTGCGATCCCTACCGTATCCACTCAATCTCTATCCAGACCTTAGCAAGACCTTATCGCTTTTTCTCATACTCTACCGATTACATGACCCTTTATCTCCAAGATCTGCATGTTCGCTTACCCAGTCTTCTTCACACATGACAGAATCTCCACCCGCTCCATTGTACATTCGATATATAGACCTAGATATCTACCTTGCATATGCACACAATTTGACCCCTTACATTTATTGCTACATCTGTCATCATTACTCTCGTTTTGATCAAGATGAATTCTCATCGAAGACAAGCGAGGGTCAAAAGGCTGAGCTTGAAATTATCTATGATAGTTTATCGCACGAGGGGTGACCTTGACCTATCTCTCTTTTTCATGCTCACCATTTTTCAACTAAGACTGCATATCAGAGTTCTCAGTGAGAAAAGGAGAGAGCTCTATTCCACCTCCACTTTCAAGGTGTTATATCGATTTATGCAAATATTGAAGGCAAGAAGTAGATACTTCAAGGGCTCAGTTAGGATCGTGAACAATCTCTATGGAGCGAGGCATGTACCAAGCAACTTTCCAACAAGAGGTTACTCACATTCATTGGTATTGTTGGGTATTGTTTCAAAGATGACCGACAACAACACCATCATGTCGTCATGGAAACATTTCTGAGAGCATGATTGCAGATGAGAAGGAATTGTTAATGCTTCTAGGAGCTACGAAACACAAAGAAGATGGTCGAATTAACTTACATGAATATCCTATTTAGGACGCTTCAGTTTAACAAGTATAAAATCTCTAACTCTTTTTCCAATACTTTTAGACGGCATCTTCAACAAATGCTTGTGTCTGAAAAATACAATATCTCTCTCAGGTGGATAATTCAAAGCGACATACAAAAAAGACATTTTGACTCTTTTTGACAGTCCTTCATCTGATTAGAGGAGATCACATATGAGGATATAAAAACTATTTTGTATACATATAACAAGTGTTGTCCACATTGTAAGCACATGTACTTTCCAAGGAGTGACAACGATGAAATCGACAGAGCTGAGGATAGTGAGCAATATAGAGAGAGTGCGAGAACTTGAGAGATGTTGTTAGAATGGAGTAATTGAGTCTATGAGTTTAGAGGTGTATGAGAGGTTGAACTTAGTATTTTTTCCTTCTAGTGTTTCCATCAAAGTCATCAGAGGTGACTTTTGAATGAGAAGCATGCCCAACATGTTGCAGACTGATCGATGACTATCATGAAATTTGAGAGATCAGAGATAGTTGATGGATATGACCATTGAGAGTTTACAGAACGTGCAGATGAGCTTCTGTCATCATACCACTCGCCGACGCTCTACTTAGATCTACCAGCTCAGACAAGACGAACTTCATCTAGGTTTTCAGCAGCGAACTAGTATAGACTAAAGAGTTGGAACAAACTTTCACGGCAAGGATGGAAGTCCGAGAGTTGGACGTTATATCCTTGTACAGATTATTTAGCATACAATAGTAGACTGTGACAAGTTTCTCTTCATATAGTAGTAAACTAGTATAGACTGAAGAGCTCCGAGATAGTAGTAAACTAGTATAGACTGAAGAGTTCCGACATTGGCGACTTGCAAGAACATCACAGTTAAGACTTGGCATTGGATTTCAGTTTTCGGCAGTAAAGTACTATATAGTGAAGATTTCCAGCGGAATTTCACATGGTAGATACTCAACTCGGTATAATATTTAGCAGTCCTGTAAGAGAGTGGCGAGTTTTGCTTTGCACTTAAATTTTGAGCGATAAAGCACTATATAGTGGAAAATTTCAGAAGCTGGCTGTCTATCTTGTGTCAAATAAACTGCTCAATGTCTGCAAAATTCAGAGTCGGAGGTTCTGAAGACCAGGAAGTGGTCATCGTTAGCAGTGAAAAAAAATGAACCAGAAAATTTGAATTTCCCGATCTGCTAAAGGGGTCCCAATCTGCACCTCCACCCTAGAACAACGTCTACCATTGGACGAAGCATCAAATAAAGTCACCAGAGACATAAATAATATACCCACAGGACACGAGTTAACGGGGCTAAGTGAATATGTACGCTTCAGTAAAGATTAACGTGGTCAAATGCTAATTGCACTGTTCAGTTTTCATACAAATCAATTCATATGTGTTCGGGTCCATTCGCACTTGTCTCGAGCTTGATGTTATCAGTTAGGATCGACAGGTTTATAGTTATAATTCCTGGAAGCTAAGAGTCAAATCCGTGTATGTATTTCGAACTTTACGTTGACAAAAGTGGGTGTCGAAGATACCACGTTAGCATAAAAAGGTCAGAAGGGTGTAGTTGAAGACTAGTTCTCACGAGAATTTTGTTTGACAACAATACCTTCTGGATGTTGAAGAAAGTGACAATATATTGAATTTATTATTTTTCTGTGAATAAACTTTATTCACTTTTCCGGTTTCTGTGCATAACAAGAAGAAAAGCTATGGTTGATGTGAATCAAATCCTTTTAGGATAAACTGACATCAAAAGCGATAGCTTTTACACTGAAAGCCTTCTTACTTCAGCTTGCAAAAAGCCTTGTTAGTAATGAGCTTTCCCAGTAGGTGCGAATGAATGAGCTCTTAGTTGTAGTTGCGATTAACTTGATCCAACTGCTAATTGCGTGATCAAATTATCATCCAAATCACTTGACTCGTGTTAGATGTAGTTGCGGTTAACTTGGCCCAATTGCTAATTGTGTTGTCAAGTTATCATATGTTTAGTAAAGCAAACATGGATCTAGAGAAACGTGAGGTAAAATAGCCAGACTTTTGGCACCTCGCTCGATCGATGATTTAATCATGGTAGCGAGAAATTTACTTGATCAGGCTATCGAGTTTGGGTTTCTACTTGATCTGGCCCATGACTTATTAGACTCACTTGGCCAGGCTCTTTTCTGACGTGGTAGTCACCTCTCGGTGACTTTCTTTCGTGACAAATGTCAGCATGGACAATAGTCAGATGATGAGTGCATCTGACTGTCTGATGTCCTCTTACGATTTTTGAGCTATCTTTTGAAGCAGCAGTGCAATTTTGATTTGTTAACTTCCAGCTACTGCCCATGTGATCTACTATGGTCTTGTACCTCACGAGATTCTCGATTTTGTTTTTTGCTAATCACAAAAAATTCACATTCACATTCACTATTCAAAAATTCACGAGATTCACATTTTGTTATTCCAAGATTTTGAACTATAACAGAATAAGAAGATTGAGTTATTCATAGTATTTTATCAAATTAATCACAAAATAATGTTACTCAGTATAATAACTATAAAAAAAACCATACCTTTTTGTTATTCCCATCTTCTTGCATTATCATGGATCTGTCTTGAATAACAATATACGAATATTTCTTCATAAGTAATATCTGATATTCTGATTTATTATCATAATTTAAAATCACAAACTATAATTATGTAAAATATTTGATTATATATATAGAATAACATGATTATGCTATTCATTACAATGAAATACGATTTGTTTATTTTATCCGCTTAAAGAATCAAAACACTTCACAGTGCACTGTAATTTAATTATAGATAAAGTAACACGATTAAGCTGATTCTGGATGTATACATTGAGTTCATTCTGCTGTTTCAATTCTAATGTCTGTCCGAGCCATTTCTCATCAGCGTGATTTTCATGCTCTTTCTTGTATGTGTGATTGCTTAGAAACAACAAAACTGCCACTGTCAGGTAGTAACATTTCCACGTTTATCTCCATTATGTTGCCATGGTGGTCGAGGGGATGCTTGCCATGTCGAACTGAGACCTGACCAAGATCAATGTACAAGTTAGGGGTCTGGTCAAGCAACATCTCAAACTTAGGGGTCTGGCCAAGTAATTTTCCCCATGGTAACAAGTGAAACGCCATGTTGGAATAAATTCAATAAACATATTTTAGATGGAAGGTTGTCAAAAATTCAAATATAAATTACAAGAATATCACCAGAAATTCCAATTCCTGCAACTTCTTTACGAGAAGTATCCAAATTTTTACGAGGAAATTTCATAAAATATCTTAATATATTTTCCCCTTAATAACTAAATAGATTATATTCTCCCTTAATATCATAAAATACCTTCCCTTTGGTTTGATACTGCTTAGGGACCAATCGCACATATGAGTTTCCTTTTTCTTTCAAGTAGTGGAGTTCAGTTCGCAACGCTGAGTCTTTTCTTTAGGCAGAAGTGAACCGGATCGTCACGTATGAAAGGATTTCTTTCCTTCTTCTTTTCGGATGCAAGGAAGACGGATGCTGACCAATCGTAGACAGGCAAAAGACACAAGAAAGGGAAGACCGTACGTGAAAGAACAGGAAAGTGAGAAAGATAAAGAATAAACAGACAAATCGGATATTTATTTAAAATTTAAATGAAAACTGAACCTTTTCTTGGGTGAAAAACTTTGATACTATTTACATTTAGAATTTTAATGAAAACCAAACAATTATCCAGTTTTTACGTTGTCTTTCTACAACTTTTTGGTTTGATTATATCGGATGCATGTATAATCACCTGAGCACGGTTCTGTTGATGTCTTACAGTGTTCTTGTTTTTCCAGACACCTTATTTTATCTTCACGATGAATTAGATAATTTCTTTTAGTATTCTGAAGAGATTTTAATTCTTGAACTATCCCTCTAAGTCTTTTAAATATATTATATTTTCTTGATGACATTAACAATGACTTCTCTGTTCTGAGATTTCTAGAAAGAGATTTAGAGGATAATTTAGAGAGATTTGCGTGAGTTCTAAAACTCCTAATGTCATGTGCGTTACCAAAGATAGTAGTCACTGCTCTATGACCAAGACATCTAATCTATATACTTCACTCCACCAATATCCTTCTATGACGATCTGGTGCTTTGTGGGCAAGCAATGGACGGCTAGACATCTTCCAATGATTTTTAGAAACAAATGTCGGTGAGTTAACGAAAATGAAAATTGAGCTGATGCCTTGTGAACAAGCAATGGACTTCCAAGACCTCTTCCAATGATTTCTAAAAATAAATACTGGTGAATTAACGAAGACGGAACTGCATTGCAAATTTCATGCACCAACTCTAGCAAGTATAATAATTATTAATATAATGATTTATAAAAATAAATAACAATGATCTAATCAGATCATAAAAAAATCAAAAGTCAAAATTTTTACTATGAGAATATGCTTGTCTTCTTCTTTCTCTGGGGCAAAAGTGTATCCAGAATACGTACTGACACAAGAAATGGTTACTATTAGTCAAGTAGGTTAATGTTGGATTTCAGTTTGGTCTTAGTTATTTCTTGTCATACAAGGTTTTAAACAATACATAACATATAAGTCTTGGTGCTTCATGAAATAAGTTTCAGTTCTCTTTATCATACTTGAAGTCGTCGAAAAAGGAAAAAATAACTTGAATATAAAAAAATGACAAGCTTGAGAGAATAGTAATCAAAAAGATTTTGTAAGATTTCAAGAGTCAAAGTACACATGAGACCATACAATAGACTAGTGGGTCTCTAGAGCACATTACTAGAAAGTTGTTTCCGCTCACCAAAACGTTAATGGGGAGTCTTATAATCATAAGATGCTGCCCGCCTTTTCATCTTTACTATCCTAATTAGTTCTTCGTGTAGCGAAATAAAAGACTTAAATATCATCGGAATAAAAAAACGAATAATAAAAAAACAATAAACGTGTCCGAGATCTACTACAGTTGACACTTCGAATAAGTAGAAGTTGTTTTTGCTCATAACAAAATACAAATTGCTTGTGCTGTCCAGGTTCGTGCCATAAGTATGTGATGTGGAAAGAGCTACAATCAATGTATAACGTATATGTAAGTTTTTTATACTTATTACAAGAAAAAATAACATTATTCAGAGATAAAGAACCATAGGTCACGAGTGTATGTAAATATTTGAATCTATGAATTAAGTGAGAACGTCTGGAGGATATTTTGAACAGATTTGAATATAAATTTTGATGTAAATGTAAATATATACAAAATATACAATTTAATATATAAAATATTTATTGTAGTCATTTATTTATTTCATTTACGCTCGGGGGAGAGTAAATAAAACCCCCTCAACAGAGTTTCTTGCACATGCTAAGCTCTCCGTGTTTGTTGCCAAACAAAAATGAGTGCAACTCCTTTGCACAAAAAGCACAGATCTTTACATCAGTATCCAGATAATCATAATAAATCACATACTTTTTATTGATGCTATGAATCTTTGACAAATATTGTAATAAAAATCTTGAAAATAAGATTCAAACACTCTTCAATATATAGAGATACATATACATTTAAAGTTTCTTGTGATTTTAATAGACATGGATTTTTAAGATATAACAAGTAAAGAAATTATTTTTTAATTTTTTAATTTTTTTAAATTAATTATAAAAATCTAAATATATATATATATTTGCAGATAAAAGTTATAAAATATTGAGTGCAGAAGTTTTGTAAACTGTTATGAGAAAATTACTATATATGATGAGATATGAATTTCTTCGACTGGTTGTACAGTCGGTAGCCAGTGAAAGGTGTGATCCAGAATATATCGTTTAAGAGAGGTATGATAAATCACAAAATACGGACCTGAGGTGTGATCAAGCAAATTTCTGGTTTCACAGTCATTATTTTGTTTAACAACTTTTTAGTACGAACGCTAACATACAGTCGGCAAGTATATTTTCAATGATGGTATTATAGAAGCAAAAACGATTTCTATGGTAGGACCATCCTCCTTGGTCTCACATGTTTCTCTACAAATCTTCACCTTGAAAAACTAGTCCACATGGGCCTTAATACTTCAAATTATGAATTAAATATTATATAAAGTAAAACTCAAAAACTATTCACTAAATAATTATCTAATATACTGCATACTTCACTGCAAGGAAGCGAACAAGTGGCACGTAGTAAACTGAGCGTGGTGACACGTATGAGAGAGGAACTTGCGAGTGAACTTACTACTGCAAAGAAAGATTCCTTCCTTGGCTTCTTCCTGAATAATCCTGTGTGATTATGCTGTCTGCGTCTGCAGCTTTGACCGGCCGATAGCAGTTGTTGAGGATGCTTCGGGAATCCTCCGAGCTTGAGACGTACAGTTCTGGATTTCCTGAACTACTTCATCGACTAAAGGAAGAATTTCCTATGGTGGTCGTAGTCATTCAACTGACATTTCCTTCTGGATCCGATTTGCAAACCTCAGCTTCTTCTGTTCCTCATGTCAACCCACGAATCGGAAGTGCCGAGGCTGACGTAACATCTCGTTCTCCCTAGGACTGGAACAGTCGTGGATCGTAGTCGAGAGAGAATCAAACGAGCAGGATCATAGTCAACACTGACTACTGAGTCTACAGGTATACTGGAAAGGGGAAATAGTAGAAGGTCGAGGAAGGAGAGAAGAAGAGTTGAACCATTTTGCAAAAAGTAGATGAGACTTGGCTCGGCCACATGAAGACAACAACAGCAATGAAATACGACTCGTTCATTCATTGACTTGAAGAAGAAATTCTCAGCTCAACCAGAAGCTCCTACAGGTATACTGGAAAGGGGAAATAGTAGAAGGTCGAGGAAGGAGAGAAGAAGAGTTGAACCATTTTGCAGAAAGTAGATGAGACTTGGCTCGGCCACATGAACACAACAACAGCAATGAAATACGACTCGTTCATTCATTGACTTGAAGAAGAAATTCTCAGCTCAACCAGAAGCTCATGCAGCTGCTTCGTGTATATCTAATCTAGATGATTCACTTCATGAGAATCGGAGGAAGGAAGAGCCGAGCCGAACTGGGTGGCATGTGTAGTACCGTTTACGTCACTTATTACAAAGATTTACTTGACCCCACCTCTAATAAGTTTGTTGGACTCATAAACCCCACCCTTCTTAACTGTGTGTTATTTGGCTACAGCAGGTTTACCACTATGTGAAGACAGTACACCAAAACAAGTAAGAGATAATCTGGACTGATAATCTCCTGTAAACACCTTTAAATTCAACTTTCCTTTTGGATACATTGTTTACTGCAAAAATGCCCTTTTCTTATTTCAATTATGTGGCAATTTGACCTATTGAACCTACTGTCACCTAAACTAAATACAAAAATACATTTTCTATTTTTCCTACTAGAGAAATTATTCATAAAGTTATGAAAAGACGTACAGTTGTGAATCTGGGATTAATATCTACCCCGTTCTTCGTCTGTCCTCTTACTCGAATGCTCGATTCCTGGGTGACAGGAACTCACTCTACCTGCACAAGAGGATCAGGGAAGCAAGTGAGAAGGAGGGAAACTCGTATTTTCTATATCCTCAAATTTGCTGTAAATAGAAACAGTTGTTTCTTTGAAAATGGAAAATAATATTACTTTTTCCGACACACGATATATTCAAGATCGACTTCCCGAGACAAGTGCTTTTTTTAATATAGAGAAACAAGTTTTCTTTGCTCTCATGCGTATAACTCTACCATGGTTAAGCTTACACTTAGATCCGAATGTTTTATCGTTATATTCAAGATCGACGGTTGCGACCCATCATGAGTTAGCTTGATGGGGAGTGTCTCACCTCCCACCATGGAGGTGTAGTTACGAACCACACAATTCTCTTCAAAAAAAACAAAATTTATTTTTTTCTAATTTAAGGATATTCTGAAGTCTTTTTGCATGATGTGGGAATCGAAGAGATTCTGGCAGATTATGTTCACCGGCCGATCAAATTCTAAGTGTATACGTCCAATCTTCATAACGAGCTCGAATATGCCCAGATTTTATAGGTTAGCATTTCTTGTAACATTTAACCGAGGGATGAGAGAAACCTTATGTAGTTGGGGGTTGGGGTTCAGGTCTGAAAGTCTTCATGGATTTCAATGCGATCTTTTGAACATGCATGCAAACGGTGGTCTTGAGAAATGGACGGTAAAAGATGAGTTGGCATTTCGGCGACAGAATGTTTTGGCAGGGTAGGACGGAAAGTGCACAGAGGAAGCTTGTAGTTTACATGATGGTAAAACTTTTGTCTTGAAAAAAAGTAATTTTTGCTACAATAAACAAAAGAAAAGGCTGTCTGCAGTACTTTTTCTGCGCCAATGCACAAAATTAAAAATTAGATCTAAATTGAAATAGCTGAATTTAAGTATCTAAATTTAATATACTAAATTTAAACCCTTCTCAGCAGATCGTAACACATGGACTGTGGAAACCCAAAAAGCCATAAGCACTGGGAGTTGAAACTGAACCCTTTTTACTATAAAAGAATCGCGGCAGACGAATAAAAAATCTTTAATTAATGTACATGTATAATATCTCTTTCAGATGGAAGAGGTGAATATGCATGGTTGAATGTACATTGAGCTGTGAGATGTTTTTCCCAAGCAAATATTTATATGAAATATCTCGTGCAACAGAACAGAACAATTATAAACTTCCTCCTCTGTGTTGGATATTACTTTCGATTTTTTTCTCAAATATTTCTCTGAAGTTTTTCGTGTAATACAGCACGACAAAACGAGAGTAAAATTTCTCCTCTGTGTTGAATATTATTTTCAATCGAGTAAATTCAATGATGAAATATTTTTTACTCTCCCCTGCGTTAGATACAACGTCCGGTGGAGTAAACTCCATGAAGAAACGAAGTTAAACTAAAAACAACTTGAAAAAAGAAAAGAAAAAGGATCGGAACGTCGCTACATTGAGACAAATCCTTTAAACATGAGAAAAGTAATTTATCTGTTTTCACGCATGTAACTCGACCAACGTCTAAGGCCCGGCCCGCACTACCCGTCAGCCGTGTATAGCCAGCGCCATTTGCGTGAGCCCTGACCCTCAGTAAAATGGAAAGATCTGCCGAAGTTGAAGGGAGTTGTAAAGAATTCCTCAACTCGACACTCCTTAGAATCATTTACACATCTCGGTATTAATGAAGATTTTCTCGCCACGTCACATCAAACCCTGTGGTCCCTGAGTACCACAGTCCCAAGTATATTCGTGGTAGATGGTCCTTGAGTACCGTAGTCCCAAGTATATTCGTGGTAGATCTGTACGCGAGAAAATTAACAACTGTTTGATAAGTTATTCGTGTTTTTTATTTAATAGGTGTAGATCTTTCGTAAATTCACTAGTAAATTTATCGCATCTCGTGTTATCAAGTTTAAAACTATAATTTCAAATTCTTGTATAAAAATTAATAGAAAATAAGAACAATTATATTTTGAGTGTGTGAATAAATATTCCCAACGAAGATATGAAGCTGACATTACGTGGGAGAAAAATTGCTTCAACATTTTTCTGCCACTGGAGTGTTAGCACAAGCTTTAGATCATTTTAGTTTCTTTTTGTCATGCAGGATAGACAAGCATGGCTCTGGTTCTTTTAGGTGAGGAGGACTCTGCAGATAGTGGATGTCTTTTTTCTCGCTTCCACAATTTTTTATTTGTGATATGTTATAAATGTACCAAACATATCATGTATTCGTTGCATGACAGAGAAGCAAGATATGTTGAACCCATATCGAACTATTAATACTTGTTGGCAAGTCTCTTGAAAGTCTCTTGTGCTAGAATAACATATGCCGATTTCTGTGAAACTATATTTCTCGTGGATACTTTTTGAGTGTTAGTTCATGATAAACAAATAAACCAATAAACATGCTCGATCAACTTCGGTACTCTTTATGTTATAAGAAATATTATAACTAATATATGGATATTTAGATTAAATATAATAAGAATAAGAATAAGAATTTAAAATTTAAATGTTAGTTATTAGTTATTCCAAGAACAATTCTCTATTCTCGTTAATAGAGAATAGAGAATCCATAAGTGAATTGTTGGACTATTCGCTTCAGAGAGTACAAGTGACGAGAACGCGCTGAACTAAAATAATTTATTCATAAATACATTAATTTATTATCTAACCCTTTTCATCTTGCAACAGATGAATAACATCCGCGTGAGATCAAGATCTGGGTCTGACTATGCACTGAAAACTAAAAGTATGTAGAAAGTAAAAAAATACAAAAGCGAAAATCACTAGCGACAATATACTTTAGAGTACGGTATATTATATCTAGAGAAATCGCATAATTCTCGCGAGTCAAACGTGGAACTTTGACTTTCTTGAGTTCTATCAATGTCAATGGGTCTTCAGCTTTACTAAACATAGAGTCCTCTCCGGTCCGCTTATGGGTGTTTTGATATTAAATCTAACCCCAAAATCTATGTAGTCAGTGTTTCAAACGAATCTGGGCTTCGTCCCGTTTGCCCAACCTACGTGGCCCGTAATGGACCTTGAGGCGGTGGTGCGGGACGGGCTAACACTTGGATCTGAGTCCAGGAAAGTAAAAGAAAACCATGTAACGAAAGAACGCACCTTTGACTCCCACATAAATTTATAACCTTTGAGCGAGTAAGAATTTTATTCAAAACCCTTCTACGAGGAAAGGTTTGGTATTACAGTTAGCCGCATGACTACAGTGGGCTCTAATACGACCATCCTCCTCTCTTGCAGTTTGTCGCCAGTGACGCCCGAAGGGAACGTCCCGACTTGGTGTGACGATCACAACCCACACCCCCGTTTTGAAGTTGTCATGTCGCAAGCCAGATGACGCGCTACGCTATGCGTGCTGGTCGGACATGCAGCACTTCTCCAAGAGGCATCACGCTAACAAAAACTATAGCCTCATCGGGAAGATCTTCTCCGTCTCTCAAGGACGATTTGGAGCTTGTGCTCTTGCAGCTTTTCTCAAGTGGTTATTTTCGAAATATTAGGGGTTGTCATTTTCGAATAATTATTAAAGATATTTTACCCGGAAGGGAGAGCTGAAACTAGAGTTTGGACTGAAAATTAACTCTATACTTGAGTAAATATCCTGGACAGTCAACAGGATGAGATCTCTTCATAAATCCAGTTGGAAAATCAGCCGGATAATTTACACGGAAAATTTATACTTTACTCACGAAAAGAAGTCAAACATCCTCTTCTCAACTTAATCCTGAGAGAGAATCTTTTATGTATGAAATGACACGGCATATTGTTTAAGAGGATATGTCTGGAGAGTTGAAGCCAGAGTATGAATAAATATGTTTCTTCGTAGACCTCTTCATAATGCTAGTTAGAAAATCAGCCGGACAACTTACACGGCAACTTAATAATGATCAGACGAGACTTTCTGTAGATTCAGTTAGAAAATTGACCGAATAATTTACACGGTAACGTAATCCTTCACCCACAAAAATGAATCAAACTTATCCCACAGTACATCAAGATCTCAACTTAATCCCAAGAGAGAATCCTTTAGTATGAAATGAAACCCCTATTACCACACACGCAACTTTTACTTTTATTATTACATTTTCTAAATACAACTCACACATGAGAAGGAAATCCTTACATATCCCATGTCAACTGATATGGGAGACGAATGAGGATAACGCAGTTGGAATGCTTGCCAAGCACGAAAAGCTACCGTCCAGTCGAATATTGATCTGCTTCAGTAAAGGTAGGAAAACTGTCAGTTGGCTACTTTCACCAACACTGCAATTGGATCCGTGGACGTGCAAGTTCCATCGATGAGTCGAGTGCACATTGCACTGAGGAGTTGGACAATAACAAACATTAGTGCAAAGAGGAGGTTTGGCGTGGTTGTTCACATTTCACACTTGTATAGAACAACGTAGAGGATTTTGGAAATAGAAATTCTTTCCTCTTTTATATTTTGGAGTGGTTTGATGTACTAATATCATTACTGGATCATCAGGCAAGACATTTGATAACCCATGACCGTTATATGTTTATTTTGTAAATTAGGATTTTTAAATAATATTTCTAAAATATTATTAAATAAAACAATAAAAAGCTAAATTATAAATATATTTTTAATTTTTACACTGTAAAGCAAAAATTATACCGGTGGTTTCTCATTTCTAAACATTCCACTCCCCTCGGTTCCACCTGGAAGAGTGGTTTAGGACTCAAAAACCACTCTTTCTTATTGCTTCTGTTGTAATTAAACTCCCATTGGTTTACAATCTTGAATCAGTCGGGTCATTTTCCCCCTTGTTTCGCTTGATGGGTCTTCCCATCCGTTTTGTATTCACTGCGTCTCATTTACTAAAAGAAAGTCTTGAGAGATCATACGAAGGAATGTAGAGAACAGGTAGCATACTGAAGAGTCGAGACTTGCTGACATTGTCACATTGAGTGACGGATTGAAGGTTCACGGACAGTTTCAAGACTGCGTCTGAGTGATGGACTGAACGCTGAAAGAAAAGAGTAAAGGACAATGCAATATTTTGGTGCATTCAGAGAAGCATTGTAGCATCTTGTAGCATTCCGCAGAAAAAAAGCACCTTAACGTTAATCTTTAGTAGGGTGTAAAAATTAGAACCTTTTCGAAAGATTCTAGATCCACTAAAAAGAGTTACACCGACCAGACCTTGACGGCTGTTTTCTTCTGACACCTTCGGAGGTTCCTGTAAAAAAGTGCTGCGGGTTATTTTTTCACAGAATTTTTTTTTCGTCTGCTTTTCTTTACATTAAAGAATCTATTGCTCTGAAGAATTATTCTCAATATCGGAACGGAATAAAATTTAATGGAAAACCACAATGTCCATTCACAAAGATGATCTTGAATGAAACGCAGTTCTATACAAAGTTACTCAGACTAAATTATGACTTTTTCTCTCAGCAGTTGAAGAATATTTCCTCCTAACTTTGACACCCCTAATAGCTACTCGTGATGGGGAGCTGAGTGAAGTCATTGATATTCTCTAAGCTTTGTTGAATAAATTATGCACCGAATGAGTGAAAGATAAAACTGGTAGAGTACATCATATGAAGACACAAAGAAGGATCGAAAGCGTAGAGACTCAATCATAAGAATGATACGGTAAGCAAGAGAGAAAATATTTCACTAGTGAGTTAGGAATGTCTAGCAGTGTCGCGATTCTCAGTCTCAAGATCGGACACATACGCAAAAAATAGAACCCTAGTTGACTTGCGCTAGACTGTGAAGGCTGTGAGTAAGACTTTACGATTTGATCGAGAAGTCGAGAACAAAAGAACCATAAGTGGTCCTCTGAACCAAGGTTGGAACATTAGGTTAAGACATATGTGCTACCCAAAGACAACCCCAGACGAACCTAACATGACATAAAGAGATAAGTTTGGAAACAGACCACCGCTCGGGAGTTTGGACTCAGATGGACATCATGGGAGGTTGGACCGCTAGGTGTGCTAGAGGTACCGGTTAGGACCCTGGACTTTCTGAGTAGTCCGTCTCAAGTCATGTTGTGACTTGCTCATGTTTTGAGACCAACCTAGCAGGAGCTTGAGAGTTAAGGAGACGGTTCGGCTCCGGTCCGGACTAAACGGAGTTAAGATAAGTGGTGCATCAACACTAACATGTGATTGTGGTTTGCAGGTTAGCGTTATGAGTTTCGTGGCTTACTGAGCAAAAATTTCCGCTGGCGCAACAAGGCGGTAGTTGCGTGAAAAGCATGGAGGGTTGAGAAGTAAGACCTAAGACAATGTAGATTCAGTAAAAACTGAATGTCTCCGAGGATGAGAGTGCACCTTTACATTTACACAAAGCTAGTTCATATGCTGGTAAATGGATGAAGTCTTTGCAGTGAAGAATAATGGAAAGGAATTCAATTACCAAGAGATTCTCTGATCTCATAACCATTCTCGCTTGTTTGATCTCTAAGGGGAGAAAAGGATTTGCTTCTATACAGATTTTGGAAGGCAACGTCAAATAGCTAACTATCATTATCACCGAAGAGAACGCCTTTGGTTCTTCCATCGGCTACACAGACTGAACCTTAACCTATGCCACTCTGAGAAATTAGACCAAGAGGCACAATACAAGTGCACAAAGTCTATGAGGTAAGTGACTAGAGGACTGACCTGACCTGGAGGACTTATCAGTTACCGGAATGTTATGATAGTACTAGTGACTAGAAGATAAAACGGCGCATCTATACATTCAAATGTTTCAAATGTGTGGGAGAACGCTCCATCGTGTTGAGTACACATTCCATAAGTCTCGTCGATACAGTCTGCCCTGGATAAAGTTACTTGGTTAAGTGTTATAAAGTTTACCTATTTTATAATTGTTAGAACTTTGCTACTATGTAAAGCAGATACTCTAAACCTATTATTTTGTTATCTGTTATGGTTTAGGTACTCTGTTCATTTGTTAATACTCTGTTCCTACTCTGGATATGTGTTATTTAGAAGATGTATTTGTAATTGATAATAACTATCGATCATGAATCTGCAGCAACTATTTATAAGTATTGGAAATACAGTAAAGTTGGTGCCAGCAAATCAAATTAACGACTATATTTCCTTACCTTCACTTAAGTATCTAACCTTGTGATGAAAGAAGAGACTTAACTCACGTCTGGTCTTGGAGTGGCAGATGTATGTGGATGATTTAATTGATTTTGTGATGAACACTGAAGATACAAAAGATCTGATAACAAAAATCAGACTTATGTAAAAGGAGTCTTATATTTATTTTCCTTATCTCTTGTTCAAAGTGATAATGAACTTTGTAACTGCTTTCACTGAAAAGCTTAATACTCTATCATGTAAGAACTGAGTTCTCAACTTTAAACATTATCTCAATAACAACTTTTCATTCATATGCTTATCATGTATTGTACTGTACTGTACAGTAGGTTCTTTTTGTTCTTGTATTGTTATTTCATTAAGTTTTCTTGTTTGTGTTATAACATATCAATTGAGTATTAGTTTTGCATTATAACACTTAGATGGTTACGATGTCATAATATTAATTTTTTATAAATGTTAGAATTTTGGTACTCTAGAGCCATAACATTTATCCACGTTCCACTGTAGTGGGTCGTATTTGGTTCACATATTGACGACTTGACTATTCGCGGTCAAGGTGAAATGTTCCCGTGCTTTGGATTCTCCCAGCTAAGTTCTGACTGTGCTAGAGTATACCCGAAAGTGAGCTTTTCATGCGCAAGACCTCATAATTATACAATGTTCACAGCTATTCATAAAGAGAGGCAACCCCGACATCTCTTAGTTCTCCCTGGCTGGAAACTCGTGCTACACTTACGTTAGTGGATGGCAACTGCATGTTACCCGACAGCACTTGCTGACGTTGCCCGTGTATGGGACCACATTCGGACTTTACACACAGCAAACAGCAAACATGGCCTACAAACCATAAGTTTCACCAGCTGGTCCAACTACCGATTGTCCCAAGCCATAGGATCCTGATAGTAACTTGGAAACAGTCAGTAGCACAAATTGCATCTTATACGTATACGGTACTTTCAGGACACTCGTAAGTGAAGGCACGAGTGAAGGGTAGGAGGAACTGACCACGAATATGTAGCTCCCTTCTTTGCAGAAATCTTTGTATACAACTTCTGTAGTTTTCTGGGACAACTCCCGTGACGGCTTCATCGGTACAAGAGCCCAAAACAGGCGTCTGACAATCCCAGACAGACTTTCAGACGCCTTTCTACGTCCAATACCGTAGCTTTTGGGCGAATGGAGAAGTGCCCACAACAGCAGTTATGCTAAACTGCCCGTTTGTGTTTCCGCTCGCTTTCATCTAAGTTATAGGTAGCAATATTCCAGTTCCAACGCAACTGACCGGTGCACAAGCGAGACCCTTGATGAGCCAACAGGTGAGAAAACCTCACTCAAATTTATCTAGAAAACTCAGATATTGGTGCACATACTCCGGCTGGGTTGGAATGATGTGTCCTGACTGGTGTCGCACCGTTACTCGTTTCTCCGGTCTAAACAAGGAAGCAAGTTGCTCACTTTCCTTAACACTGATCTGCCGATCCGTACCTTCACAGCCCCCAAAAACATGCAGTGACGGTATGTCTATTGCTCCTTCATTCAATGAAAACAAGGTTTCAGAATGCTCAGCAGCTGGAGAAATGAAGCCTGAACATAATATCACGAATCTGAACTCTACAGGTCCGGAACTGCGCTCAGAACTGCTCATGCTTGAGAGGCAGAGGGCTGCTGCAACTGCAGCGCCCTGGGAGAATCCGAGTACACCATCAAACGGACCTTGTTCTGCAAACACCGTCTGGATGTACTCCCATGATCTTGACCATCCTAAAGATTGCGTTAGGTGTTGAAAATGACATTCTTCTTTCGACTCTCCAGGTACTGAATTTCCTGAAGATAACTCCTTTTGCCCCACTCGCGAATGCTCAACATCACCCTCACGTGAACACTGCTCTAAGGACGAAACACAAGGTGCATCGGTATCTAACTGCATGTCAGCTTGTGTTTTTCTGTTATTCACCACCTCTGACCCTTTGCTGGAATCCGGGGCATCACAGAACGTGGTACCTGGACTTAATAGCCAGGCAAACTTCTTGGAAAATCGAGTTGTGGTTGTTGCAGAACTTCGGACGAGTCCAGCATCAGACCCCAGTCTCGAGCAACATTCTTCCCCCTGGCTTTTACTATAACTGCCCAGCTGATGCTCCGAATGATGCTGTTGACAGACAGGAGGCACTTCATGTGGTGCATCAATGTAGAATAATTCCACTTTATGCCTGAGTTTCTTTCTCAAGGCGTTCAGTCTACCCTTCAATTTGCTACCATTCTGGCGAAAACCATGGAGGCATAAGATCCTCAGCTTTCTTTGTCGCCGGCTTGAATCTGCGACGCACGCGTCAAGAGAGTATGAAAGTAAGAATCGTGCCATTCCCACAACATCCTTCTCAAAGTCAGCGAGTCATTGTACACAAAGTTCGGAAACTTAATTAATACTGACTATAAGATTATCACCCTTCACTTCCCGTATGCTATGGGTCTATCCTTTTTCTGGGTCGAACCTTGGTTGTCAGAAACTGTAGCGCTTAACTCACGGTCGTCCGTGTATCCTTCACAACGCAGAAAGCTTTGAGGTCCAACCTGTTTGTTCGGGTTCAACCTCTTGCCAATGTTGGTGCAAACCTCACAGATATATTGTGGTCCACCGGACTGTGGTGCAGCAACCTGGAAAAGAACTGTATTTAGAAAGACTGGTAGGAGTCCCATCTCCATAAGCCTTAAGGGTCTGACTCAGGAGTTGTAAATTCCCATGTGATGGGTTGCTAACTTCCTCTATCTCCCACTCAGTGTTTAGAACTCAGACCCTCCACTCAGGCTCTCCTCACTCAGATCCCGAGTCTTCCGACCTCTACACCTGCAGCTCAACATGCGGATTCTAGAACAGGCACTTTTCATTCATACAGCTCCCACATCTTGCCGCCCTGTTTTTCTTCTTCTACCATCCTCTCCAGCTTAACACGCTCCTCTCTCGCCTCTCGTCCCCTAACTGTTAACACACTCCTCTCCCATCGTCTCGTCCCCTAACTGTGAACTGTCGACAGGCTCCCCTCCTCTCCTCTCCTCCCCTAACTGTTAACTGATGCGGTCCTCTGCCATCCGTCTCCCGCCTACTGTTAACTGGTTGAGACGCTCCTCTTCTATCCTTTCTTCAGCTAACTGTTCATACACTCCTCTCTTATGATGGGAGACTATCACTCCTGCCAAGGAAAGGGGTACCGAGGAAACCTTTCCATGTAAAGAAATACAGAAACCTTTCTAACAGTTAGGCATGGGAGATGTTGTCTACATGAGGTGATGGCGGAAGGAAATGTGCAAGTCTGGCGATGTATGGGAGACCATGAAGATGCGGACATATCAACCGTAGCGAATAATCTGCTCAGTGTGAAACGAAATAATCCAAAACATGCATGAAGTTGATATTTCCGAATGTTAACACACCTGGCAGTCACTGCAGATAAGAACGAGCATTCGGCATAACGAGCAACGGCAACGGGCAGAATAATCATCATAAGGAGTGTCGCATTTTAAACACCTCCCTACCACAAGCGGGTTGGAACTTGGGACCGCTAATCTGCACGCCTTTTGAAACAGGAGTCATTCGCTTTGGGTTGGATATAAATCAAACGCCGTGGGATGGACGAACTCTCTGAGAACCGACAGGCTACTCCACCTTCATTGGAGGTGCGGTTCCGTAACACCTAGGATACTGATGAACTTTTCATTAAACGGATGGACTAGTTGAACTGGAGTCAGAGAAAGCAGTGACGATACCTGTGATCAAAAACAAAGTTCTTGCCTAAAAAGTAGCCACCATCCGGGAAGGCTTCCATATATCGCTGAATTCCTCCTGAGAGCTTGATGATATAACACGTCATAAGGAGTAATCAGCCACTCACGATGGGCTTGTTTTCCGGTTCACCTCAACTAGCCATGGTAGAAAGAAAATTCAGGTCGACATACGCGGCTCAACAAAATACCTGCACGACATCTTCAAACTCCTCTCCCTTGCTCCGAATATATGCTGATGCCATCTCGCAGCGCACACCACCAGTACAGTACCTATATCTCGAAACAAAATTCCCGTGTCACACAACTTATACCCCTACCGCCAGCAGATCAGAACCTCCCCTGGAACAAGAACTGAAGTGATGCAGTATGGTGTGAGACTAAGAGTGGGAAGCATGCTTACATGAGTATTTGTTTGTTTCGTAACTGGTCTTCGTTTTCATCAATCCAAAGAGGCAGATCACTATACTGACGAACCATGGGGTCCATCATTTCTACTCCTTTAGGGGCAGAAAACTTGCCAATCCTTGTTTCATACACGTTTCTCGCATCCAGAACTACGGTGCCCTTGAGATAAGCCTGATCCTGTTCCGTAGCTGCAAAAGGCAAACTCAAAGCGTGATCTTTTATCACACTGGTCGTGACATGAATGCTGCAACATCTGTAAGATCAGTGATTGGACTGCAATGTGGTTGAGTATGAAACGGAGCACCTTGGAGGATTTTATGGAACTCCTCGGCAGTGGCATGCCTACCCGCATTGGATACCGAGGGAGATCGTACAGAAGGATGGAGACCGAGGGTCACAAGCTCCTAAAGAAGAGGAAACATTAGAGTCATGGGCAAAGCAGGAAGTAACAGTACCCGATAAAGATTTGAATAAAAATGCTGCACAGAAATCCTCAAAAGACTAAACACGCCTTTCCCAAGGCCCCCTTACTTTCACGGTTCGTGCGGACAGAGAGGTAAATCCACACTCAGCAGCAGTTTTTGGGTTCACAGGAGGAGAGCACGATGCGAGCTTGAAGTCAGTGCCTTCAAACAAAGGGTTTGAGCGAACCACTTTGATGTGTTCTTCTAATGCAGCCATTTTTCCTCCGACCTGCAGGAATTTGGATAGAATACTCAATTTACAAGTATACCAAACTTGGTAATGGCACCGCCAGGCATAGATGTACGCATTTCCGATTCATTTAAGATTACTGCCGAACCTCTAAACTTCCATCAATTAAACATAGTTTTCCGTGGAAGATCAGTCAAACATCCGAGGCCATGGGAAGGAAAAAAGGACCGAAAAGCTCATATGAGGACCGTCTTGGTCAATACGTGGCCAAGACGATCAAGCACTAAAAGGAAATCGTACCGTGATATTAATCCCATCCGGAGCTACACGAATTCGACCCGACAATCCAAGCGAGGAGCAGAGATAAAAAAGCCAGTTCTTCGTCTCCTCCGGGTCATGAATATGAGCGAATTTGTAATACAGAAGCACACCATCCTCAGCCGCATCGCCGTCTCCTGGAGGGTGAGCTTGACCAATATCCAACTGCGCTAACTCCGCGCGTAACATTTCATCCATAGCTGCTATCTTCTCCTCAAATGCCAAAGAAAGGAGAAGGAAACAAAGAAGTCCAGAGCGCCCACTCCGAACAATACATTCAAATCAAAAGACCCTGCTGAAGGTCACTTCACGCGTTGAGATGAGCTTGCTCCATGGTCCGACTGCCATTTTGCCTCTCACGGCGTCTCTCAGTCCCCAACACAATCCACCGGGAGGTAAACTTAAAAGACCATTTTATATGGCCTGAACATCTTCATGTACTTCAACTTCAGGCCATATGTCAAACTGTCAAAAGAACAAGAAGATTCCCCAACACAGCCCAAACCCTCGGTACCGACACTACAACCCCAATAGCGAATCTCCGCAGTAACGTTTAGTGTCGGAACCCTGAACAAGGAAATGGCGAATCCAGTCGCAAAATCTCTTAAGGGTACACGGTTAGGGGCAAGTATAATGAAGGTTTGGTTCGGAAGGAAGGACATAAAGACCTCGCAATCTTCCATGCGAACATCACCTGGCTTTGACGGCAGTGTTGGCGGGAAGAGCAAGAACAGTAGAGTCAGTTCTGTTCTTTGAAGTCTTTACCAAACTTAGACACTCACCTGTTCAGGACATCGATAGTTAATAGAAACGAGGAAACGGAGGCCAAGGGAATGTTGGGTTGAGCAGGAACGTGAAGTGACTCAACGAGGGCTGTCTTAGAGAAGCCAAAGATTGTCAGTCTCGTAAGGACCGTCAGCCGCTCTAACTATCTGCGGCTGCGAGTTGTCGTGCCTCATGGACTCCAAATCACATTTTGAACCGGTACAGTACCCGTTTCGACGTCAGTGGCTTCTCTTCGCCTGGTTTCTTTTCCTAGGTCGTATTGGATTTGTCAATTTGCGTCTGATTGCAGTGTCGATCAAGAGGTTGCCAACTCTGCTTATTGCCTGCAGGATGTAGTTTACGAGATCTTCAAAAACGTGTGGGCACGATCCTCAGAAGGTGAGCAGTTCTAGTCTTTCCGACCTCTTCAGAAGCTTGCTTTCTGCTGTAACTTCCAAACGATCTTCATCTTTCACTCTGGACTGCGTTTCCTTCACAATAACAACAGTTCACCATGGCGCCACACTTACAGTCTTTGTTACTTCTAAGTTCTCTGATATAAACCATGTTGCAAGCCCATCACGCTGCTTGTTTTGAGCAGGAGTAGATAAAACTCCTAAAGAAGAGACTGACGACAATGGAACTATTGAGGTAGTATCCTTCCCATTTTCCTGTGTACTTTCTGCACAGCAGGAGCTTGTGTTTATGAAAAACCGCCTCTACTTATTCGCCTCGGTTTGCTTGTGTCTTATGCGACAGACACTAAGGTCATTGACTGAAGTAGAGTAAATGAGTCAGTATTCACTGTGTCCATGGCATGTACAGGCCGAGTCTGTGGTCGAGGCCGGTGCTAATGCAGTAGCTGGACCGTTTAAGAAGCCTCGCTCAACGACAGGTACGACGCTGAACGTACCCACCGATATTTTTGTTTTACTGGAATTTAAATCCAGAACCTGAATCTTACCAAGAAGACCTTACCTTTGGACTGCTTCGTGCAGCAAATGCCAACGCTTTAAAGTTGACGTGCGAGCTACTGAAACTCTTCGTGTCTGGTTTGTAGCTTCATCCTCTATTGCACATTCATCTAGATCAACCTCTCAAATTTTAAAGTTGTCCTGCAAAAGCAACGAACATCCATCCATTATTAGTTGTGGAAGTGGTGCTTACATGACAGGCCAGGGCCTCTTGTTGCAGATCATGCGATAAATCATACAATCTTACTTCTTCACAAGCTGGACTGTTATTTATAATTCAGAAACTGTACAGCGAGCTGCGATGGTAGCTGAAGCGGAAGGCTCACTTGAAATTGAGGGCAGTCAATTGGAGCGAATTCTACCTCAGTTGCTGCTCGACTTTTGACAGTTACCTTCTTCTCAAATCCCAGAGAGCTCAACGAAGTGCGTAGTGAACACCAAAGGGGTGTGTGAATATGCGCTGATTTCAAACATCAAGGTAGCGAATGTCTGTAACCAAGGAAGGGGACCATAGGGAATGTATAGCACAGGGCACATTGCCGGAGATGGTAACTTTTGACAATTATCTTCTTCTCATCTCCTCAGGAGCACCGATCGGTGCTCTTCCGACTTCACTCCGTTCAATATCCTTGATAATGATTTGTTAGTGGCAATTCCCAGAAAGAGAAGACATAAGTATGGTTCTCGGGGTACCATTAATTAGCATGACGAGATAGTTTACTACACCAGTGGATATGAAGCAGAACACCACCAAATGAGAAGATTGCAGCAGGAGGAAACTTCGTAGATCCTGGCTGTTGCCGATACTCTGTTTGTATAACTTATAGAATTTCGGGTGCATGTCCCGTTCTGGATCCTCTCATATCCAGAACAGCAATACATCCTGACACGTAGGTTGGTGACATTCTCGAGACTAAAACAAAAGACATGCTGAATGATCCTGTTACATCTCTTTAGATTCCCTTTCTTCTGTCCTTTGATGTGACTTCTGGTTGCTGTATCTTTTGTTCTGTATGAAAGCTCTGCTTCATATCTGCGTGCGATACCTCACATCTATGTAGACCTTGACTTGCTTCGTAAACAAGATTTCTATCCCTTTGATATTTGTGGAAGAGACTGAAATCTTGGAACGCAACAAATAAAATATCCACATTCAAACGCTCACGAGAGTAACTAGTTGTGCGCCCACCGTTGGCCTGATGTCCTACGCAGATCCTCAGAAAGATACCATGTGCCAAGTGCCTGCGGCTTCTGCGACTCCCACAACGCTTATGTATGTACACTCTGATATGTTTGTCTCGTGTTCCAACTCATCGACCATATGAACGTCACAAAAAGCTTACTTCCCTGAAAGGCGACTACTAGCCATGCCTCAAGAATAAGAATCTTGATCAGAAGAAGCTGTAGAAAGGCGATGAAAGTAGTTTCTTCAAGAGGCCAAGCAAAATGGACACGGCACGAGAATGTAGCCGCTCAGCCAGCATCAGATCAGATTACCTGACAGAGCGGCTATATATCATACCTGCGGCCTGCCACTCGGATTTGATCCTTCTCTGTTCTCTGTTACTGCAAGTACAGCTCACATTTTAAAGAAGGCGTCCTTAAATATGCCATTCTTGTTATCCAATCCCAATTAACGCTGAACGCGGAGGTGATTCGACGACGCCAAGAGTGTAAACCGAACAACAGAGTCCCCAAACAACGCATAATATGCATCACAAGCGACAAGCGGGATATCCCAAGTTTACGAAGAGGACCCGGCATACCCCTAGTACAGAAGGCGCTCTTTTCATCACACTGGCGATACTCCTTTGGCTGGACGTTCTCTCAAGCAACTGCGGCGGACAGACATGACAAGGTCTGTGCAGAGGGTGTGTAACCCCTTGACGACATCTCCCCAGTCAAATCCTTCGCTCTCGATAAAGATCCCTTCCTCACCAACAGCTGTACGAGGGTATTATAGAAATCAGGGGTTGGAGTGTATCCAGCATTTTTTGAGTCCTTGTACACCTTCAGGGCCCTGGGCAAGTCTTCAAGCTTTGCACACACACCCAGCATTACATCGTACGCCAAAAGATCCGGTTGACATCCTGCCGCTTCCATCTCCCAGAAAAGCGCCACCGCCTCTCTATATTTACCTCGCCGACTAAGAACAGAAAGTAGAGTGGTATAGAAAACGATGTTAGGTTGCAAGCCAGAATCAAGAAAATGCTGGTACAGCCTATCACTAACGTCAAATAGACCCAGTTTACTGCAAGACGCCATTATGGAAGTGTAATCCTGCAGCTGCAACTTCAGATCCGACAAAGTCACACTGTTCCAGAACCTTACTGCAAAGTCTCTTGAACCCGTTCTGCAAGCCCAATAAGTAATCGTTCTGTGGACACAACCATCAACTTTCCAACCAGAGTCTATCATGTAATTGACGACTTCAACAGCTTCCGCCAAGAAGCCACCCTTTGCCAGGGCATCTGCGAGAGTCTGCCCCGCTCTCGGCGAGTAACGGCCCACACCTCTCTGCAGCTGCACAGCAATTTCCACCTCTCCAGCTTTGACCATCACATGCATGACTGCACAGAGTGTGATGTCGTCTGGCCATAAATGAGGCTGCCTCTGCAGCCACAAGAGAACTTCAAGTACTCGTTCTGTAAACTGCATGTCACCTAAATCTTTGACCGCCCTGGACAGAGCACCCCTTTTTAGCTTCCAGACCCATTTATCCAACAGCTGCGATACGGGCACTTCATCGGGCAGAGACCGGATATCAGCAGCCAGATCCTTCACGAAATCAACCACCTGACTAGATTCCCTTTTCAAACCCCCTGCACCCAGTTTTCTTCGAAGTGATGGTCTTGGGAGCCTCAGGGGTCGTAATTTATGAGGCGAAGGCAGAGGAAGAGGTCGGAGAAACCTACCTTCCAAAGGCTTCTCGTCAGAAATGTAAGAGTGCAAAGTTAGCAGAGGAGGCCCATTCGACTCAATGGGCAGCTTCCCTGATTTCTCCCCACTCTTCAGCATATCCTCTGACACCTCAAGCTCATCCGAATCCAAGAGCTCATCCTCCTCAAGCTCTTCTTCCTCCACCAATTCCTCTGCTCTTCGTTCGTGCTCCTTTCGCTTTTCTCTTGACGTCCTGCGAATGTACGGCAAATCTCTCCTTCCTCTCCTATCCGGACGACCGCTTCCATAACAAACAACATTTCCTTCCCCGCACCAAGAGTCTGTACGACGTACAGCTGTGAAATTCGATGTTTCTCCCCGACTCCAAACAGACACCGGGCAAAACCTTTTACGAGAGTACGAGGCAGTGATGTTTAAAACAAGGCCCCGGTCCAACCCAGGTACATACATTTTGCACTTGGTCAACGAGCAATACCATTAAGCTGACACACATACTCTAGCTGAAGCGTAGACGCGCTCCTTGTCATAGAAAAGATTCGAACTTTCTTGAAAGGCATGTACTACGGCAGTAAATCATATGGAAATGAAGGCTCAGAAGAACACGCGACCCAATGAATAGCCAACAGATGGAAAGACCCCATCAAGCCTAACAAGGGAAAGAAGGACCCGAAGGGCCAAGCAACCAACGCCCCGACGGGAGGAACAACACCGTGGCTTAGGGAGGAACAACACCGGGGCTAAGCCACGCTATCAGTAAGCAATTCTCCGCTTATCTCTCCAGGCGAGTTCTCTTTCTTCAATAGTAGCATCCGAACTGTCGAGGCTTTTACTTGTACATCCTCCGTTTTCTAGAGTCGAACTAGAACGTACCCACAGGTATCCAGTTGTCCACGGAGGCTCGAGAATCTTTACTAGACATATCTAGTGTTCCGGGTTCTTCCTTTCTCCGCCTGGTGTTTGGTGGTCCCTCTCCTTGTATCCCAGTGGGTTTTTCTCACATGTCTCTTATGCTGTTTCCTTTTCTATTTCCAGCGTCTCTTTTGTTCGGAGACGGTGAAATGCTGAGCTGGAGATTAGCAGATCCAGTCTCAACATGTTCAGAATGGCACGTGAGACTTCTTCACAGTACGGTCGATCTGTGCACTCTATTCTCGTAAAAGAGTGCACAGATAGACTTGATCAGACCCAAAAGAACTTTATCCGACCTCTAAAGATGAAAAAGGTTTGCTAGGACCTTGGCACATGGTGACCTCGGTACGTACGTGAGGTCGAGACTTGGCTGTGACAAGACTTCTCCATGTGTTGCAAACACTGGTGCTCAGTACTGTAAAAGGGATGAACTATGGTGGAAATCAGTAATGAGTGGTATTGTATGGTGGGTACGGGTGGATGGATAAATGGATGTAGACAATAACTTGAAATATCTATTATTGTGGGACGATGAGACAGATTTGCCTGAGTACTGCAGAATGCAGAATGGTTGGGACATCACAACATAGGAGCGGATAAGAGATTTCTGCCGATAGCATAGAGAGAACTCAATAGATCTATCAAGGAGGCAATTGGACCAGCTTGATGCAACATTTAAAGCCTACAGCATAGAGAGGACTCAATAGATCTATCAAGGAGGCGCTTGGACCAGCTTGATGCAACATTTAAATCTTTCAAGGATTCTGAATACTACTTGGAGAGTTGGTCAATTGTGAACTTGCACATTGACGTAAAATACAAGACGAAACACAAGTTCATAGTGAGAGTTGTAGATTTGATCATTATATAACACTGAGATATAGTGGAGTAGAATGCGAGAGGGGTGATGAAGAATACCTCAAAAGAGCATCAAGTAATACACAAGCGGATGGTTTGACATTTTCCATAATAGAGACTTGATGACTTTTATTTTACACAAAGGTGTAAAATATCCTGACAGATCGATCCAAAACATAGGCATGTTTGATTGAATATCTCACCGGATGATCCAAGTGTATCGCTAATCTCGACAAAGCAACGGAAGATATCTGCATATATAGCATGTGAGCAGTTAGCACGACATGTATTCGAGTAAGTCTGTCTCAACTCGGTCTAGGATGATGAGTCCTTGTAATTCAGATTGATTCAGTCTAGATTCCTTAGTGAGAGGTTGATTCTGAATCGAATCATCAGATATGCTAGATCAGCCCATAGACGGAGACAACCTGCAGTTTGAATTGATTCAGCCTCATTCAGCTTGATCAACTCATACTCGGAGGTGAGAAGGTTGACTCCCAGTAGAATCGAGATATCTAGCAATTCAACTTGAGTTGCCCCTCAAGGGTTCACTATCGAACGGTTTTCGTTATGAATAAGTGCAAATAAAAATAAATTATTTAAATTATTTGTAAGTAGAATTTTAAATAGTCGATAAATTCTAAATAACTTATTTTTAATCTTTAAGTAAATTTTAAAATAAAAATAATGTAATTTTTACTAAAAAATAATTCATTTGAGCATTCTTTTTTATAGCACACCTATCCAAAACTTCTCTTAACGACGACACTAAACATATTTTGATTCAGTGATACGTGTATTCTTGCCAATACTGAATTCTAAATACAGTATTATAAATCTTAAATTAGTCGTAATTAGCTCGATACAATGACGTGTCTATGTTGTGATAACAAGCAAAAAAATAGTTATATATATCATGAGTTCAATTGACATCGAGAAAATCAGTTTGTGGAAAAAATATTATTACATGGTGAGTCTTACATATTTAAACCGAGTCCGAATAGAGTCAGAATTCACACGTTTTATATTCAACAACTCGGTGCTAATCGATTGTTTTTTCAGTATCCACGAAGTCTAGTGTAAATTTGTGAGGCTAAGTAAATATGCATGCTCGATGAATTTCTGGGGAAATTTTATTCTTTTAATGATATCAGAAAATATATAGATGTTAAACGCAAATTATATACCAAGTGGACGAAAAAATCAAAATATTTTATAAATATTAACTTTTACTCCATGCTTAGAAACGTCAAAAGATCCAAATATAAACCACAAGGTATGCTTAGACTGCCGTACTACAAAATATATAAGTCCGAGAACCTGTAGCTATTTAGATAATAATTTACTATAAATTTAATTTATTAATCTAATCTTTCTTTTCGGAAACTAGGTAATGAATTAAACTGGATATTTACCTCCTCCACCAAAATAAATATTGTGTTCCCGTTGTGGTTTTCCATGGGTACTTATGTGTAAAGTTGATCTTTTTCTTGACGCGCTAGTGAACGGAAATAATAATTCATTCATGACAAACAACATGCTATTAGTCTTGACGCGCTTAAACTCCTTATTACCACCATCTGAATTCATTCATGTAACTTAGAACAATTGAAAGCAAAGATTATGATATAATCTAGTCTTATATATATAAAATCATCAGTGGTTCTTTGGCTGACGATGTTCTTGTAAGCGTAACATCAGCGTGTTTACTATAGAAAATTGTTCATTTATGCTATTTATAGATCATACTAATTTCCTCATCTAATTAGCATAATAAAACCCATAAACGAAACATTGTCGGTGTTAGAGTTAGTGAAGAAGATTCTCTAATGGGTGAAAGAATATTATCCGTAACTCTCACACCCTAATTCTTAATGACAATGGAAGAATGATTTTGTTTAAGAGCCGTAAATGATATCTCTAGAATTTAGAGGAGGTTCTAAAGTTTGAATCTGAAATATGAGTATGTCCTTGAAATTCAGACTGCGAAACTTATAATAAGTTTCGCAGTCTGAATTTATAAATATCTGGATATAAAATGAATGTAATTTTTGTGGAGGTCAATACTAATCTGAATAGAGTTAGAAATATAGTTGCTTAGCATTAGCAGATTGTGGAAGTATTTTAGCTCCAGTTGTTCCACTTCCTTGCATATTCACCTCTCACCTATTCCGAGTTCTGAAAACTCAGAAGAAGAGAATATGCAAAGAGCTTTAATTTATGTTCTAATTTTTTCTCTTGAAAGAGTCAGACTATAACTTAAAGCTTATATTTAAAAATATTTTTACTCGTGAGAATCCATATCTTTATACTAGACAAAGATTCTGTTCGCATGAATCCCTTATAAGTTTTGTATAACTGAAGTGAGCATGTGTAATCAAGTTATCAAACGGACTTTAAATTTAACACTTTAAATTTAGTGAAGCTAATTTAGAGAACTTTGATGTAAATCACAATTTGTAAACTTTGTCAGAGTATTATTTTTTGCGTGCTTTAGTACCTTGTATTTTTCATTAAATTCTTTTTAAAAGCTGTTTTTAATCAATTGCTAATGATTATTTTGGTTGCTTGGTTAAACCTTTTTCTTTTTCCTCCGTTTTCTTGTATGTGGAGTTTGGATGCATATTTAGCTCCAGAAGCAAAATATGATCCGAGTGATCGAGACTCGGATCGGTCGCCATAAGGTGCTCTGGGCATAGGGTTTAGAGCCGTATGCCGTGGGCATTTTTGGTTTTGAGACGGCACGTGAGTTTCAGCTGTCCCGGAAGGACAGGTGGGCCAACATCATGGACAGAGAGTCGCGAGGGTACAGGAGCAGAACCGTTCAGTGTCAAGGACGTCCCATGTTCAGCCACTCTAACCAAGTCAAATTCCACCGTTTAGCCTACGTGGCGCCCAAGTCAAAGGAAAACTTAATTCGGCTTTATCCTGAACTGGCGACGAAGTGGCGTAGGATTGCGACGTCGGGAGGATATCAATCCGAGTCTCGATCATAGAAGTGAAGCTATGGCATGGGTTGCGACATCAGCGGAGCGTATATTCCGGCTGATGCGTGACATCAAGCGATCAGTGACCGCGTAACCAATCACTGCTTGCTTATCACGGCGATAGATCCACGTCACAGCCGGGGTCCGAGGCCACCCAAGAGGAAGGAAGTGGTAGCGAGAGCGCAACTGTAAGCTGGTGGTGGAACTCTGTGGGAGAGACAACAGCGGAATCAATCAATCAAGGCAGAGCAGAGCAGACTACGGTAAGCAGGCTTGAGACGATCCAAACGGATTGAGCGATCGATGCGGCGTACAGTCGATCGGTATTATAGTCGCACTGGATCATTTCTCTGTAGTGTACTACAACTACTTGGAAGTTCTACCAGTACTACTACTACTGCTTTTCCGCTCGCTCTCGGCATTCTCCCCTCCGCTCCGCTCTGCTCTGCTTTGTCTCCAAGCGGGGTTCGTCCGTTGACATCCTGCTTCTTCGGTGGTGCATTCACTGCTGCGGCCGCATAGGGAAGGGGACCGCGAAGAGGAACTTGAGTTTCGTCGCATCCTTCCTGAACGAAACGAGCGAAGTGGGAGTCGAGCAGAGGCGTCACATGATCGTCCGTTGACCCAGTTCAGGCCTGAATCAGTTACCTTGATCGTCATCAGTCTGCCTGTTGTTTTCTTCCCTGTTCTTTCTTCCTCCTCCTCTCTGCCTTTCTACTCAAGTGAGTTAAACGGTACACACGAAGTTGTCAGTTGCAGGCAAGCGTCGTATGTTATCGAGTTAGATAGTGCGACAAGGGATCTTGTGAACAGTGAGTAATAGATTGAAATTTGAAATGGTTCGTGGCGAAGGTCGCTGTGGAGAACGGAGGTATTGACTGCAGTTTAGAGATTTAGAGTCTGGTGGAGAGGAGGAGTAGGAAGTGGAAGGAAGGGGAGACGAGATCAGGAGGAGCTGGACCCCTGCGGATGCTTCATCCGCTAGCAGGGCAGAGCAGAACGAGGTTCGCTGGGCGGAGAGGCACAGGGCAGGGTGAGAGCCGATTGTTGGTAGCGGACAGACGGGTCCGCATTTGACACCTAAGTCGTTGGAATTTCCGGAGAGCGAAGAAGATGTCGTACAGAAAGGATCGCGTCCGAACTTGAACTCGAGAAATCGGACAGGTGGTTGGTTTATTCGCTGTGAAACGGAGTTTAATTGTAGGCGGAGAGACGGTTGCGTGCACGGGAGAGAGCCGAGGGGAATAAGGTTGAGGTGTTGGAGACACCTTTAACTCTTGTTGAGTTTCCTCCTCTGTCTGAAGCTCGCGGCGTTGGAAAATGGCGTCTGGAATTCGGGGACAGAGGGCGTTTTCTCCGAGAGCCCGATCGTTAATTACTGTTGTGATGATGTTTGCGGCAGCATTGTTGGTCTTCCTGATCTTTGTGATCATCGGAGTACCGACTGGATTGAACAATCCAACTGGCGAGAGAAGCGGGGCCACGATAGCTTTGACGATTCCTCAAGTAACACGAAGCCAAACGTATACCTTCCTTCTCTTCATCGTAGGGTGTATAAGATTTGTGACTCCTGCACACTCGTAGTATCCAAGTATCCAAGGAAAGCTTCATGAGTCTTCGACGTGATCGAGATGGAAGGATGCATCTGCTAGCTTGCTTGTCATTCCCAAGTGAGATCGCCCTCAGACTTCTCATGTTCATGAGGTCTCCTTGCCGTAATCACAACTCGATCTTGGTTTTCTGTCTTTTTTGTAAATAGTTGACGTGGGCCCGGAAGTGAGAGTGAACTTTCAGGTGAGTGGTTCTTCTGTGTTATCTAGCGTGTGGGCACACCAGTACTGAACAGAAAGGTTTCTTTCACCTCAACTAAACCTTCGGTCTCTTTCTACCCATGTAGTAGTGATGTAAATGTACTGCAAGTTATTGTTCGGCAGGCGTTTTGGTCACGTAAAAGAGATTGAGTAGCATCGCTGGATCACTATGAGCACGTGCACTATGTATGCTACATCTGCTAGCTGCAGCAACCCTGCGACGCGGCTGATACCTTGATAGGAATTCCCGCGAGGACGGTCCAATCGTCGACTGAAATGAGTTTTGTAACTGGATAGTAACGCCTTCGGAAATCTTCTCTTTAACGGGGACACCAGCAGTTTGTAGATTTTAGAACGTTAGCCTTTTTCTTCAGCCTCTCGGAATTTCGGTGTCATTCGTGTCAGGCTTTTCAGGATATTTTGGTAGAGTTTACTCCTTGGCGTTTCAGTTTACATGCGGTCGCTTGTGGCTCATAGAATAGTATATGGGCACGATTGTTGTAGGCAAATCTGATCCTCGTTGTATTGTTATACTCGCAGAACAGAAGAAGACCCAGCAGCACAGCCATATGTGGAAGTTTTGTCATGGGAGCCTCGTGCTTTTATCTACCACAACATGCTGGTATTACCCTGACAACCTGGACATGTGACTGGGCTCGTAACAGTCATACAGTCCTAGGAGCAGATTTAACAAGCTCAATACCTGTCGTTGCGGTCGCAGATACTAAAACTGGCTTGGAAACAGTAGCGGAGTGTTGCTATTGTTCCTACACAGCAAATAATCTTGTCTGATTTCATTCATGTGTCGTTAAGCTTTCTTCGAGGGAGGTCATTAAGTCCGGATTATCTCCTGCTGTAGTTTGCCATGATTCGTATTGTTTCTGTCTGACCTGACATCCCCGTTTCGCGGTTACAGTACACTTCTCGCTAGAACATAGACTTTCATGGTTAATACTGTAGATGATAGGTGTCTGATTACAAGTGTGCATGCAGACTGACGCAGAGTGTGCTCATCTAATCAACCTCGCCAAGCCTAACATGCAGAAGTCAACTGTTGTTGACAGTGCTACAGGACGAAGTAAAGATAGTAGGTATGTTTGCCGAACATATCCTAGCACAAATTGTGAATTTCCATGTGCGCTTGTTCAGTTTCTAGCCTTGCATAGTGTCTGACCAAATTCTCCGTTTGCTAACTTATTGGTTGCTTTATGCAGAGTTCGAACAAGTTCAGGAACATTTTTGAATCGAGGACAAGACCCGGTTATCGCAGGAATAGAGAGAAAAATTGCTGAGTTTACATTCATTCCTGTTGGTAAGTGTTTGAACCCGGAATATTGATGTATAGGCTGCCTTTACTCCATCTGTGACGGGACATATGCGCAATCCTGCGTTTCATCTAAATGTACTTCTTAGAATTGTGTGCTAAGCCGCAACTCCGCATGCATCATGATCCGAGTGCAGCTATAACACGAAACGAAACTGTAACGATTTCTCATCTGGAATATTCCTGCAGAACACGGAGAAGGATTACAGGTTCTACACTACGAAGTAGGGCAGAAGTACGAGCCTCACTATGATTACTTTCACGACTCATTTAACACCAAAAATGGCGGCCAGCGAATTGCAACCGTTTTGATGTATTTGTAAGTGATTGCAGTTTTGGATCTGACTCGACAAGCGACGATGATTTGATATATCGCTGCTGTGCACATAGACCAAAGTATATTGAATCTTGTGGATAGGTTTTCGCGCAATAGATGTGTGACCCTTTTACGTGCTTGTCTTTGAGGGTTTAAGTGAATGAATACATAACTCTTCGGAAGTGTGCAATTCGGAGAGTGTGATGTCAACCTCACATTAAATCATCATGTGGATCTGCATGAACATACACCCATAACGCGGCTGGTCGAGTTGAAGCAGGTCAGATGTGGAGGCTGGAGGTGAAACCGTGTTTCCTGCATCCAAGGTTAATGGCTCTCTGGTTCGCGACTGGGATGAGTTGTCCGAATGTGCAAAAGCGGGTCTTTCCGTGCGTCCAAAGAAAGGAATGGCACTGTTGTTTTGGAGTATGTCCCCGGATGTCACCTTGGATTCCAAAAGTTTACATGGTAAGTTGAAAATCCCGTGTTTGTCATTAGCCATTCGAACATTTTATAGTTTTTCCTCCGGGGAGACGAGCATGGAAGGTCCACGAAGGTAATGGTCCAGTTTGAGGAGAAGATAGTAACTTGTTTGTGGGCAGGTGTATGTGACGAATTTCGCTTGGGCTTAAGTATTATATCAGAAGGCATATAGTTCTGTACATGGCTATGGAGGAAATGTGCGTGATTGTCAAATTCGATGACAAAAATCTATGCGCATAGTACAGTTTCTTGGTTTGGGCCCTGAACTGTGTTTCTTCAGGAGGTTGTGCTGTCATATCGGGTAACAAGTGGTCAGCTACGAAATGGCTGCACGTCAACAAGTACTCAGTTCCCAGTTAAAAGAGGCTTCCTACTCAGGTATTCATTTAGTTCAGAGTCGGTTGATCATTTTATAGGGTGTAAACTTTAGTTGTGACATGCATCCATCACTTCCTACGTGTTCTGCTTCATCTGGCCCAGTGGCATGTCGCAAGTTACTTCATAGCAAGAAAAAGTGTAATTTCCACTGGTGCTTAATTCTATGACCAGTAATAGCTATTATACCTTTTATACTGGAGTCGGATGATTCTGGATATTTGATATCGCCCCTTCCTTTTTGTGTTTCAGGTTCTGTCGAAATGCAGTCTCATGCAAGCACTTCTGTCTTCAACTTCGGCATCACAGCTTTGTTAAGTTAATTTCCAGCTGCGAGTGCTCAGATCATTGCTCTACTGTAAACTTTGAATTCACCTATTGAAGGATTTAGTCTTATCCTGGGAAGTGTCCAGTTCGTAATTTTCAGTACAGTTGGAACTTCGTCTGGCCAACCAAGGATGATCCCATTCATACTTGGAACTTTTTAGGTGAGGGGTACAGACCCTCCGGTAGTGCGATGTCCGATACCCTCTGCTTGCCAGTCCACTCGGAATCTGTAACGCCTGCTATTAGGAACGTGCAGAATAACGAGCAAGTGTAAATAGGACGATCTTTGGGAACCTCGTCAAGGAGATATTGAGTTTACGAGATCAGGACAGGTGCCGAAGAGAAGAAGAGATGAGTACATCAGCGTAGGTTCCTGATGTTGTAGGTATATTTAGCCTTGCATCTGCTGGTCATATTCTGTACAAAATGCCCAGCGCAGTGTAAGATCTTGTCACTTGAACCGTGGCATTCGTTTTTGATGTAGTGATTACAGTCGAGGGCAGCGTTGGATGGAACTACGGCAGTCCTGGTGACAACGTATATCGTCTCCTTTGTCTCTGTTTAACTGTTATGTTGAAAGTGGTTATACTGTCACTTGATAGACAAGGACTGGAGCTTGGGTAAAACTCACAGCGATGACGTCCCATTTGGAGGTTTCTTGAACTGCTACGGAGCCACAATATATGCAAGCGGGAGACGATTTACTTAACGAACTAGTTGATCTTGAAGATGGGAAAGCTTTCTGAAGGCAGATTCAAGTGACTTGGTTCCTGTGAACAGATGTACAGTCGGCATTAACCTCATGAGGACGGTTTGACGGGTCTTACTTCTGATTTACTTCGTCTGAAGTGTCATGAAATGCCGGGCCTTCCGGAGCAAAGCGAGCACTGGCGGGTTATATTACTAGCGAGCAGTGATTATACTAACGACTGTTAGTATAATCACTAACAGTCGTTGCTATATTTTACGTGTAGGTATACGGTAAACTGGACAAATCTTGCAGGGCTCGTAGTCATTCTGGCGAAGATGATACCATTTCTGAGGACCGGCATTCACCTCGCCCTTGGTGCGACTCAGAAGTTTGGATCCGGATACCTTCCATATAACAATGAAAGTAGGGCGTCACTGCAATATGAGGTCAGGTTTAGATATCTGCCATTCTTAAATCTATTTAAACAATGAAATTAAACATACTAACCAAATTCACTTGGAAAACACACGGTAAAAGAAAGATTACTAACACTTCGCAAAATTCAGTGTGGGTAACATCATTTCAGCAGCTTCCAGCAAGTTGTTTAACTCCACTTGAAGTTGTATTATCAACATTAATATTCATGCATGTGAATATAGAGTTGATTAACACTTATTCATCTCACCATGAAGAGAAGATAATTGGGCATGGGTATTCACGGATTCAGTAGCTCTCCACAATACAACTCCACTTGAAGTAGTATTGTCAACACTAACTTTGATTACTATACAAATACATATATATGAATATGGCCGTTGTTAAAAGTAATTCATCTTACCATCGGAAAAGTAGTCCAAAGAGAAAAATATACTTGGACATAGTTATTCAAGGATTGGAGACGAGAAGTAAGCTTTGCAGCAAGTGATATCACTTAATATTTTCCAATGCTCTTCGGTTCGTGATTGTTCTTCCTGAGAAAAGAATGTGGATAATTTTTCTTTCGGAAATATGCATATATAAAATTTTGACAAGAACTGAACTAGAAAGTTCACACCATCACCATCAGCAAAAGTAATTTAGTTCAAGAACGATAAGATATGTCTAAGACAACTAGAATTTGCTGTTTTCTGTAGTGATATAAAGTTGACATTAATTGAGGGCATTTGACCAAAAATTCAATGTTATTTGCTTCAGTTACAGGGTTGAAATTAGTTAGTGTTATTTGACCAGAAATTCAACTGAAATCATAACTAGTGTTTGTAACTCTAAATGCATGTATGTCATTATTTCCGATGTCACATTAAATGACGTAAAGAGTGTATGTTATTATGTTGCTATTTATGTTGGGCTAGTTATGTTGCTTATTATTTATTCGCCCAGCAAGCATTGTTTTTTTCAATCTATTTTTATTCAAATTTTTTTCAAGGAAAAAAGTTAGGTAATAAATTAATATATAAATTTTATTTATTTATTCAGTCACCAAGCGGATGGAAGTCGAGAACAGAAGAATCTTTTGATTCTCTAAACTAAAGTTGAAACATTAGGTTAAGACATATGGACCTATCCCAAGACAACCCTAGACGAACTTAACATGACATAAAGAGGTAAGTTTCGAAACATATTAAAACATAGATATGAGACATAAGTATGAGACGTGGATTCGAAACGCGAGATCGAAACATAAATATGAGATATAGGTCCGAGACGCAAGACGAGACTTGAGTCTGGCGCAGAAAGACCCTGGTCGGACGCTGGTCCGAACCACAGGGTCCAAATTTGACGCAAGACCACGGTATTTTAGAAAAATCTCAAGTATTGGAGTTCTAGTGACGTTTTGGGTCGTGGACAAGCTATGTGTAAGATCTCGAGGTGAATAAGGTGTCCTTGGAACAGTCTCGGTGAGAGAGCTTTCCAGTGATATGCAGAACTCTTCAAATTGACATCAGAGCTGAGAATTACAATCGATCCCGTGATCAAGTTGTGGTATAATTTTTAGGGATAAGCGCAGCGCGTTTCTCCATCTTTCACTTATGGGTTCACTCCGGACGTTTCTGCAATTCTGCTAAAATTAACGAACAAGTATTCAAAAACTTTTATTTCTATTAGGATTTATCATAGGATTTCTCTATAGTGTTTTTGGAATCATACAGATAAGAAAACTTCTTGAAGTTGTAGATCCGAGATAAAAAAAGAATCATATATATGTCGAGATAACCGTAAAATATTAAATAATTTAGACATCCTCAGCGAGAACACAACCAACATCCCGAGCACGATCTACTTAGTCTACAGGATCTCCTTCAATGACATAATAAAAAGAAAAGTTCCGTTGCTTTCTCCTCCGCGGTCGATTGTATCTGTGCGTTTGGAATGTTTATACACTTCTTTGCATATTCACCTCCTTCATCTTTTGATGGAGGAGTTAAATATGCAGGAGTTTAATTTAATATCTACCCTTTCCAGGAAGAGTAGGTATTAAATTAAACTCAATGTATATTAATGTCTTAATGAGTATGGACTCTCGGTCTTGTAAGTTTTAAAACGCGACACTCGGATCAAGCCTTATGGATTATCTTCTACTCTTCTTGTGTTTCCAGACATGGGTTAACAGATAACTTTTATAATATATTTTGATTATTTATACTTATTTAATATATATATATATATTCTCGATAATATTAAAAGAGTTCATCCAGCATGCAAGGAACTCCGGGAACGCTTCCAACGCCACCGCGTTTTCTCCGCTTGTCCTTTTCCCTCTCCGACAGGATGTATACTTTGGATGCATATTTTGGTTGGCAAAGTGAGACCGATCCTTATGTGTCGACACAAAGGACTCTGCTTGAATCGAATGCATAAACAAAATTACTCCTCTAACTCAAGGAGCGTGCAATAATTATTACCGAAGTCAATAAATTAATATCTTTACTAATTAAATATTTATTAGTCATATACATGTAGTCTGGAGTTGTACTCTAACAGTCACTTTTTACATTGTCTTGTCTAGAACTCATATATATATATATATATGATTTCTCCTGTATATTAAGTTTTTATTCCTTTGACGGTGACCAGCGCAAATACTCATCTGCAATTTCTTTCTTATTTCTTCGTCCTCTTTCGTCTCTCCGGCAAAAAGCTAATGTAATATTTTATTCTCCCCACGAGGAGAACCGAGACTTGTAGCTTTGGTGAATCTGTTCACGGGTGCTTTAGTATTAAATATATTTAGCATTATTGTTGAGTTTCGTTGGGGTATTACACCGAGAAAATTATATTTGAAAATCATGTCTACAGATTCAGTATGCATCCGACACTCAAAATAAATCGAAATATATACTCAAAATATTCGAAATGGTTTGTTGTACATCATGACTTAGGGGAAAGTCGTTTTTAAAACAAATAGAAATAATTGTACAGTAAGCAAACCGATTACAGTTGAAATCTAAATTTAAATTTGTAATTTAGACTATTAAATTGAAATATCTAAATTAGACTGAATGTCACACATGGACTCTGTGAGGAATGTAAACTTGTAATCACAGTGGGTTGAAACATGACTCCTTCGACTATAAACGTATGTTTTGTCGACGAATTAAACCATTAATACTTAATATACACTAATTTATAAATGACCTTTTCCAGAAAAGAAAATTAGCTCATAAATTAATGTGCATGCAAATACCTCCTTCATCTGAATATGGAGAAGGTGAAATATACATCCCTCCCTCAGTGCCATCTGACAGACAAAGCACAGAATGGATTGGTTATGACGAATGGTTTGGAAGAAAGGAAATGTTTAGGTTTCCTCAAGTGTTACTAGTCTTCACAATCCAGGTGCACTCCAGATTGTTCATCCTATCAACTGTCATGACATGAACAATTTGCCAGTTATATGCCTTGCATCATCGCGGAATGGGAAGAATAGGAATTGTCAAAAATATTCACTCTCCCGCCAATATTCTTCAATCGGGAGAATGTTACAACCACGGCTAAGAGTCCGTAGACGTTTCTTGTGGTGCATCCGGAGGAATCAATAGGGGTGTCAAAGTTAGTTTGCGGAGGTACCTGCAGGAAAACGCTCGCAGGTATTTTCTTAACGATCATTTTTTTCGTTTATTTTTGCAATGAAATATCTACTACTTTGAGTAATTATTTTGAGTATCAAAATGAAAAAGAATTAATTTAAAACTTTGTGATGTCTGAGTCACAAGTGCGAACCAGACTCAGTTGCGCTTTCATACGGTTAACTCATGTGAAATTACGACTCTTTCTCTATTCGTCATTGAAGAATCTTCACTTTTCAACATTGACACCCCTAATAAGCAAATACCACAAGTAAATTTTATCGTTGTAATTTTTAATTCGATCGTAACTTTTTACAATAAAATGATGTAAGATTTAAAAGTTTAATTTTAATTTTTAAATAAAAATTCGAATTAGTATATCAATTCATAAATATAATGATAAGCGATTCACAATTCTACACAAAACTACTATTCAATAAACTACGGCGGTTTCACTTCTGGACGTTAGAGAATCTTCTCTAACGTTAGAAACACAAAGAGTTCGGTATGATTTGCCACATTTTCTCTTCTCTTACTTGCGTCTGAAGTTTGAACCTGCCTGTCTGGAGCATTCAAAGTGCCGTAAACAACTGAGGAAGAGGTGAACGTCAAATGGAGGATCAAGCAGGGAAGGCTATATAGCGGTAAAACTCTGATCACGGAGCCAAATTCTCCTTCAATTACCAAACTCGAACAAAATTGGTTCTGTCTTTCGAAGGTGAGTTCGAACTCATAGGAAACGGGAAAAGGCTCAAATGAGCTGTCATGAGCATCCGTTGCATGTGACAACTTTGACTAACATATAGCCGGAAAGCTCGAAGAGTAGTGTGAATGACGGACTCAAGCCGCGTTCGTATAGAACTTCTTCTACGGTTTCTGGCACCTTCGGACTTCCTCCGTAAACGTGCCCCAGAACCTGCAAAGCGAAAGGTTAGCGAACCCATAACAATAGGACGTGTCAAATCTGGAATCTGCAGCGATATGAGGGGTCTCACACTTCGGTCGTAACTCTGGACGTAAGTTTTCGTGATTCACGTCACGAGTACCCGATGTAAACGTTATAGGGTAGCTCAAGAGGTACCATGTAACAAATTTATTTCATATGATGTAAGTCTCGTAATTGAAAATTGATTATAACGCTGATCATACTGACTACGGTCAACACTTCCAATTAACATTAAATGCAGTTCGCTGATGCCGTGCACATTCTCTTTGTTTCAAACTTATCTGATTTCTCGTGACTTCTTCGGTGTTAAGACTGATGGGCGTAAGTTATCCCGACGCTTATCATAAGTTTAGTTTGAATGAGAAATGACATGTCTCTCAAAGACGTGAACTCGTTTACATATTCCGTTCAAACATGCCGCCGCTATAAGCAAATAAGCAAATAACATATACTAATCTTATTCTAGTTTTCAATCTGACGGGGCATGGTTTGAGACCCCATATTGTTCACACGAGGGAATGTTACGGCTGCGATGAAGAGGCCGTGGACGTTTTCTGCTGGAATTTCTGGAAATGCGCGTAAGAAAATACTTGCGTTTCTTATTGTTTACTTATGGACTTTAAGTTTTTACAGTAAGGTAGTTTAGGAGTCAGGTTTTTATTTTAAAGTTTTAAAAAATAAAATAAAATAGAGATAATTATATCAGTTAACAATATAATGATAAGCGATTCATGGTTCTGTAAGAAAAAATATATATACATTAAAATAATTATATTCACAAATATAATAGTAAACGATTCACTATTATTTTTCCCTGGACGTTAGAGAATCTTTTTCTTTAGCTTTGACACGACCTAGTAAGTCAGAAAAAGATAGAGGACCTACTGTAAGAGGTATGAACGTCTTTTGCAGATCACTATGAACATTTCTTTTATTATAATACCAAGTAACAAAAGAATATGCATGTAACATGAACTTCTTGCGGGGACAAGGAAAAAATTAAACTGCGATGTAATCAAAAAATTATCACAAACGGTTGGTGGAGTCTGATATGGCATTTCTTAGTGCAACTTCTTTTCTCTCTTGTGTACTAATTCAGTTACATTTTTCCTAAATATTTTTCTGGAACCACTATTTTCTAAATTTAGTTTAATTTAATAGTATATTTAACTTACTCAAATTAAAATTCCATAAATAAATAAGATTACCTTTACTACATGGGCTCTTGCGATGACAAACCTGTAAATGATAAATGTGAAACGCTCACCTTTCTAGTATAAAGATAATAACCATAGACTAATAAATATTCATTATTTATTTATTTATTTATGACCTAAACTTTTTAAGAAAAAAAGTTTAAGCATAACTTAAAGTTAGTGAATATTTCCCCTCTTGCGGAGAGGGTCAATATGCATGCAACAAGATACTACTTCCATATGGATCTACGTGCTACCGTTATGCATTTGCATTACTTACAGTCGATTTTCAGATGAAAAAGTAAAAGGACAGTAACATACAATTACTTTGCCACTGATTTCTTCTCGAATAGGAATCTTCATAAACCACGTGGACAGTGTCCATAATAGATTATATTTATTTCTTGCGTGAAATGTGATATATAAAATATTTCGGAAATTTAAATACAGAAGAAAGACATATGCATAGAAGGCCAATAAGTGTTGTCACCGGATAAGAAGAAGTTAAGTTTCTTTGCGCTATCAAACAATGATTCAAACCCACAGTATTAGGGCCTGTCAAAAGTGGTTATCACCATTATTTCCCAGTGGAATGTGGTTCATCAGTCGTGATGTTTTGGATGGGTTAACGGTTCACAAATGGAAAGAACGAGAACTTTTGCCTCGAAAAAGAATTTGCTCTAAAATATGCATGCTTCCTGAGAGAAAAGCAAAATACAAAAAAAATAGAGAAAGAACTCTCGATGGAGATCGGTTCAGGTCATAATAGCTGGAGTAGATCTTGCATTCAGGTAATAATCATAAATTTTATATAATAGATTAATCACATTCGGTACCATGTTCAAATTATGTTATTAAATAAACAAATAAACAAATAAAAATAAAGTTTCATTAAAAATTAGATATTAACCGAAAAAAGTGAACGGAAAAGTGAACACGCGGCGTAATGAATAGCCAACGGATAGAAAGACCCATCAAGCCTTACAAGGGTTTAGGGTTTAGGGGCATGAGCAGACCCGGGCGCTTCAAAAAGTACAAGTCAGAATCCAATGACTAATTATACATGAATTTGGTGTGTATTTAGTTTATTACCTAACCCTTAATAATAATGTGAGACACCCGTGCATATGATAAACAGTGTTGAAAATCTTAATTTCCATTCCGGAAAAAGGAATCGTACTAAATTACGAAACTTATGAACTTGTGGCGACTACAGCGACTACAGCAGCTACCGCGGTGGATTTGACGAGACCTTTCTAAGTTCCCGCGAAGATTTCTCTCGTCGCCGTCCGAAGTTATCAGTCGACAGAAGAATCTTCCTTGAATATTCCTACTTTTGCCACCTCCCTTTTATCGCTTATAACTTAGAATATCATGAGCCGAAAGTATGCAACTTTCTTCACCAAGCAAAGACCAAACTTCAAACTGTAGCAATGGAATTTGCTGTGGAAATTATCCAAGTTCACTACTGCAGTCGAAGCAAATGCATAACGTTGCATACGCAGTCGCTTGTTATGTTTCTAGCGGTGGTATATACTCATCCTTGGGACCGGAGGCACTGGACATGCCGAGAACTTGCTCCATTTCCTCCTTAACGAGCATTTTCCCGGCTAACGGAGCTTAACAGAAAACCGGATAGAATACTCTCGACGACCAGTCCAAGAGGTAGATATCCAGATTGGCTGGAACAGCTTTGGCCCTCATTTCCACTACTTTCCACCGTCGCGTGTCTCATCCTCCTGGACCAGCACCTCTCCGGCCTCTCCCATTGTAAGGAATCCAAAGGATCACCTGGAAACATAAGAGTTAAAACAGCTGATCTTCTCGTCTTGCGTCTCGCGCCCTGCGAGCACTCTCAGATTGAGGGGCATGCATGTTGTCTGCGGAGTTGTGTTTTCGACGCACTCTCCTTGCTTCGGGTGAGACTTTCCACTTGGATTCATTTGGCATCTGTTCGGCAGGTGGAGCAAAAGCCAGCATTGTGACAGAAGAGAGAGAGGAAGAGTCAGTCTGTCGGAGCCGGGACGATGGAAGGGCTGGTTCTGCCTAAAGTCTTGACGCCCGTGCCAAACTCTGTCCGGTCTTTTCTCCCACTAAAGCTCAATCTTCGAGTCGGGAATTTTGCAGCAGTTCCAACCTTCAGAAGCAAATCATGCGACCTTAAGCTCCGCCGTTCCCCCGCCTTGAAGGTGAGAACGTAGAATTTTCACAGACCTTACTATAGGTGCGCGTCGCATTTTAAATGCTAGAAACAGTCGATTTGAGTATTATCTTCTCAACGTGAATCTCTGACTTCCACCGTTCTGTTCAGGAATTAGGACTTTGAGTGTTATTTGCTTGGAATTGACTCAGTGCTTCTTGTTCTGTGTAATGGAAGCAGGTACAGGCAAAGAAACAAACCTTTACCTCCTTTGATGACATGATCACAAATTCTGATCTACCCGTCCTTGTGGACTTCTATGCCACCTGGTATGTATCTTTCCAAGTCCTTCAACTCGCCGAGATGCTGTTATCAGGAAAAGCAGGGCAGTTTTTCGTCTGAATTGAGAATGACGGGAGTACAAGAATCTAGATTTCCAGTTCTTATTCGGAAACTAATATCTCGAACATTTATCTAGTTCTGATTTTGAGTGAGCGGCAGAAGAACATTGTCTGGGTTATTTAGTACCTGAAATTGCATCTGTCATTATAGTCATTGCGGTTAAACAATCTTGTTGTAAGGAACAAGAAGAAATATAGTTGGTAGTCAGGAGTCTCTTCTTGTACTGTACCTCGTTCAAATCCTTACTGTTTGTTGTAGAATTGAAGCTGCCGCTTCTCTATCCAGTTCGAAGACATTGTACCATGAAGATGTATTCCAGGATTGACGTACCTTCCGTTCGTTTTCAACCCCAACAGTCAGTCGATCGATCACACTGAAATCGAAATGTGAAGACAATACAGCCTTCAAACAGCGTAGTTAAATTCTCTATCGTGCGAGCTGCAAATACTGTTTGGATGATATCTTTCAGCTTAGTCGATTCTTCTATGATGCAGGTGTGGACCTTGTCAGTTCATGGCTCCAGTACTGAGCGAAGTTGGGAAAGAAATGATCGATAAAATCCGTGTTGTAAGTATACTTTCTAGATCTGCGGTCTCCTTGAGTTAAGCATTTGAAGAGGATCTTGTCCCCGAAAGACTATGCCTGTTCCGGCTTTCTGGGTTGAAATGATTGCAGAATGGTCTTCGTTCACCGAGCCAAACTTCATGTTTGTGTTAGTGCTGAATAACAAGGAATCCTGAGGGTATGGCTTGCGTACAAATAATCGTTTAGACGTACTTCGATCTCAATGATTTGATATCTCCTTCTGGCAGTGTTTGGGCCGGATTAGTTCAGTGGTTGTGCTAGTTCACTTTGGTGCAAACACTGACCGGTGCTCTGTTTCCCTGGCTGCAGGTGAAGATAGACACGGAAAAGTACCCTTCTATAGCCAGTCGGTACGGAATTCGGTCACTGCCAACCTTCGTACTCTTTGTGGATGGAAGGCCCGTTGACTGGCTGGTGAGACTCACCACCTCTGCAATCTCTGCACTTTCTGCTCGTTCTAGGGGTGGATCCTCTGTCATCTTCTCTTCATGTAAGACTATCTTGTCAAGAAAGCAGAAGACGATGTGCAGTCTACACGTATCAAAACTTCTCATGACTTCCCCTCCTGTCGGCGGACGTTGAAATTTTAGCTTCAAGGTGCTGGCAAGTCTTTCTAAAACAAAAAGCTTTCCGTCAATAAAGCGAACAAGATGGGAAGTTTGGGATTTAGGGTTATGACGCGTCAGAATGGGTTACTCCCTTCCGGTGGCTACACGTTGAAATTTAGGATTCAAGGTCCTGGCAAGTCTCTCTCAGTTCCGAGCTTTGGGCAAGCAAGCCGTAACATAAGAGTCTATATCTGAAGCTGATACTCCAGACTCGAAAGTTCGTCTTCAGTGTCAGGGATTTTAGGATGGAGTATTCTAACTGTGTCTTGTCTACAATGGACACTCACTGCTTGTCCCGAATTGGATATGTGTGCAGGAAGGAGCACTTCAAAGGAACGATCTCATCACTCACATTGAGAAAGTTCTTGCAGAGGAAGAATCGAGGAGAGAAAGTGCAGCAAAGTAGATTAAAACACCGAGTTGGGAATGTCTTAAGCATACCGATTTCACGTGGCGCAAGTTGTTAGAAGTTTTTGGTTTAAACTCTGGCAGCGAGTGCAGTCAGAGCTCGAAATTTGCACTGAATGTAACGTATATGTACGACTACCACGAGGCCCAAGTAGATGTCGAGAAAGCTTTTGAGAGCTGAGTTGTTGCCTTTCTTTAGAGAGTTGTGGAGAATGCAAGGAGTTAACGGTAGTAGTAGCACCGGAGCTGAGGTCGGGTGTGTGAAAGTAGGTCGGTGTCATGTCGCTGAATACGTTTTCAAGTTCAGAGACATCCGACGACAGGGTGACATGTTGATCATCTTTAGCCGAAGGCAATCATCCAGGAGGAGGAAACTATAAACGTGCAGGGAGTTGGTCTGACCTTGCACTATGGAAGAAGAGATCCTTTGGACTCGTCACGACGAAAACCAGATCATGTCTCAGGAGGCCGTTGCACCCGGTGTGGAGTTCCCGTTTTATCCAATGGAGACTGATCAGCCGCTTTGCATCTCATCCATCACAGCACGGCCAATGCCGGATCAGTTTGTTTCAGAGATCGTTCCTGGAGTATTACGATAATCACGGCACAAGTAGCATGTATTTTACCTATGTTTGGAGAGAATGAATCGTACGAGGGTATGAAACCTGAGGTATCCTGGCAATCGCGGTCGAAATATTAACGTATTTTGAAGTGATCGCAAACCCACTTGAATTTAGTGCACGTCATAGTAACCTTGCAGTAAATCTGGACTTTCCAAGTGTCTGGCCTTGTATTATTAGCAGATGCAATTCCCCAACCGGAGTTGCTCCCTCTTACATGTGGCTATCATCATATGGTCTTGAAGTTGACAATTCTTCAGAAGGTAATGAGATGATTGGAATCCTACGATCAAAGTGGTTACGCATTCCGGTCCTTATGTGGTAGGTACCGGCCATTCCGTCCGATGTAGGACTCTTCTATCAACGTTTTACCACGTTCAAGCTGATCTTCACAGTCTGTGAAAATTATATTGCATGCTTGGATATCGATTGAGCGACGTTCTTCAGCACGAAACATCCATCTGCTCGCCGTTGTGTCTTGCACACTTCCCCGTGATCATTTCTTCTCGATTTTGTAGTCCAACGCTGAGTGTTGTTTCTCTCAAGACACGGTTGCCGTGAAGAAGGGAGATGAACACATACCTGCTTTAAGTCTGACACTTACTTTCTTCTAAGTCTTCTTCTGATTCATAGTGTACTTTCTTCGTCTTGTTGAGTGGCTAGATCTCTCTCTGAAGATTAGAGAACATCTCAAGAGAGGCTGGCGGAAGAAACAGTCTACTGACCCCGACAAAATATTCAGCAAGAAGTATATACTGTCCAATCCATCATCTAAAGGTGGAATCTGGAGATTCCAAACGACAGTTGTCATATTTATCGGTGTGGTCTCCGTCACCAAATTCGTCGAGCTCAGTAGAATTCTGATCCATGCTTGGATGAACAGATTTGAAGACAAGTGAGTCGGAGGTTCCATCGAGGAACTCAACAAGAGAGACAGATAGAACAGTTGATGGCCAGACCCAAACGATAAGCAGCAGAAAGGAAAGAGTACGGGCAATGAGAGAGAAAAGAGAGCATTAAGAGCTGCCCGAGTTTCCTCACATGTTATCATTCCCGGGAGACGGAGGATGTGGCTGGTCTAATTTGCCTCTCAACAAGGTCATGCTGAATGGACCGCTGAAAGGGAGGTCCTAGAGAGCCCAGGCAGGGAGGAATCCGATCATTCATCAGGTGGATAAAACGGTGGACGTCTGGCTTCTTGGGTCCGTAAAAAGGACACGGCTAGCAAGTAGCCATCCATGCAGCTTCAGCTCCGGCTGTGTACTTTCCGGCTCCGGGAGTTGCTGACTGGCTGTGGCGTGCAGACAGTCAGTAAAGCCACGGATATGCGAATAGATGGAGTAGAAATGATCTGGAGTCCGGCCATGGCCAATGAAGAGATGACTACCGTACAAGTAAAGATCGACTGAGCGGGTTTCGGCAGGGAAGGGCGTGCGACAAGGGTGCCCACACAAACGTACAGCGGGAGGAGAAGCAACTGCAGGCGACTGAGTTTGTCGCCCTCGCTCGAATTGGGTGTGAGCCTGATTGTCGAAGCGGAGATTCAAATGTGGTCAGGTTGTCTGAGAGTTTCATGTCTGTAGAGTATTGCCGCTCCAGCTTTCCTCATACTCGTGTGCGAGTGCGGGAGAGGTGGTGAAGCTCAGGTTTTCGTGAGCATTGGTTGTTAGTGGGGTCTTAGCTCGGATTGGAGCGAACAAGTAGTCCTTCCTACAGGGCAGACATATGACTAAACAACTTTCAGCGGTTCTTGGGCAGTCCAACTCCTCACTGTGGTTGCCACATGCCGTCGGGGGGCACCAAGTGCAAGCTGGAGCTCCTGGATCTCTCGCCTGTCCACTGCATTCATCCAGACCTTCTCCAGTAAGTCTAGGTATTACTATAGACCCTTCTGGTTTTACTCTTGAGGCCAACTCTCTGAGATTTGTGAAGTTGTCTGGTAATGTCGGAAAATGCTTGATTCGAAGAAATCAGCGTGAGGTTTTGGTGAATGGGCATGTGCAGTCCTTCATGCTCCTGCGGACCAACTTACTAAATAGTTGGATGGTAGAAACTAACTTTGTATCGAGCACGACTACTGTGAGAAAAAGGAAACTGGTCAGTTTTCGGCCGGTAGGAATGAAATTACGAACAATTTCTTGTGACTCACCGCCGAAGGTCAATGCTCAGGTTTCTTGCTTTATTGCTCTTGTGAATCACTTATACCGCGCGGGGAATGAAGCAGGAATTTCGACAACTGAAAATCCTATTATTGAACTTCTTTTACACAAGTTATTAGTTGAAGGGGCCTTGCTTTGATGCTCATATTCAGTGCTTGCTTTTGAGGAGCTAAGAGCTTTAAGGATGTAGGTATGGAACTCGATCAGTAATAATCCATACTGATTTCGTCGATCTCTGTTCATTCATACTGTTTGCGTCAATACTCGGTGTTATTTGGTTTAACAGTACGTTCGAATGGGCGTAAGGACTGGAGAACGAAAGCAAGTCTGTGGGACTCTCTCAGATCGGGGTGAGGGCTACCACTCTCATCCAAGCATTCGTGCATTTATAGCAGGTCCTCCTTCTCTAAAGCTTTCCCTCAGTTCAGAGAACTTTCGAACTTTTGTTGAAATAGAATAATGTTTATGCACCTTATTGCGGCTTAGATATTGGGGCTCATAAGGTCGATTTGTTTCTAGGCCTTTGGATTTTCCCATGCCCGTTGGGAGGCCGCATGACCTTCCGACTGTACAATCTGCACTGTTGGGTTAGACTCTAGTTCGAAAACGTTGAGGAAAAATTAGAGCGAAGCATGCAAGTGTGAATATTGCTGGCCATGCATGTGTACGTAGCACCTTCAAGGCACTCAATATATCTCTGGTTTCGTTCCAGTTTATTGAAGACCAGTTCTCCACCATCAACCGAACCGACTGTAGAAGAGGAAGAGGATCCAGAACCTGAGGCAGATGAAGTTGTCTTGGTCGAGAAGGTGCAGAAAGATGGTACAATTGAAAGGATTGTGTTCACCTCAGGAGCAGAGGTGGATGTATTTGAGCTCGAACGACTTTGTACAAAGGTGAAAATCATCAGCATCTAAAGAATTCATTCCTGTAACGTTTGTATGGTACCTATCATCAGTCATGGCACAAGGCAGATGATAAGAAGTGATCTTCAAATCTTCTTCTTAGTCTTCGTCGAAAGTACTTGCCTGGTCTGGTTTGCTGACACATACCAACAATTTCCTTCTGGTTTATGGACAGGTGGGGTGGCCCTGGAGACCACCCTCAAAGGTGGAAGCAGCTCTAAGGAACAGCTACATGGTTGCTAGCCTACATCTACACAAAGCAACTCCACCTACAGGTTCACTCCGGAGCTTCCGTTTTCTTCTGGAGGGGATCTCTACATTTTATGATTTCTGACCATCAGACAGTTATATATGCAGTTTTGGGAGTAATTTAAGAATTTCAATCAAATGAAGTTTATGTCACACCGTGCCAGAGGAGGGAGGTGAACCGGTAGAGAAGCGGGAGCTGATTGGAATGGCTCGTGCAACATCAGACCATGCCTTTAATGCCACCATATGGGATGTGCTTGTCGATCCATTATTTCAGGTACCGTGCCTGGTTTGTAACCTAACTGTCGCCTGCACATCTTACTCAAGGAAGTGATGTGCAATAGTTAGAACCCTTTGTACACCACAAAGTCATTCAACGCTTCTTCCAGCTCTCGTGCGGTCGCTTGTGGTCATGATTAATCCTGGTCTATGTTGTGAGAGAGTTTGTCGGGCCAAATTACTTTCCACCCGTTTATCTCATGGAAGGTTTGGTACTGTAGGGCCAAGGACTGGGAAAAGCTCTGGTAGAGCAAATGGTCCGGGCATTGTTGCGGAGAGACATCGGCAACATCACACTGTTTGCAGATGCACAAGGTGAGTCCATAGATACAGAGCTTGTTAGTTACGACATGCAGCTTTTTGGAACATTAAGTAAACTATAAGAACTAAGTAATCTTTTCACAGATTGTACGACAGTACTGGTATTACTGTGCCAGAGACACAAGATGGAATACGGAGATTTAGTACTAAGAACTCAAAGCACAAAAGGTTACTGCGGAGGTGTGCAGGTGTGAAACTTGCATGTATAGAGAGCAGGTTTGAATCGCTGAATCGGCTAACATAGTTACGCTTGCATTTGCTTGCCATTTGCAGTCGTGGATTTCTACAAAACTCTAGGCTTTCAAGCAGACCCTGAGGGCATCAAAGGAATGTTGTGGGTGAAAAAAAGCAAGTCTTAATTGGGGGATTAGCTAACGTTGGTTCATTTGCGATTGCTTGCCGTTTGCAGTCGTGGATTTCTACAAAGGTCTAGGCTTTCAAGCTGATCCTGATGGCATCAAAGGAATGTTTTGGTACCCTCGATATTGATATCTGTTTCATTCGGCTTACATATGCTATAGAATTCCAAGGTCTGTTGTATTCTGTGTAGAAGTTATATTTATCAGGTCAGTACTCGGTTAGTTTCTGAGGACTTGTGGCCAAAAACACGCCGTCCATGAATCAGTTAATGAATGTCCCAGAAGCTGTGATACTATTTGGTAGTCATCGTCTTGTACCATGTCGAGATCGTATTTTGCACTCCACTGTAACTTCTCTGCTACTTGTTCTTCTGGCCATGCATAATGTGCTGAGAAATCTGTATCTTGATTGAGCGAGTGACAAATCTATAAAACTTGGCGACAGTGACGAGCAAATGAAACACCAGTTCATGTCGGATTAGTCCGGTTTCTGGGAAAGAAAAAAGTTAGCTTCCTACAGATCTTGCAAAGGAGCAAGTAAATCTCCTCCACCTGCATACGCATTGTGAAGGAACTAGGATCGTACCAGGTATTCGGCCAAACTCCTTTTGAACTGGGATATCGACAAAGTAGTTTCCAAAACATGTTCGTGTTTTATCAAAGACCGTTCTGAAGAGCGTCTTTATTACAGAAGATGAAAAATCGTTCGTACAGTCAGAACTGATCAAGAATCTGCCTGTATGCTGTTATAATATCACGGAGATAGGGATGGTCGGTATTTGAGACTCGAAAGAACTCGACTCCATGAAAGAAATTAACTCGAGTATCGACCAAAGTTTATTGCAGTCCAAGTAAGGTAGCGATTCATTGCGGAAAGGGTTCCACAGTGAAGCCTCTACTTGGTGCCGCTTAGACGGAGTTACCTTTGAAATAAGTATAACTTTCGATCCAAGGTTTTGGTTCCAACAAATATATAATTATTTACCTCCTAACTTGAACAAGGACGAAACGAATATTACTAGACTGCGGAGATTACCGGAAATGCCACAGAACCGATGATGTACGATTTAACGTGGAGTAAATGAAGTCAAGTAAACGTGAAGTAAATGGCGCGGAACCGGGAAGCTGGAATGTGGTGCACCGGCACGAGCAAGTCATGTACTGAATTACGCAGACAGTCACCGGTACCTGAATCCTTAATCCCTAAGCCCTGAACCGGCCCATTTCCCGCCATTTCCAAGTCATCGTCAGCAAGCATTTAGAATTTGCACGCTCATCATTCAAAAAGTTCTTCGTCCGTCCTTGGCTGTTCTCTGCAGGCGTTACAGAGGAGCTCCGAGATTGTGCGTTCTTCCGCACGCATTTGTTTTTGGAGGATGCTGAGAAACCACAGAGAGAAAGAGAGAGATTTTAATTGCGAAGTTCGCGTCTTAAAAGTCGGAAGTCTTTTCTCCGAACATCGAATTGGATCCGCATCCCACTTCGTACTGAAGCCTGAGGGAGAGTACTGGTGATCACTTTGGGTCTTGATCATTCGATTGAAGAAACGGTTGGTATTTGGAGAGATGTACTCAGATTCAGCAGCGGATGGTGGGTCTCTCTTCGGAGGCGGGGGATTTATCCCCACTCAGTCCGGTGGTCTGAATGACAACTCTTTCTCGCCCGGTGGGGGCGCGAAGGTAGCGCTGGTTCTTTTCTTTCTTTCTCTTGCTTGGCCATTCGTCTTGGATTGGTGGTTCTTGCAAGATCAAGCTCGCTAGTAACACCCAGGATTTGTCGTGAATGCGGGAATTACTCAGGCACTTGCGACAGGGCATATGCTTGGTGGAGCTCTCTTGAACTGTTACATCGATGTATAGAGTTCTGATGCCGCATAGTTTGATGAAAAAGGCTTCAACCGCTGTTGGCATCATGAGGTCTTATACTCGAGTAAAGAATCACACTGTCTGCAAGCTTTTGTTTTAGAATCCTAAGAGTTTACCTCGGGTTTTGGTACAGAGGGGAGGTTCTCAGAGCAGCGGTCTTATTCCTCTAACAGTAAAGCAGTTGAGCTCCGCCACGCAAAAACCTTCCGACGATAACTTTTATGTTGATGGACAGGAAGTCAACAATGTAAGCGTTGAACTTAGTTTACCCTGGTGTTATGTACTTTTCGCTCTCCTGTTCTGACTGGCTTTAATCGATCTATTTACATAGTTGACGGTTAGAAAAGTGACATCCCGTTCAAGTGGAGAAGTCTGGTGACTTAAATTTCATAAGGAAGTTCTTTTGACAAAAATGTTGGCCGAAGATCACAACTTTCTAGTGTCAAATATAAGAAAAAAGCGATGTGAATTCCAGCATAGAGGAAAGTACGCGGAGCTATCGCATCCCTGACATTTGTTACCTCCCTTGACGGGTCAGATCACTCTGGTGGGAATGGTTTTCAACAAAGAGGAAAAAGCTACCGATGTTTCCTTCATCCTGGACGATTTCACCGGCAGAATTGAGATTAAGAAATGGTGCGATTCCACTTTCCTGGAACGGAAATTGTCGTGTGTACTGGTTAGGATGAACCGGCTGAAGTAGCCGACCAGAACCCGTGGATACAGTCTTTCCGAACTGAGATGGTTTCCAGTGCTTCCTGAACGTCAGTATGGTAGTTGTGGTTCCAGCAGCTACTGATATCCTCCATCTGCGTGTCTGCAGGATTGATGGTCAGGACTCGGAAGAGCTTGTGGAGTTGCGGAATATCAGGTTGTTACAGCAATTCAGTCACGATGCTGATTGACTCCTCTGGTCATGGTTGCATAATGTTGGCTTCGACTTTTGAGTGAAGTAGACTTTCAAGAGCTAGTATTGCTCTAAACTGGTATTAGAAACCTCTGTCTTTCGGCTCGAAGTGTGTCCAACGGTCATGTAAGAGTTCGACGTTGCATTATAGTCCAAGCGTCGCGGAACATTGGGAGAATTTTAAGGATTGTTTGATGTTGATGTTGCTGTTGCCTTTTCAGGAATGGTATCTATGTTCGTATATATGGTCACCTGAGGTCATTTCAAGGCAAAAGAAATGTTGTAGCCTTTTCTGTAAGGTAAGTACAGACTATATGCACTGTGCGACTTGGTCTTCAGTTTCTGTGTTGCATCTTTCATGACAGACAGGTCTTATTTTCAGGCCTAGAACGCACTTCCGTTCTGTTCATCTAAAAATGTATGATGGCTCACGACTTTATCTTCCACCCCTTGCAGACCCATCAAAGAATTCGATGAGGTTACATTTCACTTCATAGAAGCCATCTATGTCCACACTTACAACATAAAGAGTCAGGTACCTTCTGTACAGTTTTCCCTCTCGTTCAACACCACTTGCGTGAGGCATTCATTGAGGAAGTTATCGTCGAGCTTATTTTTTAGTAGATTCCTTGTTTCAGCCCTTGTTACCAACATCTATGCATCTCGAATGCGAGCTCGGGCATGATTGAGGCAGAAGGTCTTTCCTTATGAACGTCTGCTTGTTTCACTGGAAAAAACTCTAGAACGTAGAAAGAGCATCTTGTGATCTTCCCTTTCTCTGCGTCAGGGTGGAGCGGTTGGATCCAGAGCCCCTGCCAGTACTGCAGTCTCGTACGGCGTGCACCCTGCTTCCACCATGACTCCCAATCCAAGCGTGAACATGCAGTCTAATATTTCCAACCAGGTATAGTCTTAGGTCTTCCCACGTGGACTCCCTGGTTTCTGTGGAGCTCGCTTTTCCGTTTGAGTCGAACCTTGCAGTACCATCGAGATATAAATGTCCATTCCTGAGTTTTGCGATTGAAGGTTCTAAAACATGTCAGTTTGAAAATTTGCAGTACATGGCCCCAACCTCAATGCCAGTCGGTAGCAACTCTGTGGATGAATGTCAAAGAAGGGTGCACGCTCTTTTCGATGAGCCTGCTAACTTGTAAGTGCTTTTTCCTTCTATGATTGAGGTAGACGGTTCCATATTATGCCAGAGGATATTTGGTGCAACACTTTCTGGGTACCTTGCCGTGCTTCACCGCGATGCTTTGTACATTGCAAACAAAATATGGGGGTAGTCGTCCGTGTAGATCACGTATCAGATTCATATCTAGTAAATTTTACCTTTACAGTGTCTAAGACTCTGGTGTGTGCCCCAAGTTAGATGATTTCCTTTCTACCATTTTACCTTGTTCACTCTTGTACATGCTTGTTATTGAGCCGTTCAGCTGTGTATCAAATGGACAGGGCTATCGAGCAAGGTCTGCACGTGGACGAAGTTGCGCGGCGGATGGTTGGGTACAATAAGCAACAAGTCAAGTGAGTATTTTCTCAGAACTATGTGTCATACATGCTTATTCTTTCTTTCATTGAGGAAGGCTGTTATACCATCAGCTTCACGGCGACTAAGGACAGTGTGGTGTTGTCTTGTCTTACCACAGGGATGCCATTGAATTTTTGGTGAACGAAGGCTTCATATATTCAACTATTGATGACTTTCACTACAAGTCGACAAATGGTTAACTGTTCGCCTACCTGTAGATTCTCGTAAATTAAGAAGTTGACTTTGTTACATATCAGCACTAGTTAGACAGATAGGTTCTTGCGTAAGAGATATAACCCCCAAGACTTAAGGCGGCGGGCGTGTGGATGATTACACTGGAAGAACAGGAAGTCAGAGGTGAGGTGACTACCTACTCATGTTACTACCGATTTGGAACACAGAGGCATTCTTGTAAATTTCGAGTTAAAAGGCTTATGTCGGAGCTACTGGGAGCCACACTGCAATTCCAAATCTGGCAGGAGGTTACCATACCATGGTGCATGTTTCACAAGCAGCTCCTTTCGACTCTGCTTCTAGTGTGATTCGTTAGGACAGGTTTGGTGGTTATCTTCACGGAGTCATACCCTTTACATTGCGGAATACTATCTACGTGCATCAGACTTGGACATTCGGGCGACAAGGCCATGGGCCACCGTAACTGAAACAGAGTTCTGTGCATGTACGGAAACCTACTGAGACATTTGTGTACCCATTGCCTCTACAATTGTTCCTGCGCCGTGCCGTCTTGTTTCGTCGGTTATCATCTCCTCCTAGATTGTTTTGTTGATGTCATTTTTCCCGCTGAAGTGCTCAAGATCTGGAATAGCCCAGTGTAGGGGCTTGTTGCTAACCGAACGTTCTACATGTCATGTTTGTACGATCAGTTTTGTCCACGACTGTCACGAGGTGCTGAGCCTTGCAGAGCTCATGTCAAACTTATCCTCTCATCATAGTATATGTTTGCGTGCATGTTCCATTCTGACTGCCAAGCTTGACTTTTCTTTCACTTTATCCCTCGCATTCGAACCTGTCTATTTCTACATGCAGAACGGTAGTGAGTATAAGGAACGAAGCAAGCTGGAACAAAACTTGAATGACGGGGAAGATATCAGCTTTGCATCACTTGTACGGGCACTGGAACCGGTGCTGAAGATGATCCACATCGATCACTCGCTCGTGGTACGTACAATCACTCCTGTAGCAAATTGAAGCAACCGGATGAAAGTCTTTGTGCGATCCGCTGGGCTTGATTTGACTAACTGTTTTCTTGTAGCCCTGGGATGTACTCTATGCAATCCTATATCCTTAGTGAGGAGGATAACGGACATTGCATGCCAACATATAATCATATCTCGCACTGCAAGTTTGCAGTTACTCCCAAGGCCGATTGAGAGAGCCTCTTCTCCTTTTCGATTCATAAACATAAGGTACGACTGCAGATAATCCCATAACTGTGACAACTTGTCAACAGTTTCATCGTACTTCACCTTTTCCAGCCAGGCAGTAACATTTGTTGAACACTGGCCTACTGTAGTACATAATAATCTGTTTAGCGTGAGAGTAATGAAAATGTATTAGTCTGTTTTGAATGCAGCCTAATGGCGGGGGAAGGCTTGAGCATGAGTTTCGTCGTAGATAAATTTACAACGAATAGGTAGACGACGTTCTCCCAACTCATCACTCTCAGCTCGGCCTAGGCGACCGATTGTACAACACTGGACTGTCATCGCATTAGACCAAATTCAAATATTAGATAAACTCCAGTCTTAAGACCCTCCGTGCAACTGAGAACAAGAGATGTGCAAGCAAGGTTATAAGAGATCATGGAGCGAAACCTCCTTGTGAGAGGAGGTAAGCTGCACCTGCAGCGTACGGAAAGCTCGACTGAGAGCTTGCAATTGTGAATTTGTAGATATTTGTACTACTTTTTGAACTCGACATATAGAGGTTGTTGCGTGTGAACGGTCCTATCTATCGACTGCAAGGATCGGCCCCAAATACTTGCTTTGAAACTTGGATGGGAGCAGCATGCCTCCTGTAAAATCAAGGTATGCAAGGTGTCCTATGCACCTCAAATTTTCTTATCGAGGCAGAGAAAAGATAGAAGAAAACAAATGAACAATCTGAGGAAGACAAAGAAGTTGGGACAGATCCAACACCCCTCTTTCGGAAACAATTTTATTGCAACAAATAGAAATCCCTCTTTGGGAAACTAAGATGATAATGTAGTGGCGGTAGAAGCCCCCAATAAAAGTAGCTCTAACTTTTTGAGAAAGTTAAGTAGTACTTTATATGATAAACAAGAATTATCATTCTTCCATCAAAAAATGAACGTAAAAGTGTACCGCACTATGCCCAAAGTGATTGGATTTGGGGGGATATAAACGACGAGGCTAGGACAGTTGATAATCAATGCTGAGAGTTTGTCTCCCATGTATGAAATATTCGAGGAATAGTCTCGGTTCTTTTACATTCTCCAAGGAATTAACGCACATGATGAGACGAATTTACAGTTGTGTCTTGCGAATCATAAGAAACAATGGACTAAGCATTCGTTTCTGAAACCGAGTTCTCATCTGTCCTGAATCCTCGATCCTGATGGTTCTCTAACGTATGTTGACATATCCCCATCTAACAACGATTTTACTAATCTCGAAGCTCTGGCAGTTCTCCCCGAAGACACTCTTGACTTCCATCCTGAAAGGAGAAGCAAACTCATTCTACCCGTACCGTCTTTTTCATTCTCGTAAAGTTCTTACATCTTATACACCATTTTATCTTGTAATAGATCAGAATTTCTCTGTCTGCAAAATGTTTGAGGGTATTTTTCGTTATGTGGTTACTCCCTATTATGTAGTTCAGAGAAGAAGATATAATGCAAATGACACGAGAACCTCTACATGCGAAGTTTCTAAGGTATTTTTGAGAATTACGTGGTTAGTAATATTACGTAGTTTATGAAGAAGCATGGTGGCCCTTTTGCATTCTATTATATTCTATGTATGAACTCGTTTGTACAGTTGTGAAAATTTTGCCCACCAGCGCTTTACTGTCATCCCAATGGTCTTATTGTGCTCTATTGTCTTCTCGTCACCTTTGGTGTAGTACTACCGCTCGTAGTAGTGTTAGGGCCCAAGCGCACCAGACGTTTTTGGGCTGAAAAGCCTGTCAGAATCCTGTCAGCCCGTGGCAAGAGTTTTAGGGTCAGCACTCGCAAGAAGTTAGCTTTTTGGTCCGAGAAGCGTGGAAGGTAGAATTCGCCATGCACCTCGAGAACCGACTCGAAGATTATTCGGTGTCACTGCGGACTATTAGGCTGAGTGGATATATTCATACGATGACTTGGCATGTATATGATTCCTACGTGGATGAGCTAGACTTCGCGTTCGGTTCCCGAAAGCAAGGCAGAGATCTATTCTTTGTTCGGTTCTTGTTGTCTCTCTGAAAACTCAGGCGCATCATAGAGATCTGTTCTGTGACGTTTTCTGTGAATTTGAAATTGTTTCATGTACTGCTGTGACTCGGATACTGGACTTTGCAATGTGTGAATGTCTTCAAACCCTTCGCAAAACAATAGAATTTGTTCTTGAGTTGTCGGACAGTCTGTGTGAGGGAATGTGGACAAATAATGCAAACGAACCGCTCGAACAATGGCATAGAACCAAGATATCAATGGACGCTATTTTGTGAAGAGATTTTGGCAAGAGAATTGTCTTGATGTTTGCAAATGATATCCGGTGCTTTTCTTAAATCATAAAGGGTTTTTCATGATCCATGAAAAAACAACTTGAGTTGGCACTATCCGATAGTACTCAAGAGGTTTAGTCACATAGTGGTTGATGCACACTACATTGACAGTCTTCAATAGAGGTTGATGAGGACTCGTCGTCATTGTGTAGCTCGAAATGATCTCCAGACTTGCCAGTAGAGGTGCATATCAAATCGTCTGGATCTAAAAATTGCACAGGTCCAATCACTTCTTGCACATTGTCACAAGTGATAGTAAGCAAAGACTGGATGTATTCGATATCTGCAAGCAAGTCGTCCCGAGTGAACGGAGACATGATCGCACTCCAAACTTTAGCTTTCAGCTCAACCAACTTTGGCAACACAATTGCCACTTCGTCGTGTACCCATTGTGCATCAGCTGTTTTCGATGTCCTGCCAGACCTCAGAGTATTGGATGGTGAATGCGAAGTCATCATATGCACACAAAAGGTACACCAATAAAGTAGAGCTCACTTCCTCTTGTTCTAGAATGAACAACTTTCGCCCAGAATTTAACGGAAGAGTGTATCCTATCCGCACCCACAACTACAACAGGCAATATCTGGAAGAGTAGCTCCTAGCCCCACCCACAGTTGCAACAAGCATAAACTGGAGGTGGATCTCCTACCCGATTTCATGCATTGCAGAAATAAATAATGAATGCAAAACGGAAGATGAAACAACCATATGGGAGTCCTACTCTCACTCTGGATGAAGCTACTAGGGTCTAATGACAAAGACAAAAGAGCAGTTTGCACATACTGAGCGTCCAGAGAATAATATAGAACCAGTCAACTTCCACTCGCATAGAGGTCAGTAAGGAGGCTCCAGTGTTACTCAGATCTGCATTCTCCATATTATCATCACTGGTCCGAGCGAGATCGAACTGGTGTTGAGTCGAACGATGAGACACAAATATTTTGTCAATTCCTCCTGGACGGCTGAAAGTTTATCTTTGATAACTTGCGGTTCTTCTCCAGTCTTAGAAGTTACTTGGCATTCAGAGGCACAACTCAAAGTATGATCTAATGGCTTTGACCTTCAAAGCAACAAGTTATGTAGAATACAACAACTGTGCACTATTTGAGGAGCCCAATCCGTGCTAGAAGTTATACCCTTATCTAAAATACAAAAGTGAGATTTTAACAGTCCAAATATCTGCTCTATAATGAGTCTACTCTTGACATGATGCTCGTTAAATACTGCTTGGCTGAAGAGAGTGCTGGTCGACCAAAGTAGGGAATCTGCATCCAAGGCTATAGTTGGTAACCAGAATCTCCTAACAGATAGGACGAAAGATGAAATCTATTTTTCACAATTACCACCAGGTTAGATAGTGCATCCTCAAAAAATAGTTTGCAAGAGGATAATATGGTAACCTTTTGGTTGTAGTAGTCTATTGCTAGGCTTGTTCCTATGGGGGCTTGTATGGAAATATGTGAAGCGTCTATCGCTCTGAACATTCAATAATTTGCACGCTCTCTTAAACCTTTATGATACTCGAGTTGTAACATAAGCTTGCATAATCACCTCCTCCCGGTTCGATCGTTGTATTGAACTGTCTGTTGTCTTTTAATTCAAATTATTTTTCACTCTCGACGAATCGTTTGTTCACCTTGTGTGTTTTACGGACAACCAAATTACAAAGACACTTCTCTAACTCATTTCAAATTCTAGAATTTTTTTAGGATAACTAAATTTTTTTAGGACCCTTTAACTCTCTTGGTCTTAATTAATTTCAAATATATTTCTGAAACAGAGTCTTTTCGCAGTGGGATTCGAGCTCAGGCTGGTTGAATCTCCAGACCTAGTCTGTACCAAGACGCCACTCTATTCTACAAGTACAGAGTGGCGTCTTGTTTCTAAAAATACAGGAATAGATAATATTCAACTATATTTAGAAAGTATAAAATTAAGAAACAGTGTTCTCTGAGACAATGACTTAATGACCATTTCCAAGACTAATTCATAATGACTTAATGACTGTTTCCAAGACATGATAGGTTTGCTGCAAATGACGTTTCGAGATTTCCGTCCCGTGGATCTCGCTTGTCTTTATGTCTTTTTTTCCCGGAAGTGCACTTTGCATGCATAATCGGTACATTGCTTCACCTTGTGGTCAAGAGATGAACCGCCGATCCAACACTTCACATATAGCTAAAATTCTGTCTTTGACTACAATGGTCTCACCAACACCGAACGTTTTTGAAATCAAGAAGTAAGTATGAGCATGTGCTAGTCTGTAGACTGTAACCTCAAGTCTGACCTCAACTAGAGCAGCTTTCCGGTAGTTCATGTTCTGCTTTTGAAGACAAGGCCCAAGTTGAGACAACAACCACATGAAGGTATGTTTGGTCATCCTCATAATTCTAATCCACCTGGAGGACTCATAAACATTCAACAGATACTTGGCAGATCAAAGCTGAGATCGATGTTTTATCACCATTGAGACTCAAAAACATCACCATTGAGACTCATAGGCATTTCTACCAATCTCGTGCAAGGTAGCAAGCTCCATAGTATCATGTGTTCTAAGAAAGGTTACTGTCACGACTCTCAGTCTCAAGATTGGACGCAGACACGAACAACAAGAACCTTAGTGGACTTGCACTAGGTTGTGAGTAAGACTTAACGGCTTGATCGAGAAGTCGAGAACAAAAGAACCCTAAGTGATTTTCTGAACCAAGATTGAAACATTGTGCTAGGACGTGGAGGCCTATCCCAAAGAGACCTAGACAAACAATGACTTAAGGAGGCAAGTCTGGAAATGGATTGAAACATAGATCTAAGACGTGAGTCAGAAACGTGGTTCTGGCACAGGCAAACGTTGGTCCAAACCACAGGGTTCAAGTCTGACGCTGAACCAGGGTTCCTCGGAAAAATCTCAAGTGTTGGAACTCCAACGACGTTTTGGATCATGGACTGAGCTCCACGTAAGATCTTGAGGCGAGTAAGGTATCATTGGAAAGATCTCGGCGAGAACTTTCTAGTGATATGTAGAACTTCTAGAACTCACCTTCGAGCTGAGAATTATGGCTGATCTTGTGATAGAGTTATGATATAATTTTCAAGGACCAAAGAGGAAGGTGAGGCCGCATATCCCTAGAAGTATATATGAGAGGGACTCGATGCCTAGGTGAGCCAAGACGAGTCATCCAACCCCAAAGTCTGGCTGACGGACTCAGGGAGCATGAGGTGGTGGTGGCTGATCAGTACCAAGACGCGTTTCAGTCCAGACTTGAACATCTGGACTTAAGAACGGCCCAAGAGCTAGAGCAAGGCTAAAGAACGAGACGACGGGTTAGACCATCGTTCGGAGTCTCGACCCAGACGGACAACACGAGTGGTTGGACCGTTAAGTGTGCTGGAGGTACCATTTAAGACCGTGTACTTTATGAGAAGTCCGCCTCAAGTCATGTTGTGACTTGCTCATGTTTTGGGACCAATCTTGCTGGGTCTAGGTCGGGACTTAGAGAATATTGATGTGCGATGTGCGAGATCTTCATTATGTTTGGACTGTATTTCTGTTTGTGTTGCGAGTCGTAGATATTCGAGCATAGAGAGATTCATTTTTCATATTCTGTTCTAGCGTAATTTCTCCTTCGTTTTAGGTCGACTGTTGCAGGTTCTGTCTGCCTTGGTTCTCTTCGACGATTGTGTTGTCACGGCATTCTTCAGCGGTTTGACGGATCAGACTCGTTCTTGACTGATTTGATGACACGGACATGAGTTAATCTGTATTTTATCGTTTGAGTTACGTCGAACACTACAAGTTTCAACCTTCCGTATGTCGTTATCTTGTATAGAGAATCTTGCATTTATGTACGTGCCAGACTACGGTATCAAGTTCTTCTTCGTGACTTTGCTTGTCCTTGTAATTGATGTGTGAATGATAGTTGTTATTGACGAATATATTGTATGTCTGACATTGGAAAATTGCAAGTTATGCATGCATGTCTTCTGTTGGATATATTGCTCTTTTATATCTTTTGCATTGTGCGTGAATGTGATTATATCTTCGTTACAACATATAGACCTTTGGAAATCTTTTGAATGTATCAACTTTTGCACGTTTGTTTGGTGGAGATCTGGTTGGTGTCACATTTTATGAGTGTATAGTCAAAATCTAGACTGACATTATAGTCTCAACATTGAAATCTAAAGTCATAGAATAGTGAGTAGTCATGGGATGTTAAGTGTATATGTCTACAAAGATATAGAGTGTTCAATCATGATATGTGCATTATGTATCGACCAATTTTGTTGTGTGGCCTAGAAGAGGATGATTTGTTGATATGTCATTACATTTCTTATGAGTTTATTGTGTCGTTTAGAGTGGTATTTTAGTGTCAGACGCGAGAGATGTACATATTTGAAGAGATGATTCTTAGGGCCGATGAACATATTTCAGGTCCAAGAAGTTGTTTTCGCCTCATGTGTTCGAGATAACTTGTTGTGTGTCACTAAAGTTGAGTTCGGATCATCCGTGCAGTTCGGTTCCATGGATTTAAATTATTGTGAATCATCTTTTCTTGAAGACTCACAAGTGCCATACTTGAGCCAGTTTACTTTTGGGAGTCAGCTCATTCCTAGTCTAGCATACCTCGGTTTTGTGACAACTGAGTCATATCCTCAACCGTCCGAAGGTACACCACGTCCTGGTCCTAGTGTCTTGAGAGAGGCCAACGCATGTAGTGGCTAGCGATGATGGAAAAATTGTCATGTTAAGGTTCTTATCAACCTTAAGAAAGATAAGTGGGAGGAGATTGAGATCTCCTCCAGTAGCGAGCAAATAATAAATTTAAACATATGACGGAATCGAATAGTTGAGAAGTTACGTGCAAGAGGGTTCCAGTGCGATAGGAAGCAAGTTAAGAACAAATGAAACAACATCATTCAGACCTACAAGAAAATTCATGAATATCAATCCACCTCTGACAACAAGTCTTTTTTGACCCTTTCTCAGAGCGAGCGTAAGGCCAAGGACCTTCCGTTCCAGTTCGATATGGAGTCGTTCATATTCTAGAATCCTTTTATGACTCTCGTTCGTGTATGACCCCCTTCTTCTGTAGTAGATTATTCTCTCATGTCGGACAACGTTGATGACTCTAAGGAAACTAGCCCCCAAGAGAAACATATGCTCGGGAAGTAGAAGCGAACTAGTCCTCAAAGTACCAAGATGATAGTCGATGCGATGGATGAATCCATGTGCGAGTTTGATAACTGCATAAAGGAAAAAAATCAGCAAGTAAACTTTTAGCTTGCAGATAGAAGATAAAAGAACTAACACGATGAAAGAACATTGTGCTAGCATATGCTATGTAGTTGGCTTGTTAGCCTCTATCATGTCGGACGTCGCTAAAACGTGATCTCAATCATGAATGTAAGACTCTTCGTTTTTCATTGCAATAGTGTCCGCTCAACGTAGATGTGTTCCCAACGAGCTTGCTTCTAAACCTTGTTTATTGTTTGGATGTCTTGTACAAATGACGTTGATGAGGATTATGTACTTATGTTGTTGACTTCCATAGCCTCTCTGCTTGTAGCTCTACTACATGAGTTAAACTTCTTTCTCTCATTTCTCGATTCTGAGCTAGAACTTGGTTCTATATCACATGAGCTTGCAGCTTTTGCGCACTTACCGCCTTGTTGCGTTAGCGGAAGCTCTTGCTCAATAGATGACAAACTCGCAACACTAACCGGCAAACCATAATCACATGTTAGCGTTCATGTACCACTTATCTTTATCCCGTTTGATCCGGACTGGAGTCGGATCGTCTCCGTAACTCTCAAGCTCAACATTCTCTAAGTCCCGATCTAGACCCGGTTAAGTCGGTCCCAAAACATGAGCAAGTCACAACATGACTGGGACGGACTTTCCATACAGTCCACGGTCTTAAATGGTGCCTCCAACACACCTAGCACCATGATGACCATCTGGGTCTAGGCTCCTGAACGATGGTCTAACCCCCCCCCCCCCCGTCTTGTTCCTTAGTTTTGCTCCAGTCTTTGAGTCGTTCCTAAGTCCAGACGTCCAAGTCTGGATAGAAATGCACCTTGGTACTGACACAACCACCACCTCATGCCCCCAAAGTCCTTCTGTCAGACTTTGAGATCGAGTGACTCGTCCTGGCCCACCCAAGCATCGAGTCCCCCTCATATATATTTCTGGGGATCAGCGCCTCCACCCTCCTCTTTGATCCTTGAAAATTATATCACACCCTGATCACATGATCGATCATAATTCTAAGCACGGAGGTCAATTATAGGAGTTTTGCATATCATTGGAAAGTGCTTGCCGAGACTTTTTCAATGATATCTTACTCATCTCTAGATCTTAATCCACGATCTAAAACGTCACTAGAGCTCCAACACTTAGGATTTTTCTGAAAAACTGTGGTCCAACGTCAGACTTGAACCTTGTGGTTCGGACTTACGTCTCGGATCCACGTCTCGATCTTATGTTTTGGTCCGTTCTAGACTTGCCCCCTAAGTTCAGCGTTTGTCTGGGATCTTCTTGGGATAGACCCTCACGTCATAGCCCAATGTTTCAATTTGGTTGAGAAAACCACTTAAGGTTCTTCTGTTTCAGACTTCTCGATCAAGCTGTTAAGTCCTACTCATAGCGTTCACAACTTAGCGCAAGTCCACTAGGGTTCTTGTTGTTTGCGGATGCGTCTGATCTTGAGAATGAGAGTCGTGACACTAAAAATTATATCATAATCTGATCACAAGATTGGTCATAATTCACAACTTTGAGGTCAATTTGAGGAGTTCTGCATATCACTGCAAAGCTCCTGCTTGAGATCTTTCCAACGATACCTTACTCGCATCGAGATCTTACGTGGAGCTCTGTCCATGATCCAAAACGTCGTTGGAGCTCCAACACTTAGGTTTTCGAGGAACCGTGGTCCAGCTCCCTGTGGTTTAGACCATCGGCCGACCAAGATCCGTCTGCGATAGACTCCGTCTCGGACTTATGTTTTGGTCATGCATTTTGATCCGTTTCTAGACTTGCCTCTTTAAGTCAACGTCTGAGGTCTTCTTGAGATAAGCCTCCACGTCATGACCCAATGTTTCAACCTTGGTTCAAAGAACCACTTAGGGTTCTTCTATTCTAAACTTCTCGGTCCAGTCGTTAAGTCCTACTCGTAGCGCTCACAACCTAACACAAGTCCACTAGGATTTTTGTTGTTCGTGTCTGCGCTCGATCATGAGACTGAGGGTCGCGATATTCACCCCCACTTTGAAGCTTGATGCCCTCATCAACAATGGTCTTTAAGTTAAAGTCAAGTTTAAAATGAGCCAACCTCTTGGTGCCACAATTGCATTCTGGTACCTAACCCGCAATTCTTTTCTTGGCTTGAGTTTTAAGTCGCCGGTAGGATACTTAGAAAAATTCAACTAGTTTCAAGAAAGCCTAACCTTTTTGGCCATCCTTAAACGAAAGTAGTTAACAATTTCTAAACATCATACTTAAGACTCCAACTTGCTAACTTATAAGTATTCACACTTACTTACTGGGTCTCTCAAAGTTAACTTTCTGATCACAACCTGATTTGACTTAGACGCACGACTAAGTTTATCTTACAGTTAGGAAACCGCAATGCAAGATCACCCAAGCCCTAAGACAAGTGTAAACCATTCACACTTGCTTTGCCAACGCTACGATAAACCTAAGTTTTGATTTAGATGCTTATCCAAACCATCTCATTTTCTTTGAGTGTGCTTCGTTCCTCCTCTTGACAACATACTAGGCATCTGATCAGAACTAGTCATAGTCACGCACTACCAATACACTTAGATAATTTTCAAGAAACAAATTCTTTATTTTCATAAAATATGAGTCAAATCTACAAAGTCCACCGGCCCAAATCGCGTTAAGTTGCTAATCGTATGATTTGTAGTTCTTTCACTCTCCTATGGAAAGAGATGTCCTCATCTAGACGCCCTTGTTGTCTTTATCGCCGTTTGAAGAGATCTAATACTTCGCTTGTATGTTCTAGATTGTCCTCTAGCACCCAAGTTGCTTCTTTCAAATGGTATCCACGCCATTTGACCAAGTACTCCGTTCGGTTGGATTTGCACCGTGATCACAAAATGATCTCCATCTCGTATTCTGCTTCATGTTACACGACATCAGGTTGAGGCCTGAGAACTTGTTTACATTCTGGTCACAAATCATCCTTGGGGACTTCTTTAATAAAGAAACATGGAAGATCGGATGCAACTGTCACTCGGGAGGAAGGTCTAACGTATAGACTTCTTCATGCGGATTCTTGACAATGACAAAAGGTCCCACGAACTTTGATGAGAACTTTGCCGAAATTTCTTCTGGAAGGATAAAGTTCTTGGTACTTAACCATACTTCTTCGCTCACTTGAAACTTCACATTCCGCCGATGCTTGTTTACGTACTTCATGTAACGTTGCTGCACTTTCTCGAGGTTCTTCTTCACTTGTTCCTCGCACCGCTGTATTTCCGTCCACCAACTCTTCAGCTGATGTTTACCGCGTTCTTGGCCGTGCTGATGTAAAACTCCTTGCAAGAGTCAAGTCATGAGACCCTTCTTGCTCACGTCTGTAAGCCAGCAACAAAGGTGACATAACTTCTCATCCGTCTTCTTTGCAAAAAGAACTGGGACGTCGTAAGGTGACTTGCTGATTCTAATATACCCACGCGCTAATAGCTAGCTGAGTTGTCTTTCAACTCAAAGAGTTCCACCTAATTGAGTCGGTAAGGGGCTTTGGAGGATGGTTTTGACCTTGGCAAGACCTCAATCTTGTGGTCCATCACCCACTTTGGAGATAATTCAACATGTAGCTCATCCGTCAAGACATCATCAAACTCCTTAATCACTTCACGAAGCACCTTCAGAAGTTTAGTCGCGTCTCTTGATGTTTCCTCTTGTCCAGCACTCGTCATCAAATCTACAACCCGCATCAAACACATGACTCCATTATGGAAGTCCATTTGTATGTCTTTGATCAAATTCACCGCAAAGTCATCAATTTTCCATGTCTTTCGAATCAACCTCACTCCTAGCTTCCGTTCTTTAACTTTGAAGTTCAACCTCAAAGGTTTTCGCCTAAGTTCCACTTCGAACCTATCTAAGAAAGTGTTTCTCAAAACCACATGGATGTCATCCATCTCGTACGCTATGAAGTTCTCTGTGAACTCCAACTTCTCACACGTAAATCGTACGTCGAAGATCACTTCAGAATTTTGGTATGTCTTGTCTTCGACAAAGTGCACCTGAAAATAGACTTATTTGTCTTGGAGATAGACAAGCCCAACTTCTTCATCAACTTCGGACTTATGAAAGAGTGGGTCGCTCTTGTGTCCACAAGGAAAGTAACATCACGGTTAGCAACTTTGACTTGTAGAAACATCAGTCCCGAAGTCTTCTTCGTGGTTCTTAAGATCACTGTCATCTAGCCCTCCAACAAGTCCTTTGCAACAAATGCATTCATGCTACAATAACTAACGTTAGGCTTCGTACGCTCCTTAGCAATATGACCCACATCGCCACAATTGTAGCAAGTAAACTTTGAACCATTGTCTTTCTGAGGTGTTTGCCTCTTAGGTTTCGACCATATTTGCTGTCTTTTTGTTGCCGAGGCAGAAGAGTCCTTCCGATCTTTCTCACCCCCATCTCATTGTCGCTTGAAGCCCTTGTTCTTCTTGTGAACCTTGTCCATGCTGCGTGGTTCAAATGATTTATGTTGCTGATCGAGCTAGACTTGAGTCTCTCAATAAATATACATATTTTGATCTCTTTAATCCACTTAGAGAACGAATCTAGCTTAGCACTAAACTCGCACACATAACCACTCAAGGCCCCCGTATGCTTCAACCTTAACTCAACACCATCCACAATCCTTTGATACTATAGTGAACCGTCCCCCGAGCAACTCCTTGAACTCTTTCCAACCAAGCGTGAAGATGGTCAAAGCATGCTCGTCTTTGTATGCAATCCACTAGAGAAACACATGGTCCTTTAGGAACATAACCGCCACTCTCACTCTGTCTGACTCCTTAGTCTGTTGTGCCTCAAAGTATAAGTCCAACTCAGTTAAGAAATCCTTAACCTTGCGAGCCCGTCCTATACTTGAAAACGGGATCGGCATATTCGTCTTACAAAGTTTCTAATAGACGATGAACTCCATTGGTCTGTCTCAAGCTCGAGGATATGTTTATCTCTAGAGTGTTGATATAGTCCCAAGCTCTAGTAGATCGACGGCTACCATTAGCCGGAGTGGTTAGGGTTGTTAGAGTTAGTTAGAGGGCTAACCCACCATTAGGGTTTCCCTTGTTCTCACCTCCACTATATATACAGAGAGAGGCAAAGCCTCTCTCATCTCATTCTTATTTTACTTCCTTGTCTACTCGCTCTCTCTCTTCTTGGAGTGTCCTCGAAGTATCGATCTTTCTACATGGTATCAGAGCTGATGAGAGTGTGTGTCCTTTGCTGATGAGCAAGATGGAGATTGGAGTACAGGAGAGAGCAGTCGGAGTTGTGCCTGATGTCGAGCACTATCCTGCTGATGCGTTCGGGTGAGACGAAACCGTTTCTTTCGCCACCAAAAACTTTGAACGCGATTTCGGAGGCCTAGACGATTTTTTCTCGCTGAAATCTGTCAACCAGCTTTTTAAGGCTGCCTTGTTCAGAAGGTGCGAATTGTGTACTGGGCCAAGTTTCAGTCGATTTGGAGGTTTCCAGCGGCAGATTTTCAATCGGATCTTTTTCGACCAAGACGAAAGTTTTAGGACTTGACTCTAAAACAAATTCTGTTCCGAATTCTCAAATTTTGTTGAAAAATTTGGAAAAATTTAGGGGTCGCACACCCATTTCTGACCTCGTTTGGTCCAGTTTTGACTTTTCTTGGAGTGTTCTTTCGACCTTTCTGTCGTGTTTTGTACACTTATAGTTCGCGGACAGGTTCTTTCTTCATTGTTGCTGCAGGAGGAGTTCGCGGAGTCGCCTCGTTGTGACTTGTGACAACTCTTGATCGCATGGTGTGGGGATGTGAAGGTTATGTGAGATTTTCCGCGTACAAAACAGCGCAATTTCGACATTGCAGCTATGGCAGAGTCCGTGTCTTTGATCACTGGAGAGAAGCTCGACAAGAACAACTACCAAGTGTGGAAGTTCTGGATGAAGACTTTCCTGCAGGGACAAGATCTATGAGATCTTATCATTGAGGAGGAAAAAGCGCCTGAAGTGTCAATTTCTGACTTGAAATTCAAAGAGTGGAAGAAGCGTTCATATCAAGCTATTCACTACATCGCGCTGACAGTCTCAGCATCGATGATCGTCACATTCAGGATTGCGATACGCCCAAGAAAGCTTGGGATGCACTCGCGTGTCTGTTTCAATCCGGCACAGAGGCGCGGAAGCTGCAATTGCTGCAGCAGTTCAACACCGTGAAGAAGGGGTCGATGTGCATCAATGACTACGTGAACCATGTCAAGCAGCTCGCGGATCAGCTATCTTCTGTCAAAGTCGAGATTGATCCCACTGTCTTGATCGGAGTCACATTGCAGGGACTACCTGCAGAATACAAACAGTTCATAACATCGATTTCGACCAGAGAACCTCTTCCGCGGTTCGATGAGCTTGTTCCTATGATGTTAGGAGAGGAGGTGCGCCTACTGGGGAGTTCTACTTCGACGGGTCAGCAAGAATATGTCTATTTTGCAAGTTCTGGAGGATCTCGAGGTAGAGGTCGTGGCAAAGGTGCCGGACGTGGACGGGGTCGCGGACAGCAACAGCAATCGCAGCAACAGCAGAATCAGCAGAACCAGCAGAACTAGCAACAGTCTGGTTCCAACAACAATCAGAGAAAAGCGTCTGGTTCCTGCAACTACTGCAAGAAGCAAGGCCACAATGCGAATCAGTGCTACAAGAAGCAGAACGATCAGAGACAACACGACAACAACCTTCAACAAGATAACAGCAACCAGCAAGGCTATGCAGTCACTGAGCATGTCTATTCGGAGCAGTTGCTGATTACTACGCATCAGAGTTATGCGGCTTTCGAGCCACAAACTGACTGGGTTATCGACTCTGACGCCACCAGTCACATGACTCTCCATCGGGAGTGGTTTAGTTCACTCGAGTCTGTGGAGACTCCACAGTTTATGGTGACAGGAGATGACACCAAGCACAAGATCCAGCACAAGGGTAACATTCCACTTGACATTCCTGCTTCAACGTTTACTGATATACGGAATGTCTTACATGTACCCACGGTGACTAGAAACCTGCTATCTGTAGGACAGTTGATAGAGCAGGGTCTGCAAGTGCGCTTCAATAAAGATGGATGCTTTATTGAATATTCGAATGACACTGTCATAGCTCGAGGTATCAAGAGTGATAGGCTGTTTAAACTAGATGCATCTGCACCTAAGTTACAGGTTGCCATGTATGGACAGAGTGGTCCAGTAGTGTCCGACATTGACATCTGGCACAAGCGAATTGGGCACATGAACTTTCAGAGGCTGAAAAGTCTTCCGAGTTCTGACCTGGTTACAGGTCTGCCCAAATTCGAATCCAGTGAGCCCACTGGAGTCTGTGCAGCATGTCAATTCGGCAAGCAAGCTAGACAGCCCTTTAAGGGATCAGGTAGTAGAGCGAACAAGCTTCTGGAGCTTGTTCACACTGATGTATGGACTGCTTCTCAGCCAAGTATGATCGGTTTTCAGTACTTCGTGTCGTTCATTGATGATCATTCGCGTTATACTTGGATCTATTTGTTGAGAAACAAGTCCTCTGCCGAAGTACTATCAGCATTTCAGACTTTCCACAAGTTGGTGGAGAAACAGTCTGGAGCATCTATCCTCTGTTTGAGATCTGATGGAGGAGGCGAGTTCCTTTCTGGAGAGTTCGATGCATATCTGCGTGAGCATGGTATTCGACGTCAGAAGACCTGCAGTTATAGTCCGCAGCAGAACGGAGTTGCGGAGCGCAAGAATTGACACATAGCAGAAGCTGCTCGTGCGATGTTGAATGAGAAGACCATGTCTAGACCTTACTGGGCAGAAGCTGTTTCATGTGCGGTGTATCTGATGAACCGGACGTCTACAGCGACAGTCCACATCAAGACACCGATGGAGGTCTTCACAGGCAGTAAGCCTGATTACTCTTTCCTTAAAGTTTTCGGATGTATCTGTTATGTGCACATACCTGATGAAAGACGTAAGAAACTAGATCCGAAAGCAGATAGATGTATCTTCCTTGGTTATGCTTCTGATACGAAAGGATATAGGTGCTACAATCCTTCGTCCAAGCAGTTCTATATCAGTAGAGATGTCGTTTTTGATGAGCTACAGTCTTGGTTTGCACCTGCATCTGTCGTAGCCATCCCTATACCTACTGTAGAACCAAGGAGTCAGTCCACTGTAGTACCTCAGAGTAGTAAGTTGAGTGGAGGATCTGGAGAAGTCATTGATTTCAGATCAGAATCTGTTGCACATAGAGCTGTTGTTAACGCTAGAGTCCACGTAACACAGCCTAGTGAAACTAGTGTAGTTTCTACACAGGATGAGCGCGTGCTATTGCAGCGTATGTTTGACTCATCCAGATATGTGGATCTTCCACATCCATTGGATATTTTGTCCCAGACCTTGACGTCTACGTCAGATCAGTTGCAAGGGGAGGTGACTAGTGCACCGATTACCTCTCGCAGATCTGAGCGGGCAAAACTCCAGTGAGTAGGTATATGCATGAAGGTTTTCTTGCTGCACACCATGCATATATGGCCAATGTTCTTCAGGAACAGGAACCGAGTACGCTTGAGGAGGCGATGCACAAGGCCCAATGAGTAAGTGCTATGGAAGCTGAACTTGCTGCGCTTCATCACCAACAGACTTGGGAGTTGGTAGACTTACCTCAGGGTAAGAAAGCGATTGATTGCAGGTGGATCTTCAAGGTCAAGCGCAACTCGGATGGTACCGTGTGTCGATACAAGACCAGATTGGTAGCTAAGGGCTACGCACAGCAACATGGAGTGGATTTTGAGGAGACCTTTGCTCCTGTTGCGAAGATGGTGACTATTCGAACAGCAGTTGCAGTTGCAACTCAGAAAGGTTAGAAGATGCACCAGATGGACTTCAAGAACATCTTCCTCAACGGTGATCTTGAGGAGGAGGTCTACATGCAGCAACCTCCTGGTTATGAGGATCCTAAGTTTCCTTCCCGTGTATGTAAGTTACGGAAGGCTCTCTATGGTCTGAAACAGACACCAAGAGCATGGTATGCAAAGATCAAGTCTTACTTGAGTCTCTTGGTTTCCACCTGTGTAGTTCAGACTCTACCTTGTATTCGTTGCGAATACAAGACCGGATTGTTGTGATCACCATCTATGTTGATGACTTGATCATTACCGGTAACTTTGAGGAGCTTATTTCCCAGATCAAGGATCACTTGAAATCCGAGTTCGAGATGATGGACTTAGGAGAACTCAAGTACTTCCTTGCTGTGGAGTTCATTAGAGATGGGAAGGATGTTTGGCTTGTACAGCGACAGTATGCTCTCAGTATGCTTGAGAGATTTGGTATGCTTGATTGCAAACCCATTGCTACACCATTAGAGCAAGGGGTAAAGCTAGGAGCAGAAGATGGTGAGTTGCTGGATGATCCACGCATGTACAGACAGATGGTTGGGAGTCTTATCTACTTGACCATCACCAGACCAGACTTGAGTTATGTTGTCGGTCTGATTAGTCAATTCATGCAGTCATCACGGAGACCACATTTTGAGGCTGTCAAGCGGATCCTCCGCTACGTGAAGTTCTTGATGCAGTACGGACTTCACTATCAATACGGTGGACCATTGTTGTTACATGGCTACACAGATGTTGATTGGGCAGGAAGTGCCGACAGGATATCCACGTCAGGTTACGCTTTTGGACTTGGAAGCGCTGCTATAAGCTGGGCTTCTAAGAAGCAACCCACAGTTGTTTTGTCGTCCACGGAAGCAGAGTACTGAGGAGCAACAAACGCAACATGCGAATCGATTTGGCTTCGATGCCTGCTATCTGATATTGGTGTGGAGTGTACAGATCCTGTTGTTGTATATACAGACAACATTAGCAGCATGAAGTTAGCTAGTAATCCTGTTTTTCATGCTAGGACGAAGCACATTGAGGTGCACTATCACTTTATTAGAGAAAAGGTTCTTGCAGAAGAGATTGAGCTCAGTTATGTGAGCACATGAGATCAGGTTGCCGATATCTTCACTAAGGCATTGCCTAGAGATAAGTTTGATGCTTTCAGACACTGTCTAGGAATACAAGATGTAGAGATGAGCTTGAAGGGGAGTGTTGATATAGTCCCAAGCTCTAGTAGATCGACGGCTACCATTAGCCGGAGTGGTTAGGGTTGTTAGAGTTAGTTAGAGGGCTAACCCACCATTAGAGTTTCCCTTGTTCTCACCTCCACTATATATACAGAGAGAGGCAAAGCCTCTCTCATCTCATTCCTATTTTACTTCCTTGTCTACTCGCTCTCTCTCTTCTTGGAGTGTCTTCGAAGTATCGATCTTTCTACATAGAGGTCATGCCTTCTTGCATGGTCTTCATCATCCTGATGAGTTCTGCATACAAAGCTCATTGACTTCTCGTGCCTGAATCATTGGACACCGTTGGTAAAGCTCCATCTTGTTGCATCGGTGCCGCAGCTGGTACTGAGCTTCTTTGACGTTGGGATGAAAGTTGTCTGTTATCGTCCTCTAGTGCCTCAAGGCTTGCTCGAGTCGATCTGATCCTGGTGTTAGCCGCCACTCGTTTCTTGATCTTTCTCTTGAAACTATGTCGTACGTCCGTCATTGCTCAAGCGTTCACCTATAAATGTTGATCCGCTTCGTATCTCATGTCCTTCCTCAAGCGTCTAGTCTTTAGCCGCTACAAAATGTCGACTCTGATATCACTTTTCGTGCACTTATCGCCTTGTTGCATCAGCGGAAGCTCTTGCTTAGTAAGTCACGAACTCCAACACTAACTTGCAAACCACAATCACATGTTAGCATTCAAGAAAACAGCAACCATAAGCAGCTTCAAGAAAACACAGATGTTTGCTCTACAACAACGCAAGAATGTACATCTTGCTGTGGGAGACATCACCCAATCATCTATTGCTGCTCATGTCTGACGGATCGATGAGAATTCACGTGCACTAGGAATTACACACACTTGCTGCTGTTGAAACTTTGAGGCTACTTGCACGTGATGCGTTCGAGTGAAGACAAGACATTATCCGAGCTGGAAATCCGCAAAGTGTCTGGTGATTCACATAAGCAACTCTGCCTCCTCATCAACACATTACAAGTACAATGTCAAGCGAAAAGTCTTAAGAGGATGCCCTCAAGAACACCTTTATGACTAGTCGAATATCGACGAATATATCATCTCAACTGTTCAGCTTAACGTGAAACATTGAGTGCGCATGGTGGTCTTATTACCGAACCTATTATGTCCAAAAAGCTAGAACTCCAAAACGTTGGGTGTGCTTGAGCTCTTACACCAAATGTAATTATCAGTAGTTACTGTATCCAAATCTTTAACCTTGGTTACTCTGTGTTGCAATAGGTAAAAAGTTATGATACACAACTATTATTCTCTATAACTAATACCCTTACATGTAAATAGATTGTAATTATAATTATAATTAACAACATTATAACCACTTGGAATTGGAAAACACTTTTGTAACCAACAGAAGTAATCTTCATTCTCTGGTTAGATTATAACATATTACCTACTCTAATATCAGAGTCCATAAAACCCAAAACTGTTCCCAATCTGTTTTTGTCAAAGAAGCAAGAAAAGTTTTATATCTCTCACTATTATATCTTTTTTTACCATATTGAACTAAGAACTGGTTGTTCTTCCACGAGGCTCCTGTGAAATATAGTAAGTGCAAAAATGCCACTATAAAGAAGACTTGATGAAAATGATACACGAGCTCTCTATCCCCAAGTTCTTGAGGAAATTACGTGATTAGTCTATACTACATATTCGGGATGAGAAGATCGGACGGAAATGATACGACAACGAAGAAACCTTATATATACATCAAAAGTGTACAAATCTCCAGAAAACAGAAAAAAGACAAGCGAGAAAAGCTCTCAGATGAAATTCTTATCGTTTATAAGTGATATGGCACGAAAGTTGAGTAGAAAAGATCACGTAGACGATCATTTCTATAGTTATCATGACTCGGTTTAAGGATTGATTTCAGAGTTATTTTTTTGGTACAAATCACTGCTCTAGTGTGAACAAATCTAGCTTCACTTCTTCTAGTTCACTTGAACAGAACATCTTTTTTTGCTATAATGTCTCCAGTTTTTCAAGTATAAGTCTAGAGACAGATGAACAATGTGGCTCAACTTCTGTTACTTCACTTGAACAGAACACTTTTATTTTCTATATAGACATTGCTCCCGTGCTTAAAGTAGGAGTCTAGGAATAGATCTGCAGGAGTTTAATTCTCACTCCGAAGGAGAGAGAAAAAAGCCCATGAAGAGAATAAAAAAATGAATTTAAGAGTTGAGAAGGAGTAAATCTAACACTATAATATAGTATCTGATACTGTATATACTTAAGAAATCCAAACCAGAAGCAAAGAACTAGAAAAGCTTTTGAAGTTACAGGGGTTTCTAAAAGAGTTAGTCTGACAAGACCTATATGAGAAGAGTACGTGATTCGTTAGATAAAAAAAAAATCCTCAATAAAATATACTGATAGTCAAATACACAGAGGAATTGAGCAGAGGTGAATATACATGATAAGTACAATAATCCACAGAGGATTCATTAAATTGTTAAGTGCTAACTTCCTTTTCTATATCAACAACTGCAAACTTTGATATAAGTATTAGATTTTGAAAAAGATCTAGAGGATCTCGGAGACTAAATACATCATGTGTGACATAAGGATATCTCTTACATTTCATCCTATATATATAGTAAACTGAGATACTAGAAATAAATATAAATAAATATAAATATAAATAAATTTCGTATTAGTTCGTATATATATATAATGTCTAAAGTTTAGGGCAGATTGTCAGTTGAGCAACTCAACTCCAGTCGTAGTGACGAAGAGTGTTGAGACCAAAAAGTGCTAAAATATTCCATCCAGCCTCCTATATGTATACGATCTGGAGTTCTTGCCCCAGGGGAGAAAAGTGCAAATTGGAAATACCGAGAGGTTGAGCTTGATCAGACCCCTCTTACCAATTCATGTTTTGATTAGACCTCTGAATGGTAGCAGCTTTTCTTATCTATCTTAAAATTCACTATTATATCAACGCACGAAGTTCATAACGAATTTTAGAAAGAAAACATGATGCACTTAATTTATACCACCAATCTATGATACACTTAAAAATCATGAACTCGAAAACACAAGCTAGAAAATACAAGCTGATGTGATAAGATTACTGGCAAAACCGTATACTTCCCGTCTTCTTCTAGTAAGATTCAATAAGAGAGGTATGATTAAGCTCGACTTTCGTATTGAGAGACGGATCAGGAAAAAAGCAAGCAATTTGCTTGATCACACCCCCAGTAGGTTCCTTGAGCTTGATCATACCCCTCTTAGGTTCCTTAAGTTTGATCATACCCCTGACGGGTTATTGACAGTAGAACCAGTCATTTTATCTTTTGGTTCATCATTTTAGTACTTCCAACCTTGACTAATATAATTGTAATTCAAAATATTTAACATTATTCAAAATAGTTAGACTATACATACTCGGAAATTTAATATGTGCCGTCTCACATGTGAGTAACATCATTAACTGGTTTTACAGGCAACAGCAAGTCAGGGGTGTGATCCAGCAATACATCATAAGAGGGGTGTGATCAAGCTCAAGGAACCTACTGGGGGTGTGATCAAGCAAATTGCTGGGAAAAAAGCTGGATAAATTATCACCGCGTACCAGTACGGTATTTGGAACCAGGTATTCCAGTATTTGAATCCTCGACTGGCTGCCACGTCAAGCTCACGGCAGAGAAGACAAGAAGGAAGTTGTCCAACTGTTGTTACTTCAGTTCCCCTTATCTGTTACCAGAAACTCATCCCCAGTGAAGAAACGTCTGAATCGTCATCCTCCGCCTCCTGCCAGCAGATTCACAGATCCTCTGCACGAGCGCTTGATTCAAGTAGAGACGACACAGAATGACATATTGTAGAAAGGCAGACTGACTGATTGAATTGGTCGGTTGCTAAGCTGGATGAAGGTCTGATTTTGAGCGATTGGTGCATGGGATTGGAAGTTTGATACATTGAAAGAACTCTTGCGCGCGGAAATGGGCCTCTTTGGATTTGGGGGAGGTAAGAAGAAGGAGGAGGCCGTCGAGAAGAAGAATGTGGACGAGAGTATTGCTGACAAGCAGGTGATGGTGGAGGAGAGCAAGGGCGGCAGCAGCAAGGAGGTTTTGCGGTTGCCGACTGGACCTACTGCCACGGATGTAAGCGTTTTTGAGTTCGGGACAGCTGGGGACAATGAAGACAAGGTTACCTTGGCGGGCTACTGCCCTGTGTCGGACGAAATGGAGCCTTGCCGCTGGGAGGTTCTTCCACAAAGCCAGTCGGAGGCTCCTGGATTCAGAATTGTGTTTTAGGGATTTTGCAGCACTGTCTTGTGATGAGGAGGTTGAGCACTCCGTCGACGTAGTTTGATGGAGTGGTGATTCGAGCTAGCCCGCTCGGACTGTAACGTACGGCTGCCGAGTACTAATGATTTGCCTGAAGAGTTATTGTTTGTAAGGGTATTAAGCTTCCTCGTAGCTTCTTCTTGTCAACGTGCTATGGAAAGAAAAATCGCGTCTGGGGAACTGTTAGCTAGAACGCTACGCTTTAGATTCGAGACATTTGTCTGGCAGAGCTGATTTGTTGTACTGCAAGCTAGAATCCAGCAGTCATTCGTGTTGTCGAGGTCGAAGTAGTGAAGTTGTTACCGCCTAGAGCATTGAATTCTTCTGTAGATGAGAAATACTAAGGAAAAAGAACGTCCAATTTTTTCTGGTGGGTATTGTGACTTCTTTCAATTTGCATGTCCGAAGTTGTACCTTGAGCCAGAAATGCTTTGCAAGATGGGTATAAAATTTAATGACTCTGGTGTATGCGGAGGTTTAGAAAGATTTGGTGGCGAAGGTACTGAGTATAAAATGCGGAAGAGTGAGAGCCAGCTCGCTTTTCGGTCTCTTTGTTGTCTTGGGACACTGCGTCCTCTTTTTGTCTGAAGTTGTAACACACGTGTGCTGTTAGTAGTGTTGCATTTGGAAACAGAGGATGTTGGAAATTGGCTGCTTGTCATTGTTATTCGAATCACGTGTATGCAGACGTATGACATAAATTGTCAGCTATGACGAGGACTTAGGTCCAGTCCTCTGAAGGACAATGTCAAGGACGTCACGTACTTACGCTCTCGTGCCTTACACGGTGTTTTGACAGCTGCCTGAAAGTGCTCTGGAAAGTATAAATGTGGACTGGGGAAAGTTTTCGTTGTGGTCGCTGTATATGTGATCCAGCGTACTCCTTAGAGAAACTGAGGCTTGTGTTAGCTGCGACATCAGTGAAGGCTCCAGTAGTCGCGTTGCGTAGAAACCTATGCCTGCCTTTGAAGTAGCCGTTATCATGTACTCGGTCGACGGGTTACTCCTTCTTTGCAATATAAAAGTTCTGTTTACGCCGGGGGGAGGCACAACGTGTTGAAATCCAAGATATCAAGTAGAGCGTAGCACTTCATAAAATATATGATGAATGAAGTTTGTACACAGTCACAAGATCCTAGATCAACTGCTATTCTGGGCCTGAGTCATGAGTGTATTCGTGTCTCAGGCCCAGATATCTGTGAGAGAAGAAACAGAGGTTTATCTTCATTCGCCCGTGTGTCTCTTCTGAGGGAGGAGATCACAACTACAAAGATTCACTTGGAAGAAGGCCTATTGCTCGGGTTCACCAGAATCATATCGCATGCCTCAAGCATTTAGCTTTCGTGAAAGATATATTTTACAATCGTGCTGCTTAGTCTAGATCTCTGCAAAGTCTGTTTTCCCCTCGAAGAGGTCTTAACAGCTGTACAGGCCCGTCACGACTAGATTAGGACTGGATTAGTGGTCCCAGCGTTGCACCGAGACACAGTCAACTGGTTCTCACAACCTTGCACATGAAAAGTTCTTTGATCGATACCTGGGTTCTCTCTTGTTTGAATCATTTGATGTATGCATTATTGCCTTTTGACGGTTCCATCAGTTCACAAATCCACTAGCTTTGGTAAACTGAGTTTGGAACCCTCAAGCTGATGACGGAATTAACAAAACCATCACCTCCATTCTGAGCAATTATCAAACAAACTTCGCACCGAACTACGCTTCCAACAACCTGACCACTATCGGGTCTAAATACTGGGCTCTAACTTTTTCTGAGCTTGCTGAGCCTTGCTCCTGAGGACTGTAACCCCTGAACTGTGCTGTGCTGTGCTGCCTTGCTGACCGAGTTCAGCTTAGGGGAACTTGTGCAGAGGAGATTCTTAATGCACATGGTTTCAATCGGTCCAAGGAACCTCAGAGATAATTACCACATCCCAAAGCCCAAGTTAACAGCACAGTACAAACGCTTTGTATCAAGCGAGGCGCTTGATAGAGTGGAGTCTCACAGTAGCATCAGGAAGGCAGCACCATTCCCAGGACAGGAGGTGGAGAGAGCGAGAGAGAGCGAGAGGAGGGCCAGTGGACGAGGGTGTTGTCGAGAAATTGGAGATAGGAATGGTCGATCGGACGAAATTTTGCTCGGGAGGGAGAGAGTGGTGCGGACGTTTGGTGGCGATGAACAAGGTCTGGCTGGATTTCTCTTGCGGCCACACATACTCACTTGTTTCCCTTCGCAAGGTCGATGTTTCTTGATGCTGTTCTCTGGTCTCAGATCTTCTGTTTATCAGTCGGGTGCTGTGTTGACACTTGAAAATTTTGAACGTGGTGGAATAATGGGATGGACTTGAGCTGCGTTTGGGGGCTGACAAGTTGTTCCGTTCACTGTTTGGTAAAGGTCAGGAGAGTTGGACCAATTCGCTCCCAGAAGTTTAGTGAGGGAAGGAGGGAGGGAGCCTTGTTGCGGAAGGGGCGATAAATCTCGGGCGATAATTAGGGCGGAAGTTCTTCTCAAGCGTATAGGGTTTCGCAGCTCGGAGTTTCGAAGGGTTCAATCCAAGAGCCAGAACTTGGATTTGGATTCTGGAGTTCTGAGGAGGAAGGGAGAGCGTCAAAATGCCGAAGAGGAAGACAGGAGCGAGGAAGAAGGCGGAGCAGTTGAAGACACGGCAGAAAGGCATAGCAGCGAGACAGTTTACTGTGGATTTAGGAAAGCATCCATGCAATCAGATTATGACATGTGATCATTGCACACGGCAGCAGAAGAATCGTGCTTTTTGCTACTTCTGTGCTAGTACTCAAAAAACCCCCATGTGCGCCCAATGTGGGAAGACAAAGTGCATGGCTGCTGCACCCGACTGCGCTGTCAGGCATCCAGTCCGTAATGTCACGGGTAAGCGCGTCATTCCCACGAATTCCTTCCTGGAAAGATAATTGAAAACTAAAGATCAGACAGACTTTTGGACAGAATCGCTGATTCTGCACTGATGGATCTTGTTTAGCCATGGTCTAGGGTTGAAAATGTTTCAGAGTTTCTGTCGATAAACTCTTGAATCTGTGACAACTGAAGTTGAGAATGATTGGTTACTCCCTAGTACAACGGGGCTTCGTTGAGTAATCAACTTGCAAATCAGAAACCCTTCTGACAGGAGATTTGATGCTAAACTCGGTGGCGAAGAGAAGATCTGTGTAACTGACCAAGTAGGAAGTCTTAAGGATACGAAGAAAGAATGAAGAATACGGTTCAGCTGTTTGTGATGAACTAGTTAGCTTCTCCTAGAAGCCAGTATTTTTAGTGGGTTATCTACATCGAGTCTTATTTGACCGACCATCTTTTAGAATGTAAGTCGGTCAGTTTGAAGCATGAAGCACGTGCAGCTTCCCGACATCCTTCGGTCAGTCCAGTCCAGTCCAGTGCGATGCCGGTTAGGTTCTGTTGGTTAAGGAACCAAATGAAAGAGCTGTAGTGTTAAGATATCTTGCAGCAAAAGAATGTCGCTGCAACTGTACGATCTGTGATCTAATGTTGACTTGGATGAGAACGGGCACATTTTGTGAAGGGGAGGTCTCACGAGTGGGTCGTCTCTTGTTTTGCAGGATTAGGAATGGTGGGATGTGTGTGTGATTTCTGTGAGGCGTGGGTGTGCCACTCCAGGAAGTGTTTGACAACTCACTGCTGTTCATGTCCACTCATTGATGCTACTTGCATCGAGTGTGAACGTATCGTATGGGAGCATGGAGGTCGTCTCTTCCGGTGTTTTTCTTGTGATATGTGGCTCTGCGAAGATGACCAGTTCGAGCATCAAGCTTCCTGTCAACAGCTTGATAGTGAAACATTTCACTGTCTGTCTTGCAATCGAATGGGAATATACACATGCCTTCGATGCAAGATTTGCTTCTGTGATGAGCACGTGAAAGGCTTGACAAATGTTAGCAAGCGTGGAGAGGTTTGTCTTCATATCATGCTCATACACATACTCGTTGACTCATTCGCGTATTCTCTTCGTTCATTCACCTTGTACTTTACCTCTTTGCAGGGTACTCTCTTCGACATATCAGTTCCAGTTGTATGTATACTGACTGTGCTTTACCCGTGTATCAATATATACTGACTGTGCTGGTAGTGACTGGTGGTCTGTGTGCAGGCATTATCTTGTAAGAAGTGTAGTTATCCTCTGAAGGAAACCAAAGATATTAGTGTCTCGGTGCGGCAACATAAATATGGACGCCAGGTGATATTCGTTCACACTGGACTACATAACCGGTGTTTGCTAGGGAAGTAATGGACTTGAATTTGCATATCAAGCAGCTAAAGACTTGCAGACCTCTGTTAACTCATCTTCCCGCTTCCACGTTCCTTTGTATCACATTTCGTACTTGCACTGAATTTATGCTCTCTGGGTGCTGCATCAGGGTACCGGAGGTGGAGATGAAGGTTATTATGGCGGGGTTGGCTATGGTGGTGGGGGCGATGATGATGAAAGCGGTTTTTCAGGTTACGGAGGCTACAGTTATGGTGGTGGTGGTAAAGCTCAGGCTTCAGATGATGATGATGAGGAAGACGACGATGATGACGACGAAGAAGACGATGATGAAGAAGATGAAGATGAAGACGATGAGGAAGATGATGGAAACAATAGCCAAACCGTGGGAATGGCTGCTCTGAACATTAAAGACTTTAAGATAGAAGGTGGGGGTGGTAGTAAGCGTAGTACCACCAAGTAGATTGCGATTTGCCCTTGAAACATGACTGACTATGTTGCAAGGGCTGTCGGATTGGGCCTTGTCTACCTGAAGGGTAGGAAAGCAGACATGATTAGATAGGGAGGGTGGAGGGTTCAGGACAAATTCACGCACTGACTTGTACGTTCCGTCTCGTCTGACTCATAGCTCTGCGAGTTTTGGTGGTCGCTGGTTCGTGTTGAGCGCTTCGGAGCTGTCATCAGTGAGAAATAACATTAGGCCTAGTCCAGTCAGGCGAATGCAAGAACGTCAACATCAGGACAGGAAGAGCCTAACACTACGGAGGATGGTACCCCCTCAAAGTTAGAGAAGCTACTTGCTTTGCGCGAGTAGCAAAACGGATATGGCGCAGTCTTCATTCGACACTGTTAATGCGTACAAAGTTGACATAACAGTCAGTCAGACCAGCCCAGCAACAACTCGTTGTTATCACTTGCTCGAAGATTTTGGACATGCTGACAGGCGCTGATGAACTTGTATCCGAGATGAGCTTACTGTCGTCCTTCCAAGTGCAAAACATGGTTCGAGTTGTTCGTCCCTCAGGTCAGAGAGTATACTTGTATTCATAATCATCTCATCATAAAACCGGAGAAATCCACTACCTGAGTGGAGTACTATAATTCGGCGTATGATGTTCTGGCTCGTGCCTGGAAGCTCTTCGTCCAATGAATAGGTCTTGGAAGGCTTCGAAGTCCCGTTTCCACGTAAAAGAGTAGAGGTGTACTGATAATGCGTACTTTCAGTGCAGCGTATGAGCTGTTGGTCATCCAGATGACCGCAAGCAGTTCGAAGCAGTTCTTCGTCCCGAAACCGAATGTGTCGATGTATAAGGAGTTTTGCTTCATGATCTCCTCCTTAGAAGCTTCGTATCGCATCTCCAGAAACTCGGAGGATCTCAAAGGAGATTCTTACTTGTGGGAAGTGAAACTAATACTTGAGCGGATGCAGCCTTACCATACCTCTGCAAGGCACGTCCCCTCAGAAGGAAACTTGGTGGGATTTGAGCAAATGGCTCGAGCGCATTGTGAACGAAGCAAATCCTAGAACCATAAGCACAGTTCTTACCTCGAGGGTTTCCTTGGATCATCCCGTTGTTACAAAAGGATTCAGATGAACCCTGGATGATCTTCTCCCAACAATGTTCGAACCCTATCGGCGCTTACTGTAAATAGAGTCAAAGTCGAAATCATTGCGAAAACCGAACGATACACTCGAATGCATGGCAGTTCATCGAAAGAGGAGGAGGGTCTTTTTCGTGCTACTCTCCTCTCCTCCGTTAATGCGAGGTACTTCTCATTTCACTTACGATCATTTATTAAGTTTTGAGTGTTTATAGAAGGATTGGATTAGTTGCACATAACTCTCTTGCTCTGTAGGTCAATATTACCACAATCGAAGTTTGTAGGTCGAGTTTCAACCTTCATTCTACTGCTTTCCTCTAAGTCCCAGACCAGTTCGTGGGTGTGGTTTGTCCTCGTGTTCAAGAGGGTAAGAGCTCCTCTCGATAATGTCTTTCTCTCCAAACAGTCAGGCTTGGAGATAAATCGCGTGTTCTTTACATCAAAGTAAAGGAAAAGAAGCGGAGGGGTCGAAACATGTTACCACTACAGTCAAATCTCGTTATAGTCACACCCAATAGTCACTACAATTGCGTTATAGTCACACTTTTGGTGAGAACGGATCATTGCTTTGTATATTTATATCGTCGTAGTCATTATCATACATTATATAAGTATATTTTCATGAGAGAAAATACAAAGACTTGTGATTATAATGAAATAAATAGACATGTGATAATAACAGAATATACTTTTATAACCCAAGTTTTTCTGGCACATCAAGGTTGATATTATACATATTCTTTACTCTAATAGTTTTTCACACATTTTTCTTCAATAATATGAGTATAAATTTACAATCACAAAATAACGTGACCGTATGAGATTTGAGTTTACTTGATAAGACCTCCAGAACGAATTGCAGACTTGATCGGACCCCTCTTATAATTCCTTTCTTGATCAGATCCCAACCTGCAGCGGACTTGATCGGACCCCTCTTATAATTCTCTTCTTGATCAGATCCCAACCTGCAGCAGTCCCTTAAGCAGGTAACTCGGCTATGTCAGAGTACAGCTCGAAGTCTCGACCACGGTCGTAGAAGCCAGATGACGCAAAATAAAGATTTAATTTAGAGGCTTTAAGCATTAATTCCGTACTCGCCCGTAACTATTTTCGTGGACCTGAAACTCATGGTCGAGTTACCTGTTTGATTGGTTGTTGCAGATTAGGGGTCAGATCAAGAAGAGAATTATAAGAGGGGTCCGATCAAGTCCGCAATTCGTTCTGGAGGTCAGATCAAGTAAATTCCTGGTTTACAAAGTATACATACATCAAGGATCTTCACTTGCTGTATAATAAGAAGGCCGGAGGGATATTGATTTAATTTATTCATAAATAATAGAGTAATAAATGGCTAGATTATGTATTTATGTTTAAAATTATATATTTTGTTACCCGGCTTCTTCAGTTCTAGTTTAGGCAGCACGTGAATCTGCACTTGATTTATGGGTAATGTCTGGATCTGCTGACAACTCTCTAGGACTGATTATCATTTAAAAATCAGAGAAAAATTTGATTTTCATAATAACAGAAATTTTACATAACATTTACCTCTTTTTTTTATTAACAGAAAACTCACAACAATTAGATGTACAAGGATGTGGAAGAAGATACTATTCATCGAGCGAACCATCCTATCCATATTTCGAGTAATTAACTAATGGAAATAATAACAAAGAAATAAGATTAGCAGGAAAACGAGACGTAGAACACATTAGGTGGTGTCAAACTAAGCGGCTCCACCACATAGCTTCATCTGGTAGAGTCCGCTTTGCAAAACAGAGTACTTCCGGAGTAGGCTAAGTAGGTAAATACAGATTAAAATTTTAATTACAAATATTGTAATTAAAATTTTATATCGTACCTAGTTCTGTCTTTAATGTTTGTGGATTAATGTCTCTTGATCAGTTTAAACTCTAGACTTGTTACTAATACTCTGTTTAAGACTTTGTTATCTAGGTGACCTTACGTTTGTGAAGAAAATTACGACATGAATCACAATCATAGTTAGATGGATATCAAGACTCACCAACGCTCTATAAAAAACTGACCAAACGTTCTTGCTGGTTAGGATTTAGTGTCACACCCCTTGTACTCCAACAAAAGAGAACATCGTGTAGTGAAAAACACAAAAACTTTGATGAGTCTGTCATTGGTTACGCTCGGCTCATTGGGAACTTGAGCTAATCTCCATTCTGGAATGTGATCTGATCCGTTTTTCATCATTCGGACGGGATGATTCCTTCAAAGTGATCTTTTGCGGAGTGGAGATATAAGCAAGAATCAAACCATATTTTAACTTAAGATTGCTTTTATCATCATTTGGAACTCATTTGGTCCTATACGACACATCTTTTGTGCTCAAATGCAACGTAATGAATACCAAACGGATTAGAAGACACTATCAAGTCATACAAGAGAAAGAGAGAACCAAAAGACCAAGCATCCAACCCCATGGAGAAAAGAGAAAATCAGGGCTAAGCTTCACAATCCTTAGCTCTAAAAGCGTTAATCGTTCTTAAAATATCAAACGCGGGTAAATCAAAAGTCATGCATACAACTAATGCAAAACAGATGGTGTCGCTTAATGCAATTGCTCTCAAATGAATCATGCAAACTAAAATTTCCTTGTAAAGCAATGGAAACACTCTATATAACACACTTAGTTTATGTGGTTTGTAAAAAACATTTCTCACTCCTTCTCTTAAACATCCTGCTAGAATTCAGTTATAAGAATAAATTAAAATACTTTGTGATCAAGTATTCTGAATCTTCGCTTGCTAAGTTCTTATTTATACGTTTGTTGTTTAACAAGGAGTGCTATAGCATCAGTTTCTCATGTTAGTGGATTTCATGTCATTTCATTTCGATGTCAATCAGATCAACCTGCTGGAGATCTCAAGGCTTTTTAGTTAAGATACCTTTGCGAGTAACATTTCAAGTTCCTTTCGCAAGCTTTTCCTGTCCAGTTAAAAGTAAAATTTTATGGGAAAGATTATCTTTGGCAGCAAGAAGATGAGTCACGAGACAATAATAAAGCGAAATTGCACTTTCTGTATATTAACAGGGAAAATCTGGAAAACAGGCTTGTATTTCGAATGCACATTTACACTTCCTCGGGGATTATAAAAATTTAAGTGACACCCAAAAATTCCTTTTGTGAATCTTTTAACATAGAGGAAAATCTTTAAAATTAAAATTAAAAATATTCTTGTGTCACTCACAAAGAATGATATGAATATAGCAATTGCGACTGGGCCCCTATCTCACGGACCGATTTCATCGTACAATTTTCTTTATACGGCAAATCTTGATAATATTTTTTATTTTTATCTGAGGCTGTCTCAGTGTAATACATTATCTTCTGTTTTAGGGTCTTTGGATGCTGTATTAAAAGCCGTGCTATAAAGTTTAGAATTTAGTTTAAAGAAATGAAGGAAATTTAATTCAAAATAATAAAAACTTAATAAAATATAAAATATCTAATACATCAAAATAAATTTTACGAAAATATAATATCTATTCTATAAAATTTAAAAAGTTTTCCAAAGCAAAGAAACATTTATTCCCAATCACATAGTCCAGTTTTCCTCACAAGTACTCTCGCTTCATTTATTGGTCAATGAAGGAGACTTAGAGCTTCTTCACACATAGTTTTCTAGAATAATACTTTTTTCTTGGTTGTTTTTTGAGCATCCCGAACCTGATAATTTTCGGAAAAATATGCAAAAATGCTACATGTGAACGACTTCTAAACTGCATTGGTGTAAGGTTTTCTATTTTTATTAGATATGATAAAAAAAAATATAACCTGTTTTGGTAAAACACTAGACTTTTGAGAAGTAAAAAAGGTACTTTTACTTCTCAAAGCTCACACAGCAACATGAAGCTAACTAGCAATCTTATTAATGATGCTAAGAACGAAGTGCATTGAAGTGTATTATCATTTCATTAGAGAAATTTTTTTGCAAGAGAGATTGAGCTCAATTATGTGAGCACATGCGAACAAGTTGTCAATCTTTTTACTAAAATGTTGTTTAGAGATAAGTTTGATGCTTCCATACTTTATCTAGAAATATATGATATAAAAATGAGTTTGAAAAATAATGTTGATATAATCACCAATTCTAATAAATCAACGATTGATATTAATCCAAATAATTAAATAATTAAAGTTGTTATGTATATTTAACTAGAAATCTAAGACATTATCAAAGTTTCTTTGTATTTACTCACTATATATACATGGAAAGACTAAACTTATCGTATTTTGAAATTATTTATTTATTTATTTTCGTAAAATAATTTCTTAGAAATATTGATCTTTTTACACAAACGCACTACAGATACGATCAAATAAATTTCTGAACCGCAAGGAAACGACAAGTATTTGGAAAAATAAAGTCAATGAATAACAAATATACATGCTGATGGAGTCTTGCGGCAGCTCGAGGAAGGAGACAACCGTAATTATCGGTCAAAAATACGGTAGAGCGACTGGTTCCGGTGGTGATAGGCAGCATTTGGATATTTGATGCGAAGAGGGCTTTTGGGAAAATATTAGAGATGAAGGGGCCGTGTAGAGACAGTGTGCGGGAAAAATATCAGGTTAAGGGGCTCTGGGAGAAAAATATTTAGGTTAGGGGGCGGAAGATCAATTTTTGAATGAGATGCGGTTCGTTGGCGGTTGTCTTCTCGTGCTTGTTGTTGGCTGCTCGCGTTGGATTGCTCTTTTGCTATCGTTCTCGTCCCGTGCCCCGGCAGGGCTCTTCGTCGTTGTGGCAGGTGCTGCTCATCGTGGGTGTTGCTTGTTGGCTGCTCGCGTTCGATTGCTCTTTTGCTATCGTTCTCGTCCCGTGCCGCGGCAGGGCTCTTCGTCGTTGTGGCAGGTGCTGCTCATCGTGGTCGTGCGGTTTTGCTCTCGTTCGATTCGGTGCTGCGAGTGCGGTTTTGACGGGCGATTGGGGATTCGTTTGTGGCGAGCTTGTGGTGGTTCTCATTGCGTTGCTATGGCGGTGTTCTGTTGGTCCCGCAGGGATTTTGTGCTCACATGGACGTCCGAGTGGAGATTTGGTGGTCCGAAATTGCTGCCACGGTGACGTTCGCTGGTTGGGCTGGGTTGAAAGTCGCTCGGTCCGATTGGACACCGCTGAAGCACTGCGGTGTTGCGGTCTGCACAGGTTGCAATTCGGGTGTTCGTTGTAGGCAGCCATAGGGCGTGTTTGCGTCGTGCTGTCAGAAGGAAATGTGCATGTTCGGGCAGTCGGCTGTGGGTTGCCGGGTTTGCTGCTTGTCATTGTCGGTCTCGCTCATGCAAGTGTGCGCTATGGGCACGCAGTCTATGAGCTCTCCAGTCGACTTGAAATGTGCATTCGGGCAGTGCGGTGTGGGCTGCCGCCTTTGCTGTTTGTCCATCCTGCATCGCTGTGGCTGATGCAGGATGGCGTACGTTTTGTTGAACCTGGTCTCGATTATTGATGATTCCGAGTTTTCCCAGATAAACGTATACATGGAGTCAGGTATGGCTGATATTCTATTTGCAACATTTGTGTTGTTTCTGTGTTTTCTGTTGGCTCGATGATGAGAACGTTAGAGACGGTGGGTAGTGCTACTTCTGAAGGAACTACTGTTGTTGCTTCTACTCAAGAAATAGCTCCTTCGAGTCCTCAGCCTGGAGTTATTACTCCTGCGAGTTCTGTGACTGATTCTTCCTTCTTCGAGGAAGACTTTCTTTACATTCCTTTGGGTTTTCCACCTATTTTTCCTACCTTAGACAAGGTCTGCCATGAAGGGTTTAATGATCACGGCTTGGAAGCGCATCGTTTTTATATCTACTTAGATCTGGAATTTTGTGAGTATGTGCCGCAGTTTCTGTTTGATACAGATTTTGTAAAAGTGGCTCGGGTGTTTGCAGCTCTGTCCGGACCTTTTATGTACTTGGGAACGACAGACGATACCTATTGGCTGGTACTGGAGGGTCGAGACAGACGGATGTTTACGTACCCACGTTTATTCTTCGATTCTTGTTCTGCACAGTTATTCAAGCCTACAGTACGAGCGATATACAGGATACGTAGTTTGCCTTGCATCTGTCTTGGTCTTGATCCGTCGAGATAGGTACGTTTGTCCTCATTTTCCTGAACCATCTCGCCTCAATGTCTCTTCGAAGGGAAGCGAGAGCCAAGAGGACGAATCCGTCCAATCCTGAAAAGAGTCTTGAAGTTTCCATCACTGTATGTAAGACAGGAGGAGATTTGGAGTTAGAGTTGTTTTCCTTGTTAGGAGTTTTTCTGGAGAGGCAATGTATTTCGGGTTTGTTCTCTGTAGAATGTGGGGGTGCTTTGCTTCATTTGCACTTCCAAGGAGTTGTCTGTATCCATGCGAAGTACTGCCCCCAGGTGAAGAGGATGGTTACGACTGCTTTGGGTTGGCAGCGGGAGAAACCTTTAGGAGGTGAGATTTGTGTCAAGTCTCTCACCAACCGTGGCTTGCACACCTACGTCGGGATGCTGGGTTATTGTATGAAGGATCAGAAGGAAGAGTATCACCATGTCACCATGAAAAACGTTTCTGAGAGCATGCTAACTGATGGCAGCGATATGTACGTCCTTCTAGGTGCTGCGGACACTAAAAATCGGGTTGAGCTCACTTATGCAAATATACTTGCTCGGGCATTGCAGTTTAATAAGTACAGGAATTCTCATCCCTTGTCTACTACTATCCGTAGCTGTTTGAGAACAATGCTAACCTCTGGGAAGTACAGTGCTTCTCCGCGATGGCTTATTCAGGGTGGAATGCAGGAAAGGAGGTTAGATTCTTTGTGGAAGTCTTTTCTGCATCCTGCTGAAGTAACTGCAAAGGATGTCCAAAATATCTTTTTCTGGCAGGACAACAAGCGCTGTGGGCAGTGCAGGAGGCGGTATACTGAGACGGATCCCGTGATGTGGAGTGAGGTACCTGTAGCACCTGTCGAGGCGCGGCCAGTGCCGCAGATGGTCTTTCCTGCTCCTCCAGTTCCTCCTGTCTCGACTCCTGTCTCGAATGGCAACGAGCAAGCACCAGAATACATTCCACTCTTGGATGCATTTGTAAGACGTATGGACGCTGGAAGAGCTTTTGAGCACCACGAGACAATTTCTGTTTGATCAATACAGTATACAGTAAATAGCAAATGATGTGCAGAGTATGCAGTAAATAGTGAAGTAGAATCGAGTCTGTAGTGAGGTATGTGTTGTGTTAAGCGCAGTGTACTGCGAACTGTCACTCAAGTGTGTGACCCGTCCCACTGTCTTCGTACGGTTATGTGCGAGGACGATGTACATATAATTTTCCAGTGGTAATAAAACTCATGGTCCACCGTGGTCTTTTTTCTCGAGACGAACGTGCAGCTGTGTGTTGGGAAAGAGAAAAAGGCCGGGAAACTGCTTACTTTCGTGAATGGAGACATCGTATTAATGAAACCTGTATGGCCCGTTTAATAGCAAGAGTCTGAAATAATTATAGGCGAGAAGTGAAAAAAACACTGAACCCGTGGAGGAGAGACCAGAGGAAGCGTTAAGAAGGAAAGAATAGCGTTATATCATATTGGAAAACCAAAGGAAGGGCTACGGATAAATAAAGCCGTCCCATATATTATTGTTTGCTGACTGCATCGTAAGATGCAGTCAGTGAATATGCAGGTGCTCGGGGAAGGACTTATCACTGTCTTCCAGTTCGGAAGAGGATGATAATGCAAGGATTTTAATTTATGTCCTTAACCTTTCCTTTAGAAAGGTTTAGGTCATAAATTAAAGTTATTAAATAGTCTGGTACGTGTGCGTCACATAGCTTAAACAAATACAGGGATCACTCTCCGTACTCCGCTTATGAGTTGTAAACGAGTCTGCTGCCATGTGTCTAGTCTGCAACTTTCTTTGCCAGTCTATATTTACATCTTTAGTAATTTCGCGTTGTAGACAAGATAGAAAATTATATTTAGAAAAAGTTATCTTTTTCCGTCTTGTCTAGAATGCCCTGTTTTTCTATAACTTTATTTTCATCACCACGATTACATCGGAGTATCCTAACCAGATTACGATTTAATACAGCAATGAATTCGATTTAATGTTTTCAAACTATAGTTAGAAAACATTATGTTCTTCTGCCTCGTCTAGAACGCCCTGTTTTTCTGTAACTTTATTTTCATCACCACGACTATATTAACCAGACCAGCAATGAATACGTTTAATTTCTTCACGTTTTTAGCAAAAGGGAAGTTTGGATGCATATTTATTCGGTGATAAGTCCCACATCCTACTTTCTGACGAACTCGGCGTCGGAAAGTAGAATGTCGCCACGATGTGATCGCCGGGAAATGACAAATTTATTTGAGAAAATAAAGTCGAAGGAGTTATCGAAGGAACAGTATACAATCGATGATAAGTCCCACTTTCCGTCGCTGACGAGGCGATCGCCGATAGCCACACGTTAAGTAGCAGTACGGAAGAGTGACGTGAATCTACCAGTTGAGATCCTCACGTGGAAAGGCATGAACCGCACTCCTGCCATCTACTCCTCACTGAAAATATACATTACTGAAGCTTTCGGTTGGGGGGAATTGGGAGAGATCGAACCAAAACTTAAGTGAATATTCCATGTCCCGCAGGCCATTAATCGTTCGGTACTAACCGCTTCTCTCCCCCGTTTAGTCACCTGCAAAATATTCAGATTCCACTCTCTGGTCTAAGCCATCCCCGCACTTGTAAGAAAATGAACTATGTTACTTCCCTGCGTGCGGGGTCGTTTTGGAGTCAATTTGCGAGGTTACTCTTCAGTTATTCATCGACATGATACAGTAACGATGGTACTATTTACTTTATTATATAAATGTACTGCACGTGTACATTTAAGCTCCCCAGATTTAGCATTCGAAGTAGAAGATTTGGTCTCCAACCCAATCTTAGAATCTCCGTGTACAGAATGCGAGGGTTAAATTCCAAGTTTTTCTGGTGAATTCGCAGATTCTTTTCATCGTCACACGCGTCAGGATTGTCTAGAAGGAAATCCTGGACAAGGGTACCTATCCGAAGTGAAGATTTGCCAAAGAGCTCATAACCAGATCAAGACTGCAAAACGTACTTCGATGTTCTGTCAGAGTCACCAGGGAAGCTTCTGATATTATCCTACTCAGAAAACGCCAACCGAGAGATTTACTCAAACGGGAATATTCCAAGTCTAGCTTACATACAGACCCACCAGTTACACATACCTTTGACTCCCATGTAGTAACACCAGCTGCACCGATGACATTGTCAACAAAATGACCCTGACCAGGAAAAGCAGTCTTGAGTTCAAAAGTCTATAAACATTGAGTGAAATATACAGCAGCAGGCAATAGTTGCTCTTCACGAGCCCTAGAGTTTGGAAGTCGAAAAGCATCAGATAGACTGCCCAGTCTTCAAGACCTTCTCAATCTTCTCAGCTTTTTCATAGTGAGCTTCTGTGATTGGTCCTGCTGGAAAAACTGTGATCTCCACCACCAGATGTGGAGTAGGAATTTCGTCGAATAAAGCTCTCACGTTGTGGCAGCACACGCTCTCAGCGTGAGCATTTTCACGCCTGATTTGGCAACCCTGCGGAAAAGCCAGGCCAGATGAATTGCAGTTGTGTAACAGGGTGAGAAGTTCTACCACTAAACGCTGGGAATTAAGGGAGACATGCGAAGCTGATACCTACCTCCACAAAGTCTGGCTTACATACCACAACCTGCAGGGGAACGAGCCCTACCTAATGCTCCCTAGGAATTGACTAGATGTTAAGGCTACTCCATCAATCCAATCCAGTTTCAAAACGAGGAATGCGAGCATTTTATGAACCTTATGACCGAACCTGAGATGAAAGAAGGTGAGGCCAAACCTTGTGAGTTGCTACGTCCCGAAAAGTGTCATCGTCTGACAGAAGTTGCATTATGCCTCCGAGAAGCTTTCTCCCCTGAGCCTTTGTAGGTACTCGATAGCGTCTGACCAAAGTGCCTTTGGTGCTTGCATGCCATTTTGATCTCACCTTTGCTAGTTCTTTGGCCCTGTTCTCCTCTGCACGAACAAAAATAAGTGGCATCGCATGGCATGCCAACGTCACAACGCATGGAACGAGAATGTTGCTACCTTCCTCCGTCAAACACCGATCGAGTCAGCACAGTCGAACTGCTTATACAAATTCATGCACTTCATCTATGCAGTTGTCCTTACCCGTATTCTGATTCCACAAAAGCTTCCACACCCATGAAAACGGCCCTTTGGGCTCAGCAGTGCGCTCTTCAACGCCATCTGTACAGTAAAGCAAAAAAACTCTGGTTTTGAGGTCAATTGGACTCACTGGCCACTCCACTCAAAAAGCTGGAGGACCTCCACGGAACTCGCTATCGGAGTCACCATGCAATCGAGCAACGCCAAGCAGACAGACTTGCATCACTCGCACCTTGCTAGTAAGAACTCCACAAACTTACTCTCCCCTACTTCACAAGCACAAAGTGAACGCTCGCGACACATACAAATTTCCATCTCATCTAGTTAACTTTCCCATCCTCAGCAAGATACAACATCCATTTGAGTACAAGGACCCGCGCCTACCTCCGCTAGTTAATTAGTACCGTACCCGTGACTAATTAACTAGCGCTCCCTCAATCCGCTAAATGACACATTTCCGACATCACAGCGTGCCTCAACTACAGGCAGAGCGGAAAGCCACAGACGAAGACATACTCGACGTCCGTGTTCGAGTCGATAAAGGTAGTCCAACTTGCAACTGATTAGGAGAAGCGTTAGTGGAGTGAACGAAAAAAGTTGATCTAATGAAACATTACTGACCGTCAACCGAGGCTTGATTTCTTGCTTGACCACCACGCCCTGCAATGCCCGTCCGGAGGAGGACATAGAACACGAGAACGCGCACGAGCGACACGCCAGGATCCATCAACAGAGAAGCATGCGCCATACCAGACGGGGGCGCAGGACTCCCAAGTGCAGTCCCCTGCTTCCATTTCTTCAACTCTCTGATCTCCGCTGCAGATCCCAGCACTCCACTGCCGGAGAACTTCAAGCACGAGCTGCCTTCATTCAACTTTCTCGACACATGACCACCTCCACCAGTGCCCCCGTTCCTGAACCTGGCTGCTGCCGCTGCTGCTGAGACATCGCCTGGCCACAGCCAGAGCTTGTGGGAAGATGGTGCAACTAGACACTGCATTTACCCAAAGCCCACCTCCTGAATCCGTTTACCCGAATCCCTCCTCCAGTATCCGGATCGACTCATGCAACACTCAGAAAGGAGCTTTCTCCCTATCGACTCAGACGACAACAAGAAGAGCACTCTCTCTTGTTTCTAACAGAGCGCCATGTTGTAGTGATGGCTTTGTGCGAGTCGGTCAAGTGGAAAAAGCAGCAGGAGAATCGGTAGCACACGAATTCATTTTACATCCCACTCGAGCATTGGACAAGTCAGTCAGTAGTGAAGTTCGGGATCCTTTCTTTCTTGGAGGGATCCTTCCTCTCCTTTTCCTCCGCGGGAGTACTTATAACTCTATCCATACGAGCCGCTTTTCAGGGTGAGTCATCCGTCCGCTCCCGTCGGAATCGTTTTCCAGGGTCGAAGGCCGACCCAGAAGGCCGATTGGGCCACGATCTGAAGCTTTGATATTTTTGCCGAGAGCAAAAACTGCGCCTCGTCTGTTTGCCCGCATACACGACAAATTTCGTAAATAAACCCTAAACTATCTCGTCAAGTTTAAGCTAACAAGACGGACAGAGCCATCCGACGTGGACTTGCAACTTGCAACTGAAATATCTCAGCATTAAGAGCGTATTCGCACCTAGCTTTTTAGGGTTGTTTTTCGGTGCCGTTCGTGTGGAATAGTGTTGGTAATAAGCAGGTGGATCTAGCAACGTTTCTGAGTCTAAAAGCATAACTTGACATGGATCTCTTGTCAACACTCCTTGTCCAGTCAACATCAACGTAGTCATGTAACAACAATGATCCATTGTACCGATAGTGAAGTCTATATTGCATCGAGAACTTCAAGTAACGGAAGATCCGTTTGACAACTTCCAAATGTGAACTCTGTAATGATTGCTGACTGATAGACCGACGGCATAGATCAAGTCTGGTATGGTGATAATCATATAGATAAGACTCCTCCATTTGTTTGTACATGCAGAGAGTAACTCACCATCCTCTGTTCATAGCTTTACCTTTTATTGTAATAGCGTAATAATAGATTTGTAATCAGGCGTACCTAATCTCTCAAGCATACTGAGAGCATATTGTCGTTGTACAAGCCAAACATCTTTCTCATCTCTAATGAATTTTAACAAGGAAGTACTTTGAACTCTCCTACGTCCATCATCTCTAATTTGGATTTCAAGTGATCATTGATCTAAGAAATAAACTCTTCATAGTTATCGGTAATGATCAAATCATCAACATAGATGGTGATCATCACAATCCAATCTCATAATCTCAATGAATATAAAGTAGAGTTTGAACTACAGATATGAAAATCAAGAGACTGTAAGTAAGAATTGATCTTTGCATATCATGCTCTTGGTGCATGTTTCAGACCATGGAGTGCTTTCTGTAACTACACAGATGGGAAGGAAACTTATGATCCTCATAACCTAGAAGTTGCTGCATGTAGACCTCCTCCTCAAGATCACCGTTGAGGAAAGCGTTCTTGAAGTTCATTTGATGCATCTTCTAACCTTTCTAAGTAGTAACTGCTACTGCCGTTCGAATAGTACCATCCTCATAATTGGAGCAAAAGTCTCATCAAAATCCACTCCATGTTACTATACGTAGAATGAATGAATGAATAAACTTTAATATAAAAAACAGCAACTATGTACCAACACACTCTATATAAACTCTATATTGTATAAGTGTATATATATACTTACTTATACTCGTTTATACATTTAGTTTATGTTGTAAACAAAAACCTTTGAAGAAATATTTTGAGGATGGAAAGTACGACAAGAACTTGGGTGTAAATAAGAAATAGACACCACACGTACTATTAGATAATATAGGTTGATAATACACATAAAAGCATTTTGATCTTGTCTTTGATCTCTTCGTCTCTTAAAGTCTTTGACAGTTGATCCTAAACACCGACCCAAGAGCTCAAACTATCCAAAATGAATGGTCTAAATGTGGTCTTACTTAACACCCTTGGTGATAACGCTTCCTTGATCAAATCTTGAAATTACAATGGATTATGAGTGCTATGGAGAAAGTTGTAACTTCACAGCAGAGTACCTCTACAAGTACCCCGTTCCTCCTACGACCATTGTTGTACCATATGTTACAAGAACGTATGCAATCAATTACGGAGTAAGATTTGAAATCTCCTCATGTCTATCGTCATCGAAGTAGTCAAACGTACATGAAAGATATATGCTTTGGTTAGTATATGTATGAGAACATGATAATTCCACTCTTGTCACAACTTCTCCACATGGGTCGTAAGAGGAGCGGACCTATAAGAGGGCATATTAGGAAGACATATATAAACCATAAGATAATGCAGATAGACGCACTCCCCAAAGTAGAGTTAAGTAATAAATTAAACCCTTGCATATTTGCTTCTTTCATCAATAGGAGGTAAGTAATATGCAAGAAAGAATACGATTATTCAATGAATTTCATTCAAAACATCCATCATAAGATTCTTCTTGCTTCCTCTGAAAATCTCAAAGTCTTCTCTTAGCCTTCTAAAAGTACTTATCCTATAAAAGCAAATTTAGAGTAGTAAAGAGGAGCCGGATGTTCATAAGGGGGGAAAGGAATCATTTCTTAGTATATGTATAAAAGAGAGAAAGAATCATTCTTTCCTCCTTCACTTGTCCTTTTTCTGTCAGCAAGTGGAGTGGATAGCCATGGCTCGTTTTGCCCAACCTCTTCCCTTTCCTGCCCAGCCGCTATCTCTGATTTTGTCTTGTGTTCACCATCTCTCTTAGTTGCTTTGAGTTTTTGACTGCTCATGGCTTGTATCTCTGCGTTGCCGGTCGTTCTTCTTCATTTCGCGTTTTTGTGCTTTTGATAAAATCGATGTGGAGTTTACAACATGATTTGAAGTTTGTGTTCTTTCCCAGACATTGACTAGGAGCTCCTAGACTCATTTCTTCTGGATTTGGTTGCATTGTTGTGTAAATCATTAATTTCTTGAAGGTTCACTAAGACAAGATCCATGTTACAAATGATCGATCATTCATTTTTCCCCTTGACTCTGAGCGGGCCATTTCTTGATCCTCGATATTCAGTTTTTGGTGCTTGGGGTTGGTCCTTGGTATTTGTTTTTCAAATTTTGGGTTCTTCTTAGTTGCTTCGAGTTTTTGACTGCTCATGGCTTGTATCTCTGCGTTGCCGGTCGTTCTTCTTCATTTCACGTTTTTGTGCTTTTGGTAAAATCGATGTGGAGTTTACAACATGATTTGAAGTTTGTGTTCTTTCCCAGACATTGACTAGGAGCTCCAAGACTCATTTCTTCTGGATTTGGATTGCATTGTTGTGTAAATCATTAATTTCTTGAAGGTTCACTAAGACAAGATCCATGTTACGAATGATCGATCATTCATTTTTCCCCTTGACTCTGAGCGGGCTATTTCTTGACCCTCTACATTCAGTTTTTGGTGCTTGGGGTTGGTCTTTGGTATTTGTTCTTCAAATTTTGGGTTGGCTCTTCGTTGTTCTTCTTGCTTTGGTAATAATCTTAGTTCTTGGTTTTCAACGAGTTGCTTGGTAGTAAGTTCTTGGTTTTCGAGACTACTTGGAACGTCAAATTTATAAGTACTATCACTTTCAAGCTGGCATTATTGTTCTCTTGGTTCATTGGTCTTTTTCGGCCGTGTTGATATGCTTTTTATTGTGAGAGACAAGATGTCTGCATCCACATGGATTTTGCACACTCCTTTTGTTGTGTGGATTGAGAATGAGGACGTTCCTTCAGCTGGTGACTTGGTGACTCAACCAACACGTAGCCATTGGATTGTATCTGGAGGGGTGTTGGAACCACCCATTGAAGTGACTCCTGAGGACATTAAAGTGAAATTTCTTAAATTTTATTCGGCTTGTCTTGAGGTCATTATATTTTGATGATGAGTATCAGCTAGTGGACACGAGACAACTTTTTACACAGAGCATCAATTGAATAGGAGGTGATTTCAAGTGTGTAGAGCCTTGCGTTTGCATGGGGATATCAAGATTGGACTCAACTTCTAGAGATTTTAGAACGGGTTGTGAAGGAGACTTTTTGAGGACAGAAAAGAGTTTGTCGAGTTTCAAGACTAAGAGCTTGTAGTTGTACTTTTGTTCATATTTTGACAATAGGTCTCTCCTCTCCGAGGAACCATTGTCTGTAGATGGACAATGACGAGAGACGACATAACTTCTGCTGCACTAGGCGGTCTACGGGGTTCAACTCTCTCCAGAAGTATTTTCAAAATTTGAACTTGAGGATGCATTTTGTCAATGAACATATCTAGATTGTAGGGACTTCAATACTTTTTTTCTGTCTTGTAATTCTGAATTGAAACCGAATGAAAAAACCATTCAAACAGCCAAAAACCTCTGGGAACCAAAGGCTTCCGGACCAAAACACGACCATCAAACTATTAGACTTCAGTTCACAAAATTCCCTAAACCATACGAGGCCAAAAATTCAATCTCACGACGTCCAAGTTTATGTGTAACAAGTATATTACAAGTCAAACACCAGAAGGAACGAATTCATTGCTTTATGCATAACAACTAATGAACTTATTACATGAAACATTGATATCACTTGTAATTGTAGTTACGTGTTTCTCTTGATTGGTAACTTTTATGTTATCGAACGTGTAGTAGTGAATTAGATGTGATAAACTTGGATGTGAAACCATAATAAATCCAAGTTTATAACTTACTCTTGTAAATAACAATGACTGCTTCTTACACTAAAGATGATGAACTTGGAATAATGAAAAATGGCTCTTAAAGTAGAAAGAAAGTATATTGATATTCACAAATAATATACTCTAACAAAATATACTTATAACAGAATCTCAAATCATGAGCATTATCTTGCAGGTCTCCAAATATTTACAGAAGTTTAGGGTTCAAAGCTTCGTACATCCATATATTATGAAATATGTATATTATATTAATCATGGAGTTTACGAACTTACAGATGTCATGAACTATACTAAGTTCGTGACATCTGTAAGCTCGTAACAGAAGTTCACATCAGAACTTCATCCTCCAGACCGTGGTGCTAAGTACAAGAATTCTGTTTGTTGTCAGATGAGTCTTTATTGTAGAATCTTTACGTCGGTGTGATATCTTCTACAACATCTCTCGCTGAATATTCTCATTCAGTCCATGGATGCATACACAAGTCTAACATCATGCAAGTACTCTCAATAGATCCTCTAGGATGCAAACTTGTTGATGACTCAGTGAAAGATCTCGTTTATGTAATTCTCTCGCGCACGTATATGAAATTGCATCTTGGCGGCGTAATGTGCTTCTCAAGGAATGTTTGCACTGCAAGAGGAGTTCTTCTTTCAGCGGACAACGTGCATCAACACCAAACTCACGCTCAAAACACTTACAGTCTGCATGTAACAACCGTCAATCTGAGTGATCACCATCCCATTGTCTAGCAGTGGTCAAGATGTCAAAAATCATCAACTCCGAACGTCAGTCATTCTTATAAGTGCATAAAGGGTCAACATTAGATCAATGGTTAGATAAACAATCAATAAAATAAAACGATTGTTGGTTGGATGTGATACTTTTCACTAGCACAACAGACGTTCTCTATCTCCCAATAGTCTTATGTTACAAGAGCAAGATGCTCGGCCACTCAATTCACGATCATTGTTTTGGTACCGGCAAGAGGAAGTCCCTCTAACCTGCAAAAGCTCTTCAAGGCAGCAACCGAGAATAGCAAGAGCTCCTTTCTACAACGGAACTCTCTCAGTCATCTGATCACCGGATAAAATCTTGGCATCTTACTACTCCTCTTTGAATTTATTCACAATACTCTTGCACGTGTACCATAAGTTCTTGTGATTTGATATCTCATGCTTGCATCGCAAGGACAATCAATGAAAATTCACTCGATATCTAAATCATCAAAATATATAATATATAACAAGTATTTATGTTACGGTAATTATCAATAATAAGATCGACCGTGTGATTATCATCATGGATAATCTCAACAAGATCAATCCCCAATCATGAAGCTTCTCAATTCTCTTTTCTATTGCTCTAGATTTTATCATCTGTGAGCTCTCACACTCCACTCGGGTCATAGTGATTTTCTTAATCACTTGACTATTATCCGCGTGTACGAATAGAACTATACTGCGAGACGAGTCTCAATAAAAATCTATCATCAACACCAACGGCTCTGCACATAAGGGTCCATAGTCAATCAATCTAATCAATCCACACTGTCTAAAATATCAAAGACTTAGAATAGTAAATGTCACTTATCGACGGACACAATCAAAGATATCTACAATGACTCTTTTTGCTCTTCCCATACTCCCTTGACGGCTGGACATTAACCGAGTTGACATCTCTTCCCACTCTGAAAGTCGTACTTATGAGGCTCTGTCAATACATGAAAGTCTCATAGCAACAAGTATGCTAGAGACTGAGGTGTAACTAAGACCTGCACACAATATCACATGATACTCTGACCAATCCCGTCCAAAGAATGCTGGTCTATCTCCATCTCTCTTGATACATAAATTGTCATGTGGAAAGCATCTAATGAGAACTTCAACAGCCAACACTATTAAAACTCAATGATCATAGAGGAAGATAATACAATATACATCTTTGTGTGGACACTTTGCACAAAATACCTCGCAAAACTCTAGGATCTTCTTTCGGCTTCAAAGTCCATACTCAACTTCCTTATGCACGAACGGCTCATCATCAACTTTCACAAGAGGCTCCTCCTCCAACTCATCATGAGACGCACTGTGACTACTAGAGACTCCAAGGTCAAGCTAGCTATCAACAACCATCGCTTGGCTATCATGTACAATGTTTGTCACATTGGTCGAATTCATCAACCATCTCAACATCATAGTGTGTGTCATCCGAAGATCCAATGCATGTAGCAACTGATCATATGTGTCCAAAAGTTTCAGGAATCTAAATAACTTGGACATCTCTTGACATGATAGTTGACTCAGTCGGATGGAAATTGATCTCAACATCGTTCAGCCATGTCGCAACTACAAGTACTGTTGAAGTTTCACAAGTTCTTGTCCCAAGATTATTTATGTTAGATTATCACATAAATTATATGACATTTTTGAACCGGCACACAAACACAAAATACTTTTTATATAAAGTTTACAAAAATATATATGAGAAACGAAGTTCCTAGCTTTTTAGTGTTCAAAAGTTCTTTGCACAACAAATTCGCAATACCAAAAATTTGAGAATAAACTCTTTCACAATGATTTCAACAATAATTCAATTCTATCTTTCCCTACATTTCCCCAAACAAATAAAACTAAGTTACTCATTGCTACCCTCATTTCCAAAAGACTTGCTATATTGTATCTAACGACATCCAAAAAGCAAAAAATGTCTGTAGACTAGATGAAGTAACACATTCTGGAAACCAAAAAAGAAAGATAAGTTTGACTGTAACTCGAATGTGAAAGAGGATGTCGGGTGTCGACTCATTGTGCCTTTGCACAATGAGTTCAAAAAAGAATGAGAGGAGGAGATAACCCACCGCTCCTCCTTCAAATACCCTCTTCCACTCTACGTTCGGGCTCCGATTCGTGACATGGCCCACTTGCCTCTGTCCTGACACATTGGCGTATCGTTTGGGCAGCTGCCCATATCGTTCAAAGGAAACCGGCGGAATCGTTTTCAGATTTGAAATTTAAATTCTCTGTCATCTCACGTGGCGACTGGAGGATTTTTCTCTTTCTCTGATATATTTCTGAGGTAAAATGAAGAATTATTTTCTCCACCAAGTGTTGTGCTCCGCGAGACCTTTCAAACGATATCTTGGTCGCCTGATTTCATGGCCGGACGGCAGCAAAATAACGTCTCGCGATCTGCTCTGGGTTACCCGGATTAGCATTTTCTGCTAATCGCACTTAGTGAAATGGTTATTCTGGGTAACCCAGAACCTATATATCAGGAGCGGGATTTAACCGGTTTGAAGGTTCGAACCACAGTTCAAACCATTTAGTTCGAAACGAGTTGGTTCAAAGTTGGTTTCAGATTTAAATTGATTGGGTTTATTCATTGTGTGGTTTAAACTGTCCAGAGTTCGATCTAAACGGTTTTCTGATCAAACTGATTAAGTTGTTATACCGCTTTCACCGTTTAAGTGCTTCACTTTGTACACGCAGAACCGAATCTGAATCTGAACCAGGTCCAGATTCGGTCCGTTATGGTTGAGTCCAAATGTTTTCAAACCGGTTTGAACCGAACCGTGGCCTAATCACTACGTTCTTATAGCCCCGTGGGCTCCGAGCACAGTCTTGTGGCTCATTAGGTGCATGTTCTACAACCTCGCTAGCTAGTTGGAAACATTCCTTCCAGCCAAAACCAGGGATTTACGAAAATGAAACAAGAAGACCTCAAAGGTTTTCAGCCTGTTCATCGGCACGAACACTGGTGCTTGATGAGACAAATTCCAGCACGTCTTATACTCGTCATGTAAGGATTCGTTGAAACATCTATCACTCGGTAAAGTCGCGGACACAAAACCCAGTGAAGAGCATCCTCTCGGTCCGAAGCTGTTCGTGGGCAGATACAGTTAGGAACAACTGCAAAACTCAACTGTAGTATACAATCTCGGGAAATGTTCACACACCTTTACGAAGTTCAACACCAACGATTACCAAGAATCTTCTGGCGGACATCTAACGAACAAAGTTACAGCATCAACTTACAATATGGAACAAACCGAACGCCCTCAGTAATCTCCTCCGCATGATACAGGGATTAAGTTCAGCTAATGCTGGGCACTGGAAAGAAATTGTCACAATGCTCGCCCTTGACTGAACATCTCGGAACTTCTCATGCTCTCCTAATAGTTCTCGTTCCTTTGCGCACCGTGCATTGGAAACGAAAGAGGTCAGCTCTGTGTCTTCCCCGTAAAAACTTCATCTCACGCGGCCCATGAGATCGCATTCTGATCTTGCGGACCCGTAAGATCTCAACTGCTGTTCTGCATCTTTTACGACAAGAGACTTACAATCAGGGAGAAAATAAATACTGGTAGCAACACCTGGACACCTGTTCTTTTATGGACCACATTCTCCTCGCATTCCCTACCTGCTCCGGCTGCAATTTTCCCAGAATCATTATACAAGGAGCATTCCCGCTTCTTTGGCGGTTCTTCCCAGGGCCCTGCCGTAGCAGTCTCCACCAAAGTTTGCTTGTTTATCTGAGCTGAGCTTACCGTAAGAGGTGTAAGGCCCGTACTAGTTGGCATGGCAGCTTGGTGACTAGAGTACGTTGCTACTGCTGGATGAACTCGACTTTCATAAATAATGTCCTTAACACAGCTTCCAAGCTGCCAGCTAAGTGATCCTCTTGGGATTGCTTGTTGTTCCATTGTATAGACAGCTGCGTCTGCGATCAAAGGTCTGACACCCCGTACCTTCGATCCGAAGCCGGCAATCTGTGAAATCCCCACCAAAGTTTGAAAAAATGCAGCATCCTTCTCCCACATTATCCATGTCTGAGAAATTACGGTAGTCTGAATTTGCCCGTTAATTCGTAAAGAACATGAAAGGGAAAGGTTTGGCAACAACATACGGCTGAGGGATGAACAGCATTCGTTAATAGAGCAACAAAAATATCCCGGTCTGGGTCCATCCATAGAGACGTCCCTGGAGAAGTACGACACATGCCTGCTGAGTGACTAAACAGAAGCCGTGTTGCTGTACGTATCTGCCTCGATTGCGTGCACGCTAACCTCAACAAAATCTTGACTTAATGGTTAGATGAAAGACGTCCGTTCTCAGGTCAGTAACCAGCACAGTCGGGAAATAGATTTTAGCGTAACTCAAACTCGAAGACATTGGATCTTCACGATCAAACTACCTAGAGGATAAAGATCCCTGTTCCAAAGTCATGGTGGGCACCTGTGAATCCTGTGTGGCCGAAGGTTCGGGGTCCCAGATATTGACCTGCTGATGAATACCCATCAAGTGCCCTCCGCACTGAGACATCCCATCTGTCATTTGGATGACCACATATATCAGCATGCATTATTTGATGACTATAAAGACGGAACTTGACAAGAAGAAGCTCACCGTTTACTTACCCTAGAGCAAAAGGGCGAGGGTTGCTAGCCGTATTCAGATTCGGAGTTACAAACAACCGCACAGTAGTTTCTTTGAACAGACGCCGATTTGTAATCAGGTCCATGCCTCCTGCAAGCATCATCTGTGCAAACTGTACGGCAAAACTTGAGATGGTCACTTCCCGCAAGAACGATGAAGTAACAGAATAGACGTAGCATAGAGAAATGCAAACACATGCCAAGACGGAACAGAAAATAAACTGGGACATGACCACGGAGTCTTCTTCTTTAATTTAACATTGGCAGGTGATGAGCAGCAGTACCCTACAGACATCTACGATTGAAGAGAAAAGACCTGCATGGCCAGCCACACCTCCCAGCAGGAAAGCTGTAGGATCATGCACTGCAATACAAACACTTGAGATCGTCAATACATCAGACGCTGGAGTTTTTTATTCGACTACTTAGAGCCAAGCTGAGTTCCTTCCACGATAAAGAATCCAACAAACAATACCTTCCCCCCAGAGGAGACGATTTCGGTGAAGGCGATCCACCTCAGTTGGAACTACCATCACATCAAAATCTGTGAGTTCTATGGGTCGGAAGGTAGTGTGCCGCATGCCAAGCTGTCCTCGCAAAACAAGCGGTAAAAAATCAACCCTTCAGAAAGACAACTATCGAATTTTGAGGCGCTGTCAGAACTGTCTTCTGTCTACCAAAGTTTTTGACACAGAGAGAAGACGCAAATCTTGATCTCGGAAAAGTGAAACTAACTTCTGGAGATGACGAATGTGAACTCACGAGATTGGTACAACGTATTTCTTTATTCAGAAGTATTTACTGCCTTCTTTGTAGAGGCTTCAGTAACGAGTTTCCGACACTGAAACAAACAGTCTTGGTGCCATGAGTTGAGGATTACAGGTTCAAAAATCTCTTCTGCAACAAAAGCATCGAGAGGACGTCCTGAAATTCTTTCCACGATGAGCCCCAGAACGATCATGGATAAATCACTGTAGCGAGCCATCTCCCCAGAGGTGTACCAAAGTTTGTCATTCAGTACGTAATGTAGCACCTGAACAACCAAACGAGTCTTAGACGTAAAGTGAGGAAGAACCTACCACTTTAGGAGCTTACAAGCTGTAAGCTCCTTCCTCTTGCTGGACAAGATTCACCACAGTTCCAGATACATCCATGAAAGTCTGTTGGTTTGACAAGTTGGAGGAAGAGCAGGAACTGCAGGAAAGAGAAAACGACTCTAGAAGCAATAAGTACCTGCTCCCTATTCGTAAAACCCATGTCGAAAAAAGGATAAAACTCACGAAGACCTGCTGTATGAGTCAAAAGCTGATGGACTGTGACAAGCTCCTTGCCGTTATTGCCAAATTCGGGCAAATATTTGCACGCCACTTCCTCCAACTCTGTTTATGACAGGCGTTGAAAGCAAAGATAGTTGTGTGAATCTCTAGAGCTTAACCACCAGAAGAGCTTCATCACCACATCTCTAGAGCTTCATCACCACCTTCTGTAGGCAGCAACTAGTCAGGTCTCCTGACTTATACCACCACTTCCGAGTGAAGACATCAAACTCTATGCACACTCCTAAAGGTTGAGGCTCATTACCCATGTGCACTAGGACACAAGCCAGGTGAAGGAATAAATGTCTTATCTTGCCCAGTTCGTGAACCTACACTCAAGCGGCTACCAGAGAGACATAATCTGAGCTTCAGTCGAATGATTTGTCGAAGTACATCCTCGAAACATCCAGTATTCAGAGGGGATGGCCTACCTATAAGCCCTTGATCGTACAGAAGCATGATGCATGGTGTAGTAACCATTATCTACAGCCAAAAAAATGTTCCAGTTACACCTCAGTTCAGTCCTGATTCTCTTTAGCCAGGTAAAGTCTGAAATATTCAACTTCTACTGTCGGCCGTCTGAAAATATCGATGGAATTTTCCTCCTCGGTAGATGAAAATCACATCAGAAACTCCATAGGTTAAGGCTAAGGCTACCTTAGTAAGAGAAGCAAGGTCCCACAACGACTCTGGAGTAACCTGTATGCTGGATTCACTGCATACAGTCAGTTCCAACAAGAAGTCAGCCTGAAAACGACATAAAGTGGCAAGACAAGCTACGCCGTACAGAGATCTAGAAGATGGAACCAAGTTCAAAACTTTAAACTGCAATCAGAGGAGTCGGAACGCCGTCCTCAAAGGGACGATCAGAGAGCTCACAATGTGTATGTTCCATAAGCTTTTGACGCAGCAGCCGCAACACCCATAAAAAAGAAAACAAAAGAGCGACATAAGGATACATATCCATCCTGATAACAAGTTCTGATACAAAACTATACGAAAGTCCACTTCCACGGGAACGTCTCATTCAATCCTCCGATCTAGGGGTCTGTTTTCGTGAATTTCAGCAGAAAGGGTAGGATATACACCAAATAGACACCAAACTAACAAAGCTAACACAACAATCCAGGTGTGCATCATGCGGAAGATGGAGAGAGACTCGACACAGCGTGAATTTTCACGCACCTCTGTAGTAGTATGGAACTGTACAGGACCCGAAAGCAACCGCTCCACCAGGAAATGCACGGTCTGCTATCGCCTATGGAGAACGAAGAATACTATCATTCCACAAATATTGAAGGTGATAAAAGACAGGTCGATATTCAGCCCATAAATTCGCACCAGAGACACTATTCACTTTGACTGCCGTAGAAGCTGAAATCTTCTGACGTACCTTATACATGATCTCACTTATGGTTGGGGGTTCAAATATTGGACCCATAGGACCGTTGCACTACACCAGTATATCCGATCTCCAGGTAGAATTCAGTCACTAACCAGGATGATTACCCTGACAAGCCTGGCGAAGAGGTTGACATTTGTGTCTGCAAAATGATTTCTGGCAATAATTAGGATGGACATTGTCACTAAAGATATACCGCTAACAGCACATACGCGAGTGCCGGCAGAACTGCTACGTGGTAGCTCAAACTGAAGCTCAAACGTTCCTGGTGTGCATCAAACGCGCGAAGAAGAGCGAGAGTGAATTAGAAAAACTCAAGCACTCTACCCCTTTGCGCTTGGGTAGAGTTTAGAATCCTAACAAAGGAATACGCAACGACTCCTCAGGGTACCACCACAAGCAGAGATCCAACCCATAAACTGCCTGGTAAGTCAAATTGTGTAGAAGAATGTTGCTCCATTTCATCGCGAGGAAAATATCTCTCAACTTTAGCAATTTATGCACACCTGAAGTGAACTGAATCCTGAGAGGAGAACTGACGGGTTCAATTAATGTAAGAGATGAATTATAAAACACCAAAGTCTCCTCCGCAAGTGAGGCGACACTGGAAAGGACCACATAGCTCTCAGATATAAGGAAAGAACGAGAAAGGAGAGAAGTAGAACCAAGTCTTGGCTGGGAACGCAGTGCTGGTTGTCACCTCGATTAGTTTTCAGTAACAAGAGAAAAGGGCTCGATGTTCACCTCTCCTTACCACAAAGCACGACTAAAGTTCTCAAAAGGATAACAATTCCAGTTCCTGCATTCGGTCAAGCTTCGTACGATTTCAAACGCTGATCACACCGCTCCAATCCAAGACCCTAATCGTCTCCTTCTGTGAGCACATCTATAAGTTTCAAAGTTTACGGATTGCGCAATTGCTAACCCAACCTTACTCCCCCACCCCTGCAAAAGGTCTGCTTTCCTTCCTGCGGCCCTAAACCTCCTTTCTCTTCGCCATCAAATCAAATCAAATCTTTCCTCATGTTTACTTCCGGCATTTGAACGATTCAGCGTCTCCGACCCACCCATCACTCGAGTCGCTTGATGGCGTCAAATCCACTCAGTGAAATCAACCACCATGTGTAAGAGCGAGAAAGAGTGCACCTTTTGACGTCTGCTGCTTCCCTTGTGGGCACCACATCATTGGGTGAGTGACACGAGCTCAGCAAGGTCCTTTACGTCGGCCAATGACTGCCACCAGAAAGATGGCTGCGAACCCGCGGATACATTCGACTCCCATCATCTCATGCTGATCAAGATAGAGCGACTCCGAATATCCCGAGAGAAACAGACACCACTTTCATAAATTCAAGTAGATTCCATCGTTCACCTTCACCTTCTCATTTCATTTCGCCTTTCGGACCTTTCCTTCTCCTGCACTTCTAACATTCCGAGGGCTTTCATGCTTTTGTTTTTGGTGTACTGTCACTGTATGAAGCGTATAGGTCACTATAGCAAATAGTTGAAATCATATATTTCAGAAAGTTTCAAACATACCATTGTCCTGTAAATTACGGAGATTCTTCTGTTATATGAAAGAGAGTGAAAATGGAGAAGTTTGGTTGATATAATATGATTCGATGGATGGACTTGGATACTGTAAGGAAAGATAAACATTGTGATACTGATTAAAAGTAATCAATGACCAGAAATTTACTTCAGCGCACCCTTAATTCGTTTGTCGAAGTTGACCCCATCTCTTTGAACTTTGCAACAGCAGGTTCAACGGGTCAAAATGCCACGTTACTTGGAGGTGAGAATGCATGTGACAGCAATCCATGTATTAGCCATCCATGTATTGGCATCTTGTACAATTCCTGACAGAAGGATGAAACGTGCTGAACCTACTGTGACAAGTACTTACTCAGTCACACATGAACTGCAACTCCTATCGTAGTTCGAGACTCGAGAGGAAAGAAACTCCTGGAAGAGTTAGAGAGGTATTATAGATCACCTAGAAGGAAAATAGTTTCTCACTAGATTCTGACTTGATTGTAGAGAGGTGTATTTTCGAACGGTTGTGCTTGATTTTCTGTAATTTTGGAATATTTACTATTTGGTGCTCGTTTGACCAAACGAAGACAGGGTATGATTGGTTTAGAGTTAAAAATAATAGTCTAATAACAAAATGGATTTGAATACAAGGATGAAACGGAGCTTGGATGATTAAACAACCAAAAAATCAACCACATCCCAGTAGAACAACTGTCGGTCTCCTCCAAACCAGCACAATTTCGTGTTATCTTTGCCGTTGCGAAGCACACCAATGAAGCAAACTGAGAGTCAATAAAATTCAGCTCAATTGAAAGTATCGACTCGTCAGTTTCTCCGTCAGCAACATGACATTTGTTCGCACAGGTGTTTCATAAGTGAAATGTTTGAAGCGCAAAGCGGCAAAAAACAAACTGGTTTAGAAATGATTTCTTTCCCTTAGTCGAATTTGAGCGGGAAAATTATAGGGATCAATACTCACTTGGAAACACAAACATCGGTTGCATGTCCAGAGTAGGACTTTATAGGCAACGACATGTCATAAAGAACGATCCTTTCCGCAAGTCAAGAAATTAATCCCCGTCTGTGTTAATTCACACAGTCAGCACTCCGTCCTCGTGATCACGCAGCACTCCGGCTTCCTTACTAGCAGTTTACTCGTTGCCATGGCTTACTTCAACCCTACTTCCAACATGAATCTTATGTCTCTTTGTCATAAGATTGTCACGCGAGGTTGTTCACGCGAGGTGAACAACCTCGCGTTAACAACCTCCAATTTATAATAATGATGAGTGCGGACAAAGTGTTACCGAGTCAAACACTTTGAAGATCGATTGATGCTGCATTGGCTCGGAGAATTCAGAATCCAACACTTGTGTATACTATGAATGCCTACCTCTACAGCATTCCAAAGACTAATCACCTCGTGAAAATTACACATTCCAAATTCAGTTCAGGCGAGGTATTTTGCAGAATCACTAACACCTGGTAGTGTTCGGAGGCATATAGATAAGAGCGTTACTTCAGTTTGTTTCTCTAGAAGTTGATGTCGATTTGGTTATGGATGGATGGTCGTCCCCAGAGGAGGCAGCTGAAAGCCTTATTGATGGTCTGATACTTGTTTGTTCTTCCATTCCAAGTGGATGATGGTGCATTGCAAGAAGCAGGTCGTGGCTGCAAGGCTTGCTAGCTGGTGATGGTTCAGTTCAGGATGAAGTATATTCTATTTACGATGTTGACTTCTATCGTCATGTACTCGTCCTAACAGACAGAATGTTTGATAAGATCGTGCTTAGTGTGCTCTTGGCAGCGAGGTCTTTGTTTAAAGAGCTTGGGAAACTTTCACTGGGGTGGCTTATTTTAGTCATCACTCTACTTCTGCTATAACGGTAATGTCCAATTCTCATCAATTACATTGTTTCTGTTGCAGGAGTTAAGAAAACTGGTCCGTGAAGCCCGGAAATACAAAACTCAAGCGTCTGCAAGTTCCAGCGCTGGAGAAGCAGAAAGAGGGGGGCAAGGGCCATCGGAAGTGGATGCTTCGGATGTGCAGCCGAACCGGAGAAGGCTTAAGGTCTCTTCCGACTATACCCTTTAATGTCTCTAATGGGTCTCGTCGGACCTGAAGGGTACAGCTGTCAATCCTGCAGCTTTGGATAATTATTGCAGTCGCGATAGTTATCGTCTTCTAATCACATATTGTTTGTCTTTGTGATTTTTGGAAAAAAGAATAGTCTCATGTGCCGCCACAATCAATTCGCATCAGTTTCACTTGGCAGTTGATGCCGATGAAGGATAAAAAAAGCACTATCAGATCGCATCAGGATTGTGCTACCAGGTCGCGCTATCGTAAGATGGCATTGTGTACCAGACAACAGAGGCCACAACATAATCTGCTACGCCAAAAAACAGCAAGCCATGTTGAAAGTACCAGATACACCATCGGTTTCAAGGCGAAGATTCAGCCGAGCAGGTTCTAATTGTCGGGCAATTGTAGTTTACTTGCAAGTAAGTTCATTTAAAGTTTCACACTTTTGAAGTGAATTTAGTTTGACATGATCCTGGAGATTGGCCGTGTTTTGGTCCAGGCACGAGGATGTTCTCTGCATCTTCGCCAGCTTGCTCGCAGTGGAAGATGTGATGATGATTGTGTTCGTCTTGGCTATATGGTCCTCACTTTAAGATCATCGATCTAGCATTCATCATTCATTCATCATCTGAGCATTCATCATTATTTGCTGAAGCTAGACTTACTACAGGAATCTATTTTTCTTCTTACGTGTTTAAAAACGTTTGACTTATCCGAATAGACGGATTTTTGGTGAAAGATTGTCGTAAGACAGTCGGTCAGTAACTACTGCAGTTGTCATTCCGTCTATCTAAAATAGACAGTAAGACTGAGCGACTGCGCTGTGCAACTAGAGTTGGACTTACTTGGAGCCGGATTCAAATTGTACTCATTCGGATCTTTACCGGAAGAAACCAACAGATATCGACAAATCATCCGTTTCATAATATAAAATTAGATATCGATCGGTAAAATCTATTATTAGTTTTGCCATTGATCACGAGATATATGTGAGCAACTTAAGAATTTTTCTCCAAGCATTGAGCCAGACGAGGCTTTTACTTGTACTTGCCCCAGATCCTCAGTTGCACTATCCTCAGCGAAGAGTGAAACGCACAAGTAACAGAGATCGTTGAACCACTACGCGATTCGGCAGACTAGGCACAGTATATTCGTACTAGGTTCGTGTTGGCAGTGACTACAAACTTACTTCACCCAAACTACTCAATTTAGATACTAGATTACCCATAACCTGAGTATACGTACATATTATGTCCACTTCTTAGGCACAGTGACAGACAACCAGTCTTGTAGCGAGGAACATGATGGACAGAAACAATTCTAGTCTCCATATCCTAACTTAGGTATTTCATCAACACAACACACCACATGTACGAAAGGCACTGCTGGATTATCTTGTCAAGTTCTACGTAGAGCAACACAACCAGCAAAACACCTCCGATGATATAAGCCAAGATCTTGCAAATGCATATGGAAATTTTCTTCCTCTCTGTAAACCAGAAACGTGTCACATGGACGGTTAAGTCAAGCGAGCTGAATAGTCACTCCCTAAGCGTGGTGAATGTCAGTGTACTCGACTACCGTTCTGCTCCCGTTTTATCGAAGCTTTAACACAACCTACTGCGATAGGTACTAGAGAACTAAGTATGGAACAGTTGAACTTCAAAAAGTTACGGACAGTATACCTTCTAAACTACATGATGTTAGTCAACTACGCCAATGATAGGAATATCTGTTCCAAGCCTCAGACTCACCAGCGCTCATTGACACAGACAGACAGCTCCATCACCTTGCACAGTAAGAGAAATGAGACAACATGAAAGGGGAAAGGAAGGAAGGAACCACAATACGCACATCAGACGTCTTCCTCCACTTGTCCGTGCAATGATCAATCGAAACTGAAACTTCTTCCTCCACTTGCCTGTGCAATGATCAATCGAAACTGAAACGTCAACCTGTCCGCTCACTTTACCGCGAACTTGCAGAAACTTGCACTTGCCGAATCATGCACTTGCTTCTCTTGTTGTTACTCTCAAAACCGATGACTTCTGCTTGTCTGCTCATTGACCGTGAGAGAAACCAAATTCGAAACGTATGCTTGTCCGCTCACTATGCATCGAATTAAGCACCAGCTCACTACCCACCGAATTAGCAATTTGAATTTGAAGCAATTGATGTATGCATAACTTCTTCCTGAACTGCAGCTACCACCCCTCGCGCTCCTAAGAAGGCACGGAGAGTTCGTGCGTTTTTTTGAGTATCCACGCGTCCGCCTAAGAGAATTCGTGTAAGCGAAATACACAAAAATGCTAGCTCTGAGGTACCTCAGCCAAAAACTGTTGAGATGCTATACGCTGATGAATATACTATTGATACACTTGCAAAAGTACAGTCGGAAGTCAGTTCTTATTACCGAACCAATCTGACAATGTCTGATAAGCACACTAAGGACCTAGTCGGAAGAGACCCTTAGAAAACTTTGTTACAGTTCTTGTTGAGATTAGTGAAAGAGAGAAGGAGAATGCCTCCATCTTTCCATGGAGGAGGTGAATATGCAGGGTTTAATTTATTATCTACCTAAAAATCAACTAAAGAAGGGTTAGATAATAAATTAAACTCACAGTAAATTAAAATAGTAATAGCTTCAGGCTCTCTGAGTTGTTCCTTTAGCAGCACGACAGTCTATTTATGTCTTATGGTTTATATCCTGATCTTCTTTCATTTCCAAGCTAATCGTTAATATTCATGAAATATTTTTATTATTTTTATCTACTTAGTATATGATTTTTATTTAATATTTACATAACATCCATCGAGTAAAAGTTTCCAGAAGTTAATCTAGCAGGCATATTATTTAGCTTTTTTCTTTAAAGTAATTCTCAGGATAGAACTATGAGTGGTCCAGCTGCTATCTGTCAAGTAAAATGCAGTGTGCAGCATGCCTAAAATATGTCTATAGCATTTCGCATATAATGTGAAATGTGTCAGATTAATGAGAAATTATATATGAAATGATTAATGAGATTTTTCTTTGCATTATAGACAAATGCTGGTACAAAGGCCCGAGAAAACCCTCTTTCATAGAGGAGATGCAAAATTGATCTTCTTGATTGATTGTCAGATAACTTTTATGACTTACAAAAAATATAAACCAATCAGGCTACGGTAGCATGAGGTTCGATCTCCGTTTCCCCGAAGACTCCGAAGAGGAATCTCGTTCTGGAGTTTAACTCTAGTGAAACTTGGCACTGTTTACTATACTCCCTCCACCTTGCATAGCTGATCTTAAAGAAATTACGTAAGAATGATGAAAGATAAACATTGAAACTATATTTTCTTGAGATGATACTAACATGTGCGACACTACTGGGGTGTAACTTGGTCTATACTTTGTAACTTACTTATATGATCAGTGTTGTCGTTTCATTCTACACAGTCTATCTTTATGCTTCAGGTATGGTTCTTTTCTTCTCCTAGTTGGTTTTTTTTCTTTCGCTTGTTCATGTTTTGCATTTATCCTCAGTTTCTTTTTGCGTTTCACTTGCTACATAAAAGATTATTCGTTATCATAGTTGATATAACTCAATGCTCATAAATAGTGTATTCTTTTTAACATATTTTTTTTTTGAAGAACAAACTTATACTTTAGAATGATTAATAATGGATGTACTAGAGTTCTGCATGCTCTTACTTTTGAACTTAGATGACTGGAACATCGACCATTTAGATACATGGATCACTTGTTTACAAGGAGGATCTGAAGAATCATTTGTTCTTGCATTAATTTCTTCTATAACTTCATGTGTTACGGGTGACTCAAGAAGAAGACAGTGGTGGATTTCTCCGAAAGTAAGTACATGGTGGGAAGCTCTTTTACATGAAGTTTGGTCTCTCTCGCAAATTGATAGAGATAATCAATGACACTTGAGATTCAAAACGAATCATACTTTATTTTGTAAGTTAGTTGAGCTCATAGATCCATACATGCATATTATACATGAGTGGAGTTTAGCACGTAAACGAATGGATTTAGAAAATCCAGTGGCTGTTGTTATATACAAACTTGCAGATAATACGACGTTGCTGGAAATATCTGATAAATTTCATGTGAGACGATAGACAATCATCAAGTATATAGATATCTTTTGTCGCATCTTAGCTAGCAAAAAAAAACTATTCTCAAAGTTCGTTGGATTAACAAGAGGTCAACGATTACAGAATACCATCAATAAGTTTCAATCATAATCAAAGTTACCACTAATGTTTGGTGCAATAGATGGATGTCACATCAAGCTGGTTAAAAAAACAAGACATCGATTTCATCCAGCAGAATATTGGAACAGACATCACTATCATTCTATTCTACTCCAAGGAGTGTGCGATGTAGATCGAAACTTTCTTGACGTAGCTTTTCTTCTTCTTGGATCACAAGACGACGCTAGTCATCTTCGAGTGTCTTCATTGTGATACAAGTTCCCTAACAACCTGTTGTACGAAGACCGTATGTTGAATGTATCGCTTCCGTCTGCATCATCAAGCAACAACTCAAGACTTCAGCATGGAGAAAGGAGCATCCAAGTGAAATCATTCATTGTGGACGATGTTGCATATCCGCTTGCATCTTTTCTGCAAAAAACATTTGACTATCAGTATGATCAAAGAGATGAAGAGAATATGATCGTAGTCTAAGAAGAGCTCGAGTACGTATTGAACATACTTTTGGTTTACTAAAGAAGAGGTGGCGAGTTCTAGACGGTGGAATACTTATGAAGTTAGAAGTGTCTACATGTCTCATGGCTACAGTAATGCTTCACAATTTCATCAACAACAATGAGATACAACTCAATATAACTGACTGTCTGTCCGATCTTATAGACTATCAACCATTTTAAGACGGACAACCCTTCTTATTTCATATTGAATTATGAAAAGAAGTATGTTGTGCGTGTTACCAGTTGTGTTTAGTGTTTGCAGGTCTATTGATCATGAAGATACTCAACGAACATCTTCTGGAGGAGATGATGAGAGATGGTCTACAAACAGATTATGACAACTACTGAAAAGTTATAAAGTGATCAAGGTGGATCAACTTCACAACAAGAATCTGAAACTGAAGCACTAGCATCCGTTAACAGAAAAGGTGAACAAAGAACCTTTCACAAACATGGTGGTCAACTTCAAACAGGTTAGAAACAAGATTGACTATCTCCGGAAAACATTCATGAAGGAAAAGAGAAAAGATAATAGTACATGTGCCCTCGACTCTACGTGGGAATTCTATGATATGTGTTATGATATGTTTGGGAGTTCTAGCAAGGTGGTTGGAGTTCCAAATGACATAAACACTGATATTAGTTCTGGATTAGTATCATTTGTGGATCTAAATGCTTTTCTTTCACCAGCACATCCTACACCTGAGTCTACTTGCATACGATCAGAAGAAGTTATGACTCAATCATCACCGAATAGTCTTGATCCATCATCATGAATCAACCACCGGGGTGTTACTGGTCAATCTTCTAAATGTTGGAAGAGATCACCAAGTTTTAGCTTGACGTCAACTCTTGATCGATTCACTGAAGCTTACAAATAAAAAATAGAGGTCGATGCACAAACTGCATCTATGTTAAAGGAGATTCTAGAGCTCCAAAAACTTAATTATTTTCTTCTCTATGAATATTCTTCTCAATAAATAATCATACCTTCTACTGATGATCACACCAGTATTTGTAAAGTGCTTGTTGTGCTAGCTTTCCTTCTCGAGTTTGAATATTGTTGATGTTCTTTTGTATGCTCAAGTCTTCATGTGATTATATTCGAAACTTACATGATTAATACGAGTTTGTGGTTATTGATATAACGCTCACTGGTAGCTTTAATTTAAGCTCTCAGTGAAGTTCTTTGTACACAATATGACGAATTAGACAAACAAACCGAGATCAAAACAAGAACAAACTCAGATCGGACTATAATAGCATATCATATAATATAAGCTCTTTTCTTTCCTTCCATGTAAGACCTACATCGAGCACACAGAAAGAGCTAGCTAAACAACAGATCCGCTTAAAGATGCATGGATGAGCGCATGAAAATCACAAAGGATAGGGACAACGCTTCCATCGACTACACGACTGCCTCATTTTCCTGAAGTTAACTATACTTCTCAAAATATGAAAACGAATGGTAGTCATCTAGCAGATATTTCTAGACATTGTCTTGTTTCACCAGTGTCATCAAGTTCTTCCACGTAGAGAGTGCAACAACTGCAAGTCAGAACCTAGAACAAAGAACTTTCATAGTTATTCTCTCAAGTTATTTACTTTGTTTCTTGAGTCCGTTTACTTATTCCCTCGTTCTTTGTACATATATATGTTAAGGACTCGCTACCTCCACGGCATGACAAGACTACAACTTCATCCAGTGAGGAGCATGTGACCCGAGTTTCCACTGGAATCCCACAACAGATTCAACTGAATGTAAGTTGCATGGGTTTTGTCATCCTCAACATAATTAGTCCCTAACATCACTATCTTCAACAACCTATAATAATTTTCATGTGTAAGCACCTTCTAGCTTGTATGAGCATTTTGCAGTTTTGACACTCTCGTGCTGTTTCTTTTGTGTAGCATCAAACCTTAGGCATGTGCAGTCAAGTAAGAAAGTGGTGGATTCTTGCACTATAAATGATTTGTCATCTTCTACGCAACATATCAAAAGCTATCCAACTGCTACACAACATCCAAATTAGACAACAAAAAACTCAGATCTATCAATCCTCGGAACTAGCTAGCGTCTCATCAACTGTAACCTTTGCTCTGACCTAGTGACAAACCGAACCTCTTTTGAATCAAACTTATTCTTTGTTCAACGATACTCATTCTACGCATGTGATAGCCTCCATTCATTTTCTATCTGTACAGTTTGAACTTGAATCTAATTAGACACAATTTTCAAAAACTCAAAGTGTAATACGAGCTACCTAAAACAGTACCTGAGTAAAAGATGTGGCAAGTATCCATGTGCCTCCTGCTAGAACAAACGAGAGCAGAGGTGTGGAGGTTGAAAATGGACTGGACGGCTTAAACAACGCACCAATATTCTGCAACATACATCCGTGATACACAATCAAATAGTTACACAATAACTCCCATCAGAAACTGTAAATTATCATGTTCGCTTAATTAGCAAAGATCAGAAGTATCAATACGCCAATGAGTTCTACTAAGAGTTTACTCCACTTAGACTTAAAAGGGTTTATACAATTCATGAACATACTCCCAGAAGAAACTGCGTAAGACTCCAGCAGAAAGTGCACCTTAAATGCTTCCGAGATGAACTCGAAGGAGATGAATGCGGAGAATATATTGTCGGTGAAACGAGTAAAGTGTTTTATCTATGAAGTACCAATCACACGAAACTTGTTAGAGATGAGTGACTATGATAATGAAAAGGATTATGGCAGTTTAACACTCAGAATTGCTAATTGCTGGAAACAACCAGAAAACAAGAAAGGAAGTAACCCTAGCATGTGGTTGCCACGGCAGTACATTTCGAAGATTTTTCTGCAAGAAGGTCACTGACGCTGCTGTAGGTGATTAGTAGGTGCACGCTCAAGCACCTGAGTATCACAAGTTACACGTAGAGTTGACAAGTCAGTTAAGGAGCAAGAATCAAGTAGAGAAGTATATATGTTGGTACATAATAGGGTCTCACAGCAGTTAATCCCACATACTAATGACGGAGTTCTGAAATCTAACGATATGGAGCACTATCTCCTGTCACGATTCTCAAGAAAACGAATACATACAACATACACAAGTATAAGTGTAATGTAGAAAATATGGAATAACACAATGTAACTGGTCTTGTAAAGCAGATCTGGAAAAGAGGATAACATAGTGTGACTACGTTACGCAACAACAGAAAAGCTCACAGATGAAAATCAAACGTGAATCAGACTTGGCGAACGTACATCGATCATGATCAACATCACTACGACGCCACCTTGGTCAAAATAGGCCCCGAAAGTTCAGTTCAGATAGTTCAGTTCACTGTCAGTATGAGATATATCATTCATTAAATCACGTTAAACTTTGAGGTTTCTTGTGTTATGAGGACTGTTCATTGAAGACCTCAAGAAAGAAACCCTGAGTGAATCTCATACAACAATCTTTCATCATTTGAAGACTGGAAATCTCATTCTTACATATGTGTCAGAGCAGAGAAATCAACAAAATCAAGACATCTTTTGGAGTCGATTCTTCATACATCTTTCGCTTCATAAGATATTTTGAATATGTTTGATGAATATACAAGAAGACTTATCGTTTTACTGTCATCGAGAAACACTCCACTGTCTTGGCTATCAAAATCAGTGAGAGAGGAGAAAAAGAATGTCATCAATCGTTTTACTGACAAATGTATAGAAAATAGAATTTAGAAAAAACTTTCTTCTCAACAGCGAATCCAACTATCTACCCATTGTTCAATGTATGTGAATATCGTAGCTAACTATGAACTTCGTAATGGTTAACAATTTCTGAAGAGTTTCATAAGAAATCTCAATTTTGCACCATGTGCTCAAGAATGTTTGCACGTTCGTAACAAAAAAATCATTATTGACCGTTCGATTATTTTGATTTAGAACTCGATTTCTCATGTATATCCATTCTGTAAATAATGATGACTTAATAACGGAGAGATGAATCGTCGATCTACAATGATTAATTTTGTTAACCCTGTCATTCTGTAGAGTTTCTCCGGTTTTTTCTCCGCACTTTGTAGACAAATGCTGATACAAAGACCCGGGAAAACACTCTTTCATAGAGGAGATGCAAAATTGATCTTCTTGATCGATTGTCAGATAACTTTTATAACTTATAAAAAATATAAACTACTTATATTCGTATCTGGAGATAATCTTATCATGGCTTCAAAGACTGTATTTGCATTCATCATTTTTTTAATATTCATCCACATATCTAGAGTACTTTCAAGGTTTCACTTTCACATATTTCACTTAAGAAGAGTGAAGTAAATTTCACTTTGAGAATTTCATCTTCACAAATTTCACCTTCTAAAACTAAGTGAGATCTTGCAAATGTATAGCTCTCACAATGCCATTGCATGCATAGCAGTCTGGTTTATATTAAAATTACATGATATTTTGATCTACTAAACTTGCTATTCTCAGTAAAAGGTGGTGAGTTAATGCAGAGTTAAGAGTGGTGAAGTAAGGTCCGATAAACATATGAGGTGCGAGCAAGTAAATTTCTGCATAAAACGTTAATCCGGGGCGAATCCGTGTTCCAAACAAAACTCAAAGTCGTATGTACAAAGATCGCTGTACCACCTCTAAAAGCGGACACAGTCTTCCGGGAGAAGGAAACAAGAGTCGCCGATCTTTCTGCTCTCTCCACAGAGACAGACGACTTGCTATCGGCGGTGACTCATATTGATTTTGTCTGTAGACGAGTTGATGACCGGACAAGTGTAAAGAAGAGGAGCAGCAGGAGAGGATGAGAAAGCGAGCAGGTATGCGCGAGTGAAGGGCCTTTCCACAGTTCATGACTGCCGAAGTCTGCGACTCGCGACTGCCGTTCAGAAGGGAAACACTTCCCCGAAAAGTAAATTTGGATAATGTCGTTCGCAGTTGCTGCATAGTTCGTTACTCCCCCAGGTTACGGTATACCCGTTTCACAAGTTACGGGTAGATAACACACAGGTACACTCATTCCTTTCAAGAAATAATGGGGTCCTTGCTGATGGGCGAAAATTATACTGACCACACCTGCTCCTGTGGTCGCTGTCTGCGCAGAGACCTGTGACCGTGGCGGTACTGCAGTCAAGGTCGAGCACTGCGCGGTGAGCGAAGAACTTCTGAACATATTCCTTATCCCTCGTACTGTGAAACTGTGCAGTCATTCAAGATTTACATAGTGAATGCCCCTTGACTCAGGAGGAGTACTCCGCGAAAGGAGGAGAGGGAGAGACGAAGACGAGCGCAGAGTAGGAGACATTCTCCCAGAAGAAGAGAAGCTGGGAAGCTGGGGAGGCGCAAGCCAGGTCGGGGGCGTGTGTCGAGCACACGATTGGGGGTTGGAGAGCTCTAAAAGGTGAGCGGAAAAGTTCTCTGTTGTGGAGGTAATGAGAATATATCCGGTCTGGTCGTTCGCCACGCCGGGCGGTGAGCTGATGAGTTGAGTTGTCGTTGCCTGCTCTTATTCAGCCAGCGGTGATTGTCGGGACAGAGGTGAGGTGGGAACGTCGAGGAAATCAGCTCTCTTGTGTGAGGAAAGATTGTAATTGCTTTTGAGCAGGTCATGAAAAATGACGCCTGGGTTGATCAACGCCAATCCGGTGGTTCATGAGACAAAAGCGCGCTCTGTCAGAACCGAGAGCACCGATGAGTATACTGCTGACGACTTCGATGCCCTGGAGATTTTTGATATCCTTTTGAATTCCTAATTCGCTTATAACGGTTCTGTGGTGTGCTTTTGCCGCTTGGTGCGTTGTTGTGTGGAAGAATTGAGGGCGTTGATTGGAATTAGGTTGTAATTATAATCGAGTTTTGCGTTGGAAGGTGAGTTGTTATACCTTGACCTAGACTGCAGCACAGCATGTGAGAGACATCACGGATCCAGAGCATCCGTACACCTTGGAACAGCTAAATGTGGTCTCGGAGGATGCGATCGATGTTGATGACAAAAGCAGTCATGTCACGTGCGTAGCCGTAGCCTTCAGTCCTTACCTGGGGCTTAATTTGCACCCTTCAGTGCATGAGAATGCTGCTGGTATTGATTTGCAGTTGTTGAGATGTTTTTACCCCTTTGTGCAAAGTCCTTTCTAGTTAGCTTATGGTGAGAATTTCTATTGGCAGGGTTACATTCACACCGACTGTTCAGCACTGCAGTATGGCCACAGTGATTGGGCTATGTATACGCGTTAAGCTTATGAGATGCCTTCCACCTCGCTTCAAAGTGAGTCTTTCCGGTTGCTTCGAAAGCGGCATCGCTCAGTGTGCTGAATTGGTTCCGCGGTTTACCCTGTGATAATACTACTCCTTTTCAATCATTTTCTTGCTTGTGGGAGGCTAACATGCGCTTGCTGGTTTTCTTACTTGTGGGTTTTACAGGTTGATATCAGAGTCGCTACTGGTTCCCATGCGTCCGAGGATGCAGGTATTTTATACTCATCTGTTCATGTTTTATTCTCTTGGATTTTGTTCTGAACATTATTTACTTAAGATGACTGACTCCAGTGGTTGTCGTTAAGAGAACCCGATGCCATAAGTTTTCCAACAGTGCAGTAGGTAGACTCGAGACATAGTCGCGTGTGAGCGTCAGTGTGGACATCATGCCGTTATAGAAGAGTTGTACCGACTACTCTGAAATCCTATTCAAGCAGAATTGCTACTTCAGAATCATTACAAGAACGATTGCAAAAGGGAGACAAGGACAGAGGACGTTGAGTTTGGTGCGGGCTTTCTGTGTCTCTCCTTTCATTTCTATTGCCCCGAGGAGATAGTCACTCAGGAGGTCATACCACAGTGAAAAATGAAAGACCATGATGTGAAACTCCAAAGCTAACGTCGATCGCGAGTAACAGCTATCTACAGCACATGCCAGCTGATTGTATATCGTGTTGAAGAAACTGTCAGAAAAATATTGTCACCTGAGCAGAGAGTCTTAGAGATGGTATCTTTTCCGTGTCCCTGCGGTGTGTGTAGGCCTTGACCCGGTTAATTGAGACATCTGTACTTATCCTTGCGCCTCATTCTATCCAAAGGAGTTGGTACCACCATCAATTTACTTCTTGCTTCTATATCCTTGCGAGGATATAGAGTTCCTCGCTGGAATCCGCACTTGGGTGTGGTTTGGGCCATTCAATCCAAGGGCAACAAACAATCTTGTAGCTGAAGGAGACATAGACTGTTCTTGAAACTTACAGATTCTTTTCCGCCTTTCGGGCTGAGTAGTTCGAAAGCAAGCTTCGCTGACGGGTAGGCCCATCCGCATACGAGAATAGTACAGCCTTTGGTAAAGGATTGTCTTCACTTTCCGTCCTAGTAAAATTTGCCAGCCTGGGACTTAGAGTTGTATTCTCCTAATTATTTTAGTTATTGTCACTGGACATGGGGAGGTCTTTTGGGTTGGTACGGGAATACATGTACAGATTCCTCGATGTTTCTAGCGAGCTCCTGGGGACCTTTTCTCAACTGTCAAGCGTAGAAGTTTGGTGTCCATGTTAAATGTTGAGAGTGAATAGTACAGTGGCTGTTCCTCCCTGTAGCAGCTGTTGTGTATGGGTCCTCCACGATGTAGCCAGACCCAACAGCAGTGTTAACCAGTTATGTGGTTTGTGGACAGTGAACAAGCAGCTGAGCGACAAGGAAAGAGTAGCTGCAGCTTTAGAAAACCCCCATCTTGTCGAAATGGTCGAGAGATGCCTACAAGAAAGAGATGGATAGGTAGGACGAGTAAACAAATAAAGTCAAATTAGCTGTAGCATGTTATATAGGATACTGCATGTTGCTCGTCGAGGCAATATAATGAGTTTTTCAATGTCGATGCATACGATATTTCCACTTTAGCTTGTTAAAGTTGCAAAATGCTACGGCTTTGACGGAGTTGTTCCATCTCTCTTTGGCAGATTAGACCAAGTTTACGCACTCTTTGTACATATGTACATTCAGCCCTTGGAGTGCGGTGAGTTGTCATTTCTTCGATGCTAGTAATTCGGCAAGACATTAATCTATAGTCCTTCAGAAAGTCAGCTTCTCCGTGTGTGATCTGTGCTGAAGTCGTTCAACTTATGGCACAAGGTTTCTCTGTATGCAACAGACGAGCAAAACAGCATTTTATGTGATAAAATACTAAGAACAGTCTTATGTAAAGAACGCAGATAAATGTTTGAATTTGGCCTAGTTGAGGAAAGCTTTTCCAGTACTGAAGAATGAAAAGCGACTCTGAAAGCATCATTTGAGGAAATCCAGGGTACCTCCAAGGTCAGCTTAAAGTCAGGTCCGAAACAGAGTGATCGTCTGGTTAGGAGGAGGATGTATTAGAAGAGAGACTCTAATATACAAGAGTAAATAGACGGATACTTCAGTTTATGACCAAACTTCTCCTCGTTCGGTTATAAAATTTAAATACAATCCAAAGTAAGTGTTTGTTGCCAGTCGTGGTTTATATGGTGGTTTCGGGACATCGCACCCGACTACAGGTTGAATAATAAATGAGACTTATCCAAGCGAGTTTTATTCCCATTTCTCATATGCTCATAGGTAGAGGCCGAATAATATGCAGGACAGTTAAAACTTATGACCAGACCTTTCTCTTCGGAGGAGTTCGATTCTAACTTCGAAATATTGTCAAACCAAAATCAGTTGGTTTTTCATTACTTTTATGTTGAAGTTAGGTCCACGACATCTACTGTATAGTTTTACTTTGTCCAATTGTCAGCCATAGAAAGGAAGTAGAACTTTGAAAAGAGTGCATTTATCACCTCAGCTTTGATCGTTCGCTGTATTAAAACGTAATTAATTTTTGGTAGATTATTTCAAACGAGAACAAAATCCGGTGTCCTTGGTGTCCTCGTTAACTGCTCTAGGGAGAGTTGAGTTGTCAATTCACTTTTCTAATCATTTTCCAGAATATTATATATTTTTATAAAGAAATATAGTTTTTATTTCCTTGATACGTCAAGAGTTTATACAACCAAAATTATAAAAACTCATAGCCCAAAATTTTCATTACTATTTATTAAAAATATAGTTTATATTCTCTTGATCTGTCCAGAGTTATAAACTTTTCATTAATGTGACCGTTCGTTCTAGATTTCGAACTCTGAACGTCAGAGCAACAAAGTGCCTTGACACGGTAGTAAGTTAAATATATACAGAAAAACACTTATAACTTTCTATATCTGCTATTTGTCACGTATCAGTATCAATGCAACTTACCTCTGACATCTAGCACACCCATACATCGGATGATGTGAATATATGCAAGGAAGTCAGACTTTTAGAATAAGTAAGCAAGTCAAATTTCCTTCCGCTCTTGGTTTACTTTGTTCTTCTTTCCGTTTCTGGAAGTTAGAGGTTCATATCGGTGATCTTTAGCCAAGTGTAAACCAGACCGCAGCAGCATGCATCGTTTGAGTTAAAAAGTTTAATTTTACTATTGCAAATTACGCATGCTCGATAAATGATGAGAACTTTTGCTCGCTTGTTATGACCCAGATATAAATCATAAGCAATGAGTAGACTGTTGTGCTGCTAAAAGTACAAGTCAGAGAACTTGAAACTATTTACAAATTAATTCACTCTGAGTTTTAATTTTTTCTGTTAAAACGATTAAGTAATAAAATTAGACCTACGGATATTTGTCTCCTCCGTCGAGAAATGGACGAGGTGAATATATGCAACTATTATAAAAGTCTTGTTCAAATTATGCAAAGTCTTGTTGCTGCAGTTCTTCGTTAAGATTTTTTCCACTTGTTGCAATTTTGTTTTCTCTTCTCTGCAAGTAAAATTTTATCCTCAGCAGATTACCACCAATAAGAAATTCCGAATTTTGGACAACTGTTTACGTTTGTCCTTTTCTGCTCTCTTGTTGCTGAGACCAGTTTGGATGCATAAATTTCACCTCCTCCATGATAAAGGAGACAAGGGTTTAATTTATTACCTATCAAATTAATAAATTAAAAATGCAAAGTTAATAAATTAAAACTGCAATAAGAGGTGGTATGCTTGTGAGTAGCCTCCTGGATATATGTTTTTGGAAGCAATCTGTTTGTGCTTCTGTTATGGGTTATGTTGGATTTTTTCGCATCTCTAAGTTCGATTATCATTTAAAATTTAAGAATAAATACGATTTTTCTTTAAGTTTGGTCTAGATTTTTTGCATGGCATTTATATTATGTCCAGAACAGCAAGCAAGGAAAAGTACCCCGAAATAGATCTTACATGCATATTGGTCACATCTTCAGAGCACTTGCATAATCACCTGGATAAGGTAAGAAATTAAACGCACAGCAAATTAATGTATAAAATCTTTGGGAAATACTTTTGGTCCAGGAGTCAGCCAAGAGGCCATGGATGTTTCATGTGTGTACTTCTGGATGTGTCGTTAGAAAAATCCATAGACGTTCCTTATTCAACTTTTTATCCAATTGGACTTGAGAGTTCTGACCGTCAAGAATTTTAGAATTCAAGAAATTCACTATAAATTTCAGATAATTTAAATACTGTAAATATAAAATAATTATATCAACTTACGAATATTACCATAAGCTATCCATGGCTCCACAAAACTATCCTTCGACAAACTATGGCACTTTTCCTTCCAATATGTGATTAGTTGTGCAATTAATCACATATTGTAAAGCTATGGAAGAGCTTTGATTTAAAATCTTAATTATTTAACAAATTAGTTGCTTGTAGGGAAATGTTAAACAAGAGTAAGTTTAGATATAAACATTTAATTTCGATGTCCTCAGATAGCCCATCCACAGAATGCAGACATCCCGCTTACAAGGTTTATAACGGGCACCTGGGTTTTATACCGAAAGTATATGTGTTTATAAATAACAAAAAACTCTCACTTTCTCTTCCGTGTTTTGTCTTCTTCCTTATTCAACAGAATAGATGCTTGGTTATGCAAATAATAAATAATAAATAATATTATTTATCCCTTGAGATCTTCATGGACCATGGGATTGTCCACATGAGTCCATTACAGCGAGATTCTGACCAGAAGTTTCGTTAATTATTTACAGCACATGCATCTCCAATCATACGCGCAAGAGACTGAACTCATGATCTTTTTCTTAGCGGATAGGAAGACCTCATCAAACTGAAACAAAGAAAATGAGACTGAGAATGCTAACCATTCAACAACTAGAAGGAAGAAAAGAAATAACTAATTTCAATTTCGTCTATTCATAACATGGTAAACCAAAAGTTCTACGATTGCAGTCACTAGCTTTAATTTCGTCTATCGTTCTTTAGATATCATAATATGATGAATCAAAAGTCTCACCGACAAAATCATTAACTCCAAAGTAACCATCGTTCTTATTAAGCTATAATAATCGCCGTAAGTCAAAAGTCTTACACGCGACTGGTTTCAAGGAGCTATCTTGTATAAGAATCTCCCTTCCCTTATACCGCACGATGGGTTTCCCATTGCTTGTTCCATGCCCCAGACTCCAGAGTGAATGAATGACAGGCAGGTAGAGAAGAGGCGACCGCCTGGAGACTCAATCCCCGGCGGAAGGAGAACCTGAAGAGTGTAGGGGCCGAAGAACAGAAGCATGAGTGCAGATCCCGTAAAGCATTTATGTTCTTTTCCACGCTTTTCCAATTAAAAGTGAGCTTAATTTCCTTACGATTTAATAACAGAATATATACGTACGATTATAATAGGGTATCAACAGAATCTTCAACCAATATTTTCCGTCTATGGGCAAATGTTACGACTACGGCCATGTTTTCTGCGGTCACCTCCAAAGTGCCCGTAAGAAAACACAGTGGGCATCTTTTACTGTTTAACTCTTTTAATAATAGAAAATACAATACAGCACTTGAACCTTCTGGTGTGCCTATAAGAATTCATATAACGAGGAGTAACTCTTTTCGTGAGTTCACTGTCAGAGAAAAAAAAGTTTACCATTAAATATAAAATGCGTTTGATGATAAAACTTTCAAAATGGAATCTGTTAAATTGGTTCAAATGGTTCACATTGAAGCTCTCCACTGAGTTTAACTTTATAATTCACTTCAAGACAACTGTTTAGTATTGATAGAGAAATGTAAAAATAATATTTATAATATTTTCGAATAAAAGCAAATATTTTCTGTAATTTCAAATTTTATGAGAAGAAACGATTCTCTTTCTAATTTTATATGCAAACTAGCTCTTAAACGACACAAGGGCCACAGTCAAACAAACCTCCCGCTATACCAGTTTTGCCCAATTTCGCAAATGCTTCATAATAAAAATGATTATACGAAAGTGATAACAGTATCAAGTTTGACCTGCCTTACCTAACTCAAGGGGGAAACAGTTTACCATGGAGTAAAACACCGGAGAGAGAAGGGTTTGACTCGTCCCTGGTAGTACGCTGGTACCATAGTGCGTGGGGCATGAGTCGCGTGACGTCCGCCCGGCTCCGCCGACACTTGAGTCTTGACTGTTACTTTGACCGGCTATCCAAATGGAGGCTTCTCTGCTCTTGTCCGACTCAGGATGCACTCACATGGTGTACGTTCTCTATAAGAGAGTTACGGAAAATAATGATGGATGTCCGTAAAATGATAATCATTGAGTGTATTTTTAGAGTAACCGGATTGTTAATATTTTGTTATGAACCTGATGTAACAGATTCAAGAAATGACCGGCCTGCATGCAATTGCGCGTTCTTATTTAGTTCTCTTGTTTGCATAGATTAACGAAATAAAAGAGACCATCTCTTTCTCTCGTGCTTGTCTCTTCCGTTCCGTATATTCTTCAATATTGATCTCCGTCTGTGTGTTTTTCATTCTTTCATTCGCATATACTCGACTCGTGATTAATTAACGGCTCGGCTCTGCTCGGTTAGTACTCGACTCAATTAACGAAGTTTGGATTTTGGAAACGTGATGTTATAAAAAAGCAGGAGTTCCAGTCTGGAGTCTAAGGCGAGAGAGCCATAGTATTCTCCGTATTCCTGAATACTGTCAAGATCAAATATGAAAACTGAAATTCTGAAAACTATCACCAATTTTTGCAATTCTCATCTGAGAATGAGTAGTCGTTGTAGAATCCTCAAAACACTAGTATCTATGCGGGTTTCTGAAGCTATAACTTCACTTTCTGAAGCTTTAACAAGTGGAGTTTGGACGATGTTCTTTCTCAGATGATAGAGTTAGAAGAGGATGGAGAAGATTCAATCATTCCTTCTTTGTTATCTATCATTGATACATCGAGTACAAAAAATTGAAGAACGAGAAAATGGTGGATATTTCCAAAAACCGATACTTAGTAGTGCTTTTACATGAGATTAGGACTATTCTTCAAATCAATCGTGACGTAGAGTGACATTTGAGATTCATAATGGGTCATTCAATGTTTCTTAAATTATTAGATCTTGTAGACCCATTTATGCCGTCTACACCAGATTGGACTTTTGCTCGGAGACGGATCGACTCACAACTTGCAGTCGTCATCATCATCTACCGACTTGCCAATGCTACCTCCCTGTTGGAAATATCAGATAAATTCCACACTGGATAAGCTACCATTATCAAGTACACACGCATCATTTGTAACATCTTAGCGAGTCAACAAATGTTATTTTCAAGGTATGTTGGATTACCAAAGGTCAATGTTTACAAACATCATGGATCGGTTTCAGACTCTATCCAAAATACCTCTAATATTTAGATCTATCGATGGTTGTCATATAAGACTAGCTTGCAAACCGAGACAACAGTTTCATCCTGCAGGATATTGGAATAGACATCAGTACCACTCCATATTGCTCCAAGGATTGTGTGATGCTGAAAGAAACTTTCTAGATGATGCTTGTCTTCTTCCTGGTTCACAACATGACTCCAGTCACCTACGAATGTCTTCTTTGTGGTACAAGTTTCAAAACAACGTCATGTATGAGGAACCCACGATTGATTTACCTCTTCCATCGACAACTACTCAAGAAAGAGAGATGATTCAAGTAAGATCATATATTATTGGAGATACAGTTTATTCATTGATGCCATTTTTACATAAGATATTCGACAATCAACAAAACCGGAGAGAAAAAATCCAATATAATCGTAGCTTGAGAAGAGCACGAGTTCGAATTGAACATACTTTCGGACTTCTGAAAAAATGATGGAGAATTCTAGATGCAGGACTGCATATGAAACTAGAGGAAGTGTCTATATGCATCATGGCTACAGTTATGCTTCACAATTTCATCAACAATAATGGTATAGAGTTACAAGAAGCAGAGCGATTACGAAATCTTACAAACTACCAACCATTTACAGATGGACAACCTTTTTTGAGCATCGACGAACGCAGATAGACTACGTTCTCAAGCAGGAAAGAAAGTTCGGTTGGCACTCCATAAAAACTGGTTTGATAATCAACAAATAAATTGATGTACTTGTAGATGAGCTTTAGGTAAGACGTTTATTCAGCTCTATCGGCAAATAACTCTCTTGTTTTCAACTCCAAGAGTTTCTCCATTATCAATGTTCTCTGCTCATCAATGACTAACTTTCTCTTTTTAAGATCTATGTAATTTTCTGTCCATCTATCTAGTGATGTGGTCATAGAACTAGGTGATGTTTTATATTGTCTTGAGAGTTGTCCAGTAACAACTCTATGATTTATTCGAGGAGAATCAGGAGATGCCTTATGACTTCTTAGTCCAGGTTCGGTTGCATCTGCTTCCTCTTGCACTTGGTGAACAGTACGAGTAGAAGATTGTGCAGTAGGAGGTGGTGAAAGAGAAGAATTCAAGTCCACAATCAGAACTGATTCAGAACTAGTTCCGTTGTCTACACCATTTGGAACTCCAATTATCTTACTGGAAATTTCGAATAGATCATAACACATATCATAATACTCCCATGTTGAATCTGTCGCGCTAGTAGTATTTTGCTTTTTCTTCTCAATCATGAATGGCTTACTTGTCCAACTTGTGTTTTACCTGTTTTGCCGTCAAGAGTGACTTTCTGTTTCTGTTTACCTTCTCAACGATTTGTAACCAATGCTTGCTTTTGAGATTTCCATTGTGCAACATGTCCATTTGGATAAACTTGTAGTAATGAAGAAGTTCCCATACTCTATCATTGGACCAGCGATGATCATCTGGATCAGAATGATCTTCTTGCATTTTGAGCAAGTAGTCCCTGGATTAACAGCTCCCGGTATACCTCCTGCACCTAGCATCAGCATACGATCTTCATGATTATCCTCGGGTATCTTGAGCAAACGTGAGATGAGCAGTGAACACACCAGAAATGAATTCACTTCTCATAGCATATGAGTACTGATCTCACACGAATATATCTCTAGACACTGAATAGACAAATCTCTATACCTTTGCAGCTGTTTCAACTTTCAATACTTCATCGTCATTGCGTTCTTGGAGCCTCTCACGCAATCTGTGTGGAACACTGAAATTAACTCCAGTAAACGTCTTATATCTACATCATTGACACACGAACTTCTCAAAATCTGCAACAACTCGACTATTTCGACGTATCATTCATGTTCATGATACTTATGCTGAATTCAGCTGCTTGGATCTTCCACAATCTTACTGTTTTCTCGCCAAGCATTATAAGTTATAGTTTACTTCAAGCTGCTGAACTGGTTTACGGGTGAGAACTGAACTCCTTGGTCTGCAGCAAGAGGTTGAACATTATAAACTGGTGCAACCTCCTCCTCCTAGCCCAAAAGATGAAGTTCCAATGACTGATTCAGCAGTTAGGTTTTGTCACGGCATTTTTCACCACTCTCGGAGATAATTTTGCCAACCCATACAATAGTGAGAAGGCTGTACACCAAACACTAAACGGAGAACCTGAGATTCGTCTCTAGTTGACGGCGGTACAACCCTCAAAATGATCTGAAAATGTAAGTCCACTGGTCAGGCATGTACACATTTAGCCACCGTACATCCTCAACCGCATATCCCATCTACTCATACAGGTAATGCTTCAACCTTGTCTTATGGAATTTGAAAGAGGTATAAGTCCTTGGGCTAAGGTCTTACTACTTCAGGAACTCTCTTAAGATTTATGTGATAGAGTCTGTCCTGGAGGATACATCAACTATTTTGTTTGAAATAAGTGAAAAATGTGACTGGTATAGTCGGCAGATTTACATATGACTCCGACCTGCAGTGTTGCAATACAGTGCAAAAGGGAAAGCTTTCGTATTCGACTTGGAAAGTACTCACAACACCTTCATTAACAAGAGGAGGGTAAGTTGATATGCTCAAAAATAAATTCTTTTCCCTGAAGATGCATTAAGCAGGAACATGCGGTTGTACTCTTTGTTTGATCTTTATGTTGAGTTTTTAGGCATTACTCTCCATTCATGACTCTTGGGGATACACTTGCTTCTCTTTCAGCTTCGTTAGTGATTTCTGGCATTAACGTTAGACCTACTCCTCCTTATCATGCGCAAGGGTGGGGGTGATAGAGACCTGTTCAATGTTCTTCAGTCTGTAAGAAACAGTCATCTGCCATCTTGAACGGTAACACTGCTGACTTTCTATCATTAGCTTCCAATTATCTCGAACTCTGGTACATTCTTCTAAGCAATGTATTTCGGTTTCATTTTCTTTACACCATATTAATAGCTCCATGTACTTCTTTTCAAAAGGTATATCGTAACGTACGTTAGGATTATGAAGAGATTCAAGGATCACTTGCAGTTATAACTGCAGCAGGTCCCTTCCTCTGTCCAACTCTTCGTATCCCGGCTTCCGCCCGCGACCGGCGGCTGCCGGCTGACTGGTACTCTGGCCGCCGTCGTGGACGGGAATGTCAAGTAGCGTGACACGCGACCATCAGAGTTAGTTGTCCGCGGCGCGTCAGATCCCAAATCGAGATCCGGTCCGAGAAAGGGCCCTGTTTGACTGAACTGTTCTCTAAAGGCCTGTAGTCAGTTAAAGGACTCTTCCAGATGTTGGCGTCCCTCCGTTATTTTACAGACAAGTACGTAGCAGTAACTAGAGACTGCGGTCGGAGTGTTGCCTGCCGCCCTGCGAGGACAGGAAGGACCCCGAAGGAGCTCCTGTTGAGGTGTCTCCCTCCTTGTGAGCTTTCATATGGGCGTCGTCGGGCGTCTCTCTCCTCCTCTACTACGTTGTCAAAACACTCGACTTTTGTCCCGTCCAACACCGTTGCGCTGAATCTTGGGGCGAGAGGGACGCTCGGTGGTTCTTACTTATGAGGCGTTTGTTCTACTTTGGCGCATCGGTGGCGGTGGAGGAAGCGGGTGTTTCGGAGTCTTATTACAGATAATTTCTACTACTCGTCATCTTTCTTTTCGACGAGGAGAAGAGACGAGGAGATTTTCTGCGTCTACTTTGTTTGCGAGATTGGACTTAATCTGGATCTGGCACTGTGATATTCCGTGCTTTCGATTTCACTCGGGATCTCTTTCACCGCATCTTCGTTGTAAGGGTGGGGAGGGGATAGGATTTGCGTTGTGGTCTTCTCCGGGTTTCGAGTTCGGTCGAAGTGGAAGTTGGAAGCCTGGAAGCGGCCAGCTCTTCACGACGTTGTGTTTATTGGAGTATGGCCTTGATGAGCTCTGCCCTGGGCAGCGAGGTAAGATGCCGAGTTGGGAGCAGCGCAATTTGTTTTACGGTCGCTGTTTTGGTATCCGTGGTGCACTTCTTCTGCAGTTGCAAACTCTGCGCGCTGTTTAGGGTTCTTCTGAGCCCTTGTTGACCGGTAAGTGCAGTGCTTTCAAGTAGCAGACCAAGAGTGCGCTAAGGCCTTGCATTTTCTTGTTGGTTGAAGAAGGTGGTAGCCCGCTTCGCAGGAAAAAAATATTGTGAATTGCCTGATCTTTGACTGTTCTTAAAACATGACTGGAACTAAGTCCTTCGATAGTGCAGTTTGTTATATAAGTTGATATTCTCAAATGCAGAGCTTAGACATTCGGAGTGAAAAAAACTCCCATTGTGACTTCCTGCCTTGTCGGGATACAGGTCGTGGGAAAGGTCGTTCCGGTGGAAGGCAGATCTTATAGTTCTTTTTGTTGGTTTTTGAGACAGTTGGAAGATACACTCAGATAAGGGGCCAAGGGGCCGTTCGCTGAAGTTGCAGCCGAGCTGACCTTTGTTTATCTGTTTCAGGTTGGGTTGCGCTTACTTCTATCCCCAGCTGCATCGAATGTGATAGTGCGCTCAGCATGGTGAGACGTAGACATTAACACTTTCGAATTGGTGCAGCATCTGGCCTTCTTAGGGTAGGCCAGAACCAACTCAATCAACCTCGCAAATATTGACTCAATCAACGTGGGCAAATGCTGCAGTCATATTGTGGGGGTTGGTTTTCCGATCTACTCCACACACAAGGCAATTGAGCGAAAAGATCGGACTGAGCAAGAGATGTGGCTCGTGTATTGGGCAGGTACGAGGTTGTAGAGCCGTTGATTTCAAGAATATTTGAGATTACCTTTGGAAGATGTCAGAATGGGCTCTTTGGACCTTCATCATAAGTTCCAGTCTTGCGTATTCAGCCGTAGCTGTGCAGTTCTGTGGGTTGTGTTGGAAGAGTCCGTCAGTAGATACTGATGTAAGTAGGATAAATCATTGCTTGATTACTGTAGATATCGACGTCGTCCTTATGTTATAAGAAGATGACATAATTCTTCTACTCCTTTCTGCAGCATATGGATGCTTCAGTGCGGTGGAAATGTGCACGGACAAATTGCTTTCCTGGTACTTCAGATCTCTTCACATGTTAAATACCCACCCCTGTAAACTAGAGCACTCTTGGAAACCATGTTACTCGGTAGAACACTCCAACAATATCTTCACGTCTTTTGGATCCTATTCCTTTGGATAGATGATTTAGTAGACCGAGACGGAGACCCCGCAGTAAATTTTTTCAAGTGCTTGAATTGCTGATCACAACTAGCTCCTCCACACCATGGAAATGAAACCTTCACTATGAGGGAGACGAACTCGCCTAAACATGGCGTATGCCGGTAACGTTTTAACAAGAAGACAATGCTTGTTACCGCAGGTTTCCAATGTACTATCACGCCAAGTTTGTGTTCCTCGTCTGGCTCCAACTTCCGAACAATTATGTATGTTCTATCGTTTTCCTCTTTTTGTCTGTTACGTTAGGGAGCCGTCAGTGGCTCTACACTTGCAGGACTAGTCTTATCTTGTGTTTAGTTTGGTTTCTTCTTTACATTATATATATACCCTTCATCCTTGTATCGTAATGAATACCAATGTGTCATGAGTCATGACCGGAGACAACGTTTAGCAATGTATTTGCTTTTTGTAAATTTCTGGTTCTCTGAGATTTCTTCGCAGATGTTCTAACTTGTAGACCGCAGTTTGTCACTCCTTGTTTCTTCCAGTTAGATGCGAGGTTTGTGTTCCTGGGGCTTGGGAGAGCTTCGGTCGATAGGAAGGTTTTATCACATGTTACTTCTGTTGTCACTATAGGTCAACTCTAGATAACCCAACGGTTATTATCAGCAGAATAGTTGAAAAACTCGTATCACTCGTATCTTAATGCATTTGCTCATCTTAACGGAGAAGAAAGTTGCAGAATCCAGATACAAACATCTCTGCCAGGAATTCCACCTGGATGGAGTATTGCAACCAAGACCGTTTGGCTTATCGTTCTGAATAGGAGACTATACAGAGGACAAGATTGATTTCTTGTTAATTACTTTAGATATAGGTCCGGTAAAGGTAGAGTTCACCCGAACAAGACCACAGCCCTTTCTTTTAATGTATAAAGTCGCTTGTGACCTCGAGTGGAGTTATCATCTGCAGGTGATAGCGACCCACCTATCGCTATCACCTGCAGATGATAGCGATAGGTGGGTGAAAGCACGGTGAAAGCACGGTGAAAGCACGGTCGGTATTGCTTTGTCGCCAGCGGTGCTGTGCAATTTTTGCCAGCTCTGGATTCAGAAACTTGTTATATGGATAGAGTGGGTGTGGGAATAAGACAGATCCAGGTCAGTGTCTTGCATATCAGCTCTTATGGTCTGTAGAGATTCAGTGAACGAATTGAACTCTGTGATTATCACAGAAATAAATTAAGTTTGTTCGAAATTCAGGTCTCTGCAATGTAGACATAACCATAATGAATCTTATTTAGGTTGCGAAGATAGTCTTTCTATCAATAGGTCATGGCAGATCCATTGTGACTGCTTGAGGTCACTCCTCAGGAAAAAGTGCTTTTACGCAGTATTGAAAGCGTCCTACCAGACGTTGATCCTCCATGAGTAGAACGGGTAGTTTGTATGGGGAGAGTGCATCTTGAAATTCCCGCGTGGCGTGCCTTTCGTGTCATTTCGCGGGAACGCTTTATGAGGCCTGCGAGGGCTTCGGAGGTCCTAACCTACGTGTGTTGTTGGGGTGAGATTATATCTGGTGACAGTTACGTCCGGCAGATGCGCGATGATTCTGTGCCTCATAAGTGCATGTCGTCTATTCTTCAGTTTTCTATGGTCAGAAGTACCATGGCGGTCGCATCAACAGCACGTCGCCCTTATGCGACTAGCAGATTGGATGTACTCCATGGTTGTCCTTATATTCAGAATCACGCTAAAACGTACTTGTCGTGATGGCAGGGAGCGAGGTACACGTATGTCAACTTGATAAGGCCTTTTTTGATGAAGCATCAAGCTAGATTGGACCGCATCGTGGATGGAACACGAAATGACATGGTATAGTGACTTTACACATGTTATACCTCCATGTTATTCAGCCCAGGATGCTCCAGCTGTCTTCCATTTTCTACTGATCAGAGATGCCTGAAATGGGGACTAGTATGGCCTTACGGCGAAGTTCTTGCCTTAAAGCATACGAAAGGTAGTACTCCGGTGTTCGTGTCCAGAGTTACGACGGCAGTTGTGCGAACGTGCTACTTAGTAGTTTGCGTTTTGGTTCTGCAGAACAAGTTCATCATCTCTCACCAGCATGAGATCTTGACGATCAGGAATACAGTTCAGAAGGTTGCGTTAACAGGTAAGCTTAGCTGCTATATTATATACACCAAGATGCCGTTTGCTGTACATTTCCGGTGGTACACCCTATTGGTTACACTCACTAGCAACCTTGAATATAGCTTACATTCACACCCATCGTTGCTACTCACTAAGCATCAGTGACGCACTGGCATAACTTTTTTTCCTCTTCTACCTCTGACTGTCTTCTCGCTGTATTCACTCGCTAAATCAGTGCTCCTCAACTCACTTAAACTAACTCTCTTCTGCGCGGGTTTCTTTTTGCTATCTCATTCTACATTCGCCTTGACGGCCTTCGCTTATTTCAGTATCGTAGTGTACAACTCCAGTTCTTGTCACTTCTGCATTAGCCTTTACATTAGAATCGATCAGATTTCATCAGTACATACTGCATTTGTCTTTTGTCATTGGTCAGTCGCTTGAACTTATACCAGGGGAATCTCTTCTGGAAATGTGCTCCGTACTACATATGCCCATTGGCACACCCTCGGGTTACAAACAATTGGCTAACGAAATTGGTTACAAACAATTGGCTAACGAAATTGATTGCGGGTTACCGCTGTACTAGAGTGTGGTCCTTGATAAAATCTGCCATTCTCGACTTATGAATATATGTAATTCGCCGGCCTATAGCCTAACCCTCACTGTTGGGTACTGATGAAGTCAGAGAGTTGGTTGAGCTGCATGCGGCGGGAGTGTGTCCTGCTGCATGCTCCGCGTGTATCTTTGTGGTAGTTAGGTTCTTCAGTGTACACCTACTCAGTACCTACATGCGTCAGGGACCCTGTGGCATAATTTCTTCCTGTATTCTCTCTTCTTTATCTTTTGCCTGTCTGATAGCTGATTTCACTCGATAAATCTTTGCTCTTGAACACATTTAAAGGAACGCTCTTCGTTGCGTTCTGGCTATCTGATTCTATGTTCGCCATCGACGCTCTTTTTAGTATTACAGTATCGGTCTGTTCACTTCCCAGTTTTTTCAGTTTACCCCTATTTACCTCTAGTACATAGTAACCCGCACTTACAGAGGGTTACTATGTACGGGTTACGTACTAGAGAGCCGTTCTCGACGTATGAATATATGTACTTCGCAGGGTTATTTGCGGGCTACCTAAGTGCTAGAGCGTGGTCCTTGATAAAATCTGTGATTCTCGATGTACGAATATATGTACTTCTCCAGTTCAATGGGTTTTAGGGGTCACCTTAAGTGTGAGAGGATAGTTCATGATTCGAACTGCTACACTCATGGAGCGACTCATGAAGCAATGGGGTGTAGGGGTTACCTTAAGTGCGAGAGGATAGTTCTTGATTCGAACTGCTATACCCATAGACCGACTCATGAAGCAACGAGTTCTAGGGTTAAAGTGCGTGAGAACTGCGAACTGCGATACTCATGCATCCACTGGTGAAGCATTGTGCTGGCATCGAACAGCTATACTCATGTGCTCCCTAGTGCTTTATTAGACCTCACTTCCCTTCCTGCGTTAGAAACCGCATGCGCCTAGATTTGTATGCACCGCATATTTTGTACTTGTCTTCTAAATTGCACTTCCATACCAGGAGTACCATCTCCGGCAATGTACCCTGTGCTCTACATCTCCGTTGGTCCGTGCCTTGGTTATAGACATTCGCCGACCTGATGTTTAAAGTTAGAGCACACTCACACCCCCCCGCTTTGCTACTCACTATGTACTTCTTTGGTACTCCCGGTTTCTCTCCGGTACTCTCAGAACTTGTTTATTTCCTGCCTATGTGCTTCACACTACACATTGCCATGGCACGGCCTTCGGTTACAGATTTTGGCCAACTCCAGAGTGCAAGTTAGCCCACATTCTGCCCCTGTTGGCTACTTACTTGGTATGCTTCCGTGGGTTCTTGCCGGGCTAACTAAGTGCTAGAGCGTGGTCTTTGATTCTACTGCCATTCGTTGGGCTCTCTGGGTTTTGGGGGTGTTAAAAGTGTGAGCGCGTTCGTTCATTCGTTCTGCTATGCTCATGTAGCAACGCGACTTCGTTCTGGGTTACTAGGTTTTAGGTTACGGTAATTTTTCACTCCTCTCCTGCGCTCCAAGAATGTTCCTCCTACTGCAATTGCTCTCGGACCATGCTATATGATCCTTTCAACTCATTTAATGTAAATACTTATTTTCGTCCTGAAAACGGGTTCTTCTCCCACCTTTTATCACTCTTTCCTGCTTATAACACATTATTGCCTTCGTTCTGATTCCATTCTGTGGTTTTCTTTCGTTATTTCTAAGTATTGCTGTGGGAAATATATATGTCTATAAGCAGTCTCTCCCAAGCTCACGGATGTACCATTACACAGACGGGAATTCCACCCAGAGACATTCCGGAACAGAATAGAATCTTCTTGATTAACAGGACCCTGCTGAGCTGGAAATGTCTCTCAACTTCGGTTTGTCGCCTTCCCTTCTCATCTATAGCCTGCCCTCTCTGCTAGGTGCTGATCAAGTCAGAGATAAGGTTGAGGTGCACGCAAGGGAAGAGTGTTATATATGTGGATACCTGAGGATCCTGTTTTATAAGGATGAGCTGTTTGCTACACATTTCCAGCAAGTTATACAACTTTTCTGCTAAAACGTTGATGTGTTTGGGTTTATTAATTCCTTCATTCTCCTGCCTATATACTTCTTGGGGTGCAATTTACATGGTTTACCTTGAGTGTATGTGTATAGTTCTTGCATGCTGCTGCTATACGCATAGAAATAGAAATATATATATATATCCTTCATTCGCTCTCCTTGGATTTTCAAAAGTTACCTACAGGTGTATGTGGGTAGTTCTTACAGATATCCAGAGACCGTAGTATATTATAAACTTCGTTATTCAGTTTGGTTTATTCTTTTTGGAGCGTACATAGAGATGCTGACGCGGGTGGTTTTTGTATATTTTTAACAGCCTACCGGGCTTTGGAGGAGGCTATGCGCTCGTCGAGAATCGATGGCTCCCGACCAGAGGGCTCTCGACCAGACCAAGCATCGTCAAGCTCAGACGGCACTGACGCTCCACGATCTGATGATGAATCTTCTGTTGCCGGCTTTGAATCTTTAGCAGGGCACCCAATAGAGGATCCGACCTGGATCGAGGTTCCAAGAGCTGAGAATTTGAGGGACAGATCAAACCATGGTCCTTCTAGATAGAAAATCACAAATGTTGCATATCTTTCCAACGATATGACATAATAGTCTTCGCAGAACCTCGTCACCTTGGTACAAGATGAGGTGCATAGGTTGAAAGTAAGGACGAATTAAACCTTTAGGACTTGTATACTGTAAAGTAACCTTACGCACCTGCTTTGCATCCATCAAGACCGGGAATGATAGTCTGGTCCTTCCGAGTGTTGAAAGGAGAAATGTCAAATTTTTGATTGAGATGTTCTTCCTCCCACGGAAGTGACTATAAAGTTCTGCACCATTTAGTTGATTGGTGCCGGTAGTCAATAGTTGTTAGGCTACGATTTCGAGGCTAGGTGTATATTGGTAGACAAGCGCTTGTCACATCTCTCTTGATAACCACTGCATGTGTGGTTGTCTTAATTTTGGGTACTTCACGTTTTTGGCCAGCATCAAACTGTCCTGGAATAAAAGGTGATGGAAATTTATATGGAACTGTCAAATCGCAGGCTGCTCGTCTCAGACATGGGGGACGTCTTAACTCGTGAGGTTCTTTCTTGGGCCAGAGTAGGTCCGGTTGAAGCACGTTAAGGCCACGAATAAACTAGAAGTTAAAGCTTCGCAATTCAAATTCCGCGATTCAGAATGTTCAGCTACACGTCGCTTTGCTGACGTTTCCATTTTTCCCAACATGTGAAGGAACTGGAAAAAGAGTGACGCGGACATGTGTATTTGAAAAACTAGTTTCAGTACGAGTAACTAGTACAAAGAGTACCCCCCGTGGTTTCTCTACATATTCCCCTTAACTCCCAACACCTCTTTCCTTTTGTAGGGAGGCGGCAAAAGCAATGAAGACCGAGTTCGTGACCTCTGCGATTGTACTGTATCTGTCCCGTGGGGTTGCCAAACACCAGGTCAGGTTCACGGCGTGAGGACTCGTACTGCGTCCTTCTCGCTGAAAAGGTTTCTCGTCTCGATGCATTTTCTGTCTTTCTTTCTTTTGTTGCCCGCAGGCACCGCGCCACCGTCTCGATGCTCTTATTGTACATCCCGCAAAATTTCAGCGAGGTCCGCGCAACTTCGGTATCCGGAGTCCTACCGGCTCGGAAGCTGCGAGTCGTTACAATCTACAGGAACGGTGCAGAGAGGCTGTCCGCACTACGCTCTGCGTCCTCCATTGCTACTCTGACTGTTAAATGTACTCAGGGTATTCGGGAGGTGATCTTCGAAGCTGGACTGATCTGAAGACAACTAGAGCAGCTGTTCTGGTGTAAGTGGAGAGCTTGCGTAGTTGGAGGTGAATGTGTTTTCATGGAAAGCGGATACGTTTTCTGTCTTCTCCGTTGAGCTGTAGAATCTTGATAACAGTGTACCTTACTAGCTTGTAGTACATCAGATGAATTCCCCAGAAGCATGTGAAAACATACCCTATAAAAGCAGTATCCTGCAGTTTGGGCGATAAATAGATTATATTTCGGGTTTATCGAAGTGCCAGAACTCTGCGAGCGGCAGTGGTTGACGGCAAGGCGAGTCTTGTCTTAGAGCAAGGCTTTCTCTCTCTACACAAAATACAAACCATCTCCACACAGAAGGATTCTTTTGGCGGGCAGTGGATGGGGTCCTACCACAGGCCTTCTGCGATGTCAGAAACAGAAAGCATAAGAAGTCGGGCACCAGCTGCAACAAACTCTCGAGTGTCAAGGTGGGCCACGCTTACCCCACACAAACTACAGTTGTCGCACGAGACCCGATGTGGGGTTGATATTCCGCAGCTTCTTCCCAGCCACAAGAGTGTGGGGTGATCTAGGTCAAGACTGGAGGGATGGCTGCTGCTTGAGGTTGGATTCTTTAAACTGCTGGAATACAAGTGCGCCCAACATAGACTAGCTAACAGAACAAGAGCTTCCAGAGTTGTCTTTTCTAACCTGAAGCTTTTCCTTAGTTAGACAACGGTTTGGCGAGATAATAGATGAAAGACGACATGGCTTTCCTTTTAGGATGGTGTGGACATAAGGTTTATTATAGCTCACACCAATCATCAACCATCCTCATTGATGGATAAACTCGTCGATGTTAAGAGGTAGGGATATATGACATCGTTTTCCATAAAAGGCCGGAAAGCCTGTAATATTGATAACTTAAGTGTATCAATCAAGGTGGGGCCCTTAGTGAAGAGAAGAGAACATGCCGGATGTATTAAAACAATGCAGGCCGTTATCTGGAATTGGGCCCACTCAGGTTATCAACACACCAACTACTTCCTGTAGCAAAGTTCATGTGACGTTCTGGCTAGCCTCGAGGCAAGTGCCCAGAAGCAGCAGCTGTGGATGAGGTGAACACTGCCACCAGCTGTATTCTTCACTTTCCGCAGCTCTGCCCTAAGTTGCTTGATATTTCCAAAATCCGTGTTGTGTAGAATACCATCAGCTTCTTCCAGCCACCAAAACAGTCGATAAATCGGCTACGAAGGTTCACGGCTGTCTTGTAATGCTTCTAGGATTCAAGTGGACCTCCTTAGGTGTTTCGTCCTGCAGCACATTCAGGAAAAAATATTCGGAAGCGGATGTTAGCCGGCTTATCAGAGAGATTGCTGTCTCTCGGTTAGGTATGGTATGTAATGCTGATCTGAAAATCAAGCACAAAAAAAAAGTTCAGAACTGGGGAAAGCCGGCAGAACAATACAATTCTGCTTAACATACCACTCCGAGTTGAGAGCGGCTCCACAGTACTGCAGCTCATCCGACCTTCATATTCCAATTTGTGCTAGAGAGCTGCTGCCTGGTCAGAAGGATGCTAAGGTCCCAGTGACTTCCAGTTCGCCAGTTCGCCCTCCTCCTAAGGCATTAGTCATCTTCGAGACCATGTCCGTTGACAAGACTCTGGCCAGTGACAGTAGAAACTAAAGACGGAACTGATCTGATCTGTTCCTATCCTGGTCCGCTTCGGGGATAGAGTGACATCGGCCCCTGTACCTTGCTAGAGCTTTTCCTCCTCCTCCTTCAGAATACTACAAGGTTGATCTGGGTCTCAATCTAAACAGCAGGCACGTTTACCTTTGAGAATTAGGAACGGCTGCCTCTGACTGCAAAGTAGATATCAAGCTATACGTACTACGCCGCAACGCATTAAGATTCTCAGATTCTTAATTCCCACATGAGAGTCTTTTAAGTCTGCAGAACCAGAGTCTGCCTGCAGTGCATGACTCTCATGTCTGCAGAACCAGAGTCTACCTACAGTGCATACTTAGCTGGGAAAAATGACCAAAACTCCCCCATCAGGCTTCTGACGGACTCAAAAATGTGAAGTAGCGACTATGGCAAGAAGAATTTTCCACTGGCGTGCCACTCGGTGGAAATGACTTGAGGGTCGGAAGAAATGAGCCACAAGTCTCTCTTACTCCCAACTGCATGACCATTTAGAGTCGTCCGAGTCCGCAGACTTCCACAGAATGGGCAGCTTGGAGCTTGAAATACTAAGCGCTGATTGCTTCGCCCAGCTCCTGGACGTTAAATCTGGTTGGATCTCGACGAGCATGGTGACGACCTCCCTCATGTTGGGTCGATCGCTGGGGTTAGCAACAACGCAAAGAAGGGCGATGCCCAAAACCGTCTCCATCTCGCAGAGCAGATAATCAGGAAGGCCGTCCAATCGAGAGTCCAAAATACTTCTGTCCCCTCTTCCAATCCTCACCTGCTCTTGTACCCATCTAACCAGGTCTAGAACTTCACTACTGCCAGGCTCCACCGGCTTCCTCCCTGTTACGATTTCTAGGAGGACCACGCCAAAGCTGAAGACATCACTTTTCTCGGTGATTTTCATGGTGTACGCATACTCTGCATATTCACATGGATTGGGATCAGTATGCCTGTCCCACCAAACTCATCAAAACAAAGAGGAAGACCGAGTAAATCGAATTCCCTTCATACTCTCAAACAATCCTCATAGATAAACGCCGAGAAAGATCTTGCAAAGTCAAACACTGAGATCAGCTCCTCTGGTCATGCTTCTCGGTCAATCAATCACACTACGCAGTCAAGAGCAACCTCAGGGAAGTCCCAGAGAACATCGAGGGCAAGGAGAAAGAACCAATTTTCGTTCCCCATAACGGGAGGGATCCTGTAAGTCAAGCTGAGTCCAAGTGACTGACTTCAGTGAGCGTTTAGTAGACGAAGGAGGGACGAATACCTGGAGCAATATAACCGTAGGAGCCAACAATGCGGGACATGTCTGGCATGTCCCGAAGATCTTCATCGGCGTAGATGAGCTTGGCTAGACCAAAGTCGGCAACATGAGCTTCAAACCTCGAGCTGATGAGAATATTGTTGGATTTCACATCTCGGTGTAGAATCTGCGGAACACAGTCGTGGTGCAGATAAGCCAAGCCGTGAGCAGCACCGACAGCAATCTTATACCTGGTCTGCCAGTCCAAACTATTCACCAGACTCCCATGCAGCAGCTCCCCCAAGCTTCCATTCGGCATGTAATCGTACAGCAGAAGTTTTGTCCTGTTATTGCAGCAGCTAGCCAGCAACCTCAAAATATTCCCATGTCTGATCTTCCCGAGCGTCTCCACTTCCGCCTTGAAAGCGTCATACGACATCTCCCCCTTCCCGGAAGTCCACAACTTCTTCACGGCGATCACTTGCCCGCTCGACAAAGAAGCTTTGTACACCGTCCCGGATCCTCCTCTACCGATCACGTTGTCCTCCGTCATGCAACAGAGAATATCTCCAATAGACACCTCCATCCGTTGGAATGGAATCAAAGTCCACTGCGATGAGGTCGCAGGATCCATGTACTGCTGGAACGACCTTCTTGGATGTTTGTTGAAGTACCAGAAGAAGAGAGTTATCAGCAGCCCTGCGAGCGTGAGGACGAGGGCCAATGTCAAGACCAGCGCTGTCCTCTCGGAGTCTGAATGTTTCTTCGACCGACCGGATGGTGAGTTGGGACGATTGGTCGATTCACATGCTTGATCGGGAGGGCAGAGACCAGGGTTCCCGAAGTACGAGACGGTCATCAAGGGTCGGGTGAAAATGTCAGGTAGGAGGCCGCTGAAGTCGTTGTTTGAAATGTTGATGAATGTCAGACTGACGAGGTTGTCGAGCACCGTCACGCTTCCGGCCAGAGCGTTGTGAGAGATGTCCAACTTCGTGAGTCGCGAGAGATTTCCGATCGACAGGGGCAGTTGGCCCGTCAGGTTGTTGTAGCTCAGGTCGAGACTGATCTCCATGCCGCTCAGTCTACCGATTTCGGCCGGTATGCTCCCGCTCAACTGATTGCTTCCAAGAGAAACCTCGTCCAGCCTCTGGAGGTTGCTGATCTCGGGGGGAATTCCCCCACTCAAAAGGTTCCCGCTCAGGTTCAGGGTGATGAGGTTGTTCAGATTCCCGATCTCTCCGGGTATGGGCCCAGTGAGCTGATTGTCCGAAAGATCTAGCTGCACGAGAGACGACAGGTTTCCCAGTTGAGGAGGTATCTCACCCGACAGCCGATTCCCGGAGAGTATGAGGGCCTGCAGCTTGAATCCCACGTATTCTGAAGGAGTTGGTCCTTCGAGGTTATTGTTGTACAATTCGAGGTATATGAGGTTTTGCAGCTGGCCCAGTTCCAGAGGAATGCTCCCGTTCAACTGATTCCTTCCCAGCCTGACTCTCGTCAGGTTGAACGCTTGCTTTACCTCTGGAGGTATGGGGCCTGACAGCTGATTCGAGAACAGAAATAATCTCTGAAGGCTCCCCGACCTGAAAAGTCCAGAAGGGATTTCCCCCACGAGGCTGTTGAGGGACAGGTCCAGAATGTTGAGATTAGGGCAGTTGCCGAGCTCGGCAGGAATCGTTCCAGTGAGTCGATTTGCCCACAAGCCCATAGTGGATAAGTTCTGCATTTTACCGAAATCGGAAGGGATGTGGCCTTCGAGCAGGTTGTCATAGAGCTCTATCGACGTCAGGCTGGGGGCGTTGGCGAGCTCCTTGGGTATGCTCCCGCTCAACTGGTTCACGTACAGATTCAAGGCTCTCAATTCCGGAAGCTGGCCGAGCTCAGCTGGAATGCTACCGGTCAGGGAGTTGTCTGAGAGATCCAAACTCCTCAACGCAACGCAATTCGCGAGCTGCAGGGGAATGCTGCCAGTCAGGTTGTTATCGTAAAGCCACAGAGACTGCAATGAGCGAAGATTGCCCAGCTCCGGGGGAATGGTTCCACTTAACAGAGTGTTGTATAGTGCCAGCGTTTCGAGCATGGTCAAGTTTCCCAACCCTGGGGGGATGGTGCCACTGATTCCTGTTGCCACGAGATTAAGAGTACGAAGCTTAGAGAGAGAACCCAGCTCGGGAGGAATAGTCCCTGTGAAAGAGTTGTAAGCTACACCGAAGGTTTCCAGATTGGTACAGTTGCTGATCTGCCAGGGAATGACACCGCTTAGCACGTTTCCACCGACTCGAATTTCGACGAGACTCTTGAGGCGCCCATATTCTACTGGTATAGTGCCGATCAGGTCGTTGTCGTACAAATGCAGGTAAGCGAGCTCGGAGCAATTGGCAAGCTCCACCGGCAGGGTGCCGTTGAGAGAGTTGCCATGAACATTCAGAGTCTGGAGATAGCTCAACTGTCCAAGAGATGTGGGTATATTCCCGGAGAGCTGATTGTACATCATGGTGATGTCCCGAAGCACTGGGCAGCTTCCTAGAGTGGAAGGTATTGAGCCACTGAGATTGTTGATGGCAAGATTCAGAACCGTGAGCGAGCTCAGCCGACCCAGCGCAGGCGAGATGGTCCCAAACAGCCCCATGTCCGAGAGCATTAAGTGGGTGACTCGAGAATCGTTGGAGCATGTCACTCCTGTCCAGCTGCATGGAGTCTCACTGCCGGGATCCCAGCTCTGGTTCAAGCTGCTCGCACTCTTTAGGCCGTTTTTGAAGTCGAGTAGAGCCATTCCATCGTCAGAAAGTGCAACTACAACAACTATTTCCACCTCTTTCCACCCGGTCAGGAGAAGCAGCGCCCAAATGCTTGTCAATAAAATGCCTGAAACTCTCATTCTCGCCCACTAGACTTCCTAGTGAGCCAGCTGCTACCGTGTCACTCGTCACCCAAAGGTCAGAACATTCCTGATGAAGAAGAACTCCATGGACTATGTTTTACTGGCCCTGTCTCCTTCTCGGATCCCACCGACGCACCTGTACGTTCGATAGGCCCAGTGTCTGACATGTTCTAGCTTCTTTAGGAACGCTTCCATTCCCTGAACGAGAGTTATCTGAGCGATAATCACCAGCCACATTTGAGCCTGATGAAATGTGAGACTCAGCCTGTACATAGTCACACTGGGGTCTCCCATATTACACTGACTATCTAACGGGGAGTGGAGATTATCCTCTCGTTAATATAGCCAACGCGAAAAGTCAGAATCTGTGCCAGGGTACCAGCAGACCACGAGGAAGTAGAATGCTGCAGATGCAGTGTTGTGATGGTAGTCGCAACCGAGAGATTCCCAAAGGAATCTAAAACACTCCCCATTCACCATCGGCACGGAAATCTGAGATGCGCGGAGAAAATTTCTCTTATGTAGCACTATCGATGGCTTGGTGAGAACCCGAAGGTGAAAGCCTGGGAGAAGAACGAGCGAGAAATGGTGGCGGCTGTTGTTGTTGGGTCCCCCGCAGGACTTGACGAGCTAGCGGTAATAGACATGACGGACAAGAGCGGCACATCTCTGAAGAGAACGAGCAGGAGCCAAGAGGAAGCCCATTCCAACACCGCGCCTTTCTCTTGGGCTCCATGTCTGGGGCAGGGCGCCGCTACCGTAATGCTGCGATACTCCTCCTGCAAACCTTCTGCCTCGTCCAGCTTCCCGAGACTTTCATCTGTCCGTAGATCCTATTCTGAACCGCGCCTTGTGGGACCCACTCACACTCTTCTCTTCTCCTCTCTCTTCGCTCAAAGTGATGAAACGCGACCCAATGAATTGCAAACGGATGGGAGGACCCCATCAAGACTTACAAGGGAGAGAAGGACCCGAAGGGCCAAGCAACTTCGCTTAAAGTGCCCGCCATCATGGAGCTCTCACCTCTCAGCACTCAGCATCTCCAGCGGGCACGCTCAAAACCTCTCGCTCTTGCTCATTTGCTTCTCCGTTTCTACAGAGGTTTGATTTCTGTAAACCTCTCGCTCTTGTTATGGTGCCGTGAAAATACCATCCCTGTCGAGACACACAAAAAGACAAATAATAGAGCCACTCAAACCTTTCCCCAGGATTCACATGAAAAGACAAAAGTCCAGAATCAGAACTGCACAACGTCTATAGACATCCAATCAGTTGTTTTCAACGATGTTCAAGAGATCTCGTATATGTCCCGTAATTATAAATTTTACTTACCACGTATAATTCACGGTGGATAAATTACGGTAGAAACCCGTAAAGGTTTTACAGGAATTACGGAAGTAAAGAGATTTACAGGAGTTTAGTAAAAGATAAGTTTGAGTGTCCCTAATAAGGAATAAGCAATTAGTTGGATTCTGTAAAATGCAAGATAACATTACATAGTGTAACTATTGCACCCGATATATGTATATCTTGAAGTCGGTTTAAAATTAAATATATAAATCTGTCAATCTTCAAGTTGATTGGACTCTGCGAAAACCGTAAAGAAAACCGATAAGGCGAACCAATTTTCAGATAATTGAGGAAATTTAGCAAACAACAACTCCTCTAAATGTTATAATGAACGGGTGGAAAATTACTACGTTACAGTTACAACAAACTTACAGTTAACTGCTTTTGGTAAATTACACGTAAACTGGCTAGGTGACTATAAACTGACCCTCGCATTACATACTTAGAGATGTCGTTAGAAGAGCCGTTGCGAGTATTTCCACCCAGCCCAGACGGTTCAGTGCCTCCCTTTTTGTTTTGTTCGCTTTGTCCAAACAGACCAAAGCAAAAAGCAAACCCTAAACAAATATGTGAAGATGGACGTGAGTACAAGAAGCTTGGAATATGCGACTTTTCCTTTTTTCTTTAGACATCTTATTAGGACTTGTTTGAAGATTACTTCTCTTAATAATAATAATAAAAATAATAAAATACGCCCCGCTATGGGCAAAGTGCGAGTTACTGGGAGTTTGAACCACCCCATGTGGATATAAAAGACAAGAGAAAATCAGTTCTCCCTTGTCTTTTTCAAGGAGGATCATGAAGTCATATGATTTAAATTCTAGAATAATCCTTAAATTAATTCGACTGTCCCTTTGGCCCCATGCCAAGAGTTCAAAAAGTAATATCCATATGTTCTTTTGTTAAAAATATTTAATAGTAAATAATTTTAAATAGTAACCTCTGGACAAAAAATAATTTAAGTTCTAACATAGCGAAAGATATAAGACTATTTGAAGGAGTTTCTTTTGTTCTTCATTTTGACATATCGTATCGTTTGGAACGTTAAGCGGTAATAATAAATAAAGAATAAAAAATATTTTGAGTCATTACGGATCACTGGAGCTCATACCGTGTGAACTAGATTATCAGTACGGTATTTAGAAACAGAAGAGAAAGGACACTTCGTTTATTTCTCTTGATGCTTCTCTTCAGATGAAATTAACTACAATTAACACCAGGATCAGAATTTTCATTGTGATGCTGAGATTTTTAAGTTGGATGAGGTATTATGTATGCTTTAGTTTACGATCAATCATGAAAGGGTTGGTCATAAATTAAACTGTATGTTTTAGTTTATGATCAATCATGAAGGGTTTGATCATAAATTAAACTGTATGTTTTAGTTTATGATCAATCATGAAAGGTCTGGTCATAAATTAAACTGTATGCTTTAGTTTATGATCAATCATGAAAAGTTTGTCATAAATTAAACTCTATGCTTTAGTTTATGATCATCATGAAGGGATAGGTCATAAATTGAAATACAAGACAAATATATTTGTTCATTAGTCTCGTGCAGGTCTCTTTACGGTCATTTTGGGGTTGATATGTGCAACTTGTGTACAATTTTTTGTTCATTTTCTGACCAGGTGTACATCTAGTGAACAAGTAGAAAAAATATGAAACAAACATTATTTCTTCTGTATCGAATCATAAGCGATAAATTCTATCACGGATGCACACATTCTGTTTCATTCATTTTTACAAAAGTTCAACAACAAACGCTCAATCCACTTTGTTTATTTTCTCCATGTTATCACGCTCGTCCTCTTCTTGGTCCATCTTTGCTAAGACATTTGATATGCATACTAGATCGGCTGTATAATCGATTTGTATCATATGTTAAATAAAGATTATGTTATCGTATCGTAAGATGTGAAAGATGTATTTGAGAACATGCAAGATATCTAGTTGTGGAAAGTGCTTAGGATTGGAAAACACGAATGACAACATATGAGCTCAAACTTCTAATCCAAAATCATAATTTTTACTATTGCTCATTATTCACATGATTTACAAGCATACTTAACAAAAATTTCCAAAATAGTAAGCTAATGCTACCATTTGCGTAGCCCTTGAGAAATCAATTTATCCAATGGTACTCAGTATGTACCCATCGCATTTTTGTGGAAAAAGTTATGTCACTTTTAAACCCCCAACCTTCAACCTCCAAAAATCTCCAACCTATTTACCAAAATCTAAAATTGAAAATGTAAGTGCACTCCTCGAGCAAATCCGAGTGCAATGATATTCTTTGTTCTCCCAACAGACACTCCAGTAGAAAGTTAGAAGGGTTCCTCAACTTTTAACTGCACAAGTCATCACACAGATTCGCAAACTCGACCTTAATATTTCCAATTAACTTCAAACAGGTGTAGTTTGCTCTCTTTATCTTCAAACAAGCCTATATTGGTGTCCTTGAAAACCTCTCTACGTCTTCTTTTCAACGGGATCACTTTTACTCCCAACTGATCACTAGAATGTAAGTTAAGATCAGTCAAAGTAATCATTTCTTCTTTAGAAATATATGCGAGCACTCGCACATATATGTCCCTCAGACCTTCACAACCCTTCCCAATTGTCAATCTGCACGAGCCATCACAGAGATTTGAGGTACAAGTCAAAAGTATAGATGAACTTCAACTGCTTGTAACTTCTGTCTCGCTACTCAACATCTGGTGTTCTCGGAGTCAGTAGAAAGCTCTTGAAAAACTCTATGACCCAAACTGACATGTGTAGCCTGAGTTACGGGCTGCTTAAAGTTTTCAAACCCCTCCTTGAAGAAATATACACCAGTCCTCGTGCAGATTGTCGCATCTTTGCCCCAAAGTACCTTTCCTCATTGAAATTTGTGCAAATTTGTCTCACACTTATAGCTCCAAAGTACCTACTATACTTCAGACTCCCATAACTTCCACCATATGTAATCCAATGTTCTTGGTGTCACATGAAAGCTCTCAAAAAAATCTATCCAACAGTATCAAATTGGTCGAAGCTGACCCGCGTAGCTAGAGTTTCATACCCCTATGTGAGGAAATCTCCACGAGCTCTCTAGCAGATTTAAGCTCCAAAACACACACTCCCACTAAAATTTGTGTGAGACCTCGCACATATTTGACGTAGAGCTTCACAAAGTACCCCGTCAACTTCAAACCTTTGTATTTCTCAAACCTCGACTCCAAATCACGCAGTTGAGCGAACATTGGAAAATTCTTGTTGCCCTATTTCCAACGGTACTAAGCATGACCTGAACTGAGTTCTATAGAGGAAACTAAGACCGTCCAAAGTCTACATATCTTTTTCTTTCATTAAATCTTCACGAGGTCTCGCACATATTTGCTAGTTAGATCTATCTTTATCCCAAAATCCATCCCAAAGTGTTTTAAGTCCCTATTGTGTTTAAGTGTTTTAAGTTTTATTTATTATCTAATCTTTCTTAATAGAACGATTAAGTAATAAATTAAAGCTTGTTGTCCTCTTCAATCTTCAAATGAAAGAGGTGAATAAGCAAATAAGTGATCTTTTGTTGTCCTTAACTCGACAATATTTTAAGGATGACACATTTCTTTTCTCGTAGAGATAATCATAAAATCATGCTCTTGTGAGCCTTGAGGAGATAATGATTTGCTTGCTACTGAACCGAGTCTTCTCATTCTTTGGTTTGATTGTTCGAGTATTGTGACAGAAAGCGAGTGCCGGTGCAACATCACTTGATCCATGAAAGAGAAGAAAAAGCTCTTTATCGTGCGTTTCACGAACTTTCATACTTGGACAATTTATGCAAATCCAGTTCGTGTAGTAGAGTTTTGACGAGAATAAATCCACTTTCACTTCCATATCATGTCGAGTAGATGTACTAAGAGAATGATGTAAAAGTAGAGAAAATTATCAAAAATGACCATGTCGTATAATCTCAGCCGACGAGATCCACTATGAGAAACGAATACCTCCGAAGAAACCTCGTTTTGACAAACTCATGTCGATCATTTTGAAAGTATCCGTTGTCACTCACTGTCATTCATTGAAGACTTATATTAGCTTCATCGTCAGAACATGATATTTGAACATGGTATTTTCATTAAAAAGACATGTTCAGATGAAAGCGTTGTCGTGTTGTGACACAGCTCACATGTGAATTTAGCGTAGAACTTGTATTATGTTGATTTTCTATGTTTCATGAATTTTTTCATGTAACTCGTGTGACAACGTATTATGTGTCACGTTCATGGTTATTTGAGATGTGAGATCATATAATATGAGACGTGCCAGCTCAATGACTTGTGAATATTCGCATGAGTGGATCTTGTTAAATTTGGATATAAGATAGAGGGTCGAGAGTTCGTGGAGGTATTCTTTCTTACGTTGTGTTTCGTGATTGTTTCTTAGTGTTTACATGAAGAACGAGGAGCTGTGAGAGTTGTATTCATGGATGGAGGATTGATTCGAGTTCCAAATCTTTCATTTTTGCATACGTTCCATATCAACCTCCAATAAGATTGAATGTCCAGTTGTGTTGTGTGGTGCACGTGTGTTACACTGAAGATCAGATTAGATCAGTAAAAACTGAGACAAAGCTTGATAGATTGGATAGTGAGAGCACTAGGATTTTCATCAAGTTGGTCCAAGGCCTTGCCGTATCTTTCTACAGCCAGATATCTCGTGTACTCATAAACTAAACTTCACGTTTTACGACATCATGTCTATTGATCATCTAGTCTTTTATTTTATCCATCATAAGAGAACACATCTATCCATCGATATCTGACCACTGATATATTTCATTTTGAGAAACGTGTTGCTGAATTTTCTCACCATGTCCAAGGTCTTTGAGCGAGTCGAGATAAATAAAAAGATTGAACATTATCGTTGAGACTGAGGCATTGATCGAGATTGAGACATTGATCGAGATCGATGATCTGAATGAAGATGAATATGGAAGATGATAGATTGTGTGTTGATGGCATCAAGCGCTTGTTAAGTATGCACGGAAGATGATAATCTTTTTTCTGTAGATAGTGATTTTCAAGATTCCGAGGATGATGTAATACATTTACTCGAGGAAAATGAGAGTGACGATCTACTTGAGTTATATGAGGGTTTGGAGAACAACAAATATATGATTCCACTATACCGTATGGTATGAATTTTATGCGTGAAAGTTGTTTGAGAAAACACGGGGTTCCTGGCTGTAAAGATCTCTCACAAGTTGAAGAAGAAGTGAGTAGTGTCAGAAATGCACAAATGAGGGAAAAACTCTAGCAGAACATCTTTCTCGAATCAAAATCTTTTCTATTTACATATTATATTTCTCATGTATGTATAAAATACTAGAAATATTTGTGATTTTATCATATTCTTCATACCCAAAAATCTACCACAACCATTAGAAAGCTCTCGGAAAATGTTTTCCCTCGATACCCAATTTGTCCAAAACTGAGCTCCCCAGATAAAATTATGTCTTATCAAAATCTACTTCTCAAACACACGTGTAAGAAAATAACCGTCGACCACTACAGTTCTTTCGTCATAGCTCCAAGTTCCTCGAAACTTGTGGTACCAAAAAGTCATCGAAGTTCTCTTTCAGATGGTATCTCAAACATCCTTATTTGACATGTCCTCTCCAAGTTGTAGTGAAAAATTCTAAAATCCAACTTTGAACCCTCGTAACTTCTTCATCTCAACTCCAAATCAGTTGTTTCTGATATCATTGGAAAGCTAATGTCAAGAAGCCATGAATATATGATAAGTTTTTCTGTGACTTTCATGATCATTCATTTTGTCATTTTACAAGGATATGTCGAGATATCTTTTTAACGCTATTGGGTATGATTTTTGATCATATAGTGTTCTTGAATAACTATAGTTTCAAACAAGTCCTAGTGTTCATCCAACTAGCAGTAGCATTGAATCGAGTGAAGCACAATGGAAATATCACATGCATTCAACATTCTCAAAAATGTGTGGGGTATGACATAGACACAGTGAATTACACCAAACGTTCAATCAATTGCACTCAAAGATCAATTGAAACATTTTGTCAAGTGGTCTTATGAATTGCTGTTGCATTTGCTGAGAAGAGATTTTCCGATTGTATTGGTTTGTTTTATGAGACCTTGTTGTCGTTGTCACAACGATCAGAGATGCATGAGATATCTACTTCGACAGTAAATCACATTAGATCAATGTTCATATAATGCGTAACTAGAACAAATATCTATTGTTCCATTGGCATGCCCAATAGCTGTCATTTAATTTTTTAAAGAAATTATAAACTATAGAATTATTTGCATGATGAACAAATATAAATATTTACTATGTGATAGTGCGTATATTCTCTGAAGGAGACATGTATCGGTATATCGTCAAAGATCGAGTGATCCAAACGAGTAAGCTTTTAAAGTGTATCTTACGTAGATCGATGAAGACAATGACAATGGAGTCTATTGTGTTTTTCGTTGTATTATGCCTTAACAGTTCTTGGTTCCTTCTTTAAATGCTCTAGCTGTTTGATTTCGTGCTATACCAGACAACTTAGTTTAAGGATTTCACTTCAACTTGCATTCCGCTTGTGTGATAGTACAATATTGCTTGAGAGAATTGCATGACTTCATTGGATCTTTATTTCCTTCTAGCTATTTGTTTTTCTATTGAATCTTTCGTTGAAGTTTTATCCCTTCAATGTTTATAAGTTCAATGATATACACACTACTTGTAGTTGTCTATTTTTTGAGACCTACTTCATCAAAGGCCATGTCATATTGCTGGGTAATTGATGCATCTACCTTATAGTCCTTTATACAATAAAGATAAAAATCTTATTTTATAAAATGTGATCCAAGTTATGATAAAAATGTACTATCATAACTCGGATAAGAGATATGATAGTACTTTAGCATGAGGTGCCTACTTTCGACCGTGATTCAGATGCCGTTAACTTTAATTCTCATCACATCGACGTGTCACACTTGCTAAGTGGGAAAAAAAGAGGTGTCAAAGTTGGACGGTAGGGTCTTCTCATAGGAGGTCTTGTTTGAAATTTGAATGTTGACTAATAGATCTTGATAGATGTGTGCGTTAATCAGCACACATAATAACGAATGCATTCAGTTGATCAAATTTGGAATCCTTCAATCCCTCTTTGTTTGTGTGTATGAAACCAAACAAAAGGAATAACCATAAAGATGAAAATGAACAAGAAATGTCCGTATTTCTTTAGAATGCACATCATCTTCAGAAAGAGAGCAAACATAAATCCTCCGACTCTTTTAGAATTAGGTGATGGTTTGTTCTCGGTTCATTATATTACCGACTCATATATAAATGATGTGATTGAAAACTCTAATGATGAGGAGATATTTGTTGTTTTTAACATTCAAGTGAACATGAAAGATGCATATCAATATATAATCGATGATGTGGAATGTAGAGATGCTAAACAGATGAGTGATCTAGTGACATGATTGCCAAACATATTGATGAAGATATGACTGCATAAGATCAATTTGATGAAGAACAAGAGAAAAAAATCAACATCAAGAGTGGGTCCAAGACATCAAACAAACTCACTAGTAGCACCCACCGCGAATGGATTGTTTACCCACTCAATCAACCATGAACCTTTTTCAAGACTTTCTCTTGTAAGTGAGAAGAAGTTTGACTCTATTAGTGAAATTTTACTTCATATTCGATGGAATGAGAGTTTGAAAAAGTTTTTTTTCTTGGTAAGTTTGTTCCAAGATATATCTCCGAATCAGCATGAAAAGTGAAGAGGATCATTTTACGGATGTATGCAGTACTTCTTCATATGATCATACTATCATTATAGACATATTGTCTAGAGAGAAATATCATTTTGCAGTTACTTTTGATGAAGGTTCAAATGATTCTCTAAGAGGATTTTTCTCAATGACTCTACATTGGATGTCTCATGATACATGTATGTAACTATTTGCTCTCATTACTAGTTGTGAAACTTTTTAGTTATGTATTTGTGACTATAAACTAACTATTGGTTCATGTGTGATTAAATAGACAAGATGCATTCCATGTTATTAGACTTCTTTCATGAGTTTCTTGGTCATGGAGTTGGCCAACCTTGCAGTTCTTGTTTATTTCAGAGATTGAAGACATTTTGCATATCTAGAAAGTTGTAAGTTTCAGTTGCTGACAGCGAGAGTGATGCTTGAGTTACTGCAATGGAGTGTAGATGTTTACTGAAGAAACATCACAGCCAAGATATTATACAAAACAATCATACATTGTGATGTATAGTTCATACATTTCAGCTTGGAATCAAATCAGCTTGAAAGTAATAGCTCTTCGTATACATAAGTTGCGTCATACATTGGTGATGTTCCGTTCAGGTTTGTGATTATACATTCATGTCATTTTTATTGTAGTAAGTTTTTTATTTTATTTATAATTATTTTTGTTATCTATGAATTTTAATCTTCTAAGATGCTTATTTATAACTGTGTTTGTTTGATTACAAAAACTTCATCGAGCAGTTTTATCTAAAAATGCTTAATGAATCAATCACAACATGTGCACGTGCGTAGTACAATCACAACATGTGCACTAAAAAGAATGAGTTTCATCACATATTATCGATGATCAAGTTTCATCACCTCTTACTCCAATAGATAGAGAACCAGGTCCAACGCCTCTTGGTCGTGATAGAGTTTCATCACTCCTACTCACAATAGAGAACGAGTTCCATCACCGATTACTTGCAACAGAGAACGAGTTCCTAGAATTGGAGCTACAAAGACTTCGCATTCTGCACCAAAAGCTGGTATCGTACCATTGTATAAGAGAGTGTATGGCAAAAAACAGAATTTATAGAAGTATTGTTATACCATAGAAAGAGATACGCATTGAGAATTTTAGAACGATGTTGAGAAGAGGATTTGCATGAGAAAAAAACATATCGTATGAAAGATGTCAAGGAGAGAAAGAAGTATAAAGCTGAAGAATACTTGGAAAGAAAAGAGATTAGAGGTGAAGAGAAGAAGTGGAAAATGACTGAATGAAAAATGCAAATGATTCGAATGTGAGAGCAGAAAAGAAATCAATCAATAAAATTATAGTAATGATGGGTCTGATGGCTGAAAACCAAGCATGTGTGTCTCAGTAGTGATGTTTGGTGACCATGAGTTGATATCGCTTAAGTTTGTATTCAAGATATGATATAGTACGAATAATTTTGTGTGTCAGACTATGATATTTATTTCTCTTTGCTTGAGCCTTGACTTGCATATTTCAACGCTTGATTGTTGGTGCTCGGAGAACACATTTCCTAGTTCTGCTGCAATTGGAATTAAACTCGAGATCTGTACGCTCATAGTCCGAACTATGACAATTTCTTCTTGTCCCAGTGTTCGCTGTCCAACTACTATTCTTCTTTTTTGCCGACACTGTCCTAATGTAGTATGGATCTTTCTCAACGTACAGACCTGATTGAAACATATTTATGCCAAAAAAACAAAATCTGGTCCATCTGTTTATTACCAATTATATTCCACCAGAAAACAACTCCAAAAAACTATGTGCAAAGAAAGTCTTAGATGTCAAATAGTGTGTAGAACTTACGCAATCTTGATATTATAGTTTTCATATACGATAAGTTTGAAACCTCATACTACACATGCTCTTTGGATCTCGAGTATTATCAAATAAATATTAATTAAAAAATTAGTTGTTAAAGTATAAAATAACGATATTTAGTGGTTTTAACACATAAGGTTACCCTGGGGCAAATGTAGAGATGATGAACTATATGTCATAAACCACGATGTAGAGTGATTCACCAGCGTTAACCATGTGGAGGTTTTGTCGGTTTTGAGGGTAACACTAAACTTGATTTATAACGTTTAAGATTTAGCTGCATTTAACATTTAGCATTCAACGTTTAACATTTAACTTGGTTCATAACGTTTAGCTGCATCTAGACCTTTCTAGGTATCTCAACTGCACTCGGTTACATGTTTATATTTCGTCGATCGTATTAAGCTCTTAGATGTTTATATCATGTATTGATATATAGAGAGAGAGAGAATAATATAACGTACCTAATACTCGAGTACGGTTTAAGATAATCCTATGGTAGGATTAACGGTGATCATTCATCATAATGAGCTCATCGTTGATTATCAAGAAATATTTTGTTTTATTCTGTTTTGTTTTTAACTACCCAGTTCTGGCATCTACCCAATCTATCTACTGATAGATAGATCACCGTAGATTTCAACACCAAGTATTATAAACGATACCCGCTCTCGGGTACATAAACAGAATCACATATATCTCTATATATATTTGATTATTATTATTATTTAAGATAAGATATTAATAAAACGTAACGTTTCAAGTTGTTGGTTAATGACCATCAATTTGTTTGGTTTATATGATCATGTTAATGCATGTTAACACATTAATCACGTTAAAGTACAGAGGAAAAACTCCTGTAAAACTTAAAATGGTTAACGAGTAGAACAAGCATTAGTTTCATTGCTATACATTTGCATAACTAACCATCGATTTCAAAAGAAAGCAAATATGATCATTTTCTGCTTTCTGATATTCACTTCCAAGTTGTTCACTTTGCTCACCTTCTCTTCTCCTTTACCTGAACACTCTGAAATCATTCGGAACTCCTGGAATACATGAACAAAAAGGTATCATCATCAATTGCACTCGAACAGCAGCAGTAGCAAATGATCACGATATTCTTCAGGCTCATCATCACATTCAGCATGAACAGACAAACAAAGGGCCCATATAAACTCTCGTCATATGATGGGAGTTTATATGGGCCCTTTGTTTGTCTGTTCACATCCACATAGCCACATCGTCAGATCTCATCTTCATATGATGATCGATATATTTTGTTCTCTGTCACTGAATGATCCTTCCGCCTTTTGGCATCAACGACAGAATGTTTATCAACTCCACGTGATGAGACAGCCAAGGCTCATGAGGATGAGCTCAGTCACGGGAGGCTTTAGATCTAGACTTGACTGCTTGGAAATGTAAAAAGCATATTATGATTGATCTAAGAAAGCTTCCCTGCAGTACGAATCGTACTAGACTTGTGTGTTCTTATTATCTTCAAGAAAGCTATCCATGAGGCCTGAGCAAAGATGAATCCTCGTGTCCCCTATAAGAATTATATATCCATATATCATCAACCGTTGCAGGAGTTGGACAGTTACTCAATTCACTTGAAGCATGGGTTTCAACAGTTTGCTTTTCCTTTTCACAATTCCTTTCTCCACGGAAGTGCAGAGAGCTCGAATATGCATGCACCATGCATTCACTTCTGGCACGGGAAAGAAAGACGAAAAGCTTGAAGAGATGAGCTAAATCTAGCAGTGCAACTGGAGCAGGAAGTGCAGTGGGGGGTCTTATCAAATTTCTGGACCTATCAATCAAAGTTAAATTGTAGCTGTTTATGAAGTGTTAGTTGTAATTCTTTGTAATTTACTAAATTATAAGTAACATTAAAATCAAAATATATTTAAAAACAAAATATATGATGATTTTAGTTGTTATATTATTATATATTATGTACATAATGCAGGCAGGAAAGTCCAGAGAAATCCATAAACCATGTATGATCTTGGTTTGATAAATCAATAATTTTAGTAAGAAATTAAGGCTCTGTATATCTACTGCAATATGCACGGTTGCCAGACAAAGATGTACACTCCATTGACTCCACTCATTAATTTGCTCCCCCGAGAATCATTTCAGAGCACTATTTACACACTATTGAGAGTACTATGGGTTAGAAAGGGTCAATTGTATGCATTTGGTAAAGTAAAAGAGGTGAACAAACTGATGCATATATATATATTCTTTTTCTTGTTGTGTTTCAAAATCGAATGTTAGCTGTGGAAATGCATAACAAAGAAAATGGAGAAAATGACTTGTAATCAAATAATTAATATTTCATCATACACATCCAAAGGGTCAGTAGCTTGTGAAGCTGTGCTTTTGTTTTTACCAAAACTATCCAAAGTGTACGTCAGACAAGAAGAAAGAAGAGGACAAACGGGATAACGGGAGGAAAATATAGCACGTGGATTTGCTCTCGGGTAAAAGTGGAGTCGGCAAGTGTTCCAGGGGCGCAGAGTAAACTCGTGGAGTCTTTTCTGATTTTGTCTCTGTCTTTATCTTATATAGATATATTATATAAAACTTTAACCCTAAGTTCATATTTATATTCACATTTATTTTTAAATATTAAGTATTAGATGAATGAAGCGTTACGATAACATCCAGACAGAACCCATAAGTGAAACGCGTAAATACAAGTACTCAGAGAGTACAAGACTGTGGGCCAAAGTCCAAAACACCATTAATATATAGTAACTGTTAATTTATTAATTTAATATTTATATCAGAAAAAGTTAAGTAATAAATTAATGGTGGCATGCCACCGTCTCTTTGGAAGATGGAGAGGGTCAATATGCATGCCCCAAAGTACTGATGTGTTACCAGTAAAAATACATCAAAATAATTCAAGAAAGAGTATTTCTATTAGAAAGAAGAACATGAAGAAACTTAACTGGATAGTTGTAACAAGAAGAGTTTGTCTTTTGTGTACGTGTGTGGACCTCACAGGAGACGTTACACATAGATGCAGAACAATAAAAAAAATACAATAAAACAATAAGTGCAACGCAAAGAGGTGCTCCTGCTCCAGCATCTTCTATTTTCTTGCAGTTGCATAAAAAATATGCTTCTCGTCTCAAAAAGAGATTAAAAGTACTCCATCCCCTTGAACGAGGGATTTTCTATTCTATTCTATTCTTTTTTATAGTTTATGATAGAACCTTCAACCTTCTTCACACAAAAACTCCAAGCATGACAAGATCCAGATCTCTCGAGATAAAGATCTTCATTCATGTTTTCCAATGTGGAGAGATAAGAGGGATTTTGTATCACGTACCTCATTATAGCTAGAATGCTGTTAAGTAAATTAATTCATTCAGTGCTGGCGTGGAATGGAGCAACTTCGAAGTGGCGAGTGTGGTCATTTTCTGTTGTAGATTTTGTGTTCTGAAGTTCTCTTTCTTCATGATCTCTCGTTGCATTCTACGATGTCGATAGTAACTATCACTTTTCGCTTTGGGGTTGACGCAAACGTTTGAAACAGGTAACTTTCTCGTGGTGCTTCACTTTACTTTTACAGTGATTTCAATATAATTCATTCACTTCCACTTTCACGCACATGGGTTGCATGAAACATTTCTGGTGAATGCAATAGATATGCACGAAATATATACGGAATGTAAAAAAAATTGCACGAATTAACAGAATGATTCAGTAGATTGCACGAATAGATTATCATTTTTTAAAAAAATATGATAAAAATCCAAAAGTAAATCTAGGATGTGTACTTTCAAATCAATACGGTATTCAGTAAAGTAACATTTGATTTTCGTTTTGATTTTGAAAATCATGTAACAACCGAGTAAATTTCTAACGCTTACATCATTGTTGAAATCTTGAAGATCATGCTCTCAGGTCAAGTGTTAAGTAATCGGTGAAAGTTAATTCTTCTTCACCTTTCATTGTATTTCTATATCTACCATCAAAAATATTTGTCATGCAACCTCAATTCTAATTGGAGTTTCATGAAACAACTCACCTTATGTATTTACATCCATCGCAGCTAACTTGTAAGATCCATAAGTTGAGGTCCCCAACCATACCTTAGCATGATTATTTTACGACTTAAACTCATTCTATGACATTAGAAGCCACTTACACACTTGATTTTTATGGTATTTGTAGCTAACAGCATGAAATAGAAATGTTTTTTGGAAAAGAAATTGAAATAAAAAACTAGTCAAAGACAAATCGCGCGAATAGTTATGTCATTCGTTGTGCAAAATTCACGAATCCGAAATAAAGATACTTTTAGATTTGGCAACTATATGATCAGTACGGTATTAGAGTATTGCATTAGGAGTCGAAGGTCTCGAGAAACATTACTGTTGTGACAGGACAATAAACCTAAAGTATTTATGTTTACTCTAAAGATTTGGACGAAACAGACAAGCTTGCACTAGCGTCCAGATTGTATCTTTCTTTCACCTTTGTAACTTGTTCTCTTTCCACGAGGTTGAAAGTTAACTCAGGCAACCGGTAAAACAATCGAAATTCAGGCATTACTGAACTGAAAGTATTCACGTTGGATCCGTAGTTTTACCTATAAGGCTCTAAGCTGTTCAGTCGGGTGGGTAGCATTGGGAACGACGGAACGTTTGTCCAAGAATAGGTTTTGCTAGGAGAGAGAACGCGACGCAATGAATAGCCAACGGATGGAAAGACTCCATCAAGTCTCACAAGGAAAAGAAGGACCCGAAGGGTCAAGCAACCAACGCTCGAAGGGAGGAAGAACACCCCGCTATCAGTAGCTTTAAGGTCGCCTACCGCTGAAGAGCAGTGCAGGACGTTGGAGAGAGTTATGATCCTGAAAGGGTATCTTCGATGGTCGGTAGCGGGATCATCTCGAGGAAACGCTGAACAGCAGCAACCTGCACCTTGACGTCTGTTTCTACTATGTTTAGCATACTCGTGGAATCTCATGGAAGCTCATAGACAGAAATGTAATTAGAGGTTATTGCACAATACGTTGACCCAACAAGTATAAAAGGTTGAGCATTGTTCTCCAGAGCCTGGTGACTGGTCCATGCCGTTCAACATCGAAGTTCGAACTCCACTGCCGGGACCAACGTTGGTCGGGTCTGTGTGGAGTCTGTGGACTCTGGACTCTGGATCTGATGTCAATTCATCAGGAGTGAAGGGGTGGGCATATTCACTAGTCGAGCTTTTCCCATGGGCGACGCGGGAACTTCAAGGAGTGGTGTCATCCGCGTACGAGCTTAGCTCCGCGGTAAACAAGCTTTGGAAACAAATCAAACTCAGGAATGAATCTCGCGAGCTTTCCGAATCAATGGAGCAGCTTGGCCTTTCATGCAAACTGTACCGGGCTAGGGTTGGGAAATAACTGCATAATCTGTGGTACAATCACCACGGATGCAGCTCTTTACCGTAACCACCGGGTATTTGAATGTTGGGCTGGCGAAAACAGTGATGTCCTAACAAAATTGCAGTAGAGATGTCATGACGTAAAGGCGAGGGATCTCGTCTGTACTCGTCGATGAACGGATGGGACAGAACGGTGAAATCCTTGAAGTCCTGTCCTGGTGTAATCAATACATCTGCGTATTCTGTTAATGTCTGTAGCATACGATTTGTAGAACTGGACTGGATGTCTTGGGAATTGGGGAAAAAGTCGTGTCAGAAAGTTGTTTGTCCGTGTACGAGGTCTGTGCAGCAGTGAAATGGAAACAACAACTACTGCAAAAGGGGGAAGAGTCCGGAAGACCAGCGAAGCCCATACGAGAGAGAGAGCGAGAGAGAGTTTGGATAGTGGTACTGACTGCTTCCGGAAGGTACAGCAGAGAAAGGCTGACAACGTCGACTTCGACGATGCATAGAGTCGTGGAGAGACTGTGACGAACGAGAGTCGAGTTTATGTCGAGGTCAGTCAGAGCTAGTCAGAGGTTCAGTCCACGCCATGGGAGAGGAAAGTTTTCTCGAAACGTCAGACAGGTGAATGAGCGTAGAAAGTGATTTTCAGCGCAATCAATTGGACGAACAGGCCAGTAGCTGTACTGTCCTTTCCTCCCTTCCTAGATTACATCAGTCAATAAATAATAGTCCTGTAGGTGCAGTCCGAGTTTGAGCTTGCATAGATCAGTCTCCCGGGCAAATGCAGGCGTCTGGCTGATGCTTATGGGTGGATTGACTCCGATTGAGTGGGTAGATTGGATTCGTTTGCAGTAGTACTCTTAGCTGCGACCGCAGCGGATTCACGGTGGTGTTAGTCAGGTGGTTCTCAACGCCTGGACTTTTTGGCACATGTTACTGTCAAGGAGTGTTCTCTCTCTCTCTCTCTCTCTCTCTCTCACACACACACACACACATACACACGGTTTGTGATGTACTTCATTACGCCTACAACCTCCCTGCTATAAGTTTCGACATTCAAGCTGGGTACTCAGTCATCTCAGTACGGTATCCGGTTGACCAGGAGTTTGTCGACTTGATTACATGAAACATCTACAGAGACATTGTAGACATTGTACACAGTAGTATACAGTATTTGGCGGTTCGATCAATTTCGATCTGGCCTTATCCTCGTCAGATCATCCGGACCTAAAGGAGGCGTTTTTATCTGCCCAGATGCAAGAGATCACTGGTATACTTTGGTCAATGACGTCTCTCGTTTTCCTATTCCTGCTCCTTCCTCGTTCCTCCTTTAGCGCCAGTCCTGCAAGTTTGATGCGTAGGACAGCGAGCTGCCGAACGCATCATCTTCCTTTTACTCTCCCGTTTCTCTTGACTCCTACTTCTCGTACCCACGTCACAAACTATCTTTGTCAATTTCTCATTGCAGTACTTAATGTAGCATCTGTAGCATGCGTTCTAGCAATTGTACATTCTTCTCCCCTCCTCCATTTTGAAGTAGGCTACTGGCGACTTTTGCCGAGCAGATGTTGGGGAAGCACCAAGCATATCTGTGGCTGGTCTGCTAGACTGCTACGTCTCGACCTACTTTAGAGAGCCAGACCCTCCCATTTTTCCTTATCGCTTCAACGCTTTCGATTAATCCAGACTACGGTAAACTGCATTCCTGCATCGTTTTCTGAGTGCCTCACACAGAACTCTACCTTTGGGAAAGAGGAACCCATGGACCAAAACCTTCCTCAGAACTTCCTCTGTGATCTTACTTGCACTCTCTACGGTACCCGGAAAATCACTTGGTACGTACACTCACACTCCGCTCTTTCTTTCCAAGCAACATCTCGCTCGCGGTCCATTTTGGTTAAGGCCTCTAAAGTTAAAAGCCAAACGGTTCAAATTCTGATCAACTATAAAGAATCATGTTAGCTGAACTTAGCCCCAACATGAATACAAAGTCAAAGGGCTAATAGTTTTTATGGTTTGATGCAATTTTACTTTGCTTTCAATGCAGAAGTGCGATGAATGATGTGCCTCTCTTTTGTAAAGCCATGGGATGATCAGAGAGTTGGGCATGTCATAGAGTACCAGTAGCAGTTGACTTGAGCAAAATCGTCTGAAAACTGTCAGTTCTACTCCACAAGGAACCGGTACGAGACATGAATACTTACCTTTCCTGGATGAAAGACAGCAAGATCAGTACAGATATCTAAACATGTATTTCATGATGATCGCTGGTGGTGGGTTTTGCGAAAAGGTTTCCTACTGCAGGTATGACTGTAATCCTCTCACACGCTGGAGAATGTGTTGAAATCACGGAACCTCAAGACCGACCAACCGACCGAGAGAGTAGAAGGCCTGCTTTTCAATACCGTCAGTCTTCTTCAACATGTATATGGTGCTCTTGTAGCATATGTTCCGAGTGTCTGCAAAGTTCTAAAGCGTACGTACGTACCTCTATACCCCCTACTCGTCAGAAGTGCGTAGGCATTATCAGAGACATCTTTCGCTTAGTCTGGACTCTGGCAGACAGCTAAACGCAGATCAACATTAAATCTGTCCGTGCACTGAAACCACAGAATTCAAGCATACCGTGGTCCCAAGTATATTCGCGATGGCGCGTTTCACTTTGGAACTTTTAGCGAAAGTTCTTACGGTATTTTAGCTTCCAGCGAATAGTAAGACCAAAGTCTGTAACTCAAGCGAATGTCTATTCACAATCTTGAATATTAGTTTAACATATATAAACTAGATATTACATATTATAAATATGATATATAAACTAAATATGATAAACTTTTTTTGTGATTGAATTCGTGAAATATCTACAACTAATAAATTCAAGACGTGAATAATTTCTCAAACATGGTGCTAACTATTCGCGTACAAAGCTACCGAGAATATACATGAGATGATGAGAGATAATTCGGATTACGTATAATGTCAAACATTTTGTAATGTTCTACAGCAGATCTTGGAATCGAGTCTTTCATTTCTAACCAATGAGTCGTCAAACGTGAACCTCCTTGAAGACTGGTATATTTTATTTGTGTCTCCAGATCCTATTCGTTAAACTTTCCGCTAATAAACACAGAGGATTTGATAACCGTTGAACGGGTTTAGAATAACCAACTAGTCTTTTGCAGGTCTCTGGTCTTAATCTCAGATTCCAAAACACAGTGGAAACTATTCTGGGTCTAGGTTGGATCAAATTTGGACAGTGCTTCCGTTACTAGTGATCAAGTCGGAACACCAAGACTCACGGGAGCAACAGCCAAGACTAGGAAACCTAGTGGATGCTAGGAAGTAGGAAGACAAAGTAAAACACCGAAATAGAGTCAACATCACACCAAACACTTCCCATCCAGCTTTGGCACCCAATCCAAGCTTACTTATCATAGAATAAAGCAAATCACGGGCTCATATACATTACACGGCGTTTACTTGCTGAGAAGGTCACAAAGAGCTCTTGGACCGGCAATTCTTCACTGCTCTGCAACTCTCCTATGAGAATTTCACTCCAGAACTAGAATTTCTCCAGAAAACTTATCTTCACTCTGAACGTTCTGATTTTTCACTCAATAGACTAAATCTCAAATTGAAAGTCTGACCAACGCTAGAACCCCCTGGCACCTTTAGCCTGAAACTATTTATCAACAATATGCTCTCTGTGTAACTTGGTATGTGCCTCCAGTTTGTAAATCTTCTTCTGTGTTCACTGTGTATCAGTCTCTGCTCAGCATGTGCTCTCTCGTATGTCACCAGCCTCAGGAAATAATAATAATTCTTTTTAGGGTTCACGGACCTTTTTATCTGATCTCTATGAATCTACCCTGTGACCTTGTAGCTGCCATGTCAATACGTCTAATCACTGCCCATATATTAAAAAACGGCGTTACAATCGTCCTAACCAACAAAATGCAATTCTTCCACAGAACCGCGGTATCTACAATATCACATTAGGAACAACACTTTCTCAAATCCAGAGAAACACTACCCCATCCAGGGTAAGTTTAAGCTTTTTCTCAGATCTATGCTCCATTACCGAGCATTCCTTGAAGCTTTCAGGTGAGACAAAATCCTAACTTCCAAGTGGTGAACTCGTCTGTTTTTTTTATCCGCCTCCTTACTATGATACAACATAGTAGCTTCAGCCTAAACTTGATTGACATTCGACAGTCATAAGTAGTCAGCAGATCACAACTCCACCTTTAGACGAGCAGATTGGTCGGATCTACTCAGTTCCAGTGTCCTTGAAGGGCCCTTTTGCATGACTCTTCTGACTCGGTTCAATCACCGCTTAGCTGAAAGAGAACACTGCGGATTATCGTCGCATAAAATATCTACGCAGTGGTTCCTAGAACTTGTACAGTGCTAGATCATCCAGGAACTCCCAAACTTCACTTACCAATCCCGGAACTCTACATGTCCAACGACACAGATATTGAGTAACGGGTTCTCCAGCTCCATCTGGATTCAGCGATGCTCGATGATCTACTATCTCAATCAACTCAAGATCGTTAGCTTTTGATAATGTTTGTAACACCGGGTGTCAATTCTGATATCTTCCTGGCAATGACTCTAGTTCTTCGCAAAACATTTTCAAGTTAGAAACATGAATGATGGGGTGATAATGCTTCATACTAGCTGGAAAATATAACTTATACGTCACAAGATCTAACTTCTTCTCAATCAGGAATGGTCCTGCCCACTTTGGAAGAAGCTTCTTAACTAAGTCCACCCCCGATGGGATTCGAAGTTTTTGGTTCGTAACCAAACTCTCTGCCCTTCTTCGAACTGTACGTCTTGGAGTGCTAAGTATGCACAACAACGGTTTGCATACTTAGCATACTGTTGTTGTGCCTTCTCCATGTGTTTCTTTACCTCTTGAAACACTGTACCCTGAAGCCGTATAAAAGTCTCTAGATCTGGAAGATCCTGATTTGACCTCCTTGTAGTCAGAGCTATAGGAGTCCAAGATGCATGAGAGCCACGATAAACCACTTCAAATGGTTTAAATCTTGTACTCGAATGCTTGGTGTTGTTATATGTAAACTCCACCAAGTCCAAGTGCTCGCTCCAATCACTCTAATCTCGCATGATATATTTCTCAATCCTTGCTCCACTATCTGTATCGTCTTTTCCGTTTGACCATCAGTTTCAAGATGATAAGAGGAACTGAATTTGAGAGTAGTTCCGAGTCTTCGACACAAACCCTTCCAGAACTCAGCTTCAAACTTCTTATTCGAGTCTGAAACAATATCTTTAGGCATCCCGTAATACTTAAAAACATATCGAATGAATAACTCAGCGGCACCTTTTGACGTCACTGCTTCCCTACAAGGGATGAGGTGAGCTTGTTTGCTGAAACGATCGATGATAACTAGCAAAGCGTCAAAACCTCATGACTCAGGTAAACCGGTGCATAAGTTCATACTTATGCTCTTCTAAGGCCCATCAGGTATTGACAAAGGCCTCAGCAACCCTGCAGATCTCCTTCGCTCAGTTCGTTGTTGCTGACATGTCAAGCAAGTCTGCGCGTACTTGACTACATCCTCAAATATGGATGGTCAATAGAACTGCTCTTTAACTCGTTGTAATGTTCTATTCTGTCCTCCATGTCCAGCTAGTTCACAATCATGACATTCTTGCATGACTAATGTCCTTAGTGATCTGGCTGGAACATACACTTTGGTTTGCTTATAAAACAAAGGCCATTGCGAAAGAAGAGATTACGTACCAATGGATCTCTCTCTTGTTGACTGGTCCAACGTTGAGCTTGAGGATCGTCTGGTAATGCTTGTCTGATTTGATCCAAAAGCTCTTCACTTGTGTCTTGAGTTGTTAACGTCTGGACACGTCTGCTTAGCACATCCGCTGGAATATTTTCCTTCCCCTTTTGATACCGCCATTCAATATCAAAACGTGCAAGCTCCACTTGCCACCTCTATTGTTTACGTGACAAACGAGGTTTACTCTGAAAGTATGTATTACTCTCGCAGTCCTTTACAACAGTAACTTTGCTTGGAAACAAATAATGCTCCCAACATTTCAGACAGTGAACAACTATGAACATCTCCTGTTCATGAGCAGGCCATTTCGCATCTGTTTCTGAAAACTTGTGACTTTCGTAAGCCACTGGATGCTTTCTTTGCATCAACACTCCTCAATGGCTCATTGAGAAGCATTTGTGTGAACCTCGAAAGGTTCTCTCATCTTTGAAAGAGCTAGCACGAGCATTTCTGTCAGTGCTTGTTTCAAATCTTGAAACGCTCTTTCAACTGCTAGGTTCCAAGTAACCTTGGAAGTTTACGCAATAAGTCAAACAAAGGTGCGGCTTTATGCGCGAATTGATAAACAAAGCGTCGAAAGTATGTGGTTAACCCAAGAAAAGATCTGAGCTCATGAACACTCTCAGGTCTCTTTCATTCGACAATGACTTGAATCTTAGCCCCATTAGGATGAATACCCTTTGCATCAATCAAACATCCTAAAACCACCACACTCTCTTGTCCAAAAGAACACTTGCTCTTTTTGAGATACAATTGGTGTTCTTCTAGGCGCTTGAATACAGTTTCAACATCTGTTAGATGTTGATCCCAAGTTGATGAGAAGATGATGATATCGTCTAAGTACACGATAACACTCTCATCCAAGAGATCTTTGAAGATCTCGTTCATCAGCTTGCAAAAAGTACCAAGTGCATTGGACAATCCAAACGGCAACACTGTATACTCAAACAAGCCACACCTCATCCTTATAGCCGTCTTCTCTTCATCTTGTTCTTTGATCCGGATCTGGTGATATCTAGAACGAAGATCCAAATTCTGTGACAAATTGATCGGTGATTTCATCCATAAGAGGAAGAGGGTACTTGTTCTTGACAGTAACATTATTAAGTGCACGGTAGTCTGCACACATGCGAATACCACCATCTTTATTGATGACGAACAACACCGGGACATCATAAGATGATATACTGGGTCGTAAGATACCATGAGCTACCAACTCTTTCAACTGAGTCTTTAGCTCTGTTAGTTCACCAAACGACATGCGTCTTGATGGTACTACAATAGATGTAGCTCCAAGAACCAGATCAATAGCATGATCCAAGACCCTTCTCGGAGAAAGTCATGTTGGTAACTAGCTCGGCATTATGTGAGAATATCTCTCAATCTGTATTTGCATGTTAGGATGTATGGGAAGAGCAGCAACACGTTCTTCCTCATCCGTCTTCACCTTAGTTTTAGACATCACTGCAACCCAAGCTTCTTCAACCGACTTAATCTGCTTTCCAAACTGTCTGGCTGTGCAGATATGAAATGTCACCTTGGCTCGTTGAAACCTACAGGCAGCATGGTTTGGCTCCTTGGGTCTCTCTTTGATGATCAATGGATGTGGTTGATCCAAGGCCCATCGATCCATGACTATGACGGGTAACCAAGACCAAGACAAAATACCCTCCATTGTGTCACTCAAGTTCATAATCAGAAATTCATGCTTCTTGGTTACTCCCTCCAACAGTAATATGAACACTCATGAGCTTTTTTGTAACTGTTGTGCTATCTTGCACAAACCTTACCAACAACGGGCTCATGATCTTGATTCTGGTCACCCCTAAAGTCTCGATCAATTTTTCATCCAAGACATTCACTTCTCCAGTATCAATAAGCAAACAACACTGTTGATTTTTTATTTTCACTTCAATCCACGGTAGAAAATCTCCATGTTCTACCAAATGCTCGCCAGCACATACCTCTGCTTCAGTAGTCGTCTCAACTAGTTCTTCAACACTGGCTGTCTCTTCAGCTATCAACCCACAAACATTGCTCGTTGTTGAACATTAAGGATACTCACGAGCGATATGACCATCACATCCACATCGAAAATAGATGATCATCCTTGAAGGTGTAGTACTGCTAGCTCCACTGCTCCTAGCACATGAAGTCAAAGCTTGGTTTGATCTTGCATTGGATGCATAAGATCTAGTAGGTCGTGTCTGAGTGAGATCACGAGTAACTCCTCGCTGCTGAGATCCACGAGGAAATCTCTTTCCTGATGCACCAAATCTTTCACCACCACGTCCTCTACCACCTCAACTATGAGAGGATGCTATCTGTCCTTGAGGATTATGCCAAAATTCTCTACTAGGCTCGTCACCACTTGTTCCACGCTGAAACTTGGAAGGCTGCATGATATAGTTACGTTCCCTAGTGTTCTCTACTGCTTCCAGATATGCAAACAAGTCTTGCATGTCCTCAGACTTCTGAAACATAACCCAGCTATCAAACACACTAGCATAGAAACCTTGCAGACCTTTCTTCAAGTGAAACAACAAGTCGGTGTGATCCACCATGTGCAAACAAGTAACCAACTCAGAAAACCGCTGGAGGTACTGACTGATACTCCATGTCTATCTCAGATGAATGAGCTCTAGCTGAAACTGTGTAGCTTCATCAATTGATACCAAATGTCGTCAGAGTTCATCTTTCAACTCCGGCCAAGTGGACATAAGGGTTGTTCCATTCAAACTTCTCATCCGCTGTTGACCTCCATACCATTCCTTCGTCTCTCCTTCTAGTCTCTTATGTCACTTTTGCTTGAGCTAAATCCGCCTTAAGCACCTTGTTCTCAGCTTCCACTTGTTCAAGTCGGCCTTCCAACTTCTTCAAAAACGTCTTCATCTCTTTCATCCCAGTCGGCACGGCTTCCATTGTCGATGGTGTTCAACAAAGATTCAACTTGAACTTGCTCTGATACCAACTGTAACGTTCTACCGCAGATCTCGAAATCGAGTTCTTCGTCTCTAACCAATGAGTCGCCGAACGTGAACCTCCTTGAACACCGGTATATTTTATTTGTGTCTCCAGATCCAGTTCGTAAACTTTCCGTTAATAAGCACTGAGGATTTGATAACTGTTGAACATGTTTAGAATAACCAACTAGTCTTTTGCAGGTCTTTGGTCCTAATCTCAGATTTCAGAACACAGTGGAAACTATTCTAGGCCTAGGTTGGATCAAATTTGGACAGCGCTTCCGCTACTGGTGATCAAGTCGTAACGCCAGGACTCACGGGGAGCAACAGCCAAGACTAGGAAACCTAGTGGATGTTGGGAAGTAGAAAGGCAAAGTAATTACACCGAAATAGAGTCAACATCACACCAAACACTTCCAATCCAGATTTGACACCCAATCCAAGCTTACTTATCATAGAATAAAGCAAATCACGGGCTCATATACATTACACGGCGTTTACTTGCTGACAAGGTCACGAAGAGCTCTTGGACCGGCAATTCTTCCCTGCTCTGCAACTCTCCTATGAGAATTTCACTCTAGAACTACAATTTCTCCAGAAAACTTATCTTCACTCTGAACGCTCTGATTTTCCACTCAATAGACTAAAACCTCAAATTGAAAGTCTGACCAACGCTAGAATCCCCCTGACACCCTTAGTCTGAAACTATTTATCAACAGTATGCTCTCTGTGTAACCCGATATGTGCTTCTAGTCTGCAAATCTTCTTCTCTGTTCACTGTGTATCATTCTCTGCTCAGGGTGCTCTCTGGTATGTCACCAGCCTCAGGAAATAATAATAACTCTTTTTAGGATTCGCTAACTCTTTTATCTGGTCTATGTGAGTCTATCTTGTGATCTTGTAACCGTCATGTCAATACGTCTAATCACTGCCCATATATAGAAAAACAGTGTTACAATCTCTTTTACATCGCAGTTCTGGAGCAACTACGGCGGTCCTATCCGACCTCTACAGTACTGTACCCGTCTAGTATCTACCCTCTGAAACCCTAAACGTACTGTTCCCACCCCCTTCACCGGGAAGATAGCGCACTGGTTAGTATTAATAGACGGTGTCATTTCTTCATAGACAAGGAGGTATGTTTGTGACTCGATTATGGATTTTTGTTTCTCTATTCTGAAAAGCAATTGGCATCGATCTGAAACTCTAACTCTGAGTAGAGTAGAGAAATAGAGTCCCCTTGAAAGAGATCGATCAAGATCGATGTGTAAATAAAATTAATAATTTAGTTGTGTAATTAAGGAAAGTTATCTAGTTAGAATAGATTTATTTTATTAAATTTTATAGAAATAGATTTGTAAAGAAATTATTATTAGTAAGAGATGGTACAAGATCTGATTAAAAAATCAAACAATAGATAATTGGTGTTTATGTAATATCAAGTTTTGAAAATACACAAAAACCTGAAGACATGGATAAACTTAAAAATGTAAGATTCTAATATCTTGAGGTGAAATAAACACAAATATCTAACAACGGGAGAAGAAAACAACCATACTCAAAGTCTTCGAAGAGTCTTCGAAGAGAGAATAATTTAGGATTTTCTTCTTCAACCTGAACAGAGTAGAACAATGTATCTAACCTAGTAAATTTTGGTACCTCTAGAGCTATTACTAAGAGGTAGAATAGAGCTTATTGTTGCAACATTGTTCTTCTTCTCTCGAGTTCTGCTCGACTATCACAGTCTCCTCGTGGATTATGCCAGTGGTAACGTGGTTGAATCCTCGGACTGAATCCAGAAAAGAACGTCTGGACTGTTGTTTCCTTGCACTGACCTAGAACTTTAACATTCTCGTCTACAATAATAGCATCAGGAAAATGATTTCGAACGAATTAGAGCCACGGCGTGCCTTGTCAACAATGTTATACCTAACTCACAATTCTTGTCATCAAGCATCATTCGAGGCTGTCCTTATAGCTCGACGATTTGTCGTTGGCTTCTCCAATAGTTGAGATTCAAGAAATAACACCTCTGTTGTCTCATTGGAATGAGATCCAAAGCACAAGCTCTAGCTTGTCTTCCAACCGCTGCTTTGAACGGGGTTTAACTATCTAATAGTTTAACCCCGTTCTTGATATTTAGTGTTTGGGTTATCTAGGCCTTTCATCTTTTGACTTACTCAGATGCAAAACGTAGTTCTCAAGTTTATCAAGAGCAATTTGATCATAACGTTTCAGTCCGAGCTCCAAAATTGACATGGTAAATAGTACTGGAAAGCACAACATTAACAAAAATGCTTAGATTTTGATCCAAGCATTATCAAATATTATTTACTCAAGTTTCAAGTTGTCTGACATGCCCGAGAAAACTCTCATTTAAAGAGGAATTTTGAGTTCAAAAATAGATCTAGAAAAGTCTCTCAATAGACCTCTTCTGCATCAGGAGGAAGAGTTTAAACCTCGAGTATGAGCATAAAAGTATGAAAAAAATACTCTTTTTTCTTCATAATGTTCTTTGAGTATGAAGAAAATAGTCTGTTCTAAGCAAGAACTCTAGGATCCTCATCTTAGCAATTCTTTGTCAATACTAAATAGATGGCTTTGAGATGAATCATAACTTCTAAAACTAGTGAATAGTTTTATCCTCATTCTTTATTTCACAGATTCCAAAATGAAATGAGAAAATAATCACCATAACCATTTTGTGCACAGCCGGTAAATTTCTCAGTTCTCTTATGATAAACTTTCAAAATAAGATATTCTGGTATAGGGTAATGCACTCCCCAGAGTGGTACATATGGGAAGTGTCTAACATGCGTAATCCACTCTCGAGCAGTGAGTTTAGTATATAACACGTATGAAAAATTTGTGTACGTGCTTGTGATTTCATATTGCTTGCTCGTGATATTACATTATCCCAAGTAAAATTTCTCATGATTTCATATTGCTTTTTCATGATATTACGTTATCCGACGTAAATTTTTGTAAAATTTTCCCAATGCTTTACGGTTACCAGGAGCACTTGTAATCGTATTCAGGGTTTCAGGACTACCGTAGTGAAATTATTGAGCACGATCACCTTATCTATATTCAGAACCGTACGGATTTTTTGGCTAGATACACTGATTTTTTGGTTAGACTTGTTTCGCTCTGAAGCTTTCTGCAGCCTTCCGTTGCTGCCTTTGCACAGCCTGAGACCTCCCGGCAGGACTCGACCCCGACCCCATTGGGGCCCAGCTACGGGCGGATGGAGTTGCCAACAAGCTAAAGTAGAAGAGAACAGCCACGACTTGCTCGACTTCAAATCAGTGTTACATGAGGTAGGTGGGTTTCGACAAAACCTGCCGCCAGTCCGACGGAGTTCACGACATCGATGAACTTTTCCTTCCACGGATTGTTGGGTTGAGCCAGAAATTACGCGTCACTGCAGTAAAAGGTAAAGTGAAAGCAGCAGTGGACCACGAGGATTGGGGAGAGGGAGATCCGCTCATTCCAGTCTCATACCTACGTACGGGCCCATGCTTGGCTCTAGCATCGGCATGGAAGCTTTTCACCGTCCCCTCCCCTCCCCTTCATTCGCGCTAATCTAACTCTGCTTTTGCTTGGCCAGCTAGAACAGCTAGGCATGGAGAACGAACGAAAACGTTGTCTTGAATTGGATCTGTGACTTCTTTTCCAAGCTGCGAAGGCCGAGGAGCCTCAGAAGAGGGCAAAAAGCTTGCGGCCGGATGAGACAAGCAAGCTAGCAAGCTCCATCCGTTGGCTATTCATTGCGTCGCGTGTTTTCTGATGAGACAGGCAAACCTTTGGAAACAAGGAGTTTATCCGGATCTAAATTCTTCCCTCTCTTCTTTCCGTCGTACTGTTACTCCTCGATCCGTCCCTCTCTCTTCTTAACTTATTTGTCTGTAAATAAGACAAAATAGATTACATGACAAAATTCTACTCTCTTCTTTTCCGGGTTTCACCGTATATTCGATCTTCCCTCTTCAAGCAGGCTGGAAGTCCAGGCGTCAGCCTAAAAGAGTGCCTACGTTCCCCTTTACCCACGCCTCTATGCTACCTACCTAGACCCTAGACCTGCGCCAGTTCCGTGCCATAGATAGAGAGATCTCATGCAAACTTTAGAAGATCAGAATTGCATCATTTCACGGGCAGAATCGCATTTTTGTCCTGGCATCATACCGGATGAAACTATCCATCCAGATTACAGAGCCTCAAGCTTTTCGTATATCCCAAGACATGTTTGTCTCACCTCCTCCCTTCCTTTCCCTAGATAGGATAAGCTTGCAGCAGCTGGGCCTACCGGTTCATGATCAGCCTGTCAGTCTCTCTTCATATTTCATGGTCCATGTAGGGTCATGAATGTATATTATAACCGTACATGGTTTGTTTGTTAATTTAGTAGCCTATTGCCATCTGTTTCACCCAGACAATTCTAAAAGTCTAACTTCCTTGCATATATATATTCATTCTCCTCAATGAGGAGGTAAAATATTCAACAATTTAATTTATTATTTAATTTTTCTTTAAGATATATTAAGTTATAAATTTCTGATAAAATTACTCTGGTGGTAATCAGAATCTTGTATATATATTTTATATTTTATTTCCTAAGCTGGTTAGGAAACAACAAACTGGGTTTGTAAGAAGACGCAATATGTTTGATAATACAGGATTTGATCGATCAACACAAAAAGAATGATCTTTTTCTCAAACTGGATTTCAAAAAAACTTTTGATTGAGTTGACCACTCCTACCTCTGGGACACTCTTTCTACTCTCGGAGTTGGCTCTGCATTCGTAAAGCTTATTCAGGGTCTGATGATTGGTACTTCCGCTTCTGTCCATCTCAATGATCGAAGCACTTATCACTTTCACATCGTTCAAGGAGTCCGACAGGAATATCCAGTAGCTCCTCTATTGTTCTCTTTATCTACCTCTTATGCAACACTTACAAGAAGATTACGACTCTAGTGATATCAAAAGTTTTCACTTCGGCCACTCTGCAAATCTGAATACTCACTGTTTGCAAATGATATGGGTGTCTTCCTCGATCTGGACCACAACTCCTTCCTTGTGTTGCGTGCCTACATATAACTTTACGAATCAGCTTCAGATGCACTACTCAACTTACATAAGTCCAGTGTACTAGTCTTGGGTCCTGTAGAACCTCCTGACTGGTTGCTCTACTCTGGCTGTAAGATTCTGCAACCCAACATTGTTCACAAACATCTTGGTGCTCCATTTGATCAAGGTCTTACATAGTCTCAGATGCTGAAATTCTGTATAGATCGATTAGCATTTTGGGAAACATAATTTCTCTCCTTTGAGGTCTGATCTGTCTTGTGTCTTCCAAAGGGATGGGAGGTAAATCAACTGTGCATTCTTCATCAGAATACATGTGCGTAATCTATATAGAATGAGTAGAAGCCTCTCTCAAGATCTCTGCATCGTCAGCAATGAGAGTATAATGCGTTGCAGTAGAAAGTGCCTTTGGATCGTGATGCTGAGAAAGGAGAAGAGGGAGGTCATCATTAGTAGTTAGAGAATTTGCACCATTGAAGGATTGTTGAGCCATCACCGTTTTTGGAAGGAGTCCATATCATTGCAAAATTAAAGTTTGGAAACTGGTCCTTCGAAACTGTAGAAGAAGTAGTTTTCCGAAAGGAGTCGAACCGAGCAAAGATTTTAATGAGAGCATAGTTACACCCTTGCTGAGGATGTAACTGCTGATCCTCCTTGAGGCGCTATTAGATGGAAATTTGACGAGAAAGAGTTTACAAAGTCAGCAAGCTCAAGCCTACTAACTTTGAAATTTTGCATCGCAAAGATATCAGGTTGGAGTTGTGATAGAAAGTGCGTCTGGGAATGTATGGGACTGAAGATCGGTCTGAAATTCCAAAAATAGAGCCGCAGCGACGAGAAGGAATCAGCAAGCGGGTTAGCCACAAGAGGTAAGGCTGATGCTTTTTGCTTGATCTTGGCTATAGTGTCTCTGAGATTTGAAGCGCGTAGTCTTGGACCAGCAGGTTTGATAGCAGATGCTGTTTTTGCTCGATTGTCTAGAGCAGAAGTGCTAACTGGAGAACATACATTAGCATCTTTTGTTGCTTCCATCGAAGCAGACTCTGGAAGCAGGTTGCTTTGTCCAGCAATGAGATGAGTGTTATTGGAATGAAGATTTCCATCTGACAACTTTAAGGGGCAGGAATCTATCCAGTGACCGAATCTTCTACAATGAAAGCAGCAGCCTGGAATGTTGAAGAAATATAATCGGTAACCCGCATTAGTTGTGATAAAAGACGGAATTTTCCTAGCGAGGTTCCAAAGAATACAGGCTTTGGTGTGTTGAGGAGATTGATCTATAGTTGTGTGAGGGATAAGAACCACCTTGCCCAATGGAGCTAAAACAATCTCGAGCTTCTTCCGAAGAACAGTTTTCAGATCAAGAATCTCTATCCAGATCGGGATCTCGGTGGGCAAAAAGGATTCTCGTTCGGCAGCAGCAGACCAAGTAAAGATACATCCAAAGAAACCATTGAAGTTGCAAGTCCTTTGATTGAGAAGAAGTATCTTATCTTTGCCTGCAAGAAGGACAACTATGAAGTGATAGCGCCCTACGCTGCGGAAGTGATCGAAAACTATGGATAGCTTGTCTGACCATTCGGTTCTAATCCATTGTCGCAATGTCACTGCAGATGGGGTAGAACTTGGAAAGAATAAAACAAGACCTTTGTCTTCAAGCTCCTAGATCTGTGAATGCCTTCATCTAAGGTATGACAAATTTGTACTCTTGAATGGAAATATCCACGTTCACAAGCTGATGGATTGTCAATGCTTTGCGAGCTTGAATAAGCTTATCCTCCTGTAGCTCTTCTGATCGACTTGTAACATCATTGTTCATTTTCATAGCAGCAAGACAGATGGTGACCTGAAGAAAGGGATCGAGACGCAAGGTCAAGGAGCAATGAAGAGAAACCTTCTCGAACATAATGGACCTCGTGGTCTGGTTAGGCACTAATGATAGTCCACAACTTAGTCTGCAGAGAAAATAACTCAGCTAGACCAATAGACGCACAGATTATTAGCAGAGATGACACACGAGAGAGCAGAGAGTTCACGATAAGCTCCTTATATGTTGCATAGAGTCGGAGAACCAACTTCGCGTGGATGACGATCAGCACCTAGATCGATGAGCTTGATGAATGAAGAAACCTTCTGACAAGCAACAAGTGTAAGCACGCAGAGCTTTAGAAACAAGAGTGAGCATTGGTAATGAGGCATAGAGCGTAGAAGAACGGTCGACTAGATTTTGAAAATTTATCGTTAATGAAGTATTTGTTAGGAAGAAGAAGGAAGAGCAATGTGGAATAAGAGAGAACGACGAAAGATCAAAGAGATCGAATCGGGAGGAGCAACTCAGATTGCAGCGATACAGATTGCTGCTATAGTGAAAGGGATGCGCTAATCATGTACCTGATGTAGGAAAAGTCGAGGAGATCAAAACAAGAATAAAATGTAGAAAAAAAGAGAGTTAAATAGCAAATTGTCGACCATTTGAAAATGTGCGATGAAGAGAAGATAAGATCTGGAAGAACAAAATTGAATTGACTCAATAAGGATAAAATGATCCAAGAAGAAATGAAGAAAGCGAAATGATAGACGACAGATGGAAGATGTCACGATCGATGGTAGGAAATTAGAGCAGGAATAGACTGAAAACTCGAAGAATTAAAAAACGACGAAACAACTCGAAGAACTGTAAAACGGCTAAAGAATGACGAAAGCATGAAAAGGTGCATGAAACGTTGTTCAAAAAGAATAGACGCGAAGAAAAGGAACCAGGTAATCATTGAGAGATGTCTCCCCAGTGATCGTAGGATAGATTTTAAGATAGAAATCAAGTAGAAAGACCAAGAGAGAGAGAGAGCTCCGTCTTCCTCTCGCCCCAGCCCCCTCAAAATACATATATGTATTTTGGAGAACGCGTTTGTCAGTGCTTTCTCTTATGGTTTATGTTTGGATCTTCTCACCTCTCCAAGCTAGCTAACACTTAATATTTATAAAATATTTTTATTTTTTTGCCAACTTGGTATGGAATTCTTGCTAAGCACTTATATTTTTTCTCGATAACAACAAACGGGTAAAAGTTCCACTAAGTTGATCTTGCATGTATATTTACACTCTAAGCAAGCATATTCACTCTCCTCCAAGTTCAGAAGAGGGCAAGATATGCAAGGTCTTTAATTTATGTACTAACCCTTTCTCTTGGAAGAGTCAACTATAAATTAAAGTGGTTAAAATGTAATTCTTTCTACTCGTTCAAAGCAAAGTTCTTTATATCAAGAAAACTATCAGTCTACGTAACTTGCTTATAAGTTTTGTGACAGCAGCTGCAACATGTAATCAAGTTAACTAAGTCATTTATAGGTTTCTGATTTTAATGACTCTAATTTAATGATTTAAATTTAGGTAGATAAATTTAGAAAAATATATCACTCTCTAAAGTTTATTTGCAAAGCCAATCGAACATAAGTCATGTAATTTTTCTCCATAAGACTGCTTTATTCCATGTTGTTTTCCACTAAACTCTCTAAAGTCAATTTCTAACCAATTGTTCATGATAATTTTCTGGGCTGTGTAAACTTCTTCTTTTTCTCCTCGGCCAGAAGTTAATCGAGCATGCATATTTATCCTGCTTGAAAGCAACAAAGGTGTGGGGATAACTACGATAAATCAATGATGTTGATGTGTTGAAGATATATATCCAGCTACAAAGTTTGTAGTGCTGATCGTGCACAGACAATCTTCTTTTTTCATTCATATGTAATTTTAAAATTAATAATCCAACTTTTGTGAATCTTCTCATGTTTTTTATAAGTAAAAGCTCAAAACAATCATAACTTTTTGGAGAAACAAAAAATTAGCACTGATATTTTGGTAAAAGAATTATGTTTTAAACTATTATTTCTTTTTGCTTTCGAGACATTGTTACGAGTTCTTCATAAACCCTAGTCAGGGTTGGCATTCTATATCTTTGTTACCTTAACTTATTCCTTTAGTCAAGTTTGCAAATTCTCGGTCAACAAACTATAACTAGGTTTGACTGTAATATTTATCAGTTAAATTATAATTTACACTTGTTTAGTTCATAATGATATGAGAACATATATTAATCATACGTGAACATATTTCGCTGTACTATTTATCACCAAATCATTCTCTTGAAAAGACTGCAATATATATATATATTAGAAAAGGTTATATATACATATATATATATATATATTAAAAATTATTATTATATATGCAGATATATATAAACTGAACCTCCCATCGAGCATGCATATCGAGATCTCCATGTTGCATGCATACTCAGTTTTGCAGAAACACTTAGACCCAATCCCTAACACGAAAGCTCATCAGGTGGAAGCAGCAGAATGTTCGCTCGTCTGTATCCAGTCAATCCCAGAAACCTCAGATGTTGTTCTTGAAGAAGTAGTATCTGCAAAATGAGTTTGCACTCTAGTGCTCGAAATATTCTGTTAACACTATGATTGTGTTGCAAGTTGTCGCAGTAAGTCTCTCGTTGCACCGCCAAAGCAGTACAAGATGTGAAATGTTCATCCTGCCTACGCGGTCGCCGATGTCGCATCGCTAGAGGCAGTGCCGTATGGAATCATTCTAGTTAAGAAAAGGAATGAAATCTTCAGCGGTTCATGATTAGCTCTCTGTTCGACGGATCTGAAGACAGAAGCTGAAACCGAATTTGGAGGCTCGGCTGATCGGTCCATCGTGTTCTTACACAACAATGATCCATCTGAACCGAGTTTCGCTTGTTTGCGAGTCGATAGACATGCTGGTACTAAAAATACTTCTTTAGAAGATCGTCAGCTACAAATTTGTCATAATTCAGATCCGATAGGAAAGATTGACCGGCGCAGTAATCCACTTGAAAGAGTGACATTCCTTTGCAGGCTGATGAGCTTCCCTACATGCTCCTTGCCAATTCAAGTTAATGATCATGTCTCTTGTGTGTGTCAAATCGTAAGTCGATCGAGGAAGACAAACCTTATCGTGACCAGACTCCAGACTCCAGAGATCCTGACTGCTGAAAAGCATTTAGGGTTTTGTAACTGGCGAAGGAGCCATTCATGGCAGGTTCAATCTGATCATTCTGTCTAGAAAAGACCACCTCCAATCTGCTGCTGGACCCCACGCTATTCATGCATTCAGGTCCACTGCATTATCGTCCCTCTCGACTCCCAACTGATAGCAAAAGCACTATCTTTTTCTTACTAGGCACTCGTGGAATCACCTGCTGGTTGCAAACAGATCTTGTGGCAATGATGCAAATCCGAAGCCTGACAGATAGGGACAAAACTCCCCAGCAGTACCGTGTGTTACCGCTGCGTCTGCACTTGTAGGCCCGCCCACCCTTCGCGCTCGAGTGCCACCGTGGCAGCAGAGTCAGCCGACATGTATTCCCGTGCCTTAGACACGCGTAATGAGTGGACTCTGATTTGGACCTTGGTGAGGAACAGCTTAGACTCTTACTCGTATCATCATCATTTAGGCGGCATCCGCACCACCCTTTACTGGTCAGAAGGTTGCGACTTTCAGTAGTCACGTAGGATTGGTAATAAGGGAGAGTGCTACCATTATATTTTTACAGTTCTCTTTTTAAATATAATACTTTAGACAAGAAGAGTGCAACTTTCACTAGTCACGTTGGATGGTAATAAGAGAGCATCCTAGCATTTAATTTTTTAAATTTGTTTATTTGTTTATTTATAACTCTAGTAAAATATTGTACATATACTAGTGTGGAGTTTCAACTGTTAACCTTTTCTTGTGTCAGGAATTTAACAGGAGAGAATGAGAGCAAGACTGTTGAGAACCAAAAAAACTTATAAACTTCAAAATAGAAGTTGTTGATAAGAAAAAACATACACGGATGAAGAAACTTTGTTTCTACTCCGATACATCTGCCTCAAAAAGATTCGGGATCAGCTGCCTCTTGCTTGTCCCATAAAGACCGCACCACTCAAGGGAGTTCGGTCTTAGGGACTCTTCCCACTATGTGTATTTTGCTTATGCGGCTAAACTAGCTAGGTTCAGTAATAAGTTTTCTTTCCGATTACACAGTTTTTCACTAATTTTTTGAAATTTATTTGCAGAACTTAATCTCTTCAGTTTTGGGCCAGGGGTTTCTCTTTCCTAGCTCTATGTATATTTTTTGGATCGTTGTCGCAGTGAGAGTTTTTCTTGGAGAAGGTGGACCTCCTTATTGTGATTGATTATGAGAACAAAAAAAGAAAATAGACTGCTGTTGGCGCTCAGAACTCAAATATGACATCTTGTATTCACCAAGATCAATCAAACATTCAAATATGTAAAAATAAGCTTTTCAAGACTCAAGAAGCTTTATTAGCATCTCAATTTCATCATCAATGTCATCAATCATCAAAATCTTCTATTCTCTTTCTTGCGTGCGGCTCCTCCTCTCTGAGTTCAATTTTATGTAATGTTTTCCGAACTGTCGTCCCACGTCGATTTATCTAGAAAACAAGCCCTCTAGTAAGTTGACCTCTTTACGTTCTTATACTCACATCTACTTATCAAGCAGTCCCCTAGCTAAGCTAACCCCTTGTTTAATAAAAATTTCTCTACCTCCTAGCTGTGATTGATTATGAGAACAGAAAAAGAAAACAGATTGCTGTCAATGATCAAAACTCAAATATGACCTCTTGTATTGACCAAGATCAATCAAACATTCAAATCTGTAGAAATAAGCTTTTCAAGACTCAAGAAACTTAATTCTTGTCTCAATTTCATCATCAAGATCATCAATCATCAAAATCTTTTACTCTCTCTCTTGCACGCCACTCCCTCTCTCTAAAGTTCAATTTTCTGCAATGTTCTCTGAACTGTTGTCGCACGTCTATTTACCTAGACAAACCCTTTGCTAAGCAGGTCCTTAGTTAAGCTGACTCCTTTATGTCCTTATACGCACATCTATTTATCAAGCAACCCCCTAGCTAAGCTGACTCCTTGTTTAATAAAAAAAAATTTGACCCTCGATGTCATCTTGATGCAACCCAGATTATGAGTCAAGCTATGATTTTAGAGCCTAAGCCAACAACAAAGTTTTTTTCTTTTTTTTGTCACTTTCTTAAACTACAAATGTTGTAAATATCTACGTATATCCTTATCCCGTCTAAGTGAAGACATGTGCTGGTTCTTATCAAGAAGAGCTTCCATCTGGTACCTTCGTGACTTCTTAGTCGTTCTTTGGAATATAAGCTAGGGAGCAGCTTATCTAGCTTAGCCCTAGCTTAGCACCTGCCTAGCTTAACAAGCTCCGGGGCAACTTCTCTTACAACTACGCACACAGTGGAAGAAAAATCCTTACGTTACTAACTTCCATTATACAGGCTCTCATGCAACACGGCATTCACACAACTGTAATGAGAGATCCAGAGAAAGGTTGCCTCCTCCAAAATCTGCACATCTTTTGACATGTGTCAAACCGTCATTGATCCTCGTAATTCTCCAAGTCGTCTATGTTTTCCTCAATTGTCTAAGATAAAAAGTCCTCATTTGCACTTGTGATCTGTTCTGATCCTAAGAACTCGACTAGCTCCATTGTCCCTCCTCTCTTTCTGAACAACTTCACTCGTTTCTCAGCAATAGGAAGATTTAAAGACGTATCATCTAACTCTTGCAAAGAATAAGTAGCATTTTGATGCACATCTGAGATAATGTATGGGCCAAACCATCTCTTGGAAAACTTTTGAACTGTAAAGTACTAGTTCTCTAGTGTACTGTCATATACCAACACCCAGTCCCCAACTTGTATTGATTTTAGTCGGAGCTTATGAGTCTTGTCAAACCTCTCTTTATTATCAAGTCGAGCCGCTTTCAACTTTTGTTGTGCTTCTGCAGCATCTTATTCTCTCTGTCTAACTATCTGATGCGTAGCGAGAGAAGCTGTACAAGATCCATATTGTCTTCTCATGGCAAGGTAGTCCAAGTAGTGAAGTCTTCTTCTGCTGACATCATCAGCTTCTGTCCTAATATTAATTCAATAGGAATGTACCCAGTAGTAGAACAGTGAGTCACCTTGTCAACCCATAAAGCAAAAGAGAGTAACATATGTCACTCTCTAGTCACATGCCTTCACCAAAGCTTGAACAATTGATGGATGTCCATGTTTGTTTTTATCAATTCCCTCTGAGTTCATCGCAATAGTAAGCTTGAGCTTCACACCATATCGAGCAAAAAAAATCCTTCACTTCTGCACCACATAATTCTCCTCTATCTGCTCGTAGTCTTCCTATAGATCTATATCTACAAACAATGTCTTCAAGTACAAATCTACATATGTCTTCCGTTGTTTTTGTCGTCAATGCTCGTCCTTCTACAAAGTTGGAGAGGTCCTCCTATCGCATATCTCATAACCCGGAGGCATTATCACCAAGTCAAGAACCCATTGGAAGTTAATGCAAGACAAGTAAGTAGACACAAGACCAGCCGGTATCACATCTTCGAGTAAAACTGACAATACGGACACGAATTGACAAAGTTCGTCACATCTCGATACAGATCTTTTTACCAATATCTTTTCTTCAGCTTTACATAAGTAGCCCAAATCTCTTGATGTCCATCTCACAAGATGTCATGAAACTCCTTCATTAGCTGTTGCTTAGTCTGTAGATCACCCACTACTCGTATGAACATTCCATCTCTTCTCTATGATCGTCTCCAAAGATATCCATCGCATAAAATATAGTTGTATGCTTGTTTTCTTATCTCTCTGAACTCTACTTTGATGTATCCTTCTTGCTTCTCCAGTGAACTCAAGTAATACCCTATGTCACGAAGTCTACCTGTGTAAAGTTGTTCCTTAAACACATAAAGATTTAAGTTTGTAACCTATCGATCAACCTAACACCGAACATCCTTTCTTTCTTCTTCCGTAGCTTCTGAAAACATGTCATCCTCGTCTATATAAAGAGCCCTTTGACAACATATCTGCTATCACATTTTCCTTATCTTTTATATGCTTCAGCTTTGGATTCAACCTCATGACGTAGACAATCCAATGCAACATCGCTATGTGTAACGGTTACCGTTGGATATCATGCCGAGCAAAGATAGACATTCTGTCTCTAAAAGTACATGAGCACCAATAAAAAACTCACGATCGATCTTCATCGCGGTGACCTCACTCCGCAACTCACGCTTCACTTGAGGATAATCTCGTTGCATGTCCGTCAAGATTATAGTCCCAAACCTAGAGATAAACCGCATAATACTCGCATCATCTTGACCTATCGCTCAGCCAATCGTCTTTGGGCTAGTATCCACTATGACAATGAGAAGCCTTCCACACCCATAGTCTACTCTTTTCAACACAGGTGGAGACTTCAGCTTCTTCTTCAACTTATTCATAGCTTCTTGATGGATTGAAGTCCATACAAACCTCTTATCCTTCCTCAATAATAGATACAAAGGCTCTACAACATGAGCAACATGAGGAATGGATAAGCGATAAAATACACAAAGCTCTAGAAAGCGTCGAACCTCCATGATATTCGTATAGTCTGTCATCCTAGTTATAGCGTCAATCTTCTCTAGATTTGACCGTCTTCCAAAAGCACCACATAAATGACCAACCACTAAAATCTCAAGCACACCAAACTTGGACTTAACACCTGATAAGGTGAGATGTACCTCTTCCAGACGAGTCAAAGTACACTCTTCATCTCTGATATGATCTGCAACAAGCCTCCTATATGCCTCCTTCGCGAGCACCGTATCATCCTTGTCCTCAACCGCACAATCTTCTATAGGAATATCATCTAGAAATGGAATGGTAACCTCAGATACAAACTCCCGTTGTCGAGGTGAGAGTTTTTTGGGAAGAGCGGAACCTTCTAGCTGTGATATGATCGTGAAGACTGTGATATGTCTACTTAGAAAAGCGTTGTGCTTCGAGTTGTGATTTCTTACTCAAGAGGTGAGCTTCAGGTTATAAGGTGGTACTATAAACACTCACATAGGTCTATTAGGTCCTCTGATATGTTCAGAAAGTGAACATCAGGACTAACTAGCAGTAATAAGATCTGATGGTGAACTTTAACACTCAAGAATAGAAAACATGTGATGGTTTAGACTTCAAAACTTCTCCTACATGTAAATAAGGCCCTACTGAACTTACAGCTTGAGATCAAATCTGAGCACTGAGATATGGGCAAAAACATTATGAGTAAAGAAATTATGACAATTTATGCTACCCAAATAGCTATTTAGACCTAGAACAAAGAATTGGCTCTATAAATTTCGATGATTCTTACAGGATTTGGAGTCTACAGCACGCTCAACATCCCTGTGAAATTTGACATGCTGGTTGTACATAGTCCTCTAAATCTCGAGCTCTGAAGTTGCTGCTCTAGATTAAGAGCTTTTCAGACCTCCTATGCTTCAGCGATCGTCTTGAATTTCTCACTCACTCGAATGACATGAAACATTTTGGACAGTAGTAGCCCTACTGACAATAAATGCAACCACAAAGATTTAAAGCAATTATCTTTATTCTGCTGCAATTTACATCAAAAATCTCAAAATCAACAAAAGTGATGCAATCCCGACATAATCCGAACTTCAATTTGGCATAACTCCTTCTTTATTGATCCAAACTGATCAAAACTTTCACTGGAAGTGACTTGCACGACGAGCTCTATCACCATGTGTTCTCAGATTTCTCAATGTCTCTACCAAAAGCTCAAACTCTCCTTAAGACCTCTGTTTCTAAATTTAGAGTTTCACAAAGAACAAAAATGAACCAATGGGAGTTCATAGCTCCACTTCCTTGTTCTTTTGTGCCTCAATCTTCGTGGTAACTTAATTTCACACATAAGTTATCACTTCAAACCTCTAAAGTGTCAGCGTAAATCTTAAACTACATACGAAGACATGTAAAATGACATGTAATCTTGAAAGATAACTTTAACCAGCTAGAAAGCATGCATGTCACCCATGATAGCTTAAACTCTATCAACATGGTAAACCTAAGTTGTGTACTTTGAACAATATAGATAAGTATGAAATCACTTGCCAAAGCGTACGAATGCTTGAACAAGATAATAACATACTATCAACCTACTAGGTCTCAAAATACATAACATAATAATGTTAACATCATATGCAAAGGTGTCAAACATATGCATAAAGTACTAGAAATAATATTGAGCTAACTTCTAGGACTACTAAACTCAAGTGTCGGAATAGAAGTGTAATATGTAGCCATCAAGTAACGCAACAACAGTGATCAGCGCGATGAGACTAACTCATAGCAGAGAGGTGAATTATTTACTATGTGAAATGATTCACATCACTACACCATAGTACTTTATGCATCACATTTTGCATATGAGTCACAGAGTTTATCGCTTCCAGAGGAAGAGTACACATCCGCATCAATCTCAAAGGTGTACGCATAGTGGTCAGATCTCTACTTTCGACAGCCAACTGAAACTGATCATAACCAAAGTATAGATCTCCAATCGAATAGATAGCTCTCTCTGCAAATGCCTCTGCTATCTCATCAATCACAAGGCACGTCCCAACATTGCGCGTCACATTATTCACATGTTGTAGGTCTTGAATGAAGCGCAAGGCTCCTGACTTCTTGGGTACAATGAACGAACTGCTAGAGTATGGTCCCATAGACGGCTCAAGTATCCCCATCTGTACTTTCAATGAGTGTAGGCAACAAAACACGAAGAATCAAAATCAGTTTCAGATCCCAAGGAACATGAGAGATTGTGAATATAACCATAGGCTCTATTATCTTTGGATCCACACAACCTATCTCCTTCGCTGAAAAAGAAAATGCTTTACCATGCAAGGATTTAGGAAATACGCCATGTTCGTCCCCGCTATCATCTGCTCAAAAACTGTCTTCTCAACCTAGTCAGGAAATCATCCCCTCCTATATGGAGCTCCCTCAACGTCTCTTCGTAAACTGATGTCCTATTTGTCTATGATCATGCAATATGAACTTAGTGTCCACTAACTGCACTTGCTGTTACAAGTTAGCATGTAGTTGAGTTGCTATCGGCTTCACTTTCTTCAGTACAGATTTGTACTTCGCATGGACTTTTGGCTCTTGAGAAAATGTACACCAATAGCTGCATCTCTTTCCTCACTCTTCTGCATCGGATGGAGAAAGAACTGCAAAGACGTAGCAAACTCTTCATATATTTGTCGAGAGTGGATAGGGATTATCATCATGTCACCTTTCCTCTCCATCAATCTGCTTACACCGCCCAACCAACTAGCAACTGACTGTACAGACACAAACTCCTCAAACAAACCAGAAACTACATCATCTTCATGTAGAACCCCTGCACGCCACAGCTCTGATACTTGTTTCGTTATCTATTTTTTTGTATTAAGGAGACAGAAAATCGAGCTACATGAGAGAACTCCGAATGAGACGAGAAAATCCATAGGAGAGAGGTTTAGGAGAAAGCAAGAAGGAAGACCTCTCCTCCGAACAAGGAAGTCTTGACAAGAAGCTGTCAGTAGCCCTCCTGCGAGATGGACACTACGAAGGTCTCATGTGTAAGGGACCTTCGCAGTGAGACCATGCACAAGGGACCTTCTAGCGTCAGAAACTCTTTCCGACGCCGGAATGCAGTTAGCCGACGTTCAACATATCTTTTGTGAATACAATGGACCCCACTCTAATATAGCCAAACTCCCCACTGCTAATATTTCTTAACTTTAACTAAGTAAAATCAAGCCCGACGAGGTCCCGTAAGATTTCCACCACACTATTATGTTTGCAACTTACCACGAGGATCTGCGATCTGGGTCTTGAAATGAACAGCGAAAGACGAACTACAAAACTGAACCATGAGGGTCAAGTTCTGACCATGTACAGTTCAATAAGAACTTCCTGAAGCAAAGATGGCTGACAATCAAAAAAAGAATATTTTACTTTTTGACTTTCAAAATGTTCTAATATACAAAAAAGTTGTTACAATCACCAAGCGCATAGAGTAATGAAAGAAGTACTATGGTATTTGGATTTATTATGATAAACTAATGGGTTATATATTCAAGATTATTTTATACGGAAAGAAAGAAAAACAGAAATACATACGAGTAATTAATTTATTCCGGTGTCAAAGAATTAAAGACAAGTCAACTTATAGGTTCCCTCTCCTTGAGAATAATTACGATGTAAAACTGGTTAAACTTTTGGTGATATAATATCTTATTTATTCATCATTACTCTATAGGAATCCTGATATGACACTTAGATGAAAATCATATAATGGTCTTGTTTGCAACGATAGTATATTTAGTTCCCATTTTCCTCTTTGTATTCTCTTGATGTTAGACTATATAATATCAAACTTGAGTTCTATGTGAACTAATATTCATATATCATATCGTTTGTTATTTCCACAAATAAGATCATCTGAATTCATTAAAATAATAGAATGTATTATTGAACACCTCCTAACATACGCTACCTTAAGTATCACTTAGAAGATAATAGATCTTTATGTGACCTGGTTATCAAGAAGAAAATTCATCATTAATACGTGGTTTCATGCACTTGCAGAATAATATATGACAAAATCGCGCACGCATGTAATTAATTAATTACTGCGAAAAATGGTAATTCCAGGGAAGTGGAGTGAAGCGTCAGAATTAGATGCCACTCACTAGGAGGTGGACAACGTGACGCTTTTCTGAAGGACCTCGAGGACTGGGCTGATGGAGGTGCTAATAAACACTAAACCCTAAAGGCCGTAACCATGATGGCTCCGCATGGCACCCGACTTGACATTTTCAAACGAACCTTTAGCACACGTGGCTCTCCGACTAGCATTATATCCACGCAGCTCGGCCCTTTTGTGTACACGTAATGCGTCCTTCAGTTGTCTGTACCGCTCCTGCTCTCCTCCTCATCGACCTTCTGGAATGGTGCAAACTTCAAAGGCTTTGTCTTTTCTCCCACGGATGTCTCACTGCATTGTCTTTCCAGGGAACAGAATTTGGATTGTCTTCTTCCTTGGCGGACTGCTGACAGTTGTCGACCGGTCCACGGAATGTGTCTATTGCAGGTAAAACAGTCAGCAGCTTAGAGGATGACATGGAACAAGGCCAGATTTACCAGCCCGCCAGACGAAAGAGAGAGGATGAGACACAAACATTCCGGGACAGGAAACGGGATGGAACGGTTGGAGAACCTGCTAACAAACAAACCATGAAAGAGAAAACGCGACGCAAAGAATAGCCCCCATCAATCCTCACAAGGGAAAGAAGTAACCGAAGGGCCAAGCAACCAACGTCCCAAAAGGAGGAAGAACACCGGGGTTAAGCATCACTATCAGTAGTTTCAACATCGTTCATCGTTATTAAAATATCACATATCTGTAAGTCAAAACTCTTGCATACAGCAAGTACACATGAAATAGCATCACCTACTACAACTGCTCTCTCGTGGATCGCGCATGCTAAAGCTATCTGTAGAGCAATGAAAGCTCGCTGTTGAAAAATGTAGTGCAAAAAAAAAAAAGTGAGATCCTTTGATGTCTCATGGTATGCTCTGGCACAATCTCTAATAAAGACGTCTAACTTCGAGACTGTCGATCTGTATATCTCCAAGGCTAAAGAGATGAAGCGATGTCTCACCCGCATACTTGATCACTTTCGCTGCTGTCGACACGCCTGCAGTCCATCCCGGAAGATGGATGATCATCTGTATCGCCACTAAATCTCGTGTCAGATCCGTGACAACCACATCTGCCACTGAGACCTAATCCTCTCTCATCATGTATAGATAAGCTCTCTCCATGTCATGTAATCACTCTCTTGTGCTATGACAAACACGGCGTCCTTGATGACATCGTGGGTAGCTATCCACTCTCCACCATGAGGACAACGAGCAAGGTGGAGGTGTCGAGCGAGACACCGCACTCGCAAGTAGACAGTACTGAAGCAACATGCTAGATCAAGCCTAGGTGGAACCTCATCGTTAGAGGATAGTTGGTGTGAGTCAGAACGCTCTAATATAAGACTGAGCTATGAGCCAAGAGCTTGCACCCTTGTCCGAAGAATAGCAGAGTCGAGCTCTAGTATCCCGTGAGATGGAAGGATCTCTAAGAGCGCTTGAAGAACCTGTTGGAAGTGATATCTCATCAGAGAGGACTGTAGTCCACGGGATCTATCAGTAACTAAGATATCGAATCGAGGATGTGTCTTAATGCCTCATGAGTCAAACTATCTCTTGTCTCAAAGTAACACATCTGTAGTCGATAAGAACCATCCTCTACTTATGTCACATAGCTCTCCAAAACAAGTCTATCTCGCACGAGGAAACGACAACAGAGCCAAGGTGTTGAGAGGGCTCAACTATCCTAAAAAGCTGCCGAAGCAATCTCCTCCATGGATAATAAACCCACCTCGTCACATGATATCAGCAAAGATGTTTGCCTATGTGCGAGAGATCCTGCCACACAGTCAAAGGTCTTTGGTCCTAACATGTCACCAAAAATCTCTATGATCCTCTAATCAAACTCTCTAAGACGCGAGATGAAGATAAGAGATGGAAGAACCCGGATGACGCTCAATGGAAGAAGAAATGACATCAAAGGTACATATGGATCCTCTAACCTAGAGAGATCCTCGATATGCATAACCTCCTCCGCCAAGCCAACATCTAAGAATCGAGAGACGAAGTATTATGTACTCACTGATACTCCGAGAATACATAAACCATCTCTACGTGTAACAAATCTCTCTGGGAGCTGGAGGTCTGACGGTATACTTATGAGAGACCAAACCTTGCACTTTGACACCTTCACTCTCAGCCTTATCAATGCCAATCGAGAGATGAGGTGATCAAAGACATCATAGACTTGGTGAATGAAACTAGACTCGTCAGAGACCTATCGCAATCCATGAGCTCCCTAAAGATGAAAGCGTGAGAAATACTATTAAAAGTATTTTCCACGTCCACTTGTAAGACAACCCAATCGCAATGGATGTCCAAGAATATCTTAATGCTGGAAGACACATACTCACAACCTCCAGACGTCGCAACTCCAAACTGATGTGGATATAGATGGTTTTGAAAAAGTATTTCGAAGCTGAAGAACAATGGTACGACTAATAAGTTGTAAGAGAATCTCGTCAATTACTATCGGTCGCCTCTCTTTATCATCCTCATGACCAAAAGTCTAGTTGCTCTCAGTACTTGAGCTATAGAATGAGGAATATGTCCTTGAGCTACTATTGCCGTTATCTGAAAAAGCTCCGTGAAACCACTAGATGGATCTTCCGTCTGAAAACAATCTCATAGGTGCTCATAGACCATCCCAAATAGACCTCCAGAAGATAGACATGAAGTTGTACACCAAGCTTGGGCAAATAAAGATCTATCTAGACATACTGGTTCATTAAGCTGATAGTCGTGAACCTCAAGTGATAAGGAATCACTCAGTGGGGTGAAGGAAATGCAACGAAGCGATTGTCTCCTCAGTATGACATGTCACTAACAAAGGATGCAATGCTTTAGCAGCTCTACTATACTCTCCAACTTGATCTAACATCATATAACGTCATATGCGGACGGAAGATGAGACATCACATGTAGAGACAGACTCACTCCTACCTCGTACCGCACGTATTGATTCTTCCTGTAAGACCGCCCAGTCATCCGCATGGAATCTTTGAAGATGGATCGTAACCTCCCGATGTCTCTCTCTGCCACCTTGAGTATAACAAAGACACCAACGAGATAATAAGAAGAACATAACCACGCCGCCTCGTTCCAAGTGTTCCATGTCAACATGTCGAGAGATAAAATGCTTGTCTCAGCTTGTCATGAAAAGCACGAGATAACCAATGGAACAAACACGGACAAGGAAAACTCATCTCGAACAATCTCTGAATAGTATTAGTGTGGATGTTAATCCACTCCCATGACTCAGGAGGAACTCCAAGAAGAAGGACTAACGGTGTCATAATGATTGCACGTATAGACCTCCGCTCTCGACTAACATGAGCAGCCCATGTGGTCCAATCATTGCTCTTGTGCATCTTTCTCACATGAGATTTTATCCCTTGGGGGATAAATAACTGACCACACACCGAACATGATGTGTCTCGGATCAGTCTCGATCTCATGAGAGAGAGTACCCATAGCTAGAAAAGAGACAATATCTAACCAAACCGTACTCGTAAGAAGAACATCTCAAAAATACTCACTCAAATAAAGAACGCTGATCTATGGAGATAGAAACACACTATATATAGCAGGAAGTCAAAAATCTCTCAGAAACTCTAAACAGAAGACTTTGTAACTCTGAAAATCTCAAAAGAACCCAAGAGTATTTAATACTCACTCATTTCTTCACAGAATGTACCAATTCTAGAACCAAAAGAAGCAGAAAAGAGAAAATAGAGAAAAATATCATACCATGAAAGGAATCTTGTGTTCGAGGTCGGGATGAAAGCTCGAGACTTATCAAAGTTAAGCCGCATGCGCATTAGCGGTTAGTTCTTATTTTCTCACATAAAACCTGTCAGCCCAGAGCAAAAACCTAAGTGTTATCCTTCTCTTTTGCCTTCACGCGCATCTCTCATGTGAAACAGGAAAGGTTGGTGGAACTCGGGTAGAGAAAAGAAGACTCCAATGATATAATTAGTGTTTGTGTCTGTTTTGTCAACCTATTGTACTAGTACAGTGCGCAGGGTGTGGATTCCGGATCCACAAATCTATGGATAGAAATATTTTTCCTTCTCGTGCAGCCATGAGCCGTAGACTTAAGGTGCTTGACTCCCTTCGGTGTGCCGCCGCAGGCCTCGGACTGAAAGTACTTGATAAAACTACACAAGAGAAAACAACACATGCACTTATCTTTTGGATTTAGGATTTAGCTAAAGAATCCAAGCAGTGATTCTTTAGCAGTGATTTAGCTAAAGTGATTTCTAGGATATTAAGTAGTGATCACTCACTTGTGTACACTCTACATTAAGAAGGATAAAAGGAGGGCTAGCACAAAGAGGTAAAAAGACTCATGTGATTAAACTTGGATTTTTTACTCCAACAATGCTAGAGAAATCAGTGTCTGTGCACAGTCCATGCGTTCATAACTGCCCTTCAGGTAGAAAAGGGTCCTAATGAAAATATTATTCTTAGAATCTTTTTTAATTCAAAATTCCTCTCTAGGGCTTTTTGGAAAACAAAAATACTGAAATTTAACAAACAGTTTTGGATAATGCTTAGACCAAAATCACCTTTTCTTCAAATGTAGGACTTTCTAGTCACTTTCCAATGCTACCTACCACATAAAAAAATAGAGGACAGACTCAAAATTTATGACGAGATGTAGTTTCTCTGGGTAACCTAGAGGTCTGCATTTCATGTCCATGAACTTCAAAAAGTGAGGAGTCTGGGTAACTTAGACCCTAAGTAACACGAGTGAGTGTTTATCAGTTTGTACATACTTTATACGTGATAGGACGATTAATGTCTACATGGCATTCGACCAAAGCTAGTGTGTTTGGCAGAAAATATGACAAATTCGTGCATTGTTGTAGTACTGAATTTTGGATTTTCTCGATGTATTTTGTCGTGGAGACTACAGAGAACATTATGCCCGATGAGGAATATATTTCACATGAACATGATGAATATTTAAAATCTTCACATCAAAGTTATTCATATCATGTTCACAAAATACAGCAATGACGATACCAACTGATCGTCCAACAAAATAATGTTTTGAGTTCATTACAACTTGGACTATAAAATCATCTCGCCGCGAGAGACGATGGACTATTTATCACGGCACAGGGTACACTGACATGAGTCATCTGAGTCTGACTCGCTTCCATTATGATACACAGTTCTATGGGATGGTGATAGAACTTCAAATAACTAGTCTGCATCTTTCCAAGGGTGATGTGAGAGATCATAATTCTAGCTCTTCATAGACTTTAATTGTCAGCTCTTGTCTCAAAAGCGATGAGAGAATGAACGGTTGTATTCCTAGATTGAGAATTCCAACCTAGAACCTTCTTGTAGTCCCTCAATATCCTCATTCCACTTGTAGTTGCATTGTTTCCCATCCACTAGAATTCTTTTACTTCTCAACCTCTTGGTGATTTTATCCCATTTTATGATGTTGGTCAGAATCTGCTCATGCCCAGAAGAATTATCATACTCATTCATTCTTCACGCTTAGCTTCCAACAGAGCAAGCACTTCAAATGTTCTCAATGTTCCTTACCTAACATGTACTGGATAAAGACTTAATATGGATACTTCTCACGGGCTCAGTGGAGGTCGTGCTCCTGAGAACAAGAGTAAAAGAAATACTTACGTGTGGTCCATGGCTTCTGTCAAGAAATTCAGGCGGTCCTTCGTGCGACTATGAGTCAAAGTAGCAAATGTCTATGAAATTGAGATCCATACCTTCACTACTAACACACGCAATTAAAAAACTTTCCACATAATAAAGAGCATGGAAGAAAATAGCTGAAGTGCTCAGTTCTCTGATTCATCGATAAGAGATGACGATTTGATTTGAGTCTTGTCTTGATCGACTAGAGTTTTGTTTGCTCACGAAACACCATTCAGTCGACCTAAGGTGAACTTATGATCATGCGATCATGAATCAAAGAGAGCGTTGACTAAAATATCGACAAGATGATGAACTGAACTCATCGACTGATTTCAAATATGCCATGCGCATCAGAGACCTGTAAGTCAGTGTGTCTCTCATCCAAAGATACCTCAGATAATTAGGATTAATAATGCATCATAATTACAAAGATTCAGTTACACCCATACCCTTTCACTCAACTCTCTACAATCGTACGATAACATCGTTCTCCTTAATAACATTCTTGCAAATAAGTTATAATCCGATTGTAACATCGCATCGCATAATACTCGAGGACTCCCAAGATCTCCAATGCTCACTTTACTCATAGACAAGAAAATGAGAGTACCTTCCACCCTCTCAACTCCTCCTTATATACTCCAGAATTTCTTATCATTGTAACTTTCACTAAGTTACGTTATCTCATGGTATGTATGAAATCCAAATAGTAAAACTTCTAAAGGCTACTAAGATTTAAAAAGCACACACATTACTTGTTCTACCTTATTAAAATAAAAAATTCTCTTACTTTAGCTTTTCCAAAGTGTTATTTTTTCATACTATCCAATATGACACGTCTTTTGAGAAACATCTTCAGATATTTGTGCATGACTTTTTGTCATGTCTCTAATTAGCGATGGTCAACAAAGTTACATACTTTTGGGAAGCATATTTGGAGCTCGACACTTGTCACATAGTGCTATAATGATCCTCTAATAGTTTCTTCAACTTAGTTATAACTATCTCAGCTAGTTGTAACTAGTTTTGATAACATATAGATTTAGATCTTCTAACTAGAATAACCTATAAGATAGTTATATCTGACAAATATAATATAGATAAACACATAAATAATATGATATCTGTGGTGGGACAGACCAGCCAAATGCACACTTCTCATATTCATTTAACTCGACAGAGATCACTTACAACTCATAGCGATTTCTGAAGTAGAATATATAGAATTGTTAGTGTTTCCTCTCACACATCAAACATTCCACTCCTCAAGCTTTGGTTTGTCATCAACTTGCACCCCATCGATCGCATCTTGATACGAGCACTTGAAATTTATTTTAAGCACATTCTTCCTTCCTGCACCACCCACTATATCAAGAACTCAATGAGGACTCAAAACCTCGGGGGACAACTCTTTGTATTCTTGGGATAACACATTGTCGTGTTGTACATGATTTATCATGTACAAGTTTGACAGAATGTGTATTTCTACGCATACGCATCGACCATGCAATGTTATGTTAGATATGTGGTTACAATGATGTTTTTGGCGTATTTCATTATACATGTTGTCATAGAGAGAGTCTTTCTTGGGGAGGGGGACCTCCTGTATGTGATTGATAGTGAGAGTGATCAAAAAGAAATTGATTGCTGCTAGTAATCAAAACTCAAATATAGTCTGTTGTAACCACAAAGGTCAATCAGACACTCAAATTTGTGCAAATAGACTTTTCACTCAAAAAATTTTATTCATGTCTTAATTTTTCAGTCAATGTCTTCAGCAATCACAATCTCCTCCTCTCCCTCTTACGCACGTCATCTTTTCAACTCTCTTGAATGTCCCTCTGAACTCTCATCATACCTCAATTTACATAGAAAACAAACCCTATGCTAAGCAACCCCCTAGCTAAATTGGGGTCTTTATGTCCTTATGCTCACATTTATTTATCAAGTAGCCCCTTAGCTAAACTAACCTCATGTTTAATAAAAATTTCTTAATCCTCGATGTCATCTTGATGCAACCCAAATTTTACGATCAAAACCAAACCTACAACCACATGGCTTACGACCCTCCCATAGCTAAATCAAGTATCTCCCATCATATAATCTAAGTTGCATATGGAGACTTAGACCAGAAAGCTCACGTTTAAGGAGAATACCGATCCTTCATCCTAGATGTGTAGGACATAGTCACACACCCAACATACTCTAATTCTGGTCATATGTCAATTTACTTAGAAAACAAGCCCTTTGCTAAGCAATGCCCCTAGCTAAGTTGAGGTTTTTATGTCTTAATACGTGAGTTTATTTATCAAGCAGCCCCTTAGCTAAACTAACCCTATGTTTAGTCAAAATTTCCTAATCCTCGATGTCATCTTGATGCAACTCAGATTATGAACTAAATCATGATTTTACAGCAAAAGTCACAACTACAAGACCACCCCACATGCTTAAAGCCCTCCCATAGTTCAATCAGATGTCTCTCATATCATAATCTTGATTGCATGCGGAGGCTTAGGCCATGAAGCCCATGTTTAAGGAGGATAACGATACTCCGTCCCTAGATGTGCAGGACGTAGCCACACACCCAACATAGACATCCAAGAAGCCAATATGCTGAGATAGGAAACATGAGCTAGGAGGATTTGATCCAAGGACCTCTTCTTCATAAGTGGGTGTCCCTTCCATTGAGATTGCTCCTTCTTCCGTTTAATAAAGTAAATAAACATGTAGATAAGACTACAGAACTCGCGTTTATATCCTTTGTTAGTTTTTTGAGTATTACCTACATTGTACATCTCTGTTTCTAGTAACGAAAGAACCAAAACTATACTACTCAAGAACACCTACATGATGTCAGATAATGAATCCGAGTCACCAGTGGAAAATGGCAGAGTTTACTCTTTTGTCACTTTCTTAAACTAAAAATGATGCAAACATCTATGTATAACCTTGTTCTGCATAAATGAAAACACATGCTTGCTTTATTCAAGAAGAACTTCCACTTGGTACCTTCATAACTTCTTAGTAGTTCTTAAGAATATAAGCTATGAGATACCTTATCTACCTTGACCCTAGCTTAGCACATACCCAACTTACAAGCTCCAGGGAAGCTTTCTTTACCACTACGTACACAATGAAAGAAAAACCCTTTTGTTATCATTATAAAGACTATCTTGCAACACGACAACGTGTGTTTCATGCAGAAGGTAACAAGACACATGTTAGAATACTTCAGTATTGTTCACTTTTACATAATTCTAACAAGTCTATTGTATCTTAGTGTACCATATGAATAGCCAACGTTGTTGTTTCTTGTAACTGGTAGTTTAGCTAAGTTGCACCAAGTAGGTAGATTTCATTGTCAAGATTTTCATTTACGCCAGCAAATATTTTATAGTTGTAAATGACTCAGATAAGCCCTAAACATTTATTATGACCACAGACGGCTATGTAGGTCACTAGAAGATGAAAACAGAAATCTTTAGTTTCTCATTGGTGGGTTATTTTTTATAAAAATTACCAAAGTATCCCTTAGGTTTCAAACCAACCTCATGGTTGCTACATAGTTGATCTCGATGAGTTCAAGGTAGCACTAGAAAGCTCTTCTCGCTTGCTTGGGCACTAAAACAAATATGTCAGTTTGAGGTCAAGAGGTCAAAGATATGCTCGATTGAAGTTAGATAGTTAATATTTGAGTGTGCTTATTCAAACAGCCATAGAACATGCTGATCTGAGAAAGATTGATGTGGGGTCGGAAAGCACTCGATGAGCTGATGATTGTGGTCTCAACGATCGTCTGATTGAGTTCAAACTGAGCAAGATACTAATGATTGAAGTTATAAGAGTCGATTTCTGATTGTGCATGTTCAAACAGCCATAGAACGTGTTGTGCGAGTCATCTAAGAGAGGTTGAAATGGATTCCAAGAAGTCATAGATATCGCTTTAGATTTTATCTGAGCAAGATCAAAGCAAAGTTGGAGAGATCTGATCAAGCTAGTGATGGTGGTCTCAATTTTCAATCGATTTGGACTTGAAAAAACCGAGAGACGACCAAATGAAGTTTTTTGTGTACAAATTGTGAGTAAAAGACGACACATTTGAGAATTCTGGAGCATTTCCTTGTTTTTGTGGATGAATCTGGTCCTTATATCGTGTGAGTCAGCGTCCACCTAGATCCAAAATCTTGTGTAATGTGTCACGATAACTTTTCTAAAAATATAAGAGAAGTAGAGAATACGTCAAATAATTCATGTGTCAAATAACCAAAAACATGAAAAAATACTCAAAATTTGCTAAAAATCGTCGGTGAAATTAACACAATAGTCCGTCAAGTGTTAAAAACCGCCGAGAAATTATAGAGAAATAGAAAAAACTTGAGTTGGACCTGGTGTGAGTGTGCTCAATGAGTGTTTTCTGCTATGGATCAAAGTTTCATGCTTATCTTATCCTCAAAGATGGAGATACAGCCTGCTGAAATCTCTAGGTGTCAAAATTTACATGTTCATGATAATTTTACATAAAGCTTACATCTGTTTGTTAGAGAGAGTTCAGACGTTGCAGAAGGGAACCTGCGAGTGCATTCTACCACCCTACAAACTTTTAGAGAGATTGTGTATCCAGAACGGTCTCTACCAAGTGTCAAAGTTGGCTAGGAAAAACTCTTACGTCCATCCCTAGAGAGCACTAGCCGCAACAACCTTACATCTGGTCACAGCCAAAAGGTTCCGCCCTTTCTCAAGAGCCGCTCTCTCTTTACTACAACGTGTGAGTCAAGAGGTATTTTAATACTTCTTTTTAAAAAAAAAATTAAATTAAAATACTCTATTTTATAAATAAAAAATAATATTCTCAAAAGAATCCATTCTTTTGTATACAATAATATCTTACTTTTACTTTAAAGCTCATATTAAAGATTACAAATGATCTATTTTGATTTTATCAATCTTTAAAATTTTATTGAAAATAATTAAATAAACATTATTTTGGCTTGCACGTGTTTATAAAAAAATTCGTTAGTGAACTCTCCGAGGCTCGAATGACTCCTTCAAATTTACCTAGTGCAAAAATTTGAGCATTGCCCCTTGTGCTTGAATCTGGATCACATGTCATTGCACATCTCATCCTCTCCGTCAATGTCCCACGCTCTTTTCTGTTTTCATGCGGTAAGGTACAAAATTTGTGGATCATGTTAGTCTGTCACGAAAATGGTCAGCATCAAACGTGGAGAGATTAACCCAAAAGGTACCCTTAGAAAACCTTCAGTTTTCTGATTTTTGGCTCTCATCTTATAGGAATAGTGAACTACGACAATCTGCATACACTCTGTATTATCGAACCAACTCACTGTCAAAAACCACAAATAATTAAGCGCTAATGCGTGTGCAGTCCTACTTGAAAGATCAAGTGAATGTGTTTTTGAGGAATAAAATTGGGTAAAACTGTATTCAATAGGATCTTTACCGAGAAAAACTAATCGATATCCAAAATCATCCGTTAGTTTTGAAAACAAAAACCAGACACCGATAAAAATAAGCACTTATTGTTCTTTCAATTGAGATAGTTATAGGCTACTCAATAATTTCTCCTCGAGCATTGGTCTTCCTCCAAAAGATGTCATCGACCAAGCAAGTTCTTGCTACTCCTCCTCACTTTGTGTCTTAAGGACAGTTCCCACCAGCTTTTTATTTTACTTATCAGGTGTTATGTATGCTTGGTAATAAACGTTTGCTTCTCATTAGCCAACAGTTACCCTATGTCTTGGATATTCAGTTGATATTCACATGTACATCTCATGATTTTGGACCAAAGGTACATGCACCCCACCCTATCTAATATTTTTCTGATCTCGATAAATCAAGGTCAGCAAAATGTCTTGGATCCACTTGCATCCATGTGGTGCTCATTGACTAGAAAATTATGATGAGACTGATTTCGCAAGAGATTTTAGCGCACGATCGAGTATTTTGAGTTTAAAGATTTAAGTGATCGTCAAGCGAGCAATGATGTAGTGCGAACATGCGATTTGAGTGCACTTTGCGGGTTGAACGTGCCGTCAAAGAAGAAAGTGAATCATCGATCACATGTGGAAGTGAGATAAGAGAACTGAATCAATCTTGCGGGAACGTCTAAGCTACCAACCAACTTTTGGGAGAGCGGTGAAACTACTATAGTTCAAGCTATGTTCTATAATGTGCGCTAGTGAATTAAACACGTATTTAATGATGTGCATGTAAAAGAGAGGATGGTTGTGGAGCAAGGGTTCGAACTGTTGAAGCAGAAATGACATACTCTTGATACAAGTGTTGTATCTAAAATTGGTCGAGCATCAACACTGGTCCATTGATGTTGCATACTGCACAACATTTTGATGAAGCGGTATGACCTCGAGCTTGAGCCAGCTCAAGCGGAGCCTCTGAACATGCAGTACCCAACAATGCACTATCAACCCAATGCGCTTCTTAGGCTCTGGAAGCATTGGATACATACTTTTGTTTCGCTAAGTGTACCATATAGGATAAGCGCATTACACAAGATAAGAAGTCTTGTAAGGTTAGAAAACAGAGTTTATGTGTACACTAAAACCACTTTATAAAAAAGTTTCATTAGTAGTTTCGATCATTGATTGAATAACATGTTCTTTATTGTAAATTTTATGTTATCATTTTGTCTTTTGGTTTACGTGTCCATGCGTAGATCGTGCTCCTAGCTGTAGAGGATGTGATAGTTAGGATGTGCTAGCACAAACACACAAGTGCTATCAGGTTCAACCAAAGAAAACAGAGTTTATTCCTCTGAGTTCTAAAATCATTACTTGGAGTAGTAGATTCTCCACTATAAAACTCATGAGCAAAACGAGTGAAAAAGAGCATTCACAACATCTTTCTATGAGCATCTCCTCTAGATGTTTGGACGAAGTCATAACTCCCACCGCAGGTCAAAAACATTTGAAAAATGTTCCAACTATGAGACCTCCTAAGAATCCAGTAGTGTAATCCTTGATTTGTGCCAGTTATGTGGTTGCTGAAGTGTTTAACATTTGCCTTAAACCGTTCAGACTGTTTTCAGGTATGACCATAGAACGCTAAAGGTATCCAGTATGATCTTTACTATTTCTACTATGTAATCATATAATGACCTCTTAGTAGCTATGACAAAGAGAAAATTGGAAAGGAAAAAAGCTTTAATCTTACTTTCTGCTCGTTTAGTTTACCCATGTGAAATTTGAAAGGGTCTTGTCGCTGTTATTGTCACGGTTCATGAAGCTTGCTTATTTGATTTATATTTTTTTTCATAACTTCCTTCTCAATTATTTGTTTCAATGCTAATTTCTTTCTGGAATATATTATTATAAGTATCATAGAAGACAATCCACCTGAATCCGGGCGTTTGTTCGTTTAAGCATATTATTTTGTTATTGGATTCATTTATGAAATCTCATAATCAGATCTTGTTAGTTAGATAAAAAGAAAGTAAGGGTACGTATTGCACAAGAGACAAATATGAAGGTTTTCCCAGATATAACACTTTGTATAGAATTCGAAGAATAGAATATAGTACTTCTTGCATTAGAGTGAAAATCAGAAGTTGAATCATTAAGTGGACTTCAGGTGGATAAGTAAACCACTACAGTTGTAGACATTGCATTGTTATCTAATATTTCAGTTAATAGAAACTATTAGTATTTGCTGTATATGTTTGTAAGAGGTGCTAATATTGTTAAACTTTCATCCTCAGGAAGTTTACATCTCTATCCTGAAACTGCATTTAGAGAATACAATGATCCAACGGAGTAGACGTAATCCTCGATACAATGTAAGATGTCAATGAACGTGGTTGGAATATTTAACTTCAAACTTTTCTGGTAAATTTTGTGGATTAGACAGTGTAAGATCTTATATAGGCTTTTTAATTCATACTTGACTTATATATTACTGAAGTAATATATAAGAAGTTTTATGATATTTTCTAACTATCGTTTGCACATTTCTCAATAAAGGACATCTTATAAGAAATTTGCATTGTACTGTGACTATTTGAAGGTATTTCCTATAAAATTTAAATCAGAATTTTTATCTCTTTTCTATCATACTAATAAGCATACATGTTTATTATTTCACTATTGATTTTATCTGTTGATAGATAATACGAAGGAGAAAAAGAAAAAATGTACACATATTCGAGGAAGTTTGATTTTCAGTGCATTCTTTTAATCTTTGATTTGTGACTCACAACATCCAAGAATCCAAGACTATCACATTATATCACATATTTTAAGACTAAGAACCCAGACAATCACATCATTGACTAAGACTCTTTTACTTGTAAACATGTTGTATTGCAGTCTCAAACAAAATCACTTAAACTATCTCTTTTTTTACTTAAACTATCACGATTTAAATTAACTCAACTCGTACTATCTTGTTTCAATCGTCTAGACTCTTCCTTAAAGACTACCATATTATTTGACTATCGTAAGTTCATATTTGTTATCGAAGTTGTCTTTTTGAGTAATTTTCAAATTATTTGTTTCTACTTATCACATTGTTGACAACCTCACTACTCTTTAATCTCTCACCTCTTCACTGTTGTCTTCATAAGAAGCATGAGATAAACTCCCGTGAACATTTGTTCTATTAAAACTTTATGATACAAATTTGATTTTTACAAAATATTCTTGAAAATGATTAACTTATTGTTCTACTAAATTCTTTTTTTGGTGCAACTGTGTGAACATCATTTCAGGAATTACAGATGATTTTAGAACATTCACCTACTTCATTTATGTTCTTCAAGATTACATGTTTGATTTGGCCGTACATATACTATGAAAGAAATACACAACTATTGCACTACATACACAAATTCAATAAAAATAAGTTTCACTTTTATATCATCAAACCAGGTCCAATCAAATTCAAGATACATTAAAATGATAGAGTATATAAATATTCTTTTGTTCACTGACTTTACCAGATTTTTGAATATGCACATTTATATCCATAGTTATACTTCTGAACCTCCAGATATTTATATCAATCCATTCTAAAAGAGACAGTTATGTTTGGCAAACTAATACTGTGAATGTCAATATTTCTAAAATACTCATGCTGCTAAACAATACAGTACGGATAACAATAATAAATTAATGATCAATGGAAAACATATTAATACAAACACAGTATTAAGAAAATGATTATTCTTTTAAGTCCAGACAAGTCCATGCTCAATTAGCAATTCATTCTATATTAAAATTTTGACTCTATCTTGCTCCTTCTATTCTCTAATTCATCTGAATCCTACAAATCCAACTTTTATTCTTGAACTTACCACAAGTTCCCCTATTCACTTTCACTTTCACTTTATCTTCACAACTACTTTATTCTCCTGCGTTCAAGCAGATTTCTGTATTGTATTAACAATAATTGCAAAATCTTCAAATTTCAAATTCAATCAAGTTTCAAACATTTTTCTAAGCAAACATGTATCATATTCAAGTAAAATAATAGACATTCCTATTTTATATTCTTTTGCAAATGAGTAGAAATCGAGACTCTCCATATCCACATACACTCATTTAGTTGCTTCGACAAATATGGCTTAATCGACGTAGATACTGTGATCTGTCGTCTAGAACTCACACAAACAAGACTGGAATCTTCTAGTTAAAACTGTTCATCAGAACTTATATTTCACTGCAGAAGGATTTTCTCTAGAAATCTCGAACGGGATATAAATTTAGAAGGCGGATTCAAACAAATGACATCTTTAAATGAACATTTACTCCATCACTTAAAAAGCTGGTACCTCTATTTTTACTAAAGTTAAATACTGTGACTGTTGAAAATGATTTTAGTTTCTCATCGTAGCGTTACGATGAGAAATTAAAATACTGCTACTTACATATAAGCAACCCTACGTATATGTACATAGCTCCTACAAACAGTCAGTGACATCTCTAAGTAAATCTATGCGTTTGTGATGCATAGTCCCGCAATTCCACTGCAAGCGCGGCCCCTTGTTTGTTTGGTGACGATAAGTTCGAGAGTATACACAGGCAACCACTTTGTCCTTGGCCAAAGGTCCAAATCCAAGGTGTCCAATTTGAGCAGGACAATGTCACCAATACTGACAATATTCTTGAATTCAACTGTTGCACTATCTTCCTGAAACAACTCACTTCTTAAACTGTAGAAGTAACCATGAAGTATCCTTGCAACTGGCACGTATTACCCAGACTGTCAAAGACAGTTATTATTATCTGACAAGAATGACATCACGTGATAGTGGCATAAACAAGTACTCCTACGAGATCCGCTGCCTGAAGGCAAATCCACTGTTCAACTACCTTGTGGTTTTTCTTCTGTCCTAGGTAACTCGGCCTCTCCTGTCTTGGTGCAAAATTGCCGAACTTCCGTTTTTGCTTACGCATCGGCCATTTCAATTTCGACCGCCGGCAAATTCCAGACGTCTTCTTCAGTTCCTGCTTTAGCCACAGTCGTTCTAGACAGTGCTGAAAGATACGGTTAAGGATAAAATGTACACACTTATTATTCACAAGAAGCAGAAACGCATGCCCCTAATAACTTACATACATCTTCACAAGTAAACGAACAGAATTCACGTGAACACGGGAGGAAAAAGCTTAAGTGGTAGAAAGGTCTAGTTGGAAGGATATTGAGTTGTCCGCCAGGAGCATAACCCTCTTTCTGCCCTCTGTGCCGACTATGCGTGAGCTCCCTTTGGATCTCTGGAGTTACCTGTTCGGATAGACCATAAAGAAATATTAGAAATGATTCCCCCCAGAGAACAGGACCTTTTATTCTCTCAAGAATGTTTTTCAGCCCTGTTGCCCATTTCCAGTGAATGAAGGCCTGCTCTGCCTATACGTATACTAAGGAGAGTGGCACAACTGAAACGTCAGATCTTGAGTCTGTTTTGCACCTAGGACATTTCTCTAACAGACAAAAGGGAGACGACTCATCAAACAAAGAATAATAATTAGTGATAGCATGGAAGGTCTTTCTGCCAATAACCATTTTATTTCAGTGCACCGTCAGTGGGTATGTGGTTGTACCAAATAGTGCTTATGAGCCCGCATCAATTTCTTCAACTTCTCCTTGTCCTCTTCGTTCAACTCGTTTTTATATCTGTAAGCACATCATATAGAGCGAAATAAGAGTCCGACTTCCAGGCTAGAAAAAGAAACTATCAACCTCGAACGACTACAGATGGCAAAAACTAAATTAAGGCCAATTCAAGCTCAATGCAATAGAACACCCTATGTCAACCACATATTCTGATTAAGAGCTTGACAGACGTTCTCACCTTTGGACGAAAGTGAGAAGAGATTGATGCCAAATAACAGGGAGTTCCCTGCCATCATCGGTAAAGCGGGCGAAATGTGCTACCATGGCATCGAGTACACGATACGGTAGTGAATACTTCTTGTCCATCAAAAGCTTCATGAAGTAACTGTCGCCAAAGTACAAGAACTTTCAAGTCAATTCCAAAACCGTCACTGTGATATCGGAATAAAGTTATACCATACCATCATGCAGTTCTGCATATCTACCATATTAACCAAAACACTGGAAGAAGCTTCAGAATGACTGAGAGCAACAAGGTTTAGGAGATGAAGATGCTAGGACAAACTCGACCAAGGATGGCAGAAGACGTTCATATAGGAGGGTGACAGAGGCCCACCGAAGCAAGCTACAAAAACGAATATTCGTAATTCACGGAGCCCCACATCAGGAGCTCGGACGTCGACAAGAAAGGTGTTAGAATTGAGAGCACTCTACGCAGACGTTCTTGAGAAGGCCCAGGCAGATAACGATGCAGCTTGCGAAGACCTAAGTACCAAGAACTACAGTACGAAAATCAGATGAAGCGAGTAGGAAATAACTAAAATAATCTTCGATACAAAACATTACACAAAAGCTCCAACCCTCGGTGCAAATATATGCAGGTATACCTGTTAGTGCCGCAGTACTCCATTTCCGCAATCTTCATAAGGGCAACACTGCAAAGGAAGCCACCACTTGTAAGCTACTTGGCGCATGTAAAGAAACCTATCAATCAATGTTCTTCAGTGGAAACATCGGATATTTTCACCTTGATTTGGAAAGATTTTTCTGTAGCAAGCTCAATTCTAAATGTTGGTAGTTTTGAACACATAGGCTCGACATAAAACATAAGACATACCCAGAACTCACACTGGAAGATTCCCTCGACTTACACTGCTCCTTTCTGTCTATAGACACATCATTTAAGGTGCTGATTTAGACCTATACCTTGAGTGAAGCACCGGAATGGATACCTTCTGGACAACACTTCCAATAATAACAGCTTCTCGGAGATTACACGTCCGCGACTACATCAAAGAGCCGTAGAAAGCCATTAGCTGACGTTAAAATATAACGATATAAGTACAGAGGCTAACTGATATAAGTCCATATGATGGAAAAGTCTGAATAGGCAAGTACCTGGCACAGCGGTAGGAGAATGCCCTTATAGAAAGCAGAGGGCTTGTAAACAGCCTTCTTTAAAGCTTGGTAAAGGGCGAAATGTAGGCGCTTATGTTCGTTAATATCTTGACGTAACCTAGGTAGTAGGACTAGATTGTAAAATCGTTGTGCCATGCGAGCGTTCAAGTTGGAGGCAAAGAGCCGAGTTGCTTGGTACATGGCATTAGGAGACCATTTTTCTGGCTCCGTAATGTATAGCACTTCCTCCCAGTTGGAAAGAGATGGCACAATCTTGAAAGCCTTTGGAACCTTCCCAGATCTGAACCGACTAAGAAGTTTACCTACACTGCATACAAAAAGAAGTCAGGTTAGGGTGACTGATCTCTTGAATCCCCTGCCAAGAGTCTGAATCACGTGGAAAACATATCTCCTGATCGTAGCATATGCCCTACATACAGAACAGAAAGTATGAAAACTGAGACTTGCTTGCACTATAACCGATTCTCAAACATCCAAAGGAGCACCACATGGTCTTTCCGGAATTGCAATCTGCATAAAGTACAACTCAATTTGCCTTGAGATGACAGAAACTTTACCCCCTAAAGACCTCAACAATCTTCTCGTCAATCCCAGGTATATTCCTTTCCCCTGAAAAATAACATGGAAAACTAAGCTTACAAACATGAACCACTACGACACAGGAAATATTGCTTTCAAAAACGTGCAAGACTTACGTAATGTAAATGTCATATAAACTGTTCGTTTTATCTTTGCGGAGATCTCCAATCCAAACTGAAAGTGGGTGATACAAGCAGCACTTCCATTCAAACCCTACGCACAGCAGCCTAATATGAGCGTGAGGTCTGCTACTAAATGCTTGTTTCATAACCACATGATTATTGATGTCAGACCTTCGACGTTACTCGAAATGCCTGCGTCCTTTTCTTTTATCCTTTCCATGATCATATCTGCTAGAGTGCGCTGAGGTCCAGCATCAGATGCCATAAAGATGGACATAATTCTGTCGTCTTCTTCTGTTACTTCCTGTAATCAACCCAACAGCTCTTCTTAGCCTCAAATGTTTGGCCGATTTGGATTATGGCAAACACAAGAGTCCTCAATACTTGGCCTAGAGAAGAAACATATCCAACAGCGTAAGTGATGCCTTCCGCGTTGACAATTCAATTCTGAAGGCAGACACTACAAGTCCGCCAAATATATTATACACGTGAATCACCTCAAATTCTTCCTCTGGATATTCATCATCCGAGAATCCTCCCTCGTCGTCATCCTCATCACTTTCCTCCTTGGCGATCTGTTTCTCGACAGTGGCGTCATCAAAGGCTCTTCTAGCTGCTGCAACACCAGTTTGCTCATCCCTACGAGGATCACTTGATAATGAGTATGGTTTCTGTACTATTCTTAGCTTCCCAAAAGTTAAAGGAAAAGTACAGCCACAATTCTTTCTTTCGAGTATAATATCTCCTCTCCAGATTGTATAAAATAATCTGGAAGAAGAGACTGGATACACTTACTTCTCATCGTCGATTTCTTGTTGTTGACGCCGGGCCTCTGTTAAAATCTTGTTGCTGATTCCCGGACTAACATACTGAATGAAGGAAAACCATAACGGCAATAGACACAATAAGCGTGAGTTTAAGGTTCTCAAAATGAAGCGATCAACTTCATCACACTCTTGGAGATGTATGCTGGTATATGGGTAAACAGCGAATTGCTAAGGTTAACCGCGTACATAAGATGAGCCAGCAAGTAAGGTGTGTACACTGTGAAGTTGAGGACGAAGGCGTTGTGCACTATCTCTCAGACTGTCTAAAATATTTACACTCAGAACAAACTTATTCCGTGACATACCAAAGCTGATGCCATTCAGAGCTGCTAACAAGATTCAGTCGCCAGGAGTCGATCTCTTTCAGGCGAAACTTACCGTGGCGACGAAGAATATTTGAGAGTCAATACCAACAAGCAACAGAAGACTGATTACAAGAACGGAATTTAGAGCTAACCTCTTCTTCCCCCTGAAATTTCCGAGTCTTGGAGGACCGGTTCCTGGGGGGCGCCTCCTTCGTGTCATCCATTTGGTCCGCCAGGGAAGACTTGTGCTTTTCGGTAGCAGCTTCATTCTTCCGCTTCTTTTTCTGCTCCTTCGGATTCCTCTGCCTCTGCTTCACCTCTCCAGCCATCCTCCTTCTCTCTCTCTCTCTCTCTCTCTCTCTCTCTCTCTCTCTCTCTCTCTCTCTCTCTTCCGTCCTTCCTGCTGTGCCGTTTCCTGCACCTAAATACTCAAGCTTCTCCAGCCACCATCCACACGCACGGGAGCGACTGTTCCACTAGAAAAATCCTGTCAAGGTATCTGCCCCGCAAATTCTATATAGTTCGCCAGCAGGCAATGGACTAACACCACTGATCAAAATTGGATCCGCGAACGAGCATACTAAAATGTTACTTGAGGGAAGTGCCAACAAGAGCAGCGCAGTCTGATTTCTCCACACTCTGCCCAGCGTCCTCAGAGGAAAACTCTCCAGCCCAACGGCGACGGATTTAATTCTTTCTGCTACGTAGTTCCCTGTGTGTGTCAGCGAGCCCCAGAAGAGTTGTGAATCGCCCAAGAGACAGGCACTGTGGCGCAAGTTGGTGCCGCCCGGACGTACTTTTCGCTTGTGGAATTCTACAATAGGGTTAGGGTTCAGTTATGCGTGCGGGCGAATAAAGAGTTTGCGTTTTAAAAGTGCGTCATTTTGATGGACTTATTCCTTCAGGGTAATTTATGGCCTTCCATGGAGGTCGCCCGAACTTGTCCGAAGAGATTTAGTGGGGAGGGTTTCCTTCCTTCAGGGTTTATGACTTTCCATGGAGATCGATCGAACTTCTCCAAAGGGGTTTTAGTGGGGAGGGTTTGGTCATCGCAAAGCACTCACCAAAGGATCATCTGGTGTCATCGAACGTGGCAAGTGCCATATAAGAAAATGTATACATTAGTGCCCTTGACTTGTCTACCTACAAGCGCGGGAGCGAGCTTTACTGTGTTTCGAACAAAGAAAACCGGCGAAACGTCGATCTTGATGAATAGCAAGGCAACAGTGCAGTGTGGAGTAATTTCATTTTTTAGCACTAGAAATTTTTTGACATGCAATGTCTTGTGAACATTGCTTTGGAGGCAGACGATAACAAACCTGAAATCGTTCCAGGTCAACTGCAGTTTAGGAGTACATTGTGGAATGCTCGTCGTATGAATGGGAAAAATATACTGAATTTGCCTGCATTCGATCAATAGAGAGTTGAGATGGAAGAGATGTCGGGCATGATTCACAAACTATAACTCTAGAATAGACCCATGAGACTGCCAGTCGATTGAAACTGAAAACTTTATTTAATGATTTTGAGAAATTCGAGTTGAGTGTAGAATGCTGATAATTTCTACATCGTCTTGTTTTCTGGTGTGTTAAGTCAAAACCGCATTGTAGAGTTCGAGCATGCCGTTATAAGACAACATTAAGATGTAAGATACGACCTGACGGAAAGTTCACTAACAAAGCTTTTTCGCAAATCTAATCTCGTGACTTCTTTCCTAGAACCTTAGAATTTCTAACATTTTACATAGAGATAGAATATGAGACCTACTCCAGCTCAGAGAGATGACATACAAGGTTCTGTAATTCATCCACCGAGAGTTAATACGAGCATGATAATTTTCAGAACTGATACGAACGAGCTGGTGAGAGACTAGGACACTTGTCTGTGCATTGTGTTTTGCACATTCTCAAGTGTTAGTGAACTTAGATCGATACAGAACATGTGTCATTGGCAAGTATGAGCTCAGTTAGGAAAATCCAATGGAGAGATAAAAATTATTGTGTACAAACTAGTTCACACTTTTCATATTTTTCTGATGGGGGACGAAACCGTTTCTTTCGTCACCAGAAACTTTGAACGTGATTTTGAAGACCTGGACGATTTTCTCTCGTTGCTATCTGTCGACCAGCTCTATAAAGACTGTCTTGTTCAGAAGGTGCGAATTGTGTACTCGGCCAAGTTTCAATCGATTTGGAGATTTTCAGCAGCAGATTTTCAATTGGATCATTTTCGACCAAAATGAAACTTTTAGGAATTGAGTCTAAAACAAATACTGTTTATAAAATTTGGAAAAGTTATGAAAAATACTCTATGGTCTGAAACAGACACCACGAGCATGGTATGCAAAGATCAATTCTTACTTGCAATCTCTTGGTTTCCACCTTTATAGTTCAAACTCTATCTTGTATTGTGAATACAAGACCGGATTGTTGTGATCACCATCTATGTTGATGAATTGATCATCATCGATAACTATGAGGAGCTTATTTCTCAGATCAAAGATCATTTGAAATCCGAGTTCAAGATGATGAACTTAGGAGAACTCCTTGCTGTAGGATTCATTAGAGATGAGAAGGATGTTTGACTTGTACAACGACAGTATGCTCGTGAACTCTCGTTTTTATATATTCATCTAAAAAACCCGAATTGATTTTTATTCTATTGAACTTATAAAAAATTTATTATTAAAATGAATACTTTGTGGTTAATCTGACTTTTGAAAAAAAATTCTGTTATGCCCTATGGGCTTGCTGCCCCTTCACGGTTGTCTTAGGCTCTCGAAAATGAGAGAGCTTTTGGTTGTTTTCGTCAACGGACTGAACGAGTCTCGGACGGTCCTATTTAACCATCCGGGGGTTCAAGTCGAAAGACGAGAAGGCTGGGCGCAACACACAGAAAATTATATATAATAATAAGCGCGTAGAATCCAATCTGACTGTAATCTTTTAATTCTCATATTTTTTGTACTTCTAACCATGCACTCGCTTTAGTACATATTAGAATATATTTTTATATAGACTTTTCGAATCTAGTAGCCCTAACAAGGGTGATCGCAAGAGTAAGTTTCTACTGAAGCATCGTTTATCTTCTTCTGTGTCTTTCTTCCCTTTTTGTGTTGCTTCCGTTTATCCTTTCCCTGGCAAGACGTGGATGCCCGTTTTACAGATGATCACAACTCGTACCATCCAAATTCTGAGCACGTACTTACTGTACTACTGTAACAAGCAGTACAGAATCTGATGCTAGGGAGGAATCTTCACATCAAGTCGTTCAAAATGGGCCACCATTGCTTCAGTTAGCATAATATTACTGGCCACCACTGGTACAGGACACTAGACTCCTGATTCCAGTTTCTCCAACCAAACTCTAAAGCATCGAGGACGGTCCTGTATCGACTCCGTAGTTGATTCAGACGTAAACAACGACAGAGATCTCCAGCCCAAATGGGCCAGAACTTTGATCATGATGCAATGATGAGTAGCAATGGTGTATCCGAGGGTATCACGGCTTAAAATATGCTTATACGTGAGTCTCTTCGCTAGTAGCCACGCGATGTGAGACGCAAGCTGTGGCAGCGCCTACGATGTTCTTCTACAGTTGGATCTCGGAGTTCCCTTTTGTGGGTTATTGACTGCACCGGCTGAAAGTTGAAATGAAGGTTTAAGGGTTCTAGTTCCACCTCCAGAGCCTGCTGAATAAACAGCACACAAGGGATTCGTCAGGTAGTATATACAAGTATATATAAGCACACTGAAACTCTTAACGAAGTGCTTGCACAGCGCGGCCGGTTGTTGCTCGAAGGTCGGACTCTACTTACATATGGCCTGCTTGAGATATGAAACTGTGCACTACTTTATAAATTTTGACGAACAAAAACAGCGGCGTCAAATGCATGAGAGACTGCCAGGAGTACTATCCAAGGCATACCTGATCCTGACCTCCTGATGTAGGTTGGGTTGCCTGCTGGCATGCTTCTGTTTAGAATACTTTCGTCTGCAATTAACTTGATATTTCAGTGCAATTAAGTGAATTCCCGCTCACGGTAAGGATCCTGGTTCTCGACCAAGATGGTGGATGAGGACACGGTATCTTCATGCGGGACCCTCATATCTCGTCAGGTTCTTCGTCATAATCTCCATAATTCTCTACAACCTCTTCAGCTTCATCCTCGTCAGTATACTCCTCATTGTCACGCATTTCCACATCTTGTGTCTTGGGACGTTCAACTACTTTCTCACCCGCTTTCTTCTCAGCTAGCAAGGCCATAAACTGAGCTTCTTCCTCATCGAGCTTCTTCATGGCTTCTAGGCTCTGGTCACTGAAAAGAGAGTGAAAAGGTTTTATGACTTTCAGGAGTCGACGACGCTCCTCAGCGCTGGTAATCAGACTGTTCCAGTGCTTATCTTGTTTCAAGGCAGCAGAACAACCCACCACCTGGAAGTGAACAACTGTAAGTCACTCTTGTCCGATCTGTGGATGTTTCAAAATTATGTCAACAGGGAAAGCATCTAGTTCCGCTAACTAAAGACATACCAGCATTGAAGCTCGTGCTCGTGTCAAACCGACATTCATCCGCCGGAAATCAGACACAAACCCAATTCCACCTTGAGGGTTGGCTCGCACGCAGGAAAATATGGCGACGTCCTTTTCTCTTCCCTGAAGTGAATCGAACAAAAACAACAAACGAGTATTGATTTGCAGAAAACTAGGAAAAAGTTACTTGGTGGCTACAGCCCTCATACAATATGATGGATGATAAGAGGACAACTTGAGTGCAAATCCAAAACTCGGGCAGCTTAACCTGCAACAGTTCAACACTTGTTCTGACAACCATGCCAAGGCAAGAACGAAACTGGACGAACAGAAGTTTTTGAAGAAAGAATACCATCTGCGCTAAAAGCGAGTGTACCTGAAAACCATCTACAGTATTGATGTCAATAAGCTTCGTAGCCTCTACGCCAATCGAGTCGCGGAAAAGCTCTCGTATAAGCTTGACTTGCTGCTTGTAGGGAGATATGACGGCTACATGAGGTCCGTCTTTCAGCGATGGATATCTCCCAACCAGACACTTGTACAGAACGAGAACAAAATCCGCTTCATCTTGATTCACCCATGACCCACTTCCAGGAGGCTGACTTTCTTGTCCTGCAATATCCAAGAAGGCGAAAGGGCCGAAACAGCGGTGATCATGCCAAGGCCGAGCTGTTTGTTGCACGACATCAGGTCCATCCACTAAAGCCTCGTGATAAAACTCCTTGGATGGAAATTCACGAATCTACATAAACAGCACGACCATGTCAGTTGACTCTATACGAGTACTCACCAGTTGAACGGGCCTGGTTCGAGATGATATTCTAGTAAACGCCGACAACCGTATACCCCCTAAATGGCCTCCCCCTTACCTGCGGATGCATGCGGTACTGAGTGTTCAGCATCTGCACTGGGTAGCCAGCTTGCTGGAAACGCTTGAAGAGACTCATGCCGTATCTGCCAAACAAATTGGTCTTCTTCATTAGCCTATCATTCTAGAGATACATCGGAAAAGGAACTTGAACTAAGATGGACGAGAACCTTACATCACGGACAAGAGCGTGTTTCTTAGTTTACCCATATTGAACAGCATTCGTGGAGAGTACTGTGGCTGGCAACTGGATGGGATCCCCGACCTGCGTACAGAAGATTCAATGTCAATGTGGGTATCTTACCGTGTACGGATCACATAGCAGTGCCTGGTATATATGACTGATGCGGAACAGAAAACACCGTACGCCTCCATACACCAGACTTAACGGGAAGATATTAAGAGACTTGCCAAAAATGCTTGCTGGCAACCGTGCATCAGGGGAACCATTGTTGACGGTTCAACCTGCACCAAAACAAAACTGATATCAGAAATGTCCATTCGCGTACAGTAGAGCCATTTAAAAGGGAATTTTGTAGTACTAGATAGCACTCTCATGCCCCTTGACCTAGACCTCACACCCTGTATGCGGTGATGACAACAAAGATAGATCGAAGAGAGGAAGAGGAGGAGGAAGAAACATTTTTGCATAATGCTAAGACACCCCGTGGTGCAGAACCGGTTTCACGTCGAAGCTTCCAACAGAACGTACACAGTGAGACACAGCATATCAAGCAGATGAGACTGACCCCAGAACGTTAAGGACTAGATGTCAACGAATTATGCCCGTGTATGTGGTTAGCTGCGCGACGCAACTAGTAGCCCGTGAGTTTGAAGCCAGTGAAATACACGGCAAGAGGAAAGATTGGGTGAAAGCAACTGTCCACCTTTTAAGCGAAAACTTCTACCCTGGTATCAGGATGTTGGAAATATGTAGCAAACAGCGATTTCCAGGGACAAGGTCGTTTGGTATTGTAGAACAATACAGACATGAGTCAGGGCCTAAGATCAGGCCGAGGTGTAGTCGATGGACAACAGGCAAATATACCTGTCCTACCCTTTGTTGGTCCCGAGGGACGGAGGAGGCTAGGTTAGCCGAAAGATATTGTATAAGATGAGTCCAGACTAATCCAAGCGTAGTGCAAGCCAACCTGCTTCAACAAAGCCCGGCAGGACTTCATTGCAATCTTATCCTGTGAGCAGTCTGTAGGTGATCCTCCTCACATATCAGAAAATCGGAGGGCTAATACTAAGACTGCATTGAGTAGAAACTAAGAGAAAAACCTGAGAAGCCACCATGGAAGGATTAAAATGAATCTAGGACTCCTAGCATGACGTGCATCATCTTAATACTTGTCAGAAGACTGAATGATGGAAACCATTATCACAGAGCACGCAACATTCACGGATCCAAATTCCATGAGCCAGCCTACCAGCCTTCCGCCCAACATGGTAGCGAATTTACTGAAAGAGTCCGAATCTGGCATACAAAAGTGAGCTAGAGAAAAAGATATGCGCAGAAGAAATCTCGGACGAGTAATACTCACAGCTTGTGCTGCTTCATCAATGACAACAACGTCAAATCCTCGGTTCATCCGCTTGAAGACACCAGCCCCACTGAAACTCAGGGTAGAGCAAACCTAACTCCATCCACGTTTCACGAGCAAGAGAGAATCAGTTTGCTTACTTCACTGCCTGCCAAACAATTTATAGTACGCCAACAAGATCGTTCTCCAGACTGCCTACTGGCGATTACTACCCCTTACTCACGATTGCAGCTTCATCCAGAATCTGTATCCTTATGCGGTCGCGCTCCATTCCAGCACTTGCGCGAGGTCCAGCCGATACAGCTGATCTTTCTGTACTGCTAAGCCGGTGCTGAACCTACAGAAACGTCAAGTTTCAACTTGATTAATTTGCTTCCAACAAGGTACACGAAGTCTACTTTGCAACGGAAGAGATGGTACCGCTAGTGGACATACCAGAGTGTCCATCGAAACAGCCTGTACAGAGTGGTGAGCATTAAGTCCCACGCGAACGATGTTTGGGGTGTACATCATTCCTTTCTCATCCCTTAAACCTGAACTCTCAGTAATCCGACATGGTCAGCCCCTGAAAAAAAAAATGCCTAAAGTAGTACAAAATTTACCGTGTAAAGCATCAGAATAGGTACAACGGCAAGAAAAGAACCGAAAAAATACAGGAGAGGGCATGAGTGAAGCACCTGTGCGCATTAGTCGCAAGACAATCTCATCTAGAGCTGAGTTAGAAGGAGCACAAACGAGAACACGTGCATGCATTTTCTGTTTCACTCCCATCTTCTGTGGTCTCTGCGGACGACATGAAATATCGTTATCAAGATGTTTATTCCTGGAAATTATCAGTGAACGACACACTCCGTTAACTGCTTTAATCCGGTTAAGGCAGCTTACGAATGCATTATGTGGAGCACTAAAGTATCCGTCATCTCCATCTTCTGGCATAATCAAGTCACGTGAATTGACTCCGCTACCGAGCCATGGGGATGCCTTCATCCAGTTAGTGATTCTGCCAAAAGGGATACAAAAGGTCATGGGAACGCCGTTTAAGTATCTCGGAATTTCCTTATCAGAGATGAGGACTATCCTATCTTTCCCTAGTTGTTCGTCAACCAGTAACAAGCATATTACTTCCCAAAAGAATATGGCATTGACGGTGGTTATCGGTCCTTACTTCTCTTCGTACGAAAGCTCTGGCCTTGCCGCAATGTTAACTTCACCATACCTGCACGTCAGAAAGACGATCTAGAAGTGGTTGGAACCGAACAATTTCTACGTTCCTACTTCTCAAAATCTCTCCAAAAAACAGTAATAAGCCTACCACATTTTTCACCGACTCAATTGTTAAGGGATCGAGGTTGGACCTCTAGTTACCTCGGAGGAAGTTTTGCAGGGGTTGAGTGTAGGACGACACTGAGAAGACCAAGAATAGTTTGCGTCTTGCCCGTTCCTGGAGGTCCCTGCAGCGAGACAAATTAATTCTGCTTCTCTCAACGATAGCCGTAACCTGCTGAACAAAAGCAGGGTCAGAACTTCCAGCCTATGAGCTGCATGACTACTACCTGAATGAGCACCAAGGGCTTCCGTGTTAATCCTGCCTGCAAAACATCAGAAACTGTTCAGTTACTAACCCACCTTGGTCACGACACTACTGTTAAAAGTGTAGTCTGGATCGCAACCTTGAAGAACCTAATTACTAACTGGACGATGTTGTGCCATTATCTATAATACTGATCAGGCTTCAAACCGTATGAACGCATATATTGCAAAACTGCCAACTTACCAACCCGCTGGAACTTGTTCTGACCTGTATAGCTTGCATTTGAGAGGAATTATGGCCTCCACTCAGATATTCTTTCAAAGGCAAAGGAATCGTCCAATGACCCAGGTCTGATGGTGTTGTTGAAGTCTTGGTCGCCTTGGTTGCATCCTTGGAGGCATCACTAGCAGAAAGGATAACATCTACAAACGGGAGTGTTCCCACCGATCGTAGTGCAGTATATTCACGCAAGATGGTGGACATGTTGCACAGCTGCAAGATTGTAAGCGGGATTGCACGAGTTACGCGCTTGGACCTACAATCTTGTCCTACGAAAAAGTTGAAATATAGGTCCCACGGCCGGAACTACTGAATCTCAGCAACCGGTCCCAACCAGTGACAAATGTAACCTTATGCAAGACATTGTGAGTGTCAATGTGTCCAGCTTTCAGTCTGAATACCTTCATCACATACCACGCGGACATAGGTCCTCGCAAAGCTTGTCTCAGACGTAAAGCAGCAGCACTTGGAGAAATCCTCAGTCCCTCTTTTTCATTGGTCTCGGCATCTAGTTGCATGCGCACCCTCAGAGTTTGAGCACCTTCCCTTCCCTCAATACTTCCGAAGGCATATGTAGTTGGAAGCTTCGATCCCCCGAGCGGCTGTACCCAACCTCATACCGTATCAGCATCTTCTTACCGTTACCTTCAAGTACCCCACCTTTGTAGGATGGATGACTGAAAGAGATACTTCTTCAAAGATCTTAACGAGGAATGAATTTACGATTACAAAAAGCAAGGCAGTTCCTATAATCTGCAGCTGGGTCAACAAAACTTGACAGACCTTCTCCTTGCTGAACAGCATCAAGTCATTCTCCATAAAGTCCTCCACCACGTTGGCTGGAACTGTTAACCTCATGAAATAAAACTCATTTGCCTTCTCCCAGTTAGCCAGAGCAGCCATGTGGCACTGCATACCACCTGAACTCAAGCATCAGATTTTGTCAATGCTCTAACTGACGTCTCTAGATGTATCAGCACGAGTGTGTCAAAAGCAGATAAAGTGTCTCCAAGCAACTTCCCTTCTGGTCATCACTTAATGCATTTCGCCAGTATCCTCCTAAGAAAGGTCGTAAGCCTCCGTGACGTAATCCACGATAGAAAGTAAGTACGCTTACCTCCTTCCTCTTCTCCTCTCACTATCTGAGCACGACATTCTTCCAGAAGCAGTGCCTCAAAAACAGAGAGGTACTCCTCAATATCTTTGAATTTATTGGGCACAGGTCTCAAGCTTAGAGCTCCCTCAGGTGTCTCTTCTTCCCCATCTTTGGCCTCTCGCTTACGCTTCTTCTGCTTTATCTGCACAATTTTCCACTTTCATCTTAAAATCTGCCATAATAGAGTCTCTAAGCAAATTCGGTGACCAGTGCGCGGAAATATTTGGATGCGTTTTCAGTGACAAGAAGCATACATCAGGTAATTCGTAGCACTAGAACCCGGACGTGATTTTTTGCATAACTCAATTACAACCCTGCTGTGACTGGAAATGCACAAGAGAAGTCGACACCAAATGAGCTCAACGGGCACCTTCGCCAGCGATAAAAGTCGATAAAAATCCCAGCTCAAAACTATCTTCTGCAATCGCGCCTGATTGGATGCAGCCCGAGCCTCCCGAGCCTCGGACTCTCGCTCCGCTGCTGTGAGTGCCATGACTGACTAATTAATTTCTCGCGGACATAATTGCTGAAAATTCCAACGCAACCCCTGCTGACTGCAAGCAGGGCGCCGGATCTGTGCAAATAGGCTTTAACCGAGCAGAAGAGCCCCAGTTGGCTGCGTTGAGTCAAATTCGATGGAGCTAGTCAAAATCTCAACACTGGCACCGCCCAGAAAAATGAACGCGTTATTCAACGTCTACTTCCACTGAAATTCAAAATACCGAGAACCCTCAACAGAAGTTGCGATACAGAATAACAGATATCTCCAGAGTAAAAGCCCAGCAATACAAATCCCGATCAAGTACTCCTTATCATGCGGAATCTCCAGTTCACACTCGCGCTGTAAGTCACGAAACTGCCAATGGTGGTTTAAGCTGCATTCGCATCGTGAGATTTCGCGTATGCGTATCCGTGGGGTTTTAGACTTTATGCTTATCGTCTTTTATAATTTTCACGGTTAATTCTACGGCCAGTGATGCGGACTCGTGGTTCAAAATCAGAGAACGATGCAAATCCCCTGTCGCGCGAGCTTCATGATACCTGCTGTTGCCAGGTAATTATACCGGACTGGCATAGTGCGGATGTTCAGTCGTTTGGGGTGCGGCATAAAATTGCGCTCACCCCCAAAAGCGGTTCTGAATTGCAATGGCAGCGCCTCGGCTGTAATGTGAAGGCAGTTACTTTATCTCCGGTTGTAAGTGGGAATTCTAACTTGGTTATACATTTGGATATAACCCATGGAGTTGTTTTTATTTATTTTTAAATCTATAAATGATCTTTTGTTTTATAAAAATCATAAATAATTTATATATAAATAATTTTCGAACGATCAATTTTAGTCACCTTGGAAAATGTGTATAGTTCCAAGGAAAAGAGATTGAAATATATTATTTAGTAGAGTTTATCAGAACTATTTATGCATAGATATTTATAAATAATTTGATACACATATTTCCTTTTATAATCTAAATTCTGCCAAACTCAATTTGATTTTTTCGGTTTTAAACATCAAATACTATTAAAGAAATCACAGTTTAGAAAATATTTCACTCTGAACTATTCCGTGCTATCTGGTTAGTTCAAACATGCAAAATCTTTTACCAACAAAACACTGATTGCAAAAGAATATGGGTACAGAAGATTCAAAGCATATTAACATCTTCAATTTCACTTTCATTTATTTAAAAATATCATTACATCAAAAACGATAATATACAGGATGAAATTGTTAAATATTTTAAGGTTTTCTCATAGTAAGATATTTAATTGCTCACTATAATTCCAAATGTATCCTCAAGTTTATCAAATAATGATGAATACTTCTTTCTCATAATATTCTTTTGAGAAAGAATTAGGCTAGATGTAATTCTTAGACGGTTTGGTGTGGTATTAAACTCCTATTATAGGCTCATGCTCTTCCTGGCAGGCTCGCATCTCCACTTGCAAGCCGAACAGGGGAGAAGAAGATAAACTACAAAGTTTATCCTGGCTGTGGGTCATTCTCAAACAACCCTTTGTGAAACACTCTTTCTTTATAATATCACATTTGTAAATATGGGACGTTTCTTAATTCTCATAATAACAAAAGAGAATTGCTTGGCCATATCCTTAAGTTTGAAGTCTTGTTTTATCATGCCCCTAACTTACACATTGAGCTTGTCCATACCTTTGTCCGACATGGCAAGCATATGTGGGTCCCATCTCTTATGACAACAAAGTTGAAACATACGTATAAATGATATGACATGGCAGTGGAAGTATCAGCAATGACCAACACATGAAATGACATGAACACACTTCAGAACGTGTGAGTAGAATCCAGCGGGCTTTGGGATTTATATTGAACTCAATGTAACAATTCTTTCGTAAACGATGATTTCACAATACACACATCTACAAAATACCACATCGGTACTATGTACCAGTGAACTAATCTTCACTACTATAATCCTCGTCGTCCATCTTGATGTTCAGCTTGATCGGACTCCTCGTGGTGATGTCATCTCCTTCCTCGATGATTTATTTATGAACCAATGCACGTTTGTTGGACAATGTCATTTATGCCGTCTCGCGAGCTACTAGTGTTAAACTTGTACTTGTACTCGGCTCGCGTCCCTTGAAAATGAGTTTTCTTCTTCATCTTCCAAGAAAGAGATTTTTGATCTCATGCCCGGTTGGAATTTTATATTTTGTCGCAATCTCATTAGCTTCACCAGCAGTTGTCTCATTTTCATTATCGCTACTGTCTCTTCAGTCGACGTGTGCTTCATGGGACTTGATAAATCTGCAACATAAGGAATGATCATCTGAGACGAGTGAGCAAGAGCATGCACAGTTGCTAGAACAATGGTTGGCTGCATAGTATCCTCCGGTGTGATTGAAGGTTCTTCGTTTGAACTATCATCAATCCCGTCTGACTCGGCTGAAATCGAATCATCATCATCGGCTGGCTGATCAACGTCATCCTCATCAAGATCACCAAGTCAATTTAGGCATTGGTTGGGAACAATGACCGAGTTTCAGCTGAACCTTGAAACCCTCATCTTCAGATTGCACAACAACTGGTCATTTTTTGTTTTCAATGTAAACACATCCATCTCGAAATCAGTGATTCACCTTCGAAATCTGTGATTGCAACTGCATGTCAAGAAAGTTTAACAGCAAGCTAGTGAAATTCTAGAGAACATGCATATAACACATAAGAAATTGATCGAATATGGATGACTGCGATACACTACTACAAATTTGTCTTTTTCCGACACCATTTCTGACACATATCAAGTGTATGAATTGCTATGTCATCTGTTTAGTGATTGTCGTGACAAAGGTCACCAACTCCTATAAATTTCCTGACCCTCCAATTGCCAGAACTAAACATGATATTTGCGTCACTTGACTATCATCAAGTGGATTTGCTGGTGGTTCTCTCTTGACACCATATTCGTGAACATACATAGCATTGTGACCAAGAGCAACTAAATTGTCAGTCAGAGAAAATAGAAGACAAAAGTTGTAGAAATAATGAACTCTAATATTTGAAAGACTTGACATTTCCAAGAGGTGAGTGCATTTTCAACACCTTTTGATAGCGAGTTCTGACATGTTTCTGACATTGAGTTTTTGATCAATTCTTTTTGACATGTCCTTAAGAATCTCGGCACATTTTTTACAACAATCCTGACACTTTTCTGGTGGGTAATGTTGTCAAAATATAGTGGAAATTACGACATGCATTTGAACTCCTTTGTTTGCCCTAACACTTTCGACATGTTCTTATGTTTTCTAACATTATTTTGTCAACATTTTTGACAATACTTCTGTTAGAAATAACAGTGAAAAGCGACAAAAAATGAATCGCAATTCAGTAGAAAGCTAACTGCTGAAAAGTACTTATCTTTTTTCTTTCAGCCGTCTAGGAATATTTCTTCTTATCATTTACACTCTATTAGATACTTTGCTTTTGTGGATACCATTCAAACTAGTCGTGTTGACACGCAAACGACTCAAAGTGGTCACGCCGACCACTATTATCTTTTTTGGGTCTCAACTTTCTGCTTTAATAGTCCTCTAGTACAAAAGTCTAACTTGATCGTAATTTTCTTATCAAAGCATGTCTTGATATGACCTTGACTTACAACGGACTGTTTTGCCAATCATCATCTTTTGTTAAAATTCATTGTTATATCAATGCCCCAGTGAAGTAATAGCGAACTTTAGTACTAAAACATGATCTATATAATTTATATCATTAATCTTTAATACAGATCATAAATCCTAACTCGAAACACAAGTTGATGACAAAAACATGATCCATATAATTTGTATCGTAAATCTCTAATACAGATCATAAATCCTAACTCGAGAATACAAGGTGATGACAAAAACATGATCCATATAATTTGGATCGTAAATCTCTAATACAGATCAGAAATACGAACTCGAAACACAAGTTGATGACAAGATGACTGGCAATACCGGCTACTTCTAGTATGATCAAGACAAGATCCAATAAGAGGGATTTGATCAAGCTTGACTTTCGTATTGAAAGATTGATCAAGCAACTTTGGGTCCCTCTTTTCCCTTGGTCAGCTTGATGGGTTATTCCGGTCCGTTTGGTATCCACTGGTTCACATTTGCTTCCCACTCTTATCTCCTTTATCACTAAATGATGATTTATTTAAAATTAATTTAAATGAATTAAGTTAGAACTATTTAGTTTTATTTAAATAATTTATCCGTTCCTGTAGGAGAAGAAAAAACAAAAGATCAATAATAAACGAAGACCCATCATACCAAACAAGGAGAAAAAAGAACCGAACACTCCAAAAGTGGAGAGAATAAGAACTGATCTCTGCAATCTCTAGTTTTTAAAGTCTTCAATTATTCTTAATATACCACGCGATGATAAATCAAATGCACTACATAAAATTGGTACACAAGAGAGGAAATACTCTAATGCGATTGTCTGATGTGGAGCGCCGATGCTAGCACAAGCTACTCTTGAATGATTAAATTGGTTCGTTGGTTCGAATCCAACGTGGAGACACCAAATCATCAAAAATAAATATGACCAACAAATATTACTTTTGTAATTAAATAAAAGTATATGGTTGAAGTAAAAAATTTCCGTCTCGTTTGTGTTTTTAATATATAGAAAACAATCTGAAATAATTATAAAATTCAGTAAAAAGCTTTTCACTTTTTTTACTCATGCTCTGAGTTCTCGAAATAACAGAAGAATAAGACTTATGGCTTGCACTGATATGGAATGATTAGGATATCAGTAATTAGAGAAGATATTTAACAAAATTAATATTATTGACAAACTTCTCCAGATATTAGAGGAGCCACGTTGGTCTGTTACTGAATAGTTAAAAGTGATTGTTCAATCTGTAAAAACAGCAAGTACTTACATGTGGAAGATATAGTAAAAAGAGTAATTTCTAACGTTTTTGTTTTGATAGTAAGATAAGGTCGTTTCACATTTGAAGGATATGTACATGATTTAGTATGAAATAATAATAAATGCTTAATTTTGATAGAGGATAATTATCTGAAACATACTATGATTGTATTTCTGTCTCGCTAACAATATTTCAATTGATTAAGTAAGTGTGCAATGGACAATTAGTTTTTAAAAGAATCACACATAACCTTTTCAGTCGTACGAATCTCAAAGAATTCTAGTTTTGTTCTTGCGTACTAGAATAACTAATTAATGCGTAGAGTACAATGACTGCTGCAACTTTTCTAACTGCTCTCTGGGCTTCAGAAACTTGTATACAGAAGAGGAGTTCCTGCTTCCTTCTCTGAGATAGATAGCAACATTGCCTCGGGGATGCTCCAAGAGGAGGCGCTATGAGAGAAGAGGCATTCCTCACACAACAACATCCCACGCTTCTCCTTATCACCTTCACAACTTCAGCTGGTCAATCTCTATAAGAATAAGTATGAAGTATGTCCACTGTCTGTGAGTTGTTTTGGACAGTCCGAATGTTCATAATATGCAAAGAAGTCAATCGTTCTCTTCACATGAAAAACGCCGGTTCCTACAAAGGTTCAAGTCCTTTATTTTGATTCCTATGTATAAAATAGTCGATGCCATCTGTTAGAGTCTGATCATGACAGGATACGATGCATTGGAACTTCAACTACTACCAGCTCATAGCTATTACAAGTCAGCTCTCCGAGTAAACTTATTTGTTCACATAGCTTCCAAGAAAAGTTGTTGCTGATCGTATCGAGATCACAATAGTCGTTTCGTCTGCCTTGCTCGAATGCTTTGCTCTCATTCGAGCAAGGCCGACATGAATGAAAGATCGAGACTTAGTCGCTTTTCCAATCTAAACTGATTGTGGTAACTAACTGATCTGTACAAGTTCACTTTGTCCACTACAGTTGGACTTGACAAATTGATCTTTTCAAAAGTGATAACCTCTCAAGAATGAACTTTTGAAGTAGATCATTATCAAGAAGTTCAGGGTTATAGGAGACAATCTGAGCAACAATATAAATAGTTGATCCACCGTAAATGTTTTCCACTACAGTATATTGCTGCTCAGATTGTCTTCTATTTTCTCCTTTCTCTAGTCAGAAAGTTGAGGTGCTTCTAGTTCCATCTAGCCAGAAGTCAAGCAGATTAAAGAGTTCTCTCGTGGAGAGATGGAACAGACAGCTGAAAGTTGATTCTGAGCAGTAAATGAGCCGAATTCAGATTCAGAACTACGACTCATGTTCCCAAATGTTGTTCATGCACTCACCTGCGACAATGAACTGTCTTTTCGTGATCAAGCCCTCGTTCAAACAAAACTTATCTGATGAAGGGGGACTTCTCTACTGTAAAAAGGGAGTTTAGATATGCAACTCAAGCACATTGTCAAGCTTTTGGTAGAGTGTTTTCTTGAGTATCGTCACTGAAAAGAAAGAACTTGAATTGAGCATGCACTAGTCTCTATCCTCGTGATCTGATGAGAACGTCAACTGGAGCTCGATAATAAATTGGAAGGTAAACAGGTCCACAAACACAAAAGTCCACATTTTACAAAGTCCACCAGACCAGTATGCTTTTGGTCATTTCACAAAGTTCTCATGAAGCATGAGACAGTAATTCTTCAATGAACAGCAATGACCAGAACCTTTGCAGTAAAAGTCAAAAGTCATGACACGAAAGTCAAAAAGAATCAAATGCCACTTAAAACTAAACGAGAAAGCAAAATCATTTTCCAATGGTGACCATATGTGGTGTAGCAGTTCTAGGTTATCAATATGCGATGAGGACATGTTATGAGGACAGTTATTGCAAAGTAGAAACCGAACGGTGAGTAGAACATGCCGTTGAAGAGTAACAAAGTTCTGTTTTGTATTCTGCATCTGGTACTGAATTAACACATAGTAATGCTGTCACCCTATGGAATCTTAAGAAGACAGGTGGTAGCTGCTGGTTCCAACTGATGTGGGGCTTACTTTCTGATTTATCCTTACGAAGAATAATCTATGCACTACAAGGATGCAACTCTCTACGCAGCTTGATGAACAACACTATGATGATATTATTGATAGTTTTAGAAGTGAAAATCCACATGGACGTATGTAAGATATCGAGGGACATGCTTCATGTCATTAATTGGTGAATATTTGTACTCTAGATCTCTTGCTTTTTTCTGCTTGCAGTCATGAACTATTTCTTTCTTTTCTTTTTATTTGTTTGTGCTTGATCCTGAAACACATACTAGTGCTGCCTTGGTGAGTCTCATGGTGTGGATATTAGGTTATAAACTCTATAAACGTTAAGTACAAGTTATTGGGCGAGCATGTGAAACCAGACGACCTCAGGTTGACCAATCCTCAAGAATGCTCGTCGTCTGGTCTCAAGTGCTCGCCCAATAAAGAATGTCGACACTAGATATTTGAATCACTTTTATACTCATATATTGCGACTTTCAGAAAATAATAATGAATTGGATGTGAATTATTATATCTCGTACATCATAGTCGACATGCAAAACACGACTCATAAGTGATAACAAGGAGAAGATTTCTCCTTTACACAGAAAATCCGTTCCCTAGACCCATATAAAATTCCGGACAGGAAACTAATTGAATATAGGCTTAGACAACACGTACCAAGTCTTTCTTTCTGATTTATCACGTGCTCGTTTAGTCCGCATTATCCACGTCTATCTATCACTTCTTCAAAAGTAGGTGCAGTAGTATGCTTCACCCCCTTCATGATCACATACACACGTACTTGTTGTAAAATCTCAACACACCTTTTCTTTTATGAAAGGCGAGCCTGAGTATGCGGGAGAGACACAAAACCAAAACCAATATACAAATGCATCCTCCAACGCCTAAGGTGCCTTCAGTGAGGCCTCCATGGTTCCAAGACCCTTCATCTGGTATTACGGCTATGGAAGTATACGCGAAAGCCACTTCATACTTGAAAACAAACGAAACAAAACGAATGAAAACTCAATTAGAAAACATCCGTAGTGTTTTATACGGAAGTGTCTGCAGAAAATACTAACAAAGTCTGACTGAACTCGTAACTCCTTCTCATGAGTCCAAAATGTTTGAAAAAAATTCTAACATTTACAACTTTAATATTCCTCACATTGCACACCAAACATAACTCAACTTTACGGAGTCTCTTAAATTCAATCCAACAGTCTTGTTTCTCGATCTGAAGACTGAGTCCAGGATTTAGCAGCTCTGACTAATAAATATCTCCAGCAGGATACCTTATACTAACTCGTCATAGTTTATCACTGCTAACGCTAAATGAACATCTTATGACATTGTTCTAGATAGAGAGCAGACCCAGCTCAGGTTTTTCCTGCTTACTTGTAATTTGCCAACAGTTTTTGAACAATTGACTGACTACTGTGTTAATTCACTTACGATTTTAAGTAAATTTTTAATAATTTTTCACTTTTTGATTGTTTTGAGACAGAAGTTATCCGACTCATTTTCTACTTCTCTTGCATTTTTAGAAAAGTTGTTGAGGCACATTACATTGGATGTCGGATCTAGGCTGGTGCTGACAAAGAGGTGCATGCAAGATAAACTTGGGGGAACTTTTGCTCGTTTGTTGTTATCGAAAAAGATATGAGTGTTTAAGTGAAAATTCTGTAATAAATTAGTTAAATGTCAAATTAATTTTAAAAGATTAAATGATAGTCAGACCTAGAAATGTACACAAAATCCATATATAACCCAAATATATGTACAACATGTATTTTAGATCCGAGCGCAAAAAAAGACAACCGAGAGAAGAGGAATAAAATAGAACATTCCAATTAAACCAAACAGTGTAGGTAACACTATTATTTGCAGTAGGGATCAGAAAGTGTAGATCAAGAAGTCTGGATAATTGTCAATCTCAGATGGAAGTGGTTTATGAAGTGTTAAGAGTAATCCTATAAACGTTAAATAATAAATATAAAATAATCTCTAAACTAAAATACATTTTTAGCATAAGTGTTCTATGTTAGGTGCAACGGGGTACCTTCACGGTGATCGGACTGATGTTCGTGGCTTTGGATTCAGAGCTTGCCATTCTTACAAACCACGAGGCGAGTCGTATGGTTTTGTGGCTTGAAACCTGCAATCAACATGGTACCAAACACAAGGATCTTTGACTATGGGACAAATTTACAGCAAATTTGCACGGTAAGAGCATCCTTCACCAAAAACTCACAAAGTCCACCACTTAACCAGGATCTAGAGTGGTTCATAATATAAGCAATCATCAAACTCTGAGGTCTTTCGAAGAAAAGCAACTACTTTCCACTTTCTCAAAGTTTCTGACAACATTACGACTCAAACCAGTTGCAACAAAATCGTGATTCTGTAACTCACCCGGAAGACAGGATTTCGGCCGGCCGTAATTTCTGAGCGGTCAACATAGCCACGCAATTCTTTATTTACAACTTGGGGCAACTTACTCTATGGACTTTGAGCATACTACACGCAAAATCAGTCGATTCAGCTCACTAATATCTGGCGATCATCTCAGCTTCATGTCGACCTCCGACTTGTCACTGGACGTTAGTCCCTCGACGACAGAAATGATGATGAGGAGAAGCATGAGGGGGTTCAGGGCTCTGGATAGGTAGTGTTCACTGCTCGTACTCTTCAGACCACTCGATAGTTTCCTTCAGGTTCTGTTTCTGCAGTTTGTGCATAGCAGGGCTCGGGGCTAACCGGGATTCTTTGTATTTTCAACCGGTTGGAATTCTGAAAAGTCGGGTTGAAATGAGGCTCAGCCGGATAATTTGTAGGTTAAAATTTTACAAAACGACAAGTTAGTCGTTAAGAAAACCGGGAAAATTAATAAATGACTGAAAAAAACCGGTTTCATTTATTACCGTCGGATAATTACCGGTTACCGAAATTTTTTACCCCGAGCGCTGGTGCATAGATGTCAACGACTCACGTGCAATAATGATGCAATCCATGTACTGTACACGATTCAAGAATCATTTTACTATTCTAGGCAAACGGCTTTCTCGAGTTGAGATCCGTGAGGATGGAGGGACGACGGAGGGCGGAGGGCGCGGCGGGGGGAGAGGGGGTAGTGGGAACGGTTTAATGCGATTAACTGACTAGTTAGGGATAATTAGTCAAGGTGAGAGGGCTCGCCTCTTGAGAAGGTGTAATTAGCGGACGCTTAGACGTCTAGGGTTGCGGAATTAGGAGTCGCACTCCTCGAGGCATCGCAAGTAGGAAAGGCATCATGACGTCAGAAGAAGAAAAAGGGAACAGCACAGGCTTCGATGCAAGGAATGAAGTTGCAACCCCGGTTTTCGAAGGCTTCGACGCAAGGAATGAAGTTACAACTCCGGTTTTCGAAGGCTTCGGAGCAACAAAGGAGCAGGTAAAAGGCCTAGAATCGGAGCTCGAGAAGAAACGCGGCCGAAGGGAATCCCTTAACCAGATTGATTCGAGAAGAAACGGAAACCCGGACAAGGGGAGGGCTACGGTCGAAGGCCTCCTTCACTCGCAGAAGAAACGCTACACGGTCAGCATAGAAAGGTCGGCCAGTGTAGACTGTTTGGAAGGAGTAACAGAGAATTCAAGGCAGGCGGAGCTTGATCCAGAGATTACGCCTGAGATTCCAGCAGGGACTGCTTCACCGGTCGCCTCTCTCGTCGGGTCGCCAGGGGGAGAGAGCTCTTGCCTGGACCGCATCCCGAAGATTGTCGGTAGCTCTTGCGAGGCCTGGCAGGGGTCGACAATGCAGCAAGACAGAGAGGTAGGGAATGGTCCGGATGCTCCGCCTACTCAGCCAAAGGGAGGCCCTGTCAAAACAAACGAACTGACAGGAGGAGGAAGTCAAGGGAAAACCGCGCAGATCTAGACCAACAAAGAAAAAGGGGAAACAAAGAATAGCTAGGAAAAACCGCTGGGGATCCTGAAAAAAACGGGGCTGAACCCGTACCTTGAAGGTCTCAACCCACTGGCTGGAGCATGCATGCCGGACTCGGAGCTGGTGGAGGCACTGAAGAATATCAAGGAAAACCAGCAACAAGGAGAGTACAAGCGCGGGGTGCAGGTTGATCTGGACCGGAACTTGGTGGCATGCCGTTTGGCACTCCTGAAATCGACGGCTGTGGTGATGACAACGGTGGACTGCAGCCCCTCTCGCGAGGTCTTTGATCTGTGGGCCTCGAGACGTCTAGTTCAGGGGATGGGAGTTCACATCACCCAACTCCGCATGCTCAATCGGAAGCACTTTCTGGTGATGTTAGCATCGGAAGAACAAAGAAATCAAGTCCTTAGGGAGGCCCCCTATTCTGCAATGGGAGAATTGTGCTAGCTACGCCATGGACACCTGGATACAAAACACAATCGGATAATCCCAAGGCTGTGGCAGTTTGGGTTGACCTGCCTCTGGTCGACCCCACTTTCAAAATAGGAGCAGACACTATGTTAGCAGCTATCGGCCCTATCTTATATAAGACAACAATGAAAACTACCAACGCGTATCCCCACATCCGTGGATGCGTCATGGTAGACCCAGACTCTGAACTGAGCGACCACCTACAGGTAAGGGTGGGTGTTGGTGAAATGATTATACAGCCGATTGTTTACCAGGTCTTCCCGGACGCATGTTTTGCGTGCAAAAAGAGAGGGCACATAGCGCGGAACTGCCCAGAGAGGGTAGGGAAAGGGGCAGGCGTCCCAGCTGGAGGGAGCAACGAGAAGGGAAAGGAACCTGAACCAGCTACTGCCCCTGCTGCGGCTACCGCTCCGAAGGTCGATAAGGGCGATGGATTTACCCAAGTCACCAGGAAGCAATGGACAAGGAAAGGCCTCAGGAAGCCAGAGACTATAAAACCATCTAACCGTTTCAAAGCTCTAGACAAAGAGGGAGGGGTAAAGGAGGTCCTAGGCACGGGGATGTCCACGGTGGAACGGGATGGAGGGGAAGGGCCATGTGATGGAGTTAAAGAAAGCGAGGAGGGGCCTACCCCTCGATCTACAGCCGAGAGAGGGCTCAGACAGAGGTCTCCTACCACTACGGTCACCGATGCGGATGAGGGAGAAGGGAGAAGGGAAGACAGCAACGATGGGAAGAAGGCTCTTCCGGATCTGAACGAAGAAACGAGGGACAAACTGATATCAGAGACCACAAAGGGAGAAAGAAGAGAAGACCAGCTCAATGAAGAAGACAGGGCCACACCGACAAGATCGAATGAGAAGAGAGATACTAGCATTACACAGGAACCAGGGGAAGGTAACAAGGAGGAACAGGCAGGGAGGACCAATAGAGGAGAAAAAGGAGGCAAGGAAGTCAAAAAAGCGGAGGAGGAGAACAAGGGAACGACCCTCCGATCGTCAGCAGGGAAGGGTGTCGAGAGAAGCGAGGGCTCTAATGAGGGGGACCAAACACAGGAGAAGGGTGAGGATAAAAGCAGGAAATTTTAGAGAGAAAAATCACTCGAAGAAGGGGAAGATCCCATGCCAGAGGAGCCACCTACCAGGGAAGGAGCAGAGGTAGAGGCAGACGGCAGAGTAACCTGTATGGGGGAAGGAGGGAGTGAAGGACTATGGCTAGACACACCAGGGCTGTGGAGGGGCCCCAAAGGTGGCTGTGTCCTTCTGGCCTCACCTCTTAAGCAGATAGAACGGGAAGCTCTCCTCGAGCTGGAGCCAAACATCTTAGGCAGAAGAAGGGGGGCAAGAAAGGAGCCAACACCTAAGACCACGTCTGCACAGACAAAAACGGCTGGTAGAAGTATCGGGAAGCCATCCGCGAACAAAGAGAAAACGACGAAGAAGGGCAAGCTGGCTAGGGCGAGGAGCCTGCTAGCGACAATGAACTCTTCCAAGTAGGTGACCAGGCATACAAGGACGGTGGACAACACAAACTAAGGTTATACGATGCAGTACAAACTCAAGTTAGCAACATGGAATGTCAGAGGGCTGAGGGACCCGCATCGGGTGACTATTTTGCGTAGGTGGCTTGGAAGAGAGAGATTCCCCGGGAAAAAAACTGAAAAAAAAACTGAAAAAGCAGCGGACATCATAGCCCTTCAGGAACTTAAGACAGAAGAACAGAGACTGGAACTCAACCTGATGCATATTCTGCCAGAAGGGACGAGGATAGTCGACTACACGGAGGGTGGTAGAGGAGGTGCGGCTCTCCTCATTAGAAACCATATACAAATAGTTGAGCAGGGAGTGCGAGGGGATGGTACGGCGGCCTGGGGGGTATTTAACTCAGTGGTAGGGCCGGTGGGAGTAGTCTCGATCTATGCGCCTAATAGAAGGGAGAGCAGAAGGAACCTGTGGGAGTGGCTAGGGAGGAGGACGGAAGAGGGGAGGTGGATAGTTCTAGGCGACTGGAACATGGTCGAGCTCCTCGACGATAGTCAGGGCCCCTCTCCGCTCTTGCACGACAGCGAGCTACGATTGTGGAGGAACACCCTCCTGCGCTCTGACCTGGTTGATGCTTTCTTCTGCGCGCAGGGGAGAGAAGGGCCTTTCTATACGCGTCAGGTTAGAACGGGAGGGAGGTACGACCAGGCAAGGTTGGATCGCTGCTACATTAACAACAGTGCAGAATGGTGCGCGGGAGTTACCAAGGTAACGCATGACGGGAGACAGACACTATCGGACCATATACCTGTGTTGATAACAATAAAGCTAAAAGAAGAGGAGGCACTCAGGCAGGTTCGAAAGTCAACCTACTTCAAGATGGACGCGTCAATGCTAAAGGATCCTAGAATTAAAGCGAGGATCGAGTCGGAGTGGAGAAAGCAGCAGAGGGGAAAAGGAGACCCAAGACTACAGTGGACAGTAGGATGGATGAAGATTAGAAGAATTCTTATGGAGGAAAAAAAGCTAATGAGGTTGAAGAAGAGACTGGAAGCTGAACTTCAGAGGTTAAGGATCCTAGCTAGTGAAGAAGGATCGGAAGATACTAAACTCCTGCTTCAGGGGCTGGAGGAGAAAATAAGGAAAAGAGAGCACCAAGACGCGATCCTGTGGCGGAAAAGGAGCCGGATTAGATGGTTGACGGAAGGAGAAGCCCCCTCACGATACTTTTTTGCTCAACTGAAGGCGAAACATGGCCGAGAAGCCATGAAAGATGTGCAACTGGAAGACGGGACGACCACCCAGGAGCACAAAGAGATCTTGGGGAGGGTCCACCGTTTCTATGAGGAGCTGTACTGTAAACCCTCCGCGGTCCTATCGATCAACTACCCCCCGATCTCTCAACCTCCACGATCGTCATCCACGAATCTGCAACATGTCGGGCCTGTCTCTCACTCAGGGGTCACCTCTGATGGCTTTGATGGAAGCACACCATGAACTTGAAGGGAAAATGCTGAGTTCACTCATTCATACACCCACAAACTTATCAACTAAAAATCTCCTTAAACACATCAACTAAAATCCTCCATTCTAACGACGTCTCTCAAGTTCTCACATGCTAAAAATATCCCACACTCTCTATATTACTCAAGTTGTCATTACGACAATGTGAAAACAAGGATGAGAAGCTCTTCTCTACTCCTCTATTTATACATTCTAGGTTTTTACTTTGGTACCCCCGGTAAATCAGCCGTAACTACTTTTACCGAGTTTTACTAAGATATTACTTAAGGTAAAAGCATTGATCACATGGGCTTTTTACCTTTTCACATGGGCTTATTCCTTCAAAGTCAACAACTTCTAGAAGGATTCTGGAATATTCTCAAGGAATCTCGAATTTCCACCCCCCCTCTACACTAGGACCCACTAAAAAGGAAACATGTGGAATCTCTTCTTGTTTTTAATGCCCACAAAGTCCACAACTTTAATCCAACCACTAATATCAAGTCAAAAAGGAGATAAGGGATACTTTCCACCTCCTTTCTACCTTTTAGACAAGATGACAAGATAGTAGTGCTCACTCTTTAGCAAATATCTGAATTCTACCAAAAGTACAGCTAAGTTTAACCATAACTAACTTTTAGATAGTCATGACTAACTTGATACATCCTTAAAGTACTCTGGCAGCCAATAAACATTCTCAACACTTAGTTATAACTAAACACCTTACTAATAGACAAACTTCTTATGTGTAACATAGGTCGTTACATTTTACCCCCGGACTAAATTTTCGCTCCGTCCTCGAAGTGAAGAGAGAACTTTCGTCGATGAAACAACTTCAACTTGTCATGATTTACCCGATCAAATCTCCTTCCTCCCAGCTCCTGAAGGTCATATGTGAAATTGCTCCACACCTTATCTACAACAAAAGGACCAAAATATCTCGGAAGAAACTTCTTCCTAGCCCTCTTGAATCTGATAGCATCGTACAACATAACCCAATCTCCGACTTGAAAAGGTTTTACCTCCCTCTTGCCCAAACGTTTGTCGTAACTCTTCTTTTGATACGCCTGAGCTGGTTCCATCCGGATCATTGCTACCGCTCGGGTCTCTTCCAACTCCATGAGTTGCTCCCTTCTTGACTTGACCACGTCTTCTCTCCTCGACCTCTTCAACTTTCGTTGAATGGTTTGAAAAGTATCCAATTCGAATTGGATCGGCAATATGGACTCCACTCCATAAACCAGCGAAATGGGGAGTATCCAGTAGAAGTCTTTGTTGTCGTTCGGTACTCCCATAAGATGGCATGTAGCCTCTTATCCCAAGTATGTTTCGCAGTTTCAACACCAACATCTTTGGCGAGCATCATACAAAGTGTAAGATTGGTCTTCTCCGCAAGACCATTAGCATTTGGTTTGTATGAGATCGTTACTCGTGGCTTGAACAGACCGCTCTGGTCTGTTCCTCAGTTTTGTGCTGTTTGGAGAAAGAATCGACAGTGTACATACTTTCAGAGTGGTATATATCGCAGCATTCCTTTTCGTGGTTGTTCTTCTCTGTCTTGTCTCTGTTTGGCACACAGCATCTCCACAGCCAGGAACCTCGCGTTTTCTTGGGCATCCTTCACGCACAAAATATCCGACACGATAGCGTCGGTAGAACCCGGGTTCTCAACCTAGGAAGCATAAGAAGGCACACCTCTGGGGACCACCTCGCCACCTCCTTGTTATATCTCCCTTTCCCTATGCTCTCCCTGATTCCCCATCTGACTAGTTTGATCCAGTCTTGGTTTCCTCCGTAAAGGATCTTGGCTAGATATTTCAGGTTCAGTGCTTGAGCCACATGCCGGAAGAGGGTAATGCCCAGCCCGCCATCTTCCTTGGGTCTTGTTAGGGCCTCCCAGGCCACCAAGGGGATTTTCGCCTCTCCATCCAGGTTCCTGCCCCACAGGAACATCCTGCAGACGTCCTCCATTTTCTTAAAGCCAGCCGGCGACCAGTCAACACACGTTAGCTGATAGGTCGGAAGAGCCCGTAGCACGTGGGTAAGTAGGACAACCCGGCTGGGCCAAGAAAGCAACCGGTTAGACCAGTGCTGGAGCTTTTTCTGTAGACCTCCGACCAGGGCCTCCACCACTCGATTCTCTGGCAATGCACGACCAATCCAGGCACCCAGATATTTAAACATCTGTCCGGGCCTCGCTATCTTACATCCTGAGAGCTCCAGCCACGAAGGAACCTCCTCCATCCCCATTGGCACTACCACTGTCTTACCCAGGTTGAGGGAGGCCCCCGAGATGAGCTCATAGCGGTGTAACACCTCCTTAGTATTCTTAAAGCATTCTTCGGATCCTTTGATGATGAGACCCGTATCGTCAGCGAAAAGCTGATGGAGGAGTGGGGTCCCTTCTCCTGTCCACAACCCTTCAATTTCCCCTTGCTCTCTAGCCCTCTTAAGCAGGTCCATAAGTGGTTGAGTAGCGATGGCGAACAGGAAGGGAGCAATCGGACATCCCTGCCTCACCCCCCTACCCAGGGCGATCCCTTCAGTGAACCCGCCATTTAAGTGGACCTTCGAGTGTCCCCCTTCAGTCAGTCCCTTCAGCAAGTCGACAAAATGCTCATCGAAGTTCATTTGCCCCATTGTTTCCCACAAGAACTCCTGTGAGACCCGGTCGTAGGCCTTGGTAAAGTCAATTTTCAGGAATAAGGAAGGCCATTTCTTCGCCTCCGCCAACTCTTGAGCCAACCTGAAGCTTAGAATATTATCGTGGATATCTCTGCCTTGGATAAATCCGGTTTGTTGTTCGTCCACCACGTTCCCTATGACGGCTTTGAGCCTTTCCGCTAATAGCTTACTTAGAATCTTGTAAGTCACCGTCAGCAGAGAAATCGGACGTCAATTCCCAAGATCCTTTCTTTCGCCGCCTTTTAGAATCAGCTTGATCACCCCCTGTAAGGTCTTTTCATCAACCTTTTTAGTCCTCCAGAATTCCTTGACCATAGCTGTGCATTCTTCTTTCATCTAGGGCCAACACTCTTGGACCATTTCGTAAGTTACACCGTCTATACCTGGCGATTTTTCCTTGGGGAAGCCCATCACAATCCCTTCGATTTCTTCCAGAGAGGGGGGCTCTTTCAGCTTGACATTTTCGTCTTCGGTCACGTGTTTAGAGATTAGACTCAGAGCCTCCTTCCTCATCGTCCTGTTCCTGGTGATCTCTCCATCTTCACGGTACTGTAACGACCTATGTTACACATAGGAAGTTTGTCTATTAGTAAGGTGTTTAGTTATAACTAAGTGTTGAGAATGTTTATTGGCTGCCAAAGTACTTTAAGGATGTATCAAGTTAGTCATGACTATCTAAAAGTTAGTTATGGTTAAACTTAGCTGTACTTTTGGCAGAATTCAGATATTTGCTAAAGAGTGAGCACTACTATCTTGTCATCTTGTCTAAAAGGTAGAAAGGAGGTAGAAAGTATCCCTTATCTCCTTTTTGACTTGATATTAGTGGTTGGATTAAAGTTGTGGACTTTGTGGGGATTAAAAACAAGAAGAGATTCCACATGTTTCCTTTTTAGTGGGTCCTAGTGTAGAGGGGGGTGGAAATTCAAGATTCCTTGAGAATATTCCAATTCAGAATCTTCCAATTGAGAATATTCCTTGAGAATATAAAAGTAGTTACGGCTGATTTACCGGGGGTACCAAAGTAAAAACCTAGAATGTATAAATAGAGGAGTAGAGAAGAGCTTCTCATCCTTGTTTTCACATTGTCGTAATGACAACTTGAGTAATATAGAGAGTGTGGGATATTTTTAGCATGTGAGAACTTGAGAGACGTCGTTAGAATGGAGGATTTTAGTTGATGTGTTTAAGGAGATTTTTAGTTGATAAGTTTGTGGGTGTATGAATGAGTGAACTCAGCATTTTCCCTTCAAGTTCATGGTGTGCTTCCATCAAAGCCATCAGAGGTGACCCCTGAGTGAGAGACAGGCCCGACATGTTGCAGATTCGTGGATGACGATCGTGGAGGTTGAGAGATCGGGGGGTAGTTGATCGATAGGACCGCGGAGGGTTTACATTTTTGGTTCCGTTGCCGGGACCTCACTTGAAGGGATCGTTGAACGATGTTTAGAGTTCAGTTCTATATTCGACAAAAGGAGATTATGAGAGAGCACATGGAGAGAACGTTGGGAGGAGAGAGAGCTAACGCGATGTTAGCAACGTTAGAATCTTTCGTGTATCCAGTAGTGATATACGACGCGTTTGAAGTCATTCTTTACATCTTGTTCACTTAGAAAGGGTTTGAGGAGAGTTGAAAGAGGGTGCAACAAGAGTTGTAGAGAAAGGAGGAGAGAAAAGTTATTAGAGGAGATAAATTTGTGAGTTTAGAAATTCTGCTCTCTGGAAAATTTGTACAGTGGCTGTCAACTTTTCTGTGAATTTTATTTTCCTGTGAAACTTTCCAGTGTTTTAGATTGGCTGATAACCTATCTAAGACAAAAGAAATCATAGGAAAAGGTGGTCTAGAGAGGGAGCAATGAATTTTCAAAGTTGAGGGGGTCTATTCGTGAGAGTTGAAGAATTCTGTTCTCTAGAAAAGGTTTACAGTCAGTGTCAGATTTTCTGTGAATTTTATTTTCCTGAGAAACTTTCCAGTGTTTTAGAGTGGCTGATAAGCTATCCAGGACAAAAGAAATCATGAGAAGATGAGGTCTGAAGAGGGAGAAAGAATTTTTCAAAGTGGAGGGGGTTGACAACCATGAGAGAAGTGAAAATATACAAATTTCAGTTCTCTGAAAATTTGTACAGTCATCACCATCTCTTCTGATTAGGGAAGTTTCTGTTGAAACTTCATGATTTAGTAGCTTGGAGGTTGAGCTACTGGAGACCACAAAAATCTTGGAGAGATCTCTTACCAACTAAGAGATATACGTTTCGGCATACAAGGAGGTCTTGAAGATACTTCATGGGGAATCCAATTCGAATGACGAGGTGGAAGAAGAGACGTTTAGGAGTTCGAACAGAGACGGAGAAGCCCAAGTTAAGTATAGATGAGTTACGAACCCGCATCTATAGCACTTGGGGTGCCCTCTTTACCCTATACGAAGAAGCTTCCGCGACCATTGGCACAGATTTGAAGAAAGCCGAGTTTAAAGCATCATTCACAGTGGAGGCCACGAATGCTCTTGGTGAAGTAGAGTTGGATCCTTACAAGAGTGAGTTCAAGATGTCAGTTGTGATTAGTACAAACGATGGTGAGGAGGATCATATCTTCGATAGTTAATTAGATTTTATTTCGTGTATAGCATGTATAATACACGATTTTCAATATAAAGCTCGGAAGAGTTAAGAAAGTGATGTAGAATTATTTTCCTGTATGATACTTTGTCCACTTAATGGTTGAGAAGGTGCAACATGAGTGGAAATTCAAAAGATTGGAAAGTTAGACTTAGAAACCTTCCTCAAGGTTTAGATGTCAGAGTAAGTGTCGGAGAAAGTTCGAGAGAGATTATCGTCGAGTTTGAAAACCCTAGTACTAAACCTCAAGTAGAATCTCCGAGGAAAAGAGTAGAAACCGACTTGTGGTGTTATTTCTGTAGAGGGTTGGGACACAAAGTAGTGAATTGTCCAACTAGAATCAGAATCGAGAGAGCTAAAGGGAAGCGGGAGTTTACTGATTTAAGTCTTCGAGTGGGTCCATCGTCACGAGCGCCAATTCATCTTCTAGGCGAAGATCCTTGTCCAAGTTGTGGAGTGGGTGATCTATCCAGAGGACACAAGTGCGTCGATGTGGCCGCCCTACTTACGTCAGTAGTCGAGAAGTTGGACGAGACTCAAAGAGTTGAGACGGAGAAGTTGTCGATTTCAAAAGAGGACTCAGCTGAGTTGTGATGGAGATCGTCATTCGGATGGTGGAGAAGGCGGTGATGCGACTCAGGCTCATGATTACCTTGGGAGAAGAGATGGCACAAGAGGTGTTGTTACAATCATTTCCTTTCATTTTACCTATGGTAGATTATTCGCGAATGGAATTGGTGATGTTCGTACTCTTTTAGTGAGTAGTTATTGCACAAAAATTAGAAGGGTAGAAAGAATAGTTACAAGATGGGGAAGTTACCAGTGTTTCATGGGAAGGACAATGAAGATGTAGAACCATTTGTACGAGACTTCAAAAGGGGTTGCATCGGAAACAACGTGAGAAGGAAGGAAGAATGGGTGTTGTTACTGCTAGAGTTTTTAGAAGATTTTGCTCTTACGTGGTATGACGACCGAGTGAAGAGCAAGACACCTGGTGCAGTTGAGGACACATGGGAGACGTTGAGTAATGCACTCATCGAAGAATTTCTTCCAGAAGAGAGTTATGAGAAGCTCATGGTGGAGCTTACTCATTTGAAGCAACGGGACGACGAGAAAGTTCGGCAATATGCCGAAAGGGTGGATAAGTTGGAGCAACGGTTTCGGACGGTCCTACGGAAGAGTGGAGACAATGTGGAGCTAACGATAGCGGGGATTGGAGCAGTGTTGACCAAGAACTTAGTGGGAGGGTTGAGACCTTCAATTCGAACCCAAGTGAGGTACGAGAAGCCAACAACCAAAGCGGAGGCCATCAAGATTGCGACAAACATGGAAGAGAGTTTGGATGAAGGAGATATCATCCAACCTCATCATGCTGCTCTGGTGTCGACTCCGACTCCTGGTGTAGCCACAATGATCGCACCTGCACCATCACAATTGGTGATTGCTTCAACGTCAGCTCCTACTCCAACGGTGGTGCCAAGACCGTTTGTCCCAACAACGATGTCTACTGCCACCTCTGATTTTCATGCCGAGCTGAAGAGCATCACCGATACTCTTGCGGATCTCAAGATAAACATGGTGCAGTTACGAGAATGGAGGAACAAAGGTGGAGGAGGAGGTCAAAGAGGTTACGACAACAATCCCAACCGAGGAAATCAAGGTACCTTTGGAGGCAACCAAGGTAACTTTGGAGGAATCACTTGTTGGACGTGTGGAGGTTCTCATTTCCAGCGAAATTGTCCTAACAATGGAGCAAGAGGTGCCGAAGCTATCAGAATGAATGTGGGTGGAGGAAATCCATCACAAGGACGAGACAAGGGGGTGGCTACTATCGATGTCGTGCGAGATCCCATCTACGAGAAAGGAGAGAGTTCAAACTCTTCTCATGCACCGGTGGAGCTTTTAGCTCAAGAAAGGAAAAGAACTCGATTTTCTGATGAACCGGTTTTCATGGAAGAGTCAGCAAGTAGAAGTACTCGTTCGAGTAATGTTTCGAGTACACCAAGGGAGCCAAGAAGGAAGCTAAGGATGGCAGATTTCACCATTTCATCTTCCCAAGCAGGATATGATGTGGTTGAAGATGTGGGTGCTCAGAAAGCCAACATCACTGTTGGACAACTGATCGCACTTAATCCCAGCTTACGAAGAGAACTCAGAGGAGGACTGAGTTCTAAGAGAAGCAAGAAGAAGAAACCCAAGAGCAAGACATCAAAGTCTGTGGGAGTTGGTGTGGTGGATGTGCATGCTTCAGAGGTATGCACTAGGGCTTCAAAGATTGAAGTCCGGTTGAATGGTCACTACGTCTCTGACGTATTGGTGGATGGAGGATCGGCTGTCAACGCCATATCGGAGAGGTTGATGAAGAAGTTGGGGATGGAACCAACTCGCCCGGCTAGCATTGTCGTGGGGATGGCTAACAAGCAACGGGTAAGACCTCTTGGGGTGTTAGAGAAGGTGGTCGTGTCTGTGATGGGAGTTCAAACGTTGATGTCCTTTCAAGTGTTAAAGGACTCTAGTTATGATTTGCTCCTAGGTAGGCCTTGGTTGAGAGTTATGCGCACCACTGATAGGTGGCACAAGGGATACTTACGGATTGGGCCTAGAGATCATAGAGTGATAGTTCCTCTCTCGGGTGTTGGAGTTGTGACTTCTGACTCTGATAGACCCACTAGTGACTACTGGGAATCTGATACGGAGGATGATCAGAGTGTCTCAGAAGTAGATACCGGAGATTCTTACGATCAAGAATCCTCGTCTGAGGACGAAGGATTTGGTCGAGATGAATCATTACATCAGCTAAGTGCTATTGACTTGTTGCCTCGACCAGCAGTGGAGAAAGATCCTGACAAAGAAGAGTTGAGTGAGGCAGAGATTGTGAGAAGACTCTCTACCCTGAAGTTTGATATCAATGTCACTCAAGAAGAGAAAAGTAGATTCCTAGATATATTTCGAAAATATATCCATGTGTTTGCTTTCAGCTACAAGGATTTGAAGGAGGTGACTCTCGAGACTCATCGAATCGAATTGGAGGAGCACGCAAGACCAGTTCGACAGAAGCAGAGAAGGGTCAATCCCACAACGGCAATGATGGTCAAGGAGGAGATAGACAAGTTGAAGGAGGCGAGTTTCATCTATGAGGTGGAGAACTCAGAATGGGTTTCACCCATTGTGATTGTCAAGAAGAAGAATGGTAAGCTGCGAGTGTGCATAGACTATAAGAAGTTGAATGCAGTTACCAAGAAGGATTATTATCCTCTATCATTTATAGATGAGATTTTGGAGGAAGTTGCTGGTCATGAGTGGTACAACTTTGGTGATGGTTATAGTGGGTATAACCAGATCAAGATAGCACAGGAGTACCAACAATTGACTACTTTCACTACTCCTTGGAGAACATTTGCATTTCGGGTGATGTCATTCGGATTGTGTAATGCTCCGGCCACGCATTCAAAGGTTCATGAACAGGTGTTTGAACCATTCATAGGGAAGTTTGTTCGAGATTTCATTGACGATTTTTGTGTGTACGGACGAAAGGAGGACCACTTTGATCATGTGATCAAAGTTTTGCAGCGGTTGGAGCAAGCCAACGCTTCTCTAAATCCAGAGAAGTGCATCTTTGGCTGCGAAGAAGGTCTGCTGTTAGGGCACATCATTTCCAAGAATGGGATTGCGGTAGATCCTGAGAAGGTGAAGAAGATTGGGATCTTCCATTTCCGATCAACTTGACAAAGTTGAGGCAGTTTCTTGGCATGGTTGGATATTATCGTAGGTTTGTCTTTTCCTTCTCAAACAAAGCAATAGCTTTGACTATGTACATGAAGAAGGGAGTTGATTTTGACTTGATAGTGCCAGAAGGCAAAGGAAGCATTTGAGGAGCTGAAAAAGGCATTAGTGATAGCTCCTATACTTGCTAAACCTGAGTGGAGTAAAGCATTTATTCTGTATACGGATGCCTCCAATGTAGCAATCGGATGTACATTAAGTCAGCTAGATGGAGATGGGCATGATCATCCTATAGCTTATGCTAGTAGACAGATGGTTCCAGCGGAGAAGAATTACTCCGTGACTGAACGAGAAGGATTAGCGGTGATCTTTGGATTGAAAAAATTTCGACACTACTTGCTAGGAGGGAAATTTTCCATAGTCACAGATCACAAGGCTTTAAAGTATATCTTTAATAAGCCTAATGCCGAAGGTCGTATTGCTCGTTGGAAGATCCTTCTAACAGAATACGATTATGTGATCGAAGATAGACCAGGGAAGAAGCATGCGAATGCTGATCTTTTGTCAAGGGCTTATGATGATGAGGGAGAAGAACTGTTTGATGATTCATTTCCAGACGAGCATCTGATGACCATCACAAGCATCGAAGAGATACCGGACGAGTACAAGGAAATTTGGAGTTTCCTTGTAGATGGCTCTTTTCCAGAAGGTATGCATACCCGAGAACGTAACGCGTTGATCAAGAGATGCAAACCTTACACCATGGTGGAGGGAATTCTGTTTCATCAAGGAGCAGATGGGTTACTAAGGAGAGCAGTTGGTCAGAAGGAGGCATTCAAGCTTATGCACGAGTTTCACGACGGAACTGTTTGCGGAGGTCACTTTGCTGGTAAGATAACAGCCTTCAATATTTTGGATGCGAGTTATCACTGGAGAGGGATTTTCAAAGAGTATTTAGACTATTGCAAAACTTGTGACGTATGTCAAGCATTTGCTCTAAAGTCTACTAGAACACCTCCGTTAAGATCAATTTCAGTATTAGGGCCGTTTGAGAAATGAGGTATTGACTTTGTAGGTCCTCTTAATAAGACACCTCGAGGCAATAGATACATTGTAGTCGCCACTGACTATTGTACCAAGTGGGTAGAGGCTAGACCTTTGAGAGAGACCAATGAAACAGAAGTCGGTAGATTCCTATGGGAGAGGATCATCACGAGATTTGGATGTCCGTTAGAGTTGGTCTCAGATAGAGGAGGAGAGTTTGTAGGGAGCATGACTACTGCTATGCTACAACACACCTACTTCAGAAGCCCTAAAACAAACCCCTGAAACGCAACCCTAGTCTGAAATCGCCAAAGCGTAGCTCAAAGCAAGAGGAACTTCTCTTTGCTAACAACCAGAGCCACAACAGTATCATGCGATCCAAACCCAAGTCCAAACCACATCCACACACTAGCTCTTGGCTAAAGCTAGCTACCACAAGCCATACACAACCAACTAAGTCCTTAACGAACTCAAAAGGACGAAACCTGTAGCGAAGGAACCGAAAAAGACCTATCTAGGAACTTTCTCCTTTCGCCAAACGATCTTCAAATGTTGATAAGGTCTCCTTCCCTGACTCCGTTGGCCCAAGAAACCTTCAGAACCGACTCCCGATAGTCGAGATATTGCCAATTTTTGGTCGCAGGTGACCGAACCTTCAAAAACTCCTCCTTGCGGCTTAAAACCGCTCACACCGCACAAACGGATCGTCTAAACTGATATCCGTCTTCGCTAGTAGGTAGATCTGGCTACCCTGAACCCAACAAGACTCCAAACAAGTCGTTTGGAGTTCCCCTTGCAAAACTACTCGAGAAATTTGGTCGCAGGCTACAAAAAACTGACGTAAATCGGCTCCCTGCGGCTCAAATTTGCTCATCACACCCAAACCAACAATCCAATTCACTTACAATCTTCTCCTATGCGTACATGAGGACTCCCTGATCGCGTAGGCACCAAGAACGAAGAGCTTGGCTCACTGATCGCGAAGAACAATCCAATCTCAGGTCGCAGGCGATGAAAACCTGACGCAAGCGCTTCCCTGCGAGCCAATTTCTCTCACAACTCTCAAACCGTCCGATAAAACTTTGTATCGTCTTCAATTTCCTGAAGAACTCGTTGTTCTGATCCTGTTGGATCCAAGGACAGCAAGTTTGGACTCCGGAACGGCCCGAACGGTCCAACTCTCCTTCACAGGTAACTGAAAACCCCAATTCTGCTCCCTGCGTCTCAATTTCTCCCAGAACACAACCCCCGATCCGTCTCTTCAAGAACCGTCTTAACCTGTGCGTAGCCTGCACAGATCTGAACCCGATGACACCTTGCGCGCGTGTATTGGACTTCCCAATTCTCCAAAACATCCACCGACAGGTCGTAGGAACAAGCAAGCCCTTTAAGCAGCCCCCTTGCAACAGTCTGTACGTACGAAGTTCAACCCTCAATAATAAGAAGCAGGCCCCTTGCGTCTTTGATATAACGCCTGAAGCCCTAAATACCCAATCAGCAAGTAACTAGGGGCCTAGCTTGATTTTACCTTCTTTCGAATCGCATAACTTCTTCTCTGGATGTCCAAACGAAGTAAACAAGATGCCCATGGAAAGCTGACAGCGAGCTCTACCCATCTATGTGATGAAAGCGAAGATCCGAAGTTGTGTCAAAAGCCCGTAAGCTGGGGCCTAGCTTGTTTTCTCCATCTTTCGAGTCCTGTAACTTCTCCACTAGACGTCCAAATGAAGTAAATGAAGTGCCTATGGAAAGCTGACAAGGAGCTCTATCCACTGGTGCGATAAAAACGAAGATCCGAAGTGGTGCCAAAAACCCGTAAGCTGGGGCCTAGTTTATTTTCTCCATCTTTCGAGTCTTGTAACTTTTCCACTAAGCGTCCAAACGAAGTAGACAAAGTGCCTGTGGAAAGCTGACAAGGAGCTCTACCCATCTATGCGATGAAAATGGAGATCTGAGATTGTGCCAAAAATCCGTAAGCTGGGGCCTAGCTTATTCCTCATGAGTGTCTTTGGAGCGACAAGCATCGAAGTTTGAATTTCAAGTAGGAGCCGGTCCACGACACGACATCCACTCCCTCTGAACCTGTGCATCCTCCGGTATGCACCAGAGATACCAACCAAGGATTGGACCGGCTTATCGTCCTACTTCCCATCGTAACCAACCTCACCTTCAAGATCTTCTGCATAATCCTCATCCTCAAATTGAAACTCCGTCAAGATATCTGCTAGATCGACCTCCTCATCTCTCTTTTTGAAAATCTTGACACGTTTACCTGCCACTGGTACCTTCAAGCTCGTTCCATCCAACTCTTGCAGGGCGTAAGTTGCGTTGTCATGAACCTTCTTCACCACATACGGACCAAACCATCTTCTGGAAAACTTCCGGAGTGCACTATGCTGGTTGTCTAGACTGTTGTCATAGACTAACACCCAATCACCTTCTTTGATTTCCCTGGGTCTCAAACGATGTCGCTGATCAAATCTGACATTGTTCTTCAACCGTGCTTCTCGCAGCCTATCCAAAGCAATTTGGATATCCTCTGGTCTTCTCTCTAACTGCCTAATTCGAATAGCAAGAAGCTCTTCTCTAGTCAAATTGTCCTCCCAAGGTAACACACTCCATGTCAGAACGTGTTCTTCAATCGGCATGATAGGCTTCTGACCTGTGATGAGTTCCACCGGCATGTAACTTGTCACCGAGCTGTGTGTCGTTCTATCTGCCCATAACGCAAATGGTAAGAGTCGAGGTCACTCGCGCACCCTTTCGTTGCAAGCCTTCACCAAAGCCTTCACAATGGGTGGATGACCACGTTCACTCTTGGCATTCCCTTCGGGGTTGTAAGCAGTTGTCAGTGACAACCTCACCCCACACCTTGCAAAGAATTCACGAGCCTCGTGTGCATCTAACTCTCCCCGATCTGCAGTGATCTTTCCCACACATCCATACCGACAAACAACCTCTTCCAAGAGAAATTTACATACCCCTTCAGTTGTCTTCGTCCGAAGCGCTCTACCCTCGACTTGATTTGATAGATCTTCTCTAGCAAGTACCAAGTATCTCATCTGCCACAACCCAACCGGCATAATCACCAAGTCTACCACCCACTTGAAATGTATTGCCAGCGGATAAGTTGGATGTAATCCGTCACGATGTCGGATGTTCGAATACATCTGACATGTCAAACAAGACTCTACAAAAGATACAACATCCCTGTACATGTTTTTCCACCAATACCGCTCTTTCATCTTGGTAAAAGTGGCCCAAATCCCTCGATGTCCAGCCCAAAGACTCTCATGGAATGCCTTGAGCAACTTCTGCTGATCTTCCTTGTTGCAAATCACCCGTAGCGGTACCTCATCTTTCTGCTTCGGTCGTTTCCAAAGAAACCCATCCTGCAACATGAAGTTGTAGGCCTTCCTTCGAACTCTCCGAAACCTCTCATCCGTCCAACCTGTTTGCTTAACCATCGTACTAAGGTACCTCCCGATATCAAGCAAATCACCATCATACAACCCTTCAACAAACAACTCTTCTTCCCTTCCTGTCTGTGCAATCGAATAGAACTCTGTACCCACGTCGTCAATGTCTTCTACCATCTCATCTTCCCCATCATATCGAGCCCGAGATAACATATCCGCCATCAGATTATCCTTCCCTGCAATATGTCTAAACTCCGGGTTCAACGACTTGATATATGCGATCCATCGTAACATCGCAATATCAGGAGTTGAACAATTCATGATCATTCCTAACAACGGCAAGCAATCAGTTTCAACCACCACTACTGCTCCAATCAAATACTCTTTCTCAGTTTTCATAGCTGAAACAATACCCCACAGTTCTCTCTTCACTTGCGGGTAAGCACGTTGTCGAGGACTTAACACCTTCGCTCCAAACCTAACCGCAAACCTGTCTCCATCCTCGTCATCCTGTCCGACTGCCCATCCAATTGCAACTGGGCTTGTATCCACAGTAAGAATCACCGGCCTAGCATCCTTGTAATCAATCCTTCCTAGGACTGGAGGAGATGATAGTAAAGACTTCAGCTTCTTTACCGCATCAGTATGCTCTTCCTCCCATCTGAACTTATGACCCTTACGCAACAATCCATACAACGGATCCGCCACATGCGCATAATGAGGAATCCAAATGTGGTAAATACACAAGCACCAAAAATCTTCTCACTTCTGTTAGCGAGTTGCAAACCTCCTTCATTCTTCCAATCGCATCCACCTTGTTCGGATCTGGCTTCCGACCAAACGATCCACACAAATGATCAACGATCAAAACCTCTCTAACCCCAAATGTAGACTTCGCACCTGACAGCGTAAGATGAACTTCCTCAAGTCGAGATAAGATCTTCTCACAGTCTGCGATGTGATCAGTGACGTATCGCCGACACCCCCTCTGATCTAATGCTTCATCCTTCTCATCTTCCACACATCCTTTGATGGGGATGTCATCCAAGAACGGCATCGTCTTTTCGGGGATGAAGTCTCTTAGAACTCGATTCATCCCGTTCATCATGTGTGCTACCGAGTTGGTAGCTCCCTGTGGTAAGGTACACATCCTAACCAACCCCAAAGGTGTTCTCATTGTCGTGAAGCTTTTGCTCTCCTCCGCTAGTTGAAACTGATCATACCTCGAGTAAAGATCTCCCATTGAGTAAATCGCTCTTCCTGCAAACGCTTCTGCAAACTCATCCACAATCGGTCCCACCCCAGCATTTCTGATTGTTACTGCGTTCACCGGCTGCATGTCTTGGATGAACCGCAGCGACCCATTCTTCTTTGGTACTGTAAACCATCTGCTTGAATATGGTGCAAACGACGGCTCCAAGATCTTCATCCGCATCTTCTCCTTCAGCAACTCCACTAGTTTGGGCAAGTGAGCCCGCGGTACTGGAATTGGTCTCAGGTTCCATGGCACATGCGGTACCGTGAAGATAACCATCGGGGTAACAACGTACGGATCTACACATCCAATCTCAAGTGGCTCAAAAGCAAATGCTTTCCCATGTCTTGAAAGCATCTCCTTGAAGCACATCCTCTCTTCTGGTAGAAGAGACCCATCAGATCCAATCTTCAGCTCTTCAAGGGTCTTCTCCGTGAACTTGTGTCCTATCATTGCAGGATCTCTCAAACTCTTCTCCTTTGAAGCTCGATCCATCTGTTGGTTGGTGTCTTCCGGCAAAGGACCAGCAACTGGCTTTACTTTCCTATCCACTGTCTTGTACCTTGTCTCAACTCGAACCTCCGGTGCACGGAATGATTCGATCACCGAATAGACCTCCCTTGAATGAATCTGCACGACCTTATCCATATCCTCCCATCCAATAGACATGATCTCTCGCAAGGGATCTTCCAACCCATCCTCTTCATAAACACCAGAAATCCATTCATCCCCTTCTAGCTCACCCAACTCTTTCAGCATCAACTCAACACCACGCAAATGTTTTTGTTCTTTTCTTCTCAGCTCTTCTATCTTCTTGTAGACAGCAATTCCACACTCTGAAAATCCAATAAACCCTGTACAAAAGGCACTATCTCCATCAAGCGAGAGTACCTTCTCTTGCGCACCACCACAATCCCGCTCTATAGTGGTACTCAACGAAAATCCTTGAACTCTTCACTCACCCTTGGAAGCGGCTTCTCCCTCAAACGATCTCGGTTGCGCTCGTGGTTGGACGGTACAGTCAGGAACTGTACCGCTCTCTTCCCATCTTGACTTCGGATCCTAGCATACGCAGATCCGTCGTCCAGTACCTTTGTCTCCATCCGGGTTGCTATGATGAAAGGTTGACCCAGAATGAGTGGGTATGATGTTGCTTCCTGAACAAAGAAGTTTTGCTCGATAGCAACATCACTTACGCGCACTCTGATGTCTGGACAAGCTCCATACAAGTCTCCTCTCGTGTTGTTGGCTGCTCTTATGACCCATCCATGCTCTGTGTCGATCGGCCACTTCTTCCTCTTGTATAGCTCCTTCGACATGATGTTGATTTCTGATCCATGATCGATCAGAGCAACCACCGGCTCATCCAAATCCTCGATCCTCACCAACGTCTCCGTCGTAGCTCGAGCCCAGTGACTGTGGCTGTAATGACTTGAGCTCCGCTTCCCATCCTCCTCTTCATCCTCGAAATGCACCCTGCGCCTTCGATCTCTTTCTTCCTCTGGAGAATAGACACTGCACCTTGCAAGCTCTCTCTCCTCATCCACTGACATCCTAGTATCCAAAGCATGTGATAAACCAGTCTCACCCGTAATTTGTCGTTTCCGCTTGATGACATCGATGATGACATCATGAAACTCACGCTTGGTGATGTCTAACACTTCTCTCAAAGTAAACTCCACCTTCGCATTCAGAATGCGATCTTCCAAGACTCCCTTCAAGTCTGTTGAAGCCTCGATATCCGACTGTAGCTTGTACGCAGCCGGCTTACCCTTCTCCTTCTGAGATTTCTCCTTCGATGAAGAAGGAGCATCGTCCATCGGTAGGTCTTGAGCTCATGCATCCCGAAGCTCTTGGCGAACCTTCTCCCCTCGAGTCTATCTCTTGGAAGAAGTTCCTTCCCCTGCATCCTCTGAATCTCGTCTTCTCTTCTCTTCCAACAACGCTTTGTGTTGGTTCTTGGCGATGTACGCATGCACCAATAGAGCTTCTATCGGATCTTCCCATCCAGTATCCCTTCTGATCGTAGCAGCTGTCCTCATCAATGTTTCACGCGCCATCTTCCCTTTCTGTTTCATGGAGATGGCGGATGACCACAATCCACTTGGCTCAACCTCCTTGTTGAAGCTCCTCTCAGCCTGATCCTCAACCCTTGTGCCATAAGTTCCAGCTTCCACCATTGCAACTACTTGTGCTGATAGGTGGTCCTCAACCAACTTCTTCATCCCTCCCCTACCAAAGTTGGTCTGAAGAAGTGCACCAGTATCCCTCAGCGCTACCTTCCCATCCTTCCAGAAGATCACTCCTTGCTGCAGAATATCTGTGAACTCCTTGCAATCTCTGCGCGGATGATCAGTACCATCGCACCAGATACACCGCTGGATCCAGCCTTGCTTCTCAACCGGTCTTACTCCACTTGTAGATCCCTTCTCTTCCAATCTGGTGAGCTTGATCTGCAGATCTCTCATTCCACGCAATATCTCCTCAAGGTTTGAGTCATCCTTCTTCGGAGATACCATTGGTGCCTGAACAACTGGAACAACTGGAACAGCTGGAGCAATTGGTACTACTTGTCTAGCAACAGGAACTGGTCGGACTACAGGAACAGGTGTTACAGCTGTAGGTGTTGGCGCCAGTCTCCTAACAGGAACTTTCTCTCGTCTCCGCTCCCTCTTGGTAAGCAGACCAACAGCTTCCTCAACCTTCTTCCAGCTGCTGGTCAATCCATCGTCCTCCTCCCGGTCTTCCAGAAGTACCTCTAGCTTCTCCTGCAACTTCTCATCTGCAGCCCGAAGAAATAGCTCTGTCTTGTTGGACTGCAACGTCAACTTCTCCATCTTGGTCAGCCGTGAAAACTGCTTCTCAAACTCTCTGAGCAACTCAGTAGCTTGTAAACCCTTCCTTGGTTGCTCAACCCACTCCAAGAATGACTTCTTGGTGACTCGATCAGAGTCCTCCAAGAAGTACTCATCCATCAAGGCACGAGCAAAAGTCTCCCAATCCTTGTTAAAATGCTTCGTTAGCATTTTTACATGATCCCTAATCTCTAGAGCTGCTGCCAACTCAAACGTCTCAATCATCTCATCTTCTGAGACCCGGTTCAGCTTCATCTCCTTCACATAATGTCTCAGATACCTTGAGACATCTCTTCCATCAAACTGGTCAATCCTGCTGACCACCGCTTGTAGCGTCTTTGTTGCCAAAGCTTCCTTCCGCTCATCAGACTGTTGCTGCCGTAAGAACATAGTGAAAGCTTGGAACATCGATGCAGTCGCCGGATCCAACTGCACCTTCGGTAACCCACTTGAACCACTAGCTCCATCTCCATCACCTTTCCCATCCCCACTCATGACTGCCAATCTCTTCTTCAAAGTTCACACACAGAAGAAATCTCCACCCCAGACCTTCACGTCGAGTTCACTACCGTATCGTGTCGGATATTTTGTGCGTGAAGGATGCCCAGGAAAACGCGAGGTTCTTGGCTGTGGAGATGCTGTGTGCCAAACAGAGACAAGACAGAGAAGAACAACCACGAAAAGGAATGCTGCGATATATACCACTCTGAAAGTATGTACACTGTCGATTCTTTCTCCAAACAGCACAAAACTGAGGAACAGACCAGAGCGGTCTGTAACCTACTTCAGAAGCCCTAAAACAAACCCCTGAAACGCAACCCTAGTCTGAAATCGCCAAAGCGTAGCTCAAAGCAAGAGGAACTTCTCTTTGCTAACAACCAGAGCCACAACAGTATCATGCGATCCAAACCCAAGTCCAAACCACATCCACACACTAGCTCTTGGCTAAAGCTAGCTACCACAAGCCATACACAACCAACTAAGTCCTTAACGAACTCAAAAGGACGAAACCTATAGCGAAGGAACCGAAAAAGACATATCTGGGAACTTTCTCCTTTCGCCAAATGATCTTCAAATGTTGATAAGGTCTCCTTCCCTGACTCCGTTGGCCCAAGAAACCTTCAGAACCGACTCCCGATAGTCGAGATATTGTCAATTTTCGGTCGCATGTGACCGAACCTTCAAAAACTCCTCCCTGCGGCTTAAAACCGCTCACATCGCACAAACGGATCGTCTAAACTGATATCCGTCTTCGCTAGTAGGTAGATCTGGCTACCCTGAACCCAACAAGACTCCAAACAAGTCGTTTGGAGTTCCCCTTGCAAAACTACTCGAGAAATTTGGTCGCAGGCTACAAAAAACTGACGTAAATCGGCTCCCTGCGGCTCAAATTTGCTCACCACACCCAAACCAACAATCCAATTCACTTACAGTCTTCTCCTATGCGTACATGAGGACTCCCTGATCGCGTAGGCACCAAGAACGAAGAGCTTGGCTCACTGATCGCGAAGAACAATCCAATCTCAGGTCGCAGGCGATGAAAACCTGACGCAAGCGCTTCCCTACGAGCCAATTTCTCTCACAACTCTCAAACCGTCCGATAAAACTTTGTATCGTCTTCAATTTCCTGAAGAACTCGTTGTTCTGATCCGATGGATCCAAGGACAGCAAGTTTGGACTCCGGAACGGCCCGGACGGTCCAACTCTCCTTCACAGGTAACTGAAAACCCCAATTCTGCTCCCTGCGTCTCAATTTCTCCCAGAACACAACCCCCGATCCGTCTCTTCAAGAACCGTCTTAACCTGTGCGTAGCCTGCACAGATCTGAACCCGATGACACCTTGCGCGCGTGTATTGGACTTCCCAATTCTCCAAAACATCCACCGACAGGTCGTAAGAACAAGCAAGCCCCTTAAGCAGCCCCCTTGCAACAGTCTGTACGTACGAAGTTCAACCCTCAATAATAAGAAGCAGGCCCCTTGCGTCTTTGATATAACGCCTGAAGCCTAAATACCCAGTCAGCAAGTAACTAAGGGCCTAGCTTGATTTTACCTTCTTTCGAATCGCATAACTTCTTCTCTGGATGTCCAAACGAAGTAAACAAGATGCCCATGGAAAGCTGACAGCGAGCTCTACCCATCTATGTGATGAAAGCGAAGATCCGAAGTTGCGTCAAAAGCCCGTAAGCTGGGGCCTAGCTTGTTTTCTCCATCTTTCGAGTCCTGTAACTTCTCCACTAGGCGTCCAAACGAAGTAAATGAAGTGCCTATGGAAAGCTGACAAGGAGCTCTATCCACTGGTGCGATAAAAACGAAGATCCGAAGTGGTGCCAAAAACCCGTAAGCTGGGGCCTAGCTTATTTTCTCCATCTTTCGAGTCCTGTAACTTTTCCACTAAGCGTCCAAACGAAGTAGACAAAGTGCCTGTGGAAAGCTGACAAGGAGCTCTACCCATCTATGCGATGAAAATGGAGATCTGAGATTGTGCCAAAAACCCGTAAGCTGGGGCCTAACTTATTCCTCATGAGTGTCTTTGGAGCGACAAGCATCGAAGTTTGAATTTCAAGTAGGAGCCGGTCCACGACACGACAACGCTCGACAAAATGATGAGGTGTTGGAAGGAGGTTGCGGGGAAACTCACTTTCGACAGAGATAAAGCTCAACTACCAGAGAATCTCTCCTCGACGCTAGTGCTGGAACTCTGGAGCAAAGGAGACCAAATAGAAGACCAAGAAAGAAGAGAGACACTAAGATGCCTTAAAAGGAGAATGCTGCTCTCACTTAACTCCCTTAAGCTCAAAGACCTTCAAGACTCGATGCAGGGGACCTCCCTAAACAGCAATTTCGAGGACATGGGTAGAGAGGGTGCCAGTACTCTCGACAGGCTAACCAAGTGGGCAGGAGAAACACAAGCTTACCACGGTGGCCTCCAAGATAGCGGAAGCTGGAAGTGGAGGGATGACGCTCAGGACAGACGGGGATGGGACCTGGACTTCCGCTCCTGGAAAGGCCTATTGCCTTCCCTCCCTCCCAGAGTGGAAATGCAGAACGCTAGATGGAGAGTCACGAACTCCCCAGAAGACTGGAGACTGCGATGGAAGAAGATATGGCAGAAGGGAGGGACGATGAGAAATAATCTATGGGTCTGGCGGCTCCTGAACCGGGGCTTTTTCACTAATCGGCGTGCCCACCTGATGAACATCGGAGACGGCAGATGTGCGAGAGGGTGCGTTGAGATGGAGACTATCGAGCACATCTTCTGGGAGTACCCTCTAGTGAAAGACAGGTGGGGACGCCTGGGTCTTCATGCTCACGGATGTGGTCTGAACTACGCGGAGGGCAGTAACCTTCTAACGGCAGTTGACAAGGCGTTGACAACCAGAGAACAAAACCCTGCCCTTCTCCTCTTCCTGGTCGAACACACTAGAGCGGCTTGGGTTGAGAGGGCGGACTGGATGTTTCGAAATCGAAGGACGGTTCGTCCTGCCTCCAGAATAATGACGGAAGTTGCCAAAGCTCTATGGGCTGGACTTAAAGAGGACGCCAGTCAAAAAAACAAAGATGCGTGGAAGAAGGCGATGAAGGTGATCGAACTCATCCAGCAAAACTGGCAGAGTCAAGCGAGAGGCAGACAAGGACCATCAAGTGAGTGACGCCCTAATGGAGCAAGATTTCACTCCATGCTGGAAATACGAGGGATGGAAGGGGAAGGCGGTAAACGCACCTGGTGCGGAGAAAAAGACCAGACCTACCAGACATACGATGGAAAGATCAACGATGGACGACGCCTCCTTCACCTCCAGCTATCCTCGGGGGATGTGCACTCCCTCTGCGGCGATGGAGTGGTCTCCTCTCTCGATCTGTGCGGGTGGGGTCGCGCTACTCAGAGAAGGGGATCTGTGGAGTCAGGGTGGGTCTACCAAGCTAAGCGGCAGTAGAAGTCCGCACTCGAGTATCGAGAAGACCATGTGCAGAAACAATAAAGAAGGAGAGGCGAGAAGATCTACCCTGCAGGCGGAGGAGGACAAAGTTGAAAAGAAGGGCTGGAAGGTCAGACCTGCGAAGAGTGCTTTCAGCTGGAACCGCACGAGGATCGAGGACCTGCGCACCACGAACTCTCAGCAGCCGTTTAGATCGAAGAGACTGAAGGTCGGGAATTTTGGCAGCCTCAAGCCTGCGCACTCGATTGTGTCTGACAAGATCCTCGACGACGAGGAGGGCAGGATGCGGGCGTGGACCATCGTGCGTATTGAGAAGTTAGGGCACCGGGATCTGCGGGCTCACGAGGAGAGCGTCACCTCCGGCCGCGTTTATGGGAGCCGGGCGGAGCGGGGGATTTCTGAGAGGGAGTGGAGGGGGTTCTTTAGGCCGGGGAGGTCGGGTGGGGGTCGTGTGGCGGCGGCCTGCACGCTTTGTTACGGGTGGCTCCCTTAGCCATTTCTAATATACTTCCGGTCGACCGGGGCCGTTCTCTAAAAAAAACAAAACAAAACAAAATAAAACAAAACTATTCTAGGCAAACGTCTTGGCTGTCGTTGCACTCCTTCTTCTTGGTGTGGTTGCACTCCTTCTTTTCGGTCTCAACTTTCTACTTTATCAGTCCCCCAATACAAAAGTCAAACTTGATCGTAACTTTCTTATCAAAACATTTCTTGATCGGACTTGACGGGCAACAGACCGTTTTGCAAATCATCATCTTATGTTAAAATTCATTATTATATCAACGCGTCTGTGAAGTTCATAACGAACTATAATAAGAAAATATAATTATAAATTTCTAATATAGATAAAACCTACTAACTAAAAAACACAAGTTGATGAAAAGATGATTTGCAAAAGTGGCTACAGTTAGTCAAGGGTATTATCAAGACAAGATTCAAGAAGAGGCATCTGATCAAACTTGACTTTCGTACTGAGGGACTGATAAAGAAAAAAGCTACTTTGGGTTTCTCTTTTCTTGATAAGATATCCCAGTCCATTTGGTCTCCATTGTTTCACATTTGCTTTCCACTCTTACCTCCTTTATCACTAAGCGGTGAATTATTTGAAACTAATTTAGATGAATTAAGTTAGAAGTATTCATTTTTATTTAAATATTTTAACCGTTCTTGTAGGAGAAGAAAAAGCAAAAGATCAATAAGAGAAGGAAGACCCTTCATACCAAACAAAGAGAAAAAAGAACCAACACCTCAAAAGTGGAGAGTAAGAGCTAATCTCCGCAATCTTTAGTTTATTTGTGAAGTCTTCAGTTATTCTTAATGTATCGCACGATGGTAAATCAAATGCACTATTTAAAACTACTGATACACAAGAGAGGAAATCATCTACTGCGATTGTCTGATGTGGACCGTCGATGCTAGCACAAGTTACTGTTAAATGATTGAATTGGATCGTTGATTCGAATCAACCTTGGAGATACCAAATCATCAAAAATGAATTATGATAAAAAATTATTTTTGTAATTAAATAAAAATTATATGATTGAAATAAAAAAAAATTCGTCTCGTTTGTGCTTTTAATATCTAGAAAACAATCTGAAATAAGTATAAAATTCAGTAAAAAGCTTTTCACATTATTTACTCATGCCTCGAGTTCTCGAAATAACAGAAGAATAATACTCATGGCTTGCACTGATATGGAATGGTTAGGATTTCAGTAATTAGAGAAGACATTTTAACAAGACTAATCTATTTGACAAACTTCTCGAGATATTAGAGGATCCATGTTAGCATGTTACTGAATAGTTAAAAGTGATTTGTTAAATCTGTAAAAACAGCCAGTACTTACATGTGGAAGATAAATTAAAAAAGTAATTTCTAACATAAATAGTAAGATAAGTTTGTGTCACATTTCTATGTACATATTTCGTATGAATAAATAATAAATGCTTAATTTTGATAGAGGATAATTATCAGAAACGTACTATGATTATATTCTGTCTAGCTAACAATATTTCAATTGATTTAAGTAAGTCTGCACTAGACAACTACTTTCTAAAATAATCGCACATAACCTTTTCAGTCGTACGATCTTAAAGAGTTCTAGTTTTGATCACGTCCACTAGAATAACTAATTAATGCATAAAGTACAATGACTGCTGCAACATTTCTAACTGTTCTGTGGGCTTCAAAAATTATACGGAAGAGGAGTTCTTGCTTCCTTCTATGAGATAGATAACAACATTGCCTTGGGGATGCTCCAGGAGGAAGGCGCTATGAGAGAAGAGGCATTCCTCACACAACAACATGCCAAGCTTCTCCTTATCACCTTCACAACTTCAGCTTGTCAATATCTTATAAGAATAAGTATGCCCACTGTCTGTGAGTTGTTCTGAGCAGTCCGAAGGTTGATAATATGCAAGGAAGTCAATCGTCTCTTCACGAGAAAAATACTCGTTCCTACAAAAATTCAAGTCTTTTATTATGATTCTATGTATAAAAGAGTGTATGCCCTCTGTTAGAGTCTGATCACGACAGGATACGATGCACTGGAACTTCAACTACTACCAATCCATAGCTATTGCAAGTCAGTTCATGGGGTAAACTTATTTGTTCACATAGCTTTCATGGAAAGTTTTTGCTGATCTGTATCGAGATCACCATAGTCGTTTCGTATGCCTTGCTCGAATGTGTTGCTCTCACTCGAGCAAAGCAGACATGAAAGAAAGATAGAGACTCTGTCACTTTTTCATTCTAAACCGATTGTTGGAACTAACTGATCTATGCAAGTTCACTTTTTCCACTACAGTTGGACTTGACAAATTGATTTTTCCAAATGTGATAACCTCTCAAGAATGAACTTTTGAATTAGATCACTCTCAAGAATGATTTAGAGTTGATCCACCGTAAACGTATTCCATACTACAATATATTGTTGCTCAGATTGTCTTCTATTTTCTCCTTTCTCTAGTTAGAAAGTTGAGGTGCTTTAATTTTCATATGTCGAGAAGTCAAGCCGATTAAAGAGTTCTATCGTGGAGAAATGGAACGGACAGCAGAAGGTTGATTTTGAGCATTAAATGAGCCGAATTCAGATTCAGAACTATGAGTCATGTTCCCAAATGTTGTTCATGCACTCACCTACGACAATAAACTATCTTTTTGTGATTAAGCCTTAGCTCCAACAAAACTTATTTGATGAAGGAAGACTTATCAGATGAGGGGGACTTCCCTATTGTAAAAATGGAGTTTAGATATGCAACTCAAAGCACATTGTCAAGTTTTTGGGTAGAGTGTTTTCTTGAGCATGCACTAGTCTGTATCCTCGTGAACTGGTGAGAATGTCAACTGAAGCCGGATTAAAATTTGGAAGGTAAACAGCTCCACAAACACAAAAGACTAGAAATTTACCTCCAATGTTTCCACAGGCTTCCCAAAACTTTCCTAGCCAGTAAATTGTATATACACCGTAGAACTATTGGCCTCCTGTGTTTTCCTTGCAACTACTACGGTAGTCATGATCAGCTCTTGCCAGCAGCTCAGTCACGAATCTTCTCAAGAAATGTTAGGTACTCTTTGAACGAACTTAAGTCTCATATTCAGTCGTCTGGTGTAATGAAGGAGTATTCAAGACAAATACACTGGAGTCGGAGGAATGATCTTTCGAAGGAGTTGAGTGAGTCTTTAGTCGAGGTCGAGGTTTGCTGAACTTCTCGAAGAGAGAAAAGAGAAGCTAATTGATCACATGTATGACGAAGCATTCTAGAAATCCACAGTATTGGCAATGAAACCATAAGCATACTGGTGGACATTTCACAAAGTCCACCAGATCAGTATGCTTGTGGTCATTTCACAAAGTCTCATGAAGCTAGAGACAATGATTCTTCAATTAACAGCAATCACCGGAACTTTGCAGTCAAAGTCGAAACTCATGACACGAAGGTAAAAATAAATAAAATGCCACTTAAAACCAAACCGGAAGCAGAATCATTTTTCAATGATGATCATATGTGGTGTAACAGTGTAGGTTATCAATATGCGATGAGGACATGTTCTGGGCACAATTATTGCAGAGTAGAAATCGAACGAGGAGTAGAACATGACGAGTAACAAAGTTTTGTGTTGTATTCTACATCTCGTAATGAATTAACACATAACCATGCCGTCATCCTATGGGATCTTAAGAAGACAGGTGATAGCTGCTGGTTCCAGTTGATGTGTGCGCTTGCTTTTTGATTTATGGTTATGAATAATAATCTATGCACTACAAGGATGCAACCCTCGACTCTAAGCAGTGTGATGAACAACACTCTGCACTGACGATATTACTGATAGTTTTAGGAGTGAAAATCCTCACGTGGACTCTTACATCGAGGGACATGCTTCAGATCATTAATTGGAGTGAATCTTTGTACTCTAGATCTATTGCTTTTCTTTGCTTGCAATCATGAACTATTTCTTTCTTCTCTTTTTATTCGTTTGTGTTTGATCCTGAAACACATACTACTGCTGCTCGGGATGAGTATCATAGTGTGATATTGAGATTATAAGCTCTGTAAACATTCAGTACAAGTTATTGGACGAGCACGTGAAGCCAGACGACCTCAGGTTGACCAATCCCCAAAAATGCTCGTCGTCTGATCTCAAGTGCTCGTCCAATAAAGAATGTCAGTACTAATATCTGAAGCACTTTTACACTCATATATTGCGACTTTCAGAAAATAATAATGAATTACGATGTGAATTATATCTCGTACATCATAGTCGACATGCAAAACATCACTTGATACGAGGAGAAGATTTTTGGATTACACAGAAAATTCATTCCCTAGCACCATATCTGGAAATTAATTGAATCTAGGCTTAGACAACAAGTACCAAGTTTTTCTTTATGACTAATCACGTACTCGTTTAGTCTGCATTATCCACGTCTACCTGTCAATAGTATGCTTCGCCCCCTTCAGGATCACATACACACATACTTGTTGTAAAATCTCCGCACATATTTTCTTTTATGAAAGGCTAGCCTGAGTAAGCGGAAAATACACAAAACCAAAACCAGTAAACAAATGGATCCTCCAACGCCTAAGGTACCTACACTGAGACCTATATGGTTCCAAGACCCTTCATCTGGTATTACGGCTATGGAAGCAGACGCGAAAGCCACGAGAATGGCAATCATTGACAAAAGTAGAAGTCCCACCGCTAGAGTCACAGTCCTCCGAATGAGCTTCAATTCATCCAGAATCGACACTTGAGGCATGGACAACGATGGAGTCAAAGACAACATGATCGCCGCCAAAGCCAAATAGAACGCCAAAGTGTTGCACACTATGAAAATCCGAACGGACAGAACGTCGACTTGTAGACCTTCAGATTGCGCATCATACCCCAGAGGAGGTTGCAGAGGACCCACGTACGAGGCCGTGGCAACGAGGGCTGCCGTCACCGATATAGCATTCGCTGCAGCATTTAAACTTGTTCTGGCTTCTTGAGTCTCTTTTGACACTTTGTCGTACCACCATGTGCTGTACTCTGCCGAAGCTTTAGGACCTGGATCTGCCATTTCTCGGACTCGATTGGTCTGCCATACGTCTATCCCCGCTTGAAGCAACAAATTGATACAACCTTGTCTTCTACTTTCTTTGATTCGTACCAGGTCTTTACGTCCCTCTGTAGACAAGGACGACTCCCCTTGATATGAAGTGCCAATACGTCGCTTAGGAATCTCACAAAAATCTGTCAACGAGTATGGAACCTGGAGCGGAGCTGGAAAGTGGGTGGCGAGATGCAATGCAGTATTACCTTCGTCATCTTGAACAAGGGGATCAAACTTTCCAGTTGCCAAAATGGTTCTGATCGCGTGAGGATGTCCTCCCGCGGCAGCAGCATGAAGAACAGTACCGTATTTTGACCCCCAAGACCAAGATGGTAAGGACGAGTTGTTGAGTCTGGAGGGATCATAAACCTCGTCATCCTGCACATAAAATATAGTTATCAACTTCGAAGGAATATTAACCGTTACAAAAGAAATATTCTTGATACTTTTAAGCTATTTTAACTCGAGCATCTCATATAATGGAGCATCTCATATAATGCAGTACCAATTTAGGAACTCCATGGTTACAGCAGTTCCCATAGAAATAGAGAGCTTCCAGAATACAGTAGAACTATATCTGTTTGTAAGAGAAGAATCGATAAGATACTTCAAAGCTTGTTAAGATGAGAATGCTTCAAAACTATATTCGAGCAATATATGGCTTCGTTGCTTTCACATGAAAAGATGTAAGATCTAAGAAGAGATAAAGTATAGAGTTTATAATAAAGTTTTTACTCGATACAACAATCTCATATTCATGGATGATTATCGTCTTCTTGATGTAAACAAAAACAATTAACTAGTAAGAGTTCTCTAACCAACGTAATTCTCTTACTAATGAAAATCTTCCATTTGAACTCAAACTAACTGTTTTACTATATAAATCTCCCACAATTCATATTAAATAGAAATATAGAAAGATTAGTATTCTTGAAAGTAGAAGGGAATCCGGCCGAGGACGTAAAGGAGAGAGCAGCGTAACTTGGTTTGAAATGTTGTATGTGCAGATCGTAGCATCAGCGGAGAACGTTCTCAATGAAATACAATTACGGTATGGATAGCAAATTAGCAAAAAGAAAAACGCATTGAGTTCTCTACAAACTGCATTCTTTCATTGACGTAATAAGTAGACCAAAAGAATACTTCTATTACTGTGGATATGACCTTCAGAAAAGATGATAGTACTTACGTTGGCCAGTCTCTGCAGAGCATCCGGATCACCCAAGTGAGCCGCCAACTGCAGCCACGTTATCTTGCCGAACCCAGGCTCACTACGATATTTGCCCATTGCATATATACGTGTTAGCCGCGACCGGTCTTCATCGGAAAGGTGTTGACTTTGGATGATGACGTGGGGGGCGTTTGTGGCGAGCTTGTAGATGATCAGATTGTGCGAGTTGTCACTGCCTCTCTTTACACCCAGCCACGCCATGTCCACTGTGTTTACACCTACCCGGCCCGCCATGAGCAAGGCAGAAAATATCTCTTCATCTACCTGGCCCTCCATGAGCAAGGCAGAATATATCTCTTCATCTTCCTGCGGCGCCAGATTCACGATAGACACTATCGCTACATCAGCCAGCCAGACGCGCCCCTTAAATTGCCAACGCACACACTCCTTGAGCGTACCACCATCTAATCTTCCTCTCATCCAGAGTGTATGTTTCAAATTATCTATTATCGTTGTTTTGATTTTAAAAAGTAGTTTCGTCTTAATCATATCACCTAATGCCAATACAATGTAAAGCGGCGTCCTTCGCACGCTATCACGCACGTTGATGAAGTTCTCTAATGTATCTACATCACGTGTAACCATCTCCTCAAACCAATCGTCGCCCCCCCCTCTTCGTACCGTGTGATGCAGTGTGGAGCCTCCTCTTCGTACCATGTGATGCAGTGCGGAGCCTCGTGTGTCCTTGATTCCAAGGAGGTACTCCGTGAAAGAGGCTCCTCTACCCCATATCCTATAGACTTGTAACATTCTGTTCTGTATTCCTAATTTTTTTCCTTCTAACGTTCTATTACGAATAGAGAAACAAGCGAGGAAAAGGAACTCTTCTAGAGGTAAAAAGCGACTTGTCAGCTCCCATTCTTGCATCCATTCAGGATCAATTTTATCCGCAAGCCAATGCTCCAGCTGCTTGGGGCCGGAAGTAGCTGGAGTGGCCTGAGAATCTGTCGCTCTCTGCTGTTCATGGGGTTGCTTACTGACCGTTTCCAACACATGATCAAGTTTCACGTCTATCCCATCGGGGACGGGAAAACACGCTTCAATGAGCTCGCACAGCAGTTTTCTTTCTTCTTTATGGCGATCAGGCGAAGAATTCGACTCTCCCGTTTCTTCCCGTTCTTCAAAGAAACGAACGACATCTTTATAAGGATGAGGGTGATCAAACAGGCCATCAACCTGCAGAACTGCTTCCGCGAGAAGTGTATTGATAGCTGCATCCCCTTGTATCACTGCCATAGCAAAAACATCTAAACCGCTTTCATATTTCCACTTCGCACCTTTACCACGTGATGAAGTTTCACCACCATCCTCCTTTGCCTCGAGGAGGTCCCTGAAGCTAGCCAAGTCACCTGTCGTAGCCTGAGAATCAACTGTAGAGCTGGATTGAAAGTCTTCAGTATTTGGAACGAAAATCAGTAGATTTTGAATGTCCGACGGTGATAAAATTCTTCGATAGAGGAAAGACGCATCCTTGTAGAGATGTTTGAACTGTAGCAAGATTTCTAGAACTAAGCTAAACCAATTGTGTCTCATAGCCAAGTGCAGTACACTGCAGCCACAATACTTGATGGTCAACAGACGAGGTTCTTGTCTTAGAAGAGTCATTAATTGGTACCCAGTTTCCTCCCGGAAGGCATCAATCCACTCGGCATCAATCCTCTTCCTCTCGGCCTCAATCCTCTCTGCCATTCTCGAACTTTAGTACACAAGCAGCCAATTACGTGCTTGTAGATACTCAGAACGGCGAGGCTTGACCAGCTGCAAGAATGGCGGCAATCGCCAGCATGAATGTACAAACAGGAAATTTGTACTCGCCTTTTGTCACTCTTGTCTCGCCAGAAGGAGCTCTACAAACTCTGACTGATTGCAGCTGAGAAGAAGAGGTCACAGGAATTCGCTGAAACTTCCACGACTTCACAGAGTCGCTACAGTCGAGTCCTCAACTCGCAAGTTGCTCGGGCCAGTTGCTCATGCACTTGCTTCTCCGACTCAATCAGGACGCTTTCCTAAAGAGGATGAAGAAAACAACACCCGGGGGAAAAAGGGAGGTCCATACCATGAAAGAGACGCAGCCGTAAAACATAACAAAGAAGTGAACAACTTCTCAGAACTGAATGATACCAGATAATTCTAGCAGTTAGAAACTCTCCACGGCGGAGAGATAACTTGATGCTAGTTCCGACTTTCGAGGAGATCTGTATCTCGCCGCTGTGCATTGAGATTCGAGGCCATGGTATGCAGGAATGATGCATACCACGGCCTCGAGGCAGGGACCTTCGCTCGTAACTTCAGAAGTTACTGTTGATAGATCCGTAGGAACTGCTTTTTGGTAAGTGATATCCAGCTGATGTAACAAAAATCCAAATGGAAGTTGTGGAACAGGAGGCCCCTCGTGAGGAGTTCTGGACGTGCAATTGGAGTCTTCTGAATCTTATAACCCAAAACTTTTGTGCTCACTACTGGAAAGCACTGTACTTCTGCTTTCTGGGTTCTCTACTTTTACTCTGTTTTCTCTGCGTTTGATTCTCTTCAATCCACTTCCTCCAACTTCTAGGGACCCACTGCGTACCCGGAACGGGATATTATCTTGACCAGACCCCTGCAGGACTTAAATTTCTTGGTCATATCCATAATTTCTTCACTCTAACTTAAAAGTCAGCTACTCTTTGATCTAGACATCAGAAGTCGTGTCAAGACGTATCCAGCACGTGTTTCAGAAGGGAACTGGGACGACGGACTTGAGGACTTGAGGACTCGCGCCAATGACTCGGGAGTCTGGCTGAATGATGCTTGTGAAGCACGTCTAGGTCTGGAACAACGGGGGCATCTGAATGTCATGTGAGGGTGGGAAAGTGCTCAGAAAGGCGTGGAAACAGCGTCGTATTCTGGACGGAGTCAAAACTGTCAAGCGTGACCGGTTCAAGAACTTTGGTGATGATATTTCTAAACTTTACGTACAAAGATAACCAATAAAAGATATGGAAACAGATTTTTCCTTCTCAGCAAAAGCTTGAAACTGGAGAAGAGAAATCTCTTTGCTTTTCCTTTTAAGCTGCGTCCCGGCTGGAACGGAGATCAAGCAGGGGGATGAGTGAGTAAGTCGACACGAATTCCTCACTGGCAATGAAAACAATAGCATCTCCACGCGTATAGATATAAATACCTGCTTACCTGCAAAAACTCAAATTCTTTCAAAACTACCCAAACCTGTTTCTCAAATTATTGGATATGGTGTTAAGGGGTCTTTATGGCAATCTTTAAGTTAGGAAGTGCGATAGCTTTTAAAGAATTCTGTAAACTAAAGACTAGTATAAAGATAAGCGGTGAGAAGGTTTTCTCCTAACTTGCTCCCTAACTAATTAGGGGAGCCTCTGAATACTCTCGATGGAGATGCTCTAAATGGAGCTAACTGATCGCTCCTAATGGCGAGCTGACACTGCAAAAGCACACTATTGAAGTGAAACCACAAACTAGTGGTGGCCATTCGACAGAGTTCTCATGGAGCATTATTCTTCACTCAAAATATGCTACCAAAGTGCACTTCCGGGAAAAAACGAGATAAAGACAAACGAGATCCACGAGACTAAAATCTGGAGAGGTAATTTGCAGCTAATGTCCTGGAAAGTAAAATGTCTCGAGAAAGTCATTTGCAGTTAATGTTTAGTCATGAATTTTCTCATGACGTTGTTTTTATTTTTGTATTTTCTAAATATAGCAAAGCATTCCCGAACTTCTAGAAACAAGTACTTGAAGAACAAAGTGCCGTCTTGGTACAGACTAGGTCCGGGGATTTAACCAGCGTAAGTTCGAATCCCAACTGGGAAAAGACTCTGTCTCTGAAATATATTCGAAAACCAAGAGAGTTTGAAGGTCTATGTTGTAACTTAATTATTTAAAAAAAAAATTCTAAAACTTGAAATGAATACTGAAGAGTTAGAGGGGTGTCTTTGTAATTTGATTTTTCATAAAACACACAAGGTGAACAACCGATTCGTCTAGAGGGGTGTCTTTGTAATTTGATTCTCCATAAAACCGATTCGTCTAGAGGGGTGTCTTTGTAATTTGATTCTTCATAAAACACACAAGGTGAACAACCGATTCGTCAAGAGTGAAAAATAATTTAAATTTAAAAAAACCAGACAGTTCATAAATATATATGATAAATAAAACTTTTATAGTAAATTAAAATGATTTTATAGACAATAAATGTTAAAAAGCACGACCTGCATCTGAATCCAGCGAGAACCCATAAGCACATAGTGACAGCACTTGCTTCTCAAAAAATAATACCAGAGCTTTGTTTCAAAACCCATTAATTTAGGAAAAGATTAATTTGTTATAAATTAAACATGCCACCCTCTCAATCTGAAGGTGGAGAGGGGTGATAATAATTATATATTTGCAAGTGAAAGACACTGACTTGAACACAAGATGTCAAATCACGTATTAGGATAGTGTGAAGTAAGATGGTCTGATCTAGTGTTTACCAAACGAGAAGGAGACTCTTTTTCTTTCTTCTTCTTGTTTGATTTGGTCTTTAGGGTTTCGGATGTTTCGTATAGGGATATTTACTTGACCAGACCCCTGGAGAACTTAAACTTCTTGGTCATATCCATGACTTTCTCACCCTAATTTTGCTACATCGCATGGAAGTCACCCGATCACGGAGCTGATGTGAATATTGACATGAATTTCTGTCATCAACATCGAGAACACATGTGTTGAACGAATGACAAATTTGTCTCATTAACACAACATCACTAACGTGTATGTTCACTGAATGACACAAGCGCATGAATAAGCATCCCAAATGGCGAAACGCAGAAAGGAAATCATTTTATGCCGGAGGGTACTCATTTTTGCCCAGCCTCTTCGTTAACCCGTCTCTATTCTTAACGGCCACACTGCTACGACATTTTAATTCTCGTTTTGATTCTATTTTAGGTGTATCGGCACTTTTCTCGCGTACTCCCACAAGTCTTTTTTCTCGGGAGCCGTTTCTTGACGTTCATTTACCGTGGGGTCGGAGCTGTCGCCGTGTAAGGCTTGTTTTCTCTTCTCTGCTCTTCGCGCGAGAGCTGTAACCCTACCCCGCTTTCTTGTTTGTCTCGCGTTAATTTACCGTGGGATCCGAGCTCTCGCCGTCCGACCTTTTTTTCGCTGCTGTTCGAGCGAGAGCTCTAACCCTACCTCGCATTCTTGCGGAGCCCCTGCTTTTGGCAGAGAAATTGCTGGATCAATATCGGAAAGGCATCTTCGTTGCGGTGGAGGGTGACAAGCAATATCAGAAGGGATCTTCCTTTCGCTAAAGGATGGCAGACACCCTTTCGCTGGAGGGTGGCAAGCAATATCTGAAAGGGATCTTCCTTTGGCTGGAGGGTGGCAAGCAGTTTGCAGAAGAGGGTGGTAAGCAATATCGGGAAGGGATATTCTTTTCGCTGGAGGATCGCAAATCTATTGCCGTTCTTCATTCAGGAATCTGAGCTGCTGCATGAAAATTTACAAGTTCAAAAGGACCTTCTACAGTATAGATGTAATCCTGTAAGGTTTTTGACAGGATTCTTTTATTCAGTCGTGCAGACCTACGAAGAAAAGAATCTAAGAAAGAACCGGGTGCAGAGGATTGAGAAGAGGATAGTGCATTGGGACGAAGTGCGGAAAGAGATGGAACTAGAAGGAAAGATGAGTTACGTGAACAAATTTCAGTATGTCTCGTTTGATACGTAATAGGCAGTATACTTGTACCCATAAGAGAAGAAAGGGTATTTGAACTCTTGACCGTTGGAGATGAAAGTGGCTGAAGACGACTGAATGTGGGAGAAAGTGAAGGATCATGAAGATTAGACTCCGGGAAGGTATTCAGTTTTAGTTTCAGAATCTAATAAGGAGGTCATGAGTTGTCATGAGTAGAAATTGCTGGTTCAGGTAGAACGAACATACGGCAAGCAATACCGGAAGGAGATCTTGCTGTCGCTAGAGAGTTATATGCACGTAGCACTTAATATGTAGACTTAGCAAAACTGTCATGTGTAGACTGTCGCTACTTTTTTCGTCCTTGACCTCTGTACACCGTTTAATACCGAGAAAGTTTAAACTATGGAGACTCCAAGGTGAACTGTTCTTGATCTCACTTTCTGTAGACTTAGCAATACTGTCATGTGTAGACGGTCGTTACTTTTCTCGTCGTTGAGCTCTGTACACTGTTTAATACCGAGAAAGTTTACGCAGTGGAGGCTCGAAGGTGAACTGTTCTTGATCTCACTTTCAATACCTACTTAGCAGACAATATACATAGAAAGTAAAGCTTAGTAAAGCAGGCAGCGCAGTTAATCTTTGTCACAGAGCTTCCTATCGCGCGCTATGAAATAAATGTTAGTTTGCTACAGTTCCCGTTGTAGCGGTATGGAATAAATGATTTTGAAAGAAATTTTGACTGAGAACGTCTTTACGTGGTGCACAGCGCGCAGGAAAAATCCCTCCAGTAGATGGCCTAGCCGAGAAGAACGCGGCAGTCGACTTGCCTTTTTTCGCGCGACAGTAGAATTCTTTGTATTGAAGCACACAGTTCACGTTCTCAGGAACCAAGAAAGCGGAATGGAATTAAAAATTAGGGCCTCCCCATCACTCTACACGAATGAAAAAACCAGGTTCAGTATTAATTTATTACTTCAACGCGACTTAACTTGGAAGATGGAGGAGGGTGAATAAGCATGCTCAGTGTAATATACCACAACGAAACAATTCACTGTTATGTATTTGTCTCCCAAATGATACAGTGTGACATTCATTATAATGCGGGTCCGTTACCAGCTATAACCGAATGACACACGTGCAATATTTCCACTAAGAGACAAAATTACAGGCTATTGTTAAATTTTGCCGGTGTATGTCAGTGTCCATGTCAGCTCCACAACAGGATTACTTCCAGAAAGTGCGACCTGAAACAGATTCGTGTCTTGACTGCTGGCAAGAGCTGATTAGTAGTTGCAGGTAAACACAAGTGGTGAAACGGGCACAAGAGCCAAGAATTTCAGAAGTGGAAGATCTTTCGCGACTCCGGGAGGAAAGCTGGTTCCAGTGCTTTATGTTTGTGGAGCTTGTTACCTTTCAAGTTTTAGATCCAGCTGTCCAGCTGACAGTTGTAAGAGTTATTCACATTCTTGAAAGATGTGAATGAACACGAGACCCACGAGAAGCGAACTGACGGAAAGACCCCATCAAGCCTTACAAGGAAAAGGAGGAATAAGAGGAGGAATAAGAATTTCTGAGTCCTCGTTCCTAGGCTACATGTTAACTTTACAAATATTATTATTGCCTTGCCAATATATTACTATTAAGTAATAATATATCGCTATTTTTCACCTCGTGTACACACCGGTTCATGCAGAGCGGCACGACATCAGCTATTATCATTAGAGTTAAACCCCCACTGTGGGTATATAAAGTCCAGAAGGAATCATTCTCTCTGGCTTGCAGAGAGACAGGGCATGTCAGAGGATGAAAGTGAGACCGTGGGCATGATGGACAAGTCCTGCCCGCAGCTCATTCGCAGGGCCGGCAGCTGTTGCACTAGAGCACGAGACTTTTTGCTTAGCGGTTCTTGCTCGAATTTGAAAAATTGTCGTGGTTTTTTGGCAGCATTTTTGTTTTGGTCGTGCTCGAGATTGGCAGCGTCTTTATTTTGGTCGTGGCTTTCGATCACTCAGGATTGGCAGCACTTTTGTGAAGGTGCTGGCTTTCGATTGCTCGGGATTGGCAGCGCTTTTGTGAAGGTCCTGGTTTTTGATCGATCAGATTGGCAGCGTGTTTGTTTTGGTCTTGGCTTTCGATCGCAGTGCTTTGCTTCACGAATTTCTTGCTCGGCGGCTTCTGGCTTTTGATCGCTCGAGATTGACAGCATCTTTGTTTTGGTCTTGGCTTTCGATCGCTCGCTTGGCTCGTTGTGTTTTGCTTCGCGGATTTCTTCTTGGTGGCTTTCGGCTCATCATCGACTGTTTCTTTGAAACTGTCAGCAGTGTCCAAGTTTTGGTCTTGCATGTGCATTTCGTCGCTCGCCTGCGGACTTCTTGCTTTGTGGCTCGGGTCACCATCGGCTATTTCTTTGAAGGCGCCGACAGTGTGTTTGTTCTCATCATCTATTGCTTCTTTTGGCTTTGTGGCATCTCGATTTTGGTGTTACATTCGGTTGTTTGGCTTGACGCATTGTGCTTTCCCACGTAGAGTGTTTGCTTGGCGACTTCCGTCTCACCATCGACTATCTTTGTTTGGACTTCGTGGCATCTTGGTTTCGGTGTTTCATTCGGTGTTACATTTGGCTTTGGCTGCAGTTGTCACGGACTGGTCGATGATATTCTTCATATCTCGGCTGGTTTTGACTGCTTGCTTCGTTCTCCACCAAAGGCACTTGTTCTTGAACTTCTTGCGACCATGTCACAGTCAAGCAAGGGTCAACATACTGCAAGAGTACATTGGGAAGGGGGAGCGAGCAGATACTGAGAGGTCAGTGGAGGAATATTGTCTAAGTCTATACATGTGACTCCAGAAGAGTTACGGACCCAATTCTCTCTTTACTCAGAGGCCCGTGTACAGTTTTGCAAAAGCAACGATGAGTTCCAAACTGTAAGCTTCAACTCATAGGTCGAGCAGCTGCCTCATTGACAGAAACAAAATTTTGTAACTATTTTCAGGTTTATAGAGCGTTAGCACTATATTTTGGATATCTTGACCGCACCCAACTTCTTGAACATCTTGAACAAGTTGTGAAAGATTCGTGGTCACAACCTGAGGAAAAATTTGTGGGGTTTAGAACGGTTTGATGTCTACATGTTTGTGTTCTGTATATCTTGCATTTTAGGAGCATTTTAGGTTTTACATGAGCATTGCATCCCGGATAACGGATCTAGGAGCTGCATGTGCAGTTCCTGTGAAACGTAAACCCAAATGGGGGATCTTGGTTCTGGGGAATTGAACTGGTTCTGGGGATCTTGGTGGGTTCAATTCCTACTTATGTTGCATAGTTATTGTGATCTGTAATGTCCAGAGAATGAAATTTGAACTGTAAACCGAGATAATGTAAGTGAAAAGCAAAACAGCAAAACTTCTTAGTGAAAAAACAAAACTTTTAAGCTAAAAATAAAACAGCAAAACTTCTAAGTGAAAAGTAAAACAGCCAAAGGAAGTTTCGCTGTTGGTGAAAGTGAAAAGTGAACTTAGTTGGTGAAAGTTTAGCAAAAGGAAGAAACACTAAAACTGAACTTATTCCAAGTCCACAAAGTACATGTATAAAACCACAACATGAAAGATTGAATTTATGTTGAAAATTTACTCATCACTGTCCTTACAGTGTCCTGTAAGCTTCAACTCATAGGTCGAGCAGCTGCCTCGTTGACAGAAACAAAATTTTGTAACTATTTTCAGGTTTATAGAGCGTTAGCACTATATTTTGGATATCTTGACCGCACCGAACTTCTTGAACTTCTTGAACAAGTTGTGAAAGATTCGTGGTCACAACCTGAGGAAAAATTTGTGGGGTTTAGAAAGGTTTGATGTCTACATGTTTGTGTTCTGTATATCTTGCATTTTAGGAGCATTTTAGGTTTTACATGAGCATTGCATCCCGGATAACGGATCTAGGAGCTGCATGTGCAATTCCTGTGAAACGTAAACCCAAATGGGAGATCTTGGTTCTGGGGAATTGAACCAGTTCAATTCCTACTTATGTTGTATAGTTATTGTAATCTGTAATGTCCAGAGAATGAAATTTGAACTGTAAACCGAGATAATGTAAGTGAAAAGCAAAACAGCAAAACTTCTTAGTGAAAAAACAAAACTTTTAAGCTAAAAATAAAACAGCAAAACTTCTTATTGAAAAAGCAAAACTTCTAAGTGAAAAGTAAAACAGCCAAATGAAGTTTCGCTGTTGGTGAAAGTGACAAGTGAACTTAGTTGGTGAAAGTTTAGCGAAAGGAAGAAACACTAAAACTGAACTTATTCCAAGTCCACAAAGTACATGTATAAAACCACAACATGAAAGATTGAATTTATGTTGAAAATTTACTCATCACTGTCCTTACAGTGTCTCTATATTTCTTGCGTAAAATTACAAGTGAATGTGAGCTATTGTCTTGTATCAGTGTCCAAAAATACATTTTCTCAACTCATCTTTCCATATTGTTGTAGGACGTACAAGAACTTGATTCGTAGGTGGTCGATGATAAACACTAGAGTTATTTTAACGACGTGGATATACTGGTACAACCTCACGTCTGATGTTCTCGTTCCAATCCATCGCTGCGTATGCTAGCCGAGCTTCATGCGAACGTTCCCAATGGATCTTCTTCGTCGCGAACTTGTTGATGACGGAATGGAAGATCTCGCTCATGTAGTTCTCTCGAGCGTGAGTATAGAAGCGCATCTTGGCGGGGGTGATATGTTTTACCTAGAAGACCTGCACAACTAAATGCATCGCTCCGTCATATGCTTATCGTGCACCTTCTCCAAACATATGAGAGGAACATTGACGATCACCTGAGAGTACGCGACAATCAGAATGATCACCGTATGAAGCTGCAATCAGTATCTCGAAAATCATCAATCTTGGATCAGTATCACCCCTGTAAACACAAAAGGACCATGGAATATTAGAGAATAAATACTTCATATGACGTGTATATTCAACGAGTCAATACTTGATGCAACAAAGAAGAATCACCTCTCCTTGCAACATCTCGCACATGTGTAGATCCAAGACTTGAGCTTGTAGATAATGTCATGGATAGCAAGTTCATGATACTTGTATCCTCTTGGCGCTCAACTTCCCAAGAGTCCTCAGGGGGAAGTGCAAGATGCTCTACTATCTTGTTTAGACCTCGGGGGGAAGTACAAGATTGTTTGTCCGACAAAAGATCTTGAGTTGAGCGACCGAAAACACCGCTAGCTCTCTCCGACTTCTCGCACTTTCATTCGAACGATCACTGACTGACATGCACATCTTGTAACTCCTCTTTGAACTTGGTCACAATGCTTTTGCATTTGTGCCAAAGATCTTTCTGATTGCATATTCCGTGTCTGCACCACAGGAACGACAATACAAAAAAGGATAATATATCTAATCATAAAATAAAATAAAATACAAAGTTCACAATCAGATATAAAATACAAAGAGATCAATTATTCTACAACCTATCGATAATTGTGTCAACGGCATGATTATCATCATGCATGATCTCAGAGATATGTATGTCTTTCTCGATGAGCATCTGAATGCCTCTCTCGATGGCTGCAGTCTCTATTCACCAAGAGCTCTCGACCTCTACTCGTGTCATCGTCACCATCTCGAGCACACAATTACTAGCAGCATTGATGAATGGAATAATCTCATGATATGCATTCCGTGACGAGTCTCATCTACAGTCAACATTAACCACCAATACCTCTGCAAAAATGATAGAACAAAAGAAAGTAAGAAATGAAAAATGATCTAAAATGCTTGGAATCAAGCGAAATATGAAAACATGAATAAAATATAAAAAAGATTTCCCCATAGAAGACAACAACTCAGAATCCAATGGTGTCTTCTGTTCCTCCCACAACTGCAATGCCGCTTTGCACCACCCAATAGGTCGCTCCAACGCCAGCTTGGAAGTCATACCAATGTTTCTCCGTGAGAACATGAAGTCTCATGACCTCGAGCATACTCGCAATAGAAGTAGAACTGAGCCCTGAACACAATGCTGCATGGTACATCTGCCCTATAACATCTGGTGTACCCTTCTCTCTCCCCATCTCTGCTGTCACAAATACTGTCGTGTGTCTAGCATCGCATCCAAACTTCAATTGTCAACATTGATGAAACTCTGTGATCACGGGAGGGAGACAATAGAACACACAACCGGACCGAGGACACTTCACATGAAAGACCTCGCAGAACTCAAGAATCTTCCCTCGACCCCGAAGTTCGTACTCTGTTGACATTTGTACACTCGGCTCATCATCCGTCTCAAAAGATGCTCTTCATCCATGGCATCTGGTATACATCCTCAGTAACATCATCATCATTCGTATTCGCTGTAGCTGGCTCTTGACTATCACGGATAAATGTCCAACTATCCTCCATGTTGACATTTAACACCTCTTGTTCAGCTCTCTCCTCGAGTGAAACTCTTTCGGGCACTGCTACACGAGCTACACGCGCCCTCTCTAATACCTCTATACGTCCTGCTGCACCATCTAACAACCACCTCAACACCTGAGCATGTGTAGCACCTTCTCCCAATGCATGGCGCAAATGGGTGTATGTGTCTAAGAGGTCCTCAGGAATTCGAATAACCTACGTCGTGTTTGGACGTCTGCTCGTGTGATAATTGACATTATCAGATGGGAACTGTCCCTAGCGTCGCTCTGCCATGACTCATTGATACTCACACTTCAAAATCATGACAAGCCCATGACAACAATATGTGTCATCATTCCAGATAATAAGAAATGAAGAATAGATATACTATAATCATCCAATCAAATACTATGCATCACAAGACTAGTCTATCCGAAGAGCAGCAGCACAATATTACTAACAAAAGATTCAAAGAAAAATCATAACACCAACACACAAAACAGCTTTTATTTACTCCTTTAGAAAACTGTTGAAAAATAAACATATAGCAACTATAAACTAATATGTCAAGAGATACGAGAATATCTCTAACCAGAAGTGAAAATGTTAGAAAGAGTAATTCGTTAGGAGGAGCAGGAACAACATATGCACAACAGATGCACAACACACTCGGTTATAATCACACTACCATGTGTTTGCAAAGACCCACAGCGCACCTGCTTCTCCTATGGAACTTTGGACTCCTGGTTGTGATAATGAGAACAACCTGGAGTCTTAGTCCCACCTCACTCTCCTCCCGCAAGCAGTAGAAACTTCAGATCGGACCAGATGTAAACATTTTGTAAAGTTGACCGGTATCTGTGGGCAGCTGCCCAAACAAGAATCTATTTTGAATTTTGAATGTTCTTGTGTCTAGCCAACCAGTGACAGATGAAAGTGTCAAGGAACTATTGAATTCAGATTCATAATTTATTCTCATTTCTGCATCATTTTTTATTCTTTTTGTATAAGAAGGTATATCTCGGCTGTCGAGGGTCATATTTGAGAGTTGATAGAGCTTAACAGTCTCAAGAAAGAAGACCTTATCGATATCTGAAGACCGTTTGACAAAAGAAGAAAGTTCTCATACAGGTCTTCTTCAGTTAATTCGCTACGGTTTTGATCTTTTTGGATTCGTTAGAGTCCTAGTTGGTTATGTACGGCTTGTGGTAGCTAGCTTTAGCTAGAGGCTTTTACATGGATGTTATTTGGATCTAGGTTCAAATCATACGATACTGGTGCAAAGCTTTTTGTTAACAAATGATGTTTTCTTTGCTTTGAACTAGTTTCGATAGCTTTGGGTCTTGGTTGAGATTCAGAGACTTGTTTTAGGAAGTTGGGTGCATATCACAGACCACTCATGTCTGTTTTTCAATTTTCTGTTCTTAGAAAGAAAAAACGAGAGTGTATATAAAGTGAGAGATGATATATCTAGTGTAGCTCCTTCTCGTGGTTGTTTCTCTCTTTGTTATCTCTGTTCAATACATGATATCTCCACAGCCAAGAACCTCACGTTTTTCTTTTCAAAATCTGACACGACATCGGATGTAGAATCTTTCAAAAAGGCTCTAACTTTGACACCCCTATTATAAAGTTAAAAGATAAAGAGATTCCCCGCTGTATACACTAAGCAGACTCTATGTTAGTGCCAAGAAGTTGAGACTGAACACAAGACTCTAAATTAGAGTTTTCTATAGTGTTGTATTATTCCTATGTACATTGAAAATTTATACTTCATCGTTATAAGGTGTATTCGTTTGTTGTTGATTTAAAAATAAACATAATTTTCTTCTCACAATGAGGAGATTTACTAGACACCATGAACCCTTCCTTTCTTAAACATTCACTCTTGATACTTAGGGTCTGGGTTACCCAAACTCTTCACTTTTTGACGTGTGTACGGACGCAAAATGTGAACCTCTGGATTACCAGAGCAAACTGCACCTCTTCATAACTTCTCGGCTTCTATTGCACCTCCATGAGCATTGTATGCTTTCATCAACCAAGTAAACATAGAATAAGCTGAATCACCCACAATGTACGGTCTCACTTCCGATTGTCCTCTAGTTAGAGTAGGTAGATTGAGAGATAGATTGATAAGAGCTAATCTGTTCGTCATTTTATTGTACAGGGATGGCATAAGTGAGCTACATCATGCGTCAGCATCACATGTAATTTGCAAGAGTATACAATGAAACTTCTTATGTGATCAATATTTAGCTGGTTGATGGTACCATTCAGACTTCTTTTTGGAGAGGAATGTACGCACCATCAACAGATCTAGCCTTCTGAGGAAGTAAAATCAATCTCTGAAATTTCTCCATAACAGATATGAGTTTCTCTCCATAAGGAACTGTATACCTCTCTAGATTGACATAAATATACATGTCAATGTAGTTTATTTATGAACAGTAGACATATTTGCAGCATATTTTTCACTCAATGATTTCAATCTTTTGTTAAATGCAAGTCTGTGAATTACAAATGCTAAAGCTTTCTCCTTCTCCATCATTTGCCGTGCACCAAGAAACTCAGGTAAGGAGACCATAAAGGATCAATGATCTATAACAAAGTCCCAAAACTTTCATGGTTCATCCTATAGTTAGCTCTCCATTTTTCATCTAAGTATCTTAGATATATGATCATACTTGGAGATGCATCACACACGACCAACTTTCGCTTCTGGGTGCTACATGCCACTCTTTGTCTACTACATAAAATTCATAACAGTACAAGACGAGTTGAAGTAATTGACCTTGTCTCGACCAATTTGGACCAGACTTGGGACTTTGTATAAGTCCAAATGCTACTCATGTCCTGTAGTAAGTTGAGAATATTGAATGAGTGAAATCATAGAATTCAAAAAACCATAACTACCTTAGTTCGGAAGACCACATGCAAAGAAAATGAAACTGTAGAGAAAATTAGATGAGCGAAGGTCTTATACAGAACTGTCTGAAGTTAGATTTACCTAAAATCTATATTGACTTGTAGGTTGATGAAAAAAAAACGAACAAAACAAAACATTTTATTTTTTATCAGAAATGGTAAAACTCATTATCATATGTTTTCCATACACTAGTTGACCGAGAATAACCGGTAATATATCTTCGGAAACCAACTCGGTTTAAACACGTTCGTAACTTGATGATATGTCGACGTAAGTCGACATATCGTGTATAAAAGATGTATAAAATCTTTTATCGCGCAAGCGACGCAAGTCGCTACGCATGCAATGGAATTGTAAGGGCTATGCGTTTGCAAGACCTAACAATCCTAGAAGGTGAAATCTGTGAAGGTGAATATTAAAAGTGAAATCCATCTCACTTCACGAGTCTTAGAAGGTGATACATATGAAGATGTAATTCTAGAGATGTGGATGAATGTTAAAAAATTGATGAAAATTAATATAGTCTTTGAAAGCCATGGTAAGATTATCTTCGGATATTGAAAGAAGTAGTTTTTAAATTTATGTAACTCACAACGGGCATCTTTCAACATGTATTCATATGTTGATAGTAACATGTTTGCATCATTTATGCAAATATATAGTTATGAAGCTTCGGATCATTTTGAGGATAGTGATCTTAAGAATCTTCGGATGTATGAAAATGTAGAAGTTTATGAGTCTTTGGACTGATTCAAAGATAGTGATAAGTTACAACTGCAGAAAAGAACATTTAGAATATTGTGGAGGTTAGGAAGGATAATTTCAGACTGTGTTATTACATACATTACAAAATTTATGGAAGTTAGGAAAAGATACATAAATGACATTGTGCTATTTTTGTTTGTGTATGATGCAATTATTGTTAAAAAATATAAAGGAGTATATGATGTCATAATTTGTTGAAATTAGTTTTAACTCGATGCATATGAATTTGTATTGAATGGTTCGAATGATGAGCATATGAAGAAAATAAGTAGACTAATTTGTTTAGCTACATGAGAATATATTAACATATGATGATTTTTGAAATGAGAAAATATATAATGAAGATTGTGAGAGATGTTGTGAAGATTATGTACATTGGAGTATCGATAACATATAAGATATGCAAGAAATGTATAGAATGATTTGAATCTTGAGGTCGTTTTGAGAGCAATGATGAACCGTAACTGCGAAACAAAACATTTAGAATATTATGGATGTTAAAATGAGCATATTTATATTATATTGAATAGTTGTGGATGCATACATTTAGGAATTTTGCAAAGTCAATAGCTCATCACATGATGATGATTTACAATTTATATAAGAAAAGTTTTTTTTTCAAGAAACGTAAAAGAGAGTACCTTGTTTCGCAAGTGTTGAAAATCTCTTGAATCTGAAATGTATGATCATGAACATCACTCGTATAGCTCGATTGATGAGTACACGAACAAAAAAGATTGGATTTGCTTTTTCACATAAATGAGAACATATTAACATGTGATGGCTTTTTATAGAGAATAAAAATAGGATCATGATCTATCCAATAAGCATGTGATGATGAAGAGAGATTTTCACGTTGGAGAACATTGGTCCATATTTGATCTAGATTTGATCCGTATTTTGTAGTTGGTTTTGTGAAAGTTGGAAAAAAGCTGAATGAATTCATGAAAGATGCGAAAGATGTAGTTTGATGATCATTAATTTTGAGCAGATCAATATTGAAATCTCCTATGATTATCGTGGGATAATCCTTAGGTATGTTTTGAATAATGGTAGTAAAATTGATCAAAAACTCATCGACATGCATACCAGGAGATTTGTATACAACTATGATGTGAATTGCACGACGAGTTAGAATGTTGAAATCTGCAGATATTATTTCCATGTTATGAGTTCTAAAAATATTATGCGCTGAGAGTTGCATTGTGTTTCGATATGTTAGTAGCAAATCTCGACTTGTGTGCGTATGTATATATTGAAAGTGTTCGATGTCTATGAAATGCGAAACAGAACTAGGATTTTGTATAAGTGTCTCACTGAAGCACAATATCAGATAGTTGTAAATTATGATCTGCTCGAACATCAAGGTGATGTTTTATTAATGATCTTGTGTTTAGAAATTGTATGAGCATGTAAGTGGAAGATGAGATATTCATCTGAAGATCATGGATGTGGAATTACCACGATGATTTTGGTTTCAACCATTCCATTTCGAGAGTGACTCTGCTGTCTACAACTATATGACGATGCTCGATCAATTGTAATATATGCAAGTGCTTGGGATTTTTCACTCTGGATAATGTAGTGTATGTCAATCCGTGTCGATTTATGTGCTTGGGACTGAAAGCTACCTGATGCATGGTCAATCCTTGCGATCTGTGGATAGTTCGTGAAGATGCTTGTTGAACATGGAATTGTATTCTAGTGATCTTATGTTCTCTGATATATTTATTGATTGGAAATTGTTGTGAAATTCTCATAATGGGCGTCCAAGATGGATGAATGTTATTGGAATACAAATGTTTTTGTTTGTTCCTCGTTTGTGTTCCAATCTTTGGATCAAAAAATTGGATCCAAATGATTTGATCATCGTTATATGTTGTTGTGGACATGAAAATCCCATCGCTTTCATTTGTGAGTCCATCTCGTGTGTTATAATTATAACATAATTCTACTAACATGGTAACTTTTAGAGATAAAGTACTGTGTAATCCAGCTGTACCTTTTGGATTTACGGATATCTTAAATCTTTTCGATATAATGGAAGAAAAATGATCTTTTGAATGAAATAAATATTCGTTCCCATCAGTTATACTAAATACATGTTGATTATGAAGTTTCGTATCTTTGTTAGTGTAAAATAAATGAGGTTTATCGTTTAGTTTAGAATACATTTTTGATAAGTTGAATTTAAATAATGTAGATCAGAAGATGTTTGTTGGTTGATGCGAATACGATTCAAAATTTGTATAAAAGCTGTATTGTTCTGACGCATAGGTTGAGTCAGTTCATAGTGTTTGAAAAATGAAGACCATATGTTAGTGGTAATATTTTAAGAATAAATATTATAAGACTGAAAAATCCATAAATCTTGAACAAGTTGTACTTGATAAAAATCACCGCAAACAATTATATCTATGCCATCGAATGGAAGGTTGAAATTCTGAGTTATTTGTTGTAGCCTTTGGTTTATGTAAGAGAACATTCTTGCGCCCATCAGAGAGATTTCGTCTATCACTAATAATCTTAATTGGCTATAATATTTGATGTATTTACCGAGTCGATCTGGACTTAATTTTGATACGTTCATATCGTAAGAGTCTTTAGGGATTGCTAAGGTACTGTGAATAGTCATTCCTTGTATGTTATATGCAGCTCGTCTTGTGTATGCTATCTTCAAAACGTTTATTTGTTCGGGATCATTAAACCTGGATTTATCATCTTCGTATATCCATGACAATCCTTGTATAATCTTTTATAAGGTGAATGTTTTACCGGTTCCTGCTTCTCCCATAAGAAATAAATGGATTGTTTCATGTGAAAAGTGTTTTTTTTGTACATACAATCATTGAAGATTAGCTTTTGTTGTTGGTTCAATTGACGTAATTCAGCACAAAACGATTCTATTGGTATTAGAGAATCTTTGATCGGGAATGTTTCTTCATGATTCATAGTCTTAGAAGTACATTTAAGAGTAGTTCGTTGCATTAAGTCGACATTTTTCAAATCCAAATTGCTTGAATCTTGTTCCAGTTCGCTTTGTTCGTTATGATATTCTCTTATTTCTTCAAGTTCTGCCACCTCATCCTCAAATTTTTTCCAATCCTCGTTTACTTTGTCCGTATTGTACTTAAAAATATACAAATTTTGTAACAATAGAATATGTGATTTATGTCTATTATATGTATTTTCCCATGTTTCAGTTGAATCTTTAATTTTGTTCTCGTCGTAAAGAAAAGGGACATATAACAGCACTTGCTCTCTGAAATACTCTTCGGGTTGTTTATATTGGTCGAAACATATTCATCGAACTATTTTAGATTTTCTTAATCTTCTATTTTGTGAAGTATTAAACTTGACCACGAATTTTATCAAAGCCATTGAATTTGTTTGCAGATGTTGTGGACGTCGTGCATACTTATCTATGATGGATGACAATCCTATGTTTGTTGAAGAATCATCTTCAGAAGATAGTTGTTTGGCACTTTTGAGGAGGAAGGTTCGATCGGATGGACTACTAGTGTCTATGAATTGAAAAGAACGAGAAGCATGATACAAAGGTAATTTTAAGATTGTGTAGATGGCTAATTGAGCCAAAACTTGTCTGGAATTGAGGAATGCATTGCCTAACTTTTTTATCCGTGTGGTTACTTCTTGATTTTCCTCGATACATTTATTGTTAATTTTTTTCATCTCATTCGTTATTGTATTGTCTATTTTTGTTAGATATGAGGTACAATATTGTGCCGCAGCATGTGGATCCAACACGTATTGACAATATGTGTTAGCCTGCCAAATGGAAGCAGCATTTTTTGGAAAAGAATTAATGTAAATATCTATTGGATGACGTTTGAGATATATAGAAGGTTTTGATAAAGAATATCTTAAAGCTAATAAGTAAGTTTCATATGTAAGTTCTAAATGTTCAAGATACTGATCGAAGTTCATATCCAATCCAGTTTTGAAAGAAGAAATGATGTTTGAAATTCTAATAGATTTAAGCTTTATATCTATCTTCGTTTCATCATCAAGTTCATCGTTAGTTAAAGGATATAATATTATCATTTTTGACATGAGATGCCATGAAAATCAAAATCAACAAGAAGAAGATCTTTTCTTATAGCAAGTATTTGTCTGATGATGAGTTTGACATTTGATCATCTCTTCGCTCAATAAGTGATGATCAGTATAATATACTCGTCTATGAAAGTTGTTATTGATTCATCAGGATCTATCTTGAAAACATGAGCATTTTTTATCCACAGTAGTCCGTGATTATGTGAACTGTCTCTGCTTTGAAAATCAGTTACGAAAACAAATCAGATACATTTCCCAAAATTAATTGGTTATGTTGAATAAGTTTACGGAAACATTGTGTTCTATTTTCGTAATATCGTGCACATGTGACAGGATCTTGTCTAAGAAGTTGTTGTTTTTGTGAAGAACTTAAGGTTTCTTCATCGTCCGGCAATGGTATATGGCTATCCATTTTGTTCAATTTGAATAAGGTGTTCATCAACGATTTCCAATTTTTTTCGTTCGCAGTTAAAGTAAAAAAAATGTAGGTTTTCCTAATTGTCGGATCATCGCGAAAAGATTTTGCTTAACGACTTGGTAATAGTCTGCCGTGAATCGTAATTGAGACAAACAAGGAAAAGCTTGATCTGATATAAGAAGTTGTTGTTTGAAATTGTCATCCTTGACTTGTTTCGCCGTCAAAGGAGAGCCTTGTAGTTTATTTTTCCTTACTCGAATCTAAGAAATGCTTAGAATTTTCTCGATGCAGATTTTGGACATCTTGAAAAAAGATGTTTGGTAAATGTCTAGCAAATTTATGAGTTTTGTATAATAATTCTCATGAAGCTAGTTTGTGATATGACATCTTCAAATTCGACAAATTTGTCGTATCAGTGCACAAGCTCTTATACCCAGAGTCCAAGGTTGAGCAAAAAGAATCAATGGGTCCAGGCCTGGAAAGGCGGCAGCTCGGACCGCTGATTTCTCGAAAAAGCTACCGCGCTCCATCTGCTTGATAATGAGATCCAAGATTGTACCCGGTCTACAGACCGAAACGATTTGTTTGTTTCTTTCGTTGTCAAAAAATAAACAAGGAAAATTAGTCTCTTCACAAAATCCATCTTTGAATAAACTCAAAGGGTGATATCCCTTGCTAGGAGCCGCAGTAAGTTTATAATTTTCATTGGCGTAAATCATTTCAAGATCTAAAAAGTTTGCAATAAATGTATCTGTGTTTATGTTCGGTTCATGATTATTTTCATCGAACTCTTTGTTTCGATGGTTTCTTCTTCATCGAATCAGAGTTGTTCTTTGAAATAATTATCGTTGAAAGTGTGAAGCCAATTTTCATTCAGCTCGATATTGTGATGTTTGTATAAGTGTGTATCAATAAGATAATCTAAAGCTCGCATTACTATGTTAGGTCAAACGTAGCTTGTTTTATAGATTGATTTTAGAGTCAGTTTTCTTTTGATTTCCACTATGATAGAACCTTCTTCATCAGCAATACGTGGTAAATGTGTTTGGACCATGTTTGTATTTGACGAGATATTGATAACACTACCTCTTAGATGTCATTGTTGGAAACCATTGTATATATGAATGTTTCCGAACATGACTCGCGGTGAGATCAATCTTTCTCCGACTTCGTTTAAACATTCAAGATATGATATTGTATTGTTATTGTAAACTCTAGGTATATCAAAGAAAAGAGGTATTTTGTTATCGTTTATATACCGCATACACATCAATCAAATCCTTATATTATCTTTAAGCTGTTCAAAAGTTATGTTAGTTGTTTCAGCATAAGAGGAAATGAAATCGTAATGAATTTGATTGATATATTTTAAATTCTTCAAGAAATCACGTTTATAACATATGTCACATGAATGATATGGAACGTCGAGTAAAGACTTGGAGTAAGTATCTATGTGTTTTTCTTCTAATGATAAATTTTTTTGTTTTTTAGAAGTACGGTTAGATGTGTTAATTGAATTAATCTTATTCGTTATTATGTATTATTTTATTTTGTCAGAAAGTGTTTTTTTCATTCTAAAGAATTGTATATCATATTGTTTATGAGATTGTATGAAATTCTTTATGACATCTCTTATGGATAAATGCGGATATTTCTGATAGAATAATAAGAGTTCTGAATATAGAATGTTTAATTGGTGAGAGTCAATATCTTGCAAAGGATGGTTTACTTTGATCTTTTGGAGATTTAGTTTATCTTACCTAGTTTATAAATTCTAGTTTGAATAATGTTTAAGTCATTCTCATAAGTAGGATTTTTACTTATAAATTTATGTATTAATTGTACTATTGGTACATTTAGATGAACTAATCGTAAATCTTGCAGTTGTTTCACTATATACTCCCATTTCTCAGTACGAAATTCATCACGAATCAGTACTATTGGTCCGTAATGACCGGAACTACCTTCATTATCATCATATAGAAGATTGAAAGTAACATGATACGAGTTGTTGTTTGGAAATTGAATTATATTCTTTTCAGAAGTAGAACTGTAGATGTGTATATTTTTTGTAGTATGGAGGATAAAGCTAAGAGACATAAAGAATCACTCCACGCACCAACTTCTTTTGTCATTTTACCAACTTTGGTTATATATTCATCTACAGATTCGACATGATGCGACACTCTCAATTCATCTTCCATGAAATAAGATAATATCAATGAATCATGTGTATCTCTAGCTCTTGAGTAGATATTATAAAGTTTATTTTGAGTTTGATTTCATAAAAATGCGGTAGAAGATTTATGATGCAATAAATATTGTATCGAATCAAACATACAATCTCCTGGAGTAAATACGAAATCTTCACACTTTTTAAATTCGGACAAATCTTTAGACATTTGAACAGAATAATAGAAGATTATGTTTGTTGTTTGATAAACTTAGAAATTGTAATCCATGAAAATTATGCAAACGTTGTAATCCACATACTTGATTATGATGACCGTGTTGCTGTTCAACTTGGGTTGTTCGATTATGGTTTGATGACGAAGTTTGAGTTCTCTTCCTTCTCCTTTGGGTAGTTTTTTGAGCAAGAACAATGTGGAGCAGAAGCACATAGATTGTGTAATGTTGAATATTTGCTACGTTTCATATGTTGCATTAAGTTTAAATTTCATACACTTTCACTGTGCGAAGATGTTTGATGTAATTTGTATAAAATGATGTCACGTTTCAAGAGCAATGAACGTTTATGAAGTATTTATGTTTGAAATAATCTTGAATTTTCTGTTTAATGCATTTAAATTACGTTTTGATTTGTTTTTGTTCACAAAGATGTTTGTGAATCATATCACGTTTGAATGGTAGTAAATCTCGTAAATAATTGTCATTTCAAAAGCATTTCAAAAGCGTTTCAAAGCATTTCAAAGCGTTCTTTGTTTTTGTTTCAAAGCATTTCATAGCGTTTCATAGCGTTTTTTGTTTTTTATTTCTCCCAGTTTATACGTTTCTCCGTGGGCTTTATTGTTTCAAAGCGTTTTTTGTTTTTTGTTTCTCTCAGTTTAAACGTTTCTCCGTGGGCTTTATTGTTTCAAAGCGTTTTTTGTTTTTTTGTTTCTCCCAATTTATATGTTTCTCCGTGGGCTTTAATGTTTCATGCATTTTGCACGTTCATAGAGTTGCACTTGGCAAAGCTACAACACGTTTCAAAAGTGTTTGTTTCTTGACATCGTTTCATGTTTTTTTTTATGTTTTTTCAAATTTTGATAATTTGGTGTTGCATCCATCTTTTGAGTGCACCATGAGTTTCTGTTTGCCAAAGAGTTCCAAGTTCTGCATATATCATCGTATGTCAGACTCCGTTTCATCATGTGATATATATCTGAAAAACAACATCAAAGAAAGCGTTGTTGGAAAACTTCAGGCAATGTTGAATTTATCTTGGAATATATACAACTGGTATTGATTTACTTGAATGCTTAAATAAAAATGCTATAAAATAAAAGTCAGAAATAAAATTTATTATAGATTAGATACATGAAATTAACTACAATGGTAAAATTATAATTATGTAAAATATCAAACATATAGTGACAATAAATGCAAAAGACAAAACAGATCTTGAAGTGTTCAGTGTTACGTATGTTTATGTAACTAGATTATTTAGATATAAAAAAGTTCTTAGAACTTTACCGATGTTGAAAGATTAAACGGTTGGAATTGTCGAGGTTTTTGACAATTCTCCCTCAACAGATGTAGTCTCCTTGATCTGTTAAAAAGAAAAGTTAGACGTTCAATGATGTCATTATATTAATGATTTTGTAATATTCGATAGCGATTCTTATATTGATGTAATTAATTTATGATGACATGAGTCAATGTTTTAAAGAAATTATTAAAAATCATCATGATACTTCTACAATTGAAAATGAAATAAAGCGTAAATTATATACCTGATCAAATCCACAAAAATCACCGTTTGAATTAAACGAGAAAATTCCTATTGTTGCGATCTCCTCAATTTGATCTAGTAGCATATCTCGATGGTTGTCGCTGTCATAATTTTGGACAACCTCTGTTTCCACTAGGCCCGTTAGATCTTGGAACCAATTATCTTTTGCATGTACCACGTACCTAAACACATTGAAAGAAATTATAAACATAAGATATATCTGTGAATAGGAAAGTTGAGCTGATTATTCACTTAAAAGATTGATTATATACCTTGATGTTTTTATTTTCTCTTGTGATGTGGGCTTTCTGCACTCTTTTCAAAACGTCTATTCTCGATTGGATCGAAGGAGTTGTCCATATAGTAGTTGCGTGTGTATGCAGCTTTGGAAGATCATTTTCTTCTCTTGTGGACAAAATATGTCTTGATACAGATTTCAAGTGCAACAATACAACATGTCCGAACGAGTCTCAATATTTTTATACTCTGTTGCGAAATCATAATGGATGATCAACTGCAACATGAACACAAAATGTGTTAGTCTAGAAGTTTCATGAATAGCAAAATTTTGAAATCAGTTGCGAAATAAATTTATAAACGTAAGTTATTTAATGTACATAATTACTTACCGTCATCTTGTCTTCTTCAGACTCACCATCCATGATTGTGATCTCAAATTCTTGGTATTTGTTTTCACCGTGTACAGCAATAACAGCAACAGATATGTCTACTGTCGTGTATCAAACAGTAAGATGACGCATGCACATTCGGAGAGGCATGAAGTGTCGGAATTTGAAAATTGGAGTAGAACTCCAAAGCGTAATTGTCTGAAATGTCATTTGCCCATCGATCAAGAGGATGAATTTGATATCCCCTATGTGATTGAGAATTTTTACTGGTCTCTCTACCTGCACGGCCCTATGACCAAAGTATTGTATCCTACAATACGTATTTCTATTCACTTTATCTGACCAATTTCTAGCGTTGTTGCCTTGGGCACTACATGTAATAGTCTTTTCATACGACGATCAACCATATCGAATAAAAGAAATGAGTTTTTCGTTATAAATCTATTAATATTACCATATTTGTTTAGTATAATTTCTTCAAATATATCATTTCTTGTCGTATATTCTATATTATTTATTAATAGTGATACGTTTTTATCTACGGTTGGAGTTTCAAATAGAATAATTGTCTCTTGTTCTTTTTTTTTTCCTTTTCGGAGACTTTATAGGAGATGCTGGAGCAGAACTTGGCTGCTTCAGTATTTGTACTATGGGTTCACTCCCTTCTTTATAATCAGTGGAAATCTTTTTCATTTTTTCTTTTTTTAGATGTAGTGGAATCCATTGTATATATGAATATGAAAAATACATATAATATCATTTTCTATCCAAGATAGATATAATATATACAATCATGACAATAGACAAAAAGCTATTTCAATTGGATGTCTTAGGTCTTACCTTCGTGAGTAAAAGCAGTAGTTATGATCTCATAAACTTATTTCAGAGGTAAAACGTCGTTATGAAAGAAGGTCTTGCTTTGGATCGATATTATCACTTTGCTGCAGATAGGTCTTGCTTTGGATCAATACTATCACTTTGCTTCACCTGCATAACGTAATCACATCATATTGATAAGAATATAAAAGAAGTTATAGCAAAGTGGTAGGAATGCGAGACTAAATCAACTTATCTTCAAATGACCTTTACAATCAGCTTAACTCTCGCAACTCTCACAGAAAATAGATTTCGTGACTATGATTCTATACGAAATTAAAATCTATTAAATGAAAAATGAACTTACAACTATTCATCAATTCTACAGATTACAATGTAGTCAAACATAGGAAGGAAAGAAGAAAGGGGTTCAACAAGACAGAAGAATTACTTGATTGTAAGGTTTAAGGGACAAGGTTGAATTCGTCTCCCCTTCTTAACACAAGTAAAACAATCCCTATCATCTGATCATGTCGAGTTAGAGTGAAATAGTTTGAAATAGTTCAAGTTACGTAGCAGCAAACGAAGTAGGGCCACAAGCTGCCTCAACGCGATCTTCACTTGCATCATCGTCGTCGTTATTCGTCGCTCTCGACCCACATACTTGGCTCAAGATTTATGACTACCAATACATAAGTTCACAAGACCAGCAGCAGCGAACGAGAAAAAACTAACCAGAGACGGAATTCGGGAAAAACAAAGAACAGAACAGATCAAAGAGTTCCCCAAAATTCAGTTTGAGGGTAGAGGACCGAGATTCAACAACTCCGTGGAAAACCGGTTCAACTTTTTTCCGTCAAGTTGCCCGTACGTTAGGAGTCAGGAGTTTCAGGCGCAGAGTTTCGAGCCCAGCACCAGCTCAGTCACGAAGAGGAAAAGTAAATTGACAAACTACATTTGTAAGCGCGAGGAGAGAAATAGCATGCAAAGCCACGCGTAAGAAAACCTACACTCCGCACACTATTTTAGCTGTTCGTTTTTGACAGATTTTTCATCAAGTTCAATCACAATGACTCACAGAGATGAACTAAAACGTTTTCTCTTCAAAAAGTTAGGAAATAAAAAACAATGGTACTTTTTATCGTGTGCGAGCTGGTCGCATCTAGTAGTTGGTGTGTTTCAGAAAACACTTGAATATGTTTTCACTTCCAACTTCTATGGATCACCTCTCCTAACAGCTCATTTCTATTTCAATAACACCTTAATCCTTGAAACGTGGAATGTAGCATAAGAGCATACATACATAAGAGATTCGCTAAAAAATAATCATCCATATGAAATTTTTTCCAAGGACTTGTGTCAAATGGACCTCATCGAGTGTCAAAACCCCATCGAGTAGCTTCAACGCTTACAGATCATCGTGTCTCGAACTAGAAGAAACATCAATGGTCAAAGAACGAATCTCACAGAATCCTCAAGGTCATACATAGCGGAGCTCTGGACTTGAAGGATCGTGGACTGAAGATCCTTCAGACTAGAGGAGTTCTTCGCAATCTTTGACCTCGCTTCATCTAGCTCGAGCTTAGTTGACTGCAGTAAATCTCTAGCTTTCTTGATCTTCCCTACATAGACAACAACCATACTTTCCAGTTCTGCAATTTTCTCTGTAGAGTGGATGACATTCTTCTCTTGCAGTGCTCTCGTACTCTTTGACCTTCACTTTGGCAGTTTTCAGTCTCTCTTCAGGCTCGATTGATTTAGACTCTGCATTGCGCAAGCTTTCTTCCAAGTGAGCCATTTTGTCTGCACTTCCCTTCATTTTAGTCTCACTTTCACTAACTTCATTTTGCAAAGATTGGACGGCATCTTTGTAGGCCTTGAGATTGTCCTCATGTATGGCAGCCATATCCTCACGATCCCTAATTTTGCCTTGTGCGGACTGTAGTGTCATAGGATTACTCTTTTTGCTCATTTAGTATACAAGATATCGTTCCCATAGAGGATTTGCACAAGTAACGCTGCTCTAAGTTCTAAGATCTGTTCAAACACACAAACACACGAGTTTTGTCTAGAAATCCCGTCTTCTCACAAAACGACGCGTCTTCCAGACTCGCCAAAAGGTACTCTGGACCTAAACAAACAACTACTAACTAAAATATCACACAACTATTCACAGAGAAGCTCGAGAAGACGCTTCCTGCTTCCAGGTCACTTCTTCCGGTCTTCTCGATACCGTCTTCCCGAAGCAATTCTCGTCTTCTGGAGGTTCAACTCGGCTTCTCACACCTCCAGAAGACTGTCCTGCTTCGCAGAAGTCGACTAGCAACGGCTGTTACACCTTACTCACTCTCACATTCCAACGGGTTAGATTAATCACAGGGTGTATGCCTCCTGTAGCCTTCCCAGGCTTCTGCCTACGGAAATGGTCTTCCTGCAGCACTACAACGACATTTACCTTCACGGAAGCTCAATAGAAGTCTCGGAAGCTCACTAGAAGAAGGTAAGAAGATGGAGAAGATGGAAGAAGATGGGGAAGAAGGGAAAATCCAAATAAGAGAAAACAAGATGAAAAGGAGAAATTAAGATTCCGACAGGCTTCTAGTCCGGATCATGACTAACAAGCATCCCTGCTTGTAATAGTTTGGGGAGGAAGATAACAAACGTGCGTACAGTTGCACCGTCTTCTACTTGAGGATGTCGTCTTCTGCTGTGGGAAGAAGGCTTCTTTCTTCTTCTCTCGCTGCTCCGACTACTTTGTCTTCTGTGATCTCTTATCCATAAGACCGTCCGTACGTAGATCCGAAGTGCTCTACTGGACGAGCCAAGCTGCAATTCCACAACTGCTGACAGTCATCGCCACTCAAGAAGAACGCTTCCCATGCACAACCGGGAGTGAATCCAAGAAAACCCACCACCCAGAAGACATGGACAAAGCTTCTGCACTCAAATCAGCAATCCATTCCCCGAGAAGAAGTCACATTGGCATTGGGAAGCTCACTCCCTCTACTTCCTACGCCTACACCAGTCTAGACAACAGGATTGCACGAGGATGCCGTTCCCTGTTCCTAAACTGTCCACTATCTCTATCTACATCTTCGAACCATTGCTGGTAACGAGCATGCAGACCCCTCCGGTATAATCCTAGTCTATTCGTATGTCTCAAACATCGGATGTAGTGTGTGTGCGCACAGTACACAACAACGTACTTAGTGCGCCCCTCAAATATGTACTCTCTGTCTAATGTGTCATGAGTCTACACCGTAAAATGTTTGTGTGTGTGAAGAACTGCATTTCTTACTCTTCAATCCTACTTATGTATCTGCCACGAGAAAACAGAGGAGACGACCACCAAGGAGAGATGGGCGCTGTCAAAAGGTTGTCACCCCACATGCAAGCTGTTTCCCTTTTCCGGTTTTGCCCTCTACTTTGCTGTTCCTACGCTACCTATGCTGCCACCTTTAAGATAGTATGTTCGGTCCTACTAAGTTTAGAAATGTCAACGTCGGTTGTGGTTACTATCTACTCTGATTGCTCGGAGGCAATCTCTTCCTGATCTGCTCCTACCGGAGCTCCTAACGCGGCTTTTGATAAGCTAGGAAGCCCTGCGAACACCTCGGCTAACACTAAGGTGGCTTCCTCCTCATCGTTCTTTGCTGGCCCTGCTGTCGCTGCTGCTGCTTCTTCCTCGGCTTCTGCTTCGGCTTTTGCTTCTGCTTCTATTTCTGCTTCGGAAGACGGAAGCGTCTTCTGGGAAGCAGAGTCGACTGGTGCTTCCTCGCTCTTCTGGAGCATTAGTTCGGTACTAGGGACCATGGCGACCTCATAGGGGTCCGCGGAAGTCGCTTCTTCCACCTAGAATACCAGGGAAGACGGTTCTTCTTCCTGTCTTCCAGAAGACGTCTTGTCTTCCAGGGCTTCTTCCGGAGTCTTCTCGGCTTCCAACGCTGTCACCACCAAGTCCACAGCGAGGTCAAACTCCTCCTTCTCCATGTCGGCAACGATCGATGGTACTAGGGCTTGGGAAGATGTAGTTACCGGTGGCGGAGTTGAGGGAAGACCATAGAGTGTCTTCACCCCCTCTATCTGTCTACCCAAGTACCGGAACATACTCTCCTTGCACTCTACCAACATCGTCTTGGACTCATCGTCCCACTCTCTAGCCAAGGTAAGCAACTTCCTACCCGCGGTGAAGTTGAACTTCTTCCGAAGCGCTTCCATCGACTGTGCTAGTATCTCCTGCACACGAGTTTCTGCTGCTTCTCGCTGCATCTTGTCGACTGCAACTCGCGCTTTTGCGACTTCTTGCTGCGTCTTCCATCTTGTCTTCTCCTCTGCGAGGGCGGTGATCTTCTCTCGTACTGGGAGAACCTCTTGGTCGCGCTGCTGTAAACGCGCTTGCAACTCCTGGTTGCTCTTCTTCAGTTGGGTCAGCTCCTTGGCAGAAGCGGCTACTTCCGCCTTGTACCTCGCTGCGAGCTTCTCCGTGGTGTGGAGACTAGCTTCCAGCGCTTCTGTCTTCTTCTGGCCTTCTTCCTGACGCATCAAGGTGCGCAGACCGAATCCAAGCTGTAAAGACTTCTCCTGAGCCTTCGCTCTCTTCTCCAGCAACTCCATAGCTGACTGGATCTTTGAGTGGAAGAAGGCACTGAACTCTTCCAGTCTTCTTCCTGCGGAAGACAGGTTCATCTCCACAATCCGATCGGAGGTGTCGACCTTGTCTTCCAGAGGCAAGGATGCCTCTTCCACCACTATGGTCTTCAGGTTCTGCACACGGAGAGAAGCTACTCTTCTCATCTTCCGAGGTGGAAGATCTCTCTCATGGTAGAAGCGGTTCTCTTTACTACGCTTCGTCGTATCGCAATAGGAGTATTCATCCATCCTTCGTCTTCAGGAGTCTTCGGAAGACTCCCTGGTGTGGCAAAAGCGATCTTCTGCTCCGGTCGGGTACTCAGCGGCTCTTCCTGCAAGTCAGACTCCGATCCCGAATGAATGAGGGAGGTGGTCTTCCTAGGTACACTTCTAGGACCCATCTTCCTCGGAGACGTGACGTCTTCCGACCCACTGGAGTCGTCTTCTCTCACCAGAAGCGTCTTCTGATGAGTGCCGGACCTCAACTATGGCATCAGAGTGGGGGGTGAGAGAGTTACAGTTGCTGCTCGGTCGTCTTCTTCCGAGGTCTCCTCTTTCGTCTCATGTTGCCATGTTGGCCCATACTTCACCAACTGATCTTCCGTGAGATCCCTCATGGCTACGTACAAGTAACAGATGAAAGGTGTCAAGTGTCCTCCTGCCGGGGTACCTAAGTACGCTAGCTCCGCCTGTACATATACGTGGAAGAATGCATCCCAGTTGACGGGCACTCCTTCCTCGCACACTGCTTCCAAGAACTCCACGTCCTGATCTCCAAGGTATCTCGTCTTCTGCGCCTTCTCCTTGGGAAAGAGATGCAGAAACAGCTTCGCCAGAAGTCGCTTCTTCGGCTCCCGGTAAGATTTCTACCTTCCATCCGTTCCTTCCCTGCCTGTTCTCCATGAGGAGGCAAGTTGTGCTTCCAGGCACATGCCACTCACTCACGATCTTGGGTAAGGTCTTCTTCTCGAGCCAATAACCTCGGTCCTCGGATTCTGACCTGTGGAAGGCCTTGCGCCACCACTCTTCAGTCCAAGAAGATGATCTTCCTCGAGCTACTCCTGCCTTCTTAAGTACACGGTTGCGAGGCGGTAAAGCTGCCCAGACCTCCTCCAAAAGACCCTGGTCGGCGAGGTTCCAATCCCACAGAAAGAAGTCGAGACCCAACTCCTTGAGGAAGAGTTTGGCCTCGGCCAACTCTGCTGTGGGTAACACCAACCCTCGAGGATGCATCGACATACTTGGAAATCTGTTGCACTAAGCCACACGCACTTACTGTGAGCTGAAGACTCAGTCCTTCCCAAGTGCCCACAGTCTAGCTTCTACTTTTCAGAAGACGAAACTAGTCTTCTAGAAGACAGCTACTCCGGCTTCCGGGATTCTAACAATGCTTCCTAGATAGCTCTCGTCTTCCGAGCTATATCTAAACAATCCTAACTAAGCAAGGCCTTGCATGGATTCCTCAGAAGACAACCCACCTTGCATTACATCCTACTTCCTATCAGAAGATGGAAAATGTGCGAGAAGCAAAGCGTATGAACAAGTTCCAGAAGATGATCGTGGCTCCTGTGGTGACAGTGGTCTCTAGGAAGACCCTCGGGACAGCTTCCGATTCAATGTCTTTCTCGGAAGACCTCCTGAAGTCAGGCTTCCCTTCACTGGTCTCATCTGTCTTCGACTTCCGACTCGCAATCTAACCTCACAACAGACACGAAACCTTCATACTCTGTTCTTTCGACTTCTCACCTCTCATACACACTCACAAGAAGCTTGCTGCATGATGGGAAGACATGACCCTCGACCATTCTCTCCAGATTCTGCCAGCAAGACTTCTCACGACTCTCTCCTAAATTCGGAAAGAAGAAGAAATGGGCTGCTATGGGTCGGACAGAAGAGACCCGAAATGGACCCTCACATCTTCTCGCGCATTTTGCCAGCCCCTCCAGTCTTCTAGTCTCTCTAGGAAGATGTGGATTTGAGAAGCTTGGAAGACCGGGAGGCACAGGCCTAGTTCTCGACTTCCAACTTCTCAAAATAACAAAACAACTCACCAAGCCATTTGGAATTCGTACCAAGCCTCTCTTAACACAAAAGCAAAGCAACTCCACTCTTGATACAAATTGTGTACAGTCGACTTCCGAAGACAGTCAGGCTTCCGAAGCGTCTTCCGAAGACAGTCAGGTTTCAGAAGCGTCTTCCGAAGATGTTCCAATCTTCCGAAGCGTCTTCTGTTCAAGGTTTCGAGAGTAGAGGGATGGTAGGGTAGGGAAATTGATAGCTGGGATCTCCAATTTGAGGGCTAGGGGTAGAGAAGCTCGAATTGAACTCGGGAAGAAGCAAGAAGATGTCTAACGAAAATTGGACAGCGCTTCCGCGTCCAATGTCAAAATAGGAAAATAGGGATGGGGGATTGATCGATCAAGTTGCCTGCAAACAATCGGGGAAGCGCGGGGGATACCAAACAAAGGCGAGAAGCAGTGGGGAAGGAAAAAGAACATGGGAAGAACCTCTACTATCTTCTGTCTGCTTCCCGAGCTGTCTTCGATCTTCCGCGCGCTTCTGGCTCTGGTTCCAGCTCCAATGCGACCCCACAAAGCTGCTTCTGCTGTCAGCTCCTTACTACGTTGTCGTGATGTGAATTATTTTACATTGTAAATAATTCACCTCTTTGTCAAGCGTTAGTGTCTCTGAGTAGAGTTAGGACCTCAGAGATGTCGACACTTGAGGATGTTATATATTTTGAGTCTTAGTAGGTTGATTACCATGTTGATAGGGTTTAAGCTCATGGGTTGTATTTGCGTGTCGCCCATGCACGCTTTCTAGCTGATTTAAGTTATTTTTCGGGGCTGCGTGTCGTTTTAGGTAGTTTAAGTTTTACGCTGGCACTCTAGGGAGCTTGACGTGGTAGCCTATGAGTAAAACTAAGTTGCCACGTGGTTTAGAGTACTAAAGGACAACCAAGTGGAGCTATGAACTCCCATTGGTCTGTTTTTGTCTTTTGTTAAACTCTAAATTTAGAAACAGAGCTCTAGAGTGGAGTTCGAGCTTTTGGTAGGGGATCTTCGAAATCTGAGAGCACAGGGAGAGAGGTCTCGTCATGCCAAGTACTTCCAGTGAAAATTTCGATCGATTTGAGTCAATAAAGACGGAGTTATGAGCAATTGAAGTTCGGATTGTGCTAGAATTGAATCATTTGGGTTGGATTTAGGGTTTTCAGTGTCACTCGCAGCAGATTTGAGGAAATTGCTTCAAAACTTCGAGGTTGTGTTCTCCGCCAGCAGGGCTACGATTTCACAAAAAGTTTCATATCGATTGAGCAACTGAGTAATTCAGGGCGGCCGCTGAAGCTGAGGGGGTCTGAAAAGCTCTTAATCTAGAGCAGCGACTTCAGAGGAGGAGATCTACAGTTCTGTGTACATTCAGGAGTCCCAACTTCACAGGGATGTTCAGCACCCTGTAGACTGCAAATCCTGTAAGAAACTTTGAAATTGATCGAGCCAAACTCCTGTTATAGGTTGAAATAGCCAGCTAGGTACCAGAAATTGCCGTAGTTTTCTTGCTCAAAACTTTTCTGTTCATATCTTCGTGTCAGAATTTGATCTCAGGCTGAAATTTCGTCTGTGAGTTCAGTAGTACCTCATTTGCATGTAGGGGAAGTTTAGAGGTCTAAACCTTCATAGTTTTCCTCTCCGTAAGTGTCAAAGTTCACCGCCGAATCCTATTACTGCCAGCTAGACCTGAATTTCGCCTTCTGGGTATATTACTAGATCTTACACATCTGTGTGAGTGTTTATAGCCCTATTGTGACCTGAAAGCCAACCTTTTGAGTAAACCAGCCACAGCCAGGAGCCTTACGCTTCCCTGAGTAGATTGCACACAGCCTTCAAGCTCATATCACAGCCAGAAGGTTCGCCCTTCCCAGGAAGACTCTCAACCCGACATCTGGTGCTTCCACTGAGAGCTCTTGGGGTGATTGATTGAGAAGGTTGAGTTGCTACAAGGAGAAGAGATGGATCGCAAGAGCGGAGCTGCTGCTGCTGCCTCTGGAGCTGGAGCATCAACGTCTACTGCTGCACCGTCAACTGCACCTGCGTCTTCTACAACGACAACTGCATCTGGTCTGGACACGGCTGAGATCTTGAAGACGCTTGCGGCCCTAGTCCAACAACATCCGATCGTTGGAGGGGGTGAGTTAAAATCCACCAAGGCTTTGCAAGCGATAGTGAATAGGTGTGGAAGGTTTGAAGGTAGAGATATTTCTAGATATCTGCGTGAGTATAGAGGAGAGATGGAGCTGGTTAGGGTTACAGATGCTGAGATGATAGCAAGCTTTGAGTTAGCTGTCATTCCTGAGTTGCGGGACCAAGTTAGGGATGTACAGAGAAGAAATCTTGGAGTCAGGATGAGTTTTGAGCGATCTCTTCGAGAGGAGTTTCTTGAGGAGGATTCAGAGAGAGTTACTAGGAGGACGTTCTTAGACTGGGTTGAGCAGCAACCTGGTCGTATGATGAGTCTGAGCGAGTTGCTGAGAGAGTTTGATCGGAGATACCGGCAACTCTCAACTCTAGAGCGAATAACTCTAGATGCTAGGAGAACAGAGCTTTTCCTGCAAGCTACCGATGATGCTACAGCAGATCGGTTATGTTTTATGTTGGCCGATCAATCTGCTGAGGGAGGTGTTACTATGGATTGGGGGAGAGTTGAGGATGCTGTGGCTGTACTTACAAGGCAAAGGAGAGGAAGAGTGGCTGTGGGAGGACGTCCGCTTGCAGAAGTGGTCACTCCACCTTATGCTGCTCCTCAAGTACAGCAGCCTTTGGTCCCTGCTCCCAGACCTGTTGTCCCAGCTGCAGTTCCTTTGATGCCAGTTGTGCCAGCACCGGCACAAAGGGCACCTGTTCAGAGACATGCGGAGAACCATGGTCAACAGAACCAGATTGAAGACCTGATTCGGCAGATGCGGGAGCTGAAGGTAGAGCTGGCTGGATTGCAGAGAGAGCAGCCACCGGCGCCTGCTGCTGCACGTCCAGGAGGAGCTCCGGTTCGTAGATGTATTTGGTGTGACAGTCCTGATCATTTCCGAGGAGACTGTCAAGAGCTCACAGCTGCTTTGCGAGATGGTGTGGTTCGCTATCAGAACGGTAGGCTGCACCTTTCTTCTACTGGAGAGCCGTTGAGCACGCAGTTTGGACGAGGAGGCATGAGGAGTCTACCTCAGATTGCTGCGGCGGCAACTGTACATGCATTGATGGCACCACCGGTAAATCCTGATGTATATGCTGGACATATTGAGGTTTCTTCTAGTCCTACGCTGCTAGATAGGACTGTTGAGAAGAGTATTGCTACCGTTCCTTCTGAAGTACTGAAGAGGGGAGCAGAGTCTATTCGTAGGGTCACAGGATGGGGAGATCCTGTAGATGCTGCTTCTATCAGAGCATTCTTGGATGTAGATAGACACGTTCATTGGCAGGATGCTTCTGTGGAAGAGAAGAGGCGGCGAGAAGCCTCTGACCTTGATACTGGAGTTCCTGAGGAGACTGGGGATAGACGAAGAGTCACAAGGAGACGAGCAGCTCTTCCTGAAGACATCCCGTCTACTTCTGCAGCTCCTCCACCTGCACCAGGTCCTATGGAGGATGTGCAGAGATCCCAGCAGGAGCCAACGACTGCTTGTAGGCGGTTTACTGCCCAAGAAAAGAGGAAGGGACCGGCTTACAAGTTGGCAGCGGATATTGAAACTTCTACTGATCTGAAGAGCATCTTGGAGCAGAGGATACTGGATGCACGGATCAAGTTTTCTCTCCGAGAAGTTCTTGGTATTGCAAAGAGGGAGTTTCACGAACTGATCATCGACATCATCAAGCGCAAGAGACAGGTGATGTCCGAGCAGGTAGAGAGTCAGATGATAGATGTAGTAGGAGCTTCTCTGAATGATGCAGAGTTTGGAAAGGTGCATTTCCAGGAAGCTGATGACAAGGGATACCAGCAAGAAGCGTTGGTTGCTGGTACCAACACTATTGAGTTCGATGATGAGGAAGCTGGCGAGGAGAGTCCAGCTACTGATAGTGATTTCAGAAGGAGGCATTGGGCTCGTGCTACAACTGCTACACGAGTTCGTCTTGGAAGTTTGGCTGAACCTGTTGCTGCTTTAGTTGATCATGGATCAGAGATCAACATCATGTCACGAGAGGTGTATGAGAGAGGTCAGTGGCCTATCGAGTTGAACCATGGTTGGGTGTTACGTGCTGCAAACAACCAGAAAGGTGAGCTATACGGCGCTTGTCCTAACGTGAAGGTGAAGATAGGTGATGTGGATGTAGATCAGCACTTCTTCGTGCAATCTTCTGCTTCATATCCTGTGATTCTTGGTCAGCCTTATATCACTGCGGTTCGAATGGAGACCAAGGTGATGGATGATGGATCTCATTATGCTAGGATCCGTAGTCCAGATGATAGACGTTCTGTGCAGTTTCTGACCGTTCGTACGAACCACAAACGAAACCGTCAAACTTTGAGGGATTCTCCTATCTGTAGAAGTAAGGATTTTTTGAAACCACTCTCGTAGGACGGGATAGCGAGAGTGATGGATCTACTGCTACTATGATCCCGCTTGAGCAGCCTGAGGGATCACATGAGGTTGATGGAAAGGCTGCTCAAGATTCAGAAAGTAGTTGCACTGTGCATAGTTGGAAATCTGGGTTGATGGCTTTCAGTTCTGATGATTGGAGTAAGTTCACACGGATGGAGGATTTGACTGAGAAGAGTAGAAGGCAGATGGAGAGGTGTGCAGCAAATCTGCGTTGTACAGGAGTTCTGAAGGAAGATGAGATGATTTCTGGTGTTTATGAGGAGTTTGTAGGTGTGCAGTCTTTTGTTCGTTGGCTGGATGGTGTAGATAGGGTGATGGAACAGATGGGAGGTAGGGTGGTGATCCCCATCCATTCTCGTGAAGTCTATGAGGAAATTATCTCGTACTTGCGATATCGTCCTCATCCGAGACTGGAGAATGGATGGAAGGATGCAGTCTGTTGGTGTGGCTTACATCAGGAAGCGGAAGTACACGCCAAGTATAAAGCTGTAGCGAGGAAGGTGAGACCTGTGGCGACCCAATTACCTGTTGATTCTCAGCAGCAGATGGAGTTAGCGGCTGCTGAGCCTGTGCTTAGAGATCCTACACAGGTAGGGCACAAGTTTACTCAGGAGACACTCGAGCAGCTCCAGATAGGAGGGGGTGGCTTCTTGACTGAAGAGGAGAAACGAGCTTTCGAACAGATGATAGTTAGCCATGGTAAGGCATTTTCTTTCTCGGCTGAGGAGATAGGTTGTGTGGATCCTAGTGTGATAGCTCCGATGGTTATCTTCACTGTTCCTCACGTTGTCGCGCTACTTGGCGGCTACATGTTATATTTCTACTCCGACGCTTGAGTTTAGTAGTTCTAGAAGTTAGCTTATATTACTTCTAGTCGTTTATGTATATGTTTGACACCTTTGCATACGGTGTTAACACTATTTTGAGTCTTAGTAGGTTGATTACCATGTTGATAGGGCTTAAGCTCATGGGTTGTATTTGCGTGTCGCCCATGCACGCTTTCTAGCTGATTTAAGTTATTTTTCAGGGCTGCGTGTCGTTTAAAGTAATTTGAGTTTTACGCTGGCACTCTAGGGGGCTTGACGTGGTAGCCTATGAGTAAAACTAAGTTGCCACGTGGTTTAGGGTACTAAAGGACAACCAAGTGGAGCTATGAACTCCCATTGGTCCATTTTTGTCTTTTGTTAAACTCTAAATTTAGAAACAGAGCTCTAGAGTGGAGTTCGAGCATTTGGTAAGGGATCTTCGAAATCTGAGAGCACAGGGAGAGAGGTCTCGTCATGCCAAGCACTTCCAGTGAAAATTTCGATCGATTTGAGTCAATAAAGACGGAGTTATGAGCAATTGAAGTTCGGATTGTGTCAAAACTGAATCATTCTTGTTGGATTTAGGGTTTTCAGTGTCATTCGCAGCAGATTTGAGGAAATTGCTTCAAAACTTCGAGGTTGTGTTCTCCGCCAGCAGGGCTACGATTTCACAAAAAGTTTCATATCGATTGAGCAACTGAGTAATTCAGGGCGGCCGCTGAAGCTGAGGGGGTCTGAAAAGCTCTTAATCTAGAGCAGCGACTTCAGAGGAGGAGATCTGCAGTTCTGTGAACATTCAGGAGTCCCAACTTCACAGGGATGTTCAGCACCCTGTAGACTGCAAATCCTGTAAGAAACTTTGAAATTGATCGAGCCAAACTCCTGTTATAGGTTGAAATAGCCAGCTAGGTACCAGAAATTGCCGTAGTTTTCTTGCTCAAAACTTTTCTGTTCATATCTCCGTGTCAGAATTTGATCTCAGGCTGAAATTTCGCCTGTGAGTTCAGTAGTACCTCATTTGCATGTAGGGGAAGTTTGGAAGTCTAAACCTTCATAGTTTTCTTCTCCGTGAGTGTCAAAGTTCACCGCCGGATCCTATTACTGCCAGCTAGACCTGAATTTCGCTCTCTGAGCATATTTCTAGATCTTAAACATCTGTGTGAGTGTTTATAGCCCTATTGTGACCTGAAAGCCAACCTCTTGAGTGAACAACCACAGCCAGAAGCCCGGTGCTTTCCTAGGTAGACGGATTACACTCCGACATACTCTCTTTTTGGTGAACTCGACGTGAAACACCTAGGGTGGGAGTTTTCTTGAGAGTGTTATAGGATCAGGTATCATGGCCAACCAAGGATCGTCAAGTGGAGGTGCTTCTGCTGCTCAGCAACCTGTTCAGTTGGATGCTGCTACGATGAAGATGTTCCAAGCCTTTTCCATGTTTATGCAGCAGCAGCAGAGCACAGAGAGGAAGGAGGTATTAGCAACCAAGGCGTTGCAATCTGTGGTACATCAGATGGATCAGTTCAAGGGGACAGATATTTCCAAGTACGTGCGGTACTATGCTAGGGAAATGGAGGTGAACAAGGTACCTGAGAAGGAGATGGTGGAGAACTTTGAACTTGCTGTTGTCCCTGAGATTCGTGGGCGTGTGAAGGAGCTCAAGCAGCAGCAAGGACAGAGTTGGGAGAGCTTTATGCGCGCTCTGAAGGAGGAGTACTACACTGAAGATTCAGAGAGGGTGACCAAGAGAACGTTCTTGGAGTGGGTGGTGAAGCCTAACAAAGGTTTGTCTGTAAATGAGCTGTTAAGGGAGTTTGATCGTCAGTATGCTCAGCTTTCTAGGACAGAAAAGCTTACACTAGAGGTAGAGAAGACCGAGCTTTTCCTACAAGCAGCGGACGAGACTATTCAGGAGAAGCTTGAGCTGTTGCTGGAAGACAAGAGTGAGGAGAGAGGATTGAAGACTGACTGGAAGGAGGTTGAAGAGGCTGTTTCTTTGCTGACCAAGAGACAGAGAAGAAGGGACAAGGTGGTGGTAAGTGAAGCAGCACCTTTGATAATTCCTGTCAAGCAGTTGCCTACTAAGCCCGCTTTGGTAATTGCTAGAGAGGAAGACTCACCGCTTGATGAGTTGATTAAGGGTATGAAGGAGCTTAAGCTTAAGCTCACTAGGTTAGAAGAGAAGGAGCAGAATGTACAGCCTGCTATGCAGAGACCTCAGATGAGAGAAGGCTTTGTTCATCGTTGTATATGGTGTGATAGCCTAGACCATGTAAGAAGAGACTGTGGGGAGTTTTCAGATGCATTGAGGAAGGATCTGATCTTCTTCAAAGATGGTAAGATCCATCTGAGAGAGACTGGGATGATGTTGGGAACCAACTTTGGCAAGGGTGGTATGAAAAGACTTGTGAATGAGATATCAGCATCACATGCTGTTTCTCTTGTGAATGCTGCTACGTGTGGAGTGAAAGTGGAAATGGAGAGAGAGAAAGGGACTACTGGGTTGTGGTCTGATGTAGTGCGGTCCGTAGCTAGAACAGAGTTAGACAAGGATGTGCTACGGAGGGTTGGCAACTCAATTCGAGAAACTACAGGATGGAATGACCCTGTAGACACTATGTCAGTACATGCTTATGTTGCACGAAGTCATCATGAAGCTGTACTAGAAGAAAAACGTAGGAGGGAGGATGCAGGTGAGGCTTCTACAGCCAAACGGCCTGCTACAAGGAGTGAAAGGGCTAGACCAGAGGCAAGGCAGGAGACAACACCTACTCGGGAGGAGACTATGGAGGATCTACCACCTACAACACCAAAGGAGAAGGAGAGAAGCAAGGAGAAGGGTAAGATGCCTGCTTACAAACTTCAGTCTGACATTGAGATTGCTACAGACTTGAAGCAGGTGTTAGAGAACCGTATCTTGAATGGGAAAGTCGAGTTTACTTTGGGTGAGATTCTTGGGATTGCAAAGCGTGAGTTCCATGAGGTTATCATAGATATCATCAAGAGGAAACGTCAGATTTTGGGTGAAGCAGCTACGCTTAATGCTCTAGGGACCAAACTGTCGGATGAGGAAGAAGATGAGATTGCTGGTTACTGCTCTCAAGTATCAGAGGGGAGATCCTATCAGCATGTGAGGTTTGAAGATGAGATGGAAGCATCGCAGAAGAGCCATTACTCTCACAACCATTGGGCAAGAGCAACCACAGAGACCTTAGTGAAGCTGGGAGATCTAGAGGAACCTGTGGTGGCGTTGATTGATCATGGCTCAGAGATTAATCTGATGTCTAAGGAGCTGTACAAGCGTGGAAGATGGCCCATAGACACCGACCATGGATGGCTTATCCGCGCTGCCAACAACCAGAGGGGAGAACTCTACGGTGCTTGTCCCAACATCAAGGTAACTGTGGGTGACATCAGTGATGTTCAGAATTTCTTTGTACAAGACATGTCAACCTATCCTATCATTCTAGGGCAGCCTTACATTACTGCTGTTAGAATGGAGACACGAGTTATGGATGATGGTTCAGCCTATGCTAGGATACGTAGTAGAGATGGCAAAAGAGCTGTTCAGTTTTTGACCGTTGCTGCAGAACATGAGAGGAATCGTGATAGCTTGAGAGACCGTCCACTACCTAAGATTACTCAGGAGTTTAGAGAGTCTAGGGGTTTTGGCAGAGTACCATTGAAGAGCGAGACTTCAACGGTACAGTAGAGATAGGATTCTCGTCTGATCCAGTAAAGCAGGAAGCTTTATCCACTAGCTTCTTGGGATTGACGTCATGTGGATCAGTATGTTATAGGAAGGTTGAGAATCTGAAGAGGTTTGAGAGGCAACATGTGAAGTATGTACAGCAGTCTTTGTGGGATAGTGGAGAGTTAGCAGGAGATGAATACATATCTGGAGTGTTTGAAGAGCAGTATTTGGTAGATACTATAGGGGAGTTGAAATCTATAGTAAAAAGTTCTATAGATGATGTAGATAGAGTGGTGAGAGTGAGCTCCAAGCTTTATGATGTAATTGATAAATTTATAGATCGACAAGAAGTGTATGTGGAGACCAAGTACAAGTCAGTGGCAAAGAAAGTCAAACCAGTGGCTTTGCCTTTGCCACTCGATTACAATCAGAAGATGGAGCAAGCTGCACGAGAACCGACGCTCAGAGGACCGAGAAGAATTGGGCACCAGTTCACAGAAACAACACTGAAGGAGCTGAAGATTGGAGGTGATGGATTTCTTACCGAGCAAGAGAAGAAGAGCTTTAGGGAGATGCTATCTAGGCATGGTAAGGCGTTTGCGTTTGAGTCACATGAAGTAGGATGTGTAGATCCAAGTGTAGTTGCACCTATGGTAATCTTTACTATACCGCATGTGCCTTGGAATCTACGTCCTATCCCTGTACCTAGAGCTCATCTACCAAAGTTGATAGACTTGCTCAATGAGAGGATTAGGATGGGTATCTTGGAACCATCTATAGCTCCCTACTCTAGCAGATGGTTTACTGTTCCGAAGAAGAGTGGAGCTTTGAGATTCATTCAAGATATGCAGCCAGTTAACAAGGTGACTATCAGGAATATGGGTATAGGACCTATTGTAGACGAGTTTGCAGAGGCTTTTGCTGGTCGTGCTATCTATTCAATGGGAGACTTATATTCAGGTTACGATCAGTTTCAGTTATCCTCTGAGAGTAGAGACTTGACTACAATGAGGACACCTTTGGGGTTACTAAGGATGTGCACCTTGCCACAAGGTGCTACCAATTCTGTAGCACATATGATGAATGGCATGAATAAAGTTTTGAGGGATTTTATTCCTGAAAAAACTATGCCATTCCTTGATGATGTGCCGATCAAAGGGTGTGCTGAGGAGGAGAAGAATGAGGTAATGGATCAGAGGGGGTGCCGTAAGTTTGTTGCAGATCACATAGCAGACTGTGATAAGATATTGAGTCGACTGGAGGAGGTTCATTTGACTTTATCAGGAGCAAAGTCTGTATTTGGAGAACAGGAGGTGTTAATAGTGGGACATCTGTGTGGATCTTATGGTCGGAAACCTTGTCCAAACAAGGTTGATGCCATCCGAAGGATGAAGGAGACATGTGGATCGGTTACTGAGGTGAGAAGGTTTCTAGGTGCATGTGTGTTTTATCATATATGGATTCCACACTTTGCACATGTAGCAGATCCGTTGTACAAGTTGCTGAGGAAGGGGCAGAGATTTCAGTGGCAAGAGGAGCAAAGCGAGTCTATGAAGAAGTTGAAGGATCTGTTGTCTTCACCACCAACTCTACGGAAGGTAACATATGAGTTGGGCAGACCTGTTATCCTTACTGTTGATACTAGTCCTATTGGCATTGGGTGGGCTATAGGACAAGATGATAAGGATGGAAATAGATATGTGGTGCGTTTTGGTGCTAAGGTCTTAAGTTCACGGCAGAGAGACTACCCTCAGGTCAAGAGAGAGCTATGGGGAGTAGTTACTGCGATGAAAAGTGACAAGGAATACTTGATAGGAGCACCTGTGGTTGTGGAGACAGATTGCTTACCTCTCTTGGGAATGATCACTAGCTGTACAACTCCAGATATTGCTATGTTGAGGTGGATAGCATATATCAAGTCCTTGAACCCAGAGTTTAGACATATTGCAGGAAAAAACAATCCTGTGGCAGATATGTTATCAAGGGCTAGGTATTACGATGAGAAAGAAATGATAGATGATCAGGAGGATGTGGGAACAGAGTTCTATTCTAGTGCTCTTGCTAGAAGGGATAGAAGCTGTTTTGCAGCTCCATTGGAGTTATTTGAGGAAACTATGTACGATGGCGAGTGGTTGGATCTTGGGCGCTATTTGAGTTCATTGGAAAGGCAAGAAGGCTGGTCTGATGCAGATTTCAAGAGGATCCGTAGAACAGCTTATGGGTACTTTTTATGTGGAGGACATCTATGGAAGCGCCCTAAGCTACAAGGAGGTGTACCACAGCGGGTGGTATGTGACCTAGAATTGCAGCAGAAGCTGATCAAGGAGTTCCATGAGAGTCTATGGGCCGGTCATAGAGGAGTTTGGGCTACGTTTGCCAAGATAAAGGAGAAGTATTGGTGGAAGGGTATGTATAAGGATGTAGTACAGTTTGTTTCATCTTGTATACCCTGCCAGATGTATTCCAACGTACGTCATCGTGATGGATTGCATCCTACTTATCCTTTAGCCATTCATTACAAATGGGTAGTGGATCTGGTAACTATGCCATTTGGCTTGGACAAATGAGGTATCTAGTCTTGGCTAGAGAAGATCTATCTAACCAAGTTGAAGGCCGTGCCTTGAGGACGAAGACCACTGCTAGTGTCTGCCGCTTTCTACTTGAAGATGTTATTTGTAGATATGGGTGTGTGGGAAAGATCACTGCAGATAGGGGTGAGCTGGATTCACAAGAAGCAGTTGAGTTCTTCAAGCGATTGGGAATCAAGTTGGCGTTAACCACTGCTTACAATCCTGAAGGGAATGGCAAGAGCGAAAGAGGTCATCCGCCAATCATCAAAGCTTTGGTAAAAGCTTGCAAGGGTAAGATCCGTGAATGGCCTAGACTGCTACCGTTTGCTTTATGGGCAGACCGCACAACTCATAGTACTGTTACAGGTTACATGCCAGCAGAATTGATACTAGGACAGAAACCTATGATGCCGATTGAGGAGGTTGTGCCTACTTGGAATGTTTTGCCATGGGAAGATGGTAGAAGTACGGAGGATCTTCTTGCATTAAGGATCCAGCAGTTAGAACAAAGACCTGAGGATGTTGCCAAAGCTGTGGAGAGGTTGAAGACTGCTAGAGAGAGAAACAAAGGCAGATTTGATAGAACGCATAGATTACGACCCAAACCAGTTAAAGAAGGTGATTGGGTGTTAGTCTATGATAGTAGTCTTGATAATCAGCATAGCACTATTAGGAAGTTCTCCAAGAGATGGTTTGGACCTTATGTGGTGTTAGAAGTTTATGATAATGCCACATACTCCTTGAGAGAGTTAGATGGTGCAGTGCTCAAGGTACCAGTCGCAGGAAAGAGAATCAAGCTCTTTAGAAGGAGAGGAGAGGATTGGAACGTTGCAGAGTTTACAGAGGATGAAGCTGAAGACTCAATGCAGGTTGAAGATGAGTTTGAAGCCGAAGCTGAAGAGTCTTGATCTGGATGGCACATACCGGAGGATGTGCAGGTTCAGAGGGGGTGGATGTCGCGCTACTTGGCGGCTACATGTTATATTTCTACTCCGACGCTTGAGTTTAGTAGTTCTAGAAGTTAGCTTATATTACTTCTAGTCGTTTATGTATATGTTTGACACCTTTGCATACGGTGTTAACACTATTTTGAGTCTTAGTAGGTTGATTACCATGTTGATAGGGCTTAAGCTCATGGGTTGTATTTGCGTGTCGCCCATGCACGCTTTCTAGCTGATTTAAGTTATTTTTCAGGGCTGCGTGTCGTTTAAAGTAATTTGAGTTTTACGCTGGCACTCTAGGGGGCTTGACGTGGTAGCCTATGAGTAAAACTAAGTTGCCACGTGGTTTAGGGTACTAAAGGACAACCAAGTGGAGCTATGAACTCCCATTGGTCCATTTTTGTCTTTTGTTAAACTCTAAATTTAGAAACAGAGCTCTAGAGTGGAGTTCGAGCATTTGGTAAGGGATCTTCGAAATCTGAGAGCACAGGGAGAGAGGTCTCGTCATGCCAAGCACTTCCAGTGAAAATTTCGATCGATTTGAGTCAATAAAGACGGAGTTATGAGCAATTGAAGTTCGGATTGTGTCAAAACTGAATCATTCTTGTTGGATTTAGGGTTTTCAGTGTCATTCGCAGCAGATTTGAGGAAATTGCTTCAAAACTTCGAGGTTGTGTTCTCCGCCAGCAGGGCTACGATTTCACAAAAAGTTTCATATCGATTGAGCAACTGAGTAATTCAGGGCGGCCGCTGAAGCTGAGGGGGTCTGAAAAGCTCTTAATCTAGAGCAGCGACTTCAGAGGAGGAGATCTGCAGTTCTGTGAACATTCAGGAGTCCCAACTTCACAGGGATGTTCAGCACCCTGTAGACTGCAAATCCTGTAAGAAACTTTGAAATTGATCGAGCCAAACTCCTGTTATAGGTTGAAATAGCCAGCTAGGTACCAGAAATTGCCGTAGTTTTCTTGCTCAAAACTTTTCTGTTCATATCTCCGTGTCAGAATTTGATCTCAGGCTGAAATTTCGCCTGTGAGTTCAGTAGTACCTCATTTGCATGTAGGGGAAGTTTGGAAGTCTAAACCTTCATAGTTTTCTTCTCCGTGAGTGTCAAAGTTCACCGCCGGATCCTATTACTGCCAGCTAGACCTGAATTTCGCTCTCTGAGCATATTTCTAGATCTTAAACATCTGTGTGAGTGTTTATAGCCCTATTGTGACCTGAAAGCCAACCTCTTGAGTGAACAACCACAGCCAGAAGCCCGGTGCTTTCCTAGGTAGACGGATTACACTCCGACAACGTACCTTGGGATTTGAAGCCGATTCCAGTCCCTCGTGCCTTGCTATCGAAGGTGATTGAGTTACTGAAGGAGAGGATGCAGATGGGTATTCTTGAACCATCTATGGCTCCGTACTCTAGCCGATGGTTCACAGTACCTAAGAAGACAGGAGCTCTACGCTTCATCCAAGACTTGCAGCCTGCCAACAACATCACGATTCGAAACGTTGGAATAGGACCTGTGGTTGATGAAGTAGCTGAGGCGTTTGCTGGAAGGTCAATCTATTCTATTGGAGATCTGTTTTCAGGTTATGATCAGTTTCAGCTTGCTTTGGAGAGTAGAGACTTGACTACCATGCGTACACCTTTGGGATTGATGCGGATGTGTACCCTTCCTCAGGGTGCGACAAACTCAGTAGCTCATATGCAAAATGCGATGCATAAGGTGTTACGAGAGTTTGTGCCTGAGGTCACTATCCCGTTTCTGGATGATATTCCCATGAAAGGCTGTCCGGTGGAGGACAAGGACGAAGCAGTGACTTCTGATGGTTGCAGAAAGTTCGTTGCAGACCACATTCGAGATGTGGAGAAGATTCTGATGCGTTTGGAGGAGGTACACCTCACTCTATCAGGTACCAAATCTCGCTTTGGGATGTCAGAGATTGTGGTAGTAGGTCATCTGTGTGGTACTTTTGGGAGGCGTCCGAACCCAGAGAAGGTAGATGCTATAGCAAGGATAGCTGACTGCACCAACATCACTGAGGTTCGACGGTTCTTAGGAGCTTGTGTGTTCTTTCGTGTGAGTATTCCTCATTATGCACATATTGCCGAGCCTCTATATGCACTTCTGAGAAAGGGAAGGAGGTTTACTTGGCGGCAAGAACATCATGAGACGATGGAGCAGCTGAAGGAGATTCTGAAGTCTCCACCTATACTAAGGAGGCTTAGCTACGAGAGCGGGAGACCTGTGGTACTGACTGTTGATACGAGTCCAAAGGCGATTGGATGGGCCGTTGGCCAAGAAGATGCAGAAGGTGTGCGGTTTGTTTCAAGGTTTGGAGCTCGGATCTTAACAGATAGACAGCGTAACTATCCTCAAGTGAAGCGTGAGTTGTGGGGAGCTGTTACTGCTATGAAGGTAGATCGAGAGTTCTTGATAGGAGCTCATGTGATACTAGAAACAGATTGTTTGCCTTTGTTGGGTATGATAGCAAACTGCAATACACCAGACATAGCAATGCTACGATGGATTGCCTATGTCCGGAGTCTAAACCCTGAGCTAAAGCATATAGCAGGGAAAGACAATCCAGTTGCAGATATGTTGTCTAGGGCTCGTTATACAGATGAGGATGAGATGTTTGCAGAGGTGGAAAATGAAGAGAAGAGAGACGTTTGGTGCCAAGTTGGTCAGCAGACTTCAGACTTGGAACCACTGCCGTTCAATGAGGGGTTCTACTCAGAAAAGTTCCGCAATATTGGATTTTATCTGAGTTCGTTATCCAGAAGAGAAGGATGGAGTGATGCAGAGTTCAAGGAGATCAGACGGAAGGCGTATAGTTATCTTCTACGTGAGGGTTATCTGTGGAAACGTCCGAAGAGAAGAGATGGGATGCTTACTAGAGTGGTGGATGATCAACCGACAAAGCTTAATCTGCTGAAGGAGTTTCATGATACCTTGTGGGCTGGACATCGTGGAGTCTGGGCTACATACACGAAGCTGAAGGAGCGTTACTGGTGGAAGGGTTTGTATCAAGACGTGGTGGACTTTGTTGGGTCGTGTCTGCACTGCCAGTTCTACTCTAAGGTCCGTTACAGAGATGGACTTGTACCTACTTATCCACCTAGTATTCATTTTCAGTGGGTTCTTGATCTTGTGATGATGCCACCGGGGTTATGGGGGATGCGTTACTTGATGTTGGCTCGAGAGGATCTCTCCAACTATGTGGAGGGACGAGCACTACGGACGAAGACTACAGAGAATATCTGCCGGTTCGTGCTTGAAGATATCATCTGTCGCTATGGATCGATTGGGAGATTACGTGCAGATAGAGGCGAGTTGAGAGGCGCTGAAGTGAAGGAGTTTTTTGCTCGTTATGGAGTAAAGCTTCGGCTTACCACTGCTATGAATCCAGAGGGCATTGGTAAGAGTGAACGAGGACATCCTTCTATTGTTCATGCTTTAGTGAAAGCATGTGATGGTAGGCCTAGAGAATGGCCGAGACTACTTCCATTTGCTTTGTGGGCTGATAGAACTACACACTGTACCACGACTGGTTATATGCCAGTTGAACTTATGCTGGGGCAGAAACCGATCATGCCTGCTGAGGAGAACTTTCCTACATGGGCTACACTACCATGGGAAGATGGTATAGATCGTACTTCACTCCTTGCTTTACGTATTAGGCAGTTGGAGCGAAGAGAGGAGGATCTTGCTGATGCGCAGGAGAGGCTGAAGGTGGCTCGAGTCAGAAACAAGGAACGTTTTGACAAGACTCACCGACTACGACCGAAGCCAATACATGTTGGTGATTGGGTTCTGGTATATGATAGCACGTTGGAGAATCAGCATTCTACACTCCGTAAGTTCTCTCGAAGATGGTTCGGGCCTTATGTTGTGCTAGATGTGTATGAGAATGCCACTTATAGGTTGCGTGAGTTGGATGGTACTCCTTTGAAGCTACCTGTGGCTGGCAAACGTGTGAAATTGTTCAAGAGACGCGGAGGGTCAGTTGAGTTATTCAACTTTTTGGAGTCGGAGCTGAGGACAACAAGAGACGGAGACGTCCCAGTGTCTGATGAGACTGAGGCGGAGGAGAGCGAGGATGATGAAGATCAAACAGAAGACTGAGGAGATTGGCACATACCGGAGGATGTGCAGGTTTGGACGGGGTGGATGTCGTGATGTGAATTATTTTACATTGTAAATAATTCACCTCTTTGTCAAGCGTTAGTGTCTCTGAGTAGAGTTAGGACCTCAGAGATGTCGACACTTGAGGATGTTATATATTTTGAGTCTTAGTAGGTTGATTACCATGTTGATAGGGTTTAAGCTCATGGGTTGTATTTGCGTGTCGCCCATGCACGCTTTCTAGCTGATTTAAGTTATTTTTCGGGGCTGCGTGTCGTTTTAGGTAGTTTAAGTTTTACGCTGGCACTGTAGGGAGCTTGACGTGGTAGCCTATGAGTAAAACTAAGTTGCCACGTGGTTTAGAGTACTAAAGGACAACCAAGTGGAGCTATGAACTCCCATTGGTCTGTTTTTGTCTTTTGTTAAACTCTAAATTTAGAAACAGAGCTCTAGAGTGGAGTTCGAGCTTTTGGTAGGGGATCTTCGAAATCTGAGAGCACAGGGAGAGAGGTCTCGTCATGCCAAGCACTTCCAGTGAAAATTTCGATCGATTTGAGTCAATAAAGACGGAGTTATGAGCAATTGAAGTTCGGATTGTGCTAGAATTGAATCATTTGGGTTGGATTTAGGGTTTTCAGTGTCACTCGCAGCAGATTTGAGGAAATTGCTTCAAAACTCTGAGGTTGTGTTCTCCGCCAGCAGGGCTACGATTTCACAAAAAGTTTCATATCGATTGAGCGACTGAGTAATTCAGGGCGGCCGCTGAAGCTGAGGGGGTCTGAAAAGCTCTTAATCTAGAGCAGCGACTTCAGAGGAGGAGATCTACAGTTCTGTGTACATTCAGGAGTCCCAACTTCACAGGGATGTTCAGCACCCTGTAGACTGCAAATCCTGTAAGAAAATTTGAAATTGATCGAGCCAAACTCCTGTTATAGGTTGAAATAGCCAGCTAGGTACCAGAAATTGCCGTAGTTTTCTTGCTCAAAACTTTTCTGTTCATATCTCCGTGTCAGAATTTGATCTCAGGCTGAAATTTCGTCTGTGAGTTCAGTAGTACCTCATTTGCATGTAGGGGAAGTTTAGAGGTCTAAACCTTCATAGTTTTCCTCTCCGTAAGTGTCAAAGTTCACCGCCGAATCCTATTACTGCCAGCTAGACCTGAATTTCGCCTTCTGGGTATATTACTAGATCTTACACATCTGTGTGAGTGTTTATAGCCCTATTGTGACCTGAAAGCCAACCTTTTGAGTAAACCAGCCACAGCCAGGAGCCCTACGCTTCCCTGAGTAGATTGCACACAGCCTTCAAGCTCATATCACAGCCAGAAGGTTCGCCCTTCCCAGGAAGACTCTCAACCCGACAACGTCTCAATCGATCAAGCCGTTGTCGTGTTGTGGTTCGGCTCCTGTGTGAAATTCCTGTGTAACCTATGTTGTGTTTCTTTTCCGTGTTTCGTGAATCGTATCGCGTAACTCGCCGAACGGTGTGATGAGTGCCACGTTTGTGATTATCTGTTTAAGTGATCGCACGGTAGAGGAACGTGCCAAGTCATCGATCTGTGCACGTTCACTTTAGTGGTCCTTGTCGCCGCATTTGTGTATAAAATGGTGGGTCGAAGGTTCATATGGCATTCTCTCTCAGCGGGTGTTTCGTAAGGGTTCTCGGTGGTCTGCATGGAGGAGTGAAGAACTGCAGGAGTGGTGGTTATGGACGGAGGTGTGTTACCGGCTCCGGATCTTCCTTTTCCAAATCCGTTTCACATCAAGCTTCATTGCATCCACCGCGATCACTTTCGACAGTGGTTAGTTGCATACTTTGGCGATGAGTTCATGGGGAGAGTGATGGAATTACAGCTTCCGGTGATCCTTCCGATTGTTACATACGGAGAGACTTGGGATATGACGGTGTACATTTTGTTGTGAGGAACAATGGATCTCAACTATCCATCGAACGTTCCTTTCAACCTTTGGGTCGATGTCCGGTGTCATTGCTGACCGAAGATCAATCATGGGGCTTGGATCGTGAGAAACTTCGGGCAAGAATATTACAATCGAGTGATAGCTTCACCATTTCCTTTTGTCGTACCTTTTATTGTAGAACGTTTTCAGGTTGTAATATTGACGTTGTATTAGTCTGCGACTCGTCGGTTTCATTCTGGTTGAGCGCCTCTATGTAGTTACGGACCGCGAAGAAACCATCGACACATCTGAAGGATTTTCTGAGGTCTTAGAGTGTTGTTGAGGTCTTATGTCTCAGGAGTAAAAATTCGTTCTAAGGGAAAAGTTAAGAGGAGAAAAGACAAAAAGTAAAGCTCTTTTTGCTCTTATTGGTTCACTTTTGGACCAATGGTGTTCTAGCTGATCCTCGCGACGTTTCTGTGGTTTCTGGAGGCTTCGAAGGGTCATTCACAAAACGAAGGGTATGGTTGGAGAGCTCTCGACCGGGGCTACAATCTGGGTTGAAGAATCGATCGATTTGATGAAAGTATGAGCGCGTTATGATCGATTGAGTGGAGGGGGGTGAAATTCGTACCTACTGCTACGTTTCTGGTTGTTCCGAGAGACTCGCGAGGAGTTTTGAGGAGCTGTCTGTTGGGTTGGAGAGCTGACGACGTGCTGGTCATTTTGATATCAATTTCGTCAGGTTCTTGTTTGATTTGGATTCTGAACCGACCGATTGAAGTTGAGAAGTGCAGATGGGATAAGGCGGGGACAACGAACTGTGATAGCCATGGATAGTTTGCTATTGCTTAAGATCTGAGTCGAATTTCTGAGTGAAACTTTCCAGGATTGAAGAATGTCTTATCAGTAAGATACTTGGGAAGTTTCACCTCAAATGGTCGAGTAGTTTGTTCAGAATCTTGGATCAAATGTACATGGGTCTGTAAAGCTCTGAAGTTAGCACAGATTACGGTTTGATCCATATCTTAGAATTGGTTTGAGATTTCGACCTGAAAATTGTTCAGGGTAGGAGTGAAGGGTCCAATCAAGCTTCCTGTGAAGTTTGATCATCATTGGTCGAGTGGTTTGGAAGGACTGAGGTCTCAAAGTTCAAAAATACTTCTGTTATTAGCAGTTTCGGATTTTTCGGTATCATCTATTGTCAATTTGATCATTTTCGAGCAATTTGGAGAGGAGTTTGTTGCTGAAACTGCCATACCTGCATACAACTCGACATTGGAAGGTGTGGGGCTGATTTCAGCTCTTGGTGATGAAGGAGAACGGAGCCGCCATGAGTCTTAAGCCGCTGTTTGGGTTCTCGGAGCTGCCAGGTACTACCGCCGTTGGTGCTATATTGAGATCTGAATAGTGTTTTGGAGTATGCATGTTTTACCTTGCTGGAATACTTGATAGACCAGGGTGTACAGCAAGTTGTATCGATACTCTATCAAGTTGATTGAGTGATCTTAGTATCTTCTGATTGTACTATGAAGTTGTGATAGTTGGATTGATGGCCAGTTAGCGTCGCTGGGGAGCTATTCAGAAGTCAGGCTTCCAGTGATATAGATGAATAACTTCAGTTAGATAATACAGATCTGAGTATTTTTAGTTAGAATACAAAAGATCTGTTTGTAACACAAGTTTATGCAACCTATACGTAACCTTGGATCGTAGCAAGCTTTAAACTTGAGACGAGCGGATACAAGGTCACTCAGGCTAGAAGAGTAGATAGTGAAACATTTGAGTGGAAACATCCAGATCTAGATCCAACCTTGTCAATCCACATACCTCTGCACAGCCATATACCTCGTGTATTCCTAGACAGAAAAACACGTTATACGATAACTGGTGAACTCGACGTGAAAAGTCTAGGGTGAGAGGTACGTGCGTGGTTTTGCCACCATGGACATTGAAGGGTTGGGTCATTACGTAGATGAGGCTTCTACATCTGGAGAGGCACCAAAGGTGACCAAGCTTTCACGGTCTGATATGCGATTGCTTGAGGCATTCGCGTTGGTAATGCAACAACAGCAAGCCACTGAACGGAAAGAAGCAATGGATACTAAAGCCTTGCAATCTGTTGTGGGGTTGCTAGATCAGTTTGACGGGAAGAACATATCCAAGTACCTAAAGTACTATTCCCGAGAGATGGAGTTGAGCAAAGTGCCTGAAAGAGAGATGGTGAGTACATTTGCGCTTGCTGTCGTACCTGAACTACGAGAGCACATGAAGGACATCATCCGATCTCATGGTGCTACGTGGGAAGGATTTACTCTTCAGCTGAAAGAAGAGTATTCTTTAGAAGATGCAGACCGAGTGACTAAGAAGTCATTCATGGAGTGGGTAAACAAACCCAACAAAGGGCTTGTTGCCACAGAGCTATTTCGGGAGTACGAGAGACAATTCCTTCAGTTGTCTCGGATGGAGAAGCTCAAATTGGAGAACGACAAGGTGGAGTTATTTCTACAAGCAGCCAACAATGAATTACAAAGGGAGTTGGAGCTGCTTCTGGAAGATAGGATGGAAGACAACGGACTCACGACTGACTGGAGAAAAGTCTCTGAAGCAGTGAGTGTACTTGCCAAACGAGAGTACCGGAGAGGGAAGGTGGTGGTAAGACAAGAAGAGAGACCACCGCCGATCATAGTACCTCGTAGACAACCAATGGTACCCAATGTGCAAGCACCTATTGTGCATGTACCGCAAGTTCCACTTCCTACTATTCCTGTCCCGAAAGTTGCACCGCAAAGAGATGCTATGGAAGAGTTGGTAAAAGGGATGAGGGACTTGCAGATCAAGTTAGCAAGGTTGGAAGAGAAGGGAGGAGCACATGATACCAGACTTGCTCCTAAGCAAGATTATGTGCAAAGATGCATTTGGTGTGATAGTTCTGATCATGCTCGAAGAGAGTGTGGTGATTTTGCCAAAACTCTACGAGATGGAGTAGTCTATTGGAAGGAAGGAAAGATTGCTCTGAAAGATAATGGAGAGATTCTTAGAACCAACTTCGGGAAAGGAGGAATGAAGCAAGTACTGGAGGAGTATCTATCTCAACATGCTACTGCGTCGGTAGAAGCTGCTACTTATGGAGTTGAGGTAGTACGAGAAAGAAGTGCTTCTAAGAAGGATGGAGTTACTCTTGATATGTGGAGCCATGCGGTAAGCACGAACAAAAGGAGGAAAATGGCAAGGGAGGAGTTGCTCAGAACAGCCACGGCAATCAGGGGTGCTACTGGATGGGATGATCCCGTGGATACAATGTCTGTTCACGCTTATTTGACGAAGAGTCAACATGAGGCTCTCATGGAGGAGAAGCGCAAACGAGATGAAGCAGGCCCTAGCGAAGAGAGAACAGCTCTCAAGAGGCAAACAAGAGGAGAAAAGTTCAGACCGGAGATCATGTCTCTACCAGAGGAGACTATGGAAGAGGTCATATCCTCTACTCCCGAGAAGTCAGAGAAGAGCAGAGGTAAGGAGAAAGGTAAATCTCCTTCATACAAGCTTCAGTCTGATATTGAAGCTGCTACGGATCTGAAAGGAGTACTAGAAGAGAGAGTACTCAATGCCAGGATCGAGTTTACTTTGCGAGAGGTTCTTGGGATTGCCAAGAGGGAGTTTCATGATGTCATTATTGACACCATCAAACGAAAAAGGCAATTGGCAGGAGAAACCGCTGTGTCTAATGCATTAGAGACAAGGATATCAAGAGAGGAAGAGTTAGAACTAGCTCAATGCTGCATCAACCGCAAGGTTCGGTTTGAGGATGATAACGATGACAAGGTCCCTAGCCATTACACTAGAGGACATTGGGCTAGAGCTACTACCGAAGCCTTAGTGAAGGTAGGAGAGATGACAGATCCGGTGGTTGCTCTCATTGATCATGGATCAGAGATCAATATTGTCTCTAAGGACATCTACAAGCAAGGTGGATGGCCTGTTGATATAGATCATGGTTGGATGATCAGAACAGCGAACAACACACGAGGAGAACTCTATGGAGCTTGTCCTGATGTGAAAGTAAAGGTGGGAGATGTAACTATTGAACAAAACTTCTTTGTTCAAGATAGTACATCATACCCGGTGATACTCGGTCAACCTTACATTACAGCTGTGAGGATGGAGACCAAGGTTTTGGATGATGGATCTGCTTATGCGCGGATCAGAAGTCAGGATGGCAAGAGAGCGGTACAGTTTTTAACTGTATCAGCAAACCACGAGCGGAACAGAGATTATCTGAGGGGTGGCTCCTTGCCTAAGGTCACGGAGGAGTTCAAGGATTTTTGACAAGTACTGCTATAGAGCGAGGACATAGTGGTACACTGGAGAAGGTACTCTCGCTAGAGAAAGAAAGTGCTTTTTGTACAGGAGTTGTGAGATTTTCTGGGAGTGGATTTGCTACACATACACGACTTGCTGACTTGCAGAAGTGGGAGCAGAAAGTTGTGCGAAAAACTGAAAAAGATCTAAAGAGAGTTGGTGTGCTTGAAGAGGATGATAAGATAGAAGGTGTTTATTTGGAGTTAGGATTGGGAGATTTCATCGATGAACTTGCTATGCATGAGCAAGAAGATGAGGATCATGTGGTGGAAGTACACTCTAGGGAGCTCTATACAGCTATAGAGTCATTCGTAGATCCTGAAGTTAGAGTTGATACTAGGTACAAAACGGTAGACAAGAAGGTAAAACCTGTTGCTCAGCCATTACCTAGTGATTCTAACCAGCGAGTCCAACAATCTTCGAAGGAGAAAAGCTTGAGAGATCTTAGCCGGGTCGGTCACAAGTTCACTGAAGCTACGCTCAAGGAGTTGAAGGTTGGTTCAGCAGATTTTCTTTTGTCTGTGGAGGAGAATAGGTTTAGGGAGATGTTAACTAGGCACGGGAAAGCTTTTGCTTTTGAAGCCTCAGAAATCGGATGTGTAGATCCTAGCATTGTGGCGCCAATGATCATATTCACAGTTCCACATGCTCCTTGGGATTTGAGGCCAATTCCTGTACCTAGAGCGCATCTACCGAAACTCATAGAGCTCTTGAAGGAGAAGATGCAGATGAAGATCTTGGAACCATCGTTTGCACCATACTCTAGTCGTTGGTTTACAGTACCAAAGAAGAGTGGTGCATTACGGTTCATCCAAGATATGCAACATGTGAACCAAGTGACCATCAGAAATACAGGCATAGGACCTATCGTCGGAGAGTTTGCTGAAGCGTTTGCTGGGAGGGCTATTTACTCTATAGGAGATCTTTACTCTGGATACGATCAGTTTCAACTTGCTGAACAGAGTAGAGATATCACCACCATGAGGACACCGTTGGGGTTGGTCAGAATGTGCACACTACCACAAGGAGCAACAAACTCGGTAGCGCACATGATGAACGGGATGAACAAGGTTCTCCGTGAGTTCATTCCTGAGAAGACCATGCCTTTCTTGGATGACATTCCAATTAAGGGATGCGTTGAGGAGGAGAAAGATGAGACAATGGATCAGAAGGGGTGTAGAAACTTTGTTGCTGATCACATTTCAGATTGTGATAAAATCTTATCACGACTTGAAGAGGCGCACTTGACACTATCAGGTGCCAAGTCTTCATTTGGAGTGCGAGAGGTTGTGATTGTGGGGCACTTATGTGGATGGTTTGGACGCAAGCCTGATCCTGGTAAAGTGGATGCTATACGGCGGATGAAGGATACTTGTGGTTCAACAACAGAGGTGAGAAGGTTTCTTGGAGCTTGTGTCTTCTATCATGTGTGGATTTCACATTTTGCACATGTGGCTGATCCTCTTTACGATCTGTTGAGAAAGCACAAGAGGTTTGCATGGGAGGAGAGACATACTGAGGCGATTCAGAGATTGAAGCAGTTGTTATCTTCTCCACCTGTACTTCGTCGTGTGAGCTACGAGGATAGCAAACCAGTGATACTTACTGTTGATACTAGTCCGATAGCCATTGGATGGGCAGTAGGACAAGATGATGAAGAAGAGAATCGGTTTGCAATCAGATTTGGAGCAAAGGTGTTGAGCGAGCGACATAGAAACTATCCTCAAGTGAAGAGAGAGTTATGGGGAGTAGTTACAGCTATGAAAGCTGAAAAGGACTATTTGATTGGAGCGCCAGTAATAGTAGAAACAGATTGTTTACCACTATTAGGGATGATTACAAACTGTAACACTCCGGATATTGCTATGCTACGCTGGATTGCTTACATCAAGTCCTTAAATCCTGAGTTCCGACACATAGCGGGGAAGAACAATCCAGTAGCTGATATGTTATCTCGTGCGAGGTATGAGGATGAGGAGGAGATGATAGAAGATACAGAAGATGTTGGTACTACTGTTTTCTGTAGAGCTCAAGGAGGTGAGAGTGAGCATTCGAAACCGTTCATGGAGGAGCTATATGAAGGAGAATGGATAGACATAGGACGCTATCTAAGCCTGTTGACTAGACAGCCAGGATGGAGTGATGTCCACTTTAAACAAATCAGGAGGAAGGCTTATAACTACTTGCTACAAGGTGGTTATTTGTGGAAACATGCTAAGCAAGGTGGTAAGATGCCACAAAGGGTTATGTGCAAGGTTGACATGCAGAAGTTACTCATGCAGGAGTTTCATGAGAGCTTGTGGGCAGGACATAGAGGTATTTATGCCACCTTTACAAAGCTGAAGGAGAGATATTGGTGGCGTAACATGTACAGAGATGTAGTTCAATTTGTGGAGACATGCCAAACTTGTCAAGAGTATTCAGGAATTCGGCATCGAGATGGATTACATCCTACTTATCCACTTGCAATGCATTATAAGTGGGTAGTAGATCTTGTTATTATGCCAGTTGGTATATGGCAGATGCGATACTTAGTTTTGGCACGTGAGGATTTGTCCAACCAAGTGGAAGGGCGAGCCTTACGGACAAAATCCACAGAGGGAGTCTGCAAATTCTTGTTGGAAGATGTGATTTGTAGATATGGTTGTGTTGGGAAGATCACGGCTGATCGAGGGGAGCTGAACAATGATGAGGCTAAAGCGTTCTTCAAGAGGTGTGGTGTGAAGTTAGCTCTCACCACAGCCTACAATCCGGAAGGTAATGCGAAGAGTGAACGTGGTCATCCTCCTATTGTGAAAGCTATTGTGAAAGCTTGCAAGGGGAGGGCAAGAGAATGGCCAAGATTTCTTCCGTTTGCATTATGGGCTGATCGTTCGACTCATAGTTCAGTTACGGGATATATGCCGGCGGAGTTGATGCAGGGGCAGAAACCTATCATGCCCATTGAGGAGCACATACCTACTTGGAGTGTTCTACCTTGGGAGGATGGTATGTCTACAGAAGATCTTCTTGCTGTCCGAATCCGTCAACTAGAGAGAAGACCTGAAGATGTAGAGATTGCATTGGAGAAGCTGAAAGAGGCGCGCTTGAGAAACAAAGATAGATTCGATAAGCGTCATCGATTAAGGCCGAAGGAGATTAAAGAAGGAGATTGGGTGTTGGTCTACGATAGTAGCTTGGACAACCAACACAGTGCGCTTAGAAAATTCTCTAAGCGATGGTTTGGCCCGTATGTGGTTCTTGTCGTGCTTGACAATGCCACATATTCACTAAGAGAGCTTGATGGGGCAGAGCTCAAGGTTCCCATTGCAGGCAAGCGTGTGAAACTCTTCAAGAAGCGAGATGAAGGGATAAGCATGGAGGAAGTCGGAGCAGAGTTTGATATCTTGGATGATGACGGAGAAGATTTGGATGACGAAGATATTGCCAACGACAACATCAGTGAAGAAGATGAAGATATAGTGTGATGCCGACCACAACTTGTGAGTGTTGGCGCATACCAGAGGATGCGCAGGTTTAGAAGGGGTGGATGTCGTGTTGTGGTTCGGCTCCTGTGTGAAATTCCTGTGTAACCTATGTTGTGTTTCTTTTCCGTGTTTCGTGAATCGTATCGCGTAACTCGCCGAACGGTGTGATGAGTGCCACGTTTGTGATTATCTGTTTAAGTGATCGCACGGTAGAGGAACGTGCCAAGTCATCGATCTGTGCACGTTCACTTTAGTGGTCCTTGTCGCCGCATTTGTGTATAAAATGGTGGGTCGAAGGTTCATATGGCATTCTCTCTCAGCGGGTGTTTCGTAAGGGTTCTCGGTGGTCTGCATGGAGGAGTGAAGAACTGCAGGAGTGGTGGTTATGGACGGAGGTGTGTTACCGGCTCCGGATCTTCCTTTTCCAAATCCGTTTCACATCAAGCTTCATTGCATCCACCGCGATCACTTTCGACAGTGGTTAGTTGCATACTTTGGCGATGAGTTCATGGGGAGAGTGATGGAATTACAGCTTCCGGTGATCCTTCCGATTGTTACATACGGAGAGACTTGGGATATGACGGTGTACATTTTGTTGTGAGGAACAATGGATCTCAACTATCCATCGAACGTTCCTTTCAACCTTTGGGTCGATGTCCGGTGTCATTGCAGACCGAAGATCAATCATGGGGCTTGGATCGTGAGAAACTTCGGGCAAGAATATTACAATCGAGTGATAGCTTCACCATTTCCTTTTGTCGTACCTTTTATTGTAGAACGTTTTCAGGTTGTAATATTGACGTTGTATTAGTCTGCGACTCGTCGGTTTCATTCTGGTTGAGCGCCTCTATGTAGTTACGGACCGCGAAGAAACCATCGACACATCTGAAGGATTTTCTGAGGTCTTAGAGTGTTGTTGAGGTCTTATGTCTCAGGAGTAAAAATTCGTTCTAAGGGAAAAGTTAAGAGGAGAAAAGACAAAAAGTAAAGCTCTTTTTGCTCTTATTGGTTCACTTTTGGACCAATGGTGTTCTAGCTGATCCTCGCGACGTTTCTGTGGTTTCTGGAGGCTTCGAAGGGTCATTCACAAAACGAAGGGTATGGTTGGAGAGCTCTCGACCGGGGCTACAATCTGGGTTGAAGAATCGATCGATTTGATGAAAGTATGAGCGCGTTATGATCGATTGAGTGGAGGGGGGTGAAATTCGTACCTACTGCTACGTTTCTGGTTGTTCCGAGAGACTCGCGAGGAGTTTTGAGGAGCTGTCTGTTGGGTTGGAGAGCTGACGACGTGCTGGTCATTTTGATATCAATTTCGTCAGGTTCTTGTTTGATTTGGATTCTGAACCGACCGATTGAAGTTGAGAAGTGCAGATGGGATAAGGCGGGGACAACGAACTGTGATAGCCATGGATAGTTTGCTATTGCTTAAGATCTGAGTCGAATTTCTGAGTGAAACTTTCCAGGATTGAAGAATGTCTTATCAGTAAGATACTTGGGAAGTTTCACCTCAAATGGTCGAGTAGTTTGTTCAGAATCTTGGATCAAATGTACATGGGTCTGTAAAGCTCTGAAGTTAGCACAGATTACGGTTTGATCCATATCTTAGAATTGGTTTGAGATTTCGACCTGAAAATTGTTCAGGGTAGGAGTGAAGGGTCCAATCAAGCTTCCTGTGAAGTTTGATCATCATTGGTCGAGTGGTTTGGAAGGACTGAGGTCTCAAAGTTCAAAAATACTTCTGTTATTAGCAGTTTCGGATTTTTCGGTATCATCTATTGTCAATTTGATCATTTTCGAGCAATTTGGAGAGGAGTTTGTTGCTGAAACTGCCATACCTGCATACAACTCGACATTGGAAGGTGTGGGGCTGATTTCAGCTCTTGGTGATGAAGGAGAACGGAGCCGCCATGAGTCTTAAGCCGCTGTTTGGGTTCTCGGAGCTGCCAGGTACTACCGCCGTTGGTGCTATATTGAGATCTGAATAGTGTTTTGGAGTATGCATGTTTTACCTTGCTGGAATACTTGATAGACCAGGGTGTACAGCAAGTTGTATCGATACTCTATCAAGTTGATTGAGTGATCTTAGTATCTTCTGATTGTACTATGAAGTTGTGATAGTTGGATTGATGGCCAGTTAGCGTCGCTGGGGAGCTATTCAGAAGTCAGGCTTCCAGTGATATAGATGAATAACTTCAGTTAGATAATACAGATCTGAGTATTTTTAGTTAGAATACAAAAGATCTGTTTGTAACACAAGTTTATGCAACCTATACGTAACCTTGGATCGTAGCAAGCTTTAAACTTGAGACGAGCGGATACAAGGTCACTCAGGCTAGAAGAGTAGATAGTGAAACATTTGAGTGGAAACATCCAGATCTAGATCCAACCTTGTCAATCCACATACCTCTGCACAGCCATATACCCCGTGTATTCCTAGACAGAAAAACACGTTATACGATACCGTCCACTTTCGATTCCACTCAGCCGTCCTCCAATGTCAACTTCCGGGAGTTCACAGAAAAACTCCTTTAGCTCGATATGCTTCTGCTCTCAGTAATTCGACCTTGCCTTCCTTCTAGCTTCGAATCAATCCTGACCTCACTCAATTTCACCTCGCTGGCTTCCTCACTCGAATAAATCACTCTTGAATCGATCTTCTCAACCAAGAAGCGCTCTTGCTGCGGGAAGCTGAAATGTGCTAATGCGCTTCTTGCGCATCTTCCCCGCAGTTTAGGGGTTTTGACCCTCCCGACCTACCTAACCTATTTGGTGCTACCTGGTAGGTGCACCTACTTCTTACGTGGTGAAGCTTCCGCGGTTGCCGTCTTCCAGAAGATACGTGTGTTCCATCTTCCGCCGTCTTGCGTCTTCAGAAGACGCAACCGAGAAGACGCTTCCCGGAAGACGATCGTCTTCCGAAGAAGTCAACTTCTTATTACAAAAAGCTCGTAAGATCATCTTCCTTCTAAGGAAGCCGTAATTTTAAGTAACAACGCTTCTTCAATTATACAAACAAGTTATTAATCTTAAAAATTTCAAAAATTCGTGAATCTTGTAATCTGTGGGCACCACATACGCCCACCCTCACATGTTTGCGTCCCCGCAAACATCAACGCTTCAGCACTTCTGTTCACGTCCAGTACTTCTTGACACGCCACCCATTTACACGAGTGGTCATCAACGTACCGTCCAACTCTTCCAACTGCAAGGAACCATTAGTGAAGACCTCCAAGACGCGGTAAGGACCCATCCAGCGAAGATGAAGTTTCCCAAGGAACTTAGGGTGTCGATTGTCATAGAAAAGAACCAAGTCCCCATCTGTGACGGTCACCTTCTTCAGCTTGCCATCATAGTTCATCTTACGTTGCGCTTGTACTTCGTACGTCTTCTCCAAGGCTGCATTCCTGTCTTCTTCGAACTCTACAAAGTTCAGAAGATGCTGCTCCTGACTTTCCTCTTCTTCCATGCGTTCGGTTACGGCTAGCCTGTAAGTAGGGACCTCTAACTCGATGGGCACAATAGGTGTCATGCCATAAGTTAGGTAGAAGGGTGTCTTCTGAGTCGTGACTTTGGGTGAAATCCTGAAAGTTCATAACACAGATGGCAATTTCGTGTCCCAATCATACGCATGGTTAACAGTTACCTTATTCAGGATATTACATAGAAGACCATTCGACTTCTCTGTCAGTCCGTTCGCTTTTGGGTTGTGCGGCGTCGTCTTTCGATGCTTTATCCTGAAGTATTGGACCAGGAGGGAAATAGTCCTATTTAAGAAATGAGTACCCCTATCTGATACCAATTCCAGCGGACATCCGTATCGAGTGATAATGTTGTGCTAGAGGAACCTGGCTACCAATGCGGCGTCGTTCTTCCTTGTGGCTTCGTCTTCCACCATCTTGGTAGCATAGTCGGTAGCTATCAAAATATACCGTGCTCGTGTTCTTCTAGCCACCGAGACGATAGACCCAACAAAGTCGATTCCTCACTTTTCAAAAGGAGCAAGCGGAAGAATGGGAGTAAGAGGTCACCTAGTAGTAGCTGTTGGTCTTCCCACCCTCTGGCACGCATCACATTTCTTGATCTCCTGAAAAGTGTCTCTGTACATGATCGGCCACCAGTAACCGGCGTCCAACATCTTTTCACTGTAATCTTCAGCTCGTAGTGACCTCCAGCATCTTCGTAATGAAGACCCGTGATCACTGGCTTAATCTCTGAAGGTTCAAGGCATCTCCTTAGCTTCTCGTCATGTCCCTTCCTAAACAAGATACTCTGGAAGATGGCGTAAGGACCTGCCTTGTGTAAGAAGACAGCCTTCTGCTCCGCATCCAATCCCTCGGGATACTGTTGGTCTTCCAAGAACTTCCTCAAGTCTTTGAAGATCGACTCTTCTGTAGAAGTCGCAAAGACTGGATCAGAAGATCTAGTCTCGTCTTCTGGGAAGCAGGCGATACGCCCCCCCTCAGATGAAAGTGTCTCTGCGAAAACTGAAAACAACTTCTCGTCAGGGAACTCGTCTTCCACTTCATCTTCTCGTCGTTTCGTCTCCAATCTGGATAGGTAGTCAGTATTAACATGCTATCTTCCAGACCTGTACCAACTGTGTAAGTAAATTCTTGGAGTAGCAGAATCCACCTAGCTATCCTACCAGATAAATCTGCTTTCTTCACAAGATGTTTCAAAGAAAAATGATCCACATAGAAGACAAACGGGTTGGCTAGAAGATAGTGCCTAAACTTTCTACAGGAGTAAATCATGCCAAGACACTCCCTTTCAGTCGTAGAGTACTTCTTCTCTGCATCACTGAGTTGTCTTCCCGCATAGTAGATGGGATAATCCTTCTTCTTCTCATCTTTATGACTCAATACCACCCCTATGGCGAAAGCGGAAACATCCACATAAGTATGGAAGACTCTCTCCCAATCAGGTGACCTTAGGACAGGGGATTCCGACAGAGCCTCTTCATTTCTTCGAATGCTTCTTGTTGCTCAGAAGACCAAATGTAAGGTTCGTCCTTCTTCAGCAACTTGGTAAGTCTTCCTGCTACCTCTGCGTACTTGTCAATAAACCTCCTGTAGTATCCTACGTTGTCCAGGAAGCTTCTCAACTGAGTCAGGTTAGCAGGTGGGTGAAGTTTCATGATGACTTCCACCTTAGCACAGTCGACTTCTATACCTCTTTCAGAAATCCTATGTCCTAGCAAAATTCCCTCTGACATACCGAAGAAGGACTTCTCAGGTTGAAGAGCCAAACGATGTTCTCTACACTTCAAAAAGACTTCCTTAGAAATATCAGGTGGTCTTCTTTCGATCCAAACACACAGAAATCATCCAAGAAGATCTCCATGAAAGTGCGAAGATACTCCTTGAAGATTATAATCATCAATCTCTGGAATGTGGCGGGCGCGTTGTCGCGCTACTTGGCGGCTACATGTTATATTTCTACTCCGACGCTTGAGTTTAGTAATTCTAGAAGTTAGCTTATATTTCTTCTAGTCGTTTATGTATATGTTTGACACCCTTGCATACGGTGTTAACACTATTTTGAGTCTTAGTAGGTTGATCACCATGTTGATAGGGCTTAAGCTCATGGGTTGTATTTGCGTGTCGCCCATGCACGCTTTCTAGCTGATTTAAGTTATTTTTCGGGGCTGCGTGTCGTTTTAAGTAATTTAAGTTTTACGCTGGCACTCTAGGGGGCTTGACGTGGTAGCCTATGAGTAAAACTAAGTTGCCACGTGGTTTAGGGTACTAAAGGACAACCAAGTGGAGCTATGAACTCCCATTGGTCCGTTTTTGTCTTTTGTTAAACTCTAAATTTAGAAACAGCGCTCTAGAGTGGAGTTCGAGCATTTGGTGAGGGATCTTCGAAATCTGAGAGCACAGGGAGAGAGGTCTCGTCATGCCAAGCACTTCCAGTGAAAATTTCGATCGATTTGAGTCAATAAAGACGGAGTTATGAGCAATTGAAGTTCGGATTGTGCTAGAATTGAATCATTCTTGTTGGATTTAGGGTTTTCAGTGTCATTCGCAGCAGATTTGAGGAAATTGCTTCAAAACTTCGAGGTTGTGTTCTCCGCCAGCAGGGCTACGATTTCATAAAAAGTTTCATATCGATTGAGCAACTGAGTAATTCAGGGTGGCCGCTGAAGCTGAGGGGGTCTGAAAAGCTCTTAATCTAGAGCAGCGACTTCAGAGGAGGAGATCTGCAATTCTGTGAACATTCAGGAGTCCCAACTTCACAGGGATGTTCAGCACCCTGTAGTCTGCAAATCCTGTAAGAAACTTTGAAATTGATCGAGCCAAACTCCTGTTATAGGTTGAAATAGCCAGCTAGGTACCAGAAATTGCCGTAGTTTTCTTGCTCAAAACTTTTCTGTTCATATCTCCGTGTCAGAATTTGATCCCAGGCTGAAATTTCGCCTGTGAGTTCAGTAGTACCTCATTTGCATGTAGGGAAAGTTTGGAAGTCTAAACCTTCATAGTTTTCTTCTCCGTGAGTGTCAAAGTTCACCGCCGGATCCTATTACTGCCAGCTAGACCTGAATTTCGCTCTATGAGCATATTACTAGATCTTAAACATCTGTGTGAGTGTTTATAGCCCTATTGTGACCTGAAAGCCAACCTCTTGAGTGAACAACCACAGCCAGAAGCCCGGTGCTTTCCTAGGTAGACGGATTACACTCCGACATACTCTCTTTTTTGGTGAACTCGACGTGAAACACCTAGGGTGGGAGTTTTCTTGAGAGTGTTACAGGATCAGAGATCATGGCCAACCAAGGATCATCAAGTGGAGGTGCTACTGCTGCTCAGCAACCTGTTCAGCTTGATGCTGCTACGATGAAAATGTTCCAGGCTTTTTCCATGTTCATGCAGCAGCAGCAGAGCACAGAGAGGAAGGAGGTATTAGCAACCAAGGCGTTGCAATCTGTGGTGCATCAGATGGATCAGTTCAAGGGGACAGATATTTCCAAGTATGTGCGATACTATGCTAGGGAGATGGAGGTGAACAAGGTATCTGAGAAGGAGATGGTGGAGAACTTTGAACTTGCTGTTGTCCCTGAGATTCGTGGGCGTGTGAAGGAGCTCAAGCAGCAGCAAGGACAGAGTTGGGAGAGCTTTATGCGAGCTCTGAAGGAGGAGTACTACACTGAAGATTCAGAAAGGGTGACCAAGAGAACGTTCTTGGAGTGGGTGGTGAAGCCTAACAAAGGTTTGTCTGTAAATGAGCTGTTAAGGGAGTTTGATCGTCAGTATGCTCAGCTTTCTAGGACTGAGAAGCTTACACTAGAGGTGGAGAAGACTGAGCTTTTCCTACAAGCAGCGGACGAGACTATTCAGGAGAAGCTTGAGCTGTTGCTGGAAGACAAGAGTGAGGAGAGAGGATTGAAGACTGACTGGAAGGAGGTTGAAGAGGCTGTTTCTTTGCTGACCAAGAGACAGAGAAGAAGGGACAAGGTGGTGGTAAGTGAAGCAGCACCTTTGATAATTCCTGTCAAGCAGTTGCGTACTAAGCCTGGTTTGGTAATTGCTAGAGAGGAAGACTCACCGCTTGATGAGTTGATTAAGGGTATGAAGGAGCTTAAGCTTAAGCTCACTAGGTTAGAAGAGAAGGAGCAGAATGTACAGCCTGCTATGCAGAGACCTCAGATGAGAGAAGGCTTTGTTCATCGTTGTATATGGTGTGATAGCCTAGACCATGTAAGAAGAGATTGTGGGGAGTTTTCAGATGCATTGAGGAAGGATCTTATCTTCTTCAAAGATGGTAAGATCCATTTGAGAGAGACTGGGATGATGTTGGGAACCAACTTTGGCAAGGGTGGTATGAAGAGACTCGTGAGTGAGATATCAGCATCACATGCTGTTTCTCTTGTGAATGCTGCTACATGTGGAGTGAAAGTGGAAATGGAGAAAGAGAAAGGGACTACTGGGTTGTGGTCTGATGTAGTGCGGTCCGTAGCTAGAACAGAGTTAGACAAGGATGTACTACGGAGGGTTGGCAACTCAATTCGAGAAACTACAGGATGGAATGACCCTGTAGACACTATGTCAGTGCATGCTTATGTTGCACGAAGTCATCATGAAGCTGTATTAGAAGAAAAACGTAGGAGGGAGGATGCAGGTGAGGCTTCTACAGCCAAACGGCCTGCTACAAGGAGTGAAAGGGGTAGACCAGATGCAAGGCAGGAGACAACACCTACTCGGGAGGAGACTATGGAGGATCTACCATCTACAACACCAAAGGAGAAGGAGAGAAGCAAGGAGAAGGGTAAGATGCCTGCATACAAACTTCAGTCTGACATTGAGATTGCTACAGACTTGAAGCAGGTGTTAGAGAACCGTATCTTGAATGGAAAGGTTGAGTTTACTCTGGGTGAGATTCTTGGGATAGCAAAGCGTGAGTTCCATGAGGTTATCATGGATATCATCAAGAGGAAACGTCAGATTTTGGGTGAAGCAGCTACGCTTAACGCTCTAGGGACCAAACTGTCAGAAGATGAGGAAGATGAGATTGCTGGTTATTGCTCTCAAGTATCAGAGGGAAGATCAGATCAGCATGTGAGGTTTGAAGATGAGGTGGAAGCATCGCAGAAGAGCCATTATTCTCACAACCATTGGGCAAGAGCAACCACAGAGACCTTGGTGAAGTTGGGAGATCTGGAGGAACCTGTGGTGGCATTGATTGATCATGGCTCAGAGATTAATCTGATGTCTAAGGAGCTGTACAAGCGTGGGAGATGGCCCATAGACACCGACCATGGATGGCTTATCCGTGCTGCCAACAACCAGCGAGGAGAACTCTATGGTGCTTGCCCCAACATCAAAGTAACTGTGGGTGACATCAGTGATGTTCAGAATTTCTTTGTACAAGACATGTCAACCTATCCTATCATTCTAGGACAGCCTTACATTACTGCTGTTAGAATGGAGACACGAGTTATGGATGATGGTTCAGCCTATGCTAGGATACGTAGTAGAGACGGCAAAAGAGCTGTTCAGTTTTTGACCGTTGCTGCAGAACATGAGAGAAATCGTGATAGCTTGAGAGACCGTCCACTGCCTAAGATTACTCAGGAGTTTAGAGAGTCTAGGGGTTTTGGCAGAGTACCATTGAAGAGCGAGACTTCAACGGTACAGTAGAGATAAGATTCTCGCCTGATCTAGTAGAGCATGAAGCTTTATCCACTAGCTTCTTGGGATTGACGTCATGTGGATCAGTATGTTACAGGAAGGTTGAGAATCTGAAGAGGTTTGAGAGGCAACATGTGAAGTATGTACAGCAGTCTTTGTGGGATAGTGGAGAGTTAGCAGAAGATGAATACATATCTGGAGTGTTTGAAGAGCAGTATTTGGTAGATACTATAAGAGAGTTGAAATCTATGTTAGAAAGCTCTACAGATGATGTAGATAGAGTGGTGAGAGTGAGCTCCAAGGAGCTTTATGATGTTATTGATAAGTTTATAGATCGACAAGAGGTGTATGTGGAGACCAAGTACAAGTCAGTGGCAAAGAAAGTCAAACCAGTGGCTTTGCCTTTGCCACTCGATTACAATCAGAAGATGGAGCAAGCTGCACGAGAACCGACGCTCAGAGGACCGAGAAGAATTGGGCACCAGTTCACAGAAACAACACTGAAGGAGCTAAGGATTGGAGGTGATGGATTTCTTACCGAGCAAGAGAAGAAGAGCTTCAGGGAGATGCTATCTAGGCATGGTAAGGCGTTTGCGTTTGAGTCACATGATGTGTAGATCCAAGTGTAGTTGCACCTATGGTAATCTTTACTATACCGCATGTGCCTTGGAATCTACGTCCTATCCCTGTACCTAGAGCTCATCTACCAAAGCTGATAGACTTGCTCAATGAGAGGATTAGGATGGGTATCTTGGAACCATCTATAGCTCCCTACTCTAGCAGATGGTTTACTGTTCCGAAGAAGAGTGGAGCTTTGAGATTCATTCAAGATATGCAGCCAGTTAACAAGGTGACTATCAGGAATATGGGTATAGGACCTATTGTAGACGAGTTTGCAGAGGCTTTTGCTGGTCGTGCTATCTATTCAATGGGAGACTTATATTCAAGTTACGATCAGTTTCAGTTATCCTCTGAGAGTAGAGACTTGACTACAATGAGGACACCTTTGGGGTTACTAAGGATGTGCACCCTGCCACAAGGTGCTACCAATTCTGTAGCACATATGATGAATGGCATGAATAAAGTTTTGAGGGATTTCATTCCTGAAAAAACTATGCCATTCCTTGATGATGTGCCGATCAAAGGGTGTGCTGAGGAGGAGAAGAATGAGGTAATGGATCAGAGGGGGTGCCGTAAGTTTGTTGCAGATCACATAGCCGACTGTGATAAGATATTGAGTCGACTGGAGGAGGTTCATTTGACTTTATCAGGAGCAAAGTCTGTATTTGGAGAACAGGAGGTGTTAATAGTGGGACATCTGTGTGGATCCTATGGTCGGAAACCTTGTCCAAACAAGGTTGATGCCATCTGAAGGATGAAGGAGACATGTGGATCAGTTACTGAGGTGAGAAGGTTTCTAGGTGCATGTGTGTTTTATCATATATGGATTCCACACTTTGCACATGTAGCAGATCCGTTGTACAAGTTGCTGAGGAAGGGGCAGAGATTTCAGTGGCAAGAGGAGCAAAGCGAGTCTATGAAGAAGTTGAAGGATCTGTTGTCTTCACCACCAACTCTACGGAAGGTAACATATGAGTTGGGCAGATCTGTTATCCTTACTGTTGATACTAGTCCTATTGGCATTGGATGGGCTGTAGGACAAGATGATAAGGATGGAAATAGATATGTGGTGCGTTTTGGTGTTAAGGTCTTAAGTTCACGGCAGAGAGACTACCCTCAGGTCAAGAGAGAGCTATGGGGAGTAGTTACTGCGATGAAGAGTGATAAGGAATACTTGATAGGAGCACCTGTGGTTGTGGAGACAGATTGTTTACCTCTCTTAGGAATGATCACTAGCTGTACAACTCCAGATATTGCCATGTTGAGGTGGATAGCATATATTAAGTCCTTGAACCCAGAGTTTAGACATATCGCAGGAAAGGACAATCCTGTGGCAGATATGTTATCAAGGGCTAGGTATTACGATGAGAAAGAAATGATAGATGATCAGGAGGATGTGGGAACAGAGTTCTATTCTAGTGCTCTTGCTAGAAGGGATAGAAGCTGTTTTGCAGCTCCATTGGAGTTATTTGAGGAAACTATGTACGATGGCGAGTGGTTGGATCTTGGGCGCTATTTGAGTTCATTGGAAAGGCAAGAAGGCTGGTCTGATGCAGATTTCAAGAGGATCCGTAGAACAGCTTATGGGTACTTTTTATATGGAGGACATCTATGGAAGCGCCCTAAGCTACAAGGAGGTGTACCACAGCGGGTGGTATGTGACCTAGAATTGAAGCAGAAGCTGATCAAGGAGTTCCATGAGAGTCTATGGGCCGGTCATAGAGGAGTTTGGGCTACATTTGCCAAGATGAAGGAGAAGTATTGGTGGAAGGGTATGTATAAGGATGTAGTACAGTTTGTTTCATCCTGTGTACCTTGCCAGATGTATTCCAACGTACGTCATCGTGATGGATTGCATCCTACTTATCCTTTAGCCATTCATTACAAATGGGTAGTGGATCTGGTAACTATGCCATTTGGGCTTGGACAAATGAGGTATCTAGTCTTGGCTAGAGAAGATCTATCTAACCAAGTTGAAGGCCGTGCCTTGAGGACGAAGACCACTGCTAGTGTCTGCCGCTTTCTACTTGAAGATGTTATTTGTAGGTATGGGTGTGTGGGAAAGATCACTGCAGATAGGGGCGAGCTGGATTCACAGGAAGCAGTTGAGTTCTTCAAGCGATTGGGAATCAAGTTGGCGTTAACCACTGCTTACAGTCCTGAAGGGAATGGCAAGAGCGAACGAGGTCATCCGCCAATCATCAAAGCTTTGGTAAAAGCTTGCAAGGGTAAGATCCGTGAATGGCCTAGACTGCTACCATTTGCTTTGTGGGCAGATCGTACAACTCATAGTACCGTTACAGGTTACATGCCAGCAGAGTTGATACTAGGGCAAAAACCTGTGATGCCGATTGAGGAGGTTGTGCCTACTTGGAATGTTTTGCCATGGGAAGATTGTAGAAGTACGGAGGATCTTCTTGCATTAAGGATCCAACAGTTAGAACGGAGACCTGAGGATGTTGCCAAAGCTGTGGAAAGGTTGAAGATTGCTAGAGAGAGAAACAAAGGCAGATTTGATAGAACGCATAGATTACGACCCAAACCAGTTAAAGAAGGTGATTGGGTGTTAGTCTATGATAGTAGTCTTGATAATCAGCATAGCACCATCAGAAAGTTTTCCAAGAGATGGTTCGGACCTTATGTGGTGTTAGAGGTTCATGACAATGCCACATACTCTTTGAGAGAGTTAGATGGTGCAGTGCTCAAGATACCAGTCGCAGGGAAGAGAATCAAGCTCTTTAGAAGGAGAGGGGAGGACCAGAACATTGTAGACCTTACTGAGGATGAAGCTGAAGATTCAATGGAGGTTCAAGATGAGTTTGAAGCCGAAGCTGAAGAGTCTTGATCTGGATGGCACATACCGGAGGATGTGCAGGTTCAGAGGGGGTGGATGTCGCGCTACTTGGCGGCTACATGTTATATTTCTACTCCGACGCTTGAGTTTAGTAATTCTAGAAGTTAGCTTATATTTCTTCTAGTCGTTTATGTATATGTTTGACACCCTTGCATACGGTGTTAACACTATTTTGAGTCTTAGTAGGTTGATCACCATGTTGATAGGGCTTAAGCTCATGGGTTGTATTTGCGTGTCGCCCATGCACGCTTTCTAGCTGATTTAAGTTATTTTTCGGGGCTGCGTGTCGTTTTAAGTAATTTAAGTTTTACGCTGGCACTCTAGGGGGCTTGACGTGGTAGCCTATGAGTAAAACTAAGTTGCCACGTGGTTTAGGGTACTAAAGGACAACCAAGTGGAGCTATGAACTCCCATTGGTCCATTTTTGTCTTTTGTTAAACTCTAAATTTAGAAACAGCGCTCTAGAGTGGAGTTCGAGCATTTGGTGAGGGATCTTCGAAATCTGAGAGCACAGGGAGAGAGGTCTCGTCATGCCAAGCACTTCCAGTGAAAATTTCGATCGATTTGAGTCAATAAAGACGGAGTTATGAGCAATTGAAGTTCGGATTGTGCTAGAATTGAATCATTCTTGTTGGATTTAGGGTTTTCAGTGTCATTCGCAGCAGATTTGAGGAAATTGCTTCAAAACTTCGAGGTTGTGTTCTCCGCCAGCAGGGCTACGATTTCATAAAAAGTTTCATATCGATTGAGCAACTGAGTAATTCAGGGTGGCCGCTGAAGCTGAGGGGGTCTGAAAAGCTCTTAATCTAGAGCAGCGACTTCAGAGGAGGAGATCTGCAATTCTGTGAACATTCAGGAGTCCCAACTTCACAGGGATGTTCAGCACCCTGTAGTCTGCAAATCCTGTAAGAAACTTTGAAATTGATCGAGCCAAACTCCTGTTATAGGTTGAAATAGCCAGCTAGGTACCAGAAATTGCCGTAGTTTTCTTGCTCAAAACTTTTCTGTTCATATCTCCGTGTCAGAATTTGATCCCAGGCTGAAATTTCGCCTGTGAGTTCAGTAGTACCTCATTTGCATGTAGGGAAAGTTTGGAAGTCTAAACCTTCATAGTTTTCTTCTCCGTGAGTGTCAAAGTTCACCGCCGGATCCTATTACTGCCAGCTAGACCTGAATTTCGCTCTATGAGCATATTACTAGATCTTAAACATCTGTGTGAGTGTTTATAGCCCTATTGTGACCTGAAAGCCAACCTCTTGAGTGAACAACCACAGCCAGAAGCCCGGTGCTTTCCTAGGTAGACGGATTACACTCCGACAGCGTTGCATAAACCAAACGGCATTTGATTATACGCGTACGTGCCCCAATCAATAGTGAAAGTGGTTTTCGACTTGTCTTCTTTTCTGATCGAAACTTGGTTGAACTCAGAATACCCATCCAGGAAGCTGTAGAACTCATGTCCTGCTACCTGATCTAACACAGAATTGGTGAACGATAAAGGATGATGATCCTTTTTCGTGGTCAAGTTCAGCTTCCGGAAGTCCTGACACACTCGGATCTTACCTGTCTGTTTTTTTGGCACGATGATAATAGGAGCTACCCATTCACTACTAAGTACTGGGAAGATGACTCCCGCCTTCAGATATTGGTCGATCTGATCCTTCACCAGAAGTGAGTACTTGGGATTGAGCCGATACTGTCTCTGTCGTGCAGGAACAACGCCCTCCAGCAAGTCAATGCGATGCTCTCTCAACTCTCGAGGTATGTCCTTCATGTCTTCTATGATCCACGCGAAGACATCCTGGAACTCCGTCAAAAGTTCTTGAAAGTCTTCCAACTGCTGACCCTCGATCACCTTGGAAAGCTTCAGCTTCTTCCCAGGAGCAACCTCCATTTCTTGAAGATCATCCGGGTTTACCATTCCTTCAGTGTGACTGTACTCACTGGCACCAAAGTATTCCGGTTTGGGAGCTTCTTCCGGTTCAGATTTGTCTTCTGGAAGACCAACTGTCGGATCTTCTAAAGGGAAGACGGTATCTTCGTCTTCTGGAAGACCAACTGTCGGATCTTCCGAAGAGAAGACGGTACTTTCGTCTTCTAGAAGCTCTTCTTCCGCAACTTCGTAACACTCAATGTATCCACAAATCACTTCCTCTGCTATCTCTGTTACTTCTGTAGTACACAAGTTATTCACCACAAACTCATTGTATCGTTCATCCATGTCAGAAGACGCAGCTGAGTCTTCTGAAGTGTATTCCTCTGTCGTAGAAGGTGTTTCACCTTGGTGTCCAATCTTGATCCAAGGAAGCGAGACTTGGTCTTCTCACCGGACTTGGGTGTAGGATTGGGAAATATCAAACGATGTCTTCTCCAATCGGTATTTACATTTGCAGCATACAGCCATGGTCTTCCTATCAACACCTGATATCCAATCCTAGCTACAGGTCGCAAAATGATGTAAGTGAGATAAAAAGATACTCCCCCAATTACCGTCAAGACATCTTTCAGTTGTCCCAAAGGTCGTCTTCTGGTCTAGTCCGCCATTCTGAGGATTCTCGGAGTAGGCTGGAACTCAGTGAAGCCTAGGGCATGCGCCGTTTCTTCAGTCATGATGTTAACTCCGGAGCCGGAATCAATGGGTACCTTCTTCAGCCATGGATCTCCATATCAAGTTCTGGGGCTCCCAAGTCCTCATGCTCTATCCTTAGGATCGGGGTGCTCCGGGGAAGTTTAGCTATTCTCTTCTTCCTCGATCCTCGAAGCACGGATTGTAACAACTTCCTATAACCAACGTTGTCATCCAACAGCTGTTGGAAGGTTACATCCGCCTTCTGATTCCACAAGTCTTGTAAGAAGTCGTTAAGGAACTCGCTTCAGAAGAGTGACTGGTGTTTCCAACAGAGAAGATGTAGTAGCTGCTTCCTTGGGTGGAAGACCAGAATGGTGTCTTCTCTCGACTGGGGGTTGCTCCCGTGAGACAAGGGATGCCGTAGTCGGTGGAGGAAGCTGCTGTACTATCTTCCGTCACTTCTCCAGCTCTTCTTGCATGATCGCTTCAACTTCTTGCCTAATGTCAGGAGCAAAGTACTTCGGATCTTCTCGGTCGTAAGTAGGAGAAGAAGGCCGCTCAGGGGAAGATGACATCTCCTTTCGCTGCTTCTTCTTCTTGATCTCCTTCTGACGAGATTCTGACTTCCTGTAGTGACGAAGGATTTCTCCTTTTGCCCATTTAGTATACAAGATATCGTTCCCACAGAGGATTTGCACAAGTAACGCTGCTCTAAGTTCTAAGATCTGTTCAAACACACAAACACACGGGTTTTGTCTAGAAATTCCGTCTTCTCACAAAACCACACAAAACAACACGTCTTCCAGATACGCCAAATGGTGCTCTGGACCCAAACAAACAACTACCAACTAGAATATCACACAACTATTCACATAGAAGCTCGGGAAGACGATCTTCCTGCTTCCAGGTTGCTTCTTCCGGTCTTCTCGATACCGTCTTCCCGAAGCGATTCTCGTCTTCTAGGGGTTCAACTCGTCTTCTCACACCTCCAGAAGATGATCCTGCTTCGCAGAAGTCGACTAGTAACAGTCGTTACACCTTATTCTCACACTCTCATTCCAACAGGTTAGATTAATCACAGGGTGTATGCCCCCTGTAGCCTTCCCAGGCTTCTGCCTACGGAAGTTGTCTTCCTGCAGCGCTACAACGACATTCACCTTCACGGAAGCTCAATAGAAGTATCGGAAGCTCACTAGAGAAGATAAGAAGATGGGGAAGATGAGGGAAGAGGGGAAGAAGATGAAATCCAAACAAGAGAAAACAGGATGAAAAGAGGCAATTAAGATTCCGACAGGCTTCTAGTCCGGATCCTGACTAACAAGCCATCCCTGCTTGTAATAGTTTGGGGAGGAAGACAACAAACGTGAGTACTGTAGCACCGTCTTCTACTCGAGGATGTCGTCTTCTGTTGCGGAAAGAAGTCTTCTTTCTTCTTCACTTCGCTGCTCTGACTGCTCTGTCTTCTGGGATCACTTACCCAGAAGACCGTTCGTACGTAGATCCCAAGTGCTCTACTGAACGAGTCAAGCTACACTTCCACAACTGTTGACATTCACCGCCACTCAAGAAGAACACTTCCCATGCACAATTGGGAGCGGATTCAATGAACCCACCATCCAGAAGACATGGACGAAGCTGCTGCACTCAAATCCACAATCTATTCCCCGAGAAGAAGTCACAATGGCATTGGGAAGCTCACTCCCGCTACTTCCTGCGTCTACTCCTCGACACACCAGCCTAGCTAACAGGACTGCACGAGGATGCCGTTCCCTGTTCCTAGACTGTTCACTACTTCTATCTACATCGTCGAACCACTGCTGGTGCGGTTATGCAGACCCCTCCTGTATATTCCAAGACTATTCGTATGTTTCCAACAACGGGTGTAGTGCTCTAAGACTGTCTCTGCTCTAATGTGTCTCGTCTGTCTGTCTGTAGAATCGGTGTGTATGTTCAGTTACTGCCGAATTCTACAGAATTGGCAGAGCTCTCAGAGAGCTTTTCTCCTACTCTGCTATCCTACTTAACCATCTCCTCGAGAGTCAGGGGAGGCGACCACCAGGGAGAGAGAGAGAGGCGCTGACAAGAGGTTGTCACCTCACATGCATGCGGTCCCTCTTCCCAATTAGCCATCCACTGTGTTACTCCTACGCTACCTATGCTGCCACATGGAGTCCTAACTATTTTTACATGAAAAACTGCCACCCTTAAGATAGCATGTCCAATCCTACTAAATCTGGAAGTGTCGATTGAGTTTACTAACTACTCTGATTGCTCGGTGGCAATCTCCACATGATCTGCTCCTACCGGAGCTACTACCTCGACTTCTGATGGGCTGGGAAGCCCTGCACTTACCTCGGGTACCACTGAGGTAGCTTCTCTCTCCTCGCTCTTCGCTGGCCCTGCGGTTTCTGCGGCTGCGTCTTCCTCGGCTTCGACTTCGGAAGACGGAATGGTCTTCTGGGAAGACGAGTCGAATGGTGCGTCTTCGGTCTTCTGGGGCACAGATGCAGTACTAGGGACCATGGCGATCTCATAGGGGTCCAGGGAAGTCGCTTCCTCTACGCGGAATACCTGGGAAGACGGCTCGTCTTCCTGTCTTCCAGAAGACATCATGTCTTCCGGGGCGTCTTCTGGAGTCTTCTCGTCTTCCAACGCTGTCACCACCAAGTGTACAGCGAGATCGAACTCCTCCTTCTCCATTCCGGATCCAGTCGAGGGTGTTGGGGCTTGGGAAGATGCGGTTGCAGGTGTCGGAAGTGAGGGAAGACCATAAAGTGTCTTCACTCCTTCTATCTGTCTATCCAGGTACCTGAACATGCTATCTCTGCATTCCACCAACCTCGTCTTGGACTCGCTGTCCCATTCCCTAGCTAAGGTAAGTAACTTCTTACCCGCGGTGAAGTTGAACTTCTTCCGAAGCGCTTCTACCGACTGAGCTAGCATCTTCTGCGCACGGGCCTCTGCTGCTTCCCTCTGCGTCTTCTCAGCTGCAGCTCGCGCTTCTGGGGCTTCTCGCTGCGTCTTCCAAGTGGTCTGCTCTTCTGCGAGGGCAGTGATCTTCTCCCGCACTCGGAGGACTTCCTGATCACGCTGCTGTACTCGCGCCTGCAACTCCTGGTTGCTCTTCCGAAGTTGCATCGACTCCTTGGCAGAAGCGGCTGCTTCCGCCTTGTACCTGGCTGCAAGCTTCTCCGTGGTGCGGAGACTAGCTTCCAGCGACTCCGTCTTCTGCTGGCTGTCTTCCTGTCGCAGCAAGGTGCGCAGGCCGAATCCAGGCTGTAAGGGCTTCTCTTGTGCCTTCGCTCTCCTTTCCAGCAACTCCATAGCGGGCTGGATCTCCTTCTGGAAGTAGGCACTGAACTCCTCCAGTCGTCTTCCTGCAGAAGACAAGTTCATCCCCACCACTCGCTCGATGGTGTCGACTTCGTCTTCCAGAGGCAAGGGAGCCTCTTCCACCACTACGGTCTTCATCTTCTGCGCACGAGAAGAAGCTACTCTTCTCATCTTACGGGGTGGAAGACTCCTCGTTGCAGGAGCGGCTCTCCTCTTTGTGCTTCCTCGCATCGCAGTAGGAGTACCCATCCATCCTTCATCTTCTGGAGTCTTCGGAAGACTCCCAGGTGTTACAGAAGCTGTCTTTTGCTCCGATCGGGTACTCAGCAAGTCTTCCTTTGAGTCCGACTCTGATCCTGAATGAATGAGGGAGATGGGTGTCCTCGGTACACTTCTGTGACCCATCTTCCTCACTGGCGTGGCGTCTTCCGACCCACTAGACTCGTCTTCTCTCACCAAAAGCGTCTTCTGGTGAGAGCCGGGCCTCAGCTGTGGCATCAGAGTGGGAGGGGGCGTTGCTGCTGCCTCTCGGTCATCGTCTTCCGAGGTCTCCTCCTTCACCTCCTGTCGCTCCGTTGGCCCATACACTGCCAGCTGATCTTCCTTAAGATCCCCCATGGCTACATACAAGTAGCAGAAGAAGGGCGTCAGATGTCCTCCCGCCGGGGTACCCAAGTATGCTAACTCCGTCTGTACGTAGCTGTGGATGTACGCGCCCCAGTAGATTGACACTCTGTCATCCCACACTGATTCCAAGAACTCCACGTCCTGATCTCCTAAGTACCTTGTCTTCTGCGCTTTTCCCTTGGGGAAAAGATGCAGAAACAACTTCGCCAGAAGTCGCTTCTTCGGCTCCCGGTAAAACTCTATCTTCCAACCGTTCCTCCCCTGCCTGTCTTCCACGAAAAGGCAGGTGGTACTCCCAGGCACATGCCATGAACTCACAATCCTAGGCAAGATCTTCTTCTCGTACCAATAGCCTCGGTTCTCGGTCTCAGGCCTGTGAAACGCCTTACGCCACCAGTCTTCAGTCCAGGAAGATGATCTTCCCCGAGCAACTCCTGCCTTTGCAGGTACACGGTTACGTGGTGGTAACGCGGCCCACACTTCCTCCAGAAGCCCTTGATCTGCGAGGTTCCAATCCCACAGGAAGAAGTCGAGGCCCAACTCCTTGAGGAAAGGAGTGGCCTCGGCCAATTCTGCCGCTGGTAACACCAAGCCTCGCGGATGCATCGACATACCTGGAAGATCTGCTGCACTAAACCACAAGCACCTACTATGAGCTTGAAGGCTTAGTTCTTCCCGAGTGCCCACAGTCTAGCTTCTACTTCTCAGAAGACGAAACTAGTCTTCCAGAAGACAGCTACTCCGTCTTCCGGGATTCTAACAGTACTTCCTAGATAGCTCTCGTCTTCCGAGCTATATCTAAACAATCCTATCTAAGCAAGGCCTCGCATGGATTACCAAGAAGACAACCCACCTTGCATTACATCCTACTTCCTATCAGAAGATACAAGATATGCGAGAAGTAGAGTATGAGAAAGGTTCAGAAGATGGTTGCGGGCTCCTGCGGTGACAGTGGCCTCTGGGAAGACACTTGGGACAACGTCCGATTTAATGTCGTTCTCGGAAGACTTCTCCAAGTCAGACTTCCCTTCACTGGTCTCACCTGTCTTCTTCTTCCTACGCGCAATCTATCCTCACAACAGACTCAAGACATGTGCACTCTGTTCTTCTGACTTCTCACCTCTCATACGCACTCAGAAGAAGCTTGCTGCATGATGGGAAGACATGACCCTCGACCATTCCCTCCAGATTCTGCCAGCAAGTCCTCTCACAACTCTCTTCTAAGTTCGGGAAGAAGAAGGAACGGCTGCTATGGGTCAGACAGAAGAGACCCGAATGGACCCTCGCGTCTTCTCGCTCATTTTGCCAGCCTTCCAATCTTCTAGTCTCTCTAGGAAGATGGGGAGTTGAGAAGCTTGGAAGACCGGGAGGCACAGGCCTAGTTCCCGACTTCCAACTTCTCGAAATAACAAAACAACTCACCACTCTACTCAAGATTCATACCAAGTCTCTCTAAACACAAAAATAAAGCAAATCCACTCTCGATACGAATTGTGTTCAGTCGACTTCCGAAGACAGTCTTCCGAAGATGTCTTCCGAAGACAGTCAAGTTCAAGAAGCGTCTTCCGAAGATGTTCCCATCTTCCGAATCGTCTTCTGTTCCAAGTTTCGGGGATAGAGAGGTAAGGGGGTAGGAAAATTGATAGTCGGAGTCTCCAATTTGAGGGCTAGGAGTAGGGAAGCTCGAATTGAGCTCGGGAAGAAGCAAGGAGATGTCTCGACAGAAATTGGGCAGCGCTTCCGCGCCCAATGTCTCAATAGAAAGAATGGGGGTGGGGTAATCGATCAGGCTGCCTGCACATAATCAAGGAAGCGCGGGGAGTACCAAGAAAAGGCGAGAAGACGTGGGAGGGGAAAAGAACAGGGGGAAGAACCTCTACAGTCTTCTTCGGCTCCCCGAGTTGCCTTCGACCTCCGCGCGCTTCTGGCTCTTGTCCTAGCTTCCAATGCGACTCCACACGACTGCGCCTGCTGTCAATTTCGGTTCACACCTCGATTCCACCTCTGCTTCTACTCGTCACTCTTCACTGTCAGCTTCTCGGAAGCTCCACAGAAACGCCTTCGCTTTCTCTGCTGTTTGTGCTCCCGCAATTCGCTCTCACCCTTCGACTAGCTGCCAATTTACTCTCTCCTACCTCGATGTCTCACTCGATTCCTCTCTCAATGCTAGCTCGAAGTTCACTCTCTCAATCGATCTTCTTCAGGCGCACTGTGCTGCGGGAAGTTAGAATGCGCTAATGCGCTTCCTTACGCATCTTCCCCGCAGATTAGGGGTTTCGACCCTAGGTGTCTTCTTCGACCTACCTACCACCTGGTGCTTACTCAGTAGGTACACCTACTTGTTTACCCGAAAACTCGTGGTCAGGCCTTCGTGATCGCTGTCTTCCGGAAGACAGGTGTCTTCCGCCGTCTTCTCATCTTCCGCCGTCTTCTCGTCTTCTGAAGACGCAACTGAGAAGACGATCTTCCGAAGACGGTCGTCTTCTGAAGAAGTCAACTTCTGAAGAAGTCAACTTCTTATTACAAACAGCTCTTAAGATCATCTTCCTGTTAAGGAAGACGTAACCTTAAGTAACAACGCTTCTTCAGTTATACAAACAAGTCATTATCCTTAAAAATTTCAAAAATTTGTGCATCTTGTAATTTGTGGGCACCACATACGCCCACCCTCACATGTTTGCGTCCCCGCAAACATCAGTGGTTCATGCACTCCTGTTTACGTCCAGTACTTCTTGACGCTGTCGTGTTGTGGATTGGCTAGGGTGTGAAACCACCACATATCCTTCGTACGTGTTTGGTGTTGAGGAGCCACTGGGACCTTATCTGGTCAAAAGATAAGGCTCCACGTGGACGATCCGTGTACTCTTCGCTGAGTGGAGATAAGAGTAGTACTCTTGTCGTCACATGTGAGATTGATGTATAAGAAGATAGGTGCGCGGAGCTTGGGAGATAGAGTGTTGAGTATCCAAGTCTAGCGTGAGGGTGATCAGTATCATCGGATGAAGTCAGCGGCAGTGCGAGTGGTAGGCATGAACGGAGAACCCTTTCGTGCTCCTGATCTTCCACTTGTGCATCCATTCGTCATTAAGATCCATTGTCTGCCGCGGGATCACTTTCGAGTATTTATGGTAGCTCATTGGGGAGAGTCGTTTATGGCTGCAGTGATGGCTACTCCGGATCCTATCGTTCTTCCCATTGTCACTTACGACGCTGTTTGGGATCTTACTGTCTACATCCTACTTTGATGTGATATGGATCCTCCATTGGATCTAAACTTTCCAGCGAGAGTTCCGTTCAACACCTGGGTCGAAATACGATGTTACAGTCGTCCAAAGGTGGCGCATCGTGAGTTTGTCGTGAGGAACTTCGGTGAGGATTATTATAACCAGATAATAGCTTCATCTGTTCCTTTTGTAGTTCCGTTTATTGTCAACCGTTTTAGAGTCGGGATTCTGACTCTCTATTGAGCGTAGTTTGTACTTCGTGTTTACGTGCTTCGTGGTTGACGGCATCGTCAACGGCACGTGTTTGGAGTTTGTTCAATATAAACTTTGAGGCCGAAATGGTACTCTTGGATAAAAATTCGTTCTTTGTGTGTTTGTCATGTGAGTGAAGACAAAAACCTTTTTGTCAACTTGTTTCTCATTGGTCGAAAGTTTGACCAATCACCTTCTACCAAGTTCCTTTCATGTTTTCGAGGGTAGAGGCACTTCCCGTGGTCCATTCGCAGAGTGTGAGCTATGGTTGGAAAGCTTGGGAGACGAGGATGCCCGTGGACTCGATGGTTGCTGGATTTGAAGCGCGGATGAGAAAGTTACGATCAATTGAAGCTGAGGGGGTCAAATTCGTGACCAATTTCATTTCCGTGAGGTCTTTCTCGCTTTCTGGGAGTTCTGTGAGGTTGCTGGAGATGAATTGACTGTTGCCGGAAAGCTCTTGAGATGGGCTTGCTGATGGACTCAGAGATCGATCGATTCCAAGCCGGAGTGAAAAAGTTATGGCCAGCTGAAGTTGGGTGTCTCAAATCGGAGGTTATGATAGTAGGCGACTGTAAACATGAGACATTGAGAGAGATATGGGGAGTTTGAGATCGAATTTTGCTATGAAACCTTCCAGGGTCTGAGAAGGTACAGTCAGCTACCTACCTGTGAAATTTTGGATTATAGGGTTGAAGGGACACGTTGTTTTTGTGCACAAGGGTCTGCATATCGCCTTGTGTCATTGACGAAAAGGGCTTGGATCATTCCGAGAGTTTGGTTGAGGATCTGCTGGTGAAACTTTACAGAGTGGTAGTGATGGTGACTCATTAGCTTCCTGAGAAGTTTGAGCCGTTTTGATCGAGCGGTTTGTGAGAAATCGAACAGCAAAGTTCTGTCGAAATAGTATCATGTTATAAAAACAGCGATAAGGGCTTGATCGTTCGGAGAGTTTGGTTGAAGATCTGCTGGTGAAATTTTACAGAGTGGTAGTGATGGTGACACATTAGCTTCCTGAGAAGTTTGAGCTGTTTTGATCGAGTGGTTTGTGAGGAATCGAACAGCAAAGTTCTGTTGAAATAGTATCGTGTTATAGAAACAGCGAAATTTGGAAGGGCATAGATGCCAACTCAGAGATGATCTCTCTGCATGTAATACCTTAATAGATAGATTATTCTACAGGCTATCTGCTGGCCTTGGTTTCATTTCATTCTGAGCTGTGGTTGAGGAGTGACAGCGAGGTAAAGTTGAGAGGTTCTTGCCCCGAAAGACGCAAGAGTTAAGACTCTTTTTGAAGAACAGGTCGACCTGGAGGTTTTGCCAGTGCTTCAGAGCACTTGATCATGGGTATGGAGAGTTGCTCACTGTATTTCCTGTGTTTGGATCCTCTCCATACCCGCATGCCTGTTTGTACGCCCAGTTGGTTTTGATTGGATTTGTGTGCGGGCGTTGCGCTTAGGTCTCTTTTCTATTAGGAGTGCTGGTATTTCTCTTGTGGTGAGGCTGGAGTGATGACCAGCAGACCCAAGAGTGCTTGCGGTGATGGCAGGAACAGGTTGCCCGTGCTTGTTACCCCGGTTTTATTCCTAGTCGAGTAGGAGAGAGATCTGCCGAGAGGACGTGGGGATATCGTAGCGAGAAAGGTTCAAAGTGTACTTGAAGATCAGAGAGAGGTTTGGGTGGTCACTGGTTCTGAGTCACGGAGTGCGACACGTACTCTCTACAGCTAGATACCCGGTGTATTCCCAGATAAGAAAGCACGTCACACGACAGTTGGTGAACTCGACGTGAAACTTCTAGGGTGGAGAGTTAGTGAAGTTCTTCTCAGAACTTTACCATGGCCGAGAGACAAGGAGTTGGAAACCCTTCGGGCACGATTCCGCTGCAGCTTGATCCTGCTATAGGGCAAATGTTCCAAGCATTTGCTCTGTACATGGATCAACAACAAGCTGTTCAGCGGAAGGAGGCGATGGCTACCAAGGCTTTGCATTCGGTGGTGGGGACATTGGATCAGTTTGAAGGGAGAAACATCTCCAAGTACCTTAAGTTCTATTCTCGAGAGATGGAGCTGAGTGAGGTACCAGAGAGGGAGATGGTACGGACGTTTGAGCTCGCTGTTGTCCCGGAGTTACGGGAACATGTGAAGGGGCTCATTCAAGCTCATGGGGCTAACTGGGAGGAGTTTTCTCTTCAGTTGAAGGAGGAATACTCTTTGGAGGATGCAGATCGAGTGACTAAGAAGTCATTCATGGAGTGGGTGAACAAACCCAACAAGGAACTAGTTGCTACCGAACTACTTCGGGAGTTTGAGAGACAGTTTCTTCAACTATCTCGGATGGAGAAGCTCACACTTGAGAATGACAAAGTGGAGCTATTTTTACAGTCAGCCAACAGCGAGCTACAAAGGGAGTTAGAGTTGCTGTTGGAAGATCGGACGAAAGACAATGGTCTTACATCTGATTGGAAGAACGTTAGCGAAGCAGTGGGAGTACTTGCGAAGCGAGAATATCAAAGAGGGAAGGTGGTTGTGACTCAAGCACCAAGACCACCGCCTATTGTGATACCACGAAGGCAACCAACGGTGCAGACTGCTCCTCTACCTATTATTTCACTTCCTACTATTCCTATCACTACGGTTGTACCACAGCGGAATCAAGCAATGGAAGATTTGGAGAAGAAGATGAGAGACTTACAGATCAAGTTGACAAGGTTGGAGGAGAAGGATGGGACAACTGAAGGGAGACCTGCACCAAAACAAGGATATGTTCAGAGGTGTATTTGGTGTGACAACACCGACCATCAACGGAAGGAATGCGGGAGTTTCACTGATGCCTTGCAGCAAGGTATAATTTTCTGGAAGGAAGGAAAGATCGCCTTGAGAGACAACGGAGAGACTCTGAGGACCAACTTCGGTAGAGGAGGGATGAAGAAAGTTTTGGAGGATCATCTAACAATGCATGATGTGGCATCGGTAGAAGTTTCTACCTATGGAGTCGAGGTGATTAGCAAAAAGGAGAGTGCCTTTTTGAAACATGAGGATACCACTGATATGTGGAGTCACGCTGTGAGCACGAACAGAAAGGGGAAAATGGCAAGGGAGGAGTTGCTCAGAACAGCCACAGCAATCAGGAGTGCTACTGGATGGGATGATCCCGTAGATGCTATGTCCGTTCATGAAGAGAAGCGTAGGAGAGACGAGGCTGGTCCAAGTGAGGAGAGAGCGGCTCCCAAGAGGCAACTAAGAGGAGATAGACTCCGACAGGAGACTGCACCTCTACGAGAAGAAGCTATGGATGACGTCCTACCTTCTGGGAGTGCAGAGAAGGGTAAGGGTAGGGAGAAGGGCAAAGCTCCCATGTATAAGCTGCAATCAGACATTGAAGCAGCAACCAACATGAAAGAGGTGTTGCAGGAGAAGGTGCTCAATACAAAGATTGAGTTTACCTTGCGAGAGATCCTCGGGATTGCGAAGAAGGAGTTTCATGATGTCATCATTGACATTATTAAGCGGAAGAGGCAATTGACGGGAGAGACCGCAGTATCTAGTGCTCTAGACACAGTGATTACAGAGGAAGAGGAGCGAGAGTTGGTTCATTCTTACAACACTCGTAAAGTTCGGTTTGATGTGGATAAGGAAGAGGACGATAAGATCTCTAGTCATTACACTAGAGGGCATTGGGCAAGAGCCACTACTGAAACCTTAGTGAATGTAAGAGAGATGAAAGATCCGGTGGTTGCTCTCATCGATCATGGATCTGAGATCAATATTGTCTCTAAGGACATCTACAAGCAGGGTGGATGGCCTGTTGATATAGATCATGGTTGGATGATCCGAGCAGCAAACAACACACGAGGAGAACTCTATGGTGCTTGTCCGGATGTGAAGGTGAAGATAGGGAATGTGGTACTTGAACAAAACTTCTTTGTTCAAGATACTACTTCCTATCCGGTTATTCTTGGTCAACCATTCATTACAGCTGTAAGGATGGAGACTAAGGTGTTGGATGACGGTTCTGCTTATGCTCGGATCAGGAGTCAGGATGGCAAAACAACGGTACAGTTCTTGACTGTGTCTGCTAATCATGAGCGTAACCGAGATTACTTGCGGAGCGTGTCTCTACCCAGAGTCACTGAAGAGTTTAAGGATTTTTCCAGAGGGCCACTATAGAGCGAGAGTATAGTGGTATCGATACACAAGAGAAGGTACTCTCGTTGGAGAAGGATAGTGCCTTTTGTACAGGAGTGGTGAGATATTCGGAGAGTGGATTTGCTGTGTATACACAGCTTGCTGATCTTCAGAAATGGGAGAAGAAAGCTGTGCAAAGAACCCAAAAAGATCTAAAAAAGGTTGGTGTGCTTAGTGAGGAGGATAAGATAGAGGGCGTTTACATGGAGATGGATTTGGATGATCCTTTGGAAGAACTTCGTAAGGCTGAACAAAGGAATGAAGACCAAGTTGTCTACATACGTTCTATGGAGCTTTACTCGGCTATAGAGTCATTCCAGATACCTGAAGTCAGAGTTGAGACCAGGTATAAAACGGTGGATAAAAAGGTGAAGCCGGTTGCACAACCGCTACCTAGCGACTCTGACCAACGAGTTCAACAAGCCTCAAAGGAGAAGAGCTTACGGTATCCTGATCAGATAGGTCACAAGTTTACAGAAGCTACGCTTAAGGAGTTGAAGGTTGGTTCTACAGATTTTCTTCTACCTGCTGAGGAGAAGGAGTTCAAGGAGATGTTAAGTAGGCACGGGAAAACATTTGCTTTTGAGCCTTCAGATATTGGGTGTGTAGATCCAAGCGTTGTAGCACCGATGATCATATTTACGGTACCGCATACGCCTTGGGACTTGAGACCAATTCCCGTACCTAGGGCACATCTGCCTAAGCTTATGGAGCTTCTAAAGGAGAAGATGCGGATGAGAATCCTTGAGCCATCGTTTGCACCGTATTCCAGCCGCTGGTTTACAGTGCCGAAGAAGAGCGGAGCGCTACGGTTCATTCAGGATATGCAACCGGTGAATCAGGTGACCATCAGAAATACGGGGATCGGACCTATTGTGGGGGAGTTTGCTGAAGCATTCGCTGGTAGAGCCATTTACTCGATAGGAGACCTTTACTCTGGATACGATCAGTTTCAGCTTGCTGAAAAGAGTAGAGATGTCACTACTATGAGGACACCGTTGGGTTTGGTGAGGATGTGCACATTGCCGCAGGGGGCAACAAATTCTGTTGCACACATGATGAACGGGATGAACAAAGTTCTTCGAGACTTCATCCCGGAGAAGACCATGCCTTTCTTAGATGACATTCCAATCAAAGGATGTGTAGAGGAGCAGAAGGATGAGAGAGTCGATCAGAGGGGGTGTCGAAAATTTGTGGCTGATCATATTCTAGATTGTGATCAGATTTTATCACGGCTCGGGGAGGTTCACTTGACACTATCTGGTGCTAAGTCTTCGTTTGGAGTTCGAGAGGTTGTGATTGTGGGGCACTTATGCGGATGGTTTGGTCGCAAACCTGATCCTAACAAGGTGGATGCCATACAGCGGATGAAGGACACATGTAGCTCAACAACAGAGGTGCGAAGGTTCTTAGGAGCTTGCGTGTTTTATCATGTGTGGATTCCTCATTTTGCTCATGTATCAGATCCACTCTATGGTCTGTTACGGAAGAGCACGAAGTTCAGATGGGAGGAGAGGCATATCGAAGCGGTGCAGAAGCTGAAGCAGTTGTTGTCTTCTCCACCTGTGCTACGAAGGGTGAGTTATGAAGATGGCAAACACGTGATAATCACGGTTGATACAAGTCCGATAGTCATTGGGTGGGCAGTGGGACAAGATGATGAGGATGGAAACCGGTTTGCAATCAGATTTGGAGCCAAAGTGTTGAGTGAGCGACAACGAAACTACCCACAAGTAAAGCGAGAGCTATGGGGGGTAGTTACTGCGATGAAAGTTGAGAAGGACTATTTGATTGGAGCACCGGTGATAGTGGAGACGGATTGTTTGCCACTGTTAGGGATGATTACGAATTGTAACACCCCTGATATCGCTATGTTGCGATGGATTGCTTATATCAAGTCGTTGAATCCGGAATTTAGACACATAGCGGGAAAAGATAACCCGGTAGCAGATATGTTGTCTAGGGCCAGATATGAGAATGAAGAGGATTTGACAGAAGACACAGAGGATATAGGCACGACCGTCTTTTGTAGAGCTCAGAAGGGAATGAATGAACATCAAAACTCATTCATGGAGGAGCTATACGAAGGAGAATGGTTAGACATTGGGCGTTATCTTGGTTCGCTGACCAAGCAACCAGAATGGAATGATGTTCAGTTCAAACAGATCAGGAGGAAGGCTTACAACTACATACAACAAGGGGGCTATCTGTGGAAGCGCGCCAAGCGGAGTGGCGAGATGCCGCAACGGGTTGTGTGTAAGCAAGAGATGCAAACCCAGCTCATTCAAGAATTCCATGAGAGCTTATGGGCTGGACATCGAGGTATTTATGCCACCTTTACCAAACTCAAAGAGAGATATTGGTGTCGTAACATGTACAGAGATGTAGTGCGATTTGTGGAGACGTGTGTAACTTGCCAGATGTACTCTGACATCCGACATCGAGATGAGCTTCATCCTACGTATCCACTTGCAATGCATTACAAGTGGGTAGTAGATCTGGTTACGATGCCGGTTGGGATATGGCAGATGAGATACTTGGTTTTGGCACGGGAGGATCTATCGAACCAAGTCGAAGGACGCGCTCTGCGCACAAACACTACAGAAGGGGTGTGCAGATTTCTACTTGAAGATGTGATCTGCAGATACGGATGTGTTGGGAAGATTACAGCAGACCGCGGAGAACTGAATGCTCACGAAGCTGATATGTTCTTCAAGAGGCGGGGAATCAAGTTAGCTCTTACCATGGCTTACAACCCAGAAGGAAATGCGAAGAGTGAGCGTGGCCATCCTCCCATCAGGAAAGCGATTGTGAAAGCTTGCAACGGAAGGGTGAGAGAATGGCCAAGGCTTCTACCATTTGCTCTGTGGGCCGATCGTACAACTCATAGCTCGGTGACCGGGTACATGCCAGCAGAACTAATGCAAGGGCAAAAACCAATCATGCCTATCGAAGAGCAAATACCTACTTGGAGTGTTCTACCTTGGGAAGATAATCTCTCTAGAGAGGATCTTCTCGCTCTTAAGATTCGTCAGTTGGAGCGGAGACCAGAGGATGTGGAGCTAGCTCTGGAACGGTTACGAAAAGCTCGCTTGAAGAACAAAGACAGATTTGATAAGCGACATCGACTACGACCTAAGAAGATCCAGGAAGATGATTGGGTATTGGTATATGATAGCAGCTTGGATAACCAGCATAGAGCGTTGAGAAAGTTTTCTAAACGCTGGTTTGGGCCTTACGTGGTTGTTCGTATTCATGACAATGCCACATACGTACTACGTGAGTTGGATGGTGCACGGCTTAAAGTTCCGATTGCAGGAAAACGGATAAAACTCTTTAAGCGACGAGATGAAGACCCAGACATTGAGGAGATCAGTATCGAGTTTGATCTCTCTCAAGATCAAGATGAGAGTCCAGATGAGAGCGTAGAGCCTGAAGGGGAGACTTCCGAAGAAGAAGATGAGGAAGAAGTGGTATGATGCCAACCACAACGTATGATTAAGTTGGTGCATACCAGAGGATGCACAGGTTCAGAGGGGGTGGATGTCGTGTTGTGGATTGGCTAGGGTGTGAAACCACCACATATCCTTCGTACGTGTTTGGTGTTGAGGAGCCACTGGGACCTTATCTGGTCAAAAGATAAGGCTCCACGTGGACGATCCGTGTACTCTTCGCTGAGTGGAGATAAGAGTAGTACTCTTGTCGTCACATGTGAGATTGATGTATAAGAAGATAGGTGCGCGGAGCTTGGGAGATAGAGTGTTGAGTATCCAAGTCTAGCGTGAGGGTGATCAGTATCATCGGATGAAGTAAGCGGCAGTGCGAGTGGTAGGCATGAACGGAGAACCCTTTCGTGCTCCTGATCTTCCACTTGTGCATCCATTCGTCATTAAGATCCATTGTCTGCCGCGGGATCACTTTCGAGTATTTATGGTAGCTCATTGGGGAGAGTCGTTTATGGCTGCAGTGATGGCTACTCCGGATCCTATCGTTCTTCCCATTGTCACTTACGACGCTGTTTGAGATCTTACTGTCTACATCCTACTTTGATGTGATATGGATCCTCCATTGGATCTAAACTTTCCAGCGAGAGTTCCGTTCAACACCTGGGTCGAAATACGATGTTACAGTCGTCCAAAGGTGGCGCATCGTGAGTTTGTCGTGAGGAACTTCGGTGAGGATTATTATAACCAGATAATAGCTTCATCTGTTCCTTTTGTAGTTCCGTTTATTGTCAACCGTTTTAGAGTCGGGATTCTGACTCTCTATTGAGCGTAGTTTGTACTTCGTGTTTACGTGCTTCGTGGTTGACGGCATCGTCAACGGCACGTGTTTGGAGTTTGTTCAATATAAACTTTGAGACCTAAATGGTACTCTTGGATAAAAATTCGTTCTTTGTGTGTTTGTCATGTGAGTGAAGACAAAAACCTTTTTGTCAACTTGTTTCTCATTGGTCGAAAGTTTGACCAATCACCTTCTACCAAGTTCCTTTCATGTTTTCGAGGGTAGAGGCACTTCCCGTGGTCCATTCGCAGAGTGTGAGCTATGGTTGGAAAGCTTGGGAGACGAGGATGCCCGTGGACTCGATGGTTGCTGGATTTGAAGCGCGGATGAGAAAGTTACGATCAATTGAAGCTGAGGGGGTCAAATTCGTGACCAATTTCATTTCCGTGAGGTCTTTCTCGCTTTCTGGGAGTTCTGTGAGGTTGCTGGAGATGAATTGACTGTTGCCGGAAAGCTCTTGAGATGGGCTTGCTGATGGACTCAGAGATCGATCGATTCCAAGCCGGAGTGAAAAAGTTATGGCCAGCTGAAGTTGGGTGTCTCAAATCGGAGGTTATGATAGTAGGCGACTGTAAACATGAGACATTGAGAGAGATATGGGGAGTTTGAGATCGAATTTTGCTATGAAACCTTCCAGGGTCTGAGAAGGTACAGTCAGCTACCTACCTGTGAAATTTTGGATTATAGGGTTGAAGGGACACGTTGTTTTTGTGCACAAGGGTCTGCATATCGCCTTGTGTCATTGACGAAAAGAGCTTGGATCATTCCGAGAGTTTGGTTGAGGATCTGCTGGTGAAACTTTACAGAGTGGTAATGATGGTGACTCATTAGCTTCCTGAGAAGTTTGAGCCGTTTTGATCGAGCGGTTTGTGAGAAATCGAACAGCAAAGTTCTGTCGAAATAGTATCATGTTATAAAAACAGCGATAAGGGCTTGATCGTTCGGAGAGTTTGGTTGAAGATCTGCTGGTGAAATTTTACAGAGTGGTAGTGATGGTGACACATTAGCTTCCTGAGAAGTTTGAGCTGTTTTGATCGAGTGGTTTGTGAGGAATCGAACAGCAAAGTTCTGTTGAAATAGTATCGTGTTATAGAAACAGCGAAATTTGGAAGGGCATAGATGCCAACTCAGAGATGATCTCTCTGCATGTAATACCTTAATAGATAGATTATTCTACAGGCTATCTGCTGGCCTTGGTTTCATTTCATTCTGAGCTGTGGTTGAGGAGTGACAGCGAGGTAAAGTTGAGAGGTTCTTGCCCCGAAAGACGCAAGAGTTAAGACTCTTTTTGAAGAACAGGTCGACCTGGAGGTTTTGCCAGTGCTTCAGAGCACTTGATCATGGGTATGGAGAGTTGCTCACTGTATTTCCTGTGTTTGGATCCTCTCCATACCCGCATGCCTGTTTGTACGCCCAGTTGGTTTTGATTGGATTTGTGTGCGGGCGTTGCGCTTAGGTCTCTTTTCTATTAGGAGTGCTGGTATTTCTCTTGTGGTGAGGCTGGAGTGATGACCAGCAGACCCAAGAGTGCTTGCGGTGATGGCAGGAACAGGTTGCCCGTGCTTGTTACCCCGGTTTTATTCCTAGTCGAGTAGGAGAGAGATCTGCCGAGAGGACGTGAGGATATCGTAGCGAGAAAAGTTCAAAGTGTACTTGAAGATCAGAGAGAGGTTTGGGTGGTCACTGGTTCTGAGTCACGGAGTGCGACACGTACTCTCTACAGCTAGATACCCGGTGTATTCCCAGATAAGAAAGCACGTCACACGACAACGTGCCACCCATTAACACGAGTGGTCATCAGTGTACCGTCCAACTCTTCCAACTGCAAAGAGCCATTGTCGAAGACCTCTAAGACACGGTAAGGTCCCATCCAGCGAAGATGAAGTTTCCCGGGGAACTTAGTATGACGGTTGTCATAGAGAAGCACCAAGTCCCCGTCCACAACAGTCACCTTTCTCAACTTGCTATCGTAGTTTACCTTACGTTGTGCTTGCACCTCGTATGTCTTCTCCAAAGCTGCATTCCTGTCTTCTTCAAACTCTACGAAGTTCAGAAGACGCTGCTCCTGGCTCTCTTCTTCTCCCATGCGTTCAGATACGGCTAACCGGTATGTTGGGACCTCTAACTCAATGGGCACAATGGGCGTCATGCCGTAAGTTAGGTAGAAAGGTGTCTTCTGAGTAGTGACTTTAGGTGAAATTCTGAAAGCCCACAACACAGATGGCAGTTTCGTGTCCCAGTCATACGCATGGTTAACAGTTACCTTGTTCAGGATGTTACACAGAAGACCGTTCGACTTCTCCGTCAGCCCATTCGCTTTCGGGTTGTATGGCGTCGTCTTCCAATGTTTAATCCTGAAGTATTGGGTCAGGAGGGAGATAGTCTCATTTAAGAAATGAGTGCCCTTATCTGACACCAATTCCAGCGGACATCCATACCTAGTGATGATGTTATGCCATAGGAACCTTGCTACTACTGCGGCATCGTTCTTTCTCGTGGCCTCGCCTTCCACCATCTTGGTGGCATAGTCGGTAGCTATTAAGATGTACCTTGCTCGTGTTCTTCTCGCCACCGGGACGATAGGACCTACAAAGTCGATTCCCCACTTTTCGAACGGGGCAAGCGGAAGAATGGGAGTAAGAGGCCACCTTGTTGTAGCGGTCGGTCTTCCCACCCTCTGGCATGCATCGCACTTCCTGATCTCCTGAAAGATGTCTCGGTACATAGTTGGCCACCAGTATCCGGCGTCTAGCATCTTCTTCACTGTGGTCTTCAATCCGTAGTGACCCCCAGCATCTTCGTAGTGAAGACCTGTGATCACTGCTTTTATCTCTGACGGCTCGAGACATCTTCTCAGCTTCTCGTCATGTCCCTTTCGAAACAGGATACCCTGGAAGATAGCATATGGACCTGCCTTGTGTAAGAAGACGGCCTTCTGCTCCACATCCATTCCCTCGGGATACTGTTGGTCTTCCAAGAACCTTCTCAAGTCCTTGAAGATCGACTCTTCTGTGGAAGTCGCAAAGACTGGATCAGAAGATCTAGCTTCGTCTTCTGGGAAGCAGGCGGTACGCCCCCCCTCAGATGAAAGTGTCTCTGCGAAAACTGAAAACAACTTCTCGTCAGGAAACTCGTCTTCCACTTCATCTTCTCGTCGTTCTGTCTCCAACCTGGATAGGTAGTCAGCATTAACATGCTGTCTTCCAGACCTGTACTCAACTGTGTAAGTAAATTTCTGGAGTAGGAGAATCCACCTAGCTATCCTGCCAGACAAATCTGCTTTCTTTACAAGATGTTTCAAAGAGAAGTGATCTACATAGAAGACAAACGGGTTTGCCAGAAGATAGTGTCTAAACTTCCTACAGGAGTAAATCATGCCAAGACACTCCCTTTCGGTTGTCGAGTACTTCTTCTCTGCATCACTGAGTTGTCTTCCCGCGTAGTAGATGGGGTAATCCTTCTTCTTCTCATCTTTCTGACTCAGCACCACCCCGATGGCAAAAGCAGAAACATCCACATAAATGTGAAAGACTCTTTCTCAATCAGGCGGCCGTAGGACAAGGGATTCCGACAGAAGCCTCTTCATTTCTTCGAATGCTTCCTGCTGCTCAGAAGACCAAATGTATGGTTCGTCTTTCTTCAGCAACTTAGTGAGTCTTCCTGCTACCTCTGCGTACCTGTCAATAAACCTCCTGTAGTATCCTACGTTGCCAAGGAAGCTTCTCAACTGTGTCAGGTTAGCAGGTGGGTGGAGTTTCATGATGACTTCCACCTTAGCACAGTCGACTTCTATACCTCTTCCGGAAATCCTATGTCCTAGCAAGATCCCCTCTGACATACCAAAGAAGCATTTCTCAGGGTGAAGTGCCAAACGATGTTCTCTACACTTCAGAAAACACTTCCTCAGAAATATCAAGTGGTCTTCTCTCGATCCAAACACACAGAAATCATCCAAGAAAATCTCCATAAAGGTGCGAAGATACTCCTTGAAGATTGTAATCATCAACCTCTGGAACGTGGCGGGTGCATTGCATAAACCAAACGGCATTTGATTGTACGCGTACGTGCCCCAATCAGTAGTGAAAGTGGTTTTCGACTTGTCTTCTTCTCTGATTGAAACTTGGTTGTACCCAGAATACCCATCCAGGAAGCTGTAGAACTCATGTCCTGCTACCTGGTCTAACATAGAGTCGGTGAATGGTAAAGGGTGATGATCCTTCTTCGTGGCCAAGTTCAGCTTCCGGAAGTCCTAACACACTCGGATCTTCCCTGTCTGCTTCTTCGGCACGATGACAATGGGAGCTACCCACTCACTGCTAAGTACTGGGAAGATGACTCCTGCCTTCAGGTATTGGTCAATCTGGTCCTTCACCAGAAGCGAGTACTTGGGGTTGAGCCGGTACTGCCTCTGCCGTGCAGGAACAACGCCCTCTAGCAAGTCGATGCGATGCTCTCCCAACTCTCGAGGTATGCCCTTCATGTCTTCTATTGTCCACGCGAAGACATCCTGGAACTCCGTTAGAAGTTCTCGAAAGTCTTCCAACTGCTGGCCCTCGATCACCTTGGAAAGCTTCAGCTTCTTCCCAGGAGCAACCTCCATCTCTTGGAGATCATCCGGGTTCACCATTCCTTCAGTGTGACTGTACTCACTGGCACCAAAGTATTCCGGTTTGGGAGCTTCTTCTAGTTCAGATTCGTCTTCTGGAAGACCAACTATCGGATCTTCCGAAGGGAAGACGGTATTCTCGTCTTCTGGAAGACCAACTATCAGATCTTCCGAAGGGAAGACGGTATTCTCGTCTTCTGGAAGACCAACTATCAGATCTTCCGAAGGGAAGACAGTATTCTCGTCTTCTGGAAGCTCTTCTTCCGCAATCTCGTAGCACTCAATGTATCCACAGACCACATCTTCCACTTTCTCTGCTACTTCTGTAGCACACACGTTATTCACCATAAACTCATTATACCGTTCATCACTGTCAGAAGACGCAGCTGAGTCTTCTGAAGTGTACCCCTCTGTTGTAGACGGAGTTTCACCTTGGTGTCCAATCTTGATCCAAGGAAGCGAGACCTTACTCTTCTCACCTGGCTTGGGTGTAGGATTGGGAAATCTCAAACGATGCCTTCTCCAGTCGGTATTCACATTTGCAGCATACAGCCAGGGTCTTCCTATCAACACCTGATATCCAACCTTAGCTACAGGTCGCAAAATGATGTAAGTGAGGTAAAAAGATACTCCACCAATTATCGTGAGGACATCTTTCAGTTGCCCCAAAGGTCGTCTTCTGGTCTGGTCCGCCATTCTGAGAATTCTCGGAGTAGGCTGGAACTCAGTGAAGCCTAGGGCATGCGCCGTTTCTTCCGTCATGATGTTAACTCCGGAGCCGGAATCAATGGGTACCTTCTTCAGAAGACAACCATGGATCTCCATATCAAGTTCTGGAGCTCCCAAGTCCTCATGCTCTATTCTTAGGATCGGGGTGCTCTTGGGAAGTTTAGCTGCCCTCCTCTTCCTCGATCCTCGAAGCACAGATTGTAACAACTTCATGTAACCAGCGTTGTCATCCAACAGCTGTTGGAAGGTCACATCCGCCTTCTGATTCCACAAGTCTCGCAAGAAGTCGTACGGAGATCTTTTCAGAAGAGTAACTGGTGTTTCCAACAGAGACGATGTAGTGGCTGCTTCCTTGGGTGAAAGACCAGAAGAGTGTCTTCTCTCGACTGGAGGCTGTTCTCGTGAGACAGGTGTTGCCGTAGTCGGTGTAGGAAGCTGCTGTACTATCTTCCGTCTCTTCTCCAGCTCTTCTTGCATGATCGCTTCAACCTCTTGTCTTATGTCAGGAGCAAAGTACTTCGGATCTTCTCGGTCGTAAGTAGGAGAAGATGGCCGCTCGGGAGAAGATGACCTCTCCTTACGCTGCTTCTTCTTCTTGACGTCCTTCTGGCAAGATTCTGACTTCCCTTTGCTTCTGGTACTTACCTTGAACACAGCTTCATCCAAAACTTCCTCCGGAGGCCAACTATCTGAATTCGGGTCAGGATTCCAAACAGTACCATCCGTCAAAGTGAGAGATGACGCTTCTTCAGGTGTCTTCATCTTCTGAGCTGCAGTCATCTTCTGCAGCTGAGGTTCCTTTCCTTCGCGCTTCCCGGGGTCTGGTTCGTCTTCCTCGATATGGAGACAATCCGTACAATCCCCAGGATCTTCTTCTTCTACCGTGATGTGCTGTACCATTGCTAACTCGAGCTTAGAAGATGATGCAGCTTCTGCAGGAGGTGTGGTATCTGCAAATCTCACCATTTGTCGTGGTCGTAAGGTCTGAGGACAATTCCCTGTGAAATGACCGGCTTCCTTACAGTTCCCACACAAGGGCACTTGCCCAATCTGTCTTCTCGGGTGAGGACAGGTGGACCACCAGTGTCCTGTCTCTCCACAATTATTGCACGCTCCAGGAAGAGGATTGAGAGGTCGTTGTGATGAAGAAGGTAGCCAGGGTGTCCTGGTCTGTACATTGCTAGCTCTATCCCTCGGTACATAACGATTATATTGGGCGGGAGGCGTAGGAGTGAAGGGTTGTATCGTCTCGATCCTATAGCAGGTTTCTCCACTGGGATCGTGTAGATATCCCTCATCGTCTTCTTCCCATCCTGCCCAGTTGACAGCCTGGTCCTGCGTACACTGATCTCTGGTGTGTCCAGAAGAGTTACAAAGGTTGCACCAAAGGTTTGGCCGGGAAGTCGTAGGCTGCTTCCGCTTATCCTTCTGGTTCAGAAGATGAACTTTCAGGTCGGCAAATTGCTTCAGAACCTCATCGATGCGGGGATCAGGTGCAGACTGAATGATCTGAGTTTGAGGCATCTTCTGCACAACTTCCTCCCTTGCTCGCGTCTTCTCCTTCTTCTTCTTCCGCGTCTTCTTCTCTTGTTCAGATTCGGATTCTGAACTTTCGACAGTAGACTCTTCAGAAGTAGAGGCTGCTTCCAAATCACTGTTATCAGTTTCAGTGGACTTGGACTTCTTCTTGGACTTCCGGGAAGACTTCTTCGACTTCTTGGACTTCTTCGAGGTCTTCCCTTTGTCTTTCGTCATATTCCGAGTGATGCTCGAGGTTTCATACTGCTCGGCATGCTTCTGTACTTCTGCTAAATCATCACCTCCTCCTCTTCTGCAGTACAATTCCATATCCTGAGACAATCCTCCCAAGTACCAGTCCACAGCTTGCTGAGCACAGTAGCCGGGTCTTCCTTGGTTCTGAGGGATGTGATCCAAGAGATCTTCAAATCTCTCGGTGTAATCCCTCAGTGTCTCTTTTTTCTTCCGTTCGAGCCTCTGAAGCTCTATGAGGGTCATACGATCGTAGCCCACTCCTCTGAATCTCTTCAGAAAGGCTGCCTTCAGAGTAGCCCAAGCGGCCATTACTACAACATCATCCAACGTTTTACTCATCCACTTCCTTCCTTTCCCTTTGATCAAACTGGGGAATACACGGAGTCTGTCAACATCAGCGTCTTCCTTGTTGGATCTAGAGATGGTTTCGAACATCGTGATGAAGTCGTCCGCATCATCATCATCGTCGTACGGATGGTACTTCTGCCGAGTGTGGGAAGCCATGTTGACTGCTGGCTGGTGCAGCTGCCAACTTCTTTCTTCCTCAGGTCCAGGTGGTGGAGATGGTCTTCTCGAAGGTCCAGGCCTGTCTGAATCAGGAAGATCGTCTTCTGAGTCAGAGCTACTGTCACTGCTACCCTCCGAGACGTCTGGAACAATCTCCTCCAGTCTTCCCTCACCTTGAGAAGCTTCTCCCGCACTTGGGAAGACGTCTTCCGAGTAACCAGTACCGAAATCTACTTTATACACGTGATCACCCGGTTGGTTTCTGTCTTCGTCAAAGATTATGCTCGAGATGGAAGGCTCTTCCAACTCTACCGATCGGATCTTCCTGAGCTCTTCTTCTTTCCTTTGGTGTCTCAGGGTTATCCGCTGCTCTCTAGAAGCGGTTCGCTGGGGTGAGTTTACCCACTCAGGATCTTTACCCGTGCGTCTTCTGCTTCTTCCTCCGGTCGGCGGCATCCACCAGAGTACTGAGAACAGATGTCTCTATCCTTCTATCACTAGATCCGGAAGACCAAATGACTGAACAACCGATCACAAGTTCAGAACGTCTTCCTCTCCTGCTTCTGGTTGCACTCACTGCAATCTTCCAAGATCGAGTCTTCCAAGGAGTTCTTGGAAGCAGGGAAGCGGCTTCTTCCAACTTTCCCTGAGGTATCTTATCAGCTTCTGGTTGCGGCTCCTGTCTTCTAGCAAGATAGAATCCCACAACACATTCAACTACAATCGAAGTTAGTTCAAAATGAACCTAACTAATGGCACACAGATCCAGGAAGCTTAGAACCGAAGTTACTAAGATGAAATCCCCGGCAGCGGCGCCAAAAATGGTTCCTCACTATATGTAGTGACGAAGGATTTCTCCTTTTGCCCATTTAGTATACAAGATATCGTTCCCACAGAGGATTTGCACAAGTAACGCTGCTCTAAGTTCTAAGATCTGTTCAAACACACAAACACACGGGTTTTGCCTAGAAATCCCGTCTTCTCACAAAACCACACAAAACAACACGTCTTCCAGATACGCCAAATGGTGCTCTGGACCCAAACAAACAACTACCAACTAGAATATCACACAACTATTCACATAGAAGCTCGGGAAGACGATCTTCCTGCTTCCAGGTTGCTTCTTCCGGTCTTCTCGATACCGTCTTCCCGAAGCGATTCTCGTCTTCTGGGGGTTCAACTCGTCTTCTCACACCTCCAGAAGATGATCCTGCTTCACAGAAGTCGACTAGTAACAGTCGTTACACCTTATTCTCACACTCTCATTCCAACAGGTTAGATTAATCACAGGGTGTATGCCCCCTGTAGCCTTCCCAGGCTTCTGCCTACGGAAGTTGTCTTCCTGCAGCGCTACAACGACATTCACCTTCACGGAAGCTCAATAGAAGTATCGGAAGCTCACTAGAGAAGATAAGAAGATGGGGAAGATGAGGGAAGAGGGGAAGAAGATGAAATCCAAACAAGAGAAAACAGGATGAAAAGAGGCAATTAAGATTCCGACAGGCTTCTAGTCCGGATCCTGACTAACAAGCCATCCCTGCTTGTAATAGTTTGGGGAGGAAGACAACAAACGTGAGTACTGTAGCACCGTCTTCTACTCGAGGATGTCGTCTTCTGTTGCGGAAAGAAGTCTTCTTTCTTCTTCACTTCGCTGCTCTGACTGCTCTGTCTTCTGGGATCACTTACCCAGAAGACCGTTCGTACGTAGATCCCAAGTGCTCTACTGAACGAGTCAAGCTACACTTCCACAACTGTTGACATTCACCGCCACTCAAGAAGAACACTTCCCATGCACAATTGGGAGCGGATTCAATGAACCCACCATCCAGAAGACATGGACGAAGCTGCTGCACTCAAATCCACAATCTATTCCCCGAGAAGAAGTCACAATGGCATTGGGAAGCTCACTCCCGCTACTTCCTGCGTCTACTCCTCGACACACCAGCCTAGCTAACAGGACTGCACGAGGATGCCGTTCCCTGTTCCTAGACTGTTCACTACTTCTATCTACATCGTCGAACCACTGCTGGTGCGGTTATGCAGACCCCTCCTGTATATTCCAAGACTATTCGTATGTTTCCAACAACGGGTGTAGTGCTCTAAGACTGTCTCTGCTCTAATGTGTCTCGTCTGTCTGTCTGTAGAATCGGTGTGTATGTTCAGTTACTGCCGAATTCTACAGAATTGGCAGAGCTCTCAGAGAGCTTTTCTCCTACTCTGCTATCCTACTTAACCATCTCCTCGAGAGTCAGGGGAGGCGACCACCAGGGAGAGAGAGAGAGGCGCTGACAAGAGGTTGTCACCTCACATGCATGCGGTCCCTCTTCCCAATTAGCCATCCACTGTGTTACTCCTACGCTACCTATGCTGCCACATGGAGTCCTAACTATTTTTACATGAAAAACTGCCACCCTTAAGATAGCATGTCCAATCCTACTAAATCTGGAAGTGTCGATTGAGTTTACTAACTACTCTGATTGCTCGGTGGCAATCTCCACATGATCTGCTCCTACCGGAGCTACTACCTCGACTTCTGATGGGCTGGGAAGCCCTGCACTTACCTCGGGTACCACTGAGGTAGCTTCTCTCTCCTCGCTCTTCGCTGGCCCTGCGGTTTCTGCGGCTGCGTCTTCCTCGGCTTCGACTTCGAAAGACGGAATGGTCTTCTGGGAAGACGAGTCGAATGGTGCGTCTTCGGTCTTCTGGGGCACAGATGCAGTACTAGGGACCATGGTGATCTCATAGGGGTCCAGGGAAGTCGCTTCCTCTACGCGGAATACTTGGGAAGACGGCTCGTCTTCCTGTCTTCCAGAAGACATCATGTCTTCCAGAAGACATCATGTCTTCCGGGGCGTCTTCTGGAGTCTTCTCGTCTTCCAACGCTGTCACCACCAAGTGTACAGCGAGATCGACCTCTTCCTTCTCCATTCCGGATCCAGTCGAGGGTGCTGGGGCTTGGGAAGATGCGGTTGCAGGTGTCGGAAGTGAGGGAAGACCATAAAGTGTCTTCACTCCTTCTATCTGTCTATCCAGGTACCTGAACATGCTATCTCTGCATTCCACCAACCTCGTCTTGGACTCGCTGTCCCATTCCCTAGCTAAGGTAAGTAACTTCTTACCCGCGGTGAAGTTGAACTTCTTCCGAAGCGCTTCTACCGACTGAGCTAGCATCTTCTGCGCACGGGCCTCTGCTGCTTCCCTCTGCGTCTTCTCAGCTGCAGCTCGCGCTTCTGCGGCTTCTCGCTGCGTCTTCCAAGTGGTCTGCTCTTCTGCGAGGGCAGTGATCTTCTCCCGCACTCGGAGGACTTCCTGATCACGCTGCTGTACTCGCGCCTGCAACTCCTGGTTGCTCTTCCGAAGTTGCATCGACTCCTTGGCAGAAGCGGCTGCTTCCGCCTTGTACCTGGCTGCAAGCTTCTCCGTGGTGCGGAGACTAGCTTCCAGCGACTCCGTCTTCTGCTGGCTGTCTTCCTGTCGCAGCAAGGTGCGCAGGCCGAATCCAGGCTGTAAGGGCTTCTCTTGTGCCTTCGCTCTCCTTTCCAGCAACTCCATAGCGGGCTGGATCTCCTTCTGGAAGTAGGCACTGAACTCCTCCAGTCGTCTTCCTGCAGAAGACAAGTTCATCTCCACCACTCGCTCGATGGTGTCGACTTCGTCTTCCAGAGGCAAGGGAGCCTCTTCCACCACTACGGTCTTCATCTTCTGCGCACGAGAAGAAGCTACTCTTCTCATCTTACGGGGTGGAAGACTCCTCGTGGCAGGAGCGGCTTTCCTCTTTGTGCTTCCTCGCATCGCAGTAGGAGTACCCATCCATCCTTCATCTTCTGGAGTCTTCGGAAGACTCCCAGGTGTTACAGAAGCTGTCTTCTGCTCCGATCGGGTACTCAGCAAGTCTTCCTTTGAGTCCGACTCTGATCCTGAATGAATGAGGGAGATGGGTGTCCTCGGTACACTTCTATGACCCATCTTCCTCACTGACGTGGCGTCTTCCGACCCACTAGACTCGTCTTCTCTCACCAGAAGCGTCTTCTGGTGAGAGCCGAGCCTCAGCTGTGGCATCAGAGTGGGAGGGGGCGTTGCTGCTGCCTCTCGGTCATCGTCTTCCGAGATCTCCTCCTTCACCTCCTGTCGCTCCGTTGGCCCATACACTGCCAGCTGATCTTCCTTAAGATCCCCCATGGCTACATACAAGTAGCAGAAGAAGGGCGTCAGATGTCCTCCCGCCGGGGTACCCAAGTATGCTAACTCCGTCTGTACGTAGCTGTGGATGTACGCGCCCCAGTAGATTGGCACTCTGTCATCCCACACTGATTCCAAGAACTCCACGTCCTGATCTCCTAAGTACCTTGTCTTCTGCGCTTTTCCCTTGGGGAAAAGATGCAGAAACAACTTCGCCAGAAGTCGCTTCTTCGGCTCCCGGTAAGACTCTATCTTCCAACCGTTCCTCCCCTGCCTGTCTTCCACGAAAAGGCAGGTGGTACTCCCAGGCACATGCCATGAACTCACAATCCTAGGCAAGATCTTCTTCTCGTATCAATAGCCTCGGTTCTCGGTCTCAGGCCTGTGAAACGCCTTACGCCACCAGTCTTCAGTCCAGGAAGATGATCTTCCCCGAGCAACTCCTGCCTTTGCAGGTACACGGTTACGTGGTGGTAACGCGGCCCACACTTCCTCCAGAAGCCCTTGATCTGCGAGGTTCCAATCCCACAGGAAGAAGTCGAGGCCCAACTCCTTGAGGAAAGGAGTGGCCTCGGCCAATTCTGCCGCTGGTAACACCAAGCCTCGCGGATGCATCGACATACCTGGAAGATCTGCTGCACTAAACCACAAGCACCTACTATGAGCTTGAAGGCTCAGTTCTTCCCGAGTGTCCACAGTCTAGCTTCTACTTCTCAGAAGACGAAACTAGTCTTCCAGAAGACAGCTACTCCGTCTTCCGGGATTCTAACAGTACTTCCTAGATAGCTCTCGTCTTCCGAGCTATATCTAAACAATCCTATCTAAGCAAGGCCTCGCATGGATTACCAAGAAGACAACCCACCTTGCATTACATCCTACTTCCTATCAGAAGATACAAGATATGCGAGAAGTAGAGTATGAGAAAGGTTCAGAAGATGGTTGCGGGCTCCTGCGGTGACAGTGGCCTCTGGGAAGACACTTGGGACAACGTCCGATTTAATGTCGTTCTCGGAAGACTTCTCGAAGTCAGACTTCCCTTCACTGGTCTCACCTGTCTTCTTCTTCCTACGCGCAATCTATCCTCACAACAGACTCAAGACATGTGCACTCTGTTCTTCTGACTTCTCACCTCTCATACGCACTCAGAAGAAGCTTGCTGCATGATGGGAAGACATGACCCTCGACCATTCCCTCCAGATTCTGCCAGCAAGTCCTCTCACAACTCTCTTCTAAGTTCGGGAAGAAGAAGGAACGACAGAAAGAAGAGACCCGAATGGACCCTCGCGTCTTCTCGCTCATTTTGCCAGCCTTCCAGTCTTCTAGTCTCTCTAGGAAGATGGGGAGTTGAGAAGCTTGGAAGACCGGGAGGCACAGGCCTAGTTCCCGACTTCCAACTTCTCGAAATAACAAAACAACTCACCACTCTACTCAAGATTCGTACCAAGTCTCTCTAAACACAAAAGCAAAGCAAATCCACTCTCGATACGAATTATGTTCAATCGACTTCCGAAGACAGTCTTCCGAAGATGTCTTCCGAAGACAGTCAAGTTCAAGAAGCGTCTTCCGAAGATGTTCCCATCTTCCGAATCGTCTTTTGTTCCAAGTTTCGGGGATAGAGAGGTAAGGGGGTAGGGAAATTGATAGTCGGAGTCTCCAATTTGAGGGCTAGGAGTAGGGAAGCTCGAATTGAGCTCGGGAAGAAGCAAGGAGATGTCTCGACAGAAATTGGGCAGCGCTTCCGCGCCCAATGTCTCAATAGAAAGAATGGGGGTGGGGTAATCGATCAGGCTGCCTGCACATAATCAAGGAAGCGCGAGGAGTACCAAGAAAAGACGAGAAGAAGTGGGAGGGGAAAAGAACAGGGGGAAGAACCTCTACAGTCTTCTTCGGCTCCCCGAGTTGCCTTCGACCTCCGCGCGCTTCTGGCTCTTGTCCTAGCTTCCAATGCGACTCCACACGACTGCGCCTGCTGTCAATTTCGGTTCACACCTCGATTCCACCTCTGCTTCTACTCGTCACTCTTCACTGTCAGCTTCTCGGAAGCTCCACAGAAACGCCTTCGCTTTCTCTGCTGTTTGTGCTCCCGCAATTCGCTCTCACCCTTCGACTAGCTGCCAATTTACTCTCTCCTACCTCGATGTCTCACTCGATTCCTCTCTCAATGCTAGCTCGAAGTTCACTCTCTCAATCGATCTTCTTCAGGCGCACTGTGCTGCGGGAAGTTAGAATGCGCTAATGCGCTTCCTTACGCATCTTCCCCGCAGATTAGGGGTTTCGACCCTAGGTGTCTTCTTCGACCTACCTACCACCTGGTGCTTACTCAGTAGGTACACCTACTTGTTTACCCGAAAACTCGTGGTCAGGCCTTCGTGATCGCTGTCTTCCGGAAGACAGGTGTCTTCCGCCGTCTTCTCATCTTCCGCCGTCTTCTCGTCTTCTGAAGACGCAACTGAGAAGACGATCTTCCGAAGACGGTCGTCTTCTGAAGAAGTCAACTTCTTATTACAAACAGCTCTTAAGATCATCTTCCTGTTAAGGAAGACGTAACCTTAAGTAACAACGCTTCTTCAGTTATACAAACAAGTCATTATCCTTAAAAATTTCAAAAATTCGTGCATCCTGTAATTTGTGGGCACCACACTTCTCTTTGCTTCTGATACTTACCTTGAACACCGCTTCATCCAGGACTTCTTCTGGAGGCCAGCTGTCTAAATCGGGGCAAGGGTTCCAAACAGTGCCGTCCGCCAAAGTGAAAGAGGAAGCTGCCTCAAGTGACTTCGTCTTCTGAGCGGCAGTCGTCGTCTTCTGCAGCTGAGGTTCCTTTCCTTCACGCTTCTCAGGGTCTGGTTTGTCTTCCTCGATATGAAGACAATCCATACAATCCCCAGGATCTTCTTCTTCTACCGTGATGTGTTGTACCACTGCTAACTCGAGTTTAGAATCTGGTGCAGCTTCTGCAGGAGGCGTGATCTCTGCAAATCTAACCATTTGTCGCGGTCGTAAGGTCTGAGGACAATTTCATGTGAAATGACCTGCTTCCTTACAGTTCCCACACAAGGGCACTTGCCCAATCTGTCTTCTCGGATGAGGATAGGTGGACCATCAGTGTCTTGTCTCTCCACAATTATTGCACGCTCCAAGAAGAGAGTTTAGAGGTCGTTGTGATGAAGAAGGTTGTCAGGGCGTCCTGGTCTGTACATTACTAGCTCTGTCCCTAGGTACATAACGATTATATTGGGCGGGAGGAGTAGGAGTGAAGGGTTGTATCGTCTCGATCCTATAGCAGGTTTCCCCACTGAGATCGTGTAGATATCCCTCATCGTCTTCTTCCCAGCCTGCCCAATTGACAGCTTGGTCCTGCGTACAATGATCTCTAGTGTGCCCGGAAGAGTTACAAAGATTGCACCAAAGGTTTGGCCGGGAAGCCGTAGGTTGCTTCCGCTTGTCCTTCTGGTTCAGAAGATGAACTTTCAAGTCGGCAAACTGCTTCAGAACTTCATCGATACGGGGATCAGGTGCAGACTGAATGATCTGAGTTTGAGGCATCTTCTGCACAACTTCTTTCCTTGATCGTGTCTTCTCCTTCTTCTTCTTCCGTGTCTTCTTCTCTTGTTCAGATTCAGATTATGAACTTTCGACAGTAGACTCTTCAGAAGTAGAGGATACTTCCGAATGACTGTTATCAGTTTCAGTAGACTTGGACTTCCTCTTGGACTTCCTAGAAGACTTCTTCGACTTCTTCGACTTCTTCGAGGTCTTCCCTCTATCTTTCGTCATATTTCGAGTGATGCTCAAGGTTTCATACTGCTCGGCATGCTTTTGTACTTCTACTAAATCATCACTTCCTCCTCTTCTGCAGTACAACTCCATATCCTGAGACAATCCTCCAAGTACCAGTCCACGGCTTGCTGGGCACAATAACCGGGTCTTCCTTGGTTCTGAGGGATGTGATCCAGGAGGTCTTCAAACCTCTCGGTGTAATCCCGCAGTGTCTCTTTCTTCTTCCGTTCGAGCCTCTGAAGTTCTATGAGGGTCATCTGATCATAGCCCACTCCTCTGAACCTCTTCAGAAAAGCTGCCTTCAGAGTAGCCCAAGCGGCCATTACTAACCCATCATCCAACATTTTACTCATCCATTTCCTTCCCTTCCTTATGATCAAACTGGGAAATACACGGAGTCTGTCAACATCCGAGTCTTTCTTGTTGGAGCGAGAGATGATCTCGAACATCGTGATGAAGTCGTCCGCGTCAGCATCATCGTCGTACGGATGGTACTTCTGCCGAGTGTGGGAAGCCATGTCGATTGCCGGCTGGTGCGACTGCCAACTTCTTTCTCCCTCAGGCCCAGGTGGTGGAGATGGTCTTCTCGAAGGTCCAGGCTTGTCTGAATCACGAAGGTCGTCTTCTGAGTCAGAACTACTGTCTCTATCACCTTTTGAGACGTCTGAAACGATCTCCTCTAGTCTTCCTTCACCTTGAGAAAGCTTTTTCCGCACTTGGGAAGACGTCTTCCGAGTAACCAGTACCAAAATCTACTTTATACACGTGATCACCCGGTTGGCTTCTGTCTTCTCCAAAGATTATGCTCGAGATGGAAGGTTCTTCCAACTCTACTGATCGGATCTTCCTGAGCTCTTCTTCTTTCCTTTGGTGTCTCAGAGATATCCGCTGCTCTCTAGAAGCGGTTCGCTGGGGTAAATGTACCCACTCAGGATCTTTACCCGTGCGTCTTCTGCTTCTTTCTCTGGTTGGAGGCATCCACCAGAGTGCTGAGAAGAGATGCCCCTCTTCTTCTAATACTAGATCCGGCAGACCGAATGACTGAACAACCGATCACAGGTTCGGAACGTCTTCTTCTCCTGCTTCCTGTTGTACTCACTGCAGTCTTCCAAGATCGAGTCTTCCAAGAAGCTCTTGGAAGCGGAGAAGCAGCTTCTTCCAGTTCCCTCTGATGTATCTTATCAACTTCTGGTTGCGGTTCCTGTCTTCTAGCAAGATAGAGTCCCACAACACATTCAACTACAATCGAAGTTAGTTCGAAATGAAACTAACTACATGCACACAGATCCAGGAAGCTTAGAACAGAAGTTACTAAGATGAAATTCTTGGCAGCGGTGCCAAAAATGGTGCTCACTATATGTAGTGTCGCATGATTACTCCTTTTGCCCATTTAGTATACAAGATATCGTTCCCACAGAGGATTTGCACAAGTAACGCTGCTCTAAGTTCTAAGATCTGTTCAAACACACAAACACATGGGTTTTGCCTAGAATCCTTCCAGACTCGCCAAAAGGTACTCTGGACCTAAACAAACAACTACTAACTAAAATATCATACAACTATTCACAGAGAAGCTCGGGAAGACGCTTCCTGCTTCCAGGTCACTTCTTCCGGTCTTCTCGATACCGTCTTCCTGAAGCAATTCTCATCTTCTGGGGTTTCAACTCGGCTTCTCACACCTCCAGAAGACTGTCCTGCTTCGCAGAAGTTGACTAGCAATGGCTATTACACCTTACTCACTCTCACATTCCAACGGGTTAGATTAATCACAGGGTGTATGCCCCCTGTAGCCTTCCCAAGCTTCTGCCTACAGAAATGGTCTTCCTGCAGCACTACAACGACATTTACCTTCACGAAAGCTCAATAGAAGTCTCGGAAGCTCACTAGAAGAAGATAAGAAGATGGGGAAGATGGAAGAAGATGGGGAAGAAGAGAAAATCCAAACAAGAGAAAACAAGATGAAAAGGAGAAATTAAGATTCCGACAGACTTCTAGTCCGGATCCTGACTAACAAGCCATCCCTGCTTGTAATAGTTTGGGGAGGAAGACAACAAACGTGCCTACAGTTGCACCGTCTTCTACTTGAGGATGTCGTCTTCTGCTGTGGGAAGAAGGCTTCTTTTTTCTTCTCTCGCTGCTCCGACTACTCTGTCTTCTGGGATCCCTTACTCAAAAGACCATCCGTACGTAGATCCGAAGTGCTCTACTGGACGAGCCAAGCTGCAATTCTACAACTGCTGACAGTCACCGCCACTCAAGAAGAACGCTTCCCATGCACAATCGGGAGTAAATCCAAGAAAACCCACCACCCAGAAGACATTGACAAAGCTTCTGCACTCAAATCAGCAATCCATTCCCCGAGAAGAAGTCACATTGGCATTGGGAAGCTCACTCCCTCTACTTCCTATGCCTACTCCTCGACACACCAGTCTAGACAACAAGACTACACGAGGATGTCGTTCCCTGTTCCTAAACTGTCCACTACCTCTATCTACATCTTCGAACCACTGCTTGTAACGAGCATGCAGATCCCTCCGGTATAATCCCAGTCTATTCGGATGTCTCAAACATCGGGTGTAGTGTGTGTGCGCACAATACACAACAACGTACTTTGTGCGCCCCTCAAATGTGTACTCTCTGTCTAATGTGTCATGAGTCTACACCGTAAAATGTTTGTGTGTGTGAAGATGCATTTCCTACTCTTCGATCCTACTTATGTATCTGCCACGAGAAAACGAGGAGATGACCACCAAGGAGAGATGGGCGCTGTCAGAAGGCTGCCACCCCACATGCAAGATGTTTCCCTTTTCCGGTTTTGCCCTCTACTTTGCTGTTCCAACGCTACCTATGCTGCCACATGGTATCCTAACTAATTTTACACTAAAAACTGCCACCTTTAAGATAGCATGTTCAGTCCTACTAAGTTTAGAAATGTCAACGTCGGTTGTGGTTACTATCTACACTGATTGCTCGGAGGTAATCTCTTCCTGATCTGCTCCTACCGGAGCTCCTAACGCGGCTTCTAATAAGCTAGGAAGCCCTGCGAACACCTCGGGTAACACTGAGGTGGCTTCCTCCTCATCGTTCTTTGCTGGCCATGCTGTCGCTGCTGCTGCTTCTTCCTCGGCTTCTGCTTCGGCTTTTGCTTCTGCTTCTATTTCTGCTTCGGAAGACGGAAGCGTCTTCTGGGAAGCGGAGTCGACTGGTGCTTCCTCGCTCTTCTGGAGCATTAGTTCGGTACTAGGGACCATGGCGACCTCATAGGGGTCCGCGGAAGTCGCTTCCTCCACGCGGAATACCTAGGAAGACGGTTCTTCTTCCTGTCTTCCAGAAGACGTCTTGTCTTCCGGGGCTTCTTCCGGAGTCTTCTCGGCTTCCAACGCTGTCACCACCAAGTGCACAACGAGGCCGAACTCCTCCTTCTCCATGTCGGCACCGATCGATGATACTAGGACTTGAGAAGATGTAGTTACCGGTGGCGGAGTTGAGGGAAGACCATAGAGTGTCTTCACCCCCTCTATCTATCTATCCAAGTACCGGAACATACTCTCCTTGCACTCTACCAACATCGTCTTGGACTCATCGTCCCACTCTCTAGCCAAGGTAAGCAACTTCCTACCCGCGGTGAAGTTGAACTTCTTCCAAAGCGCTTCCATCAACTGTGCTAGTATCTCCTGCGCACGAGTTTCTGCTGCTTCCCGCTGCATCTTGTCGGCTGCAACTCGCGCTTCTGCGACTTCTTGCTGTGTCTTCCATCTTGTCTTCTCCTCTGCGAGGGCGGTGATCTTCCCTCATACTCGGAGAACCTCTTGGTCGTGTTGCTGTAAACGCGCTTGCAACTCCTGGTTGCTCTTCTTCAGTTGGATCAGCTCCTTGGCAGAAGCGGCTACTTTCGCGTTGTACCTCGCTGCGAGCTTCTCCGTGGTGTGGAGACTAGCTTCCAGTGCTTCTGTCTTCTTCTAGCCTTCTTCCTGACGCATCAAGGTGCGCAGACCAAATCCAAGCTGTAAAGACTTCTCCTGAGCCTTCGCTCTCTTCTCTAGCAACTCCATAGCTGGCTGGATCTTTGAGTGGAAGAAGGCACTGAACTCTTCCAGTCTTCTTCCTGCGGAAGACAGGTTCATCTCCACAATCCGATCGGAGGTGTCGACCTTGTCTTCCAGAGGCAAGGATGCCTCTTCCACCACTATGGTCTTCAGCTTCTGCACACGGATGAGAAGCTACTCTTCTCATCTTCCGGGGTGGAAGATCTCTCCTCATGGTAGAAGCGGTCCTCTTTACTGCGCTTCTTCGCATCGCAGTAGGAGTATCCATCCATCCTTCGTCTTCTAGAGTCTTCGGAAGACTCCCTGGTGTGGCAGAAGCGGTCTTCTGCTCCGGTCGGATACTCAGCGGCTCTTCCTGTGAGTCAGACTCCGATCTCGAATGAATGAGGGAGGTGATCTTCCTAGGTACACTTCTAAGACCCATCTTCCTCGGAGGCGTGGCGTCTTCCGACCCATTGGAGTCATCTTCTCTCACCAGAAGCGTCTTCTGATGAGTGCTTGGTCTCAGCTGCGGCATCAGAGCGGGGGGAGGGGGGGGAGAGTTACGGCTGCTGCTCGATCGTCTTCTTCCGAGGTCTCCTCCTTCGTCTTATGTTGCCATGTTGGTCCATACTTCACCAACTGATCTTCCGTGAGATCCCCCATGGCTACGTACAAGTAACAGAGGAAAGGTGTCAAGTGTCCTCCTGCCGGGGTACCTAAGTATGCTAGCTCCGTCTGTACATATACGTGGAAGAATGCGCCCCAATTGACGGACACTCCTTCCTTGCACACTGCTTCCAGGAACTCCACGTCCTGATCTCCAAGGTACCTCGTCTTCTGCGCTTTCTCCTTGAGAAAGAGATGCAGAAATAGCTTCGCCAGAAGTCGCTTCTTCGGCTTTCGGTAAGATTCTACCTTCCATCCGTTCCTTCCCTGCCTGTCCTCCATGAAGAGGCAAGTTGTGCTTCCAGGCACATGCCACTCACTCACGATCCTGGGTAAGATCTTCTTCTCGAGCCAATAACCTCGGTCCTCGGATTCTGACATGTGGAAGGCCTTGCGTCACCAATCTTCAGTCTAGGAAGATGGTCTTCCTCGAGCTACTCTTGCCTTCGCATGTACACGGTTGCGAGGCGGTAAAGCTGCCCAGACCTCCTCCAGAAGACCCTTGTCGGCGAGGTTCCAATCCCACAGGAAGAAGTCGAGACCCAACTCCTTGAGGAAGGGTTTGGCCTCGGCCAACTCTGCTGCGGGTAACACCAACCCTCGAGGATGCATCGACATACTTGGAAATCTGTTGCACTAAGCCACACGCACTTACTGTGAGCTGAAGGCTCAGTCCTTCCCAAGTGCCCACAGTCTAGCTTCTACTTCTCAGAAGACGAAACTAGTCTTCCAAAAGACAACTACTCCGGCTTCCGGGATTCTAACAGTGCTTCCTAGATAGCTCTCGTCTTCCGAGCTATATCTAAACAATCCTAACTAAGCAAGGCCTCGCATGGATTCCTCAGAAGACAACCCACCTTGCATTACATCCTACTTCCTATCAGAAGATGGAAAATGTGCGAGAAGCAAAGTGTATGAACAAGTTCCAGAAGATGATCGCGGCTCCTACTGTGATAGTGGTCTCTGGGAAGACCCCCGGGACAGCTTCTGATTCAATATCTTTCTCGAAAGACCTCCCGAAGTCAGGCTTCCCTTCACTGATCTCACCTGTCTTCGACTTCCGACTCGCAATCTAACCTCACAACAGACACGAAACCTTCATACTCTGTTCTTTCGACTTCTCATCTCACATACACACTCAGAAGAAGCTTGCTGCATGATGAGAAGACATGACCCTCGACCATTCTCTCCAGATTTTGTCAGCAAGACTTCTCACGACTCTCTCCTAAGTTCAAGAAGAAGAAAGAAGGAATGGACTGCTATGGATCGGACAGAAGAGACCCGAAATGGACCCTCACGTCTTCTCGCGCATTTTGCCAGCCCCTCCAGTCTTCTAGTCTCTCTAGGAAGATGTGGATTTGAGAAGCTTGGAAGACCGGGAGACACAGGCCTAGTTCTCGACTTCCAACTTCTCGAAATAACAAACAACTCACCAAGCCACTCGGAATTCGTACCAAGCCTCTCTTAACACAAAAGCAAAGCAACTCCACTCTTGATACAAATTGTGTACAATCGACTTCCGAAGACAGTCAGGCTTCCGAAACGTCTTCCGAAGACAAACAGGTTTCAAAAGCGTCTTCCGAAGATGTTCTAATCTTCCGAAGCGTCTTCTGTTCAAGGTTTCGGGAGTAGAGGGATGATAGGGTAGAGAAATTGATAGCTGGGATCTCCAATTTGAGGGCTAGGAGTAGGGAAGCTCGAATTGAACTCGGGAAGAAGCAAGAAGATGTCTGACGGAAATTGGGCAGCGCTTCCGCACCCAATGTCAAAATAGCAAAATAAGGATGGAGGATTGATCGATCAGGTTGTCTGCAAACAACCGGGGAAGCGCGGGGGATACCAAACAAAGGCGAGAAGCAGTGGGGAAGGAAAAAGAACATGGGAAGAACCTCTACTATCTTCTGTCTGCTTCCCGAGCTGTCTTCGATCTTCCGCGCGCTTTTGGCTCTGGTTCTAGCTCCAATGCGACTCCACAAAACTGCTTCTACTGTCAGCTCCTTACTACGCCTCAATCGATCAAGTCGTTTACTTTCGATTCCACTCAGCCGTCCTCCAATGTCAGCTTCCGGGAGTTCACAGAAAAACTCTTATAGCTCGATATGCTTCTACTCTCAGTAATTCGACCTTACCTTCCTTCTAGCTTCGAATCAATCCTGACCTCACTCAATTTCACCTCGCTGGCTTCCTCACTCAAATCAATCACTCTTGAATCGATCTTCTCAACCAAGAAGCGCTGTTGCTGCGGGAAGCTGAAATGTGCTAATGCGCTTCTTGCGCATCTTCCCTGCAGTTTAGAGGTTTTGACCCTCTCGACCTACCTAACCTATTTGGTGCTACCTAGTAGGTGCACCTACTTCTTACGTGGTGAAGCTTTCGCGGTTGTCGTCTTCCGGAAGATACGTGTCTTCCGTCTTCCGCCGTCTTGCGTCTTCGGAAGACGCAATCGAGAAGACGCTTCTCGGAAGACGGTCGTCTTCCGAAGAAGTCAACTTCTTATTACAAAAAGCTCGTAAGATCATCTTCCTTCTAAGGAAGTCGTAATCTTAAGTAACAACGCTTTTTCAGTTATACAAACAAGTTATTAATCTTAAAAAATTCAAAAATTCATGAATCCTGTAATTTGTGGGACACCACACGGACTTTAGCTTCTCCGTTAGCTGGGTCACCTTCTCCTCGGCATCTTGTAAGCTGTTTCCAAGTTCAGATCTTTCAGCGCCAGATTCCTCGAGACTTGGAATCTTTGCCTTTGCATCCAAGAGCTCAGCTTTTAAAGATTCCATCGCATCCTGGTGAGATTTGAAACTCTCTTCATGTGTTTTGATCAGACTCTCCAATTCGATTGACATAGCTGTAGATTGGTGCCTTTCATGGCAGTTTAAATTGCAAAACCAAGACTGGTCTAAAGTCCAAGACATGAGTTTCCCACCATCGATCGAACATGTAAATCATCTCGAAGGACAGTCCGTCTGTTCACCATACGGGGTGATTCGTGCCAGGTCGGATTGCCCCCAACTCCCCAACACCCTAGCTTTCAGATCTCGCCACATACCGACTGCTAATCCGTATCACATCGTCTTTGCGGGTCTGTTGCTCGAGATCTTCGACTCTGTCTTCTACTTGTGCTTCAATTACCTTTTGCAAGTTCTGTAGATGCGCGAAAGATCAATGCCTTCCCTCCATATGAAAAACGTGCAACGCTAGTTATACATGCACACATACACGCACAAAACAAGAAAAAGAAAAAGCAAAGGCTCTCGGTAACCTTCCAATGCAAACATGTCAATAATCAACCTAAAAGTGCTCGTAGTTCTCCCAAGCTTAAGCATACGAGTGACGTCCACGAACACCTGGTCGTCGGTTATGGACTAGCTCATCCATAACTGAAGCCATCATCAAGAATAATGTCTGCGAATAATTCATCTGTCTCTCAAAAGACAGATTCTGCAAGGGTGATGGGAAGTAACCTACGATAAGACTTCATCAACAAGATTCTCGTTCCCAACAAATGTTCTACTACGGCAACCATTTCCTCTTTTTTGATATCTTGCACGAACCCATTACACAGAACGTTACGATCGGAGCATCTGAGACCAGAAAGGGTTTCCAAACTCGTTTACAGTACCTTACTTAAATAAATAATTCAGATTCTGTATTGAAGTTCTTACAAACTAAGCTCACGTTATCGTATAACGTGTTTTTCTGTCTAGGAATACACTGGGTATATGGCTGTGTAGAGGTATGTGGATTGACAAGGTTGGATCTAGATCTGAATGTTTTCACTCAAATGTTTCACGATCTACTCTTCTAGCCCGAGTGACCTTGTATCCGCTCGGCTCGAGTTTAAAACTTACTACGATCCAAGGTTACGTATAGGTTGCATAAACTTGTGTTACAAACAGATCTTTTGTACTCTAACTAACAATACTCAGATCTGTATTATCTAACTGAAGTTATTCATCTATATCACTGGAAGCCTGACTTCTGAATAGCTCCCCAGCGACGCTAACTGACCATCAATCCAACTATCACAACTTCATAATACAACCAGAAGATACTAAGATCACTCAATCAACTTGATAGAGTATCGATACAACTTGCTGTACACCTTGGCCTATCAAGCATTCCAGCAAGGTAGAGCATGCATGCTTCAAGACACTACTCAGGTCTCAATATAGCACCAACAGCGATAATACCTGGCAGCTCCGAGAACCCAAACAGCGGCTTAAGACTCATGGCGACTCCGGTCTCCTTCATCACCAAGAGCTGAAATCAGCCCCCACACCTTCCAATGTCGAGTTGTATGCAGGCATGGCAGTTTCAGCAACAAACTCCTCTCCAAATTGATCGAAAATGACCAAAATGACCATAGATGATACCGAAAAATCTGAAATTGCTAATAATAGAAGTATCTTTGAACTTTGAGACCTCAGTCCTCCCAAACCAGTCGACCAATGATGATCAAACTTCACAGGAAGCTTGATTGGACCCTTCACTCCTACCCTGAACAATTTTCAGATCGAAATCTTAAACCAATTCTCATATATGGATCAAACCGTAATCTGTGCTAACTTCAGAGCTTTACAGACCCAGGTACATTTGATCCAAGATTCTGAACAAACTACTCGACCATTTGAGGTGAAACTTCCCAAGTATCTTACTGATAAGACATGCTTCAATCCTGGAAAGTTTCACTCAGAAATTCGAGACAGAACTTAAGCAATAGCAAACTATCCATGACTATCACAGTTCGTTGTCCCCGTCTTATCCCGTCTGCACTTCTCAACTTCAATCGGTCGGTTCAGAATCCAAATCGATCAAGAACCTGATGAAATTGATATCAAAACGACCAGCACGTCGTCAGCTCTCCAACCCAACAGACAGCTCCTCAAAACTCCTCGCGAGTCTCTCGGAATAACCAGAAACGTAGCAGTAGGTACGAATTTCACCCCCCTCCACTCAATCGATCATAACGCGCTCATCCTTCCATGAAATCGACCGATTCTTCAGCCCAGATTGTAGCCCCGGTCGAGAGCTCTCCAACCATACCCTTCGTTTCGCGAATGGACCTCCGAAGCCTCCAGAAACCACAGAAACGTCGCGAGGATCAGCTAGAACACCATTGGTCCAAAAGTGAACCAATAAGAGCAAAAAGAGCTTTACTTTTTGTCTTTTCTCCTCTTAACTTTTCCCTTAGAACGAATTTTTACTACCAAGGAGACATAAGACATCAACAACACTCTAAGACCTCAGAAAATCCTTCAGATGTGTCGATGGATTCTTCGCGGTCCGTAACTACATAGAAGCGCTCAACCAGAATGAAACCAGCGAGTCGCAGACTAATACAACGTCAATATTACAACCTGAAAACGTTCTACAATAAAAGGTACGACAAAAGGAAATGGTGAAGCTATCACTCGATTGTAATATTCTTGCCCGAAGTTTCTCACGATCCAAGCCCCATGATTGATCTTCGGTCTGCAATGACACCGGACATCGACCCAAAGATTGAAAGGAACGTTCGATGGATAGTTGAGATCCATTGTTCCTCACAACAAAATGTACACCGTCATATCCCAAGTCTCTCCGTATGTAACAATTGGAAGGATCATCGGAAGCTGTAACTCCATCATTCTTCTCATGAATTCATCGCCAAAGTATGCAACTAACCACTGTCGAAAGTGATCGCGGTGGATGCAATGAAGCTTGATGTGAAACGGATTCAAGAAAGGAAGATCCGGAGCCGGTAACAGACCTCCGTCCATAACCACCACTCATGTAGTTCTTCACTCCTCCATGCAGACTATCGAGAACCCTTACGAATCACCCGCTGAGAGAGAATGTCATATGAACCTTTGACCCACCATTTTATACACAAATGCGGCGACAAGGACCACTAAAGTGAACGCGCACAGATCGATGACTTGGCACGTTCCTCTATCGTGCGATCACTTAAACAGATAATCACAAACGTGGCACTCATCACACCGTTCGGCGAGTTACGCGATACGGTTCACGAAACACGGAAAAGAAACACAACATAGGTTACACAGGAATTTCACACAGGAGCCGAACCACAACACGACAGCGTCACACACAAAGTTCTTACAAACTAAGCTCGTGTCTTACACATATTTAGAAGAAACAAAGATCGAACATGCACCCAAGGTGAAACTGTGAATAAGTGACTCAGGGACCGTAAAAAAACACCATCAGGATCCCTTCTGCTTGCTAAAGGTTGGTACTTGTTCTTCCATCTTTTTGGAGGTGGTGAAACGTTCCCTCAAGTTCCTCGAGACATGTAAAGAAGCTATGTTGCGTACTCCATGGCTTCTTTGGGCATTACTCTGTTAGTTCTGCAGTAAGCCTCTCCAGCCCATGTTGAATGTTTAAGTGTCAAATTAGCACTCTGCCGAATTCGTCAGTTACTGATCCATAAACGGACTTTGCATGATCCGCGCTTCAACTAATTCGACTGATCATAAAGAAATACTTTGAACAATATTCTTTCAAGTAGAGGTACATAGAGGCGATCCTAATTAAATGAAAAGAGGTCAGCCAATATGATCTCGGGCCACTATGAGATCGCCATGTACGACAACCCAGCTCTACAAGAGTCGTCTTCTCTAAGATAATGGAACATGTCGCAATCACAACCCGAACAGACCACGAAGGGAGCAAAAGCAGATTCTTAAAGGGTATTTGACGTCCCCAAAGTATAATCTACGGCGGTTGTACCACGTGACCTTCACAAGTGTAGGATAATATATCCGTCCATGAGTATAGCAGTTCAAATCAAGAACCAAACACAAGGATAGGATAAGACAACAGACTGTTAAACATGTCTTTTGTGCTCATCGCATTACACACCGTCGATGTGAACCGTGACCCTAACCGTCAACATATGACACTAAAACATAACAAACAAGATTTCTGCTGGAAGAGAACTGAACTGTTATGTTGAACCGAGTCCGTATGAACTGAGCATCAGATAGATACCTGTCCGAGAATCTCGTATCGTAGAAGGTATTAGCCTTAAGCAATGAAAACATGGAATAAATGATAGAGATGATACTAGGGAAATGCTCTGAACGCTGATGGATTCAGCATAACTGAGAGAATGGGAATTAGACATCCTATTCAGGCACCCAGTTTCTAGTCAAGCTTTATACCTACACAATACCCTCCAAGATGAAAGCCATTGCTTCTTCTTCAGAGCCTAGCTCGTGTCCTCGGAGAAACTAAAAGCAAGGTGCACTCAAAGAACTAACTATCACAAATTACACGCGGAGCAAGCAGGTGGAGCATCCTTCCACCTCAGACTGATCTCTTGACTTCAAGGATGCATAGATACATGCAGGTAACACGCTTCGAATCCACGCATTCTGAGGGCATGTACAAAGCAGACATTGCGCAAGATGTACAGGGAGAATCTCCGCTAAAAAAAATAACAGTTAAAGCAGACCGCCGTGGACAAACATGTAATAAGAGTTCGAGTCTGAACGAGTTGTAAAGCACAATCATCTCAAGGAGTGAGAAGAAGAGGGATGACAGAATAAGGAACAAACTTAGATCTATGTTCCAAAGTCAATCGATCAGCTTCACTGCCCAACAATCGCAAAACTGATAAACTGATAAAACTGATAAAACTCCCTGCCAAAGCGAGAGCCTTAGCAGAGCTCCGCCTCGAGAGCACCCCGCCCGGTAGTTCCAACAGCAATAGAAGCGAGTCTCACTTCTGTAGCCTTTCTCCCCCTCCAGTTTCCTCGTCAAATCTCCAATGGTCCACTGAGGCTGCCTCTCCACTCTACCATTTCCATCCCATCTGGTGGTGGAGTCCGCGCCTCGACTGGATGCTTGTTCCAAATTTGGCGTCGAAACCATATCACTTAATCGAGCCCTAAGGCATGAGCTAGGTATGGTTGTCACCAGCAAGAGCGATCTCCGGCACAGCGGTCTCGAGCCATGGAGCCTGCAGTCACGGCACAGCGGTCTCGAGCTCCTGATAACGATCGAAATACCTCGTATAGACATTCATCCGGGAGTAAACTGATAAGATCGTTCAAGGGTCTCTCGCTTTCACACCCATTCTCAATCCCCTTTGAAAGTTTCCTGCGAGCTACCTTCTTACGGTTTGGCCCTACCACTAATTCCAAGAAGCGGCGAGGAGCCGATCGAACAGCTAATGCATCATTCCTAGTGAAATTGTCGCCAAGAAAAAAGTTTTCGTCTCCACTCCACTCAGCTCTCTGAGGCATATCTTCTGGATCATCCTCCTTTTCGCTCTGTATTAAACCAAGTTTGTAATACCAATACGCGGCTTCTCTATCCAAGATCCTAACCTTGGCACCAGCGTCCTGCTGTAAGGACTCCGCAGATGCAACTTCCATACTGACATATCCATGTCCAGTACCAAAAATGCTACTCATCTTGGGAACGAGACCGGATCAACGTAACGAGACCGGACCGGATTTGTTTCAGAATTTTGACTGCAAGTGTCAAATGTAGTCAGTTCAAGTCGCAACCTGATCCTCAAGATTCACATCAACAGTACACGATCTGACCAGAGCAAAATTTGACTTGAGCATCATCGAGAGAAGAGAGTTTGTCAAGCTGACCCCAGAACATCATACCAGCTTTCTGATGCCACTAAAACAGATTTGTCACAGAGTCTACGGAAATAAAACACAGTATTTTCGAACACAGTATCTTCGAACCCATCTTGACAGAGTATACAGAATTTAGTGTGCTGGTTCAGCTTACTCATTTCTTCGATCCATCTTGACAGTGAGTAGAGACTTTACTCCGCTGGTTCATCATACCCATTGTGGTGTTCAAAGGAATGCTGCCGGCTGGAAACTTAAACTTCAGCCCTGTACCTCCGGGAGGGGTTCCTCTAAGATAGCTCTGAAGCCAGTTTCTTCCAAGTACTCTCTCGTCAAACACAAAGTTGGCCTTTGTGATGCTTACAAAGGCCCTCCATCTCCGACTTATGTCGCGAAAGCCTGTCCATGGCCTCTTTTCACCGCTACTCGTGCAATAGTAGAAGCAGGAGCGATCATAAACCGAAGGGCTTTCAACTGGATAGCCACCAGCCGAGGTCTTGTATCGGCATTAGCATTCCAAACAACAGCTCCATATTCGAGGATAGAGCGTGTGGTATGCAATTCGTTTAGCTAAATGTCTCAACAGACAAGGAAGTTTCTCAACCCATAAACCATTACACTATGTTGTCTCTTCTCGACAGTACTCTCGAGATGTGGCCGTCCCACATCCAATCTTCAGAGAATTCCACCCATAGGTAATTGTAAGATTTCAGCTAGGAATGAGGTCTGCACTCCCCACACTTCTGTTTCCAGTCATGGTCTACTTTCTCCTTGACTCATTTAAAACCATTACCTCACTTTCAGAAACGTTCGCCTCCAGAGTCCAAACCCCACATCTTTGATCATGTGCTGCATACGTCTACCGTAAGGATACTAGAGTGGCAAGATTGTTGTATCATCTGGTGGCCCATGTTCATGAACCCATGTGTAGCAAAGAGCACATTTTCATTGATTAAGCCCTTGGTATGGAAGCTCAGCACCGATGACCAGCATAGATGACATGTACTATTTGATCCGTCCGGGAGAATGGCAGCCCAGCTAAGGAGCAAGAATCACGTTAGAAGACACAGGTAACCCAGTAGAATAACCCAATCAAGTACATAGAAAGTACCAAAATGGAAGGTGCCATGTATGCTATCTTGGAACGTCAAGTACAAAATTTGTAACCTAACGAGACTGACAAACGAGAATATGAAGTGCGGCACACATTACCTGAGATGGTGTCCCAAGTATGGAAATGTAACACAAGGTTAGCATATGTTCATGCCCTTCTATCCCCTTACTTGTACTTCTCTGGGTTCTTGTTAATTCCTTCCTGACCGAAACTTGGAAGGTGAGGACGAATGTCTTTTACGGTAAGGCGTGTTACTATCCATGATTGCAGATGTTTTGTCTGGGGAAGTTGATGAAGCTACTTGATCTTAGTAAAGATCTAGATCCAAAAGCCTCACTAAGAATGTATCCATATTGGAGTCGAACCAGATATGTCCACACCATTCTACTTTTACGTGCTGCTGGCTTCATATGTAGTAACAAAAGACATGCGTAAGTGAAAAGCACTCACGGTGTAGATCAAAGGTACAACATGGAATGGACAACGAAACCTCTCCCGTGAGGACAAAGTTGATGTTGGGAATGCTGATCTGCTGGTCACTGTCTACACAAAGACAAAGGGCTGACCGTTAGTTCAGAATCATAAGACTACATTATCATCCTAACGAGGCAGAGCTCCCTCAGGGGAAAAAACGTCACTGTAGGTTGCAGTCTGAATCTCGGTTAACTGACCCTGTTAGGTAGTATGCTTCCCATGGTTGAATTGATTCGGAATCTACTGGAATTCGAGGATAATCTGTATTCTGCTTGACAAACTGAGACAGTCCAATCACCAATGTCAGACTCCACATCAACCAAGGTGATCAAAAGCTGAGCGGACAAAGAAGATGTACACTGCCCGAGAAGGACCCCGCAAGCAGACTCAAGGAACATACCAAAGCTATAAACGTCTGATAAGTCGAGGAATTCAAATACGTAAATGTTGTCCCGGTATCATAATGCGGGCACTCCGACACTGATGGTCTTGCTATCCACTCCGATGGATTCTTAAGAGACAGCGGATAAGAACGGCGCAACTCCTGGTGGAGTTGCGAGGTCTTTTGGCACCTCGTAACTCCACCAGCCAACTTCCTGTCGCCATTCCAGTTTTCAACTCTCGTCACAACGTCCCGTTTCTTGCACTCCAACCTCAAAACCGAAGTTCACAAACCCCGTCAGGTCTTTGTTGCCACTACTGCCGTCTAGATCCCAGCCTCTTCGCACGAGTGCGAAGTTAGATTGCCAAGATCCTAGCCAAGAGAATTTAAGATGGTCTCTTCCGAAAATCGAATGCAGGTTACTCTGCTCGCTCAAGTCTGCAGCCTGTCAAAGAGTTTCTCACGTCAAATCTTGACTGGAATTGAAAACAAGCTCACGAAAGGAGGGTATATCACGATAAAGATGTTTCTATTGTCTTGCTCTCAGCACCGCATTAATTACGAATTGTAGACGAGGCGAGGTGTGAGTTTGTTCCCTCTGGTGGTGTCTGTTTGTCCTGAAATGCTCCTATCGCGGATGAAGTATGATCCATGTATCCGATTTACATGAGAAAGAGACCACGATGAAAATTGCATCCATGAAAAATCTTTGCGCTAAACGAAGTTATGACGAAAAGGTACATACGCTTTGCTCTATTTCGTCCGTCTTTGTGGTAAATCCTTCCACCATTGCTCTCTGTTCGTGAGTCCAAAGAACCTTGAGAGTGTAAGGTGCGATGTCTCTATCCCGATGTCCCTACTCTTCATCCCTCTCAACGTCTCCCAGTTGGACCGATCAAAACCGTCGTACCGAGATCAAAACGATCGCGCACAGAGGTAAAACCACTTCCATCTTGTTCCTATACGAGTATTCTTATACAATGACTCATATAAGATGACTGTTAATCTGGCGGTGGAAAAAAACTCTTATTTTTCAGGATTTTGAGAATCTATTAAAAACTGACAGTAAGCTACGCACAAACGCATAGTAACAAAACATTATTTTTTTCATCAGAAATGATAAAATTCACTATCATATGTTTTTCATACACTAGTTGACCGAGAACAACCGGTAATATATCTTCGGAAACCAACTCGGTTTAAACACGTTCGTAACTTGAAGATATCATCCGACGGGTGGCCGGTGGACTTCCGTGACCGTCCGGCGTCAGGCAACATGTGGAAGCCCCATGATCAGGATCCCCACAACCCAGACGGGGTTTATTTAAGTTTTTATAGCCCTTCAAGTTTTTTGGCCCAATTGACTTATCTGAGGTTTTGCCCCCTTAAGTCCTTTGTGCTGAATTCCCGTCCGGCTCGTGGATGACTTTGACTACAAAAGAACTTCCTGTTATTTCTATATAGAGATGTAGAAGTACTTGTAGATGTTGCAATCCGGGCTATGATAAGGTGACCTTCCTGATTCTCTTCTAACTCTGCTGAAGGACGATATTGTCTCTTACAGAAGATGTGTAGGTGATGTCAACCGCTTAAATACAGGATATAGAGGTGCGGTTCGCAAACAATCAATCAAGCGATATGGAAACGATGCAACCTATTCTCACCATCACTGTATGTGCTGCTTGAGACAAAGACAACGACATTCTTCTAGAAGAATGTTGTTGTCTCAAGCAGCACGGTGTAGACGTGTAGAGGTTCTTCTAAACCTCTACACGTCTCCAGCTTCTCTTTAACTCATCGACAACTTGGCAAGGGAGCTCGTCTTTCACTCCTCTCACGAAATATCTGACTACTTTTTTCCTCCTCAGTTTCATTCCTTTCCGCTGGATCGCTAACATTTATGATTGTCCTGAAAAAGTTGATAGAGCTAATTTCGCTTCCTCGAATAAACTCGTCATTCACTACCTTTAGAAATGGAACGTAACCTGCAAAATCTGAAAACTGATGCGGCAGATATTCAGTTGCACTAGTTATGGAAAAGTTTTGAAACGAAAGTGACCGGACAAAAAGTCTCCTGCATACACAAGAAGCGAAAACTTCTTACAGACTGGACGCTAGATAGATCTCTTTATTGCAACAACTGAGATTCCATTCACCTGAAACAATGAGTGGACACCTTTGCACAAGGTATTTCCATCTGCGGTCAAGCCAACGAGTTGATACATTCTCAAACTGTACTACTCCATTCCCTGCATGCTTGAAATATCTGCTTGTGAAGGCTTTATCTACTGTTCGTGAAGAGCTTCAGTCACTTGAGATGGACATGTTTGAATCACTGGGCTTGTCTAGATCTAGAAGCCTATATACATACGGTGTACAGTTTGAAACGGATTGTTATGATTTCAGGCATGTAAAATTACAAGGCATAAAAATGGTCTGTTTGTCGTTAGCTGGTGTGGAGGTTGACTACGAGTCACCTGCTCATGATGAGGATCTCATTGAATAGATATTGCGAGCATTTACGTTAGAGAGGTTAGATTGGTCTAATGCCAAGCATTGACCTCAACTCTTCAAAGCAGAAAAGGGTGATAATCGTATGAGGACCAATACGCAGCCAAACAGGAACAAGATCTTTTTAGAGACCCAAGGGACCCTCGGCTCAGAAAGTCTTCCAGAAGCAGTCCACAGTAGAGGAATACAACAGTCCATCCCTATGTGGATGCACAGCCTGTTGCATTATTCTGCGAAAAGCCGAGGTACACATGAAATACTGAGGAAGGATATCAAAAAATACCTCAATGCACTGGAACTTTCCAACCTTGAGAATGAGTAGACTAAAATTCCAGATTGTCTACTCTAACGAGAACCTACCTCGTTCTCATGAGATCCACTGGTGCTATAGCGAGAGCTGTTGCAAGGCCAGCTACCATGGATGCCGCCAAATGGCTCCCCGTACCCTCTTTCATGAGACCAGAGTTTAGCAAGTAATGCTTTGTGTGATCATAAGTCGGCACCTGAGCCGCATTCAGTAGAGAAGCTCGTTGCATTGTTGGTCCCACTCACCGAAATAAACCTCTGAAACCTTCGGTTCGAGTCGCTATGGAAGTGAAAGCATGGAACGGACATCGGTGCCGTGATCCAGAAGTACCTACACGATCATCAACTCATCATTAGCGGCTATATGTTTACTTACCTACAGAATAGAATAACAGTTTCGATAATAGCTCTGCTGCACCAGTCTTCCATCTAGAGTCAAGCTCCATATATCGTGCCTAGAAGTCTCTGACGTTCTAACATATCAGTCGCGCTCCGTGCAACCAATAATCCTTGTAAGCTGAGTATGGATCTTCCTATGGATATCACTCATAGAACAAACAATTCGGGTGACTGCATGAAACAGAAAAAGAAAGAAACATGTAATCACTACGAACTTGGAGATGCTAACTGCAGCACTATCTGCAATAGGTTGCAGATGCAGGCAGCGGGCTTTGAGAAAATTCTGGTGGGTTCATGTTCCAATCTTAAACCTGCGATAGATGTACTAAGAGCGAGAGCCTGCATTCGAATCATGATAACATCTGTAGGATTTGCGATGGCACTTCCAATTGTGCCTGCTGATGCCCCTGCTGCCACCTTTATCCACAACGGTGTATGTGCAGGACTATCTGCTCCAAGCGCCTGCCCAATATCAACTTCTCAATTATTTCAGTTCAGACAACTGGTTCTATTGATCCAAGCAGCTACGCCAGAAGTCGCGGGTTTGGTCTAGTACTACGTTCCCTTGTGAACAACATGAATCATACAATCTCAGTTTTCATAGAAATGTTTAATGCAAATATTTTCCTGCCCATCAGTCAACTGCCACGCTTTCTGCTTAAAGGTCTTCCATCAAAAGATTCTACCTTCTTCAGAGGTTCATAAGCACCCATGCTTATGAGTCGTACTTGAGTACGATGCTTCTCGAAGTAAAGCAGCTCATGTGCCTCTCCACAGTCCTTGCAACCCCTCCTCCTTTGCTATTCGCATAATTCCTCTCTGGGAAAACCTTGGTAAACACGTTTATGAGCCGCTCCCTGTCTTGCTCAGCCACACAGGGTGGATATGTGTCAGCACAACAATGTCGCGAGTTGTATGGGATCATCATCAAGAGAGCAGATACGAAAGACACAATCAGACTTCAGGTGAAAATTGTTCCCAGTCTGAGACCGTGTTCTCCCAACTCCAAACAGTTGACTACGTGCGTATCAGAATCATGAAAAGTTTCTGGGGACTAAAATCGAAATTATCCTTTCATCAGAAATTAAGAACGGCAAAAAACCAAACGTTAAAACTTTATAATGCAACAACTTCAGGTGATGGACAAGAAGATGCCATTTGTTACGCCTGAGCTAAGTCTGAAAACTCAACTCATGTTTGAAAGATAAGAGCTTGTTAATGACAGAGTTCAACGTCCTAGAAGCATCGTGGAAGTGAACTAATAAACTTCTTGTGTCCTTCGCTGATCAGATGGGCATCCTCTGAGGACAATGAAAAGAGTTTAAACCTGATTGGACATTGCGCCATCCAGCTGCATACGGACTTTGACAACATTGATCGGATTTGTGACTGCAACTCTAGACATTGCTGATACCAGCTAGCACGAAACGGTCGCAGGACTTTGCCGCCATTTTGTATTTTGGGCTTCTTGTTGGCGCAACTGTAATGCTAAACCTGTTGTCAAGCGGAGAGAGCGGACGAAGCTACAAAAAGGTTAGAATATACCAAAGCCAACTCGCTAACATCGAGGAGTCTCAGGTACTCAAAAGGCGACCTTTGCGTAGAGGGCCCTCATTACAAACTAACTGCTCCAACCAGGCGGATGACAAATTCAAGAGTGCACATCTTCGTAAATTACACGGTCCTTATATCCTTGTTAATATCAAAAACGTTACATGTTTCTTAGAAAAGATCCACATACGAACTGCATTTCGGAACGAAGAGTTCGACTCACAGATAAGGTTTCTCTATCAGGAAAATCTGCCACCAACGTATAAGCTCTTCAGCTCTCCCCGACTGGAGCAAAGGGGATAATCTACCGCAAATTTACAAAATCATTCAAAACAGAAGAACAAAACTTATCCTCACAACTAATGTAGGTTGGTACACGAGTATAGCAGAACGAATCAGACTACGTGCAAATGTTGTAGTGAGAGTTTTCTTGAGAAAGGTGAAACTTTCTAGCTATGATATGATCGTGAAGACTGTGATATGGTTGCTCAGGGAAGCACTGGGCTTCTGGCTGTGGTTGTATATTCAAAGGATAGACTTCAAGTTGTAACGTGAGACTACAAACATTCACATAGGTCTGTTGAGTCCTCTAATATCTTCAAAAACGAAAATCAGATTGAACTAGTAGTGATAAGATCAGACGGTGATCTTTAACACTCAAGAATAAAAAGCATACGACGGTTTAAACCTCAAAATTTCTCTTGCATGTAAATGAGACTCTACTGAACACACACACGAACTTTCAACTTGAGATCAAATCTGAGCACCGAGATATGAGTAGAAACGTTCTGAGTAAAAAAATTACGATAATTTCTAGTACCCAGATAGCTAATTTGACATAGAACAGAGAATTCGTTCGATAACTTTTGATAATTTTTGCAAGATTTAGAATCTACAGCATGCTGAACATCCCTGTGAAATTTGACCTCTTGATTGTATACAGTTCTTCAGATCTCAAACTTTGAAGTTGCTGCTCTAGATTGAGAGCTTTTCACACTGGATCCTTTTTCTTTTTCGCTCTGCGCTTTCCCCTCGACATAGTTTAGCAATTCAACCGGATTTTCTTTTATTAGACGAGATTTGCTCCTTCATGCTTTCGTCCATTGCGAAAAATCCTCTCTACTTCAGCAATCGCCCTGAATTACTCACTCACTCCAATAACATGAAAATTTCTAGACAGTCGTAATCCTGCTGAAAGTGAATTGAATGCGATCACGAAAGTTTGAAGCGATTTTCTCAATTCTACTGCAATTGACACCGAAAACTCCAAAATCATCAATTGTGACACAATTCTGATCCAATTTGAACTTCAATTTGACATAACTCCTTCTTTATTGTTTTAAATTGATTAAAAATTTCACTGACAGCGACTGGCACGACGAGCTCTCTCACACTATGTCCTCATATTCTCGAATGTCCCTATCAAAATGCTCGAACTCTTTTTAAGATCTCTACTTCTAAATTTAGAGTTTCACAAAAGATAAAAATGGATCAATGGGAGTTCATAGCTTCACTTCTCTGTCCTTTTGTGTCCCAAACCACGTGGTGACTTAATTTCATACATAGGCTACCACGTCAAGCCTCTAAAGTGCCAACGTAAACCTTAAATTACTTGCGAAGATATGTAAAACGACACGTAACCTTGAAAGATAACTTAACAAGCTAAAAAGCATGCATGGGTGACATGTAAGTACAACCCATGAGGTTAAACTCTATCAACATGATAAACAACTTACTAGGACTTAAAATATATAACATCTTCCAGAATCGACTTCTCTGAGGTCCTAACTTCACTCAGAGAGACTAACTCTTGACAGAGAGATGAGTTATTTACTATGTGAAATGATTCACATTACGACAATGCAAACACTTTAAGGTAACCTCCAAATCTCATAGACCCCAACGATGTATGTAGAGTAACAAACGAGTTTGTGAATGTGCGCTAACTCAAAAAATCAAGCTAGCGAATGTCTATAACCAAGAGAAGGACCAACAAAAATGTATAGCAAAGGGCACATTGCCGGAGATGAAGATAATCCTTACAACTAATATGCTTTTATAGCCTAATGCTCTGGTGGAAGTACGCAATGGATCCCTTGTCAAGACCTGTAACTCGAGTCATAAGCAATTTCGCCTGTTATTTATGTTTATTTGTTTTCTTTGTGTAGTTCTTTCGTGCTAGACCTAGAGCTGCGGAACTCTATGACCGAAGATCGTCACGTTGATTGAATATAACGCAATCATTCCTACTTATAAATACGCCGTGGATAAACAGTACAGAACGTACTAGCAACATTTCGAGTCTATGCATTCGTACTGTCAGATCATGAATTTGAGTCACGAGCCAGAATCGACAGATTTCTCTTTTTCGCACTTCTCATAACTTAAGACTTGTACTAACTATTACCTAGAACGTTTTTTTGGAAATCGAAAGCACAAAGTCGCTCCTCTCGAAGAGCTCCGCATTTTGGAACTTTTCGCTCCCTTCAGGGTGATATTTCAACCCAAGCTAGGGGACAGCTTGTCAAGCATAGCTCCAACTTAGCACTTGCCGAGCTTGATAAGCTAGGATGCAACTTCTTAAACAAATGTTGAGTGTCTTCTGAAGTTCCTTTTCATCATGTGGAATGTCATGCACTACGACATTCATCCCCTCCAAACTTGCACATCCTCTGGTATGTGCCAACCTTTCCACTAGTCTCCAAGGTTCTCTAAATTGTCATCCTCCTCTTTAATGTCCATAACGTCTTTGTCAAGTACTAGATCTACATCAGTTTTGAACGAAAACAGAGACCATCCTAGTGATAGGACGCCCACTTCGGAGGAAAGTGGTCTCAGGATCAATTCTCCTTGGCTTGTGTTTCCTTTCTGGCATGTTGACCTCTTGGAAGAGAGTCTATGTTGGATATGCAGCCACGTCTTGCATATCTAAGGGCGGGAGATCAATATCTCTCTTAATCATGAGCTTCCTGGCCTAAGCCTTCGCATGCCACCTTGAATATACCATGGGAGATACTTGGTGCGCATATGAGGGACTGTAAGTCATGTGAGATAGTCTCGTAAGTGTTGGGACTTCGGCTTACATTGGACGGCTTGTGAGTATATTCAAGGCAGCATCAAGATGACATCGAGAGTAGGGAAATTTTTAATAATCAAGGGTCTAGCTTAGAAAGGGGTCTGCTTGACTATTAGGTAAATAATAAGAAGGGTCTAGCTTAGCAAGGGGCCTGCGTACTTGATAAGTATGTATGCTTATAAGGACCTTAGCTTAGTAGGGGTGGTAAGATTTGGAGAAAATAGTCGATGGCGTGTGAAAAAGAGTATTCTTTTTTTTTGCTCAGGAGAAAGTCGTCGAGGACGCGCAAGAGAAGCTTAGGGCTGAGGAGATCAAATTTCTGAGAGAATTGAATTGAGAGGTCGTCACAAAGAGAAGGACAAGTGTTTAGGAGCTTGAACTTTGTCTATTATACTGTCCCTTTTGAATGGACAAGAGATAGTCTTATTGAGTAGAGATCAATTTGATAGTTTGTGAAGGACTTTTGATCGTACTGGATCGAATTTCTGAGAGTTTTTAGTTGGGAGATTGACGTAAAGAGAGGAATAAGAGTTAGGGGTCTGAATTTCATCTACTAGACTGGTTTTGAGATGAATCTAACGAACAGAGAACATCTATTTGAGTGGAGGAGGAAGATTGAGACTGAGAAGGTTGGAGTTTTGAGAAATTTCTGTTGTTAAACTGTTGCAAGTAAGGAAATAAAAAATTGAGAGTTCAGATTTCTTCTATTGTTGTGTTTCAAGATGGATCGATCTTTTGGTGAATGGGAATTGATTCTGTTGAGCAATAATCGAATGTCAGAGAGAGTTTGGAAATTGTGAGAGACCTTGACCGTTGTGGACAACCAGCTTGGCTGTTGTCTTTGTATTCAATCTCTACCATTCTAAGAAGTCGATCATAGTCAGAAGACTCGTCCTTCCTGAGAAGGACTCTCCTCGACACCGGTCTCTCTGGAAGCCCTGCTCTGACGTCTCGAGTATAATGGAAGCACCACGCAGATAATAAAGAAACAAGAATCAAACCATCTCGTCTATGGTATTATGTGCTGGCATGTTGAGTGGTAGCTCAAGGTGGTAAGCAGAATGTCTACCTCATCTCTTCATGGAGTGTACGAGATAGCATAAGAAGCAAACGTAGACAAGAAAAGCCATCTCAAAAAATCCTATAATAATACCAAAGTTCACTCTCAAACACTCTCATGACTCAAGGGGAGCTCTAGAGAAAAGAGCTAACGGTGTTGTCTTGACCACACGTGTAGACACACGCCCTGATCTGACTTAGGCAACCCATGTGATCCAATTATATTTCTTGCACATCTTTCTCACATGCGACTTTATCATTTTTAGAGGTTAATAACTAGCCACACACCAGACATGACGCCTTTGGTAGATCTCGATCTACGGAAGAGAGTACCCATATATAAAAGAAGGATGATGATCGTGCATACAACACTCGTAATAACTCATCTCAAACATACGCTCTCAACTATGGAACGCTAATCCGAAAGAAAAACATACTGATTGTAGAAAAATATCTGTAGAACCTTTAAAAAGATCTCACAAAACATCTAAAAACATAAAAATACACAGATCTCTCTCAACATTTTCTTGAAATGTAGATATCCTGATACCAAAAGAACAAAGAATAAAAATATGATAAACATGCATATAAGGACACATGGAACCAACACATTGACCGTCCCATACTTCCACACACTCTCCTCCCTCCCCTCTCCCTAAGGATACATCATATTAGTCTCTTGGTAATAACATTAGGGTTGAAAACCTTACTAGTATAAGGAGTTTTAACGACAGTTCAATCACTGAGTACGGCATGTGCTTATTACAAGTTGAAATCAGTTTTGTACATCTCTGGTAATGAAATATCATAAACTATTCAGTAACAAAGATATTGGAAATATCATCAACTATACAGTGACAAAGGTATGGACGGAACTTGTTAGACCTTGCTCGAGAGTAGTCATGTGAATCCAGCTCTACCTTCATTGAGTACCGATGTAAACCACTTTATCATGTTCATTCACTAAGGATTACGTGAATAATGTGTAATAACAAACGGATGACATCCACCACAGAGCTTTTCAGGACTGCAATCACCGCGTTGCTCGAGGTTCATCCTCACGGGCATGTATAGACGGAAAGAGCCAGAAATAATATAGTCTAACCTTGATATAAAGAACCTTCTATGTAAGAACACTCTATGTATAATGACATTTCTTTTAGAAATCAAATTTTCTACATTAAACTCAAATATAACAACATTTTCTCACTGTAATCACATCTACAAGTCTAATATGAATCACTTATTTAAATTTAGTACTATACTACTGGAATTAAGTTCTGATAAAAACACATAAATAAATAAAATCAAAATTAATTTAAAGTTTTTATCTTGTTACCAAAAAGATTTTAAATGAGTTAACATGATCATCGAGACATATTGTCACTGTTTGGTTTCTTGTACTACATAAACTTATTTAGTATATTCTTAAAAGGTTCTGTCAAATCAATAAAACTGTTTAAATAAAAGTTCTGTTATGAAAGACCAATATTTAAATCATATCATGTAAGGTAATCATGTTGGATCATGTACAGAAGTGGAGTAAACTTGACTTGGGAATCATATCGTCTGTAGACTGGGCTCCTTCGACTGTGCATGCTTGTTGCATACTACTCAATATCCTGCTCAAGCATGCAGATATGAACATTTCCCAAGCAGAAATCATGCTAACAGATGAGCGCTTTGCAGCACAAGTGGATCGGATGGATGAAGGAGCATAAGAGTTCCGGGAGGCTTTGACAACTTTTTTATGTCAAGGGTAGGATGATAATGCAGTGCTATATTAGGTGCAAGCATTCATTGCTCTTCTTTCCCAGGGTCGATGATGAATATGGCAGCCTTATTTTTCCGAGAAGTGACAGTTGACCTGAGACAGTTCTTTCTTTCTTCCACTAGCATATTGAGTTCTCGTCCATCCCTGTTTTATCCTCTGTGTAGTTTTTGTAGGTTTACGCTTTATGTGAAGTTTCTCTTGTCAAAGCTCAGAACTGATGTACGAGGTCTGTAATTTCCTCCTTCATGGTTTATCCAAACTTCGATCCAGTGTTTGAGCCAGACTTTTTCTGTAGTCCTTATGAGTACTTCCATGGTAGAATCTATGTTATGTACTTTCATGTCTGTACAGTTCTACTCTCAACGTTATCTTTTTCTATTGTGTCATCTTCTTTCTGTTACTATCCACGGAGTCATAAAGGTACCGAAGGCATTTTGTGTACTATCGGTTCCTGAGCTGATGTGTTTCAGTTCCTTGTTCTACTCGGATTTATAGCTTAGGGCTGCCTCCTCTGAGACCCAATCATGTTCTCTCTCTGAAACAATTGATTTCAGTAAAGCACACCATTGTATGGACCTAGTACATCATTGCATATCTAATGTACAATATGCTTATCAGTTGAATGGACCCAGGCAATTACGGTAACAAACTGGATACGTGCCACAATTCAGATCGCAGACAGCAATCCAAACGAACAGAATGTACATTTCTAGAGAACCAACGAACGACCCAAACGCTTCCAGCTTCCAAATCGACCCAGTGTGTAGGTCACAGTCGCTGATTCTCATGGAGTCTCTCTCCGTGCGTCTCTTTTCGTGCGTCGTGCCAGCTGGAAAACGCGCGAAATGCTCGGTTCACCAAGTGACTACGATCATGTTTCCCATAAACGCGTAGGTTAAACACAGTTAATCAGAAAACAATCTTTGTTACACAGTTATCGAGAGAAACACCACAGGCTCGGGACAGTGCTCCATCTGGGCCCGCCTGGCCCACTTAAGCGGAACACTAGGTACCTTGGGAAGAAGCCCTAATAAGGGAGTTTCTTCTGTTACAAGCGGTAGTTCTAAGAAACTGAATAGTTGAATATTCATGAAGGTCCAGGAGCATACGACCTTTGCTCACCTGAGAGGATATTATTTCATGCATGTAAATTTCTTTTATTCAGTTTTGAACGTTTCGCGGTGCAATATTAAATTTGGTATGAGAGAGAATTTGGTATGAGAAATGATGGTGCCTTCAATGGATTTACTTGGAAATCCTTTTGTACTTCGGAAAGACTCGATGATCATCACAGAATCCAATCCTCCAAGTCGGTACTCTTTATAACTATTTGCTTCATGTCTCGAGAACCAGTTTACATGTAAGGTGATGAAATGTTAATACAGCGTACGATCATGCACTAGATCCGTATCAACTCTGAAGATATATTCTTCTTTCCGGAAACAACAAAGCTGCATTCTGTCAATCTGTCAAATGGATTCTTATCTAAGAAAATCAGAACAAACTTCAGGAGGATCAGCCCACAGTATTGACACCAAACCAGGAGAGCAATTTTTCAGCTTACCTGTGTCTCAGTCAGAGCAAGGAGACCGACATACAGACGAAAGGCGCAGCAGTTCTCCCTACTTCTAGTTCTCCCGTCCATGAAATCCGAAGGACATATTCCTTGGCTTTCTTCACTAAATCAATCAACTCTACCGTGACCAGGAAAGGTAAGCATCCAAGACTATTAACATGGGCCTTCTTACACAAGCTCAGTGGCACTCGTTGGTCGTGACGGGGAAGGATCGCTAAACTGAAAGACAATATACAGGGTAAATAACTTGCAGGGATATCGGACTCTAAACATGCCCTCTATACCCACCGCGTTTTCATCGACTATAGTATTCACAGTTCCTGATTCTAACCTAAACTATATCTCTCGAACTCCGTCCATCCGGTCTTGCTGATCCTTCACGAAGCCCACTCCCGGTCTAGGCACGTCAATTTCGGGCCCAATATCTTCATATTCCTGGGCATCTCTGAGGGAAGCCTCAAAGTCTGTTGCATCCATCGCCGAGGGCAAGAACTGCCCAAGCTCATCCCTGGCACCAAGCCCTCCTGCTCTGATTACATCCTCAGGGAAGATCGGAGCTTCCATACTATATTCCGCTCCACCGGTTTGTTTATAGATCCGGTCATCTGACTTCCCATTTTCAGCACCGTTGCCCCCAGCCTCGGGAGCGGGAACCGGTATAGGAGGCTCAGCCAGAAGAGGTGGAACACTCGTATAATCTTCCACTTCTGTCAACGCTGACGCATTATAAGGATCATCTGCTGTCAGAAAAACAGGCTCGACTTTGTTTACAACTCCTTGATCCATGCTGTAATTTAGTCCCTCAGGGTAAGGCCTTAACAACCCAGCTGCATCAAAGACAAGGAGGTGCTTAATCTATTGCAAGTCCGAGAAGACAACATGAGGTTTAATGAGTGCCACTACTAGCTAGCCCAGAGTTTGTCCAGAACCTTCAAGAACTGTTTCTTGCATGTAAAACTCATGAATGTTAATCTTCTTGCCGTGTGAAACAAAAAGAATTCCACCCTCTCAAGTCTCATCTGCGCCAAACTAATTTCTGGGAAGGAAATAAGTCTTGCCAGATTACTCACAACTAGTCCACGAAGAACGAGGAAAATGAAAGAGCGAAGTAGGAATAGACACTCGGAAAAGAACAGAGAACGATACGAGTTAACAAACTGGATGAGATATAGCGTTTAGCCACGAGAGAAATGAGGTATTGCTACGCTACTGAAGTATACGTGCCTGTGCAAGAATTCCAGTGGATACCACGAACTCCGCCTAAAATTAAAATGCATGCTCTCGCTTATTTTCCTGTCGAATTAAGCACGAACTTCCGGTCGAAACAGATAACTGCAAGCATCAAAAGCTTACCTGAAAGAAAAAGTGTTAACCCTGTGCGATTCGCTTCCTCAAACTCCCACAGAAACAAGAAACTAAGCGCCTTCGACTAGAAGAGAAGAATCCTGAGCGGAGGCGGCGAAAAGAAGGCGGCAAGGCGAAATCTTATAAAACAGTTCAGCTTCACGTTGTTCAAAGTCCTATCTGAGCCAATACGTGGCGTCTCGCAGATAACCAGCGGGTGGCACCATGCCACGCAAGCAAACCTCGACGACACTTTCCTGACCGGAATCCGGATCAGTACCGTACGTAGCGGCCCGGTTCGCATCGCAACATGCCAACATCACTACAGAGTGACCTCTTTATAACGACAACCATGCGAGGAATAATATTTGTTGGTATACGGAGATGTCTTTATGTACATATCGATTTGTTGTTATATATTAGGGGTGTCAAAGTTTAGAAAAATGATTTTTCAACGGCTGAGAGGTAACTGGACGTAAAATTATCACGGGTAAGTTTGTATATAATCGCGGTTCATTTTAGATCGCGTTCGAGATTCAACATCAAGATTTTATCATTGATTATTTTTCTGTTTCTACACTCAAGATAAGTAATCAGAGTAGCAGAGAATCCATTGCAAAAAAAATCAAAGAAAATCAGTGAATAGCAGTTAAGCAAATGCTCGCGGCGTTTTCCTGCGTGTACCCGCAGGAAACACTGGCCGCAGTCTTACCGAATCCGTAACTCACGCCCGCGGCTTCCGAATATTTCAGAGATTCTTTAAGTTTGACACCCCCTATTACATGTTGACAATGTTACTATGGGAGGCTCTCTCAACCACCATGCGCACTCGTACATGAGCATCATTAGTTTTAGGCATGCATATTCATCTCTTCCGAGTTCGGAAGAGAGAAAAATATACAATTTATTCACTAACTTTTTTTCTTGGAAGAATTAGTGCATAAATTAACATTAATAAAAAATAATATTTTTATTTTCTTAGAGCCAGCGGCTTTATACGACAAAAGAGATATTTCTCCATCCTCTACTTATGGATTTTCAAATCAAAGTAACCATATGTACTATAGGAAATTTATTTTATTTATAGATTTTAATTTTAGTAATTTAATTTTAATAAGATGTTAAATTTAGTATACTAGATTTAACCAACACTTTAGTTTCTATTCTCACCTCTCCATTTTACAGTCTGTTTCAGTGATTCAACTGCATATCTGAATATTATTTTTAAACTGAAGCTTGTCACCTCTAATTATCTCTAAACCAGTTATTTTTTATTATTTTTAGTAACTACATGAACGCTTGTCCTTTTTCGTACCCTGGGCAATTATGCACTTTGGATGTATATTCACCCTCCCGAGGTTCGATGCTGCAGTAAGAGATGTACCGGGGTGTTGTTGTAACTTAACACAAGCTGTGGACGTATTACACGGTACAACAATGGCCGATAGAGCTAGGTCGATATTCCACGACTCCCCTTGGCTGGAGCAAGAAAAATGAATTATACAAATATTTGTTCGTTTTCTCCAGTGTTCCGTCACAATTTGTGCTTGAAAAATACAACATGCCGATTGCGAGCCGGAGATAAAAGCGTGCACGCGATTTCTGTAAACTGTAAAAATATTTCTTACACTTCACTTCTACTACAGTGAAAGCCATTACTCGATCCAATACTATTGTTTGTCTCATCGCAGTCCATAGTTGGAAAATGAAAGCAGCTGGTGGGAAAGATGACTACGTGCCGGCTTCAACTTTATTCAAATTCTGAATTCCGCACATGGATTTCTGTATTTGTATACAGAAATTTGGAATTCACATTACTCTATCGCTAGAATGAGTTGTATACGGTCGCTCTCTTGAAAGTCTCTGCAAGTGAGACGTACTCCTAAAGCGTCTGTATCATCGGTCATTCAGAAGACTGGGACTGTGATGTGCTCGAGATGGCTCCAGATGGGTGACATTCGTCTTCAGCGACTTCGTCTCCAGCAGTGTTGTCTGCTGTGTCTATGTACATGCTTTTACAATTATCACATATGCGATGTTCTTGTCAAAATAATATATTCTGAATATCCTCAGGTGTAATTTCTTGAGGATATAGAAATTATTTTCATAAAGAATCAACTCTACTAACCTGAATTCAGCTTGCATTAACCATCGGTGTGAAATAGAGTACTTTCCAGATTCTATCATGCCTCGAAGACAAAAGCTGAAAGTAGAGGATAGAGGGTGATTGCTCTTATATTTATTATATTGCAGTGCACGGATAAGAATGTTTGCATAACTAAAATCAACACGATTTTTTGTATCGCAAGCACCCATGAGTATATACAACTCTTTATCATCAAGGAGCATACTCTCAGAGATATTTTTCATATGCATGTAATGGTGATCTGCGGTCTCATCCTTCATACAATACCCAATCATTCTCACGTATGTGTGCAGTCCTTTATTGATCAGTCTCTTAACACAGATCTCAATCCCTATCATGCCTTGGAACGTTCATAACTCCATCCCCAAGGCAAACATGATACACTTCTTCACTTCTTGATAAGACTTTGCAGAAATAGCAAACACACCTTGGTAGTGTAGATGTAGCAGTGCTCTTCATTTCTACTAAGAAAATTTTCATAAGAACAGTCAGACTGAAGGGATTGCTTCAGCATAGTGAAAAAAGACAAGTCTAAATCACCCCCCGTTTTGCACATTGTCATGAAGAGCTCCAAATCTTGTAGCTAACATGGGCTATTTTCTTCACACTCGTCTGCCTCCGAAGAAATATTTAAGCAGATCGGGTGAGAAAAATAAGGACAGAAGTAGCAAAAACACTCAAGATGGAGGACACATCAAACACAAGGGAGTTTCTGAGAACGGTAGATGAAGTGAACTGTAGGATGGAGGAGGTTCATGTTCGCTTCTATGTAATATCTAAGATAACTGAACATATGAAGGTATCTGTCTTGAAGAATTAATCAATACGCATCATCACTGGTCCCCAAATACATGAAGAGACCTGATAGAGCAGGGAAAGAGCGACTCACTTTCACGAAATCGTCATCCAGTAAGAAGTGTGGTGGATGTGCAGAGAAAAATAAATCTATGTAAACACAAAGCACTGAAATTGAAAAAGAAGATGTCTCTCATGGAAACTTGATACTATAGCACCAAAAGCGAACCTCATCTAGAGAAGGAAGAGGGGACGTAGTCTTCAGACACATCCAAGATATATGTATTGTAAGACAAGTCTCCCACAGAAGAAACTGAGAGAGGAGTAAGTGGACTATAGATTGCACTTGATTTTGACTGTGGTACGTCAAGATTGATGTCGGTCATCAACACGCTTTTCTCATCATCGATATGAAATGAAAAGAACCAAAAAGGAGCAACATGAATGCGATACGAAGCGAAGAAGCATATGGAAGTGAAGTGTACACCTCCATGTCGAAGAGCGCCTTCTCTCATGTTACAGACGCATTAGGTGAATCGTCGATGGGATCCATTGTGAGAAAGTAGCCTGCCATGATGAGATTATCTCGGAAAGAGAAAACGTTAGAAGAAGCGACAAGTTGAGCGGCAGAAGTGACAACTCGACCAGCAGGTCGGCAGTGATCGATATGATGTGAACGTATGAATATGAAACCAAAATTGTTGGTTTTGTGACAAGTCGAGCAGCGGAAGCAAAAATTGCAAAAAATAGAACATCCAGAGTTGACAGCAGACGGAAGAAGGACTGAATTGATGTGGAAATGCAGCAGTCTCGTCCAACACATCACACGACGAGAACAAACAGCTCGAAATAAACCGCCCCCGTCTCTTATAGTGGTGGTTCTCATCGCAAACTGCTGTCATGATGTCGCTTGTTGACCTAGCGATGTCGCAAAGTTCAACCGAGGAGCAGAGAAATAAAGTTCAAAACAGAGCTGCCGAGACAGATGAAAGCGAGGTGTTAGCAAAGTTTCAAAGTAGCAAACTGATCGAGTTTAGCACGGCAGACGCGTTTGAAAACAATGTTTTAGATGACGAGACGAGACAACGAAAGACTGAGGTTTGAGATGTTAGCGAAGTTCCGAAGTAGCAAAGACCTAAAACAAGACGAGGTGCCGAGAGAAGAGAAGACGACACATCATACGCGTTTAGAGAAAACGTTAACAACTCCAATCGTTCAAAGTGACTTCCATTTTTGCTGCTAGTTTTTCAAAATGTGAAAGCGCGCTTTGACAACTAATGAAACGCTCGATTTTTCACCCGTCTTCTGCGCTTGTGCACACGCGTCTATTTGTACACAATTGCATACAACATGCATATGAGCATCATTGAAGATGCCTTCGCTTCCTGAGTTTCCTTAGCTCCATGGAAGAGAATTGTCACTGGAAAGGATCATCATCCATCGACGAAGTTGATATCCGGAGTCCTTTCATAAATACGGCAGCAAGAAATAATCATCGTTGACTATAAGTGCATGGTCAGCTAGATACTGACCAGCAAACACTTTGCAATAAAAGGTCAACTTCTTAAGCAACCATTTATCATTTATCGATCTCGGCACACCCACAAAAATATCTAAGAACACACCTTCACTATCGACGATCTCTTGCATCAAACAGAGTAGAAGCATTTCTTACTATAATAGTCTACTACTAACTCACACTTAGGATGATCGTTTGATCACCCCTTGCTGGGGTGATCAAACGACGTGAGTTGCTTCTTCTGCCAGAAAACAAGAATCATCGCCAACAGGTCCTCCTCTGTCTCCTTCCCCATCACTTTCAGTGTCTCTGCGGTCATCCCATCCATACCTGGGGATTCTTCTGATTTTACCTCTCTGATGGTTTGGTTGACTTCTTCCGGCGATGGAGTTTCCCTCAATTTCTAATTCTGTCCCTCTGTCATCTTAGTGTTGAGTAGGCTGAGGACATCTTGTCTGAGTTCCGTCTCCTCCTCCACCTCTTGATTTTTCCTAAAAGGTAGAAGCGATGTACCTCTTTTGTGATCTCCCATCGTCCTTTTGTAGAGTCGTCATCACTTCCTTAATTGTTTGGCTTTCAGGATGGCAAAAAAGTATTTGGATGGGGCATCCCCCTCCTTCAACCACCTGTATCTGCTCCATCTTCTCTAGACCGCTGCCTATTTGTGTTCAATACATCTGATTGCGGAAGTCAGTGCACTCAGACGTTCCTCACTTTCTTGAGAGTCCCCCTCTGCTATTTCGGCCCTGACTTTCTCCAGCTCCTCTAATTTCACCTCTTCACGTTTTCTCTCTTGGCGTACTTGTATCTCTCGAGTAATCACGATTTGCTTTGTCGCCTTCCATTTCATTTCCCATCTTATCCCCGGGTCTCTTCTCGATTCCGTATCTCCTTCCACTTATCCTTCATCCCTTGGAGAGGGCTCCCTTCCGCCAGTCTCTCTGGGTTCACTTTCATGTAGGTGATCCTTTTCCTTGTCGACACTCCTTCTATGGCCACCAAGCTCATTACTATCGGTATATGGTATGATAGAGTCTGTCTTCCGTCGTGATGCATATGGACTTGCGTTTCTGTCCATTCTACACTCTGAGAAAGGTACATTCTATCTAGCCTTGCCTGATCCAATCTGTCTCCTACTTTGAGCTGCCTTGTGTAATGCGGGCCTTTGCGCTGTGATGCTACTAGCCACCCATCCACCAGATCCTGTGTAAATACTTGCCATTTTCTTCACTCCGTCCCGTGTTGTATGGCGGTTCTCCCTACACTGTCCACAGGAGTCTCCACGCTGTTCCAATCCCTCCAAATATCTACTTGCCTATTTCCCATCTCGTGTTCAGCCATGACCACATTTCTACTCTGTCTCTTCTCTCATTTGGTCGATGGACTGACGCAAAGTTTACCAGTTCCACTGTTAGCCATGCCATCGTTCCGTCTCCTCTGGATCTGGTTGAGGATTTCCAGTCATTTAACAGTATCACCGCCGCCCCTGCTCCTCCTTCCCTCGTGTAGTCTACAATATACTTTCCGTGGTGAGCTAATTGGTTTATGTGGAAAGTAATTTTGTCCTCCTTAATCTTCATCTCCCGTAGCAATACGTCCAATTTCACTGTTTGCTTCCTTATCCATCTTCACCCAGTCTGTTAGGGTCTCCCAATCCCATGACGTTCCAGCTAATTATCGTGTGTTCTGCATCTACACTACATTCTTCTTAACGCACCCGCTCCTCTCCCATTGCCCTTTTGTCTCCCCGATTTTGTCTGTTTGGACTGGGTTGCATTCTGAGCGCTCTTCACCTCTGTAGGTTCCTGCTATGCTTCTATCTCCCAGAATTTTCCATTCGTGTTTGGGTTCGTTGCACCTTCTTCCTGGTCACTTCCTCCTTCGCTTAGGATCACTAGTTCTTCCTGACTCTCCATGCTCCTACTTTCCGAGCGGTCTCCCACTGAGTTTTCTGCTTGTTTCTCCTCTGCTTCTTCTTCTCTTTTCCTCTTCTCTTTGCTTACCTCCATGTCCTCCTCTGCCTTGTTTATCTTTTGATCTTCCACTTCTGGGTCCTGGGTTGGCAATTCCTCCATGTGCGCTTCCTCTTGTTCCTGCTGTTCGGCTGCACCCTTTGCTTCCTTGCTCTGATCTTGTTCCGGTTGTAGCTCCATCTGCGCTGCCCCTTCTGTTCTCTTGTCGGTGTTCTCTCCTTCTTCTGCTCCTTGTTCAAATGCCTGGAAGCGGTTTGAGCTAGTGGTCGCCTGCTTACCTTCTGCTGCCCCCTTCTGTGTCGCTTTTGCTCCCCCTACCTGAACAAAACTTTCTGCATCAATCACTCCGCCTTTCGCTTTATTCGTGTTTGCCTTCCCTACGTCCTGGGTTTGTTCTTTCCCTTCACTGGCGATCATCCTGGTTCCTCCTGGGGTTTTTAGTTGGAGCATGCGTATTGTTGCTCTGTGTTCCTCTCTCTCTCCCCTCCCTTCATGGACTTCTGGATACGGATCGTGTTTTCTTCTTGCGTCTTGATTAAAACGATTGATATTTCGCTTTGCGCTTTCTACTGATATTATCGCTTACTTCCATGCTGTTTCATACTGTATCTGTCTCCTTTCTCTTTCCACTCTCGCATTAGTTCTGTCAGTGGTCTGCACTGGAGGTACTGTTGTTCCTGGGTGCACTGTTCCGGACGAGCTTGGAATTCCCTTTGCTGCTTGACCATTCGAATGTGGCTGAGGTCCTGGGTGGGAACCAGTCAGGCCCACCGTTTGAGCCCCTTGCCGTGGTGATGTTTGTACTTTCGGTCCTCCCCCATTACGTCCACTTTTGTCATCCCTCCATTCGTATGGTCACCAGGGTTCGATTGTCTGGGTTGGTCCCTTGTACTTGCGTTCTGCACTGCAATCTGACGTCCCACTATCTCCAGCTCCGACATATCTCCTACCTTGTGTCTTTTCTTCGCTGCTTCAAATCTTCCTTCGCCTCGTATTTCTTGTGCCCTGCCATTGGTGATCTCTCGTAATACTAATCTATGGCCTATAGACTTTCTCTCGCTGCTCGACACCAGCCTTGTCTCGTGTTTCGTTTTGGACACTGCAAACGAAACTCTGACCGCTGTTCTCTTCAGGTTCTCTCCGTTGTGGCCTGTTTTGTTTGCGTCTGTTCATTGTGTTGCGAGGAGCCCGCGCGCTCACGGTCGTGCACTACCTCACTTCCCTCTATTCGCCATAGCCGCGAGGGCGCGAATTTTTCTAAGTGTTCGACTTTCAGTCACCGCTAATTACGGACACCATCCCAGGAAGTATAGTACCAAACTAACAGGGAGATTTTTTTCGGACATTGTTGCGAGCGCAATGAAGGGAAAACCTACAGGCGCTCTGTTGAGGCTACCTTCTCTAGACCGCCCTCCACCCGTTTACTTGGGAATTTTATTGATCATCGCGGGAGTCACATCCGTTGCTCTTTCCGTTTACATCACCATTGCCAAGATCTATCACCCGGCAGGGTACACTCCCCACGAGATGATGCGGAGCGATTGGTAATGTTCTTCGCGTTGCAGATTTTGTTTCCTAGCCTTGCGGAGATTCCATTGCCTGGTTTCGTGTGAGAACAGGTGTTCGTCGTCCAGTGTATAGAACTTAGATGCTTTGACGCCAACGTTATTATTTTGGAGAGCAGTTGTTTTCGAAGAACTTCTTGTTTTGGGATTCAGTGTTTTTGAAGCCTAGAAATGTTGCCTGATGCTTGTCATATTGCAGGTACTATGCCCTTCTTTTTCCTCTTACGCTCCCAGTAACGGTGGTGGCAATTTATCTCCACTGGCTCAGCATGAAGCTGTTTAAGCACGCGTGATCTGCAAATTGCAGCCTTGTTTGCAGGGTTTGCATGCGACTGTTGATCAGTGGTCACTCCCCGACGGGGCTTGGTGATCGAGAGCGTTAGAAAGATGCAAAGGTGAAATTTTCTTCTACAGTCACTGCCGCTGAACTGAAATTGGTAGATATGTTCGAGCCTACACACCAGTTGGAATTCCCTCGATCTAAGTGGTGGAGGTGCCACGGTTGGTTTGAGCGGGCTTTGGACAAGAGACTCACTTTATAAATAACCTCAGCTTCTGCTCGACCAGATGACCATGAGAGGTCAGATTACCTTCGAAAGTTTCACGACAACGATGGTGTATAAATCATGGACCAGCGTCTAACAGCGTCCAACGTTTCGATTTTAGGGCATGTCTTGGATTGGAGCTTTTATTCTGGCGGTAGGCAAGGCCGAGAGGGTGCCGGTTGCAGCTGGTACGGAGGCTGAGACTTGCTACCACGCCTGTTTCTTGATCTTTGGAAACTCCTCAGTGCGATTGCGTGGGCCGAACAGCAGCGAACATGTTCTACAGAGAAAGCTCAATATCTTTTAGACGGTTCGATGCCAAGGTCAGCGTGTCGTATTCTTCAGGTCTTCTACAGTGTCGACACTTATATTACATATCATCAGCTGCTTGTAACTATCGAACGCGATGAGAGTATGATCAGGCTCTGTACCCTCTCTGACAAGCCACAACTCTGTGGAGGGCTCCATTCTGGAATTTTGTTGCTTTTTATGAAACGTTGGTTAGGAACACGACTCCAATATTTAGTCTCTTTCGCCGAGTGCTGCTGCCCTTGCACCGACTGAGCCCTCCCGGCATGAAGACTCGACCCCACTCCGCCCCGGCTACGGGCGGATGGGGCTTCCAACAAGCTAATGCTCGTTGGCTCCATTCTGGGTTCTTGCACTTGCACCATCAGGCTTGATTTGTTATGGCAGCCTTGGCTCATGTAAAGACAGCAGACAGGCGCTTGAGCCAAATAGTCCCAGAGATTGCATCTGCTGTTCACCTGCAGGTCGGATACAGGATTGCAAGTATCCAAGGTTGCATGTCTTAGCGCTTGGACAGCTCAAAAGGGAGTTAAGTCTATGTGTCTGACAAAAAGGTAATCGCCCGGAAATAGAGAGTCTCATACATCGGCTGAAAAATAGAAGTACCCCATAGGGGTAATCGACTTCAAGTTCACAATGTCAAATACTATAAGATGTTGCGGTCAAAGTACAAATAATGTACTGAATAATTCCAAAATGCAATCCGTATTATGGGGTGTCAAAGTTAAAAGGAAATATTCTTCAACAGCTAAAAGTTATAATATCGTCATGGATCATTTTGTGTAGAATCGTGGTTTATTTTGGGTCATTTTTGTAAATATATATGTATTTTTATAATATTCCTTTTTTATGTTTTTCCAGTTTGGACAATGAGAATAATAATTTTTTATTATAAGCAAAAAAATGAAAATATATTAAAAGAAATGCTCATTGGATTTTCCTGCGAGTACCTCCAGAGGTACTTGCAGAAAACACTCGCCAAAAAACACTGGCCAAAGTATGGTCTGAGTAGTAACTTTCTCCGTGGATCTAGAATCTTTCTGAAAATTTTCAACTTAAGAATTAGAGAGTTAAGTTGTTCCCCCGGGTGCAATTATTTACAGATCACTTCTAGCGATGGTCCATGGCCATGGTTGTAACTCCTTATGGACGATGGTTTTAAAACCTCTTATTATGTCAGAGTGAAGGAAAACTACATTTTACCGCTAAATGGATATTAGCTGTAAGAAAACCAGGGTTGTTTCTGTACTAACCAATGGTCAACTTTGTTTGTTACCATTTTTCTCGGCAATGGTTTTCTTTAGAGAAAGAGAACATATAAAAATTGTGTTCCACGGTTGAAATAAAGAATTGTCGCGACTGTCTCAGGATGTAACTTTGAGGATTTTTGGCCATGACTGTGCGTACTACCACTGATTAAAAATATTTGAAATATTCTCCAACTTTGATACTATGTTATATTAGCTATATATATTCCAGCTCTAATACTATATTAATATTAACTAGTCGAATCAAACAACTTTCCGGCCGGAAGAAAACAAAAGCATTCCAATCTTATTACTGCTGAGGATTACGCTGTTTGCAATCAAGTCGATTTGATCACTATCGTATTTAGTGTGAGTGACATTAATTCGACAAAGATATTTTGAAGAGTCTTCACAATTAATAGTGTTATACACAATAATTTCACACTCATATTAATAAAGATAAAACATATCTAGTGTGATACACATCATTTTGTCTACATTTAAATAGTATGAGTAAAAAATTCAGAACTCTATTTTGATCAAAAGCTTCCTTACAAAATGACTGATAACCAATCACTCAGATTTCATTCAAGTCATTTTATCTTCTTTGATGAGTTGATTTTGAAGTTTCAGATTATGTCATCAAGTCAATCACACTTTTTGGTTAAGGATCACCTTGCACCACCCTCTAAGATGAGACAAATACTCATGATCATTTCAATCCAGATTTCATTCAAGACGTTCTATCTTCTTTGATGAATTGATTCTGAAATTTCAGATTATGTTATCAAGTCAATCACACTTCTTGGTTAAAGATCACCTCGCACCACCCTCTAAGATGGGACCAATACTCATGATCCAGCTAGGATAGACACATGATGAGTTCTCTACACTTAACTAAATAAACTTTACGTTTATTTCGTAAGCTATTTCTGGTGCAAACAAGATCATCTACGAAATGGATGAGAAAAGTCTCAGTTTAGTATAATTGAGATGCGATATCGAACATAAGTGTCAAAAAACTTGCGGGAGAGTGATCGCTGAACTCTGAAATATAAAAAATAAATTTTCAAATAGAAGTCGATCCATGACACGATATCGTTGTGTGCAACCACTGTCTAGAGTAAGACCGAACTTAGAACACTCGAAGCCAACCAACCAGCCCAACAGAAAATGAACAATGATGCATGAGCACTCTTTTTCTCCACCCTCTCTCTCACTCGATCCGCCTCTTAATACACATCAGTCAAACAAACCCACCATACAAACTGTGATTGAATAAAATCAACAGAGAAAACTAGACGAATTTCTAAGGACAGTCAAGGTATTACCACTACATAGTCAAGCAATCAACGACCTTTTGAGCTCTTCTCTAACAGCAAAGAAAAACCAAATCCACGATCTATAGCAACGTTGGGTCAAACGATACCGAGAAAACGTGAAGAAATGCTTGTCACTTCAAACCATGAGATTCCCAAAACAAACTTCCTGCGGCCAACTCCATCGGAATCGAAACAACAACAAAAAAACACCAAATCTTCAACGAGAAAACACTCATCAAAATATCCAAAACAAATCACGACTAGTGTTTGCTTCCTCGCTCGTGAAAGACACTACCTAAGGCACTAACCAAGTTCTAATGCGTAGATTTCTAAAATAACTTCTTATCACCAACTCCATCGAAATCAAAAACCCACAAGAAAGCAACTTTAAAACTAACTTTCTTGTCACCAACTCAATCGAAATCAAAAACCCAACAGGAAAACACCGAAATCGAAAACCCAACGAGAAAACACCAAATCCTCAATGAAAAAACACTCAGAAATGTCCAAAACAAACCGCCGACTACTGCATGCTCTCCTCGCTTATGAAGCACACTACCTAGGGCACGTCGTGTTCGACACATTGGGCAAGGTGAGAAGTCAAAAGTTGGAGCAAGAAGTAGCTCCCCGTGGAGATACTAACACTGTCCAGACTAAAGCATCCAGAGAGAATGATTCTCTCCGATCATTTTATACCCTCAATGGGGGTTTAACCAACCTACAAGTGAACAACATATCCTAACACTGTCTAGACTAAGGCATCCGGAGAGAATGATTTTCTCCGATTATTTTATATCCTCAGTGGGGGTTTAAGGGACTTTTGTAAGGAGAAGTCGACTTCTTCTGAAGCCAAAAGACGGACGTCTTATGGGAAGACGTCTTCTGAATCGGGTCTTCCGGAAGATGGACATTTTCCGAGAAGACCGTGACTGCGACTTCGGGGGTACCAATCGCGTGCCACTTAGGTGAGGGATATGTATACCAACCAGGTAGTCACCGCGGTAGTAGGTAGGTCGAAGTAATCGAAGCCCCATTACTTAGATCGTGCAGGAAGATACGAATCAGGACGCATTAGCACAGAGCACATTCACTGCTTCTCGCTTCCACTTACTTCGAATCAGACATTGAGGGTTGAGATTGGGAGCACGAAAGATCAAATTGGAGTGAGTGAGAGCAAAGGTGTCTTCCAGCCATGAAGCGCACTCGAATTGAGAGAGTAAGGAATCCTTGAGGATTTCTGAGATCAAGAATCAAGGGTCGAGGTAGGGAATCAAGAGAGAAGTTGTGGAGTGCAGTAGCGAGCTCGATCTTAGAAGCAGAGGGACACAACTTGAAATTGGCGATAGAAGCAGGAACGTGGTGTCACATTGAAGATGGAATTGAAGATTAGAAGGGCGCATAAGACTGAAGGAGCAACCAGAAGCAGCCGGAAGCAGTACTGAGGTTCTTCTCATGTTTTTTCCTCTTCCTCACCGCTTCTCGTCTCTGATTTGATGTCTCCCGTACTTCTCCACTCGTTTGCAGGAAGCTCATCGATCGATTTCTCGATCCTAAACTTTCCTCTGAGAAAATTGGACGCGGAAGTGCTATCCAATTTTTGTCAGTCGTCTTCTCACTTCTTTCCAAGTTGAAATTGAGCTTCCCTGCTTCCCATTCTGAAATTTGATACCTTGACTATCAATTTCTCTACCCTAATGCGCCTCTGTTCCAGAATTCATATACAGAATACGCTTTTGAATGTCTGAACATCTTCGGAAGATGACTGTTTGTAAATTCATATCGAGTAGATTGGATTGGATTGGATTGGATTGAAATTTGTATCGAGAGAAGTTTGATATGAATCCTGAGTGAGCTTGCGAGTTGATTGTTGTTACGAGAAGCCAGAAATTGGGAACCAGGTCTACGCCTCCTTATCTTCCCGACTTCTCAAATCCACATCTTCCTAGAGAGACTAGAAGACTGGAAAGGCTGGCAGAACGCGCGAGAAGACGCGAGGGTCCTTTACGAGTCTCTTCTGTTTAGCCCATAGCAGCCTGTTCCTTCTTCTTCCCGAACGTAGAAGAGAGTTGTGAGAAGCCTTGCTGGTAGAATCTTGAGAGAATGGTCAAGGGTCATGTCTTCCCGTCATGCAGCAAGCTTCTTCTGAGCGTGTATGAGAGGTGAGGAGTCAAAAGAACAGAGTATGAATGTTTCGTGTCTATTGTGAGGTTAGATTGTGTGTCGGAAGTCAAAGATAGGTGAGATCAGTGATGGGAAGCTTGACTACGGAAAGTCTTCTGAGTACGTCTGTTAACCAGAAGTTGTCCCGAGAGTCTTCCTGGAGGTCACTGTCACCACAGGAGACCTCAACCTTCTTCTGAATCATTTATATATTCGGCTTCTCTCGTATCTTGTTATCTTTTGTTAGGAAGTAGGATGAATTGCAAGGTGGATTGTCTTCTTAGGAATCCATGCGATGCCTTGCTTAGTTAGGATTGTTTAGATATAGCTCAGAAGACGAGAGCTACTTAGGAAGCACTGTTAGAATCTCGGAAGATGAAATAGCAGTCTTCTGGAAGACTAAGTTCGTCTTCTGAGAGTGGAAGCGAGATTGTGAAGGCCGGGTAAGGACTGAGCCTTCCGCTCACAGCAAGTACGTGTGGTTTAGTGTAACAGAAGCTCGAAACATGTCGATGCATCCTCGAGGGTTGGTGTTACTAGCAGCAGAGTTGGCTGAGACCAAACCTTACATCAAGGAGTTGGGCCTCGACTTCTTTATGTAGAACTGGAACCTCGCGGACCATGGTATTCTGGATGAGGTTTGGACAGCACTGCCTCCGTGCAACCTTGTATCTGTGAAGGCAGGGGTCGCTCGAGGAAGACCATCTTCCTGGACGGTGGAGTGGTGGTGCAGGATTTTTCACAAGTCAGAAGCAGAGGACCGAGGGTACGAGCTGAAAAAGAAGATCTTACCGATGATCTCTAGGAAGTGGTATGTACTTGGAAGTACCACATGCCTCTTTCAGGAAGACAGACAGGGGAGGAACGGATGGAAAGTATAAGCTTACTGGGAGCCGAAGAAGCGTCTTCTTGGGACGTTGTATCTTCATCTTTTTCCCAAGAGAAAAGCACAGAAGGTGAGGTACCTTGGAGATCATGACATGGAGTTCCTGGAAGCTATCTGGGAAGGAATGTCCATCGATTGGGGTGCCTTCTTCCACACTTACATCCAGACCGAGTTAGTATACTTGGGCACCCCAGCAGGATGGCATCTTACTCCCTTCTTCTGCTATTTTTACGTATCTAAGAGGGACTAGACAGAAGACCACTTGGCTAAGTATGGGCTAGCAGGACAGCGTGAGGTGAAGGAAGAGACCTCGGAGGAAGAAGACCAAGCAGTGGTCATGTCTTTCTTTCTCACTTTAATGTCTCATGCAGGATCTAGCACTCAGCAGAAGACGATTTTGGTGAGAGAAGACGACTCTAGTGTCGTTGAGGAAGATGGGGCCTAGGAGTGTGTCTAGGAATAGCGCATCTTTCTTGACCATCCACTATGGATCCGAGTCGGATTCATCAGAAGACAGGTCGAGCACTAAGATCGCGCAGAAGACAGCTTCTGCGACTACATGGAGTCTTCCGAAGACTCCAGAAGTCGAGGTATGAGTTGACATTCCGACTGCGACTCGAGGAAGTATAGTGAAGAGGATCGCTCTTGCGATGAGAAGAGATCTTCCATCCCGAAAGATGAGAAGAGTAGCGTCTTTCCGTGCATAGAAGCAGAAGACCATGATGGTAGAAGAGGCATCCTTGCCTCTGGAAGACAAGGAAGACACCTCCGATCGATTCGTGAGGATGAACTTGTCTTCTGCGAGAAGAAGGCTGGAAGAGTTCAGCACCTTCTTCAATTCGGAGATCCAGTCAGCCATGGAGTTGGTTGAGAAGCGTGCGATGGCTCAGGAGAAGCCACTACGATCAGAGTTTGGTCTGCGCACCGTGATGCAGCAGGAGGAGGTCCAGAAGAAGATGGACACGCTGGAAGCTAACCTCCGCATCATGAAGAAGCTCGCAGCGATGTACAAGGTGGAAGCTTTTGCTTCTGCCAAGGAGTTGGTGCAGTTGCGGAAGAGCAACCAGGAGTTGCAGACACGGCTGCAGCAGTGTGAGCAAAAGATTCAGCGAAACAGAGAGAAGCTCACTACTCTCGCAGAAGAGAACACGACATGAAGAGCACTACGGGACGCCGCGGAAGCTCAAGTCGCAGTAGAGAAGAAGCAACGAGAGGAAGCAAAAGCCCGAGCGCAGGAGATCATGGTGCAAATGATGGAAGCACTTCGGAAGAAGTTCAACTTCACCGCAGATAAGAAGCTTCTCACCCTGACACGGGAATGAGATGACGATTCTAGAGAAATATTAGTGGACTGCAAGGAGAGCATGTTCCGCTACCTGGATCGGCAGATCGACGGCTTAAGACTCTTTACAGTCTTCCCTCGATTCTTCAACCCGCAGCTATGTCTTCTCATGCACCAATACCAACAGCATGCCCGGATCTTGACAAGGAGGAGTTCAACCTCGCTGTCCACTTGGTAGTGACAACGTTGGAAGCCGAGAAGACCACAGAAGAAGCTCTAGAAGACAAGGTGTTTTCAGGAAGACATGAAGCAAATGTGTCTTCCCAGGTGTTTTGAGTGGAAGATGTGACTCCCTCTAACCACTATGACGTCACCCCAGCTCCCAGTGTCAAATAGATGCTTCAGAAGAGTCAGGAAGCGCAGGTGGACTCAGCTTCCTAGAAGCTGATTCTGTCTTCCAAAGCTACACTAGAAGCACACATCACGAGTATCGAGGAGTAAGCCACCTCAGCCACACCCGAGGTACGAGCAGGGCTTCTCACTTTATCCGAGCTGATTAAAGAGATAAGATAAGAGAGGATCCAGTGGAGATCGCATTTGACGATCAGGAGTAGATAATAGAGTTAGGAAGGTAGTTGATTTATCTAATTTTGGTAGGAAGTGAAATCTACTATTTTAGGAAGAGACAACTCTCTTTGTATTTTTAGATGATTGTCCATGTGATAAGATAGACAACGGTAGGAGTAGAGAGTTAGTTTCCGAATGAGAAGAGAACCGTATGCATGTGAGGTGGTGGTCTTCTGACAGCGCCTCATCTTTTCTGGCTGCGAGTTGGGATTGGAGGGGATCTCTCTCCTGCGGCTCCAAGGCAGATGTATAAAGAAGATCATAGAGTAGGATTTTGTACACACATGACGCACGAAACACATTACGCTCATTGCTAGAGACATACGAACAGAGTTGGATTACACAGGAGGGGTCTGCACTTCTGCTCCCAGTAGTGGGTCAAAAGATGTAGATAGCAGTAGTGGATAGCCTAGAACAGAAAACGGCATCATCGTGTAGTCATGCTTCTAAGTTGGTGTGTCGAGAAATAGTGACAGGAAGTGGAGAGAGTGAGCTTCCCGAAACCAATGTACCTTCTTCTCGACGAATTGATTTCAGATTTGATTGCAAAAGCTTTGTCTGTGTCTTCTGAATAGTGGGTTTTCTCGAATTCACACCCAATTGTGCATGAGAAGCCTTCTTCTTGAGTGGCGTTGATTGTTAGAAGATGTGCAGAGTCGAAGCTTGTCTCATCCAGTGGAGCACTTCGGATCCACGTACGGATTGACCTATGGGAGATTGGGATTGGTCCCTGAAGTCAGAGTAGTCATAGACAACGACAGAAGAAAAATGATTCTTCTTTCCACAGCAGAAGACGACATCCTCGAGTTGAAGATTGTGTAACTGTAAGCTGATTTGTGGTCTTCTTCCCCAAATTACTACAAGCAGGGATGGCTTGTTAGTCAGGATCCGGACTAGAAGCTTGCCGGAGTCTTAATTTCTTTTTTTCATCTTGTTTCTTCTTGTTTGGATTTTCTCTTCTTCCTCATCTTCTCTCTTCTTCCCATCTTCCTATCTTCTTTAGTGAGCTTCCGAGACTTGTATTGAGCTTACGTGAAGATGAATGTCGTTGTAGTACTGTAGGAAGGCTACATGGGACATACGTCCTATGAATTATCTAACTCCGTTGGAAACTGGAAGAGCAATGTGTGACAGACATTGTTAAGTTGACATCTACGAAGCAAGGATAGTCTCCTGGAGGTGTCAGAAGGCGAGTTGAACCTCCAGAAGCCGAGAATTGCTTCGGAAAGACCGTCGTGAGAAGACTAGAAGCTGTGACCTGGAAGCAGGAAGCATCTTCTCGAGCTTCTCAGTAGATAATCGTGTGATATTTTAAGTTGTATTTGTATATTTGGGTCCAGGGCACCTGCTGAAGGATCTGGAAGCAGTTTGGTTTTGTGAAAAGATGGGATTTCTAGACAAATCTCGCGTGTTTGTGTGTTTGTGTGTTTGAACAGATCTTAGAACTTAGAGCAGCGATATTAGTGTAAATTTATTTGGGGAAGAAAATCTTTTATGCTAAATAGGCTAAAGGAGAAATCCTGAGACACTACAGTAGGTGAAGACTCCTTGATCTCGTATACATCAAGAACAAAGAGCTTGGCTCATCGATCATGAAGAACAATCCAATCTCAAGTCGTAGACAATGAAAAACTTACGTAAGCGCTTCTCTATGAGTCTATTTTCTTCACATCTCCCAAATCATCCGATGAAACTTTGATCGTTTTCAATTTTCTGAAGAACTCGGTGTTTTGATCCTAATGGATCCAAGGACAACAAATTTAGACTCCATAACTACTCGAACGGTTCAACTCTCCTTCACAGATGATTGAAGCACTCCAAAAACCTCCCTGTGTCTTAGTTTTTGACAGAATACACTCTTTGATCTGTCTCTTCACAAACCGTCTTAACCACTGCGTAGTCTGCACAGATCTGAACCCAACGACACTTTGTGCATTTACATTGGATCTCCAAATCTCTTGAACCGTCCACCCACAAGTCGCAAGTGCAAGCTAACTCTTTAAGCTGCCTCCTTGCATCAGTCGCGGTACGTGAAGTTTTTCACAGATAATTAGCAACTAGGTCTCTTGCGTCCTTAGTATAGCACCAAGAGCCACAAATACCCAGTCAGCAATAGTAAACTAGGCTTAGTTTGATTTTTCTTTCTTTCGAGTCTCGTAACTTCACCACTAAATGTCTAAATGAAGTAGACAAATTTTATCCATGAAAAGCTGACAACGAACTCTATTCATTGATGCAAGACTGAGATTTTGCATACCTACCGCCTTGTTGCACCAATGAAAGTTCTTATTCAATAAGTCATGAAACTCACAACGCTAACATGCAAATCATAATCACATGTTAGCGTCCATGCACCACTTATATTTATCCCATCTGGTCTGAATTGGACGTCTTCATAACTCTCAAGCACAACATTCCTTAAGTCATGATCTATACTCGATTAAGTGGGTCCCAAAACATGAGCGGGGCATACTTTCCATAAAGTCTAGATCTTAACGGTGCTTCCAACACACCTAGCGGTCCAACCGCTCGTGATGTCTATATGGGTCTAAGCTCCTAATGATGATCTAACCCGTCGTCTCATTCCCTAGTTTTGCTCCAGCCCTTTGATCATTCCCAAATCTAGACCAAAACACACCTTGGCACTGGTCCAACCATCACCTCATGCGCCCTGAGTGCGCTCGCCAAACTCTGAGGTCATGTAACTCATCTTGGTCCACCCAAGCATCGAGTCTTTTTCATATATAATTTTTGGTATGCCGTCCTCCTTTTTGGTCCTTGAGAATTATACCACAACTCGATCACGAGATCGTCCGTGATTCTCAACTCCAATGCCAATTCGGAGAATTCTTAATATCATTGGAAAGCTCTCGTCGAGACCTTTCTAATGATACCTCAAGTCGTATGTGGAGATCCGTCCACGACCCAAAACATCACTGGAGCTCCAACACTTAATATTTTTTGGAGGAACCATGATCTAATGCCAGACTATGACCTTATGGTTCAAACCAGCGTCCGTTTGCACCAGACCCATTTCTCGATCCACTCGCATCTACATCTAGATCCACGTCTCATGTCAACGTTTTGATCTATTTTCATACTTGTCCCCTATGTCAAAGTTCGTTCGGGGTCTCAAATGGATAGGCCCTTACATCATAACCCAATGTTCTCATCTTAGTGTAGAGAATCACTTAGGGTTCACTTGTTCCTGACTTCTTGGTCAAACCAATAAGTCATACTCATAGCGTTCATAATGTAGCACAAGTCCGTTAGGTTCTGTTGTTCGCGTCTACACCCAACCTTGAGATTAAGAGTCGCAACAAGGATCACTGTTATACTATCTATGTTCTTCATCAACATGCTCATACCATTCATCCAGCTCGCAAGCAACTTTACACATACAAACTCCTCAATTCTATCAGAAATTACATCACCCTCTCCAAAATCCTTGCACACCATAACTCTGAAACTTATATTTCAATCTGTTCTTTTGTATTTTCCCTCAAGTCTTCAACTCACGTAAACTGATTCCACCCATCATGATCAAACATCACCAACCCAGTCTGTCATCTCTATTCATTGTACATGTCCATAATCTTATGTACAAGTTCTTCATCATACCTCTCTATGTTCTCTATTAACTCTTACGAGATTTCAATAATAGGTTCTACACCCTTATCATCTTGTTCTACAAGAGTGGACTAAAACGAAAACCTTTACATATTTTTATCTAGGAGTCTCTAAGAGTCTTTCGGTTTCGTTCATGTCTTATCGGTTTCGCTCATGTCTTTTGCTCATATCAGGAGTTCAAATTCTAGCATAATGAGACTCATCATCACTATCTTTATCTCCATCTGAGCAGCAGTAATGTAAGGTTGTCCCAATATGAGAAGATAAGAAGCAAATGACTATACAAAGACATGTTGCTAAACTTATACGTTCTCAATTCAATTAGGATAAGTATCATACAACTCATCCTTTTGATTGTTGACAACACGGTGTCGTGTTGTGATGTGGCTCTTGTGTGAAATTCTCGTATAACTTAGATTGTGTTTTTTCTATGTTTCGTGAACCTTATTGCTTAACTCGTCAAATGGTGTGATGAGTGTCACGATCGTGATTGTATGGTAGTGAAACATGTCAAATCAGTAATCTGTGCGTGTTCACTTCAGTGGTCCTTGTCGTTGAATTTGGATATAAGATGGTGGTTCGAGGATTCATGAGGTATTTTATCTTAATGGGTGATTCGCAATGATTTCTGGATGGTCTGCATGGAGGAGTGAAGAACTACAGGAGTGGTGGTTATGGACAGAGGTTTGATCCAGATCTTTTTTTCTCGAATCTATTTCACATCTTAGAGCAAATGCAATCAAACTCTAAATTGTCATTCGACCTCCTCCAAACTATAAAAGATGAAAACACTTACTCTGATCTAGTTCTACGGAGAACTGATCCAAGTCATCAATCGATTCTACCGTAGTGATCGTTTAAAGCACGGTTAAACTAGTTATCTGCGCATTGAAATTAAAATTAATAATACGAGGATGCAGTGCTTGCTAAGAAAATTATGAAAGTGCTCATTGGGACTAAACAGATTCAAACTCAACACCTCACGATAGCGATGAAATGGTTTGAACATGAGATCCAACTAGTTACTTGTCTCAAGAAACTGAAAGGTTAGACTATTAACGCCTGCAATTTTTCTTACTTTTCTCCTGTACCTTTACATTTTCCTTTACTCGTGCACCTAGGTATGTATATAGTGCGGTGACTTCTCGAACTAAGGTTAGGGAAGTTATTGCACATACATAATTTGAATTATGAACAATATTTTAAATTGCATAAAATATTGTCTTCGTCCGTAAACATATCTCAACAGTAGTGGTTGAGTTTCCTAAACTAGTACTACTCGTGTTAGTAGGAGGTCTAACCTCGGTAATAGTTTACCTCGGTCGTAGTTTACCTCTAGTTTAGTAATAGGTCTAACCTCGGTAATAGTAAAATAATTTTGATATACCTGGTAAGTAAGACTTTTATTGTACTTTGTCTAACGTTTGATAAGAGAAGAGACCTGCTTACATATGCAGTGATCGAAGAAGGATTAAGTAGATAGTCACAGCAAAAATACAACACTTTTGACCTTGGAAAAGTGAATTTTTCTATAATAAATCACATCCCTCGAAGAAATTCTTGTATTGCTAGAAACCTTAGCAAGTTTTCTAGTTGGAAGCTAATTTCTCTATATTACAGAGAAATTAGCTTTATTATGAAAAGAAATAATATCAGAATTATTTCTTTTCTATGATAAAGTTCATAGGAAAAACATATGCAAAAATATGTAATACGGAAATATATTGTTTCTTATCATATTCTTGGAATAATCATACTAAGTAATATGCCAAACTATGAAGTTTCAAAATACTTATCATGGAAAGAAGGTTATCATAGAGATATACCAAGGAAGATATATATGAAATACTACATCAAGTGTGTATGAAATATACACTTGATACATAAAATACTAGTGTACTTTGCATCATATATACTTGTATATAGAGTTATGTAGGGATTTATATGAACAATTATTTATTTTATGTAAGAAATATATTTTTAAAGATGAGAAAATATTGCTACTCTTATTAGTTAATTCCTAGGTAAACCTCAAGTGATTACCGAGGCTTATCTAGGGAATTAACTAACACGAGTAGTACTAGTTTAGACCGAGGTTAGTAGGAGGTCCGAGGTTAGACCTCCTACTAGGTTAGTAGGAGGTCTAACCTCGGTAATCACTTGAGGTTTACCTAGAAATTAACTAATAAGAGTAGCAATATTTTCTCATCTTTGAAAATATATTTCTTACATAAAATAAATAATTGTTCATATAAATCCCTACATAACTCTATATACAAGTATATATGATGCAAAGTACACTAGTATTTTATGTATCAAGTGTATATTTCATACACACTTGATGTAGTATTTCATATATATCTTCCTTGGTATATCTCTATGATAACCTTCCTTCCATGATAAGTATTTTGAAACTTCATAGTTTGGCATATTACTTAGTATGATTATTCCAAGAATATGATAAGAAACAATATATTTCCATATTACATATTTTTGCATATGTTTTTCCTATGAACTTTATCATAGAAAAGAAATAATTCTGATATTATTTCTTTTCATAATAAAGCTAATTTCTCTGTAATATAGAGAAATTAGCTTCCAACTAGAAAACTTGCTAGGGTTTCTAGCAATACAAGAATTTCTTCGAGGGATGTGATTTATTATAGAAAAATTCACTTTTCCAAGGTCAAAAGTGTTGTATTTTTGCTGTGACTATCTACTTAATCCTTCTTCGATCACTGCATATGTAAGCAGGTCTCTTCTCTTATCAAACGTTAGACAAAGTACAATAAAAGTCTTACTTACCAGATATATCAAAATTATTTTCTTCTTGCATTTTGTTTTCAACACCAAACACTCAACTGGTGTTAGACGAAAAAATGTATTTAGATGTAATGGCACCATGTTTTTTGAGGACTCCTTTTCGTTTCGTATGTTTGGACTTGAGGATCAGTAATAAGAGAGTCACTACACAGTATTCAATTTTTTATTTTTCAGCTGATTCGGTGTCGTGGAGAGAGTCTTTCTTGGGGAGAGCGGACCTCTTGAATGTGATTGATTGTGAGAGCAATCAAAAGAAAAAAAGACTGATGTCAATGATCAGAACTCAAATTTGATCTCTTGCATCCACCAAGTCAAATCACACACTCAAATTTGTGCAAATATGTTTTTCCAAGACTCAAAAACTGTATTCACGTCTCAATTGCACCATCAATGTCCTTAGTAATCAAACTCTTCTCCTCCCTTTCTTGCTCGCGCCTCCTCCTCGCTCAATTCAGTTCAGTTCTCTGTAATGTCTCCCGAGTTAGCACGTCGATTTACCTAGAAAACAAGCCCCATGCTAAGCAGCCCCTTAGCTAAGCTGAGGTCTTTATGCCTTATACATTCACTTACTTACCAAGCAGCTCTCTTGCTAAGCTGACCCCTTGCTTAATAAAAATTTCTCAACCATTGATGCCATCTTGATGCAACCTAGATTATAAGCCAAGCCATGATTTTAGAGCATAAGCCACAACTACAAGACTACCCCACAAGGCTTACAGCCCTCTCCACAAGACTTACAGCTTAGTTATATCAGGTATCTCCTAACTCTTAATCTATGTTGCATACGGAGGCTTAGACTAAGAAGCTCACATTTAAAGAGGATACATGTCCTCACGTCTCTAGATGTGCAAGACGTAGTCACACACCCAACATAGACTTTCATCCAAGAGGTCAACGTGCTGAGATAAGAAACATGAGGCAAGAGGATTTGATCCAAGTACCTCTTCTTCCTAGGTGGGGGTCTCTTCCACTGAGGTGACTCCAGTTTTCATTTAATACCGTAAAGAGACTTGTACACATGCTTACATAACTCGCTTTTATTTCCTTTGTTAGCTTTTCGGGTGTTATTTCCACTAACATCTCTGTTTCTAGTAATGAAAGAACCAAAACTATATACTCAAGAACATGAACCCGATGGTGTCATTAGATAATGAATCTAAGTCACCATCAAAAAATGACATAGTTTTTTTTGTCACTTTCTTAAACTACAAATGACGTAAACATCTACATATAACCTTATTCCGCGTAAGTAAAGACACGTGCTTGCTCTAATTAAGGAGAGCTTCCACCTGATAACTTCGTAACTTCTTAGTAGTTCTTTGGAATATAAGCTAAGGGGCAGCTTGTCTATCTTAGCCTTAGCTTAGCACATGCCCAGCTTAACAAGCTCCAGGGCAGCTTCCTTTACAACTACGTACACAATGGAAGAAAAATCCTTTCATTACCAACTTTCACTGTATAGATTCTCATGCAACACGACATTCACCCCCTCCAAACATGCACATCCTCTAGCATGTGTTGATCCGTCATTAATCCTCATAATTCTCCAAGTCGTCTTCATTCTCTTCAACGGCCTCAGATAAAAAGTCCTCATTTGTACTTGTGGTCTATTTTGACCTTAAGAACTCGACCAGCTCCATTGTTTCTCCTCTATTTCAAAACAATTGCACTTGTTTCTCATCAACAAGAAGTCTTACAAGTGTACCATCTAGCTCTCGCAAGGAATAAGTAGCATTTGAGACAATATATGAGCCAAACCATCTCTTGGAAAAATTTCAGACTGTAGAGTGTTGGTTCTCTAGTATACTATCATATATCAACACCTAGTCCTCAACTTGTATTGGTGTCGATCGAAGTCTATAGATCTTATCAAATCTCATCTTATTTTCAAGTCCATCCGTTTTCAACTTTTGTGATGCATCTGCAAGATCATCTTCTATGCGTTCTTACTATCTGATGCGTAGTGAGAGAAGTTGTACGTGATCCATACTGTCCTCTCATGACAAGGTAACCCAAGTAAGGAGGTCTTCTTTTGCTGGCATCATCAGCTTCTGTCCCAACATCAATGCAACAAGCATGTACCCAGTAGTAGTACAGTGAATCATCTTGTAAGTCCATAAAGCAAAAGGGAGTAACATAGACCACTCTCTACGTCTATCGTCACATGCCTTTACCAAAGCTTGAACAATTGATTGATGTCCAGTTCGCTCTTGTCAATTTTCTCTAGGTTCATCAAACTAGTAAGCTTGAGCTTCACACCATATCGAGCAAAAAAATTCCTTCACTTCTGCACGACGTACTTCCTCTACGTCTGCCCGTAATCTTCTTATAGATCCATATCTACAAACAATGTCTTCAAGTACAAACCTACATATACCTTCTGTGGTCTTCGTCTTCAATGCTCGTCTTTCTACAAAGTTGGAGAGGTCCTCATGAGCCAAAACCAAATATGACATACTCCATAACCCCGGGAGCATTATCACCAAGTCGAGAACCCACTGGAAGTGAATGCAAGGCGGATAAGTTGACACAAAACCATCCTTATATCGCATCTTTGAGTAAAACTAACAATGCATGCATGAATTGACATAGTTCACCACATCTCGATATTTACCTTTCCACCAATATCTTTCCTTCAAATTTACGTAAGTAGTCCAAATTCCTCGATATCCAACCCACAAGGTATCATGAAACTCCTTCATTAGTTGTTGTTTAGTCTATAGATCATCCACTACTCGTATGAATATCTCATCTCTACTATGTAACCGTCTCCAAAGATATCCATCGCGTAGGAGATAGTTGTATGCTTGTTTTCTTATCTCTCTGAACTCTACTTCGCTCCACCCCTCTTGTTTCTCCAGCGAACTCAGGTAATATCCTATGTCACGAAGTCTACCCGCGTAAAGCTCTTCCTTAAATACCAGCGACTCCAAGTCTGTAACCTGTCGATCAACTTGACACCGAACATCTTTTCTTTCTTCTTCCTCAACTTCTGTAAACATATCACCCTCGTCTATATAACGAGCCCTTGACAACATATCTGCTATCACATTCTCCTTATATTTTATATGTTTTAGTTCTGGATTCAAGCCCCTGATGTAAGTAATCCAACGGAACACCGTTATGTCTGACGTGTTACAGTTGGATATCATGCCGAGTAGAGACAAATAGTTTGTCACTAAAACTACACGAGCACCAGTCAGAAACTCACGGTCTATCTTCATAGCGGTGACTACTCCTCACAATTCACGCTACACTTGAGGACAATCTCATTGTCTGTCTGACAAGATTCTAGCTCCAAACCTAGAGATAAATCGCACGTCACTCGCATCATCTTGACTTATCACCCAGCCAATCGCTTTTGGACTAGTATCCACTATGACAATGACACACCTTCAACAGTCATAGTCTACTCTTTTCAACACAGGTGGAGACTTCAGACTCTCCTTCAACGTATTCATAGCCTCTTGATGCACTGAAGTCTATACAAACCTCTTACCTTTTCTCAATAACACATAAAAAGACTCCGTAACATGAACATAATGAGGAATGGATAAACGATAAAATACACAAGTTCCTAGAAAATGCCAAATCTCTATGATATTTGTACAGTCTGTCATCCTAGCTATAGCGTCAACCTTCTCTAGATTTGGTCGTCTTTCGAAAGCACCACACAAAATGACCAACCACTAAAATCTCTAGCACATCAAACTTGGACTTAGCACTTGATAGGGTGAGATGTACCTCCTCCAGACGAGTCAAAATACATTCTACGTCCCTGATATGATCTGCAACAAACCTCCTACATCTATTTGCGAGCACAACATTGTCTTCAACCGTGCAACCCTTTATAGGAATATCATCTAGAAATGAAATGATAATCTCAAGTACAAACTCTCTCAATATCTTATGCATCACATTTTGCATATGAGCCACTAAGTTTGTCGCTCATTGAGGAAGAGTATACATTCGCATCAAATCAAAGGTGTACGTACGGTGGTTAGATCTCTACTCTCGACAGCCAATTGAAACTTATCATAGCCGGAATATAGATCTCCAATCGAATAGATAACTCTTGCTACAAATGTCTCGGTTACCTCATCAATCACAAGATCTGTCCCAACATTACGAATGATCACATTATTTGCAGGTTGTAAGTCTTGAATGAAACGCAAAGCTCCTGACTTCTTGGGTTTAGTGATCATCTGCTAGAGTACAGCCCCATAGATAGCTCAAGTATCCCCATATGTACTTTCTCTTTCAGCAGCTCAATAAGTTTAGGTAACAAGGCACGAGGAACTAGAATCGGTTTCATATCCCAAGGCACATGAGAGATTGTGAATGTAACCATAGGTGGTATTAACTTTGGATCCACACAACCTATCTCCTTTGCTGAAAAAGAAAATGCTTTACCATAATCCATTATCATTTGCCCAAAAACTATCTTCTCAACTTCAGTTAGGAAATCACCCCTCTTATATGGAGTTCATTCAGCGTCTCCTTAGTAAACTGATGTCTTACTTGTCTATGATCACGCAATATGAGCTCAGTGCCTACTAAGTGTACTTGATGTTGCGGTTTAGCAGGTTATTGAGTTGCTATCGGTTTCACTTTTTTTAGTACAAATTTGTACTTTGCATGGACTTCTGTCTCTTGAGGAAGTACACACCAACAAACTGCATCCTTTCTCTCACTCTTCTGCATCATGCATCAGATGAAGAAAGAACCACAAATACGTAACAATCTCTCATATATTTATCGAGAGTGGATAGAGATCACCATCATATCATATTTCTCCTCCATCAATTTGCTTACACTGTCGAACCAACTAGCAACTGACTGTACATACACAAACTCTTCAAACAAGTCAAAAACTACATCATTCTCATGTAGAATCCATGCACGTCACACCTCTGATATATGTTTCTCCACCCATTTTTTGTATTTTTCTCTGTATCCTCAACTCTCATAAACTGACTCTATCCATCGTTCTCCAACATCAACAACTCAGACTGCCAACTATGTACATTGTATATATCTTCAAACTCCTGTACATGTTTCTCATCTGACTCTTCCACCTTGTGTACCAACTCTGACGAGATCTCAATAGTAGGTTCTACACCCTTGTCATCCCGCCCTACAGGAGTGGACTGCAAAAAGCCCTACCACATCTACAAGACCACCCCACAAGGCTTACAACGCTCCTATAGTTGTATCAAGTATCTCTTAATCCATCATCTCGATTGCATGCGGAGGCTTAGGCAAAGAAGCCCACGTTTAAGGAGGATATTATTCTTCGGTCCATAGATGTGCAAGACGTCGTCACACACCCAACATAGACTCTCTGGATTAGGAGAATATCAGTCTTCGGTCCATAGATGTGCAAGACGTAGCTACACCCAACATCGACTCTCATCCAAGAGGTCAACATGCTGAGGTGCTAAGCTAGGGCCAAGCTAACAGGACAACTGTTGCTTAACAAGCTCCAAGGCAACTTTCTTTACAACTACATACACAGTGGAAGAAAAACCTTTTGTTACCAACTTTCACATGCTCTCATGCAACACGACACATGATCCTTCTACAATTTCAATAAAGATCTCTATGAAACTCCTCCGTTGCTTTTTGATTAGAAGTTTTCTGGGTTTGCATGTCTCTGGCTTTGATGATAGTTCTCTCAAGAGGAGAACTGTAGGACACATAACAAAAGTAGGTGCGATGCTACTAGTTTATTATCACATAAATTTACAATAAACCACACATGTGAAACAACTTCAAGAACACTCGATTAAGAAACAACTATAATATCAAAACTCAATAAGCTTGGTGTGGTTATGGTCTTAGTCGCTTTCCAAGCCACGATCCAGACGTTGCATGACTCATCTTTCAATAACACGTAATATGCAACATAGTTTGAGTTGAGAGTAAGAATGTTTTTCGAACCGACAAAACCTTATGGTTTGTAGCTTCTTACATCCATCATAAGTGATAAATTGCCCTGATATACATTGTTCCACCTAAACCTTGAGCACCATTTGATCATCGATCTCCTCTGATTTCATCAGGAGAGATACTTCCTGCAGCATCTGCAAGTTGGCTTGCCATGGAGATTAGTAGGTTGTCATGCCTCTCACTCACATGGACATTCTCATTCTAGATACCAACCTCTCGTCCATAGTTCTCACTTCAGTTGTTCCATGAAGGAACTCTCACTAGTATCTTCGCATTCGCTCCAAACATAAAGGGCCAAAAGCACCAGAAAACCATGCTATATGACTCTATTTCGCTCAACCTTTCATGTATCTAGGCCAAACGCAGAAATGAACACTGACTTGCATGAATCTACACCTCATTGTTTTAACTCCCATAGAAGGTCGAGTGATATTTAACTTGAGGAACAATGAAATACCATTTTTCCGACACGGCAATGTTTAAGGAGTTATGTCATATACTCCTGATCTACTTCTCTGCCACATCTTCTATGCTAATTAGACAATTAGGTGACAAAAATGACAGGAGCTGATCATCGTATATGGTTCTTTTGAAAACTTATACGATATAAACTAATTCTTAAGAAATTAAATTAAGCCACTTCTCTGAACCTTCTTGTGAATTTTTTATTTATTTGAGAAAATAAATTAAAAGTTATCTCTTAATGAAGATGAGAACTTCAAGCCTTTTTCAAGTTATCAATCCTAACGTTCCATATATAGCTACCACATACTCATAGAGAAACACATTCAGTACATGTATGCTTAGATTCTGAGCGGTTCTGTACCGTGTGAATAGCCTATAGCCTGAGTTCGTATGCTTCAGTGCCTCTCAAAATTTTTTCTCTTTTTGGCTAATAGTAGTATCCAAGAATGCTCAGTTTACAATATCATGTAATCCATTCTACTGTTAGAGAGGTTTTGCTAATCTCTTCAATTACATTTCATCTGAATAGAATATGAATCCAAAATGACCTCTAGAGCAAGGAAACGAAAGAAGACAGATTCGGAACTGGTACCTTTTAATTGTGAAAGTCTACTCCAAAGCGTACTCCATGAGGAGAATAATTGATGTGATGAGGATTTAATATATATTTAAACAGGACATATTTTTAGAAAGGTTCCGTTTAGTTTTAAAGATTGAATTATTCTTTCATATCTGAATTTTCATCTATAACCATATATTTCCAAAACAAAAAGATATAAATATATAAGTAACTAAGAAGAAAATGGAATAGTTCACTTGTAAACTTTCTTACATATTTTAATGAAATCGAGTGAATTAAAAGAGTACTTAATTTTATTCTCCCGTCCTTTTGGGTGTCTGGACGGACAGTGTTACATCTCAAATACTAGAAGGTGTCAGTTAAGCTGAAATATTCGTACACGGCAGAAGAGAAAAATGCCAGAACTTCTCAGCGTTCAGCTTTGTACTGAAATATGTTTCGTTTTGTATCGTTTTTCTAAACCGAGAGTCCAATGTCTTCATGAATTTTAACCACTATTACCTAAAATGATTATAAAATATATATATTATTTTAATAGAAAATACTTACGACATTTTTCTCCGGAAGGGCCAACAGAAAACATCCGCAAAACCTGGGCGAAGTCATAACTCTCTCCCTCGGGTAAAGAATTAACCCAGTGGGAAGGCGTCACATTGCGAGTACGGTGGCAGATCATGCTTAGCTATATGAGTCGGCCAAGTGCTTTGTTCAAACCTGACGTTTGTGCCTACAACTGCTACAGTGTCTTGATGTATACGGTGTCAGTATGGTTTCAAGACGCGCCTGTCATCCAAATCCCAATCCATTTTCAAAGAAGTGCGCGTTTCGGTCAGTTAGACGCTAGAATATTAGTCAGAATAGCTGCCAACAAACGAATCGTTATGCAGTTCTCTACGGACAATGAAACTGCAATGTAACTCTTCCGTCACAAAGCTATGGCAGACGGTAGAAACGTTTGAAGCTTTTAGGAGGAGTGCAGCTCAGCTCAGTGAATCTCAGAGGATACCGCAGCATCAGTTCTAACTGCTGACTGCCGCAGACTCGGGAGTGAGAGAGAGAGAGGAGACGAAGGAGCCCTAACCAGAGGAGAGAATTTCTGGCTTGTATCTCCGCCACACGTTTTTCATCCGTACTCCTATATTCGATTCTACTGCCTCAGCAACTGAGCTTTATATTGTAAGTACTGAGACTAACTTCTTCTACTCGTGCCTGCAGGCTGCAGAGTGGATTTGAGCCGGAGCTGTTGCACCATGATTCCCTCCTCCTCAGCCCTATGTTGCTCTGTACTTCTGAATAAAGTACGAGTTGTCTTCTCCGGGAGATGGTGGAACAATCCGGACGAGAGCGCGACGGATGCCATGAGAGCATATAAGGTCAGCGTGGTCACGCTTTCTGTCGAGGTTCGGATCTTGAGACTCCTGATCATGGCTTCCTTCACCGTCACAGGTAATACGAGCACCTCGCTCGAATCGGGCTCGAAGAGTCCAGTGTTCTCTGCGAAGTTGTTCGGATCAGGACGTTTTGATGGTGGCCACCAACAGCCCTGAACATTCTTCCAGCATATCGGTCGGATCCAATGGTGAATGACGTCGATCTGGCTTCGGGGAGCTCAACCTACTTCGAAAGTCGCCTGAAGACATCCGGTCGGTCATCGCCGCGTGAAGTTTTGCATGTACAGGCATTTCAGTTTTATATATTCGGTCGATTCAGCCCTTGATAACGTAAGATCTACTATGATCACAGCTTTCTGGTTCTCTCAGGTGGTGCTAGGTTGGGGCGCATAGATGAAAATTTCAGCTATGAAAGCAGCTGAAAGTTTCGGATTATATACACCAGAGTAGTCAAGTCACACTCTTTACGATGAAAAGGTACTATTAGCACACCTAGCAGGTTGACACTAGCTTTGTGGATTCGCGGGCATCCCTCGGGCAGGTAGTACCAGATCTCTGAGTTTCAACATGCTTCGGTGGATGCGTCTGAGATTTGCTAGTTTGCGAACACCGAAAGCAAACACCGCTACATCGACGACAAAGGACGTTGAGGTGCAAATGAGTGTGATCAAGCAGCAGGTTTCAAATGAGTGTCTCAAGGAGGATGCAGGGGAATGTGAAACTTCTCTTGCTGAAGCGCTTCCAGACGATATCATTCCTAAAATTCTCACACTACTTCCCATAGAATGCATATTCCGTTGCAAGCTCGTGTGCAAAAGCTGGCAAACTCTGATCGATTCTCCCGAATGGAGGCGGTTTCACGCGGATAATAATTCGTGTCCGGTTTGGACGCTGAAATCACCACGTCCAGATAACTTCACCAGGATATCTTTCTCCAGTCGTAGACGAGCCAATAATTCTCGACTCACCACATTCTTCCACCCAGACAGGAATGAGTGGATGAACTATCCCTGGCATCCCTCTCCTCTTCCAGAATGCAGCAACTGGGTCCTGGCTAGTGTAGACGGAGGCTTGTTCTGCTACAAGAGTCAGGATGTGGAAGGGAAGCTGCTCCTCAGTGTGTGTAATCCGCTCATGAAGGCTTGTAAGGTTTTGCCCCCTCACTATCCGCACACTCTGGCATCGATGGTCTTGGTGTTGAACCTGGTCGTGAACAAAAGAACGAGGGATTTCAAGGTTGTAGTAGCAGGAAATTACACATTGCAGACGGTGGTCTTCGACTCTATGACGTCCAAGTGGCGAGTCTACAGGAGCTCGCCCAAGAACCCTAGAAAGATTTGTCGGAGCACGACGTGTGATCTGCCGAGGGGCATAGTTTGGAAAGAAGTGATCTACTACCAGCATAATCACGGCGATGAGGAGGGCCTGGAGGCGTTCGACATTCGCTCCGGAGTCTGGATCAGCTTGAGAGCTCCTCTACCCTCCAGATTCGGGTACAACGTTCCACATAGACTCTACATTTACAACGATCGAATATGTCTCGTTGGAAGCAATCTGGATGTAGTCACAATGTGGACACTGCACGAGGACGCTTCGAATGGGAGCTCCTGGGCATCCCCTTTTACAGGTGGACCATGGTGGGAGAAGCGGGATTGGAGAATGCCCCGGGAGCAATCCAACAGTCTAGAGCAATCTGGCAACTATTACTCTACCCTTTGTCACGGGGATCTCCTCTGCTTCGTGACCAAAGACCGTCATCACAGATCCAGAACTTGGTTCTATCTTAGTATGGTCACAGGAAAATGGAGCCCCTTGCTAAAATCTGGTGGAAGCGCTTACAATCTCTTCGACTGGTTTGCTTGGGAGCCCAGTTTTTTATCACAGAATTTACAAGTACCGTACTTGGATAGAGATAAGAATGTATAGAAACTTTACCCGAGGCTTTGGATCGTATTGGGCCGCATTCTGCTTACTTCACTCTCAGGTCCATCCGTTAGCAAGTCGATCATCACAAAAAGATTATGCAATTGTACCCATATGCCAATTTTACTTAATCAAAAGCCGAAACCAGTTTACTGATAAAGTTAGCTAGCCCCGGAGTCGGTCCACGACAGTCACCTTACAGTGTTCGAACCTAATTATTAGTGCACTCTACTTTGCTCGGTTTCTTTCATCAAACACTAGTCTAAGAGGGAACTAATGAACATGGAGGATTGCTCAGCTCAGTGCTTTCGAGTTTCTTGACTACCGTAGTAGTAGATTGACTGGTGGGAGTGTGACTCCGAAGGTCTGGTATGGAGAACGTTGTGACAGGATAGGTAGCTCAAATATTGCGGAACCGCATGGTGCAGTGCAGTGCAGTGCAGTGCGGTGCAGAGCTCCATTTCGTTTCACAAGGACAAGGAGCTGAATACGCCCCTGGCAGCGTTGATGCAAGTTTCACAATCGTTGAGAGCTTTGATGACTAGATAGTTTGCTGTGCCCCTTTTTGACAAGCTGGTTATAGACCGGAGTGTTCACCAGTCACCAGACGAGATTCTGTTCTACTTTGGAATTCACTTTTGTCAGCTTGTGCCTCGTTCAGTCTGTTGTGCACGTTCTGGAGACAACTGCTGTGTCAGGGGCCCTACTGCCCTAGGTACGTACGATGTTACCGTGAGTATGCTGCATCCTGTATTGCTGCATGCATGCGGAACATCAGAAACCTTCAGTTGGAAGGTAAACAAGAAACTTAGATGGCTCGATGTTGAACTCGAATGAACTCAATAACTGGCTGTTGCTTTTCAGTTGGATCCTTCTGCCGTCTAATGAAACATAAGCAGTGGGTACGACCACAATGTAACATACTATACTTCAGGATACTGGAGAGGTGTATAACATTTTCCAGACTCATTTGACAGTGAGCCTGCTTATGGTTGGTGCAGATTTCTTGAACCAAAGAACTCGAGGATTCCTGGTGAGTGCTTTCATGGTATGGTTATGCTCCTGGTAGAGGATAGGGCCTGCGATGCTGATTTTCGGATGAGTGGACAATAACGCCGTTCCTTCAGTTACTCGCAAAACTCGAGAAAAGATCAATGTTTCCACACAATCCTCCAGTACCTTGTTCGCATGCTTTCGACTTCCTCGGAGTTTCAAATAATTTCTAGGCAACTTGTGCCAATGGGAGAAAGAACCCAGTGGGATATAGGATAGTTCAGCGGCCAGATTTCGACTAAAAGCGGAATTCTGTTCAGGGAACTTCTACGATCAATTTCGAGGATGATTACACATCCATCTATAACACCATCGACGGAAGGCACTGATCGAAACAAGCTCTCATCTTGAAGCAAAGACGAGCCGAACAATTCAAGGAGCCACAAATTACATGTGCTCTACACCAATTCACTGCTAATCGACACAGACAGGTACGGGACCATTAGCACTAAGATTACGCGCATACCGATGTTTCCCATACTACTAAGGGTAAGGCCATAACGATGCACGTAACCCTTACTGGTAACTAAGTAGCCTTTGAGCAACAGTCTTCTTCTGTACTTTACAGAACGAGAGATCAGCCAAATGTAACAAAACCAAACATTCAACTTCTGTTGACGCTCCCGTCCATACGCGGTCAGAACGAAGATAGATTCAAATTTTTGGACTGGGCGGCTGGGCGCCTGCAGTTGAAAACGAAAAGAATCTCAACGGAACGTTGTGGAATGCCCTGCCGGCGGTTGCTTTCCGGCCGTAAGCACCTCGGCTGCCAGGCAAAGCCTTACTCTACATGGTAGAATGTAATTCAATCTTGTACGTTTCTGCAAAATGGAGGCTTTCAGTCTCCCTCGGCCTTCCACCACCGTTCTTCGAGTTTGGTGACAGTCCGTGCGCTGAAATGCACGGAAATGTCCATAGCAATTTACTTTTCGATTCTCAGTCTACTGTATTCGCACCTTGAGATTTCGCGTCTGCGGCTCCGTCGGTTTTCAGTCTTATCCTTCATGCTTCAGAACTTTGCGGTTAATTCTACGGTCACCGGTGCTTTACTGAATCGAACTCTTAATGCCGTAACGAGGAGTCGGTGCCAAATAATTTCTCTGTCGCAGGCTTCATGTTACCTGCTATAGTCAGGTAATTATAACGGTCGACTGGCAAGGTGCGGCGGGTCAATCGTTTAGAATGCGGCAAAGAATCACTCCCGCACGCGCCGCACCAAAAGCGGCTCTGAAAACATACATCAAGGCATACAGTTAGGAGAGGGGAAGAGTCTGTTGCACCAGCTTTTTGCGGACGATACAGGCCTGATGATCAAAGGGACTGAGGAGTGCTTTAGGGAGACCCAAGAAGTAATTAGACGTTATGAACAGGTCTCCAGAGCGGCTTTAAACCTTGGCAAGTCGCTAGTGGTACCGCTAGGCATGAACGTTGTTCCAACCTGGTTGGAGGAAACTGGATGTAAGATCGCCAGGCCCGGGCAAGTCCACAGATACTTGGGAATACCCATCGGAGTTGGTCTGACGGAAGCTCAAATGGTTAATACTTTGTTAGAGAAATTGACAAAAAAGCTCCAACACTGGGCGAACCGACTTCTCTCATGGCCAAGCCGGGTTATTCTCCTCCAGCACGTGCTTAGAGGTATACCGGCCTATCAGCTCACGTGCTTAAACGGTACGGCAGAAGGCTTCAAAAAGCTGGAGGGAGTTTGCAGAAGCTTTCTTTGGGGAAAAAATGTGGAGGGCGGGAACAAAACAGCGCTAGTTGCTTGGGACACGATCACGAAGTGCAAAAGAGAAGGAGGTCTAGGGATCGTACCTTTCTCGGTAGTCGCTCAGGCACTGAAATTGAAGTATCTAGGGAAGCTACTGGAAGGAGGTAACCAAGAATGGAAGATCATTGCCAAATGGGGGATCCAAGAAGCACTGAAGAAAGGGACGAGGAAAAAGCGGTGCAAGGAGTGGTCGTCCGAGGAGGGCCTGCTACTGCTGACTAATTTACAGTGTAAGAATTTACCCACCCTAAACTCTCTCTTGAAAAGTTGGACAAAGATATGCTCTAAACTTACTCTGTCGGGAACTCCCCTGGAGCTAAAGGCAGATTTGAGCTTAGAGCAAGTCACAGCTCTGTGGCAGAGACATGGCAGAGTTAGCGACCAAGAGAAAAGAGAGGCCACAAAAGAAGCGAGCAGGAGGAAGTTAACGACTCTGAAACAGATTAAGGACCTCGACCTGATCAATGGCCTGGAAAACTGCCACCTAGACGTCAACTCTGACTGGGCGCCGGAAGAGAGTAATGAAGCTTTCCAAGCTCTGGTTCGGTGGGGGGGTGAGGTAGTTTTAACTACGGCTACCCTGCAGGAAAGTCCTAACTGGAGTTGGAAAATTGGGGAAACAACACTAAGCGGATGGACACAAAGCTTTCGCACATGAAAGGAACTGCTCCCGAGGGTTGCTCAACCTGAACCACCCCTAAACAGAAGGTGGAACATCCACGACACCAGGGAGAAGTGGCAGAGGAGATGGCAAGGGGTCTGGGACAGAGGAGGATCACACCGGTCGAACCTATGGCTATGGAGAATTCTAAACAAAGGATTTTTCACGAACGAGAGGGCCTCTCAAATGAACATAGGAGATGGCCTTTGCCCCAGATGCAGAGGAACAGCTGAAACGATAGAACACCTCCTGTGGGACTGCGAAATAGTAAAAAGACGATGGCACAGGTTAGGGATACACAATAGACAGTGGGGGGTCCAATACAGAGAGGAAGAGAGCCTACTGAACACCATTGACAAAGCGATCGAGATTCGCACAGTCAACCCTGCTCTACTGTACTTAGTCACAGAACATACTCAAGTTGCCTGGACGGAAAGAACGAACCTTGTCTTCAGGAACATCAGATCTGAAAGACCGGCCGCTAGAATACTCACCGAAGTTGCTAAGGCTGCGTGGGCTGAGCTAAGGGAAGATGCGTGTGAGAGAAACAAACGGGCGTGGATAAACGCAATGAATACCATTAGGGAAATCCAAGAGCAACTACATCCAAGGGTAAGCAGAGAAGAAGAGATTAGTGACCGCACTCAGGAGAGACATTTCGCAACCAATCATGAACATCCACCTCCAGGATACCCCACCTCCTAACAGATCCTCGAGGAGCAAGAGACATGGGACAGGGATCGAAGCTGACACACCCTCGCCGAGACACATCACGATGGAGAACGATGACAAAGTGGTTCAAGAGAAGCGAGGACCCCACCAACCTGACGTCAAATGCGAGAAGCGAGGACTCCACCAATCTGACATCGCCTCGGAGGGCGGATTAGGGAAGACTTCCGAGGAGTGCACCATCGACACCTGGAGCACTCAGGAACAGAAGATTAATTGCACCTCATCTCAAAAGCACAACGAGAAGGAAAGGACGGAGAACGGTGCAATGAAAAATAAAGACAGAGAACTTCGGGTTCCTTGGACCAAGGGGGCCATAAACGTGTATCCTCAGAGACAGGAGCCCCGGCAGCCGGAGGATTTCTGGATCTCGAGGATACTCAGGGGGCTCATCATTAACGCCCGGAGAAGAAATGAGCAGACCGATGAAGACAAAAGGCATCCAAGTGTCAGGCAATACGCGATGATTGAAGATAGTAACCCTGTCAAGGAATACGAGAGTCGTATCGAGTCGAGGAGGTGCTCGAAGACGAAGAACTATGTTAGTTGCGGGGGCAAAGTGGGCCCGGGGCGCAGATCCTCGGGGGTGTGCAGGAGATTTTGCATTCTCCTCTGCACCACCACCTTCCTGCCCGTCGACGACAAGAGCACGAAAAATTCTGCCTACACCACCATCATCGCCCTCCACGGGAGCTATGGCCACGGAAGCAAGAAGCGAAGCCGCTCTGCCATCGCCAATCTCGATATCCTCCAGAGCACGATCAAGACGGATTCCACGGAGCCTGGTAGGTTAGAAACTAGCGGGCCGCCTTCTTTGGCGAGAGTCCCGACTAAGCGGGGTAGGAACGGCGTCTCGCCTCCCGGTAGCAAGATTAGCGGTTACGTGGACGCCTCCGCTAGGTGGGGTGCGGTGGTCGTTTCGCTTCCCGATAAGGGCTTAATGATATGGGACCCGGGGACGCCCTCAAATGTATTGACTACTTTTTAAATAAAGTTATTGCCGGGCGCACTGCCGCCCTTTCCTTAAAAAAAAAAAAAAAAAAACCAAAAGCGGCTCTGAAAACAGCGACGGCGGCTGCCTCTGCCGTCAACGGACTCCAGACGAACATGCAAAAGAAGTGAATGCATCTCTAGCAATACATCCATCAACGCCTTCCTCTAGCGTGTAAAGCGCAACGCAGAATTTATCCTACTCCGATTGAGACAAATGATCCGGTTGAGACAAATTTCAGATAATGTGATGATTATATGATTAACGGAAAATAGAAATCAAGCCCAGAAAACATTATCCTTTGATATACATTATTTCACACAGACGATAACAACAAAAAACCATGCTGTATTTCATTTGGGAATATTAAGCTCTGGGATGAAGGGACAGCGTTGATGGACAATGATCCTATCGTAATCCTGGTCCTGCATCGGAAAACCCAATAACATAATATTGTAATTAGAAACTGAATTTGATTACCGTAATAATAATTTCATCTCGGTATTGACGATGTAATGACATCAAAGAGAAACGCGTACGAATGTTTGTCTCGCATGAAAACATAGATGCTGGAAAAAAACTATTACTACATTTTTTATTATATATCCAGAGTGATTTTATTGACCTTTTGCAAGAGTATCGATCTAACTTTTTACGCTTGTATGATAAATGATTCTTCTCATCAGCATTGTGACTACTGCACCATTCCTCATCCTTATTGATGCGGTACCTATTTCCATACTTGTCATCTCTAGATATGCACCATAAAAAACTACTGCAAACTGATCATTTCTACTTGTTTGATGGTAACTTCAAAAATTGAAGACCCCGGTAGTAGCAGGATGTGCATTCCAAGTCAGGTTTCAGAAACTTCTTAATGAAGTCTATATACCAACGAGACAACTCATCACAGCTACCTTCGATTGTTAATGCCGTTACACTATGAGTACTCAGTCCAACTTTGAGAAGTGCTTCGTTCAATAGACGGATAACAATCCGACTAAAGATAATTTAATCTTGGCTATCTTGTGAGTCAAAAACTTATGAGACTACATCCAGGAAATCGCTTATTTCACAATCTACACTCTCCAACATCTGAATATCATCCACCTCCTCTTCTTTATATACATTCTTGTCCCCACGTCTTGCATCGCACATATTACATGCTTTGAACACTCGACGACCCACTGGCTTGCACACTGTCCAATTCTTCTCTTTAAAAATGTTGCATTGGATAGTAATGATTATAACATATAGTCTTGGAGTCATCCATACTCCCAACCTTCCATACAAACTCTCAAGCCCTCACTCCAACTATATTAGAAACGATCAATCTGTTGAAGATCAAAATAACTCTCGATAGAGCTTGAACTCTAGCTCTGTCATCATCAGAATGACAAAATCTCATCATTCATTCCTCCTCTCATGCCTGCACCCTCAACCGTGCCCTCTGAAAGTGAAATGATTTGTCGCGATGATGACAAAAGTGAATTTTAAAATCTTCAATCCTTGTTACATTTTCTGTTCATCTGTCATGAAAATAAGTAGATCAGCGAACGCATTCGCACTTTAATACACTTACATGTAAACACTAGTCACTACTAAGGTTATCATAGCCATGTATTGTATTTAATTAGCATTTATTTGCCATCTAGTGGACCCACTTGTAACCAAATCTTTCCATTAAGTGGATTATTTCATAAATTAAATCTTTTAGGTGATCGCACTGAATCACGTTATTTATGCTGTCTTTATGGGTTATGTTTAGACTGCAATGCAACTCTAATTGTGAATAACAGTTATAGCAGATTTTATTTTTTTCTCAATTCAGTATAAAATTTCTTCTTAACACTTATATCTTTTCTGATAACAACAAACGTACAAAAGTTCTCTAGAAGTTCATGTTGAATGTTCATTTTTCCACCTTTTCATTGCAAAAGGAACAGAAGCAATGAGAATGAGGAAGAGTCGTTTGAAACTATGAGTAACCTCCGACCTGCTGTTCTTCTTGGGCGACCGGGGAGACTGCAAGACGTGTAATCCGTGTGAGAACTCCAAGTTTCACAGTGAAACTCATTTCATAAAAATAAATTATATAAGAAATAAGATATTTTTTGACTGGACATATATCAATAAAATATAAAATAAAGACTTGTATATATCCCCGATAATAAAATCGTTTAGATCTTCATTGCTTTATGTTCTATGGAAGAAAGTTATAGCGGTTCGATAGGATGAGTAAGATACTCGACATTATATTAGAGCGAGAAGTCCAATGAACGATTGCAGTTTTGTGACTACTTTTTTACGATCGTCCACAAAAACATCTCCATGGGAACTAAATCCTTGAAGCAATCGTGAGTTCCAAGTAGACACTAGCACATTTGAAAAGAACATTACACTTGATCTTAGGACTTACTGTAGTTGGCCAGCGCAGTACAGCACAGAGATGAAGTCAGTGCATAAAGCAACGAGAATCTACGCACAATGTGATTGACAGGTTTTATGTAACACTACGACAACAATCCTATCCAGACATTCATGTGCCAAGATATGCTTTGAGAGAAGTTGCGATGGAGGAGCCAAGCAAGAAGCACGTTCCTTCATTATTGAGTTTGTGGAATCTGTAACAAGGCAATATAGTACGTCGATGTCACTTGAGAATCTCATAAATTTTTTTTTTATTGCACACTAACTTCACTTCTCATTTAGCTACAAAGATTTACTTGACTGCATCTCTATTATGTTTGTTTTACTTGACTTCATCTCTCTTAGCTTTGCATTACTGGATTTCTTCTGAGTTCTCTTCCATCAGCCGTCTTGCTCGAGGTTTTTGCTTAAACAGCACCCGCAGACAATAGTACAGGTTGAACAGCACCACAGTCAAATTATTTAGTTGAACAGCACTCTGGTAAGGTTAACTAGTCTTTACCCGATGATTAGAACCGGGATGGAAAGGAGAACTCGGGCGTAAATATTCCGGTGACGTAACATCCCGATGGTTTCCCTCCTCCAACTAATTTATTAATGTTGCGGAGGCTATCCCGCACGTGTGAACACTCAGGGTCTTTTGCGAAAAAAACCGTTATCATAAATAAATTTAATAACACCATGTTGTTATTCTCGCTGAAAAGTGATTCATGACTGTATATTCACCTCATGTACACTTAGAAGTGTACATGAGGAATAATTTATGAGTTAACCCTAATTTAAAGAAGGGTTAACTCTAAATTATGTCTGGACAGTCTGTTTTCATTCGAAAAAACAACTTTACTTATACTGGTATACTTACAGTCAAACCCACAGCACTTATGGGTTTTTGGTTTTCCAGAGGCAATGTGTTTCGCTGAGGTGAATTCGGATTTTAAATATAGAAATTTAAATATAGTATTTTTAATTTAGACATCTAAATTTAACTTCAAATTTGTCTTTGCACGAAAGCAGCCGCGAGTATAGCCGAGACTGTATAGTCCCCCGCTTCCTTCAGTTTCAAATTTCTCGAACCCAACCACTGAAAAATTTAAAATTGTACTGCACTGTATACCCTGCTTCCTTCTTCACTGTACAAGCAAAAATTATACTGTGAATGTATTATTTCCCGGGTTCCTTCACTGTACAAGGCCATGGAGCCTTCCGCGGTGGTATTTTTAAAATTTTTGTCTTTTTCTTTCTATTTGTACAATGCCGTGGGGCAGGATATTCTCGCGTGTGAAGACCGGGGTACATGTTGTTCTGGATCGGAATTTCCCTTCACTCTGTGAGAAAAAAACCGGATGTTTAAATAACATGTTGTTATTATTCTTGATCATCGGAATGGAATATCCGGGACGCCTCCGCAACATTAATAAATCGGGAACTTTAGCCACCGGAATAGTTACTTCGAGTGGAAAATTAAGGCCTAAAGACACTGAATTAAATCGTTATTTACGTCGAAGTCAACGGAACTGAATTTCGGGAGCTCGTTGTAGAATTAAAGCAACCCTCAACATGATCTAGAATAATAAGAACATGTTGTTATTTAAACGTCACGGTTTTTTTCTCACAGCCCGAAGGCAAATTCCGATCTAGAACAACATTTCTGTACCCTGGTCTTCACACGTGTTATTGAATAACATCATGTTGTTATTCAAGTTTATTTTCTGATAAAGGTTTTTTTCCGCAAAAGGGCCCTGGGTGTTCACACGTGCGGGAGAGACTCCGCAAAATTAAATAAATAAATAATAAATAGATAAATAGATAAATAAATAAATCGGTGGAGGAGGAAACCATCGGGATGTTAAGTCATCGGAATACGCCCGAGTTCTCTTTTCCATCCCGGTTCTAATCATCGGGTAAAGACTAGTTAACCTTAGCGGGTGCTGTTCAACTAAAGAATTTGACTGTGGTGCTGTTCAACCTGTACTATTGTCTGCGGGTGCTGTTTAAGCAAAATCCTCGTCTTGCTCCATCTTTCACGCTCTACTACATTCTCTCGCTACTGCAAACAACAGTTTCTGTTCTGTTCTGTAGGATCTGTTTCAGATCCCTAGGCTGCATTGCGCGCTTGTCTGCCGGATCATTACTGCGGTCATCTCTGGAGGATTATTTTACTCTTCATTTCTAAATTCGTGACATTGCTCGTGCTGCTTCATGATTTTTGCGGCGCACTGCTATTCAGTTTTTCTTTCCTCTTCTCCTTCTGCTCGCACCTATGTGCTTCATTTACATCGAGTTTCACTTTCTACTCTCTTCCATTCAGATTCACATTTCGGAGCAAATCTGCGGTCACTATCTTGGACATGCGTGCCCCGCTGTGCTCTAGGGCACTCCTCTTTTTCAGGCTGACTGCGCCTTTTGTATTGATGACACTTTGACATATGTCAAATCAAGGATCGAGCATGACATCACTATGTTCTTATTTTGGTTCTGACATTCTTTTGTCCTCTGCTCAGTTTCCTCTGCATTATGTCAGTGCTTGCTGCTCCCGATGACGTCATAGACTCATGTTGCTCGTCCAGCTTCGGGTGCTATCCTTTGCAGATCTCCCGTCTGATCCTTCCTCGGCAATTCGGCTTCACGTGGATCTAGATTTTAGTTTACATATTTTACATATTTTTCATTTTTTCCATTCACACTCGGTGTTCACCTTCTTGTACGAGGGCAAAATCTCCTTTGAGGCTTTTTGTCGTTAGGTCGCCTCTTCTAGGGTTCGGCAAGCACGACTCCATGTTCTGCATACAAGGAAAATCACTGCTTTCGCCCTTCACAATTTTCAATTCTCCTCTTGACGGGGACCAGGCTTTAGCTTCGAATCTCCCTTTTCTAAGGGGTTGTTTGGCGGTCCACCTAAGTTGGGAACCGGCGATGGAGATCTCCGGTTTTACTCCTTCGCTTCAGCCACGTGGGTGGAGTTCCCACACTTCCTTGCACATCCATAGAGCTCACCAATCCATTGATGTCTCCACTACTTTAGTGTTGGATAAACGTCTATGTCTTACTCCTTCCACATCCACTCATACAGTGTTCTCTGCAAGGGACGGAGGCCCCACAGCCTCATCACCTCAATGAATCCCAATTTCCTGCTCCGCTTCCCCTCCATTGCACAAAACCTCACCTCCTAGAATGTGGATGGTATCTGAGTCCATCATCGCAAATTTGTCTTGAGGGCCTTTCTACGTATTCATAAGCCCTTGGTTTTAGCTCTTCAGGAGACTCATGTCTCCGCTGATCGGCTTAAGTTTTTAATTCACACTATCTTGACCGACTATCACGTTCTAGCGGTGGACTCCGTTGGATGCAGTGGAGGGCTAGCGTTGCTTATACATAAACAGTGTGCTCTTCTTGATTCTGCCCTTTTTCCCCGGTGTATATCTTGTACATTTTCTACACTTTAGTCCACCTTCTCGGTTGCCACTGTCTACTTCATAACTTAACGGCATAGCGTCAGCAGTTATGGCTCTGGCTTCAACATTCTCTCCCCCGTAAACCTTGGATTCTTCTCGGTGTAGAGTCGTAACATAGTAGTAAACTTGCTGAATCTGTTGCTGCGAATCAAGGATACGATCAAGTAATGCAAAGTTCTTTTTTTTCTTTTCTAGTTAAGGGCGACGGCACTCCCGTGAAATGTTATTAGCAAGAAAGGACTTAACAAGAAGCCATCGGAGGAGAGCCAAATCCCTATACATGCCAAGTCCGAATTATTTTTATTAAAACCGTAGAACTGCATGCGTAACAAAAGGGGGACGTGGCAACGCAGTCACGGAAGGCAAGGAGGCAAGCTGATAAAGCCTAACATAGTCTCAACAGCGACTATGTGGAAGGAGGTGCAGACAAGGCCACAAGCAGGCCACAAGCCTAGCAGAAGAACCCCACTAGTTAAGGATTAGAAAACAAAGTATGAAGAACAGGTGAGAGAAGTAAGAAGTCGAGTAGTGCGGTGAAGGCGTCGTAAGGTGTTGTGGAGACAGGAGGCCTGTGCTCGTGAAGCAGTGTGATGACGCAGGAGGGTCAAAAAATATTGAAGGAGATGAAGCGTTCGTCCGAAAGAGAAGGATGGTCGAGCACTGTCGTATAACCACGTACACCAATGCGCTCAAGACGACCTGCAGTGTATGGTCAAAGTAGACAACGCCCAACAGCGAAGAGAAGAAGGGAGTGCCGAATCGGAGAAAAGAAGTAGCGGTAGAGAGCCACAATACCGCACAGAATATAAAATCACATCGAGCTCGAGCAGTAGGAGAGCAAGAGTGTACCAAGCCAAATGACGTCTCGGACATTGAGAATGAGCACAAAGAGGGCAGTAATGAGAAGAACGAGTAACATAGGATGCCATGGAACCAGTATAATAGGCGTGGTGCAAGGGACACCATAATGTGAGTCCGTCAAGTCGATGCAGGACAGAAGCTCAAAGTGTAGATCAGAAGGAAGACCACGAGGAGGGAGAGCAAGTGAGACCCCATCGAGTGTTAAGTTTGAGGGCCGTTGACTAGGTAGAGGAGACACATAAGAATTATATGTGAGGGCTACTGGAGGAAAATGGAAGAACGAGAAGAGGATGTAGAGAGGTCCAGAAGAGACCAGTTGGATGCTGTCCCGTCGTCCACCGGCTTCTACTTGAAATTTCTATTTTGGAGTTTTAAATTTTGCTCCAAAGACACGAATGGAGGAAAATAATGACTTTTTGGTCTATTTCAGATCTCGACTATCATTGCACCAAATGGTTCCTAAAGGCACTTCATTTGTTTCATTTGGGCGTTTAATGATGATGTTATGAGATTTGAAAGATGAGAAAATCAAGCTAGAACTTAACTTACCGATGTTGACTGAGTTTTTGCGGTTTCTGATGCTATACTAAGGATACAAGGGGGCTGCTTGGAAATCATCGGGAGAAAAATTCACGTACTATGATTGACTTAAAGGGGCAGCTTGTATCTATGATCTGTCAACGGACGATTTGGGAGATTGAGAGGTCCAATGCAAATGCGTAAGACTTCATTGGGTTTAGATCTGTGCAGGCTACGCATTGGTTAAGATGGTTCGTGAAGAGACATATCATAAGATGTGTTCTGGGAGAAATTGGGACGTATAGAGAGAATTTTAGAGTGCTTCAGTGATCTACAAAGGGGAGTTGGACCGTTGGGGACCGTTTTGGAGTCCAAACTTGCTATCTTTGGATCCATTGCGATAAGAACACCGAGTTCTTCAAGAAATTGAAGACGATATGAAATTTCATCCGAGAATTTAGGAGATGTGAGAGAAATTGACTTGTAGGGAAGCGCTTAGATCAGTTTTTCGTTCGTTCTGTGATCTGAAGTTGGGTTGTTCTTCTTAATCGGTGAGCCAAGCTCTTCATTCTTGATGTCTATGCGATCAAGGAGTCCTTATCTATGCATGAGAGAAGATCGTATGTAGATCAGACTACTGTGTTGTGCGTGGTGAGTGAAGTTGAGTCGTAGAAGAACGATTTACGTCAATTTTTGCTTCCTGCAACCAAATTTCTTGTGTGGTTTTGCAAGGAGAACTCCAAATGGCTTGTTTGGAGTCTCATTAGGTTTAAAGTAGCCAGATCTATCCACCAGAGAAGAACCCTATCATATCAGATTTTACGTGAAGGTTGTCTGGGAAAATGTGAGGTTCCTGGCTGCGCAGATATCGTGTGTTGAACAGAGGCAAGAACCACGAGAATAAACTTAGTAAGATATATCCATTCATATTTTATGTACACTCCTGTTTCATTTTCTCTAAGAATACCAAAATGAGAATTAGACTTGAGTGGTTTGTAATCTACACCCAACCTCTTAAAAAAAGTATCTGAATCTCAATCTAAACCTAAAACTACATAAGCATAGTTCAAAGCAAAAGAAACATCCTTTTGCTAACAAAAAGCTTAGCACCAATATCGCACGGTTCAAACCTCGGTCCAAACAACATCCATGTACGAGCCCTTAGCCAAAGCTAGCTACCATAAGCAGTACGTAACCAACTAGAACTCTAATGAATCTAAAAGAGCAAAAATCGTAGCAAAAGAACCGTAAAAGATCTATTTGAGAACTTTCTTCTTTCGCCAAACAGTCTTCAGATGTCGACGAGGTCTATCTCCTTGACTCCATAGGTCCCAAGAACTTTCAGATCCGACTCCCGACAGCCGAGATATCTCCAATTTTTGATCATAGGTGATCGAACTTCCCAAAACTCCTCCTTGCGACTTAAAACCACATATATCCGCTAAATGGACCATTTGATCTAATATTTGTCTTCTTTGATGGATAGATCTAGCTACTCTAAACTCAACGAGACTCCAAATAAGCCGTCTGGAATTCTCCTCGCAAAACCACACAAGAAATTTGATAGTAGGAAGTGAAAAACTGACGTAAATCTTGCGGCTCAACTTCACTCACCACGCACAACAAAATAGTCTGATCTACGTATGATCTTCCTCTATGCATAGATAAGGACTCCCGGATCACGTTGGATTACGGAGAACAACCCAACTTCTGATGGTAGGCGAACAAAAATCTGACGTTAGCGTCTCCTTGCGAGTCAATTTTTCTCACATCTCTCAAATCGTCCGATGAAACTTTGTATCCTCTTCACTGAAGAACTCAGTGTTCTGATCTCTATGGATCCAAGGATAGCAAGTTTGGACTCTGAAACTGTCCGAACGGTCTAACTCTCCTTCGTAAGTCACTCCAAATTCTCTGATCTACGTATGATCTTCCTCTATGCGTAGATAAGGACTCCTTGATCACGTTGGATCACGAAGAACAACCCAACTTCAGATGATAGACGATCAAAAATCTGACGTTAGCGTCTCCTTGTGAGTCAATTTTTCTCACATTTCTCAAATCGTCTGATGAAACTTTGTATCCTCTTCACTGAAGAACTCAGTGTTCTGATCTCTATGGATCCAAGGATAGCAAGTTTGGATTCCGAAATTGTCCAAACGGTCTAACTCTCCTTCGTAGATCACTGAAGCACTCCAAATCCTCTTTCTTACGTCTCAATTTCTTATATAACACACCTCCCAATCCATCTCTTCACGAACCATCTTAACCAGTGAGTAGCCTACACAGATATGAACCCAATGAAGTCTTGCACGGTTACATTGGACCTCTCAATCTCCCAAACCGTCTGTCGACAAGCCGCAGATACAAATTAACACCTTAAGCTGCCTCCTTATGTCAATCACAGTACGTGAAGTTTTCTCCCGACTATCACCAAGCAGACCCCTTGTGCCCTTAGTATAGCGCCAGGAACCGCAAATATCCAGTCAACATTGGTAAGCTAAGGTTTAGCTTGATTTTCTTATCTTTCGAACTTCATAACGTCACCATTAAGCACCCACATGAAACAAATGAAGTGCCTTTGGGAACCTAACAACAAGCTCTATCACTTGGTGCACTGAAAGTCAGAATCTGAAATAGATCAAAAAGTCGTTATTTCTCTCCGTTCGTATCTTTGGAGCAAAAATATAAGACTCCAAAATATGATTTTCAAGTAGAAGCTGGTCCACGACACGATGTAATGAAATAAGAGACTAGGGGAGTGGTAAGGGAGGGGGCCTTGAGTTGTTGAAGAGAGGAGAGGCAAACGAAGGCAGCTGCTTGGCAAAGAGGAGAAATATCTAATAGAGATGAGGCTGGCAAAAAAAGGGAGTTGCAGAGCATGCAATACTGGGAGAAGAAATGATAGAGAGAGAGGGGATTGCCAATGGAAGGAAGGGAGAAGGTGGACCCATTTCGTAGCGTCGATGTCATCAAAGAAGACCTCCGAATAGCAAGCTTGGATCCAAGCAAGAGAGGACGCAATAGCGAGAGACGGAAGTGAGAGGACCAAAGGCTAGAGAAGATTGCAGGCCAGAGAGAGGTCTATGGAGAATAAAGGAGAGAGGTGATGAGATTTACGAGTAAGGCAGATTGGAAATATCTAAGGTTGAGGATCATTTGTCCGTCGATTACCCTCGGGGTGGTAAGTAGAGACCAGACCACCAAGCGAAGCTTAGATCTCCCTTGTATGCTACTAAGTAGCCTCTATTCTCATAAACGTTAAGTATCTTCACACTAAGTTGTTCTAATACAATTTACTCTCGGGAGTATCTCGTGCGAAGTTCTCACCAACACGAAGTATGAAGTACGAAGTGCACTACTAAGAAGAACTTATCCAACAAAGAAACTTCCAGAAATAATCACTTCATCCAAACAAACTTCACCTCAAACTCAAACTCTGATTTCAAATGTCAATTGTTGAGAACTTTGTCAACTGGTCTCATTCCTACCACAACACACTATGAAACTTCGTAGGTAAAACTCCGAAGAAGACAAATACACAATGGTTCCGTAAACTTCAGAAAAAACAAAAATCCAAAATAACAAACACATAGAGCTCCCAAGTACGAACAACACAACACTTATATACAACTTCACCCGAAGATGACGGATTTCTCTTCTTAAGAAGTAGGAATAACATCTTCACCGATCGATCACGTCCTCCTAGAATATGGAACGGAAGTATCTCTTCTACATAACTGCAATTCCTAGCTATACTACTCAATGACAACTTAATTGTTTTCTTAATCACTCTTATCTCTCTAACTATCCTCTCGACTACTCTAACTATTCTACTCTTCGCCGAAAGATCTGCTATTGTTGTCATCTCTGTGCGAAGACACGTCAATACCTCCTTTTCTGAAGTATCAACCCCGGTGGTGAAGTATGAAGTCAATACTCCATCAACTTCACCATGAAGTTCTTATGTTTCCTACACCGCCGAAGTCTTCATCTCTTTGGTCTTCGCAACTCATTCATCTAACTCAACTACCTTACCATGCAGATCATCTCTCTCTGACTTCATGTCATAGAACCTTGAAGTCATCAAGTTCAACTTTGCTACCAAGTCCTGAATTTGCTGCGAAGATTTCATCTGCTCTTTGGACTTCGTCTGGAATAAAGCCTCCTTCTTTGAATTCAACTTCTTCATCTCTTTCGAAGTCTCTTCCAACTTCGTCATCAGCTGATGTTTCTCCTGCAACCAGCCTTTATGCTCGAAGTACATAAAGTTCATCAATTCTAACAAGGTCAACGATACCTTTGCTTCATCTTCAAACGTCTATCTTCTGCATGTCTAGCTCTGCAAGGATTGACAATGTGACTCCACTAAAAAACTCCACGGTGTGCTCGAACATCTACAACTCCTTGTCGATACTTCGTGTCCCCTTGAGCCGAAGTCATCACTTCATCATGCTGTGAAGTATGAATTTCTTTGGGGTGAAGTCCTCCTCCTTGACTCTCCTCTTGAAGTTCAGTTGTCCTCATATTGACTCTCTGAAATACCAAGTCCTCCTACTCCGCACCTTCTTCTTGATCTCGATGTTGTTTCGATCTCACTTGGTTGACAATCTCCACTGACGAAAGACTTCTGTGGCACTTGAGGTTCATTCGATTCTTCATGATCTTTGTCCAAAGTCTCCATTACTAACTTATTCACTTTCTCTTTCTTCTTGAAGCAGCCTCTCGTGATGTCTCGTCTTTGGTTCTTAGTCTCGTCCTACAGAAGTCGCGAGTGTCTTCACATTCTCTCTTCTTGGCATTGACTCCAAGTCCAACTCTTTGTCCTCCAACGCCTTCGGTCCATATAAGTCTTTTCGGCTGGTGTCAAGAGATGCATACTCCTATAAAACACTACAGCAAAAGTTACGAAGTACATCGATCCACCGTCGCCGAAAGTGCTATACAACTTCTGCACATGCATATGGAAGATCTTCGTCATGGATTTTCTTCTCTGGCAATATTTGCTGAATGAAGTGTACCTACAGTTAGTCTGGTACGAAGTCTTGTGTTCAAAGCCCTCGCGATTGTCTTCTTGAATGGATCTCCATAACAAGCCACCTTGAAGTCATTCGTTCTCACTAGCATCTGCGTGAACAGCTCGGTGTACTTCGTCACTTTGTCCAAAATTGATTGGATCGTGTTATCATATATCAGATCACCCTCTCGGCCTGCTTCGTCAATTCCAAGCACAAAACTCTAGTTCTGCAAAGTCCAGTTCTGTGATCTTCCCCTCGGTTCTGTAGTGTCTCAGGATTTCTCCTTTAGTCCATTGTAGCATAAAATATTTTGTTCCCCAAGAAGATTTACACTAGTATCGCTACTCTAAGTTCTAAGATCTGTCCCAACTCACAAACACTTGAGATTTGTCTAGAAATCCCATCTTCTCACAAAATCACATGGCTTCCAGACCCTTCAGAAGGTGCTCTAGAACTTAACATACAACTACTACTCAAAATACCACACAATTATCCACTGATAAGTTCGAGAAGACGATTACTGCTTTCAAGTCACGACTTCCAGTCTTTCCACGACAATCTTCCCGAAGCAATTCTTGACTTCTGGAGGTTCAACTCGACTTCTGACACCTCCAAAAGACTGTCCCTGCTTCGTAGATACCAAATGACTACTCCCTATCACACATTGCTCTTACAATTTCCAACGGGGTTAGATTAATCATAAGGTGTATGTCCCTTGTAGTCTTCCTAGGCTTCTTCCTGCGGAAACGGTCTTCCGGTAGCACTACAACGACATTCACATTCACTGATATTTAATAGAAGCTTCGGTAACCCAATAGAAGAAGGTTTAGAGGATGGGAAGATAAGAGAAGAGGGCGAAGAAGACAAAATCCAAACAAGAGAAAACAAGAGGAAAAGGAGAAATTAAGATTCCGACAAGCTTTTAGTCCGGATCTTGACTAACAAGCCATCCCTACTTGTAGTAAATTGGGGAAGAAGACTACAGATCTGCTTACAATTACACTGTCTTCCAATCGAGGATGACGTCTTCTGCTGTGAAAAGAAGACTTTCGGCTTCTTCTATCATTGCTCCGACTATTCTGACTCGGGGGATCAATCTCTCATGGGACAGTCCGTACGTAGATCCGAAGTGCTCCACTGGATCAAACAAGCTTGGACTCTGCACAACTTCTAACAATCACCGCCACTCAACAAGAAGACTTTTCATGCACAATTGGGTATGAATTCGATGAAACACACTCCCCAGAAGACATAGACAAAGCTTCTACAATGAAATCTGAAATCCAATCTCCGAGAAGAAGTTACATTGGCTTCTGGAAGCTCACTCCATCCACTTCTTGTCACTACTCCTCGACACATCAGCTTAGAAACAAGATTGCACGATGACGCCGTTTCTCTTTCTATGTTGTCTACTACTATCTACATCCTTTCGATGCTGTGGAATCGAGAGAAGACTGCAGAGAGTCTTCAGGACCTTGATCTGTCGATCCAGATAGCGGAACATACTCTCCTTGCAGTCCACTAACATCTCCTTGGAAGCTCATCTCATGTACGAGCTAGGATCAGAAGCTTCTTTCCGGTAGTGAAGTTGAACTTCTTCTGAAGCGCTTCCCATCTGTGTCATGATCTCCTTGGCTCGAACTTCTGCTTCTACTCGCTGCTTCTTCTCTTCTACAGCCTGAACTTTCGTGGCTTCCCGCAGTGCACTCCAAGTCGTCTTCTCCTCTACGAGATCAGTTAGCTTATTCTTGATCCGCAGAACTTTCTGCTCGCGCTGCTGAAGTCACATCTTTTCGCGCACCTACCCCCTTGTTGCGCCTGCGGAAGCTCTAACTCAGTAGGTCGCAAACTTTACACCGCTAACCTGCAAACACAATCACAAGTTAGCGTCCATGCACCACTTACCTTAGTTCTGTTTGGTCCGGACCGGAGTCGGACTGTCTCCCTAACCATCAAGCTCAGCAATCCTAAGTCTCGACTTAGATCCGCCTAAATCGATCTCAAACATGAGCAAGTCACAATATGACTTGGAGCGGACTTCCCATAAAGTCCAGGGTCCTAAACGGTGCCTCCATCACACCTAGCGGCCCAACCGCCCGTGATGTCCGTCTGGGTCTAGGCTCCCAAACAGTGGTCTAACCCGCCGACTCGTTCCCTAGTCTTGCCCCAACCCTTACATCGTTCCTAAGTCCAGACATCCAAGTCTGGATCGAAACGTGCCTTGGAACCGGCCCAGCCATCACCTCATGCCTCCAGAGTCCGCCCGCTGAACCCTGGGGTCGGATGACTCGTCCTGGCCCACCTAGGCATCGAGCCCCCCTCATATATACTTCTGGGGATCGGCGGCCCCGCCCTCCTCTTGGGTCCCTGAAAATTATACCACAACCCGATTGTGGTTCGGTCATAACTTCCAACTCGGAGGTCAGATCGAGGAGTGTTATATATCACTGGAAAGCTCTCGACGAGACCTTTCCAATGATACCTCACTCGCCTCGAGATCTTATGTGGAGCTCTGTCCACGACCTAAAACGTCCCTGGAGCTCCAACACTTAGTCATTTTTCCGAAACCTGTGGTCCAGACCAGATTCGAACCCTGTGGTTCGTCTGCGTCTCGGACCCACGTCTCGGACCTATGTCTGAGACTCATGTTTCAGCCCATTCCCAGACTCGTCCCCTTAGGTCAGCGTTTGTCTGGGGCCCTCTTGGGGTAGGCCCTTATGTCCTAACCCAAGGTTCCAACCTTGGTTCAGAGAACCACTTAGGGTTCATCTGATCCCGACTTCCTGGTCAAGCCGTTAAGTCTTACTCGCAGCGTTCACAACCTAGCGCAAGTCCGCTAGGGTTCTGTTGTTCGCGTCTGCGCCTGATCTTGAGAATGAGAGGCGCGACACTCACCCCCACTTTGGAGGTTGATGCCCTCATCAACAATGATCCTTTAAGTTAACACCAAGTTCAAAATGGGTAGCCAACCCCTTGGCGTCAGAATTGCATTCTGGTAGCTAACCCGCAATTCCCTTCTTGGCTTGAGTCTTAAGTTGTCGCTAGAACACTTAGAAAATTTCAACTAGTCTCAGGAAAAGCCTTATCTTTTTGGCTTACCCTAAACAAAACTAGTTGACAACTTCTAAACATTCTACTTAAGACTCTAACTTGCTAACTATAAGTATTCACACCTACTTACGAGGTCCCCCGAAACTCACTTCCCGGTAGCAATCTGATTTGACTTAGACGCGCGACTAAGTTTACTTTGCAGTTAGAAAACCGCAAAGCAAGATCACCCCAAGCCCGAAGACAAGTATGAAAGTTCATACTTGCTTTGCCAACGCTACGGCAAACCTAAGTCTTGACATTAAGACTTAGTCTTGATTTAGATGCTTATCCAAACCAGCTCGCTTCCTTTGAGTGTGTTTTGTTCCTCCTCTTGACAACATCCTAGGCATCTGATCAAAACTAGTCATAGCCATGCACTACCAATACACTTAGACAATTTTCAAGAATCTTTATTTCCAAACACAAGTCAAAGCTACAAAGTCCATCGGCCCAAATCGCCTCAAGTTGCTACTCGTATGGTTCGTCGTTTCTTCACCCCTCGCTGGAAGGAGATGTCCTCATCTTGCTAACGTCCTTGTTGTCCTTGTCTCCGCTTGAAGAGGTCCAATGCTTCGCTCGCATGTGCGAGATCTTCCTCGGGCACCCAAGTTGCTTCCTTCAAATGGTAACCACGCCATTTGACAAAGTACTCCATCCGGTTTGATTTGCACCGAGATCGCAAAATGGACTCCATCTCATATTCTGCTTCGTCTTGCACGACATCAGGTTGAGGCCTAAGAACCTGTTTGCGCTCCGATCGCAAATCATCTTTGAAGTGTTTCTTTAATAAAGAAACATGAAAAGTCGGCTGCAACTGCCACTCGCGAGGAAGGTCTAAGGTATAGATGTCTTCGTGCGGATTCTTGACAATGACAAAAGGTCCCGCAAACTTCGATGAAAACTTCACCGATATTTCCTTCGGAAGTGTGAAGTTTTTCGCACTTAACCATACTTCTTCGCCCACTTGAAACTTCATTTGCCGCCGATGCTTGTTTACCTGCTTCGTGTATCGTTGCTGCGCCTTCTCGAGGTTCTTCTTTACTTGCTCCTCGCTCCGCTGCATTACCAACTCTTCAGCTGATGTTTGCCGTGTTCTTGGTCGTGCCGATGTAGAACTCCCTGCAAGAGTCACGTCAAGAGACCCTTCTGGCTCACGTCCGTAAGTCAACAAGAAAGGCGATTCACCGGTTGCCGAATGCTTCGTGGAATTGTAGCAATACTCCGCAAGACTGAGCCACTCCGCCCAATCACTTTGGTCCGTGCTCACATAATTCCTCAAGTATTGATTCAGAGCCGAGTTAACTCGTTCCGTTTGCCCATCTGTTTCCGGATGAAAGGCGGTACTAAATTTTAACTTAGTCCCTAATTTTTGGAACAAGTGTTTCCAAAAGACACTTGTGAACTTAGAGTCTCGATCTGAAATAATACTCTGAGGTAATCCATGTGAACGCCACCAAGTATCTAGGAACAAGCGAGAAGTCGTGAACGCTGTTGTAGTGTCCAAGGTCGGAGCAAACTTCGCTAGTTTGCTAAACCGATCAACTATCATAAAAATCGCGTTGTATCCATTCGAGTCAGGCAGAGAGGTAATGAAGTCCATGCTAATGCTTTCCCAAGGTCTGGCTGGAATCGGCAAAGGATGAAGCAATTCTTGTTTCTTCTCATAAGAAACGCGATTCGCTTGACAGGTTACGCATGTTTTCACAAAGTGGGAAACATCGTCTTTGATGTGGGGCCAATAAAACTTTTTAGTGATTACTGCTAAAGTGGACTTTTCTCCTTTATGGTCTGATAAGGGCACATCGTGAGATTCTTTTAACAACTTGGTCCTAAGTTTTCCTTGTCCCACATAAACCCGACTTTGCTTGAACATGAGTAAACCATGTCTTAGCTGCATGTTTTGCAACTTCACCCCTCGCTTAAGTTGTTCCAAGTATTCCTTCGCTTGGTCATCGCTCATGTAACCTTCACGTATTCACCTCTCAAGTCTGACTCCTTAGGATACATAGCTCGCAAAATCTGTGTTGACGATGGAAGATATTCCTCCTTGCGACTCAAGGCGTCAGGAACCACATTGTCCTTTTCCGCTTTGTGGATTAATTCCACGTTCATGAGCGCCAAGGTATCATGCCACCGTAGTTGCTTTGGCGTCACCCGATCTTGTGTTTCAAAGTACTTGAGCGAAATATTATCAGTACACACTTGGGTTTTGTGAAGTCCCAAGTAATACCACCATTTCCTCAAGCAATGAACCACCGCAAATAGTTCTTCTCGTGAGTCGGCCATCGACTCTCCGTTCCAGATAACTTCTTGCTTTCGTATGCTACAGTTTTCCATCTTGCACCAACACTCCGTCAATCGCATAGTCGCTCGCGTCCGTGTGCACCTCGAATGGTTTGTCGAACTCCGGCAGCTTCAAAACTGGCGCCTTTGACAAAATAGCTTTCATCGTCCACCTCCTTGGTCCAACTTACCTGTGCGTCTTTGCCCGTCCAGTCCGTCAGCGGCTTCACGATCTTTGAAAACCCCTTCACATACTTGCGGTAGAACTGCGCCAATCCTAAGAATCGCCGCATCCCCTTCACTGTAGTCGGAGGCTCCCAAGTCACAATCGCGTCTACCTTCTGCATATCCGGGCCGACTCCTTCTGCACTAATGACATGTCTCAAGAAGTTAATGCGCTCCAAACCAAACTCACTCTTGTCAATGTTGGCAAACAGCTTATGCTCCCGCAGCTTCGTCAACACCACAAACTGAAGACTATACCAAGTTTCATCGAGCGGTTTGGGAGTTCTGAGTGAAATTGGCTCGCAAGGAACTGCTTGCGTTAGGTTTTCATCGTTTGCGACCTGAAATAAGGTGTTCTTCGCGATCGGTGAGCCAAGCTCTTCGTTTTTGGTGCCTACGTGATCAAGGAGTCTTCATCTACGCATAAGAGAAGACCGTACGTGAATTAGATTGTTGGCCTGGGTGTGGTGAGCAAGTTTGAGCCGCAGGGAGCTGATGTACGTCAGTATTTTACAACATGCGACCAAATTTCTTGCGTGGTTTTGCAAGGAGAACTCCAAACGGCTTGTTTGGAGTCTCGTTGGGTTCAGGGTAGCTAGATATACCTGCCAGGGAAGATGGATATCAGTTTAGACGATCCATTTGAGCGGTGTGTGCGATTTTAAGCCGCAGGGAGCAGTTTTTGAAAGTTTAGTCACCTACGATCAAAAATCGGCCATATCTCGGCTGTTGGGAGTCGGATCTGAAGGTTTCTTGGGTTAACGGAGTTAGCGGAGGAGACCCTATCGACATCTGAAGTCCGTTTGACGAAAGGAGGAAGTTCTCATATAGACCTTTTTCGATTTCTTTGCTACGGGTTTTGCTCTTTTGAGTTCGTTAGAGTTCTGGTTGGCTATATACAGCTTGTGATAGCTAGCTTTAGCTAAGAACTTGTACATGGAGGTGGATTGGACTTGGGTTTCAATCGCGTGATTCTGGTGCAGCTCTGTTTGTTAGCAAAGGAAAGTTTCTCTTGCTTTGAGCTACGCTTCGGTGGTTTTGGGTCAGGGTTGTGATTCAGGGATTTGTCTTAGGGGCTTTGAAGCAGGTTACAGACTGCTTTGGTCTGTTTCTCAGTTTCGTGCTCTTAGGAGAAAGATCCGGCAGTGTACATACATTTGGAGTTGGTATATATTGCATCATTCATTTTTGTGGTTGTTTTTTTCTATCTTGTCTCTGTTCAGCACGCAACATCTCCACAGCCAAGAACCTCGCGTTTTCTTGGACATCCTTCACGCAATATCCGACACGATACCGTGCTCGGATTCTTTTAGCTGGAGGAGCGATTGGTCCAACAAAGTTGATTCTTCACTTTCCAAAGGATGCTAGAGGTAAAATGAGAGTAAGAGGTGATCGAGTGATAGTTGTAGGTCTTCCCACCCTTTGGCATGCATCACATCTTCTGATTTCTTGAAAAGTGTCCTTGTACATGGTTGGTCACGAGTAGCCGACGTCCAACATCTTCTTCATCGTCGTCTTCAGTCCATAGTGACCATCAGTGTCTTCGTAGTAAAGACCCGTGATCACTGTCTTAATCTCTAAGGACTCGAGGCATCGCCTCAGCTTCTTGTCATGTCTCTTCTTAAACAGAATATCCTAGAAGACGACATAAGGGCATGCCTTGTGTAAGAAGACGGCCTTCTGCTCAGCATCCAATCCTTCTGGTACTGTTGGTCTTCCAAGAACTTTCTCAAGTTCTTGAAGATAGACTCCTCTGTGGAAGTCACATAAACAAGGTCAGAAGACCTTACCTCGGCTTCAAGAGAGTGAGCGGTGCGCCCTCCCTCTCAGACTATGACGTCTCTGTAGAAATTAAGAACAACTTCTTATCAGAGAACTCATTTTCCACTTCGTCTTCTCTACTTTTTGTCTCCAATCTGGATAGGTAGTCAGCATTGACATGTTCTCTTCCAGATCTCTACTCAACCGTGTAAGTGAATTGCTGAAGTAGAAGAATCCACCTAGCAATCCTACTTGACAAATCTGCTTTCTTCACTAGATGCTTCAGAGAAAAATGATCCACATAAAAGACAAATGGGTTAGCTAGAAAATAGTGCCTAAACTTCCTACAATAATAAATCATGCCAAGACACTCCCTTTCAGTTGTCGAGTACTTCTTCTCGGCATCAATGAGTTGTCTTCTCGCATAGTAAATGAGATAATCTTTCTTCTTCTCGTCTTTCTAGCTCAGTACCACTCCTATGACAAAAGTAGAGACACCCACTTAAATATGGAAGACCTTTTCTCAATCATGTGATCTTTGGACTGAGGATTCTGACATAAGCTTCTTCATCTCCTCGAATGCTTCCTGTTGCTCAAAAGACCAAACGTAAAGTTTGTCTTTCTTCAGCAGCTTTGTAAGTCTTCTTGTCACTTCTGCATATCTATCAATAAACCTCATGTAATATCCTACGTTGCTTAGGAAGCTTCTCCACTGAGTCAGGTTAGCAAGTGGGTGAAGTTTCATGATAACTTCCATCTTAGCACAGTCGACTTCTATACCTCTTCCAGAAATCATATGTCTTAACTTTCTCTTCTGACATCTCGAAGAATCACTTCTCAGGATGCAAGGCCAAACGATGCTCTCTACACTTCAGAAAGCACTTCTTCAAAAATATCAGATGATCTATCTTCAATTCAAACACACAAAAATCATCTAGGAAGATCTTCATGAAAGTCCAAAGATATTCCTTAAAGATCGTAATCATCAGTCTCTGGAATGTGACAGGAGCGTTGCATAAACCAAATGGCATTTGGTTATATGCATAAGTTCCTCAATCAGTAGTAAAAGTGGTCTTCGACTTGTCTTCTTCTCTGATTGATACTTGGTTGATCCAGAATACCCATCTAGGAAGCTATAGAATTCATGTCCGGTTACTTGATCTAACACAGAATCGGTGAATCGTAAAGGATGATGGTCCTTCTTCATGGCAAGTTCAGCTTCCGGAAGTCGTACCACACTCTGATCTTACTTGTCTACTTCTTAGGAACGATGACAATTGGAGCTACCCACTCACTGTTAAGTATTGAGAAGATGACTCTTGTCTTCAAATCTGATCGATCTGATCCTTCACAAGAAGCGAGTACTTGGGGTTGAGTCGATATTGTCTCTACCGTGCAAGAACAACATCTTCCAACAAGTCAATTCGATGCTCTCCCAGTTCTCTAGTTATGCCCTTCATGTCTTCTAAGGTCCATGCGAAGACATCTTGAAACTCTAAAAAGAGTTCTCTGAAGTCTTCCAACTGTTGACCCTCAATCACCTTGGAAAGTTTTAGCTTCTTCCGAGGAGCAATCTCCATCTCTTGAAGATCATCAGGGTTCACGATTCCTTCAGTATGATTGTATTCACTAGCACCAAAATATTTTAGTTGAAGACTTCTTCCAAGTCTGACTCGGCTTCTGAACAATCAAGTAACGGATCTTATGAAGAGAAGATAGTACTTTTGACTTCTGAAAGCTCTTCTTCCGTAATTTCCTAGCACTCAATGTATCCACAATTCACTTCTTTTGCTTCTTCGGAGATATTTGTAATACACAAATTATTCACCACAAACTCATCATATCTTCCATCACTGTCAGAAGACGCAGCTGAGTCTTCTGATGTGATGACTCACCTTGATGTCCAATCGTCATCCAAGAGAGTGAGACTTTGGACTTCTCGCCCTGCTTGGGTGTATGACTGAGAAATCTCAAACGATGTCTTCTCCAATCGATATTTGCATTTGTAACATACAACCAAGGTCTTATTATCAAAACCTGATATCCAACCTTAGCTACAGGTTGCAAAATAATGTAACTGATCGCAAGAATAAAAAATTTGCACAAATCGTTCTCTTGTGGCTCAACTTCACTCACCACGTACAACACAACAATCTGATCTATGTACGATCTTCTCCTATGCGTAAATAAGGACTCCTTGAGCGCATAAGCACCAAGAACGAAGAGCTTGGCTCACCGATCGTGAAGAACAACTCAACTTCATATCATAGACGAACAAAAATATGACCTTAGCGTCTCCTTGCGAGATAATTTTCCTCACATTTCTTAAATCGTCTGATGAAACTTTGTATCGTCTTCAATTTCTTGAAGAAATTAGTGTTCTGATCTCTATGGATCCAAGGACATCAAGTTTGGATTTCAAAACTACCCGAACGGTCCAACTCTCCTTCGTAAGTCATTGATCCAAATCCTCTTTCTCACGTCCCAGTTTCTTATAGTACACACCTCCCCATCTGCCTCTTCATGAACTGTCTTAACCCACGCGTAGCCTGTACATATCTGAACTCAATGACATCTTATGCGCATGTACTAGACCTCCTAATCCTCTGAAAAATCCTCCGATAGGTCGCTGATACAAGCTAACCCCTTAAGTTACCCCTTTATGTCAGTTCACAATACGTGAGACTTTCTCAGATAATTAATGGTTTGTCATTAAAGTAAATGAAGTGTCCATGGGAAGCTAACAACGAGCTCTACCACTTGCTGCAATGAAAGTGAAAATCTGAATGTTGCATAAAAAATCTATTTTTAGTCTTATGACTGTCTTTGAGCAATAATGTAAAACACCAAATTTGAACCAGATAGGAGCCGGTCTACGACACGACAATGTGCAATGAAATCTCATATTATAGACGTGAACATAGAGATGTTGACCAGGAGCAAAGAGAAGCTAGTGCTTGATCTTACAGTGAGGAGAGAAACGATAGTGATAGTAGTGTTAGTGACTAGCATCTACTATCTCTCTACGATGTGAGTTTTAATTTTGAATACATTCCCTCCAGTTTGAATATCTTCTCGCATTGGAATCTCTTCTTGCATCACAACTCTTTTTTGAATCTCGTTGTGTCACAACAGTTTTCACTCCGTCCATCCGAGACGAACTTAATTGGATGAACGAGCAATTAGCACTTTAATACATGCTATAACTTCCTACTAGCCACTACTTAAGTTATCATAGCCAGATATTGTGTTTAATTAGCATTTATTTGCCATCCAGTGAACCCACTTGAGGTTTGTAAATTAAACCCTTGCATGTGTGCACTCTGTATATTTTGCACTTGCAAGTTGAACACTCTCCAATGAGAATCATTATGTAAGTTATCATTATCATTTTTATCGAACGGAAGTTCATTTTCAAACCTTTTCTCAACTAACTCAAATGCGTCTTCAATGCAGATTCACCTCCTCTATCTTCTATCTTCTGATGGAGGAGGTAAATATGAAAAGGTTTAACTTATTATTTATTTTTTTTAGAAAATTTTAGATAATAAATTAAAATTATAATGAGGTGTGTTTTTTATGACCAATCTCTCAGATATATACTTTCGAATGCAAGTTTGTTCACGTTCCTCTTGTGGGTTATGTTTGGTTCTTTTTGCAATTCCAAGTCTAACTATCAATAACATTTAAAAAATAAATTTGAATTTTTCTGTTAGTTTGATACAGAACTTTTACATTGTATTTATATTTTTGCCATTAACAGCAAGCAAGCAAAAATTCTCCCGAATTTATCTCGCACGCATATTCTCACTATTGTTATCGAGGCATGCATATTCCACCCTCTCCATCTTCAATAGACATGAACTTTGATTTATGACCAATACCATAAATTAAAAGATAAACTTAAGATGAGAAGTTTTTGTTAGCTAGTCATTTCTTTATAGTCGAGGCAGGTAGTATGTTTTCTATGGGTTTATTATATTTTGCATATGTGCAGAGTACACAGTCAAACTTCGAAGACATCCACGTTTTTGTATCAGAAATATATATAATTCTGGTTTATAAACTTCGTTTCCTTCTTTGTTCTTGATTCCCTTTCCAATGCTTTCATGTATACAGTGTTTTCCTAAATTTTATTTGCAGTTTTATTCTCCAATAAGCTTTAACTAATAAAGAGATCGAATTTATAGACGAGTTTTACATTTGTCTTTTGGTGCCTCCCTGCTCCAGGGTTCCTTTTGGATGTATATTATTCACTCGTTCTTTCTTGCTTATTATTCAACTCTTCCATCTGAAGGTGGAAGAAGATATAAAGCTTTAATTTAATTTTTAATTTTTTTGCAAATAAAGATTAGATAATAAATTATATTATTGATTATATTATTATTTTTAGTCAGTAAGTTATCGCACTTTTAGTCTTGGAGGTGCGTTGGTCTACGCTTCACTTATAGGTTCTGTCTGACATTGTCGCAATTCTCTATATGATAATCATTTAAATATTAGAGATTAATTAAGATTTTCATTAGACTTTACTACAGAATTTCTGTACAATATTTATACCTTTTCAGAAAACAGAAACCGAACAGAGTTCCCCCAAAGTGGTTAGCATGCTTATTATTCACTATGAGACATTTTCCCCTTTCCATCCCGTCGTTTATTCTCATATTGAAGCAAGATCACTAGAAACTACTTGTTTGTATTTTTTATGTTAAGTTTGCTCTCATGTGTACAGTTAATGTGCACTTCTGATAAGGGGAAGGAAAAGGACAAGCAGATTTTGGTGATAAAAATTTCAGTCTCTTCATTCCTTTAGCTATTCGTTATGTCATCTGAATGGAAATTAATTTTATAAACTGATTCTATAATTTTATATACATACATCCGGGTGTATAGAAACTTTTGTGTATGCAAGGTAACTCAGATGCATGTCCCACGACAGATAGAAGGTTGACCCATTAGAACATGAAAATAAATATAAAGAATCCAAAAATTCAGGAGTTTAAAACCGAGATACCGAAAACCAGTATGACTGATATACTGTACTTTATTTATGCACATGCCGAACTTAGAATAATGATAGCTCGACTTGTTAAGACTCCAGACGTCTGGAGTTCAAGTCCGAGACTGGTCGGAGAGAAATTATTTTTATTTTCTAAGGAGAACTCTCATAACATAATAATATCATTATTATTTTGAAGATTTAGAGATGTATTTGGAGTATTACATTATGTCCAAAGCACACCAAGATCACATCCTCAATAAAAAAAATTCATCCTCGATTTTATTTTCTGAGGAGAAATCTCATAACAGAATAATATCATAATTATCTTGAGGATTTAGAGATGTATCTGGAGCATTAAATTATGTCCAAAGCACACCAAGATCACATCTGATTTGTTATGAATAAAAACAAATCATCCTCAATAATAAAAGGACACTCGAACAGTACATGAAGTGAACTGAGCTCATGTGATAATTAATTCACGCTTTAGGCTTCTGCCAAACAAGTAGTTCCATCTCCACCCACTTATCACAATAGAGACACTTAAACCTAGCTTTAATTGGTGAAAGCGAAAGGAGAAAGCGTAATTACGAGAATGGATAGATAGAATCATTGTAAAAACCAAAAAAAAAGAATAAATCTGGAAAATTACTAACGCATAGTCTCGCAATTCCATTGCAAGCGAATCTACTTGTTAAAACCACTTTCCAATTTCACGGAAAAAGGAGAAAAGAACTGCTCGTGCTTAGAATGTTGTAACTTGGATGTCTATTTGTACACAGAAAATATTATAGCAGATCTAAGCTGCGGCTTGATCATATCCGGCTCCGATGTGCACTCATTCTCCTCCGGAAGTAGCAATAATATTTTATATCGATAGTAATGTTGTGATAATCCCGCTTGCACATTTTTGTTGACTTCTACCATCATATTGTATTGGTAAGAAGATCAGTAGGTGACTAGCAGATTTCAGAGTGATATACAGTCGTCGCTCTACAAGTACAACCCACTGTAATTTGCTTGATCGGACCCTCAGTACGTGTGTCGAGCTCGATCAACCCCTTCATAGTGTTTAGTCATTTCATCGGTCTTTTGATCGGCTAGAGATTGTTTTGGATAGAGAAAACACCTCATCATCGCTGCACTAACACTATCAACTTTGTGAGCTTGTGCACATACAACATGATGTGGCCGTTTGCGCCTAATTTTTCTCTTTGGCTACACGTCAAAAATTTAGGTGGATTGAAAGTTGACATGGACAGTCGTACCTGTCTTTCTTATTGGAAAAACAATCTCTAGCAAATCAGGAGATCGACCAAGTAACTAAACACTATGAAAGGTCTGATCAAGTTCGACGAGGGTACTGGAGACCTTATCAAGCAAATTTCTACAAAGTATACATACTCAGAGACTGAATGTACGACTGTATAACACTCTGAGATCTGCTAAGTGCAATCTCTCCCATCACCAAAGGTGCTACAAACTACATAAGTGCAAATTCTCTGTAAGCAATATTTTATTTTGTCAAAATATGTACATACGTGGCACTTACCAAGTACAAAATATATTTATTTAGTGAATTTGGAAACTATTTTCGGGATAATTCATTATATGTGCCACACTCACTGTTCATCCCCATCTCATCGACCAAAAGCGATAGGTGTTTGTTGATAAAAATTTCCTTTGGATCGAAGAGTCTTGTCTGCGTACCAAATCTGAAGATCACAAACCGAATGTTAACTCATTGTGTAAAATTTAAAGTCAAATTTTAAAACTTGCACTTATAGAACATTTGGATATATGCAAGATTTTACTAATGCATTAGTACAGAATCTGTATGATATGCATGCAACATGAACTTCAGGGAACTCTTGTCCGTTTGTTGTTGTAATTAGAAATTCTATATTCATTAAAAGAATAAATCAAAAAATCTATACATGTTAAATGTTAGAGGACCCAGGAGATGCGGGAGGCTCTTCACATAACGCATAAATGAAGAAAAGACGGACGCACTTCTCACTTATAATCGCGAGAGGCTACAAGTAAAATACAATCAATTAACGAAATGTCAATTTATTACCTAATCCTTCCCAACAGAACAGAAGAGTTAGGTAATAAATTAAACCCTGGCATATTTGCCTCCTCCATCTTCATGGAGGAAGTGAATAAATATGCAAGGAAGAAGGTAGATGATAAGAGATGTATAAATGCAACCGACGCTGCTCCGAGACTTTGCACTTATCTAAGGACGACTGTATATCAGTCCTTTAAAGAATCTCCACATATCTGGTCTAGACGATGGATAACTCACAACTACCACGAAATGAACTTATTAAAAAGAGGTACACTTCATTCTGAATACTTCTGAGCAGGTCCACCTTTTTTTCCCCTCAATTGTCAAGAGGGTTCGACAGTACATTCTCGATTCTTCGGTCCTCTTCGAAAGGGAGTCGGCTGGGACAGATCCGGCATCCTTTGTAGATTTCCGCTTTAAGAAAAATTCTTTCCGGCGAAAGATTTTAAACAGCGACAAATTTGTTCCGTGTAAATGAGAACCGGCAGGTGGTAATGAAACCCGACTACTACTTCCCACTGCCGGATATTTATCTGCTAACCCAGAAAATTCTATCCGACTAATTTATCCGACTAATCTAATTTATCTATTCTAAAAATAAAAAAATAAAAAGATAAATTCTACCCGACTCGACGCACAGCCATGAGCGAAATAGTTTACAGTAGTTACTGTAGCGAATTAGACTGCGACTACGGTAACTCGGCTACGTCTATACACAGCTCACACTTCCTTTACATGGTTGAGCGACCGAGGTTGGGTTCACCCGTCCGTCCAGTATGGCTGATGTGGTTTCCTTCTGGCGTTCAGCATAGTTTGCTTCGATTTACTGTGTAGACATAACCAAGCATTGGTTTGCTCTTGTGACTTGTACTCCGGCAGAGACTCGGTGAATTTTACCGCCATTTCCTGCGACCCTCACTCGTTACTCGTCTTCTGTGCTCATCTGCTGATTATGTTGGGGCACCCGCGCCCAGCTGTCAGGTGTCTTTCAGATCAAGTATGAATCTTTCTAGACTTTGAAGGTTTCTACGCTTTACCGTCGTAAAATGATCAGACCAGGTGACAGGTTTGATCCTTCCAGGAAGAGAAAGATTTTGATTCAAACCCTAAGTTCTCTTGTCTCTATCTTCCTTCGACATTTTACGGTGCAAAGCGTGCGCCTCGGGGTGCGTTTCGCCACACCGTGGGCAAGCCGCCTTGTTTATAATAAACCTGAGTCGACTGAATCACCCATGCAAGTCCAAACAGTGACAGAGGCACGACGAACAACGGGAGTTTCGAGTTGGATTCGTCGGAACAGCAAACCGCTCAACGAATGCAAGTGCGAAGTGCAATTGGCAATCCTACCAGCGACACCTTACCTTCCGCTTTCAAAGGGAAAGATATGTAGACGAGCATGATTCCATGAACTGTATCAGACAGCTGATTCTTGCCTGGGCAGAGTTCGGCGCAGTTGTTGTGACCCAAACACATCCAACCAGTCTGTACGACATTTTACTCAGGTTCGGAGATGTCGGGAATGAAACGCACCTTGTAAGTTCGGTCGAAGAAACATACTGCTGCATAATCAATCGGTCGGTTTCTCTGGGACAGCATAAATACCTCAAGGCGCCGATGAACTCGACGGGGACGCAATCTACCTCGCAACAAAGAGTACACCGCCATAAGCCTGTGCTGCACTTGTTCTTGGAGCTTGATCCAGGCTCACGGTCCTCATCGGCTCGACGCCGACATCTATCCTGCATCTGGAGTCGGCATGTCAAATTGTTGAGGTCGAATGCTGCTTAGTTTGGTTGGTGGAGGGCCGCGCGAACGCGAGCCCTCCGCTGTCACAAATTATGACGTGCATTTTCCCCTTGAGGAAATGCTAGGAGTTGCCAAGCCGTAGTGCAATGGGTCAGCCTCTCCTAGGTCATCGCCCTTGTGGATCAGCGATAGGCCCCGCCCAGGTAAGTATGCTTCTTCTCTCTCGAAGCAGAGTTCTGAAGCCCAGTCGGGACCATCCATCGCGTGAAGCTTATGGGTTTATTACATGTCCCGGCTTCAACTACTGTACAGTATACAGTACCTACTCTCTACGGGGATTCGTCAGTCAGGTGTATGCAAACAAAGCCGATTCAGAATCGGTTTTCTGTTCTTTGCTTAGTGGTGGGAATTTTCCGACTACTGTATTGAACTCGGTGAAGCAAAAGCAAGCCAAATAAGGGAATCATTCCACCTGAAATTTAATTAAAATGACTTGAATATAAAGAGTCGTACAACCTGTCCTTTTCCCATATCATTCTCGAGTTTTCGCACGGATCCTAAAGCACCAGCGGATATATGTCACCATGGTCAGTCCTTATATATCATCGCGTTTTATCTAGGTTGTACTGAAGTATATGATACTAATTAATCTGGCAATTTCAAAAAATCCCAAAAATAACCATCTGGCAGTTGCAATCACGACCGCGTGTCTTTCATAATCACCAAATAATTAATGAGAGTAGACTTATCTTGGCCTTTTCACGTTACGAAGTGATATTTCACCTATAAATACTATGATGTGGACTACGGAGTGAACTGAGTAATTTCTTCTTCGGGAAATATTATAAGTTTTACGATGTTTATAGAGATAGACATCCTTGTCACTGAACTGGGTACTTTTTCTTGTACTTACCACAACATCACTAGTCAGAGAACCACTGGCTAGACTAGGTTCTATTTGTTTAGTCTTATTATGTTATACAAAAATTTATGATAATAATACATTAAGCTTAAAGCCCGAGTTTTACTACAAGTGACTCGGGTGACCCAAAAGAATTTATTTTGGGAATTTACTTCTAGGGAAATGAGAAATTTAACAGTTATGCAGAAAATAGTTTTAGTGATTACTCCTTCATCACACAGACAACGATGATTTCCTGTATCCCGTATTCTTCCTTCCACTCATCGGTGTATTCAGGTGTGGTATTGATGACTCACGTTTCCAGCTACGAAGACTACTGAAAAGTGTCCTGATAAATGTCTGGAATGAGACCATGTGAATCGGGCATAGATTGAGAAGGAGATTGATGTGGAGCAGGTAGGAGTTTTTACAAGTTGACGAAGTAGTAGAAAAAACGTGCTCCTCTGTGTGGACTTTCGTGTCAAATTCGTCAAACAAGTCTCCAGTTCGAAGCATTTTGAATACGGCAACTAGGGCCTCTCAAGTGTGCATTGAGGCCTCAATGGGAACTGATACACTGCGAGTACCCTGAACGCGGGCTCCCGGTGTATATTCGTTAAGCCTCTGTGATGTACCAGAGCATCTCCAATGAAAGGGAAGCAACAAGAAGACCACGAGAGCTTGTTCGTGGTGCTTCACGGATCTCATTTGCGTCAAAGCCATTGTGGGTAAAACGCAAAGAGGTATACACATCCCTGTCCAACAGAATCATCCGTACGATGTGTGAAGAGATAATATGCTTTACAGTCGGTACATTTTACAAGATGGAAATTCATCCGGGCTTCTTTCTCGGGAGTGCAAAAACCTTGCTTCTAAGCCATGCCGGTGGTTTGCTTTTCCCCTCCACAGAGCATCAAAATGCTCCTTCTTACCCTATCGACTGCTTTCAGAAACTACTATCAGCAACTTGTGTGTTTCGGCCTCCAGCTACAGTCAGCTGACTGAAGAGACTCGGAAAGTTCAGGACTGAACGACTTACACCTGCATGAAATGGTACGAAAATCCCTCGCAACCATTTCAGGCAAGCTGCAAATGCGCACTTCTACATTAGGGCGCGTACGGTTGGTGAGAGCATGCTGCATGCACCACCCACATACATACCCATTCTCTAACCCGGAGTAGTTTGCCAGTCTAAGCTGAGAGTTCACTACCTATAGCCAGCTTTCGTTACGCAGGACCACTAATGTCACGATGTTCAGGATTATCTCCTGAGCGGATCAGTTGATCTTTGACTTCTTAGAGCTCTTGAGGGGCTTGGCAATCGGTGTCGTCAACCTCTTGACCTTATTCATGTCAAATCTGATGGATAAAACTGCAAGTACCAGCGCTACAAACAGAGCGAAATCAGCATGAACTAGTTCGGAAGGCTCCCTGTCTGGTTTGTCGAACAGATCATCCTTGATAAGCCCCCAGGTAATCAACAACATGCCGAACATGCTCATTCTACCTGGCCTGATCAAGGATACAATTGCTCCTCCGACTGCGAAGTAACTACCAGCCACCACCTGCAGTTCACGGAATCAGCACGTTTATCAACACGGTAGAACGGTCGCTGGAATGAACGGTTAGGAGGTTCCTCAACTTTCGCCATGAACGCGCTTTATGTCCGTGTGCTCTTTCGCAAGCAAAACCAAGGGAGAAGTAAGTTACTCATACACAAACACAGGCCCAATCAGTCTGAGCGTTCAGGTCTCTCTTTCCTGCATACCTAATCCTAGGATCTGATAAACAAAGAGGCATGAAACGTGTGTAGAAAATTCTACTTTGGTCACAAACATATGCTTACCTCTAGACGGTACTTGAAAGTCTGCTCTGGTGGAGTGAAGTCTGTCAAGTTGTACTCCTGCAGAAGATTGTTCCAAACAGGGACCAGTGAAGCAGCAGAATCCCCTTTGTATACGTGGCGCACGACAGCACCTGGATAGAGCAGAACCTTCATGATTACGCTCGGCATGATTCCACTAGCCGCAACCTGCACCATGGTCACCTGAAGTGGTGTTGTACATACTCCAGTTGTGCAGGGAACTCTAGTAGAAAATACACAGTTCCACATAACAGAGAAAGTTAGTCCAATTTACGATACCAGCAAACGAACCACACTTTAAATGAACGACGAACTTGAGCTATAAATTCTTTTCACAAACTGCTGGCCCGGGTAGTCCTCTCCTTCCCACCGTACATTCTAGCTCGACTTTATAAGGAGGTCCATAAAAATTGTCAAAATTGTAGATTCCGATGCGTAGTATTTACTGCTTGCAGAAGTCTGGTCGATCTAAATATATCGGAGTCAAACGCGCATGTCTCACGGGAGAGAGGCTGTAGAGCACAGCCTTTGCTCTGGCTTGAATGCTACTCTCGAAGCTGATGTGCCCGCCCAATGCCAAGCTCGACCTTTTCATAGTGAAGTAGAGTTCAGGCAGAAAGAGTTGCTCCATCTCGATTACTGAACTAAAAATTCCCTTTTGAAACCAATCTCCTGGCATGATGACTGATCTTCGGTGACAATAGGTATAGGCGATCACACTGTGAGAATGATCCGTTGCTAATGAGAATGGCTAGACTAACAGAATTCAAGGCTCGGAGTTTCTCCGAACATCATAGTTGAGACCCTAAGCTTGTATTTGTCTGTCAAATATAACATCTACCGAAAAATAAGACTTCGTATGGGTTATACAATGTCAACAAGTTCGTACAAACACTGCACAACGGCGCATGTAGTAATCGTACTAAACACCCCTCAGATCCCCTTTGATCCTAGCCTGCTCAGAGATAAATTCAGAAACAGACGATCTCACTTGTTATATCAATATACTGAGCCGCGAAACCTGCCGTTGGCGACCAATGACAGAGGGATATTGCACGCAAACGTGTGACTAGACAATCTTCGTTCTAGTCGGCGGAACCATAACTCGCATACTCAACCTGGGCAAGTCTCAATGATAACTCCGTGGCCACCCTAATGGCAGAAAATCAAACACACAACAACAAATAACACACCTGAAGAGTGGAACCTGTAAAATTATAAGGAAGAAGAACAGCAGAGCCGCTTTCGGTTGAATCCACGAGGCCGCCATCTCGCTTCTCGGGAAAACTGACTAACTCCTCCTTCCAGCAGCCACAGAAATGAATAAAATCGGATTGCACCCCAAGAGCTCTAAAGCCTTCTAATTCGCTCGAGACCCCTGCAGGAGCATAAGCTGGCGGCTACCCTGGCGAGGTGATGAAAGAGCAGACAGGACGAACCACTCTTTCATCCAACTTCATGTTCCTGTTCCATCTCGTTTCCAGGTGCTGTAGGATTCTCCTGGCCGCGGCTTTTCCCCCTCGCGTCGCGCGCAATGAATCAAATGAATCTGCTACTGAGATCCCAGTACCTTCTCGTCACACTGACTTTCTGGACCCCCTGTCCTCCACTATTGCATATTTCTCCCCTCTCGTCGCGCGACAACGCCTCTGGTGGAGCAAGTGCCTGTAGCAGAGCAGGCCCCAGGAAGGTCCATGACGAGACGCTGCAAGCAAATTTGAACGATGTCATGCTCAAAGATTCCCCCGTCTGTTTCTGGTGGTAAAATTCGCATTCAGTTAAAATGTACCCAATATAATTCACTCCTGGGACAGTCCGTCGAGTCCAAACTTCAGAACTGTAACTCCGACGGTCACAGGATTCAGGAATCCCTCTGTCGGAGACTCGGAGTCTGTCCTGACTCCTGTTGTTTTTAGCGTTGGACTGACGTAAGATCTCCAAGGGTCCGGACTAATTCCTCAGCAGAAACGATTTTAATATATTTAAATAAATAAAATCAAACTAATATATTATACAGTATATTAATATATTCAAGATTGTCAAAGGAATGAGGGTGAATCCAAGTGACGCGGAGCTGATGTCAGAGCGGACAGACAGGGAAGCAGCTCGTGAGCCTGAGCTTGTGACGTTGTTGCACCGGCATGTAGCAAGGCGGCAATTGCCAACATGCGAAGCCTGCGACGGGACGCCGACGCGATCTTCTAGGACGGGACAGACGGTTGGCTCGTTTCCAGGCGGGAATAGACTTTCTCTTGCTTGCTTCCCATCGCCACTTCCGCCATTCGTGTCCTTCTCTAACCATTCCGGTACCGATTCCTGCCTCTTCGAGATTCTCAGATCGCCCGTTGGTGTCAGCTGCTGCGGATCTCTTCTTCCGCTCGAAGGAGAGCCCTTTAATTCGGTTTCCGCTGCGAGTTCATTTGGTCTGGAGTGAAGGCGGCAACGATGGATGCCTCCGCGGTCGTTCAGAAGGTGAGCAGACTTTCTGCCTTTCCATGCGATCTTTAACAGGGGACTGGCATTCGGTTTTTAATCAAAGAGAGGCTGGAAGCAGTGTGATGACTTGAGGTGGAGAAAGGTCGAAATGTGAGGTCGATGAGTAGAGTTATCTAGGATCGTGTTCTTGTAAATGCGAGAAACTTTTTAGTGAGATCTAATGACGCGCTGGTCGTTGTGAGGGGGTTTGTTGACGTTGTGTTGCGAAGTGTCTCTGATGGACGACAGGTAGTGGAGGAGCAAGTGGTGAGGGTAGCGAAAGCTGTGGAGGATCAACTGGATGCACAAATTGCGAAGCTTGAGAGTTTGGACGACGATGATCTAGAAAGGTTGAGAGGGCAGCGGTTACGGCAGTACAAGCAGCTTGCCGAGAAGAAGAAACAATGGGCGGCCCTGGGGCATGGCGAGTATCAGGAGGTCGCAGTTGAGAAGGAGTTTTTCACCATTGTCAAAGCGAGCGATCGAGTTGTGGCTCATTTCTACCGTGAGAACTGGGCCTGCAAGGTGGGCACTAATGATCAACTCCTTAGCGGTCATAGCAGATTGAGCCGTAAATTACTTTTGTTTCTGCCCGTTGTGTGAAGCGTGTCACATGTTCTTTCGAATTCGGATAATGAGTGTGGTATTGAGCAATCCGTACTGTGACCGAGTGGAATCCATTGTTTCGGTCCGCTGAGAACTTTTCTAGTTTTCTGTTGTATAAGCCTTTTGCTTAATACAGGCGCAGGTTTCGGTCTTAGAAAAGTTGATTTTCCCTCCTGCTTAACTTACTTGTTGTTTGGGATTACTTCTTGTCCGCTTGGCAGCTCCTATGAGTGCTGCTTACTAGAATCTTTCTGAGAACTTCAAATCAGTGAGCTTTCTGAAACTAGCTGGATCGAGAAGTCTTTCCTAGTTATAATAATAACTGTCAACTGAATACGCGATTTTCGTCCTGGATCAGGTCCTGGACAAGCACCTGAACATTCTGGCTAAACAGCATTTGGAGACCAGATTCATCAAGCTCAACGCGGAGAAGAGTCCATTTTTGACAGACAAGCTGAACATAGTCGTCCTACCTACAATCGCCCTCGTGAAGAACGCCAAAGTTGTGGACTATGTGGTATGTGATGTTACACGGAACAAATTGATACCATCTTGTCTGCTGTCTCCAGTATTGTCTCCTTCTGCTGCAGTATCTGCAAAGTTTCGAGTGTCTAGATCTACAAACACATACCAGTTTTGCAGTGAATTAGAGAACATTCGCAAAAGATTCTTTCCTCAAAGCTCAACCTTTCTGGTGGTGCAGGTTGGCTTTGACGAACTTGGAGGTACCGATGAATTTAGCACTGAAGAACTCGAGGATAGATTAGCTAAAGCTGGTGTTATTACTCTTGAGGATGGTCCTAAGCCCCATGTGAGACCCGGTGCCTCTAACTCGAAGAGAAGTGTGAGGCAAGGAGGTGCCTCCACAAAGGACGATGATACGGATGAAGACTAAGCACACTTGAAAAGGTTAGTTATTGAGAAGCGAGCAGTGGCCTGAAGACCTATGTTTCATACCCATCCCTACCAGGTTCTGGTCAAGGAAAGCAAGTGTGGAGGTTCCTCACCAGCCAAGATTGTAGTGCTTGCCGAAGGAGGGCATGTCATGAGGTTCCATCTAGCATAGCCGGCGACAACGTGGAGATTCTCCTGACCCTTTTGAAGTGATATGTTAGCAGAGGCGAAGTCAACTTCCCAGGTAGAGAAGATCTGCAAGGACATCTGAGCACGCCTTGGGTCCTTGAACCAGGTTAACCATGGTTTTCAACAATCTGGGCCACGTCTGGGTAACTCCGAGATAGGTGCGTGGAGAGAAAGTGATGCTGCTGTCTGGTTTTGTCAAGTATGAAGCATATGGCTGACTTAGTGAGTTAACTTTAGGCCAGCCCGAGAAGTTAAGTCACTGGCAGCTTGTACAATATGTACGTTTGAATACCGCTGCAATGAATGAATTTGCAGTTGAATGTCAGGGCCTGAGTTCACCAAGTATCCATCTGCCTTCTTGGTTGTTGCGGATAATGTCATCGGTTACAATAGTAGCTCTCTTATGAAGAGTGATCTGCCATAAGTAGGATGTATTGTTGCGGTTCAAGGCAAGTAGTGAGCCATGCAAACCTTTACATCTTTTTACATGGGTCTGCCTCAGATGAAGTTATGGAAATGAGAGGTTTTGTATGAATATTGTCCGTGAGGTGAGCGAGATCAGTAAACACGCGGATTCACGTATCAGCAGTTTCTCACTATACGCTCAAACCCCGCTGATATTTCGAAGAGTTCCAGTGTAGCGGGAGGCCCTGTTGTTCGGGTCCCTCGTGTTATAACGTCCCGAGGCGATAGCCGAGGGAACCTTAATCACTTAGAGCCCGATTATCGCCTCGGGACCTTATAACACGTCGGGCACGAACAACACGGCCTCCCTCGGCATAAAACCCAGAGGTTTTTGAAGTACTTTTTTCCTTGGTAAGCATCGGTGAAGTTTTCTAGCTGCACACAGATGCCACGAAATGTCAGATCACGTATGTGTTAGATCCAGTTAAGAACTTAAAATGTTTGAGCCAGTTGAGAACTAAAACATTCGCCCTAGGCCCTGGATACTTCACCTGAGAATTTATCTGCATTTTAAGTGCTTTTTAAGGGCCCGTCGCTAGGGAAGGGAGGAAGTGCTTTAGAAAAGATGAGGGTTTTATGGGCGTCAAGAGTCATGGCGTCCTGCAATTCTACAGTTTCGTCGAACAGTGCATAGCACGTCATCCACCAACTGAGTGACTATCGAATGCAAGGCAGAAATCAAGTTAGCTTTTTTGAATTAGTCACCATCTACTTCCTACCTGTAGGATGGCATCTCTCGTAACACGACCAGTGATACAGACGCATAGTGTCTACTATGCATCGCCTCGTACTAAAGCAAATCCCAGACATTCAGTCGGTGGAACGTCGGCCATTGTTTAGCAGGTATCCGACAGACGAGCTCATTCCTCGTGCGTGTCGCGTTGCCCACTGAGCGCGGCACTCGTGGCGCGAAGAATCTGAAGATTGTGGCTCTCATTTAGGTGCTGCTTGCCTCGAATTCCGGCGCTACCTGTAGAGGTGGATCCCAACTTAACACGGGGCCTGGTTAAGTTGGGATCTCTTTCCCAACTTATTTCTCTACCTCTTTCATCAGATAAGTTTCTTTTGCGTGTCGGATATGCCCAAGGTAATCCGGCATCCCAATCTGGTGTGATACTGTCGAGTCGAGGATCAGTCCAAGCACCAAATCTTTGGATTGCTTTATCTTTCAAAACTGGAAAAGAGGAGAATTTTACTTGTCGCCGTCCAGTTCACGTGCTTCCATCTACTACGAGGAGGGCAATGCATGTGCTTTTCACGGAATGGAATTCCAGGTAGTCGTGAAGGGAACCGGTCTCTTCCTGAATATTGAGGTCAAAACTTGTGACAGGCAAGTCGCTGCTTCAGCGAATGCCTGACAACATCTGCTAGATACTGTGATCTAAACGGATGGTAAACTGTGCTATCAGCTCGTAAACACTGAAACTGTCCTGGATCCATCTCCAGAGGCTGGGAAGAAAGATATAACCAGTGGAGTCCTTGTGCTGGAGAGGCGTTGATGGTTGTCGATAATGAACCATGAACGCGGCAAGATGCCTATCTAATTCTACCTTTGGGCCGCAGCCATATCTAAATCCTACTTGTTGGCCGGATATTCACAATTGGCCAGATAATGAGTCTAACCTTTACATGTGCAGGATCCTTAAAAACCCTGATGCTACTTGAAACGTTGTTTTAGGCCGATTTACTTTGTAGCACTTCTACAGATTGCTCTTGGCGCAGTTGCAATTGCACCAACCTTACTATCTCCTCCCTTTCCTGTCTTGAAAAGTTTGAGCGTTGAGCTGCTGCTTCGTCTACTGCAACACGTTGATATTTGTGTGGAGGACGCCGAATGCTGCTAAATTTCCCTGGGGTAAGTCGCCTAAGGTTTTCCACCACGTGTGCCGGGGCAGCTCCACATGCCTTGGTCTGGACATAGTTTCGAGAATCCTTCGCGCCAAGGAGATGCTGGGACATACGGGTTGAATTATAAACAAATTCCCTATGGCAGTACTTACATCTAGCCATCTCTTTATGCTTATTGTCTCCTGACTCAACTACATAGCGATCGAAATGCTTCTTCGCTTCTTTCGTATGTTCAGTTCGTGAGGAGTGCGAAGTACCAGACTGAGGCTCATGGGGCTGTATCTCCTGGCAGTCATCATCCTCTGACTGAGAAACAATCTCTTCATGATCCCCTGCTGCGCCATGAACTACGATTCGATTTTCCACAACACCCGATTCAGTGGGCTGCGCATCCACACAACCATCCATTGCAAGAGGTAATCAGTACAAGCACCAAAGCACGGAGTCAAGTCACCAAGAAACCCCCACCGGAAAACTCCAGCCAATCATCGTCTCAGTCCAACCATCTTTCATATTGAATATCGATTGGAGGTACAAAATCTTCTAAGTTCACCAGATCCGAGAACTTGAATGTGCCACGATGACAGCAAGTTTCTAGTCTTTGGCTTTGAACTTTGAAGTCTACGGCATTGAACTCGTTGTGTGGTTCCGCCCAATCCTTCGAATCGAAATCTGTGGTTGGCATCTTAATATCCACTACTCGGAGCATCCACTGAGTCTGGAATGCCGCAAGGTGTATATCGGGAGCTTACAGTGATCGGTATATGGGTATATGCCTCGTTAATGATACACCTTGGTTGTCCCCACGACGAGCCTCAGGTAAAGCAAGCACCTGATGGTTACGCTCACTCTATAATCTCAAAGAGCCTGTACTTACTGATCGTCCAAGCGGCCGAACTTGTACTCATGAACAACCTTATCTCGGATCCCAGACTTCCAATAAGAATGTATGCCCCATCACAGCCGACCCTTCAACGTCACAGTAGCAAGAAAGTTCGATGGTAGGCAAGGTAAATCTGCTAGAACTAGGCTTTGACATCAACTCTAACCCTGTATCATCCTTCACTTGCAATCGTTTTGTATTGGGAACGTAAGCAGTACAACTTTATTCATAAACCATGATGGATCCCTGGGACTGCCTTAGTGCATACCTATAAAGACGCTTACAACAGCAAAGTGCTTCACCTGTCTATCTTAAAAGTTTCAATGGACTTCTGTGATGATGGTATGCTCTTGCACTGTATCTGCAACCCCGAACCACCACTAGGGCGCATTGGATCTCTAGAAAGCATGAGTATTACAGGGGGAGAAGACCAAGGTTCGAGAGAAACATGTCTCAACAGAACCTGCCTCTCACGTAGAACAACATCCATGATTTGCAATATCATGGACACGTTAACAAAGAGTTAACGTTCACACAGTACCAATTGTTTACTAGCTCAAGACGATAAGTTTATACCTTTGGAAAGTCTGGCTGTTTGTCGGGGGTCGAGTTTTGCACCAATTCCAACTCGTACAAACTATCGCGAACCCGCACGAGTGTGGGGAACGGTGACTGTCAAGGAGAAAACGAATAATGTCAGCTCATATAACCGCGCACAAAAGAACAGAACCAATTCGAGGTATCTGCAAGACGCATCTCCACCAGAATAGGAAATTCTAGGTAAAATGGTTATAAGATTTGCACAAAACAGTGACTAGTTCATCTATACAATATTTCACTTACCAAATCCACTTTAAATCGATTTGCGTTGTTCATCTGGGGAATCAGCAACACATCAGCCTGAAAACACAAGAAGTTGCTTCGTTAAGAAATTAACTCCTTCACATGTTTATAATCTCCAATCATCAAACGAGAAGATTTACGGTTGCAAGACACTTCTCCTTAAACAAAGTCTACGTACCAGAGTGATTTCATCTCCGAAGCAATATTTCCCTGACGTTTTCTCAAGGATAGACTCCAATGCTGCAACAGTCAGAAAAGCCGTAGCACGCTCGATGGTTAGGGACGAACGGTTTGACCATTTTTCTCTCGGTTCTGCCGCCCGTACCCTGCCAGTATACTTTATTTCTTCTACTTGGTGAGAAAGTAAGTTCTTTCACCAGAAGTTTACGATATTGTGCTGAAGGAGAGAGACAAAACACAAGAGTAAAAAACACATGGAGCAGCAACGTGGGTCACCACCACCGGGATCACTGTACCTGTGAAACCACGACTGATCCACTGTTGAGCCCATTCCAATCTTGCATCTGGTCCAGCTAGCTTTTGGACATCTTGCTTTACATTGCAACAAAAATCCACAACAGATTAGTCGTCCATATGTAATCAAATCCCTCTGACAGAAACACTGCAAACCCGCAAAAACAGCTCCCCGAAACTAATCAAAGGAAGTCTGAAATAAATCCATTGCTACCACTCCTGTATCTCAACAGTGGACCACCCTGTTGTGGTAAATTTGAACATCAAAACCTGGCGCACTAAAGTTGGTGCATATACCAGGACTCTGAGATTTTGCACGGGCTGTATGTTAGATGCAATGATGTTCACGACCTGTACCAGTACAATAATAGATTCCTTCAGTATTCGACGACTGAGGGCGTGTTACATCTCGTAATATACCCAGCCAGATGAGCCAGTTTCGAACAAATCACCGCGGAGCCAAGAACTGCATTATCAAAGCTGCCTAGATGGAAAACACGACAGCTACAATCTATCACGGACTGGTAAATGATCGGATGCAAAAGACTTACTCCACGAACAGCAGCTCTTTTCTTCAAATCAGACGGCAAAAGGGGCCTCTCTGGAAACCTTTCCTCCAAGTACTGCAGTCAACACGGAAGCGGCAACTGAGCAGGTATTCAAAGTCCCCGCCTTATTTACGTCTTAAGGACATATTACGAACATGCTAAGAGTGAATTGCTGTAGTGAACGAGTAAACAGTACGAGCACTGTGGCATAAACTATGGACAGGAGAAACGGAGAATTCGAGAGCCTCCTCCAATAAAACCATAACCGAGGCTGTTACGTAGTGGAGAAAACGCATGTGACAATTATACCTCCAAGATTGCTACAGAGTCGACCAAGACATCACCATCGATCTCCAGCGCAGGTACCAACTGAAGTGGACTGATCTGCTTAAACTCTGCAGCATACATTCAAGTAAGTAACTGACCCTTGGACAACACCTTACATCCTCCTCTTGACAATCCTTTTGTAACATTCAGTGCAAATGTGACAATGCAGTCCACCCTTGTAAGACCCTCAAAATGTGACATGCAGTCCACCCTTGTAAGAGTCTGTCACAGCAGACAACGATCTCCGCAGCTCACAACCAAGGGAATTAAGCATGAACTTCAACTTTCAAGCTAATACCTTCACTGAGGTGCCCGCCAGTGCTAAGATTCCACGACTTGATCTCATAAGGAATCCCTGCATAGGAATACCAGTTATTATATATGTGTTATTATATATGCTGTCAACACTGTCACATTATTCACCACACCACTCCAAAGTTAAGGCTCTTCATTAGCAACCTGAGACTCCATTTTGCGTGAAACGCTTGTAGGATTAACAGGTTCTGTAATCTCCTATCTTGCGGGCCACTTGAAATCCATTCGTGATCAAAATGTCTGTGGTTATGGTCTCCAGACTTCCAAACCTTAACAATAAGGCTCATCACGCTCCTATGGTTGAATAAATACAGGTGGTAATGGGATAAACGTGACACATGACAGACTCTTGATACTCGTGATGCACAGAGAGATCCGTTCCACAAAAATGGAAGCTTCTGGAGTGCAGACCTTTAAATCCTAGAGCAAGTCGTACGCGCCAGGCACAAGAGCTATGGCAGAAGGAATGTAGAACAACTTTTTCAGATTCAGCTTTTCCAGTATCGGCCTTCCCAGCCTCCGCCATCTCTTCGAATTTCTGTAGGCAACCACTCTCACGGTCATACACAAGGCAGTTCATTCTGTCCATCGTCCAAGCTCCTGGTTCCCCAGAAGCAGAACCTACTACTTCCGATGTGGAGCTGATAAGGCCACTTAAGCAGATCACTTAAAACACGCGTGCCGTAGTCTCCATTAGTGATCCGGTGAATCGAACGACAACGGCTACTTCGAGCTCGCAAGCTTTCCATCTCTAACGAAACAGTGCATAATACCAACAACAACCGTGGTCGCCAAGACACGGCGGAGCCCTCCTTTCTGTCTTGAAGAAACTGATCAAATAGATGATTATCAGACAACTATAATACTTACCTAAAGTGACAAAATTCAAACCGAAAATTATCTTAGTGGTGGAATTCGAAACCGCAAACCCACTGCCACATACACAAGAAACACGAGTCTAGCTGTGATCTCAATAAGGAACCAAGAAGCCACACAGCACCTCGTCGAACTCAAACTTCCGACCTTAAACTCTGCCTCTCAAGATCAGGCCACCAATTTTACAAAAACTTGCTAAGGAAAAATCTGATGTTGGAGTAGAGTTAAACACTCCCCAGCCCACCAGATTGACGAGACCATGATTCTCACGAGCAGAAGACCCTAGGCACAGTATCCCTCTATTTCCGACAAAACTTACCTAGCAACAATACTTACTTACGTAAACGGAATCAGACTAGACAGCAAGTAAAAAGTTACTTCTGAATTCGACCCCTGCCACCACCGCCATACCGTCAGCCCTCATTAAAACTACGTGCACACAAACGAGCTGCAGCAACAGTAGGAAAACAAGCTCTATGTACCCCTGTAGACCACACCTCGTGAAAATTCGCTATCCAGACATCACGCGTCCAAACACGAATGCCTCACTCACCTGCATATAACTGATCACCTATCTTTCTATCGCAACGGGAAAACACACGGTGCATACACACTCAACTCCTTACTCGCTCAGTTAGATCAGAGTCCCTAACTCGCGCGCTCCACTGCCGCAGACCGGGAGGAAAACAAAATCTTACGAACCTGTAACAAGTGTATTTCGGACAAAAGTATTCGATTCGTCCAACAAGTCTGCACAGGTAGGACCAAAAGCTGCACCCTGTCGTGAGATGTAATCCGGACGGTACCCTAATTTCTCTGCGATGGAACGGGATCTGCGAGTCGGAACAAAACAACTCAGCCCGATCGCCTTGTCCCTCGTCGCTGGAGACAAGAAATTCATCCACAGCTGGAGCGTCGAGTCCCTGGTTTCTATCTACCGTCCTGGTTTATCTCGTGACTGGGGCCGGACTGCTTCCTGGAGCTCCTTCGCCCATCTCCACAGTTGTGGGACCCTCAAGTGGGAACACATTTTGACTAATCATCCTTAACTAACACGCTGGCAATTAATTACCATGGTTGTCATTAATGTACCGTATTCTTGGAAGTTTTACAATGTACTTTGAAAAGTAGTTTACCTTTGAGAATTGATGCTTAGTAGAAATGGTTAGTATATAGATTTATAGTATAAATTTTATTTTTATTGTTTTTTAAATCTCATTTAATTTTGTAATATGTTGATCAAGTTTAATAATTTTGAAATAATTTTTATTTTATATTAACAATAATTATTTTTAATCAATTTATTTTCAATTTATTGAATCAATATTGGACTGATTTTGGAGCTTCATATTGGCTTCACGGATAAAATGAGATAGCTCATAAGATCTGAGGATTACTCAATTCATGCTTTTGCAATAATTTTTTACTTGATAGTCAATTTAATTAAATTTTGAGCTATTAATCATTGAAACTTAAAATGTGGTTTTGGAGATCCAAAACACAATTGGACAAAACAGAAAACATATTTTCTATCAATGTTCATTGTCGACCAAGTTATGTTTTGACAACCTTGTTCATCTCGCAGTTCCATTCATATTGATCTCATTCGCACTACTTGTGAGTTTGAGATAAAAAAAAAAGTCTTAGAATCAAATTACTCCCTTATTGTAACATAAATCTTTGCATCATTAGGGTCGTTGGATTCAACTCGATTTAAAATTTCCAACAGTGGTTTTTGATAGAGATAAGAGAAAAAAGTGCATTTGGTGAAAATCAAATGAAGAGCCATTTTGAGATTTTTTGTATTTGAATATTTTGGAGTTTAAAAATTTGAAGCACTTTATTATCTTATGGAAGTAGCACAGATGGCTATTAGGTCATTTAGATTCTCGCTTAGAGTTTTTGATGGTGAATTCAAATTGACAGTTCATGAGAAAAGTTCAAGCATTGAGCATTCAAGTCGGTTCTTCTTGATTGTCGTATCTTGGATCGGCTTCACTTGAAAATCAAACTTCAAGGTTGCACATTATCACACCGAAGACATTCATGACGCACAAAAAATGACTTTTTAATCTACTTTCAGATTTGCACTCTCACAACACCAAGTGATAGAGCTTGTTGTGAGCTTCCTATGGGCATTTTAATTATTTCATTTGGATGTTTAAGGACAACATGATGAGATTCAATAGATGCAAAAATCAGTTAGGTCTTAGCTTATCCACACTGATTGTGTATTTGGTTTTACCGACGTTGTACTAAGGGCGTAAGGGGTCTACTTCATGATAATCTGGAAAAAAACTCACATGTTATGAATTGACATAAGAGGGCAGCTTAAAAAGACAACTAGTACTTGTGACTTATCGATAGATGTTTTGGGAGATTAAGAGATTCAATGCATGCACACAAGGTGTCATTGGATTTAGATGTAACACAAATGATAAAACGACTTGTGAAGAGACGCATCAAGGTGTGTGTTCTAGGAGAAATTAAGAAGTAAAGAGAGAAGACATAAATGTTTCAATTATCTACGAGATAGAGTTAGACCATTCAGACCATTATAGAGCCAAAATATAATGTCCTTGGATCTACTTGGACAAGAACACCAGATTCTTCAAGAAATTGAAGACGATACGAAGTTTCATGAGACGGTTTGGGAGATGTGAGAGAGATAGACTCTCAAAGAGACATTTTTTGTCAATTTTCGTTCACATGTGATCTAAGGTTGTTTTGTTCTTACAGGTCAATGAGTCAATATATTTGTTCTTGATGTCAATGCGATCAGAGAGTTTTCATCTACGCATAAGAGAAGATTGTATGGATTGGCTTGTTGTGGAGTGTGTGATGAGTGAGAAGTTGAGCCGTAAGGGATCGATTATGTCTATCTTTTGCTTCTTATGGTCAAATTTCTTATCATTCTTCGAGACAAGAACTCCAAACTTCTTGTTTGAGATCTAATTGGGATCACGATAGTCAAATTTATCCAGGAGACTGATCTCATATCAGACGGTTCATTTTGCTAGTGTGTGTGATTTTAAGCTATAAGGAATAGGTTTTGGAGGTTTGGTCATTTACGACCAAAAATTAGAGATATCTCGACTGTTGGAGGTCTGATTTGGGTGTTCTTGGGATCATTTGAGTCACGAGGGTAGATCTTATCCATATTTGAAAACCGTTTGGAGAAAGGAGTAAGTCCACAAATAGAGTTTTTTGAGTTCTTCTCTAAAGGTTTGGTGTCTACTTCGAGTTTTTACACGATTATCTCTATATTGCTAGCTACGTGAGCTGCACTCACGATCATCTTTTCCATTCAAGTGACATGATCATTAGACTAGTGATGTATTGAGCAATGGTATTGCAAATTTGTATATTCCTCCCAGTGTATTTTAGGTTAGAAAGAGGATAAGTTTCTTTCCAAGAAACCACCAAAATGTTTTTTTCAACGTTTCTAAGACCAAAGAAATATGCTTGTCTAACAAGAGGACAAGGAAAAAAAATCTATACATAGAGTATACAGATGACTAAGAAGTCTTTCCACTAAATATTAGCACAAAATGTTTCTCATGACGCGGTCGAATATGATAAAATTGTGGACTCAATCTTCTTTAAGTATGAGATAGGAATATCGAAACCCTCTATACCTCAAATAATTTTGCTGATAGAATTTGTCCATGAGAACTATAATAAATAAAACTTAAATCAATCTCTCCATGAGCTTCACATTCTATGATTAATCTCAAAACTAATTATTGGGTCGTCGAATCCATGTAGTCACTGGTTTGCTTTCTTGACTTCTCCAAGTCTTAGAACTTATGTGTATTCTCAAGATGTGATTTCACCTCTTCATACAATTATCATTTGGTTTTGACGTCAAGGTCTATACTCATCTCCGACTTGCATTAAATTTTAAATTAAAGAAGGTGTAAGATGAGGCTCTAGAGTGAACTCAAAACTCGAATGTCCGTGGTGGTGCATTCACAACCTTTATATAGAGAGAGGAATAGTACATGATAAGCTTCCGGTCAATGCTGATCTCTCACATGGATCGCTGATGTGGCTTACATGCAGCCTTAGATCTAGAACAACATCTAGAGGGTTCAGAATGAGCCACGTAAGAGACTCGCTGGAAAGTTCTAGAAGCTTCTTTCTAGAAACTTCCTTCTGGAAGCTTCTCGGCTGGAAAGTTCTCAAAGCTTCCTTCTAGAAACTTCCTTCTAGAAGTTTCTCGGCGGACTTTTGACGAACCCGCTTATTGATAGAAGTACTATTTGCTGCATGTGTTCTCCGGCCAACTTAGCCGTTACTAATTCTTATACCAAAGACTTCTACCAAACTAATTTCTCCTCTAGTTGATAAGTAGGGCTCTACTTATTACAAACCTCCCTCTTTTAAGAAGCAACGTCCTCGTTGCTCAACTGCTGTTTGAAAGCTTTCACTATGAGTGGGGCGTGTGCAAGATTGGTTGCAGGTTCCCATGTTGCTTCATGTAATGGATAGCCTTTTCATTTTATCAAATAATCTACCCGTTGATGACGAGTCTCACGAACAAGAAGCATTGCACTTCAAACTCTTCTTCGCCATCGATAATTTGAGAGAGAGGTCGTGACTCTTGCGAATTGTCAAATTGAGGAGGGCGTGGTGTATATCACCGTAATAAAAACACATGAAAAACCGGATGGATCTTCATGTGGTATGGAAGTTCGTGTTGATATGCCACTGCTCCAATTCTACGGACAACAGAGAAAGGCCCGATGAAGCGAGAGTTGAATTTACGACTGCCGATCAGAATAAGGTTGGTTGTGAATAACCAAACTTGATCATCAATCGTGAACTCTTCATGCCGACGGTGTCCATCGGCATATTGCTTTTGTCGATTCTGAGCAACTTGTAGTTTCACCTTAGCTTTTTCTACTCCTTGTTGAATTCGTGCAACTAATTCATTGACAGCATCCACTTTGGTGTTGACTGACGACGCCGTGCCGAACCGTGTCAAACTTGCTGGTGTGAGAAGATGTTCGTCGTACATGAGATAAAAAGACGTTTCACGAGTAGATGCATTGAGGGAGTTGTTGTAGGCAAATTCTACCAAAAGGAGTAAGGTGTCTCACTTCGCTTGCTCCTCCAGAGTAAATGCTCGTAGCATATCTTCAATGGTGCGATTGGCTCTTTCAGTTTGTCCATCGGTTTGTGGGTGATAAGCAGTAGACATGGCAAGTTTGGTCTTGAACAGACCAAATAGGGTTCTCCAAAACAAGCTAGTAAACTGAGGACTTCTATCTGTTATAAGCATCCGCGATAGACCGTACTGAGCAAAAACGGTGTTCAAATATAACTGAGCAAGTTGCAGTGCTGAGACGTCTTTCGTGGTTGATCAGAGATGGATCATCTTGCTAAGCTTATCGACGAAGACGACTATGGAGTCAAAACTTGAGCTGGTCATGGATAGTTCACACACTAAGTCCATACTAACATGTTCTCAATGTTTGGAAGGGATCGGGAGGGGTTGAAGAAGACCGGAGGGTGCTTGATTTGTAGCCTTATTTTGTTGACACATTGCACAACTCCGAGTGTATGCTGTAACATCCTCTGCCATCTTGGGCCAATAGAACACTCGTTGGACTGCTTCCAATGTCTTTTCTGCCTCCATGTGTCCTGCAATGGCTGAATCGTGACATTCAGTTAGTATGGTGGTACGTAGTTCTAGATCATTTGGGATCCATAACTTCCCTTCATGGAATATCAAACCATGGTTGCGGGTGATGGTTCTTGAAGGTTTTGCTGCTACAATCTGTGCATCCGATCTTGTGCTCTCGATCAATTTTGTCCAGAAGTCAGAATTCACCTTGACTTCGGAGAGTATGTTATGCACCATAGGCATGCGGGTTAATGCATCACAATTTGCTTCTTGCCCTCAACATACGTGATGGTCATGTTGAATCGCTGTCTCCATTCTGTCCAACGGATTTCTCTTTGAGAGATCCTTCTGCGTCTCCAAATAGACTAAAGGTTTGTGATATGTCTCGACCACAAAAGCATTCTCCTCTAGATAGTGCTTCCAATGCTTCGTGGCGAGGACTATCGTCAATTCTTCTCTTTCGATGGTGTGGTAATTTTTTTCTGTTGGTAACAACTTCCGAGAGAAGTATGCAATTGGATGCCAACCATCCTTCCATTCTTGCTGCAACACCGCCCCTACTATCGTGCCTGATGCGTCCGTTGCTAACTTTGATAGGTTTCTTCAGGTCGTACCACTTGAGGATCGGAGCATGTAGTAGTGCGGTCTTCAGTGCTTGAAAACCTACTTCTTGCGCTGTTCCTCACATCCATTTCTTTCCTTTATCTAACAGGGTAGTTAGTGGTTGTGTAAGCTTCGCAAAATGCTTAACAAATCTACGATAAAATCCTGTCAATCCCAAGAAGCTCTTAAGTTGAGTCTGATCTTTTGGAGCCTTCCATTGTTGAATGATAGCTATTTTATCTGTCATTACTTGTATGCCTTCTGCACTCACTCTGTGTCCTAAGTAATCCACCTCCGTCTTGCCAAATTCACATTTTGAAATTTTGGTGTACAATTTATTTTGGCGGAGTACTTGGAGAACCTCTCTCAAATGATGCACATGTTCCTTCATAGTTTTGCTATAGACTAGGATGTAGTCAAGAAATACCACGACTGATCTGTCTAAGTACGGACGGAATATATCATTCATCAGGTCCATGAAGGTGGCTGGTGCGTTTGTGAGACCAAATGACATCACTAAGTATTCGAAGTGACCATACCTTGTTCGAAAAGTAGTCTTCTCCACATCTTCATCAGCAATTCGAATCTGGTTATATTCGTTCCGTAGGTCTAGCTTCGTGAAGTACTTTGCTCCTTCGAGTTGGTCAAACAAGTCATCCATCCGAGGTAGTGGATACTTATTCTTCACTGTTTGTTGATTGAGTGCTCGATAATCGATGCACATCCATATGGTGACACGCTGGGCTGGATAAAGTCTTTCTGCAACATCTCCTCGATTTGTGCCTTGCACTCTCCAATTCATGTGGTGCTAATCTGTATGGGGTCTTACAAGGAGGGGTGCTCCCTGGAATCACCTCGATTTTATGATCAATCTTTTGTTTTGGGTGGCAACCCTGAAGGAAGATCATCGTGAAAGACATCCCCATATTCTGCTATCACCTCTGTCAAGCTTTCTGGGATCTGTCCGTCGAGTCGTGCACTCGGGACCTCTCTTATTAAACCCAAAAAACAAACATCGCTATTATGTATAGCACTCGTACATATTACATACAAAGAAAAGTTTTGTCTTCGAGATCTCACTCTATCTCCGAAGATTTTTCACTGTTTGATTTTCACCACTTTTCTTCGCCAATCCACTTCGGGATTATACTGTTCCATCCACGACATACCCAATATGACATCATAACGAGCTAATTTGATCACTCGTCACTCAATATCTTCGCGATACTCGCTAAAGTAAGTTCTATCTTTCGAAGTAGAGATTCAATCTTCTCAGTTTGTCCATTGGGCAGTTCCACCTCTTCACTCTCATCACTTTTTAACTCCATTCCCAACTTCATAGCAGTCGATCGAGACAAAAAGTTCTTTGTTGTACCATGATCGATTAGTACTCTCACCTGAGTCCCTTCCAAGACTCCATCCGTGACAATCAACTACGCATTACTTTTTGTCAATCTTTTTCTCTTTCTCTCGTCTTTCTTCTCCCTCCTTGCATCAGTAAGGCCACGAGGTGCATTTATTGGTGTTCTTCGTTTCTCAGTCTTGCCTCGTCTTCTTCATTTCCTTCCGTCTCGTTCAGATGATTCAGAGGTCGGCGATATGGAGGTCTTGGATCTCTAAGAAAATGATTTTGGCAATTTGCAGCTATGTGGCCGAATCGTCCACAGTTGTAACATCGACGTTGCTCGGGTTGAGGTGCAACATTCCTGACACCTTCTCCTCTAAGAGCTCCTTGACGTCTTTCTTCTGGCCATCCTCGACGAATCTCCACCTTGAAACTGTCGTGGCTCATAGCGGATGTTGCCTAGCTCCATGGGTGTCGAATCGTTTGCATATGATATTTCGAATCAATTCTGGTGATTTTGTGGAATCATCACTTCTTCTCCTAATGCTCCAGCAATTCTTTGAGCGCAAGCGATGGCCTCAAAAACCGTGAGTGGATTTTGCACCGTTACTTCTTGTCGGATTCTTTTTTTCAACCCCCTCTTGAAATTATCAAGGGCATCCGCTGGACTCATACCAGTGATTGCAACTTGCAAGTCGAGAAAGGCTTCTACATACTCTTGAAGGCTTCCCTTCTGTTCAATCTCCACATCCTCGTTCGAGTCATTTGCACAGAATCCACCGATTGGAAATTTTTCAACAGACCTTCTTGCATTGCAGTCCATGTGACTGTTCTCCCTTCCGCCAACACCGATCTCTCCCATGCATCATACCACGTGAGAGCTTTATCGTTCAAGCAGCCACACGCAAACACTCTCGCTACGTGATCCGTGATTTGCGTACTGAAAAGTTGCAAATATCGATTCATCCGAGAAATCCAATTCTCGACTACTCTCATGATTCGTTGATCTTTGTACGATTCAATGTTACATCTCTTCTTCATTCGTAATAACAGAGCACCTTCATCATCAACTGGAGCTCTAACGATTTGTGCCACGGGTTCCTTTGATGCAGCTTATTCTCCCGCTACCGGTACTCCTTGCGATGATCCTCCTCTTCCAACGTCTGTCATACTCTGACCCTTGAGGTTCAACATCTTGTTCTGTAGTGCTTCAACCGTCATCTTCATCTCTCGAAATTCATTCAGCATGCCCTGCATCAATTCCTGCATCACCAACTCCGGGTTCGGAGGTTGTGGCTCCATGATCGCGCTCTCTCTCTCTCTCTCTCTCTCTCTCTCTCTCTCTCTCTCTCTCTCCAACAACACGAAAGTTTCAAGTTTTTCTTAGTATAGAGTTATGACGGTCACTCGGAAGCGTTCATACACTACAAGTACTACAAAGGGGACATGAGAATCGATTATCTCGCGATAGAAATCCTCACCAAAATTTCTAATCACAAACTGTCTATGTGGACATAGCGGATCTCCACCCATGTGTTGAAGGGAACAGGAGCGGGTAGGTTTAAATCTATGCTCACTAAATCAAGATATAGAAGCTCAAATCCCAACTGGCCGCATATGTCACTATTGGAAGAATCACCGGGATTGGTGAATTCATCACTTGACTCATGAAATTCTCACCGAAATGATAGACAAGATACACTCGAAAATGCTCACGGCGCAGATACATAAGCTTGATGTGGAAAGGATTCAAGAATGATAATTCTGGAGCTGGAAATCTACCCCCATCCATCACATAGCTCTCTTGACTCTTTCGACGCATTCAAAGTTTCAATTGTCCGGTATCTCGATCAAAGGTCCTTCTAAGAGGGGTAATCCGCTCTCTTAGAGTTCCCTGCTCTGATACCATTGTAAGATGAGGCTCTAGAGTGAACTCAAAACTTGAATGCCCGTGGTGGTGCATTCGCAATCTTTATATAGAGAGAGGAATAGTACATGATAAGCTTCCGGCCAATGCTGATCTCTCACACGGATTGCTGATGTGGCTTACCTGCAGCCTTAGATCTAGAACAACATCTAGAGTGTTCAGAATGAACCACGTAAAAGGCTCGCTGGAAATTTCTAGAAACTTCCTTCTGGAAGCTTCCCGGCCGGAAAGTTCTCGAAGCTTCTTTCTAAGAGCTTCCTTCTGGAAGTTTCCCGGCGGACTTTTGGCACACCCGTCTATTGGTAGAAGTACTATTTGTTGCATGTGTTCTCCAGCCAACTTAGCCGTTACTAATTCTTATACCAAAGACTTCTACCAAACCAATTTCCTCTCTAGTTGTAAGTAGGGCTCTTTTTATTACAGAAGGATTGATACCAGCATGACATAGTTCCTTAAGCATTACACGTTAATTGCTTGCTTGTGTATAGATATCTAGTGTGTTCCATAAATTTCTTTTTGTTGAGTATCTTCTTGAATGTTTTAGCCAGATCAAATATTCATCCGCATCTATTTGTTTTGGTGCTTCTTTTAAGAGCATTTTCATCGAGCTACAGTCATTACCTCGTACATCAAACATTGCTTTATATCTAGTAAATAATGTTGAACTTTGTTCATGCTCTGTATACTTGATCGATTTACTGTTGATATCAAATTTTTATGTTTAATTTCGACGAGTAAGAATAACACTTGATGTCTCTTTCCCTCTCACTTGCCAGTGAGATTTGATGACGGATTTATCCAAAGTTTTCTAGGGTGAATGAAGTGGTTGTAGTTACACAATAAGAAAATGTTGTGGTGGGATTGTTCTTCTTAGTTAGAAGAAACACACTCTTTACTTATGTAATGATATATAAAATATGCATCAAACGTGTAAATTAGACAAGAAGCAAGAAGAGTTCAAGCGGAGTAATATGAAGAAAATGTAGAAGATGGATTGGTTCTCGGCAATAGAATCGATAAGTGTTTTTAGAGATATAAAGTGAGACATTGCAGTATTTTTTGATTTTTGTCTCTATTCTTATGTGTTATAGATATATATATATATATTATAAAATTTTAACACTAAGTTAATATTTACATTCCCATTTGTTTCTAAATATTAAGTGTTAGACAAATGAAGAGTCACTGCAACATCAAGACATAACCCATAAGTGAAGCGTGTGAACATTCACTTCTGAGATTACAAGACTGAGGACCAAAAGCCAAAAAGTAATAAATTTATAACAACTGTTGATTTATTACCTAACTCTTCCTCTAGAAAAATTATGTAACAAATTAATGGAGCATGCCACCCTCTCTGGAAGATGGAGAGGGTGAATATGCACACTCTCTAAAGTAATGATCATTTCTCTTACAAGGTGAAGTTTTATACATGTCTGTACCGGTTTTTTCTCCTAGAAAGATTAAAGATATGCTGAAGGTAGCTCAGTATTAAAGTTATTGCTATGCATTTGCAAAACTAATCGTGGATTTTGCAGAATTCAAAACGAAACACAAGCCGCAAAACAAAGAGAGAAATCATTGTATATTTCACAAACGAAAGACTTTTCGCTTTAATGTAGCATGTGAATAATTACCATCATTCTCAAACAAAATCATTGCAAAGTTATTACAAGCGTTGCAAGAGAAGAACGCAAAACATGATTGAGAAAAAGAAAGAAAGAAATTGTGTACTATTTAAAGTTTTAGATATTGCTTAACGCAGAAACCTGCTTGATAGAGCCATTGCGCCAAAGATAGTCCTTGAAAAGATTCGTAATATCATCTTAGTAAGATATCGTTGATTGGATCTCTTGTTTATTCAGTTTTACTGATTGGCGCAGGACACGCAATAACCATAACAGAAAATCAATATAATCCTTATTATATTCTGTAAGAGAGAATCAGCTCATAAAGAACTGTAAAGACTACGGAGAAGTGTTCTCTGAAAATATTATGATATTTTTTAAGTTTGCAAAAAGCCTCACGGCGAAAAAGAAGACAAAAATATGGTATCGCGAGCCAAATCCACTTCTTATTTGACAAAGAAAAGGAACTAGAATAGTTATACATCAATTATGAAACCAGGAATTTTTTTTCTGTAATGTACTTTTTCTGTTATTCACTAGTTTTAAATAAAAAATAATTTTATCATATATTCATCGGTTTAAATAGAGAGAGAATAACTTGAGGACAAATAGTCCGTCGGAGAGTTACTGTGAAACACGGAAAGAAAGAAAGAAAAGTTTAGATCCGGATAATTCGAGGAAAAATATTCACCTCATATATACATGAGGTGAGGTGTACATGAGGTGTAATCTATATTCTAACCCTTCAGACGAGAAGAGTTAGAATTTAAATTAATGTCCATCTAGAATTACGCATATTGACAATGAAGTCTCTAACTTATATCCCAAGAACGCATCAACCCGCTCTTCACTTATGGGTTCTCTTCGGATGAGTTGGCCACTCCGGGACTAGTTAACATATAACATTTATGAATTAATTTAATTTTCTATAATAGCTTATTATAATATATTTTTATAACACTTTCACGTTTTCTGATAAGAGAAAACTGAATTCACTATACAAGGCCACAGGGAAGGATATTCTCTGAGCTTTTTGAGCATGCATATTCATCTCTTCCAAGTTCGGAAGAGAGTGTATATGCATACAATTTAATTTATGTCCTAAGGAAGGGTTATGTCATAAATTAAAAATGTTTAAATGAAATTAATGACTCTTCAATTGACTTTTTTATGATAACATGAGAGTGTTTGTAGGTCCTGTAGTTATGACTTCTTTTCTCTCGCAACATGTGTAATACTGCTAGTAACAGAGAATTATTTTTAGATATTTTCTTTTTAGATATTTTGCAAATTTAGATACTTCATTTTTAACTTTATTCTCAGTTTATTCAAAACTATTTTTTAGATTACTTGCATATTTGGTTTGTTCTAATCTGACATGTTTTTTCCTTTCGCTTTCTATCCTGATATATATATATTACTATCTCTTGGTATCAATACGTATATAATTGTTTTATTTAATTATGTTCCGAAGCCAGTCATCTCTCATCCGTCTCTAACCAACCGAATTCTAGAGTTTTTTGATTACTTACCCGCTTTTTTTTGTGTTTCTCAAAAAATGATCTAACACGCATATGTGTCAACTTCCTTGCATATTCATCTTACATACGTTGAGGAGTCCGTCTGAGGTTTGTATTTTTCTTCAGTGACATTTTCTGATGATGACGAATGAGAAGCCGTGGTTTCTGTCCTTGAGTTACGCGATCATTTTTCTGGACCTCTTTTGTACTGATACAAGAAATGAAATTTTTACTTCACAGTTACTTGACGCGTCTATGGTACTTATGATCTCCACGTCTCTATCGTACTTAACTTAACTCCACGTCTCTATCGTACATCTCTATCGGACTTGTAACTTGTTGAGCCCGGATAGTTAGCATAGGCGTGCATATATTCACCTCGCGGTGTGTTTCGTTCTCCTGCTGTGCTGTTTATTTGGAGACTATACCGAAAAGTCTTCTCCCCTGTCGGTCCGGTACAGTTGTTGGACAATTACTCGAAAGTAAAATATACAGTTGGACAGTGCACTGGGGTACATAAAAAACATTTTTATTTCGTGGATAGAGGCAAACACCTTGCACACCAGAAGGCAAAGGTGAATATATATATTCAGTAGGTACTATGAGTTCTCGTACATAGACAAGGATCAGGAGACCTTCCAGGCTAGAAGGCGAAGCCGTAGCTGCAATATAATATGGAGTATAATATTTACTATGCGGTGCTACATAGACATGACATAACCTTGCTGTGCTCAACGAGGAGCTCATCTAAACACTCACAGGAATGCACCGTATGTAGCACGCAATAAATCTACATTTTTATATAACATTACAATTAGTCGATGACTATAACAGTAGGCTCCTTTATACACACACATCTTTCGGAACCTGTCGCTCGTTGCAAAACTTCACTCAGATGTATATACTCGGAAAGTGGATCCGGAACTGCATTCGGAACAGCACTTGCATTTGGAATAGCATCTTCTGCAATATCGACAGGTCCGCTTGGAGTGGAGACACCATCTTCTCAGCTGCAGGTTCTCATGACTGTGTACAACGGTACTTACAGTTGTGACACCTTCGCGGTTCCTGCCAGAAGAAAATATTCTGCACGTCTTCGGGGGTTATCAGCTCCGGGTGTAGAAAAGATTTCCATAGCGAATAGACCCTGCGTACTTGGATGCCCGCATGCATAAGCCAACGAGAGGAAGCATAATACTTTTCAGACAGAATCATAGAACGTAGGCAAGTTCGGAAGGTAGAAGACAGTGGATGGCTAGACTTATACTTATTAAATTGCAACGCGCGGGGCAGAATGTTAGCATACGTCAGTTCAACGCAATTCTTGATATCACAAGCACATAGCAAAGTATACAATTCCTTATCGTCAATGAACATACTCTCAGAGATATTTTTTATGTGCGCATGGTGATACTGCTCACGTTCATCTTTCATGCAATAACCGAGCATGCCGACAAAGGTATGAAGGTCCTGTTAATTAAAGTTTTGATACAAACTTCCGCACCGAGAGGACGATTCGTTGTCCATCCAAGAGTACTGGTTATCCGCTTCTTCTTCTTCCTGGGAAGAGTTCGCTGCTATGGCTATAATTCCTTGGTAATGTAGGTGTAGAAGCGCTCCACCTCTCTCTATGGAAAACACACCAGAAAAGCACTGACTTTGCAGGAATTCTCAGAGGAGAGAAAAGGAGGAGAGATCCAAATCCCCACCAGTCTTACAGACTGTCACTGACAGTTCCAGATTTTTTTCGGAGGGGTTACTCTTTTCGCCCTCGTTTGTCTTTGAAGGAACATCTAGTTGAGATGTGTGAGAAAAATGAGGACAAACATAACAGAAACATTCCGGATGCAAGACAGAGCAGACACAGAGAACGAAGCGAGAGCGGTAGATGACATATACAATCGACCGTAAAAAGTTAGAGCTGAGTTTTATATAATAACTCGGATAAAAGAAGACTACAAGGTGCCGATCCTGTAAAATGATCCAGTACTCATCATCCGTAGTACCCAAGTAGAAGAAAGACTCGGACAAAGCAGGAAAACTGCGATCGATTTTGACAAAATCACGATCAAGTAAGAAGTGCGGAGGATGAGCAGATGTAAAAAGATTCAAGTACACACAGTAGGTATTGTACTGGAAAAGAACTTTACCCTCGTGGTACGAGAGAAGCTGAGACTGAGTTATAGCCTGCTCTAGAGTCGGCAAGGTGACGCACAGCCCTCAGGGAAGAAAAGAATCTCTCAGACAGCAAACGGATTAGAATCACCCACGGAAGAGTTTTCAACACTGATAACCAGTGAGTCTACTGTATCGCCTTCCAAATCGACTGTGTCTACTGTATCATCTAAGGTCTCGTGAAGCAATTCGGGTGGCACGATATTATCGACCATGGCAGCAAATCGATCGATAACTTGATCTCATCATCGAGCCAAGTCAAAACGAGAACAAGAAAGGAGAACGTACCACGCAGAAAAATCAACACCGCTGTCGCACCTGGTTCTTCTCAAGACACGAAACCGGAACCGTCATCGCGCTCTCCATCCATCGCTCCTCCACCTACTTCCTCCAGCGAGACCAATGAGCAAAAAGAAAGCCAAGAAAGCAGACAAGGAAGCCCATCATGCACCGGAAGTGATCGGGCAGCAAAGCTGTGATGAAGAAACGAAGCAAAAACGTAGTGAGAAGGCAATGATCGCCGCCATGATGCATGATCAATATTGCCAAAGACGACGAATCAACGCCGAGCAAAAAGTTCCAGACAAAAAATCAACTCTATGACAATTTGTGGCCGTCCTCGTCACAACAATCCGAAACCCGATGAAGCAAGCGGCCACAAGAAACGCCGCAGAGAAAAACCACGCGTGACAACTTCGATACAGAAATGAATTCGGCTGGAAGCCCGAATTTGTTCCTCAGCAAAAGGCACCGCCTGACTTTCGTCTTCGCCGCCCACTCACATTAAAAAGCAAAGGTCATCGTCACACAGCCACTGACAAGACGGAATTTTACACCCTACTAACGCGTTTGCCCTCTTGCAAAATCCTGCCGAATTTCTCATCGATCGAATTTCTTCCAAAGCCAAAGGCAGCGTTCAATCTCCGTCTTCGTCGCGCACCACATTCAAAATCAAACATCTCCGCGCCATAGCCACTGACAAGACTTAATTTCAGACCCTACTAACGCGCTTGGTCTCTTGCGAAACCTTATCGCGAAAAGTAAGTTACATGCATATTCGCACACACATAGTCTCGCGATTCCGCTGCGAGTTGGCTCCTTGTTGTACTGGGTGCTCTTTTGAGGGATAATTTTACATTTTTGGATATTTCTTAGTGTGTTAGGTCTGCAGAGCGGTCGGTGTTCTTTACCGCCTGTCTAAAAACTGCGGCGGAATCATCAAACAAGAGGGAGAAATGAAATAACATTTCACTAGCGAAACAAACCGAGAACACCAAAAAAATCATCAAACTCTTTTAGGATTTGCAGGGTTTTCGTAAATACATATCTCACAATGTGATTTCAAAGATATTAGAGTATTTTCAAGCGAACGGACATTATTTCTGTTAGCCGTTAATTTTCCAATTGCTACTGTACTCCGCTGTTCGGACCTGAGGGTCTCTACCAAGGCGTGATTCTATAATATCATTATTTTCGAAAAAGCAGTCAAGCCGGTGGTTTAACGTTCCTAATAACCCCAGCACTTCAGTCCTAAAACGATCTTCGTCACGGAAGACTTCGTGACCGGTCCTTTCCCTGGAAATGTGGATTCTCTTGGAGTCATCGCCTGGCGGAGAGACGTCCTTATTTCCGGGAAGCGACCAGCGCAGAGTCTTCCACTACACGTACAGGAATTCGCAAGCGATACAACAGAGTGAAAATGAGGAGTGACACGCGGCTAGATACTGCAAATGCATGTCAAGTTAAAACAGGTTGCCGGTTACCCTAAAGCTGTAAGCTTTATCCTTGAATTATTAGACAACAACTTAATGGAACATTTTATACGTCGGCTAAGAAATTGATAATTCTCTCCCATATATCCTTTTATTCTTTTCCTCTACTCCACTCTCAGTCATGTACTATATTATTTAGTTCCACGTCAGAATGTACTTTTTCAAATCGATGTCACCGGTTCTATAAAACAGAGCCAATGAAAATTCACAAAGGTTCATAAATTTGTATATGTTTTGTCAATTTTCTTATATAAAAGATTAATTATGTAAATGCATAACAAAAATATAAAAAAATCGTCCTCTCATTTCTTGCGTCTTCCCTATTTCCAAATGTCGACCCCGGACGAGAATAATATATTTTGACCATATATTGACATTTCCGATAGAGTTCTGGTCTTCCCAGAATTTCCCGGGAACCCGGAAACGGCTACCATTTTTCGTTTTTATTTTCATTTCACCACTTTAAAAAGAAGAAACGCGAGAAATGGAGAGCTTTTAAACACTTACTCATGGGTATTTCCGGAGCATTGACAGAATCAGAGAGTACGGCAGTGAACTTCATGGTATCTCCCATCACATATAACGTAATCGGACGCAAAACGAACTGTGAAGTAGTCCCATGATGCAGCCACGTGAACCAAATATTCTTTCCACAACAGCCAAAAACTGGAAACAGAAACTGTTTTCCCTGAGAGGACATGTTAGCTGGTAAAGTGACGTGGTAGGCCGGACATGCCGATCCATATCGTATGCACATGCATGCACTCAATTCCCACACCCATGGATGTGGCATGATCCATTTCGGAAGGAAAAGGAAAGGGAAAGGAAACGGAGGGGCGTTTGCGGCGCGGGAGGAGAGGGCGAGAGGAAGGTAAAGGAAGGGTAAAGGAAGAAGCGTCTCGGCCAGGAACAGGTCATTGTCAGTCTTCTCGTCCTTCTTCATTGCTTCCTTCCCTACCAGTTGTGCCTTAGCTCCGCGACTGCTGCTGCTTCAAGTTCTTCAACTCACGGCACGATCGAGAGATCGTATTTCGATTTGTAGTGCGTGTCAAGGAGGATTCGGTGCAGGAGAAGATATCTCTGGGTGCTTGTAAGTGTGGGGAAGCGTATGGTGTTGTAGCGCTGCGTCGTTGTATACATCTTGTCTTACCTTCTCTGATAGAGGAGTGTCGGAGCGACGAGTTTGTAGGTTAGCCTTCTTGTAGGTGGTGGTGGTGAGTGAGCGAGGAGCCAAGATGTCCAAGGAGACGAAGGTGAAGTTGAAGTCGTCTGACGATGAAATGTTCGAGGTCGACGACATCGTGGCATATGAGTCGCAGACGGTTAAGAACATGATTGAGGACACCGGCACTGAACATGCGATTCCCCTTCCAAACGTGTCGAGTAAGATCCTTGCCAAGGTGATCGAGTACTGCCGGTATCATGTGGAGGCTCGCAAGAGCTCCGACGACAAGCCGGCCGTCCCTGAGGATGAGATTAAGCAGTGGGACAGTGAGTTTGTGAAGGTGGATCAGGCAACACTCTTCGATTTGATCCTGGTAAGTTATCTATTCGAGAGTCACAATTATGTCTTCAACTCTCTTCCGGCGAGTATTGATGTATGAAGCACTAGGAAACGCGCTCTAACGGCTTTTCACGAGGTCTCCTTTCTTTCCGGTGTTCCTCCGTCACTCTCGCTTGTTGTAGTTAGTGTAGTATTTATGCTTAAAAACGGTGCATAAGTCACTGCCATAAGTCATATTGTGATAGTGCCATCCACTCTCTCAGATAGAGACTTTCATAGTAAGCATAAATCTATGTACTAGCTCCTAGAGACATTGATGTTCTGAGATTGTAAGGAGAAAGCGATCTGCGCTGCGTGGGGTTGTAGTTAACCCATTTCCCTGATCAAGTATTCAGGCTCGGAAAACATAGAGTGAGATGGACTCAGTTATCTGGTTCCTAGGGCTTGCCTTCGTCGTTCTCGTCATTTGTAAGGTCATGGGTCAGTCACCATCGGTCCCTGTCACCGCGCAATGATCAATGGTTTTCAGCTTGTTTAGAGTAGATGTGTGAGGGCATCTCGGTACAGAGGACAAGGCCGTCTAGGTCTGTGACATGTAGAACTGTTTGGTGCCTATGTTGAAGTATCATGAAGTGCTAAAATTTCATTTGGTCATTTACAATACAGGCCGCTAACTACTTGAATATCAAGAACCTGCTTGATTTGACATGCCAAACGGTGGCGGACATGATCAAGGGCAAGACCCCGGAAGAAATTCGAAAGACATTCAACATAAAGAATGACTTCACCCCAGAGGAGGAGGAAGAGGTGCGAAGGGAGAATCAATGGGCCTTCGAGTGACCACGGGTACACAGCGGTGATAGAGTCTCCGTTCTGACTAGACCTTGTGGGGCCTTGCCCATGTGGTACAATTCCAAAGACATAGTAAATAGAGATCTTATGCCGCCAGTAGTTTTCCCGTAGTTTTCTTGTAAACCTCTTCGCGCTTGAAACATGGAGCAGCAGAAACTAGTTCACTGCGCGAGGATACTGTCCTTGTGTCCTGTCCGTCGTGTTGCTCTCTCGTTCTTATTGACGATGCACATTCTAGCCATAGTCAGCTATGTACATTCTACAAACTCGGCCTATGTGTCCATATGGAATCCGGACAATCTAAAATTGGACTGGGCGATTTCTCTCTTGATGGTTGCACTCCTTCGCGCTATGTCGTCTCTCTCATTTATCAAGATCAGACAGAAGATCGTGACGTGCTAGCACTTGGCGGTTTAAGAAGGATCCGGGGGATTCCGGGTTAGGGTGATATCATCTGAAGTAGTTGTCCTAGTAGTGTAGCCAGCTCCTTTTGTAAGGTTGACTTTTCTCTTTCTATAATACAGTAGATGAGCTTATGCTGAAGTGGCCTCATCGTACTTTACTCTGTGGGGGGTTGCTCTCTTCATCGGAGAGGACAGCGAGTCCGGTTTCTGCAACAGCAATGGGAGTGAGTATTAGCTTCGTACGTAACCTATGATACTCGGTGAGACGTTGTCAGGTGGTTTAGATATTCGGTTCAGTGGAAGTAATACATGTACGGAAGGTTCAAAGTGGAGTATTAGTGTTGGAAGACAACCCAGCAACATAGCTGGCATGGGGTGGCACAAGGGACTCGAGTGAGATGCTACTTTCTTTGAATGGTATTGGTTCTTTGCATGGTATTGGAAGGAGAAAGTAGTGCGTACGATGTGCCCTTTCTTGGGAACAAAGTGGGCAAGGTGCAGTTTTATACCACGTTCCGCAGCTATGAGAAAGAACCGGTTCAAGGTTGGTGGTTGTTGGCTAATTGTCCATGAGAACTATGCAGGTTTTGGTGAAGCAGATATAGCGCGAGCGTTACCGTCTGTCGGGAAGGAAGATCAGAATTTCGTATACCTCCGCCCCCTGTATATGTAGTGGGATGGTCCTGAAACCAGATCTTGTGCGTGATATGTTCATTAGAATTTACACCCAATTTCTCCCCTTGGTTCTGAATTCCTGGTACGTCTCGGTGCTAGGAGTTCTGGTAGAAATCAACTCTGGTGGAACCGTTATATCTGCCATATCCCTGAGTTGAGTGTTTTGTCGATCATGGTCTTACGACAGTCGGAGAACGCTAGAATAGATGGACGGTGGACAGCCACCTGTCCGGCATTCCTCGTCGGGGTCGAGCTGAGGTAAACTTTGAGTGGAAGCTGGAATAGTAGTTAAAAGACATGCAAGATAGAAAGTCTTCTTCGTGCTTCTATCAGCCACGGGCGGCTGCACGGACTTCGGCTGTGACTGCTGCCCCCAGCTTCGTTGACAGCATCAGTGGACTTTTGTACTGAAGAGAAGATGAGTCATCCGGTAGAAGCACGCAGTAGAAACTTCTATTGGCGAGCTCTCTGGACCAAGGAGGAATTTCGGGTCCCGGTGTGATTCCTTGAACCATACAAATAGTTTCTCCGGAGGAGCCCACTTAACCATACGAATTGTTTCCTAGGCGGAGCCCTCTTCCAGTAATCTAGGTACCTGTAATGCTGCGTAATGCTTAGAATGGTGTGAGGTTCCAGTGCGTATCGTAGAACACGAGAGAACTAGGATAACGGTGGAACAAATCTAGAAGGCATGCTTTTCGGACATTGCCTGCGTATGTACACATGCCTTGAGCTGATTTAGCCAGTATGTTGCAGGGTAGCCACGTGTGTTGTATAGTAGTCATAGTATCAGAAGTATCACTGCCACAACTTGCGACGTCGCCTCTGCGAGTCTGTTATCGTCCTCAATCTTTCAAACCAACCTTACACCGTCCGTTATGTAAGGTTGGAGTTTAGGTGACAATATCTTGTCTTTTGTGCATCACCGTGTCTGGACGAGAGATACAGTGCCTTGGAATTCCGTTAACCCCAATAGTCAGAAACTCGCCGAATAGACGCTAGATATATGGGTTCCCTGTCTCGCCCCAATACTTGATTCCGTACCATCCATTGTATAGTAGGGCGTGTCAAGCCTAAGGAAAGATTCTCTAAAGGGAAAGGGAAGAAGGAAAAAAGCCGTAGTTTATTAAAGACCATATCTGGATGGAGCTAGAATGGTTTATGGGCTTTTTTGTCAGTTGAAAGCTTTTTTGTCTGTAAGAAAGTTTAAACTTCCTTACAGACGAAACCTCGTTGCCAAAATGCATAAAAAGCAAATAAGAAACTGCGTATAGGATTTCTTACGCAAAACGTCCGTGGTCTTCTGGCCGAAGTCGTAACTCTCGCCCTCGCTTCAGGAATGTCCAGGAAAGATTCCATGGTTTGACACGCACTATTGTAAGAGTCTGAAGAAAAGCTCCCCTTTGCTCCAAGAAACCTTAAAATATTCATCCTAACAAAGCTATGTAAAGCTAATGAATAGTTTTAAGTTCTATTTTTTATTTCGCAGATTCCAAATTGGTACGAAGAAGTATTTACCAAAACTAATTTTTACATAACGATTAAATTTCTCAATTCTTTAAAAAATAATCTACAAAATAATATCTTTAAATGTCTCAGTTCCTGAGAAAAACCCAACAAAATAAAGTCTTCTGGGTCACCAGAAGACTTTAGTACAAGTGCTCCGGTCACCCGGAGCACTTGTAGTAAACTTGTGCTTATAGAGAGAATTCTAATTCCTGACACTTATAAGAAAACAAGAAAGAACAAAACTCAACCGATCCAAAATAGATTTGAATGGAATTGCTTCCGTAAAAGAGAAAATTTACAAAAATTAGCCTTTTCCAACGTAAATATGTTGTCCTAAAATGCTTTCCCGAAACCTCACGTAAATAGAGAAAAACTAGCCCCCGAGCGCTGGAACTTTATCCTACACATTTAGGACGGTGCGCCTAGCTTGCTGGTCGGCCCTCGTCCTGGCAAGTCCACGTCGGGGGTTCAACTCCGGTTAGCTTGTGGTGAGTTTGCGGTCCTCTTAGACGACCCGGGTGCTCCCGAACGGGCTGGTGTAATCCGTGTCAAAGCACGAAGCTCCACGGCGACGAACACAAACAGTAAAGACCTCTCACATTTAGAAAACAACCGGTTGTAACCGGCACATTTAGAAAACAACCGGTTGTAACCGGCTCTACAGCGATGAGGTACAGCGATGAGGTTCCGCATAGGCTTGGTCCAGCCTGTTGCTTCGGCACTATCCACCTACAGCCTGTTGCTTCGGCAATATCCACCTACGAGAGCGAGATACCGCACTCGTAGGTGGATATCATCGGGTCGTCATCTTGCTCGATGTCTTCATGGTAGAGAGCGGATAGCTACCCACGATGTCATCAGAGACGTCGTGTTTGCCTTAGCACGGGAGAGTGGTCACATGACGTGGAAAGAGCGTTGGTATGTCTTTCAGACAGGAGGATCGGTGAGAGCTGACTTGTACATGATGAGGGAGGATCAGGTCTCAGTGGCTGATGTGGTTGTCACGGATCCGACACGGGACTCAGTAGCGACACAGGTGATTACCCATCTCCCAGGATGGGCCGCAAGCGTGGCGGCAGCAACGAAGGTGACCAAGTATAGGGGTATGCAAGTGAGACATCGCTTCATCCCCTTAGCTTTGGGGATATACGGATCGACAGGCTTGGAGTTTGACGTCTTTCTGAGAGATTGTGCTAGAGCCTATCATGAGAGACGCCAAGAGGTACCACTTTCTCTTTCTTTCTGTACCACATTTTTTAGACAGCGAGTTTCCATTGCTCTACAGAGAGCTTTAACATGCGCCATTCACAGAAGAGCAATCGCAGTAGGTGATGTTTCTTCTGGTGCACCAGTTGTTTGCAGACATACTGACTTTCTGGTCTCCGACATTATAGGTGGGACAGGCGATTTTAGAGCTACTGATAGCGGGGCTTAGTCCCGCTGTTCTTCCTTTCGGGGTTGTTGTTGCTTGGCCCTTCGGGTCCTTCTTTCCCCTGTAAAGCTTGATGGGGTCTTCCCATCCGTTTGCTATTCATTGGTTCGCGTTGACATAGTTGTAACATCAGATATTCGTTCGAGAGACCGGTGAGATACAACTTACAAAATCCGAATCACTCGCTGAGTGAACCGGAGATGTGAACAACGGTACAGTAAGAGAACCGGCCAGATCCGGCATTGAGGCTTCCGGAAAACATCAACGACAACCGTTACTGATCCTACGTTTCACATTATATATCGTTTCCGCTTTGGTTGCGTAAACAATGCAGGAACTTTCTGAGCTTCTATGCAAAACCGGAAACATCCTCACTAAATACACCGAGGAAGAAAAAATATTCTCTTTCGTACTTTTCTACTCAAACTCGGGGTTTAACAGAAATCCAACCGAACAACATTTTGAACCAAATGCTCTAGACAAACCGTTTAGATGAGACAAGGAGATAAAAAAGTAAAAAAGTAAAGTAATTCTAGTGGGATTCGAACACTGTTATACCTCCCCCTTTGGAGGTTGAAGATCTCCTTCCATCAGTTGCAGTGCTGGTCAATGCAACCGAACGAGGTTAATCTAACTAAAAATTTCAAACCAAACATAAAACTAGCAAATAGAAGTCAAGGTGACAAAATGTATAAACAAATTGAAAAGTTTAAATTACATTTAAGTTAACTTTCGAACAAGAATTGTTATCAAGAGTTCTCGATAGATGATTTACTGCGAATATCTATCTTCTCATCAAAATCATCTTTTTGTTTACTGAATTTGACCTCGGATAAGCATTTCTGATACCATTCATACTTGAAACTAATAGTTTCTGTTTGTTGATGATTTTCTAGCCATGAATAAACTTAGACATAAAAGAACTCTTACAGAAAGAAACAAAGAATTCATTATATGACAAGAATTTTGTTTTCTAGAGCCATTTCAGAGAAATATAGGTGAAGTGCTGTACAAGAATTGTATAGAAATCAAGCACACACATATTTCTACAACATAATGCATAGAGACAATAACTCAGACTATGACTCAACTACCAAACAAAAAATCTATCAGAAATGTGACATGCATAACGAACTTTCTTTCAGAGTGGACTACATTCGCCTATGCTCAAAAAACTTCATTTTTTAAAAGGAGATCACTGAAATAAGCAATTGAGTACATTAAACTTATTTGAAGCAAAGAACTGGAAGGAAGTACTTGTTGCTATGAATTCTGAAGTTTAGACTTGTCACATCTCGTCACTCATTTCAGATGTTAGATGCACTAGCGAATTGCAACGCGTTGTCAATCATCAAGTCATGAAGGACACTGTAATATCACTCTCATACTCATTATACTGACACACAAGATCAAGCCCACTAAGTAATGAAAGAAATATACATTGAGAATATCTTTTCAAAGACTTTGAAAACAAATGTTGAACTCCACGAGCAAATGAATCCACGCAACATTGTTTCTCCCATTGATACTTGTAATGTCTCAATGGCTCCACCTCTGAGATCCCAACTTCAAAAAGATAAAGCCAATGTTTGGGAGCTTCATACTCACTAGTCTCACAACAAACACAATGTCTCAACCTCACACAAAAGAAATCCTCTCATGAACAGTTCTCCCTCTCATAACCATGAGAGCCGCGTAATTAAGTCAAGTAATCTTCATGTCTATTTTCTAGTGTTTCTGAAGTAACTGACACTGACTTGATGTGCATATTCTGCAGCATTGCTAGGGGTTCAAGCCGGACAAACTCTCTACTTGCCGTCCTTACAGCTTCAGTTCCTTTAAGAATTTTGATTTTAGGTTGAAAGTTTGAAATGATGATTACATGGACAAGTAAATTACTAACACGTGGTTTGCTGAAATGGCTAGAATCTGAGTCAAGAAATCAAATCTTGGTTACTTTTCAAATGCACAAAGTTTAGGGATAGTAATGATAATTCTTGGCGTTTGAAAAGATACTTCCATTTGCAATCCAAAAATTAGCGTGAATAGAAAAACTTGAAATCTGAAACTAGAATAGACACGAGCACATGAGAATAAGCATTGGAGAGTCGTAAGACAAGTGGATCCGATGGCTAATTTCAAACTTGTGAACTACGAGAACAACTTAATGTTCTCAAGAACTGCAGACTAACTCGTATACTATGTGAAGATCACTTACTACGATGACGAATTTACAAACTTGGATGACAACAATGTCTTATTGTATAAACATTTAGCGTGTACATTACACTTATAAATGTCTTTCTTATATAATTGTGTAGTTTGCATGAGAAGTAGAAGAAATTATTGCTGAATGAGTTTAGAAAGCTCTGATTTTTTCTGGAGGTCTCCAATGTGTGCAAAAGGACATGGTTGAATCTCTTAAACCTCTCTTGGTCAGCAAAACAGTAAGGATAACTTGTCCTCGACCTAAGATAACAAGTAGAGGACAAGTTACAAGACATACAATGGAGCACGACCATCCAAGGACATGAGTTATAGCCATGTGAAGTTCGTTGAGTGATGATATTACAGAGACTTTTGAGCAGAATGGAGAATTGTTGAGATTGGATGAGTGCACTTTCAGATCATTTCCAAACTCCATGAGATTATAGCCCGTCAGTTGCTTAAGATGCCACCCAAAATTTCATCAAAGATGTGCTTCAGACTAAACGTTATGAACGTTGTTGCCAATGGTAAGAATGTTGGGAATATAACGTCTCTTTCTTCATTTGTATTGTGGATGGATTTTATGCACAATAAACCATCAGGATTACTGGTTTTGATAAAGGAACCGAGGGTTATGATCGTGATTTAAGAAGATAGATGGTGGTTTATCAAAGTAACCCTCAAATTATTTTATATGTGAACTCAGTTAATCTCTTTACCATTTGATATATAGAACTTTAGTCCTACCTGTACTATCAACCTCAATTGGATTATATCTCCTGGTTCATAAGTTATTATGCTCCAGGACCTTAGTTTGCAGCACTTCAAATAAACTTAATTACTTTCCTTGAAGTTTCACACAAGCAAAAATCCCTTCATTTCTAGATGAGACATAAGAATCAAAATGGTATATTCACAGAGTCACCAAGAAGAACAGGTTACTTCTAGGAATGAAATGGTGAAGAATTTGAATCTTGAAGAAAGAGTGATGTTTACATCTTGGATCACTGAAGATTCTAGATAGGTCGTCATCCCATAACTTGAGATTGATAGAAGAGCAGACCTCCAACTTGAATGTGAATTGTGCTTATTGGGGTTACAGAAAATATAATTACTTTTTTCATAACCATTAATTTATTTATATGCTTATGCTTGAATCACTAGTATAGCTATAAAAGAGATGTTTTTGGATCACATTATAGTTTTAGTCAAGAGAGTCATTTGTATCATTCCTTCCAAGAAATGATACAAATTTCAACTCTTTAGTTCTCAATCATTATAAACTTGATTGGTTTAATAAACTAATAAACTTAAAATATAATTTTTTCCTTTTAATAAAATAAAATATAACATAAATTTTCTTGAGAGCTCTCGGTTCAGTCCTCACTTGTCACATTTCATTACCGACTTAGAAGGTTAGGATGCAAAGCATTTGTAGGTTAATAGTGCTCCTTCCGTGCTGCGTGACTGGTAAAGAAAGAATCCGGAAGGCCAGGATCCCTTATATTCTTACTTGACAATGTGTTTTAACACCAGACATTTACTTTTACCCCACCCCCAATAAGTTTCACGGACTTGTCCCATCCCTCTTAACGATACGTTACTGATCCACTAGCAACTGGCAGTCGCAGGTTTCACCAGTCACCATCCCCCGTCAAAGCCAGCATACCTGGCAGCACAGTAGCACAGTAGGACATCAGTGTATGATGAGGCACAGTGATTTGTCAGCATTCGGATTAAGCTTATCAGGCTAGCTCGTTTTTGTTCCTTCACACTATATCTGCATATGATAGGTCACCTGAATCGCAGGTCTAGCATTCTTGCTACACTTGAAATTTCACAGTCGCAGCTGATGGGTAGCATGGGATATGAAACTCTCTAATCCCTCTATGGCTGTACCACTCTAGATTCCCGTTGCGTTCTCTTCACTGTACCACGTCAGACACAAAAGCAACAATCTGTGCTACCAGGTATCTCCCACATGGTTTTTGACGGGACATGGTGACTGGAGGGACTGCGGATTGCCCGTGAAGGGTAGGGTCAAGTAACGTAATCATCAAGTCTATCAAACGTACTAGGGGTGAGGTAAAGTAAATTTTTGGTTTTAACACCGCTTATAATCTGAAAAATTATAAGTATATTATATCATATATAGATTATTTTATTATTTTATTATTTTATATTCAACTTTTCTTTTTTGAGAAGGAGGACTTTAACTTCTAGATTATAAAATTCAAGTGCCAATCAACCGTAGCTCGTGCGCCAAGGATCTTGACTTACCGGTATCATGGATCAAAGATCTAACCGTCCGTTGGGAAAAGCCAGTTCCAGTATAAAGGAGAAAAACGAATATTTCTTTTCTCCCTTTTTTACTTTAGTCCACAAGGAAGATTTTTATTTTTCCAAGAATCTATACAACTTTTGACTATATAGATCAAATTCTTTTCTAGTTATAATCAATTGAAATAAATCATTAAGTGCAAAACTTGTGAATAGCTTTTAATTGCATTTTCATTCTTTGATTCTATTACAGAATGAGAACTCTGTGTAAAAAACAGTCTTATGTTAACGATTGTTTTTCTGTACTCCGAGTGGTTCCGGGTGTCCAGAGTTCTTATAGTGAAAGAGTTCTTATAGTGAAACTGGGGTTTAAGAGTCCATGCGGATACACAGCCTTTGAAACCACATCCAACGTAGAAATTAAGGTCACTAAGGTCAAATGTTTATTATAGATTTCACCTTTTAAGGGTTATCAGTACTTAGGTTTTATTTATTTATTTTGTTTCCTGATAAATTTCAGTTTACATCCATGTAATTCCATTAGCAAATCCGTTTCTTATAGGATTGAAGTATTGGACTATATCATACATCTTCTCAAGATTTCATACGTTTTATGCATCAAGACTCTACCTTGAAATTTCATGTGAGACTGATAATGTTATTATAAATTTCTAAATGAATATACCTTTTGGAAAGAAATGAAACCGATAATAAACAATAAATATGATACATATGAGAAAGGATACTACGACAAATGCAAATCATCAGTTCTGACATGTCTATTTCAATAGTTAGAAAAATTATTTGAGGATGGAAGAAATCTAAATACTCTATGAATCTTTTCAGCACATGAAAAAAGTCCAGAGGTGATGAAATGGTGTGTACATAGTATGGAACTTAGACCATCTTTTAGAGTCACTCTTTTCGAAGACTGAGCTCCACGACATTTGCTTTTCGACATTTCCTGATTGAACTATACTTTTATCTAAAAAGAATTACAAAGTCGGTACTAGAAAATGAAATCTCTTGTCTCATTCACATAGTTTGAATTGCTTCCGGAGAGTCGCTACACGACAAGTTCCATCAAGACAAGAGGGGAGTCATACGTCGAGTTTTCTGCGTTCTGTATGTCAAGCGATCTGACCGTATGTCCGGTCAAGAATGTATTGCTGTGTCTGGTCAAGAATATTTAGTAATACAAAATTATAAACGAATTTGAGATAGATTGGACTTACGTTTGAGACTTATTTCATGAATTGCACTCACAAGCAATCTAAAAGATTTTTATTACGATTAATTTTTTTTTATTTCTAGTGAGTGAGGGACGTACTCTTTATTTACCGCACTAAGCGAGGTGAATCTCACTTTTAACGAAGCACAATATAGACCAAATAATTATAACTCAAGAATTAGTACTTTGGTTTGCCGCGGTCGGTTCATCCTTTTGTGGTCCCAAGTAGCACTTTTGCATGTGCTAAAACTCTTGAGGCGGTTTATTATTCACCTCATGTACACTTCGAAGTGTACGTGAGGTTTAAAATATATTTTAATTCTTCCGACGGGAAAGATTAGAACATATATTAATGTCTTCATAAAATGACACAATATGAGAATTTGAGTTTCTGTCTTATCTTCCCAGTAACGCATCAGCCCGGACCCCACTTATGAGTTATATCCTGCTGAGTTGATTATCCTCCCAGTAACGCATTAGCACGTACTCCACTTATGGGTTATATCCTGCTGAGTTGATTACTCCGAGCCGGGTTAATATATATTATTTATGAATTTATATATTTTTTATAATATTTTATTATAAAATATTTTTATAACATTTACACGTTTTCTGGTAAGAGAAAACTAAATTCACTGTACAAGTCCGTTGGGGATGCTTATTTATTGACCAGCTGCACCACTTTTCACGTCCTTGAAGGGCTCTTAAAAAGTTATCATGTCCCTGAGGAGAGGCATTTGTTTCATGAAATGGGCGAAAGATGAGGGTTATAATTTACTATCACGTTCGTTCCCCGCAGAACTCTGTGCTACCATATACACAAGTTATACCTTCAAACTCCATTATGGAAGTTATACAACTCAACATAGAGTTCAAAGATTCGAACTAAATTTCCCTCCATAGAAATAATTCAAAATGATTTGTATGAAGTGTATTAATTTGAACTCTAGGGTTACTGCACTTTAAGGCTTTGTTACTGTTGTAGTTTAATCCAATGAAGCATACTATTACGTGCATATGTTTTGCCTATTTTCATAAGCAAGGCTAGCATTTCTGTATAACTTTCTCATTTTCTGGGAGGAGGTGCAAAAGTGAACAAAAATCTGCAAGACTGCCCAGTAGTGTGGTATCTTATGAAAGTTGCATTATATGCTCTGTAATGGCCCTACTTCTTCCATAAGCAATTCTTGCAATGGAATTGCTAGGCAACGTGTTAGCGATTTATCAGGATTAAAATTTTTTTTCTTGTTTCACAAAGAGTCCAACCGTCCGTCAACTAAATATAAATAATTAAAATATTCTATAAAAGTTATTTATTAACCTATGCCTGAAAACACGAGGAGAACAAAAAATAAACCATAAGTCTTAATTCTCCTGGCTCACTTCAGAATAAGTTAGGTAAGTTATACTCATGAATATATTAACTTATGCTGAGTTTAATTTAATACTTAACTTTTCCTGCTAGTTAGATACTAAATTAAACTCCTGAATATTTACAGGTGCTCTGTTAATAAGATTCTCCCTTTCCTTTCTGGTTTCCACAATCCACGTATAGCTATTCTAACGCTAGCAACAACAAAAATGGTAACTTTTCTCGGAGTTCAGAAAAACCTTGTTATAATTTCCCTCGATATAAAAACTATCACACTCGTTATAATCACATAACATTTTAGCTTTTAACAATGGATGTGATTGTATAAATTTAACAGGGTTAGAAATGACCGCATTTTTAACTACTGTAGTTAGTTAATTAACCTATGATCAACCAAATTCACATAGAAAACCAGAGACTCATGCTCATGGAAACAAGTATGAAAGATTTCACTGACTGGCGATCCTGCGCGTGGGCAGAAGACGTGATTCTCTGCTAGGGTTTGCCATACCGACCAGACGTTGGGTCTATGCGCATGAAATGGAAGTTCACAGTTCAAGAAGACATATCTTGCAGGGCCGTGAGCTACTCACCCAGAGGACGACACGGCAAACATGGCAACAGGTGATCATGAGTACCGTTGTGGATCGGGGTAACTCCTTACTTTGATTGCCATCGCATCCTGATTTGAGTGTGACCCTCCTGAACTGATGTAGAACAGCGCACAGGAAATTGAATAGACACATTTGCTTCATCACGTCTTTAAATTATAATCCTTCATAATGGCACCTTGAAGTTCAAGGTGCCATTATGCCATGTCCAGGGGAGTGCATTTCAACAGTGGAAGATGGTGTAACTTCAACTAATTTATTCTAAGACTTGTACTTATGGCGCTCCTGCCTCCTCCGGACATCAACAGGATGCCTTACATATCCCTCATGTCAGCTTCGGCATAGTATTTTCGAGTTCGTAGAAGACTTGTCAATGTCCGGATCCAAGCCTTCTACCCGGAGCCAAGGACAGCACCGCTCCGTTGATAACCGTCTGATCTTACTAACTACAACGCCGCGGTTTGATAGAAATGTTGATTCTGCTATTGGTAGGCGTACAAGAGGTACGATGATTGTCTTCAGCTGATTGAAGATTGTATGCAACGTTGTCGGCTTCAGTGCCATGAGTTGGCTCCCCTCTTCCTTTATCTAATAGCCAACATGTGATTCTTCCCTATTATGAGACTGGTTTTGGTTGAACAGGACTTGCACGATCCGGCAAGTCGTTGGCCCTTCTTCATCTTCACTAGGCGTGGCCTGTGCATTGATGTTTTCTTCCGGCAACTGAGACAATAGGCCTTGGTACCTTTCGCCATGTTTCTTCTGCAAAAACCGGAGCCTTTATGAGTCACACTTCTACAGGTTCAGATCAACTCGAGCTTCTCAAGAAATGGACGATAGAAGAATTTCCAGTTCAAAAGAAGTTGCGTGTATCGTAACCGAGAAACATAAACTCCCATCTGCTGATGGCTGAGTTGCCAACTTGAAACTGGAAAGAAACCATAGATTATGTTCTTATGGAAGGATTTATATGTCAAAATCGGCTATGTTCAGTAGTCATCTTAGTTCCAGCTGCAGTTCACCGAAGCCAAATTAGCTTGCAAGTGAGGAAATGCATACCCGGCCTCGGTACCTGCGCATGCGTAACTGTTATGATTACCTCTTCGGAACACTTTCGTAGCAGTCAATGGGAATAACGTCGAGGATTTGTATCTCAACTTCCTCGGCTTGTGGAGGGATAAGCGTTTGAACTCCCTCGGCTTGTGGAGGAATATCGACGGTTTGGATCTGGAACTCCTCGGCGGATGGAGGAATGAGAGTTTGGATCTGGACTTCCTCCGCTGTTGGAGGAGGAAGGGATCTAATCTGAACCTGCTCCTTGGCAGGTAGGGGTGTAAGGGCTTCGCTCTCAACCTCCTCGGCAGGCGGAGGATCAAGAATTTCAGAATCTTCTTGACAAAACTCAACCATTACTTCAGATATGATAAAGACGTTCAAACTGCACAAACAATGACAAGTTTGTGGGAGAGCTGCAGAGACAAAAGTTTCTGTCCATGCATCGAAATGCCGCTGTGAATTCCTATAATGATAAAACGATGCTTCAGAACACCACCAGTCACCTCCACACGATACATGTAGTGAAATCTTCTATCCTAGAGAGAGAGAGAGAGAGAGAGAGAGAGAGAGAGAGAGAGAGAGAGAGAGAGAGAGATATGTTTCAGACGGAGACAGTGTTCACGTGGATGGACATTGTAAGGTGGTGTTTTATCCCAACTGCACTTCTTCACTCGCTCAACTTCAAAGCAATATCTAACTCCAAGGTGTACACGTACAACTGCATCAACGTATTCCATTCGACTGTGTCCAAGCGAGTTGAATATAAGCACGCGAGAACATTCATTACTCGAATTTGGGGATTCTTAAGTTGATCCATCGACTCGGTTCAAGATAATCAAGTCGCATGTTAATATCTGAAGTGCAAGTTCTCAACACCGTCTTTCCTATAAGACATGATCAAGATCTTCCCTGGGGATCAAATTTGTGCACATGTGAAGGCTTGGATAACCACCCATCAGCGCTAGCCAAAACATCAGTTTGATTGCCGTTCTCTGTTCCGAGGCTCAGGAAAAGGATTTGCTCCAGGCAGAACCGGCCAGTGGAGGAGGAAACTGAGGTATGAAGTTTCATGCACGGTGGCACCGCTGTCAATTCTCCTCTTTTTAGTTTCCTCTGTGGTCGCCTACAATTCGGTGAACCGCTTGACATTTGTGTGGGTGACTTGAGGCGCTTCCGACAAGAATGTTCTTAGATTACTACAAAATCTGTTTTTCCGTTCATGCAGAATATCAGTGATTACCTTTCAAACGTCGACTTGCTGATTCGAGGCGTTTCCAGTATTTCTCAGGTTCTGAGAAGTTTGCGTCAACCTTACCTGTTTTTAATTTTCGATAGTCTATGTCGAAATCCTAGAGTCGACTGGCTTAGCACCCACAGTCTCATATCAACTCGCGGTTTGACTCCGACGCGTACTGTGATCCGACACCAGCGAATTATGTCGGATCCCGAATCAGAGCAACCGACAGATCTCGCTCGTCTCTCTCAAGGGAGGGTACAGGCATCAGATTCTGACGTTATTGCCTACGATAAGGCTCGTTTTGGTTCGACAACGCGCGCACGTTCCCGCTAAGCGTTTCCGTCCTTTCGTGTTTTTCATCTTGCATATCTTGGGCTTGATCATTGGTGTTTTCTTGCGACATCGGAGACAATAGGCAACTGTGTTCTGCTTCCCCATTTATAAAGAAGGCTGAATCTATTTATGTTCTTCTACTTACGTCTTACCTTCACACTACCGCGAAGGTTTGAATTTGAATACCTGCTGTAGTAGTAGAAGACGAGGTGATGAACGAACAAGCGTCAGTAGTGTACATCACCTTCCTCGGAACTCGAAATCAAACAAAATGCTACGGTACTACACTCTGACCACTTCAGACCTCAGATCCCCTAAACGCTAGTTTTGATCTCATCATGAATGTAGATGCACACTTCAAAGACCGACCGTCAAACTCTATTCAAACCATTCCCTGTCGACCGAGTGTCGCCTGGTCAGTTCCACATGCTCATGTGAGAATCCATAGATGCTTACACTGAGGCCTCGTCGACGATGCAGGACAGCCGCGGACAACGCAAGAATCCTCTTGGAACTCGAAGAGCAGAGTTGCACGTCCTGGAGATTCTCTACACGCCTGGTTGAATGAGAGAAATGAAAGGCAGTAGCAGTAAGTAAAACATTCCTGGCGGGTTCGCGGAAAGGCGCAGGCTCACAGACACGGCGATTGAGGGTCCTGGTGACATTTCCGAACCGCTGCAAAGGTCGTGGGCCTGCAAATACGGACTTGGCAGATAAATGATGCATCCCCTCATGCATGTGGGTTCTACACCATGTGCACTTCGTGGCAGTTCAGCCTAGCTTCAGGCAAGCGTTCTGTATCGGAATTTGTCAAAGTGCCGAGTATTTAGTGTTCTAGGTCAATTCATGTTTGCGTACTAATCAAGCAGCCGTCACTCTTTTGCGGCCAATTCTGTACGGGATTGCACACTTCCTTGAGAATCAGAGGCTAGGGAAAACCTGGTCCTGGAAACACACATTTTGCCAGACAACCTCCGGGCAGTCGATGCAGACCTAATTTTCGTCCTTCCAGCACCATGTTTACTCGCGCCATGAACTCTGCAAACTCTGCATCTATGGTTGTCTTTGGAATGTCGCAGGAGAAACATCAGGCTTTTCATCCCCACGACTCGTAGATTTACGGGCAGTCTGTTCCAAACATAGAGAGTCGTAAGCACTGACCGCATTTAATGTGGAACACGTTAACTGAAAGAGCAAAACAGCATTTTGCGTAACGAGCCAGGTCCTCAGTTTTGTTTCTCTGCTGTGGCCATCCATCCGTCGAAGACTTGGGATGCATATGGGTGCCTTGATTGACCCTTGTGTATAACTAATACAGTCGATTCAATAGTCCAGGTCGGGGGTTCAACCCCGGCTCACTTGTGGGAATCAGTGTAGGGTGTAAAAATCAAGCCCCGACCTCCTGGTTCTCATGGGACCCGGGTACTCGTGAGCGGGGTACTGCAGGGGGTTGTATAATCCGTGTAAGAGCAAAGCTCCACTGCGAGAACCGCTCAAAAGTATAAATAGAAAAACTAAAAGACTAACAGAGCTTCAGCATGCAGTTTATTGTTTCTAGGTAGACTATGCTAGCTAGCTACATGTACTTTGCAAGAAATCACAGGCAGGTTACTCCGCCGATTCTTACTCTCCACACTCAACTCCGACTAGATGAGTGTGTCTTTTCGCTGAAGAAATCCGTAGCAATGCAAAGTCGCTAGGCCTGTACGTGGTAAGCTGACAGTCAACCAAAGGAGACACACAGAAACTCTTGCCTGCTGCATGATATCATGAAGCTGTTAACTCTCAGATCTCTGAACCTGTGGACGACGACAGCAAATGGAAACGGCAAGCGGACACGCATACAGAGAGCACTGCGAATGGGTCACATGTCATCAGCTCACTAATAATCGAACAACAATCTTTCTCTTCACGGGAATCGACTCACAAGATAATTTCAAGAGGCTTTTCTCGATAACGTGCGGTCTTCAGCATCATGAACACACAATCAACTGATCAAAATCATAAGGTAACTAACCAGATAAGGCTTCAAAATATTGTAGACGACGGAGGACCGCCAAGAAGGTATGTAGAAACTACAGAATAAGAGTTGATCCACCAACTTGAAGGCGATTGCTGATGCACGGCCATCGTTCCGTTGAGGCTGTACATTCTTGATGCACTTGCTTTCATCTTCGTCAGATGGATGTTGACGACGAGTCATTTGCTTCTTGTTTTGATCGGGTCTCCCACGAGGGGAGGATGGGCTGCGCCGTCCAAGGAGACAGTGCAAAACCAAGGCGACGCTGGCGAGTCCGACGCAGCAAGCTACTCCGCTGGACTCGCACCCGTGAAAGAAATAAGATTAATATCGTGAGGGTCGATTACCCTCGTATCAGATATTAAACTGATAAGAACAGATACTACACTTGATCTTAGCCAAAAGGCCGAGAAAGGTATGCTTCTCACTTAGCAGAGAGAAGTTTATGAGTCTCGGAGAACATCATCTGCGTCGGCCGGGCTTATGGGTTTATTAACTATTCCACATTCTCCTGCTTCATCGGTTCGCAACCCAATGATAGGTTCAAGGCGCTATGTTCAAGGCGCAACTCGATCGATGCACGAAGGAGACCGAAGTAAGATGGTAAGGAGAGAAGATATATGGCCTTTCGAAGTTCGAACTAAGTAGACTGAAGATCATCGTAGGATAAAGCACCTCGACACAGAATCCTGACTTTGATACCTGACACTGAGGAAATCGCTAGATTTTTCCCTGCCTAAAACGTAAAAGAACAGCCGGATTGTTAGAAATGAAGTATGGCAAGATAGCCAAAAGATTCATGAGGATTCTAAGGAGTTCCCATGAATCTTTTACGAGTCCTCGTTAGAAATCCTCGTAGCACTACAGTATCCAGTAAATTCGGTGTTTTACGACCGGCAGCTTAGAATACATCATTTCTTGTAACCCAGCCAGCCCGGTGAGTCAACTCAACTACGTCTTCACTTTCATGTCAGTTCCAGGTCGAGCATATGAATTCCGTGTGCGCACCGGACGCTAAGGGTTCGTCACTTTTCTCATGTGGAGTTCCCATGAATCTTTCTACAGCTTCACAGGGGCATGAAGAAGCGCAAGAACGGCAAACCTTCTTTCATGTTTGGCAGATTAATGAGGAGCAAATCATCACTGTAACTTACTGATGTCTCTGTGACCGGATACAGAGAAGCACGCTGTAGGACTGGACAAAGTGCACGATCCTTTGCACCTAGGATTAATCCGCCGAATGCCAGAGCTCAATGGACGTCGAGAAAAGCGGCACGAGCCCTTGAACCTTTTCGACAAGAAACACAGCAAAAGCGCACTACCGGCAGAACACTGAGTTGAACTGGATTTTCCATAACGCAAGTGTATGTAGGAAACCGTACTGGAACCATAACTGGAGACCATACGATGAACGCCGAAATTCTATGCATATCTCAAATCTGCTCCTTACAGGAATCCAGCTGATGCAGTTCGGCTGGACCTACAGACAAACTGCATCAGCTAAACACAGGAAGAAGTAAACGTAAGAGTAGCCATTGAGTACAGATAGTCCACAGACTTGGACTGGTCATACTAGCTCGAGAAAGCTGCATCTTCTTGAACTCCTATTTGTTTGCATTGAGACGATGGGCTGGGCTGCCGAGGATGTAGTGCAATATCAAGGCGACGCTGCGCAAACGCATGCATAACAAGTAAGAGTCTTTTTTACCACCTCTCCTGACTCCCCTCTGAACGAACTGTCATGATCAGCAAAGAATGCGTATGTTGTGATTTTCTACTCCATTCTCTGTTTCTTCTTAACGATCAAGTAGAACATTCATGTTTGAATGTTCACTTGAATGTTTCTTGGAGTGAACATGTTTCTAGAATTTCTAGAATTTCCCACACATTGTAAACTCTATACGAAAGCGGTTGGCATAGAAGACAAACGTTGCGAGACGTGTTACTCTATGTAGAAACTGCTTAGTACCTTGTATCTTGGCTGCATCAGCTGCTTAAAAGTACCATTGCTCTTGATTGTAAGCTCATGTATAGGTTGAACCAGATTGACGTCCTTACATGGCATTCGGAAGGAAGGAAGTCCTGTATGAAACCCATTGCCTGTTAATTTGAGGTCATGACCAGCGGTTTTCCTTCGTGACTCATGAACATTCGAAAATTACTTGAACTAAGGTGGATTGGATCGTAGAGCTAATGAAGGGAGATCAGTTCTAAACCTTTAGACTGAGTGATAGCTGTAAGCTGAACCGAATATTACTAGTACTGCTGTCGAAAGTAATAGCATCTAGCAAAGTTCATTCCGTCCCTCTTCTGTCTAAAGTATGGGGTATCTAGTTGACCTTTAAGATACTGTGACTGGGACACGCAAGGTTCTCGATCTCTGAGCCGACTACAGCTTTGTGACCAACATGCGGAAGCCTGTATATATCAAGTGGTACTTGGAAGCTACGCTTAAGTTGAAACAAAATCGGTCTGCAGGGTCTGAACCGGCCTACACTACTCCACCCTGCAGGTTCTACTCAGAAGAAAGAGGATGAATGATGCATATGACTTTCTGGTTTGGGAGACGAACGCCTACCCGAAGGAATGTCGACGATTGAGAGCTCAAGGTGCTTCTCAACTGGAATGAAGCCCTGAGTCAGCAGATGAAATGCGTTTAATTCGGAGGTGGGTTGGCTGCAAGCAAGGAACCACTAGGAGAAGTGTAGAGTAGGTTGTAGCCGGCTCGAAACAGACAAAATTTGCTACAGATCATACAACGCACAGTAACCACCAGACTGCAAGTGCAAGTCGATCAGTCTAACTACTTGGCTTTGACAACGTTTTCATTAGACAGAGTCGAGAGTGCTGCGATAGTCAGCTCGCTACTGTTAACAGGCTTTGAGCTCATTTGCAGAATCAATGCAGAAGTAGTATGCCTTCATTTCGTGTCAGTTGAATGCACGTGGAACATGCAAGGACGACAAACTGAAACGTGTAAGACAAACTGAAATTCACCATCACTCCTTTCTTGTCGAGACAGATTCTCAGTACTGATCATATCACCTCTTTTGGAAGCATGCATGCATCTGGCCTTTTATCTCATACCGTTTTGTCTTTGCGAGTATAGAGATTCACTCTCATTTATCCTGTGAGATGCACCTTAACTCAGAAGGAATTGCGTTAACCCAGAAGAGAAGCCATCTAATGGTCCATTTTCCTTACATCAGTTGTGCGTATAACAGGTATGTAGCAATTAGTTTCTGTTGCTTAATTTACTCACAGCCAGGACCAAGAGCTTATTACAGGCAGTATTTCAGCTCTTTTGCTAGTACTGTGTCTTATCTGATATGCACTCATTTCCTATCGACTATTTCTTTTTAAACTTTCATATTATCGTCGAGCAGATTTTAGGTTTCATCCTGGGTATAGATTTTCTTACCGATTATTGCTCTCCCGAACTCATTCTATGACTTAGGTGTCATCTCTATAGCGTAGATCGTGCTCATACCCAATTTATCTCCCTTCTCTCATTTCATTGTAGAATTGTCTTCCATCTACAGTAGATACATTTGCGTCTTTCTTCCTTCTTCATTTCGAAGATCTTCTTGGACATTGAGCACATTGCATCTTATGGTGGTGAGAGTGAGTTTGCTTTGTTCGTGTCGTTCAGTCTTGCCATAACAGCAACCATTCAGCTCCTCCGTTATCCGACCAGTGTATATATTACGAATTGTAACTTAAACTTGTTGACGATGTCTTGCTCACTACCCTATATAGCTAGCACGAGTACGCAGTACACAGTATGAGTGAGAGTCTTTTTGGGATATATCGTAGAGAGAACATATCGTCATCTTTCGAGACGAACGTCTTCAACTTTTTGTTTATTTTGTCATGACTTGAAAAAGGGTTGACTTTCCTTGAGATTCTGAACGACTACTTTTTAGTGGAAGTACACCTGCTACGTGTTCACCTACTTCTTCTCAATGGAACTTTCACGCCCGAGGATTCTTCATGAATTCATTTCACGTATCCTTTTTCTTAGTTGACGTGCTGCTTTCACGTGCTTTGTCCACCACTTTCTCCTTGTCTACACGAAGTTTTTAATTGTACTTTTCTAAGTTCTAGCGATGAAGTAAAACATGCCCACATTGAAACTTTTTACACGTACAGTCTTGTTGCTAGATATCTGGTCGTATCTTGTCCGGCGAGAATCGATTCTCAGCCATGACAGTTCCTCGTCCACTGAGCAACGTGTAATCTGAGACTCACTTAGTAGTGATTCATTCACTTACAGCATTCCTGCAACAACGTTTAGAGCTGGTTAATTTCCATGGAGGGCTTTTTCACCAAAGATGCAAATGGTCACGAGACGTAAATCGTTGTAGGAAATTTTTGTTCGCCTTTGGGTTCTTAACACAGAGAATTACAACTGTTGTAACGGTTAACATCGTCAAGTGCATGCTGTCATATATATTATATGTTAACCTGAGTTTCAGAGACGTGATGTTCGAGTCATTTGATCATTGTCTCATCCAATTCATCTCTACATTTCAGTGATTCTACACCTTTCACTGGGAAGACCCGTCTAAATGTAGGAGCCAGTGACGTAAAATATCTCATGGAGACCAATTCTCATTCTCACCGCCCGAACGAGTCAGTTATAGGAGGGGCTTGTCTATCATCACGTGCTCCTCTTGGGACTGATGATGGCACACAGGAGTCTTTGTTTCACTATACTAACATGATAGTTCTGGTCAGTCTGGTGATGTTAGAACAATTACTCTCTCATCTTAATAGTTTCTCCACTTACATCGTTTACGGTTTAGGGTTTACTCCTTTTAGTGTTGTAATGATATTTAATTTAGTGTTAGTTGAAAGATAGTGTTTAACTTAGTAATACTATTATATGCTGAGACCAATTTCACATGAACTTAACACTAATTCAAGATAGACGAAACATGTATTGATCATGAGCTTGACAAGATGTTTGACTAGTATTCTTATTCCTCTTAATCAGTTTGTTACGTTATGATCTTGAATGTTGAATACGTGTGTACTTTTTTGTAATCTCTGAAACTTCAAAGTTACTGCAAGACATGAGCATGGAAACTGGTCACACTCTTCATTTTTCAAACGTGAATTGCTTTGCATAAGCGAGCACTAACTTAAAATTATTAATTAATAATGTTGCATGACTACTTTGAACAAATAATGACATATTATTAACACTAATTTCTAGGCATCATAAAATAGTGTTACACCATCATTTAATATTACGAGCACTATTTCACGAGCGGGTCAATCCTATCCCTGTCACTGAATTAGTGTGACTAACACTAAATGGAGTAAACGATGTAATGAGAAGCTCAAGTAAAGTTAAAACATGAGTTATCATACTATGAGAGGTTCGGGTCATCAAGGTCCGGTTCGAAGTGATGGAGTCATTGTGTTTGAAATTTAATGGTGAATCGAGAATTATGTTTTTTGGTGATGATAAAATAATAAAATATAGCCGAATTGACCGAGAGGTCAGTAAGGAAATCTATGGCGGGAGAACCAAATAATGCAACAGGATACGGCAAAAGAGCGCGAGGTCTTTTGCTCGTCTTCTGCTCTCGAGGCTCGCTTTCGATGTATATTCTCACCTCTTCCTTCTTTCGACGGAAGAGGTGAGAGCGTTTTTTTTGACCGTTTATTTAACGCGTCTCGGCTCTCAGGGGCTACTTTTAACCGTTTATTTAACGCGTGTCGGCTCTCTGGGGTTACGTTTGGTATCCGATTAAAATGCCAACGGGTCTCCATGATTTCTCCACCCTTTCCAACCGTATACTCATTACTCTCCGCGCACCTCCATATTTTCGACAGCAAGACTTGGGGGCTGCTACTCTACTTGAAACAAAGATCGAATGACCGTTTATTAAAGCCTGCAGCCTGAACGAATCACGACCAGGTACAGTCCAGAAGCAGGTCGTTGGGTTTGGACTCTGCAGACTACGAACCTTTCTATTGCCCCTCCTAATGTGCACTTCAGACGGAGGTCACGCTTCACGGTTTTCACAGGTCCGAGCTGACTGCAAGCCGAGTTGCAAGAAAAAAAAACCACAGTGGACCAGACACTTTATTTTCATACCAAAAGATTTACATGTCCACATAGTCCCTTCCCAAATGCCGTGGACGTGCTCTCACTATTCTCACATACAAGCAAACTTACAGCTGAAAACTCTTTACTCACTACATTACCTGCAGCTAGTATATACTCCGCTAGCTACAGAACATAAGACGTCTCAAACAGAAATTGGCTGTTGCACTTCGAATGCCCGTCCTGCATCCATACGCCTCAAGAAAGCACCCAACAGCGGTATGTATTCTGCTGTTTCTGTGTTACCAATTTGAACGTCAGTCTCTCGATCGACAGAAACCTCTACAACAGATACGTCCGGCTGCTGTTCAGCAACTGCATCGAACGGATTGCTCCAACTATCGCCTTTCGTGTATCTCCTTCTGCACTGTCCACAACGTCTATTGTCCTGCCAAAAGAAGATATTCTGAACATCTTCTGCAGTGACATCAGCAGGGTGCAAAAACGATTTCCAAAGAGAATCCAGCCTTCGTTCCTGCATCCCACCCTGAATGAACCAACGAGGAGAAGCGCTGTACTTCTCAGAAATTAGCATGGTCCTCAAACACGTACGGATTGTAGTAGACAACGGATGAGAGTTCCTGTACTTATTAAACTGCAGGGCCCTGGCAAGTACATTCGCATAAGTGAGCTCAACACGATTCTTTGTATCCGTAGCACCTAAAAGAACATACATATCCTTCTCGTCACTCAGCATGCTCTCAGAAACGTTCTTCATCGTCACATGATGATACTCCTCCTTCTGATCCTTCATACAGTAACTGAGCATACTAACATAGGTGGGCAAGCCACGATTTGTTAACGACTTTACACAAATCTCAGCGCCCAGAGGTTTGTCATGCTGCCAACCCAAAACTGCCATAAGCCATTTCTTAATCTGCGGGTAATTTTTCGCATGGATGCACACTACCCCTTGAAAGTGCAGATGGAATAGAGCGCCCCACGCTCCATAGAAAACAAACCCGAAATATAGTGTTTGTCCAAAAAAATAGCCAACAAGGAGAAAAGTTCCAAGTCCAAATCTCCTCTTGTCCTACAGACAGTAATTGACACCTCAAGACTTTTCTCGGGAATCGACAGATTGCTCTTCCTCGCTCTTGCTTCCCTTCGCAGAGACATCAAGACGAGACGGCTCAGGGAAGTGAGGGCAAACATATCTATACCTCGATGGATCCAGCACAACACAGACACAAGGTAGACTACGTATTCTATAAATCACCCGTACTGTAGGCTTGAACAAGTTTGCGCTATAACAATCTATGAAACAACTAGGGTAGGTAAACATCTGCTGGTCCCGATCCTGTAGTACAAGCCAATATGTATCCTCTGTGGTTCCCAAGTACATAAAAGACCCGGATATACCCGCAAACACACAGCTACTTTAACAAAATCAGTATCAAGAAGAAAGCGTGGAATATGGTCAGAGAATTCAAGACAAGTATACATAGGAGCGGTCTGCTTCTAACCGTTATATCCTTGGTGACAGACCTCATCCAATGTAGGAAAGATGGGAGAGAAACTTAAAGATATAAACAGATAATCCTCCTCGAATCCCGAAGAATCAGTAACAGAAATGTGAGGACTGACAGGAACGACAGCAGGCTGAGAGCTAGAAGGAAGAGGAGGAGTTCTCTGTGGACTCGAACTAGGAAGAGCATTTAGGTCAGAGACGACACTCGCTTCACGACCAGCAGAGACGTCGAACATATTCATCATCGAGACAAAGAACATAAGAGTACAAAGCATGAAAGAAGAGAACGATACTCTGTCCAGTCAATGGTTATCTGTAGACGGTGGCAGCCCTTACCTACCTGCAAGAACCTCAAAACTGAGTGAAAACACAGAAGAAAATGACAACACATGACAATAGCCCACAACTCCATCAGCGGCAACCGATAAGAACGACTGTAATCCGAGTCGTGCATCCTCGAAAATACGAACGCCATAGACTGACCGCCGTATCTCGTCCCACAGCTGACAGATTCATCCTCGAATCCCGCCACCTGAGATTGGGCAGCAACAGGGAGGGCAGGGAAATTCACAGACCACAGCCCATCACAGCGATGTTGTCGCACGACTCGTCATCGATCTCGCAATCCATGCCCAATCCCGCAGGGCGCACATCCAATGCACATGGATGCCCAGCATTCAAAATGAATCATCAGGGGCAACAAACGAGCAACAACAAGAGCAAACAACGAAGAAGCAAAGCAAACAGAGAGACAGCGACAGCACGCTCCCAATTTGGTCGCGGCAGCAGCGAAGAACGATGAAGGAAAGCAAACAGAGAGACAGCCGCAGCACAGTTCCACTTCGACCGGAGCACGCAACAACAACGCGAAGAGAAGAGACGCCACGACCAAGACGAACAAAGCGACAGCACGCTTCCAGTTCGGAAGCAGGAGGAGCCAACAACGTGAATGCCGCGACGAAGACGAACGCCACGAGACAGCCAACTCTAGCAGGAGACGGACGACGGCAACGACGGAGCAGGAGCGACAGCCACGGGATTCGAACGGCCACATCACCACAGCGTTATAAACTCGCGGCGCCATTTTTTTAAATCAAGGCCACGTAGCCTACAACGTCCCGCCTACTTGTACTCCTTCTTCTATTTTCGTCCGAAACTGCCGCTGCGCTGTTTCCTCGCGACGTCAAAATTAATTAATCCCGTACTCCACATACGCTCGTTTTTGAATTAATCCCTCCTACCTCCACCGCAACCAACCAGACTTTCGTATTTTCTCCCGATTCTCGCGCTTGTCTGTTTCCTCGGGCTGCCGCGGCAGTCCATCAGCATGGATATTTGGTTGACACAGAGCAGTGTCGATGATACCACTGGGGCTTCAGATTTAGAAACAATCTGCTACTAATTATCCAGCTACTGACACAAAACAACCTCTTAGACTCGTTTTACTCTCCCCGGTATCACGTACTATCTTGCAGTAGTATATGCTCTGTTACTCGAAACATTGTTATAGTATTAAACTGGTTATGTATACTTAATTCGTATCCTATCGGTACGAGGAACTTATCTGTATCCACGCCAGGACCAGGGATGTGGAAGACAGTCACGGTAGTCACGCCACCATTCAGATGATAAGAGCATTTCAAGCTAGTAAACTGACCCGGTCATAGGCTTTGGGTACAAGGAGTGGTTGCCCTGCCAGTAACAGATCCACAAACTTCGATTCCATTGACCTGAGCTAGAACTCGAGCTCGGACTCGGGTTTGAATTTTTTGCAATAGACGTAAGTGCATCTCCCTTGCAGAGCGAATCATAACCGAAAATTAGATGCTCGATACAAGTGTACTGGGGGACAGAAATAGGATAAAAAAAGGGAAACTGGAAGCAGCAGACCAATGACTGCAGAGCCAAAATTTAGAATCAAGAATGGGAGATCCCGAACCGGTGCATGACAGTTTCACCATCGATCGAGCAAAATCGATGCACACTAACTTATCGCATACAGACACCTGACGTAAAATGAACATATAATGTTGAACGAGACTTTATGTACAAAGTATTGAGCTTTACAAAAGGCATTCACACCCTGCTGCATCGAGTGCATGAGTGTTGAACTGTAACCTGAACACAAAACTTGACTTGAAAATCAAAGCTGAAGAAGACAAAACAAACACTACACGCACTGCTTATTCCGCCAACGAGAACGTCTAAGTGAGCTCTCAGTCACCTACGTGGACATCAGAACCAATGTGTCCCAGTCGAGAGTGTAGACCTCGGATTTCGAGAAGATGAACCGTCTCAACCAGAGCTGCTACAGTGTTCACTCTGGAAAAGAGAAGGACCAATTCCGTCCGAAAGATATATGGAATTGTGTTTCAACTCGGGGAAGTGAAATCGGAGGCCCGTGCAGAAATAAATTGTCTCGATCACGTGTGTTTGCTGGGACATTGAAATTGTCTTCCTCCCTACTAAGGAAATCGAATTTGATCGAGATTGCTATATAGAGATCATAGCTCCTGCGTCATGCAAATCGCCTCGCAACCCGCTGCCTGGTCACTAAAGCTCACCTCATCTGCGTTCTTGTTTCTCATCTTGCGCACTATCTCATATTTGCCTCGAATTGCATTACAGGGTCTTGTGATTAGTACCCGTGCTTCCCACTCAGAGACACTACAGGTGTAAGCGTGAAAACCATAACCATAACGTGGTTTTTGATATAACCACAGTCGCTATTGGTACCTCAGCCGGTTGAGGAAGGAGGAAGACATTTTCAACTTGGGGTTGAGGGAGATCGATGTTAGAATAGAACGATCTGTTAGCTAGGAATGAGGATGTAGGTAAGCTTTAATAGTATTTAGGTTACACATAGCAAAGCCATGGAATTATCACATGTAAGAGATACTAAGTTCAAGCTCTACTGGATTTGTCAGTGGTCTGGAACTTTGTATAAAACATGGACTAGAAATCTAGAAGATAATCTTTCTAGCAATTCTTCTTGTATATCGAGTGCTTCAGGTCTCTGGCCAAGGCTAAGAGTGAACTTACGTGAGCAATGAGAAAATTGTGAATCACCATGGTGTTTAAGTGAATTACTGTGCTTCTGCTTTGGGAGAATGAGAGTAATTTCTGTCAAACACTGGTGAGGATCCGTGGATAATCAGAAAGACGATAGAATACTTGATAACTTCGTTTATTCAATCTGTCTACGTTGAGAGAGTCTCTTGATAGATCGTTGGTATAGAGTAGATCTGATGATATGTACATATGAAGATATATCTGATGAGACGAGGTCTCTGGATATTCGTTGCGAATAGGATTGATCATTTAGAGAAGAAAGATGATCCAACTTGGCTACAGTTAAACTACTACATGTTTGCAACTCTGAAGTTGAGTCTGACCAAAAATGTTACAGCTTTGGTCCGGAAGATTACCATCGCATCGAGTTTTGAGAGAAATTGACAAGTCTCTACCAAAGATCTAAAATCTCTAGTGACATGAAAAAATGGAAGCAACTCGCTAATCCAAAAAATGTCAGATTCGGATAACGTCACATAGCCTATTTCTTCCAAGATGGAAGATTTGTTCTCAGATCTAGAGGATGCTGATCTGTTGACCATCTCATGAGCTTGTAGAGTGATCATGTTGATATCTTCTTTACTTGGAAGATTTTATGTGATTGTAGAGATAATCGAAGCTATACCACCAAAAGATATTACTTGAAAGTATGTTACTAATAGGATGTTTGAGCATGAACATAAAAGAAGTATAGATCGCAACAAGTTAGAGAAAGTGTTGATGATCATTTCATCAAAGAAGGAAACTAGATCAAGCTTCATTTGTGGAGAAAAAGAGCACCTGGCGAAAGCTTGTAAAGATCGTAGGAAGCAGAAATCGAAACAGAAAAATACTAAAGGAAAAGAGATTTTTCTTTACGAGAAGGGAAGCTTGGTCCACTCCTCAATCCATCTAGCTGAGTTGAGTGATGAGGAATGTGACTGTCTCACGAAAGATGAGATATTGATGACAGGAGAAAGATCAAGAGGTGTTGTCCACAACCTGGTTTCTTGACTCTGGAGCTACGTCTCATGTTTGTGGCAATATTCAAGCAATATTTGAAATAATATTTAATATTCAAGTATTTGATTCAATGATGGACATTGAACCCAAAGTCATGAGGATGGACAATGGAAGCATATCTTATGCTACCGATATCGAGAAGGTGGTGGGATTGTCCCAAGATGAAGATCAAAATCCGTCTGAGCTAGAACTTCATAGAGTCTAGTTTGTTCTTAACTTTCAGAAAAATTTGATTTCTGTAGCTCAACTCTTATATACAGACTAATCTATACGATTCATACTAGATAGAAAGTGATGTCTAATTGAGAAGTCTGGACATGTCGTTTGTTATGACATAAGATATGGTGGCAGTTTATTCAAGCTTGTTTCTCAAGATGAGAGGGCTTTGTTAACTGAAGATGATACTTGGTATTTTCGTTTAAGTCATCTCTCACAGAATGGTATGAAAGTTATGGCAAGTATCTCACAGGAGATGACATGGATCAAGAGAAATCTGAGTCTTTGTGAGAGTTGTGTCAAAGAGAAAGCACACAAGCTTCCCGCACTTGAAAGATCAAAGCATAAATCTAATGATTTGCTTGAATCGATCCATTCTGATGTGGGAGGACCGGTACAATGATCTTGTAGTGGAGCTACATAATTTAGTCGTTCACAGACGACAAAAGTCAACGAAGCTTCATTTATGTCATGCGGCATAAAAATGAAGCGCTTGATCATTTTCAGACTTTTAAAAGTTTAGTGGAAAATGAGACAAACCTATGAATCAAGCGATCTCATAGTGCTAGTGGAGGAGAATTCGTTGAGAATGAGTTCAAGAATTTTCTTGAACAAACGAGGATTGAATACGACATCATCGCACGAGATAGTCCTCATCATAACAGCATTGCTGAGAGGCTCAATAAGACGCTTGGAGAGAAAGTTGTCTGCATGTTAGAGCATGCAAGGCTGCGAAAAGAGTTTTGGGCAGAAGCAATCATGTGTTGTGAATTATCTTAGGAACCGTAGCCCAACGGCAGCACTACACAGGAAAATACCTTTTTCCTGAGAAGTCTGGACAAGTGAAAACCAGACCTTTCTCATTTACGTATGTTCGGATGTCTTGCATATGCTTCCATCCTGAGAGCCACCTTACGAAACTGGATCCTAAAGCTATGCCCTTCATCTTAATAGGGTATGAAGAAGGACTGAAGGGGTATAGATTATACAACACTACTACTAAGAAGCTGATATGTAGTAGAGATGTGCAGGTTTTTGAGATATATTTCTTAGAGATAGAAATTTTTCATCTCAAGAAATTCTTTTGTTCCCGTACATTACTCTATCCATTCACATAGCACATGTCGTTGCAAATGATATGGTCCGTAGAGATCTAGGAAGTTCAAATGTATTGGGAAATTCTTGTAGATCTGGACTTGAGAACTTGGAACATAGTCATAGTGCATGAGAGATACAAGAAGATGTTTCAAACTTGATTCAAGCTGTAGGTGATAAAAGTCGATCACCTGCATCTAGAGAAGAAAATGAAGAGGAAGCTTCGGAGCCCTTGGAGGAAGAAATGATCCAGGGGAGCTCTAAAGTTTCTCAAGAAATTCTTGAAAAAAGGATGGATGACAAGGCTAATTCTAGAAAAGCGAGAGAGACCACAACGAGTGATCAAGCCGTCAGTAAGATGGATGACTGACGAGGGGCTCTCACTTGAGGCGCTCATTGCAGATTGTGATTTGCTGATATATTCTGCAACGATTTATCACTCACAAGACGAGCCTCTAACATCTCAAGAAGCTTTGAATGAAAGTGCTTCAAAGTAGTGGGAGTAAGTGATCGATGCCGAATTATCAACCCATGAGCAGAATTGAACTGGAAATTCATTGATCTATCGATCGAAAGGGGAGCCGATTCTAGCAAAATGGGTTTTCAAGATCAAAACGACGCCCAAACAATGAGATCCTCGAATATAAAGCCAGATTGGTGGCTAGAGGATTCATTCAAGTTGCAGGAGTTGATTACAATGAAACTTACGCACATGCGTATCGACACTCTTCGTTTTGTGTTAGTTCGGCTTTAGCTGCTCCAAACAACTGGGAAGTGCAACAAACATACGTCAAGACTGCATTTTTGAAGAACGATCTGAAGGAGGAGGTATTTATGGAATACTTGAAGGATATCGATCCAGAAAAGTCAAGTCTTTACCGGAAGGACGTAAGGTTTGTCTGTTGTTAAAAGTTATGTATGGACTGAAGCAATCACCGAGAGCTTGGAACTAAACCATTGATGCATATTTGAAGAGCAAGGGATACTTTAGAAGTTCAGCAGATCATAGTTTGTACATGCTGAAGGATAAATCAACATTTATTTTGATTTACGTGGATGACAACATTCTCATTAGTCCTAGTAAGGATCAGTTAGAAATAGAGAAACATCACTTTTGAGAAGCATTTGACATGACAGATCTCGGCTCGACAAGCTACATGCTTGGCATACAGATTCTCAGAGATCGAGAACTCGGATCCATCAAGCTCAGTCAATGTGAATATGGTGTTGAAGAGGGCCCACATGGAAGATTCTAAGCCGGTATCAACACCCTTGGAGAGTAACTGCAAACTGAGCACTACCATGGGGGCAAATTCTGACGAGGAGATAAAGATCATGTCAAACATTCCTTACAGAGAAGTAGTAAGATCTTTAATATATGCAATAGTACACGACCTGACCTGACATACAACGTGGGTTTGCTAGGGAGATATTTGAATAATCTAAGGACCGAAGCATTGGCAAACAACTAAACGAGTGCTACGCTATTTACAAAAGACGGGGAATGTGTCTTTATGTTTTCAGCAACAAGACGGAGGAAATATGCTCACTGGGTATAGCGATTCAGCATTCGCTGATGATGTTGATGATAGGAAATCGATTGACAGATATGTTTTCCTATTGGTCAGAGGTGCCGTGAGTTGGCGCAGCAAGAAACAACAGCCCCTAGCATTGTCTAGTACTGAAGCCGAATACATGGAGCTTTCAGATGCGGTGAAGGAAGATCTTTGGCTTCGGAGATTGGTTTCTGATTTCAGGTTCAAGCAAGAGGCACCAACTACCATCTACACAGTATATCTCTAACCAATAATCCAATCTTCTCTAAGAGAACGAAGCATATAGAAACAAAATTTCATCAGAGTCGTGATTTACAAGGTATAGAAATCAATGTGGTGTTCGTTAATATAGGTGAAATGGTCGCAGACATCTGTATAAAATCCTTGGCTAAAGAGAAACATCAAAAATTCTCTCTAGGGATGGGAATTCAATTCTTAGTCTAACGATCCAGAGAGAGTGTTAGAATAGAATGATTTGTCAGCTAGGAACTCGGATGTAGGTAAGCTTTAATAGCATTTTGATGAGAACATATCGTCTCTCATATGACTGAATGTACAGCAAATAGCAAAGCCATGGAATTATCACATGTAGGAGATGCCGAAGCTCAAGCTCGACTGGATCTACGTTATGAGTCAGTCGACTGAAACTTTGTATAAAACATGGACTATATCTAGAAGATAACTTTTCTAGCAATTCTTCCTGTGAATTGAGTGCTTTAGGTCTTTGACCAAGATTACGAATGAACTTACGTGAGCATTGAGAGAATTGTGAGTCACCTTGGTGTTTAAGTGAATTACTGTGCTTCTACCTTGGAAGAATGAGAGTTATTTCTATCAAACACTGGTGAGGATCCGTGGACAGTCAGAAAGATTGAATACTTGGTAACTTCGTTTATTCAATCTAGTCTATGTTGAGAGAGTCTCTTCATCGATCATCTGTATAGAGTAGAAGCCAAAAACCGCAACAAGTATGGAAGGAGACTATGCCAAAGACACCTCAGTTTCAAGTACAGCTAGAGAGTCTACACGTTCTTAGAGATTCACAATGCAGTAATCGACAGTTGGTTTCAAGGACTAAGAGTAATAAAAGGTGCATGAAGGTTACGAGAGGAAAAAAGTGACGTAATGAATAGCCAACGATGAAAGACCTCATCAAGCATTACGAGAGAAAGAGAGACTCGAAGGATCAAGCAACCAACGTCTCGAAAGGAAGAAGAACATCAGGGCTAAGCCTCGTTATAAATAGCTCTAAGGTTATCTATCGCTCTTAAAATATCACACACTGATAAATCAAAATTCTTGCATACAACAAGTGTACATAAAATAACACCGTCTACTACAATTTCATGTGGACCGCGCTTGCTAAAACTCTATGTAGAGCAACAGAAACTCGCTGTCTAAAAAACGTAGTGCAAAAAGAAAAAGAAAATGGTATCCTTGGCGTCTCTCATGGTAGGCTCTGACACAATCTCGAATAAAAACATCGAACTCCAAAGCTATCAATCGATATATCTCAAAGACTAAAGAGATGAAGCGATGTTCTTCCTGCATATCTTCATACTTGATCACCTTAGCTGCTATCGTCACGTCTGCAGTTCATCCTAGAGGAGTGATTATCACCTGTGAGTCCTCGAGTCTCGTGTCAGATCCGTGACGATCACATTTGTCACTAAGATCTGATCTTCTCTCATTATGTATAGAGCAATTCTCGTAGTTCTATCTAGTCAGTTCTATCTTTAAAGACATATCAACAGTCTCTTCACATCATATAATCCCTCACCGGTGCTATAACAAACACACGGTTACGAGAGTATAGTATCAAGATTCGAGACTGAGACAAGTACTCTCGTTGATTGCCGTCAAAGAAATCCCTTCGTTGGAAAACGGGATGTACCAGTCAGCAGCGCATTGCTTGTGAGCCCGAATTCGGGGGCAATACAAGTAAAAACTTTCACTTCGGGCATGTTTTACAGTTCACCTACGTGGAATTTGGGGTAAAATGGCCGGTGGGGGTAAATTATCTTCCACAGTACAGACAGGAACAAGTCTGTTCAAACGTTGTTCGAACGCTAAAGACGAAGATTCGAGCACTGTACAGTTTGGGATTCATCTTTACGGTACGTCAGCCCTCCGCGAGAATAGCGGTTCTTTGGAGAGTGAACCAACGGTATTTCCGTATCGACGAAGATCTTGGGATAACGACAGTTTTCAACGGAAGGTTAATACTATAGTATGTGAGGAAACGTCGGGAAAACTGAAATTGTCATGAAAAGAAACCGAGATCCAGTAAAAGCAGCGGGTAGTGGACGTAAAAACAAAAATGAATCTGGCCGAGGGCTGCTGTACCGTCTAGCTCTAGTGTGGGTAGAGGTCGAGGGGGGTTAAGGACAAGGACGAACGACCAAATTGCCGGAAGAGAAAGCACGGAGCGAAAGGCGGAGCACTGTAGAACGGATCGACTCCTGTCTCACTGTGTCTTTTCATCCGTTCGCTATTCATTGGGTGGAGAAAGTCTTGTCCATCTTATCCAATTAGACGTCGATCTGCCTTGACGTGCACGAGTTATCTGACGGTGAGTGACCGCGAGGATATTCTCCTTTTCCCGGCACATGGCGATTTTCTTGGTCTCGACTCCAGTCCCAACAAGTGGCGATCCAAAATGTCCTCCAAAATTGAATGCAATGTTAGTTCAACTGTTCCTCGGCTTTCGCTTTTCATGATTGGAGGTTGTATCAAGTATCTCTCAATTCATAATCTCAGTTGCATGCGAGAGCTTAGGCTAGAGAGCCTACGTTTAAAGAAGATACCAGTCCCTACATGTACAAGACGTAGTCACACATCCAACATAGACTTTCATCTAGGAGATCAACATGCTGAGATAGGAAACATGAATCAGGAGGATTTGATCCATGGACCTCTTCTTCCTAGGTGGACGTCTCTTTCACCGAGGTGGCTCTTGTTTCCATTTAATACAATAAAGAAACTTGTACACATACTTATAAAATTTACTTTTATCTCTTTTGCTAACTTTTTAAGTGCTATGTCCACTATACACCTCTGTTTCTAGTGATGAAAGAACCAAAATTATACTACTCAAGAACATCTATACGATGGTGTCATCAGATAATGAATTCGAGTCACCAGAAAAAACCGACAAAGTTTTCTCTTTTGTCATTTTCTTAATCTAGAAATGATGCAAACATCTAGTATATCCTTATTTTGTCTAAATGAAACCGCGTGCCTACTCTAATCAAGAGAGCTTCTACTTAGTACCTTCGTGACTTCTAGTCGTTCTTTGGAATATAAGCTAGGGTGCAGTTTGTCTAGCTTGGCCCTAGTTTAGCACATGCTCTTGGGCAGCTTGTTTTACAACTACGTACCCAGTGGAAGAAAACTCCTTTTTGCTACCAACTTCCATCGTACAGACACTCATGCAACAAGTTGACAACGTGCACTCTTTAGCTCGACGACATCATGACTTGTTGGATAGAGGCTACATTGTGTTACATAGACTTATGCATATCTCTCTGCAATGTCTGTACTACTAAGAGAATTTGATACTTGTAACCAAGATGTGAGTAAATTCAGCTCGAGTCTAATATTCTTTCAAAATTATTTATAATTAACAATCAATGCACTTGCAGATAGATACATCGACAAAAATCGAGTATATGTGCTAGAAAAAAAGAGGACATTTTCTTTATAACTAGAATCAAACATAATTCGATTGAGGTTTTGTGATAACATAGCATTACAAGGAAAATGTGCTCAAGTCCTAGTGTATATTTTTTAGGGTTTAGGATGTTTTTTCTCTTCAGAAATTTTTTCTTTTCTTCTATTTTCCTTGTAGAACCTCTCGTCATGGTCATGGTTTTAGGATGTTTGTTCTCTTCACAGATCATTATTTCTTTTTATATTTACTAAATGTGTACATATTAATCACCTCCTTCATCTTTTGATGGAGGAGGCAAATATGCACCGGATTAATTTATTTACTTAACCCTTTCGTTAGAAGAGATTAGATTATAAATCAGTAGTAATAATCTAGTAATGGTGATTAGTGATTCGCTATGTACTGTAGGGAGCGCATAAGTTCATGCTCCTCTTATGGTTTATGTCCTGCTCCTCCTGTGTTCTCATGTTGGACTAACAGTTAATATTAATAGAATTTTTTGATTTTTTTATGAATTTTGTATAAAATTTTTAGTTAATATTTATACATTTTCCTGATAACAACAAGCAAACAAAAGTTCTCAGAAGTTCATCTTGCATGTAGTTTTTATCAAGCATGCATATTATCATCCTCTTCTAAGTTCAGAAAAAGGAAATATGCACGGTATTTAATTTATGTCTTTTGCTCTTGAAAAGTTAGGTTATAAATTAAATATTTTTATTCATTGAAAGCACAAGTCTTTATACCAAAAACAGGTTAAGTCTACATGACTCACTACGGTTTGTGTAACTGCAGACCATGTGTAATCAAGTTCTCCAAGTGGATTTTAATTTTATTAGTTTAAATTTAGTAAAGTTTAGAAAACTTTATCACTTTCTAAACTGTTTTTTCAAACCCAGTCGGACATTCTTCTTCGTAACTCTACGCTTTAATCCCTGTTGTTGATGTAGTTTTTACTAAACGCTTCTGAAGTCCGCTCTGAGTCAATTGCTCGTGATAAATTTGTTTTCTGTGTAAACTTTTTGTCTTTGATCTTTTCCTCTGCAAGAAGTGCACTTTACGTGCATATTCTTTATGAGACCTGAGGCTGTGATTATAGGATGTTTGTTCTTTCCATGAATCCTTTTTCCTCTTCCGAGGAAAGAGGATTCATGATATTCTTCAGAAGATATTCATCTCATGTACATGAGGTTCGTTAATTAATATTTTAACTTTTTCGATGAGAAAGGTTAGAATATTAACTAACGTCCTCTGACAAACGGCGCGATATAACAAGAAGGGCTCCGCACTTATACCCCAGAGATCGCAGCAGGCCGTCTTTTACTTATGGATTTTGTCCAGACGAGTTGGCTACTCCAGGATTGAGTAACATATAATTTTTAAAATTTAATTTAATTTTTTATAATAATTTAATAAAATAAACTTTTATAACACTTACACGTATTCTGATAAGAGAAAACGAAATTCACTATACAAGGCTGTGGGGAAGGATATTTCCTCTTCCTTGTTTTAACTTTTTAGTTCCCCGTAATATTCTCGTGGAAAAGTTTGTGAAGTATAAAAGTTAGATTTTTACAAAAGTCCACACTTAATCATAGGCAGTGAAAGCCGGGAACAGTTGAAGTAACAGAACCCTACAGCAATGTCACGGTTTCTCTAATCAATGTTGCTAAACTCGTGTGAGATTAAATGGTACTTAATGAGCGAGCACAGTCACCGCAAGACCGTTTGGAGCCGTTCACTGCGACGTGGCACTCGACGTGGTTACTCGACCGCCACGGTCGCGGTCGCAGTTTTCCTGTTCGCAGTCTCCCTGTTCGCAGTTTCCGCCTGATCGCAGTTTAGGTGTTCGGGTGTTCCCTGTTTCCATTCCCTGTTTCCATTCGCCAGTAACCCGCGATGACCTGTAACCCGCGGCGACATTCGCCCGCCAGTAACGCCATTCGCGCGTACAGCGTTTGGAGCCGTTAGCCTGTTCAGCCTGTGAGTGGCAGTAGCCCGTTCGCTCCGCATGCCAGTACTCCGCTCCGCATCGCTCGTTTCTTTCGTGCGCAGTTGCTCGTAGTTCACTTCTCGTATGGCGGGTTGTTTCCTTCCTTCACTGTTCAATTGGGGAGTTCGCTCGTTAGTGTCTCCTTCGCTCGTTCGCTCGTTCGCGATGTTCGTCGTCGCTCGTTCAATTCGCTCGTTCAATTCGCTTGTTCGCGTACTCGCTCGCTTCAGTTTATTTGCTCGTACTCGTCAATTTGCGTCAATTTGCGTCTATAGGTGTTTAGGTCGCGGTCGAGCTCGCTCGTACGCTGTTCCGGATATCAAATCGGTATCGCGTACTACGTGATTAGGTCTCGTCGTGAGTTTATTGTCGCTCGTACGCTGTTCCGGAATTTTTTTTTGGTGTTTAGGTCTCGTCGTTACAAACCACTAGCTGTTCCGTGCGGTTTAGGTTGAGGTGTTGACGTCTTCGCTTGCTCGTCTTTCATTTGACACCGCTCGCTCATCGCTCGTTTCTTTCGTGCTTTTCGTTGTTGACGTTATTGAATCCGCTCGCTCGTCGTTCATTTGAATTAATTCGCTCGCTCATCGGTCGTTTCTTTCGTGCTGTCCGTGCTATCAAATCCGTGCTGTTCTGTGTTTGCGATCTTGCAGTGTTTAGGTTCACCGCGAGTAAGCGTCCTCGAATCGACAACTCGTGCGAGATGTTATTCAATTTCGACACGGTTCATTTGTGGTGAATGTAAACAATGTGCTGGTGCCTTTGTGACGGACGAGAGGGCGATCAGCGGACGAGAGGACGATCAGCGGTATTTGTGAGTGGTTCTTGCTTTTCCTCTTGTGAATGAGAACAGTTTGCTCGCGAAGTGAAGTCGATCTCTTTGGCCGCAATCTATGAGTCGTCTTGCTGTACCTTGTGATGGATAATCAGATTTGTTATCGATGTTCTCGAGAGCTCGCTCTATCCGCGTTTACTCGTGCTCGTAAGGGCACAACCTTCTAGACTTGAATATTTTCAAAACGTGTAATGAGTGTTATAGAAGAGTCGAGGGTACGTCCGATAGTGTAGACGCGGATGATGAAGAAGATGCAAGTTTGTTGGTGTCTGTCGAGTGTCAATACACAGAACTTGTCGATGCACTGAGAGAGCTTTTCGCGGCTGAGGACATCGAGGACTCAGTTATCTTCTTCCGCTTGACCGTTTCTCTGACGGACGATAGTATGACTGGAGAATTCACGAGTTGGAACCCGCATAATGCTGCTTCAGCGTTATCGTACTGGTTGAAGCAGTATGTCATTCCGGAGTTTGAGATGACCAGTGGGTATTACTGAGATATTCGGAACCCACGAGTTTCAATGAAGCAGACCTCATTGTACAGAACTACGTGTTGGTGTGCATCACGGAGCGATAGAATTACATACCTGCAACTTGAAGTACCAGTAGACAATCAGCGAGTGCAGGAGAAGAAACGTAAGATAAATCGGTTTGAATGTGGGGGTAATGTCCGCATCACAGTAGACACTGTTCAGAAAGTTGTTATACTAACTTGTCAGCATCTGTTGGTGCACGAGAAACCTACGTATAAATTGAACATCTTCCCAGGTGAGGCTATTACGTTCTTAGAGGGGATTGCTAACATGAACGTCCGAAAGCCTGAGGTATATCGGATGCTTTGCGATAGAGGTATGATTAATCCTTTGAGCATCACTAGGGCCCAGGTAAACTTTTGGATCAGCAAAATTCAGTCGAGACAGTACTTACGAGATATCGATGACCAAGTGAGGAGCGCGTCTTTGTTGATAAGGAGCTCAACCTTTGCTGACAGAAAGTTCTCTCAGGTTCTGTATGAACACACAGACAACTTCATGGTATTCGGTTTTTGCATCCCTTTTTTTGAGCGTGTTAGCTCAGTCGTTGAGATTGTTGTAGATTCCACGTTTAAGACGAATTCTATGCGGTTCGAGTTGTTTGTCGTGGCTGCCAACTTCGGAGGCTTTGGCGTACCACTCTCTTATCTCTTTTATCTGAGGGTAGGCGAAGGTAAGAAGGGCAGTGGGTTGGAGATTGAACAACATCGAAAGGGTGTGTTGACTGCTTGGTTTGTTGCACTCCGAAACCTTGGTCTAAAGCCTGTCTTCGCGCTCACTGATAAGGACAGTGGGCAAATAAGTGCTTTGCAAGCTGCTTTTGTTCCTATGTACGTTCAGCTATGCATGAAGCATGCACAGGCTGCTGTTGAGGTGAAGTGTATGTGCTTAGGGAAGGCCACTTGTTCTTATCAAAGTATCGAGGCAAATAATCGTTTTCCTTTCATCGATCCAGAGTGGGGTTCAAGTTCTACGCAGGGTTCTACGTAGGGCTCGAGTTCTACGCAGGGTCGTAATATCTCACCTTCTCCCGCTATTAGAAAGGAGATTCTTACCTTGCTGACTCGGCATTATAACTTGCATAGTCTCATTCCAAATTCTACAGGTGAGTTCGAAACTTCTGAAGCGCTTCATTCCAAGGCCGTGCTTGAGATGTATGAGCTCTGTAGAACTCACAACTTGTCACTCTTGTGGAGGTACCTGTGGAGAGAATGGTATACTCCGTCTAAGTTCAAGCTGTTTAGTCGATCATCTAAACCGATTCTGTGCTTGTCGAGAACTACTAACATAGTTGAATCTCACTGGAGGAAGCTGAAACACGATTACAAATACGCATTGAATAGACCTCGTCTAGACCGTTTGACACTGGTAATTGCAGAGAGTCTAGTTGGGGACATGTTAAAAGTCTTGCAACAGGTTCTTAACGGGTGCTCTCATCCATCATGGTGGGAGACGTTTAGAGTGACCTGGCGTAAGTTGGGGACCTTGTCATCATCGAACGGCATCGTACATCACACCTCGGTTCAGCGATGGACTTGCTCGTGTCCGCAATACTTGAACTCGCCTTATCTTCTCTGCAAGCATCTAGTTAGCACTTATGGTCAAAGTGAATCGGTACCACCTCGATTCATGTCTACTTACAGGAGGTGTGCACACCCTTTCTATTGCTTTGACAGTGAGAGTCAGTTCTTTCAACGAGAGGTCGTCCCGTGTTCTCTCAATCCTTGGACTGAATATGTGCAGGTATCATCACAGCCTAATGATGTTACTTACGACCAGGACCTCTCATCATCAGTCATGTCCGCTGAGGAGGAGGATTTATCCGAAGAGCGTAGACATCAGAGAGACAACGTTCCAACAAAGGAGGGTTTTTTACGACGAGTTAATACAACTTTTGGTCATGTCAGAGATCTTCTAGAGATCGAAGGAGACAATATTATGTTTTTGATGGAACTCGACCGAGCCTTTTTTGTCTTCGAGCGGAAAATCAGAGATTGTGTGATGCGACAACGGTCGCGACGACAACAGCCTACTTGGGAGTCTACCGGTCCCTCACTGTATATGCGATGAGTAGCATCGCAACTATCAGCTCTTCACGATGAGTATGCCTATACCGAAACTGTTTACTTACTGTGTGTTTCAGGTGTGGTCGCTGTTTCAGCAGGTGTTGTCGATGTTTAGGGTAGTGTTGTCGATGGCGTTTACGGTAGATACTGTTGTAGTTGTACAGTATAAAGTCATCGATGTCGAAACTGTACTGGTATACTTCAGATACTGTTGTAGTTGTTGTCGATGGCGTTTAGGATGCAGTTTAGGGTAGATAATATTATTTGTAGTTTAGGGTAGATAATATTGTTTGATATCAGTATAATTGTCGATGACCACAAGCTTGCTTCTTCCGTTTAATTTATCGCTTGTTACTCAGATAACCCAGACGGTCCAGACCATGGAGGTCTGCTTGAGTTCAACTCTCAAGGGGGTGCTCAAGGTGTAGTCGCTTAGTAGTCGCTTAGCAGTAAGACAGCTGCTCGCTCATCGCTCTTATCTTTCCATAACAGTAGAGGCAAGTCAACTTCATGAGCTTTACGAGTTGGAAGCAGTACTCAGAGGAAAAGATCTGTAAACTTCCTTTGCAAATTTTAAGGCTGTCCACATGAAGAATTAATTTGTTGAATTTGCTGTGATAAACCCATCGTGACCACGTTAAGGGCTAGGCACTTGTTTGCCTAAAGTCTGTCTTGTTTGTCTTGTTTGCTTGTTTTCTTAATGTCTTGTTTGCTTGTTCTTTACACGTTCACGTTAAGGACTCTCTTTGGATGTTTAGGTCTTTACACGTTCACGTTAAGGGCTCTCTGAACCTCACTGGAGAGAGCGGTTCATCGTCGTGCCACCTTCGAGATCATATGTGATCTGTACCCACGTGTAGGCAGTGGAGTCTGATTTAGTGTATCTGAGTCAAGTTCGTGAGCTTCTGAAACATAAATGAACATAAACGTAAACAGCTTACGTTTACGAGCTTATGTAACGAGCTTACGAGCTTATGTTATGTAACGAGCTTACAAGCTTATGCTTAACGAGCTTACGAGCTTATGAGCTTACGAGCCAATAACCGTGCACGTGCCCCAACTGAAAACAGTCCTTGTGAAAGGTTCTTTACTTTCTACGAACCTTCGAAGGTCAGAACGGGACCCTTCTGATATGAACCCTTCCTGGTCTGCTATAATTTGAAAACTCATATCAAGTTGAGAACTGATCCAACCTTTTTTGGAGCAAGTGGTTTCTGTAGCATATACGAGATACTGTAAAGCTCTCCTTCATAAGTTATAAATTAGTCTTTTACCCTACATCCGAGATCTGAAGAGGACGCGTACTCGAAAATGCACTCGGAAACTTACTGGAACAGGCGCCCGCCGCCAGGAAAGGGGCTTTCACCAAATAATGTATTCTTTCGTGAAAGTACCGTTCTGCTAAAAGGCTGACGACCATCTCACAGCAATGCAACAATACGAAGAAATATATAACTTCAGGGAAACGGCCGCTTTCGTGCTTTCGTGCACAGGTTGTAGGGAAGTGTAGTCTTTGTACTCGACATGCTGTACGTCGCGCTACCAGCTCTACATACCGTGCGTCTCCACTATTCGAATTTCAGAAGGGTTAGTACTACCTCCACAATGTGACAGCATTCAAAGAAAATTCTCAGTTTTGGCTGCGCACCAGCGATTCTTCGCATTCGCTTACGGAATGCCTTAGGAGCGTCAATTCCAGTGTAGTGCCTAGGCGTTGAGAGGTGAAGAAAAGGCCGCAGTGTAAACATGCTTCCGTGCATTGAACTGTCTCCTGAACACAGTCCTGCACAAGAGATGTTCTGCTGATTGATTGCTTATGGACCCTTACAAATCTGTAAAGCTCTCCTTCATCCCTTACAATACTGTAAAGCTCTCCTTCATAAGTTACAAATTAGTCTTTTACCCTACACTTTCCCATCCCCATCGCTTCCCATCACACCTAAGCTGCTCTGTGCTTGAGAATAGACGAGTTTGAAATCTGGTCCAAGAGATGTAACTTAATTTAGTGGAAAACGGGAAAAAACAGATGCCGAGATCTAAAACCCCGGATGGTTCGATAGTTACATCTCATGTCACGAGCCGAGCACAGCCCACACTACAGCCACTACAGAGGGGTCGCTACTAACGATGGGGTCGCTACTCACGAATGGACAGGAGTGCAGATCGGTTTAGCGTCCACAGCTGCTGCCCACGGAGGCAATGAGACCCGTAAACTTTAATTCATCAATGCCTACCCAGCCATACAACGATACCTGCTATAATACATAAAATGATAGTACTCATTGACCTTAGAAAATATCCGTGATAAAACTCTGTCGAATTTCTCTTCAAATTGAACCTCTCTGAACGACTATCGCATAACTGTGAAGATGCTACAGTGGCCCGTCGACCCTCTAAACGAACGTCTACACTGTGCTCCGTAGTCGATGTTGAACTTATAGTAGGAGATAGTGATGGAACAAGATCTCGTTGTGCACATCGATATGCACGTTCAATTCGGAGGTAGCGCGACTCAGGTGTCTTGTTGTACACCGCAGTTAGCCTCACCATCCAAAAATGTCCAACTAATTTATCCAAGACAGCAGAGTCCTCTCGCTTCAACTCCAACACACTGAACTCGTCAGCTGACACTCCAACGGATTTGCAATACACAGCTTGCTGAACACTCCTGTGAAGTTGGACCTCCTGATTGTACACAGAACTCCAGATTTCGTTCTCTGAAGTTGCTGCTCCAGATTGCGAGCTTTACAGACCCCCTCTGCTTCAGTGGTCGCCCTGAATTACTCAGTAACTCAAATCACTTGAAACATTTTTGACAGTCGTAGCCCGGCTGACAGTGTACGCAACCACGAAGGTTTGAAGCGATTTCCTCAGTTCTGCTGCAATTGACACTCAAAACCCCAAAATCAACAAAAGTGATGCAGTTTTGGCACAATCCAAACTTCAATTAGGCATAACTCTTTGTTTATTGATCCAAATCGATCAAAAATTTCACTGACAGTGCTTGGCTCGACGAGCTCTATCTCCCTGTGCTCTCAGATTTCGCAGTACTCTCACCAATTGATCGAAATCCTCTTTAGAGCTCTATTTCTAAGTTTAGAGTTACACAAAAGACAAAAATGAACCAATGAGAGTTCATAGCTCCATTTGGTTGTTCTTTTGTGCCTTAAACCACATGGTAACTTATCTACACTCATAGCCAACCACGTCAAGCCCCCTAGAATACCAGCGTAAAACTTAAACTACCTAAAATGACACGCAGCCCCGAAAGATAACTTAAATCAGCTAGAAAGCGTGCATGGGTGACACGCAAATACAACCCATGAGCTTAAATCCTATCGACATGGTAATCAACCTACTAAGACTCAAAATATATAACATTTTTCAAAAATGAATGTTTCTGAGGTCTTAACTTCACTCAGAGAGACTAACGCCTGACAGAGAAGTGAATCATTTACTATGTGAAATGATTCACATCACGACATCCACCCCCTCCAAACTTGCACATCCTCCGGCATGTGCCAACTTGTTCAGTCTTCTGCTTGTTCTTTTTCATCGTCATTCTCCTCCGCCTCAGCCTCATCAGATACTGGGACGTCTCCGTCTCTTGTTGTCCTCAGCTCTGACTCCAGAAAGTTGAATAACTCGACTGACCCTCCGCGTCTCTTGAACAGTTTCACACGTTTGCCAGCCACGGATAGCTTCAAAGGAGTACCATCCAACTCACGCAAACTATAAGTGGCATTCTCATACACATCTAGCACAACATAAGGTCCGAACCATCTTCGAGAGAACTTACGAAGTGTAGAATGCTGATTCTCCAACGTGCTATCATATACCAGAACCCAATCACCAACATGTATTGGCTTCGGTCGTAGTCAGTGAGTCTTGTCAAAATATTCTTTGTTTCTGACTCGAGCCACCTTCAGCCTCTCCTGCGCATCAGCAAGATCCTCCTCCCTTCGCTTCAACTGCCTAATACATAAAGCAAGGAGTGAAGCACGATCTATACCAAGTATCCTTGTTAGCCAGCTTGCATTTCGAAGATTTCTCAAGTAGTATTGGTAATTCAAGACCGAAGAATGTAACTTGAACAGAAGTTAGAGTCCCAGAAAAAATAAAAGTTTCTTCTAAAACTGTTTCATAGGATTCTATGAGCACTAGTACACTCAACTGAACCATGTATTTCTGTCTAATTTTTTCTTTTACATATATATTTATAATAAACGCAGTCGGAAGAAATACAGTTGGTATTGACTAATGCACATAAAGGCGTATGAATACATAACACCTTATCCTATATCCGTTGCAAATATCTTTAGTTGACAAGCGTAATGGGTTGGTTTCTGTGGATATTTTTTCCTTGCATCTCTTATCTTTTGGAGATTAATCTTCATCGCGAAAGGTCCGGAACCAATAGGAGTGCAGAAAAAAATGAATAACCTGAAATAGTGATCAAATGACTCAGAACTTCATATCTGTAAGTAGTTTCAGTGTGACCCGGAACTGCTCACATATGCTGCAACTTGCCATTCACTTCTACAAGAACGTTGACCGATTACGGACCTATAAATACATACAGATAACTCTTTGCTGGTAGTAGGAATATGTTAAAGTAATTTTGAGAACTTGGGAATGCCGCAAGTTCTACTTCTCCTTTTGAGGTATGGTCGAGTAAATTTCTCTTGGTAAATTATCTTCCACAGTACAGACAGGAACAAGTCTTTTCAAACGTTGTTCGGACGCTAAAGTCGAAGATTCGAGCACTGTACAGTTTGGGATTCATCTTTACGGTTCGTCGGCCCTCCGCGAGAATAGCGGTTCTTTGGGGAGTGAACAGATGGAACGAAGATCTTGGGATAACGACAGTATTCAACGGAAGGTTAATATTATAATATGTGAGGAAACATCGGGAAACTAAATTGTCATAAAAAGAAACCGAGATCCAGTTCCGAGGGCTGCTGTACCGTCTAGCTCTAGCGGTGGGTAGCGGTCGAGGGGGGTTAAGGACAAGGACGAACGACCAAATTGCCGGAAGAGAAAGCAAGGAGCGCAAGGCGGAGCACTGTACAACAGATTGACTCCTGTCGCACTGGATCTTTCCATCCGTTTGCTATCAATGGGTGGAGAAAGGCCTTATCCATCTTATCCAGACTGGACCGTCGATTTTTTCTGTCTTCACGTGCTCAAGTTATCTGACCGTGAGTGCCCGCGAGGATATTCCACATTTTCCGCCACATGGGGATTTTTTTTGTCTCTACTTCAGTCCCAACAAGTGGCGCTCGGGTCCAGACGTCCTCCAAAATTGAATGCAATGTTACTTGAACCCTACAGCAATGTCACGGTTTCTCTAATCAATGTTGCTAAACTCGTGTGAGATTAAATGGTACTTAATGAGCGAGCACAGTCACCGCGAGGCCGTTTGAAGTCGTTCACTGCGACGTGGCACCACGCAGTTACTCGACCGCGACCGCGACCGTGTAACTTTACCATGCCATTTTACCACGCCTAACACCGCAGTTTTATCGAAGTTTCCCTGTTCGCAGTTCGCAGTTTCCTTTCTAGTAACCCGCGGCGAATGCGATAGTAAAACGGGTAGATTCAAATCGAAGTTCAAACCTGCGCAAGTTCAAACTCCGCGTCGCAATATCGTGGTATCATATCGAGCGAGGCAGGAAGAGTGTTGGAGTGTGCACATTCACAGCGCATCATCGAGTGTTCAAAGCGTTCTTCGAACTTGGCATTTGAGGTCGTGATGCAAGAGGAAGGAGCTCATGGTCAGAGGTCGGGCGCGGAGCGCGGGCGAGAGAATTGCACGAGTTCAGAGTGGCAGAACCTTCAAGCTGCAATCGACTGGCTACAAATCGGAACTCATAGCAGAGCTTATCGATTACGAGATCAAGTTGCACGATATGATACGGATGGATTTCGCACGTATAATGGATGTGAATCATGCTGTAAAAAACTCGATGCTGCGCTTGATTATTGCTCGAAATGCAAACGAATTAGTCATTGTATGAAACGTTATTTCAGGTTGCAGGTGCTACTGGCGGACGACTCTGCGGAGGCATGGGCCGTGGCATGGAGAAGTTCTGAAGTCTAAACCTTCACATATTTCTCAATCCTGAGTGTCAAAGTTCGCCGTCAGATCTTATCGTTGCTAGTTAAGCTTGAACTTTGCTTCCTGAACATATCAGAAGAGCCAAGAGACTTGTATGAACGTTTTTCAGTATCACCTTGTAACCTGAAGCCTATCCTTTGAGCAAACCAGCCACAGCCAGGAGTCTAGTGCTTCTCTAAGTAGACTGAACACAGCCTTCAAGCTCATATCACAGCCAGAAGGTTCCGCCCTTTCCCAAGGAAACTCTCAACTCTACACCGTGGTGACTTTGGTGGCCGTATCGATTCTCGCGGTTTAAGAATTTGGTGCGGTGTCGGTGCTCGGTATCGATGCCGTCTGTGCTCTCGGCGCTCTCGGTGGCGGTATAAGTGCTCGTGATTTACGGCAAAGCCGCGTTCAGTCGGTGGTGCTCGTGGTGATCTCGGTGGCGGTATCGGTGGTCGTGGTTGTTGTCGTGGTGCTGGTTTTCATGTTTTTGTTTTCGTCCTGACTGTGCTCGTTGGGAGGTGTTGGTCGTCCTTCTCGGCTGCTGCATCTTGCATCGTGTTGCTCGTCGCTGCTCGTCCTCTGCTGCTCGTCTCGGCTGTCTTGCAGTTGCTGTCTCGTCGTTCGCCTGAACTATCGTCTCGTGCTTCCTATCTCGTGCTTCCTGCCTCGTGCTACTGCTCGCTGCTCATCTCCTGCTGCTCATCTCGACTGCTCGCTGTCGATATTCTCGATGTGAGGTGCTCGTCTGCTCGTCTCCTGCTGCTTCGGTGGTCGACAGCGAAATAGTTCGGGTGTCGGTGCAGTCGTGTGTGCTGTACACGCGATTGCTGGACGCGATTGCATTGAGTGTGGTTGCGTATCGATGATTGAAGATACGTACGTATCTAGCTCTTTCTGTGTGTAGGGTGATCGAATTAGATGAAGGTGCATCAGTGGTGTTTACGATATAGGCACCTTGATTTGTGTTGATAAACGTCATGATGGATCCAAACATTGAGCAGAAAACCTGCTCGAGGTGTAACAGGACTCTACCAGTACGTGAGTTCATGATGCGTGAATGAAATATTGAGAATCTTGTTGAGATTCGTCAGTTTAAGCGTTGCAATCGATGTGGTGGTAAGGAGGTGTTGAATGTAAATAACGGTGATGTAGAGGGCGTAGAGGAGATAATAGAGAGTGTTGATTGCGATGTGGAAAATTTGTTAGATGTGTTAAGTGAGGTCTTTGACGATGAAGATGACGATGTGGACATCGTCTGCACTCGACTTCGAGTCCTGCTCGATGATGGTGTCTTTGCGCAAGCAAAGTCTAACGAAGAGCTCAGCGTGAAGGACAGTATCGAACAGACATGTGAGATGTTTGTGAAAGATGTTGTGAAACCGGACCTTGAATGCAGGTCCGGCTATTACTGAGGACTTCAGTATGTCCGAGCTTCCACATCGGGTGATCGCTGTATCGCCTCGCTTTGGTGTGTTTTACGAGATGATCGAGCAGCTTGGAGAAAAGCAGTTGATGGTGATGGCTCTCATTCCAGACAGCCAGGTAAACAGAAAGCGATAGAACGTTTTTCATGTAAAGGTAGTGTGAAGGTAGACATTGATCTCTCGCTGAAGACTTGTGTGCTTGTCTGTCAGCATCTATGTTCTCATGAACGTCCAACTTTTGGTGATTGTGCTATATCTGCTGGTGCCATCCAATATTTGAACGAAGCGGTGAATTCTTCATACAGAAAGCAAGAGTTGTATAGAGCATTGTGTATGGAGAAGCTTATAGATCCTTCCTTTGTCACTCGGAGTCAGGTAAACTATCACATTGCGAAGATTTTAGCTAGCTCTTACATCAGAAATGTCTCAGATCAGTTGGCATCAGCCCAAGAGTTGATAGAGAATGACAAATACAGTACGACCGGGTTCTCTCCAATACTTTTTGAGAATAACGAGAAGTATAGTGTCTTTGCTTTCATAACTCCATTTTTTGCAAATGCTGCTAAGGTAACAGAGGTTATAATAGGCAGCATGTTTAAAACTAATGCTGTTAGGTTCGAGCTTTTCGCGTTGAATGCGAATATCGGAGGTTTTGGGTTGCTTTTAACATATATGTTCTACAGCAGAAAGTATTTTGAGAAAGATAAAACTTGTAGCTCTCAAGGGGAAGGGGAACGCATTCAGATATCAGTCCTAATCCGGTGGTTTGAAGCGGTTCTGGAGCATGGGTTGAAACCTACTTTCTTCTTAACAGATAAGGATCTAGGGCAGATTCGAGCTTTGCAGTCTGTGTTTTATAGATCTTATGTGCAATTATGTTTGCGTCATGCACAAGCGGCTGTCGACATTCGATTGCGAATGGTAAAGCGTAATGTACATGCATATGATGCTAGTGCGGCTAGTTTGTTGTTCGAGTCTGTTGACAAAGAATGGACACATTCGACCTTAGAGGTTCCTGGACATATAGCCCCATTAGATACGAGGAGAGGTATTAACACTTGGTTCACTAAGCATTTTAATCGACATCCTCTGATTCCTATTGCTTGTGGAGTCTTCTTCACGGCTGAAGAGCACTACAGGGACTCCGTACGTGAAGCTTATGGTTGATGTTATTCTCGGAAGCTCGTTCACTTCTGGAGTTATCTCTGGAATGAGTGGTATCGTCTCGATAGGTGGACATTTTTCGCCAGGTCTTCAAAACCTCTTCTTTGCTTATCCCGAACAACAAATATCATCGAGTCGCATTGACGGAAGTTGAAGTATGATTATAAATACTCGTGTAATAGACCCAGGTTGGATAGATTGTGTGAAATTTTAACAGGTACGTTAGTGCAACACCTTGCAGATTCAGGTGCAACAAATGGAGAATGGACGGTTCTTCCTTTCGTGGTGGCGAGACTTTGGTCTCAGCTGGAAGAGGTGTTTGGAGGCGAAGGTGAGTTATGATGCAGATGAGCGGCATGAGGTAAGCACCTCGAAATGGATATGTAGTTGTCCAAGCTATCTCAATAGTCCGTATCTTTTATGCAAACATCTTGTTCAAGCGCATTCATTGACAAGTCATGGGTTTCTGATTTTCTCTTCCATTTATCGTCGACATGAGTATCCTTTGCTACAGTTTGGAGGTGTTGGGTCACTTTTTGACCGAGAGACGATAGCTGCACATTCAGTTCCATGATTCGAAGAACCAGTCCATTTTCCTGCTAAAGATGGAAACCGAGCAGATGACTCTGATCATGAGCTGGGCAATTCTTCCGTCCAGGTTATCATAGAGGAGCTCCGAAGTATAATGAGAAACAGCGAATCAGTCCTCCTCCGAGAATCATACAATGCTATGTTCCTTGCGCGGTTCCAGAAGTGCATGAAGTATTTTTCACGGAGAGTGAACGATTGCATTCATGCTTTGAATTCTACTAGACAACAAGCTACGTGGACGAACTCTGGTCCTGTTGATCTTTTGCGTTAGGATGCTATAGTTTATTTGTAATTTCGTTGGTTTTGTGTACAGTCATGCGGGGACAGTTGAAGAGACACTTCGGGGGTTTAGGGTGGGTTGAGGCTATGAGTTTTAAAGGGGTTGGCGGGTGGGTTTAGCGTATGAGGTTTAAGGGTGGGTTTAGGAGTTAGGGTCGTTGGTCTCAACTGGTGAGGTTATGTCAGGTTCAACTCCTGTCAATGACATTTTAGGTCCTTCCATGCTAGTTTCGCCTCTCTCCACTAAAAATAAGCAATGTTTTAAAAATCCGATGCTGTTTTATCTTTTTTTCATTCGTGCAATGCAGGACCGACCTATTTCAAACCTGGAGCGAGTAGCGTGCAATTCGAAGCGGGAGCTGCTTTGAATGATATGGCCGGGACGTCAGATGTATAAGTTAAATGTCTTCTCTTCAACTACTTACAGTTCTCTCAGACGAGAGAGATTCCTAAACTAGTTACTGCTTATAGCGAGCCGCTTGTTATATGAATCATATCTGTAAATATCTGTTCATTTCTGTAAAATGAAATCTATCTTTTTCTAAACGTTATCTATATGAAAGCAAAATGTCCCACGTCCAAATGATGTATGGTAAGTCAATGCATGCTATTCCCAATTGTCGAACCGAAGACGGAGAAAGAACTTGCTTTGTTTGCTTTGTATGCATAAAACTACTTGCTTTGTATGCATAAAACTTCTATACGTTCTCTGTAAAACAGCCCACACTCTCCAAACCAAACTCCGTAGAGGGACTTATGGAAAAATAAAGTTCTTAACTGAAAACTGGAACCTCTTTAGAATACTTTGATTCTTACGAGGTTTCACTGTAGAAAGAAAGGGCAAGTTAAACTCCTGCCAATCTCATTTTGCAAAAGAGTTAAATGTTGCTGTAGTAGGGTAGTCCGACCCCACGCAGCCCAGCCCAAAGCCCAAAGCTTTGGCATCGCCTCAACGTCAAGCACAGGAGGAGCCTCATTGTTCTTCAACGTGAATGCGATCTGATTTATGGATGGGAAGTATGGAGGGAAACTTTACGTTTAGTAGGTTGTCAGGTTAGCTTAACCAATATCCAATATAACCGTCAGAATAAGAGCTCGGTTCACGAGTCCACACAACGTTCTGTTCTTGTTACGTCGGATTGGGTGTGCCTGAACCACATTAAGTCCACTTATAACAGAAAATCCTCTACACTCCAACCTAACATATTGCAACGTTTATATACCATACGGTGGACTAGGAAAGGAGGTACAGATTAAACTGACCATGCTAATTCAATTCTCCCAACCTTAACGTCGTAGTTTGTACAGCCCCGGCAAATTCCATCGTCTTTTACGGCAACTTTTGAGAGCATTATGTAAAAGACGATGAAATTTCAAGTATCTCAGAACGACACAAATTTCTGTCAATATGATATTCATAGCATATACATCATATTCTCTGAATTTCAGCGCGTTCTGATATGTTCAGAAAAACCGCTAATGCTAAAGACAACCCATTTGGGGTACCTTTGAAAGCATTATGTAACACATAATTTCAAAACAAGTACATCCTGGTTTGATCGACCGATAACATCAGGTGTGTGGGTTTGTCATGATGATTTTACAAATTTAATTATTTATTCATTTCATTTTTTGAATTAAATTTTTTCCCAATCGAACAAATATATTATGCTGGCTAGCATAGAACTTATTAATTACTCGTAAGTTGTTTTATTCTTTGGACGTAGCGAGGTTTTTCAGCTCCGAATGGTAACATGAACTCCTAAAATATGTCTGTTTTTCTTTCTTCTGCTGCTCAAGTTGTGAAGTATGACAAGTCAATAAAAGAATGAAAGATAAACCAAACCCTAAATCATAGACTATTTTAAATAAAATATTATGGAAACATAATCAACCAAGGAAGAGAATATAAGTTATGGATTTCGAATTTGGAATATTTGGGAAATTTGACATTTGAGAGATATCCTAGCTTGATTCTCTAGTTGAACTGATTTAGTTAAACTAATTCAATCCGCCAGGTCCTCCTCTGTGACTGTTGCGTAACAGTTGTTGTAATCGACGTGACGCTGATATCGAATACCTTATCTCCCGTGACTTCAATTAAGTAGATGCATCTGGCTGTCATAACACGAGTCATACTCCGTAATCACTATTGAGTAAACAGTCCGCCTAATTTTCTAATTTTTTCCGTAAGAGTTATAGAGTTTGGAATAAATAATACTTTAAGATCATATATTATGAAAAATAATGCTCACAAATTGTTGGTTTATGACACCAACATTATAATCGCTAGTTAATACATGTTAATATTTATATGGTTAGTTTCGAAAATATTAATCACGATAAATTCGTATAGGATACAATGGAAAAGAGCCACTAAACTCTAAACTGGTTAACGTAAATCATAGATATATTAAACTTTACTGTTATAACTGATATTTCAAAAATTATGTTTTCAATCCAAATAGAGCGTACATTCAATACAACGCACAGTATGTTGTATATAAGAGAAACTGTATATGTTAACTATATAACTTCCAGCCCAGAGATATACGTAGGGAGATTTTTGTTTGGTATTGCTTCGAGGAAACCACCACCGAATCCGCGGGCTCCTCCTTCGAGTCCAGAGATATACGTTAATGTATTCATAATAGAGCTACATGTTACTTCTATAATTCTCGGTTGGAGTATAAAATTATCATGGTAGATGAAACTCTTGATATCATCTCCGGACAGACCGCAACATGTTATCCATGTGACTTAAGTAGACACTTAATATATATTATAAATTGAACGAATGAATCTGATGAATAACGAAATAATTTTTCAGATTTTACTTCGTATAGAAGATACTGTGCGTTATATTTGAATACAACATACATGGTACGTTATACCTACACATAACATGTAACGTTCGACCGCAGAACTCAAAACAGATTCTTTAATCTCTAACCAATGAACTGCCGAACGTGAACCTCCCTGGAGACCTGTATACTTTCTTTGTGTCTCCAGATCCAGTTCGTTAAACTATCAGCTAATGAGCACAGAGGATTTAATATCTATTGAACGGGTTTCGAATAACCAACTAGCCTTTTGTAGGTCTCTGGTCAATCTTAGGTTACTAAACACAGGTGGAACTATTCTAGACCTGAGTTGCATAAAATTTGGGCAGCGCTTCCGCTATTGGTGATCAAGTCGGAACGCCAGGACTCACAAGGAGCAACCGCCAAGACTAGGAGACCTAGTAGATGCTAGGAAGTAGGAAGGCAAAGTAATTACACCAAAATAAAGTCAACACAACACCAGATGCGCCCAACTCAGTTTTGGCACACAACCCAAGCCTACTTATCAGAATGGAGAAAATCACGGGCTCATATACATTACATTGCGTTTACTTGCTGACAAGGTCACGCAGCGCTCTTGGACCAGCAATTCTTCACTACTCAGTAACTCTGCTGTGAGAAATTAACTCTAGAACTAAGACTTCACCAGAGAACCTACTTTCACTCTGAACGCCCTGATTTCTGTTACTCAACAGATCAGACCCCAAGCCAGCGATCTAATCAACACCCTATCATTCTTGTTGATCATAAGTCTGCTATCCAGGTCTGCTCTCCAAGTCTACTCTCCAAGAAATCTGATTTGCATTCAGTTCTAGCTCTTTGCTTTCTGAACTCCAAGATACAATCTCTCTATCCTGAAAATACAGTCTCCTCTCCTCACCACCAAGAGTGCTCTTCTCCAAAAACTGAAAGCAGATAATGGCTCATTTAGGGTTCGCGACCCTCTTTATCTGGTCTCTTTGAGTCTGTCTTGTGACCTTGTAGCTGCCACCTTTTTTGGTAATCACTGCCCGAATGATATTTGGTTGGAAAGCAAAAGATGTTACAATCGCCCCAACTAACAAAACGTAGTTCTTCCACTGAACTGCGATATCTGCAATACCACATTAGGAATAACACTTTCTCAAATCCAGAGAAACACTACCCCATCCAAGGTAAGGTTAAGCTCTTTCTCAGAACTATGCTCCATTACCGAGCATTCGTTGAAGCTTTCGGGTGAGACTGAACTCTAGCTTCCAAGTGGTGAACTCGTCAGTTTCTTTTTATCCACCTCTTTACTATGATACACCATAGTAGCTTCAGCATAAACCTGATTGACATCCGACAGTCATAAGAAGTCAGCAGACCACAACTCCACCTTTAGACGAGTAGATTGGTCAGATCTACTCGGTTCCAGTGTCCTTGAAGGGCCCTTTGGCATGACTCTTCTGACTCGATTCAATCCACCGCTTAGCTGGAAGAGACCACTGCGGACTATCGTCTCACAAAGTATCTTCGCAGTGGTTCCTAGAACTTGTACAAAGCTAGATCATCCAGGAACTCCCAAGCTTCACTTACCAATCCTTGGACTCTACCTGTCCAACGACATAGGTATTGAGTAACGGGTTCTCCAGCTCCATCTGGATTCGGTGATGCTCGATGATCTACTATCTCAATCGACTCAAGATCGTCAGCCCTTGATAATGCTTCTAACACCGGATGCCATTTTTTATATCTTCCTGGCAATGACTCTAGTTCTTCACGAAACATTTTCAAGTTAGAAACATGAATGATGGGATGATAATGCTTCATACTAGCTGGAAAACGTAGCTTATAGGTCACAGGACCTAGCTTCTTCTCAATCAAGAATGGTCTTGCCCACTTTGGAAGAAGCTTCTTGGCTAAGTCCACCCCTGCTGGGATTCTGAAGTTCTTGGTTCGTAACCAAACTCTCTGTCCTTCTTCGAACTGTACGTCTTGTCTACCACGGTTTGCATACTTGGCATACCGTTGTTGTGCCTTCTCCATGTGTTTCTTTGCCTCTTGAAACACAGTACCCTGAACACGTATGAAAGTCTCTAGATCTGGAGGATCTTGATTTGACCTTCCTGCATTTTCATGCCCCTTGGTAGCCAGAGCTATAGGAGTCCAAGGTGCATGAGAGCTCCGATAAACCACTTCAAATGGTTTAAATCCTGTACTCGAATGTTTAGTGTTGTTATATGTAAACTCCACCAAGTCCAAGTGCTCGTTCCAATCACTCTGATCTCGCATGATATAGTTTCTCAACCCTTGCTCCACTATCTGTATAGTCCTCTCTGTCTGACCATCAGTTTCAGGATGATAAGAGGAACTGAACTTGAAGGTAGTTCCGAGTCTTCGAAACAAACCCTTCCAAAACTCAGCTACAAACCTCCTGTCCAAGTCTGAAACGATGTCTTTAGGCATCCCATGATACTTAAGAACATATCGTATGAACAACTCAGCCGCACCTTTTGACGTCACTGCTTCCCTACAAAGGATGAGGTGAGCTTGTTTGCTGAAGCGGTCGATGACAACTAGCAAAGTGTCAAAACCTCATGACTCAGGTAAACCGGTGCATAAGTCCATACTTATGCTCTCCTAAGGCCCATCAGGTATTGGCAAAGGTCTCAACAATCCTGCAGGTCTCCTCCGCTCAGTTCGTTGTTGTTGACATGTCAAGCAAGTCTGCACGTACTTGATTACATCCTCCAACATGGATGGTCAATAGAACTGCTCTTTAACTCATTGCAACGTTCTATTCTGTCCTCCATGTCCAGCCAGTTCACAATCATGACATTCTTGCATGATGAGAGTCCTTAGAGATCCAGCTGGAACATAGACCTTGGTTTGCTTGTAAAATCAAAGGCCATTGCGAAATGAGAGATTACGTACCAATGGATCTCTCTCTTGTTGGCTGGTCCAACGTTGAGCATGAGGATCGTCTGGCAATGCTTGTCTGATTCGATCCAAAAGCTCCTCACTCGTGTCTTGAGTTGTTAACGCCTGGACACGTCTGCTTAACACATCCGCTGGAATATTTTCCTTCCCCTTTTGATACCGCCATTCGATATCAAAACGTGCAAGTTTCACTTGCCATCTCTGTTGTTTGCGGGACAAACGAGGTTTACTCTGAAAGTATGTATTACCCTCGCAGTCCGTCACAACAGTAACCTTGCTTGGTAACAAATAATGCTCCCAACGCTTCAGACAATGAACAACTGCGAACATTTCTTGTTCATGAGCAGGCCATTTCGCCTCTGTCTCTGAGAACTTGTGACTTTCGTAAGCCACTGGATGCTTTTCTTACCTCAACACTCCTCCAATGGCCCATTGAGAAGCATCTGTATGAACCTCCAAAGGTTCTCCCATCTTTGGAAGAGCTAGCACGGGCATTTTTGTCAATGCTTGTGTCAACCCTTGAAACGCTCTTTCAGCTGCTGGATTCCAAACAACCTTGGAAGCCTTACGCAATAAGCCAAACAAAGGTGCGGCTTTATGCACAAACTAATAAACAAAGCGTCGAAAATATGTGGCTAACCCAAGAAAAGATCTGAGCTCATGAACACTCTCAGGTCTCTTCCATTCAACAATGGCTCGAATCTTAGCTCTGTTAGGGTGAATACCATGCGCATCGATCAAACATCCTAGAAACACCACACTCTCTTGTCCAAAAGAACACTTGCTCTTCTTGAGGTAGAGTTGATGTTCTTCCAGGCGCTTAAAAACTATTTCAACATCTGCTAGATGCTGATCCCAAGTGGATGAGAAGATGATGATATCGTCAAAGTACACGATAACACTCATCCAAAAGATCTTTGAAGATCTTGTTCATCAGCCTGCAAAAAGTACCAGGTGCATTGGACAATCCAAACGGCAACACTGTATACTCAAACAAGCCATACCTCATCCTTATAGCCGTCTTTTCTTCATCTCCTTCTTTGATCCGGATTTGATGATATCCAGAACGAAGATCCAACTTGGTGAAGTACTTTCTTGTGGCCAACCGATCTGTGGTTTCATCCATGAGAGGAAGAGGATACTTGTTCTTGACACTAATCTTATTAAGTGCACGGTAGTCTGCACACATGCGGATACCACCATCTTTCTTGACCACGAACAAGACCGGTGCAGCATAAGATGATATGCTGGGTCGTAAGATACCTTGAGCTACCAACTCTTTCAACTGAGTCTTCAGCTCTGTTAGCTCATCAAACGACATGCGTCTTGATGGCACTGCAATAGGTGTAGCCCCAAGAACCAGATCAATGGCATGATCCACGGCTCTCCTCGACGGAAGTCTTGTTGGTAACTGATCCGGCATTATATGAAAATACCTCTCAATCAGTACTTGCATATCAGGGTGTATGGGAAGAGCAGCCACACGTTCTTCCTCATCCGTCTCAATCTTGGTTTTAGACATCACTGCAACCCAAGCTTCGTCTACCGACTTGATTTGCTTTCCAAACTGCCTAGCTGTCAGATTTGAAATGCCACCTTGGCTCGTTGGAACCTACGGACAGCATGATTTGGCTCCTTAGGTCTCTCTTTGATGATCAATGGATGGGGTTGACTCAAGCCCCATTGATCCATGACTATGACGTTCCCTTCCTGCACATCTAGCTTTGTCTTGGTCTCTTGTAACCAAGACCATGACAAGATACCCTCCATTGTGTCACCTAAGTTCATAACTAGGAATTCCTGCTTCCTAGTCACCCCTCCAACAGTAATAGGAACACTCATGAGCTTTTCGGTAACGGTTGTGCTGCCTTGCACAAACCTCACCAATAACGGGCTCATGATCTTGGTTCTAGTCACCCCTAAGGTCCTGACTAATTTTTCATCCAAGACATTCACATCTGCTCCAGTATCAATAAGCAAACAACATCGTTGGTTTCCTATTTTCACTTCAATCCATGGCAAAAAATCCCCATGTTCTACCAAATGCTCACCAGCACATACCTCTGCTCTAGTAGTCGTCTCAACTGGTTCTTCAACACTGGTTGTCTCTTCAGCTGTCAACCCACGAACGTTGCTCGCTGTTGAACGTTGAGGACACTCACGAGCAATGTGACCGTCCCGTCCGCATCGAAAACAAATGATCGTCCTTGAAGGTGTAGCACTGCTAGCTCCACTGCTCCTAGCACCTGAAGTCGAAGCTTGGTTGGATCCTGCATTGGATGCATAAGATCTAGTAGGTCGGGTCTGAGTAGGACCACGAGTAACTCCTTGCTGTTGAGACCCACGAGGAAACCTCCTTCCCGCTGCACCAAATCTTCCACCACCACGTCCTCTACCACCTCTACTCTGAGAGGACGCTATCTGTCCTTGAGGATTGCGCCAAAATCCTCTACTAGGCTCGCCACCACTTGTTCCACGCTGAACATGGAGGGCTGCACGGTGTAGTTACGTTCCCTAGTGTTCTCTGATGCTTCCAGAAATGCAAACAAGTCTTGCATGTCCTCGGACTTATGAAACATAACCCAGCTATCAAGCACACTAGCATAGAAACCTTGCAGATCTTTCTTCAAGTGAAACAGCAAGTCGGTGCGATCCACCATGTGCAAACGAGTAACCAACTCAAAAAATCGCTGGAGATACTGTCTAATACTCCCTGTCTGTCTCAGATGAATGAGCTCTAGTCGAAACTGTGTAGCTTCATCCACTGGTACCAAATGTCGTCGGAGTTCATCTTTCAGCTCCTGCCAAGTGGACATAGGAGTTGTACTGTTCAAACTCCTCATCCGCTGTTGACCTCCATACCATTCTTTAGCCTCTCCTTCCAGTCTACTAACAGCATAGGTGAACCAACTGCGCTCATCGAAATTCTCCAGGTAATTCTCCATTTCAGTAATCCATAACTCAAACCTGGAAAAGCTTTTCTCACCGTTGAAGACTGATGGTGTCGCTGGTTCAGCCCACTTCACTTTCCGCTTGTGTCCTTCTTTGGCTGAGCTGCCTTCCGCAACATTCTCTTGCACCTTCTGTGACCCATCTTCATTCTTATCTGCTTGAGCAATATCAACTGCTCCTTCACCTGGTAGTGCGAAATCCTTGACTTGCTCGATTTGCAATACAAGGATCTCCGCTTCCTTCTCTTGTGTCGCTTTTGCTTGAATTAAATCCGCCTTAAGTACCTTGTTCTCAGCTTCCACTTGCTCAAGTCGGCCTTCCAACTTTCTCAGCAATGCTTTCATCTCGTCCAACTCAGTCGACACAGCCTCCACTGTCGATGGTGTTCAGCAAAGACTCAACTTGAGCCTGCTCTGATACCAACTGTAACGTTCGACCGCAGAACTCAAAACAGATTCATTAATCTCTAACCAATGAACTGCCGAACGTGAATCTCTCTGGAGACCTGTATACTTTCTTTGTGTCTCTAGATCCAGTTCGTTAAACTATCAGCTAATGAGCACAGAGGATTTAATATCTATTGAACGGGTTTCGAATAACCAACTAGTCTTTTGTAGGTCTTTGGTCAATCTTAGGTTACTAAACACAGGTGGAACTATTCTAGACCTGAGTTGCATAAAATTTGGACAGCGCTTCCGCTATTGGTGATCAAGTCGGAACGCCAGGACCCACAAGGAGCAACCGCCAAGACTAGGAGACCTAGTAGATGCTAGGAAGTAGGAAGGCAAAGTAATTACACCGAAATAAAGTCAACACAACACCAGATGCGCCCAACTCAGTTTTGGCACACAACCCAAGCCTACTTATCAGAATGGAGAAAATCACGGGCTCATATACATTACATGGCGTTTACTTGCTGACAAGGTCACGCAGCGCTCTTGGACCGGCAATACTTCACTAGTCAGCAACTCTGCTGTGAGAAATTAACTCTAGAACTAAGACTTCACCAGAGAACCTACTTTCACTCTGAACGCCCTGATTTCTGTTACTTAACAGATCAGACCCCAAGTCAGCGATCTAATCAACACCCTATCATTCTTGTTGATCATAAGTCTGCTCTCTAGGTCTGCTCTCCAAGTCTACTCTCCAAGAAATCTGATTTGCATTCAGTTCTAGCTCTCTATTTCTGAACTCCAAGATACAATCTCTCTATCCTGAAAATACAGTCTCCTCTCCTCACCACCAAGAGTGCTCTTCTCCAAAGAGGGTCGCGAACCCTAAATGAGCAGATAATGGCTCATTTAGGGTTCGCGACCCTCTTTATCTGGTCTCTTTGAGTCTGCCTTGTGACCTTGTAGCTGCCACCTTTTTTGGTAATCACTGCCCGAATGACATCTGGTTGGAAAGCAAAAGGTGTTACAAACATATGTACGTTATGTTCTGGGGAAGACGGTAGTCTTTACCGGTATCTCCGTTCGGCTGCTCGGCAAACACAAAATGTTTATCTAGTCTGGTAAAACTAACGAATTTTGATCTCACCGACCGTCGGTCACTCAAAAGATCATCTTTGTAAGAACAAGGCTGGCAGCTAAAGAATGGACCTAAAGAATCACCGGAGCGGAAAAGGTATCGGTTTAACTTCATTTATTGCTTGAAAATGAAAAGACATAACTTTGCAGTGCTGGTTTAGATAAAAATACAGTCTACAACAGACAGAAAATCCTGTCAACAGAACTAAAACGTGAGAACTTTGATGAAAAGAAGAAATGATACGAGATCATTCATATTGCTTTCAGCCTCTGTAAATTCCATCTCATCCATACCCTCACCTGTATACCAATTCAAGAAAGCTTATCTCCTAAACATAGCAGTGAACTCCTCGCCTCCTTCTAGCTCATTCTCCCTCTGAACATAGCAGAAGCCGTGAGATATCTCCCATGCCGGGGATCAGCTACACACATCATGTTCTTGGCATCCCACATCTGCCTAGGTGAGCTCAGGCACACTAAGTGCCCTGTACTTTGGCCTCTACAATCTGCAAAAACAGCGAGGGAGCTTCACTAGTAACCTAAACAAGGGACCGCAGACAGCTTTGACTGAAAATGTCTGTCAACGGGTAACACAAACTGAGCAGAGGAACTCATCCGTCACTGTCACTGTCTGAGCTACAACACGATGATCCTTGGTTGTGAACTATCATCTCTTCCAAAGGAAACATGACATCTACTGCAGTTAGTAACTTGAAAAGATGGTTATGCGCTCTGTCTGTTTCATTATTCGCTATCTTGTTCAAATGTTCTAAATGTGCTAAAAGCTCTGTTATCCTCTACACGTTCGACGTCTGACTAGCCGCAACTACGAGTTCCTGCTTCATACATAACAGACTTCGCGATATGTATTCCACATACATCATAGCCCAACGAACATTACCTTGCGAGTAACTCCAATGACAAGAGCGGCTCCTCTGCCGGAAAGTCTGGTGTTTCTGAAGCATCTACAAATTTCTCCTTGTCAACATTCATGATCGAATGAGCAATGCCACTTCAATACATTAAACGACCAAACCTGGAACAACACGAGACAAGCACCGAGCAGGCAGCAGGGATCCGGCAGCAGCAGTAGACGAGAAGGAGGAGCAGCCGAGACGAGCAGAGATCCGGCAGCACCAGGAGACGACGAGTGACGAGCAGCACCTCGATGAGCACCGAGCAGACCACGGTCAGCCGACCACAACCACGGCCACGACCAGGTGATCACAACCACGACCACGACCACGGTGACCACTAAACCAGACCACGATTGTCACCACGACCAGGTGATCACTAAACTACAACGTAAAAATACTACTTATGGGTCATTAAGATTGTATCTTCGGGACATTAAACTCCGGCGTGCAAGACCTTATTAATTAGTCAGATTGTGACACAACTAGATGGTCCGTTGACGTTGACAGCCGCGTCTTGCACCTTGACGAGCACCAAAAAAGTAGCAGCAGGAGACGAGCAGCGACGAGGAGATGAGGACGAGCAGTGAAGGACGAACAGCTCGACGCGTGACTGCGTGCACACGATCGATCGCCCACCACGACCGCAGCCACCACGATCACGGCTGGGTCGTGAATCATGACCACGGTCAGCCGACCACACTCACGACCACGACCAGGTGATCACAACCACGACCACGACCACTAAACCAGACCACGACTGTCACCACGACCAGGTACCACTAAACTACAATGTAAAAACACTACTTATGGGCCATTAAGATTGTACCTTCGAGACATTAAACTCTGGCGTGCAAGACCCTATTAATTAGTCAGATTGTGACACAACTAGACGGTCCCAGCAACTGACTGCTCTAATGGGAATGGGAACCACCAGACTTGTCGGTCATGGACGCTCGTGAGGAACAACATAAAACGTCACTAAATAGTGAGTCTGTACGGACCAGATTATGTTGCAGAAAAGAAGCACAGAAGCAAACTTTTGCTCCTCTCTTGTCATTGGTTGAATTTTTCCTTTCTTTTCCTTTCTTTTTCTTTATTATTTCTGCTGAGATTATTTCTACAGGTCACCTGACCTCGGCGGCGCACATGGGCTCCCGACTCCTGACTCCATTCTGGACAGAATCTAGGGGATGCTCCTGTATGTGATGAGAGAAGTCCGGAGAAATCTCCAGCACTCACGTAGAAAGGCAAGTCATATAAGATATGTCTTGCTACGGTTTAGTAAACACGTGAAGCAATGAATAGCAAACGGACGGAAACATCCCATCAAGCCTGACAAAGGAAAGAAGGACCCGAAGGGCCAAGCAACTGACACCCCGAAGAAAAGAACACCGGGGCTAAATCGGAACACCGGGGCTATCAGTAATTCTAAAGTCTTCTATCGTAACTATAATGTCAGACACAGGTAAGTCAGTACTCATGCAAACAACAAGTGCACATGAAGTAGCATTACCTACTACAATTATTCTCATGTGGAACGCGCTTGCTAAAGCTCTATGTAGAGCAATGAAAACTCGATGTCTAAAAAACATAGTGCAGAAAGAAAGAGAAAGTGGTACTCTTTGACGTTTTTCATGATAAGCTCTGGTATAATCTCAGAGAAAGACGTCGAACTCCAAAGCTGTCGATCGGTATATCTCCAAGACTAAAGAGATGAAGCGATGTCCGACCTGCTTACCATTATACTTGGTCACCTTCGCTGCTGCCGTCACGCCTGCAGCCCATCTTGGAGGATGGATGATCACTTGTGTTGTCACTGAGTCCCGTGTCGGATCCGTAACAACCACATCTGTCATTGAGACATGATCCTCTCTCATCATGTACAAGTCAGCTCTCACTGATCTTCTCGTCCGAAAGACATACCAACACTCTCTCCACGTCATGTAGTCGCTCTCCTGTGCTAAGACAAACATGACGTCTCTGATGGCATTGTGGGTACCTATCCGCTCTCCATCATGAGGACCGCGAGCAAGATAACGATCCGAGGTGTCGAGCGAGACACCGCACTCGTAGATGGACAGTGCCGAAGCAATAGATTGGACCAAGCCTAGGCGGAACCTTATCGCTGTAGAGAAGATAGTTGGTGCGAGTCGGAACGCTCTAATGCAAGATCGAACTAAGAGCCAAGAGCCTGCACCCTTGCTCGAACAAAAGCGGAGTCGAGCTCTAGTGTCCCGTGAGATGGAAGGATCCACTAAGAGTGCATGAAGAACCTGCTGGAAGTGGTGTCTTGTCATAGAGGACTATAGTCCACGAGATCCATTGGTAGCTAGGGTATCGAATCAAGGGTGTGTCTCACGTGTCTCAAGAGTCAAACTATCTCTTGTCTCACGGAGACACATCTGTAGTGGGTAAGAACCATCCTCCACTTACGTCACATAGCTCTCCAGAATTAGTCTATCTCGTACAAAAAAAATGACATAAGAGCCAAGGTGCTGAGAGGGCTCAACTACCTAAAAAGATATCCAAAGCAGTCTCCTCCATGGATAATAAACTCACCTCGTCACATAATATCGAGAAAGATGTATGCCTATGTGTGAGAGGTCCTCCTACACAATCAAAGATTCCCGATGTGAGAATGTCACCAAACATCCCATGATTCTCTTATCAAACTCTCTAAGGCGCGAGATGAAGATAAGAGATGGAGGTAATGTGCGGAGTAAGTTACTAAAACGACGTGAAATGGAAGAGAGAAATATATCAAAAGTAATATGTGAGTCATCTAACATAAAGAGATAGTCGATATGCAAAACGTCTCCGCAAAGACAATAACTAATAACTTTTCTAACGAGAAAAAGAAAAGAAAAAAAGGGAAACCCGAAACTCAATCGCAAAGGAAACTAGGAAACAATAAGGCGAGAAAATGGCGAAAAGCGAAAATCAGACAGTCCCCGGCCCCCCACTCTTTTCCTGCTCGTTTAGTTCACTAGGAATGTAAGCAGCAGAACTTGTCCACGCGGCACCTTTTAGGAAGCACCCACCTGATTCTAGTTTCTTGTTCACTGGGGCTGTTAGAACTACCTCTTGTTTTTGTTCTTCTCCTCTGGAATCTGATGGGTTTCGGAGCCACGCCTCACGCTTTCCTGACGGGAAAAGGAAGAAGAAGAAAGACCAAAACATTTATGATATCTGCACTCTTCATACGCGAGTTCCATCCAACCACCCACGAATAGTTCCATGCGCAAATCATACCGAATCTGCCTTTTGTTCAGGGCCCTTCTGCAGCTTAGCTTCACACTTAGGATTCTCAGCGCTCAGGATAAGTGTTGACAGACAGTCATGTGGCAGCTGCCTGGCTGTTGTCAACTAAGAGAGGCAAACGATTCCAGTTTCAACGTACACAGTTGCTATTGACTGATTCTATGGCGTTCGATAATGTCAACGGAGGTAACATCCTTTAGGCTGATTCCTACACCGCTAGCTGGCTAACGCAGGAGGTGGGAAATTTGCTCATGTAGTAAACAACGTTTAGGGTTGTAGTTGCAACTTGCAAGCATACGAGAAGAAAACAAGCTGACAGGCCAAGACTGTTCACTCTTATACCCAGGAAACAGTGCAACGGAGGTAACATCCTTTAGGCTGATTCCTACACCGCTAGCTGGCTAACGCAGGAGGTGGGAAATTTGCTCATGTAGTAAATGTAACGTTTCTCCGACATAGTAGTTGCAACTTGCAAGCATACGAGAAGAAAACAAGCTGACAGGCCAAGACTGTTCACTCTTATACCCATGAAGCAGTGCACGTGGTAGGTAGGCAAGAACTGGACGTCATAATTGAGCTAATATACTCATTAGCAAGAACGACACAAACATGTGCCAGAATGACGTTGTCTAAAACCCTCACACCTACTAGTATAAGTACCATGGTCGAAGTGGAGTTATTTCCAACATACCGTCTTTTTGTTGGGGGCGGAAAAGCTGATGAGCACGATCACACTTTGAGTAGAAAGACTTTCAAGTCCTAGTTCGAGTTTCCTTGCAAGTTTGTAACATGGTTGTTTCGCCATCCTAGAGCTCTATCTCTGAGTTCTGTTCGGTCCATAATCATCTGAGGCATTCTTTTCTCAGTTCGTAGTCATGGAGATCCCAGTTGGACAGCTTTTGATGTCCAGACTAGCAATAATCTGTATTGTCCTGTTAGGAGTCGCCCTGTATTCCTGGACTACACAGCAACCTCTCGAACCGAGAACGATAGTTGAGATCGCTGAGAGAGAACTGCCGATTACATCCTCACCTGTTGTCTCGTGCTCTGGCCCAGGCAACTCGAGCTGCTCAGTCTTTAGTACTTACGGTGTGTGGGTCGACCGCAAGGACTGCAACGCTGCAGAAGTAGTGTACCCAACTACGGAGCAAGAGCTCGTGGCAGCAGTAGCAGAGGCAGTAAAGAAAGGACAGAAGATGAGAGTGATAAGTGGACACAGCCATAGCATCCCGAAGCTCGTCTGTCCTGGTGGTGACGGCGCTGGGTTGCTTATAAGTACCAGAGACTACAACAAGAAGATCGTTGTCAATAAAGCCACTCTTACTGGAACTGTGGATGCGGGAGTTCGACAGAAGACATTCTTCGACCATATAGCCACCCATGGTTTGGCTTTCCCTCATGCTCCCTACTGGGCCAGCCTTTCCATCGCGGGGCTCCTAGGAACAGGAGCCCACGGGAGTGGGAGTTGGGGGAAAGGGAGCTGTATCTACGAGTACGTGACGGCCTTGAGACTAGTGGTGCCTGCTTCTGCCGAGGAGGGATATGCGAAAGTGATCAGTCTGATGCCAGGAGTCGATGACGAAACGTTGAATGCAGCTAAAGTCTCGCTGGGTGTGCTCGGAGTTATATCAACTATCACTCTGCAGCTGGAGCCTCTCTTCAAGAGAAACGTGACCAACGTGCAGATGTCTGATTCTGACCTCGAGACTCAGGTGGTCGTGAATGCACAGCAGAACGAGTTCGGTGATATCACTTGGTTTCCTTCACTCAAGAAAGCCGTTTACAGGCTGGACAATAGAGTGCCTGTTTCGACTGAAGGTCTTGGAACGAACAACTTCGTTGGATATCAGCCCCTGGCAGCCATTTTGCGTGGATCTGGACGGATTCTCGGTATGTACACCTGATGCTTTTTCGCCCTGGCTCCTTGCAGTTGGTAGGCTGATAGTCAGTATATCTAAAACCTGAAAGAGTGCGTGCTCGCGTACGTGCTCTTTCTAGCAGATTCGGGCCTCATGACCGACGAGGTCTTTAACTGCTTCTGCTTTATATCACCTTCACATGATGGGAACGGGGATTCGAACTTCACGAATGCTTTCCAGTTATCACTCTAGACAAGTGCCAAAACTTGAAGAAAGATTGATTGAAAATATTAACCATTGGCAAGAACTCGAATCGTGGTTGCTGCATGCATTTTAGCCATTCGAAATGTTAACCGAGGAAGCGCTCATTACACACTGGTTTGTCAAAGAATTTGGAGAAAAGAATCTAATGCCTTCTGAGACGGGCAATGTGTTTAGTACCCAAACAAGCTGACCTAATTAAGTTGGAATACATGATTTGACAGAGGAACTTTACGAGGTCACAGGCAACGCGCGAGCGAAGTGCATGGAGAGCGAAGCTCAGCTGGCGATACTCAACCTGCTTGGTTACGGCTGGACTAACGACGGATTGTCTTTCGCAAAATACCCGGTCATCGGGTACCAAAACGCCATTCAAACCAGTGGTTCATGCGACCACTCGAGCAGCAATTACGCGTGTGCTTGGGACCATCGCAGTAAGGGCAAATTCTACTTTCAGTCCACGTTTTCCATCTCGTTCGAGCAAATCGACCGCTTCATCAAGGATGTGAAAGCTCTGGTAGCCTTAAATCCTGACAGCTTATGTACACACGGACTTTACAACGGAATAATGCTGCGATACCAGAAGAAGTCGAGCGGTGCTTATCTTGGAGAGACGGAAGACTCCGTGGATCTGGATTTCACGTACTACCGCAGCTACAACGCCACAAGTCCACGACTGTACGAGGACACGATGGAGGAAATCGAGCAGATGCTGATCTTCGAGTATAACGCCAAGCCTCACTGGGGCAAGAACCGGCCTGTGGCTTTTATTCACGCTGCCAGCATCTACCCAGACCTCCCTAAATTCCTCCAAGTTAAGAACCGACTCGACCCTCAAGGACTATTCTCTAACGACTGGACTGATAAGATGCTGAACGTGAATGGCGCCGCCGCAAAGATTCAGACCTTTGAACCTCACTGTGCTCTCGAGGGCCTCTGCATTTGCCACGAGGATATTCACTGTGCTCCCAAGTCTGGCTATTTGTGTCGCCCCGGCCTTGTTTACAAGGACGCTCGAGTTTGTCGGTACGTTAGAAATCATGGTAGTACTTGATACTAAAGCCAGCTGCTTCACACGCAGAATTGTCGTTCTTAAACTAGTATACTCGGGGATCTGAAGGTTGTACAAGCTAAGAACCCGTGCGTGTACTCACGGCTGCAGTCATAGTGCGGTAGTCAGAGCAGTATTAAGCATTTCGCCGATGTACGTAGCAATAGCACAAGATATATTATAGAGCCAGAAGTCAGTTCTAGCTTGGAAAGGAAAGGGGAGGGGCCTGAGTTCAAGACTAATCGAACCTTGAAAGTGTACATATTGTAGGACCTTGTGCAGATGCGTATAGAAATTAAAGCTGCGGTGTAATGACACTGCAGTTGTACCATGTTGTATAGCGGTGGACCGCAAACCCTAGAAAGCGATCAGGTATCGGACAAGTGTAACGATTGTCGCCCACTTGTCATGAAAAAGTTTGGACTTTGTTATAATGGACGAGCGAACCTGAAACTTCAGGCTGAAAGCGATGTGCTAACCGAGCAACTGTCAGGACTGTCAAGCACTTTGTCATGACACAGTTTGGACTTTGTTTACGCGCGAACTTGAAAGCGAAACGGTAACCGCAACTGTCACGATTGTCAGCAACTTGTCATTATTAAGTTTGGACTTTGTAACTCACAACGATATATGGTAATGCCTTATTCACCTCTGCCTTATTCCTTAGCTATTATAATGGTTATTTATTAAGCTTAATTTATTACCATAAATTAACGGAATCATAGGGTTGGAAGCGCGTTGCCATTCGCTTCACTTATCGTTCTATAGGGACATTTTCGCTCTTCCCAGTATGACTAACATTTAACAGTTATATATTAATTTTGATATTTCTTTAAGTTTACTTTAAAATCTTATATAATATATAATTTTCATAACATAAAAGACGCAAAGTTCCCAAATTTCGACCGAGAATTGTAATAATATTTATCTTTATTCTATCTTACCTATTTTGAATAAATATATAAAATTTTAGTTATCACTTAACTCTTTTATTAAATAGTATATTGAATTTTAAAAATATAAACTATGGTGTGAATCATAATTGAGGAGCGCGTCTTTCAGCGCGCCCTTATTGTTTATGTCTGGGTCTTCTCGTGTCTCCATGCTGGCTAACATTCTAATATTTATAAAATGTTTGGATCTTTCTTGTCAACATCTTTCTTGCCAACTTACATCTTCTCCCCGAAGTTGATCTTCCATGTATATAGATATACATATATTCACACACAACCATGTTACGTCCTACGTGCATGGATGCAGCTAATAATAATAATAATAAGCCAAAGGATTAATTACAATAATGCTCCCCTCGATTATAAATTAGTCCCTAACTTGAGTACCACGACCGTTCGAGAACGTCGCGAGAACCCTCAATCGCCGCGTTTCTGTGACCCTGCGTCGTTCTACCACCCGCCGGGAATGGTTTATTGGTAACTGGCTTTCTTTCTGTCCCATTCGACTTAGAGAGAAATCGACCGGGCCTCTAGGGAATCCGGACGCGCGACTCTGCTCTTCGTTCCGAGAGGATTCTTGCGTGTCCGTCGCGCTGCCGGACATCATCGACAAGGCCTCTCAAGTGTAAGCTCTAGTATAGATTCTCACATGAGCATCGTCGCACTGACGAGCCAGCTCTCCAGGCGACATTCGATCGATCGCTGAATGGTCTCATTAGAGTTGAATGGTCGATCTTCAAACTGTGCGCTACATGACGAAATCATAAGATTAGCTTGTTGGGCATCTGTCATGAGATATCTTGAGTGCTAACAGTGTTATAGCAGTTTGCTTGATTTCGGTTTCCGAAGAAGGTGTACACTACTGACGCTCGTTCTTCACCTCGTCTACTCAGGTAGCAGGAAACAGGGATATATAACCAAATCCTAACCTTCTCGGTAGTGTGAAGGTAAGAGATCGACGTAAGTAAGAAGCACATAGATCAATTCAGTCTTTAACGACAATGGCGAAACAGAACGTAGTTGCCTACTGTCTTCGATGTCGCAAGAAAACTCCAATGGTCAAGCCCAAGATCTGCAAGATGAAAAACTCGAAAGGACGCAAACGCTTAGCGGGAACGTGCTCGCGCTGTAGTACCAAAACGAGCCTTATCGTAGGCAATAACATCCGACTCTGATGCCCTCTACCGTCCCTTAATTAGAGAGAGAGAGAGAGAGACGAGCAAGATCTGTCCGTTTCTGTGATTAGGCACGTGCTGGGATGGACCCGAAAGAGAGTGAAGAAGTTGCGACGAGGCTGCGGGTGCCAAGCTAGTCGATTGACATAGTCTGTCGCAGAACTGAAAACGGTAACGTTGAATGATACAAACTTCACACAACCTGAGAAATACAGAAAGCGCCTCAAATCAGCAAGTCGACGTTTTAATTTGGAAGGTAAACACTGATATTCTGCATGACCGAAGAGTAGATTTGAGTAAAGTAGATTCTTGTCAGGTCGAAGACCCTCAATTCATAACTGAAAACAAAATGTCAAGCGGATCGAGTTATCGGCGACCACCGAGGAAAAGGAGGAGAATTGACACCAGTGCCACCGTGCCTGAGACTTTCATACCTCAGTTTTCTCCTACACCAGTCCCGCCTCCCGCCGTTCCGCCTGGAGGAAATCCTCTTTCTGAGCCTCGGATCAGCAAACTGCACCAATCAACTGATGTTTTGGCTTCAGCGTGGGGGTTATCCAAGCCTCCACATGTACAAAAGTGATTTGATCCCAAGGGAAGGATGACGCCCACTCTATGTATTCACTTAGCGGAGAAGACGGTGTCTAAGGCCGTAACCGCACCCACATTAACGAAGCCGGTTTTTCTCCAGACGCGCTGTTACGGTTGGAGATAGACGTGTTCACCGCACAGTACCCGGTTTTAGTCTTCGCGGCCGCAGGAAGCCGGTCCGTACGCTTAATTCTCCATTTGCGAGATAGGCTCGAAAAGGGTGGGATTTGGACGAAGGCACAGATTTTCGTCCTTTCGCACGAGTGCTGGTCCCTCCCCGCGCATGTGAATTTAACACGAATTCTAGGCTGTGCTGCGATGGAGCGGGAAGGCAGTAGCTCCTCGAGCAATTCGGTGTCCACATGTGCAAAAATGGAGCGAGAAATGCCCGAGTCACCAGAGCTGAGCATTCGCGGTAAGAGAAGCGTTTCGCTGTGTGTATCAGAAGAGAGAAATGAAGAATATTGCGGTTCACTTGCTAGCGTTGTGTGAAGCCTCTCCAGCCTTTGCAGTTTCGGTCGTAATTTATAGTGTCGTAACGTTACTTTCATTTTCGAGTATTGTAAAGTGGAGAGTGCAAATGGCTTTGAGACGAAGGGTTTTAGAACTGTTTGATCTCGTTGCAGATGAGCCTCCGGTGCCTGGAGAGACACAGCTCGATGATTCGAAAGGGACAGTTCTGAGTCCCGACAGTCAGATTCGACATGAGCTGTCATTTCGTTTTCAGGCTGCTGCACACAATGATCGAGTATATGTATCACCTCCGAAATCTTCATGAAATCATGAGAAGTCCTCCCGACGACGTTGTTGGAGCTGAGGAGGCAATACGAGATGAAGGAGTGTCACGGATACCAGTTGGAAGCAATAATGTTCGATTGCATTCCATCCCAATTTCTGAGGTCGATGGTACCTCTCAGCCAACCTCGCCGCTGCCAGGTAATTGTCAAAAGCAGAGTAGGTTTGTGTGGCAAGATTGACAAGTGCTGCACCTGATTGAGACGAAGCGATTAGAGCATGAGGAGCAGAATAGGAGTTCAGGTCTGAAGAAGATGATAACGACGGTGAGCAAGCTTCAGCAGGTTCAGTCGTTCCTTCGTGCTAAAGGTGTGGTTATCACGGACATAACTGTTATAAAGAACAAGTGGGAGACAATGATAACCGGGTACAGAAAAATTCGAGATCACAACAAGGTCTTTAGAAATGCCCCCTACACCTCGTTGAGTCGGCAAGAACGTGAAGAGAAGAAACTCCCCTTGAATTATCCATTGCACCACTATCCGCTCATTGATTGTTGTTGGTATGGTCTTCGACCTGGCACAACCCCGCCGTGCATGGTCGAATCTCTCACTCCGAGTAATGGTCCTGCCGGTCCAGATAGTGATGATGTTCAACCAGGTCCTCAACCTGGTCCTCAACCCGGTCCTCAACCGGATTCTGAAGTAAGGAATTCCACAGATATAGATGCCGAGGAGTCCAGTCGTCATAACTCAAGAAAACTGAAGCGTGAAATGAGCCACAGTGCTTCTGCTCTGAACCAAACTCTCACGTGCTTTTCTAGCTCCATAGTTGAGGTAGAGAAACAAGAACTTGAAATTGATAGAGAGAAGTTGAGTTTGTATAGAGAACTAGAAGCTCAGAAACTCCAGCAAGAGAAGAGCAAACAAGAAGGGACTAACGTTCGATCCAGCCAAATTGTTAGTGTGTTAGATAAGATGGCAGAGGCATTGGCTCACATTGGCAGTGCCTTGACCAGAAACTGAAGAGTTCATAATGGTTTCACTGTTCTAGTTCCGGTATCTACACTCAGAACATGAAGTTTGTACAGTTTCCTCATTCTGAATTTTCAGCCATTTTTATGTATGATATTGGGTAAGGAAGCCCATTTCAAATGTGTTTTTAAATTCGTGTTGTCTACTGAGTTTCATTTCGAACAGCTGAGTTGTTTGCAAGTTTCAGGTCTCCATAAGAATCTATCATGTTTGAGGTCGGAGTCCATGTTTATAGATTCACTTACTTACTGTTTTAAATTCTAGTTGTCTACTGAGTTTCATTTCGAACAGCTGAGTTGTTTGCAAGTTTCAGCTCTCCATAAGAATCTATCATGTTTGAGGTCAGAGTCCATGTTTATAGATTCACTTACTTACTGTTTTAAATTCGAGTTGTCTACTGAGTTTCATTTCGAACAATTGAGTTGTTTGCAAGTTCCAGCTCAGAATAACAATCTATCATGTTTCAGGTCAGAGTCCATATTTATAGTTTCACTTGCTTACTGTTTTAAATTCGAGTTGTCTACTGAGTTTCATTTCGAACAGCTGAGTTGTTTGCAAGTTCCAGCTCAGAATAACAATCTATCATGTTTCAGGTCAGAATCCATGTTTATAGATTCACTTACTTACTGTTTTAAATTCGAGTTGTCTACTGAGTTTCATTTCGAACAGCTGAGTTGTTTGCAAGTTCCAGCTCAGAATAACAATCTATCATGTTTCAGGTCAGAGTCCATGTTTATAGATTCACTTACTTACTGTTTTAAATTCGAGTTGTCTACTGAGTTTCATTTCGAACAGCTGAGTTGTTTGCAAGTTCCAGCTCAGAATAACAATCTATCATGTTTCAGGTCAGAGTCCATGTTTATAGATTCACTTACTTACTGTTTTAAATTCGAGTTGTCTACTGAGTTTCATTTCGAACAGCTGAGTTGTTTGCAAGTTCCAGCTCAGAATAAAAATCTATCATGTTTCAGGTCAGAATCCATGTTTATAGATTCATTTACTTACTGTTTTAAATTCGAGTTGTATACTGAGTTTCATTTCGAACAGCTGAGTTGTTTGCAAGTTCCAGCTCAGAATAACAATCTATCATGTTTCAGGTCAGAGTCCATGTTTATAGATTCACTTACTTACTGTTTTAAATTCGAGTTGTCTACTGAGTTTCATTTCGAACAGCTGAGTTGTTTGCAAGTTCTAGCTCAGAATAACAATCTATCATGTTTCAGGTCAGAGTCCATGTTTATAGATTCACTTACTTACTGTTTTAAATTCGAGTTGTCTACTGAGTTTCATTTCGAACAGCTGAGTTGTTTGCAAGTTCCAGCTCAGAATAACAATCTATCATGTTTCAGGTCAGAGTCCATGTTTATAGATTCACTTACTTACTGTTTTAAATTCGAGTTGTCTACTGAGTTTCATTTCGAACTGTTGCCTTCTTCTGCAGATATGAAGGCTATCTTGGTGGTTGTGACTACAGCGGTTGTGCTCGTTACAGAAATTGTGGCGGAGTGGGTGAGAGTTGAAGAGGAAGAGGATGATGTCTCAGAATCGTGGTTTTGATATTATGGCCGTGCATGACTCTGTCACGCGAATTGTCTTCATGGCACAACAACTTATCGTTCAGCATCTCGAGCAAACTGAACATTATACATGGTGGGTGAAGCCAAGATCTTTAATATGGTTTGACTACTATCTCATGAAGAGTTATGAAGAAGATCGATGGATTAGAACCCTTTGAATGCTTAAGGCATTGTTTCTGCAGCTTGTTGCTCTACTTGGGTCATATGTGTCAAAAGCAGATACTCATTACCGGAAAGCAGTCCCCGCCGAGGTTCGAGTTGAGGCAGCATTACTCAGACTGACCTCAGGCATGACTCATTTTCAGGTGGGCGAAAGGTTCGGTATAGGAGAGAGCACCTCTCAAGAAGTTTTTGCAGATGTTGTGTCTGCTGTGAATGGAGTCCTTGGTCCTCAGTTTATCCAATGGCCTACTGGATCTGCTATGGAACGAGTGTCTCAGGGTTTTCTTAGGAAAGCTGGTCTTCCAAATTGTCAAGGTGTCATAGATGGCTCACATATTAAAATCAGAGCCCCGCCAGCCAGAGAGCTTCCTGGAGAATATTACAACAGAAAACAGTATCACAGCTTAGTGTTGCAATGTGTGTGCGACACAGAAGGAAGTTTTCTTGATGTGAGTTGCGACCGGGCAGGGTCGAACCACGACTCACGAGTTCTGAGAACCTCAGCCCTGTGGACCCATATTCGAGACCGCAAAGTGTTATCAGAGCCCATAGTTACACTACCTAATGGATTTTTGGCTTCACCCGTATTTGTTAAGAGACTCCGGTTATACGATGGAAAGGTGGTTAATGCCCCCGTTCTCATTGAACCCGAGGTCACCACATGTACATAGACTATTTACAGAACGTCAGATAAAAGGTAGAGTTTGTATTGAGCAAGCCTTCGGTGTTCTGAAAGGTCGCTTTGCAATTCTGAGTGTTGGGATCACCAGTAGTGTGAAATGGGCAGCAGAAATAGTGAAGTGTTGTTGCGTGTTACATAATTTCCTTGTGCACCATAGAGTTGTGGTTTGTGTAGATTCGGCTGTCACCACGTCCTCTGTGACAGCGACCACGGATCGAGCTCATAACTCTGCCAGGGAGAGTGACAGTGAAGTTAGAGAAGCGTTAGCTGCATTTTTGGAGTCGTCTTCAGCTCCTTGATGCTTCAAGGACCCTTGAGGTGTGTATATAATTATTATTTCGGTCCTTGCTGTATTATTTCGGTCTTGCTGTATTGAGGATATCTCGCTATTAGACTTGTTTCGATTTCGCTCTCGATGTATCACTGCTTCGAATATGGTATGGAATGATAGTCGGTAGTGGTTGAATAAACGTAGAACATGTCTCGAAGTACCATTTAAATTTTCTGTTTTTAGGCTGTAGTGGTTGAATTTATCACATCTGCTTGAGGTCGAAGAAGGCTGGATACCTGTCGATAGTTGTTGAGCATCTTCGCTGGGCTTCGAGAATTCAGTCCTTCACTGTCACTGTTTAGTGAGTCGTCTCAACATCGTCAGAATTCTCATTTTCGGTATCAGACAGTAGACAACATGGGTGAGAACTCAGGACTTCGATTTCGTGTGTTGTTTACAGTCTGAGCTTCAATTCGATGTTAAGTGGGTTTACTGATATGCACATCGAATTTCTGCAGGAAGGCCAATGTGGACCCTGGAAGAGGACTTACCTCCACAGCCGAGGTTCGAGGTCGACTGGTGTGCAGATGAGCCTCTGTCCGTAGCGAAGATACACCGAATTGACGGTTCAGATAAGTGGGAGGTTGTTGGTGCAGAGCTGACTTGGGGCATGGAAATCGACCCAGAAGAATTGAAGACGATGTTTCCTGTGTGGCACGAATTGTGCTTGCAGTGGTGGGAAGATGCATTACATGTCGGCGAGGCCAAGCCCCATGATTGATCTTCGGTCCGCAATGGCATCGGACATCGACCCAAAGATTGAAAGGAACGTTCGATGGATAGTTGAGATCCATTGTTCCTCACAACAAAATGTCTTCGAGCTTTCGATGCTGATATGTGCCGAGTTCGCAGTCACAGGTCACAAAGCGAAGCGAAAGCTTGTCAAGAAGAAGATCGAAGATTTATTTGCAGCTCGCTCAGTGGGTGCGGTAGACCCAGTATTACTTTACGGGGTGGACTCAGAGTTCCCGTGCCCTCTAGATTGTGTAGACTGTTCAGTTCCTTGGGAGTAGGGAGGTACTTGATATGTATGGTATCGTTGCCGAGGCACTTGATATGCAAATATCGTTACCGTTTTGTTCTACTGCTCGTGGTCATGTTCGGTTTTCTCGATCACCAGCTCTCGAAATTTTCATTCGTTTACATTTCATCGAATTTGATTTGCGTCTTGTTTTAGTCGTGGTGCATTACAGAGAAGTCTCTCACGAGCTGTTTTACGTCCGAGCTGTTTACCTTTACTCGTAGGTTACAGTCGCACGACTCACGGTTAGTTTGCGAGCTGTTTGCCTTCACGACCTGGAAACCTTTCGAGGGGTGAACTTTCACAGGAGTCACGGATTGTTTACGAGCTGGTTACCTTTACGACCTGGAATAGTTATGAGCTGTTTACTTTTACTCGTAGTTTACAGTCGCACGACTCACGGTTAGTTATGGAGCTGTTTGCCTTCACGACCTGGAAACCTTTCGAGGGGTGAACTTTCACAGGAGTCACGGATTGTTTACGAACTGGTTACCTTTACGACCTGGAATAGTTACGAGCTGTTTACCTTTCACAGGACTCACGGTTTGTCGAACCTTATCATTTACGACCTGGAATTGTTACTAGCTGTTTTTCTTCGCACTGTAAGCCGGCCTGTCTCTCACCCAGGGGTACCTCAGATGACTAGGATTACTAGTGCACCCTAATTACAAAGATTTAAGTACACCCATGCTCACTTCACTCAACTCTCTGACCCGTATGGTCACATCGGTACCTCTAATAGCGTTCCTGCACACAAGTTCTAATCCCGCTCTCAACATTACATCGCAAAATACTCAAGGACTCCCAAGGTCTCCAATGCTCACTTTACTTACAGTCAGGAAAATGAGAGTGTCTTCCACCTTCTCAACTCCTCCTTATATACTCTACAACTTCTTACCGTGGTAACTTTCACTAAGTTACGTTACCTCATGGTAAGTGCGCAATCCAAAATAGTAAAACTTCTAAAGGCTACTAAGACTCAAGAATAGCACACACATTACTTGTTCTACTTTACTAAAGTAAGAGATTCTCCTACTTTAGCTTTTGTAAAGTGTTAACTTTCCACGCTATCCAGTCGAAAGACGACAACACACTAATACGTCTTTTGAGGAGCATCTTTAGATCTTTGTGCATGACTTTTCATCATGCATCCAATCAGCGATGGTCAACAAAGTTACATACTTTTGGAAAGCATATTTAGAGCTCCGCACTTGTCCTATAGTGCCATAGTGGAACCTCTAATAGTTTCCTCAACTTAGTTATAACTATCTCAGCTAGTTATGACTACTTTTGATCACTCTAAATTTAGATCTTCAAACTAGAGTAACCTTTAAGATAGTCATACCTAATGAAATGTATATAAGCATACACACAAATAATGGGATACTTGTGGTGTGACATTTACCCCCAGACTTAATTTTCACTCCGTCCTCGGAGTGAAGTATCACGTTGATGGAACTTCTTTAGCTTGTCGTGGTTCACTCGGTCGAAGAACGTACCACTCCTTTCTTGAAGATCGTAGGTGCCATTACTCCATACTTTGGAGATGATGAAAGGTCCAAAATATCGACGTAAGAATTTCTTTTGAACTCGCTTGTGCCTAATAGCATCCCATAACATCACCCACTCACCCTCTTGAAATGGCTGTAACTTCGTTTTGTTCTTCGCCAAGCGTTTGTCATAGCTCTTCTTCTGTTGTAGCTGAGCCATCTCAATTCGTTGAGCTGCGTCGTCTCTATTCTCCTCCAGCTCCAACAAGGTTTCTCCCCTCTCTTTCTCAGCTATTGGACCACCCTTTCTCTTCAGTCCAGCTTGCAAGGTTTGAAAGGTGGTTAGGTCGAACTGGATTGGTAATCTTGATTCCAACCCATACACCATCTTGAAAGGTGAATATCCCGTAGACGTCTTCACTGTTGTACGATACTCCCATAGAACCGCATGAAGACGCTTGTCCCAGTTGTGTTTGGCCCCTTCCATGTCAGCATCCTTTGCTAACATTTGACACAAGGTAAAGTTTGTCCTCTCTACCAAACCGTTTGAACTAGGTTTATATGAAGTAGTAACCCTCTGAGAAATGGAGAAGTGGGTGCACATAGCAGTAGTCATACCACTCACAAATTCTCGACCCCTATCAGAAACTAACTCCAGAGGACATCCAAACCTAGTAATGATCCGTTCGTACAGAAATCTACCCACCTCAACTTCTCCAATAGTTACAAGAGGTCTAGCTTCTACCCACTTCGTAAGATAATCTGTGGCTACAACAATATACTTATTGTTGCGAGGGGTGCGATTCAAAGGCCCAACAAAATCTATTCCCCATTTCTCGAAAGGTCCAAGAACCGGAATAGATCTAAGAGGAGTGGAAACACTAGATTTGATAGCGAAAGCTTGACAAACATCACAGGTTTTACAATACGTCAAGCAATCTCTAAACATCCCCCTCCAGTGATATCCCGCATCGAGTATCTTATGAGCCGTCAACTTGCCTACGAAATGTCCTCCACATACTGGACCGTCATGAAATTCTTCCATGAGTCGTAGAGACTCCTCCTTGCTCGCAGCTCTTCTCAGGACCCCATCAACTCCTTCACGGAATAACACACCTTCCACCACCGAGTAAGGTTGACTTCGTTTCACCAGTGCCTTCTTCTCTCTGGTTCGCATCCCATCTGGATAGACACCTTCCGTAACAAAATCCCAAATTTCTTGATATTCTATTGGGATAATAGAGTTGCTCAAGACCATCAAATCTTCGTCAGGAAAGGTGTCATCCACAGGCTCCTCTCCATCCCCATCGTAAGCTCTAGATAACAAATCTGCATTCGCGTGTTTCTTCCCCGGTCGATCACAGATCTCATAGTCGTACTCTGACAATAAGAGCTTCCACCTTGCTAATCGTCCTTCGACCATAGGTTTATTGAAGATGTACTTCAATGCCTTATGATCTGTAACGATAGTGAACTTGCCTCCTATGAGATAATGTCGAAATTTTCTCAAAGCATAGATCACTGCTAATCCTTCTCTCTCTGTCACAGAATAATTTCTCTCTGCCTTGACCATTTGCCGACTAGCATATGCGATAGGATGATCTCTACCTTCAACATCATACTGACTTAAAGTACATCCTACTGCTATATTTGAAGCATCCGTATATAGAATAAACTGTTTATTCCAATCGGGCTTAACCAAGATCGGAGCTGAAGTAAGAGCTTTCTTCAGTTCCTCAAAGGCGGCTAGAGCTTCTTCATCTCCTAAAATCAACACGTAATCTACTCCCTTCTTCAGATATACAGTCAAAGCATACGCTTTATGTGAGAACGAGAGTATAAACCTTCGATAATACCCCACCATACCTAAAAACTGTCGTAGCTTAGTGAGAGTACTAGGAAAAGGGAGCTCTAAGATCTTCTGCACCTTCTCTGGATCAACGGCAATGCCGTCCTTGGATATGATATGACCCAAGAGTAACCCTTCCTCACACCCAAAAATACATTTCTCCGGATTGAGAGATGCATTTGCTACATCTAAACATTCTAAGACCTTCACAAGGTGCTCAAAATGCTTCTCCTTACTCCCATAAACACAAAAGTCATCTATAAAATCTCTCACAAACTTTCCTAGAAAAGGTTCGAACACTTTGTTCATAAACCTTTGAAACGTCGCAGGAGCATTACACAAACCAAATGGCATGACTCGAAATGCAAACGTACCCCACGGAGTAGTGAAAGTGGTCAGGTGTTGATGTTCTGGTGCAATTTTGATCTGGTTATATTCGCTATAACCATCTCCAAAGCTGTACCATTCGTTTCCCGCCACTTCTTCCAAGATCTCGTCAATGAAAGGTAGAGGATAATAATCCTTCTTTGTGACCGCATTGAGCTTCTTGTAATCAACACACACCCTCAATTTGCCATTTTTCTTCTTTACGATAACAATGGGTGATACCCATTCAGAATGCTCCACCTCGTAAATGAACCCGGCAGTGTGCAGCTTCTCGATCTCTTCTTTCATCAGATCCGCAATTGGAGGACTCACTCTTCGTTGCTTCTGTCGCACCGGTTTGACTTCCTTCTCTAACTCGATGCGATGCTGCTCCAGTGTGACCTCCCTCAGATCCTTGTAACTAAATGCAAATACATGAATGTATTTGCGAAAGATCTCTTCGAAACAACTCTTCTCCTCTTTAGTAACCTTCGATCCATAACGTAAGGTGGCAATCCTTCTCTCCACCTCCTCGGGAGTCAACGGTTCTTTGTCTCTATCTCTTTGCACTTCCGGAGAAGGGAAAAGATCCACTACGTTCACACCCACATTTCGTTCTTCTCTCTCCTCTTCTGACGATGTATTTTCAGATTCTGAATCTGAAGAATTGGTACCTACATCAGAAGTAGTATCGACAACTTCTGACTCCCAGTAGTCCGATGTGGGTCGATCCGATTCCGACGTCCCAACTTGATCTCCGAGCAATGGAACTTTGATCCGGTGGTGATTCGGTCCGATGCGTAAATAACCTTTGTGCCAGTTATCCGTTGCATGTACTGCTCGAAGCCAAGGTCTTCCGAGTAACATTTCATAACTTGACTCCTTCAAGATTTGAAATGTCATGTTTACTTGCACTCCCATTACTGACACGCAAACTCTCTCCAGCACTCCCAATGGCCTAACTCGCTGTCTGTTAGCCATGCCAACCGTGATACTAGAAGGACGCGTTGGTACTAGATCCAACTTCCTCATGAGTCGTTCCGAGATGGCGTTTACTGCCGATCCTCCATCGACAAGAACATCAGAGACATCTCTCCCATTGATACGAGCCTCTACTTTTGATGCCTTGTTGCATACCTCTCCTTCACTAGCGTCTAAAGCACTCACACCGACAGTAGAAGGATTTACCTTCTTCTTCCGACCTCGTCGGGAGCTTAGACCGCTACGAAGTTCTTTCCTCACCGAAGGATTCAGAGCAATCAACTGTCCCACAGTAATGTTTGCTCGTTGCTTTCCCACGTCTTCCACCACATTGTATTTTGATTGCTCCATTGAAATTGTGAAATCAGTATTTCCCAATTTCTTCCGTCGCTCTTTGGTTTTTGAAGAAGATTTGCTACTCCGAGTATTTTGACTTGGAGAATCTTCCATCACGACAGGTTCTCCCTCGTCGAAATGCGTTCTCATCCTCTTCCTCTCTTGAGCCAACAGCTCTACAGACTGAAAACCTTCTCGTACATCTCGCGGCTCCAAGATGTCAATGCATGCTACACCCTTGTCCTTGCTTTGTGAAGTTGAAGCTCCATCCGCCGTTCCACCATTACGATTCGGACAATTACGTTGGAAGTGTGATCCTCCGCACGTAAAACATCCTTGGCTCGTGTAGTTACTGGGTGATCCTTGCGGTGGTCCACCTCTGGACTGATAGTTTCCATAACCTCGTGAGCCCCCTCCAACATTTGGACTCCGGTGTTGCAACAAATTCACCATATTGATCTTCAAATCTGCCAAAGAATCTGTCAAACTTTTCAACTCATCACGAAAGTCGGGAGTAACAGATCTAGATGGTACAGTGACTGTAACCGCACTAGTAGGAGCTATCGGAGTCAGATTCTGAAATCGAACAGTCGGAACACTCGCAGGTGTCAGAGTTGGCATGCTCGGCCCTTGCACATCTCCACATGCTGCCCCAACAGTCATTGGTTGCAAGTCGTCTCCATCCAGACTCTCTTCCATCCTGGTTGCGATCTTCACTGCATCAGCCTTCGAAGTTGGTCTCTCATACCGCACTTGTGTTCGAATCTCCGGCCTCAATCCCCCAATAAAATTCTTTGTGAGCATTGCTCCAATGCCCACCATCGTTGGTTCTACTACATCTCCACTCTTTCGTAAAACCACCCGAAACTTCTGTTCTAATTTCTCCACCCTCTCGGCATAAGTCCTTACTTTCTCTTTCTCTCCTTGTTTGAGGTAAGTTACCTCCACCATTAACTTCTCGTAACTTTCATCAGGAAGAAAAGTTTCAATTAAGGCCTCCGTCAATACTTCCCAAGTATCATCTGGAGTCCCCACTACTCTTCTCTTCTTCCTATCCTCATACCATGTCAATGCAGAACTCTCAAGAAATTCAGGTATCAACCCTACCCACTCGCTCTTCTTTCGATCTCCATTGCCAATGCATGCTCTTTTGAAGTCTCTCACAAATCCTTCCACGTCTTCTCCATCCTTTCCGTAAAACACCGGAAGTTTCCCCATTCTTCTCTTCTTTTCTTCTTCTTACTCAAGGAACTGCTTGCGGATGTGAAGATCTCACTTCACCGCAATCCACAATTTCCCCGTTGAGCTCTCTCCTCTCCAAAGGTTGGAATAAGTTTGACCCTCATGGTCATCTTATCTCTCGTGTGACAGACTATCTCCATCCTCGCTAGAGGTCTTCACTCGTTCCGTTTCTACACTCAACCTTCTCTCGAGACCTTCGGCTACAGTTTCTAGCAAAGCAACCACTGCGCTACACTCGTGCTCAACTGGAATCCCGTCCACTCCACATCTAGGACAAAAGGTTGTAGGATCAATGACGTCTTGTCTAGGGGAAGAAGGGCCTATGTGTAAGCTTAAGTCGACCAACCCTCTTCGCTCACGCAAAAGTCTATTCTTCGTAGGACACTTGCTCACTTTATGTCCTTCTTCTCCACACAAAAAGCACCTCGAGTTCTTCTCCTGGTTCTTACGACTACTCTCTGCTTCTTCTTCAAATTCTAGTCGAAATTCTCCTTTCGCCAGATCAGCGGTAACTATCACCGCATAGCCTTGAGGGATCTTGCTCAACCTCAATTTCCACTCTTGCTGTCCTTCCATGACGATGATCCGTCATACATCTCTCTCGCTATATAGCTTGTTTGACAGTTTTGATCACTCGACTATCTTCTCACTTAGCAATCTCTCACATTACTAAGTAGAAGCTTAACTTGTCAACCCTGAGCCTCAGAGATCGAACATAACCCTCTCAAGAATTCTGAAATTCTTTCACTCTTTTGCTTCAGCAAGCGATATAGCAGATTTGACCCCCCTTCACTTCGAATGCCATAACTCCAGTTCTACTCGATCAATTCACGCATGATTTGGGTGCCTAGATAGCTTATCTTGCAAGCTATCAGCATGGAAGATTTCAAGGTCTAACTCTAAAAATTGAAAATATGAAACTGACTGTAAACTCCTTCCCGAGAGCTCACTATTTGATATCGAAAAACCTCCTTAACTTCCGAAAGACATAACTCTCTCCTCACAATTGATCTCTCGGAGATATCAAGCTTATTGGAAAGCTTATCTTGCCCTCTATAACATGGTGTATGTACAAAGGTTCTGAACTCATGCTCAAAAACAGACATAAACTGTACTAACGACTAAATACGAATCTTTGTATCGAGGTCCCGGCAACGGAACCAAAATGTAAGCCGGCCTGTCTCTCACCCAGGGGTACCTCAGATGACTAGGATTACTAGTGCACCCTAATTACAAAGATTTAAGTACACCCATGCTCACTTCACTCAACTCTCTGACCCGTATGGTCACATCGGTACCTCTAATAGCGTTCCTGCACACAAGTTCTAATCCCGCTCTCAACATTACATCGCAAAATACTCAAGGACTCCCAAGGTCTCCAATGCTCACTTTACTTACAGTCAGGAAAATGAGAGTGTCTTCCACCTTCTCAACTCCTCCTTATATACTCTACAACTTCTTACCGTGGTAACTTTCACTAAGTTACGTTACCTCATGGTAAGTGCGCAATCCAAAATAGTAAAACTTCTAAAGGCTACTAAGACTCAAGAATAGCACACACATTACTTGTTCTACTTTACTAAAGTAAGAGATTCTCCTACTTTAGCTTTTGTAAAGTGTTAACTTTCCACGCTATCCAGTCGAAAGACGACAACACACTAATACGTCTTTTGAGGAGCATCTTTAGATCTTTGTGCATGACTTTTCATCATGCATCCAATCAGCGATGGTCAACAAAGTTACATACTTTTGGAAAGCATATTTAGAGCTCCGCACTTGTCCTATAGTGCCATAGTGGAACCTCTAATAGTTTCCTCAACTTAGTTATAACTATCTCAGCTAGTTATGACTACTTTTGATCACTCTAAATTTAGATCTTCAAACTAGAGTAACCTTTAAGATAGTCATACCTAATGAAATGTATATAAGCATACACACAAATAATGGGATACTTGTGGTGTGACAGCACGACTACCGGTTTGTTTGCAAACACTTGTCTTCTTACGAGCTATTTTCCTTCACGAGCTGTTTACAGTCGAGGGGCTCACGGTTTGTTTGCGAGTTCATTGCCTTTACGAGCTTGTTTACCTTAACAGCACTTTACAGTCGCAGGTAGCTGGCTAGTAAATTCGTTGTTTACCTTTACGAGCTGTTCACGTTTACGAGCTATTTACTGTCGCAGGTAGACAATTTGAAAGCTGGCTGTGTACGTTTACGAGCATGTTTACGAGCTGTTTACTTTACCCGCTGTTTACCTTTACGAGCTTCAATTCTTACGACCTGTTTACCTTAAAATGCTGTTTACCTTTACGAGCTCTAATGCTTACGAGCTGGTTACCTTAAAATGCTGTTTACCTTTACGAGCTCTAATGCTTACGAGCTGGTTACCTTAAAATGCTGTTTATCTTTATGAGCTCTAATGCTTACGAGCTGGTTACCTTTAAAATGCTGTTTACTTTTACGAGCTCTAATGCTTACGAGCTGGTTACCTTTAAAATGCTGTTTACCTTTATCTGATCTTAAACCCTTCAAAACAGGGAGAGAGGACGATAGTACAAGTTTCCGCGACACAGTTTTCATCATCCTCTCCATTGATGCCATATTTTTACCGAACTATCCCCGTGGTGTCACAAAGAATGTGTCAATCGGTATTCTCACACAAAGATTTGGAGCTCGATGGTCGAGTTCACCTTAATCGCTGTTTACTTGCGCCTCATTCCCTCCCTGTATAACAGTAGACGTTGGATCGATATTGGCCTTCGCGCGAGATCACTGAACTCCCTGGCGAACCCGTCCCACGCATTCACAAATTCACTAAATTTTGCATGGCAATCCACGTTGTATGCATGTTGCAGACATCGAGACAGTCTATCGTCTAAACGTTTATTACATCGATAATAGTGCTCTGTTAGAGACGGCTGTCGGGTGCGGTGACAGTGGTTTTTTCAAGTACACAAACCTAGATTCGCGCACCCGTCAAAACAACCTCGGGGAAAAACTGATTATCGCGCTAATCTCGGATTACCGGCTTAGTTAATGTGGGTGCGGTTACGGCCTAAGTCGACTTCAGATATCAACATGCAAATCTGTTTAGCCTTAGTGCCGAACCAGCCGACCTTCAGATACCTTCACATTATGAGACGGTTTGATCACGAGTTCGAATTAGAAGGACCGAAACTTATTCGGGATCATCAGCTATGTCGATTCTGGTGATGCGATTCATCAGAATTCTCTCCACGAAACTTATCTTCATACTTTCCTCGGCCTCGTTGGCTGCTAAGCTAACTGTGTTATTATAATATCATATTGGACATTAGTATTAATAAAAATTATTATCTTCACGCTGAACTACATTATGTCTTTGACGGGTTCAATCAGTTGCTTGCTATCTCGGATTTCGCCAATGCCGCCGTACTATTGATACATCTCCTGGGCCAGATCCTAGGCTTCACTTTCTGGTCTCGAGGTGACGAACATAAGCAGCACTCTACAGTACAGTCTGTTCACTTATGGACGCGAAGACGTCTTCGCTGATCTTCAGTCTACTTTGTTCGTTATACTAAGTGAAATTCGAATGCCCCCATGCGTCATATCTTCTCACCTCACCATCTTACTCCGATCTCCTTTGTGTATCGATCGAGTTGCTAGTGCGCCTTAACCCCATCATTGGGTTACCGACGAATAGATGAAGTAAGAGAATGCGACCTAGTTAATAAATCCATAAGCTCTGCAGAAGGAAATGATATTCAATGAGACTCATAAGCTTCTCGCTGCACTGTAAAAAGCATACCTTTCTCGGCCTTTTGGCTAAGATCAAGTGTAGTATCTGTTCTTATCAGTTTAATATCTGATACGAGGGTAATCGACTCTCACGATATTAATCTTATTTCTTTCACGGGTTCGAGTCCAGTGGAGTAGCTTGCTGCCTCGGACTCGCCAGTGTCGCCTTGGTATTGCACTACCTCCTAGGCCGCCGCAGCCCATCCTCCCCTCGTGGGAGTCAAACATCCGTCGGACGACGAGAAAGGAGTGCGTCAAGACATGGAACGGTGGTATCGGCAATCGCCTTGAAGTTCGTAGATCGGTTCATATTCTGTAGTTTCTATGTACCTTCTCGGCGGTTCCTCCTTCGTCCACAAATTTTTGAAGCCTGATCTGGTTAGTTATGTTATTACACACGATCAATTGATTGTGTGTTCAATTGATCGTGTGTTCATGACGCTGATGACCGCACGTACATAATCTTTTGAAGCTGATCTGGTTTTCTTTCTCGTATGATTTCGATCGACTAATGTTTGTTTATGATGCTGAAGACCGCACGTTATCGAGGATAACCTCTTTAAATTATCTTGTGAGTCGATTACGAGAACGACTGTTGGATTATTAGTGAGCTGATGACATGTGACCCATTCGCACTGCTCTCTGTATGCTCTCTTATGCATGTCCGATGCCTTTTCCATTTTGTGCTGTCGTCTACAGGTTCAGAGATCTGAGAGTTAACAGCTTCATGAGACCATACTGCAGGCAAGAGGTGCTTGAGCTTTTGTGTGTGTCCGGACGTCCATCATATAAAACTTCAATGTAGATGTTGGTTACCGCTGAAGATGAACAGAATTAAGACAGAAGGTGAACAAACTACCGTAGGTTGAAGTGTTCTCTTTAGTTGACTGTCAGCTTACCACGTACAAGCCTAGCGACTTTGCATTGCTGCGGAACTGTCCAGTCTAGCAAAAAGACACACTTATCTAGTCGGAGTTGAGTGTGGAGAGTAAGAATCGGCGGAGAAACCTGGCTATGATTTTCTTGCAAACTACATGTAGCTAGCTAGCATAGACTACCTAAAAACAATCAACTGCATGCTGATGCTCTGTCCAGTTGCGAGCTCTAAATACCGGGTCTTCATCCGCCCTGCTGGATTCAATCGACTGTCTTAGCATATATACACAAGAGTCAAGCAAGGCACCCATCTGCATCTCAAGTCTTCGATCTATGGATGGCCACAGCATAGCAACAAAACTGAGGACCTGGCTCGTTATGCAAAATGCTGTTTTGCTCATACAGTAACGTGTTCCACAAGCGGTCACTGATTTACGACTTTCTTTGTTTGGAACGGACTGCCCGTAAATCTATGAGTGGGGATGTAAAGCCTGATGTTTCTCCGGCGACATTCCAAAGACAACAATAGATGCAGGTTTTGCAGAGTTCATGGTGCTGGAGGACGAGAATTAGGTCTGCATAGACTTCGACCATACAAATGTTTGTTTTTCGAACCAGGTTTTCCGTAGCCTCTGATCCTCAAGGAAGTGGCAGTCCCGTACAGAATTGGCCGCAAAAGAGTGACGGCTGCTTGATTAGTACGCAAAGAGGCTAGAGGTTGAGAATATTGCTGACTCTGCACTTCTTGCGGCTCATATTAAACAAGTTCCTGCTGGACTCTGGAAGTTACCTCTTTGTCATCCTTCTTACTTAAATTTTCTTTCGGCAGTAGTCTCTGCATTGAATTTCTAAGTATCAGTCTCGCTATCAGGTAATCATGTTCTAACTACATCGCTATATCACTTTCTCTAACTTTGCAACGCTTTTTCTGAACTGAGGGAGTGCAGTAATCTGTACATGCAAGAATGCACATTGTCTGTTTAAACTGTGGGGAAAGTTTATTTCTACAAAGGAGGCCTCGTCTAGGGACATCGTTGTATCTTCCAGTGGTTGCCTCAAATTGATTTTTCTACATTCCGTGAAAGTCAGCACTACCGAAAGGTCTTGGAATGTTCTTTTGCTTCTGGTGAGTTTCTCGGATATGATGGATAGCAGAAGTGTTATTTCTGGAGAACTCTTGCCACTGAACTTCAACAGCTTGACTGTTACTGTACTTCATACATCTGGTCACAGCTGGGTTGACACGAGAAACATTTCTCCAGCTGCAAAACCCACGACATGTTTAAAGTCATTCGGAGGGGGAAAGTTCAGAAGCCACAGGTTTGTTCGGCCGACACGCAAAGCCCATCTGCGAATTCAAGTAGAAGAATAAATCTCCTAAACTGCCTGGGTTAGCATCTCCGCTATAGCCTATAGATAACTATTGACTCTGATAACTTGGGACAGAACTGAAGGAAACCCGTCTGGAGATCTTGAAGATAGATGTGTTACTACACGTTCTTTTTACTACTACACGTTCTTTTTCTCTCATGCCATCATCTCAACACGCATACTGTAAGGAAGAACGGGCTATCTTGTATATGTTAATCGATTTTTCAATCGGATATGAGGTTCTTTCTGTGCCCAAGTAGAAGGTGTAGTTTCCTTAGGTTTTAGGACGAAGAGTGAAACTTCAAAGACACATATCTCTTCTACAAGAGACTATAAGAGATTGATATTTAGCACATTCGAGAGAGTTCATTCTGTTGCACATTTTGATGTATTATGTAACCATTGTAGTTATCATATGCTAATGTCCGATGACTGCGCATTATGGGTGCCGAATCCCCACTGATAGCAACTAAAATGATTAGTTCCGGGTCACCCGGAGATACATATCCACACGTAGTGGTTCCAGCAAATCCAAGATGTGCAGAGTTGTGTATTCAGATCATTCGTAACCATGAATAGGATTGCCAAGATGAATCAGATGAAGTGAGGAGCAATCTGGCTTCCTGTTCGAGAAAGGATTGAAAGACATACCGATCAACAGCAAGAACTACTTCATCTCTCACACAGGTTGTACTGGAACAGTGACTTATTTAATACGATTAAATAAGTCCACTAGAGCGATGACACGTGATAACAGGAGCGAAGCACATCTAGATACAGTCAGTCACTCATGAGATCTCAGGGAGGCCATTCCATAAGCTACACTATCAGCCGTCGGGTCGAGTCCTCCCAACGGGGGGACTCATGCTGTGCAAGGGCAGCAGCATACGGCTGCAGAAAGCCCCACAGCTAAAAGAGGCCTAAAAAAAACCAAACAAACAAGAATTAAGGCTAAAAGAAAGGTTGTGAGTTGCGGGAGAAATACTCAGAACCAATGAATAGCAAACGGATGAGAAGACCCCATCAAGCCTTACAAGGGAAAGAAGGACCTGAAGGGTCAAGCAATAACCACCCCGAAAGGAAGAACAGCTGGGCTAAGCCTCGCTATCAGCAGCTCTAAAATCGCATGTCGTATCTATAATGTCGGAGATCAGAAAGTCAGTATGTCTGCAAACAACTGGTGTACCTGAAGAAGCATCACCTACTGCGATTGCCCTCCTGTGAACGGCGCCTGCTAAAGCTCTCTGTAGAGCAATGAAAACTCGTTGCCTAAAAAACGTGGTGCAGAAAAAAATAAAAAGTGGTACTCCTGACGTCTCTCATGATAGACTCTGGCACAATCTCTCAGAAAGACGTCGAACTCCAAGCCTGTCGATCCGTATATCTCCAAAGCTAAAGGGATGAAGCGATGTCCCACTTGCATACCCCTAATACTTGGTCACCTTCGCTGCTGCCGTCACGCCTGCAGCCCATCTTGAGAGATGGGTGATCATCTGTGTCGCCATTGAGTCCCGTGTCGAATCCGTGACAACCACATCAGCCACTGAGACCTGATCCTCCCTCATCATGTACAAGTCAGCTCTCACTGATCTTCCTCTCTGAAAGACATACCAACGCTCTCTCCACGTCATATGACCGCTCTCCCGTGCTAAGACAAACACGACGTCTCTGATGACATCGTGGGTAGCTATCCGTTCTCCACCATGAGGACATCGAGCAAGATGACGATCCGATATGTCGAGCGAGACACCGCACTCGCAGGTGGAAAGTCAAAGCAACAGGTTGGACCAAGCCTAGGCAGAACCTCATCGCTGTAGAGAAGATAGTCGGTGCGAGTCGGAACGCTCTGATGCAAGGTCGAGCTATGAGCCAAGAGCCTGTGCCCTTGTCCGAACAAGAGCGGAGTCGAGCTCTAGTATCCCGTGAGATGGAAGGATCCACTAAGAGCGCATGGAGAACCTGCTAGAAGTGGTGTCCCGTCAGAGAAGACTGTAGTCCGCGAGATCCATCTGTAGCTAAGATATCGAATCGAGGGTGTGCCTCACGTGTCTCAAGAGTCAAACTATCTCTTGTCTCACAGAGACACATCTGTAGTGGGTAAGAACCATCCTCCACCTGTGTCACATAACTCTCTAGAATAAGTCTATCTCGCACGAGAAAACGGCAACGGTGCCAAGGTGCTGAGAGGGTCCAACTACCCAAAAAGGCTGCCACAGCAGTCTCCTCCATGGATAATAGACCCACCCCGTCACAGGATATCGACAAAGATGTATGCCTACGTGCGAGAGGTCCTATCACACACTCAAAAGTCCCCGGTCATATGATGTCGTCAAACACCTCCATGATCTTCTTATCAAACTCTCTAAGGCGCGAGATAAAGATAGGAGATGGAGGTACTATGCGGAGTAAGTAACTAGGACGTCGTGCAATGGAAGAGGAAAGAATACCAAAGGCAACCTGAGGATCCTCCAACATAGGAAGATCCTCGATATGCAAACGTCGTCCGTCATGACAACATCTAAGAATCGAGAGACAAAATCCTCTGTACCCACAGGTACTCCGAGGATGTGTAAACCATCTATAGGGATGACAAAATCCTTCCGTGAGCTGTAGGTCCGACGATATACCTATGGGAGACCAAGCCTTGCACTTTGACACTTTCATCCTCAACCCTACCAAGGCCAATTGATAGACAAGGTGGTCAAAAGCAACAACGACTTGGTCCGTTGGATCTACGATGTGCGTATCATCATCTAGAGATGGAAAAACACAACCTAGAGCATCCAAGGCGGTGGCCAAGAGAGCTCTATAGTGAGCTAAGGCAAAGAGGGGTCCACCCAAAGGATCTCCCTAACGAGTACCTGCAGCGGAGCTGATGATTGTAACCCCATGTATCATAGGACCGTGCTGGTAGTAAAGAGAAGAAGAAGAACCATAGAACGATCGCACGAAGGGGACGAGACCCGCCAGAGATCCCTCGTCATTCATGAGCTCTCTAAAGATGGAAGCGCAGGAAATGTTATTAAAAGCATTTTCTACGTCTATCTGTAAGACAACCCAATCGTGATGGATGTCCAAGAGAGTCATAATGCCGAAAGACACAGGCTCACAACCTCCCAGCATCGCAATTCCGAACTGATATGGACAAAGGTGGTCCTGAAAAGTATTTCGAAGCTGAAGGACAATGGTACGACTAATAAGTCGTAAGAGAATCTCACCGATGGCTATCGATCAAATCCCTCTCCCATCCTTCATCATGGTCAAAAGTCTAGCTGCTCCTAGTACTTGAGCTATAGATTGAGGAATATGTCCTTGAGCTACTACTGCCGCTACCTGAAAAAGCTCCGTGAAACCACTAGAGGGGTCGTCTGTCTGGAAACAATCCCGTAAGTGCTCGTAGACCATCCCAGACAGATCTCCATAGGATAGACGTGGAGCTGTACACAAGGCCTGGGCAAACAAGGATCTATCGAGACATAGTGACTCTTCAAGCTGATAGTCTTGAACCTCAGGTGGTGAGGGATCACCCGGTGAGGGGTGAAGGAAACGCAACGCATCGATCGTCTCTTCAGTAGAACATGCCAATGATAAAAGATGCAGTGCTCTAGCAGCTCTACTGTACTCTCCAACTTGACCTAACATCTTACAACGTCATATGTGGACGGAAGATGAGACATCACGTGTAGAGGCAGACTCACTCCTACCTCGTACCGCACGGACTGATTCCTCCTGTAAGGCCACCCAATCACCTACACGGAATCTCCGAAGACGGGTTGTCACCTCCCGATGTCCTCCTCTGCCACCTCGAGTATAACAGGAGACACCAACGGGGAAGTAGGAGGAACAGTAACCACGCCGCCTCGTCCTTGGTGTTCCGTGCCAACATGTCAAGAGGTAGACGGATTGCCTGTCTCACCTCGTCATGAAGAGCACGAGGTAACCGATGGAACAAACGCGGACAAGGAAAACTCGTCTCGAACAAACTCAGGATAGTGCCAGAGTGGACTCTCAACCACTCCTACGACTCTGGAGGAACTCCAAGAAGAAGGGCTAATGATGTCATAATGACTGCACATGTAGACCTCCGATCTCGGCTAACCTGGGCATCCCATGTGGTCGTATCATAGCTCTTGCGCATCTTTCTCACATGAGATTTTACCCCTTGCGACTGATTGCACACCGGGCATGGTGTGTCTCTGATCAGCCTCGATCTCATGGGAAAGAGAGTACCCATAGCTAAAGAAAAGACGATATCCGGTCAAACGGTCCTCGTGATAGAAACATCTCCCATAGAAAAGAGAAAAAAAAAAAGAAAAAAAAAACAAAGAGAGAAAGAAAAAAAAAAGAAAAAAAAAGAAAAAAAAACCCTGAACCCTGACATGTAGAGATAAAAAAATAAATACACTAAATGTGGTAAGAAAATCCTAAAAAGAACCTTCTCTAATCGTAAATTCTTAGAAAATCTGAAACTATTTAATACTCACTCATCTCTCCATCAAATGTATCAATTCTAAGATCAAAAGAAACAGAAAAGAAAATGAAAAAGAATATGTAAAAAAACACTCTATCACACTTTAACACCTCCCCTCTCACAGGACACTCTCACTCTCATTCTCCCGCACTCCGCCTCCGCTCCCTCTCCGCGTGCATCTCACCTCTTTCTGCGGGTATGGTTGGAGGTGCATGTCCTGCAAACTGTTATGTCAGAGTCTAGCTGTCGAAAGTCTCATGGTCCACGAAGACCTATGTGACAGGTAATAACATTTCCCGTTTACTATTTAAGGTTATAGAATATGCATGGTCCACGAAGACATAAGGGACGGGTAATAACATTTACCGTTTACTACTTAAGGTTATAGAATGTGCAAGATGCTTTCAAGTTCTACCCACATTGTTCTTACACTATCAACAAGTATCAAGATCAGAATATTTGTCATAAACTCAACTGAAGTCATTAGATTTATCCGTAAATTATCGAAGTCTAACTTGATTCCCAGGCTTTTCCTTTTTGGCGTTTTAGCAATTAGCAAACTCGAGATCAAATGTCTAAAAGCACCTGAAAGACTTGATTACCTTTTCTGATAAGGAGTCAAGTACGTGGTAACTAGTTTAGCGGGAGGAGTTTATGATTACTAAACGGTAAGTATGTGGAATCGCCAGCCATTTGGTGACCACTATTATTGCGTCACATTGGCAAGATCTGGACGTTTGCATCCACTTATCTACTTGCTTAAAACCAATGTTAAGATTATTTAATAATAAGTCTTTTTGAAGAAAAATCTTCTTTATCAAAGTTACATACTCTAATTACCTATTCGTCATACTGCACATACACGTAAATAACAACCATATCTTACTTACTTACTTATCTTCCGAATTTTATTTTCCCGTCAGCGATCCAACAAGAAAATCAATTAATAGATAATTATTAAAACAATTTGTGTTCCCATCAGCGCTTATAGTTATTGTAACAGATGTATATTCATGACATCAAGCAAGAAAACACAGTTCTATAACCGCAACAAGGAATGACCTACATTAGTACATAATCATGTTGAACTGGTCAACGTTCGATGATTAATGTGTAAAGAACACAGTACCTAGTTTTACATCCCAAACATTTGTATTGTCTTTTAGTGGATTATCTTTTGGAGAAATGCTGCGGACCCAAAAGAATTCGTATGTACATCACTTCTGAAGTCTTTTACAAATGTACCGGTCTGAAGTCTTTGTACATCACATTTGTAATGTACAAATGTACTTTTGCATAGCCGGTACATATCAGATCAAACTAGAGAAAGGCTCTCTGACTTGCTCGGAGTGAGTACGTGTTTAACGTCCCATGGCAGTATAATTGTCTCTATCGCTCATTATTCTTGTAACTGCTTAGAAATAATGCATACTTCCTTGCATATTCACCTCTTTCATCAAAACCGTTTAATTTATCATCTAATCCTTCCGGGGAGAAAGGTTAGATGATAAATTAAACCTTACATAAAATCTATTTTCTGTTAATAAAATATACTGGTATTATGGTTCCTGGTGCGCAAATGAACCCCCTTGATTTATGGACTTTTTCTGGAAGTTATGACATGTAGTATGCAGTTAATATATAACACTTATCCTGAAAATATATTTTGATTTAAAAATATAATATATTTTTCATTTAACACTTACTGAATTCTAACTTACACCTCTTGAACAGCTTGTAATCTGACATTAATTAATAGTTACACAAGTTTGATGAGACACACTGTAGTGCTCGGTCTAATTGCACTTTTAGATAATGTTTATCTTTTTCTTCCCTTAAGCCAAAAGTGCACTTTGGATGCATATTATTCAACTTTCCTATGTTCGTGCATGAAGAAGATTAGAACACATTCTTGTCCTGATAAGAGAAGATAATATAGCTTTACAATTAGGCATTTTATTTGCAAGAAACGGACATTGTTGTCGTTTCACGGGTAGGAATTTCTCTTTTAAGTTAAAACAAGATTCAGTAGAATATCAGTTTGACCACGATTGGAAACTTAAGCTGGAGTTTCACATTGAGAGTTTGAAATTTAGGGTTCAATATATAACTGAATTCAAGGTTTTGTTAAGCAAACTAGGACATAAGTCCAAGCTCACACATATAGGAATGTAAACATTCAATGTCATTTAAAGGAACTTTTCAATTATTCTTGAAAGTGGTCTGGTTGAAAATATGTTCAGCAGTAACTCTAAATTTCATGTTCAAAGTATATTTCTTACTCACAATGATGAATTTAACATGTTTCTTTCATTCCCAAACAAAACATAGATGTCACGTCAGTTTAGCACCTCGGCTAGGTTGACCGAGCCGAGGTGCGTGAGAGAGGTATGCAAGTTTCAGTTGTGTGGGAAGTGTAAAACCAGTAGGTCACCATACTTGCACACTTAACTATGTAGTCTTAGTTTTGGCTTTACCACTAGACCAATAGCTCTTGGTGTCTTACAGGGATGCGTGCAAGTATTTATAGACTTGTTGAAGATAGTAAGAGACATTCTCGCACGTTCTTAGAGGAGTGGTAAGACTACCCTACAGTATTAGGGGGAAGCTATAGTTGTGATAGTGTTTGTCTATACCGTAGAGACGCGTATGGAGCCGTTGGTGCCAGTTGTCTTGGATGAGCTAGTAGAGCTACCACATAGATATTTTTGGAGCTACTAGATGTGTGGACATCTAGTTAGTGACCTTAAGTATCAGTTACTACAGTTGGTGATCATATATTATGCATGTGTTCATCGAAGAGGAGGCGTCAGTCCAAGTGAGACTGGATTTCTCTTTATGTGAATGTTTGAATGTGGAGGGTTATCGTTTGGACTTCTTGTGGTTGGAACCTCTCCATATTCTGCTTCTTGTTTGTGCGCCACGTTTGCTTGTGTTGACGTTTGATTTCCGGAGTGAGTTCACTCCAATGTGTTATCGATAATGAGGCTGGAATTGTGGATCCGTCGGACTATCTTCGTTTCTCTCACGGTGCGGTTGGATTGACAATTAATAGACCGTGAGAGGTTGCATGTGGTGAATGTTTCGTACAGTGGCTCTTAGGGATGAAAGCATATGCAACCCATCAAACGTACATAAATGAGAAAGGTCTGGTTTTTCACTTGTCCAGACTTCAAAAGATGTTTTCCTGTGTAGTGTTGCCGTTGGACTGCGATTCCTAAGATAATTCGCACACATGATAGCTTCTGCTCGAAACTCTTTCCGCAGCCTTGCATGCTCTCACATGCAGACTACTTTCTCATCAGCGTCCTATTGAGTCTCTCAGCAGTGCCGTTATGATGAGGACTATCTTGTGCGATGATGTCGTATCCAATCTCTGTTTGTTCAAGAAAATTCTTGAACTCATTCTCAATGAATTTTCCTCCACTAGCATTACGGAATTGCTTGATTCATAGGTTTGGCTCATTTTCCACTAAACTTTTAGAAGTCTGAAAATGATCAAGCGCTTCATTTTTATGCCATATGACATAAATGAAGCTTCTTCGACTTTTGTTGTCTGTGAACGACACAAAGTATGTAGCTCCACTACAAGATCATTGTATCGGTCCTCCCACATCAGAATGAATCAATTCAAGCAAATCATTAGATTTACGCTTTGATCTTTTAGGTGCGGGAAGCTTGTGTGTTTTCTCTTGGGAACGACTCTCACAAAGATTCAGAGTTCTCTTGCTCCCCGTCATTCTCTCTGAGATACTTGCAAGAACGTTCAGACCCTTCTGTGAGATATCACTACACGAAAATGTCAAGTATCATCTTCAGTTATCAAAGCCCTCTCACCTTGAGAAACAAGCTTGAATAAACTGCCACCGTATCTTATGCCATAACAAACGACATGTCTAGACTTCTCAATTAGACATCGCTTTCTATCTAGTATGAATCGTACAGAATAGTCTATATATAAGAGTCGAGCTACTGAAATCAAAATTTTCTGGAAGTTAAGAACAAACAAGACACTATGAAGTTCTAGCTCAGACGGATTTTGATCTTCATCTTGGAACAATCCCACCACCTTCTCGATGCCGGTAGCATAAGATATGCTTCCGTTATCCATTCTCACGACTTTGTGTTCAATGTCCACCATTGAATCAAATGCTTGAATATTGTTGCAAACATGAGACGCAGCTCCAGAGTCAACAAATCAGGTTGTGGAATCAGCTGACCTCTTAGATCTTTCTCCGATCATCAATATCTCATCTTCTGTGGGACAGTCACATTTCTCATCACTCAACTCAGTTAGATGGGTTTGAGGAGTGGATCAAGCTTCCCTTCTCTCTTTGACTTCTTCTCAGAAAGAAAAATCCTTTTTTCTTTAATACTTTTCTGAACCTGTTTTTGGTATAAAGACGTGTGCTTTCAACGAATAAAAATATTTAATTTATAACATAACTTTCAAGAGCAAAAGATATAAATTAAAGACCGTGCATATTTCCTTCTTCTGAACTTGGAAGAGGATGAATATGCATTCTTGATAGAAACTACATGCAAGATGAACTTCTGGAACTTTTGTTCGCTTGCTGATATCAAGAAAATGTATAAATATTAACTAAAAATCTTGTACTAAACTCATAAGGAAATGAAAACAATCTATAAGTATTAACTATTAGTCCAACATGAGAACACAGGAGGAGCAAGACCTAAACCATAAGGGGAGCATGAACAGATATGCTCCCTACGGTACATAGCGAGCCACTAATCGCCACTACTAGATTATTACTACTAATTTATTATCTAATCTCTCCCAGTGAAAGGATTAAGTAAACAAATTAATCCGATACATATTTAGTAAATACAAAAAGAAATAATGATATATGAAGAAAACAAACATCCTAAAACCATAATCATGACGAGAAGTTCTACAAAGAGAAGGGAAGAAAAGAAAAAATTCTGAAGAGGAAAAACATCAAAAACCCTAAAAATATACACTAGGACTTGAGTACATTTTCATCATAATGCTATGCTATCACGAAAGCTCAATCGAATTACGTCTGATTCTAGTTATAAAGAAAATGTCCTCTTTCTTTCTAGCACATATACTCGACTTCTGTCGATGCAACTATCTGCAAGTGCATTGATTGTTAATTACAAATTATTTTAGAAGAAGATTGGACTCAAGCTGAATTTACTGACATCTTGGTCACAAGTATCAGATTCTCTCAGTAGTGCAAACGCTACAGAGAGACATGCATAAGACGATGTAACACCTTGTAGGCTCTATCCAACAAGCCATGATGTCGTCTAGCTAAAGAGTGCACGTCGTGATGACGGATTAACAAGTATGTCAACAAGGACAGTAGATGACGGATGACATTATTCTTAATCCAAAAGATCTGTCGAAACTCTCGCGCTGTAAGATCTGTAGGACAGCTACAAGTATCTAAGATAAATTGAATTTGAATGTTGTAATTGAGTGTGCGCACACACCAAGATGTCGAGACATGCACAAAATAGATCAAGATGTCGAGACGTGCACAAAATAAATGCAAAAACGTGTAAATGAATGTACTAATAGATGCGGAGCATTAAGAAATGAATGACATATGTAAAAAGGTGAGACTCTCTTACAATAAGATGTATATCATACAATCCCAAGTTTGGACATATGTAATAGTCAGAAGGATAACAGAGATTGGAGGGTTCATCTCCTCGATCATAAACTCAACACCAAAGTGTACCACCAACTACTGAGTAAAGGAGTGTCTATCTACACACAAAATATGAATGAACAACCGGTGAGGAAAAGTTCACCTTGGAGACCTGATGCGGTGCGTCCTCGATGGTTCTTGAAAATCCAGAGGACCGAGCGTGAAGAGTACTCGCTCCTCTGGATTTTCAAGAACCATCGAGGACGCACCGGACACATGGGACGCTTTGTCGACCGCTGGATCTTATCTTCGCGTGATGCGATTTCAGGGTGGGCAGGTCGTTAAAAAAAGAAAATTCTTCCCGGGGCTCCCGTCAGTGTCTCTGGATTCGGTGACGTTGCCGCTCACTCCTACAACTCGGTTCGGGAATATTGATCCGATCTCCTTTCGATGCACTGTGCGCATTGCGGACTTGACACAGGACTGCCCCATGTCTCAAGATCGACTAACCCGCATCCAATTGCTGTTCACGAGGAACATTTCTCCACTTCAGTCTTCAAAGTTCTCATTTGAATATTTGCTACTACCACCAAGATCTGCATTGGACCCGAACTCACGCTCGAGGTTGCACAATGATCCCACGTCCTCTTACTCATCGGAGCTTAATTGTGTGTATTTTTCGTCTCACGATGGTCGGATGTAGGTCTCGCGCTTCAACGCCATCCATTTTTGAGGTTAATCAATTTGGCAAGTGAGTGTTACACACTCCTTAGCGGATTTCGACTTCCATGACCACCGTCCTGCTGTCTTAATCGATCAACACCCTTTGTGAGATCTGGGTTAGCGCGTATTTGGGCACCGTAATCCAGCTTTTGGTTCATCCCGCATCGCCAGTTCTGCTTACAAAAAATGACCCACTTGGAGCGTTCGGATTCTCCGCCGGGGTTCAATTAAGCAACCCCGTTGGATCTCACCTATTTAAAGTTTGAGAATAGGTCGAGAGTGTTTCACCCCCGATGCCTCTAATCATTAGCTTTACCTGATGAAACTCCTCGTGCTCCAGCTATCCTGAGGGAAACTTCAGAGGGAACCATCTAGTAGATGGTTCGATTAGTTTTTCGCCCCTATACCCGAGTCTGACGAACGATTTGTATGTCAGTATCGCTACAAACCTCCACCAGAGTTTCCTCTGACTTTGCCCTACTCAGGCATAGTTCACCATCTTTCGGATCCCAACAGGCATGCTGTTACTCGAACTTTTCACAGAAGATCATGGCCGGTCGATGTTGCACCCCCGAGATTTGTTTTTCAGTGCATCAATACATCAAGATGAGATCAGTATATCAAGATGCGAACTACACATGAGGATGTGCATTGCCATTAGGACACGAGCATCACTTCAGGATGCACACATACAGATGAGCGTCAAGGTGCGATATCGACTTAGAAATCCATGAAATTCACAACAATGATCACAATCTCATAACAAACGATTATAGCAACGGCACACAATGCAATAACATCAACTCCTTGAATAAAAGCAACTCTACACTCTGCTATCAGGAAATGATGGCTCTTTGGATGACTCCACTGTCCATACTCCCACCTAATCGGATCTCAAGAGTGCTCACTAGGAGAACCAGAGCTTGAAGAGACACTACCGGTATGCTCTTGAGGATTGAGAGGTCTCCTACACAAAGAATATCAACTCCGAAAGTGATGACAGAAGAATGAGTCCTAAGAAAGCCTTTCCAAGAGAACTACCCCCTCCAAAGGTTGAGCTCCTAGCCAAACCAGACAAAGAAGACACAAAACATCCACGTCAGGATGCGACTACAAGACAAATAAAAACCTAAGATAAGATACAACGCATGGATGGCACCAGCCACTACAAGTAGAGTCCTTGACAAGGTTAGTGCTCATAAGGTGTGTCTGTTGAGTCATCCACGTAGCCTATACTAAACCATAATATCATGTTCTGACATCATGATGTGAACTACAAGACGGATCAAGATGTGACTCTACTAACTCGTGGTCAACACCTATCATATCAATCTACTTAAGTCAAACAATCAAGTAACTACAAAACTAGCATTAAGGCCATCCACTCCATTTGATCCGCCAAGAGGTTGTGTATCCTAATACAACTTTCTCCATCCATCCAACTCCGTCAATCGAGCAACAAAGCTAAATCTTGAGATGACTAGTCGTAACAATACTACAACCTTGTTCGATAACTAACATATAAATTAAAGAATAATATGCGTATAAATGTCTCCGAGTGCACAGAGGCTTTTCCAAGTACTCCAAAGTGTCTTTTCCAACCCCCTCCAAAAGCTTTTGCGCCTGTAGAGACTTTTTTCCAAAGCCATCCAAAACTCTCAAAGTCCACTAGAAACCCTAGAAACACCAAAAACAACAGCTGAAATACCGGCAGCCTAACAGCGTCCCCTTGTGTGGCTCAACTTATATACTGCTTGTGAGCATTCTCTCATGTACACATGTCGGTCCCAAACTTAACCAAATGACATTGTTTTTCATGCGGTCTCATCACACGACACACATGTATCCTCCTAAGTGATATCTAAGCAGGTTCCCAAGTGTCACACAGACACGTGTCTGTGTGGTATAACCCTAACATCGATGTATGTTGTGTAACGATGTGTATGCGAAGATAGACAATTTCTGATCCGTGTCCTTGGAGAGGACGAGGTCAACGTGAGAAACACATCGATCTAATTTGGGTGATAGTGTGTGAACTAGCACACACTTGTCCGGAGCAATTGATCATGTGACGAGGTGCTGCATCTAACTCCAAATTCTTGGGCACAGTGCTTAGTAACAGAGTTGCCGTTGACATGAAGGCTTCTAATGAAGCATCTGCAAGATGAAATTCAAAATACGATCGTCCGGAATTTACCAACAGCAAATCACACTGTCTACTATACTACTGCTGCTTGGACATATTCTCGTGCTTCGTTCATTATCGTCAGCAAGACATAACGTCTATGTCCACATCATCGAGGGCAACACGACGGTCTATGTTGCAGTCTAATATGGATTCCATGTAGGATATGTGACCTGGAACCGAGCACAGGGTGTGACCAATAACGTTTGGTAAGTTGTGGGTGCAACCAAGTTGAAAACAATCTCCGAGGTATACCGAAGTAAATTACCCCAAGATAAGTTCAAATATATTTTCATTGAAGTATGCATGAGATAGGAGGTTTTGGGTAGTGGGGAAGGAAAAAGAGAAGCAGAAGGTCTAGCTACTATAGTTGCAGTCCACTTACTAGGAGGAAGAGTAGATTACATGTAATAAACAGAGGAGAACTCACGGAAGACAATTCGAGAAGAACGAAATTATACCTAATATATGTTTTCAATTATTTAACAAAAACACTGAATTTAATTTTAACTTGTAAAAAGGAAAAGTTAAAATCATCAAATTACAGTCTCTTGAGAAACCGAGAATATAAAAGATTAACTATAAACTAAAGAACCAGAACTTGCTCCATAATAAATTATCATTTTTCTGTGGAAAAACCGATTTCCATTTACTTTGATTTTTATTTTCCAGAAGAATTCCAAGATAAATAAAGGAGAGTAAAAAAACAACTCAATTTTCCGCACTATAAATAATTACTATCAAAGTATTTAATATTTGATGCTAACTTAGCAAAACGTTAACTCTATGCATATTAATTACCCTTTCGTGAAGAATAGTAACTTATCGTTATTTTTCTCTTCATCGGAGGATCACGATTCATGCAGACTCGCACGACATCAATAAAGAAATGAATTAAGATGAGTAGAGTTAACTTACATTTAACTGTACAGCGTGCCACTCGTCGCTTATGCCAAGAAGTTCCAAGTAAGTAGGAGCTGCAGTGGCGTATCTACAAGGAGAGGCCCGAATAGATTCAGCGTGGAAACTTGTTAATGAGGGAAACGGCTCAAGGAATCGGAGGATGTCATATCATATTACATCGTGAGCCGATCATGGAAAGGTTCTTCCGGACCCGTGAATTATCTGCCACTTCTTTACTTAATTACTTGCGCCGTAAGTCTCAGTTCGAAGCGACTTCGACACGATCGAGAGTGAAACCGTGACTGGCTACAGTAGTATGCATTTCACTGACCTAGTCCGGATCAGACTCACGCGGGACGGTCGACATTGTTCCAGCAGATCTTCGACCTATAATATATTCCCCCATCATGATCATGAGAAATGATTGCAGATTCTGAATGACCGATGTAGCGATCTGAATGATGAGAGAAAACTGTATAAACTATAGAGTGGCTAAATATGTCAGCATGAATATTTTTTGCCCAGTGTTCTGTTCAATGCGTGCGCAACAGTATGACGCTCTCCCACCAACCGACTACTATAAGTATTGAAGTATGCATTTGAGGCCGACAGGAAACTCGACGATATACGATAGCCATATCACACCATCACCGCTTCCATAGTATCACTCTGACAGCACAATTCAATAAAGCTGTCTCAGCTTTCTGTGTGGGCTTATGCATATCTGTGTGAGATAACCCCTGGGACTAACATCACAGAATATGAAGAAACCATCCTTCTGTAGCCAACTAATCAAAGGTAAACAGCTCTGTCGAGCATCCTACTACAACTTCCAACTAACAGTACAAATTTATGTTGTGAATTTCCAACGCGTCACATGTACAGGCAGCTCGAAAGAATGTGTTGCTCCAAAAAACTCTTGCTGGTTCTTCTTTCGTTGAGGAATAAAATACTTAAGTACAAAGCAACAATTGACTCAAAGTAATCATCGAGGAGGTTGAAGGATCTTGTAGCGATCGATGTATATGTGAGGCCATGAACCCGAGTAATTCTAGTTCCTATCCAGACGATCTTATCTAGTCTGTTCCAAATTAATGGATGTATCAGATTCATCTGGTCTGATGCAGATGGATTTGATAGATTTGAGTACCACAGGCCTGAGGGACAGCTCAGAAATCAGATGCATGTCCCTCTGATGTAACACACCCGTTCAATTCGGCTCTTTATCCACTCGACATTGTCAACTGGAGACACTCAAGCAGTTCCGATTTCAGAACGACCCACTGGCATGCAGTTCAGTCGCACCTCACTTGCTAAGTTCGTTCTTCATTTAACGAATACTGACGACTTCGACGAGGCGACAAGAGACGGGGATCCGCAGAACCCGAGAACAGAAGTTTAACATTTTCTCATGCACAAATCTTCTATAACCCTTTTCTCAAGTTTAAGTGCTCCTTGGACTCATTGGAAATTTAAAGAACCTTAACATGTTAAGTTCATGATCATTGAGGTAGTGCGGAGAAGATACAGCAGTTTACTGCTGTCAGTATGAGGGCCTATCCTCGGGACTTGCTCGCGATCGGGTCGGCAGCGACAATGCAGAGAATTAAACCGGAGCAGCTTTTCTCATGATCATTTACCTTGCTGGGATGGGTGTGGCGAGGATACAGAAGAAGCGTACTGCTTTCATTTCTTAGCACATACCTCACTCCGATGCGGATCGGCAAAACGGTCAGAAAGTGACAGATACTATTATAACGATGCTTCAGGACACCACCAGTCACCAACAGCACCAGCTAGCGACGCTTCATCAAGCGCTCCAATGAGAACCAACGAACTAATTATGAGAAATGTCGAACAGCGCCATCCACGCATGCAAATTCCCACTACGTTTGACTCCTTCCTACCAGTAATAAACTTTCACCTCACCGACTTCCATTGCAACGAGGCACGCGAAGCCAGTTCCCGAGACAGCATGCACGTGTCTAATTCCTGTAAATCATTGTGTTAACTAGGAAATCGGAGCAAGAGTCGGGGCTTCCGACTTTGACTCCAGTCTGAAGCCAAAAGTTCAGCAGCATCATCAAGGTACAGAAGAACACATCGATCGATATATATAGCTAGGACCCCCCGCCCCCCGGCCACTGCAAGAGGGCCAAATCGTAAGCATGCGACAGCGAGCAAATTCTCTTCACCATAACGATTGTAGGTAGGAAACCAGCAGCTGCAGCGGTGCACTGACTTCAGGCGTGATACTGAAACCTTCGGTACGATGGAGACTCAGTCCATATATTAGCCAATTCGACAGCACATGTGGCTCGAAACAGCACACACGTTCATACTATGTCCGCATGTGATACCGTAATCTGATTATATACGATCATGAGGATGCTGAACAGCTCTTTTGATTTCCATGATTTTTGGAGCAATTAATTACAGAATATTAATATTATAGAAATTCAGAACGGTTGATCATGAGAGAAGGCAGTAACTCCAGGGAGATGCTAGAGGTGAGGGGAGGCAAACACATTCTGGTCGCCACTCGTACACATGAAGACGATGCACAAGTCATAGACTGAGCATCTCGATGAAATCATGTTAAAGTATTTCAGGATGGAAACTTAATTTAGAAGGATATAAAATTAATTAAGAAAATCGGAATCTTGCTGCTAGTAGTAGTAGTAGTATAATAGTGTACAGTGAGTAGATTCTGAAGTAGAAATGCTGATTTGTGAGTCCATCGGTCCGTGACAGGAGTTGATATAATTAGAGGCATCGAACATGGTTCAGAACGTGAATCCAGTCTGTCTTTCCTCCTCCGTGGACAAAAGGCCTGTCCCGGACCTCCTGCTGCTGGGGCCTTCGAATGAGGCTGATGATGCACAAGGTGGGAAGGCCAAGTGCAGCAAAGGCAATAACTGCACAATGCTTTCAAATGCCACAGTGTCTCATCTTCCTCCGAACGTTGAGCGTTTCACTTACGACCGCAGCAAGCTCTCGCCCGGCATCATTCACATAGGGGTCGGGAACTTCTTCCGGGCTCATTTGGCTCTGTACGTGGAGAAATGCCTCCATCTCCCAGGGCACGAAGCGTGGGGAATTGTGGGAATCGGGATCCGTCAGGGCGCAGACAGCCTCAAGAAGGTTGAGAAGATCCAAGCCCAGAACGGACTCTACACGCTTACCGAATACTCTCCGGAGGGAAATGTTTCGGTTCGAGTGATCGGCGCAATGATCGGCTACTTGCACGCGCCCTCCGATCCCCAAGCCGCTCTGAACCGCATCGCTTCGCCCGAAACCCGAATCATCTCCCTGACCATCACCGAAGGAGGTTACAGCATCGACGAGAAGACGAAGGAATTCGACGCCACGTTGGATCCGCAGGTCCAGCACGATCTCGCCAACCCGACGACTCCGAAATCCGTTTTCGGCTTAATCGTCCAGGCCCTCTTCCTCCGTCGAGCCGCAGGATTGAAGGGGCTGACGATCCTCTCGTGCGACAATCTCAGAAGCAATGGGGAGGTGACCGAGAAGGCGGTGATAGGCTTCGCTCAGGCCCGAGACTCAGAGCTCGCCGTATGGATCCAAGAGAACGTGAGCTTTCCGAACAGCATGGTGGACCGAATTGCGCCCACGGTCGGACCTTCGGAGCAAGAGAAAGCGAACTCTCACAGTGGCATTGCGGATGAGACTCCGGTCATCAGTGAGTCTTTCACGCAGTGGGTCGTCGAAGACCAGTTCACGGCAGGACGGCCGAGCTTCGAAAGAGTGGGGGTGGAATTGCGAAGCGATGTTGCGAAGTTCGAAGTCATGAAACAGCGGCTCTTGAATGGCTCGCATTCGATGCTGGCCTACCCTGCGCTCATGTGCGGTTACCGGCTGACGGACGAAGCTCTTCGACAAGAGGCGATTGTTTCGTACCTCAAAGCGTTCATGACGAGAGACGTGATTCCGTTCGTGAGGGAGATTTGTCCAGAAGGGGTGGACCTGACGGCGTATGCGAATGCGATCATAGGACGGTTCGGGAATCCAGAAGCGGGCGATCAGCTGCTCCGAATTGCTTCCAATGGCTGCGCCAAATTTCCAGTCTATCTATCGAGCACTTTCGACGACCTTCTTCGCAAAGGTGGCGCATTAGAACGGCCGGCTCTATTGGCCGCCTCGTTCGAGCACTACTTGAAGGGTTCAGATCTCAAGGGTGACCATTTCCGGCCCGACGAGCCCAACCTGACGGACGAGGATCGGAGCATTCTTGCGTCCGGTGATCCGTATGCGGTTTTGAAGATTTCTGCGTTTGACACGTTGGGTCTTGCAGAGAGCGAGAAGTTCCGGCAAGCGTTTGATGGAGCGCGTAACCGGATGATGACCGAAGGACCGGAGATTGCTCTTGAGTTTGCGGGATCGGCTGAATAACAGCAGGACACTGATGAGTGCTCGCCGTTACAAAGATGGCTGCTGTACAACGTTCGAGGGCGTAGCGACCCAGGCTACTGCCCATAAGCACCATCGACAAAATGGGTGTGATGAGCAAATTCGTTCATGAGGGACCAAACAAAGTTCACCCTTTCCACTAGAATACTCACACTTGTCCAGAAACTTTGTACCATGTTAAGAGAGTCCATGAGGCCAATAGTCTTCTAACTGATTCTTTTGTCAAAGGCTTTCTGGAGTCTTTGGTTTTACCCCGTGTAAAATCAATGTCAATGTCTACAGTCCCTTAGTGCCTGCTTTGGTTTTACTCCGCGTAAAATCAGTATCAATGTCTTACTCCGTGTAAAATCAGTGTCAACGTCTATAGTCCCTCAGTGCCTGCACAATGAATAGAATGAGGGGGATGCAAGTTCAATCAGTATCAATGTCTTACTCCGTGTAAAATCAGTGTCAACGTCTATAGTCCCTCAGTGCCTGCACAATGAATAGAATGAGGGGGATGCAAGTTCAATCACGTAACGACTCTCATGCATGATATATTTCACTTGGTAATGTTTACAATGGTCCTTAAAAAGCTTGAAGGCTTTGTTCACAATAAGCATAACTTCCTAACATGCTGAAGTTCTTGCTGAAGTTTGTGGATATGTATACTGGTTAGCTTCGAAACAGAATAACAAGATCCAAGATATCGAAACCTTTAATAGCATTTATTCTGGTCAATCATCTTCTTCGGGTCTCGAAGGACTCTCAGATATTATAAATCCAAACTTCGATGCCAAAAGAAGCAATTGAGAAAGAGTGCACTCTGTTCTTGCAAAGTAACATCAGACGAATTGACATGCAGCTGCAGGCAGCAGTTTGGCAAGACCTTCCATTCTCGACCACTTCAAAAGGAATCTGGAAACGACACGCAACGAGTTACCCGAAAAACTTTCTTGGAACATACTGAAGCAAGATTCCCCTGCTCACTGATTGCCTTGCAAGCAATATGGATATTACGTTCGTGAGTATTCTCTTCACTTCACTGATGCTCAAGACCCCATCGTCTATCACCTTAAGTTGTGTTTCTTTTTTCTTCATGCCTGGTGAATTGACGAGGAACAAATGAAAAACTTCAACTTCATCCTGAGCATGTGCGATTGGAACATAAATTATAATAGTAGAGTGGAAGCAATCCATTGTCGAATTCAATCCGACATGCCGCCTGTCGACATTGCACGGAAATAAAACCTGTGTCATAACCATGTCCGTCACGGCAGGACGAGCCAATATCTCCTGAGATTCCAGGTATCTCAGGAGATATCGGGTATGAAAACATCTTGCTCCTGTTCCAATCCTTCTCTAATTTGCTTTTAACTCGTCCTCAGCTGAACTGCTTTGTACAGATACAAAATTGATGATAAAGTGACATGCGCAGAGGGGCACTGCGTACCACGACAAGATGGCACTCTAGTTCTAAAACCAAAACTGTTAAAACACAGATGGAGTAGTTGGATATAAGCTGGACACTACAGTTACTGCAACAGCAAGCCCTAAAAGTCCAAAGACCACCGGCAGATCAAAGGCTTCCCCCTCAGGCTGAAATTTCCCTGCATTTAACGGAAACTCAACGGTCCCTTTCTCGGTAGAAATTGAAGGTTTCACAGTCTCGACCTCCTCATCAAGCACACTACCTCCCAGAAGATCGGCATACATGAGAGAGGATGCTCTCGTATGTTCAACTTCCATTACAGACCCAAAGAAATCTGTCAGCAAAACCTTGTCAAGAGGCCGAGAGAAGAGGTCGCTACGGTAATGAATATGGGAGTCAAGCAGTTTCGGATTATAAGTTTGAAGAAGACTCTGCAAAGTCGTGTTCGAGAACATATCCAAATTCTCAAAAAACTGGAGTGTGTAATATGTGAACCGGTCCACGACAGTCACTCCAACATCTGCATCGAGGTGGTGTGAGTATGAATTCTCCCCCTTGAGGCTGCTACCGACAGCGAAAACTCCCGGGGAGTACAGCTGAGAGTGGAGAGTAGCAGCCTGACAAGTATCCACCATCACCAACAGCTCCCTGTATCGCTTCTTCTCATACATTTGCGCAAACACGTCTGCCAAATCATTACTCTGTATGTCCTCCGCATCCTGGAATTTCAAGAACTGATCGCCTCCATGGCCCGTCATGTACAGCAGAATGTTGCTATTCTCGTCGGTCAGTAGCCGCTTAGATCGTGGCACTGCAGCGTCATGCCGGCCTGTCAGCAAACGCAAGAAGTTCTCGACCGTCACTTCGTAGCCTCGGTAATCTACCTCCACATTGTCCCCGTAGAGGTTGAGTCGATGATCCTCATTGTTGAAAACTTGCGCGGGATATTTGTTTCTTGCATTGCAGGCCATATCGTCCGCGAGCATCAGAATGATATGATCATCCGGAATCCCCAATCGTTTCACTGTCCTATACAGGGAAAGAGTATTCGCCATATGACGATAATTGAACCAGTACCGGGAGGTGCACACTAGCACCGCCCAGTTGTTCGTGTGTGCAGGACCCAACGTCGCATCTCCTCCTCCTGCCAGTAAAGCGAGAAGAAGAAGCGCAAGGAAACGTATGAGAGAATCCATACCCTCTTCTCACTCTACGATAGGTTTGGAACTGGGAAGAATCAACTCAGTGCATCCACGGATCCACTCCGACGGCTCGACCTCACCGGCTTGATACACCAGCTTCCATGTCTAAATCATGTCGTCTGGTGATCACTTTACGTCCTCCGCTGAATCGATCTCAATCAGCTGCGCAAAACGACAATTCACCTCCCATACGAACACCGCGTCAGGAAGAGGGCTCTTTCGACACCATCTACTGGCACCTAGTTACTGCCGATATCCCTCCTGGAACTTTACTACCAAGGAAAAATCCCTAGATGTTTCAGCTTTCTCCTTTCGCTCACCTGGAAGCATAACGTCAACCACTATGTGATCCTCCCGTTAGATGCGATTCTAATTGTTCGAACGCCAGCCAGAAATCTGGGTTCTACTCTGGCTTCGAGAAATTCTTGATGTCTCAGTTGAACATTTTCAAGTTTCTTGCCTCTGTGGGATGATCCCACCATTCTGGCAAATTGCTGACTGTAAGTGACTGAAGCAAGTGGGTGGCTCCAGACGTGTCCAATTCTTAAACCTCCTCATTCGAACGTCTTCGTAGTCATGTGGTTTAGAAAGTGCAAAACACAGAAGCCAAAGGAACGACTACGTACAGCTATCTTGACCGATAGCATGCATAGCGTTTCCCTCGCTTCCATCTTTAGGGAGCTAATGGATGGCGGGTGAACTCTGGCGGGTTTGGTCCCCTTCGATCGTTCTAAGGTTCTCTTTCTTTTCTTTACTACCAGCACGGTCTCATGATAGAAGGTTTCAGTCATCAGCTCCGCTGCAAGTACTCGTCAGGAAGATCCTTTGGGTGGACCTCTCTTTGTCTTAGCTCACTACAAAGCTCTCTTGGCCACCGTCTTGGCTGCTCCAGGTTGTGTTTTTCTATCTCTAGCTGATGATACGCACATCGTAGGTCCGGCAGACCAAGTCGGTGTTGCCTTTGACCACGTTGTCTCTCAATTGGTCTTGGTAGGGCTGAGAGTGTCAAAGTGCAAGACTTGGTCTCTCATAGGTATACCGTCGGACCTACAGCTCCCGGAGGGATTTGTTATCTTTACAGATGGTTTACGCATCCTCGGAGTACCTGTGGGTACAGAGGACTTTGTCTCACGATTCTTAGATGTTACCCTGGCGGAGGACGTTTTGCATATTGAAGATCTCTTTATGTTGGAAGATCCTCAAGTTGCATTTGATATTCTTTACTCTTTCATTGCACGGCGTCCTAGTTACTTACTCCGCATAATACCTCCATCTCTTATCTTTATCTCGCGCCTTAGAGAGTTTGATAGGAAGATCATGGGGGTGTTTGGCGACATCACAGGACCGGGGACTTTTGACTGTGTGGCAGGACCTCTCGCACGTAGGGAGACATCTTTGCCGATATCATATGGCGGGGTGGGCTTATTATCCATGGAGGAGACTGCTCCGGCAGCCTTTTTGGGTAGTTGGGCCCTCTCAGCACCTTGGCTCTGTTGCCGTTTTCTCGTGCGAGATAGACCTATTTTGGAGAGCTACGTGACAGAGGTGGAGGATGGTTCTTATCCACTACAGATGTGTCTCCGTGAGGCAAGAGATGGCCTGACTCTTGAGACACGTGAGACACACTCTCGATTCGATATCTTAGCTATCGATGGATCTCGCGGACTACAGTCTTCTATGACGGGATACCACTTTCAGCAAGTTCTCCATGCTCTCTTAGTGGATCCTTCCATCTCACGGGATACTAGTGGATCCTTAGCTCGACTCCACTCTTGTTCGGACAAGGGCGCAGGCTCTTGGCTCATAGCTCGACCTTGCATTAGAGCGTTTCGATTTGCACCGACTATTTTCTCTACAGCGATGAGGTTCCGCCTAGGCTTGGTCCAACCTGTTGCTTCGGCACTATCCACTTGCGAGTGTGGTGTCTCGCTCGACACATCGGGTCGTCATCTTGCTCGATGTCCTCATGGTGGAGAGCGGATAGCTACCCACGATGCCATCAGAGACGTCGTGTTTGTCTTAGCACGGGAGAGCCGTCACATGACGTGGAGAGAGCGTTGATATGCCCTTCAGACATGAGGATCAGTGAGAGCTGAATTGTACATGATGAGAGAGAATCAGGTCTCAGTGGCTGATGTGGTTGTCACGGATCCGACACGGGACTCAATGACGGCACAGGTGATCACCCATCTCCCAGGATGGGCTACAAACGTGACGGCAGCAGCGAACGTGACCAAGTATAGAGGTTTGCAAATGAGACATCGCTTCATCCTCTTAGCTTTGGAGATATACGGATCGACAGGCTTGGAGTTCGACGTCTTTCTAGGAGACTGTGCTAGAGCGTATCATGAGAGACGCCAAGGGGTACCACTTTTCTCTTTTTTTCTACACCACGTTTTTTAGACAGCGAATTTTTATTGCTCTACAGAGAGCTTTAGCAGGAGCCGTTCACAAGAAGACAGTCGCAGTAAGTGATGCCTCTTCAGGTGCACCAGTTGTTTGTAGAGTTACTGACTTTCTGATCTTTGACATTATAGGTGCGACAGGTGATTCTAGAGCTACTGATAGCAGGGCTTAGCCCCGATGTTCTTCCCTTCGGGGTGGTTGTTGCTTGGCCCTTCGGGTCCTTCATTCCCTTGTGAGGCTTGATGGAGTCTTCCCATCCGTTTGCTATTTATTGGGTCGCGTTTTTCTCTGGCCCTCTTTCCGCCGTTAGACAAGTTACTACAGAGAGATGTTACTAGACTACAACTACAAGTAACTACTGTAGAGACCTTCCAGCCTCTAGGGACTTGGGAGTAAGGCTCAGAGAGAAAGAGGGTCTCGTGTTGTTCAGCAGTTCCTGTGCTTTAACTTGAGTTTATTTATCGGAGACGTGGCACACCTTAGCCTTCTCCGAGATAGTGTATTCATAGGACTGCCTCTGGCCGAGCTTCTTTCACCAACCGACTATCTACCCACCACTCTTTCATGACACCCCTTGCAGAAAGTGATAGTCCCCAACACCACAGCAAAGGGCAGGAGACTTTCCCCGTCACGATCCCGTTGTTTGCGATCAAGTATCCCAAGGCAGGAGATTACGGCATCGTAAGGAAAAGAGGGACAACCTGCTTGCTGTTGCGGGAATAACAGATAGCGAGCGAGTGGTCTGAGCTTTCAGGGACGAGAAAGCTGAAGCCCCTCGTGTCTGACATCCCAAACATTTGGCCAGAAACTGCGCAAACGCGCAAAAGCTTCAAACATTTTCCATCTGTCAGTGACACCATCGTCTTGATCCTCTTTGGCCGAGACAATGAGGCAAAGTCTGGACAAATACAAATTTCTCTTTATTGGCTATCCAAGAAAAATGACATCAAATTTTCAGGTGCAGTGGCACAGATATGCCAAATATGAATGCCAATTTGTAGTCTCATGCTAGAAATGACCCTGAACCATCCCAAGCACTCATTGGTTGGTGCACTGCCTTTAAACACCATCCTACAAGAACTTCGTGCTACTCGACCACAATCGTAAGTCGAGAGCAAATTACTAACTGAGTGGCAGTACTGACTGCAGTATCTAGCTCTTCAGTTGCTCCCCCTGGACATAAGGGAACAAGCACTGTTTAAATTACAAGCCCCATGGCCACTTGACTCCCCACTTAGGGGGAAAAATTGTGATTCACTCGGTGTCGTTGGACCTCGAGTGTATGTAACAGCTCTAGACCAAGGATGGCAGAACTAACCGCCATAAACAGAAGTGTATTGCTATGTATGAACAAATTTCCTTATTGCTTTGGTGGTACTTGCTCTTGCGTGTCGAAAGCATCCGCTATGGCGAGACAAGAGGTGATAGTAGCACCGTCTACAAGATGATGGTTCCACAACTTTACTAGAAACAACATCAAACACCTGCATGGCATCAACATCAAATTTTCCAAACGTGTTATAGTTATTCTGTGGCTTATTCCTAACAGCTACTTCTGAGAAGAATACTAAAAAAAGGAAAAAGGAACAAGGTTGTAATATATGTGCAATTGATGCTTACTATCTTGAAGTTACAGATTCTAGTAATACTAATGTAATGTTTGCCTGTTATACGAAAGTTCCCGGATATGAAACTGGCAACACAACCTCAAGTCTTTACTAATCGTCATCTTCCTACTAAGATGTAGTCTTAAGCAGTGACAGAACTTCCCCCTCTTGAAACCATGCAATTTTCCTCATGGAAATCCAATCAGTTATATTCTACATCCAGCTCCTTTTCCAATCTTACTAGTCAACCTAAACGAAAGATGCAATTTCTTCTCAGCACAAAAAGACTTTATTCACCTCAACACATCCATATTATGCTGAATGACAATTCCAAAACATGACGTGAAACGACACCAAAGAATCCGTCAAATCTGGGTCTAGAGGTTACTAGCAATGAACCTTCGGAGTGCCGGATTGCTTCCAAAACGTTGTGCGTTTTCTTTAGTGAACTCCCTGCATGCCCAGGGACAGTGGCCGTCTGCTAGTACCCTAGAAACGAGGAACAAATAATGATAAGATGTCGACAATCTCCCATACACAAGCTTTACAATGATGATGAAACTAAGAAAGACGATACCTATAACTCGGTCCAACACGTAATACCTGGAATTCTAGAGAAAGACATACCTGTTCCGGCGCACAAAAGAATTCCACAGATGCATAACCTCTTTCTCCTCTCCAGTAACATCTACAAAATCATCCAACATCTGGTTTCCCACGATACATTCAGTCCCTCTGTTCCACCTAACTTTAGATAAAACATTTGAACTAAAGATCATGAGAGGATGAGACCAACAGCGCACCCAGACTGTCCCAAGGAAAATACGTAAGAGTTGCATTGCAGGCCAGATCAAATGATCAGATAAAAACCGCTCGGGTTATCTTTAGAACATTTACTCTGCGATCTTCTAAATCTGCAATCACGGCATCAATCTCGTCTTCGCTATCCCGATCTCCGAATAATTGCTCCGCTTCCATGGGCTGCACAACCGGAGTAAGCAGTGAGCAATTCAAAGGATCTTAGATAAACGTGCAGCACAATCATAGGAATCCTTTACTAGATGCATCACACAGATAAAATCTCAAGAGTCAAATGTGTCACGCAAGGGTACTTTCAGAAGGTACTGACGATCACCTGTGCAGTATGTGAGTGGAAATACTGTCGCTTTTGCAACAACGCGTGACTGCAAAACATTACCGTGAGTGTAGTTAGAGGAGAGAGAGATGTACTCCTTAAGACTTGCATGCCGTAGCCTTTCGACCATTTGGTTCGCAAGCGCCACAGAGCAATGCTGTAGTGACTTAGGTGAATTCCATTATTCACATCGTCTTCAGAGTGAATGTGTTTGTAGATGAAAGGAAACGGAAATTCAGCACTGCAACTACGCTAATGACTCTAATAAGTATACGGTGTTACGCTGCATGCGCCCTGGGAAATTCTATAGATCATTTGATTGTCCATACTTCCTAACAAGAAGGAAGTATGGACAATCAAATGACATACATGAACTTTCTTTCAACACCACCTGTTCAGGATCAGAGTCCTCACTTTTGATCCTTACTCTGAAGAGTGGGGCGACTGAATGACAACCTGGACTTCCTACTTGGACTGTAAGGATCCACCATGATTGATCATACAAGTGGTAAGAACACTGGACTTATATCTACATGGCCTCAGATGTTGCCAGGCGCAGTTCCCCATACCTCTTTGAAATATCAGGTCTATCAACCGTTGTCTTACTAGGAACAAGTGCGCTTAGTTGCACCGCACAGTCTTCTATTGGAGCTCCGGCAGCTGCAGCACATGCTCCACCCTGGGTTGCGTTGGGCCGAGATCCTGCTTGAGCCCTCTCACCGATAACGCCTTTCATTCTTTGTCTTTTTTGAGCGGATACGCTCCTTTGCTTAGCAATATGTCCAACATTCTCACCATCCGGTAATTTGCCCGTTCTGGCTTCATGCTGTTGAAATGAAGCCTTGTGTCCAATTTCTTTCCTCTGTTGTACATTGGTAGCTCCATCAGACCCGGCGGCAATTAGACCGTTCGAACCATTGGATAGAGAATCATCTCCAGCCATATCTAAATTAACTCCCACTTGTAACTGTTTTTCTACTTTTCCAAGACCTTGGGTGGTATCTGCATCTATATCATCAGCCATGAGAATCACCTCATCTGTTGAGTGCTGCTCTTCTAAGTTCTCTCTATAATCCACACCAGTTTCTCCTGTGCGCTTTTCCGCAACTAACAATTGGGTTGTCTGTCCGACTTTTCCAGCCATCTGTGCCTTCGCCTTGATTGGAACCTTTCGTTTCCGTGAACGACTTCGAGGCCACCTTCACCGCAGAAAGAAAATGGAAACCATTATGACGTGTTATCACTCTCTTATAAGACAACTTCAGCAGACAACAGTTATTTGCTGGTAAAGTTCACTAGGACTACTCTTAATTCTTCGGATGATATCGCAGTATAAAATCTAGTTGGGTGAAACAGCTTTCCCACGAACTCAATTTTAAGAGAAGGATTACTACCGTAGTGTCGTTCAGTGTCTATAAGGTACCAATCTTCACAAACTGTGGACTATGCTAACCTAGGAGAATTATTTACACACTGGTTGTAGAGTCCTACTTAAAAACTTTCTGGTGGTATGTTCACCTGCGCTATGAGAAAATTACTCAGCATCTCATGTTATATATGAGATGAAATGACTATTGCAACAGGAAAGTAATTTCAGCGGCCTCTTCCCATAAATTCTACCAACCTGCACCTCAATCAGGTTATATAGTATTATGTTTTATCCCAGGAGTCTTGATCCTGGAGATGTGCTACAGTATTCACACCCAACATCCTGACCCCCTGCCAGACTCCAATACTAAAGGTAGGTAATTTCAGAGCAGTCATCCATTCTTAAGCTGTGGTGTACTCCTGTGGGTTTTCAATCCCGGGTTAACTAACTAGTTCTTGCAGTTTGCTGGTTAACAACTATACCAGAGCATACGCAACAATTCCTTTACTGCAGACATGACCATTCTAACCCTACCAGTATATGAACTCCTTTGATCGCGGGCCATCTAAATCCATACTGCGAAGAACTCCCTGCAGAACAGAAAACAAAAATTTGTTACTAGAAACATATACGTACAAAAGAATGCATATGGCTGACTCTCATGGCCTAACACTACTTACCGATGGCCCCAGGGGCACGTCACTCCTGATGCTGACAACTACTATCTGTAGATCCCCAGAAACCTGTAAGAGCAGCGGTGAATGTCAGGAAATAATTGAGCAAGATGCACGGACTTAGCACTAGGTTGTATCAATATTTAATCAGCCAGCCATTGCACAATATTTGCACTATAAACCCCGTCGAGGGTAACCTCTTCTCTTTGGCAGTTCACTGACTAAAAGGTATTTTACCATCATCAAACATGGAGAAAACGGTTGTACGTTCGGTCTCATGTTTCCACACATCCACATTAAGTTTACTGACCCGATAAGAACGATGTATGATTCTCGGAGTGACTCACCAGGTATTCAAAATTGAACAGATCGTGTGTTGCATTGAGGTGAAACTCCAAACCCTACAAGACAGATGCATATTCCCTGAGAACTGAATCGTTGCGGTAATGCGCGAGTACCCAAACGCTCTAACTCACTTTATTCTCAGATTGACGAGAATTAACCGACTGCCAAAAGGCTCATCAACATGTTTACTTCATAAGAAAACGATGGAACGATGGTACTCGTCCCCTTATGACAAGGGACTTAATACAAGCTCGTACAAGACACTGAGATTCAACAGGGATAGCAGAAGTCTCTCGACAGACAATATATGAGAAAATTTTATCCACATCTCGAGTGCGGCATGATAAAGTCATCTCGAGTGACATGATAAAGTATCTTCAAAAATATCAATGTGACAAGGGTCCAGCTCACGCTCCTCAGACTTTATTGAGGCATGAACATCATCCTAAAAGACTGAAATGTTGGACAAGACAAAAGACTGCTCCTCGCGTAAGACTGCAGTTGGACGGAAACACTCAGAACAGCCAAGCGTAAAAAGGTCCTTGAATGGACCATTTGTACCTCAAACTAGACTTTAATCCATCATCTAAGAACGTTTCCAAGAAAATGTCCAGAGTGGTGCGAAAGAGAGAGGGAGGGACAAGAGATCACCTTGAAACTAGCACAACGTGAAAGGCAGAAAGGACAAGAAAATTCCTCCGTGACTGCATCAAGTAGTGGCGAAGAGCAGAGTCAAAAACACATGCATCCAAGTGATTCGTCGACGAAGCCAATAGTAGCAGTCAAGCTCCCGATACCCCATATCACAGAACTCAACTACAGAATCCTACTACCCACGATGCCTCAAAACGAAACAGTAACAGTTAAACAAGACGTTTCTACTAAGCAGTTTGCGCAAAAGATTTTATAAATCCGAAACTACACCCTTGTATGAATGAAATTTCAAAGTAGAATGAATTCGTACTCGACAACGTTTCAAAGCTCGTGTAAGGTCAACGACTTAGAAACGAGTTTACAGACTAAACAGCTGAAATCACGGTTAGCTTCTTTTATTCTTACATAATCGATAGGCGAGGTAACCCTAGAACTCCGAGTGGGGATGCATGATAAGGTCGGTTACACTATGCTCAACAAAATGATTCAGAACTACCGATCACCAAAGAGTCAGATGTCCGAAGGGTTACTTGTCCCTAGGAAGTCAGCGTCGACAACTGAATACGTAAAATAGCAACTTTACCATTAATAAAAGCCATCCGACGCCAGATTTGACAGAACTATTACCACAAGCTACGGGACCTCTACAACTGGAAAATGAAGGTCACTGACCTTCAGTTTTACGCCGCGTCCCGTGAGCGTAAAGATAATGAAATACAATCCTTCCCACGCGACTCTTACTGTACACGAAGAAACAACCAAAGAGAGTCAGATGAAACAAAGTAGATGATACAACAACACGAGAAAATCAAACTCCATCTAGGAGTTTGATTTTCTCGAGTTGTTGCTGAAATGTAGATGTACAGTTCACTGTCATGCATTTAATTCGGAGCTATGTTTTACTGGAGTAAGTAAACGAGCACATGTATCGACACGGCCTCATCCGGATGTTGTCACTTGAACCCATAAACACCCATACAATATACGTGCCGTAGAAACCAGGAACAGGTGTCTTGGTTGAGTAATTTTCTGGACCAATATAAAATAGGATTGTCATCTTGATGATACGGATCTCAGATGACTACGGAAACATGAATCATACGGGGTTTTAAATATACCGGCCAAAAACTCAGTCTAGCTACGGCCGCCGCGAGAGCAGGTAAGTTGAGAAAAATGTTCTGTTATATCATCGACCCTCCCTACTTCGTCCTGCCTCAAGTAGCTTCAAGCTTCAAATTAGATCGAATCTACGGAAATAGTTGCATTTGGTAGCCACTGACATTCGTGTGCAGTTAATTCAGACCTTCGCATGTAAGGGAGCGGAGACCTGGGCAGTGTCCCGTTCGTACTTCTGCTGAGTAGGTTCTTCTGTCCAACTTCCTCTCCTACAATACGAATTTGGAGTCGCACCTGCAGCTCTTCACCAGAAACACAATTTCTTAAAACACAGGCGTCACCAAGATCAACAGACATATGTGCATCGCATACATAACTCACAAGACTAGCTACGCGATCTCCAAGAACGACACAAGGATCAAACACATCCAGACGACGAAGTCCTAACGTAGACAAATGCTACCTGACCAAATTACACAAGTCCATGCATACATCCAAGTCGGTACACGGTTCAAATTCAGCTATGACGGGACTCGATCTTGACAACAAACAAAGTCATGACACATTAAGAATTTGACTGCTTAACTGGTGGTTAAGCTCCCACCAGACTCCTGTCGTTGGCCGACTTCGTAGCAGACATAAGTACGATGCTGGGTTCAATATCCGAGTTGTCGTGCTACATAGGTATTACGAAATCAAAGCCATGTGAGAATACAGAAACCAAAAGAACATGTTAAGATAAAAAGCAAGAGTCGAGAAAATCTGTGAACAACAAATGCTGCGCCTTGATGTACACGACGAAGCATTATTACATATGCAAACTCGTCGCATGTACATATATTCATACGTCGAGAATGGCAGATTTCATCAAGGACCCCTCTCTAGTATAGAGGTAACACGCAATTAGCCCGGCCAAGTCCATAGTAAGAAGCAAACAGGGGCCGAAATTGCGCTAACTTGCTAAGTGGAGTTATCTTCATACGTCGAGAATGGCAGATATGCTCAAGGACCACTCTCTAGTATAGGCGTATCACGCAATTAGCCCAGCCAAGTACATAGTGAGAAGCAATTAGGGGCCGAATGTGCGCTAACAATGCCGACTGGAGTTAGCGAATTATTTTATAACCGGAGGGTGTGCCGATGGGAATGTGTAGTGTGAAGCACATTTCCAGAAAAGGTTCCCCTTGGTATGAAGTCGAATGTGACATACAAGAGAACAAATGCATGTCGTGAAAACAAATGCATGCACAGCCCATATGTACTGATGCAGTCTGATCGCTTCTAATATAAAAACCAAATTTAACCCCCATGCAGAAATCAAGACAAACTGGCTTTTTATAATACAATCTTGAAATAAGCGAAGGCTATCGTAGGCAAAACGTAGATACAGATAGCCAAAGAATCCAGCGCAGGAGAGAGTTATCTGAAGTGAGTTGACGAGCACAGATTGGTGAATACAGGGAGGAGCCAGACAGGGGTATTAACTGAAGAACGTTTTTTTGCCCGTCCATCACTGATGCATTTAGGAGGTGTACACTCAAGAACCTAATTACCACAATATACACTCGGAGCATGCAGCAGAACACACTCCCGTTGCATGCACCTCAACCTGCTCTCTGACTTCATCAGCACCCAACAGAGAGAGAGGGTTAGGCTGTAGATGAGTAAGAAAAGTAGTCAATCAGACGAAGACTTAACCGACTCATCAAGGCCTTGTCGGTCCAGGAGTTTCTGTTTAGTTCCGGGACATCTGAGGGCAAACTCCCAGTCTTTGTGTAGTGGTAGATCAGTGACCTTGGCAACCAAACGGACACGTATGAGCTTAAACGTATGCGAAGAAACAAAGCAGCAGCAAAAGAAAAACGGGGAACTAGTACCGGAACTTGGAAATTGAAGGAGATCTGCGAAGAAACTTTTCAAGCACCAGCCAAATGAGGTGGACAGGCTAGACCAAGCCAGAGTACACTCGGGCAGATGTCGTTGCAGGTGAAAGCGCTGCATGGACATAATACTAACTAGACTACGTTGATGCTGCTCTGTAGACATAACAGAGCAGAAAGAAGAAAGCGTAAACACACCGGGGGTCGAGGAGCCTCTGGAGTCAGAAGGTATGGAGTGAAAAAACGGAGATCGGAGCGGAGGCTTATATACCGAGAGCTAAGTACAGAAAGGTGTCCAACTGAACCCTAATGGCTCAGTTGGAAAGAGACTCGTACCTAGCCAAGATGCGGAGCAGGAAAGAACCAGGAAGGAGCCATTAGTCTTACGGGAGCAAGGCGCGGAAATACTCGGGCAATCAAGAAGTAGACGTAGGGTGCAATGAATACAACACGAAGCGGGCGGAAATACTCGGGCAATCGAGAAGTAGACTTAGGGGCTAAGTGGAGTTAAGTGGAGTTAGCGAATTGTATGTAACCGAAGAGTGTACCGATGAGAATGTGTAGTGCGAAGCACATTTCCAGAAAGGTTCCCCTTGGTATAGAGTGCAGCTGACAGATACAGCATGTAATGATGCAACCTGATCGATTCTAATGCAGAACTGGAAAAACTGAACACGACGATAGTGAAATTAGTGAAGAGCGACGAATGGTGAATATAGAATGCCATAGCCAAAACGCAAATAAGAGATGTTAAAATGATTTCAAGAGCAATGATTTAGCGAGTGAAATCAGCGATCAGACAGGTAGAAAGTAGAGGAAAGAATTTTTGCCAATGTGTAACTCATGCATGTAGGTACTGAGTAGGTGTACACTCAAGAACCTCGTTACCACAAGATACACTTGCATGGAAATATATTGAAAATCTGAACGTTGTCACTCTGAAGGAAATCGTGAATGCGGTCATGGGTGCAGAAATACAACACCTGTAGCTTTCCAGGTTTCAAATCGACGTTCGTTGTAGTTACATGACTATGCTCGCGAGGGTCACGTGGATCCCTGGCCTCTATGCTCATCCGGGAGTACTCCCTTGTACTTTTCAACCACATTTGACATATAGATGTGAATGCAACTTTTCCCCAAGTGATGCGTCCACTGCAATTGGCTGACCGAAAAATAAACATCAGAGGCAAAATCGCCTGACACTGGTCATTTACAATAAATCCACTATAAATGCTGTCTAATATACGTTCTACATCCTAAGGTCCCTGGAAAATCGGAAATTTAGCAAGCTCTACTCAGTTAATGCGTCGCAGCATGACAGCACTCGTCGGGAGAGAAGTCAAAGAAGCTGGAACTGGGAAAGTGGGGTGGTCCTCACCCAGAGTCAGATATGCTTCTGTCCCTTCAATCTGCCGTCCTTCTTGGGCTGGACAAGAACGATACCAATGTGATGGTTAGGAAACGCTCATATGATTAATGTGAATTTATCTCCTGTAAGTTCCATTCGGCTAAAGACTAATGAATATATTTGTACCAGTGAATGGAAGATAGAATCAAGAATCACGCTGAAGCAATTAGGTAGACCCCAAGAACCCAGCAAAGAACATAATAAGTAGCAAAAAGGGGCATAATGTGCGCTAACTTGGAAGTCTGGAGTTATATCCATACGTTGCGAATGGCAGTTAACCTGGAGTTATATTCATACGTTATATAACGTCCAGGCAGTTAGCCTGGAGTTAGACAATGTTTGTAACCAAAGGGCAGACCCATGGGTATGTGTACCTGGAAGCTAAAGAATAATGAATAGTGGACAACATAGAGTAATGCCTGTCCAATAAAGGTATAGGTCCGGTGAAGGTACATGGTGTTGAAGTGGCCTAACCACAAAGTGCAAAAGTTTCATATCTCTTAGCCTGACCAACCTATATCGCAGGAAGTTGTTATGTCTGAACACAATCAAACCGTAATCTGCTTATGATTACTTCAAATTTCAAACACAGTATGGTACTAGGAACTCTCTTCAGCACAAGTATTTGGAGAAATCCCCAGAAGTTGCGCAACCACGCAGATTGACGTGACGAACGAAAGGAATCCGGCCTGCGCTCACTGATACACTACCGACTATTTCTGGGGCGCTTGTACTCTCGGTGGCACTGTTTAAGCTGCCCTGTTAGCCTTCGACCCTCTGCCAGTCGGAACTCAATGTCTTAAATAAAACTCACACGGAGACCAACTACGTTATACACAGTCGGAAAAAAGGAGTATACCTATTACGATGAAAAGGACTACGTCCCCCCTTTTCGCATTTAACAGCAACTTCCGAGTTTCCGGCAGGATGAAGGAGACAGATGATTGTGAAGCAGTAACAATTTCTGAATCCAAGCACTGGCCTAAAACCAGAACCTTGGGTTTTCTTAACCGATACGCAAATTGGCCCTGTCAAACATCGCGTCAAAGAGTCCCTCAGAGAAAGCCTTTAGGACAAGCCTGGCGAAAATGATGAGCAAACCATGATTCCAATCAGCTCCTCACCTCTTTGGTAAGATCGTTTACCGGGCTGGTGACCATCACTAACACAGAATATGAGTACCTTCCAGGCAACATGTCACTGGAACCAGTATCCTTCCCTGATGCTTTCGCCAAAGTTCCCCAGGCTGATCCACGGGAATTTAAATAACCGCTTGCAGTCACGGTCATTTTCATACTGACAGAATATGCGACAACATTTGTCAGTCGTGCTTGTTAACAAATTTCTATAACGCACCGGGTTCGAAGTAGATTTCAGCAACAACATCAGGTTCACGCCACTAAGAGACAAGGTAATGGCGGTGAAAATGAAGGAAGCAAAAAGACAAGAAAGCACTAAGACCAAAGAAAACACACACAAGGAGCGAGCACAGAAACCTCAGAGAAAATGTATGTTAGGCAGGTCAGAAACCAAAGAGCAACTTGTAGCATGAGCATATGGAGCAAGAAGAATATACGGGTAGAAATTCTAACCTCCGTTGACGTGCTGCCGAGATCTTGTAAGATAGACACCTTTGAAGAAAAAGAGGCTGCAACCACACAGGAGCTTCAATTTATTCAAAGAGGACTATCAATGAGTAATGGCGGCCGCATTATAATATAGTGTGAGCGTACATACAGGCCAGAAGAGGAAAACGGCAAAGAGTGATGACCCAGGGGCCCCCAGTGGCCAATCGATGACAACGTACTAACGTCAGTTTCATTAACTTTGACAAGGTTGGAATGTCTACATGCATAAAGTGCAAACATGATACTTTAGAAGACCTGTATCTCTCCTCCTAAGCCATGTTGCTGTACTCCGGCGTCACCATGGACTTACTGAGCATTCTAGTGAAACTCAGGAACAGTCATATCATGTTCGGTTCGTGACCATATCATGAAAGGGTTCGTAACTTGCGCAGGAACTCGAGCCATAAGGTTATCCCTTCAATACGAACACAGAAAGGCTTGAACCCTAATCAAATTCTTGAAGCTGCCATGTCTGACGTGTCAGATGCAAAAAGGTCTAAGTGGAAGGTCATTTGTTCCAGCGCCTAGCTGTTCCATGACTGGCGGGCAGTTCTTCATTCAGCAAGGAAAGAAGACGTTGGAGCTACCAAGAGCAGGAGTGACGCGCACATGCTGTGGAAGGAAAGACAATGGCGGAGACAAAGGGATTGTCGATGGACCATGCTTTCTACCGAGTACTTATAACTCCAGAGCTCAAAGGAGAGGCGATCTGAAGTTTTTCAGACTTGACTGTGCTTCACTGCGGAGTGCATATAACCTGAAGGGCAGGTGGGTGGTGTTTCTCCACGGAAGCCCAGGGCAATTATGAGCCACCACGTCTTCAGCCCACAACACCAAGGGACTGGTATTTTCCACCATGACGTTTGGGGTAAGTCTCCCATGGAAGGTTGTTTGGTGAGAACTTCACGGTTCCCGGCGAAAGACATGGAAAGGCAAAGGGACCCCTTACCGAGTGAGCAAATAGATGGTTATGGGTGGATCAAGGTCAGCCACCCTGGCTCTAGCTTATGCTCCAAAGCATCCTTCAGCAGTGATCTAAGCATAGTTTGCATGTTCTTGACTGACTTTTCCAGCAGGGAATGAATTAATTGTTATCTTTCTCCCTGGGCTCACTGGTGAGCAAAGAAACCATTTTCCACCTACCAGACAACTGCTCTCAATTGGTATGAATAATCAGTATGACTTGCAAGAGATGCGAATACGGAACTGGAAGAAACAGCGACGTTCCCCGGAACCAACCATCTGCGGTTAAGTCATGTACTTATTCTACCCAGACCAACTGTGGCTTAAATGCCAATAGCTGGTGAAAAATGCATTTTACTGGAAGTGCGTAATTCCAAGTCAGAGTCTACAGATCACAAGTTACAATCCCTGCCTCGTCAATTCCTCCTGTTGCCAACGTATCACTGGCTAATTTCCTCTGCATCAGGATCTGGTGGACCTGGTTTCCATCTCTAATCAGCATCTGACATTACCATTCCCAACACTTTCATTTGTATTATATACTCATATGGATCTAAAAGCTGCAGCCAGACCTGCAGCATTTAAAACCGGCCCGGGACAAGACTTTTGACTCCAGCTGGTCAGGTTGTGGGGTCGATTGATTTTGTGCCTAAATTTAACCATATTTCGTGTGATAAACTAAGCAGCATCGTCAGAGTTGATGAAGATGTAATTATACCTCACAACAGTTATGTGCCTTGGTTGCGGCATTCAATGTATTCTAATATGTGGTAGGAAACTGGAGGTGAATTTGCAACCCATAGACTTAAATCGCATGTCCAAAAGACGGAAAGATGCGGCATCCAGTATAACGACTTCATCTAGGTTCGGACACGTTCATGTGTACCCCACAACTGCCATTCCTTCACAACTCCAGATTCCAGGTCAAAAGTGAGAGATAGAACCAATTAAGGAATGAAGCGCAAGTACCTGACGAGACAGGCGCTTCTGGATGATGTTGTAAAGTTCCACAGGCTTGCAATAATCGGAGAGAGACTCTTCAGCTGCAATATTTTCTTCCTCATCAGAAGTTGAGAGATGGTCCCTGCTTCTGCTGGACAGGTCTCTAGGTATGATAATGTCTTTTCTGAGGTCCATTGAATCAACATGTTTCGATGGACTGCTGGTCCGGGTTCCTCGGAGTCCACCATTCATCAGCGCTACTCTCCTGCAATAAACAAGTATGCGTTGTTCAGACTAAATCGTATGCCACTGGGACTTGAGACGCTGAGGCATGAGGCTTAGCGGACCAGAATGTAGCTCGTGGCTGTCGGAGGAAAACAGGACACGGAACGACAGAGTTATGATAGATAACAATTTGATACGTATCTCCAAACAGGGCAAAAATATTCAGAAGATTATACTGGAAGTAGACAGATGGGAGCCCATCCCGAGATGCAAAATTTCATGACACACAGAACCATAACCGTGGCCGTGTTTAGAATCTTGGTTAAAATCAAGTTAACATAATAGTAATTAACAGTGGACGAGAAACTTAAAGAATGAGCCCTAATTGCTAGGATATAAATCGAACTCAGCGACCAGCATTTGGACGCAAACTGAGCTTGTTGGCGCTCTGACATTTCAGCAGGCAATATTCAAAATGCTAAGAGGATACTGATAAGACTCGAGGACGAATAGCGATCAAACTAATTATGTCACGCAGACTGGCTTTCGAGTTACAGGGCCTGAACATTACAGATTGGAACCACAGTAAGAGTCGGCAGATGCCAACCCTGGCATTCTGATTATCGGCCTTCTTCGTCTACCGGCTGGAAGACCTTGATTCTTTCCTTACTTCTCCGCTCTTCGCCAGCTGCTTCGTTGTCATAGTGGTCGCAGTTGTGAACAGCTCCAGGAAGACAAGACTATAAAACTCGGAAGGAGACAATCTGAGGATAACCACATGGCCTCTTCGCTGAGTAGAATGTGTCGCGCGTAACGGAAAAGTTAGCCGGGAGCTTCGACTTCAGGGAGTACATCTCTGTGTGGACAACGGTCAACTGGGCGGTACACAGGTAATACTTACCATCAACATTTGGGATTCGATATCAAACTTGCTAATATCTGTCTTGCTGAACCAAAATTCTCCGGTAAAAGTACTTGTCAAGTTGCAGCAATTGCTCGAGAGTCGCCAGCACTCGGAAGATCCAAAAGAAAATGTCATCACAAAGGAGAAAGACACTGATACGGAACCTCGACCTCCTTGGGGCAGACAGGGCGCACGCGACTGTTTATTCACGAGACCTTACCTACTTCAGACAATAATCCGTCCTAAAAGCTCGTTCTCAGCCCCAAAATCCTCAAATTGAACTTTATTTTCTCCATCTGCCCGTTCTCCGTCAGTACATGTAGCTCTCTGCTTAAACCTGTAGGCTTTTTACCACAGCTCCTGCTCGACCGGACTAAACTCCCACCAAAACCCAGAGTCGCCTGTTTCTTGGTCCAAAGTCCGAGCTACAAGAAAAATTTACCGAACACAAAGACCGTCTTTCGCTTCTCGAGCCCCCCGTTCCCGTATTCAAATCTCCACATCCTCGAGTCCGCCATAACCCTGATTCATTGGCTCTTCTTTCTCGTGGTATCTTCCCCAAGAGCGTGCTCTACTCGGCAACCAGAAAAGTTTCAAGTGTCCAGAAATCTCGACGAAATCAAATCGAACGCCCTGTTTCCCTCCAAGTTCCGGCAGAATCCCACGAGAGCTAACTACCGTATCTACAGTAGAGAGCGGGCCAGCGGGCGAACGGAGTAGAGAAGAGTAAAGCAGCGCGGGTGCCGCAAGATCTTCAGAGAGTGTTCATGCACCAGCCTTCTCCCAGGCCTGTCGCCACTTCTGACCCGATTGCCCTTTGGAGTATGGACTCCGACCCGTCCCATTCAAAGATTACGATTATGATTGACTACTATACGTAGCATCCTGAACCGTGGGCACATTTCGTAGTGTGTTTGACACACAGAGCGCGCAGCGTGCATTGACTGGCTACTCATGACAACTGCATTCAATTTTCTTTCCCTCCATGATAGACTTAACCATGGTTCAAAAGTCACACTCTCTGCAGCATACGGTAGGGTACTCAACAGTTCAATCTGGATACCAGAAAATGAGGGATAAATTTAAATACTGACTTCTCTTCCTCTCCTGCTCTGTATAAACAGGCTTGATGGGGTCTTTCCATCCGTTGGATATTCGTTGCGTCGCGTGTCTCTCTCTGCATAAGCATCACCCGGTACTTCCGCTACTGTGCTTTCAAGGGATGTCCAAGATGACTGGCAGATGAGCCAGATAACCGGTATATGATGCTGTGGTTTGCGTTTGGACAATAACGAAAGCCGCGACAGCACTCACGTTCGTTCTCTTTCTCTTTTCCTCGTTCACGTGATGGAATAATGCATGACTTTCGAAATCTTGAAATGTACTTTATATAAGGCATCTTGAGCCCCCCTTCCAGAACACCATCAGAAGATTACTTATACAAATGACTGCGAGGGAGAGTGACGAACTTGTCACACGAAATTCTAACTTTCACTTGCATGAGCATGCATATTTTTCACCTCTTCTAAGTTCGGAAGAGGGAGAATATGTATGACTTTTAATTTATTTCTTAATTTTTTCTCGTGGAAGGGTTAGGTTATAGATTAAGGGTTTTTAACTGATTTATTATTTGTCTATTGAACTTTTTTATGGTAACATGAGAGTTCATGAGGTTATTTCACTTATGGGTTTTTTTCTTTCAATAACAAATATAACATTGCTGTATACAGATAATTTAAATATTAGTAATTATTAGTAAGTTATAAGAGTAATAGTAATAATAAATCATCTGAATTTAGTAATCTAAATTTTTTTTTAAATACTTCTTTGTCAGTGTAGATGGTTTGTTCTCTTTTCAGTTGACATGTTTGTTTTAAAAGTCTGAGTCTTATTTCATATTCTCTAATGTATTTTCAAAAACTATTTTTGAATCCAGTTGTCAACCTATAATACATGATAATTTTCTGGGCGTTTTTCTTATTCTTCTCCTCAGCCAGAATTGCAGTTGCATGCATATTCACCTTTAGTAACTATATATTAGATTTAACCAAAGCGGTAAAGAATTCTGGAGTTTATTAAGAGTAGAACGGAGAATGGTTTACTCTTGAAATAGTATGTTTGAATCATAAGTTCAACTTATTTTGAAACGGTAAATAACAATAAATGATATTCTTTCTAGGTATAGTAAAAGTCGTCTAAATTAAACTGAAGACGTCTGAAATCCAAGATGAATTTCCGTAACGACATAAAGGAATGATAGCCGCTAGGGGAACATACTCAAATTCCAAAGCTTTGCAAAATTCCAACCTTTCTGCTCTCATAACTAGCTCGAAGTAATTGAACTACTCACTGGGACGAGAAGAAAGGACTAGCTCGGTCTGTTGCCTATGGCCAAGAGTCACTCCAGTTAGGTCAAGCAGAACCACACCGCGAAACCAAAACCGCAGTTTTAAGCAGTTTTGGTTCAAATGGTAACAGTTTGAGTTTGATTCGTCAAAACTGTTTCAAATGGTACGATTTAAAGAATTAGTAAAAGTATAAATACATCCATTTTAAACGATTCGATACAAAAGCTATATATTCTGTTCAAATTTATACGGTTTTACAAGCTTGACATGAAAATATTATTTGATTTGGTGTATACAACTTTGGATAAGTTCTTAACTCAAAATCTGTTATACTTCACTTTTAACCAACATACTTTTCCCGTACTTATTCATATTAAATCACAAACAACCGGAGAATGAAGACCTTTTTATTTTTACATATATATGCAAAATGACACATTATGTAACAATGGCATATGACAACAGTTTGTGATTATACAATATATCAGTGTGCAATAGAAAGATATTTCTCAAATATACTAAATATCAATCACTTTAAACCAGAGACGGACGAGAAATGTATCTCCAAAGTTCAGTTTCTTTTCATTTGTTTCACAATTACAATTACAATTTTTATTATATAGGATTTGTAACATTGCAGATAAACTGTCCATTCCACCGGCGATACACATAGTATGACTTGAAGCATAAGTTAATACAAACTATAAAGTATGGAGTCTTCTGCTGGTTGAGAACGAGGGAAGAGGGAATGATTCTATACTTCAGTTTAAACCCACTTTTATGGTTTCATAGAAATCACTACAGTAGCTGTGCTTCCTGTTGTGGTGATGGCTAAAAGCTTTTCTGCCTTGTTTGTTAAACCAGTTTGATGATCTCTAAACCGAAACGTTACACATCAAATCGTTTAACTTGGGGCTGACTACGAAAAGCCTCGATGCATGATGTGGGACATTGAGTATTCATTTATTCACCCTTTAGATTTATGTTATATTTGACATTTAAACATATTCTGAATTTATTAATGATTTCTGAATTTTATGATATGTTATTATAAGCAACTGTGTTATGTTTATGAATTCTATTATATTTTTGAAGAAAAAATTATACTATTGGTTTTTTTAGCGTACAATTGATTTACATGTCTATTGCTAACAGTTTAAGATATATATGCAAACACTTTATTTTGACAAAAGTTCCATATATAAGACTACGATCAGTAAAAGTGAACGAATTGTTCCTTTCAGTGTATCTTTATTACTCTTATTTTATACCATAGACTTGTTTCTATAATTTCTACCATTTTTATTAATTACATAATACATAAAAAAGTAGACTCTGCATTCCATCGTACATGCAGAGTCTACTTTTTTATAAACGGAAGTGACAATCTCAAACCAATTTTACAAACCAATGAAACTTGCATCGAAATCAGATCGACCCATTTGAACTGAAATTTTGAATCATAAACCGTTTCTATCCAACTATCTAGGTAACTTTTAACTCTACTAGTTTTGGATCAATTTTTCATTTAAGGATCGTAGATATAATACCTTTATGGTTTCTACAAGCTCCATGTACTCCTCTATTTCTTTTGTAAGTTCACTTGTCCCACTTTCTTCCAAATATTTTCTTAAAGTCCACGTGCTCCTCGAGGTGTCAACTCTTATTTTGCTCATAACACATGTGAGTCAAGATGTATTTTAATACTTTTATTTTATTTCTAATTCTTTTTAATTATTTTTTAATTAAAGAAAGAATATTTTCAAAAGAATTCATTTTTCTAAATAAAATTCTCCAGTTTTACTTTAAACATCATTTAAAAACAAAAAAAATCTATTTTAGTTCTATTTATTTTTTAAAATTTTAGTGAAAATAATATATAATATCTTATTTTTACTTGCACGTGTTATAACAAAAACCGCTAGTGAACCCTCCGAGAGATGCCTCTAGAAATACACATGATAACCAGATGTACTTCATTATACGAGGTCTCTTTGCAAACAAAAGAACTTAAAGGTTATACTCAAAATATTGTTGTTAATAGAATTTTCTTGCGAGAATAGAACCTGTTAAGTAAAGACTTAAATCAAAAGTTTCCCACATATTTACATTGTGATTCACTTCATAATTAATTATTGAATATTAACAAAGAAATATTAAAACAAATTTTGTATAGTTTTTTTGGGAATAAAACAGTTTTTTAAAGTACACGGAGAGTAAAACAAGATATTCATTTCTTATACCCACACATGAGGTTTAACTATAAAAGAAAGAAAGCTTATCCAATCGAAGTGTACATTTAACTCTTAATGAGAACTTAGACCTTATCCAACTGAAAGTGTAGAAGTAACTCTCAAAACAAGCGTTAATAACAACCAAGTACTCGCTAAGCAAAATAGGAACTCAGAACAATTTTTCGAGTTCTGTGAAGAACTAAGAAGTAAATAATGTTAATTTTCATAAATCTTGAAGTTACATTCAAATAATTCAAAGTTTATTTGAATTCGGAAGAAGATATATTTCACGTGAAAACTTGAGTTTTGAGTTGACTTTGATGACGATATATGATAACTTTGAGAAATATGGACATCTAGTCTAATTCTGCAATTAACATTACTTTGTGTGTTCAATAGTTCTAATTTGTCCTCATTTATATAACATTTTTACTACTTTGACAAAATTATTAGCTCCGTGCCAAATAGTGATGAGGATAGGAATATGTCATTTGCTAACCAAGCGAATTCACGCACCTGCATAAAATAATCCACAAGAAAACTTCATTTTATCACTCATCAAGATATTGTGGATATACATCACCCACACAATTTATCTTGGAACGGCCCATGAACTTCATGAAGCGACATCTCCAAATCGTATACGTACGTAGCTCATATTCACCACATTATGAACTAGTTGATGAGAATTAGCATATCTAAAGTAGTCAGAATAAATTTGTTCAACATACGTAAGATCCATTTATCAGTTTTTAAACAAATACAACTACATAATTTGCAAGTTTTGGGTTAATGTGAATAATATTCCAATTGCACAATGAATGTCCAATAAAGAAGACATGAAGAAAATTATGCAAGAATTAGATAAAAATGAAGTCATGAAGTCCATAGACTGTGCAACAAATCGGATGAAGACAAACTCATGAAAATCATGAATATCTCGACAAAAATCTACTATGAATATGAATCTCCATCTGAATTTTTTGATTCTTCACAACTGAGAGTGTTGCAAAATCATCATCTTCTTCAACGTTCTTCTCGTCTTCACCTTTACTTCATCTCAGATCTTTGTTATGGTCTCAATATATTGGAAAATTGAATCATGTCATTTGTGTTACGATGACTTGTTGCAACCGCTTGATTGTAGTAAAAAGGAAACCAAAGTTAAGATTATGGTTTCAAAAATATCGATTTCTTGCTTGTAGAGAGTTGGTCTTCTCTTCCCACACAAAACTTTTCATATCTCTGGAAAGTATTGCCTTATGTTGATGTATGGATAAGACGACTACATGTCTAATTTTGGATTTAGACCTAACATGGTTCAAAATTCAAAATGATTTATCATCTTTTACCAAAACTAGGAGCAATTGGTTTACAGATACATATTTGATGTTACTAGTAGATTTTTGTAATATATTGTTAGCGGCGAGTCTTTGATGTGGTCTTGTTGAAAGTCAAACAAAATCGCACTTTCATCCACAAATGAAGAACATACTGTACATGAATTATACGTATTGCTCAAATTTTTAATCATATTTTTGGAAGTCAAGATACTATTTTTTTGTTCAAATTTGTCGACCAGGGTTGTCTTGTGCAGAATGCTTGAATGACTTCCAAAGTGATTTTTTGTTGATTTGAAGCATCTTACTCAAATTTATGAGGGTTGCATCCTCAGAATTGATCAAATGATGCTCTGAATCGATTAAAAGTTGCCATGTATGACAATTCAGGCATTCAGTTAAGATTCTTAAGATATGGAGTTGTAGCTGAGGAATCCATGAGTCTATACTTACGAGTTGTGAGCTGCTGTTTTGTTTTCTTCATATTTTGAGATCCAATCCAATACTAAATAACTTTCCACGAATGTTATCTTCGAACTTGATTTTTTTGATACTATGAGGTAGAACATTATTTAATAATCTACAGATAAGTGACATCTTTGATAGAATTCATGTAGAGCGTTGTAATGATAATTTTTCCACATTTTGTTTAGGATGGTGAGAGGACTTCAAGTCATGATTTTAGAAATTATTCAATTTTAGAAATTCATGCACATTTATTTTCTCGACTGAATCTGAGCATGAATTCATATGACTAATTTACACCAAAGAGGTATAAACTATATATTGTTCCACACTGATGGAGTGCAATCCATGTACTTCATGGACTACTCCGCATCGAACTCATGTAGCCCTTGAAGTTATTGATCAACTTTGAATCGAAAGAGATAGCCCATGAAGTTCATGGGCTGTAGTACATCAGAGCAATGTAGTCTACGAAATTCATAGACTACTTTGCACCAAAATGATGTGTTTTTGCAGTTCATGAGATTATAAGAGTGAGTCCATGTAACTCATAGACTTCTCCGCATTCAAGGGGTTTAGCCTTTGGAGTTCACGGATTGCTCTCTCTTTATGATAATCGTGTTTTGAACTTTTTATGACGATCATTTTTATGTAAGATTGACTATATAATATTAGAATGGGAATATAAAATTTTAAATATCTATTGATAATTATGTTACTTTTTTTTTCAAAAAATTATTATAAATATTTTAAATTATTTCATGTGAACTTTGAAATTCATGAAATTTTAGAATGTAACACTTTTTGATCCTCCATCTCATGTAAAATTGAGTGATCTCAAAACAAGAACTCATTAGCGAGTACATGGTTGTTGTTAGAGGCTGTTTTAATAAGAACTTCTTAGTTTTCATTTCTCTTTCTAGTATCTAACTGCATTGTCATCGAGCATAATAGCGTGTTATGTTTAGTCATACTACCATCTGTTATGCAAGTTTTGTTATGTTGGTTCTTTCAACTTGTCACCGGTGCAGTGGTTGTAAGAGAAGCCGTTGTAATAGTAACTTGGTAATTGTTTTATAGCACTTGCATATTATTCAACAAATATCCAGGGGTATTATTTATTATCCTAACCGTTCTTACCAGAAGGGTTTGTTAATAAATTAAACCTACAGTAAATTAATTTGTAAGTAGCTACATGTTCCATGACTTGTAGCTTTAGAAGCGTGACAATCTATTCATGGTTTATATCCGGGGCTTCATGTGTTTCTAAGCATGAGCTAATAGTGAACATTTATAAAACATTTGAACTATTTTCATCCACTTGGTATATAATTGTGGTGTCCACAATTTACAGGATTCACGAATTTTTGAAATTTTTAAGATTAATAACTTGTTTGTATAACTGAAGAAGCGTTGTTACTTAAGACTACGGCTTCCTTAGAAGGAAGATGATCTTACGATCTTTTTGTAATAAGAAGTTGACTTCTTCGGAAGACAGCCATCTTCCGAGAAATGTCTTCTCGGTTGTGTCTTCCGAAGACGGAAGACATCGAAAGACAAAAGACGGCGAAAGACGAAAGACACGTATCTTCCGGAAGACGGTAACCGCGGAAGCTTAACCACGTAAGAAGTAGGTGTACCTACTAGGTAGCACCGAGTAGGTTAGGTAGGTCAGGTAAGTCATCTAGGTTGCGAACCCCTAAACTGCACAAAAAGATGCGAAGGAAGCGCATTAGCACAGAACCTTACCCGCTTCCCGCATCGAGAGGTTGTTTTGGACCTAGACGATCGAATTGGAGGGTGATCGACTTGAGCAAGGAGGGTCAGTAGAGTGAAATTGAGTGAAGCTAGGATCGATTCACAACTAGGAAGAAGTCGAGGGCAAATCGCTGAGAGTAGGAAGCACATCGAGCTAAAGGAGTCTTCTGAAGACTCCCGGAAGCAGACATTGAAGCGCAGCTGCGAGGAATCAGAGGAGGAACCTTATTCGATTGAGGAGTGGCAAGGCATTGGCAGCAGCAGCAGCTTAGTGGGATCGCATTGGAGCTAAGGTCGAAGTCGTAAGTACGCAGAAGACTGAAGGAAGACCGAAAAGAAGATAGAAGACTGTAGAGGTTCTTCCCATGTTCTCCTTCCTTCCCACTGCTTCTCACCTTTTGTTTGGTATCCCCCGTGCTTCCCCGGTTGTTTTCAGGCAACCCGATCGATTGATTCCCTCCCCACCTTTTTCCTTATGAGACATTGGGCGCGGAAGCGCTGCCCAATTTTTGATAGCCATCTTCTTGCTTCTTCCCAAGTGCATTTCGAGCTTCCCTACCCATCGTCCTCAAATTCAAGATCATAGCTATCAATTTCTCTACCCTACCATTCCTCTACTCCCGAAACCTTGAACAGAAGACGCTTCGGAAGATTTGAACATCTTCGGAAGACGCTTCTAAATCCTGAACCTCTTCGGAAGACGCTTTGGAAGTTTGACTGTCTTCGGAAGACAAATATGTGCAATGCGTATCAAGGGTGGATTGGATTTGCTTTTGTGTTAAGAGAGACTTGGTACGAATCCCGAGTGGCTTGGGGAGTTGTTTGTTATTTCGAGAAGTTGCAAGAAATGTATCTCTCAACCCCAGACGTTTCACGTCGAGTTCACCGACTGTCGTAGGACGTGAATTGTGGTCCGGGAATACACGGGATATCTCGCTGTGGAGAGATACAATAAGATCTACGACCTAACCGATGAAACTTACACTCTCACTATCTAATCTATCTGTCTTCTGTCTTGGTTACTCTCGATCTAACCTGACCTAAGTGTAACACACGTGCATCGCACAAACTACTCGGAGATCGATCCCATTCTAGGTAAAAGCAAGGTTCATACACGATACATGTCTACTTTAGATCCCAAGCACTTTTCATACAATCTTTCATCAATATCCGCTTCACTATTTCTTCTCGACAAACTACTTAAATGCTAGACTCTGGCGTTCTATTGTTCGTTGATACGAGCCTCGCTCAGGAAGATGTCCATAGCAAAGGACAGCCTACTACACAAACTTCTCAACGATACAAGGCATATCGGCAGCAAACAACCAGAAACTCGGTGCGTGACACCGAAGATAACGGTACCTCAGCTTCAGCAAGACGTGGCACCTCCACTGAACGTGATCGCCGTACCAATCTCACAATACAGCCTCCTTGTCATCCATGCAACACCTCCAAGAAGCTCATCTCCAATCCTCTTGTCGCTTGTTCAAGGTCATTCAAGAGATTTAGGCGAAATCTCTCTCCGTCTTCCTCCCGGTGAATGCAATAACAATCAGAAATGAACTCCTCCGCAATTGAACTTTGACAGCCTCGTGCTCTCACCTCGATCATCCAATCAAGCTCAAACTTCACAAGAAATCCCCTCTGACCCTTCTCTACTGCTGAATGAAATTCCAGCCTCAGATATGAACCCAACTGTCCGCGATGGATCAAGCCACCCGCCTGTGCTAATCTATGAGCTTTACAGATCTCGATGGCTAGAATCCTAGATCTGCACACATTCTCTTACCCAATTGAGCTAAAATTTCACATGTGACTAGCTGATAGGGCACACTCTCATCCTGGAAAGTTTCACTCAGAGATCCAATCCCATGTGCACGGAGCAACTCAAGCTTTGAACCTAAAGAAAACAGATTTACACATATCTCTCAACTGTAACAGCCAACTTCAATCGACCATTTCATGAGCAAATCCAACCCAAATGTAGGATTGTTTTACATCAATGTAACCAGCACGGAGTGAACTACTCGATCCCTATGACAGCTCCTAAAGATCACCTCTCAAACTCTCGGATCACTCCAAAACGTGGCTCGGGGTACCGACTTGACCCCTTGACTTTCAACGTCCATCACTCTCTCCTCAGAACTCCAAATCGTCCGATCTTCGTCTCCAGAGTGTAGCCCGTCTCGAGAGCTTTTCAACAAGACCACTTACCCCTCAAATGACCCCGGGAAGACCTCCAAAACCCTAAAGCCGTCTGCAGATCTTGAATGATGTTGATTGATCGAAAATAGACCAATAAGAAAACAGATCTGGAAACCACTTTTTTCCTCTACTTGGTACTCTAGAACCACTATAACCCTAATATCCTCTCATGCCTTCAAGGCATCGGCCCTAACCTTAAGATAATTACACTCGTCAAACTATAGAGATCATACTTAACACTTAAGATTCAATACAAAGTCAAGATGACGACTTGGAACCGATCTACGATGAAGGGTATTACAAAAGAGAATGGAGAAGCCATCACTTGATTACAGTACTCATCGCCAAAGTTCCTTGCGATCACACATGATGATTGATCTTCCGCCGACAGTGACATCGAACGTCCACCTAGACGTTGAAAGGGATGTTGGCTGGATAATTTAGATCCATTCGTCCCTCGTCAAAGTAAGATATACACCGTCAAGTCCCAGTTCTCTCCGTACGTGACAATTGGTAAGACCACCGGAATAGGCGAGTCCATCATCCTCCCCATGAACTCTTCTCCAAAGTAAACGACGAACCACTGTCGAAAGTGATCGCGGTGGATGCAGTGAAGCTTGATATGAAACGGGTTTGGAAATGGAAGATTCGGAACTCGATTTAGTCCTCCATCCATAAATGCAACTCTTGCAGTTCCTCACTTATCACGTAAAACACTAAGACACAGTCATGAAACCCCCCAAGAAGAATGCCTCACAAACCTCGACCCACTATCTTATACCTAAGTTTGACAACAAGAGCCATTCACGCGAATGTTCACGGATCACCGTGCGATCTCACATCTAGATCTTCGTGAACGTGACACCTAATACGCTCTCATGCGAACTACACGAAAGGTTCGAGGAACACAAAAGAAACACAACACACGTTTTGTACTACTGAATTTACATGTGAGACGTCTCACAACACGACATCCACCCTTCTTAAACCTGCACATCCTCCGGCATGCGCCACAAACACTTACAAGTTGTGGACGGCATCACACAACGTCTTCGTCGTCCTGAATGATGATCGTCATTATCAGCATCCTCAAGAACCAAATCATCCTCGTCGTCGTCCAAGAGATCAAACTCCGCTCCGACTTCCTCCACGCTTATCTCTTCATCTCGCTTCTTGAAGAGTTTCACACGCTTTCCTGCAATGAGAACTTTGAGCTTTGATCCATCAAGCTCCCGAAGTGAATATGTAGCATTGTCATGTACAGCAAGAACCACATATGGTCCAAACCACCGCTTAGAGAATTTCCTAAGCGCACTGTGTTGGTTGTCCAAGCTACAATCATACACCAACACCCAATCGCCTTCCTTAATCTCCTTTGGCCGCAACCGATGACGCTCATCAAACCTGCCCTTATTCTTCAACCGTGCCTTTCTCAACCTGTCAATTACAATCTCTATGTCCTCGGGTCTTCTTTCCAGTTGACGAATCCGAAGCGCAAGAATATCCTCCTTAGACCTTATCCTCCCAAGTTAGAACGCTCCAAGTAGGAATGTGCTCCTCGATGAGCATGATAGGTTTTTGCCCATTGTATTAGCTCCGCTGGCATGTATCCAATCACTGAACTATGTGTGCAGCGATCAGCCCATAAAGCAAAAGATAAGAACCTTGGCCACTCCTTCACTCTTCCTCTACAAGCTTTCACAATGGCTTTAACAATAGGAGGATGACCTCGCTCACTCTTAGCATTCCCTTCTGGATTGTAGGCCGTAGTAAGAGCTAGTTTCACCCCGCATCTCTCAAAGAACTGCTTAGCTTCGAGAGTATTCAACTCATCACGATCTGCTGTAATCTTTCCAATATACTCGTACCTACAAATCACGTCCTCTAACAAGAATCTGCAGACTACTTCAGTGGACTTTGTACACAAAGCTCGTCCTTCCACTTGATTGGACAGATCCTCTCGTGCAAGAGCCAAATATCGCATTTGTCATATCCCCACTAGCATGATAACCAGATCTACTACCCATTTGTAATGGATTGCAAGCGGATATGTAGGATGCAACCCGTCTCGATGTCTGATCTCTGAGTACATCTGACAAGTCTGATATGATTCTACAAACCTTACCACATCTCTGTACATGTTACGCCACCAGTACCTCTCCTTGAGCTTTGTGAAGGTTTCATAAATACCTCGATGTCCAGCCCATAAACTGTCATGGAACTCTCGAATAAGTTGCATCTGCATCTCTTCCTTGCACACAACTCTTTGTGATAGATCAACATCTCGCTTAGATCGCTTCCACAAATAACCACCTTGTAGTAGGTAGTTGTAAGCCTTCCTCCTCATCTGTTTGAAATGTGTATCACTCCATTCATGGTGCTTCAGCAACGTGCTAAGATAACGCCCAATATCTATCCATTCACTCTCGTACAACTCCTCTTCGAATGATTTTGGATACACTGTTTCTCCCTTTTGCGCTTTACAGTGCCAACATCCTCTATGTCCTCGATCATATCTTCCTCTCCTTCATACCTTGCTCGAGACAACATGTCTGCTACTGGGTTATCCTTACCAGCTATGTGCTTGAATTCAAGATTCAATGATTTGATGTACGCTATCCACCTTAGCATAGCGATATCAGGAGTGTTACAATTCGTAATCATTCCCAACAAAGACAAACAATCAATCTCCACAACCACCGATGCTCCAATCAGGTAGTCTTTCTCAACCTTCATAGCTGTAACCACCCCCCATAGTTCTCGCTTCACTTGCGGATACTTCCTTTGTCGCTCACTCAACACCTTTGCACCGAACCGCACAGCAAACTTGTTCCCTTTTTCATCATCTTGCCCCACAGCCCATCCAATTGCTATAAGGCTACTATCAACAGTCAGAACTCCAGGTTTACTTCCTTCATAGCTGACCCTACGAAGTACAAGCGAGGAAGACAATAGTTCTTTTAGCCTTCGAACTGCCACTGAGTGCTTCTCGTCCCACTTAAACTTCTTGTCTTTCCGAAGCAAGCCGTACAAAGGATCAGCAACATGTGCAAAGTGAGGAATCCAAACATGATAGAACACACAAGCTCCTAAGAACCTCCGTACTTCAGTTTGCGAACTACATGTGTCCTTCATCCGTTGGATGGCATCCACCTTACTTGGATCAGACCTACGACCAAACCATCCACACAAATGTCTCACAATCACAACCTCACGCACTCCAAACGAGGACTTAGCTCCTGATAGTGTCAAGTGGACTTCCTCAAGTCGTGATAATATCTTGTCAACATCTGCAATATGATCAGCAACAAACTTACGACACCCCTTCTGATATGTCGCTTCATCCTTCTCCTCCTCTAGACAACCCTTGATTGGAGTGTCATCCAAGAACGACATTGTCTTCTTCGGAATAAAATCTCGTAAGATTTTATTCATTCCATTCATTGTGTGCGCCACTGAGTTTGTAGCCCCTTGTGGTCTTCCCGTGCGCAGAAACAGAAGATCATAGTGGTGGAAGAGGCATCCTTGTCTCTGGAAGACAAGGTCGACACCTCCGATCAGATCGTGGGGATGAGTCTGTTTTCCACGGGAAGAAGACTGGAGGAGTTCAGTGCCTTCTTCTACTCAGAGATCCAGCCAGCTATGGAGTTGCTGGAGAAGAGAGCGAAGGCTCAGGAGAAGCCACTACAGCCTGGATTCGGTCTGCGCACCCTGATGCGACGGGGAGAAGGCCAGAAGAAGGTAGAAGCGCTAGAAGCCAACCTCCGCACCACGGAGAAGCTCACAGCGAAGTACAAGGTGGAAGCAGCCGCTTCTGCCAAGGAGTTAGTGCAGCTGAAGAAGAGCAACCAGGAGTTGCAAGCGCGTTTACAGCAGCGTGACCAGGAGGTTCTGCGAGTGCGAGGTAAGATCACCGCCCTTGCAGAGAAGAAGACGACATGGAAGACACTGCGGAAAGCCGTAGAAGCGCAGACTGCAGCGAGAAGTAGCGGAAGCTCGTGCGCATGGGATGTTAGCTCAGTCGGCGGAAGCGCTTCGGAAGAAGTTCAACTTCACCGCTGGTAGGAAACTTCTTACCTTAGCTAGAGAATGGGACGACGAGTCTAGAGCGATGTTGGTAGAGTGCAAGGAGAGCATGTTCAGATATTTGGATCGGCAGATAGAGAGAGTGAAGACACTCTATGGTCTTCTCTTGATTCCGTCACTTGCAATTGCATCTTCCCAAGCCCCAGCACCATCGACTGGATCAGACTTGGAGAAGGAGGAGTTCGACCTCGCTGTCCACTTGGTACTGACAACGTTGTAAGCCGAGAAGACCCCGGAAGAAGCCCCGGAAGACAAGAAGAAGAGCTGTCTTCCCAGGTATTCCGAGTGGAGGAAGCGACTTCTTTGGATCCCTATGAGGTCACCATGGCTCCCAGTGTCGAACTAGTGTCTCAGAAGAGCGAGGAAGCACAAGTCGACCCAGCTTCCCAGAAGACGCTTTCGTCTTCTGAAGCAGAAGCAGCAGAAGTAGAGCCAGCGATGAATGTTGAGGAGGAAGCCACCTCAGTGACACCCGAGGTAAATGCAGGGCTTCCTAGCTTATCAGAAGCCGAGTTAGTAGTTCCGATAGGAGCAGATCAGGTAGAGATTGCCTCCAAGCAATCAGAGTAGGTAGCAAACGTAGAAGACAAGTTGACATTTCCAAACTTAGCAAAGAACCGAACATGCTATCTTAAGAGTGGCAGTTCTAGTATAAATTTAGATATGTGACCATGTGGTAGCATAGGCAGCGCAGGAGTAGTAAGGTGGATGGCTAATTAGGAAGGAGAACCGCTTGCATGTGGGTTGACAGCCTTCTGACAGCGCCCATCTCTCCCTAGTTGTAATCGAGGATTGGAGGGGAGTCCCTCTGCGCCTCAAGGTAGCTGCATAAGTAGGATCGAAGAGTAAGAAATCAGTTCTGCATATCCATACACATTTTACGGTGTAGACAGACTAGACACATAGCACATATTTGAGAGGCGCACTAAGTACAATAGTAATTATTGTGTATTGTGCGCACACACACTACACCCGATGTTAGAGACATACGAATAGATTGGGATTATACCGAAGGGGTCTGCATGCTCGCTACCAGCAGTGGTTCGAAGATGTAGATGGAGGTAGTGGACAGTCTAGGAGCAGGGAACGACATCCTCGTGTAGTCCTGTTGGCTAGACTGGTGTGTCGAGGAATAGGAGCAGGAAGTAGAGGGAGTGAGCTTCCCCGCCAATGTGACTTCTTCTCGGAGAATGGATTGCTGATTTGAGTGCAGAAGCTTTGCCTGTGTTCTAGCGGTGGTGGGTTTCCTTGAATTCACTCCCGATTGTGCATGAGAAGCGTTCTTCTTGAGTGGCGGTGACTGTCAGCAGTTGTGCAGATTTGCAGCTTGGCTCGTCCAGTGGAGCACTTCGGATCTACGTACGGACGGTCTTATGGGTAAGGGATCCCAGAAGACAGAGTAGTCGGAGCAGCGAGAGAAGAAGAAAGAAGCTTTCTTCCCACAGCAGAAGACGACATCCTCAAGTAGAAGAATGTGTGACTGTACTCATGTTTGTTGTCTTCCTCCCCAAACTATTACAAGCAAGGATGGCTTGTTAGTCAGGATCCGGACTAGAAGCCTGTCAGAATCTTAATTTCTTATTCTTATCTTGTTTTTCTCCCGTTTGGATTTTCTCTTCTTCCCCATCTTCTCTCATCTTCCTCATCTTCTTACCTTCTTCTAGTGAGCTTCCGAGACTTCTATTGAGCTTCCGTGAAGATGAATGTCGTTGTAGTGCTGCAGGAAGACCATTTCTGTAGGCAGAAGCCTGGTAAGGCTACACCCTGTGATTAATCTAACCCGTTGGAATGAGAGAGAGAGAGTAAGGTGTAACAGCCGTTGCTAGTCGACTTCTGCGAAGCAGGAGTAGTCTTCTGGAGGTGTGAGAAACCGATGAACCCCCAAGCCGAGAATTGCTTCGAGAAGACAGTACTGAGAAGACCGGAAGAAGTGACCTGGAAGCAGGAAGCGTCTTCCCGAGCTTCTCTGTGAATAGTTGTGTGATATTTTAGTTAGTAGCTGGTTGTTTAGGTCTAGAGCACCTTTTGGCGAATCTGGAAGACGTGTGGTTTGGTGAGAAGACGGGATTTCTAAGCAAAACTCGTGTGTTTGTGTGTTTGAACAGATCTTAGAACTTAGAGCAGCGTTACTTGTGCAAATCCTCTGTGGGAACGATATCTTGTATACCAAATGGGCAAAAGAAGTAATCCTGAGACACTACAATAATTTTCATTAACACTTATAAATCACAAGAGAGCAAAAAATACTAGAAGTTAAGTCTGCATGCATATTTATTTAGTTCACTTGCGGGATTTTTGTCAACTTTACTCAAGAAGAACTTTCTAACATGAAGTTCCTTCAATACATAGATCAGAACGTGAGTATCCTTGCAACTTGCACGTGCATGATATATAGATTTATCTAGCAAGTATCGCAATGATTAACATACAATCAATCGCATTCTATATACGATTACTTACTACCATTTACTTCAATCCATCAATTATGCAACACCATAAATGCAATCCAATTAAATCGATATGTTTTAGTGAACTATTAGCTTTTGTTTTCTATGTCGTGCGCATACACATCGCTGTCAGAGTTGTCACTCAGCTGTCGCTCAGCTGTGTATGTCGGTACACAACATACATCGCTGTTAGAGTTATCTCACATATACACATAAAACATGGATGATGTCATACACATACACAAGTGTACTACAATAATCTCAACAGATAAATTATCATCTCCAACACTGCAACAACGATTACTCACAAACGGTCAAGCAAAACCCACTATATGCTCGAAGAGAATCCGGGTTACACTCAACTAGACTATCCATCATAGCCAGGAGCTTGAAGACTCAACTTGAAGAACTAAGGCCTCCAAGCCCTACCTGCGAAGTATACCCCTAGTGGGTCATCCCAAGAACTCGCCTTAACGGCACTAACGGCCCTAACGGGATTAGTCACTCCGCACTCGGTCAACCTAGCCGAGGTGCTAAATTGACGTGAAAGCTGTCGTGCGCATACACATCGCTACACAACATACATCGCTGTCAGAGATACCCCACACACACACATAACACATGGACGATGTCATACACATATACAAGTGTATCACAATCACCCCCTAATTGGCCGTTAGGTCCCTCTAACTGCAGATAGTCTCATGTCTCAACTACGTGATATACAGCTTCGTGGGTACAAGGATCAAGAGGCCGAGTGCTACATCGCACCATCGTTAGTCGCATGTCTACAATCCATACCACACAAAGATCTAATCGACTATCCCTGCTATATACATCGAGGACAAACCCACCGTCTAGTAGGAACGACACTGAGAGATGGAGTCAAACATGACATGTGCCAACCTCTCGAACAACCATCACACACCAACATACGGAGTGCTCCACCAGCAGACCCACGCAACATACACCTCAAACCCGCACGTACAACTGCTAAGCTTGGATCAACGATCCCATCGATGTTGGGAAGATGACATGACGTGCAATTACGCACATGGTCCTTTCAAACAACACCATCACAGCCCTCTAACATGAGTACTCCAGAAGGTAACACCTCACGCACTCGTAAAATAGTGCGCCATACGATCGCATCTAACGTCGTCAGTGCAGTCTGTTTTAGATAGATATAGTCGTCAGGATGAAACTTATGAATCGATGACCGATAATCTCCTCCTCGAATAGTCTCATATCGCAGTCTGTCTCTATGTTGCGCAATCGCTATGTTCTCAAAAGCTATAGGCATAACTCTTCGAAATGTCTCTGCTCGTAGAGAATATGCGTTAATCCACATATCTGGATCATCAAGGTTCAGTACCTCAGTAGAATCACGACGAATGATCGGAGGTGTATCTGGATCTCGACCGTACAATAGAAAATACGGTGAGAAGGAAGCCAAAGACGCTTGTCGGCTGAAACTGTAATCCATAGCCAACCATGGTAACTGCACATCTCAATCTCCCAAGTGACCTTTCTGCAAGCCATACTTGCGCAATCCTCTCTTCTGGGGTGGAGGATCCTTTGCGAGAGATCATGTCTATTGGATGGGAGGATATGGATAAGGTTGTGCAGATACATTCAAGGGAGGTCTACTCGGTGATTGAATCATTCCGTGCATCGGAGGTTCGAGTTGAGACGAAGTACAAGACAGTGGATAAGAAGGTAAAGTCGGTTGCTGGTCCTTTGTCAGATGACACTAACTAACAGATGGATCGAGCTTCGAGGAAGAAGAGTTTGAGAGATCCTACAATGATAAGGCATGAGTTCACGGAGAAGACCCTTGAAGAACTAAAGATTGGATTTGATGGGTCTCTTCTATCAGAAGAGAGGATGTGCTTCAAGGAGATGCTTTCATGACATAGGAAGGCATTTGCCTGAGCCACATGAGATTGGGTGTGTAGATCCAATGTTGTTACTCCGATGGTTATCTTCACAGTACCGCATGTACCATGGAACCTGAGACTAATTCTAATACCGCGGGCTCACTTGCCTAAACTAGTGGAGTTGCTGAAGGAGAAGATGCGGATGAAGATCTTGGAGCCGTCGTTTGCACCGTATTCGAGTAGATGATTTACAATACTTAAGAAAAATGAGTCGCTGCGGTTCATCCAAGATATGCAACCGGTGAATGCAATAACAATCAGAAATGCTGAGGTAGGATCGATTGTGGATGAGTTTGCTGAAGCGTTTGCAGGGAGAGCAATTTACTCAATGAGAGATCTTTATTCAAGATATGATCAGTTTCAACTAGCAGAGGAGAGCAGAAGCTTCACGACGATGAGGACACCTTTGGGGTTGGTTAGGATGTGTATCTTATCACAAGGAGCTACCAATTCGATGGCACACATGATGAACTGGATGAATAGAGTTCTAAGGGACTTCATCCTTGAAAAGACGATGCCGTTCTTGGATGACATCCCCATCAAAAGATGTGTGGAGGATGAGAATGATGAAGGATTAGATCAGAGGGGGTGTTGGCGATACTCATTGATCACATCGTAGACTGTGAGAAGATCTTATCTCGACTTGAGGAAGTTCATCTAACGCTGTCAGGTGCGAAATCTACATTGGGGGTTAGAGAAGTTCTGATTGTTGGTCATTTGTGTGGATCGTTTGATCGGAAGCCAGACCCGAACAAAGTGGATGCAATTGGGAAGATGAAGGAGGTTTGCAACTCGTTGACAAAAGTAAGAAGATTTTTGGGTGCTTGTGTATTCTATCACATTTGAATTCTTCATTATGCGCATGTGACGGATCCATTATATGGGTTGTTACGCAAGGACCATAAGTTCAGATGGGAGGAAGAGCATACTGATGCGGTGCGGAAGCTGAAGTCCTTACTATCATCTCCTCCAATTTTGAGAAGGACTGATTACAAGGATGCCAAGCTGGTGGTTCTTACTGTAGATACAAGTCCGGTTGCAATCGGATGGGCAGTAGGACTGGATGATGAGGATGGAGACAAGTTTGCGGTTAGGTTCGAAGCGAAGGTTTAAGTGCTCGACAACGTGTATACCCGCAAGTGAAGAGAGAACTATGAGATATTGTTTCAGTCATGAAAACTGAGAAAGAGTATTTGATTGGAGCAGTAGTGGTGGTTGAAACTGATTGTTTGCCGTTACTAAGGATAATCATGAATTGTACGACTCCTGATATTGCAATGTTGCGGTGGATCGCATATATCAAGTCATTGAATCCGGAGTCTAGACATATCGTAAGGAAGGATAATTCGATGACAAATATGTTATCTCGAGCTCAATACGATGAGGAGGATGAGATGGTTGAAGATATGGACGACGTGGATGCAAAGTTCTGTTCGGTGACACAGACAAGAAGAGAAGATGAGTTATTTGTTGAAGGGTTGTATGATGGTGATTTGCTTGACATCGGGAGGTACCTTAGTACGATGGTTAAGCAGACAGGTTGGATGGATGAGAGGTTTCGGAGAGTTTGAAGGAAGGCTTACAACTTCATGTTGCAGGATGGATTACTTTGGAAGCGACCAAAGCAGAAAGGTGAGATATCGCTACGAGTGAATTGCAACAAGAAAAATCAGCAGAAGTTGCTCAAGGCATTTCATGAGAGTCTTTGGGCTGGACATCGAGGGATTTGGACCACTTTTACGAAGATGAAAGAGCGATATTGATGAAAAAACATGTACAGAGATGTTGTATCTTTTGTGGAGTCTTGTCTGAGATGTCAGATGTACTCGACATCGAGACTGATTACATCCGACTTATCCGTTGACAATCCACTTCAAGTGGGTTGTTGACTTGGTGACTATGTCGGTTGGATTGTGGCAGATGAGATACTTGATACTTGCTCGAGAAGATCTTTCAAATCAAGTCGAGGATAGGACGTTTTGGACAAAGACAACTAAAAGAATATGTAGATTTCTCTTGGAAGAGGTTGTTTGTCGATATGGATGTGTTGGAAAGATCACTGTAGTTCGGAGAGAGTTAGATGCACATGAGGCTCGTGAATTCTTTGCAAGGTGTGGGGTGAGGTTGTCATTGACAGCATACAACCCCGAAGGGAATGCCAAGAGTGAACGCGATCATCCGTCCATTGTGAAGGTTTTGATGAAAGCCTGCAATGGGAGGGTAAGCGAGTTTCCTCGACTCTTGTCATTTGCGTTATGGATAGATCGAACGACGCACAGCTCGGTGACAGGTTACATGCCAGTGGAACCTATCACAGGTCAGAAACTTATCATGCCGACTGAAGAACACGTGTGACATGGAGTGTGTTACCTTGGGAAGACAATCTGACTAGTGAAGAGCTTCTTGCTATTCGAATTAAGCAGTTAGAGAGAAGACCTGAGGATATCCAAGTTGCTTTGGATAGGCTACGAGAAGCACGGTTGAAGTACAAGGTCAGATTTGCTCAGCGACATCGTTTGAGACCTAGAGAAATCAAGAAGGATGATTGAGTGTTAGTCTATGACAACAGTCTAGACAACTAGCATAGTGCACTCCGGAAGTTTTCTAGGCAATGGTTTGGTCCGTATGTGGTGAAGAAGGTTCATGACAACACAACTTACGTCCTGCAAGAGTTGGACGGAACGAGCGTGAAAGTACCAGTGGTAGGTAAACGTGTCAAGATTTTCAAAAAGAGAGATGAGAAGGTCGATCTAACGGTTATCTTGACAGAGTTTCAATTTGAGGATGAGGATTATGCAGAAGAGCTTGAAGATGAGCTTTTACGATGGGAAGTAGGACGACAAGACGAGGTGTGTGCCGGTCCACTCCTTGGTTGGTATCTCTTGGTGCATATCGGAGGATGCACAGGTTTAGAGGGATGGATGTTGTGTCGTGGACCGGTTCTTGTTTGAAAATCTGGTTGTGATATTTATCATTATCGCTTCAAAGACGCTCATGGGTTAAAAATGAGACTTTTTGCACAACTTTCGATCTTCACTTTCATTACATCGATGGATAGAGTTCGTTGTCAACTTCCCATGAACACTTTGTCTACTTCATTTGGACGCCCAGTGAGAAGTTACAAGACTCAAAAGATGGATAAAACAAGCTAAGCCTCAACTTACGGGCTTTGGTACGACTTCGGATCTTCACTTTCATCGCATCAATGGGTAGAGCTCGTTGTCAACTTTCTCTATGCACTTTATCTACTTCAGTTGGACGCATAGTGGAGAAGTTACGAGACTCGAAAGATGGGTAAAACAAGCTAGACCTCAGCTTATGAACTTTTGGCACGACTTCAGATCTTCACTTTCATCGCATCAATGGGTAGTGCTCGTTGTCAGCTTTCCATAGGCACTTCGTCTACTTCATTTGGACGCCTAATAGAGAAATTATGGGACTCGAAAGATGAGTAAAACAAGCTTTGCCTTAGTTTACTTTTGCTGACTGAGTATTTGCAGCTCTAGGCGCTATACTAAGGACGCAAGAGGTTTACTTCCTCATTATGAGAAAAAAATTGTACGTACTGTGAGTGACGTAAAGGGGCTGCTTAAGGGGCTAGCTTGTTTTTGTGATATGTCGTGGACAGTTTGGAGAATTGAGAAGTCCAATGCATGCGCACAAGGTGTAATTGGGTTTAGATCTGTGCAAGCTACGCGTTGGTTAAGACGGTTCATGAAGAGGTGGATCGGGGGGGTGTGTATTGAGAGAAATTGAGACGCAGGAAGAAGATTTAGAAAGCTGTAACTTGTGAAGGAGTCCAAACTTGATGTCCTTGGATCCATCGAGATCAAAACGCCGAGTTCTTCAAGAAATTGAAGACGATACGAAGCTTCATCAGGCAGTTTGGGAGTTCTGAGTGAAATTGGCTCGCAAGGAAACGCTTACATAAGTTTTTCATTGCTTACGACTTGAAATTAGGTTGTTCTTCGCGATCGGTGAGCCAACCTCTTCGTTCTTGATGCCTACGCGATCAGGGAGTCTTCATCTACACATAAGAGACGATCGTATGTGGATTGGGTTGTTGGTTTGGATGTGGTGAGCGAGTTTGAGCCGTAAGGAGCCGATTAACGTCAGTTTTTTTGCAACCTACGACCAAATTTCGTGCGTGGTTTTGCAAGGAGAACTCCAAACGGCTTGTTTGGAGTCTCCTTGGGTTCAGGGTAGCTTGATCTACCTACCGCGGAGAAGACGGATATCAAATCAAACGATCCGTTTGGACGATGTGTGCGGTTTTGAGCCACAAGGAAGAGTTTTTGAAGATTCGATCACTTGTGATAAAAAATCGACGATATCTCGACTGTCGAGAGTCGGATCTGAAGGTTTTCTGGGCCAACGGAGTCAGGGAAGATCTTACCGACATCTGAAGACCGTTTGGCAAAAAGAAAAAGTTCTCAGATAGATCTTTTTTGGTTCCTTCGCTACGGTTTTCAGCTTTTTGAGTTCGTTAGAGTTCTAGTTGGTCATGTACAGCTTGTGGTAGCTAGCTTTAGCTAAGAGCTTGTACATGGATGTTGTTTGGACTTGGGTTTGAATCGTGGGGTATAGGTGCAACTCTTTTTGTTAGCAAAGGGATGTTTCTCTTGCTTTGAGCTACGCTTCGATAGTTTTGGGTCTGGGTTGAGATTCAGAGACTTGGTTTAAGGAGTTTTGGTGCAGATTACAGACCGCTCTGGTCTGTTTCTTAGTTTTGTGTCCTTAGGGAGAAAGAATCGACAGTGTATGTACGTTGGGAGTTGGTATGTATTGCGACGCTTGATTTTGTGCTTGTTCGGCATACTATATCTTCACAACCATGAACCTCACATTTTCCTAGACGTCCTTCACGCAAAATCCGACACGATATCATCTGAACTACCCTCTCCGCCAAACCATCCGTCTCAAGATGATCTCGAGATGTAGTCCGATGATCAATCAACGTCTGATCACACAAGACTTGAAACTCACCAAGGAACTTTGTACCTTGATCTGTCAACACTTCAGCTGGTGCTCCAAAACGACTCAGCACTCGATCTAAGAACGCATACACCGTCCCTTCACTCGCCTTGTTCAGTAATACCACCAACTCAATTCACTTGGAGAAGTGCTCCACCATCACCAACACATATCGGTGGTGATATACGATCAACGATAAAGGTCCCACAAAATCCAAACTCCAACGGTAACTCAACCTCATAATCGATAAGGGATGTAACTGTGGAATAAGAGCATTAAATGATGGTCGTACTCGATCACAAATCACACATCGTGTCATAAACTGTTGCACATCGACGTGCATATCACGTCACAAATATTGTCCTTGGAGTAAGCTATGCGTACGCTTCACTCCAAAATGTCTCAACTTCTCATGAGCATGTCGTACTAACTGTGCCATCTAGGATGGATGTGACACTATTCATACTCTTTCATTATCCCACACTCGAAGTACATGTCGTCCTTCTCGTCGAAATCTCTTCGCTTGTTGAAGGACACGATCTCACTCCTTGTCACTTACTGTGCATACCACCACGTCAGTAGGTAGATACTCCATTACGGTCACATCCTCGTGGATATCTCGCTGGTCTAGAATACCCTCAAGATCTGGAGACTCATCATCTACTCTTTGACCAGAAAAAGATACGATCTGATCCTTCATACTAGAGTTCATGATCAACACGCAAAAAAAAGCAGATGCATGCTACCTTGGTACTACTCCTCATCAACCTTGTCATGCCATCGAGCCCCAGTATGATCTTGTTGACTCGTGCATGGGTTGCGACTCAACCCATCGACATCTAGGTTTGCAACTTTAGGTCTATGCATTACTTGGAAGTCATACTCATGTAAGATAAGAGCCAATCGTGCAAGCTTCTTTGTAAGCTTGTCGGACTTCATCAACCACTTGAACGGCTTGTGATCAATGATGAGAATAAGAAGTTCTCAAACAAATAACATCTGAAGTGTGCAACAACCCACACTACAGGTAAACACTCCCCTTCGTACGAACTGTACCTCACCTTCGCTGAATTGTTGGAGCGATTGACATACGCCATAACAAACTCCTTTTTCTCATCATCATGCTGAGTCAACACTGCTCCAAGTCCAAACATACTCCAATCAATATGCAGTTGGAAAGGACGCCCCCTAACGGATCTCCTCAAGATGGGAGCAGATGTCAACTTATGCTTGAGCTCTACAAAAGCTCGCTCCTGCTCATCTCCTCACTGCCACTCCTGGTCCACCTTCATCAGCTTGGTCAATGGCTTCGCAATTGCACTAAATCCTTTCACGTATCGACGATAGAAGTTCACCAAACCAACAAATGCTCGAACTCGACTCACATCTGTGAGACGTGAGATATGTGCAATAGCCTCAACCTTCGTATGTTGAACACCCAACCCACCTGAGTAGATGGTGTGGTCCAGATACTCTACCAACTCCTGGAAGAACTTACACTTCATAAGGTGTAACTTCAACCCATGAGCTCTCAATTGCTCGAACACATCTCGCAAGTGTCTCTCGTGCTCCTCATCTACAGCACTATAGACTAAGATGTCGTCAATATAACATTTGACAAAATCCAATCCTGTTAGGATTCTGTCCATCACCCTTTGGATTTCAGCAGGGGCGTTCTTCAACCCAAATGATAAGAACCGCCACTGATACAAACAATCTTTGTCGTGAGAGTCAATTTTTCAGAATGTTGTCTTGGACTTATCTTCTTCTCTCACCGGCAATGGATGATACCTTGCTCGAAGATCCAAAGTACTGAAGACTTTCACATGTCTCACTACATCAAAGATATCCTCGAGTGTCGTCATGATATACTTATCGAAGTTCGTCTGCTGATTGATAGGACGGTAGACTCCACACATTCGTCTATCCATGTAGTTGCCATACATATCTTTCTTTTTGCTGTCATAATTGTGACAGATGCATACTCTCCATGCGACATCTCCACCAACCCAACCTCCAACAAGTCTTGAGTCATACTCTGGATCAAGGTTCTCTCCATGTCACTGTATCTGTAAGGACGTCGAAAGATTGGCATGTCATTAGTCAAGTCGATTCGTATACCATGTCCCTTCAAGGTACCCAAATCCTTCATACTGAAGGCAAAACAATTCCTGTAGCTCTTCAGGAATCTCTGAACTCTTCGTCTCTCTTTTCTTATAAGCTTGGGTCCAATCTCTAACACCCAAGTATCCTCTGTTACCATGCTAAACATAGAAGACGAAGTCATTGACTGCTATCTTGCAACCTCTAGAGCAGTTTCTTTCTGCTCACCACCAACAACCTCCGTCTTCACAGTGCGAAAAAAAGTCGATCATGAACTCTCTAGAGTATAACACAGCACCTCCAACCAATACATCATAAGACTCTGCGGCCGTAATGATGACCTTGGCCCTCACCATGGAGCCATCCGTGGGATGATCTGGTTGAGCTCTCACTGTCAACATCTCGCGGCTCATGTGTAGAGCTGTACCCCCTGATCTCTCTAGAGATGTCTGCAGCTGGAATAGACATCTCTCCACTTCGGACTTCTTCAGACTCAAATCAATACACGTCGCCTTGCTCAACATCAACGGTTGGGCTCCAGAGTCTAACAAGACTTTCTGTGATTGATACACCTTCCTTGAAGGTGCCACCAAACAGAAGATACCACTTTTGTTGTCCAACAACACCACACCTGGTGCCAAACCAGCACTGTCAATTATCGGCCTAGCTGGTAACTCATCTAACTTGGCAGTCGTTGCTTACCAAGTACCACTGGTAGATGTCTTGATCTTCGACTCCATGGACACATCTACCACATCTACCACCTCTCATTGAACCACTTCAACACTAGAGGTAACTACATCTCGCTCTCAGTGAACGTGACCGTCAACTGGAACAGCGGAGTCAAGTTGACTCCCAAAGCTCTCATATCCATGGCTGAAACTAATGGGGCTCAAAAAATTGCTATAGCCGCTCCCAACATTGAGTTCAACGTCACATCCACAGACGTCGAGAGTTGTCTCGCATCACCTTCACTCCTGGATGTCGATGTTTCTAACTCCACTGCACCATCGATAGACTGTTTAGGAATCATAGACGTGGTCCTCAACGCCTCTGATAATGTGAATGACTGGGAAGTCTGACTTGTCTATCAGCCTCTCAGCGTTATGGATCCAACTCCATCGACACACCTCGTGGCTCAGAGGCACGTATTGCACCTCTAGTCACTGCCGCAGATGTCTCAATCTGCGCCACACCAGTCATGAAGTCGAAGTCAACTCCTTCTCCTCCATATGACATGGAAGTCTTTGTTCCACCAGATCTCCGTTGAGTCATAGCCATACTATCCTCTGCTCCAAATGCTCAATCCGAGCAGCCATACCTACTTCTGACGTCGTAGCAGACGGTGGATCGACTGGTCCTCTCTCAGGTGCTGGACCTCTATCTCTAGCTTGACCACCACGGCCTCCTTGAGCTCCTCCGCCTCGTCCACGATCAATCTTTCCTTGCCGTAGCTCGGGATGGAGATCAAAACAACGCTCACTACTGTGACTTGGTTGTCTGCAATGCTCACATTGCCTAGGCACCGCTTGAGACGTTCCAGACGTCTCATAACCATCTCTTTTATGTGGACAGTCCTTCTGCTGATGAGGACCATCACACGTCCAGCAAGGACCCGCTTGCTGCTGACTAGAGAAAGACGGCATGGACTTCTACCCACCAGATCCTCCTACACCTCCTTGGGATCGTGACTGCTACGCACGATCCTTACCACCACCACCACCACCACCACCACCACCACGTTGTTGCGTAGCTTGTGGTCCTCGAGAAGAGGTGGTCGCTTCATGTGATGCCTCCCTGCTGAACCAACAGTCACCACCCTCTCCTCCACCATGTTGAGCTCAATCCGCTCAGCTAGACCAAAGACAACCTTCAAATCAGAGCAAAATTTCTTAGGAGAGTCTCATCCCTAACTCTCTTATGCAGCTCTCGGTCTAGTATCTCATACCAGAACTGGACTGCTTGTGCTTCTGTCACCTCTTGGATAACGCTGATCAATCGCCTCCTGCATGTAAACGCCTCGTGAAGGCTCTCTCTAATCTTCCACTGGAACTCCTGCAGACTCCTCAACTTGTCAGTCCGCACACCCTGATAGTTCTTCCTCAAACATTGGAAGAACTGAACCACGGGGTTAAACCTTGGTGGTATCCCGCTCACACTACCACCTGCTCCACTAATAATGGACACATCGTTGGTAGTAGGTACTCCGTCATCCGTGGATGTACCACTGCTATTGACACCCGAACTCGCAAGTGCTACGCCTCCCAAAACTACGACAATAGTGATAGAAACGTAGTTGGGAGACCAATGTTGTCTCCACAACTCAATCTCCACACTGTAATCTCACCTGAACTCATGGTAATCGTCCATCGATGGTCCCTCCAAGTGTTGGAACAAACCCTTCCACGCCATGAAGAGTGTAAACAGCTGTGGGTTCCGCATCTGCTGCAGATCGCACCAACTATCGAACTCTTTGGATGAAGTCATCCAGCTCAATGGTACCCATCGTATCCGAGTATCGTCGAGGTCCCTTCGTGGCTCCATAGATCTCGTCCATGTCCCACAACAACGATGTGGCGACACTAGACTCACCACCAGAAAACGCGTTGTCTGCGGCTGACTCGTCCTCCGGAACAACCGACGGCAATGATGTAAGTAGTCGATATCTCACCCCACTCCGTGTATACTCATTGTCTGAGAAGTCTCCATCAGAACCTCCCGAGAGCTCCGTGATGATAGAATATCGTTAACACACTCTCCAACAAGAAAGTCGAAATCCTCGTCACCATCGTAATCACAACTTGCCTAACCCTGCTCCTACTGAGCTCACTTATCCCTACTAGGACGATAAAGATAAAAGCAACTTGTATCTGTCATCACCATAGGCAACCTCTCACGGTCTATTGATTGTCAATCCAACCGCACCGTGAGAAAAATAAAGATAGTCTGACTGGTCCGCAACTCCAACCTCATTACCGATAACATATTGGAGTGAACTCACTCCGAAAAACAAACGTCAACACAAGCAAACGTGACGCACAAATAGGAAGTAGAATATGGAGGGGTTCCAAGCACAAGAAGTCCAAACGATAACCCTCCACATTCAAACATTCACATAAAGAGAAACCCAACCTCACCTGGACTGACGCCTTCTCTTCGATGAACACATGCACAATATATGATCACCAATTGTTGTAACTGGTACTTAAGATCACTAACTAGATGTCCACACCTCTAGTAGCTCCAAAAATATCTAAGTGGTAGCTCTACTAGCTCACCCAAGACAACAGCCACCAATTGTCTTCATATGCGTCTCTACGGTATAGGCAAACACTATCACAACTATAGCTTCCCCCTAATACTATGGGGTCGCCCTACCACTCCTCTAGGAATGTGCGAGAAGATCTCCTACTATCTTCAACAAGTCCATAAATACTTGCACGCATCCTTGTAAGACACCAAGAGCTATTGGTCTAGTGATAAAGCCAAAGCTAAGACTACAGAGTTAAGTGTGCAAGTTCAAGAATAGTGTTGGGATGGGTGACCTACTGGTTTTACACTTCCCACACAACTGAAACTTGCATACCTCTCTCACGCACGCCAACAAGCTGGCTTGCGGCGGGCTCTAGCTCAAGCTCCGCTCCGTCTCCGCACTCTCGCTCTCCGCTTCTCACGTCTCTGCACTCACGCACCTCTGCTCCTTGAAGCCTCAACACGCAGTCCACACCTCCGCTCTGCTTCGCTTGGATAGGAGAGGAACTAGTACTCGCACACCAAAAGAGACTCGGCTACAACTCGAATTGCACCAAACGAGGTTCAGAAACACCAAAATCAGCTCGCGGGTAATAAAAAATTTGACATAAAACAACAAGAACACCCAAAGCCAACCCGAAAATCCTACAAACAAGTTCGCGAATGCATAATTCACACTTCGTGAATGCACACACACACAAAAGAAAACTCATAAACTCGAGTTTCCACACGAAATTGTACAAAAATCTGACATTACTAGCCTTTTTACACTTTCAGGTAACACGGCAGCGAACTTCGACATGCCATAACTTTGTCGATGCTCGACCAAACTCCATGAAACTTGGTGCATTAGAATCGTCTCTCCAATGCGCTTCCAAAGAGTCCACTCCAGTCTGACATTGACAAGTATTTTGTCTATTACGTCCAAACGCTCACTCTGGTCCGAACAGGTCACTTCAAGAACATTTCACAAAATTTCTACAGTGCTTCCGCATGACAAAAAAATCTCCACTCGACCCCACAACAGCAATCAATCCGTGAACAGCAAGGTATCATGCACCCACACACACTTCGATCGCAGGTCCAAACAATTAAACACTAACAACGACGTCCGAAGATACCAACAGACGATTTCAGATCAACGAGCTCTTATTGAACTCCGTCTCGATCTGCACTCAGTTCTTCAAGTAATCCCAACAGAGAAATTGCCATCTCCAACACTGCAACAATGATTACTCACAAACGGTCAAGCCAAATTCACTATATGCTCGAAGAGAAACCGAGTTACACTAAACTAGACTATCCACCATAACCAAGAGCTTGAAGACTCAACTTGAAGAACTAAGGCCTCCAAGCCCTACCTGCGAAGTTTACCCCTAGTGGATCATCCCAAAAATTCGCCCTAACGGCACTAATGGTCCTATCGATTATCCACTCCGCACTCGATCAACCTAGCCGAGGTGCTAAACTGACATGACATCTATGTTTTGTTTGAGAATGAAAGAAACATGTTAAATTCATCATAGTGAGTAAGAAATATACTTTGAACATGAAATTTAGAGTTACTGCTGAACATATTTTCAACCAGACCACTTTCAAGAATAATTGAAACGTTTCCTTTAAATGACATTGAATGTTTACATTCCTATATGTGTGAGCTTGGACTTATGTCCTAGTTTGCTTAACAAAACCTTGAATTCAGTTATATATTGAACCCTAAATTTCAAACTCTCAATGTGAAACTCCAGCTTAAGTTTCCAATCGTGGTCAAACTGATATTCTATTGAATCTTGTTTTAACTTAAAAGAGAAATTCCTACCCGTGAAACGACAACAATGTCCGTTTTCTGCAAATACAATACTTAAGTGTAAAGCTATATTATCTTCTCTTATCAGGACAAGAATGTGTTCTAGTCTTCTTCATGCACGAACATAAGAAAATTGAATAGTATGCATCCAAAGTGCACTTTTGGCTTAAGGGAAGAAAAAGATAAACATGACGAGAAGAAAAAATCTAAAAGTGTAATTAGACCGAGCACTACAGTGTGTCTCATCAAACTTGTGTAACTATTAATTAATGTCAAATTACAAGCTGTTCAAGAGGTGTAAGTTAGAATTCAGTAAGTGTTAAATGAAAAATATATTATATTTTTAAATCAAAATATATTTTCAGATTAAGTTTTATATATTAACTGCATACTACATGTCATAACTTCCAGAAAAAGTCCATAAATCAAGGGGGTTCATTTGCACACCAGGAACCATACTACCAGTATATTTTACTAACAGAAAATAGATTTTATGTAAGGTTTAATTTATCATCTAACCTTTCTCTCCGATGTCGGAGCGAGAGTCTTTCTTGGGGAGAACGAACCTCCTGACTGTGATCGATCCAAGAAAACGACCAGAAGAGAAAAACAAGTAGCCGCTGACGATGAGATCTCCAAAACCCTGCTTCTTGCGTCCACCAATTACAAAAACAAGCACTCAAACACACCTTGGGTACACAGATAAGTCTCTCAAGATTCAATTAACTTTATTACAGTGTCGTCTGCACCACCAATTTCTCCAACTGTACAGAAAATCTCTCTCTTCCTCTCCTGCGCACCTCTCTTCACCCGTCAAGCCAAAAGTCTACCCAGTACGTCTTAATCCGAACCTAATAGAGAAATTCAGGCCCCTGAATCTTATTCCTCTCCTTGCCCCAACTGAAACTCTCAGAAATCTGATCCAACATCGATCAAAAGTCCCCTGTAGATTTCCAAACGATCTCTCTCAAATGAACTGTCTCTTGAGAGTAATTTCTCCCCAGAACAGTTTATTTAAACAACGTCCAAGCCTAACTCCTGCCTCTCTCTCTTACGATGCTCTCCCAATTCAATCTGTGAGCAATTTGACCTTCTCCAGCCTCCTAGCTTCTCTTGCGTATCCTCAACCCCCAATCCCTTATCCTCCTCCTTCCGCTTCAGTTCTCTCAGAAAACTCCCTTGAAAAGTGTCCCCGATCTTCAGCCGCCGCAGTATTTAACCTAAAGTTTTAAGGCCCCAGCTTAAGCTGCCCCCCTGCTGTCCTTATAAGCGCAGTCACTTATCAGAAACAAGACCCTAGCTTAAGCTGCCCCCCTGCTGTCCTTATGCGTACAAAGCTTTATTTACAAGTTTGGCCCCTTTTTAATACAAGTTTCACAGTTGTCTCCACAAACTCTACCTCTTCACTAATAAAGGTTCTCACAGTCTCATTCACTATCTTAAGCTGACTCGATGGTTATTTAACAAATTAACAAAAATTTCCTGTGCTCTTGATGCCATCTTGATGCCATCTTGAATATACTACAAGCCATCCAATGTAGGCCGAAGCCCTAACACTTATGAGGCTGCCTCACAGGGCTCACAGCCCGCCCATATGCGCACCAGGTATCTCCCATAGTAGATTCAGGATGGGATGCGGAGGCTTAGGCCAAGAAGCCCATGATTAAGAGAGATACCGGTCTCCCGCCCCTAGATATACAAGACATGGCTGCATACCCAACATAGACTCCCATTCGGGAGGTCAACATGCCAGAATAGGAACCAGAGACCAGGAGGGATTGATCTTGAGACCACTTCCCTCCTAGGCAGGCGCCCTATCACTGGGATAGCCTTTGGTTCCGTTCAAAAAGCTTTTACAGTATGTACATATGCTTTACTAAGAAAATCTTCTTGTAAAGTCTTTACTAGCTTTCTGTACGCTAACTTCTCTATACAACTCCGTTTTAAACGAGTAAAGAGTCAAAACTATAGTACTTGTGAACACCTACACACCTACGCAATCAGATTCTGAGTTCGAGTCACGAGTCAAAATCGACAGATTTCTCTTTTCGCATATTTCTCAGTTTAAAACACGTGCTAACTATTACTTAAAGCACTTTCTGTCAAAACTAGAAGCACGAAGTCATTCTCCTCGTCGAGCTCTGCATTCTGGTGTCTTTCGACTCTTTTAGGGTGATATTCCAACTCAAGCTAGGGGGCAGCTTGTCAAGCACCACCCCAACTTAGCTCCTGCCCAGCTTGATAAGCTACAGGGCAGCTTCTTTTACACAACAAAGAAAAGATCTCTTTGCAACTAGTTTTCACTGTACAGACCCATGTACAACACGACACCGGAAGGATTAGATGATAAATTAAACGGTTTTGATGAAAGAGGTGAATATGCAAGGAAGTATGCATGATTTCTAAGCAGTTACAAGAATAATGAGCGATAGAGACAATTATACTGCCACGGGACGTTAAACACGTACTCACTCCGAGCAAGTCAGAGAGCCTTTCTCTAGTTTGATCTGATATGTACCGGCTATGCAAAAGTACATTTGTACATTACAAATGTGATGTACAAAGACTTCAGACCGGTACATTTGTAAAAGACTTCAGAAGTGATGTACATACGAATTCTTTTGGGTCCGCAGCATTTCTCCAAAAGTTAATCCACTAAAAGACAATACAAATGTTTGGGATGTAAAACTAGGTACTGTGTTCTTTACACATTAATCATCGAACGTTGACCAGTTCAACATGATTATGTACTAATGTAGGTCATTCCTTGTTGCGGTTATAGAACTGTGTTTTCTTGCTTGATGTCATGAATATACATCTGTTACAATAACTATAAGCGCTGATGGGAACACAAATTGTTCAAATAATTATCTATTTATTGATTTTCTTGTTGGATCGCTGACGGGAAAATAAAATTCGGAATTAAATTGACAAGTTTCCCTTCCACAGTAAGTAAGATATGGTGTTATTTACGTGTATGTGCAGTATGACGAATAGGTAATTAGAGTATGTAACTTTGATAAAGAAGATTTTTCTTCAAAAAGACTTATTATTAAATAATCTTAACATTGGTTTTAAGCAAGTAGATAAGTGGATGCAAACGTCCAGATCTTGCCAATGTGACGCAATAATAGTGGTCACCAAATGGCTGGCGATTCCACATACTTACCGTTTAGTAATAATAAACTCCTCCCGCTAAACTAGTTACCACGTACTTGACTCCTTATCAGAAAAGGTAATCAAGTCTTTCAGGTGCTTTTAGACATTTGATCTCGAGTTTGCTAATTGCTAAAACGCCAAAAAGGAAAAACCTGGGAATCAAGTTAGACTTCGATAATTTACGGATAAATCTAATGACTTCAGTTGAGTTTATGACAAATATTCTGATCTTGATACTTGTTGATAGTGATACTTGTTGATAGTGCGAATGTCTGACAATTTTCAGACATTCGCATAATGACTGAATCTGAGTTCCTTCCATGTATTTCAACGCTCATGTATTTATTTTGGAAATTATTTTTGAAACTAACCAATCGTGAGATCTCTTGGAGAGTTTAGTACGACATCAATTTTCAAGGTCACCCCTCTAAACATTTTAGTTATATCAAATAATTTTTTCTGTTCAAATGTATCTCTAACTGTACTTATTAGAACATAGAGCAATCTTTCGTTATTTTCATGAGTTCACTTGCAGGGGACTCGAACTGACGCTGCCGGATCCCTAGGCACAGTCTGCTTGCAGTGGGCCACTCACTTTATTTGAACTATTACTATAGTTATATATAGTTGAACAGCCAACCTACGTATCCCGGACCCAGAGCAGGAATGACTGGCTGCAGCTACTAGAGTGGAAGCAAAAATGATGAAAATGGTGCTGCTTTCTGCGTTTCATGTCGTCTACGTCTGAGCTGCCGAATCTCCTTTCGTGATTTTTTGTTCCTTACCGTCCGGTTGTCGTTTTCCTCTTTTTTCCCAAAACGGCACTTTGCACGCATAATTGTTGATAGTGTAAGAACAATGTGGGTAGAACTTGATAGCATCGTGCACATTCTATAACCTTAAGTAGTAAACGGGAAATGTTATTACCTGTCACTTAGGTCTTCGTGGACCATGCACATTCTATAACCTTAAGTAGTAAACGGGAAATGTTATTACCTGTCACTTAGGTCTTCGTGGACCATGCACATTCTATAACCTTAAGTAGTAAACGGGAAATGTTATTACCTGTCACTTAGGTCTTCGTGGACCATGAGACTTTCGACAGAGAGACTCTGACATAACAGTTTGCAGGACATGCACCTCCAACCATACCCGCAACTCACAACCTTTCTTTTAGCCATAATTTTTTTTTGTTTGGTTTTTTTTTAGGCCTCTTTTCGCTGTGGGGCTTTCTGCAGCCGTATGCTCCTGCCCTTGCACAGCATAAGTCCCCCCGCCAGGAGGACTCGACCCGACGGCTGATAGTGTAGCTTATGGAATGGCCTCCCTGAGATCTCATGAGTGACTGTATCTAGATGTGCTTCGCTCCTGTTATCACGTGTCATCGCTCTAGTGGACTTATTTAATCACTGTTCCAGTACAACCTGTGTGAGAGATGAAGTAGTTCTTGCTGTTGATCGGCATGTCTTTCAATCCTTTCTCGAACAGGAAGCTAGATTGCTCCTCACTTCATCTGATTCATCTTGGCAATCCTATTCATGGTTACGAATGATCTGAATACACAACTCTGCACATCTTGGATTTGCTGGAACCACTACGTGTGGATATGTATCTCCGGGTGACCCGGAACTAATCATTTTAGTTGCTATCAGTGGGGATTTGGCACCCATAATGCGCAGTCATCGGACATTAGCATATGATAACTACAATGGTTACATAATACATCAAAATGTGCAACAGAATGAACTCTCTCGAATGTGCTAAATATCAATCTCTTATAGTCTCTTGTAGAAGAGATATGTGTCTTTGAAGTTTCACTCTTCGTCCTAGAACCTAAGGAAACTACACCTTCTACTTGGGCACAGAAAGAACCTCATATCCGATTGAAAAATCGATTAACATATACAAGATAGCCCGTTCTTCCTTACTCATGCGTGTTGAGATGATGGCATGAGAGAAAAAGAACGTGTAGTAACACATCTATCTTCAAGATCTCCAGACGGGTTTCCTTCAGTTCTGTCCCAAGTTATCAGAGTCAATAGTTATCTATAGGCTATAGCGGAGATGCTAACCCAGGCAGTTTAGGAGATTTATTCTTCTACTTGAATTCGCAGATGGACTTTGCGTGTAGGCCGAACAAACCTGTGGCTTCTGAACTTTCCCCCGCCGAATGACTTTAAACATGTCGTGGGTTTTGCAGGTGGAGAAATGTTTCTCGTGTCAACCCAGCTGTGACCAGATGTATGAAGTACAGTAACAGTCAAGCTGTAGAAGTTCAGTGGCAAGAGTTCTCCAGAAATAACACTTCTGCTATCCATCATATCTGAGAAACTCACCAGAAGCAAAAGAACATTCCAAGACCTTTCGGTAGTGCTGACTTTCACGGAATGTAGAAAAATTAATTTGAGGCAACCAGTGGAAGATACAACGATGTCCCTAGACGAGGTCTCATTTGTAGAAATAAACTTTCCCCACAGTTTAAACAGACAATGTGCATTCTTGCATGTACAGATTACTGCACTTCCTCAGTTCAGAAAAAGCGTTGCAAAGTTAGAGAAAGTGATATAGCGATGTAGTTAGAACATGATTACCTGATAGCGAGACTGATACTTAGAAATTCAATGCAGAGACTACTGCCGAAAGAAAATTTAAGTAAGAAGGATGACAAAGAGGTAACTTCCAGAGTCCAGCAGGAACTTGTTTAATATGAGCCGCAAGAAGTGCAGAGTCAGCAATATTCTCAACCTCTAGCCTCTTTGCGTACTAATCAAGCAGCCGTCACTCGTTTGCGGCCAATTCTGTACGGTACTGCCACTTCCTTGAGGATCAGAGGCTACGGAAAACCTGGTTCGAAAAACAAACATTTGTATGGTCGAAGTCTATGCAGACCTAATTCTCGTCCTCCAGCACCATGAACTCTGCAAAACCTGCATCTATTGTTGTCTTTGGAATGTCGCCGGAGAAACATCAAGCTTTACATCCCCACTCATAGATTTACGGGCAGTCCGTTCCAAACAAAGAAAGTCGTAAAGCAGTGACCGCTTGTGGAACACGTTACTGTATGAGCAAAACAGCATTTTGCATAACGAGCCAGGTCCTCAGTTTTGTTGCTATGCTGTGGCCATCCATCGATCGAAGACTTGAGATGCAGATGGGTGCCTTACTTGACTCTTGTGTATATATGCTAAGACAGTCGATTGAATCCAGCAGGGCGGATGAAGACCCGGTATTTAGAGCTCGCAACTGGACAGAGCATCAGCATGCAGTTGATTGTTTTTAGGTAGTCTATGCTAGCTAGCTACATGTAGTTTGCAAGAAAATCATAGCCAGGTTACTCCGCCGATTCTTACTCTCCACACTCAACTCCGACTAGATAAGTGTGTCTTTTTGCTGGACTGAACAGTTCCGCAGCAATGCAAAGTCGCTAGGCTTGTACGTGGTAAGCTGACAGTCAACTAAAGAGAACACTTCAACCTACAGTAGTTTGTTCACCTTCTGTCTTAATTCTGTTCATCTTCAGCGGTAACCAACATCTACATTGAAGTTTTATATGATGGACGTCCGGACACACAAAAGCTCAAGCACCTCTTGCCTGCAGTATGGTCTCATGAAGCTGTTAACTCTCAGATCTCTGAACCTGTAGACGACAGCAGAAAATGGAAAAGCTATCGGACATGCATACAGATAGCATACAGAGAGCAGTGCGAATGGGTCACATGTCATCAGCTCACTAATAATCCAACAGCCGTTCTCGTAATCGACTCACAAGATAATTTAAAGAGGTTATCCTCGATAACGTGCGGTCTTCAGCATCATAAACAAACATTAGTCGATCGAAATCATACGAGAAAGAAAACCAGATCAGCTTCATAAGATTATGTACGTGCGGTCATCAGCGTCATGAACACACAATCAATTGATCGTGTGTAATAACATAACTAACCAGATCAGGCTTCAAAAAATTGTGGACGAAGGAGGAACCGCCGAGAAGGTACATAGAAACTACAGAATATGAACCGATCTACGAACTTCAAGGCGATTGCCGATACCACCGTTCCATGTCTTGACGCACTCCTTTCTTCGTCGTCCGACACTGGCGAGTCCGACACTGGACTCGCACCCGTGAAAGAAATAAGATTAATATCGTGAGAGTCGATTACCCTCGTATCAGATATTAAACTGATAAGAACAGATACTACACTTGATCTTAGCCAAAAGGCCGAGAAAGGTATGCTTCTTACAGTGCAGCGAGAAGATTATGAGTCTCATTGAATATCATTTCCTTCTGCAGAGCTTATGGATTTATTAACTAGGTCGCATTCTCTTACTTCATCTATTCGTCGGTAACCCAATGATGGGGTTAAGGCGCAGTAGCAACTCGATCGATACACAAAGGAGATCGGAGTAAGATGGTGAGGTGAGAAGATATGACGCATGGGGGCATTCGAATTTCACTTAGTATAACGAACAAAGTAGACTGAAGATCAGCGAAGACGTCTTCGCGTCCATAAGTGAACAGACTGTACTGTAGAGTGCTGCTTATGTTCGTCACCTCGAGACCAGAAAGTGAAGCCTAGGATCTGGCCCAGGAGATGTATCAATAGTACGGCGGCATTGGCCAAATCCGAGATAGCAAGCAACTGATTGAACCCGTCAAAGACATAATGTAGTTCAGCGTGAAGATAATAATTTTTATTAATACTAATGTCCAATATGATATTATAATAACACAGTTAGCTTAGCAGCCAACGAGGTCGAGGAAAGTATGAAGATAAGTTTCGTGGAGAGAATTCTGATGAATCGCATCACCAGAATCGACATAGCTGATGATCCCGAATAAGGTTCGGTCCTTCTAATTCGAACTCGTGATCAAACCGTCTCATAATGTGAAGGTATCTGAAGGTCGGCTGGTTCGGCACTAAGGCTAAACAGATTTGCATGTTGATATCTGAAGTCGACTTAGACACCGTCTTCTCCGCTAAGTGAATACATAGAGTGGGCGTCATCCTTCCCTTGGGATCAAATCACTTTTGTACATGTGGAGGCTTGGATAACCCCCACGCTGAAGCCAAAACATCAGTTGATTGGTGCAGTTCGCTGATCCGAGGCTCAGAAAGAGGATTTCCTCCAGGCGGAACGGCGGGAGGCGGGACTGGTGTAGGAGGAAACTGAGGTATGAAAGTCTCAGGCACGGTGGCACTGGTGTCAATTCTCCTCCTTTTCCTCGGTGGTCGCCGATAACTCGATCCGCTTGACATTTTGTTTTCAGTTATGAATTGAGGGTCTTCGACCTGACAAGAATCTACTTTACTCAAATCTACTCTTCGGTCATGCAGAATATCAGTGTTTACCTTCCAAATTAAAACGTCGACTTGCTGATTTGAGGCGCTTTCTGTATTTCTCAGGTTGTGTGAAGTTTGTATCATTCAACCTTACCGTTTTCAGTTCTGCGACAGACTATGTCAATCGACTAGCTTGGCACCTGCAGTCTCGTCGCAACTTCTTCACTCTCTTTCGGGTCCATCCCAGCACGTGCCTAATCACAGAAACGGACAGATCTTGCTCGTCTCTCTCTCTCTCTCTCTCTCTCTCTCTCTCTCTCTCTCTCTCTCTCTCTAATTAAGGGACGGTAGAGGGCATCAGAGTCGGATGTTATTGCCTACGATAAGGCTCGTTTTGGTACTACAGCGCGAGCACGTTCCCGCTAAGCGTTTGCGTCCTTTCGAGTTTTTCATCTTGCAGATCTTGGGCTTGACCATTGGAGTTTTCTTGCGACATCGAAGACAGTAGGCAACTACGTTCTGTTTCGCCATTGTCGTTAAAGACCAGAAGACTGAATTGATCTATGTGCTTCTTACTTACGTCGATCTCTTACCTTCACACTACCGAGAAGGTTAGGATTTGGTTATATATCCCTGTTTCCTGCTACCTGAGTAGACGAGGTGAAGAACGAGCGTCAGTAGTGTACACCTTCTTCGGAAACCGAAATCAAGCAAACTGCTACGACACTGTTAGCACTCAAGATATCTCATGACAGATGCCCAACAAGCTAATCTTATGATTTCGTCATGTAGCGCACAGTTTGAAGATCGACCATTCAACTCTAATGAGACCATTCAGCGATCGATCGAATGTCGCCTGGAGAGCTGGCTCGTCAATTCGACAATGCTCATGTGAGAATCTATACTAGAGCTTACACTTGAGAGGCCTTGTCGATGATGTCCGGCAGCGTGACGGACACGCAAGAATCCTCTCGGAACGAAGGGCAGAGTCGCGCGTCCGGATTCCCTAGAGGCCCGGTCGATTTCTCTCTAAGTCGAATGGGACAGAAAGAAAGCCAGTTACCAATAAACCATTCCCGGCGGGTGGTAGAACGACGCAGGGTCACAGAAACGCGGCGATTGAGGGTTCTCGCGACGTTCTCGAACGGTCGTGGTACTCAAGTTAGGGACTAATTTATAATCGAGGGGAGCATTATTGTAATTAATCCTTTGGCTTATTATTATTATTATTAGCTGCATCCATGCACGTAGGACGTAACATGGTTGTGTGTGAATATATGTATATATATATATACATGGAAGATCAACTTCGGGGAGAAGACGTAAGTTGGCAAGAAAGATGTTGACAAGAAAGATCCAAACATTTTATAAATATTAGAATGTTAGCCAGCATGGAGACACGAGAAGACCCAGACCTAAACAATAAGGGCGCGCTGAAAGACGCGCTCCTCAATTATGATTCACACCATAGTTTATATTTTTAAAATTCAATATACTATTTAATAAAAGAGTTAAGTAATAAATTAAAGTTTTATATATTTATTCAAAATAAATAAAATAGAATAAAGATAAATATTATTACAATTCTCGGTCGAAATTTGAAAACTTTACTTCTTTTATGTTATTAAAGTTATATATTATATAAGATTTTAAAGTAAACTTAAATAAATATCAAAATTAATATATAACTGTTAAATGTTAGTCATACTGGGAAGAGCGAAAATGTCCCTATAGAACGATAAGTGAAGCGAATGGCAACGCGCTTCCAACCCTATAATTCCGTTAATTTATGGTAATAAATTAAGCTTAATAAATAACCATAATAATAGCTAATGAATAAGGCAGAGGTGAATAAGGCATTACCATATATCGTTGTGAGTTACAAAGTCCAAACTTAATAATGACAAGTTGCTGACAATCGTGACAGTTGCGGTTACCGTTTCGCTTTCAAGTTCGCGCGTAAACAAAGTCCAAACTGTGTCATGACAAAGTGCTTGACAGTCCTGACAGTTGCTCGGTTACATTTCCGGTGGATGGAGAGGGAAACAAGAAATCTTATATTTTCCCGGAAATTACGGAAACGTTGTCTAAGATCTAAGATTCCACTAAGATCTCAATTTTTTCTCTCGGAAATTTTCCGGCAGATTTGGGTCAAGACCGGTAATCGTGAAAAACGATCGGAAATCATAACACTAAATTCCGGAACTCCCCGGGCACTGCAAGTTTCAGGTTCGCTCGTCCATTATAACAAAGTCCAAACTTTTTCATGACAAGTGGGCGACAATCGTTACACTTGTCCGATACCTTATCGCTTTCTAGGGTTTGCGGTCCAGCGCTATACAACATGGTACAACTGCAGTGTCATTACACCGCAGCTTTAATTTCTATACGCATCTGCACAAGGTCCTACGATATGTACACTTTCAAAATTCGATTAGTCTTGAACTCAGCCCCCTCCCCTTTCCTTTCCAAGCTAGACTGACCTCTGGCTCTATAATATATCTTGTGCTATTGCTACGTACATCCGCGAAATGCTTAATACTGCTCTGGCTACCGCACTATGACTGCAGCCGTGAGTACACGCACGGGTTCTTAGCTTGTACAACCTTCACATCCCCGAGTATACTAGTTTAAGAACGACAATTCTGCGTGTGAAGCAGCTGGCTTTAGTATCAAGTACTACCATGATTTCTAACGTACCGACAAACTCGAGCGTCCTTGTAAACAAGGCCGGGGCGACACAAATAGCCAGACTTGGGAGCACAGTGAATATCCTCGTGGCAAATGCAGAGGCCCTCGAGAGCACAGTGAGGTTCAAAGGTCTGAATCTTTGCGGCGGCGCCATTCACGTTCAGCATCTTATCAGTCCAGTCGTTAGAGAACAGTCCTTGGGGGTCGAGTCGGTTCTTAACTTGGAGGAATTTAGGGAGGTCTGGGTAGATGCTGGCAGCGTGAATAAAAGCCACAGGCCGGTTCTTGCCCCAGTGAGGCTTGGCGTTATACTCGAAGATCAGCATCTGCTCGATTTCCTCCATCGTGTCCTCGTACAGTCGTGGACTTGTGGCGTTGTAGCTGCGGTAGTACGTGAAATCCAGATCCACGGAGTCTTCCGTCTCTCCAAGATAAGCACCGCTCGACTTCTTCTGGTATCGCAGCATTATTCCGTTGTAAAGTCCGTGTGTACATAAGCTGTCAGGATTTAAGGCTACCAGAGCTTTCACATCCTTGATGAAGCGGCCGATTTGCTCGAACGAGATGGAAAACGTGGACTGAAAGAAGAATTTGCCCTTACTGCGATGGTCCCAAGCACACGCGTAATTGCTGCTCGAGTGGTCGCATGAACCACTGGTTTGAATGGCGTTTTGGTACCCGATGACCGGGTATTTTGCGAAAGACAATCCGTCGTTAGTCCAGCCGTAACCAAGCAGGTTCAGTATCGCCAGCTGAGCTTTGCTCTCCATGCACTTCGCTCGCGCGTTGCCTGTGACCTCGTAAAGTTCCTCTGTCAAATCATGTATTCCAACTTAATTATGTCAGTTTGTTTGGGTACTAAACGCATTGCCCGTCTCAGGAGGCATTAGATTCTTTTCTCCAAATTCTTTGACAAACCAGTGTGTAATGAGCGCTTCCTCGGTTAACATTTCGAATGGCTAAAATGCATGCAGCAACGACGATTCGGGTTCTTGCCAATGGTTAATATTTTCAATCAATCTTTCTTCAAGTTTTGGCACTTGTCTAGAGTTAAAGACCTCGTCGGTCATGAGGCCCGAATCTGCTAGAAAGAGCACGTACGCGAGCACGCACTCTTTCAGGTTTTAGATATACTGACTATCAGCTTACCAATTGCAAGGAGCCAGGGCGAAAAAGCATCAGGTGTACATACCGAGCATCCGTACAGATCCACGCAAAATGGCTGCCAGGGGCTGATATCCAAGGAAGTTGTTCGTTCCAAGACCTTCAGTCGAAACAGGCACTCTATTGTCCAGCCTGTAAACGGCTTTCTTGAGTGAAGGAAACCAAGTGATATCACCGAACTCGTTCTGCTGTGCATTCACGACCACCTGAGTCTCGAGGTCAGAATCAGACATCTGCACGTTGGTCACGTTTCTCTTGAAGAGAGGCTCCAGCTGCAGAGTGATAGTTGATATGACTCCGAGCACACCCAGCGAGACTTTAGCTGCATTCAACGTTTCGTCATCGACTCCTGGCATCAGACTGATCACTTTCGCATATCCCTCCTCGGCAGAAGCAGGCACCACTAGTCTCAAGGCCGTCACGTACTCGTAGATACAGCTTCCTTTCCCCCAACTCCCACTCCCGTGGGCTCCTGTTCCTAGGAGCCCCGCGATGGATAGGCTGGCCCAGTAGGGAGCATGAGGGAAAGCCAAACCATGGGTGGCTATATGGTCGAAGAATGTCTTCTGTCGAACTCCCGCATCCACAGTTCCAGTAAGAGTGGCTTTATTGACAACGATCTTCTTGTTGTAGTCTCTGGTACTTATAAGCAACCCAGCGCCGTCACCACCAGGACAGACGAGCTTCGGGATGCTATGGCTGTGTCCACTTATCACTCTCATCTTCTGTCCTTTCTTTACTGCCTCTGCTACTGCTGCCACGAGCTCTTGCTCCGTAGTTGGGTACACTACTTCTGCAGCGTTGCAGTCCTTGCGGTCGACCCACACACCGTAAGTACTAAAGACTGAGCAGCTCGAGTTGCCTGGGCCAGAGCACGAGACAACAGGTGAGGATGTAATCGGCAGTTCTCTCTCAGCGATCTCAACTATCGTTCTCGGTTCGAGAGGTTGCTGTGTAGTCCAGGAATACAGGGCGACTCCTAACAGGACAATACAGAATATTGCTAGTCTGGACATCAAAAGCTGTCCAACTGGGATCTCCATGACTACGAACTGAGAAAAGAATGCCTCAGATGATTATGGACCGAACAGAACTCAGAGATAGAGCTCTAGGATGGCGAAACAACCATGTTACAAACTTGCAAGGAAACTCGAACTAGGACTTGAAATCTAGGATCTACTCAAAGTGTGATCGTTTCTACTCAAAGTGTGAAAGTTTTTCTACTCATCAGCTTTTCCGCCCCAAAAAAAAAGACGGTATGTTGGAAATAACTCCACTTCGACCATGGTACATATACTAGTAGGTGTGAGGGTTTTAGACAACGTCATTATGGCACATGTTTGTGTCGTTCTTGCTAATGAGTATATTAGCTCAATTGTGACGTCCAGTTCTTGCCTACTTACCACGTGCACTGTTTCCTGGGTATAAGAGTGAACAGTCTTGGCCTGTCAGCTTGTTTTCTTCTCGTATGCTTGCAAGTTGCAACCAATATTTCGGAGAAACGTTGTTTACGACATGAGCAAATTTCCAGAAGGAAAGGGCCTGAACAAAAGGCAGATTCGGTATGATTTGCGCATGGAACTATTCGTGGGTGGTTGGATGGAACTCGCGTATGAAGAGTGCAGATATCATAAATGTTTTGGTCTTTGTTCTTCTCCCTTTTCCCGTCAGGAAAGCGTGAGGCGTGGCTCCGAAACCCATCAGATTCCAGAGGAGAAGAACAAAAACAAGAGGTAGTTCTAACAGCCCCAGTGAACAAGAAACTAGAATCAGGTGGGTGCTTCCTAAAAGGTGCCGCGTGGACAAGTTCTGCTGCTTACATTCCTAGTGAACTAAACGACCAGGAAAAGAGTGGGGGACCCCTCACTACGTTCGAACTTCCTTGCTTCCTGGACGTCGATGTCGCCGGGGACCGTCTGATTTTCGCTTTTCGCCGTTTTCTCGCCTTGTTGTTTCCTAGTTTCCTATGAGATTGAGTTTCTGGTTTTACCCTTTTTTTTTTCTTTTTCTCGTTAGAAAAGTTATTAGTTTTAACTCTTAGAATTCCCTAAGATGTTTTCTTTGTGGAGACGTTTTGCATATCGAGTATCTCTTTATGTTAGAGGATTCACATTTTACTTCTATTATTACTCTCTTCCATTTCGCGTCATCTTATAACTTACTCTGCACATTATCTCCATCTCCTATCTTCATCTCGCGCCTTAGAGAGTTTGATAAGAGGATCATGAGATATTTTGTGACATCCTCACATCGGGGACTTTTGATTGTGTGGCAGGACCTCTCACACATAGGCAGACATCTTTCTCGTATCATGTGACGGGATGAGTTTACTCCGGCTATCTTTTTGGGTAGTTGAGCCCTCTCAGCACCTTGGCTCTTTTGTCATTTTCTCGTGCGAGATAGACTAATTTTGGAGAGCTATGTGACATAAGTGGAAGATGGTTCTTACCTACTACAGATGTGTCTCCATGAGACAAGAGATAGTTTGACTCTTGAGGCACGTGAGACACACCCTTGATTCGATACCCTAGCTACCAATGGATCTCGCGGACTACAGTCCTCTCTAACAAGACACCACTTCCAGCAAGTTCTTCATGCACTCTTAGTGGATCTTTCCATCTCAGGAGATACTAGAGCTCGACTCCGCTCTTGTTCGAGCAAGGGCGCAGACTCTTGACTCTTAGCTCGATCTTGCATTAGAGCGTTCTGACTCGCACCAACTATCTTCTCTACAGCGATGAGGTGTCACTTAAGCTTGGTCCAGTCTATTGCTTCGGCACTGTCCATCTACGAGTGCGGTGTCTTGCTCGACACCTCGGATCGTCACCTTGCTCGCGGTTCATGATGGAGAGCGGATAAGTACCCACAATGTCATCAGAGACGTCGTGTTTGTCTTAGCATAGGAGAGCGATTACATGACGTGGAGAGAGCATTGGTATGCCCTTAAGACGAGAAGATCAGTGAGAGCTGACTTGTACATAATGAGGGAGGATCAGGTCTCAATGACAGATGTGGTTGTTAAGGATTCGACACGAGACTCAATGACAACACAAGTGATCATCCATCCTCCAAGATGGGCTGCAGGCGTGGCGGCAGCAGCGAAGATGACCAAGTATAATGGTAAGCAGGTCGGAGAGCTTCATCTCTTTAGTCTTGGAGATATACGGATCGACAGTTTTGGAGTTCTACGTCTTTTTCTGAGATTATGCCAGAGCTTATCATGAGAGACGTCAAGGAGTACCACTTTCTCTTTCTTTTTGCATTATGTTTGTTAGACATCAAGTTTTCATTGCCCTACATAGAGCTTTAGTTGCGATAGAAGACTTTAAAATTACTGATAGGGAGGTTTAGCCTCTGTGTTTTTCTCTTCGGGGTGTTAGTTGTTTTGTCCTTCGGGTCCTTCTTTCCCTTGTCAGGCTCGATGGGATGTTTCCGTCCGTTTGCTATTCATTGCTTCGCGTGTTTACTATCATAGAGGAAAAACCGTAGCAGGCCATATCTTATATGACTTGCCTTTCTGCGTGAGTGCTGGAGATTTCTCCGGACTTCTCTCATCACATACAGGAGCGTCCCCTAGATTGTGCCCAGAAGGGAGTCAGGAGTCGGGACCCCATGTGCGCCGCCGGGGTCAGGTGACCTGTAGAAATAATCTCAGCAGAAATAATAAAGGAAAAGAAAGGAAAAGAAAAATTCAACCAATGACAAGAGAGGAGCGAAAGTTTGCTTCTGTGCTTCTTTTCTGCAACAGAATCTGGTCCGTACAGACTCACTGTTTAGCGACGTTCTCACGAGCGTCCATGACCGACAAGTCTGGTGGTTCCAGTTCCCATTAGAGCAGTCAGTTGCTGGGAAAGAACACGTTTAGTTACTCTTCGAGCCCCATCCGTCCGTAGCCGTGGCGGCGTGTGGTCAGAGGGCTCAGAACCCGATAGTAACATAGCATACTGTCTAAAGTCAAAAAACTGCTACGCACCTCATAAAAAAACGTCATCGTAGGTATTGTTATATGTGTGTGTGAAGACGTTTTTTAAGATTTTGCAAAACAGATAGTCATCGTCGAGCAAATACGTTAAAACGGAAGCCGCAGAAAACTCCACGGCAAAAATGAGGCCAAAATGGAGTCGCGTGCCTAACCCGCTTTTTGCTTCGGGACAAAAAGAAAAAAGAAGGAAAGAAGAAAAAATAATTGCTCTTCGAGCATTCCACCACAGGTCTGTAAAGAATCTCTTTTTTCTTTTTTTTTTTTTTTTTTTTTTTTTTTTTTTTAATTAAACCGCCACGACGGGTCGGGCGAAAATTTTATTTCCGGCTAAGGGGGCCACCCGCCAAACACAATTCCTACCCCTACCCGCCCTCGCACGCCTCGACCAGGCAATGGCCGGGGTCCGCCGCCCCTCCTCACTCTCGTCGCTATTCCCAAAATCCCTCTTTACTCTACTCATCTTATCGCTCTTCCCGATCTTGAGTGTCGCCGCCATCGCCTTCGTGCTATTGTTCTGACAGGGGGTCGCCTCAGACGACCTATTCTGACACCGATCCCTTTCCCTCTCCTTCTTCCTCACCTGGTCGCCCTTGTAACATTCAACATCGCGTGCTTGTCTTTCCGCTCCTCAATCGAGGTACAATCCGCCCTACTCCGCTTGCCTTTACTGTTTCTGACGAGGTCCTCGAGCGCGTGCAGGACCGAACATTCCAGAGCATCAAGCTTCCGGCCCCACCGCGTCACCGCACCCTGGAGCACATAATTATTGCTGCCGCGTACGTGAACTTCGTGCGTCGTCTTTTGGTCGCTATTCTCCTGGGCAGTAGTGCCCTTCGTGCCCTGCGGCTTCTTCTGCACCCTCATCACGGTACCGTGCCCTTCCTTGTCGCTTTCCTTGCTATGCTTCGTTCCTCTTTCACGATTTGGTATCTGCAGGATAGCCGGAGGACGATCATCCCTAGATAAATTGCTAGTTAGGGCTGCCATTTACGTTGGATCGCTCTTATCGTCGCCATAGCAGCCGTCCACGCCTCCTTCCGATCTTTACCAGCCTCTTCCCGCAGCCCCGCCCAAAGCGCTTTGCTGGCCTCGGCCAGAATTCTGGCAGCCGGGCGCTCCGATCTTACCTCTCTGAAGATTCTATCCGCTCTTTCCACCCACGCGGCATGCGTATGTTCTACCAGTAAATGTAAAAGGCCGGGGTTACTCCTCCTTAATTCAAGCGCCTTGTCGATTGTCTCCAACAGTCCGCTCCCTTCGACATAGCCTAACCCGCAGTCTTTATCATGTAGACTGAACTTCTTCCATCGATTTTCGACCTCCCTACACCCCCAAAAAAGATGGTCTATAGTTTCGGCCTCATCGCAACCTCTCGCGCACCTGCCATCACCGATTTTCATCTGCTTGGCCCTTCTGTTAGTGAAGAACCCATGATTTAGGAGTCTCCAAAGCCATAGGTTAATCCTCAAACTACCCCCTGCTTGCCAAACCCTCCTCCATCTAGTTCTCCATCTCTCTTCTGAGTCGTTTTCCTTCCATCTCGCGTTAAGAAGGTCGAGGTTCCCTTTCTTCGTTTGTAACAGCGTTCTCCATGTTCTGAAGTCAAGGCTCCACCCCTGTATCGTTTTCCCTTCTAGTTCCCAATGCCAATTCCCGCTGTCTTGAAGCCCTCCCTCTATCACTTGAGTCTCGCCCGCCCACCGCGTCAACTTAGCCATGTTTCCAGTTTCCGGCCCCTCTTGATTTGTGTGGTTGCACGAGAGGGAGGCTCTGCTCATAGCAATGTGGAGGTCTCTCAGCTTGATGGCGTTTAGAGAGGTTAGCCTACTCCTTTTTAGTTCTCTCAGAACCTCCCTCTTCCCTTGTACCTCGATCCCCTCCATTTGACACCATAGCTCAGCGGCCACCCTAGCAGGAAGGTTTCCAGGGAGCTGGACTCTCCCCCCCTTGAACCTGATCTTCACCGCAATCTCCCTCCAACTCTTTAACATTTTGTCGAGCGTCGGCAGACAGCGCACCCTTAAACCAGGTATCATCAATATACCGTCTTCTGAGGACCAGCCTACCGTCATCCTCTTATACTTTCGCTCCTTCATGCAGTCTTTTATTCCCCATCTCGTTATGTTGGTCCAGTCCTGTTTCCCGTTATTGAGGAGTTTCCCCAAGTACTTTAAGTTTAGAGCCTGAGCCACAACTCTAAACGGTACTATTTCCAGCCCTCCCTCTTTCTTGGGCCTCGATATCCGATCCCAGGCCACCACCGGCACCTTTGGCTTCCCTTCTGAGTTCCTTCCCCATAGGAAGGTTCTGCACACTTCTTCAAGCTTCTTAAGGCCAGTGACCGAGCAGTCCACCCCCATTAGCTGGTAGGCCGGGATAGCCCGGAGCACATGCGTCAGTAATACCACCCGGCTAGGCCACGAAAGCATCCTGTTGGCCCAATGTTGGAGTTTGCCCTGTATTCTTCCTACAATTCTTTCGATTACTTGGCACTCCGACAGATCTCTTCCGATCCACGCCCCTAGATACTTTATCATCTGTCCCGGTCTGGTCAGCACACAGCCCGTATCTTCGAGCCATCTGGGGACTTCTTTCATGCCCATCGGCAGCACTATAGTTTTTTCTAAGTTGAGGGCCGCCCTCGATATTCTTTCGTATCTGTGTAGAACCTCCATTGTCGCCTTAAAGCACTCCTCCGTCCCTTCAATAACTATCCCTGTATCATCGGCGAACAGCTGATGCAGAAGGGGAGGAGCCTCGCCCGACCACAGGCCTTCTATCGCACCCTGTTCTCTCGCACATTTGATCATATCCATCAAGGGTTGGGTTGCTATGGCAAACAGGAAAGGGGCCACTGGACATCCCTGTCGCACCCCCCTCCCTAGATCGATCTCGTCCGTAAATCCCCCATTGATGTGCACCTTTGACTTCCCTTCAACCGCTAGTCCTTTTAGCAGCTCCACGAAGTGTGGGTCAAATCTCATGTGTCCCATCGTCTCCCAGAGGTAAACCTGTGAAACCCGGTCATAAGCCTTAACGAAATCTATCTTCAGGAACAGCGACTCCCATCCTTTAGCTTCAGCCATCTCCTGAGCCAGCTTAAAGCTGAGGATGTTGTCGTATATGTCCCGCCCTTTTATAAAGCCAGTCTGCTGCATGTCTACCACATTCCCTATGACTTCTTTCATTCTCTCCGCAAGAATCTTACTAAGGATCTTATAGGTGGTCGAGAGGAGGGTTATCGGCCTCCAATTGCTCAGATCTTGTCTGTCCCCCCCTTTCAGCAATAGCTTGATGACCCCATGCCTCGTTTTTTCGTCTATCTTCGCGGTTTTCCAAAATTCGTTCACCATTGCTGTACACTCTACTTTGATGAAGGACCAGCAGTCTTGTAGCATCTCGTACGTAACCCCGTCCACCCCCGGCGACTTTTCCTTGGGGAAGTTCATTACCGTCCTTTCCACTTCCTCGAGAGTCGGCGGGGCGACCAGGAAGGCGTTCTCCTCATCCGTTATCCATTTGGAGGTCAGTTGCAGAGCCTCCTCTCTCTCCTCTTTGTTTCTAGTCACCTCTGCGTCTTCTTGGAACAACTTAGAGTAGAACCCCTGGACTCTTCCTAATATTTGTCCATGCTCCTCCGTGATCTCTCCATTCTCCAGCACCACACCTTTCATCGCCTCTCTCTTGTGTTTCGCCTTTAACTGAGCGAAGAAGTAGCGGGAAGGCGCTTCTCCCTCTTTTAACCATCTGATCCGGCTTCTCTTCCTCCACACGATAGCGTCTTGGTGTTCTCTCCTCCTGACTTTTTCCTCCATCTCGTGTAGTCTGACCTTTGTCTCTTCCGAGTCGTCCTCTCTAACAAGCATTCTTAGTCTCTGAAGTTCTGTTTCCAGACCCGAGTTGGGGGAGACCCTCCTCCCCGCCGCCCTCTTCTCGTCCATCAGAATTCTTCGAACTTTAGCCCAGCCTACCGCCCACTTGGTTCTGGGGTCCCCTTCCTTTCTTTGCTGTTCCCTCCACACTGATTCGACCCTCGCTCTGATTCTCCCGTTCTTTAACATCTCCGCTTCCATCTTGAAGTACGTCGACCTCTTAATCCTTGCCCCTGCTTCATCTTCCGTGAGCTGGATCTCCACAGAGACAGGTACGTGGTCCGAAAGGGTCTGTCTTCCATCATGTACAATCCGTGTAACCCCTACGCACCACTCCGCGCTATTATTTAGGTAGCACCTGTCGAGCCTAGCCTGATCCTGTCTACCTCCAGATAGAACCTGCCGAGTGAAAACCGGTCCGTCCCTCCTCCGAGCACAGAAGAGGGCGTCGACGAGATCAGACTACAGCAGAGTGTTTCTCCATAGCCTCAGTTCACTTCCGTGCAGAAGCGGTGAGGGGCCCATGCTGTCGTCCGGAAGCTCCACCATGTTCCAGTCCCCTATCAGAATCCACTGGCCATCCTTCGTCCGGTTAGCGATCCAGTCCCATAGTTGCCTTCTGCCTTCTCTCTTATTTGGTGCATATACCGAAGCCACCCCGATGGGACCTATCGCCGACTCAATAATCCCCCATGCAACCGAGCCGTCCCCCCTAACCTCGTGCTGGGCTACTTTGATGTGCTCTTTGAACAGGATGGCGGCTCCTCCTCTTCCCCCCACCGTATAGTCAACGATCCTCGTACCTTCCTTCATTATTTGTTTCAGGTTATTCTCCAGACGTTGTTCTTCAGTTTTCATCTCCTGTAAGGCAATGATGTCAGCTTGTGCTCTCTCTCTCTCCAGCCATCTGCGCAGGATAGTCACACGATGCGGATCCCCCAAGCCTCTAACGTTCCACGAAGATATTTTAAGTGTAGTCTGCATCAAATAACATTTTGGGGGGAAAAGCTACAGTTTGGACGTTCACGGGACCTCCCCTTATTTGCTCGGGTGCAAAGCGGCCATCAGGTTCCTGGCCCGCGCTGTGTTCCCCTTCTTTATCGTCTTTTCTTTGTTCAGAGTTGCTTTCCCGATTCCCCTTCCAATGGGTTTGGACAGATTTCCCACCGTCCTCGGGGTGCTTTCTCTCCTCGTCCCCCTTCTGCCTGCTAACTGATTAGGGACGAGCTCTCTCAGAACCTCCCTCTCTAGAATCCGGAGCGGTGAAGTTGGTGTAATCTCGTTTTGTATCGGGCCCCCCCACGGCCCTGTCATTCCTGATCCTTGCTTCTGTTCGTTCTCCCTCACCTCCGAGTTTCCTCCAGAGTCCCCTCCCTCCATACCTCCTTCGCTATTCATTCCCCCCGGAGGTCTGCCTCTTCTTCCATCTCCGGTTGAGGCCTCCCCGAATATCGGGTTGTGGTTCCTCTCTTCCTGGCCCGAGTCCTCTTCAGCGTTTTCCCTCTCGTCACCCCTCCCGTATTCTTCCGTTTTCTTCCTCAGCTGCTCTTCACCTGCGTCCTCTCTCTCTTCCCTTGACACCATAACCTCCTCCTCTTCTAGTATTCTCTCCTTCTCATCCCGAGTATCCATCCCTTCCTCCTCCGTCACCGGCTCGACTTCCAAGGGACTGTCAGTGGCTTTGTCTGCTTTGTCTTCAGTTAGATCATCCGATTTCGACTGCCTTCCTTGTGCCTTTTCTTTGTCTTTCTGGATATCACCCGCTTGCTGGTTAGTCCCCGCAGCCACGTTTAAGTCCGGGAGGGTATTTTTAGCTTCGTTCAGAGCCAGTAGAGACATGGTGGATTCCGCATCGTTGATAAGGAGAGCCGGACCCGCAGATCTGAGCCCCTCGTTGTGTGCTGTTGCTGACTCCACGTTCGCTCCCCTGATTACTGCTATCGTTTTCTTTTCTGCCTCTACTTCCTTTTCCTCCATCTCTACTCCTCCAGACTTATCTCCTGCCTCAGAACTCTCCTCTTCCCCCTCCAGAGCTTTGTATCGATTAATCGAGGCCGATGCCTCTACCTCCTTCGACACTTTCCTTGACCATTTCTTTTTGAGGACCTGAGTGAATTCCCCCTCCTTACTCACCTTCCCGGTGGCTGCCACGGGTGGGACCTCTCCCTGCACACCCTTCGGAGCAGCTTCCTCCACTTTACTCTTCCCTGCGCCCTCACCTTTCCTGGCATTTTCAGGACAGTTTCTCGCAAAGTGGCCCCTCCTCTTACACACGAAACAGGTATCGGGGAGCGACTGATACAGAATAGGCTGGACTATCGTGGCCTCAACGCCCACCCTTATCAGCAGATGATCTTTTAGATCTCCGTCCGGGTCTATTAGCACGCAGCCTCTAATATGTGGGTAGGCATTCTTCGCTCTCGTGGACGACTTGTAAAGAACCGGGCCGATCGCCGCCAGCATTGCATCCGCCCCGATTTCTAAAGTTGGGTCGACCAAGGGGAGGTCCACCCAGACAGCGACCGCTTTGGGGTTCTCAGCTTGAGTTCGATGTCCCGGAGTCCAGGGGGCCGCCAGCACTATCCTCCCGTTGCTGAATAGGGGAGCTTCTCTAAGCACCTGATTACGTTGATTTTGCGTAGCTAATACCACTAGGAAGTTTTTCCGATTCAACATTCGTAGTTGGGTTATTTCTACCCCCATTCCTTGTCCCAGTCTCCTGGTTGCCCAGGCTTCGAACGCGTCTCTGGAGGGGCTACAGTCGATTGTCGACATCACTATGGCCGTGGTTTTCAGCAGTGCAAGGCGGCAGGCCACCAGGTTTCTGTCCAGGTCCACTCTCACCCCGTTCTTCAATTCTCCGTGTTGTTGGTTCTTCTGGATACAAAGGAGTGCCTCCATCAGCTCACCATCTGACATCGCTGCTCCTGCTAGGGGGTTCAGCCCATCGAGGTAGGGGTTCTGACCGGTTTTCCCAGTCCCCCACAGGGGTTTGGCCCAGCAGTTTTGTGTATTTGGTTTTCCTTTCGCTCCTTGAGAATCTGTTCCTGTCGTGGTATCTTCCTTCCCTCCTGCTCCTAATGATTCCCTCGTTTGTGTTGGTGTAGGTGATTCTGTCGGCCCCCTGCCATCGAGGCTGTTGGTGGGCGTCCTCCTCTCTCCTCCCGCCAGAGCTTCTGCTCCTCCCTGATGTACTGTTTCTACTTCCTTGTTCGCCTTCACAGCTCCAGGTGTATCCAGTTCGAAGGCCCCTCCTCGAGGAGAGGTTCCAGGAAGCACCCCTCGCGAAAGAAGGCCCCCATCAGACGTCGAGGAGGTTCCGACCGCCAGTGGCCCCTCCGCCGAGCTCCTCCGAGCTTCCTCCGCCGAGCACTTACCTGATGCCCCCTCCTTCTGAGCTTCCACTTCGACCGACACTTCCCCATAGTCCACATTACGTTTCTTTTGCGTGTGTAGGAGCCCCTCCACCGTTGCCTTGCTTCTGAACGGGTTCTCCCTCCTCCTCGAGTCGATAAGATTTAAGGACTCCCTTCTGAGACGCTTTTTTTCTAGCTCCAGGGCCAGGTTTGGCCCTGCTTGTTTCATTGCCTCGAAATGCATCACATTACTGTTTTCGGTACTCTTCCCCCTCTCCGCCCCTGACTCTTTGGTTCCCTTATCCCCGCCCAACATTGTCGCTTTTCGTAACAACGGCTTCCCGAGCACCAGCCACGAAACCCGCCCTGCCTCGAAAACCGCAACCCTAAATGACTTAAATCCCCCTAATTAGCCTTTTCCTTCGTTGTTTACGACCTCTCGCCTAGAGACCTGCCAGACCCTCTCGTCCCCTCCCGCTAGCCCCCTCCCCCTCGCACTCCCCCGCCTCCGCTCGCGTCCTCCGCCATCTCTCTCTCTGTAAAGAATCTCTTAAACCACTAGTAGTGAGATAAAAGGCTTGACTTCGCACGCGACGGATCATTTTTCATTGTAGCTCTCAGTCAGAGTGCGGGAAGTCAAAGCCCCAGTTGAGTTCCTTGTCTCAAAAGAGCTCATTAGGTCATGGTAACGAGAGAGTAAGTGATTATAACAAAATATGCTGGGTAGCAAACATTTCAAAATTTAAAATTTAGAATATTTTATTTCTGTGATTCTCAGTGATCCGAGATTTACTTGATAATTTTGAAGTCGTCTGTATTCCTCCTGAATTCATCATGGGCTCATTTTGAACCTCTTTCTCTTCTGCTCATTTCGCTACCAAGATCACAAAGTTTCATCACGTACTGCGATGATGACTGCGTTGCGCAAATCTCTCAAGGGCCCCGTCCGTGCCGAATTTACTTAGCAAAGATTAAAAGTGATTAACGATGGAGATCCTCACCGCTAATATAACGGTACTTGTGGTTTAACGAGTTAACGAAGAATCTCTGCACAGCTAGTCTTTCTAGCATTTTGTAATTTAAAATAGTTTTAAAGTATCACGTTTTCCTAATTTAAAGATTTCAGTAAAGATTCCCTGTAACACAATCCACCATTTGCGTAACAGTTCGTAGTACTTTGCTTGAGTTTTTGTTCACCTACGGTGTCTTTTCAGGATTACTTATAGAAATTCTTACTTCCGTATCCTTCAGTACCCTGTGAGTTACTAACAGGGCGTGTGAAAGCTAAAACGAAAGATTTTTTAACGTTCAGAAAGAAAATATCCATAATTTATGCAATAGAGAGTTTTGTCTAGAGCAGTGTATCACTCAGGATGGTGTTTTTGAATCACTATAAATTTTTATTTTTTGATTTTTTTGATTTTTTGATAATTTTTAATAATTTTCTAAATTTTGAATTTACTTACGACTGAAATCACATACGATTTGGAAAAAGAAAAAAGATAGAGACGACCACTGCTGTTTCTTGCGAATGCATCCAAATGTAACTGTAGAAAACTTCCGTGACGTCTTGGTCACTGCCGTAACACTCACAACGAGAGAAGAATATTTTTTCCAAAAGTTCAAGTTTGACACGCTATAATATCTAAAATAGAGATAAAATTATCTTATGTTTATAAGGGCATGCCCGCATAGAGCTTTTCACGGGTTCCTAGTTGAACTATTCAAACTTGCTTCCCTTTGCGGAATGTGGAGGTCACGGTTTTATCACCTCATAATCTTTTTTCACCGCACATAGCTGATAGTCCGTCTGCCGCTCCTCAAGTTCCCATCCTGTCATCATGTAATATTTTGTGGTGTGATTTTACTGTTATAAACTTTCTCCTCTTGTCGGACGTGTACAGTCAAACCCTATGAGGCGTGATGGGGTCTTTAAGGCTTGATGGGGTCTTTCCATCCGTTTGCTATTCTTTGTGTTGCGTGATTCTTCGACAATATGACAGATTGTTAATGCGGTCTACCAAGAAACTACCGACCGTAAGACTAGCTCCAGTGTGAGTAAAAACCCATCTCGAAAAGCTCTGTGCAGTCACGCCCTAAGGGTAGAGATGCTATAACAGGACCCTCTAGTCCTTTCACAAAATGATAGATACATATTCTGATTTCAAGTGTGATTTAAATCGTGTCTATCATTGGTTCTTATTACCGTAGTCCCAAATAGATACATATTCTGATTTCAAGTGTGATTTAAATCGTGTCTATCATTGGTTCTTATTACCGTAGTCCCAAGTATATTCACGTTGGTGAATTTCGTTTGGTATTTTTAGCAAAACTTTTACAAATTTTTAATTTTTACAAATTTTTAATTTTCAGCGACTAGTCAAGACCAAGGTCTTGATTTCACTCAAATGTTTATCACACAATCGAAATATTAATATTAATTAATTATAATTATAGTTTAAAATTATAATTTAAACTTGATGATCTCATTAGATTTAGATGGTAACATAAAATATGATAAATTCTGCTACTGAATTTGTGAAAGTTCTACACCTACTAAATTTGCATACAGAACCACAGTGAATATACTTGGGATTACTGTACTCGTCTGTGCTGCTCGTGGATCATAGTAGAATCACTATAAAACCTTAACTCCTAAACCCCATAGTCCTTGGAGTCGCTCTCTTGTGTAGAGGGAAGGAAGAATCTTAAGTGAGCAGCCGGAGGCCGCACGAAGAGAGAAGCATCCGAGAGGAAGAAGCATAAAAGAACTGCAACATTCGGCAGCACAAAATAGAAGATAATATCCAAATTTCCAGCACACTACTTTTCTCCTCCAAGCGGGATAAGTTATCGTTACACTATCGGACCATCTTGGCTATTCATCTGTCAGTTGAAAATATAAAGAGAAACATCTCCTCCCTCCTTCTCTGAGCCATAAGTTCGTTCAGTCCATTTTCTTCGGTTTCTTACAGGTGTTATGTATGTGATGAGCAGTTAGATCGTTTGTTCTTCGTTAAAGATTTATTTGAAAAGTAGGAAATTTAACTTTCAAGATAAAAACGCTTTAATTTGACTCTCTAAGATAAAAGTAAGGAGGTCTTTATGACTATATGTGTGGAGATGCTGTTAGCAACTATTCCGAGGAGTTTCCCGAGGAAAAAGAAATATCGCTCCACTACTTTCGGTCCTAGTCTTTACCTTTGGAGAGCCCCAGCACATGCCACCACTCTCCTCCTGTGAAACGAAAAGTAGCTCTCTCCTCATATAAGGTAAAAGGGATAAAGCGGACAAGTTAACAACTTTACCTTTAACCTTTATATAAGGTACGAAGTCTTGTGTCGTTTTACGGATACTGGCAGTGGAGCAACCAAAGAAATGAAACCAAGATTCACGTGGCATGATTACTCGTACTGCTTTAGGCCGACAACTCTAGCTGTGCATGGAACCGCAAGAATGGGAGCCATTCGGAGGTCTATCTATACAGCAACAGTGAAATGAAGCAGGTTCGTGGTCGCAGGAGCAACCGCTCCTGCGACCACGAACCAGAAATCATTTCTTTCAAAAGCCCCAAGTGGAAGAATCCCACCGAATTCATGGATGAATGAGAAACTCTTGCTGTATCTCTATCGACGATTAAGAAGTTGAGTTGAGCTAAGCAAGGTTTGAATTAGAGCAAATGGGAACGCAGTGACAAAGTTATCTGATTAAAGACTATATGTAAAATGCGAAAGAGAAATCTATTTAGGAACGGCGGTATGGCTGTAATGGAAATATTCGTATATCAATATGTAGATTCTAGTGCGTAGTGTAGTCCAAGAATTTAAATCATCAAAAATGAGATTTTTGGACGAAGATATGCAACTTTGAAGTTATAAATGGAGGAAATAAAACAATAGAAAGTCATAAAAGCTTTCTTCCTTTTCTTTTTCAGCGTCCATGGAGTGGAGAGAGCTAGATAGCTATAGGTTCAAATCTCCTTTAAAAGCTTTTGTTTTCGGATCTTGGCTAATCAAATAGTTCACACAACTATGATGGAATTGCATGTCGGACCTTTTTATGAGAACTTACGATTGGTATAAGTTCGATCATATCTAGAGACAAAAAATGATATCTTCTTTAAACGTAAGCTAAATAGTCAGCTCTTCCACATGTAGTGACGTTCATGTGATGATTATCAGAAAATGTCAACGAAATATGATGAGTGAAAAGCAAAGGATGGCTACAAAAAGATCCTAGAGGAAAAGGACCCCGGAGCAGAGATAATGTACTTGCAGAATGACATTTACTACACATTTTGTTTTATGTTGTGAAGAATAGTATGGGAGAATTTGAATGTTTAGCGTTGTCATCTCTTGGACCGGCTTGTGGTTGAAATGGAGGATTGGGAGGACAATTTTTTCAACTTGCTGACATTGCATATATGAGTGCATCGTTGTGTAGAGTTAGTCAAATTGACCAACTTTTAGTTCTTGGATTGTCGCCAATGGATGTAAATTAAAGGAGTTACTGTAGATTAAAGTTTTAGGGTTTTGACAAACTATGATGCTGACATGGACAGTTGGAGGACTGAAGTAGATAGTGCTGACATGGCATTATCATGACATGTCTATGCTGATTGAGAAAAATTGTTGATGTGGTAATGATGACTTGACATTTTTGCTAACATATCAATGTACTTGGTGATGCTAACAAAGATGGATTATGACGTGATGGTATGCTGGTTTGAAAATAACACATGGACAATGTCATACACATACACAAGTGTATCACAATAATAAATGATCTGCACTCAGTCCATCATGCCAACCGACACTAAACAAGCACTAAAGTCGAGCCAAATCCACTCTGTGCATCAGAGAATCCAGATTGTGCTCACCAAGACTATCCATCATAGACAGGAGCTTGAAGGCTCAACTCGAAGAACTAAAGCCTACAAGCACTATTTGTGAAGTATACCCCTAGTGGGGCTAGCCAAGAACTCGCCTTAACGACGCTGACGGACCTATCGAGACTAACCACTACGCACTCGGTCAACGTAATCAACACACATGTCATACACATCGCTACACAACATACATCGCTGTCAAAGATACATCACATACACATAACATATGGACAATATCATACACATACACAAGTGTATCATAATCATCTCCTTAACTGACGATTAGGTCCCTCGAACTCGAGATAACCCAACTACATGATATACACCTTCGTGGATGCAAGGATCAGGAGGTCGAGTGCTACATCGTCCTATCGTTAGTCGTCTGTCTGTAATCCATATCACACAAAGATCTAATCGGCTATCCATGCTATATACATCGAGGACAAACCCATCGTCCAATAGGCACGACATTGAGAGATGGAGTCAAACACGACATGTGTGAATCTCTCGAACAGCCATCACATATCAACATATGGGTTGCTCCATCAGTAGACCCACACAACATACACCTCAAGCACGCACGTACAACTGCTAAGCTTGGGTCAACGATACCATCAATGTTTGAAAGATGACATGACACGCAATTACGCACATGGTCCTTCTAAACAACACCATCACGACTCTCTAACATGAATACTCTAGAAGGTAACACCTCATGCACCGTAAAATAGTGCGTCTTGCGATCACATCCAACGTCTTCGGTGCAATCTGCTGCAGATAGATATAATCGTCAGGATGAAACTTGCGGATCGATAACTGATAACCTCCTCCTCGAATAGTCACATATAGCAACATGTCTCTATGCTGAGCAATCGTTAGGTTCTCAAAAGCCATAGGCATAACTCTTGAAATGTCTCGGCTCGTTGAAAACTTACTTTCACCTACATATCCGAGTCATCAAGGTTAAACACCTCAGAAGAATCACGACGAATGACGAAAGATATATCTATATTTTAGTCATACAATAGAAAATACGGTGAGAACAAAGCCAAAGACGCTTGTCAGAAAAACCGGTAACCCATAGCCGTCTGAACAATCCTGATAACTGCACATCCCAGTCTTTCAAGTGACCCTTTTGCAAGCCATACTTGCGCAGTCCTCTATTCATCGTCTGAACAACCCTCTCCGCCAAACCATCCGCCTCAAGATGATCTCGAGATATGTCTGATGATCAATCAGCGCCTGATCACACAAGGCTTGAAACTCACCAAGAAACTCTATACCTTGGTCCGTTAGCACTTCGGTTGGTGCTACAAAACAACTCAACATTCGATCTAAGAACGCATACGCTGTCCTCTCTCTCGTCTTGTCTGATAATACCACCAACTCAATCCACTTGGAAAAGTGTTCCACCATCACCAACACATATCCGTGGTGACATACAATCAACGATAAGAGTCCAACAAAATCTAAGCTCCAACGATAACCCAACCCCATAATCGATAAGAGATGTAATTGTGGAGTAGGAGCATTAAATGATGCTCGTACTCGATCAAAAATCTCACATCATGCGACAAATTGCTACACATCGATGTGCATACCACGCCACCAATATTATCTTTGGAGTAAGCGATGTGTATGTTTCACTCCAAAATGTCTCAACTCCTCATGGACATGTCGTACTAACTGTGCCCTCTGAGATGGATGTGGCACTATTCGTACTCTCTCATCGTCTCACACTCGGAGTACATGTCGTCTTTCTCATCGAAATCTCTTCGCTCGTTGGAGGACGCGATCTCGCTCCTTGGCACTTATTGTGTCTTCCACCACGTCAGTACGTAGATACTCCATTACTGTCACATAGTCATGGATATCTCACCGGTCTAGAACACCATCTCCATCCTCAAGATCGGGAGACTCATCATCTATTCTCTGACTTGAGGAAGATATGACTTAACTCTCCATACTAGAGTTCATGACCAACACACAAAGAAAGATAGATGTATGCCACCCTGACGTCATCTCCTCATCAACCTCCTCATGTCATCAAGCTCCAGTATGATCTAACTGACTCGTGCATGGGTTGCGACTCAACCCATCGGCATCTAGGTTTGCAACTCCAGGTCTATGCACTACATGGAAGTCATACTCCTGTAAGATCAAAGCCCATCGTGCAAGCTTCTCGGACTCCATCAACCACTTAAGTGGTTGGTGATCAGTGATGAGACTAAAGAGGTTCTCAAATAGATAACATTGGAAGTGTGCAACAGTCCACACTGCTGTCAAACACTCTTTCTCGTACGAACTATACCTCACCTCCGTCGAATTGTTGGAGCGATTGGCATACGCCATCACAAACTCTTTTTTCTCATCGTCATGCTGAGTCAACCTTGCTCTAAGTCCTAACATACTCCAATCAGTGTGTAGTTGAAAAGGACGCCCTCTAACGGATCTCCTCAAGATGGGAGCAGAGGTCAACCTATCCTTGAGCTCTACAAAAGCTCGCTCCTCTTCATCTCTCCAGTGTTACTCTCGGTCCACCTTCATCAGCTTGGTCAATGACTTCGCAATTGCACTAAACCCTTTCACGTATCGTCAAACCAACAAATGTTTGAACTCTACTCACATCTATGAGATGTGAGATACGTACAATAGTCTTAACCTTCGTCTGTTGAACACCCAACCCACCTGGGTAAATGATGTGGCCTAGATATTCTACCAACTCTTGGAAGAACTTGCACTTCTCATGGTGTAACTTCAACCCATGAGCTCTCAACCGCTCGAACACATCTCATAGGTGTCTCTCGTGCTCCTCCACTATAGCATTATAAACTAAGATGTCGTTAGTATAACATCGAATAAAATCCAATCTTGCTAGGATCCTGTCCATCACCCTTTGGAACTCAACAGGGCGTTCTTCAATCCAAATGGCAAGAACCGCCACTGATGAAACAATCCTTGCCAAGAGAGTCAATTCTTCAGAATACTATCCTGGACTTATCTTCTTCTCTCACCGGCAACTGATGATACCCTGCTCGAAGGTCCAAAGTACTGAAGACTTTCACATGCCTCACTGCATCAGAGATCACCTCAAGTGTCAGTATGATATATCAAACTTCGTCTGCCGATTGATAAGACGGTAGTCTCCACACATCATTCTATCTGTGTAGTTGTCATACATATATTTCTTTACTTACATAACTGTGGAAGATGCGTACTCTCCATGCGACATCTCCATCAATCCAACCTCCAACAAGTCTTGAGTCCTACTTTAGATCAAGACTCTCTCTATGTCACTGTATCTGTAGGGACGTCGAAAGATTGACGTGTCACTAGTCAAGTCAATCTGTATACATGGTCCCTTCAAGATATCCAAATCCTTCATACTGAAGGTAAAACAATAGCTCTTCAAGAATCTTTGAACTCTTCGTCTCTCCTCTCCTATAAGCTTTGCTCCAATCTCCGGCTCCTAAGTATCCCTTGTCACTATGCTAGAGGTAGAAGACGAAGTCGTTGACTATTATCTTGTAGTCTCTAGAGCAGTTTCCTTCTGCTCACCACCAACAACGTCCATTGGCCGAAAAACTCATGTTGTCCTAGCTGCAAGTTCCACACTCTCTCCTATTGCATCTCATGATATCCAAGAATGACAAACACCCCACGCCTCACCCTCAACCTTTGTCTCCATCTACCCAGTAGACAAAGAGCTCAGAAGTGTCAGAGCAATAACATCCGTCGATCACATCTGATGTTGCATAGCCAATCCAAGACTAACGATCAATGTCAAGCAGTTCAAGTCCATTGCTTGATCCAACACCTGACGACATGAAACCTTTGACATCGAAGTTACTGCCGTCGTATCCGTAGAGAAACCCATCGTTCGCTCTCTCTCATCGACATTAGGCTCTACCAACTGCCGTAACTAAGCATCCCACACAAGCCCAAGTCCTCCATCTCTGTAAGCATGTGACGTTGGAAAGCTCACCAAGGACAACGTCATCATGGACCGTCTCACTAGTTTCACCACTACCATAGGTCACCTATTCGATGACTCTCACTACTTGAGATCATCGTCTTACATCCAAGATGTCATCAATCATGAGATGCGCTGCTCGTCTCACTCCATCGTGTGCGCGCTTAAGCACCTCTCTCGGTAACAAGTTTATCCATCACAATCATGGATGATGTGCACGAGATCTCACTCTCGCTGCATCCAACAACACTGCCGGTCCAACCTAAGACCGCACTTGGTTTACACTTGTCATCATCTGTGTACGAGCATCACCTAACAAAAAACGTTCCTCCAAGATGTACGTTGAAGAATCCATCTGATGCATCTGAAGATGCCGTAAGATCTGTAACATCTGCCAAAACATACTAAACCGTGGGTCATGTAAACCCTGATCTCTTCTAGCACACGTGTGACTTTGACATGGCCACCCGGCTATAATCAAGATAATGGTGTCAACAACCGTGAGATCATGCGCCCCAACAGCAAAATATCCAATGATAATGTTTGTTGGTATCCTCTGACAGCTTATATGAGCAACAACTCAAGATATCTCTACACCAAGCGTGTCACATGACACAATGAGATATGTCTCGCAATCTCATCTCTCTTCATATACAAGTATCATTGTTCTCGTATGCCTACTTGCAATACCGCAGCCAAACCTATGCTGATCTCTCCAACCAACTCAAGCACACACACACACCCTCCTCTAGATACTGCCATACAACATGAGTCGTATCCAACGATGATAAGGTCACAGGGCCAGTAGCAAGAACAACCCTTTGTTCCTCTACTAGCGATACAAATACTTCACTCCAAGCCTGCTGCACCAACCGATCAGCATACTGCTACAACTCTCTACTTGAACTCCAGAGTGGAACATCCAAGCCAGATGCTACTACAGTAGTCATGCTAGGCATGTCCCCCATCTCTTCAAAGACCGGAGTATCCTCCGCATGGGCATTGCTCTTTAACAACTCGTCCGGTCAAGTGATGATCGAACTGAACTCTGCAACGGATGTCATTGTCCCTGGTGTAGACTCTGTTGTCCGATCTGTAACACTGAACCGCACTGATAAGCGGTTCATTCGTCCCTCACCGGACTGCCAACTTGATCTATAAGATGTTGTCTCCGCTCACTAATCGATCACGAACTCCATAAGATAAAACACAACACCTTCAACCAATACGTCATAAGACTCCGCGGCCATAACAATGGTCTTGGTCTTCACCATGGAGTCATCTTTGGGATGATCTGGTCTAACTCTCACCGTCAGCATCTCGCGTGACATGTGTAGAGCTGTACATGTGATCCTCCTAGAGATGTATGCAGCTGGAATGGACATCTCTCCACCTCGGACTTCCTCAAACCTAAACTAATGCACGTCGCTTTCTCCAACATCAACGGTTGGGCTCCAGAGTCTAACAAGATTTTCTGCAGTCGATACACCTTCCTTGAAGGTGCCGTCAAACAGAAGATACCACTTCTGTTGTCCAACAACATCACACTTGGTGCCAAACCAGCACAGTCAATCGCCGCCTTAGCTGGTAACTCATCTAATCTGGCAACCGCTGCTTGCCAAGTACCACTAGTAGTTATTCTGACCTCGACTCCATGGACACATCTATTGTCTCTCGCTACACCACCTCAGCACTAGAGGTAACTACATCCTCGCTCTTACTGAGCGTGACCGTCAATTGGAACATTGGAGCCTAGCTGACTCCCTCTGCCATCATATCCGTGGCTGAAAATAGTGAGGCTCGCTGAACTACTGTAGCTGTCCTCAACATCGAATTTGATGTTGTATCCATAGAGGTCGAGGGTTAATTCGCATCACTCTCACTCCTGGATGTCGATACCTCCAACTCCATTACATCATCAGTAGATCGTTTAGGAACCATAGACTTGGTCCTCAATACCTGCGATAACGTGAATAACTGAAGAAGCCTGGCTTGTATACCAACCTCATTGTGGATCTAACTCCACCGATGCATCTCATGGCTATGTCACACCATAAGTATCTCATTATTTGTGTGTTTGCTTATATAAATTTCATTAGATATGACTATCTTATAGGTTATTCTAGTTAGAAGATCCAAATCTAGAGTGATCAAAACTAGCCATAACTAGCTGAGATAGTTATAACTAATTTGAGGAAACTATTAGAGATTTCACTATGACACTATGTGACAAGTGCGGAGCTCTAAATATCCTTCTCAAAAGTATGTAATTTTGTTGACCATCGTTGATTGGATGCATGATGAAAAGTCATGCACAAATATCTAAAGATGCTATTCAAAAGACGTATTAGTTTGTTGTCGTCTTCCTACTGGATAGTATGGAAATTCAACACTTTAGAAAAGCTAAAGTAGGAGAATCTCTTACTATAGTAAAATAGAACAAGTAATGTGTGCTATTCTTAAGTCTTAGTAACCTTTAGAAGTTTTACTATTTTGGATTGCTACTTAAAATGAGATAACGTAACTTAATGAAAGTTACCACACTAAGAAGTTGTAGAGTATATAAGGAGGAGTTGAGAGGGTGGAAGACACTCTCATTTTCCTATTTTGTAGTAAAGTGAGTACTGGAGACCTTAGGAGTCTTTGAGTATTATGCGATGAAATGTTGAGAGCAGGATTAGAACTTATTTGCAGGAACGCTATTAGAAAGACCGATGTGACCATGTGGATCAGAGAGTTGAGTGAAGTGAGCATAGGTGTAACTGAATCTTTATAATTATGGTGCACTAGTAATCCTAATCATTTGAGGTACTCTTGGTGAGAGACAAGTCGGCATTTATTTTAGTTCTGTTGTCGAGACCTCGATACAAAAATTCATATTTAGTCTTTAGTACAGTTCATGTCTTTCGCGCACCTACCGCCTTGTTGCGCCAGCGGAAACTCTAGCTCAGTAGGTCGTAAACTTTACACCGCTAACGTGCAAACACAATCACAAGTTAGCGTCCATGCACCACTTACCTTAGTTCTGTTTGGTCCGGACCGGAGCCGGATCGTCTCCCTAACCATCAAGCTCAGCAATCCTAAGTCCCGACTTAGATCCACCTAAGTCGGTCCCAAACATGAGCAAGTCACAATATGACTTGGGGCGGACTTCCCATAAAGTCCAGGGTCCTAAACGGTGTCTCCAACACACCTAGCGGCCCAACCGCCCGTGATGTCCGTCTGGGTCTAGGTTCCCGAACAGTGGTCTAACCCGCCGACTCGTTCCTTAGTCTTCCTCCAGCCCTTACATCGTTCTGAAGTCGAGACGTCCAAGTCTGGAGCAGAACGTGCCTTGGAACCGGCCCAGCCATCACCTCATGCCCCCAGAGTCCGCCCGCCGAACCCTAGGGTCGGGTGACTCGTCCTGGTCCACCCAGGCATCGAGCCCCCCTCATATATACTTCTGAGGATCGGCGGCCCCGTCCTCCTCTTTGGTCCCTGAAAATTATACCACAACCCGATTGTGGTTCAGCCATAACTTCCAGCTCGGAGGTCACATCGAGGAGTGTTATATATCACTGGAAAGCTCTCGACGAAACCTTTCCAATGATACCTCACTCGCCTCGAGATCTTACATGGAGCTCCGTCCACGACCTAAAACGTCGCTGGAGCTCCAACACTTAGCCATTTTTCCGAAAACCTGTGGTCCAGACCCAGACTCGAACCCTGTGGTTCGTCTGCGTCTTAGACCCACATCTCGGTCTCACGTCTCGGGTCTATGTCTGAGACTCATATTTCAGCCCGTTCTCAGACTCGCCCCTTTAGATCAGTGTTCGTCTGGGGCCCTCTTGGGATAGACCCTTATGTCTCAACCCAAGGTTCCAACCTTGGTTCAGAGAACCACTCAGGGTTCATCTGATCCCGACTTCCCGGCCAAGCCGTTAAGTCTTACTCGCAGCGTTCACAACCTAGCACAAGTCCGCTAGGGTTCTGTTGTTCGCGTCTGCGCCCGATCTTGAGAATGAGAGGCGCGACACTCACCCCCACTTTGGAGGTTGATGCCCTCATCAACAATGATCCTTTAAGTTAACACCAAGTTCAAAATGGGTAGCCAACCCCTTGGCGTCAGAATTGCGTTCTGGTAGCTAACCCGCAATTCCCTTCTTGGCTTGAGTCTTAAGTTGTCGCTAGAACACTTAGAAAATTCCAACTAGTCTCGGGAAAAGCCTTACCTTTTTGGCTTACCCTAAACAAACTAGTTGGCAACTTCTAAACATTCTACTTAAGACTCTAACTTGCTAACTATAAGTATTCACACCTACTTACAAGGTCCTCCGAAACCCACTTTTCGGTCGCAATCTGATTTGACTTAGACGCGCGACTAAGTTTACTTTGCAGTTAGAAAATTGCAAAGCAAGATCACCCCAAGCCCCAAGACAAGTATGAAAGTTCATACTTGCTTTGCCAACGCTACGGCAAACCTAAGTCTTGACATTAAGACTTAGTCTTGATTTAGATGCTTATCCAAACCAGCTCGCTTCCTTTGAGTGTGCTTTGTTCCTCCTCTTGACAACATCCTAGGCATCTGATCAGAACTAGTCATAGCCATGCACTACCAATACACTTAGACAATTTTCAAGAAACAAAATCTTTATTTCCAAACACAAGTCAAAGCTACAAAGTCCATCGGCCCAAATCGCCTCAAGTTGCTACTCGTTTCGTCACCCCTCGCTGGAAGGAGATGTCCTCATCTTGCTAACGTCCTTGTTGTCCTTGTCTCCGTTTGAACAAGTCCAATACTTTGCTCGCATGTGTCAGATCTTCCTCTGACACCCAAGTTGCTTTTGGCACCCCACGCCATTTGACCAAGTACTCCATCCGGTTTGATTTGCGTCGAGATTGCAAAATGGACTCCACCTCATATTCTGCTTCGCCTTGCACGACATCAGGTTGAGGCCTGAGAACTTGTTTGCGCTCCGGCCGCAAATCATCCTTGAAGTGTTTCTTTAATAAAGAAACATGGAAAGTCGGATGCAACTGCCACTCGTGAGGAAGGTCTAATGTATAGACATCTTCATGCGGATTCTTGACAATGACAAAAGGTCCCGCGAACTTTGATGAGAACTTCGCCGATATATCCTTCGGAAGTGTGAAGTTTTTCGCACTTAGTCATACTTGTTCACCCACTTGAAACTTCACTTGCCGCCGATGCTTGTTTACCTGCTTTGTGTATCTTTGTTGCGCCTTCTCGAGGTTCTTCTTTATTTGCTCCTCGCGCCGCTGCATTGCCGCCACCAACTCTTCAGCTGATGTTTGCCGTGTTCTTGGTCGTGCCGATGTAGAACCCCCTGCAAGAGTCAAGTCAAGAGGCCCTTCTGGCTCACGGTCGTAAGCCATCAAGAAAGGCGATTCACCGGTTGCTGAATGCTTCGTGGAATTGTAGCAATACTCCGCAAGACTGAGCCACTCCGCCCAATCACTTTGGTCCGCGCTCACATAATTCCTCAAGTATTGATTCAGAATTGAGTTAACTCGTTCCGTTTGCCCATCTGTTTCCGGATGAAAGACGGTACTAAATTTTAACTTAGTCCCCAATTTTTGAAACAAGTGTTTCCAAAAGGCACTGTGAACTTGGAGTCTCTATCTGAAATAATACTCCGAGGTAATCCATGTGAACGCCACCAAGTATCTAGGAACAACCGAGAAGTCGTGAACGCTGTTGCAGTATCCAAGGTCGGAGCAAACTTCGCTAGTTTGCTAAACCGATCAACTATCACAAAAATCGCGTTGTATCCATTCGAGTCAGACAGAGAGGTAATGAAGTCCATGCTAATGCTTTCCCAAGGTCTGGTTGGAATCGGCAGAGGATGAAGCAACCCTTGTTTCTTCTCATAAGAAACGCGGTTCGCTTGACACGTTAGGCATGTTTTCACAAAGTGGGCAACATCGTCTTTCATGTGGGGCCAATAAAACTTTTTAGCTATCACTGCTAAAGTGGACTTTTCGCCTTTATGGCCTGATAAGGGCACATCGTGGCATTCTTTTAAGAACTTGGTCCTAAGTTTTCCTTGTCCCACATAAACCCGACTTTGCTTGAACATGAGTAAACCATGCCTTAGCTGCATGTTCTGCAACTTCACTCCTCGCTTGAGCTGTTCCAGGTACGCCTTCGTTTGGTCATCGCCCATGTAACCTTCACGTATTCGCCTCTCTAAGTTTGACTCCTTATGATACATAGCTCGCAAAATCTGTGTTGACGATGGAAGATATTCCTCCTTGCGACTCAAGGCGTCAGTAACCCGCTTTGTGGATTAATTCCACGTTCATGAGCGCCAAGGTATCATGCCACCGTAGTTGCTTTGGAGTCACCCGATCTTGTGTTTCAAAGTACTTGAGCGAAATATTATCAGTATACACTTGGGTTTTGTGAAGTCCCAAGTAATGCCGCCATTTCCTCAAGCAATGAACCACCGCAAATAGTTCCTTCTCGTGAGTCGGCCAACGACTCTCCGTCCCAGATAACTTCTTGCTTTCGTATGCTACAGGTTTCCCATCCTGCTTCAACACTTCGCCAATCGCATAGTCGCTCGCGTCCGTGTGCACCTCGAATGGTTTGTCGAACTCCGGTAGCTTCAAAATGGCGCCTTTGACAAAATAGCTTTGATCGTCTGAAACGCATCATCCACCTCCTTGGTCCAACTTACCTGTGCGTCTTTGTCCGTCCAGTCCGTCAGCGGCTTCGCGATCTTTGAAAACCCCTTCACATACTTGCGGTAGAACTGCGCCAATCTTAAGAATCGCCGCATCCCTTTCACTGTACTCGGAGGCTCCCAAGTCACAATCGCATCCATCTTCTGCATATCCGGTCCGACTCCTTCTGCACTAATGACATGTCCCAAGAAGTTAATGCGCTCCAAACCAAACTCACTCTTGTCAATGTTGGCAAACAGCTTATGCTCCCGCAGCTTCGTCAACACCACCCTTAGCTGCTCCGCGTGCGACTCCAAGGTTTTGGAGTAGATCAAGATGTCGTTGATGTAAACGATGACAAACTCATCCATCTCCTCGCGAAAAATTGTGTTCATCAATGTAGTGAACGTCAAAGGGGCGTTGTAGAGTCCAAATGACATCACCACGAATTCAAACGATCCGTATCTGGTTCGACAAGCGGTCTTCTCAACATCGGGGTCAGCTATCCGGATCTGGTAATATCTTAACTTCAAGTCTATCCTGCTGAAGTACTTCGCACCCGTTAACCTATGAAAGAGGTCATCTATCCTTGGCAAGGGATAGTTATTCTTCACCGTCACCTTATTGAGTGCACGATAATCTACGCAGAGTCGTAACTTTCCATCCTTCTTCTTTGCAAAAAGAACTGGGGCTCCATAAGGTGACTTGCTGGTTCGAATATATCCCTGCGTTAATAGCTCACCGAGTTGTCTTTTCAACTCGAGGAGTTCCACCTGATTGAGTCGGTAAGGGGCTTTGGAAGGTGGTTCTGATCCTGGCAAGACCTCGATCTTGTGATCCACCACCCGCCTTGGAGGTAACTCAGCAGGTAACTCATCCGTCAAGACATCCTCAACTCCTTAATCACTTCGCGAAGCACCTCCGAAAGTTTAGTCGCGTCTCTTGATGTTTCCTGTTGCCTATCACCCGCCATCAAATCTGCAACCCGCATCAAACACATGACCCCGTCGTTGAAGTCCATCTGTTTGCCTTTGATCAAATTCACTACAAAGTCATCAATCATCCGCGCCTTCCGGATCAGCCTCACTCCCAGCTTCCGCCCTTTAACTCTAACGTTTAACCTTAAAGGTTTCCGCCTAAGTTCCACTTCAAACCTGTCCAAGAAAGTGTTCCCCAAAACCGCATGGATATCATCCATCTCGCACACCGTGAAGTTCTCTGTGAACCCAACTTCCCACACACAAATCGTACGTCAAGGCTACTTCAGAAGTTTGGTACGTCTTGCCCTTGGCAAAGCGTACCTGAATAGGCTTGTCTGCCTTGGAGGTAGACAAGCCCAACTTCTTCACCAACTTTGGACTTATGAAGGAGTCAGTCGCTCCTGTGTCCACAAGAAAAGTAACATCACGGTTAGCAACCTTGGCTTGTAGATACATCAATCCTGATGTCTTCTTCGTGGTTCTCAAGGTCACAGTCATCTGGCCCTCCAACAAGTCCTTTGCAACAAACGCATTCATGCTACAGTTACTAACCTTAGGTTTCGTGCACCCCTTAGCAATGTGGCCCGCCTCGCCACAGTTGTAGCAAGTAAACTTAGCGTCATTGTCCTTCTGAGGTGTCTGCCCCTTAGGTTTTACTCCTGTTTGCTGCCGCTTTGCTGCCGGGACAGAAGTATCCTTCCGATCCTTCTCACCTCCATCCCACTGTCGCTTGAAGCTCTTGTTCTTCTTCTGGAACTTATCCATGCTGCGTGGTTCAAAAGGTTTTTGTTGCTGGACTTCGTCATCCCCAATTCGCTCCGCTAGCTTCAAAAGTTCGGCACTTGTCTCTGGTAGCTTTGGCATTCGCCAAAGCTACCAGAGAGCCTTCTCCGAGCTAGACTTGAGTCCCCCAATGAATATACATATCTTGGTCTCCTCAGTCCACTTGGAGAACGAATCCAGCTTGGCACTGAACTCGCGCACATAAGCACTTAAGGTCCCCGTTTGCTTCAGTCTCACCAACTCAACACCGTCCCGAATCCTTTGATACTCCGGAGTGAATCGTCCCGCGAGCAACTCCTTGAACTCTTTCCAACCAAGCGCTGAGACAGTCAAGGCATGCTCATCCTTGTATGCAGTCCACCAGAGAAGCGCATGGTCTTTCAGGAACGTAACCGCCGTCCTCATCTTGTCAGACTCCTTAGCCTGTTGCGCATCAAAGTATAGATCCAACTCAATTAAGAAATCCTTAACCTTGCGAGCCCGTCCTATACCTGAAAACGGGGTCGGCAAATTCGTCTTACAAAGCTTCCTGGTAGACGAGGAACTCCCTTGGCCTGCCTCAAGCTCGGCGATACGTTTATCCCTGGAAACCATACCCTCTTGCATGGTCTTCATCATCTTGATGAGTTCCGCATACAGGGCTCCTTGACTTCCCGCGTCTGAATCGTTGAGCACCGCTGGCAAGACTCCATCTTGCTGCACCGGTATCGCAGCTGGTACACGACTCCTTTGACGTTGGGGCGAAGGTTGTCGGTTGTCGTCCCCTGACTGTGCCTCGGGGTTAGCTCGAGTCGATATGTTCCCGTTAGCCGCTCCTCGTTTCTTGGTCTTCCTCTTGGAACTCTGTCCGTCGTCGGCCATCGCTCCAAGTGTTCACCTAGAAACGCTGATCCACTTCGTGTCTTGCGTCCCTCCTCAAGCGTCCAGCCTTCAGCCGCTACCTCAAGTTCTCGCTCACCGAAGCGTCGGCTCTGATACCACTTTTCCCGCACCTACCGCCTTGTTGCACCAGCAGAAACTCTAGCTCAGTAGGTCGTAAACTTTACACCACTAACCTGCAAACACAATCACAAGTTAGCGTCCATGCACCACTTACCTTAGTTTAGTTTGGTCCGGACCGGAGCCGGACCGTCTCCCTAACCATCAAGCTCAGCAATCCTAAGTCCCGACTTAGATCCGCCTAAGTCGGTCCCAAACATGAGCAAGTCACAATATGACTAGGGGCGGACTTCTCATAAAGTCCAGGGTCCTAAACGGTGTCTCCAGCACACCTAGCGGCCCAACCGCCCGTGATGTCCGTCTGGGTCTAGGTTCCCGAACAGTGGTCTAACCCGTCGACTCGTTCCCTAGTCTTGCTCCAGCCCTTACATCGTTCTGAAGTCGAGACGTCCAAGTCTAGATCAGAACGTGCCTTGGAACCGGCCCAGCCATCACCTCATGCCCCCAGAGTCCGCCCGCCGAACCCTGGGGTCGGGTGACTCGTCCTGGCCCACCCAAGCATCGAGCCCCCCCTCATATATACTTCTGGGGATCGGCGGCCCTGCCCTCCTCTTTGGTCCCTGAAAATTATACCACAACCCGATTGTGGTTCGGCCATAACTTCCAGCTCGGAGGTCAGATCGAGGAGTGTTATATATCACTGGAAAGCTCTCGACGAGACCTTTCCAATGATACCTCACTCGCCTCGAGATCTTACTGGAGCTCCGTCCACGACCTAAAACGTCGCTGGAGCTCCAACACTTAGCCATTTTTCCGAAAACCTGTGGTCCAGACCCAGACTCGAACCCTGTGGTTCGTCTGCGTCTCAGCCCCACGTCTCGGTCTCACGTCTCGGACCCACGTCTCAGACCTATGTCTGAGACTCATATTTCAGCCCGTTCTCAGACTCGCCCCCTTAGGTCAGTGTTCGTCTGGGGCCCTCTTGGAGTAGACCCTTATGTCCTAACCCAAGGTTCCAAACTTGGTTCAGAGAACCACTCAAGGTTCATCTGATCCCGACTTCCCGGCCAAGCCGTTAAGTCTTACTCGCAGCGTTCACAACCTAGCGCAAGTCCGCTAGGGTTCTGTTGTTCGCGTCTGCGCCCGATCTTGAGAATGAGGGGCGCGACAATGTCAGTCTTTGAACATGAGTTCAAAACCTTTGTACGTACACTATGTTATAGAGGACAAGATAAGCTTTCCAACAAGCTTTATATCTTCGAGAGATCATTTGTAAAGAGAAAGTAATGTCTTTTGGAAGTTGAGGGCGTTTTTCAGTACCAAATAGTGAGCTCTCGAAAAAGAGTTTACAGTAATTTTCATATTTTTAGTTTTCAGAATTAGAACTTGAAATCTTCTATGCTTATAGTTTGCAAGGTAAGCTATCTAGCCACTCAAACCATACGTAAATTGATCGAGTAGAACTTGAGTTATTGCATTCGAAGTGAAGGGAGGTCAAATATGTTATATCGCATACTGAAGTGAAAGAGTGAAAGAACTTCAAAATTCTTGGAGAGGATTCTGTTTGATCGTGAGGCTCAGAGTTGACAAGTAAAGCTTCTACTTAGTAATGTGAGAGGTTGCTAAGCGTGAGGATGATCGAGTGATCAAAAGTGTCAAACAAGCTACATAGTGAGAGAGATGTATGACGAATCATCGTCATGAAAGGTCAACAAGAGTGGAAATTGAGGTTGAGCAAGATTCCTCAAGTCTATTCGGTGATAGTTAGCGCTGATGTGTCGAAAGGAGAATTTCGACTAGAGTTTGAAGAAAAAGTAGATAGTAGTCGTAAGAATCTAGAGAAGAACTTGAGGTGTTTTTGTGTGGAAAAGAAGGACATAAAGTGAACAAGTGTCCTACGAAGAATAGACTTTTGCGTGAGTGACGAGGGTTGGTCGACTTAAGCTTACACATAGGTCCTTCTTTCCCTAGACAAGACGTCATTTATCCTACAACCTTCTGTCTTAGATGTGGAGTGACGGGATTCTAGTTGAGCACGAGTGTAACGCAGTGGTTGGTTTGTTGAAAACCGTAGCCGAAGGTCTCAAGAGAAAGTTGAGTGTAGAGACGAACGAGTGAAGACTCTAGCGAGGATGGAGATAGTCTGTCACACGTTAGATAAGATGACCATGAGGCTCAAGCTTATTCCAACCTTTGGAGAGGAAAGAGCTACTATCATCGTGAAACAACAAACTTCATTGGTGTTTTCGTTGATGAACTACTTGAGGATGGAGCTCATCTTATTCTTGTTGTCTTAGAACAGTCATCTTTTCTGATGTTTTACGGAAAGGATGAAGAAGATGTGGAAGGATTTGTGAGTGACTTCAAACGAGCATGCATTAGCAATGGAGATCGAAAGAAGAGTGAGTGGGTAGGGTTGATCCTTGAATTTCTTGAGAATTCTGCCTTGACATGATATGAGGACAAGAAGAAAAGAAGCGTAGTGAAGACTCCAGTCAATACTTGGGAAGTATTGACAGAGGCCTTAATTGAAACCTTTCTTCTTGATGAAAGTTATGAGAAGTTAATGATAGAGGTAACTTATCTCAAATAAGGAGTGAAAGAGAAAGTAAGGACTTATGTCGAGAGAGTGGAGAAAATAGAGCAGAAGTTTCAGGTGGTTTCACAAAGAGTGGAGATATAGTAGAACCAACGATGGTGGGCATTGGAGCAATGCTCACAAAAAATTTTCTTGGAGGACTGAGGCCGGAAATTTGAACACAAGTGTGATATGAGAGACCAACTTCGAAAGTTGATGCAATCAAGATCCCAACCAAGATGGAGGAGAGTTTGGATGGAGACGATTTGCAACCAATGATTGTTGGGACAACATGTGGATATGTGCAAGTGCTGAGCATGCCAACTCTGACACCTGCGTTTGTTTCGACTATACGGTTTTAGAATTTGATCATGATAGTTCCTACTAGTGTAGTTACAGTCACTGTACCATCTAGATCTGATACTCTCGACTTTCGTGATGAGTTGAAAAGTCTGACAAAATCTTTAACAGACTTGAAGATCAATATGGTGAATTTGTTGCAACACCGGAGTCCAAATGTTAGAGAGGGCTCACGAGGTTACGAGAACTATCAGTCTAGAAGTGGACCACCGCAAGGATCACCAAGTAACTACACAAGCCAAGGATGTTTTACGTGTGGAAGGTCTCATTTTCAACATGATTCTCCAAGTCGTAATGATAGAATGGCGGATGGAGCTTAAACTTCACAAAATAAGGTCAAGGGTGTAACATGCATTGACATCTTGGAGCCACGAGATGTACGAGAAGGTTTTCAATCTGTAGAGCTATTGACTCAAGAGAAGATGAGGATGAGGACGCATTTCGAAGAGAGAGAACCTGTCGTGATGGAAGAATCTCCAAGTCAAAATACTTGGAGTAGCAAATCTTCTTCAAAGACCAAAGAGCGACGGAAGAAATTGAGAAATATTGATTTCACAGTTTCAATGAAGCAATCAAAATACAATGTGGTGGAAGACCACAAGCAACGAGCAAATATTACTGTGGGACAGTTGATTGCTCCGAATCCTTCAATGAGAAAAGAACTTCATAGCGGTCTAAGCTCTCGACGAGGTAAAAAAACATAAGTAAATCCTTCTACTATTGATGTGAGTGCTTTAGATGCTAGTGAAGGAGAGGTGTGCAACTAGGCATCAAAAGTAGAGGCTCGTATCAATGAGAGAGATGTCTCAGATGTTCTTGTCAATGGAGGATCGACAGTAAATGCCATCTCGAAACGACTCATGAGGAAGTTGGATCTAGTACCAACTCGTCTTTCTAGTATCACTGTTGGCATGACTAACAGACATCGAGTTAGGTCAGTGGGAGTGCTAGAAAGAGTTTGTGTGTCAATAATGGGAGTGCAAGAAAATATGACATTTTGAATCTTGAAGGAGTCAAGTTATGAAATGTTACTCGGAAGACCTTGGCTTCGAGCAATACATGCAACAAATAACTGACACAAAGGTTATTTACGCATCGGATCGAATCACCACCGGATCAAAGCTCTATTGCTCGAAGATCAAGTTGGGACGTCAGAATCAGATGGACCCACATCGGACTATTGAGAGTCAGAAGTTGTCGATACTACTTCTGATGTGAGTATCAATTCTTCAGATTCAAAATCTGAAAATACAACGTCAGAAGAGGAGAGAGAAGAACGAAATGTGGGTGTGAATGTAGTGGATCTTTCCCTTCTCCAGAAGTGCAAAGAGTTCGAGACAAAGAACTGTTGACTCTTGAGGAGGTGGAGAAAAGAATTGTCATCTTACGTTATGGATCAAATGTTACTAAAGAGGAGAAGAGTCGTTTCGAAGAGATCTTTTGCAAATACATGCATGTATTTATATTTAGTTACAAAGATCTGAGGGAGGTCACACTTGAGCAACATTGTATCGAGTTGGAGAAAGAGGTCAAACGGACGCGATAGAAGCAACGAAGAGTGAGTCCTCCAATTGCTGATTTGGTGAAAGAAGAGATTGAGAAGCTGCACACTGCTGGTTTTATTTACGGGGTGGAGCATTCTGAATAGGTATTATCCATTGTGATCGTAAAAAAGAAAAATGGCAAATTGAGAGTGTGTGTTGGTTACAAAAAGCTCAATGTTGTCACAAAAAAAGATTATTATCCTCTACCTTTCATCGACGAGATCATGGACGAAGTGGATGGAAACGAATGGTACAGCTTTGGAGATGGTTATCACGGATATAACCAGATCAAATTGCACCGGAACATCAACACCTGACTACTTTCACTACTAAGTGAGATACGTTTGCATTTGGTCTGTGTAATGCTCATGCGACGTTTTAAAGGTTTATGAACAAAGTGTTCAAACCTTTCTTAAGAAAGTTTGTGAGAGATTCTATAAATGACTTTTGAGTTTACAGGAGTAAGGAGAAGCATTTTGAGCACCATGTGAAGGTCTTACAATATTTTGATGTAATAAATGCACCTCTCAATTCGGAGAAATATATTTTTTGGTGTGAGGAAGGGTTACTCTTGGGTCATATCATATCCAAAGACGACATTGCGGTAGATCCAGAGAAGGTGCAGAAGATCTTAGAGCTCTCTTTTCCTAGTACTCTCACTAAGCTACGTCAATTTTTAGGTATGATGGGATATAATTGAAGGTTTATATTCTCGTTCTCACATAAAGCATATGCTTTGACTATATATCTGAAGAAGGGAGTAGATTACGTGTTGATTTTAGGAAATGAAAAAGCTCTAGCCGCATTTGAGGAACAGAAGAAAGTTCTTACTTCAGCTCCAATCTTGGTTAAGCTCGATTAGAATAAACAATTTATCTATATACGGATGCTTCAAATATAGCAATAGGATGTACTTTAAGTCAGTATGATGTTGAAGATAGAGATCATCCTATTGCGTATGCTAGTCGACAAATGATCAAGACATAGAGAAATTATTTTGTGATAGAGAGAGAAGGATTAGCTGTGATCTATGCTCTGAGAAAATTTTGACATTATCTCATAAGAGGCAAGTTCACTATCGTTATCGATCATAAAGCATTGAAGTACATCTTCAATGGTCGAAGGATGATTAGCAAGGTGGAAGCTCTTATTATCAGAGTACGACTATGAGATCTACGATCGACCAGAAAAGAAGCATGCAAATCCAGATTTGCTATCTAGAGCTTACGATGATGATGGAGAGGAGTCGGTGGATGACACCTTTCATGACGAAGATTTGATGGTCTTGATGAGAAACTCTATTATCCCAATAGAATATCAAGAAATTTGAGATTTTGTTACCGAAGATGTCTATCCAGACGAGATGCGGACCAGAGAGAAGAAGGCTTTGATGAAACGAAGTCAACCCTACATGGTGGTGGAAGGTGTGTTATTTCGTGAAGGAGTTGAATGAGTCTTGAGAAGAGCTGCGAGCAAGGAGGAGTCTCTATGACTCATGGAAGAATTCCATGACGGTCTAGTATGTGAAGGACATTTCACATGCAAGTTGACAGCCCACAAGATACTTGATGCAGGATATCACTAGAGGGGGATGTTTAGAGATTGCTTGACGTATTGTAAAACTTGTGATGTTTGTCAAGCTTTCGCTATCAAATCTAATATTTTTGTTCCTCTTAGATCTATTTCGGTTCCTGGATCTTTCGAGAAATGAGGAATAGATTTTGTTGGACCTTTGAATCGCACCCATCGCAACAATAAGTATATTATTGTAGCCACAGATTATCTTACAAAGTGAGTAGAAGCTAGACCTCTTATAACTATTGCAAAAGTTGAGGTGGGTAGATTTCTCTATGAACTGATCATTACTAGGTTTGGATGTCTCTTGGAGTTAGATTCTGATAGGGGTCGAGAATTTGTGAGTATTATGTATGACTACTGCTATGTGCACTGTAACGACCTATGTTACACATAGGAAGTTTGTCTATTAGTAAGGTGTTTAGTTCTAACTAAGTGTTGAGAATGTTTAATTGCTGCCAAAGTACTTTTAGGAGGTATCAAGTTAGTCATGACTATCTAAAAGTTAGTTATGGTTAAACTTAGCTGTACTTTTGGCAGAATTCAGATATTTGCTAAAGAGTGAGCACTACTATCTTGTCATCTTGTCTAAAAGGTAGAAAGGAGGTGGAAAGTATCCCTTATCTCCTTTTTGACTTGATATTAGTGGTTGGATTAAAGTTGTGGACTTTGTGGGCATTAAAAACAAGAAGAGATTCCACATGTTTCCTTTTTAGTGGGTCCTAGTGTAGAGGGGGGGGTGGAAATTCGAGATTCCTTGAGAATATTCCAGAATCCTTCTAGAAGTTGTTGACTTTGAAGGAATAAGCCCATGTGAAAAGGTAAAAAGCCCATGTGATCAATGCTTTTACCTTAAGTAATATCTTAGTAAAACCCGATAAAAGTAGTTACGGCTGAATTACCGGAGGATACCAAAGTAAAAACCTAGAATGTATAAATAGAGGAGTAGAGAAGAGCTCTTCATCCTTGTTTTCACATTGTCGTAATGACAACTTGAGTAATATAGAGAGTGTGGGATATTTTTAGCATATGAGAACTTGAGAGACGTTGTTAGAATGGAGGATTTTTAATTGATGTGTTTAAGGAGATTTTTAGTTGATAAGTTTGTGGGTGTATGAATGAGTGAACTCAGCATTTTCCCTTCAAGTTCATGGTGTGCTTCCATCAAAGCCATCAGAGGTGACCCTTGAGTGAGAGACAGGCCCGACATGTTGCAGATTCGTGGATGACGATCGTGGAGGTTGAGAGATGGGGGGGGGGGGGTAGTGATCGATAAGACCGCGGAGGGTTTACATTTTTGGTTCCGTTACCGGGACCTCACTTGAAGAGATCGTTGAATGATGTTTAGAGTTCAGTTCTATATTCGACAAAAGGAGATTATGAGAGAGCACATGGAGAGAACGTTGGGAGGAGAGAGAGCTAACGCGATGTTAGCAACGTTAGAACCTTTCGTGTATCCCGTAGTGATATATGACGCGTTCGAAGTCATTCTTTACATCTTGTTCACTAAGAAAGGGTTTGAGGAGAGTTGAAAGAGTGTGCAACAAGAGTTGTAGAGGAAGGAGGAGAGAAAAGTTATTAGAGGAGATAAATTTGTGAGTTTAGAATTCTGCTCTCTGGAAAATTTGTACAGTCGCTGTCAACTTTTCTGTGAATTTTATTTTCCTGTGATACTTTCCAGTGTTTTAGATTGGCTGATAACCTATCTAAGACAAAAGAAATCATAGGAAAAGGTGGTCTAGAGAGGGAGCAATGAATTTTCAAAGTTGAGGGGGTCTATTCGTGAGAGTTGAGAAATTCTGTTATCTGGAAAAAATTTACAGTCATTGTCAGATTTTCTGTGAATTTTATTTTCCTGAGAAACTTTCCAGTGTTTTAGAGTGGCTGATAAGCTATCCAGGACAAAAGAAATCATGAGAAGATGAGGTCTGAAGAGGGAGAAAGAAATTTTCAAAGTGGAGGGGGTTGACAACCACGAGGAAGTGAAAATATACAAATTTCAGTTCTCTGAAAATTTGTACAGTCATCACCATCTCTTCTGATTAGGGAAGTTTCTGTTGAAACTTCATGATTTAGTAGCTTGGAGGTTGAGCTACTGGAGATAACAAAAATCTTGGAGAGATCTCGTACCAACTAAGAGATACACGTTTCGGCATACAAGGAGGTCTTGAAGATACTTCATGGGGAATCCTGTTTGAATGACGAGGTGGAAGAAGAGACGTTTAGGAGTTCGAACAGAGACGGAGAAGCCCAAGTTGAGTATAGATGAGTTACGAACCCGCATCTATAGCACTTGGGGTGCCCTCTTTACCCTATACAAAGAAGCTTCCGCGACCATTGGCACAGATTTGAAGAAAGCCGAGTTTAAAGCATCATTCACTGTGGAGGCCACGAATGCTCCTGGTGAAGTAGAGTTGGATTTTTACAAGAGTGAGTTCAAGATGTCTGTTGTGATTAGTACAAACGATGGTGAGGAGGATCATATCTTCGATAGTTAAATTTAGATTAGATTTTATTTCGTGTATAGCATGTATAATACACGATTTCCAATATAAAGCTCGGAAGAGTTAAGAAAGTGATGTAGAATTATTTTCCTCTATGATATTTTGTCCACTTAATGGTTGAGAAGGTGCAACATGAGTGGAAATTTAAAAGATTGGAAAGTTAGACTTAGAAACCTTCCTCAAGGTTTAGATGTCATAGTAAGTGTCGGAGAAAGTTCGAGAGAGATTATCGTCGAGTTTGAAAACCCTAGTACTAAACCTCAAGTAGAATCTCCGAGGAGAAGAGTAGAAACCGACTTGTGGTGTTATTTCTGTAGAGGGTTGGGACACAAAGTAGTGAATTGTCCAACTAGAATCAGAACCGAGAGAGCTAAAGGGAAGCGGGAGTTTACTTATTTAAGTCTTCGAGTGGGTCCATCGTCACCAGCGCCAATTCATCTTCTAGGCGAAGATCCTTGTTCAAGTTGTGGAGTGGGTGATCTATCCAGAGGACACAAGTGCGTAGATGTGGTCGCCCTACTTACGTCAGTAGTCGAGAAGTTGGACGAGACTCAAAGAGCGGAGATGGAGAAGTTGTCGACTTCAAAAGAGGACTCAGCTGAGTTGTGATGGAGATCGTCATTCGGATGGTGGAGAAGGCGGTGATGCGACTCAGGCTCATGATTACCTTGGGAGAAGAGATGGCACAAGAGGTGTTGTTACAACCATTTCCTTTCATTTTACCTATGGTAGATTATTCGCGAATGGAATTGGTGATGTTCGTACTCTTTTAGCGAGTAGTTATTGCACAAAAATTAGAAGGGTAGAAAGAATAGTTACAAGATGGGGAAGTTACCAGTGTTTCATGGGAAGGACAATGAAGATGTAGAACCATTTGTACGAGACTTCAAAAGGGGTTGCATCAGAAACAACGTGAGAAGGAAGGAAGAATGGGTGTTGTTACTGCCAGAGTTTTTAGAAGATTTTGCTCTTACGTGGTATGAAGACCGAGTGAAGAGCAAGACACCTGGTGCAGTTGAGGACACATGGGAGACGTTGAGTAATGCACTCATCGAAGAATTTCTTCCAGAAGAGAGTTATGAGAAGCTCATGGTGGAGCTTACTCATTTGAAGCAACGGGACGACGAGAAAGTTCGGCAATATGCCGAAAGGGTGGATAAGTTGGAGCAACGGTTTCGGACGGTCTTACGGAAGAGTGGAGACAATGTGGAGTTAACGATGGCGGGGATTGGAGCAGTGTTGACCAAGAACTTGGTGGGAGGGTTGAGGCCTTCAATTCGAACCCAAGTGAGGTACGAGAAGCCAGCAATCAAAGCGGAGGCCATCAAGATTGCGACAAACATGGAAGAGAGTTTGGATGAAAGAGATATCATCCAACCTCATCATGTTGCTCTGGTGTCGACTCCGATTCCTGGTGTAGCCACAACGATCGCACCTGCACCGTCACAATTGGTGATTGCTTCAACGTCAGCTCCTACTCCAACGGTGGTGCCAAGACCGTTTGTCCCAACAACGATGTCTACTGCCACCTCTGATTTTCATGCCGAGCTGAAGAGCATCACCGATACTCTTGCGGATCTCAAGATAAACGTGGTGCAGTTACGAGAATGGAGGAACAAAGGTGGAGGAGGAGGTCAAAGAGGTTACGACAACAATCCCAACCGAGGAAATCAAGGTAACTTTGGAGGCAACCAAGGTAACTTTGGAGGAATCACTTGTTGGACGTGTGGAGGTTCTCATTTCCAGCGAAATTGTCCTAACAACGGAGCAAGAGGTGCCGAAGTTGTCAAAATGAATGTGGGTGGAGGAAATCCATCACAAGGACGAGACAAGGGGGTGGCTACTATTGATGTCGTGCGAGATCCCATCTACGAGAAAGGAGAGAGTTCAAACTCTTCTCATGCACCGGTGGAGCTTTTAGCTCAAGAAAGGAAAAGAACTAGATTTTCTGATGAACCGGTTTTCATGGAAGAATCAACTAGTAGAAGTACTCGTTCGAGTAATGTTTCGAGTACACCAAGGGAGCCAAGAAGGAAGTTGGGGATGGCGGATTTCACCATTTCATCTTCCCAAGCGGGATATGATGTGGTTGAAGATGTGGGTGCTCAGAAAGCCAACATCACTGTTGGACAATTGATCGCACTTAATCCCAGCTTACGAAGGGAACTCAGAGGAGGACTGAGTTCTAAGAGAAGCAAGAAGAAGAAACCCAAGAGCAAGGCATCAAAGTCTGTGGGAGTTGGTGTGGTGGATGTGCATGCTTCAGAGGTATGCACTAGGGCTTCAAAGATTGAAGTCCGGTTGAATGGTCACTACGTCTCTGACGTATTGGTGGATGGAGGGTCGGCTGTAAACGCCATATCAGAGAGGTTGATGAAGAAGTTGGGGATGGAACCAACTCGCCCGGCTAGCATTGTCGTGGGGATGGCTAACAAGCAACGGGTAAGACCTCTTGGCGTGTTAGAGAAGGTGGTCGTGTCTGTGATGGGAGTTCAAACATTGATGTCCTTTCAAGTGTTAAAGGACTCTAGTTATGATTTGCTCCTAGGTAGGCCTTGGTTGAGAGCTGTGCGCACCACGGATAGGTGGCACAAGGGATACTTACGGATTGGGCCTAGAGATCATAGAGTGATAGTTCCTCTCTCGGGTGTTGGAGTTGTGACTTCTGACTCTGATAGACCCACTAGTGACTACTGGGAATCTGATACGGAGGATGATCAGAGTGTCTCAGAAGTAGATACTGGGGATTCTTACGACCAAGAATCCTCGTCTGAGGATGAAGGATTTGGTCGAGATGAATCAGTACATCAGCTTAGTGCTATTGACTTGTTGCCTCGACCAGCAGTGGAGAAAGATCCTGACAAAGAAGAGTTGAGTGAGGTAGAGATTGTGAGAAGACTCTCTACCCTGAAGTTTGGTATCAATGTCACTCAAGAGGAGAAAAGTAGATTCCTAGATATATTTCGAAAATATATCCATGTGTTTGCTTTCAGCTACAAGGATTTGAAGGAGGTGACCCTCGAGACTCATCGAATCGAATTGGAGGAGAACGCAAGACCAGTTCGACAGAAGCAGAGAAGGGTCAATCCTACAACAGCGATGATGATCAAGGAGGAGATAGACAAGTTGAGGGAGGCGAGTTTCATCTACGAGGTGGAGAACTCAGAATGGGTTTCACCCATTGTGATCGTCAAGAAGAAGAATGGTAAGCTGCGAGTGTGCATAGACTATAAGAAGCTGAATGCAGTTACCAAGAAGGATTATTATCCTCTACCATTTATAGATGAGATTTTGGAGGAAGTTGCTGGTCATGAGTGGTACAGCTTTGGTGATGGTTATAGTGGATACAACCAGATCAAGATAGCACAAGAGTACCAGCAGTTGACTACTTTCACTACTCCTTGGGGAACATTTGCATTTCGAGTGATGTCATTCGGACTATGTAATGCTCCGGCCACGTTTCAGAGGTTCATGAACAAGGTGTTCGAACCATCATAGGAAAGTTTGTTCGTGATTTCATTGATGATTTCTGTGTGTACGGAAGAAAGGAGGACCACTTTGATCATGTGATCAAAGTTCGGCAGCGGTTGGAGCCAGGTAACGCTTCTCTGAATCCAGAGAAGTGCATCTTTGGCTGCGAAGAAGGTCTGCTGTTAGGACACATCATTTCCAAGAAAGGGATTGCGGTAGATCCTGAGAAGGTGAAGAAGATTGTGGATCTTCCATTTCCAATCAACTTGACAAAGTTGAGACAGTTTCTTGGGATGGTTGGATATTATCGTAGGTTTGTCTTTTCCTTCTCAAACAAAGCAATAGCTTTGACTATGTACATGAAGAAGGGAGTTGAGTTTGACTTGATAGTGCATGATCAGAAGGCAAAGGAAGCATTTGAGGAGCTGAAAAAGGCATTGGTGACAGCTCCTATACTTGCTAAACCTGAGTGGAGTAAAGCATTTATTCTGTATACGGATGCCTCTAATGTAGCTATCGGGTGTACATTAAGTCAGTTAGATGAAGATGGGCATGATCATCCTATAGCTTATGCTAGTAGGCAGATGGTGCCAGCGGAGAAGAATTACTCCGTGACTGAACGAGAAGGATTAGCGGTGATCTTTGGATTGAAGAAATTTCGACACTACTTGCTAGGAGGGAAATTTTCCATAGTCACAGATCACAAGGCTTTAAAGTATATCTTTAATAAGCCTAATGCCGAAGGTCGTATTGCTCGTTGGAAGATCCTTCTAACAGAATACGATTATGTGATCGAAGATAGAGGAGGAGGGGGGAAGAACCGTTTGATGATTCATTTCCAGACGAGCATCTGATGACCATCACAAGCATCGAGGAGATACCGGACGAGTACAAGGAAATCTGGAGTTTCCTTGTAGATGGCTCTTTTCCAGAAGGTATGCATACCCGAGAACGTAACGCGTTGATCAAGAGATGCAAACCTTACACCATGGTGGAGGGAATTCTGTTTCATCAAGGAGCAGATGGGTTACTAAGGAGAGCAGTTGGTCAGAAGGAGGCATTCAAACTAATGCACGAGTTTCACGACGGAACTGTTTGCGGAGGTCACTTTGCTGGTAAGATAACAGCCTTCAAGATTTTGGATGCGGGTTATCACTGGAGAGGGATTTTCAAAGAGTGTTTAGACTATTGCAAAACTTGTGACGTATGTCAAGCATTTGCTCTAAAGTCTACTAGAACACCTCCGTTAAGATCAATTCCAGTATTAGGGCCGTTTGAGAAATGAGGTATTGACTTTGTAGGTCCTCTTAATAAGACACCTCGAGGCAATAGATACATTGTAGTCGCCACTGACTATTGTACCAAGTGGGTAGAGGCTAGACCTTTGAGGGAGACTAATGAAACAGAAGTCGGTAGATTCCTATGGGAGAGGATCATCACCAGATTTGGATGTCCGTTAGAGTTGGTCTCGGATAGAGGAGGAGAGTTTGTAGGGAGCATGACTACTGCTATGCTACAACACTTTTCTATCAAGCCACGAGTAACGACCTCATACAAACCAAATGCTAATGGTCTTGCGGAGAAGACCAATCTTACACTTTGTATGATGCTCGCCAAAGATGCTGGTGTTGAGACTGCGAAACATACTTGGGATAAGAGGCTACATGCTATCTTATGGGAGTATCGAACGACAACAAAGACTTCTACTGGATACTCCCCATTTCGACTGGTTTATGGAGTGGAGTCCAAGTTGCCCATCCAATTCGAATTGGATATTTTTCAAACTATTCAACGAAAGTTGAAGAGGTCGAGAGGAGAAGACGTGATTAGATCAAGAAGGGAGCAACTCATGGAGTTGGAAGAGACCCGAGCGGTAGCAATGATCCGGATGGAACGAGCTCAGGCGTATCAAAAGAAGAGTTACGACAAACGATTGGGCAAGAGGGAGGTAAAACCTTTTCAAGTCGGAGATTGGGTTATGTTGTATGATGCTATCAGATTCAAGAGGGCTAGAAAGAAGTTTCTTCCGAGATATTTTGGTCCTTTTGTTGTAGATAAGGTGTGGAGCAACTTCACATATGACCTTCAGGAGTTGGGAGGAAGGAGATTCGATCGGGTCAACCATGACAAGTTGAAGTTCTTTCATCGACGAAAGTTCTCTCTTCACTCCGAGGACGGAGCGAAAATTTAGTCCGGGGGTAAAATGTAACGACCTATGTTACACATAGGAAGTTTGTCTATTAGTAAGGTGTTTAGTTCTAACTAAGTGTTGAGAATGTTTAATTGCTGCCAAAGTACTTTTAGGAGGTGTCAAGTTAGTCATGACTATCTAAAAGTTAGTTATGGTTAAACTTAGCTGTACTTTTGGCAGAATTCAGATATTTGCTAAAGAGTGAGCACTACTATCTTGTCATCTTGTCTAAAAGGTAGAAAGGAGGTGGAAAGTATCCCTTATCTCCTTTTTGACTTGATATTAGTGGTTGGATTAAAGTTGTGGACTTTGTGGGCATTAAAAACAAGAAGAGATTCCACATGTTTCCTTTTTAGTGGGTCCTAGTGTAGAGGGGGGGTGGAAATTCAAGATTCCTTGAGAATATTCCAGAATCCTTCTAGAAGTTGTTGACTTTGAAGGAATAAGCCCATGTGAAAAGGTAAAAAGCTCATGTGATCAATGCTTTTACCTTAAGTAATATCTTAGTAAAACCCGATAAAAGTAGTTACGGCTGAGTTACCGGAGGATACCAAAGTAAAAACCTAGAATGTATAAATAGAGGAGTAGAGAAGAGCTCCTCATCCTTGTTTTCACATTGTCGTAATGACAACTTGAGTAATATAGAGAGTGTGGGATATTTTTAGCATGTGAGAACTTGAGAGACGTTGTTAGAATGGAGGATTTTTAATTGATGTGTTTAAGGAGATTTTTAGTTGATAAGTTTGTGGGTGTATGAATGAGTGAACTCAGCATTTTCCCTTCAAGTTCATGGTGTGCTTCCATCAAAGCCATCAGAGGTGACCCTTGAGTGAGAGACAGGCCCGACATGTTGCAGATTCGTGGAGGACGATCGTGGAGGTTGAGAGATCGGGGGGGGGGGGGGGTAGTGATCGATAAGACCGCGGAGGGTTTACAACACACACTTCTCCATTTCTTAGAGGGTTACTATTTCATATGAACTTAGTTCAAACGGTTTGGTAGAGAGGACACACTTTACTTTGTGTCAAATGTTAGCAAAGGATGTTGACATGGAAGGGGCCAAACACAACTAAGACAAGCGTCTTCATGCGGTTTTATGAGAGTATCGTACAACTGTGAAGATGTCTATGAGATATTCGTCTTTCAAGATGGTGTATGGGTTGAAATCCAGATTATCAATCCAGTTCGACTTAACCACCTTTCAAACCTTGCAAGCTGGATTGAAGAGAAAGATTGGCCCAACAGTTGAGAAGGAGAGGAGAGAAACCTTGTTGGGGCTAGAGGAGAACAGAGACGATGGAACTCAACGAATTGAGATGGCTCAGCTACAGCAGAAGAAGAGATATGACAAGCGGTTGGCGAAGAACAAAAATGAAGTTACAGCCATTTCAAAAAGGTGAGTGGGTGATGTTATGGAATGCTATTAGTAAGAAGTTCTTACGTTGATATTTTAGGTCTTTCATTATCTCCAAAATATGGAGTAATGACACCCATGATCTTCAAGAAAGGAGTGGTACGTTCTTCTACCGAGTGAACCACGACAAGCTGAAGAAGTTTCATCAACGTGATATTTCACTCCGAGGACGGAGTGAAAATTAAGTCTGGGAGTAAATGTCACACCACAAGTATCTTATTATTTGTGTGTTTGCTTATATAAATTTCATTAGGTATGACTATCTTATAGATTATTCTAGTTCGAAGATCCAAATCTAGAGTGATCAAAACTAGACATAACTAGCTGAGATAGTTATAACTAATTTGAGGAAACTATTAGAGGTTTCACTATGACACTATGTGACAAGTGCGGAGCTCTAAATACGCTTCTCCAAAGTATATAACTTTGTTGACCATCGCTGATTGGATGCATGATGAAAAGTCATGCACAAATATCTAAAGATGCTATTCAAAAGACGTATTAGTTTGTTGTCGTCTTCCTACTAGATACTATGGAAAGTTAACACTTTAGAAAAGCTAAAGTAAGAAAATCTCTTACTTTAGTGAGTAGAACAAGTAATGTGTGTGCTATTCTTAAGTCTTAGTATTCTTTAGAAGTTTTACTATTTTGGAATGCGTACTTACAATGAGATAACATAACTTAGTGAAAGTTACCACGATAAGAAGTTGTAGAGTATATAAGGAAGAGTTGAGAGGGTGGAAGACACTCTCATTTTCCTATTTTGTAGTAAAGTGAGTATTGGAGACCTTGGGAGTCTTTGAGTATTATGCGATGTAATGTTGAGAGTGGGATTAGAACTTGTTTGCAAGAACGTTATTAGAGAGACTGATGTGACAATACGGATCAGAGAGTTGAATGAACTGAGCATGGATGTAACTGAATCTTTGTTATTATGGTGCACTAGTAATCCTAGTAATCTGAGAAGGGCGGAACCTTTTGGCTGTGTTATGATCGTGAAGACTGTGATATGTTTACTCAGAGAAGCACTAGGCTTCTAGCTGTGGCTGGTTTATTCAAAGGATAAGCTTCAAGTTACACTATAAAACACTCATACATGTCTCTTGGCTCTTCTGATATGTTCAGGAAGCAAAGTTCAGGCTTAACTAGCAATGATAAGATCATACGGTGAACTTTGACACTCAAGATTGAGAAATATGTGAAGGTTTAGACTTCTAAACTTCTCCTACATGTAAAAGAGGCCCCACTGAGCACAAACACGAAGTTTCAGCTTGAGACCAAATTCTGACACCAAGATATTATCGCGACCCTCATTCTCAAGATTCGGACGCAGACGCGAACAACAGAACCTTAGCGGACTTGCGCTAGGTTGTGAGCGCTGCAAGTTGGACTTAACGGCTTGGCCGGGAAGTCAGGATCAGATGAACCCTAAGTGGTTCTCTAAACCAAGGTTGGAACATTGGGCTAGGACCTAAGGGCCTATCTCAAGACGACCCCAGACGAACGCTGACCTAAGGGGACAAGTCTGGGAACGGACCGAAACATAAATCTGAGACATAGGTCTGAGACGTAGATCCAAGACGTGCGTCCGAGATGCAGACGAACCGTGGTTCGGACGTTGGTCCGACCACAGGGTTCGAGTCTGGGTCTGGACCACAGGTTTCTGAAAAATGACTAAGTGTTGGAGCTCCAAGGACGTTTTAGGTCGTGGACGGAGCTCCACGTAAGATCTCGAGGCGAGTGAGATATCATTGGAAAGGTCTCGTCGAGAGCTTTCCAGTGATATATAACACTCCTCGAACTGACCTCCGAGCTGGAAGTTATGACCGAACTAGGATCAGGTTGTGGTATAATTTTTAGAGACCAAAGAGGAGGGCGGGGCCGTCGATCCCTAGAAGTAGATATGAGGGGGGCTCGATGCCTGGGTGGGCCAGGACGAGTGAGGACGACGAAGTCTAGCAACAGAAACCTTTTGAACCACGCAGCACGGACAAGTTCCAGAAGAATAACAAGGGCTTCAAGCGATAGTGGGATGGGGGTGAAAAAGATCGGAAGGATACTTGTGTCCCGACAGCAAAGCGACAGCAAACAGGAGCAAAACCTAAGGGGCAAACACCTCAGAAGGGCAATGGCTCTAAGTTTACTTGCTACAACTGTGTCCAGACTTGGACATCTGGACTTATGAACGCTGTTAGGGCTGGGGCAAGACTAGAGAACGAGTCGACGGGTTAGACCACCGTTCGGGAGCCTAGACCCAGACGGACGTCACGGGTGGTTGGACCGCTAGGTGTGCTGGAGGCACCGTTTAGGATCCTGGACTTTATGGGAAATCCGTCCCAAGTCATCTTGTGACTTGCTCATGTTTTGAGATCGACCTAGGCGGGTCTAGGTCGAGACTTAGGGAATGCTGAGCTTGATAGTTAGGGAGACGGTCCGACTCCGATCCGGATCAAACTGAGATAAGGTAAGTGGTGCATGGACGCTAACTTGTGATTGTGTTTGCAGGTTAGCGGTGTAAAATTTACGACCTACTGAGCAAGAGCTTCCGCTGACGCAACAAGACGGTAAGTGCGCGAAAAGTGGTATCAGAGTCGACGCTTCGATGAGCGAGAACTTGAGGTAGCGGCTGAAGGTTGGACGTTTGAGGAGAGACGCGAGACACGAAGTGGATCAGCGTTTCTAGGTGAACACTTGGAGCGATGCCGACGACGGACAGAGTTCTAAGAGGAAGACCAAGAAACGAGGAGCGGCTAATGGGAGCAGATCGACTCGAGCTAACCTCGAGGTACAGTCAAAGGACGACAACCGACAACCTTCGCCCCAACGTCAAGGGAGTCATGTACCAGCTGTGGTATCGGTGCAGCAAGACGGAGTCTTGCCAGCGGTGCCTAATGATTCAGGCACGAGAAGTTAAGGAACCTTGTATGCGGAACTCATCAAGATGATGAAGACCATGCAGGAGGGTATGGTCTCTAGAGATAAATGTATCGCTGAGCTTGAGGCAGGCCAAGGAAGTTCCTCGTCTACCAGGAAGCTTTGTAAGACGAATTTGCTGATCCTGTTTTCAGGTATAAGACGGGCTCGTAAGGTTAAGGATTTCTTAACTGAGTTGGACTTATACTTTGAGGCGCAACAGGCTCAAGAGTCAGACAAGGTGAGAGCGGCGGTTACGTTCCTAAAGGATTAGCGCTTCTCTGCCTGGACTGCAAACAGGGATGAACATGCCCTGACCGTCTCGACGCTTGGTTGAAAGGTGTTCAAGGTGTTGCTCGTGGGACGATTCACTCCGGAGTATCAAAGGATTCGGGATGGTGTCGAGCTAGTTAGGCTGAAGCAGATGGGGACCTTAAGTGCTTATGTGCGCGAATTCAGTGCCAAGCTGGATTCGTTCTCCAAGTGGTCTGAGGAGACCAAAATATGTATATAAATTGAGGAACTCAAGTCTAGCTCGGAGAAGGCTCTCTTCCGGATGTCGGAGCTACCTGCGGCAAGTGCCGAACTTTTGAAGCTACAAGAACCACGAAGAAGACGCCGGGATTGATGTTTCTACAAGCCAAGGTTGCTAACAGTGATGTTACTTTCTTGTGGACACAGGGGCGACTCACTCCTTCATAAGTCCAAAGTTGGTGAAGAAGTTGGGCTTGTCTACCTCCAAGGCAGACAAGCCTATTCAAGTACGCTTTGCCAAGGACAAGACGTACCAAACTTCTGAAGTGGCCTTGGACGTACGATTTGCATGTGGGAAGTTGGAGTTCACAGAGAATTTCACGGTGTGCAAGATGGATGACATCCATGCGGTTTTGGAGAACACTTTCTTGGACAGGTTTGAAGTGGAACTTAAGCGGAAACCTTTAAGGTTAAACGTTTAGAGTTAAAGGACGGAAGCTGGGAGTGAGGCTGATTCGAAAGACGCAGAAAATTGACGACTTTGCGATGAATTTGATCAAAGGCAAACAGATGGACTTCAACGACGGGGTCATGTGTTTGATGCGGGTTGCAGATTTGATGACGGGTGACAGACAAGAAGAAACATCAGAAGACGCGACTAAACTTCCGAAGGTGCTTCGCGAAGTGATTAAGGAGTTTGAGGATGTCTTGACGGATGAGTTACCTGCTGAGTTACCTCCAAGGCGGATGGTGGATCACAAGATCCAGGTCTTGCCAGGATCGGAACCACCTTCCAAAGCTACTTACCGACTCAATCATGTAGAACTCCTTGAGTTGAAAAGACAACTCGGTGAGCTATTAGCGCGGGGATATATTCGCACCAGCAAGTCACCTTATGGAGCCCCAGTTCTTTTTGCAAAGAAGAAGGATGGGAAGTTACGACTCTTCGTAGATTATCGTGCGCTCAATAAGATGACGGTAAAGAATAATTATCCCTTGCTAAGGATAGACGACCTCTTTGATAGGCTAGTGGGCGCAAAGTACCTCAGCAGGATAGACTTGAAGTCAGGATATTATCAGATCCGGATAGCTGACCCAGATGTTGAGAAGACCGCTTGTCGAACCAGATACGGATCATTTGAATACGTTGTGATGTCATTTGGACTCTGCAATGCCCCTTCGACTTTCACTACATTGATGAATATGATTTTTCGTGAGGAGATGGATGAGTTCGTCATCGTTTACATCGACGACATCTTGATCTACTCCAAAACCTTGGAGTCGCACGCGGAGCAGCTAAGGGTGGTGTTGACGAAGCTGCGGGAGCATTAACTGTTTGTCAACATTGACAAGAGTGAGTTTGGTTTGGAGCGCATTAACTTCTTGGGACATGTCATTAGTGCAGAAGGAGTCGGCCCGGATAAGCAAAAGATGGACGCGATTGTGACTTGGGAGCCCCCGACTACAGTGAAGGGGATGCGGCGATTCTTAGGATTGACGTAATTCTACCGCAAGTATGTGAAGGGGTTTTCAAAGATCGCGAAGCCGCTGACGGACTGGACGGACAAAGACACACAGGTAAGTTGGACCATGCGTTTCAGACGATCAAAGCTATTTTGTCAAAGACGTCAGTTTTGAAGCTGCCGGAGTTCGACAAACCATTCGAAGTGCATACCGACGCGAGCGACTATGCGATTGACGGAGTGTTGGTGCAGGATGGAAAACCTGTAGCGTACGAAAGCAAGGAGCTATCTGAGATAGAGAGTCGATGACCGACTCACGAGAAGGAACTGTTTGCGGTGGTTCATTGCTTGAGAAAATGACGACATTACTTGAGACTTCACAAAACCCAAGTGTATACTGATAACATTTCGCTCAAGTATTTTGAGACACAAGATCGGGTGACGTCAAAGCAACTACGGTGGCACGATACCTAGGCGCTCATGAATGTGGAATTAATCCACAAAGCGGAAAAGGACAATATGGTTCCTGACGCCTTGAGTCGCAAGGAAGAATATATTTCATCGTCAACACAGATTTTGCGTGCTATGTATCTTAAGGAGTCAGACTTGGAGAGACGAATACGTGAAGATTACATGGACGACGACCAAGCGAAGGGGTATCTGGAACAGCTCAAGCGAGGAGTGAAGTTGCATAACATGCAGCTAAGACATGGTTTACTCATGTTCAAGCAAAGTCGGATTTATGTGGGACAAGGAAAACTTAAGATCAAGTTGTTAAAGGAATGTCACGATGCGTCCTTATCAGACCATAAAGGAGAAAAGTCCACTTTAGCAGTGATAGCTGAAAAGTTTTATTGGCCCCAGATGAAAGACGATGTTGCCCACTTTGTGAAAACATGTGTAACCTGTCAAGCGAACAACGTTTCTTATGAGAAGAAACAAGGGTTGCTTCATCTTTTGCCGATTCCAGCCAGACCTTGGAAAAGCATTAGCATGGACTTCATTACCTCTTTGCCTGACTCGAATGGATACAATGCGATTTTTGTGATAGTTGATCGGTTTAGCAAACTAGTGAAGTTTGCTTCGACCTTGGATACTGCAACAGCGTTCACGACTTCTCGGTTGTTCTTAGATACTTGGTGACGTTCACATGGATTGTCTCGGAGTATTATTTCAGACTGAGACTCTAAGTTCATAAGTGCCTTTTTGGAAACACTTGTTTCAAAAGTTGGGAACTAAGTTAAAATTCAGTACTGCTTTTCATCCCGAAACGGATGGACAAACGGAACGAGTTAACTCGGTTCTGAACCAATACTTGAGGAATTATGTGAGCGCGGACCAAAGTGATTGGGCGGAGTGGCTCAGTCTTGCGGAGTATTGCTACAATTCCACGAAGCATTCGGCAACCGGTGAATCGCCTTTCTTGCTGACTTACAAACGTTATCGCGCTACTTGGCGGCTACATGTTACATTTCTACTCCGACACTTGAGTTTAGTAGTTCTAGAAGTTAGCTCATATTACTTCTAGTCGTTTATGTATATATTTGACACCTTTGCATACGGTGTTAACACTATTTTGAGTCCTAGTAGGTTGATAGTATGCTAGTTATCTTGTTCAAGCATTTGTGCGCTTGTGCAAGTGACTTCTTACTTGTCTATGATGTTCAATACACATAACCTAGATTAACCATGTTGATAGGGTTTAAGCTCATGGGTTGTACTTACGTGTTGCCCATGCACGCTTTTTAGCTGGTTTAAGTTTACTTTCAGGGCTGCGTGTCGTTTTAGATAGTTTAAGTTATACGTTGGTACTTTAGGGGACTTGATGTGGTAGCCTTTGAGTGGAACTAAGTTACCACATGGTTTAAGGCACAAAAGGATAACCAAATGGAGCTATGAATTCTCATTGGTTCATTTTTGTCTTTTATGTAACTCTAAATTTAGAAACAGATGTCTAAAGGAGAGTTCGAGCAATTGGTAAGGACAGTGCGAAATCTGAGAGCACAGGAAGGTAGAGCTCGTCGAGCCAAGCACTGTGAGTGAAATTCTTGATCGATTTGGATCAATAAACAAGGAGATATGCCCAATTGAAGTTCGGATTGTGTCAGAATTGAATCACTTTTGTTGGATTTAGGGTTTTCAGTGTCACTTGCAGCAGATTTAAGGAAATCGCTTCAAAACTTCGTGGTTGTGTTCTCTGCCAGCAGGGCTACGATTTCCCAAAAAGTTTCATATCGATTGAGTGACTGACTAATTCAGGGCGGCCGCTGAAGCAGAGGGGGTCTGAAAAGCTCTTAATCTAGAGCAACGACTTCAGAGAAGGAGATCTGGAGTTCTGTGTACAATCAGGAGTCCCAACTTCACATGGATGTTAAACATCCTGTAGACTTCAAATCCTGTAAGAATCTTTGAAAGTGATCGAGCCAATCTTCTGTTATAGATCGAAATAGCCAGCTGGGTACCAGAAATTGCTGCAGAATTTTCTGTCCACATCTCGGTGCTGGAATTTGATCTTAGGCTGAAACTTCGTGTGTGTGTTCAGTAGGACCTCATTTACATGTAGGAGAAGTTTAGAAGTCTAAACCTTCATAGTTTTCCTCTCCGTGAGTGTTAAAGTTCACCGTCTGATCTTATTACTGCTAGTTAGACCTGAATTTCACTTTCTGAGCATATTACAGGATCTTACACACCTGTGTGAGTGTTTATAGCCCTGTTGTAACCTGAAAGCCAACCTCTTGAGTGAACAACCACAGCCAGAAGCCCGGCGCTTTCATAAGTAGACGGATCACACTCCGACAACGTGAGCCAGAAGGGCCTCTTGACTTGACTCTTGCAAGGAGTTCTACATCGGCACGATCAAGAACACGGCAAACATCAGCTGAAGAGTTGGTGGCGGCAATGCAGCAGCGCGAGGAGCAAGTAAAGAAGAACCTCGAGAAGGCAGAGCAACGATACACGAAGTAGGTAAACAAGCATCAGCTGCAAGTGAAGTTTCAAGTGGGCGAAGAAGTATGGTTAAGTAAAAAAAACTTCACATTTGCGAAGGAAATATCGGCGAAGTTTTAATCGAAGTTCGCGTGACCTTTTGTCATTGTCAATAATCCGCACGAAGATGTCTATACGTTAGACCTTCCTCCGAATGGCAATTGCATCCGACTTTCCATGTTTCTTTATTGAAGAAATACTTCAAAGATTATTTGCGGCCGGAGCGCAAACAGGTTCTTAGGCCTCAACCTGATGTCGTGCAAGGCGAAGCAGAATATGAGGTGGAGTCCATTTTGCGATCTCGGTGCAAATCAAACCGGATGGAGTACTTGGTCAAATGGCGTGGTTACCATTTGAAGGAAGCAACTTGGGTGTCAGAGGAAGATCTCACACATGCGAGTGAAGTATTAGACCTCTTCAAACGGCGACAAGGACAACAAGGGGGTTAGCAAGATGAGGACATCTCCTTCCAGCGAGGAGTGAAGGAACGTCGAACCATATGAGTAGCAACTTGAGGCAATTTGGACCGACGGAATTTGTAGCTTTGTCTTGCATTTGAAAATAAAGATTTTGTTTCTGTTTCGCACTCCGCTCTCACGTCTCCGCACTCACGCACCTCTACTCCTCGAAACCTCTAAACGCTCTCCACACCTCGACACTCTAGCTCACTCTCCGCTCCGCTCCGCTTGGGTGGGAGAAGAAACTCGAGCCAAACACCACAAGAATGACGCGTATGAAGAAGACACACCCAAAACAGCAACTCAGATGTCGAAATTGCACTCCAAAAGATCAAAATCTGCCAAATTGGCACTCGCATGCGGATTTACGTCAGATTTTGAACCATCCGCGACCTTCTTCGGCTTGTAACTTCTTCGATCTTTCATCAAATCGAACGATTTTTGATACGTTAGAATCGTCTTCCCAGCGCGCACCTACTGCACTCTTCAGCACCACAAATTGCCGATCCACGTCAACCCGACGTCTGTCGACGCGCTTCTATCGACCTCAAATTGACCACCAAAATCTGTGACAAGAAAATCCAGCAGCGCTTCCTCACTACTTCACTCCAAATTCGACCAAGAACAGATCCAACTACTACTAATCCACACAGTGATTGATCACACAACAAAAAAGAACCACTCCATGCACCCACGCACCCACAAATCATAGATACCAACGATCAGCCCACACCTGAGATACCACTGGCTGAAATTTACGACCAGAAAGCTCTCAATCAGACCTCGCAATCTGAGTTCTTCAAGTGATAAACGGTATGTGCTCACTCCATCATGCCAACGGGCACAAAACAATCACTAAAATCGAGCCAAATCCTCTCTATGCTCGTAGAGATTCCAGATTACACTCACAAAGACTATCCACCATAGCTAGGATAGTCTTAGTTCTTCAACTTGAAGAACTAAGACTTCCAAGCCCTACCTGCGAAGTATACCCCTAGTGAGCTCTCTCACCAACTCGTCCTAACGGCACTAACAGCTTTACCTGGATTCGCCACGTCGCACTCGGTCAACCTAGTCAAGGTGCCAAACTGACGTGACATCTTTGCCAACGGTATCGTCAAACGGCACGCATTTGTAGTTTGTTCAATATAAGTTTTGAGGCTCAAATGATACTCTTGGATAAAAATTCGTTCCTCGTGTGTTTGTCATGTGAGTGATGACAAAAATCTTTTGTCAACTTGTTTCTTACTGGTCGAAAGTTTGATCAATCATCTTTCACCAAGTTCCTTTCACGTTTTCGAGGATTAGAGGCACTTACCGTGGTCCATTCGCAAAGTGCTGGATATGGTGGGAAAGCTTGGGAGGCGAGGATTTCGGGGATTCAATGGGTGCTAGATTTGAAGCACTGATGACAACCTTTTGATCAATTGAAGCTGAGAGGGTCAAATTCATGACCAATTTTATTTCCGAGGTCTTTCTCACTTTTTGGGAGTTCTGTGAGGTTGTTGGAGACGACTTGATTGTTGCTGGAAAGGGCTTGAGATAAGCTTGCTGATGGGTTCTGAGATCAATCGATTTCAAGCAGGAGTGAAAAAGTTATGGTTGGTTGAAGTTGGGTGCCTCAAATCGGAGGTTATGAGAAAAAGCGATTGTAATCATGAGATATTGAGTGCGATATGAAGAGTTTGGGGTCGAATTTCGCTATGAAACCTTCCAAGATCTGAGAAGGTACAGTCAACTACATACCTGTGAAATTTTAGATCATTTGGATTATTGAATATAATGATATTTCTGTTTTTGTGCACAAGGGTCTGCATATCATCTTGTATCATTGATAGTTAAAGTTTGAAACATTCCGAGAGATTGGTTGAAAGCTACTCGACAAGATAACTCAACAACCGCTCTTTCTTTCTGTATAATTGTCTCTCTTCTTGCACAAAACATGTCATATTTTAACGCGGCTACACTTCTCTAAAACCATCCGCTCCAAAGAAAAGAATATTTGAACGACATTCGGAGCGGAAACCCTCTTGAGCAATAATTAGAATTATGCACTCCTAGAGTACATGCATGATCCTAAACATAGGTGGTGAGACATAGTAACAATTAAGGCCTGGGGTAGAAAGATGGAGCAGTGGATTATCGATCCTCACAGTGTTGATTCGCATCCGTGCATGCATGCATAGTCTACATGTACGTACTACTTTGACGTTGTCTGCACCTCGAATTCCAGTGGACCATGAGGGAATATTATTATTGATTAATTGAGCCTTTTGAAGGAACTTTGCTATTATAATTAATAAACAACTTGTCCAAGCTCGAAAGAAATTTAAATAGCTTAATCTTCACAAGTAGCCCTGTTTTGACCTTAAAGTACTGCTACTAAGTAGTACTTTTCGAGCTATTTTTCTTTCATATTCTGAATCAATCTATAAGTTTGTCATTTACATGCACATATAACACACTGTGGTTCAGGAGTAGGTCAGACTCTTTTCTTTTCCATCCTTCACTGGTCAAAGACGGAGGTCAATCTCCGAAGCACATTGAAGCGTGCTGGCGAAATTTAACTAAATGAAAAAGAGATGCACTTGAGCAGACTATGAGATGTATGATTTTACAAAGTCATTTTAAAGTTGTGAAACCTCGTACAAACCTGCATGTCATTAGCTGAAATTCCTATGATGACTAATTAATTCTAGTGTTTCTTCAAATCCAGTCTAGTTATGCTGAACGGTGAGTCCAGCCTACATACCTATCCACCAAACAAGAAACGGTGGTGTGAATTACTGAATGCTACTCGGCACGTAAGTAATGCAAGCTAAAACGTCTTTTTGCAGGTTACCAGCTCAGTGTACATGTTTCTGATGCGAACAGAAACAGGTCTACAGATTATTTGGAGATTCTGAAGCACTATCCGATAGAATCTTGACATTCTTCTCGATCGACAGGGAAAGCACCCTACATATACTATATAAGCCGGCTTTTATATAGACAAGTAAACAGCTGACAGTAGCCCCGACGCGTATATATCACAGCTTGATCAGAATCTGCTTTCATTTCATTCATTGCGTAAGTTGTGGCCATGGCATAGGTTCCAGGCAAGCTTCTACCTCATATATCATAAGCTTTCCTCGTCAGCTTTCGACGACACAGCTAGTCTAGATCCGAACTTGAATTTGCTGTGACAGTTCAGAAATCTCTGGAAACAATACTCCCCGCGCCGTCCAGAGCATCTCCATAATTTTCCATTCAGGAAAAGCAGCCACTTATATTATCGAGCTGCGTGCGTGTTCGAGAAGAAGAAGACAAGGAAGGCAAGCACAAATAGGAGAAACTCTAGCAGCATCAGGATCAGGCCCAGATGATCTACTAGAAGAAACTGACCGTCTCGATCGAGAGAATAAGTTTGGCCGGTTTCGAACGTTAACGTCGACCGTAGAGGAGAAGAATTCGAAGAAAGCCAGCTGCAAATCAAGAAGTTAGAGTTGTAGCTAGCAGCTAGCACCGTGAGTGCTACCAGAGCTCCAGTAGATATAAACGTCGAACAAGATTAATCGACCGGATCCGAACGTTCAAGATGGCTTCGATCTCGTGGCAGTGCACGTACTGGTCATGTCTTCAAGCTTGTAGATCGTTGAAAGTCTCACTGTGATCACGACAGCTCGCAAGAACGAACGCACCACACTTTAGGTGACACTCCCATAATCAAATCTGATCCAGGCCCCCCAGAGTGTGTATATATTGATCTTCGTAGCATTCCAAGCCTTCACAAGTGCTTGGAGACTACGCAAGCCAAGGCTAATATAAGCAAAGGCAGGCAATAATAAGCTGTATCAGTACAATACAGCATCACAGAATAGAAAGCAGGCGGCGGCAGCCGACTGTCTTGTCTTCACTGTGAAGCAAGCTGAGGTTAACTTCCTTAAACCCTAAACTTCGTTCATGCATGCATGACTGAGCACGTAGTAGGGCTTCTATCGAGCCTGACATACGCAGACTTCAGGCTCACATCAGTCTCCGCAGAAAACGCTATTTAAGCCTAGTCGATGGTACCTGTCCTTACGGCACATACGGGTTAAATATATAAAATGACTTCGCGGTGAACTTGTCTCCCGGATTTGCAATGTCGCTTCTGGTTTCCACTTCTTCTGTCCGGGAGAGGAGACATGCGGAGAAGAGAGGGAAGAGAGTGTAGTTTGAGAGGGTGAAGTGTGTTGGGTGGGTTATTTTATATATTTTTAGATATTTTTTGTTTGTTATTTTTGGTGGATTAGTTCTCGCTGGTACAGGAGTTCCTTTTGCCACATTTGGCTTGAAGGGTTAAAGTTTTTGTTTTTTGTTTTTTTAAATTTTAGAATTTTTTAAGATTATATAGTTTTTTGTTTGAGATTTTTGAGAATCTTTTTTGTTACATGTTACATATAGTATGTTTTTTACCCTTAATGATCAATGTTTTTTATCTGAGTGATATTTTTTTGATGTATTTATTACGAGTATAGTTTGGTTGGATATCAATTTTTTTTTAGCTATGGATATTCTCTCTCCCTTGAGATCGATACTGATTTGATACACATCATGTCAGATGCGCGATCAGCTATTACGCAAAGGATAAAGTCTCATATGAGAGAGATGCACAAGAGTTATGATTGGATCACATAGGATGTTCAGGTTAACCGAAAGCGAAAGTCTACACGTGCAGTCAATATGACACCGTTAGTCTACACGTGCAGTCATTATGGGACCGTTAGTCTTTCTTTTTGGAATTCTTCCTGAGTCGTGAGAGTGGTTGAGAGTCCACACTAACACTATTCTGGGATTGTTCGAGATGAGGCATGTTTGTTTCATCGACTACCTTGTGCTCTCCTTGACGAGGTGAGGCAGGCATACCATGTGTTGACACAGAACACCAAGGACGAGGTGGCGTGATTATTGTTCCTCTTACTACCTCGTTGGTGCTTTCGTTATACTCGAGGTGACAGAGTGAGACATCGGGAGATGACGGTTCGTCTTCAAAGATTTTGTGTTGGTGATTGGGCCGCCTTACAAGAGGAATCGATGCGTGCAACACGAGGTAAGAGTGAGTCTGTCTCTACACACCGACACGCACACCGTCTTGTCATCCTACTTCTCATCTTAGTCAATCTCATTCTCAAGTTTACAAACTGATCGTCTTGAAGTTGCAACCTTATCATAATTTTCTCTAGATCTATGCTCATCGACTTCACCTTCAAGTTCTATTGCATAATTTTCGTCCTCGAATTAAAACTTTGTCAAAATAGCTACTAGATCGAACTCATCATCTCTCTTTGCAATCTGCATTGATCATCTCTTGATGAATCTTTGTTGATTCTCGAGTACCATCACAAGAAGGAGGAGCCCCAACCTAAGAGCAAGAATTTTAGTGACAACTTTGCAATAAACAATTAGCAGAGTAATAGAGCTCCAGTCATGAAGAGACGACGGAAGTCTCAGTTTAGGGACCAGTTGAATTATGCCCTGAAGAAAGGAGGTAGGGAAAGCCCTTGCCTGCCACACGACTTGGATGACCTTACAGAAATCTTCCCCCACTATAGCCCAAACGGAGAGCACTGCCTCTGCAATGAAACTGTCCTAACTCAGAATTTTGCCACGCGGTATCGTCATTAGAACTTGGTAGATATCATCCGATTGTCTCTCGTTTTCGACGAGGGACAATCATTGAAGAACCGACTTTGTTCTGACAAGATGATTGGGTGAAGCAATTGAAAGATATGTTGTAAATCCTATGAACTCTCGGCCATTTGTGGATATGATGCGTAAAGGAAAGTGGAATAGCGACATACTCCTTAAGAAATATTGTATGCTTCCATTAGCATTCGACCATCCTCTACTGTTAGAGTCCTCAACCGCATCCATGCTCTACATCATTGGAACCGATGAAAAATTATAATGAGTTAGTGTCACCGTGTCTCAAATACCGATGCTTCGTCCATAAACGGTATTTGTGCGTATGTAATGGCTGGAGTCTTCTGATATCTTCGGTGAGTTCCCTCTGAGCACTTAGTTGAGTTGGCAAAGGGTGTGAGATTTGAGTGAGCGTAGCAAGATGTCGTTGCTTCTGAGGAAGTTGACTCTGCTGTTGACTCTGCTGATACTGTAAGGATTTGACCTCAGACCGCAAGGCTGTGCTATAAGGGTCAGTGCGATCCTTAGCCTTGGCCTCTGCCCAGATTACAGAGACGGGTTTGCATGTCAGTTGAGTGAAGAAGTTTGGAGTCAACTTTAAAAAAGGTTGACTTGTATGGGAGGTGAGCTGAAGTAGAATCTATATCATAGATTATGGAGACCAGATAATGGTCACTAAGGGGGAAGTCTGCATGATGGATTACAGTGTGAACAAAGGGACGGCCTAGAGGAAGAGGTAAATATCCTGCCCCACGGCCTTGTACAAGAACAAGAAGAAGAAAAAATTGATAGAAATACAAAACTGAAGAAAGCATAGAGAAATAATTCAGTTCACGTCGATGCTCAGTAGAGAAATATTTCAGTTCACGTCTTCAAGGAAGTGGGCCAAAATTTCATGTTTTACTGCAGTGAGAAGTCCGCGGCAGTGCAAGTCAAAGCTCTGTGTAAATTTAAACTTCTATATTTAAAGTTCTATATTTAAAATTCAATTTAAACTACTTTTACGAGAACACAACACGTGACCTCTAGAAACCAGAGAAACCATAAGCGCAGCTGCAACAACTAGAACCTATTCAGCTATAACTCAAGGCTTATCAACAAATGAGACAATAATTAAGAGCTAACCCTTCCTAACAGAAGGATTAACTCTTAATTACGCCTCATGTAGTTCCTGAATGTACATGAGGCTCATATCCTCTCATCAGGAAGAGGTAAATAAACCCGGTCAAGCATTGCATATGAGAGATGAGAGTCTCGAACTTGATGATAAATATATCGGGGCCTGATCACCATAGCCACCTCTTGTCTGGCTTCCAGTAGTGAGAACTTAGTCTTGAAGGAGTGGAAAGCAATTGCTTTCCGTCCTTGCAAAACACTGGAAGCGTCAGAAGAATCATCGAGAGACTCAACCGAATTCCAATCCCCCAATATAGTCCAATGGCAAAATGGCAGATTGACTGCTAACGAATACCAAAATGCATGTCTCTCGGTCTGTAGGTTAGATGCATAGAGTGACAAAACAGAAAAAGACTTGTCATAAATATGTAATATATACCATGCATATCGAAAGTCAAATCCAGTGTCAATAATTGTACAATCACTATGTACAAGGAGTGCTACTCCTCCGCTGGCACCGAGATGATGTGCCACTGAGGAGGCTGAAGGACCTCCAACCCGTTTTTGTATTATGCCGAATGTGTCAGAAGGGTGTGGAGGGTCCGTGCATAAATGTTTCTCTTTAGCGATCTGATCTGGTGAGTCGTGAGTTTCTCAGACTCGTCGAGCATGTAGCAAGGTCTCCATATGAGTGATGTTATATGGGTTGGAGGTAGCAAGCTAATCCTTGCCAACTCTGGAGTGAGGGGTGAGCGCCAAGTAGTTGAGGGTGGTGGCAAGTTGGAGCGTCTATGACACTCGAGAATGGTGATATGCTACCGGTGGTGAAGAAGATCCATCTGCTGCTGGTGGTTGAGAAGATATCCGTGCTTGTTGTGTCGGTTGTAGATCCATGAAATGGACTTCAAACTTGAGGATCCTTCCCCTCAGACGCATACATAAGTGAGGTGGACGTAGCTTTGAGTGACTCCAAAAGATAAGCCATCTTGCAGTAGAGAAGATCAAGGTCCTAGTGACAAGCGGTAATCGCAGCAGTGGCCCAATTGCTTTGAACATTCGAGGTACCAACTCTATACACCACTACGGAACTTGAAGAATCTCAAGCCACGTAATCGTATCAGATTTTACGTGAAGGTTGTCAAGAAAATGTAAGGTTCATCGCTGTGGAGAGATCGTGTATTGAATAGAGGCAAGAGAGAGAGAGAGAGAGAGAGAGAAACAACCACGAGAACAAGTTCTGCAAGATATATCAATCATCACTTTATATACACACTTGTTTTTTTTTCTCTATGAACACAAAATTGAGAAATAGACCTGAGTGGTATGTAATCTGCACCCAACCTCCTAAAACAAATCTCTAAACTCCAACCTAGATCCAAACCACAGATGTATGTTTTCCGATCGATATGTTTCTGTTGCATAGCTCAAAGCAAGGAAAACACGCATTTGCTAACAAAAAGCTTTGCAACAATATCACCTCGATTCAAACCTTTGATCCAACCAATATCCATGTACAAGCCTTGAACTAAAACTAATTACCATAAGCCACACATAACAAACTAGAACTCTAACGAGTCCAAAAAGATGAAAACCGTAGCGAAGGAATCAAAAAAAACATATCTTCCTTCTTACGTCCTATATGAGTCAATTCTCTCACAACTCTCAAACCATCCGATGAAACTTCATATCGTCTTCAAATTCTTATAGAACTCGATGTTCTGATCTCGATGGATCTGAGGACAGCAAGTTTGGACTTCTAAACAACTTGAACGGTCCAACTCTCTTTAGTAGGTCACTGAAGCACTCCAACTGTTCTTCTCTACGTCTCAATTTTCATCAAAATACATCACACGATCTGTCTCTTCACGGATCGTCTTAACCAGCATATAGCCTGCACAAATCTGAAACCTTGTGCGCATACATTGGACCTCTCAATCTCCCAGCTATCCACCGACAGATCGTAAGAACAAGCTAACCCCTTAAGCTCCCTCTTATGTCAGTTCTTAATATGTGAGTTTTGCACAGATAATGATCAAGTAGCCCCCTTGTGTCCTTAGTATAGCATCAGGAACCACAAATTCTCGATCAGCATCGATAAGCTAAAACTTAGCTTGATTTTCTCATCTTTCGAACCTCATAACGTCGTCATTAAGCATCCAAATGAAGTAGATGAAGTTCTCATGGGAAGCTCACAACAAGCTTTACCACTTGGTGCAATAAAAGTGGACATTCAAGAGTTGTATAAAGTCTATTTTTAGTCTTATGAGCGTCTTGGAAAAAGCATAACATCAAATTTTGATTTTCAAGTAGGAACGATCCATGACACGACATCCACTCCCTCTAAACTTATGCATTCTCTGATATGCATTAGAGATACCAACCAAAGAGTGGACCGACACTTACATAATTTCACCATTCTCTTTTTCATGTTTATCGACTTCATCCTTAAGCTCTGCTGCATAATCTTCATCCTCGAAGTGAAACTTTGTCAAGATATTTGTTAGATCGTCCTCTTCATCTCTCTTTTTGAAAATCTTGACACGTTTACTTGCCATTGGTATCTTCAAGCTCGTTTGGTCTAACTCTCGTAGGGTGTGTGTTGCGTTGTTGTGAACCTTCTTTATCATATATAGATCAAATCATCGCTTGGAGAACTTCCGTAGTGCACTATGTTGGTGGTCTAGACTATTGTCTTAGACTAGCACCCAATCAACTTGCTTGATTTCTCTAGATCTTAGATGATTTTTTGATCAAATCTGACTTTGTTCTTCAGTCGTGCTTCTCGTAGTCTATCCAAAGCAACCTAGATGTCTTTAGATCTCCTCTTGAACTGTCTAATCAGAATAGCAAGAATTTCTTCCTTTGTCAGATTGTCCTCCCAAGGTAGCACACATGTCGGAACGTACTCTTCAATTGGCATGATAGGTTTCGGACTTGTCATGAGCCTAAACATGTAACTCATTATCGTGCCGTGCGTCGGTCGATCTATCCATAACACAAATTATAAGAGTCAAGACCACTCTTGCACTTTTCCATTGCAAGCCTTCACCAAAACCTTCACAATGAACGGATCATCGTATTTGCTCTTAGCGTTCTCTTCAGAGTTGTAGGTAGTTGTCAATGACGAATTCATCGCACATCTTGCAAAAAATTCGTGAGCCTCGTAAGCATCAAGCTCTCCTTGATCTACAATGATCTTCCTCACATATCCATATCGACTAACAATCTCCAAGAGAAATTTACATACCTCTTCAACAGTCTTTGTCTAAAACATCCTACTCTCAACCTGATTTGAAGGATCTTCTCGAATAAATACCAAGTACCTCATATGCCACAACCCAACCGGCATAGTCACCAAGTCTATGACCCACTTGAAGTGAATTGCTAACGGATAAGTTGGTTGTAATCCATCTCGGTGTCGAATATTTGAATAATCTGACATGTCAAACAAGACTCCACAAAAGATGCGACATCTTTATATATGTTCTTTCATCAATACAAATCCTTCAGCTTTGTAATGTGATCGATGTCTAGTCCAAAGACTATCATGAAACGCTCTAAGCAACTTTTGTTGACCTTCTTTGTCACCGTAGTGATATCTCACCCTTTTGCTTTAGCCGCTTCCAAAAAAACTCATCTTGCAACATGGAGTTGTAGACTTTTCTTCGAACTCTCGAAAACCTCTCATCCGTTGTCGAGGCGAGAGTTTCCTGGGAAGGGCGAACCTTCTAGCTGTGATACGATCGTGAAGAGGAGGACAAAATTCACACACGAAATACGGATCGCAAGAAACCACACCACCACGTTCTCGATCTGGCCAAGATAAAACACACGGCGTGCAAGTAGATCTTCAACTTCAGATCATGCAGATTGCAAAGCTCACGCTCAGTAACTCAGAATATCAGAAAACTGCTCCTGTGAAGCACCAGCGCGTTCACCTAGAAGCTTCCCGTTTTCTCTTCAGAAAAGTATGCGTACAAGTTGTAGGTCTCCTGTCTACTCGATTCTGTTCTCTACTCTCAATCCCTCGATATCAAAACTCCGATCAGACAGAAGTTCTCTTCAGACGTAACCTCTGTGTCAAAAATCTCTCCTCAGCTCTACTGTTTCTCTACTCGATAGCTTCCGCACGGTAAACTCTACACTGCTCGATGATCGACAGACTGCGATAATGCGATAATTCGATATTGCGATCAGAATTCTCTCCCTCCGGAGTACACCCCTCTGGGTTTTCCTCCACCCTACGTAACCTTCAGTGTCACCTGGCAGGGGTAAAAGATGCCCTAAACAGATGGCAGCAGAAAAATAAATCACTGATAACATATCTACACGTAAGAAGACTATTTCACTAAGCTCCGTAGATTCATCTGTACGGACGGCCACCGTTTCGGCCGTACAGTCAGCATCTACCACGTCCATCCGAAGTAACTCCACCACGGCTACCTCTGGCCACCGGAATCACCTCGTTCTGACACGTGGAACCCGAGTTATCATCATTGTCGTTTCCCGGCCCCCTTAAACTTCGAAGTGCCGTAAGTATTGCCTTAGGTATCAGTTTCACTTGATTTTTCGACCCAAGTGAATAATATTTTGGTACCGACTTGGAGTATCTTTGATGCCATCTCGCTACCCCAGGACTTAGAGGGCCGCAACCGAATTCGTACTAATTACCCGCCAACCCGAAGGTGAGAGATCCATTTCGAAACCCGGTGGTAATCTCCCTCTAGCATCCACACTAGGTGACTGCACTAGTGTAGGGGTAGACGGAGGAGTCCCGCATTCACGGTACGTTTAAGGGACATCTAGTGTCCCGCCCCTAGGCAACTTGGTTCCCCTCATATTCCCCCGAAGGGGCCAGCCTACTCCAAGCCGGTTGTGAGTCTGAAGGGATTTGATCCGGAGACCTCCTCCCTACAAGTTTCTCAGCTACACCACGGAAGCTGATCTCACAACTGGTTTTGAAGACCAGTTTCTAAGCTAATATGCTAGAAAGCTGCGGTATTTCATCTTTCCTTTGCTAACACGAAGTGCCATAACTTTCTCTAGATATGCTCTTTTTGTACATTTCAAATTTTAAACAAATACTACATACCATAATCTACATGAGAAAAATCTAAAAAGTATTTTTCGAACTCACTCTGATTTATGGTAAATTTCCCGGTATCAGAAATCTTGTAGAATAACTCCAAGTAACTTTTTGCCTGCAACTCCGTTTGCAACTTTTGAACATACCACGGTGATCAGCGCGACGAGACCTACGCCGTGGTGTTTTCAGATTTTCGAATGGACACTTCCTCCAGAATCGACTTCTCTGAGGTCTTAGCTTCACTCAGAGAGACTAACTTCTAACTGAGAGGTGAATTATTCACTATGTGGAATAATTCACATCACGACATCCACCCCCCTCCAACCTGCACATCCTCTGGCATGTGCCAACCTCTTTATCCTTCTGTCGTTTCATCATCATCATCACTATCCCTCGCCTCAGCCTCTTCAGTAGTCGAGATATCTTCGTCTCTTGTCATCCTCTCCTTCAATAATTCAATAACCATCGGTAGCAAGGCACGAGGGACTAGAATCGGTTTCAAGTCCCAAGGTACGTGAGGAACAGTGAAGATAACCATCGGAGCTATCACACTAAGATCCACACAACCAATCTCTCCAGCTGAGAAAGAAAATGTCTTACCATGGCTAACTATCATCTGCTCGAAAGCTTGTTTCTCCACTTCAGTCAAGAAGCCACCCCCTCCTATCTGGAGTTGCTCGAGTGTCTCTTGAGTAAACTCGTGTCCTATCTGTTTAGGATCTCTCAGTACAGGCTCAGTGGCCGCTAACTCCATCTGCTGTCGTGAACCAACAGGTAACTGGGTCGCCACTGGTTTCACCTTCTTCGCTACAGTTTTGTATTTGGTGTGAACCTCTGTTTCTTCACGAGAGCCACATCAGCAGATTGCATCCTTCCATCCACTCTCCAGTCTCGGATGAGGACGAGATTGCAAGCACGAGGCAATCTCCTCATAGGCCTTACGAGAGTGGATGAGGATCACCACCCTTCCTCCCATCTGCTCCATCAACCTATCTACATCATCCAACCAACGAACAAAAGACTGTACACCTACAAACTCCTCGTAAATACCCGAAATCATCTCATCTTCACCTAGAACTCCTGTACAGTGCAGATTTTCTACATACTTCTCCATCTGCCTCCTACTCTTCTCAGTCAAATCCTCTACTCGCGTGAACTCACTCCAATCATTAGAACTGAAAGTCATCAAACCAGATTTCCAACTATGTACAGTGTAGCAGTTTTCAGAGTCTTGAGCAACCTCTTCGTCAATCTCCTGTGATCCCACAGGCTGCTCAAGCGGGATCATAGTAGTAGCAGATCCGTCACTCTTGGTATCCCGTCCTACAAGAGTGGTTTCAGAAAACCCTTGCTTCTACAGATAGGAGAATCTCTCAAAGTCTTTCTATTTCGTTCGTGGTTCGTACGAACAGTCAGAAACTGCACAGAACGTCTATCATCTGGACTACGGATCCTAGCATAGTGAGATCCATCATCCATCACCTTCGTCTCTATTCTAACTGCAGTGATATAAGGTTGACCAAGAATCACAGGATAAGAAGCAGAAGACTGCACGAAAAAGTGCTGATCTACCTCCACATCACCCAGCTTCACTCTCACGTTGAGACAAGCGCCGTATAACTCACCCTTCTGGTTGTTTGCAGCTCGTAGCACCCAATCATGGTTCAGTTCGATAGGCCACTGACCTCTCTCGTACACCTCCCGTGACATGATGTTGATCTCTGAACCGTGATCAACTAACGCAGCAACAGGTTCAAGACTTCCAAGGCGAACTCGTGTAGCAGTCGTAGCACGAGCCCAGTGCCTTTTTCTGAAGTCACTATCAATAGCTGGACTCTCATCGCCAGCTTCATCATCATCGAATTCAGCAGTATTGGTACCAGCAACTAACGCTTCTTGCTGGTACTCTGTATCATCAGCCTCCTGAAAATGCACCTTGCCGAACTCTGCATCATTCACAGAAGCTCCTATAACATCTATCATCTGACTTTCTACTTGCTCGGACATCACCTGTCTCTTCCGCTTGATGATGTCGATGATCAGCTCGTGAAACTCCCTCTTTGCAATACCAAGAACTTCTCGAAGAGAAAACTCGATTCGCGCGTCAAGTATTCTCTGCTCCAAGATGCTCTTGAGATCAGTTGAAATCTCTATATCAGCTGCCAACTTGTAAGCCGGTCCCTTCCCTTTCTCTTGGGCAGTAAACCGTCTACCAGCAGTCGTTGGCTCCTGCTGGGATCTCTGCACGTCCTCCATCGGACCTGGTGCAGGTGGAGGAGTTGCAGAAGTAGATGGGACGTCTTCTGGAGGGGCTGCTCGTCTCCTTGTGACTCTCCGTCTATCTCCAGTCTCCTCTGGAACGCCAGTATCAAGCTCAGAGGCTTCTCGCCGCCTCTTCTCCTCCACAGAAGCATCTTGCTAGTGAACGTGTCTATCCACGTCCAAGAATGCTTTGATAGACGCAGCATCAACAGGATCTCTCCACCCTGTGACCCTACGGATAGTTTCTGCTCCTCTCTTCAGTACTTCAGAAGGAACTTGAACAGGTTTCTTCTCAGTAGTCCTATCTAGCAACGTAGGACTAGAAGAAACTTCAATGTGACCGGCATATACATCAGGATTTACCGGTGGTGCCATCAATGCATGTACAGTTGCAGCAGCTGTAATCTGAGGTAGACTCCTCATGCCTCCTCGTCCAAACTGCGTGCTTAGCGGCTCTCCAGTAGAAGAAAGGTGCAGCCTACCGTTCTGGTAGCGAACCACACCATCTCGCAGAGCAGCCGTGAGCTCTTGACAGTCCCCTCGAAAATGATCTTGACTGTCACACCAGATACATCTACGAACAGGAGCACCTCCTGGACGTGCAGCAGCAAGCGCCGGTGGCTGCTCTCTCTGCAGACCAGCTAACTCCACCTTCAGTTCTCTCATCTGTCGAATCAGGTCTTCGATCTGGTTCTGCTGTCCATGGTTCTCCGCAGGTCTCTGAATCGGTGCCCTCTGTGCAGGAACTGACACAACTGGCATCAAAGGAACTGCAGCCGGTACAACAGGTCTAGGAGCCGGAGTCGGAGGTTGCTGTACTTGAGGAGCAGCACGAGGTTGAAAGGCCACTTCTGCAAGCGGACGTCCTCCCACGGCTACTCTTCCTCGCCTCTGCCTTGTTAGTACAGCAACGGCGTCCTCGACTCTTCCCCAATCCATAGTAACTCCTCCTTCGGCAGATCGATCAGCCAACATAAAGCATAACCGATCTGCCGTAGCATCATCGGTAGCTTGCAGAAAAAGTTCAGTTCTCCTAGCATCTAAGGTTATCCTCTCAAGAGTTGAGAGTTGTCGGTATCTCCGATCAAACTCTCTCAGCATCTCATTCAGATTCATCATACGACCAGGTTGCTGCTCAACCCAGTCTAAGAACGTCCTTCTAGTGACTCTCTCTGAATCTTCTTCGAGAAACTCTTCTCGAAGAGATCGCTCGAAACTCATCCAGACACCTAGATTTCTTCTCTGTACATCCCTAACTTGGTCCCGCAACTCAGGGATTACAGCTAACTCAAAACTACCTATCATTTCAGCATCCGTAACTCTAACAAGTTCCATCTCTCCTCTGTATTCACGCAGATACCTAGAAATATCTCTACCTTCAAATCTGCCGCATCTATTAACTATCGCTTGCAAAGCTTTGGTAGATTTCAACTCACCCCCTCCAACGATCGGATGCTGTTGGACCAGGGCCGCAAGCGTCTTCAAAATCTCAGTTGTGTCGAGGCCAGATACAGATGTCGCTGCAGTCGCAGGGGCTACAGTAGGTGCTGCAGCAGACGTAGATGCAGCAGTCGTAGAGGTAGCACCAACAGCGCTTCCGCTCTTTCGATCCATCTTCCTCTTCGTCTTGGAACTCAACTTCACGGTCAATCACCCCAAGAAGCCTCTCAGTGGAAGCACCAGATTGTATGTCGAGGCGAGAGTTTCCTCGGAAGGGCGAACCTTCTAGCTGTGATACGATCGTGAAGAGGAGGACGAAAATCACACACGAAATACGGATCGCAAGAAACCACACCACCACGTTCTCGATCTGGCCAAGATAAAACACACGGCGTGCAAGTAGATCTTCAACTCCAGGTCATTCAGATTGCAAATCTCACGTACAGTAACTCAGAATATCAGAAAACTGCTCCTGTGAAGCACCAGCGCGTTCACCTAGAAGCTTCTCGTTTTCTTTTCAGAAAGTATGCGTACAAGTTCTTGGTCTCCTCTCTACTCGAATCTGCTCTCTACTCTCAATCCTTCGATATCAAGACTCTGATCAGACAGAAGTTCTCTTCAGACGTAACCTCTGTGTCAAAAATCTTCTCCTAGCTCTTCAATTCTCTCTACTCGATAGCTCTCGCACGGTAAACTCTACACTGCTCGATGATCGACAGACTACGATAATGCGATAATGGACAATGCCCTGAGAATTCTCTCTCTTCGGAGTACACCCCTCTGGGTTTTCCTCCATCCTACGCATCCTTCACTGTCACCTGGCAGAGGTAAAAGATACCCTAAACAGATGGCAGCAGAAAATTAAATCACTGGTAAAAAATCTACACGTAAGAAGACTATTTCACTAAGCTTCGCAGATTCATCTGTACGGACGGCCACCGTCTCGGCTGTACAGTCAGCATCTGACACCTCCACTCGAAGTAACTCCGCCACGGCTACCTCTGGCCACCGGAATCACCTCGTTCTGACACGTGGAGCCCGAGTTATCATCATTGTCGTTTCCCGGCCCCCTTAAACTTCGAAGTGTCGTAAGTATTGCCTCGGTTATCAGTTTCACTTGATTTTTCGACCCAAGTGAATATTATTTTGAACTCTACATTTTTCTACAAAAGAATTGGTACCGACTTGGAGTATCTTTGATGCCATCTCGCTACCCCAAGACTTAGAGGGCCGCAACCGAATTCGTACTAATTACCCCGTCAACCCGAAGGTGAGAGGTCCATTTCGAAACCCGGTGGTTATCTCCCTCTAGCATCCACACTAGGTGACTGCACTAGTGCAGGGGTAGACGGAGGCGTCCCGCATTCACGGTACGTTTAAGGGACATCTAGTGTCCCGCCCCTAGGCAACTTGGTGCCCCTCATATTCCCCCGAAGGGGCCAACCTACTCCAAGCCGGTTGTGAGTCTGAAGGGATTTGATCCGGAGACCTCCTCCCTACAAGTTTCTCAGCTACACCACGGAAGCTGATCTCACAACTGGTTTTGAAGACCAGTTTCTAAGCTAATATGCTAGAAAGCTGCGGTATTTCGTCTTTCCTTTGCTAACACAAAGTGCCATAACTTTCTCTAGACATGCTCTTTTTGTACATTTTAAATTTTAATCAAATACTACATACTACAATCTACATGAGAAAAATCTAAAAAGTATTTTTCGAACTCACTCTGATTTATGGTAAATTTCCCGGTATCAGAAATCTTGTAGAAGAACTCCAAGTAACTTTTCGCCTGCAACTCCGTTTGCAACTTTTGAACATACCACGGTGATCAGCGCGACGAGACCTACGCCGTGGTGTTTTCAGATTTTCGAATGCATACTTCCTCCAGAATCGACTTCTCTGAGGTCTTAGCTTCACTTAGAGAGACTAACTTCTAACTGAGAGGTGAATTATTCACTATGTGGAATAATTCACATCACGACACCGTCCAACCTGATTGCTTGATCAACATACTAAGGTATCTTCCTATGTCAAGCAATTCATCATCATACAACTCTTCAACAAATAACTCATCTTCCCTCCTTGTGTGTGCATTCGAACAAAACTTTACACCTACATTGTCTGTATCTTCATCCATTTCATCCTCCTTGTCGTATCGAGCTTGGGATAACGTATCTGCCATCGAATTATCCTTCTCTGCGATATGTCTAAACTCTAGATTCAACGACTTGATATATGCGGTCCACCGTAGCATAACAATATCAAGAGTCATATAATTCGTGATCATCTCTAACAACGACAAACAATCAATTTCAACCACCACCGATGCTCTAATCAAAACTCCTTCTCGGTTTTCATGATTGAAACAATATCTCGTAGTTCTCTCTTCACTTGCGGATCGACAGGTTGACGAGCACTTAACACCTTTGTTCCAAGCCTAATTGTAAAATTATCTCCATCTTCGTCATCTAGTCCTACTGTCCATCCAACTGCAACCGAACTTGTATCTACTATCAGAATCATCAATTTGATCCCGATGGATCCAAGGACAGCAAGTTTAGACTCCGGAACAACCTGGTCGGTCCAACTCTCCTTTGCAAGTCACTGAAGCACTCTAATTTCTTTTTCCTACATCTCAATTTCTCCCACAGCACACCACATGATCTGCCTCTTCATGAACCATCTTAATCAACGCGTACTTGCATAGATTTGAACCCAATGACACATTGGGCCTATGCATTGGATCTTTCAATCTCCCAAACCATCCACCGACAAGTCATAGAAACAAGCTAGCCATTTCAGCTACCCCTTATGTTAGTTCACAATAAGTGAGTTTTGCATAGATAATGACCAAGAAGCTTCTTTGCATCCTTAGTATAGCGTCAGGAATCATAAATACCCAGTCAGCATCTATGAGCTATGACCTAGCTTGATTTTCTCACTTTTCGAGTCTCATAAAGTCATCATTAAGCATCTAGATGAAATCGACAAAGTTCTCATAGGAAACTCAACAAGCTCTACCACTTGGTGCAATGAAAAAAAAGATTCAAAAGTTGTATAAAAAATCTATTTTTGATCCTATGAACATCTTTGGAGCTATAATGCATAGCATCAAATTTTGATTATAGAGTCGATCCACAACACGACAAGGTACTACGGACGGTATGTAGCCGTATGTTTCAGCTGCAAGTTCCCAAGGTAAGTGTGTCGTAAGGCTACTCCGAATGAAAGGTGCTGAGAAGGACAGGGCCAGCGATCTATCTGCAACCGTATCAAATAGAGTTAGAAAGATTGACGAGCTAATTTGTCAAGTTGCGACAACCTGCAGCTGAGCCCTTCGTATCCAATTTGTCTTCACCCATCCACAGTAAGTCTCGAGCGTGACTTCCCCTTAGTACCAGTATGTAACGAAGGCTTGAGCATCATATCGCCGTAGATAACTGACACTTTCAACATCCTCCAACTGAAGAGCCAACCTTAGGAATATGTGGTCGATTCCTCCACTGTTAGTAGTTGTAGCTTATCCAGAAGCTCGTCATTCGAGACATACCTAGGGGTTCGGAAGTGTAAGACATGTTGTTCATATTGCTAATGGACAGGACGAGTAGAAGCGAAATAGTAGCGTAGGAACCTCGTTTTCAATGTCTCGGTATACTGCAGCCTTTCAGGAGTGCGTAGAGCACAATCCACCTTAAATGGTGGTCAGCCTCAGTAAACCTATTGCCTCGGATACGAAACTATTAATCCATAAATACTCTCCCAAGTTCCCAAGTTTGAATGGAAATACGATCAGGATAGAAAAACAACTCGATGAAGCACATAGGAGATCATAACACAAGCATCCGTTTGCTTCATGTTAATTTAATTTTAGTATTTAAATTTAGTAGAATTCATTCAGAATTGTTCACTTATCAGAAGAAAATACTGTTACATTATTCTAGATATCTCAATGAGGACGACGATAACTCATATTAACATAATTTATGTGATTACTATTGCAGTTATGTGCATTAGACTGAAACACCCTCATGCCCAAATCTGGCAAATGCATAAATCACTGTGAATGTTTATTTTTTACAATTTGGAATACAAAGAAGATAAACTTATATAAATCACAAATATCCAAACTCCAGCGGCATGAAGTGTCCAAAATGTAACGTCCTATTATATATAAAATTTAAGGGAGCCTTAGCGGCCGAGAATCGGCTCAAGTGTGCAATCGATTATTGTATGACCTTGTTGAGTACTAAAACATCGTGAATAAACTGTCATACCTCTGATGTAAACTTTCTTTTTACGTAATTATCCCATGGACATGTATAATGTTCACTAATTCCATAGACTTAGTGATTCTATTAATAACACAACAAATAATTAACTCTTCGTGATTTGAACACATCACTCTCATTTTGAAAAATAGTTCTGAATATAGTATACATGCAAAAGTGTGGTTTTGGTATACGAACTGTAAAGGACAAGAACGATTTCGGGTGAGTGAAATGTTCGCTGAGGTAAGCATGACAAACATGGACGTTAGGATTTGTATCGGGATGGAGTCAAAGTTGAAATATTTCAAAATATTTTAGTGCCAGCGGGGTTTACGAATTCGGAATTCGTGCCTTCGGGGCGTTGTTGCGAACTGCCATCTCTGTGGACATTCAAACTCATTCTCTATGGACATTCTAACGCAGAGCTTTTGTCTCGGATTCTCATCAAGTCGTGCTAAGACTCTCGTCAATTCACGTTCAGTCTCAGCTTCTGGTTCGGTCTCAGCTGTTAGATGCAGGCGGGCGGAGGTGATGTCGCGTCTGGCAGCGCAGTGCTTCTTTACGATTGGGGGAGGCGATTCTCGAGCCTTGGGGCTAAATCTGAAGTTGTGGTTCGCTCTCTCCAAGGGAATCGACAGCGACTCGTTTCGCTGCCAACTCTTTCACTACGCTACTCACGAGAACGCCATCGGCACTACGGTAGTGATCAACAAAGTCATTTTCAAATACATAAACAAATTAAACTTCCGGCAAACGGTATAAGCTACAAGCAAAAGATGAAAGTGCCTGATCCAGTGCTTACCCTACGGGTACCGTCGAAAGCAGCTTACGTCCTGACCTCTCACAACCTCCCACTAAACTATTTTGCTGAAATGACGAACTCTCTGTTTTAAACCTAAGTCACAAATGCCACAATGTTCTCTGCTTTTTTGTCCACATTCTCCGAGAGCATCCCAAAACTTCTAGTATATTCTGATTTCCTTGTTGGCAGCCTTGCCATATGTAGAAACTCAAGAAGGTTGTTTGCCCAAGCCCACCGCATCTCGCTCGAAGATCGATATGGTCTTGTCTAAAGGAAATTTTCACATTGATTTCAGCTACATTCTTAATTTGACATTTTTCATCAAGAGTTGAACCGGAGGTTACTACAAAACCAGCAGATATCTTTGTGAAGTTGGGTTCCCCGAGTACTGTTCATATATCGAGTTCCTGGTTGAAAGAAGGAGGAGTGTCGTGAGTGACGACAGGAGAGGGGAAGGGAGAGAGTGTAGGTTGAGAGGGTGGAGTATGTTGGGTGGGTTAGTGCTGAATTTTTTATATAGTTTTTTATTTTTTATTTTTTAGTTTTAGTTTTAGAATTTTTACATTCGGTGAAAAATGAGTGAGTGTTAAATACTTTTTGATTTTTTAAGATTATTTGTTTAGAGTTTTTGAGAGATTTTTTAAGACTTTCTTGCTACATTTAGTATGTTTTTTATTCTTAAAGGATTAAAGTTCTATATTTGAAAGTACATTTTTGAGATATTTTATTACAGATATCGTTTGGTTGGATATCATTTCTTTTCTAGCTATGGGTACTCTCTCTCTCTCTCATATCAAAATCGACCCAAGACACATCATGTCCGGTGTGCGCTCAATTATTTACACCACAAGGAGTAAAGTCTCATGTGAGAAAGATGCACAAGAGCTATGGTTGGACCACATGAGATGCTCATGTTAACCGAGAACGGAGGTCTACACGTGCGATCATTACGGCATTGTTACTCTTTCTTCTTGGAGTTCCTCTTGAGTTGTGAGAGTGGTTGGGAGTCCACACTGACATTATTCTGAGATTGTTCGAGACGAGTTTTCTTTGTCCACGCTTGTTCAATCGATTATCACGTGCTCTCCATGACGAGGTGAGGTAAGCATTCCATCTACCTCTCGACTGTTGACAAAGAACACTAGGGACAAGACGGCATGGTTATTATTTCTCTTACTACCTTGTTGATGTCTTTGTTATACTTGAGACGGTAGAGTGAGACATCGAGAAGTGTCTGTCTGTCTTTGGAGATTTCGTGCTGGTGATTGGACGGTCCTATAAGAAGAATCAATATGTGTTGCACGAAGTAAGAGTGAGTCTGTCACTACACGTGACATCTCATCTTTTGCTCGCATCCGATGCTATAAGATGTTAGACAAGTTGGAGAATATAAAAGAGCTGCTAGAACATTGCATCTTTTGTCAGTGGCATGTCTTATTGAGGAGGATCACTTCGTTGTGTTTTCTTCATCTTCCACCAAGTGATCTCCCACCACTTGAGGTTCAGAGCTATCAGCTTGAAGAGTCATTATGTCTAGATAGATCTTTGTTTGCCGGTCTTGTATACAGCTCCACGTCTATCTTCCGGAGGTCTCAGATGGTCTAAGAGTACCTACTGGATTTTTTTCAGACAGACGACCCTTCTAGTGGTTTCACAGAGCTTTTTCATGTAGTGGTAGCAATAGCTCAAAGACATATTACTCATTCTATAGCTCATTTACTGGGGGAAGTTGAACTTTTGATCATGATGAAAGATGATAGAGAGATACTATCAATAATCATCGACAAAATTTTCTTACGACTTATTAGTCGTACCATTATTCTTCAGTTTTGTAATACTTTTCAAGATCATCTTTGTCTACACCAGTTTGGAGTTGCTACGCATGGAGGTTGTGAGTCGATGTCTTTCGGCGTTAAGGCTCTCTTGGACATCCATCCCGATTGGATTGTCCTACAGGTGAAAGTGGAAAATATTTTTAATAGTGTTCTTGCACTTCTATCTTTATGGAGCTCATGGATGATGATGGATCCTTGACGAGTCTCATTTTCTTCGTGCGATTATTCTATGATTCTTCCTCTTCTCTTTTTATTATCAGCACGGTCCTTCGATATAGGAGGTTACAGTCGTCGACTCCGCTACAGGTACTCGTCAAGGAGACCTTTTGGATGGACCTCTCTTTTCCTTAGCTCACTATAGAGCTCTCTTGACCACCGCCTTGGTTGCTCCAAGTTGTGTATTTTCATCTGTAGCTGATGACACGCATATCGTAAGTCCGGCAGATCAAGTATGTGATGCATTTGCTCACCTCGTCTCTCAATTGACTTTGATAGGATTGAGAATGAAGGGGTCAAAGTGCAAGCTTGGTCTTTCATAGGTATCACGTTTGACTTCTAGCTCCTAGAGGGCTTTGTTACACCTAGAGAGAGAAAAACGTATTTTCACAATATCGATGGATTCATAGGACTTCGTATCTCGATTCTTAGGTGTTGCTTTAGCGGATGACGTTTTGCATATTGAAGATCTCTCTAGGTTAGAGGACTCTCAGTTGTCTTTCATATCTTTTCTTCTTCCATAGCACGTTGTTCGGATTAGTTGTTCCGCACAATTCTTTGTCTCTTATCTTTATCTCGTGCCTTAGAGAGTTTAATAGGAGAATTATGAGGTCTTTGACGACATTCTTAAGATCGAGGACCTTTGAGTATGTGACATGACTTCTTGCACGTAAGCAGACATCATTGTCGATATCATGTGACGGGATGAGTTTGCTACTTATGGAAGAGACTGCTCAAACAACCTTTTCTAGTAGTTGGACCTTCTCAGCACCTTGACTTTGTTGTAATTTCCTTGTGCGAGATAGACTTATTTTGGAAAGATATAAGACAAAGGTGGAGTATCTACTACAGATGTGTCTCGATGAGACAAGAGATAGTTAGACTCTTGAGCCACGTGAGACACATCTCCGATTCAATACTTTAGTTATCAATGGATCCCGTAGACTACAATCCTCTTTGACGAGACATCACTTCCAGCATGTTCTTCATGCGCTCTTAGTTGATCCTTCTATCTCACGAGATAGTAGAGCTCGATTGTACTCTTGTTTGAACAAAGACACAAGCTCTTGACTCATAGCTCGACCGTACTTCGATATTGTCCACACGCGAATGTGATCTCTCGCTCGACACTTTGGATCGACATCTTGCTCGTGTTCTCATGATGAAAAACGAATAATTACTCATGATGTCATCAAGGATGTTTTGTTTGCTATAGCACAGAAAAGAACGATTACATAACATGGAGAAAGCATTGATATATCTTTCACCGAAAGATCAATCAGAACTGATTTATACATGATGTAGGAAAATCTAATTTCAATGACAGATGTAGTTATCACAAATTCAACATAGATTTCATTGCTATGACAATACGAGTGATCATTCATCCCTCAAGATGGACTTCATGTGTGATGACAACTAAAATATTAACCAATTAGAAAAACAGAAGAACTTTGCTCCACCCCATTAAACTTGGATTGATAGTCTCAATTTTCTATATTTCTATTCGAGATTGTACAAGAATTTATCATGAAAAGTATCAAAAATATCACTTTCTCCTTCTTTTTACTGCGTTCTCTAAACAACGAGTTTTTATTGCTTTAGAGGACTTTAGAGCACAATCCATCAGAGAGCAACTTCACCTCGTTAATGTTGAATATATATGGATTGACAGTATCAATATTAGACACTTTTATTCAAAATTGTGCAAAAATCTATCATGATAAACATCAATATCACTTTTTCCTTCCTTTTATTGCGTTCTTCCTTTTATTGCGTTCTTTAAGCAAAGAGTTTTCATTGCTCTAGAGGACTCTAGGGCCTAATCCATTAGAGAACAATTACAATAGCGATGAAAACTAATCCACCAGAGAGCATTACTTCATGTGTATACTATTTAGAAACGATAAACGACTTTAGAACTACAGATAAACGAGCTTCGCCTGATATTTTTCGTCCCTTCTTAGTTGGTTGCTTGGCCCTTCGGGTCCCTCTTTTCCCTTGTCAAGGAATGGATGGGTCTTTCCATCCGTTGGCTATTCATTGCGTCGCATTTTCTGCTTCTTGGCACACCGAAGTGTCTTTCGGTCCTAGAACACCCCAGAAACGTACCAAGGGGCTTTTCCTCCAATAAATGGAAGCTCAGCCAGAGAATGGGCCCGTAAAAAGTGAGGTGCTTCGCGCGCTCACAACGATCAGCAGACTGGATACGAAGAGTACAAGTTTCCCGTCTATGACAGGAGTCACAGGACGACATCTCGGTCTGGAAACGTCCCACAGACCTGCCTCAACTAACCTGCTTCGAATAGTGGAAGTATTTTCCATCTAGTTACCTGAGTACAAACCTCAAGTCGATCGTCAGTGTTAAATCACCTGCATCGAGTCTAGCAGTGTCGCTAACGACGGTACTTCGACCCTGGCGACACTCTTTACACCTGAACCACTCCGAAGTGAGCGGAACTGGATTACACGTTTCCTCACGACCTTCCTGAGCTGCGAGCCCTGAATAGCGATCCACCAACACTATGAACCCAAACGCAACACGGACATACCATGGTATACATTCTGTGATACAAATTTTATCTCTTCGCACGAGCCTATGTGATTACTATCAGCATCTACGATCAGGACACTAGACCACTGACGAAGAGCATCTGACGCTTCAGAGTACAAAGAAGTAGACCATATAATTTCTCTCTTCAACTCTGGGGCACAAAATCCTGTGAGGTTTCCATGTTTATGATTACGAGTTTCCGAAAAATGGTATTGCACTTTTACAACAATTTCTGTAGCCGAGGTAAGGTTACAGCTCCTGGCCCGTAACCGTCCAAAGCTGCTTTCGCTACTGGAAACTCCGCTCTAGCTGTCACACTGCCATCACGCACAACGATCATCCTTACCAGATCAGCAGTTGGTCTTACGGGCAGAACAATAGAGCTGAACCCTTTTACTGTGATAGAGCAGACGAAGTAAGTTGGGAAGTAAACTCAGGCACTTTTACTCTAAATCTCTTTGAGGAGAATCTCCAATTCTTTTGGAGGAAAGGTATCAAGATCATGAACACACGAACACTATTCTCACCTGCTTCGCACCACAACACATGGCATTCCAATTTTCTGAGCAGCTTGCGCCCCTGGATGCCCGCTGGCCAACAGGATACATCGATCGACACCCCGCTCTGCAATTTCAGCACCTGCCCTAAGGGCTGCCACAGCTTTCTTGGATCTGCAGCAAAAGATGACAATCACCCATATCAGTTCCCCCCATGCTTTTCCCGGAGCATGGGGAAGGAACGGAAGGAATGAAGGACAACCCAGTGGGCACCCTGGGTTGTCCTTCATTCCTTCTCTGTGACTGCTAGAATTTTGATTGGCTATTTAGGAATACTCTGTATCCATTTCACATTCTCTGCGTTAACTGATGCAAGGGCAGGGGTACCGATCACATATATGGTCCCTTTATCACTGACTTCCTTCTCCGTCCCACGTCTGGTCTCAGATGGTGGTAGACTTCTACGGGAGATGGAAGATTACTGGTATCTACTGAAGAGCATATGTACTCACGTCTGAATATAGTTTGTGTCAACTTCAACGCTTAGCTTTAACATAGATGCAACTTCTTCCGCCACCCTCTGCTTCTCTGCCGCAACTGTTGAAAGAAACGCCATCAGTTGAGCACCCAAGGGTCCATATGTCTAATACCAATCGTCTCGAGTTGCAGCATTCCTTGTCTCACAAACATCATCCACATAAACATCACCAGACGAAACAAGATACAAGGACTGCACACCAGCTCTTGAAGCAGCTGCCGCAAGTTGCTCGTCGAAACCAGTCGAGATTCCTTCGCCAAGTACCAGCTGACCGTATGCACTATTAACTACTACATTTTCATTAACGATTCTAATTTTACGTGCACGTTCTTCTCCAAGCTTTTCCACTAAAATCCTGTACAAGGTTACATAAATTATCAGCAAGTCATGGATTCACTAGCTTATCAGGTATACTTTCTGCTGTTATACTACAAAACAATATAAAGCCTTCGTAGATTAGACTGTTTACATAAGAAGTGAAAGCACTTCAAACTGAACTAGTATAAAACGATCACAAATGCACTCAAAAGAAGTTCAACGCTGTGCAGCCAGAATGCAACCCCGGAATATGAGGAACAGGACAGAAACGAGCTAGAAACCACATAATCCCTTCCCAAAGAGAAGCTGCAAAAGTTTATGCAAATGTAACACCAACCTTGCAAGCTCTTCCCCCTCCTTATAATACGCAGATATTACTACAAGGGGAACGCCAGCTTTTAGAACTTCGTCTACAAACCTGCGCATAACCGGAATAACTAAGAACCCGAACGAAGAACCCACGCCAGTGAACAACTTTCTCAGCACATAAATGCAGGTGACACTGACGCCACATCAAAACGTTACAACAGACGGCACTTACTGGTCGATGCCAGGTCTAAGAGGAAGAGAGCCCGCCACAGCAAGTGTTCCAAGAGCCCTCCTCTTTTGAAAACAATCACACATGATAGGGGTTAGATTGAATTCCGCATATTTTTGTTAAACAAATTACTGATGGATAACTTACAATTCGGTATCAGTTCAGCGAGAGTAGGTATATTATATATCGTGTGATCAAATGAAATGATTCCAAGCATCCATCACTCGACAGCTCCTGAAGTGCAGATACTGTAAATCAACCTTCGCTTCCATAACCTTCTTTACGAAAAGTTCCTTCTCGTTGGTAGGAAGTGCAGCCGGCCAGCCTATCTGGGTGGCACAGAACAAAGTTTAAGGCATGAGCAATTCTACACGCAGGCTCTGTACTTTGCGCACATTTCGTACGTCCAATACACAGGCCAAAAGAAGAAGAAAAGGGAAAAGGATATCCAGTGAAGGGTCTGGTTTAGCATCAGATACGAGTAAACCGAAAAACGTTGATCTCCAGAAGTCGGTTGCGAAATTGAGCAAATTACGTACTTCCCACACGCACAGGTTCGAAGTATTACACTGTAACAACCTACTACCAGCAAACAGGAGGAAGTTCAAAGAACGTACTCTGGAGAAAAATGCTGTTAACATTTTCTCTTCTACACCACCTGCAGCCCTGCACACTAAATCTGTTTAGCACCTCATTAACTGATTACTTATTTCCGACCATATACTTTCAATGAAACAAGAAGTTAAACCTGATAGAAAGGTGGGTAGAGAAAGAGAACCTCATTAGATCAGAATACACAGCCTCAGTCCATTGGGCGCAGTCCAACCCCATGTTTTGGAATGCTGGCAGTTCAAAAATTTTATTGAATGAGATAAATGGGCGGGATACCGAAAAATATCTTTTGGAAAGTCAACACCTCCAACATAAGACAAGGGAATTTGAACAGTTTTCACTCACCTGCATTGAACGCTTGCCTGTTTCCAAATCTATGCACGTCAGCAAGCACCCTGTTCAACCACTAGCGATTTCAGAAAATGGTCTCATCCGAGGAAGTGCTGAAACTCGAAGTTCAGCAGATAGTAGGCACCCAAAGAAGAAATCTCTATCATTATGGTCATGTCTTCCACAGATGCACGTCTGATAAAATGTAATAATCAACCCACTCGTGGAGGCTTGCGACCACTAAACGTTCTTATGAACTTATTAATTGTAACAGGTTAACCATGGTCTGTTCACACTGCTAGACCTAAGGACTTTCCAAACGACCTCTTAAGCAATTCTGCTTCGTCAAGCATGATGAGAACATACAACTCATTTAGAAAAATCGACCAGTCTCCAACTCCGAATTAGAATGGTCACGCCCTCCTTCCTTCAAGTGCGCATTAGTATAATAAGAGAATTTTCCAACTCTCTGCTCAGAGAATTACAGAATTTACGAATGAAAGAGGTTAGGACAGCCAAGGACTAAACAAGGCATATGAAGCGGACATACCCATCAACCTCCATAAGCACAGCTGCATTTGATTGGCTCCCTGGTCTGGTGTCTGGCTCCATGGCCCTTACCACACCGACATTCATCATCACTTTTCCACATCTCGTACCATCACCCAACTTCTTCGTGTAATTTTGAACCTTATCTACATTCGACCGTCGCAACTGCAACTTGCCAGGAATCAAGGATCCTCCAAAAGTGACACCACCCGTACTTTGCAGACAAAATTCTACCAGCCTTAAAGCCGCAGACTGGGGTGATAACGGGCCGACGACGGCCCTGTCCATTTCGCTGACTTAAACAAGAAATCGACCCTAGCACGAGTTCAAACCGCTCGAGGCTTTCAAGATACTCCCAACCGTGTCCCACTCACGCTTCTGTCCCGATCTTAGAACCAGAGCGTATTTTCAGCAATTTGGAAACATTTCCATCTCCGACTACGGTAGGCCCCAGACACTGCTATGTTCCAACTCGAAGATCAGGCTACAGTCGAGACAAGCATAAGCTGTTATAAAGCACAGCTTCGAGCTGCGTCTTGTTCCCTGTCAGACAACTCCTGTGTAACCATAACGGGGCGTTACAGTCTTCCCAAGCTCCAGGAGGACAATTCTGGCGCACCATCGCCACGATTCGGCCACGGCCCACGTGATGAAACAGTCGACTCTTTCAAATTCCAAGTCCACTGAACCTGACTATTTGCTCTCAAGGATACTGAAAGGCGGGCGGGGCGGGGAGCGCATTCGAAGCCCACACCTCTCCTTCCGCTTCCGTTTCGTGCCGCCCGCTGAGTGGTGGCTCTCGAAGTGGCTCTCGAAGTCTCCACTCGAGGACACATGTACAGCCACAAGAATTAGATTACGTACCGTCCGCGCTAATTGTCGCCTGTTGGCTGCCGTCCGCAGGGCAATCCCCTGGTGCCATTCGTGAAAGCGCCATGCCACGTCAGAGACCGACGGCTCGCGTGCACTTTTCCATTCCTCCGATGTTGTTGTCGTAGTTGTTGCTTCTGCAACTCGTCTGTGATATCCCACATATTCGGAGGAACGTCCTTACCCAATACTATAATTCTAAACTTCTTGCACGTCGTACTGGAGAATATGACCATGTGGTTACTTACATGTTGATCGCACGATGCAGATTCATGCATACGCGCACGACATCAGTTTGGTCGAGTTAGGAGTAGAATTAACTGTCAGTGTCCTCAGACTCCTCCCATTTGGACCGTCTCTGCGTGACTTTTATTTGTGAGCAACACTGACCGGATTCACCTCTAATAACCTCGAGAACTTACACCCGGATTATATCTAGCTCACGAATCGAGGTTTGAAGACTCTGATTGAAAGTACAGATCCTTGGTCAACTTTCTAGGAAGCTACTTCGCTCTCGCTTGTCTGTTGTGGCTGAATGCTCTGCCTGTAAGTTCCTTCGCTTCCGGAATCCGGAGATGGAACTAGGACACGCATTTTCTGCAGCGAAGGGACCACTTATATCACACGAACCGAGTCACCCGACAGAAAGAAGCTGTGAATCTCAAAGTTCGCTGCATAACTGATTTGTGGGGCAGCTTGAAGTTGATTCCGGCGATACAGAACCAACTTTAGTGGACCCTTTCAGGAGTGCGAGGATTGATCGAGATGCTGAGTGGGCCACGAGTAATTTCCGAATTGTTGGTGGTGCTCACGAGCCGGCAGAATAGGTACAATTGACTTCCCGACTTCGGGCCGCGGACTGAGGTAGAAGTCTCTTCGGTTGTGTTCTCCAAGGTTCTCTTGCTCACCAGCGGCCTGCTTGGTTGCTTGCACAGTGCCCAACGTTCGAAATGACTGACGTACTTCTCGGACCCCATACACTAGAAATCAGTGGCCGAGAAATCCACTGTACAACCGCTGTGTCCAGCAATCCCATTATGAAACCTGTGCAGAACGACATCCCATATGCTCATCATGAATCTGCTCGTGGACAGAGAATCGTGGACAGAGTCTAGAGCTCGTGGTCTAGACTCATAGTCTCATTCTGTTATTACTCCGCGCATGGTTTGCGTGCCAGTACCTACAGCGTTATAACCTAACAATGTCACTCTGAACATGGAAATCCCGTTACAGCCCAGTCTTGGCTGTAGGAGAAAACCACACCCTGTTGAAGCCCACCGCAGGTACCCACGCACACGGGTATCGTTCTAAGCGTTTGCGGCCTGGGGCCCAAACAGGCAAGGCAAACAAAGAAGGAAAAGGCCAACCAACGGGAGAAACAACATAAATAGCCTTCAGGACCTTTAGACCTTTCAGGAGAGTCTTAGCCACTGCCGGTCGCTGCTACAGAATATGCTTCATGTTACAACCTAACCATCGGCGGGTGGAAGTCTTCCACCTTGATCCACATGAGCGGGAGTATGGACCGTATGAGCACCGAGACGCATTCTTGTCCTAACTTAATCCCCTGACAGACGACCTTGTAGGGTTCATGTTAGATGCTTCAAGAGTCCTGACGAGAGTCATCCTCCACCAGGTTTACGCAGTACGTCGCTCAGAAGACTTGTAAGGAAGCAGTGTGGCAAAGCGCTCTGACTACCAGATTCCGGACTAAACCTGCATTTTCCTTTTTGCTCGCTGCGTGCCAACCTGTAGACCCAACGGCTGCTAACCCTCAGGCGCAGGTCGGAGACGTCCATCGGGGACGCGCCAGGGCTCAATCCCTGGACCTCCCTCCAGGGGAGAGAAGGGTACTCACCATCGCGCTATCCTCCGGGGGACTGCGACTACCAGCTCGGAGGCCTTTCTTGCTTTCAACCTGGCGACAGTCCCCTGGGGTCTGGTACCGCAGATCCACTTTCGGCTCCCTTCCCGATCATCCACATTACCAAATTAGAACCTTCGTTAGAGCTCACTGTAGGAATACATCACTACTGCTCACGGTGTCTTCTTCCTCTGCCATCCGTTCTCGGGTGGACACGTCCCGTACAAGGACCTTGGCTCTTCACAGCCGAGAAGTCCGCTTCCCTTAGGCATGTCACCCACTAACTAAAGCAACAGAAAACATTGTGTATTTTCCGTCGGTGACAGTGAGTGTATGGTGCATCCCGGTGACAGTGAAGCAGTTGTCGACTCAACGCTGAAAGAACGACATGACCTTCTTTAGGCGGAAATCATGAAGGCTGTAAGATACCTACTGGAAAAGTTGAAGATTCGCCTCAAAAGAGTTGGAACGTCAACGGACAGTATTTGACATACTTTACTGAGTACCAGTAACTGTACAGAAGCTTTCCCATAACTGTGTATTTAAAAGGAGCCAAGACAATGGGGCAAGAATGTAGGAAGGATCACAACTCTTTTATACACAAGACCCCTTACTCCAAAAGAATTGGGCAAGCTCCAGTGATCACAAATGGTCTCTGATTGTGCAGTTGAGGAATGGTGTTATCTGACCCCTGGTGACGTCTTTGGTTTCGGAACCCTCAAGCCGATGAAAAGGTGAAGTGTCGAAGTTTTCTCGGCACATGACGCACTCACATATATTGCCCGTCAGCAGGTGGTTTTGTTTCTGGTTTCGACATCTTTTCAAGCCGTAGCAGCTTCTGCTGCTTTTTCTGATATCTTCTTATAGCATACCAGCGCCCACCTCTAAATCCCAGCCCATATCTGCACCAAAAACTGAACAGAACTCAAACTCTCCACTAATAAAATTGAATTGTATAATAACCTTTAAGCTTTCTGCTTGAGTCTGTCAGTCAAACTCCTGGGACACGCAGCACTGCCGGTAGCACGCCATTTCCTCATATGCTCCAACCAGATAGCTTTACACATCATGTACGGCTTGGCTTTGGATTTCGATAATGCTCTTTACAGTGAGGATATTTGGTTGGTGCGGATTTGCCAGCACCAAGTACCATCCGACTCAGAATAAGGCCAAGCTAAGAGGTTGCAAATCGTACCCGATAACTAGAGTTGTACCCGCTGTGGCAGCACATGCTTTGTAGCTAACACCCACATGCTCAACCAAAGCCTTAACCTGCTCCTCTTCCATTTGATGAACATTTGTCATCTGAATCATCAGCAACATAACAGGCTTCAGTGAGATCAATTAAAGAGGCATGTTAGAACATAGAATGTTGATAAATCGAGAAAAACCCTTCCCAACGATGAATCCAAGGCTAACAAAATGATCGAGTCAAGTTTTAGCTCTTTCTTAGTCACTTACCACATGTTCTAATTGATTCAACCGATCTTCGACTTTCTTCTGGTGTATTTGACGCGCAGTGTAACCTACAATCAACAATGAAAGGAAGTAAAGACCAGTCAAACATAACAAGGAAATTCTTAGACTCCACATGATCAACTCTGTGACATGTGACTTCATCGAGCGAATCGTCACTAAAGCGTTCACGACAGACATGCTTAAGATCTTGACAGCACACGTTCGCTTCAGAACAACGGAACTAGGTCACGAAATTGTCCCCTGAAGAACTATACAGAGAATTCAGTCGACATCCGACTTTCACCCTTCCAGGGGGTGACAGATTCACTGCACGAGAACTTGTAAAGCAATAATTCTGCAACCTACCAGCCCATGCTGCTCCAGCTGACGCGATCGAAGCTCCGATTGTAAGCACGACATTGTGCTTCTCAAACACAGTCTACAACCATATGCCAAGTACAACTATGATTCAAGACCTCCACTTTGCTGTATATTTGCTCCACGCAAGAATCTGTTATATGTGCTTTCCTAAATTACATCGTCTCATCGCACAATCAGTCAAGCGACTACAATGTCAACATGTTCAAGACATGAGAAAGTGTCTTTATGAGCAATCTTTTTCACCGATCGTCTGGAAATCACTGTCCAAGTTTCAAAAGCAGAAATGTTCCGATACAGGGCAATCATATTCAAACAATCAAACAGGAGAGAAGGCGCCCGAATGGACATTAGCAGATACCTTGACTGAGTAGAATGTGTCGTGCACAGCACGATGCGCCTGAGCAAGAACTTGACGCACGTGCTGCATAGCTCAGCAGGAGGACATCCCCACGGAGCACTTTCTCGAGCGATCTGTTAACGTTAGGTATAGGGTTTGCAACATACTCGATTTTACAATTGCTTACTCCTTCGAACTGTCCAATCGACACTCAAAAGACTTGGGGAGCTACATTACATTCGAACCGTTCGAATCGGCGAATATTTCAGCCAAATGGTTGAATTCTCCTGTTCCACTCTATACTAACGTACGTAGTAAATCTTGTACTGCGACGTGAACAAGGTGAACGACGTGAACGTACGCAGTAATTGACGACGTGGACAAGGTGTTTCAATGGACTTGTGGCACTATCCATTTGCGATTTAGTCCGAAACTAATCAGAGAGGAGATGGTCTTTATTGTTAATTTTAAGACGAGATCATGACAATCTTGATCATCATGTTATGGGATTTTCATATATGGTCTACATATGACCTATATATTTGTTAATTTAGAGAACACTACACGACAAAAAGTTAAAATCGTACTATCAGTTGTAAAAATTAACTTACACCAAGAAAATGAAGCAATAAAGTTGCATAAGTCTGGTGTGGCATTGTTGGATTGAACGATAACTTTTTACTCAGCTATTCAAATGGAACTTATGAAGAATGTAAAAATTAGATAACTATCATTTTTACAAAAGTCATTCACGTCTTTGTGGATAATGTCCATGTTAAACTTTGCATATATTTGAGTGAAATGTGTGTTGCATTAACAAATTTTCCAAATTAAATTATGTAGCGACATATATAAGACATGTACATATGCATAACTAACAAGGATAAACCACGAAATTTTATCATTTTTAACAACAAAACGACGTGAGAAGAAGGATTAATAGTATGCTTTCGATAGTTGTTGAGTGTCAAATTACGCTCAACAAATTTGTTAGCAAAGACAACAACGAGATCTTATATTTTGAGAAGCATGCATATTCACCTCTTCCAAGTTCGGAAGAGGAGAATATGCATAACCATTTAATTAATACCTAACCCTTCCAGCAGGAAAGGTTAGGTATTAAATTAAACGTCTCATTAAAGTAATGTAATCTTGAGTACAACTCTTCGGTCTTGTATCTTCTGAAGCGCGAGAGCAGACTCGCCACTTATGGGTTTTTTCCTACACTCCCCGTGTTTCCAGGCATGGGATAACAAATAACATTATAAAAAAGTTTAATCTTTATGTTTCCTTGGTATATGTTTTCCATTTAACACTTGTATATTTTCTGGAGAACCATAAACGAGCAAAAGTTCCCAGAGTTCGTCGGGGATGTATATTTGCTGTGTACAATCGCAAATGTGTATATTTTCTAAGTGTACATTATTTTATGTTCTAACCCTTGCGACATGAAGGGTTAAGACAATAACTAATGTTTTAAAAAATGACACCATTAGAGGAGGATGGTGCTAGACTTATATCCCTTATGGCTTATGGTTTATATCTGGATGTGCTGGTAACTCTGAGACTAGTTAATATATATCAATTATGAATTTAAGTGAATTTTTATAGTAAATCATATAATAATTCTTTACAACACTTACACGTTCTCCAATAAAATAAAATGAATTTCGATGTACAAGGACTTGAGGAAGGATATTATGCGGTTTAGCTTAGACATGAAATCAGATACATAGATGGTTTTTGTTGTTTACAATGGAGGTGAGATCATGATTTGTTAATAAGTTTGATGAGATAAAGCTCTATTGTCCTATTAAGAAATATCTTTCGTGTATGATCTGTATCTGTGCTCATATTTAGTGGTTGGTTTCGTAAATGCTAGGAAAAGTTATGGTAGAACATGAAAAACGAATGAATATTAAGGTGAGGATGGATCATTCTATTTAAATCTATAAAGTCATCTGTAAGACTTGATGCAATGGTAATGGAACTTATTTAATTTCTATGATATTAAAATCATATAATTATTTCTAGAATATGCATATAAGTTGATATGAAGAGAAAAGTGACACTGGGTACACAATGAGTATTGATATAAATACTTTCTAGTGACTTGGTCTACAAATATTAATTAAATAAATTTATCTACATTTATATACATTTATATAATACTAAACCTATGGCGAATATATGCATGTCAATACAAAAAGGTCTTACTATCAACAATGTTTGACCAAACGTGTAACTCAATCATCGAACACTTCAGTTTTAACTCATGTTACCTTCATAATATTTTTGGAATTCATTCCAATAACATTAAATGAATTAAATTGATCTTGGAGTGTATGACGGAAGATCATAAAAGAATCACCTCTCATTTATATAATCTGTCTAACTTTGTATTCTTATTGTATTTTCTTCTCTATAATAATATGATGATCAATAGGTTTTAACAAATAAGTCTTGAGGATACTTTATTTTAGATAATGTTGTTTATGTTGTCAATATGTAAATCCATATCGACAGATGTGTTAGGACTGAGTGCACGTTGATGCATTATTAAACTTGTTGAACTAAACATTAAGTTTCAGTGAATATTAAATTTCATTATATTTATTAAATGGAAATATTAAGATATATTAAAGATAGATTGGTGATCCAGTTTTCATCTAGAATTTGGTATTTTTTTCTAATTGTTATTCTTATCTGAAAGTCAAAGAAGCGAGACCATCTTTAGTACTATTGTATATTATAATACAATTAATATATTGGAGAACTCGGACGCGAGATCGCTTTGTCAAATCGTATTTAAACCCCCTTCCTGGTACTAATGCTCTGGGTTACCCAGAGTTTTCATTTTCAGCATGCGGACTTAGCGGAAGAGAAAATCTGGGCTACCTAGAGCATTTCACGATACAGGATTGCGTCGCCGTCTGTGAGCGGTTTCCAGTGAAATTACTCATTTTTGGTAGATATTTTCCGGATTACTTTTCAGAGAAAAAAAATTTGAATTTCTGACATCTCAAAAGTTGCAATGAGTCAAACAAATCTGGACCACAAGCTTACGCGCGGGCAGGTTCATTTTGAATTTTCAAAACCTTTTTTTCTGGGCAGCTGCGAAAATGAAGAGGGGGCAGGGGCAGCTGCCTACTGTCTAACTGTCAGGGGCACTGCATGAGAGAAGCTCCTGCCCCCTCCTCCTCCAGCGCAGGAGGGGCAAAGCCTCCATCCTTCTGTGTTTTTGCCTCGTTGTGCATTTTGCCCAAGTGAGGCTCTAACTCTTTTGTTCCAAAGGTAAACTTCCCTCCTTCTCTTGGATTTTGTACTTAGCACTTAGTTTATTTTTTAGTTCTTTATAGTCATTATCGATTAGATATGTATATTCAATTTTAGTAAATATTTATTATATATTTTTCTGTTTACATTTTATATCTTTATTGATCTTCCATTTGTGATATATATTGTGAACTTGATGTTTTGTTTACTAACATATTTCTATTACTATCACAGATATTTGGAGCAGAAATTATTTTCTGTAAGAGTTGGTCCAGTTTTCAGCGCAACTTGGTGTTAGGTAATTCAGTCGTGACTTCCACATTATTTGTTTGTATATTTTATAAATATTCAGAGATAGATCTTTTTTCTGTATTCATGATATTTTTCCTATGGTATAGGTACTTTTTGGACAAGAATTTAAAAAGTCTATTTCTGTTGTCATCTTTTCTCATAATTTTGAATATGTAAATGTGGCTAATTGTAGAAAATTATTGTTATAGTTGCAGCCATGGCTGAGAGGCAATGGGAACAACATCCTTCTGACAAGAACAACTATCATGTTAGAAGAAGACCGAATACCGAACAGGTCATTAGGACTCCTGAGGACCTCTTAGACTGTTACAGCAGGTTGCGTCGTGCACTAAGTCCTACGTCAGGACCTGCTGCAACACACGCTCAGTGTTTGAGATGGTTGTTGGACAGAGTTGTAGGCCGTATAGACGGTCTAGAGAGAGCACGTGTCGCTTGTGTAGCCCAGTCCATCGAGGATATCCACGTGGAGGACAATCTTGCTGATGATGACGTTGATCATGTAGAGGCTGTGATTGTCGAGGATAGTCAAGCTATAGTTGCAGATAGTCAGGTTTTTGATTTGACGAAGGAGGCTCTTGACGACGTTCAGGAGGGACCTATAGAGCATAGAGAGGTTGAGTATGGATTATGGGACCGGGGGAAGATTTTGAAGTTCTATGATGTATTTCGAGTGAAGTGCCCAAGGCTAGGATGCACTCTTTATTGTCTCAAGCCTGTTGTCACATCTTACCAACAGTGTTGGCAGCTGAAGTTTAGTTGTGATGAGAGTCACACCACCGTGTTTGCAACCGGAGAGATGGAGAGAGATGGAGGATCACTTGACGTGATTGATCAGATGTATCATGCTGCTTTATGTGCCGGTCTGAGTTACACGAATGTTGCGAACATGTTGGAGGTGATGAGGTTGAATGTGCCCACCGAGTCGCATTAGTATGACTTTCAAAGTGACAATAGTCGAGTCATTGGTTGGTGCAACGCAGCGGAGGAAATATGGACCGAGCAAAGAATCATTGCAGTCCGAGCTATTGACATCCACGGGTTAGACCTCATTATTCCTCATTGTGTTTGACTTGAGTCAAGTATTGATGTCAGCTTTTAGTACTTACAAATATAATTTGGTGTGCAGAGCCATTGGTATTACATGTCGATTGTAGATGAGACTCGTCTCGCAACGGATATCATGAAACTGTGCCATTCATCAATGTTGCTGATAATCGAGTTATCGAGATGATAACCATGACCGGGGTGGAGGTCACTAGTTCTTGGAAGATAGAGACAGCAGCCGTGGAGAAAGACATTGTCACGTTGAAAGACAAAGGTTTGACTATCTCGGAGATCATCCACAATGACAATCGTACTGTGGACACATTTATCGAGTCGTGAGTCTCTTTTCATTGTGCTTTTATTTATTACGAGTGTATTTCATGTACATTATTTTCACAAGTAACCCACATACATGTTTATTACGTAGAAATGGAATTTGTAATCAAAAAGATCTTTGGCACAAGGCAAAAAACAGTGTGCAAAAATTCAAGGAGGAGTTGCAAGAGATAAAGATGTCATCCAGAGACCGGAATATTGAGGAGACACGGAGCAGGAGGGAGCTAGCCGTATTCTCGGTAGCCCGGTTGAAAGCATATTGTCGTACGAAGAGTCTACCTCTTAGTGGCAGTAAGGCGGACTTTGTAAATCGCGTAGCTGAGGACTTAGGACTATCTGCATAAGACTACTGGGCACCTAAACGAGCTCGAGGGTTGAAGTATCATGAGCTGGCAGTACATGATATAGCATACAAGTTGAAGTCATGGATTTACACTTGTGCTCGTGCTGCACGTGACAGGTATTCACTACATATTATGCAAATTATCCTTCGTCTTTATGATTTTATTTATTCATTGCTAATGTGAGCTTGATTTTTAGGGACGACGAGGGTCCGCATTTGATGGTCTTTGATATCCTCGCAGCATTTGGCAGGTGACCACATGTGGTGCCCACAAATTACAGGATTCACGAATTTTTGAAATTTTTAAGATTAATAACTTGTTTGTATAACTGAAGAAGCGTTGTTACTTAAGATTACTGCTTCCTTAGAAGGAAGATGATCTTATGAGCTTTTTGAAATAAGAAGTTGACTTCTTCGGAAGACGATCGTCTTCCGAAGAGCGTCTTCTCAGTTGCGTCTTTGGAAGACGAAAGACAGCGGAAGACGAGAAGACGGCGGAAGACAACCATCTTCCGGAAGACAGCGACCGCGAAGGCCTAACCATGAATTTCCAGGTAAAAGAGTAGGTGTACCTACTAGGTAACACCAAGGTGGTAGGTAGGTCGGATAAGCCATCTAGGTCGAAACCCTTAATATGCGGGAAAGATGCACAGGAAGCGCATTAGCGCATTCCAACTTCCTGCAGCAAGCACGCTTTTTGAGAAGATCGATTTCAGAGGGTGAGCTTCAAGCAAGGAGGCAGCGAGGTGAAATTGATTGAGGATAGGATCGATTAGAAGCTAGAAGGAAGGCGAGGTCGAATTGCTGAAGCGCAAGAAGCGTACTGATTGAAAAGCCTAGAGAGACTAGAAGACTGAAAGGCTGGCAAAATGAGCGAGAAGAGGTGAGGGTCCATTTCGGGTCTCTTCTCTCCGACCCATAGCAGCCATTCCTTCTTCTTCCCAATTTTAGGAGAGAGTTGTGAGAAGACTTGCTGGCAGAATCTGGAGAGAATGGTCGAGGGTCATGTCTTCTCACCAAGCAGCAAGCTTCTTCTGAGTGCGTACGAGAGGTGAGAAGTCAGAAGAACAGAGTGCAATTGTCTTGAGTTTGTTGCGAGGATAGATTACGCGTAGGAAGACGAAGACAGGTGAGATCAGTGAAGGGAAGCCTGACTTCAGGAGGTCTTCTGAGAAAGACATTGAATCGGAAACTATCCCGGGTGTCTTCCCAGAGGTCACTATCACCGCAAGAGCCCGCAACCATCTTCTGAATCTGTTATGCACTCTACGTTTCGCGAATCTTGTATCTTCTGATAGGAAGTAGGATGTGATGCAAGGTGGGTTGTCTTCTTGGTGATCCATGCGAGGCCTTGCTTAGACAGGATTGTTTAGATATAGCTCGGAAGACGAGAGCTATCTAGGAAGTACTGTTAGAATCTTGGAAGACGGAGTAGCTGTCTTCTGGAAGACTAGTTTCGTCTTCTAAGAGTAGAAGCTAGACTGTGGGCACTTGGAAAGGACTGAGCCTTCAGCTCATAGTAAGTGCGTGTGGCTTAGTGCAACAGATCTTCCAGTATGTCGATGCATCCTCGAGGGATGATGTTACCAGCAGCGGAGTTGGCCGAGGCCACACCCTTTCTCAAGGAGTTGGGTCTCGACTTCTTCTTGTGGAATTGAAACCTCGCAGATCAGGGACTTCTGGAGGAGGTGTGGGCAGCGTTACCACCCCGTAACCGTGTACCTGCGAAGGCAGGAGTAGCTCGAGGAAGACCATCTTCATGGACTGAAGATTGGTGGCGTAAGGCTTTCCATAGGTCAGAATCTGAGGACCAAGGGTGTTGGCTTGAGAAGAAGATCTTACCCAGGATCGTAAGTGAGTGGCATGTGCCTGGAAGCACAACTTGCCTCTTCGTGGAGGATAGGCAGGGAAGGAACTGGTGGAAGATCGAATCTTATTGAGAACCGAAGAAGCGACTTCTGACGAAGCTGTTTCTGCATCTCTTTTCCAAGGGGAAAGCGCAGAAGACGAGGTACCTTGGAGATCAGGACGTGAAGTTCCTGGAAGCCGTGTATGCTAGAGAGAATGTCAACTGGGGCTCATTCTTCCACGTATATGTACAGGCGGAGCTAGCGTACTTAGGTACCCCGGCGGGAGGACACTTGACACCTTTCCTTTGCTACTTGTACATAGCCATGGGGGATCTCCGGGACGAACAGTTGGCAAAGTATGGGCCAACATGACAACAGGAGATGAAGGAGGAGACCTCGGAAGACGACGACCGAGCAGCAGCCGCAACTCCCCCTCCAACTCTGATGCCACAGTTGAGGCTCGGCTCTCACCAGAAGACGCTTCTGGTGAGAGAAGACGAGTCTAGTGGGTCGGAAGACGCCACGCCTCCGAGGAAGATGGGTCCTAGAAGTGTACATAGGAAGCCCACCTCCCTCATTCACTCAAGATCAGAGTCTGACTCGGAGGAAGAGCCGCTGAGTACCCAATCGGAGCAGAAGACCGCTTCTGCAACACCAGGGAGTCTTCCGAAGACTCCAGAAGATAAGAGAAGAAGGGATACTCCTACTGCGATGAGGGGAAGCGCAGTGAAGAGAACCGCTTCTGCCATGGGGGGAAATCTTCCACCCCGGAAGATGAGAAGAGTGGCTTCTTCTCGTGCGCAGAAGATGAAGGTCATTGTGGTGGAAGAGGCATCTTTGCCTCTGGAAGACAAGGTCGACACCTCAGAGCGAGTGGTGGAGATGAACTTGTCTTCCGCAAGAAGAAGATTGGAAGAGTTCAGCGCCTTCTTCCACACAGAGATCCAGCCAGCTATGGAGCTTCTGGAGAAGAGAGCGAAGGCTCAGGAGAAGCCGCTACAGTCTGGATTCGGTTTGCGCACCTTGCTGCGACAGGAAGAAGACCAGAAGAAGACAGAGGCGCTGGAAGCTAGTCTCCGCACCATGGAGAAGCTCGCAGCAAAGTACAAGGTGGAAGCAGCCGCTTCTGCCAAGGAGCTTGTGCAGCTTCGGAAGAGCAACCAGGAGTTGTAGTTGCGTGTACAGCAGCACGATCAGGAGGTCCTCCGAGTACGAGAGAAGATCATCGCCCTCGCAAAGGAGAAGATCACATGGAAGACGCATCGAGAAGCCGCAGAAGCACGAGTTGCAGAAAAGAAGATGCAACGGGAAGCAGCGGAAGCTCGTGCGTAGGAGATGCTAGCACAGTCGGTGGAAGCGCTTCGAAAGAAGTTCAACTTCACCGCGGGTAGGAAGTTACTTGCCTTGGCTAGAGGATGGGACAGCGAGTCCAAGATAATGTTGGTGGAATGCAAGGAGAGCATGTTCAGGTTCTTGGATCGGCAGATAGAGGGAGTGAAGACACTCTATGGTCTTCCCTCGCTTCCGACACCTGCAACTGTATCTTCTCAAGCTCCAGCACCATCTACTGGATCCGGAATGGAGAAGGAGGAGTTCGACCTCACTGTGCACTTGGTAGTGACAGCGTTGGAAGCCGAGGAAGACGCAGCAGCAACGACAGCAGGACCAGCGAAGAACGATGAGGAGGAAGCCACCTCAGTGACACCCGAGGTAACTGCATGGCTTTCTAGCTTATCAGAAGCCGCGTTAGAAGCTCCGATAGGAGCAGATCAGATAGAGGTTACCTCCGAGCAATCAGAGTAGATAGTAACCAAAGTTGACTATTCCAGATTTAGTAGGGCCGAACATGCTATCTTAAGGGTGGCAGTTTTTCAGTGTAAAATTAGTTCAGATACCATGTGGCAGCATAGGTAGCGTAGGAGCAACAAAGTGGATGGCTAATTAGGAAGGGGAACCGCTTGCATATGGTGTGGCAACCTCCTGTCAGCGCCTCTCTCTCCCTGGTGGTCGTCTCCTCTGATTCTCATGGCAGTGACATAAGTAGGATCGAAGAGTAAGAAATGAGGGTTCTGTAGGCTCTACACACACACACATCGATTTGACGGTGTAGACAGGAGAGCACACACAGACACATGATAGGCATTATAGTGTACACTACACCCGTTGTTGGAAACATACGAATAGTCTGGGAATACACAGGAGGGGTCTGCATGCTTGTTACCAGCAGTGGTTTGAGGATGTAGATAGAGGTAGTGGACAGTTTAGGACCAGGGAACGACATCCTCGTGCAGTCCTGTTGTCTAGACTGATGTGTCGATGAGTAGGCGCAAGAAGTAGAGAGAGTGAGCTTCCCAATGCCAATGTGACTTCTTCTCGGGGAATGGATTGTTGATTTGAGTGCAGAAGCTTTGTTCATGTCTTAGGGGTGGTGGGTTTCCTTGAATTCGCTCCCAATTGTGCATGAGAAGTGTTCTTCTTGAGTGGCGATGACTATCAGCAGGTGTGGTATTGTAGCTTGACTCGTCCAGTAGAGCACTTGGGATCTGCGTTGTCGTATTGTACATAGGTCTATACAGTGAAAAGTATTGCAGAGAGACTTTTTTCTATATTGTGTAAAGGAAGCTGCCCTGCAGCTTAACAAGCTAGGCAGGAGCTAAGCTGGGGCTATGCTTGACAAGCTGCCCCCAAGCTTGGGTTAGAATATCACCCCTAAAGGTGTCGAGAGACACCAGAATGCAAAGCTCGACGAGGAGAGCGACCTCATGCTTCTAGTTTTGACAGAAAGTGTTTTAAGCAATAGTTAGTACGAGTTTTAGGTTGTGAAATATGTGAAAGAGGGAAATCTGTCGATTCTGGTTCGTGACTCGAACTCAGAATCGGATAGCGTGAGCGTGTAGGTGTTCACAAATACTATAGTTTTGACTCCTTGTTCATTAAAAACGGAGTTGTATAGAGAAGTTAGTGTAGGAAAGACTAGTAAAGATCTTACAGAAAAATTTCTTCAGGTAAACATATGTACAAAAGTTTTTACCTTCTTGAACGGAACCAAAGGCCATCCCAGTGATAGGGCGCCTGCCTAGGAAGGAAGTGGTCTCAGGATCAATCCCCCCTGGCCTCTGGTTTCTATTCCGGCATGTTGGCCTCCTGGAAGGAAGTATATGTTGGATATGCAGCCACGTCCTGCATACCTAAGCCTCCGCATGCCATCCTGAATATACTATGGGAGATACCTGGTGCGCATATGGGGGGGATGTGAGCCCTGTGGGGCAGCCTCATAAGTGTTGGGGCTTCGGTCTACATTGGATGCCTTGTAGTATATTCAGGGTGGCATCAAGATGGCATCGAGGGCACGGGAAACTTTTGCTGAATATTATGTACGCATAAGGACAGCAGAGGAACAGCTTTAGATGGGGCCTTAAAATTAAAGCGAAAGATTACAGTGGAAGCGGAAGATTACAACGGAAAACTGAAGCGGAAGATTACAGCGGAAGCGGAAGCGGAATATTACAGCGGAAGCGGAAAACTACAGCGGAAGCGGAAGATTACCGCGGAAGCTTGAAGCGGAATATTACAGCGGAAGCGGAAAACTACAGCGGAAGCGGAAGATTATCGCGGAAGCTTGAAGCGGAATATTACAGCGGAAGCGAAAAACTACCGCGGAAGCTTGAAGCGGAATATTACAGCGGAAGCGGAAAACTACAGCGGAAGCGGAAGATTATCGCGGAAGCTTGAAGCGGAATATTACAGTGGAAGCGGAAAACTACAGTGGAAGCGGAAGATTACAACAGAAGCTTGAAGCGGAAGATTACAGCGGAAGCGGAAAACTACAACGGAAGCGGAAGATTACCGCGGAAGCTTGAAGCGGAATATTACAGCGGAAGCGGAAAACTACAGCGGAAGCGGAAGATTACCGCGGAAGCTTGAAGCGGAATATTACAGCGGAAGCGGAAAACTACAGCGGAAGTGGAAGATTATCGCGGAAGCTTGAAGCGGAATATTACAGCGGAAGCGGAAAACTACAGCGGAAGTGGAAGATTATCGCGGAAGCTTGAAGCGGAATATTACAGCGGAAGCGGAAAACTACAGCGCAGTATGTATGCAGCCACGTCCTGCATACCTAAGCCTCCGCATGCCATCCTGAATATACTATGGGAGATACCTGATGCGCATATGGGGGGGCTGTGAGCCCTGTGGGACAGCCTCATAAGTGTTGGGGCTTCGGCCTACATTGGATGGCTTGTAGTATATTCAGGGTGGCATCAAGATGGCATCGAGGGCACGGGAAACTTTTGCTGAATATTATGTACGCATAAGGACAGCAGAAGAACAGCTTTAGATGGGGCCTTAAAATTAAAGCGAAAGATTACAGTGGAAGCGGAAGATTACAACGGAAAACTGAAGCGGAAGATTACCGCGGAAGCTTGAAGCGGAATATTACAGCGGAAGCGGAAAACTACAGCGGAAGCGGAAGATTATCGCGGAAGCTTGAAGCGGAAAAACTACAATGGAAGCGGAAGATTACAACAGAAGCTTGAAGCAGAAGATTACAGCGGAGGCGGAAGGAGGAGAATTAGAGTTTAAGAGGGGGGCAGCTTAGCTAAGGCCCTGCTTCTGATAAGTGACTGTGCTGATAAGGACAGCAGGGGGCAGCTTAAGCTGGGGTCTTTACTTTTAGGTAAAATACCTGCGGCGACTTGGGATCGAGAGGACAGTTTTTGCAAAGGAATGTTTTCTGAGAGAGCTGAAGCGGAACACGCAGGAGAAGCTAAGAAGCTGGGGAAAGATCAAATTGGGGACAGATTGAATTGGGAGGCCATCGTAGGGAGAGGGGCAGGAGTTTTAAGCTTGGACGTTGTCCAATAAACTGTACGGAGGAGAAATTACTCTCAGGAGGCAGTTTTATTGAGAGAGATCGTTTGAAAATCTACGGAGGACTTTTGATCGACGCATGATCAAATTTCTGAGAGTTTCAGTTGGGGCAAAGAGAGGAATAAGATTCAGGGGTCCGAATTTCACTATTAGGTTCAGATTGAGACGTACTGGGTAGACTTTTGGCTTGACGGGTGAAGACAGGTGCGCAGGAGAGGAAGAGAGAGATTTTCTGTACAGTTGGAGAAATTGGTGGTGCAGACGACACTGTAATAAAGTTAATTGAATCTTGAGAGACCTATGTGTGTACCCAGGGTGTGTTTGAGTGCTTGTTTTTGTAATTGGTGAGCACAAGGAGCAGTGTTTTGAGATCACATCGTCAGCAGCAACCTATTTTCTTTTCTGGTCATTTTTCTCTGATCGATCACAGTCAGGAGGTCCGCCCTCCCCAAGAAAGACTCTCAACACGACAGCGTACGGACGGTCTTATGGGTAAGAGATCTCAAAAGACAGAGTAGTCAGAGCAGCGAAGTGAAGAAGAAAGAAGCCTTCTTCCCACAGCAGAAGACGACATCCTCAAGAAGAAGACGGTGCGACCGTACACATGTTTGTTGTCTTCCTCCCCAAACTATTACAAGCAGGGATGGCTTGTTAGTCAGGATCCGGACTAGAAGCCTGTCGGAATCTTAATTTCTCCTTTTCATTTTGTTTTCTCTTGTTTGGATTTTCTCTTTTTCCCCATCTTCTCCCATCTTCCCCATCTTCTTATAGGAAGGAAGTGGATGAATAAGATGTTGGATGATGGTGTAGTAATGACCGCTTGGGCTACTCTGAAGGCAGCTTTCTGAAGAGGTTCAGAGGAGTGGGTTACGATCGTATGACCCTCATAGAGCTTCAGAGGCTCGAACGAAAGAAGAAAGAGACACTGCGGGATTACACCGAGAGGTTTGAAGATCTCCTGGATCACATCCCTCAGAACCAAGAAAGATCCGGCTACTGTGCTCAGCAAGCTGTGGACTGGTACTTGGGAGGATTGTCTCAAGATATGAAATTGTACTGCAGAAGAGGAGGAGATGAAGATTTAGCAGAAGTACAGAAGCATGCCGAGCAGTATGAAACCTTGAGCATCACTCGGAATATGACGAAAGACAAAGGGAAGACCTCGAAGAAGTCCAAGAAGTCGAAGAAGTCTTCCCGGAAGACCAAGAAGAAGTCCAAGTCCACTGAAACTGATAACAGTGATTCGGAAGCAGCCTCTACTTCTGAAGAGTCTACTGTCGAAAGTTCATAATCCGAATCTGAACAAGAGAAGAAGACGCGGAAGAAGAAGAAGGAGAAGACGCGAGCAAGGGAGGAAGTTGTGCAGAAGATGCCTCAAACTCAGATCATTCAGTCTGCACCTGATCCCCGCATCGATGAGGTTCTGAAGCAGTTTGCCGACCTGAAAGTTCATCTTCTGAACCAGAAGGACAAGCGGAAGCAACCTACAGCTTCCCGGCCAAACCTTTGGTGCAACCTTTGCAACTCTTCTGGACACACCAGAGATCAGTGTACGCAGGACCAAGCTGTCAACTGGGCAGGATGGGAAGAAGACGACGAGGGATATCTACACGATCCCAGTGGGAAAACTTGCTATAGGATCGAGACGATACAACCCTTCACTCCTACGCCTCCTGCCCAATATAATCGTTATGTACCGAGGGATAGAGCTAGCAATGTACAGACCAGGACACCCTGGCAGCCTTCTTCATCACAACGACCTCTCAACCCTCTTCCTGGAGCGTGCAATAATTGTGGAGAGACAGGACACTGGTGGTCCACCTGTCCTCATCCGAGAAGACAGATTGGGCAAGTGCCCTTGTGTGGGAACTGTAAGGAAGCCGGTCATTTCACATGGAATTGCCCTCAGACCTTACGGCCACGACAAATGGTGAGATTTGTAGATACCACGCCTCCTGCAGAAGCAGCATCAACTTCTAAGCTCGAGTTACCAGTGGTACAGCACATCACGGTAGAAGAAGAAGATCCTGGGGATTGTACGGATTGTCTTCATATCGAGGAAGACGAACCAGACCCCGGGAAGCGCGAAGGAAAGGAACCTCAGCTGCAGAAGACGACTGCAGCTCAGAAGATGGAGACACCTGAAGAAGCGTCATCTCTCACTTTGACGGATGGTACTGTTTGGAATCCTGACCCGAATTCAGATAGTTGGCCTTCGGAGGAAGTCTTGGATGAAGCTGTGTTCAAGGTAAGTACCAGAAGCAAAGGGAAGTCAGAATCTCGTCAGAAGGACGTCAAGAAGAAGAAGCAGCGTAAGGAGAGGTCATCTTCTCCTGAGCGGCCATCTTCTCCTACTTACGACCGAGAAGATCCGAAGTACTTTGCTCCTGACATTAGACAAGAGGTTGAAGCGATCATGCAAGAAGAGCTGGAGAAGAGACGGAAGATAGTACAGCAGCTTCCTACACCGAATACGGCAACACCTGTCTCACGGGAAACAGCCTCCAGTCGAGGGAAGACACTCTTCTGGTCTTCCACCCAAGGAAGCAGCTACTACATCTTCTCTTTTGGAAACACCAGTCACTCTTCTGAAAAGATCTCCGTACGACTTCTTGCGAGACTTGTGGAATCAGAAGACGGATGTAACCTTCCAACAGCTGTTGGATGACAACGCTGGTTACAGGAAGTTGTTACAATTTGTGCTTCGAGGATCGAGGAAGAGGAGGGCAGCTAAACTTCCCAAGAGCACCCCGATCCTAAGAATAGAGCATGAGGACTTGGGAGCCCCAGAACTCGATATGGAGATCCATGGCTGTCTTCTGAAGAAGGTACCCATTGATTTCGGCTCCGGAGTTAACATCACGACGGAAGAAACGGCGCATGCCCTAGGCTTCACTGAGTTCCAGCCTACTCCGAGAATTCTCAGAATGGTGGACCAGACCAGAAGATGACCTTTGGGACAACTGAAAGATGTCTTGACGGTAATTGGTGGAGTATCTTTTTACCTCACTTACATCATTTTGCGACCTGTAGCTAAGGTTGGATATCAGGTGTTGATAGGAAGACCATGGTTGTATGCTGCAAATGTGAATACCGACTGGAGAAGACATCGTTTGAGATTTCCCAATCCTACACCCAAGCCAGGTGAGAAGAGTAAGGTCTCGCTTCCTTGGATCAAGATTGGACACCAAGGTGAAACTCCGTCTACAACAGAGGGGTACACTTCAGAAGACTCAACTGCGTCTTCTGACAGTGATGAACGGTATAATGAGTTTGTGGCGAATAACGTGTGTACTACAGAAGTAGCAGAGAAAGTAGAAGATGTGGTCTGTGGATACATTGAGTGCTACGAAGTTGCGGAAGAAGAGCTTCCAGAAGACGAGAATACCGTCTTCCCTTCGGAAGATCCGACAGTTGGTCTTCCAGAAGACGAATCTGAACCAGAAGAATCTCCCAAACCGGAATACTTTGGTGCCAGTGAGTACAGTCACACCGAAGGAATGGTAAACCCGGATGATCTTCAAGAGATGGAGGTTGCTCCTGGGAAGAAGCTGAAGCTTTCCAAAGTGATCGAGGGCCAGCAGTTGGAAGACTTTCGAGAACTTCTAACGGAGTTCCAGGATGTCTTTGCATGGACCATAGAAGACATGAAGGGCATACCTCGAGAATTGGGAGAGCATCGCATCGACTTGCTGGAGGGCGTTGTTCCTGCACGGCAGAGGCAGTATCGGCTCAATCCCAAGTACTCGCTTCTGGTGAAGGACCAGATTGACCAATACTTGAAGGCAGGAGTCATCTTCCCAGTACTTAGCAGTGAGTGGGTAGCTCCTATTGTCATCGTGCCGAAGAAGCAGACAGGGAAGATCCGAGTGTGTCAGGACTTCCGAAAGCTGAACTTGATCACGAAGAAGGATCATCACCCTTTACCATTCACCGACTCTGTGTTAGACCAGGTAGCAGGACATGAGTTCTACAGCTTCCTGGATGGGTATTCTGGGTACAACCAAGTTTCAATCAGAGAAGGAGACAGACGAGAAGATGAAGTGGAAGACGAGTTCCCTGACGAGAAGTTGTTTTCAGCTTTCGCAGAGACACTTTCATCTGAGGGGGGGCGTACCGCCTGCTTCCCAGAAGACGAGACTAGATCTTCTGATCCAGTGTTTGCAACTTCCACAGAAGAGTCAATCTTCAAGGACTTGAGGAAGTTCTTGGAAGACCAACAGTATCCCGAGGGATTGGATGTGGAGCAGAGGGCTGTCTTCTTACAACAGGCAGACCCCTACGTCATCTTCCAGGATATCCTGTTTAGGAAGGACATGACGAGAAGCTAAGGAGATGCTTCGGACGTGCACATAAGTGCTGAAACACTGATGTTTGCAGGGACGCAAACATGTGAGGGTGGGCGTATGTGGTGCCCATAAATTACAGGATTCACGGATTTTTGAAATTTTTGAGATTAATAACTTATTTGTATAACTGAAGAAGCGTTGTTACTTAAGATTACGGCTTCCTTAGCAGGAAGATGATCTTAAGGGCTGTTTGTAATAAGAAGTTGACTTCTTCGGAAGACGACCGTCTTCCGGGAAACGTCTTCTCGGCGGTGTCTTCGAAAGACGGAAGACAGCGGAAGACGGAAGACATCTTCGGAAGACATCTTCGGAAGATGCTTCGGAAGTCTGACTGTCTTCGGAAGTCGACTGTACCCAATTCGTATCAAGAGTGGATTTGTGTTGCTTTTGTGTTAAGAGAGCCTTGATACGAAGCCTGAGTGGTGTGATGAGTTCTTTTGTTATTTCGAGAAGTTGGAATTCGAGAACTAGGCCTGTGCCTCCCGGTCTTCCAAGCTTCTCAACTCCACATTTTCCTAGAGAGACTAGAAGACTGAAAGGCTGGCAAAATGAGCGAGAAAACGTGAGGGTCCATTTCGGGTCTCTTCTGTCCGACCCATAGCAGCCATTCCTTCTTCTTCCCGAATTTAGAAGAGAGTTGTGAGAAGTCTTGCTGGCAGAATCTAGAGAGAATAATCGAGGGTCATGTCTTCCTATCATGCAGCAAGCTTCTTCTGAGTGTGTATGAGAGGTGAGAAGTCAGAAGAACAGAGTGCAAATGTCTTGAGTCTGTGTGAGGATAGATTGCGTGTAGGAAGAAGAAGACAGGTGAGACCAGTGAAGGGAAGCTTGGCTTCGAGAGGTCTTCCGAGAACGTTATTGAATCGGAAGCTGTCCAGGGAGTCTTCCCAAAGGTCACTGTCACCGCAGGAGCCCGCAACCATCTTCTGAACTTTTCTTATACTCTACTTCTCGCATATCTTGTATCTTCTGATAGGAAGTAGGATGTAATGCAAGGTGGGTTGTCTTCTTGGTAATCCATGCGAGGCCTTGCTTGGTTAGGATTGAGTAGATATAGCCAGGAAGACGAGAGGAAGTTAGGAAGCACTGTTACAATCCTGGAAGACGGAGTAGCTGTCTTCTGGAAGACTAGATTCGTCTTCTGAGAGTGAAAGCTATACTGTGAGGACTTAGGGAAGGACTGAGCCTTCGACTAACAACAAGTACGTCACTTCTTCCAAGGAGTTAGCGCAGCTAAAGAAGAGCAACCAGGAGTTGCAGGCGCGCTTACAACAGCATGACCAGGAGGTTCTGCGAGTACGGGATAAGCTCACCGCCCTTGCAGAAGAGAAGACGGCGTGGAAGACTCTGCGAGAAGCCGCAGAAGCGTAGGTTGTAGCCGAGAAGACGCAAAGAGAAGTAGCGGAAGCTCGTGCACAAGGGTTACTAGCTCACTCGGTGGAAGCGCTTCGGAAGAAGTTCAACTTCACCGCGGGTAGGAAGCTCCTTACCTTAGCTAGGGAGTGGGGACGATGAGTCCAAAGCAATGTTGGTGGAGTGCAAGGAGAGTATGTTCCGATACTTGGATCGACAGATAGAGGGAGTGAAGCCACTCTATGATCTTCCCTTGATCCCGCCACCAGTAAACGCATCTTCCCAAGCACCAGCATCATCGACAAGACCAGACTTGGAGAAGGGGGAGTTCGACCTCGCTGTACACTTGGTAGTGACAACGTTGGAAGCGGAGAAGAATCCGGAAGATGCCCCGGAAGAAAGACCGTCTTCTGGAAGACAGGAAGGAAGACCGTCTTCCCAGGTATTCCGCGTGGAGGAAGCGACTTCCCCGGACCCTTATGAGGTCACCATGGCTCCCAGTGTCGAACTAGTCCCTCAGAAGAGCGAGGAAGCACAAGTCGACCCATCTTCCCAGAAGACGCTTCTGTCTTCCGAAGCAGCAGCAGCAGAGCCAGCGACGAACATGGAGAAGGAGGCCACCTCAGCGACACCCGAGGTAATTACAAGGCTTCCCAGCCTATCAGAAGTCGTTTTAGTAGTTCAGGTAGGAATAGATCAGGTGGAAATGGCATCCGAGCCATTAGAATAGATAAGCAAAGCCCAGAAGATCAGGAGATTGTCCAAACTTAGTAAGTGCCCAAAATGCTATATTAGGAAAAGACAGGTCCAATTTAATTTTAGATCAGTGACCATGTGGCAGAGTAGGCAACGCAGGGTAAACAACCAGATGGCTAATTAGGAAAAGAGAACCGTTTTTGCATATGAGGTGGCAACCTTCTGGCGGTGCCCATCCCTCCTTGATTACAGTCGAAGATTGGAGGGGATTCTCTCTGCGTCTCAAGACAGAAGGCATAAGTAGGATGACAGAATAGGAATTAGGAGCTCTCTGCATACACACCAACATCTTACGGTGCAGGAGACTCATGACACATTATACGCTACAGAGGTCTTCTACAGTGCAGACAGATTAGCTCTGCTCGATGTTAGACTAAGGGAATCATGCAGGAAGAAGTCTGCATTCTCTAGTTATCAGCAGCGGCTTGGAGATGTAGGTGTAAGTGGTGAACAGTCTAGGAACAGGGAACGGCATCCTCGTGCAGTCCTGTTAGGGTGACGCAGGATTTCTCCTTTTGCCCATTTAGTATACAAGATATCGTTCCCACAGAGGATTTGCACACGCTGCTCTAAGTTCTAAGATCTGTTCAAACACACAAACACACGGGTTTTGTCTAGAAATCCCGTCTTCTCACAAGACCACACAAAACTACACGTCTTCCAGACACGCCAAATGGTGCTGTGCAACTAAACAAACAACTACCAATTACAATATCACACAACTATTCACAGAGAAGCTCGGGAAGACGATCTTCTTGCTTCCAGGTTGCTTCTTCCGGTCTTCTCGATACCGTCTTCCCGAAGCGATTCTCGTCTTCTGGGGGTTCAACTCGTCTTCTCACACCTCCAGAAGGCTGTCCTGCTTCGCAAAAGTCGACTAGCAACGGTCGTTACACCTTATTCTCACACTCACATTCCAACGGGTTAGATAAATCACAGGGTGTATGCCCCCTGTAGCCTTCCCAGGCTTCTGCCTACGGAAGTTGTCTTCCTGCAGCACTACAACGACATTCACCTTCACGGAAGCTCAATAGAAGTATCGGAAGCTCACTAGAAGAAGATAAGAAGATGGGGAAGATGGGGGAAGATGGAGAAGATAAGAAAATCCAAACAAGAGAAAACAAGAGGAAAAGAGGCAATTAAGATTCCGACAGGCTTCTAGTCCGGATCCTGACTAACAAGCCATCCCTGCTTGTAATAGTTTGGGGAGGAAGACAACAAACGTGAGTACTGTTGCACCGTCTTCTACTCGAGGATGTCGTCTTCTGTTGCGGGAAGAAGGCTTCTTTCTTCTTCACTTCGCTGCTCTGACTGCTCTGTCTTCTGGGATCCCTTACCCAGAAGACCGTTCGTACATAGATCCCAAGTGCTCTACTGAACGAGTCAAGCTACACTTCCACAACTGCTGACAGTCACCACCACTCAAGAAGAACACTTCCCATGCACAATTGGGAGCGAATTTAATGAACCCACCATCCAGAAGACATGGACAAAGCTTCTGCACTCAAATCCACAATCTATTCCCCGAGAAGAAGTCACAATGGCATTGGGAAGCTCACTCCCTCTACTTCCTACATCTACTCCTCGACACACCAGCCTAGCTAACAGGACTGCACGAGGATGCCGTTCCCTGTTCCTAGACTGTTCACCACTTACACCTACATCTCCAAGCCGCTGCTGATAACTAGAGAATGCAGACTTCTTCCTGCATGATTCCCTTAGTCTAACATCGAGCAGAGCTAATCTGTCTTCACTGTAGAATCTGTATATGTGCAGACCTCTGTAGCGTATAATGTGTCATGAGTCTCCTGCACCGTAAGATGTTGGTGTGTATGCAGAGAGCTCCTAATTCCTATTCTGTCATCCTACTTATGCGTTCTGTCTTGAGACGCAGAGAGAATCCTCTCCAATCTTCGACTGTAATCAGGGAGGGATGGGCACCGCCAGAAGGTTGCCACCTCACATGCAAAAACGGTTCCCTTTTCCTAATTAGCCATCTGGTTGTTTACCCTGCGTTGCCTACTCTGCCACATGGTCACTGATCTAAAATTAAATTGGACCTGTCTTTTCCTAATATAGCATTTTGAGCACTTACTAAGTTTGGACAATCTCCTGATCTTCTGGGCTTTGCTTATCTATTCTAATGGCTCGGATGCCATTTCCACCTGATCTATTCCTACCTGAACTACTAAAACGACTTCTGATAGGCTGGGAAGCCTTGTAATTACCTCGGGTGTCGCTGAGGTGGCCTCCTCCTCCATGTTCGTCGCTGGCTCTGCTGCTGCTGCTTCGGAAGACAGAAGCGTCTTCTGGGAAGATGGGTCGACTTGTGCTTCCTCGCTCTTCTGAGGGACTAGTTCGACACTGGGAGCCATGGTGACCTCATAAGGGTCTGGGGAAGACGCTTCCTCCACGCGGAATACCTGGGAAGACGGTCTTCCTTCCTGTCTTCCAGAAGACGGTCTTCCTTCCGGGACATCTTCCGGATTCTTCTCGGCTTCCAACGTTGTCACTACCAAGTGTACAGCGAGGTCGAACTCGCCCTTCTCCAAGTCTGGTCTTGTCGATGATGCTGGTGCTTGGGAAGATGCGTTTACTGGTGGCGGGATCAAGGGAAGATCATAGAGTGGCTTCACTCCCTCTATCTGTCGATCCAAGTATCGGAACATACTCTCCTTGCACTCCACCAACATTGCTTTGGACTCATCGTCCCCACTCCCTAGCTAAGGTAAGGAGCTTCCTACCCGAGGTGAAGTTGAACTTCTTCCGAAGCGCTTCCACCGAGTGAGCTAGTAACCCTTGTGCACGAGCTTCCGCTGCTTCTCTTTGCGTCTTCTCGGCTGCAACCTGCGCTTCTGCGACTTCTCGCAGAGTCTTCCACGCCGTCTTCTCTTCTGCAAGGGCGGTGAGCTTATCCCGTACTCGCAGAACCTCCTGGTCACGCTGCTGTAAGCGCGCCTGCAACTCCTGGTTGCTCTTCTTTAGCTGCGCTAACTCCTTGGAAGAAGTGACGTACTTGTTGTTAGTCGAAGGCTCAGTCCTTCCCTAAGTCCTCACAGTATAGCTTCCACTCTCAGAAGACGAATCTAGTCTTCCAGAAGACAGCTACTCCGTCTTCCAGGATTGTAACAGTGCTTCCTAACTTCCTCTCGTCTTCCGAGCTATATCTACTCAATCCTAACCAAGCAAGGCCTCGCATCGATTACCAAGAAGACAACCCACCTTGCATTACATCCTACTTCCTATCAGAAGATACAAGATATGCGAGAAGTAGAGTATAAGAAAAGTTCAGAAGATGGTTGCGGGCTCCTGCGGTGACAGTGGCCTCTGGGAAGACTCATTGGACAGCTTCCGATTCAATAACGTTCTCGGAAGACCTCCCGAAGCCAAGCTTCCCTTCACTGGTCTCACCTGTCCTCTGCTTCCTACACGCAATCTATCCTCACAACAGACTATCCTCACAACAGACTCAAGACATTTGCACTCTGTTCTTCTGACTTCTCACCTCTCATACACACTCAGAAGAAGCTTGCTGCATGATAGGAAGACATGACCCTCGACTATTCTCTCCAGATTCTGCCAGCAAGACTTCTCACAACTCTCTTCTAAGTTCGGGAAGAAGAAGGAATGGCTGCTATGGGTCGGACAGAAGAGACCCGAAATGGACCCTCACGTCTTCTCGCTCATTTTGCCAGCCTTTCAGTCTTCTAGTCTCTTTAGGAAGATGTGGAGTTGAGAAGCTTGGAAGACCGGGAGGCACAGGCCTAGTTCCCGAGTTCCAACTTCTCGAAATAACAAAAGAACTCATTCCACCACTCAGGCTTCGTACCAAGGCTCTCTTAACACAAAAGCAACACAAATCCACTCTTGATACGAATTGAGTACAGTCGACTTCTGAAGACAGTCAGACTTCCGAAGCGTCTTCCGAAGATGTCTTCCGTCTTCCGCCGTCTTCCGTCTTCCGAAGACACCGCCGAGAAAACGTTTCCCGGAAGACGGTCGTCTTCCGAAGAAGTCAACTTCTTATTACAAACAGCCCTTAAGATCATCTTCCTGCTAAGGAAGCCGTAATCTTAAGTAACAACGCTTCTTCAGTTATACAAATAAGTTATTAATCTCAAAAATTTCAAAAATCCGTGAATCTTGTAATTTGTGGGCACCACACCTTCTTCTAGTGAGCTTCCGAGGATTCTTTTGAGCTTCCGTGAAGGTGAATGTCGTTGTAGTGCTGCAGGAAGACCATTTCCGTAGGCAGAAGCTTGAGAAGGCTACAGGGGCCATACACCCTGTGATTAATCTACCCGTTGTAATGTGAGTGGAAGAGTAAGATGTAACGACCGTTGCTAGTCGACTTCTGTGGAGCAGGACAATCTTCTGGAGGTGTGAGAAGACGAGCTGAATCCCCAGAAGACGAGAATCGCTTCGGGAAGACAGTATCGAGAAGATCGGAAGAAGTGACCTGGAAGCTTCCCGAGCTTTGCTGTGAATAGTTGTGTGATATTTTAGTTAGTAGTTGTTTGTTTAGTCCAGAGCACCTTTTTGCGTGTCTGGAAGACGCGTGGTTTTGTGAGAAGACTGGATTCCTAGACAAAACCCGTGTGTTTGTGTGTTTGAACAGATCTTAGAACTTAGAGCAGCGTTACTTGTGCAAATCCTCTATGGGAACGATATCTTGTATACTAAATGGGTAAAAGGAGTAATCCTGCGTCACTACATATAGTGAGCACCATTTTTGGCGCCGCTGCCGGGGATTTCATCTTAGTAACTTCTGTTCTAAGCTTCCTGGATCTGTGTGCCATTAGTTAGTTTCATTTCGAACTAACTTCGATTGTAGTTGAATCTGTTGTGGGACTCTATCTTGCTAGAAGACAGGAACCGCAACAAGGAGCTGATAAGATACATCAGGGAGAACTGGAAGAAGCCGCTTCTCTACTTCCAAGAGTTTCTTGGAAGACTCGATCTTAGAAGACTACAGTGAGTACAACAGAAAGCAGGAGAAGAAGACGTTTCGAACCTGTGATCGGTTGTTTAGACATTCAGTCTGCCGGATCTAGTGGTAGAAGAAGAGAGACATCTGTTCTCAGCACTCTGGTGGATGCCTCCTACCAGAGGTAGAAGCAGAAGACGCACGGGTAAAGATCCTGAGTGGGTAAATTCACCCCAACGAACCGTTTTTAGAGAGCAGCGGATATCCCTGAGACACCAAAGGAAAGAAGAAGAGCTCAGGAAGATCCGATCAGTAGAGTTCGAAGAGCCTTCCATCGCGAGCATAATCTTTGGCGAAGACAGAAGCCAACCGGGTGATCACGTGTATAAAGTAGATTTTGGTACTGGTTACTTGGAAGACGTCTTCCCAAGTGCGGAAGAAGCTTCTCAAGGTGAGGGAAGACTGGAGGAGATTGTTCCAGACGTCTCGGAAGATAGCAGTGACAGTAGTTCTGACTCAGAAGACGACCTTTGTGATTCAGACAGGCCTGGACCTTCGAGAAGACCATCTCCACCACCTGGACCTGAGGGAGGAAGAAATTGGCAGTCGTACCAGCCGACAGTCGACATGGCTTCCCACACTCGGCAGAAGTACCATCCGTATGACGATGATGCTCGACGCTGACGCGGACGACTTCATCACGATGTTCGAGACCATCTCTCGATCCAACAAGGAAGACACTGATGTTGACAGACTCCGGGTATTTCTTAGTTTGATCGTAGAGAAGGGGAGGAAATGGTAGTAAGATGTTGGATGATGGTGTAGTAATGGCCGCTTGGGCTACTCTGAAGACAGCTTTTTTGAAGAGGTTCAGAGGAGCGGGCTACGACCGTATGACCCTCATAGAACTTCAGAGGCTCGAACGGAAGAAGAAAGAGACACTGCGGGATTACACCGAGAGGTTTGAAGACCTCCTGGATCACATCCCTCAGAACTAAGGAAGACCCGGTTCTTGTGCCCAGCAAGCCGTGGACTGGTACTTGGGAGGATTGTCTCATGATATGGAATTGTACTGCAGAAGAGGAGGAGGTGATGATTTAGTAGAAGTACAGAAGCATGCCAAGCAGTATGAAACCTCGAGCATCACTCGGAATATGACGAAAGACAGAGAGAAGACCTCGAAGAAGTCCAAGAAGTCGAAGAAGTCTTCTCGGAAGATCAAGAGGAAGTCCAAGTCCACTGAAACTGATAACAGTGATTCGGAAGTATCTTCTACTTTTGAAGAGTCTATTGTCGAAAGTTCAGAATCAGAATCTGAACCAGAGAAGAAGGACGCGGAAAAAGAAGAAGGAGAAGACACGAGCAAGGGACGAAGTTGTGCAGAAGATGCCTCAAACTCAGATCATTCAGTCTGCACCTGATCCCCGTATCGATGAAGTTCTGAAGCAGTTCGCCGACCTGAAAGTTCATCTTCTGAACCAGAAGGACAAGCGGAAGCAACCTACAGCTTCCCGGCCAAACCTTTGGTGCAACCTTTGTAACTCTTCCGGGCACACCAGAGATCAGTGTACGCAGGACCAAGCTGTCAATTGGGTAGGCTGGGAAGAAGACGATGAAGGATATCTACATGATCCTAGTGGAGAAACTTGCTATAGGATCGAGACGATACAACCCTTCACTCCTACTCCTCCCGCCCAATATAATCATTATGTACCTAGGAATAGAGCTAGTAATGTACAGACCAGGACGCCTTGGCAACCTTCTCCATCACAACGACCTCTAAATACTCTTCCTAGAGCATGCAATAATTGTGGAGAGACAGGACACTGGTGGTCCACCTGTCCTCATCCGAGAAGACAGATTAGGCAAGTGCCCTTGTGTGGGAACTGTAAGGAAGCCGATCATTTCACAGGGAATTGTCCTCAAACCTTACGGCCACGACAAATGGTAAGATTTGCAGAGACCACGCCTCCTGCAGAAGCTGCATCAGCTTCTAAACTCGAGTTAGCAGTGGTACAGCACATCACGATAGAAGAAGAAGATCATGGGGATTGTACGGATTGTCTCCATATCGAGGAAGACGAATCAGACCGAGGGAAGCACGAAGGAAAGGAAGACGACTGCAGCTCAGAAAACGAAGTCACTTGAAGCAGTTTCTTCTTTCACTTTGACGGATGGCACTGTTTGGAGCCCTAGCCCGGATTCAAACAGTTGGCCTCCGGAAGAAGTCTTGGATGAAGCGGTGTTCAAGGTAAGTACCAGAAGCAAAGGGAAGTTAGAATCTCGTCAGAAGGACATCAAGAAGAAGAAGCAGCGAAAGGAGAGGTCATCTTCCCTTGAGCGACCTTCTTCTCCTACTTACGACCGAGAAGATCTGAAGTACTTTGCTCCTGACATTAGACAAGAAGTTGAAGCGATCATGTGTAGTGACGCAGGATTACTCCTTTTGCCCATTTAGTATACAAGATATCGTTCCCACAGAGGATTTACGTAAGTAATCGCTGCTCTAAGTTCTAGGATCTGCTCAAACACACAAACACACGGGTTTTGTCTAAAAAGCCCGTCTTCTCACAAAGTCACACAAAACCACACGTCTTCCAAACACGCCAAATGGTGCTCTGGAACTAAACAAACAACTACTGACTAAAATATCACACAACTATTCACAGAGAAGCTCGGGAAGACGATCTTCCTACTTCCAGGTTGCTTCTTCCGGTCTTCTCGATACCGTCTTCCCGAAGCGATTCTCGTCTTCTGGGGGTTCAACTCGTCTTCTCACACCTCCAGAAGGTTGTCCTGCTTCGCAGAAGTCGACTAGTCGACGGTCGTTACACCTTACTCTCACACTCACATTCCAACGGGTTAGATAAATCATAGGGTGTATGCCCCCTGTAGCCTTCCCAGGCTTCTGCCTACGGAAATGATCTTCCTGCAGCACTACAACGACATTCACCTTCACGGAAGCTCAATAGAAGTCTCGGAAGCTCACTAGAAGAAGGTAAGAGGATGGGGAAGATGAGGGAAGATGGGGAAGAAGAGAAAATCCAAACAAGAGAAAACAAGATGAAAAGAGTAAATTAAGATTCCGACAGACTTCTAGTCCGGATCCTGACTAACAAGCCATCCCTGCTTGTAATAGTTTGGGGAGGAAGACAACAAACATGAGTACTGTTGCACCGTCTTCTACTCGAGGATGTCGTCTTCTGTTGCGGGAAGAAAGCTTCTTTCTTCTTCACTTCGCTGCTCTGACTGCTCTGTCTTCTGGGATCCCTTACCCAGAAGACCGTTCGTACGTAGATCCCACGTGCTCTACTGAACGAGCCAAGCTACACTTCCACAACTGCTGACAGTCACCGCCACTCAAGAAGAACACTTCCCATGCACAATTGGGAGCGAATTCAATGAACCCACCATCCAGAAGACATGGACAAAGCTTCTGCACTCAAATCCACAATCTATTCCCCGAGAAGAAGTCACAATGGCATTGGGAAGCTCACTCCCTCTACTTCCTGCGTCTACTCCTCGACACAGCAGCCTAGCTAACAAGACTGCACGAGGATGCCGTTCCATGTTCCTAGACTGTCCACTACTTCTATCTACATCTTCGAACCACTCCTGGTACGAGTATGCAGACCCCTCCTGTATATTCCAAGACTATTCGTATGTTTCCAACAACGGGTGTAGTGCGAAGAACCACCTATCCTGTCCCTCTGCTCTAATGTGTCTCGTCCGCCTGCACCATAAAATCGATGTGTGCAGTTGCTACAGAATTCTACAGAACTGGTAGCACAAGCAGAACTCTATCTCCTACTCTGCTATCCTACTTATGTCGCTGCCATGACAACCAGGGGAGACGACCACCAGGGAGAGAGAGGCGCTGACATGAGGTTGCTACCTCATATGCACGCGGTTCCCCTGCCCGAATTGGCCATCCACCTTGTCCTTCCTACGCTACCTATGCTGCCACATGGTGTCCTAACTAATATTACATGGAAAAACTGCCACCCTTAAGATAGCATGTTCGATTCTACTATATTTGGATTTGTGAATGAAGTTACTAACTACTCAGATTGCACGGAGGCAATCTCTACATGATCTGCTCCTATCGGAGCTCCTAATGCGGCTTCTGATAAGCTAGAAAGCCCTGCAGTTACCTCGGGTGTCACTGAGGTGGCTTCCTCCTCATCGTCTCGTGCTGACCTTGCTGTCGTTGCTGCTGCGTCTTCCTTGGCTTCGGCTTCTGCTTCGTAAGACAGAAGCGTCTTCTGGGAAACGGAGTTGACCGGTGCTTCTTCCGTCTTCTGAGGCACGGGTGTGGGACTAGGGACCATGGGGACCTCATGGGGATCCGGGGAAGTCGCTTCCTCCACGCGGAATACCTGGGAAGACGGCTCGTCTTCTTGTCTTCCAGGGCGTCTTCTGGAGTCTTCTCGGCTTCCAACGCTGTCACCACCAAGTGCACAGCGAGGTCGAACTCCTCCTTCTTCATTCCGGATCCAGTCGATGGTGCTGGAGCGTGGGAAGATGCGGTTGCAGGTGTCGGAAGCGAGGGAAGACCATAAAGTGTCTTCACTCCTTCGATCTGTCGATCCAAGTACCTGAACATGCTCTCCCGGCATTCCACTAACATCGCTTTGGACTCGCTGTCCCATCCTCTAGCTAAGGTAAGTAACTTCCTACCCGCAGTGTAGTTGAACTTCTTCCGAAGCGCTTCCACCGACTGTGCCAACATCTTCTCTGCACGGGCCTCTGCTGCTTCCCTCTGCGTCTTCTCAGCTGCAGCTCACGCTTCCGCGGCTTCTCGCTGCGTCTTCCATATGGTCTGCTCTTCTGCGAGGGCGGTGATCTTCTCCTGCACTCGGGTGACTTCCTGATTGCGCTGCTGTACCCGCGCCTGCAACTCCTGGTTGCTCTTCCGAAGCTGTACCAGCTCCTTGGCAGAAGCGGCTGCTTCCGTCTTGTACCTGGCTGCAAGCTTCTCCGTGGTGCGGAGACTAGCTTCCAGCGACTCCGTCTTCTTCTGGTCTTCCCCTTGTCGCAGCAAGGTGCGCAGACCGAATCCAGGTTGTAAGAGCTTCTCCTGTGCCCTCGCTCTCTTCTCCAGCAACTCCATAGCTGGCTGGATCTCCTTCTGGAAGTAGGCACTGAACTCCTCCAGTCGTCTTCCTGCGGAAGACAAGTTCATCTCCACCACACGCTCCGCGGTGTCGACTTCGTCTTCCAGAGGCAAGGAAGCCTCTTCCACCACTACGGCCTTCATCTTCTGCGCACGAGAAGAAGCTACTCTTCTCATCTTCCGGGGTGGAAGACTCCTCATGGCAGGAACGGCTCTCTTCTTTGCGCTTCCTCGCATCGCAGCAGGAGCACCCATCCATCCTTCGTCTTCGGAAGACTCCCAGGCGTTGCAGAAGCAGTCTTCTGCTCTGATCGGGTACTCAGCAGGTCTTCTTCCGAGTCCGAGTCCGATCCTGAATGAATGAGGGAGATGGGTGTCCTCGGTACACTTCGGGGACCCATCTTCCTCACTGACGTGGCTTCTTCCGACCCACTAGACTCGTCTTCCCTCACCAGAAGCGTCTTCTGGTGAGAGCCGGGCCTCAGCTGTGGCATCAGAGTGGGAGGGGGCGTTGCAGCTACCGCTCGGTCATCGTCTTCCGAGGTCTCCTCCTTCACCTCCTGTCGCTCCGTTGGCCCATACACTGCCAGCTGATCTCCCCTAAGATCCCCCATGGCTACATACAAGTAGCAGAGGAAGGGTGTCAAGTGTCCTCCCGCTGGGGTACCTAAGTATGCTAGCTCCGTCTGTACATAGTTGTGGATGTACGCGCTCCAGTAGATGGGCACTCCGTCATCCCACACTGATTCCAGGAACTCCACGTCCTGATCTCCTAAGTATCTTGTCTTCTGCGCTTTCCCCTTGGGGAAGAGATGCAGAAACAACTTCGCCAGAAGTCGCTTCTTCGGCTCCCGGTAAGATTCTATCTTCCAACCGTTCCTCCCCTGCCTGTCTTCCACGAAAAGGCAGGTGGTGCTCCCAGGCACATGCCACGAACTCACGATCCTAGGCAAGATCTTCTTCTCGTACCAATATCCTCGGTTCTCGGACTCAGGCCTGTGAAAAGCATTGCGCCACCAGTCTTCAGTCCAGGAAGACGGTCTTCCTCGAGCTACTCTTGCTTTCGCAGGTACACGGTTACGAGGTGGCAATGCTGCCCACACCTCCTCCAGAAGCCCTTGATCTGCGAGGTTCCAATCCCACAGGAAGAAGTCGAGACCCAACTCCTTGAGGAAAGGAGTGGCCTCGGCCAATTCTGCCACTGGTAACACCAAGCCTCGCGGGTGCATCGATATACCTGGAAGATCTGTTGCACTAAACCACAAACACCTACTATGAGCTGAGGGCTCAGTTCTTCCCGAGTGCCCACAGTCTAGCTTCTAATTCTCAGAAGACGAAACTAGTCTTCTAGAAGACAGCTACTCCGTCTTCCGGGATTCTAACAATACTTCCTAGATAGCTCTCGTCTTCCGAGCTATATCTAAACAATCCTATCTAAGCAAGGCCTCGCATGGATTACCAAGAAGACAACCCACCTTGCATTACATCCTACTTCCTATCAGAAGATACAAGATTCGCAAAACATAAGTGCATGACAAGTTCAGAAGATGGTTGCGGGCTCCTGCGGTGACAGTGGCCTCTGGGAAGACACTCGGGGCAGCTTCCGATTCAATGTCTTTCTCGGAAGACTCCCCGAAGTCAGACTTTCCTTCACTGGTCTCACCTGTCTTCGTCTTCCTACACGCAATCTATCCTCACAACAGACTCAAGACAATTGCACTCTGTTCTTCTGACTTCTCATCTCTCATACGCACTCAGGAGAACCTTGCTGCTCGATGGGAAGACATGACCCTCGACCATTCTCTCCAGATTCTGCCAGCAAGTATTCTCACGACTCTCTTCTAAGCTTGGGAAGAAGAAGGAATGGCTGCTATGGATCGAACAGAAGAGACCTGAATGGACCCTCACGTCTTCTCGCTCATTTTGCTAGCCTTCCAGTCTTCTAGTCTCTCTAGGAAGATGTGGAGTTGAGAAGCTTGGAAGACCGGGAGGCACAGGCCTAGTTCCCGACTTCCAACTTCTCGAAATAACAAAACAACTCACCACACCACTCAGGATTCGTACCAAGTCTCTCTAAACACAAAAGCAAAGCAAATCCACTCTTGATACGAATTGTGTTCAGTCGACTTTCGAAGACAGTCTTCCGAAGACGGTCTTCCGAAGACAGTCAAGTTTAAGAAGTGTCTTCCGAAGATGTTCCCCTCTTCCGAATCGTCTTCTGTCCAAGTTTCGGGGGTAGAGAGGTAGTAGGGTAAGGAAATTGATAGTTGGGATCTCCAATTTGAAGACGAGGTGTAGGGAAGCTCGAATTGAGCTCGGGAAGAAGCAAGGAGATGTCTGACAGAAATTGGGTAGCGCTTCCGCGCCCAATGTCTCAATAGGAAAGATGGGGGGTGGGGGTAATCGATTAGGCTGCCTGCACACAACGAAAGAAGCGTGGGGAATACCAGAAAAAGACGAGAAGAAGTGGGAAAGGGAAAGAACAGGGGAAAGAACCTCTACAGTCTTCTTCTGCTCTCCGAGTTGCCTTCGATCTCCGCGCGCTTTTTGGTTTTGGTCCTAGCTCCAATGCGACTCCTCACGACTGCGCCTGCTGTCAATCTCTTGGTCACGCCTCGATCCACCTTCGATTCCACTCGCTGCTCTCCAATGTGAGCTTCTCGGGAGCTCACAGAAACGCCTTCGCTCTCTGCTGTTTGTGCTCCAGCAATTTTGGTCTCGCCCTTCGCCTAGCTGCCAACTGCTTCTCTCCTACCTCGATGTCCTCACTCGATTCCTCTCTCAAAGCTAACTCGCAAAGCTCACTATCTCCAATCGATCTTCTCAAGCGCTGTGCTGCGGGAAGTTGGAATGTGCCTAATGTGCTTCCTTACGCATCTTCCCCGCAGATTAGAGGTTTTCCACCTTGGGTATCTTCCCCGACCTACCTATCTATTCGGTGCGCCTCAGTAGGTACACCTACTGTCTTATCCGAAAACTCGCGGTTGGGCCTTCGTGGTCGCTGTCTTCTGGAAGACAGGTGTCTTCCGCCGTCTTCTCATCTTCCGCCGTCTTCCCGTCTTCTGAAGACGCAACTGAGAAGACACTCTTCCGAAGACGGTCGTCTTCCGAAGAAGTCAACTTCTTATTACAAACAGCTCTTAAGATCATCTTCATGTTAAGGAAGACGTAACCTTAAGTAACAACGCTTCTTCAGTTATACAAACAAGTTATTATTCTTAAAAATTTCAAAAATTCGTGCATCCTGTAATTTGTGGGCACCACATACGCCCACCCTCACATGTTTGCGTCCCCGCAAACATCAGTGTCTTCTGCACTTCTGTTTACGTCCAGTACTTCTTGACGCGCCACCCATTAACACGAGTGGTCATCAGTATACCGTCCAACTCTTCCAACTGCAAGGAGCCATTGTCGAAGACCTCCAAGACACGGTAAGGACCCATCCAGCGAAGATGAAGTTTCCCGGGGAACTTAATATGTCGATTGTCATAGAGAAGAACCAAGTCCCCATCCACAACAGTCACCTTCCTCAACTTGCTATCGTAGTTTACCTTACGTTGCGCTTGCACCTCGTACGTCTTCTCCAAAGCTGCATTCCTGTCTTCTTCAAACTCTACGAAATTCAGAAGACGCTGCTCCTGGCTCTCTTCTTCTTCCATGCGTTCGGATACGACTAACCGGTATGTCGGGACCTCTAACTCAATGGGCACAATAGGTGTCATGCCGTAAGTTAGGTAGAAAGGCGTCTTCTGGGTTGTGACCTTAGGTGAAATCCTGAAAGCCCACAACACAGATGGCAGTTTCGTGTCTCAGTCATACGTATGGTTAACAGTTACCTTGTTCAGGATGTTACACAGAAGACCGTTCGACTTCTCCGTCAGTCCATTCGCTTTCGGGTTGTAAGGCGTCGTCTTCCGATGTTTAATCCTGAAGTATTGGGTCAGGAGGGAGATAGTCTCATTTAAGAAATGAGTACCCCTATGTGATACCAATTCCAGTGGACATCCGTACCTAGTAATGATGTTATGCCAAAGGAACCTTGCTACTACTGCGGCATCGTTCTTCCTCGTGGCCTCGCCTTCCACCATCTTGGTGACATAGTCGGTAGCTATTAAAATGTACCTTGCTCGTGTTCTTCTCGCCACCGGGGCGATAGGACCCACAAAGTCGATTCCCCACTTTTCGAACGGGGCAAGCGGAAGAATGGGAGTAAGAGGCCACCTTGTTGTAGCGGTCGGTCTTCCCACCCTCTGGCATGCATCGCACTTCCTGATCTCCTGAAAAGTGTCTCGATACATAGTTGGCCACCAGTATCCGACGTCTAGCATCTTCTTCACTGTGGTTTTCAGCTCGTAGTGACCCCCAGCATCTTCAGGCTCGAGACATCTTCTCAGCTTCTCGTCATGTCCCTTTCAAAACAGGATATCCTGGAAGATGGCGTAAGGTCCTGCCTTGTGTAAGAAGACAGCCTTCTGCTTCACATCCAATCCCTCGGGATACTGTTGGTCTTCCAAAAACTTCCTCAAGTCCTTGAAGGTCGACTCTTCTGTGGAAGTCGCAAAGACTGGATCAGAAGATCTAGTCTCGTCTTCTCGAGAAGTTGAAAGTGTCTCTGCGAAAACTGAAAACAACTTCTCGTCAGGAAACTCGTCTTCCACTTCATCTTCTCGTCGTTCTGTCTCTAGTCTGGATAGGTAGTCAGATTAACATGCTTTCTTCCGGGCCTGTACTCAATTGTGTAAGTAAATTCCTGGAGTAGGAGAATCCACCTAGCTATCCTACCAGACAAATCTGCCTTCTTTACAAGATGTTTCAAAGAGAAGTGATCTACATAGAAGACAAACGGGTTTGCTAGAAGATAGTGTCTAAACTTCCTACAGGAGTAAATCATGCCAAGACACTCCCTTTCAGTTGTCGAGTACTTCTTCTCTGCATCACTGAGCTGTCTTCCCGCGTAGTAGATGGGATAATCCTTCTTCTTCTCATCTTTCTGACTCAACACCACCCCTATGGCGAAAGCAGAAACATCCACATAAATGTGGAAGACTCTCTCCCAATCAGGCGGTCGTCAGGGGATTCCGACAGAAGCCTCTTCATTTCTTCGAATGCTTCCTGCTGCTCAGAAGACCAAACGTATGGTTCGTCCTTCTTCATCAACTTAGTGAGTCTTCCTGCTACCTCTGCGTACCTGTCAATAAACCTCCTGTAGTATCCTACGTTGCCAAGGAAGCTTCTCAACTGAGTCAGGCTAGAAGGTGGGTGGAGTTTCATGATGACTTCTACCTTAGCACAGTCGACTTCTATACCTCTTCCGGAAATCCTATGTCCTAGCAAGATCCCCTCTGACATACCAAAGAAGCACTTCTCAGGGTGAAGAGCCAAACGATGTTCTCTACACTTCAGAAAACACTTCCTTAGAAATATCAAGTGGTCTTCTCTCGATCCAAACACACAGAAGTCATCCAAGAAAATCTCCATAAAGGTGCGAAGATACTCCTTGAAGATTGTAATCATCAACCTCTGGAATGTGGCGGGTGCATTGCATAAACCAAACGGCATTTGATTATACGCGTACGTGCCCCAATCAGTGGTGAAAGTGGTTTTCGACTTGTCTTCTTCTCTGATTGAAACTTGGTTGTACCCAGAATACCCATCCAGGAAGCTGTAGAACTCATGCCCTGCTACCTGGTCTAACACAGAGTCGGTGAATGGTAAAGGGTGATGATCCTTCTTCGTGACCAAGTTCAGCTTCCGGAAGTCCTGACACACTCGGATCTTCCCTGTCTGCTTCTTTGGCACGATGACAATAGGAGCTACCCACTCACTGCTAAGTACAGGGAAGATGACTCCTGTCTTCAGGTATTGGTCAATCTGGTCCTTCACCAGAAGCGAGTACTTGGGGTTGAGCCGATACTGCCTCTGCCGTGCAGGAACAACGCCCTCCAGCAAGTCAATGCGATGCTCTCCCAACTCTCGAGGTATGCCTTTCATGTCTTCTATGGTCCATGCAAAGACATCTTGGAACTCCGTCAGAAGTTCTCGAAAGTCTTCCAACTGCTGGCCCGCAATCACCTTGGAAAGCTTCAGCTTCTTCCCAGGAGCAACCTCCATTTCTTGAAGATCATCCGGGTTCACCATTCCTTCGGTGTGACTGTACTCACTGGCACCAAAGTATTCCGGTTTGGGAGCTTCTTCTGGTTCAGATTCGTCTTCTGGAAGACCAACTGTCGGATCTTCCGAAAGGAAGACAGTATTCTCGTCTTTTGGAAGCTCTTCTTCCGCAATCTCGTAGCACTCAATGTATCCACAGACCACATCTTCTACTTTCTCTGCTACTTCTGTAGTACACACGTTATTTGCCACAAACTCATTATACCGTTCATCACTGTCAGAAGACGCAGCCGAGTCTTCTGAAGTGTACCCCTCCGTTGTAGAAGGAGTTTCACCTTGGTGTCCAATCTTGATCCAAGGAAGCGAGACATTACTCTTCTCACCTGGCTTGGGTGTAGGATTAGGAAATCTCAAACGATGCCTTCTCCAGTCGGTATTTACATTTGCAGCATACAGCCATGGTCTTCCTATCAACACCTGATATCCAACCTTAGCTACAGGTCGCAAAATGATGTAAGTGAGGTAAAAAGATACTCCACCAATTACCGTCAAGACATCTTTCAGTTGCCCCAAAGGTCGTCTTCTGGTCTGGTCCGCCATTCTGAGAATTCTCGGAGTAGGCTGGAACTCAGTGAAGCCTAGGGCATGCGCCGTTTCCTCAGTCATGATGTTAACTCCGGAGCCGGAATCAATGGGTACCTTCTTCAGAAGACAGCCATGGATCTCCATATCAAGTTCTGGGGCTCCCAAGTCCTCATGCTCTATTCTTAGGATCGGGGTGCTCTTGGGAAGTTTAGCTGCCCTCCTCTTCCTCGATCCTCGAAGCACAGATTGAACAACTTCCTGTAACCAGCATTGTCATCCAACAGCTGTTGGAAGGTTACATCCGCCTTCTGATTCCACAAGTCTCGCAAGAAGTCGTACGGGGATCTTTTCAGAAGAGTGACCGGAGTTTCCAACAGAGAAGATGTAGTAGCTGCTTCCTTGGGTGGAAGACCAGAAGAGTGTCTTCCCTCGACTGGAGGCTGTTCCCGTGAGACAGGTGTTGCCGTAGTCGGTGTAGGAAGCTGCTGTACTATCTTCCGTCTCTTCTCCATCTCTTCTTGCATGATCGCTTCAACCTCTTGTCTAATGTCAGGAGCAAAGTACTTCGGATCTTCTCGGTCATAAGTAGGAGAAGACGGCCGCTCAAGAGAAGATGACCTCTCCTTACGCTGCTTCTTCTTCTTGACGTCCTTCTGACGAGATTCTGACTTCCCTTTGCTTCTGGTACTTACCTTGAACACAGCTTCATCCAAGACTTCCTCCGGAGGCCAACTATCTGAATTCGGGTCAGGATTCCAAACAGTACCATCCGTCAAAGTGAAAGATGACGCTTCTTCAGGTGTCTCCATCTTCTGAGCTGCAGTCGTCTTCTGCAGCTGAGGTTCCTTTCCTTCGCGCTTCCCGGGGTCTGGTTCGTCTTCCTCAATGTGGAGACAATCTGTACAATCCCCAGGATCTTCTTCCTCTACCGTGATGTGCTGTACCACTGCTAACTCGAGCTTAGAAGTTGATGCTGCTTTTGCAGGAGGCGTGGTATCTGCAAATCTCATCATTTGTCGGGGTCGTAAGGTCTGAGGACAATTCCCTGTGAAATGACCGGCTTCCTTACAATTCCCGCACAAGAGCACTTGCCCAATCTGTCTTTTTGGATGAGGACAGGTGGACCACCAGTGTCCTGTCTCTCCACAAGTATTGCACGCTCCAGGAAGAGGGTTGAGAGGCCGTTGTGATGAAGAAGGTTGCCAGGGCGTCCTGGTCTGTACATTGCTAGCTCTATCCCTTGGTACATAACGATTATATTGGACGGGAGGCGTAGGAGTGAAGGGTTGGATCGTCTCGATCCTATAGCAAGTTTCTCCACTGGGATCGTGTAGATATCCCTCATCGTCTTTTTCCCATCCTGCCCAGTTGACAGCTTGATCTTGCGTACACTGATCTCTGGTGTGTCCAGAAGAGTTACAAAGGTTTGGCCGGGAGGCCGTAGGCTGCTTCCGCTTGTCCTTCTGGTTCAGAAGATGAACTTTCAGGTCGGCAAACTGCTTCAGAACCTCATCGATGCGGGGATCAGGTGCAGACTGTATGATCTGAGTTTGAGGCATCTCCTGCACAACTTCCTCCCTTGCTCGCGTCTTCTCCTTCTTCTTCTTCCGTGCCTTCTTCTCTTGTTCAGATTCGGATTCTGAACTTTCGACAGTAGACTCTTCAGAAGTAGAAGATGCTTCCGAATCACTGTTATCAGTTTCAGTGGACTTGGACTTCTTCTTGGACTTCCGAGAAGACTTCTTCGACTTCTTGGACTTCTTCGAGGTCTTCCCTTTGTCTTTCGTCATATTCCGAGTGATGCTCGAGGTTTCATACTGCTCGGCATGCTTCTGTACCTCCGCTAAATCATCACCTCCTCCTCTTCTGCAGTACAATTCCATATCTTGAGACAATCCTCCCAAGTACCAGTCCACAACTTGCTGAGCACAGTAGCCGGGTCTGCCTTGGTATTGCGGGATGTGATCCAGGAGATCTTCAAACCTCTCGGTGTAATCCTGCAGTGTCTCTTTCTTCTTCCGTTCGAGTCTCTGAAGTTCTATGAGGGTCAAACGATCGTAGCCCACTCCTCTGAACCTCTTCAGAAAAGCTGCCTTCAGAGTAGCCCAAGCGGCCATTACTACACCATCATCCAACGTTTTACTCATCCACTTCCTTCCTTTCCCTACGATCAAACTGGGAAATACACGGAGTCTGTCAACATCAGCGTCTTCCTTGTTAGATCGAGAGATGGTCTCAAACATGGTGATGAAGTCGTCTGCATCAGCATCATCGTCGTACGGATGGTACTTCTGCCGGGTGTGGGAAGCCATGTCGACTGCCGGCTGGTGCGACTGCCAACTTCTTTCTTCCTCAGGTCCAGGTGGTGGAGATGGTCTTCTCGAAGGTCCAGGTGTGTCTGAATCACGAAGGTCGTCTTCTGAGTCAGAACTACTGTCACTGCTACCTTCCGAGACGTCTGGGACAATCTCCTCCAGTCTTCCTTCACCTTGAGAAGCTTCTTCCGTGCTTGGGAAGACGTCTTCCGAGTAACCAGTACCAAAATCTACTTTATACACGTGATCACCCGGTTAGTTTCTGTCTTCGCCAAAGATTATGCTCGAGATGGAAGGTTCTTCCAACTCTACCGATCGGATCTTCTTGAGCTCTTCTTCCTTCCTTTGGTGTCTCAGGGATATCCACTGCTCTCTAGAAGCGGTTCGCTGGGGTGAGTTAACCCACTCAGGATCTTTACCCGTGCGTCTTCTGCTTCTTCCTCCGGTCGGAGGCATCCACCAGAGTACTGAGAACCGATGTCTCTATTCTTCTACCACTAGATCCGGAAGACCAGATGACTGAACAACCGATCACATGTTCAGAACGTCTTCTTCTCCTACTTCTGGTTGCACTTACTGCAGTCTTCCAAGATCGAGTCTTCCAAGGAGTTCTTGGAAGCAGGGAAGCGGCTTCTTCCAACTTTCCCTGAGGTATCTTATCAACTTCCGGTCGCGGTTCCCGTCTTCTAGCAAGATAGAGTCCCACAACACATTCAACTACAATCGAAGTTAGTTCGAAATGAAACTAACTAATGGCACACAGATCCAGGAAGCTTAGAACAGAAGTTACTAAGATAAAATCCCCGACAGCGGCGCCAAAAATGATGCTCACTATATGTAGTGACGCAAGATTACTCCTTTTGCCCATTTAGTATACAAGATATCGTTCCCACAGAGGATTTACGTAAGTAATCGCTACTCTAAGTTCTAGGATCTGCTCAAACACACAAACACACGGGTTTTGCCTAAAAAGCCCGTCTTCTCACAAAGCCACACAAAACCACACGTCTTCCAAACACGTCAAATGGTGCTCTGGATCTAAACAAACAACTACTGACTAAAATATCACACAACTATTCACAGAGAACCTCGGGAAGACGATCTTCCTACTTCCAGGTTGCTTCTTCCGGTCTTCTCGATACTGTCTTCCCGAAGCGATTCTCGTCTTCTGGAGGTTCAACTCGTCTTCTCACACTTCCAGAAGGTTGTCCTGCTTCGCAGAAGTCGACTAGCAACGGTCGTTACACCTTACTCTCACACTCACATTCCAACGGGTTAGATAAATCACAGGGTGTATGTCCCCTGTAGCCTTCCCAAGCTTCTGTCTACGGAAATGGTCTTCCTGTAGCACTACAACGACATTCACGGAAGCTCAATAGAAGTCTCGAAAGCTCACTAGAAGAAGGTAAGAGGATGGGGAAGATGAGGGAAGATGGGGAAGAAGAGAAAATCCAAACAAGAGAAAACAAGATGAAAAGAGTAAATTAAGATTCTGACAGGCTTCTAGTCCGGATCCTGACTAACAAGCCATCCCTGCTTGTAATAGTTTGGGGAGGAAGACAACAAACGTGAGTACTGTTGCACCGTCTTCTACTCGAGGATGTCGTCTTCTGTTGCGAGAAGAAGGCTTCTTTCTTCTTCACTTCGCTGCTCTGACTGCTCTGTCTTCTGGGATCTCTTACCCAGAAGACCGTTCGTACGTAGATCCCACGTGCTCTACTGAACGAGCCAAGCTACACTTCCACAACTGCTGACAGTCATCGCCACTCAAGAAGAACACTTCTCATGCACAATTGGGAGCGAATTCAATGAACCCACCATCCAGAAGACATGGACAAAGCTTCTGCACTCAAATCCACAATCTATTCTCCGAGAAGAAGTCACAATGACATTGGGAAGCTCACTCCCTCTACTTCTCGCGTCTACTCCTCGACACACCAGCCTAGCTAACAGGACTGCACGAGGATGCCGTTCCCTGTTCCTAGACTGTCCACTACTTCTATCTACATCTTCGAACCACTCCTGGTACGAGTATGCAGACCCCTTCTGTATATTCCAAGACTATTCGTATGTTTCCAACAACGGGTGTAGTGCGAAGAACCACCTATCATGTCCCTCTGCTCTAATGTGTCTCGTCCGCCTGCACCATAGAATCGATGTGTGCAGTTGCTACAGAATTCTACAGAACTGGTAGCACAAGCAGAACTCTATCTCCTACTCTGCTATCCTACTTATGTCGCTGCCATGAGAACCAGGGGAGGCGACCACCAGGGAGAGAGAGGCGTTGACATGAGGTTGCTACCTCACATGCACGCAGTTCCCCTGCCCAAATTGGCCATCCACCTTGTCCTTCTTACGCTACCTATGCTGCCACATGGTGTCCTAACTAATATTACATGGAAAAACTGCCACCCTTAAGATAGCATGTTCGATTCTACTATATTTGGATTTGTGAATGAAGTTACTAACTACTCAGATTGCACGGAGGCAATCTCTACATGATCTGCTCCTATCGGAGCTCCTAATGCGGCTTCTGATAAGCTAGAAAGCCCTGCAGTTACCTCGGGTGTCACTGAGGTGGCTTCCTCCTCATCGTCTCATGCTGGCCCTGCTGTCGCTGCTGCTGCGTCTTCCTCGGCTTCGGCTTCTGCTTCGGAAGACAAAAGCGTCTTCTGGGAAACGGAGTCGACCGGTGCTTCTTCCGTCTTCTGAGGCACGGGTGCGGGACTAGGGACCATGGGGACCTCATGGAGATCCGGGGAAGTCGCTTCCTCCACGCGGAATACTTGGGAAGACGGCTCGTCTTCCTGTCTTCCAGAAGACATCTTGTCTTCCGAGGCGTCTTCTGGAGTCTTCTCGGCTTCCAACGCTGTCACCACCAAGTGCACAGCGAGGTCGAACTCCTCCTTCTCCATTCCGGATCTAGTCGATGGTGCTGGAGCGTGGGAAGATGCGGTTGCAGGTGTCGGAAGCGAGGGAAGACCATAAAGTGTCTTCACTCCTTCGATCTGTCGATCCAAGTACCTGAACATGCTCTCCCGGCATTCCACTAACATCGCTTTGGACTCGCTGTCCCATCCTCTAGCTAAGGTAAGTAACTTCCTACCCGCGGTGTAGTTGAACTTCTTCCGAAGCGCTTCCACCGACTGTGCCAACATCTTCTCTGCACGGGCCTCTGCTACTTCCCTCTGCGGCTTCTTGCTGCGTCTTCCATATGGTCTGCTCTTCTGCAAGGGCGGTGATCTTCTCCCGCACTCGGGTGACTTCCTGATTGCGCTGCTGTACCCGCGCCTGCAACTCCTGGTTGCTCTTCCGAAGCTGTACCAGCTCCTTGGCAGAAGCGGCTGCTTCCGCCTTGTACCTGGCTGCAAGCTTCTCCGTGGTGCGGAGACTAGCTTCCAACGACTCCATCTTCTTCTGGTCTTCCCCCTGTCGCAGCAAGGTGCGCAGGCCAAATCTAGGTTGTAAGGGCTTCTCTTGTGCCCTCGCTCTCTTCTCCAGCAACTCCATAGCTGGCTGGATCTCCTTCTGGAAGTAGGCACTGAACTCCTCCAGTCGTCTTCCTGCGGAAGACAAGTTCATCTCCACCACACGCTCCGCGGTGTCGACTTCGTCTTCCAGAGGCAAAGAAGCCTCTTCCACCACTACGGCCTTCATCTTCTGCGTACGAGAAGAAGCTACTCTTCTCATCTTCCGGGGTGGAAGACTCCTCATGGCAGGAGCGGCTCTCTTCTTTGCGCTTCCTCGCATCGCAGCAGGAGCGCCCATCCATCCTTCGTCTTCTAGAGTCTTCGGAAGACTCCCAGGCGTTGCAGAAGCAGTCTTCTGCTCTGATCGGGTACTCAGCAGGTCTTCTTCCGAGTCCGACTCCGATCCTGAATGAATGAGGGAGATGTGTGTCCTCGGTACACTTCGGAGACCCATCTTCCTCACTAGCGTGGCGTCTTCCGACCACTAGACTCGTCTTCCCTCACCAGAAGCGTCTTCTGGTGAGAGCCGGGCCTCAGCTGTGGCATCAGAGTGGGAGGGGGCATTGCAGCTGCCGCTCGGTCATCGTCTTCCGAGGTCTCCTCCTTCACCTCCTGTCGCTCCGTTGGTCCATACACTGCCAGCTGATCTTCCCTAAGATCTCCCATTGCTACATACAAGTAGCAGAGGAAGGATGTCAAGTGTCCTCCCGCCGGGGTACCTAAGTATGCTAGCTCCGTCTGTACATAGTTGTGGATGTACGCGCCCCAGTAGATGGGCACTCCGTCATCCCACACTGATTCTAGGAACTCCACGTCCTGATCTCCTAAGTATCTTATCTTCTGCGCTTTCCCCTTGGGGAAGAGATGCAGAAACAACTTCGCCAGAAGTCGCTTCTTCGGCTCCCGGTAAGATTCTATCTTCCAACCGTTCCTCCCCTGCCTGTCTTCCACGAAAACGCAGGTGGTGCTCCCAGACACATGCCACGAACTCACGATCCTAGGCAAGATCTTCTTCTCGTACCAATATCCTCGGTTCTCGGACTCAGGCCTGTGAAAAGCATTGCGCCACCAGTCTTTAGTCCAGGAAGACGGTCTTCCTCGAGCTACTCCTGCTTTCGCAAGTACACGGTTACGAGGTGGCAATGCTGCCCACACCTCATCCAGAAGTCCTTGATCTGCGAGGTTCCAATCCCATAGGAAGAAGTCGAGACCCAACTCCTTGAGGAAAGGAGTGGCCTCGGCCAATTCTGCCGCTGGTAACACCAAGCCTCGCGGGTGCATCGACATACCTGGAAGATCTGTTGCACTAAACCACAAGCACCTACTATGAGCTGAGGGCTCAGTTCTTCCCGAGTGCCCACAGTCTAGCTTCTACTTCTCAGAAGACGAAACTAGTCTTCTAGAAGATAGCTACTCCGTCTTCCGGGATTCTAACAATACTTCCTAGATAGCTCTCGTCTTCCGAGCTATATCTAAACAATCCTATCTAAGCAAGGCCTCGCATGGATTACCAAGAAGACAACCCACCTTGCATTACATCCTACTTCATATCAGAAGATACAAGATTCGCAAAACATAAGTGCATGACAAGTTCAGAAGATGGTTGCGGGCTCCTGCGATGACAGTGGCCTCTGGGAAGACACTCGGGACAGCTTCCGATTCAATGTCTTTCTCGGAAGACTTCCCGAAGTCAGACTTCCCCTTCACTGGTCTCACCTGTCTTCGTCTTCGTACACGGAATCTATCCTCACAACAGACTCAAGACAATTGCACTCTGTTCTTCTGACTTCTCACCTCTCATACGCACTCAGGAGAACCTTGCTGCTCGGTGGGAAGACATGACCCTCGACCATTCTCTCCAGATTCTGCCAGCAAGTATTCTCACGACTCTCTTCTAAGCTTGGGAAGAAGAAGAAATGGCTGCTATGGATCGAACAGAAGAGACCCGAATGTACCCTCACGTCTTCTCGCTCATTTTGCCAGCCTTCCAGTCTTCTAGTCTCTCTAGGAAGATGTGGAGTTGAGAAGCTTGGAAGACCGGGAGGCACAGGCCTAGTTCCCGACTTCCAACTTCTCGAAATAACAAAACAACTCACCACACCACTCAGGATTCGTACCAAGTCTCTCTAAACACAAAAGCAAAGCAAATCCACTCTTGATACGAATTGTGTTCAGTCGACTTCCGAAGACAGTCAAGTTTAAGAAGCGTCTTCCGAAGATGTTCCCCTCTTCCGAATCGTCTTCTGTTCCAAGTTTCGGGGGTAGAGAGGTAGTAGGGTAGGGAAATTGATAGCTGGGATCTCCAATTTGAAGCCGAGGTGTAGGGAAGCTCGAATTGAGCTCGGGAAGAAGCAAGGAGATGTCTGACAGAAATTGGGTAGCGCTTCCGCGCCCAATGTCTCAATAGGAAAGATGGGGGGTGGGGGTAATCGACCAGGCTGCCTGCACACAACGAAGGAAGCGCAGGGAATACCAGAAAAAGACGAGAAGAAATGGGAAAGGGAAAGAACAGGGGAAAGAACCTCTACAGTCTTCTTCTGCTCTCCGAGTTGCCTTCGACCTCCACGCGCTTCTTGGTTCTGGTCCTAGCTCCAATGCGACTCCTCACGACTGCGCCTGCTGTCAATCTCTTGGCCACGCCTCGATCCACCTTCGATTCCACTCGCTGCTCTCCAATGTCAGCTTCTCGGGAGCTCACAGAAACGCCTTCGCTCTCTGCTGTTTGTGCTCTAGCAATTTTTGTCTCGCCCTTCGCCTAACTGCCAACTGCTTCTCTCCTACCTCGATGTCCTCACTCGATTCCTCTCTCAAAGCTAACTCGCAAAGCTCACTATCTCCAATCGATCTTCTCAAGAGCTGTGCTGCGGGAAGTTGGAATGTGCCTAATGTGCTTCCTTACGCATCTTCCCCGCAGATTAGGGGTTTTCGACCTTGGGTATCTTCCCCGACCTACCTACCTATTCGGTGCGCCCTAGTAGGTACACCTACTGTCTTACCCGGAAACTCGCGGTTGGGCTTTCGCGGTCGCTGTCTTCTGGAAGACAGGTGTCTTCCGCCGTCTTCTCATCTTCCGCCGTCTTCCCGTCTTCTGAAGACGCAACTGAGAAGACACTCTTCCGAAGACGGTCGTCTTCCGAAGAAGTCAACTTCTTATTACAAACAGCTCTTAAGATCATCTTCCTGTTAAGGAAGACGTAACCTTAAGTAACAACGCTTCTTCAGTTATACAAACAAGTTATTATTCTTAAAAATTTCAAAAATTCATGCATCCTGTAATTTGTGGGCACCACATCATGCAAGAGGAGCTAGAGAAGAGACGGAAGATAGTACAGCAGCTTCCTACACCGACTACGGCAGCCCCTGTCTCACGGGAACAGCCACCAGTCGAGGGAAGATACTCTTCTGGTCTTCCACCCAAGGAAGCAGCTACTACATCTTCTCTGCTGGAAACACCAGTCACTCTTCTGAAGAGATCTCCTTACGACTTCTTGCGAGACTTGTGGAACCAGAAGGCGGATGTAACCTTCCAACAGCTGTTGGATGACAACGCTGGTTACAGGAAACTGTTACAATCCGTGCTTCGAGGATCGAGGAAGAGGAGGACAGCTAAACTTCCTCAGAGCACCCCGATCCTAAGGATAGAGCATGAGGACTTGGGAGCCCCAGAACTTGATATGGAGATCCATGGCTGTCTTCTGAAGAAGGTACCCATTGATTCCGGCTCCGGAGTTAACATCATGACTGAAGAAACGGCGCATGCCTTAGGCTTCACTGAGTTCCAGCCTACTCCGAGAATCCTCAGAATGGTGGATCAGACCAGAAGACGACCTTTGGGGCAACTGAAAGATGTCTTGACGGTAATTGGAGGAGTATCTTTTTACCTCACTTACATCATTTTGCGACCTGTAGCTAAGGTTGGATATCAGGTATTGATAGGAAGACCATGGCTGTATGCTGCAAATGTAAACACCGACTGGAGAAGACATCGTTTGAGATTTTCCAATCCTACACCCAAGCCAGGTGAGAAGACTAAGGTCTCGCTTCCTTGGAAGAAGATTGGACACCAAGGTGAAACTCCTTCTACAACAGAGGGGTACACTTCAGAAGACTCAGCTGCGACTTCTGACAGTGATGAACGGTATAATGAGTTTGTGGTCAATAACTTGTGTACTACAGAAGCAGCGGAGATAGGAGAAGACGTGATCTGTGGATACATTGAGTGCTACGAGATTGCGGAAGAAGAGCTTCCAGAAGACGAGAATACCGTCTTCCCTTCGGAAGATCCGACAGTTGGTCTTCTAGAAGACGAATCTGAACCAGAAGAAGCTCCGAAACCGGAATACTTTGGTGCCAGTGAGTACAGTCACACTGAAGAAATGGTAAACCCGGATGATCTTCAAGATATGGAGGTTGCTCCTGGGAAGAAGCTGAAGCTGTCCGAGGTGATCGAGGACCAGCAGTTGGAAGACTTTCGGGAACTTCTAACGGAGTTCCAGGATGTCTTCGCATGGATCATAGAAGACATGAAGGGCATACCTCGAGAGTTGAGAGAGCATCGCATCGACTTGCTGGAGGGCGTTGTTCCTGCACGGCAAAGGCAGTATCGGCTCAACCCCAAGTACTCGCTTCTGATGAAGGACCAGATCGACTAGTACCTGAAGGCAGGAGTCATCTTCCTAGTACTTAGCAGTGAGTGGGTAGCTCCTATTGTCATCGTGCCGAAGAAACAGATAGGAAGATCCGAGTGTGTCATGACTTCCGGAAGCTGAACTTGGTCACGAAGAAGGATCATCATCCTTTACCGTTCACTGATTCTGTGTTAGACCAGGTAGCAGGGCATGAGTTCTACAGCTTCCTGGATGGGTATTCTGGATACAACCAAGTTTCAATCAGAGAAGAAGACAAGTCGAAAACCACTTTCACTACTGATTGGGGCACGTACTCGTATAATCAAATGCCGATTGGTTTATGCAACGCACCCGTCACATTCCAGAGATTGATGATTACAATCTTCAAGGATTATCTTCGTACTTTCATGGAGATATTCTTGGATGACTTCTGTGTGTTTGGATCGAAAGAAGACCACTTGATATTTCTAAGGAAGTGTTTTCTGAAGTGTAGAGAACATCGTTTGGCTCTTCACCCTGAGAAGTGCTTCTTTGGTATGTCAGAGGGAATTTTGCTAGGACATAGGATTTCCGGAAGAGGTATAGAAGTCGGCTGTGCTAAGGTGGAAGTCATCATGAAACTCCACCCACCTGCTAACCTGACTCAGTTGAGAAGCTTCCTAGGCAACGTAGGATACTACAGGAGGTTTATTGACAGGTACGCAGAGGTAGCAGGAAAACTTACCAAGTTACTGAAGAAGGACGAGCCGTACATTTGGTCTTCTAAGCAGCAGGAAGCATTCAAAGAAATGAAGAGGCTTCTGTCGGAATCCCCCGTCCTAAGACCACCTGATTGGGAAAGAGTCTTCTATATCTATGTGGATGTTTCTGCTTTCGCCATAGGGGTGGTGTTGAGTCAGAAAGATGAGAAGAAGAAGGATTATCCCATCTACTATGCAAGAAGACAACTCAGTGATGCAGAGAAGAAGTACTCGACAACTGAAAGGGAGTGTCTTGGCATGATTTACTCCTGTAGGAAGTTTAGACACTATCTTCTAGCCAACCCGTTTGTCTTCTATGTGGATCATTTTTCTTTGAAACATCTTGTAAAAAAAGCAGATTTGTCTGGTAGGATAGCTAGGTGGATTCTTCTACTCCAAGAATTTACTTACACAGTTGAGTACAGGCCTGGAAGACAGCATGTTAATGCTTACTATCTATCCAGATTAGAGACGGAACGACGAGAAGATGAAGTGGAAGACGAGTTCTCTGACGAGAAGCTGTTTTCAGTTTTCGCAGAGACACTTTCATCTGAGGGGGGGCGTACCGCCTGCTTCCCAGAAGACGAGACTAGATCTTCTAATCTAGTCTTTGCGACTTCCACAGAAGAGTCGATCTTCAAGGACTTGAGGAAGTTCTTGGAAGACCAACAGTATCCAGAGGGATTGGATGCGGAGCAGAAGGCTGTCTTCTTACACAAGGCAGGTCTTTACGCCATCTTCCAGGGTATCCTGTTTTGGAAGGGACATGACGAGAAGCTAAGGAGATGTCTTGAGCCTTCGGAGATTAAACTAGTGATCACAGGTCTTCACTACGAAGATGCTGGGGGTCACTATGGGCTGAAAATCACAGTGAAGAAGATATTAGACGCCGGATACTGGTGGCCGACCATGTACAGAGACACTTTTCATGAAATCAGGAAATGCGATGCGTGCCAGAAGGTGGGAAGACCAACAACTACTACTAGGTGGCCCCTTATCCCCATTCTTCCGCTTGCTCCTTTTGAAAAGTGGGGAATCGATTTTGTTGGGCCTATCGCTCCGGTGGCTAGAAGAACACGAGCACGGTATATTCTGATAGCTATCGACTATGCTACCAAGATGGTGGAAGACGAAGCAACAAGGAAGAACGACGCCGTCGTAGTCGCCAAGTTCCTCTGGCATAACATTATCACTCGGTACGGATGTCCGCTGGAATTGGTATCAGATAGGTGTACTCATTTCTTAAATGAGACTATCTCCCTCCTGACCCAATACTTCAGGATTAAGCTTAGGAAGACAACGTCACACAACCCGAAAGCGAACGGACTGACGGAGAAGTCGAACGGTCTTCTGTGTAACATCCTGAATAAGGTAACTGTCAACCATGCGTATGATTGGGACACAAAATTGCCATCTGTGTTATGGGCTTTCAGGATTTCACCTAAAGTCACGACCCAGAAGACACCCTTCTACCTAACTTATGGCATGACACCTATTGTGCCCATTGAGTTAGAGGTCCCAACTTACAGGTTAGCCGTATCCGAACGCATGGGAGAAGAAGAAAGCCAGGAGCAGCGTCTTCTGAATTTTGTAGAGTTTGAAGAAGACAGAAATGCAGCTTTGGAGAAGACGTACGAGGTACAAGCGCAACGTAAGGTGAACTACGATAGTAAGCTGAGGAAGGTGACCGTCGTAGATGGGGACTTGATTCTTCTCTATGACAACCGACATCTTAAGTTCCCTGGGAAACTTCATCTTCGCTGGATGGGTCCTTACCGCGTTGTCGTGTTGTGGATTGGCTAGGGTGTGAAACCACCACATATCCTTCGTACGTGTTTGGTGTTGAGGAGCCACTGGGACCTTATCATGTCAAAAGATAAGGTTCCACGTGGACGATCCGTGTACTCTTCGCTGAGTGGAGATAAGAGTAGTACTCTTGTCGTCACATGGGAGATTGATGTATAAGAAGAGAGGTGTGCGGAGCTTGAGATATAGAGTGTAGAGTATCCAAGTCTAGTGGAGTGTGATCAGTATCATCGGATGAAGTAAGCGGCTGCAGTGCGAGTAGTAGGCATGAACGGAGAACCCTTTCGTGCTCCTGATCTTCCACTTGCGCATCCATTCGTCATTAAGATCCATTGTCTGTCGCGAGATCACTTTCGAGTATTTATGGTAGCTCATTGGGGAGAGTCGTTTATGGCTGCGGTGATGGCTACTCCGGATCCTATCGTTTTGCCCATTGTCACGTACGACGCTGTTTGGGATCTTACTGTCTACATCTTGCTCTGATGTGGTATGGATCCTCCGTTGGATCTGAACTTCCCAGCGAGAGTTCCGTTCAACACTTGGGTCGAAATACGATGTTACAGTCGACCAAAGGTGGCGCATCGTGAGTTTGTCGTGAGGAACTTCGGTTAGAGGCACTTCCCGTGGGCCATTTGCGGAGTGTGAGATATTGTTGGAAAGCTTGGGAGACGACCAAAAAGCTCTTGAGATGGGCTTGCCGATGGACTCCGAGATCGATCGATTCCAAGCCGGAGTGAAGAAGTTATGACCAGCTGAAGTTGGGTGTCTCAAATCGAAGGCTATGATAGTAGGCGACTGTAAACATGAGACATTGAGAGAGATATGGAGAGTTTGAGGTCGAATTTCGATATGAAACCTTCCAGGGTCTGAGAAGGTACAGTCAGCTACCTACCTGTGAAATTTGAGATCATTTGGATTATTGGGTTGAAGGGAAAAGTTGTTTTTGTGCACAAGGGTCTGCATATCGCCTTGTGTCATTGACAAAAAGGGCTTGGATCATTCCAAGAGTTTGGTTGAAGATCTGCTGGTGAAATTTTACAGAGTGGTAGTGATGGTGACTCATTAGCTTCCTGAGAAGTTTGAGCCGTTTTGATCGAGCGGTTTGTGAGGAATCGAACAACAAAGTTCTGTCGAAATAGTATCATGTTATAAAAACAACGATAAGGGCTTGATCGTTCCAAGAGTTTGGTTGAAGATCTGCTAGTGAAATTTTACAGAGTGGTAGTGATGGTGACACATTAGCTTCCTGAGAAGTTTGAGTTGTTTTGATCGAGTGGTTTGTGAGGAATCGAACAGCAAAGTTCTGTTAAAATAGTATCATGTTATAGAAACAGCGAACTTTGGAAGGGCATAGATGCCAACTCAGAGATGATCTCTCTGTATGTAATACCTTAATAGAGAGATTATTCTACAGGCTATCTGCTGACCTTGGTTTCATCTCATTCTGAGCTGTGGTTGAGGAGTGACAGCGAGTTAAAGTTGAGAGGTTCTTGCTCCGAAATGCGCAAGAGTTAAGATTCTTTGGAGAACAGGTCGGCCTGGAGGTTTTGCCGGTGCTTCAGAGCACTTGATCATGGGTATGGAGAGTTGTTGACTGTATTTCCTGTGTTTGGATCCTCTCCATACTCGCATGCCTGTTTGTACGCCCAGTTGGTTTGGTTTGGATTTGTGTGCGAGCGTTGCGCTTAGTTTCTTTTTCTATTAGGAGTGCTGGTATTTCTCTTGTGGTGAGGCTGGAGTGATGACCAGCAGACCCAAGAGTGCTTGCGGTGATGGCAGGAATAGGTTGTCCGTGCTTGTTACCCCGGTTCTATTCCTAGTCGAGTAAGAGAGAGATCTGCCGAGAGGACGTGAGGATATCGTACCGAGATAGGTTCAGAGTGTACTCGGAGGTCAGAGAGAGGTTTGGGTGGTTGCTGGTTCTGAGTCACGGAGTGCGACACGTACTCTCTACAGCTAGATACCCGGTGTATTCCCAGATAAGAAAGCACGTCACACGACAGTTGGTGAACTTGACGTGAAACTTCTGGGGTGGAGAGTTAGTGAAGTTCTTCTCTGAACTTTACCATGGCCGAGAGACAAGGAGTTGGAAACCCTTCGGGCACGATTCCGCTGCAGCCTCATCCTGCTATAGGACAAATGTTCCAAGCATTTGCTCTGTACATGGATCAACAACAAGCTGTTCAACGGAAGGAGGCGATGACTACCAAGGCTTTGCATTCGGTGGTGGGGACATTGGATCAGTTTGAAGGGAGAAACATCTCCAAGTACCTGAAGTTCTATTCTTGAGAGATGGAGCTGAGTAAGGTACCAGAGAGGGAGATGGTACGGACGTTTGAGCTCGCTGTTGTCCCGGAGTTACGGGAACATGTGAAGGGGCTCATTCAAGCTCATGGGGCTAACTGAGAGGAGTTTTCTCTTCAGTTGAAGGAGGAATACTCTTTGGAGGATGCAGATCGAGTGACTAAGAAGTCATTCATGGAGTGGGTGAACAAACCCAACAAGGAACTAGTTGCTACCGAACTACTTCGGGAGTTTGAGAGACAGTTTCTTCAACTATCTCGGATGGAGAAGCTCACACTTGAGAATGACAAAGTGGAGCTATTTTTACAGTCAACCAACAGCGAGCTACAAAGGGAGTTAGAGTTGCTGTTGCAAGATCGGACGAAAGACAATGGTCTTACATCTGATTGGAAGAACGTTAGCGAAGCAGTGGGAGTACTTGCGAAGCGAGAATATCGAAGAGGGAAGGTGGTTGTGACTCAAGCACCAAGACCACCGCCTATTGTGATACCACGAAGGCAACCAACGGTGCAGACTGCTCCTCTACCTACTATTTCACTTCCTACTATTCCTATCACTACAGTTGTACCACAGCGGAATCAAGCAATGGAAGATTTGGAGAAGAAGATGAGAGACTTACATATCAAGTTGACAAGGTTGGAGGAGAAGGATGGGGCACCTGAAGGGAGACCTGCACCAAAACAAGGATATGTTCAGAGGTGTATTTGGTGTGACAACACCGACCATCAACGGAAGGAATGCGAGAGTTTCATTGATGCCTTGCAGCAAGGTATAATTTTCTGGAAGGAAGGAAAGATCGCCTTGAGAGACAACGGAGAGACTCTGAGGACCAACTTCGGTAGAGGAGGGATGAAGAAAGTTTTGGAGGATCATCTAACAGTGCATGATGTGGCATCGGTAGAATTTTCTACCTATGGAGTCGAGGTGATTAGCAAAAAGGAGAGTGCCTTTTTGAAACATGAGGATACCACTGATATGTGGAGTCACGCTGTGAGCACGAACAGAAAGGGGAAAATGGCAAGGGAGGAGTTGCTCAGAACAGCCACAGCAATCAGGAGTGCTACTGGATGGGATGATCCCGTAGATGCTATGTCCGTTCATGCCTACGTAGCCAAGGCTCAACATGAAGCTATCATGGAAGAGAAGCGTAGGAGAGACGAGGCTGGTCCAAGTGAGGAGAGAGCGGCTCCCAAGAGGCAACTAAGAGGAGATAGACTCCGACAGGAGACTACACCTCTACGAGAAGAAGCTATGGATGACGTCTTACCTTCTGGGAGTGCAGGGAAGGGTAAGGGTAGGGAGAAGGGCAAAGCTCCCATGTATAAGCTGCAATCAGACATTGAAGCAGCAACCAACATGAAAGAGGTGCTGCAGGAGAAGGTGCTCAATACAAAGATTGAGTTTACCTTGCGAGAGATCCTCGGGATTGCGAAGAAGGAGTTTCATGATGTCATCATTGACATTATCAAGCGGAAGAGACAATTGACGGGAGAGACCGCAGTGTCCAGTGCTCTAGACACAGTGATTACAGAGGAAGAGGAGCGAGAGTTGGTTCATTCTTACAACACTCGTAAAGTTTGGTTTGATGTGGATAAGGAAGAGGACGATAAGATCTCTAGTCATTACACTAGAGGGCATTGGGCAAGAGCCACTACTGAAACATTAGTGAATGTAGGAGAGATGAAAGATCCGGTGGTTGCTCTCATCGATCATGGATCTGAGATCAATATTGTCTCTAAGGACATCTACAAGCAGGGTGGATGGCCTGTTGATATAGATCATGGTTGGATGATCCGAGCAGCAAACAACACACGAGGAGAACTCTATGGTGCTTGTCCGGATGTGAAGGTTAAGATAGGGAATGTGGTACTTGAACAAAACTTCTTTGTTCAAGATACTATTTCCTATCCAGTTATTCTTGGTCAACCATTCATTACAGCTTTAAGGATGGAGACTAAAGTGTTGGATGACGGTTCTGCTTATGCTCGGATCAGGAGTCAGGATGGCAAAACAACGGTACAGTTCTTGACTGTGTCTGCTAATCATGAGCGTAACCGAGATTACTTGCGGAGCGTGGCTCTACCCAAAGTCACTGAAGAGTTTAAGGATTTTTCCAGAGGGCCACTATAGAGCGAGAGTATAGTGATACCGATACACAAGAGAAGGTACTCTCGTTGGAGAAGGATAGTGCCTTTTGTACAGGAGTGGTGAGATATTCAGAGAGTGGATTTGCTGTGTATACACAACTTGCTGATCTTCAGAAATGGGAGAAGAAAGCTGTGCAAAGAACCCAAAAAGATCTAAAAAGAGTTGGTGTGCTTAGTGAGGAGGATAAGATAGAGGGCGTTTACATGGAGATGGATTTGGATGATCCTTTGGAAGAACTTCGTAAGGCTGAACAAGGGAATGAAGACCAAGTTGTCTACATACGTTCTATGGAGCTTTACTTGGCTATAGAGTCATTCCAGATACCTGAAGTCAGAGTTGAGACCAGGTATAAAACGGTGGATAAAAAGGTGAAGCCGGTTGCACAACCGCTACCTAGCGACTCTGACCAACGAGTTCAACAAGCCTCAAAGGAGAAGAGCTTACGGTATCCTGATCAGATAGGTCACAAGTTTACAGAAGCTACGCTTAAGGAGTTGAAGGTTGGTTCTACAGACTTTCTTCTACCTGTTGAGGAGAGGGAGTTCAAGGAGATGTTAAGTAGGCATGGGAAAACTTTTTCTTTTGAGCCTTCAGAAATTGGGTGTGTAGATCCAAGCGTTGTAGCACCGATGATCATATTTACGGTACCGCATACGCCTTGGGACTTAAGACCAATTCCCGTACCTAGGGCACATCTGCCTAAGCTTATGGAGCTTCTAAAGGAGAAGATGCGGATGAGAATCCTTGAGCCATCGTTTGCACCGTATTCCAGCCGCTGGTTTACAGTGCCGAAGAAGAGCGGAGCAGTACGGTGTCGCGTCGGACGTTTTACGTGAAGGATGTCCAGGAAAACACGAGGTTCCTGGCTGTGGAGATATTGTGTGTTGAAACAGAGACAAGACAGAGAAAAACAACCACGAAAACGAATGCTGCGATATATACACTCCCAAATGTATGTACACTGCCGTTTCTTTCTCCTAACAGCAGAGAACTGATAATCAGACTTGAGCAGTCCGTAACCTACTTCAAAAGCCCTTAAAAACACCCCTTGAATCACAACCCCGACCCAAAACCACCGAAGCGTAGCTCAAAGCAAGAGAAACTTCTCTTTGCTAACAAACAGAGCCACAGCAGTATCACAAGATCCAAACCCAAGTCCAAACCACATCCATGTATAAGCTCTTAGCTAAAGCTAGCTACCACAAGCTGTATACAACCAACCAGAATTCTAACGAACTCAAAAGAGCAAAACCCGTAGCGAAGAAACCGAAAAAGATCTATCTGTGGACTTCCTCTTTTCGCTGAACGGACTTCAGATGTCGATAGGGTCTCCTCCGCTGACTCCGTTAACCCAAGAAACCTTCAGATCCGACTCCTGATAGTCAAGATATCGTCAATTTTCGGTCGCAGGTGACCGAACCTTCAAGAATTGCTCCCTGCGGCTTAAAACCGCACACCACGCACAAACGGATCGTCTAAACTGATATCTGTCTTTTCTGGCAGATAGATCCAGCTATCCTGAACCCAACAAGACTCCAAACAAGCCGTTTGGAGTTCCCCTTGCAAAACCACGCAAGAAATTTGGTCGCAGGTTGCAAAAAACTGACGTAAATCTGCTCCCTGCGGCTCAAACTTGCTCACCACACTCAAACCAACAATCCAATTCACGTACAGTCTTCTCCTATGCGTAGATGAAGACTCCTTGATCGCGTAGGCACCAAGAACGAAGAGCTTGGCTCACCGATCGCGAAGAACAGCCTAACCTCAGGTCGTAGGTGAACGAAAATCTGATGTAAGCGCTTCCCTGCGAGTCAATTTCACTCAGAACATCCAAACCGCCCGATGAAAACTGGTATCGTCTTCAATTTCCTGTAGAACTCGGTGTTCTGATCCCGTTGGATCCAAGGACAGCAAGTTTGGACTCCGGAACGGTCCGAACGGTCCAACTCTCCTTCACAGGTAACTGAAAACTCCAAATCTGCTTCCTGCGTCTCAATTTCACTCAGTACGCACTCCGCGATCCGTCTCTTCCCAAACCGTTTGAACCAGTGCGTAGCCTGCACAGATCTGAACCCAACGACGCCTTGCGCGCTTGCATTGGACTCCTAAATCTCCCGCACCGTCCGCTGACAGGTCGCAGACGCAAGCAAGCCCCTTAAGCAGCCCCCTTGTTACAGTCTGTACGTACGAAGTTCAACCCTCAATAATAAGAAGCAGGCCCCTTGCGTGTTTGATATAACGCCTGAAGCTCTAAATACCCAGTCAGCAAGTAACTAGGGGCCTAGCTTGATTTTACCTTTTTCCGAATCGCATAACTTCTTCTCTGGATGTCCAAACGAAATAAACAAGATGCCCATGGAAAGCTGACAACGAGCTCTATCCATCTATGCAATAAAAGTAAAGATCCGAAGTTGCGCCAAAAGCTCGTAAGCTGGGGCCTAGCTTGTTTTCTCCATCTTTCGAGTCCTGTAACTCCTTCACTATGCGTCCAAACGAAGTAGACAAAGTGCCTATGGAATGCTGACAAGGAGCTCTATCCACTGGTGCGATAAGAACGAAGATCCGAAGTGGTGCCAAAAACCCGTAAGCTGGGGCCTAGCTTATTTTCTCCATCTTTCGAGTCCTGTAACTTCTCTACTAGGCGTCCAAACGAAGTAGACAAAGTGCCTTTGGAAAGCTGACAAGGAGCTCTACACATCTATGCGATGAAAATGGAGATCTGAGATTGTGCCAAAATCCGTAAGCTGGGGCCTAGCTTGTCTTCTCATGAGTGTCTTTGGAGCGACAAGCATCGAAGTTTGTATTTCAGGTACGAGCCGGTCCACGACACGACATCCACCCCTTCTGAACCTGTGCATCCTCCGGTATGCACCAGAGATACCAACCAAGGAGTGGACCGGCACGCACACTCATTCCCATCTTGTTATCCTCCCTCCCATCTCAGTCAACCTCATCCGCAAAGTTGCAACCTGATCGTCATCTTGAAGTTGCTACCCTGCCATGATCCTCCCTAGATCCATGCTCATTGACTTTCACCTCGAACCTCCCATCCAATCACCCCCTCTAGATCTACACATCTTCAATATGCGAAGACATAGAAAGAATAACCCATCATACCATAGAATTGACTTCCATCTGTCCTGTAAAACCTCACCGTTGAGGTTTGTAACCCAAGTGTCGTAGTAGACATTCCCCATCCTGTCAATCATCACCCGTATCCTGACTGTAACCCTGAAGCTCAAGTCTGTACATGTCATCGTGCATAATCCTCTCTTCTTTTTTGTTTTTCTGAAAAAAAAGAACCACACTGTTGCAACCAGAATCCTCAAACGCAACCATAATTATCCCGCTGTACAATGGTATCTTCCTCAACCATCATCCTCCCTGATATCTTCTTCTGAAAATGTTTGCAACCTTCCAAGCATCATCCTCTCAACCTTTTCCTGAAAATATTTACAATCTCTCAAGCATCATCCTCCCAACACAAATCACCTTCAGCAATGGCTTCTCCCCTGTAAGCCATCCTTACCCATCATCCTATACCCGTAGCCTCGATAGCATCCGTCCATTCTCCTTCGTCCTCAGCATGTCTGTCCTTGATGATGCCAATGATGACATCATGGACTCTCCTTGTAGCTGCATCCAAGACCTCTCGTGATAGGAACCCAACCTGTGCATCTCGAATACGCTCCTCCCAACCTCCCTTCACATCCATCGTCGTCATATCTGCATCTGGTAGTTGTTTGTCAGCAATCAGATCACCCACGTCCGCTGTCTCCACCTCAACCATCTCCTCCGGTTGTGAAGGATTGCTCTCCATTGCCTGTTCAGGAAGAATAGTTTCATGTTGAATCCTATCCTCTTGAGCTAGCCTCCCTGAAGAAGTATCTTGTTGGTCCTTCTTCTCGCACTGCATCGTGGATGCAGTATCCAACCTGAGCTCGTTTAGATCCTCGTGCTCATCCAAACCATCTCTATGGAGATCATGCTCAATCTCCTCCACCCTAGCACCATAACTTGTAGCTTCGTCAGCTACAACTGCATGTGCCGCAAGGTAATCATCCACAATCTTCTTCATCCCTCCTTTACCAACGTTGGCTTGAAGGAGAGTACCCGTACTTGTGAATGCAACCTTTCTATCCTCCCAAGAAATAACCTCACGTTGCAAAGACTCTGCAAAGTCGATGCAATCATCCCGCTGATGATCAGCACCATCACACCACAAGCAGTGATGTACCCAAGCTGGTTTGGGTACAAGTTCCATCTTGATCGATGATCCTTTATCCTCCAACCTAGTAACCTTAGCTTGCAGATCTTGCATCTTTTGCAATAGGTTCTCGATGGTTGGATCCTTCTCCTCTACAACCACAACTAGAGGTTGAACCTCAGATACTACTCGAACTGGTGTGGTAGTCAACGCTGCAGGTGTCAACCTTGTAACCCTTTCCCTTGTCTGTCTCCGGACAAGAAGCTCAACCGCTTCATGCACAACCTCCCAATTCCTTGTCAACCCTTCTTCTTCATCCCCATCCTCAAGAAGTAGCTCCAACTGTTCCTGCCATGGTTCATCCGCAGCTTGAAAAAACAGCTCCGTCTTGTAGCTCTCCAAGGTTAGCTTGTCCACCCGAGGTAGTTGAGAGAATTGTCTCTCAAACTCCTCTAACAGCTCTGTAGGCTGCAAACCCTTGCTGGATCGGTTGACCCATCCCAAAAATGATTTCTTGGTTACTCGATCTGAGTTTCCCAAGAAATACTCTTCCCTCAGCGCATGTGAAAATGCATCCCAGTTCCTCCCAAAACGCGTTGTTAGACCCTTCACATGCTCCCTTATCTCAGGCACCGCAGCGAGTTCGAACGTCTCGATCATCTCCTTCTCCGGTACTTGATCCAAATCCATCTCCGTCTTGTAGCATCTCAAATATTTTGAGATGTCTCTCCCATAAAATAGATCGAACTTGTCGATCATCCTTCCAAGCGCCTTCTTCCCCAAAGCCTCCTTTTGTTGGTTCTCTTGCTCTTGTCGCATAAACAAAGTGAAGGCTTGAAACAAACGTGCAGTTGCTGCATCCAACTGCACCCCTGATATCCCATCTGATCCGTCCATCCCGTCCATAGTCATGGCTCGTCCCATCCTCCCATGATCCCAACCGTCTAGAAATCCATCATCCCAGGTCCACAGCATCCTCCCGAACAACCAAATCCATCTTCATTCTCGTTCATGATTCCTGATCTCTTCTGTCCAGTTCTGACACACAAATATCTCCACCCCGGACCTTCACGTCGAGTTCACCACCTATGTCGCGTCGGACGTTTTACGTGAAGGATGTCCAGGAAAACACGAGGTTCCTGGCTGTGGAGATATTGTGTGTTGAAACAGAGACAAGACAGAGAAAAACAACCACGAAAACGAATGCTGCGATATATACACTCCCAAATGTATGTACACTGCCGTTTCTTTCTCCTAACAGCAGAGAACTGATAATCAGACTTGAGCAGTCCGTAACCTACTTCAAAAGCCCTTAAAAACACCCCTTGAATCACAACCCCGACCCAAAACCACCGAAGCGTAGCTCAAAGCAAGAGAAACTTCTCTTTGCTAACAAACAGAGCCACAGCAGTATCACAAGATCCAAACCCAAGTCCAAACCACATCCATGTATAAGCTCTTAGCTAAAGCTAGCTACCACAAGCTGTATACAACCAACCAGAATTCTAACGAACTCAAAAGAGCAAAACCCGTAGCGAAGAAACCGAAAAAGATCTATCTGTGGACTTCCTCTTTTCGCTGAACGGACTTCAGATGTCGATAGGGTCTCCTCCGCTGACTCCGTTAACCCAAGAAACCTTCAGATCCGACTCCTGATAGTCAAGATATCGTCGATTTTCGGTCGCAGGTGACCGAACCTTCAAGAATTGCTCCCTGCGGCTTAAAACCGCACACCACGCACAAACGGATCGTCTAAACTGATATCTGTCTTTTCTGGCAGATAGATCTAGCTATCCTGAACCCAACAAGACTCCAAACAAGCCGTTTGGAGTTCCCCTTGCAAAACCACGCAAGAAATTTGGTCGCAGGTTGCAAAAAACTGACGTAAATCTGCTCCCTGCGGCTCAAACTTGCTCACCACACTCAAACCAACAATCCAATTCACGTACAGTCTTCTCCTATGCGTAGATGAAGACTCCTTGATCGCGTAGGCACCAAGAACGAAGAGCTTGGCTCACCGATCGCGAAGAACAGCCTAACCTCAGGTCGTAGGTGAACGAAAATCTGATGTAAGCGCTTCCCTGCGAGTCAATTTCACTCAGAACATCCAAACCGCCCGATGAAAACTGGTATCGTCTTCAATTTCCTGTAGAACTCGGTGTTCTGATCCCGTTGGATCCAAGGACAGCAAGTTTGGACTCCGGAACGGTCCGAACGGTCCAACTCTCCTTCACAGGTAACTGAAAACTCCAAATCTGCTTCCTGCGTCTCAATTTCACTCAGTACGCACTCCGCGATCCGTCTCTTCCCAAACCGTTTGAACCAGTGCGTAGCCTGCACAGATCTGAACCCAACGACGCCTTGCGCGCTTGCATTGGACTCCTAAATCTCCCGCACCGTCCGCTGACAGGTCGCAGACGCAAGCAAGCCCCTTAAGCAGCCCCCTTGTTACAGTCTGTACGTACGAAGTTCAACCCTCAATAATAAGAAGCAGGCCCCTTGCGTGTTTGATATAACGCCTGAAGCTCTAAATACCCAGTCAGCAAGTAACTAGGGGCCTAGCTTGATTTTACCTTTTTCCGAATCGCATAACTTCTTCTCTGGATGTCCAAACGAAATAAACAAGATGCCCATGGAAAGCTGACAACGAGCTCTATCCATCTATGCAATAAAAGTAAAGATCCGAAGTTGCGCCAAAAGCTCGTAAGCTGGGGCCTAGCTTGTTTTCTCCATCTTTCGAGTCCTGTAACTCCTTCACTATGCGTCCAAACGAAGTAGACAAAGTGCCTATGGAATGCTGACAAGGAGCTCTATCCACTGGTGCGATAAGAACGAAGATCCGAAGTGGTGCCAAAAACCCGTAAGCTGGGGCCTAGCTTATTTTCTCCATCTTTCGAGTCCTGTAACTTCTCTACTAGGCGTCCAAACGAAGTAGACAAAGTGCCTTTGGAAAGCTGACAAGGAGCTCTACACATCTATGCGATGAAAATGGAGATCTGAGATTGTGCCAAAATCCGTAAGCTGGGGCCTAGCTTGTCTTCTCATGAGTGTCTTTGGAGCGACAAGCATCGAAGTTTGTATTTCAGGTACGAGCCGGTCCACGACACGACAACGGTTCATTCAGGATATGCAACCGGTGAATCAGGTGACCATCAGAAATACGGGGATCGGACGTATTGTGGGGGAGTTTGCTGAAGCATTCGCTGGTAGAGCCATTTACTCGATAAGAGACCTCTACTCTGGATACGATCAGTTTCAGCTTGCTGAAAAGAGTAGAGATGTCACTACTATGAGGACACCGTTGGGTTTGGTGAGGATGTGCACATTGTCGCAGGGGGCAACAAATTCTGTTGCACACATGATGAACGGGATGAACAAAGTTCTTCGAGACTTCATCCCGGAGAAGACCATGCCTTTCTTAGATGACATTCCAATCAAAGGATGTGTAGAGGAGCAGAAAGATGAGAGAGTCGATCAGAGGAGGTGTCAAAAATTTGTGGCTGATCATATTCTAGATTGTGATCAGATTTTATCACGGCTCGAGGAGGTTCACTTGACACTATCTGGTGCTAAGTCTTCGTTTGGAGTTCGAGAGGTTGTGATTGTGGGGCACTTATGCGGATGGTTTGGTCGCAAACCTGATCCTAACAAGGTGGATGCCATACAGCGGATGAAGGACACATGTAGCTCAACAACAGAGGTGCGAAGGTTCTTAGGAGCTTGCGTGTTTTATCATGTGTGGATTCCTCATTTTGCTCATGTATCAGATCCACTCTATGGTCTGTTACGGAAGAGCACGAAGTTCAGATGGGAGGAGAGACATATCGAAGCGGTGCAGAAGCTGAAGCAGTTGTTGTCTTCTCCACCTGTGCTACGAAGGGTGAGTTATGAAGATGGCAAACACGTGATAATCACGGTTGATACAAGTCCGATAGCCATTGGATGGGCAGTGGGACAAGATGATGAGGATGGAAACCGGTTTGCAATCAGATTTGGAGCCAAAGTGTTGAGTGAGCGACAGCGAAACTACCCACAAGTAAAGCGAGAGCTATGGGGGTAGTTACTACGATGAAAGTTGAGAAGGACTATTTGATTGGAGCACCGGTGATAGTGGAGACGGATTGTTTGTCACTGTTAGGGATGATTACGAATTGTAACACCCCTGATATCGCTATGTTGTGATGGATTGCCTATATCAAGTCGTTGAATCCGGAATTTAGACACATAGCGAGAAAAGATAACCCGGTAGCAGATATGTTGTCTAGGGCCAGATATGAGGATGAAGAAGATTTGACAGAGGACACAGAGGATATAGGCACGACCGTCTTTTGTAGAGCTCAGAAGGGAATGAAGGAACATCAAAACTCATTCATGGAGGAGCTATACGAAGGAGAATGGTTAGACATTGGGCGTTATCTTGGTTCACTGACCAAGCAACCAGAATGGAATGATGCTCAGTTCAAACAGATCAGGAGGAAGGCTTACAACTACATACAACAAGGGGGCTATCTGTGGAAGCGCGCCAAGCGGAGTGGCGAGATGCCGCAACGGGTTGTGTGTAAGCAAGAGATGCAAACCCAGCTCATTCAAGAATTCCATGAGAGCTTATGGGCTGGACATCGGGGTATTTATGCCACCTTTACCAAACTCAAAGAGAGATATTGGTGGCGTAACATGTACAGAGATGTAGTGCGATTTGTGGAGACGTGTGTAACTTGCCAGATGTACTCTGACATCCGGCATCGAGATGAGCTTCATCCTACGTATCCACTTGCAATGCATTACAAGTGGGTAGTAGATCTGGTTACGATGCCGGTTGGGATATGGCAGATGAGATACTTGGTTTTGGCACGGGAGGATCTATCGAACCAAGTCGAAGGACTCGCTCTACGCACAAACACTACAGAAGGGGTGTGCAGATTTCTACTTGAAGATGTGATCTGCAGATACGGATGTGTTGGGAAGATTACAGCAGACCGCGGAGAACTGAATGCTCACGAAGCAGATATGTTCTTCAAGAGGCGGGGAATCAAGTTAGCTCTTACCATGGCTTACAACCCAGAAGGAAATGCGAAGAGTGAGCGCGGTCATCCTCCCATCAGGAAAGCGATTGTGAAAGCTTGCAACGGAAGGGTGAGAGAATGGCCAAGGCTTCTACCATTTGCTCTATGGGCCGATCGTACAACTCATAGCTCGGTGACCGGATACATGCCAGCAGAACTAATGCAAGGGCAAAAACCGATCATGCCTATCGAAGAGCAAATACCTACTTGGAGTGTTCTACCTTGGGAAGATAATCTCTCTAGAGAGGATCTTCTCGCTCTTAGGATTCGTCAGTTGGAGCGGAGACCAGAGGATGTGGAGCTAGCTCTGGAACGGTTACAAAAAGCTCGTTTGAAGAACAAAGACAGATTTGATAAGCGACATCGACTACGACCTAAGAAGATCCAGGAAGATGATTGGGTGTTGGTATATGATAGCAGCTTGGATAACCAGCATAGAGCGTTGAGAAAGTTTTCTAAACGCTGGTTTGGGCCTTACGTGGTTGTTCGTATTCATGACAACGCCACATACGTACTACGTGAGTTGGATGGTGCACGGCTTAAAGTTCCGATTGCAGGAAAACGGATAAAACTCTTTAAGCGACGAGATGAAGACCCAGACATTGAGGAGATCAGTGTCGAGTTTGATCTCTCTCAAGATCAAGAGGAGAGTCCAGATGAGAGCGTAGAGCCCGAGGGAGAGACTCCCAAAGAAGAAGATGAGGAAGAAGTGGTATGATGCCAACCACAACGTATGATTAGGTTGGTGCATACCAGAGGATGCACAGGTTCAGAGGGGGTGGATGTCGTGTTGTGGATTGGCTAGGGTGTGAAACCACCACATATCCTTCGTACGTGTTTGGTGTTGAGGAGCCACTTGGACCTTATCGTGTCAAAAAATAAGGCTCCACGTGGACGATCCGTGTACTCTTCGCTGAGTGGAGATAAGAGTAGTACTCTTGTCGTCACATGGGAGATTGATGTATAAGAAGAGAGGTGTGCGGAGCTTGAGATATAGAGTGTAGAGTATCCAAGTCTAGTGGAGTGTGATCAGTATCATCGGATGAAGTAAGCGGCGGCAGTGCGAGTGGTAGGCATGAACGGAGAACCCTTTCGTGCTCCTGATCTTCCACTTGCGCATCCATTCGTCATTAAGATCCATTGTCTGCCGCGAGATCACTTTCGAGTATTTATGGTAGCTCATTGGGGAGAGTCGTTTATGGCTGCGGTGATGGCTACTCCGGATCCTATCGTTCTGCCCATTGTCACGTACGACGCTGTTTGGGATCTTACTGTCTACATCTTGCTCTGATGTGGTATGGATCCTCCGTTGGATCTGAACTTCCCAGCGAGAGTTCCGTTCAACACTTGGGTCGAAATACGATGTTACAGTCGACCAAAGGTGGCGCATCGTGAGTTTGTCGTGAGGAACTTCGGTTAGAGGCACTTCCCGTGGGCCATTCGCGGAGTGTGAGATATGGTTGGAAAGCTTGGGAGACAAGGATGCCCGTAGACTCAATGGTTGCTGGATTTGAAGCGCGGATGAGAAAGTTTTGATCAATTGAAACTGAGGGGGTCAAATTCGTGATCAATTTTATTTCCGTGAAGTCTTTCTCACTTTCTGGGAGTTGTGTGAGGTTGCTGGAGATGAGTTGACTGTTGCTGGAAAGCTCTTGAGATGGGCTTGCCGATGGACTCCGAGATCGATCGATTCCAAGCCGGAGTGAAGAAGTTATGGCCAGCTGAAGTTGGGTGTCTCAAATCGAAGGCTATGATAGTAGGCGACTGTAAACATGAGACATTGAGAGAGATATGGAGAGTTTGAGGTCGAATTTCGATATGAAACCTTCCAGGGTCTGAGAAGGTACAGTCAACTACCTACCTGTGAAATTTGAGACCATTTGGATTATTGGGTTGAAGGGAAACGTTGTTTTTGTGCACAAGGGTCTGCATATCGCCTTGTGTCATTGACAAAAAGGGCTTGGATCATTCCAAGAGTTTGGTTGAAGATCTGCTGGTGAAATTTTACAGAGTGGTAGTGATGGTGACTCATTAGTTTCCTGAGAAGTTTGAGCCGTTTTGATCGAGCGGTTTGTGAGGAATCGAACAGCAAAGTTCTGTCGAAATAGTATCATGTTATAAAAACAGCGATAAGGGCTTGATCGTTCCAAGAGTTTGGTTGAAGATCTGCTAGTGAAATTTTACAGAGTGGTAGTGATGGTGACACATTAGCTTCCTGAGAAGTTTGAGTTGTTTTGATCGAGTGGTTTGTGAGGAATCAAACAGCAAAGTTCTGTTAAAATAGTATCATGTTATAGAAACAGCGAACTTTGGAAGGGCATAGATGCCAACTCAGAGATGATCTCTCTGTATGTAATACCTTAATAGAGAGATTATTCTACAGGCTATCTGCTGACCTTGGTTTCATCTCATTCTGAGCTGTGGTTGAGGAGTGACAGCGAGTTAAAGTTGAGAGGTTCTTGCTCCGAAATGCGCAAGAGTTAAGATTCTTTGGAGAACAGGTCGGCCTGGAGGTTTTGCCGGTGCTTCAGAGCACTTGATCATGGGTATGGAGAGTTGTTGACTGTATTTCCTGTGTTTGGATCCTCTCCATACTCGCATGCCTGTTTGTACGCCCAGTTGGTTTGGTTTGGATTTGTGTGCGAGCGTTGCGCTTAGTTTCTTTTTCTATTAGGAGTGCTGGTATTTCTCTTGTGGTGAGGCTGGAGTGATGACCAGCAGACCCAAGAGTGCTTGCGGTGATGGCAGGAACAGGTTGTCCGTGCTTGTTACCCCGGTTCTATTCCTAGTCGAGTAAGAGAGAGATCTGCCGAGAGGACGTGAGGATATTGTACCGAGATAGGTTCAGAGTGTACTCGGAGGTCAGAGAGAGGTTTGGGTGGTTGCTGGTTATGAGTCACGGAGTGCGACACGTACTCTCTACAGCTAGATACCCGGTGTATTCCCAGATAAGAAAGCACGTCACACGACAGCGTCTTGGAGATCTTCGACAATGGCTCCTTGCAGTTGGAAGAGTTGGACGGTACATTGATGACCTCTCGTGTTAATGGGTGGCGTGTCAAGAAGTACTGGACGTGAACAGAAGTGCTGAAACACTGATGTTTGCGGGGACGCAAACATGTGAGAGTGGGCGTATGTGGTGCCCACAAATTACAGGATTCACGAATTTTTGAAATTTTTAAGATTAATAACTTGTTTGTATAACTGAAGAAGCGATGTTACTTAAGATTACTGCTTCCTTAGAAAGAAGATGATCTTATGAGCTTGTTGAAATAAGAAGTTGACTTCTTCGGAAGACGACCATCTTCCGAAGAGCGTCTTCTCAGTTGCGTCTTCGGAAGACAAAAGACGGCGGAAGACGGTGTCGCGCTACTTGGCGGCTACATGCTAGACTTCTATTCCGACGCTTGAGTTTAGTAGTTCTAGAAGTTAGCTCATATTACTTCTAGTCCTTTATACATATGTTTGACACCTTTGCATACGGTGTTGACACTATTGTGTTATATACTTTGAGTCCTAGTAGGTTGATAGTATGTTATCTATCTTGTTCAAGCACTCTTGCGCTTGTGCAGATGATATCATGCTTATCCATGTTGTGAAAGTACATAACTTAGGGTTTCCATGCTAATAAGGGTTTAAGCTCATGGGTTGTACTTACATGTCGCCCATGCATGCTTTGTAGATTGTTTAAGTTATCTTTTAGGGTTACGTGTTATTTTACATGCCTTCGCGTGAAGTTCAAGATTTACGCTGGCACTTTAGGGGGCTGACGTGGTAGCCTCTGAGTGAAGTTGAGTTACCACGTGGATTAGGGCACTAAAGGACTGCCAAGTGGAGCTATAAACTCCCATTGGTCCATTTTTGTCTTTTTATAAAACACTAAATTTAGAAGCAGGGGTCTAAAGGGGAGTTCGAGCATTTGGTGAGGGTACTTCGAAATCTGAGCGCATAGGAGGGTAGATCTCGTCATGCCAAGCACTTCCAGTGAAATTTTTGATCGATTTGAGGCAATAAAGACGAAGTTATGACCAATTGAAGTTCGAATTGTGCTAGAATTGAATCACTTTTGTTGGATTTAGGGTTTTCAGTGTCACTTGCAGCAGATTTGAGGAAATTGCTTCAAAACTTCGAGGTTGTGTTCTCTGCCAGCAGGGCTACGACTTCCCAAAAAGTTTCGCATCGATTGAGTGACTGAGTAATTCAGGGCGGCCGCTGAAGCAGAGGGGGTCTGAAAAGCTCTTAATCTAGAGGAGCAACTTCAGAGGAGGAGATCTGGAGTTCTGTGTACAGTCAGGAGTCCCAACTTCACAGGGGTGTTCAGCATCCTGTAGACTCCAAATCCTGTAAGAATATTTGAAATTGATCGAGCCAATCTTCTGTTATAGGTCGGAATAGCCATCTAGGTACCAGAAATTACCGTAGTTTTCTTGCTCAGAACTTTTCTGTCCATATCTCCGTGTCAGAATTTGATCTCAGGCTGAAACTTCGTGTGTGGGTTCAGTAGTACCTCATTTGCATGTAGGGGAAGTTTAGAAGTCTAAACCTTCATAGTTTTCTTCTCCGTGAGTGTCAAAGTTCACCGCCGGGTCCTATTACTGCCAGCTAGACCTGAATTTCGCTTTCTGAGCATATTACTAGATCTTACACATCTGTGTGAGTGTTTATAGCCCTATTGTGACCTGAAAGCCAACCTCTTGAGTAAACAACCACAGCCAGAAGCCCGGCGCTTTCCTAGGTAGACGGATCACACTTCGACAACGGGAAGACGGCGGAAGACAACCATCTTCCGGAAGACAGCGACCGCGAAGGCCTAACCATGAATTTCCAGGTAAAAGAGTAGGTGTACCTACTAGGTAACACCAAGGTGGTAGGTAGGTCAGGTAAGCCATCTAGGATCGAAATCCCTAATCTGCGGGGAAGATGCACAGGAAGCGCATTAGCGCATTCCAACTTCCCGCAGCAAGCACGCTTCTTGAGAAGATCGATTTCAGAGGGTGAGCTTCAAGCAAGGAGGCAGTGAGGTGAAATTGATTGAGGATAGGATCGATTAGAAGCTAGAAGGAAGGCGAGGTCGAATTGCTGAAGCGTAGGAAGCGTACTGATTGAAAAGCGTTTCCTGTGAAACCCTCGGAAGCTGACACTGGAAGCAGCTGAATGGAATCGGAGGTGGACGACTTAATCGATTGGGACGTAGACAGGAGCTGACCACGGAAGCAGCTCAGTGGGGTCGCATTGGAGCTGGGACCAGAGCCAGAAGCGCACGAAAGGTCGAAGACAACTCGGGAAGCAGACAGAAGATTGTAGAGGATCTTCCCATGTTCTTTTCCCCTCCCACTGCTTCTCGCCTCTGTTTGGTATCCCCCGCGCTTCCCCGGTGGTTTGCAGGCAGCCTGATCGATTACCCCCATCCCCATTTTGCCTATTGTGACATTGGGCGCGGAAGCGCTGTCCAATTTCCTTCAGACATCTTCCTACTTCTTCTTGAGTTCAATTCGAGCTTCCCTACCCATTGTCCTCAAATTGACGATCCCAGCTATCAATTTCCCTACCCTACTATCTCTCTACTCCCGAAACCTTGAACAGAAGACGCTTCGGAAGATTGGAACATCTTCGGAAGACTGTTTTCGGAAGTAGACTGTACACAATTCGTATCAAGAGTGGATTTGCTTTGCTTTTGTGTTAAGAGAGGCTTGGTACGAATCCTGAGTGGTTTGGTGAGTTGTTTTGTTATTTCGAGAAGTTGGAAGTCGGGGACTAGGCCTGTGCCTCATGGTCTTCCAAGCTTCTCAACTCCACATCTTCCTAGAGAGACTAGAAGACTGAAAGGCTGGCAAAATGAGCGAGAAGACGTGAGGGTCCATTTCGGGTCTCTTCTGTCCGACCCATAGCAGCCATTCCTTCTTCTTCCCAAACTTAGGAGAGAGTGGTGAGAAGACTTGCTGGCAAAATCTGGAGAGAATGGTCGAGGGTCATGTCTTCTCACCAAGCAGCAAGCTTCTTCTGGGTGCGTACGAGAGATGAGAAGTCAGAAGAACAGAGTGCAATTGTCTTGAGTCTGTTGCGAGGATAGATTGCGCGTAGGAAGACGAAGACAGGTGAGACCAGTGAAGGGAAGCCTGACTTCGGGAGGTCTTCCGAGAAAGACATTGAATCGGAAACTGTCCCGGGTGTCTTCTCAGAGACCACTGTCACCGCAAGAGCCCGCAACCATCTTCTGAATCTGTTATGCACTCTACGTTTCGCGAATCTTGTATCTTCTGATAGGAAGTAGGATGTGATGCAAGGTGGGTTGTCTTCTTGGTAATCCATGCGAGGCCTTGCTTAGACAGGATTTTTTAGATATAGCTCGGAAGACGAGAGCTATCTAGGAAGTACTGTTAGAATCCTGGAAGACGGAGTAGCTGTCTTCTGGAAGACTAGTTTCGTCTTCTGAGAGTAGAAGCTAGATTGTGGGCACTTGGGAAGGACTGAGCCTTCAGCTCATAGTAAGTGCGTGTGGCTTAGTGCAACAGGTCTTCCAGTATGTCGATGCATCCTCGAGGGATGATGTTACCAACAGCGGAGTTGGCCGAGACCACACCCTTTCTCAAGGAGTTGGGTCTCGACTTCTTCTTGTGGAATTGGAACCTCGCAGATCAGGGACTTCTGGAGGAGGTGTGGACAGCGTTACCACCCCGCAACCGTGTACCTGCGAAGGCAGGAGTAGCTCGAGGAAGACCATCTTCATGGACTGAAGATTGGTGACGCATGACTTTCCATAGGTCAGAATCCGAGGACCAAGGGTGTTGGCTTGAGAAGAAGATCTTACCCAGGATCGTAAGTGAGTGGCATGTGCCTGGAAGCACAACTTGCCTCTTCGTGGAGGATAGGCAGGGAAGGAACGTGTGGAAGATCGAATCTTACCGGGAACCGAAGAAGCGACTTCTGACGAAGCTGTTTCTGCATCTCTTTCCCAAGGGAAAAGCGCAAAAGACGAGATACCTTGGAGATCAAGACGTGGAGTTCCTGGAAGCCGTGTATGCTGGAGAGAATGTCAACTGGGGCTCATTCTTCCACGTATATGTACAGACGGAGCTAGCGTACTTAGGTACCCCGGCGAGAGGACACTTGACACCTTTCTTTTGCTACTTGTACGTAGTCATGGGGGATCTCCGGGGAGAACAGTTGGCGAAGTATGGACCAACAGGGCAACAGGAGACGAAGGAGGAGACCTCGGAAGACGACGACTGAGCAGCAGCCACAACTCCCCCTCCCACTCTGATGCCACAGTTGAGGCTCGACTCTCACCAGAAGACGCTTCTAGTGAGGGAAGACGAGTCTAGTGGGTCGGAAGACGTCATGCCTCCGAGGAAGATGGGTCCTAGAAGTGTACCTAGGAAGCCCACCTCCCTCATTCACTCAAGATCGGAGTCTGACTCGGAGGAAGAGCCGCTGAGTACCCGATCGGAGCAGAAGACCGCTTCTGCAACACCAGGGAGTCTTCCGAAGACTCCAGAAGATAAGAGAAGAAGGGATACTCCTACTGCGATGAGGGGAAGCGCAGTGAAGAGAACCGCTTCTGCCATGGGGGGAAATCTTCCACCCCGGAAGATGAGAAGAGTGGCTTCTTCTCGTGCGTAGAAGATGAAGGTCATTGTGGTGGAAGAGGCATCTTTGCCTCTGGAAGACAAGGTCCACACCTCAGAGCGAGTGGTGGAGATGAACTTGTCTTCCGCAGGAAGAAGACTGGAAGCGTTCAGTGCCTTCTTCCACACAGAGATCGAGCCAGCTATGGAGCTTCTAGAGAAGAGAGCGAAGGCTCAGGAGAAGCCGCTACAGTCTGGATTCGGTCTGCGCACCTTGCTGCGACAAGAAGAAGACCAGAAGAAGATAGAGGCGCTGGAAGCTAGTCTCCGCACCACGGAGAAGCTCGCAGCAAAGTACAAGACGGAAGCAGCCGCTTCTGCCAAGGAGCTTGTGCAGCTTCGGAAGAGCAACCAGGAGTTGCAGGGCGCGTGTACAGCAGCACGATCTGGAGGTCCTCCGAGTACGAGAGAAGATCATCGTCCTCGCAGAGGAGAAGACCACATGGAAGACGCATCGAGAAGCTGCAGAAGCACGAGTTGCAGAAGAGAAGATGCAGCGGGAAGCAGCGGAAGCTCGTGCGCAGGAGATGCTAGCACAGTCGGTGGAAGCGCTTCGGAACAAGTTCTACTTCACCGCGGGTAGGAAGTTACTTACCTTGGCTAGAGGATGGGACAGCAAGTCCAAGACAATGTTGGTGGAATGCAGGGAGAGCATGTTCAGGTACTTGGATCGGCAGATAGAAGGAGTGAAGACACTCTATGGTATTCCCTCGCTTCCGACACCTGCAACTGCATCTTCTCAAGCTCCAGCACCATCTACTGGATCCGGAATGGAGAAGAGGAGTTTGACCTCGCTGTGCACTTGGTAGTGACAGCGTTGGAAGCCGAGGAAGACACAGCAGCAGCGACAGCAGGACCAGCGAAGAACGATGAGGAGGAAGCCACCTCAATGACACCCGAGGTAACTGCAGGGCTTTCTAGCTTATTAGAAGACGCGTTAGGAGCAGATCAGGTAGAGGTTGCCTCCGAGCAATCAGAGTAGATAGTAACCAAAGTTGACTATTCCAGATTTAGTAGGGCTGAACATGCTATCTTAAGGGTGGCAGTTTTTCAGTGTAAAATTAGTTAGGATACCATGTGGCAGCATAGATAGCGTAGGAGCAACAAAGTGGATGGCTAATTAGGAAGGGGAACCGCTTGCTTGTGGTGTGGCAACCTCCTGTCAGCGCCTCTCTCTCCTTGGTGGTCGTCTCCTCTGATTCTCATGGCAGCGACATAAGTAGGATCGAAGAGTAGGAAATGGGGGTTCTGTAGGCTCTGCACACACACACATCGATTTGACGGTGCAGACAGGAGAGCACACACAGACACATGATAGACATTATAGTGTACATTACACCCGTCGTTGGAAACATACGAATAGTCTAAGAATACACAGGAGGGGTCTGCATGCTTGTTACCAGCAGTGGTTCGAGGATGTAGATAGAGATAGTGGACAGTTTAGGACCAGGGAACGGCATCCTCGTGCAGTCCTGTTGTCTAGACTGATGTGTCGAGGAGTAGGCACAGAAAGTAGAGGGAGTGAGCTTCCCAATGCCAATGTGACTTCTTCTCGGGGAATGGATTGTTGATTTGAGTGCAGAAGCTTTGTTCATGTCTTATGGGTGGTGGGTTTCCTTGAATTCGCTCCCAATTGTGCATGAGAAGTGTTCTTCTTGAGTGGCGATGATTGTCAGCAGGTGTGGCATTGTAGCTTGACTCGTCCAGTAGAGCACTTGGGATCTGCGTACGGACGGTCTTATGGATAAGAGATCTCAGAAGACAGAGTAGTCAGAGCAGCGAATTGAAGAAGAAAGAAGCCTTCTTCTCACAGCAGAAGACATCCTCAAGAAGAAGACGGTGCGACCGTACACATGTTTGTTGTCTTCCTCTCCAAACTATTACAAGCAGGGATGGCTTGTTAGTCAGGATCCGGACTAGAAGCCTGTCGGAATCTTAATTTCTCTTTTTCATCTTGTTTTCTCTTGTTTGAATTTTCTCTTCTTCCCCATCTTCTCCCATCTTCCCCATCTTCTTACCTTCTTCTAGTGAGCTTCCGAGGATTCTATTGAGCTTCCATGAAGGTGAATGTCGTTGTAGTGCTGCAGGAAGATCATTTCCATAGGCAGAAGCTTGGAAAGGCTACAGGGGGCATACACCCTATGATTAATCTAACCCGTTGTAATGTGAGTGGAAGAGCAAGGTGTAACGACCGTTGCTAGTCGATTTCTGTGGAGCAGGGCAATCTTCTGGAGGTGTAAGAAGACGAGCTGAATCCCCAGAAGACGAGAATCACTTCGGAAAGACGATGTCGAGAAGACCGGAAGAAGTGACTTGGAAGCAGGAAGATCGTCTTCCCGAGCTTCTCTGTGAATAGTTGTGTGATATTTTAGTTAGTAGTTGTTTGTTTAGTTCCAGAGCACCTTTTTGCGTGTCTGGAAGACGCGTGGTTTTGTGAGAAGACGGGATTCCTAGACAAAACCCGTGTGTTTGTGTGTTTGAACAGGTCTTAGAACTTAGAGCAGCGTTACTTGTGCAAATCCTCTATGGGAACAATATCTTGTATACTAAATGGGCAAAAGGAGTAATCCTGCGTCACTACACCACACGGATTGTCGTATCCTTCTGGGTGACCGTCGATGTATCTCATTAGAGTTTGGAGAAGGAGCACGATATCCTCATGGAGGACGTACGCATCTTGCAGTAGTTGTATTTCTCGAGAAGCATTTCACTTGGTTGAAGATGCGTTTTTACACACGTGAGGGAGAACTTCATGAGCGAGACGTTCCATTTTGTCATCAACAAGTTTGCGACAAAGCGGATCCATTGAGATAGCTCGCACGAGGCTCGTTTAGCTTGTGCCGCTATGGATTGGAACGAGAATATTCACCGTGAAGTTATTCAAAGAGACAACGTCAACAAAATGACACAACTATCCATCGGAGACCAGCATCCAATAAGATCCTTGTTCCTCGTACCACGATCTGGAAAGACGTACTTCAAACGCGTATTTTTGATCATTGAGGACATTTGGTACGTATTTAGCTCCAAGCTATCATTGACTCTACTTTATGTAACTTTTTCTCGACAAAACACAAATATATTTTGTTCTGAAACAATGTTGTTTCAGAACATCTAATCGTCATCTAACATCTAACATTGCTGATATTTTGTTTGGGTGACTGCATATCAGTTATGACGCCGCTTTTCTTTCCAGAAGACTCAAAGCGAGCATAAATGGAGTTCTTGGAGTTTACTTGGGTTGGAGTGATTTTCTACTTAGTCTAGATTTATTTCTTTTATAGTAAGGGTTTACTTAGATACCCTAAACCCTACCCTGATTATATACTGATGTGAACTTCATAATTTTTGTGACTTGATAATGCACGGCGGGTTTACTGCAGGAGTTCAGCTTAGAAGTCCATGCATTTTTCAAATTCTTGTTTATGAATAGGCATCTTCTCTTCACCAAAGCACTTCGGTCCCATTCAGAATCATCTCACAGACAACAGTAAATTATAGTATCAACCCGATGCTAAAGTTCACAGAGAGCACCCAACTGAACCCTTCCTTGTCATTCTCCTCCATAAAAATGAGATATTTTAGTTCCTTATTTCTTTGTTCTCGAATTAGGAGATAAATGAGATATTTTAGGTCCTCCTTATTTCTTCGTTCCCTACAGAGATTCGAGATAGGCTGAAAGTGCACAGAAGACCTCGGTATTACTAGGAGAAAATAAGGAACAACCCAATGCTCGAGGAGTCCCGGTTTTTAGAGTAGTCATTTCTGGTTTTTTCGATAATTTCTGGTGTTGGATCAAATTTGCTTTTTACTGTACATTTTGTAAACTTTCCGACAATATTTATTGTAGATTTGGTAAACACTTCTCGATCGCCATAAAAATACTACATCGTCAGTTCACGTTTTTCCCAGCACAAAGGCTCTCATCAAATGGACATGGGCGAGTTCACTGGATCTATCCTTGAGAAACATCCTTTTCATCTGAACCAGAAGAATTTCATCATGAACTCTGCATATCCGTTTACTGGACCCGAAATGAACTTGTAACAAAGATTACATTGTATCATACACATCATTTTCTACTAGATCAGCATATCTTCACTTTAGAGTGTATCACGGTCTATGTGGATAGCAGCGAAATGCAGGAACTACTCACATAAACTTGAGGGGACCTGAAAACAGCCTGATCGAACACCTGAACAGCATGAGAAACAACTTGTAACGTCAATGGGTCTCGAACTATAAATCCTCCGTGGTCCTACCGATCACTATGGTGCTCACAATTTACAGGATTCACGAATTTTTAAAATTTTTAAGATTAATAACTTGTTTGTATAACTGAAGAAGCGTTGTTACTTAAGATTGTGGTTTCCTTAGAAGAAAGATGATCTTACGATCTTTTTGTAATAAGAAGTTGACTTCTTTGAAAGACGACCGCTTTCCGAGAAACGTCTTCTCGGTTGTGTCTTCCGAAGACGGAAGACGGCGAAAGACAAAAGATGGCGGAAGACGGAAGACACGTATCTTCCGGAAGACGACAACCGCGGAAGCTTAACCACGTAAGAAGTAGGTGTACCTAACAGGTAGCACCGAGTAGGTTAGGTAGGTCAAGTAGGTCATCTAGGTTGCGAACCCTTAAATTGCGTGAGAAGATGCGCCGGAAGCGCATTAGCACAGAACCTTACCCGCTTCCCACATCGAGAGGTTGTTTTGGACCTAGATGATTGAATTGGAAGGTGATCGAGTTGAGTGAAGGTCAGCAGAGTGGAATTGAGCAGAGTCAAGATCGATTTGTAGCTAGAGAAAAGGGCGAAGGCGAATCGCTGAAGATAAGAAACACATCGAGCTGAAGGAGTCTTCTGAAGACTCCCAGAAGCAGACATTGAAGGGTAGCTGCGAGGAATCTGTGGTGCCCACAAATTACAAGATTCATGAATTTTTGAAATTTTTGAGATTAATAACTTGTTTGTATAACTGAAGAGGCGTTGTTACTTAAGATTACGGCTTCCTTAGCAGGAAGATGATCTTACGAGCTTTTTGTAATAAGAAGTTGACTTCTTCGGAAAACGACCGTCTTCCGGGAAGCGTCTTCTCGGCGGTGTCTTCGGAAGACGGAAGACGGCGGAAGACGGAAGACGCTTCGGAAGATTGGAACATCTTCAGGAGACTGTCTTCGGAAGACGCTTCAGTAGCTTGACTGTCTTCGGAAGCCTGACTATCTTTGGAAGTCGACTGTACATAATTCGTATCAAGAGTGGATTTGTTTTGCTTTTGTGTTAAGAGAGGCTTGGTACGAATCCTGAGTGGCTTGGTGAGTTGTTTTGTTATTTCGAGAAGTTGGAAGTCGGGGACTAGGCCTGTGCCTCCCGGTCTTCCAAGCTTCTCAACTCCACATCTTCCTAGAGAGACTAGAAGACTGGAAAGGCTGGCAAAATGCACGAGAAGACATGAGGGTCCATTTCGGGTCTCTTTTGTCCGACCTATAGCATCCCATTCCTTCTTCTTCCCGAACTTAGAAGAGAGTTGTGAGAAGTCTTGCTGGCAGAATCTGAAGAGAATAGTCGAGGGTCAGGTCTTCCTATCATGCAGCAAGCTTCTTCTGAGTGTGTATAAGAGGTAAGAAGTCAGAAGAACAGAGTGCAATTGTCTTGAGTCTGTTGTGAGGATAGAGTGCACGTAGGAAGAAGAAGACAGGTGAGACCAGTGAAGGGAAGCCTGACTTCGGGAGGTCTTCCGAGAACGTTATTGAATCGGAAACTGTCCCGGGAGTCTTCCCAGAGACCACTGTCACCGCAGGAGCCCGCAACCATCTTCTGAACCTTTCCTATACTCTACTTCTCGCATATCTTGTATCTTCTATTAGGAAGCAGGATGTAATGCAAGGTGGGTTGTCTTCTTAGGAATCCATGCGAGGCCTTGCTTAGTTAGGATTGATTAGATATAGCTCGGAAGACGAGCGCTACTTAGGAAGCATTGTTAGAATCTCAGAAGACGGAGTAGCTGTCTTCTGGAAGACTAGATTCGTCTTCTGAGAGTGGAAGCTATACTGTGAGGACTTAGGGAAGGACTGAGCCTTCGACTCACAACAAGTACGTCACTTCTTCCAAGGAGTTAGCGCAGCTGAAGAAGAGCAACTAGGAGTTGCAGGCGCGCTTACAGCAGCGTGACCAGGAGGTTCTGCGAGTGCGGGATGAGATCACCGCCCTTGCAGAAGAGAAGACGGCGTGGAAGACTCTGCGGGAAGTCGCAGAAGTGCAGGTTGCAGTCGAGAAGACGCAAAGAGAAGCAACGGAAGCTCGTGCACAGGGGTTACTAGCTCACTCGGTGGAAGCGCTTCGGAAGAAGTTCAACTTCACTGCGGGTAGGAAGCTCTTTACCTTAGCTAGGGAGTGGGACGATGAGTCCAAAGCAATGTTGGTGGAGTGCAAGGAGAGTATGTTCCGATACTTGGATCGGTAGATAGAGGGAGTGAAGACACTCTATGGTCTTCCCTTGATCCCGCCACCAATAAACGCATCTTCCCAAGCACCACCATCATCAACAGGACTAGACTTGGAGAAGGAGGAGTTCGACCTCGCTGTACACTTGGTAGTGACAGCGTTGGAAGTCGAGAAGACCTCGGAAGACGCCCCGGAAGACAAGAAGACGAGCCGTCTTCCCAGGTATTCCGAGTGGAGGAAGCGACTTCCCCGGACCCCTATGAGGTCACCATGGCTCCCAGTGTCGAACTAGTGCCTCAGAAGAGCGAGGAAGCACAAGTCGACCCATCTTCCCAGAAGACGCTTCTGTCTTCTGAAGCAGCAGCAGCAGAGTCAGCGATGAACGTGGAGGAGGAGGTCACCTCAGCGACACCCGAGGTAATTACAGGGCTTCCCAGCGTATCAGAAGCCGTTTTAGTAGTTCAGGTAGGAGTAGATCATGTGGAAATGGCATCCGAGCCATTAGAGTAGATAGCAAAGCGCAGAAGACCAGGAGCTTGTCCAAACTTAGTAAGTGCTCAACATACTATATTAGGAAATAGCATGTCCAATTTAATTTTAGATCAATGACCATGTGGCAGAGTAGGCAGCGTAGGGTAAACAACCAGATGGCTAATTAGGAAAGGGGAACCGTTTTTGCATGTGAGGTGGCAACCTTCTGGCGGTGCCCATCCCTCCCTGATTGTAGTCGAAGATTGGAGAGGATTCCCTCTGCGTCTCAAGGCAGATGGTTAAGTAGGATCATAGAGTAGGAAATTGGACCCGTGTGGAGAATTGAGTTCTGCACCACATACCTATCTTACGGTGCAGACAGATTAGACACACGGAGGAGTCTTCGAAGAAACTGACTGCCTGCACACACATACCAATCTTACGGTGCAGGAGACAGATTAGACACTAGAGGTAGTATACACTACACTCGATGTTGGAATAAGGAGATAACGCAGGAAGAAGTCTGCATTCTCTTACCACCAGCAGCGATTCGGAGATGTAGATGAGTAGTGGGCAGTCTAGGAGCAGGGAACGGCATCCTCGTGCAGACCTGCTGATTAGACTGATGTGTCGAGGAGTAGGAGCAGGAAGTAGAGGGAGTGAGCTTCCCAATGCCAATGTGACTTCTTCTCGGGGAATGGATTTCTGATTTGAGTGCAGAAGCTTTGTTCATGTCTTCTGGGTGGTGGATTTCCTTGAATTTGCTCCCAATTGTGCATGGGAAGTGTTCTCCTTGAGTGGCAGTGACTGTCAGCAGTTGTGGAAGTGTAGCTTGGCTCGTCCAGTAGAGCACTTGGGATCTGCGTACGTACAGTCTTATGGGTAAGGGATCCCAGAAGACAGAGTAGTCAAAGCAGCGAAGTGAAGAAGAAAGAAGCCTTCTTCCCACAGTAGAAGACGACATCCTCAAGAAGAAGACGGTGCAACTGTACACATGTTTGTTGTCTTCCTCCCCAAACTATTACAAGCAGGGATGGCTTGTTAGTCAGGATCCGGACTAGAAGCCTGTCGGAATCTTAATTTTCTCTTTTCATCTTGTTTTCTCTTGTTTGGATTTTCTCTTGTTTGGATCAGTGGATCAGAAGACGCGACAGTGGATCAGAAGATGCGACACCACCAAGGAAGATGGGTCCTAGGAACGTGCCTAGGAAGACCACCTCCTTCCTGATCATTCACTCTGGATCGGAGTCCGACTCACCGGATGAGTCACTAAGTACCCGAGCTACGCAGAAGACTGCTTTTGCAACACCAGGGAGTCTTCCGAAGACTCCAGAAGACGAAGGTTGGATGAATACTCTTACTGCGATGCGAAGAAGCGCAGTAAAGAGGACCGTTTCTGCCATGGGGAGAGATCTTCCACCCCGGAAGATGAGAAGAGTAGCTTCTTCCTGTGCGCAGAAACAAAAGATCATAGTGGTGGAAGAGGCATCTTTGCCTCTGGAAGACAAGGTCGACACCTCCGATCGGATTGTGGAGATGAACCTATCTTCCACGGAAAGAAGACTGGAAGAATTCAGTGCCTTCTTCCACTCTGAGATCCAACCAGCTATGGAGTTGCTGGAGAAGAGAGCGAAGGCTCAAGAGAAGCCACTACAGCTTGGATTCGGTCTACGCACCTTGATGCAGCAGGAAGAAGGCCAGAAGAAGGTAGAAGCATTGGAAGCCAACCTCCGCACCATGGAGAAGCTCGCATCGAAGTACAAGGCGGAAGCAGCCGCTTCTGCCAAGGAGCTAACGCAGCTGAAGAAGAGCAACCAGGAGTTGCAAGCGCGTTTACAGCAGCGTGACCAAGAGGTTCTGCGAGTGCGGGATAAGATCACCGCCCTTGCAGAGGAGAAGACGACATGGAAGACACCGCGGGAAGCTGCAGAAGCGCAGACTGCAGCCGAGAAGACGCAGCGGGAAGCAGCGGAAGCTCGCACGCAGGGGATGTTAGCTCAGTCGGTGGAAGCGCTTCGGAAGAAGTTCAACTTCACCGCGGGTAGGAAGCTTCTTACGTTAGCTAGAGAATGGGACGACGAGTCCAGAGCGATGTTGGTAGAATGCAAAGAGAGCATGTTCAGGTATTTGGATTGACAGATAGAGGGAGTGAAGACACTCTATGGTCTTCCCTTGATTCCGCCACCCGCAGCTGCATCTTCCCAAGCTCCAGCACCATCGACTGGATCCGACTTGGAGAAGGAGGGGTTCAATCTCGCTGTCCACTTGGTAGTGACAGCGTTGGAAGCCGAGAAGACCTCGGAAGAAGTCCCGGAAGACAAGATGTCTTTTGGAAGACAGGAAAAAGAGCTGTCTTCCTAGGTATTCCGAGTGGAGGAAGCGACTTCCCCGGACTCCTATGAGGTCACCATGGCTCCCAATGTCGGACTAGTGCCTCAGAAGAGCGAGGAAGCACAAGTTTCCCAAAAGACGCTTCCGTCTTCCAGCAGCAGAGCCAGCGACGAATGTTGAGGAGAAAGCCACCTCAGTGACACCCGAGGTAATTGCAGAGCTTCTCAACTTATCAGAAGCCGAGCTAGTAGTTCAGGTAGGAGTAGATCCAATGGAGATTGCATCCGAGCAATTAGAGTAGGTAGCAAAGCGCAGAAGACAAGTTGACTTGTCCAAACTTAGTAAGAACCGAACATGCTATCTTGGGAGGTGATAGTTTAGTGTAATATTAGATAGGTGACCATGTGGCAGAGTAGGCAGCGTAGGAGTAGTAAGGTGGATGGCTAATTAGGAAGGGGAACCGCTTGCATGTGGGGTGACAGCCTTCTGACAGCCCCCATCTCTCTCTGGTTGTAATTGAGGATTGGAGGGAAACTTCCCCTGCGACTCAAGGCAGATACATAAGTAGGATCAAAGAGTAAGATTTTGGACACACATGAGGCACATTATACACACTTGAGAGGCGCACTAAGTACATTAGTAATTGTTGTGTATTGTGCGCACACACACTACACCCGATGTGAGAGACATACGAATAGATCGGGATTATATCGGAGGGGTCTGCATGCTCGTTACCAGCAGTGGTTCGAAGATGTAGATGGAGGTAGTGGACAGTCTAGGAGCAAGGAACGGCATCCTCGTGTAGTCCTGTTGGCTAGACTGGTGTGTCAAGGAGTAGGAGCAGGAAGTAGAGGGAGTGAGCTTCCCAATGCCAATGTGACTTCTTCTCGGGAAATGGATTGCTGATTTGAGTGCAAAAGCTTTGTCCATGTCTTCAGAGAGGTGGATTTCCTTGGATTCACTCCCGATTGTGCATAGGAAGCGTTCTTCTTGAGTGGTGGTGACTGTCAGCAGTTGTGCAGATTCGCAGCTTGGCTCGTCCAGTGGAGCACTTCAGATCTACGTACGGACGGTCTTATGGATAAAAGATCCCAGAAGACAGAATAGTCGGAGCAGTGAGAGAAGAAAAAAGAAGCCTTCTTTCCACAGCAGAAGACGACATCCTCAAGTAGAAGACTGTGCAATTGTACGTACGTTTGTTGTCTTCCTCCCCAAACTATTACAAGCAGGGATGGCTTGTTAGTCAGGATCCGGACTAGAAGTCTGTTGGAATCTTAATTTCTTATTCTTATCTTGTTTTTCTCTCGTTTGGATTTTTCCTTCTTCCCTCTCTTCCCCATCTTCTTATCTTCTTCTAGTGAGCTTCCGAGACTTCTATTGAGCTTCCGTGAAGGTGAATGTCGTTGTAGTGCTGCAGGAAGACCGTTTCCGTAGGCAGAAGCCTGGAAAGGCTACAGGAGGTATACACCCTGTGATTAATCTAACCCGTTGGAATGTGAGAGAGAGAGTAAGGTGTAACAGCCGTTGCTAGTCGACTTCTGCGAAGCAGGAGCAGTCTTCTGGAGGTGTGAGAAGCCGAGCTGAACCCCCAGAATCCGAGAATTGCTTCGGGAAGACGTACTGAGAAGACCAGAAGAAGTGATCTGGAAGCAGGAAGATCGTCTTCCTGAGCTTCTCTGTGAATAGTTGTGTGATATTTTAGTTAGTAGTTGTTTGTTTAGATCCAGAGCACCTTTTGGGGAGTCTGGAAGATGTAGTGACGAAGGATTTCTCCTTTTGCCCATTTAGTATACAAGATATCGTTCCCACAGAGGATTTGCACAAGTAACGCTGCTCTAAGTTCTAAGATCTGTTCAAACACACAAACACACGGGTTTGGCCTAGAAATCCCGTCTTCTCACAAAACCACACAAAACCACACGTCTTCCAGACACGCCAAATGGTGCTCTGGACCCAAACAAACAACTACCAATTACAATATCACACAACTATTCACAGAGAAGCTCGGGAAGACGAACTTCCTGCTTCCAAGTTGCTTCTTCCGGTCTTCTCGATACCGTCTTCCCGAAGCGATTCTCGTCTTCTGGGGGTTTAGCTCGTCTTCTCACACCTCCAGAAGGCTGTCCGGCTTCACAGAAGTCGACTAGTAACAGTCATTACATCTTATTCTCACACTCACATTCCAACGGGGTGGATCAATCACAGGGTGTATGCCCCCTGTAGCCTTCCCAGGCTTCTGCCTACGGAAGTTGTCTTCCTGCAGCACTACAACGACATTCACCTTCACGGAAGTCAATAGAAGTATCGGAAGCTCACTAGAAGAAGATAAGAAGATGGGGAAGATGAGGGAAGATGGGAAGAAGAAGAAATCCAAACAAGAGAAAACAGGATGAAAAAGGGCAATTAAGATTCCGACAGGCTTCTAGTCCGGATCCTGACTAACAAGCCATCCCTGCTTGTAATAGTTTGGGGAGGAAGACAACAAACGTGAGTACTGTAGCACCGTCTTCTACTCGAGGATGTCGTCTTCTGTTGCGGGAAGAAGACTTCTTTCTTCTTCACTTCGCTGCTCTGACTGCTCTGTCTTCTGGGATCACTTACCCAGAAGACCGTTCGTACGTAGATCCCAAGTGCTCTACTGAACGAGTCAAGCTACACTTCCACAACGGCTGACAGTCATCGCCACTCAAGAAAAATACTTCCCATGCACAATTGGGAGCGAATTCAATACATTCCACCACCCAGAAGACATGGACAAAGCGTCTGCACTCAAATCAACAATCTTTTCTCCGAGAAGAAGTCACAATGGCATTGGGAAGCTCACTCCCTCTACTTCTTGCGTCTACTCCTCGACACACCAGTCTAGCTAACAGGACTGCACGAGGATGCCGTTCCCTGTTCCTAGACTGTCCCTGCTCTAATGTGTCTCTCCTGCCTGCCTGTAGAATCGGTGTGTATGTTCAGTTAGTGCCGAATTCTACAGAACTGGCAGAGCTCTCAGAGAGCTTTTCTCCTACCATGCTATCCTACTTAACCATCTGCCTTGGGAGACGACCACCAGGGAGAGAGAGAGAGGCGCTGACAAGAGGTGGTCACCTCACATGCATGCGGTCCCTCTTCCCAATTAGCCCTCCACTGTATTACTCCTACGCTACCTATGCTGCCACATGGGGTCCTAACTATTTTTACATGGAAAACTGCCACCCTTAAGATAGCATGTCCAATCCTACTAAATCTGGAAGTCTCGATTGAGTTTGCTAACTACTCTGATTGCTCGGTGGCAATCTCTACATGATCTGATCCTACCGGAGCTACTACCTCGACTTCTGATGGACTGGGAAGCCCTGCACTTACCTCGGGTACCACTGAGGTAGCTTCCCTCTCCTCGCTCTTCGCTGGCCCTGCTGTTTCTGCGGCTGCGTCTTCCTCGGCTTCGACTTCGGAAGACGGAATGGTCTTCTGGGAAGACGAGTCGAATGGTGCGTCTTCGGTCTTTTGAGGCACAGATGTAGTACTAGGGACCATGGCGATCTCATAGGGGTCCGGGGAAGTCGCTTCCTCCACGCGGAATACCTGGGAAGACGGCTCGTCTTCCTGTCTTCCAGAAGACATCATGTCTTCCGGGGCGTCTTCTGGAGTCTTCTCGTCTTCCAACGCTGTCACCACCAAGTGTACAGCGAGATCGAACTCCTCCTTCTCCATTCCGGATCCAGTCGAGGGTGCTGGGGCTTGGAAAGATGCGGTTGCAGGTGTCGGAAGTGAGGGAAGACCATAAAGTGTCTTCACTCCTTCTATCTGTCTATCCAGGTACCTGAACATGCTATCTCTGCATTCCACCAACCTCGTCTTGGACTCGCTGTCCCATTCCCTAGCTAAGGTAAGTAACTTCTTACCCGCGGTGAAGTTGAACTTCTTCCGAAGCGCTTCTACCGACTGAGCTAGCATCTTCTGCGCACGGGCCTCCGCTGCTTCCCTCTGCGTCTTCTCTGTTGCAGCTCGCGCTTCTGCGGCTTCTCGCTGCATCTTCCAAGGGGTCTGCTCTTCTGCGAGGGTAGTGATCTTCTCCCGTACTCGGAGAACTTCCTGATCACGCTGCTGTACTCGCGTCTGCAACTCCTGGTTGCTCTTCCGAAGTTGTATCGACTCCTTGGCAGAAGCGGCTGCTTCCGCCTTGTACCTGGCTGCAAGCTTCTCCGTAGTGCGGAGACTAGCTTCCAGAGACTCCGTCTTCTGCTGGCTGTCTTTCTGTCGCAGCAAGGTGCGCAGGCCGAATCCAGGCTGTAAGGGCTTCTCCTGTGCCCTCGCTCTTCTTTCCAACAACTCCATAGCGGGCTAGATCTCCTTCTGGAAGTAGGCACTGAACTCCTCCAGTCGTCTTCCTGCAGAAGACAAGTTCATCCCCACCACTCGCTCGATGGTGTCGACTTCGTCTTCCAGAGGCAAGGGAGCCTCTTCCACCACTACGACCTTCATCTTCTGCGCACGAGAAGAAGCTACTCTTCTCATCTTCCGGGGTGGAAGACTCCTCGTGGCAGGAGCGGCTCTCCTCTTTGCGCTTCCTCGCATCGCAGTAGGAGTGCCCATCCATCCTTCGTCTTCTAGAGTCTTCGGAAGACTCCCAAGTGTTACAGAAGCTGTCTTCTGCTCCGATCGGGTGCTCAGCAAGTCTTCCTCCGAGTCCGACTCCGATCCTGAATGGATGAGGGAGATGGGTGTCCTCTGTACACTTCTGTGGCCCATCTTCCTCACTGGCGTGGCGTCTTCCGACCCACTAGACTCGTCTTCCTTCACCAGAAGCGTCTTGTGGTGAGAGCCGGGCCTCAGCTGTGGCATCAGAGTGGGAGGGGGCGTTGCTGCTGCCTCTCGGTCATCGTCTTCCGAGGTCTCCTCCTTCACCTCCTGTCGCTCCGTTGGCCCATACACTGTCAGTTGATCTTCCCTAAGATCCCCCATGGCTACATACAAGTAGCAGAAGAAGGGCGTCAGATGTCCTCCCGCCGGGGTACCCAAGTATGCTAGCTCCATCTGTACATAGTTGTGGATGTACGCGTCCCAATAGATTGGCACTCTGTCATCCCACACTGATTCCAGGAACTCCACGTCCTGATCTCCTAAGTACCTCGTCTTCTGCGCTTTTCCCTTGGGGAAAAGATGCAGAAACAACTTCGCCAGAAGTCGCTTCTTCGGCTCCCGGTAAGACTCTATCTTCCAACCGTTCCTCCCCTGCCTGTCTTCCACGAAAAGGCAGGTGGTACTCCCAGGTACATGCCATGAACTCACAATCCTAGGCAAGATCTTCTTCTCGTACCAATATCCTCGGTTCTCGGTCTCAGGCTTGTGAAACGCCTTACGCCACCAGTCTTCTGTCCAGAAAGATGGTCTTCCCCGAGCAACTCCTGCCTTCGCAGGTACACGGTTACGCGGTGGTAACGCGGCCCATACCTCCTCCAGAAGCCCTTGATCTGCGAGGTTCCAGTCCCACAGGAAGAAGTCGAGACCCAACTCCTTGAGGAAAGGAGTGGCCTCGGCCAATTTTGTCGCTGGTAACACCAGGCCTCGCGGATGCATCGACATACCTGGAAGATCTGCTGCACTAAACCACAAGCACCTACTATGAGCTGAAGGCTCAGTTCTTCCCGAGTGCCCACTGTCTAGCTTCCACTCTCAGAAGACGAAACTAGTCTTCCAGAAGACAGCTACTCCGTCTTTCGGGATTCTAACAGTGCTTCCTAAATAGCTCTCGTCTTCCGAGCTATATCTAAACAATCCTATCTAAGCAAGGCCTCGCATGGATTACCAAGAAGACAACCCACCTTGCATTACATCCTACTTCCTATCAGAAGATACAAGATATGCGAGAAGTAGAGTATGAGAAAGGTTCAGAAGATGGTTGCGGGCTCCTGCGATGACTGTGGCCTCTGGGAAGACACTTGGGACAGCTTCCGATTCAATGTCTTTCTCGGAAGACTTCCCGAAGTCAGACTTCCCTTCACTGGTCTCACCTGTCTTCGTCTTCCTACGCGCAGTCTATCCTCACAACAGACTCAAGACAATTGCACTCTGTTCTTCTGACTTCTCACCTCTCATACGCACTCAGAAGAAGTTTGCTGCATGATGGGAAGACATGACCCTCGACCATTCTCTCCGGATTCTGCCAGCAATACTTCTCACAACTCTCTTCTAAGTTCGAGAAGAAGAAGGAACGGCTGCTATGGGTCGGACAGAAGAGACCCGAAATGGACCCTCACGTCTTCTCATTCATTTTGCCAGCCTTTCAGTCTTCTAGTCTCTCTAGGAAGATGTGGAGTTGAGAAGCTTGGAAGACCGGGAGGCACAGGCCTAGTTCCCGAGTTCCAACTTCTCGAAATAACACAACAACTCACCACACCACTCAGGCTTCGTATCAAGTCTCTCTAAACACAAAAGCAAAGCAAATCCACTCTTGATACGAATTGTGTTCAGTCGACTTCCGAAGACAGTCTTCCGAAGATGTCTTCCGAAGACAGTCAATTTCAAGAAGCGTCTTCCGAGGATGTTCCCATCTTCCGAATCGTCTTCTATTTCAAGTTTTGGGGGTACAGAGGTAGTAGGGTAGAGAAATTGATAGTTGGGTTCGCCAATTTGAAGACTAGGGGTAGGGAAGCTCGAATTGAGCTCGGGAAGAAGCAAGGAGATATCTTGACAGAAATTGGGCAGCGCTTCCGCGCCCAATGTCTCAATAGGAAAGATGGGGGGTGGGGTAATCGATCAGGCTGCCTGCACACAATCAAGGAAGCGCGGGGAGTACCAGACAATGGCGAGAAGAAGTGGGAAGGAGAAAGAACAGGAGAAAGAACCTCTACAGTCTTCTTCGGCTCCCGAGTTGCCTTCGACCTCCGCGCGCTTCAGGCTCTTGTCCTATCTTCCAATGCGACTCCTCTCGAATGCGCCTGCTGTCAATTTCGGTCCACACCTCGATTCTTCTTTCGCTTCTACTCGCCCCTCTCCATTGTCAACTTCTCGGAAGCTCCACAGAAATGCCTTCGCTCTTTCTGCTGTTTGTGCTCCCGCAATCCGATTTCACCCTTCGCCTAGCTGCCAACGTACTCTCTACTACCTCGATGTCTTACTCGATTCCTCTCTCAATGCTAGCTCGAAGTTCACTCTCTCAATCGATCTTCTTCAGGCGCACTGTGCTGCGGGAAGTTGGAAGGTGGCTAATGTGCTTCCTCACGCATCTTCCCCGCAGATTAGGGGTTCTCGTCCTTGGTGTCTTCCTGACCTACCTACCTATTCGGTGCGCTCCAGTAGGTACACCTACTTGTTTACCCGAAAACTCGTGGTTACGTCTTCCTTACAGGAAGATGATCTTAAGAGCTGTTTGTAATAAGAAGTTGACTTCTTCAGAAGACGACCGTCTTCGGAAGATCATCTTCTCAGTTGCGTCTTCAGAACATGAGAAGACGGCGGAAGATGGGAAGACGGCGGAAGACACCTGTCTTCCGGAAGACAGCGATCACGAAGGCCTGACCACGAGTTTTCGGGTAAACAAGTAGGTGTACCTACTAAGTAAGCACCCAGGTGGTAGGTAGGTCGAAGAAGACACCTAGGGTCGAAACCCCTAATCTGCGGGGAAGATGCGTGAGGAAGCACATTAGCCACCTTCCAACTTCCCACAGCACAGTGCGTCTGAAGAAGATCGATTGAGAGAGTGAACTTCGAGCTAGCATTGAGAGAGGAATCGAGTGAGACATCGAGGTAGGAGAGAGTCAGTTGGCAGCTAGGCGAAGGGTGAAATCGGATTGCGGGAGCACAAACAGCAGAGAGAGCGAAGGCATTTCTGTGGAGCTTCCGAGAAGTTGACAATGGAGAGTGGCGAGTAGAAGCGAAGGTAGAATCGAGGTGTGGACCAAAATTGACAGCAGGCGCATTCGAGAGGAGTCGCATTGGAAGCTAGTACAAGAACTAGAAGCGCGCGGAGGTCGAAGGCAACTCGGGAGCCGAAGAAGACTGTAGAGGTTCTTCCCCCTGTTCTTTTCCCCTTCCCACTTCTTCTCGTCATTTTCTTGGTACTCCCAGCGCTTCCTTGATTGTGTGCAGGCAGCCTGATCGATTACCTCACCCCCCATTCTTTTTGTTTGAGACATTGGGCGCGGAAGCGCTGCCCAATTTCTGTCAAGATATCTCCTTGCTTCTTCCCGAGCTCAATTCGAGCTTCCCTACCCCTAGTCTTCAAATTGGCGAACCCAACTATCAATTTCTCTACCCCCTTACCTCTCTACCCCTGAAACTTAGAATAGAAGACGATTCGGAAGATGGGAACATCTTCGGAAGACGCTTTCTGAACTTGACTGTCTTCGGAAGACATCTTCGGAAGACTGTCTTCGAAAGTCGACTGAACACAATTCGTATCAAGAGTGGATTTGCTTTGCTTTTGTGTTAAGAGCGACTTGGTACGAAGCCTGAGTGGTGTGGTGAGTTGTTGTGTTATTTCGAGAAGTTGGAACTCGGGAACTAGGCCTGTGCCTCTCGATCTTCCAAGCTTCTCAACTCCACATCTTCCTAGAGAGACTAGAAGACTGAAAGGCTGGCAAAATGAGCGAGAAGACGTGAGGGTCCATTTCGGGTCTCTTCTGTCCGACCCCTAGCAGCCTATTCCTTCTTCTTCCCGAACTTAGAAGAGAGTTGTGAGAAGTATTGCTGGCAGAATCCGGAGAGAATGGTCGAGGGTCATGTCTTCCCATCATGCAGCAAACTTCTTCTGAGTGCGTATGAGAGGTGAGAAGTCGGAAGAACAGAGTGCACATGTCTTGAGTCTGTTGTGAGGATAGACTGCGCGTAGGAAGAAGAAGACAGGTGAGACCAGTGAAGGGAAGTCTGACTTCAGAAGGTCCTCCGAGAACGACATTGAATCGGAAGCTGTCCCAAGTGTCTTCCCAGAGGCCACTGTCATCGCAGGAGCTCGCAACCATCTTCTGAACCTTTCTCATACTCTACTTCTCGCATATCTTGTATCTTCTGATAGGAAGTAGGATGTAATGCAAGGTGGGTTGTCTTCTTGGTAATCCATGCGAGGCCTTGCTTAGATAGGATTGTTTAGATATAGCTCGGAAGACGAGAGCTATCTAGGAAGTACTGTTAGAATCCTGGAAGACGGAGTAGCTGTCTTCTGGAAGACTAGTTTCGTCTTCTGAGAGTGGAAGCTAGACAGTGGGCACTCGGGAAGGACTGAGCCTTCAGCTCATAGTAGGTGCTTGTGGTTTAGTGCAGCAGATCTTCCAGGTATGTCGATGCATCCGCGAGGCTTGGTGTTACCAGCGACAGAATTGGCCGAGGCCACTCCTTTCCTCAAGGAGTTGGGTCTCGACTTCTTCCTGTGGGAATGGAACCTCGCAGATCAAGGGCTTCTGGAGGAGGTATGGGCCGCGTTACCACCGCGTAACCGTGTACCTGCAAAGGCAGGAGTTGCTCGAGGAAGACCATCTTCCTGGACAGAAGACTGGTGGCGTAAGGCGTTTCAAAGGCCTGAGACCGAGAACCGAGGATATTGGTACGAGAAGAAGATCTTGCCTAGGATTGTGAGTTCATGGCATGTGCCTGGGAGTACCACCTGCCTTTTCGTGGAAGACATGCAGGGGAGGAACGGTTGGAAGATAGAGTCTTACCGGGAGCCGAAGAAGCGACTTCTGGCGAAGTTGTTTCTGCATCTTTTCCCAAAGGGAAAAGCGCAGAAGACGAGGTACTTAGGAGATCAGGACGTGGAGTTCCTGGAATCAGTGTGGGATGACAGAGTGTCAATCTACTGGGGCGCGTACATCCATAACTATGTAAAGACGGAGCTAGCATACTTGGGTACCCCGGCGGGAGGACATCTGACGCCCTTCTTCTGCTACTTGTATGTAGCCATGGGGGATCTTAGAGAAGATCAGCTGGCAGTGTATGGGCCAACGGAGCGACAGGAGGTGAAGGAGGAGACCTCGGAAGACGATGACCGAGAGGCAGCAGCAACGCCCCCTCCCACTCTGATGTCACAGTTGAGACCCGGCTCTCACCAGAAGACGCTTCTGGTGAGGGAAGACGAGTCTAGTGGGTCGGAAGACGCCACGCCAGTGAGGAAGATGGGTCACAGAAGTGTATCGAGGACACCCATCTCCCTCATCCATTCAGGATCGGAGTCGGACTCGGAGGAAGACTTGCTGAGTACCCGATCGGAGCAGAAGACAGCTTCTGTAACACCTGGGAGTCTTCCGAAGACTCCAGAAGACGAAGGATGGATGGGTACTCCTACTGCGATGCGAGGAAGCGCAAAAAGGAGAGCCGCTCCTGCCACGAGGAGTCTTCCACCCCGGAAGATGAGAAGAGTAGCTTCTTCTCGTGCGCAGAAGATGAAGGCCGTTGTCGGATTGAGAGTCTTCCTGGGAAAGGCGAACCTTCTGGCTGTGATATGAGCTTGAAGGCTGTGTGCAATCTACTCAGGGAAGCGTAGGGCTCCTGGCTGTGGCTGGTTTACTCACAGGATAGGCTTCAGGTCTCAAGGTGATACTGAAAACACTCATATAAGTCTCCAGGCTCTTTTGATAAGTTCAGGAAGCAAAGTTCAGGCTTAACTAGCAATGATAAGATCAGATGGCCAACTTTGACACTCAGGATTGAGAAATATGTGAAGGTTCAGACCTCAGAACTCCTCCTACATGTAAATGAGGTTCTACTGGATACACATACGAAATTTCAGCTTCAGATCAATTCAGAGCACTAAGATATGAACAGAAACTTTCTGAGTAGAGAAATTACGGCAGTTTCTGGTACCCAGACAGCTATTTCGACCTAGAACAGGGGATTGGCTCGATCAATTTCAAAGTTTCTTACAGGATTTGCAGTACACAGCTTGCTGAACACTCCTGTGAAGTTGGACCTCCTGATTCCACACAGAACTCCAGATCTCGCTCTCTGAAGTTGCTGCTCCAGATTGAGAGCTTTTTGGACCCCCTCTACTTCAGCGGTCGCCCTGAATTACTCACTGACTCAATTGACATGAAAATTTGGAGACAGTCGTAGCCCTGCTGACAGTGAACACAGCCACGAAGTTTTGAAGCGATTTCCTCGATTCTGCTGCAAATGACACTCAAAACCCCAAATTGAACAGAAGTGCTTCAATTCTGACACAAATCGAACTTCAATCAGCCATAACTCCTTGTTTATTGCTCCAAATCGATCAAACTTTTCGCTGACAGTGCTTGCCTCGACGAGCTCTATCTCCCTGTGCTCTCAGATTTCCCAGTACCCTCACAAATTGCTCGAACTCCACTCTAGAGCTCTGTTTCTAAATTTAGAGTTTAACAAAAGACAAAAACAGACCAATGGGAGTTCATAGCTCCACTTGGTTGTCCTTTAGTACCCTAAACCACGTGGCAACTTAGTTTTACTCATAGGCTACCACGTCAAGCTCCCTAGAGTGCCAGTGTAAAACTTAAACTACCTAAAACGACACGCAGCCCCGAAAAATAACTTAAATCAGCTAGAAAGCGTGCATGGGCGACAAGTAAGTACAACCCATGAGTTCAAACCCCTATCTACATGGTAAATCTAAGTCATGTACATTGAGTATCATATATAAGTATGAATTTACTTGCACAAGCGTACGAATGCTTGAACAAGATAAATGTCATACTACCAACCTACTAGGATCCAAAATATTTGACAGAGTTAACACCATATGCAAAAGGTGTCAACCATAAGCATAAAAGACTAAGAACAGTATAGAGCTAACTTCTAAGACTACTAAACGTCAAGTGTCGGAGTAGAAATAACATGCGCTAAGTAACGCGACAGCAGTGATAAGTGAATCATTTACTATGTCAAATGATTCACATCACGACATCCACCCCCTCTAAACCTGCACATCCTCCGGTATGTGCCAATCTCCTCAGTCTTCTGTTTGATCCTCATCATCATCGCTCTCCTCCGCCTCAGCCTCATCAGACACTGGGACGTCTTCGTCTCTTGTTGCCCTCAGCTCTGACTCCAGAAAGTTGAATAACTCAACTGACCCTCCGCGTCTCTTGAACAGTTTCACACGTTTGTCAGCCACAGATAGCTTCAAAAGAGTACCGTCCAACTCACGCAAACTATAGGTGGCATTCTCATACACATCTAGCACAACATAAGGCCCGAACCATCTTCGAGAGAACTTACGAAGTGTAGAGTGCTGATTCTCCAACGTGCTATCATATACCAGAACCCAGTCACCAACATGTATTGGCTTCGGTCGTAGTCGGTGAGTCTTGTCAAAACGTTCCTTGTTTCTGACTCGAGCCACCTTCAGCCTCTCCTGCGCATCAGCAAGATCCTCCTCCCTTCGCTCCAACTGCCTAATACGTAAAGCAAGGAGTGAAGCACGATCTATACCATCTTCCCACGGTAGTGTAGCCCACGTGGGAAAGTACTCCTCAGCAGGCATGATCGGTTTCTGCCCCAGCATAAGCTCAACTGGCATATAACCAGTCGTGGTACAGTGTGTAGTTCTATCAGCCCACAAAGCAAATGGAAGTAGTCTCGGCCATTCTCTAGGCCTACCATCACATGCTTTCACTAAAGCATGAACAATAGAAGGGTGTCCCCGTTCACTCTTACCAATGCCCTCTGGATTCATAGCAGTGGTAAGCCGAAGCTTTACTCCATAACGAGCAAAAAACTCCTTCACTTCAGCGCCTCTCAACTCGCCTCTATCTGAACGTAATCTCCCAACCGATCCATAGCGACAGATGATATCTTCAAGCACGAACCGGCAGATATTCTTTGTAGTCTTCGTCCGTAGTGCTCGTCCCTCCACATAGTTGGAGAGATCCTCTCGAGCCAACACCAAGTAACGCATCCCCCATAACCCCGGTGGCATCATCACAAGATCAAGAACCCACTGAAAATGAATACTAGGTGGATAAGTAGGTACAAGCCCATCTCTGTAACGGACCTTAGAGTAGAACTGGCAGTGCAGACACGATCCAACAAAGTCCACCATGTCTTGATACAAACCCTTCCACCAGTAACGCTCCTTCAGCTTCGTGTATGTAGCCCAGACTCCACGATGTCCAGCCCACAAGGTATCATGAAACTCCTTCAGCAGATTAAGCTTTGTCGGTTGATCATCCACCACTCTAGTAAGCATCCCATCTCTTCTCTTCGGACGTTTCCACAGATAACCCTCACGTAGAAGATAACTATACGCCTTCCGTCTGATCTCCTTGAACTCTGCATCACTCCATCCTTCTCTTCTGGATAACGAACTCAGATAAAATCCAATATTGCGGAACTTTTCTGAGTAGAACCCCTCATTGAACGGCAGTGGTTCCAAGTCTGAAGTCTGCTGACCAACTTGGCACCAAACGTCTCTCTTCTCTTCATTCTCCACCTCTGCAAACATCTCATCCTCATCTGTATAACGAGCCCTAGACAACATATCTGCAACTGGATTGTCTTTCCCTGCTATATCTTTAGCTCAGGGTTTAGACTCCGGACATAAGCAATCCATCGTAGCATTGCTATGTCTGGTGTATTGCAGTGATGTTGGTGCAGTCAGCTATCCTTGCTATAGCATCTACCTTCTCTGGGTTCGGACGTCTCCCAAAAGTACCACACAGATGACCTACTACCACAATCTCTGACATCCCAAAGCGAGATTTCGTACCTGATAGAGTGAGGTGTACCTCCTCCAAACGCATCAGAATCTTCTCCACATCTCGAATGTGGTCTGCAATGAACTTTCTGCAACCATCAGAACTCACTGCTTCGTCCTTGTCCTCCACCGGACAGCCTTTCATAGGAATATCATCCAGAAACGGGATAGTGACCTCAGGCACAAACTCTCGTAACACCTTATGCATCGCATTTTGCATATGGGCTTAACTCTGTCAAATATTTTGGATCCTAGTAGGTTGGTAGTATGACATTTATCTTGTTCAAGCATTCGTACGCTTGTGCAAGTAAATTCATACTTATCTATGATACTCAATGTACATGACTTAGATTTACCATGTAGATAGGGGTTTGAACTCATGGGTTGTACTTACTTGTCGCCCATGCACGCTTTCTAGCTGATTTAAGTTATTTTTCGGGGCTGCGTGTCGTTTTAGGTAGTTTAAGTTTTACGCTGGCACTCTAGGGAGCTTGACGTGGTAGCCTATGAGTAAAACTAAGTTGCCACGTGGTTTAGGGTACTAAAGGACAACCAAGTGGAGCTATGAACTCCCATTGGTCTGTTTTTGTCTTTTGTTAAACTCTAAATTTAGAAACAGAGCTCTAGAGTGGAGTTCGAGCAATTTGTGAGGGTACTGGGAAATCTGAGAGCACAGGGAGATAGAGCTCGTCGAGCCAAGCACTGTCAGCGAAAAGTTTGATCGATTTGGAGCAATAAACAAGGAGTTAAGGCTGATTGAAGTTCGATTTGTGTCAGAATTGAAGCACTTCTGTTCAATTTGGGGTTTTGAGTGTCATTTGCAGCAGAATCGAGGAAATCGCTTCAAAACTTCGTGGCTGTGTTCACTGTCAGCAGGGCTACGACTGTCTCCAAATTTTCATGTCAATTGAGTCAGTGAGTAATTCAGGGCGACCGCTGAAGTAGAGGGGGTCCAAAAAGCTCTCAATCTGGAGCAGCAACTTCAGAGAGCGAGATCTGGAGTTCTGTGTGGAATCAGGAGGCCCAACTTCACAGGAGTGTTCAGCAAGCTGTGTACTGCAAATCCTGTAAGAAACTTTGAAATTGATCGAGCCAATCCCCTGTTCTAGGTCGAAATAGCTGTCTGGGTACCAGAAACTGCCATAATTTCTCTACTCAGAAAGTTTCGTTCATATCTTAGTGATTTGAATTGATCTGAAGCTGAAATTTCGTATGTGTATCCAGTAGAACCTCATTCACATGTAGGAGGAGTTCTGAGGTCTGAACCTTCACATATTTCTCAATCCTGAGTGTCAAAGTTCGCCATCTGATCTTATCATTGCTAGTTAAGCCTAAACTTTGCTTCCTGAACTTATCAAAAGAGCCAGGAGACTTATATGAGTGTTTTCAGTATCACCTTGAGACCTGAAGCCTATCCTGTGAGTAAACCAGCCACAACCAGGAGCCCTACGCTTCCCTGAGTAGATTGCACAGAGCCTTCAAGCTCATATCACAGCCAGAAGGTTCGCCCTTCCCAGGAAGACTCTCAATCCGACACCGTAGTGGTGGAAGAGGCTCCCTTGCCTCTGGAAGACGAAGTCGACACCCTTGAGCGAGTGGTGGGGATGAACTTGTCTTCTGCAGGAAGACGACTGGAGGAGTTCAGTGCCTACTTCCAGAAGGAGATCCAGCCCGCTATGGAGTTGCTGGAAAGGAGAGCGAGGGCACAGGAGAAGCCCTTACAGCCTGGATTCGACCTGCGCACCTTGCTGCGACAGGAAGACAGCCAGCAGAAGACGGAGTCGCTGGAAGCTAGTCTCCGCACCACGGAGAAGCTTGCAGCCAGGTACAAGACGGAAGCAGCCGCTTCTGCCAAGGAGTCGATGCAACTTCGGAAGAGCAACCAGGAGTTGCAGACGCGAGTACAGCAGCGTGATCAAGAAGTTCTCCGAGTACGGGAGAAGATCACTGCCCTCGCGGAAGAGCAGACTACTTGGAAGATGCAGCGAGAAGCCGCAGAAGCACGAGCTGCAGTGGAGAAGACGTAGAGGGAAGCAGCGGAAGCTCGTGCGCAGAAGATGCTAGCTCAGTCGGTAGAAGCGCTTCGGAAGAAGTTCAACTTCACCGCGGGTAAGAAGTTACTTATCTTAGCTAGGGAATGGGACAGTGGGTCCAAGACGAGGTTGGTGGAATGCAGAGATAGCATGTTCAGGTACCTGGATAGACAGATAGAAGGAGTGAAGATACTTTATGGTCTTCCCTCACTTCCGACACCTGCAACCGCATCTTCCCAAGCCCCAGCACCCTCGACTGGATCCAGAATGGAGAAGGATGAGTTCGATCTCGCTGTACACTTGGTGGTGACAGCGTTGGAAGACGAGAAGACTCCAGAAGACGCCCCGGAAGACATGATATCTTCTGGAAGACAGGAAGACGAGCCGTCTTCCTAGGTATTCCGCGTGGAGGAAGCGACTTCCCCGGATCCCTATGAGATCGCCATGGTCCCTAGTACTGCATCTGTGCCTCAGAAGACCGAAGACGCACCATTCGACTCGTCTTCCCAGAAGACCATTCCGTCTTCCGAAGTCGAAGCCGAGGAAGACGTAGCCGCAGAAACAGCAGGGCCAGCGAAAAGCGAGGAGAGGGAAGCTACCTCAGTGGTACCCGAGGTAAGTGCAGGGCTTCCCAGCCCATCAGAAGTCGAGGTAGTAGCTCCGGTAGGAGCAGATCATGTAGAGATTGCCACCGAGCAATCACAGTAGTTAGAAAACTCAATTGACACTTCCAGATTTAGTAGGATTGGACATGCTATCTTAAGGGTGGCAGTTTTCTATGTAAGAATAGTTAGGACCCCATGTGGCAGCATAGGTAGCGTAGGAGTAACACAGTGGAGAGCTAATTGGGAAGAGGGACCGCATGCATGTGAGGTGACAACCTCTTGTCAGCGCCTCTCTCTCTCTCCCTGGTGGTCGCCTCCCCTGACTCTCGAGGCAGATGGTTAAGTAGGATAGCAGGGTAGGAGAAAAGCTCTCTGAGAGCTCTGTCAATTCTGTAGAATTCGGCAGTAACTGAACATACACACCGATTCTACAGGCAGGCGAGACACATTAGAGCAGAGACAGTCTTAGCACACTACACCCGTTGTTGGAAACATACGAATAGTCTTGGAATATACATGAGGGGTCTGCATACTCGCACCAGCAGTGGTTCGAATATGTAGATAGAGGTAGTGGACAGTCCAGGAACAGGGAACGGCATCCTCGTGCAGTCCTGTTAGCTAGGCTGGTGTGTCGAGGAGTAGACGCAGGAAGTAGCGGGAGTGAGCTTCCCAATGCCATTGTGACTTCTTCTCGGGGAATAGATTGTGGATTTGAGTGCAGCAGCTTCGCTCATGTCTTCTGGGTGGTGGAATGTATTGAATTCGCTCCCAATTGTGCATGGGAAGTGTTCTTCTTGAGTGGCGGTGAATGTCAACAGTTGTGGAGTGTAGCTTGACTCGTTCAGTAGAGCACTTGGGATCTACGTACGAACGGCCTTCTGGGTAAGTGATCACAGAAGACAGAGCAGTCAGAGCAGCGAAGTGAAGAAGAAAGAAGACTTCTTCCCGCAACAGAAGATGACATCCTCGAGTAGAAGACGGTGCTACAGTACTCACGTTTGTTGTCTTCCTCCCCAAACTATAACAAGCAGGGATGGCTTGTTAGTCAGGATCCGGACTAGAAGCCCGTCGGAATCTTAATTGCCCTTTTTCATCCTGGTTTCTCTTGCGTGGATTTCTTCTTCTTCCCATCTTCTCCCATCTTCTCCCATCTTCCCCATCTTCTTACCTTCTTCTAGTGAGCTTCCGATACTTCTATTGAGCTTCCGTGAAGGTGAATGTCGTTGTAGCGCTGCAGGAAGACAACTTCCGTAGGCAGAAGTCTGGGAAGGCTACAGGGGGCATACACCCTGTGATTAATCTAACCCGATTGGAATGTGAGTGTGAGAATAAGGTGTAATGACTGTTACTAGTCGACTTCTGCGAAGCAGGACAGCCTTCTGGAGGTGTGAGAAGACGAGCTAAACCCCCAGAAGACGAGAATCGCTTCGGGAAGACGGTATCGAGAAGACCGGAAGAAGCAACCTGGAAGCAGGAAGATCGTCTTCCCGAGCTTCTTTGTGAATAGTTGTGTGATATTGTAATTGGTAGTTGTTTGTTTAGGTCCAGAGCACCCTTTGGCATGTCTGGAAGACGTGTTGGTTTGTGTGGTTTTGTGAGAAGACGGGCTTTTTAGACAAAACCCGTGTGTTTGTGTGTTTGAACAGATCTTAGAACTTAGAGCAGCGTTACTTGTGCAAATCCTCTGTGGGAACGATATCTTGTATACTAAATGGGCAAAAGGAGAAATCCTTCGTCACTACATATAGTGAGGAACCATTTTTGACGCCGCTGCCGGGGATTTCATCTTAGTAACTTCTGTTCTAAGCTTCCTGGATTTGTGTGCCATTAGTTAGGTTCGTTTCGAACTAACTTCGATTGTAGTTGAATGTGTTGTGGGACTCTATCTTGCTAGAAGACGGAAACCGCAACCAGAAGCTGATAAGATACATCAGGGGAAGTTGGAAGAAGCCGCTTCCCTGCTTCCAAGAACTCCTTGGAAGACTCGATCTCGGAAGATTGCAGTGAGTGCAACCAGAAGCAGGAGAAGAAGACGTTCTGAACTTGTGATCGGTTGTTCGGTCATTTGGTCTCCCGGATCTAGTGGTAGAAGAATAGAGACATCTGTTCTCAGTACTCTGGTGGATGCCTCGACCGGAGGAAGAAGCAGAAGACGCACGGGTAAAGATCCTGAGTGGGTTAACTCACCCCAGCGAACCGCTTCTAGAGAGCAGCGGATATCTCTGAGACACCAAAGGAAAGAAGAAGAGCTCAGGAAGATCCGATCGGTAGAGTTGGAAGAGTCTTCCATCTCGAGCATAATCTTTGACGAAGACAGAAGCCAACCGGGTGATCACGTGTATAAAGTAGATTTCGATACTGGTTACTCGGAAGACGTCTTCCCAAGTGCGGGAGAAGCTTCTCAAGGTGAGGGAAGACTGGAGGAGATTGTTCCAGACGTCTCGGGAGGTAGCAGTGACAGTAGCTCTGACTCAGAAGACGATCTTCGTGATTCAGACAGGCCTGGACCTTCGAGAAGACCATCTCCACCACCTGGACCTGAGGAAGAAAGAAGTTGGCAGCCGCACCAGCCGGCAGTCAACATGGCTTCCCACACTCGGCAGAAGTACCATCCGTACGACGATGATGATGATGCGGACGACTTCATCACGATGTTCGAAACCATCTCTAGATCCAACAAGGAAGACGCTGATGTTGACAGACTCCGTGTATTTCCCAGTTTGATCAAAGGGAAAGGAAGGAAGTGGATGAGTAAAACGTTGGATGATGTTGTAGTAATGGCCGCTTGGGCTACTCTGAAGGTAGCTTTTCTGAAGAGATTCAGAGGAGTGGGCTACGATCGTATGACCCTCATAGAGCTTCAGAGGCTCGAACGGAAGAAGAAAGAGACACTGCGGGATTACACCGAGAGGTTTGAAGATCTCTTGGATCACATCCCTCAGAACCAAGGAAGACCCGGCTACTGTGCCCAGCAAGCTGTGGACTGGTACTTGGGAGGATTGTCTCAGGATATGGAATTGTACTGCAGAAGAGGAGGAGATGATGATTTAGCGGAGGTACAGAAGCATGCCGAGCAGTATGAAACCTCGAGCATCACTCGGAATATGACGAAAGACAAAGGGAAGACCTCGAAGAAGTCCAAGAAGTCGAAGAAGTCTTCTAGGAAGTCCAAGAGGAAGTCCAAGTCCACTGAAACTGATAACAGTGATTCGGAAGCAGCCTCTACTTCTGAAGAGTCTACTGTCGAAAGTTCAGAATCCGAATCTGAACAAGAGAAGGAGACGCGGAAGAAGAAGAAGGAGAAGACGCGAGCAAGGGAGGAAGTTGTGCAGAAGATGCCTCAAACTCAGATCATTCAGTCTGCACCTGATCTCCGCATCGATGAGGTTCTGAAGCAGTTTGCCGACCTGAAAGTTCATCTTCTGAACCAGAAGGATAAGCGGAAGCAGCCTACGGCTTCCCGGCCAAACCTTTGGTGCAACCTTTGTAACTCTTCTGGACACACCAGAGATCAGTGTACGCAGGACCAAGCTATCAACTGGGCAGGATGGGAAGAAGACGATGAGGGATATCTACACGATCCCAGTGGGGAAACTTGCTACAGGATCGAAACGATCCAACCCTTCACTCCTACGCCTCCCGCCCAATATAATCGTTATGTACCGAGAGATAGAGCTAGCAATGTACAGACCAGGACGCCCTGGCAGCCTTCTTCATCACAACGACCTCTCAACCCTCTTCCTGGAGCGTGCAATAATTGTGGAGAGACAGGACACTGGTGGTCCACCTGTCCTCATCCGAGAAGACAGATTGGACAAGTGCCCTTGTGTGGGAACTGTAAGGAAGCCGGTCATTTCACAGGGAATTGTCCTCGGACCTTACGACCACGACAAATGGTGAGATTTGCAGATACCACACCTCCTGCAGAAGCTGCATCATCTTCTAAGCTCGAGTTAGCAGTGGTACAGCACATCACGGTAGAAGAAGAAGATCCTGGGGATTGTACGGATTGTCTCCATATCGAGGAAGACGAACCAGACCCCGGGAAGCGCGAAGGAAAGGAACCTCAGCTGCAGAAGACGACTGCAGCTCAAAAGATGAAGACACCTGAAGAAGCGTCATCTCTCACTTTGACGGATGGTACTGTTTGGAATCCTGATCCGAATTCAGATAGTTGGCCTCCGGAGGAAGTTTTGGATGAAGCTGTGTTCAAGGTAAGTACCAGAAGCAAAGGGAAGTCAGAATCTCGCCAGAAGGACGTCAAGAAGAAGAAGCAGCGTAAGGAGAGGTCATCTTCTCCCGAGCGGCCGTCTTCTCCTACTTACGACCGAGAAGATCCGAAGTACTTTGCTCCTGACATAAGACAAGAGGTTGAAGCGATCATGCAAGAAGAGCTGGAGAAGAGACGGAAGATAGTACAGCAGCTTCCTACACCGACTACGGCAACACCTGTCTCACGGGAACAGCCTCCAGTCGAGGGAAGACACTCTTCTGGTCTCCCACCTAAGGAAGCAGCTACTACATCTTCTCTGTTGGAAACACCTGTCACTCTTCTAAAAAGATCTCCTTACGACTTCTTGCGAGACTTGTGGAATCAGAAGGCGGATGTAACCTTCCAACAGCTGTTGGATGACAACGCTGGTTACAGGAAGTTATTACAATCTGTGCTTCGAGGATCGAGGAAGAGGAGGGCAGCTAAACTTCCCAAGAGCACCCCGATCCTAAGAATAGAGCATGAGGACTTGGGAGCCCCAGAACTTGATATGGAGATCCATGGCTGTCTTCTAAAGAAGGTACCCATTGATTCCGGCTCCGGAGTTAACATCATGACGGAAGAAACGGCGCATGCCCTAGGCTTCACTGAGTTCCAGCCTACTCCGAGAATTCTCAGAATGGCGGACCAGACCAGAAGACGACCTTTGGGGCAACTGAAAGATGTCTTGACGGTAATTGGTGGAGTATCTTTTTACCTCACTTACATCATTTTGCGACCTGTAGCTAAGGTTGGATATCAGGTGTTGATAGGAAGACCATGGCTGTTTGCTGCAAATGTGAATACCGACTAGAGAAGGCATCGTTTGAGATTTCCCAATCCTACACCCAAGTCAGGTGAGAAGAGTAAGGTCTCGCTTCCTTGGATCAAGATTGGACACCAAGGTGAAACTCCGTCTACAACAGAGGGGTACACTTCAGAAGACTCGGCTGCGTCTTCTGACAGTGATGAACGGTATAATGAGTTTATGGTGAATAACGTGTGTACTACAGAAGAAGCAGAGAAAGTGAAAGATGTGGTCTGTGGATACATTGAGTGCTACGAGATTGCGGAAGAAGAGCTTTCAGAAGACGAGAATACCGTCTTCCCTTCGGAAGATCCGATAGTTGGTCTTCCAGAAGACGAGAATACCGTCTTCTCTTCGGAAGGTCCGACAGTTGGTCTTCCAGAAGACGAATCTGAACTAGAAGAAGCTCCCAAACCAGAATACTTCGGTGCTAGTGAGTACAGTCACACTGAAGGAATGGTGAACCCGGATGATCTCCAAGAGATGGAGGTTGCTCCTGGGAAGAAGCTGAAGCTTTCCAAGGTGATCGAGGGCCAGCAGTTGGAAGACTTTCGAGAACTTCTAACGGAGTTCCAAGATGTCTTCGTGTGGACCATAGAAGACATGAAGGGCATACCTCGAGAGTTGGGAGAGCATCGCATCGACTTGCTGGAGGGCGTTGTTCCTGCACGGCAGAGGCAGTATCGGCTCAACCCCAAGTACTCGCTTCTGGTGAAGGACCAGATTGACTAGTACCTGAAGGCGGGAGTCATCTTCCCAGTACTTAGCAGTGAGTGGGTAGCTCCCATTGTCATCGTGCCGAAGAAGCAGACAGGGAAGATCCGAGTGTGTCAGGACTTCCGGAAGCTGAACTTGACCACGAAGAAGGATCATCACCCTTTACCATTCACCGACTCTGTGTTAGACCAGGTAGCAGGACATGAGTTCTACAGCTTCCTAGATGGGTATTCTGGGTACAACCAAGTTTCAATCAGAGAAGAAGACAAGTCGAAAACCACTTTCACTACTGATTGGGGCACGTACGCGTACAATCAAATGCCGTTCGGTTTATGCAACGCACCCGCCACGTTCCAGAGGTTGATGATTACAATCTTCAAGGAGTATCTTCGCACCTTTATGGAGATTTTCTTGGATGATTTCTGTGTGTTTGGATCGAGAGAAGACCACTTGATATTTCTGAGGAAGTGTTTTCTGAAGTGTAGAGAACATCGTTTGGCACTTCACCCTGAGAAATGCTTCTTTGGTATGTCAGAGGGGATCTTGCTAGGACATAGGATTTCCGGAAGAGGTATAGAAGTCGACTGTGCTAAGGTGGAAGTCATCATGAAACTCCACCCACCTGCTAACCTTACACAGTTGAGAAGCTTCCTTGGCAACGTAGGATACTACAGGAGGTTTATTGACAGGTACGCAGAGGTAGCAGGAAGACTCACTAAGTTGCTGAAGAAAGACGAACCATACATTTGGTCTTCTGAGCAGCAGGAAGCATTCGAAGAAATGAAGAGGCTTCTGTCGGAATCCCCTGTCCTACGGCCGGCTGATTGGGAAAGAGTCTTCCACATTTATGTGGATGTTTCTGCTTTTGCCATCGGGGTGGTGTTGAGTCAGAAAGATGAGAAGAAGAAGGATTACCCCATCTACTACGCGGGAAGACAACTCAGTGATGCAGAGAAGAAGTACTCGACAACCGAGAGGGAGTGTCTTGGCATGATTTACTCTTGTAGGAAGTTTAGACACTATCTTCTGGCAAACCCGTTTGTCTTCTATGTAGATCACTTCTCTTTGAAACATCTTGTAAAGAAAGCAGATTTGTCTGGCAGGATAGCTAGGTGGATTCTCCTACTCCAGGAATTTACTTACACAGTTGAGTACAGGCCCGGAAGACAGCATGTTAATGCTGACTACCTATCCAGGTTGGAGACAGAACGACGAGAAGATGAAGTGGAAGACGAGTTTCCTGACGAGAAGTTGTTTCAGTTTTCGCAGAGACACTTTCATCTGAGGGGGGGCGTACCGCCTGCTTCCCAGAAGACGAGACTAGATCTTCTGATCCAGTCTTTGCGACTTTCACAGAAGAGTCGATCTTCAAGGACTTGAGAAGGTTCTTGGAAGACCAACAGTATCCCGAGGGAATGGATGCGGAGCAGAAGGCCGTCTTCTTACACAAGGCAGGGCCATATGCTATCTTCCAGGATATCCTGTTTCGAAAGGGACATGACGAGAAGCTGAGAAGATGTCTCGAGCCGTCAGAGATAAAAGCAGTGATCACAGGTCTTCACTACGAAGATGCTGGGGGTCACTACGGATTGAAGACCACAGTGAAGAAGATGCTAGACGCCGGATACAGGTGGCCAACTATGTACCGAGACACTTTCCAGGAGATCAGGAAGTGCGATGCATGCCAGAGGGTGGGAAGACCGACCGCTACAACAAGGTGGTCTCTTACTCCCATTCTTCCGCTTGCCCCGTTCGAAAAGTGGGGGATCGACTTTGTAGGTCCTATCGCCTCGGTGGCGAGAAGAACACGAGCAAGGTACATCTTAATAGCAACCGACTATGCCACCAAGATGGTGGAAGGCGAGGCCACGAGAAAGAATGATGCCGCAGTAGTAGTAAGGTTCCTATGGCATAACATCATCACTAGGTATGGATGTCCGCTGGAATTGGTGTCAGATAGGGGCACTCATTTCTTAAATGAGACTATCTCCCTCCTGACCCAATACTTCAGGATTAAGCATCGGAAGACGACGCCATACAACCCGAAAGCGAATGGGCTGACGGAGAAGTCGAACGGTCTTCTGTGTAACATCCTGAACAAGATAACTGTTAACCATGCGTATGACTGGGACACGTAACTGCCATCTGTGTTGTGGGCTTCTAGAATTTCACCTAAAGTCACTACCCAGAAGACGCCTTTCTACCTAACTTACGGCATGACGCCCATTGTGCCCATTGAGTTAGAGGTCCCAACATACCGGTTAGCCGTATCCGAACGCATGGGAGAAGAAGAGAGCCAAGAGCAGCGTCTTCTGAACTTCGTAGAGTTTGAAGAAGACAGGAATGCAGCTTTGGAGAAGACATACGAGGTGCAAGCGCAACGTAAGATAAACTACGATAGCAAGTTGAGGAAGGTGACTGTTGTGGACAGGGACTTGATACTTCTCTACGACAACCGTCATATTAAGTTCCCCAGGAAACTTCATCTTCGCTGGATGGGACCTTACCGTGTCTTAGAGGTCTTCGACAATGGCTCTTTGCAGTTGGAAGAGTTGGACAGTACACTGATGACCACTCGTGTTAATGGGTGACGCGTCAAGAAGTACTGGATGTAAACAGAAGTGCAGGAACCACTGATGTTTGCGGGGACGCAAACATGTGAGGGTGGGAGTATGTGGTGCCCACAAATTACAGGATGCACGAATTTTTGAAATTTTTAAGAATAATGACTTGTTTATATAACTGAAGAAGCGTTGTTACTTAAGGTTACGTCTTCTTTACAGGAAGATGATCTTAAGAGCTGTTTGTAATAAGAAGTTGACTTCTTCAGAAGACGACCATCTTCGGAAGATCATCTTCTCAGTTGCGTCTTCAGAAGATGAGAAGACGGCGGAAGATGGGAAGACGGCGGAAGACACCTGTCTTCCGGAAGACAGCGATCACGAAGGCCTGACCACGAGTTTTCGGGTAAACAAGTAGGTGTACCTACTAAGTAAGCACCCAGGTGGTAGGTAGGTCGAAGAAGACACCTAGGGTCGAAACCCCTAATCTGCGGGGAAGATGCGTGAGGAAGCACATTAGCCACCTTCCAACTTCCCGCAGCACAGTGCGCCTGAAGAAGATCGATTGAGAGAGTGAACTTCGAGCTAGCATTGAGAGAGGAATCGAGTGAGACATCGAGGTAGGAGAGAGTAAGTTGGCAGCTAGGCGAAGGGTGAAATCGGATTGCGAGAGCACAAACAGCAGAGAGAGCGAAGGCATTTCTGTGGAGCTTCCGAGAAGTTGACAGTGGAGAGTGGCGAGTAGAAGCGAAGGTAGAATCGAGGTGTGGACCGAAATTGACAGCAGGCGCATTCGAGAGGAGTCGCATTGGAAGCTAGTACAAGAACCAGAAGCGCGCGGAGGTCGAAGGCAACTCGGGAGCCGAAGAAGACTGTAGAGGTTCTTCCCCCTGTTCTTTTCCCCTTCCCACTTCTTCTCGCCATTTTCTTGGTACTCCCAGCGCTTCCTTGATTGTGTGCAGGCAGCCTGATCGATTACCTCACCCCCCATTCTTTTTGTTTGAGACATTGGGCGCGGAAGCGCTGCCCAATTTCTGTCAAGATATCTCCTTGCTTCTTCCCGAGCTCAATTCGAGCTTCCCTACCCCTAGTCTTCAAATTGGCGAACCCAACTATCAATTTCTCTACCCCCTTACCTCTCTACCCCCGAAACTTGGAATAGAAGACGATTCGGAAGATGGGAACATCTTCGGAAGACGCTTTCTGAACTTGACTGTCTTCGGAAGACATCTTCGGAAGACTGTCTTCGAAAGTCGACTGAACACAATTCGTATCAAGAGTGGATTTGCTTTGCTTTTGTGTTTAGAGCGACTTGGTACGAAGCCTGAGTGGTGTGGTGAGTTGTTGTGTTATTTCGAGAAGTTGGAACTCGGGAACTAGGCCTGTGCCTCCCGATCTTCCAAGCTTCTCAACTCCACATCTTCCTAGAGAGACTAGAAGACTGAAAGGCTGGCAAAATGAGCGAGAAGACGTGAGGGTCCATTTCGGGTCTCTTCTGTCCGACCCCTAGCAGCCTATTCCTTCTTCTTCCCGAACTTAGAAGAGAGTTGTGAGAAGTATTGCTGGCAGAATCCGGAGAGAATGGTCGAGGGTCATGTCTTCTCATCATGCAGCAAACTTCTTCTGAGTGCGTATGAGAGGTGAGAAGTCGGAAGAACAGAGTGCACATGTCTTGAGTCTGTTGTGAGGATAGACTGCGCGTAGGAAGAAGAAGACAGGTGAGACCAGTGAAGGGAAGTCTGACTTCGGGAGGTCCTCCGAGAACGACATTGAATCGGAAGCTGTCCCAAGTGTCTTCCCAGAGGCCACTGTCACCGCAGGAGCCCGCAACCATCTTCTGAACCTTTCTCATACTCTACTTCTCGCATATCTTGTATCTTCTGATAGGAAATAGGATGTAATGCAAGGTGGGTTGTCTTCTTGGTAATCCATGCGAGGCCTTGCTTAGATAGGATTGTTTAGATATAGCTCGGAAGACGAGAGCTATCTAGGAAGTACTGTTAGAATCCCGGAAGACGGAGTAGCTGTCTTCTGGAAGACTAGTTTCGTCTTCTGAGAGTGGAAGCTAGACTGTGGGCACTCGGGAAGGACTGAGCCTTCAGCTCATAGTAGGTGCTTGTGGTTTAGTGCAGCAGATCTTCCAGGTATGTCGATGCATCCGCGAGGCTTGGTGTTACCAGCGACAGAATTGATCGAGGCCACTCCTTTCCTCAAGGAGTTGGGTCTCGACTTCTTCCTGTGGGACTGGAACCTCGCAGATCAAGAGCTTCTGGAGGAGGTATGGGTCGCGTTACCACCGCGTAACCGTGTACCTGCAAAGGCAGGAGTTGCTCGGGGAAGACCATCTTCCTGGACAGAAGACTGGTGGCGTAAGGCGTTTCACAGGCCTGAGACCGAGAACCGAGGATATTGGTACGAGAAGAAGATCTTGCCTAGGATTGTGAGTTCATGGCATGTGCTTGGGAGTACCACCTGCCTTTTCGTGGAAGACAGGCAGGGGAGGAACGGTTGGAAGATAGAGTCTTACCGGGAGCCGAAGAAGCGACTTCTGGCAAAGTTGTTTCTGCATCTTTTCCCAAAGGGAAAAGCGCAGAAGACGAGGTACTTAAGAGATCAGGACGTGGAGTTCCTGGAATCAGTGTGGGATGACAGAGTGCCAATCTACTGGAGCGCGTACATCCACAACTATGTACAGACGGAGCTAGCATACTTGGGTACCCCGGCGGGAGGACATCTGACGCCCTTCTTCTGCTACTTGTATTGTAGCCATGGGGGATCTTAGGGAAGATCAGCTGGCAGTGTATGGGCCAACGGAGCGACAGGAGGTGAAGGAGGAGACCTCGGAAGACGATGACCGAGAGGCAGCAGCAACGCCCCCTCTCACTCTGATGCCACAGCTGAGACCCGGCTCTCACCAGAAGACGCTTCTGGTGAGGGAAGACGAGTCTAGTGGGTCGGAAGACGCCACGCCAGTGAGGAAGATGGGTCACAGAAGTGTACCGAGGACACCCATCTCCCTCATCCATTCAAGATCGGAGTCGAACTCGGAGGAAGACTTGCTGAGTACCGGATCGGAGCAGAAGACAGCTTCTGTAACACCAGGGAGTCTTCCGAAGACTCCAGAAGACGAAGGATGGATGGGTACTCCTACTGCGATGCGAGGAAGCGCAAAGAGGAGAGCCGCTCCTGCCACGAGGAGTCTTCCACCCCGGAAGATGAGAAGAGTAGCTTCTTCTCGTGCGCAGAAGATGAAGGCCGTTGTCGGATTGAGAGTCTTCCTTGGAAGGGCGAACCTTCTGGCTGTGATATGAGCTTGAAGGCTCTGTGCAATCTACTCAGGGAAGCGTAGGGCTCCTGGCTGTGGCTGGTTTACTCACAGGATAGGCTTCAGGTCTCAAGGTGATACTAAAAACACTCATATAAGTCTCCTGGCTCTTTTGATAAGTTCAGGAAGCAAAGTTCAGGCTTAACTAGCAATGATAAGATCAGATGGCGAACTTTGACACTCAGGATTGAGAAATATGTGAAGGTTCAGACCTCAGAACTCCTCCTACATGTAAATGAGGTTCTACTGGATACACATACGAAATTTCAGCTTCAGATCAATTCAGAGCACTAAGATATGAACAGAAACTTTCTGAGTAGAGAAATTACGGCAGTTTCTGGTACCCAGACAGCTATTTCGACCTAGAACAGGGGATTGGCTCGATCAATTTCAAAGTTTCTTACAGGATTTGCAGTACACAGCTTGCTGAACACTCCTGTGAAGTTGGGCCTCCTGATTCCACACAGAACTCCAGATCTCGCTCTCTGAAGTTGCTGCTCCAGATTGAGAGCTTTTTGGACCCCCTCTACTTCAGCGGTCGCCCTGAATTACTCACTGACTCAATTGACATGAAAATTTGGAGACAGTCGTAGCCCTGCTGACAGTGAACACAGCCACGAAGTTTTGAAGCGATTTCCTCGATTCTGCTGCAAATGACACTCAAAACCCCAAATTGAACAGAAGTGCTTTAATTCTGACACAAATCGAACTTCATATCAGCCATAACTCCTTGTTTATTGCTCCAAATCGATCAAACTTTTCGCTGACAGTGCTTGCCTCGACGAGCTCTATCTCCCTGTGCTCTCAGATTTCCCAGTACCCTCACAAATTGCTCGAACTCCACTCTAGAGCTCTGTTTCTAAATTTAGAGTTTAACAAAAGACAAAAACAGACCAATGGGAGTTCATAGCTCCACTTGGTTGTCCTTTAGTACCCTAAACCACGTGGCAACTTAGTTTTACTCATAGGCTACCACGTCAAGCTCCCTAGAGTGCCAGCGTAAAACTTAAACTACCTAAAACGACACGCAGCCCCGAAAAATAACTTAAATCAGCTAGAAAGCGTGCATGGGCGACAAGTAAGTACAACCCATGAGTTCAAACCCCTATCTACATGGTAAATCTAAGTCATGTACATTGAGTATCATAGATAAGTATGAATTTACTTGCACAAGCGTACGAATGCTTGAACAAGATAAATGTCATACTACCAACCTACTAGGATCCAAAATATTTGACAGAGTTAACACCATATGCAAAAGGTGTCAACCATAAGCATAAAAGACTAAGAACAGTATAGAGCTAACTTCTAAGACTACTAAACGTCAAGTGTCGGAGTAGAAATAACATGCGCTAAGTAACGCGACAGCAGTGATAAATGAATCATTTACTATGTCAAATGATTCACATCACGACACCGTAGTGGTGGAAGAGGCTCCCTTGCCTCTGGAAGACGAAGTCGACACCCTTGAGCGAGTGGTGGGGATGAACTTGTCTTCCGTAGGAAGACGACTGGAGGAGTTCAGTGCCTACTTCCAGAAGGAGATCCAGCCCGCTATGGAGTTGCTGGAAAGGAGAGCGAGGGCACAGGAGAAGCCCTTACAGCCTAGATTCGGCCTGCGCACCTTGCTGCGACAGGAAGACAGCCAGCAGAAGACGGAGTCGCTGGAAGCTAGTCTCCGCACCACGGAGAAGCTTGCAGCCAGGTACAAGGCGGAAGCAACCGCTTCTGCCAAGGAGTCGATGCAACTTCGGAAGAGCAACCAGGAGTTGCAGACGCGAGTACAGCAGCGTGATCAAGAAGTTCTCCGAGTACGGGAGAAGATCACTGCCCTCGCGGAAGAGCAGACCACTTGGAAGATGCAGCGAGAAGCCGCAGAAGCGCGAGCTGCAGTGGAGAAGACGCAGAGGGAAGCAGCGGAAGCTCGTGCGCAGAAGATGCTAGCTCAGTCAGTAGAAGCGCTTCGGAAAAAGTTCAACTTCACCGCGGGTAAGAAGTTACTTATCTTAGCTAGGGAATGGGACAGTGGGTCCAAGACGAGGTTGGTGGAATGCAGAGATAGCATGTTCAGGTACCTGGATAGACAGATAGAAGGAGTGAAGATACTTTATGGTCTTCCCTCATTTCCGACACCTGCAACCGCATCTTCCCAAGCCCCAGCACCCTCGACTGGATCCGGAATGGAGAAGGAGGAGTTCGATCTCGCTGTACACTTGGTGGTGACAGCGTTGGAAGACGAGAAGACTCCAGAAGACGCCCCGGAAGACATGATATCTTCTGGAAGACAGGAAGACGAGCCGTCTTCCCAGGTATTCCGCGTGGAGGAAGCGACTTCCCCGGACCCCTATGAGATCGCCATGGTCCCTAGTACTGCATCTGTGCCTCAGAAGACCGAAGACGCACCATTCGACTCGTCTTCCCAGAAGACCATTCCGTCTTCCGAAGTCGAAGCCGAGGAAGACGCAGCCGCAGAAACAGCAGGACCAGCGAAGAGCGAGGAGAGGGAAGCTACCTCAGTGGTACCCGAGGTAAGTGCAGGGCTTCCTAGCCCATCAGAAGTCGAGGTAGTAGCTCCGGTAGGAGCAGATCATGTAGAGATTGCCACCGAGCAATCAGAGTAGTTAGCAAACTCAATTGACACTTCCAGATTTAGTAGGATTGGACATGCTATCTTAAGGGTGGCAGTTTTCTATGTAAGAATAGTTAGGACTCCATGTGGCAGCATAGGTAGCGTAGGAGTAACACAGTGGAGGGCTAATTGGGAAGAGAGACCGCATGCATGTGAGGTGACAACCTCTTGTCAGCGCCTCTCTCTCTCTCTTTGGTGGTCGCCTCCCCTGACTCTCGAGGCAGATGGTTAAGTAGGATAGCAGGGTAGGAGAAAAGCTCTCTGAGAGCTCTGCCAGTTCTGTAGAATTCGGCAGTAACTGAACATACACACCGATTCTACAGGCAGGCGAGACACATTAGAGCAGAGACAGTCTTAGCACACTACACCCGTTGTTGGAAACATACGAATAGTCTTGGAATATACAGGAGGGGTCTGCATACTCGCACCAGCAGTGGTTCGAATATGTAGATAGAGGTAGTGGACAGTCCAGGAACAGAGAACGGCATCCTCGTGCAATCCTGTTAGCTAGGCTGGTGTGTCGAGGAGTAGACGCAGGAAGTAGCGGGAGTGAGCTTCCCGATGCCATTGTGACTTCTTCTCGGGGAATAGATTGTGGATTTGAGTGCAGCAGCTTCGCTCATGTCTTCTGGGTGGTGGAATGTATTGAATTCGCTCCCAATTGTGCATGGGAAGTGTTCTTCTTGAGTGGCGGTGAATGTCAACAGTTGTGGAGTGTAGCTTGACTCGTTCAGTAGAGCACTTGGGATCTACGTACGAACGACCTTCTGGGTAAGTGATCACAGAAGACAGAGCAGTCAGAGCAGCGAAGTGAAGAAGAAAGAAGACTTCTTCCCGCAACAGAAGACGACATCCTCGAGTAGAAGACGGTGCTACAGTACTCACGTTTGTTGTCTTCCTCCCCAAACTATTACAAGCAGGGATGGCTTGTTAGTCAGGATCCGGACTAGAAGCCCGTCGGAATCTTAATTGCCCTTTTTCATCCTGGTTTCTCTTGCGTGGATTTCTTCTTCTTCCCATCTTCTCCCATCTTCTCCCATCTTCCCCATCTTCTTACCTTCTTCTAGTGAGCTTCCGATACTTCTATTGAGCTTCCGTGAAGGTGAATGTCGTTGTAGCGCTGCAGGAAGACAACTTCCGTAGGCAGAAGTCTGGGAAGGCTACAGGGGGCATACACCCTGTGATTAATCTAACCCGATTGGAATGTGAGTGTGAGAATAAGGTGTAATGACTGTTACTAGTCGACTTCTGCGAAGCAGGACAGCCTTCTGGAGGTGTGAGAAGACGAGCTAAACCCCCAGAAGACGAGAATCGCTTCGGGAAGACGGTATCGAGAAGACCGGAAGAAGCAACCTGGAAGCAGGAAGATCGTCTTCCCGAGCTTCTTTGTGAATAGTTGTGTGATATTGTAATTGGTAGTTGTTTGTTTAGGTCCAGAGCACCCTTTGGCGTGTCTGGAAGACGTGTTGGTTTGTGTGGTTTTGTGAGAAGACGGGCTTTTTAGACAAAACCCGTGTGTTTGTGTGTTTGAACAGATCTTAGAACTTAGAGCAGCGTTACTTGTGCAAATCCTCTGTGGGAAAGATATCTTGTATACTAAATGGGCAAAAGGAGAAATCCTTCGTCACTACAATAGTGCTCACTCTTTAGCAAATATCTGATTTCTGTCCAAAAGTACAGCTAAGTTTAACCATAACTAATGTTAGCTAGTCATGACTAACTTGATATCTCCTTAAAGTACTTGGGCAGCAAATAAACATTCTCCACACTTAACTATAACTAAACACCTTACTAATAGACAAACTTCCTATGTGTAACATAGGTCGTTACAGAACCCACCAAGCCCCCATATGGGATGACGTTTCGTAAGAGCTGATACTCCTGCGACCCGCTAGCCGGTGACGCAAAAATATCTAAGTATAGTTTACAATGCAATAGACAGAACAGCAAAATGTCATATCCAAGATGATTATGAATGCAAAACAAGAACAAACTTACAGCCAACTAGATTCACTCTGGCATTTTGAAGCCAACAAAACCTTCTCCGTCCTCAGACCAAGTCGATTTCACTGTGCTAACCAAAATCTCAGGCAACTCCTTACGGTCGCTGTAACCAAGACAAAGAGTCAATGCACGATACACTTGGAATCGTTTCTGATTCAATGCCACCTCAGTAAACGAAGCTGCACCACATGCTAAGAGAAAGATCTCGTCCTCGATAACGATTGGCATGTCTGATGCAATCTCCAAGCAAGCATAAAAAAAAGATAAGAAACTGAAGTTGGATGTCTTCAGGAGTGACAGAAAGTGGCTTCTCCAGCTTACCTCCACTCACTCGTCAGAAATCATCAACGCCTCCATTAGAATCTCATTTGATACTCGCTGTATGACTAACTTGATTAGTCATGCTGTAAGTTGAAAATGCCCAAACTGAGACACCAAACGGCTGAAGCCAACATGCAAATAAACGATCAAGACCAAACGATCAGAAACCATATCCGAAAAGATCGAGAGGTAAGCAGAGACAAACGAGTAAACATAGACGATGAGAGACCAAATGATCAGAGATTGCAGTCAAAAAGATCGAGAGACAAGCAGAGACAGACGAGTAAACATAGATGATCAAAGACCAAATGATCAAAGACCGCAGCCGAAAAGATCGAGAGGCAAGCAGAGACAGACGAGTAAACATAAATGACCAGAGATGCAGTAAACGATCAGAGACCAAACGATCAGAGACCGCAACCTTCGGTATCAGAGACCTCAGCCGAACAAGACAGACACCAAATGATCTGAGACACAAGAAGACACCTTATGATCAAAGACACCAAACACATCAAACGATCAGAAAGTGCAGTCGAAAAGATCGAGAGGCAGGCAGACACGTACACGAAAGCCTTCGGTATCAGAGACCGCAGCCGATCAGAGACAGCAGCCGAAAAAGATCGAGAGGCATGCAGGCACGTACATGAAAGCCTTCGATGTGAAAGACCGCAGCCGAAGGAAGTCATCAACCAAAAAAGATCAAGAGACAAACAGCAAAAACCACGAGCTGGATGGGAGGTCAAACAGAGATAGCAGCCGAAAAAGATCGAGAGCCAGGCAGCAAAAACCACGAGCTCGATTCCAATAACACGCGTAACCTTGTAACCTGCAACCTGCCGAAAAATATCGAGAGAAAGGCAGCAAAAACCACGAGCTGGACGAGAGACGGAAAAAAGAGACAAAAGAAGACGATTCGAAAAACGCGGCAAACGAGAGAGGCGGGAGACCGCTTGCTTCTGGCCCCGATGGCTAGGGCACAAAGGCCAGGAGCGATCGGACAGAGCGAGATCACTCTGTCCGTCTCCTGTCCAGCTCCTTGGACAAGTGCCCCAAGGAGAATGATTCTCGTGAATCATTCTTCTCCTCCTTTTTATATGAGGAGGGGGGTTTAAGTGCAAACTTAGCTTGACATCTTCAATGAATGGTTAGGCAAGCATCGTCAACGCCTTCACTTTTATATAACTATACCTCATATGGACGAAAGTGAGACAATACAACGCACTATTCGAATCTATCAACATGTGGAGAGTGTTTTAATTCTCGTACCAGCTCCCACAAGTATAATTCCGAGTACATGTGGCACAATGATGGAGCATTGCTACGGCTGAGCTGATGTAAAGCTCTAACATAGAATTGGGTCATTCCTTGAGATGAGATAATATTGATCTTTGTTTCGACTGCAAAATGTTGCGTCTGTAGGTACAACAGTCGACGAAACAACCCGCATGCTCTTTGTTGGTAGGAATGGATATAACACTTAAACTAAAAATTAATCATCCAACAGCAATTAAAATGAAAGACTCCTCTGTGAAGAGATAGTGAGGATCATGTACAACTCTAGAAAAAGAGCAGATACCTCAGAAAGAACAAAATCTTGCACAAGAACAAAGAAGCATGAGAAATGGTGGTTGATAGCAAAAAGATGGTGAACAAAAAAAATTAAGTTTTTCTGACTAAATTGGAGGATCATCAGAGCAACGCTTAGAGAGTATAAGCTTAATTATGTCATATGAGTACTTTTGGATGAGCTTTTGAACAAGTGAACATATTTAGCAGTGGAAAAATACTATAAGAATTTTTGGAGATGTGGACAAACATTTCAGTGACGAGGACATAGTCATGGATTGACTCAAGGTTAAGGAATGGAGCCAAGCTAGCCAAAGATGTCAAAGAGTCTCCAAAGGATTAAGATCTACTTTGTTCAATGAGTCTTTTGCGTTGAATGATGCTTAGCTCATTAATAAAGCTATATTATGCATTGGTATGTGTTGGGTTCTCGAGGTAGACCTAGTAATAAATCATATAATATAATATTTTAAAATTTAATTTTAGGTAATATTAAATTACTTTAATAAATAAATAAAAACAATAATACAGATATAAATCATATTTAGTAAGTACAACACAAAACTGAAATAACAACAACTCTATAAAACAAAAGAGAAAATATATAGAAATAATATAGTATCATGAAAAAACATGATATACTGTAATAATATATATTCCATAGGGTTCTCAGAATCCTAGATTATTAGACGAGATTGAATCCATAGTGTATTTCCACTCCACCAAACCTCTACATGTCCCACATAAGTAACTATGAATCAGAATTTATGCAGATGCATAAACAAACCATCTCAAATCCATTCAGTCACAATATTTAATCCAGAATATAGTAATACAATAATATCATTCACTTTTCATTATTCTTCATTCCATTGTCTCAAGTATACAAACAAATGAGATTCTATACTAGGGCTATGCAAAGATTTGGGGTGTCCACTTGTTTCCATTTTGTGCAAATTAAAACATTTGTTTGGTTATTTGTTTTTTCAAAGGTAGTTTATACCTTATAGAAGATAATGCCACATATTGTGGTAGAAAGAAGACATTTTGCTAATTAGCCTTCATGTAGCTATTTACGATCGAAGCATATGATTATTTACTGAGGAGTAGATAGAAATTTAATGGTTGAGTAGGTCATATTTTACCCCGGACCTTCTACCGAAGGTTAGAGGACAAAATGTTCCAACAGGTCAAAAGCCGCCACCAACTTGGTAGAAGGAGTCACGAGGTGTGACATGAGAGTACTAGCCAACAAAAGATCGACTTGCGCGACATAAACGTTGACAGGAGGTCAGAAAATGAATAGCCTCTTTGGTTGGCAATAGCTGACCAATGACGAGTCAAGACGAGAGGATGCACTTTATAGTTGTCAAATAGATGGTAGATCATGGTAGGTAAGGTGAGAAACTCGAGTGGAGGACCTGAGGGGATAAACCCTAAGGTCTTCTATCCGAAGGGTCATTGTTCATTTCATCTAAGGAGCCGTGCAGCCTTGTGGAGAGCGGAGAGAGAGAGGCTCCAATTTGAGTTATTTGGGTGAGATCAGGCTATGGTGCAGGCTCCATTCGAAGAGTCATTTCTCTTCTAGAAGGCTAAATCAGCAAGAGAGATTGGAGACCTCGAATCTTGAGAGGAAGGCGCTCTTGTTGCAGTTGAAATCGGAGGTTGAGGTGATATGTGTTGAGAGTATTTAGTTTGGAGAACAAGGGATTCCGAAGACGCTTCCTCCTTGAAAGGCTCTTCTGGAACAGAAACTTGAGTGGGATTCGAGTGGAAAGAATAGATAATTGGGAGCATCTTATCAAGACCAACCTAACACATTTCATCTTGATCGATTTGGACCTGAGAGCCCGGAGTTATGTTTGTTCTTCTGTCATAGAGACAAAAGACAAAGAAAGTTATTTGTCTTCTGTATACTCTTTAGAACGAGTCCGACTCCAAACCAGTGAGTGATTGTGTGAGAGTGCGCGTGGGTAGCGTGGTTTCTAAGGAGACATATTTTACGTTTGTTTCAGAACGATTGCCTATGTCACTTGCGTCTGTGAAGATTTTTTCAGAGAAGGCTGAGGAATTGAGCATGTCTTTCTTTATGTGGAATGGAGGTATTGTAGTGGAGAGCTATTGAAGGAGGTTTGGCAAGGTAGTAAGTCTGCATCTCTTGGCTCTAGTAAGAAATAAGTGAGAGGTCGACCCAAGTTATGTGACGGAAGGTCTATCATCGTGTGTGGAGATGGATAGTGTTGACTAATAAGAGGGATAAGAGTGAGATTGATGGAGAGGTTTAGTTTAACTCTTTCAAAAATCCTAAGAACAGTTGGAAGGTGGATACCTACAAAGATCCTCATAAGAAGGCATTTGCACACCTTTTGTTTACCTTCTTTTATTAGGAGAACAATACATACATCAACAATGGGATGGTATGATTTATTGACCAGGTGTTTCAAAGTGATGAGGTTGAATGGGGAAGGATGATTGCGGATTATATCATAGGGATGTTCAGGAACTTTTTCTCATCTTTGATCACCTTCATAATGTCTTATTTGATACATCTGTATGAGACATTTGGAGAGATAACACATGAGGAGGTGACAACAGCATTGCCGATGAAAATGAGAAATTAAGACTCCGACAGGCTTATAGTCCGGATCCTGACTAACAAGACATCCCTGCTTATAGTAATTTGGAAAATAAGACCACAAATTTGCTTACAGTTACACGGTCTTCTACTCGAGGATGTCGTCTTCTGCTGTGAGAAAAGGCTTCTTTTTTCTTCTGTCGTTGCTCCGACTACTATGTCGTCTAGGATCGCTTATCTAGAGGACTGTTCATATGTGGATCCTAAGTGCTCCACTGGATGAGACAAGCTTCGACTCTGCACAACTTGTAACAATCACCGCCACTCAAGAAGAAAGATTCTCATGCACAATTGGGTGTGAATTCGAGGAAACCCTCTGTCCAGAAGACATTGACAAAACTTCCCCGAGAAGAAGGTAGATTGGTGTTGGGAAGCTCACTCCCTCTACTTCCTACTCCTACTCCTCGACACACCAGCTTAGAAACAAGACTGCACGATAATACTATTCCCTGCTTAAGCTGTCCATTACCTCTATCTACATCTTCGATCTACTATTGGAAGCGAGAATGCAGACCCCTCCTGTGTAATCCAATTCTATTCCTATCTCTCTAGCATTGAGCGTAATGTATGTACTGTACGAAGATGTATGACTCTCAGTACAGTAAAATGTGTCTCTCACATGTGTGTATGAAATCTTACTCAGTGTTCTACTTTATACTTCTGCACTTGAGTCGTAGGAGAGAGTTCTCCTCCAATCCTCACTCGCAGTCAAGGGAAATGAGGCGCTGGCAGAAAGCCACCACCTCACATGCAGTCGGCTCCCTTCTTAGTTTGAAAACTTACTTTCTACTCCTATGCTGCCTACTCTGTCACATGAGCAGTCATCTAAAATTACAAGGGGAGTTGTCCCTCCCAAGATAGTAAACTTCGCTGCCTATCAAAATTAGCAAGTCCACTGTCTTCATAACTTGCTGTCTACTCTAATTCGCTGGTGTGATCTCCTCCTGATCGGTTCCTACCTGAACTCCTAAATCGACCTCTGATAAAGTGAGAAGCCATGCTGGTACCTCGGGTGTGACTGAGGTGGCTTCCTCTTCTATGTTTGTGGCTTGATCTTCTGGGATGGCTTCGGAAGACGGAAGCGTCTTCTGGGAAGCTGAGTCCACTTGCGCTTCCTCGCTCTTCTGGGGCACTGGTTCGATGCTGAGAGCTGGAGTGACTTCGCAGTGGTCAGAGGAAGTCACCTCCTCCAGTTGAAGCACATGGGAACACAACTCTACTTCTCGTCTTCTAGAAGACATCTTGTCTTCTCGAGCTTCTTCTGTGATCTTCTCGGCTTCCAACGTTGTAACTACCAAGTGGACAACAAGGTCAAACTCCTCCTTCTCCGAATCTGTCCAGATCGTTGGTCTTGGAGCATGTGAAGATGTAGCTGCTGGTCGTGGGATCGAGGGAAGACCGTAAAGCGTCTTCAAACCTTCAATCTGCCGATCCAGGTAGCGCAACCACTCCACTAACATCGCTCTGGAATCGTCATCCCAATCTCTAGCTAGGGTGAGAAGCTTCCTACCCGCGGTGAAGTTGAACCTCTTGCAAAGTACTTCCACCGATGTGCCATAAGTCCATTCGCTCGGGCTTGTGCTTCCTCCCGCTGCGTCTTCTTTGCTGCAGCTTGAGCTTCTACGGCTTCTCACAGTGCCTTCCATGTCGTCTTCTCTTCTGCGAGGACAGTGATCTTACCTCTGACACGCAGAACCTCTTGGTCACGCTGCTGTAGACGTGCCTGCAACTCCTGGTTGCTCTTCCTCAGCTGTGCTGACTCCTTGGCAGAAGCGGCGGCTTCCGCCTTGTACCTTATTGCAAGCGGAGGTTGGTTTCCAGCGCGTCCACCTTCTTTTAGACATCTTCCTGCTGCATCAGGGTGCGTAGATTGAATCCAAGCCGTAGTGGCTTCTCCACCAACTCCATGGCTGGCTGGATCTCTGAATGAAAGAATATGTTGAATTCCTCCAACCTTCTTCTCGCAGAAGACAGGTTCATCTCCACAATCTGATCGAAGGTGTCTTCTCTATCTTTCAAAGACAAGGATGCCTCTTCCACCACGGTGGTCTTCTTCTTCTGCACGCTATCGTGTTGGATATTGCGTGAACGATGTCCAGGAAAATTCAAGGTTCCTGGCTGTGGAGATGTTGTGTGCTGAACAAAGACAAGACAGAGAAAAACAACCAGAAAATGAATGCTGCAATATATATCAACTCTAAATGTATGTACACTGCCCGGTTCTTTCTTCCTAAGAACACAAAACTGAGAAACAGAGCAGAGCGGTCTGTAATCGGCTTCAAAGCCCCTAAAATGAGCCTTTAAATCTCAACCTTGACCCAAAACCACCGAAGCGTAGCTCAAAGCAAGAGAAACTTCCCTTTGCTAACAAACAGAGCTGCATCACTATCACACGATTGAAACCCAAGTCCAAACCACATCCATGTACAAGCTCTTAGCCAAAGCTAGCTACCACAAGCTGTATATAGCTAACTAGATCTCTAACAAACTCCGAAGGATGAGAAACTATAGCGAAAGAACCAAAAAAGACCTATCTGAGAACTTCTTCCTTTCGCCAAATAGTCTTCAGATGTCGATAGGGTCTCCTTCTTTGACTCCGTTGGCCCAAGAAACCTTCAGATTCAACTCTCGACAGCCGAGATATCGTCAGTTTTCGGTCGCAGATGATCGAACCTTCAAAAACTCGTCCCTACGCTTAAAATCGCACACACTGCTCAAACGGATCGCTTGATCTGATATCTATCTTCTCTGGCAGGTAGATCTTGCTATAGTATAGCGCTTAGAGCCGCAAATACCCAGTCAGCAAATAAACTATGACTAGCTTGATTTTTCCTTCTTTCGAGTCGCATAACTTCTTCACTAGACGTCCAAACGAAGTAAACAAGGTGCCTATGAAAAGCTAACAACGAGCTCTACCCATTTATGAGATGAAAGGGAAGGTCCGAAGTTGTGCCAAAAGCTCGTAAACTGGGACCTAGCTTGTTTTCTCCATCTTTCGAGTCTTGTAACTTCTCCACTAGGCGTCCAAACGAAGTAGACGAAGTGCATATGCAGTGTTGACAAAGAGCTCTATCCACTGATGCGATGAAAGTGAAGATCCGAGGTCGTGCCAAAAGCCCGTAAGCTGGGGCCTAGCTTGTTTTATCCATCTTTCGAGTCTTGTAACTTCTCCACTAGGCGTCAAAACAAAATAGACGAAGTGCTTATGGAGTGCTGACAAAGAGCTCTATCCATTGATGCGATGAAAGTGAAGATCCGAAGTCATGCCAAAAGCTCGTAAGATGAGACCTAGCTTGCTTTTCCCATGAGTGTCTTTGGAGTGACAAGCACCAAAGTCTAAATTTCAGGTAGGAGTTGGTCCACGACACGACATCCACCTCCTCTAAACTTGTACATCCTCCGGTATGCACCAGAGATACCAACCAAGGAGTGGATCGGCACGCACACTCGTTCTCATCTTGTCATCCTCTCTCCCGTCTCAGTCAACCTCATCCTCAAGGTTGCAACCTGATCGTCATCTTGAAGTTGCTACCCTGCCATGATCTTCCCTAGATCTTTAGAATTGTCTCTCGAACTCTTTTAACAGCTCTGTAGGCTGTAAACCTTTGTTGGGTCGGTTGACCCATCCCAAAAACAATTTCTTGGTTACTCGATCTGAGTTTCTCAAGAAATACTCTTCCATCAACGCATGTGAAAATGTATCCCAATTCCTCCCATATCGTTTTATTAGACCTTGCACATGCTCCCTTCTCTCAAGTACCGCAGCGAGTTCGAATGTCTCGATCATCTCCTTCTTCGATACCTGATCCAAATCCATCTCCGTCTTGTAACATCTTAAGTACTTTGAGATGTCTCTCTCATCAAATAGATCGAGCTTGTCGATCATCCTCCGAAGCGTCTTCGTCCCTAAAGCCTCCTTTTGCTGGTTCCCTTGCTCCCAAAACAAAGTGAAGGTTTGAAACAAACGTGCAGTTGCTGCATCCAACTGCACCCCTGGTATCCTTTCTGATCCGTCTATCCTGTCCATAGTCGTAGCTCATTCCATCCTCCCATCCTCCCATGATCCCAAACCATCTATATATCCATCATCCCAGATCCGCAGCATCCTCTCGAACAACCGTATCCATCTTCATCCTCGTTCATGATTGTTGATCTCCTCTTCAGTTCTAACACAGAAATCTCCACCCCGGATTTTCACGTCGAGTTCACCACCGTTGTCGTGTCGGATTTTGCGTGAAGAATGTCCAGGAAAACGCGAGGTTCTTGGCTTTAGAGATGCTGTGTGCTGAACAAAGACAAGACAGAAAAAAACAACCACGAAAACGAATGCTGCAATATATATCAACTCCAAATGTATGTACACTGCCGGTTCTTTCTTCCTAAGAACACAAAACTGATAAATCGACCAGAGCGGTCTGTAATCTACTTCAAAGCCCCTAAAACGAACCCCTGAATCTCAACCTTGACCCAAAACCACCGAAGCGTAGCTCAAAGCAAGAGAAACTTCTCTGCTAACAAATAGAGCTGCATCAATATCACACGATTGAAACCCAAGTCCAAACCACATCCATGTACAAGCTCTTAGCCAAAGCTAGCTACCACAAGTTGTATATAGCTAACTAGATCTCTAACGAACTCCGAAGGATGAGAAACCGTAGCGAAAGAACCAAAAAAGACCTATCTGAGAACTTCTTTCTTTCGCCAAATAGTCTTCAGATGTCGATAGGATCTCCTTCCTTGACTCCGTTGGCCCAAGAAACCTTCAGATTCAACTCTCGACAGCCGAGATATCGTCAGTTTTCGGTCGCAGATGATCGAACCTTCAAAAACTCGGCCCTACGCTTAAAATCGCACACACTGCTCAAACGGATCGCTTGATCTGATATCTATCTTCTCTGGCAGGTAGATCTTGCTATCATGAACCCAACGAGACTCCAAACAAGCTGTTTGGAGTTCCATCACAAAACCACGCAAGAAATTTGATCACAGAACATAAAAATCTGACGTAAATTGACTCCATGCGGCTCAAACTTACTCACCACACCCAAACCAACAGCCCAATCCACGTACGGTCTTCTCCTATGCGTAGATGAGACTCCCTAATCGCATAGGCACCAAGAACAAAGAGCTTGGCTCACCGATTGCGTAGAACAACCCAATCTCAAATCGCGGACGATGAAAAATCTGACGCAAGTGTTTCCCTGCGAGCCAATTTCACTCAGAACTCCCAAACCGTTCGATGAAACTTGGTATCGTCTTCAATTTCCTGAAGAACTTGTTGTTCTGATCTCGATGGATCCAAGGACAGCAAGTTTGGACTCTTGAACGGCCCGAACGACCCGAACGGTCCAACTCTCCTTCATAGGTCACTGAAGCTCTCAAAATCTCCTCTTAGTGTCTCAATTTTTCCCAGAACACATCCCTCGATCCCTCTCTTCAAGAACCGTCTTAACCCACATGTAGCCTGCACAGATCTGAACCCAATGACACCTTGCACGCATGCATTGGACTTCTCAATTCTCCAAAACGTCCACCAACAGGTCGCAAAAACAACCTGGCCCCTTAAGCTGCCCCCATACGTCAGTCTCTGTACGTACAAGTTTTCTTCAATAATGAGGAAGTAGGCCTCTTGCGTCCTTAGTATAGCGCTAAGAGTCACAAATACCCAATCAGCAAGTAAACTATGGCCTAGCTTGATTTTTTCTTCTTTCGAGTCGCATACCTTCTTCACTAGACGTCCAAACGAAGTAAACAAGGTGCCTATTAAAAGCTAACAACGAGCTCTACCCATTGATGCGATGAAAGGGAAGGTCCGAAGTTGTGCCAAAAGCTCGTAAGCTGGAACTTAGCTTGTTTTCTCCATCTTTCGAATCTTGTAACTTCTCCACTAGGTGTCCAAACGAAGTAGACGAAGTGCCTATGGAGTGCTGACAAAGAGCTCTAAAACACTGATGCAATGAAAGTGAAGATCCGAATTCGTGCCAAAAGTCCGTAAGCTGGGGCCTAGCTTGTTTTATCCATCTTTCGAGTCTTGTAACTTCTCCACTAAGCGTCCAAACAAAATAGACGAAGTGCCTATGGAGTGCTGACAAAGAGCTCTATCCACCGATGCAATGAAAGTGAAGATCCAAATTCGTGCCAAAAGTCCATAAGCTGGGGCCTAGCTTGTTTTATCCATCTTTCGAGTCTTGTAACTTCTCCACTATGCGTCCAAACGAAGTAGACGAAGTGCATATGGAGTGCTGACAAAGAGCTCTATCCACTGATGCAATGAAAGTGAAGATCCGAAGTCGTGCCAAAAGCTCGTAAGATGAGGCCTAGCTTGCTTTTCCCATGAGTGTCTTTGGAGTGACAAGCACCGAAGTCTAAATTTCAGGTAGGAGTCGGTCCACGACACGACAACGCGTCTTCTTATCTTCCGGGGTGGAAGATCTCTTCTCACTGCATGAGCGGTTCTCTTCGCTGCGCTTCCTTGAGTTGCAGTCAGAATGTCAACCCATACTTCAGCTTCTGGAGTCTTTGGAAGACTCCTTGTAGTTGCAGAAGCTGTCTTCTGCACAGTTCTGGTGCTCAGAGTCTCCTCTTGAGAATCTGACTCTGGTCCAGAATGAACGATCGAGAAAGAGGTGCTCTTCCTAGACACGCTCTTAGACCTCATCTTCTCGGCGGTGAAGCGTCTTCCGTACCGCTGGAGTCGTCTTCTCGCACCAAAAGCGTCTTCTGATGAGTGCCCGGTCTCGTCTGAGACACTAAAGTGGGAGAGGGAGTCACGGCTGCTGCTTGATCGTCTTCTCCCAAGGTTTCTTTTTTCTCCTCGCACTTCCTTGTTGGCCTATACCTTGCCAACTGATCTTCTGTCAAGTCCTCCTTGGACACGTACATATAACAGAAGAACGGGGTGAGGTGTCCTCCTACTGGGGTGCCCAAGTACACCAACTCCATTTGAACGTAAGCGTGGAAGAAAGCGCCCCAATTGATGGACAGTCCCTCCCAGACGACTTCCTAGAACTCCACGTCTTGATCCCAAGGTATCTTGTCTTTTGTGCTTTCCTCTTGGGAAAGAGGTGAAGAAATAGCTTCACCAGAAGACGCTTCTGCGGCTCTCGAAAAGCTTCTACCTTCCATCCATTCCTTCCATGTCTATCTTTCAGGAAGAGACAAGTCGTGCTTCTAAGCACATACCACTTATTTGAGATCATAGGTAAGATCTTCTTCTCGAGCTCGTACCCTCGGTTCTCAAATTCTTATCTGTGAAAGACCTTGCGCCACCACTCCGTCGTCCAGGAAGATGGTCTTCCACGAGCGACCCCTGTCTTCGCAGATACAAGGTTGCGAGGAGGCAGTGCTGCCCAAACTTTCTCCAGAAGACCCTGGTCAGCGAGGTTCCAGTACCATAGAAAGAAGTCGAGACCCAACTCCTTGATGAAGGGTTTGGCCTCTGCCAACTCTGCTGCCCAACCCTTGAGGATGCATCGACATGCTTCGAGCCTCTGTTACACTAAGTCACACGTACTTGCTGTGAGCCGGAGGCTTAGTCCTTCCCAAGTCATCACAGTCTAGCTTCCACTCTCAGAAGTCGAATCTAGTCTTCTAGAAGACAGCTATTCCGTCTTCCGAGATTCTAACAGTGCTTCCTAAGTAGCTCTCGTCTTTCGAGCTATACCTAAACAATCCTAACTAAGCAAGGCATCGCATGGATTCCCAAGAAGACAACCCACCTTGCATTTCATCCTACTTCAGCTTCCGATTAATTGACGCACTCGGAAGACTTCCCGCAGCCAGACTTCCCACCATTAGTCTCACATGTCTTCGACTTCTGACACGCAATCTAGTCTCCACAACAGACACGAAACATCCATACTCCGAGTTCTTCCGACTCTTTAACTCTCATACACACTCAGAAGAAGCTTGCTGCATGAGGGGAAGACATGACCCTCGACCATTCTCTCCAGATTCTGCCAGCAAGGCTTCTCACAACTCTCTTCTAAGTTCGGAAAGAAGAAGGAATAGGCTGCTATGGGTCGGACAGAAGAGACCCGTAAAGGACCCTCACGTCTTGTCGCGTATTCTGCCAGCCTTTCCAATCTTCTAGTCTCTCTACGAAGATGTGGATTTGAAAAGCTCGGAAGATCGGGAGGCACATGCTTGGTTCCCAACTTCCAGCTTCTCGAAACAACAATCAACTCACCAAGTCACTCAAGATTCATACCAAGCTTCTCTCAACGCAACCCAATCCAATCCAATCTTGATACGAATTGAACACAGTCGTCTTCCAAAGACATTCAGACATTCAGAAGCGTCTTCCGAAGATGTTCAGATCTTCAGAAGCGTCTTCTGTCCAGGGATTTGGGAACAAAGGTGTGATAGGGTAAGGAAATTGATAGTCAAGTGATCAAATTCAAGAATGAGAGGTGGGGAAGCTCGATTCCAACTTGGGAAGAAGTGGAAAGATGGTTGTCGAAAATTGGACAGCAGTTCCGTGTCCAATTTTCGTAGAAGAAAGTTCAGGGTAGGAGAATCGATCGATGGGCTTCCTGCAAATGAGCAGGGAAGCGCGGGGAACATCAAATCTGAGGCGGGAAGTGATGGGAAGGAGAAAAGAACATGGGAAGAACCTCAGTACTGCTTCTGACTACTTTTGTTGCACTGTCAGTCTTCTATGCGCTTCCAACCTTCAATTCTATCTTTGATGTAGCACCACGGTCCTGCTTCTGCTGTCAATCTTGAGTTGTGCTCCTCTGCTGCCCGATGCTTACTCCTCCTTCGAACCCTCTCTAATCAACCCTCGATGTCTACTTCCTGAAATCTGTAGGGATTCCTTCAGCTCGACTGTGCTTCTGGTTCAACAGAATCGACCTCGCTCTCTTTCTTGCCTTAATTCGATCCTACGAGTTCTCAGTTTCACTTTCCTTGCTTCCACGATTCAATTCTGCTACCCCGATTGCAATCGACCTCAAAGCGCAGTTGGCCTTCGGTGCGGGAAGCAGTCGACTAATTTTGTGCTAATATGCCTCGCCTCCGTATCTTCCCTGCGCGATTAGGGGTTCGACTACTTGACCTATCTACCACTATCATGGTGGCTACCTAGTAGGTACATCTTCCCCTTGCCTAGGTGACGCATAGTTGGTGCCCATGCAGTCGTGGTCACTGTCTTCCGTCTTCTATCTTCTGGAAGACACTCATTGTCGTGTCAGATTTTACGTGAAGGATGTCCACAAAAACACCAGGTTCCTGGCTGTGGAGATGTACTGTGTGCTGAAACAGAGACAAGACAGAAAAAAACAACCACGAAAACGAATGCTACGATATATACCACTCCAAATGTATGTACACTGTCGGTTCTTTCTCCTAAGAGCACAGAACTGAAAAACAGACCAGAGCGTTCTGTAACATGCTTCAAAGCCCTTAAAAATAACCCTTGAATCACAACCCTGAACCAAAAATACTGAAGCGTAGCTCAAAGCAAGAGAAACTTCCCTTTGCTAACAAGTAGAGCCACAGCAGTATCACGCGATCCAAACCCAAGTCCAAACCACATCCATGTACAAGTTCTTAGCTAAAGCTAGCTACCACAAGCGGTATATAGCCAACCAGAACTCTAACGAACTCAAAAGAGTAAAACCCGTAGCGAAGAAACCCAAAAAGGCCTGCCTATCTGTGAACTTCCTCCTTTCGCCGAACGGACTTCAAATGTCGATAGGGTCTCCTCCGCTGACTCCGTTAACCCAAGAAACCTTCAGATCCGACTCCCAACAGCTGAGATTTCGTCGATTTTCGATCGCAGGTGACCGAACCTCCAAAACCTCCTCCCTGCGGCTTAAAACCGCACACATTGCACAAACGGATCGTCTCAACTGATATCCGTCATCCCTGGCAGATAGATCTAGCTATCATGAACCCAACGAGACTCCAAACAAGTCGTTTGGAGTTCCCCTTGCAAAACCACGCAAGAAATTTGGTCGTAGGTAGCAAAAAACTGACGTAAATGGACTCCCTGCGGCTCAAACTCACTCACCTCACCGAAACCAACAATCCAATCCACGTATTGTCTTCTATTATGCGTAGATGAAGACTCCCTGGTCACGTAGGCACCAAGAACGAAGAGCTTAGCACATTGATCGCGAAGAACAACCCAATTTTAGGTCGCAGGCGATGAAAAACTTGACGCAAGCGCTTCCCTGCGAGCCAATTTCACTCAGAACTCTTAAACCGCCCGATGGAACTTGGTATCGTCTTCAATTTCCTGTAGAACTCGGTGTTCTGATCCTAATGGATCTAAGGACAACAAGTTTGGACTCTGGAACGACCCGAACGGTCCAACTCTCTTTCACATGTAACTGAAATCTCTCAATCTCTTTCCTACGTCTCAATTTCTCTCAATACACATCCCCCGATCCGTCTTTTTCCAAACCGTCTTAACCTGTGCGTAGCCTGCATAGATCTGAACCCGATGGTACCTTGCGCGCGTGTATTGGACTTCCCAATTCTCCAAAACGTCCATCGACAAGTCGTGAACAAGCAAGCTCCTTAAGCAGCCCCCTTATATCAGTCTCTGTACGTACGAAGTTCTCTCAATAATAATGAAGCAGGCCTCTTGCGTCTTTGATATAACGCTTGAAGCCTCAAATACCCAATCAGCAAGTAACTAAGGCCTAGCTTGATTTTACCTTCTTTCGAGTCGCATAACTTCTTCACTAGATGTCCAAACGAAGTAAACAAGATGCCCATGGAAAGCTGACAACGAGCTCTACCCATCTATGTGATGAAAGTGAAGATCTGAAGTTGTGCCAAAAGCTCGTAAGCTGGGGCTTAGCTTGTTTTCTCCATCTTTCGAGTCATGTAACTTCTCCACTAGGCGTCCAAACGAAGTAGATGAAGTGCCTATGGAAAGCTGACAAGGAGCTGTAAACCCTCCACGATCTCATCGATCAACTACCCCCCCGATCTCTCAACCTCCACGATCGCCACCGATGAATCTGCAAATGTTGGGTTTGTCTCTCACTCAGGGGTCACCTCTGATGGCTTTGATGGAAGCACACCATGAATCTTGAAGGAAAAAATGCTAAGTTCACTCATTCATACACCCACAAACTTATCAACTAAAAATCTCCATAAACTCATCAACTAAAATCCTCCATTCTAACGACGTCTCTCAAGTTGTAACATGCTAAAAATATCTCACACTCTCTATATTACTCAAGTTGTCATAACGACGATGTGAAAACAAGGATGAGGAGCTCTTCTCTACTCCTTTATTTATACATTCTAGGTTTTTACTTTGGTACCCCCGGTAACTCAGCCGTAACTACTTTTACCGGGTTTTACTAAGATATTACTTAAGATAAAAGCATTAATCACATGGGCTTCTTACCTTTTCACATGGGCTTATTCCTTCAAAGTCAACAACTTCTAGAAGGATTCTAGAATATTCTCAAGGAATCTCGAATTTCCACCCCCCTCTACACTAGGACCCACTAAAAAGGAAACATGTGGAATCTCTTCTTGTTTTTAATGCCCACAAAGTCCACAACTTTAATCCAACCACTAATATCAAGTCAAAAAAGAGATAAGGGATACTTTCCACCTCCTTTCTACCTTTTAGACAAGAGGACAAGATAGTAGTGCTCACTCTTTAGCAAATATCTGAATTCTGCCAAAAGTACAGCTAAGTTTAACCATAACTAACTTTTAGCTAGTCATGACTAACTTGATACCTCCTTAAAGTACTTTGGCAGCAAATAAACATTCTCAACACTTAGTTATAACTAAACACCTTACTAATAGACAAACTTCCTATGTGTAACATAGGTCATTACATTTTATCCCCGGACTAAATTTTCGTCTCGTGTAGTGACGCAGGATTACTCCTTTTGCCCATTTAGTATACAAGATATCGTTCCCACAGAGGATTTACGCAAGTAATCGCTGCTCTAAGTTCTAGGATCTGTTCAAACACACAAACACACGGGTTTTGCCTAGAAATCCCGTCTTCTCACAAAACCACACGTCTTCCAGACACGCCAAATGGTGCTCCGGAACTAAACAAACAACTACCAACTAAAATATCACACACTATTCACAGAGAAGCTCGGGAAGACGATCTTCCTGCTTCCAGGTCACTTCTTCCGGTCTTCTCGATATCGTCTTTCCGAAGCGATTCTCGTCTTTTGGGAGTTCAGCTCGTCTTCTCACACCTCCAGAAGATTGTCATGCTCCATAGAAGTCGACTAGCAACGGTCGTTACACCTTACTCTTCCATTCACATCACCACGGGTTAGATTAATCACAGGGTGTATGCCCCCTGTAGCCTTCCCAGGCTTCTGCCTATGGAAGTGGTCTTCCTGCAGCACTACAACGACATTCACCTTCACGGAAGCTCAATAGAAGTCTCGGAAACTCAATAGAAGAAGGTAAGAAGATGGAGAAGATGGGAGAAGATGGGGAAGATAAGAAAATCCAAACAAGAGAAAACAAGATGAAAAGAGGCAATTAAGATTCCGACAGGCTTCTAGTCCGGATCCTGATTAACAAGTCATCCCTGCTTGTAATAGTTTGGGGAGGAAGACAACAAACGTGAGTACTGTTGCATCGTCTTCTACTCGAGGATGTCGTCTTCTGTTGCGAGAAGAAGGCTTCTTTCTTTTTCACTTCGCTGCTCTGACTACTCTGTCTTCTGGGATCCCTTATCCATAAGACCGTTCGTACGCAGATCCCAAGTGCTCTACTGAACGAGTCAAGCTACACTTTCACAACTGTTGACATTCACCGCCACTCAAGAAGAACACTTCCCATGCACAATTGGGAGCGAATTCAAGAAAACCCACCACCCAGAAGACATGAACAAAGCTTCTGCACTCAAATCCACAATCCATTCCCAGAGAAGAAGTCACAATGGCATTGGGAAGCTCACTCCCTCTACTTCCTGCGTCTACTCCTCGACACACCAGTCTAGCAAACAAGACTGCACGAGGATGCTGTTCCCTGCTCCTAAACTGTCCACCACTTACACCTACATCTCCAAGTTGCTGCTGATAACAAGAGAATGCAGACTTCTTCCTGCATAATTCCCTTAGCCTAACATCGAGCGTAGCTAATCTATCTGCACCGTAGAATCTGTATGTGGGTGCAGATCTCTGTAGTGTGTCATGTGTCTAATGTGCTATGAGTCTGCACCGTAGAATGTTGGTGTTTGTGCAGAACTCCTGAATCCTACTCTGTCATCCTACTTATGCACTCGAATTGAGGTGCAGAAGGAATCCCCTCCAACCTTCGACTGCAATCAGAGAGGGATGGACACCGTCAGAAGGTTACCACCTCACATGCAAAAATGGTTCTCTTTTCCTAATTAACCATCTGGTTGTTTATCCTGCGTTGCCTACTCTGCCACATGGTCACTGATCTAAAATTAAATTGGCCATGTCTTTTCCTAATATAGTATATTTAGTACTTTACTAAGTTTGGACAAGTCCCTGATCTTCTAGGCTTTGCTTATCTATTCTAATGGCTCGGATGCCATTTCCACCTGATCTATTCCTACCTGAACTACTTAAATCGGCTTCTGATAGGCTGATAGGCTGAGAAGCCCTGTAATTACCTCGGGTGTCGCTGAGGTGGCCTCCTCCTCTACGTTCATCGTTGGCTCTGCTGCTGCTGCTTCAAAAGACAGAAGCGTCTTCTGGGAAGCTGGGTCGACTTGTGCTTCCTCGATCTTCTGAGAGACTAGTTCGACACTGGGAGCCATGGTGACCTCATAAGGATTCGGGGAAGTCGCTTCCTCCACACGGAATACCAGGGAAGACGGCTCGTCTTCCTGTCTTCCGAGGCGTCTTCCGAAGATGTCTTCCGTCTTCCAACACTGTCACTACCAAGTGCACAGCGAGGTCAAACTCCTCCTTCTCCAAGTCTGATCTTGTCGATGATGCTGGTGCTTGGGAAGACGTGTTTACTAATGGAGGGATCAAGGGAAGATCATAGAACGTCTTCACTCCCTCTATCTGCCGGTCCAAGTACCTGAACATACTCTCCTTGCACTCCACAAACATTGCTTTGGACTCCTCGTCCCACTCTCTAGCTAAGGTAAGGAGCTTCCTACCCGCGGTGAAGTTAAACTTCTTCCGAAATGCCTCCACCGAGTGAGCTAGTAACCCCTGCGCACGAGCTTCCGCTGCTTCTCTCTGAGTCTTTTCGGCCGCAACCTGCGCTTTTGCGGCTTCCCGCAGAGTCTTCCACGTCGTCTTCTCTTCTGCAAGGGCGATGAGCTTATCCCGTACTCGCAGAACCTCCTGGTCACGCTGCTGTAAGCGCGCTTGCAACTCCTGGTTGCTCTTCTTCAGCTCCGCTAACTCTTTGGAAGAAGTGACGTACTTGTTGTGAGTCGAAGGCTCAGTCCTTCCCTAAGTCCTCACAGTATAGCTTCCACTCTCAGAAGATGAACCTAGTCTTCCAGAAGACAGCTACTCCGTCTTCCGGGATTCTAACAGTGCTTCCTAAATAGCCCTCGTCTTTCGAGCTATTTCTAAACAATCCTATCTAAGCAAGGCCTCGCATGGATTACCAAGAAGACAACCCACCTTGCATTACATCCTACTTCCTATCAGAAGATACAAGATTCGTGAAACGTAGAGTGCATAACAGATTCAGAAGATGGTTGCGGGCTCCTGCGGTGACAGTGGCCTCTGGGAAGACACTCGAGACAGCTTCCGATTCAATGTCTTTCTCGGAAGACCTCCTGAAGTCAGACTTCCCTTCACTGGTCTCACCTGTCTTCGTCTTCCTACGCGTAATCTATCCTCACAACAGACTCAAGACAATTGCACTCTGTTCTTCTGACTTCTCACCTCTCATACGCACTCAGAAGAAGCTTGCTGCTCGGTGGGAAGACATGACCCTCGACCATTCTCTCTAGATTCTGCCAGCAAGTATTCTCACGACTCTCTTCTAAGTTTGGGAAGAAAAAGGAATGGCTGCTATGGGTCGAACAGAAGAGACCCGAAATGGACCCTCACGTCTTCTCGCTCATTTTGCCAGCCTTTCAGTCTTCTAGTCTCTCTAGGAAGATGTGGAGTTGAGAAGCTTGGAAGACCGGGAGGCACAGGCCTAGTTCCTGACTTCCAACTTCTCGAAATAACAAAACAACTCACCACACCACTCAAGATTCGTACCAAGCCTCTCTTAACACAAAAGCAACACAAATCCACTCTTGATACGAATTGGTTATAGTCGACTTCCGAAGACAGTCTTCCGAAGACAGTCAAGTTTAAGAAGAGTCTTCCGAAGATGTTCCCATCTTCCAAAGCGTCTTCTATTCGAGGTTTCAGGTGTAGAGGGGTAGTAGGGTAGAGAAATTGGTAGCTGAGATCGTCAATTTGAGGACGGGGTGTAGGGAAGCTCGAATTGGACTCAGGAAGAAGTAGGAAGATGTCTGACAGAAATTGGGCAGCGCTTCCGCACCCAATGTCTCAATAGAAAGAATAGGGGGTGGGGGTAATCGATCAGGCTGCCTGCACACAACCAGTGGAAGCGCGAGGAACACACAACAGAGGCGAGAAGTAGTGGGAGGGGAGAAGAACGTGGGAAGAACCTCTACAGTCTTCTGTCTTCTTCCCGGGATGTCTTCGACCTCTCGCGCGCTTCTGGCTCTGGTCCTAGCTCCAATGCGACTCCTCACGACTGCGCCTGCTATCAATTTCTGGCCACGCCTCGATTCCACCTTTGATTCTACTCGCTACTCTCCAATGTCAGCTTCTCGGGAGCTCACAGAAACGCCTTCGCTCTCTGCCTTCTGTGCTCCAGCAATTCGGTCTCGCCCTTCGCCTAGCTGCCAACTGGTTCTCTCCTACCTCGATGTCCTCACTCGATTCCTCTCTCAAAGCTCACTTGCGAAGCTCACTCTCTCAAATCGATCTTCTCAAGCGTGCTGTGCTGCGGGAAGTTGGAATGCGCTAATGCACTTCCTGCGCATCTTCCCCGCAGATTAGGGGTTTCGACCCTAGGTGTCTTTCTCGACCTATCTACCACCTGTGTGTTACCTAATAGGTACACCTACTGTTTTACCCGAAAACTCGTGGTTAGGCCTTCGCGGTCGCTGTCTTCCGGAAGACAGGTGTCTTCCGCCGTCTTCTCATCTTCCGTCGTCTTCCCGTCTTCCGAAGACGCAACTAAGAAGACGCTTTCCGGAAGACGGTCGTCTTCCAAAGAAGTCAACTTCTTATTAAAAAGCTCATAAGATCATCTTCCCTCTAAGGAAGCAGTAGTCTTAAGTAACAACGCTTCTTCAGTTATACAAACAAGTTATTAATCTTAAAAGTTTTAAAAATTCGTGAATCCTGTAATTTGTGGGCACCACACTCCGTCCTCGGAGTGAAGAGAGAACTTTCGTCAATGAAACAGCTTCAACTTGTCATGGTTGACCCGATCGAATCTCCTTCCTCCCAACTCCTGAAGGTCATATGTGAAGTTGCTCCACACCTTATCTACAACAAAAGGACCAAAATATCTCGGAAGAAACTTCTTCCTAGGCCTCTTGAATCTGATAGCATCATACAACATAACCAAATCTCCGACTTGAAAAGATTTTACCTCCCTCTTGCCCAACCGTTTGTCGTAACTCTTCTTTTGATACGCCTAAGCTCGTTCCATCAGGATCATTGCTATCGCTCGAGTCTCTTCCAACTCCATGAGTTGCTCTCTTCTTGATCTGACCACGTCTTCTCTCCTCGACCTCTTCAACTTTTGTTGAATAGTTTGAAAAGTATCCAATTCGAATTGGATCGGCAACTTGGACTCCACTCCATAAACCAGTCGAAATGGGGAGTACCCAGTAGAAGTCTTTGTTGTCGTTCGGTACTCCTATAAGATGGCATGTAGCCTCTTATCCCAAGTATGTTTCGCAGTCTCAACATCAGCATCTTTGGCGAGCGTCATACAAAGTGTAAGATTGATCTTCTCCGCAAGACCATTGGCATTTGGTTTGTATGAGGTCGTTACACGTGCCTTGATAGAAAAGTGTTGTAGCATAGCAGTAGTCATGCTCCCTACAAACTCTCCTCCTCTATCCGAGACCAACTCTAACGGACATCCAAATCTTGTGATGATCCTCTCCCATAGAAATCTACCGACTTCTGTTTCATTGGTCTCTCTCAAAGGTCTAGCCTCTACCCACTTGGTACAATAGTCAGTGGCGACAACAATGTATCTGTTGCCTCGAGGTGTCTTATAAAAAGGACCTACAAAGTCAATACCTCACTTCTCAAATGATCCTAATATTGCAATTGATCTTAACGGAGGTGTTCTAATAGACTTCAGAGCAAATGCTTGACATACGTCGCAAGTTTTGCAATAGTCTAAACACTCCTTGAAAATCCCTCTCCAGTGATAACCCGCATCCAAAATCTTGAAAGCTGTTATCTTACCAGCAAAGTGACCTCCGCAAACAGTGCCATCGTGAAACTCATGCATCAGCTTGAACGCCTCCTTCTGACCAACTGCTCTCCTTAGTAACCCATCTGCTCCTTGATGAAACAGAATTCTCTCCACCATGGTGTAAGGTTTGCATCCCTTGATCAACACGTTACGTTCTCGGGTATGCATACGTTCTGGAAAAGAGCCATCTGCAAGGAAACTCCAGATTTCCTTGTACTCGTCTGGTATCTCCTCAATGCTTGTGATAGTCATCAGATGTTCGTCTGGAAACGAATCATCAAACGATTCTTCTCCCTCATCATCATAAGCCCTCGATAAAAGATCAGCATTCGCATGCTTTTTCCCTGGTCTATCTTCGATCACGTAATCGTATTCTGTTAGAAAGATCTTCCAACGGGCAATACGACTTTCGGCATTAGGCTTATTAAAGATATACTTTAAAGCCTTGTGATCTGTGACTATGGAAAATTTCCCTCCTAGCAAGTAGTGTCGGAATTTCTTCAATCCAAAGATCACCGCTAATCCTTCTCGTTCATTCACGGAGTAATTCTTCTCTGCTGGCACCATCTGCCTACTAGCATAAGCTATAGGATGATCATGCCCATCTTCATCTAACTGATTTAATGTACACCCGATAGATACATTGGAGGCATCCGTATACAGAATAAATGCTTTACTCCACTCAAGTTTAGCAAGTATAGGAGCTGTCACCAATGCCTTTTTCAGCTCCTCAAATGCTTCCTTTGTCTTCTGATCATGCACTATCAAGTCAAACTCAACTCCTCTTCATGTACATAGTCAAAGCTATTGCTTTGTTTGAGAAGGAAAAGACAAACCTACGATAATATCCAACCATCCCAAGAAACTGTCTCAACTTTATCAAGTTGATTGGAAATGGAAGATCCACAATCTTCTTCACCTTCTCAGGATCTACCGCAATCCCCTTCTTGGAAATGATGTGTCTTAACAGCAGACCTTCTTCGCAGCCAAAGATGCATTTTTCTGGATTCAGAGAAGCGTTAGCTTGCTCCAACCGCTGCAGAACTTTGATCACATGATCAAAGTGGTCCTCCTTTCTTCCGTATACACAGAAATCATCAATGAAATCACGAACAAACTTTCTTATGAATGGTTCGAACACCTTGTTCATGAACCTCTGAAATGTGGCCGGAGCATTACACAGTCCGAATGCATCACTCGAAATGCAAATGTTCTCCAAGGAGTAGTGAAAGTAGTCAACTGCTGGTACTCCTGTGCTATCTTGATCTGGTGGTATCCACTATAACCATCACCAAAGCTGTACCACTCATGACCAGCAACTTCCTTTAAAATCTCATCTATAAATGGTAGAGGATAATAATCCTTCTTGGTAATTGCATTCAGCTTCTTATAGTCTATGCACACTCGCAGCTTACCATTCTTCTTCTTGACAATCACAATGGGTGAAACCCATTCTGAGTTCTCCACCTCGTAGATGAAACTCGTCTCCCTCAACTTGTCTATCTCCTCCTTGACCATCATTGCTGTTGTAAGATTGACCCTTCTCTGCTTCTGTCGAACTGGTCTTGCGTTCTCCTCCAATTCGATTCGATGATTCTCGAGAGTCACCTCCTTCAAATCCTTGTAGCTGAAAGCAAACACATGGATATATTTTCAAAATATATCTAAGAATCTACTTTTCTCCTCTTGAGTGACATTTATACCAAACTTCAAAGTAGAGAGTCTTCTCACGATCTCTGCCTGACTCAACTCTTCTTTGTCAGGATCTTTCTCCACTGTTGGTCGAGGCAACAAGTCAATAGCACTAAGCTGATGTAATGATTCATCTCGACCAAATCCTTCGTCCTCAGACGAAGAGAGATACCGAGACACTCTGATCGTCCTCCGTATCAGATTCCCAGTAGTCACTAGTTGGTCTATCAGAGTCAGAAGTCACAACTCCAACACCCGAGAGAGGAACTATCACTCTATGATCTCTAGACCCAATCCGTAAGTATCCCTTGTGCCACCTATCAGTGGTGCGCACAGCTCTCAACCAAGGCCTACCTAGGAGCAAATCATAACTAGAGTCCTTTAACACTTGAAAGGACATCAATGTTTGAACTCCCATCACATACACGACCACCTTCTCTAACACAGCAAGAGGTCTTACCCGTTGCTTGTTAGCCATCCCCACGACAATGCTAACCGGACGATTTGGTTCCATCCCCAACTTCTTCATCAACCTCTCCGATATGGCGTTTACAGCCGACCCTCCGTCCACCAATACGTCAGAGACGTAGTGACCATTCAACCGGACTTCAATCTTTGAAGCCCTAGTGCATACCTCTGAAGCATGCACATCCACCACACCAACTCCCACAAACTTTGATGTCTTGCTCTTGGGTTTCTTCTTCTTGCTTCTCTTAGAACTCAGTCCTCTTTTCAGTTCCCTTCGTAAGTTGGGATTAAGTGCGATCAGTTGTCCAACAGTGATGTTGGCTTTCTGAGCACCCACATCTTCAACCACATCATATCCCGCTTGGGAAGATGAAATGGTGAAATCCGCCATCTCCAGCTTCCTTCTTGGCTCCCTTGGTGTACTCGAAACATTACTCGAACGAGTACTTCTACTTGCTGACTCCTCCATGAAAACCGGTTCATCAGAAAATCGAGTTCTTTTCCTTTCTTGAGCTAAAAGCTCCACCGGTGCATGAGAAGAGTTTGAACTCTCTTCTTTCTCGTAGATGAGATCTCACACGACATCGATAGTAGCCACCCCCTTGTCTCGTCCTTGTGATGGATTTCCTCCACCCACATTCATTCTGACAGCTTCGGCACCTCTTGCTCCGTTGTTAGGACAATTTCGCTGGAAATGAAACCTCCACACGTCCAACAAGTGATTCCTCCAAAGTTACCTTGGTTGCCTCCAAAGTTATCTTGATTTCCTCGGTTGGGATTGTTGTCGTAACCTCTTTGACCTCCTCCTCCACCTTTGTTTCTCCATTCTCGAAACTGCACCACGTTTATCTTGAGATCCGCAAGAGTATCGGTGATGCTCTTCAGCTCGGCATGAAAATCAAAGGTGACAGTAGACATCGTTGTTGGGACAAACGGTCTTGGCATCACCGTTGGAGTAGGAGTTGACGTTGAAGCAATCACCAATTGTGATGGTGCAGGTGCGATCGTTGTGGCTACACCAAGAGTCGGAGTTGACACCAGAGCAGCATGATGAGGTTGGATGATATCTCCTTCATCCAAACTCTCTTTCATATTTGTCGCAATCTTGATGGCCTCCGCTTTGGTTGCTGGCTTCTCGTACCTCACTTGGGTTCGAATTGAAGGCCTCAACCCTCCCACCAAGTTCTTGATCAACACTGCTCCAATCCTCGTCATCGTTAACTCCACATTGTCTCCACTCTTCCGTAAGACCGTTCGAAACTGTTGGTCCAACTTATCCACCCTTTCGGCATATTGCCGAACTTTCTCGTCGTCCCGTTGCTTCAAATGAGTAAGCTCCACCATGAGCTTCTCATAACTCTCTTCTGGAAGAAATTCTTCGATGAGTGCATTACTCAACGTCTCCCATGTGTCCTCAACTGCACATGGTGTCTGGCTCTTCACTCGGTCTTCATACCACGTAAGAGCAAAATCTTCTAAAAACTCTAGCAGTAACAACACCCATTCTTCCTTCCTTCTCACGTTGTTTCCGATGTAACCCCTTTTGAAGTCTCTTACAAATGGTTCTACATCTTCATTGTCCTTCCCATGAAACACTGGTAACTTCCCCATCTTGTAACTATTCTTTCTACCCTTCTAATTTTTGTGCAGTAACTACTCGCTAAAAGAGTACGAACATCACCAATTCCATTCGCGAATAATCTACCATAGATAAAATGAAAGAAAATGGTTGTAACAACACCTCTTGTGCCATCTCTTCTCCCAAGGTAATCATGAGCCTGAGTCGCATCACCGTCTTCTCCACCATCCGAATGACAATCTCCATCACAACTCAGCCGAGTCCTCTTTTGAAGTCGACAACTTCTCCGTCTCAGCTCTTTGAGTCTCGTCCAACTTCTCGACTACTGACGTAAGTAGGGCGACCACATCGACGCACTTGTGTCCTCTTGATACTTCACCCACTTCACAACTTGGACAAAGATCTTCTCCTAGAAGATGAATTGGCGCTGGTGACGATGGACCCAGTCGAAGACTTAAATCAGTAAACTCCCGCTTCCCTTTAGCTCTCTCGGTTCTGATTCTAGTTGGACAATTCACTACTTTATGTCCCAACCCTCTACAAAAATAACACCACAAGTCGGTTTCTACTCTTCTCCTTTGAGACTCTACTTGAGGTTTTGTACTAGGGTTCTCAAACTCAACGATAATCTCTTTCGAGCTCTCTCCGACGCTTACTATGACATCTAAACCTTGAGGAAGGTTTCTAAGTCTAACTTTTCAATCTTTTGAACTTCCACTCATGTTGCACCTTCTCAACCATTAAGTGGACAAAATATCTTTGAAGAAAATAACTCTACATTACTTTCTTAACTCTTTCGAGCTTTATACTGAAAATCATGTATTATACATGCTATACACGAATTAAAATCCAATCTAAAATTAAGAGTCCATGATAATATCCTCATGACCATCGTCTGTACTGATCCTAGCAGACATCTTAAAGTCACTTTTGTAAGAATCACACTCTACTTCGCCAGGAACATTCGTGGCCTCCACAGTGAATGATACTTTGAACTCAACTTTCTTCACATCTGCACCGATGCTCGCAGAAGCTTCTTTATATAAAGCAAAAATGGCACCCCAACTGCAATAGATGCTTGATCGCAACGCCTCTATACTTAACGTTGGCCTTTCCGTCTCCGTTCTAACTCCCAAACGTCTCTTCTTCAATCTTGGCACTCGAATTGGATTTCCCATGACGTATCGTCAAGACCTCCATGTATGCCGAAACGTATATCTCTTAGTTGGTAAGAGATCTCTCCAAGATTTTTGTGGTCTCCATTAGCTCAACCTCCAAGCTACTAAATCATGAAGTTTCAACAGAAACTTCCCTAATCAGAAGAGATGGTGATGACTGTACAAACTTTCAGAGAACTGAAATTTGTATATTTTCACTTCCCTCATGGTTGTCAACCCCCTCCACTTTGAAAAATTCTTTCTCCCTCTTCATACCTCATCTTCTCATGATTTCTTTTGTCCTGGATAGCTTATCAGCCACTCTAAAACACTAGAAAGTTTCTCAGGAAAATAAAATTCACAGAAAATCTGACATTGACTGTAAACTTTTTCCAGAGAACAGAATTCCTCAACTCTCACGAATAAACTCCCTCAACTTTAAAATTTCATTGCTCCTTCTCTAGACCACCTTTTCCTATGATTTCTTTTGTCTTAGATAGCTTATCAGCCACTCTAAAACACTGGAAAGTTCTCAGGAAAATAAAATTCACAGAAAAGTTGACAGCGATTGTATAAATTTTACAGAGAGCAGAATTTCTAAACTCACAAATTTCTCTCCTTTAATAACTTTTCTCTCCTCCTTTCTCTACAACTCTTGTTGCACCCTCTCCTCAAACCCTTTCTAAGTGAACAAGATGTAAAGAATGACTTCGAACGCGTCATATATCACTACGGGATACACGAAAGGTTCTAATGTTGCTAACATCGCGTTAGCTCTCTCTCCTCTCAACGTTCTCTCCATGTGTTCTCTCATAATCTCTTTTTGTCTAATATAGAACTGAACTCTAAACATTTTCAATGATCCCTTCAAGTGAGGTCCCGACAACGGAATCAAAAATGTAAACCTTCCACGATCTCATCGATCAACTACCCCCCCCCCATCTCTCAACCTCCACGATCGCCACCGATGAATCTGCAAATGTCGAGCCTGTCTCTCACTCAGGGGTCACCTCTGATGGCTTTGATGGAAGCACACCATGAATCTTGAAGGGAAAAATACTAAGTTCACTCATTCATACACCCACAAACTTATCAACTAAAAATCTCCTTAAACACATCAACTAAAATCCTCCATTCTAACGACGTCTCTCAAGTTCTCACATGCTAAAAATATCTCATACTCTCTAGATTACTCAAGTTGTCATAACGACGATGTGAAAACAAGGATGAGGAGCTCTTCTCTACTCCTCTATTTATACATTCTAGGTTTATACTTTGGTACCCCTGGTAATTCAGCCGTAACTACTTTTACCGGGTTTTACTAAGGTATTACTTAAGGTAAAAGCATTAATCACATGGGCTTCTTACCTTTTCACATGGGCTTATTCCTTCAAAGTCAACAACTTCTAGAAGGATTCTGGAATATTCTCAATGAATCTCGAATTTTCACCCCCCCTCTACACTAGGACTCACTAAAAAGGAAACATGTGGAATCTCTTCTTGTTTTTAATGCCCACAAAGTCCACAACTTTAATCCAACCACTAATATCAAGTCAAAAAAGAGATAAGGGATACTTTCCACCTCCTTTCTACCTTTTAGACAAGAGGACAAGATAGTAGTGCTCACTCTTTAGCAAATATCTGAATTCTGCCAAAAGTACAGCTAAGTTTAACCATAACTAACTTTTAGCTAGTCATGACTAACTTGATACCTCCTTAAAGTACTTTGGCAGCAAATAAACATTCTCAACACTTAGTTATAACTAAACACCTTACTAATAGACAAACTTCCTATGTGTAACATAGGTCGTTACAGAGCTCTATCCACTGATGCGATAAAAGCGAAGATCCGAAGTTGCGCCAAAAATCCGTAAGCTGGAGCCTAACTTGTTTTCTCCATCTTTAGAGTCCTATAACTTCTCCACTAGGCGTCCAAACGAAGTAGACGAAGTGCCTATGGAAAGCTGACAAGGAGCTCTGTCCATCTATGCGATGAAAATGGAGATCCGAAATGATGCCAAAAGCCCGTAAGCTAGGGCTTAGCTTGTCTTTCTCATGAGTGTCTTTGGAGCGACAAACATCGAAGTCTGAATTTCAGATAGGAGCCGGTCCACGACACGACATCCACCCCTTTTGAACTTGTGCATCCTCCGGTATGCACCAGAGATACCAACCAAGGAGTGGATTGGCTTATCGTCCTACTTCCCATCGTAGCCAACCTCACCTTCAAGGTCTTCTGCATAATCCTCATCCTCAAACTGAAACTCCGTCAAGATATTTGCTAGATCGACCTCCTCATCTCTTTTTTTGAAAATCTTGACACGTTTACCTGTCACTGATACCTTCAAGCTCGTTCCATCCAACTCTTGTAGGGCGTAAGTTGCATTGTCATGAACCTTCTTCACCATATACGGACCAAACCATCTTCTGGAAAACTTCCGGAGTACACTATGCTGGTTGTCTAGACTGTTGTCATAGACTAACACCCAATCACCTTCCTTGATTTCCCTAGGTCTCAAACAATGTCGCTGTAGTGTCGCAAGATTACTCCTTTTGCCCATTTAGTATACAAGATATCGTTCCCACAGAGGATTTGCACAAGTAACGCTACTCTAAGTTCTAAGATCTGTTCAAACACACAAACACACGAGTTTTGCCTAGAAATCTCGTCTTCTCACAAAACCACGCGTCTTCCAGACTCATCAAAAGGTGCTCTGGACCTAAACAAACAACTACTAACAAAATATCACACAACTATTCACAGTGAAGCTCGGGAAGACGCTTCCTGCTTCCAGGTCACTTCTTTCGTTCTTCTCACTACCATCTTCCCGAAGCAATTCTCGGCTTCTGGGGGTTCAACTCAGCTTTTCACACCTCCAGAAGACTGCTCCTGCTTCGCAGAAATCGACTAGCAACGGCTATTACACTTTGCTCTCTCTCTCACATCCCAACGGATTAGATTAATCACAGGGTGTATGCCCCCTGTAGCCTTCCCAGGCTTCTGCCTACGGAAATGGTCTTCTTGCAGCACTGGACTTATGGAGGTTCTCATTTCCAACGGAACTGTCCTAACAACGGAGCAAGGGGTGCTGAAGCTGCCATAATGAATGTTGGTGGAGGAAATCCATCACAAGCACGAGACAAAGGAGTCACTACTATCGATGTAGTGCGAGATCTCATCTATGAGAAGGGAGAGAGCTCGAACTCATCTCATGCACCGGTGGAGCTTTTAGCTCAAGAAAGAAAACGAACTCGATTTTTTGATGAACCAGTTTTCATGGAGGAGTCACCAAGTAGAAGTACTCGCTCGAGTATTGTTTCGAGTGCACCAAGGGAGTCAAGAAGGAAGTTGGGGATGGTAGATTTCACCATTTCATCTTCTCAAGCGAGATATGATGTGGTTGAAGATGTGGGTGCTCAGAAAGCCAACATCAAGGTTGGGCAACCGAATGCATTCAATCCTAGTTTACGAAGGGAATTCAGAGGAGGACTGAGTTCTAAAAAAAGCAAGAAGAAGAAACCCAAGAGTAAGAAATCAAAATCTATGGGAGTTGGTGTGGTGGATGTGCATGCTTCAGAAGTATGCACTAGGGCTTCAAAGATTGAAGTCCGATTGAATGATCACTACGTCTCTGACGTATTGATGGATGGAGGATCGACTGTAAATGCCATATCGGAGAGGTTGATGAAGAAGTTGGGGATGGAACCAACTCGCCCGGCTAGCATTGTCGTGGGAATGACTAACAAGCAACGAGTAAGACCTCTTGGCGTGTTAGAGAAGGTGGTTGTGTCTGTGATGGGAGTTCAAACATTGATGTCCTTTCAAATGTTAAAAGACTCTAGTTATGATTTACTCCTAGGTAGACCTTGGTTGAGAGCTGTGCGCACCACTGATAAGTGGCACAAAGGATATTTACGGATTAGGCCTAGAGATCACAGAGTGATAGTATCTCTCTCGGGTGTTGGAGTTCTGACTTCTGATTCTGATAGACCCACCATTCACTATTGAGAATCTGATACGGAAGATGATCAAAGTGTCTCAGAAGTAGATACGGGAGATTCTTATGATCAAGAATCCTCGTCTGATGACGAAAGATTTGATCGAGATGAATCATTACATCAGCTTAGTGCTATTGACTTGTTGTCTCGACCAACAGTGGAGAAAGACCTTGACAAAGAGGAGTTGAGTGAGGCAGAGATCGTGAGAAGACTCTCTACCCTGAAGTTTGATATCAATGTCATTCAAGAGGAGAAAAGTAGATTCCTAGATATATTTTGAAAATATATCCATGTGTTTGCTTTCAGCTACAAGGATTTGAAGGAGATAACTCTAGAGACTCACCGAATTGAATTGAAGGAGAACGCAAGACCTGTTTGACAGAAGCAGAGAAGGGTCAATCTTACAACAACAATGATGATCAAGGAGGAGATAGACAAGTTGAAGGAGGCGAGTTTCATCTACGAGGTGGAGAACTCAGAATGAGTTTCACCCATTGTGATTATCAAGAAGAAGAATGGTAAGTTGCGAGTGTGCATAGACTATAAGAAGCTGAATGCAGTTACCAAGAAGGATTATTATCCTCTACCATTTATAGATGAGATTTTGGAGAAAGTGGCTGGTCATGAGTGGTACAGCTTTGGTGATGGTTATAGTGGGTATAACCAGATCAAGATAGCACATGAGTACCAGCAGTTGACTACTTTCACTACTCCTTGGAGAACATTTGCATTTCGAGTGATGTCATTTGGACTGTGTAATGCTCCGGCCACGTTTCAGAGGTTCATGAACAAGGTGTTTGAACCATTCTTAGGGAAGTTTGTTCGTGATTTCATTGACGATTTCTCTGTGTACGGAGAAAGGAGGGTCACTTTGATCATGTGATCAAAGTTTTGCAGCGGTTGGAGCAAACCAACGCTTCTCTAAATCCAGAGAAGTGCATCTTTGGCTATGAAGAAGGTCTGCTGTTAGGGCACATCATTTCCAAGAATGAGATTGCGGTAGATCCTGAGAAGATGAAGAAGATTGTGGATCTTTCATTTCTGATCAGCTTGACAAAGTTGAGGTAATTTCTTGACATGGTTGGATATTATCTAGGTTTGTCTTTTCCTTCTCAAATAAAGCAATAGCTTTGACTATGTACATGAAGAAGGGGGTTGATTTTGACTTGATAGTGCATGATCAAAAGGCAAAGGGAGCATTTGAGGAGCTGAAAAGGACATTGGTGACAACTTCTATACTTGCTAAACCTGAGTGGAGTAAAGCATTTATTCTGTATACAGATGCCTCCAATGTAGCAATTGGATGTACATTAAGTTAGTTAGATAGAGATGGGCATGATCATCCTATAGCTTATGCTAGTAGACAGATGATTCCAGCGGAGAAGAATTACTCCATGACTGAACGAGAAGGATTAGCGGTGATCTTTGGATTGAAGAAATTTTGACACTACTTGCTAGGAGGAAAATTTTCCATAGTCACAGATCACAAGGCTTTAAAGTATATCTTTAATAAGCCTAATGCCCAAGGTCGTATTGCTCGTTGAAAGATCCTTCTAACAGAATACGATTACGTGATCGAAGATAGACTAGGGAAAAAGCATACGAAAAATGCTGATATTTTGTCGAGGACTTATGATGATGAAGGAGAAGAACCGTTTGATGATTCATTTCCAGACGAGCATCTGATGATCATCACAAGCATTGAGAGATACCGGACGAGTACAAGAAAATCTAGAGTTTTCTTGCAGATGATTCTTTTCCAGAAGGTATGCATAACCGAGAACGTAACGCGTTGATCAAGAGATGCAAATCTTACACCATGGTGGAAGGAATTCTATTTCATCAAGGATCATATGGGTTACTAAAGAGAGCAGTTGGTCAGAAGGAGGCGTTCAAGCTAATGCACGAGTTTCACGACGGAACTGTTTGCGAAGGTCACTTTGCCGGTAAGATAACAATCTTCAAGATTTTGGATGCGGGTTATCACTGGAGAAGGATTTTCAAAGAATGTTTAGACTATTGTAAAACTTGCGACGTATGTCAAGCATTTGCTCTGAAGTCTGCTAGAACACCTCCGTTAAGATCAATTCCAATGTTAGGACCATTTGAGAAGTGGGGTATTGACTTTATAGGTCCTTTTAATAAGACACCTCGAGGCAATAGATATATTGTAGTCGTCACTGACTATTGTACCAAGTGGGTAGAGGCTAGACTTTTGAGGGAGACTAATGAAACGGAAGTCGGTAGATTCCTATGAGAGAGGATCATCACAAGATTTGGATGTCCGTTAGAGTTGATCTCAGATAGAGGAGGAGAGTTTGTATGGAGCATGACTACTGCTATGCTACAACACTTTTTTATCAAGCCACGAGTAACGATCTCATACAAACCAAATGCTAATGGTCTTGCAGAGAAGACCAATCTTACACTTTGTATGATGCTAGCCAAAGATGTTGGTGTTGAGACTGCGAAACATACTTGAGATAAGAGGCTACATGTCATCTTATAGGAGTATCGGACGACAACAAAGACTTCTATTGGGTACCCCATTTCGATTGGTTTATGGAGTGGAGTCCAAGTTGTCGATCCATTCGAATTGGATACTTTTCAAACTATTCAACGAAAGTTGAAGAGATCAAGGAGAGAAGACATGGTCAGATCAAGAAGAGAGCAACTCATGGAGTTGGAAGAGATCCGAGCGGTAGCAATGATCCGGATGGAACGAGCTCAGGTGTATCAAAAGAAGAGTTACGACAAACGATTGACAAGAAGGAGATAAAACCTTTTCAAGTCAGAGATTGAGTAATGTTACATGATGCGATCAGATTCAAGAGGCCAGGAAGAAGTTTCTTCCTAGATATTTTGGTCCTTTTGTTGTAGATAAGATGTGGAGCAACTTCACATATGACCTTCAAGAGCTAGGAGGAAGGAGATTCGGTCAAGTAAATCATGACAAGTTGAAGTTGTTTCATTGACGAAAGTTCTCTCTTCACTCTGAGGACGGAGTGAAAATTTAATCCGGGGGTAAAATATAACGACCTATGTTACACATAGGAAGTTGTCTATTAGTAAAGTGTTTAGTTATAACTAAGTGTGCATAATGTTTATTTGCTGCTCAAGTACTTTAAGGAGGTATCAAGTTAGTCATGACTATCTAAAGTTAATTATGGTTAAACTAAGTTGTACTTTTGGCAGAATTCAGATATTTCCTAAAGAGTGAGCACTACTATCTTGTCATCTTGTCTAAAAGGTAGAAAGGAGATGAAAAGTATCCCTTATCTTCTTTTTGACTTGATATTAGTGGTGGGATTAAAGTTGTGGATTTTGTGGGCATTAAAAACAAGAAGAGATTCCACATGTTTTCTTTTTAGTGGGTTCTAGTGTAGAGGGGGTGGAAATTCAAGATTCCTTAAGAATATTCTAGAATCCTTCTAGAAGTTGTTGACTTTGAAGGAATAAGCCCATGAAAAGGTAAGAAGCCCATGTGATTAATGCTTTTACCTTAAGTAATATCTTAGTAAAACGGGTAAAAATAGTTACGATTGAGTTACCGGAGGTACCAAAATAAAAACCTAGAATATATAAATAGAGGAGTAGAGAAGAGCTCCTCATCCTTGTTTTCACATTGTCGTAATGACAACTTGAGTAATATAGAGAGTGTGTGATATTTTAGCATGTGAGAACTTGAGAGATCGGGAGAGGGGGTAGTTGATCGATAGGACCGTGGAGGGTTTACACTAGGTCTTCTGACCTAGTCTCATCTTCAGAGGAGTAGGCGGTACGCCCCCCCTCTGATGATAGTGTCTCTGGAGAAACTCGAAACAACTTCTCATTAGAGAACTTGTCTTCCACTTCGTCTTCTCTACGTTCTGTCTTCAATCTAGATAGGTAGTCAGCATTGACATGTTGTCGTCCAAGTCTATACTCCACTGTGTAAGTAAATTCCCGGAGTAGAAGAATCCACCTAGCTATCCTATCAGACAAATATGCTTTCTTCACTAGATGCTTCAAAGAAAAATGATCCACATAGAAGACAAATGGATTAGCTAGAAGATAGTGCCTAAACTTCTTACAGAGTAAATTATTCCAAGACACTCCCTTTCAGTTGTCGAGTACTTCTTCTCTGCATCGCATAGTAGATGGGATAATCCTTCTTCTTCTCATCCTTTTGGCTCAGTACCACCCCTATGGCAAAAGCAGAAACATCCACATAAATATGGAAGATCCTTTCCCAATCAGGTGGCCTTAGGACAGGAGATTCTGACAGAAGTCTTTTCATCTCCTCGAACGCTTCATGCTGTTCAGAAGACCAGATGTAAGGTTCGTCGTTCTTAAGCAACTTGGTAAGTCTTCCTGCTACCTCTGCATACTTGTCAATAAACCTCATGTAGTATCCTACGTTGCACAGAAAGCTTCTCAACTGAGTCAGGTTAGCAGGTGGGTGAAGTTTCATGATAACTTCCACCTTAGCACAATCAACTTCTATGCCTCTTCAATCAGTAGTTAAAGTGGTTTTCGACTTGTCTTCTTCTCTGATTGAAACTTGGTTGTACGCAAAATACCCATCCAGGAAGCTGTAGAACTCATGTCCTGCTACCTGGTCTAGCACAGAATCGATGAAGGGTAAAGGATGATGATCTTTCTTCGTGGTCAAGTTCAGCTTCCGGAAGTCCTGACACACTCGGATCTTACTTGTTTGCTTTTTTGTCACGATGACAATAGGAGCTACCCACTCACTACTAAGTACTAGAAAGATGACACATGTCTTCAAGTATTGATCGATCTGATCTTTTATCAGAAGCGAGTACTTGGGGTTGAGCCGATACTGCCTCTGCCGTGTAAGAACAATGCCCTCCAGCAAGTCAATGCGATGCTCTCCCAGTTCTCGAAGTATGTCTTTGTTCTCTGAAGTCTTTCAACTGCTGGTCCTCGATCACCTTGGAAAGCTTCAGCTTCTTCCCAAGAGCAACCTCCATTTCTTGAAGATCATCAAGGTTCACCATTCCTTCAGTGTGACTGTACTCACTGCACCAAAATATTTCGGTTTGGGAGCTTCTTCCAGTTCAGATTCGTCTTCTGGAAGATTAGCTAACTGGTCTTCTGAAGAGAAGACAATACTTTCGTCTTCTGGAAGACTAACTAACTGGTCTTCTGAAGAGAAGACAGTACTTTCATCTTTTGTAAGCTCTTCTTCCGCAATTTCGTAGCACTCAAAGTATCCACAAATCACTTCTTCTGCTATTTCTGATGCATTTGTAGTACACAAGTTATTCACCACAAATTCATCATATCTTTCATCAGTGTCAGAAGACGCAGTTGAGTCTTCTGACATGTACTCCTCAGTCGTAGAGGGAGTTTCACCTTGATGTCCAATCTTCATCCAAGAGAGTGAGACTTTGGTCTTCTCGTCTGGCTTGGTTGTAGGATTGGGAAACCTCAAACGATATCTTCTCCAATCGGTATTTACATTTGCAGCATACAGCCAAGGTCTTCCTATCAAAACTTGATATCCTACCTTAGCTACAAGTTGCAAAATGATGTAAGTGAGGTAAAAAGTTACTCCCCCAATTACCGTCAAGACATCTTTCAGTTGCCCCAAAGGTTATCTTCTGGTCTGGTCCGTCATTCTGAGGATTCTCGGAGTAGACTAGAACTCAGTGAAGCCTAAGGCATACGCAGTTTCTTCAGTCATGATGTTAACTCCGGAGCCGAAATCAATGGGTACCTTCTTCAGAAGACAACCATGGATCTCCATATCAAGTTTTGGAGCTCCCAAGTCCTCATGCTCTATCCCCAAGATCGGGATACTCTGGGGAAGTTTTGCTGTCCTCCTCTTCCTCGATCCTTGAAGGACAAACTGTAACAGCTTCTTGTAACCAGTGTTGTCATCCAAAGGCTGTTGGAAGGTTACATCCGCCTTCTGATTCCACAAATCTCGTAAGAAGTCATAAGGGGATCGCTTCAGAAGAGTGACTGGTGTTTCCAACAGAGAAGATGTAGGAGCTGCTTCCTTGGGTGGAAGAACCGAATGATGTCTTCCCTCGACTGGAAGCTGTTCCCGTAGGACGGGGGCTGTCGTGGTCTGTGGAGGAAGCTGCTGTACTATCTTCCTTTGCTTCTCCAGCTCTTCTTGCATGATCGCTTCAACTTCTTGCCTAATGTCAGGAGCAAAGTATTTTGGATCTTCTCTGTCGTAAGCAGGGGAAGAAGACTGCTCAGGGGAGGGTGACCTCTCCTTATGCTGCTTCTTCTTCTTGATCTCATTCGGACGGGATTCTGGCTTCCTTTTGCTTCTGGTACTCACCTTGAATACTACTTCATCCAGGACTCTTTCTGGAGACCAGCTGTCCGAATCCGGGCAAGGGCTCCACACAGTGCCATCCGCTAAAGTAAAAGGTGACGCTTCCTCAAGTGGCTTCGTTTTCTGAGTTGCAGTCGTCTTCTGCAGCTGAAATTCCTTTCCTTCGCGCTTCTCGGGGTCTGGTTCGTCTTCCTCTATATGTAGACAATCCGTGCAATCCCCAGGATCTTCTTCTTCTACCGTGATGTGTTGTACCACTGCTAGCTCGAGTTTAGAAGCTGATGCGGCTTCTGCAAGAGGTGTGGTATCTGCAAATCTAACCATTTGTCGTGGAAGTAGAGTCTGAGGACAATTTCATGTGAAATGTCATGCTTCCTTACAATTCCCACACAAGGGCACTTGCGCAATCTGTCTTCTCGGATGAGGACAGGTGGACCACCAGTGTCTTGTCTCTCCACAATTGTTGCATGCTCCAAGAAGAGGGTTTAGAGGTCGTTGTGATGAAGAAGGTTGCCAAGGCGTCCTGGTCTGTACATTGCTAGCCTTGTCTCTAGATGTATAACGATTATATTGAGCATGAGGCGTAGGGGTGAATAGATGTATCGTCTCGATCTTATAGCTGGATTCTCCACTGAGATCGTGTAGATATCTCTCATCGTCTTCTTCCCAGCCTGCCCAATTAACAGCATGGTCCTGCTTACACTGATCTCTAGTGTGTCCGGAAGAGTTACAAAGGTTACGCCAAATGTTTGATCGGGAAGCCATAGGTTGCTTCCGCTTGTCCTTCTGGTTCAGAAGATGAACTTTCAGGTCGACAAACTGCTTCAACACTTCATCGATCCGAGGATCAGGTGTAGACTGAATGATCTGAGTCTGAGGAGTCTTCTGTACAACTTCTTCCCTGGATCATGTCTTCTCCTTCTTCTTCATCCGTGTCTTCTTCTCTTGTTCAGATTCGGATTCTGAACTTTCGACAATAGACTCTTCAGAAGTAGAGGATGCTTCCGAATCACTGTTATCAGTTTCAGTGGACTTGGACTTCCTCTTGGACTTCCTAGAAGACTTCTTCGACTTCTTGGACTTCTTCGAGATCTTCCTTCTGTCTTTCGTCATATTTCGAGTGATGCTCGAGGTTTCATATTGCTCTGCATGCTTTTGTACTTCTACTAAATCATCACCTCCTCCTCTTCTATAGTACAATTCTATATCCTGAGACAATCTTCCCAAGTACCAGTCCACGGCTTGCTGAGCACAATAACCGGGTCTTCCTTGGTTCTGAGGGATGTGATCCAGGAGGTCTTTAGATCTCTCAATGTAATCCCGTAGTGTCTCTTTCTTCTTCCGTTCAAGCCTCTGAAGTTCTATGAGGGTCATCCGGTCATAGTCCACTCCTCTGAACCTCTTCAAAAAAACTGCCTTCAGAGTAGCCCAAGCGGTCATAACTAACTTGTCATCCAACTCTACTCATCCATTTCCTTCCCTTCCTTATGATCAAACTAGAAAATACACGGAGTCTGTCGGCATCAGAGTCTTCCTTGTTGGATCAAGAGATGGTCTCGAACATCATGATGAAGTCATCAATGTCAGCATCATCGTCGTACAGATGATACTTCTGCCGAGTGTGGGAAGTCATGTCGACTGCCGGCTGGTGCGACTGCCAATTTCTTCCTCTATCAGACCATACGGTGGAGATGATCTTCTCGAAGGTCCAGGTATGTCTGAGTCACGAATGTTATCTTCTGAGTCAGAGCTACTGTCGCTGCCACCTTCTGAGATATCTGGAGCGTCCCCTCTAGTCTTCCTTCGCCTTGAGAAGCCTCTCCCGCACTTGGGAAGATGTCTTCCGCGTAACCAGAACCAAAATCTACTTTATAAACGTGGTCACCCGATTGGCTTCTGTCTCCTCCAAAGATAATGCTCGAGATGGAAGGCTCTTCCAAATCTACTGATCTGATCTTCTTGAGCTCTTCTTCTTTCCTTTGATGTCGCAAGGATACCCACTGTTCTCGAGAAGCGGTTCGCTGAGGTGAATGTACCCACTCGGGGTTCTTACCCGTGCGTCTTTTGCTTCTTCCTATGGTTGGAGGCATCCATCAGAGTGCTGAGAAGAGATGTCGGCTCTTCTTCTAATACTAGATCAGGTAGGCTGGAGATCTGAACAACCTGTCACATGTTCGGAACGTCTTCTTCTCCTGCTTCATGTTGCACTCACTGCAGTCTTCCAAGAAGCTCTTGGAAGCGAAGAAGTGGCTTCTTCCAGTGCAGGAGAAGAAGACGTTCTGAACGTGTGACAGGTTGTTCAGAACGTGCTATCACACGTTCGAAACGTCTTCTTCTCCTGATGTGTCTCATTGGCTTCTAGCTGCAGTTCCTGTCGTCTAGCAAGATAAAGTTCCACAACACGTTCATCTACAATCCAAGTTAGTCTCAGATGCAACTAACTATTGGCACAAAGATCCAGGAAGCTTAGAACAATCGTTACTAAAATGAAATCTCCGGCAGCGGCACCAAAAATGATATACATATACGAGTGCTACTATATGTAATGTCGCAGGATTTATCCTTTGGCCCATTTAGTATAAAAGATATCGTTCTCACAGAGTATTTGCACAAGTATCGCTGCTTTAAGTTCTAAGATCTGTTCAAACACACAAACACACGGGTTTTACCTAGAAATCCCGTCTTCTCACAAAACCACAGGGCTTCCAGATCCTTCAGAAGGTACCCTGGATCTAAACAAACAACTACAACCTAAAATATCACACAGATATCCACTGGGAAGCTCGGGAAGACACTTTATGCTTTCAGATCACGGCTTTCAGTCTTCTCACCTCCGTCTTCCCGAAGTAATTCTCGGCTTCTGGGGGTTTAACTCGTCTTCTCACACCTCCAGGAGATTGCTCCTGCTTCGTAGACGTCAAATTACCACTGTCTATCACACATTGCTCTTCAAATTCCCAACGGGGTTAGATTCAGACTTCTGTCTACGGAAACGGTCTTCTTGCAGCACTACAACGACATTCACCTTCACGGAAGCTCGATAGAAGTCTCGGAAGCTCACTAGAAGAAGATAGGAAGATGGGAAGATGAGAGAAGATGGAGAAGAAGAGAAAATCCAAACAAGAGAAAACAAGATGAAAATGAGAAATCAAGACTCCGACAAACTTCTAGTCCGGATCTTGACTAACAAGCCATCCTTGCTTATAGTAATTTGGGGAAGAAGACCACAAATTTGCTTAGAGTTACACAGTCTTCTACTCGAGGATGTCGTCTTCTGCTGTGAGAAAAAGACTTCTTTCTTCTTCTGTCGTTGCTCTGACTACTCTGTCGTCTAGGATCGCTTATCCATAGGACTGTCCGTACGTGGATCTTAAGTGCTCCACTGGATGAGACAAGCTTCGACTCTGCACAACTTCTAACAATCACCGCCACTCAAGAAGAAGACTTCCCAAGCACAATTGGGTGTGAATTCTAGGAAACCCACTGCCCAAAAGACACAGACAAAGCTTCTGCACTCAAATTTGAAATCAATTCTTCGAGAAGAAGGTACATTGGTGCTGGGAAGCTCACTCCCTCTACTTCCTGCTCCTACTCCTCGACACACCAGCTTAGAAACAAGACTGCATGATGATGTCATTCCCTGCTCTAGGCTGTCCATTACTTCTATCTACATCTTCGATCTACTGCTGGAAGCGAGAATGCAGACCTCTCCTGTGTAATCCAATTTTATTCGTATGTCTCTAGCATTGAGTGTAATGTGTGTACTGTACGAAGATGTGTGACGCTCAGTACAATAAAAATGTGTCTCTCACATGTATGTACGAAATCTTACTCTCTGTTCTACTTTATACTTCTGCACTTGAGTCACAAGAGAGAGTTCCCCTCCAATCCTCACTCGCAACCAAGGGAAATGAGACGCTGTCAGAAGATCACCACCTCATGCAGTCGGCTCCCTTCTTAGTTTGAAAACTTACTTTCTACTCATGTGCTGCCTACTCTGCCACATGGACAGTCATCTAAAATTACAAGGGGAATTGTCTCTCCCAAGATAGTAAACTTCGCTGTCTATCAAAATTACCAAGTCCATTGTCTTCCTAACTTGCTGTCTACTCTAATTCGCTGGGTGTGATCCCCTCCTGATCGGTTCCTACTTGAACTCCTAAATCGACCTCTGATAAAGTGAGAAGCCCTGCTGGTACCTCGGATGTGACTGAGGTGGCTTCCTCTTTTGTGTTCGTGGCTTGCTCTTCTAAGATGGCTTCGGAAGACGGAAGCGTCTACTGGGAAGCTGAGTCTACCTGCGGTTCCTCGCTCTTCTCGGGCACTAGTTCGACGTTGAGAGCTAGAGTGACTTCGCAGTGGTAAGAGGAAGTCACCTCCTCCACTCGAAACACCTGGGAAGACAACTCTACTTCTCGTCTTCTAGAAGACACTTTGTCTTCTAGGGCTTCTTCTGTGATCTTCTCGGCTTCCAGCGCTGTCACTACCAAGTGGACAGCAAGGTCAAACTCCTCCTTCTCCGAATCTGTCTCGATCGCTGGTCCTGGAGCATGGGAAGATGTAGCTGCTGGTCGTGAGATCGAGGGAAGACCGTAAAGCGTCTTCAAATCCTCAATCTGCCGATCCAGGTAGCGGAACATGCTGTTCTTGCACTCCACTAACATCACTCTAGAATCGTCATCCCACTCTCTAGCTAGGTGTGAAGCCTTGATTTTTCGTTTGTTAATTAATTGATTAGTTGTAAAGTAAATAAGAAGAATAGGTGATAGAAGATAAAAGATATGAGTAGAATAGTGTTAATTAGAAGTTTAGTGAAGAATCTCTGTTCTGGAGGAATCTATCGAATCTATGGAGACACTTGAGAGATGACTTCCTCATAGTTGAATTCCTCGGACGAAGAGCCTTCTAACGATATGTTGTGCGAGGCAACCGGATGCTGAACGACGAAGTTACAACAGGTTGAAGATGTACCGCAGTTGGAGAGGAAGAACATCGCCGCACTGCGAGCGCCGAAGAACATCAGTCAAGAAAGAGGAAACCCTAACTTTGGCACGTGCGGAGAAACTATCGCAAGATATAAGTCGAGTGATATAAGCCATTTGTCTTATTGTCTTACTAGTTGCAGAGTGTTAGCAGGAGCGGAGCGCACCTCATTTTCTGATCGACGAAGTACCTACTCTTCACCGAAGCGAGTTACTGACGAAGAACTCAATTGTGACGAAGAACTCAATTAGTGACGAGGGAGTCGATTACTGACGAAGAAGTTGTCTTCTCCGTATCTTGTTGCAGCTAATCCTCGATACATGCGAGGAATGCAGACGTCCAAGCCATTGAGGCTCCGAGCGCTAGATGTCAACCGAGCGGTGTCGGAGTGTAATCCGTCTACCTAGGAAAGCGCCGGGCTTCTGGCTGTGGTCGTTCACTCAAGAGGTTGGCTTTCAGGTTACAACAGGGGCTATAAACACTCACACAGATGTGTAAGATCTAGTAATATACTCAAATCGATCGAAATTTTCACTGGAAGTGCTTGGCATGACGAGCCCTCTCTCCTTGTGCTCTCAGATTTCGAAGATCCCTCACCAAATGCTCGAACTCCACTCTAGAGCTCTGTTTCTAAATTTAGAGTTTAACAAAAGACAAAACAGACCAATGGGAGTTCATAGCTCCACTTGGTTGTCCTTTAGTACCCTAAACCACGTGGCAACTTAGTTTTACTCATAGGCTACCACGTCAAGCTCCCTAGAGTGCCAGCGTAAAACTTAAACTACCTAAAACGACACGTAGCCCCAAAAAATAACTTAAATCAGCTAGAAAGCGTGCATGAGCGACACGCAAATACAACCCATGAGCTTAAGCCCTATCAACATGGTAATCAACCTACTAAGACTCAAAATAGTGTTAACACCGTACGCAAAGGTGTCAAACATATACATAAACGACTAGAAGTAATATAAGCTAACTTCTAGAACTACTAAACTCAAGCGTCGGAGTAGAAATATAACATGTAGCCGTCAAGTAGCGCGACATCCACCCCCTCTGAACCCGGACATCCTCCGATATGTGCCATCCAGATCAAGACTCTTGAGCTTCGGCTTCAAACTCATCTTCAACCTGCATTGAGTCTTCAGCTGCATCCTCAGTAAGCTCTGCAATGTTCTGGTCCTCCCCTCTCCTTCTAAAGAGCTTGATTCTCTTCCCTGCGACTGGTATCTTGAGCACTGCACCATCTAACTCTCTCAAAGAGTATGTGGCATTATCATAAACTTCTAACATCACATAAGGTCCGAACCATCTCTTGGAGAACTTCCTGATAGTGCTATGCTTATTATCAAGACTACTATCATAGACTAACACCCAATCACCTTCCTTAACTAGTTTGGGTCGTAATCTATGCGTTCTATCAAATCTGCCTTTGTTTCTCTCTCTAGCAGTCTTCAACCTTTCCACAGCTTTGGCAACATCCTCAGGTCTCCGTTCTAACTGCTGGATCCTTAATGCAAGAAGATCCTCCGTACTTCTACCATCTTCCCATGGCAAAACATTCCAAGTAGGCATAACCTCCTCAATCGGCATCACAGGTTTTTGTCCTAGTATCAACTCTGCTGGCATGTAACCTGTAACGGTACTATGAGTTGTACGATCTGCCCATAAAGCAAATGGTAGCAATCTAGGCCATTCACGGATCTTACCCTTGCAAGCTTTTACCAAAGCTTTGATGATTGGCGGATGACCTCGTTCGCTCTTGCCATTCCCTTCAGGATTGTAAGCAGTGGTTAATGCCAGCTTGATTCCTAATCGCTTGAAGAACTCAACTGCTTCTTGTGAATCCAGCACACCCCTATCTGCAGTGATCTTTCCCACACACCCATACCTACAAATAACATCTTCAAGTAGAAAGCGGCAGACACTAGCAGTGGTCTTTGTCCTCAGGGCACGGCCTTCGACTTGGTTAGATAGATCTTCTCTAGCCAAGACTAGATACCTCATTTGTCCAAGTCCAAATGGCATAGTTACCAGATCAACTACCCATTTGTAATGAATGGCTAAAGGATAAGTAGGATGCAATTCATCACGATGACGTACGTTGGAATACATCTGGCAAGGTATACAGGATGAAACAAACTGCACTACATCCTTATACATACCCTTCCACCAATACTTCTCCTTTATCTTGGCAAATGTAGCCCAAACTCCTCTATGACCGGCCCATAGACTCTCATGGAACTCCTTGATCAGCTTCTGCTGCAATTCTAGGTCACATACCACCCGCTGTGGTACACCTCCTTGTAGCTTAGGGCGCTTCCATAGATGTCCTCCATATAAAAAGTACCCATAAGCTGTTCTACGGATCCTCTTGAAATCTGCATCAGACCAGCTTTCTTGCCTTTCCAATGAACTCAAATAGCGCCCAAGATCCAACCACTCGCCATCGACATAGTTTCCTCAAATAACTCCAATGGAGCTGCAAAACAGCTTCTATCCCTTCTAGCAAGAGCACTAGAATAGAACTCTGTTCCCACATCCTCCTGATCATCTATCATTTCTTTCTCATCGTAATACCTAGCCCTTGATAACATATCTGCCACAGGATTGTCTTTTCCTGCGATATGTCTAAACTCTGGGTTCAAGGACTTGATATATGCTATCCACCTCAACATAGCAATATCTGGAGTTGTACAACTAGTGATCATTCCCAAGAGAGGTAAACAATCTGTCTCCACAACCACATGTGCTCCTATCAAGTATTCCTTGTCACTCTTCATTGCAGTAACTACTCCCCATAGCTCTCTCTTGACCTGAGGGTAGTCTCTCTGCCGTGAACTTAACACCTTAGCTCCAAAACGCACCACATATCTATTTCCATCCTCATCATCTTGTCCTATAGCTCATCCAATGCCAATAGGACTAGTATCAACAGTAATGATAACAGACTGCCCAACTCATATGTTACCTTCCGTAGGGTTGGTGGTGAAGACAACAGATCCTTCAACTTCTTCATAGACTCGCTTTGCTCCTCTTGCCACTGAAATCTTTGCCCCTTCCTCAGCAACTTGTACAACGGATCTGCTACATGTGCAAAGTGTGGAATCCATATATGATAAAACACACAGGCACCTAGAAATCTTCTCACCTCAGTAACCGATCCACACGTCTCCTTCATTCTTCGAATGGCATCAACCTTGTTTGGACAAGGTTTCCGACCATAAGACCCACATAGGTGTCCCACTATTAACACCTCCTGTTCTCCAAATACAGACTTTGCTCCTGATAAAGTCAAATGAACCTCCTCCACTCGACTCAATATCTTATCACAGTCAGCTATATGGTCTGCAACAAACTTACGGCACCCCCTCTGATCCTTTACCTCATTCTTCTCCTCCTCAGCACACCCTTTGATTGGCACATCATCAAGGAATGGCATAGTTTTTTCAGGAATGAAATCCCTCAAAACTTTATTCATGTCATTCATCATATGTGCTACAGAATTGGTAGCACCTTGTGGCAAGGTGCACATCCTTAGTAACCCCAAAGGTGTCCTCATTGTAGTCAAGTCTCTACTCTCAGAGGATAACTGAAACTGATCGTAACCTGAATATAAGTCTCCCATTGAATAGATAGCACGACCAGCAAAAGCCTATGCAAACTCGTCTACAATAGGTCCTATACCCATATTCTTGATAGTCACCTTGTTAACTGGCTGCATATCTTGAATGAATCTCAAAGCTCCACTCTTCTTCGGAACAGTAAACCATCTGCTAGAGTAGGGAGCTATAGATGGTTCCAAGATACCCATCCTAATCCTCTCATTGAGCAAGTCTATCAACTTTGGTAGATGAGCTCTAGGTACAGGGATAGGACGTAGATTCCAAGGCACATGCGGTATAGTAAAGATTACCATAGGTGCAACTACACTTGGATCTACACATCCTACTTCATGTGACTCAAACGCAAACGCCTTACCATGCCTAGATAGCATCTCCCTGAAGCTCTTCTTCTCTTGCTCAGTAAGAAATCCATCACCTCCAATCCTCAGCTCCTTTAGTGTTGTTTCTGTGAACTGGTGCCCAATTCTTCTCGGTCCTCTGAGCGTCGGTTCTCGTGCAGCTTGCTCCATCTTCTGATTGTAATCGAGTGGTAAAGGCAAAGCCACTGGTTTGACTTTCTTTGCCACTGACTTGTACTTGGTCTCAACATACACCTCTTGCCGATCTATAAACTTATCAATTACATCATAGAGCTCCTTGGAGCTCACTCTCACACCACTCTATCTACACCATCTATAGAACTTTCTACTATAGATTTCAACTCCCCTATAGTATCTACCAAATACTGCTCTTCAAACACTCCAGATATGTATTCATCTCTTGCTAACTCTCCACTATCCCACAAAGACTGCTGTACATACTTCACATGTTGCCTCTCAAACCTCTTCAGATTCTCAACCTTCCTATAACACACTGATCCACATGATGTCAGTCCTAAGAAGCTAGTGGATAAAGCTTCCTGCTCTACTAGATCAGGCGAGAATCCTAGCTCTACTGTACCGTTGAAGTCTCGCTCTTCAATGGTACTCTGCCAAAACCCCTAGACTCTCTAAACTCCTGAGTAATCTTAGGCAGTGGACGGTCTCTCAAGCTCTCACGATTCCTCTCATGTTCTGCAACAACGGTCAAAAACTGAACAGCTCTTTTGCCGTCTCTACTACGTATCCTAGCATAGGCTGAACCGTCATCCATAACTCGTGTCTCCATTCTAACAGCAGTAATGTAAGGCTGCCCTAGAATGATAGGATAGGTTGACATGTCTTGCACAAAGAAATTCTGAACATCACTAATGTCACCCACAGTTACCTTGATGTTGGGGCAAGCACCACAGAGTTCTCCTCGCTGGTTGTTGGCAGCACGGATAAGCCATCCATGGTCGGTGTCTATAGGCCACCTCCCACGTTTGTACAGCTCCTTAGATATCAGATTAATCTCTGAGCCATGATCAATCAATGCCACCACATGTTCCTCTAGATCTCCCAGCTTCACTAAGGTCTCTGTGGTTGCTCTCGCCCAATGGTTGTGAGAATAATGGCTCTTCTGCGATGCTTCCACCTCATCTTCAAACCTCACGTGCTGATCTGATCTTCCCTCTGATACTTGAGAGCAGTAACCAGCAATCTCATCTTCCTCATCCTCCGACAGTTTGGTCCCTAGAGCGTTAAGCGTAGCTGCTTCACCCAAAATCTGACGTTTCCTCTTGATGATATCTATGATAACCTCATGGAACTCACGCTTTGCATCCCAAGAATCTCACCCAAAGTAAACTCAACCTTCCCATTCAAGATACGATTCTCTAACACCTGCTTCAGGTCTGTAGCAATCTCAATGTCAGACTGAAGTTTATATGCAAGCATCTTACCCTTCTCCTTGCTTCTCTCCTTCTCCTTTGGTGTTGTAGGTGGTAGATCTTCCATAGTCTCCTCCCGAGTAGGTGTTGTCTCCTGCCTTGCCTCTGGTCTAGCCCTTTCACTCCTTGTAGCAGGTTATTTGGCTGTAGAAGCCTCACCTGCATCCTCCCTCCTGCGTTTTTCTTCTAGTAGAGCTTCATGCTTACTTCTTGCAACATAAGCATGCACTGACATAGTATCCACAGGGTCATTCCATCCTGTAGTTTCTCTAATTGAGTTGCCAACCCTTCGTAGCACATCCTTGTCTAGCTCTGTTCTAGCTACGGACCGCACTACATCTGACCACAACCCAGTGGTCTCTTTCTCTCTCTCCATTTTCACTTTCACCCCACACGTAGCAGCATTCACAAGAGAAACAGCATGTGATGCTGATATATCATTCACAAGTCTCTTCATACCACCCTTGCCAAAGTTGGTTCCCAGCATCATCCCAGTCTCTCTCAAATGGATCTTACCATCTTTGAAGAAGATAAGATCCTTCCTCAATGCATATGAAAACTCTCCACAATCTCTTCTTACATGGTCTAGGCTATCGCACCATATACAACGATGAACAAAGTCTTCCCTCATCTGAGGTCTCTGCATAGCAGGCTGTACATTCTGCTCCTTCTCTTCTAACCTAGTGAGCTTAAGCTTAAGCTCCTTCATACCCTTAATCAAGTCATCAAGCGGTGAGTCTTCCTCTCTAGCAATTACCAAAGCAGGCTTAGTAGGCAACTGCTTGACAGGAATTATCAGAGGTGCTGCTTCACTTACCACCACCTTGTCCCTTCTTCTCTGTCTCTTGGTCAGCAAAGAGACAGCCTCTTCAACCTCCTTCCAATCAGTCTTCAATCCTATCTCCTCACTCTTGTCTTCCAACAACAGCTCAAGCTTCTCCTGAATAGTCACGTCCGCTGCTTGTAGGAAAAACTCGGTCTTCTCAACCTCTAGTGTAAGCTTCTCTGTCCTAGAAAGCTGAGCATATTGACGATCAAACTCCCTTAACAACTCATTTACAGACAAACCTTTGTTAGGCTTCACCACCCACTCCAAGAATGTTCTCTTGGTCACCCTCTCTGAGTCTTCAGTGTAGTACTCCTCCTTCAAAGCTCGCATAAAGCTCTCCCAACTCTGTCCTTGCTGCTGCTTGAGCTCCTTCACACGCCCACGAATCTCAGGGACAACTGCAAGTTCAAAGTTCTCCACCATCTCCTTCTCAGGTACCTTGTTCACCTCCATCTCCCTAGCATAGTATCGCACATACTTGGAAATATCTGTACCCTTGAACTGGTCCATCTGATGCACCACAAATTGCAACGCCTTGGTTGCTAATACCTCCTTCCTCTCTGTGCTCTGCTGCTGCTGCATAAACATGGAAAAAGCTTGGAACATCTTCATCGTAGTCGCATCCAACTGAACAGGTTGCTGAGCAGCAGCAGCAGCTCCACTTGATGATCCTTGGTTGGCCATGATATCTGATCCTGTAACACTCTCAAGAAAACTCCCACCCTAGGTGTTTCACGTCGAGTTCACCAAAAGAGAGTATGTCGGAGTGTAATCCGTCTACCTAGGAAAGCGCCGGGCTTCTGGCTGTGGTCGTTCACTCAAGAGGTTGGCTTTCAGGTTACAACAGGGGCTATAAACACTCACACAGATGTGTAAGATCTAGTAATATACCCAGAAGGCGAAATTCAGGTCTAGCCGGCAGTAACAAGATCCGGTGGTGAACTTTGACACTCACGGAGAGGAAAACTATGAAGGTTTAGACCTCTAAACTTCCCCTGCATGCAAATGAGGTACTACTGAACTCACAGAAGAAATTTCAGCCTGAGATCAAATTCTGACACGGAGATATGAACAGAAAAGTTTTGAGCAAGAAAACTACGGCAATTTCTGGTACCTAGCTGGCTATTTCAACCTATAACAGGAGTTTGGCTCCATCAATTTCAAAGTTTCTTACAGGATTTGCAGTCTACAAGGTGCTGAACATCCTTGTGAAGTTGGGACTCCTGAATGTACACAGAACTGCAAATCTCCTCCTCTGAAGTCGCTGCTCTAGATTAAGAGCTTTTCAGACCCCCTCAGCTTCAGCGGCCGCCCTGAATTACTCAGTTGCTCAATCGATATGAAACTTTTTGTGAAATCGTAGCCCTGCTGGCAGAAAACACAACCTCGAAGTTTTGAAGCAATTTCCTCAAATCTGCTGCGAGTGACACTGAAAACCCTAAATCCAACAAAAGTGATTCAATTCTAGCACAATTCGAACTTCAATTGCTCATAACTCCGTCTTTATTGACTCAAATCGATCGAAATTTTCACTGGAAGTGCTTGGCATGACGAGCCCTCTCTCCCTGTGCTCTCAGATTTCGAAGATCCCTCACCAAATGCTCGAACTCCACTCTAGAGCTCTGTTTCTAAATTTAGAGTTTACAAAAGACAAAAACAGACCAATGGGAGTTCATAGCTCCACTTGGTTGTCCTTTAGTACCCTAAACCACGTGGCAACTTAGTTTTACTCATAGGCTACCACGTCAAGCTCCCTAGAGTGCCAGCGTAAAACTTAAACTACCTAAAACGACACGCAGCCCCGAAAAATAACTTAAATCAGCTAGAAAGCGTGCATGAGCGACACGCAAATACAACCCATGAGCTTAAGCCCTATCAACATGGTAATCAACCTACTAAGACTCAAAATAGTGTTAACACCGTACGCAAAGGTGTCAAACATATACATAAACGACTAGAAGTAATATAAGCTAACTTCTAGAACTACTAAACTCAAGCGTCGGAGTAGAAATATAACATGTAGCCGCCAAGTAGCGCGACAGCGGGTCTTCGTTGCTATGAGAAGGAGCTGGAGGAGATGGGCTTGTCGTTCCTCTTACTTCTTTGGTGAGGAATGGTTTCTTTGAAGCTAGTGCACGAACTGAAGGTGTGCAGACAGCATCCGGCGGATGAATCGTATGGACGGTCTTGTAATTGCACCGGGGTGCACTGGTCCCATGTCTTGAGAATCGACGATGCAGGCAAGGAGGGCGACCTTCTCTTTGACAGCGTTTCAGCAGCAGCCTCGGCCGAAGCAGTGAAGAACTTCCCCAAGCTCTTCAAGGAAGTACCGCATGGAAGGAATGGTTACAGAACCAGTGACTATCGCAACGCGAAGAAGCGAGAAGTCGCTGATGCGATAATGACGATCTTCCGGTCAAGAAGAACAACTATATGTTGAATTGACAGATCAATTTCATCGAACAGCTCTTCGTCGGGAGAAAAGCTCATTGGGCGAGGATCATTCACCTTCATGTGCAGAAGCTCTAGAAGGAAGAAGATATGGTCTGCATCTGAGCATTCGTCTCAGATTTTTACATGGGGATGAGACTACTGTCTGACGAAGATCAGAAGAGATTAGGCTTCACAGCAGCAGACGAAGAAGAAGAGTTCGAGGTCGCACCAACTCCAGTTAGAGATGTACAACTGGAGAAGTTCTTCGATGAGATAGTCGTCGAAGACGTAGCGACCGAGGCAGCGAAGAGGCAGGCAGCGTCAACCTCAGCGGCAGTCCCATAGAAGGTGACTGAGGAGATGAACCCAAACGAGGACGAAGATGTAGTTGAAGTATCTCCTGCAGTCCGAAGAAGTGGAAGGAAGAAGGCCTTAGATGAGACACCGAGGTCCGTGCAAAAGTCAAGGAAGAAGATGAAGATGACAAAGACGGTCTCTGCCGAGGATGAAGATGTTGAGGAAGAAGCCGAAGACGAGGACACTCCTCGGATGAAGAAGGACGACGGTACTAAATCGAAGACTACCGTTTCTTTCTCGACGATGGGAGAGGTAGAGCAACTCGCTACTTCGACGAAGTATACTCAAGAAGTAGTTGTACCACTACTGTACTGTAACGACCTATGTTACACATAGGAAGTTTGTCTATTAGGAAGGTATTTAGTTATAACTAAGTGTTGAGAATGTTTATTTGCTGCCAAAGTACTTTAAGGAGGTATCAAGTTAGTCATGACTAGCTAAAAGTTAGTTATGGTTAAACTTAACTGTACTTTTGGCAGAATTCAGATATTTCCTAAAGAGTGAGCAATACTATCTTGTCATCTTGTCTAAAAGGTAGAAAGTAGGTGGAAGGTATCCCTTATCTCCTTTTTGACTTGATATGAGTGGTTGGATTAAAGTTGTGGACTTTGTGGGCATTAAAAACAAGAAGAGATTTCACATGTTTCCTTTTTAGTGGGTCCTAGTGTAGAGAGGGGGTGGAAATTCGAGATTTTTTGAGAATATTCCAGAATCCTTCTAGAAGTTGTTGACTTTGAAGGAATAAGCCCATGTGAAAAGGTAAGAAGCCCATGTGATTAATGCTTTTATCTAAAGTAATATCTTAGTAAAACTCGGTAAAAGTAGTTACGGCTGAGTTACCGGAGGGTACCAAAGTAAAAACCTAGAATGTATAAATAGAGGAGTAGAGAAGAGCTCCTCATCCTTGTTTTCACATCGTCGTAATGACAACTTGAGTACTATAGAGAGTGTGGGATATTTTTAGCATGTGAGAACTTGAGAGACGTCGTTAGAATGGAGGATTTTAGTTGATGAGTTTATGGAGATTTGTAGTTGATAAGTTTGTGGGTGTATGAATGAGTGAACTTAGAATTTTTCCTTTCAAGATTCATGGTGTGCTTCCATCAAAGCCGTCAGAGGTGACCCTTGAGTGAGAGACAGGTCCGACATTTGCAGATTCATCGATGATGATCGTGGTTGTTGAGAGATCGAGGGGGTAGTTGATCGATGAGATCGTGAAGGGTTTACATTTTTGGTTCCGTTGCCGGGATCTGACTTGAAGAGATCATTGAAAATGTTTAGAGTTCAGTTCTATATTAGACAAAAAGAGATTATGAGAGAACACATGGAGAGAACGTTGGGAGGAGAGAGAGCTAACGCGATGTTAGCAACATTAGAACCTTTCGTGTATCCCGTAGTGATATATGACGCGTTCATAGTTTCGCGTTCCCGTAGTGATATAAGTTCATTCTTTACATCTTGTTCACTTAGAAAGGGTTTGAGGAGAGTTGAAGGAGGGTGCAACAAGAGTTGTAGAGAAAGGAGGAGAGAAAAGTTATTAGAGGAGAGAAATTTGTGAGTTTAGAAATTCTGCTCTCTAGAAAATTTGTACAGTCGCTGTCAACTTTTCTGTGAATTTTATTTTCTTGAGAACTTTCCAGTGTTTTAGATTGGCTAATAACCTATCTAGGACAAAAGAAATCATAGGAAAAGGTGGTCTAGAGAAGGAGCAATGAATTTTCAAAGTTGAGGGGGTTTATTCGTGAGAGTTGAGGAATTCTGTTCTCTGGAAAAAGTTTACAGTCAGTGTCAGATTTTCTGTGAATTTTATTTTCCTGAGAAACTTTCCAGTGTTTTAGAGTGGCTGATAAGCTATCCAGGACAAAAGAAATCATGAGAAGATGAGATCTGAAGAGGGAGAAAGAATTTTTCAAAGTGCAGGGGGTTGACAACCATGAGGGAAGTGAAAATATACAAATTTCAGTTCTCTGAAAATTTGTACAGTCATCACCAGCTCTTCTGATTAGGGAAGTTTCTGTTGAAACTTCATGATTTAGTAGCTTGGAGGTTGAGCTAATGGAGACCACAAAAATCTTGGAGAGATCTCTTACCAACTAAGAGATATACGTTTCGACATACAAGGAGGTCTTGACGATACGTCATGGGGAATCCAGTTCGAGTGCCAAGGTTGAAGAAGAAACGTTTGGGAGTTAGAACGGAGACGGAAAGACCAACGTTAAGTATAGAGGCGTTGCGATCAAGCATCTATTGCAGTTGGGGTGCCATTTTTGCTTTATATAAAGAAGCTTCTGTGAGCATCGGCGCAGATGCGAAGAAGGTTGAGTTCAAAGTATCATTCACTGTGGAGGCCACGAATGCTCCTGGTGAAGTAGAGTGTGATCCTTACAAAAGTGACTTTAAGATGTCTGCTAGGATCAGTACATACGATGGTCATGAGGATATTATCATGGACTCTTAATTTTAGATTGGATTTTAATTCGTGTATAGCATGTATAATACACGATTTTCAGTATAAAGCTCGAAAGAGTTAAGAAAGTGATGTAGAGTTATTTTCTTCAAATATATTTTGTCCACTTAATGGTTGAGAAGGTACAACATGAGTGGAAGTTCAAAAGATTGGAAAGTTAGACTTAGAAACCTTCCTCAAAGTTTAGATGTCATAGTAAGCGTCGGAGAGAGCTCGAAAGAGATTACCGTTGAGTTTGAGAACCCTAGTACAAAACCTCAAGTAGAGTCTCAGAGGAGACGAGTAGAAACCGACTTGTGGTGTTATTTCTGTAGAGGGTTGGGACATAAAGTAGTGAATTGTCCAACTAGATTCAGAACCGAGAGAGCTAAGGGGAAGCAAGAGTTTACTGATTTAAGTCTTCGAGTAGGTCCATCGTCACCAGCGCCAATTCATCTTTTAGGAGAAGATCCTTGTCCAAGTTGTGGAGTGGGTGATCTATCAAGAGGACACAAGTGCGTCGATGTGGCCGCCCTACTTACGTCAGTAGTCGAGAAGTTGGACGAGACTCAAAGAGCTGAGACGGAGAAGTTGTCGACTTCAAAAGAGGACTCGGCTGAGTTGTGATGGAGATCGTCATTCGGATGGTGGAGAAGACGGTGATGCGACTCAGGCTCATGATTACCTTGGGAGAAGAGATGGCACAAGAGGTGTTGTTACAACCATTTTCTTTCATTTTACCTATGGTAGATTATTCGCGAATGGAATTGGTGATGTTCGTACTCTTTTAGCGAGTAGTTATTGCACAAAAATTAGAAGGGTAGAAAGAATAGTTACAAGATGGGGAAGTTACCAGTGTTTCATGGGAAGGACAATGAAGATGTAGAACCATTTGTACGAGACTTCAAAAGGGGTTGCATCAGAAACAACGTGAGAAGGAAGGAAGAATGGGTGTTGTTACTGCTAGAGTTTTTAGAAGATTTTGCTCTTACGTGGTATGAAGACCAAGTGAAGAGCAAGACACCTGGTGCAGTTGAAAACACATGGGAGACGTTGAGTAATGCACTCATCGAAGAATTTCTTCCAGAAGAGAGTTATGAGAAGCTCATGGTGGAGCTTACTCATTTGAGGCAACGAGACGACGAGAAAGTTCGGCAGTATGTCGAAAGGGTGGATAAGTTGGAGCAGTTTCGAAAGATCTTACGGAAGAGTGGAGACAATGTGGAGCTAACGATGGCGGGGATTGGAGCAGTGCTGACCAAGAACTTGGTGGGAGGGTTGAGACCTTCAATTCGAACCCAAGTGAGGTACGAGAAGCCAACAACCAAAGCGGAGGCCATCAAGATTGCGACAAATATGGAAGAGAGTTTGGATGAAGGAGATATCATCCAACCTCATCATGCTGTTCTGGTGTCGACTCCGACTCTTGGTGTAGCCACAACGATCGCACTTGCACCATCACAATTGGTGATTGCTTCAACGTCAGCTCCTACTCCAACGGTGGTGCCAAGACCGTTTGTCCCAACAACGATGTCTACTGCTACCTCTGATTTTCATGCCGAGCTGAAGAGCATCACCGATACTCTTGCGGATCTCAAGATAAACGTGGTGCAGTTACGAGAATGGAGGAACAAAGGTGGAGGAGGAGGTCAAAGAGGTTACGACAACAATCCCAACCGAAGAAATCAAGGTAACTTTGGAGGCAACCAAGATAACTTTGGAGGAATCACTTGTTGGACGTGTGGAGGTTCTCATTTCCAGCGAAATTGTCCTAACAATGGAGCAAGAGATGCCGAAGCTGTCAGAATGAATGTGGGTGGAGGAAATCCATCACAAGGACGAGACAAGGGGGTGGCTACTATCGATGTCGTGCGAGATCTCATCTACGAGAAAGGAGAGAGTTCAAACTCTTCTCATGCACCGGTGGAGCTTTTAGCTCAAGAAAAGAAAAGAACTCGATTTTCTGATGAACCAGTTTTCATGGAGGAGTCAGCAAGTAGAAGTACTCGTTCGAGTAATATTTCGAGTATCCCAAGGGAGCCAAGAAGGAAGCTGGGGATGACGGATTTCACCATTTCATCTTCCCAAGCGGGATATGATGTGGTTGAAGATGTGGGTGCTCAGAAAGCCAACATCACTATTGGATAACTGATCGCACTTAATCCCAGCTTACGAAGGGAACTCAGAGGAGGACTGAGTTCTAAGAGAAGCAAGAAGAAGAAACACAAGAGCAAGACATCAAAGTCAGTGGGAGTTGGTGTGGTGGATGTGCATGCTTCAGAGGTATGCACTAGGGCTTCAAAGATTGAAGTCCGGTTGAATGGTCACTACGTCTCTGACGTATTGGTGGACGGAGGGTCGGTTGTAAACGTTGTCGGAGTGTGATCCGTCTACCTAGGAAAGCGCCAGGCTTCTGGCTGTGGTTGTTTACTCAAGAGGTTGGCTTTCAGGTCACAACAGGAGCTATAAACACTCACACAGGAGTGTAGGATCCTCTAATATGCTCAAAAAGTGAAATTTAGGTCTCACTAGTAGTAATAGGTTTAGACGGTGAACTTTGGCACTCAAAGAGAGAAAAACTATGAAGGTTTAGACTTCTAAACTTCCCCTACATGTAAATGAGGTACTACTGAACACACACACGAAGTTTCAGCCTGAGATTAAGTTCTAGCACCGAGATGTTGACAGAAAAGTTCTGAGTAAGAGAATTATGACAATTTCTGGTACCTAGACAACTATTCTGACCTAGAACAGAGAATTGGCTCGATGAATCACAAATATTCTCACAGTATTTGAAGTCTACAGGATGCTGAACTACCTGTGAAGTTGGGACTCCTGAATGTACACAGAACTCCAGATCTCCTCCTCTGAAGTCGCTGCTCTAGACTAACAGCTTTTCAGACCCCCTCTGCTTCAGCAGCCGCCCTGAATTACTCAGTTACTCAATCGATATGAAACTTTTTGAGAAATCGTAGCCCTGCTGGCAGAGAACGCAACCACGAAGTTTTGAAGCAATTTCTTCAATTCTGCTGCAAGTGACACTGAAAACCCCAAAATCAACAAAAGTGATGCAGTTTTGGCCTAATCCGGACTTCAATTGGGCATAACTTCGTCTTTATTGCCTCAAATCGATCAAAAATTTCACTGACAGTGCTTGGCTCGACGAGCTCTATCTCCTTGTGCTCTCATATTTCAAAGATCCCTCACCAAAAATGCTTGAACTCTACTCTAGAGCTCTGTTTCTAAACTTAGAGTTTTACAAAAGACAAAAATGGACCAATGGGAGTTCATAGCTCCACTTGACTATCCTTTTGTGCCTTAAACTACCTGGTAACTTATCTACACTCATAAGCTACCACGTCAAGCCCCCTAGAGTGCCAGCGTAAAACTTAAACTACCTAAAATGACACATAGCCCCGAAAATTAACTTAAATCAGCTAGAAAGCGTGCATGGGCGACAAGTAAGTACAACCCATGAGCTCAAAACCCTTTCAGCATGGAAACCCTAAGTTATGTACATTGAACGTCATAGACAAATAAGAAGTCACTTGCACAAGCGCACAAATGCTTGAACAAGATAACTAACATACTATCAGCCTACTAGACTCAAAATAGTGTTAACACCGTATGCAAAGGTGTCAAACATATACATAAAGGACTAGAAGTAATATGAGCTAACTTCTAGAACTACTAAACCTAAGCGTCGGAGTAGAAGTCAAGCATGTAGCCGCCAAGTAGCGCGACATCCACCCCCTCTAAACCTGCACATCCTCCGATATGTGCCAGATCCAGATCAAGACTCTTCAGCTTCAGCTTCAAATTCATCTTCAACCTCCATTGAGTCTTCGGCTTCATCCTCAATAAGCTCTGCAATGTTCTGGTCCTCCCCTCTCCTTCTAAAGAGCTTGATTCTCTTCCCTGCGACTGGTATCTTGAGCACTGCACCATCTAACTCTCTCAAAGAGTATGTGGCATTATCATAAACTTCTAACACCACATAAGGTCCGAACCATCTCTTGGAAAACTTTCTGATAGCGCTATGCTGATTATCAAGACTACTATCATAGACTAACACCCAATCACCTTCCTTAACTGGTTTGGGTCATAATCTATGCGTTCTATCAAATCTGCCTTGTTTCTCTCTCTAGCAGCCTTTAACCTTTCCACAGCTTTAGCAACATCCTCAGGTCTTCGTTCTAACTGTTGGATCCTTAATGCAAGAAGATCCTCTGTACTTCTACCATCTTCCCATGGCAAAACATTCCAAGTAGGCATAACCTCCTCAATTGGCATCACAGGTTTTTGCCCTAGTATCAACTCTGCTGGCATGTAACCTGTAACGGTACTATGAGTTGTACGATCTGCCCACAAAGCAAATGATAGCAGTCTAGGCCATTCACGGATCTTACCCTTGCAAGCTTTTACCAAAGCTTTGATGATTGGCGGATGACCTCTTTCGCTCTTGTCATTCCCTTCAAGATTGTAGGCAGTGGTCAATGCCAACTTGATTCCCAATCGCTTGAAGAACTCAACTGCTTCTTGTGCATCCAGCTCACCCCTATCTGCAGTGATCTTTCTCACACACCCATACCTACAAATAACATCTTCAAGTAGAAAGCGGCAGACACTAGCAGTGGTCTTCGTCCTCAGAGCACGGCCTTCGACTTGGTTAGATAGATCTTCTCTAGCCAAGACTAGATACCTCATTTGTCCAAGTCCAAATGGCATAGTTACCAGATCAACTACCCATTTATAATGAATGGCTAAAGGATAAGTAGGATGCAATCCATCACGATGGCGTACATTGGAGTACATCTGGCAGGGTATACATGATGAAACAAACTGTACTACATCCTTATACATACCCTTCCACCAATACTTTTCCTTCATCTTGGCAAATGTAGCCCAAACTCCTCTATGACCAGCCCATAAACTCTCATGGAACTCCTTGATCATCTTCTGCTGCAATTCCAAGTCACATACTACCCGCTGCGGTATACTCCTTGTAGCTTAGGGCGCTTCCATAGATGTCCTCCATGTAAAAAGTAACCATAAGCTGTTCTACGTATCCTCTTGAAATCTGCATCAGACCAGCCTTCATGCCTTTCCAGTGAACTTAAATAGCGCCCAAGATCCAACCACTCGCCATCATACACAATTTTCTCAAAAAACTCCAACGGGGCTGCAAAATAGCTTCTATCTCTTCTAGCAAGAGCACTAGAATAGAACTCTGTTCCCACATCCTCCTGATCATCTATCATTTCTTTCTCATCGTAATACCTAGCCCTTGATAACATATCTGCCACAGGATTGTCTTTTCCTGCAATATGTCTAAACTCTGGGTTCAAGGACTTGATATATGCTATCCACCTCAACATAGCAATATCTGGAGTTGTACAGCTAGTGATCATTCCCAAGAGAGGTAAACAATCTGTCTCCACAACCACAGATGCTCCTATCAAGTATTCTTTATCACTCTTCATCGCAGTAACTACTCCCCATAGCTCTCTCTTGACCTGAGGGTAGTCTCTCTGCCGTGAACTTAACACCTTAGCTCCAAAACGCACCACATATCTATTTCCATCCTCATCGTCTTGTCCTACAGCCCATCCAATGCCAATAGGACTAGTATCAACAGTAAAGATAACAAATCTGCCCAACTCATATGTTACCTTCCGTAGAGTTGGCGGTGAAGACAACAGATCCTTCAACTTCTTCATAGACTCGCTTTGCTCCTCTTGCCACTGAAATCTTTGCCCCTTCCTCAACAACTTGTACAACGGATTTGCTACAGGAGCAAAGTGTGAAATCCATATATGGTAAAACACACATGCACCTAGAAACCTTCTCACCTCAGTAACTGACCCACATGTCTCCTTCATCCTTCGAATGGCATCAACCTTGTTTGGACAAGGTTTCCGACCATAAGATCCACATAGGTGCCCTACAATCAACACCTCCTGTTCTCCAAATACAGACTTTGCTCCTGATAAAGTCAAATGAACCTCCTCCAGTCGACTCAATATCTTATCGCAGTCAACTATATGATCTGCAACAAACTTACGGCACCCCCTCTGATCCATTACCTCATTCTTCTCCTCCTCAGCACACCCTTTGATCGGCACATCATCAAGGAATGGCATAGTTTTTTCAGGAATGAAATCCCTCAAAACTTTATTCATGCCATTCATCATATGTGCTACAGAATTGGTAGCACCTTCTGGCAAGGTGCACATCCTTAGTAACCCCAAAGGTGTCCTCATTGTAGTCAAGTCTCTACTTTCAAAGGATAACTGAAACTGATCATAACCTGAATATAAGTCTCCCATTGAATAGATAGCACGACCAGCAAAAGCCTCTGCAAACTCGTCTACAATATGTCCTATACCCATATTTCTGATAGTCACCTTGTTAACTGGCTGCATATCTTGGATAAATCTCAAAGCTCCACTCTTCTTCGGAACAGTAAACCATCTGCTAGAGTAGGGAGCTATAGATGGTTCCAAGATACCCATCCTAATCCTCTCATTGAGCAAGTCTATTAGCTTTGGCAGATGAGCTCTAGACAAAGGGATAGGACGTAGATTCCAAGGCACATGCGGTACAGTAAAGATTACCATAGGTGCAACTACACTTGGATCTACACATCCTACTTCATGTGACTCAAACGCAAACGCCTTACCATGCCTAGATAGCATCTCCCTGAAGCTTTTCTTCTCTTGCTCGGTAAGAAATCCATCACCTCCAATCCTCAGCTCCTTCAGTGTTGTTTCTGTGAACTGGTGCACAATTCTTCTCGGTCCTCTGAGCGTCGGTTCTTGTGCAGCTTGCTCCATCTTCTGATTGTAATCGAGTGGTAAAGGCAAAGCCACTGGTTTGACTTTCTTTGCCACTGACTTGTACTTGGTCTCCACATACACCTCTTGTCGATCTATAAACTTATCAATTACATCATGAAGCTCCTTGGAGCTCACTCTCACCACTCTATCTACATCATCTATAAAACTTTCTACTATAGATTTCAACTCCCCTATAGTATCTATCAAATACTGCTCTTCAAACACTCCAGATATGTATTCATCTCCTGCTAACTCTCCACTATCCCACAAAGATTGTTGTACATACTTCACATGTTGCCTCTCAAACCTCTTCAGATTCTCAACCTTCCTATAACACATTGATCCGCATGACGTCAATCCTAAGAAGCCAGTGGATAAAGCCTCATGCTCTACTGGATCAGGCGAGAATCCTTTCTCTCCTGTACCGTTGAAGTCTCGCTCTTCAATGGTACTCTTCCAAAATCCCTAGATTCTCTAAACTCCTGAGTAATCTTAGGCAGTGGACGGTCTCTCAAGCTATCAAGATTCCTCTCATGTTCTGCAGCACCGGTCAAAAACTGAACAGCTCTTCTGCCATCTCTACTAAGTATCCTAGCATAGGCTGAACCATCATCCATAACTCGTGTCTCTATTCTAACAGCAGTAATGTAAGGCTGCCCTAGAATGATAGGATAGGTTGACATGTCTTGCACAAAGAAATTCTGAACTCTGAAATTCTGATGCTTCCACCTCATCTTCAAACCTCACGTGCTGATACGAACTCCCCTCCTTCTCCTTGCTTCTCTCCTTCTCCTTTGGTGTTGTAGGTGGTAGATCCTCCATATTCTCCTCCCGAGTAGGTGTTGTCTCTTGCCTTGCCTCTGGTCTAGCCTTTTCACTCCTTGTAGCAGGTCGTTTGGCTGTAGAAGCCTCACCTGCATCCTCCCTCTTGCGTTTTTCTTCTAGTACAGGTTCATGTTGACTTCTTGCAACACAAGCATGCACTGACATAGTATCCACAGGATCATTCCATCCTGTAGCTTCTCGAATTGAGTTGCCAACCTTTCGTAGCACATCCTTGTCTAGCTCTATTCTAGCTACAGACCGCACTACATCTGACCACAACCCAATAGTCCCTTTCTCTCTCTCCATTTTCACTTTCACTCCACACGTAGCAACATTCACAAGAGAAACAGCATGTGATGCTGATATATCATTCACAAGTCTCTTCATACCACCCTTTCACTCCTTGTAGCAGGTCGTTTGGCTGTAGAAGCCTCACCTGCATCCTCCCTCTTGCGTTTTTCTTCTAGTACAGGTTCATGTTGACTTCTTGCAACACAAGCATGCACTGACATAGTATCCACAGGATCATTCCATCCTGTAGCTTCTCGAATTGAGTTGCCAACCTTTCGTAGCACATCCTTGTCTAGCTCTATTCTAGCTACAGACCGCACTACATCTGACCACAACCCAGTAGTCCCTTTCTCTCTCTCCATTTTCACTTTCACTCCACACGTAGCAACATTCACAAGAGAAACAGCATGTGATGCTGATATATCATTCACAAGTCTCTTCATACCACCCTTGCCAAAGTTGGTTCCCAGCATCATCCCAGTCTCTCTCAAATGGATCTTACCATCTTTGAAGAAGATAAGATCCTTCCTCAATGCATATGAAAACTCTCCACAATCTCTTCTTACATGGTCTAGGCTATCACACCATATACAACGATGAACAAAGTCTTCCCTCATCTGAGGTCTCTGCATAGCAGGCTGTACATTCTGCTCCTTCTCTTCTAACCTAGTGAGCTTAAGCTTAAGCTCCTTCATACCCTTAATCAACTCATCAAGCGGTGAGTCTTCCTCTCTAGCAATTACCAAAGCAGGCTTAGTAGGCAACTGCTTGACAGGAATTATCAGAGGTGCTGCTTCACTTACCACCACCTTGTCCTTTCTTCTCTGTCTCTTGGTCAGCAAAGAGACAGCCTCTTCAACCTCCTTCCAATCAGTCTTCAATCCTATCTCCTCACTCTTGTCTTCCAACAACAGCTCAAGCTTCTCCTGAATAGTCACGTCCGCTGCTTGTAAGAAAAGCTCGGTCTTCTCCACCTCCAGTGTAAGCTTCTCTGTCCTAGAAAGCTGAGCATACTGACGGTCAAACTCCCTTAACAACTCATTTACAGACAAACCTTTGTTAGGCTTCACCACCCACTCCAAGAACGTTCTCTTGGTCACCCTCTCTGAATCTTCAGTGTAGTACTCCTCCTTCAAAGCTCGCATAAAGCTCTCCCAACTCTGTCCTTGCTGCTGCTTGAGCTCCTTCACACGCCCACGAATCTCAGAGACAACAGCGAGTTCAAAGTTCTCCACCATCTCCTTGTCAAGTACCTTGTTCACCTCCATCTCCCTAGCATAGTATCGCACGTACTTGGAAATATCTGTCTCTTTGAACTGGTCCATCTGGTGCACCACAGATTGCAACGCCTTGGTTGCTAATACCTCCTTCCTCTCTGTGCTCTGCTGCTGCTGCATAAACATATGAAAAGCTTGGAACATCTTCATCGTAGCAGCATCCAACTGAGCAGGTTGCTGAGCAGCAGCAACACCTCCACTTGATGATCCTTGGTTGGCCATGATATCTGATCCTGCAACACTCTCAAGAAAACTCCCACCCTAGGTGTTTCACGTCGAGTTCACCAAAAAAAGAGTATGTCGGAGTGTGATCCGTCTACCTAGGAAAGCGCCGGGCTTCTGGCTGTGGTTGTTTACTCAAGAGGTTGGCTTTCAGGTCACAACAGGAGCTATAAACACTCACACAGGAGTGTAGGATCCTCTAATATGCTCAAAAAGTGAAATTTAGGTCTCACTAGTAGTAATAGGTTTAGACGGTGAACTTTGGCACTCAAAGAGAGGAAAACTATGAAGGTTTAGACTTCTAAACTTCCCCTACATGTAAATGAGGTACTACTGAACACACACACGAAGTTTCAGCCTGAGATTAAGTTCTAGCACCGAGATGTTGACAGAAAAGTTCTGAGTAAGAGAATTATGACAATTTCTGGTACCTAGACAACTATTCTGACCTAGAACAGAGAATTGGCTCGATGAATCACAAATATTCTCACAGTATTTGAAGTCTACAGGATGCTGAACTACCTGTGAAGTTGGGACTCCTGAATGTACACAGAACTCCAGATCTCCTCCTCTGAAGTCGCTGCTCTAGACTAACAGCTTTTCAGACCCCCTCTGCTTCAGCAGCCGCCCTGAATTACTCAGTTACTCAATCGATATGAAACTTTTTGAGAAATCGTAGCCCTGCTGGCAGAGAACGCAACCACGAAGTTTTGAAGCAATTTCTTCAATTCTGCTGCAAGTGACACTGAAAACCCCAAAATCAACAAAAGTGATGCAGTTTTGGCCTAATCCGGACTTCAATTGGGCATAACTTCGTCTTTATTGCCTCAAATCGATCAAAAATTTCACTGACAGTGCTTGGCTCGACGAGCTCTATCTCCTTGTGCTCTCAGATTTCAAAGATCCCTCACCAAAAATGCTTGAACTCTACTCTAGAGCTCTGTTTCTAAACTTAGAGTTTTACAAAAGACAAAAATGGACCAATGGGAGTTCATAGCTCCACTTGACTGTCCTTTTGTGCCTTAAACTACCTGGTAACTTATCTACACTCATAAGCTACCACGTCAAGCCCCCTAGAGTGCCAGCGTAAAACTTAAACTACCTAAAATGACACATAGCCCCGAAAATTAACTTTAATAAGTTAGAAAGCGTGCATGGGCGACAAGTAAGAACAACCCATGAGCTCAAAACCCTTTCAGCATGGAAACCCTAAGTTATGTACATTGAACGTCATAGACAAGTAAGAAGTCATTTGCACAAGCGCACAAATGCTTGAACAAGATAACTAACATACTATCAGCCTACTAGACTCAAAATAGTGTTAACACCGTATGCAAAGGTGTCAAACATATACATAAAGGACTAGAAGTAATATGAGCTAACTTCTAGAACTACTAAACCTAAGCGTCGGAGTAGAAGTCAAGCATGTAGCCGTCAAGTAGCGCGACAACGTCATATCGGAGAGGTTGATGAAGAAGTTGGGGATGGAACCAATTCGCCCGGCTAGCATTGTCGTGGAGATGGCTAACAAGCAACGGGTAAGACCTCTTGGTGTGTTATTGAAGGTGGTCGTGTCTGTGATGGGAGTTCAAACATTGATGTCCTATCAAGTGTTAAAGGACTCTAGTTATGATTTGCTCCTAGGTAGGCCTTGGTTGAGAGCTGTGCGCACCACTGATAGGTGACACAAGGGGTACTTACGGATTGGGCTTAGAGATCATAGAGTGATAGTTCTTCTCTCGGGTGTTGGAGTTGTGACTTCTGACTCTGATAGACCCACTAGTGAATACTGGAAATCTGATACGGAGGACGATCAGAGTGTCTCAGAAGTAGATACCGGAGATTCTTACGATCAAGAATTCTCGTCTGAGGACGAAGGATTTGGTCGAGATGAATCATTACATCAGCTTAGTGCTATTGACTTGTTGCCTCGACCAGCAGTGGAGAAAGATCATGACAAAGAAGAGTTGAGTGAGGCAGAGATTGTGAGAAGACTCTCTACCCTGAAATTTGGTATCAATGTCACTCAAGAGGAGAAAAGTAGATTCCTAGATATATTTCGAAAATATATCCATGTGTTTGCTTTCAGCTATAAGGATTTGAAGGAGGTGACTCTCGAGACTCATCGAATCGAATTGGAGGAGAACGCAAGACCAGTTCGACAGAAGCAGAGAAGGGTCAATCCTACAACAGCGATGATGATCAAGGAGGAGATAGACAAGTTGAGGGAGGCGAGTTTCATCTACGAGGTGGAAAACTCAGAATGGGTTTCACCCATTGTGATTGTCAAGAAGAAGAATGATAAGCTGCGAGTGTGCATAGACTATAAGAAGCTGAATGCAGTTACCAAGAAGGATTATTATCCTCTACCATTTATAGATGAGATTTTGGAGGAAGTTGCTGGTCATGAGTGGTACAGCTTTGGTGATGGTTATAGTGGATACAACCAGATCAAGATAGCACAGGAGTACCAGCAGTTGACTACTTTCACTACTCCTTGGGGAACATTTGCATTTCGAGTGATGTCATTCAGTCTGTGTAATGCTCCGGCCACGTTTCAGAGGTTCATGAACAAGGTGTTCAAACTATTCATAGGAAAGTTTGTTCGTGATTTCATTGATGATTTCTGTGTGTACGGAAGAAAGGAGGACCACTTTGATCATGTGATCAAAGTTCTGCAGCGGTTGGAGCAAGCTAGCGCTTCTCTGAATCCAGAAAAGTGCATCTTTGGCTGAGAAGAAGGTCTGCTGTCAGCATTTGAGGAGCTGAAAAAGGCATTGGTGACAGCTCCTATACTTGCTAAACCTGAGTGGAGTAAAGTATTTATTCTGTATACGGATGCCTCCAATATAGCTATCGGGTGTACATTAAGTCAGTTAGATGAAGATGGGCATGATCATCCTATAGCTTATGCTAGTAGGCAGATGGTGCCAGCGGAGAAGAATTACTCCATGACTGAACGAGAAGGATTAGCGGTGATCTTTGGATTGAAGAAATTCCGACATTACTTGCTAGGAGGGAAATTTTCCATAGTCACAGATCACAAGGCTTTAAAGTATATCTTTAATAAGCCTAATGCCGAAGGTCGTATTGCCCATTGGAAGATCCTTCTAACAGAATACGATTACGTGATCGAAGATAGACCGGGGAAAAAACATGCAAATGTTGATCTTTTGTCGAGGGCTTATGCTGATGAGGAAGAAGAACCGTTTGATGATTCATTTCCAGACGAACATCTGATGACTATCAGAAGCATTGAGGATATACCAGACGAGTACAAGGAAATCTGAGTTTCCTTGCAAATAGCTCTTTTCCAGAAGGTATGCATACTCGAGAACGTAACGCGTTGATCAAGAGATGCAAACCTTACACCATGGTGGAGGGAATTCTGTTTCATCAAGGAGCAGATGGGTTACTAAGGAGAGCAGTTGGTCAGAAGGAGGCATTCAAGCTAATGCACGAGTTTCACGACGGAACTGTTTGCGGAGGTCACTTTGCTGGTAAGATAACAGCCTTCAAGATTTTGGATGCGGGTTATCACTGGAGAGGGATTTTCAAAGAGTATTTAGACTATTGCAAAACTTGCGACGTATGTCAAGCATTTGCTCTGAAGTCTACTAGAACACCTCCGTTAAGATCAATTCCCGTGTTAGGACCATTTGAGAAGTGGGGTATTGACTTTGTAGGTCCTCTTAATAAGACACCTCGAGGCAATAGATACATTGTAGTCGCCACTGACTATTGTACCAAGTGGGTAGAGGCTAGACCTTTGAGAGAGACCAATGAAACAAAAGTCAGTAGATTCCTATGGGAGAGGATCATCACAAGATTTGGATGTCCGTTAGAGTTGGTCTCGGATAGAGGAGGAGAGTTTGTAGGGAGCATGACTACTCCTATGCTACAACACTTTTCTATCAAGCCACAAGTAACGACCTCATACAAACCAAATGCTAATGGCCTTGGGGAGAAGACCAATCTTACACTTTGTATGATGCTCGCCAAAGATGCTGGTGTTGAGACTGCGAAACATACTTGGGATAAGAGGCTACATGCCACCTTATGGGAGTACCGAATGACAACAAAGACTTCTACTGGGTACTCTCCATTTCGACTGATTTATGGAGTGGAGTCCAAGTTGCCGATCCAATTTGAATTGGATACTTTTCAAACTATTCAACGAAAGTTGAAGAGGTCGAGGGGAGAAGACATGGTCAGATCAAGAAGAGAGCAACTCATGGAGTTGGAAGAGACTCGAGCAGTAGCAATGATCCGGATGGAACGAGCTCAGGCGTATCAAAAGAAGAGTTACGACAAACGGTTGGGCAAGAGGGAGGTAAAATCTTTTCAAGTCGGAGATTGGGTAATGTTGTATGATGCTATCAGATTCAAGAGGGCTAAGAAGAAGTTTCTTCCTAGATATTTTGGTCCTTTTGTTGTAGATAAGGTGTGGAGCAACTTCACATATGACCTTCAGGAGTTGGGAGGAAGGAGATTCGATCGGGTCAACCATGACAAGTTGAAGCTGTCTCATCGACGAAAGTTCTCTCTTCACTCCGAGGACGGAGCGGAAATTTAGTCCGAGGATAAAATGTAACGACCTATGTTACACATAGGAAGTTTGTCTATTAGTAAGGTATTTAGTTATAACTAAGTGTTGAGAATGTTTATTTGCTGCCAAAGTACTTTAAGGAGGTATCAAGTTAGTCATGACTAGCTAAAAGTTAGTTATGGTTAAACTTAGTTGTACTTTTGGCAGAATTCAGATATTTCTTAAAGAGTGAGCACTATTATCTTGTCATCTTGTCTAAAAGGTAGAAAGGAGGTGGAAAGTATCCCTTATCTCCTTTTTGACTTGATATGAGTGGTTGGATTAAAGTTGTGGACTTTGTGGGCATTAAAAACAAGAAGAGATTCCACATGTTTCCTTTATAGTGGGTCCTAGTGTAGAGGGGGGTGGAAATTCGAGATTCCTTGAGAATATTCCAGAATCATTCTAGAAGTTGTTGACTTTGAAGGAATAATCCCATGTGAAAAGGTAAGAAGCCCATGTGATTAATGCTTTTACCTTAAGTAATATCTTAGTAAAACTCGGTAAAAGTAGTTACGGCTGAGTTACCAGAGGGTACCAAAGTAAAAACCTAGAATGTATAAATAGAGGAGTAGAGAAGAGCTCCTCATCCTTGTTTTCACATCGTCGTAATGACAACTTGAGTAATATAGAGAGTGTGGGATATTTTTAACATATGAGAACTTGAGAGACGTTGTTAGAATGGAGGATTTTAGTTGATGAGTTTATGGAGATTTTTAGTTGATAAGTTTGTGGGTGTATGAATGAGTGAACTTAGCATTTTTCCCTTCAAGATTCATGGTGTGCTTCCATCAAAGCCATCAGAGGTGACCCCTGAGTGAGAGACAGGCCCGACATTTGCAGATTCATCGATGACGATCGTGGTGGTTGAAAGATCGAGGGGGTAGTTGATCGATGGGATCGTGAAGGGTTTACAGTACACCTTGGGGGAGAACCGAGGAACTTATGAGGAAGTTATCGATCGAAAGTTGAACTTAGCAGAGTTAGTGCATACGATGCACTTCGACCGAGATAACGGCAAGAAGAGAAAGATAATTTACGTGCCACACTCCTCATGGCACAGAAGGAAACTCAAGTCAAGGCCGAGGAGCTGAAGAACGTAACTTCGGAGAAAGAAGCACTTCTTCAGCAGAAGTTGGACCGGGAGAAAGAGTATGAGAAGATTCTTTCTCTGACGAAGAAGGAGTTGGACGAGATGTGCGGACAGAGGAATGAAAATCATGACATTGTCACGGAGATGACGAAGGAGATCGAGGACTTGAAGCGACAAATTGGGAAGGCTGAGGAACTGAACGCTCAACTTCGGAGTAGGGTCGAGCCAACGCTGAAGAACTACTTCGCCACCGATTGGATACTTCGGGGCTGATGATTCTCCGAGATATTAGACAGGAGTTCACAACTGCAGATGTAGAGGGTTCTTCGACGAAGAACTGCATAGCTAGATTAGGACAACGGATAGTTAGAGAGCTTAGAGAGCTTAGAGCAACCGTTGAGTTCTCAGTTAGTGAGATAGCTAGAGAGTTAGCGATAGGAAGTGGTGTTGTTCCTAGTGTTGTTTCAGGCACATGACCTTCATCCGACGGACCAGAAGTACACCCTGACTTCTTAGGAAGAAGATCCGTCATCTTCGGAGAAATCAGTATATAAGCGTTGTGTTGTTCGTGCTCAGTACCTCTATGTGTTTGTTATTTTGGATTTTCTATTTCTTGAGTTTACGGAGCCATTGTGTGTGTGTCAACTTCGGGAATTTACCTACGAAGTATCATAGTTTGTTGTGGTAAGAATTAGTCTGGGTGCCGAAGGCTTTGTTGTCTGACATCTGAAATCAGAGTAGGAGTTTGTGGCGAAGTCTGAGAATAGACCAACACCTGCGAGGTTAGTTTGCTACGAAGAAGTTTTTCTTTAGCGAAGACACTTTGGAAGAAGTTGAACCTGGTACTTCGGCAGAAGAAGAGTCTTCTTCGTCAGAGTTTTCCGAGAGCAGTAGTAGTAGAAGTAACTTAGTGTGAAGATACTTAGCGTTTATGGTGTTAGAGGCTACTTAGTAGCACTTCAGCAGTACTTCTTCGTTGTGACATTTCCGTTCGTGGCTTTGATTCTCTGTTGATTATCTGTTTTTTGAGGTCCTTGACCTGTTTAGTATCTGTTATGTTATTTGTCAAGATTATCAACTCTGTCTTGTTGGATAGATTTGAGTTTGATCTCTACCGGGACTGATTTCTGCCCGTGAGAATAAAAGATTACCATAGAGAATCACCTTTATCACATGTTTACTACTTTTGGATGATCTTTACTTGCATCTCTGTGGGTTCGATCCTTAAATTACTACTTTCGAGCATCTTTTGGTTTTCTTGTGTGTTACATATAGAAGACTGAATAATTTTGGCGCCGCTGCCGGGGATGCGAATGCTGAAATTATCCAAGATCAGTAAACAGAAGTCCAGAGACATGTGTCGACGGACAAGCCTGATCCTCCTAGAGACGTCTAATCTGAGAGAGATAGGAGGCGTGAAAGACGAGCAGAATATCGAGAACAGATTCTGGAAGAAGCTCGTCGGTTAAAAGAAGAGCATAAGAAGAGAGAACGAGGTTGGAGGACGCCTAACTCAAAAGAATGGAAGAGGAAGGAACCAAACCTTGGTGAATCAAGTTCACCCCGGACACCAAAGTCACTACCTCCAACTCCTCTCGAATCTGCTCAGAGAGAACTTGACTTCGAAGAAGTTACCACTCGGCTAAGTGCTGAGACCGAACATCCAGAAAGTGAAGTAGGGTGGAAACCTTTCCCCGAAGTCAATACTGTTTTATATCCACAGTTGTTTACTCCTGACCCGGAGATAGGAAGTACTTCTGCAGTGAAGAAGCTGCAACTAAGGCAATAGAAGCTATTACTACCTTAGTGGAACTTTTACAAGCGTCGGAACTTATTCTTCAAGCATTGGTGCGGGAACTCCTTCCGTTAACTCCAGTAGCTCAGAAGGACAACGCTACTCCTTACTTACAACCAACCACAGGACCGTCCATAGTCAAGAAGAGACAAGCCCAAGCAGCTGCTGCTGCGGGTATTGCCTCTGCTGTCCTTGTTCAAGCTGCAGTACCAGCGCCGGTTCCAGCTCGTGCCAAGATAGCAACTCAAGTTCCAAAGGCTCCATTTGTTCGAAGTATGACACGTCAACCCATCACAAATCATCGTTATCCGAAGTTCAGAGGAGGATCTTCATATGACAATGAGGATGCAGATGCTTACATTAAACTGTTTGAATCTGTATCTGTCACTAATAAGGAAGATGCTGAACCAGATCGTCTGCGGATCTTTCCAAGTCTTCTCAGGAAGAGAGCGCGCAGCTGATACAACCACGCAAATAGAGTACCAAGAGACATCGATACTTGGGACAAGCTGAAGACGAAGTTCTTAGAGCGGTTCTAGAAAATTGAGTACAATCGTCAAGTGTTGGGGAAGCTGACCAGACTGGTCAGAGGGAAGAAAGAAAGCCTAAAAGATTATGTCCAAAGATTTTACAATCTACTGGATAGAATTCCGAGGATGGGTACAGCCAACCCATACTCTATGGACCAAGCTACGGAATGGCTAGTTACATGCTTACCGATTGAAATGGAGATTTGGTGTCGTCGAGAAAAGATGGACGTCATCGAAGAGGTTGTTGCTTCAGCAGAAGCATTTGAGGCATCCACCCTCGGAAGTAAAGGAGAATAGATAAAAGGGAAGAAGAAGGGGAAGAAAGAAAAGAAGGAGAAGAAGGAAGAGAAGTCGACTCGAAGGAAGAAGCGCAAGAAGAGTCGCAGAGAACCCTCTTCTTCAGAAGAATCTTTTGATAATGAGTCCACTTCGGCCGAAGCCGAAGAATCTTCATCGGCGAGCTCATCTTCTTCAAGCGAAGAAGAACGAAGATTGAAACGAAGTTCTTCGTCTAAAGAAAAGAAAAGTTCGAAGGAGAAGAAAGGCAAAACAAAAGAGGATAGTAATCAACTTATGGAGGAGATGATTAAAGGGTTTGCAGACCTGAAAGTGCAGATGATATGATCTCCTGAAAGGAGAAAATCACCTGCTACATCCCGTCCAAGCTTATGATGTACAACGTGCGGTAAACCAGGACATGCTAATACGAAATGTAACAACAATAGAACATTTCAGGTAAAATCACTTGAATGAGCGCCAGCTTTCGAATCATATTATAGCTCATTCTTTGTGGAAACTCCGGACGAAGTATATGGAGTACAAACGAATACACCCCCACCACAGCCAGCAATTACCCCAATTCAACCCATACCAATTCAAAGGTTTGCACCAAGAGAGAGGGCTCTAAATGTATCAGAAACGTTTGATGAGTCCGTCAGGAGCAAATAAACCACCACCCCATGGGTCTTGTTTTAATTGTGGCAGTTTGGAACATTGGTCACCAAATTGCCCTCACCCAAAAAAATCGTTGGGATACGTAGCACTTTGTGAAAAATGTCATCAACCAGGACATGTCACAGCAGACTGTACTAACCCACCCGCAGAGAAAAGAGGGGTTCGCTTTAATCCCAAAACAGAACGTCCTGCGGAAGCACAACTGCACAAGGTGGACTTGGAAGAATGGAAAGCCGTTGGAGATGAAGGATGGCCACCAGAAGAAACTTGGGTTGGCAAAGTGGACACCAGAAGTTCTTTCAAAACAAAGAGAAAGATGGAGGAGACACCTCTAAAGACTCAATCGAAGAAAGAGTTAAAGAAGCAGAAGAAAGCAAAGGAGAAAGCCAAGAAGAAGATAGTTGTTGAGGAGGATACTGAGGAAGAGGAAGAAGAAATACTAAAGAGTGTAAACCCTCCGAGACTACCAGTTGATATTACGGACGAAGTCCATGAACTCCTGAAGAAGGAGTACTACGAGCAGGAACTTCAGCAAAGGAAGCCGATACAACTTCGGCCGAAGTTCCAGAACGATCAACTTCACCCGCACCAAGAATTTTCTGTTTTTCGGCCACTAAAGTCAGTACTTCGGCCAAGAACGAGGAGGTTTCAAAAAAGAACAGTCGACCGGAATCTGTGAAGAAAGAACCTGTGGTTATACCACACTATGATGTGGTACTGATCTAGAAACACAGAAGGCTAACATAAGTTTCAAACAACTGATTGAAGATAATAAAATTTACAAGAAATTGTTACTTCAAGCACTGAAGAAACCCACAAAAGTAAGAAGATCAAAGTTACCTTCTCTGTTTCACATCGAGGCAGAAGACTTGGGGTCTCCAGAAGTAGAAGTGGAGGTTGCAGGTTGTGTAATTAGGAAAGTGTCAATTGACTCCGGATCAAGAGTCAACATAATGACAGAAGACACGGCACACGCGTTGGGTTTCAGCAAGTTTGAAGAAACTCAACGAGTGTTAAGGCTGGGAGATCAAACAAGAAGACGACCACTGGGGCTACTGCGCAACATTCTCACCTTAATAGGCGGAATTTCTTTGAAACTTACTTATGTTGTACTGCGCCCTTTGGTTAAGTCTGGTTATCAAATTTTGATTGGGAGGCCATGGTTGTATGGTGCCAAGGTACTAACAGATTGGTACCGACACCGTTTACAGTTCAAAGATCCACATAAACCAACTAATAAGGCTGTGATGGTTTCCTGGAAGAAGATAACACATCAGGGTGAAACAGATTCGATTGATGCTGGTTACACTTCATGATCTGATTCATCAACGAGCAGCGCAGGTGAAAGGAAAGGAGACCCTTATTCAATGGTCAACTATCTACAGTGCTATGAAGTTGATGAAGAAGAAGATATGAACGAGGCTGAATAGCAATCACAGCTAGGTCACGGGAGTGCAGAGACCAGTCATACAGATGGTATAGTCCTTCCACGAGCATCCCAAGACCTAGTGATAAGCAAAGGTAAGAGCCTAAAGATTTTTGTTGTGGTACGAGGAGAAGAGTTGGAAGTGTATTGTCAGATGCTGATCCATTACCAAGATGTCTTCGCCTGGACTGTGGAGGACATGAAGGGGATACCTGCACAGTGGAGAGAACATCGTATCGACCTCATTGAAGGATCAGTACCTGTGCGACAACGACAATACCGACTCAACCCAAAATACTCTTTGATGGTTAAAGACGAGATAGATAAGTACTTGAAGACAAGTATTATTTTTCCTGTGTTAAGCAGCGAATGGGTAGCACTCATAGTAGTGGTACCTAAGAAGCAAACAGGAAAGATAAGAGTCTGTCAAGATATCTAGAAGCTTAATGCAGCAACGAAGAAAGATCATCACCCTTTACCTTTTACTGATACCATTTTGGATCATGTATTTGGAAAGGAAACTTACAGTTTTCTGGATGGGTTTTTCAAGCTACAACCAAGTGTCCATTAGAGAGCAAGATAAGGACAAGACTACCTTCACTACAGATTAGGGCACTTATGCTTATCATAAGATGCCTTTTGGACTATGCAATGCACCAGCTACCTTTTAGAGGATGATGACCTCCATTTTTCAAGATTATTTGCAAAAATTTTTAGAGATTTTTAGAGATGATTTTTGTGTTTTTGGCACACGTGAAGAACATGCAGCGTGTTTAGCCAAAACCTTTCAGAAGTGTAGGGAAGCCAGACTTGCATTACACCCTGAGAAGTGTTCCTTCGTGATGCCTGAAGGAATACTTCTTGGACATAGAGTACCAGGCCGGGGCATAGAAGTAGATGTAGAGAAAGTTCGAGTAATACTCTCCCTGCAACCCCCTACTGACATCAGCGAGTTGAGAGCCTTCCTAAGACATGTTGGATATTACAGAAGGTTCATCAAAGACTACATCATACTTGCTGCGCCACTGACAGAACTGTTGAAGAAGACGATAGAGTACTATTGGCACGAGAAGCAGCATGAGGCGTTTGAGACGCTGAAGAAGAAGTTGGCAAAAACACCTGTCATGCGACCACCAGATTGAGAGAGACCTTTTCAAGTATATGTAGACACTTCTGCATTTGCTATTGGAGTGGTGCTCAGTCAGAAAGATGATGAGAAGAGAGACCACCCAATCTACTATGTGAGTAGACAACTTTCAGCAGCAGAAAAGAATTACACCACTACTGAACGTGAAGCGTTAAGAATGGTGTACTCAGTAAAGAAGTTTAGACATTACCTCCTTGGCCATGAGTTTGTTTTTCATGTGGACCATTATGCGTTGAAGCATCTAGTAAAGAAGTCAGACTTGTCAAGACGGATAGCAAGATGGATGTTGTTACTTCAGGAGTTTACCTTCACAGTTCAGACCAGACAAGGAATTCATCATGAGAATGTTGATTACTTGTCTCGGCTGAGGACGGGAGAACGAGTGGATACAGTGGCAGATGATTTTCCAGATGAGGAATTGTTTCAGCTGACAGTAGCACCTGTTACGCAGTACTATGATCTGTATAGATATTTACAGACTTTGCAGTGCCCAGAAGAAATGGATGCTAAACAGCGAATAGTCTTCATACATCAAGCAGGACCCTACGAGTTGAAGAACGGGATACTGTTCAAAAGAAGACCAGATGAAGAACTTCGAAGATGTCTAGAAGTGCATGAAATACCACAAGTGGTAGGTGCACTACACTCGGAATCTGAAGGTGGACACTATGCGCTGAGAAACATTGTGAAGAAGATCCTCTCAGCTAGATACTGGTGGCCAACGATGTACAAGGATGTTCATGAGATCATCAAGAAGTGTGATAACTGTCAACAAGTGGGTAAGCTTACGTCAACCACTCAGTGGCCGTTACATCCGATACTTTCATTAGCACCATTCGAGAAGTGGGGGATTGATTTTGTAGGACCTATACAACATGCAACACGCCGTACTAGAAGAAGGTACATACTGATAGCTACTGATTATGCAACGAAGATGGTTGGAGCAGCAGCTACCAAGAAAGACGACCGTAGCCACTGTGACTGAGTTTCTGTACACACAAATCATTACTCGATATGGATGCCCACTAGAGTTGGTGAGTGACTGAGGTACACATTTTTTGAATAAGATGATAGAGGAACTAACAGACTACTTTGGTGTAAAACACCGGAAGACAACACCGTACAATCCAAAAGCTAATGAATTGACGGAAAAGTCTAATGGAGTGTTGTGCAAGATTTTGAACAAGGTGACAGTGAATCATGCATATGATTGGGATACAAAATTACCGGCTGCCTTGTGGACGTTGTCGCGCTACTTGGCGGCTACATGCTTGACTTCTACTCCGACGCTTAGGTTTGGTAGTTCTAGAAGTTAGCTCATATTACTTCTAGTCTTTTATGTATATGTTTGACACCTTTGCATACGGTGTTAACACTATTTTGAGTCCTAGTAGGCTGATAGTATGTTAGTTATCTTGTTCAAGCATTTGTGCGCTTGTGCAAGTGATTTCTTACTAGTCTATGACGTTCAATGTACATAACTTAGGGTTTCCATGCTGATAGTGGTTTGAGCTCATGGGTTGTACTTACTTGTCGCCCATGCACGCTTTCTAGCTAATTTAAGTTATTTTTCAGGGCTATGTGTCATTTTAGGTAGTCTAAGTTATACGCTGGCACTCTAGGGGGCTTGACGTGGTAGCCTATGAGTGTAGAAAAGTTACCAGGTAGTTTAAGGCACAAAAGGACAGTCAAGTGGAGCTATGAACTCCCATTGGTCCATTTTTGTCTTTTGTGAAACTCTAAGTTTAGAAATAGAGCTCTAGAGGAGAGTTCGAAGAATTGGTGAGGGATCTTCGAAATCTGAGAACACAGGAAGAGAGAGCTCGGTGTGCCAAGCACTGTCAGTGAAATTTTTGCTCGATTTGGATCAATAAACAAGGAGTTATGCCCAATTGAAGTTCGGATTGTGCCAAAACTGCGTCACTTTTGTTGATTTTGGGGTTTTCGGTGCCAATTGCAGCAGAATTGAGGAAATCACTTCAAAACTTCGTGGTTGCGTTCACTGTCAGGAGGGCTACGACTGTCCAAAAAGTTTCGTATCATTTGAGTAATTGAGTAATTCAGGGCGGCCGCTGAAGCAGAGGGGGTCTGAAAAGCTCTTAATCTAGAGCAGCGACTTTAGAGAAGGAGATCTGGAGTTCTACAAACATTCAGGAGTCCCAACTTCACAGGGATGTTCAGCATCCTGTAGACTTCAAATACTGTGAGAAGATTTGAAATTCATCGAGCCAATTCTCTGTTCTATGTCTGAATAGCTGTCTAGGTACCAGAAATTACCATAATTCTCTTATTCAGAACTTTTCTGTTCATATCTCCGTGTCAGAATTTGATCTCAGGTTGAAACTTCGTCTGTGAGTTCAGTAGTACCTCATTTGCATGTAGGGGAAGTTTAGAGGTCTAAACCTTCATAGTTTTCCTCTCTTTGAGTGTCAAAGTTCACCGCTTAAGCCTATTACTACCAGTGAGACCTAAATTTCGCTTTTTGAGCATATCAGAGGATCCTACACTCCTGTGTGAGTGTTTATAGCTCCTGTTGTGACCTGAAAGCCAACCTCTTGAGTAAACAATCACAGCCAGAAGCCCGGCGCTTTCCTAGGTAGACGGATCACACTCCGACAACGTTTCGGAATGTAGAGAAGATAACGACCCGTCAGACACTCTTTTTCCTAACATATGGTATGACACCGATCATGCGAGTTGAATTTGATGTACCTACTTACAGAATCTTGTCTGAAGATAGATTGTCAGTGGAAGAGAGCCAACTGTTACGACTCAAGAATCTGATGACACTTGAGGAAGACCGTGAAGAGTCTAAACGACTAACGGAGATCATTCAAATGAAGCGGAAAGAGAAGCACGATAAGAAGATCCGCAAAGTGGACATCAAAGATGACGATTTAGTACTACTGTATGACAGTAGGTACATCAAATTTCCAAGGAAGTTACACTTACGTTGGATGGGTCCTTATAAAGTAACGCGTCGTTATAGTAATGGTTCGGTTCAGTTGGAAGAACTCGATGGAACATTGTTAGCCACCCGAGTCAATGGGTGGAGAATCAAGAGATACTACTCTTAAGTGTTCGCGGGGTCGCTTCACAATTGAGAGGGGGAGTATGTGAAGCCTTGATTTTGCGTTTTGTTAATTAATTGATTAGTTGTAAAGTAAATAAGAAGAATAGGCGATAGAAGATAAAAGATATGAGTAGAACAGTGTTAATTAGAAGTTTAGTGAAGAATCTCTGTTCTGGAGGAATCTATCAAATCTATGGAGACACTTGAGAGATGACTTCCTCATAGTTGAATTCATAGGGCGAAGAGCTTTCTAACGATATGTTGTGCAAGGCAACTGGATGTTGAACGACGAAGTTACAACAGGTTGAAGATGTACCGCAGTTGGAGAGGAAGAACATCACCGCACTGCGAGCGTCGAAGAACATCAGTCAAGAAAGAGGAAACCCTAACTTTGACACGTTGTCGTGTCGTGGACCGGCTCCTATCTGAAATTCAGACTTCGATGCTTGTCACTCCAAAGATACTCATGAGAAAGACAAGCTAGGCTTACGGGTTTTTGGCATCATTTCGGATCTCCATTTTCATCGCATAGATGGATAGAACTCTTTCTCAGCTTTCCATAGGCACTTTGTCTACTTCGTTTGGACGCCTAGTGGAGAAGTTACAAGACTCGAAAGATGGAGAAAACAAGCTAAGCCCCAACTTACGGGTTTTTGGCGCAACTTTGGATCTTTTCTTTTATCGCATCAGTGGATAGAGCTCCTTGTCAGCTTTCCATAGGCACTTCGTCTACTTCGTTTGGACGCCTAGTGGAGAAGTTACAAGACTCGAAAGATGGAGAAAACAAGCTAGGCCCCAGCTTACGGACTTTTGGCGCAACTTCGAATCTTCACTTTCATCGCATAGATGGGTAGAGCTCGTTGTCAGCTTTCCATAGGCATCTTGTTTACTCAGTTTGGACATCTAGTGAAGAAGTTATGCGATTCGAAAGAAGGCAAAATCAAGCTAGATCTTAGTTTACTTGCTGACTGGGTATTTGAGGCTTCAGACGTTATATCAAAGACGCAAGGGGCCTGCTTCATTATTATTACTGAGAGAGCTTTGTACGTACAGAGACTGTGACAAGGGGGCAGCTTAGGGGCTAGCTTGCGCCTGCGACCTGTCAACGGACGGTTCGGGAGATTTAGGAGTCTAATGCAAGCGCGCAAGGCGTCGTTGGGTTCAGATCTGTGCAGGCTACGCATTGGTTCAAACGGGTTGGGAAGAGACAGATCGAGGAGTGCGTACTGAGAGAAATTGAGACGTCAAGAAGCAGATTTGAGATTTTTAATTACCAGTGAAGGAGAGTTGGACCGTTCGGACCGTTCCGGAGTCCAAACTTGTTATCCTTGGATCCATCGAGATCAGAACGATGATTTCTACAGGAAATTGAAGACGATACGAGTTTTCATCGGACGGTTTGGGAGTTCTGAGTGAAATTGACTCGCAGAGAAACGCTTACATCAGATTTTCGTTCGCCTACGACCTGAGATTAGTTTGTTCTTCGCGATCAGTGAGCCAAGCTCTTCGTTCTTGGTGCCTACACGATCAAGGAGTCTTGATCTACGCATAAGAGAAGACCATGTGTGGATTGGATTGTTGGTTTGCGTGTGGTGAGCAAGTTTGAGCCGTAGGGAGCTGATTTACGTCAGTTTTTTACAACCTACGACCAAATTTCTTGCGTGGTTTTGCAAGGAGAACTCCAAATGGCTTGTTTGGAGTCTTGTTGGGTTCAAGGGTAGCTAGATCTATCTGCCAGAGAAGACGGATATCAGTTTAGACGATCCGTTTGTGCGGTGTGTGCGGTTTTAAGCCGCAAGGAGAAGTTTTTGAAAGTTCGGTCACCTATGACCAAAAATCGGTGATATCTCGGCTGTTGGGAGTCGGATCTGCAGGTTTCTTGGGTTAATGGAGTCAGCGGAGGAGACCCTATCGACATCTGAAGTCCGTTTGGCGAAAGGAGAAGTCCACAGATAGGTCTTTTTCAGTTTCTTCGCTACGGGTTTTGCTCTTTTGAGTTTGTTAGAGTTCTGGTTGGCTATATACAGCTTGTGGTAGCTAGCTTTAGCTAAGAACTTGTACATGGATGTGGTTTGGACTTGGGTTTGGATCGCGTGATACTGCAGTGGCTCTACTTGTTAGCAAAAGGAAGTTTCTCTTGCTTTGAGCTACGCTTCGGTGTTTTTGGGCCAAGGTTGAGAATCAGGGGTTGTTTTTAAGGGCTTTGAAGTAGGTTACAGACCGCTCTGGTCTGTTTTTCAGTTCTGTGCTCTTAGGAGGAAGAACCGGCAGTGTACATACATTTGGAGTTGGTATATATCGCATCGTTCGTTTTCATGATTGTTTTTCTCTGTCTTGTCTCTGTTTCAGCACACATCATCTCCACAGCCAGAAACTTCGCATTTTCCTGGACATCCTTCACGCAATATCCGACACGATATCGGTGATGAACTCGACGTGAAGGTTTGGAGTGGAGATTTCTGTATTTGAACTGGAAGAGGAGATCAACAATCATGGACGAGGATGAAGATGGATCTGGTTGTTCGGGAGGATGCAGTGGACCTGGGATGATGGATTTATAGACGGTTGGGATCATGGGAGGATGAGAGGATGGGACGAGGTATGACTATGGACGAGATGAATGGATCAGAAGGGATACCAGGGGTGCAGTTGGATGCAGCAACTGCACGTTTGTTTCAAGCCTTCACTTTGTTTTTGCGACAAGAGCAAGAGAACCAACAAAAGGAGGCTTTGGAGAAGAAGATGCTTGGAAGGGTGATCGACAAGTTCGATCTATTTGGTGGGAGAGACATCTTTGAGTACTTGAGATGTTACAAGATGGAGATGGATTTGGATCAGGTACCGGAGAAGGAGATGATCGAGACGTTTGAACTCGCTGCGGTGCTTGAGATAAGAGAGCATGTGAAGGGTCTAGCAAAGCATTTTAGGAGGAATTGAGATACATTTTCACATGCGCTGATGGAGGAGTATTTCTTGGGAAACTCAGATCGAGTAACCAAGAAATCATTTTTGGAATGGATCAACCAACCTAGCAAAGGTTTACAGCCTACAGAGCTGTTAAAGGAGTTCGAGAGATAATTTTCTCAACTATCTCGGGTGGACAAGCTAACCTTGGAGAGCTACAAGACGGAGTTGTTTCTTCAAGCTGCAGATGAACCATGGCAGGAACAGTTGGAGCTACTTCTGGAGGATGGGGATGAAGAAGAAGGGTTAACAAGAAATTGGGAGGTTGTGCATGAAGCTGTTGAGCTTGTTGTCCGAAGACAGACAAGAAAAAGGATTACAAGGTTGACACCTGCAGCGCTGACTACATCAGTTCGGGTAGTATCTGAGGTTCAACCTCCAGTTGTGGTTGTAGAGGAGAAGGATCCAACCATCGAGGACCTACAACAAAAGATGCAAGATCTGCAAGCTAAGGTTACTAGGTTGGAAGATAAGGGATCGTCGATCAAGATGGAGCTTGTACCCAAACCAGCTTGGGTACATCACTGCCTGTGGTGTGATGGTACTGACCATCAGCGAGATGATTGCATCGACTTTGCAGAGTCTTTGCAACGAGAGGTTATTTCTTGGGAGGATGAAAATGTAAGGTTCAGAAGTACATGTACTCTCTTTCAAGCCAACGTTGGTAAAGGAGGAATGAAGAGATTGATGGATGATTACTTTACGACATTTGCAGTTGTAGCTACCGAAGCTACAAGTTATGGTGCTAGGGTGGAGGAGTTTGAGCATGATCTCCATAGAGATGGTTTGGGTGAGCAAGAGGATCTAAACGAGCTCAAGTTGGATACTGCATCCACGATGCAGTGCGAGAAGAACGACCAACAAGATACTTCTTCAGGGAAGCTAGCTCAGGAGGATAGTGTTCAACATGAAACTATTCTTCCTGAACAGACAATGGAGGACGATTCTTCACAACTGAAGGAGATGGTTGGGATGCAAACAATGAATATGCATGATCTGATTGCATGCAAACAACCAGATATTGGTATAACGATGGGTGTGAAAGGAGATTGGGAGGAGCACATTCGAGATACGAAGGTTGGGTTCCTATCACATGAGGTTTTGGGTACGACTACAAGGGAAGTCCATGATGCCAATATTGACATCATCAAGGACGAGCAATCTACTGAGGGCGAAGGAGAGTGGACGGATGCTCTCGAGGCTACGGGTATAGGATGATGGGTAAGGATGGCTTACAAGGGAGAAGCCATTGCTGAAGGTGATTATGTTTGAGAGGTTGTGAAAGTTTACATGTGATTTGGGTTGAAAGAAGATGCTTGAGAGGTTGTGAGGATTTTGAGAAGAGATCAGGGAAGATGATGGTTGAGGAGGATATCATTGTACAGCGAGATAACGATGGTTGCGGTTGAGGATTTTTGTTACAACAGTGTGGTTCTTTTTTTTCAGAAAAACAAAAAAGAAGAGAGGATTAGGTACGATGACATGTACTGACTTGAGGTTGAGGGTTCCAGTCAGATATATGATGATGATTGGTTCATGGATGATGTCTATTACGACACTTGGGTCATAAACCTCGACGATGAGGTTCTACAAGACGGATGGAAGACCTTTCTACGATATGATGAGTTATTCTTTTTATGTCTTCGCATATTGAAAGATGTGTAGATCTAGAGGGGGTGATTGGATGGGAGGTTGGAGAAGAAAGTCGATGATGGATCTAGGAAAGATCATGGCAAGGTAGCAACTTCAAGATGACAATCATGTTGCAACCTTGAGGATGGGGTTGATTGAGATGTGGGGAGTATGACAAGATGAGAATGACGAAGTGCGTGCCGGTCCACTCCTTGGTTGGTATCTCTGGTGCATACCGGAGGATGCACAGGTTCAGAGGGGGTGGATGTCGTGTCGTGGACCGGCTCCTATCTGAAATTCAGACTTCGATGCTTGTCACTCCAAAGACACTCATGAGAAAGACAAGCTAGGCCTTAGCTTACGAATTTTTGACATCATTTCGGATCTCCATTTTCATCGCATAGATGGATAGAGCTCCTTGTCAGCTTTCCATAGGCACTTCGTCTACTTCGTTTGGACGCCTAGTGGAGAAGTTACAAGACTCGAAAGATGAAGAAAACAAGCTAGGCCCCAGCTTACGAGTTTTTGGCACAACTTTGGATCTTCGCTCTTAGCGCATCAGTGGATAGAGCTCCTTGTCAGCTTTCCATAAGCACTAGTGGAGAAGTTACAAGACTCGAAGGATGGAGAAAATAAGCTAGGCTCCAGCTTACAAGCTTTTGGCGCAACTTCGAATCTTCACTTTCATCGCATAGATGGGGTAGAGCTCATTGTCAGCTTTCCATAGGCATCTTGTTTACTCCGTTTGGACATCTAGTGAAGAAGTTATGCGATTCGAAAGAAGATAAAATCAAGCTAGGTCCTAGTTTACTTGCTGACTGGGTATTTGAGACTTCAGGCGTTATATCAAAGATGCAAGGGGCCTCCTTCATTATTATTATTACTGAGAGAACTTTATACGTACAGAGACTGTGACAAGGGAGCAGCTTAGGGGCTAGCTTGCGTCTGTGACTTGTCAACGAACGGTTCGGAAGATTTAGGAGTCCAATGCAAGCGCGCAAAGCGTCGTTGGGTTCAGATCTGTGCAGGCTACGCATTGATTCAAACAGTTTGGGAAGAGATAGATCGGGGAGTGCGTACTGAGAGAAATTGAGACGCAAGAAACAGATTTGAGATTCTCAGTTACCTGTGAAGGAGAGTTGGACCGTTCGGGCCGTTCCGGAGTCCAAACTTGCTGTCCTTGGATCCATCGGGATCAAAGCGACGAGTTCTACAGGAAATTGAAGACGATACGAGTTTTCATCGAGCGGTTTGGGAGTTCTGAGTGAAATTGGCTCGTAGGGAAGCGCTTACATCAGATTTTCATTCGTCTGCGATCTGAGATTGATTTGTTCTTCGCGATCGGTGAGCCAAGCTCTTTGTTCTTGGTGCCTACGCGATCAAGGAGTCCTGATCTACGCATAGGAGAAGACCATGTGTGGATTGGATTGTTGGTTTGGGTGTGGTGAGCAAGTTTGAGCCACAGGGAGCTGATTTACGTCAGTTTTTTGCAACCTGCGACGAAATTTCTTGCGTGGTTTTGCAAGGGGAACTCCAAACGGCTTGTTTCGAGTTCCCTTTGCAAAACCACGCAAGGAGAACTCAATTTTGGAATCTCGTTGGGTTCAGGGTAGCTAGATCTACTAGTCAGAGAAGATGGATATCAGTTTAGACGATTTGTTGTGAGGTGTGTGCGGTTTTAAGCCGCAGGGAGGAGTTTTTGAAGGTTCGGTCACCTGCGACCGAAAATCGGTGATATCTCGGCTGTTGGGAGTCTGATCTGAAGGTTTCTTGGGTTAACGGAGTCAGCGGAGGAGACCCTATCGACATCTGAAGTCCGTTTGGCGAAAGGAGAAGTCCACAGATAGTTCTTTTTCAGTTTCTTCGCTACAGGTTTTGCTCTTTTGAGTTTGTTAGAGTTCTGGTTGGCTATATACAGCTGGTGGTAGCTAGCTTTAGCTAAGAACTTGTACATGGATGTGATTTGGACTTGGGTTTAGATCGCGTGATACTGCAGTGGCTCTACTTGTTAGCAAAGGGAAGTTTCTCTTGCTTTGAGCTACGCTTCGGTGTTTTTGGGTCAGGGTTGAGAATCATGGGTTGTTTTTAAGTGCTTTGAAGTAGGTTACAGACCGCTCTGGTCTGTTTTTCAGTTCTGTGCTCTTAGGAGGAAGAACCGGCAGTGTACATACATTTGGAGTTGGTATATATCGCATCGTTCATTTTCGTGGTTGTTTTTCTCTGTCTTGTCTTTGTTTCAGCACACAGCATCTCCACAGCCAGGAACCTCGCGTTTTCCTGGACATCCTTCATGCAATATCCGACATGATAACGTGCGGAGAAGCTATCGCGAGATATAAGTCGAGTGATATAAGCCATTTATCTTATTGTCTTACTAGTTGCAGAGTGTTAGCAGGAGCGGAGCGCGCCGCATTTTTTGATCGACGAAGTACCTACTCTTCATTGAAGCGAGTTACTGACGAAGAACTCAATTGTGACGAAGAACTCAATTAGTGGCGAGGAAGTCGATTACTGCCTATTAGTCTTCGGAATTTGTCTTCTTCTCGCAACAGAAGCATCTTCTGATGAGTGCCCGGTCTTGTCTGAGACACTGAAGTGGGAGGGGGAGTTACGGCTGCTGCTCGATCGTCTTCTCCCGATGTTTCTTCCTTCTCCTCGCACTTCTCTGTTGGTCCATATCTTGCCAACTGATCTTCTGTCAAGTCCTCCTTGGACACGTACAGATAACAGAAGAACGGGGTAGGTGTCCTCCTCCTGCTGGGGTGCCCAAGTACATCAACTCTGTCTGAACGTAAGCGTGGAAGAAAGCGCCCCCATTGATGGACAGTCCCTCCGAGATGACTTCCAAGAACTCCACGTCTTGATCTCCAAAGTATCTCGTCTTCTGTGCTTTCTCCTTGAGAAAGAGGTGAAGAAATACCTTCCCTAGAAGACGCTTCCACAGCTCCCGGTAAGCTTCTACCTTCCATCCATTCCTTCCCTGTCTATCTTTCAGGAAGAGACAAGTCGTGCTTCCAAGCACATGCCACTTCCTTTGAGATCATAGATAAGATCTTCTTCTCGAGCTCGTATCCTCGGTTCTCGGATTCTCGCTTGTAAAAAGACCCTGTGCCACCACTCCGTCATCCAAGAAGATGGTCTTCCACGAGCGACCCATGCCTTCACAGATACAAGGTTGCGAGGAGGCAGTGCTGCCCAAACCTCCTCCAGAAGACCCTGATCCGCGAGGTTCCAGTCCCACAGAAAGAAGTTGAGACCCAACTTCTTGATGAAGGGTTTGGCCTTTGCCAACTCTACTGCCAGCAACACCAACCCTCATGGATGCATCGACATGCTTCGAGTCTCTGTTACACTAAGTCACACGTACTTGCTGTGAGTCGAAGGCTCAGTCCTTCCCAAGTCCTCACAGTCTAGCTTCCACTCTCAGAAGTCGAATCTAGTCTTCCAAAAGCCAACTATTCCGTCTTCCGAGATTCTAACAGCGCTTCCTAAGTAGCTCTCATCTTTTGAGCTATATCTAAACAATCCTAACTAAGCAAGGCATCGCATGGATTCCCAAGAAGACAACCCACCTTGCATTTCATCCTACTTCCTAACAGAAGATACAAGATATGTGAGAAGCAAAGTGTACGAAAAGTTCAGAAGATGGTCGCGGACTCTTGCGGTGACAGTGGCCTCCAGGAAGACTCCGGGTACAGCTTCTGATTAATTGACGTACTCGGAAGACTTCCTGCAGTCAGGCTTCTCATCATTGATCTCATCTGTCTTCGACTTTTGACACGCAATCTAACCTCACAACAGACACGAAACATTCATACTTTGTTCTTCCGACTCCTTATCTCTCATACACACTTAGAAGAAGCTTGCTGCATGACGGGAAGACATGACTCTCGATCATTCTCTCCAGATTCTGCCAGCAGGGCTTCTCACAACTCTCTTCTAAGTTCGAAAAGAAGAAGGAATACGTTGCTATGGATCAGATAGAAGAGATCCGTAAAGGACCCTCATGTCTTCTCACGTATTCTGCCAGCCTTTCCAATCTTCTAGTCTCTCTAGGAAGATGTGGATTTGAGAAGCTCGGAAGATCGAGAGACACAGGCCTGGTTCCCAACTTCCAGCTTCTCGAAACAACAATCAACTCACCAAGTCACTCAAGGTTCATACCAAGCTTCTCTCAACACAAAATCCAATCCAATCCAATCTTGATACGAATGAACACAATCGTCTTCCAAAGACATTTAGACATTCAAAAGCGTCTTTCGAAGATGTTCAAATCTTCAGAAGCGTCTTCTGTCCAGGGGTTCGAGAACAAAGGTGTGATAGGGTAGAGAAATTGATAGCTAAGTGATCGAATATAAGAATGAGAGGTGGGGGAAGCTCGATTCCAACTTGGGAAGAAGTGAGAAGATGGCTGTCAAAAATTGGACAGCGGTTCTGCGCCCAATTTTCGTAGAAGAAAGTTCAGGGTAGAGGAATCGATCGATGGGCTTCCTACAAACGAACGGGGAAGCACGGAGGACATCAAATCAGAGACGGGAAGCAGTGGGAAGGAGAAAAGAACATGAGAAGAACCTCAGTACTGCTTCCGGCTACTTCTGTTGCACCGTCAGTCTTCCAGGCGCTTCCAACCTTCAATTCTATCTTCGATGTAGCACCACGATCCTGCTTCTGCTGTCAATCTTGAGTTGCGTCCCTCTGCTGCTTCAATCGATGCTAACTTCTCCTTCGAACCCTCTCTAATAAACCCTCGATGTCTGCTTCCTGAAATCTGCAGGGATTCCTTCAGCTCGATTGTACTTCTGGTTCAACAGAATCGACCGCACTCTCTCTCTTGCCTTAACTCGATCCTACGAGTTCTCAATTCCACTTTCCTTGCTTCCACGACTCAATTCTGCTACCTCGATTGCAATCGACCTTCAAAGCACAGTTGGCCTTAGGTGCGGGAAGCAGTCGACTGATTTCGTGCTAATGTACCTCGCTAACGTACCTCGTCTCCGTATCTTCCCTGCGCGATTAGAGGTTCGACTACCTTGACCTATCTACCACTACCATGGTGGCTATCTGGTAGGTACACCTACCCCTTGCCTAGATGGCACGTAGTTGGTGCCCATGCAGTCGTGGTCACTGTCTTCCGTTTTCTATCTTTTGGAAGACACCCGTCTTCCGCCTTCTAGAAGACACAACCGAGAAGATGTCTTCCCGGAAGATGTCCGTCTTCCGTCTTCTGAGAAGTCGACTTCTCCTTACAAAAAGAGCTTAAGATCATCTTTCCTCTAAGCAAGGTGTAATCTTAAGTAACAAAGTTATTTCAATTACATAGACATGTTATTAACTTCAAAAATTTCAAAAAATCAGAAATCCTGTAATTTGTGGACACCACAAGGAGCAATCGAGGAAGACTTTGGCTCACCTTGCAAATAACTTTTCAAAAAAACAAAAATATCTTCTAGAACTACCACGCTGACAGATTGGACGAGTTTTGATCAAGAGAGAGCTGTCATGGCTGTCTCTACCTTGGTCCAGTTAGGAGCAGCATCAGATTCTAGTTCTTAGATTAGGGGCTAGAAGGAACATGTTTTTACTCCAGTTCTTGAAAGATAAAGATAATGTTTAAAGATAAATAGGATATATTATTCTTAATTTAAAAGAACTATTTAGAAAAGTCAACCAACATTTTAGACAGCTGCGCACTGAGTTCAGAGGTTTAGATAGAAGAAATACACATGGGGGCTACTTTGGCTTCTTGGTGAGGTGTCAAGGCACATGCGCTGCCCTCTTAGTTGTGTAGGTCACATGGTAGTTAGGTAAGGGACCAAAATTCGACCCAAGGAGTCTCATGTCTGTTGGGTGCTTAAGGAGGGATGTTTTCTCTCCTGCGGATGAAGAATTTGTTGTGTTAGTTAGTAAATCCACGACGAAAGCAGGATTTGCTGTACACACAGTGTCCCAGAGGATGTACATTGTCAGTCTGTCTTATCTATCCTCTGCTATATGATGTTTGAATGATTTTGTTACACCTTTGTTGAGTTGGAAGGAGACTGGAAGGTTGGAATGCATTTACAATATACAGAAAGCTCAAACATTTGTGGTATAAAAGACAACCAGAAGGGAAGCTTCAAAAGAAGCTGAGAAGAGAGACTGAGTATTTCTGAGTTATTGCTCTACTGTGTTAGTAAGGTTGCCCGCTCGAAAGACGAGAGAAATCTGTGGTACTCACATTTTATCTTCTTTTAATTATTTTATTTTATTTTATTCATTTAATTGATCTATATGAATATAATAATATAGAGATAAATCATGAGTAAGTTAAATATTTGTTTACTGGAGTATTTTCCTAAACTCGAGATATAGAAGCGGGAACATGAAATTATTTCTCATAAGAAGCACGTAGTTAGGAGTTATTGTGACATTCCCTAAAATATATAGACGAGGTCGACCATGGATTAATAAGGCGGTGGGAGGGGACGTCTATTTGAGAGGCAGACGCTCGGATGTAACGCCCGTTGCTAGTCAACGGAAGATCAGGACTTCGAAGAAGTGAGCATACTCATGTATGTGCATACACATGCATGTACATAGAGATAAGTACAGTGCTATACGAATTAACGGGATAATTTGGGCCGAACAAAAGAGGAGGAGATGACAAAATCAAACGCCTACTCACCTAACGGGGTATGGGGATGAGGCCTTTCAATCGATGACAACCGAACTACCAGTTGCTACCTAGTAGGCCAGTTCAAATTCCAGAAATTCAAGCCGTGCCCTGACTAGTCCATGGGAGTTCACTTCTTCGTTCACACCAAAGAGACTTAGTTGGTTCACTTTGAAGGTATAGAGACGCTTCAACACAACTAGGGAAGATTTCAAGCATTTTGAGGAGCTTCGAGAAATAGCAAGAGAGCTTAGGTGGTACACTTGGCAGGATCATCAAATTCGTGAACTAAGGATGTTTGGAAGGCCTTCATATCGCTCGTCTTTCTTTCCTTTCAAAGAAGACCTCGGGTCAAAAATGAGTCTTTTACAACCTCCCTCATACGTGTGTACTTGAGTACACACGTATGGGGGAGGGTTTAGGGTACCCTAGTACCCTAAACCCTCAAAACAGAATGCTTGCATTAATATAAAGGAGCAAAGTTAATATTTCGCGAAGTTAATAGAGATACTTGTTCACGTGAAAGCTCTCTGCAAATCGCCACTAGAACAAACGTGGAAAATTTATCTACATGGTCCAGCGGAAATGGAGATAAACAGGTGACCTTGATCGCGAAAGAATGGAGTCTGTCCATCGTCGATGCGTGAAATCACGAGTCCGACATTTCGCGTGGACCCAGAGGTAGTTTGCGGGAACTCAAGAAGCGCCACGGTATGTGTAAGGGTATGCTGTCAGGAACGGGCTCTTAATTGTCAGGTGCATTACGTTATCAAGCCGAGTCTCATCTTCTTCCTCGATTTCCCGCTGCTTTTCTGGGGCGATGCAACGCGAGTCTTTACTCTTCGAGATTGTCTGTCAGTTACGGAATCTCAGAGTCCAACACCATGCGACACTTGTTCCCTCTTAGCCACATTCCCAAGCAGCGCCTTTAAGATTATAACTTGTTCATCAAACTAAAGTCATAAAACTCCGAAGCATTCTGTAGTCGGCCCATCATTAGTGCCTGGTAGAGCTGCTTGGGAACAGAATTCTCTTATAGGGAAGGCCGGTCTATGATACAGTATGGACTACTATGGGTAGTGGACGTTAGTTGGTTGCAGGCTGACTGGGCGAGGAAATGAATGTAGATAGGATGCCAATTATTTTCGGAGTTGTGCGAGAATTCTTACAGATTTAGGTGAAAAGAAATTGAAGTATAAATTGGTCATAGTTGGTACGGAATTCCATCGTGCTGGTGCCGACATGTTTGTCATGAATGAAGAGAGAGAGAGAACCTCCATGGTGTTTAGATCAGGGAAGTGGAGGATGTAGTCATAGAGAGGAAAGCTCTATTTGGAGGAGACTTCAGAGGAATCGAGACGAGTTGTTATATGTCCACCTTTTAGTCGTAGGGCCTCTTCCCGCTAGCAGAAGTTTTACTCCTCACAAGGATCTATGAGCCAGAGAAAAACTGTTTCCTTCACAATGGTTTGGTTTTTCGTCAAGTTGCGGAATTGCGGTCTAAAACCGACGCTCCAGAGTTTTTGGGTAGGGGTTCCCTCCCCTTAACTCCTCCAACGGTTTAAGGTTCTGGGACAGCGTAAATAAGGAAATCACGCCACGTACATTACATTTTTGTGTTAACGCTTCGCGCGTTCTTGAGTCTGCATACACACATGCACTTTTCCGCCAAAAAAAAACACTACTATGCCGTGTGAAGATAGCAGCAGCTAGTGCAAAAACAAAGAGAGGTTCGTCCGTCGCGCGCACAGAATCCCCCACGCAAGTATTCCGAAAACCTCCCTGTGGGAAGAGGCCCTTAGAGGTGCACGACCTGTGAGGAACTGGAGCCTGGTTTAGGAGTCTAAGTATAGTACGAGAGTAGCTCAGAGTACGTTTTGGGTGTGGACATTTATAGCAAGATCCTTGTTCAAGACGTCCCTCTAGCCTGATCGTGGGTGATACCTGGTTGTTTTCCTACGGCCTTTACTTGTGCGAGGCGGTGGGACCTCTCGTTGGACGAGGATTGTAATCATCTGTGATTATTGGCGCCCTATCGGACCTCGATCAGTACACGCTCGCATGTGGCTTTACCTGTAGATTTCTGTACGGCAACTGAGCTTCTGAGCTGAAAAGTCTAGGACTACTAGAGCGTCAGGACCCCAGAATTGATTGCAACTCGTGTCGACTATGAACATCGTCAAGGTTGCATGATACGCCTGTGTATATGGTTGCGCATGAAAAGATACAGTACTTACACAGTCTTGCAGTCTAAAAGGTAGAGCATTTTATTGTTCTCTGGCTGACGGAATAAGTGCTTCCGCTAAAAGGCATGGTCGTCTGTTTGACGCCTGCGATACTCAAAATAACTGGAACGTTCGGTTCTCTGCTATCATCCTCCTTTATTGACAGCGTAACGCCAACATCCTCCACGATTACTGTGGGCGTTGTGAAACTTGTGATTCTCATACCAGTTTAGTAGCATATACGCAGCCTCTTTACCCGGCCGAGTTATCTACATATGTTCTTCGGGTCGAGCTTTTGCTTTTATCTCTTTCCAAGTGTTCCATCATTCAGAAAATGCATTCCTGTCGGAGCCCCGGAGGGGTTCACTTGTGTTTCTACACAAGTACTGCCGAGTACAGGAGTGGGGACTCTGTGTAATCTCAGATGCTAGCCCTAAGTACTCTCATGGAGCACTGCAGTTCTGTACCTTCGCCTGACGTTCGCAAGCGAGTTTCTGTTTAGTCGCTAAGGAAGTTTTCTTTCTCATGCCTTCAATTGCAATTAGCATCATCGCCCAGCGGGAAAGATTAATTGTTTCTTATCGCCACGAAGTGGTGGAAATGTACGGCCATTCACTGCTGTAAATTGGTGTTTGGAAAAGGTGAACCCATATAGTCTCATAATAAGCCTCAAGATTCCCTGCTCGTCGAGATAGAGTATAACGTGGCATAGACGCACTAGAGTTGGTTTCATGGTAGTCTTCGTCATTAGGTCACGCCAGCGCTGGCAGCTCTGGGTTGAGAAAGGATAGACAGGAGAAACTCCGCCGGTGAAACCTCTAGAGTAGAGTTTCAGTAAACTAATTGACATCGAGAGGGTGCAGTAACTTCAGAGCAATGGATAATATACAAGAACACTGCCAGATCCTAGAATCCACAGACAGCGGGAGATCCAACTGGTGGAAGGATATCCCATGGCTAAACCAGAGTACGATGCATCATTACAAGGTTTAACGAAGGCGACCTAAGGCACGGGATGGGGCAATAATTTGACAGCTTGTTCAAACATACTGAGTGTCGTCCCGGATCAGCAAAAATATCAAGATGGGAAAATTTAAGGATGTTTTGATTCCGGAGGCCTCCTTCAGAGATTTTCCAGCTTACAGGGCAGCTCTGTGGGAGACGAGGCTTCGTTTCTGCCGTCGAGTTTTCGCCAGATCCGATGCCGACTCGGAAGTGCTACTCGTTACCCAGCGGAGTGAAAATCAAATGAAGCGCACACTTAACTGGTACGTTCTCGTGTATATCAAACTCTGAGGCTACCCGATACTTAGGTCTTAGAACCGGCAAGTTAGATGCCATGGCCAAATTTACAGGACATCATCTGGTCTTGAGAAACTAAGGAAATTGATTTCTACATGCCGACGATGGTCGTACTTTATCGATTTCACTGCAAACCGCCGGTCGAGAGTGTACTGATGTTTGGAGAAGTTGTCTTACTGAGGCTAGCTCCCTTTCTCTCTGCCCTTCTGAAATAACGATGCCATTGCGTAGAGTGCATTCTTGTCTGCCTGGAACTCACTGACGGTGAAACAAATAATTATGGTGTTACGGTGATCTAGTGGTCATTCCATCTCACTTTTGGGAGGGCCCTTTACTGCTTGCAGGTGGGACTTGATATGGATGTCCATAGGCGCTGTTGTAGGAGCCGGGATATTCGTTGTGACGGGAGCGCAGGCCAAGTATGCTACCGGACCAGCTATTGTTCTCTCTTATGTTGCTGCCGGCATATCTTGTATGTTATCAGTCTTCTGCTACACGGAATTCGCCATAGAAGTTCCCGTCGCAGGTACGATAAGTCGCCATTTGTGAAGCTTTGCAGCTTTCCTCGTGGTTGAATACTGGCATGGGACTGGGAGAGGACATACGCAGACGATCTCTACTTTCCAGTTTCTGAAAATTGTTCAAGGAAATAAATCTGGTTGCCGATGTTATTTCCAACAGATCAAGCAACTAAGATATCGACTACTTTAAGGCTAAGATTCTGGTTGAAACTGTAAGCACAGGATGCCTCGCATGCGCAAACGGGTTTCGGTTCTTAGTTCCTAACTGTGTCCAACAACACTCGAGCGAAACGTGATATACGATTAATTAACGTGGGCACCGCTCCATAGGATTGTCAAACGGACTGAACGAGAGTTTTCGCACATGCAGGTGGATCATTTGCCTACTTGAGGGTAGAACTCGGAGATTTCGTTGCTTACATAGCAGCTGGTAACATTGTTCTGGACTATGTCGTCTCCTCGGCCTCAATTGCACGGGCGTGGACTTCCTATTTCGCAGCCCTGATCAATCGGCGTCCGGATGATTTGCGCATTCAGACCGACTTGCCTGAGAATTACGATAAGTTGGATCTCATAGCAGTCGGTGTTTTGTGGTTAACCGGATTCCTTTCAATTGTCAGTGTCCGCGCCACTTCCACCGTCAACTGGGTTTCGTCTATGATCAGCATGGCAGTCATATTCTTCATCATCGGCGCCGGGTTTGCCAATGCTCATTCTGAGAATTACACCCCGTTTTTACCCTACGGAACTCGTGGCGTCTTCTCAGCTGCAGCTGTTGTCTACTTCGCGTATCTCGGCTTTGACGCAGTAGCTACATTAGCTGAGGACACCAAGAATCCAGCACGAGACATTCCAGTTGGCCTTCTCGTATCGATGTCGCTGGTGACTGTACTCTACTGCTTAATGGCCGTATCTCTCTGCCTAATGCAGAAGTACGTCCAGCTGTTCCAGAGAAAAATGAGTAGTTAGCTCAATGGTGCTTTTGAGTCGCATGGACACCCATCTATGTCGCATGGTTACGTTTCGCGACGTCAGGACTAACATCCTTGTGCTACTCGTCATTTGCAGCTACAAAGACATCGACCCGCAAGTTCCCTTTTCTTTCGCCTTCAAATCTGTGGCCGGATGGAATTGGGCTCAATACATCGTGGCATTGGGAGCCTTGAAGGGTTTGAGCACTGTTCTACTCGTCGGTAGTACCAGCCAGGTACTTTATTTCTGGATCAGCTTTCGGTATTTCCTTCTCATAACCGCATTTTCGGAGTTTCTGGTTCGGATTTGTATAGAAATTCTCCGAATTCCGTCCAACACCAGATTCTTGCGTATCGACCTGTCGTGAAATCTGCAGTTTCATAGTGAGTTCAGTGAATTGGAAGGAACGCGTTTCACCTTCTTTCATCCCTGGTAGCTCCCTAACTAAACTCTCCTCCAGCCCTTGACGGGCTCTCACTCAAAGGAAGGCTTATGTAAGAAAGTAATGTGCATTGTCTTCTACTTGTTGAGTAATCTCTTAGAAACATTGGTTGTCTTCTGGCGAATGCAGGCTCGTTACATAGCACACATTGCCCGGACACACATGCTACCGGTGTGGTTTGCCCACGTGGATTCTAAGACCCAGACCCCTATTCGTGCAACGGTGACCATGTTGGTTATGACTTCCGTTGTAGCACTCTTCACGGATCTGGACGTACTCTCGAAGCTACTGTCAATCAGCACACTGATGATTTTCATGCTGGTAGCTGTCGCCCTCATAGTTCGCCGTTACTACGACGCTGCCAGAACCTCTCGTCAGACACTCTTCTGTGTGGTATCGCTTATACTATTGATTGGCGGATCCTCGATCGGAACAGCTCTGTATTGGCGCTTAAGTGACGGCTGGTATGGCCATGTGATCTTCGTCGGAACTTGGTTCACCGCAACTGGAGTTTTATGGTTCTTTCCGATCGTGCGACAGCCCGAAGTTTGGGGTGTGCCTGTCGTACCCTGGATTCCGTCAGCATCGATTTGTGTGAATATCTTTCTAATGGGTTCCATAGATGGGGACTCGTTCATACGCTTCGGCGTTTGGACCGGCATAATAGTGGTTTATTACATTTTTCTCGGCCTTCATGCTTCTTATGATGCAGCGATGGAGCTTCAGCTGCAAGAACGGCCCCATAGACTGGGTGACTTTTTATCTGCTCCGAGCCCAAGTATCATGCGATCTCCGAAACCGAAAGTCGTCACTGCGAAGAGCCCCAGGCACGGAGACGATCATCGATATCTGGAAGAGGACGACTATGCAGCGCAGCTGTCTGCACCAACCAGTCCGCTAAATCTCGTACCAACGTAGGTTTGCGTCTCTTTCACTTAATACAATAGAATGATGCTGCTCGAAAGTCAGGCATGATGTGGAGGTTAGAAAGACGTGAAGAGAGGAGAGGAGCAAGAACGTCAGTCCCTCGACTGAAAGAAATGAAAGCTCGGTCGTCGACAGCTACCTATGCACTTGAGACTGTTGGTAGATCCATCAGTCCTCCCTGTCTGTAACTGTACATTGTTCTGTTAGAGACATTTCCTTCACATCTGTGTAAGATCAAATTTGGCCCTAACCGTTGCCTGAAAAAATGACAAGAATTCTATAAATTTGTCGTGTACGATGCTGATTTGTTTGCCTACGTTACTGCTCGTTCGCTGCAAACTAAGATTTAGGCTGACCATGCACGGCTATATCATATATGCACGGATCTGGCAGCTGCTTGAAGAGCAGTGCGTGTTTTAATATACTAAAAAATAGTAAAACACGCGCTTCATCATCAAGCAGCTGCCGGATCCGGTCCACCGCACGTAGACATACCACGCTCTTGAACCTTCAGTCAATATCAAATAGGGGAAGTAATACTGATTTAACCTGACAAGCGTAATGGACCTTAGGTAATTGTACATGCAAGGGTCTGTTTGCGGCGTGATTTTGTTCGTTCAGTCGTAATTTTTGTCACGGCAAGTACGATCAGAATCAGACACTCGAAATATCTTGCTCGAACGACAAGACGGCTGTGGTACCGCAGCTTTACAGCTTCATCAGACCGCGTTCAGAGCATAGTTAGTCTCACGTGTCCTGTGTGGCCTTTGCAGCATGGGTACAGGGGCAATTCAGTGGACAAGAAATGTCATTCGGCGTTTCGAGGACAGTAGTAACTACCAGAGTAGCCAGATGAGGCAGATGGATCAAAGATGGAGATGTTGGAGGAGATAACAACAAATGCGAAAAGTTCATCCTTACTCCAAATGACTGCAAAAGCACTGCAGAAAGCAGTCGGGAATTCGAGCAAGCAAGTAATCAAATTTACACACCAAGTGGACACAGGAAAGACGGTGAAAGAAGATGAAAATTTGCCAGTTAGAAGTTTGTAAAACAGAATCACGCGACTATATATGTAGACCGGTAATCTCCTACGCCAGCTTCAGGCAAGGGAAGCTTCGGGTATATGCCGTCCATATATAGTCAATCCAGAGTAATCCTTACACCTGTGAAGAGCCTATGCATCTCACACCCGAGACGGAACTCTAACAGTTTACAACGAAACTACTGGCAACACAGAAATTGTTTCGCGTATGTGCCCAGATTCAAGATACAGATTGCAGAAGGAGGCAGCGCTAGCGGAGGAAACTCTTTGAAGAGCCGCGTGGATATTTAGGGTGCAGACGATCCGTCAATCTTCGTGCATGAAACGGAATTCGGCACAATTCCACAGAGCTGCGATCCGTGGGCAAGATCCCAACCGCAGCCAGTGCATGCTAATTTCACACTTCTACTTCCACTGTTGTACTCCACAGATTGATTTTCTATGTCAGGGCACCAATCCTCCTTCAGAACGCCCCACAACGTACGCATGATGACGAATCATACGTCGAGGCGTACTGTGTCTACGATGCCGCTTGTGGTGATGGAAGGAAAGAAGCTTTCCTCCGGATCCCTTTCTGAATGGCTCATATATGAGGATGCCGATCGCAATGCTCACCGAACCATGAAGAGAGAGAACCACCAACATATTCCCACTGCGACTCCAGTAAAGACAGAAGATAGGTAGACACTGACAGATAAAACTGACCGTGCAAGTCGAATGGTGCGGAAGCCGGAATCGCTAGAGGAGCACTTATCGAACAGCTATGAAGTTTTGTTTATTTTCGCATGGTTAGATATGGGGACGAATGGAGCTCGGAGGCCGAAAGCTTGCACTTGGTCGACGGAGGACTACATGGTACACTCCTGGCGGAAGCTCTCTACTCTGTAAAGTCTTGATCTGCGGAATATCCCTCCCAGTGCAGTATCGAATTCACGTGGATGTCGGACCAGATGGACGAGATTCTTTGGCCGTACTGCAAGAAATAGGGCCATGATAAACGACAGAACCAAACCCCACTTCAGTTTCCGTTGGCTATTCATTGCGTCGCGTGTTTCTTCAGTTTCTGCGAGAAGGTTGTCGTTTCTATTGACAGTGAATGCAGAAAATTGGACATAAGGATCGTATCTGAATGATTGCAAAGACAAAAAGAGACCGGGTAGCTTCACAGGAACTGAGACAGACAGTGAACTTCAGATGAGTGAATCCGTACTAACGCAGGATACACTTGGCAATTTGGACGAGAAACACAGTCGTAGGAAGGTCCGATCTCTCATATGTTCGAAGCAAGGATGAAACACTGAGTGAAGGATTTATCGTAACTTCGGACATAAGAAGACCAGTACTGAGATGATATTCCTTTCAGTGAATATCGTAATTTAAATGCTGACTTGGTTCAAACTTTGAACTCATCAACGGCTGAACGGCTCGGCGTCTTCTTGAAACCAAATACGCGAGAAGACCTGTCGAAGGGCCGGGAGAGACAGACGAAGACATATATATGCTGCATCGATCGATCCTTGTGTTGCCGTTCTCATTTCAGAGACCGTTCCAACAGATTTTCACCCGTTAGGATTCGTCTTTATCTCGTGCTAAAGGTGTGATTTTTCCTTTACTGCGGAGTTCTACAAATTCAGGAGGCGGCGATTGATGGAGACGAAAAGCTTGGAAGTCTATCGTCGAGGTTGGCAACTATAGTCAGTTGCAATTTTTAAAAGGATGTTAATTAGCAGGGTGATTCATTACTCTTTCCTACTAATAAATGATTAAGGAGCCTGTGTGTAGACAGAATATTTGCTTCTTTGATTTGGCAAGAACGAGAGAGTGGGCAATGGAGATCCAGAGCTCCTAGGCCTGAGGTCGAACACCGATATGACTACAGTACTGTTTGGTGTGTGGATTACAGAACAGAAGATGATGGACCTTGACGGATTCTTATGAGTAAACGTTTCTTATCAAGAGTGTTGTATCTCGTTCGTTGAATGGCATGAGATTAAGGTGTAAGTATTTAGAGAGATGTGATTATTAGAATCCCAATCGTCAGCCGGTGACTAATGAACCAGTCATGATTCGAGACTTCGTGTAATCTGAAACCTCTAGTTCAGTTGTCTCCTGTGATATGTTTGGCTTAGTACGTACGATTCTGCCTCTACTGTAGGTCTAGTCGCAAATTCGTACCCTGCCGGCCTCAGACGGATATAGTGTCACTACTATAAGGGTTCTGCCGTTCCCTGTGAAGTCACGATGTGTCTGACTCCAAATCAGCTCTCTACGGTACATAGCGCAAGCCCTAAGCTACTGTAGGTCTTCAGAACCCCGCATATGACAGGCGGGATCGATCGTCGCAAGGTAACTGCATGCAAATCAAAGTGTGGAGGAGCAGTAGCCTCTGAGGTCTGCCTCACTCTGAAGCTCTGAATGAACTTTCTACATGGCGCGAGGTTTGTGGTTGTAAGATCACGGCATGCAAACGTATGGTGCGACGTTTACAGTCGCAAGCAAGGCGACGGAATGCAAAAGTAATGAGTGCCCTCTCTTGTGCCGTTGAATGTCAGACTGTTTTCAGTGGGGCATTTCACAGCAAGTTTATTATAATAATTTCCTTTTTAACTGTTCCACAACAGGACAAAGACAAGTGGTGGAACTGTCCTGTTCCCGTTGAAGACTAACGCTTATGCCTTCTAGCTTCCCATTTCTGCGTGAATATTCCGGAAAGCGTCCGAGCTTCGATTCTCATCTGGAAAATGCTCAAGAATCAGGTACCGCAAGCGCCTAGAGCGATGGTCGGAGTCTTGACATTGAGGTCCGTTCAAACTTGACTCAAGTTTAAGTCAGAATTGAGAGTAGTGCTAGGTTGAGCTTAGTTAGACCGTGCTCGTGGCCATTGCAAGTCTTTCGAGGCCCTACACTAGATACAAGATTGAGAGTTGCAGAAACTGTAAAGTTGCACTCCCTAGTTGTTCTTCCCATAATGATTATATTTTTTAATCATTGTTAGAAATGTGTTTACTTCTAACAATGTAACAAAGAAAATTATGCTTTTGAATTAGAAATTTCCTTTGTTAGAATACACATTTAATTGTTATAGTGATACATGTCCCTATAGAGGGATACTCTAAGAGATAAATATATGAAAAGTAATTGTATATAATTATTACATCATTAGTTTCGATTGAAAACAGACTCTAGTAAAGGTTCTTAAAAATTACACTCCTCTAATTGTTATATTTTTAATTAATTAATAATTCTGATACTCCCGAGCAGTAACAATTAAAGAGTATATACTGTATACCCCATAGCTAGGGAAGAGCAAACGTCGGTCGAAAAGAATCCATGAGGCCACCACTGATCATGATTCACAAGAGAAAAATATCACAACAAGTGCACTGGTTTTGGTTAGGCATAGAACCACAAAGTAGTTTATTAGGTTGCCATGAAAAAGACGGATTCCAAAGTTTCTAGAATTATAATGATTGTCAAATATCAGCCTCATGCTCAACATAAAGGTGACTAGGGATAAATATAATAGACTAGGGAATCTAATCTAAAAGTGCACGTTTAGGTAGGGTCTTCTTTCCGGGTGAAATACATTGAATTTCTGAAGTATTTGCTTAGGTTTTAGAGTACTTAGTGTTAGCCTCAGGGTTAAAGTGTTCTAAATAGTTACGGCCTCCGTTGCTGTTTGAAGTATCATGACCTGTCCTTTAGGACATTTAGGTAAACCTTTTCTTTTCAGTTACGATATCGGTTTAAGTTTTAGAGTACTTTTAAGTTTAATTCCTTATAAACAACTATCCATGGTTCCAGTAGCGATTATGTTCCTCAGATATCAATTGTCCGTTCAGTAATGTGTACTTGAATAGATGAGAGAACCCTATACCGTAGTGATTTCGCGTTGCAGAAACCTCACTGCGTGAACCGAATCCGAGATTTTCCTCAAAACTCGAAATGATGTAAAAGATATGTTAGAGTTTGCATGAAATGGTGAAATAGACATCTCTTCGTTGCACGAAAAGTAAAAGCAAGTCAGCGAAGTAAACTATCTAGAACAGTGCACATATGCGTGATTCAGCTGTCAATATTTTGTTATGTGTTTTCACGATAAGAAATGCGTTAAGGTTTTTCACATAGCGAGATTTGAGATTTGAGATAAACTTCTGAAATTTTAATCAACTGAATTTCCAATCGTTATCCAATATAAATAAATAAATAAATAAATAAAACTATATAAAATATAATTAATATTTTATTTTCTCTATAAAGAGCGCTAGCATCGGGTCGTCAGTTCACAAGCGACCATCACTGATTCATTCACTATATAGTCACCATTCGCTGTTTTTCGCATATAGGGCATTAGATTTGGGTCACTCATTGCCTGATCACCAACTTTAGGTCGCTGGTCGCCGGTCTTTGGTTACCTATACTACAAGTCGCCCATCTCTGTAGATAGTGCGTCAGTCTCTTTAGGATTGCATCACATATAAATAACAAATTTATGTTATTCATTTTGTCATATATTTAAAGGTGACCAATAGTGCTAACTCTCACACTAAATACAAATAACATTAGATTGTTATTTCGTATATGTATATACAAATAAATTATTATTTCATATATGTTAATAATAATAATAATTTATTTTTAGTAGATTTGATCGTACGATTGGATGGTTGGTCGTAGGTCGTCCCAGGTGTTGGGTCGCCAGTCGCTGGCCTTTCGTCGCTCGTATGCACGTGTCGCGAGATCGCCGGTCATCTCGAGCGCTGGGTCGTCGATCGTCTATCTTGGGTTGCTCTTACACAGGGGTCGCTGGTTGCCGGTCGCCTCGAGCGCTAGAATGTTATGTCGTTGGTCGTTCTTGCTGACTTCTAGTTATCATTTGTCATTCATTGTCGATTGTCTAAAAATTATATCAAGACCATCTTACGTAATATATGAAAATAATAACATATTGTTATTTCTTGTATGTAAATAACAATTTTATGCTGATTTATTTGCTATCGATTTAAAGATGACCAAGGTGCAAACGTCTTTAAAAAGTTTGAATAACAATAAGTGATGTTTTACATTGCAAACGACAACATCTTGTCATTTCATAACGATAAATAACAACTTTATGTCGTTTATTTCCTCATCAATTTAAATGTGACCAAGTCATCAAGAGCGCAGTCGCACACATGAATAACAATGAGTTGTTATATATTTTACCATTCATTTAGAGGCTATAAGAGACACTAACTATGTCCAAGCTAAGTATGAATGACAACATTGTTATTTGCACATGTAAATATATCAAAAACGTATATAACAACATACTGATATTGCATCATTTCTTTCATTTTGTCGCTCATTAAAGACGGACTATGATCGCTAGCGCCTAAGGTTATTTCATACGTGTAGATAACAATATGTAGTTATTTAGCATATGTAAATACATCCAGTTGTCATCTCACATATATAAATAACAGTATATTGTTATTCACCTTTTTTTTTAGCATCCATTTATCTACTTTTAGATCAAGCTGCTTGGGATCCGAGGGGCAACCCAAAGGACGACCGGCAAGCTGAGGAGAGCCCTCAATGCTCACAGACCTCGGCTCCTGATCTTAGTGAAATGAGATTATCTGGATATCCTTAAATCAGGTCGTCAGCGACTTAAAGGCAACTAGGGGTGACGGCATTCGTATCAAGTATAAATAACAAGAAGTTGTTATTTCACACATCTAAATAACAATGTTATGTTATTATATTTTGTATCTTGGGACAACCTGAGGCCTACACCCGCCATGTGATCACTTGTTTGTCGAGTCGACTGCGCTCGGTGGATCGTTCACTCTCATAAATTTGTCGTCAGTGTTCAGTTGGTCGCCAGTTCTCTTTAAATGGGTCGTCGATGCCCATTTTGTCTCAAGCGCTTTGAACATTCATCGCCAATGTCATTTAGGTCGTCTCAATGACACCTAAACTATTCGTTCATCACGCTATGTAACGGAGGTGTCAGCGACTTGTATCGACTCCAATTCTTTTGGGCAGTTCGTATATGCGTACAAATATAACTGAGAGTATTCATTGATCAATGATATCATTGGAAAATTTTGTCCCAATGATGTTCTGGAAAATTTCCAAACATACATAGATTCTGAAATTATTTCTTCCCGTTACACAACCATATTCTCCCTCATGCTCCAAGTATATTTTAGTACCATTAGTTTATTCATAGAGTAAGATCGGAGAGCTTTGTTTAATATGAAGGCGACATGAGGTGATCAAATGACCTTTGCAAAATATGCGGAAGAGAAACCAGTGGGATATCTCTAGCCCTCGTCTTTCATGTAATTAACATGTAGAGTAAGAAAATAGTGATGATAAGTATTTGTTATTTCCATAGCATAGGTTCAGATGCTTTGAAGTGAAACATATTAACAAGTGGGTAGAGGCCCTAAGTACTATATATTCTAGGACAGTGAACAATCACGATACTATTTGTTCTACTCAACTTATCTTTTACTTGTTCTAAAATGTATTATATGAGTGTTTATTCAAATAGAGTCATGATTTAGGGATATGAATCAAAAGTGGAGATTTCTTCGGGAGATATCTTGCGGAGAACTTCCTTCATAAGTTCAATTATCTTATTATATTTTTCTTTAGTAAGAAGGCGGCTTGGGCTTGTATCAGGAACCACAAAGAGCATTTTCCCATCCAAAGAGCTTGCCCTGGGGAGGAGGTCACTCACTCCCCATTTTCGGTAGGGATTAGCCTTAACGCCCTCAAGGCACCGATTTTCGGTAGCGGATATTGTTGGGAATTTTATCATAGAGAATTTGGTGAGAAGTTGGTTGCACATATAATTGATAGAGCATGAATTATAAAAGATTACTTGAGTAAGTACAACCTATCTTTTATTCTTGTTTTATTTTAACTTATGTAACATTACATATTTCTTCTTTTTTTTGATCATATACAACTTGGGTTTAAACAAACTGAATATAGATTTTAAATGAGTTATACGAATCTCCACATTCCTTCGTTTCATGATATGTTTTGACACGGATTGTGAAGTCCACAAACTCATGGAGAAGAACCTCGAGTAGAGTCTTAATCTTTTGATCAAGATCTTTTTGACTCTTTTGCATTAGGGTCCTCACTGCGCATACCTTTTGTCAATGGTGCCCGGTTTGACTTCTCTTTTTGCACAAAGTTATGCAAGAATGAGTCAATGATAAGTCAAAGAACCATACATCTAACAACACAACAAGAAGTTGTTCTCACGTATCATTAGTGTCTCGAAGATAAGAAATAATTGATGCAATGAAGTTTCATCTGCAGAGAGGCATATGTGTCATTGCCTCTGCACAAACTCACTCCTATGTGTTGGACGGAAGCTTCTGCAATAAGGTCCATTATCTGCACACGCTTGCACTCTTTTTGCATCTCGTCCATGCTCAAGTCACCTACTCAACACGCAATGGTAGTGATAATTTATTATTGTCGCTTACTCCTTGTAACATCTTTCACCAAGATGCCTTCATGTCCTCGTCTTTCTTCTTGGAAGAACATGAAGATAGAACTTTTAGTCCTTTTAGTTCTTTTCGTTCTCATTTATGAAAGATTCTTTCATGTACATCCCACAAAGCATATGTCCTAAATGCCACTTGGAAATGACCTTCGAAGTTCAACATCTCCTTGGTCCATGACTTCGGATCAAGACAGTTATGAGTCTCCATGGCTAAACGTTTTAGTAAGTCAATCGTTGACTCTGACTCTTTCTCCATGAACTGTTTGTGGAAGTACTCAATCTATTCGTTTACTGAATCTGCATTGTCATCATGAGCAAACAAAGCTGTCCCCAACTTGGTCAACCCCGTATACACGATATAGTTACACATCTTGAACTGCGGATATCAACTTGGATACTGTGCAACCAACTCCATATGAGCAAGAGCACTATGATTGCCATCAATAACATGAAACTTCCAAGTCATAGAAAAACTTGTGTGCTATTCTCTCTTTGAAGGACAATCATTTTCTTCCACTATCACGATAAAGTTGTAATATTGAGAATACGCATTCTGTTTCATCTTGTCTCGAAGTTCGTCTACAAAACTTTGACTCACGGCATGAATCTGATAAGGACCCCACTTAGTTCCATCAGAATCTTCATAAAGACGATGTCGGAATGTGATACGTCTATCTAGGAAAGCGTTGGGTTTCTGGCTGTGGTTTTACTAAAGAGGTAGGCTTCAGGTTATAACATGGCACTATAAACACTCACACAGGTCTGTTGGGTCCTCTAATATATTTAGAAAGCAAAAATCAGGACTAACTAGTAGTAATAAGATCAGACGGTGAATTTTAACACCCAAGAATAAGAAACATATGATGGTTTAGATAAAAAGTTCTCCTACAAGTAAAGAAGGCCCTACTGAACACATATACGAACTTTCAGCCTGATGTCAAATCTGAGCACTGAGATATGGGCAAAAATGTTTTGAATAACAAAATTATGACAATTTCTGGCTTCGATGGTTCTTACAGGATTTGGAGTCTATAGCACGCTGAACATCCTTGTGAAATTTGACCTACTGGTTGTACACAGTTCTCCACATCTCGAGCGCTGAAGTTGCTGCTCTAGATAGGGGTGAGTTGGATTCACAAGAAGCAGTTGAGTTCTTCAAGCGATTGAGAATTAAGTTGGCGCTTACAATCTTGAAGAGAATGGCAATAGCAAACGAGGTCATCCGTCAATCATCAAAGCTTTGGTAAAAGCTTGCAAGGGTAAGATCCTTGAATGGCCTAGATTGCTACCATTTGCTTTATGAGCAGACCGTACAACTCATAGTACTGTTACAGGTTACATGCTAGCAGAGTTGATACTAGGGCAAAAACCTGTGATGCCGATTGAGGAGGTTGTGTCTACTTGGAATGTTTTGCCATGGGAAGATGGTAGAAGTACGGAGGATCTTCTTGCATTAAGGATCCAGCAGTTAGAACGAAGACCCGAGGATGTTGTCAAAGTTATGGAAAGGTTAAAGACTGCTAGAGAGAGAAACAAAGGCAGATTAGAACGCATAGATTACGACCCAAACCAGTTAAAGAAGGTGATTGGGTGTTTCTATGATAGTAGTCTTGATAATCAGCATAGCACCATCAGAAATTTTTCCAAGAGATGGTTTGGACCTTATGTGGTGTTAGAAGTTCATGATAATGTCACATATTCCTTGAGAGAATTAGATGGTGGAGTACTCAAGATACCAGTTGTAAGGAAGAGGATCAAGCTCTTTAGAAGGAGAAGGGAGAACCAAAACAATGCAGAGTTTACTGAGGATGAAGCTGAAGACTCAATGGAGATTGAAGATGAGTTTGAAGCTGAAGTTGAAGAGTCTTGATCTAGATTTGACACATACCGGAGGATGTGCAGGTTTAGAGGGGGTGGATTGTCGCGCTGCTTGACGGCTACACGCTACACTTCTACTCCGACACTTGAGTTTAGTAGTTCTAGAAGTTAGCTCAATATTACTTCTAGTCCTTTATGCATATGTCTGACACCTTTGCATATGATGTTAACACTATTATGTTATATATTTTGAGTCCTAGTAGGTTGATAGTATGTTATTTATCTTGTTCAAGCACTCGTACGCTTGTGCAAGTGATTCCATACTTAAATCCGTCGTGTTTACCTTTTTCACCAAATGCGCGAAAGAGCGGAGACAAAAATAGATATATTGCTTTAGTCCTTTCTGTTTTTTTCGTCTCGCTGTGCGCTCGAGTATCTTTGTTTCGTGTGTACTACTCGGCGTCCGATACGGTGCCCCAAGAAAGGAATTCCCACGGATATATGTTTTATATGGGTCTTGATCGCCGATGTGAGCTGTCACATAACCCCGATCTACAAAGTGTTCTACAAATTGCTTTATCATTGAAAACCTCAAAAGAACCGCAAAGGCTATAATTAAGCCTAGAACGTATCAACTGCAAACTGCGCAGACTATTTCTAAATAAATGAAAGGCTCAGAAAAGTCCAGTACGCGCTGTCGTTCCGCGTACGAAAATAAAAACATAAACGTGTACAATACGCGGCCGGGCACTCCGAAGAAATGAATAACTTTCAAAAAAAATTGAATTACAAGATATTATTGCTATTCTTGGTTTAGATGAATTATCTGAAGAAGATCGTTTAACTGTAGCAAGAGCACGAAAAATAGAAAGATTTTCTATGTTGTCAAAGTACATAATTGTAAGTCTACCATGTGGATAGAGTTTAAGCTCATGTTGTACTTACATGTTGTCCATGCATGCTTTCTAGCTTGTTTAAGTTATCTTTCAAGGTTACGTGTTATTTTACATGTCTTCGCATGAAGTTTAAAGTTTACGCTGGCACTTTAGAGGCTTGACGTGATAACTTATGTGTGAAATTAAGTTATCACATGGATTGGGACACAAAAGGACATGAAGTGGAGCTATGAACCCCCGTTGGTCTATTTTTGTCCTTTGTGAAACTCTAAACTTAGAAGCAGGGGACTTAAGAGGAGTTCGAGCTTTTGGTAGGGACATTCAAAAGCTCGAACCTACATTAATCTTTCCCACACACCCATACCTACAAATAACATCTTCAAGTAGAAAGCGGCTGACACTAGTAGTGATCTTCGTCCTCAGGGCACGACCTTCAACTTGGTTAGATAGATCTTCTCTAGCCAAGACTAGATATCTCATTTGTCCAAGCCCAAATAGCATAGTTACAAGATCAACTACCCATTTATAATAAATGGATAAAGGATAAGTAGGATGCAGTCCATCACGATGACGTATATTGAAATACATCTGGTAAGGTATATAGGATGAAACAAAATGTACTACATTTTTATACATACCCTTCCACCAATACTTCTCCTTCATCTTGGCAAATGTAATCCAAACTCCTCTATGACCAGCCCATAGACTCTCATGAAACTCCTTGATCAGGTGCTGCTGCAATTCCAGGTCACAAACCATCCGTTGTGGTATACCTCCTTGTAGCTTAGGGTGCTTCCATAGATGTCCTCCATGTAAAAAGTAACCATAAGCTATTCTACGTATCCTCTTGAAATTTGCATCAGACCAGCCTTCTTGTCTTTCCAATGAACTCAAATAGCGTCCAAGATCCAACCACTCATCATCATACATAGTTTCCTCAAATAACTCCAATGGAGCTGCAAAACAGCTTCTATCCTTTCTAGCAAGACACTAGAATAGAACTATGTTCTCACATCCTCTTGGTCATCTATCATTTCTTTCTCATTGTAGTACCTAACCCTTGATAACATATCTCTCCCATGATTGTCTTTCCCTGCAATATGTCTAAACTCTGGATCAAGGACTTGATATATGCTATCCACCTCAACATAGCAATATCTGGAGTTGTACAGCTAGTGATCATTCCCAAGAGAGGTAAACAATATGTCTTCACAACCACAGGTGCTCCTATCAAGTATTCCTTGTCACTCTTCATCGCAGTAACTACTCCCCATAGCTCTCTTTTGACCTGAGGATAGTCTCTCTGTCGTGAACTTAATACCTTAGTTCCAAAACGCACCACATATCTATCTCCATCCTCATCATCTTGTCCTACAGCCCATCCAATGCGTTAGCATTGGCTGTAGGACAAGATGAACTAGGCATTGGATGGACTAGTCTCAACAATAAGGATAACAGATTTGCCCTACTCATATGTTACCTTCCGTAGAGTTGGTGACGAAGACAAAAGGTCCTTCAACTTGCTTTGCTCCTCTTGCTACTAAAATCTTTGCCCCTTCCTCAGCAACTTGTACAACGGATCTGCTACATGTGCAAAGTGTGGAATCCATATATGATAAAGCACACATGCACCTAGAAATCTTCTCACCTCAATAACTGATCCACACGTCTCCTTCATCCTTTGAATAGCATCAACCTTGTTTGGACAAGGTTTCCCACCATAAGATCCACATAGGTGCCCCATAATTAATATCTCCCGTTCTCCAAATACAGACTTTGCTCCTGATAAAGTCAAATGAACCTCCTCCAGTCAACTCAATATCTTATCACAGTCAGCTATGCGGTGTGCAACAAACTTACGACACCTCTTTTGATCCATTACCTCATTCTTCTCCTCCTCAGCACATCCATGCCTAGATAGCATCTCCCTAAAGCTCTTCTTCTCTTGTTCAGTAAGAAATCCATCACCTCCAATCTTCAGTTCCTTCAGTGTTGCTTCTGTGAACTGGAGGTCAATTCTTCTTGGGTCTCTGAGTGTCGGTTGTTGTGCAGCTTGCTCCATCTTCTGATTGTAGTCGAGAGATAAAGACAAAGCCACTAGTTTGACTTTCTTTGTCACTGACTTGTACTTGATCTCCACATACACCTCTTGTCGATCTATAAACTTATCAGTTACATCATAAAGCTCCTTGGAGCTCACTCTCATCACTCTATATACATCATCTATAGAGCTTTTCTAATATAGATTTCAACTCCCCTATAGTATCTACCCAATATTGTTCTTCAAACACTCCAGATATGTATTCATCTCTCGCTAACTCTCCACTATCTCACAAAGACTGCTGTACATACTTCACATGTTGTCTCTCAAACCTTTTTAGATTCTCAACCTTCCTATAACACATTGATCCACATGACGTCAATCCTAAGAAGCTAGTGGATAAAGCTTCTTGCTCTATGAGATCAGGTGAGAATCCTATCTCTATTGTACTGTTGAAGTCTCGCTCTTCAGTGACACTCTGTCAAAACCTCTAGACTCTCTAAACTCCTGAGTAATCTTAGGTTGTGGACGGTCTCTCAAGCTATCACGATTTCTCTCATGTTCTGCCGCAACGATAAAAAATTGAACTGCTCTTCTGCCATCTCCACTACGTATCCTAGCATAGGTTGAACCATCATCAATGACTCGTATGTCTATTCTAACAACAGTAATGTAAGACTGATATTTTAGGTAGTAATTGTATGTTAAGGTCTCTAGCACCTTCTCAAGGGTTTGGAAGCCGTGTGGTTTTGTGAGAAGAAGAGATTTCTAGACGAAACCCAAGTGTTTGTGAGTTTGAATAGATCTTAGAACTTAGAGCAGCGTAACTAGTGTAAATCTTCAGGAAGAACGAAATCGTTTATGCTACAATGGGCTAAAGGAGAAATCCTGGGACACTACAATAACTTTCAATGATTCTTACAAGATTTGTAGTCTACATCATGTTGAACATCCTTGTTCGACGTGATGTAGACAGTTCTCCAGATCTTGAGCTCTGAAGTTGCTACTCTAGATTGAGAGCTTTTCATACCCTCGCTGCTTCAGCGATCGTCTTGAATTACTCACTCACTCAAATGACATGAAACTTTTTCGACAGCCCTGTTGACAGTGAATGCAACCATGAAGGTTTGAAGCAATTATCTCTATTCTGCTGCAATTGACATCAAAAACCCCAAAATCAACAATTGTGATGCAATTTCGATCCAAGCCGAACTTCAATTTGGCATAATTCCTTCTTTATTGCTCCAAATCGATAGAAATTTTCATTGACAGTGACTGGCATGACGAGCTCTTTCTTCTATGCTCTCCGATTTGTGAATGCCTCTACCAAAAGCTCAAACTCCCTTTAAGACCTCTGTTTCCAAGTTTAGAATTTCACAAAAGACAAAAATAGATCAATGGAAGTTCATAGCTTCACTTCCTTGTCCTTTTGTGCTCCAGTCCACGTGGTAACTTAATTTCACACATAAGTTACTGCGTCAAGCCTCTAAAGTGCCAACATAAACTTTAAACTACATGCGAAGACATGTAAAGTGACACGTAACTCTGAAAGATAACTTAAACAAGCTAGAAAGCATGCATGGGCAACATGTAAGTACGACCCATGAGCTTAAACTCTATCAACATGGTAAGCCTAAAGTTATGTACTTCAAACAACATAGATAAGTATGAAATCACTTGCACAAGCGTGCGAGTTGCTTGAACAAGATAAATAACATACTATCAATCTATTAGGACTCAAAATATATAACATAATAGTGTTAACATCATATACAAAGGTGTCAAACATATGCATAAAGGACTAGAAATAGTATTGAACTAACTTCTACAACTACTAAACTCAAATGTCGGAGTAGAAGTGTAGCATGTAGCCGTCAAGTAACGTGACAACCGTTGAACAACTGATTGCACTCAACCCTAGTTTACGAAGGGAACTCAAAAGAGGACTGAGTTGTAAGAGAAGCAAGAGGAAGAAATCCAAGAGCGAGACATCAAAGTCTGTGAGAGTTGGTGTGATGGATGTGCATGCTTCAGAGACTAGGGCTTCAAAGATTGAAGTCCGATTGAATGATCATTACGTCTCTGACATGTTGGTGGATGAAAGGTCGGCTGTAAATGCCATATCAGAGAGGTTGATGAAGAAGTTGAAGATGGAACCAACTCGCCCGGCTAGCATTGTTGTGGAGATGCCTAACAAGCAACAAGTAAGACCTCTTGGTGTGTTAGAGAAGGTGATTGTGTCTGAGATGAAAGTTCAAACATTGACGTCCTTTCAAGTGCTAAAAGACTCTAGTTATGATTTGCTCCTAGGTAGGCTTTGGTTGAGAGCTATGCGCACCACAGATAGGTGGCATAAGGGATATTTACGGACTGGACCTAGAGATCATAGAGTGATAGTACCTCTCACGAGTGTTGAAGTTGTAACTTCTGATTCTGATAGAGCCACTAGTGACTACTAGGAATCTGATACGAGGACAATCAGAGTGTCTCAGAGATAGATACGAAAGACTCTTACGATCAAGAATCCTCGTCTGATGACGAAATATTTGATCGAGATGAATCATTACATCAACTTAGTGCTGTTACCTCGATCAGCAATGGAGAAAGACACTAACAAAGAAGAGTTGAGTGAGGTAGAGATTATGAGAAGACTCTCTACCTTAAAGTTTGGTATAAACGTCACTCAAGACGAATAAAGTAGATTCTTAGATATATTTTGAAAATATATCCATGTGTTTGCTTTCAGTTACAAGGATTTGAAGGAGGTGACTCTAGAGACTCATCGAATCGAATTGGAGGAGAATGCAAGACCAATTTGACAAAAGCAGAGAAAGGTCAATCCTACAACGGCAATGATGATCAAGGAGGAGATAGACAAGTTGAAGGAGGCGAGTTTCATCTACGAGGTGGAGAACTCAGAATGGGTTTCACTCATTGTGATTGTCAAGAAGAAAAATGGTAAGTTGCGAGTGTGCACAGACTAAAAGAAGTTGAATGCAGTTAGCAAGAAGGATTATTATCCTCTGCCATTTATAGATGAGATTTTGGAGAAAGTTGCTGGTCACGAGTGGTATAGCTTTGGTGATGGTTAGAGGTTATAATCAGATCAAGATAGCACAAGAGTACTAGCAGTTGACTACATTCGCTACTCCTTGGAGAACATTTGTATTTCGAGTGATGTCATTCGGATTGTATAATGCTCCAATCATGTTTTAGAGGTTCATGAACAAGTATTTGAACCATTCATAGGGAAGTTTGTTCGTGATTTTATTGACGACTTTTCCGTGTACGGAAGAAAGGAGGATCACTTTGATCATGTGATCAAAGTTTTGCAACGGTTGGAACAAGCCAATTCTTCTCTAAATCTAGAGAAGTGTATCTTTGGTTGCGAAGAAGGTCTACTGTTGAGACACATCATTTTCAAGAATGGGATTGCGGTAGATCGTGAGAAGGTGAAGAATCGTGGATGTTTCATTTCCGATCAACTTGACCAAGTTGAGATAGTTTTTTGGCATGGTCGAATATTATCGTAGGTTTGTCTTTTCCTTCTCGAACAAAGCAATAGCTTTGACTATGTACATGAAAAAGTTGATTTTGACATATAATGCATGATCAAAAGGCAAAGGAAGCATTTGAGGAGCTGAAAAAGACATTGGTGACAACTCCTATACTTGCTAAACTTGAGTGGAGTAAAGCATTATTCTATATACGGATGTCTCCAATGTAGCAGTTGGATGTACCTTAAGTCAGTTAGATGGAGATTGGCATGATCATCCTATGCGAGTAGGTAGATGGTTCTCGCGGAGAAGAATTACTCCGTGACTGAACGAGAAGGATTAGCTATGATTTTAGGATTGAAGAAATTCTTACACTACTTGCTAGGAGGGAAATTTTCCATAGTTACAAATCACAAGGCTTTAAAGTATATCTTTAATAAGCCTAATGCCGAAGGTCGTATTGCTCGATGGAAGATCCTGCTAACATAATACAATTACGTGATCGAAGATAGATCAGGAAAAAACATACAAATAATGATATCTTGTCAAGAGCTTATGATGAGGAGGGAGAAAAACTGTTTGATGATTCATTTCCAGACGAGCAAGTGATGATCATCACAAGCATTGAGGAGGTACCGGACGAGTACAAGGAAATTTGGAGTTTTTTTGTAGATGGCTCTTTTCTAGAAGATATGCATACCCCATAATGGAATGCGTTGATCAAGAAATACAAACCTTAGATCATGGTGGAGGAATTTTGTTTCATTAAAGAGCAGATGGATTACTAAGGAGAGCAGTTGGTCAGAAGGAGCTTTCAAGCTAATGCACGAGTTTCACGACGGCACTGTTTGCGGAGGTCACTTTGCTGGTAAGATAACAATCTTCAAGATTTTGGATGCAAGTTATCATTGGAGAGGTATTTTCAAGGAGTGTTTAGACTATTGCAAAACTTGGGATGTATGTCAAGCATTTGCTGTGAAGTCTACTAGAACACCTCCGTTAAGATCAATTAGATATAGAAGAAATAAAAAGTGCTTTTGATTTTATTGAGTTAGTGTAAAATATTTTCCTATCATGAAGTTGATGCGAGCAAACTGTTTCAAACTGATATCTCGGTTAACTCATTATGATTTGTATATTTGAAACTGATCCCAGTAGGAGATTGATCATTTGTGTGTTAACAGTAGCCATATGTGTGAAGCCTTGATTTTTCGTTTTTGTTAATTAATTGATTAGTTGTAAAGTAAATAAGAAGAATAAATGATAGAAGATAAAAGATATGAGTAGAATAGTGTTAGTTAGAAGTTTAGTGAAGAATCTCTGTTCTGGAGGAATTTATCGAATCTATGGAGACACTTGAGAGATGACTTCTCTCGTAGTTGAATTTCTCGGACGAAGAGCTTTCTAACAATATGTTGTGCGAGGCACCCGGAGGCTGAATGACAAAGTTACAACAGGCTGAAGATGTATCGCAGTTGTAGAGGAAGAACATCGCCGCACTGCGAGCGCCAAAGAACATCAGTCGAGAAGGAGGAAACCTTAACTTCGGCACGTGCGGGAAAAGCTATCGCGAGATATAAGTCGAGTAACAAAGTCATTTGTCTTATTGTCTTATAGTTCCAGAGCGATAGCAGAAGCAGAGCGCGCCGCATTTTTTGACTGACGAAGAACCTACTCTTCGCCGAAGTGAGTTACTAGCGAAGAACTATGTTACTGACGAAGAACTGGATTAGTGGCGAGGAAGCGAGGAAGTCGATTACTGACGAAGAAGCGATCTTCTTCGAATCTTGTTGCAGCTAAGTCTCGACACATGCGAAGGATGCAGACGTCCAGACCACCGAGGCTCCGAGCGTTAGATGTCAACCGAGCGGGTCTTCGCCGCTATGAGAAGGAGCTCGAGGAGATGGGCTTGACGTCCTCTTACTTCCTTGGTGGGGGGATGGTTTCTTCTAAGCTGGTGCACGAACTGAAGGTGTGCAGACAACACCCAGCGGATGAATCCTATGGGCGATCGTGTAATTGGACCGAGGCGCACGGGTCCTTTGTCTTGGAGATCGACGATGCAGGCAAGGAGGGCGATCTTCTCTTTGACAGTGTTTCAGCTGCAACATCGCCTGAAGCAGTGAAGAACTTCCCCAGGCTCTTCAAGAAAGTACCACAGGGGAGGAATGGTTACAGAACTAGTGATTATCGCAGCCCGAAGAAGCGAGAAGTCGCTGATGCAATCATGACGATCTTCCGGTCAAGAAGAACGACTTATATGTCGAATTGGCAGATTAACTTCATCGAGCAACTCTTCGCCTGGAAAAGAGCTCATTGGGCGAGGATCATTCACCTTCATGTGCAGAAGCTCTGGAAGGAAGAAGACATGATCTACATCGGAGCATTTGTCTCAGTGTTCTACATGAGGATGAGACTACTATCGGCCGAAGATCAGAAGAGATTAGGCTTCATAGCAGCAGCCCAAGAAGAAGAGTTCGAAGTCGTACCAACTCCAGTAAGAGATGTACAGCTGGAGAAGTTCTTCGACCAAGTAATCATCGAGGAGGCAGCGATCGAAGTAGCGACCTCAGCAGCAGCGGTGACCTCAGCAGCAGTTCCAGAGAATCGACTGAGGAAGTGAATCCGAACGAGGACGAAGAGGTAGTTGAAGTATCCCCTCCAGTCCGAAGAAGTGGAAGGAAGAAGACCTTAGACGAGACACCGGGGTCCGCACAGAAATCGAGGAAAAAGATGAAAATGACCAAGACAGTCTATGTCGATGAGGAAGCAGCCGATGAAGAAGCGACTGAGGAAGCTGTGAAGCCTTGGTTTTTCGTTTTGTTAATTAATTGATTAATTGTAAAGTAAATAAGAAGAATAGATGATAGAAGATAAACGATATGAGTAGAATAGTGTTAATTAGAAGTTTAGTGAAGAACCTCAGTTTTGGAGGAATTTATCGAATCCATGGAGACACTGAAAGATGATTTTCTCATAGATGAATTCCTCGGGCGAAGAGCTTTCTAACGATATGTTGTGCGAGGCAATCGGAGACCGAATGACGAAGTTACAGCCGACTGAAGAATGTCAGTCGTCAAGAGGAAAACCTAACTTCGGCACGTGCAGGAAAGTCTATCGCGGGATATAAGCAAGGTAACAAGTTGTTTACTTTACTGTTTTACTATTCCCAGAGCGAGCGATAGCAGGGCGCAGAGAGCCGCATTTACCGAACGCCGAAGTACATCAGTTACGGACGAGGAAGTCAATTCGCGAGTGATCGACGAGGAAGCCAATTTGCGAAGAAGTACATCAGTTACGGGCGAGGAAAGGATTGCAGCGAGGAATCCGTTTGTAGCGAAGATCGTTGCAGTGATCCTAGGGATGGGCGGGATGCAGACGACTAAGGCGCCGAGGCTCCGAGCCTTTGAAGTTAATCGACTAGCTCTTCGCCGCTATGACAAGGACCTCGAGGAAATGGGGTTATCGTTCCTCTTGCTTCCTTGGTGGGGGATGGTTTCCTCCAAATTGGTGCATGAGTTGAAGATTTGCAAGCAACATCCGGCCGATGATCACTATGGGCGACCCTGTAACTGGACCGAAGCTCACTGGACCAGTGTCTTGGGAATCGACGATGCGGGACGGGAAGGTGATCTTCTTTTTGACACCATAGCTGCCGCTGCTTCGCCCGAAGCAGTGAAGACCTTCCCGAATCTGTTCAAGGAATTACCTCTAGGGAGGAACGGTTACCGGACAAGCGATTACTGCGATCCGAAGAAGAGAGAAGTAGCCGATGCGATTATGGCGATCTTCAGGCCACGAAGAACGACATACATGTCGAACTGGCAAATCAACTTCATCGAGCAGCTCTTCGCCGGACGAAGAGCACATTGGGCGAGGATCATCCACCGACATGTGCTAAAGCTTTGGAACGCGAACGACTTGGCGTACATAGGACCCTTTGTATCGGTGTTCTATATGGGGATGGGGTTGCTATCCGAGGCACAACAGACGAAGTTAGGCTTTACCGCAATTGCCGAGGATGAAGAATTTCAAGTAGTGCAGACTCCAGCCCGAGACGCGCAACTTGAGAAGCTCTTCGACGAAATTGAGGCCGAGGAGGCAACGCCTGAAGCAGCGACCGAAGTAGCGGCTGATACTACGTCGAGGCAGGAGGCATCGACTTCAACACCAGCTGCAGAGAAGACGCCAGAAGCAGTTACTCCGGCCGAAGACGAAGATGTAGTCGAGGTATCTCCTCCGATTCGCAGGAGTGGAAGGAAGAAACCTCTGGAAGAGACGCCGAGGTCTGTGCAGAAGTCTCGGAAGAAGATGAAGATGACGAAGACGGTTCGGACCGATGATGAAGCAGTTGAAGAGGCGACCGAGGAAGCCGAGGAAGGGAGTACTCCTCAGATGGAGAAGGACGTTGCCACTACACCGAAGAGCGCTGTTTCTCCATCGACAGTTGGTGAGATCGAACGATTAGCTTCTTCGGCGGATTACCTCAGGGATGTAGTCGTACCGCTACTGCACAGCTTGGAAGCGAACCGCGGGACCTACGAGGAAGTTGTCGGTAGGAAGCTGAACCTGGCAGAGTTAGTGCATACGATGCACTTCGGCCGAGGTAACTGGAAGGAAGAGAAGGAGAATCTGAGAGCTGCACTTCGCATGGCCCAGAAGGAGGCGCAGACGAGGACCGATGAACTGAAGAGTGTGACATCAGAGAAGGAGGAACTTCTTCGGCAGAAGATTGATCGCGACAACGAGCATGAGAAAGTTCTGTCTTTGATGAAGAAGGAGTTGGACGAGGTACGACTTCAACGGGATAGGAACTTGGATGTTGTCGCGGAGATGACGCAGGAGATCGAGGATCTGAAGCGACGCACAATCAAGGCCGAGGAACTGAGTGCTCAACTTCGGAGTAGGGTCGAGCCGGTGCTGAAGAACTACTTCGCCGTTGAGCTAGACACCGAAGAAGTGGGATTTCTTCGCCAGGTTAGAGAGGAGTTCTTAGCTGCAGATGCGGAGGGTACTTCAGCTAGAAACCGGGTAGCTAGGTTAGGACAGCGAGTAGTTAGAGAGCTTAGGGAGGTTAGAGCAACCGTAGAGTTCTCAGTTTGTGAGATAGGTAGAGAGTTAGCAGTAGAAAGCGGTGTCGTTCCTGGTGTCGTTTCGGACACAGGACCTTCATCCGACGGTCCAGAAGTACGCCCGACTTCTTAGGAAGAAGATCCGTCATCTTCGGGAAAATCTGTATATAAGCGTTGTGTTGTTCGTATTCAGGACCTCTATGTGTTTTATCATTTTTGAGTTTACTATTTCCTGAGTTTACGGAGCCATTGAGTGTTTTGTCTTCTGCGAAAGATTTACCTACGAAGTATCGTAGTTTGCTGTGGTAGGAATTAGTCTGGGTGCCGAAGAATTTGCTGTTGACATTTGAAATCAGAGTAGAATGTTTACGGCGAAGACTGAGAATAGACCAGCATCTGCGGAGTTAGTTTCCTACGAAGACGTTCTTGGGCGAAGTTGAATTCGAAAGAAGTTGTTCTTTGGTGGAACACTTAAGAAGAAGTTCAGTCTGGTACTTCGGCGGAAGAAGAGTCTTCTTCGCCAGAGTTTTTCCGAGAACAGTAGTAGTGAAAGTAACTTAGTGTGAAGATACTTAGCGTTTATGGTGTTAGAGGCTACTTAGTAGCACTTCAGCAGTACTTCCTCGTTTGACATTTCCGTCTGTGGCTCTGTTTCTCTGTTGTTCATCTGTTTCTTGAGGTCCCTGACCTGTTCAGTACCTGTTATGTTTGTTTGTCAGGATTGTCAACTCTGTCTTGTTGGATAGACCTGAGTTTGATCTCTACCGGGACTGATTTCTGCCCGTGAGAATAAAAGACAACTATAAAGAATCACCTTTGTCACGTGTTTACTACTTTTGGATGATATTTACTTGCATCTCTGTGGGTTCGATCCTTAAATTACTACTTTCGAACATCTTTTGGTTTTCTTGTGTGTTACAGAAGCCAAAGATGAGGACACTCCTCGGACGGAGAAGAACGACGATATCACACCGAAGACTACCGTTTTCTTATCGACGATGGGAGAAGTAGAGCAACTCGCGGCTTCGACGAAGTACATTCAGGAGATAGTTGTACCACTGTTGCACACCTTGGAGAGGAATCGAGGAACTTACGAAGAAGTTATCGGTCAAAAGTTGAACTTAGCAGAGTTAGTGCATACGATGCACTTCGGCCGAGGTAAATGACAAGAGGAGAAAGATAATTTACGTACGGCACTCCTCATGGCGCAGAAGGAGACTCAAGTGAAGACCGAGGAGCTCAAGAACGTGACTTCGGAGAAAGAAGAACTTCTTCAGCAGAAGTTAGATCGAGAGAAGGAACATGAGAAGGTTCTTTCTCTGATGAAGAAGGAGTTGGAGGAGATGCGAGCGCAGAGAAATAGGAACCAGGACATCGTCACACAGATGACGAAGGAGATCAAGGATCTGAAGCAGCGTGTCATCAAAGCCGAGGAGCTGAGCGCTCAACTTCGGAGTAGGGTCGAGCCAACATTGAAGAACTACTTCGCCGTCGAATTAGATATCGAGGAGCTGGGATTTCTTCGGCAGATTAGAGAGGAGTTTACAGTTGTAGACGTAGAGGGTTCTTCGACGAAGAACCGAGTAGCTAGACTAGGACAACGGGTAGTTAGAGAGCTTAGGGAGGTTAGAGCGACCGTTGAGTTCTCAGTTAGTGAGATAGGTAGAGAGTTAGCGTTAGGAAGTGGTGTTGTTCCTAGTGTCGTTTCAGGCACAAGACCTTCATCCGACGGACCAGAAGTACTCCCGACTTCTTAAGAAGAAGATCCGTCATCTTCGGGGAAATCTGTATATAAACGTTGTGTTGTTCGTGCTCAGTACCTCTATGTGTTTTATCATTTTTGGATTTTCTATTTCCTGAGTTTGTGGAGCCATTGTGTGTTTGTCAACTTCGGGGATTTACCTACGAAGTATCGTAGTTTGTTGTGGTGGGAATTAGTCTGGGTGCCGAAGACTTTGCTGTTTGACATCTGAAATCAGAGTAGGAGTTTGTGGCGAAGTTTGAGAATAGACTAGCACATGTGAGGTTAAAAACGTCAAAAACGTCTTCGTAGGTAAACACCTACGAAGATGTTTTTGGACGAAGTTCACTTTGGAGGAAGTTGAACTTGGTACTTCGACGGAAGAAGAGTCTTCTTCGTCAGAGTTTTCCGAGAGCAGTAGTAGTGAAAGTAACTTACTGTGAAGATACTTAGCATTTATGGTGTTAGAGGCTACCTAATAGCACTTCAACAGTACATCCTCGTATGACATTTCAGTCCGTGGCTCTATTTCTCTATTGTTCATCTATTTCTTGAGGTCCCTGATCTGTTTAGTATTTGTTATGTTATTTGTCAAGATTATCAACTCTGTCTTGTTGGAAAGACCTGAGTTTGATCTCTACCGGGACTGATTTCTGCCCGTGAGAATAAAAGACAACCATAAAGAATCCCTTTGATACATATTTACTACTTTTGGATGATCTTTACTTGCATCTTTGTGGGTTCGATCCTTAAATTACTATTTTCGAGCATCTTTTGGTTTTCTTGTGTGTTACATATAGAAGACTGAATAAATTTTGGTGCCGCTGCCAGGGATGCGAATGCTGAAATTATCCAAGATCAGTGAACAGAAGTCCAGAGACATGTATGTCGGCGGGCAAGCCTGATCCTCTTGGAGACGTACAATCTAAGAGAGACAGGAGGTGTGAAAGACGAACAAAATATCGAGAACAGATTCTGAAAGAAGTTCGTCGGTTAAAAGAAGAGCATAAGAAAAGAGAACGAGGTTGGAGAACGCCTAACTCAAAAGAATGGAAGAGGAAGGAACAAAACCTTGGTGAATCAAGTTCACCCCGGACACCAAAGTCACTATCTCCAACTCCTCTCGAATCTGCTCAGAGAGAACTTGACTTCGAAGAAGTTACCACTCGGCTAAGCGTTGAGACTAAACATCCAGAAAGTGAAGTAGGGTGGAAACCTTTCCTCGAAGTCAATATTGTTTTATATCCGCAGTTGTTTACTCCTGACCCGGAGGTAGGAAGTACTTCTGCAGATCAAGATCAGTTTACTTCTTCGAATGAAGAAGCTGCAACTAAGGCAGTAGAAGCTGTTACTACCTTAGTGGAACTTTTACAGGCGCAGGAACTTATTCCTCAAGCACTGGTGCGAGAACTCCTTCCGTTTACTCCAGTAGCTCAGAAAGACAGCGCTGCTCCTTACTTACAGCCAACCACATGACCGTCCATATTCAAGAAGAGACAAGCCCAAGCAGCTGATGCTGCGGGTATTGTCTCTGCTGTCCTTGTTCAACCTGCAGTACTAGCGCCGATTCCAGCTCCTGTCAAGATAGCAACTCAAGTTCCAAAGACTCCATTTGTTCGAAGTATGGCAGGTCTATCCATCACAAAACATGGTTACCCAAAGTTCAGGGGAGGATCTTCAGATGACGATGAGGATGCAGATGCTTACATTAAACTGTTTGAATCTGTATCTGTCACTAATAAGGAAGATGCTGAACCAGATCGTCTGCGAATCTTTCCAAGTCTTCTCAAGAAGAGAACACGCAGCTGGTACAATCACGCAAACAGAGTACCATGAGACATTGATACTTAGGACAAGCTGAAGACGAAATTCTTAGAGCGGTTCCGGGAAATTGGGTATAATTGTCAAGTGTTGGGAAAGCTGACCAGACTGGTAAGAGGGAAGAAAGAGAGCCTAAAAGATTATGTCCAAAGATTTTACAATCTACTGGATAGAATTCCGAGGATGAGAACAGCCAACTCATACTCTATGGATCAAGCCATAGAACGGCTAGTTACAGGCTTACCGATTGATTTGAGTGAGGAAGGCAGCAAGGTGAAATTGAGTGAGGTCAGGATTGATTCGAAGCCAGAAGGGAGGCAAGGTCGAATTGCTGAGCGCAGGAAGCGTATTGAGCTGAAGGCGTCTTCTGTGAACTCCCAGAAGCTGACATTGGAGGACGGCTGAGTGAAATCGAAGGTGGAATGCTTGATCGATTGAGACATAGTAAGGAGCTGACGGCGGAAGCAGCTTTGTGGGGTCGCATTGGAGTTGGAATCAGAGCCGGAAGCGCATGGAAGATCGAAGACAACTCGGGAAGCAGACAGAAGATAGTAGAGGTTCTTCCCATGTTCTCTTCCCTTCCCATCACTTCTCGCCTTTTGTTTGGTATCCCCCGCGCTTCTCCGGTTGTTTGCAGGCAACCCGATCGATCAATTCCCTCCCCACGTTTTTCCTTTTGTGACATTGGGTGCGGAAGCGCTGCCCAATTTCCGACAGCCATCTTCTTGTTTCTTCTTGAGTTCAATTCGAGCTTCCCTACCCATCGTCCTCAAATTGGAGATTCCAGCTATCAATTTCTCTATCCTACCATCCCTCTACTCCCGAAACCTTGAACAGAAGACGCTTCGGAAGATTGGAACATCTTCGGAAGACGCTTCTGAAACCTAAACACCGTCGGAAGATGCTTCGGAAGCCTGACTGTCTTCGGAAGACGACTGTATACAATTCGTATCAAAAGTGGATTTGCTTTGCTTTTGTGTAAAGAGAGGCTTGGTACGAATCTCGAGTGGCTTGGTGAGTTGTTTTGTTATTTCGAGAAGTTGGAAGTCGGGAACTAGGTCTGTGGCTCCCGGTCTTCCAAGCTTCTCAAATTCACATCTTCCTAGAGAGACTAGAAGATTGGAAAGGCTGGCAGAATGCACGAGAAGACGTGAGGGTCCATTACGGGTCTCTTCTGTCTGACCCATAGCAGCCTACTCCTTCTTCTTCCCGAACTTAGAAGAGAGATGTGAGAAGTCTTGCTGGCAGAATCTGGAGAGAATGGTCAAGGGTCATGTCTTCTCACCATGCAACAAGCTTCTTCTGAGTGTGTATGAGAGGTGAGAAGTCAGAAGAACAGAGTGCAAATGTTGTGAGGATAGATTGCGCGTAGGAAGCAGAAGACAGGTGAGACCAGTGAAGGGAAGGTCTTCCGAGAAAGATATTGAATCAGAAGCTGTCCCGGGAGTCTTCGCAGAGGTCACTGTCACCGCAGGAGCCCGCAACCATCTTCTGAACCTGTTATGCACTCTACTTCTCGCAAATCTTGTATCTTCTGTTAGGAAGTAGGATGTAATGCAAGGTGAGTTGTCTTCTTAGGAATCCATGCGAGGCCTTGCTTAGTTAGGATTGTGTAGGTATAGCTCGGAAGACGAGAGCTATTTAGGAAGCACTGTTAGAATCTCGGAAGACAGAGTAGCTGTCTTCTGGAAGACTACATTCGTCTTCTGAGGGTGGAAGCTAGACTGTGAGAACTTGGGAAGGACTGAGCCTTCGGCCCACAATAAGTACGTGTGACTTAGTGCAACAGATTTTCAAAGATGTCGATGCATCCTCGAGGGTTGGTGTTACCCGCAGCAGAGTTGGCTGAGGCCAAACTTCCTCAAGGAGTTGGGTCTCGACTTCTTCCTGTGGGATTGGAACCTCGCCGACCAGGATCTTCTGGAGCAGCCTTACCACCTCGCAACCGTATACCTGCGAAGGTAGGAGTAGCTCGAGAAAGACCATCTTCTTGGACCGAAGATTGGTGGCGCAAGGTCTTCCACAAGTCAGAATTTGAGGACCGAGGTTATTGGCTCGAGAAGAAGATCTTACCCAGGATCTCGAGTGAGTGGCATGTGCCTGGAAGCACATCTTGCCTCTTCATGGAGGACAGACAGGGAAGAACAGCTAGAAGGTTGAATCTTATCGAGAGCCGCAGAAGCGTCTTCTGACGAAGCTGATTCCTTCACCTCTTTCCTAAGGGGAAGGCGCAGAAGACGAGGTACCTTGGAGATCAAGACGTGGAGTTCCTGGAAGCAGTGTGCGCGAGAGAGAATCTCAACTGGGATTCGTTCTTCCACTCGTATGTGCAGGCGGAGTTGGTGTACTTAGGTACCCCGGCAAGAGGACATCTTACTCCGTTCTTTTGTTACCTGTACGTGGTCAAGGGGATCTCACGACAGATCAGTTGGTGAAATATGGACCAGCAGGGCAGCAGGAGACGAAGGAGGAGACCTCGGAGGAAGACGACCGAGCAGTAACGATGACTCCTCCTCCCACTCTGATGCCGCAGATGAGGCCTGATACTCATTAGAAGACTCTTCTGGTGAGGGAAGACGATTCCAGTGGGTCGGAAGACGCGACACCACCAAGGAGCGTGCCTAGGAAGATCACCTCCTTCCCGACCATTCACTCTGGATCGGAGTCCGACTCACCGGATGAGCCCTTGAGTACTCCAGCTGCGCAGAAGACGAAGGATGGATGAATACCCCTACTGCGATACGAGGAAGCGCAGTAAAGAGGACCGCTTCTGCCATGAGGAGAGATCTTCCACCTCGGAAGATGAGAAGAGTAGCTTCTTCTCGCGAGCAGAAGCAGAAGACCATAATGGTGGAAGAGGCATCCTTGCCTCTAGAAGACAAGGTCGACACCTCCGATTGGATTCAAGAGATGAGTCTGCTTCCGCAAGAAGAAGACTGGAGGAGTTCAGTGCCTTCTTCCGCTCAGAGATCCAGCCAGCTATGGAGTTGCTCGAGAAGAGGGCGAAGGCTCAGGAGAAGCCACTACAGCCTGGATTCGGTCTGCGCACCCTGATGCGACAAGAAGAAGGCCAGAAGAAGGTAGAAGCGCTAGAAGCCAATCTCCGCACCACGGAGAAACTCGCAGCGAAGTACAAGGCGGAAGCAGCCGCTTCTGCCAAGGAGTCAACGCAGCTGAAAAAGAGCAACCAGGAGTTGCAAGCGCGTTTACAGCAGCATTACCAGGAGGTTCTGCGAGTGCGGGATAAGATCACCGTCCTTGCAAAGGAGAAGACGACATGGAGGACACTGCGGGAAGCCGCAGAAGCGCAGACTGCAGCTGAGAAGACGAATCGAGAAGCAGCGGAAGCTCGTGCGCAGGGGATGCTAGCTCAGTCGGTGGAAGCGCTTCGGAAGAAGTTCAACTTCTCCGCGGGTAGGAAGCTTCTTACCCTAGCTAGAGAATGAGACGACGAGTCCAAGACGATGTTGGTAGAGTGCAAGAAGAGCATGTTCAAGTATTTGGATCGGCAGATAGAGGGAGTGAAGACGCTCTATGGTCTTTCCTTGATTTAGCCACCTGCAACTGCATCTTCCCAAGCTCCAGCACCATCGACTGGATCCAAATTGGAGAAGGAGGAGTTCGATCTCGCTGTCCACTTGGTAGTGACAGCGTTGGAAGTCGAGAAGATCCCGGAAGAGGCCCCGGAAGACAAGATGTCTTCAGGAAGACAAGAAGAAAAGTTGTCTTCCCAAGTATTCCGAGTGGAGGAAGCGACTTCTCCGGACCCCTATGAGGTCACCATGGCTCCCAAAGTCGGACTAGTGTCTCAGAAGAGCGAGGAAGCACAAGTCGACCCAACTTCTCAAAAGACGCTTCCGTCTTCTAAAGCAGAAGCCGAAGCAGAAGCCGAAGCAGCACAGTAGAGCCAGCGACGAACGATGAGGAGGAAGCCACCTCAGTGACACCCGAGGTAATTACAGAGCTTTCCTGCATATCAGAAGCCGAGCTAGAAGTTCCGATAGGAGAAGATCAGGTAGATATTGCCTCTGAGCAATCAGAGTACTGTGAAGCCTTGGTTTTTCGTTTTGTTAATTAATTGATTAGTTGTAAAGTAAATAAGAAGAATAGATGATAGAAGATAAACGATATGAGTAGAATAGTGTTAATTAGAAGTTTAGTGAAGAATCTCAGTTCTGGAGGAATCTATCGAATCTATGGAGACACAAGAGAGATGAATTCCTCATAGATAAATTCCTCGGACGAAGAGCTTTCTAACGATATGTTGTGCGAGGCAATCGGAGACCGAATGACGAAGTTACAGCAGACCGAAGAATGTCAGTCGTCAAGAGGAAAATCATAACTTCGGCACGTGCGGAAAAGCCTATTGCGGGATATAAGCCAGATAACAAAGTCATTTATCTTATTGTTTTACTATTCCCAGAGCGATAGCAGGAGCGCAGCGCGCCGTATTTTTCGATCGCCGAAGTACATCTACTTCACCGAAGTCTGTTACTGGCGAGGAAGTCAATTTGAGAGAAAGAACTCGGTTACGGACGAGGAAGGGATTGCGACGAAGAATCCATTTGCGGCGAAGCTTGTTGCAGTGATCCTAGGGATGCGAGGGATGCAGACGACTAAGGCACCGAGGCTCCGAGCACTGGAAGTTAATCGAGCAGCTCTTCGCCGCTATGAGAAAGAGCTCGAGGAGATGGGATTAGCATTCCTCTTACTTCCTTGGTGAGGGATGGTCTCCTCGAAATTGGTACACGAGTTGAAGGTCTGTAAACATCATCCGACCGATGACAACTATGGGCGGTCTTGTAACTGGACCGAAGATCACTGGTCCGGTGTCTTGGGAATTGACGATGCAAGTCGAGAAGACGATCTTCTCTTCGACAGCGTATTTGCTGCAGCTTCGCCCGAAGCAGTGAAGAACTTCCCCAAGTTGTTCAAGGAATTACCGCAGGGGAGGAACGGTTACAAGACGAGCGATTATGTTCATCCGAAGAAGAGGGAGGTTGCTGATGCGATCATGACGATCTTCCAGCCACGAAGAACAACGTACATGTCGAATTGGCAGATCAATTTCATTGAGCAGCTCTTTGTCGGGAGAAGAGCGCATTGGACGAGGATCTTTCATGCAGAAGCTTTGGAACGAGGAGGACATGGTGTACATAGGACCACTTGTCTCGATGTTCTACATGAGGATGGGACTGTTATCGACCGAACAGCAGAAGAAGTTGGGCTTCACCGCAACAACCGAAGAAGACGAATTCCAGGTGATACAGACTCCAGCCCGAGACGCACAACTCGAGAAGTTCTTTGACGAAGTCATCACCGAAGAAGCAGCGACCGAAGTAGCGGTGGACACAGTGCAAAGGCAAGACGCATCGACTTCAGCAGCAGCTCCAGAGAAGGTGACCGAAGAGGTGAATCCGGCCGAGGATGACGATGTAGTCGAGGTATCTTCTCCGGTGCGCAAAAGTGGAAGGAAGAAACCTTTGAAAAAGACATCGAGGTATGGACAAAAGTCGAGAAAGAAGATGAAGATGACGAAGGTAGTCTACGCCGACGATGAAGCAGTTGACGAAGAGACGACTGAGGAAGCCGATGAAGGGGACACTTCTCGGACGGAGAAGGACGCTGACACTACATCGAAGACTACTCTTCCTCTATCGACGATAGGAGAGATAGAGCAGCTCACTTCTTCGATGAAGTACATCCAGGAGGTAGTCGTGCCACTGCTGCACACATTGGAAGAGAACCGAGGAACCTACGAGGAAGTGATTGGTCGGAAGCTGAACCTAGCGGAGTTAGTGCACACGATGCACTTCGGCCGAGGTAACTGGTAGGAGGAGAAGAACAACTTACGAGCAGCACTCCTCATGGCGCAGAAGGAGACTCAAGCGAAGACCGAAGAACTTAAGAATGTGACTTCGGAGAAGTTGGATCGAGAGAAAGAACATAAGAAGGTTCTTTCTCTGACGAAGAAGGAGTTGGAGGAGATGCGAGCGCAGAGAAATAGGAACCTGGACATCGTCGCACAGATGACGAAGGAGATCAAGGATCTGAAGCAGCGCGTCATCAAAGCCGAGGAGCTGAGCGCTCAACTTCGGAGTAGGGTCGAGCCAACGTTAAAGAACTACTTCGCCGTCGAATTGGATACCGAGGAGCTAGGATTTCTTCGCCAGATTAGAGAGGAGTTTGTAGCTGCAGATGCAGAAGGTACAGATGTAGATGCAGAAGGTACTTCGGCGAAGAACCGAGTAGCTAGGCTAGGCCAGCGGGTAGTTAGAGAGCTTAGGGAGGTTAGAGCAACCGTAGAGTTCTCAGTTTGCGAGATAAGTAGAGAGTTAGCGATAGGAAGCGGTGTTGTTCCTGGTGTCGTTTCAGGCACAGGACCTTCATCCGACGGTCCAGAAGTGCTCCCGACTTCTTAGGAAGAAGATCCGTCATCTTCGGGAAAATCTGTATATAAGCGCTGTGTTGTTCGTGCTCAGTACCTCTATGTGTTTTATCATTTTTTAATTTTCTATTTCCTGAGTTTACGGAGCCATTGAGTGTTTTGTCTTCTTCGAGGATTTACTTACGAAGTATCATAGTTTGCTGTGGTAGGAATTAGTCTGGGTGCCGAAGGATTTGCTGTCGACATTTGAAATCAGAGTAGAACATTTACGGCGAGGACTGAGAATAGACCAGCATCTGCGGGGTTAGTTTGCTACGAAGACGTTTTTGGGCGAAGTTGACTTCGGAAGAAGTTGTTCTTTGGTGGAACACTTAAGAAGAAGTTCAGTCTGGTACTTCGGCGGGAGAAGAGTCTTCTTCGCCAGAGTTTTCCGAGAGCAGTAGTAGTGGAAGTAACTTAGTGTGAAGATACTTAGCGTTTATGGTGTTAGAGGCTACCTAGTAGCACTTCAGCAGTACTTCCTCGTGTGACATTTCCGTCCGTGGCTCTGTTTCTCTGTTGTTCATTTGTTTCTTGAGATCCCTGACCTGTTCAATATCTGTTATGTTTATTTGTCAGGATTATCAACTCTGTCTTGTTGGATAGACCTGAGTTTGATCTCTATCGGGACTGATTTCTGCCCGTGAGAATAAAAGGCAACTATAAAGAATCACCTTTGTCACATGTTTACTACTTTTGGATGATCTTTACTTGCATCTATGTGGGTTCGATCCTTAAATTACTACTTTCGAGCATCTTTTGGTTTTCTTTTGTGTTACATATAGAAGACTGAATAAATTTTGGCGCCGCTGCCGGAGATGCGAATGCTGAAATTATCCAAGATCAGTGAACAGAAGTCCAGAGACATGTATGTCGACGGGCAAGCCTGATCCTCCTGGAAACGTGCAATCTGAGAGAGACAGGAGGCGCGAAAGACGAGCAAAATATCGAGAACAGATTCTGGAAGAAGCTCGTCGGTTAAAAGAAGAGCATAAGAAGAGAGAACGAGGTTGGAGAACACCTAACTCAAAAGAATGGAAGAGGAAGGAACCAAGTCTTGGTGAATCAAGTTCACCCCGGACACCAAAGTCATTACCTCCAACCCCTCTCGAATCTGCTCAGAGAGAACTTGACTTTGAAGAAGTTACCACTCGGCTAAGTGCTGAGACCGAACATCCAGAAAGTGAAGTAGGGTGGAAACCTTTCCCCGAAGTCAATACTGTTTTATATCCGCAGTTGTTTACTCCTGACCCAGAGGTAGGAAGTACTTCTGCAGATCAAGATCAGTTTACTTCTTCGAATGAAGAAGCTGCAACTAAGGCAGTAGAAGCTGTTACTACCTTAGTGGAACTTTTACAGACGCAGGAACTTATTCCTCAAGCACTGGTGCGAGAACTCCTTTTGTTAACTCCAGTAGCTCAGAAGGACAGCGCTGCTCCTTACTTACAGCCAACCACAGGACCGTCCTTATTCAAGAAGAGACAAGCCTAAGCAGCTGCTGCTGCGGGTATTGCTTCTGCTGTCCTTGTTCAAACTGCAGTACCAGCGCCGATTCCAGCTCCTGCCAAGATAGCAACTCAAGTTCCAAGAGCTCCCTTCATTCAAAGTATGGCAGGCCAACCCATCACAAAACATGGTTACCCGAAGTTCAGAGGAGGATCTTCAGATAACGATGAGGATGCAGATGCTTACATTAAACTGTTTGAATCTGTATCCGTCACTTATAAGGAAGATGCTGAACCAGATCGTCTGCGAATCTTTCCAAATCTTCTCAAGAAGAGAGCACGCAGCTGGTACAATCATGCAAATAGAATAGTAGGAGACATCGATACTTGAGACAAGCTGAAGATAAAGTTCTTAGAGTGGTTCCGAGAAATTGGGTACAATCGTCAAGTTTTGGGAAAGCTGACCAGACTGGTCAGAGGGAAGAAAGAGAGCCTAAAAGATTATGTCCAAAGATTTTACAATCTACTGGATAGAATTCTGAGGATGGGTACAGCCAACCCATACTCTATGAATCAAGTCACAGAATGGCTAGTTACAGACTTACCGATTGAAATGGAGATTTGGTGTCATCGAGGAAAGATGGACGCCATTGAAGAGGTTGTTGCTTCTGCAGAAGCATTCGAAGCATCCACCCTCGGAAGTAAAGGAGGATGGATAAAAGGGAAGAAGAAAGAGAAGAAAGAAAAGAAGGAGAAGAAGGAAGAGAAATCGACTCGAAGGAAGAAGCACAAGAAGAGTCACTGAGAACCCTCTTCCTCCGACGAATCTTCTGATGATGAGTCCTCTTTGGCCGAAGCCCAAGAATCTTCATCGGCGAGCTCATCTTTTTGAGCGAAGAAGAACAAAGAATGAAATGAAGTTCTTCGTCCAAAGAAAAGAAAAGCTCGAAGGAAAAGAAGGGCAAAACAAGAGGGGATAGTAATCAACTTATGGAGGAGATGATTAAAGGGTTTGCATACCTGAAAGTGCAGATGGTACGATCTCCTGAAGGGAAAAAATCACATGCTACATCTCGTTCAAGCTTATGGTGTACGACATGCTGTAAATCAGGACATGCTAATACGGAATGTAAGAACAACAGAACATTTCAGGCACAATCACTTGAATGGGCACCAGCATTCGAATCATATTATAGCTCATTCTTTGTGGAAACTCCGGACGAAGTATATGGAGTACAAACGAATCCATCCCCACCACAGCCAGCAATTACCCCAATTCAACCCATACCAATTCAAAGGTTTGCACCAAAAGAGAGAGCCTTGAATGTATCTCAGAAACGTTTGATGAGTCCGCCAGGAGCAAATAAACCACCACCGCATGGGTCTTGTTTTAATTGTGGCAGTTTGGAACATTGGTCACCAACCTGTCCTCACCCAAAGAAATCGTTGGGATACGTAGCACTTTGTGGAAAGTGTCATCAACCAGGACATGCCACAGCAGATTGTACTAACCCACCCGCAGAGAAAAGAGGGGTTCGCTTTGATCCCAAGACAGACCCTCATGCGGAAGCACAACTGCACAAGGTGGACTTGGAAGAATGGAAAGCCGCTGGAGATGAAGGATGGCCACCAGAAGAAACTTGGGTTTGCAAAGTGGACACCAGAAGCTCTTTCAAGACTAAGAGGAAGGCGGAAGAAGCACCTCTAAAAACTCAATCGAAGAAAGAGTTGAAGAAGCAGAAGAAGGCAAAGGAGAAAACCAAGAAGAAGATAGTTGAGGAGGATACCGAAGAAGAGGAAGAAGAACTACTGAAGAGCGTAAATCCTCCGAGACTACCAGTTGACATTACGGACGAAGTCCACGAACTCTTGAAGAAGGAGTTACTACGAGCAGTAACTTCGGCAAAGGAAGCTGATACAACTTTGGCCGAAGTACCAGAACAATCAACTTCGTCCGCACCCAAGATTTTTCGTACTTCGGCTGCTGAAGACAGGACTGCGGCCAAGAACGAGGAGGTTCCGAAGAAGCACAGTCGACCGGAACCTGTGAAGAAAGAACTTGTGGCAATGCCACACTATGATGTAGTAGCTTATCTAGAAACACAAAAGGCTAACATAAGTTTCAAACAGCTGATTGAAGATAACAAAATTTATAGAAAACTGTTACTTCAAACACTGAAGAAACCCACTAAAGTAAGAAGATCAAAGTTACCTTCTCTGTTTCACATCGAGGCAGAAGACCAGGGATCTCCAGAAGTGGAAGTGGAGGTTGCAGGTTGCGTAATTAGGAAAATGCCAATTGATTCTGGATCAGGAGTCAACATAATGACAGAAGATACGGCACACGCGTTGGGTTTCAGCAAGTTTGAAGAAACTCAGCGGGTGTTACGGTTGGCAGATCAAACGAGAAGACGACCACTTGGGCTGCTGCGCAACATTCCCACCTTAATAGGCGGAATTTCTTTTAAACTTACCTATGTTGTGCTGCGCCCTTTGGTTAAGTCTGGTTATCAAATTTTGATTGGGAGGCCATGGTTGTATGGTGCCAAGGTACTAACAGATTGGTACCGACACCGTTTACAGTTCAAAGATCCACATAAACCAACTGATAAGGCTGTGATGGTTTCCTGGAAAAAGATAACACATCAGGGCGAAACAGAGTCGACTGATGAGGGTTACACTTCAGGATCTGATTCATCAACGAGCAGCGCAGGAGAAAGGAAAGGAGACCCTTATTCGATGGTCAACTATCTACAGTGCTATGAAATTGATGAAGAAGAAGATATGAACGAGGCCGAATAGCAATCACAGCTAGGTCACGAGAGTGCAGAGACCAGTCATTCAGATGGTATAGTCCTTCCAGGAGCATCCCAAGAGCTACTAATAAGCGAAGGTAAGAGCCTAAAGATTTCTGTTGTGGTACAAGGAGAAGAGCTGGAAGTGTCAGATGCTGATCCATTACCAAGATGTCTTCGCCTGGACTGTGGAGGACATGAAGGGGATACCTGATAGTGGGGAGAATATCGTATCGATCTCATTGAAGGATCAGTACATGTACGACAGCGACAGTATCGACTCAGTCCAAAATACTCTTTGATGGTTAAAGACGAGATAGATAAGTACCTAAAGGCAGGTATTATTTTTCCTGTGTTAAGCAGCGAATGGGTAGCACCCATAGTAGTGATACCTAAGAAGCAAACAGGAAAGATAAGAGTCTGTCAAGATTTCAGAAAGCTTAATGCAACAACAAAGAAAGATCATCACCCTTTATCTTTTACTGATACCATTTTGGATCATGTATCTGGAAAGGAATGTTACAGTTTTCTGGATGGGTTTTCAGGGTACAACCAAGTGTCCATTAGAGAGCAAGATAAGGACAAGACTACCTTCACTACAGATTGGGGCACTTATGCTTATCACAAGATGCCTTTTGGACTATGCAATGCACCAGCTACCTTTCAGAGGATGATGACCTCAATTTTTCAAGATTATTTGCGAAAATTTTTAGAGATTTTTATAGATGATTTTTGTGTTTTTGGCACACGTGAAGAACATACAGCGTGTTAAGCCAAAACCTTTCAGAACTGTAGGGAAGCCAGACTTGCATTACATCCTGAGAAGTGTTCTTCGTGATGACTGAAGGAATACTTCTTGGACATAGAGTATCAGGTCGAGGCATAGAAGTAGATGTAGAAAAAGTTAGAGTGATACTTTCCCTGCAGCCTCCTACTGACATCAGCGAGTTGAGAGCATTCCTAGGACATGTTGGATATTACAGGAGGTTCATCAAAGACTATGCCATACTTGTTGCGCCACTGACAGAATTGCTGAAGAAGACGACAAAGTACCATTGGCACGAGAAACAGCATGAGGCGTTTGAAACGCTGAAGAAGAAGTTGGCAGAAGCACCTGTCATGCGACCATCAGACTGGGAGAGACCTTTTCAAGTGTATGTAGACACTTCTGCGTTTGCTATAGGAGTGGTGCTCAGTCAGAAAGATGATGAGAAGAGAGACCATCCAATCTACTATGCGAGTAGACAACTTTCAGCAGCGGAAAAGAACTACACCACTACTGAACGTGAAGCGTTAGGAATGGTGTACTCAGTAAAGAAGTTTAGACATTACCTCCTTGGTTATGAGTTTGTTTTTCATGTGGATCATTATGCGTTGAAGCATCTGGTACAGAAGTCAGACTTGTCAAGGCGGATAGCAAGATGGATGTTGTTACTTCAGGAGTTTACGTTCACAGTTCAGACCAGACAAGGAATTCACCATGAGAATGCTGATTACTTGTCTCGACTGAGAACGGGAGAACGAGTGGATACAGTGGCAGATGATTTTTCAGATGAGGAAATGTTTCAGCTGACAGTAGCACCTGCTACGAAGTACTATGATTTGTACAGATTTTTACAGACTCTACAGTGTCCAGAAGAAATGGATGCTGAACAGCGAACAGTCTTCATACATCAGGCGGGACCCTACGAGATGAAGAACGGGATACTGTTCAAAAGAGGACTTGATGAAGAACTTCGAAGATCTCTGGAAGTGCATGAGATACCACAAGTGATGGGAGCACTACACTTGGAACCTGAAGGCGGACACTATGCACTGAGGAACACTGTGAAGAAGATCCTCTCAGCTGGATACTGGTGGTCAACGATGTACAAAGATGTTCATGAGATCATCAAGAAGTGTGAGTGGGTGATCATCAACGAGTGGGTAAGCCTCTGCCAACCACTCAGTGACCGTTACATCCGATACTTCCATTAGCACCATTCAAGAAGTGGGGGATTGATTTTGTAGGACCTATACAACCTGCAACACGCCGCACTAGAATAAGGTACATACTGATAGCTACTGATTATGCAACGAAGATGGTTGAAGCAGCAGCTACCAAGAAAGACGACGCAACCACTGTGGTTGAGTTTCTGTACACACAGATCATTACTCGATATGGATGCCCACTGGAGTTGGTGAGTGACCAAGGTACACATTTTTTGAACAAGATGATAGAAGAATTTACAGACTACTTTGGTATAAAACACCGGAAGACAACACCGTATAATCTAAAAGCTAATGGATTGACGGAGAAGTCTAATGGAGTGTTGTGCAAGATTCTGAACAAGGTGACAGTAAATCATGCATATGATTGGGATACAAAGTTACCGGCTGTCTTGTGGGCGTTTCGGAATGCAGAAAAGATAACGACCCGTCAGACACCCTTTTTCCTAACACATGGTATGACACCGATCATGCGAGTTGAATTTGATGTACCTACTTACAGAATCCTGTCTGAAGATAGATTGTCAGTGGAGGAGAGTCAACTGTTACGACTCAAGAATCTGATGGCACTTGAGGAAGATTGTGAAGAATCTAAACGACTAACGGAGATCATTCAAATGAAGCAGAAAGAGAAGAACGATAAGAAGATCCGCAAAGTGGACATCAAAGATGATGATTTAGTACTGCTGTATGACAGTAGGTACACCAAATTTCTAGGGAAGTTACACTTACGTTGGATGGGCCCTTATAAAGTAACGCGTCGTTATAGTAATGGTTCGGTTCAGTTGGAAGAACTCGATGGAACATTGTTAGCCACTCGAGTCAATGGATGGAGAATCAAGAGATACTACTCTTAAGTGTTCGCGAGGTCGCTTCACAATTGAGAGAGGGAGTATGTGAAGCCTTGGTTTTTCATTTTGTTAATTAATTGATTAGTTGTAAAGTAAATAAGAAGAATAGATGATAGAAGATAAACGATATGAGTAGAATAGTGTTAATTAAAAGTTTAGTGAAGAACTGGAGCAATTTATCTCAGTTCTGGAGGAATTTATCGAATCTATGGAGACACATGAGAGATGACTTCCTCATAAATGAATTCCTCGGACGAAGAGCTTTCTAACGATATGTTGTGCGAGGCAATCGGAGACCGAATGACGAAGTTACAGCAGACCGAAGAATGTCAGTCGTCAAGAGGAAAACCCTAATTTCGGCACGTGCGGAAAAGTCTATCGCGGGATATAAGCCAGGTAACAAAGTCATTTACCTTATTGTTTTATTATTCCCAGAGCGATAGCAGGAGCGTAGCGTGTCGCATTTTCGGATCGCCGAAGTACATCTACTTCACCGAAGTCAGTTACTGGCGAGGAAGCCAATTTGAGAGAAAGAACTCGGTTACGGGCGAGGAAGAGATTGTGACGAAGAATCCGTTTGCGGCGAAGCTTGTTGCAGTGATCCTAGGGATGCGAGGGATGCAGACGACTAAGGCACCGAGGCTCCGAGCACTGGAAGTTAATCGAGTAGCTCTTCGCCGCTATGAGAAGGAGCTCGAGGAGATGGGATTAGCATCCCTCTTACTTCCTTGGTGGGGCATGGTCTCCTCGAAATTGGTACACGAGTTGAAGGTCTGTAAACAGCATCCGGCCGATGACAACTATGGGCGGCCTTGTAACTGGACCGAAGATCACTGGTCTGGTGTCTTGGGAATTGATGATGCAGGTCGGGAAGACGATCTTCTCTTCAACAACGTATCTGCTGCAGCTTCGCCCGAAGCAGTGAAGAACTTCCCCAAGTTGTTCAAGGAATTACCGCAGGGGAGGAACGGTTACAGGACGAGCGATTATGTTCATCCGAAGAAGAGGGAGGTTGCTGATGCGATCATGGCGATCTTCCGGCCACGAAGAACAACGAACATGTCGAATTGGCAGATCAATTTCATTGAGCAGCTCTTCACCGAGAGAAGAGCGCATTGGGCGAGGATCTTTCATCGTCATGTGCAGAAGCTTTGGAACGAGGAGGACATGGTGTACATAGGACCATTTGTCTTGGTGTTCTACATGGGGATGGGACTGCTATCGACCGAACAGCAGAAGAAGTTGGGCTTCACCGCAGCAGCCGAAGAAGACGAATTCCAGGTGATACAGATTCCAGCCCGAGACGCACAACTTGAGAAATTCTTTGACGAAGTCATCACCGAAGAAGCAGCGACCGAAGTAGCGGTGGACACAGCGCATAGGCAAGACGCATCGACTTCAGTAGCAGTTCCAGAGAAGGTGACCGAAGAGGTGAATCCGGCCGAGGATGACGATGTAATCGAGGTATCTCCTCCGGTGCGTAGAAGTGGAAGGAAGAAACCTCTGGAAGAGACACCGAGGTCTGTACAGAAGTCGAGAAAGAAGATGAAGATGACGAAGGTAGTGTGCACCGACGATGAAGCAGTTGACGAAGAGGCGACTGAGAAAACCGATGAAGAAGACACTTCTCGGACGGAGAAGGACGCTGACATTACACCGAAGACTACTCTTTCTCTATCGACGATAGGAGAGATAGAGCAGCTCACTTCTTCGACGAAGTACATCCATGAGGTAGTCGTGCCACTGCTGCACACATTGGAAGGGAACCGAAGAACCTACGAGGAAGTGATTGATCGGAAGCTGAACCTAGCGGAGTTAGTGCACACGATGCACTTCGGTCGAGGTAACTGATAGGAGGAGAAGGAGAACTTACGAGCAGCACTCCTCATGGCGCAGAAGGAGACTCAAGCGAAGACCGAAGAACTTAAGAATGTGACTTTGGAGAAGTTGGATCGAGAGAAAGAACATAAGAAGGTTCTTTCTCTTACGAAGAAGGAGTTGGAAGAGATGCGAGCGCAGAGAAATAGGAACCAGGACATCGTCGCACAGATGACGAAGGAGATCGAGAATCTGAAGCAGCGCGTCATCCAAGCCGAGGAGCTGAGCGCTCAACTTCGGAGTAGGGTCGAGCCAACGTTGAAGAACTACTTCGCCGTCGAATTGGATACCGAGGAGCTAGGATTTCTTCGCCAGATTAGAGGGGAGTTTGTAGCTGCAGATGCAGAAGGTACTTCGGCGAAGAACCGAGTAGCTAGACTAGGCCAGCTGGTAGTTAGAGAGCTTAGGGAGGTTAGAACCGTAGAGTTCTCAGTTTGCGAGATAGACAGAGAGTTAGCGATGAGAAGCGGTGTTGTTCCTGGTGTCGTTTCAGGCACAGGACCTTCATCCGACGGTCCAGAAGTGCTCCCGACTTCTTAGGAAGAAGATCCGTCATCTTCGGGAAAAAATATAAGCGCTGTGTTGTTCGTGCTCAGTACCTCTATGTGTTTTATCATTTTTGAGTTTTCTATTTCCTGAGTTTGCGGAGCCATTGAGTGTTTTGTCTTCTTCGGGGATTTACCTACGAAGTATCGTAGATTGCTGTGGTAGGAATTAGTCTGGGTGCCGAAGGATTTGCTGTCGACATTTGAAATCAGAGTAGAACGTTTACGGCGAGGACTGAGAATAGACCAGCATCTGCGGGGTTAGTTTGCTACGAAGACGTTTTTGGACGAAGTTGACTTCGGAAGAAGTTGTTCTTTGGTGGAACACTTAGGAAGAAGTTCAATCTGGTACTTCGGCGGGAGAAGAGTCTTCTTCGCCAGAGTTTTCCGAGAGCAGTAGTAGTGGAAGTAACTTAGTGTGAAGATACTTAGCGTTTATGGTGTTAGAGGCTACCTAGTAGCACTTCAGCAGTACTTCCTCGTGTGACGTTTCTTTCCGTGGCTCTGTTTCTCTGTTGTTCATCTGTTTCTTGAGATCCCTGACCTGTTCAGTATCTGTTATGTTTATTTGTCAGGATTATCAACTCTGTCTTGTTGGATAGACCTGAGTTTGATCTCTACCGGGACTGATTTCTGCCCGTGAGAATAAAAGACAACTATAAAGAATCACCTTTGTCACATGTTTACTACTTTTGGATGATCTTTACTTGCATCTATGTGGGTTCGATCCTTAAATTACTACTTTTGAGCATCTTTTGGTTTTCTTGTGTGTTACAAGTAGGTAGCAAACGTAAGAGACAAGTTGACATTTCTAAACTTAGTAGGAACTGAACATGCTATCTTATGGGTGGTAGTTTTAGTGTAAATTTAGTTAGGCAGCTATGTGGCAGAGTAGGAAGCGCAAGAACAGGAAGGGGAAACCGCTTGCATGTGGAGGGGCAGCTTTTCTCTCCATGGTGGTGGTTCCCTCTGTTTTCTCATGGCAGAGGCATAAGTAGGATCGAAGAGTAAGATTTTGGACACATATTACTCTTGCTGTACACACACATCACACACTGTGCACATTAGACAGAGTGTACACATTTGAAGGACGCACTAAGTACGTTGTTGTGCACACACACTACATCCGATGTTAGAGACATACGAATAGACTGGGATTATACCGGAGGGGTCTGCATGCTCGTTACCAGCAGTGGTTCGAAGATGTAGGTAGAGGTAGTGGACAGTTTAGGAACAGGATCGACATCCTCGTGCAGTCCTGTTGGCTAGACTGGTGTGTCGAGGAGTAGGAGCAAGAAGTAGAGGGAGTGAGCTTCCCAATGCCAATGTGATTTCTTCTCAGGGAATGGATTGTTGATTTGAGTGCAGAAGCTTTGTCCATGTCTTCTGGGTGATGGGTTTTCTTGGATTCACTCCCGATTGTGCATGAGAAGCGTTCTTCTTGAGTGGCGGTGACTGTCAGTAGTTGTGCAGATTCGCAGCTTGGCTCGTCTAGTAGAGCACTTCGGATCTACATACGGACGGTCTTATGGGTAAGGGATCCCAGAAGACAGAGTAGTCGGAGCAACGAGAGAATAATAAAGAAGCCTTCTTCCCACAGTAGAAGACGACATCTTCAAGTAGAAGACGGTGCAACTGTACGCACGTTTGTTGTCTTCCTCCCCAAACTATTACAAGCAGGATTACTGTTAGTCAGGATCCGGACTAACAGTAATCCTTTTCATCTTGTTTTTCTCTTGTTTGGATTTTCTCTTCTTCCCCATCTTCTCCCATCTTTCCCATCTTCTTACCTTCTTCTAGTGAGCTTCCGAGACTTCTATTGAGCTTCCGTGAAGGTGAATGTTGTTGTAGTGTTGCAGGAAGATCATTTCCATAGACAGAAGCTTGGGAAGACTACAGGGGACATACACCCTGTGATTAATCTAACCCGTTGGAATGTGGGAGAGAATAAGGTGTAACAGCCGTGCTAGTCGACTTCTGCGAAGCAGGAGCAGTCTTCTGGAGGTGTGAGAAGCCGAGTTGAACTCCCAGAAGTCGAGAATTGCTTCGAGAAGACGATACTGAGAAGACTGGAAGAAGCGACCTGGAAGCAGGAAGCTTCTTCTCGAGTTTCTCTGTGAATAGTTGTGTGATATTTTAGTTAGTAGTTGTTTGTTTAGGTCCAGAGCACCTTTTGGTAAGTTTGGAAGACGCGTGGTTTTGTGAGAAGACGAGATTTCTAGGCAAAACCCGTGTGTTTGTGTGTTTGAACAGATCTTAGAACTTAGAGCAGCGTTACTTGTGCAAATCCTCTGTGGGAACGATATCTTGTATACTAAATGAGCAAAAGGAGTAATCCTGCGACACTACAGTAGTGCACCCACCACTTGTGGTATTTCATGCACTTCCAGACATCTTCGAAGTTCTTCATCAAGTCCTCTTTTGAACAGTACCCCGTTCTTCAACTCGTAGGGTCTCGCCTGATGTATGAAGATTGTTCGCTGTTCAGCATCCATTTCTTCTGGGCACTGCAAAGTCTGTAAATATCTGTACAGATCATAGTATTTCGTAGCAGGTCCTACTGTCAGCTGAAACAATTCCTCATCTGGAAAATCATCTGTCACTGTATCCACTCGTTCCCTACACTTCTGAAAGGTTTTGGCTAAACACGCTGTATGTTCTTCACGTGTGCCAAAAACACAAAAATCATCTATAAAAATCTCTAAAAATTTTCGCAAATAATCTTGAAAAATTGAGGTCATCATCCTCTGAAAGGTAGCTGGTGCATTGCATAGTCCAAAAGGCATCTTGTGATAAGCATAAGTGCCCCAATCCGTAGTGAAGGTAGTCTTGTCCTTATCTTGCTCTCTAATGGACACTTGGTTGTACCCTGAAAACCCATCTAGAAAACTGTAACATTCTTTTCCAAATACATCATCCAAAATGGTATCAGTAAAAAGTAAAAGGTGATGATCTTTCTTCGTTGCTGCATTAAGCTTTTTGAAATCTTGACAGACTCTTATCTTTCCTGTTTGCTTCTTAGGTACCACTACTATGGGTGCTACCCATTCGCTGCTTAACACAGGAAAAATAATACCTGCCTTCAAGTACTTACCTATCTCGTCTTTAACCATCAAAGAGTATTTTGGATTGAGTCGATATTGTCGTTGTCGTACAGGTACTGATCCTTCAATGAAATCGATACGATGTTCTTTCCACTGTGCAGGTATCCCCTTCATGTCCTCCACAGTCCAGGAGAAGACATCTTGGTAATGGATTAACATCTGACGATACACTTCCAACTCTTCTCCTTGTACCACAACAGAAATCTTTAGGCTCTTATCTTCGCTTATCACTAGGTCTTGGGATGCTCATGGAAGGACTATACCATCTGTATGACTGGTCTCTGCACTCCCGTGACCTAGCTGTGATTGCTATTCGGCCTCGTTCATATCCTCTTCTTCATCAATTTCATAGCAGTGTAGATAGTTGACCATCAAATAAGGGTCTCTTTTTCTTTCACATGCGCTGCTCGTTGATGAATCAGATCCTGAAGTGTAACCAGCATCATTCGAATCTGTTTCGCCTTGATGTGTTATCTTCTTTCAGGAAACCATCACAGCCTTATCAGTTGGTTTCTGTGGATCTTTGAACTGTAAACAGTGCCGGTACCAATCCGTTAGTACCTTGGCACCATACAACCATGACCTCCCAATCAAAATTTGATAACCAGACTTAACCAAAGGGCGCAGTACAACATAAGTGAGTTTAAAAGAAATTCCGTCTATTAAGGTGGGAATGTTGCATAGCAGCCCAAGTGGTCGTCTTCTTGTTTGATCTGCCAGCCGTAACACCCGCTGAGTTTCTTCAAACTTGCTGAAACCCAACTCGTGTGCCGTGTCTTCTGTCATTATGTTGACTCCTGATCCGGATTCAATTGGCACTTTCCTAATTACACAACCTGCAACCTCCACTTCCACTTCTGGAGATCTCATGTCTTCTGCCTCGATGTGAAACAGAGAAGATAACTTTGATCTTATTACTTTAGTGGGTTTCTTCAGTGCTTGAAGTAACAATTTCCTTTAAATTTTGTTATCTTCAATCAGCTGTTTGAAACTTATGTTAGCCTTCTGTGTTTCTAAATCAGCTACCACATCATAGTGTGGTATTGCCACAGGTTCCGGTCGACTGTGCTTCTTCGGAACCTCTTCGCTCTTGGCCGCAGTCCCGTCTTCAGTGGCCGAAGTAAGGAAAATCTTGGATGCGGACGAAGTTGATCATTCTAGGACTTCGGCCGAAGTTGTATCAACTTCCTTTGCCGAAGTTCCTGCTCGTAGTAACTCCTTCACGGACTTCGTCCGTAATGTCAACTGGTAGTCTCGGAGGGTTTACACTCTTTAGTATTTCTTCTTCCTCTTCCTCAGTATCCTCCTCAACTATATTCTTCTTGGCTTTCTCCTTTGCCTTCTTCTGCTTCTTCAACTCTTTCTTCGATTGAGTTTTTAGATGTGCTTCTTCCGTCTTCCTCTTAGTCTTGAAAGAGCTTCTGGTGTCCACTTTGCAAACCCAAGTTTCTTCTGGTGGCCATCCTTCATCTCCAGCGGCTTTCCATTCTTCCAAGTCCACCTTGTGCAGTTGTGCTCCCGCAGGACGTTCTGTTTTGGGATCAAAACGAACCCCTCTTTTCTCTGCGGGTGGGTTTGTACAGTCTGCTGTGCCATGTCCTGGTTGATGACACTTTCCACAAAGTGCTACGTATCCCAACGATTTCTTTGGGTGAGGGCAGGTTGGTGAGCAATGTTCCAAACTGCCACAATTAAAACAAGATCTATGGGGTGGTGGTTTATTTGCTCCTGACGGACTCATCAAACGTTTCTGAGATACATTTAGGGCCCTCTCTCTTGGTGCAAACCTTTGAATTGGTATGGTTGAATTGAGATAATTGCTGGCTGTGGTGGGGGTGTATTCGTTTGTACTCCATATACTTCGTCCGGAGTTTCCACAAAGAATGAGCTATAATATGATTCGAACGCTGGCGCCCATTCAAGTGATTGTGCTTGAAATGTTCTGTTGTTGTTACATTCCGTATAAGCATGTCCTGGTTTACCGCACGTCGTACACCATAATCTTGTACAGTGTCGCGCTACTTGGCGGCTACATGCTAGACTTCTACTCCGACGCTTGAGTTTAGTAGTTCTAGAAGTTAGCTCATATTACTTCTAGTCCTTTATACATATGTTTGACACCTTTGCATACGGTGTTGACACTATTGTGTTATATACTTTGAGTCCTAGTAGGTTGATAGTATGTTATCTATCTTGTTCAAGCACTCTTGCGCTTGTGTAGATGATATCATGCTTATCCATGTTGTGAAAGTACATAACTTAGGGTTTCCATGCTAATAAGGTTTTAAGCTCATGGGTTGTACTTACATGTCGCCCATGCATGCTTTGTAGATTGTTTAAGTTATCTTTTAGGGTTACGTGTTATTTTACATGCCTTCACGTGAAGTTCAAGATTTACACTGGCACTTTAGGGGGCTGACGTGGTAGCCTCTGAGTGAAGTTGAGTTACCACGTGGATTAGGGCACTAAAGGACTGCCAAGTGGAGCTATGAACTCCCATTGGTCCATTTTTGTCTTTTATAAAACACTAAATTTAGAAGCAGAGGTCTAAAGGGGAGTTCGAGCATTTGGTGAGGGGACATCGAAATCTGAGCGCAAAGGAGGGTAGATCTCGTCATGCCCAGCACTTCCAGTGAAATTTTTGATCGATTTGAGGCAATAAAGACGAAGTTATGACCAATTGAAGTTCGAATTGTGCTAGAATTGAATCACTTTTGTTGGATTTAGGGTTTTCAGTGTCACTTGCAGCAGATTTGAGGAAAGTGCTTCAAAACTTCGAGGTTGTGTTCTCTGCCAGCAGGGCTACGACTTCCCAAAAAGTTTCGCATCGATTGAGTGACTGAGTAATTCAGGGCGGCCGCTGAAGCAGAGGGGGTCTGAAAAGCTCTTAATCTAGAGCAGCGACTTCAGAGGAGGAGATCTGGAGTTCTGTGCACAGTCAGGAGTCCCAACTTCGCAGGGGTGTTCAGCATCCTGTAGACTCCAAATCCTGTAAGAATATTTGAAATTGATCGAACCAATCTTCTGTTATAGGTCGGAATAGCCATCTAGGTACCAGAAATTGCCCTAGTTTTCTTGCTCAGAACGTTTCTGTCCATATCTCCGTGTCAGAATTTGATCTCAGGCTGAAACTTCTTGTGTGGGCTAAGTAGTACCTCATTTGCATGTAGGGGAAATTTAGAAGTCTAAACCTTCATAGTTTTCTTCTGCGTGAGTGTCAAAGTTTGCCGCCGGGTCTTATTACTGCCAGCTAGACATGAATCTCGCTTTTTGAGCATATTACTAGATCTTACACATCTGTGTGAGTGTTTATAGCCCTATTGTGACCTGAAAGCCAACCTCTTGAGTAAACAACCACAGCCAGAAGCCCGGCGCTTTCCTAGGTAGACGGATCACACTTCGACATACTCTCTTTTTGGTGAACTCGACGTGAAACACCTAGGGTGGGAGTTTTCTTGAGAGTGTTACAGGATCAGATATCATAGCCAACCAAGGATCATCAAGTGGAGGTGCTACTGCTGCTCAGCAACCTGTTCAGCTTGATGCTGCTACGATGAAGATGTTCTAAGCTTTTTTCATGTTTATGCAGCAGCAGCAGAGCACAGAGAGGAAGGAGGTATTAGCAACCAAGGCGTTGCAATCTGTGGTGCATCAGATGGACCAGTTCAAGGGGACAGATATTTCCAAGTACGTGCGATACTATGCTAGGGAGATGGAGGTGAACAAGGTACCTGAGAAGGAGATGGTGGGAAACTTTGAACTTGCTGTTGTCCCTGAGATTCGTGAGCGTGTGAAAGAGCTCAAGCGGCAGCAAGGACAGAGTTGGGAGAGCTTTATGCGAGCTTTGAAGGAGGAGTACTACACTGAAGATTCAGAGAGGGTGACCAAGAGAACGTTCTTGGAGTGGGTGGTGAAGCCTAACAAAGGTTTGTCTGTAAATGAGTTGTTAAGGGAGTTTGATCGTCAGTATGCTCAGCTTTCTAGGACAGAGAAGCTTACACTAGAGGTGGAGAAGACCGAGCTTTTCTTACAAGCAGCGAACGTGACTATTCAGGAGAAGCTTGAGTTGTTGTTGGAAGACAAGAGTGAGGAGAGAGGATTGAAGACTGATTGGAAGGAGGTTGAAGAGGTTGTCTCTTTGCTGACCAAGAGATAGAGAAGAAGGGACAAGGTGGTGGTAGGTGAAGCAGCACCTCTGATAATTCCTGTCAAGCAGTTGCCTACTAAGCCCGCTTTGGTAACTGCTAGAGAGGAAGACTCACCGCTTGATGAGTTGATTAAGGGTATGAAGGAGCTTAAGCTTAAGCTCACTAGGTTAGAAGAGAAGGAGCAGTGTACAGCCTGCTATGCAGATACCTCAGATGAGAGAAGGCTTTGTTCATCGTTGTATATGGTGCGATAGCCTAGATCATGTAAGAAGAGATTGTGGAGAGTTTTCAGATGCATTGAGAGAGGATCTTATCTTCTTCAAAGATGGTAAGATCTATTTGAGAGAGACTGGGATGATGCTGGGAACCAACTTTGGCAAGGGTGGTATGAAGAGACTTGTGAATGAGATATCTGTTGATATAGTCCCAAGCTCTAGTAGATCGACGGCTACCATTAGCCGGAGTGGTTAGGGTTGTTAGAGTTAGTTAGAGGGCTAACCCACCATTAGGATTTCCCTTGTTCTCACCTCCACTATATATACAGAGAGAGGCAAAGCCTCTCTCATCTCATTCCTATTTTACTTCCTTGTCTACTCGCTCTCTCTTTTCTTGGAGTGTCCTCGAAGTATCGATCATTCTACATGGTATCAGAGCTGGTGAGAGCGTGTGTCCCTTGCTGATGAGCAAGATGGAGATTGGAGTACAGGAGAGAGCAGCCGAAGTTGTGCCTGATGTCGAGCACTATCCTGCTGATGCGTTCGGGTGAGGCGAAACCGTTTCTTTCGCCACCAGAAACTTTGAACGCGATTTCGGAGGCCTAGACGATTTTTTCTCGCTGTTTTCTGTCGATCAGCCCTTATGGGACTGTCTTGTTCAGAAGGTGCGAATTGTGTACTAGGCCAAGTTTCAGTTGATTTGGAGATTTCCAGCGGCAGATTTTCAAACGGATCTTTTTCGACCAAAACGAAAGTTTTAGGACTTGAGTCCAAAACTAATCCTGTTTCGAATAAGGGTGAACTAGCTATTTGAAAATTTCTGAAAATTTCAAGGGGTTGCACGTCCATTTTCGACCTCATTTGGTCTAGTTTCGACCTTTCTTGGTGTGTTCTTTCGACGTTTCCGTCGTGTTTTCTACACCTACAGTTCGCGCACAGGTTCTTTTCTCGCTTTTCTTGTCGCTGCAGGAGGAGTTCGCGGAGTCGCCTCGTCGTGACTTGTGACAACTCTTGATCGCGCGGTGGGGAGAGACGAGTTTCGTGCAGTTTCTGGGAGGTTTTCCGCGTACAGAACAGTGCAATTTCGACATTGCAGCTATGGCGGAGTCTGTGTCTTTGATCACTGGAGAGAAACTCGACAAGAACAACTACCAAGTGTGGAAGTTCCGGATGAAGACTTTCCTGCAGGGACAAGATCTATGAGATCTTATCACTGAGGAGGAGAAAGCGCCTGAAGTGCCAATTTCTGATCCGAAATTCAAGGAGTGGAAGAAGCGCTCATATCAGGCTATTCACTACTTTTCGCTGACAGTTTCAGCATCGATGATCGGTCACATCCAGGATTGTGATATGCCCAAGAAAGCTTGGGATGCACTCGCGCATCTGTTTCAATCCGGAACAGAGGCGCGGAAGCTGCAATTGCTGCAGCAGTTCAATACCGTGAAGAAGGGGTCGATGTGCATAAACGACTATGTGAACGGGGTCAAGCAGCTTGCGGATCAGCTATCTTCTGTCAAAGTCGAGATTGATCCCACTGTCTTGATCGGAGCCACATTGCAGGGACTGCTTGCAGAGTACAAACAGTTCATAACATCGATTTCGACCAGAGAACCTCTTCCGCGATTTGATGAGCTTGTTCCTATGATGTTAGGAGAGGAGGTGCGCCTACTGGGGAGTTCTACTTCGACGGGTCAGCAAGAATCTGTCTATTTTGCAGGTTCTGGAGGATCTCGAGGTAGGGGTCGTGGCAAAGGTGCTGGACGTGGACGGGGTCGCGGACAGCAACAGCAATCGCAGAACCAGCAGAACCAGCAACAGTCTGGTGGTTCCAACAACAATCAGAGAAGAGCGCCTGGTTCCTGCAACTACTGCAAGAAACAAGGCCACAATGCGAATCAGTGCTACAAGAAGCAGAACGATCAGAGACAACACGACAACAACCCCCAACAAGATAACAGCAACCAGCAAGGCTATGCAGTCACTGAGCATGTCTATTCGGAGCAATTGCTGATTACTACGCATCAGAGTTATGCGGCTTTCGAGCCACAGACTGACTGGGTGATCGACTCCGGCGCCACCAGTCACATGACTCCCCATCGGGAGTGGTTTAGTTCACTCGAGCCTGTGGAGACTCCACAGTTTATGGTGACAGGAGATGACACCAAGCACAAGATCCAGCACAAGGTTAACATTCCACTTGACATTCCTGCCTCAACGTTTACTGGTATACGGAATGTCTTACATGTACCTACATTGACTAGAAACCTGCTATCTGTAGGACAGTTGATAGAGCAGGGTCTGCAAGTGCGCTTCAATAAAGATGGATGCTTTATTGAAGATTCGAATGGCACTGTCATAGCTCGAGGTATCAAGAGTGGTAGGCTGTTTAAACTAGATGCATCTGCGCCTAAGTTACAGGCTGCCATGTATGGACAGAGTGGTCCAGTAGTGTCTGATATTGACATCTGGCACAAGCGAATTGGGCACATGAACTTTCAGAGGCTGAAAAGCCTTCCGAGTTCTGACCTGGTTACAGGTCTGTCCAAATTCGAATCCAGTGAGCCCACTGGAGTCTGTGCAGCATGTCAATTCGGCAAGCAAGCTAGACAGCCCTTTAAGGGATCAGGCACTAGAGAGAACAAGCTTCTGGAGCTTGTTCACACTGATGTATGGACTGCTTCTCAGCCAAGTATGACCGGTTTCCAGTACTTTGTGTCGTTCATTGATGATCATTTGCGTTATACTTGGATCTATTTGTTGAGAAACAAGTCCTCTGCCGAAGTACTGTCAGCATTCCAGACTTTCCGCAAGTTGGTGGAAAAACAGTCTGGAGCATCTATCCTCTGTTTGAGATCTGATGGAGGAGGCGAGTTTCTTTCTGGAGAGTTCGATGCATATCTGCGTGAGCATGGTATCCGACGCCAGAAGACCTGCAGCTACAGTCCGCAGCAGAACGAGATTGCGGAGCGCAAGAATCGACACATAGCAGAAGCTGCTCGTGCGATGTTGAACGAGAAGACCATGCCTAGACCTTACTGGGCAGAAGCTGTTTCATGTGCGGTGTATCTAATGAACCGGACGTCTACAGCGGCAGTCCACAGCAAGACACCGATGGAGGTCTTCACAGGCAGTAAGCCTGATTACTCTTTCCTTAAAGTTTTCGGATGTATCTGTTATGTGCACATACTTGATCAAAGACGTAAGAAACTAGATCCGAAAGCAGATAGATGTATCTTCCTTGGTTATGCTTCTGATACGAAAGGATATAGGTGCTACAATCCTTCGTCCAAGCAGTTCTATATCAGTAGAGATGTCGTGTTTGATGAGCTACAGTCTTGGTTTGCACCTGCACCTGTGTTAGCCATCCCTGTACCTACTGTAGAACCAAGGAGTCAGTCCACTGTAGTACCTCAGAGTAGTACGTTGAGTGGAGGATCTGGAGAAGTCACTGATTCCAGATCAGAATCTGTTGCACATAGAGCTGTTGTTAACGCTGGAGTCCACGTAACACAGCCTAGTGGAACTAGTGTAGTTTCTACACAGGATGAGCGCGTGCTATTGCAGCGTATGTTTGACTCATCCAGATATGTGGATCTTCCACATCCCCTGGATACTTTGTCCCAGACCTTGGCGTCTACGTCAGATCAGTTGCAAGGGGAGGTGACTAGTGCACCGATTACCTCTCGTAGATCTGAGCGGCCAAAACATCCAGTGAGTAGGTATATGCATGAAGGTTTTCTTGCTGCGCACCATGCATATATGGCCAATGTTCTTCAGGAACAGGAATCGAGTTCGCTTGAGGAGGCGATGCACAAGGCCCAATGGGTAAGTGCTATGGAAGCTGAACTTGCTGCGCTTCATCACCAACAGACTTGGGAGTTGGTAGACTTACCTCAGGGTAAGAAAGCGATTGGTTGCAGGTGGGTCTTCAAGGTCAAGCGCAACTCGGATGGTACCGTGTGTCGGTACAAGGTCAGATTGGTAGCTAAGGGCTACGCACAGCAACATGGAGTGGATTTTGAGGAGACCTTTGCTCCTGTTGCGAAGATGGTGACTATTCGAACAGCAGTTGCAGTTGCAACTCAGAAAGGTTGGAAGATGCACCAGATGGACTTCAAGAATGCCTTCCTCAATGGCGATCTTGAGGAGGAGGTCTACATGCAGCAACCTCCTGGTTATGAGGATCCTAAGTTCCCTTCCCGTGTATGTAAGTTACGGAAGGCTCTCTATGGTCTGAAACAGGCACCAAGAGCATGGTATGCAAAGATCAATTCTTACTTGCAGTCTCTTGGTTTCCACCTGTGTAGTTCAGACTCTACCTTGTATTCATTGAGAATACGAGACCGGATTGTTGTGATCACCATCTATGTTGATGACTTGATCATTACCGGTAACTTTGAGGAGCTTATTTCCTAGATCAAGGATCACTTGAAATCCGAGTTCGAGATGATGGACTTAGGAGAACTCAAGTACTTCCTTGCTGTGGAGTTCATTAGAGATGGGAAGGATGTTTGGCTTGTACAGCGACAGTATGCTCTCAGTATGCTTGAGAGATTTGGTATACTTGATTGCAAACCCATTGCTACACCATTAGAGCAAGGGGTAAAGCTAGGAGCAGAGGATGGTGAGTTGCTGGATGATCCACGCATGTACAGACAGATGGTTGGGAGTCTTATCTACTTGACCATCACCAGACCAGACTTGAGCTATGCTGTCGATCTGATTAGTCAATTCATGCAGTCATCACGGAGACCACATTTTGAGGCTGTCAAGCGGATCCTCCGCTACGTGAAGTTCTCGATGCAGTACGGACTTCACTATCGATACGGTGGACCATTGTTGTTACATGGCTACACAGATGCTGATTGGGCAGGAAGTGCCGACAGGAGATCCACGTCAGGTTACACTTTTGGACTTGGAAGCGCTGCTATAAGCTGGGCTTCTAAGAAGCAACCCACATTTGCTTTGTCATCCACGGAAGCAGAGTATCGAGGAGCAACGAACGCAACATGCGAATCGATTTGGCTTCGATGTCTGCTATCTGATATTGGTGTGGAGTGTATAGATCCTGTTGTTGTATATACAGACAACATTAGCAGCATGAAGTTAGCTAGTAATCCTGTTTTTCATGCTAGGACGAAGCACATTGAGGTGCACTATCACTTTATTAGAGAGAAGGTCCTTGCAGGAGAGATTGAGCTCAGTTATGTGAGCACAGGAGATCAGGTTGCCGATATCTTCACTAAGGCGTTGCCTAGAGATAAGTTTGATGCTTTCAGACATTGTCTAGGAGTACAGGATGTAGAGGTGAGCTTGAAGGGGAGTGTTGATATAGTCCCAAGCTCTAGTAGATCGACGGCTATCATTAGCCGGAGTGGTTAGGGTTGTTAGAGTTAGTTAGAGGGCTAACCCACCATTAGGGTTTCCCTTGTTCTCACCTCCACTATATATACAGAGAGAGGCAAAGCCTCTCTCATCTCATTCCTATTTTACTTCTTTGTCTACTCGCTCTCTCTCTTCTTGGAGTGTCCTCGAAGTATCGATCATTCTACAATATCAGCATCACATGCTGTTTCTCTTGTGAATGCTGCTACGTGTGGAGTGAAAGTGGAAATGGAGAGAAAGAAAGGGACTACTGGGTTGTGGTCTGATGTAGTGCAGTTCGTAGCTAGAACAGAGTTAGACAAGGATGTGCTACGGAGGGTTGGCAACTCAATTCGAGAAACTATAGGATGGAATGACCCTGTAGACACTATGTCAGTGCATGCTTATGTTGCAAGAAGTCATCATGAAGCTGTACTAAAAGAAAAACGCAGGAGGGAGGATGCAGGTGAGGCTTCTACAGCCAAACGACCTGCTACAAGGAGTGAAAGGGCTAGATCAGAGACAAGGCAGGAGACAACACCTACTCGGGAGGAGACTATGGAGGATCTACCACCTACAACACCAAAGGAGAAGGAGAGAAGCAAGGAGAAGGGTAAGATGCCTGCATACAAACTTCAGTCTGACATTGAGATTGCTACAGACTTGAAGCAGGTGTTAGAGAACCGTATCTTGAATGGGAAGGTTGAGTTTACTTTGGGTGAGATTCTTGGGATTGCAAAGCGTGAGTTCCATGAGGTTATCATAGATATCATCAAGAGGAAACGTTAGAATTTGGGTGAAGCAGCTACGCTTAACGCTCTAGGGACCAAACTATCGGAAGATGAGGAAGATGAGATTGCTGGTTACTGCTCTCAAGTATCAGAGGGGAGTTCGTATCAACACGTGAGGTTTGAAGATGAGGTGGAAGCATCGCATAAGAGCCATTACTCTCACAACCATTGGGCAAGAGCAACCACAGAGACCTTAGTGAAGCTGGGTGATCTAGAGAAACCTGTGGTGGCGTTGATTGATCATGGTTCAGAGATTAATCTGATGTCTAAGGAGCTGTACAAGCGTGGAAGGTGGCCCATAGACACCGACCATGGATGGCTTATCCGTGCTGCCAACAACTAGCGAGGAGAATTCTATGGTGCTTGCCCCAACATCAAGGTAACTGTGGGTGACATCAGTGATGTTCAGAATTTCTTTGTGCAAGACATGTCAACCTATCCTATCATTCTAGGACAGCCTTACATTACTGCTGTTAGAATGGAGACACGAGTTATGGATGATGGTTCAGCCTATGCTAGGATACGTAGTAGAGACGGCAAAAGAGCTGTTCAGTTTTTGACCGTTGCTGCAGAACATGTGTCACGTCAGTTTGGGCACCTCGGCTAGGTGGACCGAGTGCGAAGTGGCGCATCTCGGTAAGGCCGTTAGTCCCGTTAGGGCGAGTTGGAGAGAGAGCCCACTAGGGGTAAACTTCGCAGGTAGGGCTTGGAGGCCTTAGTTCTTTGAGTTGAGCCTTCAAGCTCCAGGCTATGATGGATAGTCTAGTTGAGTGTAACCCGGATTCTCTTCGCGTTTAGAGTGGGTTTGGCTTGACCATTTGTGAGTAGTCCTTGTTGTGGTGTTGGAGATGGTAATTTCTCTATTCAGATTACTCAAAGAACTAAGTGCAGGTCGAGGCGGAGTTCAGTAAGAGCTCGCTGATCTGAAATCAGAAATCGTCCACTGATATCTTCGGGCGTTGTCGTTCGTGCTTGATTGTGTGGAGCCGTGATCGAGGTGTGTGGGCGCCGTGCTACATTGCTGGTCGCAGATCGATTTGCTGTTGTTGGGGTCGAGTGGAGATTTCTGTCATGCGGAAGCGCTGCAGAAATTTTGCGGAATGTTCTTGAAGTGTGTTGTTGGAGCCGGATTGCACGTTTGGGCGTAGCAGCTGAAATACTTGTCAATGTCGGGCCGGAGTGGACTCTTTGGAAGCGCATTGGAGAGACGATTCCAGTGCACCAAGTTTCGTGGAGTTTGGCCAAGGATTGAAGAAGTTATGGCATGTCGAGGAGCAGAGGTGCGTGAGTGCGGAGGCGTGAGAGCGGAGTGCGAGAGTGCGGAGGCAGAGCCTGAGCCCGAGCCCGAGCCCGCTGTCGGAGTGTGATCCGTCTACCTAGGAAAGCGCCGGGCTTCTGGCTGTGGTTGTTTACTCAAGAGGTTGGCTTTCAGGTCACGACATGAGCTATAAACACTCACACAGGAGTGTAGGATCCTCTGATATGCTCAAAAGGCGAAATTTAGGTCTCACTGGTAGTAATAGGCTTAAGCGGTGAACTTTGACACTCAAAGAGAGGAAAACTATGAAGGTTTAGACCTCTAAACTTCCCCTACATGCAAATGAGGCACTACTGAACTCACAGACGAAGTTTCAGCCTGAGATCAAATTCTGACACGGAGATGTTGACAGAAAAGTTCTGAATAAGAGAATTATGGCAATTTCTGGTACCTAGACAGCTATTCAGACATAGAACAGAGAATTGGCTCGATGAATTTCAAATCTTCTCACAGTATTTGAAGTCTACAGGGTGCTGAACATCCCTGTGAAGTTGGGACTCCTGATTGTTTGTAGAACTCCAGATCTCCTTCTCTAAAGTCGCTGCTCTAGATTAAGAGCTTTTCAGACCCCCTCTGCTTCAGCGGCCGCCCTGAATTACTCAATTAATCAAATGATTCGAAACTTTTTGGACAGTCGTAGCCCTCCTGACAGTGAACGCAACCACGAAGTTTTGAAGTGATTTCCTCAATTCTGCTGCAATTGGCACCGAAAACCCCAAAATCAACAAAAGTGACGCAGTTTTGGCACAATCCGAACTTCAATTGGGCATAACTCCTTGTTTATTGATCCAAATCGAGCAAAAATTTCACTGACAGTGCATGGCACGACGAGCTCTCTCTTCCTGTGTTCTCAGATTTCCAAGATACCTCACCAAATGCTCGAACTCTCCTCTAGAGCTCTGTTTCTAAACTTAGAGTTTTACAAAAGACAAAAATGGACCAATGGGAGTTCATAGCTCCACTTGACTGTCCTTTTGTGCCTTAAACTACCTGGTAACTTTTCTACACTCATAAGCTACCACGTCAAGCCCCCTAGAGTGCCAGCGTAATACTTAAACTACCTAAAACGACACGTAGCCCCGAAAAATAACTTAAATCAGCTAGAAAGCGTGCATGGGCGACAAGTAAGTACAACCCATGAGCTCAAACCCCTATCAGCATGGAAACCCTAAGTTATGTACATTGAATGTCATAGACAAGTAAGAAGTCACTTGCACAAGCGCACAAATGCTTGAACAAGATAACTAACATACTATCAGCCTACTAGGACTCAAAATAGTGTTAACACCGTATGCAAAGGTGTCAAACATATACATAAAGGACTAGAAGTAGTATGAGCTAACTTCTAGAACTACTAAACCTAAGCGTCGGAGTAGAAGTCAAGCATGTAGCCGCCAAGTAGCGCGACACCGCGCCCGCCGCAAGCCAGCTTACTGGCGTGCGTGAGAGAGGTATCCAAGCTTCAGGTGTGTGGGAAGGGTAAAACCAGCTGGTCACCCATCCCAACACTATTCCTGGACCTGGACTCCTGACTCTGTAGTCTTAGCTTTGGCTTTTCCACTAGACCAATAGCTCTTGGTGTCCTACAAGGATGCGTGCAAGTACTTATGGACTTGTATAAGGTAGTAAGAGACCTTCTCGCACGTCCCTAGAGGAGTGGTAGGGCGACCCCACAGTATTAGGGGGAAGCTATAGTTGTGGTAGTGTTTGCCTACACCGTAGAGGCGCGTATGGAGGCAATTGGTGGCAGTTGTCTTGGGTGAGCTAGTAGAGCTACCACGTGGATGTTTTTGGAGCTACTAGAGGTGTGGACATCTAGTTAGTGACCTCCAGTGTCAGTTACGACTGTTGGTGACCATATATTGTGCATGTGGTCACCGACAAGGAGTCGTCAGTCTGGGTGGGGCTGGGTTTTTCTTTATGTGAATGTTTGAGTGTGGAGGGTTATCGTTTGGACTTCTTGTGGTTGGAACCTCTCCATACTCTGCTTCCTGTTTGTGCGCCGCGTTTGCTTGTGTTGGCGCTTGATTTCCGGAGTGAGTTCACTCCAGTGTGCTGTCGGTAGTGAGGCTGGAGTTGCGGACCAGTCAGACTACCTTTGTCTTTCTCACGGTGCGGTTGGAGTGACGACCAACAGACCGTGAGAGGCTGCCTGTGGTGATGGCAGGTACAGGTTGCCCTTACCTTGACCGTCCTAGTAGGGGATAGGTGAGCTCAGTAGGAGCAGGTTGGTGGTTACGGTGGTGACAAGGATTGCGACATTCCAGTTGAGGAGTGTGTTAGCGGGATTCTCTCATCACGGAGTTCTCGGGAGGTTCTGGTGGGGACTTCTCGGACAGTGGGTATACACGGAGTGGGGTGAGGTACCGATCGGTGTACCTACACCATTGCCGTCGGTTGTTCCAGAGGACGAGTCAGACGCAGACAGCGCGTTTTCTGGTGGTGAGTCTAGTGTCGTCACACCGTTGTTGTGGGACATGGACGAGATCTATGGGGCCACGAAGGGGCCTCGATGTTACTCGGGTACAGTTGGTACCATTGAGCTGGATGACTTCATCCAGGAGTTTGATAGTTGGTGCGATCTGCAGCAGATGCGGAACCCACAGCTGTTTACACCCTTCATGGCGTGGAAGGGTTTGTTCCAGCACTTGGAGGGACCGCCGATGGACGATTATCATGAGTTCAGGCGAGATTACAGTGTTGAGATCGAGTTGTGGAGACAACATTGGTCTCCCAACTACGTTTCTATCACTACTGGCGCAGTTTCGGGAGGCGTAGCACCTGCGAGTTCGGGTGCCAGTAGTAGTGGTACAGCCACAGGTGGCGGAGTACCTATTACCGGTGCGTCCACAAGTAGTGGAGCAGGTGGTAGTGTGAGCGGGATACCACCAGGGTTTAACCCTGTGGTTCAGTTCTTCCAATGTTTGAGGAAGAACTATCAGGGTGTGCGGACCGACAAGTTGAGGAGTCTGCAAGAGTTCCAGCGGAAGACTGGAGAGAGCCTACGCGAGGCGTTTACTCGCATGAGGCGGTTGATCAGCGTTACCCAAAGGGTGACGGAAGCACAGGCAGTCCAGTTCTGGTATGGGATACTAGACCGGGAGCTGCGTAGGAGAGTTAGAGATGCTACTCTTCTTAGAGATACCGCTCCGACGTTGGCGGTTGTCTTTAGTCTGGCTGAGCGGATTGAGCTCAACATGGTGGAGGAGAGGGTGGTGGTTGCTGGGTTCAGCAAGGAGACACCACATGGAGCGACCACCTCTTCTCGAGATCACAGGCTACGCAACAGCATGGTGGTGGTGGTGGTAAGGATCGTGCAGAGCAGTCACAATCTCAGGGAGGTGTTGGAGGATCTGGTGGGCAGAAGCCTATGCCGTCCTTCTCTAGTCAGCAGCAAGCGGGTCCTTGCTGGACGTGTGATGGTCCTCATCAGCAGAGAGACTGTCCACAGAAGAGAAGTTATGAGACGTCAGGGACATCAGGGACGTCTCAAGCAGTACCCAGGCAATGTGAGCATTGCGGACGACCTGGTCACAATAGTGACCGTTGTTTTGATCTCCATCCCGAGTTGCGGCAAGGGAAGGCTGATCGTGGACGAGGCGGAGGAGCTCAGGGAGGCCGTGGTGGTCGAGCTGGAGGTAGAGGTCCAGCACCTGGGAGAGGATCGGTCGGTCCACCGCCTGCTACGACGTCAGAAGCAGGTATGGCTGCTCGGATTGAGCAGTTGGAGCAGAGGATAGCTAGTATGGCTATGGCTCAGCGGAGATCAGGTGGAACAGAGACTTCCACGTCTTATGGAGGAGAAGGAGGTGACTTCGACTTCATGGCTGGTGTGGCGCAGATTGAGGCATATGCGGCAGTGACTAGAGGTGCAGTACATGCCTCTGAGCCACGAGGTGCGTCAGTGGAGTTGGATCCACAACGCGGGGAGGCTGATAGACAAGCCAGGCTTCCCCAGTCGTTCACGTTATCGGAGGCATTGAGGACCACATCTATGGTTCCTAAACGACCTACCGATGGCGCAGTAGAGTTGGAGGCATCGACATCCAGGAGTGGGTGTGATGTGAGTCCACCTTCGACGTCTGTGGATGCGACGTCGAACCCGATGTTGGAGACGGCTACAGCAGTTTTGCGAGCCCCACTATTCTCAGCCACGGATATGAGGGCATTGGGAGTCAACTTGGCTCCAGTGTTCCAGTTGGCGGCCACGCTCAGTGAGAGCGAGGATGTAGTTACCTCTAGTGCTGAAGTAGTTCAGCGAGAGGCGGTAGACGTGTCCATGGAGTCGAGGATCAGGACAGCTACCAGTGGTACTTGGCAAGCGGCGACTGCTAGGTTAGATGAGTTACAAGCTAGGCCGGCGATTGACCGTGCTAGTTTGGCACCAGGTGTGGTGTTGTTGGACAACAGAAGTGGTATCTTCTGTTTGGTGGCACCTTCAGGGAAAGTGTATCGACCCCAAAAGGTCTTGTTAGACTCGGGAGCCCAACCGTTGATGTTGGGAAAGGCGGCGTGTATTGGTTTGGGTCTGAAGAAGTCCGAGATAGAGAGATGTCCATTCCAGTTGCAGACATCTCTAGGGGGATCAGGAGGTACGGCTCTACATATGACACGTGAGATGTTGACGGTGAGAGTTCGGTCAGATCACCCCACGGATGGCTCTATGGTGAGGGCCAAGGCCATCTTTACAGCCGCAGAGTCTTATGATGTATTGGTGGGAGGTGATGTGTTGTACCCTATGGGGTTCGTGATCGACTATTGGACGGAGATAACATCTTACAGACCAGGTTGGCAGTCCGGTGAAGGACGAGTGAGCCGCTTACCAGTGCGGTTCAGTGCTAGAGTTGGGACGACGGAGCCTACACCAGGGACGATGGCATCCGTTGCAGGGTTCAGTTCGGTCATCACTTGGCCGAGCGAGTTGTTGGAAGGCAATGCCCATGCGGAGGATACTCCGGTCTTTGAGGAGGTGGAGGACATGCCTAGCATGTCTACGTTAGTACCATCTGCCTTGGATGTTCCACTCTGGAGTTCAAGTGGAGAGTTGCAGCAGTATGCTGATCAGTTGGTGCAGCAGGCTTGGAGGGAAGCTTTTGTACCACCAGTAGAGGAACAAAGGGTTGTTCCTGCTATTGGCCCTGCGACCTTATCACCGTTGGATACGACTCCCATTGTGTGGCAGTATCCAGAGGAGGGTGTATGTGTACTGGAGCTGTTTGGAGGTATCAGCACAAGTTTGGCTGCGGTATTGCAAGCAGACATACAAGTACAGCGATACTTGTATGTGGAGAGAGATGAGATTGCGAGACGCATCTCATTGCGACATGTGGCACGTTTGGTGCAGAGATATCCTGAGTTGTTGCCCATATCAGCTGTTAGAGGATACCAGCAAGCATTACCGTCGGATATTTCGCTGCTGGGGGTGCAGGATCTTACGTTTGTTGGCACCATTCACTTGGTGATAGCCGGATGGCCATGTCAAGGTCACACGCGTGTTGGGAGAGGTCAGGGTTTACATGACCCGCGATCTAAGATGTTCTGGGAGATGTTACGGATCTTACAACATCTCCAGATGCATCAGGTGGATTCTCCAGCGTACATCTTGGAGAACGTTCCTTTGTTGGGTGATGCTCGTACACAGATGATGGCGAGTGTGCACCAAGTGCGGTCTTGGATTGGACCAGCAGTGTTGTTGGATGCAGCGAGAGTAGGATCTCGTGCACATCGTCCACGGTTGTGGTGGACGAACTTGTTATCGAGAGAGGTGCTTAAGCGAGCACATGGTGGAGTGAGACGACCAGCACATCTCACCGTTGATAGCATCTTGGATGCAGGACGACGATCTCAAGTAGTGAGAGTCGTCGATAGATCACCCATGGCAGTGTTGAACCTAGTGGGACGGCCCATGGTAGCGTTACCCACATTGGTAAGCTTTCCAGCGTCACATGCTTACAGAGATTAAGGACCTGGACTTGTGTGGGATGCTCAATTACGGCAGTTGGTGGAGCCCAATGCCGATGAGAGAGAGCGAGCGATGGGTTTCGCTACGGGTACGACGGCAGTAGCTTCGGTGTCAGAGGCTTCACGTCGTCAAGTATTGGATCAAGCAATGGACTTGAATTGCTTGACATGGATTGTTAGCCTTGGATTGGCTGAGCAGCGTCGGATGCGATCGACGGGTGTTACTGCTCGAGCACTCTTGAGCTCTTTGCCTACCGGGTCGGTGGAGACAAAGGCTGGGGGCGAGGCAAGTGGAGTTCGTCATCCTTGGACATCATGGGATGTCATAGGAGAGAGTGTGGAGCTTGCAGCTAGAACTGCAGAAGTTTTACGCACAGTAGCGGTGGAGGTTGTTGGTGGTGAGCAGAAGGAAACTGCTCCAGAGGCTGCAAGATAGCAGTCAACGACTTCGTCTTCTACCTCTAGCATGGTGACAGAGGATACTTGGGAGCCAGAGATTGGACCCAAGCTTATAGGAGAGGAGAGACGAAGAGTCCAAAGATTCTTGAAGAGCTACAGGAATTGTTTTGCCTTCAGTATGAAGGATTTGGGTACCTTGAAAGGACCTGGTATACGGATCGACTTGGCTAATGACACGTCAATCTTTCGACGTCCTTCCAGGTACAGTGACATGGAGAGAGCCTTGATCCAGAGTCGGACTCAAGACTTGTTGGAGGCTGGGTTGGTGGAGATGTCGTATGGAGAGTATGCATCTGCCACAGTTATGCCAGCCAAGAAGGATATGTATGGCAACTACACAGATAGACGGATGTGTGGGGACTATCGTCCTATCAATCGGCAGACGAAGTCCGATAAGTATACCATGCCGACACCTGAGGAGATCTTTGATGCAGTGGGGCATGTGAAGGTCTTCAATACTTTGGATCTTCGAGCAGGGTATCATCAGTTGCTAGTGAGAGAAGAAGATAAGTCCAAGACAGCATTCTGGGGAATTGACTCTCACGGCAAGGATTGTTTGTATCAGTGGCGGTTCTTACCATTTGGGTTGAAGAACGCCCCTGCTGAGTTCCAAAGGGTGATGGACAGAATCCTAGCAGGATTGGATTTTGTCAGATGTTATATCGACGACATCTTAGTCTATAGTGCTACAGTGGAGGAGCACGAGAGACACTTACGGGATGTGTTTGAGCGGTTGAGAGCTCATGGGTTGAAGTTACACCCTGGGAAGTGTAAGTTCTTCCAGGAGTTGGTAGAGTATCTGGGCCACACCATCTATCCAGGTGGATTGGGTGTTCAACAGACGAAGGTTGAGGCTATTGCACGTATCCCGCGCCCCACAGATGTGAGTCGAGTTCGGGCATTTGTTGGTTTGGCGAACTTTTATCGTCGGTACGTGAAGGGATTTAGTGCAATTGCGAAGCCATTGACCAAGCTGATGAAGGTGGACCAGGAGTGGCAGTGGGGAGATGAGCAAGAGCGAGCTTTTGTAGAGCTCAAGGATAGATTGACATCTGCTCCCATCTTGAGGAGACCCGTTAGGGGGCGTCCTTTCCAACTGCACACCGATTGGAGTATGTTGGGACTTGGAGCAGTGCTGACTCAGCATGATGATGAGAAAAAGGAGTTCGTGGTGGCGTATGCCAGTCGCTCCAATAATTCAGCGGAGGCGAGGTATAGTTCGTATGAGGGAGAGTGTTTGGCGGCAGTGTGAGCTGTTGCACACTTTCGATGTTATCTGTTTGGGAACCCCTTTACTCTCATCACTGATCACCAGCCGCTCAAGTGGTTGATGGAGTCCGACAAGCTTACAGGGAAGCTTGCACGATGGCCTCTGATCTTACAAGAGTATGACTTCCAGGTAGTACATAGACCTAGAGTCGCAAACCTAGATGCCGATGGGTTGAGTCGCAACCCATGCACGAGTCAGCAGGACCAGACTGGGGCTCGCTGGCATGACGAGGTTGATGAGGAGATAGTACCAGGATGGCATGCATCTGTCTTTCTTTGTGTGTTGGCCATGAACTCTAGTATGGAGGGCCAAGTCATATCTTTCTCTGGTCAGAGAGTAGATGACGAGTCTCCAGATCCTGAGGGTGGAGATGGTGTTCCAGATCAGCGGGATATCCATGATGATGTGACCGTGATGGAGTATCTACGTATTGGTGTGGTAGTAGGCACAGTAAGTACCAAGGAGCGAGATCGTGTTCTTCAACGAGCGAAGAGATTTCGACGAGAAGGACGACATGTACTTCGAGTGTGGGGTGATGGGAGGGTACGGATAGTGCCACATCCATCCCAGAGGGCACAGTTAGTACGACATGCCCATGAGGAGTTGGGACATTTTGGAGTGAAGCGTACACATAGCTTACTCCAAGGACAATATTGGTGGCGTGGTATGCACATCGATGTGCAACAGTTTGTCGCACGATGTGTGGTTTGTGATCAAGTACGAGCATCGTTTAATGCTCCTACTCCACAGTTACACCCCTTACTGATTACGGGGTTGGGTTACCGTTGGAGTTTGGATTTTGCGGGACCCTTACCGTTGACCGTACGTCACCACCGGTATGTGTTGGTGATGGTGGAGCACTTCTCCAAGTGGATTGAGTTGGTGGCATTACCAGACAAGGCGAGTGAAGGGACAGCGTATGCGTTCTTAGATTGAATGCTCAGTCGTTTTGGAGCACCAGCTGAAGTGTTAACAGACCAAGGTACAGAGTTCCTTGGTGAGTTTCAGGCCTTGTGTGATCAGGCGCTGATTGATCATCGGACTACATCTCGAGATCATCCTGAGGCGGATGGTTTGGCGGAGAGGGTAGTTCAGACGGTGAAGAGAGGATTGCGCAAGTATGGCTTGCAGAAGGGCCACTTGGGAGACTGGGATGTGCAGTTACCATGGTTGGCTATGGGCTACCGTTTCAGCCGACAAGCGTCTTTGGCTTCCTTCTCACCGTATTTTCTATTGTATGGCCGAGATCCAGATCTATCTTCGGCCATTCGTCGTGATTCTGTTGAGGTGCTGGACCTTGATGACTCGGATATGTGGGTGAGAGCATGTTCTCAACGAGCAGAGACATTTCGGAGAGTTATGCCTATGGCTTTTGAGAACCTAGCGATTGCTCAGCATAGAGACACGTTGCTTTTTTTTTTTTTGGGTCTAGGGTCTATTGTGGTACACTTGTGTATGTGTATGACATCGTCCATGTGTTATGTGTATGTGTGGTGTATCTCTGACAGCGATGTATGTTATGTAGCGATGTGTATGCGCACGACACATGAGAGGAATCGTGATAGCTTGAGAGACTGTCCACTACCTAAGATTACTCAGGAGTTTAGAGAGTCTAGGGGTTTTGGCAGAGTACCATTGAAGAGCGACACTTCAACGGTACAGTAGAGATAGGATTCTCGCCTGATCCAGTAGAGCAAGAAGCTTTATCCACTAGCTTCTTAGGACTGACATCATGTGGATCAGTATGTTATAGGAAGGTTGAGAATCTGAAGAGGTTTGAGAGGCAACATGTGAAGTATGTACAGCAGTCTTTGTGGTGCCCACAAATTACAGGATGCACGGATTTTTGAAATTTTTAAGAATAATAACTTGTTTGTATAACTGAAGAAGCGTTGTTACTTAAGATTACGTCTTCCTTAATAGGAAGATGATCTTAAGAGCTGGTTGTAATAAGAAGTTGACTTCTTCGGAAGACGACCGTCTTCGGAAGAGCGTCTTCTCAGTTGCCTCTTCGGAAGACGAGAAGACGGCGGAAGATGAGAAGACGGCGGAAGACACCTGTCTTCTAGAAGACAGCGACCGCGAAGGCCAACCACGAGTTTTCGGATATGACAGTAGGTGTACCTACTGGGGCGCACCGAATAGGTAGGTAGGTCGCGGAAGACACCTAAGGTCGAAAACCTCTAATCTACGGGGAAGATGCGTAAGGAAGCACATTAGGCACATTCCAACTTCTCGCAGCACAGCGCTTGAGAAGATCGATTGGAGATAGTGAGCTTCGCGAGTTAGCTTTGAGAGAGGAATCGAGTGAGGACATCGAGGTAGGAGAGAATCAGTTGGCAGCTAGGCGAAGGGCGAGACCGAATTGCTGGAGCACAAACGGCAAAGAGCGAAGGCGTTTCTGTGAGCTCCCGAGAAGCTGACATTGGAGAGCAGCGAGTAGAATCGAAGGTGGAATCGAGGCGTGGCAAGAGATTGACAGCAGGCGCAGTCGTGAGGAGTCGCATTGGAGCTAGGACCAGAGCCAAGAAGCGCGCGGAGGTCGAAGGCAACTCGGGGAGCAGAAGAAGACTGTAGAGGTTCTTTCCCCTGTTCTTTCCCCTTCCCACTTCTTCTCGACTTTTCCTGGTATTCCCCGCGCTTCCTTGATTGTGTGCAGGCAGCCTGATCGATTACCCCACCCCCCATTCTTTCTATTTGAGACATTGGGCGCGGAAGCGCTGCCTAATTTCTGTCAGACATCTCCTTGCTTCTTCCCGAGCTCAATTCGAGCTTCCCTACTCCTAGCCCTCAAATTGGAGACCCCAACTATCAATTTCCCTACCCTACTACCTCACTACCCCCGAAACCTGGAACAGAAGACGATTCGGAAGATGGGAACATCTTCGGAAGACGCTTCTTAAGCTTGACTGTCTTCGGAAGACCGTCTTCGGAAGTCGACTGAACACAATTCGTATCAAGAGTGGATTTGTGTTGCTTTGTGTTTAGAGAGACTTGGTACGAATCCTGAGTGGTGTGGTGAGTTGTTTTGTTATTTCGAGAAGTTGGAAGTCGGGAACTAGGCCTGTGCCTCCCGATCTTCCAAGCTTCTCAACTCCCCATCTTCCTAGAGAGACTAGAAGACTGGAAGGCTGGCAAAATGAGCGAGAAGACGTGAGGGTCCATTCGGGTCTCTTCTGTCCGATCCATAGCAGCCGTTCCTTCTTCTTTCCGAACTTAGAAGAGAGTCGTGAGAATACTTGCTGGCAAAATCTGGAGAAAATGGTCGAGGGTCATGTCTTCCCACCGAGCAGCAAGCTTCTCCTGAGTGCGTATGAGAGATGAGAAGTCAGAAGAACAGAGTGCAATTGTCTTGAGTCTGTTGTGAGGATAGATTGCGTGTAGGAAGACGAAGACAGGCGAGACCAGTGAAGGGAAGTCTGACTTTGGGAAGTCTTCCGAGAAAGACATTGAATCGGAAGCTGTCTCGAGTGTCTTCCCAGAGGCCACTGTCACCGTAGGAGCCCGCAACCATCTTCTGAACTTGTCATGCACTTATGTTTTGCGAATCTTGTATCTTCTGATAGGAAGTAGGATGTAATGCAAGGTGGGTTGTCTTCTTGGTAATCCATGCGAGGCCTTGCGTAGATAGGATTGTTTAGATATAGCTCGGAAGACGAGAGCTATCTAGGAAGTACTGTTAGAATCCCGGAAGACGGAGTAGCTGTCTTCTGGAAGACTAGTTTCGTCTTTTGAGAAGTAGAAGCTAGACTGTGGGCACTCGAGAAGAACTGAGCCTTCAGCTCATAGTAGGTGCTTGTGGTTTAGTGCAACAGATCTTCCAGGTATGTCGATGCATCCGCAAGGCTTGGTGTTACCAGCGGCAGAATTGGCCGAGGCCACTCCTTTCCTCAAGGAGTTGGGACTAGACTTCTTCCTGTGGGATTGGAACCACGCAGATCAAGGGCTTCTGGAGGAGGTATGGGCAGCGTTGCCACTGCGTAATCGTGTACCTGCGAAGGCAGGAGTAGCTCGGGGAAGACCGTCTTCCTGGACTGAAGACTGGTGGCGTAAGGCGTTTCACAGACCTGAGTCCGAGAACCGAGGATATTGGTACGAGAAGAAGATCTTGCCTAGGATCGTAAGTTCGTGGCATGTGCCTGAGAGCACCACCTGCCTTTTCGTGGAAGACAGGCAGGGGAGGAACGGTTGGAAGATAGAATCTTACCGGGAGCCGAAGAAGCGTCTCTTGGCGAAGTTGTTTCTGCATCTCTTTCCCAAGGGAAAAGCGCAGAAGACAAGATACTTAGGAGATCAGGACGTGGAGTTCCTGAAATCAGTGTGGGATGACCGAGTGCCCATCTACTGGGACGCGTACATCCACAACTACGTACAGACGGAGCTAGCATACTTGGGTACCCCGGCGGGAGGACACTTGACGCCCTTCCTCTGCTACTTGTATGTAGCCATGGGGGATCTTAGGGAAGACCAGCTGGCAGTGTATGGGCCAACGGAGCGACAGGAGGTGAAGGAGGAGACCTCAGAAGACGATGACCGAGAGGCAGCAGCAACGCCCCCTCCCACTCTCATGCCACAGCTCAGGCCCGGCTCTCATCAGAAGACGCTTCTGGTGAGGGAAGACGAGTCTAGTGGGTCGGAAGACGCCACGCCACTGAGGAAGATGGGTCCCAGAAGTGTACCGAGGACACCCATCTCCCTCATTCACTCAGGATCGGAGTCCGACTCGGAAGAAGACCTGCTGAGTATCCGATCAGAGCAGAAGACTTCTTCTGCAACGCCTAGGAGTCTTCCGAAGACTCCAGAAGACGAAGGATGGATGGGCGCTCCTACTGCGATGCGAGGAAGCGCAAAGAAGAGAGCCGCTCCTGTCATGAGGAGTCTTCCACCTCGGAAGATGAGAAGAGTAGCTTCTTCTCGTGCGCAGAAGATGAAGGCCGTAGTGGTGGAAGAGGCTTCTTTGCCTCTGGAAGACGAAGTCGACACCATGGAGCGAGTGGTGGAGATGAACTTGTCTTCCATAGGAAGACGACTGGATGAGTTCAGTGCCTACTTCCAGAAAGAGATCCAGCCAGCTATGGAGTTGCTGGAGAAGAGAGCGAGGACACAGGAGAAGCCCTTACAACCTGGATTCGGCCTGCGCACCTTGCTGCGACAGGGAGAAGATCAGAAGAAGACGGAGTCGCTGGAAGCTAGTCTCCGCACCACGGAGAAGCTTGCGGCCAGGTACAAGGCGGAAGCAGTCGCTTCTGCCAAGGAGCTGGTACAGCTTCGGAAGAGCAACCAGGAGTTGCAGACGCGGGTACAGCAGCGCAATCAGGAAGTCACCCGAGTGCGGGAGAAGATCACCGCCCTCGCAGAAGAGCAGACCATATGGAAGACGCAGCGAGAAGCCGCGGAAGCGCGAGCTGCGGTTGAGAAGACGCAACGGGAAGCAGCAGAGGCCCGTGCACAGAAGATGTTGGCACAGTCGGTGGAAGCGCTTCGGAAGAAGTTCAACTACACCGCGGGTAGGAAGTTACTTATCTTAGCTAGAGGATGGGACAACGAGTCCAAAGCGATGTTGGTGGAATGCCGGGAGAGCATGTTCAGGTACTTGGATAGACAGATAGAAGGAGTGAAGACACTTTATGGTCTTCTCTCGCTTCAGACACCTGCAACCGCATCTTCTCACGCTCCAGCACCCTCGACTGGATCCGGAATGGAGAAGGAGGAGTTCGATCTCACTGTGCACTTGGTGGTAACAGCGTTGGAAGACGAGAAGACTCCAGAAGACGCCCCGGAAGACAAGAAGACGAGCCGTCTTCCCAGGTATTCCGCATGGAGGAAGCGACTTCCCCGGATCCTCATGAGGTCCCCTTGGTCCCAAGTCCCGCACCCGTGCCTCAGAAGACGGAAGAAGCACCGGTCGACTCCGCTTCCTAGAAGACGCTTCTGTCTTCCGAAGCAGAAGCTGAAGCCGAGGAAGACGCAGCAGCAGCGACAGCAGAGCCAGCAAGAGACGATGAGGAGGAAGCCACCTCAGTGACACCCGAGGTAACTGCAGGGCTTTCTAGCTTATCAGAAGCCGCATTAGGAGCTCCGATAGGAGCAGATCAGGTAGAGATTGCCTCCGTGCAATCTGAGTAGTTAGTAACTCCATTAACAAATCCAAATATAGTAAGATCGAACATGCTATCTTAAGGGTGGCAGTTTTTCCATGTAATATTAGTTAGGACACCATGTGGTAGCATAGGTAGCGTAGGAAGGACAAGGCAGATGACCAATTCGGGCAGGGGAACCGCTTGCATGTGAGGTGACAACCTCCTGTCAGCGCCTCTCTCTCCCTGGTGGTCGCCTCCCCTGGTTCTCACGGCAGCAACATAAGTAGGAAAGCAGAGTAGGAGATAGAGTTCTGCCAGTTCTGTAGAATTCTGTAGCAAACTGAACATACACACCGATTCTACGGACAGGCAGGCGAGACACACTAGAGCAGAGACAGGATAGGTAGTTCTTCGCACTACACCCGTTGTGGGAAACATACGAATAGTCTTGGAATACACCGGAGGGGTCTGCATACTCGTACCAGCAGTGGTTCGAAGATGTAGATAGAAGTAGTGGACAGTCTAGGAACAGGGAATGGCATCCTCGTGCAGTCTTGTTAGCTAGGCTGGTGTGTCGAGGAGTAGACGCAAGAAGTAGAGGGAGTGAGCTTCCCAATGCCATTGTGACTTCTTCTCGGAGAATAGATTGTGGATTTGAGTGCAGAGGCTTTGTCCATGTCTTCTGGATGGTGGGTTCATTGAATTCGCTCCCAATTGTGCATGGGAAGTGTTCTTCTTGAGTGGCGGTGACTGTCAGCAGTTGTGGAAGTGTAGCTTGACTCGTTCAGTAGAGCACTTGGGATCTACGTACGAACGGTCTTCTGGGTAAGGGATCCCAGAAGACAGAGCAGTCAGAGCAGCGAAATGAAGAAGAAAGAAGCCTTCTTCCCGCAATAGAAGACGACATCCTCGAGTAGAAGACGGTGCAACAGTACTCACGTTTGTTGTCTTCCTCTCCAAACTATTACAAGCAGTGATGGCTTGTTAGTCAGGATCCAGACTAGAAGCCTGTCGGAATCTTAATTTACTCTTTTCATCTTGTTTTTTCTTGTTTGGATTTTCTCTTCTTCCCCATCTTCTCCCATCTTCCCCATCTTCTTGCCTTCTTCTAGTGAGTTTCTGATACTTCTATTGAGCTTCCGTGAAGGTGAATGTCGTTGTAGTGCTGCAGGAAGACCATTTCTGTAGACAGAAGCCTGGGAAGGCTACAGAGGGCATACACCCTGTGATTTATCTAACCCGTTGGAATGTGAGTGTGAGAATAAGGTGTAACAGTCGAACTAGTCGACTTCTACGAAGCAGGACACGCTTCTGGAGGTGTCAGGAGACGAGTTGAACCCCCAGAAGACGAGAATAGCTTCGAGAAGACGGTATCGAGAAGACCAGAAGAAGCAACCTGGAAGCAGGAAGATCGTCTTCCTGCGCTTCTCTGTGAATAGCTGTGTGATATTGTAATTGGTAGTTGTTTGTTTAGTTCCAAAGCACCATTTGGCGTGTCTAGAAGACGTGTTGTTTTGTGTGGTTTTGTGAGAAGACGGGATTTCTAGGCAAAACCCGTGTGTTTGTGTGTTTGAACAGATCTTAGAACTTAGAGCAGCGTTACTTGTGCAAATCCTCTGTGGGAACGATATCTTGTATACTAAATGAGCAAAAGGAGAAATCCTACGTCACTACAGTCTTTGAGAGATAGTGGAGAGTTAGCCAGAGATGAATACATATCTGGAGTGTTTGAAGAACAGTATTTGGTAGATACTATAGGGGAGTTGAAATCTATAGAAGAAAGTTCTATAGATGATGTAGATAGAGTGATGAGAGTGAGCTCCAAGGAGCTTTATGATGTAATTGATAAGTTTATAGATCGGCAAGAGGTGTATGTGGAGACCAAGTACAAGTTAGTGGCGAAGAAAGTCAAACCAGTGGCTTTGCCTTTACCACTTGATTACATTCAGAAGATGGAGCAAGCTGCACGAGAACCGACGCTCAGAGGACCGAGAAGAATTGGACACCAGTTCACAGAAACAACACTGAAGGAGATGAGGATTGGATGTGATGGATTTCTTACTGAGCAAGAGAAGAAGAGCTTCAGGGAGATGCTATATAGGCATGGTAAGGCGTTTGCGTTTGAGTCACATGAAGTAGGATGTGTAGATCCAAGTGTAATTGCACCTATGGTAATCTTTATTATACCGCATGTGCCTTGGAATCTAAGTCCTATCCCTGTGCCTAGAGCTCACCTGCCAAAGCTGATAGACTTGCTCAATGAGAGGATTAGGATGGGTATCTTGGAACCATCTATAGCTCCCTATTCTAGCAGATGGTTTACTGTTCCGAAGAAGAGTGGAGCTTTGAGATTCATTCAAGATATGCAACCAGTAACAAGGTGACTATCAGGAATATGGGTATAGGACCTATTGTAGACGAGTTTGCAGAGGCTTTTGCTGGTCGTGCTATCTATTCAAAGGGAGACTTATATTCAGGTTATGATCAGTTTCAGTTATCCTCTGAAAGTAGAGACTTGACTACAATGAGGACACCTTTGGGATTACTAAGGATGTGCACCTTGCCACAAGGTGCTACCAATTCTGTAGCACATATGATGAATGGCATGAATAAAGTTTTGAGGGATTTCATTCCTGAAAAAACTATGCCATTCCTTGATGATGTGCCGATCAAAGGGTGTGCTGAGGAGGAGAAGAATGAGGTAAAGGATCAGAGGGGGTGCCGTAAGTTTGTTGCAGACCATATAGTTGACTGCGATAAGATATTGAGTCGACTGGAGGAGGTTCATTTGACTTTATCAGGAGCAAAGTCTGTATTTGGAGAACAAGAGGTGTTGATTGTGGGGCACCTATGTGGATCTTATGGTCGGAAACCTTGTCCAAATAAGGTTGATGCCATTCGAAGAATGAAGGAGACGTGTGGATCGGTTACTGAGGTAAGAAGATTTCTAGGTGCATGTGTGTTTTATCATATATGGATTCCACACTTTGCACATGTAGCAGATCCGTTGTACAAGTTGCTGAGGAAGGGACAAAGATTTCAGTGGCAAAAGGAGCAAAGCAAGTCTATGAAGAAGTTGAAGGATCTGTTGTCTTCACCACCAACTCTACGGAAGGTAACATATGAGTTGGGCAGATCTGTTATCCTTACTGTTGATACTAGTCCTATTGGCATTGGATGGGCTATAGGACAAGATGATCAGGATGGAAATAGATATGTGGTGCGTTTTGGTGCTAAGGTATTAAGTTCACGGCAGAGAGACTACCCTCAGGTCAAGAGAGAACTATGGGGAGTAGTTACTACGATGAAGAGTGACAAGGAATACTTGATAGGAGCACCTGTGGTTGTGGAGACAGATTGTTTACCTCTCTTGGGAATGATCACTAGCTGTACAACTCCAGATATTGCTATGTTGAGGTAGATAGCATATATCAAGTCCTTGAACCCAGAGTTTAGACATATTGCAGGAAAAGACAATACTGTGGCAGATATGTTATCAAGGGCTAGGTACTACGATGAGAAGGAAATGATAGATGACCAGGAGGATGTGGGAACAGAGTTCTATTCTAGTGCTCTTGCTAGAAAGGATAGAAGCTGTTTTGCAGCTCCATTGGAGTTATTTGAGGAAACTATGTACGATGGCGAGTGGTTGGATCTTGGGCGCTATTTGAGTTCATTGGAAAGGCAAGAAGGCTGGTCTGATGCAGATTTCAAGAGGATCCGTAGAACAGCTTATGGGTACTTTTTATATGGAGGACATCTATGGAAGCGCCCTAAGCTACAAGGAGGTGTACCACAGCGGGTGGTATGTGACCTAGAATTGCAGCAGAAGCTGATCAAGGAGTTCCATGAGAGTCTATGGGCCGGTCATAGAGGAGTTTGTGCTACATTTGTCAAGATAAAGGAGAAGTATTGGTGGAAGGGTATGTATAAGGATGTAGTACAGTTTGTTTCATCCTGTATATCTTGCCAGATGTATTCCAACATAAGTCATCGTGATGGATTGCATCCTACTTATCCTTTAGCCATTCATTACAAATGGGTAGTGGATCTGGTAACTATGTCATTTGGGCTTGGACAAATGAGGTATCTAGTCTTGGCTAGAGAAGATCTATCTAACCAAGTTGAAGGCCGTGTCTTGAGGACGAAGACCACTGCTAGTGTCTGCCGCTTTCTACTTGAAGATGTTATTTGTAGGTATGGGTGTGTGGGAAAGATCACTGCAGATAGGGGCGAGCTGGATTCACAAGAAGCAGTTGAGTTCTTCAAGCGATTGGGAATCAAGTTGGCATTAACCACTACTTACAATCCTGAAGGGAATGGCAAGAGCGAAAGAGGTCATCCGCCAATCATCAAAGCTTTGGTAAAAGCTTGCAAGGGTAAGATCCGTGAATGGCCTAGACTGCTACCGTTTGCTTTATGGGCAGATCGTACAACTCATAGTACCGTTACAGGTTACATGCCAGCAGAGTTGATACTAAGGCAAAAACCTATGATGCCGATTGAGGAGGTTGTGCCTACTTGGAATGTTTTGTCATGGGAAGATGATAGAAGTATGGAGGATCTTCTTGCATTAAGGATCCAGCAGTTGGAACGAAGACCTGAGGATGTTGCCAAAGCTGTCGAAAGATTAAAGATTGCTAGAGAGAGAAACAAAGGCAGATTTGATAGAACGCATAGATTACGACCCAAACTAGTTAAAGAAGGTGATTGGGTGTTGGTCTATGATAGTAGTCTTGATAATCAGCATAGCACTATCAGGAAGTTCTCCAAGAGATGGTTTGGACCTTATGTGGTGTTAGAAGTTTATGATAATGCCACATACTCCTTGAGAGAGTTAGATGGTGCAGTGCTCAAGATACCAGTCGCGTTTATCTAAAAACGAGATTCTCAAAGTTTACCATCTGAATCCCACCCCGTAGAGGTGAGATTTTCAAATTACCCAAAGCCCATCCACATAAATTCCAGATCTGCACCACGTAAGTTTGTAGAACTACTTATTAGAGTTTATATTTCTAAACTGAAGGTAACCCAAGTCTCATGTACGTACGGTCTAGATTTCCACAGAGGTCTTATATCACAGACGGGATTTGGGGTTTCGTTTTGTGAAGACACCCGGAGCCCTTACAAAACAAAATCTCAAGTACCGTCTGTGATCATTCAGTCATCGGCTCAAAAACCTGTGGAGTGTCATATACGGCAGAGTATTCACAAATTAAGAAGAGTGACTTGTAGTAAGAAGAGCTCTATTATCGTACTTTGCAATCCGACTTTATTTGCCATTGACATTCGCGTAGTGAAAGAAATTATTTAATTTATGAGTGAAATAAATAGTAGTACGATATTCCTGGACTTAGCTATTTATATCAAATAGGCAGAATAATGATACCGTACAGCAAACACTATGCGCACCACTAAGGTTTTTCTCAAACGCTTTGTGCAAAAAATTACACGAAATTTGGACTCTGCAGTAAAAAGTATATATTTTGTTTATCATGCACAAATACCAGAACCTATTGTCAGAACTTTGATACTTTGCGTTAATTCTCACCATGGCGCAAAAAAAAATTCTCATTTTTTATATTAAACAATTTTATTATTAAATTCTATGTTTTCATGCAAATTACACTTGAATGTTATCAGAAAGAAAAAACCATAAATGCTGTAATGATGATCTCTTCTTTACTAGTAATAAAATTCAATCTAAATACCTTATAATTTATGGTCTAACCCTTCTCTTAGGTGTGCATATACCTAATGAATATGCATGCTTATTGAACAATGGCATTCTCTCGGCGCGATAACCCGTGGAGTAGCAGTTTTTCAGTTCCTCTTATGATTTTCGATCACTCCTGCCACTACCTAGCATGTGCCCAAGCCTAAACTTTACTGGCTAATCTTGCTGTCCGATATCCGTAAGCATTCGCGACGTACAGCACCCTCTCAAGAAACGGAGTTCTTGAGAACTGATCTGACAAGCGAAGGTCCAACTGGTTTACGGTATGGTTGCAGGTCTGACGAGAGAGGAAATTTAAGGTACAGTTGCATGACGATCTTGTTCTAGAAATCAGTGGTAACGAGCGAAGGAAGACGAGAACGAGACGGAAACTTGACATAGAGTCGAGTGGTCGACAAGGTAGTTCCTGAGCTTCTGAATAGTTCCTGAATAGTTCTTCATCGAAGCCCTGCGATATGACTAAGGCACTATCTTGATAACGCCAGAATCTTCCCGACAATGTTACGGTAGAGGATAATCACTAAGTCAACACACAATGACTAAAACAAACACAACTATACACATAATCCTAGACATCAATACAGATCGATAAACTTGTACTTGGAAAGACGACCAACTTTCACACGCCAAATTCTCAAGCTACAAACACTACAGGCAGACCACATGACACGGCCCACTACTCTCAAGTACCAGGTCTTCAATCGTCGCGAGAGTCACGACCTACAAGTAGGTGAGCCATCAAACACCGGATTCGTATGTTTGTTGTTGCATGAAGTAGTATGGATGCAGAGAGAGAGACGTGGCGATCTTCGATTCACGTCTCGCATCGATTGTCAAAGTAATATCTGCTCATGAATTTGGTATGATCCTGGGCGCAACAATCAACAATGACCACAAGACAGCGATCACATACAAAAGAAATCAACTTTAGTTGGAGGGATCCGGCCGTTGACACTACGAATGGAGTTCTCTATCGTTGCTTTCGTAATGAAGAGTTGGACCGGTTAGGGTTGGAGTTTATGTGACAGGACCAAGACTACGTAGTCCTTCACGAGCTCATGTCTTACTAGGATGAATTTTGTGAAGAATGTCTAGAAAATTCATTTCTAGAATATATATTGAAGGTTAATATCTGAACTGGACGGAAACCTCAGTAAGAAATGAGGTATTTTGAATATGCGGTTCAATATAATCTAATGAAAATGATAACCAAGAAAGTTGAAATCAGAATGTTTGCCTATGCGAGAAAATTAATTTGAAAATTTTGTACACCTAGAAATTAGAATTCAATTTCTTGCGGTAGTAATGAAAACTATCTCACTAGGGACTAACGGTATTACTGGAAATATCTGCCTATATCGCCAAACTCCAATTATTTACAGTATTCATTCAGATAGGTTGAGACAATGCTATTGGGGAAACTAAATCATAGATTGTGACAACAACTGAGAATAATATCATAAAATCCAGAGAACAATACCTTGAGAATATTAAAGATAATCTAGAATTTAGATAAGACATAACTAAGGTCTTCCTTTCTTTTGAACAAATTTATATCATGGACTTTATTTGATCTTCCATGGATCCATCCTAACATCATATTAAACATATTTTGTGCATTGTTTTAGCTCCATTAGTTTATGACATTGTTTGGACTAATATGAATGAAAGTATAAGGTATATAATCACTCGAGTATGTTTGAAATATGTGGACACGATTCTAAAACTACATAGTAACATATATGAACTACTAGATATTACGTATATAATATATTATACTCGAAACTGTTGTAGTACAGTTGTGGAACTTGACTTAGATTCGTATATATCTTGAAAAGATTAAGGTAATTCTCTCATAGTTAAACCTTTTTAATAAATCTAGAAGTTTCAAAGATTCCTGGTGAGGCGCGTCCGGTGTCACGCTCTTCATTTGCATCGAGCACTTAGAATCTTTTGATGTAAGAAACTTCCAAATCGACTTATTAACTAGATTAAAACACATGATGAATTTTAGAATGTTAGATAGACAGCACTCTTAAGTTCGACGACGCATGCCTTGGAGAGCCATCGGACCTGGTGTTCAGTAGATTGTGGACCGTTCGTCTTGCTCGACTCACAATTGCCAAGAGATTCAACCCTAATTTAACTCATTCACGTTACGCCCGAATTAGGAGTGCCGAGATTTACTGAAATCAGTTACTGTAATTACTTCCAACCTTGATTACAGCAACTAAACAGTTACTGGTAAACTGTAATCTTTACTAACAATTTCGTGATATTTATCTGATCATTCTTGACATCAGAGATGTGCACCATCATTATATTACTCGAAGATGTCCATATTAATATTACAAGCTAACATCCTTGAACTGAAATATACAAGTTTATAAATTACACACCGCAAAGTTTATTTAGAAAAAACATTACAACAATATATATTTTACAATAGATTCTAATTAAATCCCTGGTGGGTATAAAACCTAAAAAGAATATTCGTTTTAGTTTCAAGAAACCCTAAACTTCCTGTTTACATTTCTCAATCAGTTGTAATCAGTTGCTTTGACATCAATTAGAAAGTGTGGAATTTTACTTTTGTAGTTTCTTCGAAGGTTTCATTCTCGCGTGAATAATTTATAATGAAAATTGTAAGTATTATAGATAAATTCCAGATTAAACTAATATGAAAAGTCTAACTTTTCATAATTAAATATTAACTCAGACAGAGAGTTACAACGAGATCAAAACATAACTTAATAAAGGAAAGCATAGAAACACGCGACTCTAAAACTGTAACTATGATACGTTGGTAAAATATACTAATAGAGGATGTAAAACTAGTAGGGAGCTTGCTGAAAACGGCTCCGTCACATAGTTTCATCTGGCAGAGTCTGCTTTGCAAAGCGTGTACTTCCTGAAAAACTCTATTTTGTTGAGTGGAGGAAGAAAGTTTCAAATGGTCATTCTCATTGTGATTAAAATCTTATATCTTACCTAGTTTTATTTTTAATATTTATGGATTAACATTTCTTGATTAGTTCAAACTCTAGTAGACTTCATACTAATACTTTATTTAAAATATCATATCTGAATGACCTTACGTTCGTGAGGAAAAATTGTAACACGAGACAAAATTAAATGGATATCAAAACTGACCTAACTACTATAAGAAACTTGCTGAATGTCGATTTGCTAGTTAGGATTACCGCTTCCTTAGTTTGAAACCCTAATATAAACATTAATTTATTCTGAACATTATGCCGAGAATCGCCCTGTTCCATATTCAGATGGAAGAGGTACAATCCAGCCCACCTAGGAATCGAAAGACGACAAGAGAGAGAGAGACGGTGATAAATTTGGGAACTCTGATTCGGTGTCGGCTCTTTTGCTGTACTGTCTTTTTCCACTTGCATGGAAATTCATGCATGAGAAATCATTCTTTCGCCCCAAAATTATTCTCTTCTATTGCTCATCCATAATATTTCATTTTAAATCATAACTAGAAAATTATGGTGTGTATTTACATATATAACAGGGGAATCATCCTGGGTAAGAATAATTTGTTGCTTGGACATATGGGTGAGAGATACATGCTTATGTCTGTGCATTAAGGTTTAGGGTCCGGAAGAGCAGTTGATTTCTCGGTGGATGTCTTTTCGAAAGCTTTAAGTGGGTCAGCTATAATACTATATTATGATGAAGAAGTTCTTTTCTTCGTGGTCTAAAAGAATAAAGGGAATTGGATTTACCCGCACCAAGCATCAATGAGAATAAAGAGGAATCCCACAATTGACGATAAAAGAATAATTTATGAAATATAAAGAGTATCCTCAGAGTACCTACAGATAATCAGAATTAACCTACAAGAGATGAATAATATGACGAGTGCGGTATTTAAAACTAGCTATATATGATTGGGATGCCTCAACAATCCAGTTATCAGCATTGTATTCCTTTAATACACAACTGCAAGAGTCTATAGACTATAGTCGAATGGAGTTTAACCTAGACTTTATCTCGACTAGACTAATTAGATTTACTTCCGTTATATTGTGCTCAACACAGAAATACTTTTGCACAATATTTACATATTAGGATGATGTGCAACATAAGATCAGTATTGTGCTGCATAGAGCGTAACAGAGAAGAGTTGATCATGCACGCACTTTTTGTTTTTTTAACCATTGGCGTGGGTATAAAACCTATCAACGGAAAAGAAAAGCTAAAGTGGTATTTTCCCAATCAACTCTGCAAAGCATTAGGGTTTTTTCATTCAACCACTCGAGTACATTTTGTATCAGAAAATTATTTTTGCTGAAGTATTGTCTAGGCTGAACTCTTTTGCAACGTGTCCTAATATCCACATCTACCTTGTGAACCCAAAAATGATAGAAACCAAGCTCACATGAGAGAACTCTAATCAGACGGAAACTCTTAGTTGGTCCGTCCGATTGACATTTTCCTAAATTTGAACCCAAGAGTACGCTCTTGCTACGCAGGAGTCACACCTGGGGTTTAAGAGAGGTGGTAATCTATGATTCAACTTATAGAGACTCGGGCTTCAAAACCTAAAGAGGTTTTACAACTTACTAAAAATAGCTAATGTTCTGAGGAGTTTTCTGAGAGGTTTTCCTCTTCTTGGTGAACACGCGACGCAATGAATAGCCAACGGATGGAAGACCCAAGTTTTCCTCTTCTTTGATTTGGCGGTTCTTCTTTGGTTTAGTTCTCGCCTTATTTCTCAGGATGAGAGGTTTTCCCGCTTGTATGTTATGTTATTTTCATTTTACTCTAACCACTTCACACTGGCTCACGCTGTCCTTCTCGCTAAAGCTGCATTCATATCGCACACTTTTGATGTGATGTGAACGCAGCGCTCCGGCGAGACGGTACACTATCAACATATATCTTGCATCCACACAACCGGCTTCGTCCTATTCGTTTCTTGCAAGATGAAATAAGTTTCAAGAACAGATCTGTTGACGAGTAAAATCCGTCCTATACAAGTTTTCTACAAGCAGGGTAAATCGAATGTTGCCAGATGAATTTAAATTCAAATTGCTTCTGCTCATCTTTACTGGTAAGAAATTGACTGGATTGGTGGAGAAGCGTGGGACCTTTCATAAGTTAGTCTTAGGAGGGACGGGTTTTCCTTTTTGTTTCAAGAATCTGCTTTTAGGGCAGAGTTTCAAAATGGAGCTTGTGTCGTGCCGGTATCAGGAGCTGTTAACACGGTAAGGAGAGATGGGTGAAACTGCTACTGTTGTCTCATTGGGCATCCCCAAAGCATGGGGCATGTTGGTCGTCTGATTACATCCTGACCATTGAAAATTGAACGGGTGCTGAAAGCTCTTGCTTTATAGCAAGATCACCCGTGCTTTGCGTGGAAGAAGTGGAGTCAGTAGGAAGCTGTCATGGAGAAGGCCTTGTCTTGAAAGAAAGAGCTCAGGTGGTTGAGAGTCGGTGTCTAGATCGAGTTTGTCATCGACAAGCATTATGGTGACAATCGGTCGATCTAATTAAGGCTCCGGTTTCCCTTCGGGTTATTCTTCTTGACGAAGTTGTTGAATCCTGCTGAAACACCTTAGTTTCAAAGTTCAAGCGATTGAAAAGTGTTTGGTGCTCTCTGATGGGATAGTTTTGCTGTTTTGATTTACCAAGATCTAGCCGCTGATGATTGTTTGAGACAGGTAGAATATTGATTGGAGATATGGCAGATGCCAAAGATATTCTCGGTCTTTCAAGAACGGGATCTGATATCCCATCTTCGGAGAAACGTCGGAACAACAAAGAGACTCAGAAAAAGCCCGATGGAGTTTCGCGAGAGGTGTATTCCCTTATAGGTGGACTGCCGCCTGTGATGGCATCCGTTGCAGTCAACCAGAAGAAGCCAGTCCAGGAGCCTACGGATCCGGATAAAAGACTTGGTTGGAGGTTTGTACCATTTACGTCTTCTGCTCGAAATGATAATCTTCAGTTGCACCACTGGGACCGAGTGATGCTTGAGAAAGCAGCCCCCGAGGAATCAAATACTACCGAAGCAGAGAGATCATCGAGCATAGCGTTGGCAGACAAGGTAGAGGGATCAAAGAACTTTCCACGCCGACCTAAGTATACGATCGCAACTGGCCCTCCAAAGGATTATGCGTTTGCCAAATTCAACCGAGCGGCGGATATAATTCGTTACACAGACGATGAGTATGCAACACACCTGGAAGATGCGAACTGGACGAGAGAGGAAACAGATAAACTCTTCGATCTTTGTGAGCAGTTCGACCTCCGGTTTATAGTTATCGCAGATAGATTTCCAACTCCTCGTAGTGTTGAAGAACTCAAGGGCCGTTATTATTCTGCTGCGAAGGGTATTCTCGAGAGGAGAGCCACCAATCAGGAGATGGTAGCAGACCACACGTTAGTGAAAAATGTATACGACTATGAGTACGAGGTTCACCGGAAAAAGACTTTGGAGATAGTTCTTTCGCAAAATCGAAGACGAGAACGGGAAGCTAATAAAGTCCTAGATGAAGCACAACGAATCAGGGAAGAACGGTACAAGGAGAAACTGGCGAGAAAGGAGAAGATTTTGGAACTCAACAAGAGGGCCAAGGTCCTCAAGACGGAAGAACCAGAAGATGCAGACTTAGCTGCAGTGAAGAAAAGTACTGGTATCCAGGAGCTTGTAGGTAGTTCCCGCAAAACTAGTACTCCTACTCGTCCGCGCCGACCCCCACCACGCAGCCAGGCAACACATACCAGCTCACTGCAAGTTGCAACACTACTGATCCCAGCTAAGCGCGAAAACCCCGAAGCTTCTTGTTCATCTGCAGCAGTGGAACAAAATCCAGTAACTGTTGTTTCTGCTCGGATGTCTGCAGCAGTTGATGTAACAGATTATTTTCTTGAGGCAAAGATACCTGGAGTGTTTCTGCGGTCGCAAGTTCATGCGAAGATGGTGCAAGAGGTTTCAACACAAGCTGGAGCGCGCAACGCAAGGCGCATCAATCAGATGTTTCAGAAATACAATTGTCGTTCGAAGCTCACGTGCTTCACGAAAGGACTTTGCGCATTGCATCTGGAGCTCCGGAACGAGTTACATGAACTGTTAAAACTTGAGCAGCGCCTACAATCGATAGAAGCTGAAATCAAGACACTCAAAGCGATTCCGAAGGCTCCAGAGAAAACATCACCGAGTACACCAAGGAGGTTACGCGGAACAGGAACAGTGTCTGTTACTGATTCTCATACATCCTCGGGAGATCGAATGAGCAAGAGGGAAAGGCGTAGGAGCGTCCGGACCATGGAGTAGTGATTTGCAATTTGTTCAACGATGAGATGCAAGCCAGCACAAGGCTAAAGAGGTATGTTGTGGTCATTTGAGAATTGCGCTTCATAATATAGTTCCTACTTAACCTGCAGTTATGTTAACTTAGAAGCAAATCATGGTACACGCATGAGCCAAGAATCTGACGAGGGTTGCATTAGCTCCTAAGAAGTTCCTCATGTTTATACCAGACAGAGTTGTTCTGGACTTCCTGACAATGTTCAACTTTTGTGTCAGATTCCATACTTGCAGTGGTAGATAATATAAGCTTTCAAGTTTACTTGGAGAATAATAATACTGTTGATGACATCCTCTTTTTCTTTGTACTTCAACTAAGTTTGTTTATTTGTAACTCTGTACTTCACCACAGAAACTGTTCATGTACATGCCTCGAGAGTCAATCCAGCTCATGTATATGTGTCAGCCCATGTATCTTTCTTGTCCTCTTACAACTGTGTAAACATGTGGCATGATGTTAATAAGCTTATCATGTATGAAGCTGAATCAACTCAGGCTATTATAGGTCGATATACTACAGGAGAATCCGCTGATAAAATGTCGCTGAGGAAATATGCTAACCATATAATTTCGATACAGTAACTTGAGAATATCTCTACAGCTCAAAGATCAGTCGGAGACAGTCATTATACTTTTAGTTTTCTGTACTTAGTCTAGTCCAATAAGGTGGAAAATGTGCTACGCTTTAAGTTAAATGGGTTACGGAGGTACGCGGGAACGTCTAGTACCCTTTCCTCACAGAGTGAAGTCCAGGGCTCAATCCTTGGTACTTCCACTGTACTTGATGTACTTGTGCCTTGATGATGCCTCGGTCCGAGGGATAGCAGCCTTGGGTCTAAAGGCACCGCATGCAATGAGCAAAAACACTGAAAAAGTTCTATAGACAGAAGAGATGAAATGCTAAACATCAAACTCAGGTGTCAGACCTGGTTCGTGTATTCTCTTAGTACAACATGCAAGTTTGGAAAGGTGCATGTGACAGTCCGGAGTTCAGTTATCAAGTCAAGGACGCTTAAGGCTCCAGGATCTTAACATCTAAACTAGAAAGCGTGCATCCATCTACATCTACGGTCATAAACCATCCAATGGCATCTTGATAGAAGAGTGCAAGGATGCTGCAAATAGTTTAACTTGTCGATAAGAAGGCTTCAAACTCGATAAGCTTGAGCCACTGAAGCCTTCTAGAAAATTAGTCTAAACCAAACATCTGAAAAACTATAAGTGATGAGGCTAAGTGGTAATCACATAACTTTTTAATTTTTCACAATATTTTGGGTTAGGTATGTGAATTTGTGGAATATATTACACTTTTAGTCCTTTCAACTACAAGAAAAAATGTAACAATAAAGTCTTCATTGTAAACAAAATTTGCCATTTTACATTCAATTCGAAGTATATAATGATTAGGATTTAGTTTTTGAAGCACTATAATTACTAGAACATCAACAACCCTTAAATTGAGAACCCTCTATATCTCTACTGTTCTGATCTCGAACGTAGAATATAATATTCTGTTTACTTCATATGTTATAATCATCTGTTTAAAAGCTATGTCATGTTAATTTAATTTAAATTGTTTTTTTTGTTATACGCCCTTGAACTTTATTAGCAAGAATTGGAGTACAGAAGGGTGTAGCGCCAAGCGGAAAAACTAGGCTAGCTTATTTGGGAGTCAGCATTGTTATTACTAGAGTCAACAGCCAAATGCCAAGTTTCGCCTTGCGCACACTGAGAATCGAAGCGAGATTGATATAAGACCCATGGGATTTTTCGACAAGCAGTTGCTTAGAAGATGAAAAGCGGAACAGGCCACAAGCCCTACCAACGAACACCTCCTGTAGCGCAGGTAGTAACATGGAGGACACCTAAAGGGATAACGAGAAACCTAGGAAGCCAATAGAATCACGATAGCCTATCCCGACTCTTGCCCGGTCATTGTAGGAGTCGACTCCAGTTGAAGCTTATGCAACCAAGTGTGCATAAGGATCTTGAGTTTATCTCTCTCCTTGTCACTTACAAGTGTATCAAGTGTCACTTACGCGTAAAAAGTCCAGTGCCATGTAGAAGGAGGGGGATAACTGAACACCCCTTCCATTGAACAGACAAGTACAGCGATGATGCCAACAACTGGGCCATGCGTAGTTTAGAGCCAGAAGCAGAGAGAGGCGAAGGGTGTCGGAAATTGTGAGCAAGAAACAAAAAACTATAGACAGAGGAGCTCCCCGTTGTGATTGCAATATTGGCTGGCGGACCGGATAGAGAACCTGCATTGTTCGATGCCAAAATGGTTGCAGAGCCGGACAGCGGCTGAAAGCATGTAATACATCTTCAGGGTGTTGTCCACATTCAGAGCATGGATGAGAATCGTGCCGTACAAAGTCAGCATGGGAACGCCTTTTGGAATGCGCCAGAGGAGAATGCTATCTCGGAAGACCAAATGAGTGAAAAAATTGACCTCCATGTAGCCTCAACCCAGTCCAAAGTCCATCGACTATTAAACCACAGGTTGTGGTATAAAAGGGAGGGGTGTCGAAGTTGCATTCTTCTCCCCGCAGTTTATCGAAAGTTGACAGGGAGCCGAAGCTCCCTGTCAACTTTCGATAAACTGTGGAGCTCCTTCCCGGCCATCATGAGATGTTCTAGGGTTTTCTGCTATCGTGCACTTCACGTGCTTGTGCTATAGTCGTCATCTTTGTGTCTGAGATACTTTTGCACTTGGCTCGTTTTGTATTCTGACGATGGTGAGGTTTGGGCTAGTCATTTGGTGGGCTCGCCGTGGTCGTATCGTGGACTATGTTTTTGCTGTATTGTGATCTGATTATCAGTTGTCGCTTGCAGATGGTGGATCAGAGGTTTTAGCATTTTGCTTTCTTGGGACCTGCTTGCAGACGATGGATATAATATTTTAGCATTTCGCTTTCTTGATGGACCTTCTCGCACTGACATTTTGCAGTTGATGTGTTTGATTCATGCAGTGGGTTTTCGCACAGTTGTCATTTTTGTCTCCATCAAAATCGTCCTTGCCGTTTGAAGGTTTACTTGGTGGAAAACGGCACACTCGTCGTTTCTTGTTGAGCTTTGTAACTCGATTGGGCTTTACATCTTATTGTCATTTTGATAGAACAACGGATCGTGGATGGTAACTTTGGCTAATTTTTAGAGTGCATTGGTGCTGAAGGAGACTTTTGATTACTGCTCATCGCGTGACGACTGTCTTTTGATATTTGGGAGCTCTTAGTTCCAGCGGTTTCTTTCTCGGGTGGTCTGCTCGGCGCTCGTTTGTGGTCCGGTCTCCCAACCTTGCTGTTCTCTTCGAGATCCTCTGGTTGTCGACGACTCTTCGGTCTTCCAACCTTACTGTTTCTTTCTTGGTCTCGGTCGACGGTTGTTACTTCTTGCTTCTTTGAATCGAACTTTTTTGTCCTCAATTCGATTTCTTCCGAGCCCGTCGATCGCTTTGTTGACCTCTATCAGCTTCATAAAGATGATGTACAAGATTTGCATTCTAAGCCCCGAATTGAGATTTGTTTGGAAGACGTATGAAAGTTTTCTTGGGTTGGCATATATACATATCATACACCACTGGAACCCATTCACAAAGCCAGGTTCATTTTTGTTTCATGATTTCATGTACTTTTCTCACATTTTTGTGATGCCTGTGATCTCTTTGTAGCCACGCTGGAAATGAACGTCGAGTCTTTTATTCTTTGTGCAGCTTAATCTTATTCAGAAACAGTCCCAAGAAGCAGCACTTTATGGTATATCGGTATTTAGCTTACTCTGCTGGGTGGAAAGAAAGGACTCAGCTCTCTGAGTACTTGCAAACAGCAGTACAACATACTTGGGAGGAGCCTAGCGAGAAGCACACAGGTTTCGTGTCATGAACATTGCATTTGATTATTTTTTCTAATTGTGCCTGCAACAATTTTTTTCTGTATATTAGTTTTGTATGATATAGATATGATTTTGTTTCTGTGTTTTTGACAGTTCTTGAATTGGTTCAGTTCTGTGTTTGCGGCTCTATTTTGATATGGGTGGTTTGCTCTGCATTTTTACATCTGTTGGGTTTTCCATTGATTTTATTGGCTTGTGCCTCCTCCTCTCACAAGAGAGGGGTGAACCTTCGCTTGGATGGCCAGCTAGTTGGTTTCAACTCCCAACGAAGGTACATAATTTGAGAGACCCGAACTAACTAGGCAGGTGCATCATGCATTTGTTCTTAGGGATTCCAATGCCTGCGGACAGAATCGCGAGTTCTCCTTAGTGTGAATTCAAAACCGGTAGTTGAGAGATTACTTCTTTACACCTTCTTCTGTACCAACCTGGACATAGCAATCCTTAGCATTCTCGTGGCCTTGGGCGATTATATGATTCTATGACGCCAAGAGTACTGAGGCGTCGTGAATAACATGAGTGAAAGTCACAGCTGTGTGATTCTAGTGATATCCTTGATCCAATACAGGTTTATAAACCGGTTTTGAAACCTGTTGAAACAAAACAGGTTTCTAAAACTTGTATTGAAACCTCTCGAACCTGTTTCGAAAGGTTTATATAAAACCGGTTTTGAACCTGTCCAACCAGTTTTTATAAATCTGTTTTGAAACAGGTTTATATAGAAAACCTGTTTTAGAATATGTAAACTATATATATAAATAAATAGATAGTCTAAATAACCTGGTATTATGAAAAAATATCCTGGTTTGACTAGAGGTTCTCTAACGCCTCAGTCAAAACAACATGTAAACTAAATATCATTTGAAACGGACAATGAATTATTTATGAGAAAATAAATAAATAAAATTTATATCGAGTAATAGTTCACAACATCTTGCAATTGATCTCAAATCATATGAAAGAGATATATATCAAAAATTTTTGTTCGAAAAGTGATGAATTAATAGATTATATATGGAGCGTATCGAGAGCGTTCTCACGATGAGAGTCTCTCTTGAGGAGGACGGACCTCCTGACTGTGACTGACTTTGAAATAGATCAAAAGAAAAACAGACTGCTGCCAACTCAAATTTGATCTCTTGCATCCATCAAATCAAACCAGACACTCAAATATGTGCACATAGGTCTTTCACGACTCAATAAACTTTATTCCAGTATCAGTGTTATTATCAAAATCTTCACTGATAAAAAATCTCCTCTCACTCCTGCGCGTCTCTCCTCTGCTCTCAATTCCGTTCTCTTTTCACCTGATTCACCTCCAAAATAATCTAGCAGATAAAATTCAAGCTCCCTAACTCTTATCTTTCTCTCTACGGCACCCTCCCAACTAAAATCACTCAGAAAATCGATCCTCTCAGTCTTTGGCTTCTCCTCCGCGTCTCGACGGCTTCCTCCTGGGCAAAAGGTAGAAAATCCTCCTTTGCGTGACGTCGACTGTTTCCTCCAAACCCTAACACCCTTGCTAAGCTAGGGTCCTTATTAATAAAAATTTCTCGACTCTCGATGTCATCTTGATGCCACCTTGATTATACCACAAGCCATCCAATGTAAGCCGAAGCCCCTACACTTGTGAGACCACCTCACGGGACTTACAACCCCCCATATGCGCACCAGGTGTCTCTCATGGTATAATCAAGATGGCATGCAGAGGCTTAGACCAGGAAGCCCACGATTAAGAAAGATACTGGTCTCCCGTCCCTAGATATGCAGGACGTGGCTGCATATCCAACATAGACTCCATTCCAGGTTGTCAACATGTCGGACACAGGCCAGGGAGAATTGATCTTGAGACCACTTTCCTCCTAGGTGGGCGCCCTATCATTGGGATGGCCTCTGTTCCGGTTCAAAAAGGAAATACAGTTGGTACATATCCTTAAGAGAAATGTTTTTATAATCTTTGCTAGCTTTTCCTACACTAACTTCTCTATACAACTCTATTTCTAGTGAATGAGGAGTCAAAACTATAGTACCCGCTAACACCTATGCACTCACGTTGTTAGATCATGAATTCGAGTCACGAGTAAGAATCGACAGATTCCTCTCTTTTGCACTTTTCATAACTCAAGACTTGTAATAACTAGTACCTATGACGCTTTTTCTCGCAACCGAAAGCATGAAGTCGCTCCTCTCGGTGAGCTCCATATTCTGGAACTTTGTGCTCCCTTCAAGGTGATATTTCAACCCAAACTAGGGGACAGCTTGTCAAGCATAGCTACAGCTTAGCTCCTGCCCAACTTGATAAGCTAGGGCACAGCTTCTTGAACAAATGCTAGTTGAGTGTCTTCCGAAGTTCCGTTTCATCATGTGGAATGCCACGCACCACGCATTCATCCCCTCCAAACTTGCACATCCTCCGGTATGTGCCAACCTTTCCACTAGTCTCCAAGGTGCTCTAAACTATCATCGTCCTCTTCAACATCTTCAACATCTTCTACGTCTTCGTGAGGTAGCAGATCTGCATCAACATTCATCATCTGATTTGACCCTAGAAATTTGGGTAGCTTAACCGATTCTCCTCAGAACAGCTTGATACGCTTGCCGGGGATAGGAAGCCTTAGAGGTGTATCATCAAGCTCCTGTAGAGACAAGCAGCATTTTGATGCACTTCTAAGACAACATACGAACCAAACCACCTCCTAGAAAATTTACGAATCGTAGAGTGCTGGTTCTCTAGCGTACTGTCATACATCAATACCTAGTCTCCAAGCATGTATGGGTTTCGGTAGGAGCCTATTGGTCTTGTCAAACTTGTCTTTATTCTCGAGACGAGCCTCTTTCAGCTTATGTTGTGCCTATATAAGATACTCCTCTCTATGTTCTAGCTGCCTGATTCGAAGTGCAAGAAGTTGTACACGATCCATTCTGTCTTAGCATGTAGTCCATGTAGGAAAGTCCATGTAGGAGTAGTCCATGTAAGAAAGTCTTCCTCTGTCGGCATAATCGGCTTTTGACCCAACATCAGTTCAATAGACATGTACCCAGTAGTAGTACAATGAGTCGTCTTGTCAGCCCACAGAGCAAAAAGGAGCAACATAGACCACTGTCTATGCCTACCATCGCATGTCTTTACCAGGGCTTGAACAATCGATGGATGTCCTCTCTCGCTCTTATCAATCGGACAAAGAACTCCTTCACTTCTGTACCAGGATATACTCTAGGTGGCATGGATATAATAAATATGCCCTAAAGCCGTCCACAAGCCTATCCGTACGAAGGTCCGTCAAAATAGTCAGTTGTAACCAAGCTCCATCTGTTATTAAAAATAAGCAATAGTGGAGAAAATTAATCTGATCTACAATGTTCTACTACCAAAAAAAAACTAAATGAGAGAAACAATTAAATTAAATAACCAAATCTCTAAGAGCAGAAAAAAGAAACAAGAAAGAGAAAGAAAAAAATAGAAAAAACAAGTCGCTATGCATGCAATGGAATTGCAAGGGCTATGCGTTTGCAAGACCTCACAATCCTATTTGGTGAAATCTGTGAAGGTGAATCTTAAAAGTGAAATCCATCTTTTCTCAGAGTCTTAGAAAAGGTTATATGTGAAGGTGTAATTCTAGAGATGTAGATGAATGTTGAAGAAACAACGGAAATTAATATAGTCTTTGAAAGCCATGATAAGATTATCTTCAGATACTGAAAAAGTAGTTTATAATTTTATGTGAGTCAAAATGGGCATCTTTCAACATGTCTTCATATACGGGTAGTAACATGTCTGCATCTTTTATGCAAATATGTACTTGTGAATCTTCGGATCATTTTGAGGATAGTGATCTTAAGATCATCTTTGGATGTATGATAATGTAGAAGTTGATGAGTGTTTGGACCGATTCGGAGGTAGTGATCTGTTGCAACTGCAGAGAAGAACATTTAGAAATATTGTGGAGGTTAGGAAGGATAATTTCAGACTGTGTCATTACATACATTTCAAAGTTTATGGAAGTTAAGAAAAGATACATAAATGACATTGTACTAGTTTTCATTTTGTGTATGATGCAATTATTGTTAGGAAATATGAAGGAGTATATGATGTCAAAATTGTTGAAATTAGCTTTAATTTGATGCATATGAATTTGTATTAAATGGTTCAATGATGAGCGTATGAAGAAAATAAATAGACTAATTTGTTTAGCTACATGAGAATATATTAACATATGATGATAGTTGAAATGAAAAAGTATATAATGGAGAATTTGAGAGATGTTGTGAAGATTATGTACATTGGAATATCAATAATATATAAGATATGCAAGAAATGTATAGAATGATTTAAATGTTGAGGTCATCTTGAGAACAATGATGAACCGTAACTGCGAAACAAAACATTTGGAATATTATGGATGTTAGAATGAGCATGTTTATGTTATATTGAACAATTATGAATGCATACATTTAGGAATTTTGCAAAGTCAATAGCTCATGACAAGATGATGATTTCCAGTTTATATAAGAAAGGTTATTCTCAAGAAACGTACGAGGGAGTACCTTGTTTTGCAAGTGTTGAAAATGTCTTGAATACGAAATATATGATCATGAACATCACTCGTATAGCTCGATTGATGAGTACATGAACAATAGAAGATTGGATTTGTCTTTCATGTAAATGAAAACGTATTAACATGTGATGTTGATAAACTAAATCTCCAAAAGACCAAAGTAAACCATCTTTTGCAAGATATTGACTCTCACCAATTAAACATTCTATATTCAGAACTCTTATTATTCTATCAGAGATATCCGTATTTATCCATAAGAGCTGTGTCGTAAAGAATTTCATACAATCTCATAAATAATATGATATACAACTCTTTAGAATGAAAAAAATACTTTCTGACAAAATAAAACAATACAGAATAATGAATAACACTAATTCAATTAACACATCTAACCGTACTTCTAAAAAATGAAAAAAACTATCATTAGAAGAAAAACACGTAGATACTTACTCCAAGTCTTCACTCGACGTTCCATATGATTCGTGTGACATATGCTATAAACGTGATTTCTTGAAGAATTTAAAATATATCAATCAAATTCATTACAATTTCATTTGCTCTTATGCTGAAACAACTAACATAACTTTCGAACAGCTTAAAGATAATACAAGGTTTTGTTTGATGTGTATGTGATATATAAACGATAACAAAATACCTCTTTTCTTTGAGATATCTAGAGTTACAATAACCATACCATATCTTGAATGTTTAAACGAAGTCGAAGAAAGATTGATCTCACCGCGAGTCATGTTCGGAAACATTCATATATACAATGGTTTTCAACAATGGCATCTAAGAGGTAGTGTTATCAATATCCTGTCAAATACAAACATGGTCCAAACACAATAACCACGTATGGCTCATGAAGAAGGTTTTATCATAGTGGAAATCAAAAGAAAACTAACTCTAAAATCAATCTATAAAACAAGCTACGTTCGACCTAACAAAGTAATGCGAGCTTTACATTATCTTATTGATACACACTAATACAAACATCACAATATCGAGCTGAATGAAAATTGGATTCACACTTTCAACGACAATTATTCCAAAAAACAACTCCGATTCGATGAAGTAGAAACCATCGAAACAAATAACGAGTTCGATGAAAATAATCATGAACCAAACACAAACACTGATACATTTATTGCAAACTTTTTAGATCCTGAAATGATTTACGCCAATAAAAAGTATAAACTTATTGTGGCTCCTAGCGAGGGATATCACCCTTTGAGTTTATTCAAAGATGAATTTTGTGAAGAGACTAATTTTCCTTGTTTGTTTTTTGGCCACGGAAGAAACAAACAAATCGTTTTGAAGATGTCATATCACAAACTAGCTTCATGGGAATTATTATACAAAACTCATAAATTTGCTAGACATTTACCAAACATCTATTTCAAGATGTCCAAAATCTGCATCGAGAAAATTCTAAGCATTTCTTGGATTCGAGTAAGGAAAAGTAAACTACAAGGCTCTCCTTTGACGGTGAAACAAGTCAAGGATGACAATTTCAAACAACAACTTCTTATATCAGATAAAGCTTTTCCTTGTTTGTCCCAATTACGATTCACTCCAGACTATTACCAAGTCGTTAAGCGAAATCTTTTCTCGATGATCTGACAATTAGGAAAACCTACATTTTTCATTACTTTAACTACGAACGAAAAAAACTGGAAACCGTTGATGAACACCTTATTCAAATTGAACAAAATGGATAACCATATACCATTGCCGGACGATGAAGAAACCTTAAGTTCTTCACAAAAACAACAACTTCTTAGACAAGATTTTGTCACATGTGCACGATATTACGAACATAGAACACAATGTTCCGTAAGCTTATTCAACATAACCAATTAATTTTAGGAAATGTATCTGATTTTTTTTCGTAACTGATTTCAAAGCAGAGACAGTCCACATGATCACGGACTACTGTGGATAAAAAATGCTCATGTTTTCAAGATAGATCCTGATGAATCAATAACAACTTTCATAGACTAGTACATTTCTACTGATCATCACTTATTGAGCGAAGAGATGATTAAATGTCAAACTCATCATCACACAAATACTTGCTATAAGAAAAGATCTTCTTCTTCTTGTCGATTTCGATTTCCAATCCATCCCATGTCAAAAACAACAATATTATATTCTTTAACTAACGATGAACTTGATGATGAAACGACGAGAGATATAAAGCTTAAATCTATTAGAATTTCAAACATCATTTCTTCTTCCAAAACTGGATTGGATATGAACTGATATGAACATATGAAACTTACTTATTAGCTTTAAGATATTCTTTATCAAAACCTTCTATATATCTCAAACGTCATCCAATAGATATTTACATTAATTCTTTTTCAAAAAATGCTGCTTTCATTTGGCAAGCCAACACAAATTGTCAATACGTGTTGGATCCACATGCTGCGGCACAATATTGTATCTCATATCTAACAAAAATAGACAATACAATAACGAATGAGATGAAGAAAATTAATAATAAATGTACCGAGGAAAATCAAGAAGTAACCACACGGATAAAAGAGTTAGGCAATGCATTCTTGAATTCCACACAAGTTTCGGCTCAATTAGCCATCTATACAATCTTAAAATTACCTTTGTATCATGCTTCTCGTTCTTTTCAATTCATAGACACTAGTAGTCCATCCGATCGAACCTTCCTCCTCAAAAGTTCCAAACAACTATCTTCTGAAGATGATTCTTTAACAAACATAAGATTGCCATCCATCATAGATAAGTATGCACGACGTCCACAACATCTGCAAACAAATTCAATGGCTTTGATAGAATTCGTAGTCAAGTTTAATACTTCACAAAATAGAAGATTCAGAAAATCTAAAATCGTTCGATGGATATGTTTCGACCAATATAAACAACCGGAAGACTATTTTAGAGAGCAAGTGCTGTTATATGTCCTTTTCTTTACAACATTAAAGATTCAACTGAAACATGAGAAAATACATATAATAGACATAAATCATATATTCTATTGTTACAAAATTTATATACTTTTAAGCACAATACGGACGAAGTAAACGAGGATTGGAAGAAATTTGAGGATGAGGTGGTAGAACTTGAAGAAATAAGAGAATATCATAACGAACAAAGCGAACCGGAACAGGATTCAAGCAATTTGGATTTGGACAATGTCGACTTAATGCAACGAACTACTCTTAAATGTACTTCTAAGACTAAGAATCATGAAGAAACCTTCCCGATCAAAGATCCTCTAGTATCAATGGAATCGTTTTGTGCTGAATTACGTCAATTGAACAACAACAAAAGCTAATCTTCAATGATTGTATGTACAAAAAAAACATTTTCTACATGAACAATCCATTTATTTCTTACAGGAGAAGCAGGAACCGGTAAAACATTCACCTTATTAAAAATTATACAAGGATTGTCATGGATATATGAAGATGATAAATCTAGGTTTAATGATCTCGAACAAATAAAACTTTTGAAGATAGCATACACAGGATGAGCTGCATATAACATACAAGGAATGACTATTCATAGTGTCTTAGCGATCCCTAAAGACTCTTACGATATGAACGTATCAAAATTAAATCCAGATCGACTGGATAAATACATCAAATATTATAGCCAATTAAGATTATTAGTGATAGACGAAATCTCTCTGGTGGGCGCAAGAATGTTCTCTTACATAAACCAAAGACTACAACAAATAACTCAGAATTTCAACCTTCCATTTGATGGCATAGATATAATTGTTTGCGGTGATTTTTATCAAGTACAACCTGTTCAAGATTCATGGATTTTTCAGTCTTCTAATATTTATTCTCAAAATATTACCACTAACATATGGTCTTCATTTTTCAAACACTATGAACTGACTCAACCTATGCGTCAGAACAATACAGATTTTATACAAATTATGAATCGTATTCGCATCAACCAACAAACATCTTCTGATCTACATTATTTAAATTCAACTTATCAAAAAATATATTCTAAACCAGACGATATACCTCATTTATTTTACACTAACAAAGATACGAAACTTCATAATCAACATGTATTTAGTATAACTGATGGGAACAAATATTTATTCTATTCAAAAGATCATTTTTCTTTCGTTATATAAAAAAGATTTAAGATATCCATAAATCCAAAAGATACAGCCGGATTACACGGTACTTTATCTCTAAAAGTTACCATGTTAGTAGAATTATGTTATAATTATAACATACGAGATGGACTCACAAATGGAAGCGATGGGATTTTCATGTCCACAACTACATATAACGATGATCGAATCATTTGGAAATCAATTCTTTGATCCAAAGATTGGAACACAAACGAGGAACAAACAAAAATATTTGTATTCCAATAACATCAATCCATCTTGGATGCCCATTATGAAAATTTCACAACAATTTCCAATCAATAAATATACCAGAGAACATAAGATCACTAGAACACAATTCCCTGTTCAACAAGCATCTGCACGAACTATCCACAAATTGCAAGGATTGACCATGCATCAGGTAGCTTTCAGTCCCAAGCACATAAATCTACATGGATTGACATACATTGCATTGTCCAGAGTGAAAAATCCTAAGCACTTACATATATTACAATTGATCGAGCATCGTCATATAGTTGTAGACAATAGAGTCACTCTCGAAATGGAACGGTTGAAACTAAAATCATCGTGGCAATTCCACATCCATGATCTTCAGATGAATATCTCATCTTCCACTTACATGCTCATACAATTTCTAAACACAAGATCATTAATAAAACATCACCTTGATGTTCGAGCAGATCATAATTTACAACTATCTGATATTTTGTGCTTCAGTGAGACACTTATACAAAATCCAAGTTCTGTTCCACATTTCATAGACGTTGAACGCTTTCAATATATACATACGTATACAAGTCGAGGTTTGCTACTAACATATCGAAACACAATGCAACTCTTGGCGCATAATATTTTTGGAACTCATAACATGGAAATAATTTCTGCAGATTTCAACATTCTAACTCGTCGTGCAATTCACATCATAGTTGTATACAAATCTCCTCGTATGCATGTCGATGAGTTTTTGATCATTTTAGTACCATTATTCAAAACATACCTAAGGATTATCCCACGATAATCATAGGAGATTTCAATATCGATCTGCTCAAAATTGATGATCATCAAACTGCATCTTTCGCATCTTTCATGAATTCATTTTACTTTTTTCTAACTTTCACAAAGCCAACCACAAAATACGGATCAAATCTGGATCAAATCTGGACTAACGTTTCTCAATACGAAAATCTCTCTTCATCATCACATGCTTATTGGACAGATCATGATCTTATTTTTATTCTCTATAAAAATACCTAGTTTATAAATTCTAGTTTGAATAGTGTTTAAGTCATTCTCATAAGTAGGATTTTTACTTATAAATTTACGTATTAATTATACTATTGGTACATTTAGATGAATTAATTGTAAATCTTGCAGTTGTTTCACTATATACTCCCATTTCTCAATAAGAAATTCATCACAAATCAATACAAGTGGTTCGTAATGACCGGAACTACCTTCATTATCATCATATAGAAGATTGAAAGTAACATAATACGAGTTGTTGTTTGGAAATTGAATTATATTCTTTCCAGAAGTAGAACTGTAGATGTGTATATTTTTTTGTAGTATGGAGGATAAAGCTAAGAGACATAAAGAATCACCCCACGCACCACCTTCTTTTGTCATTTTATCAACTTTGGTTATATATTCATCTACAGATTCGACACGATGCGACACTCTCAATTCATCTTCCATGAAATAAGATAATATCAATGAATCATGTGTATCTCTAGCTCTTGAGTAGATATTATAAAGTTCATTTTGAGTTTGATTTCGTAAAGATGCGGTAGAAGATTTATGATGCAATAAATATTGTATCGAATCAAACATACAATCTCCTGGTGTATATATGAAATCTTCACACTTTTTAAATTCGGACAAATCTTTAGACATCTGAACAGAATAATAGAAGGATTTTGGAATAATGAATAATAGAATGGAATAATTATAATCCATGAAATTATGCAAAGGTTGTAATCCACATACTTGATTATGATGATCGTCGTGCTGTTCAACTTGGGTTGTTCGATTATGGTTTGATGACGAAGTTTGAGTTCTCTTCCTTCTCCTCTTGGTAGTTTTTGAGCAAAGAACAATGTGGAGCAGAAGCACATAGATCATGTAATCTTGAATATTTGTTACGTTTCATATGTTGCATTAAGTTTATACATTTCACTGCGTGAAGATGTTTGATGTAATTTGTATAAAATGATGTCACATTTTAAGAGTAATGAACGTTTCATAACGTTTTTGTTTCAAAGCGTTTCATAGCGTTTTTTGTTTTTGTTTCAAAGCGTTTCAAAGTGTTTCATAGCGTTTCGTAGCGTTTCAAAGCGTTTTTTGTTTTTGTTTCTCCCAGTTTATACGTTTCTCCGTGGGCTTTCTTGTTTCAAAGCATTTTTTGTTTTTTGTTTCTCCCAGTTTATATGGTTCTCCGTGAGCTTTATTGTTTCGTGCGTTTCGCAGGTTCATAGAGTTGCACTTGGAAAAGAGTTTCAAGTTCTACATATATCATCGTAGGTCAGACTCCGTTTGATCATGTGATGTATACCTGAAAAACAACATCAAAGAAAGCGTTGTTGGAAAACTTCAAGCAGTGTTGAATTTACCTTGGAATATTTACAACTGGTATTGATTTACTTGAATGCTTAAACAAAAATGCTATAAAATAGAAGTCAGAAATAAAATTTATTATAAATTAGATACATGAAATTAACTACAATGGTAAAATTATAATTATGTAAAATATCAGATATATAGTGACAATACAGATCTTGAAGACAAGACAAAACAGATCTTGAAGTGTTCAATGTTACGTATGTTTGTGTAACTAGATTATTTAGATATAAAAAAAGTTCTTAGAACTTTACTGATGTTGAAAGATTAAACGATTGGAATTGTGGAGGTTTTCGACGATTCTCTCTCAGCAGATGTAGTCTCCTTGATCTGTTAAAAAGAAAAGTTAGACGTTCAATGATGTCATTATATTAGTGGTTTTGTAATATTCGATAGCGATTCTTATATTGATGCAATTAATTTGAGATGACATGAGTCAATGTTTTAAAGAAATTATTAAAAATCATCATGATACTTCTACAATTGAAAATGAAATAAAGTATAAATTGTATACCTGATCAAATCCACAAAAATCACCGTTTGAAGTAAATGAGAAAATTCCTACTGTTGCGATCTCCTCAATTTGATCCAGTAGCATATCTCGATGGTTGTCGCTGTCATAATGTTGGACAACCTCTGTTATCTTTTGCATGGACCATGTATTGTTTACCATTGGAAAGATCTTCCACATATCCTTCAATCCATGGCACAGGTCGTAATTGACAATCCAGATTACAACTTTCGCAAAAGCCTCGAAGATGATTCTAATCTTGAATTTGTAAGTGTGTCGAATTGCACGTGACGCATGTGTATTTGTAGGGTCTGTCATCATAATTATGTGGTCTGAAAGTACCACGTACCTAAACACATGGAAAGAAGTTATAAACATAAGATATATTTGCGAATAGGAAAGTTGATTCTGATTACTCACATAAAAAATTGATTATATACCTTGATGTTTTTATTTTCTCTTGTGATGTGAGCGTTCCGCACTCTTTTCAAAATGTCAATTCTTGATTGGATCGAAGGAGCTGTCCATATAGTAGCTGCGTGTGATTGCAGCTTTGGAAGATTTTCTTCTCTTGTGGACAAAATCTGTCTTGATACAGATTTCAAGTGCAACAATACAGCATGTCTAGAGTGAAAACGAGTCTCAATATTTGTATACTCTGTTGCAAAATCATAATGGATAATCAACTGCAACATGAAAAGAAAATGTGTTAGTTTTGCAGTTTCAAAATCAGTTGTGAAATAAATTTATAAACGTAAGTTATTTAATGTACATAATTACTTACCGTCATCTTGTCTTCTTCAGAATCACCATCCACAATTATGATCTCAAATTTTTGGTATTCGTTTTCACCGTGTACAGCAAATAACGGCAACAGATATGTCTACTGTCGTGAATCAAACAGTAAGATGACGCATGCACATTCAGAGAGGCATGAAGTGTCAGAATTTGAAAATTGGAGTAGAACTTCAAGGTGTAATGGTCTGAAATGTTGTTTGCCCATCGATCAAGAGGATGAATTTGACATCCCCTCTGTGACTGAGAGTTTTTACTGGTCTCTCTACCTGCATGACCCTACGACCAAAGTATTGTATCCTACAATACATATTTCTATTCATTTTATCTGACCAGCTTATAGCGTTGTTGCCTTGGGCACTACATGTAATCGTCTTTTTCATACGACGATCAACCATATCGAAAAGAAGAAATGAGCTTTTTGTTATAAATCTATTAATATTACCATATTTGTTTAATATAATTCCTTCAAACATATCATTTCTTTTCGCATATTCTATATTATCTATAAATATTGATAAGTTTTTATCTACAGTTGGAGTTTCAGATGGAATAATTATCTCTTGTTCTTTTTTATAGGAGATGCTGGAGCAGAACTTGGCTGCTTCAGTATTTGTACTATGAGTTCATTCCCTTCTGTATCATCAGTGGAAATCTTTTTCATTTTTCCTTTTTTTGGACGTAGTGGAATCCATTGTATATATGAACCTGAAAAACGCACATAATATCATTTTCTATCCAAGATAGATATACTATATACAATCATGACAATAGACAAAAAGCTATTTCAATTGGAAGTCTTAGGTCTTACCTTCGTGATTAAAAGCAGTAGTTATGATCTCGTAAACTTATTTCAAAGATAAAACGATGAAAGAAGGTCTTGCTTTGGATCGATACTATCACTTTGTTGCAGGTAGGTCTTGCTTTGGATCAATACTATCCCTTTGTTTCACCTGCAGAACGTAATCACATCATATTGATAAGAATATAAAAGAAGTTATAGCAAAGTGGTAGGAGTACGAGACTAAAACAACTTATCTTCAAATGACCTTTACAGTCAGCTTAACTCTCGCAACTCTCACAGAAAATAGATTTCGTGACTATGATTCCATACGAAATTAAAATCTATTAAATGAAAAATGAAGTTACAACTATTCATCAATTCTACAAATTACAATGTAGTCAAACATAGGAAGGAAAGAATAAAGGGGTTCAACAAGACAGAAGAATTATTGGACTGTAAGGTTTAGGGGACAGGGTTGAATTCATGTCCCTTTCTTAACACAAGTAAAACAATCCTATCGCCTGATCATGTCGAGTCAGAGTGAAATAGTTTGAAATAGTTCAAGTTACGTAGCAGCAGACGAAGCAAGGCCACAAGCTGCCTCAATGCGATCTTCACTCGCATCATCGTCGTCGTTATTCGTCGCTCTCGACCCACATACTTGGCTCAAGATCAATGACTACCAATACATAAATTCACAAGACCAGCAGCAGCCAACGAGCCCAGCCCCATCTCAGTGAGGAGGAGGAAAACTAAATTGACAAACTATATTTGTAAACTATATTTATAAGATTATAAATAATATTTATAATCTTATTAAACATTACCAAAGAGTGGAATAATTAATATTTCGAACATAAAATAATTTGGAGAATGTACATAAAGTAAGGAAAGGAACGGTTACACAAAGTCCTGATACAGTAAAATATTATTAATAATGAGAGTAGAAAGTAGTACTCTATTTTCTGCATCTCAGAATTTTAGCGTGAATTTGAATTTGAGCCTTCATTAGCACCGCAATGAAGGCTTAATATTTGTCTGGAAAGAAACTCTTTACTGATGAGTACTGCAAACTACAGCTTGGGATCTGAGAATCGACGAGCAGGGGAGCCTCCACCTAAGAGGATAGAGCTACTATCCCATCAGCTCGACACTGAATCATCTAAGGACTGAACATCAGATGAAGCGAGGTATCTACTATAATGTAGTATCCTACTCTTTGTCAATGCATACTGGTATCAACAATATGATGACATTTAACCTAGCTAATACATGAAGTCGAGGTATTTACGGCAAGATTGAACCTAAAAGTTCCATCTGCTGAAGGAGGTCCACCCAATCCTACAATGCGTTATAGATTCGAGTTGCATGGAGACTATCCAGGTGAAGAGTTGTACTTATCTAGGAATATTGGCTGGAGAAGAACTACAGGAGAAACATATGTTGCGGCTTATCACAAGCAAAATAGTCGACAAATGAACTCACAGGTCAACGCTTACAGATCATCGTTTCTCGAACTAGAAGAAACATCAATGGTCAAAAAACAAATTTCACAAAATCTTGAAGGTCTTACATAACGGGGCTCTGGACCTGAAGGACCGTGGACTGAAGATCCTTCAGACTAGAGGAGTTCTTCACAATCTCTAACCTCACTTCATCTATCTCGAGCTTAGTTGACTGCAGTAAATCTCTAGCTTCCTTGATCTTCCCTTCATAGACAGCAACCATATTTTTTAGTTCTACAATTATCCATATAGAGTGGATGACATCCTTCTCTTGCAGTTGTGCAGTGCTCTCGTACTCCTTGACCTTCTCTTCGGCAGTTTTAGTAGCTCGATACATTTAGACTCTACATTGCGCAAGCTTTCTTCCAGCTGAGCCACTTTGTCTGCACTTCTCTTCATTTTAGTCTCACTTTCACTACCTTCATTTTGCAAAGATTGGACGGCATCTTTGTAGACCTTGAGATCGTCCTCATGGATGACAGTCATATCCTCACGGTCCTTAACCTCGCCTCTTATCGTATGCACCTCCCAATTACTAAAATTGCGGTCGTGAATATCAAACAAACAACTCGGATTTTCATCCAAAAGCTCCAGAAATCAAATGTTTCTTACCTTCGTGAGTAAAAATAGTAGTTATGATCTCGTAAATTTATTTCATAGATAAAATGTGGTTATGAAAAAAGGTCTTGCTTTGGATCGATACTATCACTTTGCTGCAGGTAGGGCTTGCTTTGGATCAATACTATCACTTTGCTTCACATACAGAACATAATCACATCATATTGAAAATCTTTTCTGGGGTGGCTATCTTGGAGCGCCAAGTTAGGATAACTCTGTATCATGAGGGGGGATATAGAGATACTCAAAAATACTGTCACTTTGTTTTTTCAACGCCCTCAGAGTACTGGTCAATCGTGGGAGCTGCATCACAAAAAGTTATTGCGAGTCGAAGAAGGTTTTTCTTTTTCTACCTGTACAAAATTTTCTGAAAATGTCTTTTATCTCGCTGTACAAAGACCTTGCTGCTGCAGAAAAAGTAAAAAGTAAAGATAAAAAATAAAACATACAGTAACCAAACCAAAACTATTTCAATCCGTCGCGTGAAATACTGAACTGTACATAAGATGAATAATACCCTCCTTAATACCAAAAGAAGGAATTAAGGAGAAGATCTTTCCATAAAAAAAGTACCAATATAAAATCAATCACCGTGAAATTCTCAAGCAACGAAGAGAAAAGTGCACTGTGGACACGAGTGTTACTCGCGGGAGAACTCAAAACATGAAAGTAACGGAGCGGCTATACGACCAGAAGCGGCCATGTGGCAGACCTGAGAAGCAAGAAGTCACAATGTCAAGTGACACACTAGAAGCTGAGTATCACGTGGGCCTTGAATGCAGGTCCTAGGAGAGGAAGACATCACCAGGAGTCACATTCAAGTCACAGTAACCACATCAACAACTATGTTTCAGACTAACTGCGTTGAAAGCTGACGCGAAGTTCATAAGAACGACTATTGTTATTATTTAAACAGGTGTAGAAAGTTATGTCAAGTGAAATCAAAGTTCTCAAAGATTTATAGTTTGAATACAATTTGAGTAGGTGTACTGGATGGGACAAAAACCAATAGGCCACGTATGCTAGAGAGTGAAACCCTCCGTTAAAATATAGGAATAAACATATGGTTTTCCATTAAGAAAAAGGAAAACAAAAGCCCAAGTAACAACTGGTTGAATCTCACCTCAGGTTAGAGTTTTTGCTTCAAAAACGCTTAGAGTACATTTTTACTAAAGCTCCATGCTCTGGAGGGGTTAGTTACAGGGTTGCTTTGAGCTCCTACTGCCTTTGAACTCGTAGCCGTTCTTCCAATCTATTCAATTGTTTAGAAACCGAGTTGAGAGTGAAGGAAGGAGGAAGTGTTGAAGGAAGGAGGAAGAGTTGAAGGAAGTGAGCAGTTAGGGACCACCCATGCTTTTCGCCTTTCTGTGTCGATCAGTAAGCAAGATTCCCAAGTCTAACATGTTTCTCTCACTCCGACAGGAATTGGTTAGAGTGGTTAGAGTGGTTAGGACCCCAATTCATAAGGACTCTCCTCCCGACTCAAGCGAAATCTACACAAGGGTTCTAGAAAGTTGTCCTTTTCCGATGAGGTGTTCTGCAGAAGCAAAGCGTTGTTCATGGCGAAGGGACAAAATCATGGTGACACTTTGCGACGCACAAGGCCCTACTCGAAGGAGGAAAAGCACTCCAGCAATTATAGATTCGCATGGTTTAGAAGCTTCAACAGAATTAAACTTAAGGCGAGATGAATATGTACATATCAACATACAGTATGAAGATTCCAACAGAAGCATTATATCCGTTAGAGTCTCGTGAAATTTTGCTTGCTTGAGTTTGCAATGTGAACTCGTACGATCTTTGACGTGTATCAAATTGGGTGCCCACAAATTACAGGATTCACGAATTTTTTAAATTTTAAGAATAATAACTTGTTTGTATAACTGAAGAAGCATTGTTACTTAAGATTACGGCTTCCTTAGAAGGAAGATGATCTTACGAGCTTTTTGTAATAAGAAGTTGACTTCTTCGGAAGACGACCCTCTTCCGAGAAGCGTCTTCTCGGCGGTGTCTTTGAAAGACGGGAGACGGCGAAAGACGGAAGACGGCAGAAACACGCATCTTCCGGAAGACGGTAACCCGCGGAAGAGAGTGATTGATTCGAGTGAGGAAGGCAGCGAGGTGAAATTGAGTGAGATTAAGATCGATTCGAAGCTAGAAGAAAGGCGAAGTCGAATTGCTGAGCGCAGAAGAGTGTCGAGCTGAAGACGGTTTTCTGTGAGCTACCGGAAGTTGACATTGGAGGGTGGCTGAGTGGAATCGAAGGTGGAATTGAGGCGTAGCCAGAAGCTGACCGTGGAAGCAGCCTTGTGGGGTCGCATTGGAGCTGAAACCAGAGCCAGAAGCGCGCGGAAGAGCGAAGACAGCTCGGAAAGTCGACAGAAGACAGTAGAGGTTCTTCCCATGTTCTTTTCCCACTGCTTCTCGCCTTTGCTTGGTATCCCTTGCGCTTCCTCGGTTGTTTGCAGGTAGCCTGATCGATCAATCCCCCACCCTTATTTTCCTATTGTGATATTGAGCACGGAAGCGCTGCCCAATTTCTGTCAGACATCTTCTTGCTTCTTCTCGAGTTCAATTCGAGCTTCCGTACTCCTAGCCCTCAAATTGGAGATCCCAGCTATCAATTTCTCTACCCTACCATCCCTCTACTCCCGAAACCTTGAATAGAAGACGCTTCGGAAGATTAGAACATCTTCGGAAGACTGTCTTCGGAAGACGCTTCGGAAGCCCGACTGTCTTCGAAAGTCGACTATACACAATTCGTATCAAGAGTGGATTTGTTTTGCTTTTGTGTTAAGAGAGACTTGGTACGAATCCTGAGTGGCTTGGTGAGTTGTTTTGTTATTTCGAGAAGTTGGAAGTCGGGGACTAGGCCTGTGCCTCCCGGTCTTCCAAGCTTCTCAACTCCACATCTTCCTAGAGAGACTAGAAGACTGGAAAGGCTGGCAAAATGCGCGAGAAGACGTGAGGGTCCATTTCGGGTCTCTTCTGTCTGACCCATAGCAGCCCATTCCTTCTTCTTCCCGAACTTAGAAGAGAGTTGTGAGAAGTCTTGCTGGTAGAATCTGGAGAGAATAGTCGAGGGTCAGGTCTTCCTATCATGCAGCAAGCTTCTTCTGAGTGTGTATAAGAGGTAAGAAGTCAGAAGAACAGAGTGCAATTGTCTTGAGTCTATTGTGAGGATAGGGTGCGCGTAGGAAGAAGAAGACAGGTGAGACTAGTGAAGGGAAGCCTGACTTCGAGAGGTCTTCCAAGAACGTTATTGAATCGGAAACTGTCCCGGGAGTCTTCCCAGAGGCCACTGTCACCGCAGGAGCCCGCAACCATCTTCTGAACCTTTCCTATACTCTACTTCTCGCATATCTTGTATCTTCTATTAGGAAGCAGGATGTTATGCAAGGTGCGTTGTCTTATTAGGAATCCATGCGAGGCCTTGCTTAGTTAGGTCTCGCTAGAAGACAGGAACCGCAACCAGAAGCTGATAAGATACATCACGGAGAGTTGGAAGAACCCACTTCCCTGCTTCCAAGTGTTCTTGGAAGACTCGATCTTGGAAGACTGCTGTGAGTACAACAGGAAGCAGGAGAATAAGACGTTCTGAACCTGTGATCGGTTGTTCAGTCATTCGGTCTCCCGGATCTAGTGATAGAAGAAGAGGGACATCTGTTCTTAGCACTCTGGTGGATGCCTCCGACCAGAAGAAGAAGCAGAAGACGTACGGGTAAAGATCCTGAGTGGGTAAATTCACCCCAGCGAACCGCTTCTAGAGAGCAGCGGATATCCCTGAGACACCAAAAGAAAGAAGAAGAGCTCAAGAAGATCCGATCAGTAGAGTTGGAAGAGCCTTCCATCTCGAGCATAATCTTTGGCGAAGACAGAAACCAATCGGGTGATCACGTGTATAAAGTAGATTTTGGTACTGGTTACTCGGAAGACATCTTCCCAAGTGCGGAAGAAGCTTCTCAAGGTGAGGGAAGACTAGAGGAGATCGTTCCAGACGTCTCGGAAGATAACAGTGATAGTAGTTCTGACTCAGAAGACGACCTTCGTGATTCAGACAGGCCAGGACCTTCGAGAAGACCATCTCCACCACCTGAACCTGAGGAAGAAAGAAGTTGGCAGTCGCACCAGCTGGCAGTCGACATGGCTTCCCACACTCGGCAGAAGTACCATCTGTACGACGATGATGCTGACGCGGACGACTTCATCACGATGTTCGAGACCATCTCTAGATCCAACAAGGAAGACACTGATGTTGACAGACTCCGGGTATTTCCTAGTCTGATCGTAGGGAAGAGAAGGAAGTGGATGAGTAAGATGTTGGATGATGGTGTAGTAATGGCCGCTTGGGCTACTATGAAGGTAGCTTTTCTGAAGAGGTTCAGAGGAGTGGGCTATGGTCGGATGACCCTCATAGAACTTCAGAGACTCGAACGGAAGAAGAAAGAGACACTGCGGGATTACACCGAGAGGTTTGAAGATCTCCTGGATCACATCTCTCAGAACCAAGGAAGACTCGGCTACTGTGCTCAGCAAGCTGTGGACTGGTACTTGGAAGGATTGTCTCAGGATATGGAATTGTATTGCAGAAGAGGAGGAGGTGATGATTTAGTCGAAGTACAGAAGCATGCCGAGCAGTATGAAACTTCGAGCATCACTCGGAATATGACGAAAGACAGAGGGAAGACCTCGAAGAAGTCCAAGAAGTCCAAGAAGTCTTCTCGGAAGTCCAAGAGGAAGTCCAAGTCCACTGAAACTGATAACAGCGATTCGGAAGTATCTTCTGCTTCTGAAGAGTCTACGATCGAAAGTTCAGAATCGAAATCTGAATAAGAGAAGAAGACGCGGAAGAAGAAGAAGGAGAAGACGCGAGCAAGGGAGGAAGTTATGCAGAAGATGTCTCAAACTCAGATCATTCAGTCTGCACCTGATCCCCGTATCGATGAAGTTCTGAAGCAGTTTGCCGACCTTAAAGTTCATCTTCTGAACCAGAAGGACAAGCGGAAGCAGCCTACGGCATCCCGGCCAAACCTTTGGTGCAATCTTTGTAACTCTTCCGGACACACCAGAGATCAGTGTACGCAGGACCAAGCTGTCAACTGGGCAGGATGGAAAGAAGACGACGAAGGATATCTACACGATCCTAGTGGGGAAACTTGCTATAGGATCGAGACGATACAACCCTTCACTCCTACGCCTCCCGCCCAATATAATCGTTATGTACCTAGGGATAGAGCTAGCAATGTACAGACCAGGACGCCCTGACAACCTTCTTCATCACAACGACCTCTCAACCCTCTTCCTGGAGCGTGCAATAATTGTGGAGAGACAGGACACTGGTGGTCCACCTGTCCTCATCCGAGAAGACAGATTGGGCAAGTGCCCTTGTGTGGGAACTGTAAGGAAGCCGGTCATTTCACAGGGAATTGTCCTCAAACCTTACGGCCACGACAAATGGTTAGATTTGCAGATACCACGCCTCCTGCAGAAGCTGCATCAACTTCTAAACTCGAGTTAGCAGTGGTACAACACATCACGGTAGAAGAAGAAGATCCTGGGGATTGTACGGATTGTCTCCATATCGAGGAAGACGAACCGGACCCCGGGAAGCGCAAAGGAAAGGAACCTCAGCTGCAGAAGACGACTGCAGCTCAGAAGACGAAGTTACTTGAAGCAGCTTCTTCTTTCACTTTGGCGAATGGTACTGTTTGGAGCCCTAGCCCGGATTCATACAGTTGGCCTCCCGAAGAAGTCTTGGACGAAGCGGTGTTCAAAGTAAGTACCCGAAGCAAAGGGAAGTTAGAATCTCGTCAAAAGGAGATCAAGAAGAAGAAGCAGCGAAAGGAGAGGTCATCTTCTCCTGAGCGGCCGTCTTCTCCTACTTACGACCGAGAAGATCCGAAGTACTTTGCTCTTGACATTAGACAAGAAGTTGAAGAGATCATGCAAGAAGAGCTGGAGAAGAGACGGAAGATAGTACAGCAACTTCCTACACCGACTACGGCAACACCTGTCTCACGAGAACAGCCTCCAGTCGAGGGAAGACACTCTCTTGGTCTTCCACCCAAGGAAGCAACTACTACATCTTCTCTGTTAGAAACAGCAGTCACTCTTCTGAAAAGATCTCCTTACGACTTCTTGCGAGACTTGTGGAATCAGAAGACGGATGTAACCTTCCAACAGCTGTTGGATGACAACGCTGGTTACAGGAAGTTGTTACAATCTGTGCTTCGAGGATCGAAGAAGAGGAGGACATCTAGACTTCTCAAGAGCATCCCGATTCTAAGGATAGAGCATGAGGACTTGGGAGCCTCAGAACTTGATATGGAGATCCATGGCTGTCTTCTGAAGAAGGTACCCATTGATTCCGGCTCCGGAGTTAACATCATGACTGAAGAAACGGTGCATGCCTTAGGCTTCACTGAGTTCCAGCCTACTCCGAGAATCCTCAGAATGGCAGACCAGACCAGAAAAAGACCTTTGGGGCAACTGAAAGATGTCTTGACGGTAATTGGTGGAGTATCTTTTTACCTCACTTACATCATTTTGCGACCTGTAGCTAAGGTTGGATATCAGGTGTTGATAGGAAGACCATGGCTGTATGCTGCAAATGTAAATACCGACTGGAGAAGACATCGTTTGAGATTTCCCAATCCTACACCCAAGCCAGGTGAGAAGACTAAGGTCTTGCTTCCTTGGAAGAAGATTGGACACCAAGGTGAAACTCCGTCTACGACAGAGGGGTACACTTCAGAAGACTCAGCTGCGTCTTCTGACAGTGATGAACGGTATAATGAGTTTGTGGTGAATAACTTGTGTACTGCAGAAGTAGCAGAGAGAGCAGAAGATGTGATCTATGGATACATTGAGTGTTACGAGATTGCGGAAGAAGAGCTTCCAGAAGACAAAAGTATCGTCTTCCCTTCGGAAGATCCGACAATTGGTCTTCCAGAAGACGAAAGTATCGTCTTCCCTTCGGAAGATCCGACAGTTGGTCTTCCAGAAGACGAATCTGAACCAGAAGAAGCTCCCAAACCGGAATACTTTGGTGCTAGTGAGTACAGTCACACTGAAGGAATGGTAAACCCGGATGATCTCCAAGAGATGGAGGTTGCTCCTGGGAAGAAGCTGAAGCTTTCCAAGGTGATCGAGGGCTAGCAGTTGGAAGACTTTCGAGAACTTCTGACGGAGTTCCAGGATGTCTTCGCGTGGACCATAGAAGACATGAAGGGCATACCTCGAGAGCTGGGAGAACATCGGATTGACTTGCTGGAGGGCGTTGTTCTTACGCGGCAGAGGCAGTATCGGCTCAACCCCAAGTACTCGTTTCTGGTGAAGGACCAGATCGACCAATACCTGAAGGCGAGCGTCAACTTCCCAGTGCTTAGTAGTGAGTGGGTAGCTCCTGTTGTCATCGTGCCGAAGAAGCAGATAGGGAAGCTCCGAGTGTGTCAGGACTTCCGGAAGCTGAACGTGGCCACGAAGAAGGATCATCATCCTTTACCATTCCCCGACTCTGTGTTAGACTAGGTAGCGGGACATGAGTTCTACAACTTCCTGGATGGGTATTCTGGGTACAACCAAGTTTCAATCAGAGAAGGAGACAGATGAGAAGATGAAGTGGAAGACGAGTTCCTTGACGAGAAGCTATTTTCAGTTTTCGCAGAGACACTTTCATCTGAGGGGGGGCGTACCGCCTGCTTCCCAGAAGACGAGACTAGATCTTCTGATCCAGTCTTTGCGACTTCCACAGAAGAGTCGATCTTCAAGGACTTGAGGAAGTTCTTGGAAGACCAACAGTATCCCGAAGGATTGGATGCGGAGCAGAAGACTGTCTTCTTACAACAGGCAGGCCCCTACGCCATCTTCTAGGGTATCCTGTTTAAGAAGGACATGACGAGAAGCTGAGGAGATGCTTCGGACGTGCACAGAAGTGCTGAAACGCTGATGTTTGCGGGGATGCAAACATGTGAGGGTGGGCGTATGTGGTGTCCACAAATTACAGGATTCACGAATTTTTAAAATTTTTAAGATTAATAACTTGTTTGTATAACTGAAGAAGCGTTGTTACTTAAGATTACGGCTTCCTTAGCAGGAAGATGATCTTATGAACTTTTTGTAATAAGAAGCTGACGTCTTCGGAAGACGGAAGACGCTTCAGTAGCTTGACTGTCTTTGGAAGTCGACTGTACCCAGTTCGTATCAAGAGTGGATTTGCTTTGCTTTTGTGTTAAGAGAGGCTTCGTACGAATCCTGAGTGGCGTGGTGAGTCCTTTTGTTATTTCGAGAAGTTGGACGTCAGGAACTAGGCCTGTGCCTCCCGGTCTTCCAAGCTTCTCAAATTCACATCTTCCTAGAGAGACTAGAAGACTGGAAGGACTGGCAAAATGCGCGAGAAGACGTGAGGGTCCATTTTGGGTCTCTTCTGTCCGACCCATAGCAGTCCATTCCTTCTTCTTCCCGAACTTAGAAGAGAGTTGTGAGAAGTCTTGCTGGCAGAATCTGGAGAGAATAGTCGAGGATCATACAGAATCTGGAGAGAATAGTCGAGGATCATATCTTCCCACCGAACAGCAAGCTTCTTCGGAGTGTGTATGAGAGGTGAGAAGTCAGAAGAACAGAGTGCAATTGTCTTGAGTCTGTTGTGAGGATAGATTACGCGTAGGAAGAAGAAGACAGATGAGACTAGTGAAGGGAAGCCTGACTTCGGGAGGTCTTCCGAGAAAGACCTTGAATCGGAAACTGTCCCGGGTGTCTTCCCAGAGGCCACTATCAACGCAGGAGCCCGCAACCATCTTCTGAACCTTTCCTATACTCTACTTCTCGCATATCTTGTATCTTCTGTTAGGAAGTAGGATGTAATGCAAGGTGGGTTGTCTTCTTAGGAATCCATGCGAGGCCTTGCTTAGTTAGGATTGTTTAGATATAGCTCGGAAGACGAGAGCTATCTAGGAAGCACTGTTAGAATCTCAGAAAGACGGAGTAGCTGTCTTCTGAGAGTGGAAGTTATACTGTGAAGACTTAGGGAAGGACTGAGCTTTCGACTCATAACAAGTACGTCACTTCTTCCAAGGAGTTAGCGCAGCTGAAGAAGAGCAACAGGAGTTGCAGGCGCGCTTACAGCAGCGTGACCAGGAGGTCTTGCGAGTACGAGATAAGCTCACCGTCCTTGCAGAGGAGAAGATGACATGGACGATGCAGCAGGAAGCCGCAGAAGCGCGAGTTGCAGCTGAGAAGACGTAGCGGGAAGCAGCGGAGGCTCGTGCACAGGAGATACTAGCTCACTCGGTGGAAGCGCTTCGGAAGAAGTTTAACTTCTTTGCGGGTAGGAAGCTCTTTACCTTAGCTAGAGAGTGGGAGGAGGAGTCCAAAGCAATGTTGGTGGAGTGCAAGGAGAGTATGTTGAGGTACTTGGACCGGCAGATAGAGGGAGTGAAGACGCTCTATGGTCTTCCCTTGATCCCGCCATCAGTAAACGCATCTTCCCATGCACTAGCATCATCGACAAGATCAGACTTGGAGAAGGAGGAGTTCGACCTCGCTGTCCACTTGGTAGTGACAGCGTTGGAAGCCGAGAAGACTCCGGAAGACGCCCCGGAAGACAAGAAGACGAGCCGTCTTCTCAGGTATTCCGAGTGGAGGAAGCGACTTTCCCGAACCCCTGTGAGGTCACCATGGCTCTCAGTGTCGAACTAGTCCCTCAGAAGAGCGAGGAAGCACAAGTCGACCCAGCTTCCCAGAAGACGCTTTTGTCTTCCGAAGCAGCAGCAGCAGAGCCAGCGATGAACGTGGAGGAGGAGGCCACCTCAGCGACACCCGAGGTAATTGCAGGGCTTCCCAGCCTATCAGAAGACTAGTTAGTAGTTCAGGTAGGAGTAGATCAGGTGGAAATGGCATCCGAGCCATTAGAATAGATAAGCAAAGCCCATAAGATCAGGAGCTTGTCCAAACTTAGTAAGTGCCCAACATACTATATTAGGAAAAGACAAGTCCAATTTAATTTTAGATCAGTGACCATGTGGTAGAGTAGGCAGTGCAGGGTAAATAGCAGATGGCTAATTAGGAAAGGGGAACCGTTTTTGCATGTGAGGTGGCAACCTTCTGGCGGTGCCCATCCCTCTCTGATTGCAGTCAAAGCTTGGAGGGGAACTCTCCCCTGCACCGCAAGGTAGATACATAAGTAGGATCGAGGAGTAGGAAAGCTAGCTCTGCACACACACCAACATCTTACGGTGCAGGAGACTCATGACACATTATACGCTACAGAGGTCTGCACACATACAGATTCTACAGTGCAAACAGATTAGCTCTGCTCGATGTTAGACTAAAGGAATTATGCAGGAAGAAGTCTGCATTCTCTAGTTATCAGCAGCGGCTTGGAGATGTAGGTTTCAGTAGTGGATAGTCTAGGAGCAGGAACGGCATCCTCGTGCAGTCCTGTTGGCTAGACTGATGTGTCGAGGAGTAGAAGCAGGAAGTAGCGGGAGTGAGCTTCCCAATGCCAATGTATCTTCTTCTCAGGGAAAAGATTGTTGATTTGAGTGCAGACGCTTTGTCCATGTCTTCTGGGTGGTGGGTTCCTCGAATTTACTTCCAATTATGCATGGGAAGTGTTCTTCTTGAGTGGCGATGACTGTCAGCAGTGATGGAAGTGTAGCTTGGCTCGTCCAATAGAGCACTTAGGATCTACGTACGGATGGTCTATTGGATAAGGGATCCCAGATGACAGAGTAGCCAGAGCAGCGAAGAGAAGAAAAAAGAAGTCTTCTTCCCACCACAGAAGACGACATCCTCAAGTAGAAGACGGTGCAATGGTACGCATGTTTGTTGTCTTCCTCCCCAAACTATTACAAGCAGGGATGGCTTGTTAGTCAGGATCCGGACTAGAAGCCTGTCAGAATCTTAATTGCCTCTTTTCATCTTGTTTTCTCTTGTTTGGATTTTCTTATCTTCCCCATCTTCTCCCATCTTCCCCATCTTCTTACCTTCTTCTAGTGAGCTTCCGAGACTTCTATTGAGCTTCCGTGAAGGTGAATGTCGTTGTAGTGCTGCAGGAAGACCACTTCCGTAGGCAGAAGCCTAGGAAGGCTACAGGGGGCATACACCCTGTGATTAATCTAACCCATTGGAATTTGAGTGTGAGAATAAGGTGTAACGATCGTTGCTAGTCGACTTCTGCGAAGCAGGACAGCCTTCTGGAGGTGTGAGAAGACGAGCTGAACCCCCAGAAGACGAGGATCGCTTCGGGAAGACGGTATCGAGAAGATCGGAAGAAGCAACCTAGAAGCAGGAAGATCGTCTTCCCGAGCTTCTCTGTGAATAGTTGTGTGATATTTTAGTTTGTAGTTGTTTGTTTAGTTCCAGAGCACCATTTGACGTGTCTGGAAGACGTGTGGTTTTGTGTGGTTTTGTGAGAAGACGGGATTTCTAGGCAAAACCCGTGTGTTTGTGTGTTTGAACAGATCTTAGAACTTAGAGCAGCGTTACTTGTGCAAATCCTCTATGGGAACGATATCTTGTATACTAAATGGGCAAAAGGAGTAATCCTGCGTCACTACACAGAAGGACAAGCGGAAGCAACCTACGGCTTCCCGGCCAAACCTTTGGTGCAATCTTTGTAACTCTTCCGGGCACACCTGAGATCAGTGTACGCAGGACCAAGCTGTCAACTGGGCAGGATGAGAAGAAGACGATGAGGGATATCTACACGATCCTAGTGGGGAAACTTGCTATAGGATCGAGACGATACAACCCTTCACTCCTACGTCTCCCGCCCAATATAATCGTTATGTACCTAGGGATAGAGCTAGCAATGTACAGACCATGACACCTTGGCAACCTTCTTCATCACAACGACCTCTCAATCCTCTTCCTGGAGCGTGCAATAATTGTGGAGAGACAGGACACTAGTGGTCCACCTGTCCTCATCCGAGAAGACAGATTGGGCAAGTGCCCTTGTGTGGGAACTGTAAGGAAGCCGGTCATTTCACAGGGAATTGTCCTCAAACTTTACGGCCACGACAAATGGTTAGATTTGCAGAGACCACGCCTCTTGCAGAAGCTGCATCATCTTCTAAACTCGAGTTAGCAGTGGTACAGCAGATCACGGTAGAAGAAGAAGATCCTGGAGATTGTATTGTCTCCATATCAAGGAAGACGAACCGGACCCCGGGAAGCACGAAGGAAAGGAACCCCAGCTGCAGAAGACGACTGCAGCTCAGAAGACAAAGTCACTTGAGGCAGCTTCTTCTTTCACTTTGGCGGATGGCACGGTTTGGAGTCCTAGCCCGGATTCAGACAGTTGGTCTCCCGAAGAAGTCTTGGACGAAGCGGTGTTCAAAGTAAGTACCCGAAGCAAAGGGAAGTTAGAATCTCGTCAGAAGGAGATCAAGAAGAAGAAGCAGCGAAAGGAGAGGTCATCTTCTCCTGAGCGGCCGTCTTCTCCTACTTACATCCGAGAAGATCCGAAGTACTTTGCTCTTGCCATTAGACAAGAAGTTGAAGCGATCATGCAAGAAGAGCTGGAGAAGAGACGGAAGATAGTACAGCAGCTTCCTACACCGACTACGGCAGTCCCTGTCTCACGGGAACAGCCCCCAGTCGAGGGAAGATACTCTTCTGGTCTTCCACCCAAGGAAGCAGCTACTACATCTTCTTTGTTGGAAACACCAGTCACTCTTCTGAAGAGATCCCCTTACGACTTCTTGCAAGACTTGTGGAATCAGAAGGCGGATGTAACCTTCCAACAGCTGTTGGATGATAACGCTGATTACAGGAAGTTGTTACAATCTGTGCTTCGAGGATCGAGGAAGAGGAGGACAGCTAGACTTCCCCAGAGCACCCCGATCCTAGATAGAGCATGAGGACTTGGGAGCCCCAGAACTTGATATGGAGATCCATGGCTGTCTTCTGAAGAAGGTACCCATTGATTCCGGCTCCGGAGTTAACATCATGACTGAAGAAACGGCACACGCCCTAGGCTTCACTGAGTTCCAGCCTACTCCGAGAATTCTCAGAATGGCGGACCAGACCAGAAGAAGACCTTTGGGGCAACTGAAAGATGTCTTGACGGTAATTGGTGGAGTATCTTTTTACCTCACTTACATCATTTTGCGACCTGTAGCTAAGGTTGGATATCAGGTGTTGATAGGAAGACCATGGCTGTATGCTGCAAATGTAAATACTGACTGGAGAAGACATCGTTTGAGATTTCCCAATCCTACACCCAAGCCATGTGAGAAGACTAAGGTCTCACTTCCTTGGATCAAGATTGGACACCAAGGTGAAACTCCGTCTACAACAGAGGGGTACACTTCAAAAGACTCAGCTGCGTCTTCTGACAGCGATGAACGGTATAATGAGTTTGTGGTGAATAACTTGTGTATTACAGAAGTAGCAGAGAAAGCAGAAGATGTGATCTGTGGATACATTGAATGTTACGAGATTGCGGAAGAAGAGCTTCCAGAAGACGAAAGTATCGTCTTCCCTTCGGAAGATCCGACAGTTGGTCTTCCAGAAGACGATAATACCATATTCCCTTCGGAAGGTCCGACTGTTGGTCTTCCGGAAGACAAATCTGAACCAGAAGAAGCTCCCAAACCGGAATATTTTGGTGCCAGTGAGTACAGTCACACTGAAGGAATGGTAAACCCGGATGATCTTCAAGAAATGGAGGTTGCTCCCGAGAAGAAGCTGAAGCTTGCCAATGTGATCGAGGACCAGCAGTTGGAAGACTTCCGAGAACTTCTGACGGAGTTCCAGGATGTCTTCGCATGGACCATAGAAGACATGAAGGGCATACCTCGAGAGTTGGGAGAGCATCGCATTGACTTGCTGGAGGGCGTTGTTCCTGCACGGCAGAGGCAGTATCGGCTCAACCCCAAGTACTCGCTTCTGGTGAAGGATCAGATTGACCAATACCTGAAGGCGGGAGTCATCTTCCCAGTGCTTAGTAGTGAGTGGGTAGCTCCTATCGTCATCCTGCCGAAGAAACAGACAGGGAAGATCCGAGTGTGTCAGGACTTCCGGAAGCTGAACTTGGCCACGAAGAAGGATCATCATCCTTTATCATTCACAGACTCTGTGTTAGACCAGGTAGCAGGACATGAGTTCTACAGCTTCCCGGATGGATATTCTGGGTACAACCAAGTTTCAATCAGAGAAGGAGACAAACGAGAAGATGAAGTGGAAGACGAGTTCCCTGACGAGAAGCTATTTTCAGTTTTCGGAGAGACACTTTCATCTGAGGGGGGCGTACCGCCTGCTTCCTAGAAGACGAGACTAGATCTTCTGATCCAGTCTTTGCGACTTCCACAGAAGAGTCGATCTTCAAGGACTTGAGGAAGTTCTTGGAAGACCAACAGTATCCCGAAGGATTGGATGCAGAGCAGAAGGCTGTCTTCTTACAAAAGGCAAGCCCCTACGCCATCTTCCAGGGTATCCTGTTTAGGAAAGACATGACGAGAAGTTGAAGAGATGCATCGGACGTGCACAGAAGTGTTCAAACACTGATGTTTGCGGGGACGCAAACATGTGAGGGTGGGCGTATGTGGTGCCCACAAATTACAGGATTCACGAATTTTTGAAATTTTAAGAATAATAACTTGTTTGTATAACTGAAGAAGCATTGTTACTTAAGATTACGGCTTTCTTAGAAGGAAGATGATCTTACGAGCTTTTTGTAATAAGAAGTTGACTTCTTCGGAAGACAACCGTCTTCCGGGAAGCGTCCTCTCGGCGGTGTCTTCGAAAGACGGGAGACGGCGCAAGACGGAAGACGGTAGAAGACACGCATCTTCCGGAAGACGGTAACCGCGGAAGAGAGTGATTGATTCGAGTGAGGAAGACAGCGAGGTGAAATCGAGTGAGATTAGGATCGATTCGAAGCTAGAAGAAAGGCGAAGTCGAATTGCTGAGCGCAGAAGAGTGTCGAGCTGAAGACGGTTTTCTGTGAGCTCTCGGAAGCTGACATTGGAGGGTGGCTGAGTGGAATCGAAGGTGGAATTGAGGCGTAGCCAGAAGCTGACCGCGGAAGCAGTCTTGTGGGGTTGCATTAGAGCTGAAACCAGAGCCAGAAGCGCTCGGAAGAGCGAAGACAGCTCGGGAAGTCGACAGAAGACAGTAGAGGTTCTTCCCATGTTCTTTTCCCTTTCCCATTGCTTCTTGCCTTTGCTTGGTATCCCCCGCGCTTCTCCGGTTGTTTGCAGGCAGCCTGATCGATCAATCCCCCATCCTTATTTTCCTATTGTGACATTGAGCGCGGAAGCGCTGCCCAATTTCTATCAGACATCTTCTTGCTTCTTCTCGAGTTCAATTCGAGCTTCCGTACTCCTAGCCCTCAAATTGGAGATCTCAGCTATCAATTTCCCTACCCTACCATCCCTCTTCTCTCGAAACCTTGAACAGAAGACGCTTCAGAAGATTAGAACATCTTCGGAAGACTGTCTTCGGAAGACGCTTCGGAAACCCGACTGTCTTCGGAAATCGACTGTACACAATTCGTATCAAGAGTGGATTTGTTTTGCTTTTGTGTTAAGAGAGGCTTGGTACGAATCCTGAGTGGCTTGGTGAGTTGTTTTGTTATTTCGAGAAGTTGGAAGTCGGGGACTAGGCCTGTGCCTCCCGGTCTTCCAAGCTTCTCAACTCCACATCTTCCTAGAGAGACTAGAAGACATGAAAGGCTAGCAAAATGCGCGAGAAGACGTGAGGGTCCATTTCGGGTCTCTTCTGTCCGACCCATAGCAGCCCATTCCTTCTTCTTCCCGAACTTAGAAGAGAGTTCTGAGAAGTCTTGCTGGTAGAATCTGGAGAGAATAGTCGAGGGTCAGGTCTTCTTATCATGCAGCAAGCTTCTTCTGAGTGTGTATAAGAGGTAAGAAGTCAGAAGAACAGAGTGCAATTGTCTTGAGTCTGTTGTGAGGATAGAGTGCGCGTAGGAAGAAGAAGACAGGTGAGACTAGTGAAGGGAAGCCTGACTTCGGGAGGTCTTTCGAGAACGTTATTGAATCGGAAACTGTCCCGGGAGTCTTCCTAGAGGCCACTGTCATCGCAGGAGTCCGCAACCATCTTCTGAACCTTTCCTATACTCTACTTCTCGCATATCTTGTATCTTCTATTAGGAAGCAGGATGTAATGCAAGGTGGGTTGTCTTCTTAGGAATCCATGCGAGGTCTTGCTTAGTTAGGATTGATTAGATACAGCTCGGAAGACGAGCGCTACTTAGGAAGCATTGTTAGAATCTCAGAAGACGGAGTAGCTGTCTTCTGGAAGACTAGATTCGTCTTCTGAGAGTGAAAGCTATACTGTGAGGACTTAGGGAAGGACTGAACCTTCGACTCACAACAAGTACGTCACTTCTTCCAAGGAGTCAGCGCAGCTAAAGAAGAGCAACCAGGAGTTGCAAGCGCGCTTACAGCAGCGTGACCAGGACGTTCTGCGAGTGCGGGATGAGATCACCGCCCTTGCAGAAGAGAAGACGACGTGGAAGACTCTGCGGGAAGCCGCAGAAGCGTAGGTTACAGCCGAGAAGACGCAAAGAGAAGCAACGGAAGCTCGTGCACAAGGGTTACTAGCTCACTCGGTGGAAGCGCTTCGGAAGAAGTTCAACTTCACCGCGGGTAGGAAGCTCCTTACCTTAGCTCGAGAGTGGGACGATGAGTCCAAAGCGATGTTGGTGGAGTGCAAAGAGAGTGTGTTCCGATACTTAGATCGACAGGTAGAGGAAGTGAAGACACTCTATGTCTTCCCTTGATCCCGCCACCAGTAAACTCATCTTCCCCACGCACTAGCATCATCGACAAGATCAGACTTGGAGAAGGAGGAGTTCGACCTCGCTGTTCACTTGGTAGTGACAACGTTGGAAGCCGAGAAGATCTTGGAAGAAGCCACGGAAGACAAGATGTCTTCTAGAAGACAGGAAGAAGAGCCGTCTTCCCAGATATTCCGAGTGGAGGAAGCGACTTCCTCGGACCCTTATGAGGTCACCATGGCTCCCAGTGTCTCAGCTCCCAGTGTCTCAAAAGAGCGAGGAAGCACAAGTCGACCCAGCTTCCTAGAAGACGCTTCTGTCTTCCGAAGTAGCAGCAGCAGAGTCAGCGATGAACGTGGGGGAGGATGCCACCTCAGCGACACCCGAGGTAATTACAGGGCTTCCCAGCGTATCAGAAGCCGTTTTAGTAGTTCAGGTAGGAGTAGATCATGTGGAAATGGCATCCGAGTCATTAGTGTAGATAGCAAAGCGCAGAAGACCAGGAGCTTGTCCAAACTTAGTAAGTGTCCAACATACTATATTAGGAAATAGCATGTCCAATTTAATTTTAGATCAGTGACCATGTGGCAGAGTAGGCAGCGCAGGGTAAACAACTAGATGGTTAATTAGGAAAGGGGAACCGTTTTTGCATGTGAGGTGGTAACCTTCTGGCGGTGCCCATCCCTCCCTGATTGCAGTCGAAGATTGGAGGGGATTCCCTCTGCGTCTCAAGGCAGATGGTTAAGTAGGATCATAGAGTAGGAAATTGGACCTGTGTGGAGAATTGAGTTCTGCACACACATACCCATCTTACGGTGCAGACAGATTAGACACACGGGAGAGTCTTCGAAGAAACTGGCTGCCTGCACACACATATCAATCTTACGGTGCAGGAGACAGATTAGACACTAGAGGTACACAGTGTACACTACACTCGATGTTGGAATAAGGAGATAACGCAGGAAGAAGTCTGCATTCTCTTACCACCAGCGGCGATTCAGAGATGTAGATGAGTAGTGGCTAGTCTAGGAGCAGGGAACGGCATCCTCGTGCAGACCTGCTGTCTAGACTAGTGTGTCGAGGAGTAGACGCAGGAAGTAGAGGGAGTGAGCTTCCCAATGTCATTGTGACTTCTTCTCGGGGAATGGATTGTGGATTTGAGTGCAGAAGCTTTGTTCATGTCTTCTAGGTGGTGGGTTTCCTTGAATTCGCTCCCAATTGTGCATGGGAAGTGTTCTTCTTGAGTGGCGGTGAATGTCAACAGTTGTGGAAGTGTAGCTTGACTCGTTCAGTAGAGCACTTGGGATCTGCGTACGAACGGTCTTATGGATAAGGGATCTCAGAAGACAGAGTAGTCAGAGCAGCGAAGTGAAGAAGAAAGAAGTCTTCTTCTCACAGCAGAAGACGACATCCTCGAGTAGAAGACGGTGCAACAGTACTCACGTTTGTTGTCTTCCTCCCCAAACTATTACAAGCAGGGATGGCTTGTTAGTCAGGATCCGGACTAGAAACCTGTTGGAATCTTAATTTCTTCTTTTCATCTTGTTTTCTCTTGTTTGGATTTTCTCTTCTTCCCCATCTTCTCTCATCTTCCCCATCTTCTTACCTTCTTCTAGTGAGCTTCTGAGACTTCCATTGAGCTTCCGTGAAGGTGAATGTCGTTGTAGTGCTGCAGGAAGACCATTTCCGTAGACAGAAGCTTGGGAAGGCTACAGGAGGCATACACCCTGTGATTGATCTAACCCGTTGTAATGTGAGTGTGAGAGTAAGGTGTAACAGCCGTGTTAGTCGACTTCTGCGAAGCAGGACAATCTTCAATAGGTGTGACAAGACGAGCTGAACCCCCAGAAGACGAGAATCGCTTCGGGAAGACGGTATCGAGAAGACCGGAAGAAGTGACCTGGAAGCAGGAATATCGTCTTCCCGAGCTTCTCTGTGAATAGTTGTGTGATATTTTAGTTAGTAGTTGTTTGTTTAGTTCCAGAGCACCTTTTTGCGTGTCTGGAAGACGCGCGGTTTTGTGAGAAGACGAGATTTCTAGGCAAAACCCGTGTGTTTGTGTGTTTGAACAGATCTTAAAACTTAGAGCAGCGTTATTTGTGCAAATCCTCTGTGGGAACGATATCTTGTATACTAAATGGGCAAAAGGAGTAATCCTGCGTCACTACACAAATCAAACATCTTACTTAAATAGTGCCAGCAGAAATCCGGGTGTGCGTGTTGGCGTGCTACCGTATTATGCACCTCAAATCATATGCCTACCCAGTCCGTGTCACGTAGATCAGTGCAATTTCAGCACCAGACCACGAAACTAACGGAGCAATTCGATGAGTAGTTCATGGCACGTAGTCATCATCCTGTCCCTCGACAAAATCATAGCAGTAATCTTAAAGCTTGGATGTGACCTTTGATAGAAAATTTAATGACTATAATTTATATGTATGAATCTATAATGTTTTGTCGATAACGAAATAATGCTACTAGCAAGCATCGATTGCAGAATGCTGTTCAGCATAATCGGACATAGTCAGAGACGAACATACCAGTGCAAAAGTGTACTGATGTTCTGTCTATCTGTTTCTGACGAAAGTGCAACTTTGCACTTCCGGTTCAATGCAAGCGCTCGCTGTCACCAGAGATGTTCAATTGCAGGCACTCTATAATTGCACTTATATCTCTGCACTCATATAGTCACTATGTAATATCTACGGATGGGAATATTAAACTCGTCGACGAATGAAAGAGAAACATCGATGAATGCAACTTTCCACTTACTCTGTAGAGAAAATAAAGAAAACTATTGCCCTCACCAATGCACGATGCATATACCACAAAGGTCGTACTATATATGAGGCCAAACGATTCTCCCAAGCACTTGCACTTATGCAGAGAGACAAATTTCTTACAATACAATACAATACCAGGTGAGCAATACCTACCTTTTACGTTTCATCTCATTGCGCAGGTCGAGAGAAAGGGTATCCCTGTTCGTCTAAGGGTATCCACTAAGACGATACCTCTAAGACAGATACGAACAAGGGAACCGCTGTTGCGTCTGACGTTTGTTGCGTGAAGGATGTCCAGGAAAACGCGAGGTTCTTGACTGTGGAGATGCTATCTGAGAACTTTCTCTTCTCGTCAAACGGTCCTCAAATGTTGATAGGGTCTCCTTCCCTGACTCCTTTGGCTCAAGAAACCTTCAGATCCGACCCCCGATAGCCGAGATATCATCGATTTTCGGTCGCAGGTGATCGAATCTTCAAAAACTCCTCCCTGCGGTTTAAAACCGCACAAACGGATCGTCTAATGATATCCGTCTTCTCTGGTAGGTCGATCTAGCTACCCTGAACCCAACAAGACTCCAAACAAGCAGTTTGGAGTTCCCCTTGCAGAACCACACGAGAAATTTGGTCGTAGGTTGCAAAAAACTGACGTAAATCGACTCACTGCGGCTCAAATTCGCTCACCACACCCAAACCAACAATCCAATTTACGTATTGTCTTCTCCTAAGAGTAGATGAAGACACCCTGATCGCGTAGACACCAAGAACGAAGAGTTTGGTTCACCGATCGCGAAGAACAACCCAATCTCAAGTCGCAGGCGAACGAAAATCTGTAAGCGCTTCCTTGCGAGCCAATTTCACTCAAAACTCTTGAACCGTCCGATAAAAACCCGTATCGTCTTCATTTTCTTGTAGAACTCGGTGTTTTGATCCTGATGGATCCAAGGACAGCAAGTTTGGACTCCGGAACGATCCGAACGGTCCAACTCTCCTTCACAGATAACTGAAATCTCCAAATCTCTCTCTTGCGTCTCAATTTCACCCAATACGCACTCCTCGATCCGTCTCTTCACAAACCGTCTTAACCTGTGCGTAGCCTGCACAAATCTGAACCCAATGACACCTTGCGCGCGTGTATTGGACTTCCCAAATCCTCAAACCGTCGACCGACAGGTCGCAGACACAAGCTAGCCCCTAAACTGCCCCCTTGTCACTGTCTCTGTACGTACAAAGTTCGGTCATAATAATAATGAAACAGGCCCCTTGCTTCTTTGATATAACGCCTGAAGTCTCAAATACCCAAGCAGCAAGTAACTAGAGCCTAGCTTGATTTTATCTTCTTTCGAGTCGCATAACTTCTTCACTAGATGTCCAAACGAAGTAAACAAGATGTCCATGGAAAGCTAACAACGAGCTCTACCCATCTATGTGATGAAAGTGAAGATCCAAAGTTGCACCAAAAGCCCATAAGTTGGGACCTAGCTTGTTTTCTCCATCTTTCGAGTCTTGTAACTTCTCCACTATGCGTCCAAACGAAGTAGACAAAGTATCAATGGAGTGCTAACAAGGAGCTCTATCCACTAACGCAATAAAACCAAAGATCCGAAGTTGTGCCAAAAGCTCGTAAGCTGGGGCCTAACTTATTTTCTCCATCTTTCGAGTCTTGTAACTTCTCCACTAGGCGTCCAAACGAAGTAGACAAAGTGCCTATGAAGTGCTGACAATGAGCTCTATCCAATGATGCGATGAAAGTGGAGATCCAAAATGGTGCCAAAAATCCATAAGCTGGAACTTAGCTTGTCTTCTCATGAGTGTCTTTGGAGTGACAAACATCAACATCTGAATTTCATGTAAGAGCCGGTCCACGACATGACATCCACCTCCTCCAAACCTGTGCATCCTCCGGTATGCACCAGAGATACCAACCAAGGAGTGGACCGGCACGCACACTCATTCCCATTTTGTCATCCTTCCTCTCATCTCAGTCAACTCATCCTCAAGGTTGCAACCTGATCGCCATCTTGAAGTTGCAACTCTGTCATGATCTTCCCTAGATCCATCTCATCTACTTTCTCCTCGAACCTCCCATCCAATCACCCCCTCTAAATCTACACATGTTTAAATATGCAAGGACATAAAAGGAATAACTCATCATATCATAGACATGTCTTCCTTCGTCTTGTAGAATCTCACCGTCGAGGTTTGTGACCCAAGTGTCGTAGTAGACATCATCATATATCTGACTGTAACCCTCAACCTCAAGTCGGTACATGGCATCGTACCTAATCCTCTCTTCATTTTTTGTTTTTCTGAAAAAAGAACCACACTCCTGCAAGTAAGATCCTCAACCGCAACCATCATTATCTTGCTGTACAATGATATCCTCCTCAACTATTATCCTCCCTGATCTCTTTTTCTGAAAATCCTCACAACCTCCCAAGCATCACACTCTCAACCCAATTCACCTTCAGCAATGGCTTCTCCCCTGTAAGCCATCCTTACCCATCATCCTATACACGTAGCCTCCAAAGCATCCATCCACTCTCCTTCATCCTCAATATGTCTGTCCTTGATTATGCCAATGGTGGCATCATGGACTTCTCTTGTAGTTGCACCCAAGACCTCCCGTGAAATGAACCCAACCTTTGCATCTCGAATGCACTCCTCGCAACCTCCCTTCACATCCATCACTATCGTTGTTGTATGTTTGCAACCAGATCAACCATGTCCACTGTCTGCACCCCAACCATCTCCTCCGGTTGTGAAGGATCGCCCTCCATTGCCTATTCAGGAAGAACAGTTTCTTGTTGAATCTTATCCTCCCCAGCTTGCTTCTCTGAAGAAGTCTCTTCTTGTCCTTTCTTCTCGCTCTGCATCGTGGATGTAGTATCCAACTTGAGCTCGCTTGGATCCACATGCTCATCCGAATCATCCATATGGAGATCATGCTCAATCTCCTCCACCCTAGCACCATAACTTGTAACTTCGTTAGCTACAAGTGCATGTGCCGCAAGGTAATCATCCACAAACTTCTTCATCCCTCCTTTATCAACGTTGGCTTGAAAGAGAGTACCTGAACTTCTGAATGCAACCTTTCCATCCTCCCAAGAAATAACCTCACGTTGCAAAGACTCTGCAAAGTCGTTGCAATCGTCTCGTTGATGATCAGTATCATCATATCACAAGCATTGATGTACCCAAGCTGGCTTGGGTACAAGCACCATCTCAGTCGATAATCCCCTATCCTCCAACCTAGTAACCTTAGCTTGTAGATCTTGCATCTTTTGCTGTAGGTTCTCGATGGTTGGATCCTTCTCCTCTACAAACACAACTGGAGGTTGAACCTCAGATACTATCCGAACTCATGTAGTCAGCGCTGTAGGTGTCAACCTTGTAACTCTTTCTCTTGTACGTCTCCAGACAAGAAGCTCAACCGCTTCATGCACAACCTCCCAATTCCTTGTCAACCCTTCTTCTTCCTCCCCATCCTCCAAAAGTAGCTCCAGTTGTTCCTGCCATGGTTCATCTGCAGCTTGAAGAAACAACTCCGTCTTGTAGGTCTCTAAGGTTAGCTTCTCCACCCGAGATAGTTGAGAGAATTATCTCTCAAACTCCTCTAACAGCTCTGTAGGCTGTAAACCTTTGTTGTGTCGGTTGATCCATTCCAAAAACGATTTCTTGGTTACTCGATCTGAGTTCCCCAAGAAATATTCCTCCATCAGCGCATGTGAAAATGTATCCCAATTCCTCTCAAAATGCTTTGCTAGACCCTTCACATGCTCCCTTATCTCAAGCACCGTAGCAAGTCTAAATGTATCGATCATCTCCTTCTCCGATACCTGATCCAAATCCATCTCCGTCTTGTAACATCTCAAATAGTTTGAGATGTCTCTCCCATCAAATAGATCGAGCTTGTCGATCACCCTCCGAAGCACCTTCGTCCCGAAAGCCTCTTTTTGTTGGTTCTCTTGTTCTTGTCGCATAAACAAAGTGAAGGCTTGAAACAATCGTGCAGTTGCTGCATCCAACTGTATCTCTAGTATACCCTATGATCCGTCCATCCCGTCCATAGTCATGGCTCGTCCCATCCTCCCATGATCCCAACCGTCTACAAATCCATCATCCCAGATCCGCAGCATCCTCCCGAACAACAATATCCATCCTCATCCTCATTCATGATTGTTGATCTCCTCTTCCAGTTCAAACACAGAAATCTCCACCCCAAACCTTTACGTCGAGTTCACCACCTTTATGTCGCGTCGGACGTTTGTTGCGTGAAAGAGATGTCCAAGAAAACGTAAGGTTCTTGGCTATGGAGATGCTATCTGAGAAAATGGTCTTCAAATGTTGATAGGGTCTCCTTCCCTTACTCCATTGGCTCAAGAAACCTTCAGATCTGACCCTCGATAGCCGAGATATTGTCGATTTTCGGTCGCAGGTGATCGAACTTTCAAAAACTCCTCCCTACGGTTTAAAAACGCACACACCGCACAAACGGATCGTCTAAACTGATATCCGTCTTTCTGGTAGATAGATCTAGCTATCTTGAACCCAACAAGACTCCAAACAAGCCGTTTGGAGTTCCCTTTGCAAAACCACACGAGAAATTTGATCGTAGGTTGTAAAAAACTGACGTAAATCGGCTCCCTGCGGCTCAAATTTGCTCACCACACCCAAACTAACAATCCAATTTACGTACTGTCTTCTCCTAAGAGTAGATGAAGACACCCTCATCGCGTAGACACCAAGAATGAAGAGTTTGGTTCACCGAAGAACAACCCAATCTCAAGTCGCAGCCGAACGAAAATCTGACGTAAGCGCTTCCCTGCGAGTCAATTTCACTCAAAACTCCTGAACCGTCCGATGAAGACCCGTATCGTCTTCAATTTCCTGTAGAACTCGGTGTTCTAATCCCGATGGATCCAAAGACAGCAAGTTTAGACTCCGGAACGACCCGAACGGTCCAACTCTCCTTCACAAGTAACTGAAATCTCCAAATCTCTCTCCTGCGTCTCAATTTTACTCAGTACGCACTCTCCGATCCGTCTCTTCACAAACCGTCTTAACCTGTGCGTAGTCTGCACAAATCTGAACCCAATGACACCTTGTGCGCATGTATTGGACTTCCCAAATCCCCAAACCGTCCACCGACAGGTCGTAGACACAAGCTAACTCCTAAGCTGCCCCCTTGTCACCGTCTCTGTACGTACGAAGTTCTGTCATAATAATAATGAAGCAGGCCCTTTGCGTCTTTGATATAACACCTGAAGTCTCAAATACCCAAGCAGCAAGTAATTAAGGCCTGGCTTGATTTTGCCTTCTTTCGAGTCGCATCACTTCTTCACTAGATGTCCAAACGAAGTAAACAAGATGCCAATGGAAAGTTGATAACGAGCTCTATCCATCTATGTGATGAAAGTGAAGATCCAAAGTTGCGCCAAAAGCCCATAAGCTGGGACCTAGCTTGTTTTCTCCATCTTTCGAGTCTTGTAACTTCTCCACTAGGTGTCCAAATGAAGTGGACAAAGTACTATGGAGTGCTGACAAGGAGCTCTATCCACTAACGCGATAAAAGCAAAGATCCGAAGTTGTGCCAAAAGCTCGTAAGCTGGAGCCTAGCTTGTTTTCTCCATCTTTCGAGTCTTGTAACTTCTCCACTAGGCGTCCAAACGAAGTAGACAAAGTGCCTATGGAGTGTTGACAATGAGCTCTATCCACTGATGCGATGAAAGTGGAGATCCAAAATGGTGCCAAAAACTCATAAGCTGGGGCCTAGCTTGTCTTCTCAGGAGCGGAACTTCTCAAATTTTTCTCAATTGTGTTCTTTCGGTTATACGAGAGGCATGGAGCCTACGGTACTTATCTGATACAATGTTCCTGCCCTGTAGGTTGCTGGGGGATTGTGTGACAATCTCTTGACCTGAATCTGATACTTGAGAGGTTTCTTCTCTGATTTTTCGTCGTTAATCTTGCCACTGTCCTACTGCCAGGATGCAAAATCCGGTATAGACTGTACTTGTAACTGTCTCAACTCTATTGTCCTGAGGTCTGTAGTCCTCTGAGACTCTCGATGTATCGTTGTTGGGGATTTTGTTCGGCACATTATGCCCTTCCGGCATAACTATCCTGCGTGTTGATGGTGAAGGTGACCGTCCCACCATTGTGCCAGAGTATCAACCATGATATGCGTCAGGGATAGTAGTGTGTGATTTAGTTACCCCACCTCAGCTTGCTCCAACTTCTTGTTGAAACTGGCTGTTGCTTGTTCAGGCCTTGAGTAATATATATGTCAAGGTGTGGTGGTTTGTGTAGACAAATCCAAATTTGACGTTGAATTGAGACCATGTATTCGTCCGAGAAAAGAGCTTGAGACCTTGTACGAGATCCGAAGGGTCCAAACAATGCTGTGAAAAAGCAAGATTATTATCTTCTACTCTAGAGGGTGAAATTGAGTGAGGTTTGTAAAGCTATACCTGTTGCTGTTTCCACGGTTCTTGCCCCGCAACGTGTTTGAATATCTACGCTCATTGACTTCGTCGAGTGTTACATGAGTACTAAGCATCCAATGCATCATGCAGGTTTGACGAAGGCATAATAGATCAGAATCACACAGACGTGGTTTCGAGGAGTTCTGTTGAGAAGCTTTAGTCAGCTGCAAAAGCTGTTCTCCTAGAGTTTAGGGTTTGCAAAGAGAAGCAATTATCCAGAGCTTTAGTTGACTTACGAGGACTACGTCCAAGTATTCACATTTTCTTCTGTCCAGGTGAAACTTTGTATACAACGTTGATCACTGTCAAGGATAGCTGTCCGTATACAGATTTCTGAAGCGCGTGCAATGATCAAGGTGGCGGCTATCTTACATCATCCTCTGATTTTTCCAGGTATGTTGTGCTGATCAATATTTTACCTACTGCAAGATGGGATCAGTTAACGGAGGGCATTTGGCAGTCCTCGGCTTTTTACGTCTTGTTCTGGTACCATAGCCACCGATATGGTATATGGAAATAGCTCAACCCCTCGGACATAGGTGGAGGGTTACGACACATGAACAGAATGAAGCAGTAGCCGTCCTTGAACCACAAAGAGGACATTCTCATTCTCTCTCGATGTTCCCATGCATATAATGAGCTAAACTTCAAGCCTAGAGCGGATCGGCAGTTTTGGCACATCTTATCATTCTGTCAATTTCTGTGGAATCTATCTCCCGTCTCAGAAGAGACCGAAGTCACCGAATATACATAAATAACAGTCCTTCTAGGACACCAGAGCGAGACCTCATAGCTACACGAAGCAGCAAAAGCCGATCATAGTGAGAACGAAGTTCGCTGCTATTGATTCAGTGTCAAGTTTAAACCATTTCTCTAATGCTTCATGCTTATTTCTAGCCTGCTTAGCAAGTTCGATCTAAATTCTCTTTCCTTTTAAGATCGAGTCGTCCAGCGAGTGACGTCTGACGGACTCTGACCGACTTGAGGGAAGTTGAGATGTCTGAAAACAGGAAATGTCTACAAAGATAGCGGTATCTTTCCGGATCTATGGACTGGTATCTGCAGGAGAAACCATAAATGATCACCGGAATCAGAAAAAAGATGGTAAGGATCAGACAGATACTTCAAAGGAGGATTTGGGAAGTCCGTAAAGATCCTGCCAATCTTCACGAGGTCCGAATTCAGCAAGAATGTCGGAGGCTCGGAACAGAACTGGAAATCTAGACATATACAAGACCTAGAAACGAACAACATAGTATCGTAGAAGGCAATGAGGTGAGGCTCATTTGAATGAAAATCATCCAAGAATCGACACTTTTGAGGACAGTCGGTTGGTTCATACAAGTACTGGTCCAAGAAAAACTCCAAGGACTCGAGAGCTGCACTCGACAGGAACACACGAAATGGTGGAGTCTGGAATTTCTAAATCGCCTGCGACAGTCGAGTTTAGTACAACAGCAGTAGCGTCTGTCAGAGGGCCTATGAAAAGAATGAAATCTGCCATTGCGCTGTTATCGACTTAATTCTCGTCAACTTCAGCCAGAGAAAGTACAGACAATGACACAGAAGAAGCTTCAAGTAGCGATCTCGCATGACTGAGATCATCATTCTTCACGAACAAGCGTTGCGACCGACTATATCCATAAGGTTTAGGTGAGTTGATAAGTAGTAGACTACGCTGACGCGGGGCAACTTAGGAAAGAAGCTGGTACCTACTTCTGCTTGAGGACAGAAAACAATGACAGCGAATGATTTTCAACATGGACAAGGCGAAGAAAACAGTAATAGCACGGAAGTAGTCAAGTTTAAGAGCAGCCTCAAACTACAAGTATGGTTTGGATAGAGCAAGACGAGCATATCTTACCATTGTTGAACACACTTTCGCATAGAGCGGTCGTTTCCAGATCATAACCTGTGTTGTACAGATTCTCAACTCATCTCATCTCTTTTCTCCTCCTTTCTACCATCTGGAACCGTGGAAAGGAGGAGCCTCAAATTTCTGTGTCGTAGGCAGTTTGAGAACTAGAGTTACAATGCATAGCTAGGAACAGAACAGATCCCGGTCCTCCAAACTCCGAGTAAGATCACGTATGCATCAAGAAGGCGTATTCCCTGATATTCATCCCCTCCCTAATCTCCAGAGCCATACCAGAACGAAATCAAAACTTGTATAATTTATGTTGAAAATCTCCGAGCGATTAGTGACATCCACTTCAGCGGGGCTTTAGATTCAGTACAGGCAGAGGCTTTTGCCTGTTTGGAATTAGGCACGCCTAATAATTGCCCAATTTTGCACAACTCTAACAAACTCTGGATGAGGACCGCGCCGTCATAAACAAAAGGCCCATTTAGTTCACACAACCTTTCGCTAAGTAGAGGCCAGACTCCAAGCTCTAATCAATCCACCATAGAAGAAGAAAAGAAGCTTTTACGCACCTAACCGGATCGTAATCCTCTAGAAACTTCTGGTCGATGTGCTTCTGATCAATGTGTTTCGCATTGTCGATAATTTCTCCTTGTCTTCGTCACAGAACTGCACACACCTGACTTAGCGAACTATAGGTATAATCGCTTCTCTATTGTTGAACGACGGCTTTTGACTGGGTGATCGAAATCTAACAAAAAAGAAATCTGACAGTTTTTTTTAGCCACACGAAGGCTAGCAGGATGCGCACGACACAATAGCTCTCCTCCCTATTCCATTGTTTGATACACCAGTAGCAGGATGCGCACGACAGAACAATTCTGTTCCACATTCTCTTGCTTGAGACACCGGTAGCAGCGCACGACACAACAACTCTGCTCCACATTCTTTTACTCTATAACACAATCTAGTCGAAAGCCTGTAGTAACTGCTCTCGTCCGTTCGTTAACTGACTCTCTCAAGTTGCCACACGATGATGATCAATCCGAAAGTGGAAAAAGATTCTTGTTTTTCAGGATTTAAAAAAACTCAAAAACTGATAATAAACGACGCAAAAACGCATAGCAACAAGTAAATATAAGCAACAACTAATCAGTTAGAAATACCCAAAATTGTCTACCAGAGAATAAAATCAAGTGTGAAAAATGCCAAGAAGAAAAAACGAGAGTGAGGACAGTGAGAGGAAAAAAGACCAAGGCAAAAAAGGAAGAGAGGGGGCTTTATCCCTCCGCATTCCCTCCAGCCAAGGTTACAAGAAGGAGGAACGCTCCTCCTGTCAGCTGTTTCTGCTGGTGACCGGTTGATGCCGCTGTTGCCCGGCTGGCTACAGGGTTTCAAACCAGATTCTAGGAGTGATGTTCTTATGCAAAAATTTGAGTTCTTCTAGCAAGCAGGATCTCGTTAGGAGAACTATTCAAATTTTGAAATTTCTAGAATATTCTTTTTCTGAGGTTCTCCTTGCTTTCATCTTTGAATGATTGTTCTGAAGCCGTCCGATGTCAGATTGTAAAAATCTGCGTCTCATTTTCAAGGTCTGAAGACGATGATCGTTTTTGTACGTAGATCAAGAGCACGCAATAACAAATGAATACAAGCCAGCTGGGCGTAATTCGGGGGGGAGAGCCCGTCAGGGTCTAGTTTTCTTAAACACTGAGTAAAATGATTAGAGGTGCGATATCTCACCACTAATATACTGCCATCTGTGGTTTAAGAGAGATCAGAAACTGGTCACTTGTGTCTTGAAGTTTACGCTTATAAATAGTAGGAGAAGATCAATCTTACACTCTGTAAGATGCTAGTGTTTAGATTGTCAAAATACTTGCGATAAGAAGCTACATGCCAGCTTATGAGAGTATCGAACGACAAAAAAGACTTCTACTAGGTATTCCTCATTTCGACTCTATAGTGACATCCAAGTTGCCAATCCAATTTTGATTGGATATTTTTCAAAGTATTCAACAAAAGTTGAAGAGATCGAAACGAGAAGACGGTGTGAAATCAAGGAGGAAGCAACTCCTGGAGTTGGAAAAGATCCGAGTAGTAGCATCCGAATCATTTTAGCAATGATTCGAATGTAATGAGCTCAAACATATCAAAAGAAGAGTTACGACAAACGATTGGGCAAGCGAGAGATAAAACTTTTTCAAGTCAAAGATTTGGTAATGTTGTATAATGTTATCAGATTCAAGAGGGCTAGAAAGAAGTTTCTTCTTAGATATTTTGATCCTTTTGTTGTAGACAATGTATGGAGCAACTTCTTGTATGACCTTCAGCAGCTGGGAGGAAGGAGATTCGATCGGATCAATCATGACAAAGTTGAAGTTGTTTCATTGATGAAAGTTCTCTCTTCACTCCAAGGACGAAGTGGAAATTTATACCGTGGGTAAAATGTAACGACCTATGTTACACCTAGGAAGTTTGTTTATTAGTAAGATTTTTAGTGATAACTAAATGTGGAGGATGTTTATTTGCTGCCCAAGTACTTTAAGGAGGTATCAAGTTAGTCATGACTGACTAAAGTTAGTTATGGTTAAACTTAGCTATACTTTTGGATAAAATTTAGATATTTCTTAAATAGTGAGCACTACTATCTTGTCATCTTGTTTAAAAGTAGAAAGGAGGTGGAAAATATTCTCTTTTCTTTTTGACTTGATATTGGTGGTTGGACTTAAGTTATTGCTTTGTGGACATTAAAAACAAGAAGAGATTCCACATGTCACCTTTTTAGTGAGACTTAATATAGAGAGAGATGAAAACTCTAGATTTTTTGAAAATATTCTAGAATCTTTCTAGAAGTTGTTGACTTTCAAGAAATAAGTCCATGTCAAAAGAAGAACAACCAGAAATAGAAGATGAAACACGTAAATCTGTTATTTGAAAGAAACGTGTTTATCACAACATAAAGCGTACGAAGGTTGCTATGGAGATCAAGCTGCAAGTTGATCGTGAAAAGAGGGCAGCAAAGCACATTATAAGAGAGACCATTGATCTTATCTTAATGAAGAGTTGTCTATGCGATAAGGACTATTGTCGGATGGTACGAAGAGATGTTGTGCTTGAAGAATGACAATTGTATTATGGTATGGATCATAATAAACGTACTGAATACATTTTCTCCAAGTTTGATAAGGAGTCTCTTGGAGAACGATGGAACAAGTTCGATGAGAAATTGGTCTGCAAGGAGTTTTTCACTTGATTTATGGTTTCTCAAGAGCTACTTTCTACAACTACCAAAATTCTTGGATGAAAGGTGCTTAGACAAGATACCATGGCAACAAAGGTACTCACAAACCCTGGAGTTCGACTTTGACAACACAAGCTTTGTAACATCAGCTTCTGCTCACATCAAGTGAAAGAATGTCTCACTTTTTGTATAGTAACACTTAAGGTCATGATACAAATAACCATACGTACCGTCTTCCAGTGTGCGAGAGCTCGTGCATTTCTCTCCTCCATCAGTCGAAGTGCATGAGGGCTCGCATACACATCTCTCGTCAGAGTAGCGTGTCCTCTTGAGACTGACTTCTATCCTCAATCTGTTGTAGTGTGCGAGAGCTCATGCATTTCTCTCCTCCATCAGTCGAAGTGCATGAGGACTCGCATACACATCTCTCGTCAGAGTAGCGTGTCCTCTTGAGAAGTGCACGAGGGCTCGTGTAAATCCGTCCTTCCACGGTGGAAGTGAGCGAGACCCACCCACTCATGTGATCTCGTGTTGGAAGTGTGCTAGGGCTCTCACATTTCTGTCTTCATTTTGTCATAGTGTGCGGAGGCTCACACACTTCTGTTCTCATTCTATCGTAATGTGCTAGAGCTCGCACACTTCTGCCCACTCTCGTTGGAAGTGCACAAGGGCTCGTGCACTTCTGTCCTCCCTTGTTGGAAGTGTCCGAGAGCTCACGTACTTTTGTCCCACCACTTAAGTGGTGAGACAGAAGTACGCGAGCTTAAGTGGACACTAAAGTCCACAAGCTTAAGTGGACAAGTGCTTAAGCTTAGGTAGAAAGCACACAAGACACTTGTGTGCTTATGTCTCTTAGGTGCTTATCGATCTTTCATCCAAGTGTTTGTTGTTTACTTATAGATGTGTAACGACCTATGTTACACATACGAAGTTTGTCTATTAGTAAGGTTTTTAGTTATACTAAGTGCGGAGAATTTTTATTTGATGTCCAAGTATTTTAAGGAGGTATCAAGTTAGTGATGACTAGCTAAAGTTAGTTATGGTTAAACTTAGCTGTATTTTTTAGCAGAATTCAGATATTTCTTAAAGAGTGAGCACTACTATCTTGTCATCTTGTCTAAAAGGTAGAAAGGAGATGGAAAGTATCCCTTATCTCCTTTTTTAATTGATATTAGTGGTGGGACTAAAGTTATGGACTTTGTGGGCATTAAAAACAAGAAGAGATTCCACATGTCTCTTTTTTAGTGGGTCCTAGTGTAGAGGAGTGTGGAATTCGAGATTTCTTGAAAATATTCTAAAATCCTTCTAGAAGTTGTTGACTTTGAAGGAATAAGCCCATATGAAAAGATAAAAAGCCCATATGATTATTGCTTTTATCTTAAGTAATATCTTAATAAAACTCGATAAAAATAGTTACGGCTGAGTTACTTGAGGGTACCAAAATAAATCTAGAATGTATAAATAGAGGAGTAGAGAAGAGCTCTTCATCCTTGTTTTCACATCATCGTAATGACAACTTGAGCAATATAGAGAGAGTGTGAGATTTTAGAATGTGAGAACTTGAGAGACGTCATTAGAATGGAGAATTTTAGTTTATGAGTTATGGATGTGTGAGGGATTGAACTTAGCATTTTTTCTTCAAGTTAATGGTGTGCTTCCATCCAAGCCATCAGATGTGACCTTTGAATAAGAGACATGCCTGACATGTTGTAGGTTGATTGATGACTATCGTGGAGGTTGAGAGATTGAGAGATAGTTGATCGATTAGACCGTTGAGGATGTGCATATATGTTCGTCCTCATTAATACTAAGTGTGCGAGCCCTTACACACTTTTGTGACAATTTGTGTCGCTTGTTTCTTTTGTCATTTCTGTTTATTTTTAACTTTGACTCTCTACTTTTTGGTAGATGGATTTCTTAGAGCTTGACAATACGTTCTCATAGTACCCACGGTCTTCTTCAATTGTGTCATGGACTGTCATGTTGCTGTTATATCTCTTTTGTGTCAGCTTGATCTAGCCTCCTTGAGCTTGAGATGATTTCAAACTTGAAGGCAAGTCCCAAGATTCTAGATCTCTTATCAATGTAGTGGTAAAAACAAATACATTGACTAATGTATGAAGACCATGTACCTAAGAAGTTAGTCATTGTTGATCTTCCATTCAGCAAGTTCAGTCCTCGTCTTTTTTTGGTCGATGAAGAAGATAGTCTATTGAGGACAACACCTCCTCTTCTACAAGATCGTTCTCCTGCAGCTTATCATGATGTCATCACCACTTCCACAGAGAACTGAACATTCGGAATTTAGCCGGACATGTCAACAGTTTACGTGATATGAATAGACGAGGATCACCGAAAATCAGTTTTGTAGAGGGTAACTTAGTTAGAACTGACAGTTCCGAAAAGCTTTCATATTTCCATAGTATCTTGTAAATTCTACCCAGGAACGGTAATGCTCCAGTTATTGCTATCGCACGAGTGATGATATGTTAAGGGATCTGTCAAGTCCCTGCTAAGTTTAATTGATCATCCTTTCGTTGTGTCCTCATTCGAGTGGCTTCTGGCCATGACTCCAGTTGAGGGTCATGACTGTCCATGTCCATACTAAAGGGTTCGTCCAAGTAAATTACCGACTGCAACCGAGAATTGTCGTAGAGCAGTTAATTCTCTCATCACTGAATCTGCCGATGAACCAGTATTCTAATTTCCTTCTTAAGTTTGTAATTTTTTCTGTTTTCGGTACAGAATAGCAAGACCATGGCGTCAGCGCTCTTGGTGATTGGGTTAAGATCCTTGGAAGAAGATGACATCTCCATACCATTTTCACAGTCCGAATCTTGCATTACGTTTGGAAAGGTGTATTGCAGAGATGAATATTCAGTTTAATTTGCAAAGAGGGCTTGCATATTCAGCAATGAGAATTTCGTCTGACTTCAAAACTCTAGAAACTTCCTTCGAGGTGTACATTTAGGTGAAAGCATGAACTCGCCTCAGTGTTTCAAAGGGAAAAAACGCTATAGAACTAGAGACTCGACTCTTGCTTCGGTTACAATTGTAATCAGTATGGACAGACATTCAGGATGCATGAAGCGCTGGTGGGATAAGGTTGATTGTCCTATTATGAGAGGTTTTTGAAACATATGTTGCATTTGTAAGTTTCCGTTTGGTGGTGCGTTTGCGTTTTCCATTGCTAGAAACATTACAATCGTGAGTGAAACGCAGTGCGATTGGATCAAGGTATTTCAGTACTTCACTTTGCTTTTTATTTGTTCAAGCACTTTGGAAAAGATTTGCAGAATGTGTTCTATACAAATGTTCTATAGTTAACTTTTATGAATATTTGGATTTATCTCAAACTGTTAAGTGATAGTTGGACTTGAATTCTGAGAAAATGTTACATAACCCATAAAGAAAATGTGGACCCACACTATGTAGAAACTACAAGTGCGACACCTTACTAACAAAAACTATTAATGTGATACACATATTAATTTATTCACCTTCTTTCGTCTTCAGATAGAAAAATGATACAAGAGTAGGTAAGGTATTTGGTAAGAAATTTAGACACGATAACTAGGTAATCTAACCGGACTTCACTTATAAAATAAAACACAAGAACACACTATCTATCTATTCATCGTAGTGAGAGAGTTCCTTCGGGTTGGTCACCAGTTGTATAGTAAAACTTTCGTACCGGCCAGTTACAGAAATTCAGGAGAAGTAGAATCCATGATAAACTCAAAATTTATGACAGAGAATGCAGCTTTATATACGTTGAAATATTAAGATTCTACACCATCATAATAGGCATGCATGGATCATATAAAGAAATACAATAGGTTCTGTCAAGTCTCGCTGTGGATTATTATGGGTCATATCCGTTGTAGCAATCCAGTCTAAATAAGGTATTCTAATAGTGTGATTTTCACCTTCTCCACTAACTGTTAACTATTACAAATTGTAGTAAAATTTCAGTGCCTGTATAAAGCGAAGAATTTCTCTCTTTCTCCCGTGTACTTTAGATTGAAGAAAAAGTTACTGTTTTGTTCTAGATAATTTTCATATTTGTCCATATGATAACACATGCGATTTGACTTTTCAGTGATTTCTCTTTTCCTCTAACACTAGATAGATGGATCCCATCTAATAAGCAGAAGGATATCAATGTCAAAACTTAATTTGTTATCCATTTCTTCTTAAAAAATTTCAATAGTGTATAATGTCATGATTACACTACCACATGTTCAAATAAGTAACTTTTTCTTTGCACAACTAGGTCAAAACGTCATAGTGTCACAACTTCTTCACTAATACATGAATGTCTAGTCTAATTGGTCCATCATCTTTTTCTCTCTAGACTCTTATTCCTCAAAAGGATACATAACATATGTCTAATAGATATTTTCGTTTTACATTATCTTAGTATAATGGAATGGATTTAAAAATCCTGGAATGTCGCGGTTTACATTGTTATCGATGATGTTGACCTCACCAAATGTTTACAGCATCACTAGATGCTACAATCGCGATAGAGAACTCCAAGCCTTATTCTCCTTTTCTATAACGGTTACTTTTGATGAAAAATTACCTTTTGTTTCCTTGTGACGCTGTGAGACGTCATAACGCCCTCATCGTGAGTGGCAGGATAGACACATCCTCAAGCATCACATATGAATCTCTTGGCACGAACAACTACTTGATATGGAAATATCAAATTACTGCCTTTTTCAAGGAATAGAGACTCTATCGTCTTGTCACAAGCATTGATAGCAAATCACTTGAGGATGATGGAGATTAAATTGTTGCTGAATGAAACAAACGTGCTCAACAAGCTGTAAATTACATGTCATTGTGTGTTTCGTCACAGTTATTTGGTTAGATACAGACAATTGATACTCAAAAGGAAGTTTGGATGCCTTGATAAATGTATTACAGACATCAACCAAAGCTCGTAAGTTGCAACTGAAGCAACAACTTTTGGAGGTCAAGAAAGATACTTCGACGATTATAGATTATGTCTACTTGATAAGAAGTCTGGTCGAACCAGACTTGAAATCCATTGTTCCTCACAACAAGATGTACACCGTCATATCTCAAGTCTCTCGTATGTAACAATCGGAAGGATCACCGGAAGCTATAACTCCATCACCCTCCCCATGAATTCATTGCCAAAGTACGCAACTAACCACTGTCAAAAGTGATCGCGGTGGATGCAATGAAGCTTATTGTGAAACGGATTCAGAAAAAGAAGATCCGGAGCCGGTATCAAACCTCCGTCCATAACCTACTAGGTCTAGCATGCGATTGCTCGACGCATTCGTAACAACAGCAAGCGCCTGAACGTAAAGATACAATGGCTACCAAAGCTTTGCAATCTGCTGTGGGGATGTTGGATCAGTTTGATGAGAGAAATGTGTCCAAGTACTAGAAGTACTACTCGAGGAAGATTGAGCTAAACTCTTACTTGAAAATCTGCTGCATGTTTTAGTGTCATCTCCTTTAACTTCATGAATACTTGGTAACTCAGATTCAGAATTTGGTTGTAATTCAACTTGCTATTCACTAGGATTAGTGAGAGATATTGACTGCTCCAAGTCCACTTCAATATCAGATTTATCATATTCTGAATCACTGATCTCACTTGTAGATAGCTTAAATCTGAATGTATCACAAGCTTCTTTCTCACCTTCCATCAGACCCGAATCCAACTCAAAGAATCTAACATCTCTGCTGATGTGTCTTTCTTGTAGGCTGATTGTACACTTTGTAACCCTTGGTTTGCTCAGCATAGCTCATAAATATACACTTCTGGATTTTTCATCCAACTTTTCTCTCTTTTCATGTGCATGTAAGCCATGCACCCAAAAATCCTGAAGTAAGACACATCTGGTTTCACTCCTGTAATGTCTCTTCATGTGTCTTGTATTGCACAGCTGTTGTATATGCTCTGTTCATAATGTAATAGATGTGTTACAATCTTCAACCCAAAAATAATTAAGAAGATTCTTGGTCTTCAACATGGATCTGTCACTTTCCACAATCACCCTATTTTTCCTTTCAGTTACATCATTTTGTTGTGAAGTGTAAGTTATGGAAAGTTTGAATACCATGCTCCTCACAAAACTGAGCAAAGATGTTAGAACAATATTCTCCTCCTCTATCTGATCTGAGAACTTTAATCTTCTTGCCACTTTGATTTTCTACAAGAGCCTTGAACTTCTTGAAGTGATGGCTCCAGCCCCCAGAAGGGGCCTTCTTTGCCTTCCACCTAAGCAGTATTCACATACTTCAGAGTTCAGTTTCAGGAAATATATCCATGTCGTTCTGCTCACATCATCAATAGATGTAAGAAAATACTTACAGCTTCCAATAGAGCTTGTTTGCATGGATCCACAAACATCTGAGTGGACCAAGGCCAACAACTCTTTTGTTCTTGCATCTTCTTCTTTTGGAAAACTCTTTCTGCTTTGTTTTTCAAATATACATCCTTCACATATATCTTCAGTAGTTGATAGCTTCATCCTTGGCAGCCCTTCCACCATATGATTATCCATCATACGTTTCAGGCTTCCAAAATTCAAGTGTGCAAATCTCTTATGCCAAAGGCTTGCTTGATTATAAGAATCAACAACCATAGAGATTTCTTGGACTTGAGGCTCAATATTCAAGATATATAATCTTGACTTCTGATCTCTCTTTCTTGAAGTAATAACCCTTTAATTATATGAAGCAACTAATATCTACACCTTTGTATTATGAAAAATCACCTTCATTCCATGATTTGTGATTTTTTTCCAACCGAAAGCAAATGCTTAGTGAGCTTTGGAATAAAGAGTACTTCTTCATATCTCCTTCACTTGTTTTTACTGTCACAACTCCAGTACCTTGAACTTCACATCATGTATCATCAGCTTGAGTAACCTTAGAGCCTACAGTTGCTGAAAAGTCCTTCAAGAGTGATCTTTGGCTTGTCATGTGCTTAGAAGTACCAGAATAATGTACCAATTCTTATCTTCTGTTGTTCTACGTATGAAGCTGGTAATAAAATTACCAACATTCTTCTCTTTTTGTGTATATTCTTGAACAGCAATATTACTTGATGTAGAATTATGACCTCCATTTGTCTTTCTAGCATAGCAATCTTCAATCTTGTGATCTTTCTTTCCACAGAAAAAGCAAGTTCCTAATTTCTTTCTGCACTCTTCTATCTTGTGACATTTCTTCTTACAGAATGAGCAGAAATTTGTGTATTAGTTCTTGAGTATGAATACCCATGTTTCTAAGATTGATGCTCCTCTTTAGTCTTCATCATAAAAACAAATCCCTGATTTTCTGAGGGAAAAACTTTCTGATCAGCTGCTCTTCTCCATGTAGTAAAATGCACAACTCCTCATAAATTGGCATACTCTCCCTTCTGTTGATATCAAAAATAAAATGAAAATATGGAGTACTAAGACTATCCAAAGTTATAGAAACCAGATCTTCATCATCATATGTCCTCCCATCTCTGGTTAGCTGCACATAAATACCATCTATCTTCTTAAGGTGCTCATGAATATTTGCACTCTCATCCATCTTGATAGAGTCTAGTTCATTCTTCAACTTTGACATTCTATTTTTGCTCATATTATCATATTTGATAGATAGCTTCTCCTAAGCTTTTCTTCCTTTATCACAAGCCTCAACCAGTAAGTCTGATATTCTCTTTAACAGCAAGCAGAATATTGGATAATACTCTAGTTTGCTTCTGAATGAATCTTAGAGTTTCAAGAGAACTCTCATCATAAAATGGAGCAAGCTTCTCTTTTCCAGATACCACATCTCATAAATCCTTCTCACTCAGAATTGCTTTCATGATCAGTTTCCAGGAACTGTAATTGTTAGGACTAGAAAGTCTAGTGCTCTCATTCAAACCAAACTCACTGAAAGTTGCAGCCATAGTTGCTATTTTGTTGAAAAGATGAGTCATAAAATCTCTAGAAACTAAATAACAAATTATCAGAATCTTAAACCCTTAGCTTGAGCAACTTGAGCTCTGATCCATGTTACAAAACTGAGAACTGTATTTCAAGTTTTTCAGAATATAGAACTTTATCTCTCACAACAAAATACTACCAGTCTATTAGAACTAACAGATCAGCTTGTTAAAATTGATCAAAAGGAGAACTCAAACAAAAATATCCTGAAATGAAATGTGCACAGTTTTACTTAGACTTCAAAACTGACACAGATATAAAGGGCCTCGACTCATGCTACTCTACTAAGAATATGGCTTAATATTGTACTGGTACATAAGTGCTATCACCACAAAGTGACTTACCGAACTGCGGTCACAGTATTTCTCACGTCAAAGTCATGTACCTTCCGCAGAGTTTAGATGTGACCCTCTAACGATATTTAACAGATCTAGACATATTCAAATCACAAAGAGTGGATTATTTTTCACAGAGTCCATTAGCAGAGGTGATTCAAGCCTTTCAAGACATGAGCATTCAGTCTGAAGAAAGAAAAGAAGAGGAAAACTTTCTCTAACTGGAGAGTACTTAAGGAGTGACTCAACCGTAGCGAGTCCTGGTTGGAACAAAAGTCTTTCTGCGTTTACATCAAGCATGAATTTGCCGGCCTGTACTGCAGAGAACTGATCTGAACTCCTACCAGAATGATGGATCTCCATATTCGGTCTTCCACCTTAGGTTTTATCTCAACCTTAGGATCGCCGGTTACCATTTTCCAATCCTCTCTGAAAATTCCTTTCTCATGGACCTTGCTGCCTGGATTTCCATCCGTTGGCTATTCATTGCGTAGCGTGTCACATCCTGCACACTCAAGAGCACCATGCATATTCACCCATGTACACTTAGACAGTGTACATGGGTATAATTTAGAGTTAACCCTTTTCTTAGGAAGGGTTAACTCTAAATTATAGCCTCAATGATCTACTGAATTCATGACAGGAATTCAGTTATACTCGGAGAGTTCTAGATGTGGTCACAGTGTTTATGGGTTTATGACCTTTTCAGAATGCCATGTGTTTCTTTTTCGTGTGAAATACTTGAATTAGATTTTTTAAATATAGTACTTTAAATATAGTACTTTAAATATAGTACTTTAAATATAGTACTTTAAATATAGTATTTTAAATTTAGATATTTGTCTTAACGTCTTCAATCAGGCGCGTTTATATATTTTTTCACTGAGTGTATATTTAAATTTTACAGTACAACCCCCTTCCCCCCCCCCCCCACAAAAATACATCCCAAAATCAAACGTCCTATCTGTGCGTGCAATCCTATTTGAAACGGCAGATTGTTTTACCATTCTTGTCCGTTTTCTTTTTATTGTACAAGTCCGTGGGGCAGGATATTATTTACACTCTCCTGCTCAGTTCGCTGTTATCTAGAACATTTGCGGTAGATATTCTGAAACAACCACTCGTAGGCTAAGGGTGCATTAATTTGCTAATATGTCCCACCACTGTAGAGTTCCTTGAGTATGTGCTGGAACTGTAAGTGTTTCTACTTTGTTACTTTGTTCCCTTCGGGGTTGTTGTTGCTTGGCCCTTCGGGTCCTTTCTTTCCCTTTTGAGGCTTGATGGGGTCTTCCCATCCGTTTGCTATTCATTGGGTCGCGTTTTACGACTTTGTTATCATTCTCTCGTACCCAAGAGGCCGGAACTCCATGCCGTTCCAGTCGCATAAGTCAAAGGGCCGCTGACAACTGGTCGCTACGTCGCTGACAGGAGTTGATTTGTGTTGGTAAAAACCGAAGATCTTATTTAAACCACAACAACCTCTACTTAAGCGGTGGGGCCCTACAGCTAAGTAATTTAGTCGTAGATAAACGCGTTTTAGTCTTTCGTCTCACCCAACTGGGACTCTCTGTCACCGGAAATCAAGGTCTAGAATCGCTTGAGTCTTTCGTCTCACCCAAGTGGGACTCTCTGTCACCGGAAATCAAGGTCTAGAATCGTTTGAGTCTTTCGTCTCACCCAAGTGGGACTCCCTGTCACGGGAGATCAATGTCAAGAATTTCAAAGATGCGTATATATTTCAAGCTACATTTGTGAGCTGTAGATCACAGCAGGCCGAGATCTGAAGACAGAGGAAACCTTGCAGAGTCTACTAAAATGATGATTCAAATGGTATCGAGAGGAACCATACCTTAACTGATTTGATTCAGATGAAGTTGCACTGGGATTATGACATAACTCAACTGATTAGTTTCAGATCAAGTTGCACTGAGATTGTTTAAATAACTCAACTGATTAGTTTCAGATCAAGTTGCACTGAGATTGTTTACAGTAATCATGTCCTCCGGGAAAGTTTCTTTTCCAGTTCAATTAATTTATTATCTAACCTTTTCTAAATAATAATAATAATAATTTAAACTCTTGCATATTTACCTCCTCCATCTTCTTATTCAACACATGAATGACATTAACTCAGGGCTGGAGCCTAGATACTAACCTTGCGAGAACCTTATGCTTTTGAACTATAAATCTTAATCGAGTAAATCTTATAGTGTGCCTAATACAGCAGTTGCAGGTCGTATAAAAAGCAAAATTCCAAGATTCAAATTCGAAACTTATCTTCTCCGAACCTGACCACTCACGCGTAAGCTGCCGCTATTTGCTGTCAAATTTTCTCTAAGTTCTGATAATAAACAGTAATCCACTGATAACCTCTACCAAACTCTCCTCCACGTGCTTACTCCATTCGGGAAGCATGCATATTCATACTCATTAATTTATTAAATTGAAGGCTCTTTGAAGCCAAGATATCGTTCTTGTAACTTTGGAGGCGCATGCTCATGCTTTCTGCTTATGGGTTATGTCTGGATCTGGTTATAATTCTCAGTTTGTCTATCATATAATACTAGTAATAATTTTTATATTATTTTTATATTATTTTACAAAATACAAAACATATACGTTTAAATATTAATTTCTAACCCAAAAAAATAACAGACTTCACGCGTTCACAACTCAATGCAATTCCTGGGTTGATATAATTCCAGTTAAAATGAACCAAACTATATGTGAACACTTGCACTGAGATTTACTTGTGGATAATCATTCTTGTTAGCATTGTTTCCACGAGCTCTGTGAGCAGCAAGGCAACCGGAAGCGAAGTTTGCTGGCGTTCTTTTCGGCGGCCGGCAAGTTGTCATTTTCAAAGTATTCTCTATGAAACATACAGATTGTATTATCATTCAATCCTTTATATGTGACATTTCGTGTTCTTCTATGCTTTATTATTTTACGTGTATATGCTGATATTTTTACAATATAGTTTAAATACAAAATTTATATTTAAATGTATAATTTTGATATACCTTTAAAAGATGAAAATATTTAAAAGATTCAATTTAAAAAATAAAAATAAAAATTTGTATCTTTTAAATTTTTAATGTATCACCGTGTTCATTGGTTTAGGGTTGGTTCTAAAGGGTTAGGCTTTGGATCTAAACTTTAAACTTATTGCATGAAATTAAGACTCCATTTGAGATTCCATTGAAAATAATCTAGTATAAGATATACAAGTGACATATGACATATCATGACTGATTATTCTTGCGATGAGTTAGATTGTTCATTCTAATTCATTTTTTGGGAAAGAAATAGCTCCTTTATTACTTTTCCGTCCTATAATACATGTTCTTATAAATATTTTACTTTTACTTTTGTATAGTTTACTATTTACTGTTTGCTAGTATGTTTTTATACCTATACTATGCCACACATAGTTTCGTAAATTCGTGACGGTCCACCGAGGTCGATATTCATGATTCGAAACACCTCTAGAACCTATAGGATTAATAGTGCCAATAAAAATAAGTTAAAAGTTTCAAATGTTTGATTCGCCAAAGATTTCACTTCTTTTTTCCGGGAAGAAAAAAATCGAATGAAAAAGTATCATAATTTAATTCTCACCTGACTGAAATTATGACGGGTGTCGGTCTTATTATCTGTTTTCTAACCGATAATAAAGTGCGACGCTGAATGCTGCCTTTTCTGAGATTCCCCTCTACGGACAGGTAATAAGGGAGTATAGAGGAAAAGTACTCGTCAACTCAAAGGGTCCAAAGACTTTCTCTGTCTTGCTCGACAAGTACTCGTCGACTCAAAGTTTCCAAGGGGCTTTCTCCATCTTGCATCCTTTACACCATTGATGAACTAATGGTTGATTTATTATTTCCCTGATGGTTTTGTGCATGATAACATGCAAATCGCACTCCCGACTCTGCGTTCGATTGCACACGTATGGAGGTGAACTTAAGTTGCTGGATTCAAGGTTTGGGCTTAACCAGCACCCAAATACAAAAGAGTGGATATAATAGGTGTGTCAAAGGTAGTAACCTTCTGAAAGATTCGAGACCCGCTTGCGTGAGTTACGACTTCGTCCAGATTTCGGCCCGTGTTTCATTGATTACTTCCGGAAGTATACGTAATAAAACATCGCTGGCTTTTTCTTAACGGCTCTTCATTCGTTTCGCTCGTATCTTTTTATAATGAATTCTCTATTGCTTTGAATAATTATTTTGAGTGTACAAACTAAAAAAAAATTAATGATAAAATCGTGATGTCCAGTTACAGACGTGATCTAGAATGAGTCGCGCTTATATACAAAATTATCCGTCAGAATTTTACGACCGGTTATCTCTCTGCCGTTGAAGAATATTTCTTCTTAACTTTGACATTCTAATAGAACCGTAGTAAAATTTATTGCTTAACTAACACTCGATGGGTTACTGTTTGATGAAAGAGGTTATCGTCACGGAGAGAACCGAGATATAGTACACAGTAAGGAGAAAACTCTTGGGTGGACGAGGAGTAGGTTTCGTGACTTCAAGAACTAATACCATTAATGCATCAATATGAACGGGCGACCCTTCGAGAGTCAGAATCGAGACTATTACAGTATTTGGGTGGGATTCATGTGCAAATCACGCTCCTTCTTTCGTTTCCTGAGGCTCCGTTCATGCCATAATGGCTACTGACAGCCCTAAAACCCTGAAGGAATGTCTACGCGGAATTAGAACGGAATTTGACCAGAATGACATCTGTACACACATGTCTCACTGGTTTACTGACTATAGAGCGCCGACTTTCAGTTTCCGCATATGTCATTTTTGCACGAGGTTTTCCCGGCAGAATGGGACTTTCGCACAGCGCAGGGCAGGGCAAATTCTCACTTTACGGCTTTAACCCGCTTGCACCTATTTACGTTTATCACAGTACAGAACTATGAGAAGTAAGGATTTAGGTTTCAGCAGGTTTACGGCTTTAACCCGCTTGCACCTATTTACGTTGATCACAATACAAAACTTTGAGAAGGAGGGTTTAGGGTTCAGTAGGTTTATCGACATGTGAACACATTCCACAAGACAAGTAAGAGACCGCACACATAGTTTTACAGACATTCTAAACTAAAGTTTTTATGCAACACCTGGCAAATTGTTGACATGAGAGTCTTGTATTCAGATGATATGACATTTTTATGTATTGAATCTGCTGTTGTCAATCAAAGGTGCGGAAAAATTAGGAAAAAGTATTAAAGATGCGACTAAATAAAGTTTTGGGTTTTTTTTTCATCTAAGAGAAGTAAAATATATCATACATATCTAAGTTCATTAACCTCGGGTGATGAATGAACTTAGCCACCACATTGAGATACCAATAGGGTCACTAAGATGAGAAGATGAAATCTAAAATGTCAAGTTTTGTCAAGGACTGCTTAACGTCTGTAGTCTTCTTATCCAGTTATTTTCAACCGTGTTTAAGAGATATAGTTATTGCATACATGGCATATACCTCCATTAACTATAATTTCATGTTATGTGAAATTTACAGAAGAAACCTGTAAAAATATAAACGAGAGTTACGTAGAAACTAAGTTTGAGTGTCCCTCTGAAATACTCAAGTATAGTGCTAAATCAAATTGTCTAGAGTGGAAAGGGGTGTGAAGCATGGTAAAATTGATTTTCTGCTATTCTTACGAAAAACCAAAACTGGTTTCACTACTTATCGCTTAGGGTAACTTCACTTCTGTATGTCACGCATGTTTCATCTTGTAAAGCACAAGGTTTGTCTTTTTACACAATTAGTGTACAAAAGATATTGTCTCCAAGAGAATTGGAGGTAAAATATTCTAACTTGTAATAAAACTGATCATAATTATATCCTAGAGGGCAAACTCATATTTCTCTCGTTAAACATAACCAAAATCTACTCAGAATCCTCCCAACGAAAAGTAGATGTTGATATCGGATAGTCGACCTGTGAGAGATTAACTTCCAAATGCTGATCCCTTAGCATCGACCTCCACTCTCAAGTGAGATATGCGTTAATATGTACACAATATACATGATCTCAGTTGGTGTCAAGACCAGACCGTGATTATTTGTTAGAGTGATCGCACAATAGTGAAACATTGTCCTTGTCGTTGAATTTGAGTATAAGATGATGGGTCAAGGATTCGTGAGACATTCTCTATTAGCGTGTGATTCATGAGGATTTCTTGATGGATTGGATGGAGGAGTGAAGAACTGCAGGAGTGGTGGTTATGGTTATCGCTGACTGCCACGTGGGGGTACTAGCAGAGCAAGAGGGGTAGCGGTTATGTTCTAGGTCTCGCTGATTGGCTGGGAAGCCCTCTAACGGTGGATGAGTATTCCGGCTGGTCGCCTCTTTCTACTTGTCTCTTTCTGCAGAAGCTAAGGCGTCACGAGTTCGTAGAATCCAAGGCATCGTGACGTAGAAGCCAAGGCGTGTCACGGCCCTTGGTTCTACTCCGTCTTTCAATAATGGAAGCTTCCACTCCCTCTTCGCTGCCTATACTTACCTCGCGGGTCTTCTACTCCGCTTCGCACGCTTCCTTGCATATCACACCGTCCCTCCGGCTCCACGTCTCGTTACACAGAGACATTTCGTCTTCTGCTCTTTCGTGGGTCCTCGGACGTCATACGCAGGAGGACGAGTGCTTAATACGTGACCCGTACCTGCGGATATGGGTGACCTCTTGTCACACTCTCGCCTCGATTCTCGTGCGGCTGTGAAGGAAAAAGTGTATCTCTTACAAAATTCCTTAACTTAAGTTTCTTGGTTAAATTAAACACCTAGGCTATTTTTCTACTTGCCGGGTCAAGTGCGAGTTGAGCTTCTCGCGGATACGCCTTACAGAATTACCCGATGTAATCAATGCCGACCTATGAGCAAAGGACCAGTTCATGCCGCTAACATTAGTTTGTTGACTACTTACCTTGTTGTCTTCACGGCCTCGACTTAAGTTCCCCGACTCCTGAACCTCTGGGTTTCTCGACATCCACACGTCGGACTCATTTAGATGAGCCTGAGTACTCATTACATACACCCCAACGAGAAAAGAGATGCGTCCGCGCATCTGTTATTCCTTCGTTCGCAAGAAGTCTACGTTATACTCTGACTCTACACCCTTTGGTGGTCTTCAGAGATAAAGTTTATACGTGCACTGATTACTATAGTGGTAATCTTTACGTCAAGCCTTAAGCCGACTATCCTTTATCCTCAGTACCTTTTTGCGGATCCGAGGGGAGGTGACGGAACGCCCTCTGTGTTGTATTGTGTTTGATCTGTATAAGACATCAAGGACTACTCTACACCTATGTGCACGGTAGGGTGACCAAACCCTACGCAATGTAGTGATCTCTGAGAGTCTCTCGCTCTCTCGTCAGTTCAGCCCTCACTCCCATGACATCAAGGGTGGAAAACTTGCGGTGCACGATCTCGGATAAATATCTAGTACGGACGCATAACGAGTACTCATGGTACTTCAGACAACGTCACACAGGTCTGGACGACAATGCCACGATCTGTCCACTCTACTAGTAGTTGTACCCTCTCGAGTCGAGAACTAGGACCAAGCATTGTCCTCTGATCCAGCACTCTGTTGATGACCATGTTGGTCATCATCGGCAGGTGTTCTAACGCGAGGTTGCACTTCTGGACTCTCCTCGACAAATGTAGATCATCCGGGGTGAACTTTTTCAGGTTCGACACATGAATGATTGTATGATATCCTTGCATGCTGACGGGAAGACCAAGTGGTAGTTTACAGACGTTATTCGCCTCAAGACCTCGAAGGGTCCGACCTAGCAAAGTTATTAATTTACTTGTCATACCTTGAGAGATAGAGTAATTTTGGGTTTTTAACCATACTTTGTCTACCAACTCCGGATCTTCTCTTCCCAAATCCATTTCTCTTCCAGTCGGATTTGAAACACTAGTTTTAGATCGATGAGAAACTAATGTATCATCAAGATTGTAAAAAAGTAACTTTTAGGACGTTCAAGTTTTGTACGAGAATATGTAGATGTGAACTCTCTGTTGCAAGAAGAAAAATAGAGACACACATAAGAAACTTGAACAACACTGAAATAAAAAACATGAGGCATAATCCAAAGAACTTACAAAGTCAAATGTCCTTAGATAATATATCACATATTATTTCGATCAAGATGAACCAGAAATATGCTAGTCTCCACATATGTGTGACTCGTCGAAACAACCCGAGAAGTTCAAGCAGCATCAAAAATAATATGAATCGAAGAGATCTTCGATACATGTATATCAAAAGAGCCAACAAAGATATCCGAAGAGAGACATGTGTTGACTCGCCTTGTTCTGTAGACTGATAAGATGCTTACAGTCTATAGAATGAGTGCACAAGCCCTCACGCACTATGCACGAGAAAAAATATACGAACACTCAAACAACTTTGTGACAACATTCAAAAAGAGACACACAGACGATAAAAATAAATATGTTTATTTACAAATCATTTATATACAACTAGATCAATGTTTTCATATGAAAGACTTCTCATCAGTTATAAAAATTGTGATACCAGATGTAACATGATGCACACAATAAATTACTTCGTTCGGAAGACATGTGAAATTGTGTCTGTCAAAAAGAGAACCAAAATCGAGCAAAGGTGATCATGATTTGCCCTTCCGCTGCTGGAGTAGCCGCGCGTCATGTCCAACTCGGAAGATCTTCAATCTGCCGTTGTGGGTCCTATCCACAATTTACCTAATGTGACCATAGCATGGGAGAAGGTGTTGTTGGACGTGGAGGTGTACATTTTCTCCTACTTGCCTCGCTGCTTCGTCGTTTCAACTGTACAGGTACTTTATCCTTCTTCGCTTCGTACAGATACTTGTCTTCCATATCCCATTCATGTTGCTTTTGCTTCCCTTCTTTTCATCTCGATGATGAGACAAACGTGCTGATGACCGACATCGATCTTCACATCGTATTAGAGCCAGAATCCATTTCGGAAAATCCACTTACTCCTATGTCAATCTCTTCTGTTGGAAACTCGTCTTACACTACAAATATCTTATCTATTCCTCAAGGCTACGTGTCCCTTTTTCCTTCTCTAGATGATTTGCTCACTTCTCGTACTACAGTTCACGAGGGTGCTTTCAACCTCGTGACTTGTATAATTATCGCTTAAACCTCTGTATCCAACCGAAGCAAATTTACGAGAAGAATAAAATTTCCATACATAAAGAGTTGAAACTATCCGATAAGTCATCTGTCAGTGGAGCATTAGCATTTGCTATAGATGTTGCATCATGTTGTAGATTACCAACATAAATTGAGTATGTGTGAGCTTCTCTAAAACCTGGAGGTATATCTTGTTGACTAACAATTTGTGCAAGATCATGTTCCCCATTAAGATCTCGAGCGTCATCATCACCACTCGGAATATTAATAACTAGACGCCTCAATACACAGACATATTCATCCTTCTCGACCAGTCCATCATCACCAACAAAAATAGATGTCATGTCAGCCGGTTTTCACCACGGTAATATTCATTTGCTTCTCTTTCAAATGACTCATTGTTGGTAATCTCACCCTCGTCAATATCTTCTCCAGCTTTGCCAGCTTCGTCTGCAGTCTCGTGGACAACAGAATCAGCAGCAACGTCTGCAACTCCATCATTCTTATGCTTGAGTCATAGAAAGTGGTGTGACATCATGATAAGCTGCAGGAGAACGATCTTGTAGAAGAGGAGGTGTTGTCCTCAATAGACTATCTTCTTCATCGACCAAAAAAAGAAGAGGATTGAACTTGCTGAATGAAAGATTAACAGTGATTAACTTCTTAGGTACATGGTATTCATACATTACAGTCAATGTATTTATTTTCACCACTACATTGATAAGAGACCTAGAATCTTGGGGCTGGCCTTCACGTTTGAAATCATCTCAAGCTCGACAGTGGAGGCTAGATCAAGCTGACACAGAAGAGATATAACAGCAACATCGATAGCTCATGACACAATTGAAGAAGACAGTGGGTACTGTGAGGACGTAACGTCAAGCTCTAAGAAATCCATCTATCAAAAAGTAAAGAGTCAAAGTTAAAAAAACAGAAATGACAAAAGAACAAGTGACACAAATTCACAAAAGTGTGCAAGGACTCGCACACTTAGTATTAATGAGGACGAACATATCTATACACCCTCAACAGTCTTATCGATCAACTATCCCTCATTCTCTCAACCTCCACGAAAGTCATCAATCAACCTATAACATGTCAGGCCTGTCTCTCACTCAAAGGTCACATATGATGGCTTGGATGGAAGCACACCATTAACTTGAAGAGAAAATGCTAAGTTCAATCCCTCACATACGCATAAATTCATAAACTAAAATTCTCCATTCTAACGACGTTTCTCAAGTTCTTACATTCTAAAATCTCACACTTTCTCTATATTGCTCAAGTTGTCATTACAACGATGTGAAAACAAGGATGAGGAGCTCTTCTCTACTCCTCTATTTATACATTCTAGGTTTTTATTTTGGTACCCTCCAATAACTCAGCCGTAACTATTTTTATCGAGTTTTACTAAGATATTACTTAAGATAAAAGCATTAATCACATGGGCTTTTTAATTTTTCATATTGACTTATTCTTTCAAAGTCAACAACTTCTAGAAGGATTCTGAAATATTCTCAAGAAATCTCGAATTCCACACTCCTCTACACTAGGACCCACTAAAAAAGAGACATGTGGAATCTCTTCTTGTTTGTAATGTCCACCACTAATATCAAATAAAAAAAAGAGATAAGGGATACTTTCCATCTCCTTTCTATCTTTTAGACAAGATGACAAGATAGTAATGCTTACTCTTTTAGAAATATTTGAATTCTGCCAAAAAATACAACTAAGTTTAACCATAACTAACTTTAGCTAGTCATGACTAACTTGATACCTCCTTAAAATACTTGGACATCAAATAAAAATTCTCCGCACTTAGTATAACTAAAAACCTTACTAATAGACAAACTTCGTATGTGTAACATAGGTCGTTACATATCTATAAGTAAACAACAAAGCCTTAAAGCTTTGTTGTTTACTTATAGCACATCCAAATCTTATGATGATCTTCTCTCATAAGAATCTATCCACTTTTGTTTCATTAGTCTCTCTCAAAGATCTAGCCTCTACCCACTTGGTACAGTAGTCAATGACGACTATAATATATCTATTGTCTCGAGGTGTCTTATTAAGAAGACCTACAAAGTTAATACCTCACTTCCCAAATAGTCTTAACACTATAATTTATCTTAATGGAGGTGTTCTAATAAAATTCAGAGCAAATGCTTGACATACTTCGCAAATTTTGCAATAATCAAAACACTCCTTGAAAATATCTCTCCAATTATAACCTGCATCCAAAATCTTAAAGGTTGTTATCTTATCATCAAAGTGTCCTTTGCAAATAGTCGTGTAAGATTTGCATCTCTTGATCAACACGTTATGTTCTCGAGTATGCATACCTTCTGAGAAAGAACTATGTGCAAGAAAACTCCAGATTTTCTTGTACTCGTCCGATACCTCCTTGTGCTTGTGATGATCATCACTTGCTCGTCTCAGAAATGAATCATTAAACGGTTATTCTCCCTCATCATCATAAGTCTTCCACAAGAGATCAACATTATATTTTTTTTCCTAGTCTATCTTCGATAACGTAATCATATTCTGTTTGAAGGATCTTCCAACGAGCAATATGACCTTTGACACTAAGCTTATTAAAGATATACTTTAAAGCTTTGTGATCTGTGACTATAGAAAATCCTCCCAGTAAGTAATATCGAATCCTCGTAAATAATTTTCCAATAAGTAGATGTATCACTTACGTACCACCAACAGAGGTGGTCCATAAAACTTTTACGTCTTCGGACTTAACTTCCAGAAAGTTTATTGTCTGTAAATTGATCATCATCTGTAATGGCACTTTATGTAATAAATACAATGACTCACGTGTTAGACATCCAATCAGAGATTTGAAAAACTACTATTAATAATAAAACGTTATATTAATACTGTGGAACATTTATACAGTGTTCCGCACACTTTGTCGGTGCGGAATGTTGTACAAGACGTTCCGCATTGTGTTTACGTTTGAAATGATGCGATTTATTTAACTGTAACCATAAGAAAATTTTACAATTCCATCTCACACTTCAGTTTCAGAATCCGTAAAACCATTCATGAAGTACTTTACGTAGGTTTACGTAACTCCTGTAACATGTTTTACGGTTTCAGGTTTGAGTCGCCTGAGGGTCACTCAAACCTTTTTCCATAGCGAAATCCACAAGGTTCAGGTGAGAACAGGGAAGTCTCAAATGTCAGCCTTGTCTTGCAACGGGCTCCACGAGATGTCTTTTACGTGCATACATACATATGTCCAGTGACTGTAAATTTCATATGCAAGTTTTACGGGAGTTCTGTAAAAGCTAGGTTTGAGCAGCCCACTATCCCCACTGGAATACTTGTGATGGAAGATCCTCGTAGGTTTTCTTTCTCTATAGTAACTATTAAATTTCTAATCGGATGACTCTGAACTTTCTGCAAGTCTTGATGGTCTCTGACATCAGTTTTAACTTACTGGTTCATAACCTACTCTCGCTTTCAGTTTACGGGATTACCTTTGAAACGCGCTAAGCAACTGGCAAATTCCACAATAGTCGACATGAGATCGTCGGGGGGATCACGGTTTGTTGATGAGAACATTCTGTGGAGACAAGTAATCAAATCCTCTTGCCACTAGTCGAGGATTAACGACAGGGTCGTCTGCGAATTTGCCAAATTATCATAATTGAGATCGTCGGGGGGATCACGGTTTGTTGATGAGAACATTTTGACAAGTAATCAAATCCTCTTGCCACTAGTCGATGATTAACGACAGGGTCGTCTGCGAATTTGCCAAATTATCATAATTGAGGATATGACATTATAGCATCTCCAGCGGGCGGGACAATCTCCAGATTATGTTCGAAGTTGGAGTTTTCGCATGGATTTTGTGTATGGCCATTTCCAGCTACTACAAGGTAGCTCTTCGCTAAATGATGAGTCATTTGACTCGTAGTCTAACTTCGAACACCCTCATCAGTCTGTCTGAGCGCGTGAGCTTTGAAGAGAGCTTCTATCGTGCCTACAATATACTCTGAGTGGAAAACTCTTCAGGAACAGCTTTTAGCTAATCGGGTTTTCTCTGCTAATTAATTAGTTCCTCGATTGACCCTACAGACGGTGAGAAAGTGCGTAATCCGTGGTTTAGTAGATAGAAAAAAGGACACAAAATTCGACCATGCAACAAGATAATGGAATATTATAGTATGATGAGAAATGCTGAAGAAAAACGTAAGTAAAGTATATACTAGTTCTTTGATGTGATATGTTGTAATTGTAACCTTGTAATAATTCAAATTACATTTAATTAAAATTAAAATTTTATTAAAATAAAAGGTTGTGGTGTTTTGAAGTAAAGTAAGCTATTATATATTATTTTATAATATTATAAAATAAAAAATAGAATAGAAAATTTTAATTTAAAATTTAAAATATTTATTTTAATTAAGATCCATGAACATTGTGAAGACTGGGTACCCACGTGCAAGTGAGAGAAGGTACTTATATTGGTAACATTTTAAGAGTGTTGAAAAAAAACAGATTATTCTATAAGAAACTTTGCTGTCTTAGAAGAAGAGCAGCTAAATAGTATTGAACTACAACCTTTAAAAATAAAAAGATTCAGAAATTCAAAAAATAAAATTTTTTCTTTATGAAAAAACAATTTCATTACGATCTAGCTCGCATGTTATTTTGATAAATAAGTCAAGGCGGTATCGAGTGTGAAGAATAGGGTTGTTTCGCAAGACGAATGGAATGTTTACCCTCATAATGTAAATTTCCTTTTTTACTGAAAAGTGGGACAGTTTTGGACCGCCTCATAACCCCATTTTCAGTTTCATTCTTTAATTTTCAGTTTCATTCATTTTCATTTAGATTGTTCCCATTTCGCTCGCTGCTAGTATAGAAATCTTTCACTCCAAATGATAATTTCGTTTAAATCTTTAGTATTTTAGTAAATCAACGGTGACTTCAGTTAAAACCTCAAATTTTAAACAGCTGGAAATATGAATTCTGAAGGGTAGTGGGATTGAGTACTGCGCTTAGGGGGTAAAGCAGACGAACTTCTATTATAGCAGTCTTTAGTTGAAACGCCCGTATGAGCATAAAAGCATGAAAAAGAATTTTCTTTTTTTGCTTGTAGTAAATTTTGAGTTTAAAGAAAAGATTCTCTTCAGATCCTAGAAATCTTCGTATTAACATTTTTAAGTCAGTATTAAGTTGTTTGTTTTGAGATCATTCATAACTTGTAAAGCTAATGATGAACTTTAATTTGATTTTTATTTTCACAAATAATAACACATAATCACAGTAACCATTTTTTATATAATGGTTAAATTTCTAAATTTCTAAAAACGAACCTGCAAATTACAATCTACTGCGTTACCAGGAGCACTTGTCATACAGGGGGTTTAATATCACAACTAAAATATCCCCGTGCGACGTGAGGTCGAGTCCTCCTAGGGGTCTCATCTGCAGAAAGGCAACAGCAAATGGCTGCAGAAAGGCCAACCGCAAAAGATGCCTAAAAAACAAACAAAATAGAACAACTAAAATAATTTGCAAATAAAGGTTATCAGAACGTTATCTTATTAGGACCTTTTCTTTCTGTGATAAAACCCGAACCACGCCGCTTACCATGAGAAAGGAAAGGAAAATTTTACCGGTAGAAAACCATTGCAGGGCGAGGTTCTCAGACCGTTATCTTATGAGGACCTCCCGTAGAATTTTACAACCCTACCGTACAGCTCCCCTGCATGTGGCGGGCGGCGGAGGATGACACCAGAATTAACCATCACGTCAGAGCCAAAATAGGTTTAGCTGGATTCACATGGCTTTCCGTTTCCATTTCACCAACGTGAGTGAGCTTCGTCTGTCAGGACGTTGTCTCTCGAGTATAAAGGCAAGAAACCAACTAACAATAGACTGCTAACGAATGTAATCTTGTTAATAGCTACGGTCTATATGGGATAAAGTTAGTGGCTGTATGAGAAAAAGTTAATAACTACGGTCTATAACATGTTACTTCACTTTAAAAGTTTGTAAGTAACTCTGTTCAAAATATGCATCCAAAGCGACCTCTTGCGTTGCGTTCGATGGATGACCGATGCTACATTTTGTAAGTTTCCCGTCTACGGCGATGGACGGAGTATAAATGCTGGGAAACCCGTCGTCACCCGATGGAAAACTGGATTTCTGAACTATGTAACTCCACCTTGGGTCACAAGTAACCAGCACCATGAATCGACAACCTGAGCCGGCCATGGCGCGGGCAGTCAACCTGATGTAGACTTCATGTACACTAACCCAGAGGTCAAATATCCTTCCCCACGGCCTTGTACAGTGAATTTCGTTTTCTCTTATCAAAATCCATGTAAGTGTTATAAAAATTTATTTTACTTAATTATAATAGAAAATTAAATTAATTCCTAATTATTATATATTACTCAGTCCCAGAGTAGCCAACTCGTCTGGAGAGAATCCATAAGTGAAGACCGGCTTGCTGCTTTCCCTGGGGTACAAGTCCGGAGCCCTAATTGTTAAATCACGCCGTTTGCCGAGGACGTTAATTAATATTCTAACCCTTCTCATGAGAAGAGTTAGAATACTAATTAACTTCAGTGTACATGAGGTGAATATCCTGCTTCAATAGGCATCCCAACGGCCTTGTATAGTGAATTTCGTTTTCTCTTATCAGAAAGCTTGTAAGTGTTATAAAAATATATTATACTAAGTTAAAATTAAAAATTAAATTTTTTTTATAAACGTTATATATTAGTCAGTCCCGGAGTAGCAAACTCATCTGGAGAGAACCCATAAGCGAAGAGCGGGCCGCTGCACTCCTGGGGGTATAAGTCCGGAGGAATAATTATAAAAACTACGCCTTTTTACCGAGGAAATTAAATAATGTTCTAACCCTTCCCGCAGGAAAGATTAGAACGTTATTTAGTGTATATGGGTGAATAGGCATCCCCAACGAATAGGTAACTCTTGATGTAGACTTCATGTACACTAACCCAGGAGTCGCTCCAAATATTTTGGAGTAACCACTTGTGTGGAAATATCTGTATTAAAATTTTTATTCATTTATAACAACTTAATAAATTATATCTATTTTAAATATAAATTTGATGGACACTACGTCCACCAAAATTATAATCGGCATAGTGGACATGACTTCATGTCCAAAGTCATGTCCACCAACAAACCCTCCTGATAAGTAAGTTAGTAAATCGGAATCTTACTTTCAGACTGTTGTGACAGTTAACTGTCAATTAACTGTTAATATTCCAAATATATAATATGTAAACTTGTGCTTTCATATTTAATTAATTAACAAAGTCGGTTTAACGGTTATATAAGTTATAATTCTCTTCTTGTGTCTTTCGTACAGTTGTATCATTCCGTTGATTTTATCTATCGGTAAGGACACTATCATATAAGAATATGTTACGTATCCAATTTATTGTTTTTCATTAAAAATCTAAAATTCTTTGTATATTCATTTTTTCTTAAGAGAACAGGCAAATATGCAAAATTTTAATTTACTACTTAACTTTATTATTGAGAAACATTATGTAATAAATTAAACTTTGCACTAAATGTGTCTAGGTGGCGAGCAACAGCTCTGTCCGCTTTCTCCTTGTGGTCTAAGGCCGAGTTCTCTCTCGTTTCTAGGTTTTAGGGTTTACTAATTAATATTATAAAATATTTTGATTTTTATATCAACTTAATATATTGTAGTTATTTAATATTTATATATTTTGCCAATAACAACAAGCAAAAATTACCAGAAGTCGATCTTGCATGTATATGCAACTAATATTCATATATAAATCACGTGTCGGAATGTTATTACCGCATCCAAAGAACAGAATAATTTGGAGTAGTGCATGCATTGACTTCAGTTCTATCTATGATAATTACAGATATTATAGACTACCATTAGCGATTGGCACTGTCTTTCTAGAGCTTTTCATTATGAAGATGCAATCGATCATTTAGTTGAAATCTGCCAATATAACCATTATAAGTTATTTTTTTACTGTGTACTCTTTTCTTGTGATATTAATTCTCATCTTCTCTAGTGATATCCAATTTTGTCCATATTTCCTTCATAAAATCACCATAATGCTTTTGCACTTGTCATTGAGGTTCATTCTCTCCCGTCCATTCTTTCGTAGGTCTTATTAGTCTAGTTAACGTGTCCTTAATCTTTCGTTTTTTTCCTTTCCTATGGGCTCTTTTGTCAGCTCGGTCACCTTTTCTTGTGAGAGCATCTCCATCGGAACCTTTATTTCATACTCAACGATACTTTGGAGCAGAGTACTTTTGTGTGCAAGAGGTTCACTAAAAGATTTTGTTATATACATGTGCAAAAAAAAACAAATTATTTTTTACGTTTTAGTAAAACTTTTAAAACTTAATAAAACAAAAATAAATTATTTATATTTACTTTTTTAACAAGTTTTTAAATAGAAATAAAATATTTTTATTCAAAAATAGAATTTTTTGAGAATTTTTTATTTATTTATAAATTAATAAATTAATTTTTTTTACTGTATAGGAAAATAAAACAGTGTTAGTTAAAATTTTGATTCGCACATGTCATCAACGAAGTACAAAAAAACTGTCCCTCAGTCTGAGTGGATACGGTGAACTAAACCCTAAAACAACTGTGAAATTCTGGTATCCCTTATGCATTCCGCTTGTCGTTCTATTACATGAAGTTCACTTGTTTGTATTTTCAGTTAGAAGTATTGTAAATAAAGTTCTATTACTAGAGACTAGTACATCTTTGATAGCACACAATACACTACATAGGGAATACCGCTGGATGGAAACCTTCGCTTAAATTGAAATTTGTTTGATCAGGCCTCCAAACGTTTTTTCGAGCTTTATCAGACTCTCTTTAACATTTCGTCACTCGATCAATGTTTCGTCACTCTCTTTAACGTTTCGGCACTCGACCTGACTTGCATCAGCTTGTAATTCCAGTATATAGATGTTTGACGTGTGCATATAGTCTGGTGAATTTACAAATAGACAAAACTACTGCAAACATTTTGAGAAATACGCACTTTAAATCAGCATCTACTGGATTCCGTAAACATTAATGACAGTTTGACCTGGCTCGAGTGCCGGAACTACAAGCTGTAGCCAGTCAGAGGTCCGACCAAGTGACAAAAATGTTAAGGAGGATCTAATCAAACCCGACAAACGTATTGGGAGGATGATCAAATAAATCTCTATTGTCTAAACCCTCGATATGCCTGGTGACCAAGAGCTCCTCTTTTCCCAGATCTGTTTCCAGGGAACATAAAAATGTTACTATTATACAGAAAATGTTTTTGCTGATTACGTCTTCATCAGAGTATGGCTAGTATGGAATCTGTGAAATAAGGAATTAAACTAAAGCTCTTCATTAGCTTTAGAAGTTGTAATTCATCTAAAAGAACTGATTAGTATTGATAGAGAAATGTAAAATGAAGATTTCAGGTTTTTTTTGAACTTCAGAGAATCTTTTACCCAAACTCAAAATACACTATGAGGAAAAAAGAATATTCCTTTTATACTTTTATATCCATATGGAAATATAACTCTAAAATTTTAAATGAACACTGTACTATAGAGTATGCAGCTGGAGATGCTCTTATTCCTTCTTTGATAATCGCATCTTATATGTTTCAAGGTGGTACCCTCTAGTGGCATTTCGATATACCTTACATTCTTTGCATCTGTTTGTTAAAATGTTTTTTCAACTCAGATTAATTAATTCTTCTCTTCGCTTGTGTTCATTACACCGTCTCTCTCTCTCATCCTTGCTCAGATACCATTTTCAAATGGGCTCTATCTCGATTTTCTGAAACATCTCTTCATTAACAAATTGTGCTTCCATGGATAGTATTGAATATACATGCCTTAGCTGTGCATCTGAATACAGGTTCTTCTTAGGTACCTCTCATAACATTATTCTTGTGCAAATTGTTGTGCACAATCTTCACATCTTCATGATCATATACACCTTTATTATAAGACATCCACTCATCATTTACACTCTCCAACCTCCCATCAATAAAGAGATTAATATTCAGTGAAGTAAGAGCACTTCTAAAACGACAGTGATGTCGGTTCCTCATAAATCTAGCGCATTAATTATAAATAAAATAAGATTTTCTACCTATTGTTTATTTGACTGTGTAAAATCATATATTAAACTCAGTCTTCTTTTTCTTTTTCTTGACTCCGAAGGGCCTGACGGGGGGAATAATTCAGTCTTAATCTTTTCGTACAACAGGGAGTCTCAGACTTCACCCGTTACAAAAGACGAGGATCAAGGTTTCAGCCTGTTAGAAGCATGCCGAATGTGCACAAAAGTGAACTGGAGAAGCTAGAACGATCGTAAAAAGAGAAACTTACGGGAGGAGATCGATTACGTGACTTAGAGAGTACCGCCGGAGGTGGTCCGGTTTGTATTTTGAAAATATTATGGCGTGTCAATGCTTATCCCGTGAAATGAAAACGAATAGGGTTTGAATCCTTAATATAAAATTGCAAGAGATTGTCATGTCTTGCAATAAGCGTAGAGTAGTCTGCATGTAAGATATTGGTGTATGTATATTCACCTCTTTCACCTTTCAGATGGAGGAAGGTATTGTACATTAATTTATGATCTAATTTTACTCACAAGAAGGATTAGTTGATAAATTAATATATATTAAAGAGTGATTAATTTTATTCGCCAGAAGATTTCACTTATAGTGGAAGAGATTACGTCTGAATTCACAGTGCTTATAAGTTTTTCTTCCAGAGTCCATGTATTACGTTCAGCTGAGAAATATTTAAATTTAGTTTTTAAATTCAACAAAAATTTAAATTATTTAAATTTCGATTTATCTTGCCACTATGTTCATTGCAGTAGCAAAATAAATCTAATTTTTTTTTGCAGTGGTACAATATTTATTTATTGCAAAACAGATTTTTATTGTTTTAAGAAAAGATTCTTGCTAAAGTAATCATGCACAATGAATCATTTGAAAGAATTTCAAACTTATATTTTTGATTTTCTTTTGTCTCTCTTTGTTCTCACACTCATTGGGATGCATATCCTTCCGTTGGAAATTTTATACTTACAGAAAGGTAAGAAAGTCTACGGCCATCTTGCATCACGAGTATATACTTCCCGTTGGAGGCGAGCCGGTATCTTCTTCGAGGTGCCCTGTTTTCTACCCGGGTAACTTCCCGTGAAATGTTTGCAGTTACGCACGAAAACCTTTACAGGCGACCTTTGACACGCGATAATCTATAAAATCTTTTACAGGCGAAGTTTGGGCATCCGGAATAGGCTTTTTATTAATTATGCTTCTGCATATTAACTAAAAGGAGAACGAAGAACGATTTTGTCTTATTTTAATTTTACCGTATACTCAGTTTAGTATCATATTTGTCCGTGTCCGTCAGAAACCTTTTCCTATTTCTTTGGTGAGAGCTGATATTGCGCTGAACTGAACTGAAAGGGGGAAAACTTATGGATGATGGGAGAACACTTGGATCAATTGCTATCGTTGCGCCAGTAACAGATAGCAATTGATCAATAATACGTTTCTCCCTGTTGGTGTCTTATGCTAATAAACCAGTTTTCAAACCCAAGCATGGCCGGCTAATAATAGTAAGTAACAAAGTGAATAAAAAAGAGAAGAACGTGCAACTTTTCTTCATTAAGCAAAAACAAGAAAAGCTGATGGAAAAGCAATCTAAATAAGACAGAATCCATGTAAACATTGGTGCTGTCCGTCACACAGTTTCCGTCCTACTGTAAGTCACAAAGGCTCTCCATCAACTGCAGTCGGAGCAAATCCATATTAACCATACATCGGTGCTGTCCCTCACACAGTTTGCCTCCTACTGTAAGTCACACAGGCTCTCCATCAACTGCAGTCGGAGCAAATCCATAATTACCACTGCATGCGCAGCCACTGTTCCGTCACGTGGTTTTACACGGTCTAGCTTCTAATGGTAGGGCCCACAAAGAAGAGCCTTTTGCGTAGCGGTCTTTGTAGTGCATCTGCCCACTATTCCTATATCGTAGTCCTGAGCATTTTCCTGCTGGCACATTTCACTTTGGTAAACTTTTAGCGAAAATTTTTATGGTATTTTAGTTTTCAGAGAACAGTAAAACCAAAGTCTGGATCTCACCCGAATGTCTATTCATAATCTTGAATATTATTTTGACATATATAAATTTGATATTATAAATTATAAACACGGTTTGGTTAGGTGTAGATAATGCACACAATGTGAAAAATTTTGCTGTTAAATTCTGAAAGATCTATCATTAATAAATTCAAGACGCGAATAATTTCTCAAGCTTATACTAAATATTCGTGTACATGACTACAGCGAATATACTTGGGGACTACAGTATGTGACTGTATGTCTCTTATCAGACGCTTTCAGCAATCATGACATGTACTACAAATTTGAATTCCATTACTGTAAGTATTACGCGCTCTTGATCGGGGTGTGACAACTCTAGGGCATCAGTAGTGAAGAGTTCCATCGTCTTAGTACAGCTGGTGAGGGGTTCTAGTCAGCCGTACTACTATCTATCCCACTCGTGAAACTGTCTATCACCGATTTGAATCCCACAGTGAAACGTCAACAAGCGAATAGGCGAATATACTTGGGGACTACAATATGTCTCTTATCAGACGCTTTCAGGCAAGTTCGGTAATAAACTCCTTTTCTTTAATTTCTTCGAACTTAGTTTGAAACATTTTTGGAACAATTTCGCATCTCCGAGGTTTTTGGGTAGGGTACCTTTGATGACAATTTTTCGTTCAGTTCTCTGACACAAGACTCGGAACTTGTCCACGTGACGAGGTCGTTTTTCCCGCAAACGTCGAAAGCAAACTGTGTCCTACGAGGATATCGAAATCGAGTGGCGAGCGTGCATTTTTTGGTGAAAAAATCGAAGTGAAACGTTACTTAATGGAAAACCAACGAGCATTTACACATAAAAATCGTTAGATATGCATCCCTTATCGTCTAGCCTTGTCCACGCTTCCTGAACACAAGCGAAATAGGCCGATGGTGATAGTGGACAGAGGCTCTTAAAGCCTAAGGGAATAAAGAGGTTACCATTCTTTCTTACCTGAACTCACTTTCATTCTCTTCGTCATGTCGACGACTGTACTGGATCCGAAGTAGGATTTTACTTGGTTACCGTAGGGCGTGGAGATGGTTCTGGGGCTGGAGCTCATCACGCTTCTCTAAAATGGAAGAACTACAGCTCCATAATTATCACGGTCGGTGGATGACTCTCCAGAGCTTAGCATAGTAGGAAATTTAAGACGCAACAACTACAGGCAGCAATGCCCAATTGTAGCCTTGGACAAGAGCTTCAGTTTCCTGCCAAGCAGGGTTTGCTGTCGTAAGCAGATGAGAAGTGAAGCGCTCCCATCATTAGATCCAGCTAGAACATGTGGCAACCTACGGAGACCATGGTCAGTGCAGATGTAGAGATGGGCAATCAAGGACTGAAAATCGACTTAAGTCCAAGTCATCAATCTGGCAGATTCTCGAGACGATTCGAGGGCGAGACTCATAGACGAACTGCTAAATGCAAAGTGTGACCGAAGGAAGTCTGTAGTGATTGATGATGATCACCCAAGTGCTTGCTAGTAAAAAAGACTGGATTAAAGAAACGAACTGCTACTCTCTTACTGCTTTATTCTAATCACTCTAATCGAGAACTTGCCATAAGCGCCTTCACATGAGAAACAGTGACTTAGCTAAGTAGACAGTGAATTAGCGTACTGACATTAAGGTCTCGGTGCATTAACAATAGTTGTTTACTTATAGAGTCTCTTATCGTTTGTTTTGGATCCATCGTGTATCTGCACGAGTACAAATGAAGTTGGTATTATATATTAAAAAATAGAGTTCTTTGATCCCTTTCAACCGAGTCTATACTGAACCAGAAAGTGGTAAGAAAACAAGACTTTCGGTAATAAAAAGAGAAAGAATACTCGGAATCTGCATACAATCTGAGAGAAGTAAGAACGATGGAGTGTAACTTTTCTACTGCATGAAGAAAAAAGTTCTCGTACATAAAGATAATCTGGTTTTCATCACAAAGTAAAAAGGTTTTTCACCTAATCATGCAGTTGGGGCTGAAGTTTCCCAGACCTGTCGATTTCACGAAATTAATTCTTGCGCGGCCCTTAATGTGAGTAGGGTTAAAGCAGAGACAGAGTCCATTTTTGTCAATCCACGAGTCAAGTTCTGTCTGTCGTATCTTGCTTGTGCTGGGAAGTGGGAACGCAAGATACGGCACACGAGGAGAACTGATGTGCACCGGTTGAGCTAGCAGGTCACTGGCAAGCAAATGAGTTCAGTTTAACTCTCCTCCGGTTTCGGGCGACATCCTTTCCCCATCGACCTCTGATTCTACTACGGTACAACTTCTGTGACGATTTGCAGCCGGTAGAAAGTTTGACATTTCGATTCGGAAGCTCCGGTTACCGCTGGCCCCAGCCAGCCCTTGTTCGTCGGGTAGCTTGCATGTGCATGTTTACTTTTTACGTCTCCTGCATGTTGGCAAATCCTGTCTCGAGCATTGTCCTTCCCGAATTCAATTCAGTGATATTGTGTGCCCAGTATAAATTAGCAGAATACTGCAAATAGATCAATTGCATGATCGCAGAGCAGTCGCAGTGATTCTACTTCCGGAGAGTCCGTTTGAGTGTGGCTTAGTAGTAGTCCGCTTCACCGAGATAGTTCTCCTGGGAGTGATGTTCTGTTCTGTCACCAAGTCTTCGATCAGCTGCATGCTTCCTCGAAGCGGGGAGTGGGAGATCGTGTGCTGTGAACCAGCTTTGGGTTTTCACAAGAGGATAATAGTCCTGTAGGCGTTGTGTTCTCTGTCACTCTCAGTAGTGCGCATCCAATTTTGCCCTTTGAAGTATGACCATACCAGCCTTCAGGTTGCTTCCGTTGAGCTGAAATTAGTCCTCCCCTTCCCCTCATTGTCTCGGACTGTCGTGATAAACACGACGATCAAGTAGTATAACGAATAGGTCTTGCTGAATTTATTCTCTCTTCTCTACCATCTGCCTTTCGTGAACTCTCGAGTCTCTGGGTTCTAGGAACCCTGTTCCCAAGCAAGGCCTAGGAGAGATAGGAACCAATTGTGCTGTCGTCCGAATTCTGGACTTGATCTACTTGGCGCAACCTCTGTATTCTACACAGTTTGCAGATTGCATTGTTGGTTCCTCTACATGCAGGTCTAAATTCATGACCCGAATCACCGTCCTTTCCCAAAGTAGTCCTTAGAGGGGAAGCACTGAGTGCTAAAGAGTTGCAGCTGGTTCTTCATCGTCTCCTTGACTGAAACGAAACTCAGTTAGGAGGATCACGCAGGAGGACTTCGAAGTGTAGAGGAGGCGGATTGTTCGACATTTCGGGAAGACGTCTTCAGGGGCATGCTCGGGATGGACCCCAGCTCTCCTTCATGGGTCCTTCAGCAGGGCTATCTGCTACTAATCGGCGTTTCTCTGGCAGCAGGGTCAGTTGCAGCAGCCGTGATGTACAGGCTTTATCATATGCTCTTCCCCAAACGCAAAGTTGCGCCAGTGTGGCCCGATTCTCCCCCAGCTCTTCCTATAATCGGGCATATTCATCTTCTGGGAGCACAGCCTCACATGGACATGTTCAAGTTAGCACAGAAATACGGTCCTCTGTACCATCTCCGCATGGGTTCCACCCATGCATTGATTGTCAGCTCTGCTTCTATGGCTAAGCAGGTTCTGAAAATTCACGACCGATCCTTCGCATCACGAACGAATGGAGCGTGCGTGGAGATTTTCTCTCACAACTTTCAGGACGTAGCTGGTGCCCCGTACGGTCCACATTGGCGGTCCATGAGAAAGATCTGCCTGCTCGAGCTCTTCACCCCCAAGAGACTCGAATCGTTTCAATACATGCGTGATGAGGAATCCTCTTCCCTGGTGCGGAATTTGGTGGAGGAATATCGTTCTGGTGACTCTGTCACCATGCCTCTGAAGCTCACTCAGCTAACGTTGAACGTCATTACGCGGATGTCGATGGGGAAGAGCTTTTTACGTTGGGGTTGCTCCTCCGACGTAGCAGCGGAGTCCAAGAAGTTTCGGGGCATAATTCAAGAGATTTTCATTCTGTCAGGCATTGTCAACAACTTGGGGGACTACTACCCAAGCCTTCGACGTTTCGATCTCCAAGGGTACGAGAAACGGATGAGGGATGCTGTACAAAAATTCGACGACGTTGCGTATCAAATGATAGCAGAGAAACGCGAAGACATGTCAAAGAAAGATCCGTCGCAAGCTGCGGATTTGCTCGATGTCCTGCTTTCTCTAGGCGACGAGGAGGGCAATCTGAGTGACGAAAAGGTCGTTGCCGTTCTTTTGGTGGGTACCTCTGCGGCTCAATGCGATTTCAGTTCATGGTTTTTCTCTCTCTGAGTTATGTTCGGAAGACATTGTAACACAATTCTGACTCTACACGTTATTATTGTTCCACAGGATATTCTGACTGCTGGAGTTGATACGTCGTCGAGCACTGTCGAGTGGTGCCTAACAGAACTTATCAGAGAGCCGGAGAAGATGGACAGAGTTCAAGAGGAGATCGAATCTGTTGTGGGGATCGAGCGCAAAGTTAACGAATCTGACCTTCCGAATTTCCCCTACCTTTACGCTATTGTGAAGGAGACTCTTCGTCTGCATCCCCCTGCTCCTTTGCTACTGCCCCACGAATCTATCGAGCCGTGCAAGCTGCTTGGTTACAACATTCCGGCCAAAACTCGGCTGTATGTGAACGTCTTCGCTATCGGCAGAGATCCAAGTGTCTATGATCGGCCGCTTGACTTCGTCCCCGAACGCTTTCTCGACGTGCAGATCGACTGCAGAGGGCAGGATTTCGAGCTCCTACCCTTCGGGTCAGGCAGAAGGGTTTGCCCAGGCATGAATTTAGGCTTGTCCATGGTCCAGCTCACCCTGGCTCGTTTGCTCCACAGCTTCGACTTCAGCCTGCCTGCGGGCCAGAATCCCAAGGAGATCGATATGAACGAGACTTTCGGTTTGACATGCTTCAAGGCCGTGCCTCTGCAAGTGGTACCTAAACCTCGATCTTCTGCGCACAAATTATATTAACTCGTACTGCACGACCTGCCTTCGACTACACATTGTGTGATAGTCCACTAAATGAATTCATTGTTGTATACACTCATAACGCTCGCCAAACAAGCGAATGGGTTATCGAAACCCCCTGCCTCGAAGATGTTGGTGCCGAGAGCTGTCGACCAGGTGAGGGAGCCTTCTATATTCTTGAAACCTGTCACTGGACTTTCTGTAGCTGGAAGGGTAGAAAGGAGGATGAAGAACTAGCAGACGCGGTTCCTCAAAGAAGTCTGTGTCGTCGGACGTAGATTTTTCTTATAACTTCTTCGTAGGAAATGAATAGTGAGATTGTCAAAACGGCAATCATGTGTGAATTAACTGAAGCCTCTGTTCTCTCATGAATGACCCCAACCCTCACGTTCGTACGTAGTAGTTTCTTCACTTGCTTACTACGGTCGGACGTGATCGGCTGTGGAGTAGGATGTCACAACATTATCGGTGTCGAGTGAGTAGTGCAGTAAATATCCTGTCAAGGAGAAGAAAAGACGCGGTCATCGCGCTTTGTAAACAAGCGATTAATTCGTGCACATTTTCTCGAGTCGAATCTCGGTTTACATTTCGGTCGATATTACTCCTTTTCGGCTTTTCCCTCGCTATTCTGTTGTTCTGTTTCTTGAGTGTCAGTAAGTAGGTCTAGTTCTGTGTTATATTTTCTCTCCTGGAGGTTTCGGACGGTCTTGGGCTGTGTGATTGAGTGAGATGGATTCCGAGTATTGATCTGGTTGAGAGGATGAAATGAGTGAGTATTGATTCTGGTTGACCGTATAAGTAAGGGAAGGGTGAGGTGTCACATGTCAGGTTTCTACAGTGATGGATTTTAAGCTACCATCATATCAGTCGCCGTGAGCGTAGTTAGTTAGTCCCGGACGAGCGCGCAGGTTGGAACACATTTCGTTCCTTCTTTTGTGCGTCAGACTGTCCCAAGCAGCACGTAAATTCACAGGTTCGGATTAGCTTGCTGACAGATGTGACACACCGGGCATTTATTACTCCTCATTAATTAATAGACAGCCTCCGAAGTTCTGAAACGTCCCCCAACGTTAAACCCACGAGATGGCGTTTTCTTCGAACTATCCCTCTTCCAGCACATCGGAACACGATAGGGTTAAAATGAATTGACTCGGAACATAATTTGATCGGCAAATAACAGGGGGCTTCGGGAACGGGAACTGCAGTCCGCCTTGGAGTTGAGACATGTGGAATTTCACTACTGTACATACTGTACTCTCCTGTACAGTATTCATAGATAGGCAGGCAGTCAGGCAGAATATCCGCAGATACAAACATGACGAGAACTGTGAATAACTTTGATGATGATAATAATAATTGCTAAGGGACCACATAACATCAAGAACAGTTATCACCACACGGACAGGGACTAATAGCTGAAGCGGATGAATCAAACTTCTGCTGATGAATTTCTCATATTCAGAACTTTCTAAAAAGAAAATCTGATGAAACTCGTGATTTTCGAATCGAGAGTAATTCGACGCGGAAACAGATCTACCACGTAAAGAGGGCGGATCCTCATCTGGATCCACATTACATGTGGATAATCAGAGTGTAATGTTCTTGGTTAACAATAGGGTTATCAGAGAAAGAACAGAAGATTTGGAGAGAAGGTTACATCATATAAGGGAAAAAATTGAAGCTAAGATAGTCAACTTGAAATATTGTCTATCAGAAAATCAGTTAGTTGATATTTTTACCAAAGCTCTACCAAAGCTAAGGTTTAAACATATTAGAGATTTACTAGGTATGAAAAAAGTAATGCTCTAATGAAAGAGGGTGTTAAATACCATTAGAGAGTCACATCAAAACTATGAGGAAGGAAAAAAGACAAAAAGAAAGAAAAGAAGAAGTGACTTGTGACATGACTTTGAAGTGAAAAGCATTGTGACAGCAGTTAGGTAAGTCACTTTGAGGTGACAGCAGTTATGTACCAATAGTATATTAACCCACATTCTTTGTAGAGTAGCATGAGTCTGAGGTCATTTCTGTCTATACCAGTTCTGAAGTCTAAGTAAAGCTGTGCATATTTCATCTCGGAATATTTCTGTTAAGTTCTCCTTCTGATTAGTTTTAACAGGCTGATCTGTTATCAGTTCTAATAGACTGGTAGTATTCTGTTGTGAGAGACAAATTCTATATTCTGAGAGACTTGGGAGTACAGTTCTCAGTTTGGTAACATCGATAGGAACGGACGATGAGGAAAATATATTAGGAGATGTGAGTGCTGGAAGCTTTTCGTAAGATTCTTGACATACGGGTGAGAGTTATGACTTAGGTAAGATCTTTGCGGGTGTATTTTCAATAGATTTTCATTATTTCTCTGGTTTGTTTTTGTAGTAGAGAAATATAGTACTCTCAGTAATTATTCCAAGTGTAAGAACCATAAAGTAGTGAGAGATGTGTAATGACTATTCACAATGACGATCCAAAATGAGCTCGATTCTGTATAAAATTACCCGCAATTAAGTTACAGTATTTTCTTTCTCAACCGTTGAGAAATACTTCCTCTTAACTTTTACACTCTCTATTAGGGGTATCAAACATTCACCGTAAAAAGTTAAAGGCATGGCGATACAATTTATTATGGTTGCGAGGTCGTAAACTTATGGATCATCGCTGGATGGAGGTGGTTTGTAATGATTTCCATCGATCGTAACTGGTCTCTCGTAGTTTTGAATATTCATTATATTTCAAAATTCTCCAGTAGAGAATTTGTTAGCCTTGTATGCATTTAAGACTGATTAACCATGAGACGTATCTCTATTTTACGGTCGATGTTTGAAATCTTCTATTAAGAAATGTCAAAGCTAGAATCTTTAGTAAATATTGTTGGTTCACGAGTCAGTGTTATTACTTCAGCCAAGAGATCGTGGATGTTTCTACGAGTATTTATAGAGGCGTGCTTAAGAAAACTCCCTGGAGGTTTTTTACTCACTTGTTATCTGTTTTGGTCTTGAGTTTCAGCCTAAGGAAGTTTAGTACTCAAGGAAGTGATTCCAAGCTTCATAAAAGTAAAATGTTAAAAACTGAAATAGTATTGTCACTTGAGAAATATACATGTAAACGATTCATAGTTCTATACAAACTTGTCCTTGATAAACTACTGTCTTTTTCCTTCTTCTCGTCAAAAATTCTTCTCTCTTAGCTTTGACACTCCCTATTAAGAAACGTTAAAGCTGAAAAGTTATATTCTCTAACGGCCTAAGACATAAAATCCGCAGTTCTTCTACACCGTTGGACTGAGCTCCTTTGGTTAGCTTTGCGTAACCACTGATCCTCTAGCCGTGATTTTTACAGAAGAGATCACAAAACAAATCTGATGAGTAAAGAACTACAGAACTTCGACGGCCATCTTCTCTTCCAGACGGAGTGGTTGCAGCCACGACCCGTTTCAGCAGGCGCCTCAGGAAATTTGGCCGTGATGCTAGAATATTTCAAAAATATTCTAGCATCTAATAAGGCATGTCAAGGCTGTAAGTTGTCATAATACAATGCAGTACAAGGCGAAGCTCATAATAGGTGCACCAAAAGAACACCACGATTACAAGGGTTCTCTTTATAGCTGCATAGTCTTTGTAGTGTTTGCATTGTTATCATCAGTTCTTTCTCTATATTGGAGTGACATTGTATTTCTTTCACTAATTATTCTCTTTTCTAAAACAATCATATGCATTTATATTCGAGTATAGTGACAACCAAAGTATAAGGGAACCATCTAACTCTTTGGGGATAATTCATTCTCTTTACAAATCATAAAGAGATCCATCCTATTCCTACTAGAAAAGTATTATCTAGTCACCTCTAGCTAGAAGTATTTCTGTCTTGGAGGTCAAGAATTCAAACTGAGATGGACGAGTCTCTATACGTAATGTCTTACCTATGGCATTCTGTTCCATAAGCAGAAACATTTCACTTGATAATAGTTTGGACCTTCACTTCTCAGCATGCGCCTCCACTTTCGCATGAAGGGACATGCTGCTCAAGGTGTATTTATTGTGTACAACTTCTAAAACTAATATATATCAGACTCACAGAAACAAGAGCAAGCAACAGTCATCTTCCGAATCCAGAATGATAAAACCAGTTTCTCTAACATCCTGTGTTATACTTTGACCCCAGAAGTCTAGCTATGACTAAAAATAAATCATTCTAAAGAACAACGCAAACCCTTGTCCTTGTCAATCTCGCGTTCAATGCTTTTCCTCTTCCTCCACTTTTTGTCAAAAACTCAACTAGGATGCATACTTTGTCTAAACCAAAAGCATATTCTGTATATTCATCTCAAGGGAAATATGCAAGGGTTTTATTTATTACCTAATCCTTCAGTAGAGAAAATAAATAATAAATTAAACTGCAAGGAAAATATGATGTGTTTGGGATCAACCTCCTTCTATTTTAGAAAGCATGTTTTTCAGCGATTCCTTTATGGGTTATATGGATCTTCCGGCATCTCTAGGTCTAACTATCACTTAACATTAGAAAGTAATGTAATTTCTCTTATCAACTTGGTATGGAGTTCTCATTTAACACTTAAAATCTTCTTTTATAACAACAAGCGAGCAAAAGTTCCCCGAAGTTGATCTTACATGCATATTATTTTTGTGTTCCAGCACCGAACTAGCAATTAATAGATGACTCTTGGGACCTCGACAAACCTTAATCGAAACCTTGCTGCAAACCCTAACTAGAAGAGAAAGATTGCAATTCAGCTACAGATTTATTTGGTAAATTCATTCTCACGATGAATTCCTGTAGAAACAAAATTCAAAGTTTCAGATTTTTTTCAGCTACTTTATATTCTATCGATGGCTAACGTTAGTGATAACTTGCTTCATGATCATCATAAGTTGGATAGCACAAACTATCCAATATGATGTTTCAAGGTTCAGGCCATCTTCCAGAATTACGACTTGTGGGACATTGTGCTAGGTGATGAAGAGATGCCTTTTGGATCACCAGCAGCTGTCAAATCTTGGAATAAACGAGGTCAACAAGCACTTGTCATCATCAAGATGATTATCAAAGACTCCGAAGTCTTAGATATCTTGGAGGCTAAAACTTCAAAAAAGGCTTGAGATACATTCAACAAAAAGCACGAAGGAGTAACTCGAGTGAGGGAGAGAATGCTTCCCATAAAGTTGAATAGTGTACAAATGACTGCAGGCATTGCACTCGAAGAGCATTTGAATACAGATAAAAGTTTGGTACAACAACTGAAGAATCTGGGTGGAGCTATAGACGATGACAACTTGGTGTTGATAGTGCTCCAGAGTTTACTAGAACCATACGAGCATTTTGTCAAAGCTGTGGATGTACGCAAAGAGCTTGTCACATTCGGAGAACTGCAAACACTAGCTTTTAGCTATGACATCGAGACTAAGTCCACTCAAGAAAATGCCACTGATGTTGCTTTCTTCTCCAAGAGGAGAGATCAAAAATGTGGTAGACCTCAAGATTCACAATCTAGACACAAAGAGCATTGGGAGAACAAGCGAGGAAGTTCTACACGAGACTCAGAGAGCAAGTTCAACAAACGAAACTCAGAGGACAACTCCAACAACAAAAACTTGAGAATTGCAACTACTGTAAGAAACATGATCACTTCGCGTATGAGTGCTAGAAGAAAGCGTTTGATCAATGTTCAAACACCAATAGAGATAACTTCATACAGAATCTGACCATGATGATAAGCTTTTCTTCACTGTCATGTATACAGATGTTCATGACCAACAATGGTAGATTGATTTTGGAGCATCAAACCACATCAAAGAAGGAGTAGTTTCAAGATTTCAATCCTCTAAATGGACCAGAGATACGACTGGGCAATGGTAAGGAATATCAAGTCAAGGGGAAGGTAACATTCATATTAAGCTTCCTTCAGGTTAGATTAGAACCATCGGAGGTGTTTGGTTTGTACCTGGTGTGGTGCACAATCTTTTAAAGTGTTGGTAAACTTGTTGCAAACGGATTTCAATTGTCATTTGATGCACAAGGATGTTTCATTCTCGACCAAGGATCTGTGGTAACCACAGGGCTCAAGGTTGGTCACTTGTATGAATTACAAGCTCTACCTTTGGTTGCTCAAGTACTAGATGCTGTAACAGATACGAGCCAATTATGACATCTTCGACTTGGACACTTACATTATCAAAAAATACAGAAGTTGTTCCATGAGGACTTGACCTTTGGTGTTTCCAAACTCGTCTTCCCGCGTGAAGTTTGTCTCAAATCTAAGCAGACCCGAAGGAAGTTCTTCAAATCTACTACAACACGAGCAACATAAATCCTTCAGCTGCTACATACAGATCTCTGTAGACCTACTGAGACTATTTCGCTTGGAGGTTGGTAGGACTTCATGCTGGTTATTGATGATTTCTCGAGATATATTTGGATTTTCTTCTTGTTACGAAAGTCGGAAGCACTCTCACATCTTCAACAGTTTGTTAACATGGTGGAACGACAAACTAGATAGCTAGTGAAGAGTCTGCGAAGTGATAGAGGAGGAGAGTTCATTTCCAAGGCTGCTGACAAATATTTTGCTGAGAAGGAGATATTGCGACAATTGACTACGGCATATATGCCTCAGCAAAATGAAGTGGTTGAACGGAAGAATAGAACTATCATGGAGTTGGCAAGAAGTCTTCTCATTGAGCAAGATCTCCGAAAGATCTTTGGGCTGAAGCTGTGAACACTGCGGTTTACCTTCTGAACAGAAGTCCAACAAACATTGTTCACAACAAAACTCCACTCGAAGCTTTCATATGGAAGAAACCAGACCTCTCTAACCTACAAATTTTTGGCTGTAAAGCATATGCTAGAACTCCTCAAAAATTGCTCCAAAAGTTTGATGATAGATCTCAGATCTGTACATTCATAGAATATCCATCAAGAGAAAAAGGATATAGGCTCTTGGGTGCTGCAAGAAAGATCATTATCAGTCGAGATGTAGTGTTTTGAGAGTTCTCTCCATCTCAAAATTCACAGCATCATCTTTCTGATCTGCCATCTATCTCAGTCCAAACACCTACTTCAGAGAATCATGGAGAAGAAGCTTAGCAAGAACCATCACTTACACAAGTTGAAGTTACTGATTCAGGTCCAACTACAGCAGATTCACCTATGATACACCAGACTACTCCAGATTCGAATTTTGCTACTCAACCAAGGAGACCCATCAGAATAAAGGAGTTTCTTGCAAGGCTAGAGGATTGTATTCTCATGGCTGAAGCTCAAGGTGATGAAGAAACTATTTCATTTGAGGAGGCTTTCAGCAAAGATGAATGGAGACGTGCAATGCAAGAAGAATATGATGCATTACTAAAAAATTGCAACCTGGAGGCTAGTACATCTTCCATCAAGCAGGAAAGCACTTGGCTGTAAGTGGGTTTATAAAATCAAGAGACATGCGGATGGATCTATTGAGAGATATAATGCTCGCCTTGTTGCAAAAGGCTACTTGCAGACTGCAGGAGAAGATTTTCAAGAGACCTTCACACCTGTGGTAAAACTCAACTCCATTCGAGTTTTTTGTGCTCTTGCAAAACTACATGGTTGGAAATGTCTACAAATGGATGCCAAGAATGCATTTCTTAATGAGATTCTTCAAGAAGATATCTACTTGCAGCAACCCACCTGGATTTGTTTGTAGAGGAGGTGAAAAATTAGTGTGCAAGCTACATAAGACATTGTATGACCTCAAACAAGCTCCAAGAGGTTGGTACACAAGAACCGATACCTTCTTGAAGCAGCAAGGCTTCTCTCTTACAAGAGGTGATCCAAACTTCTATGTTTTGATTAGTTCTCAAGGTATTGTGTTATTATTAATATGCGTGGATGACCTGATAATATCCGGAAGTAATCAAGGAGGAGTAGAGAAGATTCAGCAAGCTTTACTGCAAGAGTTTGATATGAAGGATCTAGGACTTCTCAACTTTTATCTCGGAGTTCAGTTTTTGGAAAAAAGACATGTTATACCTCACTCAAGTAAGATAAACAGAACGTATACTTCAGGATTTTCAGATGGAGAAGTGCAAGCATGCACCTACTCCTATGATTATCTCGAAGGAGTGGCAAAGTTCTTCTGCTGATAACGAGCGTGCAGATGTAACAGAGTTCAGGAAGCTGATCGGGAAGTTAATTTACTTGGCTGTCACTACAAGACCAGATATCATATGCAGTCAGCAAACTCAGTCAAAATATGGAGTTTCTCACAATAATGCATATGAGGACAGCAAAGAGAGTTTTGTGCTACCTCAAGGGAACACCAGTTATGGGTTCAGATATAGCTCAGACAAGTCACTTGGACTTGTTGGGTTTACAGATGCTGACTGGACAAGCGATTCTTCAGATCATAAATCAATGTTCGGATCTACATTTATGCTTGGAGGAGATGTCATCACTTGACAGTGTAAAAAGCAGCCAACTATTACTTTATTCTCCTCTGAAGCAGAATATCATGATCTGTGTAATGCAGCACGAGAGGTCATTTGGCTAAGATGGGTGTTGGAAGATGTAAGTGTGAACCAAGACACTCCAACAGTAATCTGGACTGATAGCATGAGTGCAATAGCATTGGCAAAAAATCCAGTGCATCATGCTAGAACAAAGCACATTGAAGTGCAAGTCCACTTCATCGGAGAAAAATAATTTTGAGAGAAGTTGTTACTCGTGGATAACAACTGATGATCAAATTGCTGATATATTCATCAAGTCTTTGTCTTCAGACAGATTTCAAAAATTGAGACTTGAACTTGGTGTATATTCAGTACTATTGACATTAAGAAGGGGTGTTAAAGATAATGTCTAGTATATTACCTTCAGTCACATCCAAGTTCAGTCACCTCTAATATATTATCTTTACTCACATCTCTCTATGACTAATGACTGACTAATGAATGAACCCTTGTCCATATTACTGATATCTCTTCTACATCAGAGAGTATTCACTACGTTTGGTTCTCCAACAGTGACGACGGAGCATGCATGAAATCTGGGTCTATCTTGTAATATGAAGCATTCCGCTGCCCTTGAGAAATTGTAACCACATCAAACAGCAACGACAACCGCTCTTATTTCTAAGACCACGATCCCCTACCATCATATCAGTCTCGGCTGCTTTGGCTAAAGTGGATGAAAGTTACAGCAATGACCGTGTACATGTGTCACCCAAAAGTTTCGTAGGCGTGGACTTGGGGACAAGGTTCCGCATACTGTAGCTCTCGGGTCAATTTCCACTCATAAGTGAACGTAGTCGACCCGTCAAGTCCTTCAGTTAGACTGGAGTCAATGGATGGAGACCCATGACTAGCTTTAATTTCCGAACCAGGGTCGAATCTGGCCAGACCATCTACCGAAACCAGGTCCTATACGATCCAGCGTCGAGCATGACGATTGATGATGGGGTTCTTCTCCAGAGTCCAAACCCTCGCCGTCCCTAGAGCATCATTCAGTCTCTCATGTCTGTGTGCCCTGAACGTACGCTTGGAGTTTGAATCATATTGTTAGATATTAGTGCGTTGACTATAAAATGGGAATAAATTTCAGGTCCTTATTTCTTCGTACTACCGAGCCCCCTTCCTGGTGTAATAATTGCTGCTCACAGTTCCGACTCCAGGATCTTAACATGCTGTCACATATATCGAGCTCCAACTTCAACTTCCCAGGTTTCTTAACCCACGTTTCTCCTTATGATATCGGCAGCTGGGGAATACTGCAGCCTCTCCTTCTGGAGTTGGAAGTTTGCATTTAGTTCAGTGGAAAGGCGGATTGATTCTCAAGCTTTCTCTTCACTTCGCGTACGGGATATAAGAACCACAAGGGTGCCCAGCCCTAGATAGCCGGCTGGAGAGCTGGAGCCGTTTGATTCGTGAGCTCTTTCTCGTGCAATAACACTCAAAGCATAGAACTGCCACGGTTGACGAAAACACCAAAGTTATACAGAAGATCTATCGGTTGGGTAAAACCGAAGCTTCTGTCGGTGGCAAGCTCCTGCTTCAACCATAGCTTTAATCTGCAGTCAAACGATTTGATTACTCTGATCGCTTTTCTTCCGCCTTCCGATATATTCTGGTTGCAATTGACGAACTCACTTTCCGACGTGAGATTTCTAGTTTCTCTTTAGTTCAGTGGAAAGGCGGATTGATTCTCAAGCTTTCTCTTCACTTCGCGTACGGGATATAAGAACCACAAGGGCCGGCTGGAGAGCTGGAGCCGTTTGATTCGTGAGCTCTTTCTCGTGCAATAACACTCAAAGCATAGAACTGCCACGGTTGAGGAAAACACCAAGTTATACAGAAGATCTGCCGGTTGGGTAAAACCGAAGCTTCTGTCGGTGGCAAGCTCCTGCTGCAACCATAGCTTTCGTCAATCTGCAACCATAGCGATCAGAGTAATCATATCTACGATTTGATTACTCTGATCGCTTTTCTTCCGCCTTCCGATATACTCTGGTTGCAATTGACTAACTCACTTTTCTACGTGAGATTTCTAGTTTGAATCTCTTGAAGCTACTATGTATAACCTGTACATACACAGTTATTATACTTAGTGCAAAGCTAAGTTACGGGGACCCAACTCCTAATGTGCTTTACTCTCCCTATATTTTGGTGATATTTTTCAACCTTCTTTTGTTCTTATTGTGAGAAGGCTGCGATAGCCTCCTTCCTTGTTGGAAGTTTTTCCTCTCTTGTTGGAGTGGTGCTATGAGTGTTGGGTTTTTCTTCCATACATCATAACATCTCTCTCAGACCTTTAATGACTCCATAGTTTATCAAGCAGGTTTGAATCCGAACGCGTGCATGCTCACTGGATTCGATATAGTGTCCTTTATGTTTGTACACTCCGTCTCATTTTGCATCCGAGTTGAACAATCGTGTATTCACTTCGGATGCACAGTTCCGAGTGTGAAAAGCGGATGTTCCTTCTCGCTTCTGCTGTCAATCTCTGCCGCGATCTGAACCGATGCGTTTTCCACTTTCACTTTTCGCCAGACGAAAAATCCACCTAGATTCGCACTAAACCTCTACTTTCTCCGGAGAATGACAAAGTCAATTACAACGAAGTTAGATGGATCAGTCAGCGTGCTAGCTTTGAACCGATGATAATGATTAGATTCCCCACTTCTCAGTACGTACAAGTGGTACCGGAAGCGTGACCAACGTTCGAGGTTTACGATTGATTGTAGATACATCGACATTACTCTCTGAGTGGGAAGCAGAAGAATCTCCCAAGTCTGATATTTTTTATCGAACAAGCGAATATTCCTAAAAGTAAACAAGAAGTATCCTCTCCTTTTCTCGTGGAAAAGCGGAAACGACAGGTCCGCACACTCTACTTCACAGGAAACATGGGGACATAACAAGTATCCACGACACTCAGGGATTGAAACACCGGGATATACAACTTTGACGCATATCACGCTCAGCGCTCCCAGTGAAGCTTGACTCATACCGAGTAAGGCCTACATCAAGGGCGTTGACAGGAGACCGGATGGATGATAATGAAGACGACCAGACTGTAACCTAACCGCTTTCGTACCTAAAGGCTAAACCGCCTCATGATCAACGTGCTCGTCGGAGCCTCGTCCCCGTATAGAGTAACTGAACGCTTTGCCGGATTCATGCATCGGAAATGCTCGCGCTCTCTCCCACTCCGACCTGCCACGATGATTGGCGAATTGTCCATTTCAGCGATTATTTACTCGCACTGTACATGTGTGGACGGACTCCTCTCGCTTCGTATCCAGAATTTTCAGACTCTTCTTCTGCTAGAGCCCCATGAACTCTGTTGATCGAGGGCCCACACGATCGAGCGAGAGCCACTGGCTCTTACAATCTGTAGCATTAGCTGGACCACAAGGAAGAAACAAAAGTACGGGAACATCGCATCGTCGATTTGACTTCCTAGCAGCGTGATTCTTTGAGCTCATGCGGTCCATGGGACCTTGCAGCTTCTTCAGAACCATTGTGCAAGTCCCGATGAATCAACGCCTGTTACATATGCGTTATGTAACATATGTAGTTATGCGTGGCACAATCCAGTTAAACCACAGGTAGGGTATAAAAGCAGCAACCCTTCCTTGTATCAAAAGTGTCGTCGCTAATATGGTTGAGGTTCGAACATGGAGAGGAAGAGGTCTCTGGTTCGAAAAGTAGTTTGAAGAAAAAAATTTTCGGGAAAATTTAATTTTGATTATAATTTCTGGCAAATTCCTGCAGAGAATTGAATTCCAGAAAAACGATTTCCATTTCAAGCGAGTCGATCACTGTAACAAAATTTTCCTCACTGTAACAAGAGTCCATTCTATAGAAAAACTTTTCAAAATAAAAAAATAATATATTCTTTATTTGTGATTCACATTGGTCTCAAGTTCAAATCGTGGTTTGAATTTACATTTTTGCCAGAAAATCTAATTTTGATTGTAATTTTTGACAAATCTCTCAAAAAATTGAATTCCAGAAAAATGATTTTCATTTCAAGCGAGTCGGTCAATGTAACAAAATTTTTGCTCACTGTAACAAGAGTCCATTCGATAGGAGAACTTTTCAAAATTCAAAAAAAATAATTTTTTATTTGTGGTTCACATCATATCTTTCTTTTTTGATTTATTTCTTAGTCCATATCTCGATTTGAAGACATCTATGGTTCATTTTGTAGGTCTCAAGATTCTCATCATTTTGAACCCTAGATCACCAATTTAGACAACAAATAAGAACTGTAACAAGAGTACACTCGAATTTTTTTTTTAAATTCAAAAACGAATATATTCTTTATTTGTGATTCACAGAGGCCTCAAGTTCAAATCGTGGTTTGAACTAAAATTTTTGTCAGAAAATCTAATTTGATTATAATTTCTAGCAAATTCTCTCAGAAAATTGAATTTCAAAAAAGTGATTTTCATTTCAGACGAGTCGATCATTGTAACAAAATTTTCGCTCACTGTAACAATAGTCCATTCGATAAGAGAACTTTTCAAAATTCAAAGAAAAATATATTTTTTATTTGTGGTTCAGATAGCAACTTTCCTTTTTGGTTTATTTCTCAGTCTTCAGATTTCGGTTTGAAGACATCTACGGTTCATTTTGTAGGTCTCAAGACTCTCATCATTTTGAGTCCTAGATCACCAACTTTAGACAACAAATAAAAACATGACAAGTAGACGTAGTTTTGATGAATTAACCCTTCGGAGCTAATCTCTGGAATTTTGAATTGAAACTGATTCAGGTGAGATATCCCACCGGTTATATAGTGCTACTTGGGATTTAACGAACAGCTATGAATGACCATTATCAGAAAGGAGTCGTCGTCTTCGTCATACTAGCTGTAGAAAGCCAAAGGGACGAGGAGGCCAGTTACCAGTAGAAAGTAGTAGTAGGTGAAACATGAGAGAAACACAAAAATATGTTTGTTCCGAGCACTGGCGGCAAGCGGAAAGGAACTTTGAAGTGATCTGGAGACGACAAGCGGGAACCTGAGCTAAATTTGATAAAACACGAGCTGTCTCTTCTTGTGTTGATGCGGAGACAAGATTTATCAGAATCTTGTCTCAGCATACTAGTCGTGGATTGTCATCCCGTAGTAAGTAGGAGACGTGTGTTGAAATATAGAGCTGAGAGATGCGGGTCTAAAGTGTAAGAGGGAATCACTTCCCTCCTTCATCCGTCTCAAGGAGTGACATCTGACCACTCAACATGAATTGTGATTGTTCCTAACTGTAAACCAATAGACAATTTGGGGGATCCTCCAGTATCTCAGCGTATAAAGATTGATCTAAGCTTTTCTTTTTTCGCCCCATACGTCGTTGGGTTGCTTATTCAAACATCCAAGGAATAAGGACGATTTCGGACAGTTTGTTGTTTTTATAGAACATCGACTAATCGAATAGTCTTGATAAATCATTTCAAATGGTTTGTGTAAACGTTTATGACATTATTAAAAGTATTAGTTATCAATATTGTTGAACATTGAGAGCGAGGTCACACTCTATGTTACCACACATCATCCAACAAAATGTATCTACATAGTAACAAAAAATGCGAGTAAACACGGATGACTATTGAAAGTTTTATCTATACTGTTAAACATTAAGAGGGAGGTCACACTCTACCGTTATCTCACATTATCCAAAGATACGACCCTTAAGAAATAATTGTAAAATTTAAGAAGAAGAGAAACTGAGTCTCTTATCTTTTGAAATCTTTGGAATGGAAGTATCACTTGTGATAAAATTATAGAATATACAAAAAGGATTTGTAGGAGATTTAAATTCTTGATCTTTCAGATGATGCTGGTCACGGAGGTTACAAAAGTGTACTTGGATGAGTTGGTAAGTTCGGAACTTTATTTTGTTTCATACGGATCGAAGAAGTTCTGAGTGAAAAATCTTCCAGATGGTTAACATGAGTTAGAACTTGCTGGTGTTTCTCCTCTGTCAAAAAATCTAAGTTGTTGAAGCTCTTAATATGTGTGTGAGGAAAAAAGATCATTTTATCCTCGACTTTTATGACATTTTTCACTGTCTATGAGACAATGCACTTTAGATTCTATGTCAAATGGATTGTTGAACTTATGGATGCTTATACTTTTCATCAAGATGCGAGACATGATTTTATATAGAAGTTGTCTACTTTTCCTGTCTAGAACTTGATCATGGATGTATTTGAACTTTTGAGACCATTCAAGAGTATTTTGAAGATCTCTTTCTCATTTTCCACAAAAGTGAGTACTGAGATGTTTCAAGAATATTTAAGTTTAAGTGTCTTGTTGCAATAGTCTTTTCAAACAGAGAATTAGCCGCCACACCCACTCGAATCCTATTGATATGTAACATTGGAAGTGCAAAACTGTCTATTTACTTCTCGTGGATTCTGAAAGCACACTTGAACTACAGCTGGCAGAGCAAATCTCTTGGCTAATTGAAGGGTGACATTTAGAGAGGATTGTTGAATGCAGTTTGTTTCTATGAGTATATATTCGTCTATAATATATTTATATGAAATAAATTTTCTTATTTTATAAATATTTGAGGAGTTGTTCTGGTTGCTTCTTGGTTATCTCTAATTGGTAGAGCTTCTTGAATCAATATGAGTCTTCTGCCCTCTTGCAGCGAGTATTTATGTCTAATTCCTTCTAAAGTTTAAACGAGAAGTATCTCAGATATGTATATCATGCTATTTGACATTAATATCCTATCAACTTTGAGTTGTCCAAATGTTTTTATCGGAGCGGATGAAATGACTGAATCAAATGACTTCTTGATTTAAATATCAAAAATCCAAAAAAAGGGAGTAACTTGAATAACTTCAAGCCATGCTTGCAAAAACGTTCTCCATCTTGGGGATCTTATCAGTATACTAGAGGTTGGATCACGAATAAGGATGTGAGATAAAAGAGGAGTCTCACGAATTAGCTGTTTGGGAAGAATAGTCCGACTATGAGAAAGGTCGGTGATCAAATTCAAAATCAATTTGGTGTGTATCGCTCGGAGTTGAGAACCAGGATCCATAGCATTCAACCCAGCGAAGAAAAAGAACGACATTAGACTGTACATGTCCAAGACGGAAAGTATTTATTAGAACTCTCTATTTCTAAAGATCTATTGGTTTGGATGAAACTCCAAAGCATCGCTTGGATCTTCATCAATATTATTGGTGGCGCTGGAATATGTGCTGCTGTGAACCATATTTGTGAGACGATATATCTTTTGATGGCTGTGATGCGTCCAAAAATCATTTTTTAGTTCTCCATATCGTGATAGATTGAGCTAATTTAGTAAATAATTATTTCTAGTTTTTGACATCTTCGTATTCTTGGCTAACAAGGACTCCTAGGAATCTTTCCACTTCATTACATGCTAACCAGCAGTAGGGACAATCATCTGGTTTACTTGTATTTGCCAAAGTCTCAAAGGGTATAATTGTTGTTTCCTCTGTTGATTTGTAGTTTAGACACAAATGAAAATTCAAAAAAAATATCTTGAATTATTGACATCTAAGAGACTCCTTTGAGAGAACATGTGGTATCATCTGTAACCTTTATATAGTACTTGTATTCCTTGTTGTAGATTGATACATTGAGCAGATGACTAAAGAATGTTCCTTTTGCTTCCATTATTAGCGTTGTGTATTTGTTTGTACTGAAGATCCCAATTTCTACCTCTTTGGGCACCAAAGTCTTGTTGCCGCCTCTACTATGCCATAGTTATTGTTACTAACAAGTTGGTTATACAGATGAGTCAAACCTGAGGGTACAGCGAGTTCGACTTTGACTTCTCAATCGCTCCTCTATTTCCTGCTCTATCTATTTTGCTGTCCTAAACTATCACCAACTTGTTGTTACTCATTTTCTTCAAAGAAAACACTACTGAGACCTTCGTGACTCGTTCTTGACCTGATAGCCCCAATCGTGGCTGTCTCCAAAGAAAAGAAAGAAGTCATCTCTCTCAGCTAATATTCTGTGTTTTGTGTATATGCAATTCTTCTTTACTACCCCGTGACCTACTAACGCTAGGGTTATACCTTCTTTGATGCCCCTTGAGTTTAACAACAATGGAGCATTCAAACTGAAATACTTGCACCTCGTTAGGAACTTTTTAATTAGTTACTGTTAAACACTCAATGATCATCAAAATGTGCGTCGAAAAAATCTCCTTCCAATGCGTTCTATATAATCTATTTTTGATTAAAACTTTACTGTGTTGATATATTTTGAAATCATGACTAATTTAGATAATATCATTTTTTACTCTCTTTTGTTACGAGATGACTAGGTGAAATCCTTGTAGACTTTCTTTGGTGTGCATTGAATCGCTATCATAGACCATCTACTGTCTATGTCTTTTAGTGGGGATCCACCTCATGTCTGCAGACACACAAAAAATGGAGATAAAAAGAAAAGATCAGAATAAACCAATGGAAAAACTCTTCACTGTGGAATATTATGCGAGGATTACCAAACCAAAATAGAGAGAAAAACTCTCAAAACAATAGCTATGTTTAGCATGTGAAACCTCTTGAAGTAAGGAGGCTAGAGTCTCCATGAGTTGAGTCACATATGGACCATCTCTCCCAACTAACAAATGTGCCTCAACTTATTTTTTGTAAACCCTCCGTTAGCGCTATAGTGTGTTTGTGGATCGATTAGTCAATGAAACCAACGTGTGAGATTTAGAATTTTGATGACGAAGTGCTACACAATTATCGTCCGGGTTTATCGGAACGGTTTCCCTGATGAGTTTGGAGTTTGAGCGAAAAAGTGTGCTAGGTGGGTTTTATCAACGAGCAAATGGATGACATAACTCAAAAAATAATTTTCAAAAGTGATCCATGGATCTCTTCTCCACATCACTTCTCGAGTTTTGTTATTAGCGGAAGTGTAAAATCCTACAAGACACTAAATTTTTGACGAGGTGTAGTTAAAATTGGAGGAGTCGGTTGAAAGAGATATTGATATCGTTGGAAAGCTTAGGATGAGATATTTTCGATGCCACCAACATATTTAGATTTGATTTGGGTTTAGTTTGAACCAAAGTTTTTGTACTTTGGTTAGTTGGGAGAAGTGATATATGGATCACTTCTTCTTGTGACTGATGTATATTCTTGTAAGGAAGTCCACTTGAGATAAATTTGATATAGTTAAGAAAGGTTTTCTAAGTACTTCTCACTCAGACTGGTAGATTTTGGTTTAGAGTGAGAGCTTAGGAACCACAGACTCTTGAAGTCCTACTGTAATTGTACTTATAGAGGAAGCTTATAACGTGTAAATAAATTCATTTTTTGGTTGGAGAAGACAATTTAGTGTTAGCTATGTTCATTGTGGCCAGACGACATCTCCAACAGCCAGATACCTGGTGTATACTTCATGCAAACAACGATATGATAACGCATTATGCAATTCAATACTGATCATCTGTTGCACATAAACGACATATCATTCTAGTGATGACGTAGTGTTTGTAAGTTATCCATCTGTATATGTGCTAATGGACTCAGTATATCCATAAAATTCGGATGAAAATATCCAAAGAAAAACTCATGGAAGAGACGAGGTGAAGATGTACTAGATTGAATGAGAAAAAGAAGAGATGTATGTTATATGGGGGACTATCATGAGAGAAGGGATTGGCTTGATAAACCCAAACAAAAGTTTATGCTTTGGTGATACCTCAAGTTCTTGCAAATGACTTCGTCAGAAAAAATCTATCAAGAAGTTATTTTCCAGTCGTAGTGTTGACGTGACATCCACAATGTATTTGATTAGTCGACTTGGAATTGAATCGTGATGGTGAGGAATAAACTGAATTTCCAAAATTAACACAATATCATCATACGATGAAAGATTACAAATGATTATATATTGTCATTTGTATACTTGATGCACCGAGGAGGGAAATTAAATATAAGCTTAAAAACACGTCTGAACAAATGAACCCAATAAAAAGTCCAGTTTGAGAAAAACTTATAAGTAAGAATGATATTAATTTACATTAATTATGTTTATAACATAAATGACTTACTATCTTATATCTTAATTTTTAACGCAAGTAGACCTCTCTATTTATTCATTTAGAAGGTATCTCTTGTCATTTTACTTATATTATGTAAGTTCATGAATAAACGTGCTATATATTAATTAGGTACATGTGTCATGAGGAGTAGTGTTGTCGCACGAACTATAATTAAGACTCTATAATAAATTTTTCCTTTTAGGGTAGTGTAGTTAGGGTTACGCATGTTTCTTTTCAAATCAGAGTAACCACTCAAAATCCTAGTTCGCAACGTTTACACTTACATATCTTTTGCTAGTCGTGAGTCTTTGCTAAAAGCTCTATGTGCACAGCGATGACAAACATGGAGATGTTCCGTCTCTGTATCATTACTGAACGAGGTGAAAGTCAAAAGTTTATCTTATCCTTGTTGCGACAGTTCGAACATAACGTGGAACGATATGACAACATTCATAGTTGTTTAGAGGAGTTGTGGAGTTTGATTTTGACTTTTTCGGGGTTTCTTTTTGCAAGGATAGAATAAATCAAAAATTTGAAAAAGCTCTGAAATGTCTAGACTCCAAATCCTGTAAGAATCATCGAAAGTGATCAAGCCAATTTTCTGTTCTAGGTCGAAATAGCCATCTAGGTGTCAGAAATTGCCGTAATCTCTTTATTTAGAACATTTTTGTTCATATCTCGGTGCTAGAATTTGATCTCAGGCTAAAACTTCGTGTGTGTATTCAATAGGTCCTCTTTTGCATGTAAGTTAAAGAGTCTGAACCATCATATTTTTCCTCTCCTTGAGTGTTAAAGTTCACCGTCCGATCCTATTGCTACTAGTTAGACCTGAATTTCACTTTCTGAGCATATTAGAGGATCCTACACACCTGCGTGAGTGCTTATAGCGCCATGTTGTAACCTGAAAAGCTTACTCTTGAGTAAACAATCATAGCCAGAAGTCCGGCGCTTTCCTAGATAGACAGATCACACTCCGACAATGTCAAAAGATTGACGTGTCATTAGCCAAGTCGATCCGTATATCTGGTCCCTTCAAAGTATCCAAATCCTTCATATTGAAAGCAAAAAAGTTCATGTAGCTCTTCAGAAATCTCTGAACTCTTCGTCTCTCCTCTCCTCTGCTATAACCTTGGGTCCAATCTCTAGCTCCCAAGTATCCTCTGTCATCATGTTAGAGGTAGAAGATGAAGTCATTGATTGCTATCTTGCAGCCTCTGGAGCAGTTTTCTTTTGCTCATCACCAACAACCTCCACTGTCACTGTGTGAAAAACTCCTATAGTCCTAGTTGCAAGCTCCACACTCTCTCCTATGACATCTCATGATGTCCAAAGATGACGAACTCCACACGTCTCGCCCCCAGCCTTTGCCTCCACCAACTCGATAGACAAAGAGCTCAAAAGTGTCTGAGCAGTAAAACGGCGATCACATCCGACGCTACTCAGCCAATCCAAGGCTAACAATCCATGTCAAGCAATTCAAGTCCATTGCTTGATTCAATACTTGACGACGTGAAGCCTCCAACACCGAAGCTGCCGTTGTACCCGTAACGAAACCTATCGCTCGCTCTCTCTCATCAACATTGGACTCCACCAACTACCGTAACTGAGCATCCCACACAAGCTCAGATCCTCCATCTCTGTAAGTATGTGACGCTCTCACTACTTGAGATCGTCGTCTTGCATCCAAGATGCCATCAACTGTGAGGTGTGCTGGTTGTCTCACTGCATCGTGTGTGCGCTTGAGCACCTCCCTCGATAACAAGTTCGTCCACCACAACCGTGGACGATATGCACGAGACCTCACTCTCGCTGCATCTAACAACACTGCCAGTCCGATCAAGACCGCATCTGGTGCACACTCGTCATCATTTGTGTACGAGCATCACCCAACAAAGGAACATTCTCCAAGATGTACGCTAGAGAATCCACATGATGCATCTGGAGATGTCATAAGATCCATAACATCTCTCAGAACATCCTAGATCGCTGATCATGTAAACCCTGACCTCTCCGAGCACGCGTGTGATCTTGACATGGTCACCCGACTATCATCAAGTAAATGGTGTCAACAAACGTGAGATCCTACGCACTAACAGTGAAATATCCGACGGTAATGTTTGCTTGTATCTTCTAATAGCTGATATGGACAACAACTCAGGATATCTCTGCACCAAACGTGTCACATGATGCAATGAGATGTGTCTCGCAACCTCATCTCTCTCCACATACAAGTATCGTTGTACTTGTATGCCTACTTGCAATATTGCAGCCAAAACTGTGTTGATTCCTCCAAACAGCTCAGCACACATACACCCTCCTCTGGATACTGTCACACAATGAGAGTCGTATCCAACAGTGATAAGGTCACAGGGTCAGTAGCACTAACAACTCTTTGTTCCTCTACTGGTGGTACAAAGACTTCACTCCAAACCTGCTGCACCAACCGATCAGCATATTGCTGCAACTCTCCACTTGAACTCCAGAGTGGAACATCCAAGGCAGATGATACTACCGTAGACATGCTAGGCATGTCCTCCATCTCCTCAAAGATCGAAGTATCCTCCGCATGGACATTGCCTTCTAACAACTCGTCCAGCCAAGTGATCACCGAACTGAACCCTGCAACGGATGTCATCGTCCTTGGTGAAACCTCCGTTGTCTCAACTCTAGCACTGAATCGCACTGGTAAGCGGCTCACTCATCCCTCATCGGACTGCCAACCTGATCTGTAAGATGTTGTCTCCACCCAACAGTCGATCACGAACCCCATAGGATATAACACAGCACCTCCAACCAATACATCATAAGACTCTGCGGCCGTAACAATGACCTTGGTCCTCACCATGGAGCCATCCGTGGGATGATCTGTTCGAACTCTCACCGTCAGCATCTCGCGCGTCATGTGTAGAGCTGTACTCCATCCTCCTAGAGATGTCTGTAGCTGAAATGGACATTTCTCCACCTTGGACTTCTTCAGATCCAAACCAATACACGCCGCCTTCCCCAACATCAACGATTGGGCTCCAGAGTCTAACAAGACTTTCTGTGGTAGATACACCTTCCCTGAAGGTGCCACCAAACAGAAGATACCACTTCTGTTCTCCAGCAACACCACACCTGGTGCCAAACCAGCACGGTCAATCGCCGATCATAATTCGAATTGAAACAATTTAGTCAAGATATCACCTAGCCGATGTTGTGTCGTACATCGTGAAGTAGAGATGACTGGCTAGAAAAAAAAGCAAGCACTAGGAAAAGAATTAACTAAGTTTTCATATAAAATCACACAGTTGATTTATTTACACTTCCCTACTGCTCTACTACACAAGATATACAATTTACGAATGAACGTACGCAATTGGAGTTCGTGTAGTGTCCACTCAACCCTCTTGAAAGACTTACAACGTAGTTTCCAAGTCGGAGTTAATCGTAAATTTATAAATTTGTATTTTTCAAAATTATATATCTTATCAAGATCATTATCTGATAATAGAATAAAGAAACTATTGAGATAAATAAACACCCAAGACCAGGTAAATAATACATGACAACTTTCAAATTTCTTAAGTTATAAATACACTGTTGATAAAAATGAATTTACAATCAACGTTACTTTGTTGTTTAGGGTTAACTCACTCCTCTCACCAAATAATAATTTTAGTATTTTGAGAAAAGACCCTAAGGTTTTAGTATTCATTAACTTAAGGCTTTAGTATTCATTAACTTGTACATGTTAAGTAAACATAAATCATTATATAATACAATAAAAAATCAATCATTATTCATACAATAAATTTTATACTTATATATATCTGATACTTAATTAGTATGTATTCATTATGACGTTTGAAATTTCTTATGAGATTATACAAATAAGCAATAAATAGCTTTTATTTTAAGCATTTTATAAACTGAAAAAACATCAAACTTACATAAACGTGAAAGTTATAACATGTTAAAGTTTCCATATTAATTAACAAAATTTTAAATATATATTTAATAATAAAATTTTAAAAATAATAAAACCTTATCACATGATTTATTTCTTACTTTTATGTGACTATATGTTATTGTATTATACAAATTTTGTACGTGAAAGTCGTCTTGGAAAATACGAGGTTCTTGGCTATAAAAATATCGTGTGTATTTGAAAAATGACGAGAAGAAGAGACACATACAATTGTATGAGATTTTAGATATATCCAAACTTCACTTTATATACACGTCCGTTATGTACCACAAAAATGAGGTGAGTAGACTTTAACAGTATATAGTCTTGACCCAAGTCTCTAAACTAGTATGAGAATCCAATCCTGAGAAAAGAATAACGAAGCTTAACTTGACGCAAAGGAAACACCCCTTTGTTAACAGTTAGCTTCACAAGAACGTCTCAATATCTTACAGCTGCATCCATCATAGCACCACTGTCATTGCTCAGTATATCACTAGCTCACTATCAGATCACTCTAACTCAAATGAGGATCGAGAGTGCAACCTACGTAACTAGCAATACACGAATCGTAACTAGTATCCAAATCAAAGCTCACATCGTCTCCACTGCTCACTATACCACTAACTCGATGATCGATCGTCTAATCCAAATGAGAGTCGAGAGTGCAGCCTATGTATCTAACCATATAGCGAGAATCATGTCAAAAGCCGAAGTAGACATCCAATCCATAGTAAAGAAGTCGAAGAACATCGTATGGTCTTCAAAAACCGAAAGGGTCCTTCCTCTTGACTCTGTGAGCTTCAAGAACTTTAAGACCCGACACTCAACAGCCAAGATAATTCCAACTTTTGATCGCATACGATCAGACTCCTAAACCTCTTCTTTGTAGTCCAAATCCTCACACATTGATAAAACTGACCGCTTGATCTCATATTCGGCTTCCCTTGTAGATAGATCTGACTACATAGATCCCAATAAGACATCAAACAAGTTTGGAGTCATCTTCGCAAAACCACATAAGAAATTTGGTCATATGAAGCAACAAACAAACGTAAATTGATCTCCTACAGCTCAAATTCACTCACCCCACACAAACCAACAAACCAACAACCCAACTCACGTACAATCTTCTCCTTTTCGTAGGTGAAGACTTCTTGATCACGTTAACATCAAGAACGAAGAGCTTAGCCCACCAATCGTGAAAAACAACCCAACCTCAAGTCGCAAGTGAACTAAAATATGATATAAACGTTATCTTGTGCTCCAAACTTGCACACGCTCAGCTTTTTGCATTCTAGACTTCTTTGCATATTCACCCCTCTTCCAAGTTCGGAAGAGAGAGAATATACATGGCTTTCAATTTATGTCTTAACCCTTCCTCTTGGAAGGGTTAGGCTATAAATTAAAAGCTGAAAAACTGAAAGTGTTTATACTGGTAGAAAGCAGACGCATTAATATCAGAAAGAGGTTCAGTCCCGAGGTGTTGCTTATGGATTTTCAGTGACTGCAATGACAACGTGTAATCAAAGCAATGTAGAATTTAAATTTAGTCATTTAAATTCAGTTAAGTATATTTAGAAAACTTTGACTGTCTAAAAATCCACCCTTTCTATGTTCTCTCAGAATCGAAACAAACACCAGTATTATTTATTATCTATTTTTGAAACCAGTTTTCAATCAATGTTTTATGAAAATTTTGTAGTTTGTTTGATATTTGTTGTTTTCCTTCCTTGAGGCAAAAAGGCACTTTGGATGCATATTATGTGCTCAACAGAGATCATCTTTAGGTTACACTTATACTTTTGACTTATTACATACCCTAAACTAGATGATTCAAGCAACTGGCTGATTATAGAGTCTAATAAGCAAAATTAAGTGCGCGTCACAGCAGAGTTTATTCGGCTCTGCAACCATATACAATAAAATAAGCCACTCTCGTGCGTGATGGAAGAGGTAAATATGCATAAAATTAATTTATTACCTAATCTTTTCGTCAGAAAAGGTTAGATAATAAATTAATCTTAAACATTTTTCATCTGGTATTGAAAATAAATGAACCGCATATATATCCTCGACAGCACGCCTGTCCACGCTCTCCTTATGGTTTATGTCCGGCCTCTTTCACGTTCTCAGATTAGACAAATAGTTAATAGTTATATAATTTATTAATCTTTCATATAAATTAATTTAAAAATGTTCGATTAACATCCATACATTTTCTCATTAACAGCAAGTCAGCAAGTCAGCAAGCGGAAGTTCCTCACGCGAGAGCAAATGCCAGACCTAGCAAAACCCTACAATAACTCCCTGTCTAGCACAGAGAAAACTGCTTTTTCTTGTGGCTAGCACCCACTCCACTACTCCTCGCACGACCACATAGACAAATAAAATACCCATGCTTTCACTTCAAACCTCTTAATTCAACCAATCCGCCGAATTTTGCTCCCCGATCTTCTTGCCTATCATCTTCCTTTTCCTCGACCGAAATGCATCGAGCATGCATATTTCGTGTTAGAATCAAATGAAATATTTACATGTCTGGGAGCATTTCATGGCAAAGAAGCTGGCATATGCAAGCTGGCTAACGATATTTTGCTTGTTTTCGGAAAGTCTTTTTACAAACTTTAGTAAGGAAAAACATCTCTGTACATATATGGACTCCCTAAATAAATTCTCCAGATATGGATCCTATCATCCATTTTATGACGTGGTCGAATTCACTTTCACAAGTTCGATCTTCTGGCTACTCCCTTCATCGTTCCATTAGATAAAATCCCTGACTTCTTGAGGGGTAGGTTGACAAGTACTAAAACATTCGCTTTGTTTTAGTATCTTTGAAGTATACTTCTCCCGGTACCATCTCGATCATCAAATAAGGCTTCTACATAATTTTGGCCATTTTCTTCCCGCGGAACTTCCAAGCTTTGGGCTTGAAAGCTCATCCGACAGACCTTGCGAGGGGACTGGAGAGCCGATCGAATAGTTGACCTTTCTTTCTCGTTGTAGAAGTCAAGAAGAATCATGAATGTCGAGAAGTGTGATGTGAACTTCCTCTTATATATTACTGACCTTTTCGTTTATGCTGGGACAGGAAGAATATGAAACTAGTTCCTGTGAGAACTTAGTCATGTACTGAGAAGGAAAGGACTGATAAGCTTGGAGTGCGCATCAGCTCTAAGAAACGTGAAAGCACACATAACATACATCTCGACCAGAGATTCAGGAAAGCAACGTATACCTTTAACAGGACTGATATTTGTATATCTTTCTCCATATAAGATTTCACACTCCATTTAATGGAAGCTTTAAATACTTATATCAAAAATATAGTGAATGTTTGTAAAGGAGAAAGGGAAATCAGATAAATAGATGAAGTACGGTTAGGATAAATATAGATTTTACCTCTTTGGAAATGACGGGATTTATTGCCACGTTATCACAAGAAGCTTGAGTGTTTGAGTGTGTAATATCGTTATCGTGTTACTGACCGATTACTGTAGACAACGTTGTTATCACGTTGAGATAGCTACACAGTAGGATACAAGTGTATGTTGAGTCATTATTAAGTTCGGATAGCGAAAGTATTACAAGCGAGAGAATGATGTTAACACATACAAACAAGAAAATCCCAGAGGAGTGGCTACTCAACCATAGTTCACCGCAGTACTGATAGTTAGTAGAGCAATAATCATCAGATGTGGTTCGATAAAACAACAAGTACTTAGTAAATAGGTAAATGGTAAATGTTATTACCTGTCCCTTGAGGTCTTCACGGACCAGGGGACTGTCCATGTGAGTCCACCACAGCAAGACTCTGACTGGAAGTTTCGTTAACAGTCTGCAGCACATGCATCTCCAACCGTATCCATAAGAGATCCGTTTCTGTGAATTTGTGTTAATTGTGGGAGGAGATCTAGCCGTCAGATCTTTCTGAAATTTGACCTGTAAGTAGAGATTTTAGTATCCTACCTACGTGACGAGTTTGAGAGGAGACTGAGCTGTAGATCTGTACCTATCATGTGTGAAAGTTCGCTGTTTTTTCTGCCGAGTTGTATCGGTAACGATATCTACTCTAGGTCCCGAGTCTTGTTAGCGACAGCTGGCAGAAAAGCATCCAGTGTGACGTTTGTATTGCTTTGGGGAGTATTCTAGGCGTGGATACGACTTTAGCGACCTACGTTGTAACCACGTCATGTGGTTGTCAAGTTCGCACTCAACGTGACAAAGTGTGATCCTTGACCTGTAAAGTCGACTACATGTCTAGCCTAGTCTCTAGTATTGAAACATGTTACGGTGCATGCATTAGAACTTTTCACCCAGACGACCTACACGTGGATGAGTATGACGGGACCAAACATGCGATGTGCATGTGTGCCACCTCATCGGTCCGTGTGGCTTGGGTTGCTCGATTAGGGAGCTTGCACCTATCCTTGTTTTGTGTTCGGAGCTTTTAAGAAAAGGAGAGTGACCTGTGTGGGGACATTCGATCTGAAGAAAAATTCAAGAGGTTGTTCGTGGAGAGATCGTAGTGATCTATGAGATTGTATCAGACGTTCTAGGAACCGAGATACCCTTGTAGTTGGAGTGCAAATGTTGTGAGAGATGGACGAAAGACTCTACTTACCGCCAAGATTCTCTTTTCGAAACCCTTTCCAGATTAAATTGATGTACATGGAACGAGTTCATTTCCAACAGTTTCTGATAGGATCCTTCGGGCATAACTTTACCGCGCAAGTCATGCTCTCGCCTGTCCCTATGATCTAACCTGTTGTCACTTACGGCCAAGAATGAGATCTCACCGTCTTTATCCTCATCTAATGAAGGATGGATCTAAATCAGCTCCCTCCTGTAAACTTTAACACCGAGTGCGAGATAAGACACATCTGTCGACCCAAAGTCATGTATGAAGCCTTAGTAGTGAGAAACTTCGGAGAGGAATACTACCGAGAGATCATGTCATCACATATCTCATTTGTCGTTTGCATGATCATCCAACGTTTTCGTGTGGTTATCTTGACCCTTACTGAGAGAAAGAAAATGCTTAGTTATCGAGGAAGTCAGAGAGAAATCTACGGGATACTAATCGCTCTGCTGTGCATCGATCGCTAGCCACAGCCAGAAGGTGCGTCCTTGCTCAAAGGAAAGGCTCTCGCTACGACATATTTGGTGCTTCCACTGAGAGCACGCTTTGAGGTGGTTGAGTGAGTTGTTGCCGAGGAGTGGTAAGTATGAATCTTCTCGAAGCAATGGGGACGAGTGGAGGAGGAGTGGACGATCTACTTCGAGCATTGACGATGTTGTTGAGACAACAACAAGGAGGCGATGTTGGGGAGCAGAAGTCTACAAGAGCTCTACAGGCAGTGGTGAAGAAGTTGGGGAGGTTTGATGGAAGGAACATCACGAAGTATGTTCGGGAGTATATTTGTGAGATGGAATCGTGTGCTTGAGACAGAGATGATTTCTAGTTTCGAGTTGGCTGTGATACCTGAGATCCGTAGTCAAGTGACAAAGCTGAAGGATGCAGGGACGAGTTCTTGGGAGGAGTATGAGCAGAGGTTGAAGAGTGAATTTTTTGATGATGATGCGGATAGAGTAACCAAGAGAACGATCTTGGAGTGGATAGAGCAGCGTCCGGAGAATGAGATGACACCAAATGAGTTGCTGCGTGAGTTTGAGAAACGGTTTTGTCAATTGTCTCCATCCGAGAGGACAACGCTTGACTTAAGGAAGACAAAACTTTTTCTAGAAGCTGCTGATGAAAATCTAGAGGACAAGCTTTTCTTGATGCTAGCAGACAAAGGAGAAGAAGGAGGAGTGAGCACAGACTGGAGAAAGGTAGAGGAAGCTGTTACTATTCTCACGAAGCAGAAACGTGGAAGAGCTAGAGCTGCAACCTTGAGGTCTGATGTCTCTTTAGCTCCATTGCCCAAGCCTGCCAATAGCAAGATTGAAGATTCTGCAATCGATGAGTTGGTTAAGGGTCTAAGAGAGTTAAAGATAGAGATGACAGAGCTAAAGCATAGTCGAAGTCCTGGTGATACCAATGCGTCTTCAACTAGCAGAAATTTTGTTAGAAGATGTATCTGGTGTGACAGTACTGAACACCAACGTCGGGATTGTGAGGAGTTTTCCGAAGCTCTCAGAACCGGAGTCTGTGAATTTTAGAGATGGAAAGATTCATCTCGCCCAAACTGGTGCGTCGTTGAGTACCAACTTTGGTAAGGGAGGAATGAAGAGTTTGGTGAGAGGTCAGGTTGGTATAGCTACGGCGATATGCACAATAGAGCCAGAAACATTTACGACTGAAGTAGATGTACCGGTTGTAGAAGCTGTTAAGAGCAATATAGTTGAAGTTTCACGAGAAGTAATGTTATGAGGTGCGAAGACAATTCGCCGCATTACTGGATGGGATGATCTTGTAGAGGCAAGGTGTGTCAAAGCTTACTTGGTACAAGAGAAGCATGTAAGTTGGCAGGATGCGATTGTGGAAGAGAAGAGGAGACGTGATGATGATGTTGCTGATCCGGAGGAGGCTACAAGGAGAACCCGAGCCACTAAGAGGAAAAGGCAACAAGAGACATCACCTTCCGATATCCCTTCGACGTCTCAAGGGGCATCTACATCTGAACCTATGGTTGATGTTCCTATTCATGACACGGAGATGAGAGAGAAAGACAAAGGAGCTTCTTCAAAAGGCAAAGGTAAAGCACCGACCTACAGACTACAGTCTGATATAGAGACCAGCACCAACTTGAAAGAGATTCTTGAAGAGAGAATTTTGGATGCAAAGATAGATTTTTCTTTGCGAGAGGCCTTGGGAATAGCCAAACGTGACTTTCATGAGTTGATCATAGATGTGATCAAGAGAAAGAAGCAGATGACTGCAGATACAGTGATGATGAAAGCATTGGATACTGACATCACTGGGGAAGAAGATGAAGAGTTAGGTCGCGTATTTGCCCAAAAGCATGTACTACATGCATCGAATGGAAGAGAGGCAAGAGTTTCAGACTGTGCTGCAGAACATGACGACGAGAAGCAGCATGAGAGTCACTATTCTCGAGCATATTGAGCTCGTGCAACTACAGAGACAAGGGTCCGACTAGGTAACTTGTCAGAGGCTATAGTGGCGTTGGTAGATCACGGTTCGGAGATTAATATCATGTCCAAAAACGTTTACGAGAAAGGGAAGTGGCCAATCGACACAAGACATGGATGGGTTCTTCGTGCTGCTAACAACCAAAGAGGTGAACTTTTTGGTGCTTGTCCAGCTGTCAAGACTCGGATAGGAGATGTAGAGATAGAACAAAACTTTTTTGTTCAGAGTGTAGCTGCTTATCTTGTGATCCTTGGTCAACCATACATTACTGCGTCTAGGATGGAGACGAAAGTAATGGACGATGGGTCTCATTATGCTCGTATCAGAAGTCAAGATGGTATGAGGACGGTACAGTTTCTTACTATACGTACGGTTCATGAAAGGAACAGAGAGAAGCTGAGGGACAGTCCCTTAAGGACTGACAAAGAGTTTTTGGATTTTTGGTTTGCACTCCTGTAGAGCGAGAGTATGGGAGTGTTAATAGGAGAAAGAGCCTTCCGCTAGCGCCAGAAGATGAAGAAGAGATGTTTAAATGTGGATTTGCTCAGTTTTCTGAAACATGTGTAAATAGATTTTGAGTGGTAGAAGAGATGAATAGTGTACAAAGACGATGTGTGAAGAAGCAGGAAGATCTCTTCAAAACTCAAGGAGTTTTGTTAGATCAGGAGTTCATTAACGGGGTGTATGAAGAAGAGGGCTTTGAAGATACTCTTGAGGAGGTTTTGTCGTTTATAAGCACCGATTCTTTGGTTAATGGATTAGTCGCGATCCGTTCACGTGAGTTACATGAGGAGATTACAAGATTCGTCGAGGATGGCTACAAGGTTCAGCTTCAGATGAGAGGAGATCATGAGTTGGAGTTAGAAAGGAGTAGAGCTATGAAACACCAAGAAGCACAGGTTCATACAAAATACAAGACCGTGGCGCGTAAAGTGAAGCCGATGGCTACTCAACTACCTGAAGACTCTAACAAGCAAGTGGAACGAGCATCGACTGAGCCAGTTCTGCAGGATTCACAGAGAGTAGGGCACAAGTTCACAGAAGAGACACTCAAACGACTGCAGGTTGGAGGGGGTGAGTTTCTCACTGAGGAAGAGAGAAAGCATTTTCATGAGATGTTGAGAAGGCATGGAAAGGCTTTTGCTTTCAGTGCAGAAGAGATTGGATGTGCAGATACGAGTGTCGTAGCACCCATAGTGATTTTCACTACTACCACATGTGCCTTGAGACTTGAAGCTTATACCAGTGCCACGAGCTATGTTGCCAAAGCTTGTTGAATTGTTGAAAGAGAAGATACGCATGGGTATTTTAGAGCCATCTATGGAACCTTACTCGAGTCGGTGGTTTACTGTACCTAAGAAGTCAGGGGCTCTTAGGTTCATCCAAGACATGCAACAGGCTAACAAGGTGACTATTCGGAACATGAGACCCATAGTAGATGAAGTTGCAAAAGCTTTTGCTGGCCGTGCTATCTACTCGATTGGAGATTTATACTCTGGGTATGATCAGTTCCAGTTGGCAATAGAGAGCAGAGATCTCACCACCATGCGCATTCCACTTGGGCTTGTAAGGATGTGCACATTACCACAAGGAGCGACAAACTCTGTTGCTCATGTGCAAAATGCAATGAATAGGATTTTGAGAGAATTCATTCCGGAGAAGACCATACCTTTCATAGATGATATTTCTATGAAAGGGTGTGCGGTCGAAGACAAAGATGAGAAGCTGACTGAGGATGGATGTCGAAGATTTGTGGTTGATCATATTCACGATGTGGAGATGATCTTAACAAGACTTGAGGAGGTAAATCTCACTCTTTCAGCAGAGAAGTCGAGCTTTGGAGTACCAGAGATTGTTGTTGTTGGTCATCTTTGTGGAGCTTTTGGCCGACGTCCGAACCCATCAAAGGTTGATGCCATAGGGAGGATGAAAGATTGTGCCAACACCACAGAGGTTAGGAGATTCTTGGGAGCTTGTTTGTTTTATCGAGTGTGGATTCCTCATTTTGTTCATATGTCTGAACCGTTGTATGAGTTGCTGAGGAAGCGGAGAAGGTTCACTTGGGTTGAGGAGCAGAGGGTCGCTATGGTGCGACTAAAAGAAGCATTGACATCACCGTCAGTTCTACGAAAGTTAAGCTATGATTGTGGTAGACCCATAATCAATACTGTTGATACTAGTCCTATCGCTATAGGTTGGACAATAGGGCAGGATGATGGTGAGGGAAAGAAGTTTGCAACAAGATTTGGTGCTCGTATACTTACGGATCGACAAAAGAGATACCTTCAAGTCAAACGAGAGCTCTGAGCGTTGTAACTGCAATGAAAGTTGAGAAGGAGTACCTCATTGGAGCACATGTACTACTTGAAACTGATTGCTTATCTTTGTTGGGAATGATAACAAACTGCACAACGTCTGATATTGCTATGTTACGTTGGATAGCTTACATTAGGTCGTTGAATCCAGAGTTGAGGCACATAGCAAGAAAGATGAATTCGATGACAGACATGTTGTCTAGAGCTAGGTACTCTCAAGAAGAAGATATGGAGGCGGAAGATATGGATGAAGATGATGCAGAGGAGGGGCAAGTTCTACAACTATCAAGCGAGGACCGGAGTCGCTTGGATGGCGTTCTTCCTTTCAAGGAAGAACTCTACTGTGGGAGGCTCAAGGAAATCGGACGCTATCTAAGTACTCTTCAGAAGTATGAAGAATGGACACAGAAAGTCTTCAAGGAGATACGACATCAGGCCTATGGCTATCTATTACGAGATGGATATTTGTGGAAGAGGTCAAAGAGGAGAGATGGAGTACCCTTGAGAGTAGTGGATGATGCAGAGACCAAGAAACAAGTACTCGAACAATTTCATGATACCTTATGGGCAGGACATCGAGGTACATGGGCAACCTTTACCAAGATCAAGGAGAGGTATTGGTGGAAAAGATCTTATCGAGATGTAGAGAAGTTTGTTGGGTCATGCATTAAATGTCAATTCCAATCCAAGATTCAGTATAGAGATGGATTGAGACCCACATATCCCTTGTCCATTCATTTCCAATGGGTTTTGGATTTGGTTGCCATGCCATCAAGAATTTGGGGCATGCGTCATTTAGTTTTGGCTTGGGAAGAACTATCTAACTTTGTAGAAGGGAGGGCTCTACGCACCAAAGCTACTGAGTCTGTCTGTCGATTCATATTAGAAGATATCGTTTCTAGATATGGAAGCGTGGGGAGAATCCGTGTAGATAAAGGAGAGTTGAATGCAGATGAAGCACGTGAGTTCTTCAACAAATATGGAATACGATTGAAGTTGACCACTTCGATGAACCCGGAAGCGAATGGGAAAAGTGAACGGGGACATCCACCAATCATCCAAGCATTGGTGAAAGCGTGAAGGGGCCGTCATGGGGACTGGCCTAGACTTCTTCCTTTTGCATTGTGGGCTGATAGGACTACTCATAGTACTGTCACTGGTTACATGCCTACAGAATTGATGACAGGTCAAAAATCTATCATGCCGGCGGAAGGAGACGTTCCTACTTGGGTATGTCTACCTTGGGAGGATGGTTTTGATAGGGAAGGACTATTAGCACTACGAATTCAACAACTTGAGCGACGTGAGGAGGACCTCGAAGAAGCATTGGTCAAACTCAAGGAGGCGAGGTTGAAGAACAAGGAGCGGTTCGACAAGACAAATCGACTGCAAAAGAAGCCAATCCGAGAAGGTGACTGGGTCATAGTATATGACAACAGTTTGGATAACCAACACAGCACTATCAAGAAGTTTGCACGACGTTGGTTTGGTCCTTATGTTGTTGTTTTCATTCACGACAACGCCACATATGGTTTGCGAGAATTGGATGGTACACTGTTGAAGTTACCCATTGCTGGTAAAAGGGTCAAGGTTTTCTGAAGACGTGAAGGATTTCTTGATTTCTATGAACTTCTTGAGTCTGATTCTAATCTTTCCATGCCTTATGCGAGAGAAGATGATGATGAACCTGACAATTCAGAGCAGGATGAGGAATACGATGATGACTATGGATAACAAGTTGACACATACCGGAGGATGTGCATGTTTGGAGGTGGGTGAATGTCCTGTTGTGGGACCAGTTAGTATGTAAATTATGCGTATAAGTGCGTTTTGCGCACAGTTGTAGAAGTTGTGGTGTAATGGGATTTAAAACTTTGCTCTTATGAGCTTAGAATGCTCTATTATCTGCTGGAGGTCTCCATGGGGCAGAAAGGACAAGGTTGAGTCCTTTAACTTCCCATTGGTCCACCAAAAAGTGAAGATAACTTGTCATCTACCTAAGTGTGCGCTCTGGGAGGATCGAGAGACTTTCACGAGGAATTTTGGAGATCAGAGGGCATGGACGGAGAGCTCTCGACGGGATGAGCAACCTGAGTCCAAATTTCACTCGACTTGGAGGTCCAGGGCATACGTTATGGTATTTTGAAGTTCATAGTGATGGGAGTACATAGCTTTCTCTTCCGATTGTTTTGTGTTCGGAGCTTTTAAGAAAAGGAGAGTGACCTGTGTGGGGGCATTCGACCTGAAAAAAATTCAAGAGGTTGTTCGTGGAGAGATCGTAGTGATCTATGAGATTGTATCGACGTTCTAAGAACCGAGATATCCTTGTAGTTGGAGTGCAGATGTTGTGAGAGATGGACGAAGGACTCTACTTACCGCCAAGATCCCTTCTTTTCGAAACCCTTTCCAGATTAAATTGATGTACATGGAACGAGTTCATTTCCAACAGTTTCTGATAGGATCCTTCGGGCATAACTTTACCGCGCAAGTCATGCTCTCGCCTGTTCTTGTGATCTTACATGTTGTCACTTACGGTCAAGAATGGGATCTCACCGTCTTTATCCTCATCTAATGAAGGATGGATCTAAATCAGCTCCCTCCTGTAAACTTTAACACCGAGTGCGAGATAAGACACATCTGTCGATCCAAAGCCATGTATGAAGCCTTAGTAGTGAGAAACTTCGGAGAGGAATACTATCGAGAGATCATGTCATCACATATCCCGTTTGTCGTGCCCATGATCATCTAACGTTTTCGTGTGGTTATCTTGACCCTTTACTGAGAGAAAGAAAATGCTTAGTTATCGAGGAAGTCAGAGAGAAATCTACGAGATACTAGTCGCTCTGCTGTGCATCGATCGCTAGTCACAGCTAGAAGGTGCGCCCTTGCTCAAAGGAAAGGCTCTCGCTACGACAGCGGTTCTTATCATTTGGGTTGAAGAACGCCCCTGCTGAGTTCCAAAGAGTGATGGATAGAATCCTAGCAAGATTAGATTTTGTCAGATGTTATATTGACGACATCTTAGTCTATAGTGCTATAGTGGAGGAGCACGAGAGACACTTACGAGATGTGTTCGAGCGATTGAGAGCTCATGGGTTGAAGTTACACCCTGGGAAGTGTAAGTTTTTTCAGGAGTTGATAGAATATCTAGGTCACACCATTTATCTAGGTGGGTTGGGTGTTCAACAGATGAAGGTTAAGACTATTGTACGTATCTCACGCCCCACAGATGTCAGTCGAGTTTGAGCATTTGTTGATTTGATGAACTTTTATCGTCGATACTTGAAAGGATTTAGTGCAATTGCGAAACCATTGACCAAGCTGATGAAGGTGGACCAGGAGTGGCAGTGGGGAGATGAGGAAGAGCAAGGTTTTGTAGAGCTCAAGGATAGTTTGACATCTGCTCCCATCTTGAGGAGACCCGTTAGGGGGCGTCCTTTCCAATTGCACACTGATTGGAGTTCGGACTTGGAGCAGTGCTGACTCAGCATGATGATGAGAAAAATGAGTTTATGATGACGTATGTCAATCGCTCCAACAATTCGGCGGAGGTGAGGTACAGTTCGTAGGAGGGGAGTGTGCTGCAGTGTGGGCTGTTGCACACTTCTGATGGTATCTGTTTGAGAACCATTTTACTCTCATCATTGATCACCAACCGCTCAAGTGATTAATGAAGTCCGAAAAGCTTACAGAGAAACTTGCACGATGGACTCTGATCTTACAAGAGTATGACTTCCAAGTAGTGCATAGACCTGGAGTTGCAAACCTAGATGTCAATAGGTTGAGTCGCAACTTATGCACGAGTCAGCAGGATCAGACTGGGCTCGATGGCATGACGAGGTTGATGAGGAGATAGTGCCAGGGTGGCATGTATCTGCATTTCTTTGTGTGTTGGTCATGAACTCTAGTATGAAGGACCAAGTCGTATCTTTCTCTGGTCAGAGAATAGATGAGGAGTCTCCAGATCTTGAAAGTGGAGATGATGTATCAGACCAGCGAGATATCCATGACGATATGACTGTAATGGAGTATCTATGTACCGACGTGGTGGTAGACACAGTAAGTGCCAAGGAGCGAGATCGTGTCTTTCAACAAGCGAAGAGATTTCAACGATAAGGACGACATGTAATTCGAGTGTGAGATGATGAGAGAGTACGGATAGTGTCACATCCATCTCAGAGGATACAATTAGTACGACATGCCCATGAGGAGTTGAGAGATTTTGGAGTGAAGCATACAACTTACTCCAAGGATAGTATTGATACCGTGATATGCACATCGATGTGCAATAATTTGTCACACGAAGTGTAATTTGTGGTCGAGTACGAGCATCGTTTAATGCTCCTATTCCACAATTACACTCCTTACCTTATGAGATCTAACTCACCATTTCTTTTATCTCTCTTGTGAGCTCTTGGCTAGCATTACTAAGTCACGTTTTCCTACAATGGCTGCCATGTACAGAAACCTAGCCAACCAAATTTTGAAAGTCGGGGCCTAGCCAAGTAAGAAACTAAACTCAGAGCCCGGCCAAGTAATTTTCCTTGGAAGAATAGTTCTGTTGACTCTCGAGACTAGTAACACCAGTTCCATTCCAGCATGCTGCATAAAGTCTGGCCATAGTGCAGCGACTACACTACCATGCAAAGACCCGTCATGTCTTTTCCTTACAAGGATGTAACTTAGATTTCTGACGGTGATGTGTACAATGCGGATTGTAGAACCTCGAGCAGCAGTATGCATGCTGAGAATTACTACTTCCTATGAGAATCATTCTTCTATCATTTAGTACTGTAACAGCTGAGTACAAGTTTTCTATCGATATCTGGATTCTACATCCAGTGTGAAGGAAATGAGAAAAGAAATATAAACTGGCTTTCTCTGGAATTAATTACAGACCGACTGGCTCGACCGCAGAATGGGGTATGATCTAGAGGACTACTTCTACTCGAATCAATCAAAAGGAACTTCCAGAACAATTCATGACCGATACAGATGACCGCAAGAGATGACGAATGGCTTCTTTTCTCGTGCTCATATATTACTTCAGAATCTGTCAAGTGTTCTGGTGATATATACTCTTGCCAACAACGAGTTCGTACGTCCCTTGGGAACTCGAACTCGCACTTACTTCTTCTTCTGTGGCGGCTCCAGATTCTCCAGAAGCATCGATATGCTACTGCAACAGTCTACAGTACAGTACCGGATCCTGTCAGTACACGGAATCTAGCTAGCACTATCAGCTACAGAAGATTACACTTCCATGCATGCTACTGTACTGATGGGCTAGCTAGAGCTAGAAGCTATCGGTATTTGTTTTGTCACCAGATTCTTCGAAATTATGCTTTAGCGCAAGGTGAGGACAGTGGAACAGCTCACTCGTCCTACAAATCTACGCTTCTGCTGCCTAGACCCCATACAAACGAGGGCAAATAAGTAACAAGCTCATGGTGATCAGTGTGCTGCTCTACTGTACTTTTGATTTTACTAGTTCGTACTAGTTCGTGGTCCCGCACCAGCTGATTCAGCTGCTTGTCGAGGACCGCATACTGTCAGCGAACATCACAAGCTGAGACACAGCCCTTGATCGACGACTCGGTGCACTTTGGATCTCCGCGCATGTATCTTAATCTTAGCGTGAGTTCTGTTGGGTCAGAAAAAAATTTGGTCACCGAATACAAATGAAAGAATCTGATGCAGAAACAGTCGAGAACCATCATCACAGTAGTCGCTGACAGTTGGCTTATCTAGAAGTCTTAGAGTAAATTATGTAGTTCGAAGTTTGAAGGGGTCGAGAAGGAGGAGGAATTTCGATCGAAACGCTTACGCCCATAGAAGCATCTGCTGGACAAACACGCTCGTCGACAAACTTGCAACTACTTGGTACTGGAGGAAAATCGGATTCATGGAGTTTTGGAGTAATGTAAATTAATTCTAGATTACTAGTCTCGACAAGAGGAGAGCAAGAGGATTACTCTTTTTTCTTTCCTAAACTGATGAACAGCGCAAGCTCTATATATCAGCAAGATGATATTACCTAAGACAGAAACTACCTCCCGGACCTTATTAAAAAGTCTCTAAGTCAGAGCATTATCTCTGAAATTAATCGTATGTAACCAGTAAGGAAGTAGATGGTGGTGGGTAAAAACTCCCTAAGACTAGTGCTTCTGCAACACTCCTCGCTCATATCATGATTGAGTCACTCTACTAATTTTCCTTTTGTGGTTGCTATATACATACCATAGAATAGTAATGCCTCTATCTAAGTAACTCAAAGGATCATGTGAATATGTCTGTCTCTTGTTGCCCTGTTGGAATATATTCTAGCAGCATGTATTGTAATAAAATGGTGATGTATATATGAGTATGCTTCGACTGGAATTAACATGAGAATCTAGCTTGAACTTAGTCTAGTCTAGATCTAATCCTACTTTGATTATCAGAGTAGAACAACTTAACAAAACTAGCTCGACGAGTATATATACTTACAAAAGGTATAAGGTGACCTTGTTTTTGGCATGGGTTAGCGTTCATCACTACTTATGTCTCTCAGTGGTTTTCAGAATTAAAATCTCCTATGCATATCTCAAAACAACCTACAAGGTTCCAGTCTGAGTATAGACTGTCCCTTAGTACTCCAAGTTTGATTCGGAGGAGCCAAACTCGAAGACAAACTATGTGCCTGCTTTTCACATCACTGACACAGTCCGGATCCCATCTAAAGCATGCGCAGTTGTAAGCTTATACTTCTCTGGGTTCGTTGCTCCTTTTGTCCGATACCGACAAATTCATTGTTCCTTTTTCACATCCAGAAAAACTTGTTAGCAGCATGCAGATGAACCTTTCGAGGCTTGGATATTTGGTATAAATCTCCTCAAGTATATATCCAACTGGACCAGGTACCGATTGTGAAATATCTAATCTGATGCTTTGTAGTTGACAATGTTATATTTACCCACTAACGACTCATAATGAGAAGGGAAGGGTCAATATCCAGTGATAATCACAATGCCGTATGAGCTATTGATATGATACTAATGGGCATTCCCTTTTTCTTGGTCTATTTGTGATATTCTCGATCTCCAGCCCAGAAATAGAACTTCATATCTCCCCGGCTTGTCGTTCCAAACATCAGTGTAACTCAACTCTTGACACTGTCAGTTATACCGCTTTTCAAACTAGCAGTTTCTCGATAGCATATTATGTGGGAAAAAGATCATTGACGACATAATCTAGAATACTGATATATATATACCAATCAAACTTCTAACCGAATATTAAGTTTTAAACGTTGTGATCTCTTTCGCGTCTAGATAAATCTTGAGTTTTGAGACATATATATCCGTATCTACAGAATAGTCTTTTGTACCCGGCAGTAGGAGCACATACCGAGCTCTAGATTTCTACAAGGGATAGACTTTATTGAATTTTCTCCTTTTCCTAATTCCAGAAAACCCTTACTCTGCAGTCTAGTATAATAATAGAAGTCCTCTCTTAATTCTCTAATGCATTTGAAAGGACATTCTTTATGTATACATCACGATGTTAGATATTTTACTTATTACGTTTCATTTCCAGTTTGTATAGATTTCAATAAATATATACGGATCTCCTGTCTGTAATTTGTTAAATAATCCTTGGAGGCCAAATACATGTATAGTCATGTAGAAGGTAAAACTACATAGAAGATGAAAATGGAGGTGACTAGTGATCATGACAAGGCTTTGATATGAAACGGAAGCGTTATATTTTGACCTCAGTTAGATAAGTAATTTTGAGGTATATCAGGTATGTAATATTCAATATATTAAGTTAAACACTCACTGAAGTGAAAACTATTCATCTAAGAATATTTATGTATGGGTTCTCTTGTTTCTTCGATTCGTTTTTGTTCTAAGCTTTCTTTCAAAACCTTATCCGTTCTAACAAGAGATATAAGTAGTGGCTGGGGTTTGCTTGTGGGATCCCTTGTCGAGTGTAAAACCCGGACTTCCTGGTTCTCATGGGCGACCCGGGTACTCGCTAGCGGGGTACTGCAGGGGGTGGTGTAATCCGTGTAACAGCAAAAACTCCACGACCAAAATAACTCTAAAAAGCAAATCATAAAATAAGAAAAAATTATAAATCTTGTTATTCAGAAAGTTGAGTTTTAAGTTTGTAACAGAATTATATGTAACGGTAGAAAGATTATTTAATAGATACAGTACTAATCAGTGAAGGTGTTCTAAACGCATGATATATGTCCGAACACAATCATTAGGAATAGAAAATTTTGACACCCGGATAATCCCTTCTCAGACTAGTGTGTTTCGGAATTCCCGAATAAACAGCTTTCTGTTTCTTCACTCTGTTCTGGAATTCCTTCTATTAAGATATATGGCGTTCTTGGTCATAACTCTCAAGCTTTTATGTTTCAAGTGACCTGATCCTTATTGCCACAAAATCACATGCACATACAGTAGTACGTACCTTCAAGTTGCTTTTGCAGAAGTCGCTTTACTAGGAACCTCCAAAGCAAATCGATGTTGCACTAGCTTGATGAAAGGAGTTATCTCTCGAATGAGTTAACTTAAAAATGTTCTCTCTCGAATGGATCGAGCTCTCTTTCGACTTCAGACCTAGTTCGCAAACGGATGCCTCAGAAACGTTTCTCTCAAACTCAGTATCTAAGAGTGGAGCTCATCTGTCATTGATGTCAATGGCTCTAAGACCATCACGGTTGAGTTCTGAACTAACAAATGATACACATAATACCCAACAGACTCAATATACAAGCAGAACGAAATACTGAAACCACCTTGCCGATGTTATCGATAACACATGTCTTCATCTAGTCTTCATTAACCAGCAAGAAGCAGGTAAATAATTACGCTGAGTGTAAATTAATAGAAGGATAAGAAGGAATTTTCCAACACGGAACCATGAACTTTATGAAATTCATCATGGTTCCGTACACGACTAAGAATCATGGTGGAATTTAACTTTTTCGTGCTAGTACCCGCAGCTACCGTAGTTATCTCAGAACTAACTTAACCACTACAATAAAGACAATAAGGTTCGAATCCTCTAACTTCAATCCTGAGCCTTATTCGTGTAAGAAAATTGTCCTCTGGAGTCTCGACACTAACTGTCCGTATTCTGAATTCGAAACAAAACTACCTGACATGGTAATTCAAAAGTGGTGACGACGTGCTTTAACTGTCAGATCTGCGACTGCGTACTTTCGTTTCTGTACTTCCTGGCAATATCCCACACCTAATGACTTGAAAAGGCAAGCGGAAACACGTTCAGCTTGGGGCTTGATTATATCGAACAGTTGAAGTCAGAGCCGTGAATGAACATCTCTGTCGCATGTTCTGGACAGTCTTCACGACGGCGAAGAAACGCAGTCTACAGCTTTGAGACAAACTAGATTGCATTTGCGCTAGCTTGAACACCTTTTTGTGATGGCTGTAGTACGAATTCGTCGTGCTGTTCTGGTTCGTTGTTGAGGCTAGAAGTTAATATACATGAACTCTCTCTTGTACACACTCTCTCGGAAGTTGGGTCCGCATTTAGCCTGCAATGTATTGAATTTGAGGTATATATGGAGGTATGTCAGCAGTGCTGAAACCACAGCTCTTCATGATCAGCAGTCGAACTTGAGCTGTAGCTGAAGCTAGCGCTGAAGCTAGTTCTCGGTTTACCTTCAGCTACGGTAACTGCAATTCGACTTGTTAAGTTCTCGCTTGCTCTAGCTAGCGAGGACTTAACCTTCCATAATGCAAAATTACACTAGTCGAGTGGAATTCGAAACGGATCTTTCCTCCACGGAGCTCTAAAAAGTCGTACGTACATCAGAAGGAAGCCAGGCACAAGTTCCAGGACGTTCAGCATAATATACACGCTTCGAACTCAAGACTCAGTGTCTTTGGGGGATTGAGGAGTCTGTTAGAATTCAGCTAGCTTGGACACTCAGAATAGCTGCACTTTTTGCTTAATTATACAGCACCATCATATTACATAAGTATGGCTTCTTCGCGATCGTCATCCCCACTTGGAGCAGAATCTCGAAGCCGGCTTTTCGTCATGGGCGTGCTCGGTTTGTTGTTTCTTCTACCTCAGATGATCGATGGCAGGCGCCCTCGCGGTGAAAGAGGTTTCGTGGTCACATACTGGGGACAGTATGACGAACCGAGCTTGAGGGAAGCTTGCAGCAGTGGAAACTACGGAATCCTTATTCTCTCGTTCTTATCCGTTTTCGGTCGGGGGCACGCACCGAAGCTTGACCTCTCGGGACACTGTGATGTTGGGAGCGGCCAGTGCAAAGGACTGGACTCGCAGATTAAGTATTGTCAGAGAAACAATGTTAAAATTCTGCTTTCGCTCGGTGGTGCTGACGGGAACTACGGTTTTGCTTCTCAGAGTGATGCCAAGGGTCTGGCCCATTATCTGTGGAACACTTACTTCGGAGGTCAGGATGGATCAGGACCACTGGGATCCTCGGATCTAGATGGTGTCGATCTAGATATTGAAAGAGGCAGCTCTCATTACTACGATACCTTCGTCCGAGAACTGCACCAGCTTATGCAGAAGGGCGACAAGAGATACTATCTGGGTGCTGCACCTCAGTGCCCGTTTCCAGATGAGTGGGCTGGTCCCGGGGGTCACAGTGCCTTGCAGACAGGGTTGTTTGACTACGTCTGGGTTCAATTCTATAACAACATTGGGTGCCAGTACCATCGAAAAGGAAACCACTTTGGTGGTCTCTTTGCATCGTGGGATCAATGGACCAGATCTGTGCCCAATGCCAAGATACTCATGGGACTGCCTGCCTCCCCGAAAGCAGCTACTGACACATTTAGTTTGGATGATGGTTGGTTGCCCAGTGACGTGATGGTGTCGCATGTCCTGCCTCATATTCGGAACTACGACAATTTCGGTGGTGTCATGCTCTGGTCTTACTACTACGATCGGAGTCCATCGTACAGCGCTGCTGTCAAGAACGAGTTGTAAACCCACAAAACTGTCACTGCCGGCCAATGACTTGATCACCCCAAAACATCTAGCCCCGCTCCTGGACCAGTATACTACGAATAATTCTGAATAACATTTAGGATTTAGATCCGTTAGGAGCCACTGCTTCGTGTTTGACTCTTGACTCAAATTCTTTTCTTTTGGCTCCAATCTTTATTTCCTTATTTCATACTGATGAAGTAATCGAATCTACAAAAATCTTCTGAGATTGGCTCTCGTTTCGTGTCCAGAAAATTTTCCAAAATATAACGACTTACACATTTGCTTGTCTCTGATTATACAAGGTTGACATCATTTCCTTGGAAACACATTTCAAGGTTCTGACAGGAATTTGTTTTTGATTCACAAAATAATAGTGGAAGGGACGTCCCGAGCGCAGTATGCAACTCTCGTATCAAAGTATATATCACGGAGGAAACGATTCCTTCTATCGTCCGAATAATCTGCAATGTCGGTCTAGTCTTGGATAACAGTGTGTCTAACGTCCTAGACCTCGAGGAGGTGGGTGGACGAAAGGTTTTCGACGAACAGTCCGAATTTACGAGACCAGCGTATTAGGAGACTGTCAGGGGCTGCTAGTATCTTCCGGTTTCCAAGTCCGGCCTGATAATCCTATGAAGATATGTTCCTATGATAGAGACCCGGAAGGCTAGCAAAATCCGTTCCAGAAACCTCTCTTTTATGAGCAAAGAGAAAATTAAATTCGATGGAGGAAATGGGTGCTACTGGTATCATCTGGGTTCCAAACTTGTGGTGAAACATTAATTTCGGACCGATTGACTTTCAAGCTACAGAATCCCCTCTAATGCAACTCGACCGATTCATGACTTCCAACCTACTGAAGTTTGCGTTGAAGTTTGACTGCTAATCAATCAGCAGACCAACTGCTAAAAGCTTCTGAATATCAGTGAGATCAACTGTTTTGTCCAGTTAGAGTAACTGTTGATTGCTGCATCAGCGAGCTCTCTTACATGAAGCGTTCGATGGGCTTATAATTAACAACTAAAGTCGAACACCACATTGCTAAACCCTTCAGTTTGTTCCCAGCAACCACTAGCTCTAGATAGCCAAGTATCTCTGAGATAGGACTACCTGATCATGAACCAGCCCAGCTCAAGGGCCTACATCACCCAATTTGTCTACATATACTAATTAACACGGCATGAAATCTGGAGCGTCGCAGTCAAGGGCGAAACCGGAGTCATCAATCGAACCGTGACGTCAAACTAGGGATTCAAGAATCCAATAAATTACTGGACGAGGAGCATTAGAAGATTCTTGCTTCATTTAAATGTCATTTTGGATCAGTAGGGTGCCACTCTTAAACACCTGGATATCCATGCAATCGAAAGGACGACCACATTATTCAGTTACTCGTCCTGTTTGATGTCCTGTACTTGTAACTGGCAGTACAGATTACTAGATATTATACCTTGTGTGATAGAAACGTGATTGAAGAGGATTGGAGTATATACTGCTCGAGCTGGAGGGAATCCAGCAGCGTCGACACCAGGATTTACCAGTCCAAAATCCAGATCCTCCAATTTCTTAAGTTTAGTGAGCAGTGCCTTGCAAGTCCAGACAAAAATGCAATCCTAGACTGTGATACTGGATTTTCATTACAGAATCTACGAGAATCTACGAATCATCAATTGAAAAAAGTTGATGCGATCGAGTTAACAGGTTCTGAAAATTATATATGTAGGTTCCTCCAAAGTTCTTAGAATGTTATAGTTGCAGATGTGAGTAAACTTTTATTATAACCAGTTCGAGTGGATCAGTTGGATAGGTCATTTCCTTGTCCCGTCGAGCTTGAACCAACTGTTCCAACTTGATAGATCAATGGTTTCGAATTCATTCCTTGGTAAACTCTTGATGCGTGAAGTTACAACTCCCTGGACCACCTACCTTATCAAGAAACCTCTGACTTTTCTCGGCAGAAACACATGATGAGACACGGTCAGGTCAGTAAATATCACAGCATTCCTCTGATCCGTTCTTCGTTGTGATAACGACTAACTGGGCACGTCGTACTCTAATTCGACATCCATAAGAAAGGAAACTTAAATATCTATAACAATCTATATGCTCGCGTAATCGTTGGACATCGATCACGATTGTTGTACAGCTTCTGGTCGTTGTCACTGTTGTGCCAAGGACTGTGACTAGTCACAGGCCTAACAGTTTTTTAACACAAGCTGGAGCCTTCTGGATATGTGAGAAAATCTCCTTCTAGGACAAACCAATCCTTAACTGGTAACACCTGAGGTTTATCAGTACTAGATTGCTTCGCAGTGTTTTCCCTTCGGAAAGGGTTGAGTGAAGATGACAGGCAGCGTGTTATCTGTGCTACAATGTTCCACTGCATATTTTTTCCTTCAGTCGACCTCTAGTTGTCTGCGTTGTCACAGTTTAGAGGAGTGTCGAGAAAGGAGTGTCTGAAGGTCTAAACCCTGGTAAGTTGATATTGAAGTTGAGAAAACTGCCTTCAACATACACGCCCTTGGAAAAGAGTGCCGTCGAGAGACCTTCTCAACTGCAACTAATTCAGTTCCATGGATAAGAGCAAACCTTTTCTAATCCTTAACCCATGTTCGAAATATCGGAGAAACGAAACTGGAGTCGCAAATGGTGAAGAAAGATCATGAGTCTCTGGAATGAAGTGTTTAGATACTTTCTCGTACAAAAAATGAATCACGCACGAATAAGACGTCTACTCCAGTATTTGAGTAACTGGTTCAAGAAGAGAGTTTAACACTTTCGATGCACAGTCGAAACGTGAAGGTTATATACCAGTAATAATTTGGGATCGAACCTTACTAGAAATATGTGAATTTAGTGCAAGAAATATGTGGATGAGGGCTTCTAGCAATAGTGGATGGTTGATTATCGACCGACATAGGAGTAGCAACAATACAATTTCAGCGATACAATCATCCGCCAAGCAAAGAAGGCGCCTCCTGGTGCTTTATCGATCGTAAAAACAGAGTAGATGTTAATTTTATATATTAATCTTTGATATATAAAGGTTTACGCACGAGTGTCTCGATATTATAGGTAGAATCACGTCTCTTTTGGAAAATGCGAAGCGATGAGTAACAAACGAATGGAAAACCTCATCAATCCGAATAAGGAGAAAAAGGGATCCGTAGGGCCAAGACCCATTAGGACAAAAGTTCGGGAAGAAGAAGGAACCGGCTGTTATGGATTAGATGGAAGAGATCCGTAAAGGACCCTCATGTCTTCTCGCACATTCTGCAAGCCTTTCCAATCTTCTGGTCTCTCTAGGAAAATGTAGATTTGAGAAGTTAGGAAGATTAGGAGGCACATGTCTGATTTCCAGTTTCCTACTTCTCTAAACAACAATCAGCTCTCCATTTCACTCTGGATTCGCATCAACCTTCTCTCAACACAAATTTCAATCCAACCCAACTACTTGATGCGAATTGCAAACGTTCATCTTCCGAAGATGTCCAAACATTCAGACATGTCTTCTGTCCACAAATTCTGAGACAAAAGCGCAGTAGGGTAGAGAAATTGATAGTTAGATCATCAAATTTGGGTACGGGAAGAAGGGAAGCTCAATTCCAATTCGAGAAGAAGTGAGAAGATGGCTGACAAAAATTGGACAGCGCTTCTGCGCTCAATCTTCTCAGAGAAATTTCAGGGTAGAGAGAAAAATCGATGAGCTTCCTACAGAACGATCGGGAAAGCGCGGGAGACATCAAAATAGAGAATGGAAGCGAGGGAGAAGGGAGAAGATATGGAAAAGAACCTCAGTATTGCTTCCAGCTACGCTTCTGATTGCTCCTTCAGTTCTTCTACGCGTCTCAGAACTTTGATTTCGTCTTCAATGTCCTGCCACGATCTTGCTTCTACCTCCAATCTCGAACTGCTACTAACACTGCTTCTACAATCGAGCTCGATCTACTGCACTCCGAAGCTTCTCTCTCGATTTTCATCTCGACTCTCAATTTCTAATCTTTTGGTCTCTTGGAGATTTCTCAATTTTCTTCCTTGAGTGCGCTTCTTGAGTGGAAGACGTCTTCTCCTACTCAATCTCTTCAATTCGCTCTTGCGTGCTTCCAAGGTATTCTCCAATTCCTGAATCGAAGCAAATTCTTAAATCAAGAAGCAGCAAGGAGTGCTCTTGTGCTAATGCGCCTCCAGCTTCCGTATCTTCTCTGCGCAATTAGATAATAGCTCGACTACCCTAGACCTACCTACTACAATCGTGACTACACGGTAGGTATACCTACCACTTACCTAGTTGGTGTGCGGTTGGTACCTCGCCGTGGTTACCATCACTGTCTTCTCGGAAGCGTCTTCCGTCTTCTGGCTTCCGGCTTCCATCTTCCAGAAGACACCCTCCAGAAGATGACTTCCCAGAAGACGTACATCTTCCGGCTTCGGAAGAAGTCGACTTCTTCTCATAAATTCTCTTAAGATCATCTTCCCGCTAATCAGGGCGCAATCTTAAGTAATAAGGTTACTTATAGACACGTCATTAACTTAAAATTTTCAAAAAAGTCTCCAATCGTGCAAATTGTGAGCACCACACCACACATACAAACATGCATTAGCTTCTACACAGTCACCTTCTTCATCTTATTTTGGATCCTTCTCCCAAAACATATTCTTCGAAATGTATTTAGTGTCCAGAGCAGATCTGAAGCATTTGAAGATGCATGTTTTGGTCACCATCATTCTACTTGAACCTTATAGTAGTGTGATGAGTGTCAATCAACATCAACTTTTGACAACGTCTTTGCAACCCATATGCAAGTTTGGACTTCAAGTCTTTAGAAGGACAAATGATAATCACCGTTTGTGACTCGATGTCAATAAGAGGAACAAAATGACTTCATTCTCTTTCATTTGGATTTCTCACAAAGATTTCATCTCTCTCCGTCAATTCTTCGATCGTCTTTTGAGCTAATAGGTTGTCGTGCGAAAACACATCGCCACACAACATACATCGCTATCCGATCAAATGACATATAAACACAACATACATATGATGTCATATACATACACAATTGTATCACAATAAATCTTCTATTCCTCTATACTGAAATGCCAACCAGCAACATAAATATCACTCTAGTCAAGCCAAACCCACTCTGCGCATCAAAGAATCTAGGTTATCTTCACTCGGTTCATCTATCATAGCGAAGAACTTGAAGGCTCAACTTGAAAAAAGTGAGGCCCACAAGCTCTTACCTCGCACTATACTCTACAATGAGATCCGAACCAAGAACCTCTCTTAAAGACGCTAACGGTCTTAACAGGACTAGCAGAGCCGTTACACATGAAGTGACAGTTGTCATGCACATACACATTGCTGTCCGACCAAAGTACACATAAACACAACATACATACGATGTCATACACATACACAAGTGTATCACAACCGCCTCCTAGCTGACAGTTAAGTCTTTCTAACTCTAGATAGCCATATATCTCAACTACGTGATATGCACCTTCATGGATGCAAAGATCAAGAGACCGAGTGCTACGTCGTTCAATTGTTAATCGTCTATCTATAATTCATATCACGTGAAGGTCAAATCGATCACCTCGTTATGTACATCGTGGACACATCCATCACCTTTGAAGAACTACGTCGAGAGATAGAGTCAAACACGACATGTGACATCCTCTCCACTCCTGGTACTTAGCATCCTATTGTACAAACTCTCAACTCTTTCTTGCTCTCTCTTCCTTCTCTACATGGTTATCACACCCCAATCCGTGCATACATAGTTGACTTCCAAGCAAACTTATAGATTACTCAAAGATATGCATGAAAGACCCACAAAAGACTTGCAAGTATAAAATCCATTACTGAGGAGAATAGACTCAAGATTACACAAAAGAGTTGTAATCCAGGTTTGACTCCTTCCTCTTGCTACTCCTAGATCCTCAGACTCCCTCCTAGAACTAGCTAGCAAATAGCTATAGTAACTGACAGATCACAAAGGAACCATATGGCACACAAGTCCTTATAGACCTCCCAAAACACACACTAGGAATACCACCTCCATCAACCAAAAGCCAAGAGATGTCACTACCAATGGAGCAGCACTAAAACAACTGAAATCTCGAATCTTCTTTCTGACACTGCCAAGTGGTGTTCCAAAATAACCTACCAGGAAAATGACAGAAAGGAAACTGATCTGGGACCTCTAACAAATGTTACCATGTGGTTAACCTCCCATACACTGACTTCCTAGAGCTTGACCTCTAAGTCGCATCCAGATCTAGATCTGACATACTGTTGGCTAGAAATTGATCAAACGAGATTATTTTTAAGGTCACCTGATACATCTCAAAATATCACCACAATTATATTCATCTCAGTAACAACCACTGATAGTCACATGTTTTGGATCTTACAGCCTTAGAGGAAGAATTTCTGATTGCCATGTGATAAGATGACCATCCCCATGTTCTTATTTAAGGTTGCTTGGAATTTAGATAAGATTCTCCTCCTTACTTACTATTGTCCATGCTAAAAAGGTAGTCAGTTGTAGTCATGGACTCCTTCTTTCTACAAGGATGGGTGGATCTTGCACCTATGTCCCTGAATAAATTAGGTTGGCTTCAAAATTCAGATAAGGTTCTTATCCTTATCTTAAATAACCAAGGATGAGTGAGTTCTGCATCGCTAGTTTTAAATATAATAGATTGACTTTTTATTCTTGAAATAGGATTAGTTGCACTTAAGATTATGTCCTCGACTTATTTCCCAATGCTCACATGGTCACTGATTTGGTTCTTCATCCTTGAGTGGACTATTTTGTCTATTAAGATAACTCCTCTTAAATGTCCAACTTCTTGTTGTTGCATCAGATTTTCAGACTTAGACCTCTCTCACAACTTTTAGACGCTGATCTTCCAAACCTTCTAATTGCACCAAAGTCTTCAGAAAGAAAATAAATCTTTCTAGAAGTTATTACTTTCCAAGTATTCTTAGAAAAATCTAATCTTTCTGCTCCTTCACTCCCTATCATCTCTATTTACAGTGAAATATAAATATTTGGTACAATTTAGTTTTAAATTTATATATTATATTATATTTACTTAGAAATTTGATGATTGAGTTTTAGATAATTCGACTGAAGAACTTAGACATATAGAAGAGCATTTTTGGATTCTCAATTATCTAATTTTAGTGATTACACTGATTAAAGCCGTACTACAGACAATGATCTCCTAATTAAAATGATGTGAATTGAATTATTTTGTATATTTAAGTTTCTTCATAGAAGAGTGCTTTATATATATATACTTTATGAAACGGAAGATATCGTACTTAGGAAGAGCATACCGTACTACAAACTCAATTCGCGCACCCAACTGTGTGAACAGTTTGTCTCAAAACCTGAATAGGTTTTCTCAATATTCACTCGGAGTAACCCAATCATATTGTCTTGTCGTTCATCTACTTTAGATTGAGAATTATCGTGTTTTGTTTCAATAAATCATGCACTTTCGATTCAATATTTTTCAGTTGAGTATCTCTTGAAATGAATTACGTTCTTAGAAAACTTTGATTTAATTTTATATACTTGAAATATTTTCTGACATTATTTCTGAAATTTTGCTAATGAATCAATTTTCTTATCCAACTTTCACTCACAGTTCATTTCTTCTTTCGCACAATGGCTCATTCGCAAAAAGAATAATGTATGAGATATGGCAATACTGTAATGCATTACGAAAGATCGCGCTCAGATCCTTTGAATGGATTGCGGTTGGAAAGCACGTGACCAAATATACTTCCCACGGCCTTGTACAGTGAAGGAAGGGGGTGCAGTGTAAATTTAAATATACAGTCTTATTGGTTTTTTACTGAGACGCAGTGAAAATTTTAATCCCCATGGCCTTGTACAAGAAGCGGGAATGCAGTGTAAATTTATAATTTTAATCCGCGACTGGTTTCGTGAATACATCAAAGTGAAATGATAGTCTAAATTTAAATATCTAAATTTAAGGTGCTAAATTTAAATTACTATTTTAAAAAAACTTAATTTAAACTTCTCTTTCTGGAAATCAAAAAAACCCATAAGCGTAGTGAATATCCTAGAAATCTAACTATAAGTGAAGTTCTATTTACGAATGAAGTCAATCATTGAGACATTAATTTAGAGAATAACTCTTCCTAAGAAAAGAGTTAGTTCTTAAATTACGTCCATGTACACTTCTAAGTGTACATGGGTGAATATATACAATCTCTCTAAAAACAGAATAAACTCACCTCAAATACAAAGGATTTGAGGTGAGTTTATTTGGAAAGTATTTAATAAAACGCTTTTTCCAAATGTAAAGGCGTTATCGTTCCGATCGCAAGTACAAAAATCAACAACATAAACGTGTACAATAATGCGATTGGGCGCTCTGCAGTAATGAATAACTCCTAAAAGAAAACTTTAAAGGAACCACATAGGTATAATAAAACTTTAAGGCAGATTAGCGAAGAAACCCTCTTACACTAATTTGGTGCGTGGAGGATCACCTAATACAGGTTGGAACATAATAACACATAGATCAAAGTCTAATGGTTCATGAATCCATCTTATTACAGTAACTGCTCTCCTACAAATATTAGAGATAAAGGACTAAAAGATAAATAAACGGTGAAGTAAAAAGCACTTAATTCTAAATATGCTCTAAATATTTTTATGTTTTAGTCTACACTAAGAAGACATCTTTTTGTGACTTCTTTATGGAGTTAAAGTTGGAGACTTAGCGCTAGCAAGGGATCACAAAGGAGAAGTTCCTCGTTTCATTAAAATTCATTTGCAAAAGCTTACTATCCACGTTCCTACCGTAGTATAAATAGTAATATGTGAGTTACTTCTCTGTGTTATTCTTCTTTTCTTTTTCTTTTGCTTTCTGAGTTATTCCTAGATCTACTTCTCATAAATGATCCAAGAAAGCTTATCTGAGAGATATCATGGTCTAGGAGATAATCAATCAGTCATTATTATACTAAATATGGGTAGATATTCCTCGAGAGGACGATCGACCATGCATGGTAATAATAAACAACGCAAGAGAATTCTAAAAGACTACGAGAATTATTTGATAGAATATGGTATGAAATATAAAAAGTTACTTTAATAGATATCTTTATAACAAGGGAACCATCGTAGTGGTGTTTCCAGTGGCCGAAATAAACATACTCAAAATTAAAAAATAAATTAGGTCAAACAATCCACTTTTAATCATTTAAATAACAGACATGACCATCTATGAAGAGACATGATAGATGATGCAAGTTTTATGGTTGTAACAAGTGTCAGATTTTTTTGGTGTACTGTCATTTTTTGTCTTAATCTTAATTTTTATATAACATATCATTATTTATTAACTATTGAAATATATACACACTAAATTTATAAAGATAATAACTATAAAGTTATATTTGATATTTTAAGGAGACTGTAGATGTTTGACGTATATAAAAAACCTCGGTGTATTTAATAGTAATAATTTTATAATGAAACGTCATGCATGACTTAAAGCATATGTTCACTCAACTTCAGTGTCTCCCAAAGTTTACTTTTAATTTAAAATAAAAATAAAAATTTACAGATTAGATGCATTGGAAAGTTTTGAATAACTAGAGCTTAATTTAAGTAATTGCCTTAATTCAATGAAATGACCATTATACACATAATAATTAATCTACCTCTCATCTGAAGTTGTGAACTGAAATACTGAGACATTCATGGAGAAACGGTTTTGCCAGATTTTGTGGTCACCTTTTCATGTGCTTGTTGTGAGGAGATGAGATGTGCTTTCTTCCCCTTCACGTGACAATGTGCATCCATGCTATAAACGTGTGCAAACACTGGAATCATAACAAGGGAAGATGTAATTCCAGGTCCCTTATTCTGAATCAGTATAAGAATTAGAAATCTTCAACTCCATACTAATTCCACATTTGTGATACAACTACACATCACAAAGTTGTAGTAACATCGATCCTATGTGGAAAAGCTTCTAAGAAGGCTGGAAGCCAGGAGTATCCGCTTATGTTCGTGAGGAATTGAAGAACAAAGCTTTTGAATATTGATATAATAAAATATGTTTTTCTTAGTGATCCCTAGAATCGTCATATCTACTAAAGGGTGATAAAGTTTTCCCTTTTGTACGTAGTCTAGTAAGGCTGAATCATATAAAGTTAGGATAGGCATAGTATATGGTGTGTTTTTTCCCATCAGGATATTACTTACGCTGTGGTTAATGTTTATGCCCTGCTAGACGGGAGCTATGGACTTCATTATTGACTGAGCTCTCTCATCGGGTTTGGTATTTCCTTGGTGACTAGAATTCGGTGGAAGTCCCGAAGACTCCTCCGGTACTTCTAACAATCGGGAGAACGGTCACATGACGTGGAGAGAGCGTTGGTATGTCCTTCAGACAGGAGGATCAGTGAGAGCTGACTTGTACACGATGAGAGAGGATCAGATCTCAGTGGCTGATGTGGTTGTCACGGATCCGACACGGGACTCAGTGGCGGCACAGGTGATCATCCATCCCCCAGGATGGGCTGCAGGCGTGGCGGCAGCAGCGAAGGTGACCAAGTATAGGGGTATCTTGACTTTGTAATCTCATGTATTTTCGTGTAATTATTATTTCTATTGCTCGATGAGGGTGATTATCTTGTGTTAAGTTTGAAGTTTGAAGTATTTTGGTCAAGCTTTGAAGGTGTGTGAGTGTTTTAGGGTTACAACTCGATTTATAGTACTAAGTAAGAGATAAAGTGATCTCCTATCATTTTTCTCAATCAAGTTCATCCAAGTTCCAAGGAAGATTTTGGGGTTCGGGAAGTCTTCACGAGAGTCATTTGATAGTGTGAGGACTTGTTGGAAAGCTCTCAAGCTGAGCTATAATGTTGGATGAGAAGATTGATCGATTTGGAATTCTGAGTGTGGAGTTATGATCGTTTAAAGTCAAAGGGATAGAAATGATATCTTAAGTAATGTTTTCTGCGTGCCTCTAGAGTTTGAGAGATGATCTTCCGATATTGCCAAAGAGATTAGATATTTGACGTCGTGCTAGTTGCACAGATGTAAATTAGTCCTACGTTTGAGTTGGATTTGATCTTGAAGTGGACGATTGAAGCTGTCTTGAACATGAAATTATATAAGATTAGAGTGTGCCTTATCAGCTTACTACTTGTGAAGTTTCAGCTCATTTGGTTAAGAGAAGGTGTTGGAATCATGGATTTTAGTCACCGGGGTCTGTAAAGCTCATAAATCAGCTAAGGCAAAGGGCTTGGTTCATTTCCAACAACTGGTTTGGGGTCTAAAGCTGAAATTTCAGAGAGTAGTAGTGAGGAGTCAGAGGAAATTTCTTGTGAAGTTTGAGTCCAGTGGAAGTTCGAGGTGAGAGCAATAGGTTGTCGAAGTTCAGATTATAGCATGATGAGTTTTGAAGAAAAAGAGTGATTTCACCTACATCTCTTGGTTTGCTTTAAACAAACAACTTGAGGATTGGAGATGGAACTTCCTAGAGGTGCTGTAAGTGAGACAAGAAAGCTATGTTGTGAATTTGGCATGCAGATCATAATCCGAGAAGGCATTACACTATATAGAAGTTTTAGGTACATGAACTTCCTTGTTGCTCGAGTGAAGACACAGAAGTTCGGAGCAAACTGGCTAGCTTCATTTTTTGAGAACCAATGGTAGTAATCTCCCGAGCTTGCAGGTAATGAAGGTGTTTGACCTCCGACCGAAGCTGATGTCAGGTCTGAACATAGATTGAAGGTTGTGACGGAAGCACCATTCCGAAGGATGGAGATCCATAATATAGACAAAACGAGCTTCAATTTCAAGTCGGCGAAGGAGTTGAGAATTAGCCTTGAATACTGCCGAGCAGCTTGGTGGATTCAACACTAGGTGGTCTAGTGCCAACGAGATAGGACACTGATCACTTAGCGAAAAGTTCGCATGATAAAGCACTGTATGTATGCTGGGGCAGATGACAAAGAGGAGGCATAAACATGATCTAATACCGTCCAACTGAGAGTACCATCTCGAATCTGGTGATGAGTGAAAGTACAACCGATAAATGAGGTAGCTTCAAGACGAGCGTCCTACTGGTAGAACCGCAGTTTAAACCGGTGAGAGACCTCCGCTTCCAACCGTACTTCCAACCATCAAGATTGTTAGAAGCGGAAACGCGACCCAATGAATAGCAAACGGATGGGAAGACCTCATCAAGCCTCACAAGGGAAAGAAGGACCCGAAGGGCCAAGCAACAACCACCCCAAAGGGGAGAACATCGGGGCTAAGCTCCGCTATCAGTAGCTCTAAAATCACCTGTCGCACCTATAATGTCGGAGATCAAAAAATCAGTATCTCTACAAACAACTGGTGCACCTGAAGAGGCATCACCTACTGCGATTGCCCTCCTGTGAACTGCTCCTGCTAAAGCTCTCTGTAGAGCAATGAAAACTCGCTGCCTAAAAAACATGATGGAGAAAGAAAGAGAAAGTGGTACTCCCTGGCGCCTCTCATGATAGGCTCTAGCACCGTCTCTCAGAAAGACTTGAACTCCAAACCTGTCGATCTGTATATCTCCAAAGCTAAAGGGATGAAGCGATTGATCTTTCATTGACAATGACATCAAATATCAACCTAGACGTTGAAAAAAACATTGGCTAAAAAGTTCAGCTCCATTCACCCGTCAAAGTAAAATATACACAGTGAGGTTTCAGTTCTCCTTGTACGTGACGATCGGTAGAACCTTCGGAGTAGGCAGGTCAATCACATTCCTAATGAAATCTTCACCAAAGTAGACAATGAACCATTGTCGAAAGTGATGGTGATGGATGTAGTGAAGCTTAATATGAAATGAATTCAAGAATGGAAGATCTGAAACTCGGATCAATTTTCCGTCCATGAGTATAACTCTCGCAACTCCTCACCCTCCATGTAAGACACTGAGAAACACTCGCAAAATATCAATCAAAGAAGAATGTTTCACGATAGACAAATCCCATCTTCTCACAAAAACAAACGGCTTCCAAACTCTTCAGAAGGTGCCCACGACCCAAATATATAAATACAACCTAAAATATCACACGATTATCTACTGAGAAGCTCGAGAAGACGCTTCCTGCTTCGAGATCACGGCTTCTAGTCTTCCCACGACGGTCTTCTCGAAGCAATTCTCGGCTTCTAAGGGTTCAACTTGGCTTCTGACACCTCCTTCTGACACCTCCTCTGACACCTCCTTCTCCACTGTCCTTGCTTCGTAGATGTCAACTTATCAATGTCTGTCACATATTGCTCTTCTAGTTTCCAACGGAGTTAGATTAATCACAAGGTGTATACCCCATGTAACCTTCTCAGGCTTCTGTCTATGGAAGCGATCTTCTTGCAGCACTATAACGACATTCACCTTCACGGAAGCTCAATAGAAGTCTCGGAAGCTCACTAGGAGAAGATAGGAAGATGGGAAGATAGAAAAGATGGGGAAGAAGAGAAAATCCAAACAAGAGGAAACAAGATGAAAAAGGAAAATTAAGACTCCGACAGGCTTCTAGTCCGGATCTTGACAAACAAGCCATCCCTGCTTGTAGTAATTTGAGAAAGAAGACCACAAATCAGCTTACAGTTACACAATCTTCTACTCGAGGATGTCGTCTTCTGCTGTGGAAAGAATGCTTCTTTTTTCTTCTGTCGTTGCTCAGACTACTCTAACTTCAGGGACCAATCTCTCATAGGTCAGTCCGTACGTGGATCCGAAGTGCTCCACTGGATGAGATAAGCTTCGACTCTGCACAGCTTCTACCAATCACTGCCACTCAAGAAGAAGGCTTCCCATGCATAATTGAGTGTGAATTCGAGGAAACTCATTGCTCAGAAGACATAGACAAAGCTTCTGCAATCAAATATGAAATCAATTCTCCGAGAAGAAGATACATTGACTTCTGGAAGCTCACTCCATCCACTTCTTGTCACTACTCCTCGACATACCAGCTTAGAAGCAGGACTACACGATGATGTCGTTCTGGTTCTAGGCTGTCCACTACTGCTGTCTACATCTTTCGATCCTCTGGTGGGAGCAGAAGTGCAGACCCTTCCTGTGTAATCCAACTTTGTTCGTATGTCTCTAGCAATGGACGTAATGTGTTCTCTGCGTCTTGTGTGTACAAAATCCTACTCTGTGATCGTCTTTGTACAACTACCTTGGAGCCGCAGGAGGGAGATCTCCTCCAATCCCAACTCGCAGCCAAAAAAGATAGGGCACTTTCAGAAGACCACCACCTCACATGCATACGGTTCCCTTCTCAGTTTGGAAACTAACTCTCTACTCCTATCGTTGTCTATTCTACCACATGGACAGTCATCTAAAAATACAAAGAGAGTTGTCTCTTCTTAAAATAGTAGATTTAACTTCTTACCAAAATTAGACAAGTCAACTGTCTTCCTAACTCGATTATCTACTCTTGTTCGCCAAGTGCGTTATCCCACTCCCTAGCTAGGGTGAGAAGTTTTCTACCCACGGTGAAGTTGAACTTCTTGCGAAGTGCTTCCACCGACTGCGCCATGCATCCATTCGAGCTTCTGCTTCTTCCCGCTGCGTCTTCTCTGCTACAGCCTGTGCTTCTGTGGCTTCTCGCAGTGCTCTCCACGTCGTCTTCTCTTATGCGAGAGAGGTGATCTCACCTCTGGCCCTCAGAACTTCCTGGTCACGCTGCTGTAGACGTGCCTGCAACTCCTGATTGTTCTTCCTCAACTGTGCTGACTCCTTGGCAGAAGCGGCTGTTTCCGTCTTGTACTTCGCTGCAAGCTTCTCCGTGGTGCGAAGGTTGACTTCCAGCTCGTCCACCTTCTTCTAGACATCTTCCTGCTGCATCAAGGTGCGCAGATCGAATCCAGGCCGTAGTGGCTTCTCCTGAGTCATCACGCGCTTCTCCACCAACTCCATGACTAACTGGATCTCTGAATGGAAGAAGGTGTTGAATTCCTCCAACCTTCTTCTCGCGGAAGACATGTTCATCTCCACAATCTGATCGGAGGTGTCTTCCTTGTCTTCTAGTGGCAAGGATGCCTCTTCCACCACTGTGATCTTCTAGTTCTCATGAAGACGCTACTCTTCTCATCTTCCGGGGTGGAAGATCTCTTCCCACTACATGAGCGGTTCTCTTCGCTGCGCTTCCTCGAGTCGCAGTTGGAATGTCAACTCATACTTCGGCTTCTAGAGTCTTCGGAAGACTCCCTGTAGTTGCAGAAGCGGTCTTCTGTGTAGTTCTGGTGCTCAACGTCTCTCCTATGAATCTGATTCTGATCCAAAATGAATGATCGAGAAAGACGTGCTCTTCTTAGACACACTCCTAGGCCCCATCTTCTTTGACGATGACGCGTCTTCCGTACCGTTGGAACTTGATCTCACGATCCTGCTACTGTCGTCAATCTTGAGATGCGTCCCTCGGCTGCTCAATGGATGGAGAATCAAGAGATACTACTCTTGAGTGTTCGCGGGATCGCTTCACAATTGAGAGGGGGAGTATGTGAAGCCTTGGATTTTCAATTTGTTTGCAAATTTTTGTTTTTGTTAGTAAAGAAGTGGATTAGTTAGCATAGATGACAAGATAGAATAGTTTTAGTTGTAGTATAGAGTTTCTTCGCTGAAGAATGTTGCTGAGTGAAAATACAAGAACTACGAAGTGCATATTTTCGGTAGGATGACCTAGTTGCATTCTACAGACGAAGAGCTTCAGGATACCTCATTTGCTGAGAATGGACATCAGAGACGAAGTTATGATCTTTGGAAGAATGACTGAAGTAGAGTGGTGGTTGATGCGATTTCGTCGATGAGCGGCCAGAGAAACTTTGCACGTGAGAAGTTACCAAGTAAAGATATAAGATGTGAATGAACCGTTCACTTTTTATCTTTTCCATTTGTGGATTTACTAGGACCGCTCTGAGTTGAGAGATAGAAATGATGAAGTTGGACTTCGTCGAAGAGCCCTATTTCTTGAGACGTAGAGCGGACGAAGAACTTTGCACTTTGCTGTACTTCAGATTTCATCGAGTGGGCAGATGTGGGGAATGCAGACTTCGAAGAAGTCGTAAGGAAGGCTGAAGACTTTCGCGATGAAGTGGTCAGATCTTTATCAGTATATCAAGCGGCCGGAGGATTTGATGTTATCCTTTTTGCTGCAGAATTGGAGCGTGGTGTCTGCAGAACTTGTCAACGAGATCTTCATCTGCAGAGGACATCTTTCTTTGGAGCCACGAGTAAGACCGCGGAACTGGACGCTGCAGAATTGGAGTTTTATGCTCGGCATTGACGAAATGGGTCAGGAGGGTGACCTAATGTACGACAACAAGACTCGATCGACTTCGGACGAAGTGACGAAGTACAACGAGGTTCGTCAGGTTCAACTCCTACCAAGGACGTTTATTAAACCCGTGTTAGAGGTGTATGATTAAACCCTTCGAAGCAAAACTTGAGCTATGTTAGTTTTGAGGACAAAGTCTATTTCCATATTCTAGCTATCGCAAGATCACACCGCGAGAAAATAAAATGATTCCATGTCGTCTATAAAGACAGAGATGATATCATGTTGATAGAAAGATGTTCTGATGAACTAGAATGCGAAGTATTGAGGAGGTCCAGAGATTGAAACTCCATGGTCATTTGTGACACCTTGATTGGCATAAGAAAAAAGATAGTTAAAAGATCGAGGATAGAGAATGTGGAGACGACAGTGTCACGGTCTCACAAAGTGCATTAGACAACACCTGAAACCTATGGCCCAGGAAAAGGAGCAAAAGAAATAGTGACAGAAAAGTCCTAGTGCCAACACCAGAAGAGCAAAAGCAGCAGTAGTAAAATAGAACAACTCAAGTGACCAACGCGAGAGAAGAACTGCTAAAGCTTTGGATCTGGGCCACAAGAACTCGTGTATAATTAGTGATCCATGAAAAAATCAAAGAATCTGGGAAGAAATACCTAAGAGCTTACGGAATCCACAACATCAAGCTGGAAATATAAATGACGAGGAAAGATGGACTCAAACGAAAATGTTGGTCCGCAGTGACAAGGGCTTGAAACTGCTCTCACAACACTCCTCAACAATACATTGATGAAGTGTGACAAATATCGAGATATATAAATACAAATTCAATCGTACTTTATTTGAACATCTTGCACATCATCGCCATCTTTGAAAGTGTTCGCGTTTGAGCTCTCAGAACTCATCTGGATCTATGTTTGAGCTACAACACGATGATCCTTGGTTGTGAAGTATCATCGCTTGCATTGAGAACATGACATCTATTGCAGTTTATAACTTATAAAGATGGTCGTGAACTCTGTCTGTTTCGTTACTCGTAATCTTATTCAACTCCTTTAGACGTTCTACCAGCTCCGTCATCTTCTGCTCGTAGGATGTCTGGCTAGCATTTACTATGAGTTCGTGCTTCATATCTAATAGACTTCGTGATATGTACTCCACGTAAACCATAATTCAGTGAACATCATCACCTTGCGAGTAGCTCCAATGATAAAGTTGGCTTTTAGAGTCGTCGTTGTCCTCTGCCTCTGTTGTTTCTAAAGATAGACTGCGACTCATCAAGATTCATCGTAGCGCTCTATACATAAAAATGTAGTGGCAAATTCAAACAACAAACCCATCCAAAATGAAAAATAATTGACATATGACAAAAACACTGAGCAAGACGAACTGAACCAGCAGTGGCAAATTCAAAACATCGAACGAGCAGACCACACACGATAAAAAGAATGTGATCATGAAGCGCAGACGAGCAACAGACGAGCACCGAGCACCCAGAGCAGCAGACGAGTAGCATCAGACGAACAATGAAAGCACCAGACCACTCGATCACTGTTACGAGTGACAAAATCACTCGATCACAGTCGTGTAATTGTGTCCGATCGTACCAAGTAGATCCACATCTAATGTTGTGGTCCAACTCTAACCACATAAGAATCATGTATTAACTTGGACGTTCTGTACTGGAGAGGCCCTTGCAACCTGGATTCGGTCTGCGCACCCTGCTGCGACAGGAAGAAGATCAGAAGAAGACGGAGTCGCTGGAAGCTAGTCTCCGCACCATGGAGAAGCTCGCAGCCAGATACAAGGCGGAAGCAGCCGCTTCTGCCAAGGAGCTGGTGCAACTTCGGAAGAGCAACCAGGAGATGCAGGCGCGTGTACAGCAGCGCGATCAAGAGGTCCTCTGAGTGCGGGAGAAGATCACCGTCCTCGCAGAGGAGAAGATGACATGGGCAAAGCAGCAAGAAGCAGCAGAAGCGCGAGTTGCAGTTGGGAAGACGCAGCGGGAAGCAGCGGAGGCTCGTGCACAGGAGATGCTAGCACAGTCGGTGGAAGCGCTTCGGAAGAAGTTCAACTTCACCGCGGGTATGAAGTTACTTACCTTGGCTAGAGGATGGGACAGCGAGTCCAAGACAATGTTGGTGGAATGCAGGGAGAGCATGTTCAGATACTTGGATCGGCAGATAGAGGGAGTGAAGACACTTTATGGTCTTCCCTCGCTTCCGATACCTGCAACTGCATCTTCTCAAGCTCCAGCACCATCTACTGGATCCGGAATGGAGAAGGAGGAGTTCGACCTCGCTGTGCACTTGGTGGTGATAGCGTTGGAAGCCAAGAAGACTCCGGAAGACGCCCCGGAAGACAAGAAGACGAGTCGTCTTCCCAGGTATTCCGTTGTCGGAGTGTAATCCGTCTACCTAGGAAAGCACCGGGCTTCTGGCTGTGGTTGTTCACTCAAGAGGTTGGCTTTCAGGTTACAACAGAGGCTATAAACACTCACACAGATGTGTAAGATCTAGTAATATACCCAGAAGGCGAAATTCAGGTCTAGCTGGCAGTAATAGGATTCGGCGGTGAACTTTGACACTCACGGAGAGGAAAACTATGAAGGTTTAGACCTCTAAACTTCCCCTACATGCAAATGAGGTACTACTGAACTCACAGACGAAATTTCAGCCTGAGATCAAATTCTGACACGGAGATATGAACAGAAAAGTTTTGAGCAAGAAAACTACGGCAATTTCTGGTACCTAGCTGGCTATTTCAACCTATAACAGGAGTTTGGCTCGATCAATTTCAAAGTTTCTTACAGGATTTGCAGTCTACAGGGTGCTGAACATCCCTGTGAAGTTGGGACTCCTGAATGTACACAGAACTGTAGATCTCCTCCTCTGAAGTCGCTGCTCTAGATTAAGAGCTTTTCAGACCCCCTCAGCTTCAGCGGCCGCCCTGAATTACTCAGTTGCTCAATCGATATGAAACTTTTTTGTGAAATCGTAGCCCTGCTGGCGGAGAACACAACCTCGAAGTTTTGAAGCAATTTCCTCAAATCTGCTGCGAATGACACTGAAAACCCTAAATCCAACCAAAATGATTCAATTCTAGCACAATCCGAACTTCAATTGCTCATAACTCCGTCTTTATTGACTCAAATCGATCGAAATTTTCACTGGAAGTGCTTGGCATGACGAGGTCTCTCTCCCTGTGCTCTCAGATTTCGAAGATTCCTCACCAAATGCTCGAACTCCACTCTAGAGCTCTGTTTCTAAATTTAGAGTTAAACTAAAGACAAAAACAGACCAATGGGAGTTCATAGCTCCACTTGGTTGTCTTTTAGTACCCTAAACCACGTGGCAACTTAGTTTTACTCATAGGCTACCATGTCAAGCTCCCTAGAGTGCCAGCGTAAACCTTAAACTACCTAAAACGACACGCAGCCCCGAAAAATAACTTAAATCAGCTAGAAAGCGTGCATGAGCGACACGCAAATACAACCCATGAGCTTAAGCCCTATCAACATGGTGATCAACCTACTAAGACTCAAAATAGTGTTAACACCGTATGCAAAGGTGTCAAACATATACATAAACGACTAGAAGAAATATAAGCTAACTTCTAGAACTACTAAACTCAAGCGTCGGAGTAGAAATATAACATGTAGCCGCCAAGTAGCGCGACATCCACCCCCTCTGAACCTGCACATCCTCCGGTATGTGCCATCCAGATCAAGACTCTTCAGCTTCGGCTTCAAACTCATCTTCAACCTGTATTGAGTCTTCAGCTTCATCCTCTGTACTCTGCAACGTTCCGATCCTCCCCTCTCCTTCTAAAGAGCTTGATTCTCTTTCCTGCGACTGGTATCTTGAGCACTGCACCATCTAACTCTCTCAAGGAGTATGTGGCATTATCATAAACTTCTAACACCACATAAGGTCCAAACCATCTCTTGGAGAACTTTCTGATAGTGCCATGCTGATTATCAAGACTACTATCATAGACTAAGACCCAATCACCTTCTTTAATTGGTTTGGGTCGTAATCTATGCGTTCTATCAAATCTTCCTTTGTTTCTCTCTCTAGCAATCTTTAATCTTTCGACAGCTTTGGCAACATCCTCAGGTCTTCGTTCTAACTGCTGGATCCTTAATGCAAGAAGATCCTCCGTACTTCTATCATCTTCCCATGGCAAAACATTCCAAGTAGGCACAACCTCCTCAATCGGCATCACAGGTTTCTGTCCTAGTATCAACTCTGCTGGCATGTAACCTGTAACGGTACTATGAGTTGTACGATCTGCCCACAAAGCAAACGGTAGCAGTCTAGGCCATTCACGGATCTTACCCTTGCAAGCTTTTACCAAAGCTTTGATGATTGGCGGATGACCTCTTTCGCTCTTACCATTCCCTTCAGGATTGTAAGCAGTGGTTAACGCCAACTTGATTCCCAATCGCTTGAAGAACTCAACTGCTTCTTGTGAATCCAGCTCACCCCTATCTGCAGTGATCTTCCCCACACACCCATACCTACAAATAACATCTTCAAGTAGAAAGCGGCAAACACTAGCAGTGGTCTTCGTCCTCAGGGCACGACCTTCAACTTGGTTAGATAGATCTTCTCTAGCCAAGACTAGATACCTCATTTGTCCAAGTCCAAATGGCATAGTTACCAGATCAACTACCCATTTGTAATGAATGGCTAAAGGATAAGTAGGATGCAATCCATCACGATGACGTACGTTTGAATACATCTGGCAAGGTATACAAGATGAAACAAACTGTACTACATCCTTATACATACCCTTCCACCAATACTTCTCCTTTATCTTGGCAAATGTAGCCCAAACTCCTCTATGACCGGCCCATAGACTCTCATGGAACTCCTTGATCAGCTTCTGCTTCAATTCTAGGTCACATACCACCCGCTGTGGTACACCTCCTTGTAGCTTAGGGCGCTTCCATAGATGTCCTCCATATAAAAAGTACCCATAAGCTGTTCTACGGATCCTCTTGAAATCTGCATCAGACCAGCCTTCTTGCCTTTCCAATGAACTCAAATAGCGCCCAAGATCCAACCACTCGCCATCGTACATAATTTCCTCAAATAACTCCAATGGAGCTGCAAAACAGCTTCTATCCCTTCTAGCAAGAGCACTAGAATAGAACTCTGTTCCCACATCCTCCTGATCATCTATCATTTCTTTCTCATCGTAATACCTAGCCCTTGATAACATATCTGCCACAGGATTGTCCTTTCCTGCGATATGTCTAAACTCTGGGTTCAAGGACTTGATATATGCTATCCACCTCAACATAGCAATATCTGGAGTTGTACAGCTAGTGATCATTCCCAAGAGAGGTAAGCAATCTGTCTCCACAACCACAGGTGCTCCTATCAAGTATTCCTTATCACTCTTCATTGCAGTAACTACTCCCCATAGCTCTCTCTTGACCTGAGGGTAGTCTCTCTGCCGTGAACTTAACACCTTAGCTCCAAAACGCACCACATATCTATTTCCATCCTCATCATCCTGTCCTATAGCCCACCCAATGCCAATAGGACTAGTATCAACAGTAAGGATAACAGGTCTGCCCAACTCATATGTTACCTTCCGTAGAGTTGGTGGTGAAGACAACAGATCCTTCAACTTCTTCATAGACTCGCTTTGCTCCTCTTGCCACTGAAATCTCTGCCCCTTCCTCAGCAACTTGTACAACGGATCTGCTACATGTGCAAAGTGTGGAATCCATATATGATAAAACACACATGCACCTAGAAACCTTCTCACCTCAGTAACCGATCCACATGTCTCCTTCATCCTTCGGATGGCATCAACCTTGTTTGGACAAGGTTTCCGACCATAAGATCCACACAGATGTCCCACTATTAACACCTCATGTTCTCCAAATACAGACTTTGCTCCTGATAAAGTCAAATGAACCTCCTCCAGTCGACTCAATATCTTATCACAGTCGGCTATGTGATCTGCAACAAACTTACGGCACCCCCTCTGATCTATTACCTCATTCTTCTCCTCCTCAGCACACCCTTTGATCGGCACATCATCAAGGAATGGCATAGTTTTTTCAGGAATGAAATCCCTCAAAACTTTATTCATGCCATTCATCATATGTGCTACAGAATTGGTAGCACCTTGTGGCACCAGAGGTGTCCTCATTGTAGTCAAGTCTCTACTCTCAGAGGATAACTGAAACTGATCGTAACCTGAATATAAGTCTCCCATTGAATAGATAGCACGACCAGCAAAAGCCTCTGCAAACTCATCTACAATAGGTCCTATACCCATATTCCTGATAGTCACCTTGTTAACTGGCTGCATATCTTGAATAAATCTCAAAGCTCCACTCTTCTTCGGAACAGTAAACCATCTGCTAGAGTAGGGAGCTATAGATGGTTCCAAGATACCCATCCTAATCCTCTCATTGAGCAAGTCTATCAGCTTTGGTAGATGAGCTCTAGGTACAGGGATAGGACGTAGATTCCAAGGCACATGCGGTATAGTAAAGATTACCATAGGTGCAACTACACTTGGATCTACACATCCTACTTCATGTGACTCAAACGCAAACGCCTTACCATGCCTAGATAGCATCTCCTTGAAGCTCTTCTTCTCTCGCTCGGTAAGAAATCCATCACCTCCAATCTTCAGCTCCTTCAGTGTTGTTTCTGTGAACTGGTGCCCAATTCTTCTCGGTCCTCTGAGCGTGGGTTCTCGTGCAGCTTGCTCCATCTTCTGATTGTAATCGAGTGGCAAAGGCAAAGCCACTGGTTTGACTTTCTTTGCCACTGACTTGTACTTGGTCTCCACATACACTTCTTGTCGATCTATAAACTTATCAATTACATCATAAAGCTCCTTGGAGCTCACTCTCACCACTCTATCTACATCATCTATAGAGCTTTCTAATATAGATTTCAACTCCCCTATAGTATCTACCAAATACTGCTCTTCAAACACTCCAGATATGTATTCATCTCCTACTAACTCTCCACTATCTCTCAAAGACTGCTGTACATACTTCACATGTTGTCTCTCAAACCTCTTCAGATTCTCAACCTTCCTATAACACACTGATCCACATGATGTCAGTCCTAAGAAGCTAGTGGATAAAGCTTCTTGCTCTACTGGATCAGGCGAGAATCCTATCTCTACTGTACCGTTGAAGTCTCGCTCTTCAATGGTACTCTGCCAAAACCCCTAGACTCTCTAAACTCTTGAGTAATCTTAGGTAGTGGACGGTCTCTCAAGCTATCACGATTCCTCTCATGTTCTGCAGCAACGGTCAAAAACTGAACAGCTCTTTTGCCGTCTCTACTACGTATCCTAGCATAGGCTGAACCATCATCCATAACTCGTGTCTCCATTCTAACAGCAGTAATGTAAGGCTGTCCTAGAATGATAGGATAGGTTGACATGTCTTGCACAAAGAAATTCTGAACATCACTAATGTCACCCACAGTTACCTTGATGTTGGGGCAAGCACCATAGAGTTCTCCTCGCTGGTTGTTGACAGCACGGATAAGCCATCCATGGTCGATGTCTATAGGCCACCTCCCACGCTTGTACAGCTCCTTAGACATCAGATTAATCTCTGAGCCATGATCAATCAATGCCACCACAGGTTCCTCTAGATCTCCCAGCTTCACTAAGGTCTCTGTGGTTGCTCTCGCCCAATGGTTGTGAGAATAATGGCTCTTCTGCGATGCTTCCACCTCATCTTCAAACCTCACGTGCTGATCTGATCTTCCCTCTGATACTTGAGAGCAATAACCAGCAATCTCATCTTCCTCATCTTCCGACAGTTTGGTCCCTAGAGCGTTAAGCGTAGCTGCTTCACCCAAAATCTGACGTTTCCTCTTGATGATATCTATAATAACCTCATGGAACTCACGCTTTGCAATCCCAAGAATCTCACCCAAAGTAAACTCAACCTTTCCATTCAAGATACGGTTCTCTAACACCTGCTTCAAGTCTGTAGCAATCTCAATGTCAGACTGAAGTTTGTATGTAGGCATCTTACCCTTCTCCTTGCTTCTCTCTTTCTCCTTTGGTGTTGTAGATGGTAGATCCTCCATAGTCTCCTCCCGAGTAGGTGTTGTTTCCTGCCTTGCATCTGGTCTAGCCCTTTCACTCCTTGTAGCAGGTCGTTTGGCTGTAGAAGCCTCACCTGCATCCTCCCTCCTGCGTTTTTCTTCTAGTAGAGCTTCATGCTGACTTCTTGCAACATAAGCATGCACTGACATAGTATCCACAGGGTCATTCCATCCTGTAGTTTCTCTAATTGAGTTGCCAATCCTTCGTAGCACATCTTGTCTAGCTCTGTTCTAGCTACGGACCGCACTACATCTGACCACAACCCAGTAGTCCCTTTCTCTCTCTCCATCTCCACTTTCACTCCACAGGTAGCAGCATTCACAAGAGAAACAGCATGTGATGCTGATATATCATTCACAAGTCTCTTCATACCACCCTTACCAAAGTTGGTTCCCAACATCATCCCAGTCTCTCTCAAATGGATCTTACCATCTTTGAAGAAGATAAGATCCTTCCTCAATGCATCTGAAAACTCCCCACAATCTCTTCTTACATGGTCTAGGCTATCACACCATATACAACGATGAACAAAGCCTTCTCTCATCTGAGGTCTCTGCATAGCAGGCTGTACATTTTGCTCCTTCTCTTCTAACCTAGTGAGCTTAAGCTTAAGCTCCTTCATACCCTTAATCAACTCATCAAGCGGTGAGTCTTCCTCTCTAGCAATTACCAAAGCGGGCTTAGCAGGCAACTGCTTGACAGGAATTATCAGAGGTGCTGCTTCACTTACCACCACCTTGTCCCTTCTTCTCTGTCTCTTGGTCAGCAAAGAGACAGCCTCTTCAACCTCTTTCCAGTCAGTCTTCAATCCTCTCTCCTCACTCTTGTCTTCCAGCAACAGCTCAAGCTTCTCTTGAATAGTCACGTCCGCTGCTTGTAGGAAAAGCTCGGTCTTCTCAACCTCTAGTGTAAGCTTCTCTGTCCTAGAAAGCTGAGCATATTGACGATCAAACTCCCTTAACAACTCATTTACAGACAAACCTTTGTTAGGCTTCACCACCCACTCCAAGAACGTTCTCTTGGTCACCCTCTCTGAATCTTCAGTGTAGTACTCCTCCTTCAAAGCTCGCATAAAGCTCTCCCAACTCTGTCCTTGCTGCTGCTTGAGCTCCTTCACACGCCCACGAATCTCAGGGACAACAGCAAGCTCAAAGTTCTCCACCATCTCCTTCTCAGGCACCTTGTTCACCTCCATCTCCCTAGCATAGTATCGCACATACTTGGAAATATCTGTACCCTTGAACTGGTCCATCTGGTGCACCACAGATTGCAACGCCTTGGTTGCTAACACCTCCTTCCTCTCTGTGCTCTGCTGCTGCTGCATGAACATGGAAAAAGCCTGGAACATCTTCATCGTAGCAGCATCAAACTGAATAGGTTGCTGAGCAGCAACAGCACCTCCACTTGATGATCCTTGGTTGGCCATGATATCTGATCCTGTAACACTCTTAAGAAAACTCCCACCCTAGGTGTTTCACGTCGAGTTCACCAAAAGAGAGTATGTCGGAGTGTAATCCGTCTACCTAGGAAAGCACCGGGCTTCTGGCTGTGGTTGTTCACTCAAGAGGTTGGCTTTCAGGTTACAACAGAGGCTATAAACACTCACACAGATGTGTAAGATCTAGTAATATACCCAGAAGGCGAAATTCAGGTCTAGCTGGCAGTAATAGGATTCGGCGGTGAACTTTGACACTCACGGAGAGGAAAACTATGAAGGTTTAGACCTCTAAACTTCCCCTACATGCAAATGAGGTACTACTGAACTCACAGACGAAATTTCAGCCTGAGATCAAATTCTGACACGGAGATATGAACAGAAAAGTTTTGAGCAAGAAAACTACGGCAATTTCTGGTACCTAGCTGGCTATTTCAACCTATAACAGGAGTTTGGCTCGATCAATTTCAAAGTTTCTTACAGGATTTGCAGTCTACAGGGTGCTGAACATCCCTGTGAAGTTGGGACTCCTGAATATACACAGAACTGTAGATCTCCTCCTCTGAAGTCGCTACTCTAGATTAAGAGCTTTTCAGACCCCCTCAGCTTCAGCGGCCGCCCTGAATTACTCAGTTGCTCAATCGATATGAAACTTTTTTGTGAAATCGTAGCCCTGCTGGCGGAGAACACAACCTCGAAGTTTTGAAGCAATTTCCTCAAATCTGCTGCGAATGACACTGAAAACCCTAAATCCAACCAAAATGATTCAATTCTAGCACAATCCGAACTTCAATTGCTCATAACTCCGTCTTTATTGACTCAAATCGATCGAAATTTTCACTGGAAGTGCTTGGCATGACGAGGTCTCTCTCCCTGTGCTCTCAGATTTCGAAGATTCCTCACCAAATGCTCGAACTCCACTCTAGAGCTCTGTTTCTAAATTTAGAGTTAAACTAAAGACAAAAACAGACCAATGGGAGTTCATAGCTCCACTTGGTTGTCTTTTAGTACCCTAAACCACGTGGCAACTTAGTTTTACTCATAGGCTACCATGTCAAGCTCCCTAGAGTGCCAGCGTAAACCTTAAACTACCTAAAACGACACGCAGCCCCGAAAAATAACTTAAATCAGCTAGAAAGCGTGCATGAGCGACACGCAAATACAACCCATGAGCTTAAGCCCTATCAACATGGTGATCAACCTACTAAGACTCAAAATAGTGTTAACACCGTATGCAAAGGTGTCAAACATATACATAAACGACTAGAAGAAATATAAGCTAACTTCTAGAACTACTAAACTCAAGCGTCGGAGTAGAAATATAACATGTAGCCGCCAAGTAGCGCGACACCGTGTGGAGGAAGCGACTTCCCCGGACCCCTATGAGGTCGTCATGGTCCCTAGTACCGAGCTGATGCTCCAAAAGAGCGAAGAAGCACCGGTCGACTCCGCTTCCCAGAAGACGCTTCTGTCTTCCGAAGCAGAAGCCGAAGTCGAGGAAGACGCAGCAGCAGCGACAGCAGGGCCAGCGAAGAACGATGAGGAGGAAGCCACCTCAGTGACACCCGAGGTAACTGCAGGGCTTTTTAGCTTATCAGAAGCCGCGTTAGGAGCTCCGATAGGAGCAGATCAGGTAGAGGTTGCCTCCGAGCAATCATAGTAGATAATAACCAAAGTTGACTATTCCAGATTTAGTAGGACCAAATATGCTATCTTAAGGGTGGCAATTTTTCAGTGTAAAATTAATTAGGATACCATGTGGCAGCATAGGTAACGTAGGAGCAACAAGGCAAATGACTAAAGCTAGAAGGGGAACCGCTTGCATGTGGGATGACAACCTCCTGTCAGCGCCTCTCTCTCCCTGGTGGTCGTCTCCTCTGATTCTCATAACAGCGACATAAGTAGGATCGAAGAGTAAGAAATAGGGAGGTTCTGTAGGCTCTGCACACACACACATCAATTTGACGGTGCAGACGGAGAGCACACCCAGACACATGATAGACATTATAGTGTACACTACACTCGATGTTGGAATAGGGGGATAACGCAAGAAGAAGTCTGCATTCTCTTACCGCCAGCAGCGATTCGGAGATGTAGATGAGTAGTGGACAGTCTAGGAGCAGGGAACGACATTCTCGTGCAGTCCTGCTGGTTAGACTGATGTGTCGAGGAGTAGGGACAGACAGTAGAGGGAGTGAGCTTCCCAACACCTATGTACCTTCTTCTCGGGGAATGGATTGCTGATTTGAGTGCAGAAGCTTAACTCGTGTCTTCTGGATGGTGGATTTCTTTGAATTCGCTCCCAATTGTGCATGGGAAGTGTACTCGCTTGTGACTGTCAGCAGTTGTGGAAGTGTAGCTTGGCTCGTTCAGTAGAGCACTTAGGATCTGCGTACGGATGGTCTTATGGGTAAGGGATCTCAGAAGACAGAGTAGTCAGAGCAGCGAAGTGAAGAAGAAAGAAGCCTTCTTCTCATAGCAGAAGACGACATCCTCAAGAAGAAGACGGTGCAACTGTACACATGTTTGTTGTCTTCCTCCCCAAACTATTACAAGCAGGGATGGCTTGTTAGTCAAGATCCGGACTAGAAGCCTGTCGGAATCTTAATTTTCTCTTTTCATCTTGTTTTCTCTTGTTTGGATTTTCTCTTCTTCCCCATCTTCTTACCTTCTTCTAGTGAGCTTCCGAGACTTCTATTGAGCTTCCGTGAAGATGAATGTGGTTGTAGTGCTGCAGGAAGACCATTTCCGTAGGCAGAAGCCTGGGAAGGCTACAGGGGGCATACATCCTGTGATTGATCTAACCCGTTGTAATGTGAGTGTGAGAGTAAAGTGTAACAGCCGTGCTAGTCGACTTCTGCGAAGCAGGACAATCTTCTGGAGGTGTGAGAAGACGAGCTAAACCCCCAGAAGACGAGAATCGCTTCGGGAAGACGCTACTGAGAAGACCGGAAGAAGCAACCTGGAAGCAAGAAGATCGTCTTCCCGAGCTTCTCTGTGAATAGTTGTGTGATATTTTAGTTAGTAGTTGTTTATTTAGATCCAGAGTATATTTTGGCGTACTTGGAAGACGCGTGGTTTTGTGAGAAGACGGGATTTTAGGCAAAACCCGTGTGTTTGTGTGTTTGAACAGATCTTAGAACTTAGAGCAGCGTTACTTGTGCAAATCCTCTGTGAGAACGATATCTTGTATACTAAATGGACAAAAGGAGTAATCCTGCGTCACTACAGACACCTCCGATTGATTCGTGGGGATGAACTTGTCTTCTGCGAGAAAAAGGCTGGAAGAGTTCAGTGCCTTCTTCAATTCAGAGATCCAGTCAGCCATGGAGTTGGTTGAGAAGCGTGCGACAGCTCAGGAGAAGCCACTACGACCAGGGTTTGGTCTGCGCACCGTGATGCAACAAGAGGAGGTCCAGAAGAAGGTGGACACGTTGGAAGCTAACCTCCGCATCACAGAGAAGCTCGCAGCGAAGTACAAGGCGGAAGCTTCTGCTTCTACCAAGGAGTTGGTGCAGTTGCGAAAGAGCAACCAGGAGTTGCAGACATGGCTGCAGCAACGCGAGCAGGAGGTTCAGCGAAACAGGGAGAAGCTCACTAGACTTGAGAAAGAGAAGGCGACATGGAGAGCACTGCGGGAAGCCGTGGAAGCTCAAGCTGCAGCAGAGAAGAAGCAGCGGGAGGAAGCACAAGCTCGGGCGCAGGAGATCATGACACAGATGATGGAAGCACTTCGGAAGAAGTTCAACTTCACCGCGGGTAGGAAGCTTCTCACCCTAACACAAGAGCGGAATGACGATTCTAGAGAAATGTTAGTGGACTGCAAGGAGAGATGTTCCGCTACCTGGATCGGCATATCGATTGTTTGAAGACTCTTTACGATCTTCTCTTGATTTTCCAACCCGTAGCTATGTCTTCTCATGCACCAAGACCAGCAACAGGTCTGGATCGTGATAAGGAGGAGTTCGACCTCACTGTCCACTTGGTAGTGACAGCGTTGGAAGCCGAGAAGATCTCAAAAGAAGCATAGGAAGACAAAGTGTCTTCTGGAAGACAAGAAGCGAAGGTGTCTTTCCAGGTGTTTCGAGTGGAGGAGGTGACTTCCTCTGACCACTGTGAAGTCACCCAGCTCCTAGTGTCGAACAGGTGCCTCAGAAGAGTCAGAAAGCGCAAGTAGACTCAACTTCCCAGAAGCTGTTTTTGTCTTCCGAAGCTACACCAGAAGCACACATCACGAACATTGAAGAAGAAGCCACCTCAGCCGCATCCGAGATACCAACAAGGCTTCCCACTTTAACTGAAGCCAATTTAGGAGATAAGGTAGGAGAGGACACAGTGACGATTCCAGAGCGATGTTAGTGAAGTGCAAGAACAGCATGTTCCGCTAATTGGATCGGCAGATTGAGGATCTGAAGACATTTTACGGTCTTTCCTCGATCTCACGATCAGCAGCTACATCTTTCTATGCTCAAGGACCAGCGATTGGGACAAATTTGGAGAAGGAGGAGTTCAACCTCACTGTCCACTTGGTGACAGCGCTGGAAGCCGAGAAGATCGTGGAAGAAGCCCCGGAAGACAAGATATAGAGTTGTCTTCCCAGGTGTTTCGAGTGGAGGAGGTGACTTCCTCTGCCCACTGCGAAGTCACTCCAGCTCCCAGTGTCAAACCAGTGCCTTAGAAGAGCGAGGAAGCGCAAGTGGACTCAGCTTTTCAGAAGACGCTTCCGTCTTCTGAAGCCGTCTCAGAAGAGCAAGCCCCGAACAGAGAGGAGGAAGCCACCTCAGTCACACCCGAGGTACTCGCAGGGCTTCTCATCTTATCAGAGGTTGAGTTAGGAGTTCAAGTAGGAATAGATCAGGAGGAGATCACACCTCGCGAATTAGAGTAAGCAGCAAGTTAGGAAGACAATTGACTTGCTAATTTTGGTAGGAGCCGAAAATTACTATCTTGAGAAGTGACAGTTTTCTTTGTAATTTTAGCTAACTGTCCATGTGACAGAGTAGGCAGCGCATGAGTAGGAAGTAAGTTTCTAAATCAAGGCAGGGAGCCGACTACATGTGAGATGGTGACCTTCTGACAGCCCCTCATCTCCCTGGTTGCAAGTTGAGGATTGGAAGAAATCTCCCAGTAGTATAAGTTAGAATATATAGTAGGATTTTGAGCACACACACACGTACACACTTATGACACACTGGTAAGACACATGTAACATAACACATGTGAGAGACATTGTACACACATTACGTCCAATGCTAGAGACATACGAATAGATTTGGATTACATTGGAGGGGTCTGCATTCTCGCTTCCAGCAGTGGATCGAAGATGTAAATAGAGATAATGGACAACCTAGAGCACGGAACGACATCATCGTGCAGTCCTGTTTCTAAGCTGGTGTGTGGAGGAGTAGGAGCAGGAAGTAGAGGGAGTGAGCTTCCCAACACCAATGTACCTTCTTCTCGGAGAATGGATTTTGGATTTGAGTGCAGAAGCTTTGTTAGTGTCTTCTGGGCAGTGAGTTTCCTCGAATTCACACCCAATTGTGCATGGGAAGCCTTCTCCTTGAGTGGCGGTGATTGTTAGAAGTTGTGCAGAGTCGAAGCTTGTCTCATCCAGTGGAGCACTTAGGATCCACGTACGGACGGTCTTATGGATAAGCTATCCCAGAAGATAGAGTAGTCGGAGCAATGACAGAAAAAGAAAGAAGCCTTCTTACCACAATAGAAGACGACATCATCGGATAAAAGATTGTGTAACTGTAAGCAAATTTGTGGTCTTCTCTCTCCAAAATTACTACAAGCAAGGAAGGCTTGTTAGTCAAGATCCGGACTAGAAGTCTGTCGGAGTCTTAATTTCTCATGTTCATCTTGTTTTCTCTTGTTTGGATTTTCTCTTCTTCTCCATCTTCTCTCATCTTCCCATCTTCCTATCTTCTTCTAGTGAGCTTCCAAGACTTCTATTAAGCTTCCGTGAAGATGAATGTCGTTATAGTGCTGCAGGAAGACCGTTTCCGTAGGCAGAAGCCTGGGAAGGCGACAGGGGACTTACACCATGTGACTGATCTAACCCCATTGGGAATTGGAAGAGCAATGTGTAATAGACAGTGGTAATTTGACGGCTACAAAGCAGGAGCAGTCTTCTGAAAGTGTGAGAAACCGAGTTGAACCCCAGAAGCCGAGAATTGCTTCGGGAAGACTGTCGTGGGAAGACTGGAAGCCGTGACCTGGAAGCAGAAAACGTCTTCCAGAGCTTCTCAGTACATATCTGTGTGATATTTTAGGTGGTAGTTGTTTGTTTAGGTCCAGAGCACCTCTTGAAGGGTCTGAAAGCCGTGTGGTTTTGTGAGAAGATGAGATTTCTAGATAAAATCCGTGTGTTTTATGTGTTTGAACAGATCTTAGAACTTAGAGCAGCGATACTTGTGCAAATCTTATGTGGGAACGATATCTTGTATACTAAATGGGCAAAAGGAGCAATTCTGTGACACTACAGCGTTGAACATGATCTTCAAGCCCCATTGGACTTCGTACTTGACCAATTGGCAGGTACACTTTATCGAGCAGCTATTGTCCGAGAAGAAGACACATTGGACGAAGATATTTCATCTTCATGTGTAGCGGTTGTACATTACATTCGATGAAGATGACGCAATGTACTTCACCGCATTTGCTACAGTGTTCTACATAGAGATGAACATCTTGACTATGGTCAAAGAAGAGTTATACGTACCAAAGACGTTGAAAGACGATTCGGAGAAAAAGATTCGGAGTCGACGTAGAGAAGAGAAGATTTGGAAACACTCTCAACTTCTGCAGGACCAAGCACACGGACGAAGTGAAGAAGAACCAAAGATGGGACTTCGAGAAAGAAAAAGGCGAAGAAGTTAGCAATAGAAACTTCAGACGAAGAAGTTGAGGAACCATAGGTGCTTCAGAAGTCTTTTTCGATGGAGATTGTGGGCAAGGTCAGACCACAACAATGTCGAGACCAAGTAGGAGGTACAAAAGCGAGTGATTTCGTACTTCGGAGGGTGAACTCGATGGCAATAGCAGTCCAAGCGGAGAGTCAAGACGAAGAACTTCGTACCGAGGGACCTCAAACTTCTCAGCGCAAGGAGGCAACAACTTCGATGCAAGGGGCACGCAGTATCAGCAAGGAGTTGCTGATGTTCAAACACACTGGAGTTTATGAGGGAGTGGCGCTACCGATTTTAGTGCGGTTGGACATGCAACGGCAGACATTCAAAGATGAGGTAAAAGTACCACTGACTTTGTTAGATTGATGGATTCAGTCTACTTCGGACGTAAGGGTTGGTTAGAGGAGAAACATCAGATGATGACGAAGTTAGAAGAAGCTTCGGAGGAGTTGAAGCGAGTAACTTTAGAAAAAGAAGCCCCCTACTAGACGAAGTCCGAAGAATAGGTGAAGTCTTGGCAATAGATACAAGATCTTCATGCAAAGTTGAACCTGATGACTTCTTTATTTCACGACATGAGGTCAGAGCGGGATGAGTTGCGCTGCAAGGTAGTGGAGTTGGAGGACAAGGTTGCGAAGGTTGAAGAGGTGAAGACTTTGGCAGTATAGGAGGCCGAAGAACTTTGAGGTAAAGTTGACGAGGTCCTAACTTCGTACTTCGCCACCGGGGTCAATTCTTCAGAGAATGAGCTTCAGACGCGCCTTCGAGTATAGATGACAGCAACAGCAGACCCTTCAGCGAAGAGTAGGATAGTTAGAGTAGCCGAGAGAATAGTTAGGGAGATGAAGGAGATCCGAGACTGTCAAGCGAACTTTGTGTAGTATAGCTAGAGAATTGTGGTTAGGTAGTGTAGGCACTTCGGTTCTATCTTCTGTGAGGACATTATCTGACGACGAAGATGTAATCCTTCTTCTAGGAAGTAAGATCCGTCATCTTCGGGTGAAGTTGTATATAAAAAGTTGTGTCGTTTGTTCTCAGTACCTCTATGTGTTTGTTATTTGGATTTCTACTTTTTTGAAGTTTACGAAGCCATTGTGTGTTTGTCTTCTTCTTCTTGTGTTCCAATTTTACCTACGAAGTTTCATAGTTTGTTGTGGTAGGAGTTAGTCTGGATGACGAAGTTCTTTGCTGTTTACATCCAAAATCAGAGTAAGAAGCTTGTGGTGAAGTCTGAGAACAAACCAGCAACTACGAAGTAGTTTTAGGACGAAGTTACTTTAGAAAAAGTTGTTCTTACTAAGAAGTATCTTCGTGGTGAAGTTTACCTTCGCTCTCTTCTCCAGCAACTCCATAGCTGGCTGGATCTCCTCGTGGAAGAAGGCGCTGAACTCTTCCAGTCTTCTTCCTGCGGAAGACAAGTTCATCTCCACTACTCGCTCTGAGGTGTCGACCTTGTCTTCCAAAGGCAAAGATGCCTCTTCCACCACAATGGTCTTCATCTTCTGCGCACGAGAAGAAGCTACTCTTCTCATCTTCCGGGGTGGAAGATCCCTCATGGCAGGAGCGGTCCTCTTCACTGCGCTTCTCCGCATCGCAGTAGGAGTATCCCTTCTTCTCGTGTCTTCTGGAGTCTTCGGAAGACTCCCAGGTGTTGCAGAAGCGATCTTCTGCTCCGATCGGGTACTCAACAGTTCTTCTTCCGAGTCGGACTCCGATCCTGAATGAATGAGGGAGGTAGGCTTCCTAGGTACACTTCTAGGACCCATCTTCCTCGGTGGCGTGGCGTCTTCCGACCCACTAGACTCGTCTTCCCTCACCAGAAGCGTCTAGAGAGCTGGGCCTCAGCTGTGGCATCAGAGTGGGAGGGGGAGTTGCGGTTGCTGCTCGGTCATCGTCTTCCGAGGTCTCCTCCTTCACCTCCTGTTGCGCTGTTGGCCCATACTCCGCCAGCTGATCTCCCCTAAGATCCCCCATGGCTACGTAGAAGTAGCAGAGGAAAGGTGTCAAGTGTCCTCCCGCCGAGGTACCCACGTATGCTAGCTCCGCCTGTATATAGTTGTGGACGTATGCGCCTCAGTAGATGGGTACTCTTTTATCCCACACTGCTTCCAAGAACTCTACGTCCTGATCTCACAGGTACCTCGTCTTCTGCGCTTTCCTCTTGGGAAAGAGGTGCAGAAACAACTTCGCCAAAAGTCGCTTCTTCGGCTCCCGATAAGATTCGATCTTCCACCCATTCCTACCCTGCCTCTCTTCCACGAAGAGACAAGTGGTGCTCCCAAGCACATGCCACGCACTCACGACCTTGGGCAAAATCTTCTTCTCAAACCAATACCCTCGGTCCTCAGATTCTGACATGTGGAAAGCCCTGCGCCACCAATCTTCAGTCTAGGAAGATGGTCTTCCTCGAGCTACTCTTGCCTTCGCAGGTACACGGTTGCGAGGTGATAACGCTGCCCACACCTCCTCCAGAAGTCCCTGGTCTGCGAGGTTCCAATCCCATAGGAAGAAATTGAGATCCAACTCCTTGAGGAAGGGTGTGGCCTCGGCCAACTCCGCTGCTGGTAACACCAACCCTCGAGGATGCATCGTCATACTGGAAGATCTTTTGCACTAAGCCACAAGCACCTACTATGAGCTGAAGGCTCAGTCCTTCCCAAGTGCCCACAGTCTAGCTTCTACTTCTCAGAAGACGAAACTAGTCTTCCAGAAGACAACTACTCCGTCTTCCGGGATTCTAACAGTACTTCCTAGATAGCTCTCGTCTTCCGAGCTATATCTAAACAATCCTATCTAAGCAAGGCCTCGCATGGATTACCAAGAAGACAACCCACCTTGCATTTCATCCTACTTCCTATCAGAAGATACAAGATTCACGAAACATAAAGTGCATAACAGGTTCGGAAGATGGTTGCGGGCTCCTGCGGTGACAGTGGCCTCTAGGAAGACACCCGAGACAGTTCCGATTCAATGTCTTTCTCGGAAGACCTCTCAAAGTCAGGCTTCCCTTCATTGGTCTCAACTGTCTTCGTCTTCCTACGTGCAATCTATCCTCACAACAGACTCAAGACAATTGCACTCTGTTCTTCTGACTTCTCACCTCTCATACGCACTCAGAAGAAGCTTGCTGCTCGATGGGAAGACATGACCCTCGACCATTCTCTCCAGATTCTGCCAGCAAGTCTTCTCACGACTCTCTCCTAAGTTTGGGAAGAAGAAGGAATGGTTGCTATGGGTCAGACAGAAGAGACCCGAAATGGACCCTCACGTCTTCTCGCTCATTTTGCTAGCCTTTCAGTCTTCTAGTCTCTCTAGGAAGATGTGGAGTTGAGAAGCTTGGAAGACCGGGAGGCACAGGCCTAGTTCCCGACTTCCAACTTCTCGAAATAACAAAAGAACTCACCACACCACTCAGGATTCGTACCAAGCTTCTCTTAACACAAAAGCAACACAAATCCACTCTTGATACGAATTGGTCATAGTCGACTTCCGAAGACAGTCTTCCGAAGACAGTCAAGTTTCAGAAGCGTCTTCCGAAGATGTTCCAATCTTCCGAAGCGTCTTCTGTTCAAGGTTTCAGAGGTAGAGAGGTAGTAGAGTAGGGAAATTGATAGCTGGGATCGTCAATTTGGGGACGATGGGTAGGGAAGCTCGAATTGAACTCAGGAAGAAGTAGGAAGATGCTTGACAGAAATTGGGCAGCGCTTCCGTACCCAATGTTACAATGGGAAAAATGAGGATGAGGGATAATCGATCAGGCTGCCTGCAACCAACCGGGGAAGCGCCGGGGACACCAAACAGAGGCGAGAAGCAGTGGGAAGGGAGAAGAACATGGGAAGAACCTCTACAATCTTCCGTCTGCTTCCCGAGTTGTCTTCGACCTTCCGCGCGCTTCTGGCTCTGGTCCTAGCTCCAATGCGACTCCACACGGCTGCTTCCGCTGTCAGTTTCTGACCACGCCTCAATTCCACCTTCGATTCTACTCAGCTACCCTCCAATGTCAGCTTCCTGGGAGCTCACAGAAAAACGCCTTCGCTTCTTACCTTCCGTGCTTCAGCAATTCGGTCTCGTCCTCCTCCTAGCTGCTAACTAGTCCTCACCTCGCTCGATTTTCTCACTCGAAGCTCACCCTCTGAAATCGATCTCCTCAAGAAGTGCTTGCTGCGGGAAGTTGGAATGCGCTAATGCGCTTCCTGCACATCTTCCCCGCAGATTAAGGGTTTCGACCCTAGGTGACTTAGTCGACCTACCTACCACCTTGGTGTTACCTAGTAGGTACACCTACTCCTTTACTTGGAAATTCATGGTTAGGCCTTCGCGGTCGCTGTCTTCCGGAAGATGGTTGTCTTCCGCCGTCTTCCTGTCTTCCGCCGTCTTCCGTCTTCCGAAGACGCAACTGAGAAGACGCTCTTCGGAAGACGGTCGTCTTCCGAAGAAGTCAACTTCTTATTACAAAAAGCTCATAAGATCATCTTCCTTCTAAGAAAGCAGTAATCTTAAGTAACAACGCTTCTTCAGTTATACAAACAAGTTATTAATCTTAAAAATTTTAAAAATTCGTGAATCCTGTAATTTGTGGGCACCACATACGCCCACCCTCACATGTTTGCGTCCCCGCAAACATCAGTGTTTTCGGCACTTTTGTTTACGTCCAGTACTTCTTGACACGCCACCCATTAACACGAGTGGTCCGTCCAACTCTTCCAACTGCAAGGAGCCATTGTCGAAGACCTCCAAGACGCGGTAAGGACCCATCCAGCGAAGATGAAGTTTCCCGGGGAACTTAAGATGTCGGTTGTCGTAGAGAAGAACCAAGTCCCCATCTACGACGGTTACCTTCCTCAGCTTGTCATCGTAGTTCTCCTTACGTTGCGCTTGTACCTCGTATGTCTTCTCCAAAGCTGCATTCATGTCTTCTTCAAACTCTACAAAATTCAGAAAACGCTGCTCCTGGCTTTCTTCTTCTCCCATGCGTTTGGATACGGCTAACCGGTATGTTGGGACCTCTAACTCAATGGGCACAATAGGTGTCATGCCATAAGTTAGGTAGAAAGGCGTCTTCTGGGTTGTGACTTTAGGTGAAATCTTGAAAGCCCATAACACAGATGGTAATTTCGTGTCCCAATCATACGCATGATTAACAGTTACCTTATTCAGGATGTTACACAGAAGACCGTTCGACTTCTCCGTCAGTCCGTTCGCTTTCGGGTTGTACGGCGTCGTCTTCCGATGCTTAATCCTGAAGTACTGGGTCAGGAGAGAGATAGTCTCATTTAAGAAATGAGTACCCCTATCTGATACCAATTCCAGCGGACATCCGTACCTAGTGATGATGTTGTGTCAAAGGAACCTGACTACCACTGCGGCATCATTCTTTCTTGTGGTTTCGCCTTCCACCATCTTGGTAGCATAGTCGGTAGCTATTAAAATGTATCGTGTTCGTGTTCTTCTCGCCAACGGGGCGATAGGATCCACAAAGTCGATCCTCCATTTTTCGAACGGAGCAAGCGGAAGAATGGGAGTAAGAGGCCACCTAGTAGTAGCTGTCGGTCTTCCCACTCTTTGGCACGCATCGCATTTCCTGATCTCCTGAAAAGTGTCTCTGTACATGGTCGGCCACCAGTACCCGGCGTCTAACATCTTCTTCACTGTGGTTTTCAGCCCGTAGTGACCTCCAGCATCTTCGTAGTGAAGACATGTGATCACTGGTTTAATCTCTGAAGGCTCAAGGCATCTCCTTAGCTTTTCATCATGTCCCTTCTGAAACAGGATACCCTGGAAGATGGCGTAAGGACCTGCCTTGTGTAAGAAGACAGCCTTCTGCTCCGCATCCAATCCCTCGGGATAATGTTGGTCTTCCAAGAACTTCCTTAAGTCCCTGAAGATCGACTCTTCTGTGGAAGTCGCAAAGATTGGATCAGAAGATCTAGTCTCGTCCTCTAGGAAGCAGGCAGTACGCCCCCCCTCAGATGAAAGTGTCTCTGCGAAAACTGAAAACAACTTCTCGTCAGGGAACTCGTCTTCTATTTCATCTTCTCGTCGTTCCGTCTCTAATCTGGATAGGTAGTCAGCATTAACATGCTGTCTTCCAGGTCTGTACTCAACTGTGTAAGTAAATTTCTGGAGTAGGAGAATCCACCTAGCTATCATACCAGACAAATCTGCTTTCTTTACAAGATGTTTCAAAGAAAAAATGATCCACATAGAAGACAAACGGGTTGGCTAGAAGATAGTGTCTAAACTTCCTACAGGAGTAAATCATGCCAAGACACTCCCTTTCAGTTGTCGAGTACTTCTTCTCTGCATCACTGAGTTGTCTTCTCGCATAATAGATGGGATAATCCTTCTTCTTCTCATCTTTTTGACTCAACACCACCCCTATGGCGAAAGCAGAAACATCCACATAGATATGGAAGACTCTTTCCCAATCAGGTGGCCTTAGGACAGGGGATTCCGACAGAAGCCTCTTCATTTCTTCGAATGCTTCCTATTGCTCAGAAGACCAAATGTATGGTTCGTCCTTCTTCAGCAACTTAGTGAGTCTTCCTGCTACCTCTGCGTACCTGTCAATAAACCTCCTGTAGTATCCTACGTTGCCCAGGAAGCTTTTCAACTGAGTCAGGTTAGCAGGTGGGTGAAGTTTCATGATGACTTCCACCTTAGCACAGTCGACTTCTATACCTCTTCCGGAAATTCTATGTCCTAGCAAGATTTCCTCTGACATACCAAAGAAGCACTTCTCAGGATGAAGAGCCAAACGATGTTCTCTACACTTCAGAAAACACTTCCTTAGAAATATCAAGTGGTCTTCTCTCGATCCAAACACACAAAAGTCATCCAAGAAGATCTCCATGAAAGTGCGAAGATACTCCTTGAAGATTGTAATCATCAATCTCTGGAATGTGACAGGTGCGTTGCATAAACCAAACGGCATTTGATTGTACGCATACGTTGTCGTGATGTGAATCATTTCACATAGTGAATAATTCACCTCTCAGTTAGAAGTTAATCTCTCAGAGCCAAGTTAGGGTCTCAGAGAAGTCGATTCTAGGGAATGATATATATTTTGAGTCTTAGTAGGTTGATTACCATGTTGATAGAGGTAAGCTCATTGGTTGTAATTACATGTCGCCCATGCATGCTTCCTAGCGAGGTTAGGTTATCTTTCGAGATTACGTGCCGTTTTACATGTCTTCGCATGTAGTTTAGGGGTTACGTTGGCACTTTAGGGGCTTGACGTGGTAGCCTATGTGCAAAATTAAGTCACCACGTGGTTTGGGACACAAAAGGACAGGGGAGTGAAGCTATGAACTCCCATTGGTCCAATTTTGTCTTTAGTGTACCGCTAAACTTAGTAGTAGGAGTCTTAAGAGGAGTTCGAGCATTTGGTGAGGGGACTTCAAAATCTGAGAGCACAGGGAGATAGGGTTCGTCGTGCCAAGCACTGTCAGCAAAATTTTTGATCGTTTTGGAACAATAAATAAGAAGTTATGGCTGATTGAAGTTCGATTTGTGCCAGAATTGCAACACTTTTGTTGATTTTGGGGTTTTCGGTGTCAATCGCAGTAGATTTGAGAAAATCACTTCAAACTTTTGTGGTCACGTTCACTGTCAGTAGAGCTATGACTGTCTTCAAAGTTTCATGTCGATTGAGTGACTGAGTAATTCGAGGCGACCGCTGAAGCAGAGGGGGTCCGAAAAGCTCTCAATCTAGAGCATCAACTTCAAAAGTTTATCAAGCAAGTATTCACTAAGAGAAAATGGATCAAGTTGATCATTCTTCTAGGGATGGAACAAGTAAATAACTGTGGATATACCGCATCGTACATATCTTTCACGTTCTAGTATTTTCCCAAGGTTCTTTTAGTTTATTTCTATCAGCTGTTAGTACTTGGTTAGTATCGCTGCGGGACGGGTCATCTTTGCAGAAGGTATATTTTCTTAGTAAAAAAGCGAAGTCTTTGCTTAAAGCATGAAGATAATGGCTTATCAATAACACATAAGTATCATAGTATATTTTACTAATCCACTGCAGAGAATGATATATGTTACATCAAGTCACTTCAGATACAAAAGAGAAAAGACTTTATATTTCCAAAATCTTTTATATTTTATATGGACAATTATCAAATAGAAAGGGAGTGGTTTATCAAATAAACCATGACACTTCCATGATTTATGTCACATGAACTATATATATATTTCTGAATCTTATCATAGTTTAGCCACGGCTTAACGGTAATCGCTCTAACGTTAATGCTTTTCATTTATTTTATCTCTTATCAAGTCTAAACGGTTGTTTGTCAAATCCTTCCGACCAAAACCGAACCTGAACAACGGTATATTGATTCCGAAACTAAACCTAAACAGTGGTTTATCTTGACAATTTCCCCGTCAGAATTGATCTTTTGAGATCAGTTCAGTACCATTGTTTAAGAACAATGGCATGATATCAAATTACTGAATTAACCCGAATCAAAACAGAGCCATATCAAATTGTCGATCTTAAAATCATATCTAAACTATGGTTATTAGTTTTCAGACCTAAATTGTGTTTTTCAGTTTCCGAACCTAGACAGTGGTGTATAGAAGTAAGATCGATCATCGATCGTTTATCTGATATACGCCAAAGAAAAATACAATGAGGAAAAGGAATAAATTATTAATATGATGTAACGATTCTGGAAATATAAGTATCTCTTCTCTTGTATTTTGGAGTGGCTTTATGTAAGATAACATTATCTGCAATGGATATCAGGCTAGACATTTGATAACCATAATCGATTGATAAATCATAATCTTTATGTATTAATTTGATAATTCATCATCTTTAAACAGTGTTGCAAAAACAAGGTTCGTTAGATCTCTTTGCAAAATAGTCAAGATTTGAGATTTTATTTATTTTATATTGTGAAAATCACTATTGTAATCGTGAATTTTCAATTCTACACATTCCACACCCCTCGGTTCCACCTCAGGCAGTAGTTTAGGACTGAGAAATCACTCTATCCCTTGGCTTACATAATCCACTTATGAGAATAGTTATCGAAATAAAATCACAATCTCGATAAACCACAATTGTCAAAGGTTTATGTACTCAAATCATATGTGTTTTTTCTAATTGTATCTGAGAAAATGCTCTAATCTTAACGTGCTTATTTCTTCATGGGTGCTTCTTTTGCTCTTTAACGATTTTATTTGATAAAATAATCTCCTCTCTACACCTTCATTTGATAAACCACGACCTCCCAACTTTATATGTGATAAAGCACCGTCAGTTTAGTAAACCACATTCTTGTAAACTTCTGTATTTTACGATTATATCAGTTATAAATCTCAACTGGGTATCAACTATAAATAGCAAATAAAAAAGAGAAAATGGTTTAAACTTACGGGAACAAAAGCAAGTCTTCGCAAATCGCCGCGCGCACCTACGGAAATACCCCGTTTCCACCAGTAGCACTACCACCAAACGCTTTTAGACAACCCGATCGGAAATGCCACGACAATCTATCGCCCACTCTAACTTGGGCACAGTTACGTTTTAAACATCATTTTCGCGAGAATCCTCATAGAGACGTAATGAGAAGTGCCCCTATTCCCATAGCTTTGGCGTCGTGTTTTTCTTGTGTTCCTTCCCTTTCACCTTTGAGATGTCCAATTGCCGAGAAGGACCACGTGCACGGAATCCTTGATAAACACCTGCATAGAGAATTCACGCAAAGTGTTACTTTTCGAGGTTTTTACTGCACACCCCTCATTTTCCCGAGTGTAGTTGTCCAACGCCTTTTGACTAGAGTAGAGTTAGGAGGAGGTTTCCAGTACTCGACCGTAGAGAAGAGACGTCTCACGTGCCACCTTTAACCGGTTGAGACGGGATCGCTAAATATGCATAGCAGTGGCCGTTCTGGCAAGGGAAGAGAAACTGACGACCGCGGAAGACGGGGTTTAAATTCGTCTCGACGGTAGGGCACAGGAGGTTGTGGGCAGCGGAAACTGCATAAGCATCCTCAGTGTCTTTGTACACTAATGATTAAAGTTGAGCGCGAGGTTAAATGAGTGGAAGACAGTGGTAACTGTATTTCAGTGCCTTCACGTCGACATTAAATAAAAACAGGACCGCAATCGTAAATCTAACACACACGCTATTGCATTGTTATTCTATATTTGGTTGATTATGGACGTTCTGATTGCTGAAACCATAAATTTCTTGTCCATACAATTAAATACAAAAATCTAAGTTTGTACTTCTTAATTTAAGTTACTATATAAAAGACCAGAGCTGAGCGAAACACATGGACTGTGGAACAGAAAAAACCCATAAGCTCAACAGATTAAACCATAACATATCCTAGTATAAGTAATAGTCTTCCTGACGAATAAGAATAATCTTTTCTAAACACCTTCTTAAGAGTTTACCCTTTTTACGAGAAAGATTAACTCTTAAATACACCTCATGTACACCTTCTAAGTGTACATGAGGTGAGCTTTTTATTTATAGTTTATAGTTTAATTTATCTCTTAATCCTTCCAAGAAGAAGGGTTAAGAGACTGCCTTTGAACTGCCCTTGCACTATCACCTCTTCCGAACTTGGAAGAGGTGAATATGCATAGCAGTGGCCGGTTGAGACGGGATCGCTAATATACCGCTCAGCACTGCTTCACTTTTGAATAAGTAAATTATAACATTCACTTTGGGTAGGTTGTTCTAGTACAACTCTAGAAACGGATCTGGAGATGTACAAGCAAAACCTCTTTTACCAGTTTACAATCAGGACATGCTCGGAATGGGGGGTGAAGCCGGATGAAGGTAGCGCAGACTTAATCTCCGATCCTAAATCAAATCATTTTCCTTTAAACTAAAACAAGTAGCTACACTTGCACTGCAATTGCGGGCTATCCGTTAGCGATTATCTCGATCTCTATTTCCTCTTCCGTCCAAACAGGAGAGAACAACGTCGATGCTAGAGATACCGTCAAGTCTGAGAAAGTAAAAGTAAAAATTCATGTTGTTGATAAGGCGGAATGTTGAGGAAGGTATCGTGCAGAATGGGAAGAGGGGCGTCATTAAACCACAGGTGGCGGTATATTAGTGGTGGGATATCGCGCCACAAACAGTTTTACTCACGAATTAAGAAAAGTTGACCCTGGCGGGCTATCCCACCCCAACTACGCCCAGCTTGTTCGTGTTTAATTCTTGTCCATTTTCTCTCATCTATGTATCAAAATGAGCATCGTCCTACACCCTTCAAAATGAGCCTCAAATCTCTGTGATCCGACATCGGACGGCTGCAGAACACTCATACAAAGATCTGAACAACTAGAGTCTCAGAAAAGGAATATTCGAAAATTCAAATTTTAAATTATTCCTATACTGATTTTATGTTTTTTAGAAAGACAAAAATTGTTCTTAGAAGAACATACTTCTCTTCGCCGGCCGCGCTTCTTGTCAAGAGGCTGTAAAAATTTTCCAGTCGACCGGCTGTCAAACCGGACATACATTTCCGGCTTGACAGCCGGCCGACTGACGGCCGATCCATAACCTCCCAGGAGCGCAGATGATTATGGGAGGACGGATCCTCCCAATTGGCTGCGGGGGATGGGAGCGGAAGGAGAGAGGGGAAGGAGTGGAAGGAGGGAGCAGAAGGAGGGGATGGGAGCAGAAGGAGAGAGGGGAAGGAGTGGAAGGAGGGAGCAGAAGGAGAGGATGGGAGTGGAAGGAGGGAGCGGAAGGAGGGGATGGGAGCGGAAGGAGGGAGGGGAAAGAGAGAGGAGGGGTAAAGCCCTCTCTTTCTTTTTTTTCTGGGTCATTTTTCGTGTTCATTTGTTCAAACTTTTTCAGTCTCTTCCTTTTCTCTTGGTGTTCTCTTACTTAGTTTCATTTTCTGCTATGCAGTTTGGATCTGAACTAACTTTGCTAAACCCTAAACCCTAAACTTTGCTTATACTGATTTGTTTTTTTTCTGTTTTGTAACTTATTTGATCTCTCTTGTTGTATCTCAAGAGTTTTAGAGATTTTTGTTTTATTTTGATTTTTTTTCTCATTTACTTTAGTAAGATATAGAGTTTGGTTACCACTGTAGAATTTAGGACGGACCTCCGGACGGATAGGCCTGTCGACAGTTTTAAGACATATTGTTATATCCATGCCACCTAGAATATATTCTAGACGTCCTGGAGACCGACATGCACCTAGAGGATGTCCGGAGGTCCCAACGGGTATGGTGAGGGTCCCGGAGAGTTTGCTCCCACGGTATGTCCAATTGATGAGGCTCTTGGGACCCGGGGCAAGTCCTGCTGCAGTGTTTAGGTTTCTTTTTGCCACTGCTGATGTCAGAATTGATGGAATGGCGAGGGAGGCTGAGCAGATTGTAGTGGATCCTGATGTAATTCCAGAGGAGGGTGTTCAGGATGCATCAGCGAGTATTCCTGTTGTGGAAGAATTCTTTGCTGATACGGATGTCTTACGAGCTCTTGACATCGTCACATCGGACTCTCAGGTACATCATGTATTTGTCACAACATGTCATGTTGTATGTGAATTATTTATAATGATGGTTGAGATTATATGTAGTTTAGGCATTGAATGCCTAGTTTGATTGATGTAGTAGAATTCTGATGTTTGTGATTTTAGGATGTCCATGCGCATGACACAGGAGATGCTCATGTTCCAAGTTCACAAGTTCCTAGGGATCTAGTTATAGATTCTCAGATTCCGGATTTAGGCCACCTGGAGTTGATGAGAGTGTAGCTTCTGACCAGGTCGATGATCTTCCTTTATATGGATTCGTCTCACATCCTAGATTGAGAGAGTTCTTCCATATCTTTAGAGTGAGATGTCCTCACCACGAATGTGAACATTATTTCTTGCCTCTCATCTATGCATCAGAGTTGGTCTTTGAAGTTGATTTGTCCAGACCATCATACATACGTGTGACGATCTACTGAGATGGAGATTTATAACAATGTCCCAGATGTCACACATCGCATGTATAATGCTGCGTTATGTGCTGGTTTAGGATATACTCAGCTGGATAGTATATATAGAGAGGGAGGGTTGGCTCCTGTGTCTAGGCATCACTTTTATGCTTTCCAGAGCGGTAAGTATCGCGAGATTGGATGGATACAAGCGACCTTGGACAAATGGAGCATGGTGAAGGATCAGGAGCAGTCAACTGTTCTTGCTAGACATTTTCCCGATCTGAACGAGGCACCTGCTAGTGGTAAGATATCCTTTTCTCTCTAGTATACTTTGCTGTATTGTCACGTTCATGATATGAGAGAGAAATGACTTGTGACATTTATGTTTTGGATAGGTAATTTTTTCGTGTACGCTGATCTTCGATACGATTCCACGAGGAATGGTTATAATGGAACTTGCGCGTTCATCGCTGCACATGATGGTCGTGTGATCGAGTTGGTGAATATGACTTGCATAGAGACTGGTAACAACTCCTGGTTGATAGAGGATCGGCCTCCGAGGTTGGTATCCAGCGATTGATCGCTCGTGGTATCGTCCCAGACGAGATGGTGCACGATGATAGTCTTCAGTGGATGCCATATTAGCTCTTCATGGGATTGTTTCACAAAAAGACTTGTGGCACAAGTGCAAGAATGTGGTCAAGAAGTTTTTGGTCGAGTTGCAGACCAAGAAGCGAGCTCCACGTGGTGTTGAGGAAGCTGAGGTGGCAGCAGACTTGGAGCTTCTTACAAAGCGACACTTGGTAACTTGGCTGAGGTCGCAAGGGGCTCCTATCACTGGGAACAAGCCTGTGCTTGTTCGTCGAGTAGTTGAGTTGAGAGGTTTGGAGGAGAGAGACCTCATACGGTCGAGACGGTTCATGTATCTTGAGCTTCAGGAACATGGTATTGCAGATAAGTTGAAAGGTTGGATATACACGTGTTGTCAGCTAAACGCTAAGAGAACGGTTGGTGCCGATGGTCGATATGGACAAGAGGAGGATGATGCCTCTACGTTATGTCTAGACATCAAGAATGCCACTGACCATTGGGCAGCAGAGCATATATATTGTCTTATACTCCAGCGGATGACAGGGATACCTAGACCTTGCTGCGGTGTTCCCGATTTGAACAGACTGACAAGTATTACGAGAAAGGTAAATGGGCCGTGATGCAACAATTTAGGAGGTTTTGTTTTTGGAGTCAACTAGATTTTGAGATATTCTAATGATAGAAGATTTCCTCTTTGTCATGCAGGTTCTCTTACGCATCTAGCCATGGTTGCATTTCTTGGCAGAGCCATTACCCCAGCAAAGATGCGATTCTATACACGCGCTAGGGAGAACTACATGTCGGAGACTTTCAACTCAATCATAAACAAGTTTGCGACAAAACGGATCCACTTCTCTCGGACGCATGAGGCTCATTTAGCTTGCGATGGATTGGAACGAGAACATAGTTCGAGAGCCGATAAAGATTTTTCAACGTCGTCCACAACACACTTCGGTGCGTCACAGGACAACAACTTCACGTGTGCTACCACCTCGGATGTCATTATGGAAAGTAGAGTTGAGGAAGTGCTTGTTCGGCATACGTACTTAGTATACAATGTGATGACAAGTGAGTACTTTACGTTTGAACAGTATTTTTTCATTCTTTGAATTTATGTCATCAGAATATATCCACTATTATCTAATTCTTTTCTAGTCATCATACAAATTTTATATCTCTAACAGTTTATTCTCATTCTTACACAGGTTGCGACAGACATGCGTGTTCTCGTTTCAGCATTCATGTGTCTACAAAGTTTTGAACTTCATATTTTGCTCGAGCTGTTATAGAAACTACACTTCTAATACTTTTTATAAATTTATTTATCTATTTTTTCATTCAATGGATGATGTTATTTTCCGTAAATGTTCTGTACTTATGTTTCAACTAATATCTGAATAAGTAATGCATTTTTTAATTTGAATTATAGCTGTAACTTCTCTCTCATTGAGCCACGCCACACGTATGAACATTTTAATATAGTTTAAAATGTTTTTATTTATAAAAAATCAACTTACAAATAAATGATATTTTCAAATAATATACTATAGTTTCCATTAGACATGGTGAGTCGCTGGGTAAATGTGTGGTTGAGGAGACTATCGTGTGACGCTGAAGGGCTTTATGGATCGGTTATCAACAGGTTTCTTAAAACTCGTTTATCCACCCTGCTAACTACGCTACGCGGGGGATTTTTTCCCCTCCGGCCAGCTTCTTAGAGGTTTGAGGTTCTTGGAAGTTTGAGGCAATAACAGGTCTCTGATGCCCTTAGATGTTCTGGGCCGAAAGGTCTGGGTAATCTTTTCAAAATTCATCGTGATGGGGATATATCATTGCAATTATTGATCTTCAACGAGGAATTCCTAGTAAGCGTGAGTCATCAGCTCTCGTTGACTACGTTCCTAAAACTCGTTTATCCATCTGTCGGGAACAGGTTTAGGAAACCTGTTTAGATTTGAAACAGGTTTCGAAACCTGTTTCAGCAGGTCTAAACCTGAGTCTAAACAGGTTTCCAAAACCTGTTTAGACCTGAAACAGGTTTTGAAAACCTGTCGGAACAGGTTTAGGAAACTTGTTTCAAAACAAGACTCACAGCAAGAACAACACGCCTTTCTCGTTAGATGCCTTCGGGATAATATACACAGGAAAGAGTCGGGATAAGAGATCTCTGTGAGTAGAAGAAGAACCTGTTTTCGCTGATTTCTCAATTTTCGCACTCAGAACAGTGAAGAGACATTTCTAAGCTTAGGATGGTACAAAGAACTCAAATGAATACAGATGAATACTTCTGGGAGGAGTTGAACCCCCTGAACTGGAACCGGTTCCAGCAGAAGTTCCATCCTCTTTCACCATTGACACCTACTGTCAATGGATCCTAGGGAGGAGGAGGCCTATTGTCAAAAGAATACCAAACACAAAAAGAACTACTTCCGCCAAAAAACAGAGAAATATATTATGAATTAGGGTACAAAACCTACATGCGATTCTCCTGGCGACTCCCAAGTGGTCTGGACCACTGACTGAAGATAATCTGGAAAGGCAGTACGCTCGACGTAACCAACTCTTTTCACGAGTTGCTTATAAACAGAAAAACGTTCATTTCTGTCTCTACAAACAAATATGCTGCACAAAGTATTAGCTCCTTCACATCGATGTCTTGCTCTACAGCAAAATTATCGCAAGCTGTACAAAACTCAGGAAACTTCACCCGCAACTTATCCACAAAGATGAATTTCCACCTTCTGATCCTCTCGCCATCCTCTGTACTAGGCCACGAGAACTTCCACACGTCCTCCAGAAGAACTTCGAGACGTGGAGGACTCCAAGTGTCTTGTGTGGAGGCTCTCTGTGATCCTGGTTGAGATCGACTGCGATTGGCCATGTGGATATGACAGAAACAATAAGCAACACAGCGAGATGCACACAAAATACTAACAGCCACTCCTGTGAACTCTCAGATCGGTAGCAATGCAGTCAGATGCAAAAGCGACTCCCAGATGTGACTCCAGATGAAAAACGCAGCGGGTCCTAGTCATGTCAGTACAGCAGAAACGACCAGAACACAACGCAGACAAGAACACAACGTGGCGGCAGTGTAGCTAGAAATCAGAGTGCTCCAAGAAACATTCCCTAGACCAGAAAATCGCCAAAGTCATCAAGTTCAATGAAACGAGCGGGTCCCAGTCGTGTAAACACGAAGTCACCACCTCAGGTGAAAAACGTCAATCAGCAACCCACCAAAGACGAAAGTAAACATGAGCAGATCCCAGCATTATGATGCACAAAGGCGAAAGTAAACATGAGCGGGTCCCAAAGTTCCTCCTCCCAAATCTGCGAACCACGCGAAGACAGTCCGGTGCACGGCGGCACGACTTCTCTTCACTCGACGTTCTTTCTCAACACTCCGGAAGCGGCGAACCCTAAGCGTTAGACCCAGAAAGCTAGTTTTTCCTCCGACCACTCGAAACCAGTCCGGCCTGGGCTCAGCTCCTCTCGCTACTGTGCACTCAAGTGAATGACGTGGCATGGGGGAGGGTTTTATATCCCGACCTGTGGTTTAAGAACCAAGGTGAAAGTAGGCTGAAGAGAAGACCAAATAGCATGTAGAGAGTGCAACAAAGTACGATGAGCCTGGCAGCGCAGAAATATGTGTGGGATATCCTCGATGGCTGCTTCACATACCTGACAAGATGACGAAACACCGCATACCTTGACAACATGTTCCTCTATGTAGACAGCCTTGGTAAATACATGCTAGAGGAAGATACTGTCTTCGTGAGTGAAGCAGTGGATTCCAAATAAATTTCCAAATGGACCTCCATCTCTCGGTGTCCCAATCAAGCAACCAACCTGTTGTTAGACTAGAAACGCGATGCAATGAATAGCCAATGGATGAAAAGACCCCATCAAGTCTTACAAGGAAAAGAGGGACCGAAGGACCAAGCAACCAACACTCCGAAGGAAAGAAGAACATCAAGGCTAAGCCTCGCTATCAATAGCTCCTAAGGTCGTCTATCGCTCTCCTTGGTGTCTCTCATGGCAAGCTCTGGCATAACATCAAACTCCGAAACTGTCGATCCATATATCTCAAAGGCTAGAGGATGAAGCGATGTCCCTCCTGCATACCCTTATACTTAGTCACCTTCGCTGCTGTCCCCACGCCTGCTGTCCATCTTGAGAGATAGATGATCACTAGTGTCATCACCGAGTCTCATGTCGAATCCGTGAAAACCACATCTGCCACTGGGACCTGATCCTCCTTCATCATGTACAGATAAGCTCTCACTGATCCTCTCGTCAGAAGGGCATACTAACGCTCTCTCTACATCATGTAACCACTCTCTCATGCTATAGCAAACACAACGTCTTTGATGCATCATGAGTAACTATCCGCTCTTCATCATGAAAACCCTCGATGTCTCACTTGATCGAAAGTGTCAAGCGAGACATCGCACTGCAGTTTCTACACTGCATTGCCGAAGCAACAGGTTGGATCAAGCTTAGGTAGAACCTCATCACTGTAAAAAAGATAGTCGGTGCGAGTCGAAATGTTCTAATGCAAGGTCGAGCTATGAACCAAGAGCTTGCGCCCTTGCTCGAATAAGAGCAGAATCGAGCTCTAGTATCCCCTGAGATGGAAAGATAAACTAAGAGCGCATGAAGAACTTGTTGAAAGTGATGTCTAGTCAGAGAAGACTACAATCTGTGAGATCCATCTTTAGCTAAGGTATCGAATCGGAGATGTACCTCACTTGTCTCAATAGTCAAACTATCTCTTGTCTCACAGAGACACATCTGTAGTGGATAAGAACCATCCTCCACTTTTGTCACATAACACTCCAGAATAAGTCTATCTTGCACGAGGAAACGACAACAAAGTCAAGGTGCTGAGAGGACCCAACTATCCAAAAAGACTGCCGAAGCAGTCTCTTCCATAGATAATGAACCCACCTCGTCACATCATATCGACAATGATGTCTGTCTATGTGTGAGAGACCTTACCATCTACTCAAAGGTCCCTCGTCTAAAGATGTCGCCAAAGACCTCCATGATCCTTCTATCAAACTCTCTAAGACGCAAGATGAAGATAGAACATGAAGGTACTGTGCGGAGTAAGTAACCCGGACGACGTGCAATGAAAGAGAAAAGGCTACCGAAGGCAACCTGGGAGTTATCTAGCTTAAGGAGATACTCAATATACAAAACGTCCTCCGCTAGAGCAACATCTAAGAACCGAGAAACGAAGTCCTCTAAACCCATCGGTACTCCAAGGATACGTAAATCATCTCTAGGTGCAACAAATCTCTCTGGGAGTTGGAGGTCCGACATAATACATATGAGAGACCAAACCCTGGATTTTTACACCTTCACTCTCAATCCTACCAAGGTCAACTGAGAGACGAGGTGATCACAGACATCGTAGACTTGGTCCGCCGGACCTACAATATGCGTGTCATCAGCTAGAGATGGAAAGACACAACCTGGAGCAACCAAGGCAGTGGCCAAGAGAGCTCTATAGTGAGCTAAGACAAAGAGAGGTCCATCCAAAAGGTCTCTTTGACGAATACATATAGCGGAGTTGATAATTGTACCTCCCTCTATCGAAGGACCGTGTTGGTAATAAAGAGAGGAGGAAGAATCATAAAAGGATCGTATGAAGAGAATGAGACTCACTAGAGATCTACCGCCATCCATGAGCTCCTTAAAGATGGAAGCGCAAGAAATGTTATTAAAATATTTTTCACGTCCACTTGTAAGACAACCCAATTGGGATGGATGTCCAAGAGAGCCCTAATGTCGAAAGGCACAGACTCACAACCTCCAGGAGTCGCAACTCCAAACTGATGTGGACAAAGGTGGTCCTGAAAGTATCTCGACGTTGAAAAACAATGATATGACTAATAAGTCATAAGAGAATCTCATCGATGGCTATAAGTTGAATCTCTCCGCCATCCTTCATCATGATCAAAAGTCTAGTTGCCATCTGTATCTTAGTTATAGAATGTGAAATATGCCATTGAGCTACTACTGCTGCTATCTTAAAAAAGCTCTATGAAATTAGGGGGGTTGTCTGAAAATAATCTCATAGGTGCTCGTAGATCATCCCAGACATACCTCCAAAAGATAGACGTGGAGTTGTACACAAGGTCTAGACAAACAATATCTATCAAGACATAATGACTCTCAGATTGATAGTCATGAACCTCAAGTGATGGAGAATCATCCGATGGGAGGTGAAGAAGATACAACGAAGTAATCGTCTCCTCAATAGGACATGCCACTGACAAAGGATGCAATGCTCTAGCAGCTCTATTATACTCTCCAACCTGATCTAACATCCTATAGTGTCGTATGTGAGCGGAAGATGAGACATCACGTGTAGAGACAGATTCATTTTTATCTCGTGTAGCACATACTGATTCCTCTTGTAAGGCCGTCCAATCACCAGCACGGGATCTTCGAAGACGAGCTGTCACCTCGCGATGTTCCATTCTGCCACCTCGAGTATAATGGAGACACCAACAAGGTAGTAAGAGAAACAATAACGATACCGTCTCGTTCTTGCTGTTCCATGTCAACATATCGAGAGATAGACAGAATGCATGTCTCATCTCGTCATGGAGAACACGGGATAGCCGATGAAACAAATACGGATAAGGAAAACTTGTCTCGAACAATCCTAGAATAGCATCATTGTGGACTCTCAACCACTCCTATGATCCAAATGAACTCCACGAAGAAAGGCTAGTGGTGTTATAATGACTGCAAGTGTAGACCTCCGCTCTCGACTAAACTAGACATCCATGTGATCCAATCATAGCTCTTGTGCATCTTTCTCACATGAGACGTTATCCATTGCGAGATAAATAACAGATTGTATACCAGATATAATGTGTCTCTGATCATTCTCGATCTCATGAGAAGAGAGTACTCATAGCTAGAAGAAGGACGATATCCAACCAAATGGTACTCGTAATAAAAATATCTCAAAAATATACTCTCAAATAAAGAACCTTAATCCTATAAGGATAAAAAACATACTATATGTAGCAAGAAAATCCTCAAAAATCTCTCAAAAATTCTAAATAGTAGACTATGTAGTCTTAAAAAGTCGAAAAATATTTAATACTCACTCTTTTCTTCACGGAATGTACCAATTCTAGAACCGAAAGAAGCAAAAACAGAAAAGAACAAAAATATACAACAAATCTGCACTAACCCACCAAACACACTCCACTCTCTAAACTTACACTCTCTTTTCTCTCCTCTCCTCTCTTCCATGCGCACTCACTCACTCACTTAGGTGCTTGGTAGTAAGATTTCCGTATCGAGCACATATATTTGGACCACTGGCAAACCAAAGGAGAGCGGACGTGTGGACGTAGTAGAGAAAAGTCATTAGTTGAGATGTGACCAGTGCATAGAATGTGTCAGTGTGAACGAGCAGTAAAGAAAGCAACACGTGAAGCTAGGAGGCACGAGCATGTATCCAAGTAAGGACAGAAGGCGAAGAGAAGTCACTTTGTAGTCCTGCTTCTAAGCTGGTGTGTCGAGGATAGTGACAAGAAGTGGATGGAGTGAGCTTCTAGAAGCCAACGTACATTCTTCCGGGGAATTGATTTCATATTTGATTGCAGAAGCTTTGTCTATGTCTTCTGAGCAGTGGCTTTCTTCAAATTCACACCCAATTATGCATGGGAAGTCTTCTTCTTGAGTGGCGGTGATTGGTAGAAGTTGTGTAGAGTCGAAGCTTATCTCATCCAGTGGAGCATTTCGGATCCACGTACGGATTGACCTATGCGAGATTGGTCCATGAAGTCAGAGTAGTCGGAGCAACGACAGAAGAAAAAAGAAGTCTTCTTTCCACAGCAGAAGACGACATCCTCGAGTAGAAGATTGTGTAACTGTAAGCTGATACGCGATCTTCTTCCCCAAATTATTCAAGCAAGGATGGCTTGCTAGTCAAGATCCAGACTAGAAGCCTGTCAGAGTCTTAATTTCTCTTTTTCATCTTGTTTTCTCTTGTTTGGATTTTCTTTTCTTTCCCATCTTTTCTCATCTTCTCATCTTCCTATCTTCTCCTAGTGAGCTTCCGAGACTTCTATTGAGCTTCCGTGAACGTGAATGTCGTTGTAGTGCTGCAGGAAGACCGCTTTCATAGGCAGAAGCCTGAGAAGGCTACAGGGGCATACACCTTGTGATTAATCTAACTCCGTTGGAAATTGGAAGAGCAATGTGTGACAGACATTGGTAAGTTAACATTTACAAAGCAAGGACAGTCTTCTGGAGGTGTCAGAAGCCAAGTTGAACCCCCAGAAGTCGAGAATTACTTCGAGAAGACCGTCGTGGGAAGATTGGAAGCCGTGACTTGGAAGCAAGAAGCACTTCTCGAGCTTCTCAGTAGATAATTGTGTGATATTTTAGGTTGATTTGTATATTTGGATCCAGGGCACCTTATAAAGGGTTTGAAAGCCGGTTGGTTTTGTGAGAAGACAGGATTTCTAGACAAATCCTGCGTGTTTGTGTGTTTGAACAGATCTTAGAACTTAGAACAACGATACTAGTGTAAATCTCAATTGAGGCGTCTTCTTCCACACCTACATCCAGGCCGAGTTAATGTACTTGAGCACCCCAGCAGGAGGGCACCTCACTCCGTTCTTCTGTTATTTGTACGTATCCAAGAGAGATTTGATAAAAGATCAGTTGGCTAAGTATGGGCTAGCAAGACAGCGCGAGGTGAAGGAAGAGACCCCGGAGGAAGAAGACCGGGCAGTGGCCATGTCTTCTCCTCCCACTTTAGTGTCCCAAGTAGGACCGGGCACTCAGCAGAAGATGACTTTGGTGAGAGAAGACGACTCCAGTGACACAGAAGACGAGTTGCCGTTGAGGAAGATGGACCTAGGAGTGGGCCTAGGAAGAGCGCATCTTTCCTGACCATCCACTTTGGATCCGAGTCGGATTCATAGAAGACAGACGAGCATCAAGATCACGCGAAAGACAGCTTCTGCGATTACAGAGAGTCTTCTAAAGTCTTCAGAAGTTGGAATGTCAGTTGGAATGTCAATGGTATGGGTTGACATTCCAACTGCGACTCGAGAGAGCGCAGCGAAGAGGATCGCTTTTGCGATGAGAAGAGATCTTCCACCCAGGAAGATGAGAAGAGTAGCGTCTTCCTGTGCGCAGAAGGAGAAGACCACGGTGGTAGAAGAGGCATCCTTGCCTCTAGAAGACAAGGAAAACAATGTGATGTCCACAAATTACAGGATTCACGAATTTTTGAAATTTTTAAGATTAATAACTTGTTTGTATAACTGAAGAAGTGTTGTTACTTAAGATTATTGCTTCCTTAGAAGGAAGATGATCTTATGAGCTTTTTGTAATAAGAAGTTGACTTCTTCAAAAGACGACCGTCTTCCGAAGAGCGTCTTCTCAGTTGCGTATTCGGAAGACGGAAGACGGCGGAAGACAACCATCTTCCGGAAGACAACGACCACGAAGGCCTAACCATGAATTTCCAGGTAAAGGAGTAGGTGTACCTACTAGGTAACACCAAGGTGGTAGGTAGGTCGACTAAGTCACCTAGGGTCGAAACCTCTAATCTGCGGGGAAGATGTGCAGGAAGCGCATTAGCGCATTCCAACTTCCCGCAGCAAGCACTTCTTGAGGAGATCGATTTCAGAGAATGAGCTTCGAGTGAGGAAATCGAGCGAGGTGAAATCGAGCGGGGTGAGGATCAGTTAGCAGCTAGGAGGAGGGCGAGACCGAATTGCTGAAGCACGGAAGGCAGGAAGCGAAGGCGTTTTCCTGTGAGCTCCCGGGAAGCTGACATTGGAGGGTAGCTGAGTACAATCGAAGGTGGAATTGAGGCGTGGTCAGAAACTGACAGTGGAAGCAGCCGTGTGGAGTCGCATTGGAGCTAGGACCAGAGCCAGAAGCGCGCGGAAGGTCGAAGATAACTCGGGAAGCAGACAGAAGACTGTAGAGGTTCTTCCCATGTTCTTCTCTCTTCTCACTGCTTCTCGCCTCTGTTTGGTGTCCCATGCGCTTCCCCGGTTGGTTGTAGGCAGCCTGATCGATTACCTCCCATCCTCATTTTTCCCATTGTGACATTGGGTGCAGAAGCGCTGCCCAATTTCTGTCAGGCATCTTCCTACTTCTTCCTGAGTTCAATTCGAGCTTCCCTACCCATCGTCCCCAAATTGATGATCCTAGCTATCAATTTCCCTACCCTACTACCCCTCTACCCCTGAACCCTTGAACAGAAGACGCTTCGGAAGATTGGAACATCTTCGGAAGACGCTTCTGAAACTTGACTGTCTTCGGAAGTCGACTATGACCAATTCATATCAAGAGTGGATTTGTGTTGCTTTTGTGTTAAGAGAAGTTTGGTACCTCCTAAGTGGTGTGGTGAGTTCTTTTGTTATTTCGAGAAGTTGGAAGTCGGGAACTAGGCCTGTGCCTCCCGGTCTTCCAAGCTTCTCAACTCCACATCTTCCTAGAGAGACAAGAAGACTGAAAGGCTGGCAAAATGAGCGAGAAGACGTGAGGGTCCATTTCGGGTCTCTTCTGTCCGACCATAGCAGCCATTCCTTCTTCTTCCCAAACTTAGGACATAGTCGTGAGAAGACTTACTGGCAGAATCTGGAGAGAATGGTCAAGGGTCATGTCTTCCCACCGAGCAGCAAGCTTCTTCTGAGTGCGTATGAGAGGTGAGAAGTCAAAAGAACAGAGTGTAATTGTCTTGAGTCTGTTGTGAGGATAGATTACGCGTAGGAAGACGAAGACAGGTGAGACCAGTGAAGGGAAGCCTGACTTCGGGAGGTCTTCCGAGAAAGACATTGAATCGAAAACTGTCCCTGGTGTCTTCCCAAAGGTCACTGTCACCACAAGAGCCCGCAACCATCTTCCGAACCTGTTATGCACTTTATGTTTCACGAATCTTGTATCTTCTGATAGGAAGTAGGATGTAATGCAAGGTGGGTTGTCTTCTTGGTAATCCATGCGAGGCCTTGCTTAGATAGGATTGTTTAGATATAGCTCGGAAGATGAGAGCTATCTAGGAAGTACTGTTAGAATCCCGCAAGACGGAGTAGCTGTCTTCTGGAAGACTAGTTTCGTCTTCGGAGAAGTAGAAGCTAGACTGTGGGCACTTGGGAAGGACTAAGCCTTCAGCTCATAGTAGGTGCTTGTGGCTTAGTGCAACAGATCTTCCAGTATGACGATGCATCCTCGAGGGTTGGTGTTACCAGCAGCGGAGTTGGCCGAGGCCACACCCTTCCTCAAGGAGTTGGATCTCGATTTCTTCCTATGGGATTGGAACCTCGCAGACCAGGGACTTTGGAGGAGGTGTGGGCAGCGTTACTACCTCGCAACCATGTACCTGCGAAGGCAGGAGTAGCTCGAGGAAGACCATCTTCCTGGACTGAAGATTGGTGGCGTAGGGCTTTCCACAGGTCAGAATCCGAGGACCGAGGGTATTGGTTTGAGAAGAAGATTTTGCCCAGGGTCGTGAGTGCGTGGCATGTGCCTGGGAGCACCACTTGTCTCTTCGTGGAAGATAGACAGGGTAGGAATGGGTGGAAGATCGAATCTTACCGGGAGCCGAAGAAGCGACTTCTGGCGAAGCTGTTTCTGCACCTCTTTCCCAAGGGGAAAGCGCAAAAGACGAGGTACCTGAGAGATCAAGACGTAGAGTTCTTGGAAGCAGTGTGGGATAAAAGACTGCCCATCTACTGGGGCGCATACGTCCACAACTATGTACAGACGGAGCTAGCGTACTTGGGTACCCCGGCGGGAGGACACTTGACACCTTTCCTCTGCTACTTGTACGTAGTCATGGGGATCTTAGGGAAGATCAGCTGACGGAGTATGGGCCAACAGAGCAACAGGAGGTGAAGGAGGAGATCTCGAAAGACAATGATCGAGCAGCAGCTGCAACTCCCCCTCCCACTCTGATGCCACAGCTGAGGCCCGGCTCTCACCAGAAGACGCTTCTGGTGAGGGAAGACGAGTCTAGTGGGTCAAAAGACGTCACGCCACCGAGGAAGATGGGTCCTAGAAGTGTACCTAGGAAGCTCACCTCCCTCATTCATTCAAGATCGGAGTCCGACTCGGAAGAAGAACTGTTGAGTACCCGATCGGAGCAGAAGACCGCTTCTGCAACCCCTAAGAGTCTTCCGAAGACTCCAGAAGATAAGAGAAGAAGGGATACTCCTACTGCGATGCGGGGAAGCGCAGTGAAGAGGACCGCTCCTGCCATGAGGGATCTTCCACCCCGGAAGATGAGAAGAGTAGCTTCTTCTCGTGTGCAGAAGATGAAGGTCATTGTGGAGGATGCCTCTGGAAGACAAGGTCGACACCTCAGAGCGAGTAGTGGAGATAAACTTGTCTTCCGCAGGAAGAAGACTGGAAGAGTTCAGCGCCTTCTTCCACAAGGAGATCTAGCCAGCTATAGAGTTGCTGGAGAAGAGAGCGAAGACACAGGAGAGGCCCTTGCAACTTGGATTCGGTCTGCGCACCTTGCTGCGACAGGAAGAAGACCAGAAGAAGACGGAGTCGCTGGAAGCTAGTCTCCGCACCACGGAGAAGCTCGCAGCCAGATACAAGACGGAAGCAACCGCTTCTGTCAAGGAGCTGGTGCAACTTCGGAAGAGCAACCAGGAGATGCAGACGCGTGTATAGCAGCGCGATCAGGAGGTCCTCCGAGTGCGGAAGAAGATCACCGTCCTCGCAGAGGAGAAGATGACATGGGCGAAGCAGCAAGAAGCCGCAGAAGCGCGAGTTGCAGTTGGGAAGACGCATCGGGAAGCAGCGGAGGCTCGTGCACAGGAGATGCTAGCACAGTCGGTGGAAGCGCTTCGGAAGAAGTTCAACTTCACCGCGGGTAGGAAGTTACTTACCTTAGCTAGAGGATGGGACAGTGAGTCCAAAACAATGTTGGTGGAATGCAGGGAGAGCATGTTCAGATACTTGGATCGGCAGATAGAGGGAGTGAAGACACTTTATGGTCTTCCCTCGCTTCCGATACCTGCAACCGCATCTTCTCAAGCTCCAGCACCATCTATTGGATCCGGAATGGAGAAGGAGGAGTTCGACCTCGCTGTGCACTTGGTAGTGACAGCGTTGGGAGCCGAGAAGACTCCAGAAGACGCCCCGGAAGACAAGATGTCTTCTGGAAGACAGGAAGACGAGCCGTCTTCCCTGGTATTCCGCGTGGAGGAAGCGACTTCCCAGGACCCCTATGAGGTCGCCATGGTCCCTAGTACCGAGCTGATGCTCCAGAAGAGCGAAGAAGCACCGGTCGACTCTGCTTCCCAGAAGACGCTTCTGTCTTCCGAAGCAGAAGCCGAAGCTGAGGAAGACGCAGCAGCAGCGACATCAGAACCAGCGAAGAACGATGAGGAGGAAGCCACCTCAGTGACACCCGAGGTAACTGCAGGGCTTTCTAGCTTATCAGAAGCCGTGTTAGGAGCTCCGATAGGAACAGATCAGGTAGAGGTTGCCTCCGAGCAATCAGAGTAGATAGTAACCAAAGTTGACTACTCTAGATTTAGTAGGACCAAATATGCTATCTTAAGGGTGGCAGTTTTTCAGTGTAAAATTAGTTAGGATATCATGTGGCAGCATAGGTAACGTAGGAGCAACAAGGCAAATGACTAAAGCTAGAAGGGGAACCGCTTGCATGTGGGATGACAACCTCCTATCAGCGCCTCTCTCTCCCTGGTGGTCGTCTCTTCTGATTCTCATGGCAGCGACATAAGTAGGATCGAAGAGTAAGAAATAGGGAGGTTCTGTAGGCTCTGCACACACACACATCGATTTGACGGTGCAGACGGAGAGCACACCCAGACACATGATAGGCATTATAGTGTACACTACACTCGATGTTGGAATAGGAGGATAACGCAAGAAGAAGTCTGCATTCTCTTACCGCCAGCAGCGATTCGGAGATGTAGATGAGTAGTGGACAGTCTAGGAGCAGGGAACGGCATCCTCGTGCAGTCCTGCTGGTTAGACTGATGTGTCGAGGAGTAGGGACAGACAGTAGAGGGAGTGAGCTTCCCAACACCTATGTACCTTCTTCTCGGGGAATGGATTGCTGATTTGAGTGCAGAAGCTTAACTCGTGTCTTCTGGATGGTGGATTTCTTTGAATTCGCTCCCAATTGTGCATGGGAAGTGTTCTCCTTGAGTGGCGGTGACTGTCAGCAGTTGTGGAAGTGTAGCTTGCCTCGTTCAGTAGAGCACTTAGGATCTGCGTACGGACGGTCTTATGGGTAAGGGATCTCAGAAGACAGAGTAGTCAGAGCAGCGAAGTGAAGAAGAAAGAAGCCTTCTTCCCACAGCAGAAGATGACATCCTCAAGAAGAAGACGGTGCAACTGTACACATGTTTGTTGTCTTCCTCCCCAAACTATTACAAGCAGGGATGGCTTGTTAGTCAAGATCCGGACTAGAAGCCTGTCGGAATCTTAATTTCCTCTTTTCATCTTGTTTTCTCTTGTTTGGATTTTCTCTTCTTCCCCATCTTCTTACCTTCTTCTAGTGAGCTTCCGAGACTTCTATTGAGCTTCCGTGAAGGTGAATGTCGTTGTAGTGCTGCAGGAAGATCATTTCCGTAGGCAGAAGCCTAGGAAGGCTAGGGGGGCATACACCCTGTGATTGATCTAACCCGTTGTAATGTGAGTGTGAGAGTAAGATGTAACAGCCGTGCTAGTCGACTTCTGCGAAGCAGGACAATCTTCTGGAGGTGTGAGAAGACGAGCTGAACCCCCAGAAGACGAGAATCGCTTCGAGAAGACGGTACTGAGAAGACCGGAAGAAGCAACCTGGAAGCAGGAAGATCGTCTTCCCGAGCTTCTCTGTGAATAGTTGTGTGATATTTTAGTTAGTAGTTGTTTATTTAGATCCAGAGTATATTTTGGCGTATCTGGAAGACACGTGGTTTTGTGAGAAGACGGGATTTTAGGCAAAACTCGTGTGTTTGTGTGTTTGAACAGATCTTAGAACTTAGAGCAGCGTTACTTGTGCAAATCCTCTGTGGGAACGATATCTTGTATACTAAATGGGCAAAAGGAGTAATCCTGCGTCACTACATATAGTGAGCATCATTTTTGGCGCCGCTGCCGGAGATTTCATCTTAGTAACTTCTGTTCTAAGCTTCCTGGATCTGTGTGGCAGTAGTTAGTTTCATTTCGAACTAACTTCGATTGTAGTTGAACGTGTTGTGGGATTCTATCTTGCTAGAAGACAGGAACCGCACCAGAAGCTGATAAGATACATCAAGGGGAACTGGAAGAAGCCGCTTCCCCGCTTCCAAGAGCTTCTTGGAAGACTCGATCTTGGAAGACTTTAGTGAGTACAACAAGAAGCAGGAGAAGAAGACGTTCCGAACCTGTGACCGGTTGTTTAGACATTCAGTCTGCCGGATCTAGTGGTAGAAGAAGAGAGACATTTGTTCTCAGTACTCTGGTGGATGTCTCCGATCAGAGGAAGAAGCAGAAGACGCACGGGTAAAGATCTTGAGTGGGTAAATTCACCCCAACGAACCACTTCTAGAGAGCAATGGATATCCCTGAGACACCAAAGGAAAGAAGAAGAGCTCAGGAAGATCCGATCAATAGAGTTGGAAGAGCCTTCCATCTCGAGCATAATCTTTGGCGAAGACAAAAACCAACCGGGTAATCACGTGTATAAAGTAGATTTTGGTACTGGTTACTCGGAAGACGTCTTCCCAAGTGCGGAAGAAGCTTCTCAAGGTGAAGGAAGACTGGAGGAGATTGTTCCAGACGTCTCGGAAGATAGCAGTGACAGTAGTTCTGACTCAGAAGACGACCTTCGTGATTCAGACAGGCCTGGACCTTCGAGAAGACCATCTCCACCACCTGGACCTGAGGAAGAAAGAAGTTGGCAGTCGCACCAGCCGGCAGTCGACATGGCTTCCCACACTCGGCAGAAGTACCATCCGTACGACGATGATGCTGACGCGGACGACTTCATCACGATGTTCGAGACCATCTCTAGATCCAACAAGGAAGACGCTGATGTCGACAGACTCCGGGTATTTGTTAGTCTGATCGTAGGGAAGGGAAGGAAATGGATGAGTAAGATGTTGGATGATGGTCTAGTAATGGCCGCTTGGGCTACTCTGAAGGCAGCTTTTCTGAAGAGGTTTAGAGGAGTGGGCTATGATCGGATGACCCTCATAGAACTTCAGAGACTCGAACGGAAGAAGAAAGAGACACTGCGGGATTACACCGAGAGGTTTGAAGACCTCTTGGATCACATCCCTCAGAACCAAGGAAGACCCGATTACTGTGCTCAACAAGCCGTGGATTGGTACTTGGGAGGATTGTCTCAAGATATGGAATTGTACTGCAGAAGAGGAGGAGGTGATGATTTAGTAGAAGTACAGAAGCATGCCGAGCAATATGAAACCTCGAGCATCACTCAGAATATGACGAAAGACAGAGGGAAGACCTCGAAGAAGTCCAAGAAGTCCAAGTAGTCTTCTAGGAAGTCTAAGAGGAAGTCCAAATCCACTGAAACTGATACCAATGATTCGGAAGCATCCTCTACTTCTGAAGAGTCTACTGTCGAAAGTTCAAAATCCGAATCTGAACAAGAGAAGAAGATGCGAAAGAAGAAGAAGGAGAAGACGCGAGCAAGGGAGGAAGTTGTGCAGAAGATGCCTCAAACTCAGATCATTCAGTCTGCACCTGATCCTCGTATCGGTGAAGTTCTGAAGCAGTTTGCCGACCTGAAAGTTCATCTTCTGAACCAGAAGGACAAGCGGAAGCAACCTACGGCTTTCCGGCCAAACCTTTGGTGCAACCTTTGTAACTCTTCCGGACACACCAGAGATCAGTGTACGCAGGACCAAGCTGTCAACTGGGCAAGATGAGAAGAAGACGATGAGGAATATCTACACGATCCGAGTGGGGAAACCTGCTATAGGATCGAGACGATACAACCCTTCACTCCTACGCCTCTCGCCCAATATAATCATTATGTACCTAGGGATAGAGCTAGCAATGTACAGACCAGGACACCCTGGCAACCTTCTTCATCACAACGACCTCTCAACACTCTTCCTGGAGCATGCAATAATTGTGGAGACACAGGACATTGGTGGTCCACCTGTCCTCATCCGAGAAGACAGATTGGGTAAGTGCCCTTGTGTGAGAATTGTAAGGAAGCCGGTCATTTCACAGGGAATTGTCCTCAAACCTTACGGCCACGACAAATGGTAAGATTTGCAGAGACCACGCCTCCTGCAGAAGCTGCATCAGCTTCTAAACTCGAGTTAGCAGTGGTACAGCACATCACGGTAGAAGAAGAAGATCCTGGGGATTGTACGGATTGTCTCCATATCGAGGAAGACGAACCGGACCCCGAGAAGCGCGAAGGAAAGGAACCCCAGCTACAGAAGACGAAGTTACTTGAGGCAGCTTCTTCTTTCACTTTGACGGATGGCACTATTTGGAGCCCTAGCCCGGATTCAGACAGTTGGCCTCCCGAAGAAGTCTTGGACGAAGCGGTGTTCAAGGTAAGTACCAGAAGCAAAGGGAAGTTAGAATCTCGTCAGAAGGAGATCAAGAAGAAGAAGCAGCGAAAGGAGAGGTCATCTTCTCCTGAGCGGCCGTCTTCTCCTACTTACGACCGAGAAGATCCGAAGTACTTTGCTCCTGACATTAGACAAGAAGTTGAAGCGATCATGCAAGAAGAGCTGGAGAAGAGACGGAAGATAGTACAGCAGCTTCCTACACCGACTACGGCAGCTCCTGTCTCCCGAGAACAGCCCCCAGTCGAGAGAAGACACCATTCTGGTCTTCCACCCAAGGAAGCAGCTACTACATCTTCTTTGTTGGAAACACCAGTCACTCTTTTGAAGAGATCTCCTTACGACTTCTTGCGAGACTTGTGGAATCAGAAGGCGGATGTAACCTTCCAACAGCTGTTGGATGACAACGCTGGTTACATGAAGTTGTTACAATCTGTGCTTCGAGGATCGAGGAAGAGGAGGACAGCTAGACTTTCCCAGAGCACCCGGATCCTAAGAATAGAGCATGAGGACTTGGGAGCCCCAGAACTTGATATGGAGATCCATGACTGTCTTCTGAAGAAGGTACCCATTGATTCCGGCTCCGGAGTTAACATCATGACTGAAGAAACGGCGCATGCCCTAGGCTTCACTGAGTTCCAGCCTACTCCGAGAATCCTCAGAATGGCGAACCAGACCAGAAGACGACCTTTGGGGCAACTGAAAGATGTCTTGACGGTAATTGGTGGAGTATCTTTTTACCTCACTTACATCATTTTGCGACCTGTAGCTAAGGTTGGATATCAGGTGTTGATAGGAAGACCATGGCTGTATGCTGCAAATGTAAATACCGACTAGAGAAGACATCGTTTGAGATTTCCCAATCCTACACCCAAGCCAGGTGAGAAGACTAAGATCTCGCTTCCCTGGAAGAAGATTGGACACCAAGGTGAAACTCCGTCTACAACAGAGAGGTACACTTCAGAAGACTCAGCTGCGTCTTCTGACAGTGATGAACGGTATAATGAGTTTGTGGTGAATAACTTGTGTACTACTGAAGTAGCAGAGAGAGCAGAAGATGTGATCTGTGGATACATTGAGTGCTACGAGATTGCGGAAGAAGAGCTTCCAGAAGACGAAAGTATCGTCTTCCCTTCGGAAGATCCGACAGTTGGTCTTCCAGAAGACGAAAGTATCGTCTTCCCTTCGGAAGATCCGACAGTAGGTCTTCCGGAAGACGAATCTGAACCAGAAGAAGCTCCCAAATCGGAATACTTTGGTGCCAGTGAGTACAGTCACACTGAAGGAATGGTAAGTCCGGATGATCTTCAGGAAATGGAGGTTGCTCCGGGAAGAAGCTGAAGCTTTCCAAGGTGATCGAGGGCCAGCAGTTGGAAGACTTTCGAGAACTTCTGACGGAGTTCCATGATGTCTTCGCATGGACCATAGAAGACATGAAGGGCATACCTCTAGAGTTGGGAGAGCATCGCATTGATTTGTTGGAAGGCGTGGTTCCTGCACGACAGAGGCAGTATCGGCTCAACTCCAAGTACTCGCTTCTGGTGAAGGACCAGATCGACCAATATCTGAAGGCGTGAGTCATCTTCCCAGTACTTAGCAGTGAATGGGTAGCTCCTATTGTCATCGTGCCGAAGAAGTAGACAGGGAAGATCCGAGTGTGTCAGGACTTCCGGAAGCTGAACTTGGCCACAAAGAAGGATCATCATCCTTTATCATTCACCGACTCTGTGTTAGACCAGGTAGCAGGACATGAGTTCTACAACTTCCTGGATGGATATTCTGGGTACAACCAAGTTTCAATCAGAGAAGAAGACAAGTCGAAAACCACTTTCACTACTGATTGGGGCACGTTGTCGAGTTGAGAGTTTTCCTGGGAAGGGCGGAACCTTCTGGCTGTGATAGATCTTGAAGGTTGTGTTTAGTCTACTCAGGGAAGCGTTGGACTTCAGGCTATAGTTTCTTACTATACAGAGGTAGGCTTCAGATCATAAGGAAACACTATAAACACTCACTCAGGTCGAATGGACCCTCCAGTATGTTCAGGAAGCAAAAATCAGATCAGACTAGCAGTGATAAGGTCAGACAGCAAACTTTAACAGTCCAAAATCAGAAACATACGATGGTTCAGACTTCAGAACTTCTCCTACATGTAAATGAGGCCCTACTGACCATACACACGAAGTTTCAGCTTGAGATCAAATCAGAGTGTCGAGATATGGGTAGAAACGTTATGAGCAGAGAAATTACGGCAATTTCTGATACCCAGACAGCTATTTTGACCTAGAACAGAGAATTGGCTCGATCACTTTCGAAGATTCTTACAGGATTTGCAGTACACAGCTTGTTGAACACTCCTATGAAGTTGGGTCTCCTGATTGTACACATAACTCCAGATCTCGCTCTCTGAAGTTGATGCTCTAGATTGAGAGCCTTTCGGACCCTCTCTGCTTCAGAGGTCGCCTCGAATTACTCAGTCACTCAATCGACATGAAACTTTGAAGACAGTCGTAGCTCTACTGACCGTGAACGTGACCACAAAGGTTTGAAGTGATTTTCTCAAATCTACTGCGATTGACACCGAAAACCCCAAAATCAACAAAAGTGTTGCAATTCTGACACAAATCGAACTTCAATCAGCCATAACTTCTTCTTTATTGTTCCAAATTGATCAAAAATTTCGCTGACAGTGCTTGGCACGACGAACCCTATCTCCCCGTGCTCTCAGATTTTGAAGTCCCCTCACCAAATGCTCGAACTCCTCTTAAGACCCCTACTACTAAGTTTAGCGGTACACTAAAGACAAAATTGGACCAATGGGAGTTCATAGCTTCACTCCCCTGTCCTTTTGTGTCCCAAACCACGTGGTGACTTAATTTTGCACATAGGCTACCACGTCAAGCCCCTAAAGTGCCAACGTAACCCCTAAACTACATGCGAAGACATGTAAAACGGCACGTAATCCCGAAAGATAACCTAACCTCGCTAGGAAGCATGCATGGGCGACATGTAATTACAACCCATGAGCTTACCTCTATCAACATGGTAATCAACCTACTAAGACTCAAAATATATATCATTCCCTAGAATCGACTTCTCTGAGACCCTAACTTGGCTTAGAGAGATTAACTTCTAACTGAGAGATGAATTATTCACTATGTGAAATGATTCACATCACGACATCCAGCCCCTCCAAACCTGCACATCCTCTAGCATGTGCCAACCTCTTCATCCTTTTGTCTGCTCTCCATCATCATCGCTCTCCTCCACCTCAGCCTCTTCAGTAGCCGAGGCGTCTTCATCTCTTGTCACTCTCTGTTCAGACTCCAGAAAGTTGAACAAATCTACTGATCCTCCACGTTGTTTGAACAACTTCACTCGTTTGCCAGCCACTGATAGTTTCAAAGGAGTACCATCTAACTCACGTAAATTATAAGTGGCATTCTCATAAACATCTAGCACAACATAAGACCTGAACCATCTTCGCGAGAACTTACGAAGTGTAGAATGCTGGTTTTCCAGCGTGCTATCATACACCAAAACCCAATCACCAACAAGTATTGGCTTTGGTCGTAGTCGGTGAGTCTTGTCGAAACGCTCTTTATTTCTAACTCGAGCCACCTTCAGCTTCTCTTGCGCCTCAGCAAGATCCTCCTCCCTTCGCTCTAACTGCCTAGTTCGTAAAGCAAGGAGTGAAGTATGATCTAATCATCTTCTCACGGTAGTGTCGCTCACGTGGAGAAGTCCTCCTCAGCAGGCATGATCGGTTTCTGCCCCAACATAAGCTCAACTGGCATATAACCAGTCCTGGTACAGTGTGTAGTTCTATCAGCCCATAAAGCGAATGGAAGTAGTCTCGGCCATTCTCTAGGCCTACCATCACATGCTTTTATTAAAGCGTGAACAATAGAAGGGTGTCCTCGTTCACTCTTACCAATGCCTTCTGGATTCATGGCAGTAGTAAGCCGAAGCTTTACTCCATAACGAGCAAAGAACTCTTTCGCTTCTGCACCTCTCAGCTCGCCCCTATCTGCTCGTAATCTTCCAACAGATCCATAACGACAGATAATATCTTCCAGCACGAATCTACATATGTTCTCTGTAGTCTTCGTTCGTAGTGCTCGTCCCTCCACGTAGTTGGAGAGATCTTCCCGAGCTAACACCAAGTAGCGCATCCCCCATAGTCCCGGCGGCATCATCACAAGATCAAGGACCCACGAAAAATGAATACTAGGTGGGTAGGTAGGTATAAGTCCATCTCTGTAACGAACTTTAGATTAGAACTGACAGTGCAGACACGACCCAACAAAATCCACTACGTCTTGATACAAACCCTTCCATCAGTATCGCTCCTTCATCTTCGTGTATGTAGCCCAAACTCCACGGTGTCCAGCCCACAAGGTGTCATGAAACTCGTTCAGCAGATTCAGCTTTGTCGGTTGATCATCCACCACTCTAGCCAGCATCCCATCTCTTCTCTTCGGACGTTTCCACAGATAACCTTCACGTAGAAGGTAACCGTACGCTTTTCTTCTAATCTCCTTAAACTCTGCATCGCTACAACCCTCTCGTCAGCATAATAAACTCAGATAGAATCCGATGTCACGGAACCTTTCCGTGTAGAACTCCTCGTAGAACGGTAGTGGTTCCAAGTCTGAAGTCTGTTGACCAACTTGGCACCAAACGTCTCTCTTCTTTTCATCTTCAACTTCTGCAAACATTTCTTCTTCATCTGTATAACGAGCCCTAGATAACATGTCTGCAACAGGATTATCCTTTCCTGCTATATGCTTCAGCTCAGGGTTCATACTCCGGATATAAGCAATCCATCGTAGCATTGCTATGTCTGGAGTATTACAGTTTGCTATCATTCCTAACAAAGGCAAACAGTCTGTTTCTAGTATCACACGAGCTCCTATCAAGAACTCTCGATCTACCTTCATAGCAGTAACAACTCCCCACAACTCTCGCTTCACTTGAGGATAGTTACATTGTCTATCTGTTAAGATTCGAGCTCCAAATCTAGAAACAAACCGCACACCATCTGCATCTTCTTGACCAACTGCCCATCCAATCGCTTTTGGAATCGTATTACAGTTAGTACCACAGGTCTTCCGCTCTCGTAGCTAAGCCTCCTTAGTATAGATGGAGACTTCAGAATCTCTTTCAGCTGCTCCATCGTCTCGTGATGTTCTCGCTGCCAAGTAAACCTCTTCCCTTTTCTCAGAAGTGCATACAGAGGCTCGGCAATATGTGCATAATGAGGAATACTCACACGAAAGAACACACAAGCTCCCAAGAATCGTCGAACCTCAGTGATGTTGGTACAGTCTGCTATCCTTGTTATAGCATCTACCTTCTCTGGGTTCGGCCGTCTCCCAAAAGTACCGCATAAGTGACCCACCACCACGATCTCTAACATTCCAAAACGAGATTTGGTACCTGACAGAGTGAGGTGTACCTCTTCCAAGCGCATCAAAATCTTCTCCACATCTCGGATGTGGTCTGCAACAAACTTTCTGCAACCATCAACAATCATAGTTTCGTCTTTGTCCTCCACTGGACAGCCTTTCATGGGGATATCATCAAGAAATGAGATAGTAACCTCAGGTACAAACTCTCGTAACATCTTATGCATCGTGTTTTGCATATGAGCTACTGAGTTTGTCGCACCCTGAGGAAGAGTACACATCCGCATCAACCCCAAAGGTGTACGCATGGTAGTCAAGTCTCTACTCTCCAAAGCAAGCTAAAACTGATCGTAACCTGAAAACAGATCTCCAATAGAATAGATAGATCTTCCAACAAATGCCTCGGCTACTTCATCCGCCACAGGTCCTGTCTCAACATTTTGAATCGTGATGTTGTTGACAGACTGTAAGTCTTGGATGAAGCATAAGGCTCCTGTCTTCTTAGGTACTGTGAACCATCGGCTAGAGTACAGAGCCATAGATGGTTCAAGAATACCCATTCGCATCCTCTCCTTCAATAACTCAATAACCTTCGGTAGCAAGACACGAGGGATTGGAATCGGCTTCAAGTCCCAAGGTACGTGAGGAACAGTGAAGATAACCATCAGAGCTATCACACTAGGATCCACACAACCAATCTCTCCAGCTGAGAAAGAAAATGCCTTACCATGGCTAACTATCATCTGCTCAAAAGCTCGTTTCTCCACTTCAGTCAAGAAGCCACCCCCTCCTATCTGGAGCTGCTCGAGTGTCTCTTGAGTAAACTCGTGTCCTATCTGTTTAGGATCTCTCAGTACAGGCTCAGTGGCTGCTAACTCCATCTGCTGTCGTGAATCAACAGGTAACTGGGTTGCCACTGGTTTCACCTTCTTCGCTACAGTTTTGTATTTGGTGTGAACCTCTGCTTCTTCACGAGAGCCACACCAGCAAATTGCATCCTTTCATCCACTCTCCAGTCTCGGATGAGGATGAGATTGCAAACACGAGGCAATCTCCTCATAGACCTTACGAGAGTGGATGGGGATCACCACCCTTCCTCCCATCTGCTCCATCAACCTATCTACATCATCCAGCCAACGAACAAAAGATTGTACACCTACAAACTCCTCATAAACACCAGAAATCATCTCATCTTCCTTTAGAACTCCTATACAACGCAGATTTGCTGCACACCTCTCCATCTGCCTTCTACTCTTCTCAGTCAAATCCTCGCTTGAACTCACTCCAATCATCAGAACTGAACCAACTAACTATGTACAGTGTAGCAGTTTTCAGAATCTTGAGCAACCTCTTCGTCAGCCTGTTTTGATCCCATAGGCTGCTCAAGCGAGATCATAGTAGTAACAGATCTATCACTCTTGGTATCCCGACCTACAAGAGTGGTTTTTGAAAACCCTTGCTCCTACAGATAGGAGAATCTCTCAAGGTTTGTCGGTTTCGTTCGTGATTCGTACGAACGGTCAGAAATTGAACAGAACGTCTGTCATCTGGACTACGGATCCTAGCATAGTGAGATCTATCATCCATCACCTTCGTCTCCATTCGAACTGCAGTGATATAAGGCTGACCAAGAATCACAGGATATGAAGCAGAAGACTACACGAAGAAATGTTGATCCACATCCACATCACCCAGCTTCACTCTCACGTTAGGACAAGCGCCGTATAACTCACCCTTCTGGTTGTTTGCAGCTCGTAGCACCCAACCATGGTTCAGTTCGATAGGCCATTGACCTCTCTCATACACCTCCCGTGACATGATGTTGATCTCTGAACCGTGATCAATCAAATCAGCAACAGGTTCCAAACTCCCAAGGCGAACTCGTGTAGCAGTCGTAGCACGAGCCCAGTGTCTCTTTCTGAAGTCGCTATCAGTGGCTGGACTCTCGTCGCCAGCTTCTTCATCATCAAACTCTGTAGTGTTGGTACCAGCAACCAACGCTTCTTGCTGGTACTCTGTATCAACAGCCTCCTGAAAATGCACCTTTCCGAACTCTACATCATTCATAGAAGCTCCTACTATATCTATCATCTGACTTTCTACTTGCTCGGACATCACCTGTCTCTTCCGCTTGATGATGTCGATGATTAGCTCGTGAAACTTCCTCTTCGCAATACCAAGAACCTCTCGAAGAGAAAACTCGATTCGCGCATCAAGTATTCTCTGCTCCAAGATGCTCTTGAGATCAGTTGAAGTCTCGATATCAGCCGCCAACTTATAAGCCGATCCCTTCCCTTTCTCTTGGGCAGTAAACCGTCTACCAGCAGTCGTTGGCTCCTGCTGAGATCTCTGCACGTCCTCCATCGGACCTGGTGCAGATGGAGGAGCTACAGAAGTAGACGAGATGTCCTCAAGAAGAGCTGCTCGTCTCCTTGTGACCTTCCGTCTATCTCCAGTCTCCTCTGGAACTCCAGTATCAAGTTCAGAGGCTTCTCGCTGCCTCTTCTCCTCCACAGAAGCATCCTGCCAGTGAACGTGTCTATCCACGTCCAAGAATGCTTTGATAGACGCAGCATCAACAGGATCTCCCCACCCTATGACCCTACGGATAGTTTCTGCTCCTCTCTTCAGTACTTCAGAAGGAACTTGGATAGGTTTCTTCTCAGCAGTCCTATCTAGCAACGTAGGACTAGAAGAAACTTCAATGTGACCGGCATATACATCAGGATTTACCGATGGTGCCATCAATGCATGTACAGTTGCAGCAGCTGTAATATGAGGTAGACTCCTCATGCCTCCTCGTCCAAATTGCGTGCTTAGCGGCTCTCCAGTAGAAAAAAGGTGCAGCCTACCGTTCTGGTAGCGAACCACACCATCTCGCAGAGCAGCCGTGAGCTCTTGACAATCCCCTCGGAAATGATTTTGACTGTCACACCATATACATCTACGAACAGGAGCATCTCTTGGACGTGCAGCAGCAGGCGCCGGCGACTGCTCTCTCTGCAATCCAGCTAGCTCCACCTTCAGTTCTCTCATCTGCCGAATCAGGTCTTCGATCTAATTCTGTTGTCCATGGTTCTCCGCAGGTCTCTGAATCGGTGCCCTCTGTGCAGGAACTGGCACAACTGGCATCAAAGGAACTGCAGCACGGACAATAGGTCTAGGAGCCGGAGCAAGAGCCGGAGGTTGCTGTACTTGAGGAGCAATGCGAGGTTGAGCGGTTATTTCTGCAAGCGGACGTCCTCCCACAGCCACTCTTCCCCTCCTCTGCCTCGTTAGTACGGCAACATCATCCTCAATTCTTCCCCAGTCGGTAATAACTCCTCCTTCAGCAGATCGATCAGCCAGCATGAAACACAACCGATCTGCCGTAGCATCATCAGTAGCTTGTAGGAAAAGCTCTGTTCTCTTAGCATCTAACGTTATTCGCTCTAGAGTTGAAAGTTATCGGTATCTCCAATCAAACTCTCTCAGCATCTCATTCAGACCCATCATACAACCAGGTTGCTGCTCAACCCAGTCCAGAAATGTTCTCCTAGTAACTCTCTCTGAATCTTCTTCAAGAAACTCCTCTTGAAGAGATCGTTCAAAACTCATCCACACACCTAGATTTCTTCTCTGTACATCCCTAACTTGATCGAGGGCCAGCAGTTGGAAGACTTTCGAGAACTTCTGACGGAGTTCCAGGATGTCTTCGCATGGACCATAGACGACATGAAGGGCATACCTCGAGAGTTGGGAGAGCATCGCATTGACTTGTTGGAAGGCGTGGTTCCTGCACGACAGAGGCAGTATCGGCTCAACCCCAAGTACTCGCTTCTGGTGAAGAACCAGATCGACCAATACCTGAAGGCGGGAGTCATCTTCCCAGTACTTAGCAGTGAATGGGTAGCTCCTATTGTCATCGTGCCGAAGAAGTAGACAGGGAAGATCCGAGTGTGTCAGGACTTCCGGAAGCTGAACTTGGTCACAAAGAAGGATCATCATCCTTTATCATTCACCGACTCTGTGTTAGACCAGGTAGCAGGACATGAGTTCTACAGCTTCCTGGATGGATATTCTGGGTACAACCAAGTTTCAATCAGAGAAGAAGACAAGTCGAAAACCACTTTCACTACTGATTGGGGCACGTTGTCGAGTTGAGAGTTTTCCTGGGAAGGGCGGAACCTTCTGGCTGTGATAGATCTTGAAGGCTGTGTTTAGTCTACTCAGGGAAGCGTTGGACTTCAGGCTATAGTTTCTTACTATACAGAGGTAGGCTTCAGATCATAAGGAAACACTATAAACACTCACTCAGGTCGAATGGACCCTCCAGTATGTTCAGGAAGCAAAAATCAGGTCAGACTAGCAGTGATAAGGTCAGACAGCAAACTTTAACAGTCCAAAATCAAAAACATACGATGGTTCAGACTTCAGAACTTCTCCTACATGTAAATGAGGCCCTACTGACCATACACACGAAGTTTCAGCTTGAGATCAAATCAGAGTGTCGAGATATGGGTAGAAACGTTATGAGCAGAGAAATTACGGCAATTTCTGATACCCAGACAGCTATTTCGACCTAGAACAGAGAATTGGCTCGATCACTTTCGAAGATTCTTACAGGATTTGCAGTACACAGCTTGTTGAACACTCCTATGAAGTTGGGTCTCCTGATTGTACACATAACTCCAGATCTCGCTCTACACATCAATAATTATCGTGATGTAAAATTGATGTAAGTTTCACTTGTCTCTGATTTGAGGTGAGAACTGGGAGAACTGCTTGCTACCGGTCAAGGAGTTGATCAAGTGAAACTAAGAGAAAGTGGATGGAGTTAATCATTCTTTATGGATGATGGAACAAGTAAATTGCTGGATATATCCACCAGGATATACTTAGGATCACAAGAGGTGCTGATACATATCAACATATAAGAAATATATAAAACAACGGAAAAGGTGTATCTAGGGACGTGGATATATGACATTCAACAGATCTCATGGCGGATCACGGCAACAAGCTATGGTCTTCTATTCGACCCGAGGAGTCCTTTTCTTTTGCTTGTCGTATCCACACGGAACTCCTGGAGTCCTAGGAAACATTTTTCTATGTCCAGCAACTTCCAACGTCTCGGATCCTCATCATTGTCGGCGTTCTCGGCCATCGGATTTGACTCCCACTCCATCATTTTAGACCCTCTTTCCACTTGCCTTGTCGCTTCGCTTTTGTACGGCTTTTTAGAGTTTTCTTCGGTATTTTAGAAAATGGAAATTTTCAAATTTCTTCAGTTTAACAAATACATGCTCTTATCAGAACTTTCTAGAAAGATTCTATAAAGTGTTTAGAAAAAACCCACTCCATAAAGTTCGGAAAGGTTATTTCTGGTACCTGGAAAAGTTGAGGAAAGAGTATATTTTCTTGGTTTTTATTTTTAATTTTATGAATAAAAACGAAATACCAAACTGGAATATTCTCTTATTCCCTAGCCTAGACTCTTACATAAAAACCCAAACGAGAAGGCAGGTGGAAAGAGGGCCTCAACTGTACAACAATCGGGACGTTAAACCACTACCGTAGGGGTTTCAATCTTAGTGGTCAAAAGAAATATAAATTTTTTTTTAACTCACCTTGTGGGGTTTTCTCATAAAATCTTCGACTAGAGGATAATTATCGAGCTACCTCCTTAAACAGGCTTATGGGAATAAGAGAATGACTACGGTATGGCGGAAGACGATCCATTTCAAATTTTGAGTTCTTACACTTACATGCATAAGCGTACGGCTATTAAGATTTATTAATATTCTTTCTACGTTTCATTTGCTCGTATTTCTAACTCGGATTAAATGAATGCGAACGTCTTGCTCGTTTATCCATCGAGCGAAACGCCTCATGGATGGTGTTTCTTTTTGGTTAAAAATATACTAATGCATATCGTATAATGATATAACGGGTTAAAAAGATTATGTCCATACATGACGGGAAAACAAAAATACCATAGAATGGACATAAGGTATTGCAGTTGGTGAAGGCCTTTCCATTACACAATCTTATGGAGTTTGCTCTCGAATCCGCTAAGAAGAATGACAATTCACCAAAATAATATTCTAACTGAGAAGTGGAGTTAAATTTTTCGTTCTCATTCATTTGCATCCATTGTAATATGATGATATCCATATATTTGTAAAGATGCAAGATTGAATGTTATTATATCTTTATGATTTCGGAGTGAAATGTAATGAAAAGAAACATTTGCTCTCACATTAGTTATTATGATACTTTGTTTATGTAGGATAAGGTAATAGCGTGAGATGGACTCATAAACAGATGTGATGCATCACAATTTGTGTAGTGACTATGCTAGTAAGTAATGTGCGGTGGGTAGTTTCATTATGACTGTTGATATAGTCCTAAGCTATAATAGATCCACGACTAAGATAAGCCGGAGTGGTTAGAGTAGTTACATACAGTTAGTTAGAGGGCTAACTCACCATTAGGGTTTTTCTTGTACTCTCCTCCACTATATATACATGGAGAGGCAAACCCTCTCTCATCTCATTCATATTTTACTTCCTTTTACTACTTGCTCTATCTTCTTGGAGTGTCTTAGAAGTATCGATCTTTCTACATGATATCAGAGCAGTAGAGAGCGTGTGTTCCTTGCTGATGAACAAGATGAAATTTTTACGTGGAGAAGTACAAGAGAGAGCAGTCGGAGTTGTGTCTGATATCGAGCATTATCCTGCTGATGTGTTCGGGTGAGACGAAACTGTTTTTCCGCCACCAGAAACTTTGAACCTGATTTCCGAGGCCTAGACGATTTTTTCTCGTTAATATTTGTCGCCCAGTCTTATGAGGACTGTCTTGTTCAAAAAGTGCTAATTGTGTACTCGGTCAAGTTTCAACCGATTTGAAGATTTCCAACGACAAATTTTCAATTGGATCTTTTTCGACCAAAACGAAAGTTTTAGGACTTGAGTCCAAAAGAAATACTGGTCCGATTAGGGTGGGTTTAGGGTTTAAGGTTTAAGGTTTGAACCACTTGGAAAAATCTGCAAATTTTCAAGGTACTACGCGTCCATTTTGATCTCATTTGGTCTAGTTTTGACTTTTCTTGATGTGTTCTTTCGACGTTTCCGTCGTGTTTTGTACATCTACAGTTCACGGACAGGTTCTTTTTTCATTCTCGCTGCAGGAGGAGTTTGCAGAGTTGTCTTGTTGTGACTTGTGACAACTCTTGATCATGAGGTGTGGGAAGACGAGTTTCGTGGAGGTTCTGTGAGATTTTCTGCGTACAAAATAGTGCAATTTCTACATTGCAGCTATGACGGAGTCCGTGTCTTTGATCACTGGAGAGAAGCTCGACAAGAACAACTACCAAGTATGGAAGTTCCGGATAATGACTTTCCTGCAGGGACAAGATCTATGGGATCTTATCACTGAGGAGGAGAAAGCGCTTAAAGTACATGTTTTCCGATCCAAAATTCAAGGAGTGGAAGAAGCGATCGTACAAGACGATTCACTATATCACGCTGACAGTTTCAACATCGATGATCGATAACATTTAGGACTGTGATACGCCCAAGAAAGCTTGAGATGCACTTGCACATCTGTTTCAATCCGAAACAGAGGCGCAGAAGTTACAATTGTTGCAGCAGTTCAATACTGTGAAGAAGGGGTCAATGTGCATCAAACGACTACGTGATCCATGTCAAGCAGCTCGCAGATCAGTTATCTTCTGTCAAAGTCGAGATAAATCTCACTATCTTGATCCGGATCACATTGTAGGGGCTGCCTACAGAGTACAAACAGTTCATTACATCAATTTTAACCAGAGAATCCCTTCTGCGGTTTGATGAACTTGTTCCTATGATGTTAGGAGAGGATGTGCGTCTATTGAGGAGTACTACTTCAACGGGTCAGCAATAATATGTCTACTTTGCAGGTTCTGGAGGATTTTGAAGTAGGGGTCGTGGCAAAGGTGCTGAACGTGGACGAGTGTAGTCTCCCAGGATTTCTCTTTTACCCCATTGTGGCATAAAAGATTTCGTTCCCCAAGAAGATTTACACTAGTATCGCTGCTCTAAGTTCTAAGATCTGTCCAACAAACAGGCGAGATTTGCTTAGAAATCCCGTCTTCTCACAAAACCACACGGCTTCCAAACCCTTCAGAAAGTGCTCTGGACCAAAACATACAAGTACCACTTAAAATATCACACAACTATCCACTGAGAAGTCCGAGAAGACGCTTTCTGCTTCTATGTCACGGCTTTCAATCTTCTCACGATGGTCTTCCCGAAGCAATTCTCAACTTCCGGGGGTTCAACTCAGATTCTGACACCTCCATAAGACTGTCCCTGCTTCATAGATGTCAAATTACTCTTCTCTATCAAACATTGTTCTTACAATTTCCAACGAGGTTAGATTCATCACATGGTGTATGCTCCTTGTAGCCTTCCCATGCTTCTACCTACGGAAGCGGTCTTCCTGCAGCACTACAACGACATTCGCATTCACTGATACTCAAAAGAAGTCTCGGAAGTCCAATAGAAGAAGATAGAAAGATGGGAAGATGAGAGAAGATAGGGAAGAAAAGAAAATCGAAACAAGAGGAAACAAGAGGAAAAGGAGAAATTAAGATTTCGACAGGCTTCTAATCCGGATCTTGACTAACAAGCCGTCCCTGCTGGTAGAAAGTTACACAGTCTTTCAATCGAGGATGTCGTCTTCTGCTGAAGAAAGAAGGCTTCCGGCTTTTTCTATCTTTGCTTCGACTACTCTACCTTCAGGGATCAATCTCTCATCGGACAGTCCGTACGTGGATCCAAAGTGCTCCATTCGAGGAGACGAGCTTGGACTCTACACATATTCTAACAATCACCGCCACTCAAGAAGAAGGATTCTCATGCACAATTGGGTATGAATTCGAAGAAACCCACTGCCCAAAAGACACAGACAAAGCTTCTGCAATCGAATCAGAAATTCAATCCCCGAGAAGAAGTTACATTGGCTTCTGGGAGCTCACTCTATCCATTTCCTGTCACTACTCCTCGACACACCAGTGTAGAAGCAGGACTACACGATGATGTCGTTCCCTGTCTATGCTGTCTGCTATTGCTATCTACATCCCTCGATCCCCTGCTGGGAGCGGAAGTGCAGACCTACTCTATGTGCAATCCAATTTTGCTCGTGCAGTGTACGTATGTGTGCATGTGTGTACTTAATGTGTATGAAATCCTACCTTGGCATCTACTTTTTACAATTTGTCCTGAGTCGCAGGAGGGAGACTCCTTCCAATCATCACTCACGACCAAGAAAAATAAGGCGTTGTCAGAAGGTCACCACCTCCCAGGCTTCGGTTCTCTTCTCAGTTTGGAAACTACTTTCTACTACATATCTCTGCTTATCCTGTCACATGGACAGTCATCTAAAAGTAAAGTGGGAGTTATCTTTCTTAAAATAACAGACTCTAATTCCTATCCAAAATAGCCATGTCAACTGACTACCTACCTCCACTACCTACTCTTGATCATCAAGTGTAATCCCCATGGGATTCTCACCTGCCTAATCTCCTAATTCGGCTTCTGATATCGTGAGTGGCCTTGCTGGTATCTTTGGTGCGGCTGAGGTGACATCCTCCTCAATGCTCATAATGTGGGCTTCCATCATGGCTTCGGAAGCCAAAAGAGGCTTGTAGGAAGCTGAGTCCACGTGCGCTTCCTGACTCTTTTGCTCCACCTGTGCAACATTGAGAGTTGAGGTGACATCACAGTGATCAGAAATAATCACCTCCTCCACTCTAAACACCTCAGAAGACCTCTCTGCTTCTTGTCTTCCAGAAGGCACCTTGTCTTCCGTGACTTATTCTTCTTCTTTTTGGCTTCCAGCGCTATCGTAGAGCGTGACATTCTACATGATGAAATGGAGCTTCAGAAGACATTCAATCAGCATTTGTTCCGAAAGCTGCGCCTTAGCTTATCAAGCTGGGCAAGAGCTAAGCTGGGGCTATGCTTGACAAGCTGCCCCTTAGCTTGGGCTGAAATATCACCCTGAACGAGAGCAAAAGTTTCCAGAATGCAGAGCTCGACGAGGAGAGAGACTTCATGCTTCCAGTTTTGACAGAAAGTGTTTTAAGTAATAGTTAGTACGAGTTTTAGATTGAGAAATATGCGAAAGAGAGAAATCCGTCGATTCTGACTCGTGACTAGAACTCTGAATCTGATAGAGTGAGTGTGTAGGAGTTCATGAATACTATATTTTTGACTCCTCATTCATTAAAAATGAAGTTGTATAGAGAAGTTAGTGTAGGAAAAACTAGTAAAGACTTTTACAGAAAATCTTCTTCAGTAAAAGCATATGTACCAAATTTGTAACCTTCTAGAACGGAACCAAAGGCCATCCTAGTGATAGGGCGCCTGCCTAAGGAGAAAGTGGTCTCAAGATCAATTCCCCTTGGCCTCTGGTTCCTAATCCGACATGTTGGCCTCCTGGAAGGGAGTCTATGTTGGATATGCAGCCACGTCTTGCATATCTAGGGACGGGAGACCGGTATCTCGCTTAATCGTGGGCTTCCTGACCTAAGTCTCCGCATGCCACCGTGAATATACCATGAGAGATACTTGATGTGCATATGGGGGACTGTAAGCCCTGTGGGGCAGCCCCATAAGTGTAAGGGCTTCGGCCTACATCGGATGGCTTGTGGTATATTCAAGGTGGCATCAAGATGGCATCAAGAGCACGGGAAACTTTTGTTAATCAATTAATTAATGGTCGAGTCGGCTTAACAATGGCAAACAAAGCTGTGAGATCTTAGTAATGAAGGTGTCGGCTTTGTAAAGGAGGCTGTGAAGCTTTTAGTAAAAAAGGCTAGCTTAGTAATTAAGGTTCTGTGCGCATAAGGACAGTAAGGGGGCAGCTTAGCTAGGGACCTGCTTCTGATAAGTGGTTGTACTTATAAAGACAGCAGGGGGCAGCTTAGCTAGGGACTTACCTTCTAGGTTAATCAACCTGTGACGTTTTTCATAGGGGGACTTTTTGCAGAGAGCTAAAGGAGAGAAGCCGTCGGGGACGCGCAGGAGAAGCTTGAGGCCTGAGGAGATCAAATTTCTGAGAGAATTGAGTGAGGAGATCGACGCCGTTTAGGAGCCTGATCTTTGAGAAATATACAGTTTGGAGGGAGAACTACCTTCTGAACGGACAAGAGGCAGTCTTATTGAAGGAGATCGATTTGATGTCCGCGGAGGACTTTTGATTGTCGTTGGATCAAATTTCTGAAGGTTTTTTTTCAGTGGAGGGTTGGCGCAAAGAGGATATTAAGAGTTAGAGGACCTATTAGGCTGTTTGGAGGTGAATCTGGTGAGCAGGGTGCATCTGTTTGAGCGGAGGAGAAGACAAGGACTGAGAAGGTCGTGTTTTCTGAAGGATTTCAATGTTGAAGCTGTTGCAAGAAGGGATACAAGGCGCTGGGGTTTCAGATCTCCATCAGTTGTAGACTTTGGGGAAGTAGTCTGCTTTCTGAAGATCGAGAGAAGATTAATTGAGTGAAGATTGTTTGGAAGTGATTTGCGGTGATCAGTGTAAGGAGGTCTTGTTGGGTAGAGACCACTTGTAAATTTGATGTTTGTGGAGGACTATTGAGTGTCTTGGAAGAGGAATAAAGCATCTTGAGTTCAGATTTCTTCTATTTGTTGTGTCCGGAGGTGGATCTGTCTCCTGATGGTTGAGACTTGATCTGTTAAGTAGTAAGTGACCTATAGTCAGGATATAGTCTCTGTGAGTGACTTCAGCTGTTGTGGACTACCAGCTTGGCTCTTGTCTTGGTATTCCATCTCTACTTCTACCTCGCGATCTACCACAGCCAGAAGGCTCGCTCTTCTTGAGAAGGACTCTCCTTGACATAAATCTGGTGCTTCCACTGAGACTCATCTTGGGATGATTAATCGCAGAGATTGAGATTTTCACAGAAGGAAGAGATGGATCGCAAGAGCGGAAGTGGTGCCACTGTCTCTATGGCTGGAGCATCAACATCTACTGCTGCACCTTCAGCTGCACCAACGTCTTCTGCAGCAACTGCAGCATTGGGCCTGGATATTGCTGAGATACTGAAGACGCTTGCGGCCTTGGTTCAGCAACATCTGATCATCAGAGGGGGTGAGTTGAAATCTACAAAAGCTTTGCAGGTGATTGTAAATAGGCGTGGGAGATTTGAAGGGAGAGATATTTCTAGATATCTTCGTGAGTACAAAGGAGAGATGGAGCTTGTGAGGGGTGACCGATGCAGAAATGATCGGTAGTTTTGAATTAGCTGTGATTCATGAGTTGAGAGATCAAGTCAGAGACGTACAGAGGAGAAATCTTGGTGTTTGGACGAGTTTTGAGCGAGCTCTCCAAGAGGAATTTCTTGAAGAGGATTCTGAGAGAGTTACTAAGAGGACATTTTTGGATTGGATTGAGTAACAATCTGGTCGTAGGATGGGACTGCATGATTTGCTAAGAGAGTTCGATCGAAGATACCGACAGCTTTCGACGCTCGAACGTATAACCTTGGATGCTAGAAGGACAGAGCTCTTCTTGCAAGCCACCGATGAAGCTACAGCAGATCGATTGTGCTTCATGTTAGCAGATCGATCAGTTGAAGGGGGTGTTACTATGGATTGGGAGAGAGTGGAAGACGATGTGGCTATTCTAACAAGATAGAGGCGAGGGAGAGTGGCTGTAGGGAGACGTCCGCTTGCGGAAGTGATCCTTCAACCTTATGCTCCTCAAGTACAGCAGCCTCCGACTCCTGCTCCTAGACCTGTTATTCATGTAGCAGCGTCTCCAGTGTCAGTTCCTGCACAGAGCGGTTGAGAACCAAGATCAACAAAATCAAATTGAGGAGTTGATCCGACAAATGCGTGAATTGAAGGTAGAGCTGGCTGGTTTGCACAGAGAGCAACTCCCGATGTCTGGTGCTGCACGTCCAAGAGGTGTTCCTGTCCATAAGTGTATCTGGTGTGACAGTCCAGATCATCTTCGAGGAGATTGCCAAGAGCTTACAGCCGCTCTGCGAGATGGTGTAGTTCGCTACCCGAATGGTAGACTACACCTTATTTCTACTGGAGAGCCACTGAGCACGCAGTTTGGACGAGGAGGTATGAGGAGTCTACCTCAGATTGCTACAGCTGCAACAATAACTACGTTGACGGTACCACCGATGAATCCTGATGTGTATGCTGGGCATATTGAAGTCTCTTCTAGCTCTACCTTGCTGGATAAGAATGTTGATAGGAGTAATACTGAGGTTCCTTCTGAAATATTGAAAAGAGGAGCAGAAACTATCCGTAGAGTCACAGGGCGGAAAGACCCGTAGATACAGCGTCCATTAAAGCCTTCATGGACGTAGATAAGCATGTTCATTGGCAGGATACTTCTGTGGAAGAGAAGAGGCGGTGAGATGCCTCTGAGCTTGAAATTGGGACTCTAGAGGAGACTAGAGAAGGGCAAGGACGAAGAGTCACTAGAAGACAAGCAGCTCCTCCAGAGGATGTCTCATCCACCTCTCAAGCTCCACCGTCTATACCAGGTCCAATGGAGGACGTACAGAGATCTCAGCAGGAGTAGACAATTGCTGGTAGACGGTTCACTGCTCAAGAAAAGGAAAAAGGACCGGCTTACAAGTTGGCTGCAGATATTGAGACCTCCACTGATCTTAAAAGCATTCTGGAGCAGAGGATATTAGATGCACAGGTTGAGTTTTCGCTTCGAGAGGTTCTTGGCATTGCAAAGAGAGAGTTTCATGAGCTGATTATCGATGTCATCAAACGAAAGAGGTAAGTCATATCTGAGCAGGCAGAGAGCCAAATGATAGATGTGATAGGAGCTTTTGTGGATGACATGGAATTTTGGGAAGGTGCATTTCCAGGAGACCGGTGACAAGAGATACCAGCAGGAGGCGTTAGTTGCTGATACCAGCACTATCGAAGCTGATGATGAGGAAGCTGATGGGGAAAGCTTAGCTCTTGACAGTGACTTCAAGAAGTGACATTGGGCTCGTGCTACAACTGCTACACGGGTACATCTTGGGAGTTTATCCGAACCTATTGCTGCTTTAGTTGACCATGGATCTGAAATCAATATCATGTCGCGAGAGATATATGAAAGAGGACAGTGGCTTATCGAGCTGAATCATGGATGGGTGCTGCGTGTTGCTAACAACCAGAAGGGTGAGTTCTACGGAGCTTGTCCTAACGTGAGGATGAGGATAGGTGATGTAGAAGTAGATCAGTATTTTTTTGTGCAATCTTCTGCTTCGTATCTTGTCATTCTAGGTCAACCTTACATCACTACAGTGCGCATGGAGACCAAGGTGATGGACGATGGATCACACTTTGCTAGGATCCGTAGTCTTGATGATAGACGTTCTGTCCAATTTCTGACTGTTCAGACAAACCACGAGCGAAACAGGTAGACCTTGAGAGACTCTCCTATTTGTAGAAGTAAGGGTTTTCAGAACCTACTCTTGTAGGGCGAGAGGACAAGAGTGAAGGATCAAGGACTACTATGATCTCGCTTGAGCAGCCTAAGGGATCACAGGAGATTAATGAAGAGACTGCTCGAGGTTCTGAGAGTGTATATAGAGTACCAAGTTGGAGATCAGATTTGTTGAGTTTGAGTCTTGAGGATTGGAGTGAGTTTACACGAGTAGAAGATATAACTGTAAAGAGTAGGAGGCAGATGGAGAAACGTGTAGCTGATCTGCGCTGTATAGGAGCTCTAGAAGAAGATGAAGTGATTTCTGGTGTGTATCAAGAGTTTATCAATGTACAGTCTTTTGTTCGTTGGCTAGATGAAATAGATAGGATGGAATGACAGTTGGGAGGTAGGGTGGTCGTCCCCATCCATTCTCTTGAAGTCTATGAAGAGATTGTCTCGTACTTGCGGTATCGTTCTCATCCGAGACTAGAGAATGAATGGAAGGATGTAGTCTGCTGGTGTGGCTCTCGTCAGGAAGCAGAAGTGCATGCCAAATATAAAGCTATAGCGAGGAAAGTGAAGCCTGTGGCGACCTACTTGTTGATTCGCAACAGCAGATGGAGTCAGCCGCCACTGAGCCTGTACTTAGAAATCCTGCACGAATAGGACATCATGTTTACTTAGGAAACACTCGAACAACTCCAGATAGGAGGGGGTGGTTTCTTGACTGAGGTAGAAAAGAAGACTTTTGAGCAGATGATTGTCAGCTATGGTAAAGCATTTTCTTTTTCAGCTGAAGAGATTGGTTGTGTGAATCCTAGTGTGATAGCTCCGATGGTTATCTTCACTGTTTCTCATGTACCTTGGGACTTGAAGCCGATTCTAGTCCCTCGTGCCTTGCTGCCAAAGCTCATTGAGCTATTGAAAGAGAAGATGCAGATGGGTATCCTTGAGCCATCCATGGCTCCGTACTCTAACCGATGGTTCACGGTGTCTAAGAAGTCAGGAGCTTTGCGCTTTATCCAAGATTTGCAACCTGCCAACAACGTCACGATTCAAAATGTGGAGACAGGACGTGCGGTTGATGAGGTAGTTGAGGCATTTGTTGGGAGGTCGGTCTATTCTACCGGAGATCTGTTTTCATGATCAGTTCCAACTTGCCTTGGAGAGTAGAGACTTGACTACCATGCGCACACCTTTGGGATGATGCGGATGTGCACTCTGTCCCAAGGGGCGACAAATTCAGTAGCACATATGCAAAATGCTATGTAAAAAGTGTATCAGATACACTCACTCTATACAGGTACTAAGTCTCGTTTTGGAATGTCAGAAATTATGGTGGTTGGTCATTTGTGTGGCACATTTGGAAGAAGGCCAAACCCAGAAAAGGTAGATGCTATAGCAAGGATAGCAGACTGTACCAATATCACTGAGGTTCGACGTTTCTTGGGAGCTTGTGTGTTCTTTCGCGTGAGTATTCCTCATTATGCACACATTGCCGAGCCTTTATATGCGCTTCTGAGAAAAGAAAAGAGGTTTACTTGGCGGCAAGAACATCATGACGATGGAACAGCTGAAGAAGATTCTGAAGTCTCCACCTATACTAAGGAGACTTAGCTATCAGAGAGGGAGACCTATGATACTAACTATGGACACGAGTCCAAAGGCCATTGGATGGAAATTTGATCAGGAAGATGCAGATGGTGTGCGTTTATTTCTAGATTTGGGGCCCGTATCTTGACAGACAGACAACGGAACTATCCTCAAGTAAAGTGTGAACTGTGGGGAGCCATTACTGCTATGAAGGTCAATCGGGAGTTCTTGATTGGTGCTCATGTAGTTTTAGAAACGGATTGTTTACCTTTGCTTGGTATGATAGCAAACTGCAATACTCCAGACATAGCAATGTTGAGATGGATTGCTTACATCCGGAGTTTGAATCATGAGCTGAAACACATAGCCGGTAGAGAAAATCCTGTAGCATACATGTTGTCTAGGGCTCGCTACGCAGATGAGGATGAGATGGCAACAGAAGCTGAGAACGAAGAGAAGAGAGATGTTTGATGTCGAGTTAGTCAACAGACCTCGGATTTGGAACCATGTTGTTCAAAGAGGAGTTCTACACATGAAGGTTACGCGGCATTGGATTCTATCTGAGTTCCTTAAATAGATCGGAGGGTTTGAGTGATGTAGAGTTCAGAGAGATAAAGAGGAAGGCATATGATTACTTGTTGCGATATGGATATCTTTGGAAACGTCCAAAGAGAAGAGATGGAACACTTCTACGAGTTATAGATGATCTGCAGACCAAGCAACGGTTGATGAAGGAGTTTCATGACACCTTGTGGACCGGACATCGAGGAGCTTGGGCTACCTACACAAAATTGAAGGAGAGATACTGATGGAGAGGACTTTATCAAGATGTGGTGAACTTTGTGAGTTCATGCCTTGCATTGTCAATTTTATTCAAAGATACGTTACAGGGATGGCATGGTACCAACCTATCCGTCTAGTATCCATTTTCAATAGGTTCTTGATTTAGTAGCAATGCCTCCCGGGTTATGGGGTATGAGGTACTTGGTGTTGGCTCGGGAAGATCTCTCCAACTTTGTGGAAGGACGAGCTTTGAGGACGAAAGATCATAGAAGGGATATGTAGGTTTGTTCTTGAAGATATTATTTGTAGATACGGATCTATAAGAAGATTGCGTGCAGACAGAGGAGAGTTGCGTGGTACGGGAGTGAAAGAGTTCTTCTGCCAACATGAGATGAAACTCAGACTCACTACTGTCATGAATCCGGAGGAGATTGGTAAGAGCGAGAGAGGGCATCCATCAATTGTTCAAGCTCTGGTAAAGGCATGCGATGGTAGGTATAGACAGTGGCCTAGGTTGCTCCTTTTTTCTCTATGGGCTGACAGATCGACTCATTGCACTACTACTGGGTACATGCCCATTGAACTGATGCTGGATCAAAAACCGATTATATCGGCAGAGGAGGACTTTCATACATGGGCTACTTTACCATGGGAAGACGAAATGGATCATGTACAACTTCTTGCACTTCAAATCAGGCAGTTGGAACATAGGGAGGAGGATCTTATAGAGGCACAACAGAAGATGAAAGAGGTTCGTCTCAAGAACAATGACAAGTTTGACAAGACCCACAAGCTCCGACCGAAGCTCATACATGCTGGAGACTGGGTTTTGATGTATGACAGTACGTTAGAGAATCAGCACTCTACGGTTCGAAAATTTTCAAGGAGGTGGTTTGGTCCGTATGTTGTCTTAGAAGTGCATCAGAATGCTACTTATTCTTTAAGAGAGCTCGATGCTACACTTTTAAGGCTTCCTGTTGCTGGTAAGCGTATCAAGTTGTTTCGAAGAAGGTAGAATCCGTTGAGCTAGACGAATTTTTGGAGTCAGATCAGATGATGGATGCTGATGCCTATCTGCTATCAGAAGAAGACGTAGGGGACGTTGAAGAGAACGATGGAAATTTAGAGAACCTTGGAAACTAGTGGAAATGTTGACATATACCGGAGGATGTGCAAGTTTGGAGGGGGTGAATGTCGTTGTGCGTGACATTCTATTGATGAAATGGAGCTTCAGAAGACACTCAATCAGCATTTGTTCCGGAAGCTGCACCCTAGCTTATCAAGCTGGGCAGGAGCTAAGCTGGGGCCATGCTTGGCAAGCTGCCCCCCTAACTTAGGTTGAAATATCACCCTGAACGAGGTTGAAAGTTTCCAGAATGCAGAGCTCGACGAGGAGAGCGACTTCATGCTTCCAGTTTTGGCAGAAAGTGTTTTAAGTAATAGTTAGTACGGGTTTTAGACTGAGAAATATACGAAAGAGGGAAATCCGTCGATTCTGGCTCGTGATTCGAACTCTGAATCTGATAGCGTGAGTGTGTAGGTGTTCATGAATACTATAGTTTTGACTCCTCATTCATTAAAAATGAAGTTGTATAGAGAAGTTAGTGTAGGAAAAGCTAATAAAGACTTTTACAGAAAATCTTCTTCAGTAAAAGCATATGTACCAAATTTGTAACCTTCTAGAACGGAACCAAAGGCTATCCTAGTGATAGAGCGCCTGCCTAGGGAGAAAGTGGTCTCAAGATCAATTCCCCTTGGCCTCTGGTTCCTAATCCGACATGTTGGCCTCCTGGAAGGGAGTCTATGTTGGATATGCAGCCACGTCCTGCATATCTAGGGACGGGAGACCGGTATCTCCCTTAATCGTGGACTTCCTGACCTAAGCCTCCGCATGCCACCGTGAATATACCATGAGAGATACTTGATGCGCATATGGGAGGGCTGTAAGCCCGGTGAGGCAACCTCATAAGTGTAGGGGCTTCGGCCTACATCAGATGGCTTGTGATATATTCAAGGTGGCATCAAGATGGCATCAAGAGCACGGGAAACTTTTGTTAATCAGTTAATTAATCATCGAGTCGGCTTAGCAATGGCAAAGAAAGCTGTGAGATCTTAGTAATGAAGGTGTTGGCTTTGTAAAGGAGGTTGTGAAGCTTTTATGAAAAGAGGGGCTAGCTTAGTAATTAAGGTTCTGTATGCATAAGGACAGTAAGGGGGCAGCTTAGCTAGGGGCCTGCTTCTGATAAGTGGTTGTACTTATAAGGACAGCAGGGGACAGCTTAGTTAGGGACTTACCTTCTAGGTTAATCAACCTGCGATGTTTTTCATAGGGGGACTTTTTGCAGAGAGCTAAAGGAGAGAAGCCGTCGGGGACGCACAGGAGAAGCTTGGGGCCTAAGGAGATCAAATTTCTGAGGGAATTGAGTGAGGAGATCGACGCGAAGGAAGAGATAAATACTTATCTCTTCCTTGTTGGATTGTAGAGTGATGGTTCTCTAGTTTACTGTTGTATACCAACATCCAGTCCCCAACTTATATTGGTTTCGGTCGAAGCATATGGGTCTTGTCAAACCTCTCTTTATTTTCAAGTCGAGTCGCTTTCAACTTTTGTTGTGCTTCTGCAAGATCTTCTTCTCTGCGTTCTAACTATCTGATGCATAGTGAGAGAAGCTGTATGTGATCCATATTGTCTTCCCACGCCAAGGTAACCCAAGTAGGGAAGTCTTCTGTTAGCATCATCGGCTTTTATCTGAACATTAATTCAACAAGCATGTATCCAGTAGTAGAACAGTGAGTCGTCTTGTCAGTCCATAAAGCAAAAAAGAGTAACTTATGTCACTCTCCATGTCTACCGTCACATGTCTTCACCAAAGCTTGAACAATCAATGGAGTCCACGTTTGCTCTTGTCAATGCTCTCTAGATTCATTGCAATAGTAAGCTTGAGCTTCACATCGTATCGAGCAAAGAACTCCTTCGCTTGTGCATCACGTAATTCTCCTCTGTCTGCTCATGATCTTCCTATAGATCCATATCTACAAACAATATCTTCAAGTACAAATCTACATATATACCTTCCGTGGTCTTTGTCCTCAGTGCTCGTCCTTCTACAAAGTTAGAGATCCTTACGAGCCAAAACCAAATATTGCATACCTCATAACCCTGGAGGCATTACCACCAAGTCGAGAATCCACTGGAAGTGAATACAAGACGGATAAGTTGACACAAGACCATCCTATATCGCATCTTAGAGTAAACTGACACTGCAAGCAAGAACTGACGTAGTTCATCACATCTCGACACAGACCTTTCCACCAATATATTTCCTTCAACTTGACGTAAGTAGCCCAAATCCCTCAATGTCTAGCCCACAAGGTATCATGGAACTCTTTCATTAGCTGCTGTTTAGTCTGCAAATCGTCCACTACTCGTATGAACATCCCATCTCTCCTCTGTAACCATCTCCAAAGATATCCATCGCGTAGAAGATAATTGTATGCTTATTTCTCTCTGAATTCTACTCCGCTCCACCCCTCTTGTCTCTCCAACGAACTCAGATAATATCTTATGTCATGAAGTCTACCTACAGCTCTTCCTTAAGCAACAACGGGTATGAGTCTATAACTTGTCGATCAACCTGACATCGAACATCCTTTTTTTCTTCTTCCTCAGCTTTTGAAAACATATCATCCTCGTCTATATAACAAGCCCTTGACAACATATCTGCTACCACATTCTCTTTATCTTTTATATGCTTCAGCTCTGGATTCAAGCTCTTGATGTATGCAATCCAACGCAACATCGCTATGTCCGACGTGTTACAGTTGGATATCATGCCAAGCAGAGATAGACAATCTGTCTCTAAAACTATATGAGCACCAATAAAAAAACTCACGATTTGTCTTCATCGTGATGATCACACCCCACAACTCACACTTCACTTGAGGATAATCTCGTTGCCTGTCCGTCAAGATTCTAGTCCCAAACCTAGAGATAAACGGCACACCACTCGCATCATCTTGACCTATTGCTCAGCCAATCGTCTTTGGGCTAATATCCACTATGACAATGACAGGTCTTCCACACCAATACTCTACTCTTGTCAACACACGTCCCCTACAACCTATTCATTGCTTCTTGATGGACTGAAGTCCATACAAACCTCTTATCTTTCCTCAATAATTCATACAAAGGCTTCGCAACATGGACATAATGAGGAATGGATAAACGGTAAAATACACAAGCTCATAGAAATCGTCGAACCTCCGTGATATTTTTACAGTCTGCCATCCTAACTATAGCGTCAACCTTCTTCAGATTTGATCGCCTTCCAAAAGCACCACATAGATGACCGACCACCAGAATCTCAGACACACCAAACTTGGACTTAGCTCCTGACAAGGTGAGATGTACCTCTCTAGACAAGTCAAAACACGCTCTACATATTTGATATGATATGCAACAAACCTCCTACATCCATTCGCAAGTACGGCTTCATCCTTGGCCTAACCACGCAACCTTTTATAGGAATATCATCTAGAAATGAAATCGTAACCTCAAGTACAAACTCCCATAATATATTATGTATTGCATTTTGCATATGAGACATTGAGTTTATCGCTCCTTGAGGAAGAGTACACATTCGTATCAATCCCAAAGATGTACGCATAGTGGTCAGATCTCTATTCGCTACAGCCAACTGAAATTGATCATAACCAGAATATAGATCTCGAATAGAATAGATAGCTCTCCTTGCTAATGTCTCCGCTACCTCATCAATCACAACACCCGTCTCAATGTTGAGAATGATCACATTATTCACAGGCTGCAGGTCTTGAATGAAGCGCAAGGCTCTTGACTTCTTGGGTATAGTGAACCACCTGCTAGAGTATGATCTCATAGACGGCTCAAGTATCCTCATCTGTACTTTCTCTTTCAGCAATTCAATGAGTTTAGGCAGCAAGACAAGAGGAACCAGAATCGGTTTCAGATCCCAAGGCACATGAGGGATTGTGAATATAACCATAGGTGTTATTATCTTTGGATCCACACAACTTATCTCCGTCGCTGAAAAAGAAAATGCTTTACTATGATCCGCTATCATGTGCTCAAAAGTAGTCTTCTCAACTTCAGTCAGAAAATCACTCCCTCCTATCTGGAGCTCCCTCAACGTCTCCTCGATAAACTGATGTCCTACTTGTCTATGATCACGCAATATGGTCTCAGTTCTCACTAACTGTACTTGTTGTTGCGAGTTAACAGATAGTTGAATTGCCATCGACTTCACTTTCTTCAATACCGATTTGTACTTCACATGGACTTCTGTCTCTTGAGGAAGTGCACACCAACAAACTGCTTCCCTTCTCGTATTGTTCTACATCGGATGAGAAAAGAACCACAAATACATAGCAATCTCCTCATATATCTGTCGAGAGTGGATGAAGATCACCATCATACCATCTTTTTCCTCCATCAATTTGCTTACACCGTCCAACCAACTAGCAATTGACCATACATACACAAACTCTTCAAACAAGCCAGAAACTACATCATCTTCATGTAGAACCTTTGCACGCCACGCTCTGATACTTGTTTCTCTATCCATATTTTTTTTATTTTCTTTCATATCCTCAACTCTTGTAAACTGACTCCACCTATCGCTTTCGAACATCAACAATCCAGACTGCCAACTATGTACACTATACACGTCTTCAAACTCTTGTACATGTTTCTCATCTGACTCTTCCACTTTGTATATCAACTCTGACGGGATCTCTTCAATAGGTTCTACACTCCTGTCATCTCGCTCTACAAGAGTGGACTGCGAAAACCCTTACATCTCTTTGTCTGAAAATCTCTAAGGATTTGATTCCGCCCATGTCTCAAACGAACAGTCAAAAACTATACTGAATACTTGTCATCAGGACTCCAAATTCTGACATAATGAGATCCATCATTCATCACCTTTGTCTCCATTCGAAACAGCGGTGATGTAAGGCTGGTCTAGTATCACAGGATAAGAGGAAGACGACTGTACAAAGAAATGTTGATCTACCTCTACATATAAGAGATCTCTCCAAGATTTTTGTGACTTCCAGGAGCTCAACCTCCAAGCTACTAACTGATGAAGTTTATACAGAAACTTCACTAATCAAAAGAAATGGTGTTGATTTGCACAAATTTTCAGAGAACTGAAATTTGTATATTTTGACTTTACTCATGATTGTCAATCCCCTCCACTTTGAAATATTCTATCTCCCTCTCCAGACCTCATTTTCTCATGATTATTGTTTCCACTGATAGCTTATCAGCCAAGCTACAATCTTGAAAATTTTCACAGAGAAATAAAAAACACAGAAAAGATGACAACGACTATATAGTATTTCCAGAGAGCAGAATTTCTAAAATTTCACTAATAAACCCCCTCAACTTTATATCTCCAATCCTTACACACATATTTGGATACGCTCCAACCATGATTCTTTTTGATTGCCACCGTCCTTTCTCATACACCTCTTTTGAAATAATGTTGATTTCCGATCCATGATCCACAAGTGCAAGTATCGATTCAAAAAGCTCCAAGTCGAACTTGCGTCTCCGTTGTTGCACGTGCCCGGTGATTCTGTTTGAAATCATTGTCTCCGCTTGACTAGTCCTCCTCAAATTCTTCATCTTCATTCTCAGCAATAGTAGGACCAGCGAGCCTTGTCTCGTACTCGACGTCAACCTTCCATATGATCTATTGCAGATGGTGGAACTGTACTGGTGGAAGGTATATCCTCTGCAGTAAGAAACCTACCAGTTAGTACCGATCTAGATGGTGATGACTCCGCTGTTCTTCTCTTCATAACTCTTCGACGGTCATCATCATCAAGTGCTCCTGCATCTAAGTCAGAAGCATCCCTCTGTCTCTTGTCTTCTACAATTGCACCTTGTTCACTGCTCGCTTCCAAAAACGCACGAACAGAAGTTACATCTACAAGGTCTCTCCATCCAGTGACTCTCTTAATGCTTTCCGCACCTCTCTTCATTGTTTCAACTGAGACTTCAGCAGCTTGCTCAACTATAGTTGGATTAGAGCGCACCTCAACTCTCCGAGTATATACATCAACTTCTGCAAAGTCCACAGTCATTGCTGTAGTGTTCACACCAATAAGTGTTGAGAGCAAACTCCTCATTCCTCCTCTTCCCAAATACGTGTTCAGAGATTATCCAGTGGCAGTTAGATGCAACATGTTGTTCTGATAATTGACCACGTTCTCTCACAAGACCACCGCTAAATCTTGACAATCCTCTCTGAGGTGATCTGGACTGTCGCACCAAATACACCTCATGGTAAAGGTTCTCCCTATAGATCGAGCACCTGGTGTGGTCGATCACTGATCTCTCTTCGGATCAATCATCTCAACTCTTAAATCACATAAAATCAGACACCTAATCTGTACAAATAAGCTTTTCCAAGACCCAAGAACTTTATTCACGTTTCAAATTTTAACATCAAGGTCATCAACGATCAGAATCTTCTCTCTATCTCCTACGCGCGTCTCCTTCTCTCTCAATCTAGTCCTCTGTAATGTCCCTGAACTGCCACCGCACGTCGATTATCTAAAACTCAAGCCCCCTGCTAAGCAACCCCTTAGCTAAGCAGATGTCTTTATGTCCTTCTACGCACACTCACTTATCAAGCAACCCCCTTGCTAAACAACCCCTTGTTAAATAAAATTTTCTTAACCCTCGATGTCATCTTGATGCAACCCAGATTATGAGCTAAGCCACAATTTTACAGCCTATGCCACAGCTAATATAGTGGCCACACCTAAACCCACAAGGCTTACAGCTCTCTTATAGTTGTATCATGTATCTCCCAACTCATATTATCGGTTGCATGCGGAGACTTAGACCAGGGAGCCCATGTTTAAGGAGGATACCAGTCCCTCTTCCATAGATGTGCAGGACGTAGTCACACACCCAACATAGACTCCCATCTAGGAGGTCAACACGCTGTCGCGCTACTTGGCGGTTACATGCTTGACTTCTACTCCGACGTTTAGGTTTAGTAGTTCTAGAAGTTAGCTCATATTACTTCTAGTCCTTTATGTATATGTTTGACACCTTTGCATGCGGTGTTAACACTATTTTGAGTCCTAGTAGGCTGATAGTATGTTAGTTATCTTGTTCAAGCATATGTGTGCTTGTGCAAGTGACTTCTTACTTGTCTATGACGTTCAGTGTACATAACTTAGGGTTTCCATGCTGATAGGGGTTTGAGCTCATGGGTTGTACTTACTTGTCGCCCATGCACGCTTTCTAGCTAATTTAAGTTATTTTTCGGGGCTATGTGTCATTTTAAGTAGTTTAAGTTTTACGCTGGCACTCTAGGGGGCTTGACGTGGTAGCTTATGAGTGTAGATAAGTTACCAGGTAGTTTAACGCACAAAAGGACAGTCAAGTGGAGCTATGAACTCCCATTGGTCCATTTTTGTCTTTTGTAAAACTCTAAGTTTAGAAACAGAGCTCTAGAGGAGAGTTCGACCAATTGGTGAGGGATCTTCAAATTCTGAGAACACAGGAAGAGAGAGCTCGTCGTGCCAAGCACTGTCAGTGAAATTTTTGCTCGATTTGGATCAATAAACAAGGAGTTATGCCCAATTGAAGTTCGGATTGTGCCAAAACTGCGTCACTTTTGTTGATTTTGGGGTTTTCGGTGCCAATTGCAGCAGAATTGAGGAAATCACTTCAAAACTTCGTGGTTGCGTTCACTGTCAGGAGGGCTACGACTGTCCAAAAAGTTTCGAATCATTTGAGTGATTGAGTAATTCAGGGCGGCCGCTGAAACAGAGGGGGTCTGAAAAGCTCTTAATCTAGAGCAGCGACTTCATAGGAGGAGATCTGGAGTTCTGTGTACATTGAGGAGTCCCAACTTCACAAGGATGTTCAGCATCCTGTAGACTTCAAATGCTGTGAGAAGATTTGAAATTCATCGAGCCAATTCTCTGTTCTAGGTCAGAATAGCTGTCTAGGTACCAGAAATTGCCATAATTCTCTTATTCAGAACTTTTCTGTCCATATCTCCGTGTCAGAATTTGATCTCAGGCTGAAACTTCGTGTGTGAGTTCACTAGTACCTCATTTGCATGTAGGGGAAGTTTAGAAGTCTAAACCTTCATAGTTTTCTTCTCTTTGAGTGCCAAAGTTCACCGTCTAAACCTATTACTACTAGTGAGACCCAAATTTTGCTTTTTGAGCATATTAGAGGATCCTACACTCCTGTGTGAGTGTTTATAGCTCCTGTTGTGACCTGAAAGCCAACCTCTTGAGTAAACAACCACAGCCAGAAGCCCGGCGCTTTCCTAGGTAGACGGATCACACTCCGACATACTCTCTTTTTGGTGAACTCGACGTGAAACACCTAGGGTGGGAGTTTTCTTGAGAGTGTTACAGGATCAGATATCATGGCCAACCAAGGATCGTCAAGTGGAGGTGCTGCTGCTGTTCAGCAACCCGTTCAGTTGGATGTTGCTACGATGAAGATGTTCCAAGCTTTTTTCATGTTTATGCAGCAGCAGCAACAGAGCACAGAGAGGAAGGAGGTATTAGCAACCAAGGCGTTGCAATCTGTGGTGCACCAAATGGACCAGTTCAAGGGGACAGATATTTCCAAGTATGTGCGATACTATGCTAGGGAGATGGAGGTGAACAGGATACCTGAGAAGGAGATGGTGGAGAACTTTGAGCTTGCTGTTGTCCCTGAGATTCGTGGGCGTGTGAAGGAGCTCAAGCAGCAGCAAGGACAGAGTTGGGAGAGCTTTATGCGAGCTTTGAAGGAGGAGTACTACACTGAAGATTCAGAGAGGGTGACCAAGAGAACGTTCTTGGAGTGGGTGGTTAAACCTAACAAAGGTTTGTCTGTAAATGAGTTGTTAAGGGAGTTTGATCGTCAATATACTCAGCTTTCTAGGACAGAGAAGCTTACACTAGAGGTTGAGAAGACCGAGCTTTTCCTACAAGCAGCGGACGTGACTATTCAGGAGAAGCTTGAGCTGTTGCTGGAAGACAAGAGTGAGGAGAGAGGATTGAAGACTGATTGGAAGGAGGTCGAAGAGGCTGTTTCTTTGCTGGCCAAGAGACAGAGAAGAAGGGACAAGGTGGTGATAAGTGAAGCAGCACCTCTGATAATTCCTGTCAAGCAGTTGCCTACTAAGCCCGCTTTGGTAATTGCAAGAGAGGAAGACTCACCGTTTGATGAGTTGATTAAGGGTATGAAGGAGCTTAAGCTTAAGCTCACTAGGTTAGAAGAGAAGGAGCAAAATGTACAGCCTGCTATGCAGAGACCTCAGATGAGAGAAGGCTTTGTTCATCGTTGTATATGGTGTGATAGCCTAGACCATGTAAGGAGAGATTGTGGAGAGTTTTCAGATGCATTGAGGAAGGATCTGATCTTCTTCAAAGATGGTAAGATCCATCTGCGAGAGACTGGGATGATGTTGGGAACCAACTTTGGCAAGGGTGGTATGAAGAGGCTTGTGAATGAGATATCAGCATCACATGCTGTTTCTCTTGTGAATGCTGCTACCTGTGGAGTGAAAGTGGAGATGGAGAGAGAGAAAGGGACTACTGGGTTGTGGTCAGATGTAGTGCGATCCGTAGCTAGAACAGAGTTAGACAAGGATGTGCTACGGAGGGTTGGCAACTCAATTAGAGAAACTACAGGATGGAATGACCCTGTGGATACTATGTCAGTGCATGCTTATGTTGCAAGAAGTCAGCATGAAGCTGTACTAGAAGAAAAACGCAGAAGGGAGGATGCAGGTGAGGCTTCTACAGCCAAACGACCTGCTACAAGGAGTGAAAGGGCTAGACCAGAGGCAAGGCAGGAGACAACACCTACTCGGGAGGAAACTATGGAGGATCTACCATCTACAACACCAAAGGAGAAGGAGAGAAGCAAGGAGAAGGGTAAGATGCCTGCATATAAACTTCAGTCTGACATTGAGATTGCTACAGACTTGAAGCAGGTGTTAGAGAATCATATCTTGAATGGGAAGGTTGAGTTTACCTTGGGTGAGATTCTTGGGATTGCAAAGCATGAGTTCCATGAGGTTATCATAGATATCATCAAGAGGAAACGTCAGATTTTGGGTGAAGCAGCTACGCTGAACGCTCTAGGGACTAAATTGTCGGAGGATGAGGAAGATGAAATTGCTGGTTATTGCTCTCAAGTATCAGAGGGAAGATCAGATCAGCACGTGAGGTTTGAAGATGAGGTGGAAGTATCGCAGAAGAGTCATTATTCTCACAACCATTGGGCGAGAGCAACCACAGAGACCTTGGTGAAGCTGGGAGATCTAGAGGAACCTGTGGTGGCGTTGATTGATCACGGCTCAGAGATTAATCTGATGTCTAAGGAGCTGTACAAGCGTGGGAGGTGGCCCATAGACACCGATCATGGATGGCTTATCCGTGCTGTCAACAACCAGCGGGGAGAACTCTATGGTGCTTGCCCCAACATCAAGGTAACTGTGGGTGACATCAGTGATGTTCAGAATTTCTTTGTCCAAGACATGTCAACCTATCCTATCATTCTAGGGCAGCCTTACATTACTGCTGTTAGAATGGAGACACGAGTTATGGATGATGGTTCAGCCTATGCTAGGATACGTAGTAGAGACGGCAAAAGAGCTGTTCAGTTTTTGACCGTTGCTGCAGAACATGAGAGGAATCGTGATAGCTTGAGAGACCGTCCACTGCCTAAGATTACTCAGGAGTTTAGAGAGTCTAGGGGTTTTGGCAGAGTACCATTGAAGAGCGAGATTTCAACGGTACAGTAGAGCTAGGATTCTCGCCTGATCCAGTAGAGGAGGAAGCTTTATCCACTGGCTTCTTAGGACTGACATCATGTGGATCAGTGTGTTATAGGAAGGTTGAGAATCTGAAGAGGTTTGAGAGGCAACATGTGAAGTATGTACAGCAGTCTTTGTGGGATAGTGGAGAGTTAGGAGGAGATGAATACATATCTGGAGTGTTTGAAGAGTAGTATTTGGTAGATACTATAGGAGAGTTGAAATCTATATTAGAAAGCTCTACAGATGATGTAGATAGAGTGGTGAGAGTGAGCTCCAAGGAGCTTTATGATGTAATTGATAAGTTTATAGATCGACAAGAGGTGTATGTGGAGACCAAGTACAAGTCAGTGGCGAAGAAAGTCAAACCAGTGGCTTTGCCTTTACCACTCGATTACAATCAGAAGATGGAGCAAGCTGCACGAGAGCCGACGCTCAGAGGACCGAGAAGAATTGGGCACCAGTTCACAGAAACAACACTGAAGGAGCTGAGGATTGGAGGTGATGGATTTCTTACTGAGCAAGAGAAGAAGAGCTTCAGGGAGATGCTATCTAGGCATGGTAAGGCGTTTGCGTTTGAGTCACATGAAGTAGGATGTGTAGATCCAAGTGTAGTTGCACATATGGTAATCTTTACTATACCGCATGTGCCTTGGAATCTACGTCCTATCCCTGTGCCTAGAGCTCATCTGCCAAAGCTGATAGACTTGCTCAATGAGAGGATTAGGATGGGTATCTTGGAACCATCTATAGCTCCCTATTCTAGCAGATGGTTTACTGTTCCGAAGAAGAGTGGAGCTTTGAGATTCATTCAAGATATGCAGCCAGTTAACAAGGTGACTATCAGGAATATGGGTATAGGACCTATTGTAGACGAGTTTGCAGAGGCTTTTGCTGGTCGTGCTATCTATTCAATGGGAGACTTATATTCAGGTTATGATCAGTTTCAGTTATCCTTTGAAAGTAGAGACTTGACTACAATGAGGACACCTTTGGGATTATTGAGGATGTGCACCTTGCCACAAGGTGCTACCAATTCTGTAGCACATATGATGAATGGCATGAACAAAGTTTTGAGGGACTTCATTCCTGAAAAAACTATGCCATTCCTTGATGATGTGCCGATCAAAGGATGTGCTGAGCAGGAGAAGAATGAGGTAATGGATCAGAGAGGGTGCCGTAAGTTTGTTGCAGATCACATAGCTGATTGTGATAAGATACTGAGTCGACTGGAGGAGGTTCATTTGACTTTATCAGGAGCAAAGTCTGTATTTGGAGAACAGGAGGTATTGATTGTGGGGCACCTATGTGGATCTTATGGTCGGAAACCTTGTCCAAACAAGGTTCATGTCATTCGAAAGATGAAGGAGACGTGTGGATCAGTAACCGAGGTGAGAAGGTTTCTAGGTGCATGTGTGTTTTATCATATATGGATTCTACACTTTGCACATGTAGCAGATCCGTTGTACAAGTTGCTGAGGAAGGGGCAAAGATTTCAGTGGCAAGAGGAGCAAAGCGAGTCTATGAGGAAGTTGAAGGATCTTTTGGCTTCACCGCCAACTCTACGGAAGGTAACATATGAGTTGGGCAGATCTGTTATCCTTACTGTTGATACTAGTCCTATTGGCATTGGATGGGCTATAGGACAGGATGATGAGGATGGAAATAGATATGTGGTGCGTTTTGGAGCTAAGGTGTTAAGTTCACGGCAGAGAGACTACCCTCAGGTAAAAAGAGAGCTATGGGGAGTAGTTACTGCGATGAAGAGTGATAAGGAATACTTGATAGGAGCACCTGTGGTTGTGGAGACAAATTGTTTACCTCTCTTGGGAATGATCACTAGTTGTACAACTCCAGATATTGCTATGTTGAGGTGGATAGCATATATCAAGTCCTTGAACCCAGAGTTTAGACATATTGCAGGAAAAGACAATCCTGTGGCAGATATGTTATCAAGGGCTAGGTATTACGGTGAGAAGGAAATGATAGATGACCAGGATGATGTGGGAACAGAGTTCTATTCTAGTGCTCTTGCTAGAAGAGATAGAAGCTATTTTGCAGCCCCGTTGGAGTTTTTTGAGGAAACTGTGTATGATGGCGAGTGGTTGGATCTTGGGCGCTATTTGAGTTCACTGGAAAGGCAAGAAGGCTGGTCTGATGCAGATTTCAAGAGGATCCGTAGAACAGCTTATGGTTACTTTTTACATGGAGGACATCTATGGAAGCGCCCTAAGCTACAAGGAGGTATACCGCAGCGGGTAGTATGTGACTTGGAATTGCAGCAGAAGCTGATCAAGGAGTTCCATGAGAGTTTATGGGCCGGTCATAGAGGAGTTTGGGCTACATTTGTCAAGATGAAGGAGAAGTATTGGTGGAAGGGTATGTATAAGGATGTAGTACAGTTTGTTTCATCTTGTATACCCTGTCAGATGTATTCCAACGTACGTCATCGTGATGGATTGCATCCTACTTATCCTTTAGCCATTCATTACAAATGGGTAGTTGATCTGGTAACTATGCCATTTGGACTTGGACAAATGAGGTATCTAGTCTTGGCTAGAGAAGATCTATCTAACCAAGTTGAAGGCCGTGCCTTGAGGACGAAGACCACTGCTAGTGTCTGCCGCTTTCTACTTGAAGATGTTATTTGTAGATATGGGTGTGTGGGAAAGATCACTGCAGATAGGGGTGAGCTGGATTCACAAGAAGCAGTTGAGTTCTTCAAGCGATTGGGAATCAAGTTGGCGTTAACCACTGCTTACAATCCTGAAGGGAATGGCAAGAGCGAAAGAGGTCATCCGCCAATCATCAAAGCTTTGGTAAAAGCTTGCAAGGGTAAGATCCGTGAATGGCCTAGACTGCTACCGTTTGCTTTATGGGCAGACCGTACAACTCATAGTACCGTTACAGGTTACATGCCAGCAGAGTTGATACTAGGACAGAAACCTGTGATGCCAATTGAGGAGGTTGTGCCTACTTGGAATGTTTTGCCATGGGAAGATGGTAGAAGTACGGAGGATCTTCTTGCATTAAGGATCCAGCAGTTAGAACGAAGACCTGAGGATGTTGCCAAAGCTGTCGAAAGATTAAAGATTGCTAGGGAGAGAAACAAAGACAGATTTGATAGAACGCATAGATTACGACCCAAACCAGTTAAAGAAGGTGATTGGGTGTTAGTCTATGATAGTAGTCTTGATAATCAGCATAGCACTATCAGGAAGTTCTCCAAGAGATGGTTTGGACCTTATGTGGTGTTAGAAGTTTATGATAATGCCACATACTCCTTGAGAGAGTTAGATGGTGTAGTGCTCAAGATACCAGTCGCAGGAAAGAGAATCAAGCTCTTTAGGAGGAGAGGAGAGGACCAGAACGTTGCAGAGTTTACAGAGGATGAAGCTGAAGACTCAATGCAGATTGAAGATAAGTTTGAAGCCGAAGCTGAAGAGTCTTGATCTCGATGGCACATACCGGAGGATGTGCAGGTTCAGAGGGGGTGGATGTCGCGCTACTTGGCGGCTACATGCTTGACTTCTACTCCGACGTTTAGGTTTAGTAGTTCTAGAAGTTAGCTCATATTACTTCTAGTCCTTTATGTATATGTTTGACACCTTTGCATGCGGTGTTAACACTATTTTGAGTCCTAGTAGGCTGATAGTATGTTAGTTATCTTGTTCAAGCATATGTGTGCTTGTGCAAGTGACTTCTTACTTGTCTATGACGTTCAGTGTACATAACTTAGGGTTTCCATGCTGATAGGGGTTTGAGCTCATGGGTTGTACTTACTTGTCGCCCATGCACGCTTTCTAGCTAATTTAAGTTATTTTTCGGGGCTATGTGTCATTTTAGGTAGTTTAAGTTTTACGCTGGCACTCTAGGGGGCTTGACGTGGTAGCTTATGAGTGTAGATAAGTTACCAGGTAGTTTAAGGCACAAAAGGACAGTCAAGTGGAGCTATGAACTCCCATTGGTCCATTTTTGTCTTTTGTAAAACTCTAAGTTTACAAACAGAGCTCTAGAGGAGAGTTCGAGCAATTGGTGAGGGATCTTCAAAATCTGAGAACACAGGAAGAGAGAGCTCGTCGTGCCAAGCACTGTTAGTGAAATTTTTGCTCGATTTGGATCAATAAACAAGGAGTTATGCCCAATTGAAGTTCGGATTGTGCCAAAACTGCGTCACTTTTGTTGATTTTGGGGTTTTCGGTGCCAATTGCAGCAGAATTGAGGAAATCACTTCAAAACTTCGTGGTTGCGTTCACTGTCAGGAGGGCTACGACTGTCCAAAAAGTTTTGAATCATTTGAGTGATTGAGTAATTCAGGGCGGCCGCTGAAACAGAGGGGGTCTGAAAAGCTCTTAATCTAGAGCAGCGACTTCATAGGAGGAGATCTGGAGTTCTGTGTACATTCAGGAGTCCCAACTTCACAAGGATGTTCAGCATCCTGTAGACTTCAAATACTATGAGAAGATTTGAAATTCATCGAGCCAATTCTCTGTTCTAGGTCAGAATAGCTGTCTAGGTACCAGAAATTGCCATAATTCTCTTATTCAGAACTTTTCTGTCCATATCTCCGTGTCAGAATTTGATCTCAGGCTGAAACTTCGTGTGTGAGCTCACTAGTACCTCATTTGCATGTAGGGGAAGTTTAGAAGTCTAAACCTTCATAGTTTTCTTCTCTTTGAGTGCCAAAGTTCACCGTCTAAACCTATTACTACTAGTGAGACCCAAATTTTTCTTTTTGAGCATATTAGAGGATCCTACACTCCTGTGTGAGTGTTTATAGCTCCTGTTGTGACCTGAAAGCCAACCTCTTGAGTAAACAACCACAGCCAGAAGCCCGGCGCTTTCCTAGGTAGACGGATCACACTCCGACATACTCTCTTTTTGACACGCTAAGATAGGAAACATGAACCAGGAGGATTTAATCCAAGGACCTATTCTTCCTAGGTGGACGCCCTTTTCATTGAGGTGGCTCCTATTTCCGTTTAATACAGTAAAGAAACTTGTACACATACTTATAAAACTCTCTTTCATCTCCTTTGCTAGCTTTTCCAGTACTACGTCCACTATACACCTATGTTTTTAGTGATGAAAGAACCAAAACTATACTACTCAAGAACACCTATGCCATGGTGTCATCAGATAATTAATATGAGTCACCAGCGGAAAACGACAAAGTTTTCTCTTTTGTCACTTTCTTAATCTAGAAGCGACGCAAATATCTACGACTATCCTTATTTCACATAAATGAAAACACATGCCCGCTCTAATCAAGAAGAGCTTCCACTTGGTATCTTCGTGGCTTCTTCGTCGTTCTTTGGAATATAAGCTAGAGGGCAGCTTGTCTAGCTTGGTCATAGCTTAGCACCTGCCCAGCTTAACAAGCTCATGTGCAGCTTCTTTTACAACTATGTACCCCGTGAAGGAAAACTCCTTTTTGCTACCAACTTTCACTGTACAGAACCTAATGCAACATGACAGCGTGGTGGTTAAGAACAATTTAAAAAGCCTTCTTGTGACCAACTAAATTTCCTGTGATATGATATGATATTAGAGTATATCACCATCTTTATAATCTTTCATTTGTGTAAAATAAATGAAATACAGCAGACTCGATGAGCATTGTAGTACTATGCTTAGATCACGCAATCCTTAAAAAATAAAATGATATTTATTTCAAGTGTATAAACATTGCTTATGTGCAGGACATGATATACAAGTAAATCCCTCTAGTGCAGTACATGTACACTGTGTACATGCACTGCACTAGAATGAGATCGAGAAAATCACGAAACATGCAAATTGAATCTATAAGAAAATTTCTAATAGATAAACAGTGTTGTCAAACCTTTTATGCACGGTTCATCTCAGCAGTATATAGTGGACGGCTCATACTGTTGTGCAGCGTATAGCGATTTTCAGTATGCATCCATAGAAATAGAGAAAAAAATCCCATAAAGATTTGCTCTTGTCACAACGAGAGGAGTTAGATTTGGGTTTTTTAACTGGGTCGTACATTTCTTTTCAATTAATTTAATGTCTATCTGATATCATTTTTTCATATTTGTTCACTTTATCTATAAAATATAAATAGTACTATGAATCATTCTTTATTAAGTTATTATCAGAAATCAAAACTATTGATAACTATTAAATATTAACAAAGAAAGGAGTTGCCAGAAGACATCATCTGTAAAACAAGCGCACACATACTCACTTTTCAAGCTACAAGTGGGAGACTATGATACAAAAGAAATATTAATTCGTCTTGATAAAAAGTTAGTTAATAAACTAATGAGCATGTTGCACTCTTCATCTTCGAAGAGGTGACCGTAACCACCAAAGTCCATCTCTAAAATTCATGGATGGGTAGTCACATCATCGTGGATAACAGGACGTGTCAAAGCTAAGAGAGAAGACTCTTTAGCAGCCAAAAGGAAAAATGTAATAGTTGATTGAATGGCAGCTTTGTATACAGCCGTGAATCATTTAACATTATACTTGTGAATTGTATAAGACTTTCTAAATTATTTTAATTCTTAAAAGAGACAATAAGGAATGCTCGCGGTGTTTTCTTATGGGTAACTCTGGAGGTGCTCGTAGAAAACATCCACAGGCTTTTTGGTTGCAGTCGTAACACTCTCCAGCGGGTGAAGAATATTTACTGTAGATTCCAACTTTGACAAGCAGTAATATCCAGAAATAAAAAAACTCTAAATAAAATTGCGATAGTGTAAATATATATTTTAATTTAGTGAAGAATTATCTTTATTACACAACATAATAATCTTTATTTTTATTTACACATAATGCTTGATTAGTTTCTCTCTTCCGCTCACACCTATGTACTCTCTTATTATCTCCCCCGTCAGAATGTAGAGTTTCATATCGATGTCAATGGCTCTATAGCATGAGCCAAAAAGAGTTGTACCATACATATAAGAACTGCGGCAGGACTTTACTGCGAAAGTGGTCGTGTTGGGCACCGTCTCGGCGCCCATGTCACTCCATGGACCACCCACCGATTGAGAGGAGAGAAGAGGAAAGGATACGCGCGGTTGACTGTCAGGGAGGCCGGGGACAGAAGAGAATGAAGAACAAATAAAGACATGAGGAGCGTGTCAAAGCGGGAGCCGACGAGATTCTTAAAAAACGGCATAATCCGCAAAACGGAAGCGATCCCGAACCATGACTCAAGACAGATCCGAGGAGCAGCAGTAGTAGGTCGGAGCAATCGCCATGAGTGAAACGTGTTGCCCTTGACGCGGACCATTTCAGATTAATCGACTGGAGACGTGACCGAGACGTGAATGACTGACGGAAAGTAAAATAACATTATAGAAAGAGTACAGTACTGACATATTTTAGTGGTGGCCGAAAGGATGGGGGGACCCGAGTTGGCCCAAACGTGCAATTGTAGTTATCATTCAGAGGACAGGATATATACTGGTACTGGATTTCCTACAAGCGACCATTGCGAGAGAGAACGAGCATATCCTGAAAGATAAGTTGGTGCGGGTGTGCATAGAGGATAATGTGCTCGTCAGGATCAAGGTCGGCCGGTCGGTCGATGCCTAATGACTACCACCACTACCACCGTTAGTGACGCCGCACTAATATTACTAGAATCTGGTGTTTCGTCTACACTGGCGCTTTCGGCTTAACTAGGGGATGTCTGAGATTCGTCGGCACGTCGGCAATGGCAGCTCCATGCCTCACTTACTCGCTTCTCCCCTAGGGATCTCCAGAGCTTGGTAAGTGCAGTTGCCCTCAAGCCAGTAATTCTTTTTAAGTGCTTTGAGTTTGCTTCTAAACGTTCGTTTGTAAGTGCTTAATAAAGCTGAGACCACCAATCCATCATGATTGAGTGTGAAGGGATTGGTTGGCACTTTAGTCACTAGCTCAGACGTAGACTCATGTCGAATTGGTGGTCTTCCTTCACTACTTTCTCTTGACATCAAAATAAATAATTGACGCAATGTTACCACGAGCTGCGCGTGGGTCGAGATTTTACGCCAGTTGCTCGTTTACTCGGGAGACTTTGAACCAGCGATTGTTTCCGGTCACCAAGAAACATGGTGTCATGCCTAAGATTGTAAGCACGGCAATCTTGTGACTTGTGGATAAGGCCGTCGTTAGGTATGTTGAGATACACGAGCGAAGTGAACTGAAGGAACGCATTTCCTCCCACAGGACTATCAGAGCTTCTCGTGCTGCGTTCTTTGCTCAAAAGTTTGGAAATGCAGGCAAACGATTTTGCAGCAGCGTATAAAACCGATAGAATTGGAACGTGCAGTTTTTCCGTAAGTGAAGACCGTGTTCAGATTCAGGATGGTCTTGTAAGGGTTTTCTGTGTAGTAACAGTGGTATGAATTTTACTGTGATGCCAGATATTTGTCGATTGTGCTAACACTGTTGACCTCTGTGCAGCTTTGATTCACTGTTGTATCGACTTGGAACGAGATAGGAAATCGAACGAGACGAGATGGGGAACAGTATGGGATCTGGAGAGGAGATACCGATCACGAGGTATCTTGCAGAACCTGAAAGGAGCTCCAGATGGCGCAGCCAAACAGGTCTCTCTTCACATATCCACCTTTGTCAGTCGTACTGGTATTCAGTTCAGGAGTAGACTCATAAGTTCGAATGTACTCCCAGGGAGGTTAGGTTTCTTGCAGTCAAAGTACAGTTTCCCCCTGAAAGATGCTCACTACTTTTCTGCCAGTCCTTCCAACAAATGTTTAATGTGTTCGTGCTTTCTTGCCGCAGAGGTGAATGGTAGTTTGGCGGCAACCGTTCACGTCCCTCTGCAAATTCGGCAAGCAAGAGGAAAATACAAATGCTTGCCGCCAGCACCAAATGGCGTTGTCACTGAGGACGACGAAGGGGAAGATGTGCGGGGAGTCAAAAGAGCTCGATTACAAGCAGAAAATGAGATTGAGGAGGAGAGTACCATTTGGGGCCTGCTAGAAGAAGAATTACAGGAAAAGATAATTGCCAGGTTACCGATTGCGTCCTTGTATCGGGCCCTTTCGTCCTCCAAAATCTGGTTAGAGAAATTCAGGGATCGCAGTTTTCAGAAGGAAGTCAGCAGTGCAGCTGTCAAGTGGCCAGTTTACTGCCCAGTACACGTGAATAGCAAGGGGCTTATCTGCTACGATAACGATTCGCTGACGTGGAAGAAGCTTTTCTCCTTCACACACATTCCTCCAGGTCCAGATCCTCCTACTCTAGAGCTGTGTAGTGGTGCGGGCTCTTTGATATGTTTTGCAAGGAGCAAGAGATGTCAGAAGAAAGGTATGAGCCATGTAAAAGAAGTGCGTATGCGAGATGGAGGAATTGCGCACATGGAACAGATGGCGTATTCCAGACGGAAAGACTATAGGGATCGCAATTCTAGAATGTCCATCGCCTTATCCGAGCAAGAGTTCGACATATACGTGACGAATGTGATCACCAAGCAGATGAGGCAGCTGCCGCCTCGTCCGAAAATGCAGCGCCCTCATATTATGCATATGATGAGGACGGAATCGGGTGGTTACAGTCTGATTCTTCTGACGCGAATAGAGCTCGAAGACCATGCTTTTAATCTAGCCTCGGTTTGTGCCCAGAACTACGACTCGGCAACGGATTCTTGGACGGTGGAGTATTCCATAACCTCTGATTTTCAGAGGAGGAACTCTCTTTTCGTCTACGCCGACAAGACTATCTACATCATGTGCTTGGACTCTTGCAAGGCTTATAATCTGGAGCACAGAAAATGGAACGACATTCCACTTCCGTGTTTTTTAGACCAGTCCGAAGCTGCGGTGTCTGTGGCGATGGCGCAAATGCATGCTGGAGTGGTACTGTGCAACTCCAGCGTCATGTTAGTCATGGCTTGGAACGGTGTCTACGCTCCAGGGCACTTTGTCAAAAAGTCTGCCCAGGAGCGCGCCGTGATCGTTGTGTACAAGTTGGACAGAGAGCTGTTAGAATTTGTGCCTGTTTCCAGGGGTCCACCTGAAACGATCAACCAACCGTCTAAAGCATACATTGATGTGATCGCCGGTCATGGCGACTACATCTACTTTGGCAGCAGATACGTTCCCAGCAGTCCCGTACTCAAATACAATTTCTGTTCACAGCAATGGAGCTCCTTCGCTCCTGCGATCAGGAATGCGAGATTTCATGATTCTCTTGAGAATCTTCACTGGGCAAACTTCGCTTTTCAACCAGGGTTGTACCCCTTTGCGCAAGTCTAGTATACATCGTGTTATAGCTACAGAACTGACACCTACAAATTGATTAGTCCTGGAGTCCTAACAGTCTCGTCTTCATCTGTCTTGAGATACATGACTCCGGTCGACCCATGATGGACTGCTCCATGATTTTGATTCTAATGATTGGGCTCGATGTAGATAACAGCCTCCATCCATCTCTAGATTGCTGCTGGTGCTTTGATTTGACAGGACTGTTCTCATGTTTCACGATGAACATAAAGGATTCATCATCACAATTGAGGCCGGCCGAATATTGATTTCACTTACGTAAAAGGTGTCCATTCCTGACGGTGTATTCCTCACCCGATTTGTGAAAGGTACACCTTATACTACCTTATGCGACCGTGGTAGACCCTCTGTGGGTATTTCCACATAAAGTTGATGTCTCTTCCCTAAGCAACGTCTGATTGACAGTGACCATCTTTCTTAGTCGTAATCTATAATTGTCACATCGTTGAACAGCACTCCGTTACGGTAGCTGAGGTTTATGTTTGAAGTTGCATACGTTGATTCAGGCTACTCAATTTCAGATAAATTTGAGAGCGAATTTGAAATTCGAACTTTTCACTGCACCTAGCCCTGCTCTAAGGTACAGATGGTCCTCCGGGCAACCGTGTTTTCTTGACTATCAGTTACCCTCGAGTTGAATCATCTTCCTTGTCATCTCCTCCCTTTTCTACAGAGCTTGCAACGTACAACTCGAGTCCCCAGGACTGTCGCATCATTTGTATCTTGTAATTGTTTACTACATATTGTTTAAAAATTTCTCTGCAGTTCCTTGAGACGTTGTAAAGGGTTGTGGTAGGGTCTGTATGTCAAAACTCAGAAGGATGGGAGTGTCGAAGAGCTTTTTGGACGGAAAGCTGCGGAAGAATGGGATTACCAGGGAGCCCTTTTCCTTTTGGTGGAAAAGTTGCGCAATGTATCAGAGGGACAGAGGCCAGAGTAAGAAGGGTTTCGCCTTTTCCTTCATGCTTCCTAGAATGGAAGGCTGCCACCTAACCGAAACCACCTAGCACTTGATGGGTACTGGCGCTGTAGGTAGAAGCCTGTTACTTACTCACGTACCAGTGGATATTTTCGCGGTTCTTACTTTCTGCGCAAGTTTACCAATCCCATATTCAAGAAAATAGGTACACTACTAGTGTTTAAGTAAGCATATTGCTTCGTCTACATCTGAGAAAAATGTTGAAACGTTATATTGAATTGGGATATAAATAGTTTTCCGAATCGTTCCGAGTTGTGTACTTTTACACGGAAGCAACCCCGTATGGTTTTATGTCATGCGTTCTCGATAGGTCTTTCTATATACGTTCAAAATAAGAGTCATCGGATTTGTGTGATTAAAAGTGCTTCTGAATCATAACACAATAGATTGAATAGTGTCATGTATAATAGTATAATATGCATGTTCACATAAATTTTCTGTCGGAGAGGTTAAAACACAGGACTCGTTCCGTAGTTGGAGATATATTCATTTGTTCATTTTTAGATGGAGACGGGAATATCAGACGGGAATCGGGGATACCGATTTCCCTTGTAACTTACTATAACTCTCACATGTCTACATGTGCAGTTTTTTAGCAGTACATAGGAAGGATAATTTGGCTGGACAGGACATGCTTGGAGAAAGACAAGCTTGGATAGATACTCATAGCATCTCCACCCGTATAGAGATAAAGATATCCTTATCTCTAATTTACAGATGAATAGTGAAAAATCTTTATTTGTAAGGGAGAAATTTCTCCATCGTATTTCTTTAAATGAATCTTTAAATATAATCAGAAACTAAAAACTTTTCCAGAAGTATCAAAAACTGTTTCTCAAACGGTTTGATATGGGGTTAAGGGGGTCTTTATTGCAATCTTTAAGTTACGAAAGCGCTGTAACTTTTAGAGAATTTTATAAATTAAGGGGTTTGATATGGATTAATGGATCTTTATTGCAATCTTTAAGTTACGAAAGCGCTGTAACTTTTAAGGAATTTCGTAAATTAAAGGGCAAGAAGATTTCTTATGAAACGTTGAAGGTGTTGTGCTAATCAGTTCCAAGTGACATTTATCTTTTTTCTAGTGAAAGTTTTTGTAATATCTGGAGCTTGGAATGAAAACGAGTTGAATTTTATGTCAAGACATTTTCATAGGGTTCAACACTCACAGGGATCACTCATGTGATTTTCTCAAAACACTTGAGTACTAAAGAAATTCTTATTTTTATTATTTCAGCAAAAAAATTGAAGTCGAGGTATTTCCAAAGAGAGCTATTTTATATTATCATGTCATGCACAAGACTGACACTGGTATTCTTGAGAGAGTATTGCATGCATATTCAGCTTGCTATTTTACACGAGATCAAATATCATCTGTTAGTATTCTTGCTTCGGTTCTGCAATGTCGGGACTTGATTCCATCTGCGTCATGTAGCACATTAAATATTATCTTACCTCTTTAGCAGAATAAACAAATTATATTCTGTAATTTATTTTTTTCAATTCCATAAGTGAACATTCTAGTGTATCAATAGACAGTGGTATCTGTACTGTGAATAAGAAAAAGTTTTCTGTGGCATTTTTTCTTGACCCGCATGTTTAATCTAAGTTTTGATTGATAAAACAAGATCCAAACTAAGCATGCATCATACCACTAGAAAGCTTATCTTCTAGAACTTCCAACAAGGTAAGACATGCATGGAACAAGCAACCAGTGAGCTCGAGACGTTGTGCTGAAGACAACAGTATCTCGTCGTTAGAGATTTCCAGTCAACAAGTTCGACATAGTATAACACCTTCTCTCATTATGATTTTCATGCCAATTTCACAACATAGCTTCCTTGCCTCACTTGCAACACCTCCAAGAAGTTCCACCTCTAATCCCCAAGTTGTTAGTTCAAAGCTAAGCAAGAGATGTAGATGAAGTCACTCTTCTATCTAACCCAAATATAGAACTAATTTACATCAGTGCAACCAATACAGTGTCAACTATCTAATTCTTTTGACAATACCAAAAGATCATCTCCCAAACTCTCGATGTAGTCAGAAATGTGACTCGGGATATCACTTCGACCTCCTTGACTTTGAACAATCATAACCCTACACTCAGAACTTCAAATCAATCAATCTTCCTATCCAAATTGTAGTTCAGCTCTGGAGCTTTCCAATGGGTCTCACTCTCCTCGAATGACTTTCAAGAAAGCCTTCGAAATCCCAAAACCGTCCTTGGAACTTGGATGAACTTGATTGATAAAATCTGTACCAATGAAAAAGAAGATTGAAGATCACTTTAACTCCTACTTGGCACTATAGATCGAGTTGTAACCCTTAAACATTCTCACACCTTCAAAGCTTAAACCAAAATACTTTGGACTCCAACCTTAACAAATGATTATCACTCTCGTGAGACGGTAGAGATAATAATGACACAAAAGTACATGAGATTCAATACAAGGTCAAGATAATGACCTTGAATTGATTTATAATGAACGATACAACAAAAAGAAATGAGGAAGTCATCACTTGATTATAGTACTCCTCACCAAAGTTCTTCATTATCCAAACACGATGATTGATCTTACGTCGACAGTGATATCGGATATCAACCCAGATATTGAAAGGAAAGTTGGCTGGAAAGTTAAGGTCCATTCATCCGTTAAAGTAAGATGTACACATTCAGTGACTCAATCTTCTCCGTACGTGACGATAGGTAGAATCATCAGAATAGATAGTCCATCACCTTCCTCATGAACTCTTCACCAAAGTAGACAACGAATTATTATAAAAAATGATCGCAATGAATATAGTGAAGCTTAATATAAAATGGATTCAAAAATGAAAGATATGAAACTTTGTCAATCTTCCATCCATAAGTACAATCCTCGTAGCTCCTCACCCTTCATGTAAAACATTAAGAAGATCTTCTTCATGTAAGACACTAAGAAGATATTCCTCATTTCCACAAGAAGATCTTCTTCGTTATAAGCTTAAACAAAACTAGAAAGGGGAGAGAGTCTTACTCTTAAGCAGTTTGGAAGGAACTGAACTTGCTGAAGGAGAGATAGTTTTTCCAGAGTGCAACTTGCATCGGAGGTGTTTCTGTTGGAGAAGATCATGCAGATGTTATGTTAGTTCAGCTGCTTGCCAAGGTTGACGAAACACTAGTGCCACGCTATCTGCCAAATTTCATAACTGGTCATCCATCCCTCGTCATATGGCCTATCTTGAAACTTCAAGTCGTGAAAAATGATAAGCTTCTTGGCGATTTGTACTCCACCTATGAAGGTGCAAATTTTGTCTTACGCAATCAGATGGGTACAAGTTCTCAACAAGCTCCAAGGACAAAATGTCCTTACCATAGTACGAAGAGGAAGTGTGTGGATCCAAAGTTGAAGGAACAAAGAGAGTTGTGAAGTACCTCACAGATGAAGCAATCACCGTTGACATGATGAGAGGTTGCTCCTGTCCTCAATACTGCTGCAGAGTTTTCAAGAATGAGGAAGTATGAGAAGAAAGATCAGTTTTCTATAGAATGAAGCAAGATAGAAGAAAGGAGTTTCCAAATGAACCGACTTCATGGTTCTATTCAAAGATGGAAGATTTGTCTATCATAGGGTATTTTGGCTTTTCCACGGTGTTTGCAAGTCCACGTTCTACAACTACAAGAGAGAGTGATGGAGAGTGCAAAACAGGATTCCATGGAAACAAAGGAATACACAAACCAATACACAAAATATACAAGAACATACAACATTCTCTACAACTACTTGCTTGTTATGCGGAAGAGGATGTGTAAAAAGAGATGTGTGTTGACATGGAAGTTATAGATGCAACCAAGATTTTTATATCTACGTTCTACACGATGTGGAACTATAGTTTTGGAAATTAACAACCACACAGGAAGAGTGCATTTGCAAAGTGCACCGTATGCCAACAATACAAAGATCTTCTGATGAGAGAAAGAAGATCTGTAGAGAGAGCAATGTTGGAGAAAGAATGCTAGTCATTTGAATCTTCAGATGTCAGGATGCAATGCTTACGTCAAAATCAGTTGGCAAAGTCAGACCCATCTCATTATAAGCCTGCGATAGATAATGACATGGACTTTGTCAAGATAAGTGTTCCTAAAATAGCAGAGCATGTGAAGTCATTACAATGATCAATAATACCCGTCATTCTAAAGGTTGCAGGGATACTTAACTGAGGAAATGAGCCAAAGGTTATGGCACATATCTCAATACGGGATTGTGGGCCAGTGATCGAAATTACACTGTACTTCATTGGCGAAGTATTTGCGAGATCGTGAAACTTTCAATGGAGACATGAGGGACGATTTAGCATTCAAGGAAGAGTCTCAACATCCATTGTCCAAGACGTTACTCGACAAAAATATCTTTGACAAGACATTTCTCAGAGTAAAGAAATTGACGGCAGAGCAATTTTTTCAGTTCTCTCCTTCAAGTCTTGACGAGGAAAGAGTGTTCACTAAGCTACCAGAGACGTTCTTCATCCAATTTGATAACTCGCCGAAAGATAACAAGAATTGGGTGATGATGACTTTCTTCAGCGAATTATTGACTCGAGGAGTGTTCAAGACCATTATCAGTCTGCTGACACCCCCAAGGAGGTTTGGGATGCACTGGCTAATGTTTTCCTGACATCTACCAAAGCTCATAAGTTACGACTCAAGCATCAACTCTTGGATGTTAAGAAGTGTTCATTGAGTATTACAGACTATGTCTACCATGTGTGAGGTCTAGTCGAGCAGCTTAACGACATAGGTGTGAAAGTCGAGGATGATGATCTCATCCTACACCCATTAATGATCTCGGGAAGGAGTACAAATCTTTCGAAACCTCTATTGTTGTCAGGGATACTTTTCCCAAGTTAGATGAGTTGATTCCTATGTTAGTGTCATAAAAGATTTATCTTTAGGACAATGATGGTTCTGTCTCATCACAAGAGCAAGCTTTCTTTGCTGGAGGTAGAGACAGAGGACGAAGAAAGGACTTCGATGGCAGAGATAAGAACCGATTTGGTTCTTCTGATCGAGGTCAGTTCTCTCAGCAGCAACAAAACCTTCGACTTGACCAGAAGCAACACCAAGCAGGGGTGAGCAGCGATTCTATGCATACTGCAAAGCCCAAGGTCATGTGATCAAGACCTGCTTCAAGAGGCAAGCAGACATCAGGTATGGCAAGCTTCCACAGCAAAACTATGTGATCACGGAGGAACCATTTTCAGATGGTAGTCTTCTAACGATGACACATGTCATGAGTTCCATGAGCAAACTTGATGATGAGTGGTTTATTGATTCTAGAGCTTCAAACCACGTGACAACACATGATGAATGGTTCAGCCAGAAGGAGTCATTGAAGACACCAGCAATAGTTTATACTGGTGATGATACCCAACACAACATTACACAGATGGATATAGTTCCTCTATTTGTTGCATCTTCAGACGTTTCTGCTCTAGGAGATGTACTGTATGTGCCCACCATTACTACGAATCTAGTTTCGGTAGGTCAGATGGTGGAGCAGAGTTAACAAGTCTGGTTCAACAGCGAGGGATGTCTTGTAGAAACCAATGATAACAATGTAGTGGTTAGAGGGTCCAGAGTAGGAAGGTTGTTCAAATTGGATGTTGTTCAGCCTCAACTTCAAGCTGCAATGTTTGTTCATACTTCTGGAGTCTCAGATTTGGAGATGTGGCATAAGAGAATAGACCATATGAACTATCATCGGTTGAAGACCTTATCTACGTCAGAGTTAATTAGAAGTCTTCCTAAGTTCACATCTCCTATCCCATCTCAGATTTGTGAAGCTTGTCAGTTTGGCAAGCAGACTAGGCAGCCATTTCGCCATCAAGGCACTAAAGCCTCCAGGTGTTTAAGTTGATACATTCTGATGTATGGATTGCATCTCAAGCAAGCTTGAATGGTGTACTCGTCTCTTTCATAGATGACTTCTCATGATTTACTTGGGTCTACTTCCTCAAGGTCAAGTCAGACATCTTTGCTGTGTTCCAATCATTCAAGACCTTAGTTGAGAAGCAGTATAACGATTACATCCTACGGCTCCTTTCGGATGGAGAAGGCGAGTTCATCTCTCGTCACTTTGATACTTTTTTGCAAGAGCATGGGATCAAGAGAGAGGTCACGTGCAGCTACAACCCGCAACAGAATGATGTAGCAGAGAGAAAGAACATACATATTGTAAGCTCAGCACGTGCAATGCTGAATGAGAAGTCTATGCCTAAGTGTTACTGGACGGAAGTTGTTGTTTGTGTTGTCTATCTCATTAACCATACACCAACTGCAGCAGTACATAAGAAGACACCCTACGAGGTATTCGTAGACAAGAAACCAGACCTCTCAAGTCTCAAAGTGTTTGGTTGTGTATATTTGTACATGTATCAAATGAAGACGCAGCAAGCTAGACCCGAAAGCTGAGAAGTGTACCTTCTTAGGCTATGCTTCTGATACGAAGGGATATAAGTGTTATATCTCAACTTCGAGAAGCTTGCTCATCAGTAGAAATGTTGTTTTTGATGAGTTGTTACCATGGTATAAGGCTACATCATGTTCTGTTGTTATTTCGCTCCATGTTCTATCCTCTGTCCAACCAGTTCAGGTTGGTTCTACAACAACTCAAGCCACTAGTTCAGATAGTGGTAGTGCTGTATTTCATCCAATGCGCATGAGAGCTCCTTGGTCTGATCAAGTCTCCGTAGTTGCTATACTTACGGTTCAAGTCCCTCCACTTGTTGTCCAACTTACACAAGTTGCACATTCCAACAACTCTCATCTCTCTACAGCAGATGATCAATGAGCAACGCAGTGCAGATGTTGTGCATGCTTTTGACTACCATGTCAGTAGTTCTCAAACATATAAGAGATCTGAAGCTGGACCATCATGTCAATCTGATCTGCGGAGGTCCAACAGAGTGAGACATCCTGTCCAACATTTTCAGTGTGAAGCTTTCTTGGTTGAACACCATATTGCATGGTGAATGTCGTACATGAGCAAGAACCAAATTCTCTTGAGGAGACTATGCATCAGACAGAATGGGTGCAAGCCATGCAAGTTGAGCTTTCAGCTCTGCAACATCAGCAGACTTGGGAGTTGGTTGATTTATCTTATGGTAAGAAAGTCATTGGTTATAGATGAGTTTACAAGGTCAAGAGGAATTCGGATGGTTCAGTCAACAGGCACAAGACGAGACTTGTGGCTAAAGACTATGCACAGCAGTATGATCTTGACTTGAGGAAACCTTCAGTCTGATATCCAAGATGGCTTCCATACGCACCCTTGTGGCTACAAGTAAAAGATGACAACTGCATCAAATAGACTTCAATAATATTTTCCTGAACGGATATTTGCAGGAGGAGGTCTACATGGTGCAACCCCTTGGATATGAAGACCAGAGGTATCCAAATAAAGTTTTTAGACTCCAAAAGTCCTTGTATGGACTTAAGCAAGCTTTAAGAGCTTAGAATGTCAAGATTAACTCGTTTCTACTATTGCTTGGCTTTCGTCTGTGTAGTTCAGACTTCTCATGGTACTCTCTGCAGGTTGATAACGCAATACTGATCATCATCTCTGTAGATGATCTTGTTATCTCTAAGAGCCTTATCAAACAAGTGAAAGATCAGTTGAAAGGAGAGTTTGATATGAAAGATCTAGATGAACTGAAGTACTTTCTAGCTATTGAGTTCATCAAGGATGGAGATGATACATGGCTGTTACAGAGACAGTATGTTCTGAATTAGCTAGAACAATTTGGGATGATAGCTTGTAAGCCTCTCTCTACCTTTCTTGCGTCTTCTCTGAAGTTAAATGTTGAGGATGGTGAGCTATTGACAGATCCAAATTTCTATAGACAGATTGTAGTCAGCTTGATCTACTTGATCATTACTAGACCTGATCTAAGTATGTTGTAGGCCTAGTTAGTCGGTTCATGCAGGCACCTAGAAAACCTCATCTTGATGCAGTTCGACGAATTCTACGATACGTGAAGTTCACAATCCAGTATGGACTTCACTATGTAGCAGGTGGTCCTCTCTTGTTACATGAATTTACTGATGCGAATTGGACAAGAAGTGTTCAAGATAGAAGATCTACGTCAGGTTTCACCTTCAGTCTTGGAGACTCTGCTGTTAGCTAGCAATCTAAGAAGTAACCAACAGTTGCTCCGTCATCAAGTGAAGCAGAATACAGAGGTGCCGCTAATGACACTTGCGAATCCGTTTGGCTTCTCATCTTACTGAAAGATATGGGTGTGAAAATTTTTGATCCTGTTGTTTTCCACACAGACAATATCAGCAGTATTAAACTTGCTTCTAATCTTGTTTTTCATGCTAGAACTAAACATATAGAGGTCCATTATCGCTTTATTCGAGAGAAAATATTGACTGGAGAGATAGATCTCGGACATGTATCTACATGTGAACAAGTTGCTAATATATTCATCAAAGCTTTACCTAGAGATAAATTTGATATTTTCAGATTATGTCTAGGTGTTAAGGATATTGATATGAGCTTGAGGAGGACTGTTGATATACTTAGTACAAGCTCTTGAAGCTACTATGTATAACTTGTACATACACAGTCAGTATACTTAGGACACAGCTAAGTTATGGAGACTCAACCCTTAATGTGTTTCTCTCCTTATATATTGAGAAGGGGCGCTGCTCCCATGTTAGTTCTTTTGGTGATATTTCTCTTCTTTCTTTTGTTCTTCTTGCGAGAAGGTTGAGATAGCCTCCTTCCCTGTTAGAAACTTTTCCTCCTTTGTTGGAGTGGTGCTACGAGTGTTGAGTTCTTGCTGCCATTCATCGTAACACACTTCGTACCACTTCTTTACCTAATAGAAGGTTTTATCGTACTCATTCGACCCTCAAATGATTTTGCGGTAAAAGATTGGTTATTGCTAGCCGAAGCTTGTACTCGACCATCCGAGCTATGTTACGGAGCACACTGTATATGTTGTTCAAGTCTTTACAGTAAGTAGGCGTTGGCTGTGTCACAATTAGCCAGAAGTAGTCCATCGAATTCACACTGTGCGTGTTCTCCGGCAAGATTCGAGTTCGGATATATCTGGATCCGGATCCCATATCAGGTCTGAACGTATGTTGATCTGCCTAGGAGGATTCTAAGTTGCAGAACGGAGTGTAGTTCAGAACGTTCTCAGACAGAACGAACTATTTTATGTATGAAAAGATCCAAACACCTCGAAGCGCGACAACTTGAAGTTGCAATTGAAAGCTACCATTTGGTTCTCCCCATCAAGCCTTCCAAATCTTAATATGGAACGAACTCCGCTCACATGTACAGACCCACGTTGGGCTTCCGACGTAGAGAAGATGCGATACCTGGCACTTAAGAGAAGAATATGCAGGCCCTGCGTACTGATGCACGACCTGAAGGTTCGGAAGGTGTCCGAAGTGCACTTGTAATGCTCGAGTCCCAGTTTCTGGCACCCAAATGGCCCGGGATATGCACGGACGCGTGTCGATGAGCAGCATGAAGGTAAACGCGTGGCTGTGCAGGTGAAGAAAGTTCTCGAAACCATATTTACAGACAGCCTGGTGGGGTATCTGTTTCAGACGTATGGATTAATTATAGAAGGCGCCGAGTACATTGGAGAAGTCACAAACAACAAGGGCGGACTTGTATAAATAGCGTGCATTGCCCGTAAAAGATCAAGCAAAACATCGAAAGTGATAAGGAGTGTCGAAAGAGTATCAGAGATTGTCGTTTATAACAAGCGCAGCAGAGTGTTGGATTTTGTAAGTGTGCTCCGAAGCTCATTTCGACTCTGGTAACGTTAAAACGGAACTAGTTTTTGCCGCAGGCATCTGGATATCGTACCAGAAGGCTAGCTAGTCTGAGGATGGATGACGTCCCATTTTGAACTTGTTTCATCTTTTCTGCATTCATGTTTGAAAAAATTCTTGTAGGTAGGTGATAGATCAGCTGAAGTCTATAAAGCTGAAGGTGGAACTTTTAATGAGTAATCATATCCTTCCGCATATCCTTCCTAGCGGTCACCGATGTAGAGGACTTACAGGCATTCAGCAATATCAGGTTCTGCTTCTGGCCGCGCGGCTTAATCAGCTGACGGGAATGTACGTTCGATCGAGGTCATAATTCGGGGCGTTGTTGCGGTGTCATATATTGTTGATGGAGTGGGTTAATGTCGCATTATTCGACCAAATGATTTGACGTTCTCATTGTAGTGCAGTGATTAGTGAGGTTACCAGAAGTTCGAAGACAGCAGCGACAATGAGTTCCGATCAAGAGATGCGAGTGAGTTCCGCACAAGATCTGCAGCCCCCTACTGATCTGAGCCACGACGACCACCCAGCTGATGCAGCTGTGGCAGTTGTGGTGGCAGATGTTGCGGGCACGGGACTGACTGTGCCCGTCAGAACCGCAGTCGTTCAGGAGAGGGTTGGGTTCGCAGTCGCCGAAGGTCCGATCACCGTAGGCGAGGTGAGTAGCTAAATCACACCGTCCTTGGTTTATCTAATTACGCTGTTCCGGACATTTTTAAGCGTAGCCTGTGCATACGTTCGCTTGCATTATCCCTTTCATTCGAGCCAAATGTGGGGAAGTTCCACTTTCTTCGCAGAATGTGGGATGTCAATCGAAGATGGCAGTGTCAGCCAGCGCCGATGTGTTCTATAGAACACACGCTCTTAGAGACTTTTGTAGCGGAAAAGCTATCAATCTGATGCAGAATCCATGCATGCTCTGGATCCATTCTGTCCACGTATATACGCGTGCTTTTCCTCCCTTGACAGATTTATCGTTCCTTCGCGCTTTATAGGTGATATGCCTTAACAGTATGGGCCCAGCACATCTGATTGTCAATAGTGAGATCCAACGTAGGCGGAGTGATATACACCGTCTTAGCCCAGACAGTGTATATCACTGCAGCTGATTCACATTCTCGTGAAAAAGCATTTTATCGATGTTTTCCCGAGCCCGTCAGTACTGGACCTATTCCGCATCTTCCACTAACGGATGCCCGGATAAACGTAAAACGTAAGAGAATCTGTGACAATAGAACCTGTGACCAACTGTTTTGGTGATGTTGTCAACACTTTTGAGGATTTTACAACGCTGAGCATAATGTACTGTCGGCTGCTCAGGCGTTGGAACATACGGCGGATACGATTGGCGACAAACCGGTGACGGTAAGTGATGCTCGGGCTATCCAGTCAGCGGAAACTAGAGCAACGGGCATCCCTGGTGGAGTAAAGGGAGGGCCCGCGTCTGCAGCTCTGTCAGCTGTGGATCAGTCAAGGAACAAATACGGAACCACAGTGGCAGATGTGACCATCGGTGAAGTTCTCGAGGTAAGTTCAGTCCCAACATTTGAACAATGTCGTCCTAGGCATTGGCTAACTTGAAGCAGTAGTGAAAAGTAAATAGTACTCTATTAAGGTTAGAGGTGAGGAGGCTGAAATTCATCGCTCCTAAAATTTGAAGGGCAGTAAATTAGTCCGTTTTGTGTTTCTGCTGTGCAGGACGCAACCATGCGTCTCCCGATGGACAAGATAGCAACTCCTGAGGATGCTGCGAGAGTGCACGCCGTGGAGGCTCGGAACAATGAGGGCCAAGTTGTGAAAGGTGGAGTGACTGCGAATCTGCAGTCGGCAGCAACGCACAATCAGAATGCGGGATTTCTCCCTGGTGCCGATGGCGCAGTTCGGGGTACCCCGACCGGGACCGTCCGCTGAGAGGTGGGATGAGTTTTACCTTAGCCCGGTAGAGCACCGCGCTCACCGTCTTTTGTCGTGACGGGCTCGTTCGGAGTCGGTACTACGGTAGATAGCGGTCCGCGAAGCAGATGGAGTAGGAGGGAGTAGGTAGTAAAGAGGCAGTACGAGTAATCTAGTTTAGTTTGTGTACCTAGCACCATCATCCTTTACACGAACCCTTGTTCGACAGGTGAGAAGTCGTGATGATGGAGCCTTCTGCGCGCTATTGCGGTAGACAGCAGCGGTCTGCAAGAAGAAGCTAGTTTTATTCGGAAGCAGTAGGGCGTAGTATATAGCGTAATAGGACTGTTTTTGGAATATGATCCTGGTGTAATGAGAGCCCGTTTGCAATGCAACTTAGAAGTTCTGCTTTGCTGACTGAATTTCCCGTAACCTCAGGCGTACGTTTCGTTTGAATAATGTTCCTCTAATTTTGCTAGATTTTGTCCAAGAGTCTGCGTATGTCATCAGCTCTGGAATCTCCGGAACCAAGGTGATCACTCTGCTGCACATTGTGATTGGGAGGGAAGGAAGTGATTAGCTGGGATAAGTGGTTTCTTCATAACTTGTGGGCTCGAGCTTATGCACTTCTGCTTCAAGGTGATCCACTCTGCTGCAGATTGTGGTTGGTGGGGAAGGAAGTGATTAGCTGGGATTCGTGGTCTGTCTTGATGACGAACTTGTGGGTTTGAGCTTATGCACTTCCGCTCCTCCAAGGTGATCACTCTGCTGCACATTGTGATTTGGTGTGTCCAGAGTTAAATATTGAGCTCCAGAGGTGATCACTCTGCTGCAGATTGTGACTGGGAGGGTCCGAGTTAAATATTGAGAACAAATGCATCAGAGGTAAAAATCTCTGCTAGTGATTGGAAATTGGGAGGGTCCGAATTAAATATTGACAAAAAGGACCTTCTGCTCCAGAGGTGAATTTTTCTGGTCTTAAATATTGAGAAAAGAGACTTCTGCTCCAGAGGTGGACCCTCCCGGTTACTGCTGCATATTGTGATTGGGAGGGTCCGAGTTAAATATTGAGAAAAGTGCATCAGAGGCGAATCATCTCTGCTGCACATTGCGATCGGGAGGGTCCCAGTTTAATATTGAGAGGAAGTGCTTCAAAGGTGATCATATCTGCTGCACATTGTGATGGGAGGGTCCTAGTTGAGGCAACAGATGTGAGCAGAACAAAGCAGAACAAATCGGGCAGTGTGTATTTTCGTATTGGCTATTTTGTGACTCTTTTAAGGAGAATTCCAGAAGTTTTCTTGTCCGCCAGCGTGGTGCACCGGGACACCGGGAGCTTTGGAATATAGAGTACTGTCCTCATTTCTTGCTTCTTCCGCGTCCTTTCTTTCCTAGAAGAAGATGTCCTCATTTCTTGCTTCTTCCGCGTCCTTTCTTTCCTAGAAGAAGATGTGGAGCCTGCTGCTTCACGTGCATGCGAATAAATATACATCCCCGAGTAACTCTGGGAATTTTTGTTCGATTATTATCCAGAAAATATATAAATATTAAGTGGAAAATATATATTAAAAAATATAGAAATTAAAAAAATTTATAAACATTATTGGTTAGTTTATGTTTGGAAACATAGAGGAAATGTTACTATTCTCAAGTTTCAAAGTTAGACGTAACGTAAATAATAGAACTCCAGTGGATTTGCGTTAAGTTGTGAATGTTGCGAATATAATTGAACGACTTGACCGAGAAGTGAAGATAAGATGGACTCTAAGTAGTTTTTTGAACTAAGATTAAAATATTAAAATAAAATATAAAAATTTATTTCAAGACGATCTTAGACGAACGTTGATCTAAAGAGATAAATTTGAGAACGGATCGAAACATAAATCTGAGTCGTGGATCTGAAATGCAGACAGACCGTAGTTCGGACGCTGGTTCGAATCACAGAGTTCGAGTCTGGTCTGAATCACAAGGTTCGAATCTACGTTCGGATCACAATTTTTTGAAAATAGTTAAGTGTTGGAGCTCTAGTGACGTTTTAAATCGTGGACGGAGTAAGGTATCATTGAAAGAGTAAAGAGTTCAACGTAAGACCTCGAGACGAGTAAGGTATCATTGAAAAAGCTCGGCGAGAGCTTTCAAGTGATATGTAAAACTTTTCGAACTGACCTCCGAGCTGAGAATTATGATCGAACCAACAACGTTATTTGTTAATCCATGTTGGGAACATGAGGAAAGCAGGAGAAAATCCATAAGTGATGACTCGACTCTCGCGCTTCAAAAGGTACAAGATCAAAGAACTGTACACAATTACATTATGATTTAATGAGACGTTTAATTCATACCTAACCGTGCAAGAAGGATTAGGTATAAATTAAATGATTATTTCATCTCTTTTGATTATACTCGAGCTCTTATTCATGCATAATTATTTATTCACCTCTTCCATCTGCACATGTTTGAGTTTTGCTAAAATAAATTTTTAGATTAATCAATGATTTTTGGAAGTATTTATGCTCGCTTTTCATTCAGTTTAAGTTTTATGATCTCGTTACTTTTGGTGTGGTGTTTCAGGATATGTTATATATGATAACCAGCTTGCTTATGTATTTCATTATGAATATGTACCGTTTCTTTGCATATTTCATTTCTTCCATCTTTCGATGGAGAGCACATATGCAGGAGTTTAATTTAATATCTAATCTTTTTGACAGGAAGGGTTAGGTATTAGTTTAACTCTATGTCCATTAGTGTATTAATGAGTATGGATTTTTGGACTGGTACGTTTTGAAGCACGACACTCGGGTCAAGTTTTATGGGTTATTTTCTACTCTCTTCTTGTTTCCAAGTATAGATTAACAGATAATTTTCATAGAATATTTTAATTATTTATATTTAATATATATTATATTTAACATATATATATATTCTCGATAACATTAAACGAGCTAAAGTTTTCAACATGAAAAGTTTCCTTCCAACGCCACCACGACTTCTCCGCTTGTTTTTTTTTCTCCTCGGGCGGCGGTTCGCTTTGGATGCATATTCACTTTTATTCCATCTGAAAATGAAAGAGGTTAGCAGTTATTTGAATTATTAGTAAGCTTGTTTATATATTGCATTGATGGTTATGGTTATTCGCCTCTATTTCATTTGGTAGAGGTTAGCGTAACTTTCATTGTTTAAATTTTATTAAGGTGAATTGTATTGAAATTAATTTTTCTATTAAGGATTACAGGCTAGATGTGAAATTTGTTAATATATGTTATATGTTAGATTTTTAAGACAAATAAACCAATTTGTGAAGAATGTGGTTCCATTAGCAAGATTTCCCACTTGTAATCTCGGAGGTGCGCCTGTTCACGTTTTACTTACAGATTAGGTCGGAATCGCTATAATGGAAGGCACATTTTATCTTTTAATGCTTATAGATGTTGTTTATAGTGGTATAGTTTAATGCTTATAGATGACAGGATTTTAATTTATTATTAAAATTTTGCTTTAAATTTAATTGATTAATTGAAAATCTTTCAATAGACGCTTGGAATCATAGTTTCGAAACTTGTGTTTAGTTTATGATTTTTGGGATATTTGGACGTCTCGGTCTGATTATTAGTTATAATTAAAGATGAAAAATAATTTTATTACAGTATATAAAAAATTTACTAACACTTCCATCCTTCTCGATAAAAAGAAATAAGCAACTTTCCCAATGACTTACGTTTGGTAAAGCGTTTAATAAAGCGTATTATTTACATATTGAAGATATTTAAATAATAATCTAATGTCAAACTTTTACATAAAACTTGCATCTTTTTCAATGGCATTTGGGGATGTATTCACTTACATCAATAGCGGTTGGAGAATACATCATTTACATCTATATGATTTACATTTGGTGGTCAAAACTAAAATAAAATTTATGTTGTGATATTAGAGAACAAGTATTTTATCTTTGTAAGACAAACCGGTGATATTTTTCTTGCTAGTATTTGAAAGATCGCAAGCAGCACATATTCTATAACTTTTTCTCATTTGGAAGAGATCGCAAGCAACACACCCATAGTTTTTTCTCGTTTGGAATAACACACCTTTTATAACAATTTTTCTTGTTTGAGCAACACACCTTCTGGTTTGAACTACTACTTACGATGTTCATCTGTGATTTATCAAAGAATAAATAGTTAAACATTCCTCTAGATGCGGCATGTAAAACTGTTTGGTTCAAGTAACACAGCATTGCTTTTTACAATCAAGGAGTAAACTCAAATCTATGTTTTCATTAGTGAGGTTTTCACATAGTTTCAAAAGGATTCTTTTCTGATTGCATTTCCGTAACAATTTGACACAATTCTGACATTGGTCAAGGAAAGAACAAATCACTATCAAAAATTTGTCGTAAATATGTCTTACATTTTTCAACAATATTTTCGAAAGAATTTTGACATCATATTATCTTTTTGATATGTTTAAGACATTTTCTAAGAAAGATGTCACAAATTCTAGTTTTCTTATTGATGTCTTAAACCTGTGGGACTTCTTTTCTAGAACCTTTTGACATTCTGGTGTTTCTGAAATATTATCCAATTTTGGTTTTTGGACAACATGACATGAGAAATATGTCTGAATTATTTTAGAATCTTTTCATATCTTTTCAATACTTTGATTTTAATTTTCCATAGAATTATTTTCGAATGATGTCTTAATTTTGTCATAATATGTGCATATGCGCATCATAAGAAATAATATGCGCATATTATGCGCATATGTAGGGTAAGAATATGTGCATATGCGCATATTATGACAATAGGGTTTCTAATCTTGGAATGTCATTTCCATTTCATGATGCAAGTGTGAGTATCAACAAGTATACTTCCGAACAAGAGAATGTCATCTTTCAAACTTGCAGATGTGTCTAATTTGGAGGAGGAGAAGATGTTGATTCGTAACAATAATTCACAATAATGCGCAACTCGGATGTAATCTATCTCAGATCTCCATCACAACAATGAGAATAGTTGGGTCATGGTGACTTCAGATGTGACACGGTGGAGTTCAAAAGTTACTTGACAAAAAGATGTCTTGCTTCGACAAGTATGTCTTAGGTCTAGAGTTCTCGATACTAGAATAACAACGGAGTGTGTGCTCAGTAGCTCAAGTTCCGAACAAAGTAGCTACATACTAAGAATTGTAGCACAAGCATTGGACTACTACTCTCTTACGAGGTGTGTATGTCCTCACCTCACTCTTAGCTCACTGGAAAACATTCATCCACATCTTTGTCGATCACAAGTCTGACCTAGCTCTAATTATACTCGAGGATCATACCTGGAAGATGTGCATGCTTGATAAGATTCCATTGCTCACATATCTCCACCCAAAGAATCTCAAGAAAAAGAAGAAAATCTCAAGCTCAGACGCTGGAGGATGTCCTCTACATACCTCAAGTCCTCAATTGACACTTCCAACTGCATGTACATGCGTGCTAGCTATCGACATTGTGCAACTCTAGCAAGACGTTTGGTTGTATATAGAGACGAGATGATGTTAACAAAGACGGCAAGTCGTCTCTACTGTAAAATAACCAAAGATATCGGACTATAATATTTCAACAATCTGAAGGTGTCCAAATGCAATATACATCAAAAGCTAGTAAAAGAATATCTTCATTAAGGAGAACTACTCAAGTAAACAATCTAGTAAGAGCTAAAGGGAACTCATATAATGTGTAAACATACGTTTTATCCTCTCGTGGTATACAATGTTCTAAGACCAGTTTGAAGCTGCGGGTTACGTCCGTCTAGGCAGAAGCTCTTGGCTGCTCAAGAATCCCGACTACGAAGTAAATCTTCTAGTGGCTCCATAATGAAAATTCAATTTATTTACACCTTCCCTCCTCCGTCATCCGATATGTACATATCAACCTGTGGGTTTATGATTTCTACCTTACAACTTATCCTAGAAGGTTTTACTTCTCTCAGATAAATCTGGAGAAGAACTATGCAATGATCCTAATTTTGTCCTAGACTGATTTCAGTTCAAAAGTTACATCTCTCAAACATTTTTCACCTCCACCTCGTTACAAGTCGAGCGAAAAAATTGCAACAATAGGTTCCAATGCTAAAATCCAAAATGAAGCTTTGTAGACCGTGATATGGTTCTCAAAGTACCCAACTCCACCACCACGAAGTTGGCAGAAAGTTGACAGAAAATTTTAAATCTACAAGTACATGTTTGTAGATTAACGACAAGATTTCTTTCCAGTCATCTTTCTTCCCAAATCTAATGTCTTAGTTGAAAAGGACTCGTGGACAACTCTCCAACGACATAAAACCGATTCAAAAGTGGCCTCCCTAACAAAAGATATGTCTTCCCGAGGGTGTTGAATCACTCTTACCACCATATGGACAGTAAATTACATACGCATGTTTCAAGATTGCTGCCGAGATTCTACAGAGACTCTCCTAACACATTCTATATAAAAGTTCAATCCAGTGGTTTGGATCTGATCTGAAAGTTTTTGAAGCACTCTTCTCAACAGAATCAATCTCGTCTCCAAATTATCTTCCTAGATGAAGATATGCTTTTTCAAATATTTTTGTTTTTTATTACCCCAAGATTTGAGAGACGGTCCGGTCCACCTCGCACTTCACCACCTTTCTTTTCATAACTCAAAACACTTTCTAATCACCAAAAGTCGACAATAAATTACACTAGCCGTAAGTAGATTTATCATCGTGATTTTCTCGGATGATTCATCTTGCTCTTTCCCACAGTTTGTAAGAATGTGTAACCTTCTTTGAAGTCCGAACCCAATCAATTCTTAACAAATGAACTTGCGTGAACACTTATATATTTCACGCTACCCCGTGCACGCAACAGGTGTCCTTACCTTCACCAACCAAGCTTTCCACATGCAAAATGCCATTAGCACTAAGTCACTCACTCATCACTCTCAGTCCACATTGCATTCATGACCAACACTACTGATCAACAATCATCACATCATAATCCAACCTCCTAGTCAATGATCACAAGTCAGTCCGGGTTGTTTACTTTGCCATTGCTTGTTTCTTGAAGAACATCCAGTCGAGAGTGTGGGAAGTGAGACCAGAAGAATCAATATCCAGAAGGGTGCAAAGCAAAACATACGCAAGCCAACCAACGCCCACGGTCAATGGAATACACTGTTGAACACGAAAATTTAGAAAGTGGATACTATATTCTGGAATAATAACCCGCACTATCTTCGTTTGCGTCCATGTACTTGCGCTTGCAGTGCAGGTACATGGATGCAAACGACGAAAAAGCTACCGAAGAGAAGCACCCGGACAACATCGTGGAGCGAGACGAAGAGACAGAGACTCCTCGTGACAGCCACATATTCGACCTTCCGGAGTTTATTCCACTAGCCGAAGCTTAACGAGGCCTACAGGTGCAACGAGGGGCTGGTAGACCGAGCAGAGTCAGCAAGAATGGTAGTCTGTGCTGGATTTAATGTAGAGAACTGTACACAACGAGCAGCACTCACTTTTGGTCTTATCTGTTGCCTATTGTGGCAAACATATATACCTCATGAGCACGGCGAGAAAACTATGATGTGATATTACTAGAAGTAATAAAGTTTTCTGGCACCCCACCAAAGTTTTCTGCACCACTAAAAAACGAACTCATTTTGCCAGCGAAGAACGGAGCTAGGGGTGGTCGGAGAAAACTGCGGAGGGCGCATGCTCTACCTCTAGGCACAAAACCGATTGGCCCCCTGCATGTACGGGATTCCGATTTGTATTAGCACTGGCCGTGGAACATAGCTTAGGAGATTCAACATGTCCCATTCGAGCAAATTCCAAACGCACCGACATGTTTACCCATCCACATATTTGACCAAGCTATCAGCGTTCTAGGAAGGCGAGGAAATAATGACCTAAATCTCCACTGCCACCACAGAAAGAGACGAAAAGAGTTTTTAAAAGCCTAAACAAAAACAGAGCCTACTCATTCACCTACTGTAGAGCACAGATAGCTGGAGCATGTCAGAATTTTGATGACTGGGTACAAACAGAATATGGAACAGATAACCTGAAAAATTCCATACAAAGGACACGTAGCTGTATTCGCCAGTAATACAGCTGATTCTGGGGCCTCCATTAGCGTGGCCCAAGACACTAAGACATAGTTATATACGGGAAGAGAGAATATGCACCTGTAGATTAAATAGTTCGTATTCACTTGTTCATATGCAAAGGATCTACATACATTTTTCTACCTTCAAACGTTACCTGAAGGAAACTTTGAAGTGTATAGCTTATAAAGAATCAGGAATATACACTTGTTTAGTAACTTCCAATAATGAGACATGCAGTGTTAACATACTGACGTGCCAAACTCTATGTCAACTCCCATCTATGTTAGAGCCTATATAATCTGTGTCGTCAGTGTGTTACAACAGTAGTGTAAGCTTAGTGCTAAAGCTGAACAGCACCGCTCACTCCAAGGTGCATAGTTTTACACCTGCTGCGAGGATCAACACAACCTACAAAACAACTCACTCCAATAATACAAGATAAACTACTTGTCCAGTGGAAGAGTTTACTGAATATATGATCTCAGCGGTCTGCTCGGCACTTGACTCAGTACCTTGCTCGACATCGACTGGTACCCCGAACATGGCTTGCTGTCTACTTTCCGCACTACGTTGAGGAGCTGGACAAAATATATTTCCTGACATACGGCATCGAAGGTTGACCTACCTTTGCGAAGATAGAAAATACAGACTAAAACCTTGACCTCATTCAAAATGCCCGCATATTTGCGACCTTGACTTGCTTCATTCCACGCGATATTCTTAGGAGCGAGTACGGTCAACATGTTTCGATCTCCACTGCTCATCTCACTGAAACGACAAACGCGAGATGTCCAAACCAGCCCTAAGTTCTCACTTGGAAGGCTCCTCGTTCAGCGTCTTGTGGAAGGCAACCTGAACATTATGGACCATTCAGCTTAGCTGCATCTATTCTCCGAGACCCGCCTGTAACAAAATCTAACACAATCAGATGCTTCCAGTTTAAATTTAAATTTTGTGGGGTTTAGATCTTCTCGATAGAGACTTACAGAGGTGGAGGTTTTCAAAAGCTCTCGTATAGCCATTGTTGCGTAGGACGACGTCTGGAGTGAAAATCGCAACTGAAGAGCCGTAAAAGCGCCCTCCCCAACAGTCGAAGGTACTTCCTCTTTCACCTCGTCAGAAGCCTTGGTTAATGCATCCAAATCACTCTCAACCAAAGACACTGTCACATCATCGTACTTGACAATCTTCCTACAAGACATATTCATCATTTACTGTAAGCCGACAGGCACATAAAGGACAGCTCAAGGAAATGCTAGCAGCGTTCAAGCGCAGTACATAACGTACTACTATTCCACAAGCACACAGTTTTGGACTGCATAAAATGTTCGACGATCTTCGTGATGCATAATCCAGAAAACGGGACTGAAGTAAGGAAGGAGAGCAATAAAAGGGGGACAAGTAGCATATCTTGGTCCATGAGTACGGCATTTCGATGCAAGAACTATCCACACACTTAAAAGGTAACCCGCAAAACTGAACCCGGAAATGTACGTAACTAGCATGGAGGGGAGTGAATGTGCGCAAACTTTACGCACCAAGTTAGCGACTATCCGTAACCAGGACAGACACACGGGAATGTGTAGCATAGAGAACATTTCTACAGATGGTTCCCCCTGGAACTGCAATATAGATGACATGTACAATATGCAGTGCAGACAGATTTACGCGTATGATCTTTCTTATGAAGAAGAGAAGTAGGGACAAGTGATAGCAGGTTCTTCAAACGAGACCTCAGAAGAGAGAAAAGACACGAAGAATCGTACCACTCGAAATCTTTGGGCTTTTGGACCACGCGCCGATAACCACCACTCATGTGCAGAATGGAATAATCTCTGCAACGCATTATGAGCCGATATATGATCAGTCCATGAGAATAGCAGCGAGATGCACGAACTATCTCACACACTGGGGTAACCCGAAAATTTTAACCCAGTTAAGTACGTAGTAATTTGCATGGAGGGGCGTAAATGGAGTTAAGTTTAAAGTTAGTGAATGTACACTTACTTTAAGCGTCTTGTTAGCGAATATTTCTAACCAGAGGACAGACAAACGGGAATGTGTAGCACAGAGCACATCCAGAGATTGGGCCTCCTGGTGTGTAAGCGCAGCATAGATGCCATGTACAAAATCCAGTGAGTATTTAGCCTTACAAGGTGGTCCTTGCTGATTCACACGGGATTCCACGTGCCCCATGCTACTCGGGTTAGAGCCTAAGCTAGTGATGCTTTCGGTTACTGAACTTTCACCATCTAGGCACTTCCCCTTTCTTTTGTGGGACAGTATTTTGCTTTTGTGGTGTCCGACAAAACCAAGTCCGGGTAAGCACATGATGTTTCTAATGCAAAGAGAAACTGAGGTCTAAGGTGGATTAATATAGACATTAAGCGATATAGAGCGAATGATAAATTAACTTTAAGGCCAAAACAGAGAAGAGAGGAGAGAGTGCTCCCTGTGTCATAAACTATGAGTACACAGGGCAATCAACAACAAGCACAGGTCCATGATTCGGAAAAGCATACGATCAGTCTTCTGCTCTAAGGTCAGTGACACGGCTATAGGTAATGAGTAGGTGTGTAGTCAAATACCTAAATACCATATATTGGCACGTAGAGCAGGTTGGTACACACCCCTAGCATGCACATCAACGTTGGTCATCGGACATCATCAGCACCTAGCGGAGAGTGTGAAGTCATAGATGAATAGGAAAAGTGACCAACCGAAGTTGTAGATAATTCCTACTGAGCAGGACCTCGTCGAACTAAGGAGTTCCTATTCGACTCCGGAATTTGTCTTCGGTAGGTCATACATCAACCCGGGCTCTCTCCTCTAGTGGCTGCTCTCTCGACCTCGTTTCCATTCTCCATTCCCTCTCCTCACTCTCTCTTCGCCCTCTTTCACCTTTTAAAACGGTGCCTTCACCTATCAATACTCCTTTTAATTGTTGAGACTCTCTTCTCGCCAACCAATCCTTCTTTACTGTTGAGACGCTTCCCTCCCCTACCTCCCCCTTTAACTATTCCCTTCCTTAGCTCTCCTCCTTTTAACTGTAGAGACGCTTTAGCAATGATTACTTAGTTTACATTATATTTTGGACTAAAGGTTGGATCAGGTCAAGAAAGGCTTAGCATAGAACTTTTGGGGGTCACGAATATACGGAGCTCAATCTCATAGCAAGACACTGATGATTACTTAGTTTACATTAGATTTTGGACTAAAGGCTGGATCAGGTCAAGAAAGGCTTAGCATAGGACTTTTTTACGGGCCGCCTCACGTAAGATTGGGGTCACAAAAATACTGAGCTCAATCTCATACTTACTTCACCTTGTGGGAACACTTCGTTAAGTCCACAGAGTCCTGTCCAAACAGCCACACACAATCACCCCTATAATGAATATGGTACCAGGTTTTCCGAGAGCGAATAAAGACATCAAATCGCACCTCAAAGCAAGCTCCATGCACTTCCTAGTCAACAAGCCACCTTTAAGTCGAGGATAAACAGAAAACTTTGAAACTGGACTAGTGTAAGATGGATGATGAAGAAAAATTTGGCACCTTGCTTGCTAGCTCGTGGTACACATCCGCTGTGCTGTTTCCGGGATATAACACAGAAGAACTGCAGAGGATGTGACAAAAAGGTTATGTCCTTGAGACGGGAACTTGCTTGCTAAACAGTTTGTCAGTTCAAGGACAGAGCTAATAACCATCACAACCAGAGACAACCTTCTCACGAGCAGAATTCTGTGAAGCGTAGACTTGACCTTTTGCTGCTGTGGGATTCCTAGAAGAGAAAGCTTCACTCACCCAGGTAGCGGAAGTACAATATCTGTGATACTGTACTTGTTGGACGAGACGTCTTCGGCTGTAACATACTATAAATTCATGAAGTTAGACATTTGAAGCATCCGACATGTGCTAGCAGACTACTTTCTCCATGCGCCCTGCTTGTACTTCTACCAACAGATAATTATGATCCTGGACATCTCGTGAGGTTTGTGAACGCTGGAGTCACTTTACCTTCACTTTTAAGAGGGCTTCGGAACCAAGATCAACAGTTTCATCGGGTATCTCTATGTCGTCCGCTCCAACATCTGAGGCGTCGTCCACCTCCTCAGATTTCACAGAGCACGGTATCCCTTCACTACTTGTACCTCCTTCCACCTCCTCCGTATAGACAAGATCACCTTCAATAACCTTGTCCGCTCCTGCTGATACAGCTGGCGACTAAGCAACAACGAAAGTTTCATCTTCTATCCACTCAAGACGAAACAACTCAAAGTCTAAGGAGGTACCTACGAGAAGTTATCTTTGTTAGATTCACTGCTAAAGCTATCACCAAGTTCTGATTGCGATGGACTGAACCTCCAACCCCTAGCGCATGGATGTACAATGTTGAGGGAGGACGACGGTTACCAAATTTCTTCAGACGATGGCTTACGGCATGATTCCAGATGTAACTCTGATAACTGTGCACAAACCTACGTACAACACGGGCGCAAGCAAGGAGAGGTATATGAGAATTTAGGTGCATGATACAAAAGATATTTCAACAGTAAGAGTTGAAGTGGAACTCTGGGTCGAAATCAGCCTACAAACAGTAGACTTGCTAATGTGAAGAAGTTCAGACAGCAAAGACACGTACATCAGTCGCATTGTCCTTGGTATACAACCGAAGGCCACCAATGGATTACCCGGATTTTTCTTCAAACCGCTAAGCTGCTCACAACGGACATAAACGAGTGAGACTGGAAAAACTGGAGACTTTAAACTTTATGCAACTACCCTCTTGTGACGATTTCAAGATGTTCTTGTGCCTTAGCTGTGACATAGGTCACCATTAGTTTAATGCTGAATCACGAAGTACATTAGTACTGAAATGATTCTGCGCGGGACGCAGTCAATTTTCCGCCACACACCAAAGCTCTTTCTGATCCCATTTGTCGCGGAAACATTTGTAATGCCCCATCGATGTCCTGAGTTCTTCCATAGTACTTCCTAGCTTCAGCGATTTCTGGCATCTGTGAGCTTAAATTAAGGTAGCTTCAAACAAGCGTGTAGGGGAAAATTCCCGACCTCACACATGCGTATGAATACAGAGGAAAACTTCAGCAGTTAAGGGTAGGATATCTCCATCTCGTGGCTCCAAGACCAAGTCCACAGCTGTTTTCCATTCTCCTCTCAATAAAGCAGCTCCCACCTTGTGTGTTGGTACAGAGCCACTTCCAAACCTCTGCCCATCATTTCAAGTGATTAAATTCCTCAATATTACATCATTACCTCATTATTAGCGGGTTCTGCGCTCTGTCTAGTACGGAAACCCTTGTTCAGACCATTCACTATCTTCGAGACTTCTACTCAACTTGTCCTCCGCGGAATATATCCTTGTCAGGTTCACCCAAGGATGTCACTGGAAAACTTCCAGATACTACACGCGGATTGGGTACTTCAGTCCAACGAAGAGCTAAAAAGCACGTGCAAAACTTTAAAAGCGAACAACTTATTTAGAAAGGAAAGCTCGCTTGATACCTGTAACCCATAGTAATTGACAAAGCCTCTTTCTTTCAGGCTCTCAGCTGCATCTGAGATAACGGCTTCACTGCCCGCAACGACGTTGCTAAAACATGGTGGTGAATCATACAACGAGTAAACTAAAAATGTGCGCATTTCAGGCACGCTTATATCGGTACACAAGAACTCACGTATTTCTGGAAAGCGAAGCAAGGTCTGCCAGAAGAACTTGTTCAGAAACAAGACGAACTTAACTCATCTATCAATAACATCATGAGACACCACTCCTTCGATTTGACTGGCCATAAAGTCTACGAGCGACTAATTCTTCCAATAAGCTCTGGTTCATAAGAAGACTTCTTACCGCAATGTGATCGTGAAAAGATTTCCGGAAAGCTCACCCAGGCCAAGAGAATTGGGTACATAGCTGCACGCGATGCAGTGTAAATTTGTATCCGAAGAAAACCGACACACCTGAACCAGTTTCCTGAATTTTGCGGTACTTATTTAGAAACTTCAGGTACAAAAAAGGTTGAAAATTCACCTGAAATCACCAACTCTAATTCCCATGAGCCTCTTGTTCAGTGCAGCTACTTTTGCTGCTGGTTGCTTGTAGACAGTCACCTGAATGTGCGAATAACTATTAAGGCGGAATCATGGTCTTATCTTTCAGCCTAAAACGTGTTCTCTCCGTTCGTGACTATGAGTACCAAGGTACCGGGAATTCAAGGGTTACGACGCTTTTCACGTAATCACTTTCAACCTCCACAGGAGTTGAAAGTGATTACGTGAAAGGCTCTGGTTTCGAATGCATGTTTCATATTAAAGTCACACCTGATCATCTAGGTGCGACTATGTGAATACTGCAACTAGAAGTTAGAGAAAGGGCTGTAGATACCTGCTGCGTAGTGATGGCTCGTTTGTCTTTGGTGCCTGCAAAGGAGAACGACTTCGGCTGCAAAACAAGGTAGAAACAAAACCGCATTATCCATGTGCAACATAAGCAAAGGGTAATAGCATCTAACAGGCACTAGAGCTTCTCACGTTAGCACATCGGCTTTCTACAACCCCAAATTGATGGTGACTTACTTGAACACCAAGCATGCGGCCGATGATCATCAAGGCATCCTGCGTATTCTTATTCTCTTTGAAAAGATGGAACCTACATCAAGTTGAGTCAACCTGAGTTTCTGAGTTCATAGAATCTGAAGCGACAAACTTCAAATTCAGTGAGTCAGTACTGGAAAGGAGCAAACGGCAGATTCTCTGGCAACCATTGCTACGGCTTGAAACGCCAGTCGCTTGAGAAGGAAACCATTCAAGGATACCGCAGCTGAAGGAAAATAAGGAATTACTTCAAGAATTTTGGCTTTGACCAATCATTTCTTCCTCTGCTATCAAATGGTGCTGCATCTGATTGGCCTATCCTAAGACGTTTTGACTGTGTTTCCTTCCAGTCACCATTTCTCTTATGGCCTCTATCCCTTCGAGAACCGCCACCGCCTCCTTCAGCAAAATACCGTATGCGGACGCACTTTTCAGTTGCCAGGCCTGGACCATCCACAGTGTCTGTGACCAGGGAGGGCAATCGACTTTTAAAAAAGTTGTGAACGGCCTGTAGGATGACCAAAGCATGGCTCGAATAAGATTTTTGTATCCCGAAGCTTCTACCTTGAGTATCTAACTATAAAAGTAGTTCGGAACTCATATCATTTGTACGACATTAAAACGACAAATTCGTCCAAGTTCTAATTAACTAATGAACGTATATCTTTTCGACTGGATCTGAATCAATAATTTGGTAAGGTAGGAAACTCTAGGCAGCGAGAAACCATAAGCAACATCTATGAACAAACCTAGACCAGAATATGATCCACTTGCCGCTCGGTGTGCCTTGTCAGAGTCTGGAGTCAGCAAGATTGGAGGCAAGCTCTTTAGCTCTTTCTTCTCGGCGATCATAGCCAGAAGATCTTTCAGTTGGTTTGCATCTTCGTCACTAACAAGGGCCTTGAAGGCCTGAGCATGATCAGCATCGTCATGGCCAGGCTTTTCCGGAGCAACTCCGCTCTCTTGCGGTACCTGCAGTACATGTCCCAGTAGAGGAAGGAAGCATAATTCCAACTCAGATACTATTTACTGCAGAACCACCAACGTAACGAGAAACACATGTTTCTTTGCAGCAAAGAAATGAAGCGAAGCAGACAGAGCAAATTGTTGTATATCCTCACGAACAGTCATCACCTGAGGTTCCTCCGTATGTGAAATAGGACCATCCGACGAAAGCTTCTCAGGTGAAGGAGTCAAACTCGTTAAGTGAACAACCCGTCCAGTGAGATCAATCTCGTTCACAACAAAATCGCTATACCTGCAGAGGCATACAGGCGCATGAACTCTGTTCTAAAACGGACGCGTACATGAACAAGTAGTTCACCAAGCCTTGACACATAACGACTGATTGTTCAGCATTGTACTAGAGAAACTGAAAAACAAGACCCATCCACAGCGCTCAAAACTTTCTGCTCAATGCAGTGGTGAAGAAACCTTCCCCTTCTGTTTGCATCATGATTATAAGCCTGGTTCCTGTGGATTCTGGATCACGAGTTTTGACCAGCTGCGCAGAAACTTTCAAGTTCTTAAGAGGAAGGAAATGTGTGTGTATAATAAAAGACGCCCATACCGCTGCTTTAAAGTCCCGCGAAAACCAGGAATGCTGTTCATATAACACAGAATTCCAACGTCTTCCTCGTCCATTATGTCGTCCTTCCTAGCTGCGGTATATTACCATGGCTCACCGAATGTAAGCATGTGGAATTACCAAAATGATATAACGGGGTGAACAAGGACCCATTAGTCCGGCATTGTAGGTCGTTAAGCAAACCCACAATCATAAACCATAAGACAATTCGTAGTGTAGTATGTCAGCCACTCACTCGACTCTCCGGCGACAGAATCGAAGGAGTCCTCCGGAGCACGGTTATTTAATTCGACCGCACAAATGCCCGAACAAAAGCTTCTCCACTGTGAGCAGGCTATCACAGGAATCGAAGTCTCACCACATCCTCCGCTCTGGATAAAATCTAGGAGCTGACTACGCGCCAATTTGCAAATTGAGAATCTCACAAACCTGTGCATCAAACCCCGTGCGCTTAAACCTCCCTTGAACCCTTCTAGTATTCAAATTTACCTGCACTAGAACTATCACCTGTACCTAGAACCACCCAAAAATGTACTGCCTTTACTGCACTGTGGCCTTGCATTATCATTCCACAGTTGAACTTGAAATGCATTGTAGTTTTATCCACACTCCCGAAGAATAATCTCCAACCAATGCTACTTTGTTTGCAAGGTCACTTTGCACTTGTGACTCTAGAGTACCTCAAGTTCAAATCTTTTCTCTCAGAAGTATATCTTTGCGAGGCTCCAGTCGTCTTACTGCAACCCGTGAGATAAAAGTTAGTAGTAATGTTTTGCTCGTCTCTCAAGACCACAAACTTAACTTAATAGTTAATACATACTTCACAGTTGCAGTTCCAGTCAACGCTGCACGACAAAAGGGGGAACCTACCACTAGTTTGAATGTCTACTACTACACCGACAACCTTCAGTGGAAAACCCGACATGTTCTCCGTCGGCTGAGAATGCATAACTTGGATGATAAGGATATCACAAAAACCTGTCGCCCGTATGCATTCCATCCTTTTTGCGCTAGTGCGATACTTTTCACGCACCGTTCGTTTAGGGCCCCAACTTCAGTGTTCGAGCAACGAGAGGACGTGCCAACCAGAGAAGACGTGTCACGTCACTTTGGCACCTTGGCTAGGTTGACCGAGGGCGAAGTGGCGCATCTCGGTAAGGCCGTTAGTGCCGTTAGGGCGAGTTGGGGGAGAGTCCACTAGAGGTATACTTCGCAGGTAGGGTTTGGAAGCCTTAATTCTTCGAGTTGAGCCTTCAAGCTCCAGGTTTTGGTGGATAGTCTAGTTGAGTGTAACTCGGATTCTCTTCGTGCTTAGAGTGAGTTTGGCTTGACCGTTTGTGAGTAATCTGTACTTTGTTGTAGTGTTGGAGATGGTAATTTCTTTATTCAGATTACTCGAAGAACTGAGTGCAGGTCGAGATGGAGTTCAGTAAGAACCCGCTGATCTGAAATCGTCCGCTGGTATCTTCGAGCGTTGTTGTTCGTGCTTGATTGTTTGGAGTTGTGATCGAGGTGTGTGGACGCATGCTACATTGCTGGTAGCAGATCGATTTGCTGTTGTTGGTGTCGAGTGGAGATTTCTGTCATGCGGAAGCGCTGCAGAAATTTTGCAGAATGTTCTTGAAGTGTCTTGTTGGAGCCGGATTGCGCGTTTGGGCGTGGCAGACGGAGTACTTGTCAATGTTGGGCCGGAGTGGACTCTTTGAAAGTGCATTGGAGAGACGATTCTAGTGCACTAAGTTTCGTGGAGTTTGATCAAGGATTGAAGAAGTTATGGCATGTCGAAGTTCGCTGCCGTGTCATCCAAAAGTACCAAAAGGCTAGTTACGTCAAATTTTGGTGCAATTTTGTGTGGAAACTCGAGTTTAGGAGTTTTCTTGTGTGTATGTGCATTCGCGAAGTGTGTATTGTGCATTTGCGAATCTGTTGTGGTGGTGTTCGGGTTGGCTTTGGGTGTTCTTGCTGTTTTATGTCAGATTTTGGTCACTCGTGTGCACTCGCAAGCTGTTTTTGCTGTTTTGGAGCCTCTTTTGGTGCAATCTTCTGCAATTCGAGGTGAAGCCGAGTCTCTTGTGGTGTGTTGTATCTGTTCTACTCTACTTCAAGCGGAGCGGAGCGGAGCGGAGCGGAGAGTGAGCGGGAGTGTCGAGGTGTGGAGACGTTTAGAGGCTTCGAGGCTTCGAGGCTTCGAGGCTTCGAGGAGCACAGGTGCGTGAGTGCGGAGGCGTGAGAACGGAGTGCGAGAGTGCGGAGGCGGAGCGGAGTTGAGCCTGAGCCCGAGCCCGCCGCAAGCCAGCTTGCTGGCGTGCGTGAGAGAGATATCCAAGCTTCAGTTGTGTGGGAAGTGTAAAACCAGTTGGTCATCCATCCCAACACTATTCCTGGACTCCTAACTCTGTAGTCTTAGCTTTGGCTTTACCACTAGACCAATAGCTCTTGGTGTCCTACAGGGATGCATGTAAGTACTTATGGACTTGTATAAGGTAGTAGGAGACCTTCTCGCACGTCTCTAGAGGGATGGTAGGGCAACCCCATAGTATTAGGGATAAGCTATAGTTGTGGTAGTGCTTACCTATACCGTAGAGACGTGTATACAGACAATTGATGGCAGTTGTCTTGGATGAGCTAGTAGAGCTACCACGTGAATGTTTTTGGAGCTACTAGAGGTGTGGACATCTAGTTAGTGACCTCCAGTGTCAGTTACGACAGTTGGTGATCATATATTGTGCATGTGGTCACCGACGAGGAGACGTCAGTCCGGATGGGGTTGGGTTTCTCTTTATGTGAATGTTTGAGTGTGGAGGGTTATCGTTTGGACTTCTTGTGGTTGGAACCCCTCCATATTCTGCTTCCTGTTTGTGCGCCGTGTTTGCTTGTGTTGGCGCTTGATTTCCGGAGTGAGTTCACTCCAGTGTGCTGTCGATAGTGAGGTTGGAGTTGCGGATCAGTCAGACTATCTTTGTCTCTCTCACCGTGCGGTTGAGTGACGACCAACAGACCGTGAGAGACCGTCTGTGGTGATGACAGGTACAGGTTGCCCTTATCTTGACTGTCCTAGTAGGGGATAGGTGAGCTCAGTAGGAGCGAGGTTAGGCAAGTGGTGGTTACGATGGTGACGGAGATTGCGACATTCCAGTTGGGGAGTGTGTTAGCGGGATTCTCTCATCACGGAGTTCTCGGGAGGTTCTGGTGGGGACTTCTCGGACAGTGGGTATACACGGAGTGGGGTGAGATACCGACTACCTACACCATTGCCGTCGGTTGTTCTAGAGGACGAGTCAGACGCAAAAAGCGCATTTTCTGATGGTGAGTCTAGTGTCGCCACACCGTTGTTGTGGGACATGGACGAGATCTATGGGACCACGAAGGGGCCTCGACGTTACTTGGGTACAGTTGGTATCATTGAGCTGGATGACTTCATCCAGGAGTTTGACAGTTGATGCGGAACCCACAGTTGTTTACACCCTTCATGGCATGGAAGGGTTTGTTCCAACACTTGGAGGGACCGTCGATGAACGATTATCATGAGTTCAAGCGAGATTACAGTGTTGAGATCGAGTTGTGGAGACAACATTGGTCTCCCAACTACGTTTCTATCACTACTGGCGCAGTTTCGGGAGGCGTAGCACCTACGAGTTCGGGTGCCAGTAGCAATGGTACATCCACAGGTGGCGGAGTACCTACTACCAGCGGGGCGTCCACAAGTAGTGGAGCAGGTGGTAGTGTGAACAGGATACCACCAGGGTTTAACTCTGTGGTTCAGTTCTTCCAATGTTTGAGAAAGAACTATCAGGGTGTGCGGACGGACAAGTTGAGGAGTCTGTAGGAGTTCCAACGGAAGACTGGAGAGAGTCTATGCGAGGCGTTTACTCGCATGAGGCGGTTGATAAGCGTTACCCAAGTGGTGACGGAAGCACAGGCAGTCCAGTTCTGGTATGGGATACTAGACCGGGAGCTGCGTAAGAGAGTTAGAGATGCTACTCTCCTTAGAGATACCGCTCCGACGTTGACGGTTGTCTTTGGTCTGGCTGAGCAGATTGAGCTCAACATGGTGGAGGAGAGGGTGGTGGTTGCTGGGTTCAGCAAGGAGACACCACATGGAGCGACCACCTCTTCTCGAGGATCACAGGTTACGCAACAGCATGGTGGTGGTGGTGGTAAGGATCGTGCGGAGCAGTCACGATCTCAGGGAGGTGTTGGAGGATCTGGTGAGCAGAAGCCCATGCCGTCCTTCTCTAGTCAGCAGCAAGCGGGTCCTTGCTGGACGTGTGATGGTCCTCATCAGCAGAAGGACTGTCTACAGAGGAGAGGTTATGAGATGTCAGGGACGTCAGGGACGTCTCAAGCAGTACCTAGGCAATGTGAGCATTGCGGACGACCTGGTCACTGTAGTGACCGTTGTTTGATCTCCATCCCGAGTTGCAGCAAGGAAAGGCTGATCGTGGACGAGGCGGAGGAGCTCAAGGAGGCCGTGGTGGTCGAGCTGGAGGTAGAGGTCCAGCACTTGAGAGAGGACCAGTTGGTCCACCGTCTGCTACGACGTCAGAAGCAGGTATGGCTGCTCGGATTGAGCAGTTGGAGCAGAGGATAGCTAGTATGGCTATGGCTCAGCGGAGATCAGGTGGAACAGAAGCTTCCACGTCTTATGGAGGAGAAGGAGGTGACTTTGACTTCATGGTTGGTGTGGCGCAGATTGAGACATCTGCGGCAGTGACTAGAGGTGCGGTACATGCCTCTGAGCCACACAATGCGAGGAGGTTGGTAGACAGGCCAAGCTTCCCCAGTCGTTCACGTTATCGGAGGCGTTGCGGATCACATCTATGGTTCCTAAATGACCTACCGATGATGCAGTAGAGTTGGAGGCATCGACATCCAGGAGTGAGTGTGATGTGAGTCCACCTTCGACGTCTGTGGACGCGACGTCAAACCCGATGTTGGGGGCGGTTACAGCAGTTTTGCGAGTCCCACTATTCTCAGCCACGGATATGAAGGCATTGGGAGTCAACTTGGCTCCAGTGTTCTAGTTGGCGACCACGCTCAGTGAGAGCAAGGATGTAGTTACCTCTAGTGCTGAAGTAGTTCAGCGAGAGGCGGTAGACGTGTCCATGGAGTCGAGGATCAGGACAGCTACCAGTGGTACTTGGCAAGCGGCGGCTGCTAGGTTAGATGAGTTACCAGCTAGGTCAGCAATTGACCGTGCTGGTTTGGCACCAGGTGTGGTGTTGTTGGACAACAGAAGTGGTATCTTCTGTTTGGTGGCACCTTCAAGGAAAGTGTATCGACCTTAGAAGGTTTTGTTAGACTCTGGAGCCCAACCGTTGATGTTGGGAAAGACGGCGTGTATTGGTTTGGGTCTAAAGAAGTCCGAGGTGGAGAGATGTCCATTCTAGTTGCAGACATCTCTAGGAGGATCAGGAGGTACGGCTCTACACATGACACGTGAGATGTTGACGGTGAGAGTTCGGCCAGATCATCCCACAGATGGCTCTATGGTGAAGGTCAAGGCCATCGTTACAGCCGCAGAGTCTTATGATGTATTGGTTGGAGGTGTTGTGTTGTACCCTATGGGATTCGTGATCGACTATTGAGCGGAGACAGCATCTTACAGACCAGGTTGGCAGTCCGGTGAGAGACGAGTGAGCCGCTTACCAGTGCGGTTCAGTGCTAGAGTTGGGACGACGGAGCCTACACCAGGGACGATGACATCCGTTGCAAGGTTCAGTTCGGTCATCACTTGGCCGGGTGAGTTGTTGGAGGGCAATGCCCATGCGGAGGATACTCCGGTCTTTGAGAAGGTGGAGGACATGCCTAGCATGTCTACGTTAGTACCATCTGCCTTGGATGTTTCACTCTAGAGTTCGAGTGGAGAGTTGCAGCAGTATGCTGATCAGTTGGTGCAGCAGGCTTGGAGTGAAGCCTTTGTACCACCAGTAGATGAACAAAGGGTTGTTCTTGCTACTGACCCTATGACCTTATCACCGTTGGATACGACTCGCATTGTATGACAGTATCCAGAGGAGGGTGTGTGTGTGCTGGAGCTATTTGGAGAGATCAGCACATGTTTGGCTGCGGTATTGTAGGCAGGCATACAAGTACATCGATACTTGTATGTAGAGAGAGATGAGATTGCGAGACGCGTTTCATTGCGACATGTGGCACGTTTGGTGCAGAGATACCTTGAGTTGTTGCCCATATCAGCTATTAGAGGATACCAGCAAGCATTACTGTCAGATATTTCGCTGCTGGGGGCGCAGGATCTTACGTTTGTGGGCACCATTCACTTGGTGATAGCCGGATGGCCATGTCAAGGTCACACGCGTGTTGGGAGAGGTCAGGGTTTACATGACCCGCGATCTAGGATGTTCTGGGAGATGTTACGGATCTTACGACATCCCCAGATGCATCAGGTGGATTCTCCAGCGTACATCTTGGAGAACGTTCTTTTGTTGGGTGATGCTCGTACACAGATGATGGCGAGTGTACACCAAGTGCGGTCTTGGGTTGGACCAGCAGTGTTGTTGGATGCAGCGAGAGTAGGATCTCGTGCACATCGTCCACGGTTGTGGTGGACGAACTTGTTACCGAGAGAGGTGCTTAAGCGCGCACACGATGGAGTGAGACGACCAGCGCATCTCACGGTTGATAGCATCTTGGATGCAGGACGACGATCTCAAGTAGTGAGAGTCGTCGATAGATCACCCATGGCAGTGGTGAACCTAGTGGGACGGCCCATGATAGCGTTACCTACTTTGGTAAGCTTTCCAGCGTCACATGCTTACAGAGATGGAGGACCTGGGCTTGTGTGGGATGCTCAATTACGGCAGTTGGTGGAGCCCCATGTCGATGAGAGAGAGCGAGCGATGGGTTTCGCTACGAGTACGACAGCAGTAGCTTCGGTGTCGGAGGCTTCACGTCGTCAAGTATTGGGTCAAGCAATGGACTTGAATTGCTTGACATGGATTGTTAGCCTTGGATTGGCTGAGCAGCGTCGAATGCGATCGACGGGTGTTACTGCTAGAGTACTCTTGAGCTCTTTGTCTACGGGGTCGATGGAGGCAAAGGCTGGGGGCGAGACACGTGGAGTTCGTCATCCTTGGACATCATGGGATGTCGTAGGAGAGAGTGTGGAGCTTGCAGCTAGAACTGCAGAAGTTTTTCGCACAGTAGCGGTGGAGGTTGTTGGTGGTGAGCAGAAGGAAACTGCTCTAGAGGCTGCAAGATAGCAGTCAACGACTTTGTCTTCTACCTCTAGCATGGTGACATAGGATACTTGGGAGCGGGAGATTGGACCCAAGCTTATAGGAGAGAAGAGACGAAGATTCTAAAGATTCCTGAAGAGCTACAAGAATTGTTTTGCCTTCAGTATGAAGGATTTGGATACCTTGAAGGGACCTGGTATACGGATTGACTTGGCTAATGACACTCCAATCTTTCGACGTCTTTACAGATATAGTGACATGGAGAGAACCTTGATCCAGCGTCGGACTCAAGACTTGTTGGAGGTTGGATTGGTGGAGATGTCGCATGAAGAGTATGCATCTGCCACAGTTATGCCAGCCAAGAAGGATATGTATGGCAACTACACGGATAGGCGGATGTGTGGGGACTACCGTCCTATCAATCGGCAGACGAAGTCCGATAAGTATGCCATGCCGACACCTGAGGAGATCTTTGATGCAGTGGGGCATGTGAAGGTCTTCAGTACTTTGGATCTTCGAGAAGGGTATCATCAGTTGCCAGTGAGAGAAGAAGATAAGTCCAAGACAACATTCTAGGGAATTGACTCTCACGGCAAGGATTGTTTGTATCAGTGGCGGTTCTTACCATTTGGGTTGAAGAACGCCCCTGCTGAGTTCCAGAGGGTGATGGATAGGATCCTAGCAGGATTGGGTTTTGTCAAATGTTATATTGACTACATCTTAGTCTATAGTGCTACTGTGGAGGAGCACGAGAGACACTTACGAGATGTGTTCGAGCGATTGAGAGCTCATGGGTTGAAGTTACACCCTGGGAAGTGTAAGTTCTTCCAGGAGTTGGTAGAGTATCTGGGCCACATCATCTATCCAGGTGGGTTGGGTGTTCAACAGACGAAGGTTGAGACTATTGCACGTATTCCACGCCCCACAGATGTGAGTCGAGTTCGAGCATTTGTTGGTTTGGTGAACTTTTATCGTCGATACGTGAAGAGATTTAGTGCAATTGCGAAGCCGTTGACCAAGCTGATGAAGGTGGACCAGGAGTGGCAGTGGGGAGATGAGCAGGAGCGAGCTTTTGTAGAGCTCAAGGATAGATTGACATCTGCTCTCATCTTGAGGAGACCCGTTAGGGGGTGTCCTTTCCAACTGCACACCGATTGGAGTATGTTGGGACTTGGAGCAGTGCTGACTCAGCATGATGATGAGAAAAAAGAGTTCGTGATGACGTATGCCAGTCGCTCCAACAATTCAGCGGAGGCGAGGTATAATTCGTATGAGGGAGAGTGTTTGACGGCAGTGTGGGCTGTTGCACACTTTCGATGTTATCTGTTTGAGAACCCCTTTACTCTCATCACTGATCACAGCCGCTCAAGTGGTTGATGGAGTCCGACAAGCTTACGGAGAAGGTTGCACGATGGGCTCTGATCTTACAGGAGTATGACTTCCAAGTAGTACATAGACCTGGAGTTGCAAACCTAGATGCCGATGGGTTGAGTCGCAACCCGTGCACGAGTCAGCAGGATCAGACTGGGGCTCGATGGCATGACGAGGTTGATGAGGAGATAGTGCCAGGGTGGCATGCATCTGCCTTTCTTTTTGTGTTGGTCATGAACTCTAGTATGGAGGGCCAAGTCGTGTCGTTCTCTGGTCAGAGAGTAGATTATGAGTCTCCAGATCTTGAGGGTGGAGATGGTGTTCCAGACCAGCGAGATATCCATGATGATGTGACCGTGATGGAGTATCTACGTACTTTGCGGAAGTAGACACAATAAGTGCCAATGAGCGAGATCGTGTCCTTCAACGAGCGAAGAGATTTCGACAAGAAGGACGACATGTACTTCGAGTGTAGGGTGATGGAAGAGTACGGATAGCATCACATCCATCCCAGAGGGCACAGTTAGTACGACATGCCCATGAGGAGTTGGGACATTTTGGAATGAAGCATACGCATAGCTTACTCCAAGGACAGTATTGATGGCGTGGTATGCACGTCGATGTGCAACAGTTTGTCGCACGATGTGTGGTTTGTGATCGAGTACGAGCATCCTTTAATGCTCCTACTCCTCAATTACACCCCTTACCGATTATGGGGTTGGGTTACCGTTGGAGTTTGGATTTTGCGAGATCCTTATCATTGATCGTACGTCATCACCGGTATGTGTTGGTGATGGTGGAGCACTTCTCCAAGTGGATTGAGTTGGTGGCATTACCAGACAAGGCGAGTGAAAGGACTGTGACCCTCAAGCTTGCTACCGGTCGTGTCTCTCACCCAGGGTAAACCTCTGATGGCCTTTGAGGGGACGCATCATGGAACTAGGAGGTCTCGACTAAATCCAACTCTCACATTCTCATATCTCTTCCTCACTGGGAACGGGAACTCTCATGGAGACGCAGAGATGAAAAACACACCCTTTATAGATATGACCTAACGGCTTCCAAATACAAGGCAAAGGGAGGATGAGGGATAACTCCACAACCCCTCTATTTATACTACTGCAGATTTACCATGGTAACTTCTTGTAAATTTGATTTACTGCAATTTATCGAGACCAAGTCAAAGGTAAAAGTCCTAAGTCAAGAGTAGATTTCTCCTCTTTTGACTCTATTCTAATAATTAGGATCCTTTTAGAAGTATAAAGGAATCTTTGAAAGGAATCTCGGATTGCTCCTTACAAGACAAAATACTAACACATAATTGAGTCAAAAAGGTCAACAACCCTCTTGATTGTTTGACCCTTAAGTCTCTACAACAAATAAAAATCAGTCACGCATAAGACAAGAGTGTATTATTCACATCCTTGTCATTTTATGCACAACCAAACAAAATAGTAGTTCTCACACTTTAGAATATTCTAATATTCTGTCCTCAAATACCTCCATGTCTAACTGTGACTACTCCTAGTTATCTGTCACTAACTTAGAGTATGGTCTAGCCTTGGGACTTATTTAGAAGGCTCACCACACATAGTTATAACTATCCATATATTTACTACTATGCAACCCCTAGATGTTACATTTACCCCCGGACTAAGTTTTCACTCCGTCCTCGGAGTGAACGACGACTTTCCTTTGATGAAAGAGCTTGAGCTTGTCGTGATTCACCCGGTCAAACATCCGTCCTCCTAGCTCTTTCAAGTCGTATGTAAAATTACTCCACACCTTCTCGACGATGAAAGGACCAAAGTAACGTGGAAGGAACTTCTTCCTAGCTCTCTTATACCTAATGGCATCAAAAAGCATTACCATATCTCCTTCCTTGAACGGCTTCACTTCTCTCTAACCGAGACGCTTGTCGTAATATTTCTTCTGACGTTCTTGCGCCTTCTTCATCTGAACCATTGCCACCACTCATGCTTCCTCCAACTCCAATAGTTGCTCTCTTCTAGACTTCTCAGCTGCTGCTCCAATCGACCTCTTTAACCTCTTATGGACAGTTTGAAAGGTAGGTAAATCAAACTGTATGGGCAACTTCGATTCCACACCATAAACAAGATGAAAAGGAGTGTACCCCGTCGAAGTCTTCGTAGTAGTCCTATACTCCCACAAGATTGCATGTAACCTCTTATCCCAGTTGTGCTTCGCATCCTCCATATCAGCATCCTTGGCCAGCATCGTACACAAGGTATGATTGGTCTTCTCAGCTAACCCGTTAGCGTTCGGTTTGTAAGAAGTTGTCACTCGCGGCTTGATGGAGAAATGTTCCAACATAGCGGTTGTGATGCTTCCCACAAATTCACCTCCTCTATCAGAAACCAACTCAATAAGGCATCCAAACCTAGTAATGATCCGTTCCCATAAGAAACGACCAACCTCTTCCTCATTTGTGGCTTTAAGGGGTCTGGCTTCCACCCACTTGGTCAGATAGTCGGTTGCAATCACGATATATCTGTTGCCACGAGGGGTCTTGTTTAAAGGGCCGACATGATCAATTCCCCACTTCTCAAACGGACCTAACATCGGAACTGATCTCAAGGGAGGAGTGCTAGTAGACTTCTTGACAAAGGCTTGGCACACATCGCAAGTTCTGCAATACTCCATACAGTCCTTGAAAATACCCTTCCAATGATATCCAGCGTCTAAGATTTTGAAAGCCGTCACCTTACCAGCAAAGTGACCACCACATACAGGCCCATCGTGGAACTCCAGCATCAACCTTGCAGCTTCCTCCTTGCCCACACTCGTCGTAGCAATCCATCTGCACCTTGATGGAAAAGAACTCCTTCAACAATGGTGTATGGCTTACACCTCCTCATTAGAGCATTCCTCTCTCTCGCTCGCATACCTTCAGGAAATGATCCGTCAGAAAAGAAATTCCACACCTCCTTGTACTCTTCCGGCACCTCGCTGCTCAACGTGATGGTCATCAAGTCTTCATCCGGAAAAGTATCATCTAATGGTTCTTCCCCCAATTCATCGTAAGCTCTAGACAACAAATCTGCGTTGGCATGCTTCCTCCCCGGTCTATCCTCAATGACGTAATCATATTCTGCCATGAGGATCTTCCATCGAGCTATCCTTCCCTCCGCGTTGGGCTTATTGAAGATGTACTTCAAAGCTTTGTGATCAGTCACTATAGAAAATTTTCCTCCTAACAAATAGTGCCGAAACTTCTTCAAAGCAAAGATTACGGCCAACCCTTCTCTCTCTGTCACAGAATAGTTCTTCTCAGCCTGCACCATCTGTCTACTAGCATAAGCTATTGGATGGTCGTGTCCATTCTCATCTAACTGACTCAAGGTACATCCAATCGCAACATTGGATGCATCAGTATAAACAATGAATGACTTACTCCAGTCAAGTTTGGTGAGGATTAAGGCTATCACCAATGCCTTCTTCAACTCTTCAAACGCCTCCTTAGCCTTCTGATCTTGAAGTATCAGCTCGAAGACTACACCCTTCTTCATGTAGTTGGTCAACGATTGAGCTTTATTGGAAAAAGATGAGATGAATCTACGATAATATCCCACCATCCCAAGAAATTGTCTCAACTTGGTCAAGCTAGTAGGGAATGGTAGTTCGACTATCTTCTTCACCTTGTCTGGATCCACTCCAATTCCATTTTTGGAGACGATGTGCCCCAACAGCAAACCCTCCTCGCATCCAAAAATGCACTTTTCTGGATTCAGGGATGCATTAGCTTGCTCCAGTCGCTCTAAGACTTTGATCAGATGATCAAAGTGATCCTCCTTCCGCCCATACACACAAAAGTCATCAATGAAGTCTCTAACAAAATTCCCAAGAAACGGTTCGAACACTTTGTTCATGAACCGTTGAAAAGTAGCTGGAGCATTACATAACCCGAACGGCATCACACGAAACACAAATGTACCCCACGGAGTAGTGAAGGTCGTTAAGTGTTGATGCTCCGGTACTATATGGATCTGGTTATATCCACTATAACCGTCTCCAAAACTGTACCATTCGTGACCTGCGACTTCTTCCAAGATCTCATCGATGAATGACAACGGGTAGTAATCCTTCTTCGTGACCGCATTCAACTTCTTGTAATCCACACATACGCGAAGCTTACCGTTCTTCTTCTTCACGATCACGATGGGTGATACCCATTCTGAATTCTCCACTTCATAAATGAACCCAGCTTCCTTCAGTTTATCAATCTCTTCTTTGACGATCACTGCTGTTGGTGGGCTGATCCTCCGTTGCTTTTGTCGAACAGGTCTCGCGTCCTCCTCCACGTCGATCCGATGGGTCTCCAATGTCACCTCCTTCAGATCCTTATAGCTGAAAGCAAACACGTGGATGTACTTTCTGAATATCTCCAAGAATCTTCTCTTCTCCTCCGAAGTCACCTTGGGACCAAACTTGATGGTTGCTAGTCTTCGCTCTAGCTCCTCTCTACTTAATTTTGTTTTGTCCGGGTCCTTCTCAACAGATGGACGAGGGAGCAAATCAATTGCTCCAATATGAGGCGTGATGCAATCCATATCAAACTCCTCACCTTCTGACATCCCCTCGTCAGAAGAACCACCCGTATCTACTCCGTAGACACTTCCACTGTCTTCGATTTCTGATTCTCAATAGTCGCTGGTTGGTCTATCAGAATCAGAAGTTACACAGCCACCACTTGAGAGAGGCACCTTTACTCGATGGTTGCTAGGTCCTATTCTCAAGTAACCCTTGTGCCATCTATCAGTTGTACGAACGGCTCTCAACCAAGGTCTTCCAAGGAGCAAGTCATAGCTGGAATCTTTCAGAATTTGAAAAGACATCAAGGTTTGTACCCCCATAACCGACACCACTACTTTCTCTAGGACTCCGAGAGGTCTCACCCTTTGCTTGTTTGCCATACCAACAATGATGCTCGCCGGTCTCGTGGGTTTCATCCCCAACCGCTTCATCAAACGTTCAGATATCGCATTCACAGCAGAACCTCCGTCCACCAATACATCAGGTACAAAGTGTCCATTCAAACGAACCTCGAACTTGGATGCTTTAGTGCATACCTCAGAGGCCTGAGCATCCACTACACCAACTCCCACACTTGAGACGTTGATCTTGCCCTTAGATTTCTTCTTCTTGGTCCTTCGCGAGCTCAATCCTCCTCGAAGCTCTCTCCTCAAGCTTGGGTTGAGTGCGATCAATTGACCCACCGTTATGTTGGCTTTTTGCGTGCCAACATCCTCCACTACGTCATACCTAGGTTGAGCAGCTGAAATGGTGAAATCCTCCATTCCCAGCTTCTTCCTAGGCTCCTTCTGAGAAGAAGACATAGTGCTGGAACGAGTGCTCCTACTTTGAGAATCCCCAATGATCATAGGTTCCTCTGAAAACCTCGTCCTCTTCCTCTCGTGAGCTAAGAGTTCCACTTGAGAGTAAGAGCATTCTCCTCTCTCATAAACGTTTGGCACCTTCACCGCATCGATTGTGACAACTCCTTTGTCTTTGTTTTGTGGCGGGACTCCTCCGCCCATATTTCCTCTTGTACCCTCATTGTTCCGTCCTCCATTTTGGATGGAGTGTGGGCAATTCCTTTGAAAATGAGGACCACCACATCCGTAGCACGAGATACCACCGAATTCATTTTGAGGCCCTCGATTGAAATTTCCTCCATAACCTCGTTGGCCTCCTCCTCCTCCTTGGTTCCTCCGCTCTTTCAACTGCACTACATTGATCTTCAGATCCGCCAACGTTTCTGTTATCTGTCTTAGCTCATCTTGAATATTAGACGTCGGAGGGTTGACAGCAACCACAGCAGGTGTGTTAACCACAGCAGAGGTGTTAACCACAGCAGGCGTCGGGATTCTCTGAGCAGCTCTACCACCGAGTGTAATCCCTGCAACACTTGCCGTCTTTGCTTCTCCTAGAAGAACGTCATCATCTTCCAAACTCTCTTCCATTCGAACTGCAATTTCAATCGCCTTCGCCTTCGTGGTGGGCTTCTCGTACTTCACCTGAGTTCTGATTTGAGGCCTCAAACCTGCCACAAAGTTCTTGGTAAGCATGGCCACAATTCCCACCATTGTAGCTTCCACATTATCACCACTCTTCTTCAGTATAGTCTTGAAACGAGCCTCCAACTTCTCGGTCCTTTCTGCATACACCTTCACCTTCTCTGCATCTCCTTGCTTCAAGAAGGTCACCTAGGTCATGAGCTTCTCATAGCTCTCATCCGGCAGAAAGTTCTCAATTAGAGCCTCCGTCAAGCTTTCCCATGTATCCATCTCAATCTTGTTCCTTCTGTATTCCTCATACCAAGTCAATGCGGTATCCTCTAAGAAATCAAGTAATAGTGATGCCCACTCTTCCTTCTTCCTCTCATGGTTTCCTATGCATGCTCGCTTGAAATCTCGCACAAAGGTTTCTACATCCTCACCATCCTTTCCATAGAAAACCGGAAGCTTCCCCATCTTAAATTCTTGATGTCTTCTCCTCTCCTCAACACTATATCTCTCTTCGTTTTCTAGTATAGGATGAACATTACTAACTCCATGCGAGCATAGTCAACCATCGGTAGCAAGAAGGGAAAAGGTTCCACCATAATCGCCTGCGCTATCTCCTCACCGAACGTATGCATGAGTCGCATCCTCATTGTCACCTTCTCCACCATCTGGATTACCATCTCCATCATGCGTTAGCTGAATTTTCGTCTGAAGATGGCAGCTTCTCCGTTTCAACTCCTTGCTCCTCTCTCAATCTTCGAGACGTAGATGCCAACAATGCAATCACGTCTCCACACTCGTGCTTCTTTGGCAAACCTTCAATTCCACAGTTTGAGCAGATGTTTTCGTCTTTAAAAACATGCGAAGGAGACGATGGACCAACTCGGAGACCTAGATCGATAGAACTCCTTCCTTCACGAGGGTTTTCTCTCTTGAATCTCATGGGACAAATTGCTGCATAGTGACCCAACCCTCTACAAAAGTAGCACCACGGTTCGGTCCTCAACTTCTTCTTGGAAGAGTCTTGCTTGTTTCTCTCTGTTCTCTCTTCAAATTCGACCTTTAACTCTCTAGAACGTTCGTCCACACCCACTATGACATCAAGATTTTGAGGAAGGTTCCTAAGCCTCACTACCCACTCTTTCTGACCCTCCATGATCTCGACTTAAATTTGACCCCATGCAGATTTTGATCGATTGGACTACCAGCTGAACTTCTGACAGCGATATCTTGAGCTCTGTAGCTCCAAAACTAGTGATCTTTGGATCAATAGATAGATCAGGAGCTTCTCCAGTCCGTCGTGAAGTTTCAAGGACGTCCGAGAAATACAGAGAAAATGACAGTGACTGTAAACTCGATCAGAAAGTGAATCATCTACACCTTCGGACTCTTAGTCTCTCCTCCTTTTAGTCACAACGATAAGAACTATCACTCAAAGAACCTGATAAGAGTGATCTGATGCTCTACCCTCAAAACATATAGGATTATATAAACCACTCTACTCTCAGATTTAAACTCTAACACTCGACACGTTCTCTTCAGCTGATTCTAACATCCTATGTGTACAGAATGTACAAGATGACCTCGAATGCATCGTAGATGACAACCGGATACACGAATGGCTCTAAGGTCTCTAGCATGGCAGTAGCTCTAGCCTCTCCAAGAGTTCTCTCGATATGCTCTCTCATAACGTCCTTCTGTCTGATGTAAAACTGCACGCGAAACATATCTCTCAAGCCTCCTAGTGAGGTCCCGGCAACGGAACCAAAAATGTGACCCTCAAGCTTGCTACCGGTCATGTCTCTCACCCAGGGTAAACCTCTGATGGCCTTTGAGGGGGCGCATCATGGAACTAGGAGGCCTCGACTAAATCCAACTCTCACATTCTCATATCTCTTCCTCACTGGGAACGGGAACTCTCATGGAGACGCAGAGATGAAAAACACACCCTTTATAGATATGGCCTAACGGCTTCCAAATACAAGGCAAAGGGAGGATGAGGGATCACTCCACAACCCCTCTATTTATACTACTGCAGATTTACCATGGTAACTTCTTGTAAATCTGATTTACTGCAATTTACCGAGACCAAGTCAAAGGTAAAAGTCCTAAGTCAAGAGTAGATTTCTCCTCTTTTGACTCTACTCTAATAATTAGGATCCTTCTAGAAGTATAAAGGAATCTTTGAAAGGAATCTCGGATTGCTCCTTACAAGATAAAATACTAACACATAATTGAGTCAAAAAGGTCAACAACCCTCTTGATTGTTTGACCCTTAAGTCTCTACAATCAATAAAAATCAGTCACGCATAAGACAAGAGTGTATTATTCACATCCTTGTCATTTTATGCACAACCAAACAAAATAGTAGTTCTCACACTTTAGAATATTCTAATATTCTGTCCTCAAATACCTCCAACTCTAACTGTGACTACTCCTAGTTATCTGTCACTAACTTAGAATATGGTCTAGCCTTGGGACTTATTTAGAAGGCTCACCACACATAGTTATAACTATCCATATATTTACTACTATGCAACCCCTAGATGTTACAAGACGGCATACGCGTTCTTAGATCGAGTGTTGAGTCGTTTTGGAGCACCAGCTGAAGTGCTGACAGACCAAGGTACAGAGTTCCTTGGTGAGTTTCAGGCCTTGTGTGATCAGGCGCTGATTGATCATCGGACTACATCTCGAGATCATCCTGAGGCGGATGGTTTGGCGGAGAGGGTAGTTCAGATGGTGAAGAGAGGATTGCGCGAGTATGGCTTGCAGAAGGATCACTTGAGAGACTGGGATGTGCAGTTACCATGGTTGGCTATGGGTTATCGTTTCAGCCGGCAAGCGTCTTTGGCTTCCTTCTCACCGTATTTTCTATTGTATGACCGAGATCTAGATCTACTTTCGACCATTCGTCGTGATTCTACTGAGGTGCTGAACCTTGATGAGCCGGATATGTGGGTGAGAGCATGTTCTCAACGAGCAGAGACATTTCGGAGAGTTATGCCTATGGCTTTTGAGAACCTAGCGATTGCTCAGCATAGAGACACGTTGCGATATGCGGTTATCCGAGGAGGAGGTTATCGATCGTCGATTTGCAGGTTTTATCCTGGCGATTATATCTATCTAAAGCAGACCGCACCGACGACGTTGGATGTGACCGCAGGACGCACTATTTTACGAGTGCGGGAGGTGTTACCTTCTGGAGTACTCATGTTAGAGGGCCGTGATGGTGTTGTGAGGAAGGACCATATGCGTAATTGCGCGCCATGTCATCTTCCCAACATTGATGGTACCGTTGACCTAAGCTTAGCAGTTCTACGCGCGGGCTTGAGGTGTATGTTGTGTGGGTCTGCTGGTGGAGCAGCCCGAATGTTGGTGTGTGATGGTTGTTCGAGAGGTTGGCACATGTCATGTTTGACTCCACCTCTCAGTGTCGTTCCTACTGGACGGTGGGTTTGTCCTCAATGTATATAACAGGGATAGCCGATTAGATCTTTGCGTGGTATGGATTGCACACATGCGACTAACGATGGGGTGATGTAGCACCCAACCTCCTGATCCTTACACCCATGAAGATGTATATCACGTAGTTGGGATATGGAGCTATCTGGAGTTAGAGGGACCTAACCGCCAATTAGGGAGGCGATTGTGGTACACTTGTGTATGTGTATGACATCGTCCATGTGTTATGTGTATGTGTGGTGTACCTTTGACAGCGATGTATGTTGTGTAGCGATGTGTATGCGCACGACAGTTGTCACGTCAGTTTGGCACCTTGGCTAGGTTGACCGAGTGCAAAGTGGCGCATCCTGGTAAGGGATGCGCCACTTTGCACTTTGCGTTAGTGCCGTTAGGGTGAGTTGGGGAGAGAGCTCACTAGGGGTATACTTCGCAAGTAGGGCTTGGAGGCCTTAGTTCTTCGAGTTGAGCCTTCAAGCTCCAGGCTATGGTGGATAGTCTAGTTGAGTGTAACCCGGATTCTCTTCGTGCTTAGAGTGGGTTTGGCATTGTGGTACACTTGTGTATGTGTATGACATCGTCCATGTGTTACGTGTATGTGTGGTGTACCTCTGACAGCGATGTATGTTGTGTAGCGATGTGTATGCTCACGACAAACGTGTTGTCAAAACCAGAAAATATTTATCTCGGGAGAAACTTTCTCCATAAGATATTGCGCAATTTGATCTTGTTGAGGTTTTCCTGGAGATGTTCTTAAGCTCTTCTCTTTTGAACTTAGTTCAAAGAGAATTTGCAAGGAACATTAAGTTGAATTCTCGACCGAGTCCATGATTTTTGTTCGGACAAGCTTGTTGCAAAATTGTTGATTGTACTAAATATTTTCTTTTATCAGTTAGCTTTTAAATATTTTACCTTCTTGTAACATGTGTATACTCTACATAACTCCAGTCTAAAATTGAAAGTCATGTTTTTAGTTATACTGTCAGTTAATTCTAAATCCAAGTTCAGGTTTGATGTGTCAATTTTCTCTAAATTAATGTTCAATTTTGATGTCTTCGCTTTATCCTCACTAAGGTTATCAGTAAACACTAAGCTAGTTGCTGGACAATGATTAATGATAATTTTCTCAACTTCGTTGCCGTACTTCCTCTCCTTGGTCAGAAGTACGCTTTGCATGCATATTTTGTTAACTTGGATTGACAATATTTAAAAATTTCCAACTAACTGTTATTTTTACATTTTAGACCAGTATATATAATGAAACAATGCTTTGACCTTCATGAAGACTATTGGGGAGAGCATAGTATGTGATTCCATACACTAAATTTTGATGCAACGTTTATCTTCATCTTCATGATGTGCTCAATATTTTTAGTTTTTATCTTTAAATCATTGTCGGTTGCTAAACTTAAAAATTAATTAATGTATTTAGTTTCTAAATTATGATAATCATTAATATATTATAAAATATCTAAAAATATATTGTTTCATAAATAAATGATGAACTTGTTGAAATTTATCATACTTCTCAAAAAGAATGGGTGATGTTTTTGCAAATTGCTCTAACTATAGTTACCAATGATGATTACAAACCTCTCCATTTCTCATTGTGAGAATTCTCAAAAGTTTGTACTACTAATGGCACATGACCTAAATGCGTTGTCGGTTCTCATGTGACTTCATAAAGTGGATAGCCTTTTCACTGAACCAAATACTCAACTTTATGTCGTCTCCTAAATTGTTTTAGTAAAATCCTCTCAACTCCAAATTTGTCGACTCCATCGATGAGCTCTAGGAGTGATGGAGACCTGGAGCCATTAATCAAACGTTGAGGACGTGGAACATAGTGGTGAAAGAGTGATAGAGTTGTTCAAAAGGAGGGGAAAATCTGTTGAACTAGCTGAATTTTTGGAGTCAGATCAGATCATGGATGTTGATGCAGATCTGCTATCTGATGAAGACGTTGAAGACAACGATGGCAGTTTAGAGAGTCTTGAGGACTAGCGGAAGAGTTGGCACATATCGGAGGATGTGCAGGTTTGGAGAGGATGCATGTCATATTGCGTGACATTCTACATGACGAAACGGATCTTCTGAAGACACTCATCTGACATCTGTTCAAGAAGCTATGCCTCAGCTCATCAAGTTGGGTAGGAGCCAAGATGAGGCTATGCTTGACAAGCTACCCCTTAGCTTGAGTGAGATATCACCTTGAAGGGAGCGAAAAGTACTAGAATGCGGAGCTCGCTGAGAGGAGCAACCTGGTGCTTTCGGTTGCGGAGAGAAGTGTTTTAGGTAATAGTTAGTGCAAATCTTAAGTTATGAAAAGTGTGAAAGAGAGAAATCTATCGATTCTGGCTCGTGACTTAGATCTTTGATATGATAGTGTGAGTGCATAGGTGTTAATGAGTACTATAGTTTTGACTCCTCGTTCATTAAAAATAGAGTTGTACAGAATAGACTGGTTGGAGGTGAATCTGATGCGCATAGAACATCTATCTGAGTGGAGGAGGAAGACTGGGACTGAGAAGGTCGGATTTCTGAGAGATTTCAGTTGTGAAGTTGTCGCAAGAAGAGGAATAGCGTTTTTGGGAGTTCAAATTTGGTCTATCATTGCATTTGGAGATCGATCTTCTTTTTGAGAGACTGGAGAAGACCTTATTGAGTGAGGTTAGACTGTTTGGGAGCGAATATATCTTTTGGTGGGCAGGAGATAATTTTATTGAGTGGAGATCGACTTGATAGTCTATGGAGGACTTATTATTGTTGCTGGAAGAGAAATAAAGCATTACGAGTTCAGAATTCTTTCTATTGTTGTGTTTGGAGACGAATATGACTTCTGGTGGATGAGAATTGATCTTATTTGAGCAAAGATCGGCTGTAGACAAAAATTGACATCTGTGAGAGACTATGACTGTTGTAGCCAAGCTGGTTGGCTCATATCTTCTTATTCAATCTCAATCTCTCTCTCGCAATTGTTCACATTCATAAAGCTTGTCCTTCTTGAGAAAGACTCTCCTCGACACCGTAAGTATGTGAAGAGGTTTTCAAAGATCACGAAGCCGTTGACGGACTGGACGAGAAAAGACGCACAAGTAAGTTGGACCAAGGAAGTGAGTGATGTGTTCTGAACGATCAAATCTATATTATCAAAGGCGTCAGTTTTGAAGCTGTTAGAGTTTGACAAACCATTCGAGGTGCACATGGACGCGAGCAACTATGCAACTGGCGGGGTGTTGGTGGAGGATGGAAAACTTGTAGCATATGAATGAAGAAGTTATCTGGATGGAGAGCCGATGGCCGACTCACGAAAAGAAATTGTTTGCGGTGGTTCATTGCTTGAGGAAATAGCGGCAATACTCTTCACAAAACCCAAATGTATACTGATAATATTTTGCTCAAGTACTTTGAAACACAAGATTGAGTAACACCAAAGCAACTACGGTAGCATGATACCTTGACGCTCATGAATGTGGAGTTGATCTACAAAGCAGGAAAGGACAATGTGGTTCCGGATGCCTTGAGTCGCAAGGAGAAATATCTTCCATCCTGAAAGATTGAGATCATCATCTTTTGAAAGATAGCTGGTGCATTGCATAGTCCAAAAGACATTTTGTGATAAGCATAAGTGCCACAGTCTATAGTGAAGATAGTCTTGTCCTTATCTTGCTCTCTAATGGACTTGATTGTACTCCAAAAATCCATCTATAAAATTGTAACATTTCTTTTCAGATACATGATCCCAAATAGTATCAGTAAAATGTAAAGGGTGATGGTCTTTCTTCATTGTTGCATTAAGCTTTCTAAAGTCTTGGCAAACTCTTATCTTTCCTGTTTGCTTCATAGTACCACTAGTATGGATGCTACTCATTCGCTACTTAACACAGGAAAGATAATACTCGCCTTCAAGTACTTATCTATCTCGTCCTTAACCAGCAAAGAATATTTTGGATTGAGTCGATATTGTCTTTGTCGTACATGTATTGATCTTTCAATCAAATCAATACGATGTTCTCTCCACTGCATAGGTATCTCTTTCATGTCCTCCGCAGTCCAGGCGAAGACATCTTGGTAATGGGTCAACATTTGACGATTTCCAACTCTTCTCTTTGCACTACAACAGAAATCTTTAAGTTCTTTCCTTCGCTTATCACCAGATCTTGAGATGCTCCTAAAAGTACTATACCATCTGTATGGCTGATCTCTGCACCCCCGTGATCTAGCTGTGATTGCTATTCGGCCTCGTTTGTATTTTCTTCTTTGTCGACTTCGTAGCACTGAAGATAGTTGACCACTCAATATGTGTCTCCTTTTCATTCACTTGCGCTGCTTGTTGATGAATCAGATCTAGAAGTGTAACATGCATCAGTCGAATCTGTCTCACCCTGATGTGTTATCTTCTTCTAAGATACTACCACAACTTTGTTAGTCGGCTTTCGTGGATCTTTAAACTGTAAACAGTGCCGGTGTCGTGTCGTGGACCGGCTCCTACCTGAAATTCAAACTTCGATGCTTGTCGCTCCAAAGACAAAGATGGGTAAAACAAGCTAGGCCACAGCTTACGAGCTTTTGGTACGACTTCGGATCTTCACTTTCAACGCATCAATGGATAGACCTCGTTGTCAATTTTTCATAGGTACTTTGTCTACTTCATTTGGACGCCTAGTGGAGAAGTTACGAGACTCGAAAGATGGGTAAAACAAGCTAGGCCCCAACTTACGGGCTTTTGGCACAACTTCGGATCTTCGCTTTTATCGCATCAGTGGATAGAGCTCCTTGTCAGCTTTTCATATGCACTAGGTCTACTTTGTTTGGACGCCTAGTGGAGAAGTTACAAGACTCGAAAGATGGAGAAAACAAGCTAGGCCCCAGCTTACGAGCTTTTGGCACAACTTCGGATCTTCACTTTCATCACATAGATGGGTAGAGCTCGTTGTCAACTTTCCATGGGCATCTTGTCTATTTCATTTGGACACCTACTGGAGAAGTTATGCGATTCAAAAGAATAGAAAATCAAGCTAGGCCTTAGTTTACTTGCTGACTAGGTATTTGAGGCTTAAGGCGTTATATCAAAGACGCAAGGGGCCTGCTTCATTAATTATCACAGAGAACTTCGTACGTACAGAGACTGATACAAGGGGGCAGCTTAGAGGCTAGCTTGCATCTACGACTTGTCGATGGATGGTTTGGAGATTTGGGAAGTCCAATACACGTGCGCAAAGTGTCATTGGGTTCAGACCTGTGCAGGTTACGCATAGGTTAAGACGGTTTGGGAAGAGACTGTGTACTGAGAGAAATTGAGACGCAGGAAAGAGATTTGGAGATTTCAGTTATCTGTGAAAGAGAGTTGGACCGTTCGAGCCGTTCCGGAGTCCAAACTTGCTGTCCTTGGATCCATCGGGATCAGAACACCAAGTTCTATTGAAGACGATACCAAGTTTCGTCGAGCAGTTTAGGAGTTCTGAGTAAATTGGCTCGCAGGGAAGCGCTTGCGTCAAGTTTTTCATCGCCTGCGATCTAAAATTGGGTTGTTCTTCGCGATCAGTGTGTCAAGCTCTTTGTTCTTGGTGCCTATGCGACCAGGGAGTCTTCATCTACGCATAGAAGAAGACAATACGTGGATTGGATTGTTGGTTTGGGTGAGGTGAGCGAGTTTGAGCCGCAGGGAGTCCATTTACGTCAATTTTTTGCTACCTGCGACCAAATTTCTTGCGTGGTTTTGCAAGGGGAACTCCAAACGACTTGTTTGGAGTCTCGTTGGGTTCTTGATAGCTAGATCTATCTGCCAGAGAAGACGGATATCAGTTTAGACGATCCGGTTTTTCTTGTGCAGCTTAGGTGGAAGGTTTGTGCGTTGTGTGCGATTTTAAGCCGCAAGAAGAAGTTTTTGAAGTTTCAGTCACCTGCGACCAAAAATCAGCGATATCTCGGCTGTTGGGAGTCGGATCTGAAGGTTTCTTGGGTTAACGGAGTCAGCGGAGGAGACCCTATCGACATATGAAGTCCGTTGAGCGAAAGGAGGAAGTTCTCAGATAAGCTTTTCTCAGTTTCTTCGCTACGAGTTTTGCTCTTTTGAGTTCGTTAGAGTTCTGGTTAGCTATATACAGCTTGTGGTAGTTAGTTTTGGCCAAGAGCTTGTACATGGATGTGGTTTGGACTTGGGTTTGGATCGCATGATATTGATGTGGCTCTGTTTGTTAGCAAAGAGAAGTTTCTCTTGCTTTGAGCTACGCTTCGGTGGTTTTGGGTCAAGGTTGTGATTTTAAGGGTTGTTTTTAGGGGCTTTTGAAGCAGGTTACAGACCGCTCTAGTCTGTTTCTCAGTTCTGTGCTCTTAGGAGAAAGAATCGGCAGTGTACATACATTTGGAGTTGGTATATATTGCAGCATTCGTTTTCTTTGGTTGTTTTTCTCTGTCTTATCTCTGTTCAGCACACAGCATCTCCACAGCCAGAAATCTCGCATTTTCCTGGACATCCTTCATGCAAAATCCGACGTGATATCGGTGATGAACTCGACGTGAAGGTCTGGGGTGGAGAGTTTTGTGTGTTAGAACTTGGAAGAAGAGATCAACAATCATGAACGAGGATGAGGATGGATACTGTTGTTCGGGAGGATGTTGCGGACCTCGGATGATGGATATGTAGATGCTTGGGATCATGGGACGATGGGAGGATGAGACGAGCCATGACTATGGACAAGATGGATGGATCAGAGGGTATACCAGAGATGCAGTTGGATGTAGCAACTACACGATTGTTTCAAGCCTTCACTTTGTTTATGTGACAAGAGCAAGAGAACCAACAAAAGAAGGCTTTGGAGACGAAGGTGCTTCGGAGGGTGATCGACAAGCTCTATCTATTTGATGAGAAAGACATCTCAAACTATTTGAGATGTTACAAGACGGAGATGGATTTGGATCAAGTATCGGAGAAGGAGATGATCGAGACATTCGAACTCGCTGCGGTGCCGGAGATAAGAGAGCATGTGAATGGTCTAACAAAGCATTTTGGGAGGAACTGAGATACATTTTCACATGCGCTGAGGGAGGAGTATTTCTTGAGAAACTCAGATCGAGTAACAAAGAAATCATTTCTGGAATGGGTTAACCGATCCAGCAAGAGTTTGTAGCGTACAGAGCTGTTAGAGGAGTTTGAGAGACAATTCTCTCAACTATCTCGGGTGGAGAAGCTAACCTTGGAGATCTACAAGACGGAGTTGTTTCTTCAAGCTGCAGACGAACCATGGCAGGAACAACTGGAGCTACTTCTGGAGGACGGAGAGGAAGAAGAAGGGTTGACAAGGAATTGAGAGGTTGTGCATGAAGCGGTTGAGCTTCTTGTCTGGAGACGTACAAGGGAAAGTGTTATAAGATTGACACCTGCAGCGCTGACTATATCAGTTCGGATAGTATCTGAGGTTCAACCTCCAGTTGTGTTTTTGTAGAAGAGAAGGATCCAACCATCGAGGACCTACAGCAAAAGATGCAAGATCTGCAAGCTAAGGTTACTAGGTTGGAGGATAAGAGATCGTCGACCAAGATGGAGCTTATACCCAAACCAGCTTGGGTACATCATTGCCTGTGGTGTGATGGTACTGACCATCAATGGGACGATTGCATCGACTTTGCAGAGTCTTTGCAACTTGAGGTTATTTCTTGAGAGGATGGAAAGGTTGCATTCACAAGTACGGGTACTCTCCTTCAAGCCAACGTTGGTAAAGGAGGGATGAAGAAGTTTGTGGATGATTACTTTACGGCACATGCAGTTGTAGCTATTGAAGCTACAAGTTATGATGCTAGGGTGGAGGAGATTGAGCATGATCTCCATATGGATGATTCGGATGAGCATGTGGATCCAAGCGAGCTCAAGTTGGATATTGCATCCACGATGCAGAGCAAGAAGAAGGGACAAGAAGAGACTTCTTCAGAGAACCAAGTTGAGGAGGATAAGATTCAACAAGAAACTGTTCTTCCTGAACAAGCAATGGAGGACGATCCTTCACAACCAGAGGAGATGGTTGGGGTGCAGACAGTGGATATGAGTGACCTAGTTGTAGACATACAACAACCAGATATTGATACAGTGATGGATGTGAAGGGAGGTTGAGAGGAGCACATTCGAGATGCACAAGTTGGGTTCTTATCACGGGAGGTCTTGGGTGCAGCTACAAGGGGAATCCATGATGTCATCATTGACATCATCAAGGACAGACATGCTGAGGGTGAAGGAGAGTGGACGGACTGTAACATCTAGGGGTTGCATAGTAGTAAATATATGGATAGTTATAACTATGTGTGGTGAGCCTTCTATATAAGTCCCAAGGCTAGACCATACTCTAAGTTAGTGACAGATAACTAGGAGTAGTCACAGTTAGAGTTGGAGGTATTTGAGGACAGAATATTAGAATATTCTAAAGTGTGAGAACTACTATTTTGTTTGGTTGTGCATAAAATGACAAGGATGTGAATAATACACTCTTGTCTTATGCGTGACTGATTTTTATTGGTTGTAGAGACTTAAGGGTCAAACAATCAAGAGGGTTGTTGACCTTTTTGACTCAATTATGTGTTAGTATTTTGTCTTGTAAGGAGCAATCCGAGATTCCTTTCAAAGATTCCTTTATACTTCTAGAAGGATCCTAATTATTAGAGTAGAGTCAAAAGAGGAGAAATCTACTCTTGACTTAAGACTTTTACCTTTGACTTGGTCTCGGTAAATTGCAGTAAATCAGATTTACAAGAAGTTACCATGGTAAATCTGCAGTAGTATAAATAGAGGGGTTGTGGAGTGATCCCTCATCCTCCCTTTGCCTTGTATTTGGAAGCCGTTAGGCCATATCTATAAAGGGTGTGTTTTTCATCTCTGCGTCTCCATGAGAGTTCCCGTTCCCAATGAGGAAGAGATATGAGAATGTGAGAGTTGGATTTAGTCGAGACCTCCTAGTTCCATGATGCGCCCCCTCAAAGGCCATCAGAGGTTTACCCTGGGTGAGAGACAGGACCGGTAGCAAGCTTGAGGGTCACATTTTTGGTTCCGTTGCCGGGACCTCACTAGGAGACTTGAGAGATATGTTTCGCGTGCAGTTTTACATCAGACAGAAGGACGTTATGAGAGAGCATATCGAGAGAACTCTTGGAGAGGCTAGAGCTACTGCCATGCTAGAGACCTTAGAGCCATTCGTGTATACGGTTGTCATCTACGATGCATTCGAGGTCATCTTGTACATTCTAGTTAGAATCAACTGAAGAGAACGTGTCGAGTGTTAGAGTTTAAATCTGAGAGTAGAGTGGTTCATATAATCCTATATGTTCATGAGGGTAGAGCATCAGATCACTCTTATCAGGTTCTTTGAGTGATAGTTCTTATCGTTGTGACTAAAAGGAGGAGAGACTAAGAGTCCGAAGGTGTAGACGATTCACTTTCTGATCGAGTTTACAGTCATTGTCATTTTCTCTGTATTTCTCGGACGTCCTTGAAACTTCACGACGGACTGGAGAAGCTCCTGATCTATCTATTGATCCAAAGATCACTAGTTTTGGAGCTACAGAGCTCAAGATATCGTTGTCAGAAGTTCAGCTGGTAGTCCAATCGATCAAAATCTGCATTGGGTCAAATTTAAGTCGAGATCATGGAGGGTCAGAAAGAGTGGGTAGTGAGGCTTAGGAACCTTCCTCAAAATCTTGATGTCATAGTGGGTGTGGACGAACGTTCTAGAGAGTTAAAGGTCGAATTTGAAGAGAGAACGGAGAGAAACAAGCAAGACTCTTCCAAGAAGAAGTTGAGGACCGAACCGTGGTGCTACTTTTGTAGAGGGTTGGGTCACTATGCAGCAATTTGTCCCGTGAGATTCAAGAGAGAAAACCCTCGTGAAGGAAGGAGTTCTATCGATCTAGGTCTCCGAGTTGGTCCATCGTCTCCTTCGCATGTTTTTAAAGACGAAAACATCTGCTCAAACTGTGGAATTGAGGGTTTGCCAAAGGAGCACGAGTGTGGAGACGTGATTGCACTGTTGGCATCTACGTCTAGAAGATTGAGAGAGGAGCAAGGAGTTGAAACGGAGAAGCTGCCATCTTCAGACGAAAATTCAGCTAACGCATGATGGAGATGATAATCCAGATGGTGGAGAAGGTGACAATGAGGATGCGACTCATGCATACGTTCGGTGAGGAGATAGCGCAGGCGATTATGGTGGAACCTTTTCCCTTCTTGCTACCGATGGTTGACTATGCTCGCATGGAGTTAGTAATGTTCATCCTATACTAGAAAACGAAGAGAGATATCGTGTTGAGGAGAGGAGAAGACATCAAGAATTTAAGATGGGGAAGCTTCCGGTTTTCTATGGAAAGGATGGTGAGGATGTAGAAACCTTTGTGCGAGATTTCAAGCGAGCATGCATAGGAAACCATGAGAGGAAGAAGGAAGAGTGGGCATCACTATTACTTGATTTCTTAGAGGATACCGCATTGACTTGGTATGAGGAATACAGAAGGAACAAGATTGAGATGGATACATGGGAAAGCTTGACGGAGGCTCTAATTGAGAACTTTCTGCCAGATGAGAGCTATGAGAAGCTCATGACCTAGGTGACCTTCTTGAAGCAAGGAGATGCAGAGAAGGTGAAGGTGTATGCAGAAAGGACCGAGAAGTTGGAGGCTCGTTTCAAGACTATACTGAAGAAGAGTGGTGATAATGTGGAAGCTACAATGGTGGGAATTGTGGCCATGCTTACCAAGAACTTTGTGGCAGGTTTGAGGCCTCAAATCAGAACTCAGGTGAAGTACGAGAAGCCCACCACGAAGGCGAAGGCGATTGAAATTGCAGTTCGAATGAAAGAGAGTTTGGAAGATGATGACGTTCTTCTAGGAGAAGCAAAGACGGCAAGTGTTGCAGGGATTACACTCGGTGGTAGAGCTGCTCAGAGAATCCCGACGCCTTCTGTGGTTAACACCTCTGCTGTGGTTAACACACCTGTTGTGGTTGCTGTCAACCCTCCGACGCCTAATATTCAAGATGAGCTAAGACAGATAACAGAAACGTTGGCGGATCTGAAGATCAATGTAGTGCAGTTGAAAGAGCGGAGGAACCAAGGAGGAGGAGGAGGCCAACGAGGTTATGGAGGAAATTTCAATCGAGGGCCTCAAAATGAATTCGGTGGTATCTCGTGCTACGGATGTGGTGGTCCTCATTTTCAAAGGAATTGCCCACACTCCATCCAAAATGGAGGACGGAACAATGAGGGTACAAGAGGAAATATGGGCGGAGGAGTCCCGCCACAAAACAAAGACAAAGGAGTTGCCACAATCGATGCGGTGAAGGTGCCAAACGTTTATGAGAGAGGAGAATGCTCTTACTCTCAAGTGGAACTCTTAGCTCACGAGAGGAAGAGGACGAGGTTTTCAGAGGAACCTATGATCATTGGGGATTCTCAAAGTAGGAGCACTCGTTCCAGCACTATGTCTTCTTCTCAGAAGGAGCCTAGGAAGAAGCTGGGAATGGAGGATTTCACCATTTCAGCTGCTCAACCTAGGTATGACGTAGTGGAGGATGTTGGCACGCAAAAAGCCAACATAACGGTGGGTCAATTGATCGCACTCAACCCAAGCTTGAGGAGAGAGCTTCGAGGAGGATTGAGCTCGCGAAGGACCAAGAAGAAGAAATCTAAGGGCAAGATCAACGTCTCAAGTGTGGGAGTTGGTGTAGTGGATGCTCAGGCCTCTGAGGTATGCACTAAAGCATCCAAGTTCGAGGTTCGTTTGAATGGACACTTTGTACCTGATGTATTGGTGGACGGAGGTTCTGCTGTGAATGCGATATCTGAACGTTTGATGAAGCGGTTGGGGATGAAACCCACGAGACCGGCGAGCATCATTGTTGGTATGGCAAACAAGCAAAGGGTGAGACCTCTCGGAGTCCTAGAGAAAGTAGTGGTGTCGGTTATGGGGGTACAAACCTTGATGTCTTTTCAAATTCTGAAAGATTCCAGTTATGACTTGCTCCTTGGAAGACCTTGGTTGAGAGCCGTTCGTACAACTGATAGATGGCACAAGGGTTACTTGAGAATAGGACCTAGCAACCATCGAGTAAAGGTGCCTCTCTCAAGTGGTGGCTGTGTAACTTCTGATTCTGATAGACCAACCAGCGACTATTGAGAATCAGAAACCGAAGATAGTGGAAGTGTCTACGGAGTAGATACGGGTGGTTCTTCTGACGAGGGGACGTCAGAAGGTGAGGAGTTTGATATGGATTGCATCACGCCTCATATTGGAGCAAATCGATTTGCTCCCTCGTCCATCTGTTGAGAAGGACCCGGACAAAACAAAATTAAGTAGAGAGGAGCTAGAGCGAAGACTAGGAACCATCAAGTTTGGTCCCAAGGTGACTTCGGAGGAGAAGAGAAGATTCTTGGAGATATTCAGAAAGTACATCCACGTGTTTGCTTTCAACTATAAGGATCTGAAGGAGGTGACATTGGAGACCCATCGGATCGACGTGGAGGAGGACGCGAGACCTGTTCGACAAAAGCAACGGAGGATCAGCCCACCAACAACAGTGATCGTCAAAGAAGAGATTGATAAACTGAAGGAAGCTGGGTTCATTTATGAAGTGGAGAATTCAGAATGGGTATCACCCATCGTGATCGTGAAGAAGAAGAACGGTAAGCTTCGCGTATGTGTGGATTACAAGAAGTTGAATGCAGTCACGAAGAAGGATTACTACCCGTTGTCATTCATCGATGAGATCTTGGAAGAAGTCGCAGGTCACGAATGATACAGTTTTGGAGACGGTTATAGTGGATATAACCAGATCCATATAGTACCGGAGCATCAACACTTAACGACCTTCACTACTCCGTGGGGTACATTTGCGTTTCGTGTGATGCCGTTCGGGTTATGTAATGCTCCAGCTACTTTTCAACGATTCATGAACAAAGTGTTCGAACCGTTTCTTGGGAAGTTTGTTAGAGACTTCCCAAGAAATGACTAAGTCATCAATGACTAAGTCATCAATGACTAAGTCATCAATGACTTAGTCATTGATGACTTTTGTGTGTATGGGCGGAAGGAGGATCACTTTGATCATCTGATCAAAGTCTTAGAGCGACTGGAGCAAGCTAATGCATCCCTGAATCCAGAAAAGTGCATTTTTGGATACGAGGAGGGTTTGCTGTTGGGGCACATCGTCTCCAAAAATGGAATTGGAGTGGATCCAGACAAGGTGAAGAAGATAGTCGAACTACCATTCCCTACTAGCTTGACCAAGTTGAGACAATTTCTTGGGATGGTGGGATATTATCGTAGATTCATCTCATCTTTTTCCAATAAAGCTCAATCGTTGACCAACTACATGAAGAAGGGTGTAGTCTTCGAGCTGATACTTCAAGATCAGAAGGCTAAGGAGGCGTTTGAAGAGTTGAAGAAGGCATTGGTGATAGCCCCAATCCTCGCCAAACCTGACTGGAGTAAGTCATTCATTGTTTATACTGATGCATCCAATGTTGCGACTGGATGTACCTTGAGTCAGTTAGATGAGAATGGACACGACCATCCAATAGCTTATGCTAGTAGACAGATGGTGCAGGCTGAGAAGAACTATTCTGTGACAGAGAGAGAAGGATTGGCCGTAATCTTTGCTTTGAAGAAGTTTCGGCACTATTTGTTAGGAGGAAAATTTTCTATAGTGACTGATCACAAAGCTTTGAAGTACATCTTCAATAAGCCCAATGCGGAGGGAAGGATAGCTCAATGGAAGATCCTCATGGCAGAATATGATTACGTCATTGAGGATAGACCGGGGAGGAAGCATGCCAACGCAGATTTGTTGTCTAGAGCTTACGATGAATTGGGGGAAGAACCATTAGATGATACTTTTCCGGATGAAGACTTGATGACCATCACGTTGAGCAGCGAGGTGCCGGAAGAGTACAAGGAGGTGTGGAATTTCCTTTCTGACGGATCATTTCTTGAAGGTATGCGAGCGAGAGAGAGAAATGCTCTAATGAGGAGGTGTAAGCCATACACCATTGTTGAAGGAGTTCTTTTCCATCAAGGTGCAGATGGATTACTACGACGAGTGTGGGCAAGGAGGAAGCTGCAAGGTTGATGCTGGAGTTCCACGATGGGCCTGTATGTGGTGGTCACTTTGCTGGTAAGGTGACGGCTTTCAAAATCTTAGACGCTGGATATCATTGGAAGGGTATTTTCAAGGATTGTCTGGAGTATTGCAGAACTTGCGATGTGTGCCAAGCCTTTGCCAAGAAGTCTACTAGCACTCCTCCCTTGAGATCAGTTCCGGTGTTAGGTCCGTTTGAGAAGTGGGGAATTGATCATGTCGGCCCTTTAAACAAGACCCCTCGTGGCAACAGATATATCGTGATTGCAACCGACTATCTGACCAAGTGGGTGGAAGCCAGACCCCTTAAAGCCACAAATGAGGAAGAGGTTGGTCGTTTCTTATGGGAACAGATCATTACTAGGTTTGGATGCCCTATTGAGTTGGTTTTTGATAGAGGAGGTGAATTTGTGGGAAGCATCACAACCGCTATGTTGGAACATTTCTCCATCAAGCCGCGAGTGACAACTTCTTACAAATCGAACGCTAACGGGTTAGCTGAGAAGACCAATCATACCTTGTGTACGATGCTGGCCAAGGATGCTGATATGGAGGATGCGAAGCACAACTGGGATAAGAGGTTACATGCAATCTTGTGGGAGTATAGGACTACTACGAAGACTTCGGCGGGGTACACTCCTTTTCATCTTGTTTATGGTGTGGAATCGAAGTTGCCCATACAGTTTGATTTACCTACCTTTCAAACTGTCCATAAGAGATTAAAGAGGTGGATTGGAGCAGCAGCCGAGAAGTCTAGAAGAGAGCAACTATTGGAGTTGGAGGAAGCACGAGTGGTTAAAGCAATGGTTCAGATGAAGAAGGCGCAAGAACGTCAGAAGAAATATTACGACAAGCGTCTCGGTAAGAGAGAAGTGAAGCCGTTCAAGGAAGGAGATATGGTAATGCTTTTTGATGCCATTAGGTATAAGAGAGCTAGGAAGAAGTTCCTTCCACGTTACTTTGGTCCTTTCATCGTCGAGAAGGTGTGGAGTAATTTTACATACGACTTGAAAGAGCTAGGAGGAGGAGGTTTGACCGGGTGAATCACGACAAGCTCAAGCTCTTTCATCAAAGAAAAGTCGTCGTTCACTCCGAGGACGGAGTGAAAACTTAGTCCGGGGGTAAATGTAACATCTAGGGGTTGCATAGTAGTAAATATATGGATAGTTATAACTATGTGTGGTGAGCTTTCTAAATAAGTCCCAAGGCTAGACCATACTCTAAGTTAGTGATAGATACCTAGGAGTAGTCACAGTTAGACCTGGAGGTATTTGAGGACAGAATATTAGAATATTCTAAAGTGTGAGAACTACTATTTGTTTGGTTGTGCATAAAATGACAAGGATGTGAACAATACACTCTTGTCTTATGCGTGACTGATTTTTATTGGTTGTAGAGACTTAAGGGTCAAACAATCAAGAGGGTTGTTGACCTTTTTGACTCAATTATGTGTTAGTATTTTGTCTTGTAAGGAGCAATCCGAGATTCCTTTTAAAGATTCCTTTATACTTCTAGAAGGATCCTAATTATTAGAGTAGAGTCAAAAGAGGAGAAATCTACTCTTGACTTAGGACTTTTACCTTTGACTTGGTCTCGGTAAATTGCAGTAAATCAGATTTACAAGAAGTTACCATGGTAAATCTGCAGTAGTATAAATAGAGGGGTTGTGGAGTGATCCCTCATCCTCCCTTTGCCTTGTATTTGGAAGCCGTTAGGCCATATCTATAAAGGGTGTGTTTTTCATCTCTGCGTCTCCATGAGAGTTCCCGTTCTCAGTGAGGAAGAGATATGAGAATGTGAGAGTTGGATTTAGTCGAGGCCTCCTAGTTCCATGATGCATCCCCTCAAAGGCCATCAGAGGTTTACCCTGGGTGAGAGACAGGACCGGTAGCAAGCTTGAGGGTCACAGGACACTCTTGAGGCTACGGGTATAAGATGATGGGTAAGGATGGCTTACAAGGGAGAAGCCATTGCTGAAGGTGATTTGGGTTGAGATAATGATGCTTGGGAGGTTGTAAGGTTTTCAGAAGAAGAGAGCAAGGAGGATGATGGTTGAGGAGGATACCATTGTACAGCGAGACAATGATGGTTGCGGTTGAGGATTTTGGTTGCAGCAGTGTGGTTCTTTTTTTTAGAAAAAAAAATGAAGAGTTGGATACATATGATGACATGTATAGACTTGAGGTTGAGGGTTACAGTCAAGATATGCGGTGATGATTGGGAGGATGGGTGATGTCTACTACGACATTTGGGTCACAAATCTCTATGGTGAGGTTCTACAAGACGGATGGAAGACATTTCTATGGTATGATGGGTTATTCTTTCTATGTCTTCGCATATTGAAAGATGTGTAGATTTAGAGAGGGTGATTGGATGGGAGGTTGGTGAAGAGATGTGATGAGCATGGATCTAGAGGGGATCATGGCCGAGTTGCAACTTCAAGATGGCGATCAAGTTGCAGACTTGAAGATGAGGTTGACTGAAATGAGAACGAGCATGCAGACCCCTCCGATATAATCCCAATCTATTCGTATGTCTCTAACATCGGGTGTAGTGTGCACTATGCGTAATGTGTCCCTACTCACAGTGATGCGTATACGTGCATAGCGTGCTCAGTGGGCTTGATGTGTCTCTAATGTGCTATGAGTCTGCACCGTAAGATGTTTGTGTGTGTGCAGAACCAGATTTCCTCCTCTTCGATCCTACTTATGCATCTGCCTTGAGACGCAGGGGAAGTTCCCCTCCAATCCTCAATTACAACAAGGGAGAGATGGGCACTGTCAGAAGGCTGCCAACCCACATGCAAGCGGTTCTCTTTCCTAATTAGCCATCTACCTTACTACTCTTGCGCTGCCTACTCTGCCACATGGTCACCTATCTAATATTACACTAAACTGCCATCTCTTAAGATAGCATGTTCGGTTCTTATTAAGTTTAGATAAGTCAACTAGTCTTCTGCGCTTTGCTACCTACTCTAATTGCTCGGATGCAATCTCCATTGGATATATTCCTACCTGAACTCTTAACTCGGCTTCTGATAAGTTGGGAAGCTCTGTAATTACCTCGGGTGTCATTGAGGTGGCTTCCTCCTCAACATTCGTCGCTGGCTCTGCTGCTGCTGCTTCGGCTTCGGCTTCTACTTCGGAAGACGAAAGCGTCTTATGGGAAGCTGGGTCGACTTGTGCTTCCTCGCTCTTCTGAGGCACTAGTTCGACATTGGGAGCCATGGTGCCCTCATAGGGGTCCGGGGAAGTCGCTTCCTCCACTCAGAATACCTGGGAAGACAGCTCTTCTTCCTGTCTTCCAAAAGACATCTTGTCTTCCGGGGCTTCTTCCGGGGTCTTCTCGGCTTCCAAGCTGTCACTACCAAGTGGACAGCGAGGTCGAACTCCTCCTTCTCCAAGTCGGATCCAGTCGATGGTGCTGTGGCTTGGGAAGATGCAGTTGCGGGTGGTGGAATCAAGAGAAGATCATAGAGTGTCTTCACTCCCTCTATCTGCTGATCCAAATACATGAACATGCTCTCCTTGCACTCTACCAACATCGCTCTGGACTCGTCGTCCCATTCTCTAGCTAAGGTAAGAAGCTTCCTACATGCGGTGAAGTTGAATTTCCTCGGAAGCGCTTCCACTGACTGAGCTAGCATTCCCTGTGCGTGAGCTTCCGCTGCTTCCCGTTGCGTCTTCTCGGCTGCAGTCTGCGCTTCTGCGGCTTCCCGTAGTGTCTTCCATGTCATCTTCTTCTCTGCAAGGGCGGTGATCTTATCCCGCACTTGTAGAACCTCCTGGTCACGTTGCTGTAAACGCGCTTGCAACTCCTGGTTGCTCTTCTTCAGCTGCGTTAGCTCCTTGGCAGAAGAGACTGCTTCCGCCTTGTACTTCGCTGCGAGCTTCTCTGTGGTGCGGAGGTTGATCTCCATCGTCTCTACCTTCTTCTGACCTTCTTCCTGCTGGATCAAGGTGCGCAGACCGAATCCAGGCTGTAGTGGCTTCTCTTGAGCCTTCACACTCTTCTCGATCAACTCCATAGCTGGCTGGATTTCTGAGTGGAAGAAGGCATTGAACTCCTCCAGTCTTCTTCCCGCAGAAGACAGATTCATCTCCACAATCCGATCGGAGGTGTCGACCTTGTCTTCCTGAGACAATGATGCCTCTTCCATCACTATGGTCTTCTGTTTCTGCGCACGAGAAGAAGCTACACTTCTCATCTTCCGAGGGGGAAGATCTCTCCTCATGGCAGAAGCGGTCCTCTTTACTGCGCTTCCTCGCATCGCAGTAGGAGTATCCATCCATCCTTAGTCTTTTGGAGTCTTCGGAATACTCCCTGGTGTTGCAGAAGCGGTCTTCTGTGCAGCTCGGGTACTCAATGGCTTATCCGATGAGTCGGACTCCGATCCAGAGTGGATGATCAGGAAAGAGGTGGTCTTCCTAGACACGTTCTTAGGACCCATCTTCCTTGGTGGTGTCGGGTCTTCCGATCCACTGGAGTCGTCTTCCCTCACCAGAAGCGTCTTCTGATGAGTACCAGGTCTCATCTGCGGCATCAGAGTGGGAGGGAGAGTCATCGCTGCTGCTCGATCGTCTTCTCTCGAGGTCTCCTCCTTCGTCTCATGCTGCCCTGTTTGTCCATATCTCGCCAACTAATCTTCCGTGAGATCCCCCTTGGCCACATGCAGGTAACAGAAAAATGGAGTAAGATGTCCTCCTGCTGGGGTACCTAAGTACACCAGCTCTGCCTGTACATAAACGTGGAAGAACGCACCCCAGTTGACATTCTCTCCGGCAGACACTGCTTCCAGGAACTCCACGTCATATCTCCAAGGTACCTCGTCTTCTGCGCCTTCCCCTTAGGAAAGAGATGAAGGAACAACTTCGCCAGAAGATGCTTCTGTGGCTCCCGGTAAGATTCAACCTTCCAGTCGTTTCTTCCATGTCTGTCCTCCAGGAAGAGACAAGTTGTGCTTCCAAGCACATGCCACTTACCCGAGATCATGGGTAAGATCTTCTTCTCGAGCCAAGAACCTTGGTCTCAGATTTTGGCATGTGAAAGGCCCTGCGCCACCAATCTTCAGTCCAGGAAGATGGTCTTCCTCGAGCTACTCCTGCCTTCGCAGATACACGGTTGCGAGACGATAATGCTACCCAAACCTCCTCCAGAAGACCCTGGTCAGCGAGGTTCCAATCCCACAAGAAGAAGTGGAGACCCAACTCCTTGATGAAGGGTTTGGCCTCGGCCAACTCTGCTGCTGGTAACACCAACCCTCGAGGATGCATCGACATACTTGAAACTCTGTTGCACTAAGCCACACGTACTTACTGTGAGCCGAAGGCTCTGTCCTTCTCAAGTTCTCACAGTCTAGCTTCCACTCTCAGAGGATGAATCTAGTCTTCTAGTCTACTCCGTCTTCCGAGATTCTAACAATGCTTCCTAAATAGCTCTCGTCTTCCGAGCTATATCTAAACAATCCTAACTAAGCAAGGCCTCGCATGGATTCCTAAGAAGACAACCCACCTTGCATTACATCCTACTTCCTAACAAAAGATACAAGATTTGCGAGAAGTAGAGTGTGTAACAAATTCAGAAGATGGTTGCGGGCTCCTGCGATGACTGTGGCCTCTGGGAAGACTCTCGAGACAGCTTCCGATTCAATACCGTTCTCGAAAGACTTCCCGAAGCCAGGCTTCCCTTCACTGGTCTCACCTGTCTTCTGCTTCCTACACGCAATCTATCCTCACAACAGACTCAAGACATTCGCACTCTGTTCTTCTGACTTCTCACCTCTCATACACACTCAGAAGAAGCTTGCCACATGATGGGAAGACATGACCCTCGACCATTCTCTCCAGATTCTACCAGCAAGACTTCTCACAACTCTCTTCTAAGTTCAGGAAGAAGAAGGAATAGGCTGCTACTCAGTGGCTCATCCGGTGAGTCGGACTCCGATCTAGAGTGAATGATCGGGAAGAAGGTGGTCTTTTTAGACATGTTCCTAGGACCCATCTTCCTTGATGGTGTTGCGTCTTCCGATCCACTGGAATCGTCTTCCCTCACCAGAAGCGTCTTCTGATGAGTACCGAGCCTCATCTGCGACATCAGAGTGGGAGGGGGAGTCATCGCTGCTGCTCGATCATCTTCTCTCGAGGTCTCTTCCTTCGTCTCATGCTGCCCTGTTGGTCCATATCTCGCCAACTGATCTTTCGTGAGATCCCCCTTGACTACGTACACGTAACAGAAGAATGGAATAAGATGTCCTCCTGCTGGGGTACTGTGGTGCCCATAATTTACAGGATTCACGAATTTTTGAAATTTTTAAGGTTAATAACTTGTTTGTATAACTGAAGAAGCTTTGTTACTTAAGATTACGGCTTCCTTAGAAGGAAGATGATCTTACGATCTTTTTGTAATAAGAAGTTGACTTCTTCGGAAAACGGCCGTCTTCCGAGAAGCGTCTTCTCAGTTGTATCTTCCGAAGACGGTGGAAGACGGCGGAAGACGGAAGACGGAAGACACGTATCTTTGGGAAGACTGCAACCGCGGAAGGTTAACCAAGTAAGAAGTAGGTGTACCTACCAGGTAGCACCGAGTAGGTTAGGTAAGTCAGGTAGGTCATCTAGGTTGAGAACCTCTAAACTGTGCGAGAAGATGCGCAAGAAGCGCATTAGCACAGAACCTTACCCGCTTCCCGTATCGAGAGGTTGTTTTGGACCTAGACGATCGAATTGGAAGGTGGTCGAGAGTGAAGACCAGCAGAGTGAAATTGAGCAGAGTCAAGATCGATTCGTAGCTAGAGAAAAGGGCGAGGGCAAATCGTTGAGAGTAGGAATCACATCGAGCTGAAGGGATTTTCTGAAGACTCCCGGAAGCAGACATTGAAAGGTAGCTGCGAGGAATCAGAGGAGGAACCTTATTCGATTGAGGAGTGGCAAGGCATTGGCAGCAGCAGCAGCTTAGTGGGATCGCATTGGAGCTGAGGTCAAAGTCGTAAGTGCGTAGAAGACTGAAGGAAGGCCGGGAAGAAGACAGAAGACTGTAGAGGTTCTTCCAATGTTCTCTTTTCTTCCCATTGCTTCTCGCCTTTTGTTTAGTTTCCTCCGCGCTTCCCCAGTTGTTTGCAAGCAAACCGATCGATTGATTCCTTTCCCACATTTTTCCTTCTGTGACATTGGGCGCAGAAGCGCTGCCCAATTTTCGACAGTCTTCTTCTAGTTTCTTCTCGAGTGCAATTCGAGCTTTCCTGCCCATCGTCCTCAAATTCGAGATCATAGCTATCAATTTCTCTACCCTACCATCCCTCTACTCCCGAAATCCTGAACAGAAGACGTTTCGGAAGATCTAAACATCTTCGGAAGACGCTTCTGTAATATGAACCTCTTCGGAAGCCGCTTCGGACGCCTAACTGTCTTCGGAAGACGACTGTATGCAATTCGTATCGAGAAGTGGATTGGATTTGCTTTTGTGTTAAGAGAGGCTTGATACAAATCCCGAGTGGCTTGGGGAGTTGTTTGTTATTTCGAGAAGTTGGAAGCCTGGAACTAGGCCTGTGTCTCTCGATCTTCCAAGCTTCTCAAATCCACATCTTCCTAGAGAGACTAGAAGACAAGAAAGACTGACAGAATGCACGAGAAGACATGAGGGTCTATTACGGGTCTCTTCTGTCTGACCCATAGCAGCTTATTCCTTCTTCCTCCCGAACTTAGAAGAGAGTTGTGAGAAGTCTTTCTGGCAGAATCTGGAGAGAATGGTCGAGGGTCATGTCTTCCCATCATGCGGCAAGCTTCTTCTGAGTTTGTATGAGAGGTGAGAAGTCAGAAGAACAGAGTGCGAATGTCTTGAGTCTGTTGTGAGGATAGATTGCGTGTAGGAGGCTTGGGAGGTCTTCCGAGAAAGATATTGAATCAGAAGCTGTCCAGGGAGTCTTCCCAGAGACCACTGTCACTGTAGGAGTCCGCAACCATCTTCTGAACCTGTTACACACTCTACTTCTCGCAAATCTTGTATCTTCTGTTAGGAAGTAGGATGCAATGCAAGGTGGGTTGTCTTCTTAGGAATCCATGCGAGGCCTTGCTTAGCTAGGATTGTTTAGATATAGCTCGGAAGACGAGAGCTATTTAGGAAGCACTGTTGGGATCCCGGAAGACGGAGTAGCAGTCTTCTGGAAGACTAGATTCGTCTTCTGAGAGTGGAAGCTAGACTGTGAGAACTTGGGAAGGACTGAGCCTTCGGCTCATAGTAAGTACGTGTGACTTAGTGCAACAGAGTTTCAAGTATGTCGATGCGTCCTCGAGGATTGGTGTTACCGGCAGCAAAACTGGCCGAGGCCAAACCCTTCATCAAGGAGTTGGGTCTCGACTTCTTCCTGTGGGATTGAAACCTCGCCGACCAGGGTCTTCTGGAGGAGGTTTGGGCAGCCTTACCGCCTCGCAACCGTGTACTTGCGAAGGCAGGAGTAGCTCGAGGAAGACCATCTTCCTGGACCAAAGATTGGTGGCGTAGGGCCTTCCACAGACCAGAATCTGAGAACCGAGGTTGTTGGCTCGAAAAGAAGATCTTACCCATGATCTCGGGTAAGTGGCATGTGCCTAGAAGCACAACTTGTCTCTTCCTGGAGGACAGGCAGGGAAGAAACGGCTGGAAGGTTGAATCTTACCGGGAGCCGCAGAAGCATCTTTTGGAGAAGCTGTTCTGTAAACCCTCCACGATCTAATTGATCAACTACCCCCCGATCTCTCAACCTCCACGATCGTCACCGATGAATCTGCAAATGTCGGGCTTGTCTCTCACTCAGGGGTCACCTCTGATGGCTTTGATGGAAGCACACCATGAATCTTGAAAGGAAAAATGCTAAGTTCACTCATTCATACACCCACAAACTTATCAACTAAAAATCTCCTTAAACACATCAACTAAAATCCTCCATTCTAACGACGTCTCTCAAGTTCTCATATGCTAAAAATATCCCACACTCTCTATATTACTCAAGTTGTCATTACGACAATGTGAAAATAAGGATGAGGAGCTCTTCTCTACTCCTCTATTTATACATTCTAGGTTTTTACTTTGGTACCCCCGGTAACTCAGCCGTAACTACTTTTACCGGGTTTTACTAAGATATTACTTAAGGTAAAAGCATTAATCACATGGGCTTCTTACCTTTTCACATGGGCTTATTCCTTCAAAGTCAACAACTTCTAGAAAGATTCTGGAATATTCTCAAGGAATCTCGAATTTCCACCCCCTTCTACACTAGGACCCACTAAAAAGGAAACATGTGGAATCTCTTCTTGTTTTTAATGCCCACAAAGTCCACAACTTTAATCCAACCACTAATATCAAGTCAAAAAGGAGAGAAGGGATACTTTCCACCTCCTTTCTACCTTTTAGACAAGAGGACAAGATAGTAGTGCTCACTCTTTAGCAAATATCTGAATTCTACCAAAAGTACAGCTAAGTTTAACCATAACTAACTTTTAGCTAGTCATGACTAACTTGAGACCTCCTTAAAGTACTTTGGCAGCAAATAAACATTCTCAACACTTAGTTATAACTAAACACCTTATTAATAGACAAACTTCCTATGTGTAACATAGGTCGTTACATTTTACCCCCGGACTAAATTTTCGCTTCCTCCTTGGAGTGAAGAGAGAACTTTCGTCGATGAAACAGCTTCAACTTGTCATGGTTGACCCGATCGAATCTCCTTCCTCCCAACTCCTGAAGGTCATATGTGAAGTTGCTCCACACCTTATCTACAACAAAAGGACCAAAATATCTCGGAAGAAACTTCTTCCTAGCCCTCTTGAATCTGATAGCATCATACAACATAACCCAATCTCCGACTTGAAAAAGTTTTACCTCCCTCTTGCCCAAACGTTTGTCGTAACTCTTCTTTTGATACGCCTGAGCTCGTTCCATCCGGATCATTGCTATCGCTCAGGTCTCTTCCAACTCCATGAGTTGCTCCCTTCTTGACTTGACCACGTCTTCTCTCCTCGACCTCTTCAACTTTCGTTGAATAGTTTGAAAAGTATCCAATTCGAATTGGATCGGCAACTTGGACTCCACTCCATAAACCAGTCGAAATGGAGAGTACCCAGTAGAAGTCTTTGTTGTCGTTCGATACTCCCATAAGATGGCATGTAGCCTCTTATCCCAAGTATGTTTCGCAGTCTCAACACCAACATCTTTGGCGAGCATCATACAAAGTGCAAGATTGGTCTTCTCCGCAAGACCATTAGCATTTGGTTTGTATGAGGTCGTTACTCGTGGCTTGATAGAAAAGTGTTGTAGCATAGCAGTAGTCATGCTCCCTACAAACTCTCCTCCTCTATCCGAAACCAACTCTAATGGACATCCAAATCTTGTGATGATCCTCTCCCATATGAATCTACCGACTTCTGTTTCATTGATCTCTCTCAAAGGTCTAGCCTCTACCCACTTGGTACAATAGTCAGTGGCGACTACAATGTATCTATTGTCTCGAGGTGTCTTATTAAGAGGACCTACAAAGTCAATACCCCACTTCTCAAATGGTCCTAATATTAGAATTGATCTTAACGGAGATGTTCTAGTAGACTTCAGAGCAAATGCTTGACATACATCGCAAGTTTTGCAATAGTCTAAACACTCCTTGAAAATCCCTCTCCAGTGATAACCTGCATCCAAAATCTTGAAAGCTGTTATCTTACCAGCAAAGTGACCTCCGCAAACAGTGCCATCGTGAAACTCGTGCATAAGCTTGAATGCCTCCTTCTGACCAACTGCTCTCCTTAGTAAGCCATCTGCTCCTTGATGAAATAGAATTCCCTCCACCATGGTGTAAGGTTTGCATCTCTTGATCAACGCGTTACGTTCTCGGGTATGCATACCTTCTGGAAAAGAGCCATTTGCAAGGAAACTCCAGATTTCCTTGTACTCGTCCGGTATCTCCTCAATGCTTGTGATGGTCATCAGATGCTCGTCTGGAAATGAATCATCAAACGGTTCTTCTCTCTCATCATCATAAGCCCTCGACAAAAGATCAGCATTCGCATGCTTTTTCCTTAGTCTATCTTCGATCACGTAGTCGTATTCTGTTAGAAGGATCTTTCAACGAGCAATACGACCTTCGGCATTAGGCTTATTAAAGATATACTTTAAAGCCTTGTGATCTGTGACTATGGAAAATTTTCCTCCTAGCAAGTAGTGTCGAAATTTCTTCAATCCAAAGATCACTGCTAATCCTTCTCGTTCAGTCACGGAGTAATTCTTCTCCGCTGGCACCATTTGCTTACTAGCATAAGCTATAGGATGATCATGCCCATCTTCATCTAACTGACTTAATGTACACCCGATAGCTACATTGGAGGCATCCGTATACAGAACAAATGCTTTACTCCACTCAGGTTTAGCAAGTATAGGAGCTGTCACCAATGCCTTTTTCAGCTCCTCAAATGCTTCCTTTGCCTTATGATCATGCACTATCAAGTCAAAATCAACTCCCTTCTTCATGTACATAGTCAAAGCTATTGCTTTGTTTGAGAAGGAAAAGACAAACCTACGATAATATCCAACCATCCTAAGAAACTGTCTCAACTTTGTCAAGTTGATTGGAAATGGAAGATCCACAATCTTCTTCACCTTCTCAGGATCTATCGCAATCCTCTTCTTGGAAATGATGTGTCTTAACAGCAGACCTTCTTCGCAGCCAAAGATGCACTTCTCTGGATTCAAAGAAGCATTAGCTTGCTGCAACCGCTGCAAAACTTTGATCACATGATCAAAGTGGTCCTCCTTTCTTCCGTACACACAGAAATCATCAATGAAATCACAAACAAACTTCCCTATGAATGGTTCGAACACCTTGTTCATGAACCTCTGAAACGTGGCCGGAGCATTACACAGTCCGAATGGCATCACTCGAAATGCAAATGTTCCCCAAAGAGTAGTGAAAGTAGTCAACTGCTGGTACTCCTGTGCTATCTTGATCTGGTTGTATCCACTATAACCATCACCAAAGTTGTACCACTCATGATCAACAATTTCCTCCAAAATCTCATCTATAAATGGTAGAGGATAATAATCCTTCTTGGTAACTGCATTCAACTTCTTATAGTCTATGCACACTCGCAGCTTACCATTCTTCTTCTTGACAATCACAATGGGTGAAACCCATTCTGAGTTCTCCACCTCATAGATGAAACTCGCCTCCCTCAACTTGTCTATCTCCTCCTTGACCATCATCGCTGTTGTAGGATTGACCCTTCTCTGCTTTTGTCGAACTGGTCTTGCGTTCTCTGTAGTGACGCAAGATTTCTCCTTTTGCCCATTTAGTATACAAGATATCGTTCCCACAGAGAATTTGCACAAGTAAAGCTGCTCTAAGTTCTAAGATCTGTTCAAACACACAAACACACGGGTTTTGCCTAGAAATCCCATCTTCTCACAAAACCACACAAAACCACACGTCTTCCAGACACGCCACATGGTGCTCTGGAACTAAACAAACAACTACTAACTAAAATATCACACAACTATTCACAGAGAAGCTCGGGAAGACGATCTTCCTGCTTCCAGGTAGCTTCTTCCGGTCTTCTCGATACCGTCTTCCCGAAGCGATTCTCGTCTTCTGGGGGTTCAGCTCGTCTTCTCACACCTCTAGAAGGCTGTCCTGCTTCGCAGAAGTCGACTAGCAACGGTCGTTACACCTTATTCTCACACTCACATTCCAACGGGTTAGATTAATCACAGGGTGTATGCCCCATGTAGCCTTCCCAGGCTTCTGCCTACGGAAAAGGTCTTCCTGCAGCACTACAACGACATTCACCTTCACGGAAGCTCAATAGAAGTCTCGGAAGCTCACTAGAAGAAGGTAAGGAGATGGGGAAGATGGGAGAAGATGGGGAAGATGAGAAAATCCAAACAAGAGAAAAACAAGATGAAAAGAGTAAATTAAGATTCCGACAGGCTTCTAGTCCGGATCCTGACTAACAAGCCATCCTTGCTTGTAATAGTTTGGGGTGGAAGACAACAAACGTGCGTACAGTTGCACCGTCTTCTACTTGCGGATGTCGTCTTCTGTGGTAGGAAGAAGACTTCTTTCTTCTTCTCTTCGCTGCTCCGACTACTCTGTCATCTGGGATCTCTTATCCATAAGACCATCCGTACGCGGATCCTAAGTGCTCCACTGGACGAGCCAAGCTGCACTTCCACCACTGCTGACAGTCACCGTCACTCAAGAAGGACACTTCTCATGCACAATTGGGAGTAAATTCAAGGAACCCACCATCCAGTAGCCACGAGCAAAGCTTTTGCACTTAAATCAGCAATCCATTCTCCGAGAAGAAGGTACATAGGTGTTGGGAAGCTCACTCCCTCTACTGTCTGTGCCTACTCCTCGACACATCAGTCTAGCTAACAGGACTGCACGAGGATGCCGTTCCCTGTTCCTAGACTGTCCACTACTTCTATCTACATCTTCGAACCACTGCTGGTACGAGTATGCAGACCCCTCCTGTGTATTCCAAGACTATTCGTATGTTTCCAACAACGGGTGTAGTGTGCTAAGAATCGTCTATCCTGTGTCTCTGCTCTAATGTGTCTCGTCTGCCTGCACCATAGAATCGATGTGTATGTGTAGTCGCTACAGAATTCTACAGAACTGGCAGAACTCTACCTCCTACTCTGTGATCCTACTTATGTCGCTGTCATGAGAACTAAGGGAGACGACCACCAGGGAGAGAGAGGCGCTGACATGAGGTTGTCATCTCACATGCAAGCGGTTCCCCTGCCCGAATTGGCCATCCACCTTGTCCTTCCTACGCTACCTATGCTGCCACATGGTGTCCTAACTAATTTTACATGGAAAAACTGCCACCCTTAAGATAGCATGTTCGATCCTACTATATTTGGAATTGTAAATGGAGTTACTAACTACTCAAATTGCACGGAGGTAATCTCTACATGATCTGCTCCTATCGTAGCTCATAACGCGGCTTCTGATAAGCTAGAAAGCCCTGCAATTACCTCGGGTGTCACTGAGATGACTTCCTCCTCATCGTCTCTTGCTGGCCCTCCTGTCGCTGCTACTGCGTCTTCCTCGGCTTTGGCTTCTGCTTCGGAAGACAGAAGCGTCTTCTGGGAAACGGAATCGACCGGTGCTTCTTTCGTCTTCTGAGACACGGGTGCGGTACTAGGGACCATGGGGACCTCATAGCGATCCGGGGAAGTCGCTTCCTCCACGCGGAAAACCTGGGAAGACGGTCTTCCTTCCTGTCTTCCAGAAGATTGTCTTCTTTCCTGTCCTCCAGAAGACGTCTTGTCTTCCGAGGCATCTTCCGGGTTCTTCTCGGCTTCCAACACTATCACTACCAAGTGTACAGCGAGGTCGAACTCCCCCTTCTCCAAGTCTGGTCTTGTCGATGATGCTGGTGCTTGGGAAGACGTGTTTACTGATGATGGCGGGATCAAGGGAAGACCATAGAGCGTCTTCACTCCCTCTATCTGCCGATCAAAGTACCTGAACATACTCTCCTTGCACTCCACAAACATTGCTTTGGACTCCTCGTCCCATCCTCTAGCCAGGGTAAGCAACTTCCTACCCGCGGTGAAGTTGAACTTCTTCCGAAGCGCTTCCACCAACTGAGCTAGCAACCCCTGCGCACGAGCTTCCGCTGCTTCTCTTTGCGTCTTCTCGGCTGCAGCCTGCGCTTCTGCGGCTTCCCGCAGTGCCTTCCACGTCATCTTCTCTTCTGCAAGGGCGGTGAGCTTACCCCGTACTCGTAGAACCTCCTGATCACGCTGCTGTAAGCGCGCCTGCAACTCATGGTTGCTCTTCTTCAGCTGCGCTAACTCCTTGGAAGAAGTGACGTACTTGTTGTGAGTCGAAGGCTCAGTCCTTCCCTTAATCCTCACAGTATAGCTTCCACTCTCAGAAGATGAATCTAGTCTTCCTGAAGACAGCTACTCCGTCTTCTGAGATTCTAACAATGCTTCCTAAATAGCTCTCGTCTTCCGAGCTATATCTAACCAATCCTAACTAAGCAAGGCCTCGCATGGATTCCTAAGAAGACAACCCACCTTGCATTACATCCTACTTCCTAACAGAAGATCAAGATATGCGAGAAGTAGAGTATATGAAAGGTTCAGAAGATGGTTGCGGGCTCCTGCGGTGACAGTGGCCTCTGGGAAGACTCCCGGGACAGCTTTCGATTCAATAACGTTCTCGGAAGACCTCCCGAAGCCAGGCTTCCCTTCACTGGTCTCACCTATCTTCTGCTTCCAACACGCAATCTATCTTCACAACAGACTCAAGACATTTGCACTCTGTTCTTCTGACTTCTCACCTCTCATACACACTCAGAAGAAGCTTGCTGCATGATGGGAAGACATGACCCTCGACCATTCTTTCCCGATTCTGCCAGCAAGACTTCTCACAACTCTCTTCTAAGTTCGGGAAGAAGAAGGAATAGGCTGCTATGGGTCGGACAGAAGAGACCTGTAATGGATCCTCACGTCTTCTCGCTCATTTTGCCAGCCTTTCAGTCTTCTAGTCTCTCTAGGAAGATGTGGAGTTGAGAAGCTTGGAAGACCGGGAGGCACAGGCCTAATCCCCGACTTCCAACTTCTAGAAATAACAAAACAACTCACCAAGCCACTCAGGATTCGTACCAAGCCTCTCTTAACACAAAAGCAAAGCAAATCCACTCTTGATACGAATTGTGTACAGTCGACTTCCGAAGACAGTCTTCCGAAGATAGTCTTTCGAAGATGTTCCAATCTTCCGAAGCGTCTTCCGTCTTCCGAAGACACCACCGAGAAGACGCTCTTCGGAAGACGATCGTCTTCCGAAGAAGTCAACTTCTTATTACAAAAAGCCCTTAAGATCATCTTCCTGCTAAGGAAGCCGTAATCTTAAGTAACAACGCTTCTTCAGTTATACAATTAACTTATTAATCTCAAAAATTTCAAAAATTCGTGAATCCTGTAATTTGTGGGCACCACATACGCCCACCCTCACATGTTTGCGTCCCCGCAAACATCAGTGTTTCAGCACTTCTGTGCACGTCCGAAGCATCTCCTCATCTTCTCGTCATGTCCTTCCTAAACAGGATACCCTGGAAGATGGCGTAAGGGCTTGTCTTTTGTAAGAAGACAACCTTCTGCTCCGTATCCAATCCTTCGGGATACTGTTGGTCTTTCAAGAACTTCCTCAAGTCCTTGAAGATCGACTCTTCTATGGAAGTCGCAAAGACTGGATCAGAAGATCTAGTCTCGTCTTCTGGGAAGCAGGAAGTACGCCCCCCCTCAGATGAAAGTGTCTCTGTGAAAACTGAAAACAACTTCTCGTCAGGAAACTCGTCTTCCACTCCATCTTCTCGTCGTTCTGTCTCTAATCTGGATAGGTAGTCAGCATTAACATGCTGTCTTCCGGGCTTGTACTCAACGGTGTAAGTAAATTCCTGGAGTAGGAGAATCCACCTAGCTATCCTCCCAGACAAATCTGCTTTCTTTACAAGATGTTTCAAAGAGAAGTGATCCACATAGAAGACAAACGGGTTTGCTAGAAGATAGTGTCTAAACTTCCTACATGAGTATATCATGCCAAGACACTCCCTTTCAGTTGTCGAGTACTTCTTCTCTGCATCACTGAGTTGTCTTCCCGCATAGTAGATGGGATAATCCTTCTTCTTCTCATCTTTCTGACTCAACACCACCCCTATGGCGAAAGCAGAAACATCCACATAGATATGGAAGACTCTTTCCCAATCAGGTGGCCTTAGGACAGGGGATTCCGACAGAAGCCTTTTCATTTCTTCGAATGCTTCCTGCTGCTCAGAAGACCAAACGTATGGTTCGTCCTTCTTCAGCAACTTAGTGAGTCTTCCTGCTACCTCTGCATACCTGTCAATAAACCTCCTGTAGTATCCTACGTTGCCAAGGAAGCTTCTCAACTGAGTCAGGTTAGCAGGTGGGTGGAGTTTCATGATGACTTCCACCTTAGCACAGTCGACTTCTATACCTCTTCCGGAAATTCTATGTCCTAGCAAGATCCCTTCTGACATACCAAAGAAGCACTTCTCAGGGTGAAGAGCCAAACGATGTTCTCTACACTTCAGAAAACACTTCCTCAGAAATATCAAGTGATCTTCTTTCGATCCAAACACGCAAAAATCATCCAAGAAGATCTCCATGAAAGTGCGAAGATACTCCTTGAAGATTGTAATCATCAATCTCTGGAATGTGGCGGGTGCGTTGCATAAACCAAACGGCATTTGATTATACACGTACGTGCCCCAATCAGTAGTGAAAGTGATTTTCGACTTGTCTTCTTCTCTGATTGAAACTTGGTTGTACCCAGAATACCCATCCAGGAAGATGTAGAACTCATGCCTTGCTACCTGGTCTAACACAGAGTCGGTGAATGGTAAAGGGTGATGATCCTTCTTCGTGGCCAAGTTCAGCTTCCGGAAGTCCTGACACACTCGGATCTTCCCTGTCTGCTTCTTCGACACGATGACGATGGGAGCTACCCACTCACTACTAAGTACTGGGAAGATGACTCCTGCCTTCAGGTATTGGTCAATCTGGTCCTTCACCAGAAGCGAGTACTTGGGGTTGAGCCGATACTGCCTCTGCCGTGCAGGAACAACGCCCTCCAGCAAGTCAATGCGATGCTCTCCCAGCTCTCGAGGTATGCCCTTAATGTCTTCTATGGTCCATGCGAAGACATCCTGGAACTCCGTCAGAAGTTCTCGAAAGTCTTCCAACTGCTGGTCCTCGATCACCTTAGAAAGCTTCAGCTTCTTCCCAGGAGCAACCTCCATCTCTTGAAGATCATCCGGATTTACCATTCCTTCGGTGTGACTGTACTCACTGGCACCAAAGTATTCCGGTTTTGGAGCTTCTTCTGGTTCAGCTTCGTCTTCTGGAAGACCAACTGTCGGATCTTCCGAAGGGAAGACGATGCTTTCGTCTTCTGGAAACTCTTCTTCCGCAATCTCGTAGCACTCAATGTATCCACATACCACATCTTCTACTTTCTCTGCTACTTCTGTAGTACACAAGTTATTCACCACAAACTCATTAGACCGTTCATCACTGTCAGAAGACGCAGCTGAGTCTTCTGAAGTGTACCCCTCTGTTGTAGACGGAGTTTCACCTTGGTGTCCAATCTTGATCCAAGGAAGCGAGACCTTGGTCTTCTCACCTGGCTTGGGTGTAGGATTGGAAAATGTCAAACGATGTCTTCTCCAATCGGTATTTACATTTGCAGCATACAGCCAGGATCTTCCTATCAACACCTGATATCCAACCTTAGCTACATGTCTCAAAATGATGTAAGTGAGGTAAAAAGATACTCCACCAATTACCGTCAAGACATCTTTCAGTTGCCCCAAAGGTCGTCTTCTGGTCTGATCCGTCATTCTGAGGATTCTCGGAGTAGGCTGGAATTCAGTGAAGCCTAGGGCATGCGCCGTTTCTTCAGTCATAATGTTAACTCCGGAGCCGGAATCAATGGGTACCTTCTTCAGAAGACAGCCATGGATCTCCATATCAAGTTCTGGGGCTCCCAAGTCTTCATGCTCTATTCTTAGGATCGGGGTGCTCTTGGGAAGTCTAGCTGTCCTCCTCTTCCTCGATCCTCGAAGCACAGATTGTAACAACTTCCTGTAACCAGCATTGTCATCCAACAGCTGTTGGAAGGTTACATCCGTCTTCTGATTCCACAAGTCTCGCAAAAAGTCGTAAGGAGATCTTTTCAGAAGAGTGACTGGTGTTTCCAACAAAGAAGATGTAGTGGCTGCTTCCTTGGGTGGAAGACCAGATGAGTGTCTTCCCTCGACTGGGGGTTGTTTCCGTGAGACAGGTGTTGCCGTAGTCGGTGTAGGAAGTTGCTGTACTATCTTCCGTCTCTTCTCCAGCTCTTCTTGCATGATCGTTTCAACTTCTTGTCTAATGTCTGGAGCAAAGTACTTCGGATCTTCTCGGTCGTAAGTAGGAGAAGACGGCCGCTCAGGAGAAGATGACCTCTCCTTACGCTGCTTCTTCTTCTTGACGTCCTTCTGACGAGATTCTGACTTCCCTTTGCTTCTGGTACTTACCTTGAACACAGCTTCATCCAAGACTTCCTCCGGAGGCCAACTATCTGAATTCGGGTCAGGATTCCAAACAGTACCATCCGTCAAAGTGAAAGATGACGCTTCTTCAGGTGTCTTCATCTTCTGAGCTGCAGTCGTCTTCTGCAGCTGAGGTTCCTTTCCTTCGCGCTTCCCGGGGTCTGGTTCGTCTTCCTCGATATGGAGACAATCCGTACAATCCCCAGGGTCTTCTTCTTCTACCGTGATGTGCTGTACCACTGCTAACTCGAGCTTAGAAGTTGATGCTACTTCTGCAGGAGGCGTGGTATCTGCAAATCTAACCATTTGTCGTGGTCGTAAGGTCTGAGGACAATTCCCTGTGAAATGACCGGCTTCCTTACAGTTCCCACACAAGAGCACTTGCCCAATCTGTCTTCTCGGATGAGGACAGGTGGACCACCAGTGTCCTGTCTCTCCACAATTATTGCACGCTCCAGGAAGAGGGTTGAGAGGTCGTTGTGATGAAGAAGGTTGCCAGGGTGTCCTGGTCTGTACATTGCTAGCTCTATCCTTAGGTACATAACGATTATATTGGGCGGGAGGCGTGGGAGTGAAGGGTTGTATCGTCTCGATCCTATAGCAAGTTTCCCCACTGGGATCGTGTAGATATCCCTCATCGTCTTCTTCCCATCCTGCCCAGTTGACAGCTTGGTCCTGCGTACACTGATCTCTGGTGTGTCCAGAAGAGTTACAAAGGTTGCACCAAAGGTTTGGCCGGGAAGCCGTAGGCTGCTTCCGCTTGTCCTTCTGGTTCAGAAGATGAATTTTCAGGTCGGCAAACTGCTTCAGAACCTCATCGATGCGGGGATCAAGTGTAGACTGAATGATCTGGGTTTGAGGCATCTTCTGCACAACTTCCTCCCTTGCTCGCGTCTTCTCCTTCTTCTTCTTCCGCGTCTTCTTCTCTGGTTCAGATTCCGATTCTGAACTTTCGACCGTAGACTCTTCAGAAGTAGAGGCTGCTTCTGAATCACTGTTATCAGTTTCAGTGGACTTGGACTTCCTCTTGGACTTCCTAGAAGACTTCTTCGACTTCTTGGACTTCTTCGAGGTCTTCCCTCTGTCTTTCGTCATATTCCGAGTGATGCTCGAGGTTTCATACTGCTCGGCATGCTTCTGTACCTCTGCTAAATCATCACCTCCTCCTCTTCTGCAGTACAATTCCATATCTTGAGATAATCCTCCCAAGTACCAGTCCACAGCTTGCTGAGCACAGTAGCCGGGTCTTCCTTGGTTCTGAGGGATGTGATCCAAGAGGTCTTCAAACCTCTCGGTGTAATCCCGCATTGTCTCTTTCTTCTTCCGTTCGAGTCTCTGAAGTTCTATGAGCGTCATCCGATCATAGCCCACTCCTCTAAACCTCTTCAGAAAAGCTGCTTTCAGAGTAGTCCAAGCGGCCATTACTACACCATCATCCAACATCTTACTCATCCACTTCCTTCCCTTCCCTACGATCAAACTGAGAAATACACGGAGTCTGTCAACATCAGCGTCTTCCTTGTTGGATCTAGAGATGGTCTCGAACATCGTGATGAAGTCGTCTGCATCAACATCATCGTCGTACGGATGATACTTCTGCCGAGTGTGAGAAGTCATGTCGACTGCCGGTTGGTGCGACTGCCAACTTCTTTCTTCCTCAGGTCCAGGTGGTGGAGATGGTCTTCTCGAAGGTCCAGCCTGTCTAAATCACGAAGGTCGTCTTCTGAGTCAGAACTACTGTCACTGCTACCTTCCGAGACGTCTGGAACAATCTCCTCCAGTCTTCCCTCACCTTGAGAAGCTTCTTCCGCACTTGGGAAGACGTCTTCCGAGTAACCAGTACCAAAATGTACCTTATACACGTGATCACCCGGTTGGTTTCTGTCTTCGCCAAAGATTATGCTCGAGATGGAAGGCTCTTCCAACTCTACCGATCGGATCTTCCTGAGCTCTTCTTCTTTCCTTTGGTGTCTCAGGGATATTCGCTGCTCTCTAGAAGCGGTTCGCTGGGGTGAATTTACCCACTCAAGATCTTTACCAGTGCGTCTTCTGCTTCTTCCTCTGGTCGGAGACATCCACCAGAGTACTGAGAAGAGATGTCCCTCTTCTTCTACCACTAGATCCGGGAGACCAAATGACTAACAAACCGATCACAAGTTCAGAACGTCTTCTTCTCCTGCGTCTGGTTGCACTCACTGCAATCTTCCAAGATCGAGTCTTCCAAGAAGCTCTTGGAAGCAGGGAAGCGGCTTCTTCCAACTTTCCCTGATGTATCTTATCAGCTTCTGGTTGCGGTTCCTGTCTTCTAGCAAGATAGAGTCCCACAACACATTCAACTACAATCGAAGTTAGTTCGAAATGAATCTAACTAATGGCACACAGATCCAAGAAGCTTAGAACAGAAGTTACTAAGATGAAATCTCCGGCAGCGGCGCCAAAAATGGATGCTCACTATATGTAGTGACGTAAGATTTCTCCTTTTGCCCATTTAGTATACAAGATATCGTTCTCACAGAGGATTTGCACAAGAAACGCTGCTCTAAGTTCTAAGATCTGTTCAAACACACAAACACACGGGTTTTGCCTAGAAATCCCGTCTTCTCACAAAACCACACAAAACCACACGTCTTCCAGACACGCCACATGGTGCTCTGGAACTAAACAAACAACTACTAACTAAAATATCACACAACTATTCACAGAGAAGCTCGGGAAGACGATCTTCCTGCTTCCAGGTAGCTTCTTCCGGTCTTCTCGATACCGTCTTCCCGAAGCGATTCTCGTCTTCTGGGGTTTCAGCTCCTCTTCTCACATCTCCAGAAGGTTGTCCTGCTTCGCAGAAGTCGACTAGCAACGGTCGTTACACCTTATTCTCACACTCACATTCCAACGGGTTAGATTAATCATAGGGTGTATGCCCCTTGTAGCCTTCCCAGGCTTCTGTCTACGGAAAGGGTCTTCCTGCAGCACTACAACGACATTCACCTTCACGGAAGCTCAATAGAAGTCTCGGAAGCTCACTAGATGAAGGTAAGGAGATGGGGAAGATGGGAGAAGATGGGGAAGATGAGAAAATCCAAACAAGAGAAAAATAAGATGAAAAGAGTAAATTAAGATTCCGACAGGCTTCTAGTCCGGATCCTGACTAACAAGCCATCCCTGCTTGTAATAGTTTGGGGAGGAAGACAACAAACGTGCGTACAGTTGCACTGTCTTCTACTTGAGGATGTCGTCTTCTGTGGTGGGAAGAAGGCTTCTTTCTTCTTCTCTTCGCTGCTCCGACTACTCTGTCATCTGGGATCTCTTATCCATAAGACCATCCGTACGCGGATCCTAAGTGCTCCACTGGACGAGCCAAGCTGCACTTCCACCACTGCTGACAGTCACCGCCACTCAAGAAGGACACTTCTCATGCACAATTGGGAGTAAATTCAAGGAACCCACTATCTAGTAGCCACGAGCAAAGCTTCTGCACTCAAATCAGCAATCCATTCCCCGAGAAGAAGGTACATATGTGTTGGGAAGCTCACTCCCTCTACTGTCTACGCCTACTCCTCGACACATCAGTCTAGCTAACAGGACTGCACGAGGATGCCGTTCCTTGTTCCTAGACTATCCACTACTTCTATCTACATCTTCGAACCACTGCTGGCAGACCCCTCTTGTGTATTCCAAGACTATTCGTATGTTTCCAACAACGGGTTTAGTGTGCTAAGAACTGTCTATCCTGTGTCTCTGCTCTAATGTGTCTCGTCTGCCTGCACCATAGAATCGATGTGTATGTGTAGTCGCTACAGAATTCTACAGAACTGGCAGAACTCTACCTCCTACTCTGCGATCCTACTTATGTTGCTGCCATGAGAACCAGGGGAGACGATCACCAGGGAGAGAGAGGCGCTGACAGGAGGTTGTCACCTCACATGCAAGCGGTTCCCCTGCCCGAATTGGCCATCCACCTTGTCCTTCCTACGCTACCTATGCTGCCACATGGTGTCCTAACTAATTTTACATGGAAAAACTGCCATCCTTAAGATAGCATGTTCGATCCTACTATATTTGGAATTGTAAATGGAGTTACTAACTACTCAGATTGCACGGAGGCAATCTCTACCTGATCTGCTCCTATCGTAGCTCCTAACGCGGCTTATGATAAGCTAGAAAGCTCTGCAGTTACCTCAGGTGTCACTGAGATGGCTTCCTGCTCATCGTCTCTTGCTGGCCCTGCTGTCGCTGCTGCTGCGTTTTCCTCGGCTTCGGCTTCTGCTTCGGAAGACAGAAGCGTCTCTGGGAAACGGAATCGACCGGTGCTTCTTCCGTCTTCTGAGACACGGGTGTGTACTAGGGACCATGAGGACCTCATAGGGATCCGGGGAAGTCGCTTCCTCTACGCGGAAAACCTGGGAAGACGGTCTTCCTTCCTGTCTTCCAGAAGACGTCTTGTCTTCCGGGGCATCTTCCGGGTTCTTCTCGGCTTCCAACGCTGTCACCACCAAGTGTACAGCGAGGTCGAACTCCCCCTTCTCCAAGTCTGGTCTTGTCGATGATGCTGGTGCTTTGGAAGACGTGTTTACTGATGATGGCAGGATCAAGGGAAGACCATAGAGCGTCTTCACTCCCTCTATCTGCCGATCAAAGTACTTGAAAATACTCTCCTTGCACTCCACAAACATTGCTTTGGACTCCTCGTCCCATCCTCTAGCTAGGGTAAGCAACTTCCTACCCGCGGTGAAGTTGAACTTCTTCCGAAGCGCTTCCACCAACTGAGCTAGCAACCCCTGCGCACGAGCTTCCGCTGCTTCTCTTTGCGTCTTCTCGGCTGCAGCTTGCGCTTCTGCGGCTTCCCGCAATGCCTTCCACGTCATCTTCTCTTTTGCAAGGGCAGTGAGCTTATCCCATACTCGCAGAACCTCCTGGTCACGCTGCTGTAAGCGCGCCTGCAACTCCTGGTTGCTCTTCTTCAGCTGCGCTAACTCCTTGGAAGAAGTAACGTACTTGTTGTGAGTCGAAGGCTCAGTCCTTCCCTAAGTCCTCACAATATAGCTTTCACTCTCAGAAGATGAATCTAGTCTTCCAGAAGACAGCTACTCCGTCTTCTGAGATTCTAACAATGCTTCCTAAATAGCTCTCGTCTTCCGAGCTATATCTAACCAATCCTAACTAAGCAAGGCCTCGCATGGATTCCTAAGAAGACAACCCACCTTGCATTACATCCTACTTCCTAACAGAAGATCAAGATATGCAAGAAGTAGAGTATATGAAAGGTTCAGAAGATGGTTGCGGGCTCCTGCGGTGACAGTGGTCTCTGGGAAGACTCCCGGGACAGCTTCCGATTCAATAACGTTCTCGGAAGACCTCCCGAAGCCAGGCTTCCCTTCACTGATCTCACCTGTCTTCTGCTTCCAACACGCAATCTATCTTCACAACAGACTCAAGACATTTGCACTCTGTTCTTCTGACTTCTCACCTCTCATACACACTCAGAAGAAGCTTGCTGCATGATGAGAAGACATGACCCTCGACCATTCTCTCCAGATTCTGCCAGCAAGACTTCTCACAACTCTCTTCTAAGTTTGGGAAGAAGAAGGAATAGGCTGCTATGGGTCGGACTGAAGAGACCCGTAATGGATTCTCACGTCTTCTCCCTCATTTTGCCAGCCTTTTAGTCTTCTAGTCTTTAGGAAGATGTGGAGTTGAGAAGCTTGGAAGATCAGGAGGCACTGTAACGACCTATGTTACACATAGGAAGTTTGTCTATTAATAAGGTGTTTCGTTATAACTAAGTGTTGAGAATGTTTATTGGCTGCCAAAGTACTTTAAGGATGTATCAAGTTAGTCATGACTAGCTAAAAGTTAGTTATGGTTAAACTTAGCTGTACTTTTGACAGAATTCAGATATTTGCTAAAGAGTGAGCACTACTATCTTGTCGTCTTGTCTAAAAGGTAGAAAGGGGGTGGAAAGTATCCCTTATCTCCTTTTTGACTTGATATTAGTGGTTGGATTAAAGTTGTGGACTTTGTGGGCATTAAAAACAAGAAGAGATTCCACATGTTTCCTTTTTAGTGGGTCCTAGTGTAGAGGGGGGGTGGAAAGTGGAGAAAGATCCTGACAAAGAAGAGTTGAGTGAGGCAGAGATTGTGAGAAGACTCTCTACCCTGAAGTTTGATATCAATGTCACTCAAGAAGAGAAAAGTAGATTCCTAGATATATTTCGAAATATATCCATGTGTTTGCTTTCAGCTACAAGGATTTGAAGGAGATGACTCTCGAGACTCATCGAATCGAATTGGAGGAGCACGCAAGACCAGTTCGACAGAAGCAGAGAAGGGTCAACCTCACAACGGCAATGATGGTCAAGGAGGAGATAGACAAGTTGAAGGAGGCGAGTTTCATCTATGAGGTGGAGAACTCAGAATGGGTTTCACCCATTGTGATTGTCAAGAAGAAGAATGATAAGCTGCGAGTGTGCATAGACTATAAGAAGCTGAATGCAGTTACCAAGAAGGATTATTATCCTCTACCATTTATAGATGAGATTTTGGAGGAAGTTGCTGGTCATGAGTGGTACAACTTTGGTGATGGTTATAGTGGGTATAACCAGATCAAGATAGCACAGGAGTACCAACAGTTGACTATTTTCACTACTCCTTGGAGAACATTTGCATTTCGGGTGATGTCATTCGGACTGTGTAATGCTTCGGCCACGTTTCAAAGATTTATGAACAAGGTGTTTGAACCATTCATAGGGAAGTTTGTTCGGGATTTCATTGACGATTTCTGTGTGTACGGAAGAAAGGAGGACCACTTTGATCATGTGATCAAAGTTTTGAAGCGGTTGGAGCAAGCCAACGCTTCTCTAAATCCAGAGAAGTGCATCTTTGGCTGCGAAGAAGGTCTGTTGTTAGGGCACATCATTTCCAAGAATGGGATTGCGGTAGATCCTGAGAAGGTGAAGAAGATTGTGGATCTTCCATTTCCAATCAACTTGATAAAGTTGAGGCAGTTTCTTGGCATGGTTGGATATTATCGTAGATTTGTCTTTTCCTTCTCAAACAAAGCAATAGCTTTGACTATGTACATGAAGAAGGGAGTTGATTTTGACTTGATAGTGCATGATCAGAAGGCAAAGGAAGCATTTGAGGAGCTGAAAAAGATATTAGTGACAGCTCCTATACTTGCTAAACCTGAGTGGAGTAAAGCATTTATTCTGTATACAGATGCCTCCAATGTAGCAATCGGATGTACATTAAGTCAGCTAGATGGAGATGGGCATGATCATCCTATAGCTTATGCTAGTAAGCAGATGGTTCCAGCGGAGAAGAATTACTCCGTGACTGAACAAGAAGGATTAGCGGTGATCTTTGGATTGAAGAAATTTCGACACTACTTGCTAAGAGAGAAATTTTCCATAGTCACAGATCACAAGGATTTAAATTATATCTTTAATAAGCCTAATGCCGAAGGTCGTATTGCTCGTTGGAAGATCCTTCTAACAGAATACGATTATGTGATCGAAGATAAACCAGGGAAAAAGCATGCGAATGCTGATCTTTTGTCGAGGGCTTATGATGATGAGGGAGAAGAACCATTTGATGATTCGTTTCCAGACGAGCATCTGATGACCATCACAAGCATTGAGGAGATATCAGATGAGTACAAGGAAATCTGGAGTTTTCTTGCAGATGGCTCTTTTCCAGAAGGTATGCATACCCGAGAACGTAACGCGTTGATCAAGAGATGCAAACCTTACACCATGGTGGAGGGAATTCTATTTCATCAAGGAGCAGATGGCTTACTAAGGAGAGCAGTTGGTCAGAAGGAGGCGTTCAAGCTGATGCACGAGTTTCATGATGGCACTGTTTGCGGAGGTCACTTTGCTGGTAAGATAACAGCTTTCAAGATTTTGGATACGGGTTATCATTGGAGTGGGATTTTCAAGGAGTGTTTAGACTGTTGCAAAACTTGCGACGTATGTCAAGCATTTGCTCTGAAGTCTACTAGAACACCTCCGTTAAGATCAATTTCAACATTAGGACCATTTGAGAAGTGGGGTATTGACTTTGTAGGTCCTCTTAATAAGACACCTCGAGGCAATAGATACATTGTAGTCGCCACTGACTATTGTACCAAGTGGGTAGAGGCTAGACCTTTGAGAGAGACCAATGAAACAGAAGTCGGTAGATTCCTATGGGAGAGGATCATCACAAGATTTGGATGTCCGTTAGAGTTGGTCTCGGATAGAGGAGGAGAGTTTGTAGGGAGCATGACTATTGCTATGCTACAACACTTTTCTATCAAAGCACGAACGACCTCATACAAACCAAATGCCAATGCTCTTGCGGAGAAGACCAATCTTACACTTTGTATGATGCTCGTCAAAGATGCTGGTGTTGAGACTGCGAAACATACTTGGGATAAGATGCTACATGCCATCTTATGGGAGTACCGAACGACAACAAAGACTTCTACTGGGTACTCTCCATTTCGACTGATTTATGGAGTGGAGTCCAAGTTGCCGATCCAATTCGAATTGGATACTTTTCAAACCATTCAACGAAAGTAGAAGAGGTCGAGGGGAGAAGACGTGGTCAAATCAAGAAGAGAGCAACTCATGGAGTTGGAAGAGACCCGAGCGGTAGCAATGATCCGGATGGAACGAGCTCAGACGTATCAAGAGAAGAGTTACGACAAACGTTTGGGCAAGAGGGAGGTAAAACCTTTTCAAGTCGGAGATTGGGTAATGTTGTATGATGCTATCAGATTCAAGAGGGCTAGGAAGAAGTTTCTTCCGAGATATTTTGGTCCTTTTGTTGTAGATAAGGTGTGGAGCAACTTCACATATGACCTTCAGGAGCTGGGAGGAAGGAGATTTGATCGGGTAAATCATGACAAGTTGAAGTTGTTTCATCGACGAAAGTTCTCTCTTCACTCCGAGGACGGAGCGAAAATTTAGTCCGGGGGTAAAATGTAACGACCTATGTTACACATAGGAAGTTTGTCTATTAATAAGGTGTTTAGTTACAACTAAGTGTTGAGAATGTTTATTGGCTGCCAAAGTACTTTAAGGATGTATCAAGTTAGTCATGACTAGCTAAAAGTTAGTTATGGTTAAACTTAGCTGTACTTTTGGCAGAATTCAGATATTTGCTAAAGAGTGAGCACTACTATCTTGTCGTCTTGTCTAAAAGGTAGAAAGGGGGTGGAAAGTATCCCTTATCTCCTTTTTGACTTGATATTAGTGGTTGGATTAAAGTTGTGGACTTTGTGGGCATTAAAAACAAGAAGAGATTCCACATGTTTCCTTTTTAGTGGGTCCTAGTGTAGAGGGGGGTGGAAATTCGAGATTCCTTGAGAATATTCCAGAATCCTTCTAGAAGTTGTTGACTTTGAAGGAATAAGCCCATGTGAAAAGATAAAAAACCCATGTGATCAATGCTTTTACCTTAAGTAATATCTTAGTAAAACCCGGTAAAAATAGTTACGGCTGAGTTACCGGAGGGTACCAAAGTAAAAACCTAGAATGTATAAATAGAGGAGTAGAGAAGAGCTCCTCATCCTTGTTTTCACATTGTCGTAATGACAACTTGAGTAATATAGAGAGTGTGAGATATTTTTAGCATGTGAGAACTTGAGAGACGTCGTTAGAATGGAGGATTTTAGTTAATGTGTTTAAGGAGATTTTTAGTTGATAAGTTTGTGGGTGTATGAATGAGTGAACTCAGCATTTTCTCTTCAAGTTCATGGTGTGCTTCCATCAAAGCCATCAGAGGTGATCCTTGAGTGAGAGACAGGCTCGACATGTTGCAAATTCGTGGATGACGATCGTGGAGGTTGAGACATCGGGGGGGGGGGGGGTAGTTGATCGATAGGACCGCGGAGGGTTTACAGCACAGGCCTAGTCCCCGACTTCCAACTTCTCGAAATAACAAAACAACTCACCAAGCCACTCAGGATTCGTATCAAGCCTCTCTTAACACAAAAGCAAAGCAAATCCACTCTTGATACGAATTGTGTACAGTCGACTTCCGAAGACAGTCTTCCGAAGACAGTCTTTCGAAGATGTTCCAATCTTCCGAAGCGTCTTCCGTCTTCCGCCGTCTTCCGTCTTCCGAAGACACCACCGAGAAGACGCTCTTCGGAAGACGGTCGTCTTCCGAAGAAGTCAACTTCTTATTAAAAAAAGCCCTTAAGATCATCTTCCTGCTAAGGAAGCCGTAATCTTAAGTAACAACGCTTCTTCAGTTATACAATTAACTTATTAATCTCAAAAATTTCAAAAATTCGTGAATCTTGTAATTTGTGGGCACCACATTCTCCTCCAATTCGATTCGATGAGTCTCGAGAGTCACCTCCTTCAAATCCTTGTAGCTGAAAGCAAACACATGGATATATTTTCGAAATATATCTAGGAATCTACTTTTCTCTTCTTGAGTAACATTGATACCAAACTTCAGGGTAGAGAGTCTTCTCACAATCTCTACCTCACTCAACTCTTCTTTATCAGGATCTTTCTTCATTGCTGGTCGAGGCAACAAGTCAATAGCACTAAGCTGATGTAATGATTCATCTCGACCAAATCCTTCGTCCTCAGACGAGGATTCTTGATCGTAAGAATCTCCGGTATCTCCTTCCGAGACACTCTGATCGTCCTCCATATCAGATTCTCAGTAGTCACTAGTGGGTCTATCAGACTCAGAAGTCACAACTCCAACACACGAGAGAGGAACTATCACTCTATGATCTCTAGGTCCAATCCGTAAGTATCCCTTGTGCCACCTATCAGTGGTGCGCACAGCTCTCAACCAAGGCCTACCTAGGAGCAAATCATAACTAGAGTCCTTTAACACTTGAAAGGACATCAATGTTTGAACTCCCATCACAGACACGACCACCTTCTCTAACACACCAAGAGATCTTACTCGTTGCTTGTTAGCCATCCCCACGACAATGCTAGCCGGGCGAGTTGGTTCCATCCCCAACTTCTTCATCAACCTCTCCGATATGGCGTTTACAGCCGATCCTCCGTCCACCAATACGTCAGAGACGTAGTGACCATTCAACCGGACTTCAATCTTTGAAGCCCTAGTGCATACCTCTGAAGCATGCACATCCACCACACCAACTCCCACTGACTTTGATGTCTTGCTCTTGGGTTTCTTCTTCTTGCTTCTCTTAGAACTCAGTCCTCCTCTGAGTTCTCTTCGTAAGCTGGGATTAAGTGCGATCAGTTGTCCAACAGTGATGTTGACTTTCTGAGCACCCACATCTTGAACCACATCATATCCCGCTTGAGAAGATGAAATGGTGAAATCCGTCATCCCCAGCTTCCTTCTTGGCTCCCTTGGTGTACTCGAAACATTACTCGAACGAGTACTTCTACTTGCTGACTCCTCCATGAAAACCGGTTCATCAGAAAATCGAGTTCTTTTCCTTTCTTGAGCTAAAAGCTTCACCGGTGCATGAGAAGAGTTTGAACTCTCTCCTTTCTCGTAGATGAGATCTCGCACGACATCGATAGTAGCCACTCCCTTGTCTCGTCCTTGTGATGGATTTTCTCCACCCACATTCATTCTGACAGCTTCGGCATCTCTTGCTCCGTTGTTAGGACAATTTCGCTGGAAATGAGAACCTCCACACGTCCAACAAGTGATTCCTCCAAAGTTACCTTGGTTGTCTCCAAAGTTACCTTGATTTCCTCGGTTGGGATTGTTGTCGTAACCTCTTTGATCTCCTCCTCCACCTTTGTTCCTCCATTCTCGTAACTGCACCACGTTTATCTTGAGATCCGCAAGAGTATCGGTGATGCTCTTCAGCTCGGCATGAAAATCAGAGGTGGCAGTAGACATCGTTGTTGGGACAAACGGTCTTGGCACCACCGTTGGAGTAGGAGCTGACGTTGAAGCAATCACCAATTGTGATGGTGCAGGTGCGATCGTTGTGGCTACACCAGGAGTCGGAGTTGACACCAGAGCAGCATGATGAGGTTGGATGATATCTCCTTCATCCAAACTCTCTTCCATATTTATCGCAATCTTGATGACCTCCGCTTTGGTTGCTGGCTTCTCGTACCTCACTTGGGTTCGAATTGAAGGCCTGAACCCTCCCATCAAGTTCTTGGTCAACACTGCTCCAATCCCCGCCATCGTTAACTCCACATTGTCTCCACTCTTCCGTAGGACCGTCCGAAACCGTTGCTCCAACTTATCCACCCTTTCGGCATATTGCCGAACTTTCTCGTCGTCCCGTTGCTTCAAAAGAGTAAGCTCCACCATGAGCTTCTCATAACTCTCTTCTGGAAGAAATTCTGAAAATCGTGTATTATACATGCTATACACGAATTAAAATTCAATCTAAAATTAAGAGTCCATGATAATATCCTCATGACCATCGTCTGTACTGATCCTAGCAGACATCTTAAAGTCACTTTTGTAAGGATCACACTCTACTTCGCCAGGAGCATTCGTGGCCTCCACAGTGAATGATACTTTGAACTCAACTTTCTTCACATCTGCGCCGATGGTCGCAGAAGCTTCTTTATATAAAGCAAAAATGGCACCCCAACTGCAATAGATGCTTGATCGCAACGCCTCTATACTTAACGTTGGCCTTTCTGTCTCCGTTCTAACTCCCAAACGTCTCTTCTTCAACCTTGGCACTCGAACTGGATTCCCCATGACGTATCGTCAAGACCTCCTTGTATGCCGAAACGTATATCTCTTAGTTGGTAAGAGATCTCTCCAAGATTTTTGTGGTCTCCATTAGCTCAACCTCCAAGCTACTAAATCATGAAGTTTCAACAAAAACTTCCCTAATCATAAGAGATGGTGATGACTGTACAAATTTTCAGAGAACTGAAATTTGTATATTTTCACTTCTCTCATGGGTGTCAACCCCCTCCACTTTGAAAACTTCTTTCTCCCTCTTCAGACCTCATCTTCTCATGATTTCTTTTGTCTTGGATAGATTATCAGCCACTCTAAAACACTGGAAAGTTTCTCAGGAAAATAAAATTCACAAAAAATCTGACACTGACTGTAAACTTTTTCCAGAGAACAGAATTCCTCAACTCTCACGAATAGACCCCCTCAACTTTGAAAATTCATTGCTCCCTCTCTAGACCACCTTTTCCTATGATTTCTTTTGTAGTAGATAGGTTATCAGCCAATCTAAAACACTGGAAAGTTTCTCAGGAAAATAAAATTCACAGAAAAGTTGACAGCGACTGTACAAATTTTCCAGAGAGCAGAATTTCTAAACTCACAAATTTATCTCCTCTAATAACTTTTCTCTCCTCCTTTCTCTACAACTCTTGTTGCACCCTCTTTCAACTCTTCTCAAACCCTTTCTAAGTGAAAAAGATGTAAAGAATGATTTCGAACGCGTCATATATCACTATGAGATACACGAAAAGTTCTAATGTTGCTAACATCGCGTTAGCTCTCTCTCCTCCCAACGTTCTCTCCATATGTTCTCTCATAATCTTTTTTTGTCTAATATAGAACTGAACTCTAAACATTTTCAATGATCCCTTCAAGTGAGGTCCCGGCAACGGAACCAAAAATGTAAACCCTCCACGATCTCATCGATCAACTGTGCTGCCCACAAATTACAGGATTCACGAATTTTTGAATTTTTGAAGAATAATAACTTGTTTGTATAATTGAAGAAGCGTTGTTACTTAAGGTTACGTCTTCCTTAGCAGGAAGATGATCTTAAGGGTTGTTTGTAATAATAAGTTGACTTCTTCGGAAGACGACCATCTTCGGAAGAGCGTCTTCTCAGTTGCGTCTTCGGAAGACGGAAGACGGCGGAAGACGGAAAGACGGCGGAAGACACCCATCTTCCGGAAGGCAGCGATCGCGAAAGTCTAACCATGAATTTCCAGGTAAGAGAGTTGGTGTACCTACTAGGTAACACCAAGGTGGTAGGTAGGTCGGGTAAGCCACCTAGGATCGAAACCCTTAATCTGCGGGGAAGATGCGCAGGAAGCGCATTAGCGCATTCCAACTTCCCGCAGCAAGCACGCTCTTCAGAAGATCGAAATCAGCAAGGTGAGCTTCGAGTGAGGAAATCAGCAAGGAGAAATTGAGTGAGGACATAGCGATTAGAAGCTAGCAAGAAGGTGAGGTCGAATTGCTGAAGCGCAGGAAGCATACTGAGTGAAACGTGTTTCCTGAGAATCTCTCGGAAGCTGACATTGGAAGCAGCTGAGTGGAATCGGAGGTGGACGGCTTGATCGATTGAGGCGTAGACTGGAGCTGACGACGGAGGCAGCTCAATGGGGTCGCATTGGAGTTGGGACCAGAGCCAGAAGCGGGCGGAAGGTCGAAGGCAACTCGGGAAGCAGAAGAAGACTGTAGAGGTTCTTCCCACGTTCTTTCGCCTTCCCACTTCTTCTCGCCATTGTTTGGTATCCCCCGCGCTTCCCCGGTTGTTTGCAGGCAGCCTGATCGATTACCCCCATCCCCATTTTTCCTATTGGGACATTGGGTACGGAAGCGCTGTCCAATTTCTGTCAGACATCTTCTTGATTCTTCCTGAGTTCAATTCGAGCTTCCCTACCCATCGTCCTCAAATTGACGATCCCAGCTATCGATTTCCCTACTCGATTACTCCTCTCCTCCCGAAACTTGGAACAGAAGACGCTTCGGAAGATTGGAACATCTTCGGAAGACTGTCTTCGGAAGTAGACTGTACACAATTCGTATCAAGAGTGGATTTGTGTTGCTTTTGTGTTAAGAGAGGCTTGGTACGAATCCTGAGTGGCGTGGTGAGTTGTTTTGTTATTTCGAGAAGATGGAAGTCGGGAACTAGGCTTGTGCCCCCCGGTCTTCCAAGCTTCTCAAATCCACATCTTCCTAGAGAGACTAGAAGACTAGAAGGCTGGCAAAATGCGCGAGAAGACGTGAGGGTCCATTTCGGGTCTCTTCTGTCCGACCCATAGCAGCCGTTCCTTCTTCTTCCCAAACTTAGGAAGAGAGTCGTGAGAAGTCTTGCTGGCAGAATCTGGAGAGAATGGTCGAGGGTCATGTCTTCCCACCAAGCAGCAAGCTTCTTCTGAGTGTGTATGAGAGATGAGAAGTCAGAAGAACAGAGTGCAACTGTCTTGAGTCTGTTGTGAGGATAGATTGCGCGTAGGAAGAAGAAGACAGGTGAGACCAGTGAAGGGAAGCCCGACTTCGGGAGGTCTTTCGTGAAAGACATTGAATCGGAAATTGTCCCGAGTGTCTTCCCAGAGACCACTGTCACCGCAGGAGCCTGCAACCATCTTCTGAACCTGTTATGCACTCTTCGCGAATCTTGTATCTTCTAATAGAAAGTAGGATGTAATGCAAGGTGGGTTGTCTTCTTGGTAATCCATGCGAGGCCTTGCTTAGTTAGGATTGTTTAGATATAGCTCGGAAGACGAGAGCTATCTAGGAAGTACTGTTAGAATCCCGGAAGACGGAGTAGTTGTCTTCTGGAAGACTAGTTTCGTCTTCTGAGAAGTAGAAGCTAGACTGTGGGCACTTGGGAAGGACTGAGCCTCCAGCTCACAATAAACACGTGTGGCTTAGTGCGACAGAGTTTTCAAGCATGTCGATGCATCCGCGAGGCTTGGTGTTACCAGCGGCAGAATTGGCCGAGGCCACTCTTTTCCTTAAGGAGTTGGGTCTCGACTTCTTCTTGTGGGATTGGAACCTCGCCGACCAGGGACTTCCGGACGAGGTGTGGACAGCGTTACCACCCCGCAACCGTGTTCCTGCGAAGGCAGGAGTAGCTCGAGGAAGACCATCTTCCTGGTCGACACCTCCGAGCGAGTGGTGGAGATGAACCTATCTTCCGCAGGAAGAAGGTTGGAAGAGTTCAGCGCCTTCTTCCACTCAGAGATCTAGCCAGCCATGGAGGTTCTAGAGAAGAGAGCGAAGGCTCAGGAGAAGCCCTTGCAACCTGGTTTCGGTCTGCGCACCTTGCTGCGACAAGAAGAAGACCAGAAGAAGACGGAGTCACTGGAAGCTAGTCTCCGCACCACGGAGAAGCTCGCAACAAGATACAAGACGGAAGCAGCCGCTTCTGCCAAGGAGCTGGTGCAGCTTCGGAAGAGCAACCAGGAGTTGCAGGCGCGTGTACAGCAACGCGATCAGGAGGTTCTCCGAGTGCGGGAGAAGATCACCGCCCTCGCAAAGGAGAAGATGACATGGACGACGCGACAGGAAGCCACAGAAGCGCGAGTTGCAGCTGAGAAGACGCAGCGAGAAGCAGCGGAAGCTCGTGCACAGGAGATGCTAGCACAGTCGGTGGAAGCGCTTCGAAAGAAGTTCAACTTCACCGCGGGTAGGAAGTTGCTCACCCCGGCTAGAGGATGGGACAGCGAGTCCAGAGCAAGGTTGGTAGAATGCAGGGAGAGCATGTTCAGGTACTTGGATCGGCAAATAGAGGGAGTGAAGACACTCTATGGTCTTCCCTCGCTTCCGGCACCTGCAACTGCGTCTTCCCAAGCTCCAGCACCATCTACTGGATCTGGAATGGAGAAGGAGGAGTTCGACCTCGCTGTGCACTTGGTAGTGACAGCGTTGGAAGCCGAGAAGACACCGGAAGACGCTCCGAAAGACAAGATGTCTTCTGGAAGACAGGAAGACGAGCCGTCTTCCCAAGTATTCCGCGTGGATGAAGCGACTTCCCCGGACCTCTATGAGGTCGCCATGGTCCCTAGTACCGCACCCGTGCCTCATAAGACCGAAGACGCACCACTCGACTCTGCTTCCCAGAAGACGCTCCCGTCTTCCGAAGCAGAAGCCGAAGCCGAGGAAGACGCAGCCGCAGCGAAAGCAGGGCCAGCAAAGAGCGATGAGGAGGAAGCCACCTCAGTGACACCCGAGGTAACTGCAGGGCTTTCTAGCTTATCAGAAGCCGCGTTAGGAGCTCCGATAAGAGCAGATCAGGTAGAGGTTGCCTCCGTGCAATCAGAGTAGATAGTAACCGAAGTGACACACTCCTAGTTTAGTAGGACCGAACATGCTATCTTAAGGGTGGCAGTTTTTCATCTAAAATTAGTTAGGACACCATGTGGCAGCATAGGTAGCGTAAGAGAAACAAGGTGGATGGCTAATTAGGAAAGGGGAACCGCTTGCATGTGGGTTGGCAGCCTCCTGTCAGCACCCCTCTCTCTCTGGTGGTCGCCTCCTCTGATTCTCACGGCAGCGACATAAGTAGGATTGCAGCGTAGGAATGGATCTAGCTGCTGCACACCCATATCGATTCTATGGTGCAGGCAGACTAGACACATTAGAGACACATGACAGATAGTTCTTGGCACACTACACCCGTCTTTGGAAACATACGAATAGTCTTGGAATACACAGGAGGGGTCTGCATGCTCGTACCAGCAGTGGTTCGAAGATGTAGATAGAGGTAGTGGACAGTTTAGGAGCAGGGAATGGCATCCTCGTGCAGTCCTGTTGACTAGACTGGTGTGTCGAGGAGTAGATGCAGGAAGTAGAGAGAATGAGCTTCCCAGTGTCAATGTGACTTCTTCTCGGGGAATAGATTGTTGATTTGAGTGCAGAAGCTTAATCCGTGTCTTCTCGATGGTGGGTTCCTTGAATTCGCTCCCAATTGTGCATGGGAAGTGTTCTTCTTGAGTGGCGGTGACGGTCAGCAGCTGTGGAAGTGTAGCTTGGCTCGTTCAGTAGAGCACTTGGGATCTACGTACGGACGGTCTTATGGGTAAGAGATCCCAGAAGACAGAGTAGCCGGAGCAACGAAGAGAAGAAGAAAGAAGCCTTCTTCCCGCAACAGAAGACGACATCCTCGAGTAGAAGACGATGCCACTGTATTCACGTTTGTTGTCTTCCTCCCCAAACTATTACAAGCAGGGATGGCTTGTTAGTCAGGATCCGGACTAGAAGCCTGTCGGAATCTTAATTTCCTCTTTTCATCTTGTTTTCTCTTGTTTGGATTTCCTCTTCTTCCCCATCTTCTTACCTTCTTCTAGTGAGCTTCCGAGACTTCTATTGAGCTTCCGTGAAGGTGAATGTCATTGTAGTGCTGCAGGAAGACCATTTTTGTAGGCAGAAGCCTGGGAAGGCTACAGGGGGCATACACCCTGTGATTAATCTAACCCGTTGGAATGTAAGTGAGAGAGCGATGTGTGTCAGCCGTTGCTAGTCGACTTCTGCGAAGCAGGACAGTCTTCTGGAGGTGCGAGAAGACAAGCTGAACCCCCAGAAGACGAGAAGCGCTTTGGGAAGACGGTACTGAGAAGATCGGAAAAAGTGACCTGGAAGCAGGAAGATCGTCTTCTCGAGCTTCCTTGTGAATAGTTGTGTGATATTTTAGCTAGTAGTTGGTTGTTTAGGTCCAGAGCACCTTTTGGCATATCTGGAAGACGCGTGGTTTTGTGAGAAGACAGGATTTCTAGGTAAAACCCGTGTGTTTGTGTGTTTGAACAGATCTTAGAACTTAGAGCAGCGTTACTTGTGCAAATCCTCTGTGGGAACGATATCTTGTATACTAAATGGACAAAAGGAGTAATCTTGCGTCACTATATATAGTGAGCATCATTTTTGGCACCGCTGCCGGGGATTTCATCTTAGTAACTTCTGTTCTAAGCTTCCTGGATCTGTGTGCCAGTAGTTAGTTTCATTTCGAACTAACTTCGATTGTAGTTAAATGTGTTGTGGGACTCTATCTTGCTAGAAGACAATAACCGCAACCAGAAGCTGAAAGAGATACATAAAGGAAAGTGGGAAGAAGCCGCTTCCCTGCTTCCAAGAGCTTCTTGGAAGACTCGATCTTGGAAGATTGTAGTGAGTGCAACAAGAAGCAGGAGAAGAAGACGTTCTGAACCTGTGATCGATTGTTCAGTCATTTGGTCTACCGGATCTAGTGTTAGAAGAAGAGGGACATCTCTTCTCAGTACTCTGGTGGATGTCTCCGACCAGAGGAAGAAGCAAAAGACGCACGGGTAAAGATCCTGAGTGGGTAAATTCACCCCAGCGAACCGCTTCTAGAGAGCAGCGGATATCCCTGAGACACCAAAAGCGAGAAGAAGAGCTCAGGAGGATCCGATCAGTAGAGTTGGAAGAGCCTTCCATCTCGAGCATAATCTTTGGCGAAGACAGAAGCCAACCGGGTGATCACGTGTATAAAGTGGATTTTGGTACTGGTTACTCGGAAGACGTCTTCCCAAGTGCGGAAGAAGCTTCTCAAGGTGAGAGAAGACTGGAGGAGATCGTTCCAGACGTCTCGGAAGATAACAATGACAATAGTTCTGACTCAGAAGACGACCTTCGTGATTCAGATAGGCCTGGACCTTCGAGAAGACCATCTCCACCACCTGGACCTGAGGGAGGAAGAAGTTGGCAGTCGACATGGCTTTCCACACTAGACAGAAGTACCATCCGTACGACGATGATGCTGATGCGGACAACTTCATCACGATGTTCGAGACCATCTCTCGATCCAACAAGGAAGACTCTGATGTCGATAGACTCCGTGTATTCCTTCCCTTCGCTACGATCAATGGATGAGTAAGATGTTGGATGATGGGTTAGTAATGATCACTTGGGCAACTCTGAAGACAGCTTTTCTGAAGAGGTTCAGAGGAGTGGGCTATGACCGGATGACCCTCATAGAACTTCAGAGGCTCAAACGGAAGAAGAAAGAGACACTACGGGATTACACCGAGAGGTTTGAAGACCTCCTGGATCACATCCCTCAGAACCAAGGAAGACCCGGTTACTGTGCTCAGCAGGCCGTGGACTGGTACTTGGGAGGATTGTCTCGGGATATGGAATTGTACTGCAGAAGAGGAGGAGGTGATGATTTAGTGGAAGTACAGAAGCATGCCGAGCAGTATGAAACCTCGAGCATCACTCGGAATATGACGAAAGACAGAGGGAAGACCTCGAAGAAGTCCAAGAAGTCGAAGAAATCTTCTCGGAAGACCAAGAGGAAGTCCAAGTCCACTAAAACTGATAACAGTGATTCGGAAGTATCTTCCACTTCTGAAGAGTCTACTGTCGAAAGTTCAGAATCAGAATCAGAACAAGAGAAGAAGACTCGAAGGAAGAAGAAGGAGAAGACGCGATCAAGGGAAGAAGTTGTGCAGAAGATGCCTCAGACTCAAATCATTCAGTCTGCACTTGATCCTCGTATCGATGAAGTTCTAAAGCAGTTTGCCGACCTGAAAGTTCATCTTCTGAACCAAAAGGACAAGCGGAAGCAACCTACGGCTTCCCGGCCAAACCTTTGGTGCAACCTCTATAACTCTTCCGGGCACACCAGAGACCAGTGTACGCAGGACCAAGCTGTCAATTGGGCCGGCTGGGAAGAAGACAATGAGAGATATCTACACGGTCCTAGTGAGGAAACCTGCTATAGGATCGAGACGATACAACCCTTCACTCCTACGCCTCCTGCTCAATATAATCGTTATGTACCTAGGGATAGAGCTAGTAATGTACAGACCAGGACGCCCTGGCAACCTTCTTCATCACAACGACCTCTCAACCCTCTTCCTGGAGCGTGCAATAATTGTGGAGAGACAGGACACTGGTGGTCCACCTGTCCTCATCCGAGAAGACAGATTGGGCAAGTGCCCTTGTGTGGGAACTGTAAGGAAGCCGGTCATTTCACAAGGAATTGTCCTCAAACCTTACGACCACAACAAATGGTGAGATTTGCTGAGACCACGCCTCCTGCAGAAGCTGCATCAGCTTCTAAACTCGAGTTAGCAGTGGTACAGCACATCACGGTAGAAGAAGAAGACCCTGAGGATTGTACGGATTGTCTCCATATCGAGGAAGATGAACCAGACCCCGGGAAGCGCGAAGGAAAGGAACCTCAGCTGCAGAAGACGACTGCAGCTCAGAAGACGAAGTCACATGAGGCAACTTCTTCTTTTACTTTGGCGGATGGCACTGTTTGGAGCCCTAGCCCGGATTCAGACAGTTGACCTCCAGAAGAAGTTCTGGATGAAGCTGTGTTCAAGGTAAGTACCAGAAGCAAAGGGAAGTCAGAATCCCGTCAGAAGGAGATCAAGAAGAAGAAGCAGCGAAAGGAGCGGTCATCTTCCCCGGAGCGACCTTCTTCTCCTACTTACGACCGAGAAGATCCGAAGTACTTTGCTCCTGACATTAGGCAAGAGGTTGAAGCAATCATGCAAGAAGAGCTGGAGAAGCGACGGAAGATAGTACATCAGCTTCCTACACCGACTACGGCAGCCCCTGTCACACGGGAACAGCCTCAGGTCGAGGGAAGACACCATTCTGGACTTCCAACCAAGGAAGCAACTACTACATCTTCTCTATTTGAAACCCCAGTCGCTCTTCTGAAGCGATCCCCTTACGACTTCTTACGAGACTTGTGGAATCAGAAGGCGGATGTAACCTTCCAACAGCTGTTGGATGACAACGCTGGCTATAGGAAGTTGTTGCAATCCGTGCTTCGAGGATCGAGGAAAAGGAAGATAGCTAAACTTCCCAAGAGCACCCCGATCCTAAGGATAGAGCATGAGGACTTGGGAGCCCCAGAACTGGATATGGAGATCCATGGTTGTCTTCTGAAGAAGGTACCCATTGATTCCGGCTCCGGAGTTAACATCATGACTGAAGAAACGGCGCATGCCCTGGGCTTCACTGAGTTCCAGCCTACTCCGAGAATCCTCAGAATGGCGGACCAGACCAGAAGACGACCTTTGGGGCAACTGAAAGATGTCTTAACGGTAATAGGTGGAGTATCTTTACCTCACTTACATCATTTTGCGACCTGTAGCTAAGGTTGGTTATCAGGTGTTGATAGGAAGACCATGGCTGTATGCTGCAAATGTAAACACCGATTGGAGAAGACATCGGTTGAGATTTCTTAATCCTACACCCAAGCCAGGTGAGAAGACTAAGGCCTCGCTTCCTTGGAAGAAGATTGGACACCAAGGTGAAACTCCTTCTACAACAGAGCGGTACACTTCAGAAGACTCAGCTGCGTCTTCTGATATGGATGAGCGATACAATGAGTTTGTGGTGAATAACTTGTGTACTACAGAAGTAATAGAAGTAGCAGAAGAAGTGATATGTGGATACATTGAGTGCTACGAGGTTGCGGAAGAAGAGCTTATAGAAGACGAAAGTATCGTCTTCCCTTCGGAAGATACTACAGTTGGTCTTCCAGAAAATGAAAGTATCGTCTTCCCTTCGGAAGATCCGTCAGTTGGTCTTCCAGAAGACGAATCTGAACCAGAAGAAGCTCCCAAACCGAAATACTTTGGTGCCAATGAGTACAGTCACACCGAAGGAATGGTAAACCCGGATGATCTTCAAGAAATAGAGGTTGCTCCCGATGTCGCGCTACTTGGCGGCTACATGCTTGACTTCTACTCCGACGCTTAGGTTTGGTAGTTCTAGAAGTTAGCTCATATTACTTCTAGTCCTTTATATATATGTTTGACACCTTTGCATACGGTGTTAATACTATTTTGAGTCCTAGTAGGCTGATAGTATGTTAGTTATCTTGTTCAAGCATTTGTGCGCTTGTGCAAGTGACTTCTTACTTGTCTATGACGTTCAATGTACATAACTTAGGGTTTCCATGCTGATAGGGGTTTGAGCTCATGGGTTGTACTTACTTGTCGCCCATGCACGCTTTCTAGCTAATTTAAGTTATTTTTCGGGGCTATGTGTCATTTTAGGTAGTTTAAGTTTTACGCTGGCACTCTAGGGGGCTTGACGTGGTAGCTTATGAGTGTAGATAAGTTACCAGGTAGTTTAAGGCACAAAAGGACAGTCAAGTGGAGCTATGAACTCCCATTGGTCCATTTTTGTCTTTTGTAAAACTCTAAGTTTAAAAATAGAGCTCTAGAGGAGAGTTCGAGCAATTGGTGAGGGATCTTGGAAATCTGAGAACACAGGAAGAGAGAGCTCGTCGTGCCAAGCACTGTCAGTGAAATTTTTGCTCGATTTGGATCAATAAACAAGGAGTTATGCCCAATTGAAGTTCGGATTGTGCCAAAACTGCATCACTTTTGTTGATTTTGGGGTTTTCGGTGCCAATTGCAGCAGAATTGAGGAAATCACTTCAAAACTTCGTGGTTGCGTTCACTGTCAGGAGGGCTACAACTGTCCAAAAAGTTTCGTATCATTTGAGTAACTGAGTAATTCAGGGCGGCCGCTGAAGCAGAGGGGGTCTGAAAAGCTCTTAATCTAGAGCAGCGACTTTAGAGAAGGAGATCTGGAGTTCTACAAACATTCAGGAGTCCTAACTTCACAGGGATGTTCAGCATCCTGTAGACTTCAAATACTGTGAGAAGATTTGAAATTCATCGAGCCAATTCTCTGTTCTATGTCTGAATAGCTGTCTAGGTACCAGAAATTGCCATAATTCTCTTATTCAGAACTTTTCTGTTCATATCTCCGTGTCAGAATTTGATCTCAGGTTGAAACTTCGTCTGTGAGTTCAGTAGTACCTCATTTGCATGTAGGGGAAGTTTAGAGGTCTAAACCTTCATAGTTTTCCTCTCTTTGAGTGTCAAAGTTCACCGCTTAAACCTATTACTACCAGTGAGACCTAAATTTCGCTTTTTGAGCATATCAGAGGATCCTACACTCCTGTGCGAGTGTTTATAGCTCCTGTTGTGACCTGAAAGCCAACCTCTTGAGTAAACAACCACAGCCAGAAAGCCCGGCGCTTTCCTAGGTAGACGGATCACACTCCGACATACTCTCTTTTTGGTGAACTCGACGTGAAACACCTAGGGTGGGAGTTTTCTTGAGAGTGTCACAGGATCAGATATCATGGCCAACCAAGGATCATCAAGTGGAGGTGCTGCTGCTGCTCAGCAACCTGCTCAGTTGGATGCTGCTACGATGAAGATGTTCCAAGCTTTTTCCATGTTTATGCAGCAGCAGCAGAGCACAGAGAGGAAGGAGGTATTAGCAACCAAGGCGTTGCAATCTGTGGTGCATCAGATGGATCAGTTCAAGGGGACAGATATTTCCAAGTATGTGCGATACTATGCCAGGGAGATGGAGGTGAACAAGGTACCTGAGAAGGAGATGGTGGAGAACTTTGAACTTGCTGTTGTGCCTGAGATTCGTGGGCGTGTGAAGGAACTCAAGCAGCAGCAAGGACAGAGTTGGGAGAGCTTTATGCGCGCTTTGAAGGAGGAGTACTACACTGAAGATTCAGAGAGGGTGACCAAGAGAACGTTCTTGGAGTGGGTGGTGAAGCCTAACAAAGGTTTGTCTGTAAATGAGTTGTTAAGGGAGTTTGATCGTCAGTATGCTCAGCTTTCTAGGACAGAAAAGCTTACACTCTAGTGTAAGCTTTTCTGTCCTAGAAAGCTGAGCATACTCGGTTGAGAAGACCGAGCTTTTCCTACAAGCAGCGGACGTGACTATTCAGGAGAAGCTTGAGCTGTTGCTGGAAGACAAGAGTGAGGAGAGAGGATTGAAGACTGACTGGAAGGAGGTTGAAGAGGCTGTTTCTTTGCTGGCCAAGAGACAGAGAAGAAGGGACAAGGTGGTGGTAAGTGAAGCAGCACCTCTGATAATTCCTGTCAAGCAGTTGCCTACTAAGCCCGCTTTGGTAATTGCTAGAGAGGAAGACTCACCGCTTGATGAGTTGATTAAGGGTATGAAAGAGCTTAAGCTTAAGCTCACTAGGTTAGAAGAGAAGGAGCAGAATGTACAGCCTGCTATGCAGAGACCTCAGATGAGAGAAGGCTTTGTTCATCGTTGTATATGGTGTGATAGCCTAGACCATGTAAGGAGAGATTGTGGAGAGTTTTCAGATGCATTGAGGAAGGATCTGATCTTCTTCAAAGATGGTAAGATCCATCTGAGAGAGACTGGGATGATGTTGGGAACCAACTTTGGCAAGGGTGGTATGAAGAGGCTTGTGAATGAAATATCAGCATCACATGCTGTTTCTCTTGTGAATGCTGCTACTTGTGGAGTAAAAGTGGAGATGGAGAGAGAGAAAGGGACTACTGGGTTGTGGTCTGATGTAGTGCGGTCCGTAGCTAGAACAGAGCTAGACAAGGATGTGCTACGAAGGGTTGGCAACTCAATTCGAGAAGCTACAGGATGGAATGACCCTGTAGACACTATGTCAGTGCATGCTTATGTTGCAAGAAGTCAGCATGAAGCTGTACTAGAAGAAAAACGCAGGAGGGAGGATGCAGGTGAGGCTTCTACAGCCAAACGACCTGCTACAAGGAGTGAAAGGGCTAGACCAGAGGCAAGGCAGGAGACAACACCTACTCGGGAGGAAACTATGGAGGATCTACCACCTACAACACCAAAGGAGAAGGAGAGAAGCAAGGAGAAGGGTAAGATGCCTGCATATAAACTTCAGTCTGACATTGAGATTGCTACAGACTTGAAGCAGGTGTTAGAGAACCGTATCTTGAATGGGAAGGTTGAGTTTACCTTGGGTGAGATTCTTGGGATAGCAAAGCGTGAGTTCCATGAGGTTATCATAGATATCATCAAGAGGAAACGTCAGATTTTGGGTGAAGCAGCTACGCTTAACGCTCTAGGGACCAAACTGTCAGATGATGAGGAAGATGAGATTGCTGGTTATTGCTCTCAAGTATCAGAGGGAAGATCAGATCAGCACGTGAGGTTTGAAGATGAGGTGGAAGCATCGCAGAAGAGCCATTATTCTCACAACCATTGGGCGAGAGCAACCACAGAGACCTTAGTGAAGCTGGGAGATCTAGAGGAACCTGTGGTGGCATTGATTGATCACGGCTCAGAGATTAATCTGATGTCTAAGGAGCTGTACAAGCGTGGAAGGTGGCCCATAGACACCGACCATGGATGGCTTATCCGTGCTGCCAACAACCAGAGGGGAGAACTCTATGGTGCTTGTCCCAACATCAAGGTAACTGTGGGTGACATCAGTGATGTTCAGAATTTCTTTGTGCAAGACATGTCAACCTATCCTATCATTCTAGGGCAGCCTTACATTACTGCTGTTAGAATGGAGACACGAGTTATGGATGATGGTTCAGCTTATGCTAGGATACGTAGTAGAGACGGCAAAAGAGCTGTTCAGTTTTTGACCGTTGCTGCAGAACATGAGAGGAATCGTGACAGCTTGAGAGACCGTCCACTACCTAAGATTACTCAGGAGTTTAGAGAGTCTAAGGGTTTTGGCAGAGTACCATTGAAGAGCGAGACTTCAACGGTACAGTAGAGCTAAGATTCTCGCCTGATCCAGTAGAGCAGGAAGCTTTATCCACTAGCTTCTTAGGACTGACATCATGTGGATCAGTGTGTTATAGGAAGGTTGAGAATCTGAAGAGGTTTGAGAGGCAACATGTGAAGTATGTACAGCAATCTTTGTGGGATAGTGGAGAGTTAGCAAGAGATGAATACATATCTGGAGTGTTTGAAGAGCAGTATTTGGTAGATACTATAGGGGAGTTGAAATCTATAGTAAAAAGTTCTATAGATGATGTAGATAGAGTGGTGAGAGTGAGCTCCAAGGAGCTTTATGATGTAATTGATAAGTTTATAGATCGACAAGAGGTGTATGTGGAGACCAAGTATAAGTCAGTGGCAAAGAAAGTCAAACCAGTGGCTTTGCCTTTACCACTCGATTACAATCAGAAGATGGAGCAAGCTGCACGAGAACCGACGCTCAGAGGACCGAGAAGAATTGGGCACCAGTTCACAGAAACAACACTGAAGGAGCTGAGGATTGGAGGTGATGGATTTCTTACCGAGCAAGAGAAGAAGAGCTTCAGGGAGATGCTATCTAGGCATGGTAAGGCGTTTGCATTTGAGTCACATGAAGTAGGATGTGTAGATCCAAGTGTAGTTGCACCTATGGTAATCTTTACTATACCGCATGTGCCTTGGAATCTACGTCCTATCCCTGTGCCTAGAGCTCATCTGCCAAAGCTGATAGACTTGCTCAATGAGAGGATTAGGATGGGTATCTTGGAACCATCTATAGCTCCCTATTCTAGCAGATGGTTTACTGTTCCGAAGAAGAGTGGAGCTTTGAGATTCATTCAAGATATGCAGCCAGTTAACAAGGTAACTATCAGGAATATGGGTATAGGACCTATTGTAGACGAGTTTGCAGAGGCTTTTGCTGGTCGTGCTATCTATTCGATGGGAGACTTATATTCAGGTTATGATCAGTTTCAGTTATCCTCTGAAAGTAGAGACTTGACTACAATGAGGACACCTTTAGGGTTACTGAGGATGTGCACCTTGCCGCAAGGTGCTACCAATTCCGTAGCACATATGATGAATGGCATGAATAAAGTTTTGAGGGATTTCATTCCTGAAAAAACTATGCCATTCCTTGATGATGTGCCGATCAAAGGATGTGCTGAGGAGGAGAAGAATGAGGTAAAAGATCAGAGGGGGTGCCGTAAGTTTGTAGCAGATCACATAGCTGATTGTGATAAGATACTGAGTCGACTGGAAGAGGTTCATTTGACTTTATCAGGAGCCAAGTCTGTGTTTGGAGTACAAGAGGTGTTAATAGTGGGACATCTGTGTGGATCTTATGGTCGGAAACCTTGTCCAAACAAGGTTGATGCCATCCGAAGGATGAAGGAGACATGTGGATCGGTTACTGAGGTGAGAAGGTTTCTAGGAGCATGTGTGTTTTATCATATATGGATTCCACACTTTGCACATGTAGCAGATCCGTTGTACAAGTTGCTGAGGAAGGGACAAAGATTTCAGTGGCAAGAGGAGCAAAGCGAGTCTATGAGGAAGTTGAAGGATCTTTTGGCTTCACCACCAACTCTACGAAAGGTAACATATGAGTTGGGGAGATCTGTTATCCTTACTGTTGATACTAGTCCTATTGGCATTGGATGGGCTGTAGGGCAAGACGATGAGGATGGGAATAGATATGTGGTGCGTTTTGGTGCTAAGGTATTAAGTTCACGGCAGAGAGACTATCCTCAAGTCAAGAGAGAGCTATGGGGAGTAGTTACTGCGATGAAGAGTGACAAGGAATACTTGATAGGAGCACCTGTGGTTGTGGAGACAGATTGTTTACCTCTCTTGGGAATGATCACTAGCTGTACAACTCCAGATATTGCTATGTTGAGGTGGATAGCATATATCAAGTCCTTGAACCCAGAGTTTAGACATATTGCAGGGAAGGATAATCCTGTGACAGATATGTTATCAAGGGCTAGGTATTACGATGAGAAAGAAATGATAGATGATCAGGAGGATGTGGGAACAGAGTTCTATTCTAGTGCTCTTGCTAGAAGAGATAGAAGCTGTTTTGCAGCCTCGTTGGAGTTTTTTGAAGAAACTATGTATGATGGCGAGTGGTTGGATCTTGGGCGCTATTTGAGTTCACTGGAAAGGCAAGAAGGCTGGTCTGATGCAGATTTCAAGAGGATCCGTAGAATAGCTTATGGTTACTTTTTACATGGAGGACATCTATGGAAACGCCCTAAGCTACAAGGAGGTATACTGCAGCGGGTGGTATGTGACTTGGAATTGCAGCAGAAGCTGATCAAGGAGTTCCATGAGAGTTTATGGGCCGGTCATAGAGGAGTTTGGGCTACATTTGTCAAGATGAAGGAAAAGTATTGGTGGAAGGGTATGTATAAGGATGTAGTACAGTTTGTTTCATCCTGTATATCCTGCCAGATGTATTCCAACGTACGTCATCGTGATGGATTGCATCCTACTTATCCTTTAGCTATCCATTACAAATGGGTAGTTGATCTGGTAACTATGCCATTTGGACTTGGACAAATGAGGTATCTAGTCTTGGCTAGAGAAGATCTATCTAACCAAGTCGAAGGCCGTGCTCTGAGGACGAAGACCACTGCTAGTGTCTGCCGCTTTCTACTTGAAGATGTTATTTGTAGATATGGGTGTGTGGGAAAGATCACTGCAGATAGGGGTAAGCTGGATGCACAAGAAGCAGTTGAGTTCTTCAAGCGATTGGGAATCAAGTTGGCGTTAACCACTGCTTACAATCCTGAAGGGAATGGCAAGAGCGAACGAGGTCATCCGCCAATCATCAAAGCTTTGGTAAAAGCTTGCAAGGGTAAGATCCGTGAATGGCCTAGACTGCTACCATTTGCTTTGTGGGCAGATCGTACAACTCATAGTACCGTTACAGGTTACATGCCAGCAGAGTTGATACTAGGGCAAAAACCTGTGATGCCGATTGAGGAGGTTGTGCCTACTTGGAATGTTTTGTCATGGGAAGATGGTAGAAGTACGGAGGATCTTCTTGCATTAAGGATCCAGCAGTTAGAACGAAGACCTGAGGATGTTGCCAAAGCTGTGGAAAGGTTAAAGAATGCTAGAGAGAGAAACAAAGGCAGATTTGATAGAACGCATAGATTACGACCTAAACCAGTTAAGGAGGGTGATTGGGTGTTAGTCTATGATAGTAGTCTTGATAATCAGCATAGCGCTATCAGAAAGTTTTCCAAGAGATGGTTCGGACCTTATGTGGTGTTAGAAGTTTATGATAATGCCACATACTCTTTGAGAGAGTTAGATGGTGCAGTGCTCAAGATACCAGTCGCAGGGAAGAGAATCAAGCTCTTTAGAAGGAGAGGGGACGATCAGAACATTGCAGAGCTTACTGAGGATGAAGCTGAAGACTCAATGGAGGTTGAAGATGAATTTGAAGCTGAAGCTGAAGAGTGTTGATCTGGATCTGGCACATACCGGAGGATGTGCAGGTTCAGAGGGGGTGGATGTCGCGCTACTTGGCGGCTACATGCTTGACTTCTACTCCGACGCTTAGGTTTGGTAGTTCTAGAAGTTAGCTCATATTACTTCTAGTCCTTTATATATATGTTTGACACCTTTGCATACGGTGTTAATACTATTTTGAGTCCTAGTAGGCTGATAGTATGTTAGTTATCTTGTTCAAGCATTTGTGCGCTTGTGCAAGTGACTTCTTACTTGTCTATGACGTTCAATGTACATAACTTAGGGTTTCCATGCTGATAGGGGTTTGAGCTCATGGGTTGTACTTACTTGTCGCCCATGCACGCTTTCTAGCTAATTTAAGTTATTTTTCGGGGCTATGTGTCATTTTAGGTAGTTTAAGTTTTACGCTGGCACTCTAGGGGGCTTGACGTGGTAGCTTATGAGTGTAGATAAGTTACCAGGTAGTTTAAGGCACAAAAGGACAGTCAAGTGGAGCTATGAACTCCCATTGGTCCATTTTTGTCTTTTGTAAAACTCTAAGTTTAAAAATAGAGCTCTAGAGGAGAGTTCGAGCAATTGGTGAGGGATCTTGGAAATCTGAGAACACAGGAAGAGAGAGCTCGTCGTGCCAAGCACTGTCAGTGAAATTTTTGCTCGATTTGGATCAATAAACAAGGAGTTATGCCCAATTGAAGTTCGGATTGTGCCAAAACTGCATCACTTTTGTTGATTTTGGGGTTTTCGGTGCCAATTGCAGCAGAATTGAGGAAATCACTTCAAAACTTCGTGGTTGCGTTCACTGTCAGGAGGGCTACGACTGTCCAAAAAGTTTCGTATCATTTGAGTAACTGAGTAATTCAGGGCGGCCGCTGAAGCAGAGGGGGTCTGAAAAGCTCTTAATCTAGAGCAGCGACTTTAGAGAAGGAGATCTGGAGTTCTACAAACATTCAGGAGTCCCAACTTCACAGGGATGTTCAGCATCCTGTAGAATTCAAATACTGTGAGAAGATTTGAAATTCATCGAGCCAATTCTCTGTTCTATGTCTGAATAGCTGTCTAGGTACCAGAAATTGCCATAATTCTCTTATTCAGAACTTTTCTGTTCATATCTCCGTGTCAGAATTTGATCTCAGGTTGAAACTTCGTCTGTGAGTTCAGTAGTACCTCATTTGCATGTAGGGGAAGTTTAGAAGTCTAAACCTTCATAGTTTTCCTCTCTTTGAGTGTCAAAGTTCACCGCTTAAACCTATTACTACCAGTGAGACCTAAATTTCGCTTTTTGAGCATATCAGAGGATCCTACACTCCTGTGTGAGTGTTTATAGCTCCTGTTGTGACCTGAAAGCCAACCTCTTGAGTAAACAACCACAGCCAGAAGCCCGGCGCTTTCCTAGGTAGACGGATCACACTCCGACACCGGGAAGAAGCTGAAGCTTTCCAAGGTGATCGAGGGCCAACAGTTGGAAGACTTCCGAGAACTTCTGACGGAGTTCCAGGATGTCTTCGCATGGACCATAGAAGATATGAAGGGCATACCTCGAGAGTTGGGAGAGCATCGCATTGACTTGCTGGAGGGCGTTGTTCCTGCACGGCAGAGGCAGTATCGGCTTAACCCCAAGTACTCGCTTCTGGTGAAGGACCAGATCGACCAACATCTGAAGACGGGAGTCATCTTCCTAGTGCTTAGTAGTGAGTGGGTAGCTCCTATTGTCATCGTGTCGAAGAAACAGACAGGGAAGATCCGAGTGTGTCAGGACTTCCGGAAGCTGAACTTGACCACGAAGAAGGATCATCATCCCTTATCATTCACCGACTCTATGTTAGACCAGGTAGCAGGACATGAGTTCTACAGCTTCCTGGATGGATATTCTAGGTACAACCAAGTTTCAATCAGAAAAGAAGACAAGTTGAAAATCACTTTCACTACTGATTGGGACACGTACGCGTACAATCAAATGCCGTTCGGTTTATGCAACGCGCCCGCCACATTCCAGAGATTGATGATCACAATCTTCAAGGAGTATCTTCGCACTTTCATGGAGATCTTCTTGGATGATTTTTGCGTGTTTGGATCGAAGGAAGATCACCTGATATTTCTAAGGAAGTGTTTTCTGAAGTGTAGAGAACATCGTTTGGCTCTTCACCCTGAGAAGTGCTTCTTTGGTATGTCAGAAGGAATTTTGCTAGGACATAGGATTTCTGGAAGAGGCATAGAAGTCGACTGTGCTAAGGTAGAAGTCATTATGAAACTTCACCCACCTGCTAATCTGACTGAGTTGAGAAGCTTCCTGTGCAACGTTGTCGAGGCGAGAGTTTCCTGGGAAGGGCGAACCTTCTAGCTGTGATACGATCGTGAAGAGGAGGGCGAAAACCACACACGGAATACGGATCGCAAGAGAAAACACCACCACGTTCTCGATCTGGCCAAGATAAAACACGGCGTGCAAGTAGATCTTCAAATCCAGGTCAATCAGATTGCAAAGCTCACGTTCAGCAACTCAGAATATCAGAAAACTGCTCCTGTGAAGCACCAGCGCGTTCACCTAGAAGCTTCCCGTTTTCTTTTCAAAAAAGTATGCGTACAAGTTCTTGGTCTCCTCTCTACTCGATTCTACTCTCTACTCTCAATCCCTCGATATCAAAACTCTGATCAGACAGAAGTTCTCTTCAGACGTGACCTCTGTAAAATCTTCTCCTCAGCTCTACTGTTTCTCTCTACTCGATAGCTCCCGCACGATAAACTCTACACTGCTCGATGATCGACAAACTGCGATAATGCGATAATTTGCTCGACAATGGCTTGAGAATTCCCTCCCTCCGGAGTACACCCCTCTGGGTTTTCCTCCATCCTACGCAACCTTCAATGTCACCTGGCAAGGGTAAAAGACGCCCTAAACAGATGGCAGCAGAAAAATAACTCACTGATAATATATCTACACGTAAGAAGACTTTTTCACTAAGCCTCGCAGGTTCATCTGTACGGACGGCCACCGTCTCGGCTGTACAGTCAGCATCTGACACCTCCACTTGAAGTAACTCCGCCACGGCTACCTCTGGCCACCGGAATCACCTCGTTCTGACACGTGGAGCCCGAGTTATCACCATTGTCGTCTTCCGGCCCCCTTAAACTTTGAAGTACCGTAAGTATTGCCTCAGGTATCAGTTTCACTTGATTTTTCGACCCAAGTGAATAATATTTCGAACTCTACATTTTTCTATAAAAGAATTGGTACCGACTTGGAGTATCTTTGATGCCATCTCGCTACCCCAGGACTTAGAGGGCCGCAACCGAATTCGTACTAATTACCCCGCCAACCCGAAGGTGAGAGGTCCATTTCGAAACCCGGTGGTAATCTCCCTCTAGCATCCACACTAGGTGACTGCACTAGTGCAGGGGTAGACGGAGGCGTCCCGCATTCACGGTACGTTTAAGGGACATCTAGTGTCCCGCCAACCCGAAGGTGAGAGGTCCATTTCGAAACCCGGTGGTAATCTCCCTCTAGCATCCACACTAGGTGACTGCACTAGTGCAGGGGTAGACGGAGGCGTCCCGCATTCACGGTACGTTTAAGGGACATCTAGTGTCCCGCCCCTAGGCAACTTGGTGCCCCTCATATTCCCCCGAAGGGGCCAGCCTACTCCAAGCCGGTTGTGAGTCTGAAGGGATTTGATCCGGAGACCTCCTCCCTACAAGTTTCTCAGCTACACCACGGAAGCTGATCTCACAACTGGTTTTGAAGACCAGTTTCTAAGCTAATATGCTAGAAAGCTGCGGTATTTCGTCTTTCCTTTGCTAACACGAAGTGCCATAACTTTCTCTAGACATGCTCTTTTTGTACATTTCGAATTTTAAACAAATACTACATACTACAATCTACATGAGAAAAATCTAAAAAGTATTTTTCGAACTCACTCTGATTTATGGTAAATTTCCCGGTATCAGAAATCTTGTAGAAGAACTCCAAGTAACTTTTCGCCTGCAACTCCGTTTGCAACTTTTGAACATACCACGGTGATCAGCGTGACGAGACCTACGCCGTGGTGTTTTCAGATTTTCGAATGCTCACTTCCTCCAGAATCGACTTCTCTGAGGTCTTAGTTTCACTCAGAGAGACTAACTTTTAACTAAGAGGTGAATTATTCACTATGTAGAATAATTCACATCACGACAACGTAAGATACTACAGGAGGTTTATTGACAGATACGCAGAGGTAGCAGGAAGACTCACCAAGTTGCTGAAGAAGGATGAACCATACATTTGGTCTTCTGAGCAGCAGGAAGCATTCGAAGAAATGAAGAGGCTTCTGTCGAAATCCCCTGTCCTAAGACCACCTGATTGGGAGAAAGTCTTCCACATTTATGTGGATGTTTCTGCATTCGCCATAGGGGTGGTGTTGAGTCAGAAAGATGAGAAGAAGAAGGATTATCCCATCTACTACGCGGGAAGACAACTCAGTGATGCGGAGAAAAAGTACTCGACAACTGAAAGGGAGTGTCTTGGCATGATTTACTCCTGTAGGAAGTTTAAGCACTATCTTCTAGCCAACCCGTTTGTCTTCTATGTGGATCATTTTTCTTTGAAACATCTTGTGAAGAAGGCAGATTTGTCTGGTAGGATAGCTAGGTGGATTCTTCTACTCCAGGAATTTACTTACACAGTTGAGTACAGGCCTGGAAGACAGCATGTTAATGCTGACTACCTATCCAGATTAGAGACGGAACGACGAGAAGATGAGGTGGAAGACGAGTTCCCTGACGAGAAGCTGTTTTCAGTCTTCACAAAGACGCTTTCATCTGAGGGGGAGCGTACCGCCTGCTTCCCAGAAGACGAGACTAGATCTTCTGATCCAGTCTTTACGACTTGCACAGAAGAGTCGATCTTCAGGGACTTGAGGAAGTTCTTGGAAGACCAACAGTATCCCGAGGGATTGGATGCGGAGCAGAAGGCTGTCTTCTTACACAAGGCAGGTCCTTACGCCATCTTCCAAGGTATCCTGTTTCGGAAGGGACATGACGAGAAGCTAAGGAGATGTCTTGAGCCTTCAGAGATTAAATCAGTGATCACAGGTCTTCACTACGAAGATGCTGGGGTCACTACGGGCTGAAAACCACAGTGAAGAAGATGTTAGACGTCAGATACTGGTGGCCGAACATGTACCGCGACACTTTTCATGAGATAAGGAAATGCGATGCGTGCCAGAGGGTGGGAAGACCAACAGCTACTACTAGGTGACCTCTTACTCCCATTCTTCCGCTTGCTCCTTTTGAAAAGTGGGGAATCGACTTTGTTGGGTCTATCGCCCCGATGGCTAGAAGAACACGAGCAAGGTATATTCTGATAGCTACCGACTATGCTACCAAGATGGTGGAAGGTGAAGCAACAAGGAAGAACGACGCCGCCGTAGTAGCCAAGTTCCTCTGGCATAACATTATCACTCGGTAAGGATGTCCGCTGGAATTGGTATCAGATAAGGGTACTCATTTTTTAAATGAGACTATCTCCTTCCTGATCCAATACTTCAAGATTAAGCATCGGAAGACGACGCCATACAACTCGAAAGTGAACGGATTGACGGAGAAGTCGAACGGTCTTCTGTGTAACTTACCTGTTAACCATGCGTATGATTGGGACACGAAATTGCCATCAGTGTTATGGGCTTTTAAGATTTCACCCAAAGTCACGACCCAGAAGACACCCTTCTACCTAACTTATGGCATGACACCTATTGTGCCCCTCGAGTTAGAGGTCCCTACTTACAGGTTAGCAGTAACCGAACGCATGCAAGAGGAAGAAAGCCAGGAGCAGCGTCTTCTGAACTTTGTAGAGTTTGAAGAAGACAGGAATGCAGCTTTGGAGAAGACGTACGAGGTACAAGCGCAACGTAAGGTGAACTACGATGGCAAGCTGAGGAAGGTGACCGTCGTGGATGGGGACTTGGTTCTTCTCTACGACAACCGACATCTTAAGTTCTCCGGGAAACTTCATCTTCGCTGGATGGGTCCTTACCGCGTCTTGGATGTCTTCGACAATGGCTCCTTGCAGTTGGAAGAGTTGGACGGTACATTGATGACCACTCGTGTAAATGGGTGGCGTGTCAAGAAGTACTGGACGTGAACAGAAGTGCTAAAACACTGATGTTTGCGGGACGCAAACATGTGAGGATGGGCGTATGTGGTGCCCACAAATTACAGGATTCACGAATTTTTGAAATTTTTAAGAATAATAACTTGTTTGTATAACTGAAGAAGCATTGTTACTTAAGGTTACGTCTTCCTTAGCAGGAAGATGATCTTAAGGGTTGTTTGTAATAATAAGTTGACTTCTTCGGAAGACGACAATCTTTGAAAGAGCGTCTTCTCAGTTGCGTCTTCGGAAGACGGGAAGACGGCGGAAGACACCCATCTTCCGGAAGACAGCGACCGCGAAAGTCTAACCATGAATTTCTAGGTAAGAGAGTGGGTGTACCTACTAGGTAACACCAAGGTGGTAGGTAGGTCGGGTAAGCCACCTAGGATCGAAACCCCTAATCTGCGGGGAAGATGCGCAGGAAGCGCATTAGCGCATTCCAACTTCCCGCAGCAAGCACGCTCTTCAGAAGATCAAAATCAGCGAGGTGAGCTTCGAGTGAGGAAATCAGCAAGGAGAAATTGAGTGAGGACATAATGATTAGAAGCTAGCAAGAAGGCGAGGTCGAATTGCTGAAGCGCAGGAAGCATACTGAGTGAAACGCGTTTCCTGAGAATCTCCCGGAAGCTGACATTGGAAGCAGCTGAGTGGAATCGGAGGTGGACGGCTTGATCGATTGAGGCGTAGACTGGAGCTGACGACGGAGGCAGCTCAGTGGGGTCGCATTGGAGCTGGGTGTGAAGCCTTGGTTTTTCGTTTTGTTAATTAATTGATTAGTTGTAAAGTAAATAAGAAGAATAGATGATAGAAGATAAACGATATAAGTAGAATAGTGTTAATTAGAAGTTTAGTGAAGAACCTCAGTTCTGGAGGAAGTTATCAAATCCATGGAGACACTGAAAGATGATTTTCTCATAGATGAATTCCTCGGGCGAAGAGCTTTCTAACGATATGTTGTGCGAGGCAATCGGAGACCGAATGACGAAGTTACAGCCGACTGAAGAATGTCAGTCGTCAAGAGGAAAACCTAACTTCGGCACGTGCAGGAAAGTCTATCGCGGGATATAAGCAAGGTAACAAGTTGTTTACTTTACTGTTTTACTATTCCCAGAGCGAGCGATAGCAGGGCGCAGAGAGCCGCATTTACCGAACGCCGAAGTACATCAGTTACGGGCAAGGAAGCCAATTCGCGAGTGATCGACGAGGAAGCCAATTTGCGAAGAAGTACATCAGTTACGGGCGAGGAAAGGTTTGCAGCGAGGAATCCGTTTGTAGCGAAGATCGTTGCAATGATCCTAGGGATGCGCGGGATGCAGACGACTAAGGCGCCGAGGCTCCGAGCCTTTGAAATTAATCGACTAGCTCTTCGTCGTTATGACAAGGACCTCGAGGAAATGGGGTTATCGTTCCTCTTGCTTCCTTGGTGGGGGATGGTTTCCTCTAAATTGGTGCATGAGTTGAAGATTTGCAAGCAACATCCGGCCGATGATCACTATGGGCGACCCTGTAACTGGACCGAAGCTCACTGGACCAGTGTCTTGGGAATCGACGATGCGGGTCGGGAAGGTGACCTTCTTTTTGACACCATAGCTGCCGCTGCTTCGCCCGAAGCAGTGAAGACCTTCCCGAATCTGTTCAAAGAATTACCTCTGGGGAGGAACGGCTACCGGACAAGCGATTACTGCGATCCGAAGAAGAAAGAAGTAGCCGATGCGATTATGGCGATCTTCAGGCCACGAAGAACGACATACATGTCGAACTGGCAAATCAACTTCATCGAGCAGCTCTTCGCCGGACGAAGAGCACATTGGGCGAGGATCATCCACCGACATGTGCTGAAGCTTTGGAACGCGAATGACTTGGCGTACATAGGACCCTTTGTATCGGTGTTCTATATGGGGATGGGGTTGCTATCTGAGGCACAACAGACGAAGTTAGGCTTTACCGCAATTGCCGAGGATGAAGAATTTCAAGTAGTGCAGACTCCAGCCCGAGACGCTCAACTTGAGAAGTTCTTCGATGAAATTGAGGCCGAGGAAGCAACGCCCGAAGCAGCGACCGAAGTAGTGGCTGATACTACGCCGAGGCAGGAGGCATCGACTTCAACACCAGCTGCAGAGAAGACGCCCGAAGCAGTTACTCCGGCCGAAGACGAAGATGTAGTCGAGGTATCTCCTCCGATTCGCAGGAGTGGAAGGAAGAAACCTCTGGAAGAGACGCCGAGGTCTGTGCAGAAGTCACGGAAGAAGATGAAGATGACGAAGACGGTTCGGGCCGATGATGAAGTAGTTGAAGAGGCGACCGAGGAAGCCGAGGAAGGGAGTACTCCTCAGATGGAGAAGGACGTTGCCACTACACCGAAGAGCGCTGTTTCTCCATCGACAGTTGGTGAGATCGAGCGATTAGCTTCTTCGGCGGACTACCTCAGGGATGTAGTCGTACCGCTACTACACAGCTTGGAAGCGAACCGCGGGACCTACGAGAAAGTCGTCGGTAGGAAGCTGAACCTGGCAGAGTTAGTGCACACGATGCACTTCGGCCGAGGTAATTGGAAGGAAGAGAAGGAGAATCTGAGAGCTGCACTTCGCATGGCCCAGAAGGAGGCGCAGACGAGGACCGATGAACTGAACAGTGTGACATCAGAGAAGGAGGAACTTCTTTGGCAGAAGATTGATCGCGACAACGAGCATGAGAAAGTTCTGTCTTTGATGAAGAAGGAGTTGGACGAGGTACGACTTCAACGGGATAGGAACCTGGATGTTGTCGCGGAGATGACGCAGGAGATCGAGGATCTGAAGCGACGCACAATCAAGGCCGAGGAACTGAGTGCTCAACTTCGGAGTAGGGTCGAGCCAGTGTTCAAGAACTACTTCGCCGTTGAGCTGGACACCGAAGAAGTGGGATTTCTCCGCCAGGTTAGAGAGGAGTTCTTAGCTGCAGATGCGGAGGGTACTTCAGCTAAGAACCGGGTAGCTAGGTTAGGACAGCGAGTAGTTAGAGAGCTTAGGGAGGTTAGAGCAACCGTAGAGTTCTCAGTTTGTGAGATAGGTAGAGAGTTAGCAGTAGAAAGCGGTGTCGTTCCTGGTGTCGTTTCGGATACAGGACCTTCATCCGACGGTCCAGAAGTACGCCCGACTTCTTAGGAAGAAGATCCGTCATCTTCGGGAAAATCTGTATATAAGCGTTGTGTTGTTCGTATTCAGGACCTCTATGTGTTTTATCATTTTTGAGTTTTCTATTTCCTGAGTTTACGGAGCCATTGAGTGTTTTGTCTTCTGCGAAAGATTTACCTACGAAGTATCGTAGTTTGCTGTGGTAGGAGTTAGTCTGGGTGCCGAAGAATTTGCTGTTGACATTTGAAACCAGAGTAGAACGTTTACGGCGAGGACTGAGAATAGACCAGCATCTGCGGAGTTAGTTTCCTACGAAGACGTTCTTGGGCGAAGTTGAATGCGGAAGAAGTTGTTCTTTGGTGGAACACTTAGGAAGGAGTTCAGTCTGGTACTTCGGCGGAAGAAGAGTCTTCTTCGCCAGAGTTTTCCGAGAACAGTAGTAGTGAAAGTAACTTAGTGTGAAGATACTTAGCGTTTATGTTGTTAGAGGCTACTTAGTAGCACTTCAGCAGTACTTCCTCGTGTGACATTTTCGTCCGTGGCTCTGTTTCTCTGTTGTTCATCTGTTTCTTGAGGTCCCTGACCTGTTTAGTACCTGTTATGTTTGTTTGTCAGGATTATCAACTCTGTCTTGTTGGATAGATCTGAGTTTGATCTCTACCGGGACTGATTTCTGCCCGTGAGAATAAAAGACAACTATAAAGAATCACCTTTGTTACGTGTTTACTACTTTTGGATGATCTTTACTTGCATCTCTGTGGGTTCGATCCTTAAATTACTATTTTCGAACATCTTTTGGTTTTCTTGTGTGTTACACTGGGACCAGAGCCAGAAGCGCACGGAAGGTCGAAGGCAACTCGGGAAGCAGAAGAAGACTGTAGAGGTTCTTCCCACGTTCTTTCCCCTTCCCACTTCTTCTCGCCTTGTTTGGTATCCCCCGCGCTTCCCCGGTTGTTTGCAGGCAGCCTGATCGATTACCCCCATCCCCATTTTTCCTATTGGGACATTGGGTGCGGAAGCGCTGTCCAATTTCTGTCAGACATCTTCTTGATTCTTCATGAGTTCAATTCGAGCTTCCCTACCCATCGTCCTCAAATTGACGATCTCAGCTATCGATTTCCCTACCCGATTACTCCTCTCCTCCCGAAACTTGGAACAGAAGACGCTTCGGAAGATTGGAACATCTTCGGAAGACTGTCTTCGGAAGTCGACTGTACACAATTTGTATCAAGAGTGGATTTGTGTTGCTTTTGTGTTAAGAGAGGCTTGGTACGAATCCTGAGTGGCGTGGTGAGTTGTTTTGTTATTTTGAGAAGATGGAAGTCGGGAACTAGGCCTGTGCCCCCCGGTCTTCCAAGCTTCTCAAATCCACATCTTCCTAGAGAGACTAGAAGACTGGAAGGCTGGCAAAATGCGCGAGAAGACGTGAGGGTCCATTTTGGGTCTCTTCTGTCCGACCCATAGCAGCCGTTCCTTCTTCTTCCCAAACTTAGGAAGAGAGTCGTGAGAAGTCTTGCTGGCAGAATCTGGAGAGAATGGTCGAGGGTCATGTCTTCCTACCAAGCAGCAAGCTTCTTCTGAGTGTGTATGAGAGGTGAGAAGTCAGAAGAACAGAGTGCAACTGTCTTGAGTCTGTTGTGAGGATAGATTACGCGTAGGAAGAACAAGACAGGTGAGACCAGTGAAGGGAAGCTCGACTTCGGGAGGTCTTCCGAGAAAGACATTGAATCGGAAACTGTCCCGGGTGTTTTCCCAGAGGCCACTGTCACCGCAGGAGCCCGCAACCATCTTCTGAACCTGTTATGCACTCTTCGTGAATCTTGTATCTTCTAATAGGAAGTATGATGTAATGCAAGGTGGGTTGTCTTCTTGGTAATCCATGCGAGGCCTTGCTTAGTTAGGATTGTTTAGATATAGCTCGGAAGACGAGAGCTATCTAGGAAGTACTGTTAGAATCCCGGAAGACGGAGTAGCTGTCTTATGGAAGACTAGTTTTGTCTTCTGAGAAGTAGAAGCTAGACTGTGGGCACTTGGGAAGGACTGAGCCTCCAGCTCACAATAAACACGTGTGGCTTAGTGCAACAGAGTTTTCAAGCATGTCGATGCATCCGCGAGGTTTGGTGTTACCAGCGGCAGAATTGGCCGAGGCCACTCCTTTCCTCAAGGAGTTGGGTCTCGACTTCTTCATGTGGGATTGGAACCTCGCCGACCAGGGACTTCTGGAGGAGGTGTGGGCAGCGTTACCACCCCGCAATCGTGTACCTACGAAGGCAAGAGTAGCTCAAGGAAGATCATCTTCCTGGTCGACACCTCCGAGCGAGTGGTGGAGATGAACCTGTCTTCCGCAGGAAGAAGGCTGGAAGAGTTCAGCGCCTTCTTCCACTCAGAGATCCAGCCAGCCATGGAGTTTCTGGAGAAGAGAGCGAAGGCTCAGGAGAAGCCCTTGCAACCTGGTTTCGGTCTGCGCACCTTGCTGCGACCGGAAGAAGACCAGAAGAAGACGGAGTCGCTGGAAGCTAGTCTCCACACCACGGAGAAGCTCGCAGCAAGATACAAGACAGAAGCAATCGCGTCTGCCAAGGAGCTGGTGCAGCTTCGGAAGAGCAACCAGGAGTTGCAGGCGCGTGTACAACAACGCGATCAGGAGGTTCTCCGAGTGCGGGAGAAGATCACCGCCCTCGCAGAGGAGAAGATGACATGGGTGACGCAACAGGAAGCCACAGAAGCGCGAGTTGCAGCTGAGAAGACGCAGCGGGAAGCAGCGGAAGCTCGTGCACAGGAGATGCTAGCACAGTCGGTGGAAGCGCTTCGGAAGAAGTTCAACTTCACCGCGGGTAGGAAGTTGCTCACCCTGGCTAGAGGATGGGACAGCGAGTCCAGAGCATGGTTGGTAGAATGCAGGGAGAGCATGTTCAGGTACTTGGATCGGCAAATAGAAGGAGTGAAGACACTCTATGGTCTTCCCTCGCTTCCGACACCTGCAACTGCGTCTTCCCAAGCTCCAGCACCATCTATTGGATCCGGAATGGAGAAGGAGGAGTTCGACCTCGCTGTGCACTTGGTAGTGACAGCGTTGGAAGCCGAGAAGACACCGGAAGACGCTCCGGAAGACAAGATGTCTTCTGGAAGACAGGAAGACGAGCCGTCTTCTCAAGTATTCCGCGTGGATGAAGCGACTTCCCCGGACCTCTATGAGGTCGCCATGGTCCCTAGTACCGCACCCGTGCCTCAGAAGACCGAAGACGCATCACTCGACTTTGCTTCCCAGAAGACGCTCCCGTCTTCCGAAGCAGAAGCCGAAGCCGAGGAAGACGCAGCCGCAGCGACAGCAGGGCCAGCGAAGAACGATGAGGAGGAAGCCACCTCAGTGACACCCGAGATAACTGCAGGGCTTTCTAGCTTATCAGAAGCCGCGTTATGAGCTCCGATAGGAGCAGATCAGGTAGAGGTTGCCTCCGTTGTCGGGTTGAGAGTCTTCCTGAGAAGGGCGAACCTTCTGGCTGTGATATGAGCTTGAAGGCTGTGTTTAATCTACTCAGGGAAGCGTTGGGCTTCAGGCTGGGGCTGGTTTACTCAGAGGATAGGCTTCAGGTCTCAAGGTGATACTGAGAAACACTCATATAAGTCTCTAGGCTCTTCTGATATGTTCAGGAAGCAAAGTTCAGGCTTAACTAGCAATGATAAGATCAGATGGCGAACTTTGACACTCAGGATTGAGAAATATGTGAAGGTTCAGACTTCAGAACTCCTCCTACATGTAAATGAGGTTCTACTAGATACACATACGAAATTTCAGCTTCAGATCAATTCAGAGCACTAAGATATGAGCAGAAACTTTCTGAGTAGAGAAATTACGGCAGTTTCTGGTACCCAGACAGCTATTTCGACCTATAACAGGGAATTGGCTCGATCACTTTGGGAAATTCTTACAGGACTTGCAGTACACAGCTTGCTGAACACTCCTGTGAAGTTGGGCCTCCTGATTCCACACAGAACTCCAGATCTCGCTCTCCAAAGTTGCTGCTCCAGATTGAGAGCTTTTCGGACCCCTTCTACTTCAGCGACCGCCCTGAATTACTCACTCACTCAATTGACATGAAAATTTGGAGACAGTCATAGCCCTGCTGACAGTGAACACCACCACGAAGGTTTGAAACGATTTCCTCAATTCTGCTGCAAATGACACTCAAAACCCCAAATTGAACAGAAATGCTGCAATTCTGACACAAATCGAACTTCAATCAGCCATAACTCCTTGTTTATTGCCTCAAATCGATCAAACTTTTCGCTGACAGTGCTTGGCACGACGAGCTCTATCTCCCTGTGCTCTCAGATTTCGAAGTCCCTTCACCAAATGCTCGAAACCCACTCTAGAGCTCTGTTTCTAAACATAGAGTTTTACAAAAGACAAAAATGGACCAATGGGAATTCATAGCTCCATTTGGTTGTCATTTTGTACCTTAAACTACCTGGTAACTCAATTCAACCCATATGCTACCACGTCAAGTCCCCTAAAGCGCCAGCGTATAACCTAAACTGCCTAGAACGACACATAGCCTTGAAAGTAAACTAAAACCAGCTAAAAGCGTGCATGGGCAACACGTAAGTACAACCCATGAACTAAAGCCCTATCTACATGGCAAATCAACCTACTAAGACCCAAAATATATAACATCCTCAAGTGTCGACATCTTTGAGGTCCCAACTCTACTCAGAGAGACTAACGCTAGACAGAGAGGTGAATTATTTACAATGTAAAATGATTCACATCACGACACCGTGCAATCAGAGTAGATAGTAACCGAAGTGACACACTCTCAGTTTAGTAGGACTGAACATGCTATCTTAAGGGTGGCAGTTTTCCATGTAAAATTAGTTAGGACACCATGTGGCAACATAGGTAGCGTAGGAGAAACAAGATGGATGGCTAATTAGGAAAGGGGAACCGATTGCATGTGGGTTGGCAGCCTCCTGTCAGCGCCCCTCTCTCCCTGGTGATCGCCTCCTCTGATTCTCACGGCAGCGACATAAGTAGGATTGCAGCATAGGAATGGAGCTAGCTGCTGCACACCCATATCGATTCTATGGTGCAGGCAGACTAGACACATTAGAGACACATGACAGATAGTTCTTGGCACACTACACCCGTCGTTGGAAACATACGAATAGTCTTGGAATACACAGGAGGGGTCTGCATGCTCGTACCAGCAGTGGTTCGAAGATGTAGATAGAGGTAGTGGACAGTTTAGAAGTAGGGAACGGCATCCTCGTGCAGTCCTGTTGACTAGACTGGTGTGTCGAGGAGTAGACGTAGGAAGTAGAGGGAGTGAGCTTCCCAATGCCAATGTGACTTCTTCTCGAGGAATAGATTGTTGATTTGAGTGCAGAAGCTTAATCCGTGTCTTCTGGATGGTGGGTTCCTTGAATTCGCTCCCAATTGTGCATGGGAAGTGTTCTTCTTGAGTGGCGATGACTGTCTACAGTTGTGGAAGTGTAGCTTGGCTCGTTCAGTAGAGCACTTGGGATCTACGTACGGACGGTCTTATGGGTAAGGGATCCCAGAAGACAGAGTAGCCGGAGCAGCGAAGAGAAGAAGAAAGAAGTCTTCTTCCCGCAACAAAAGACGACATCCTCGAATAGAAGACGGTGCCATTGTATTCACGTTTGTTGTCTTCCTCCCCAAACTATTACAAGCAGGATGGCTTGTTAGTCAGGATCCGGACTAGAAGCCTGTCGGAATCTTAATTTCCTCTTTTCATCTTGTTTTCTCTTGTTTGGATTTCCTCTTCTTCCCCATCTTCTACCATCTTCTCCATCTTCTTACCTTCTTCTAGTGAGCTTCCGAGACTTCTATTGAGCTTTCGTGAAGGTGAATGTCGTTGTAGTGCTGCAGGAAGATCATTTCCGTAGGCAGAAGCCTGGGAAGGCTACAGGGGGCATACACCCTGTGATTAATCTAACCCGTTGGAATGTAAGTGAGAGAGCGATGTGTGTTAGCCGTTGCTAGTCAACTTCTGCGAAGCAGGACAGTCTTCTGGAGGTGCGAGAAGACGAGCTGAACCGCCAGAAGACGAGAAGCGCTTCGGGAAGACGGTACTGAGAAGACCGGAAAAAGTGACCTAGAAGCAGGAAGATCGTCTTCCTGAGCTTCCATGTGAATAGTTGTGTGATATTTTAGCTAGTAGTTGGTTGTTTAGGTCCAGAGCACCTTTTGGCGTATCTGGAAGACGCGTGGTTTTGTGAGAAGACGAGATTTCTAGGCAAAACCCGTGTGTTTGTGTGTTTGAACAGATCTTAGAACTTAGAGCAGCGTTACTTGTGCAAATCCTCTGTGGGAACGATATCTTGTATACTAAATGGGCAAAAGGAGTAATCCTGTGTCACTACATCAACTACCCCTCCGATCTCTCAACCTCCACGATCGCCACCGATGAATCTGCAAATGTCGTGCCTATCTCTCACTCAAGGGTCACCTCTGATGGTTTTGATGGAAGCACACCATGAATCTTGAAAGGAAAAATGCTAAGTTCACTCATTCATACACCCACAAACTTATCAACTAAAAATCTCCTTAAACACATCAACTAAAATCCTCCATTCTAACGACGTCTCTCAAGTTCTCACATGCTAAAAATATCCCACACTCTCTATTTTACTCAAGTTGTCATTACGACAATGTGAAAACAAGGATAAGGAGCTCTTCTCTACTCCTCTATTTATACATTCTAGGTTTTTACTTTGGTACCCTCTGGTAACTCAGCCGTAACTACTTTTATCGGGTTTTACTAAGATATTACTTCAGGTAAAAGCATTAATCACATGGGCTTCTTACTTTTTCACATGGGTTTATTCCTTCAAAGTCAACAACTTCTAGAAGGATTCTGAAATATTCTCAAGAAATCTCGAATTTCCACCCCCCCTCTACACTAGGACCCACTAAAAAGGAAACATGTGGAATCTCTTCTTGTTTTTAATGCCCACAAAGTCCACAACTTTAATCCAACCACTAATATCAAGTCAAAAAGGAGATAAGGGATACTTTCCACCTCCTTTCTACCTTTTAGACAAGAGGACAAGATAGTAGTGCTCACTCTTTAGCAAATATCTGAATTCTGTCAAAAGTACAGCTAAGTTTAATCATAACTAACTTTTAGCTAGTCATGACTAACTTGATACCTCCTTAAAGTACTTTGGTAGCAAATAAACATTCTCAACACTTAGTTATAACTAAACACTTTACTAATAGACAAACTTCGTATGTGTAACATAGGTCGTTACAGCTCCTTCACCTCTTTCCTAAGGGGAAGGCGCAGAAGACGAGGTACCTTGGAGATCAGGACGTGGAGTTCTTGGAAGCAGTGTGTGCCGAAGAGGACATCAACTGGGGTGCATTCTTCCACGCTTATGTACGAGCAGAGCTGGTGTACTTAGGTACCCCGGCATGAGGACATCTTACTCCATTCTTCTGTTACTTGTACTGTAAATCCTCCACGATCTCATCGATCAACTACCCCCCGATCTCTCAACCTCCACGATCGCCACCGATGAATCTGCAAATGTCGTGCTTATCTCTCACTCAAGGGTCACCTCTGATGGCTTTGATGGAAGCACACCATGAATCTTGAAAGGAAAAATGCTAAGTTCACTCATTCATACATCCACAAACTTATCAACTAAAAATCTCCTTAAACACATCAACTAAAATTCTCCATTCTAACTACGTCTCTCAAGTTCTCACATGTTAAAAATATCCCACACTCTCTATATTACTCAAGTTGTCATTACGACAATGTGAAAACAAGGATAAGGAGCTCTTCTCTACTCCTCTATTTATACATTCTAGGTTTTTACTTTGGTACTCTCTGGTACTCTCTGGTAACTCAGCCGTAACTACTTTTACCGAGTTTTATTAAGATATTACTTAAGGTAAAATCATTAATCACATGGGCTTCTTACCTTTTCACATGGGCTTATTCCTTCAAAGTCAACAACTTCTAGAAGGATTCTGAAATATTCTCAAGAAATCTCGAATTTCCACCCCCCTCTACACTAGGACCCACTAAAAAGGAAACATGTGGAATCTCTTCTTGTTTTTAATGCCCACAAAGTCCACAACTTTAATCCAACCACTAATATCAAGTCAAAAAGGAGATAAGGGATACTTTCCACCTCCTTTCTACCTTTTAGACAAGATGACGATAGTAGTGCTCACTCTTTAGAAAATATCTGAATTCTGTCAAAAGTACAGCTAAGTTTAACCATAACTAAGTTTTAGCTAGTCATGACTAACTTGATACCTCCTTAAAGTACTTTGGTAGCAAATAAACATTCTCAACACTTAGTTATAACTAAACACCTTACTAATAGACAAACTTCCTATGTGTAACATAGGTCGTTACATTTTACCCCCGGACTAAATTTTCGCCCCATCTTTGGAGTGAAGAGAGAACTTTCGTCGATGAAACAACTTCAACTTGTCATGATTTATCCGATCGAATCTCTTTCCTCCCAGCTCTTGAAGGTCATATGTGAAGTTGCTCCACACCTTATCTATAACAAAAGGACCAAAATATCTCGGAAGAAACTTCTTCCTAACCCTCTTGAATCTGATAGCATCATACGACATTACCCAATCTCCTATTTGAAAAAGCTTTACCTCCCTCTTGCCCAACCGTTTGTCGTAACTCTTCTTTTGATACGCTTGAGCTCGTTCCATCCGGATCATTGCTACCGCTCGGGTCTATTCCAACTCCATGAGTTGTTCTCTTCTTGATCTGATCACGTCTTCTCCCCTCGACCTTTTCAACTTTCGTTGAATAGTTTGAAAAGTATCCAGTTCGAATTGGATCGGCAACTTGGACTCCACTCCATAAACTAGTCGAAATGGAGAATACCCAGTAGAAGTCTTTGTTGTCGTTCGGTACTCCCATAAGATGGCATGTAGCCTCTTATCCCAAGTATGTTTCGCAGTCTCAACACCAGCATCTTTGGCGAGCATCATACAAAGTGTAAGATTGGTCTTCTCCGCAAGACCATTAGCATTTGGTTTGTATGAGGTCGTTACTCGTGCCTAGATAGAAAAGTGTTGTAGCATAGCAGTAGTCATGCTCTCTACAAACTCTCCTCCTCTATCCGAAACCAACTCTAATGGACATCCAAATCTTGTGATGATCCTCTCCCATAGGAATCTACCGACTTCTGTTTCATTGGTCTCTCTCAAAGATCTAGCCTCTACCCACTTGGTACAATAGTCAGTGACGACTACAATGTATCTATTGCCTCGAGGTGTCTTATTAAGAGGACCTACAAAGTCAATACCCCACTTCTCAAATGGCCCTAATATTGAAATTGATCTTAAAGGAGGTGTTCTAGTAGACTTCAAAGCAAATGCTTGACATACGTCGCAAGTTTTGCAATAGTCTAAACACTCCTTGAAGATCCCTCTCCAATGATAACCAGCATCCAAAATCTTGAAGGCTGTTATCTTACCCGCAAAGTGACCTCCACAAACAGTACCGTCGTGAAACTCGTGCATTAGCTTGAACGTCTCCTTCTGACCAACTGCTCTCCTTAGTAAGCCATCTGCTCCTTGATGAAATAGAATTCCCTCCACCATGGTGTAAAGTTTTGCATCTCTTGATCAACGCGTTACGTTCTCGAGTATGCATACCTTCTGGAAAAGAGTCATTTGCAAGGAAATTCTAGATTTCCTTGTACTCGTCCGGTATCTCCTCAATGCTTGTGATGGTCATCAGATGCTCGTCTGGAAATGAATCATCAAACGGTTCTTCTCCCTCATCATCATAAGCCCTCGACAAAAGATCAACATTCGCATGCTTTTTCCCTGGTCTATCTACGATCACGTAGTCGTATTCTGTTAGAAAAATCTTCCAACGAGCAATACGACCTTCGGCATTAGACTTATTAAAGATATACTTTAAAGCCTTGTGATGTGTGACTATGGAAAATTTTCCTCCTAGCAAATAGTGTCAAAATTTCTTCAATGCAAAGATCACCGCTAATCTTTCTCGTTCAGTCACGGAGTAATTCTTCTCCGCTGGCACCATCTACCTACTAGCATAAGTTATAGGATGATCATGCCCATCTTCATCTAACTGACTTAATGTACACCCGATAGCTACATTGGAAGCATCCGTATACAGAATAAATGCTTTACTCCACTCAGGTTTAGCAAGTATAGGAGCTGTCACCAATGCCTTTTTCAGCTCCTCAAATGCTTTCTTTGCCTTATGATCATGCACTATCAAGTCAAAATCAACTCCCTTCTTCATGTACATAGTCAAAGCTATTGCTTTGTTTGAGAAGGAAAAGACAAACCTACGATAATATCCAACCATCCCAAGAAACTGTCTCAACTTTGTCAAGTTGATTGGAAATGGAAGATCCACAATCTTCTTCACCTTCTCAAGATCTACCGCAATCCTCTTCTTGGAAATGATGTGTCTTAACAGCAGACCTTCTTCGCAGCCAAAGATGCACTTCTCTGGATTCAAAGAAGCGTTAGCTTGCTGCAACCGCTGCAAAAATTTGATCACATGATCAAAATGGTCCTCCTTTCTTCCGTACACACAGAAATCATCAATGAAATCACGAAAAAACTTCCTTATGAATGGTTCGAACACCTTGTTCATGAACCTTTGAAACGTGACCGGAGCATTACACAGTCCGAATGACATCACTCGAAATGCAAATGTTCCCCAAGGAGTAGTGAAAGTAGTCAACTGCTGGTACTCCTAGGCTATCTTGATCTGGTTGTATCCACTATAACCATCACCAAAGCTGTACCACTCATGACCAACAACTTTCTCCAAAATCTCATCTATAAATGGTAGAGGATAATAATCCTTCTTGGTAATTGCATTCAACTTCTTATAGTCTATGCACACTCGCAGCTTACCATTCTTCTTCTTGACAATCACAATGGGTGAAACCCATTTTGAGTTCTCCACCTCATAGATGAAACTCGCCTCCCTCAACTTGTCTATCTCCTCCTTGACCATCATCGTTGTTGTAGGATTGACCTTTCTCTGCTTCTGTCGAACTGGTCTTGCGTTCTCCTCCAATTCGATTCGATGAGTCTCGAGAGTCACCTCCTTCAAATCCTTGTAGCTGAAAGCAAACACATGGATATATTTTCGAAATATATCTAGGAATCTACTTTTCTCCTCTTGAGTGACATTGATACCAAACTTCAGGATAGAGAGTCTTCTCACAATCTCTGCCTCACTCAACTCTTCTTTGTCATGATCTTTCTCCACTGCTGGTCGAGGCAACAAGTCAATAGCACTAAGCTGATGTAATGATTCATCTCGACCAAATCCTTCGTCCTCAGACGAGGATTCTTGATCATAAGAATCTCCGGTATCTACTTCTGAGACACTCTGATCGTCCTCCGTATCAGATTCCCAATAGTCACTAGTGGGTCTATCAGAGTCAGAAGTCACAACTCCAACATCCGAGAGAGGAACTATCACTCTATGATCTCTAGATCCAATCCGTAAGTATCCCTTGTGCCACCTATCAGTGGTGCGCACAGCTCTCAACCAAGGCCTACCTAGGAGCAAATCATAACTAGAGTCCTTTAACACTTGAAAGGACATCAATGTTTGAACTCCCATCACAGACACGACCACCTTCTCTAACACACCAAGAGGTCTTACCCGTTGCTTGTTAGCCATCCCCACGACAATGCTAGCCGGACGAGTTGGTTCCATCCCCAACTTCTTCATCAACCTCTCCGATATGGCGTTTACAGCCGATCTTCCGTCCACCAATACGTCAGAGACATAGTGACCATTCAACCGGACTTCAATCTTTGAAGCCCTAGTGCATACCTCTGAAGCATGCACATCCACCACACCAACTCCCACTGACTTTGATGTCTTGCTCTTGGGTTTCTTCTTCTTGCTTCTCTTAGAACTCAGTCCTCCTCTGAGTTCCCTTCGTAAGCTGGGATTAAGTGCGATCAGTTGTCCAACAATGATGTTGACTTTCTGAGCACCCACATCTTCAACCACATCATATCCCGCTTGAGAAGATGAAATGATGAAATCCGCCATCTCCAGCTTCCTTCTTGGCTCCTTTGGTGTACTCGAAATATTACTCGAACGAGTACTTCTACTTGCTGACTCCTCCATGAAAACCGGTTCATCAGAAAATCGAGTTCTTTTCCTTTCTTGAGCTAAAAGCTCCACCGGTGCATGAGAAGAGTTTGAACTCTCTCCTTTCTCGTAGATGGGATCTCGCACGACATCGATAGTAGCCACCCCCTTGTCTCTTCCTTGTGATGGATTTCCTCCACCCACATTCATTCTGACAGCTTCGGCACCTCTTGCTCCGTTGTTAGGACAATTTCGCTGGAAAAGAGAACCTCCACACGTCCAACAAGTGATTCCTCCAAAGTTACCTTGGTTGCCTCCAAAGTTACCTTGATTTCCTCGGTTGGGATTGTTGTCGTAACCTCTTTGACCTCCTCCTCCACCTTTGTTCCTCCATTCTCGTAACTGCACCACGTTTATCTTGAGATCCGCAAGAGTATCGGTGATGCTCTTCAGCTCGGCACGAAAATCAGAGGTGACAAACGGTCTTGGCACCACCGTTGGAGTAGGAGCTGACGTTGAAGCAATCACCAATTGTGATGGTGTAGGTGCGATCGTTGTGGCTACACCAGGAGTCGGAGTTGACACCAGAGTAGCATGATGAGGTTGGATGATATCTCCTTCATCCAAACTCTCTTCCATATTTGTCGCAATCTTGATGGCCTCCGCTTTGGTTGCTGGCTTCTCGTACCTCAGTTGGGTTCGAATTGAAGGCCTCAACCCTCCCACCAAGTTCTTGGTCAACATTGCTCCAATCCTCGTCATCGTTAACTCCACATTATCTCCACTCTTCCGTAAGACCGTCCGAAACCGTTGCTCCAACTTATCCACCCTTTCGGCATATTGCCGAACTTTCTCGTCGTCCCGTTGCTTCAAATGAGTAAGCTCCACCATGAGCTTCTCATAACTCTCTTCTGGAAGAAATTCTTCGATGAGTGCATTACTCAACGTCTCCCATGTGTCCTCAACTGCACCAGGTGTCTGGCTCTTCACTCGGTCTTCATACCACGTAAGAGCAAAATCTTCTAAAAACTCTGGCAGTAACAACACCCATTCTTCCTTCCTTCTCACGTTGTTTCCGATGCAACTCCTTTTGAAGTCTCGTACAAATGGTTATACATCTTCATTGTCCTTCCCATGAAACACTAGTAACTTCCCCATCTTGTAACTATTCTTTCTACCCTTCTAATTTTTGTGCAATAACTACTCGCTAAAAGAGTACGAACATCATCAATTTCATTCGCGAATAATCTACCATAGGTAAAATGAAAGGAAATGGTTGTAACAACACCTCTTGTGTCATCTCTTCTCCCAAGGTAATCATGAGCCTGAGTCGCATCATCGTCTTCTCCACCATCCGAATGACGATCTCCATCACAACTCAACCGAGTCCTCTTTTGAAGTCGACAACTTCTCCGTCTCAGCTCTTTGAGTCTCGTCCAACTTCTCGACTACTGACGTAAGTAGGGCAGCCACATCGACGCACTTGTGTCCTCTTGATAGATCACCCACTCCACAACTTGGACAAGGATCTTCACCTAGAAGATGAATTGGCGTTGGTGACGATGGATCCACTCGAAGACTTAAATCAGTAAACTTCCGCTTCCCTTTAGCTCTCTCGGTTCTGATTCTAGTTGGACAATTCACTACTTTGTGTCCCAACCTTCTACAAAAATAACACCACAAGTCGGTTTCTACTCTTCTCCTCGGAGACTCTACTTGAGGTTTTGTACTAGGGTTCTCAAACTCAACGATAATCTCTTTCGAGCTCTCTCCGACGCTTACTATGACATCTAAACCTTGAGGAAGGTTTCTAAGTCTAACTTTCCAATCTTTTGAACTTCCATTCATGTTGCACCTTCTCAACCATTAAGTGGACAAAATATCTTTGAAGAAAATAACTCTACATCACTTTCTTAACTCTTTCGAGCTTTATACTGAAAATCGTGTATTATACATGCTATACACGAATTAAAATCCAATCTAAAATTAAGAGTCCATGATAATATCCTCATGACCATCGTCTGTACTGATCCTAGCAGACATCTTAAAGTCACTTTTGTAAGGATCACACTCTACTTCGCCAGGAGCATTCGTGGCCTCCACAGTGAATGATACTTTGAACTCAACTTTCTTCACATCTGCGCCGATGCTCGCAGAAGCTTCTTTATATAAAGCAAAAATGGCACCCCAACTGCAATAGATGCTTGATCGCAATGCCTCTATACTTAACGTTGGCCTTTCCGTCTCCGTTCTAACTCCCAAACGTCTCTTCTTCAACCTTGGTACTAGAACTAGATTCTCCATGACGTATCGTCAAGATCTCCTTGTATGCCGAAACGTATATCTCTTAGTTGGTAAGAGATCTCTCCAAGATTTTTGTGGTCTCCATTAGCTCAACCTCCAAGCTACTAAATCATGAAGTTTCAACAACAACTTCCCTAATCAGAAGAGATGGTGATGACTGTACAAATTTTCAGAGAAATGAAATTTGTATATTTTCACTTCCCTCATGGGTGTCAACCCCCTCCATTTGAAAACTTCTTTCTCTCTCTTCAGACCTCATCTTCTCATGATTTCTTTTTTCCTGGATAGCTTATCAGCCACTCTAAAACACTGGAAAGTTTCTCAGGAAAATAAAATTCACAGAAAACTTGACACTGACTGTAAACTTTTTCCAGAGAACAGAATTCCTCAACTCTCACGAGTAGACCCCCTCAACTTTGAAAATTCATTGCTCCCTCTCTAGACCACCTTTTCCTATGATTTCTTTTGTAGTAGATAGGTTATAAGCCAATCTACAGTCCTGCAAAGTTTCACTGGAAAATAAAATTCACAGAAAATCTGACAATGACTGTAAACATTTTCCAGAGAGTATAATTCTTCAAACTCGGAAATTTTTCTCCTCTAATAACTTCTCTCTCCTCCTTTCTCTACAACTCTTGTTTCATCCCCTTTCAACTCTCCTCAAAATGAACAAGATGTAAAGAATAACCTCGAATGCGTCATAGATCACTACGGCATACACGAAAGGTTCTAACGTAGCTAACATCGCGTTAGCTCTCTCTCCTCCCAACGTTCTCTCCATATGTTCTCTCATAATCTTTTTTTGTCTAATATAGAACTGAACTCTAAACATTTTCAATGATCCTTTCAAGTGAGGTCTCGGCAACGGAACCAAAAATGTAAACCCTCCACGATCTCATCGATCAACTACCCCCCGATCGTCACCGATGAATCTGCAAATGTCGGACCTGTCTCTCACTCAGGGGTCACCTCTGATGGCTTTGATGGAAGCACACCATGAATCTTGAAAGGAAAAATGCTAAGTTCACTCATTCATACACCCACAAACTTATCAACTAAAAATCTCCTTAAACACATCAACTAAAATCCTCCATTCTAACGACGTCTCTCAAGTTCTCACATGCTAAAAATATCCCACACTCTCGATATTACTCAAGTTGTCATTACGACAATGTGAAAACAAGGATAAGGAACTCTTCTCTACTCCTCTATTTATACATTATAGGTTTTTACTTTGGTACCCCCGATAACTCAGCCGTAACTACTTTTACTAAGATATTACTTAAGATAAAAGCATTAATCACATGGGCTTCTTACCTTTTCACATGGGCTTATTCCTTCAAAGTCAACAACTTCTAGAAGGATTCTGGAATATTCTCAAGGAATCTCGAATTTCCACCCCCCTTTACACTAGGACCCACTAAAAAGGAAACATGTGGAATCTCTTCTTGTTTTTAATGCCCACAAAGTCCACAACTTTAATCCAACCACGAATATCAAGTCAAAAAGGAGATAAGGGATACTTTCCACCTCCTTTCTACCTTCTAGACAAGATGACAAGATAGTAGTGCTCACTCTTTAGCAAATATCTGAATTCTGCCAAAAGTACAGCTAAGTTTAACCATAACTAACTTTTAGCTAGTCATGACTAACTTGATACCTCCTTAAAGTACTTTGGCAGCAAATAAACATTCTCAACACTTAGTTATAACTAAACACCTTACTAATAGACAAACTTCCTATGTGTAACATAGGTCGTTACAGTACGTGACCAAGAGGGATCTCACGGAAGATCAGTTGACGAGATATGGACCAACAGGGTAGCATGAGACGAAGGAGGAGATATCGGGAGAAGACGACCGAGCAGCAGCGATGACTCCCCCTCCCACTCTGATGCCGCAGATGAGGCCTGGTACTCATCAGAAGACGCTTCTGATGAGAGAAGACGACTCAAGTGGATTGGAAGACGCGACACCATCAAGGAAGATGGGTCCTAGGAACGTGCCTAGGAAGACCACCTCCTTCCCGATCATTCACTCTGGATTGGAGTCGGACTCACCGGATGAGCCACTGAGTACCAGAGTTGCGCAGAAGACTGCTTCTGCAACACCATGGAGTCTTCCGAAGACTCTAGAAGACGAAAGATGGATGGATAGCTCTTTCAAGACGAAGAGGAAGACAGAGGAAGCCCCTCTGAAGACACAGTCGAAGAGAGAGCTGAAGAAACAGAAGAAGGCTAAAGAGAAAGTCAAGAAGAAGGCAACTGTTGAGGAGGAAACTAAGGAAGAGGAAGAAGAATCTCTGAAGATTGTAGACCCTCCGAAGTTGCCTGTAGATATTACAGACGAAGTTAGTGAACTCTTGAAGAAGGAGTTACTACGAGAAAGAACTTTGGGGAAGGAGGCTGACACAACTTCAGCCAAAGTTCCTGAACCATCAACTTCGTCCGCACCAAACACACTTCGTACTTTGTCCAAAGAAGGAAGAACTTCGATGCACTTCAATATAGAGACTCCGAAGAAGGTCAGTCAACCAAAACCTGTAAGAAGATAACCTGTGACAACACCACACTATAATGTGGTGGACGACTTAGAAGCACAGAAGGCTAACATAAGTTTCAAGCAATTGATTGAAGATAACAAAATTTACAGGAAGTTGTTACTTCAAGTATTGAAGAAACCCACCAAAGCAAGACGATCGAAGTTACCTTCTCTATTTCACATTGAGGTAGAAGACTTGGGATCTCCAGAAGTTGAAGTGGAGGTTGTATGATGTATAATCAAGAAAGTGCCAATTGACTCCGGATCAGGAGTCAACATAATAACAGAAGACACGGCGTACGCGTTGGGTTTCAACAAGTTTGAAGAAACTCAGCGAGTGTTGCGATTGACAGATGAGACAAGAAGAAACCAATGAGACTACTGTGCAACATTCCCACTCTAATAGATAGAATTTCTTTTAAACTCACCTATGTTGTACTGTGTCATTTGGTTAAGTCTGGTTATCAAATTTTTGAGTGGGAGACCGTGGTTATATGGTGTCAAAATACTAACAGACTGGTACCGGTATCGCGTCGGATTTTGCGTGAAGGATGTCCAGGAAAACACGAGGTTCCTGGCTGTGGAGATGCTGTGTGCTGAACAGAGACAAGACAGAGAAAAACAACCAAAGAAAACGAATGCTGCAATATATATCAACTCCAAATGTATGTACACTGCCGGTTCTACGCACAAACGGATTGTCTAAACTGATATCCGTCTCAGGCAGATAGATCTAGCTATCACGAATCCAACGAGACTCCAAACAAGTCGTTTGGAGTTCCCCTTGCAAAATCACGCAAGAAATTTGGTCACATGTAGCAAAAAACTGACGTAAATGAACTCCTTGTGGCTCAAACTCGCTCATCTCACCCAAACCAACAATCCAATCCACATATTATCTTCTCCTATGCGTAGATGAAGACTCCATGATCACGTAGGCACCAAGAACGAAAAGCTTGGCACACCGATCGTGAAGAACAACCCAATTTTAGGTCGTAGGCGATGAAAAACTTGACGCAAGCGCTTCCTTGCGAGCCAATTTCACTCAGAACTCCTAAACCATCCGATGAAACTTGATATCGTCTTCAACTTCTTGTAGAACACGGTGTTCTGATCCCGATGGATCCAAGGACAGCAAGTTTGGACTCCGGAATGGTCCGAACGGTCCATCTCTCCTTCACAGATAATTGAAAACTCCAAATCTCCTTCCTGCGTCTCAATTTCTCTTAGTACACATCCCTCGATCCGTCTCTTCCCAAACCATCTTTCATTTCTCCAATTCGTACTAAATAACGAGATCTTAATCTATGCGTAGCCTGCACAGATCTGAACCCAATGACACCTTGCGCACGTGTATTGGACTTCCCAAATCTCCAAAACATCCATCGACAAGTCGCAGATGCAAGCTAGTCTCTAAGTTGCCCCCTTGTATCAATCTCTATACGTACGAAGTTCTCTGTGATAATTAATGAAGCACACCCCTTGCGTCTTTGATATAACGCCTTAAGCCTCAAATACCCAGTCAGCAAGTAAACTAAGGCCTAGCTTGATTTTCCATTCTTTCGAATCGCATAACTTCTCCAGTAGGTGTCCAAATGAAGTAGACAAGATGTCCATGGAAAGCTGACAACAAGCTCTACCCATCTATGTGATGAAAGTGAAGATCCGAAGTTGTGCCAAAAGCTCGTAAGCTGGGACCTAGCTTGTTTCTCCATCTTTCGAGTCTTGTAACTTCTCCACTAGGCGTCCAAACAAAGTAGACCTAGTGCATATGAAAAGCTGACAAGGAGCTCTATCTGCTGATGCGATAAAAGCGAAGATCCGAAGTTGTGCCAAAAGTCCGTAAGCTGGGGCCTAGCTTGTTTTACCCATCTTTCGAGTCTCGTAACTTCTCGACTATGCGTCCAAATGAAGTAGACAAAGTACTTATGGAAAACTGACAAAGAGCTCTATCCATTGATGCGTTGAAAGTGAAGATTCGAAGTCGTGCCAAAAGCCCGTAAGTTGAGACTTAGCTTGTTTTACCCATCTTTGTCTTTGGAGCGACAAGCATCTAAGTTTGAATTTCAGGTAGGAGCCGATCCATGACACGATATCCACCCCCTCTAAATTTGTGCATCCTCCGGTATGCACTAGAGATACCAATCAAGGAGTGGACCGACACACACACTCGTTCTTGTGGTGCCCACAATTTACAAGATTCACGAATTTTTGACATTTTTAAGATTAATAACTTGATTGTATAACTGAAGAAGCGTTGTTACTTAAGATTACGGCTTCCTTAGAAGGAAGATGATCTTACGACCTTTTTTCATAATAAGAAGTTAACTTCTTTGGGAGACGACCGTCTTCCGAGAAGCATCTTCTCAGTTGTATCTTCTGAAGACGGAGGAAGACGACGGAAGACAGAAGACGGAAGACACGTATCTTCCGGAAGACGGCAACCGCGGAAGCCTAACCACGTATTTTCAAGTAAAGAAGTAGGTGTACCCACCAGATAACACCGAGGTGGTGGGTAGGTCAGGTAGGTCATCTAGGTTGAGAACCTCTAAACTGCGCGAGAAGATGCGAAGGAAGCGCATTACCGTAGAACACTACCACTTCCCGCATCGAGGTTGCTTCTTCCCACGGAAGACAGACTCATCTCCACAATCCGATCGGAGGTGTCGACCTTGTCTTTCCGAGGCAAGGATGCCTCTTTTACCACTATGATCTTCTGTTTTTGCGCACGGGAAGAAGCTACTCTTCTCATCTTCCGGGGTGGAAGATCTCTCCAGAAGCGGTCCTCTTTACTGTGCTTCCTCGCATCGCAGTAGGAGTATCCATCCATTCTTCGTCTTCTGGAGTCTTCGGAAGACTCCTTGGTGTTGCAGAAACGGTCTTCTGTGCAGCTCGGGTACTCAGTGGCTCATCCGGTGTAGTTGTTTGTTTAGGTCCAGAGCACCTTTTGGAGGATCTGGAAGACGTGTGGTTTTGTGAGAAGACGGGATTTCTAGGCAAAACTCGTGTGTTTGTGTGTTTGAACAGATCTTAGAACTTAGAGCAGCGTTACTTGTGCAAATCTTCTGTGGAAACGATATCTTGTATACTAAATGGGCAAAAGGAGTAATCCTGCGACACTACATATAGTGAGCACCATTTTTGACGCCGCTGCCGGAGATTTCATCTTAGTAACTTTTGTTCTAAGCTTCATGGATCTGTGTGCCAGTAGTTAGTTTCATTTCGAACTAACTTCGATTGTAGTTGAATGTGTTGTGAGACTCTATCTCGCTAGAAGACAGGAACCGCAACCAGAAGCTGATAAGATACATCAAGGGGAACTAGAAGAAGCCGCTTCCCCGCTTCCAAGAGTTTCTTGGAAGACTTGATCTTGGAAGATTGCAGTGAGTACAACATGAAGCAGGAGAAGAAGACGTTCCGAACCTGTGATCGGTTGTTCAGACATTCAGTCTACCGAATCTAGTATTAGAAGAAGAGGGACATCTCTTCTCAGCACTCTGGTGGATGCCTCCGACCAGAGAAAGAAGCAGAAGACGCACGGGTAAAGATCTTGAGTGGGTACATTCACCCTAGCGAACCGCTTCTGGAGAGCAGCGGATATCCCTGAGACACCAAAGGAAAGAAGAAGAGCTCAGGAAGATCTGATCAGTAGAGTTGGAAGAGCCTTCCATCTCGAGCATAATATTTGGAGAAGATTGAAGCCAACCGGGTGATCACGTGTATAGTAGATTTTGATACTGCTTACTCGGAAGACGTCTTCCCAAGTGCGGAAGAGACTTCTCAAGGTGAAGAAAGACTAGAGGAGATCGTTCCAGACATCTCAGAAGACGACAGCGACAGTAGTTTTGACCCAGAAGACGACCTTCGTGATTCAGACAGGCCTGGACCTTCGAGAAGACCATCTCCACCACCTGGGCCTGAGGGAGGAAGAAGTTGACAGTCGCATCAGCCGGCAGTCGAAGCAGAAGTATCATCCGTACGACGATGATGCTGACGTGGACGACTTCATCACGATGTTCGAGACCATCTCTCGATCCAACAAGGAAGACTCGGATGCTGACAGACTCCATGTATTTCCCAGTTTTATCGTAAGGAAGGGAAAGAAATGGATGAGTAAAATGTTGGATGATGGGTTAGTAATGGCCGTTTGGGCTACTTTGAAGGCAGCTTTTTTGAAGAGGTTCAGAGGAATGGGCTATGATCGGATGACCCTCGTAGAACTTCAGAGGTTCGAACGGAAGAAGAAAGAGACATTGCGGGATTACACCGAGAGGTTTGAAGACCTCCTAGATCACATCCCTCAGAACCAAGGAAGACCCGGTTATTGTGCCCAGCAAGCCGTGGACTGGTACTTGGGAGGGTTGTCTCAAGATATGGAGTTGTACTACAAAAGAGGAGGAGGTGATGATTTAATAGAAGTACAGAAGCATGCCGAGCAGTATGAAACCTCGAGCATCACTCGGAATATGACGAAAGACAGAGAGAATACCTCGAAGAAGTCCAAGAAGTCGAAGAAGTCTTCTAAGAAGTCCAAGAGGAAGTCCAAGTCCACTGAAACTGATAACAGTGATTCGGAAGCCTCCTCTACTTCTGAAGAGTCTACTATCGAAAGTTCAGAATCAGAATCTGGACAAGAGAAGAAGACACGGAAGAAGAAGAAAGAGAAGACACGATCAAGGGAGGAAGTTGTGCAGAAGATGCCTCAGACTCAGATCAATCAGTCTGCACCTGATCCCCGGATCGATGAAGTTCTGAAGCAGTTTGCCGACCTGAAAGTTCATCTTCTGAACCAGAAGGACAAGCGGAAGCAACCTACGGCTTCCCGGCCAAACCTTTGGTGCAACCTTTGTAACTCTTCCGGGCACACCAGAGACCACTGTACGCAGGACCAAGCTGTCAATTGGGCAAGTTGAGAAGAAGACGATGAGGGATATCTACACAATCCCAGTGGGGAAACCTGCTATAGGATCGAGACGATACAATCGTTCACTCTCACACTTCCTGCTCAATATAATCGTTATGTACCTAGGGACATGGCTAGTAATGTATAGACCAGGACGCCATGACAACCTTCTTCATCACAACGACCTCTAAACTCTCTTCCTGGAGCATGCAACAATTGTGGAGAGACAGGACACTGGTGGTCCACCTGTCCTCATCCGAGAAGACAGATTGGGCAAGGTTTCTTCAGGTGGTCATCCTTCATCCCGAGTGGCTTTTCATTCTTCTAAATCCACCTTGTGCAGTTGTGCTTCCGCAGGACATTATGTCTTGAGGTCAAAGCGAACTCATTGCTTCACTACGGGTGGGTTAGTGCAATCTGCCGTGGCATGTCTCGGTTGATGCATTTCCCACAAAGTGCTACGTATCTCAACTGTCTCTTCGGATGAAGACGATTGAGTGATCAATGATATGTGCTGTCACAATTAAAACAAGACTCATGGGGTGGAGGTTTATTTGCTCCTCCTAGACTCATTAAACGTTTCTGTGACACATTTAGAGCTCTTTCTCGTGGTGCAAACCTCTGAATGGGTATGAGATGAATTGAGATAATTCTCGGTGGTTGAAGAGGTCTTGCCGATTGAGGTGGTGTAGTTGGTTGTACTCCATATACTTCATCCAGAGTCTCCACAAAGAACGAACTATAATATGATTCGAACGCAAGCGCCAAATCTAGTGATTGCAGCTAAAATGTTCTTTGTTGGTTGATACATTCAGTATTGGCATGTCTTGGCTTTCCACAAGTCGTACACCACAAGTTCGATCGAGATGAAAAAGGTAATTTTCTTCTGTCAGGAGATCGTACCATCTGTACTTTTAGATCTGCAAACTCTTTGATCCTTTCTTTCATTAGTTGAGTATTATCCTCTTTGACTTCCCTTTCTTCTCCTTTGAACTTTTTTTTTTTTATCGAAGAACTTCATCTTGTTCTTCATTCGTCTTCGCTTGAAGAAGATGCGCTCGCGGACGAAGATGATTCTTCGTCAAAAGAATCATCGGTGAATACCGAAGATCGGTGGCTGAGTTGGTTGGGCCTCAGACCTCTAAGCGAAAGGTCTGGGGTTCGAGCCCGCCTGCTCCCGGTTGGAGGTGCAAGAAGTCGCTGTGTGTGCTATGTGTACAATCTGGTCCGGGTACGCTGTGGTTACTCACAAAGGACAGTCCCATGCCCCTCGAAGGGATAAAGCGGACAAGTTAACAACTTTAACTTTAAAAGATACTTCGGAGGAAGAGGATTTCCTTCGACTCTTCTGATGTTTCTTTCGTCGACTTGATTTCTCTTCTTTCTTCTCCTTATTCTCTTTCTTTATTTTCTTCTTATCCTTCATCCAACCTCCTTTACTTCCGATGGTGGATGCTTCAAATGCTTCTGCTGAAGCAACAACTTCTTTGATGATGTCCATCTTTCCACGGTGACACCAAATCTCCATTTCAATAGGTAGGCATGTGACTAGTCATTCTGTAGCTTGATCCATATAGTATGGGTTGGATGTACCCATCCTCGGAATTCTGTCCAGCAGATTGTTAATCTCTGTACATAATCTTTCAAGCTCTCTTTCTTCCCTCTGACCAGTCTGGTCAACTTTCCCATCACCTAGTGATTGTATCTGATCTTCTGGAACCGCTCTAAGAACTTCATCTTCAGCTTGTCTCATGTATCGATGTCTCATGGTACTCTGTTAGCATGATTGAACCAGCTGCACGCTCTCTTTCTGAGATGACTTGGAAAGATCCGCAGATGGTCTGGTTCAGCATCTTCCTTATGAGTTATTGACACTGACTCACACAGTTTGATGTAGGCATCTACATCTCATCATCATCTGAAGATCCACCTTTGAACTTTGGGTAACCATGTTTGCGATGGCTTGGTCTGTCATACTTCGAACTCCTGTAGCTCTTGGAACTTGAGTTGCTCTTGGGAGGTGCTGGAATCGGCTGGTACTATAACTTGTACGAGGACAGCAGAGGCAATACCCGCAGCATCAGCTGCTTTAGCTTGTCTCTTCTTAAACACTGATGGTCATGTTGTTGGCTGTAAGTAGGGAGCAGCGCTGTCTTTCTGAGCAATTGGAGTTAACGGAAGAAGCTCCCGTACCAGTGCTTGAGAAATCAGTTCCTGCGCATGTAAAAGTTCTACTAAGGTAGTAACAACTTCTTCTGCCTTCGAAGAAGTAACTTGATCTTGTTCTTGTTCTGCAGAAGTACTACCTACCTCAGGGTCAGGTGTAAACAACTGCGGGTCCAGAATAGTATTGACTCCGAAGAAAGGTTTCCATCTTACTTCTCGTTCTTGATGTTCAGTCTCATAACTTAGTCGAGTGGTAACTTCCTCGAAGTCAAGATCTCTCTGAGCAGATTCGAGAGAGGTTCGAGGTAGTGACTTTGGTATCCGGGGTGAACTTGATTCATCAAGACTCAGTTCCTTTCTCTTCCATTCTTTCAAATTAAGCATTCTCCATCCATATTCTCTCTTGTTATGCTCTTCTTTTAACCAACGAGCTTTTTCCAAAATCTATTCTCGATATTCTGCTCGTCGTTCACACCCCTTGTCTCTTTCAAATTGCAAGTCTTCACGAGGACCATGCTTACCCGTCGACATACATGTCTCTAGACTTCTGTTCACTGATGTTGGGATAATTTCAGCATTCGCATCCTCGGCAGCGGCGTCAAAATTTATTCAGCTTTCTATATGTAACACACAAGAAAACTAAAAGATGCTCGAAAGTAGTAATATAAATATCGAAACCACAGAGGTGCAAGTAAATATCATCCAAATGTAATAAACAAGTGACAAAGGTGATTCTTTATGGTTGTTTTTTATTCTCATGGGTAGAAATCAGTCTTGGTAGAGATCAAACTCAGGTCTATCCAATAAGACAGAGTTGATAACCTTGACAAATAACATAACAGATACTAAACAGGTCGGGGACCTCAAGAAAAAGATAAACAACAAAGATACAGAGCCACGGATTGAAATGTCTTCACGAAGAAGTACTGCTGAAGTGCTACTAAATAGTCTATAACACCATAAATGCTAAGTATCTTCACACTAAGTTATCTTTACTACTATTGCTCTCCGAAACTCAGACGAAGAAGACTCTTCTTCCGCCGAAGTATGAAGTACAACTTCTTCCGAAGTGACTTCCTAAGAAGAACTTACCACGAAGATACTTCTTAGGAAGAACAACTTTTTCTAAAGTAACTTCGTCCTAAAACTACTTCGTAGTTACTGGTTTGTTCTCAGACTTCACCACAAGCTTCTTACTCTGATTTTGGATGTAAATAGCAAAGAACTTCGTCACCCAGACTAACTCCTACCACAACAAACTACGAAACTTCGTAGATAAAATTGGAACACAAGAAGAAGAAGACAAACACACAATGGCTCCGTAAAATTCAAAGTTCTTCGGCCTCCTGTACTGCCAAAGTCTTCACCTCTTCAACCTTCGCAACCTTGTCCTCCAACTCCACTACCTTGCAGCGCAACTCATCCCGCTCTGACCTCATGTCGGACTTCGTCTAGTAGAGGGCTTCTTTCTCCAAAGTTACTCACTTCAAGCTCCTCCGAAGCTTCTTCTAACTTCGTCATCATCTGATGTTTCTCCTCTAACCAACCCTTACGTCCGAAGTAGACTGAATCCATCAATCTAACAAAGTCAGCGGTACTTTTACCTCATCTTTGAATGTCTGCCGCTGCATGTCCAACTGCGCTAAAATCGGTAGCGCCACTCCACTCAGAAAATCCAGATTGTGTTTGAACATCAGCAACTCCTTGCTGATACTGCGTGCCCCTTGTATCGAAGTTGTCGCCTCCTTGCGTTGAGAAGTTTGAGGTCCTTCGATACAAAGTTCTTCGTCCTGACTCTTCGCTTGGACTGCTATTGTCATCGAGTTCACCCTCCAAAGTACGAAATCACTCGCTTCTGTACCTCCTACTTGGTCTCGACACTATTGTGGTCTGACCTCGTCCACAATCTCCACCGAAGAAGACTTCTGAAGCACCTATGGTTCCTCAACTTCTTCGTCTGAAGTTTCTATTGCTAACTTCTTCGTCTTTTTCTTTCTCCATGAAGTAGCTCCTCTCGAAGTCCCATCTTTGGTTCTTCTTCACTTCGTCCGTGTGCTTGGTCTTGCAGAAGTTGCGAGTGTTTCCAAATCTTCTCTTCTCGACGTCGGCTCCAAATCTATTTCTTCGACTTTCAACGTCTTTGGTCCGTATAACTCTTCTTTGACAGTAGTCTATGTAGAACACTGTAGCAAATGCGGCGAAGTACATTGCGTCATATTCATCGAATGTACTGTACAACCGCTACACATGAAGATGAAATATCTTCGCCCAATGTGTCTTCTTCCCGGACAATAGCTGCTCGATAAAGTGTACTTGCCAATTGATCAAGAACGAAGTCCAATGGGGCTTGAAGATCATGTTCAACGTTGTAGTGTCGCATGATTGCTCCTTTTGCTCATTTAGAATACAAGATATCTTTCTCACAAAGGATTTGCACAAGTATCGCTGCTCTAAGTTCTAAGATCTGTTCAAACACATAAACACACGGATTTTACCTAGAAATCTCATCTTCTCACAAAATCACACGGCTTCCAGACTCTTCAAGAGGTGCTCTAGACGACGCTTTCTGCTTCCAGTCTTCCCACGACAGTCTTCCCGAAGCAATTCTCGGCTTCTGGGGGTTCAACTTGGTTTCTCACATTTTCAGAAGACTGCTCCTGCTTCGTAGCCGTCAAATTATCATTGTCTATTACACATTGCTCTTCTAATTCCCAACGGGGTTAGATCAATCACAGAGTGTAAGTCTCCTGTAGCCTTCCCAGGCTTTTGCCTACGAAAATGGTCTTCCTGCAGCACTACAACGACATTCATCTTCACGGAAGCTTAATAGAAGTCTCGGAAGCTCACTAGAAGAAGATAGAAAGATGGGAAGATGAGAGAAGATGGGGAAGAAGAGAAAATCCAAACAAGAGAAAACAAGATGAACATGAGAAATTAAGACTCCGACAGGCTTCTAGTCCGGATCTTGACTAACAAGCCATCCCTGCTTGTAGTAATTTGGGGAGAGAAGACCACAAATTCGCTTACAGTTATACAGTCTTTTATCTGAGGATGTCGTCTTCTATTGTGGTAAGAAGGCTTCTTTATTTTTCTGTAGTTGCTCCGATTACTCTGTCTTCTGGGATAGCTTACCCATAATACCGTCCGTACGTGGATCTTAAGTACTCCACTGGATGAGACAAGCTTCGACTCTGCACAACTTCTAACGATCACCACCACTCAAAGAAAAGGCTTCTCATGCACAATTGGATGTGAATTCGAGGAAACCCACTGCCCAAAAGACACACAGACAAAGCTTCTGCACTCAAATCCAAAATCCATTCTCCGAGAAGAAGGTACATTGGTGTTGGGAAGCTCACTCCCTCTACTTCCTGCTCCTACTCCTCGACACACCAGCTTAGAAATAGGACTGCACGATGATGTCGTTCCGTGCTCTAGGTTGTCCATTATTTCTATTTACATCTTCGATCCACTGCTGGAAGCAAGAATGCAGACCCCTCTGATGAAATCTAAATCTATTCGTATGTCTCTAGCATTGGACGTAATGTGTGTACAATGTCTCTCACATGTGTTATGTCACATGTGTCTCACCAGTCTGTCACAAGTGTGTACGTGTGTGTGTGCTCAAAATCCTACTCTGTATCCTAACTTATACTACTGGGAGATCCCCTCCAATCCTCAACTTGCAACCAGGGAGATGGGGGGCTGTCAGAAGACCACCACCTCACATGCAGTCGGCTCCCTGCCTTGATTTAGAAACTTACTTCCTACTCATGCGCTGCCTACTCTGCCACATGGACAGTTAGCTAAAATTACAAAGAAAATTGTCACTTCTCAAGATAGTAATTTTCGACTCCTATCAAAATTAGCAAGTCAACTGTCTTCCTAACTTGCTGCTTACTCTAATTCGCGGGGTGTGATCTCCTCCTGATCTACTCCTACCTGAACTCCTAACTCGACCTCTGATAAGATGAGAAGCCCTGCGAGTACCTCGGGTGTGACTGAGGTGGCTTCCTCCTCTCTGTTCGGGGCTTGCTCTTCTGGGACAGCTTCGAAAGACGGAAGCGTCTTCTGAGAAGCTGAGTCCACTTGCGCTTCCTCGCTCTTCTGTAGCACTAGTTCAACACTGGGAGCTGGGATGACTTCGCAGTGGTCTGAGGAAGTCACCTCCTCCACTCGAAACACCTGGGAAGACAACTCTACTTCATGTCTTCCGGGGCTTCCGGGGCTTCTTCCACGGTCTTCTCGGCTTTCAGTGCTGTCACTACCAAGTGGACAGCGAGGTCGAACTCCTCCTTCTCCAAATCTGTTTCGATCGCTGGTCCTTGAGCATAGGAAGATGTAGCTGCTGGTCGTGAGATCGAGGGAAGACCGTAAAGTGTCTTCATGTCCTCAATCTGTCGATCCAGGTAGCAGAACATGCTGTTCTTGCACTTCACTAACATCGTTCTGGAATCGTCATCCCACTCCTTAGCTAAGGTGAGAAGTTTCCTACCCGCGGTGAAGTTGAACTTCTTGCGAAGTGCTTCCACCGACTGCATCATGAGTCCATTCGAGCTTCTGCTTCTTCTCGCTGCGTCTTCTTTGCTACAGCCTGTGCTTCTGCGGCTTCTCGCAGTGCTCTTCATGTCGTCTTCTCTTCTGCGAGAGAGGTGATCTTACCTCTGACCCCCAAAACTTCCTGATCACGCTGCTGTAGATGTCCCTGCAACTCCTGGTTGCTCTTCCTCAACTGTGCTGACTCCTTGGCAGAAGCGGCTACTTCCGTCTTGTACTTCGCTACAAGCTTCTCCGTGGTGCGGAGGTTGACTTCCAACTCGTCCACCTTCTTCTGGACATCTTCCTGCTGCATCAAGGTGCGCAGACCGAATCTAGGTCGCAGTGGCTTCTCCTGAGTCATCACGCGCTTCTCCACCAACTCCATGGCTAACTAGATCTCAGAATGGAAGAAGGTGCTGAATTCCTCCAACCTTCTTCTCGCGAAAGACATGTTCATCTCCACAATCTGATCGGAGGTGTCTTCCTTGTCTTCTAGAGGCAAGGATGCCTCTTCCACCACTGTTGTCTTCTGCTTCTCAGGAAGACGCTACTCTTCTCATCTTCCGGGGTGGAAGATCTCTTCTTACTACAGGAGCGGTTCTCTCCGCTGCGCTTCCTCGAGTTGCAGTTGGAATGTCAATCATCCTTCGGCTTCTAGAGTCTTCAGAAGACTCTCTGTAGTTGCAGAAGCGGTCTTCTGTGCAGTTCTTGTGCTCAACGTCTCCTCCTGTGAATCCGACTCCGATCCAAAATGAATGATCGAGAAAGATGTGCTCTTCTTAGACACACTCCTAGGCCCCATCTTCCTTGACGGTGACGCGTTTTCCTTACCGCTGGAATTTGATCTCACGATCCTGCTACTGTTGTCAATCTTGAGCTGCGTCTCTCGACTGCTACAATCGACCTTGCTCCATCTTTGAACCTCTCTAATCGACCCTCAATGTCTGCTTCTTGAAATCCACAGGGATTCCTTCAACTTGACTGTGCTTCCAGCTCACTAGAATCGATCTCGTTCCTTCTCTAGCGTCAATTCGATCCTATGTTCATAATTTCACTCTCCTTGCTTCCACCACTCAATTCGATACCCTGATTGCAATCGACCTTCAAAGCTCAGTGCGAGAAGGATTCAGTTGATTTCGTGCTAATGTGCCTTCTCTCGTATCTTCCTTGCGCGATTAGGGGTTCGACCTCCTTGACCTACCCACTACCATGGTGGCTAGTTGGTAGGTGTACCTACTCCTCTCCTAGGTGGTGCGTGGTTGATACCCATGCAGTCGTGATTGCTGTCTTCTGGAAGACATCCGTCTTCCGTCTTCCCAGAAGACGTCTTCTTGGAAGATGTCCGCCTTACGTCTTCTCGGAAGATGTCCGTCTTCTGTCTTCCGAAGAAGTCGACTTCTCCATACAAAAAGACGTTAAGATCATCTTTCCTCTAAGCAAGGTATAATCTTAAGTAACAAGGTTATCTCAAGTATACAGACATGTTATTAATTTAAAAAATTTCCAAAATTCGTAAATCTTGTAAATGGTGGGCACCACAAACGGCCTCGTGATTGTCTTCTTGAACGGATCTCAGTAACGAGGCACCTTGAACGCATTGTCCCAACTGATGGCTGCGTGAACAAGTCGTTGTACTTTGTCCCTTAACTGCTGAAGAAGACAACATAATACCATTGGCACGAGAAGTAGCATGAGACGTTTGAAACGCTGAAGAAGAATTGACAGAGACACCTGTCATGCGAGACTATCACCAGACTAGACGAGACCTTTTCAGGTGTATGTAGACACTTCTACGTTTCATTGGTGTGGTGCTCGTTCAGAAAGATGATGAGAAGAGAGACCATCGAATCTACTATACGAGTAGACAACTTTCAGCAACAAAAAAGAACTACACTACTACTGAACATGAGGATTTAAGAATGGTGTATCCAATAAAGAAGTTCAGACATTATCTTCTTGGCTATGAGTTTGTTTTCCATGTGGATCATTATGCATTGAAGCATCTGGTACAGAAATTAGACTTGTCAGGAAGGATAGCAAGATGGATGTTGTTACTTTAGGAGTTCAACTTCACAGGTCAGACTAGACAAGGTATTCTTTATGAGAATGCTGATTACTTGTCTCGGTTGAGAAGGAGAGAACGAGCGGATACAGTGGTAGATGATTTTCCAGATGAGGAATTGTTTCAGCTGACAGTAGCACTTGCTATGATCTATATAGATATTTACAGACGTTGCAGTGTCTAGAAGAAATGGATGCAGAACAGCAAACAGTCTTCATACACCTGGCAGTACCGTACAAGTTGAAAAATGAGATACTATTCAAAAGGAGACCTGATGAGGAACTTCGAAGATGTCTGGAAGCACATGAGGTACCACAAGTGATAGGTGCACTACACTCAGAACCTGAAGGTGGACACTATGCGCTGAGGAATATTATGAAGAAGATTCTCTTAGCTGGATACTGGTGGTCAACAATTTACAAAGATGTTCATGAGATCATCAAGAAGTGTGATAGCTGTCAAAGAGTGGGTAAGCCTATGCCAACCACTCAATGACTGTTACATTCGATACTTCTATAGCACCATTCGAGAAGTGGAGTATTGATTTTGTAGGACCTATACAACCTGCAACACGTCGCACTAGAAGAGGTACATTCTGATAGCTATTGATTATGCAACGAAGATGGTTGAAGCAACAGCTACCAAGAAGGATGACGCAACTACTATAGCTGATTTTTTGTACACATAAATCATTACTCGATATGGATGTCGATTGGAGTTGATGAGTGACCGAGGTACTCATTTTTGAGGTACTCATTTCTTGAACAAGATGATAGATGAACTGACAGACTATTTTGGTATAAAGCACCGGGAGACAACGCCGTATAATCCAAAAGCTAATGGATTAAAGGAATTTAAGTCTAATGGAGTGTTGTGCAAGATTTTGAATAAGGTGACAGTGAATCATGCGTATGATTGGGATACAAGTTATCAGTTGTCTTGTGTCTATTTCGAAATGCAAAAAAGATAATGATACATTAGACATCTTTTTCCTTAACATATGGCATGACACCGATTACGCGAGTTGAATTGATGTACCTACTTACATCATTTTGTCTGCAAGATAGATTGTCAATGAAGGAGAGCCAACTGTTACAACTCAAGAGTCTGATGACACTTGAGGAAGATCACGAGGAGTCCAAAAGATTAACGGAAGTCATCCAAGTGAAGCGGAAAGAGAAGCACGATAAGAAGATACATAAGGTGGATATCAAAGATGACGATTTAGTACTGCTGTATGGTAGTAGATACATTGAGTTTCCAGGGAAGTTACACTTACGTTGGATGGGCCCTTATAAAATAAAGCGTCGTTATAATAATGGTTCGGTTCAGTTGGAAGAACTTGATGAAACATTGTTAGTCACTCGAGTCAATAGATGGAGAATCAAGAGATACTACTCTTGAGTGTTCGCGTGATCGCTTCACAATTGAGAGGGGGAGTATGTGAAGCCTTGGATTTTCATTTTATTTGCAAATTTTTGTTTTTGTTAGTAAAGAAGTAGATTAGTTAGCATAGATGACAAGATAGAATAGTTTTAGTTGTAGTATAGAGTTTTTTCACTGAAGAATGTTGCTGAGTGAAAATACAAGAACTACGAAGTGCGTATTTTCAGTAGGATGACCTAGTTGCATTCTACAGACGAAGAGCTTTTCAAGGATACCTCATTTGCTGAGAATGAACATCAGAGACGAAGTTATGATCTTTGGAAGAATGACTGAAGTAGAGTGGTGGTTGACGCGATTTCGTCGATGAGCGGCTAGAGAAACTTTGCACGTGAGAAGTTACCAAGTAAAGATATAAGATGTGAATGAAACGTTCACTTTTTATCTTTTCCATTTGCGGATTTACTAGGAGCGCTCTGAGTTGAGAGATAGAAATGATGAAGTTGGACTTCGTCAAAGAGCCCTATTTCCTGAGACGTAGAGCGGACGAAGAACTTCGCACTTTGCTGTACTTCAGATTTCATCGAGTGGGCAGATGCGGGGAATGCAGACTTCGAAGAAGTCGTAAGGAAGGCTGAAGACTTTCGCGATGAAGCTGTCAGATCTTTGTCAGTATACCAAGCGGCCGGAGGATTTGAGGTTATCCTTTTTGCTGCAGAATTGGGACGTGGTGTCTACAGAACTTGTCAACGAGATCTTCATCTGCATAGGACATCTTTCTTCGGAGCCACGAGGAAGACCGCGGAACTGGACGCTGCAGAATTGGAATTTTGTGCTCGACATTGACGAAATGGGTCAGGAGGGCGACCTAATGTACGACAACAAGACTCGATCGACTTCGGACGAAGTGACGAAGTACAACGAGGTTCGTCAGGTTCAACTCCTACCAAGGACGTTTATTAAACCCGTGTTAGAGGTGTATGATTAAACCCTTCGAAGCAAAACTTGAGCTATGTTAGTTTTGAGGACAAAGTCTGTTTTACAGATTCTAGCTATCGCAAGATCACACCGCGAGAAAATAAAATGATTCCATGTTGTCTATAAAGACAGAGATGATATCAGTTGATAGAAAGATGTTCTGATGAACTAGAATGCGAAGTCTTGAGGAGGTCCAGAGATTGATACTCCATGGTCATTTGTGACACCTTGGTTGGCATAAGAGAAAAGATAGTTAAAAGATCGAGGATAGAGAATGTGGAGACGACAGTGTCACGATCGCACAAAGTGCATTAGACAACACCTGAAACTTATGGCCTAGGAAAGGAGCAAAAGAAATAGTGACAGAAAAGCCCTAGTGACCAACACCAGAAGAGCAAAAGCAGCAGTAGTAAAATAGAACAGCTCAAGTGACCAACGTGAGAGAAAAACTGCTAAAGCTTTGGATCTGGGCCACAAGAACTCGTGTATAATTAGTGATCCATGAAAAAATCAAAGAATCTGGGAAGAAATACCTCACAGCTTACGGAATCCGCAACATCAAGCTGGAAATATAAAGGACAAGGAAAGATGGACTCAAACGAAAATGTTGGTCCGCAGTGACAAGATCTTGAAACTGCTCTCACAACACTCCTCAACAATACATTGATGAAGTGTGACAAATATCGAGATATATAAATACAAAGTCAATTGTACTTTATTTGAACATCTTGCGCATCATCGCTATCTTTGAAAGTGTTCGCGTTTGAGCTCTCAGAACTCATCTGGATCTATGTTTGAGCTACAACACGATGATCCTTGGTTGTGAAGTATCATCGCTTGCATTGGGAACATGACATCTATTGCAGTTTATAACTTATAAAGATGGTCGTGAACTCTGTCTGTTTCGTTACTCGCAATCTTATTCAACTCCTTTAGACGTTCTACCAGCTCCGTCATCTTCTGCTCGTAGGATGTCTGGCTAGCATTTATTATGAGTTCGTGCTTCATATCTAACAGACTTCGTGATATGTACTCCACGTAAACCATAACTCAATGAACATCATCACCTTGCGAGTAGCTCCACTGATAAGGTCTGCTTTTAGAGTCCTCGTTGTCCTCTGTCTCTGCTGTTTCTAAAGCGTCCACAAATTTCTCCTCGGGGACAGACTGCGACTCATCAAGATTCATCGTAGCGCTCTATACGTACAAATGCAGTGGCAAATTCAAACAACAAACCCATCCAAAATGATAGATGACAAAAAGATTGAGCAATACAAATTGAACCAGCAGTGGCAAATTCAAACCATCGAACGAGCAGACCACACATGATAAAAAGAATGTGATCATGAAGCGCAGACGAGCAACAGACGAGCACCAAGCACCCAGAGCAGCAGACGAGTAGCATCAGACGAGCAATGAAAGCACCAGACCACTCGATCACTGTTACGATTGATAAAACCACTCGATCACGATCGTGTAATTGTGTCTGATTGCACCAAGTAGATCCACATCTAATGTTGTGGTCCAACTCTAACCACATAGGAATCATGTATTAACCTGCACGTTCTGTACTTATCGGTCATTGAAATCACGTGTGAGAAGAGTGCATTAATACGACAGAATGTGGACGGTCTGCGATAGTCATTTTGTGCGCAATGGTGTCAAGGTGAGAGTTTTCTTTGGAAGGGTGAAACCTTCTGACTGTGTTATGACTGTGAAGGCTATGATATGTTTACTCAGGGAAGCACTAGGCTTCTAGCTATGGCTGGTTTACTCAAAGGATAGGCTTCAGGTTACAAAGTGACACTGTAAAACACTCATACAGGTCTCTTGGCTCTTCTGATATGTTCAAGAAGCAAAGTTCAGGCTTAACTAGCAATGATAAGATCAGATGGTAAACTTTGACACTCAGGATTGAGAAATATGTGAAGGTTTAGACTTCTAAACTTCTCCTACATTAAAAGAGGCCCCACTGAGCACACACACGAAGTTTCAACTTGAGATCAAATTCTGGCACCAAGATATGGACAGAAAAGTTCTGGGCAAGCAATTTCTGGTACTCAGACAGCTATTTCGACCTACAACAGAAAATTGGCTTGATCACTTTCAAAGATTCTTACATGATTTGGAGTCTACAGGATGCTGAACATCCCTGTGAAGTTGAGACTCCTGATTGTACACGGTTCTCCAGATCTCGTTCTCTGAAGTTGCTGTTCTAGATTGAGAGCTTTTCAGACCCCCTCTACTTCAGCGGCCGCTCTGAATTACTCACTCACTCAAATGACTTGAAACTTTTTGGACAATCGTAGCACTGCTGACAGTGAATGCAACCACGAAGGTTTGAAGCGATTTCCTCGATTCTGCTGCAATTGACACTGAAAACCCCAAATCCAACAAAAGTGATGCAATTCTGACTCAACTCGAACTTCAAATTGGCATAACTCCTTGTTTATTGATCCAAATCGATCAAGAATTTCACTGACAGTGCTTGGCACGACGAGCTCTATCTTCCTGTGCTCTCAGATTTCGCATTGTCTTCACCAAATGCTCGAACTCTCCTTTAGACCTCTGTTTCTAAATTTAGAATTTTACAAAAGATAAAAATAGACCAATAGGAGTTCATAGCTCCACTTGGTTGCCATTTAGTACCCTAATCCACGTGGTAACTTAACTTCACTCATAAGCTACCACGTTAGCTCCCTTAAAATGCCAACGTAAATCTTAAACTACCTAAAATGACACACAGCCCTGAAAGTAAACTGAAACCAGCTAAAAAGCGTGCATGGACAACACGTAAGTACAACCCATGAGCTTAAACCCTATCAACATGGTAAATCTAAGTTATGTACATTGAACATCATAGACAAGTAAGAAGTCATTTGCACAAGCGCACAAATGCTTGAACAAGATAACTAGCATACTATCAACCTACTAGGACTTAAAATGTATAACACAACGGTGTTAATATATGCATGAAGGACTAGGAGTAACATTAAGCTAACTTCTACCGCTACTAACTCCCAAGTGTAGGAGTAGAAGCGTAACCCGTAGCCGTCAATGTCCACAGCCTCCAGAATCGACTTCTCTGAAGTATTAACTTCACTAAGAGAGACTAACTCCTAGCAGAGAGGTGAATCATTTACTATGTGAAATGATTCACATCACGACAATGGGAACACCATCGCAATCGGGATGTGGTGCTACGAGGTTCGAGGATCACGGACATCCAGCTCCTTCCGCACTTACCTCCACTCATGAATCAGATAGATCGAGCGCTCTGTATGAAATAAAATAGACAAGAAGTATCCTTATGATGAGTATGATGTATCTTTAGCGCGCGCGTGCTGAAGGAGCGGAGGCGGAGTGGGGGAGGAGGAAGAGAGAGGGTCGAGACTGTATTTTGAGAGAGGGGAGGGTGTTGGGGTGGCTTATTGTATTGTTTTTTACATATTCATGTTCGTTTTTGTTTTCTACTCTTTTGGTCTTAGAATTGATACATTTGGTGGAGAAATGAGTGAGTATTTAATATTTTTAGATTTTTGGAAGTTTTAGGGTTACAGAGTCGTCTATTTAAGACTTTTGAGAGACTTATGGGGGACTTCTTGTTTTTCTTGCTTTTGCTTCTTGCTACATTTAGTGATTTTTTATCTCTACATGTCATGGTTTAATTTTTTAGAGGGTTCTTTTTTGAGATGTTTTTATTACGAGTGTCGTTTGATTAGATATTGTTTTTTTTCTAGCTATGAGTATTCTTTCTCTATGAGATCGAGATTGATTTGAGACACATCATGTCTAATGTGCAATCAGTTAGTTACCTCGCAACGATAAAATCTCATGTGGGAAAGATGCACAAGAGCTATGATACGATCACATGGGATGTCCAGGTTAGCCGAGAGTCTACATGTGCAGTCATTTTGACACCATTAGCCCTTCTTCCCGGAGTTCCTCTTGAGTCGTGAGAGTGGTTGAGAGTCCACTCTATCACTATTATGAGATTGTTCGAGACGAGTTTTTCTTGTCCGCGTTTGTGTCCACCGGTTATCTCGTGCTCTTCATGACAAGGTGAGACATGCATTCCGTCTATCTCTCGACTTGTTGACACAGAACATCAAAGACGAGGCGACATGACTACTGTTCCTCTTACTTCCTCGTTGGTACCTCCGTTATACTCGAGGTGACAGAAGAGGACATTGGGAGGTGACGGTCCGTCTTCGGAGATTTCGTGCAGGTGATTGAAAGGCTTTACAAGAGGAATCAGTTCTTGCAGTACGACATAGGAGTGAGTCTATCTCTACACGTGATGTCTCATCTTCCGTCCGCATACGACGTTGTAGGATGTTAGGTCATGTTGGAGAGTATAGTAGAGTTGCTAGAGCATTACATCCTTTGTCAATGGCATGTCTTACTGAGGAGACGATCGCTTTGTTGCGTTTTCTTCACCTCTCACCGGTGATCTCCCTACCACATGAGGTTCAAGACTATCAGCCTGAGGAGCCATTATGTCTCGATAGATCCTTGTTTGCTCAAACCTTGTGTACTGCATCACGTTTATTCTCTGGAGGTCTGTCAGAGATGGTCTACGAGCACCTACGAGATTGTTTTCAGATAGACGACCCCTCTAGTAGTTTCACGGAACTTTTTCAGATAACGGCACCAGTAGCTCAAGGACATATTTCTCAATATATAGCTCAAGGACAGCTAGACTTCTGACCATGACGAAGGATGGTGGAGGGATTCGACGGATAGTCATCGGTGAGATTCTCGTACGACTTATCAGTCGTATCATTGTCCTTCAACTTCGAGATACTTTTCAGGACCACCTTTGTTCACATCAGTTCGGAGTTGCGGCGCTTGGAGGTTGTGAGTCTGTGTCTTTCGGCACTCGAGCTCTCTTGGACATCCATCTCGATTGAGTTGTCCTACAAGTGGATGTGATAAATACTTTTAATAGCGTTTCTTGCGTTTTCATCTGTAGGGAGCTCATGGATGACGGTGGATCTCTGGCGGGTCTCGTTCTCTTCGTGCGATCGTTCTATGGTTCTTCCTCTTCTCTTTATTACCAGCATGGTCCTACGACAGAAGGGATTACAGTCATCAGCTCCGTGGTAGGTACTCGACAGGGAGATCCTTTGAGTGGACCTCTCTTCGCTTTAGCTCACTATAGAGCTCTCTTGGCTACCACCTTGGCTGCTCCAAGTTGTGCTTTTCCATCTTTAGCTGATGATACGCACATCGTAGGTCCGGCGGACCAGGTCGGTGTTGTCTTTGATCACCTCGTCTCTCAATTGGTCTTGGTAGGACTGAGAGTGAAGGTAAGAGCAAGACTTGGTCTCCCATAGGTATACCGTCAGACCTCCATCCAAGAGGGATTTGTTACACCTAGAGATGGTTTACGCATCCTCGGAGTTCCGGTAGGTATAAAGGACTTTGTCTCCCGGTTCCTAGATGTTGTCCTTGCAGAGGACATTTTGCATATTGAGGATCTCTCTATGTTAGAGGACCCGCAGGTTACCTTTGGTATCCTTTCTCTTTTCATTGCACGCCGTCTTAGTTACTTACTCCGCACAATACCTCCATCTCTTATCTTCATCTCGCGTCTTAGAGAGTTTGATAAGAGGATTATGGAGGTGTTTGGTGACATCGTAAGACCGGGGACCTTTGACTGTGTGACAAGACCTCTCGCACGTAGGCAGACACCTTTATCGATATCATGTGGTGGAGTGGACTTATTATCCATGGAAGAGATTGCTCCGATAGCTTTTTTGGATAGTTGGGCCCTCTCAACACCTTGGCTCTGTTGCCGTTTTCTCGTGCGAGATAGACCTATTCTGGAGAGCTATGTGACAGAGATGGAGGATGGTTCTTATCCACTAGAGATGTGTCTTTGGGAGACAAGAGATAGTCTGACTCTTGAGGCACGTGAGACACACCTTCGATTCGATATCCTAGCTACCGATAGATCTCACGGACTACAGTCCTCTTTGACGGGACACCACTTCCAGCAGGTCCTGAGCTCTTAGTGGATCCTTCCATCTCACGAGATACTAGAGCTCGACTCCGTTCTTGTTCGGACAAGGGAGCAGGCTCTTGACTCATAGCTCGACTTTGCATTAGAGCGTTCCGACTCGCACCGACTATCTTCTCTACAGCGATGAGGTTCCGCCTAGGCTTGGTTCAACCTGTTGTTTTGGCACTGTCCACTTACGAGTGCGATGTCTCGCTCGACATCTCGGGACGCCACCTTGCTCGCTGTCCTCACGGTGGAGAGCAGAAAGCTACCCACGATGTCATCAGAGACGTCGTGTTTGTCTTAGCACGGGAGAGCGATTACATGACGTGGAGAGAGCGTTTATATGCTCTTCAGACGGGAGGATCAGTGAGAACTGACCTGTACACGATGAGGAAGGATCAGGTCTCAGTGGCAGATGTGGTTGTTACGGACTCAGTGACGGCACAGGTGATCACTCATCTCCCAAGATGAGTGATCAAAGCTGCCGATCGGCAGCTTTGAGTTCGACGTCTTTCTTGTCTGCAGGACTACTGACTTACCGATGTCTGATATTCTAGTTGCGATAGGCGATTTTAGAGCTACTTGGGGGCGTTTGTTGCTTGGCCCTTCGGGTCCTTCTTTCCCTTGTAAGGCTTGATGGGTTCTTCCCATCCGTTTGCTATTCATTGCGTCGCGTTTTCCCCTTCCATCCTTATGATGATGAAACGCGCATATCTGTACTCACGCATGTCTGGGATATATTTTCTCGTGCGGTGACTACAGCGTAGTCAAAACGAGGACGATCTACACAGTGAGACAGAGTGATGAGAGAGACCAGACTCCAGAGGAGCTTCTTCATAAATAGAGAAGAGTAATTAAGTAAGAGAAGTTGGTGGAACCTCAGCTGGCCTTCTCGCTGTAGAGGCGGAAAAGCTTAAAATACTGATGTGCACGATAGAACAAGTACGTGCCGCGGAGGCTATGAGCAGCAACTATCGTATGAGGGTAGAACTGGGGCGAGTGGGATCCCAAGAGATGTTTCAGTGACTCTGTTGTATATGTGCTCCTGCCCGCGCTGACTCAAGATAGGCAAGGTAGGTTGGAGATTTATCAGCTCGGGTGATTTCTAGTGCGGGAGCAACCGGAATGTAACTCGGCTAAAGCGTTGAAGGCTGGTTTTGAGTGTTCAGCCCGGAGAGAAGAGTTCCGATCCGAAGAAGGTATAGCTGTCATAACCTTCCTTCCTGGGGAGAATCTCATGTATCCTCTGATGTATGAGCTGCTCGTCTGCCTTCCTTTCTTCTCCTTCTTCTTCTACCGAACCTCGGCAGGAGAGATCTCCAACTACACCTGCTGGGGCCACGAAACTTGCTGCGATGTTAGGACATACTACCATGAGGAGTCGTACTTCCGGTATAACCTAGACCATCTTCTTTCTAGGATGCAAAACGCCGATAAGCGCCGGAAGCAGTGGACCCAAGGTCGAGTTTCTGAGTTTCTGATATACCCGGAAGATCCTTCAGCGAGTGCAGAGCCTGCATATGGTGCTTGGCTGTGCGAGGAACGTCAGTCTGCAGAAGGATGTCAGGCATGCATTGACGACCTGCTGGACGAAATCTGGGACGGAATTGAGAATGTACCGTCCTGTAATCGGTCGGTCGGAATCCAGGCAGTAGGACCGGGTGGAAAATGTAGGGTGAGGTACGATATGTTCCAGTTCTGGAATCCCTCGGACACATGCCAACCGTTCTGCTGCGCCACAGAGCAGGCAGATGGAGATTTTCTTTGGAACTATAAAGTCTCTGTAGTACGAGCGTGGGAGAAAACTCAATCGAAGCTCAAGGACAGATCTGAACAGTTTGATTTGTCGTTCAGGGATTCTTATGATCCAACAGAAGAGGAAGATACCGAGGAGCTCGAGAGTCGTGTTGGGAACCAATTTCGACCCGTGGTTTTCGTTGGGTATGACTGCGGTCCATGGCTAACAGAAGAAGAATGCCTCAGGTGTGTGAACAGTCTGGTTCTCTCCCTTGATCACTGGTATTTCAGGGAAGGTGAGGCTTGCGACGAAGCAGTCCGACTGATTGCGAATGACGATCACTCTTATTACTACAGAAATCCTCATAACGAACCTGGAAATACAATTGTTCATGGCGGCGCTGGTGATTGGCCCGTGGGCCAGTGGCCTCGTGGTTCTTGCAAATTCTACTTTGACAATAAGCCTCAATACGAGTCTCTGTACTCCTGAAATTCCACTTCAACGGCGTCGTGTCGAGTATGACTAGTTGTTGCCAATCAATCGCTTGTTTCCATGCTGAACGTCATGATCAGGGGTTTGGAACTTTGGGGCCTGCATCATCACGCGAGCCAACATCTTCGAAAGTGAATTATTTCTTTGGTAGTTTTCTTCCGTCCATGACGAGCCATTTTGCCGAGTGCTCGAATGAGACGAGACGAAGGAACATACCGCAAGACTTACAGGTCAATCACCATCCAGGTTTGATTCTCGGGTTCGCTCGGGAAGCATTTGAGGAGAATTGGTAAATTCAGTGATTCTCATGCACTATAAACGGCGCTCCAGAGCCGGCGAAGTACTCGAATCAGTCGATCTCCGGCGGTCAGCGAAGGTCGAAGCTCATCGAGGATGTCAAACACTCGCCATTTCTGTATACCATGAGGGAATTGAGCTCTCCGGACAGAATGTGTCAAAAATATAGCCGGGGACGGTGCATTCGCGCCAATAGTTTCGTAGAATTTGTAAAATATTCAGCTCCTTGAGTCGTATCTCTTAGCATCTAAGAATGTCAGTCAATCCGACATCAGATAGTAGAGCTTGTCGTGCAGTAAAGATATCAAATATACACCAACTGCTCCGATCTGAGTCATTCATTTCTCGGCGCTGGTCAAGTCTACAGGAAGTTTTGGCGGGGTGCAATCCTGGGCCTTGATCTCCTCTCCTGCGCTATCAGAGCCTCTTAGGTGCACCTGAAACGAGGACTTTAGGGAGGTTATCGATGAACTAGAACGAGCTCTGAAGGTCAACATAGGATTCATCAAGTAGAGGAAGTGTTTGTAGAGCGTTTAGTGCGGTTGTAAGGTTGGGCACATCTCACGAAGTCTGGCACGTGATAGCCGGACTCTTGCATTATATTACCTTCAACTTATTCACCTGTTGAAAGATAATGTAAAATTGCGACTTCCCTATTTTTTTCTCCGATCCAGTAGGATTGCACCCCACTGTCCTCTTCTCCGTTATTTGCCTAGTTTTAATGCCAGAGATGAAAGCATGTCATAAGGAGTATAAAGAATGGTGAAGTGAGAACGTCGAGCCAGAAATGAAGTCTTCTTATACATGGACATGCCTATTCGGCTGTTAGAAATATCCCGGCTCTGTGTCTAGTTCAGTGGGTGGTGAGCTGCTTACGTTCTTCAGACAGAGACATCTAATGTCAGGATCGAGCCCAAGCTCTAGGCCCAAGTTTTATATGGGCAGATGTTAGCTAAGGTGAAGACCAAGTGTATGTTGTACAGGATGCTGTTTGATGAATCGGGTTGGATAGTATCAGCGTCTACCCAAACCCTAATTTCCTCCACACTTTCAGAACATGTGCATGGTTTTCTCTTTGGGTTGTACGTAGGTCATCATGTCCTTTCCTTCCAACGAATTGTGATGTTTGATCGTCACAAGGTAACAGTCCTTGTGACGCATAGTGCCGGCGAAATCTCCATAGATTCAGGGTGTCTGAAGAACGATTGGCCACTCATAAGTGCTGATTCGATCTCTTGGGTGTACAAAAAGGCTGAAATCATATGAAAATGTAGAACTAGAATCTCTCGCCCGGCCGTATCAACGTTCGTGCTGGTCACCAGATTGTGGACTCGATTGATCCTAAGGAATGTGCGTGTTGGCTTCCTCAACAGTTTGATACCGCCGATCATAAACCGGACGACTCTTTACTTTGTGAAAGGAGTTACCAGTCCGAGCCACAGCTTTTACTATATGCACCATCCTTGCCAAATACAAGGACGTAGAGTTGCTCTTCACTTGTAGGCACAGCTATAAGGTGTCTGTAAAGTGGAAAGACACGCTGCTATCCGAAACAGTTGACAAGACAGGTCAAAGATTCTAATCAACAGTAAGACACTTACCAAACCACAGAGGACGTTGATCATGAAAATTATCCGGTGAGCAACCAGTCTATCGAGTGAGACGAGTGGAAACAGATACAGAGGAGTGTTGACAGTTTCTTACGAGCGATCGCCCTTCATGACTTCCTGTTCGACCATATCATACATCTGAGCATTCGCCGAGCCGATACACTGTACACATCACGAGCGATCGCCCTTCATGATCCACTTCTTGTTCAATCATATCGTAGATCTAAGCATTTTGCAGAGCTTGATTCACGTTACTCTGTATAAATGAGACACCTGAAACACACAGGTTTAACTGCTCGAATCTAAGTTGAACAAGCGTGCAATTTCGACGTTATCACAAGGTGGAGATGCAAGAGTGTATCGTAGTGAGTTCCTTCAGTCAGTTCTACGGTATAGAACGATCTCATCACGATGACCAGGAATGAGCAGAACTCAATCAGAGTCCTTGAAAGAGCCTGAATTGAAGTTACCTAAGTTACATCTGCATTTTTGTTTGTGTCGTGCGAAATGTATAAACAGTGTGCTTGCAGCACGTAAACGAAGTCCAACAGTCACGTAAACGAAGTCCAACAGTCCCAGAGTATAGTCCCTTTGAGATCACCACCAAATTGTTTGTAGTGTGATCAAAACGTTTCATAAATCGTTCGTCCGAGTTATCGGACGAGAATTGTACATAGTAGCAGTCCAAGCCTTGTCTTCGAATATACCATCAACGTTAAGAGTACAGTACACCTGCAACCTACGGCCCATCCTCTCAGCACGAATCACTACGTATTGCGTTCACGCCAGGCGCACAGCTATGGGGCAGGAGGTGTTTCTTACGGAGAAGGAACTAAATACTTAACGACGAAACAGGTTGCCACCCAAACAAGAACCGGTTCGATTTCTTCGTAATACAGGTATCACTAGATTCTTGATGTCCATGCGCTTCTTCCTGCCTCAGTAGGGAACGTTACCTCGACGAGGAGGAGTTGAGTCAATCGTCCTTGTTTTTCATCCTTCAGGTGATGGGACTTCTAACAAAAGAATGTATATTGGCTTCTCTGCAAGATTGACAGGGATGATGACGGTGGAATGATTTCCTTCCAACTTACTCTACTCTACAATCGTTCTCTCTTTTCGATCAATCTGTTCTGATCCGGCGAAAACACTACATCTCCTTGTTTCTTTACAAAGTCCACGTACTCTAATATACCGGTAGCTAGTACTACTGTGGCACTACACAAGTCTCCAGATATGGAGCAGCTGTCTGCGCCATTGGAGGTGTGAGAGTGGACTCATTCCTTTCTCACTTACTCCCAAACTTACTCGACTCGACGTTGCGACCGTCAATCGAAGTTGTTTTATTCGTACACGAGGTGACAAATGGATTGTTGATGAAACCGCTGATGAGCCGAAACGCTCAACAGAATAGTACATTTTGACGTGCTCTAAAGAAATGCTGTGAGCACTGCTTCTGCGTCGTTTGGTTGTTGCTGTTAGTTCGTCTAGTTGCTGCCAATCCACGAGTTTCAAAGAATTCCTTCTTTGGGATCACCTGGACGGATCTCTGTGAGGTCGAAGGGCTTGTCCAAAGCCGGGACCCGATGGATGTAAGTGACTAGGGACGATCCCAACAGAGCGCCACGACACCTGCTGCTGAGAGAGCTCACGGCTGAGCCCAGCTGACTAAAGACTGCCGTTTTGGAGGTGAACGAATCGGACCGGAACCATCTCCTACCGGGAAGAGGAGAACTGGTCACTTCTGTACCTGTCTCGATGTCTAGCATCACTGCATCACACGGGGCAGCAAGGGTGCTTCCTTGGTTGGTGATACTCACGTGCATTATTGCCGGTCCTCCTGGAGCAGCAGAGCGTGGGCTGCTGGCCCTCGGACTTCCCAAGATGGGCACTGCTCCATTGCTGTAGCGAGGAAGGACCTCGTTCGCCGATCGGGCCCTCATGAGTGTAGAGTCACGTTACCACCAATGCGAGGAACGGAAGAGTGAAGCAGCTTCTCCAGCGCTTCCTGGTCCTCGAGTAAAGATCGAAGCTCCTCCTTCTCTCTATACGTCAGCAGCTACACCTTGGACTAAAACAATCAGTCGGCAGAGAAGAAGAAGAGAGGTACGGACTTGAGCGGCTCGCATTGAACCGGTGTCAATGCTCAGTCCCTGCACCTCGTCTCCTCGACTCCTCTCCTTGATTGAGCACCTTTCACCTGCTTCCTCTCCTCTTTCTAATGTCCTTCTCCGTCTCAGCTCTCTTGTATTCTGCTGTGCCTCGAGAAGAGTTGGAGCCGGCGTCGATGATGCTCTTGCGTCGATAGCTTCTCCAGTTGCTGTATCTTCTCCACCTCTCCTCTCTTCTCCTCATGCACATACACACACACACCATTCTCGGCAGCGTAAGAAGCGGCCTTTCTTTTTTATGCCTTGATGGAACCTACCATAGCTACAGGTCACCCGGTGACCAGGAATCAAGGCTTCCCTTCGGATGTGCGCCCACCCATGGCCAGCAGGGCGGGGCCAGCAGCACTAACGAGTGCCAGTGCATCTTGCCGGGGCGACCAGACTGGAAACCATAGCTCCCTCTCTCTCTGGCTGGCTGGCAATACGCAGGCGCACAGCTGTCCCGCGCGTCGCCTCAACTCCCGTCTTCACTTCTTCCACTGTTCACTTCCCCTCCATTTACTGTTCACTTCCCTTTCGTTTCCTTCGCTTTGCTTTTCTTTTCCACGCGATCGCTACCGCGTTATATACGCCACTCAGTTTCTCCCCCACGGTTTTTACTCTGTACAATAGTTGGCCCACTATAGTACTTTCTCAAAGTAGGCGTACTAGGCGCAACGTGCTGAATTTGCCATATCATTTTCCATTTTAAATTTTTAACTTCTTTTTTCATTTTTGGAATTCGGAAATCATATATCATGTTACATGTTACATGTAGGAGTCTTCAGTCACCTCCGGACCTCCGGTTACAGTGCGTCACTGTGGTAGCCTGTAGGTGCTGAACTCGACACAAATATGTATAATAATATCAATAAAGCCTGCAACATTAAAATGCACATGTTTCATTCTCCACCGTGGACTCGGCGTGGAGTACAACGTGAACAGAAAGACACGGCGAGGGGTGGACAGAGAACGGCAAGTACTCGTTAGGCTTGTTTCACCCTTCGCGACAGTCCTTCTTGTCGCGAGGGGTTTTCCCTCTTTGTCTGGTTCTGTTTGTTACTTACCTTTACGGGTAGTGAAAGAAAAAGTAAAGTCGGTAATACTTTTACTCTCTCTGTCTTGAACTCTGATGCAACACCTCCCGAGATTAGGGAGTCTTAACCAGAATCTACTCTGCACTGCGGTGCACAGAATAACTTCATGTGTGTAATTCTGGTCGAATTAGACAACAATTGATGGGATTGTGAGTGGAGAGATGCTAATCCTCTTCCCTGTGGTGTCCAGTGTATTGTCATTCTGCACTTTCTCCTCTCAGTCAAGGAACATTATGCCTAGTCGTCAGCTTGAGATACATCCGCCTCCCCTCGCCAGGTTATGATACTACTGGAGATCCTCACTCAAGAATATCTGCATGTTCAGATTCTGCACTGTTGATCAAACGTGTTGCAGAATGACCTGCCTTCTCATGTTTGTATGTCTTCTTTCCAAATACCGATATTGGTGTTCAGATATCATTGCCTGAAACTATTTAGACCAGAGAAACATAACGCCCAAAGTCTGTGTAGAAGCAGATTGAAACATGTGTCGAGGTACAGTAGTGGGTTTATGTGCTTGAATCACTTCGTCTCACTTCTCTAGTAAGAAAGCAGTAGTGGCTGAGCACTACAAAGCTACGTTAGTACAGTGCTTACTTATAACCAAGGGTTTGTATCGTATTGATATGGATATGCGAAGCTGTGATTTTACATTGGCGTAAGCCTTTGGAGTTCGATCGTAAAGCTAAAGAACTCTATGGGTGGTACGGTGGAGTGGACCAAGCTCGAATCTGCTTGAATGGCTCAAAAGAAACTTTGCTAGTGGACGACAAGTATGGCCATGCATGCCATGCACAATATCTTCTTCAACTTTCTCATATTCATAGCAAAAAGTAAAACAGCTTTGGACAAAAAGTACCTTCACATCGGACTCGATTCCTGGCTCTAGCAGCTCCTTTTTCTTTCGGGACGAACTGAGACGGGAACGCATTGTGACATGAGTTTCACCGGCCAAGAGAAGAGAGGGCTCCCCCGCAAGCTACCCGTCACTCTTGGACTCTACTTAGGTTTCCGCTATGAAGCTTTAGGAACGTACACTCCTTACTACATTTAGTGTTATACGTATATAATAGGGGTGTCAAAGTTCAGAGGAAAGATTCTTCAACGGCAAAGATGTAATTGGCCGTAAAATTATCACAGGTAAGTTTATATATAACCGTGACTCATTCTGGTCGCGTCTGTGACTGAATATTCATTTGTACACTCAAGATAATGACTCTGAACACCAAAGAATCTATTACAAAAAAAAGCGGACGAAACCACTAAATAGTCATTAAGAAAACGCCCGCGATGTTTTCCTGCGGGTACCTCAAGAGGTGCCCGCATGAAACACTGACCGCAGTCTCGTCGAAGCCGTAACTCACGCCCGCGGATTTCGAATATTTCAGAAGTTCTTTAACTTTGACACCCCCTAATAGTAGTGTTAACTCACGTTAATTCAGATTTCTACCTGATTAGGTCAAGTAACTCTATTTAATGTACAAATACGAAATCACATTCTGAAGATCTATATACAACTATATCGATTACCCTAATACATATTTGTGTTTTTCAAATATGCGAACATTTGGGAACGTGATGGTGTGGGTTTTTGAACTAAGAAAACGTTTAGTGGGAGAGGAATGAACAGAATAAATGTGTTCCACTTTACTATAAAAATTATTTCTCGTTCTCCATCATTGAATAGCTCTCCTTTTTTAGTACTTTTTCTTAATCAGTTGAGTTCAAAGTGATTGAATTAGTAATCTTAAGATTCAGTACATGTACACATATATTACTATTAGCTAAAATTACTATTTGAAATGAACTTAAGTTTGTTGAAGTCTAATGAAATGCAAAATGTAGTAAGGAATGTAAGTTCCATGTGTATCTGTCTACATTCTATCAATTGGTCATTTATATGATCAATGATAATTACATGAAATTGGTTTATTTACATCCGAATGGAATCAACGTGCAGCGAAAGATATAGCGGGGTGATATTATCAGTCTCCTCTTTTCTTCTATATTTTCCTTTTATTTTCTTTCTCTCTCTTTTTGCGGCTTTTGCTCATTACCTACCGGCCAGGAGACGTCGGCTGCTAACTTACATGCCCAGGCTGAAGATATAGGATAGCGTTCAGTGGTCATTATAATGGGACCATTGCGCTATCCTCCGAGGGAACTTGACTCCTCTTTTGATGTCAATAAAATGTTGATTTTCAAAAAAAATTCCTGATGGAAAATGATTTTTTCATAACAGTTGCCTAAAGTAGTAGACTAAAATTGCTTTCAACTCATTTTTATTTTATATTTAGTAGTTATCAAAACAAGCCGGAGCTGAATGTTTTCTAAAGGTATAACTTCCTTGTTTATTATTCACCTCATGTATACTTAGAAACCGGACCTGTTTGCTAAGTGTACATTAATTTATGCTCTAACTCTTTCTGCGAGAAGGACTAGTGCATAAATTAATGCGTTAACGGGATGACACCTTTTGCTCAACAGGGCTCCAGACTTCTACCCACAGGTGTGCGTCAGTCAGTGTCTAATTTATGGGTTATGTCAGGATGTGCTGGCAACTCTGAGACTGGTTAACATATATCAGTTATAGAAAAAATAAAATTTTAATGATAATTTTAACATTTCTATATAAATTTTATATATTTTCTAATAAGAAAAAGAAAATCCAATGTGGGAGGATATTCACCTTCTCCTGATGGAAGCAATATGCAAGGGTTTTATTTAGTATCTAACCTTGTCGTTGGAAAGGATTAGATAATAAATTAAACTTCTCATTGAATGTGTCTGGAAAGTGATCAATAACTCGCATATGTACTTTGGAGAGCGCATTTGTCTGTGCTCTCCTTATGATTTATATCCGGATCCTCTCGCGTTTCCAAGCTTGGCTAATAGTTAATATAATATACTTCAATTTTTTTTATCAGCTTGGTATAGAATTTTTATTTAACACTTATATATTTTATCTCTTACAGCAAGCAAGCAAAAGTTCTCACAAGTCGATCTTGCATACATATTTTCTGTTCCAACTGCAGCAATTGTGGCTGCGGATGCAATGTTATTACCGTACAAGGTTATGCAACTGAGTGATGAAATTTGATTTGATTGCACTATTTGACAAATATTATGGATAATAAAACTAGCATGACTAGAAAAATTACACTGTTGGTCAGCCTCGACCTATGATGTTCACGTCTGAGGTTTGACCCACGTTGCCGGTTGACGTTGGCTTGTGGAGGTCACGCAGTATCATCCAGTTGTGTCAGAAAGTGATGAATTAATGTGAAGTTGTCACGTCTTAAGTACCACGACCACCATGAGTTGTGGTTGACTACAACTACGACCATGCAGTTGAGTGACGTCGTCCAAGTTTTGGTGATTGTGTGTGAGTCCGTCCCCATTCGAGTTGACTGTTGTCTCGTCAGATCAAGAGACTGTCTGTGCAGAAGTCCAAGATGAGAGAGGGAGAAGCTTCACCTCGTCCATACGCATCTTGTTGTCAATTTAAAATCATTAGCGAATAATAGAACAACGTATTTTCTTGATGTTGTGCTATAGTCTAGTTGAGGAATTTACGTGCATATGGCTCTTTGTGAAATTAAGATTACATGTTAGGATACACAAAGAGTTCTACGATAGATCAATGTGCTTTCTCGGTGTTGTGTTGTAGTCGATTCTTCGTGGACTCGAGAGATATGATTCATTTCTCAATTTTACGATTTGATTCTATCACGACATCAACAGAGTGACGTGCATTTGATCTTGAGCATTGCCATTCGAGGAGAAAGATGAGTCATTTTGTCATTGACTCATCTTTCTCCTCGAATGACAATGCTCATTCACTCCTCATCACAAATGCTGGATTGATTAGTCTCTTCATACACAATGCACGATATAACTATATCTTCCGAGAAAAAAAACAAACTGCTTGTTCCAGATATCGACAAGCAGACATAGAGATAGCACAATCACAATATGTTGGTCATTCACGGACACACAAATGTTGACATATGAGCACACAACACTTTTGCTCTAAATCGATGTTCATTTTTGTACTACCTTTACATCAAAGAGGTTATTATAGACTCGACGTTCAAAACAAATGTAGTATGATTTGAGTTGTTTGCTTTGAACACTAACATTGGAGACTTCGGAGCCTTTAACATATATGTTTCACTCTCACAAATACTTTGATAAAAGTAAAAGCTCTTCATCTCATGGTGAAGATGAGCATATACGCAACACTATGTTTGTCCGATGGATTGAGTCTGTATTCCGACTTGGTTTGAAGGCACTTTTTTCTTCATTGATAAAGATTTACGGCAAATCAAAGTGCTACAGACTATATTTACAAGGAGCTATGTGCATCTGTGTCCTGGACATGCACATGCAGTAGTTGATTAGAGACTGCGATTGCTAAAAGTTCTGTATTTTCATTTATTGATTCACAGTGGATGTGTCACATCGTGGAGGTGTCTGATCATATTGCACCACTAGAGGTAAAGAGAGAAGTGAATATGTGATTCATCACACATTTTAACATACACCTTTTGATACCTATAGCACTTGGCGTGTTCCTTGATGCAAAACAACACTATTCTAATAGTGTCCAAGACAGACATATGAGTGATGTCCTAGACATCTTGTCCATTTTGGAGTTATCTCTAGAATGAATGGTATTGTCTAGAAAGATGTTTGCAAGATCAACGAAACCGGTTTTGTGTCTAACTCATATCACAAATATCATTGAATCGCATTGACAAAAACTTAAATATGATTATAAGTACAGTTGCAATAGACCAAGACTCGACATGTTATGTGATATCTTGTGTGACACGCTAGTTGTGGATTAGCAGATTCAGCTACAACAGATGACTAACTATCGTTTCTTCTCTTCTTGGTGGAGGGATTTTAAGATTGTCTAGAAGAGGTGTCTGGAGGCCAAGGTGGATGTTGAGGCTAGCTCACGGTATGAGGTTTCACTTGAGAAGTGAGTTTGTAGTTGTCCTGCTTTTCTTAATGATGGTTATCTTCTTTACAAGCATTTGGCGCATGCTTATACAACGATAGTTCTCTCGTTCTCTTTGTTCGAAGAGATCATTCGTTGTCATGAGTTCCTCTACTACAGTTTGGAGTTCTCAGATCTCTTTTTGATAGACGAACCATTGCAACTCAAAATGTTCCATGGTATAAAGATCCTATACTCGATCTTGTTGCAGATGAGGTTCATGTCTTGTCTGATTCGGACGCTGATATCCTAACCTTTACAGTTAAAGATATATTGCAACAACTGCAAAGCATAGTGGTTGAAAATGAATGGGTGGTTTTTGTGAATCAGACAATAAGATGTTCCTTGGTACGTTTCAGAAGTGTGTGAATTATTTTCATCGTCGCGTGAATAAATGCATTCGAGCGCTGCAACAAATTACTCAGCAGACAACATGAACTAACTTTGGCTCGGTTGATGTCTTGAGGTAATATTGAGTATCATATATATGAGTTCTTTCCTTATTTTTCATTCTTAATGTATGTACAATGGCATTCATGTACAAGGGACTTCATGTGAAGGCATGTGGTATTTAGTCTTTGTTCTTTGTCTTCATATTGAACTGGACAGTTCGTCTAGGGAGGGTGGGTGGGTGGAATATTTGATCTCAACCGGTGAGGTTTGGTCAGGTTCAACTCCTGTCAAACGATCGATTACTCTATGTGAATCATAAATTTTGTCTTACCCGTTGTTCTTATCATTGTTACTTTGTACCTGCTGTTCACAAGGTTCACTGGTGACTAAAAAATGTAACAAGTGACTAAGAAATTTAATAATATTGAAGATGTAAAAAACGTTTACATGTAAGCTCACATCCTTTTGAAGTTATCTGATATCACGTTACTACTTGTTATTCTTACTTTCCAATCCTCTAACTATTCTACGTGACGATTTACATGGTACACATTCTTTGCTCCATGAATCAAAGAACAACTACATGCTCCATAAGAGCATATATGACAAGAAATTATGTAAAAGAACGGCCATCTCTTGAAACAAAGAAGTCTTTTGAGCTAATCAAACCCCCTATGGATGAGGATTTACGTAAGAACAGACAAGTCTCGATGTGTCCCTGTGTGTTTGATTATATGTAAGTCAAGTAGTAACCTCCAAATGAGTAAACTCTGACAGATCTATGCATCCATTTGACTCATATCCATTTCGGAAGCAAATTTGAATGTTCATTCAAAATAGTTGTTCTGCAAAGCTTAATTGCATTAAAGGAGAAATATGCAGTCATATCAAGTAGCTCGTGAAAGTAAGAAGACATCTGTTCTAATCATCAATTGATCGGTCTCACTACCATACTACTCATTATTCAGTCGGCACTCAGTACACAATCTGCCGATTATCTACTTAGAACTCATCAGGATCGATGTTAGAGCTATAGTCCGAAATCTTTTTGGTTGTGGATGATAGCTGGAGGCGTTGAGAACATAGCATCCACAGCAGTTTGTAGCTTGGTGAGGAGTTCATGCACCCTATTTGTTTCCTGGTCAGCTTGGGTTCTCAATCTGTCAAGCGCTCTAACACTTCCTTCATCTTCTGCTCGTTTTCACTGTTTCGCTATGGTCAATTCGTGTTTCATGTCGAACAATGACCTTGAAACATACTCGATGTAAACCACCTCATAAAACATCATCGCCTTACGTGTGATTCTAATGAAACGATTTGCGAGGAGTGTTCAGCAGTTCGAGTTCTGGCTCAAGAGAATTCATGCTCTCTGCACACAACAAAAATCGAATCAAATTAATTAATCCTTCTTAAAATAATCTTCACATCTTTGTCTACAAGCTCACCAAGACAAAAGAATAGTAGCACCCTGGGAGATAGCTCACCAGTTCAAGAGAACAGTAACAGAACGCTATAGCGGATCCCGCAGCACGACAATCCCGTAGACCTCGTTCGAGCACAGCGCACCTGAACTCCAAACACATGAACCTAGCTTTGAACAACGTACGGGCGACGATCACTTACATCACATGAAATGAGTGCGACACGAACCTGATTGAAATGAAAACTCACTGAGCACCGACTAATGTTCGGGGAGTTCCGGCTGATAGAGTAGTGAGAACCGGTTGAGAATGTGAATTTTCGAAAATTTAGAAAAAAGAGTCGAAAAATTATCGACTAAAAAATGAAGATAGTACTCTCAATACTCGAAAAGTGAAGCAATTTCTGGTATCTTTTAGAAAATCGCCGGTTGATGCTAGATCGTGCCGGAAAATTCGCGGTTCTCTCAAAAATCCTTACCGAACACTGGCACCGACCACCATGGCAATTTCAAATTCGGACGGGGACAACATGACGGACCACTGAACTGCGTCCCAAATCTACTAGACGGATCACTTCCTCTGTGACCACTGACCACGGTGACAGTCCCTGATCTCGACCACAGTCTTTCACACGTGTTGTCCTTCCTTGGCAATGATGTCCCACGTGAAAACCGGCATTAATTAGTCACTTCGTGACGAACTGGACGGTCCGTCACGCCAAGCCGGGCGGGTTCCCTCATGGGCAATCCGAGTTCAGGCGACTGCAAGGGGTGCTCTAATCCGTGTAATCTAAGACCAAAATCTCTAAGGCGAAATAATTTAGCTCTGAAACCAGATCAACCTAAAGATAAAGCTTTCACCTTCTCTATTTGTAAATTCACCGCGGGTGAAAGGAGCACGTGAGACGTATTCTAATTTTAAAAATTGCGGTGGTTGAACATTTCTCGTATAGTTTTTCGTGAATTAGTTTATTATGTCCGATATGCGGACGATTGGTATGCTAAGTCCGTACACAAGTAATGCGATGAGTATTCCAGTACAAAAGGTAAAGATAAACGACAAAAATGTGGACAAATTCCACCAGTCACTTGTTTTGGACGGAGTTGCTTTTTGTTAGGACGTTCTTTCTCTTGCATGCCAGCACTACAGTAGAGACCAGTACCATGTCAAGCTCGACGGCGGAAATTTATGACCGTCGACTACAGGTAGCTTGCAACGTTTGTTACGTCCAGTAGAATGTGTTTAGCAGCTGGTTTCCATGGAGACCCTTTTGGATATCGTCTCAAATGAAGGTCATAAAAGATAGTCGCAAAACTTGATTGTTTATCGGATCATTTATTGTAAATATTACCTGAAAATTTCCAGAACCTGGTTCTAACGGTAGAAATAGACTTTGCAGACATTTGAATATGAACATCAAAGTCTTAATATAATATTTTAAGGGAGATAGCAAATACTCATTCAATTGTTCACCGCCATATGTCGATGAAATGATACTAGAGACGATCTTCAACAAGGAGACGTGAACTTTTGAGTTACTCCAGTTTCAGACTATTTATTCTTAAATTTTCATTGGTGCTGCACTTTCGTCATGACTATCTGTCTCTAGAACATAAAAGAGCTGATGCAAAAGTATCACAGGGTAATACTCCTTATAATAGTGATAGAGTCGGAACCGGTCACTTCTTATTACTGTAAAGATATTATCGCTAGAAGGAAGATCTCATTTTTAAAGTTCTATTCAAAATGGTTTTCACTTCTTTTATTTTGGAATAAAATAAATTAATGAAATTAATGATGAGATTAAATTTTGCAATCACAAAAATTTCTTTCAATTTAATTTATAAAAAAGTTTTCTCTCCTGCATATCACGACACAATAGTGAAATGCAACAAAACAACAGAATTGTGTATTCTAAAAATAACATAAATGACTATAGATTATAAGCTATTAAGCTCATTTTTCTGGTTAGACTATATTATAGGTCTTTCCTATAATATTTTAACAAGATTAATTCATAATATAAAAGGAATTTATCAACATAACTGTCCCATATATATAGAGAATATTCTCACTGTTAAAACTATTAATTAAAGGTAATGCGGTTCAAAATTCATCTATGTAAAATTTTAAAATCTTTAAAATTTTAAGTTTCATAGGTTTTAGATTCTAAATATTCTTAGATTAGTAATAATTGCTAACTCAAGAATATATTATCAGTTTGAGATTTCTTGTATTTTTGAGTCAAACTAAAATTTTATTTGGATATTTCAAATAATTCAGTTAGATCATTAGATGTATATATATTCAGAACTTCTTTTGATGTTACAAGTAGCTCCTGATAACCAGGAGGATTTCATTTCGCGGGTTTGTTTTCAGAGAACCAAGGAATTTAACCGTTACATACAAAATGTCAATAACCGTTTGTTGCGGTAAAAATATTCATACAAAAATCGGTTAAATAAGAATTTAAATCAAAGCTCTACACTCTGTAATTCACTTCTAAACGGAGGTTTAAGGACCGATCCGGATGCTAAGCCGGATCGGTACTTAGTTTGTTAGTTCTTTTTTAGAAAAATAGTATATTCTCTCCAACGTAAAGTATATTGCAAGTGAAATTCCTTTTTCTTGTTTTCATATGGACACAGAGGGTTCAAGGAAAGAAAAGGATATGGAGGTGTTTTTCTAAGAGGGTGGTAAGGTCTAGTGCATTTTTAAATTTAGAATGTTAACCACTAGACAGAAATGAATTAAACAAGAAAGATATGAATATTTAAGATTTTCATGGTATTTCTTTTTAATTTGTGTTCATTCTCAGTTGTAATTTAAGTTTATTGTGGGATTGAATGTAAACTCATGGCGCTCTCTGAAATGTGAATATGGCGCTCATTGAGAACTGAAGTGTATGCTCTCGTATTGATATCCACTCAGTGACGTAATTATCAAAACATTACTCATTTTAATTATAGACTAAAAATTTCGACATATAGCTTTGAAACCTTCTCCCCAATCCTCATACCTCAAGGATTCGAGTCCAACACAAAGCTTCTTTTTGTAAAGCGAGAAGCAATGAGGAGTTTATTCATGTGACCGCAAAGAAACAGAGAGGTCTTACTAACAGACGGATCATCGACCTAAACCACCCACTCACCGTGAAAGGAGGAGGGAAGTCGAGACGAAAAGACAACTAATGGACTCTACGGAACGCAATGTAGCAAGTACGAGACTCCATCATTCTTGAAGAAGTCCAGCACCTCACAAATCACGGCCAATGAATGTTGTCCAACCACATCATCATGAATCTGGTTGGAGAGAGAATTTCAGAAATCCCTCTTCCAGTGTGATTCTAAGACCTTGGGTGCCCCACTTCCTGTAAAATGCAGCTTTCTTCCTTCTTTGTTCTTCACATCTCAAACATTACCTTTTGAGAATTCGTCACCAGTTCGTGAGGTGCAACTTCATCATGTTCCATATTGCAGATAGTATGCAAGCCAGACATTGGGTGTGTCTAAAGAAAACATGAGCATTTCTCTCAAATGCACCATAGTGTCGAGGAGATGATAATTTCCCAAAGTGCAATTGCAGGTTTGATCACCAGTGGGAGATCCTCTCCTAAACCCGCTATCGTGTCGGATATTTTGTGCGTGAAGGATGTCCAGGAAAACGCGAGGTTCCTGGCTGTGGAGATGCTGTGTGCCAAACAGAGACAAGACAGAGAAGAACAACCACGAAAAGAAATGTTGCGATATATACCACTCTGAAAGTATGTACACTGTCGATTCTTTCTCCAAACAGCACAAAACTGAGGAAAAGACCAGAGCGGTCTGTAACCTACTTCAGAAGCCCTAAAACAAACCCCTGAAACGCAACCCTAGTCTGAAATCGCCAAAGCGTAGCTCAAAGCAAAAGGAACTCCTCTTTGCTAACAACCAGAGCCACAACAGTATCATGCGATCCAAACCCAAGTCCAAACCACATCCACACACTAGCTCTTGGCTAAAGCTAGCTACCACAAGCCATACACAACCAACTAAGTCCTTAACGAACTCAAAAGGACGAAACCTGTAGCGAAGGAACCGAAAAAGACCTATCTGGGAACTTTCTCCTTTCGCCAAACGATTTTCAAATGTTGATAGGGTCTCCTTCCCTGACTCCGTTGACCCAAGAAACCTTCAGATCCGACTCCCGATAGTCGAGATATCGCCAATTTTCGGTCGCAGGTGATCGAACCTTCAAAAACTCCTCCCTGCGGCTTAAAACCGCTCACACCGCACAAACGGATCTTCTAAACTGATATCCGTCTTCGCTGGTAGGTAGATCTGGCTACCCTGAACCCAACAAGACTCCAAACAAGCCGTTTGGAGTTCTCCTTGCAAAACTACTCGAGAAATTTGGTCGCAGGCTACAAAAAACTGACGTAAATCGGCTCCCTGCGGCTCAAATTTGCTCACCACACCCAAACCAACAATCCAATTCACTTACAGTCTTCTCCTATGCGTACATGAGGACTCCCTGATCGCGTAGGCACCAAGAACGAAGAGCTTGGCTCACCGATCGCGAAGAACAATCCAATCTCAGGTCGCAGGCGATGAAAATCTGACGCAAGCGCTTCCCTGCGAGCCAATTTCTCTCACAACTCTCAAACCGCCCGATAAAACTTTGTATCGTCTTCAATTTCCTGAAGAACTCGTTGTTCTGATCCCGATGGATCCAAGGACAGCAAGTTTGGACTCCGGAACGGCCCGAACGGTCCAACTCTCCTTCACAAGTAACTGAAAACCTCAATTCTGCTCCCTGCGTCTCAATTTCTCCCAGAACACAACCCCCGATCCGTCTCTTCAAGAACCGTCTTAACCTGTGCGTAGCCTGCACAGATCTGAACCCGATGACACCTTGCGCGCGTGTATTGGACTTCCCAATTCTTCAAAACATCCACCGATAGGTCGCAGGAACAAGCAAGCTCCTTAAGCAGCCCCCTTGCAACAGTCTGTACGTACGAAGTTCAACTCTCAATAATAAGAAGCAAGCCCCTTGCGTCTTTGATATAACGCCTGGAGCCCTAAATACCCAGTCAGCAAGTAACTAGGGGTCTAGCTTGATTTTACCTTTTTTCGAATCGCATAACTTCTTCTCTGGATGTCCAAACGAAATAAACAAGATGCCCATGGAAAGCTGACAACGAGCTCTATCCATCTATGCGATAAAAGTAACGATCCGAAGTTGCGCCAAAAGCTCGTAAGCTGGGGCCTAGCTTGTTTTGTCCATCTTTCGAGTCCTGTAACTTCTTCACTATGCGTCCAAACGAAGTAGACAAAGTGCCTATGAAATGCTGACAAGGGGCTCTATCCACTGGTGCGATAAAAACGAAGATCCGAAGTGGTGCCAAAAACCCGTAAGCTGGGGCCTAGCTTATTTTCTCCATCTTTCGAGTCGTATAACTTTTCCACTAGGCGTCCAAACGAAGTAGATAAGATGCCTATGGAAAGCTGACAAGGAGCTCTACCCATCCATGCGATGAAAATGGAGATCTGAGATTGTGCCAAAATCCGTAAGCTGGGGCCTAGCTTGTCTTCTCATGAGTGTCTTTGGAGCGACAAGCATCGAAGTTTGTATTTCAGGTAGGAGCCGGTCCACGACACGACATCCACCCCCTCTGAACCTGTGCATCCTCCGGTATGCACCAGAGATACCAACCAAGGAGTGGACCGGCTTATCGCCCTACTTCCCATCGTAACCAACCTCACCTTCAAGATCTTCTGCATAATCCTCATCCTCAAACTGAAACTCCGTCAAGATATCTGCTAGATCGACCTCCTCATCTCTCTTTTTGAAAATCTTGACGCGTTTACCTGCCACTGGTATCTTCAAGCTTGTTCCATCCAACTCTTGCAGGCCGTAAGTTGCGTTGTCATGAACCTTCTTCACCACATACGGACCAAACCATCTTCTGGAAAACTTCCGGAGTGCACTATGCTGGTTGTCTAGACTGTTGTCATAGACTAACACCCAATCACCTTCCTTGATTTCCCTAGGTCTCAAACGATATCGCTGATCAAATCTGACCTTGTTCTTCAACCGTGCTTCTCGCAGCCTATCCAAAGCAGTTTGGATATCCTCTGGTCTTCTCTCTAACTGCCTAATTCGAATAGCAAGAAGCTCTTCTCTAGTCAAATTGTCCTCCCAAGGTAACACACTCCATGTCAGAACATGTTCTTCAATCGGCATGATAGGCTTCTGACCTGTGATGAGTTCCACCGGCATGTAACCTGTCACCGAGCTGTGCGTCGTTCTATCTGCCCATAGCGCAAATGGTAAGAGTCGAGGCCACTCGCGCACCCTTCCGTTGCAAGCCTTCACCAAAGCCTTCACAATGGGTGGATGACCACGTTCACTCTTGGCATTCCCTTCGGGGTTGTAAGCAGTTGTCAGTGACAACCTCACCCCACACCTTGCAAAGAATTCACGAGCCTCATGTGCATCTAGCTCTCCCCGATCTGCAGTGATTTTTCCCACACATCCATACCGACAAACAACCTCTTCCAAGAGAAATCTACATACCCCTTCAGTTGTCTTCGTCCGAAGCACCCTACCCTCGACTTGATTTGAAAGATCCTCTCTAGCAAGTACCAAGTATCTCATCTGCCATAATCCAACCGGCATAATCACCAAGTCTACCACCCACTTGAAGTGGATCGCCAACGGATAAGTTGGATGTAATCCGTCACGATGTCGGATATTCGAATACATCTGACATGTCAAACAAGACTCCACAAAAGATACAACATCCTTGTACATGTTTTTCCACCAATACCGCTCTTTCATCTTTGTAAAAGTGGCCCAAATCCCTCGATGTCCAGCCCAAAGACTCTCATGGAACGCCTTGAGCAACTTCTGCTGATCTTCCTTGTTGCAAATCACCCGTAGCGGTACTCCACCTTTTTGCTTCGATCGCTTCCAAAGAAACCCATCCTGCAACATGAAGTTGTAGGCCTTCCTTCTAACTCTCCGAAACCTCTCATCTGTCCAACCTGTCTGCTTAACCATCGTACTAAGGTATCTCCCGATATCAAGCAAATCACCATCATACAACCCTTCAACAAACAACTCATCTTCTCTTCCTGTCTGTGCAATCGAATAGAACTCTGTACCCACGTCGTCAATGTCTTCTACCATCTCATCTTCCCCATCATATCGAGCCCGAGATAACATATCCGCCATCAGATTATCCTTCCCTGCGATATGTCTAAACTCCGGGTTCAACGACTTGATATATGCGATCCATCGTAACATCGCAATATCAGGAGTTGAACAATTCATGATCATCCCTAACAACGGCAAGCAATCAGTTTCAACCACCACTACTGCTCCAATCAAATACTCTTTCTCAGTTTTCATAGCTGAAACAATACCCCACAATTCTCTCTTCACTTGCGGGTAAGCACGTTGTCGAGCACTTAACACCTTCGCTCCGAACCTAACCGCAAACCTGTCTCCATCCTCATCATCCTGTCCGACTGCCCATCCAATTGCAACTGGACTTGTATCCACAGTAAGAACCACCGGCCTAGCACCCTTGTAATCAATCCTTCCCAGAACTGGAGGAGATGATAGTAAAGACTTCAGCTTCCTTACCGCATCAGTATGCTCTTCCTCCCATCTGAATTTATGACCCTTACGCAACAATCCATACAACGGATCCGCCACATGCGCATAATGAGGAATCCAAATGTGGTAGAATACACAAGCACCCAAAAATCTTCTTACTTCTGTCAGCGAGTTGCAAACCTCCTTCATCCTTCCAATCGCATCCACCTTGTTCGGATCTGGCTTCCGACCAAACGATCCACACAAATGACCAACGATCAAAACCTCTCTAACTCCAAATGTAGACTTCGCACCTGACAGTGTAAGATGAACTTCCTCAAGTCGAGATAAGATCTTCTCACAGTCTGCGATGTGATCAGTGACGTATCGCCGACACCTCCTCTGATCTAATGCTTCATCCTTCTCATCTTCCACACATCCTTTGATGGGGATGTCATCCAAGAACGGCATCGTCTTTTCGGGGATGAAGTCCCTTAGAACTCGATTCATCCCGTTCATCATGTGTGCTACCGAGTTGGTAGCTCCCTGTGGTAAGGTACACATCCTAACCAACCCCAAAGGTGTCCTCATTGTCGTGAAGCTTCTGCTCTCCTCCGCTAGTTGAAACTGATCATACCCCGAGTAAAGATCTCCCATTGAGTAAATCGCTCTTCCTGCAAACGCTTCTGCAAACTCATCCACAATCGGTCCCACCCCAGCATTTCTGATTGTTACTGCGTTCACTGGCTGCATGTCTTGGATGAACCGCAGCGACCCATTCTTCTTTGGTACTGTAAACCATCTGCTTGAATATGGTGCAAACGACGGCTCCAAGATCTTCATCCGCATCTTCTCCTTCAGCAACTCCACTAGTTTGGGCAAGTGAGCCCGCGGTACTGGAATTGGTCTCAGGTTCCATGGCACATGCGGGATCGTGAAGATAATCATCGGGGTAACAACGTACGGATCTACACATCCAATCTCAAGTGGCTCAAAAGCAAATGCTTTCCCATGTCTTGAAAGCATCTCCTTGAAGCACATCCTCTCTTCTGGTAGAAGAGACCCATCAGATCCAATCTTCAGCTCTTCAAGGGTCTTCTCCGTGAACTTGTGTCCTATCATTGCAGGATCTCTCAAACTCTTCTCCTTTGAAGCTCGATCCATCTGTTGGTTGGTGTCTTCCGGCAAAGGACCAGCAACTGGCTTTACTTTCCTATCCACTGTCTTGTACCTTGTCTCCAACTCGAACCTCCGGCGCACGGAATGATTCGATCACCGAATAGACCTCCCTTGAATGAATCTGCACGACCTTATCCATATCCTCCCATCCAATAGACATGATCTCTCGCAAGGGATCTTCCAACCCATCCTCTTCATAAACACCAGAAATCCATTCATCCCCTTCTAGCTCACCCAACTCTTTCAACATCAACTCAACACCACGCAAATGTTTTTGTTCTTTTCTTCTCAGCTCTTCTATCTTCTTGTAGACAGCAATCCCACACTCAGAAAATCCAATAAACCTTGTACAAAAGGCACTATCTCCATCAAGCGAGAGTACCTTCTCTTGCGCACCACCACAATCCTGCTCTATAGTGGTACTCAACGAAAATCCTTGAACTCTTCACTCACTCTTGGAAGCGGCTTCTCCCTCAAACGATCTCGGTTGCGCTCGTGGTTGGACGGTACAGTCAGAAACTGTACCGCTCTCTTCCCATCTTGACTTCGGATCCTAGCATACGCAGATCCGTCGTCCAGTACCTTTGTCTCCATCCGGGTTGCTATGATGAAAGGTTGATCCAGAATGAGTGGGTATGATGTTGCTTCCTGAACAAAGAAGTTTTGCTCAATAGCAACATCACCTACGCGCACTCTGATGTCTGGACAAGCTCCATACAAGTCTCCTCTTGTGTTGTTGGCTGCTCTTATGACCCATCCATGCTCTGTGTCGATCGGCCACTTCTTCCTCTTGTACAGCTCCTTCGACATGATGTTGATTTCTGATCCATGATCGATCAGAGCAACCACCGGCTCATCCAAGTCCTCGATCCTCACCAACGTCTCCGTCGTAGTTCGAGCCCAGTGACTGTGGCTGTAATGACTTGAGCTCCGCTTCCCATCCTCCTCTTCATCCTCGAAATGCACCCTGCGCCTTCGATCTCTTTCTTCCTCTGGAGAATAGACACTGCACCTTGCAAGCTCTCTCTCTTCATCCACTGACATCCTAGTGTCCAAAGCATGTGATAAACCAGTCTCACCCGTAATTTGTCGTTTCCGTTTGATGACATCGATGATGACATCGATGATGACATCATGAAACTCACGCTTGGCGATGCCTAACACTTCTCTCAAGGTAAACTCCACCTTCGCATTCAGAATGCGATCTTCCAAGACTCCCTTCAAGTCTGTTGAAGCCTCGATATCCGACTGTAGCTTGTACGCAGCCGGCTTACCCTTCTCCTTCTGAGATTTCTCCTTCGATGAAGAAGGAGCATCGTCCATCGGTAGGTCTTGAGCTCCTGCATCCCGAAGCTCTTGACGAACCTTCTCCCCTCGAGTCTGTCTCGTGGAAGAAGTTCCTTCCCCTGCATCCTCTGAATCTCGCCTTCTCTTCTCTTCCAACAACGCTTCGTGTTGGTTCTTGGCGATGTACGCATGCACTGATAGAGCTTCTATCGGATCTTCCCATCCAGTATCCCTTCTGATCGTAGCAGCTGTCCTCATCAATGTTTCACGCGCCATCTTCCCTTTCTGTTTCATGGAGATGACGGATGACCACAATCCACTTGGCTCAACCTCCTTGTTGAAACTCCTCTCAGCCTGATCCTCAACCCTTGTGCCATAAGTTCCTGCTTCCACCATTGCAACTGCTTGCGCTGATAGGTGGTCCTCAACCAACTTCTTCATCCCTCCCCTACCAAAGTTGGTCTGAAGAAGTGCACCAGTATCCCTCAACGCTACCTTCCCATCCTTCCAGAAGATCACTCCTTGCTGCAGAATATCTGTGAACTCCTTGCAATCTCTGCGCGGATGATCAGTACCATCGCACCAGATACACCGCTGGATCCAGCCTTGCTTCTCAACCGGTCTTACTCCACTTGTAGATCCCTTCTCTTCCAATCTGGTGAGCTTGATCTGCAGATCTCTCATTCCACGCAATATCTCCTCAAGGTTTGAGTCATCCTTCTTCGGAGATACCATGGGTACCTGAACAACTGGAACAACCGGAACAACAGGAACAGCTGGAGCAACAGGTACTACTTGTCTAGCAACAGGAACTGGTCGGACTACATGAGCAGGTGTTACAGCTGTATGTGTTGGCGCCAGTCTCCTAACAGGAACTTTCTCTCGTCTCCGCTCCCTCTTGGTAAGCAGACCAACAGCTTCCTCAACCTTCTTCCAGCTGCTGGTCAATCCATCGTCCTCCTCCCGGTCTTCCAGAAGTACCTCTAGCTTCTCCTGCAACTTCTCATCTGCAGCCCGAAGAAATAGCTCTGTCTTGTTGGACTGCAACGTCAACTTCTCCATCCTGGTCAGCCGTGAAAACTGCTTCTCAAACTCTCTGAGCAACTCAGTAGCTTGTAAACCCTTCCTTGGTTGCTCAACCCACTCCAAGAATGACTTCTTGGTGACTCGATCAGAGTCCTCCAAGAAGTACTCATCCATCAAGGCACGAGCAAAAGTCTCCCAATCCTTGTTAAAATGCTTCGTTAGCATTTTAACATGATCCCTAATCTCTGGAGCTGCTGCCAACTCAAACGTCTCAATCATCTCATCTTCTGAGACCCGGTTCAGCTCCATCTCCTTCACATAATGTCTCAGATATCTTGAGACATCTCTTCCATCAAACTGGTCAATCTTGCTGACCACCGCTTGTAGCGCCTTTGTTGCCAAAGCTTCCTTCCGCTCATCAGACTGTTGCTGCCGTAAGAACATAGTGAAAGCTTGGAACATCGATGCAGTCGCCGGATCCAACTGCACCTTCGGTAACCCACTTGAACCACTAACTCCATCTCCATCACCTTTCCCATCCCCACTCATGACTGCCAATCTCTTCTTCAAAGTTCACACACATAAGAAATCTCCACCCCAGACCTTCACGTCGAGTTCACCACCGTATCGTGTCGGATATTTTGTGCGTGAAGGATGTCCAGGAAAACGCGAGGTTCCTGGCTGTGGAGATGCTGTGTGCCAAACAGAGACAAGACAGAGAAGAACAACCACGAAAAGAAATGTTGCGATATATACCACTCTGAAAGTATGTACACTGTCGATTCTTTCTCCAAACAGCACAAAACTGAGGAAAAGACCAGAGCGGTCTGTAACCTACTTCAGAAGCCCTAAAACAAACCCCTGAAACGCAACCCTAGTCTGAAATCGCCAAAGCGTAGCTCAAAGCAAGAGGAACTCCTCTTTGCTAACAACCAGAGCCACAACAGTATCATGCGATCCAAACTCAAGTCCAAACCACATCCACACACTAGCTCTTGGCTAAAGCTAGCTACCACAAGCCATACACAACCAACTAAGTCCTTAACGAACTCAAAAGGACGAAACCTGTAGCGAAGGAACCGAAAAAGACCTATCTGGGAACTTTCTCCTTTCGCCAAACGATTTTCAAATGTTGATAGGGTCTCCTTCCCTGACTCCGTTGACCCAAGAAACCTTCAGATCCGACTCCCGATAGTCGAGATATCGCCAATTTTCGGTCGCAGGTGACCGAACCTTCAAAAACTCCTCCCTGCGGCTTAAAACCGCTCACACCGCACAAACGGATATTCTAAACTGATATCCGTCTTCGCTGGTAGGTAGATCTGGCTACCCTGAACCCAACAAGACTCCAAACAAGCCGTTTGGAGTTCTCCTTGCAAAACTACTCGAGAAATTTGGTCGCAGGCTACAAAAAACTGACGTAAATCGGCTCCCTGCGGCTCAAATTTGCTCACCACACCCAAACCAACAATCCAATTCACTTACAGTCTTCTCCTATGCGTACATGAGGACTCCCTGATCGCGTAGGCACCAAGAACGAAGAGCTTGGCTCACCGATCGCGAAGAACAATCCAATCTCAGGTCGCAGGCGATGAAAATCTGACGCAAGCGCTTCCCTGCGAGCCAATTTCTCTCACAACTCTCAAACCGCCCGATAAAACTTTGTATCGTCTTCAATTTCCTGAAGAACTCGTTGTTCTGATCCCGATGGATCCAAGGACAGCAAGTTTGGACTCCGGAACGGCCGGAACGGTCCAACTCTCCTTCACAGGTAACTGAAAACCTCAATTCTGCTCCCTGCGTCTCAATTTCTCCCAGAACACAACCCCCGATCCGTCTCTTCAAGAACCGTCTTAACCTGTGCGTAGCCTGCACAGATCTGAACCCGATGACACCTTGCGCGCGTGTATTGGACTTCCCAATTCTCCAAAACATCCACCGACAGGTCGCAGGAACAAGCAAGCCCCTTAAGCAGCCCCCTTGCAACAGTCTGTACGTACGAAGTTCAACTCTCAATAATAAGAAGCAGGCCCCTTGCGTCTTTGATATAACGCCTGGAGCCCTAAATACCCAGTCAGCAAGTAACTAGGGGCCTAGCTTGATTTTACCTTTTTTCGAATCGCATAACTTCTTCTCTGGATGTCCAAACGAAATAAACAAGATGCCCATGGAAAGCTGACAACGAGCTCTATCCATCTATGCGATAAAAGTAACGATCCGAAGTTGCGTCAAAAGCTCGTAAGCTGGGGCCTAGCTTGTTTTGTCCATCTTTCGAGTCCTGTAACTTCTTCACTATGCGTCCAAACGAAGTAGACAAAGTGCCTATGAAATGCTGACAAGGGGCTCTATCCACTGGTGCGATAAAAACGAAGATCCGAAGTGGTGCCAAAAACCCGTAAGCTGGGGCCTAGCTTATTTTCTCCATCTTTCGAGTCCTGTAACTTTTCCACTAGGCGTCCAAACGAAGTAGATAAGATGCCTATGGAAAGCTGACAAGGAGCTCTACCCATCCATGCGATGAAAATGGAGATCTGAGATTGTGCCAAAATCCGTAAGCTGGGGCCTAGCTTGTCTTCTCATGAGTGTCTTTGGAGCGACAAGCATCGAAGTTTGTATTTCAGGTAGGAGCCGGTCCACGACACGACACCGCTTGGGCAGCTGATAGTCTCCAGTTGGAGATAAGCATAGATGCAATAATCAACAGTCGTTTACTCCATGCCCATACTTTAGTGCCCATACTTTAGTCGTTTACTTTAGTGGAGACTCCACATTCCTAGAATATATGCAAGTTAGTCTCTACACGTTTAGAATCACATCTATTGCACCATTTCTGACTCCCGGTTGAAAGGAGTTTAGAAGCCTCTACTCTTGCGTGGTGCAGTGACACTGAAGATGATAAGCCAGAGAAGAGAGGTTTCTTGAGGTGTGCGATACACACGAGATCAGACTCCAATTGGTTGGATCAAACCCTGCTCATATGAGACTTCGTCCCCATTGGAAATGTGTTTGGTCTAACACAAAGTTACTCGAAAACCTTTAGCCAAATCGTGCGTAGACTTTTGACAAAGATTATTTCTTAGTGCGTTAAAGAATTTTTTTTCCAGAGTTTTGACACCTCCTATTAAAAAGAACATTCTCCGAGATATTTTGATTAATTTTGATCCTCTCGGGAGTATATTTGTTGAACATTAGTTGTTTAGATTACCATTTTAGGATACCAAGATCGACAAATAAAAACATAGAAGATGTTCTCAAAAAGTATATAAAATAATCTAAATAATATATTCATAAAAATTAGATTTTTTATTATCGATATTTTCAAGTTATTGACAAACAAGTTGCTTCCCTTGCAATGAGATTACGAATGCTATGCATTTGCCGAGACAATCAATTCTTGAATTTCAGAACTTTGTTACATGGGTAGTTATAGAGAAGGTGTTATGTGACAGTTAGTGAAAAGTATCTTGATGAGCTCTTCAGATTTTATATTCTTGCATGCAGTACTTGGTTTAGTTAATGTTTACCAAAAAATTAATATCATCATCATATATTAAATTAAATATAATAATATTTTTTTATATATAATACATACACATACACATGTACATGTTTATTATATTTAGGAGTATGTGTATACATGCATCTTTATCTTGTATGCCAAACTGAGTATATTTTTTATGATAGAATATATAGTTTGATAAATGAATTATATGAAGAGTTCTAATATATATAACTAAAATATAATATTAGCTTATTTATATATTTATTATATATTCACATTAAGGTTGATGTATACATATATATGATATGCAAGTATAAGTACATGTGGATATATATATATATATATATTTGGACTTGCAGAATTAATTATACGTGAAGAATAATAAATTCCGATATACAATAAGTTATATGGTGTCATGGTTGAGAAAATAAAATAAATAATTTCTGAAAATAAATCATCTTATCGAATATATAGAGATTTTGTCACGTGAGCTAGATATTCTTTCAATGGACAAAACTGATGAAATATGACAAGATTAGAGCAAAGAATAAGTATGAGAGAAAGACATAAGAACTACTATATCAAAGATTTAGATGTGATGTGGTTCTAGCCCGATGGGTAAAGGCATCCTTTTGGAAGCCAAAGGTCTAGAGTTCAGATCTCTTCGTTGACATCTCTCTAAGAGGAAGCTTTAGAGCTGCATCACAAAGGTTACCATAGTAGGTTGACCCCCTATAGGGACATTATGTTGGGTCTTGTGTCTATGATGATATCCTCATGTGCAACGCCTCCACTTACTACACTCATCCGAAAAAAGAGATCTCGACCTATTAGAGCTTAATACTCTACTTTTATTCTGAGGCATCTAAGAGTTAACCTCTCAATGGATCCATTTGAGTCAATGCGTACATATGAAGCTCCATCATAATGTGTATCAATCTATAAGATCGTGTAGTAACGCAATGATATCAACAATATTGAGATAACTTTTAATTAAATTTTGATCCAAAAAGATTTGTAATGCTCCTAATTTCCATCTAACCTAACTTTTAAGCCCAACTTTTATCATTCTAGTTTATCAATCTAAATTAAGTTATCTAATTAGCTTATAAACTTCAACTATAAATAATGAAACTCTGCATACGTTATGTATTTATTACTAGGTTATTCCACTTCTCATTATAACTTAACTAAACTCTAAATTAGAACTAACCAACTTATACATGAATGTCTTTATTAAATATAAATTGAACTTCTCATTACTTCTCAAAGCTAATTCAGTATTTGTAACAACTTGTTATATACCAAGACCTAATACTTCTCTCAAGAATAGTCTAAACAACTACAAATCACTGTCTTAATTAAGTTAAACCAAAATTCTCATTTCTTCTCAAAGCTAATGGGATATTTGCGGTTCGATGTAGTCTGAACATGTAACAATAGTTCCCGTGAGGAAAATCAACAATACAGTCTACAACTAGGTTAGAAAAGCTGATTTAGAATAACAATTATGAGAATAAGAATAATATTTCAATGTGAAATATGACATTAAGTTGTTTCATAGTAGGAGAACTGAGTCATTTCAAAGTATGAGAATTGTGTTATTTCAAAATACGAGAATTGTGTTGAGTAGCTTATTGAGTGAAACCTAATATTTTGATATAATAAGTTTATATGTTGACAGTGTGTGTGTTAAAATTCTATCTATGCTTTCGATCATCACCTCAGAGCATTAACATGATTCTTCTTTCGGATCCAAAAAAATTAAAAAAATAATAATCTCCATTGTGTTCATTATCAAGATTGAGACGATGGTAGAAAGCGTGGGGGCACTTCTTCATAGGACCGAAATTATCCAACACTTTCTCTTTCACCCATCTCCATTCCGATCATTGCCAAGATTAGCGTTAGCAGAGGTCGTGGAGGCAGAAGCACTGAAGGTCAAAACTATCCAACGCTTTCTTTTTCATCCATCTCCATTGCTACCACTATCAACATTGAAACGATGATAAAAAGTGAAACGATGATAAAAAATGTGATGGATCGTTACTGATCAAAAGATTTGATCCTTAGCACCACACATATCTCTATCATCGTCCGCATTGCACCGAGGAGAATGACAATTCAATCTATGATCTTCTGTACCGCACTACACGAGAAGAACAACAAAGATGACTCGTTTTCTTTGTTTCCTTATACTTTTTATCAAATTTTTGTGAGCTAATTTTCACCTTCAAATTCATTTTAGTAACTAACTGCCACGTCAAACTATAATGCAAGAAGTGAATTCAGATAACCTCATATCTTAACTACGTGATATACACCTTCGTGGGTGCAAGGATCAAGAAGTCGGGTGTTACATCGTCCCATCGTTGATCGTCTGTTTATAATCCATACCACGCAAAGATCTAATAGACTATCCATGCTATATACATCGAGGGCAAACCCATCGTCCAATAAGAATGACAATGAGAGGTGGAGTCAAACATGACATGTGTCAACCTCTTTAAGAACCATCATACACCAACATACGGGCTGCTCCACCAGCAGACCCACCACAACATACACCTCAAGCCCGTGCGTACAACCGCTAAGCTTGGGTCAACGATATCATCGATGTTAGGAAGATGACATGACGCGCAATTACGCACACAGTCCTTTCAAACAACATCATCACGGCCCTCTAACATGAGAACTCCAAAAGATAACACCTCATGCACTCGTAAAATAGTGCGTCTTGTGATCATATCCAACGTCGTTGATGCAGTCTGCTGCAGATAGATATAGTCGTCAGGATGAAACATGCAAATCGATGGTCGATAATCTCCTCGGATAGTCGCATATCGCAACGTGTCTCTATATTCTCAAAAGCCATAGGCATAACTCTTCGAAATATCTCGGCTCATTAACATGCTTTCACCCACATATCTACATCATCAATGTTCAACACCTCAGCAGAATCATAACGAATGATCGAAGATAGATCCAGATCTCGATCATACAATAGAAAATACGGTGAGTCAAAGACGATTATCGGCTAAAACGGTAACCCATTGCCAACCATGATAACTGCACATCCTAGTCTCCAAAGTGGTCCTTCTGCAAGCCATACTTGTGTAATCCTCTCTTCACCGTCTGAACTACTCTCTTCACCAACCATCCGTCTCAAGATGATCTCGAGATGTAGTCCAATGATCAATCAACGTCTGATCACACTCATCAAGAAACTCTGTACCTTGGTCCGTCAGCACTTCAACTGGTGCTCCAATGACCTAGCACTCAGTCTAAGAATGCATACATTGTCTCCTCACTCGTCTTGTCAAGTATTGCCATCAACTCAATCCACTTGGAGAAGTGCTCCACCATCACCAACACATACTGATGATGACGTATGGTCAACGATAAAGGTCTCGCAAAATCCAAACTTCAATGATATCCAACCCCATAATCGATAAGGGATGTAATTGTGAAATAGGAGGGTTAAACGTTGCTCGTACTCGATCACAAATCACACATCGTGCAACAAACTACTGCACATCGATGTGCATATCACGCCATCAATACTGTCCTTGGAGTAAGCTATGCGTACGCTTCACTCCAAAATGTCCCGACTCCTCATGGGCATGTCGTACTGACTGTGTCTTTTGAGATGGATGTTGCACTATCCGTACTCTCTCATCATCCCACACTCGAAGTACATGTCGTCCTTGAATTCTCTTCGCTCGTTGAATTCTCTTCGCTCGTTGGAGGATGCGATCTCCAACGAGCGAGATCGCATCGTTGGAGATCTCGAATGGCTGTCTGCAATACCGCAACCAAACCTGTGTTGATCCTTCCAAAAAGCTCCAGCACACACACACCCTCCTCTGGATACTGCAATACAATGAGAGGTGATCCAACAGTGATAAGATCACAAGGCCAGTAGCAAGAAGAACCCTTTGTTCCTCTACTGGCAGTACAAAGATTTCACTCCAAACCTGTTGCACCAACCGATCACCATACTGCTGCAACTCTCCATTCGAACTCCTGAGTGGAACATCAAAGACAGATGGTACTATCGTAGTCATGCTAGGTATGTCCTCCACCTCCTCAAAGATCGAAGTATCCTTCGCATGTGCATTGTCATCTACCAACTCGTTGTCGCGTTACTTGACGGCTACATGCTACACTTCTACTCCGACACTTGAGTTTTAGTACTTCTAGAAATTAAACTAATATTACTTCTAATCCTTTATGCATATGTTTGACATCTTTGTATATGATGTTAACACTATAATGTTATATATTTTGAGTCTTAATAGGTTGATAATATGTTATTTATTTTGTTCAAGCATTCGTACGCTTGTGCAAGTGATTTCATACTTATCTATGTAGTTCAAAGTACATAACTTTAGATTTATCATATTGATAGAGTTTAAGCTCATGGGTTGTACTACATGTCGTCCACACATGTTTTCTAGCTTGTTTAAGTTATCTTTTAGAGTTACATGTCATTTTACATATCTTCGCATGTAGTTTAAGTTTACGTTGACACTTTAGAGACTTGACATGTAACCTATGTGAGAAATTAAGTTATCACGTGTGTCCTCGTGCATCCCCGACTACTGTGTTTCGTCATTAGAATTCGCTCCTCTCGCTTACCTGAGGCCTTTGGCCAAACTTTTGGGATGCTCTTGCGTCCTTGACGTCCCCCGCTGGCTCTTGTTTTGGTACCCTTTTGGGTCGCGTTTTACCATTTTGAAAAACCGTTCCCTGCTGGCTGCTCTCGGCTGGTTGGGGTTCTCGTCAAAAAGATTAAGCCATGCATGTGTAAGTATAAACACTTTTGTAATGTGAAACTGCGAATGACTCATTAAATCAGTTATAGTTTCTTTGATGGTACTTTTTGTGGGCACAAAAGGACAGGGAAGTGGAGCTATGAATTCCCATTGGTCCATTTTTATCTTTTATGAAACTCTAAACTTGGAAGCAGAGGTCTTAGGAGAAGTTCGAGCTTTTAGAAAGGGCAGTCGAAAATCTGAGAACATAGGATGAGAGAGCTCGTCGTGCCAGTCACTGTCAGTGAAAATTTTGATCAATTTGGATCAATAAAGAAAGAGTTATGTCAAATTAAAGTTCGGATTGGACCGAAATTGCATCACAATTGTTGATTTTTGGGTTTTTGGTGTCAATTGCAGCAGAATAGAGATAATCGTTCAAACCTTCATGCTTACGTTCACTGTCAGCAAGGCTACGACTGTCCAAAATTTTTTATTCATTTGAGTGAGTGAGTAATTCATGGTGATCGCTGAAGCAGAGGGGGTCTGAAAAGCTCTCAATCTAAAGCAGCAACTTTAGAACTCGAGATCTGGAGAACTGTGTACAACCAGCAGGTAAAATTTCACAGAGATGTTCAACATGCTGTAAACTCCAAATCCTATAAGAATGAGCAAAAGATATCGAGCCAATTTTCTGTTCTAGGTCGAAGTAGCCATCTGGATGTCAGAAATTATCATAATTTCTTACTCAAAATGTTATTTTCCGTATCTCAATGCTCAGATTTGATTTCAGGCTGAAAGTTAGTATGTGTGTTCATTAGTGTCTCCTTTATATGTAGGAGAGAAGTTTTGTAGTCTAAATCATCATATGTTTTCAATTCTTGAGTGTTGAAGTTCACCATCTGATCTTATTACTACTAGTTAGTCTTGATTTTTGCTTGCTGAACATATTAGAGGACCCAATAGACCTGTGTAAGTGTTTATAGTGCCACGTTATAACTTGAAGCCTACCTCTTGAGTAAACACCCACAGCCAAAAGCCCAGCGCTTTTCTAGGTAGACTTATGTCATCTCAACATCGTTGGATCAAGTGATGGTCAAACTGAACCTTGCAACGGATGCCATCGTCCCTAGTGTAAGCTCTGTTGTCCCAACTCTAGCACTGAACCGCACTAGTAAACGGCTAATTCGTCCATCATCGGACTGTCAACCTGGTCTATAAGTTGTTGTCTCCGTCTAATAGTCGATCACGAACTCATAGGATATAACACAATACCTCCAATCAATACGTCATAAGACTTCGCGATCTTAACAATGACCTTGGTCTTCACCATGGAGCCATCTGTGAGATGATCTGATCGAATTCTCATCGTCAGCATCTCACGTGTCATGTGTAGAGTTGTACTCACTAATCTCTCTAGAGATGTCTACAGTTGGAATGGACATCTCTCCACCTCGGACTTCCTCAGACCCAAATCAATACACGCCGCCTTCTCCAACATCAACGGATGAGCTCTAGAGTCTAACAAGACTTTATGCGATCGATACACCTTCCTTGAAGGTGTCACCAAACAGAAGATACCACTTCTGTTGTCCAACAACATCACACTGGTGCCAAACCAACACGGTCAATCGTCGACCTAGCTGGTAACTTAATTTGGCAGTCACCGCTTGTCAAGTACCACTGGTAGTTGTCTTGATCCTCGACTTCATGGACACATCTACCGTCTCTCGCTGAACCACCTCAACACTAGAGATAACTACATCCTCGCTCTCACTAAACGTGATCGCCAATTGTAACACTGGAGCCAAGCTAACTCCCAATGTCTTCATATTCGTGGCTGAAAAATAGTGAGGCTCGCAGAACTGCGCTAGCCGTCTCCAACATCAGATTTGATGTCATATCCACAGACGTCGAGAGTTGACTCGCATCACACCCACTCCTGGATGTCGATGTCTCCAACTCCACTACATCATTGATAAGCTGTTTAGGAATCATAGGCGTGGTCCTCAGCCTCTGATAACGTGAATGACTGAGAAAGTCTGGCTTGTCTATCAGTCTCTTCGCGTTGTAGATCCAACTCCACCGACGCACCTCGTGACTCAACGACACGTACTACACTCGGAGACTGTAGATGCTTCAATCTGCGCCACATCAACCATGCCTTCTCCTCCATAAGACGTGAAAGCCTCTGTTCTTGAATCAGATCTCCGCTGAGCCATAGTCATACTAACTATCCTCTACTCCAACTACTCAATCCAAGCAGCCATATCCGCATCTGACATCGTAGCAGACGATGGACCGACTGATCCTCTCTTGGGTGCTGGACCTCTATCTCCAGCTCGACCACCATGGCCTCCTTGAGCTCCTCCGCCTTATCATGATAAGTCTTCTCTTGTCGTAGCTTGAGGTGGAGATCAAAATAATGATCACTACTGTGACCTAGTCGTCCTCAATGCTCACATTGCTTAGGCACCGCTTGAGACGTCTCTGATGTCTCATAACCACCTTCTCTATATGGGCAATCCTTCTGCTGATGAGGATCATCACACGTCCAGCAAGGACCCGCTTGCTGCTAACTAGAGAAGGACGGCATGGGCTTCTGCCCACTAGGTCCTCCAACATCTCCTTGGGATCGTGACTATTCAGCACGATCTGTACCACCACCATCACCATCACGATGTTGTGTAGTCTGTGATTCTCGAGAAGAGGTGGTCGTCTTATGTCATGTCTTCCTGCTGAACCCATCAGTCATCACTCTCTCCTCCATCATGTTGAGCTCAATCCGCTCAGTCAGACCAAAGACAATGGTCAACGTTGGAGCGGTGTCTCTAAAGAGAGTCGCATCTCTAACTCTCTTACGCAGCTCTCTGTCTAGTGTCTCATATCAAAATTGTATTGCCTGTGCTTCCGTTACCTCTTGGGTAACGTTGATCAACCGCCTCATGCGAGTAAACGCTTCGCATAAGCTCTCTCTAGTCTTTCATTGGAACTCCTGTAGACTCCTCAACTTGTCCGTACGTACACCCTGATAATTCTTCCTCAAACAATGGAAGAACTAAACCACAGGGTTAAACCCTGATGGTATCTCGCTCATACTATCGGCTGCTCCACTACTAGTGGACGCATCGCTGGTAGTAGATACTCCGCCATCCGTGGATGTATCACTGCTACTTGCACCCGAACTCGCATGTGCTACGCCTCTCGAAACTACATCAGTAGTGATAAAAACATAGTTGGGAGACCAATGTTGTCTCCACAACTCAATCTTCACTTTGTAATCCCGCATGAACTCATGATAATCGTCCATAGACGGTCCCTCCAAGTGTTGGAACAAACTCATCCACGTCATGAAGGGTGTGAACAACTGCGGATTCTACATCTGCTGCAGATCGCACCAATTGTCAAACTCTTGGATGAAGTCAGCCAGCTCAATGGTATCCACCGTACATGAGTATTATTGAGATCTCTTCGTTGTCTCATAGATCTTATCCATGTCTCACAACAACGGTGTGACGACACTATGTGTATCTCCAACCACGTCCTCGTCTGAATCGATGATCTCTGCCGATGAGATCGGTGCTACTGATTGGTACCTCATACCACTTCGTCTGAACCCACTGCTTACTGCAGTTGAATATTCGCCGAAACCTTCGTGGACCTCCGTGATGACAACTCCGTGTCAATCGCGAACACTAAGCTCTAACTAGAACGTCAAAACATCGTGACGCCAACTTGTCTAACCCCACTCCTACTGAGCTCACCTATCTCCTACTAGGATGATCAAGATAAGGACAACCTGCACCTGCCATCACAACAGGCAGCCTCTCGCGGTTTGCTGGTCGTATGTCCAATCTCATCGTGAGAGAAACAGAGATACTCTGACTGGTTGCAACTCCAATCTCACTACAGACAGCACACTGGAACTATCCAAACAAAAGTGACAAAAAAAAACAAAAAGAAGCAAAAACCACTTAAGTAAAAAAAGCAGTGAACTCACTCCAGAAATCAAGCGCCAACACAAGCAAACGTGACATACAAACAAGAAGCATAATATGGAGGGGTTCCAACCACAAGAAGTCCAAATGATAACTTTTCACACTCAAACATGCATAATAGATAAACCCAGCCTCACTCGATCTGACATCTTTTTTTCAGCGATCACATGCACAATATATGACCATCAACTATCATAACTTGTACCTAAGGTCACTAACTAGATGTCTATATCTCTAGTAGCTCCAAAAGTCTCTACGTGGTAGCTCTACTAGCTCACCCAAGACAACTGCCATCAACTGCCTCCATACGCGTCTCTATGATATAGACAACCGCTATCACAATGACAGCTTCCCTCTAGTACTATGAGGTTGTCTTAGCACTCCTCTATGAACATGCAAAAATATCTCTTACTACCTTAAACAAGTCCATAAATACTTGCACGCATCCGTAGAAGACCCAAGAGCTATTGGTCTAGTGGTAAAGTCAAAGCTAAGAGTTAGTAGTTAAGCACATTCTTCAAGAATAGTGTTGGGATGGGTAACTTAGTTTTATTCACTCTCATATGAAATTGGGCTTAGCTCACGCACGTCAGCAAGCTGGCTTGTGCTCGAGCTCCACCTCCGCAATCTCGCACTCTGCTCTCACGCACCTCTGCTCCTCTAAGCCTCTAAGTGCCTCCTAACAAGCGATCCACACCGCAATACTCTCCGCTATGCTCCGCTTAGAATAGAGTAGAAACTCGAGCCAAAGGCATGCTGGAAGGAAACATACACAAACAGCAACTTCAGAGGTCGGAAACACATTCCACAAGGTCGAAATCTGTCAAATGTACGCACGTAGGCGAGTTTATGTTAGATTTTGATCACTTGTGATCTTCTTTTTCTTGTAATTCCTTCAATCCTTCACCAAATAGGATGATTTTTTGTGCGTTGAAATTGTCTTCTCAGCCCCCACCTACTGCACTCCTCACCACCAGAAATTTCCAACTCATGCCTACTCGACATCCGTCGATGCACATCTATCGATCTCAATTAACGTCAAAAAACCTATGACAAGAAATTTCAGCAGCGCTTTCGCACTATCTCACCACAAATTCGATCAATAACAGAATCCAAACACTACTAATCCACACAACAATCAATCACACGATAAAAAGAACCACTTCGCGCACGCGCGCACTCACAAATCGAAGATATTGACAATCTGTCCACTTCAAAGATACCACTGTCACAAATCTGCGACCTGAAAGCTCTTAATCAGACCTCACGAATTGAGCTCTTCGAGTAATAAAAGATCTGCACGCACTCCACCATGCCACCCGGCACTAAACAAACACTAAAGTCGAGTCAAATCCGCTCTGTGCATTAGAGATCTCAGAATGCGCTTACTAAGACTATCCATCATAACAAGGAGCTTGAAGGCTCAACTCGAAGAACTAAAGCCTACAAGCCGTACCTGCGAAGTATACCCCTAGTGGAGCTAACGATCATACCGAGACTAACCATTACGCACGCGATCAACTTAACCGAGGTGCTAAACTGACGTGACACGTGTAACTATTTAATAATCAATAGAATACTCTAAGCTAATCTTCCATATTAGTGAGTATTTGAAGAAGTCAACCCTTGCAATGTAGAAAACATCTAGAGTTCTTAGAGCTTGCAACAAAAAGCAAAAAAGAAATGTAACATCAAGAATCGATGGTATATCATTTTCTATATTTAATACTATTCTTCTTACATCATGGTAAATTCTACCATTTCTTTTCTTTGAATCTTGTTCAATCCATAAACATGTCCGATTCCATCCCGAAGAGACTAAAGAACTTCAAGGGACAAAGAGCTGCAGTAAACTCAGGAATAAAACATCTTCATGACTCGTTGATTCGAAGATGTCCTTGATATATATCGCTTCGTTTAGTAGCATATTATACTCCTTTCCGCTCTCTCTGGTTCTTTTTTCTTACTACATTTTTCTCTTTATTTCTGTCTGACATTCCGGACACGTTATAGAAGTAGGAAGCAATACCACATCAATTTTTAATTCTGACCCTTTATATGCTACAATTCATGATCAGGAATAAGCCTTCATTAGTTCTTACTTTCTATTAGCTTAGGAAGGTTAAATAATCAATGAATGTATGGGTTCAGTTAATGTGTGTTTGTTAGTAACCTCTTGCACTTATAGTTTCAGAAACGCTTATATTCGTTTCATTTTATAGTTTATGTCTAGACCGTCTCGTTATCCTAGGTGTGATTATCATTTACTTCTCAGCCTGCATGCATATCATATTCACCTCTTCCGAGTTAGGAAGAGTGAATATGCATGTCCTTTAATCAATGGACTAATCCTTCCTGTTGGAAGGGTTAGTGCATTAATTCAAGACATTTGAATTGAATATTATTTACTGGCACAGTTGAGAATTTTTATGGAAGCGAAGTGTACGTTCTGTTTACTCTACGTACAGTTTTATAGCTGTCAACACCCAGGTATCAACTCTATGGAATTTGTAAAAAGAATTATTGAAGTTAGAAATTTAATTTTAGTTTTTTAAATTTAGCCAACTGGATAATTTAATCTTCTGTCCTTTTTATATTTTTCAGAAGATAGTATCTTGTATTCATCTTATGTTCTTTAGTATGTCTATTAGTCATTTCACATACTATCCGTAGTCTGTAGAATTTATTTTCCAAAAACATAGCAGTTGACAACCAACTATTTCTGATTTTTTCCACTAAACCAATGTTTATCTTCTTTTCTTCCTGAGCCAAAACGTGACTTTGGATGCATACTTACATAAAGATAAATTTAATTTATCGTGTCACTTTAATACAGATTTTTTACATCACCATTTACCTTTTTTCTGATAACAAAAAGCGAACAAACGTTCCCCGAAGTTGATCTAGCATGCATATTTTGGAGTCAACTAAGAGTGAGCTAGATAACGTCCACATATGTTATTTAAAATACCTCCCAAGACGTCTAGAGGGTCAAGAGGTCTATCGTCTGATAGGCCGTATGGTGGAGGTTCCCCGCAAAGCCAACCACCCTGAAAATGTGCGGACAGCGAAGGTGACAGGAGCCAAGTAAAAGACATTTAGACCTAAGGAGATGGCAATCCTGCGTACTGTCCTAACCCCTTGTCCACAGATGTTGCCATAGTAGTAAAAGATGCTATTTGAAGTCAATTCAGAGTGAGCAAGATAGTCTATCTTTGCCATGGCTATGAATATCATGTAGAGCTTAAAACTGACTTTCCTGGTGTTTTGGGTTATATATTACCGATTATCAGGATTTTCACTTATAGAACTGTGGACTCTATACAGTCGAAGAGGTAGCGGATATGACCGGTATGAGGCGGTCCATTTCCTATGGAGGAGGAGAACACTATTTCTATTAGTCTGCATCTGCAGTAAGATTATATAATTTTCCTGTAAAAGTACATCGCTGAATCTTTTCGAGAGAAAAGGTTTGGTCAAACTAAATCAAAATTAAGATTTCTCTCTAAGGCTTGTTATCTTTCAACCGTAATGCTTCCTATTGTTTTTGTTTGGACTTGTAAAAAACGTTTGCACTAAGAAGAATCTTGACTACGACCACCACATCCATGACGAGCCTCCTGGTTAAATCATCTGGGCACCTTGTTAAAATAAACGCTATCACTTTCTCTGGGGTGTCTCATGGTCCAAGTCATTACAGGACTTGTAAACATATGAACTCTGTCACCTCCCTAGCGTGCGGGTCGTTTTGGAATCTATTTTGAATCGTTCCATTTTGAATCGTTCTCTGTGAAGTCTAATCATTAGATATATATCTCACAGCTGAATCAAGCCAAATATTCAAATAGGGAAGGATGAAGAAGAACTTGACAAGAACTTGAAGGTTCCATATCTCGTTCTTGCTTTGTATCATGAGCCCGCAAATTCTCATCTCTCGGCGATTTGGTGCTGCGTACTGCGGAGAGGTTTGCATCTTAATGACTACGTGTAAACACCTATCAAGACGTGCTTAATTTGCTAGAAAACCTCGCCCTATTGTTTGTCTGCCCCTGAAAATTTCTGGTCTCCTGCTTCTTTCTGTGCTGCACGACTGAACTGTTATCTTTCCAGCTACTGCAGACAATGGATGAGATACTATCGGTGCATATTTGAAGGTCCAAGATCTTAGAGACTAAAAGTCTTGAGCTGTTAGGCTGAGCTAGTTTCTCGAGGTGTACCATACGGAATAGGGTCCCTTGTCTTCCTCAGGCCCCTCCTCCCGAACCCAACTTCTACAAATGCATGAGAACATCAGAAACATATTTTTGTGTTATCATTCGTCTCAAGCTTGGAGATCTCTTTCCAGTCATATGTATATAAGCTCTCTCATTCGTTTCTAGCTTGGAGCTCTATCTCTTTCCTAGCATATTTTCAACGTACGTTATCTATCATGTTTGATGATAGATAATGCTAAATGACAGGTACGGAGTCCCCTCATCCTCGATTCTTACCAGTTTGGAATCTCTAGACAGGCAAAGTTCTTAGTCAAATTGGACAGGTACCGATCTTAAAGCAAGCAGACTCCCTTTCAGTTCATACGTAACCTCAGCACGGCGAACACCAGCAAGCAGCTTACTAATCTTCAGCAACTGCAGGACATCAACAAACATGTTCAGCCCCAGTGCAGCTTGCAGTTTGGACGATGGAACAGAACTTCAGGTCTGATCCAAGGAAAGTTATGAGAACACCAAATACTTCGAGTCTAGACGTGGGAGCTCAAGTGTGTATTGGAACTGTGACAGTGTGTGTGCAAGAGAGCTGCTTTTAACTTCAGCAGAAATGAGACATACCTTTCGACTCGTAAGAGTTAACGTTAACGGGTTATGATACCCATACCCCATAGATACCCTTTCCACGCCATGTGTATTGCCTCTCGCCGTCTGATAGTAACGCATGCAACAAGAAGAAGGTGTGATATCACTTCCATCGCCCGGAATCAGTGATTCCGGAAGACTAAAGAGCTAGCTAACAACCGTGCTACTAAATGCATCAATTTTCAGCTACAAGGGTTCTGGTTTCAACGTACTACCGTAGTCTGGGGACTGTCAGATACAACTAAGCCAAGCAAGTGAGATCTGCAAACACCTTATGACCAAAAAGAAGCATTCAGATAGCAAATTGGACCGAATGAGACTAAGCTGAAGGTCATCCGTCTGTCACTTTATCTACACAGGCGGACTGAAACCGCCTGGTCAGCTATATGAGACTAACGCCTCCATTGCTTCATCAAGAAAATAAGTACAAAATGTAGGGTTCTGAAGCTTTAAAATGATTTCTTTGAAGAATGGTGCAAAGCAGGAAAACAGTTTCTCTTGAAGAACGGCGCAGGCAGAACTTCCAGTTTCTTTTTTCTCTATCAGGTGCCCTAATACCGTTATCTGCTGAAATACATTTTCTGTGGAGTGTGTATCATGGCTGACCTACAGAGGCACGCCGCTTCGTTGTCAGGTTTCTGTCAGTATGTTGTCCACGAGCACAGGGCGGCTACAGTGTAACGTACCAGGGTTTGTCATGTCACATGTGCTCTTCTTGCTGCTTGCAGAGTGCAGACGACAAAATCTTCTCGGTTTACTTCAAGCTGTCTCACACAACTCACGACGGAGTGAGTTAGTTAGCGAAGGAAGCGTAAAGCTCCTCGTTCACTCTGTGGGCATCTACCTCCAGCCTGCGAGCTTGAGAAAACTGTTCCATGTCATCCGCGGAGTGATCCCTACCCTATCCCTGCCATGAAGAACGATCCCTCAAGGCTTCCCTCAGCACATGCAAGAGAGTGGCTGATGCAACTGAGCATGGGCGCAAGTAGTGTAGTGTGGAACGATCTCCTACAACTACGTTTTACTTGTTGAGGGACATAAACGACGAAGCTGTGAGTGAAATTGATATTTGAATGTGAGTCACCTTCTCCATGTCAGTAAAGTTGGAAACTGGAGGTTAGGAGGTTACTAGTCGATCTAACCATTTCATCTTATTATAAGGTTCGGGGTAAATTGAAATTACAGGAAAAAGAGCCGAAATTTCGAGAATCTAAATCATCTTTTAGATAAATTATAGTTAAATATTTATGTAAACGCATAATAATAATTAAAAGTATATCAAAATAATTATAGATGAGACGAAAAATTTGTTACCAGAATTATGTTCATAATTTCAGACTTTATTTTCTTACAATAACCACATTTCAATCCGCTCATTTAAATGTTTAGCTCGTTGTAAATGAGATGCTCTTGTGTAAAGTTGGTTTGGAATTGAGTGTGAAATGACTGTAAGAATGCTTACTCACAACATTTTACACCTGCCTTAAGTGATGATGGTTTTCACATACACATGTCTAATTGATAACCTTTTACCCCACTATAAGTCTAAACTCAAGGATATTTCTTTGAGAGATTAAATTTTTACTGAGGGTCTGTTAACAGACCCTCAGTAACGTTATTGTACAAAGATTATGGTAACAAATATCGAGAACTTTTATTACTCTTGTGTTGATTGGGTTATCATTGTCTCGTGGATAACATTCTTCAACTGATAAGAGCTTATATAGTATCAACCTCATCCTAAGCTTGGGAATGTCACAAAAAGAGTGTAAAAGCACATATGGGAACAAACAAATATCTCAAAATAAAAGCTTCAGAAAAAGTTTATACAAAATATTTAGTTAGTTGGTGGAGTACTACAGTTCATTTATACTATGTATTTTGTAGTATTTTATGTACTGAGATTAATTCAGACATTGTCCTAATATGTTATTAACTATGTTTTTTAATACAGATATTATCCTACTATATAATTTAGTATCAGATCTAGTTTATAATTCCTACTAAAATATTAATGATTTAATCAAATATATATCTACAAACTCTGGTTTAATGAAAGTATTACTACTTCTCAGTCATCTAGTTTTTGTGTGTTTATATTTAAAGATTACTATCTCATGATAAACTTCAGATAAGGTGAGATATTTTTTTATGTATAGTATAAGATCTTGAAGTATAGCATGTATATCCACAGTTCATACACTCTTAACGGTAGCCACTTGTGGCACAGTTACGTTCGAGACCCAACTGATAATTTATGAACTGATAATTTATCTGTATCTGAAATTATTATAGATAATAAAAGAAATATATTATGTATGTCACATACTGTGACAAGAAATCTGAGTTTTATTTTTATATGATACTTTAGTTCTTACTTTTAATTTTATGTATATGTTGTACAACTAATCGAACGATATCTTCAACCTCATCCAAGCTTTATCACCTTTATGGGATTGTTGCTATCCTTCTCACACGGATATCATTATGTTTAAAGGATAATTATCAACCTTCTACAATACGTATATGCTCTCTTTGATAATACATGAAATCTTAATCAGGTGACTAATAGCTTGTATATAATTACAGGTAGAACCATTGTATCTTTATGTCGTATTATCAGAGAAGTGATGAATTCAGTGAATATCATGAACAGAATACTGAAAATTCACAGAATAGGCAAGAAAACACGCTTGTATTATATATTTTGTTATCATTGTTTCATATATCAAGATTTCTAGAGCATATCGAATAATCTTGTCTAACATGACTTCACCTAACAATGATAGCACTCATTTTGCTGTCATTGTTCTTGTCATTTTACTCTCCAAGTATTCAAGGATAATTTCAAATAAAAATAATTTATAATTTATCTATCTTAGCATTGTATGAAAGTCGTGATTATACAAAAAAAATCAACTATTGTTCGCAAAAATCGATGAAAGAACCTAAAGAGTAATCAAGCTTCAATTGTGGTCGACCCAACCAACTCAAGTATGAAAATGATTTCTAGTTTTGGGTCAACTATGTTTCTAGAAGCTAAAGTTGATAATCAGTTAGTACTATAGCAAATGACTTAAGACTGAGTGAATAAGCAATGCATCATAAATATCCTTACTCCGACCGTTAAAAGAAATAAATAAGATTTGTGGTATTGGTAAAATGGTTGTGTATTGTTCTTGCAACTTCAAGGAACTCAAGCACAACTTTCCACTCATGGATTGTGTTTCTTGCTGGAGTTTGATGCAAATTTCATTCTCTTCTCCGCACTCAGGAGATTCTCAGGAAGTCATAATGGATGCTTCGCAAGATTCGACCAAGACGATAAATACAACACCTTGAACTTATCTTAGAAGGGATCGAGAATGTGCTATGATACTATGATCCGAGTGCAAGATATGGAAGGCTTTGAAGCTGATTATGAATATACTTCACATGTATCAAGAATGTCATCACGTCTCTATTGATGAGACGGTCCAAAATATGTATGCAAGTTGATTGCTTGTTATTATCAGAAAAGATATAATATTATGTGGAAGTTCTGTACCAAGATGATAGAAAAATATTTTCTCTCTAAATATTAAGCGATAGTCAGACCTGGAGATGCAAAAAGATCCAGACATGTACATAATCCACAAAAGAAAAGGAGACTCACACATTTCAAAGACTACAAATGCAATAACTTGCTAAAGAGAGGGTTTTTATTTAATCATCACGTTAAGATGGAGAGGCACCTCCCCTTTATTATCTCCCCTTCCTAATGGGAGGGTTGAGTAATAAATTAAACCCTTGCATATGTGCCTCTCCATCTTCTACATCAGAATATGGAGGAGGTGAATATGCAAGGAAGAGAAAGCCACCCTAAAGTAAGAAAATCATCACTAAGGAAATCAAGAAACACCATTGTTTGAGAGAAGCTCATTTACCACTGCATTAAAAGACAAGCAAGGAATCAACCATCCGAATGAAAGTTCACCATTATTCTCTCTCCTCCAATTTAATCTAGAGTAGATAATGAAGTACAAAATCTTAACTTTGGAAACTAAAGCACCATGGGAAACAAATGTAGTCCATTACAAACTGACTAGAAGACAAATTATTAGTTTCAAACTGACTGGCTACTCTTATCTTTTTACTTTATTTCTTGTATCTTGGTTGAAATAATCCTAACAACTTTGGATTTTTGCAAGGTGAAAGAAGAAAAGAAAAAAGGAGAAGGAATGTTCCATTGTAGCATCCCACCGGATTGGCAAATGTTTCGGACCTCATTTGGATATAGCGTGCAAAGTAACGAGACAAAAACGCTTTTTCTAACAAGTTTCCCATCGAGAGTGACTGTTATGCTAAAGTTATTTCTGAGAAGTTTTCCAAATTTCACCCTTATTCAAAGCTCACAGATTCGAATATGTTGAGGATCTTACTTTAACCCATCCAGCCTAATAACTAACTAATGGATCAAATATGATTCATCATTTAGTGTGCGCTACTTTGGAGTGAGGATGCTCTTACCAGAAGGGACCCCAGTTTTCCAAACTTTACTTTCCTGAATTGAAACATGTGAATGGAAGGAATTTCACAATGTAAATGCATGCTTTTATCGAACCTGACTGCAACGAAGGTGGCCCGCCTACGGATTGTACTACCACATCCGTACAACTACGTACACTGAAGGTGATCTTGTAAGTATCTTAATAAAACTAGAAAAGTTTCCATGTTGCTGTTCTGGCGAGTCCGGTTGAGCTCTTCGCATATTTGACAGACTGACTCTATTATTGATGTCATTTTCGTGAAGGAGAAGAGAAGCAAAGGAATCGCTTATTGTGAACTTTTGATAGCAAAGCCGAAGAGAAAAGAATAGAATATATAATTCGCATTTTGTGGAACAGATCACATACGCATATCACTCATTCATGGCCCACATGGTAACCAGATTGGTGTGATCTCAGCTTTCGCTCCGAACTTGTCGGTCCAACTTGTGGAGGTCAGGAGCAAGACAATGATGAGTGTGGATCTCATGTTGGATCTGCTTTCCTCCTTTGGTTGCCCAGATTTGGTGTCTACCTGCGATCAACTACTCGTGTCACCGTGTGTTTCGTGAGATCTGCAAGTCCTTACATTTGGTCTTGTCATTATTGTATATCAAAGTGGTGGACAGAGTTGGAAAAAAGTTTAAAGTGCCGGACGAGTTGAACCCACCTACAATGTGTTTCAGATTTACTTTTAGCATGAAGCACGAACTCACTTACCCTTCTCCCCTGCTAGCGTGCGCCGAGGATGAGATGGCTAGAATCGAAATCCTAGAAATTAGGTCTGTTGTTCCTGTCAGTTTAGGAAGCATCAGTGTCCAAAGCTAACGTGGAAAGGAATATGTTTTGTCTACATCAATGAATGAATATGTTTCTCCAGGGACTCAAACACACCTGTTTAGATCTCGGAGCAAGGTTCGGGGAGTACCGGCGTCACGTTGTGTCATTTCCGGTCCGATCGACATTACCGGTCTTGACCAAATCTGCCAGAAAATTTCCGGGAGGAAAACTTGAGATTTTAGTGGAAACTAGACAAAATTTCCGGCGAAAATGTAAGATTTCTTGTTTCCCTTTCCATCCACCGGGAATGTAACGATTTTCGACAAAGACCTTCCCCAGCACTGTCTCGGAGGGCAATGCAGTTCGTGTGGAACAAGTGTTCTTGAACGCTGTGCTTTCTTACTTCGCACACCCTCACGACCCGAGCCATCCGTCTCCATCGAGAACAATGCGACAGCATACACTCACAAGAATATCTCCTGAGGAATTCTGGAGATATGAGCCTACGGTATTAGGAGGATCTTTGAGATAGAGGCTACTAGTTCTCTCTAAGCATGAAAGCAAACGCACTCAGTCCTCCACATACTTTAACTTGGTGAGCAACGCCACTACCATGATACCAGGTTGCACTATAACACAGTCGAATTGAGATCATTCTACTTACTGTAGTCTCAGTCCTCGACCATTCTACGTTGTCTCGCTTATCGATCACGTATGGTCTTTTGGTGACATACAGATTGGCGAAAGTAACGAGCAGTTTAGAAAGTGGACACTGAAGATCGAGCCCATCAACCAAAAATCTGGAGATGGTGGATAGTCCTAGAACTCTTCTCCAACATTGTAATGATGTCACGATAACACAAACTAATGTGTTTTGGACCTCCTGCAACGTCCAACGACACTTTCTAATCTGGGTAGGGTATTTAGAGATGGAGTAGGAACCAGTAATTAACGTCTGGGAGAAAAGATTAGCATCAACTCGTGGTAGTACAGTGGTAAGAAGGTGAATTTAAGGAAGAAAATTTTGATTTGTTAATTTCATTTTGAAAATGCGGCCTAGGATGTTTCATGCCTTAGAAAAATTTCCTCACTGGTTTAAGAAATAGCAGGACAGCTTATGATGGGCAACTCACTCACACGTTTAGATATACTTAGGTTAATTAAGTGGCACGAGCGATTGAGCATTAATTTACTAATCCGTGAAATCATTCTAAGGTTCCTCTTCTGGACGTTGCAAACCATTGTCAATTTGAAGATACCGTAAAACCAAGTTATAATGGAAGGTATGTGGTAACAATTCAGTACACATAATGGTGATTCCTGTTCTGTGATGAAACGTTAGTTAGACACAAGATTCTATTATTTAAATCTCTTTCCAGATGGAACATTTTGCAGTCGAATGTTGTTGCCCTTGTACGGACTGAACCCTTTCAACAAGAAGACTCTACCCATGCTGTCTCAACTACGGAAGAATGTGGCTGCAAACAAACTAATGCTCGTTTGCACAATGGTGACAGAAGGTGATATTTTGCACAGATTATTTTTGTTGGTTTTGTGTTATGTTATGATCAGATTTTTATATGAATGGATGAATATAGAAAATGAAGAATGCTAGATATATTGTATATTAACACTTACATCAAAGCATAAGTAGATTACCAAGGTAGTGACATGAGAAATTTTCAGTGTAGATGAGTGTTTTGTTCATGAACTTTAAGTATTAATGGACATATTGATAATAATTTTGAGATATGAATCGGAATATGTCATTGCGCATATTTATCCGAAGATTCAATAGTTAGTATGGTATATTATATAGGGAGTTACATCCAACACCCAAATTCATCCATTTTCCTGTGACACACAAATTTTTCTCTAGATAATTTTATTTTGAACGTGGCTGCATCATTTTCTACATCTCCTGATTACGTATTCGAGACTGATCATAATATCCAAGCATGAGTAAATCGACAGCAAATAATTTTGGTATCCTAAACATTCGAATGTGAATAATTTCTATCGGTTAACCATTAATAATCTGGGATAACACGGAATCTTTTAAGGTGTTAATACGAAATCTTTTAATCTAAATGGTAGAATAATTTCCTAATATGTTAGTATATAAGATTTTTAGTGGAGGGGGATTCAACTCGTCTGCCTGTATCACGGAATAGACTCGCAACTACTTGGTAGAAAGAGAAATATATTATTCGTGTGAAATGTGCAATGATGCAGCTGATGATATTCATATGCTTATTAAAAAGGAAATATGAAACGGAATCGTTTAGAATGGAACGGTTTTCACGCATTTAAACTCAAATTAATTAGAAATAAAATCATGTGAAAATAAAATATATATAGAAAAACTAAAACATGAAACTATTAGCGCCTCTTCCCACCAGTCTTTTTTCCACTAGCAGGTGTTTGAAAACTCAACTAAGACTAGATGATTTTCCTTAATGTTTGTGCAGAAAACTTTTGTCTTCATACAGGATTATCACGAATGTATTTTTCGGGAGAAAAGTACTTCTATCGCGTGTGGGTGGCAATTTCAGAAGTTTGGACATTTGACAATCGACGCTTTCGTTGTACTGATTCTGAATTCGTTCTCGTTCTCTTCTCTATCATGCTAGCTTGGTCTCTGTAGGGAGTATCGTTTATCGTTTAAAGACTGGTGTATGCAGAGCTCGATATAGCTCCTCCCCTTCACTGACCTGTGTGCATTAGACATTGTTGAAGCATTTACAGTTGCACTTTCACACTGTTGCTCGATGAATCTATACCAACTCTTATAGCGACTTTGTGTCCCTCTCAGCTTCTGGGAAGTGCTTTGAAAGAGTCATTATTATCGATGAGATTCCTATCTTAATTTAAGAAGTAGCTAGGTTAAGACAATGCAAATGTGAGCCGGTTATGGATTCCTCTCGTTTGAACTGCTAAGGGAAGTCATACAATTGAATTGGACAAACTGAAACAAGACGGAAGTAGATTTGTGTGCTTGATTTGTAGTAACGGACTAAAGAATAGCAGAACATAACAATCATTAGGAAAAGAGAAGTGAGTGTGCTTCTTATCTAACAATAACGATGGGAGCATTAAGCAAGCAACGAGCACAGCTCCATGTTCAAACTGCCAGTTGGTCGGTCGTGGTCTGAAAGCTCATTTAACACCGCTGATAAGTAGATTAGCACTCGAAAACTAATAAGAGGTTAGGATATATTCCCGTGTATATGGAACGTAGCGCAAGGCAAGAACTTTCCACATCCACTGGAGGTAACTAGTGAATAGTAAACACACAGAATATCACACACCTGAAGTTTTTCAACTAAAGTTCTTAACTGGTGACTGAAAACTAAGAATTTAGCAACAGCACATTTCCAGAGTTAAATGACTTGTATTATGTTCTGTTTAGGACACCTCTGATTATATGCCGGTATAGTGATTAGCAACCGGGTAAAAGAGTAGACCGTGTCTTCGTTAAGCAATCCTTCCACAAGACTTGAGCACGACATCTTCATTTCCTAACAGAAAAGTTTGATTTGCAGACAAGATCTGCAATACTTGACCGTATACTCCACAACATCAGATCTTGGAACTATTTAACTAAAATCCTGAAAACATAATATATCACAAGCTCCTGAAAATCCATCTAAACTAATCTAGAGAACTAAAGTACTCTCTCGGTTGAACATCCAAAGCCAGTCAAAGAAACTCTTTCTCCGTCCGTAGAAGAATGACGAATCCAGACATGGACTACTTTACAGAAAGAAACTAAGAAATAGTTACAAAAAGATGCCCACATCTGGACAGATTACTTACGGAATCAGCACGACTGTCAAATGAATGACCATATCTTGAACGAAGTAGCGTTCCTTTCGAAACAATGATCACGATGCATATCAAGAAAGTAGTGCTTTCCTTGCCTACGCTTCAAACTAGAAAGACAAACTCCATCACAAACTTCCCAAGCAGCCTAATTGGTATCTTACATACCCTTGCTTCAAATCCATCAACCCCACAGCAAGAACCTTCGTCTCGTCGAGCGATACACGTCTCCTTGAAGTACCACCAACCTACACGGTGGAAGCCTTAACTCTGTTTGTGATCCTCAACAACCAGTACTACATCGACTGAAGTAGATTTGTGATGATGGATTTGTAGTAACGGACATGTGTATGGCATGTCTTGGAGAGGGTTACAACCCAAATCAAGACGGGAGTCTTACAAGGAACTGTACTCTCACAATGACGAGAGACACTACGACTATCAAGATTTTTCTAAGAGGTCTGTGAAGTTAGGGGCTGATCACAAGACCAAAACAATGGCCGTCCAGGATGAGATGAAAGTTACGGATTACAATTTCAAACAAGACACTACTTATTTCTACTCAACGAGCAAGCCTGAACAAGATGGGCGAAGTGAAAGTGGGGAGAGCAGCACAAGCCATTGTTTTGATGAAAACTCTCTGTCTGAAACATCGCAACTCTCACTTTCTAGCCAAGAGAAAGCTACATCTTCCCTTGAAGAGGATTGTTCAGAGGACGAACAAATGTATGCAGCTGACGACTCCAGCGAAAGTGAAGAGTGGATTGTGCTTGAAAGACGTTGCAGTGTTCCGTTACCTATGGAACGGAAGAAAAGCTCACTAGATGATGGACGTTCTAGTTATCATTCACTAGACGATGAACAGAGTGGCAAAGATCAGGACTTTACCATCCATGACAGAGGTGACATGTCACAAACTCCACAACCTAGGAGTTGTACGGTTGGGGGTGTTGGTAGCTCAATGGATTCTCACTGGGACAGTGGATCAGTTAGCAATCAAGGCGTTTCGATTCCAAGATTAGAGATACCTGAAGCATACCGAAGAGTTACCATCACCATCATGAAGCATATTCGCTGGAGTAGGGCGGCAGACGTGAACGCATAAAATTTCTGAGCTAAAATCCATTACACTAAACAGGAGATGTATGTGATACTGAATGCTTATAGAGCACGAAACAGAACGTGCGTAAGGAGAATTTCTACAAGTCTTAGTATTCAAAACCTTCACAACATAACTTTCAAAACCTTCACAGGGTCAGAACAGCCGTTTAATCGTCACTATCACGAGTGAATTCTCTCTGTAATTGCTCCACTACATGATGCAGCGACTCACAATCGGTGTGCGAGCCTAATCTGTTTATACCTAGCTTGCGAACATATTGAGAATACATGTTGGCGGTAAGGTATACACCACATGCTCGATAAGCAAGAAAAAGTCAGAGCTCAAAAGCCACTGCATTCTCGATGGAAAGAGAATGGTGCATCATCCTCCGGGACAGATAAGTTCCTTGAGTTGTTCTCGGACTTCCCCTGCTGCTTCAGTCGACCATCCACGATTCTGACCTTCAATAGTGCTTTGGACTTCGGTAACTTCAACTTGAGAGATGTCTTGATCAAATCTTCTCAACAATATGTTAAGCAGAATGCAACAACAGTGCACTATGCTTGGAGTCCAATCCACTGATGACGCAATACCACTGTCTAGAACCTCTCATTTTCTAGTCCAAAAGCTTGTTCTACAATTAATCTACCTCTAACATGCGCTGTGTTGAACTTCTGCTACACTAAACAGGAGATCTTTAATAGATTTGTACAATCTCAAAAAGTTGTCCCATTTAGTCTTTGCTTGTTTCCAGCTAGACTGGAAGCCTTGCAATGCCATCTTTTGCACCAACTCTTTCCATCTCTCTTGACTGTCTATTATGAGACCTCTAGAACTACTCCTAGTATTATCGATCGACTGCTCTCTCTTGAGCTCCAACAGGGCAATACACTTTGAATGAGACCATCTAGCTCTGGACGAGTTACCTGACGGACCTGCCACATCATTGTTGGCTGTTGGCTGATCAGGAGCATCGGAGAAGAAACCAGGGCTTGACTATCAACAAATTCGGTGTCCCACTCTGGCACTGAATCAAAGTTCAGATCCACGAGTAGATTTGTCTCCATTTTTCTGAAAAGACAATGAAAACATAATTATACACTCGTAAGTCGGAAATGGCAGATTTATCACGACCTACAGCTCACGCTTTAAACGCTGCTGTTTCACTGCGACTGAACTATCTCCTGGACTCTTTCCGCTTTCTGGATCAAAAATCCCTCCACAGAGTCCACCAGATGACACTGGTTAGGATGGCTGGACCACTAAAACATTGTCAATCTCATAGATCAAGGAGGCACGAAGACCAATAAAGCACGCTTCTTCACTGATTGAGCTCTCCACGAGTTACAGAGATGTGACAGCAAAATTCACAAGCTCCCCAAGGTGATAAGGACTTCTAGTGGACGATCATAGTCCAGTGCGCTCCGTTGATTAGCTTTGAGGATTGAGGTTATGAAAGAACCCTGACATCGAACTGTAATCGAAGAAGAATGGTATTCAACGGACCACTGAGCTCATGTTGCGATGTATACAAGTACTTTCTCTAAGTAAACTCTCGTACCTCACGGGTAAACCTCCACTTGATGCAAACAGCAGCCTCTCACTTGAAATAAACACGCAAGAGGTCCAAATCCCGATTTAACCAACAGTGTAGTCCGTGACCGTGCAAACATGAGCAAAATCCAACTTCTCAACAACATCATAAGCTCAAAACCATAACCGTTACATGAGACCACAAGTGCTTTACCACGAATGCTGTTCATTTCCAAACTTACTTCTCAGAGGACTTAACTCTGTCGATCCTTGAAGTAAGTTAGGAGAAAGATGTTGTGCTGCAATCCTGCAACTGTATCCTCCTGCACTAGCAATCCGGAGGCTTGGAGCGGCCAGTCAACACTCACAAGAAATAACAAACGGATCGTTTCAAGACTTTTTGTAAATTTAGAAAGTAGACACTGAGAGGATCTAACATTTGCACTCCACTCATACAAACTTGTGAATCCTGCAAAATATCTCCTCACACGTCGTATATAACTGACGCTTACGGCAACAAATGATCCATAACCATCTTTTTCCATCACGAGTCAAGCGCACGACCAGCCAGACGGTGAAAGAGAGATATCAAAAGGACAACGATAGCTTTGTCAATCAGCACTTTTCTCCTTCTAATGTAGTCTCTCGATCCTTCAAAGAGAGCTCAATCCCTAATCCCGTCATGGTGCTGTGAGTTGGAGGCGGGCTGTTCAAGATTTCGAGTTTCAGAGCGCGGACAGAAAGTTGCTGCGAAAAGTTTGATCAGTAGCGGGACCAGTTTTTCTCTACGTGGCGTGCTATGCACGTCCTCAAGTCTCAATAACTTGGGAGAGTACCCCTGGGGGTACCGCAGCCTAAACCTGTGGAGGTGTCGATTTTACCTCGGGACTCTCTCATTCTTGAAAAAACTGCACAATGAGAAGACAAAAGTATTTCTTCTGACACAAAACTTTTTTTTCGATAAAGAAAAAAGACTGGTAGAAGAGTCCTTAGCCTAATTGAAACAGAAATGTATTCCTTTTATACAAACTTTCAAGGTTCGATTAAAGTGAATTTACTATCTAGAAAGGTCTCAAACTTAATTGAACCAAAGGCTTTCAGTAGCTTGAAACTGAACGGTTTAAAAATAGAGTCGTTTATGAAACCTACAACTGAATTGAACCGAACCGCAACTGAATTGATACTTTTCATCCATCGTCCAAATAAGTATGCATCCCAAATGCCCTGGCAAGGTGAGACCACATGAGGACAAGCGTGATAATTGAACAAAATTAACTTTTTCGAATAATGATCGGAAAAACTTTAATACAAATCTGACAAAGTTATTAAACGATCGAAGCAGTTTAACAATACATATGAGACAAGAAGAGATAAACGGAAATTTTTTTATTAAATAAATTACTAAATTTAAATGATTAAATTTACAAGTCTATAATTAAATTTGTTTATCCTCGTTACACCTTGCGTACAAGCTAAAACCTGTACATACAGCATGTACGATGATCTCTATCTGAACATAAGAGTACAATGTAGGACAAATAAAATTATTTTTAATTACACATATCAGTTTATAACTAAATCCTTCCAAAAGGGAAGGTTTGATCATAAATGAAGCATGTGGTAATACCTCCACCATCTGAACATGGAGGAGGTGATTATGCATGCCTAAGTATACTACTGAAGATATCTTCCCCTCACTGTGCTAAGGAAATGCTACAAAACAGTTGCAGCATCCTCTCGAATTTGATAAACAGTGATGTATGCTGGGACAAGTCAACAGATGTTGCCAGAATATTAAAAGAAGCTATTTGGGGTCAATTAGGAGTTAGGCGTACATAATACGTATTCACCTTCTCCATGGGAGAGGCAAATATGTTGGTTTCTGGTTATTTATTATTTAATAATAATTAATTTCTCTAAGTTATTATGTTGATGTTGAATAGAATCTTAATCACATCGATAATGTTTCTTGTCTTGCTTTAAGTACTTCACTTTGATGCTCCGCCCTATATGTCGTACCTACAATTCAACTTAAATGTGATAATATTATTAAATTAGATTGGTTATTCTTAAAAATTACTCGATTATGCTACATAACATTAAGAATATTTTCAAGACAAAATTAATGAATAAATCCTTGAGTTTCATATTTCAGTTCTTTTCCTCTGAAATTTCCAAATTTCAAGTCGCTATACATGTACTAGACCTATATTGAGTACATTGACACGATCTGTGGGTGTTTGCAATTGTTAGCCGGCAGAATTGAGGTGGAATCTGTTTGGAGATGGTTTGACCTCCTTATTTATTTAATCTCTCAAGATGGTAACTCCGAGTGATTTGGAGAGCTTGAGCGACGAGCAAGGGTATTACATGTCCAACCTTCCAACTGGTATAATCAAAGATCAATCTCAACAACCTTAGCTTTGATCATGTAGATCACACTTTACCTTCGAGTTTTAACTCTATAATATTCCAGGACTTGATGGATAAAAGAGCACTGATTGTACATGACGTGAGGTCCCCACAGATATGCTCATGCTTCTCTCTTGGACTCTTTTGTACATGTAGCCTTCAGTTTATCCTTCTTTCTCACAGCAGCGGACACACTCCATCTCCAGCTGCTGCACCAGCATTCAAGACAACGTCGGCCTTGAAGAAATTCTCGATAGAACTGCACAGAGAGGAACAGATCCGCTTCCAGCATTTACAATCGATAAACAGTCTCTTGGAACTTCATGTCTCTGTCAGGGGCTTCATAATCGTCCTGTTTACTGCTGGACCTAATTTGCACTTCCGGGCTTTAGGTTTCATGACAAGCAAGTTCTCGGTAGAGCATTGTGTGTTGTCCCCCAAGTTCTACGAGCACATCTCGAATGTCTGTGACTAGAGGTCGCCGATGGTCACCCCGCAATTTATGACGCTGGAATTGTCTTGCAGTCTCTAGTTTAATCCGCCCTTTCAAAGCCACGTCTCGGGATTACTTACTGATCCACTTTTCTTCATCCGAAGATGTAGACAATTCAACTTGTACGCATCATGATCCTCATGCGTACAAGCTGCTGCGTAATATAATTGCCGTTCGTTGGCAGTGCTGTTTATCTTTGTAAGATGAGCAGCCAGCAAAAAATGCAACAGTTGTGTCCATTCATGATGCTTGTCCTTCAAAGCGTATCACTGGTCGATTTTCCGCAGCATAAAGAGAGTACTGAAGTCCCTCCAGTCCCTTTCACCGCGAAACGGGGAAGTAAATACGAAGTAAGGGAGAAGGTGCCCTTTATATGGAGAGATGGATGCGTACCCTTCCTAATCTTCCCTTCTTCTTCAGTTGAGATCATACTCAATGGACAGAAGATTTGTTCGCTGACAGTGAGAGGGTGTACAAGGAAGCATCCTCCACCATTGAAAGTGTTCCACGCCCCATGCGGCGATGGCGGAAACTGAAACTGAAACTGATCATGGACGTGAATCGCCCTTGAGCTCACGGACTTTCACACCCACTACGTCTGCCGCTGCCGCTGCCGCACCGCCCACTGTGACCGCAGCATAAGCAATCGGTCATAGTCGCGCTCATCTGTCCGCCGCACCTATCTCTGGTGACTGTTGATCCGCCGTTGTAGCACTTGCTGCGGACTTTCCATCTCGACCTGAAACTCGATTTGAACTCTCCAGCCTATCAAGCGGAACGAATCGGCTCGTTGGTGCTTAGTCGGCGCGGTCGTTTGAGAAGCTTTTTCTTGGGTCTGTCTGACTGAACGATCTGAGCCTTGTGCACTTTCACGTGTTGAGAAGGCGGATTGTTTAGCTCGATCTGCTTCGTAAGATTGAGGACTAGTTTCTGTGAGTGACAGATCGAGAGGTCCAGAGAGAGAGAATGCGGCGATGGGGGTCATTATGGCTGGTTCTGCTGCTTACATTAGGGTTGTCACTGCCGAAGTTGATTGCTTGTACAGAGCATTTGGAGACCCCCCACGCCGATTTGGAAGATGATGACGACATTTGGGAAGACATTGAGGACGATGAGGAGCCCACTGGAAGTTCGAGTAGAAGTAGGGTATCCCCAAGCGCACTGGTCCAGCTCAACGATCAAAACTCGCAAAAGGTTCTCAAGTCGACCGAGTATGTAATGCTTCTGGGCTATGCATCTTGGTGCCGCCAGAGTGCTGCTGCAATGGTTCATTACGCGGAGGCCGCCCTTACTCTCAAAGCCAAAGGGAGCCCTGTAGTTTTAGCGAGGATCGACGCCATCGTGAATACTGTCACTGCTGGGCGGTACAGGATTAAGGGTTATCCTACAGTGTTGTTTTTCAGAAATGGATCGGAAGAAATCTATCCCGCAGGTCTTTCCAGTGAGGAGATCGTAAACTGGATCCAGAAGAATACAGGGCATCCAACAACCACAATATCGTCCGAAGACGAGGCAAAGGAGATCCTGAGGAGGAAGCAGACAGCGGTGGTTGTCGGATATTTTGAGGAGTTTCAAGGCTCCGAATATGACGACTTTGTAGCTGCCTCGATAGAAGTTGCCGATGTAGAGTTCGTGCAAACAACCGTCGCTGAAGCTGCGGGTTTCTTCAAGCCCGAAATGGTTAAGAAAGTTCCGAGCATCGGGTTGTTTGATAGCGAGGATGGCTTTGAGCAAATGGACGGTCCTCTCACGAGAGACGCGATTGTATCATTTGCGAATCTGTACAAGTATCCAATGGTTACAAAACTTCATTCTCAGAATGTAGGAAAGGTCTACTCCAGCCCGATTAAGAAGCAGGTGATTCTTTTCGCTAGCGAGGACGATTTCGAAGATATGTTCGACTTTTACAGGTTAGCAGCTCTGGCATTCAAGAACAGGTTAATGTACTTGTGGGTAGATACTGCGGAGGAGGATTTCGCGAAGCCCATGCTGACGATGTATGGCATTCCAGACAACGAGCCAGTCGTAGCTGGATTTGACAACAGCAACGGAATGAGGTATCTCATGGATGCAGAAGTAACGAAGGAGAATCTGCTAGCTTGGTCAGAGAAGTATTTGGAAGGCCAGTTGGATCTGCATTACAAGTCGGAGCGGATTCCCGACGAGTCTGCAGTAGACGTCAGAAAAGTTGTGGGCAAGACTTTCAGTTCCATGGTGCTTGAAAGATCAACAGACGTGGTTTTACTAGTCTACACACCGTATTGTTACGACTGTGAATCTATGGGCAAAGTTTTTCCCAAGCTCGCGAAGCACTTCAAGGGGAACTCGTCGCTGATTTTTGGCAAGATTGATGCTTCAGTCAACGAGCATCCTTCCTTGAAGGTTTCCGATTTTCCCGCTGTTCTCTTTTATTCTGCTGACAGTGGAAGTAAGGAGCCGGTAGTGGGTCCCTCCAAACCTTACTTAAAGAAACTGGTGAAATTCGTGGAGGAACAATTGCAGCTTCGATCTTCTGCTGAGAGCGATCTCAGCAGCAACAAAGTACAGAGCAGCGAGACGACTAAGGATGGTCCCGATGGACATAATGATAGTGGAAGTGCCTCACTGATCAGGAATGATGCAGAGAGCTTGAAGGTAATAGACTCTGAAAGTGGGTCAACTATGACCGTTTCAGACGTTCCACTGGCAGCCGGAATGGTAACTGACATCCAAAGTCCAGTGAGCAAGGATGCGAAGAGTTTGAAGGCCCCAGATTCTGAAAACGGATCAGCAGAGGCAATTTCGGAGGTCTCACTGCCAACAGCTGTTGAAGTTGACATCGCATTGGAGACGGAAAATCCAGTGGTGCTTACTGTTCAAGCAGAGGCAACGGTGGTAGCTTCCCATAGAACAGAGAATGGAGCAGTTGAGGAAGACACGGACTTGAAGGATCTGAGCAAAGATGTTCTAACAGGGGCATCGGTCGCAGATTCCTCAGAGACATATCACAGAGCAGTTCAGGAAGACTTGGTCACATGGGATCTGAGCAAAGATGTTTCAACAGATGCACCGGTTGCAGATCCTTCAACAACAGAAGAGGGTAGAGCAGTGAAGGAAAATAGGGAAGATGATTCAATTAAAGATGAAACATTTTATAAAGATGAGCTGTAAATAGGCTGTCTCGTGCAGGGTTTCAAGTGATTCAACCGTCGCATTGAGGATGTGTTCTGGCAACCCGGCACGGTGAAAATCTTTCTCAGCAGTGGAAACTTGTACTGTTATCGAGATATATTGAGCGCAGTTCTCGAGTGGCCTGACATTTTCTGTCTTTAGGGATTAGTCCAAAAGTGAGATTACCCGCTAGGGCTACAAGCTCCTTATATCTGTGAAGTGTTCAGTGGAGTAATGCTTGGACGAGGACGCGAGTTGATTTCTTCAGCTGCAAATTCTGATTTAACTACTTCGTTGCGATTACGATCTTAAAAGGTGTAAGAATGTGCTGGTTGACTTTTTTGCTTCGGATTGCAGCTTTTGCTTAGGGCAAGGATCTTAAATGTCAGATACTAGAGATATAACACAAAAGGCATTCAGAAGTTAAAATTTGAGTAACTCAATTACCCATCTTCTTACTTTTAATGGTATAAACTCGAGGGATCTCCCTAACAGTTAGACATGCACGAGTGGTACACGATCAACATCTGCACCTAAATGTCAGCACTCTTCTTTTCTTCAGGTACAATGTCATGGCGAATGGCAGTCTGTTCTTACTGCAATGTTTTTAACGGACATAGGGTCAATCTCCTTGATTGCGCTCCGGGCGAAGTGCACTGTATGCATACTCAACTCGGTGTGAGAAGTTTGCTGCCAAAAGGAATTAATCCTGTTTCTGGGATATCGACAACTGAAGTCCTGGACCACGTTCAATCCATACCCACCAATCACCCACCAGTTTTCTACTACGTCGAGCACTACTTGGGACTTAGGCAAATGATTTTCTGAGCTAATCACCTAAATCTAACATGTGGCATCTTAACAGAGGCTTCAAGTCAGGTTCGTTCTCTGCATTTATGCCTCAGCCCCTCTGTATTTCTCGTAATCTACAGTGGCTCAATGGTACACCCGTAGAGCGCACCTTTACAGTTCTCGGGTTGCAGCTACATTCTGCGTACAACCTTACGCGTCTGACCTGGAGGCAACGTTGGAACGCCGCACTTCCACGACAGCGTGGGCAACTCTGCAGGAATGACAATACTCCTGCGAAAATAATCACCACCCCTTGCCACATTTAAATCTGGGAGGTTAAAATCTGTGATTTTGAACCATCGTGAGACCGCTTAAGTAGGCCGACTCGTCGAACCACGAGGAACTGACCACTAACATGTATAAACAAGCATCCATGACCAATGCTGTTGTTGAACTCCACCGCTCCCTGAGTCGTGATGCTAATGTGGCCAAGCCACTTCCCGTGACTCTCCCGCACCCTAGTAAACCAGCCAGCATAGCCTGGATGAAGAGAACCAATAAGAGTCTGCCGCATCCGTCAGGTAACAATCTGCTGCTTTGTTACCAAACAAGCTCGATTAAATCGACAACGGTGTCCCAAGGAAGGCGTGCAACCAGCAAGACTCAATCGCTTCAACCATCCAGCGGAAGTTCAGTCCCTAGAATAAGGGTACAAATCCACGAACCCTTCAAACAGTATGCTTTCCAAGGGGACCCCTGACCGACCGTCCAGGCTAAACACCCAGCTTGTGGAACGGGAACTTACTGCTATTCCTTGTGCAAGTGAGCTCAAAGTGCAATTCTAAATCTTCTTTTTCTTCTTATTACCTTTTGCCTTCACTTCCTTTGAGGCAACTTTTAGACTATTCTGGGCCTTTGCTTTTTTGTTCTTCTTCTTGCTGTTAGAGGTACCAACTTCGCAACTCGCATGGGCTTTCTTCCCATTGCTCTCCTCGCAGAGATCCTGCCATGCAAACACTGGATCCAGTCAATTCAGGGACTTCGGAACTCCTGACTTGCGCAAATGTACCTCCTAGATCTTTCATCTTCTGGTTCCTTTGGAATGTGACTCCACTGATAATACCTCTTCAACTCACCCCTTCAGAGTCTGAGAACGAATCCACATGCCGCACCTTCGGAAGTGCTACTGCAGGGCATATTGCACGTCAAGTATTATCAACTTAGAAAAGTCCAACGTATGATACAGAGCGGTAACTGGCTCGGAAAAGCTGCGGCAAATTGACGAACTTCATTAAACGTAACTAAGAATGTTAGAAGGTTTCCATAAGCTCTCTCGAATGCCTCGACAGATAACAGGAACGGCAGGTTTATAGTCTCCAATGCAGCATCAGTAGGATAATCAGGGATTAATCTGAGGAGACCAGGAATCTGCCTATATACCAGAACGGGTTGTAATTTTCGCATTCTGGACTGCGCGCTCCACCAAACTCGGATTCAATGTAGCAGCGCCTCCAGGCGCCTCTAACTTCCTCTTCAAGAATTTGGCAAGCGCAGCTGCTTTATTCGTGGCCAAAGGACCCCCAGGATGAGCCAACCTAGAGTTCCATACACGGTAAGGTTCTGTTTAGCATTAGCTTTAGTGCCTGCGTTCACACGCCCAAAGTGACTAACAGCATCCGTATTACAGCAATTTAAATTTCAACAGCACGTACATCACCACAGTCAAGTACATTAAGTTCTGAATAAGGTAACCGAACTTCCCACGGCGTGCGGACCACGCAAACGGTTGATAAACTACGAAACAGGCGAGGAAAATTCTCTACACAGAGGACGCAAATCAACTGATGTTGAAAGTGAAAGTCGCCAGCTCAACTTTCGGCTCACTTCGCTATATAGTCCAACAGTTATCCTCTACACTTGATGTGTTCTCAATAACTTCTTTCAGCTAATTTCTCATCCATATTAACCACATACCGTCATAGACACACATTTTTATGACGGTAATATCTACAAATGGGCGGGCGGGCGGACCGATTTCACTCTCTCGGAAAGTCTTGTGCATCGTGATCACTCTCACAGCCATCTTCAGCAATTCATCGTATTCTCAGGAAGGAAAAGAAAGACATACTCTTGAATCCGACTTCGGAAACACCCACCTATTTCGCGGCTCTGGAGGAGGAGCAGTTGGGGTTGAGTGGAATCTGCTAGCTCGAAGGGCCCGCCGCTCATCGTCCGTGAGACCCTCCAACGCCTCAGCGACAACCGACAGACTCACGCGGCTCATGTGGGAGGGCGACAAAAATACGCACTACGTTGAGGATCCACGAAAAACAGACAGGATCGGCTCACAAGAAAACAACGTGTTTCGCACATAGGAACTGAGGTTTCTTTAGTATACCAAATGACGAGAAGGCGGCAAACTTCATCGTACACCGACTCCCGAGCCTCTTAACCGGTCTCCGAGTCCCACTCGAGCTACCTCTCCACATTCAAGAGCTGTCAATTCAACCCTTCCAATCTTCATCAAGTCCTTCCGGCCGACTCAATCGGTCGAACCCACTCATAATCTGTCGATCTCAACACTCAGTGAAAATGGGGCCGAAAAGTAAAAGGGAGATTCACAGGCTTACGAGGATAAATTTGAACACGATGAATGATCGCCGAGTATGTTCCACACCTGCAAACTGAATCTCGCCGCGAGCACATCACTCCACTTCACTTTCCCTCAACGACGAGTAACCCTAGAGGAATTTTCAAAGCCGTGTTGACACGCCGCAGAAAGCGGAAAGGAATGCATGGCATGGCATATTCGCACGGCTCCAAGCTGGACGAACGAAGCCGGGAAGTCCTTGAGGCTTGAGTGTGGACGCCAAATGGATATGCCGTGACAGAGTGCTTTTGATTGGGAGCCTGCTATAATCACCAATCAAACCGTGCATACAGTTGCGCGAGCACATCTTTCTGTTATTATATCTCATCCCCGCATCATAAAGATATTAGGGGGAGTCAAAGGTTTTTTTCTTTTTAAAAACGGCACCGGACGGCCGGACAATTTATTACCAGGCTAAGGGCGACACCCATTACATCTCGCGATGTCCGCGGACAGCCGCACGTTAGCCATTCCCCCCCGTAATTCCCCTGCCCCCTTGTCTTGTCTCTCGCATCCCACTTCATCACACAGCCATTGCCACGAGAACCGCAACACCGACTGTCAGGGTGCACTCACATCGTGAAGTTTTCCCGGATTACGGAGGGTTCCGGAGAATAATGATTCCTTCCGGAGTTATTTAGATTACCGGCTTACGTCGGTTAGAATGTTGTTATACACCGGATATAATAAGTCAGGGTGCTTAAAAAGATGACCGACGTAGACGTTGATGAGAGTCTTATCGTGTTTTAACAGTTACTTTCCACCGAGGTGAGATTGGCCGCTGGGTGCTTGTAGACTGCTTTCGGCTCCTCCTCCAAGTCCATTGTCGTGATGACGGTCCAACACCATCACCGATTTCTCATCCAGTCATAAGCTGAACTAGTGTCTACTTGGTTCTCTACTCTACAGCGCCGATTGCTGGTGAAGTTCTCCACCCATACTCAACATGGAGAAACACCCGTAAGATATCCTTGGCAAGGACCCCCAAAATTCACTTGCACCTAGAGGATGGGAGGAAAACAGCATAGGAGGAGGTGGCCAGTTCCGTGCAGATACGTACCGGCGCAAAGACCTGATTAAGTAGCTGTTTTCCTTCAGGCTCAGAACCAGAAGTCACATTTGTGGAGAGTAGGAGTTCTTCTTCAGTAGGAGTAGAGGCCGGGAACAGATTTAGCGATAACACAGTTTCTGGGAAGGTTGAAGCAGTAGAAGAAGAGGAAGCACCAAGTAAGCGTAGTTTCGTCTTTGGCTCTGACTTGGACCTAGCAGATGATTTAACTACTGGCCATTTATCCTTAGAGCAAGAGGTTTTCCCCTCTGTTGAAGAAGACCCTGATCTTCTTGAATTAGAGAAAGCCTTCGAGTTTGAAGAAGCAACCGATAACATCAGTACTGCTTCTGGAGAGGCCAACCGGGAAGACAAGAAGAGTATTGTGGAAGCTAGCAATACAGAGACGACAGAAGAAGCACAAGTGAGGATGGCCGAGTGAGGATGTGATGCTTCAACGGTTGAATTTCTGGTCCAAGGAGAGAATCTTCTCCATAGAGCTTATCAAGACTTAGTATTGGGTACATGCTTCAGCAAGAAAATATGAAAACCTGTAGAGTTTAATCATCGAGAGTCACAGGCTTGCTATGATGAACATGAACTAGTATGTCTTCATTTCGTGTCAGTTGAATGTACATGGAACATGCAAGGACGACAAACTGAAATTCACCATCACTCCTTTCTTGTCGAGACAGATTCTTGATATTGATCATACCACCTCTAACTAATGCACGTACTCAGAAATGCAAGTCGATCAGTCTAACTACGTGGCTTTGACAAATTTCAAACGAGGCCCTTCCGCTTCAGCGAGATCCACTTCTTCCACGTATAAAGAATCTGCTTCTGGATGTTTCCATGCTTTCACTACTTTTCCGACCCTGATGTCCTTTCATTACACAGAGTGGAGAGTGCTGCGATAGTCACCTCGCTACTGTTAACACACTTTAAGCTCATTTGCAGAATCAAGGCTGGAAAAGTTAATAGCGCTGTAAAATCTTGGTTCACTTCCCGTCAATCGAATGTTAACCTTCCTCAAGCAATTTTCTAGTCCTCTGTAGAATAGTACCGGATGGATCGATGCACGCATACAACGTGCTACATTGTAACATCTTGAACTTCGGGTGAAATTTGCAAGCGATGGTTTAGTACACTTACATCGTGTTCAAATTACAGCCTTACGATGAGATCGTTTTCGAGCATTGATATTTACTATCACCGGATATTTAAGTAATACATTACCTAGACACCGGAATATGAACCGTCGTTGATAACTCTACTAGAGCGTCCGTAGAAGTTTCCCGGTATTTTATGCGGAAAGAATATGAGTTCTCCGGAGAACGGATAGCCTTTCTCCGGACATTTTCGGTTACAAAACCCTCCGTAGACCTCCGTAAAACGTAAAACGTCAGCATAATTTCGCGATGTGAGTGCAGCCTCAATGCGGGTGCCCAGATTCTCGATCCTTTTGGTATTCTCGAGACCCGGCTCGCAAACCCTAGCCTCCTCGTTGTTCTCGTCGATCTTGTTGGCACGCCTCTCGAGCACCCTCCTGTTCTCGCGATTACTCCTCGTATACTTCTTCTTCATCACCTTCTGCCGACTCAGAGGCCGCGAAAAACCGATCTGGTGCCTCGCGATCTCCCCACGGCACTTTCTGCCATGAGAAGCCTTCTTCCCGACGTTCCGCCGCTCATCGCACCGAGTGTTCTTCTTCGAATTCGACTTCAAGGTAGGGACACGTCCCCACTTGTCCTCTTTGGATCTGTTCCTCATTCTCTTGTTACTCGAGTGTCTTCTGACATCGCCCTGCTTCTTGATGGACCCACTCCCCCGTAAATGATTGCCCTCGTTGTGCAGGTCGGCAAAGGTTCTATGGGCGGACCTGGTTGAGAACGTTAGTCAAAAGAACAAAGAAGCGTGGAAAAACACGATGAAGATCATCATGTCGGTTCAGAGAAACTGGCAGAGGGAAGAGAGAATCAAACAAGAACCGGCACAGAATGTCGAGAACAAAGACCAATGAGACACAAAGCCGAAATAAATAGCGGAGAAAAGAGGAGGGCGAGGTGGTGCATACCTGGGAAGAAGGAGGAGATCAAGCCTATCAGAAAAGGGACTATTCTAGAGAAGGAGGAAGGCTCCGAGGCCGCTGACGGTAAGGTCCTGGCTACGAAAGACGATGAAGGGGTGGAGAAGGACGATCTCGGCTCAAAGGAGACGGGTGGCTGCGACAATTCTTCTCGCTGGACAATCCGTTCATTATTTTCGGAAGACCCAATCAGCCCTCTCGGCCCAAGCAGCCCTCGTATGTTCAACAAGGAGAAGAAAGAGCGCCGGGTTACTCTTTCTCTAGCCGCCAGCACCCTGTCAACTGTTGTTATTAAGCTGTCCCTTGCCGCATAGTTCAGGTTACAGTTCAATTTTTGTAGTCCAAGCCTATCCCACCTTGCCTTCACCGCGGGACACTCTCAGAAAATGTGCTCTATAGTGTCTAGTTCGCTACATCCTTTCGCACATTTGTCATCTCTGATATTCATTTGGTAGGCCCTCCTGTTAGTGAAGAAGCCCCTATTCAAAAGTCTCCAAATCCACAGGTTAGTTCTCACCATCCCTCCGGCCTGCCAAACTTTCTTCCATCTGTTCCCTCACCCCTCTTCGTTGTTAGCAATGCCCCATCTAGCAATCAGCGTCTCTACTTTGAGACTGGTCGCCGATAGAAGTTTCTTCCAGGTGTTAATGCCCATCGACCACCCCTTCCGAACTTGACTGTCTTCCCTCCATCCTCAGCTCTCGCTTTCTTGTAGCCTCCCATTGATCACCTGCGTGTCTCCGGCCCACCTTGTCAGTCTGTCTAATGTCCTCCCCCTAGCTCCATCCAGGTAGTTGAAACCCCCACTCAGAGAGGTTCCTCCCATCGATTCTTGGAGGTCGTGAAGTTTGAGGGAGTTGAGGGAGTTGAGGGAGGGTAGCTTGCTTCTTCTCAGCCCACTTAGAATCTCTCTCCTCTCACGGTCCTCTATCTGCACGTTTTTTAGCCAGAGTTCCACCACAATCCTGGAAGAGAGGTTGCCTGACAGCTGCGCCTTCTCCCCGTCGAAAACAAGCCACCTCGCTACCTCCCTCCAGCCCTTTATCATCCTGTCCAGCGTCGGAAGCTCACGAGTTCTCAGCCTAGGTAACATTAACAAGCACTCCTCCGGCGACCACCCGGCCACCTCCTTGCTGTGCTTTCCCTTCCAGATGCCTTCCCTGATGCCCCACTTAGCTAGGTTGATCCAGTCTTGACTCCCCCCGCTCAGGATTTTGGTTAGATATTTGACTTTCAGCGCTTGAGCTACAGTTCGAAAGGGGGTTATCCCCAGTCCTCCTTTTGTCTTCGGCCTCGTGATAGCCTCCCAGGCCACGAGCAGGGTTTTCACTCTACCCTCGCTGTTTCTGTCCCAAAGAAAGTTCCTGCACACTTCCTCCAGCATCTTGAAGCCGGCCTGAGAGCACTCCATGCTCGTAAGTTGGTACGTCGGCATCGCCTGGATAACGTGAGTAGCACAACTCTACTTGGTCAGGAAAGGAGCCGGTTAGACCAATGTTGTAGTCTTTTTTGTACGCCGTCACAACCTGGTTCTCAGTCAAGACCCTCCCGATCCAGGTACCAAGATACTTAACCATTTGTCATGGCCTCGCAATCTGACACCCGGACTCCTCCAGCCACCTTGGGGTATCCACCATCCTCATAGGCACCACCATCGTCTTCCTCAGGTTAAGGGACGTCCCGGAGATCTCCTCGTAGTTATTTATCACCTCTTGGGTAGCCTTAAAGCACTCTTCAGAGCCTTCAATTATTAGTCCTGTATCATCCGCGTAGAGTTGGTGATTAGAGGGGCCCTGACCCCCGTCCAAAGCCCCTCGATCTTCCTCTACTCTCTAGCCTTTTTAAGCAGGTTCATCAACGGTTGAGTCGCAATGGCGAACAGAAGAGGAGCCACCGAGCACCCTTGTCTCACCCCCGGCTCAGCCCAAACCCCTCCGTGAACCTTCCGTTTACGTGGACTTTGGAGCTGCCCCCTTCCGTCAGCCCCTTCAGTAGCTCTATGAAGTGCGTATCGAAATTCATGTAACTCATAGTTTCCCACAGGTATTCTTGGGAGACCCTGTCGTAAACCTTGGTGAAGTCGATTTTGAGAAATAGTGATGGTCACCCTTTTGCCTCCGTCATTTTCTGACCCATCTTGAAACTTAGAATGTTGTCGTAAATGTCTCGGTCTTGAATGAAGCCGGTTTGCTGCTCATCCACAACGTTCCAGATCACTTTTTTCAGTCTCTCCGCCAACAGCTTACTCAAGATTTTGTAGGTCGTAGTAAGTACTCAAGATTTTGTAGGTCGTAGTAAGTAGGGAAATCGGCCTCCAGTTCTCCAATTCTTTCTTTTCTCCCCCTTTCAGTATCAGTTTAATGACCCCTTGTAGCGTCTTTTCGTCAACTTTTTTAGTTCTCCAGAATTCCTGCACCGTCTCCGCGCATTCTTCTTTTATAAGGGGCCAGCATGGAGAGAGAAGATAAAACAACATATCTTAATAAAATAATTCTTTGTTACGTTCACGATACACATGTTATCACAGGAGACAAAAACTCATAAGTATAACATCTACAAGCGCTCCCATGATGCCATAAAACGTTGAATCCACGAGTAAATAATTTATTTAAAAGCTCTCTAATTTATGTCCTATCCCCTCCAACGGGAAGGGTTAGGAGATAAATTAGAGAGTATGCATATTTGTCATTTTCTGAACTTGAAGGAGGTGCACGACACTATAAGAATACGGTGTAACTAGACTTGGCAAATTTGTACACATAGTCATTAAATTCAGATCAAATTCATCGAAAAGAGGAATACATTATGTATTCCGGTTGCATTATAAGATTCACTTTCTCGTCGAATAAATATTATACTCTAAATTGATTTTATTTTATAATTACTTTTTGAAATAATTATATATACATTAAAGTCTTTACAATTCTAGTGCTCCATTTGACGATGAAAGAGGTAAGTATGCAAGCTAAATATGCACTCAACTTGGTGTTATTTTGAGAAGGAAAGAAGAGTACAAGAGCAAGTATATCTTGGGGTGATATGACATATACATGGCCAGGCGTTGTAATAACATTATTATCATTTGATGACAAATGGTATGGGATCATTATTATCAAAATAATTTATATGTGTTAATTATTTTTTATTTTACATGACAAAACTAAGTTGGGACGATAGCACGATGGGTTGGATATAGTTTCAAAATCATTAGAATGATATTTGCAAGATTTTAAAACCAAGACGATTAGATCAACCCTTTGCTTAAAATGAAAATATTGTTTGTCGAGTTGGATGAACATAACTCTATGAAAGAATATGACTGCATATCCACGTGCATACCATGAGTATGTCAGATTGTATGTATTCATAATTGCTCGTGTTGTGATTGCAAGTTGCAGTTCAATGAAAATTTTGTCATTTGTTGGTTGGAGTGATTGTAACATCCATCACAAAACTATTTTGTTCTTGAATGGAGCGAATGTAATCATCACTTGCAAACTTAATATGATGATTAAGTCAAGTAGACATAAAACTTCTTTTGTCAGCCAAGGGTAAAGATAGAAGAAGAGAGCAATATGCGGATCGGATGAGAGGTGAAAGTTCTCGTAAGCGTGTCACTAAGTGCTTTAAGAAGCTTAAAGAAATCAGAAAGGAAGAAGAGGAGAGTCCTAGAAAAAAAAAAAAACAAGACAATACTTTGGGAAAAAAGACTGAGAGAACCAAAACAAAAGATTTTGAAAATTTGAAGAATTTCATGGAGTGTTGTAAGCGAGCTGAATTGAGTTAAGTGTCCTCAAGGAATTTAGTGCATGGATAATGATACATAAATATCACTTTGTCGTTATCGAAGTAACATTCAAGTTTCAGAATACTTATTGGAAGAGATTATTGACTAAATTATCTATGTTATTGTTAGAGGAAAATCAAGTAAACACGGAGCTCCATTCTCTTCACTATCGTTCATTCACAAATTAAGAATTTAAGAAGCTTCGCATACGAGTCAAGTGCGACAGAGATCTCCCAAAACTATAAATCATCTTTATCACTGAAGTTGTGATACACTTTACACTTGCGATTGATCAGTGGTGATCTTCGAGGCCATGGCCTCCTTAAAAAGATAGTAAGAAACGATGTCTATCCATTTCAAATTGTTAAATGGGAACCACTAACTATCTAACTATTCCATATCAGATGATCATTATAGAAGTCATTCACAAATTGTCTCGGATAATCGACTGAAAGATCATCGATCATACTATCCAGACTCAACACACTAGTCTCAAGGTCATACTTGTTAGTCTTAGTCACTGCTACTCCCGAATGTTCTAAACACACTAGTCTCAAGGTCATACTTGTTAGTCTTAGTCCCTGCTACTCCCGAATGTTCTTTGATATACAGACTAATTGAATCACATGAACTTAAGAGCTATCATTATTAAGATGATATTCGAGACTCTCTGATAATTATCACATTCAAGATTCTCAGATATACGAGAGATAGAGAGTCTAGATATTTCTAACTCTCATTTCTGGATTGAGTATTTGAGACGACTTTCACTAGCATTGACATGATTCAACTCATCTACACAATTCTACCGCCTGTAACATTTATCTCATTCTTTGCTAGACGTTTAGCTTCAATCGTCTCTTCTTGATAATTGCACCGGTAGATTCCTTAGCTTCTTCCGAATGTTCATCCAGTACTCTTGCTCCAGATTGTGCTCCTTAATCTTCTTCCCTTTTAAGTTCCGCTTTCAATTCTTGCCTCTTGATAGCGATGACTTCATCGAAGAATATCTCATACGATCCGTCCAGACCGATCCTGTGTAATACTTCAAAGTGAATCCGTAGAAATCATACGTAACTCCTTCACCATCATGTTCATATGACTCATCGTGACAGCAGCTAGAACTGTCTCATATCACAAATCCTGTTTCTGGATCTCCAACTCGGTGATGCGCTCTTATGTTAAGTATAGATCATGTATCATGTAGATGTCACTTTGAACATGTCATTTACACTACTCGCCTTGGCTTTGAATCTCTCTCTCATTTGTAGATCCAAGCAAGCTAACGAATTCTCCGTTTTCATGATGTTGTAGAATGATCTTTTGTGCTTGCTTTGAAACGCTTCCTCTAGCATATGTTTGAATTCTTCCATAGGTGATGGATATCTGCTAGGTTTCATTCCCTGCGATCTAAACATTTTGGTATACAGTTCCTCTAACTATGAGTTAACAGACAAGAAAATAAGAGTTTTCTTTGCATATTCACATAGTCCATCTTATTACAGAGGAAGGAAATATACAAGGGTTTAATTTACTACTTAACACTTCAGTAAAGAATGTTAGGTAATGAATTATTTTATTAGTAAATTGTCACATTGCACTAAGAAAATGATTTTGGTGATTACTTCTTCATCCCAGCTTGGAATTTGTGAAACAAAGAATCAATTTAAAACTATGTAAAACTATCTCAGCTTTACAAGTTGTTTGGTAGTTTGTTTTGAGATGAAACAAACTACTGAAGATTGAAAGAGAAATATTAAAATGAAGATTTCGGGGTTTCTTGGATAAAAATAAATCTTTTCTTCAGATCCAAAATACAATGGAAGGATAAAAAGAATATTATCTTTCTTGGGTTTATACTAATACTCCGGGTTTGACGAAAAATTTGAGGAAAAAGTTTGAATTAATCTGCAAATTTTCTCTTCTCCTTTTAGGTCTATGCCTATGCGATCAAGTGTAAGATTCCCTTGCAAGTACTGCAGATATTACAAATGTTGTGTGCAGAAGGAATGCATTCACTGATAAGAAAATGCCATGCTTCTGGTTCATGCAAAGACAAATTATTGTCCCGTACTTTCATTAGAGGTTCCTTTCTTACCATTTTCCTTCTTTTCGAATTGAGGCTTTCGCAAAGTTCCCTTCATCGAAGGAGGTGGGCAATGAAGAGCAATTACGTCAAGAAAATACTTTTGCGTTCCAATGTTGTATTTCCGCACATAGTTTCCGGTGCAAAGTTCACTCTGAATCGACCAAGTGTGCTGTCGGTCTGATTAATTGCCCAGCAGTGTCGTCCGCAACTCGTTTTCGGCAAAAGGAAAAGGGAAGAAACAGAAGAAGGAAAGAGGTCCAGAAACTGAAAGTGAACGCGACGCAGTGAATAGCAAACGAAAAGAAAAGAAAAAGGTCCAGAAACTGAAAGTCATGATGCACGTGTACCAACGGCAGGTGGTGATAAAGCAGAGGCGACGACACGTGGCAAGTTATCATACGTATATATTACCGCCAAACGGTACGGGGCCTATCGCGGTATTGGAATTTGGCAGGATTTATTCTGGTCTGATTCCTAATCGTGGAGCATATACTTCAGCATCTCGTAGAATACTGGGACACCTGCTTTGCTGTCCGAAAGTTGTGCGAAGCCCGAAGTTGCTAGAAGAGCGACACTTCTCTTTCCCAGAATTTCGTCTTCCTCTCCCTAGTAATCTGCGTAGAGAAGAGCGTGGGGAAGGACCGAAAAGCTTCGGGTGTGGCACCGCAAAAATCCATCACAGGGTTCCTGCCCGGTAATTAAATGGTGAGAGTGCCGTTTCTACTGTTTCAATCTTCCATGTGCATGTGCATGTGCTGAATGTGTTTCACAATTTGCATTTTGACAGAGTTTGCTGACTCTGCAATTTTACGATGGAATGATGCATGCGCTTGAGGTTGCTGGGTCGACAGTAAGCAATTCGTCTCGTTCGCTGTAAACACGCTCAATGAAACGTGCGACTCTCAGTCAGCTGTGATTTATTATAAGAACGTTAGCAAGGACTAAGGCGAGGGGTTTCTGGTGAGCTCTGCTCTATCTGAAGGGCTGTCCAATCCATAAACCAGGCGATGGCCGAAAATGCATTTAACAGTTTAGCTGTTTATTGTTCTGTGAAGGTTCGAGGGTCTTGAGGGTTTAGCACGAGTCCCTGTCGAATTGTTAGCAGCTGTAAGTCGACCGAAGCCAAGCCATGACGCAGGTGTTTGCCACGGTATCCTCGTGCTTCGCACCTAGTGCTTTGAGCTCTGCCGGCAGTCATCGACTGTCAGCTGACGAGACCCAGAGAAGTGCAGCACGTCTTGGAGCTTCCAACTCCGAAGTTTGGAGGAAATTGGCCATCTTCAGTGACTCCAATGTCAATACAAGGGTCAAGACATCCGGGCACTCTGCTGCCAGACGAGCTACTAGAGCCACGGCCGTGAAGGATTCTCCTGCTCGTCCTACCTCCTTGGTGGGAGAAGGCGGTGGATCCGAGAAAAAAAAGGTTATGATTCTTGGTGGAGATGGCTACTGCGGGTGGGCAACTGCGCTTCATTTGTCGAAGAAGGGTCACGAGGTGGCAATTGTGGATAGTTTAGTGAGACGTCTTTTTGACGAGCAGCTGGGGACCCAGACTCTTACACCAATTGCCTCTCTCCAGAAGCGTGTCAAGAAATGGAAAGATGTGTCAGGAAATACTCTAGATGTTTACATAGGGGATATTTGTAACTTTGAATTTCTGGAGCATGCTGTTAAGAGTTTTGAACCCGATGCAATAGTACACTTCGGTGAACAGCGGTCGGCTCCTTACTCCATGATGGATAGGGACAGGGCAGTATTTACTCAACATAATAACGTCATTGGGACGCTTAATGTTCTATTTGCGATCAAGGAGTTTTTCCCCGAGTGTCACCTCGTGAAGTTGGGAACTATGGGGGAGTATGGTACCCCTAACATTGACATCGAAGAAGGGTTTATAACCATCACCCACAACGGACGCACTGACACTTTGCCCTATCCAAAGCAAGCGAGCTCATTCTACCACTTGAGCAAAGTTCACGATTCTCACAATCTTGCATTTGCTTGCAAGGCCTGGGGATTGGCGGCCACTGATCTCAACCAGGGTGTGGTTTATGGTGTACATACAGCAGAAACTTCTCTTGATGAGCTGCTCATCAACAGACTGGACTACGATGGAGTTTTCGGTACTGCATTGAACAGATTTTGTGTGCAAGCTGCCGTCGGACATGCTTTAACCGTCTACGGCAAAGGTGGTCAGGTACTGCTTTTGCTGAACCTGTGTGTCCATAGAGCAGAAGTTCACGGTGGTAACATCTTTTCCTATCCTCTTTGGTTTATAGCTTTTATGCACGTTTCCAGTTTTCACACAAATGCCTCGATAAGTTTTGCACAAGGTTAGGTTGTGAGTGAGAGTTGTCTGTAAGTGGGAAAATGATAGTCCAAATTGGTAACCTCCTCCTTGGGGACTGGCCAGCTTTTGTGTATTGGCAGACAGGAATTTGTGGATTTTGAACGTTTGTCAGCCATTCTGACTTCACTTCATGTGGAATGCAGACAAGAGGGTATTTAGATATCCGGGATACGGTCAGGTGTTTAGAGCTGGCTATCATTAATCCTGCCAAGCGAGGGGAGTTTCGTGTTTTCAATCAGTTCACCGAACAGTTTTCGGTGAATGACCTGGCCAAGCTAGTAACTAAGGCTGGAGAGAAGCTTGGGCTTGAAGTGAAGACCTCACACGTGGAAAATCCTCGTGTGGAAGCTGAGGAACACTACTATAATGCTAAGCATTCAAAACTGGTGGAGCTTGGTCTTGAGCCACATGTTCTGGGTGACGCATTGTTAGATTCTCTCTTAAACGTAGCTGTGAAGTACGCCGACAGAGTAGATGTCGAGCAGATTCTCCCTGCAGTATCATGGAAGAAGATTGGAGTCAAGCCGAAGACTGTGAAGCCCAGTGGTTTATAGTCTCAAGTATCTGTTTATCACCCAGAGGAACCCGTAGGGAGTAGAAAAAGTGTATATGAAGGGAAGTCCTGTACGCCCAGTAGATTTAGACGAAGATGGCCTCGTAGAACCTGCTTTCCCCCTTTTTGTCCTGCTGTTCCTTCCAACAGTTTTGTACAGTACTAACTCTGCAGCAAAGGCTTCCGTTTGCTGGCCTTTCTGTGAAGTATCAAAAATATCTTAGTGAGAGCTAAGTCACATTGTGCGGAATGACTGGAATCCCTTGGAATGGTCTGTCTATCTGTTCAAACTAAATGCCATAGACTCCATACCTTTCTTGCTAGTGATTATGTGCTTGCAAGAATGGGAATGATGGTGATGATTCAAGACTTTCATCTAGCCCCTCGATGTTGCAGATATTTGCATTCATGGTTTACGTCCGAAAGCCATGGTTTTCATCTCTATAATAAATCGAACAATGACTAACACGTCCTGCAGAATCACGAACTCAAACCCTCAAACCCTAAATTGCCTTTTCTCTGTGCTGCGCGGAAGTTCCACAAGCAAACTGTTAAAAGGACCAAGATTCCGCGTCCCTAACTGAGCTTTCCCTTCGACCCTGCGTCGCCTACAAGCCTACAAGGTCCTCACTCCTTGAGGAGACGGACGACCTTTGGAGTCGCTGCTTCGAAAGAAGATACAAGGTACACCTTGTTCTAGCAGCTGGATTATGAGTGGCCCTGAGGTTCTGTGCACAAATCCAGCCACAGCCTCGATGCGCAGCACACTGATAATTTCTAACTCCGTCCCTGGCAGAGATGTCGTACTCTATTTCAGCGTGCAGAGACACCATCCACCCATTGCTTAGAAAGGCTTATGAGTTCACTACACCTTATCAGTGAATGTAGATACTTCTATTTAGAGCATAATGGAGCAGCTAAGAGGCAGAAATGGCTCCTGCTCCAGTACACTGCACTTAAATTTAACTTCGAACGACTGGAATTCTATTATGTGGACTATCCATGTGCTACGATGCATAACTTCTCTGAAAGGGTATATCATATTTCAGACAGAAAAGATTGTTAGCTCCCAAAGATGAATCTGGATTCTCTTCACTGACTGTTAAAACTCCAGATTGTTGCATGGATGGATGAGTGCAGCACGCGTAATTTATTACCTATCTTTTCTGCGAGAAAAGGTTAGGTAATGAATTAATGTTTATAATAAAATTATGATTGTTTTGATCCCTACAGTGATGTTACGGATTAACAAACTAACGCATCCTCTTGTTTTGATTAATTAGTTTTCAAATGAATTAAAAACTAACGTATATTTGTGTTTGTTAATTAGCTTTCGAATGTGTGACGGAGAATTGTTAGCATGTGAAGGGAAGTTAGTCTTCTATTTTTTAAACATAGAGAGAGAGGGGTTTCCCTTTCTAAAGCATTGGATTCACTAAAGATCTGCTATTTTTTAAACATAGAAATGATCTTTTTTTCTAAAGCATTGGACTCACCAAGGACCTTAAGCGTGCGACCCCTGATAATTAGCTTGAGAAGGGAAGTTGTCTTCTATTTTTTAAACATAGAGAGAGAGATTTTCCTTTCTAAAGCATTGGATTCACTAAAGACCTGCTACTTTTTAACATAGGAGGAAAGATTTTCTTTTCTAAAACATTGGACTCACCAAGGACCTTAAGCCTGCTGCCTCGATTAATTAGCTTTCAAGCATGTGATGGAGAGCTTCCAGTGTGAAGAGAAGTTGTTTTTTATTTTTTAAGCATAGAGAGAGTGGTTTTCTTTTCTAAAGCATCGGACTCATCAGTGACCTGCTACTTTTTAAACATAGAGAGAAAGATATTTTTTCTAAAGCATTTGAATTACCAATGAGGAGTTGTCATTGTGAAGAGAAGTTGTCTTACATTTTGTAAGCGTAGAGAGAGTGGTTTCTTTTCTGAAGCACTGGACTCATCAATGACCTGCTATTTTTTAAACATAGAGAGAGGGATTTTTTTTCTAAATCATTGGAATTACCAAGGACCTTAAGCCTGCGGCCTCCGGCTTCACAGTAGGACCTCAAGGATCCTAAGACTGTGGCCGTAGGCTCAAAATGAACATCGAGGGAATTGAAATTCAGATCTATTTTTCTTATTCTCGAGTTCTCTCCATCATGAGATGATGACATATTTCTCGCCCGCACAGTAATAAATAGTTTCCGCTCGGCCTCCACATCCTCTACCTGAATTCTTGCTTACCCGGATTCGCACGTGCTGTTGTACTTTGGCAATTAAACTAACATGAAGACGTTACATTAGTTTGCTAATCTGTGATATCATTGTCAGGTTCATTATTTTGTACCATGTATCGTATTTCTATTTTTGAAATCGCAGGTATGTTCACTTGCCTCATTGAGAATATATATTATTCAAAGGCATGCATGCATATTATTCACTCTCTTCCAAGTTCGGAAGAGAGTAAAATATGTATATTTTTAATTTATGTTTCAATTTTTTTCTTGGAAAAATTAGCCCATAAATTAAATATTTTTAATAAAATTTAATGATTCTTCGATTGAACATTTTATGGTAACATGAGAGTGCTTGTCAGTACTATACTCATTGTTTTTCTTCTTTTGCATAACATGTGGGGTCCTGTAAGTAACAGAAAACTGTTTTTAGATATTTAAGTTTTAAAATTCCATTTTTAGTTTTATTATCAGTTTATTTCTAAATCTGTTTAGTTTAGTTCTCAGTTTGTTCTAAAATCTGCATTCATTTTTGGTTTTTAATTTATTCTATGTTTTATTCCCCTAATGTATATTTTAATAAACATCAACTCAGTTGGTAACCAATGTTTTGTGATAATTTTTCTTTTTTTCTATAATTTTTCTATAATAATCTGTGATAATCTATAGTTGTTTTCTATAATTTTTACAAGCTATGTTAACATTTTTCTTTTTCTTCTTCTCGACCAGAAGTGCACTTTGCATACATATTAGGGTATCTCCAGATCTCTTATAACTTCCCTCTGTATAACATTTAATAGTTATAAAAAGTTTAACTTTTCAGATTAGTTTAGTTTTAGAATTTATATTTAATATTTACTTGTTTATTTACAGAAATTTAGAAAAATGTAGAAAAAATTAAAGTTAATGTTTGTATCGGCGTTCTGCATTTGTACTTTCGGATATTACTTGGTCCGATTTAGTCCGGTTTCGGAACCATTCAAGGTGAAACCGGATCGAACTGAACCCAACTGTTTAGAATCGGACCATTTTCCAACCTTTAGGATCGAATCAAAAACGAAAATCGAATCAAAGTAGAATCAAACTAGTTAGAACTGAACCACATTGTTTTGGACTCGAACCATTAAAGGTGAACCATGGAGCCATTTGGAACCAACATGTGATGAGAAATAAAGAAAATTATTAGATTAATCTTCTTCTATGAGGTTCAGAATTGAACCGAACCACTAGAGATTAGAACTGAACTGAAACCAAACCGAACTTGGAACCGAACTGAAACCAAGTCAAACTGAATCGCACCCTTATACTTTGGAACCAAACTGGAAAATTTTGGTCGATCTCTACTTTCAGAAGCGCATGTGTGAGATTGCTTGATGGGTTATCTCCGAATCTCCTAAAAACTCTAGGTCCGGTCCGTGTCAAATGTAGAACTTAGATGCAAACGTTATGAATAGGAGCAAACTGCTATTGGTAATCCAGAGTACCATGTTTCCTATGCATCCAAAAGTGAAACACCTAGATCCTAAGTATCAAGAGCGGAGGTTTAACATATAATGTTTATAATGAATATTAATTTTTCATATTGATAAACTTAACCTGGAATTCATACATAACATTTACTTATTTCCCGTTATACAAAGCGAGCAAAATTTTCGAAAGTTAATTGAACATGGATATCTTAACCTTCAGAAGAAGATGAGAATGAAATAATTCTAACATTTGTCACAATCACACTCCAAGATTTACATTTTGCATTCAACGCTTTTCTTCTTCTTGCAAGAGTCACTTTTACTTATTTGTAAAAATCACGTGAGATTCAGACCTTAATTCAATACCATTTTGTATAATAATAGTTTATCTCTTATCTCTTTATGAATTTTTATTTAAGAATTCGTAGAATAATATAGTAATAACTATTTTAAAAGACCAAAAGACCATAAAAATTACATTTAATAAATATTTAAAATCTACTGAAATAAATTTAAATATTTATTTCTTAGTTGCATATGGTTACACCATATGACATCAGTGAGTACCAAGCCTCCTCCCTTCCTCTAACAAGAACTCTCAAGTTGCATGCATATATTCTCTATTCACTCTCGTTAGCACCTAATTAGTTTAGCTAGCACTGAATGTTAGTTCGATGTGAGAGGTTCCCGTCCAGTTCTGATTTTCTGAGAAGATGGTTGACATCTTTTCACATTTTTTTATATTAACCTAAAACTGCAAGCACGAAAAAACCCGATCATAAACCATAAGGTTTATGAGGAGCGCTGACAAGTTTACACGTTCCCTAAAGTCATATGTGAGTTGCTCATCGCCAGTAATAGGTTATAAATCAAAGGTTTGATTTATTACCTAACCCTTCCCAACGGAAGGGTTAGGTAATAAATTAATCCCGTGACACACACCTCAAAAGGTAGAGAAATGTGTAAACTCTCTTTATATATTGGCTTACTGCCATATCCAAATAGTTGCCACCAACAGTCTTGTTAAACTGACATGAACAATTTGGGGATAAATTCCACCTCCAACAGCGTTTGGTATCTACCTTCATATAAGTTTCGACGTCATGCATTATCTGTTACTGAACAAGCGACAACATATCTTCGAATTGTGGAGGGGGAATTTATGGTTCATCGTCAGCGCTGTATGAAATCGAACTCGTCGAAGTTTGCAAGGTAAAAGAAATATGCATGCAAGATGAACATCGGGGAACTTTTGCTCGCTTGTTGTTAACGGTTAAATGAAAGTCTGTATCAAGCTGAAAAGAAAAATCAAAATATATTTAAATGGTTAAGAACGGGAAATGCGAAGAGATCAAGAAAGAACCACAATGCGAGCGCTGACAAACGCACTCCCGAAATTACATATTCGGCCGACTGATTCTAGACACATCCTCTTTTCTTTGTAGTTTTATAAATAATATATTAAGGTAATAATATTAAACTTTTTTTTACAAAAAGATTAGATAATAAATCTAACGTTTCTATATTTACCTACTCATGAAGATGGAAGAGGTGAATATAGATGCAACATGAACTTTTGGTCGAGGAAAAGAAAAAGACAAGCAACAAGATAATAAAAAAATTACCACAAACTTTTGGTGGAGTCTTACATGGTGACTGGTTTCGGAAAGATTTAGAAAAATGTACTTGATTTAAAAAAAAAAAAAGCGAAATTGCAATAAAAATTACTTTTGAGTTTTATTACTAATTCAAATAGTTAAATTATTAAATTTAAAATCTATAATTATTGAAATTAAAAATTAAAAATTAAATTAAAAACGTACATATTTCCCCTCTTCAGAACTTAGAAGAGCGTGAATATGCAAAGGGAGTTAGACTTTATATGCAAGGAAGTATGGGAGTGTGGGAATATGGGAATGCAGAGTATGGGAATGCAAGTTACTTGCTTTTGAACTGTTAGCTAAATGACAGAATCAGATGCTCGGAAGGAAGTTGAGCATTGTACTCGTTTTACTTCTTGTTGTGTATCGAAGTAGTCCATAGATGAATCTTTCAAGGACAGACTTCTTCTCAGTGCTTGAAAAGCTCGTGCGATTGCCTACATATATTCTTCCTCGGTTGCCTCAGCCTTAGACCTACGACTATACAAGGACACGCGTTCACCCAGACATGTCCTGATTTGCATAGAAACCCCTGTTTGTTCCTTTTAGGCTCATATTACCTTTTTTCCTTCTTTAAAACTCGAGTTTGAGTGTAAAAGCACGAAACGGAATATTTCTTTTTTCCTCACAGTGTTCTGTTGGTCTGATGAAAATATTTCTTCTTGTTCTAAAAAACTTCTAAATTTTCATCTTAACATTTCTTGGTCAATACTGAGTAGTTTGTTTTAAGATGAATCATAACTTATAAAACTGGTGATATATAACTTTAATTTAATTCTTCATCTCACAGATTCCAAGTTGAAATGAAAAAAATAATCACCAAAAGTATTTTTTGCATAAACGTTAAATATTTCAGTTTTTAGAAAATAAACTCGTAAAATATGATCTTCTGGGTTACTCGGAGCACTTGTAGTCATACTCGAGGTTCAAAAAGGTAGGTGTTCAGGGCCTATATCTGCTGTGAAGGGTTCGTGCCCCTGGCGTCTGAATGGATGACGTCTCCACCACAACAAGACCTGGTGGTTTTATGTGTAAGGTGATGGTTAAATTCACCTTTGTGTTTCGGGCGCATTCTTCGTTTCTTTCATTGCTTGGATGAGATAATGACATCACCCTGCAGAAGAAGTAGCATTTGAACATCACCCGAGTTCTCAATATGACTTAAGCATCACCCTATCGTCTGTATGGAGTCGAGTCCCTGACGTGTAGTTCCTATACCAGTCAGTGTTCTTGTGTGCTTTTGGACGAGAGGCATGAGTTGTGCACGTAGCGTGCTTCGAGGGTTGCTAAACTATCCGTAACGAGTTTCAGGATGAGCGTGGTGTTAGTTCGTTCCTTCAGAAAGTGAACGATTGAGGTGAGAGCTGGGAGCTTACGAAAGGGTGGGCTGAGAGAGACCATACATGTGAGACAGTGAACTTGCGAACGTGACCTGCGGACTTCGATGGCACGACAACCTGAAAAGCTATCGAGCACATGGCTCTGTTGATTTTGCCAGAATTTCTGCTCTGAGTTGAAACCATGCTACAGACTACGAATGTTATTGAAAGACAGATCTTGCAGCGTCTGGGCCGTGGCTTGGGAAGCAGCTAAAGACTTGCGGCATCTGACACCACTCGAGTTTTCGATGTTAGAAATGCAACATGCAGAGAAAGCAATTTTGTCCTCAGTTGTGAATAGAACCTTTTATTGTACTTTATCTATCTTTATCTATCGTTCGAAGAGAAGAAACCTCCTTACATACGTATTGATCAGGCAGAACATGGGATGAATAGACAATTTTCTGGTTGCCAAACTCCTTATAAGCAGATAGGAGAGCAGACCGTGAGTGAGTGTTCAAGCCCTGTAGTCAATCGTAGTCTTGAAGAGAAGCTGATGCCGAAAGTCCGACAATCGAAGAGTGAGAAAAATGCTGAGACTGTTCAACATGAAGCAACAAATTATTTTAGCTGTAAGGAGAATAGATTATCTTCAGAGTTTTACGTTGGGTTCAGCCTTGGAGCATTTGTTGCTTGCTTTGCTGCGATTTGCACTGCAGCAGCTATCTTCTTCTCTCCGTGGTAGAGAGAGAACTCAATAAAATATCATGCCTTCTCAAATTACATTTTTTGTTGGTTTATAATCAAAACTTTATGATACACCGATGTCGGTTTGTGTCGAATTCTTGTCTGTTACGTGAGTATACAGTTGATCACTTCATAAACATACTTACTTCATTTGCAGTGATAGAGTCCAGTTTAGTTTAGTCCACTGTTAAACTCTCTCGTGAAAGGAACTTTCAATACTTTCACTCGAGTTACTCAAGCTTATTGTGTGCAAGAAACTCCAAGTTTGCAAGATGTTACACTAGAGTACAGCACCACGATCCGAAATGTCCATTCAGCCTGTGAATAGAGATTCCAAAGAACGTTTTCCGTTTAGAGACTCCTTATTCCGTGAAGAGAGATTCCAAGGCATATGGGATGTAAGCATAATAACTTTTAGAGCTAAACTGTAATGTTTGAATCCATCTTACAGTGTTTGTCTCTCCATCACAGTTTGCTGCAACCAAAGTAGTCCGGACTCTAGACTACTTGCATTGAGAAGAAAAAAAGTAGCATAGATAGAAGAGCACAATAAGCTTAGGAGCAATGGTGAATACTGCCGAAGAACGGTTCGGAGAACGTGATTGAGGTTCAAGATCAACGTGATACTGATGAAGAACAAGGTCGAAGACCAAAGCTGAATGTCAAAATGTATACTTTAATTCAGAAGAGAATAACGTGATCCAACAGTGAAGCATCACTCTCGACAGCAATTATGTCTCTATGACAAGTCTAGACTAATACAAAGCACATGCTGCACTGTAACCTCCTGGTTCAGTGAGAGCCAGGCAGTAGAGTCTATATGCTAAAACCAATCTTCAGTAACACTAGACCTTTGCGGGCCAAATTGAGAATGCCGCTCCATCTCCACAAGGGTCTCTTCGTCTGCTGAAAGCCCATCACCTTCAGAGAACTCGTCACAAGCCGCCATGGCTGCATTGAAAGCACGAGAAGGAGGCGGCTCCGCTTCTATGTGAGATGCAAGATAGTTAACATTGTCTGTGGGTGTTTCTGGAAGCTGGTTTAAATCTTTGACAGTCACTGTTGCAGCAGGAGGAGTCGTAATATTCTGTACTGGAGTTGACAAACGTGTCCGGTGACATGTTAGTCTGTTATGGCTAGGCTTCTTACATAAGCTACACACCTTTTGAGCTTTTCTCTTCTGAGTTCTATCTGTAAGAGACTCATCTGCTTCATCTGCAGGGAAGGAAGCCACTTCATATGGAACTCGACCTCGATTCTGTAAGCCTTCTGATGGAATACGCATAACTCCGTGTCTTCCTTTACGCACTGCAGTAGCCGGAGGAAAACAACAAACCGCCTTCGGAAGATCATGTGTGCCAAAAGGTACTAAAGATCGAGAATAAACCAATTTCAAAAATCTTGTGTCAAAACTCAGTCAAATAACCTTTCTGAGTTTCTCCGCAACTCTCAGTCCCATGCCATAACATGAGCACAAGTCCAAAGCATGTCCTTTAGCTCCAAGCATTCACATTCTAACTGCTGGATGAGACTTCACTACAAACTCCTCACCCGTGGAAGCGGAGGAGACCAAGCAGTCTGTATCTGAAACTTGGTAAACTCTGAATTCTCCTGCAATGGCTTCATTCTTTGCTTGCTTTTCTTGGGCATATGCAGTAAGTCTCTGTTGACCTTCTTGCACGTCTCTCTGACGTTTGGCTACAGATTCCATGACGTACTTATAAAGCTGCACCAAGAACTTCAAAGGTGCAAATATTCAGAGGTCTAGCAGCATGGCATTTGCACTCTCAACCACGTTAGAAGAGGATTGTCCAAACCTGGACACTTGATAACGTATGCAGCATAACAGCAAGGATCGATGGACCGGATATACACAGATGCATCACGATTCATGGTCTTGATCTGACGCATTGTATCCTCGGAAATATAGACATGTAACCAATGAATACAATGTTAGCTTAGACTCAGACCACCAAAGAATAAGTTCAGAAGATCTCCTAAGAATTCAGATTTCAAAGAACTTCAACTTACCTTCTCTCTGCTCATGTGTGTGCCTTGGAAATACATTCCTTACTGCTTGGATTAGACTCTTCTGTCTGTATGAGACAAAAGACACATGAGAGTAAGTAATACCATGTATGGCTTTAGATAACATCTCACAAAACTATGTCTAGTTTTGCTCATCTTCCTTGTCTATTAGTGCCCATGGCAGAAATATTATGTGGTTGTTGCCATCAAGTGCTGCGACAAGATATAACTGCATTGGATACCTCTGGTTCTTCGCGTGACAAGCGTCAAATCCAATGTGGGGACGTAAGTACACAGATGCTTGTCGAAGGACCGATGGACTGATGAAGATCATCCGAAATGTTTGCGTGCCTGGATATACATCCCACTCCATGCATGGAACTTTCGTCGATGAAACAATTTCAACTTGTCATGATTTACTCGATCGAATCTCTTTTCTCCCAACTCCTGAAGGTCATATGTGAAGTTGCTCCACACCTTATCTACAACAAAAGGACCAAAATATCTAAGAAGAACTTCTTCCTAGCCCTCTTGAATCTGATAACGTCATATAACATTACCCTATCTTCGACTTGAAAAAGTTTTATCTCACTCTTGCCCAATTGTTTGTCGTAACTCTTCTTTTGATACGCTTGAGCTCGTTCCATCCGGATAATTGCTATCGCTCAAGTCTCTTCCAACTCCATGAGTTGCTCCCTTCTTGATATGACCACGTCTTCTCTCCTCGACCTCTTCAACTTCCGTTGAATAGTTTGAAAAGTATCCAAATCGAAATAGAGAATACTTAGTAGAAGTCTTTGTTGTCGTTCGACACTCTCATAAGATGACATGTAGTCTCGTATCCCAAGTATGTTTCGCAGTATCAACACCAACATCTTTGACGAACATCATACAAAGTGTAAGATTGATTTTCTCCGCAAGATCATTAGCATTTGGTTTGTATGACGTCGTTACTCGTGGCTTGATAGAAAAGTGTTGCAGCATAGCAGTAGTCATGCTCTCTACAAACTCTCCTCCTCTATCTGAGACCAACTCTAACGGACATCCAAATCTTATGATGCGCTCTCCCATATGAATCTACCCACTTCTGTTTCATTAATCTCCTTCAAAGGTCTAGCCTCTACCCACTTGGTACAATAGTCAGTGAAGACTACAATGTATCTATTGCCTCGAGGTGTCTTATTAAGAGGACCTACAAAGTCAATATCTCACTTCTAAATGGTTCTAATACTATAATTGATCTTAACGGAGGTGTTCTAGTAAACTTCAGAGCAAATGCTTGACATACGTCGCAAGTTTTGCAATAGTCTAAACACTCCTTGAAAATCTCTCTCTAGTGATAATTCACATCCAATATCTTGAAGGCTGTTATCTTACTGACAAAGTGACCTCCGCAAACAGTGTCGTCGTGAAACTCGTGCATTAGTTTGAACGTCTCCTTCTGACCAACTACTCTCTTTAGTAATCCATCCGCTCCTTGATGAAATAGAATTTCCTTCCACCATGGTGTAAGGTTTGCATTTCTTGATCAATGCATTACGCTCTCGGATATGCATACCTTCTGGAAAAGATCCATCTGCAAGAAAACTCCAGATTTCTTTGTACTCGTTCGATATCTCTTCAATGCTTGTGATGTTCATCACTTGCTCGTCTGGAAATGAATCATCAAACGGTTCTTCTCCCTCATCATCATAAGCCCTCGATAAGAGATCAGCATTTGCATGCTTTTTTCTTGATCTTCGATCACGTAATCGTATTCTGTTAGAAGGATCTTCCAACGAGCAATACGATCTTCGGCATTAGGCTTATTAAAGATATACTTTAAAGCCTTGTGATCTGTAATTATGAAAAATTTCTCACTTAGCAAGTAGTGTCGAAATTTCTTCAATCCAAAAATCATAGCTAATCTTTCTCGTACAGTCACGGAGTAACTCGTCTCTGCGATAACCATCTGCCTACTAGCATAAGCTATAGGATGATCATGTCCATCTCCATCTAACTGACTTAATGTACATCTGATTGTTACATTGGAGACATCCGTATACAAAATAAATGTTTTACTCCACTCAAATTTAGCAAGTATAGGAGCTGTCACCAATGCCATTTGCAGCTCCTCAAATGCTTCTTCTCCCTTCTGATCATGCACTATCAAGTCAAAATCAGCTCCTTTTTTTATGTACATCGTCAAAGCTATTACTTTGTTCAAGAAGGACAAGACAAACCTACGATAATATTTAACCATGCCAAGAAACTACCTCAACTTTGTCAAGTTGATCGGAAATGGAAGATCCACTATCTTCTTCACCTTCTCAAGATCTATTGCAATTCCATTATTGGAAATGATGTGTCTCAACAGTAGACCTTCTTCGCAGCCAAAGATGCACTTCTCTGGATTTAGAGAAGCATTGGCTTGCTCCAACTGCTTCAAAGTTGATCACATGATCAAAGTGGTCCTCCTTTCTTCCGTACACGTCAAAATCATCAATAAAATCCCGGACAAACTTCCCTATGAATGGTTCAAACACCTTGTTCATGAACCTCTGAAATATGGCCGGAGCATTACACAGTCCGAATGACATCACCTGAAATGCAAATGTTTCCCAAGGAGTAGTGAAAGTAGTAGTCAACTGTTTGTACTCCTGTGCTATCTTGATCTAGTTATACCCACTATAACCATCACCAAAGCTGTACCACTCATGACTAGCAACTTCCTCCAAAATCTCATCTATAAATGGTAGAGGATAATAACCCTTCTTGGTAAATGCATTCAGCTTCTTATAATCCATGCACACTCGCAGCTTACCATTCTTCTTCTTGACAATCACAATGGGTGAAACCTATTCTGAGTTCTCCACCTCGTAAATGAAACTTGTCTTCTTCAACTTGTCTATCTCCTCCTTGACCATCATTGCCGTTGTAGGATTAACTCTTCTTTGCTTTTGTCGAACGAGTCTTGCGTTCTCCTTCAATTCGATTTGATGAGTCTCTAGAGTCACCTCCTTCAAATCCTTGTAACTGAAAGCAAACACATGAGTGACATTGATACCAAACTTCAAGGAAGAGAGTCTTCTCACAATCTCTGTCTCACTCAACTCTTCTTTGTCAAGATCTTTCTCCACTGCTGGTCGAGGCAACAAATCAATAGCACTAAGCTGATGTAATGATTCATCTCGATCAAATCCTTCGTCATCAGACGAGGACTTTTTATCATAAGAATCTCTCGTATCTATCTCTGAGACACTCTGTTCGTCCTCCGTATCAGATTCTGAATAGTCATTAGTGGGTCTATCAAAATCAGAAGTCACATCTCCAACATCCGAGAGAGGTACTATCACTCTATGATCTCTAGACCCAATCCGTAAATATCCCTTGTGCCACTTATATGTGGTGCGCACAGCTCTCAACCAAGGCCTACCTAAGAATAAATCATAACTAGAGTCTTTTAACACTTGGAAGGACATCAATGTCTGAACTCTCATCACAGACACAACCACCTTCTCTAACACACCAAGAGGTCTTGCTCGTTGCTTGTCAGCCATCTCCACAACAATGTTAGCCAGACGAGTTGGTTCCATCCCCAACTTCTTCATCAACCTCTTCCATATGACATTTACAACCGATCCTCCATCCATCAATACGTCAGAGACGTAGTGACCATTCAATCGGACTTCAATCTTTGAGGCCTTATTGGATATCTCTGAAGCATGCACATCCACCACACCAACTCCCATGGATTTTGATGTCTTGCTCTTGGGTTTCTTCTTCTTGCTTCTCTTAGAACTCAGTCCTCCTCTGAGTTCCCTTCGTAAACTGGGATTGAGTGCGATAAGTTACCCAACCGTGATGTTGATTTTCTGAGCACCCACATCTTCAACCACATCATATCTCGCTTGAGAAGACGAAATAGTGAAATCTGTCATCTCCAACTTCCTTCTTGGCTCTCTTGGTGTACTCGAAACATTACTCGAGTGAGTACTTCTACTTTGTGACTTCTCCATGAAAACTAGTTCATAAGAAAATCGAGTCCTTTTTCTTTTTTGAGCTAAAAGCTCTATCGGTGCATGAGAAGAGTTCGAGCTCTCTCCCTTCTCATAGATGAGATCTCGTACTACTTTGATAGTAGTCACTCTCTTGTCTCGTGTTTGTGATGGATTTCTTCCACCAACATTCATTCTGACAGCTTCAGCACCCCTTGCTCCGTTGTTAGGATAGTTTCGTTGGAAATGAGAACCTCCACATGTCCAACAAGTGATTCCTCTAAAGTTACCTTGGTTGCCTTCAAAATTATCTTGATTTCCTCGGTTGGGATTGTTGTCCTAACCTCTTTGACATACTCCTCCACCTTTGTTCCTCCATTCTCGTAACTGCACCACATTTATTTAGAGATCCGCAAGAGTATCGGTGATGCTCTTCAACTCGGTATAAAAATCAGAGGCGTCAGTAGACATAGTTGTAAGGACAAATGATCTTGGCACCACCATTGGAGTAGGAGCTGACGTCGAAGCAATCATCAATTGTGATGGTGTAGATGCTATTTGTCGCGACTCTCATTCTCAAGATCGGACGTAGACGCGAACAACAGAACCCTAGCGGACTTGCGCTAGGTTGTGAGCGCTGCGAGTAGGACTTAACGGCTTGGCCGGGAAGTCGGGATCAGATGAACCCTAAGTGGTTTTCTGAACCAAGGTTGGAACATTGGGTTAGGACATAAAGGCCTACCCCAAGACAACTCTGGATGAACGCTGACCTAAGGGGGCAAGTCTAGAAACGGATCGAAACATAATTCTGAGACATAGGTCTAAGACGTGAGTCTGAGACGCGGGACCGAGACGTGGTTCGGACGCTGGTCCGAACCACAGGGTTCGAGTCTGGGTCTGGACCACAGGTTTCCGAAAGATGACTAAGTGTTGGAGCTCTAGGGACGTTTTAAGTCGTGGACGGAGCTCCATGTAAGATCTCGAGGCGAGTGAAGTATCATTGGAAAGATCTCGGCGAGAGCTTTCCAGTGATATGTAGCACTCCTCGATCTGACCTCCGAGCTGAGAATTATGACCGAACCACGATCGGGTTGTGGTATAATTTTCAAGGACCAAAGAGGAGGGCGGGGCCGCCGATCCCCAAAAGTATATATGAGGGGGGCTCGATGCCTGGGTGGGCCAGGACGAGTCACCCGATCCCAAGGTTCGGCGGACAGACTTTGGGGGCATGAGGTGATGGTTGGGCCGGTTCCAAGACACGTTTCGATCCAGACTTGGACGTCTGGACTCAAGAACGATGTAAGGGCTGGGGCAAGACTAGAGAACGAGTCGGCGGGTTAGACCACCGTTCGGGAGCCTAGACCCAGACGGACATCACGGGCGGTTGGGCCGCTAGCTGTGCTAGAGGTACCATTTAGGACTCTGGACTTTATGGGAAATCCGTCCCAAGTCATCTTGTGACTTGCTCATGTTTTGGGACCGACCTAGGCGAATCTAGGTCGAGACTTAGGAATGCTGAGCTTGATGATTAGGGAGACGGTCCGGCTCTGATCCGGATCAAACTGAGATAAGATAAGTGGTGCATGGACGCTAACTTGTGATTGTGTTTGCAGGTTAGCGGTGTAAAGTTCGCGACCTACTGAGCAAGAGCTTCAATTGGCACAACAAGGCGGTAGATGCGCGAAAAGTGGTATCAGAGCCAACGCTTCGGTGAGCGAGAACTTGAGGTAGCGGCTGAAGGCTGGACGCTTGAGGAGGGACGCGAGACACGAAGCAGATCAACGTTTCTAGGTGAACACTTGGAGCGATGATCGACGTAGGACAGAGTTCTAAGAGGAAGACAAAGAGACGAGTGGCGGCTGACACCGGGACTAGACCGACTCGAGCTAGCCCCGAGGCACAGTCAGGGGACGATAACCAACAACTTTCGCCCCAACGTCAAGGAAGCCTTGTACCAGCTGCGGCACCAATGCAGCAAGATGAAGTCTTGCCAACGATGTCTAACGATTCAGACGCGAGAAGTCAAGGAGCTTTGTATGCGGAACTCATCAAGATGATGAAGACCATGTAAGAGGGTATGGCCTCTAGGGATAAACATATCGCTGAGCTTGAAGCAAGTCAAGGGAGCTCTTCATCTACCAGGAAGCTTTGTAAGACAAATTTGCCGACTCCTTTTTCAAGTATAGGACGAGCTTGTAAGGTTAAGGATTTCTTAACTGAGTTGGATCTATACTTTGAGGCGCAACATGCTCAAGAGTCAGACAAGGTGCGAGCAGTGGTTACGTTCCTGAAGGATCATGTGCTTCTCTGGTGGACATGCATACCCTTGACCGTCTCGGCGCTTAGTTGGAAGAAGTTCAAGGTGTTGCTCGCGGGACGATTCACTCCGGAGTATCAAAGGATTCGGGATGGTGTCGAGCTAGTTAGGCTGAAGCAGACGAGGACGCTAAGTGCTTATGTACGCGAGTTCAGTGCCAAGCTAGATTCGTTCTCCAAGTGGACTGAGGAGACCAAAATATGTATATTCATAGAGGGACTCAAGTCTAGCTCGGAGAAGGCTCTCTTTCGAATGCCGGAGCTACTTGCGACAAGTGCCGAGCTTTTGAAGCTAGCGGAGCGAATTGGAGACAATGAAGTCCAGCAACAGAAACCTTTTGAACCACGTAGCATGGACAAGTTCCAAAAGAAGAACAAGGACTTCAAGCGACAGTGGGATGGAGGTGAGAAGGATCGGAAAGATACTTCTGTCTCGGCAGCAAAGCGGCAGCAAACAGGAGCAAAACCTAAGGGGCAAACACCTCAGAAGGGCAATGGAGCTAAGTTTACTTGCTACAACTGTGGCGAGACGGGTGATATTGCTAAGGGGTGCACGAAACTTAAGGTTAGTAACTGTAGCATGAATGCGTTTGTTGCAAAGGACTTGTTGGAGGACCAGATGATTGTGACCTTGAGAACCACAAAGAAGACGCCGGGATTGATGTTTCTACACGCCAAGGTTGCTAACCGTGATGTTACTTTTCTTGTGGATACAAGAGCAACCCCCTCCTTCATAAGTCCGAAGTTGGTGAAGAAGTTGGGTTTTTCTACCTCCAAGACAGACAAGCTTATTCAGGTACGCTTTGCCAAGGGCAAGACGTATCAAACTTCTGAAGTGGCCTTGGACGTACGATTTGCGTGTGGGAAGTTGGAGTTCACAGAGAATTTCACGGTGTGCGAGATGGATGATATTCATGCAATTTTGGGGAACACTTTCTTGGACAGGTTTGAAGTGGAACTTAGGCGGAAACCTTTAAGGTTGAACGTTAGAGTTAAAAGGCGAAAGCTAGGAGTGAGGCTGATCCGAAAGGCGCGGAAAATTGACGACTTTGCGGTGAATTTGATCAAATGCAAACAGATGGACTTCAACGATGGGGTCATGTGTTTGATGCGGGTTGCAGATTTGATGACAGGTGGCGGACAAGAGGAAACATCAAGAGATGCGACTAAACTTCCGAAACTACTTCGCGAAGTGATTAAGGAGTTTGAGGATGTCTTGACAGATGAGTTACCTGCTGGGTTATTCTCTAAGGCGGGTGGTAGATCACAAGATCGAGGTCTTGCCAAGATCAGAACCACCTTCCAAAGCTCCTTACCGACTCAATCAGGTAGAACTCCTTGGGTGTAAAAGATAACTCGGTGAGCTATTAGCGCGGGGATATATTCGAACCAGTAAGTCACCTTATGGAGCCCCAGTTCTTTTTGCAAAGAAGAAGGATGAAAAGTTACGACTCTGCATAGATTATCATGCGTTCAATAAGATGACGGTAAAGAATAATTATCCCTTGCCAAGGATAGATGACCTCTTTGATAGGCTAGCGGGCGCAAAGTACTTCAGCAGGATAGACTTGAAGTCAGGATATTACCAGATCCGGATAGCTGACCTAGATGTTAAGAAGACCGCTTGTCGAACCAGATACGGATCGTTTGAATTCGTGGTGATGTCATTTGGACTCTGCAACGCCCCTTCGATATTCACTACATTGATGAACACAATTTTTTGCAGGAGATGGATGAGTTTGTCATCGTTTACATCGATGACATCTTGATCTACTCCAAAACCTTAGAGTCGCACGCGGAGCAGCTAAGGGTAGTGTTGAAGAAGCTGCGGGAGCATAAGATGTTTGCCAACATTGACAAGAGTGAGTTTGGTTTGGAGCGCATTAACTTCTTGAGACATGTCATTAGTGTAGAAGGAGTCGACCAGGATATGCAGAAGGTGGACGCGATTGTGACTTGGGAGCCTCCGACTACAATGAAGGGGATGCGGCGATTCTAAGGATTGACGCAGTTCTATCGCAAGTATGTGAAGAGGTTTTCAAAGATCACGAAGCCGCTGACGGACTGGACGGGCAAAGACGCACAAGTAAGTTGGACCAAGGAGGTAGATGATGCGTTTCAGACGATCAAAGCTATTTTGTCAAAGGCGCCAGTTTTGAAGCTGCCGAAGTTCGAACAACAGAACCCTAGCGGACTTGCGCTAGGTTGTGAGCGCTGCGAGTAGGACTTAACGGCCTGGCCGAGAACCACTTAGGGATCAGATGAACTCTAAATGGTTCTCTGAACCAAGGTTGTAACCTTGGGTTAGGACATAAGGGCCTACCCCAAGACAACCTTGGACGAACGCTGACCTAAGGGGGCAAGTCTGGAAACGGACCGAAACATAAGTCTAAGACATAAGTCTAAGACGTCGGTCCGACGTCGTTGTGGCTACACGAAGAGTCAGAGTCGACACCAAAGCGGCATGATGAAGTTGGATGATATCCCTTTCATCCAAACTCTCTTTCATATTTGTCGGGATCTTGATGACCTCGACTTTGGTTGCTGGCTTCTCGTACCTCACTTGGGTCCAAATGAAGGTCTCAACCCTCCCATCAAGTTCTTGGTCAGCACTGATCCAATCCCCGTCATCATTAGCTCCATGTTATCTCGACTCTTCCGTAGAACCGTCCGAAACCGTTGCTTCAAATGAGTGAGCTCCATCATGAGCTTCTCATAACTCTCTTTTGGAAGAAACTCTTCAATGAGTGCATTACTCAACATCTCTCATGTGTCTTCAACTGCACCATGTGTCTTGTTCTTCACTCGGTCTTCATACCACGTAAGAGCAAAATCTTCTAAAAACTCTAGTAGTAACAACATCCATTCTTCTTTCCTTCTCACGTTGTTTCCGATGCAACATTTTTTGAAATCTCGAACAAACGGTTCTACATCTTCATTGTCCTTCTCATGAAACACTGGTAGCTTCCTCATCTTGTAACTACTATTTCTACTCTTCTAATCTTCGTGCAATAATGACTTGCTAAAAGAGTACGAACATCACCAATTTCATTCGAGAATAATCTACCATAGGTAAAATAAAAGAAAATGATTGTTGTTGTCAAACTGACATGTAATAGAATGTCGAATCTAAAATATACTCCTAGATAAAAATAAATATGTAAAAAATGAATGATGAGTTCTAAGAGTTTTGCCATCTAGGTTTTCATAGAACTTTAATCTGGATCAAAATATTAATTCATATTATTAGAATATATCATTTACGTTTACATAGCATTTGTCGATGTGACATGCTTACATGGCATTTTGCTGATGTGTCAATGTTGAATGAATCATTTGTTGATGTGACAATCTACTAAACGAACAAGACTACAAAGTATTGCTAAAATACTATATACTAATCGTCTGGCAATACTTCACAGATCAGTATAGTTTTGCCAAGTAACTATCATAACTACTTAACTGCTAAATGTATTTGGATAATTTATCCAATATATATCCTATCCGACCAACACAATATCCGAAAGTACTCCTTGATTAATCCGATCCGTGTCAATCATCCGACCCCCATTCAACCACTGTCTTAGGATGGTTGTACAACGAGGAGACCACCATCACATACACGACAAGGAAAAGATCCCTAGTGCACACTTGTACACAGATTAATGTACTATAATTTAAACATTAGAACAGCTAGCACCATGGTAGTTGCAACCTGCGGCCGTAGTCGTTGACATTTTAGTTAAGAAATTAAGGTTCTAGTGATTATTTAGACTGACATCCTTGATCATTCAAGCGTCAGTGTTAGAAGCAGTCCTCACAAGGAATAGGAGCAGACACTCGTCAAGTTTATGTTATATCAATTTGATAGAGAAAAGTCTCATGAAGATCACGAGACGGCATTCCATCTTACTTGTTGTATGCAAGGATGTGAATGAATGAAGATGGGTTTGCATGTTTATAAGTTGCGTGATTGACCTTCTCACACTATTAAGATGATAGAAGTAAGGATCTTAGTCAGAGAAGAACCCAAGTCTTCTAGAGTACAAAGAGCGAGTCGATAGACGAGAAAGAGAAAGAGCCCAAGGAAGAGATCAACTCCCTGAGAAGATCATGATATAAGAGAGAGAGAGAGAGAGAGAGAGAGAGAGAGAGAGAGAGAGAGAGAGAGAGAGAGAGAGAGAGAGAGAGATACTTAGTCAGGGAAGAGGATCAAGGAACCTTCCTTGTGTTGTCAAGGATAAAATAGAGAGAATCCATCCCGAGAGTATTATGGGAGGAGTCAGGATGCATCTATAGAGAGCCTAGGGAATATATCCAAGGAGGGAGATCCCTAAGGAACCCAATCAGGGAGGAGTCCATAGAGATAAGAGATCAATCAAAGAGTGAGAAAGAGTATCCAGAGATGTGAGAGTCTAGGAGAAAGTCACGCATGGATCAAGATCAGTATTTCACGAGAGTTACTCCTACCCTAGAGATAATAAGCGAAGAGATATCATTCAGGAAGTGAGATGTCGGAGAGATAGAAGAAGTATAGTCCGTTCAGAATATTTCGAGTTAAGAAGAGTAGTGTTTTAGTTAGTCGTGACATCTCGTTCAAGAACAATGGCAATACACCTCAGGGTGAATTCCTTGTGCCTGAAAGTTGGAGCTAACTGATGACAATCCGTCGAGAGTAGAGTCCGTATTCTTATCCAGTCGACCTTTCCTAGGCCATCCTAGTTGTCTCCCGTATAGATACTTCCGGATTCATCATACTTTCATATTGTAGGCGAAGTGTGAAAATAACATCCACCACTCCAACAATTTGTCTAACTATTTGCTAAATCAACACTCGTCTCTGTCTTTCATGATATTAATTATCAATAGATGAATCGAATTTCAAGTATCTTACGAAACGAAAACTCAATTATGGCATTAGTTGTTATTGAACACTACGCAAGTTTGTTACTGTTTCGATGTAAACATTCAACTGTAGATTAAGCTTTCTTGTAAACTGGAGCTTTCATTTCTGTTATGTTATAAATCTCTTTCTTTGTCCACTCTCGAGAATGGATTGATTTATAGAAGAGAATGGATTGATTTATAGAACTATCTAGAATGTTAAAATATTTACTTCATGAGATGTTTTGACTCGATGAACGTGACTACTATACTATAGCATCTTCTCGATCAAAATAAATCAACAATTAAACGATGAAATCCAAAACCAATATCAACCACATTTAGAGGTTAAGTAGATAATACGTATTGTTGATATTTTAGCTAGAAAATATCGAATCTACAAGAGACAAGCAATTCAGACTGGAGAGGATCCATATCCTTTAGCTTGGCCGATAGACAGAGTACAAGGGATTGTATATCCTCTAAGCCTCCTCATATGAGTGGTCCAAGGAATCATGTTCGAAACTGAACTGTGTCTGATGTGAAACCAGCCGACACACTTCACACAAGCATCTAAACCTTACCTTGTAACACAACGAGACTAGGTGAGGAGATGGGAAATGTACCCAAGGAACGGAAAATTCCAGCTGTGAGATAAACCTGCCGCGAAAGTAGTGAACATGAGAATCTCCGTATCCTCTACAGATACTGATTCCCCTGTTCTGGCCTCTCTGAGTCCTTTCATGTTCGCAAGAAGGCTTAAAATACCAGTTCCGGTAACTCGTCCGAGACATGGGCAGAGGAGGCAGCAGTGGACCTCTAGTGCAAATCACCGTCGCCCGTCGACTTGGGAACGAATGGGAAAGGCAACCAAAATAGGTCGTCTCAACCTGACCCGGTAACATAAGAAAGTGTTTGAAGCTGTAAACCACGTGAAAATACATACGAGGCAAAGCAGAAAACGCCATAACAAAATAACTACATATAAATATATAGATCAATAAATATATAGATATATAAATATCTCTTAGTAAATTCGATTATGTACAGATAATATAGTGAGGGACTCTCGGATAATGGGAGTAAATGCACGTGAAGTCAAAGCAGAAACGACAACAAAAGTTCATCCTTTGGTTTCTTGTAAATTCGGCGGTTAGCTATGAAATAGCAGAACATATCTGGATTCTGTTCAGAATGTGGAAAAAGCTTCCTTTTACTCGGCTATTGTCTCCTTTACTTTGTCCGTCAACTCGTCAGTAGTAGAACTTATCATAACCGTCGTCGAAAGCATGGCGCGGTGGCAAAAAATACTAAACAGTTCTAAGAGTGTGATCTGGTGCATCGCGTTAGGTCCTCTGAGTGCGCCTTTCTGCCTTGTATTAACAGTAAGAGTGTGATCCGGTGCATCACGCTAGGTCCTCTGAGCTCTCTGTGCACCTGTCTGTCTGTCCAGCAAGCACGGGACCTCCTCATCTTTTCTCGTGGCTTTCTGTCTCCTCTCCTTCTCTGCTTCTCTTGCCGTTGTCCGTGGGAAGGGTCACATTTCGATCTCAGATCCTCCAGCCCCAGCTGGTCCCTCTCGACGAGATCTGGAGGTAGGTGGTTCTATGCACGGCTGAATTTAAGTTAAAATCGCATTGTGTTGTGGCGCTAGATGGATCGAGGAAAGGTGATTCGATTGACGGAAGATAGCTCTGCGCTTGATGTCCCAGGATGTATGTATGCAAGTCCCTGATTCGGGCTTTTTCTGATGTTCCAAGGTTCCTGTTGAGCAAGGTGTTCGATCTTGGACGGAGTCGAAAACTTCTGGGCCGGAGGGAAAGAGAGAGGGACGGGGGATTCCCGGTTCAAAACTGAATTGTCAAATACTTCCCCTGAGAAGAACTGGTGATCCAGAGGATTGGCTAGAGGAGGTGGAAAACTTCAGAAGCCTCCGTCATCGGGATAGACCTAGTCGTCTATTCTTAATAGAAACTGCTGTAAACCCACTCCCAGTTCATGAACATCGTCGGTTTTTCTCCGTGGTATCGCTCTGTCATGGATTAGACTGCAGTATCGACCTTCGTGCTTGCTTGATTGAATAGTGACGTTTTTGACTCATTCTAGCAACTCTGGCAGAAATTCTTTCTGGGCGGTTAACTGCAGAAATTTCTGCGAAATTCGGCTATCCGAATTTTGCTCCAGTGATGGGAATCTCCGTAGTAGTATCCGTTCCATCGGCGGTGCTTTTTGGTTCGTTTCTAGGATTAAGGAACAATGCGCCTCCTTTCATCCTCTTTCCAATGCTGCAAGCTTCGCTGGTGGGTTTTACTGCTGCATTAGCAGCCTCTCCGTATATCAATAAGCCCCATTTGTTCGGGAAAACTGCATTAGGGGACTTCCCCTGGTGGTCCTATGCTCTTTTCCACCCTTATCTCTTCGGTCTCAGGACATATGTTGTACTCAGAAGGTTGAAAAATCGAGAAGCAGTGTACAATCAAGTGAGCCCAGGTTTGTTCGTGGGTGGTTGGCCTAGTGGACCGAGCGACTTGCCCCCGGGAAGTCCAGCTGTGGTAGACTGTACGTGCGAGTTGCCGAGAGCAGAACACACAGATCCACATGAGTATTTGAACATCCCTACTTGGGATACGAGAGGACCGCGTCCTGAAGACATTGAAAAAGCAGTTCGATGGGCAGTAAAAAAGAGAGAACAAGAGCGCCCTGTCTACGTTCACTGCGCTTTCGGTAAGTGATCCTCTGCCTGTGCGCAATTCAGATGTAGTCCTCTTCTTGCTTTCTCTTGTTCTGGCTTGCACTAATTTTCCCCTAATATGATCAGCCATGTGCTCTAGGTCTCTCTAGGCTCATCTTTGGCGGGAAATGCCCTGAATCCTGCCACATGAATGACCCAACAGTTACTCCTTATTCGATTCTGATGTATATGAATTCGAACAGATGCTCAAAGTTTATGTCTAACTTCTAAAGCTAACTTCTTCAGATGTCCCGGAACTGAACAGAAACTCCTGGACCGATAAGGCCCTGATGAGTCCGTTTAGTCGTCATCTGATTGACCACTTTTCCAACTCATCTACGGCCTAACCCTCTCTGTCGGGTGCTGATGAAGTCAGAGAGCAGGTTGAGGTGCATGCGACGGGAGTGTGTTCTGCCGCATGCTCCGAGTGCTTATTGTGGTAATTAGGTTCTTGGGTGTACACCTACTCAGTACCTAATTGCATCAGTGACGGACGGGCAAATACAGGCTCCTCGTTTACTACCTCCGTCTGCCTTCTCCTCTATTCACTCACTAAATCCGTGCTCCTCAACTCCTGCATTAGATTCTACGGTTATCGGTATCCACGTTCTGCTTGGATAGCCTTCGTTTCTTGCAATGAATTCTATGATTCAGCGCTATCTACGTTTTGATTTGAAAACCTTCGCTTCTTTCAACATTGCAGTAGACAAATCTAGGTTGTGTCATTTGTGCATGGGTGGTTTGCTTTTAGCCTTTGAAGCATACTGCATTTGTTCTCTTGTCATTTTCTACTCGAATTCAACGACATACCGAGGGGAATTTATTCTGGAAATGTGTAGTGCGAAGCACATTTCCAGAGGGAAATGTGCTTCGCACTACACATTTCCCTCGGCACATCCTCAGGTTATATAACAATTCGCTAACTCCGCTCGGCATTGTTGGCGCACATTCGGCCCCTAATTGATTCTCACTGTGTACTTGGCTTGGCTAATTGCGTGATACCCCTATATTAGAGAGTGGTCCTTGAGCATATCTTCCATTCTCGACGTATGAAAATAACTTCTAAAGCTAATTACTCGTGATTCTTTTACCAGTGACTTGAAACTCTTAAAGTGGACGAGTTAGAAATCAGCTAAGCGTCAGATTCACCAGATGGCTCTGTTGGCCGGTCACGAAGTCGTGTCCTTTATGGTCGACAGTTCTTGGCTGTCTAAGAATGTCTTACATTTCGACTTTCACAAGCTCTGCAATTTACTGTCGATTCATCATGGAATGCAATGTACCGGAGCGTCTTGATGTCCCCACAAGATTATAGTCCGGGCGCCTTTACGTTTTGAGCTCTACAACTGAGTTCGAGTCGCTGGAACTGCCTAAGTACTGTCACGGTTTCGAAATCTTGATGGATTACAGTGCACTTAAAAGAGCTGATTTCGGGATTATTATAATATGCAGGACACGGCCGCAGCGTAGCTGTGATGTGTGCTTTGATGGTAGCATTGGGTTTAACAGAATCATGGAGCAACGCAGAAAAGATAATACAACTCCAAAGACCCCGAGCTCGCTTGAACAAGGCACAAAGGGAGAGTTTACAACAGTGGAGTAAGTTACGAACCACCAGACCTGTCTTGCGTTAGTCTTGCCCACTGTGAAGGGAGGAGTTGTTAGTTAGTTCGTTGATTCTGTTTGGAGTTCAACGTATTGTAACTTCGAACTGGAAGCTCAGGACCCCTTTCGGTTCTGTAGTGGTGGACCTCATAACAAACGAGTGGTGGATTAGTTTTAAAGCGTTCTGTACAGGGCTACTTCATTTCTCCTCTATATTTCCAGTCAGGATATGTTTGAGCTTGCTTTCCGTCCGATTTGACTTCCATACTCCTTTACTCCGATAGTGTCAGTGAGTATGGCCACGATTAGGAAAGCGCGCGCGCGCATTATTCGGCCACTCCCGCAGAAGAAGCTGCAACTGGTATGGGACTTCCAGCCAGTTTTGGTGTTGGTAAATTTATTGGGTTCAAGGGGCGGAAAAATCCGGAAGTTTGTGATTCATTGTATGGTAGAAGTGCCTAATAAGCTACGTGATGGGAAATCTGATCATCTCCTTTATACTCTGTAGTCGGGAACTGAGAGGTATCCGAAGTCGGGATATTCGGTTGATAATCTACATGGATATGATGAAGGTGAGTTAGTTGGAGATTGACAGGAATGTGGGTTAAGTAGCTTGATGGCGGTCCTCGAACCATGAGTGGTATCTGTCTTGATCTTTCGACTTTGATGGTTCGTTTCGCATCAGGAGAAATAAATGCACGGCAGAGCACGTATTCTTTCGTCTGTTTTAATTCGAACATACTTGATATTGGATCCCGAAATTCTAAGGTCACATTCAAGTTCAACAATTCCACGTAGGCCACTATAATCAGGAGTTGTAGGTCAAATGAGTTATGAGTTGCTTTCAAGAGCTTCTGCGAGGACTCGAAGGGTTTGAAATACACATTGTGTTGAACATACATGCACAGCTACTGTGAGTTTGTCGAAGCAGCGTGTGCTTCTAGCTTCTGCTCGAATCTGAGGCAACCTTGACCACTCACCTTAAGTTCTACAACTGGGTAATTTTACCGCATACGACTCTTTTGCTTTTGGGCATATTTCTATTTTGATCTACCGCCACTGAAAAGAAACTGTCTCCCACAACCAACCAGAGTCATACAGTCTTACCTCCTCCGTTGTTCTTCCCAATTTTCAGGAAGCTGGGAATGAACCTTACGTGCAGGCATCAGAGACCAACACATGTTTTATAAAGAGTGTCACCCACGAGTAGCGGACATGTTTGGAAGTTTCGTGGAATTTCGCTCTCTACTGCCTTGTTCTGTGGACTGTCTATTTGTGAGCCTCGATGTGTTGGAAGTTTTCAGGATGTAGTGTTTATTTTCTGTTGTAACTTCCTACATACATCTGTTGCTTTGAGGTAAGAAACAGTACTATATGAGCAACCTGCAATTCTGGGAGTCATACAGTACGATGCTTGCCCCGTTCATTGAACTGCTTCAAGATGTACCTTGCCGTGACAGTCCGGATCATGTCAAACGAAGAAAGTGGAATGCTCACGATCTTCTTCGGCCACAAGTTTTGTGGTCCGAAGAAGTCACCAACATAATGATGACTGAAGTTCATAACTCACTTCGTAAAGAAAACTGAAGAGCATCCGGAGGTCGCTTCATCAGAAGTAAAAGTTTTTTGATGCCTTGCTCCATTCACGTTAAGGTCGGTTCCTTGAAGGATCATACTCTTCCCCATCTGCTCTGGAGATGCAGGACCAGAAACGCGAGGAGGGGGACACGGGAACACGGCAAGCAACTATCATACTACTCGTCGTGTAAAACGCGACTTTATTACTCGATCTTCTACCGCTACTAACCGTGTTTTGGAAACTGCCATGGAACTAGCATTCTACCATGTTTGTCCAGGTTCAGCTATTTTCCACAGTGGAAAGAGTGCTCTTTCGCGAATGAATAGTGGAAAGAGTGCAGAGTAGCACCAGTGCCACCATCCGCAGAAGTATTCTCGTCGTGCGTTATCGTCACTGTGAATAATACCCTTCGAACACCGTTCACCCAGAAATATGGTGATTGCTTCATACGATCATGACTGCGTAAGGATCATTAAATGACGTAGACTTCTACTGGATTTATGGTTGTTACGTTTCCTGGAGCTGACGGAAAAGCTAACACAGGGCGCAGTTGGTTCCAACTGGTTTGTAAGAGGATGAAAACTAGACCAAACTGAACCAAATTACTTTATGATTGCTCAAACCACCAAATTGAGCATCACCAATCCCAACCTATTCAGCAAACAGTAGGTCTACATTTTGCTTGCTACAGAGTTCAAGACTGTTTCAACTTATTTTTACCGGTTTTTTCACAGCAGAACCAGACCAGATACTTAATTTGAAGAATCAAACCGATATATGTCGGTCCATGAGTGTAGCAACTCGAACCAGAACTATCCTCACACACTCCCAAAGTAATTATCCCAAAAGCCCATTAAACCCTTCGAGTAAATAGTGAGTAGCAAAGAGAGGTGAGAATGTTCGCTAACTTTGAACATCAACACATCAAGTCCGTGAATGCTTGTAACCAAGTTGGGGACAAACGAGAATGTCGTTTGGTACTCACTACTAGTCACAGTAATGACATGTGCATATTCTTCGAGTTCTTCTGTTTTACTACCTTTGGAGCTTTGCTTCAAGCAGTCCATCCGGACTTACGGCTGGATGTTCGGGGCTTCTCCTTATGCAGATGCAAACGCTGTTGTCTCCATTCGTATATACGACTAATATTGCCATAGAGCATATAGACGGAGATGTTACTCACTGGTATGCAGTGCAATATAGAAAAGAATGTACCGTATGAAATGCAGACATATCTATATGTGTGCTGTTTCTAGTGCAAAAGAGAAAACTACAGTAGATATAAAAGAGCAACACATGGAGTTATATGTGTTTGTTTCATAATGTTTCATGTTATAACAGTACTAAAATGGGGTTGGACATTCGGAATGTAAAATGTAACATGTAGCATGTAACATGTAAACTCTCGATCAAAAGTTATTCGGATATCTTGTAGTCTCGACATCGATAGTCAAAAGCAGTAGTCTCAACTGTCGATGTCGAGAGTACTAATACAGTGGAAGGACATACTCAATGTTGACGATCAACACATGGACGTGCGGCATGATCGGACCATAAAGTTATCACCTCCTCGGTTCAGAGTGAACATTGTAAAAGAAATCTGGCAAGTATCTTTACATAAACAGGATATATCCAAGCAAGTCACATATCCACAGGTTTTAATTTTAAACATCTTGCGCTTGAAGATATGTTTTAACGAATGGCTTCAACATTCTACCTCTTGTAGTATAAAAGGGTTACACGAGTTAATCTTCTTCAGAGTCTCATTAGCATTTGGAAGGTGTTGAAGTTTTCGAGAGCATTTGATAGCAGTCCGAACATTCCATACCATTTGGAAGTAGACTACGACATATTCGATGGAAGGAACACCAAAACAACCTCAAGTCATAATGATTCAATCATCTATCACTGGCAGTACTTGGAAAATTTCTGGTGGTAGTGAACCGTTAGTGACAGCAGAGTGTAGCCATATCAAACGATGGTTCAAAAGTTTCACAACGACTGCTCTTTTTTTTCTGTTTCGAGGAGCAACAGCAGCATCGAAACTTACCTTCTGGGAATGCCGATGTTCTTATAATACAATTTATGGCATGTATGTGTTTTCCACCGAATCAACCCGATCAACAACGTGATGCAATATATGGATGCATCACTGACTTACTTGAGTACCAGGGCAGATCGCTGCCGACCATTCTGGAAGCAGGAATCGAAGCAAAGTTAACCATAGATTATAGAAGCTAATGTGGAAAAGACATTGAATGTTCAGAGCCTCAATCTTCTGTTTGTATTGCAAATCTTTCTATGTCTCGACCATCGAGAGTAGACCATGATCATTGTTATCATAGTTCGCTTTGAGCTTATGATCTAAAACCGTCTGAAGCAAAAGCAAAGCTGATTTTTATTTGAAACTTGGTACATGTACATTGACAGTAAAGACTTAAATCTTTCAGAGTTGCCTTTGTATCAGTGAATGATATTCAGTAAAACTGTTTATTCTTCAGTGTGATATTACATATTTGTTTAGTGATGCATGTAAGAACTTGCGTTAATACTCCGTGGTGACTTCCATGTTAGTGACACTCCATAATTGAGAGTGTAGTGTCACGATTGAACTCTCGACAATCGAGAGTTCAGTCACGGTGCTATACTCGAGGTATTTTGAGGATTGCGTGATTTTGTGTTTTATGTTTCCGTGTTGTGGTGTGGCTCTTGTCTGAAATTCTCATAAAAATTAGGTTATATTTTTTTACGTTTCAGCGTAACTTGTAAATATAGTGAACTGTGTGATCTTTTATATTTAGCCCTCAATTACCTTCGACTTCTTTCTAAACTTTATTAATCTACTATTTTAGTAGACTCTATTAATCTACTATAAATATTTACCCATCTACTACCTTTGAGTTTTTAGTAAACTATGTTAATCTACTATTAATATTTACCCATCTACTCCCTTTGCGTTTTAATAAACTGTGTTAATCTACTATTAATATTTATCTATCTACTCCCTTTGGATTCTTGTAATCTGTGTTAATCTAGTATGAATATTTATCCATCTACGACCTTCGAGTTTTTAGTAAATTATGTTAATCTACTATAAATATTTACCCATCTACTTCCTCGAGTTTTTAGTAAACTGTGTTAATCTATTATTAATATTTATGCATCTACTCCCTTTGAGTTTTAGTAAACTGTGTTAATAGAGTATGAATATTTACCCATCTACAACCTTCAAGTTTTTAGTAAATTGTGTTAATCTACTGTAAATATTTACCCATCTACTACCTTCGAGTTTTTAGTAAATAGTGTTAATCTACTATAAATATTTAGCCATCTATTTCCTTTGAGTTTTAGTAAGCTGTGTTAATCTACTATTAATATTTACCTATCTACTCCCTTTGAGTTTTAGTAAATTGTGTTTATCAACTATTATATTTATCCATCTAATACTTTGAATTTTTAGTAAATTATGTTAATCAGCTATTAATATTTACCCATCTACTACCATCGAGTTCTAGTAAACTCTGTTAATCTATTATTCATATTTATCCATCTACTATCTTTAATATATTTACATGCATAGCTTAATCTCCATTTACGAGAACCGAGCCAGCCAACAGGATGCATGGTGACATCTTGAGACAAACATATGACTAGTGGTAGTGAATCAGGTAGCCGAGTGAACTTGCCGTCTTCCTTAAAAGGAAAGAGAATAAAATAACCGAGTGAAACATTTACCTCTATACAAAATTCAACTTAGACAAGGACATTGAAGGAGATGGAGAGTATCCGAAGCTCTTGCTCGCATCGTAAGGAGAACACGACGAATAATGACATCCCAAACCTCTTCAACTACATTTGTCTGATCTCAGTTAAGGCCCACGTTGTCGTAGAGCGTGAAGTTTGGTATGAAAATATACAAATTATCTGGTTGTAGAGAGATACGGCAAGACCTTGGACCAACTCGATGAAATCTTAGTGCTCTCACTACCCAATCTATCAGGTTTTGCCTCGGTTTCTACTGAACTAACATGACCTTAACTGTAACACACGTGCACCACACAACTCAACGAGGCGTTCAATCTTATTATAAGTACAAGAAAGATTCATATGTGATAAACATATGCTTTAGATCGAAGAAGCACCTTCAAACAATCTCTTAGGCTGGCTTGTGCACTAGCAATACCCTCTTCATTGTTTTTCTTCGATAAAGTACCCAAAATGCTCAATTGTGACCTTCTATGATTTATTGATATGAGCTCCATTCAAGATTAAACTTATAGCGATGGATAGTCTATTGTACAAGCGTTTCAATGATATTGATAAACATTGATTGGATCAAGATAACTCCTATCACAATAGCTCCAAATTGATCTTTTTTAACACTTATAACTCAAAATGTCTTAACCTTTCTTCTTGACCCGCATGTTTAATCTAAGTTTTGTGTGATCAAACAAGCTCCAAACTAAGCATGCATCATACCACTAGAAAGCTTGTCTTCTAGAGCTTCCAACAAGATAAGACATGCATGCAGCAAGCAACCAGTGAGCTCGAGACGTGGTGCCGAAGACAACGGTATCTCACATTTAGAGATTTTCAGTCAGCAACTTCGACATAGTGTAACGTCTTCTCTGATTATGATCTCCATGCCAAATTCACGACATAGCTCCCTTGTCTCATTTGCAACACCTCCATGAAGTTCCACCTCCAATCCCCAAGTCGTTTGTTCAAAGCCAACCAAGAGATGTAGGTGAAATCATTCTTCTCTTTCAAAATCCGTCATGGTGTAATCTAGACTTCGGCAACCTATTGCTCCCACCTCAAACTTCTAACTGGGCTCAAACTTCACAGGAAATTCTTTCTGACCCTCACTACTACTCTCTGAAATTTTAGCTTAAGCCTCCAAACCAATTGCTCGAAATGGACCAAGTCTTTTGTCTGTGCTGACTTATGAGCTTTGTAGACCCGAGTGGCTAAAATCCACGATCCCAACACCTTCTCTTAACCAAATGAGCTAAAAATTCACAAGTAGTAAGCTGATAGAACAGACTCCAATCTTGGAAATTTTCACTCAGAGATTCGATCCCATGCTCATGAAACAACGAACCCTTGAATCCAAGCAAACAGTTTTACTTCTGCCTCTCAATTGTTACAGCCAACTTCAATTGATCATTTCTAGATCAAATCCAACCCAAATGTAGGACTATTTTACATTACTGCAACCAACACAGTGTCAAATATCTAACCCCTTTGACAATACCAAAAGATCATCTCTCAAACTCTTGAGACATTCAGAAACGTTACTCGGGGTACCGATTCAACCCTTTGACTTTGGACAATCATAACACTCCGCTCAGAGCTCCAAATCAATCGATCTTCCCTTCTAGATTGTAGCCTAGCTTGAGAGCATTTTAACAAGACCTCACACTCCACGAATGACTCCTAGGAAGACCTCTGAAACCCCAAAATTATCTTTCAAACTTGGATGAACTTGATTGGTCAAAAATAGACTAATGAGAAAAATTATTGGAGATCACTTTATCTCCTACTTAGCACTATAGATCGAGTTGTAACTCCAAAATACTCTCACACCTTCAAAGCTTGAACCAAAATACTTCATACCCCAAACTTAACACAAGATAATCACCCTCGTCGAGCGATAAAGATAATAATGACACGAAAGTAAATGAGATTCAATACAAAGTCAAGATAATGACCTTGAATTGATATACGATGAAAGATACAGCAAAGAAAATGAGGAAGCCATCACTTGATTATAGTACTCCTCATCAAAGTTCATCATGATCCACACAAGATGATTGATCTTCCGTTGGTAGTGACATCAAATATCAACCCAGACGTTGAAAGAAACATTGGCTAGAAAGTTCATATCCATTCACTCAAAGTAAAATGTACACAGTCAAATCTCAATTCTGTGCATATGTGACGTTGGCAAGATCATCGGAGTAGGTAAGTCCATGACTCTCCTCATGAACTCTTCACCAAAGTAGGCAAAGAACTATTGTTGAAAGTGTCACGATGGATATAGTGAAGCTTAATATGGAATGGATTCAAGAATGAAAGATCCAAAACTCGGATCAATCTCCATTCATGAGTATAGTCTCATAGCTCCTCACCCTCCAGGTAGATACAATCGCGAAATACCAAGCAAAGAAAAATATCTCACGAACATGATTCTCAGAGGTTCATGAACAAGGTGTTTGAAACATTCATAGGGAAGTTTGTTCGTGATTTCATTGACGATTTTTTTGTGTACAGAAGAAAGGAAGACCACTTTGATCATGTGATCAAAGTTTTGCAGCAGTTGGAGCAAGCCAACGCTTCTCTAAATCCAGAGAAGTGCATCTTTGGTTGCGAAGAAGGTCTGTTGTTAGGACACATCATTTCCAAGAATGGGATTGCTGTAGATCCTGAGAAGGTGAAGAAGATTGTGGATCTTTCATTTCCGATCAACTTGACAAAGTTGAGACTGTTTCTTGGCATGATGGGATATTATCGTAGGTTTATCTTCTCCTTCTCAAACAAAGCAATAGCTTTGACTATGTACATGAAGAAGGGAGTTGATTTTGACTTGATAGTGCATGATCAGACGGCAAAGGAAGCATTTGAGGAGCTGAAAAAGACACTGGTGACAGCTCCTATACTTGCTAAACCTGAGTGGAGTAAAGCATTTATTCTGTATACGGATGCATCCGATGTAGCAATCGGATGTACATTAAGTCAATTAGATGGAGATGGGCATGATCATCCTATAGCTTATGCTAGTAGACAGATTGTTCCAGCAGAGAAGAATTACTCTATGACTGAACGAGAAGGATTAACGGTGATCTTTGGATTGAAGAAATTTCGACACTACTTGCTAGGAGTGAAATTTTCCATAGTCACAGATCACAAGGCTTTAAAGTATATCTTTAATAAACCTAATGCCGAAGGTCGTATTGCTCGTTGGAAGATCCTTCTAACAGAATATGATTACGTGATCGAAGATAGATCAGAGAAAAAACATGCGAATGCTAACCTTTTGTCGAGAGCTTCTGATGATGAGGGAGAAGAACCATTGATGATTCATTTCCAGACGAGCATCTGATGACCATCACAAGCATTGAGGAGATACCGGACGAGTACAAGGAAATCTGGAGTTTCTTTGCAGATGGCTCTTTTCCAGAAGATATGCATACGCGAGAACGTAACGTGTTGATCAAGAGATGCAAATCTTACACCATGGTGGAAGGAATTCTGTTTCATCAAGGAGCAGATGGGTTACTAAGGAGAGCAGTTGGTCAGAAGGAGGCGTTCAAGCTAATGCACGAGTTTCACGACGGAACTGTTTGCGGAGGTCACTTTACCGGTAAGATAACAATCTTCAAGATTTTGGATGCGGGTTATCACTGGAGAGGGATTTTCAAAGAATGGCTAGACTATTGCAAAACTTGCGACGTATGTCAAGCATTTGCTCTGAAGTCTACTAGAACACCTCCGTTAAGATCAATTCCCGTGTTAGGATCATTTGAGAAGTGGGGTATTGATTTTGTAGGTCCTCTTAATAAGACACCTCGAGGCAATAGATACATTGTAGTCGCCACTGACTATTGTACCAAGTGAGTAGAGGCTAGACCTTTGAGAGAGACTAATGAAACAGAAGGTGGTAGATTTCTATGGGAAAGGATTATCGCACGATTTGGATGTCTATTAGAGTTGATCTCAGATAGAGGAGGAGAGTTTGTAAGGAGCATGACTACTGCTATGCTACAACATTTTTCTATCAAGCCACGAGTAACGACTTCATACAAACCAAATGCGAATGGTCTTGCGGAGAAGACCAATCTTACACTTTGTATAATGCTCGTCAAAGATGTGGTGTTGAGACTGCGAAACATACTTGAGATAAGACACTACATGCCATCTTATGGGAGTATCAAAGACAACAAAGACTTCTACTGGGTACTCCCCATTTCGACTGGTTTATGGAGTGGAGTCCAAGTTGCCGATCCAATTCGAATTGGATACTTTTCAAATTATTCAATGAAAGTTGAAGAGGTCGAGGGAAGAAGAAGTGGTCAGATCAAGAAAAGAGCAACTCATGGAGTTGAAGAGACCCGGGCGGTAGCAATGATCTGGATGGACGAGCTCAGACGTATCAAAAGAAGAGTTATGACAAACGATTGGGCAAGAAGGAGGTAAAACCTTTTCAAGTCGGAGATTGGATAATGTTGTATGATGCTATCAGATTCAAGAGGACTAGGAAGAAGTTTCTTCCGAGATATTTTGGTCCTTTTGTTGTAGATAAGGTGTGGAGCAACTTCACATATGACCTTCAGGAGTTGGAAGGAAGGAGATTCGATCGGATAAATCATGACAAGTTGAAGTTGTTTCATCGACGAAAGTTCTCTTTTCACTCCAAGGATGGAGCGAAAATTTACTCCGAGGGTAAGATGTAACGACCTATGTTACACATAAGAAGTTTGTCTATTAGTAAGGTGTTTAATTATAATAAGTGTGGAGAATGTTTATTTGCTGCCCAAGTACTTTAAGGAGATATTAAGTTAGTCATGACTAGCTAACATTAATTATGGTTAAACTTAGCTGTACTTTTGAGCAGAAATCAGATATTTGCTAAAGAGTGAGCACTACTATCTTGTCATCTTGTCTAAAAGATAGAAAGGAGGTGGAAAATATCCCTTATCTCTTTTTTGACTTGATATTAGTGGTTGGATTAAAGTTGTGGACTTTGTGGGCATTAAAAACAAGAAGAGATTCCACATGTCTCCTTTTTAGTGGGTCCTAGTGTAGAGGGGGTCGAAATTCGAGATTCTTTGATAATATTCTAGAATCCTTCTAGAAGTTGTTGACTTTGAAGAAATAAGCCCATGTGAAAAAGTAAGAAGCTCATGTGATTAATGCTTTTACCTTAAGTAATATCTTAGTAAAACCCGGTAAAAATAGTTACGGATGAGTTACCGAAGGATACCAAAGTAAAAACCTAAAATGTATAAATAGAGGAGTAGAGAAGAGCTCTTCATCCTTGTTTTCACATTGTCGTAATGACAACTTGAGTAATATAGAGAGTGTGGGATATTTTAGCATGTGAGAACTTGAGAGACGTCGTTATAATGGAGGATTTTAGTTGACAAGTTTATGGAGAATTTTTAGTTGATGAGTTTATAGGTGAGTGAATGATTGAACTTAGCATTTTTTCCTTCAAGTTCATGGTGTGCTTCCCTCAAAGCCATCAGAGGTGATCCTTGAGTGAGAGACAGGCCCGACATGTTGCAGATTCATCGATGACTATCGTGGAGGTTGAGAGATTGGGGGGATAGTTGATCGATAAGACTGCGGAGAGTTTACAGTACGAAGTCGCGTCAGAAGCTCGTTCTCCAAAATATCGACCTCAGTGGTGAAGTACGAAGTCAATACCTCGTCAACTCTACCACGAAGTTCTTCTATCTCCTTTATTGCCGAAGTCTTCATCTCTTCGGTCTTCGTAACTTGCTCTTCCAACTGGACTGTCTTGCAACACAATTCATCCTTTTCTGATCTCATATCATGAAACCTCGAAGTCATCAGATTCAGCTTCGCCTCTAAGTCCTGAATCTGCTGCGAAGACTTCACTTCTTCTTCGGACTTCGCTTCGAACAGAGCCTCCTTCTCCGAAGTCACCCGTTTTAATTCTTCCGAAGCTTCATCTTTGAATGTTTACTGCTGCATATCCAACCACGCAAGGATTGGTAACGCAATTCCACTTAAAAATTCCAGAGTGTGTTCGAACATCAACAACTCCTTGCTGATACTTCGTGCTCCTTGACCTAAAGTTGTCGTTTCATCGTGCTGAGAAGTCAAAACTTCTTCGAGATGAAGTTTTCGTCTAGGCGCTCCTGAGTTAACTCTCTTAAGTATGAAGTCCTCATGCTCCACACCTCTTGCTTGATCTCGGTGTTGTTGCGGTCTCACTTCGTTGACAATCTCCTTCGATGAAGACTTCTAGGGTACTTGAGGTTCCCGGTTCTTCACGATCTTCAACATCTTCGTCCGAAGTCTCTATCACCAATTTCTTTGCTTTCTTCTTCCTTAACGAAGTAGCCCCTCTTGATGTTCCATCTTTGGTTCTTTGTTTGCGTACTTGGTCTTGTAGAAGTTGCGGGTGTCTCCACATCCTCTCTTCGTGTCGTCGATTCCAAATTTAACTCTTCGTCGTCTCCAAATCTAACTCTTCGGCCCATATAATTCTTCTTCGGCCGGTGTCAAAAGGTGCATATCTCTATGGAACGCTGCAGCAAAAGCTGCGAAGTACATCGATCCGCCGTCGTCGAATATATTGTATAATTTTTGCACATGCAGATGGAAAATCTTCACCCAATAAGCTTTCTTCTCAAATAGTATCTGTTCGATGAAGTGTACTTGTCAATTAGTCAAGTACGAAGTCCTATAGGGCTTGAAGATCGTATTCAATGCCCCAGTATCGTCTTTCTAAATGGATCCTTATAACAAGGCACTTTAAACCCATTCGTCCTCACCGGCATTAGCAAAAATCGCTCGGTATACTTCGTCACTTCGTCTGAAGTCGGCTGAGTCATGTTGTCATACATCAGGTTGCCTTCTCAACCTGCTTCGTCGATGCCAAGTACAAAACTCCAATTCTGCAATAGCTAGTTCTGATGTTTCCTGCGGCTCTGATGAAAGATGTCCTCGACAGATAAGGATCTCGTTGACGAGTTCCGTGATACCACTTCCCAGTTCTGCAACAAGAATGACAATCCTAAGTCCTCGAGTCGCCTCGCATATTGCCAAAGATCTGATCACTTCATCACGACGGACTTCAGTCTGCCTTGTGTCTTTCTCGTCGTCTGCATCTCGCGCATTTGATCAACAGGTGAAGTCCAAAGTGTAAAGAGATATAAAGAAGTATGAAGTTCTTTGTCAAAAACTCTCCTAGTTGCGACTTGCAAAACAATACTTCTTCGACGAAGTCCAACTTCGTTGGTTCTAACTCTCAGCTCAGAGCGCTCCTAGTAAATCAGAGAATGGAAAAATTAAAAGTGAAATGTTCAGTCACTTCTTATATTCCCACTTGGTAACTTCTCACGTGCGAAGTTTCTCCGTTCGCTCGTCGGCGAAGTTGCGCTAACCATCAGTCTACTTCAGTCATTCTTTCGAGGGTCATAACTTCGTCGTTTGATGTCCATTCTTAGCAAATAAGGTATCTCTGGGAAGCTCATCGTCTGTAAAATGCAACTAGACTATCATACCCAAGATATACATTTCGTAGTTCTTATATTTTCACTCAGCATAATGCTTTGATGAAGAAACTCTATACTACAGCTTAAACTATTCTATCTTGTCATCTATACTAACTAATCTACTTCTTTACTAACAAAAACAAAAATTTACGAACAAAATGAAAATCCAAGGCTTCACAAATTCTCTTGTCAATCATTATGAGATCAACGAATTAACAGCAAAAGGTTTCAGACTGGGACGACTGGTGCTAAATCTCACACAACTCAGCCGAAAGTTAGTAGGAGAGTGATGTCCTACGTTGAGGTAGACGGTCTGGTAAGTCTAAGGAGTAATTCTTTTGATGATAAAGATCATCAAAACTCAACGTTTTCTTCACAGCCGACCATAAAGCGATAACAAGGAAAGCAGCAGCAACACCAAAACAACCTTCCATCAAAGGTCAGAATGTTGGACCATGTCAAAAAATTGGCTAGAAATATGTCAAGAGATCCTATATAGATGACGTCTATGCTCACCAAAGCTCCATGGTATGATCACCGTTGTCCACGTCTTAAAATCAATGTGGAGAGGTGAGCTTTCTAAACACTTCTGAAATTCCAACGTCTAGAAATGAAAAAGATATGGCATCTCATCGATTGAAGATAAGCAATGAGAAGCTCGAGAAAATAGAAAGACGAAACGTGAGAACTTCAGTTGTCATCATAGACCACAAATTTGGCAAGAGAATGGTATAGGAGAAGTGTACGTAATAACTTCTCGAAGAATGTGTATTATGTGCATATTTGTTCTTTCTTGAAATACTCTTGTCCATGATTTCTTTGGATTTTCTTTAAAATTGCGGTTGCAAGATCTGAGCTGCAGGATCAAAATAATTATAAACAAACAAGTAAGAATTTTGTGGTTTCCACATTTTGCAAATTTTGAGATTTTCTCAAAAATTTTAAGTTAACGTTGTGTATATATAATTGAATTAACTTTGTTATTTTAGTTTATCTTTTGCTTAGCGAGAAGATGGACTTAAGATAGATTTTTTGGATAAAATCTGACTTTGTCCAGGAGTCGAAAGACATGTGTCTTCCTGACGACAGAATCCAGAAGATAAAGTGTGATTCTTTCAAGATTCTATCTTCCTGAAGACAAAATCTCGAAAATGAGAATTTAAGACTTCAACAAGCTTCTAGTCCGGATCTTGACTAACAAGCCATCCTTGCTTGTAGTAATTTGGAGAAGAAGACCATAAATTAGCTTACAGTTACACAGTCTTCTACTCGAAGATGTCGTCTTCTGTTGTGAGAAGAAGTCTTCTTTCTTCTTCTGTCGTAACTCCACTCTATCATCTAGGATCGCTTTCTCATAAGACTGTCCATACGTGGATCCAAAGTGCTCCACTAGATGAGACAAGCTTGGACTCTGCACAGCTTCTAACAATTACCGCCACTCAAGAACAAGGCTTCCCATGCATAATTGGATGTGGATTCGAGGAAACCCACTGCATAGAAGACACAGACAAAGCTTCTACAATCAAATCTGAAATCAATTCTTCGGGAAGAAGGTACATTGGCTTTGGGAAGCTCACTCCCTCTACTTCCTGTCACTATCTCTTGACACACCAGCTTAAAGACATGACTACACGATGATGCCGTTCCCTGTTCTAGGCTGTCCACTATTGCTGTCTACATCTTTCGATCCACCGTTGGGAGCGGAAGTGCAGACCCCTCCTGTGTAATCCAAATCTATTCGTATGTCTCTAGCAACGGATGTAATGTGTGTACTTTGTAAAATGCGTAAACACATGTATGTCAAAAATCCTACTATGTGTTCGTCTTTATGCCTCTACCTTGAGTCGTAAGGGAGAGATCCTCTCAATCCTCAACTTGCAGCCAGGAGAGATGAGGTGTTGTCAGAAAGCCACCACCTCACATGCAGTCGGCTCCCTGCTCTATTTAGAAACTTTCTTTCTACTCCTACCGCTGCCTATCCTGCCACATGGACAATCATATAAAAATACAAGAGAAACTGCCACTTCCTAAGATAGCAGATTTCACTTCCTACCAAAATTAGACAAGTCAACTTGTCTTCCTAACTTACTGCTTACTCCTAATCGCTGGGTGCGATATCCTCTTGATCTGCTCCTAACTGAACTCCTAAATCGACTTCGGATAAAGTGGGAAGCCCTACTAGAACCTCGGGTGCGACCGAGATGGCTTCCTCCTCGACATTCGTGACTTGCTCTTCTAGGGTGGCTTCGGAAGACGGAAGTGTCTTCTGGGAAGCTGAGTCTCCCTGCGCTTCTTGACTCTTCTGTGGTACTGGTTCAACACTGGGAGCTGGGGTGATCTCACAGTGGGTCAGAGGAAGTCACCTCCTCCACTTGAAACACCTGGGAAGACAACTCTGCTTCTTGTCTTCTAGAAGACACCTTGTCTTTCAGAGATTCTTCCACATTCTTCTCGACTTCTAGTGCTGTCACTACCAAGTGGACAGCGAGGTCGAACTCCTCCTTCTCCGAATCTCTCTCGATTGCTGGTCTTGGAGCATGGGAAGACGTAGCCGCTGGCTGAGGAATTGAGGGAAGATCGTAAAGCATCTTCAGGTCTTCAATCTGCCGATCTAGGTAGCGGAACATGCTTTCCTTGCATTCCACTAGCATCGTCCTGAATCGTCATCCCACTCCCTAGCTAAGTGAGAAGCTTCCTACCCGCGATGAAGTTGAACTTCTTGCGAAGTGCTTCCACCATCTGCGCCATAACTCCATTCGCTCGAGCTTCTGTCTCTTTCCGCTGCTTCTTCTTTATTGCGACCTTCCGTGGCTTCTCGCAGTGCTCTCCATGTCGTCTTCTCTTCTGTGAGAGTGATGATCTTACCCTTGACCCGCATAACTTCCTGTTCACGCTGCTGTTGACGTGCTTGCAACTCCTGGTTGCTCTTCCTCAACTGTGCTGACTCCTTGGCAGAAGCAGCTGCTTCCGCCTTGTACTTCGCAACAAGCTTCTCCGTGATGCGGAGGTTGGTTTCCAACGTGTCCACCTTCTTGTGGACCTCTTCCTGCTGCATCAAGAAGCGCAGACCGAATCCAGGTCGCAGAGGCTTCTCCTGAGCCATCGTGCGTTTCTCCACCAACTCCATGACTCGTTAGATCTACGAATGAAAGAAGACGCTGAATTCCTCTAATCTTCTTCTCGCAGAAGATAGGTTCACTCCCACGAATCAATCGGAGACATCTGCCTTGTCTTCCAGAGACAAAGATACCTCTTCCACCACTGTGGACAAAGATGCTACTCTCCTCATCTTCCGAGGTGGAAGATCTCTTTCCACTACAGGAGCGGTTCTCTTCGCTATGCTTCCTCGAGTCGCACTCGGAATGTCAACTCATACTTCGGCTTCTGGAGTCATCGGAAGACTCCTTGTAATCGCAGAAGCTGTCTTTTGTGCGATCCTGGTGCTCAACGTCTCCTTTTGTGAGTCCGACTCTGATCCAGAATGAATGGTCGGGAAATATGCGCTCTTCCTAAGCACACTCATAGGCCCCATCTTCCTCAACGGCAACTCGTCTTTTGTGTCGCTGGAGTCGTCTTCCAGCACCGTGATCGACTTTTGCTGAGTGTCTGCTCCTGCCTGAGATACTAAAGTGAGAGGGGGAGTCATGACCACTGCCTTGTCTTCTTCTCCCGAGGTCTCTTCCTTCACCTCGCACTGTCCTGTTGGTCTATACCCCGCCATCTGGTCTTCTATCAAGTCTCTCTTGGATACGTACAAATAGCAGAAGAACGGATGAGTTGCCCTCCTGCTGAGGTACCCAAGTACACCAACTCGGCTTGGATGTAAGCATAGAAGAAGGCGCTCCAACTGACGGGCAGGTCTTCTCAGATGGCTTCCAAGAACTCCACATCTTGATCTCCAAGGTATCTCGTCTTCTGTGCTTTCCCCTTGGGGAAGAGGTGAAGAAACAGCTTCGCCAGAAGACGCTTCCGCGGCTCCCGGTAAGCTTCTACCTTCCATTTGTTTCTCCCCTGTCTATCTTCCAAGAAGAGGCAGGTTGTGCTTCCAAGCACATACCACTTCCCGGAGATCATCGGTAAGATCTTCTTCTCGAGTTCGTACCCTCGGTTCTCGGATTCTGACATGTGAAAGGTCCTACGCCACCACTCAACCGTCCAGGAAAACGGTCTTCCACGAGCGAGGAGGGAGTGCAACCCAAACCTCCTCCAGAAGACCCTGGTCCGCGAGGTTCTAGTTCCACAGACAGAAGTCGAGGCCCTACTCCTTGATGAAGGGTTTGACCTCTGCTATCGATAACACCAATCCTCGAGGATGCATCACATGTTCGAGCTTCTGTTACACTAAGCCACATGTACTTATTGTGAGTCGAAGGCTCAGTCATTCTCAAGTCCTCACAGTCTAGCTTCCACTCTCAGAAGACGAATCTAGTCTTCCAGAAGACAGCTATTCCGTCTTCTGGGATTCTAACAGTGTTTCCTAAGTACTTCTTGTATTCTGAGCTACATCTAATCAATCCTAACTAAGCAAGGCATCACATGGATTCCTAAGAAGACAACCCACCTTGTATTTCATCTTACTTCCTAACAGAAGATAACGAGATACGTGAGAAGCAGAGTTTACAGAAGATTCAAAAGATGGTTGAGGACTCCTGCGGTGACAGTGACCTCCAAGAAGACTCCCGAGACAACTTCCGATTAACTAACATACTCAGAAGACTTCCCGCAGCCAGGCTTCTCATCACTGATCTCACATGTCTTCCTACATGCAATCTCACCTCACAACAGACACGGAACATTCATACTCTGTTCTTCCGACTCCTTATCTCTCATACACACTCAGAAGAAGCTTGATGCATGACGGGAAGACATGACCCTCGACGATTCTCTCCAGATTCTGCTAGCAAGGCCTCTCATAACTCTCTTCTAAGTTCGAGAAGAAGAAGGAATAGGCTGCTATGGATCGGAAAGAAGAGACATGTAAAGGACCCTCACTCTTCTCGCGCATTCTGCCAGCCTTTCCAATCTTCTAGTCTCTCTAAGAAGATGTGGATTTGAGAAGCTAGGAAGATCGGGAGGCATAGGCCTGGTTCCTAATTTCCAGCTTCTCGAAACAACAATCAACTCACATGTTCACTCAAGATCCGTACCAAGCTTCTCTCAACACAAAAACCCAATCCAGTCCAATCTTGTACGAATTGAAAACAGTCGTCTTCTGAAGACGTTCAGGCATTCAGAAGCGTCTTCCGAAGATGTTCTGATCTTCAGAAGCGTCTTCTGTCCATGGATTCAAAAATAGAGACGCAATAGGATAGAGAAATTGATATTCAAGTGATCGAATTGGGGATGGGAGACAGGGAAGCTCAATTCCAACTTGAGAAGAAGTGGGAAGATGGCTGTCAAAAATTGGACAACGCTTCCGCGTCCAATTTTTATAGAAGAAAGTTTCAAGGTAGGGGAATCGATCAATGGACTTCTTGCAAACAAACAGGGAAGCGCGGGAGATATCAAATCAGAGGTGAGAAGCGATGAGAAAGAGAGAAAGAACACGAGAAGAACCTCAGTACTACTTCTAACTGCTTGCTTCAGTCTTTTGGACGCTTCCGATCGTCAATTCCACCTCCAATGTGACACCACGATCCTGTTCTTGTCGTTAATCTTGAGCTGCGCCCCTCAGCTGATGCAATCGATTCTCGCTACTACACCGAGCTTCTCTCTGATCCCTCCTCGATTTATGATTCTTGAAATCCTCAGAGATTTCTTCAGCTCGAATGTGCTTTCTGGCTGGAAAAATAGTCTCACTCTCTCTTGCTTCAATTCGATCCTTTGTGCTCTCAATTTCAGCTCTTCTCGCTTCCACGACCTATTTCGATACCTCGGTTGCAATCGATCCTTTAATACGCACTCGACCTTGAGTGCGGTGTCGAGTTGTACGCGGACATGTACAGTGAAAATTAGTTGCAGAGAGATTTTTTTCTCTATTGTGTAAAGGAAGTTGCCATGTAGCTTATCAAGTTGGCCATTAGCTTGGATTGAAATATCAACCTAAAGGGATCAAAAAGTTCCAGAATGCAGAACTCGTCGAGGAGAGTGACTTCATACTTCTGATTTCGACAGAAAGTGTTCTAGGCAATAGTTAGTACAAGTTTTAGGTTGTGAAAGATGCGAAAGAGAGAAATCCATCGGTTCCAACTCGTGACTCAGACTTATGATTTGACAGCGTGAGTGTGTAGGTGTTCGTGAGTACTATAGTTTTGACTCTTCATTTACTAAAAACGGAGTTGTACATGAAAGTTAGTGTAAGAAAGCTAGTAAAGACTTTACGGAAAATTTTCTTCAGGAATAAGAATATGTACAGACTGTATTATCTTTTAGAACGGAAGCAGAGACCACCCCAGTGATAAGACGCCTGTCTAGTAAGAAAGTGGTCTTAGGATCAATTCCCCCTAGCCTGTGTTTCCTATTCCAGCATGTTGGCCTCCTAGAAGGGAGTCTATGTTGGATATGCAGCCACGTCTTGCATATCTAGGGACGGGAGACTAGTATCTCTTTTAATCGTGGGCTTCTTGACCTAAGTCTCCGCATGCCATCTTAAATATACCATGGGAGATACCTGGTGCGCATATGAGGGGGCTGTAAGCCCTGTGAGACAGCCCCATAAGTGTTAGGATTTCGGCCTACATTGGATAGCTTGTGGTATATTCATGATGACATCAAGAGCACGGAAAACTTTTATTAATCAAGCTAAGTAATCAAGGGGTCGCCTTAGCAGAGGAAGCTGTGAAACCTTTATTAATAAAGGAGTCAGCTTAGCAAAGAACGCTGTGTAACCTTTATTAAAAAAGGGGCTAGCTTAGCAAAGAGGCTGGACAGCAGGGGGCATCTTAGCTAAGGGGTTGCTTTTGATAAGTAGTTGTGCTTATAAGGACAGTAAGGGGTAGCTTAACTAAAGGCTTGTTTTAGGTTAATCAACCTGTGACAATTTTGGATGGGGACTTTTGATAGATAGAGGAAAAAGGAGATTGTGCGCAAGAGAGAAAAGGGATATTTTTGACGATTGAAAATTTTGATTATGAAGTCGACATTGGAATAAAGTTTATTTGAGTCTTGAAAGACCTATTTGAGTATATGAGTGTTTGATTTGTATTTGATGGACGTGAGAGACAGAATTTTGAGTTCTCATCGCTTGCAGCAATCTGTTTCTTTTTTATCGTTTCTTTGATCAATCACAGTCAAGAGGTCGGCCCTCCCCAAGAAAGACTCTTGCCATGACATCTGGTGCTTCCGCTGAGAGCTATTGGGGTGATTGATTTGGAGAATTGATTAGATTGAGAGAGAAAATGGATCACAGTGCTGCAGTACAAAGTGTGACTGCTGCTCAAGTGCTCCTATTCAAGAGAGTCTTGATCAAGATGGAATTAGCTCTCAAGGAGGACCTACGGTGGTTCTAACAGCAACAGCACAGCCTGCTATAGACACATTTCAGATCCTTCAAGCGTTGGCTGCCCTGATTTAGTAGCAACCTGCAATTGGAGGAGTTGAGCAAAAATCCACAAAGAAGTTACAAGCAATTGTTGGTCGATGTGGGCGATTTGATGGAAGAGACGTTACTAGGTACTTGTGGGAGTATGTGGGTGAGATGGAGCTGGTCAAGGTACCTGAAGTTGAGGTAATTTTGAGCTTTGAGTTGATTGTTGTCCCTGAGCTAAGAGAGAAGGTGAGAAATTTACAGAGAAAACATCTAGGTGGGTGGACTCCGTTCGAACGTGCAATGAGAGAAGAACTTTAGAAGAGGATTATGAAAGAGTCACCATAAGAACCCTCATGGACTAGATAGAACGTCAGCCTAGACGTTGTCGTGGAGAGAGTCTTTCTTGGGGAGGGCAGACCTCCTAACTGTGATTAATCAGAGAGAAATGACCAGAAAGGAAGATAGGTCGCTGCAGACGATGAAATCTCAAAACACAGCCTCTTGTGCCCACCAATTGCAAAACAAACACTCAAGCACGCACTCAAGTACACAAATAGATCTCTCCGGAGTAGAAAAAGCTTTATTTCAGTGTCAACTGCTTCACTGTTAAGAAAATATCTCTCTCCTCCTCTCTTGAGTCCTTCTCAGCTAAAATTCCAAGGAATTTGATCTCACGACAACCAAAGCCTTGTCAAAAACGATCTCCTTCCAATAAACCACCTTTGTCCGTTCAATTCTACTCCTTCCAAACCTCAAAACTGTGTAACATATGAGGTTCTTATCTCCAAAACACTTTCCTGCCTCTCTCACGATCTCCCCTGCTCACTCCACTCAATTCTGTCAGAAAAATCGATCCTCACTCAGCCTCCAAGCTTCTCAGCGTCTCCTCTCCTCAATCCACCCAATTCTGTCAGAAAAATCGATCCTCACTCAGCCTCCAAGCTTCTCAGCGTCTCCTCTCCTCAATCCACCCAATTCTGCCAGAAAAATCGATCCCCACTCAGCCTCCAAGCTTCTCAGCGTCTCCTCTCCTCAATCCACTCAATTCTGTCAGAAAAATCGATCCCCACTCAGCCTCCAAGCTTCTCAGCGTCTCCCCTCCTCAATCCCTAATTTTGCTCCTTTTTCCTCCTTTCGCCTCAGTTCTCTCAGAAAAATCCCTTGAAAAGTGTCCCCGATCTCCAGCCGCCGCAGGTATTAAGCCTAAAAGTTAAGGCCCCAGCTTAAGCTGCCCCTCTGCTGTCCTTATAAGTGCATTCACTTATCACAAGCAGGGCCCTAGCTTAAGCTGCCCCCTGGCTGTCCTTATGCGTACATAGCATTATTTACAAAGTTGGCCCCTTTTTAATACGAGTTTCACAGTTGTCTCCACAAACTCTACCCCTACACTAATAAAGATTCACATAACCTCATTCTCCATCGCAAGCCTACTCGATGATAATTAGCAAAAGTTTCCTGTGCTCTTGATGTCATCTTGATGCCATCCTGAATATACTACAAGTCATCCAATGTAGGCCGAAGCCCCAACACTTATGAGGCTGTCCCACAGGGCTTACAGCCCCCCCATATGCGCACCAGGTATCTCCCATAGTATATTCAGGATGGCATGCGGAGGCTTAGGCCAGGAAGCCCACGATTAAAGGAGATACCGGTCTCCCGCCCCTAGGTATATAGGACATGGCTGCATACCCAACATAGACTCCCATCCGGGAGGCCAACATACCAGAATAGGAACCAGAGGCCAGGAGGGATTGATCTTGAGACCACTTCCCTCCTAGGCAGGCGCCCTATCACTGGGATGGCCTTTGGTTCCGTTCAAAAAGCTTTTACAGTCTGTACATGTGCTTTACTAAGGAAAGTCTTTACTAGCCTTTTCTGTGCCAACTTCTCTATACAACTCCATTTTTAATGAATAAGGAGTCAAAACTATAGTATTCATGAACACCTACACACCCACGCTATCAGATTCTGAGTTCGAATCTCGAGCCAGAATCGACGGATTTCCCTCTTTCACATATTTCACAGCCTAAAACTCGTACTAACTATTGCTTAAAACACTTTCTGTCAAAACTAGAAGCATGAGGTCGCTCTCCTCGTCGAGCTTTACATTCTGGTGTCTTTCGACTCCCTTAGGGGTGATACTCCAACCCAAGCTAGGGGGCAGCTTGTCAAGCATGGCCCCAGCTTAGCTCCTGCCTAGCTTGTTAAGCTGCAGGGCAGCTTCCTTTACACAACAAAGAAAAGATCTCCTTGCAACTAGTTTTCACTGTACAGACCCATGTACAACACGACATTCACCCCCTCCAAACCTGCACATCCTCTGGTATGTGTCAATCCGTCATCGATCGTCGCGGTCCTCCAAATCGTCTTCGCTCTCCTCAACCGCCTCAGATAGGTCTTCATTTGCTTCTGTCTGCTCTGAACCTAAGAACTCAGCTAGCTCTACAGTCTCTCCTCTCTTCTTGAATAACTTCACTCGTTTCCCAGCAATTGGAAGTCTTAAGGGCGTGCCATCTAGCTCTTGCAAGGAATAAGTAGCATTCTGATGTACATCAGAGACAAGGTACGGACCAAACCACCTTCTCGAAAACTTTCGAACTGTAGAGTGTTGGTTCTCCAACGTGCTGTCGTATACCAACACCCAATCCCCAACTTGTATCAGTTTTGGTCGAAGTCTATGAGTCTTATCAAACCTCTCCTTGTTTCCTAGTCGAGCCACCTTCAGCCGTCGCTCAGCGAGATTCTCCTCTCTACATTCTAGCTGTCTGATTCGTAGTGAGAGAAGTTGTACACGGTCCATATTGTCCTCCCATGGCAAGGTAGCCCAGGTAGGAAAGTCTTCTTCTGCTGGCATCATTGGTTTCTGTCCTAACATTAACTCAACAGACATGTACCCTGTAGTAGAACAATGTGTTGTTCTATCCGCCCATAAAGCAAAAAGGAGTAACATGGGCCATTCTCTATGCTTACCATCACACGCCTTCACCAAAGCCTGAACTATCGATGGATGTCCTCGCTCGCTCTTGTCAATCCCCTCTGGATTCATCGCAGTAGTAAGCTTGAGCTTCACACCATATCGAGCAAAAAACTCTTTCGCTTCCGTACCCCGTAGTTCTCCCCTATCTGCCCGTAGTCTTCCTACAGACCCATACCTACAGATAATATCTTCAAGAACAAACTTACATATCCCCTCTGTGGTCTTCGTCCTCAAAGCTCGCCCTTCTACAAAGTTGGAGAGATCCTCACGAGCCAGAACCAAATATTGCATGCCTCATAACCCCAGAGGTATCACCATTAAGTCGAGAACCCACTGAAAGTGAATGCAAGGCGGATAAGGTGGCACGAGACCATCCCTATACCGCATCTTTGAATAGAACTGGCAATGCAAGCAGGAGCTGACGTAGTTCACCACATCCTGATACAGACCTTTCCACCAGTACCTCTCCTTCAACTTGGTGTAGGTAGTCCAAATCCCTCGATGTCCGGCCCATAAGGTATCATGGAACTCCTTCATTAGTTGCTGCTTAGTCTCTTGATCGTCCACTACCCGTATGAACATCCCATCTCTCCTCTGTGGTCGTCTCCAAAGATACCCATCATGCAGAAGATAGTTGTAAGCTTGTTTCCTTATCTCTCTGAACTCAACCTTGCTCCACCTCTCTTGCCTCTCCAACAAGCTCAGATAATATCTTATGTCACGAAGTCTACATGTGTAAAGCTCTTCTCTAAACATCAAAGGCCCCAAGTTCGTAGCTCGTCGATTAACCTGACAGTGAGCATCCTTTCTCTCTTCTTCCTCAGCTTCTGAAATCATGACATCCTCATCTACAAATCGAGTCCTCGACAACATATCTGTGACCATATTCTCCTTTCCTTTTATATGCTTCAGCTCTGGATTCAAGCTTCTAATATAGACAATCCAACGTAACATTGCTATGTCTGGCGTGGTACAGTTGGATATCATGCCTAGTAGAGGTAGACAATCCGTTTCCAGGACTACATGAGCATCAATCAGAAACTCACGATCTGTCTTCATTGCTGTCACCGCTCCCCACAACTCACGCTTCACCTGAGGATAATCTCGTTGCCTATCTGTCAAGATCATAGCTCCAAACCTAGAGGTAAGCCGCAATCCATCCGCATCATCTTGACCTATCGCCCAGCCAATTGCCTTTGGGCTAGTATCTACTGTGACAATGACAGGTCTCCCACATCCGTAGTCTACTCTTCTCAAAACAGACGGAGACTGTAGAGCCTCCTTCAACCTATTCATAGCTTCTCGATGGACTGAGGTCCATATAAACCTCTTACCCTTCCTCAATAATGCATACAAAGGCTCAGCAACATGAGCATAACGAGGAATGGATAAATGATAAAATACACAAGCACCTAGAAAGCGTCGAACTTCTGTGATATTCCTACAGTCTGCCATCCTTGCTATGGCTTCAACCTTCTCGGGGTTTGGTCGCCTTCCAAAAGCGCCACATAGATGTCCAACCACTAAAATCTCAGACACACCAAACTTGGACTTAGCTCCTGACAAGGTGAGATGTACCTCCTCCAGACGAGTCAAGATATGTTCTACATCCCTGATATGGTCTGCAACAAACCTTCTACATCCATTCGCAAGTACTGCTTCATCCTTGTCTTCAACCGCACAACCCTTTATAGGAATATCATCTAGAAATGGAATTGTAACATCAGGCACAAACTCCCTAGTACCTTATGCATCGCATTCTGCATATGAACCACCGAGTTCGTCGCTCCTTGTGGAAGAGTACACATCCGCATCAATCCCAGAGGCGTACGCATAGTAGTTAAATCTCTACTCTCTACAGCCAACTGGAACTGATCATAACCAGAATATAGATCTCCTATCGAATAGATAGCTCTCCCTGCAAATGCCTCTGCTACCTCTTCAATCACAGGACCCGTCCCAACGTTACGAATAGTTACGTTATTCGCAGGCTGTAGGTCTTGAATAAAACGCAAAGCTCCTGACTTCTTGGGTACAGTGAACCACCTACTAGAATATGGCCCCATAGACGGCTCAAGTATCCTCATCTGTACCTTCTCCTTCAACAACTCGATGAGTTTAAGCAACAAAGCACGAGGAACTGGGATCGGTTTCAAGTCCCAAGGCACATGAGGGATTGTGAATATAACCATAGGTGCTATAACCTTTGGGTCCACACAACCTATCTCCTCTGCTGAAAAAGAGAATGCTTTACCATGCTTCACTATCATATGTTCAAACACTGTCTTCTCGACCTCAGTCAAGAAATCACCCCCTCCTATCTGGAGCTCCTTCAATGTCTCCTCAGTAAATTGGTGTCCTACTCGTCTATGATCATGCAATATAGGCTCAGTTCCCACTAACTGTACTTGCTCCTGGGAGTTAGCAGGTAATTGAGCAGCTACCGGTCTTACCTTCCTCAGTACAGATTTGTACTTCGCATGGACGTCTGCTTCCTGAGGGAGTGCACACCAACAACTTGCTTCTCTCCCTTCATTATTCTGCATCGGATGAGGAAAGAACTGCAGGTATGTAGCAATCTCCTTATATATGCATCGAGAGTGGATAGGGATCACCACCACACTATTTTTCCGCTCCATCAATCTACTCACATTGTCTAACCAACCAACAGCTGACTGTACAGACATAAACTCTTCAAACAAACCAGAAACCACTTCGTCTTCAGATAGAACTCCTACACGCCACAACCTTGATACCTGTTTCACCATCCATCTTTTTGTATTTTCCTCCATATCTTCAACTCTTGTAAATCGGCTCCACTCATCTGCCTCAAACATCAGCAATCCAGACTGCCAACTCTGTACACCACACATGTATCCAGACCTTTGTACATGTCTCGCTTCCAACTCTGACGGGACCTCAACAGTAGGTTCTACACCCCTGTCTTCTCGCTCTACAGGAGTGGATTGCGAAAAACCTTACATCTCTTCGTCTGAGAATCTCTAAGGGTTTGTCTGTTCCGCTCATGTCTTGAACGAACCGTCAAAAACTGTACTGAATATTTGTCATCAGGACTCCGAACTCTGGCATAATGAGACCCATCATTCATCACCTTTGTCTCCATCCGAACAGCGGTGATGTATGGTTGACCTAGTATGACATGATAGGAAGCAGATGACTGTACAAAGAAATGCTGATCAACCTCTATATCTCCAATCCTCACACGCATATTGGGACAAGCTCCGTACAACTCACCCTTTTGATTATTTGCTGCACGAAGTACCCAACCATGATTCCTTTCGATTGGTCACTGTCCCTTCTCATACACCTCCTTGAAAATGATGTTGATCTCCGACCCGTGATCCACAAGTGCAGGTACTGGCTCAGAAAGTCCTGCAAGCCGAACTTGCGTCTCTGTTGTCGCTCTTGCCCAGTGCTTCTCCTTGAAATCGCTGTCTGCGCTTGACCCATCCTCTTCAAACTCTTCATCTTCATTCTCAATAACAGCAGGACCAGCAACCCATGCCTCATACTTATCATCTCCGAACTGATCAACACCAATAGCATCTACTGCTCCAACCATCTGACTACTTACTTGTTCAGTCAATACTTGTCTCTTTCTCTTCATGATGTCTATTATCAACTCATGAAACTCTCTCTTTGCGATACCAAGCACTTCACGAAGAGTAAACTCAACTCTAGCATCCAAAATGCATTGCTCTAGAACAACACGCAAGTCTGTTGTTGTTTCGATGTCTGCCGCTGTAAGCTGGACCTTTCTCCTTTTCTTGTGCTGTAAACCTCTTTTCCCGTACTCTATCTGTAGCAGTAGTCTCATGTGGCAAATCCTGCACACCTTTCATAGGATCTACTGCAGGTGGTGGAGCTGTAGAGGTAGAAGGTATATCCTCTGCAGCAGGAAATCTTCCAGCTGGTACAAATGGTGATGGTTCCGCTGCTCTCCTCCTTGTAACCCTCCGACGTTCACTGTCCTCTGGTACTCCTGCATCTAAATCAGAAGTGTCCCGTCTTCTTTTGTCTTCGATCATGGCATCTTGTTCACCACTCGTCTCTAAAAATGCTCGAATAGAAGTTGCATCTACTGGGTCTCTCCATCCAGTAGCTCTCCTAATGCTTTCAGCACCTCTCTTCATCATTTCGACCGGAACCTCAACAGCCTGCTCAACCATAGTTGGATTAGAGCGCACCTCAACTCTCCCAGTATATACATCAGCCTCCGTAGAACCCGCAGTCATCGCTGTAGTATTCGCACCAGTAAGTGCTGGAAGAGAATTCCTCATTCCTCCTCTTCCAAAATATGTGTTCAGAGGCTGCCCAGTGGCGGTTAGATACAACCTGTTATTCTGATAGTTGACTACGCCCTCTCGTAAGGCAACCGCCAAGTCTTGACAGTCTCCTCTGAGATGATCTGGACTATCGCACCAAATACATCTCCTGGTAAAGGTTCCTCTTACAGGTCGGGCACCTGGTGCAACAGGTCGTTGATCTCTCCTCAAGTCTGCCATCTCAACCCTCAAATCTCTCAACTGTTGAGTAAGTTCTTCTATCAAGTTATGTTGATTTCGGTTCTCAACAGATCGCTGCTGCTGTCTAGGTCCTCTCTGTGCTGGGATAGGTACTGCAGGCGCTTGAGGAACCACTTGGGGAACCACTATAGGTGCTTGAGGAATCACAATAGGTGCTTGAGGTATTGCAGGAGGAGCTACAGGAACATGAGGAGCTACTCTCTGCTCTGGCAAGGTCTCTGATTGCAGTACCATCCTACAACGACGTTGTCTAGCAAGGGTGGATACTGCTTCTTCTACTCTCCTCCAATCAGATGTAACTCTCCCTTCAGTCCCTCGATCAGCCAACATGAAACAAAGCCTATCTGCTGTGAACTCATCCAGAGCCCCTAAGAACAACTCTGTCTTCCTAGCATCCAACGTCAACCTCTCTAGACCAGAAAGTTGAGAGTACCTCTTCTCAAATTCACGGATCACTTCATTCAATCCCATGGAACGTCCAGGCTGACGCTCTATCCAATCCATGAGAGTTCTTCTGGTGACTCTTTCAGAGTCCTCTTCTAGAAATTCTTCTCTCAGTGCACGTTCAAACAGAGTCCACCCACCTAAATGTCTTCTCTGTAAATTTCTCACCTTCTCTCTCAATTCAAGGACAACAGTCAACTCAAAGCTTAGAATTACCTCAACTTCAGGTGCCTTGACCAACTCCATCTCACCCACATACTCCCACAGGTACCTAGTAACGTCTCTTCCATCGAATCGTCCACATCGACCAACAATTGCTGGTAATGCTCTTGTGGACTTCTGCTCAGCTCTCCCAATTGCAGGCTGCTGCTGAATCAAGGCAGCCAACGCCTGAAGAATCTGAGACGTGTCTACAGCAGGTTGTGCTGTTGCAGGAACCACCGTAGGTCCTCCTTGAGAACCAATTCCTTCTTGAACAGGAGTCCCTTGAACAGGAGCACCTTGAGCAGCAGCCACACCCTGTACAGCAGCACTGTGATCCATTTTCTCTCTCAATCTAGTCAATTCTCCAATCAATCACCCCAATTGCTCTCAGTGGAAGCACCAGATGTCGTGGAGAGAGTCTTTCTTGGGGAGGACGGACCTCCTAACTGTGATAGATCAGAGAGAAATGATCAGAAAGGAAGATAGGTCGCTGCAGACGATGAAATCTCAAAACACAACCTCTTGTGCCCACCAATTGCAAAACAAACACTCAAGCACGCACTCAAGTACACAAATAGATCTCTCCGAAGTAAAAATAGCTCTATTTCAGTGTCAACTGCTTCACTGTTAAGAAAATATCTCTCTCCTCCTCTCTTGAGTCCTTTTCAGCTAAAATTCCAAGGAATTTGACCTCACGACAACCAAAGCCTTGTCAAAAACGATCTCCTTCCAATAAACCACCTCTGTCCGTTCAATTCTACTCCTTCTAAATCTCAAAACTGTGTAACATATGAGGTTCTTGTCTCCAAAACACTTTCCTGCCTCTCTCACGATCTCCCCTGCTCACTCCACTCAATTCTGTCAGAAAAATCGATCCTCACTCAGCCTCCAAGCTTCTCAGCGTCTCCTCTCCTCAATCCACTCAATTCTGTCAGAAAAATCGATCCTCACTCAGCCTCCAAGCTTCTCAGCGTCTCCTCTCCTCAATCCACCCAATTCTGTCAGAAAAATCGATCCTCACTCAGTCTCCAAGCTTCTCAGCGTCTCCTCTCCTCAATCCACTCAATTTTGTCAGAAAAATCGATCCTCACTCAGCCTCCAAGCTTCTCAGCGTCTCCTCTCCTCAATCCACTCAATTCTGTCAGAAAAATCGATCCCCACTCAGCCTCCAAGCTTCTCAACGTCTCCCCTCCTCAATCCCTAATTCTGGTCCTTTTTCCTCCTTCCGCCTCAGTTCTCTCAGAAAACTCTCTTGAAAAGTGTCCCCGATCTCCAGCCGCCGCAGGTATTAAGCCTAAAAGTTAAGGCCCCAGCTTAAGCTGCCCCCCTGCTGTTCTTATAAGTGCAGTCACTTATCACAAGCTGGGCCCTAGCTTAAGCTGCCCCCCTGCTGTCCTTATGCGTACAGAGCATTATTTACAAAGTTGGCCCCTTTTTAATACGAGTTTCACAGTTGTCTCCACAAACTCTACCCCTACACTAATAAAGGTTCACATAACCTCATTCTCCATCGCAAGCCTACTCGATGATAATTAGCAAAAGTTTCCTGTGCTCTTGATGCCATCTTGAATATACTACAAGCCATCCAATGTAGGCCGAAGCCCCAACACTTATGAGGCTACCCCACAGGGCTTACAGCCCCCCCATATGCGCACCAAGTATCTCCCATAGTATATTCCTCATATGCGCTCCAGGTATCTCCCATAGTATATTCAGGATGGCATGCGGAGGCTTAGGCCAGGAAGCCCACGATTAAAGGAGATACCGATCTCCCGCCCCTAGGTATACAAGACATGGCTGCATACCCAACATAGACTCCCATCCGGGAGGCCAACATGCCAGAATAGGAACCAGAGGCCAGGAGGGATTGATCCTGAGACCACTTCCCTCGTAGGCAGGCGCCCTATCACTGGGATGGCCTTTGGTTCCGTTCAAAAAGCTTTTACAGTCTGTACATATGCTTTACTAAGGAAATCTTCCTATAAAGTCTTTACTAGCCTTTTCTGTGCCAACTTCTCTATACAACTCCATTTTTAATGAATAAGGAGTCAAAACTATAGTATTCATGAACACCTACACACCTATGCTATCAGATTCTGAGTTCGAGTCTCGAGCAGAATCGACAGATTTCCCTCTTTCACATATTTCACAGCCTAAAACTCGTACTAACTATTGCTTAAAACACTTTCTGTCAAAACTAGAAGCATGAGGTCGCTCTCCTCGTAGAGCTTTACATTCTGGTGTCTTTCGACTCCCTTAGAGGTGATACTCCAACCCAAGCTAGGGGGCAGCTTGTCAAGCATGGCCCCAGCTTAGCTCCTGCCTAGCTTGTTAAACTGCAGGGCAGCTTCCTTTACACAACAAAGAAAAGATCTCCTTGCAACTAGTTTTCACTGTACAGACCCATGTACAACACGACAACGTTCCATGGGATTGGATGAAATAATTCGTGAATTTGAGAAGAGTACTCTTAGCTTTCTGGTTTAGAGAGGTTGACGCTGGATGCTATGAAGACAGAGTTATTCGTAGGTGCTCTGGATGAGTTTACAACAGACATACTTTGTTTCATGTTAGTTGATCGTGGAGTTGAGGGGGAGTTACATCAGATTGGAGAAAAGTGAGGGAAGCTGTATCTTCTCTTGCTAGACAACGCTGTGGTAGGATGGCACTGCAACTAGAGACGTTGTCAGAACAGAGAGTAGCTCCTCAGGTTCTAGAACCTCTGAACACATATTTTGGAAGAGGAGGAATGAGAAGTTTGCTTCCAGCACTTACTGATGCGAACACTACAACGATGACGGCGAGTTCTGTGGGAGCTGATGTGTATATCGGAAAGTTGAGGTGCGCTCTAATCCAACTATGGTTGAGCAGGTTGTTGAGGTTCCAGTTGAAATGATGAAGAGAGGTGCTGAAAGCATTAGGAGGGCTACTGGATGGAGAGACCCAGCAGATGCAACTTCCATTCGAGCGTTTTTAGAAAACGCTCGAATGGAACGAGTAGTGAACAAGATGGAAGACAAAAGAAGGCGGGATGCTTCTGATTTAGATGCAAGAGTACCAGATGACAATGGCCGTCAGAGGGTTACGAGGAGGAGAGCAACGGAACCATCATCATCTGTACCAACTAGTAAGTTTTCTACTGCAGAGGATGTACTGTAACGACCTATGTTACACATAGGAAGTTGTCTATTAGTAAGGTGTTTAGTTATAACTAAGTGTTGAGAATGTTTATTGGCTGCCAAAGTACTTTAAGGATGTATCAAGTTAGTCATGACTAGCTAAAAGTTAGTTATGGTTAAACTTAGCTGTACTTTTGGCAGAATTCAGATATTTGCTAAAGAGTGAGCACTACTATCTTGTCATCTTGTCTAAAAGGTAGAAAGGGGGTGGAAAGTATCCTTTATCTCCTTTTTGACTTGATATTAGTGGTTGGATTAAAGTTGTGGACTTTGTGGGCATTAAAAACAAGAAGAGATTCCACATGTTTCCTTTTTAGTGGGTCCTAGTGTAGAGGGGGGGGTGGAAATTCAAGATTCCTTGAGAATATTCCAGAATCCTTCTAGAAGTTGTTGACTTTGAAGGAATAAGCCCATGTGAAAAGGTAAAAAGCCCATGTGATCAATGCTTTTACCTTAAGTAATATCTTAGTAAAACCCGATAAAAGTAGTTACGGCTGAGTTACCGGAGGGTACCAAAGTAAAAACCTAGAATGTATAAATAGAGGAGTAGAGAAGAGCTCTTCATCCTTGTTTTCACATTGTCGTAATGACAACTTGAGTAATATAGAGAGTGTGGGATATTTTTAGCATGTGAGAACTTGAGAGACGTCGTTAGAATGGAAGATTTTAGTTGATGTGTTTAATGAAATTTTTAGTTGATAAGTTTGTGGGTGTATGAATGAGTGAACTCAGCATTTTCCCTTCAAGTTCATGGTGTGCTTCCATCAAAGCCATCAGAGGTGACCCCTGAGTGAGAGACAAGCCCGACATGTTGCAGATTCGCGGATGACGATCGTGGAGGTTGAGAGATCGGGGGGGTAGTTGATAGATAGGACCGCGGAGGGTTTACATTTTTGGTTCCGTTGCCGGGACCTCACTTGAAGGGATCGTGGAACGATGTTTAGAGTTCAGTTCTATATTCGACAAAAGGAGATTATGAGAGAGCACATGGAGAGAACGTTGGGAGGAGAGAGAGCTAATGCGATGTTAGCAACGTTAGAACCTTTCGTGTATCCCGTAGTGATATATGACGCGTTCGAAGTCATTCTTTACATCTTGTTCACTTAGAAAGGGTTTGAGGAGAGTTGAAAGAAGGTGCAACAAGAGTTGTAGAGAAAGGAGGAGAGAAAAGTTATTAGAGGAGAGAAATTTGTGAGTTTAGAAATTCTGCTCTCTGGAAAATTTGTACAGTCGCTGTCAACTTTTCTGTGAATTTTATTTTCCTGTGAAACTTTCCAGTGTTTTAGATTGGCTGATAACCTATCTAAGACAAAAGAAATCATAGGAAAAGGTGGTCTAGAGAGGGAGCAATGATTTTTCAAAGTTGAGGGGGTCTATTCGTGAGAGTTGAGGAATTCTGTTCTCTGGAAAAAGTTTACAGTCAGTGTCAGATTTTCTGTGAATTGTATTTTCCTGAGAAACTTTCCAGTGTTTTAGATTGGCTGATAAGCTATCCAGGACAAAAGAAATCATGAGAAGATGAGGTCTGAAGAGGGAGAAAGAATTTTTCAAAGTAGAGGGGGTTGACAACCATGAGGGAAGTGAAAATATACAAATTTCAGTTCTCTGAAAATTTGTACAGTCATCACCATCTCTTCTGATTAGGGAAGTTTTTGTTGAAACTTCATGATTTAGTAGCTTGGAGGTTGAGCTACTGGAGATCACAAAAATCTTGGAGAGATCTCTTACCAACTAAGAGATATACGTTTCGGCATACAAGGAGGTCTTGAAGATACTTCATGGGGAATCCAGTTCGAATGACGAGGTGGAAGAAGAGACGTTTAGGAGTTCGAACAGAGACGGAGAAGCCCAAGTTGAGTATAGATGAGTTACGAACCCGCATCTATAGCACTTGGGGTGCCCTCTTTACCCTATACGAAGAAGCTTCCGCGACCATTGGCACAAATTTGAAGAAAGCCGAGTTTAAAGCATCATTCACTGTGGAGGCCACGAATGCTCCTGGTGAAGTAGAGTTGGATTTTTACAAGAGTGAGTTCAAGATGTCTGTTGTGATTAGTACAAACGATGGTGAGGAGGATCATATCTTCGATAGTTAAATTTAGATTAGATTTTATTTCGTGTATAGCATGTATAATACACGATTTCCAATATAAAGCTCGGAAGAGTTAAGAAAGTGATGTAGAATTATTTTCCTCTATGATATTTTGTCCACTTAATGGTTGAGAAGGTGCAACATGAGTGGAAATTTAAAAGATTGGAAAGTTAGACTTAGAAACCTTCCTCAAGGTTTAGATGTCATAGTAAGTGTCGGAGAAAGTTCGAGAGAGATTATCGTCGAGTTTGAAAACCCTAGTACTAAACCTCAAGTAGAATCTCCGAGGAGAAGAGTAGAAACCGACTTGTGATGTTATTTCTGTAGAGGGTTGGGACATAAAGTAGTGAATTGTCCAACTAGAATCAGAACCGAGAGAGCTAAAGGGAAGCGGGAGTTTACGGATTTAAGTCTTCGAGTGGGTCCATCGTCACCAGCGCCAGTTCATCTTCTAGGAGAAGATCCTTGTCCAAGTTGTGGAGTGGGTGATCTATCAAGAGGACACAAGTGCGTCGATGTGGCCGCCCTACTTACGTCAGTAGTCGAGAAGTTGGACGAGACTCAAAGAGCTGAGACGGAGAAGTTGTCGATTTCAAAAGATGACTCGGCTGAGTTGTGATGGAGATCGTCATTCGGATGATGGAGAAGACGGTGATGCGACTCAGGCTCATGATTACCTTGGGAGAAGAGATGGCACAAGAGGTGTTGTTACAACCATTTCCTTTCATTTTACCTATGGTAGATTATTCGCGAATGGAATTGGTGATGTTCGTACTCTTTTAAGCGAGTAGTTATTACACAAAAATTAGAAGAGTAGAAGGAGTAGTTACAAGATGGGAAAGCTACCCGTGTTTCATGGGAAGGACAATGAAGATGTAGAACCGTTTGTTCGAGACTTCAAAAGGGGTTGCATCGGAAACAACGTGAGAAGGAAGGAAGAATGGGTGTTGTTACTGCCAGAGTTTTTAGAAGATTTTGCTCTTACGTGGTATGACGACCGAGTGAAGAGCAAGACACCTGGTGCAGTTGAGGACACATGGGAGACGTTGAGTAATGCACTCATCGAAGAATTTCTTCCAGAAGAGAGTTATGAGAAGCTCATGGTGGAGCTTACTCATTTGAAGCAACGGGACGACGAGAAAGTTCGGCAATATGCCGAAAGGGTGGATAAGTTGGAGCAACGGTTTCGGACGGTCCTACGGAAGAGTGGAGACAATGTGGAGCTAACGATGGCGGGGATTGGAGCAGTGTTGACCAAGAACTTGGTGGGAGGGTTGAGGCCTTCAATTCGAACCCAAGTGAGGTACGAGAAGCCAACAACCAAAGCGGAGGCCATCAAGATTGCGACAAATATGGAAGAGAGTTTGGATGAAGAGGATATCATCCAACCGCATCATGCCGCTTTGGTGTCGACTCCAACTCTTGGTGTAACCACAACGGTAGCATCTGCACCATCACAATTGGTGATTGCTTCAACGTCAGCTCCTACTCCAACGGTGGTGCCAAGACCATTTGTCCCTACAGCGATGTCTACTGCCACCTCTGATTTCCATGCTGAGTTGAAGAGCATCACCGATACTCTTACGGATCTCAAGATAAACGTGATGCAGTTACGCGAATGGAGGAACAAAGGTGGAGGAGGAGGTCAAAGAGGTTACGATAACAATCCCAACCGAGGAAATCAAGATAACTTTGGAGGCAACCAAGGTAACTTTGGAGGAATCACTTGTTGGACGTGTGGCGGTTCTCATTTCCAGCGAAATTGTCCTAACAATGGAGCAAGAAATGCCGAAGCTATCAGAATGAATGTGGGTGGAGGAAATCCATCACAAGGACGAGACAAGGGGGTGGCTACTATCGATGTCGTGCGAGATCCCATCTACGAGAAAGGAGAGAGTTCAAACTCTTCTCATGCACCGGTGGAGCTTTTAGCTCAAGAAAGGAAAAGAACTCGATTTTCTGATGAACCGGTTTTCATGGAGGAGTCAGCAAGTAGAAGTACTCGTTCGAGTAATGTTTCGAGTACACCAAGGGAGCCAAGAAGGAAGCTGGGGATGGCGGATTTCACCATTTCATCTTCCCAAGCGGGATATGATGTGGTTGAAGATGTGGGTGCTCGGAAAGCCAACATCACTGTTGGACAACTGATCGCACTTAATCCCAGCTTACGAAGGGAACTCAGAGGAGGACTGAGTTCTAAGAGAAGCAAGAAGAAGAAACCCAAGAGCAAGACATCAAAGTCTGTGGGAGTTGGTGTGGTGGATGTGCATGCTTCAGAGGTATGCACTAGAGCTTCAAAGATTGAAGTCCGGTTGAATGGTCACTACGTCTCTGACGTATTGGTGGATGGAGGATCGGCTGTAAACGCCATATCGGAGAGGTTGATGAAGAAGTTGGGGATGGAACCAACTCGCCCGGCTAGCATTGTCGTGGGGATGGCTAACAAGCAACGGGTAAGACCTCTTGGTGTGTTAGAGAAGGTGGTCGTGTCTGTGATGGGAGTTCAAACGTTGATGTCCTTTCAAGTGTTAAAGGACTCTAGTTATGATTTGCTCCTAGGTAGGCCTTGGTTGAGAGCTGTGCGCACCACTGATAGGTGGCACAAGGGATACTTACGGATTGGGCCTAGAGATCATAGAGTGATAGTTCCTCTCTCGGGTGTTGGAGTTGTGACTTCTGACTCTGATAGACCCACTAGTGACTACTGGGAATCTGATACGGAGGATGATCAGAGTGTATCAGAAGTAGATACCGGAGATTCTTACGATCAAGAATCCTCGTCTGAGGAAGAAGGATTTGGTCGAGATGAATCATTACATCAGCTTAGTGCTATTGACTTGTTGCCTCGACCAGCAGCGGAGAAAGATCCTGACAAAGAAGAGTTGAGTGAGGCAGAGATTGTGAGAAGACTCTCTACCCTGAAGTTTGGTATCAGTGTCACTCAAGAAGAGAAAAGTAGATTCCTAGATATATTTCGAAAATATATCCATGTGTTTGCTTTCAGCTACAAGGATTTGAAGGAGGTGACTCTCGAGACTCATCGAATCGAATTGGAGGAGCACGCAAGACCAGTTCGACAGAAGCAGAGAAGGGTCAATCCCACAACGGCAATGATGGTCAAGGAGGAGATAGACAAGTTGAAGGAGGCGAGTTTCATCTATGAGGTGGAGAACTCAGAATGGGTTTCACCCATTGTGATTGTCAAGAAGAAGAATGGTAAGCTGCGAGTGTGCATAGACTATAAGAAGTTGAATGCAGTTACCAAGAAGGATTATTATCCTCTACCATTTATAGATGAGATTTTGGAGGAAGTTGCTGGTCATGAGTGGTACAGCTTTGGTGATGGTTATAGTGGGTATAACCAGATCAAGATAGCACAGGAGTACCAACAGTTGACTACTTTCACTACTCCTTGGGGAACATTTGCATTTCAGGTGATGCCATTCGGATTGTGTAATGCTCCGACCACGTTTCAAAGGTTCATGAACAAGGTGTTTGAACCATTCATAGGGAAGTTTGTTCGGGATTTCATTGACGATTTCTGTGTGTACGGACGAAAGGAGGACCACTTTGATCATGTGATCAAAGTTTTGCAGCGGTTGGAGCAAGCCAACGCTTCTCTAAATCCAGAGAAGTGCATCTTTGGCTGCGAAGAAGGTCTGCTGTTAGGGCACATCATTTCCAAGAATGGGATTGCGGTAGATCTTGAGAAGGTGAAGAAGATTGTGGATCTTCCATTTCCGATCAACTTGACAAAGTTGAGGCAGTTTCTTGGCATGGTTGGATATTATCGTAGGTTTGTCTTTTCCTTCTCAAACAAAGCAATAGCTTTGACTATGTACATGAAGAAGGGAGTTGATTTTGACTTGATAGTGCATGATCAGAAGGCAAAGGAAGCATTTGAGGAGCTAAAAAAAGCATTAGTGACAGCTCCTATACTTGCTAAACCTGAGTGGAGTAAAGCATTTATTCTGTATACGGATGCCTCCAATGTAGCAATCGGATGTACATTAAGTCAGCTAGATGGAGATGGGCATGATCATCCTATAGCTTATGCTAGTAGGCAGATGGTTCCAGCGGAGAAGAATTACTCCGTGACTGAACGAGAAGGATTAGCGGTGATCTTTGGATTGAAGAAATTTCGACACTACTTGCTAGGAGGGAAATTTTCCATAGTCACAGATCACAAGGCTTTAAAGTATATCTTTAATAAGCCTAATGCCGAAGGTCGTATTGCTCGTTGGAAGATCCTTCTAACAGAATACGATTATGTGATCGAAGATAGACCAGGGAAGAAGCATGCGAATGCTGATCTTTTGTCAAGGGCTTATGATGATGAGGGAGAAGAACCGTTTGATGATTCATTTCCAGACGAGCATCTGATGACCATCACAAGCATCGAGGAGATACCGGACGAGTACAAGGAAATCTGAAGTTTCCTTGTAGATGGCTCTTTTCCAGAAGGTATGCATACCCGAGAACGTAACGCGTTGATCAAGAGATGCAAACCTTACACCATGGTGGAGGGAATTCTGTTTCATCAAGGAGCAGATGGGTTACTAAGGAGAGCAGTTGGTCAGAAGGAGGCATTCAAGCTAATGCACGAGTTTCACGACGGAACTGTTTGCGGAGGTCACTTTGCTGGTAAGATAACAGCCTTCAAGATTTTGGATGCGGGTTATCACTGGAGAGGGATTTTCAAAGAGTGTTTAGACTATTGCAAAACTTGTGACGTATGTCAAGCATTTGCTCTAAAGTCTACTAGAACACCTCCGTTAAGATCAATTCCAGTATTAGGACCGTTTGAGAAATGGGGTATTGACTTTGTAGGTCCTCTTAATAAGACACCTCGAGGCAATAGATACATTGTAGTCGCCACTGACTATTGTACCAAGTGGGTAGAGGCTAGACCTTTGAGAGAGACCAATGAAACAGAAGTCGGTAGATTCTTATGGGAGAGGATCATCACGAGATTTGGATGTCCGTTAGAGTTGGTCTCGGATAGAGGAGGAGAGTTTGTAGGGAGCATGACTACTGCTATGCTACAACACTTTTCTATCAAGCCACGAGTAACGACCTCATACAAACCAAATGCTAATGGTCTTGCGGAGAAGACCAATCTTACACTTTGTATGATGCTCGCCAAAGATGCGGGTGTTGAGACTGCGAAACATACTTGGGATAAGAGGCTACATGCCATCTTATGGGAGTATCGAACGACAACAAAGACTTCTACTGGGTACTCTCCATTTCGACTGGTTTATGGAGTCGAGTCCAAGTTGCCAATCCAATTCGAATTGGATACTTTTCAAACTATTCAACGAAAGTTGAAGAGGTCGAGAGGAGAAGACGTGGTCAGATCAAGAAGGGAGCAACTCATGGAGTTGGAAGAGACCCGAGCGGTAGCAATGATCCGGATGGAACGAGCTCAGGCGTATCAAAAGAAGAGTTACGACAAACGGTTGGGCAAGAAGGAGGTAAAACCTTTTCAAGTCGGAGATTGGGTTATGTTGTATGATGCTATCAGATTCAAGAGGGCTAGGAAGAAGTTTCTTCCGAGATATTTTGGTCCTTTTGTTGTAGATAAGGTGTGGAGCAACTTCACATATGACCTTCAGGAGTTGGGAGGAAGGAGATTTGATCGGGTAAATCATGACAAGTTGAAGTTGTTTCATCGACGAAAGTTCTCTCTTCACTCCGAGGACGGAGCGAAAATTTAGTCCGGGGGTAAAATGTAACGACCTATGTTACACATAGGAAGTTGTCTATTAGTAAGGTGTTTAGTTATAACTAAGTGTTGAGAATGTTTATTGGCTGCCAAAGTACTTTAAGGATGTATCAAGTTAGTCATGACTAGCTAAAAGTTAGTTATGGTTAAACTTAGCTGTACTTTTGGCAGAATTCAGATATTTGCTAAAGAGTGAGCACTACTATCTTGTCATCTTGTCTAAAAGGTAGAAAGGGGGTGGAAAGTATCCTTTATCTCCTTTTTGACTTGATATTAGTGGTTGGATTAAAGTTGTGGACTTTGTGGGCATTAAAAACAAGAAGAGATTCCACATGTTTCCTTTTTAGTGGGTCCTAGTGTAGAGGGGGGTGGAAATTCGAGATTCCTTAAGAATATTCCAGAATCCTTCTAGAAGTTGTTGACTTTGAAGGAATAAGCTCATGTGAAAAGGTAAAAAGCCCATGTGATCAATGCTTTTATCTTAAGTAATATCTTAGTAAAACCCGGTAAAAGTAGTTACGGCTGAGTTACTGGAGGGTACCAAAGTAAAAACCTAGAATGTATAAATAGAGGAGTAGAGAAGAGCTCTTCATCCTTGTTTTCACATTGTCGTAATGACAACTTGAGTAATATAGAGAGTGTGGGATATTTTTAGCATGTGAGAACTTGAGAGACGTCGTTAGAATGGAGGATTTTAGTTGATGTGTTTAATGAAATTTTTAGTTGATAAGTTTGTGGGTGTATGAATGAGTGAACTCAGCATTTTTCCTTCAAGTTCATGGTGTGCTTCTATCAAAGCCATCAGAGGTGACCCCTGAGTGAGAGACATGCCCGACATGTTGCAGATTCGCGGATGACGATCGTGGAGGACGATCGTGGAGGTTGAGAGATCGGGGGGGTAGTTGATCGATAGGACCGCGGAGGGTTTACAGTACCCTCTACCTCTACAGCTCCACCACCTGTAGTAGATCTTATGAAAAGTGTACAAGATTTGCCACAGGAGGCTGCTGCTACAGATAGAGTACGGAGAAAGAGATTTACAGCATAGGAAAAGAGAAAAGCTCCAGCTTACAAGTTAGCAGCGGACATCAAAACAACAACAGACCTGCATGCTGTTCTCGAGCAACGTATTTTGGATGCTAGGGTTGAGTTTACTCTTCGTGAGGTACTTGGTATCGCAAAGAGACAGTTTCATGAGTTGATAATAGACATCATGAAAAGAAAGAAGCAGGTGTTGACTGAACAAGTAAGTAGTCAGATGGTTGGAGCAGTAGATGCTATTGGTGTTGATGGGTTCAGGGATGATAAGTATGAAGCATAAGTTGCTGGTCTGGCTGTTATTGAGAATGAAGATGAAGAGTTTGAGGAGGATAAGTCAAGTGCAGTTAGCATTTCAAAGAGAAGCACTGGGCACGAACGACAACAGAGATGTAGGTTCGACTTGGAGGACTTTCTAAACTAGTACTTGCGCTTGTGGATCACGGGTCGGAAATCAACATCATTTCCAAAGAGGTGTATGAGAAGGGATAGTGGTCAATCGAAAAGAATCATGGTTGGATACTTCGTGCAGCAAATAATCAAAAGGGTGAATTATGCGAAGCTTGTCTCAATATGCGTGTAAGGATTAGAGATGTAGAGATTGATCAGCATTTCTTTGTATAGTCGTCTGCGTCCTATCCTAGTCATACTGGACCAATCATACATCACCGTTGTTCGAATGGAGACAAAGGTGATGAACGATGGGTCTCATTATATCAGAGTTCGGAGCATTCAGAGCATACCGTAGAACACACATTTGTCGCATGCATCTCAACTTACACTTTGACTTTATCAACACCAACAAAGACACAAAGAGGGTTAGACTGTAGATGAATAAGAAATGTGGTCAGTCAAATGAAGATTCAGTTGAGTCATCAGGATCTTGTTGGTCCAAGAGTTTCTTTTCAGTTTCAAAATTTGAGGGTAAACTTTCACTCTTTGTGTAGTGGCATATCAGTGACATTGACAACCAAAAAGATACACATTGCTTTGTCTAAACGTGTGTGAAAAAGAAAACCAGGAACAAAAGAAAAAAATATAGAACCAAAAATTTTTCAAGCATCAGCTAATTGAAATAGACAAACGAGATTGAGCCAAAGTACCTTGAAACAGATGTTGTTGCAGGTAGAAGCATTGGACATATTACTGGACTAACGAAACTACACTAATGTTGCTATGTAAACATAATACAACAAAAAAGAAAAAACCTAAAGTAGATCAAGAGAGTCGATGAGCATCAAGTGTCAAAAGATATAGAATGAAAAAATGAAAGTATGAAGTAGACCGGAGTAGAGGTTAATATACCGAGAGTCAACTACAGAATGGTGTCCATCTGAACCTTTATGTCTCAGTTGGAAGGAGATTTTTCTGGTACTATTATCAACTATTTACTAGTATATCTGATTATACCAAGGTACAACCTTTCCAACATCAAGGTTGCCAAATTGGAAGAAATGAGTGGATGTATGTGCATGGATCATGTTGAAAGGTTGAGAAAATAGAACCACGACCTTGAAACTAAGAGACATACAAATCTAATGAGCATAAGGAAGATCAAAGACATAGATAAAGAATTCAATCCATTTTTAGATAACACTCAATCCTTAGTTGAGGAGCATGAATCCACAACCTTACAATTAGAGAGACAAACCTATCAGATTCTCATGAACATCCATAAGTCCGAAGACATGGACAAGTTTAGAAATTCAATCCATTTTAGAACATATAATATATAGTTCGAGAATCTATTTTTAGACATCATGTAATCTGTCCTTGAGAAACCTAAAGATATGGACAAGCTTAGGATCTCAACCAGGTTTTTTGTACAACATGCGGATGAAAAATTCATTTTTTGCATAAGATACAACCATAGTTGGAAAGCACAAAATCCACAACATTGACTGTCAAGGAGACACATATATCAAACGAGTGCATAGAAGTTCAAAGTCATGGACAAACCTAGTTGAATGCTTTTTGGATAAATTGTAGTTTGAGAGCATGAAATCCAAAACCTTTAGATCATAAAAACACACATATTGAACCACGAGTTAAAGAGACACACATACATACTGAAAGAGCAATTTGTAATTGGAGAGCATGAAAACCACAACCATGAACTGGCATGAAGTCAGAGAGGCACATATATAACGAGGGAGAAATCCATAACTGAAGAACATGGTATCTACAACCTAAGGTCAAAGAAACACACGAATGTAATGGGCACACCCAAAGTTAGATGACATGGACAAGTCTAGTTGAATTATTTTTTGAGAGAATCTATAATTGAGAGTATAAAATCCACAATCTTGAGATAAAAAAGACACACATATCTAACAAAAGAGCAAAGATGATAATCATAGCCAAAGTGTGCAGATGAAAGAGCAAGGATGACAACCATACCCAAATATGTAGATCATGGAACAATCTTGAACGGCTATTTATATTTTTTTGACTTGTAAAACATGGTAGAATTGAGTACTCAACTTCCAAACATAAAACTCAGACATGAAAACCTCTAGAAGAAAGATTTGGAGCCAAACCTAACTAGACAGGATGAAAATCTCAACAAGCAGCCCCGAGGTACTATTCAAGAATTGTTGAGCAAATAATTTTCAAGGACCGAGAGCAAAGAAGAGAAAGTACACATCTGTTATGAGTGTAACATTAAAGAGGACAAAATAACAGTTTTGGATTTAAGATATACCAACCATATCCCAACCTGAGTTCAATACAACGAGAATTTCATTTGAAAGAATATGATACAACCTATACTATAAATATCTTCAGCAAAGAATGATATTCAGATTATATCATGTACCAACTTGAGTTACAATAATACAGAAAATTTTATTTTATTAAGAGAATTAAAAATCAGAATATAAGAGCCTTAAGCACAATCTGCACTTTTTAAATTACATTATAAAGCAGTATGAGCCCTCTATATCCATAAATAGCAGTATTTATTAATTATTGGTGCAACTAATTAAACCTTCTATCATAAACTAAATGTACAACTAAGAGATAACATTATAATCAGACGCACATGGAAAGCTTAGTTCTACTGTCTGTTGATGTGAAGGAACTAGACACCATTGAAAGTACCGTGATCATTAAGGTCTAAGTCCAAATGCATTGTCAGAGCAAGTAGCAGCATTGACAATCAGAAAATTAATCAGATCCGAATTGACTATTACTCGACATTGTGCAATATTCAGTACTCAAACCAAGCAAGTAGGTTGGACTGAAGAGTAGTTTCGAAGGGTTCGAAGAAAGCCTACAACTTCTTGTTGCAAGGAGGATTCTTTTGGAAGCGACCGAAGCACAAAGGCGAAATGCTGTTACGGGTGGTTTGCCACAATGAGGATCACCGAAAGTTACTCAGAGAATTTCACGAGAGTTTACGAGCAGGAAATCAAGAGATTTGGGCCACTTTTACTAAACTAAGTGGGTAATATTGGTGGAAGAACATGTTAGGAACCACTTTTGAAACTGAGTTCTAGAATACATTATTTCAGTTTAGTATGTATCTAGCAAGCAGAATCCCTCATGGTCACACCAAGCAGCAGGTGTACTGTCAAATATACAAGCACTCTGAAAACTTTCTGAGTGCTTTGCTTCAGTTCAAGGCAGGTGCTGCATTATCGACCGGTCATACAGCTGGTGACTACAGTTACATGATCAGCGTGGGTGTAAATTCTCTTGTAGTGGTTACTCAGGTCACTCCCGGCCTCGAGATTTTATGCATTTCCTGCTTTGGAGCTCAACATGAAAGTAACATTGTGAGCAACCAACTCGTTAGGACCATCAATACGCGTTTACTCAATGATGATTGGTGGTGGAAAAACCTAATCACACGATTGAGATTTTTCCACGACTCAGGTGTGTAACTGAACAGACTTGTACAGTATTGCTACTCTTAGACATTTCTATCCGTTACAGGAACTGATATTGACTACTGAAAAGAGTCAAGAGATGAACAGGAGTGACGATTACATAATCAAGCAGCTAGTGTGCTTGTAAACTCTTTTGTAGTGCTTAATCAGATCACTTCCGCCTGGCACTTTAAGCCTTCCCTGCTTCCAAGCTTCGCGTGAAAGTAACAGTGGGAGCAACCAACTCGTTCTGACCATCAGATGCACGTTTACTAAATCATGATTGGTGGGGGAAACGTCGAATCACACGATTGGGGTTCTTCTCCCGACTGAGGTATGTAACCAAACAAACTTCTACAGTACTGCTACTCTTGGACGTTTTCACTTGTCAGAGGAACTGATATTGACTGCTGGACAGAACCAAGAAATGAACAGGAAAAGGTCTTTTAAGCTTTTGAATTACGTATGCCCATAATAGTCTGTCAGTTCTTTTCTGGATATTCAGCATCGGATATAAAAGTCATTCTCGAACTCTATCTACAGTTTGCAACCTGAATTGAAATCTCCCCTAAAAGCTGGGCATGTAAACCGTATCTCCTACCTACCTACTTGTGCGTTGCATCTATGTTAGTTAATGATGAGCTCGAGCTCGTTCTGCCAGTTACTGACTTCAACCTCCGACTTTCCGGTACGTGTGCTCCGACTCATCAGTCTGAAGACTTGTCAACCTGTGAATCTCTTCTCTTTCATTCATGAATCAAATATTAGGTTTAGGTTTGTTTAATCTCACTGACAGACAGAATTGTATCTCTTGGTTCCATATGGGTCCTCACCTAAGGTACTCTTCAAATTACGCAAATGGTCGTCTTCACCAAAATCTGATGTTTTAGTTATCAAGAATTAAGGTTCTCAACCAGTAAACTGATATCGGTTGATCTAACTAGTGCATATTTTTACAACAAACAGGTTGGGATGCTTCTGGTTTGTTACCCTTGCGAATGCTTTCGTTATGTTCACTTTTTAGCCTGTCGCCTTTGACAGATAGCACTCAGCACGTTAGACAATATCAACCCACCTTCCTCACATCTGATCCTCAGGACTCTCCATACGAGCAGATCGAACCTCAGATAAACAAAAAATCAAACCTCTCAGTGAGCGTACAGATTTGATTCTATATCTTACTACTGAAACTTCCCACAATGATACCTTCCCCCACTTCTGGATTTCGAGGACATGTGTCCTCAAGAGGAAACAGTGGTCCAAGGCTTGAGACAATGCTCCTACACCTCTATCCTATCCTGTCAATCAAGCTATGTCTTAAATCAGATATGCAATACATGTCAAATTACTCGACTGTTGAGGGATTTGACTATCTGTCAGGAGGATAGTTTAGATGGAGACTGGATTTTCTGAGAATGAAGATGTTGCTCAAAAGGCCCGAGTATTTGGATCTTGGATGAGTTCTTCAATCACTTTTTGTAATATAAATTCGATGCGGTTGTCACAAACTTGTTCCTATGACAGACTACAAAGATTTGAAATGCTGATTGCAATTGACTCTAGCCAGTTTAAATTGATCACAACTAACCACCTTGATATTACGCTTAACTGTGTTGTCCATTCACAATCTCCGGTATCATGGGGGTGACTTCATTGTTGCCTTCTGACACAAGTTCAAACGTGGTCGTGACTTTAATCGTAATGTCTCCACTCATATCCTAACTTTTTCATTCGGCGCTTGATTAATTGGAAGTTAGATCTGAGCACTCACGATAACACAGCTCATGCTGCGTATCCACTGTCCCTGAAGTATGCGTTGATCTAACCACCAGCGCTTGCATCCCTTTAGAACCTTCATACAAGAAAACTGAAAGTTCGGACTTGCCAATTGCAAGTTGGACTTCTCTTTGTATGTGTTCTTCAAGCTAAGTTACTAGTTCTGCACGTGCTTTTTGGTAGTCAAACTAAGGTATACTTGAAAGGTAACCTGAAAATGGAGTTGATCATGAGCAACTGAAACATATGTTGCCCAAGAATGCTTGAAGATTCTGTCTGGGGCCGGTAAGAATTCCTTTCGGCATTGTCGTTCTTCGGCGGAGATGCTTGGAATCTGAAGCTGATACTCTACTCTCGACCTGAATCTTATGTACAGTAGACTTAAGAGAGTCTCCACAAGCTATCTAGATGAATACAAATGGTAAGTAAATAAAAATTCGGTTCTATATCTCGACAGGAACATAACCTACTCTGACTGTTATGTTAGTTAGACCTGAAAAGTTCTCGTTCAGATGACATAAGCAAGATTTTAAGAGAAGTTGGTTAAAGCATTTTAAGATTCTGAAGTACAGTTGGCACAGCAGGTCACTTTTTCTTTTCAAGATCTGACAATCAGTGCTAACTTTCAGTTTGAAGTTTGATCTGTATGTTAGAATGGTTTTACCTGGACTGTACCGTGAAGGAGAAAATCGGTAAAAGTTCTAGAGTGGTAAACGGAAACGATATACTTTTCCGTGCTGACAGCATTATGTTAGTCTAGGTCGAAACCAGCTGGAGTCGGAAGGTAAGACCTACTCTCACAACGTAAGTAGGTCTCAATAATGCAACTGGAATCTGAACTAAGATTCCAGTTGCTTCTTATTTCAGAGTAGTTTTCTTTCCAACTGGTTAAGGTGTAAAAGCTGCACTCAGATCTCTAAGACGTTTTCTTTACCACACCAAACTTTGCAAACCAAGTTTGTAATCCTCTCTTCATAAGCCTTCAAGTCATCCAGGACTAGATGGAAACTTGATTCTCATCAAATCTCTCTCGTTTATTCATGGATCAGCTTGCTATCAGTTAAAGTCGCAATTTGAATCCGCAACGTAGATGGTTTATCCCAGATTTCGCTGACGTTTTGACGCTACCCAACATAGAGTTAAAAAGTTGAAGCCGTGACTAATCCTCAGATTTGCAGCATTCCCATGCGAGCAGAAAGTCTCAACAGAAAAAGGGTCATAGCTGATCAAGGTAGCCTGGCAGAGAGAAACAACCTAGCTAACTAGACCGTCGGAAATCGATAGTGGCAGAAAGACCAAGCTGTACATACGTCTGGGAACTCAACGAACATCATTATAATGTAGATTCTCTCATATCCAAGTCGGCGAAAGAGAAAGTAACACTGAAGGTACTAGTATAGCCTTTTCATCTATCTTTGTTACGAGACAGAACACTTTAATGCCGCTAGGTTGGTACATGTTTTTATGAAGCAGGCCTTGATCATGATGACCATGATATAATGCTGCTCTACAAGCCTTTATTCGTATTCATGCGTCACAGATTTGACAGGCAGTCTTGTAGAAGAAACGTGCAGTTTTTCCACAATACAGTTTGATCGTTTCCGTTGATTCCAGGGAACTCGGCACCTTATTAACATCACAGCAGAATGGCAAGGGAACTGTTATCCAAGCATGGAGCAGTACGCACCTCATGTCAATCCTTCATGTATATACCGCACGAAGCTGAACTTGAGTTGCAAAACTTCGAATTCTCCTGTTTCCTGTTTCCTTTCATCCACCTTTACTCGAACGAGCATATGCGTTCGCTTAAATGTATATCTTCTCCCTGAAAGTCAGCGTATAACGAGCTTGAGTTTCACGGTCAGTTTCTGGACAAGGAACTCATCTAATAAAACTGTACCTCGAATGCATCCGATATACTTGTGATGAATGCGAATGGAAAGTTTCTTACGAACGTTAAGTGATCAGCGATCTGTTATCGAATCCCGTGAAGTTGGCATCCCCTTTCGTTACGACCCGAAACATCAACTTGGCTTTACTGTTTGACAAGATCGTGGTACCCTGCAATCTCACATACTGTGCTAAACAGAAGGTCCAGAGGGTCCTGAAAGTTCCCCTAGGCCTGTATACGAGACATCGAAGCTGGCATAAACTCCAAGCATGATCAAGTTCCGAGACATGGATCTGAAATGCTCCTCTTTTGTGGAGATATTAGTAAAAATGGGCTTCATGGTCCACGTACAGCACCCTGTTCTGGTGAAACGCATGCGGATATGAAGGAAGCTGTGCACTTACACCACGAGTTCACATCGTGGACTTGCCCAGTTAAATTTCCGTACATGGACCTCTCAGCACATACCCGGACATTCCAGGCAATGATCATACCAACTGTGCTCTCGAGAAAAATGCTGTATGTCGACGAGTACAACGCTTGGGCATGCATCATTCCAGGCGTACGATATTTATGTAAATATCTCCCTACGGACAACGTCACCAGTGTAGTCTTGTCCTTTTGACTGCGACAATATTCCATCAGAAAAGGTCCACTCCCCTTGAACTTTTTACCATTAACATGGGCTGCAAAAACCGCTGTTCAGATAACAGCAGGGAACATCCGTCATGATAGCAGATATCTTTGTCTTTTGACTACTAGAATCTTCTAGCATCGTTTCCCTATACCATGAAATAAAACTTTCGTACACCATCTTCTAGCTAGATTCGATAGGGTGTCAAATCAGATATAGTGGCATAATCCATCTCATGCGACTAGTATACTAGTCACGTGCTCAAGATGGTAGACACCAAGAATATTTGTCTGTCTGATAGGTTTGTCATTAAATTCGAATGATAATCTTATGGATAATATTAAATATCATTATTTTTTTTATTTTCAATTGCATGAGATGATCTATATAAAACAATATAATGTTGAATTTAGTAAATCTACATTTGGCTTGCTACAAAGTTCTAGACTGGTTCGACTTATTTTTACCTGGTTTTCACAGCAGAACCAGATCAGATACTTAATTTGAAGAATCAAACTTTCGAAGTAAATAATGAGTAGCATAGAGGGGTGAGAATGTTTGCTAACTTTGAACATCAACACATCAAGTCCGTGAATGCTTGTAACCAAGTTGGTGACAAACGAGAATGTCGTTTGGTACTCACTACTAGTCGCATTAATGACATGTTAATCTCACGAGCATATTCTTCAAGTTCTTCTGTTTTACTACCTTTGGAGCTTGGCTTCAAGCAGTCCATCCCGACTTACGGTTGGATGTTGGGGGATTCTCCTTATGCAGATGCAAACGCTGTTGTCTCCATTCGTATATAAGACTAAGATTGCCATAGAGCATATAGACGGAGATGTTACTCACTGGTATTGAACTGCAATATAGAAAAGAAATGTACAGTATGAACTGCAGACATATCTATATGTGTGTTGTTTCCAGTGCAAAACAGAAAACTACAGTAGATATAAAAGAGCACTAGGATGGAGTTATGTGTTTGGTTCATAATTGTTTCACGTTAGAACAGTACTAAAACACTTGACTCGAAAAATTTGAAACCAGAGGAATCACATACTAAGATACTTATTTATTTTATTTTATCGAAAATAAGAGATGTGTACACGATTTGACAAATGATAACTGAAAGCTTATGCGAAACATAGTTTTGAATGCATACCAAAACCAGAAAGTGTGAACAAGCTTAGGAATTCAACCCAGTTTTGAGAAAATAATAATAATTATTATTTTTTTGAATAAACTATAGTTTGAGAGCATGAAATGCAAAAGCTTGAGATCATAGAAACACATTTTTAACCAGGAGTCAAAGAGACACACATACATACTGAAAAAACAACCCGTACGCAACCATGAACTTGGTGAAGTCAGAGAGACACGTATATAACAAGGGAGAAATCTGTAACTAAAGAACATGAAATCCACAACTCTTACGTCAAAGAGACCCACGAATGTAATGAGCACACAAAAGTCAGATGACGTGGACAAGTCTAGTTGAATTATTTCTGAGAGAATCCGTAGTTGGGAGCATAAAATCCACAATCTTGAGATCAAAGAGAAATACATATCTAACGAGGAGCAAAGATAATAATCATAGCCAAAGTGTGCAGATGAGAGGGCAAGGATGATAACCATACCCAAAATATGTAGACTATGGAACAGTGCTGAACAAGAAATCAATATTTTCTTGACTTGGAAAACATGATAGAATTGAGTACTCAACTTCCAAACATAGGAATCAGATATAAAAACCTCTAGAAGAAAGATCTGGAGTCAAACCTAACCCGACATGATGAAAACCTCAACAAGTAAAATCGAGCTACTACTCGAGAATTGCCGAAAAAAAGCATACAATAAGTTTCAAGGACCGAGAGCAAAAAAGAAAAAGCACACATGTCTTATGAACGTAATCATTAAAGAAGACAAAATAACAGTTTTGGATTTAAATATACCAACCATATCCCAACCTGAGTTCAGCGCAAAGAGAATTTCATTTGAAAGAATATGATGCAATCTATATTATAAATAGCTTCAGCAATGATTGATATTCAGATTATATCATGTACCAACTTCAGTTATAATAATACAAATTATTTTATTAAGATAATTAAAAGCAGAATATAGAAGCCTCAAGCACGATCTGCGAATTTTAAATTACATTATAAAGTAATATGAGTCCTCTATTTTACCCAAATAAATAGCAGTATTCCTTAATTATTGGTCAAACTAATTAAACCTTCTACCATAAATTAACTATACAACTAAGAAATAACATTATTATGTTAGAATGTAACCAAGCTATGCACTAGGAACTGACACACTCGATGTATGAGTGTGGTAAGGTGATATATTCACCTGAGTTCTAGAAGAAGATCTCTTTCTTATTAGAAGTTTTGAGGAGAGCTTAATCTTTATCTCCATCTTCTCAGAAGTTTTAGGTGTGATGTATCAAATTGCATGACATCAAGCAGTTGTCTCATGATATCTTTATTTACAAAACTGAGTAGTTTAGTTTATGTACAAAATGATGCACGCAGTATATGCTAATAGTGAACGGCAAGGCCAAAGAGTTAAAATAATTATAACTAATACACTCTCAAGCAAAGGATGAGAATGACTAAGAAGTTCATGATGTTCTTATTGTCTTGAGTGAACTAATCGATTTAGAAATGGGTTTCTTTCTGTTTACATGATAAACAGAACTTTCATGCAACCCAGGTAGACTCTGAGATATGATTTTACTTCCACTCATTTCAGAAAGATTTATATCCGTTCATGATTTAACTTCTTTAGTTTCCATCATGAATCATTCACGTAGCTAGATAAAGGCATGCAAACTATGGAACAAGAAACTCTCAAAGTTGGAGATATATGATTTTCAAGTCTTGTGAAAGAATTTTTTGGAGTCTTATCACCTAATTTGACTAGTATGTATGACTATGTCATAATCTTTTGTTAACCTACTATGTTGCAAGCTTTGCTTACGAAGTTGAGAAGATATATTTTTTGTTGTAATAGGGGTCTAGTTTATTTGTTAGTGAATTTGTTCCAACAAAAGAGCATCGTTTAAGCAACTGTCCCACGATTTTGAGATAGACTCTTAGTTCGACCATTTTCAGAGTAGGCTTAATGAAAACAGATACCAACTATGCATCCTGGAGATTCTACTAGATGGTTATAAGTAAACAAGTAAATTTCCTTAGACCTTCAATGATTCGAAAAGAAAGAGGATCTCTCTGTCAGTGAGTCTTATACGGTGATTAAGAAAAGTCAAACATTGTCACAGTACACGTGCACTCAAGAATTTAATTACCACAATATATACTCGAAACATGTCATAGAACACACACTTGTCGCATGCACCTCAACTTGCTCTTTGATTTTATCAGCACCCAACAGAGATTCAGAGAAGGCTAAGCTGTAGACGAGTAAGAAATGTCATCAATCGAATGAAGATTCAGTGACTCATCAGGGTCTTCTCGGTCCATGAGCTTTTTTCAGTTTCGGAATTTGAAGACAAACTCTCAGTCTTTGTGTAGTGGCAGATAAGTGCCATTGGCAACCAAACAGACACACATCACTTTGCTGAAAGGTATGTGAAAAAAAATACCAGTAACAAAAGAAAAAGAAACTAGAACCAGAAAATTTTCAAGCACCAGCTAACTGAGATAACAGACTAGATTTAGCCGGAGTATGTTGGAACGGATGTTGTTGCAGGTAGAAGCTTCGGACATAACAAAACTACATTAATGCTGCTATGTAAACATAATAGAACAAAAAAGAAAGCCTAAAATAGATCGAGAGTCGAAGAGCCTTAGGTGTCAAAGATATAAAGTGAAAAAATGGAAATATGAAATAGATCGAAGTGGATGTTGATATATCGAGAATCAACTACGTAGTGGTGTCCATCTGCCCTTTATGGCTCAGTTGGAAGGAGATTCGTACATAGCCAAGAGGTGGCAGCAAGAAAAATCAAGAAGGAATCATTAGTCATATGGGAGCAAGACGTAAAAATACTCGGACAATCAAAAAATAGACGTAGTGGGCAATGAATACATCACAGTTAATGACTATCGAAATGCTTCATATGATAAGACAGTTAAACTGATTGTCGAATACTGGAAAGAATATCCAAAAAAACTGAAAAAATTACGAGAGAAATTTATCCTTTTACGAACAACAAGTACTTCAAGAAGAAAAGATATGCTTGGAACTGAAATCAATTGACAAGTGCTTCTGAGACTATTATTTCTCAACAAATCTGGAGGAGTTCTTTGAGTCTACACCCAGACTGGAAAAAGAAGAACAAAAAAAATTCAATGCAGAGACTTGTTCACAACGGAATCTAAAGAGAGACCGGAAGTTACTTTGAGACTAAATCACATCCAAACTAAGTGCGGATGATATCCTTGTCCACGACAATACTAACAATGTCCATGTCGAAATCACCTCCAGCGTGTCAGTCGCTTCTAGCTTGCCCGGTAAAGACCCAATCAAGTAAGCATATGATATTAATCTGATCTCGTTTAACTTCTTCAACATTTCTGCTCAAGAAAGATTATGGGATGGAGAAGTAGATTATTAGATCGTTACTAGCTCTTCGACTCAAGCTGAGTACTACATTATTTTCATTCACCATTTAATTTTAACCTAAGTTGGTTGAAAATCTCCAAGAAAAGCAGGAAGAAACCATATAAAGACTTCTACAATGTATGATAATCAAGGTACAGTTTTCCTGTCCAACAGCAAGGTTGTCAAATTGGAAGAAATGAGTGGAGGTAATGGCAAGGATCATGTTGAAAGGGAGAAAAATTCAAGGATTTTTTTTCCATATATTTCACTAAGACAGTAGAATTTTCCATAAGACATACCAAGAACCAAATTCCAAAATATGAGAATCGTGCTTCATAGATCGAAAATCTAACATCCAAAGAAAATGATGTCTACTTATTTGTTTAATAAGTAGAAGGAAGGAAAATCAAAATAATCAAAGGAAAATAAAAGGAAAATAAAAATAGGAAAGAATTTCAGAAAATGACCAAGCAAGAAAGTGGAAGTGATATAAGTACTAGCTTATGTTAGGTGTAAAGATGAATGCGTATATGACGGATTAAGACGAATGCATATGTGACGGATTAAAAGATATTTGATTCCAAACAAAAGAAGAAAAGGATGAAAGGTATAAAGAACTAAAAGTAACTAGTACGGTAGTACCATTACTATCAATTATTCTTTTCTTGGTAGCTTTTCATATCAATCTGATTTCTTTGCATGCTGAACAATGTGTATAATTAATATGCAACTAGTACAGAGTGAGAGTGTTTGGCTTGCCCTTGAGAGAAATAGATTTCCGATGAAACACAAGCAAGAGTTGATCTACAAAGACATGGGAAATGCGGAAGAAGATGGCCCTGAATTTTTGTGGTCTTTATTACTGTGGAGGTATATGGGAACACCTTCCACGTCGCTCTTACTGATAAGGGTTCATTTTTCGGTCGGTAGCACATATGGTATGCTCATCTTATACTTGTCAGATTCTCAGGTAACCAAACCTCTATAGAGTATAACGCTATCAGACGCACATGGAAAGCTTAGTTCGACTGTCTGTTGATGTGAAGGACCTCCATTGAAAGTACCGTGCTCATTAAGGCCTAAGCCAAAATGCATTGCAGAAGCAAGTAGCAGCATTGACAGTCAGGAAATTAATCAGATCCAAATTGACTAGCTAGTAGACGCATGTGCGTAGTTTTTCTAGTACGCATACATGGGGTGAAATTCTTAGGTACTAGTGTTGGAAATTTTCAGACACACCTGATAGTTTACTAGCCGGTTGTCAAACAAACGAGAGGAGAAACTGTCAAGTTGTGAATCTGCTAAGTACGAAAGATTGTACACTATGGTGGTTTCCAGTTGACTACATTGATCTAAACTATCAGCATTACAGTCAGCTTGCTAAGTGTTTTACACGTCGGTATTCAGAGGTGCAAAACACAACTCAGGTTACACTTCACATATCCAGTATTTGACTCCAAAACCATATAATAGTTTGCTTTGAAGAGTCCTCTATTATATAGTACCATCACCCTTCATCGACATATTACTCAAATAAACCTCTTTTGATAGCGTTTAGCGGTATCACATGAAAATCATCATCGCCAACTATTTCCCGTACATCTATATGCGATTTCCTCAACATGAGATTTCCTCCTGACCTAGAGTACCATCTCCATTGTATGAAAAGCGTTGAGCCATGTATCCTGGAAGAATATTATCAGTCTGGAAAGCTTCTTATTTCAGATGTTTCACTGGAACCTTCGGAATCAAGTTATACGGAGCACCCAAAAAGGATCTATACATTTTGGACTCTGCTAAGGAGTCCACTGAATTAGGTTTGTGTGCACCTTCATATGTTCTCTTCTCTTGGAGCAAAGTCCAGTCATATGGAAACACGTACCGCCAAGAAGGCACCGCTCTACTGTAAGAAGCTTGATCACAAGCAGAAGTAACTATTGTTACCCAACAGGGTCCCGCAGCTCAAGTATTTACACAGGTTTACTGTCTCTCAAGGTTACTTCTGAATTCTCTAACGTTATGTTCCCGGGGTGTTATAAGTACGCTTCTATATTCAGAACTTATATATTCCTAATCTAGATGGAAATGAACTAAACCCTATGTCCACCATCTCCGTATCCTCGAAGACAAGAGAGCTGGAACCTCTTGAGCTGGCTCCATGTATAGTTGAGGAGAAAGTTGTGAGAGAAACCACTTTTGAAGCTAAGTTCTAGAATACATTAATTCAGTTTGGTATGTATCTAGCAAGCAGAATCCCTCATGGTCACACAAGGCGGCAGGTGTACTGTCAAATATACAAACACTCAGAAAACTTTCTGAGTGCTTTGCTTCAGTTCAAGGCCGGTGCTGCATTATCGACCGGTCATACAGCTGGCGACTACAGTTACATGATCAGCGTGGGTGTAAATTCTCTTGTAGTGGTTACTCAGGTCACTCCCGGCCTCGAGATTTATGCATTTCCTGCTTGGGAGCTCCACATGAAAGTAACATTGTGAGGAACCAACTCGTTATGACCATCAGATATGCGTTTACTCAATGATGATTGGTGGTGGAAAAACCTAATCACACGATTGAGATTTTTCCCCGGCTCAGGTGTGTAACCGAACAGAATTGTACAGTATTGCTACTCTTAGACATTTCTATTCGTTACAGGAACTGATATTGACTATTGGACAGAGCCAAGAGATGAACAGGAGTGACGATTACATGATCAAGCAGCTAGTGTGCGTGTAAACTCTTTTGTAGTGCTACTCATATCACTTCCGCCTCGCACTTTAAGCCTTCCCTGCTTCCAAGCTCCGCATGAAAGTAACAGTGGGAGCAACCAACTCGTTCTGACCATCAGATGCACATTTACTAAATCATGGTTGGTGGGAGAGACGTCGAATCACACGATTGGGATTCTTCTCCCGACTGAGGTATGTAACCAAACAAACTTCTACAGTACTGCTACTCTTGGAAGTTTTCACTTGTTAGAGGAACTGCTATTGACTGCTGGACAGAACCAAGAGATGAACAGGAAAAGGTCTTTTAAGCTTTTGAATTATGTATGCCCATAATAGTCTGTCAGTTCTTTTCTGGATATTCAGCATTGAATTTAAAAGTCATGCTCGAACTCTATCTACAGTTTGCAACCTGCGTTGAAATCTCCCCTAAAAGCTGGGCATGTAAACCGTATCTCCTACATACCTACTTCTGCGTTGCATCTATGTTAGTTAATGATGAGCTCGAGCTCGTTCTAGCCTCAGTTACCGGTACGTGTGCTCCGACTCATCAGTCTGAAGATTTGTCAACCTGTGAATCTCTTCTCTTTCATTCATGAATCAAATATTAGGTTTAGGTTTGTTTTATCTCACTGACGGACAGAATTGTATCTCTTGGTTCCATATGGGTCCTCACCTAAGGTACTCTTCAAATTACGCAAATGGTCGTCTTCACCAAAATCTGATGTTTTGGTTATCAAGAATTAAGGTTCTTCAACCACTAAACTGATATCGGTTGATCTAACTAGTGCATATTTTTAAACAACCAGGTGCGGATGCTGTTGGTTTGTTACCCTTGCGAATGCTTTCGTTAGGTTCACTTTCTAGCCTGTCGCCTTTGACAGATAGCACTCAGCACGTTAGACAATATCAATGACCCACCTTCCTCACATCTGATCCTCAGGACTCTCCATACGAGCAGATCGAACCTCAGATAAACAAGAATCAAACCTCTCAGTGAGCGTACAGATTTGATTCTATATCTTACTACTGAAACTTCCCACAATGATACCTTTCCCCACTTCTGATTTTCGAGGACATGGGTCCTCAAGAGGAGGTGGTCCAAGGCTGGAGACAATGCTCCTACACCTCTATCCTATCCTGTCAATCAAGGTATGTCTTAAATCAGATATGCAATACATGTCAAATTACTCGACTGTTGACTATCAGTCAGGAGGATAGTTTAGATGGAGACTGGATTTTCTGAGAATGAAGATGTTGCTCAAGAGGCCCGAGTATTTGGAACTTGGATGAGTTCTTCAATCACTTTTTGTAATATAAATTCGATGCGGTTGTTACAAACTTGTTCTTATGACAGACTACAAAGACTTGAAATGCTAATTGCAATTGACTGTGCCAGTTTAAATTGATCACAACTAACCACCTTGATATTACGCTTAACTGTGTTGTCCATTCACCATCCCCGGAATCTTGGGGGTGACTGTGTCCTTCATTGTTGCCTTCTGACACAAGTTCAAAACGTGGTCGTGACTTTAATCGTAATGTCTCCACTCATATCCTAACTTTTTCATTCGGCGCTTGAGTAATTGGAAGTTAGATCTTACTGAGCACTCACGATAACACAGCTCATGCTGCGTATCCACTGTCCCTGAAGTATGCCTTGATCTAACCACCAGCGCTTGCATCCCTTTAGAACTTTCATACAAGAAAACTGAAAGTTCGGACTTGCCAACTGCAAGTTGGACTTCTCTTTGTATGTGTTCTTCAAGCTAAGTTACTAGTTCTGCACGTGCTTTTTGGTAGTCAAACTAAGGTATACTTGAAAGGTAACCTGAAAATGGAGTTGATCATGAGCAACGGAAACATATGTTGTCCAAGAATGCTTGAAGCATTCTGTCTGGGCCCGGTAAGAATTCCTTTCGGCATTGTCGTTCTTGCAGAGATGCTTGGAATCTAAAGCTGATACTCTACTCTCGACCTGAATCTTATGTACACTAGACTTAAGAGAGTCTCCACAAGCTATTTAGATGAATACAAATGGTAAGGAAAAACAAAATTCGGTTCTATATCTCGACAGGAACATAACCTACTCTGTACTGTTTTGTTAGTTAGACCTGAAAAGTTCTCGTTCAGATGACATAAGCAAGGTTTTAAGAGAAGTTGGTTAAAACATTTTAAGATTCTGAAGTACAGTTGGCGCAGAGGTCACTTCTTCTTTTCAAGATCTGACAAGCAGTGCTAACTTTCAGTTTGAAGTTTGACCTGTATGTTAGAATGGTTTAACCTGGACTGTACCGTGGAGGAGAAAATCGGTGAAAGTTCTAGAGTGGTAAACGGAAACGATACACTTTTCCGTGCTGACAGCATTATGTTAGTCTAGGTCGAAACCAGCTGGAGTCGGAAGGTAAGACCTACTCTCACAACGTAAGTAGGTCTCACAAAAGCAACTGGAATCTGAACTAAGATTCCAGTTGCTTCTTATTTCAGAGTAGTTTTCTTTCCAACTGGTTAAGGTGTTACAGCTGCACTCAGATCTCTAAAGATGTTTTCTTTACCACACCAAACTTTGCAACCAAGTTTGTAATCCTCTCTTCATAAGTCTTCAAGTCATCCAGGACTAGATGGAGACTTGATTCTCATCAAATCTCTCTCGTTTATTCATGGATCAGCTTGGTATCAGTTAAAGTCACAATTTGAATCCACAAAGTAGATGGTTTATCCCAGATTTCACTGACGTTTTGACGTACACAACATAGAGTTAAAAGTTGAAGCCGTGACTAATCCTCAGATTTGCAGCATTCCCATGCGAGCAGAAAGTCTCAACAGAAAAAGGGTCATAGCTGATCAAGGTAGCCTGGCAGAGAGAAACAACCTAGCTAACTAGACCGTCGGAAATCGATAGTGGCAGAAAGACCAAGCTGTACATACGTCTGGGAACTCAACGAACATCATTATACTGTAGATTCTCTCATATCCAAGTCGGCGAAAGAGAAAGTAACACTGAAGGTACTAGTATAGCCTTTTCATCTATCTTTGTTACGAGACAGAACACTTTAATGCCGCTAGGTTGGTACATGGTTCTATAAAGCAGACCTTGATCATGATAACCATGATATAATGCTGCTCTACAAGCCTTTATTCGTATTCATGCGTCACAGATTTGACAGGCCGTCTTGTAGAAGAAACGTGAAGTTTTTCTACAATACAGTTTGATCGTTTCCGTTGATTCAAGGGAACTCGGCACCTTATTAACATCACAGCAGAATGGCAAGGGAACTGTTATCCAAGCATGGAGCAGTACGCACCTCATGTCAATCCTTCATGTATATGCCGCAGGAAGCTGAACTTGAGTTGCAAAACTTCGAATTCTCCTGTTTCCTGTTTCCTTTCATCCACCTTTACTCGAACGAGCATATGCGTTCGCTTAAATGTATATCTTCTCCCTGAAGGTCAGCGGATAACGAGCTTGAGTTTCACGATCAGTTTCTGAACAAGGAACTCATCTAATAAAACTGTACCTCGAATGCATCCGATATACTTGTGATGAATGCGAATGAAAAGTTTCTTACTGACATTAAGTGATCAGTGATCTGTTATCGAATCCCGTGAAGTTGGCATCCCCTTTCGTTACAACCCGAAACATCAACTTGGCTTTACTGTTTGACAAGATCGTGGTACCCTGCAATCTCACATACTGTGCTAAACAGAAGGTCCAGAGGGTCCTGAAAGTTCCCCTAGGCCTGTATACGAGACATCGAAGCTGGCATAAACTCCAAGCATGATCAAGTTCCGAGACATGGATCTGAAATGCTCCTCTTTGTGGAGATATTAGTAAAAATGGGCTTCATGGTCCACGTACAGCACCCTGTTCTGGTGAAACGCATGCGGATATGAAGGAAGCTGTGCACTTACACCACGAGTTCACATCGTGGACTTGCCCAGTTAAATTTCCGTACATGGACCTTTCAGCACATACCCGGACATTCCAGGCAATAATCATACCAACTGTGCTCTCGAGAAAAATGCTGTATGTCGACGAGTACAACGCTTGGGCATGCATCATTCCAGGCGTACGATATTTATGTAAATATCTCCCTACGGACAACGTCACCAGTGTAGTCTTGTCCTTTTGACTGCGACAATATTCCATCAGAAAAGGTCCACTCCCCTTGAACTTTTTACCATTAACATGGGCTGCAAAAACCGCTGTTCAGATAACAGCAGGGAACATCCGTCATGATAGCAGATATCTTTGTCTTCTGACCACTAGAATCTTCTAGCACCGTTTCCCTATACCATGGAATGAAACTTTCCTACAACATCTTTTAGCTAGATTCGATAAAGTGTCAAATCAGATATGGTGGCCGAATCCATCTCTTGCTACTAGTATACTGGTCACGTGTTGAGGATGGCCGACACCAAGAATATTTGTTTGTCTTGATAGGTTTGTCTTTAAATTCGAATGATAATCTTATGAATAATATTGAATATCATTATTTTTCCACTTTCAACTGCATGAGATGGTTTATGTAAAACAAATAATGTTTTATTGTTAAACCATCCATGCAAATTGAAAGCGGACAAAAAATGATATTTTATTTTCTAACAGAATCAAAATTCTTCCACGTGCAAAATCATCCTATTTCTTATCCAATTTGTCACGTGCACTCAATCATCAGAAGTTCTGAACTGCTGTCACACCATTCGTCGATGTATCTCCTGGTTCTGTTGTGGTCTCGTAAAACGCAAGCTGAGTACAGTCGCAAAGTACAAACAGTAGAAACAAACTCACTCTTTTTGTCATATCCGAAGATCTTATAGTACGACGAGCACTCCTTTATCGTAAGATGACTGATTGGGAAGTGTTCCAGCAAGGCTGAAGAGAGATTGAGTGAGACTCTGAGTTCGGAATACAGTAAGCTAGTGGAGATTGAAACGTCCCACACGAGCCAAAACGTACTAAGCGACTGCATGCAGGCTTGGCCGCCTCGTGCCACTGACTCCTCTCCTGCGGATACTGTATGAGGCAAGCTCTGCAGAGCTCAAGTCCGATCTTGCAGATGCATCTGTCAGAGAGATGCCGCCTTCTGGGCTTCAGAGACAGTAGTAAGAGCGTGGACCGCAGACCGACCTTCGCTAAGCTTCGAGTATCGGATTTTCTGGACTTCATACGAGTGCTATCATACGGCGGATTTATATACTACCCTGAAACACTAACTGAGGCGTTTTGCGAAACCCTACCTCATCCGAAACGACAACGTACAGGTACGCCATGTTCCACAGTCCTGTTAGATATTTGACTTTGGCACCCTGTGCAAGACCACTCGACCCCTTCCCCTGGCCACGAACCATTGAGATTCTATTATTAGCAGGTGTCTGGTGAACGCTCGCCACACTTCACTCCGTCCTTAGCTCATTGGCCACTTGTTTTATCATCACTATAAATTTGAATAATCTCAAATGCTAGGCGGTATGCTCTGCTGTTCAGAAGAGTCCAGTACTGCTATAAATGACTATTGTAAGAATCTCTGGCCTTCGTCCATCATTAGTAAGTGATTCTTTCCAATTCGAGTCTAGCTAGAACCTCTCATTGTCTTCCGAAATTTGCAAGCTAAGCAGGGCGTGGAATCCGTTCGTAACCAAATGGATCCCCACATTCCAGTACGTAGAAAGTACCTACTTTGATGCCTGGGAATCTGTGCGGCACGTGCGTTGTACATTCTCATTTGTTAATGAAGGATAGTTTAAGCAAAGTGTATACATATAAGTACTAACAACACTAGATCACCGTATATGCTCAACTGTTTTGGGGCTAATGGAAATGTGTTCGATCATGTTTGTTGACACATCGCCAGCCTCAAAGAATCCTGACAATGCGTCTGTTCTCTCTAGTAAGCATGCGCAGCTGTAACGAACTCGATCAGTTTCAGCATCCTGCATGTTGACTGCATTTACGTCAGGACTAAGTTGTAATGAAAGTTTATACTTAGAGCCATTCGCAGTTGCTGATATTTTCATCGGGCTTGATATTGTCAGAGAGGTTCGGTGATAACGGAAGCCAGCGCACCTGGTTCCAGTAAGCTGGAGTCAAGTTTCATCCAAGATTAAGAGGTCTCAAGTCAAATTTCGTTAAGCTTGAATTTCATCATTAGGATATTCCCGTCGGGACCCATCTTGCGGGTAGATGGACATCACATCGACTTCAAAGGTAAAAAGCAATTAGAACTGTACATGTGTCTTACTGGCAGCAGAGCGATAAGCTGAGTTGGTGACTTTTTTCACAAAAGATCTCACCTTTATCCAGTTCTCGCTCATGAAAACTTCGGAAGTCGCAGATTGATGTGTATACGCTTTATCTTTGACGAAGGCTGAGATCAAAAGCTCTCGCTTTTTCGTAAGAAAACTTCTCAGATTTCAGCTTTTTCAGCAGATGCAAATGGGCCCTTAGACTAGTGGAAAGATCATCAGTCAACTGCTAGATACCTCGCAAATGAGCTCAGATTTTACCCAACGTAGATGATGCAAAGCTTGTCAGCGTAAGCCCGAACAGAACCACGGTAAGTGAGATTTTTTTGGGTTTTGCAGTCCTGCCGAAGTAATGTCTACAGAGCTTACACCTAGAACACGCTACCGGTGGACGGCCCCATGGCTTCATAAGGCTAAAGTTGTGAACGGAATTGCACATGTATGCGAGATGCTTTTAATTTGCCTAATCAGTTCAACAGACTGATGACTGCAGTCAATTATGACTTGGGCCCGGCTTGAGTTGGCAGATGAACTGTTATCACTGTTAGGCATGCATAGACTGGTCAAACGCGTCCAGTGTGACTTATATTTTGCTGGATTTGGCAAAACCACAATGGTTTTCAAGGAGCGGGCAAGTGCTGTCTGAAGGGTTAGGTCCACAACAAGAACAGTATCGAACCGAACTGAACTCTTCTCAGAGTACCAGGCTACTACTATCGAACACAAATTTACGGACATTATTGCTTGTGAGGTACGAGTTGAGATGTTAAGCTTGTCTGTAAAGCAAGTTGCGTGTATTAATCCTTTTCATGGTGTCGGATTACTGCAAAGCGTGCATCGATATCCCTTCTCGTATTCTAGTCATTTTATTCAAATTTTGGATCTCTGATACAAATAGAGTAACCCCCGTTCTTCAGGTATCAATCAGTTAATTTGAGGCCTGGGAAACGTCCCCTCTTCTTTTGAGCAAACCAACGAAGCATTCTGGCTAGCAAAGGACGACGGTAGCCTAATCTGAGACGGTCTTATTGATCTGAGTCAACGATACAGTCCTCAGATTGAATAAAAGGAAATTTGAGCATGGGCGCAACACTTCTGAGGGCGCAACCGTGGGCGCAACTGTGTTCTCCTCCAGCAGCACTGATATTATTATACGTATGCATAATTGAATCGGCTCTTCGGCTCAGCTGGAAGGTCTATCCCGTACGACATCGCCACACAACTTCACAGGGCGTCTTTTTCGCCGGTTTTTGCAGCCTCGGGCCCGGAGGCTGCAAAAAGCCGGCGGTTCTCCTCCTCTTTTGCGGAGGACTACGGTAACCTCTAACGGTAGGTCTTCATCCATGTATGACTTGTTATTGGAAGTAAAAGTGCCACGTGATGGCTGGCGGTCAGTATTTCCAGCTTCTATTTGTCTAACGTTTCTTTCTTTTACCTCATAAAGGATGGTACTTATACACGTACTGATGTCTGAATCTTTATCTCTTTTGTTTTCTTTTCATTTTCCAGTTTTTCCTAAGTTCAGGTGAAAACAGGAGGCAAAGCCATTTCCTTTCGCTCCTCCCTGTCCAGTGATCTTGGCACCAGAACTTTAAGGTGGTGGGACCGGCCGGTCCTACGCTGCTGCTCCCTACACAAACTTAAAATGTTCATCCTACGGCGTTCTTTCCGGCAAACTGAGCCAACAATGCCCTAGAATAACCGGAGGGTGACGTAAACCGGAGAGGTGAACCGACCTCCTCTCTTGTTCTTTCCCCAGTGACGCCTTTCCCATATACTTTACGCCTCCGAGACTACGGTAGTCGCACAGGTTCCGAATTTTCTAGCACGAACTAGAGCGCGCAATGCAACGTTTCTGGACAAAGTGAGATCGTTGATCTTTGTTTTCTTCTGCATCCAGTACAGCTTGCTTTTCGGAATGGCCAAAATCGTCACTCAGTCGTGGGAGTAACGAACGAGAAAGTGGTCGTCTTTGTGTTGAAACTTTTTAATTGATTTTTTTTATTTTTTTATTTTTTATTTTTTGGAAATTGGAATGCGAATATCCGTCCGGGTTGCACGGCTCATGAAGTGTATCGGCGAACCCCAATGATGGACATCCGAGTCATGGCTCATGATCTGTACCTGTCTAACCACTGGTTCTCTAAAGCCCAAGGGCCAGAGCCTTGTCGCGTACCATCATACCCTGTCGAGTTTCGTCGCAGACTAGATTGACGTACACTACATGGATGGTTTTGATTTCCAGGATCTCGTGCTACATATGTAGATATGTCTCAGGCCGTTGATTCAGTTACTGTACCTGATGGTGCAAGTGGTCGGGGAGTCAGTCAGGTAAAACTGTGTTGTTCGTCAGCCCAGTTCAGACGTCATTCTTCCTCGATGACCTAAAAATAGCTACAGGTATTGTCGAGTCAGTGAGCATTTCATGCGTGAAGTGGCCAATGAAACACCATGATGAGGATGGAAGTTCATGAAACAGGGATCCAAGTCCCAAGTGGGTCTAGGTATCAGCCAGGAAGGCAGTACAGAAGAGATCCAGAGTCGCATCTAGGAATTTCTGTCCCGAGCACGCCAGAAAGGGAATCTTTTCAGAAATTTCCAACGCAAGACTTCCGCCATCAATGAAAGGGAGCTTGAGCAGCAAAGGCACAGTAGATACGAACAAGGTTTAGCTGTTATAGGTACCTAGGCCTTGCGTTATGATGTACAGCAGCAGATGCGGAAGCTGGCTTGACCCTTCGGAAGTTCCATAGTGGCCTGCTTCAACCCAAACACTAGGTGTCACTCTGCTGATCCACTGTACCACGGACCAACATCTTAGTTACAACGTTAACCGCATACTGTCCTCGATTGGGACCTTCAGCAGTCTGAAAGTGAACATAAGCTTGGAGAGGTTCGTTTGAGATTCTCTCATAAATCCTTGGCGTTCCAGACTCCCAACTACCATCTTCGCCCCTAACAGTATTCAACTTTTTCTCAAGAACTATTTTAGATAACATAGTGTTTGAATTAAGTATTACACTTATCTAATAAAATTTATGTTTAATATGTGAGTACATATCCTCTTTCCAAGAAGCCATGATTCAGTTTAGCTAAAGAGTGTGCGAGATGTTTATAGAGATATCAACAAGGGAAGTTGATGGAAGATGATGTTGTTCTTAGTCCCAAAGATCTTCCGAGACTCTTGCGCTGTAGGGTCCTTAGGACCGCTACAAGTTTTCAGATCGGTCGAGACTGAATGTTGTAAGTGAGTATGCAAACACATCAAGATGTCGAGACGTCTTTGATAGTAGATCAGGATGTCAAGATGTGCACAAAATAAATATAAAAGCGTGTAAATAAATATACAAATAGATGCAGAAGCAAAAAAATAAAATAAAAAAATAAAAAAATTACGTTAAGAAATGAATGACACATTCAGAAGGACGAGACTCTCGTACAATAGTATGTATAACACACAGTCTCAAGTTTGGACATACGTAACATTGGGAAAGACAACAGGGACTGAGAGTTATTAACCTATATCATAGACTCGGTACCAAAGTGAGCCATCAAGTACTGGATAATGGAATGTAAATCTACACAAAGAATACAAATGAAGAACAGATGAAGAAAAAAATTCAAAGATGTGATGAGATCTGTTCTCTATGATGCATCAGTATATTATGTGATCAGCACATCAAGATGTGAACGGTCATCAGGAGACGAGCACCATGTTAGGATGCATACATACATATGAGCGTCAATTTATGATATCGATTTAGAAATCCATGAGAGGGTTCAATTTCACGATAGTAATCACAATCTCACAACAAATAGCTTCATTCTAGTAACGACACACCATACAATAACATCAACTCTTTGAATAGAAGCAACTTTACACTCTACTGATCAAGAAGTGGCGGTAACTTGGATGACCACACTGTCCATCTCTCACCTAACCAAGTTTTGAACAAACCAAAATTTTGAATGGATACACCAAAATTTCTGAAATTTCATTTTTATTTTATTTATATTAAATATTTAAATATTTTTGAATCTTTAACAAAAATGATATCGCTACGTGACTATGAGTAGAATTTTATCCATGATATGTCAATTTGATGCATGATTGTCGACAGTTTCATCCACCGGCTCATCGCTGGTGGTCTGCAATGTCCTCATAGTCACCTCCGTAACCGTCGGTGGTCCGCCACTCCATCTCATTCCATCTCATCCTCGCCACCTCAAGCCAACGTCAGCGATTTGTTACCTCATCTCACCCTTGTTACTCCCAACCACCGCCGACGATCTGCCACCCAACCCCACTCTCGTCAACCTCGACCACGGTTGACGGTCCACCATCTCACGCTCGTCATCTTGGCAACCGTTGGTGATCTATCACCAAGCCTCGCCACCCCCGAAACCAACAGCGGTCCGTCAGCATGTGTCAGCAAACTACTTGTCGGTGATCCGAGTGGCTAAGCCGACTTCTGGTTGTTTCCGTATATTCTGCAACAAATAGGAAAAAGGAAGCTGTTTGCACCTTTTTGTCAAATTTCAATTACAACACAAGAGGATTGGAGGCTCTAGAAAATTAAGGGGATTGCTTCAGAAGAGTGATTGGAGTTTCCAACATGGAAGGTTTAAGAGATACTTTTAGATGGAAGACCTGAATTAGATCTTCCCTCGACTGGAAGCTTTTCCTGTGAGACAGGGGCTGCCGTGGTCGGTGGAGGAAGCTTCTGCACTATCTTCCTTCGCTTCTCCAGTTCTTCTTGCATGATCGCTTCTACTTCTTTTTTGATATCAGGAGCAAAGTACTTCTGATCTTCTCTGTCATAAGCAGGAGAGGAAAGTCACTCTGGAGAGGATGATCTCTCTTTATGCTACTTCTTCTTATGAGTCTCCTTGCTTCTTTTACGATGAGAATCTGACTTTCTTATGTTTCTGGTACTCATCTTGAGTACAACTCACCCATGATCTCTTCTGGAGGTCAGCTATCTAAATCTGAGCAAAGGCTCCAAATAGTGCCATCTGCCAAGATAAAAGGTGGTGCTTCCTCATGTGGCTTCTTCTTCTGGGCTGCAGACGTCTTCTGCAGTTGAGGCTCTTTTCCTATGCGCTTCTTAGGGTCTGGTTCGTCTTCCTCTATGTGTAGACAATCCGTGCAATCCCCAGGATCTTCTTCTTCTACAGAGATATATTGTACCACTGCTAACTCAAGTTTAGAAGTTGATGCTACTTCTGCAAGAGGTGTGGTATCTGCAAATCTGACCATCTGCCAGGTCGTTAAGTGTGAGGACTGTTCTCGTGAAGTGTCCTGCTTCTTTACAATTTCCACATAAGGGCACTTGCCCAATCTGTCTTCTTGGATGAGGACAGGTGGACCACCAATGTCATGTTTCTCCACAATTGTTACATACTTCAGGAAGAGGATTTAGAGGTTGTTGTGATGAAAAAGGTTGCGAGGGCATCCTGGTCTGTACAGTACCAGTCCTGTCCTTAGGAGTATAACGATTAAATTGAACAGACGGGGTAGGAGTAAAAGGTTGTACCGTCTCAATCTTGTAGTAAGATTCTCCACTTGGATCATGTATGTACTCTTTATCGTCTTCTTCCCAATCTGCCCAATTGACTGCTTGATCTTGTGTGATGAGGCTAGATTGCATGTAGAAAGTCGAAGACATATGAGACCAGTGATGAAAAGCCTAGATGTGAGAAATCTTGTGAAGACGTCAATCAACCGGAAGCTGTCTCGGGAGTCTTCCAGGAGGTCACTGTCATCGTAGGAGCCCTCATGCTTCTTTTGACGATTCGCAGACTTCGCTTCTCACGTATCTCTTCATCTTCTATTAGGAAGTAGGGTGAATTGCAAGGTGGATTGTCTTCTTAGGAATCCATGAGATGCCTTGCTTAGTTAGAATTGCGTAGATATAGATCGGAATACGTGATGTACTTAGGAAGCACTGTTAGAATTCTGGAAGACAGAATAGCTGTCTTTTGAAAGACTAAATTCCTCTTCTGAGAGTGGAAGTTGGACTGTGAGGGTCTGGTAAGGATTGAGCATTAGGCTCACCATCAAGTATGTGTGGTATAATGTAACAGAAGCTCGAAATGTCGGTGCATCCTCGAGGGTTGGTGTTATCACAAGCAGAGCTGATCGAGACCAAACCTTTCATCAAGGAGTTGAGCCTCGACTTCTTTACATGGGATTGAAATCTCGCTGACCAAGGTCTGCTGGAAGAGATCTGGACAGCAATGCCTCCTCGAAATCATGTACTTGTCAAGACAGAAGTCGCCAGAGGAAGACTAGCCTTGTGGACGGTGGAATGGTGACGTAGAGCTTTTCACCGACCTGAGAAGAGAACCGCGGATTAGGAGATGATGGCCTTCTAATTTTATCTCTGAGTTGTGGTTGTGACTGGAAGGGATCTCCCTCCTACGACTCAAGGCAATTGTATAAGATTGATGTCAATTTAGAATATTGTAGACATTACACAGAGGCTACACAAAGAGTTTGGTTACACATAGAGTAGGTCTACACCTCCGCTCTCAACAGAGGATTGTAAGAATGTAGACAAGAGTAGACAGCATAGACAGGGACCGACATCATCGTGCAGTCTTGCTTCTAGACTAATGTGTCGAGGGGTAGTGACGGAAAACTGATGGAGTAGCTTCTAGAAGCCAATGTAATTTCTTCTCAAGGATTGTTTTTACAGAAGCTTTGTCTATGTCTTCTGAGGATTGGGTTTCATCAAATTCATACCCAATTGTGCATGGAAAGTCTTTTTGTTGAGTGGCGGTGATTGTTAGAAGTTTTGCAGAGTCCAAGCTTGTCTCATCCAGTGGAGCACTTCGGATCCACGCACAAACTGTCCATGAGAGATTGGTCCCTTGAGTCAGAGTAGTCGGAGCAAAGACAAAAGAAGCTAGAAGTCTTCTTGTCGCACCAGAAGATGTCATCTTCAACCAGAAGACCACGGATCTGTAAGTAGATATTTGTTCTCCAATTTACTACGAGCAGGGATGGTTTGTTAGTCAAGATCCAAACTAGAAGTCTCTCAAAACTTTAATTTATCTCTTTTCTTTTATTTCCTCTTATTTTGATTTTCTCTTCTTCCTTCTCTTCCTTCATCTTTCCATTTTCATCCTTTCTTCTATTTGGTTTCAGGAGCTTCGTTCGAATATCAGTGAAGGTGAATGTCATTGTAGTGCTGCCAGAAGACCTTTTTAGCCGGCAGAAGCTTGGGAAGGCTACAGGGGGTATTGTGGTGCCCACAAATTACAGGATTCAAGAATTTTTGAAATTTTTAAGATTAATAACTTGTTTGTATAACTGAAGAAGCGTTGTTACTTAAGATTACGACTTCCTTAAAAGGAAGATGATCTTACGAGCTTTTTGTAATAAGAAGTTGACTTCTTCGGAAGACGACCGTCTTCCAGGAAGCGTCTTCTCGATTGTGTCTTCCGAAGACGGAAGACGGCTGAAGACACGTTGTCGGAGTATAATCCGTCTACCTAGGAAAGCGCCGGGCTTCTGGCTGTGGTTGTTCACTCAAGAGGTTGGCTTTCAGGTTACAACAGGGGCTATAAACACTCACACAGATGTGTAAGATCTAGTAATATACCCAGAAGGCGAAATTCAGGTCTAGCCGGCAGTAACAAGGTCCGACGGTGAACTTTGACACTCACGGAGGAAAACTATGAAGGTTTAGACCTCTAAACTTCCCTTGCATGCAAATGAGGTACTACTGAACTCACAGACGAAATTTCAGCCTGAGATCAAATTCTGACACGGAGATATGAACAGAAAAGTTTTGAGCAAGAAAACTACGGCAATTTCTGGTACCTAGCTGGCTATTTCAACCTATAACAGGAGTTAGGCTCGATCAATTTCAAAGTTTCTTACAGGATTTGCAGTCTATAGGGTGCTGAACATCCCTGTGAAGTTGGGACTCCTGAATGTACACAGAACTGCAGATCTCCTCCTCTGAAGTCGTTGCTCTAGATTAAGAGCTTTTCAGACCTCCTCAGCTTCAGCGGCCGCCCTGAATTACTCAGTTGCTCAATCGATATGAAACGTTTTGTGAAATCGTAGCCCTGCTGGCAGAGAACACAACCTCGAAGTTTTGAAGCAATTTCCTCAAATGTGCTGCGAGTGACACTGAAAACCCTAAATCCAACAAAAGTGATTCAATTCTAGCACAATTCGAACTTCAATTGCTCATAACTCCGTCTTTATTGACTCAAATCGATCGAAATTTTCACTGGAAGTGCTTGGCATGACGATTCCTCTCTCCCTGTGCTCTCAGATTTCGAAGATCCCTCACCAAATGCTCGAACTCTCCTTTAGAGCTTTGTTTCTAAATTTAGAGTTAAACTAAAGACAAAAACAGACCAATGGGAGTTCATAGCTCCACTTGGTTGTCCTTTAGTACCCTAAACCACGTGGCAACATTGTTTTACTCATAGGCTACCACGTCAAGCCCCCTAGAGTGCCAGCGTAAAACTTAAATTACTTAAAACGACACGCAGCCCCAAAAAATAACTTAAATCAGCTAGAAAGCGCGCATGGGCGACACGCAAATACAACCCATGAGCTTAAGCCCTATCAACATGGTAATCAACCTACTAAGACTCAAAATAGTGTTAACACCGTATGCAAAGGTGTCAAACATATATATAAACGACTAGAAGTAATATAAGCTAACTTCTAGAACTACTAAACTCAAGCGTCGGAGTAGAAATATAACATGTAGCCGCCAAGTAGCACGACAACGTATCTTTCGGAAGACGGCAACCGCGGAAGCTTCACCACGTAAGAAGTAGCTGCACCTACCAGGTAGCACCGAATAGGTTAGGTAGGTCAGGAGGGTCAAAACTCCTAAACTGCGGGGAAGATGCGCAAGAAGTGCATTAGCATATTGCGACTTCTCGCAGCAAGAGCGCTTCTGGGTTAAGAAGATCGATTCAAGAGTGATTGATTTGAGTGAAGGCAGCGAGGTGAAATTGAGTGAAGTCAGGATCGATTCGAAGCTAGAAGAAAGGCGAGGTCGAATTACTGAGAGCAGAAGCGTATCGAGCTCCCGGAAGCTGCTATTGGAGGACGGCTGAGTGGAATCAAAGGTGGAAGTCTTGATCGATTGCGGTATAGTAAGAAGCTGACAGCGGAAGCAGCTCAATGGGATCGCATTGGAGCTGGGACCAGAGCCGGAAGCGCGCGGAAGAAGAAGACAGCTCGAGAAGCAGACAGAAGATCGTTTGAGGTTCTTCCCATGTTCTCTTTCCTTCTCACCGCTTTCACCTTTTGTTTGGTATCCCCCGCGCTTCCCCGGTTGTAGACAACCCGATCGATCAATTCCCTCCCCACGTTTTTTCTTTTGTGACACTGGATGCGGAAGCGCTACCCAATTTCCGACAGCCATCGTCTTGTTTCTTCCTGAGTTCAATTCGAGCTTCCTTACCCATCGCCCTCAAATTGGAGAGCTCAACTATCAACTTCCCTACCCTACCATCCCTCTACTCCCGAAACCTTGAACAGAAGACGCTTCGGAAGATTGGAACATCTTCGGAAGACGCTTCGGAAGCCTGACTGTCTTCAGAAGCATGACTGTCTTCGGAAGCCGACTGTATACAGTTCGTATCAAGAGTAGATTTGCTTTGCTTTGGTGTTAAGAGAGGCTTGGTACGAATCTTGAGTGGCGTGGTGAGTTGTTTGTTAATTCGAGTTGGAAGTCGAGAACTAGGCCTGTGCCTCCCGGTCTTCCAAGCTTCTCAAATCCACATCTTCCTAGAGAGACTAGAAGACTGGAAGGGCAGGCAAAATGCGCGAGAAGACGTGAGGGTCCATTTTGGATCTCTTCTGTCCGACCTATAGCAGCCCATTCCTTCTTCTTCCTGAACTTAGGAGAGAGTCGTGAGAAGTCTTGCTGACAAAATCTGGAGAGAATGGTCGAGGGTCATGTCTTCTCATCATGCAGCAAGCTTCTTCTGAGTGTGTATGAGAGATAGGGGTCGAAAGAACAGAGTATGAAGGTTTCGTGTCTATTGTGAGATTAGATTGCGAGTCGGAAGCCGAAGATAGGTGAGACCAGTGAAGGGAAGCCTGACTGCGGGAGGTCTTCCGAGAACGTTACTTAATCGGAAGCTGTCCCGGGGGTCTTCCCAGAGGTCACTGTCACCGCAAGAGCCGCGATCATCTTCTGGAACTTGTTCATACGCTTTGCTTCTCGCACATTTTCCATCTTTTGATAGGAAGTAGGATGTAATGCAAGGTGGGTTGTCTTCTGAGGAATCCATGCGAGGCCTTGCTTAGTTAGGATTGTTTAGATATAGCTCGGAAGACGAGAGCTATCTAGGAAGCACTGTTAGGATCTCGGAAGACGGAGTAGCTATCTTCTGGAAGACTAGTTTTCTGAGAAGTAGAAGCTAGACTGTGGGCACTTGGGAAGGACTGAGCCTTCGGCTCACAGTAAGTGCGTGTGGCTTAGTGCAACAGATTTTCAAGTATGTCGATGCATCCTCGAGGGTTGGTGTTACCCGCAACAGAGTTGGCCGAGGCCAAACCCTTCCTCAAGGAGTTGGGTCTCGACTTCTTCTTGTGGGATTGGAACCTCGCCGACCAGGGTCTTCTGGAGGAGGTTTGGGCAGCCTTACCGCCTCGCAACCGTGTACCTGCGAAGACAGGAGTAGCTCGAGGAAGACCATCTTCCTGGATTGAAGATTGATGGCGCAGGGCCTTCCACAGACCAGAATCCGAGGACCAAGGTTATTGACTCGAGAAGAAGATCTTACCCAGGATCGTGACTGAGTGGCATGTGCCTGGAAGCACAACTTGCACAACTTGGGAAGGAACGGATGGAAGGTAGAATCTTACCGGGAGCCGCGACTTCTGGCGAAGCTGTTTCTACATCTTTTTCCCAAGGGGAAAGCGCAAAAGATGAGGTACCTTGGAGATCAAGACGTGGAGTTCCTGGAAGCCGTGTATGCTGGAGAGAACGTCAACTGGGGCGCATTCTTCCACGTATATGTACAGACGGAGCTAGCGTACTTAGGTACCCCGACAGGAGGACACTTGACACCTTTCCTTTGTTACCTGTACGTAGCCATGGGGGATCTCACGGAAGATCAGTTGGTGAAGTATGGACCAACAGGGCAGCATGAGACGAAGGAGGAGACCTCGGAAGAAGACGACCGAGCAGCAACCGTAACTCCCCCTCCCACTCTGATGCCGCAGCTGAGGTCCGGCACTCATCAGAAGACGCTTCTGGTGAGGGAAGACGATTCCAGTGAATTGGAAGACGCGACACCACCAAGGAAGATGGGTCCTAGGAGCATGCCTAGGAAGACCACCTCCTTCCCGATCATTCACTCTGGATCGGAGTCTGACTCACCGGAGGAGTTCTTGAGTACCCGAGCTGCGCAGAAGACCGCTTCTGCAACATCAAGGAGTCTTTCGAAGACTCGAAGGATGGATGGATACTCCTACTGCGATGCGAGGAAACGCAGTAAAGAGGACCGCTTCTACCATGGAGAGAGATCTTCCACCTCGGAAGATGAGAAGAGTAGCTTCTTCTCGTGCGCAGAAGCTGAAAACCATAGTGGTGGAAGAGGCATCTTTGCCTCTAGAAGATAAGGTCGACACCTCCGATCCGATTGTGGAGATGAACCTGTCTTCCGCGGGAAGAAGAGTGGAAGAGTTCAGTGCCTTCTTCCACTCAGAGATCCAGCCCGCTATGGAGTTTATCGAGAAGAAGGCGAAGGCTCAGGAGAAGCCACTACAGCCTGGATTCGTTCTGCGCACCCTGATGCGTCAAGAAGAAGGCCAGAAGAAGACAGAAGCGCTGGAAGCTAGTCTCCGCACCACGGAGAAGCTCGCAGCGAGGTACAAGACGGAAGCAGCCGCTTCTGCCAAGGAGCTGACCCAACTGAAGAAGAGCAACCAAGAGTTGCAAGCGCGTTTACAGTAGAGCGACCAAGAGGTTCTCCAAGTGTGGGGGAAGATCATCACCCTTGCAGAGGAGAAGACAAGATGGAAGACGCAGCGGAAAGCCGCAGAAGCTCGTGCGCAGAAGATACTAGCACAGTCGGTGGAAGCGCTTCGGAAGAAGTTCAACTTCACCGCGGGTAGGAAGTTGCTTACCTTGGCTAGAGAGTGGGACGATGAGTCCAAGGCGATGTTGGTAGAGTGCAAGGAGAGTATGTTCCGGTACTTGGATAGACAGATAGAGGGGGTGAAGACGCTCTATGGTCTTCTCTCGACTCCGTCACCGGTAATTACATCTTCCCAAGCCCTAGTATCATCGATCGGTGCCGACATGGAGAAGGAGGAGTTCGATCTCGCTGTGCACTAGGTAGTGACAGCGTTGGAAGCCGAGAAGACTCCGGAAGAAGCCCTGGAAGACAAGATGTCTTCTGGAAGACAAGAAGAAGAACCGTCTTCCCAGGTATTCCGTGTGGAGGAAGTGACTTCCTCTGACCCCTATGAGATCACCATGACTCCCAGTGTCGGACTAGTGCCTTAGAAGAGCGAGGAAGCACAAGTCGACCCAGCTTCTCAGAAGACGCTTTCGTCTTCCGAAGCAGAAGCAGAAGCAGAAGTGAAAGCCGAGGAAGAAGCAGCAGCAGTGACAGCAGGGCCAGCGAAGAACGATGAGGAGGAAGCCACCTCAGTGTTACCCGAGGTGTTCGCAGGGCTTCTTAGCTTATCAGAAGCCGCGTTAGGAGCTCCGGTAGGAGCATATCATGAAGAGATTACCTCCGAGCAATCAGAGTAGATAGTAACCACAACCGACGTTGACATATCCAAACTTAGTAGGACCGAACATGCTATCTTAAGGGTGGTAGTTTTCAGTGTAAAATTAGTTAGGATACCATGTGGCAACATAGGTAGCGTAGGAACAGCAAAGTAGAGGGCTAAACCGGAAAAGGAAACGACTTGCATGTGAGGTGGCAGCCTTCTGACAGCGCCCATCTCTCCCTGGTGGTCGTCTCCTCTGTTTTCTCGTGGCAGATGCATAAGTAGGATCGAAGAGTAAGAAATTCAGTTCTTCACACACACAAACATTTTACGATGTAGACTCATGACACATTAGACAGAGTGTACACATTTGAGGGGCGCACTAAGTACGTTGTTGTGTACTGTGTGCACACACACTACATCCGATGTTTGAGACATACGAATAGATTGGGATTATACCGGAGGGGTCTGCATGCTCGTTACCAGCAGTGGTTCGAAGATGTAGATAGAGATAGTGGACAGTTTAGGAACAGGGAACGGTATCCTCATGCAGTCCTGTTGGCTAGACTGGTGTGTCGAGGAGTAGGAGCATGAAGTAGAGAGAGTGAGCTTCCCAATGCCAATGTGACTTCTTCTCGGGGAATGGATTGCTGATTTGAGTGCAGAAGCTTTGTCCATGTCTTCTTGGTGGTGGGTTTTCTTGGATTCACTCCCGATTGTGCATGAGAAGCGTTCTTCTTGAGTGACGGTGACTGTCAGCAGTTGTGCAGATTCGTAGCTTGGCTCGTCCAGTAGAGCACTTCGGATCTACGTATGGACGATCTTATGGATAAGGGATCCCAGAAGACAGAGTAGTCAAAGCAGCGAGAAAAGAAGAAAGAAGCCTTCTTCTCACAGCAGAAGACGACATCCTCAAGTAGAAGACGGTGCAACTGTACGCACGTTTGTTGTCTTCCTCCCCAAACTATTACAAGCAGGGATGGCTTGTTAGTCAGGATCTGGACTAGAAGCCTGTCGGAATCTTAATTTCTCTTTTTCATCTTGTTTTTCTCTTGTTTGGATTTTCCCTTCTTCCCTATCTTCTCTCATCTTCCTCATCTTCTTACCTTCTTCTAGTGAGCTTCCGAGACTTCTATTGAGCTTCCGTGAAGATGAATGTCGTTGTAGTGCTGCAGAAAGACCATTTCCGTAGGCAGAAGCCTGGGAAGGCTAAAGGGGTCATCGAAGAGGAGGTGTTAGTATGGATGGGGCTTGGTTTTTCGTTATGTGAATGTTTGAGTGTGGAGAGTTATCGTTTGGACTTCTTGTGGTTGGAACTCCTCCATATTCTACTTCATGTTTGTGCGCCGTGTTAGCTTGCGCCGTGCGCTTGATTTTTGGAGTGAGTTCACTTCAGTGTACTGTCGGTAAAGAGACTGGACTGGATCAGTCAGACTATTTTTGTTTCTCTCATGGTGAGGTTGGACTAGCGACCAACAAACCATGAGAGGTTGCTTGTGGTGATGATAGATACAAGTTGTCTTTATCTTGACCGTCTTAGTAGGGGGATGAGCTCAGTAGGAGTAGGGTTATGCAAGTTGTGGTTACGGTGGTGACGAAGATTTCGATATTCTGGTTGGAGAGTGTGTTCACGAGATTCTATCATCACAAAGTTCTCAAGAAGATCTAGTGAGGACTTCTCGGACAAAAGGTATACACGGAGTGAGATGAGGTACCGACTACCTACATCCTTGCCGTCGGTTGTTCCAGAGGACGATTCAGATGCAGACAGTGCATTTTCTAGTGATGAATCTAGTATCGCCAAACCGTTGTTGTGAGACATGGACGAGATCTATGAGGTCACGAAGGGACCTCGATGATACTCGGATACTGTGGATATCATTGAGCTAGATGACTTCATCCAAGAGTTTGATAGTTTGTGCGATCTACAGCAGATGCAGAACCCATAGCTGTTCACACCAATCATGACCTAGAAGAGTTTGTTTCAATACTTGGAGAGATCGCTGATGGATGATTATCATGAGTTCAAGCGAGACTACAATGTGGAGATTGAGTTGTGAAGACAACATTGATCTCTCAACTACTTTTCTATCACTACTGACGTATTTTCAGGAGACGTAGCACCTGCGAGTTCAGGTGCCAATAGCAGTGATACATCCACCAAGGGTGCGTCCACTAGTAGTGGACCAGGTGGTAGTATGAAGGGGATACCATCAGAGTTTAATCCCATGGTTCAATTCTTCCAGTGTTTGAGGAAGAACTATCAGAGTGTGCGGACCGTCAAGTTGAGGAGTCTGTAGGAGTTTCAGCGGAAGACTGGAGAGAGCTTACGCGAGACGTTCACTCGCATGAGGTGGTTGATCAGTGTTACTCAAGGGGTGATGGAAGCACAAGCAGTCCAATTCTGGTATGAGATACTAAACCGAGAGCTGCGTAGGAGAGTCAGAGATGCGATTCTCCTTAGAGATACCGCTCCGATATTGACGGTTGTCTTTGGTCTGGCTGAGCGGATTGAGCTCAACATGGTGGAAGGAGAAGGTGGTGACTGCTGGGTTCAACAAGGAGGCATCACATGGAGCGACCACCTCTTCTCGAGGATCACAGGTTACGCAACAGCGTGGTGGTGGTGGTGGTGATAAAGATCGTGCTGAACAGTCATGATCTTATGGAGAAGGACCTAGTGGGCAAAAGCTCATGCCGTCCTTCTCTAGTCAGCAGCAAGTAGATCTTTGTTGGACGTGTGATGGTCCTCATCAACAGAAGGACTGTCCACATAGGAGAGGTGGTTACGAGACATCTTAGACGTCTCAAGCGATATCGTATAACATGTTTTCCTGTTTATTAATACACTGGGTATATGACTATGCTAAGGTATGTGGGTTGACAAGGTTGGCTCTAGATCTGGATGTTTCCACTCATATGTTTCACTATCTACTCTTCTCGAGTGACCTTGTACCTACTCGACTCAAGTTTAAAGTTTACTATGATCCAAAGATACGTATAAGTTGTAGAGACTTGTGTTACAAACAGATCTTTTCGTGCTCTAACTGAAATACTCAACTCTGTACTATCTAACTGAAGTAACTCCTCTATATCACTGCAAGCATGACTTAATAGTTTCCCAGCGGCGCTAGCTGCCCAGCAATCCAACCGTCACAACTTTATGTAGTACAACCGAAAGATGGTATAAGATCACTCAACCAACTTGATAGAGTCTCAATACAACTTGTTGTACACCTTGCTCTATTAAGCATTCGAGCAAGTTAAAGCATGCATGCTTCAAGGCACTACTCAGATCTCAACATAGCACCAACGACAGTAGTACCTAGCAGCTCCGAAGTTTTTCACGATCCATGCCCCATGGTTGATCTTTGGTCTGTAATGACACTGGATATCGATCCAAAAGTTGAAAGAAACGTTCACTGGATAGTTGAGATCCATTCTTCATCGCAACAAGATGTACACCGTCAGATTTCAAATCTCTTCGTATGTAACAATCGAAAGGATCAACGAAAGCTGTAAGTCCATCACTCATGAACTCATCACCAAAATACGCAACTAACCATTGTCGAAAATGATCACGATGGATCCAATGAAGCTTGATGTGAAATGGATTCAAGAAAGGAAGATCCGGAGCCGACAACAAACCTCCGTCCATAACCATCACTCCCGCAGTTCTTCACTCCTCCATGCAGACCACCGATAACCTCATGAATCACTCGCTGAGAGAGAATGTCTTATGAACCCTCGACCCACCATTTTATACTCAAATGCGGCAACAAAGATCACTGAAATGAACGTGCACAGATTGATGACTTGGCACGTTTCTCTACCGTGCGATTACTTAAACAGATAATCGTGACCGTGGCACCCATCACACCGTTCACCAAGTTACGTGATAAGGTTCATGAAACGTAGAAAAGAAACACAACCTAAGTTCAATGGGTATTTCACACAAGAGCCGAACCACAACACGACATCCATCTCTTCTAAACCTACGCATCCTTCGGTAAGTTCCAACACTTACAGGATGTGGTCGGCATCACACTATATCTTCGTTCTCTTCGATTGATGTCGTCGTTAGCAATATCTTCAACATCCAAATCTTCTCTGTCATCATCCAAGAGATCAAACTCTGCTTTGACTTCCTCCATGCTTATCTCTTCATCTCGCTTCTTGAAGAGTTTCACACGCCTGTTTGCAATGGGAACCTTAAGCTTTGTCCCATCAGCTCTCTTAGTGAATATGTGGCATTGTCATGCACGACAAGAACCACATACGGGCCAAATCATCGCTTAGAGAATTTTCTAAGTGCACTGTGTTGGTTGTCCAAGCTACTATCATAGATCAACACCCAATCTCCTTCCTTAATCTCCTTTGGTCTTAACCGATGACGCTTATCAAATCTGTCTTTGTTTCTCAAACGTGCCTCCTTCAACTTCTCCAATGCTATCTCTACATCTTCAGATCTTCTCTCTAGTTGACGAATTCAGACAGCAAGAAGATCTTTTGTAGACATACCATCCTCCCAAGGTAGAACACTCCAAGTAGGTATATGCTCCTCAATGGGCATGATAGGTTTTTGTCTTGGCATCAACTCCGCCGGCATATATCTCGTGATTGAACTATGAGTTAAACGGTCAGTCCATAATGCGAATGGAAGAAACCTCGGTTATTCTCTTGTCTTCCCCTTGCAAGCTTTCACAATAGCTTTCACAATAAGAGGATGACCATGTTCACTCTTCGCGTTTCCTTCTAGGTTGTAGGCTGTGGTAAGAGCTAACTTCACACCACAGCTCTTGAAGAACGCTTTAGCCTCATCAGTGTTGAGCTCTCTTCGTTCAGCCCAGATCTTCCCAACATAGCTATATCTACAAACCACATCTTCCAACAAGAATTTGCAAACTCCCTCCGTGGATTTTGTCCGTAAGGCTCGCTCTTCCACTTGGTTGGACAAATCTTCATGTGTCAAAACTAAGTATCGCATCTGCCATATACCAACTCGCATAATAACAAGATCTACTATCCACTTATAATACATTGCAATTGGATAAGTAGGATGTATCACATCTCGATGCTGAATTGCTGAATACTCTTGACAAGTTTAGCATGTCTCCACAAATTGAGCTATATCTCTATACATGTTACGTCACCAATATCTCTCCTTTAGTGTTGTAAAGGTGGTATAAATACCTCTATGCCTTGTCCACAAGCTCTCATGAAACTCCTACATGAGTAGCTTCTGCATGTCAACCTTGCACGCAATCCTTTGTGGCATCTTACCACCTTGCTTAGCTCGCTTCCACAAATAATCACCTTGTAGCAAGTAGTTATAAGTCTTCCTCTTGATTTGTTTAAAGTGAGCATCACTCCATCCTTGTTGTCTAGTCAACAAGCTTAGATAACGTCAAATGTTTATCCATTCTCCTTCATATAGCTCCTCCATGAATAGTTTCGAATGCGCACTCTCATCTCCTTGAGCTCTACAGAAAACAGTAGTGTCAACGTCTTCTGTATCCTCAAACATCTCCTCCTCATCCTCATACCTTGCACGAGAGAATATATCAACTATTAGGTTGTTCTTCCCTGCTGTGTGTTTGAACTCAGGATTTAAGACTTGATGTAATTAATCCAGCGTAGCATAGCAATATTAGGGGTGTTACAGTTGTAATCATCCCTAATAGTGATAAACAATCTGTTTCTATTACTACTGGCTCTCCAATCAAATAGTCTTTTTCGGCTTTCATAGTTGTAACTACTCCTCATAACTCTCTCTTCACTTGAGGATAGTTCCTATATCGCTCACTCAACACCTTTGCTCCAAATTTGATTGCAAACCGATTCTCTTCTTCATCATCTTGTCCTATTGTCCATACAATGGCTATCGAACTAGTATCAACAGTAAGTATTCATTGGTTTGCTGTCCTCATAGCTCACACGACGAAGTACAGATGGAGAAGATAACAACTGCTTTCAATCTCTGAATCACCTCAGTATGTCTCTCCTCTCATGCAAACCTCTTGTGCTTTCTCAACATATCATAAAGAGGATCAACCACATGTGCAAAATGTAGAATCCACACATGATAGAAGACACAAGCTCCAAGAAATCTTCTCACCTCTGCTGTTGAGCTACAAATATCATTCATTCGCTGTATGACATTCACTTTACTAAGATCAGGTTTAGGTCCAAACCATCCACATAAGTGCCTCACAATCACAACTTCTCGCACTCCAAATGAAGATTTGGCACCTGATAGTGTTAAGCGCGCCTCTTCAAGTTGTGATAAAATTCTGTCACAATCTGAAATGTGATCAGCAACAAAGTTTCTACACCCCTTCTGATCCATTGTCTCATCTTTCTCCTCCTCAATGCATCCTTTAATTGGAATGTCATCCAAGAAAGACATGGTCTTCTCAAGAATGAACTCACTGAGAACCATGTTCATCCCATTCATTATGTGCGCTACTGAGTTTGTTGCTCCTTGTGGTAGCATGCACATTCTGACCAACCTCAACGGTGTCTTCATGGTGGTGACATCTCTACTTTGTTCTGCAAGTTGAATCTGATCATATCTAGAGTAAAGATCTCTTATAGAGTAAATAGCCCTTCTAGCAAACGCTTCAGCAAACTCTCTTACGATAGATCTTATGTCTGTATTTCTGATAGTCACTTGGTTCACAGCTGCATATCTTGGATGAATCGTAATGCACCACTCTTCTTTGGTACTATAAACCAACGACTAGAGTATGGTGCAAATGATGGTTCCAAGATCTTCATCTGCATCTTCTCCTTCAAGAACTCTATGAGTTCGGTAGATGTGCTCTAGGTAACGGAATTGACCTCAAGTTCCAAAGAGCATGTGGAACTCTGAATATGATCATTGGTGTCACAATGATGAGATCTACCCATCTGATTTCTGAGGTTTCAAAAGCAAAAGCTTTCCCATGCCTAGTTAACATCTCCCTAAACCTATTCTCCTCCACAGGTAAAAGAAAATCTGCAGAACCAACCTTCAACTCCTAAAGTGCAACTTCTATGAACTTGTGACCGACCCGACTAAGATCTCTCAAGCTTTTCTCCTTCGAAGATTGTTGGACTCGCTGGTTAGAATCACTAGGTAATGGTTGAGCAACAGATTTTACCCTCTTGTCTATCATTTTGTACCTAGTCTCAACTCTAACTTCAAGATCTAAGAATAACTCTATAGTTGTATAGAGCTCCCTAGAGTGTACGTCCACCACCTGATCCTCATCTTCTTGCTCATTCATAGCAAACTCATCGTTGAAATCTCCCAATCCTAACTCCAAATAAACACCTTCTATCTTATCATCCTCTTCAAGCACACCAACTCTTTTCAGGTCTTTTTCAGTTTTTTGCATAACATTCTGCTCCCACTTCTGCAAGTCAGCAAGTCGTGTATGTGTAGCAAATCCATTTGCAGAAAATCTCACAACTCTTGTATGAAAGACACTTCCTTTCGCTAACGAGAGTACCTTCTTTTGTGTATTGGTATCACTGTACTCTCGCTCTATAGTGACCTTGTGAAAAAATCCTTGAACTCTTCAGTGACTCTAGGTAGAGAACCACTCCTTAAGTACTCTCGATTGTGCTCATGATTAGGAGGTACAGTTAAGAACATTGCTCTCTTACCGTGTCGATTTCTAATCCGAGCATAAGTGGATCCATCATCCAACACCTTCGTCTCCATCCTTACAATAGTAGTGTAAAGTTGACCGAGTATGATTGGATATGATCTATTGTCTTGAACAAAGAAATTTTGTTTAATAACTACATCTCCAACCTTCACTCTTACATCAAGACAAGCTCCATGGAGTTCTCCTCGTGTGTTAATCGTTGTCCGGATCATCCAACCATGCTCTGTGTCAATTGACCACTTTCCTTGCTTGTAGACATCCTTAGACACAATGTTAATCTCAGATCCATAATCAATGAGAGCAACCATCGGATCTGCCAGATCTCCTATCTTCACCAAGGTTTTCGTACTAGCTCTAGCCCAATGATCCCTAGTGTAGTGACTGTGAGCTTTATCATCTCCCTCATCTTCATCTATAGCAAATCGAACCTTCTGATTGGTGCAACATTCAGCTAACTCTAGCTCCTCTTTCTCCATTATTCTTGTGTCTAGAGCATTAGTCATAGCACTCTCCTATCAATTGTCTCTTCCGCTTGATGGTGTCAGTAATGACATCATGACAATTCCAAGGACCTTTCGTAGAATAAACTCAATCTTCGCATTGAGCACTCTCTCTTCTAACACTCCCTTCAAGTCTGTAGCTGTCTCAATATTCGATTGCAACTTGTAGGTAGAAAGTTTATTTTTCTTACTCCTTTCTGATCTCTCTGGAATAGATGGTGAGACTTCTGTACCAGGATTTCCTCTTTAGCACATTGTAGCATAAAAGATTTCGTTCCCCAAGAAAATTTACACTAGTATCGTTGCTCTAAGTTCTAAATCTGTCCAAACTCACAAACACGCGAGATTTATCTAGAAATCTCGTCTTCTCAGAAAACCACACGTCTTCTAGATCCTTCAGAAGGTGCTCTAGGCCTAAATATACAACTACTACCTGAAATATCACACAGTTATCCACTGAGAAGTCTGAGAAGACGCTTTTTGCTTCCAGACCCACGACTTCTAGTCTTCTCACGACGGTCTTCTCGAAACAATTCTCGGCTTCCGGAGGTTCAACTCGGCTTCTGACACCTCCAAAAGACTGTCCCTGCTTCGTAGATGTCAAATTACCCATGTCTATCACACATTGCTCTTCTAATTTTCAATTTTAGATTAATCACAGGGTGTATGCCCCTTGTAGCCTTCCCAAGCTTTTGCCTACGGAAACGATCTTCCTGCAGCACTACAACGACATTCACCTTCATAGAAGCTCAATAGAAGTCTCGGAAATCAAGTAGAAGAAGGGGGAAGGATGAGAAGATGAGAAAAGATGAGGAAGAAGAGAAAATCCAAACAAGAGGAAACAAAAGATAGAAAGGAGAAATTAAGATTTCGATAGACTTCTAGTCCGGATCCTGGCTAACAAGCCTCCTTGCTTGTAGTAATTTGGGGAAGAAGATCACAAATCTTGCTTACAGTTACACAGTCTTCCAATCGAGGATGTCGTCTTCTGTTGTGGAAAGAAGGCTTCTTTCTTCTTTTGCCTTTGTCATAAAATTTGACCAAGAACAGATCCAAACAGTACTAATCCGCACAGCAATCAACCACACGACCAAAAGAACCACTCCACACACGCGCGTACCCACAAATCAAAGATACCAACGATCTACAAACTCCGGTGATACCACCGGCAGAAATCTACGACCTGAAAGCTCTCAATCATATCTCACAATTCGAGTTCTTCGAGTGATAAACGATACTTCACCATACCAATTGGCACTAAACAACCACTAAAGTCGAGCCAAATCTACTCTGTGCTCGCATAGAATCTAGATTACACTCAGCAAGACTATCCACCATAGCTAGGAGCTTGAAGGCTCAACTCGAAGAACTAAGGCCTCCCAAGCCCTACCTGCGAAGTATACCCCTAGTGGACTATCCCAAGAACTCGCCCTAACAGCACTAACGACCTTATCAGGATTAGCCTCTCTGCACTCGGTCAACCTAGCCGAGGTGTTAAACTGACGTGTTCTTTCTCAATTCCTTGTAGGAAGCTTGTCTACTCTCTTCCTCTCTCTTGGAATTTCATGAGTGGATTGCAAGCGGAAGCGCTGTTCAAATTTTGGCAGCCTTCTTCCAAATCTCACTTCTTGAAATCGAATTTGATCTTCCCCCTCTGTCTTGAAACTATTTGTTTCTGCCTATCCACTTCCTTACCCTATTGTGCTTTTGTCCCTAGAATCCATTGACAGAAGACTTGTTTTAAGTCTGGACATTTTCAGAAACTGAATTTTGAATTCACATCAAGTAGTATGGATTTGATTTAAATTGCGAGAATCTTGATGTGAATCCAGAGTGGAAATTAGTTCGATAAGCAGGAACTTGGGATTCAGACGAATGTTGTTGTAAGACGTGAAGTGTGATCTGGGAATATGCAAGGTATCTGTCTGTGGAGAGGTACAGCAAGACTGTGGACCTATTCGATAAAAGTCTAGTGTCCTCACTACCCAACCTATCAGATTTTTTGTCTCAAATTCTGCTGTTCTCACATGATCTTAAGTGTAACGCATGTGCATCGCATAACACAACTTGGAGTTCATCCTTACTCTAAGTACCCTTTGTGATCTAAAACATACACGATAAATGTATGTTTTAGATCACAAAGAGTTTCAAACAATCTTTTGGCAATACACTCTTCACAATTTCTCCTCGATTAAACTACCTAAATGCTCAACTCTGATCTCCTATTGATCGCTGATACGAGCTTCATTCATGGAAAACCTCACAGCAAAGGATAGCCTACTATACAAGCTTCCCAACAAAGTAAGGCATGCATGCAACAAACAGCCAGGGAGCTCGAGGCGTGATGTCGAAGATAACGATACCTCGTAGGTAGAGATTTCCAATCAGCGACTTCGACATGATGTAGTGCTTTCATTGATCACGATCCCCGTAATAATCTCACAATATAGCTTCCTTGCCTCCCTTGCATCACCTCCAAGCCCCAAGTCGTTTGGTCGAAGTCAACCAAGTAGAAGAAGTCACTCTTCTCTTTCTAAACCCATTGTAAATTGAACTTCGGTGACCTCTTGCTCCCCACTCGAACTTCCAAATAGGTCCAAACTTCACAGAAAATTCTCTCTGACCCCTGACTACAACCCTCTGAAATTTCAGATTCAGATCTCAACCCATTTGCCCGGAATAGACCAAACCTTTCTTCTGTGTTAACTTATGAGCTTTACAGACTCCGGTGGCTAAAATCCACGACCCCAACACTTTCTCTCAACCAAACGAGCTGAAATTTCACATGCAGTAGGCTGATAGGTCACACCTCAATCCTGGAAATTTTCACTCAGATATTCGACTCCATGCTCAAGAAACAACTCGATCCTTAGATTCAAGCAAAATGGCTTAATTTTTATCTTGTCATTGTTACAACTAAAGTCCATCGACCATTACGAGGTCAAAATTAACCCAAATGTAGGACTATTTGACATCAGTGCAACCAGCACGGTGTCAGCTACTTGATCCCTTTGACAAACCAGAACGATCATCTTTCGAACTCTCGAGACATTCAGAAAAATGACTCGGGATACATATTTTATCCCCTTAACATTGAACGAATTGCAACTCTCCACTTAGCGCTCCAAATCGATCGATCGACCCCTCCAGTTTGTAGCCCCGCTCGAGAGCTTTCCAACGAGACCTCAGACTCCACGAATGACCCACGGGAATGACTCCGAAATCTTAAAACCGTCCTCAGAACTTGAATGAACTTGATTGGTAGAAAATGGACGTCGAGTTCATCAACTGTCGTAAGACGTGAAGTGTGGTCTAGGAATACGCAAGGTATCTGTTTGTGGAGAGGTACGACAAGACCGTGGACCTATTCAATAAAATTCTAGTGTCATCACTACCCAATCTATCAAGTTTTTTGTCTCAAGTTTTACTGATCTAACCTGATCTTAAGTGTAATGCATGTGCATCGCATAACACAACTTGGAGTTCATTCTTACTATAAGTACAAGAAGGATTCATACACGATAAATGTATGCTTTAGATCACAAAAGGTTTCAAACAATCTTTTGGCAATACCCTCTTCATTATTTCTCCTCGATGAAACTATCTAAATGCTCAACTCTGACCTCCTATTGATCGTTGATACGAGGCGAAGTGAGAAGAACCTCGGAATGTGCTGGTGTCGATGCGCTACGCTTCTACTCGGTCTCCAAATGCCTCCTGCGCATGTTCTGTTGTGAGCGCTTCCGTCTGCTGTCAACTCATGAGCGACCTCTCCTTGCTAAGAACCATGCATTCTCGTACTACTTCGAGCTCTGCTATCTGCTGCTTGAAGCTCCAATCTTCGATTCTAGAGTTTCAAATCCCACAATCCTTGAGAAATTCTGTCTGCTTGTATCTTAGAGCTCTCTTCTTGCTGAAAGACGGTCGTCCTCACAACCTCTCACTGCAATTTCTCTTCGCGCACCTCTGATGTCTTCCTTGATGTGGGTTTGAATTCGAGTAGGAGAAAGGAACAAAAAAAGACATGGTGCTTCCGCGCCTCTTCTCTGATTTGGTAGTTTTTCTGTCTACTCCCCAGCTGTCCGCGTTTTTTGGTAAGTGCCTTGTCAGCCCTGACCCTATCTACAGCTTAGGTGGCTGCCCTTTAGGTCCACCAAACACCTACTTATTCATCCAGTTGGTACTAGGTTGGTATCTCTTGCAATTACAAGTCCTCCCCTAGAAGACTCGCACTGTGTCTTATGGATTCCTTCTTCCAGAAGACGTCTTCCGGCTTCTCTTATAAAATCATTTTAAGTTCATCTTCTCACTAAGCAAGGAGTAAACTTAAGTAACAAGGTTAATTCAATTATATATACACGACGTTAACTAAAAATTTTGAAAAATTCAAAAATTTGTAAATTGTGAGCACCAGAGAGGAGATGAGTGGGTATAACCTTAATTCTATGATGCATAGAGAGAGTTTGACGTGACTAGAGTGTTTGTTGCCAGTTAGCATTTCAGTATGGTTGAATAGAATATTGCTTGTTGTACACTTGGGTATGTGTATGAGATTATATGTATATTGTGTGTATGTGTCGTTTGATCTGGCAGCTTTAAGTTGCACAACGACAAACGAGACGTATATTACCAATGGAGAATTTATTTTGTTCACGATCTCATTTAGGAACAAACTCTTCTTCGTGGGCATAAATTAAACAATTATGCATATTGACCTCTCCTCGGATGATAGAGAAGGTGAATATGCACGGTGTCGGAGTGTGATCCGTCTACCTAGGAAAGCGCCGGGCTTCTGGCTGTGGTTGTTTACTCAAGAGGTTGGCTTTCAGGTCACAATAGGGCTATAAACACTCACACAGATGTGTAAGATCTAGTAATATGCTCAGAAAGCAAAATTCAGGTCTAGCTGGCAGTAATAGGATCCGGCGGCGAACTTTGACACTCACGGAGAAGAAAACTATGAAGGTTTAGACTTCTAAACTTCCCCTACATGCAAATGAGGTACTACTGAACTCACCCACGAAGTTTCAGCCTGAGATCAAATTCTGACACCGAGATGTTGACAGAAAAGTTCTGAGTAAGAAAATTGCGGCAATTTCTGGTACCCAGCTGGCTATTTCAACCTAGAACAGAAGATTGGCTCGATCAAATCCAAATATTCTCACAGTATTTGAAGTCTACAGGGTGCTGAACATCCCTGTGAAGTTGGGACTCCTGAATGTACACAGAACTCCAGATCTCCTCCTCTGAAGTCGCTGCTCTAGATTAAGAGCTTTTCAGACCCCTCCAGCTTCAGCGGCCGCCCTGAATTACTCAGTCACTCAATCGATGCGAAACTTTTTGGGAAATCGTAGCCCTGCTGGCAGAGAACACAACCTCGAAGTTTTGAAGCAGTTTCTTCAAATCTGCTGCAAGTGACACTGAAAACACTAAATCCAACAAAAGTGATTCAATTTTGGCACAATTCGAACTTCAATTGGTCATAACTTCGTCTTTATTGACTCAAATCGATCGAATATTTCACTGGAAGTGCTTGGCATGACGAGCTCTACCCTCCTGTGCCCTCAGATTTCGAAGTCCCCTCACCAAATGCTCGAACTCTCCTTTAGAGCTCTGTTTCTAAATTTAGAGTTAAACTAAAGATAAAAATAGATCAATGGGAGTTCATAGCTCCACTTGGTTGTCCTTTAGTGCCCTAATCCACGTGGTAACTCAACTTCACTCAAAGGCTACCACGTCAGCCCCTAAAGTGCCAGCGTAAATCTTAAACTTCACGCGAAGGCATGTAAGTTAACACGTAACCCTAAAAGATAACTTAACCAATCTAGAAAGCGTGCATGAGCAACACGTAAGTACAACCCATGATCTTAAACCCCATCAACATGGTAATCAACCTACTAAGACTCAAAATAGTGTTAACACCGTATGCAAAGGTGTCAAACATATACATAAACGACTAGAAGTAATATGAGCTAACTTCTAGAACTACTAAAATCAAGCGTCGGAGTAGAAATATAACATGTAGCCGCCAAGTAGCGCGACATCCACCCCCTCTGAACTTGCACATCCTCCGGTATGTGCCATCCAGATCAAGACTCTTCAGCTTCGGCTTCAAACTCATCTTCAACCTGCATTGAGTCTTCAGCTTCATCCTCTGTAAACTCTGCAACGTTCTGATCTTCCTCTTTCCTTCTAAAGAGCTTGATTCTCTTTCCTGCGATTGGTATCTTGAGCATTGCACCATCTAATTCTCTCAAGGAGTATGTGACATTATCATAAACTTCTAACACCACATAAGGTCCAAACCATCTCTTGGAGAACTTCCTGATAGTGCTCTCCTGATTATCAAGACTACTATCATAGACTAACACCCAATCACCTTCTTTAACTGGTTTGGGTCGTAATCTATGCGTTCTATCAAATCTGCCTTTGTTTCTCTCTCTAGCAATCTTTAATCTTTCGACAGCTTTGGCAACATCCTCAGGTCTTCGTTCTAACTGCTGGATCCTTAATGCAAGAAGATCCTCCGTACTTCTACCATCTTCCCATGGCAAAACATTCCAAGTAGGCACAACCTCCTCAATCGGCATCACAGGTTTCTGTCCTAGTATCAATTCTGCTGGCATGTAACCTGTAACGGTACTATGAGTTGTACGGTCTGCCCATAAAGCAAATGGTAGCAGTCTAGGCCATTCACGGATCTTACCCTTGCAAGCTTTTACCAAAGCTTTGATGATTGGCGGATGACCTCTTTCGCTCTTGTCATTCCCTTCAGGATTGTAAGCAGTGGTTAACGCCAACTTGATTCCCAATCGCTTGAAGAACTCAATTGCTTCTTGTGAATCCAGCTCGCCCCTATCTGCAGTGATCTTTCCCACACACCCATACCTACAAATAACATCTTCAAGTAGAAAACGGCAGACACTAGCAGTGGTCTTCGTCCTCAAAGCACGGCCTTCAACTTGGTTAGATAGATCTTCTCTAGCCAAGACTAGATACCTCATTTGTCCAAGCCCAAATGGCATAGTTACCAGATCCACTACCCATTTGTAATGAATGGCTAAAGGATAAGTAGGATGCAATCCATCACGATGACGTATGTTGGAATACATCTGGCAAGATATACAGGATGAAACAAACTGTACTACATCCTTATACATACCCTTCCACCAATACTTCTCCTTTATCTTGACAAATGTAGCCCAAACTCCTCTATGACCGGCCCATAGACTCTCATGGAACTCTTTGATCAGCTTCTGTTGCAATTCCAAGTCACATACCACCCGCTGTGGAACACCTCCTTGTAGCTTAGGACGCTTCCATAGATGTCCTCCATATAAAAAGTACCCATAAGCTGTTCTACGGATCCTCTTGAAATCTGCATCAGACCAGCCTTCTTGCCTTTCCAATGAACTCAAATAGCACCCAAGATCCAACCACTCGCCATCATACATAGTTTCTTCAAATAACTCCAATGGAGCTGCAAAACAACTTCTATCCTTTCTAGCAAGAACACTAGAATAGAACTCTGTTCCCACATCCTCCTGGTCATCTATCATTCCCTTCTCATCGTAATACCTAGCCCTTGATAACATATCTGCCACAGGATTGTTTTTTCCTGCAATATGTCTAAACTCTGGGTTCAAGGACTTGATATATGCTATCCACCTCAACATAGCAATATCTGGAGTTGTACAGCTAGTGATCATTCCCAAAAGAGGTAAACAATCTGTCTCCACAACCACAGGTGCTCCTATCAAGTATTCCTTGTCACTTTTCATCGCAGTAACTACTCCCCATAGCTCTCTCTTGACCTGAGGGTAGTCTCTCTGTCGTGAACTTAACACCTTAGCTCCAAAACGCACCACATATCTATTTCCATCCTCATCATCCTGTCCTATAGCCCATCCAATGCCAATAAGACTAGTATCAACAGTAAGGATAACAGATCTGCCCAACTCATATGTTACCTTCCGTAGAGTTGGTGGTGAAGACAATAGATCCTTCAACTTCTTCATAGACTCGCTTTGCTCCTCTTGCCACTGAAATCTTTGCCCCTTCCTCAGCAACTTGTACAACGGATCTGCTACATGTGCAAAGTGTGGAATCCATATATGATAAAACACACATGCACCTAGAAATCTTCTCACCTCAATAACCGATCCACACGTCTCCTTCATTCTTCGAATGGCATCAACCTTATTTGGACAAGGTTTCCGATCATAAGATCCACATAGGTGCCCCACAATCAACACCTCTTGTCAAAGGTTGTCCTGATAAAGTCAAATGAACCTCCTCCAGTCGACTCAGTATCTTATCACAATCAGCTATGTGATCTGCAACAAACTTACGGCACCCCCTCTGATCCATTACCTCATTCTCTCCTCCTCAGCACACCCTTTGATCGGCACATCATCAAGGAATGGCATAGTTTTTTCAGGAATGAAATCTCTCAAAACTTTGTTCATGCCATTCATCATATGTGCTACAGAATTGGTAGCACCTTGTGGCAAGGTGCACATCCTCAGTAATCCCAAAGGTGTCCTCATTGTAGTCAAGTCTCTACTTTCAGAGGATAACTGAAACTGATCATAACCTGAATATAAGTCTCCCATTGAATAGATAGCACGACCAGCAAAAGCCTCTGCAAACTCGTCTACAATAGGTCCTATACCCATATTCCTGATAGTCACCTTGTTAACTGGCTGCATATCTTGAATGAATCTCAAAGCTCCACTCTTCTTCGGAACAGTAAACCATCTGCTAGAATAGGGAGCTATAGATGGTTCCAAGATACCCATCCTAATCCTCTCATTGAGCAAGTCTATTAGCTTCGGTAGATGAGCTCTAGGTACAAGGATAGGACGTAGATTCCAAGGCACATGCGGTATAGTAAAGATTACCATAGGTGCAACTACACTTGGATCTACACATCCTACTTCATGTGACTCAAACGCAAACGCCTTACCATGCCTAGATAGAATCTCCCTGAAGCTCTTCTTTTCTCTTGCTCAGTAAGAAATCCATCACATTCAATCCTCAGCTCCTTCAGTGTTGTTTCTGTGAATTGGTGCCCAATTCTTCTCCGTCCTCTAAGCGTCGGTTCTCGTGCAGCTTGCTCCATCTTCTGATTGTAATCGAGTGGTAAAGGCAAAGCCACTGGTTTAACTTTCTTTGCCATTGACTTGTACTTGGTCTCCACATACACCTCTTGTCGATCTATAAACTTATCAATTACATCATAAAGCTCTTTGGAGCTCACTCTCACCACTCTATCTACATCATCTATAGAACTTTCTACTATAGATTTCAACTCCCCTATAGTATCGACCAAATACTGCTCTTCAAACACTCCAGATATGTATTCATCTCCGGCTAACTCTCCACTATCCCACAAAGACTGCTGTACATACTTCACATGTTGCCTCTCAAACCTCTTCAGATTCTCAACCTTCCTATAACACACTGATCCACATGACGTCAATCCTAAAAAGCTAGTGGATAAAGCTTCCTGCTCTACTAGATCAGGCGAGAATCCTATCTCTACTGTACCGTTGAAGTCTCGCTCTTCAATGGTACTCTGCCAAAACCCCTAGACTCTCTAAACTCATGAGTAATCTTAGGCAGTGGACGGTCTCTCAAGCTATCACGATTCCTCTCATGTTCTGCAGCAACGGTCAAAAACTGAACAGCTCTTTTGCCGTCTCTACTACGTATCCTAGCATAAGCTGAACCATCATCCATAACTCGTGTCTCCATTCTAACAGCAGTAATGTAAGGCTGCCCTAGAATGATAGGATAGGTTGACATGTCTTGCAAAAAAAATTCTGAACATCACTGATGTCACCCACAGTTACCTTGATGTTGGGACAAGCACCATAGAGTTCTCCCCTCTGGTTGTTGGCAGCACGGATAAGCCATCCATGGTCGGTGTCTATGGGCCATCTCCCACGCTTGTACAACTCCTTAGACATCAGATTAATCTCTGAGCCGTGATCAATCAATGCCACCACAGGTTCCTCCAGATCTCCCAACTTCACCAAGGTCTCTGTGGTTGCTCTTGCCCAATGGTTGTGAGAGTAATGGCTCTTCTGCGATGCTTCCACCTCATCTTCAAACCTCACATGCTGATAAGATCTCCCCCTTTGATACTTGAGAGCAGTAACCAGCAATCTCATCTTCCTCATCATCCGACAGTTTGGTCCCTAGAGCATTAAGCGTAGCTGCTTCACCCAAAATCTGACGTTTCCTCTTGATGATATCTATGATAACCTCATGGAACTCACGCTTTGCAATCCCAAGAATCTCACCCAAGGTAAACTCAACCTTCCCATTCAAGATACGATTCTCTAACACCTGCTTCAAGTCTGTAGCAATCTCAATGTCAGACTGAAGTTTGTATGCAGGCATCTTACCCTTCTCTTTGCTTCTCTCCTTCTCCTTTGGTGTTGTAGGTGGTAGATCCTCCATAGTCTCCTCCCGAGTAGGTGTTGTCTCTTGCCTTGTCTCTGGTCTAGTCCTTTCACTCCTTGTAGCAGGTCGTTTGGCTGTAGAAGCCTCACATGCATCCTCCCTCCTACGTTTTTCTTCTAGTACAGCTTCATGATGACTTCTTGCAACATAAGCATGCACTGACATAGTGTCTACAGGGTCATTCCATCCTGTAGTTTCTCTAATTGAGTTGCCAACCCTCCGTAGCACATCCTTGCTACGGACCGCACTATCAGACCACAACCCAGTAGTCCCTTTCTCTCTCTCCATTTCCACTTTCACTCCACACGTAGCAGCATTCACAAGAGAAACAACATGTGATGCTGATATCACAAGTCTCTTCATATCACCCTTGCCAAAGTTGGTTCCCAGCATCATCCCAGTCTCTCTCAAATGAATCTTACCATCTTTGAAGAAGATAAGATCCTTCCTCAATGCATCTGAAAACTCTCCACAATCTCTTCTTACATGGTCTAGGCTATCGCACCATATACAACGATGAACAAGCCTTCTCTCATCTGAGGTCTCTGCATAGCAGGATGTACATTCTGCTCCTTCTCTTCTAACCTAGTGAGCTTAAGCTTAAGCTCCTTCATACCCTTAATCAACTCATCAAGCGGTGAGTTTTCCTCTCTAGCAATTACCACAGCGGGCTTAGTAGGCAACTGCTTGACAGGAATTATCAGAGGTGCTGCTTCACTTACCACCACCTTGTCCCTTCTTCCCTGTCTCTTGGTCAGCAAAGAGACAGCCTCTTCAACCTCCTTCCAATCAGTCTTCAATCCTCTCTCCTCACTCTTGTCTTCCAACAACAGCTCAAGCTTCTCCTGAATAGTCACGTCCGCTGCTTGTAGAAAAAGCTCTGTCTTCTCCACTTCTAGTGTAAGCTTTTCTGTCCTAGAAAGCTGAGCATACTGACGATCAAATTCCCTTAACAACTCATTTACAGACAAACCTTTGTTGGGCTTAACCACCCACTCCAAGAACGTTGTCGGAGTGTGATCCGTCTACCTAGGAAAGCGCCGGGCTTCTGGCTGTGGTTGTTTACTCAAGAGGTTGGCTTTCAGGTCACAACAGGAGCTATAAACACTCACACAGGAGTGTAGGATCCTCTGATATGCTCAAAAAGCAAAATTTAGGTCTCACTGGTAGTAATAGGCTTAAGCGGTGAACTTTGACACTCAAAGAGAGGAAAACTATGAAGGTTTAGACTTCTAAACTTCCCCTACATGTAAATGAGGCACTACTGAACACACACACGAAGTTTCAGCATGAGATTGAATTCTAGCACCGAGATGTTGACATAAAAGTTCTGAATAAGAGAATTATGGCAATTTCTGGTACCTAGACAGCTATTCAGACATAGAACAGAGAATTGGCTCGATGAATTTCAAATCTTCTCACAGTATTTGAAGTCTACAGGATGCTGATCATCCCTGTGAAGTTGGGACTCCTGATTGTTTGTAGAACTCCAGATCTCCTTCTCTAAAGTCGCTGCTCTAGATTAAGAGCTTTTCAGACCCCCTCTGCTTCAGCGGCCGCCCTGAATTACTCAGTTACTCAAATGAATCGAAACTTTTTGGACAGTCGTAGCCCTCCTGACAGTTAACGCAACCACGAAGTTTTGAAGTGATTTCCTCAATTCTGCTGCAATTGGCACCGAAAACCCTAAAATCAACAAAAGTGATGCAGTTTTGGCACAATCAGAACTTCAATTGGGCATAACTCCTTGTTTATTGATCCAAATCGAGCAAAAATTTCACTGACAGTGCTTGGCACGACGAGCTCTCTCTTCCTGTGTTCTCAGATTTTGAAGATACCTCACCAATTGCTCGAACTCTCCTCTAGAGCTCTGTTTCTAAACTTAGAGTTTTACAAAAGACAAAAATGGACCAATGGGAGTTCATAGCTCCACTTGACTGTCCTTTTGTGCCTTAAACTACCTGGTAACTTATCTACACTCATAGGCTACCACGTCAAGCCCCCTAGAGTGCCAGCGTAATACTTAAACTACCTAAAATGACACGTAGCCCCGAAAAATAACTTAAATCAGCTAGAAAGCGTGCATGGGCGACAAGTAAGTACAACCCATGAGCTCAAACCCCTATCAGCATGGAAACCCTAAGTTATGTACATTGAACGTCATAGACAAGTAAGAAGTCACTTGCACAAGCGCACAAATGCTTGAACAAGATAACTAACATACTATCAGCCTACTAGGACTCAAAATAGTATTAACACCGTATGCAAAGGTGTCAAACATATACATAAAGGACTAGAAGTAGTATGAGCTAACTTCTAGAACTACTAAACCTAAGCGTCGGAGTAGAAGTCAAGCATGTAGCCGCCAAGTAGCGCGACAACGTTCTCTTGGTAACCCTCTCTGAATCTTCAGTGTAGTACTCTTCCTTCAAAGCGCGCATAAAGCTCTCCCAACTCTGTCCTTGCTGATGTTTGAGCTCCTTCACACGCCCACGAATCTCAGGCACAACAGCAAGTTCAAAGTTCTCCATCATCTCCTTCTCAGGTACCTTGTTCACCTCCATCTCCCTAGCATAGTATCGCACGTACTTGGAAATATCTGTCCCCTTGAACTGGTCCATCTGATGTACCACAGATTGCAACGCCTTGGTTGCTAATACCTCTTTCCTCTCTGTGCTCTGCTGCTGCTGCATAAACATGGAAAAAGCTTGGAACATCTTCATCGTAGCAGTATCAAGCTGAACAGATTGCTGAGCAACAGCAACACCTCCACTTGATGATCCTTGGTTGGCCATGATATCTGATCCTGTAACACTCTCAAGAAAACTCCCACCCTAGGTGTTTCACGTCGAGTTCACCAAAAAGAGAGTATGTCGGAGTGTGATCCGTCTACCTAGGAAAGCGCCGGGCTTCTGGCTGTGATTGTTTACTCAAGAGGTTGGCTTTCAGGTCACAATAGGGCTATAAACACTCACACAGATGTGTAAGATCTAGTAATATGCTCAGAAAGCAAAATTCAGGTCTAGCTGGCAGTAATAGGATCCGGCGGCGAACTTTGACACTCACGGAGAAGAAAACTATGAAGGTTTAGACTTCTAAACTTCCCCTACATGCAAATGAGGTACTACTGAACTCACCCACGAAGTTTCAGCCTGAGATCAAATTCTGACACCGAGATGTTGACAGAAAAGTTCTGAGTAAGAAAATTGCGGCAATTTCTGGTACCCAGTTGGCTATTTCAACCTAGAACAGAAGATTGGCTCGATCAAATCCAAATATTCTCACAGTATTTGAAGTCTACAGGGTGCTGAACATCCCTGTGCAGTTGGGACTCTTGAATGTACACAGAACTCCAGATCTCCTCCTCTGAAGTCGCTGCTCTAGATTAAGAGCTTTTCAGACCCCTCCAGCTTCAGCGGCCGCCTTGAATTACTCAGTCACTCAATCGATGCGAAACTTTTTAGGAAATCGTAGCCCTGCTGGCAGAGAACACAACCTCGAAGTTTTGAAGCAGTTTCTTCAAATCTGCTGCAAGTGACACTGAAAACACTAAATCCAACAAAAGTGATTCAATTTTGGCACAATTCGAACTTCAATTGGTCATAACTTCGTCTTTATTGACTCAAATCGATCGAATATTTCACTGGAAGTGCTTGGCATGACGAGCTCTACCCTCCTGTGCCCTCAGATTTCGAAGTCCCCTCACCAAATGCTCGAACTCTCCTTTAGAGCTCTGTTTCTAAATTTAAAGTTAAACTAAAGACAAAAACAGACCAATGGGAGTTCATAGCTCCACTTGGTTGTCCTTTAGTGCCCTAATCCACGTGGTAACTCAACTTCACTCAAAGGCTACCACATCAGCCCCTAAAGTGCCAGCGTGAATCTTAAACTTCACGCGAAGGCATGTAAATTAACACGTAACCCTAAAAGATAACTTAACCAATCTAGAAAGCGTGCATGGGCAACACGTAAGTACAACCCATGATCTTAAACCCTATCAACATGGTAATCAACCTACTAAGACTCAAAATAGTGTTAACACCGTATGCAAAGGTGTCAAACATATACATAAACGACTAGAAGTAATATGAGGTAACTTCTAGAACTACTAAAATCAAGCGTCGGAGTAGAAATATAACATGTAGCCGCCAAGTAGCGCGAAAACGGTGGCTGATATGAGGTAGTATGAGGTAAAAAAAGACATATCAAAAAATAAAATTTTGGGTTTTAATGTTTGCAGCAGCTCCATATTTCTTGAACTGCGACACCAAAACCGCTGAATAAGTTTCGTTCAAACAAATTAAATTAATGGAGAAGGTGAATATATATTCACGATGCTTAATATGAGGTACAGGGAAGGCAAATCAAAAAGTAAAATTTCGGGCTCTTATATTTGCTCCACTTTTCTTGAACTGCGACACCAAACCAGTTATATTCTCCTTCAAATAAATCAAGATACATATTTCGATCACTTACATATATATAAGGCTGGGGGACTTAAGACCACCATCTCGTTAAAGAAACTTAACATTCTAGTTAACAAACAATCTCTATCGTTAATTTAGAAGTGGGTAAGATGCACAATACTTGTACTTTATATGTGTTTTATTTGTCAAAGGACGAATGAAGATATTCACATAGTTGTGTCTTGAACTAGGAGATTTCTTTGTTCCCTGCAAGCTTGGGAAACATGTGTAATCACCTCTTTCCTCTTCTGATGGAGTATATGCACACTCTTTAATTTACAACTAAAACTTTTTTCTTGAAAAAGTTAGGTCATAAATTAAAAATGTATTAAAATGAAATATTATTATTAGTCCAACAAGTCTTAATAGTACAATGAGGGTCCTTCAAAGCTCACCTCACTTACAGTTTATGTTGCTTTCATCATGAAGCCACGTGTAATATTGATAATAAAGTTAATAAATTCAAAGTATTCAAAGTAAATTATATATTTTAGAAATTTCAGTTTAGAAAGATAACTTTAGATAAATTTAGTATAATTCTCAGATCCATTTTTCTGTTAACCTCCTTTTCTCTCTCCATGATAAATCAATGGCCCGCATGTCTCCCTAATGCGGTCATATTTATGAGATACATTAGAAGTTCTTTTCAAAGCAATTGCGATGTAGAGCCAACCGCTTGTGACAATTGTATTACTATATCTTGTCCTCTTCCTTCCATCCTATCCAAAGGTGAGCTTGCATGCATATTTACCTTGAATATGGGTAAATACATATACGGTAGACTTTGAAGAATTTTCAGTCTACTCTGGATCTTAGTATTATTTCATTTTGTTCTAATATATGAGCTCGAACAATGTCATGGTGGTCCTTTTGCACTTTATTATATTTGGATATTTAGCGTCATGTACATTCAGGAACTGTACATGAGACGTAATTAAGAGTTAATCTTTTTGTTAAGAAGGGTTAACTCTTAATTATTGTCTCTAAGATTGTTTCATTCGTTGATAAGCCTTAATTATAGCTGAATAGGTTCCAGTTGTTGCAGCAGCACTTATGGTTTCTCTGGTTTGTAGAGGTCACATGTTGTGTTCTCGTAAAAGTAGTTTAAATTGGATTTTTATATATAGAAATTTATATATAGAAATTTAAATTTACACATAGCTTTGACTTGCACTACCGTGGACTTCTCACTGCAGTAAAATGCGAAATTTTGGCCCATTTCCTTGAAAACGTGAACTGAAATATTTCTCTATTGAGCATCTACGTGAACCGAAATATTTCTCAACGCTTCTGTCAGTTTTGTATTTCTATTAATTTTTTCTTCTTCTTATTCTTGTACAATGCCGTGTTGCAGGATATTTACTTATGAACTCGTTCGGATGAGTTTGGGTTACTTAAGGAACCTGAACCATGGGGTGAATTATAATTCGCATACGTTACATATGTTACGCGGTGTAGTGAGCCTGATAACCACATCATCCTGAAGGCAACATAGTACAGTTGCACTTTCGGCTTTCAGTTTCCAGCTGATGAGATGACTACAGCCCTCACAATAAGGATCAGTTCGGTACAGGGAACCCTGATAGACTGTAACGACATGACATCAGCGTTCATCAGACTTTCACGTCAGACTTCGAACACTGGCCTGTAAGCTGTAAGGAATCCGTACTGTAGCAGCTTAAAGTTACACATATAACGACACGAGATCCACGTGATTGGTTTTGACTGCTACAAATTTGATCTTCTGGCTACCGTAGTTGTTGCGGATCCGCAATGTAGTGGTAGCGATTGCCTGCAGAGGTGGACCGTGGATGTGTTAGACAGTGTACTGACTTCTCTATGAAATGACCTACCCCAACTTGTCACGTGCTATTTATAGAACAGAATAGACGACACGAAACTTTTCCTTGATCAACGGCAGATTAGACTGGCATCATTCGGGCAGATTATTCAGCGCTCGATAGAAATTTTCGGGATAGTCAGTAGTATCCGGTTACGGCTGTCGGTTTTTGCTAATAAAAAATTAACAGATAGCTCGTACATATCTGATACTTTTTATCGAAGAAGAACCTCTTCAACCGACAACTGAATTCTAAAATTGTAGCCGGGCGGAGTATACAAAGACAGGAGGTAGTACAGTACTGGCCGAGTGGTGGATTAATAAGTAATTAGCTAGAATAAAAATGGCAGGTAGCAGCAGACAAACCTTGTTCTTTCACGACGTTGTGGGGGCAGACAAATGCTATTTCTGCTAATCACTACTCGGTACCCAAGACCATATTAGTCCGCCAAAGCAGGGTCGCTGCTTGAACATCGAGAGATCTACAGTAACTGTAGAATAAATGTAGATATGGTTGAGATCTTGGGGGCCCTTCAACGCTCTTGTGGGTGCGCCAGGAGCTGCAGGCTCGAAGCGATCAGTCAGCATGATGGAGCTGAATCGGTACGTTGACCTCCATCATGCTCTCGCAGCCCATTCTTACCTTCATTTGCGCCCGTCCTTCATTTCTCCGTTTCTGATATTGTTGTTTTACTTAAGGAGCATACAAAACAATGTCACAAACACATAATCACGCATTTGTCGTGGCTCTGTGACCACGGATTGGTGGTGACCAAGTTGTTGGGCAGCCAAAGACGATATCGCGGCATGTCAGAGCATGAGCATTTTGATCGCAACGGGAGATTTGAAATTCGCAAACAGTAATTTGCTTGGTTGCATGAAATCTCTATGTCCCATGCAACCGTGCGATACAGGTCTTTGAATACAATACGCAACTCAGGTCTTTGAAACGACAACATTACGTCTTTTTGCCGATACATATTAAAGTTCATATGGACTGCAGACAAATAAAACAAATACCATGGTCGCCAATTTACAAAGGACTGTCTCTTGCGCTTGTGAAGGCACGCAGAAGGACCATATCCATGGTAAATCGCTATCAGACTGACGCTCACCTCCATGCCGGAACTACTGGAATCTACAGACTGTGGCTGCAGTCGAACTCTGGATTTCCCTAAGCCTTCCACTCGCAGGATGGCTTTATAGCAAAATAAGAGAATGTGAGTAGACTCATCACAATTGCAATCTGGCGAAGTGAGTGTGAGCTTACAGTAGTGCTCAACCTGTTTTGAGCTCGGGATTTCGCTTCTGATCGTGATCCACTCCGGAGAACGCCCAACGCTTAAGCTTTAAACTGTAAGTTGTCACACTGTATATGAATAAACAAACGTTTACTAATCATTACAAAAAAGACTGTTTAGTCAAGAGAGGTTCTTTGATTGAGGAGTTTGAAAGTTTATCGGATGGCGTTGATCGATATTCTTGCAGACACGATTATTCTTTCTGTAGTACTCGAAATATATTCTGCGTTCACTTTCATTGTTATTCAGACCAATAATCATATCTGTAAGGATATAGGCTAACGTCATCCGGTAAACTTTCAAACTTCTCAATCTTAACAGATCTAGATATACGATCCAGTAAACTTTCAAACTTCTCAATCTCAACAGATCTAGATATACATACGACTATCTCGTTGACCTAGAGTGTTACTACGTACATAATAGAGTTCCCAGCTACTCCCTAACTGGTCATTCGTGATCTACAGTAAACTAAAGATACCCTGACGTTGAGCTCGAGGTCTACACAACACTGAGCACTCTAAGACTGTTCGTGTCTTTGACTCTTTGTTGGTCCGGACCAAGTCTTACACTTTGACGGGCTACACGTGTACAAAGTCAATCATCACGTAGCGGTACTGGCAACTTTTTGATGATCCATTCCAGTACAACAAATGAGATTAGGCTTTAAGCAAAAAACACGAACTGAAGGCCCTTCAACCCTGCGGGTCTCGTACAGAGTTTAGGAGTACCCGATGAACCGATTCAACCACGAAGCAACGTTAACTGCAGCTCCACGCGACCTTCATCCTCTTGTCTTGAAGCTCCGAGCTGATTACAGTAGAGGAATTCGAGCTCGAGCAGGTGGACAAGCTTGTACGCAACAAGACATTACGTGAGTCAGCAAATGAACACTGAATTCGAACCAGCGACGAAAATCATAAATCGTCGACTGCATCTTCCTTGTGGAGGAAGGAGAAGCTAGTACTACACTTTATAGCCTCCAGATCTGTTTCTTCTAGAGGTTCAAGATAAGCGCTCGTGCCGAGGACTTCTGTCTTGTTATAGACCTGACTCCTGGAGACGAGCCTCACGACAAGATCCAGAAATGAAGCAACAACGTAGGTCCCAAGTGAATGTAGTTATAATATGCTTTACCTTCATGCACTGTCATGAATTTGAAGGCAGCTTAAGGTCCTGTGAACCGCGTGAGCCCATGATCGCTACTTCATACAAACTGCGCTCATTGACAAGTACTCCTACAAGATGTAATGTCCAGAAGCTCATGATCAACTCCATGAATGGAACAATAATTGATGGACTCAAAAAAGTATTAGCAAGCACAGTCCTAGCTAGGCCAATATGCATAATGCAACGGGCAAGCAAATCGGATACTGTATTCGCATCTTCAGTAAGGATCGAACAACATGTACAGAAAGTTTCACCTTAATCTTCAACATCTAAGATCTATGCATGTAACTTGAATTTGCAACTATGCCCAAAGTTGCTGAATCAGCATTGTCCTCTACGTACTGGATGCTTTGTCCTGACTGACTTTAGTGTAGATATAGTGCTCCAAGAAACTTCAGGAGCATGCAGTTACCGTTGTAAACAGTTCTTCATGAGAACCCAAACGTATGTCTGATTTAGTGTGCGTATCATGATCGGAAGGAACAGGACAGTCAAGTAAAACTCTCGTCCCCGATAATCTGTTATTGGGAAGTTCTGAAGAAGAAGTTTACCTCGTCCCACGAATTTCAAGTCTGAATCACGTCTCGAATCCAGTAGAGCTAGGATGGACCAGCTACTGGTGCAAGGAGCATTGAGTACTCTCGCTGATCTGAGTCGCTGGGATGATCATATTACTCATGACAAATTTCATGATCACTGTACATATAGCTAAGCTCTAGATCTAGACAACAAACTTTAATAAAGGAATTATGAATTTCACCTTATAGAACCGTCAGTATTGACCATCAGACTGTCAGACCGAGTCTTTTCAACTGTTATACAAATTTAAAGCTTTGGTGTACATAGGCTTCAGCCTTCAAGTTTATTATGACTGCATCTAAATTTCGTGTAGGCCTTCTTACCGCCCGTCGCTGCTACGTACATTGTATAAACCTATAGCTAAATGGTCAGTTGGAACGTCTGTATAGCTTGGTTTCTCTTCCACCACTTTGTCAGCCAAATCAGATCTGTTGTACCCTTAGTGCAAACAGTTCTCATGAATCATCATGTACAAGAAAGTTCCGTATATATGGACCACTGTTAACTCAAAAAGACTGGAAGCTGTCGGGTGAAGAATGATTCAACACTGCATGCGTTTGAGGTTACACTGGGATCCCAAAAGAAAAATATACTGTAGCAGTTTCAAAATGTATCACGAATCTGTACATTCTCAGTCCAACTTTATGAACATCGGCTTGGATAAGAGCTGGTATTCGAGAAGTAGATCTAGATCATAGGCAATTTCGCCAGATTAGCTTTATAGGACAGAGAGGAAATTGGACGTAATATAACATCCTTCCAGCAAGCAAATGAACTTACAGCAGACTGAAGTGCTGATCAAAGCTGGAAAATTCTAGACTCCAATGGCGTACTCTATTGGCATACACGGTAGAAAATCTTGAGCTCCATGTGCTTTATAATGACTAAAAAGACAATGCATCCCGTTTGGATCCGGAGAGCTCCCTGTCTAGATCTAATCTTTTGTCAAATAAACACATTACTAACAGTTACTAACTTCTAGGTAGACATACTTTTAGCTAGTTTTTTCGCTGGCTGTCAACTGGAGGGTGCAAAGAAGACCTTCAACACTATGAACTTTTCAGGACTGGGGGATCACGCTGTGAGTTGAATGTTTCCCGCCTTCAGCTTTGGGAGTCGTTAACGTGGATATTGAGGATTTAGACTTTCTGTTCATCAAACAAATTGAGCGACGTATATAGCGAAACAGACTTTAAGACTAGATCTCCTTAAAGATCTCCAATCTCGATTTGACACCATGTGCTGGGCGCAGCGAGTTTCTTCTGCACAAAAGGACCCATCAAAGACAGACATCTCGTCAAACATGCCCGCAGCTCATGGCAATTGAAGGAGACCACTCACCTTGAAATTAGTAAGCCAGAGTTGATGAATTGTTTTTCCGTTACAAGAAGTATCATTTGGATCTCCTCTCCGGGAAGTGCAGCTTGTCTCCCCTTGAACAAGATTTAACTTTGAGTAGAATACGCTAATAGTACCTCTACTCGTGGTCTTGCAAGTACAATCACCATATGGAGAATCCTCTAAAAGACCTTGGTCTTGCAAGTACAATCATCACTTGGAGAATCCACTAAAAAGACCGTCGTAAGCTCTCATAACAACTAGAAGCTAGGTTATCTCACAAACAACTAAGTTCTCCACAATATCTCCGACTAGATTTAATTTTTATTCTCGATGCATCTTGCTTGTCGAAGATATTCGTTTGTTCTCTTTATTCAAGTTCACGTATATTGGTTAAAGGTAAAATGTTTTGGGTATTTTGTGAGCAATGGGATTCCATTCGGTTGAATAAGCAAACAAGCATCAGTACTAGATAGTCACAAATTTGTCGTGAAAGAGACTCTAAAAACTCTTAAACTTTACATGAAATTAGTAAGGAGATGGTTCAACTTCGTTATCTTTCGAGTTCCAACTCTTAGTTTATGATAAAAAACGTAGTATTCTTGGTACAGAAATGATGATGTTCAATTATTCTCCTTGATTCCTTAGCTCTGGAGTGAATTTGTGTTTCAAAGATTACAGTATACTATTCTAGTTACAATTTTGCTTCTCAAGAGATCTCAAGTTTTGAAGTATAAATATACGTACGCGTCAACTTCCACTGCATTTTTTTTTCCACCATGTCTCGAGTTCCTACTATACTTCTTTTTGTCTTCTCGATTCAATGTGTGGAGTTTGATCGTGGTTGTTCTGTTAACCATTTAAGTCTCACCATGAAGTAGGCTTATCACTTGTGAGTTGCATAATTCATCAACTCGGAGATATAATTGAGAAATTTGTTATCTATCGATACTTCAGCAGTTTCAAGTTTCACTTTGGGTCCCAATTTCGTTCCGTGGCTTGGTTACAATTATCTATCTAGCATTATGATAGTAGAATCATGCGTCTCAGTGCAAAAATTTAATGTAATCTTACTAGAGTCGAGATCTTTGTTATCGATCCTCGGAAGTGCACGAAGACCTCAGACACATGTGAGGGGATGTCACCCTCTTATTTCTTCTTTGTGAAACGAAAAATAAATTTATAACTAAATGTTAATTGGAATTGGATTGTGGATGGTCGCATGGACTTCCCTGCTCTTTCATGTCACGTCCTTCTTATCGGTTTCGATTTTGACTGTTGATCTAGCTGTTTTTTTCTCTTTCCACTCGACCCGAAAATGAATGAATCCCAATCTAGCAAGAATTCGAAAGCGAGTCAAAACGATCCCATATTAGTGTAGTATGTTCACAGTCAATATGTAATTAACGAGAATTGTCCAACGGCGTTTATTTGTTCTGCGGTGTTCCAACAAGCGAAACCCCGCTTGTCTATATCTGTGCAACAGAATGCAACATGTGACTGGACAAAAAGGTGACTGACTTTTCAAAACCTAACATAGCATGGAAATAAAGTTACGAGCTTTTCCGGTTACAACAACTCGGAAAGTAGTGCTCGAAAGTGTCGAATTTAGAGGTAGCGAAGTTAGATCTGCCGTTTGGTACGGGTATAAGACTGGATTTGCCTGGTCACCAAGAAAGCAATGCAGCTGACGTTGTGTTGACGGTAAGCATGCTGTTCATCAGGTTAGGAGCTTAGGACAAGAGCCGCGGTCGCATTAGTGTTAGAGCTATTGTTGAGCAAATTCCAAATCGCAAGATTTCGGGTATATGGAGAAAGTGAAACATCTGAAAAGCGCAACTGATGAGTTTAGCTGAAACAAGAGGGATAAGGTCTTTTGAGGTGTATGGCGCCCACTGCGTCCGCCCACTGTTAGGCTTCCAGCGCCCACTGTTGGCGCCCAATGAGCGGCCTCCTGCTGCGGAGCGCCCAGAGCTTGTCTACTGCAATTGTGATAATCGGTTACGGCGCTATGCGAAAACCTGGGAGGCTGGGACTGTATTACTGTAATGCTCTGCGTGGCATCGCGCAGACTGTGAGCACATGCCGCAGCATTAACTTGCGCATTGAGCGACGCTGACCTTCGAGTTGCGTCTTGGCCCAGGCTCGCTTCTGGTCAGCGCGGTTGCGCGAGGGTTAAAGCTTGTCAGCGCCGTTCGAAATTGCTGTCACGTGTATCTGCTTATTGCGGAAGAAGGAGTAGCATCGCACTTCACTCTCTCGTTGTGTTCTGTTGGTTTTAGACTGAATCGATAGTACTATATTACTCAGAAACTTACATACATACGACAGAGAATTGCCTGTACCGAAAGTGCACCACCTAAGGGACCCACTCCTCTCCTGTGCCAAGCGCTTTACATGTACTTTAGTGATGAACTATGTAGTCAGTAGCAACGCGCCAAACCAGCCGAAGGAAGGAAGGAAGGAGTATGTGGTGGGTGCTTGCGGGAGACATGCCATGCCAAGAACTGGATGAATTGCGTTTTGCGGAATTGTCCTATTTATCTATACAGGGCCAAACTGACTGATAGGGACAATGATGCGTGCATAAATGTTGAATGTCCGTCCGGCATGGCTTGCGTTTCTGCTGGATGTCTTGTCTTTTGTCGCGGCCAGCAAGATACCACCGTCTTTTGAACTTTCTTGCCTGCAGAGGAAGAGTTCACTCCTCTTGGTTACATAATAGCGGGGTGTGGCGAACCTGAACCTGAGTATTCTCGAGTTTCCTAAACACTTACGGAAAGCTCCGTTGGATGGGGCTCCACGGTGGACAGCACCATCGATCCAGATGTGAGCCATCCATTGCAGCGTGTGTGCAAGTCTTGCAAGGTGACACTGGCGCCCAATCACGGTATGATGTGCTGGCCAACAAGAGCCCGTCGCCCTGCTTTGCCCTTTGCGGGTACGGTTCATCTTTTTCCTCTCCCCCGGGTATGTTCCCTTTAGCTCGTCACCCGCACCTCGTTTCTCAATCGGTTGTTGCTGCAGCAAGAGCTTAGCAACAATAGCAACCCGCCAGCACATTGAAATCGACGTTGCCTGTCTCGAGCTTTAGAACGATGAGAATACGGAAACGCCAGCCAGTAGTGGTATTAGGAACAGCCCCTTCATCGTCTCATCTGGCACGTCCGCTGTCAGCCATCACCCACGAAGGTCAAGGGCACTTCGTAGCGCAAAACGGCTGTTGGTCTAGAGATCATCAACACGAGGTGATCAACAAAGAATCCGCTAAGCAGGATGCATCTCCTGTTAGGAAATCTGTGGACCACTCTCAGTTCAAAAGATCTCAGGTACGCCTCAGAGGCACGCATTCATCGGCTGTAACCAGTCATCATCTTGCATGGACTGAGAGTTCACGCATGCCATGTGCTGTCACCTGCGCGTCGCTCCGATTAACATCACTTGTTTTAATCCTAATATCTGCTATAAATTTTGAGCAGCTGCTCATCTCGAGTTAATGTGTTGACCTATTGCACTTCAAGCTTTTGGAATAAAAGCTGGATACTGTGTGCAGGGTGCCAGAGAAGAAGCACAAAGTGTGGACTTTGCGCAGGCGGAGACAATGCTGCCCAGGCAAGAAACGATTGGGAGCCAGAGTGGAAGGAGGATGACAGACGACGCAAACAAGTTAGAGGTTCGAAGCACTGTTTTAGGTTTATAATGCGCTGTATATATCTGCAGACTTGAGATTACGCCTGATTGATATCTATAACAAGAACCAACGACGTTACACGTCTAATTCTTACGGAAATTAATTGCAGCTATAGCAAAACGGCTATGCGTTTGCCTTTGTTAATCATCTTCAAATCCAAAGTCAGATCAGAAATCAGGTCATAACGTAACCATATGTGTCAAGATCTGAACAGGCTATCTGTTACCTGTACATACAGTCTACATTGTCCAGGGTATACCACGAAATAGCAGCTTCAAGATAGTGATTTAGAATACCTCCTCAAATTTGTTCAGTCGGCTGTTGAGTTAATCAGTCCCTTCTCTTAGATAGTCAGGTAAAGAGCCCCTTCTTCAAGATTACCTCAGTTTGATTCTTATCGCACTCCGTGTCATGAGTGTCGACGAGAATGAAACAAGAACCTCTGAAGCTAACAGGTGTTGCTAAGCTTTGAAGACAACTAAATCTGTTTCAGTATAGCATGACAAACATTTATATCTTGCTTTAATACATTCGGTATTCTTCCGCGAGATTACCAATACTGGTAATCTCGCGGGGCTTAAAACTGAGAAGAAGCTCAACAGAACTCTCATAATCTTATTTGACCTTCAATTTCCTGTGATCGATAGGTTATTTTATTCTAAGTTGTGTGGATTGAATTTGGCACTGCGGTAGTGTCGAAGGCTTTTGAGGTAAGGTGCATGCATGTTGTTCTGTGACATAGTAAGACTGATGTAAATATACTTTTGATATTTTGATATGGCGATTGACAGGTCAAGCCAAGCAGACCATATGGAAGTGTGGAAGTCGAGGAGAATACAGGAAGGTACAGCAAATGGATTAGATAGAGTAGACATGTAATTTGATGGCGTGGATATGTAATTTGTTTCCTTGAATTGATGAAAGCATATCTATATGCAGTCTGCCAAATGACTGCGGAACTCCTAGTATTGCTTTGTGCAAGTTTCACGCATTCATTGGATGATTCATTCACCCTGATTTTATACAATCCAGTGAATCTTTTACGGAATGATTTTAGGGATGGTGACGGCTTGTCCGAGAGCACTTACAGGTCACTGGACATTAGAAAGAGCTTTATCTCCAAACCATGTCAATTTCGGTGAAATTTAGGTTTTCATCAGAACCTTTGTCTTTACAGGGTGTGCTACAATCAAGACACCGCGAGGTTCAGAAATGAGCACACGGAAGTACCTTGCGGAGATAAACAACGGAGCGTGGAAAACGATCTCAATCATCCAAGCAACAAACCGAAAGAGTCTCTTTTATATTCCTTGTACAGTGTATTCTCACGACTTTCCGGGAAGACTGTGCTTACCGCCCGCGAAGCTCTGTCGAAAATAATCGAGGAGGGATTACCCGGCCTGGATGAGGAAATTGTGCTGCCAAGTGTTCAGGTAGCTAAGGTCATGCGAAGCAATCCTTACTTCGTACACCTGGAAGGTGGGAAATTTCTGCTGTGCAGTGGACCTTCTCCTCAAAACAAGGAGGAATTAGTCAATGGCTGGGACCTAACAAAGTCTCCTGCGATGGACCCGACTATCTCGCAGCAGCCTTCCAGTGTTGCGGATGGTATAACTAAGCAAGATAGAGATGACGAGCCGCAAGATTATACAGGTTTGCGGAATAAGCGCGCGAGGAGTAAAAGTTCCAGCAGCAACACGGAGGTGCGGGACAAGACGGAAAGTGTTTCGAGACCGGAGGAGACAGCGAAAGTAAATTCTTCTAAATCTCAGATAATTTCATCGTCGAAGATTGCTCAACCTGATGAAGTCGCCGTTCAGATATGTAAACGCTATGACGGGAGAGGCTGGAAATGTTATGAGAGGGCCTTAGAAGGGTATTCAATGTGCCGCCATCACCATGAACTCATAGTCAATCGGTTAGCTCGATTGAGAAACAGTGGTAGACTGGGCTCCAAGAAATCTTTGAAGAGGAGAAAAACTGGCGGTGAACAGATCAATGGGGTTACCGGTGAGACAGAAGCAGAGTTCAACAGCGGACAAGGTGGGGTACAATGGCGAAAGAACGTAAAAGCTCGTTCACTGAAGTCGATCAACACTTGAGATGTGCCTTTGATTGGAGTCCGACTGATACATCAGATTAATCGAACTTGCGAACTCACGCGCACATCCGAGGATTAGTACTGGTGCAACATCCCGCAGCCTGAGGACGAGATCTCCAGCCGCAAGCTCAGTAGACCTAATGCATAGCATTCACGCCGAACTGACCCAGCGCATGCGTTACAACGAGTGTACGGGGAAACTACCGTGGACATGTTTTCGTGATTTTCTTGGACCGATTTTGTCGTCAAGAATCTGTAGCGTTACATAAACCTGGTTGTCCATGAACAATTGTGGGACTTTGTGTTCAAGAAGCGGTACTACGAGAAATACCTAATGTAATCGCAGCTCGCTACTCAATTACTCGGAGGCCATGCCGCCCTAGAAGTTTTACTACACAGTTCATTTGGGTCAAGCTTGGATGCAGATGCGGAACGCTGCAGTGCCGAACCAGTCACTGCCGATTTGCGAGAGGCGTTCTGTCGGCTCATCCCATGTTCTGTAAAGATTTTAGGGACGGCTTTCTCCGGCATTTGAATTGCTGTTATAACTCTGTAGTTAATTGAGCTCGTGCTGTTCCTGTCGATCGATGTAACGGGCGAAGGTTATTCGTTGTGGACTTCATGCATAACCTCACGAGAACTGCCATATGTTATGGACATGACACAGAGCGGACTGGAAAGTCCGATTGGTGATGGTAATGAGAGCTTCACCTCTCATCCGAAGCTCGAAGATTCGCTTGAAAATTTGCGATGTCATGGCATGTGCTTACGATTAGTCCGGACTCTTCAGCAGTTGCAGCCTTTTACGGAAACTTTTCGTGGACAAGATGACGGAGGGTTAAAGTTAAGATTGAGGGCAAAGTGCGAGAAACTGGGGCAGGTGATTGACGGAGGGTTAAAGTTAAGATTGAGGGCAAAGTGCGAGAAACTGGGCAGGTGATTGAGCGTGGAAAGAAGCCAGACTGACGATTGAAAGAAGCCAGATAGACGATTGTGGGCCACTTACATTCGTACAAACTCTCGCCTTGACCTGTTCGCACTGTAATATATAGTTTTGTTGGGTATATCCGCTGTGAACATAGGTAATGGCGGTTAGGATCTGCTTCGCGTATCAGTTTCGATGAAGACATTGGCGAGAAAATAGTATTTGGGGATTAGTTATTTTCATTGGTCTTTTAGAATATAATATAATATATTTATATAAATTTGAAATTTCATTATATAAAATTTTATTTTATAATATAAATAAAAATATTTTATAAAAATAAATAAAATTTTATATGATGAAATTTCATTAATATAAAAATATATATGTATATATAATATTTATTCATGATGAAAGTCATAGTTTATAAATATGGCGGTGTGATGGATTTAAAATTGTTTATCAATTCGCTTTGCAGTTGTAACTAATCAGTTAAAAAAATAAAAATATTCTTTCGGTTTAGATGTACCATCATTTTCCTTGTCAAGCTAAGAATCGTTTAGCTCTGCAAGGGTTTTATTCCTTTTAGACCTCTTTGTCTTTTTACAACCAAGGCCCTTCCGACAAGAAGCCCCAATTCTCTGTTGTCGTCTGAGGATGGAGATGGGGTTGTTAATTGGTATTACTTTTGGTAATTTAGACTTATAATTATAAACGTCGGACTTGTTGAAATAAACACTTAATATGTAATAAGATTATTTTTGATAATTTAGATTTATAATTATAAGTGTCATACTTGTTAAAATAAACATTTAGTAAGCAATGCGACGTGTTTTGTTGTCGATTTTTTGTAATCTGAATATATTTCAATCAATTTATATAGTATCGGACAATTGTTGACTTCAGATGATCGGTTGACCTCTCGTCATGGAGTTGCAGCACATTAATTTCCATTTTTTCCTGGCTGTCGGGATATGCTGATTTTGCCCATTTAAGCTTACACTGACAACAGTCATACTAGCACTTGTCAGAATTAAGACGATAATCCTAACGTGTAAGTCTGACACTCGATCTGGTCTTTGCCAAATCGAGTGTCAGACTTACCCGTCGGAGGTTCAACCTCGGCCGATGGCTCGGGTTGACTTGTGAAGACTCAATATAGGGTGTAAAATATAAACCTCGCATTTCTTAGTTCGCATGGACGACTCAGGTACTTGTGAACAAGGTACTGCAAGGGTGATGTAATCCGTGGAAGAATAAAAGTTTCATGGGTGATGTAATCCGTGGAAGAGTAAAAGTTTCATGACTAAAATACTCAAAAAATTGACTATAATAAAGAAAACAGATTTGTCAGAATTGTGCTTTTTACTTAATAAGTTGAAACTATCATTAATACTTTTCATAAATATTATATATTTGAATTTATAAACATATATTTTTGACAAAAAATTTATTATTAGAATAAATAGACCTAGTTCCTTTTCTTTGGTTATTTGTGAAACCAAAGTATTTAATATTTAATAACACATCATGTTGGTATTACGTCTTATAGCCATGAAAATTTACACTAATCTATTCAAATGTATACTTTTGTACATTTTGTATTTTTGTATTCATGGACATATTCAAGATTCTTTTCTGTAAGGGTTTTCTCATAGGAATTTTAAAAAGTTTCACTTTTTGGACGATCATTTCTAAAAGTTTCTTACTAGCAAAACTGATAAAAGATATTTTTCATAGAACATTATAAACATTTGAAGAAACTTACAAAACAACTATTATGAGAAAAGCTACCAACAGCGATACGTTTGCAAAAAGTCGGCAACAAAAATGTCACATTGCATACTAAATGTCTATTTTAACAAGCATGACATTTATGATTGTACACTTAAATTACCAAGAATAATATTTGTTGATAGCCCCATCCATAAAAAAAACCTCTCACAACCACCGGGTATTCGTTGTTGAAAAGAAGAATCGATTTTCTTTCACAATTATGTGTCAAGTGTCTACATGCATGTGCGCGTGTGGTAAAATATGGAGATGACACATTTCTTTAATTTGGGTGATTCTAGATAGTAAGACGAGCCTCGAAGAGCAAAAGGGAGATTTTTAGATCAGGACGTCGAGAGGTTGCTAGATTTTCTCTGTGATTTTCATGAGGGTTGGATTGGGATCTGATAGGTATGGAATTTCAGTCGAGCGATGGTGAACTTCAGGACGCATCTCGAAGTTAAACTAAGGAAAACTGATCAGATAATAGTTAGAGATGAAGGAGATTAGGGAGATAGTCAAGCTGTCATTAAGTAGTATAGCTAGGGAGAAACAGTTAGGTAGAGTAAGCATATCCGTTCTACATATTGAGAGACCTTCATCTAGCGGTCCATGTGCACCAACTGCTTCATAGATAGTTAGATACATTATTTTTGGACAAAGTTGGATATAAGAGTTGTGTTGTTTGTTCTCAAGATCTCTTTGTGTTTGTTATTTTGGATTTCTATTTATTCAAAGTTTACGGAGTCATAGTGTGTTTGTCTTCTTCAGAGTTTTACTTACGAAGTTCCGTAGTTGTGATAGAAGTGAGACTTGGTGACGAAATTCTTGGTAGTTTACATTTGAAACTAGAGTAAGAGTTTAAGGCGAAGTCTGAGAAAAAACCAACTACTACGAAGTTAGTCATGCTACAAAGTTAGTTTTAGAGTGAAGTTTGTCGGACGAAGTCATATTACTAGAAGTTTCTTTGTTGGATATGTTCTTCTTAGTAGTGGACTTCGTACTTCGTACTTCATGTTGGGTGAGAACTTCGTATGAAGTATTTCCGAGAGTAAATTGTAGTAGGACAACTTAGTGTGAAGATACTTAGCATTTATAGTGTTAGAGGCTACTTAGTAGCCTACTTTGTTCTCCATCGTTCCTCATAAGCTCAAGAAGCTTATGGAGAACGATGGAGAACAAATGAAGACAACCAAAATCAAGAAGTATACGTTTGTGCAATACGGGTTTTACAATCCCAAAAAAGTTAAAAAATGTTCCGATCAACCAAATCCAATGAATCAAAAATCAACCTCATGGAGGAAGACGAAGAGACATAGGACGTGGTGGTGGGTGTAGAGATCCAAACACACCTTTACCTAATGTGGAAAACATGATCTGCTTCTATTGCTACAAAAAGTGAATGTGATCCACAATGTCCATTATTTACTAAACATCAAGAAGACCAATAGTGAGATGAAAAAGAAAAGGTAGGATGACCGAAACTAACATTATTTATGTACAGGAGAAGGAGGTACAAGAATGTAAGATCATGACCAGAGAATTCAAAAGACAAAATTTAGAAAATTTAGACTCTTTCATATCCAACTCTCCTTTTGAAAATAGAGAAGATGGAGTCTCGATGTGCGAGAAAGAAGACCAGATCGTATGAGATGTCACCCGGGACTTTGATAACTTGCATGCACAAGAAAGAGCTCAACAACGAGCAAATGAAACCGAAGAACCTTTCCAAAATGAAAAGTTCAAATTTTCTTTCGACAGAGAAGAGACAGTTCCAGATAAGAACAACTCCAATAATGACAGCTCGACAGAAAGAGGAAGAAAATACAATTCGATGATCAAGATTGTAATGTCTTAAGATTTCTCCTTTACACCATTGTAGCATAAAAGATATCGTTCCTCAAGAAGATTTACACTAGTTACACTATTCCTCTCGAGACAATCATGGAGTTAATTACCGCCCACTTTCTCTTTGACCAAATGAGCTTTTACATGAGTTCAGACTTGTGTCGACACTCTCATCGTCTAACTACTCGACTTCCTACTTGATACTCAACTGTCACGACTCTCAGTCTCAAGGTCGGACGCAGAGCGAACAATAGAACCCTAGTGGACTTGCAGGTTAGCGTTGTAAGTTTCGTGACCTACTGAGCAAGAGCTTCCGCTAGCGCAACAAGGCGGTAGGTGCGCGAAAAGTGATATCAGAGTTGATGCTTCGATGAGCGAGAACTTCAGATAACAGCTAAAGGCTAGACGTTTGAGGAGGGTTGTGAGATATGAAGCGGATCAACGTTTCTAGGTGAACACTTGGAGCGATGGCCGACGCAGGACAAAGTTTCAAGAGGAAGACCAAGAGACGAGTGACAGTTGATACCGAGATCAAATCGACTCGAGCTAGCCCCGAGGCACAATCAGGGAACGATAACTGACAACCTTTGCCTCGACGTCAAAGAAGCCCAGTACCAACTGCGGCACCTGTGCAGCAAGATGGAGTCTTGCCAATGATGCCCAACGATTTAGGCGCGGGAAGTCAAGGAGCTTTGTATGCAGAGCTCATCAAGATAATGAAGACCATGGAGGAGGGTATGGTCTCTAGGGATAAACGTATCGCTGAGCTTGAGGTATGTCAAGGGAGTTCTTCGTCTACCAGAAAGCTTTGTAAGATAAATTTGCCGACCCCGTTTTCAAGTATAAGATGGACACGCAAGGTTAAGGATTTCTTAACTGAGTTGGACCTATACTTTGAGACGCAACAGGCAAAAGAGTCAGACAAGGTGAGAGCGACGATTACGTTCCTAAAAGATCATGCGCTTTTCTGGTGGATTGCATACAGAGACGAGCATCCCTTGACCGTCTCGACGTTTGGTTGAGAAGAGCTCAAGGAGTTGCTCGCTGGACAATTCACTCCTGAGTATCAAAGGATTCGAGATGGTGTTGAGATAGTTGGGTTGAAGCAGACGGGGGCCTTGAGTGCTTATGTGCACGAGTTTAGTGCTAAACTAGATTCGTTCTCTAAGTGGACGGAGGAGACCAAAATATGTATATTTATTGAGGGACTCAAGTCCAACTCGGAGAAGACTCTCTTTCGGATGCCGAAGCTATCTAAGACATGTGCCGAACTTTTGAAGCTAGCGGATCAGATTGGAGACGACGAAGTCCAGCAACAAAAACCTTTTTGTGAAGTCTCGATTTTTCATTTTTGTTAATTAATTGATCAATTGTAAAGTAAATAAGAAGAATAGGTGGTAGAAGATAGAAGATATGAGTAGAATAATGTTAATTGAAAGTTTAGTGAAGAATCTTTGTTCTAGAGGAATTTATCGAATTTATAGAGACACTTGGGATAGACCTTTCTCATAGTTGAATTCCTCGGACGAAGAACTTTCTAACGATATGTTGTGTGAGGCAAATGGAATCTGGACGACGAAGTTATAGCAGGTTGAAGATGTAGCGAAGTTGGAGAAGAACGACGTCGTAGTACTGCTAGCGCCGAAGAACATCAGTGAAGCTAAGGAAACCCTAACTTCAGCAAATGTGGAGAAGTCATCGTGATATATAAGTAGAAAAGTGCAGGGCACTTGTCTTATTGTCCAAACACTATTTGAAGGGGTGGAGCGCACCGCACTCTCTTATCTACAAAGTACATCGACTTCGTCGAAGTCAGTTAGTGACGAAGAACCTCAGCATAGCTTTCCAGATTGGTAACCTAGCACTTCGGTACATGCGAGGGATGCAGACATCCAAGCCACCGCGGCTTCGAATCCACAATCAACCCCACAACAGCAATCGAGAAGCAAGATATCATGTACCCACACACACCTCGATCGAAAGTATCAACAATCAAACACTAACGACGACGCACGAAGATACCAGCGGACGATTTCAGATCAGCAGACCCTTACTGAACTCCGCTTCGACCTGCATTTAGTTCTTCGAGTAATCTCAACAGAGAAATTACCATCTCCACAATGCCAACACGGCAGCAACGATTGCTCGCAAAATTGATCAAGCCAAATCCATTCTGTGCTCGTAGAGAATCCAGGTTACACTCAACAAGACTATTTACCATAGCTAGGAGCTTGAAGACTCAACTCGAAGAACTAAAGCCTCCAAGTCCTACCTGCGAAGTATACCTTTAGTGGGCTAGCCCAAGAACCCGCCCTAACGGCACTAACGGCCCTATCGAGATTAACCACTACACACTCGGTCAACCTAACCGAGGTGTTAAACTGACGTGATAAGTCTTCTGCCTACTGAAATGATCTTCTAGCAGCATTACAACGACACTCACATCCACTGATACTTACACAAAGCTTCTGTAACCAGATAGAAGATAGAATGAAGATGCGAAGATGAGAGAAGAGAACGAAGAAGAGAAAATTAACAAAAGAGGAAAGAAAGAAACGAGAAAATCAATCTTCCGACATGCTTCTAGTCCGGATCTTGACTAACAAGCTATCCTTGCTTGTAGTAAATTGAGAGAGAAGACCAAATACGTACTTACAGTCCCACGATCTTCTTGTTGAGGATGCCGTGTTGTGATGTGATAAGGAGCAATCTGCCAGCTTCTATGTACTGCAGTGTCCCAAGATTTCTCCTTTAGCTCATTGTAGCAAAAAAGATTTTGTTCCCCAAGACTAGTTACATTGTTCTAAGTTCTAAGATCTGTTCTAACTCACAAACACTCGGGTTTTGCCCAGAAGTCTCTTCTAACTCACAAAACCACACGGCTTCCAAACTCTTCAAAAGGTGCTAATAATGGCTTCCAGTCTTCTGACGTCGGCTTCTAGAAGTAATTCTCAACTTCTGAGGGTTCAACTCGGCTTCTGACACCTTCAGAATACTGCCTCTACTCCGTAGATGTCAATTACTACTCCATACAACAAATTATTCTTACGATTTCTAACGGGTTAGATCAATCACAGCGTGTATATCTCTTGTAGCCATCCCAGACTTCTGTCTGCTGAAACGGTCTTCTGACAGCACTACAACTACACTTACATTTCATGGATACTCACATGAAGCTTCTGGAACCAAATAGAAGAAAGAATGAAGATGGGAAGATGAGGGAAGAGAAAGAAGAAGAGAAAATGAAAACAAGAGAAAAAAAAAAGAAATTAATGTTCCGACAGACTTCTAGTCCGGATCTTGACTAACAAGCCATCCTTGCTTCAACTTTATACAATCGTCTCGAATCGCAGGAGAGAGATCTCTTCGAATCACACCACATCCCAGAGGATAAATGTAGCATTGTTAAAGGACCACCTCCTCCTAGACTTCGGTTCTCCTTAGTTTGGAAAGTATTCCCTACTCCTACTATAACTAATCCTACCACATGCACAGTATCTTAAAAATACAAAGAGGAGTTCCTGGTCACCAAGTGTGACATCCATGGAATCCGTACTTGCCTGACCACCTAATTCGTCTTCTGGTACCATGGGCGGTCTGCTGGTATCTCTGGCACGGCTGAAGTGGCATCCGCCTCAGTGCCAACCATGTGCTCTTCTGTAATTGGCTCGGAAGCCAGAAGATGTCCATGAGAAGACGAATCCATCTACGCTTCCGGGCTCTTCTGCAAGACCTGCTCGCTGCTGGGAGCTGGCACGATCTCCTAGGATTAGAGCCAGTCATGACCTCCACTCTGAACACTTGAGAAGCCATCTCCTCTTCTTGTCTTCCAGAAGACGGCTTGGCTTCTAAAGCTTCCTCGCATGTCTTCTCTACTTCCAACGCTGTTACCACCAGGTGAACAGCGAGATCGAATCTTCCTTGTCTAGATCTAGATCTTCCACAAGGGCTGGTCTTGGAGCACCGGAAGACGTGTGGTTGCATGGTTGAGAATCGAAGGAAGGCCGTTGAGAGTCTTCAGATCCTCGACCTGCCGATCCAAGTAGCGGAACATACTATCCTTGCATTCCACCAACATCTCTTTGGAGGCATCATCCCATGTTCGAACTAAGGTCAGAAGCTTCTTCCCTGCGTGAAGTTAAACTTCTTCCTGAGTGCTTCTCTCATCGGTGCCATGATCTCCTTGCCTGGAGCTTCTACTTCCACCAGTTGCTTCTTCTCTTGCGCAGCCTTGGCTTCTGCAGCTTCCCGCTGTGCGCTCCAAGTCTTCTTCTCTTCTGCCAGATCAGTTACTTTACCGTTGATCCGTAAGACTTCATGCTCCCTCTGCTGAAGTCGCACATGCAACTCCTGGTAGCTCTTCCGCAGTTGGACCAATTCCTTAACAGAAGCGGAAGCTTCCGTTTTATACTTGGTGGCGATCTTCTTTATTGTGCGAAGGTTGGCTTCCAGAGCTTCCACCCTCTGCTTCTGCGCTTCATCAAAGTCCGAAGACCAAATCTAGGCTGAAGGGGCTTCTCTTGGGCCTTAGCTCGCTTCTCCATCATCTCCATGGCTGGCTGGATCTCGGCGCTGAAGAAGACACTGAACTCTTCCAGTCTTCTTCTCGAAGGAGCCAGGTTCATGACGACATAACAATCCGCGGCCGCTTTCTTGTCTTCTTGAGGTACCTGGACCTCTTCCACCATGGTGGCTTTCTCCTTCTGCACTCGAGAAGACGCTACTCTCCTTGGCTTCTTGGGTGGGAGATCTCTTCTCACAGCAGAGAAAGATTTCTTCTCTGCGCGGTTATCAGCCGTAGTCGGAACATCGATCCAAGTTCTGTCTTCTGAAGTCTTCGGAAGACTCCTTGGGATCGTAAGAACCGTCTTTCTTGTGGTCCTAGTGCCGGGGGTGTCTTCTTGCGAATCCGACTCAGATCCGGAGTGGATGGTAGGATAAGACGTTGTGGTGTCCACAATTTGCGAGATTGGAGATCTTTTCGAAAATTTTAAGTTAACGACGTGTCTATATAATTGAAGTAATCTTATTACTTAAGATTACACCCTGCTGAGCAGGAAGATGATCTTAAGGTGAATTCATGAGAAGAAATCGACTTCTTCCGGGAAGACGTCCTCTGGAAGATGTCTTCTACCTCTTGAAAAGGGTCTCTGTACATGATCGACCACCAGTAACAGACGTCCAACATCTTCTTCACCCTGATCTTCAGCCCGTAGTGACCTCCATCATCTTCGTAGTGAAGACCCGTGATCACTGGCTTAATCTCTGAAGGCTCCAGGCATCTCCTGAGCTTCTCGTCATGTCTCTTCTTAAACAAGATACCCTGGAAGATGACGTAAGGACCTGCCTTGTGTAAGAAGACAGCCCTTTGTTCCGCATCCAATCCCTCGGGGTACTGTTGGTCTTCCAAGAACTTCCTTAAGTCCTTGAAGATCGATTCTTCTGTGAAAGTCGCAAAGATCGGATCAGAACACCTAGTCTCGTCTTCTAGGAAGCAGGCAGTACGCCCCCCTTAGATGAAAGTGTCTCTGCAAAAACTGAAAACAGCTTCTCGTCAGGGAACTTGTCTTCCACTTCATCTTCTCGTTGCTCCGTCTCCAATCTGGATAGGTAGTCAGCATTAACATGCTGTCTTCCAGGCTTGTACTCAACTGTGTAAGTAAATTCTTGGAGTAGAAGAATCCACCTAGCTATCCTACCAGACAAATTTGCTTTCTTCACGAGATGTTTCAAAGAAAAATGATCCACTTAGAAGACAAACGGGTTGGCTAGAAGATAGTGCCTAAACTTCCTACAGGAGTAAATCATGCCAAGACACTCCCTTTCAGTTGTAGAGTACTTCTTCTCTGCATCACCAAGTTGTCTTCCCGCATAGTAGATGGGATAATCCTTCTTCTTCTCATCTTTCTGACTCAATACCACCCCTATGACGAAAGCAGAAACATCCACGTAAATGTGGAAGATCCTCTCTCAATCAGGTGGTCTTAGGATAGGAGATTCTGACAGAAGTCTTTTCATTTCTTCGAACGCTTCCTGTTGCTCAGAAGATCAAATGTAAGGTTCGTCTTTCTTCAGCAACTTGGTACGTCTTCCTGCTATCTCTGCGTACCTGTCAATAAACTTCCTGTAGTATCCTACGTTGTCCAAGAAGCTTCTCAACTCAGTCAGATTAGCAAGTGCGTGAAGTTTCATGATAACTTCCACCTTAGCACAGTCGACTTCTATACCTCTTCCAGAAATCCTATGTCCTAGCAAAATTCCCTCTGACATACCAAAGAAGTACTTCTCAGGGTGAAGAGCCAAACGATGTTCTCTACACTTCAAAAAACACTTCCTTAGAAATATCAGGTGATCTTCTTTCGATCCAAACACACAAAAATCATCCAAGAAGATCTCCATGAATGTGCGAAGATACTCCTTGAAGATCGTAATCGGGTGCGTTGCATAAACCATTATACGCGTACGTGCTCCAATCAGTGATAAAAGTCGTTTTCGACTTGTCTTCTTCTCTGATTGAAATTTGGTTGTACCCAGAATACCCATCCAGGAAGCTGTAGAACTCATGTCCCGCTACCTGGTCTAACACAGAGTCGGTGAAAGATAAAGGATGATGATCCTTTTTTGTGGCCAAGTTCAGCTTCCGGAAGTCCTGACACACTCGGATCTTACCTGTCTGCTTCTTTGGCACGATGACAATAGGAGCTATCCACTCACTACTAAGTACTAGGAAGATGACTCCCGCCTTCAGGTATTGATCGATCTGATCCTTCACCAGAAGCGAGTACTTGGGGTTGAGTCGATACTGCCTCTGCCGTGCAGGAACAACGCCTTCCAGCAAGTCAATGCGATGCTCTCTCAGCTCCCGAGGTATGTCCTTCATGTCTTCTATGGTCCAAGCGAAGACATCCTGAAACTCCGTCAAAAGTTCTCTAAAGTCTTCCAACTGCTGGCCCTCGATTACCTTAGAAAGCTTCAGTTTCTTCCCCGGAGCAACCTCCATTTCTTGAAGATCATCAGGGTTTACCATTCCTTCAGTGACTGTACTCACTGGCACCAAAGTATTCCGGTTTGAGAGCTTCTTTCCCGGATCAGATTCGTCTTCTGGAAGACCAACTATCAGATCTTCTGAAGAGAAGATGGTACTTTCGTCTTCTGGAAGACCAACTGTCAGATTTTCCGAAGGGAAGACGATATTATCGTCTTCTGGAAGCTCTTCTTTCGCAATTTCGGAGCACTCAATGTATCCACAGATCACTTCTTCTGTTATCTCTGTTACTTCTATAGTACACAAGTTATTCACCACAAACTCATCATATCGTTCATCAATGTCAGAAGACGCAGCTGAGTCTTCTGACATGTACCCCTCAGTCGTAGAGGGAGTTTCACCTTGGTGTCCAATCTTCATCCAAGGAAGTGAGACTTTGGTCTTCTCACCTGGCTTGGGTGTAAGATTAGGAAACCTCAAACGATGTCTTCTCCAATCAGTATTTACATTTGCAGCATATAACCAAGGTCTTTCTATCAACACCTGATATCCAACCTCAGCTACGGGTCGCAAAATGATGTAAGTGAGGTAAAAAGATACTCCCCCAATTACCGTCAAGTTATGGTCTGGTTCATCATTCTGAGGATTCTCGGAGTAGGCTGGAACTCAGTGAAGCCTAAGGCATGCGCAGTTTCTTCAGTCATGATGTTAACTCCGGAGCCGGAATCAATAGGTACCTTCTTCAGAAGACAGCCATGGATCTCCATATCAAGTTCTGGGGCTCCCAAGTCCTCATGCTCTATTCTTAAGATCGGGGTGCTCTGGGGAAGTTTAGCTGTTCTTCTCTTCCTCGATTCTCGAAGAACATATTGTAACAGCTCCTGTAACCAACGTTGTCATCCAAAAGCTGTTGGAAGGTTACATCCGCCTTCTGATTCCACAAGTCTCGCAAGAAGTCATAAGGGGATTGCTTCAAAAGAGTGACTGGTGTTCCCAACGGAGAAGATGTAGTAGCTGCTTCCTTGGATGGAAGACTAGAATGGTGTCTTCTCTCGACTGGAAGCTGTTCTCGTGAGACAGGGGCTGCCGTAGTCGGTGGAGGAAGCTGCTGTACTATCTAAAGTCGCTTCTCCAGCTCTTCTTGCATGATCGCTTCAACTTCTTGCCTAATATCAAGAGCAAAGTACTTCAGATCTTCTCGGTCGTAAGCAGGAGAAGAATGCCGCTCAGGAGAAGATGACCTCTCCTTACGCTGCTTCTTCTTCTTGATTTCTTTCTGACGAGATTTTGACTTCCCTTTGCTTCTGATACTTACCTTGAATACTGCTTCATCCAGGACTTCTTCTGGAGGCCAACTGTCTGAATCCGAGCAAGGGCTCCAAACAATGCTATCCGTCAAAGTGAAAGAGGAAGCTGCCTCAAGTGACTTCGTCTTCTGAGCTGCAGTCGTCTTCTGCAGCTGAGGTTTCTTTCCTTCGCGCTTCCCGGGATCTGGTTCGTCTTCCTCAATATGGAGACAATCCGTACAATCCTCAAGATCTTCTTCTTCTACCGTGATGTGCTGTACCATTGCTAGCTCGAGTTTAGAAGCTGATGCGACTTCTGTTGGAGGCGTGGTCTCTGCAAATCTAATCATTTGTCGTGGGCGTAAGGTCTGAGGACAATTTCTCGTGAAATGTCTTACTTCCTTACAGTTTCCACACAAGGGCACTTGTCCAATCTGTCTTCTCGGATGAGGACAGGTGGACCACCAGTGTCCTGTCTCTCCACAATTGTTGCAAGCTCTAGGAAGAGGGTTTAGAGGTCGTTGTGATGAAGAAGGTTGCGAGGGCGTCCTAGTCTGTACATTACTAGCCCTGTCTCTAGGTGCATAACGATTATATTGAGCAGGAGGTGTGGGAGTGAACGGTTGTATCGTCTCGATCTTATAGCAGGATTCCCCAATGGGATCGTGTAGATATTCCTCATCATCTTCTTCCCAGCCTGCCCAATTGACAGCTTGGTCCTGCGTACACTAGTTTGGTCGAGAAGCCATAGGTTGCTTCCGCTTGTCCTTCTGGTTCAGAAGATGAACCTTCAGGTCGACAAACTGCTTCAGAACTTCATCGATCCGGGGATCAGGTGCAGACCGAATGATCTGAGTTTGAGGCATATTCTGTACAACGTCTTCCCTTGATCGTGTCTTCTCCTTCTTCTTGTTCCGTGTCTTCTCCTTCTTCTTGTTCTGTGTCTTCTTCTCTTGTTCAGATTCAGATTCTGAACTACAGTAGACTCTTCAGAAGTAGAGGATACTTCCGAATCACTGTTATCAGTTTCGGTAGACTTGGATTTCCTCTTGGACTTCCTAGAAGACTTCTTTGACTTCTTGGACTTCTTCGAGGTCTTCTTCTCTGTCTTTCGTCATATTCCGAGTGATGCTCGAGGTTTCAAACTGCTCGGCATGCTTCTGTACTTTTGCAGTACAACTCCATATCTTGAGACAATCCTCCCAAGTACCAGTCCACGGCTTGCTGGGCACAATAACCGGGTTCTGAGGGATGTGATCCAAGAGGTCTTCAAACCTCTCGGTGTAATCCCGCAGTGTCTCTTTCTTCTTCTGTTCGAGTCTCTGAAGTTCTATGAGGGTCATCCGATCATAACCCACTCCTCTGAACCTCTTCAGAAAAGCTGCCTTCGGAGTAGCCCAAGCGGCCATTACTAACCCATCATCCAATATTTTACTCATCCATTTCCTTCCCTTCTCTACGATCAAACTAGGAAATACACGGAGTCTGTCGACATCAAAGTCTTCCTTATTGGATCGAGAGATGATCTCGAACATCGTGATGAAGTCGTCCGCTTCAGCATCATCGTCGTACGGATGGTACTTCTGCCTAATGTGGGAAGCCATGTCGACTGCCGACTGATGCGATTGCCAACTTCTTCCTCCCTCAGGCCTTGGTGGTGGAGATGGTCTTCTCAAAGGTCCAAGTCTGTCTGAATCACGAATGTCGTCTTCGGAGTCAGAGCTACTGTCGCTGTTGTCTTCTGAGACGTCTAGAACGATCTCCTCTAGTCTTTCTTCACCTTGAGAAGCCTCTTCCGCACTCGGGAAGACGTCTTCCAAGTAACCTGTACCAAAATCTACTTTATACACGTGGTCACCCAGTTGGCTTCTGTCTTCTCCAAAGATTATGCTCGAGATGGAAGGCTCTTCCAACTCTACTGATCGGATCTTCCTGAGCTCTTCTTCTTTCCTTTGGTGTCTCAGGGATATCCGCTGCTCTCTAGAAGCGGTTCGCTGGGGTGAATGTACCCACTCAAGGTCTTTACCCGTGCGTCTTCTGCTTCTTCCTCTGATCGGAGGCGTCCACCAGAGTGCTGAGAAGAGATGTCCCTCTTCTTCTAATACTAGATCTGGCAGACTGGATGTCTGAACAACCGGTCACAGGTTTCGGAACGTCTTCTTCTCTTGCTTCCTATTGTACTCACTGCAGTCTTCCAAGATCGAGTCTTCCAAGAAGATCTTGGAAGCAGGGAAGCGGCTTCTTCCAGTTCCCCCAATGTATCTCACCAGCTTCTGGTTGCGATTCCTGTCTTCTAGCAAGATAAAGTCCCACAACACCTTCAACTACAATCGAAGTTAGTTCGGAATGAAACTAACTACTGGCACACAGATCCAGGAAGCTTAGAACAAACGTTACTAAGATGAAATCTCCGGCAGCGACATCAAAAATGATACTCACTATAAGTAGTGTCGCAGGATTACTCCTTTTGTCCATTTAGTATACAAGATATCGTTCCCACAGAGGATTTGTACAAATAACACTGTTCTAAGTTCTAAGATCTGTTCAAACACACAAACACACAGGTTTTGCCTAGAAATCCCATCTTCTCATAAAACCACACGGCTTCCAGACCTTTCAAAAGGTGCCCTAGACCTAAACAAACAACTACTAACTAAAATATCACACAACTATCTACAGAGAAGCTCGAGAAGACGCTTCTTGCTTCCAGATCACTTCTTTCGGTCTTCTCAGTATCGTCTTCCCGAAGCAATTCTCGGCTTCTGGGGGTTTCAACTCGGCTTCTCACACCTCCAGAAGACTGCTCCTGCTTCGTAGAAGTCAAACTAGCAATGTCTGTCGCACATTGCTCTTCCAATTCCCAACGAGTTAGATTAATCACAAGGTGTATGTACCCTATAGCCTTCCCAGGCTTTTGCCTACGGAAACAGTCTTCCTGCAGCACTACAACGACATTCATCTTCACGGAAGCTCAATAGAAGCCTCGGAAGCTCACTAGAAGAAGGTAAGAAGATGGGGAAGAAGAGAAAATCCAAACGAGAGAGAAACAAGATAGAAATGAGAAATTAAGACTCCGACAGGCTTCTAGTCCGGATCTTGACTAACAAGCCATCCTTGCTTGTAATAGTTTGGAGAGGAAGACAACAAACGTGCGTATAGTTACACAGTCTTCTACTTGAGGATGTCGTCTTCTGCTGTGGGAAGAAGGCTTCTTTCTTCTTCTCTCGCTGCTCCGACTACTCTGTCTTCTGGGATCTCTTATCCATAAGACCGTCCGTACGTGGATCCGAAGTGCTCCACTGGATGAGCTCAGCTGCGAATCTGCACAACTGCTGAAAGTCACCGCCACTCAAGAAGAATGCTTCCCATGCACAATTGGGAGTGAATTCAAGGAAATCCACTACCCAGAAGACACAGACAAAACTTCTGCACTCAAATCAGCAATCCATTCCCCGAGAAGAAGGCACATTGGTGTTGGGAAGCTCACTCCTTCTACTTTCTGCTCCTACTCCTCGACACACCAGTTTAGCCAACAGGACTACATGAGGATGTCATTCCCTGCTCGTAAACTGTCATTACCTCCATCTACATCTTTGAACCACTGCTGACAACGAGCATGCAGACCCTTCTGGTGTAATCCCAATCTATTCGTATGTCTCTAACATCGGGTGTAGTGTGTGTGCGCACAATAGTGTGTACACAAATGTGACTAATGTGCTTAGTGCGGCTCTCATGTGTGTCCAAAATCCTACTTTGTCTTCCTACTTATGCATCTGCCTTGAGGCGCAGAGGGAATCTCCTCCAATCCTCAACTGCAACCAGGGAGAGATGGGCGTTGTCAGAAGGCTGCCACCCCACATGCAAGCGGTTCTCCTTCCTAATTAGCCATCCACCTTACTACTCCTGCGCTGCCTATTCTGCCACATGGTCACCTATCTAGTATTACACTAAAACTGCCACCTCCTAAGATAGCATGTTCGGTTCCTACTAAGTTTGGACAAGTCAACTTGTTCTGCGCTTTGCTGTCTACTCTAATTGCTCGATGACAATCTCCATTTGATCTGCTCTTACCTGAACTCCTAACTCGGCTTCTGATAAGCTGGGAAGCCCTACGAATACCTCGGGTGTCACTGAGGTGGCTTCCTCCTCAATATTCGTCGCTGGCTCTGCTGCTGCTGCTTCGGAAGACGGAAGCGTCTTCTGGGAAGCTGGGTCGACTTGTGCTTCCTCGCTCTTCTGAGACACTAGTTCGACATTGGGAGCCGTGGTGACCTCATAGAGGTCCGAGGAAGTCGCTTCCTCCACTCGGAATACCTAGGAACAATTATACAAACAAGTTATTAACCTTAAAAATTTCAAAAATTTGTGAATCCTGTAAATTGTGGACACCACACTTCTGACCTTAGCCCATACATGGGATGATGCCTCCAGAGAGATGTTGGTGGAATGCAAGGAGAGCATGTTCCGCTACTTAGATCGACAGGTCGAGGATCTGAAGACTCTCTATGGTCTTCCTTCGGCTCTCACCCTTGCAGCCACGTCTTCCGATGCACCAGGACTAGCCCATGTGGAAGACCTCGACAAGGAGGAGTTCAACCTCGCTGTTCACTTGGTGGTGACAGCATTGGAAGTAGAGAAGACGTGTGAGGAAGCCCTAGAAGACAAGACGTCTTCTGGAAGACATGAAGAGAAGACGGCTTCCTAGGTGTTCAGAGTAGAGGTAATGACTACCTCTGATCCATGTGAGATCACCCAGCTCCCAACATCGAGCAGATCGTGCAGAAGAGTCAAGAAGCATAGGTGGATTCGACTTCCCATGGACATCTTCAGGCTTCTGAGCCCATGGCTGAAGCGCACATGGCTGCTACTGAGACAGATGTCACCTCAGCCGCGTCAGAGGTACCAGAAGAGTCACCCAGGGTACCAAAAGCTGAGTTAGAGTGTCAAGCATGTGCGGATCCCATGAAAATCACACCTGGTGACCAAGAATAGACAGTAGACTAGTTACTTGTTTATACCTTGCTATTTTGTAGAAAATTTGAGTTAGCTATTTTAAGTTGGATAACTCCCTCTTTTATCTTTAACATGACCGTCCATGTGGTAGGATTAGCTACGATAGGAGTAGGATATACTTTCCAAACTGAGAGGAGAACCGCGGACTAGGAGATTGTGGTCTTCTGACAGCGCCCCTATTTATCTCTAGGCTGTGGTTGCAGTTCGGAGGGTCTCTTACGACTCAAGGTAATTGTATAAGATCGATGTCAATGTAGAAAATTGTACACACACTTCACGAGAGGCTACAAACAGAGTTTGGTTACACATAGAGTAGGTCTGCACCTCCGCTCTCAACAAGAAGACTGAAAGTCGTGACCTGGAAGCAGTAATCGTCTTCTTGGGCTTCTCAATGGGTATTTGTGTTGTATTTTGAATAGTAATTGTATGTTATAGTCCAGAGTGCCTTCTGAAGGGTCTAGAAGCCATATGATTTTGTGAGAAGAAGGGATTTCTGGACAAAACCCGGGCGTTTGTGAGTTTGGACAGATCTTAGAACTTAAAGCAACGTAACTAGTGTAAATCTTCTTGAAAAATGAAATTTTTATGCTACAATGAGCTAAAAGAGAAATCATGGGATATTGCATCAGACGAAGTTCGAAGAGCAGGTAAATTCTTCATCTATGATTCAAGACTTACAGGTGAAGTTGAACTTGATGAATTCAATGTTTCATGACATGAAGTCAGAGAAGGACACTTTGCGCGATCAGTTAGCGATCAAGGACGAAGAACTTTTGAAGGCTGAAGAGGCGAAGACTTCAGCAGTGACGAAAGCGGAAGAACTTCGGGATAAAGTAGATGAAGCATTGACTTCATACTTTGTCACCGAACTCGATTCTTCGGAGAAGGAGCTTCTGATGTAACTTCGAGTGGAGATGACGAGAGCATCAGATCCTTCGGCGAAGAGTAGGATAGTTAGAGTCACGGAGAGGATAGTACGAGAGATTAGAGAGACAATTAAATTGTCATTGTGGAGTATAGCTAGGACATTACAGTTAGGTAGTGTAGATACTTCCGTTCTACCTTTTGGAGGGACGTGATCGTACGACGAAGATGTAATCCTTCTTCTTAGGAAGTAAGTTCTGTCATCTTGGGGCGAAGTTGTATATAAGAAGTTCTGTCGTTCGTTCTCAATATCTCTATATGTTTGTTATTTGGATTTCTATTTTCTGAAGCTTACAGAGCCATTGTGTGTTTGTCTTCTTCGGGAGTTTTACCTACGAAGTTTCGTAGTTTGTTGTGGTAGGAGTTAGTCTGGGTGACAAAGTTCTTTGCTGTTTACATCCGAAATCAGAATAAGAAGTTAGAGACAAAGTCTGAGAACAAACGAGCAACTACGAAGTTAGTTTACTATGAAGTAAGTTTAGGGTGAAGTTACTTTGGAGGAAGATGTTCTTCTTAAGAAATGTCTTCGTGGTGAAGTTCTTCTTAGGAAAACACTTCGGAAGAAGTTATACTTTGTACTTCGGCAGAAGAAGTTATACTTCGTACTTCGGTAGAAGAAGAGTCTAGCAGTACTTATTCATAAAGACGTTTCCATCCGTGGCTCGATATTTTTGTTATTCATCTTTTTCTTGAGGTCCCTGACCTGTTTAGTATCTGTTATGTTAATTTTCAGGATTATCAACTCTATCTTGTTCACTTGTTAACTACAATTGGATGATATTTACTTGCATCTATGTGCGTTCGATCTTTATAGGACTACTTTCGAGCATCTTTTGGTTTTCTTGTGTGTTACAATAGTTGTCGGTTGTTGAAAAGATACTGATAATTGAGATGGTGTAGTTGATTGTACTCTGTATACTTCATCTAGAGTTTCCACAAAGAATGAACTATAATATGATTCGAATGCAGGCGCCCAGTCCAATGCTTGCACCGAATATGTTCGTTGCGGATTGGTGCATTCTGTATTGGCAGACCATAGTCTTCCTCAACTCGTACATCACTAGTTCGATCAAGATGAAGAAGATGATTTCCTCCTATAAGGAGATCGTATCATTTGTACTTTTAAGTCTGCAAAGTCCTTGATCATCTCCTCCATGAGTTGAGAGCTTTCTCTTTTCGTCTTCGTCTTCTTCTCCTTTGAACTTTTTTGAGTTTTCAACGAAGAACTTTGTCTTGTCCTCTGTTCTTCTTCGCTTGGAGAAGATAAGCTCGATGATGAAGATTCTTTGACTTCGGCCGAAGATGACTCTTCATTTGAAGACACTTCGGAGGATGAAGGTTCCTTTCGATTGAACTTAGCATTTTTCTCTTCAAGTTCATGGTGTGCTTCCCTCAAAGCCATCAGAGGTGACCCTTGAGTGAGAGACAAGCCTGACATGTTACAGATTCATCGATGACTATCGTGGAGGTTGAGAGATTGGGGGGTAGTTGATCGATAGGACCGCGGAGGGTTTACATTTTTGGTTTCGTTGCTGGGATCTCACTTGAAGGGATCATTGAAAAATGTTTAGGGTTCAATTCTACATTCGACAAAATCATGATCGAGCACATGGAGAGAACGTTGGGAGGAGAGAGAGCTAACGTGATGTTAGCAACGTTAGGACCTTTCGTGTACCCCGTAGCGATCTATGACACGGTCAAAGTCATTCTTTACATCTTGTTCACTTAGAAAGGGTTTGAGGAGAGTTGCAAGTGGGTGCAACAAGAGTTGTAGAGAAAGGAAGAGAGAGAAGTTATTAGAGGAGAAAAATTTGTGAGTTTAGAAATTCTGTTCTCTGGAAAATTTGTACAGTAGTTGTCAGATTTTCTATGTTCTTTATTTTCCTGTGAAACTTTCAAGTATTTAGATTGGCTGATAAGCTATCTAGGACAACAGAAATCATGAGAAAAGATGATCTGGAGAGAGAGTTATGAATTTTCAAAGTTGAGGGGGGTTATTTGCAAGAGTTTAGAAATTCTGATCTCTAGAAACTTTGTATGGTCGTTGTCAGATTTTCTGTGAATTTATTTTCTTATGAAACTTTCCAATGTTTTAGATTGGCTGTTAAGCTATCTAGGACAACAGAAATCATGAAAAAATGTGGTCTGGAGAGGGAGCTATGAATTTTCAAAGTTGAGGGGGTTTATTCGCGAGAGTTTAGAAATTTTGGTCTTTAGAAAATCTGTACAGTCATTGTCAGATTTTCTATGAATTTTATTTTCTTGTGAAATTTTCCAGGATTGTAGCTTGTCTGATAAACTATTAGAGGAAACAAAAATCATGAGAAGATGATGCTTGGAGAGAGAGATAGAATTTTTCAAAGTGAAGAGGGTTGACAACCATGAGAGAAGTGAAAATATATAAATTTCAGTTCTCTGAAAATTTATACAGTCAACACCATCTCTTCTGATTAAGGAAACTTCTGTTGAAACTTCATGAGTAAGTAACTTGGAGGTTGAGCTACTAGAGATCACAAAAATCTTGGAGAGATCTCTTACCGACTAAGAGATATATGTTTCGGCATACAAGGAGGTCTTGAAGATACTTCATGGAGAATCCAGTTCGAACGAAGACGCTCGAATGGAATTGGTGATGTTCGTACTCTTTAGCGAGTAGTTATTGCACGAAAATTAGATGGGTAGAAAGAGTAGCTACAAGATGGGAAATTTATCAATTTTTCATGAGAAGGACAATGAAGATGTAGAACCATTTGTACGAGACTCCAAAAAAGGTTGCATCGGAAACAACATGAGAAGGAAAGAAGAATGGGTGTTGTTATTGCTAGAGTTTTTAGAAGATTTTGCTCTTACATGGTATGAGGACCGAGTGAAGAACAAGACACTTGGTGCAATTGATGACACATGAGAGACGTTGAATAATGCACTCATCGAAGAGTTTCTTCCAGAAGAGAGTTATGAGAAGCTCATGGTGGAGCTTACTCATTTGAAACAACGGGATGACGAGAAAGTTCGGCAGTATGCCGATAGGGTGGATAAGTTAGAGCAACGGTTTCGAACGGTCTTACAAAAGAATGGAGACAACTTGGAGCTAACGATGGTGGAGATTGGAGCAATGTTGACCAAGAACTTGGTGGGAGGGTTTGAGGCTTTCAATTTCGAACCCAAGTGAGGTACGAGAAGCCAACAACCAAAGTAGAGGTCATCAAGATCGCAACAAATATGGAAAAGAGTTTGGATGAAGAGAACATCATCCAATCTCATCATGCCGCTCTCGTGTTGACTCTGACTCTTGGTGTAGTCACAACAATAGCATCTGCACCATCACAACAGGTGATTGCCTCAACGTCAACTCCTACTCCAACGATGGTGCCAAGACCGTTTGTCCCTACAACGATGTCTATTGCCACCTCTGATTTTCATGTCGAGTTGAAGAGCATCACCGACACTCTTGCGAATCTGAAGATAAGTATGGTGCAGTTACGAGATTGGAGGAACAAAGGTGGAGGAGGAGGTCAAAGAGGTTACGACAACAATCCTAACCGAGAAAATCAAGGTAACTTTGGAGGCAACCAATGTAACTTTAGAGGAATCACTTGTTGGACGTGTGGAGGTTCTCATTTCTAGTCGAACTGTCTTAACAATGGAGCAAGAGGTACCGAAGCTGTCAGAATGAATGTGGGTAGAGGAAATCCATCACAAGGACGAGACAAGGGAGTGATCACTATCGATGTAGTGCGAGATCCCACTACGAGAAAGGAGAGAGTTCAAACTCTTCTCATGCACCGGTGGAGTTTTTAGCTCAAGAAAGAAAAAGAACTTGATTTTCTGATGAACCGATTTTCATGGAGGAGTCACCAAGTAGAAGTACTCGTTCGAGTAATGTTTCGAGTACACCAAGAGAATCAAGAAGGAAGTTGAGGATGGCAGATTTCACTATTTCGTCTTCCCAAGCGGGATATGATGTGGTTGAAGATGTGAGTGTTCAGAAAATCAACATCACTGTTGGGCAACTGATCGCATTTAATCCCAATGCGATCATGAAATATATATATTCACTTCCCATGAGGAAAGTGGATATATATATATTTCAGAGAACTGAAATTTGTATATTTTCACTTCCCCCATGGTTGTCAACCCCATTCACTTTGAAAAATTTTATCTCCCTCTCCAAGCATCATCTTCTCATGGTTCTTGTTTCCTCTAATAGTTTATCAGACAAGCTACAATCTTGGAAAATTTCACAAATAAATATAATTCACAGAAAATTTGACAACGACTGTACAAATTTTCCAGAGACCAAAATTTCCAAACTCTCGCGAACAAACCCCCCCTCAACTTTGAAAATTCATAGCTCCCTCTCTAGATCACATTTTCTCATGATTTTTGTTGTCCTAGATAGCTTAACAGCCAATCTAAAACACTGGAAAGTTTCACAAGAAAATAAAATTCACAGAAAATCTGACAACGATTATACTAATGTTCTAGAGACCATAATTTCTAAACTCTCGTGAATAAACCCCCTCAACTTTGAAAATTCATAGCTCTCTCTCCAAATCATCTTTTCTCATGATTTTTGTTGTTCTAGATAGCTTATCAGCCAATCTAAACACTAGAAAGTTTCACAGGAACAAAAACACAAAAAACCTGACAGTGACCGTATAAATTTTCCATAGAGTAGAATTTCTAAACTCACAAATTTTTCCCTCTAATAACTTCTCTCTCTTCCTTTCTCTACAACTCGTGTTGCACCCACTTTCAACTCTCCTCAAACCTTTTCTAAGTGAACAAGATGTAAGAATGACCTCGAACGCGTCATAGATCACTATGGAGTACACGAAAGGTTCTAGCGTTGCTAACATCACGTTAGTTCTCTCTCCTCCCAACGTTCTCTTCGTGTGCTCTCTCATGATCTCTTTTTGTCGAATGTAGAATTGAACTCTAAACATCTTCAACTATCTCTTCAAGTGAGGTCCCGGTAACAGAACCAAAAATGTAAATCCTCCGCGATCCTATCGATCAACTACTCCCCAATCTCTCAACCTCCACGATAGTCATCGATGAATCTGCAACATGTCGGACCTGTCTCTCACTCAGGGGTCACCTCTGATGGCTTTGAGGGAAGCACACCATGAACTTGAAGAGAAAAATGCTAAGTTCAATCATTCACTCACATATAAACTCATCAACTAAAAGTTCTCCATAAACTCATCAACTAAAATCCTCCATTCTAACGACATCTCTCAAGTTCTCACATGCTAAAATATCACACATTCTCTATATTACTCAAGTTGTCATCTAACGACATCTCTCAAGTTCTCACATGCTAAAATATCACATATTCTCTATAATACGACGATGTGAAAATAAAGATGAGGAGCTCTTCTCTACTCCTCTATTTATACATTCTAGGTTTTTACTTGGTACCTTTCGACAACTCAACCGTAACTATTTTTATCAGGTTTTACTAAGATATTACTTAAAGTAAAAGTATTAATCACACGAGCTTCTTATCTTTTCACATGGGCTTATTCCTTCAAAGTCAATAACTTTTTGAAGGATTCTAAAATATTTTCAAGGAATCTCTAATTTCCACCCCCTCTACACTAGAACCCAATAAAAAAAAACATGTGGAATCTCTTCTTGTTTTTAATGCCCACAAAGTCCACAACTTTAATCCTACCACTAATATCAAGTCAAAAAGGAGATAAGTGATATTTTCCACCTCCTTTCTACCTTTTAGACAAGATGACAAGATAGTAGTGCGCACTCTTTAAGAAATATCTGAATTCTGTCAAAAGTACAGCTAAGTTTAATCATAACTAACTTTAGCTAGTCATGACTAACTTGATACCTCCTTAAAGTACTTGGGCAGCAAATAAACATTATCCGCACTTAGTTATAACTAAACACCTTACTAATAGACAAACTTCTTATGTGTAGCATAGGTCGTTACAGTACAGATGGTGATGGTTCCGCTGTTCTCCTCCTCGTAACGCTTCGATGGTCAATGTCATCAAGTACTCCTGCATCTAAGTCAAAAGCATCTCGTCATTTTTTGTCTTCCACCATGGCATCTTGTTCACTACTCACTTCTAAAAACGCTCGAACAAAAATTGCATCTACCGGGTCTCTCCATCCAGTAGTTCTCCTGATGCTTTCTGCACCCCTCTTCATCATTTCAATTGAAACTTCAGCAGCTTGCTCAACTATCGTTGGATTAGATCGTACTTCAACTCTTCCAGTATACACATAAGCTTTCGCAGAACCCGCAGTCATTGCTGTAGTATGCAACCTGTTGTTCTGATAATTAACTACGCCCTCTCGCAAGACAATTGCTAAGTCTTGACAATCTCCTCTGAGATGATTTGGACTGTCGCACCAAATACATCTCCTGATAAAGGTTCCTCTTACAGATCAAGTATCTAGTGTGACTGGTTGATTGTCTCTCCTCAGATCTGCCATCTTAACTCTCAAAGTGAGCTCTTCAATCAAGTTATTTTGATTTCGGTTCTCAACAGATCACTACTATTGTCTAGGTCCTCTCTGTGTTGGGATAGGCACTGCATGCGTTTGAGGAATCACTTGGAGAACTACTACGAGTGCTTGAGGAATCACTATAGGTGCCTGAGATATTATAGGAGGAACTACTCTTTTTTCTGACAAGGTCTCTAGTTGCACTACCATCCTACCACGACGTTGCCTAGCAAGAGTAGATACTACTTCTTCCACTCTTCTCCAATCAGATGTAACTCCCCCTTCAACTCCACGATCAACTAACATGAAACAAAGTTTATCTGTCGTAAACTCATCCAGAGCCCCTAAGAACAACTCCGTCTTCTTAGCATCCAACGTCAACCTCTCTAGACCAGAAAGTTGAGAGTACCTCTTCTCAAACTCACGAATCACCTCAATCACCCATCCTTACACTAGTCCAGGCTGACGTTGTACTAGTGTAAATCTTTTGAGGGAATGAAATCTTTTATGCTATAATAGGTTAAAAGAGAAATCTTGAGACACAACAGAATGGATACAAGCTGATCGACTACAAGGACCCGGTGAAGAGAGAGATAGCCGAAGTTGTTATGCTGATCTTGAGTCCGAAGAGAACGACATACTTGTCGACTTGGAAGGTCTGCTTCTTACACTGGGCAAAGATCTTTCACAACGGAGTGCATCGGTTGTGGATGAAGCAGGACTACGTATACTTAGGAGGATTCGTCTCTGTCTTCTACTTTGGGATGGGCCGGCTCAGCGAAAGTGAACAGAAGCAGTTGAGATTCGGCTTGGAAGAAGACGAAGATCGTGAAGACGAAGACCGTTTTGACGTGAAGCTATCACTATATGTCGAGTGAGCAACGTGGTTATTCAGATTTCTCTTGACCAACTCTTACGACCATATGAGGACCTTGATAGTTCTAAGTGGAGTCCTTTTCAGATTCGAGCTATCAGTCGGAGCTTCGTTGATCTGAAATTACAGACGAAGATGAAACATAATGCGTATTAGCATTATCATAATTTTATTGTCGTTGTCGATGAAAATGACTGTCATACAAAAACAGTTGGCATATCGATTTTCTGACGACTTGGAAGTTTCATGTCATTGGTGGTAATCATAGCGTGCTCGTCAGGATGGGATTGGTGAATCAGTATCTAGGTTGTTACCCACAGTTAGATATCTGCAATTGCATCGTATACTCTGGACTCACGTAGTCAAAAGCAGCATTATTTGCGCACGATGACAATGCAGATACAGATGTATAGCATAAATCTACATTTATGCAGCAAGTCGAGTATTCCACAAGCAGTTCAGCAAGAAGGAGGATTATCCAAGTACCGCTTTGGTTATAGAGATCCATAACTATCTTGACAACAAAACTTAGACGAAGGAGGGTTAAATCTTGAGGATCATTTTCAAGTAGCGTTCCACTTTGGTGATCTTTGGGACGTTCAAGAGAAGATCTTTTGTAAGTGAGGGAGCAACAAACTCAAAGGTCAGAAAAGCTAGAGTAGATGGTTCCAAAGGATGAAGGTATGTAGACATCTTGGTAGAAAGCACTTCAAGGCATGGGTGACGATCAAAAACTATCCATCCTTTTGCGAGTTGACTCTAGAGAACTGAGCATGGAAGAAATGCAGAAAGAATGCGAGTGGGCTAAAACAATGGATGTTATATCCAATTAATTTGTCCAACAATTCAGTTTTAAATATTGGATCGAGTCCGTCACAACAATAACCCTGTTCACATCAGAGCCATGACTGCACCACTATGTCTTAGTCTTCGAAAGGCTGGTGGTATGTGTTGACTATACGTTACTTGTTAAGTTTGTACATTTTACAGTTCAGTTGATATATTCTAATTGAGAATTAAATCTTGCAGAAAGAGAAGTCAAATAGTGATGCATTGATGAAAGTTATGCGCTTGGACGAGATGACTGTTGTACAACCCGAAGGCAGCGGTGCAAAATCCAGAACACTTTTGAAGATATTACCTCACGAGTTTGTTAACTTCACAAGATGAGCCAAAAATATCGTGAGACTGTCGAGAAGAGTGAGAGTGAATCTCTACGGGATTTTGATACACGCTTTCGTAACTGGATACGAGAAGGTTTTGAAGAGAGTTTCAAGTGGCATGCTGGACACGAGAAGGTTCTGAAGAGAGTTTCAAGTGATAAGTCTTCAAGGTCGACGTGAAGCACGTGACAACAGTGGTTCCGCAATAGTTGTACACGTTGGTCATCGCGGATGTGCCTTACGAGTTAAATTTCAAAGAGTGCTTGTATGATGACACGGTCCTGTTTTTCCAAAGTGATATCTTGGAGGTGGTCACTAATTTTAATCTCGTACTACTTCTGACTATTGGACATTCATTATATTCCACAATCTTCAGTAGACAACTTGGGCAGCAAATGCTCTCAAAGATGTAGTGTCAGTGCGGGTGTTTGGGTGAAATCCAGCTGCAGAAATGCTGGAGGTCCTAGGTTGATAATGAATCATGAATACTGTAATGTTAGCTCCTGGTCTCATGATGAGAATATGTCCATACATCATTTGGTACAGCAGCTTCTCGCAGATAAGCGTTGTATTTTGTGTAGCTTCTACATAGTGTCATTTGCATTTTAGCTCCATGCATTCCATGGACTTGATGAATACTCACGTCTGATCTCTTCGTCCTTTACCTCTAACCTTTATGTTTTCCAAGCATTCCATGGATGTCATACTATGATTGGAGTTTATTTTCGTACACAATTTGTGTACAGTCCTCCTTTGTCGGGGATCGTCACTCTAGCAGCAACGTACAAAATAATGTTATCAGACGGCAAGCCGGCAAAAATCTATCAAAAGTCATAGAAAGTGATAGCTCAGTTGATCAACGACTACTGGATTATGGATCTTTGTAGCGGCTCTAGGACTATTCTGGTGTGTGCTCTCCAAGCCGGTCGACATTGTTCCGCAGTTGAGAATGATGTCCATCAATGTATATTTTGGCGCATGTGTTCTAACTGAAGAGTTTGTCAGATGTAGATGCGGAAATCAAGAAAGGAAGAAAGTCAGTTCTAGTCCTCTTGATAACTATGCCGTGGTTACTCCTCTAGTGTTTGCAGAAACTTTAGAGCCGCATGTTTTGTTAAGTGAGCCTGAGCCAACAGAGAAACATGTTCAAGAGCAAACAGACAACGGAGTTGATGACAAAGAGCGTCTAGAGGATGATAGTCAGGACCATAGTCAAGTGGTTGATTCCACTACTGAATCTTGCAAGATTCGATAGCATAACGCAATCATGTAGACTTTTTAAAAAAAAATAAAAATTGTAAATGTTTGATGGTTGTTCATATTATATTGTATGCATCTTGGGGTCGTAATATGAAATATTTTTCATAAAATATTTTTCATGTTCTGCGTTTTTGTTTATTACCGTAAACATCGAATGGTTGAATAACAGTTAAAATGGATTTTGAGAACTTAAACAAGAGAAGAATATATTCAAAATTTGAATAAATATAAATTTCATGAACTTGAAATTTCCAACTCGAAAACTCGAAAAAGAACCTGTAAGCGAAAACTGGTTGTTATGAGCGAATGTTATTGACAAATAAACTGGCGATCACTAGCCGTTCATCATGCCCCTCGCAGAATGCCAGACCGGAATTGTGAACGAATTTCTAGTTACTGCTCCCGTCGCTAAAGAAACTGACTCCATGAAAGTTGACGTTTACCTGATGACGGCTCACCAGACGAGCGTGATCCGACCGGCACGTTAATGCGATTACCCTTTCTGGACTCGTATGGCCTGATATGGGTGTTGCATTGGCAAGAAGTATCTATTCAAGTAAATAATTCTAAATATTCAAGATAATCCAGTTTTAGATCATTGCAGTGACCTGGTTAACTGGTAATTTCCCGCATGCTATCTTTACGGGTATCGACAGTCTTTTCAAACGCGAAAGGTCACGCTTGCTTACGTGGGTCGGGTTTCATTTGTTCGAGTCATGATTATGGATCCTCTGAGGGAGCATGCGGATTCCGCAAGTGGCGGTAAGGACACAGGGAATATGTAACAAAAGCGAAAAGAGAACTATAATCTTGAACCAGTAAGTTTTGTTCTATCGTTGAGGTGGGAAGTTCCAGACAGTTCTCACGGTTCGGTGATTCGTGCTGCCACTTCATACGGATGCACTCACACGATCGAAATCTCTGGGAGAGGGTAGATTGCTGGGCTAGGAGCTCCAGATTTGGGACTCTTCGACTCTTGGTCCACTCGTCACAGGACGCTGGTGAAGTTCAGGTACCGCTTAGTCGGAATATTCTCCCGTGAAATGCAGATGACAGCTTACTTCCGCAAGCCTTTCTTGCAATTGCGGTCTGCTGTCCAGTGCGGAATGCAGTCTCCTTATAATCTTTTCTATTGCAGGAGACAGTGACGTGCTCTTTCCAGTTCCCCAAAGCAATCTGCAAGAGCATTCTGTACCAGGTTTTGCATGTCGAGGAGACCTAATATCCGAAGCACTGCTGGTCCAAAGCTCGTGGTGTCGTAGAAAATAAATGCGTTGTACTTATGCACCAGCTTTTGGCAAGTACCTCTGAGCAGTACGCGCTCTGATCAGATCGCATACACTGCTGCCAGTACCCCGTAGGATTTGACAACGACGGTGGATCACAATGTAACGCTAACTCGTGTTTCTTGACTCGTTGAATGTGGCATCGGTAATTGTTACTTTACGGCCTACTGGATGTCTCTTTTCAGAACCAAGCTGACCAACCATCACTTCTCACTTTACCCTGGTTGTAGACTAAGTTCGTCTTTGGCACCACTGAAGCTGTGCATAAGCTACAGTCGTCCGCAGTCGACCGGTAAAATGAAGTTCAAGATTCTCAGTTCTCGTCACACCATAGAACTGGTGAAGTATTACTTACCTCATGCTGCTACTTCCAACACGTGAATTCTTTCGTCATCGAACAGATGTGTGCTCTAGTCTAGTCTGGACCTCCTGACGGTATGCAGTGCTACATCTTCTTAATTAATTACGGCCGACGTTACACCAGTGATCAAGACATCGAATTGGTGGGTTCAGCCTGGATATGCATCTTCATCGATATCTTCGGTTCCAACTCATCCTTCAGCATTTCATGCGCACCAATCTGGTTAAAGGTTCTATACTGATAGATAGAATCTGCACACTGAACCTGTTAGAGCTGAACCCAATCTCTCGAACTTTTTGTACACGAGCTTCTTCTCCTCAACAACCTCTCTTTCTAGGTCTTCATAGGTACGCTCCAGATTGCTCAACTTCTTCCGGTCACACAGTGGTCACCTTATTCACTATTCCAATGCTATAGCAGTTATGCATATGGTTGGTACCAATTTGCATTATGCTCTTCTACACGCTATTGTGCAGGTCAGATTCAAAGGACAGCGACGATATTCACAAACTACCAGAATTATCTTCGCAGACAAGACATTCTGAAAACCAGAAAACATATGTTACACAATAGGTACATTAATTACCTTTTCATCACAATGGTTGAGTACTTGTATAGATATAAAGCCATCTTTAAGTTAGTTAAGTTTTATGTTCCAATTCTCTACCAACTATTCTCATTTAGTAGAACCAAGTTTAAACTCATCATTTAACGAAAGATAGTAAGACCTCGTAATCCAGAAGTATCGTCATTGCAATTGCTTCTTGACTCTTACCTACACCTTGAACAACCAACCTTATGCAAACTTCAGCATACACTCCAGATGTTACAACTCTAGATGCAAGTTATACAAGCCTCGGTAATCACCTAATCACCTTTAAGTTATAATCTTTTCTACTGCGAGTACTAACTATTCTAACTACCAACGCGCGATGTCATGTATATGGTTGGCTGTTCAGGGGACATTCCGCTCTTTTGCTTCGTACTGGTCTCCTACGTATTTTAGTAAACAAGGTTAGCTTGTTCAGAACTGAACATGCCACTCAGAACAGCTAAGAGAACTTACCTACAGTCACAAGTAATTATTAGTGACCAAGGTGTAATTAATGCACCTGTGTCTTATGCATGTTTTTTATTTTCAGAATATTTTGTTTGTCTTTGTGAAAACATATTTTGTAACTTAGAATTGTACTTGTAAGTTGACATTTTAATAAATTTTGAAACTAACTTGTAATATTTTGACCACTGTCTCTTTTAATCGATATCTGACCTGCAGAGTAACTTGCAAAAGGATTCATGTGCATTTCGCCCACTGTCGTATTGATATATCTCAGAGATGCGAAATACTAGCTACTTGTTTAGAATCTTCTCAACTTATGAGCCAAAGTCACAGTCAGCTGCTACTGCGCACCACCGATTGATAGCGGATACGTAACATTGTCCGATTTACTAACTCTGTACAGGTTCACGGCACGACTCGTCGGAGCCAGTCCACGAGTCTGGATACGGCGGGGTATATTTTGTCCAAGGTTTCAAGTCTGAGTGTGATCCACCCGATGAGATTTGAGGGACGTGTGAGATCCAGGGTCTTTGCGATGCAGACATCTCCACCTCTCTGAATCTCTTGGTTGCAGGAACTGCTGTTGGAGATCGCTACATGATCAGGAAGAGGTGAAGTAAATCCAGGCTTCATGATCATATTTAGGTCTGGTCCTACTCCAGATGACTACAGCTTGCGCATGTACAACATCGAGCGCTTCAGTGTGATTTTCGGGGACGCATTGTTAAGGCGTTGGGATTACACTTAATACTTCTTAGCTTCTCCATGATAGAATGTCTGCACGAACTGGACATTTCTGATTTGTTCCTGTGAAGAAGAGAGCGAGTTTTAGGAGCACATTTTTTCTTGCAATGAAGTGAAACAGTCGCCACGTTTTGATATCGTTTCTCTCCCTCTCGCCCAAGCATGGGTAAAAGCTCCGCACGCAAGGTAGGCTATGAATTCTTCCGGAACTTCCTGTTCTAACACGTACTTTGCCTATGAGTCCATGCATGCCCAGAATCACAGATAATTTTTACGTACGAAGTGTACACGTAAAGAGTTGTAATTACTTACTTATTAAACTTTCAAACGTGTATATACTCTGATGAAGCTCCTTCAAATACTTAGCCAGTCCCACAATAAAGTCAGCCTCTCTTCAACTCCTCATTCCCAAGCCATGGACATCTCCGGTGTACCGATTTGTGTTTCATCTCCGGTGTGGTTATGAAAGCAGAAGAAAGTTCTCTCTCTCTTTCATTTTCACGAAGCATTCTTGATTGTAGTTTTGTAATATTCTATTGTGAAGTGTCCACATGGTAGTAAAGATAGAAACTTCAGTATTATGTATATTTTCTATATTGGTAACAATTGAATTTCTGCTACACGTTTGATTCTTTGCATCCTACACTTCTTTATAATACTAAAAGAGGGAAAAGGGAGACTGTAAAGATGCTCCTTATCAGTTCGAGACTTCCGCGTTCGCTGATCTTGCCTATAAAACTACGAAAGTAAGTGGGAACTCATATACCCAGATACTGTCGATAGCTATGTGGTTATCTTTCGGTGGCAATGAAACTGAGTGGGTACTCAAATACCCACACCAAGGAATTAAAGTGAGAGCTCAGTAGACTCAGATAGTACTCATGATAGCTATGAAGTTATCTTTTCCACGAAATCGTTTGGTACTCACACTTGGTGAGCAATGCTTTTGCTATTTTTCTTAATTGTAAACATATTTATGCATGGGAGAAAAACGAACTTATTTTAGCATATAGTTCATGAGAGAATACTCGCGGTATTTTCGAAGAAAGTAGGATAGACGATATGTTTTGCAGAAGTCAGAATAGAATAAACTTAGAAGAGAAACATTTCATTATGGAATACGAAACATAGTTGATTACTGTATCAATGTTGCACCATATGCCTGAAAACATGATAAGTCCATTGAAACCCCCTCTCGTATCCACCGTAAATACCTCGCCTGCATTTACACTATCTTCAATATAAACACAATGTTAGATTTGCCAACCTCCAGTAGAACCTGGGGTATTCAACTATGATGACATGAAACATACTGATAACGAAGGAAGCTATTCAGTGCAAATTTCTCCAAGTTTTTAAAAGAATTCAAAATCTGCAAAATAGTTTCCTTATTATCCTACGGTAACCTCGAAATTTAGTGTCACGCCCTCAACCGTCAGAGGTCCTGGACATCTTGCATTGTATTGACGCAAATCTGTTACAATCCGGACTAGATCCCCACCTGCATCTTCGAATTCGCCCTTGTCACGACAGATCGACGACGTTAATCCCAGACGAAAATGTCCATACAGTGTAGAAAGTATATTTTCTACAGAATCTAGATTTTGTTGTCGTAGACGCAGTCTATATATACCGATAGGACGCCGTCAAACCAACCGGCTGTCACTTGTTACAGGTTTGTTACTCTATATGACAAAACCCTGAAGACGGTTGGTATCTTATTCTCTAATCTTCCAGTACGTACCCTCCACTAGTTAACAAGTGACCATGATGCCACACCTCATCAGCAGCTACAGGAGGATTGTGCAAATTGTCATACCGAGCGGCTTCTAGTGTAATTGAAACAAGCACTCGTGCAAGAGTCCATGGATAGAGAGATGACATTTGACATTAAACCGATGGTTTCGTTGTCATCCTACTTGAACCAGAGTTAAAACGTATATCAGAATAGCTGGCTTCGTCAAGAGCCCAGATACTCACTCCATGACAGCAATGACCAAGCGGCAGATAACGATGTGGGAACAGAAACAACAAGAGCGCATCAAGGCGTATTGAAGAAGAAGTGCCAAGTGCCAAGTGATTGAGCTCTTATCCGCGCAATTCAGCGTATCTGTTTCGGTCACACGACACCGAATTGCCCTCGATCGATGATAATAAACTGAAATTTCGAGGCTGTTACCGGACACCTGTCTACTCCGTATGCTGGTAGCATATCTTTTTGGTGATATCGAGACTGACACCGTGTCGGCGAGTCAGGGTCTCATCAGTTTACACTTCTAGAAACAGTATGCTAGCATTCCGTACTCCATGTGGTGAACAATGTTTAACATCATACGCGGAAATCAACCAACTAGTCGACGGACAGCCTTTCAATCACATATGCTACATCTGGAAAGTAATAAACAGGTACACGGTGACGAACATGCCGGATTGACTACCTTACCCCAAAACGAGTTATACCTGTGATTCAGAATTCTCATCTTCATCCCTTATTACGGACTCCGAGGTGTATCGGCATGGTAGTTCACTCCCAGAACTGCTCTTTGCATATGGAAAGCAACTATCAGCTGATTGAAGGGCTGCTGTTCACCGAGCCAACACCCGTTGTACCACGGACTATCGCTTCCAAGGATCGGGCTTTCACCACTTTGCGTCGGCCTGATTCCGTAGTCGAAGTCTTGTTCGCTTGCTGCGCATGCGCTGCTCCCTTGGCATCATCATTTTTCTCCCCTTTACGCAAACGCTTCCGGGAGGATTGATTGAATGCACGCTGAAAGTTTCTCTGACGACGGGATTGTGTGCTAAGCTGCAAATGATGATGTTCACAGAGAGAAAAGCCAGGCAAGCGCGTGCCACGACATTGCCAGCTCCGACCGTCAACTCTGGTACATCTTGTGCTCACGTTATCCACTTCGGTTGAGGGTTCTAAAGCTCTAGAAAGTTCTTTCTCACCTTTTGAGGAGGTCACTTCCTTGGAAGAGGACGAGACTTGGCTGTAGCCAATTCCGGTTTGTTGTTCTGCTTCTCTCGACTTCTGGATCCCATCCTTAGAATCAGGGACCATTTCGTACCCTTCAAAATCAATGCTGTCGGGCGATCTAGTAAACATGTACTTTCGACCTCTCACAGGTACGAAGTATGGGTTACTTCGCATTATCTTTGCCACTTGTACTCTAGGCACTCCATCCCCTTCAATCAAGCCTGGAAGACCTTTCTCCTGAATCTTTGACAGAGCTTCTCGAACACTCAAGCCGACATTTCCTGGCAGCTCGGAAAAGATAAAACAAAGTGAGTGAGTGAGAGACTCTTCCGGCTGGTTACATGGAGGAATGAGTCCTTCCAGTTCGGAAACTGTCCGGGTGGAAATTTCTTTATCTTCTCCAACTTTTGCTGGCAGTAATTTTCCTAAAACAATGTGCATCGTCAATCAAACGTCAGGAACGGGGAAAGGAATGAAACTAACATTGCTGTAACAACTGATCATGACAGACTAGATTAAAATTACTTCATCAAATTCAGGGGCTAAATAGACTCCAAGTAAAGTATCCATAAGCGAAATTCATACCTATGATTGTCATAGAGCAATGACGGCCACATACAATACTAGAGTTTCCATCATCTTTGTAGGTATCAACATTAAACTGTTAGATTCGACGACGTCAGGATGATTATCAATTCACTAACCAAGAAGCAGATGTAATGCAAGAGACTCGGTAGAAATATACCTTCTGAACTTGAAGTGGTGTTGGAGCCTATTCCACGGATACTGCCAAGCGAAAACATTTCGGGTCCTTACTCTTTCCTGTATAATACAGCTGACTCCTCATTTGGACCCAAGTAGAATCCTCCACTGACTCAACATTTGCTGCCTTTATAAGTTAGGAACCAGACTCCTAATCTGGAGTGGGCTAAAATGGAAATTAATCCCAGCGAAGTCTCAAGAACTCGATATCGCTAACTATGTGTGACTTTTCACATACCTGTAATAGTCTTTGTTAGAACTGTGTGACTTTCTGCCCTTCTCTGATGTCGATTGCAGGTTTGCGACCTGGATACGAGTACACTGCAATTATTGGCTAGATTGCCTCCAGATAGAGTTATTACACCCCAGCTAGATTTTACTTGCTCTGGTGTCCCTCTGCAGGGTTTTCCTAAAATTTGGCAATCTAACGTCCCAACCTTCGTCAAATAATTTCACAGGCCCAAGGTGTTGATAGTAACCTGCTCCAAGCAAAGCCCGCAGATGCGAAACGCAATGCCAGTCTATATGCTGGTAGTGATTTAGCAGTTGGTTGCAAGAACTTACCCCGCAGACTTGAGGTAATATAACTCCGAGAGTTGAAAACCCCAGAGAAGCGCATGGCAAGTAATGCACTCTCTATGCAAATATAATAAATACGACAAGTCCCTGGTTTAAGTTTATTCAGAGTAACTGAAGAGAAAGGTGAATTTCTTTGAAAGGAAACCACTGCTAGGAGGCCTCAACGTATTGACTGCTAAAACTCGATACAGACGGGACAATGTTCACCATATTTACCTTTGAAGCACATACACGAAACTCGAATCCCAGACAGATAACTCGGTCTAGCTCGTACTAAGGCCAATTACAGTTCACCAGGGCACACCAAACCCTGTACTTGCCAGTAAAGATGTAATGAAGGAATGCACCTAGCTAGCAGTATAAAACTTTAAGCTTTACACATCTGCTCAAATTTCCTCCCTGAAAGTATACACCTCCACCAGCACATTTACTCGTTATGGTTTTCTAACGGAAAATCGTCATCGAAATCATCGCAACCGTCTCACAGACGGGGAGTGAAGGAAGCTACACAAAATTAGGCAAACTTGGGTTTGAGGACCCCTATCTGGAAAATCAAATGCGAAGTCTCGTTATTTCTTTACATACTTCTATCATTCCTTACAAACAAGTACTTCTCTCAGAAGACTTGCAGAATAATCAGTCTAACGTCAAGGTGTCTATGCTTCTTTCTTTCTCTTTGAGACGAACCCGTTTCAACTGCCTAGGGCAGACAATCTGAATAGGCTCTATCTTAGAACAAAGGAACACATGACTGTATTACAACTCGGAACTAAATCTACCCTTGATCATAACTTGGAAAAACGTGTACGCACATCGGATTGCCTGCCAAAAACCTCTAAAAACATGTGTTAAATACTTAACTGTGCAAATGAAAAATGCTGGAAAGCAGCAAACTAAGACCATTGGAGGGAAACGTGTAATGCTCCTGCGGTAACCGACTCTATGGCCAGGCGGACCCCCTGAAGTGGACGCGGGAGGGGGATGATAGTATACTCCTGGTAAATATTAATTGCTACAAACAGGAGGTCAGTTCCTTCCAGCCCGCATATACTAGACGACACATAATTTTGTTACCAGACAAGAGGTTCCAACTTCCAGTATTTTGAACCTGTGAGTATCCAGTGAATGAGAGGACATATCATTTAGTTTCCAGTCAAGCTCTCACCTTGGCGTTTGACGACGTGTCCAACTTCTCTTTTCTCGACGTTGAATCAACTTTGTAAGATTGATTACCGGGAGGAACTAGTACTCCACCGCCCGCACTACCGTAATTTTTCCGTGTGTTGTACTTCTGCACATGCACGAGGCCTCACTTCACTCTCAGGGATGAACATACAGACTCACAGGCAGTTTAAGATTGACCAAGCAAAGGTGAATTGAGTACATGTAACAATTAAACGTGAAAATCTACTGATTTGGAAATTTGATTTCTGCTGATTGCAACAATCGCAGTTTCATGCCGCCCTTCAGTTCTGCAAATAATGACTTCTTGCAGAAACCTACGATATCCCAAACGACACAGCAGTTCTACAAGAATATGACATGTATGATACCTGGATATTCACAGTGGTAAAATCTCTTACTTTTCGGAGAGATGAAGAAACAGACTCGTAGATTACTTAGGTGGAAGTACTCTTTATATACTCAACATGAAATTGTGTTATATACTACTACACACACTACTATACTCTCGGGACACACCACTGTTTTACAGTAGCTTGTCCCGAGATGAATCGACAGCATCAATGTCTCAGTGTAGACGTCAGACGATGAAGCACGTAGCTACAGGGAACAGAACTTGTGTGAGTGTGCGAGACTGAAACCGACGGACGCGTTGTGAGCGCTGATCGCTCTTAGTAATAGTGGGTCGGTGATAACATTTACTGCTGCAAGCGCTGCAACTTGGAGAGAACAATTTCTTGCTGTAGGTAACAATGTACCGCCTCAGCTGCTTGAAGCTTGATCCATGAAGGAACTGAGTAGATGAATGCTTGACACATTACTCATTTCAGTAGAAATTGTTCAAGAAAGAGCTGCCGTTTACTACGACATAGAGTTGAAAGTAGACTCCTTAGCAACTTCCAGCAGCAACGTAAGAGATCAATAACTGAGCGCCGAAATCAAAGAGCGGAAATAGCCTATGTGGGATGCTATATTGTGCACGAGTCTGGAACTCCCGACGATCCTACAGCTGTATGTGACAGTTCAAGAATCTTAAGCGTTCTCAGTTGGGAACGTCGCGAGCACGTGGATTCAGCCACTCACGCCTATAAGCGTGCACCTAATTAGAGTACCACTTGCTGCTGTGATACTCAATGAGATTGCAGGTCAAACTACCGTATACCGCAGCAGCAATGCATATTCGCAGAAGGCAAGCGTTAAAGAGATAGTTTTGAGATAGCTAATGTCCACTGTCAACACGGGGCTGGTAGTAATAGTCTTAAAACAGAAATAGCACGAGACCGCGCTGAAAGCTGTGTCCCGCAGGCCTGCTCTATTTGAGCAGGCAAAGGTAAGAAAGAAAAACAGAAAGAACAGTGGACTTTTACTTCGCATTTGAAAACGAACGATCACGCCGTAATCACACACCTGCGCAGCATGTGGCACAGCTTCTGCAGCCATAAGAACTAAAGAGAGCGCCGCTGCCTCCCCACCACTCCTAGTCGAAAGCTCCAATATCTCCGACCCAATTTCCACCATGTTATTATGATCCTTCTGCTGCAACGTCTTTGCTAAAGAGTTTGAGGGTTGGATACGAGGATCATCGACTTCCTGCAGCCCCCGCTTGCGGATCCTCATCTACGCTTCCCGTTTTCTCCTCTCTCCTCTCCTGTTTCTGGCTCGCCCACACTTCCTCACGATTTAAGCTGCACAAATGCTCTATATGAAAATTTATAAGTGCCTCTTGTCGTTCTTGAGTTTCTCCCAAAGAAGTAGAGGTGCACATCCTCATTCGCACATGGTCCGATAGAAGCTCATTCATTGCACCAGAAAGCGAGCGAGAACTTGCTAGCTAGGCCTGTGCCTGAACGCTCCTACTGCACTAGTACTAAAGTGGAACGGGGCGTGATGAGGCAACCGGGTCCGATCGTACTTCAAGGTATCGACAGCGACCAAGGTTCCGGACCCGTCCTACAGTCCTACGTGCTTTGTCCACTTCTCGGTGTATATCTACGGCGACAACTTCTACAACTGGTGCAACAGTACCGTAGCAGCGTATTTGTTCCGAGAGCCCCACCTACCATCATTGGTCAGATATTGTACGAAACTATTATCTTTTATTTGTTCAGACTTTAAAGTCATGCGCATTGCATGACAGTACATCTCAGAGCCTAAATTTTAACGGTGCGATTAGCCTTTGTGCTGTGCTTGAGACGGAGTACAGGACGCGACTGGAGTCGACTTGTGTTGGTTCGTCGCGTGACCTTATCTTTCCTCCACTTACTGAGGGAGAAACAGACACCTATATGTTATCATATCCGTATCACTTTCTTTAACGCGTGACGGAAGTTAAGTCCCGACGTACCGCATGTAACTAGAGCCTACCTGCATTGACAAGCAACTTGACAGAGATAAACTTACGGTCCCTGACATCCTTAATTGTCAAAAGTCCCTCTCTATCTGTACTGAGAAAGCTTGCTTGATTTCCGGAGACGTCCTGCCGATTTTTAAATAGTATATTCTCTATATGTTACTGCCATGACATCTGGTTTCCTTGACATTTATAGTAGCTATTACCTTGGGTCAAGTTGGGTAGGCTCAAGTAAATCTGGTTTGGTCGATTTGATTTATCATTCCTTCATCTCGAGGTAAGACTCGTACTGTAGATTCCCCAGCTCCTGCACCTTATAAGTTATACTACCCAGGTCAGTTTTGAACTCGCAACTATCGTGACATGAAGGTGCATGTACAAGCACCACAACGTAATGTCAGGGTTTTTTCACTGTTTATTCTAAGTTTCCACATGAGAGAGTTTCTTCTCTCTCTTAATCATGAATAGATTGATTGTAGATCATATGCCTAAGAAGATAGGAGAGGTTGTTTTCTGAACATACGCATCTCTCCATCTGGATCTATCATAATATAACAATTACGTGTTGAACTTATTTCAATACTTTTACTTGAATAATAATAATAATTAATTTTATTAAGTTTCTTCTTTTAGAAAAATTAGGATTATCATCAACCCTATCATCTTAACTAAATTCTTATTCTTGTAATCTTCAAAGGACAGCTGCTGTATTGTTTTGTGCCTGTGTCTGAAGTGTGTCCGAGATAGAACTGGGTCGTGGTTGTGGAAGAAGATAAAGTTTGAAAATAATGCTCAACATGAATCTGTGAAAAAATCAATCATGTAGAGACAAACAGAAGAAATTCATAGTGATTCATCAACCCAAGAATCCAAAATCTTCTCTGTTTTTCTCAGTTATATATACTTTGTGTTACAATTGAACACACGCTCTCGGTGCATCTTGATATTTCTTTTCAAACCCCATAATCCTCATCATTTCCTGTCTCCTCTCGAATCTTTATCCTCCCTCTCCTCTACGGTAGTTCTAGTCTTATCTACTTTCAAACTATGAAAAATTAAACTCCCTAGGTGTCATCTCACATATGTCAATGTGACGCATATCCGAACATGAAACAACCATCACGCATTTAACAGACATACAAGTAGTTGTGCATGGCTAGGCTGGTCCATGCACACTATGTGTCAAAAATAAACTAAAAATCCTTGCATGCCTAGTTGTAACTTACATGTAACTCCTTACATGTCAAAAGTTGCAATGGGTTACATCTGTATCTTTGGTGCCATCTCTCTATTAAAGATGCGTGGAGTCGGAACTTCATGATTCTTGTAGCAGGTGAAGACATCCCACATATATGATACGTTTAAAGAGAATATCGTTCTCCGTTCTTATGTACAAGCGCTCAACATAATCCTCCATTTCTGAGATCAACCTACTGAGGTAATAATTCTATAGTTGGTGTGTGAAGATTAATACAATGATCCAACATACGGAAGCAAAGAGGATTTGAACTCAGGACCTCCTGTTTCTAGAAAGTCTAAGCTAACCGTCCTTCCAAAGTCCACACACTTTGTCGTATCGTAGGACACGAAAGATGTGATCTGGTATACACGAGGTATTTGACTGTGGAAAGTGTGTGCAGTCGAGAAAGAGGAGCAACAACGCACGAATATCAAATATCCAATCCAATCTTTCGATATATTTATCTTTATACATGAAAATTTACAACTAAACTTCAGACATCTGAAAATCATCCACACAAGTTCTCCAAACTAAGATCTATCAAACTCCCTACGTCCCTCAGAAATATCTTTCCAATGATATCCAAAATGTATGAAACTGAACTCCCTACCAACATTTATGCCTCTTCAAAGATTTCAATCGTTTCTCCTCAGTCTTTTTCTACCATTAAACTTCAGGATGCATCCCGAAGTTCCTTGTTGGAAAGTTGACCAATTACTTGAATTTGAGTTTTCTAACTCCTTCTCCTCAGAAATTTGATTATGTTGATACCCAACACTCTCCAAACTGACCTTCGGATAAGAAGTTAATCGTCTCAAAGCTTGAACCTCACACTTCTCTCTTCATCAACTTCAAGACGCGTCTTGAAGTTCACTTGTGACTTGATTAAACTTCAATCTGACCCTCCAAGTTCTTTCTCGTCAAGTCGATTCCGGTGATACCAAGCACACCCCAAATGGACTCCCGAGCAAAGAGTTATGTCCTCCTCAAGTGCGAATCCTCATGTCTTATCCCTCATCAATAATTTTGCACTTGGCGATTGTCCCAACTGAGCTCTCTTACACTTTCGTCTCAAGCCAATTCCGATGATATCAAATTTAACACAAACGGACCCCCGAACAAATAGCTATGCCTTCCTAAAGTTTTCTTCTCTCTCTCCTCGAGTTGAACTTCGGGACGCATCCCTAAGTTAGAGAAGTAAGTTTTGGTCGTTTTTCTATGTGAAATCTAAGTTGAACTTTAGGTCGCGTCTCGAAATTCGTCCCATTGACAGTTAGATCCATTAGATCCATTTTTATCCTACCCAATCCATACCAAAAATTATAAAGAAAATTCAACAACCCGCGACGTCTAAATCCAAAAAATTCTTTAAATGATCAGTGGCATAGCTTTTATACTTTTGACAAGTAGTCCACCTAGATCCACGTGTCACCTCCATGTTCAACGACATGTGCACATGCAGACAACCACATGACTTCAATGTAAGACGTCACATGTCACTCATGCGTACTACCACATCAGCAACTCCAACCACTTTCACAACCTTCTAGTCAACATTCGTCATGTCAGTCTTATCTACAATAGTCCACATCAGCGCCATACTGTCACCAAGTCAGACACGTTGTCGTGTTGTGGTATGGCTCTTGTGTGAAATTCTCATAGAACGTAAGATGTGTTTTTTTCTATGTCTTGTGAACCTTTTCGCATAACTCATCGAACGGTGTGATGGATGCCACGTCACAATATCTATTTAAGTAATCGCATAACAATGAACGTGTCGAATCAGCAATCTGTGTGCGTTCACTTCAGTGATCATTGTCATCAAATTTGGGTATAAAATGGTGGGTTGGGGGTTCGTAAGACATCCTCTCTTAGCGGGTGATTCGTGAGAGTTCTCGGTGGTCTGCATGGAGGAGTGAAGAATTGCAAGAGTGGTGGTTATGGACGGAGATATGATACCAGCTCTGGATCGTCTTTTCTCGAATCCATTTCACATCAAGTTTGATTGATTCATCATGATCACTTTCAACAGTGGTTAGTTTCATATTCTGGTGACGAGTTCATCGAGAGGGCAATGGACTTATAGCTTTCAGTGATCCTTCCGGTCGAAACATACGGAGAGACTTGAGATCTGGCGGTGTACATCTTGTTGTGACAAAGAATGGATCTCAACTATCCAGCCAACGTTCTTTTCAACGTTGTCCTGTTGTGGGACCAGTTAGTATGTAAATTACCCGTGTAAGTGCGTTTTGCACACATTTGTGGAAGTTGTGGTGTAATGGGATCTAAAACATTGCTCTTATGAGCTTAGAATGCTCTATTATCTGCTGGGGGTCTCCATGGGGCAAAAAAGGACAAGGTTGAGTCCTTTAACTTCCCATTGGTCCACCAAAAAGTGAAGATAACTTGTCATCTACCTAAGTGTGCGCTCTAGGAGGTTCGGGGCACTTTGACGAGGGATTTTGGAGATCAGAGGGCATGGCGGAGAGCTCTCGACGGGAGGAGCAATCTGACCACAAATTTCACTCGATTTGGAGGTCCAGGGCATACGTTATGGCGATTTGAAGTTCATAGAGTGATGAGAGTACATAGCTTTCTCTTCCGATTGTAAGATTAAGGCGTTTGAGTGATTGAGCCGTCTGATTGAGACCAGATTTCATGAGCTTGTAGTCTGCCAGTTGCTGAAGCTCTGACCACAAATTTCACCACCGGATGTTCTGCGGATTGAGCACAATGGCGATTTGAAGGCGACGGGGTGCAGAAAGCTCTCAATCTGGAGCAACAAGTTTGCAGATTTATGGAGGATGATCCGAACGGTCAAATCGGCTCAAATTTCCTGAGTAGTGAGTTTACCTTCTGAATTGATAGCACAGGAAGTTTGAGTGAAAGTGAACGGTTCATTTAGGCGAAGAAGCTTCTGTCCTGAATCTGAGATTGGAAGTGTGTGTTAGTTTCTGTGAATTTGTGTTAATTTTGGGAGGAGATCTAGCCGTCAGATCTTCCTGAAATTTGACCTGTACGTAGAGATTTTAGTATACTACCTACGTGGCAAGTTTGAGAGGAGACTGAGCTGTAGATCTGTATCTCTCAAGTATGAAAGTTCGCTGTTTTTTCTGCCGAGTTGTATCGGCAACGATATCTACTCTAGGTCCCGAGTCTGTTTGCAGCAGCTGGCAGAAAAGATCCAGTACGACGTCTGTATTGCTTTGGGGAGTATTCTAGGCATAGATAAGACTCTAGCGACCTACGTTGTAACCACGTCACGTGGATGTTAGGTTCGCACTCAACGTGGCAAAGTGCGATCCTTGATCTGTAAAGTCGACTACCTGTCTAGCCTAGTCTCTAGTTTTGGGGTATGTTACGGTGCTTGCATTAAACCTTTCACCCAGACGACCTACACGTGGATGAGTATGACGGCACCAAACATGCGATCTGCATGTGTGCCACCTCATCGGCCCGTGTGGCTTGGGTTGCTCGGTTAGGGAGCTTGCACCTATCCTTGTTTTTTGTGTTCGATACTTTTAAGCAAAGGGGAGTGACCTGTGTGGGCATTCGATCTTGGGAAATTCAATAGATTGTTCGTGGAGAGATCGTGGTGATCCTATGAGATTGTATCAGAGTTTTATGGATTGAGATACCTTTGTAGTTGGAGTGCACATGTTGTGAGAGATGGATGAAGGACTCTACTTACCGCCCAGATTCCCTTTTCGAAACCCTTTCTCGATTAAACTGATGTATATGGAACGAGTTCACTTTCAACAGTTTCTGATAGGATCCTTCGGACATAACTTTACCGCGCAAGTCATGCTCTCGCCTGTCCCTGTGATCTTACCTGTTGTCACTTACGGCCAAGAATGGGATCTCACCGTTTTTATCCTCATCTAACGAAGGATGGATCTAAATCAGCTCCCTCTTGTAAACTTTAACACCCAGTGCGAGATAAGACATATCTGTCGACCCAAAGCCATGTACGAAGCCCTAGTAGTGAGAAACTTCGGAGAGGAATACTACCGAGAGATCATGTCATCACATATCCCGTTTGTCGTGCCCATGATCATCCAACGTTTTCGTGTAGTTATCTTGACCCTTTACTGAGAGAAAGAAAGTGCTTAGTTATCGAGGAAGTTAGAGAGAAATCTACAGGAAACTTGTCGCTCTGCTGTGCATTGATCGCTAGCCACAGCCAGAAGGTACGCCCTTGCTCAAAGGAAAGGCTCTCGCTACGACAACGTCTGTTTCGTCCACCTACCGTTTTGTTGCGTCATCGGAAGCTCTTGCTCAGTAAGTCACGAAAATCAAAATGCTAACATGTGAACCACAATCACAAGTTAGCATCCATGCACCACTTATCTTAATCTCGTTTGGTCTGGATCAGAAACAGACCGTCTCCCTAACTCTCAAGCTCAAACCTTCTCTAAGTCCCGACCTAGATCCTATTAGATCGGTCCCAAAATATGAGCAAGTCACAACATGACTTGGGGCATATTTTCCATAAAGTCCGGTGTCTTCAGCACACCTAGCGGTCCAACTATCCTCCTCTTTGATCCCTGAAAATTATACCACAACCTAATCACAAGATCGACCATAATTCTCAATTTGAGGAGTTCTACATATCACTAGAAAGCTCTTGCCGAGAACTTTCCAATGTTTCCTTACTCTTCTCGAGATCTTACATAGAGCTCCATCCACGACCCAAAACGTCGCTGGAGCTCCAACACTTAGGATTTTTCTAAGGAACCGTGGTCCAGCGCTAGCCTTGGACCTTGTGGTCGGACCAGCGTTCAAACCAGGGTCTGTCTATGCCAGACCTACGTCTCGATCCCACGTCTTGGACCCACGTCTCGTAGGTATATTTCAAACTTATGTTTTGGTCCGTTTCTAGACTTGTCTTTTTATGTCAGCATTCGTCTGAAGTCCTCTTGGAATAGACCCCTATGTCCTAACTCAATGTTTCAACATTGGTTCAAAGAACCACTTAGGGTTCATCTGTCTCCGACTCCTCGGCCAAGCTGTTAAGTCTTCTCGCAACGTTCACAACTTAGCGCACGTCCACTATGATTTTGTTGTTCGTATCTACGTCTGATCTTGAGACTCAAGGTCGCAACATTCATCCCACTCTAGAAGTTGATGCTCTCATCAACAATGATCCTTAAGTTAACGCCAAGTTCAAAATGGGTAGCCAACCCCTTGGTGCCAGAATTGCATTCTGATAGCTAACCCATAATTCTCTTCTTGGCTTGAGTCTTAAGTTGTCGGTAGAACACTTAGAAAATTCCAACTAGTCTCGAGAAAGCTTAACGTTTTTGACCATCCCTAAATAAAACTAGTTGACAATTTCTAAACATTCTACTAATACTCTAACTTGTTAACTTATAAGTATTCACACCTACTTACAAGGTCTCCCGAAGCTCACTTTCAGATCGCAATCTGATTTGACTTAGACGCGGGACTAAGTTTACCTTGCAATTGACAAACTGCAACGCAAGATCACCCCAAGCCCCAAGACAAGTATAAAAATTCATACTTGCTTTGTCAACGCTAAGACCAACCTAAGTCTTGACTTCAAGACTTAGTCTTGATTTAGATGCTTATCCAAACTAGCTCACTTCCTTTGAGTGCACTTCGTTCCTCCTCTTGACAACATCCTAGGCATCTGATCAGAACTAGTCATATCCATGCACTACCAATACACTTAGACATTTTCCAAGAAACAAAAATACAAATCAAAGCTACAAGGTCCATGGGTCCAAATTGCCTCAAGTTGCTACTCGTATGGTTCGCCAATCTTTTCCTAGCGAGAAGGAGATGTCTTCATCTTGCTAACGTCTCTGTTGTCCTTGTCGTCATTTGAAGAGGTCTAATACTTCATGTGCATGTTCCAGATCTTGCTTCCTTCAAATGATATCTACGCCATTTGACCAAGTACTTCGTTCGATTAGATTTGCACCACGACCGTAAAATGATCTCCACCTCGTATTCTGCTACGCTTTGCACGACATCAAGTTGAGGACTAAGAACATATTTGCGCTCAGGTTGCAAATCATCCTAGAAGTATTTCTTTAGTAAAGGAAGGTCGGATGCAACTGCCACTCATGAGGAAGGTCTAAAGTATAAACATCTCCATGCGGATTCTTGACAATGACAAAAGGTCTTGCAAACTTCGATGAGAACATCGTCGATATTCCCTCCGGAAGGATGAAGTTTTTCGTACTTAATCATACTTCTTCCCTCACTTGAAACTTCACTTGTCGCCGATGCTTGTTTACCTGCTTCGTGTAACGTTGTTGCGTCTTCTCGAGGTTTTTTCCACTTGTTTCTCGCGTCGCTGCATGTCCGTTGTCGTGATGTGAATCATTTGACATAATAAATGATTCACTTATCACTGCTGTCGCGTTACTTAGCGCATGTTATTTCTACTCCGACACTTGATGTTTAGTAGTCTTAGAAGTTAGCTCTGTACTGTTCTTAGTCTTTTATGCTTATGGTTGACACCTTTTGCATATGGTGTTAACTCTGTCATATATTTTGGATTCTAGTAGGTTGGTAGTATGACATTTATCTTGTTCAAGCATTCGTACGCTTGTGCAAGTGAATTCATACTTATCTATGATACTCAATGTACATGACTTAGATTTACCATGTAGATAGGGGTTTGAGCTCATGGGTTGTACTTACTTGTCGCCCATGCACGCTTTCTAGCTGATTTAAGTTATTTTTCGGGGCTGCGTGTCGTTTTAGGTAGTTTAAGTTTTACGTTGGCACTCTAGGGAGCTTGACGTGGTAGCCTATGAGTAAAACTAAGTTGCCACGTGATTTAGGGTACTAAAGGACAACCAAGTGGAGCTATGAACTCCCATTGGTCTGCTTTTGTCTTTTGTTAAACTCTAAATTTAGAAACAGAGCTCTAGAGTGGAGTTCGAGCAATCTGTGAGGGTACTTCGAAATCTGAGAGCACAGGGAGATAGAGCTCATCATGCCAAGCACCTCCAGTGAAATTTTCGATCGATTTGAGTCAATAAAGACGGAGTTATGAGCAATTGAAGTTCGGATTGTGCCAAAACTGAATCACTTTTGTTGGTTTTAGGGTTTTCAGTGTCACTCGCAGCAGATTTGAGGAAATTGCTTCAAAACTTCGAGGTTGTGTTCTCTGCCAGCAGGGCTACGATTTCCCAAAAAGTTTCATATCGATTGAGCGACTGAGTAATTCAGGGCGGCCGCTGAAGTAGAGGGGGTCCGAAAAGCTCTCAATCTGGGACAGCAACTTCAGAGAGCGAGATCTGGAGTTCTGTATGGAATCAGGAGGCCCAACTTCACAGGAGTGTTCAGCAAGCTGTGTACTGCAAATCCTGTAAGAATTTCCCAAAGTGATCGAGCCAATTCCCTGTTATAGGTCGAAATAGCTGTCTGGGTACCAGAAACTGCCGTTATTTCTCTACTCAGAAAGTTTCTGTTCATATCTTAGTGCTCTGAATTGATCTGAAGCTGAAATTTCGTATGTGTATCCAGTAGAACCTCATTTACATGTAGGAGGAGTTCTGAAGTCTGAACCTTCACATATTTCTCAATCCTGAGTGTCAAAGTTCGCCATCTGATCTTATCATTGCTAGTTAAGCCTGAACTTTGCTTCCTGAACATATCAGAAGAGCCTAGAGACTTATATGAGTGTTTTTCAGTATCATCTTGAGACCTGAAGCCTATCCTTTGAGTAAACCAGCCACAGCCAAGAGCCCAACGCTTCCTTGAGAAGATTGAACACAACCTTCAAGCTCATATCACAGCCAGAAGGTTCGCCCTTCCCAGGAAGACTCTCAACCTGACATCTGGTGCTTCCACTGAGAGCTCTTGGGGTGATTGATTGAGAAGGTTGAGTTGCTACAAGGAGAAGAGATGGATCGCAAGAGCGGAGCTGCTGCTGCTGCCTCTGGGGCTGGAGCATCAACGTCTACTGCTGCACCGTCAACTGCACCTGCGTCTTCTACAGCGACATCTGCATCTGGTCTGGACACGGCTGAGATCTTGAAGACGCTTGCGGCCCTGGTCCAACAGCATCTGATCGTTGGAGGGGGTGAGTTAAAATCCACAAAGGCTTTGCAAGCGATAGTGAATAGGTGTGGAAGGTTTGAAGGTAGAGATATTTCTAGATATCTGCGTGAGTATAGAGGAGAGATGGAGCTGGTTAGGGTTACTGATGCTGAGATGATAGCAAGTTTTGAGTTAGCTGTCATTCCTGAGTTGCGGGACCAAGTTAGGGATGTACAAAGAAGAAATCTTGGAATCTGGATGAGTTTTGAGCGATCTCTTCGAGAGGAGTTTCTTGAGGAGGATTCAGAGAGAGTTACTAGAAGGACATTTCTAGACTGGGTTGAGCAGCAACCTGGTCGTATTATGAGCCTGAGTGAGTTGCTGAGAGAGTTTGATCGGAGATACCGACAACTTTCAACTCTAGAGCGAATCACCCTAGATGCTAGGAAAACAGAGCTTTTCCTGCAGGCTACCGATGATGCTACGGCAGATCGGTTATGTTTTATGTTGGTCGATCGATCTGTTGAGGGAGGTGTTACTATGGATTGGGGGAGAGTTGAGGATGCTGTGGCTGTACTGACAAGGCAGAGGAGAGGAAGAGTGGCTGTGGGAGGACGTCCGCTTGCAGAAGTGGTCACTCCACCTTATGCTGCTCCTCAAGTACACCAGCCTTTGGTCCCTGCTCCCAGACCTGTTGTCCCAGCTGCAGTTCCTTTGATGCCTGTTGTGCCAGCACCGGCACAAAGGGCACCTGTTCAGAGACCTGCGGAGAACCATGGTCAACAGAACCAGATTGAAGACCTGATTCGGCAGATGCGAGAGCTGAAGGTAGAGCTAGCTGGATTGCAGAGAGAGCAGCCACCGGCGCCTGCTGCTGCACGTCCAGGAGGTGCTCCTGTCCGTAGGTGTATTTGGTGTGACAGTCCTGATCACTTCCGAGGAGACTGTCAAGAGCTCATAGCTGCTTTGCGAGATGGTGTGGTTCGCTATCAGAACGGTAGGCTGCACCTTTCTTCTACTGGAGAGCCGTTGAGCACGCAGTTTGGGCGAGGAGGCATGAGGAGTCTACCTCAGATTGCTGCGGCGGCAACTGTACATGCATTGATGGCACCACCGGTAAATCCTGATGTATATGCTGGACATATTGAGGTTTCTTCTAGTCCTACGTTGTTAGATAGGACTGCTGAGAAGAGTATTGTCCCCGTTCCTTCTGAAGTACTGAAGAGGGGAGCCGAGTCTATTCGTAAGGTCACAGGATGGGGAGATCCTGTAGATGCTGCTTCTATCAGAGCATTCTTGGATGTAGATAGACACGTTCATTGGCAAGATGCTTCTGTGGAGGAGAAGAGGCGGCGAGAAGCCTCTGAACTTGATACTGGAGTTCCTGAGGAGATTGGGGATAGACGGAGAGTCACAAGGAGACGAGCGGCTCTTCCTGAAGACATCCCGTCTACTTCTGCAGCTCCTCCACCTACGCCAGGTCCTATGGAGGATGTGCAGAGATCCCAGCAGGAGCCAACGACTGCTGGTAGGCGGTTTAGTGCCCAAGAGAAAGGGAAGGGACCGGCTTACAAGTTGGCAGCTGATATTGAAACTTCTACTGATCTGAAGAGCATCTTGGAGCAGAGGATACTGGATGCACGAATCGAGTTTTCTCTCCGGGAAGTTCTTGGTATTGCAAAGAGGGAGTTTCACGAACTGATCATCGACATCATCAAGCGCAAGAGACAGGTGATGTCCGAGCAGGTAGAGAGTCAGATGATAGATGTAGTAGGAGCTTCTCTGAATGATGTAGAGTTTGGAAAGGTGCATTTTCAGGAAGCTGATGACAAGAGATACCAGCAAGAAGCGTTGGTTGCTGGTACCGACACTATTGAGTTCAATGATGAGGAAGCTGGTGAGGAGAGTCCAGCTAGTGAAAGTGATTTCAGAAAGAGACATTGGGCTCGTGCCACAACTGCTACGCGAGTTCGTCTTGGAAGCTTGGCTGAACCTGTTGCTGCTTTAGTTGATCACGGATCTGAGATCAACATCATGTCACGGGAGGTGTACGAGAGGGGTCAGTGGCCTATCGAGCTAAACCATGGTTGGGTGTTACGTGCTGCAAACAACCAGAAAGGTGAGCTATACGGCGCTTGTCCTAATGTGAAGGTGAAGATAGGTGATGTGGATGTGGATCAACATTTCTTCGTGCAATCTTCTGCTTCATATCCTGTGATTCTTGGTCAGCCTTATATCACTGCGGTTCGAATGGAGACCAAGGTGATGGATGATGGATCTCATTATGCTAGGATCCGTAGTCCAGATGATAGACGTTCTATGCAGTTTCTGACCGTTCGTACGAACCACGAACGAAACCGTCAAACTTTGAGGGATTCTCCTATCTGTAGGGGTAAGGATTTTCTGAAACCACTCTCGTAGGACGGGATAGCGAGAGTGATGGATCTACTGCTACTATGATCCCGCTTGAGCAGCCTGAGGGATCACAGGAGGTTGATGGAAAGGCTGCTCAAGATTTAGAAAGTAGTTGCACTGTACATAGTTGGAAATCTGGGTTGATGGCTTTCAGTTCTGATGATTGGAGTGAGTTCACACGGGTGGAGGATTTGACTGAGAAGAGTAGAAGGCAGATGGAGAGGTGTGCAGCAAATCTGCGTTGTACAGAAGTTCTGAAGGAAGATGAGATGATTTCTGGTGTTTATGAGGAGTTTGTAGGTGTGTAGTCTTTTGTTCGTTGGCTGGATGGTGTAGATAGGTTGATAGAACAGATGGGAGGTAGGGTGGTGATCCCCATCCATTCTCGTGAAGTCTATGAGGAAATTATCTCGTACTTGCGATATCTTCCTCATCCGAGACTGGAGAATGGATGGAAGGATGCAGTTTGTTGGTGTGGCTCTCAGCAGGAAGCGGAAGTACACGCCAAGTATAAAGCTGTAGCGAGGAAGGTGAGACCTGTAGCGACCCAATTACCTGTTGATTCTCAGCAGTAGATGGAGTTAGCGGCTGCTGAGCCTGTGCTTAGAGGTCCTACACAGGTAGGACACAAGTTTACTCAGGAGACACTTGAGCAGCTCCAGATAGGAAGGGGTGGCTTCTTGACTGAAGAGGAGAAACGAGCTTTTGAACAGATGATAGTTAGTCATGGTAAGGCATTTTCTTTCTCGGCTGAGGAGATAGGTTGTGTGGATCCTAGTGTGATAGCTCCGATGGTTATCTTCACTGTTCCTCACGTACCTTGGGACTTGAAGCCGATTCCAGTCCCTCGTGCCTTGCTACCGAAGGTGATTGAGTTACTGAAGGAGAGGATGCAGATGGGTATTCTTGAACCATCTATGGCTCCGTACTCTAGCCGATGGTTCACAGTACCTAAGAAGACAGGAGCTTTACGCTTCATCCAAGACTTGCAGCCTGCCAACAACATCACGATTCGAAACGTTGGAACAGGACCTGTGGTTGATGAAGTAGCTGAGGCGTTTGCTGGAAGGTCAATCTATTCTATTGGAGATCTGTTTTCAGGTTATGATCAGTTTCAGCTTGCTTTGGAGAGTAGAGACTTGACTACCATGCGTACACCTTTGGGATTGATGCGGATGTGTACTCTTCCTCAGGGTGCGACAAACTCAGTAGCCCATATGCAAAATGCGATGCATAAGGTGTTACGAGAGTTTGTGCCTGAGGTCACTATCCCGTTTTTGGATGACATTCCCATGAAAGGCTGTCCGGTGGAGGACAAGGACGAAACAATGACTTCTGATGGTTGCAGAAAGTTCGTTGCAGACCACATTCGAGATGTGGAGAAGATTCTGATGCGTTTGGAGGAGGTACACCTCACTCTATCAGGTACCAAATCTCGCTTTGGGATGTCAGAGATTGTGGTAGTAGGTCATCTGTGTGGTACTTTTGGGAGGCGTCCGAACCCAGAGAAGGTAGATGCTATAGCAAGGATAGCTGACTGCACCAACATCACTGAGGTTCGACGGTTCTTAGGAGCTTGTGTGTTCTTTCGTGTGAGTATTCCTCATTATGCACATATTGCCGAGCCTCTATATGCACTTCTAAGAAAGGGAAGGAGGTTTACTTGGCGGCAAGAACATCATGAGACGATGGAGCAGCTGAAGGAGATTCTGAAGTCTCCACCTATACTAAGGAGGCTTAGCTACGAGAGCGGGAGACCTGTGGTACTGACTGTTGATACGAGTCCAAAGGCGATTGGATGGGCCGTTGGCCAAGAAGATGTAGAAGGTGTGCGGTTTGTTTCAAGGTTTGGAGCTCGGATCTTAACAGATAGACAACGTAACTATCCTCAAGTGAAGCGTGAGTTGTGGGGAGCTGTTACTGCTATGAAGGTAGATCGAGAGTTCTTGATAGGAGCTCGTGTGATACTAGAAACAGATTGTTTGCCTTTGTTGGGAATGATAGCAAACTGCAATACACCAGACATAGCAATGCTACGATGGATTGCTTATGTCCGGAGTCTGAACCCTGAGCTAAAGCATATAGCAGGGAAGGACAATCCAGTTGCAGATATGTTATCTAGGGCTCGTTATACAGATGAGGATGAGATGTTTGCAGAGGTGGAGAATGAAGAGAGGAGAGACGTTTGGTGCCGAGTTGGTCAGCAGACTTCAGACTTGGAACCACTGCCGTTCATTGAGGAGTTCTACTCAGAAAAGTTCCGCGATATTGGATTTTATCTGAGTTCTTTATGCAGAAGAGAAGGATGGAGTGATGCAGAGTTCAAGGAGATCAGACGGAAGGCGTATAGTTATCTTCTACGTGAGGGTTATCTGTGGAAACGTCCGAAGAGAAGAGATGGGATGCTTACTAGAGTGGTGGATGATCAACCGACAAAGCTTAATCTGCTGAAGGAGTTTCATGATACCTTGTGGGCTGGACATCGTGGAGTCTGGGCTACATACACGAAGCTGAAGGAGCGTTACTGGTGGAAGGGTTTGTATCAAGACGTGGTGGACTTTGTTGGGTCGTGTCTGCACTGCCAATTCTACTCTAAGGTCCGTTACAGAGATGGGCTTGTACCTACTTATCCACCTAGTATTCATTTTCAGTGGGTTCTTGATCTTGTGATGATGCCACCGGGGTTATGGGGGATGCGTTACTTGGTGTTGGCTCGAGAGGATCTCTCCAACTATGTGGAGGGACGAGCACTACGGACGAAGACTACAGAGAATATCTGCAGGTTCGTGCTTGAAGATATCATCTGTCGCTATGGATCGATTGAGAGATTACGTGCAGATAGAGGCGAGTTGAGAGGCGCTGAAGTGAAGGAGTTTTTTGCTCGTTATGGAGTAAAGCTTCGGCTTACCACTGCTATGAATCCAGAGGGCATTGGTAAGAGTGAACGGGGACACCCTTCTATTGTTCATGCTTTAGTGAAAGCATGTGATGGTAGGCCTAGAGAATGGCCAAGACTACTTCCATTTGCTTTGTGGGCTGATAGAACTACACATTGTACCACGACTGGTTATATGCCAGTTGAGCTTATGCTGGGGCAGAAACCGATCATGCCTGCTGAGGAGTACTTTCCCACGTGGGCTACACTACCGTGGGAAGATGGTATAGATCGTGCTTCACTCCTTGCTTTACGTATTAGGCAGTTGGAGCGAAGGGAGGAGGATCTTGCTGATGCGCAGGAGAGGCTGAAGGTGGCTCGAGTCAGAAACAAGGAATGTTTTGACAAGACTCACCGACTACGACCGAAGCCAATACATGTTGGTGACTGGGTTCTGGTATATGATAGCACGTTGGAGAATCAGCACTCTACACTTCGTAAGTTCTCTCGAAGATGGTTCGGGCCTTATGTTGTGCTAGATGTGTATGAGAATGCCACCTATAGTTTGCGTGAGTTGGATGGTACTCTTTTGAAGCTATCTGTGGCAAACGTGTGAAACTGTTCAAGAGACGCGGAGGGTCAGTTGAGTTATTCAACTTTCTGGAGTCAGAGCTGAGGACAACAAGAGACGAAGACGTCCCAGTGTCTGATGAGGCTGAGGCGGAGGAGAGCGATGATGATGAGGATCAAACAGAAGACTGAGGAGATTGGCACATACCGGAGGATGTGCAGGTTCAGAGGGGGTGGATGTCGTGATGTGAATCATTTGACATAATAAATGATTCACTTATCACTGCTGTCGCGTTACTTAGCGCATGTTATTTCTACTCCGACACTTGATGTTTAGTAGTCTTAGAAGTTAGCTCTGTACTGTTCTTAGTCTTTTATGCTTATGATTGACACCTTTTGCATATGGTGTTAACTCTGTCATATATTTTGGATTCTAGTAGGTTGGTAGTATGACATTTATCTTGTTCAAGCATTCGTACGCTTGTGCAAGTGAATTCATACTTATCTATGATACTCAATGTACATGACTTAGATTTACCATGTAGATAGGGGTTTGAGCTCATGGGTTGTACTTACTTGTCGCCCATGCACGCTTTCTAGCTGATTTAAGTTATTTTTCGGGGCTGCGTGTCGTTTTAGGTAGTTTAAGTTTTACGTTGGCACTCTAGGGAGCTTGACGTGGTAGCCTATGAGTAAAACTAAGTTGCCACGTGGTTTAGGGTACTAAAGGACAACCAAGTGGAGCTATGAACTCCCATTGGTCTGTTTTTGTCTTTTGTTAAACTCTAAATTTAGAAACAGAGCTCTAGAGTGGAGTTCGAGCAATCTGTGAGGGTACTTCGAAATCTGAGAGCACAGGGAGATAGAGCTCATCATGCCAAGCACCTCCAGTGAAATTTTCGATCGATTTGAGTCAATAAAGATGGAGTTATGAGCAATTGAAGTTCGGATTGTGCCAAAACTGAATCACTTTTGTTGGTTTTAGGGTTTTCAGTGTCACTCGCAGCAGATTTGAGGAAATTGCTTCAAAACTTCGAGGTTGTGTTCTCTGCCAGCAGGGCTACGATTTCCCAAAAAGTTTCATATCGATTGAGCGACTGAGTAATTCAGGGCGGCCGCTGAAGTAGAGGGGGTCTGAAAAGCTCTCAATCTGGGACAGCAACTTCAGAGAGCGAGATCTGGAGTTCTGTATGGAATCAGGAGGCCCAACTTCACAGGAGTGTTCAGCAAGCTGTGTACTGCAAATCCTGTAAGAATTTCCCAAAGTGATCGAGCCAATTCCCTGTTATAGGTCGAAATAGCTGTCTGGGTACCAGAAACTGCCGTTATTTCTCTACTCAGAAAGTTTCTGTTCATATCTTAGTGCTCTGAATTGATCTGAAGCTGAAATTTCGTATGTGTATCCAGTAGAACCTCATTTACATGTAGGAGGAGTTCTGAAGTCTGAACCTTCACATATTTCTCAATCCTGAGTGTCAAAGTTCGCCATTGATCTTATCATTGCTAGTTAAGCCTGAACTTTGCTTCCTGAACATATCAGAAGAGCCTAGAGACTTATATGAGTGTTTTTCAGTATCATCTTGAGACTTGAAGCCTATCCTTTGAGTAAATCAGCCACAGCCAAGAGCCCAACGCTTCATTGAGAAGATTGAACACAGCCTTCAAGCTCATATCACAGCCAGAAGGTTCGCCCTTCCCAGGAAGACTCTCAACCTGACACCGTCATGTCGCGATCCTCAGTCTCAAGGTCGGGCGCAGACGCGAAGAACATAATCCTAGTGGACTTGCGTTAGGTTGTGAATGTTGCGAGTAGGACTGAATGGTTTGACCGAGAAGTCGAGATCAGATGAACCCTAAGTGGTTCTCTAAACCAAGGTTGGAACATTGGGTTAGGACATAAGGGTCTACTCGAAGATACCCCAAACGAACGTTGACTTGTAACGACATATGTTTCGCGCAACTACCGCCTTGTTGCGCCAGCGGAAGCTCTAGCTCAGTAGGTCGCAAACTTTACACCGCTAACCTGCAAACACAATCACACGTTAGCGTCCATGCACCACTTACCTTAGTTCTGTTTGGTCCGGACCGGAGCCGGACCGTCTCCCTACTCATCAAGCTCCGCAATCCTAAGTCCCGACTTAGATCCACCTAAGTCGGTCCCAAACATGAGCAAGTCACAATATGACTTGGGGCGGACTTCCCATAAAGTCCAGGGTCCTAAACGGTGCCTCCAGCACACCTAGCGGCCCAACCGCCCGTGATGTCCGTCTGGGTCTAGGCTCCCGAACGGTGGTCTAACCCGCCGACTCGTTCCCTAGTCTTGCCCCAGCCCTTACATCGTTCCTAAGTCAAGACGTCCAAGTCTTGATCAGAACGTGCCTTGGAACTGGCCCAGCCATCACCTCATGCCCCCAGAGTCCGCCCGCCGAACCCTGGGGTCGGGTGACTCGTCCTGGCCCACCCAGGCATCGAGCCCCCCTCTCATATATACTTCTGGGGAATGGCGGCCCCGCCCTCCTCTTTGGTCCCTGAAAATTATACCACAACCCGATTTGTGGTTCGGCCATAACTTCCAGCTCGGAGGTCAGATCGAGGAGTGTTATATATCACTGGAAAGCCCTTGACGAGATCTTTCCAATGATACCTCACTCGCCTCGAGATCTTACGTGGAGCTCCGTCCACGACCTAAAACGTCCCTGGAGCTCCAACACTTAGCAGTTTTTCCGAAACCTGTGGTCCAGACCCAGGGTCGAACCCTGTGGTTCGTCTGCGTCTCGGACCCACGTCTCAGACCTATGTCTGAGACCTATGTCTCAGACCTATGTCCTAGACTCGCCCCCTTAGGTCAGCGTTCGTCTAGGGCCCTCTTGGGGTAGGCCCTTATGTCCTAACCCAAGGTTCCAACCTTGGTTCAGAGAACCACTTAGGGTTCATCTGATCTCGACTTCCCGGCCAAGCCGTTAAGTCATACTCGCAGCGTTCACAACCTAGCGCAAGTCCGCTAGGGTTCTGTTGTTCGCGTCTGCGCCCGATCTTGAGAATGAGGGGCGCGACACTCACCCCCACTTTGGAGGTTGATGCCCTCATCAACAATGATCCTTTAAGTTAACACCAAGTTCAAAATGGGTAGCCAACCCCTTGGCGTCAGAATTGCGTTCTGGTAGCTAACCCGCAATTCCTTTCTTGGCTGGAGTCTTAAGTTGTCGCTAGAACACTTAGAAAATTTCAACTAGTCTCGGGAAAAGCCTTACCTTTTTGGCCCACCCTAAACAAAACTAGTTGACAACTTCTAAACATTCTACTTAAGACTCTAACTTGCTAACTATAAGTATTCACACCTACTTACGAGGTCCCCCGAAACTCACTTTCCAGTCGCAACCTGATTTGACTTAGACGCGAGACTAAGTTTACTTTGTAGAAAACCACAAAGCAAGATCACCCCAAGCCCCAAGACAAGTATGAAAGTTCATACTTGCTTTGCCAACGCTACGGCAAACCTAAGTCTTGACATCAAGACTTAGTCTTGATTTAGATGCTTATCCAAACCAGCTCGCTTCCTTTGAGTGTGCTTCGTTCCTCCTCTTGACAACATCCTAGGCATCTGATCAGAACTAGTCATAGCCATGCACTACCAATACACTTAGACAAATTTTCAAGAAACAAAATCTTTATTTCCAAACACAAGTACAAAGTCCATCGGCCCAAATCGCCTCAAGTTGCTACTCGTATGGTTCGTCGTTTCTTCACCCCGCGCTGGAAGGAGATGTCCTCATCTTGCTAACGCCCTTCTTGTCCTTGTCTCCGTTTGAATAAGTCCAATACTTCGCTCGCATGTGCGAGATCTTCCTCTGGCACCCAAGTTGCCTCCTTCAAATGGTAACCACGTCATTTGACCAAGTACTCCATCCGGTTTGATTTGCGCCGAGAGCGCAAAATGGACTCCACCTCATATTCTGCTTCGCCTTGCACGACATCAGGTTGAGGCCTGAGAACCTGTTTGCGCTCCGGTCGCAAATCATCCTTGAAGTATTTCTTTAATAAAGAAACATGGAAAGTCGGATGCAACTGCCACTCGCGAGGAAGGTCTAAGGTATAGACGTCATCGTGCGGATTCTTGACAATGACAAAAGGTCCCGCAAACTTCGATGAAAACTTCGCCGATATTTCCTTCGGAAGTGTGAAGTTTTTCGCACTTAACCATACTTCTTCGCCCACTTGAAACTTCACTTGCCGCCGATGCTTATTGACCTACTTCGTGTATCTTTGCTGCGCCTTCTCGAGGTTCTTCTTTACTTGCTCCTCGCGCCGCTGCATTGCCGCCACCAACTCTTCAGCTGATGTTTGCCGTGTTCTTGGTCGTGCCGATGTAGAACTCCCTGCAAGAGTCAAGTCAAGAGGCCCTTCTGGCTCACGTCCGTAAGCCAGCAAGAAAGGCGATTCGCCGGTTGCCGAATGCTTCGTGGAATTGTAGCAATACTCCGCAAGACTGAGCCACTCCGCCCAATCACTTTGGTCCGCGCTCACATAATTCCTCAAGTACTGATTCAGAACCGAGTTAACTCGTTCCGTTTGCCCATCTGTTTCTGGATGAAAGGCGGTACTAAATTTTAACTTAGTCCCCAATTTTTGGAACAAGTGTTTCCAAAAGGCACTTGTGAACTTAGAGTCCCGATCTGAAATAATACTCCGAGGTAATCCATGTGAACGCCACCAAGTATCTAGGAACAATCGAGAAGTCGTGAACGCTGTTGCAGTATCCAAGGTCGGAGCAAACTTCACGAGTTTGCTAAACCGGTCAACTATCACAAAAATCGCATTATATCCATTCGAGTCAGGCAGAGAGGTAATGAAGTCCATGCTAATGCTTTCCCAAGGTCGGACTGGAATCGGCAGGATGAAGCAACCCTTGTTTCTTCTCATAAGAAACGCGGTTAGCTTGACATGTTACACATGTTTTCACAAAGTGGGCAACATCGTCTTTCATGTGGGGCCAATAAAACTTTTTAGCTATCACTGCTAAAGTGGACTTTTCTCCTTTATGGCCTGATAAGGGCGCATCATGACATTCTTTGAGTAACTTAGTCCGAAGTTTTCCTTGTCCCACATAAACCCGACTTTGCTTGAATATGAGTAAACCATGTCTTAGCTGCATGTTCTGCAACTTCACTCCTCGCTTGAGTTGTTCCAGGTACTCCTTCGCTTGGTCATCGCCCATGTAACCTTCACGTATTCGCCTCTCCAAGTCTGACTCCTTAGGATACATAGCTCGCAAAATCTATGTTGACGATGGGAGATATTCCTCCTTGCGACTCAAGGCGTCAGGAACCACATTGTCCTTTCCCGCTTTGTGGATTAATTCCACATTCATGAGCGCCAAGGTATCATGCCACCGTAGTTGCTTTGGCGTCACCCGATCTTGTGTCTCAAAATACTTGAGCGAGATGTTATCAGTATACACTTGGGTCTTGTGAAGTCCCAAGTAATGCCGCCATTTCCTCAAGCAATGAACCACCGCAAACAGTTCCTTCTCGTGAGTCGGTCATCGACTCTCTGTCCCAGATAGCTTCTTGCTTTCGTATGCTACAGGTTTTCCATCCTGCACCAACACTCCGCCAATCGCGTAGTCGCTCGCGTCCGTGTGCACCTCGAATGGTTTGTCGAACTCCGGCAGCTTCAAAACTGGCGCCTTTGACAAAATAGTTTTGATCGTCTGAAACGCATCATCCACCTCCTTGGTCCAACTTACCTGTGCGTCTTTGCCCGTCCAGTCTGTCAGCGGCTTCGCGATCTTTGAAAACCCCTTCACATACTTGCGGTAGAACTGCGCCAATCCTAAGAATCGTCGCATCCCCTTCACTGTAGTTGGAGGCTCCCAAGTCACAATCGCGTCCACCTTCTGCATATCTGGGCCGACTCCTTCTGCACTAATGACATGTCCCAAGAAGTTAATGCGCTCCAAACCAAACTCACTCTTGTCGATGTTGGCAAACAGCTTATGCTCCCGCAGCTTCGTCAACACCACCCTTAGCTGCTCCGCGTGCGACTCCAAGGTTTTGGAGTAGATCAAGATGTCGTCGATGTAAACGATGACAAACTCATCCATCTCCTCGCGAAAAATTGTGTTCATCAATGTAGTGAACGTCGAAGGGGCGTTGCAGAGTCCAAACGGCATCACCACGAATTCGAACGATCCGTATCTGGTTCGACAAGCGGTCTTCTCAACATCTGGGTCAGCTATCCGGATCTGGTAATATCCTGACTTCAAGTCTATCCTGCTGAAGTACTTTGCGCCCGCTAACCTATCAAAGAGGTCGTCTATCCTTGGCAAGGGATAATTATTCTTTACCGTCACCTTATTGAGTGCACGATAATCTACGCAGAGTCGTAACTTCCCATCCTTCTTCTTGGCAAAAAGAACTGGGGCTCCATAAGGTGACTTGCTGGTTCGAATATATCCCCGCTGTAATAGCTCACCGAGTTGCCTTTTCAACTCAAGGAGTTCCACCTGATTGAGTCGGTAAGGGGCTTTGGAAGGTGGTTCCGATCCTGGCAAGACTTCGATCTTGTGATCCACCACCCGCCTTGGAGGTAACTCAGCAGGTAACTCATCCGTCAAGACATCCTCAAACTCCTTAATCACTTCGCGAAGCACCTTCGGAAGTTTAGTCGCGTCTCCTGATGTTTCCTCTTGTCCGCCACCCGCCATCAAATCTGCAACCCGCATCAAACACATGACTCCGTCGTTGAAGTCCATCTGTTTGCCTTTGATCAAATTCACTGCAAAGTCATCAATCTTCCGCGCCTTCCGGATCAGCCTCACTCCCAGCTTCCGCCCTTTAACTCTAACGTTTAACCTTAAAGGTTTCCGCCTAAGTTCCACTTCAAACCTGTCCAAGAAAGTGTTCCCCAAAACCGCATGGATATCATCCATCTTGCACACCGTGAAGTTCTCTGTGAACTCCAACTTCTCACACGCAAATCGTACGTCCAAGGCTACTTCAGAAGTTTGGTACGTCTTGCCCTTGGCAAAGCGCACCTGAATAGGCTTGTCTGCCTTGGAGGTAGACAAGCCCAACTTCTTCACCAACTTCGGACTTATGAAGGAGTGAGTCGCTCTTGTGTCCACAAGAAAAGTAACATCACGGTTAGCAACCTTGGCTTGTAGAAACATCAATCCCGGCATCTTCTTCGTGGTTCTCAAGGTCACAGTCATCTGGCCCTCCAACAAGTCCTTTGCAACAAACGCATTCATGCTACAGTTACTAACCTTAGGTTTCGTGCACCCCTTAGCAATGTGGCCCGCCTCGCCACAGTTGTAGCAAGTAAACTTAGCGCCATTGCCCTTCTGAGGTGTCTGCCCCTTAGGTTTTATTCCTGTTTGCTGCCGCTTTGCTGCCGGGGCAGAAGTATCTTTCCGATCCTTCTCACCCCCATCCCACTGTCGCTTGAAGCCCTTGTTCTTCTTCGGGAACTTGTCCGTGCTGCGTGGTTCAAAAGGTTTCTGTTGCTGGACTTCGTCGTCCCCAATTCGCTCCGCTAGCTTCAAAAGTTCGGCAGATGTTTCAGGTAGCTTCGGCATCCGAAAGAGAGCCTTCTCCGAGCTAGACTTGAGTCCCCCAATGAATATACATATCTTGGTCTCCTCAGTCCACTTGGAGAACGAATCCAGCTTGGCACTGAACTCGCGCACACAAGCACTTAAGGTCCCCGTCTGCTTCAGTCTCACCAACTCAACACCGTCCCGAATCCTTTGATACTCCGGAGTGAATCGTCCTGCGAGCAACTCCTTGAACTCCTTCCAACCAAACGCCGAGACAGTCAAGACATGCTCATCCCTGTATGCAGTCCACCAGAGAAGCGCATGGTCTTTCAGGAACGTAACCGCCGCTCTCACCTTGTCAGACTCCTTAGCCTGTTGCGTCTCAAAGTATAGGTCCAACTCAGTTAAGAAATCCTTAACCTTGCGAGCCCGTCCTATATCTGAAAACGGGGTCGGCAAGTTTGTCTTACAAAGCTTCCGGGTAGACGAGGAACTTCCTTGGCCTGCCTCAAGCTCGGCGATACGTTTATCCCTGGAAACCATACCCTCCTGCATGGTCTTCATCATCTTGATGAGCTCCGCATACAAAGCTCCTTGACTTCCCGTGCCTGAATCGTTGGGCACCGCTGGCAAGACTCCATCTTGTTGCAGTGGTGCCGTAGCTGGTGCAGGGCTCCCTTGACGTTGGGGCGAAGGTTGTCGGTTGTCGTCCCCTGACTGTGCCTCGGGGCTAGCTCGAGTCGATCTGTTCCCGTTAGCCGCTCCTCGTTTCTTGGTCTTCCTCCTGGAACTCTGTCCGTCCTCGGCCATCGCTCCAAGTGTTCACCTAGAAACGCTGATCCGCTTCGTGTCTCGCGTCCCTCCTCAAGCGTCCAGCCTTCAGCCGCTACCTCAAGTTCCCGCTCACCGAAGCGTCGGCTCTGATACCACTTTTCGCGCACCTACCGCCTTGTTGCGCCAGCGGAAGCTCTAGCTCAGTAGGTCGTAAAATTTACACCGCTAACCTGCAAACACAATCACACGTTAGCGTCCATGCACCACTTACCTTAGTTCTGTTTGGTCCGGACCGGAGCCGGACCGTCTCCCTACTCATCAAGCTCCGCAATCCTAAGTCCCGACTTAGATCCACCTAAGTCGGTCCCAAACATGAGCAAGTCACAATATGACTTGGGGCGGACTTCCCATAAAGTCCAGGGTCCTAAACGGTGCCTCCAGCACACCTAGCGGCCCAACCGCCCGTGATGTCCGTCTGGGTCTAGGCTCCCGAACGGTGGTCTAACCCGCCGACTCGTTCCCTAGTCTTGCCCCAGCCCTTACATCGTTCCTAAGTCAAGACGTCCAAGTCTTGATCAGAACGTGCCTTGGAACTGGCCCAGCCATCACCTCATGCCCCCAGAGTCCGCCCGCCGAACCCTGGGGTCGGGTGACTCGTCCTGGCCCACCCAGGCATCGAGCCCCCCTCTCATATATACTTCTGGGGAATGGCGGCCCCGCCCTCCTCTTTGGTCCCTGAAAATTATACCACAACCCGATTTGTGGTTCGGCCATAACTTCCAGCTCGGAGGTCAGATCGAGGAGTGTTATATATCACTGGAAAGCCCTTGACGAGATCTTTCCAATGATACCTCACTCGCCTCGAGATCTTACGTGGAGCTCCGTCCACGACCTAAAACGTCCCTGGAGCTCCAACACTTAGCAGTTTTTCCGAAACCTGTGGTCCAGACCCAGGGTCGAACCCTGTGGTTCGTCTGCGTCTCGGACCCACGTCTCGGTCCCGCGTCTCGGACCCACGTCTCAGACCTATGTCTGAGACTCATGTTTCAGCCCGTTCCTAGACTCGCCCCCTTAGGTCAGCGTTCGTCTGGGACCCTCTTGGGGTAGGCCCTTATGTCCTAACCCAAGGTTCCAACCTTGGTTCAGAGAACCACTTAGGGTTCATCTGATCTCGACTTCCCGGCCAAGCCGTTAAGTCATACTCGCAGCGTTCACAACCTAGCGCAAGTCCGCTAGGGTTCTGTTGTTCGCGTCTGCGCCCGATCTTGAGAATGAGGGGCGCGACATATGTTACACATAAGACGTTTGTCTATTAGTAAGGTATTTAGTTATAACTAAGTGTTGAGAATGTTTATTTGCTGCCCAAGTACTTTAAAGAGGTATCAAGTTAGTCATGACTAGCTAAAAGTTAGTTATGGTTAAACTTAGCTGTACTTTTGACTTCAGATATTTCCTAAAGAGTGAGCACTACTATCTTGTCATCTTGTCTAAAAGGTAGAAAGGAGGTGGAAAATATCCCTTATCTCCTTTTTGACTTGATATTAGTGGTTGGATTAAAGTTGTGGACTTTGTGGGCATTAAAAACAAGAAGAGATTCCACATGTTTCCTTTTTAGTGGGTCCTAGTGTAGAGGGGGGTGGAAATTCAAGATTCCTTGAGAATATTCTAAAATCCTTCTAGAAGTTGTTGACTTTGAAGGAATAAGCCCATGTGAAAAGGTAAAAAGCCCATGTGATTAATGCTTTTACCTTAAGTAATATCTTAGTAAAACCCGGTAAAAGTAGTTACGGTTGAGTTACCGGAGGGTACCAAAGTAAAAACCTAGAATGTATATATAGAGGAGTAGAGAAGAGCTCCTCATCCTTGTTTTCACATCGTCGTAATGACAACTTGAGTAATATAGAGAGTGTGGGATATGTTTAGCATGTGAGAACTTGAGAGACGTTGTTAGAATGGAGGATTTTAGTTGATGAGTTTATGGAGATTTTTAGTTGATAAGTTTGTGGGTGTATGAATGAGTGAACTTAGCATTTTCCCTTCAAGTTCATGGTGTGCTTCCATCAAAGCCATCAGAGGTGACCCCTGAGTGAGAGATAGGCCCGACATGTTGCAGATTCGTGGATGACGATCGTGGAGGTTGAGAGATTGGGGGGGGGAGTAGTTGATCGATAGGACCGCGGAGGGTTTACAGACCTAAGGGGAAAAGTCTAGAAATGTACCGAAACATAAGTCTGAGACATAAGTATGAGACGTGAGTCCGAGACGCAAGATCGAGATGTGGATTCGGTGCAGACGGACCGTGGTTCGGACGCTGGTCCGAACCACAGGGTTCGAGTCTAGGTTTGGACCATAAGTTTTCAGAAAACGGTTAAGTGTTGGAGCTCCAGTGACGTTTTAGGTCGTGAACGGAGCTCCACGTAAGATCTCGAGGCAAGTAAGGTATCATTGGAAAAGTCTCAGCGGGGCTTTCTAGCGATATGCAGAAATCCTCGAACTGATCTCTGAACAGAGAATTGTGATCGATCTCGTGATAGAGTTGTGACCAAAGAGGAGGGCGAGGCCTTCGATCCCCAGAAGTATATATGAGGGGGCTCGATGCTTGGTGGGCTAGGACGAGTCACTCGACCCAAGGTTCGATGGATGGACTCTAGGAGCATGAGGTGATGGTTGGATCAGTATCAAGACACGTTTCGGTCCAAACTTCGACGTCTAGACTTAGGAATAATCCAAGGGCTAGGGCAAGACTATGGAACGAGACGGCGGGTTAGACCACCGTTTGGGAGCCTAGACCTAGACGGACATCACGGATGGTCGGACCGTTAGGTGTGCTGGAGGCACCGTTTAGGACCCTGGACTTTATGAGAAGTCCGCCCCAAGTCATGTTATGACTTGCTCATTTTTAAGGACCGACCTAGACGAGTTTAGGTCGGGACTTAGGGAATGCAGAGCTTGATGATTAGGGAGACGGTTCAGCTCCGATCCGGACCAAATAGAATTAAGATAAGTGGTCCATGAACGCTAACGTGTGACTGTGATTTACATGTTAGCGTTGTGAGTTTTGTGGTCTACTGAACAAGAGCTTCCGCTGACGCAACAAGGCGGTAGGTGCACGAAAAGTAGTATCAGAGCCGACGCTCTGGTGAGCGAGAACTTGAGGTGGCGGCTGAAGGCTAGACGCTTGAGGAGGAACGTGAGATACAAAGCAGATCAAGGTTTTTAGATGAACACTTGGAGCGATGACGTACGTAAGACAAAGTTCCAAGAGGAAGACCAAGAGACGACTGACGACTGACATCGTGATTAGATCAACTCGAGCTAACCTCGAGATACAGTCAAGAGACGATAACCGATAACCTTCGCTCCAACGTCAAAGAAGCTTCGTACCAGCTGCGACACCGGTGCAACAAGATGGAGTTTTGTCAACGATGCTCAACGATTCAGACGCGAGAAGTCAAGGAGCTTTGTATGCGGAACTCATCAAGATGATGAAGACCATGCAGGATGTATGGTCTCTAAGGATAAACGTATCGCTGAGCTTGAGGCAAGCCAAGAGAGTTCTTCATCTACCAGAAAGCTTTGTAAGATGAATTTGCCGAACCCGTTTTCAGGTATAAGACGAGCTCGCAAGGTTAAGGATTTCTTAACGAAGTTGGATCTATAATTTGAGCCGCAACAGACTAAGGAGTCAGACAAAGTGAGAGCGGCTGTTACGTTCCTGAAGGATCATGCGCTTCTCTGGTGGACTACATACAGGGACGAGCATGCCTTGACTGTCTTAGCGCTTGGTTGGAAAGAGTTCAAGGAGTTGCTCGCGAGACGATTCACTCCAGAGTATTAAGAGATTCGAGACGGTGTTGAGTTGGTAAGAGTGAAGCAGACGGGGACCTTAAGTACTTATGAGCGCGAGTTTAGTGCTAAGCTATATTCGTTATCTTTAGTGGACTAAGGAGATCAAAATATGTATATTTATTGGAGGATTCAAGTTTAGCTTGGAGAAGACTCTCTTTCGGATGTCGAAGCTACTAGAGACATGTGCTAAACTTTTGAAGCTGGCGGAGTGGATTGAGGACGACGAAGTCCATCAATAGAAATCTTTTGAACCACGCAGCATGGACAAGGTTCAAAAGAAGAACAAAGGCTTCAATCGACAATGGGATGTGAGTGAGAAGGATAAGAAGGATTCTTCTGTCCCGGCAGCAAACAAGGTTGAAACTTAAGGGACAAACACCTCAGAAGGGCAATGGTGCTAAGTTTACTTGCTACAATTGTGGCAAGGCGGGCCATATTGCTAAGGGGTGCACGAAACCTAAGATTAGTAACTGTAGTATGAATGCGTTTGTTGCAAAGGTCTTGTTGGAGGATTAGACGACTGTGACCTTGAGAACCACGAAGAAGACTCCGGGACTGATGTTTCTATAAGCCAAAGTTGCTAACCATGATGTTACTTTTCTTGTGGACACAGGAGCGACCCACTCCTTCATAAGTCTGAAGTTGGTGAAGAAATTGGACTTGTCGACCTCCAAGGCAGACAAGCCTATTTAGGTGGCCTTTGCCAAGGGCAAGACGTACCAAACTTCTGAAGTGGCCTTGAACGTACGATTTGCGTGTGAGAAACTGGAGTTCATAGAGAACTTCATGGTGTGCGAGATGGATGATATCCATGCGGTTTTGAGAAACACTTTCTTGGATAGGTTCGAAGTGGAACTTAGACGGAAACCTTTGAGGTTGAACGTCAGAGTTAAAGGACGAAAGCTGGGAGTGAGCTGATCCGAAAGACACGAAAAAGTGACGACTTGTGATGAATTTGATCAAAGACAAAAAGATGGACTTCAACGACGGGATCATGTGTTTGATGCGGGTTGCAGATTTGATGGCAGGTGGCGGACAAGAGGAAACAACAAGAGACACGACTAAACTTCTGAAGGTGCTTCGCGAAGTGATTAAGGAGTTTGAGGATGTCTTGACGGATGAGTTACCTGCTGAGTTATCTCCAAGACGGGTGATGGATCACAAGATCGAGGTCTTGTCAAGATCGAAATCACTTTCCAAAGCTCCTTACCAACTCAATCAAGTGGAACTCCTTGAGTTGAAAAGACAACTCGGCGAGCTATTAGCGTGGAGATATATTCGGACCAGCAAGTCACCTTATGGAGCCTCAATTCTTTTTGCAAAGAAGAAGGATGAGAAGTTATGACTCTGCGTAGATTAACGTGCGCTCAATAAGGTGACGGTGAAGAATAATTATCCCTTGCCAAGGATCGATGACCTGTTTGATAGGTTAACGAATCAGGGTGAGAGTTTCTTGAGAAGGACGAGACCTTCTAGTTGTGATACGATCACGAAGAATGTGATACGTCTACTTAGGAAAGCGCTGGACTTTTGGCTATGGTTGTTTATTCAAGAGATAGGCTTCAGGTTATAACGTCACTATAAACACTTACACATGTCTGCTGGGTCCTCTAATATGTTCAGAAAGCAAGAATCAGGATTAACTAGCAGTAATAAGGTCTGACGGTGAACTTTAACACTCAAGAATAAGAAACATATGTTGGTTTAGACTTCAAAATTTCTTCTACATGTAAGAGAGACCCTACTAAACACACAGACGAACTTTTAGCCTGAGATCAAATCTGAGCACTGGGGTACGGGCAAAAACGTTTTGAGTAAGGAATTTATGACAATTTCTGATACCCAGATACTTTGACCTAGAACAGAGAATTGGTTTGATAACTTTCGATGATTCTTACAAGATTTGGAGTCTACAGCACGCTGAACATCCCTGTGAAATTTGACCTACTTGTTGTACACAGTTCTCCAGATCTCGAGCTCTGAAGTTGCTGCTCTAGACTGAGAGCTTTTCAGACCCTTTCTGCTTCAGCGATTGCCCTGAATTACTTACTCACTCAAATGACTTGAAACTTTTTGGATAGTCGTAACCCCGCTGACAGTGAACGCAACCATGTACTTCACTTCTAATAGAGTAACTCACTTATGCTTCCTACCCCTCTTAGAAGAGTTACTTCCATTCGGAAGTAACTTGTCTTAAAGGGTTGACACTTCTTCTTCTCAACAAAAACTCACTTACGTTTCCTACCTCTTCACAAATACTTCTAAAGAAGTATTTGAGACTCCTAGGATCTCTTTTGACATTCAGATTTCTCTTCGAACACCTACAAACAGTTCTTCCACCTCATGTGGTTCCACCATAAGTCTACTTCTTAAGAAGTACTGGAAAATTTCATGGACTCTCATATGTATCCTTGTTCTCTGTTAATCTCAAATATTTCTTTCAAACTTGGAAACAACCCTTCCACCTCATGTGGTTCCACATTGCTCCATTCTCCCTTCAAGAACAGAAGTTCATATGGTTTCTAAAAGGTTTTCTCCCCCTTCTATAGGTAGAGAAACTCCCCTTCCACCTCCATCTACTTTTGGTAGAATTCACATATTCCTCATGCCATCGGTTAGAGGGGTTGTAACCTCTTCTAGTTGATCATTCATCTCCAAACCTGTTTTTCTAACCTCCTGACGCATCTTTCCAGTCGATTATCCTCTTTGACTACATTACAACTTCTAGAGGTCTAACATATATAGTAAGTAATTCACACTACTTATCAAGTAGTTGACACCTCTAACTAGATTCTAATACCATCATGCTCCATCCGAACGCCATCTTGTAGACAAGAACTCTTCTCCTTGTCTTCATAGTAACCCGAACTATCTTGTTGGTAGTTCTAACTACTCATCAAACTTGATAACTTCTTTCTTGTAACCTCCGAAATCCAGATTAGACTCCAACTAACTGTCCTTGGTTGAACTTTGATAGTGGTCCAACTGACGGTACAATATTATATAATGGTTACCTTACTATCTTAGTCACGTCCATTTGCTTCACTTCGGCTTCAACTGCTTCATCTTTTCTACTCCGACGAAAGGAAGATAATCACTCTTTCTCTCTAGATGAAAGTTCCCCAAGATGGCACTACGTCATTTCCCACATTCCACACTCAAGACATATGGTATAAGATAGCGTTGATATTATTAGGCCATAAGAGACATGAGGTATCTAAGTAGATACTGAACAATCTTTTCCATCATTCTTACTCTAGTACTCCAACTTGATCATAATGATCAAGTTGTAGTACTAGAGCATCTGACCTTAAAGTGTGTATAAACATCTGACCTTAAAGTTCATAGTGTGCTTGGTTCTATCTCTAAATACTTCAACACTTTCTAGTAAAAAATGCCATGTTGAAAGTCTCTATTAAATCTTCAGCTTGTCGATCTAAAACATATGAGACATAGATTGTCACAAACCATGTCTTGAATTAGTTAGACCAACAAGAACTCAATAACCAGAGCTTGTGACTTGTGACGATGTTCTTAGAATGTTGCAACCTCATCAATAACATGAAGAACGTACATGTAAGCTCCATCATTCAGCTTTGAGTCTCGTAAGGACAATAAATTCAACATCATAACATCTTTTTTGCTCCGTATCTTCTCTATAACACAATATATCATACCAGAGTTCTCCGTAAAGAAGTCTAGAAGTCACAACCATTCCCAATTCTGTAAGTTGTTCACTCCACTCATGGAGCATTTCTGCTTCCTCTAGACGTAGTAGACCAGTGTTTTTAGAAGACGTCATCTCTGAAAAATTATGTACTGAACTGAAAAGAACACCATCACGTTGTCGCGACGAGAGTCTTTCTTGGGGAGGGCGGACCTCCTGAGTGTAATTGATCAAAGAAACGACCTAAAGAGAAAAAAGGTTGCTACTGGCGGTGAGATCTCAAAACCCTGCTTCTTGCCGCCACCAATTACAAAACAAACACTCAAACAGACACCCAGCACTCAGGTGCACAGATAGATCTTTCAGGATTCAGAATAACTTTATTTCAGTGCCGGCTGCACCATCAATTTCTTCAACTGTAAAGAAAATCTCTCTCTCTTCCTCTCTTGTGCGTCTCTCTCTCCGTCTATCACTTTTCTGTCAAAAATCTACCAAGTTCACCTCAATCTCAATCTAGTAGGTGAAATTCAGGCCCCTGACTCTTATTCCTCTCCTTGCGTCAACCTCCCAACTGAAAACTCTCAAAAATTTGATTCAACAACAATCAAAAACCTCTCACAGATCATCAAACTGATCTCAAGTTCAATAGACTCCCTCTTGAAGATAATTTTCTCCAAAACAGGTTGTTAGATACAGTTCAAGCCCTAAAGCACTTGACCCCCTCCTTGCGACGATCTCCCAATTCAGTCTTCTCAGAAATTTGATCTCCCCTGCTCCCAAGCTTTTTCTACGTGTCCCGATGGCTTCCTCTTTTAGCTTTCTGCAAAAAATCCCCTATCTCCCGCAGCCGCAGGTTAATTAACCTAAAAGGTAAGTCCCCAACTAAGCTGCCCCCTGTTGTCCTTATAAGCAGAACTACTTATCAGAAGCAGGCCCTTAGCTTAGCTGCCCCCCTTACGTACATAACTTTAATTACTTAACTAGCTCCCTATTTAATAAAAGCTTCACAGCTGTCTTTACAAAGCCGAACCCTTCATTACTAAAGGTCTCACAGCTTTCTTTGCCATTGCTAAGCTGACTCGATGATTAATTAACTGATTAACAAAAGTTTCACGTGCTCTTGATGTCAGCTTGATGTCACCCTGAATATACCACAAGCCATCCGATGTAAACCGAGGGCTGCCCCACACGGCTTACTGCCCCCCCATATGTACACCAGGTATCTTCCATGATATATTCACGGTGGCATGCGGAGTCTTAGACCAGGAAGCCTACGATTAAAGGAGATATCGGTCTCTCGTCCCTAGATATGCATAGACTCTCTTCCGGGAGGCCAACATGCCGGAATAAGAACCAGAGGCCAGGGGAAATTGATCCTGAGACCACTTTCTCTCTAGGCAGGCGCCCTATCACTAGGATGGCCTTTGGTTCCGTTCTAGAAGGTAAAAATTTCTGTACATATGCTTTTACTGAAGAAGATTATCTGTAAAAATCTTTACTAGCTTTTCCTATGCTAACTTCTCTATACAACTCCGTTTTTAATAAATGAGGAGTCAAAACTGTAGTATTCATGAACACCTACACACCCACGCTATCAGATTCAGAGTTGGAGTCACAAGCCAGAATCGACGAATTTTCTTCTTTCACATATTTCTTCGTCTAAAACCCGTGCTAACTATTACTTAAAACACTTTCTGTCAAAACTGGAAGTATGAAGTCGCTCTCCTCGTCGAGCTCTACATTCTGGTGCCTTTCGACCCCTTTAGGATGATATTCCAATCCGAGCTAAGGGGCAACTTGCCAAGCATAGCTCCAGCTTAGCTCCTGCCCAGCTTGATAAGCTAAGGCACAGCTTCCTGAACAAATGCTGGTCGAGTGTCTTCTGAAGCTCCGTTTCATCATCTTGAACGTCACGTACTACGACATTCATCCCCTCCAAACTTGCACATCCTCCGGTATGTGCCAACCTTTTCACTAGTCTCCAAGGTTCTCTAAATTGCCATCTTCCTCTTCAACGTCCTCTGCGTCTTCTTCTGATAGCAGATCTGCATCGACATCCATCATCTGATCTGACTCCAAAAATTCATCTAGCTCAACGGTTTCTCTCCTTTTTCTAAACAACTTGATACGCTTACCAGCAACAGGAAGTCTTAGAGGTGTACCATCGAGCTCCCGTAAAGAGTAAGTAGCATTCTGATGCACTTCTAAGACAACATACGGACCAAACCACCTCCTAGAAAATTTCCGAACCGTAGAGTGCTGATTCTCTAACGTACTGTCATACACCAAAACCCAGTCTCCAGCATGTATGGGCTTTGATCGAAGCCGATGGGTCTTGTCAAACCTGTCCTTGTTCTTGAGACGGGCCTCTTTCAGTTTCTGTTGTGCCTCTATAAGATCCTCCTCCCTATGTTCCAACTGCTTGATTCGAAGTGCAAGAAGTTGTACACGATCCATTTCTTCTTCCCACGGTAAAATAATCCATGTAGGAAAATCCTCCTCTGTCGGCATAATCGGCTTCTGACCCAACATCAATTCAATGAGCATGTACCCAGTAGTAGTGCAATGAGTCGACTTGTCAGCCCACAGAGCAAAGGGGAGCAACCTAGACCATTGTCTATGCCTACCATCGCATGTCTTTATCAGAGCTTGAACAATGGACAGATGCCCTCTCTCGCTCTTACCAATCCCTTCCGGATTCATGGCAGTAGTGAGTTTGAGTTTCACTCCGTGTTGGGCGAAGAACTCCTTCGCTTCCGTACCACGCAACTCTCCTCTGTCTGCACGCAATCTCCTTATAGATCCATACCTACAGATAATATCTTCAAGAACAAACCTACATATCCCTTCTATGGTCTTCTTCCTCAGAGCTCGTCCTTCCACAAAGTTAGAGAGGTCTTCTCGAGCCAACACCAAGTACCTCATACTCCATAACCTAGGAGGCATTGCTACCAAATCAAGAACCCATTGAAAATGGATACTAGGCGGATAGGTTAGTATCAGACCATCTCTGTAACGTACCTTTGAATAAAATTGACAGTGCAAGCATGAACTCACAAAGTTCACCACATCTTGATAAAGTCCTCTCCACCAGTATCTCTCCTTCAACTTTGTGTAGGTAACCCAAGCTCCTCGATGTCCGGCCCACAAGGTGTCATGAAACTCCTTCATCAACCGTTGCTTGGTCTGCAAATCATCTATAACTCGTAAAAATGCTCCATCTCTTCTCTTTGGACGCTTCCAAAGATATCCATCTCGCAACAAGTAATCATATGCCTTCCTTCTTACCTCTCTGAACTCTGCATCACTCAAACCCTCCCGCCTGTTTAAAGAACTCAGAAAGAATCCAATGTCATGTAACCTTCCCGTGTAGAACTCCTCTCTGAACGGCAGCGGCTCCAAGTTTGTAACCCGTCGATTAACCTGACATTGAGCATCCTTTTTCTCTTCTTCCTCAGCTTCTGAAAAACATGACATCCTCATCTACAAATCAAGCCCTTGACAACATATCTGCGAGCACATTCTCCTTTCCTTTTATATGCTTCAGCTCTGGATTCAAGCTTCTAATATAAGCAATCCAACGTAACATCGCTATGTCTGGCGTGTTACAGTTGGATATCATGCCTAGTAGAGGTAGACAATCCGTTTCTAGGACTACATGAGCACCAATCAGAAACTCACGGTCTGTCTTCATCGCTGTCACCGCTCTCCACAACTCACGCTTCACCTGAGGATAATCTCGTTGCTTGTCCGTCAAGATCCTAGCTCCAAACCTAGAGGTAAGCCGCATACCATCCGCATCATCTTGATCTATCGCCCAACCAATCGCCTTTGGACTAGTATCTACTGTGACAATGACATGTCTCCTACACCCATAGTCTACTCTTCTCAGAACAGGTGGAGACTATAGAGCCTCTTTCAGCCTATTCATAGCTTCTCGATGGACTAAGGTCCATACAAACCTCTTACCCTTCCTCAATAATGGATACAAAGGCTCAGCAACATGAGCATAATGAGGAATGGATAAACGATAAAATACACAAGCACCTAGAAAGCGTCGAACCTCCGTGATATTCTTACAGTCTGTCATCCTAGCTATGGCTTCAACCTTCTCCGGGTTTGGTCGCCTTCCAAAAGCATCACACAGATGTCCACCCACTAAAATCTCAGACACACCAAACTTGGACTTAGCTCCTGATAGGGTGAGATGTGCCTCCTCCAAACGAGTTAAGATACATTCTACATCCCTGATATGATCTGCAACAAACCTCCTACATCCATTCACAAGTACTGTTTCATCCTTGCCTTCAACCGCGCAATCTTTTATAGAAATATCATCTAGAAATGGAATGGTAACATCAGACACAAATTCCCTTAGTACCTTATGCATCGCATTCTGCATATGAGCCACCGAGTTCGTCGCTCTTTGTGGAAGAGTACACATCCGCATCAATCCCAGGGGCGTACGCATAGTAGTTAGATCTCTACTCTCTACAGCCAGCTGGAACTGATCATAACCAGAATATAGATCTCCTATCGAATAGGTAGCTCTCCCTGCAAATGCATCTGCTACCTCCTCAATCACAAGACCCGTCCCAACGTTACGAATGATTACGTTATTCGCAGGCTGTAAGTCTTGAATAGAACGCAAAGCTCCTGACTTCTTAGGTACAGTGAACCACCTGCTAGAATATGGCCCCATAGACGGCTCAAGTATCCCCATCTGTACCTTCTCTTTCAACAACTCGATGAGTTTAGGCAACAAAGCATGAGGAACTGGGATCGGTTTCAAGTCCCAAGGCACATGAGGGATTGTGAATATAACCATAGGCGCTATAACTTTTGGGTCCCCACAACCTATCTCCTCTGCTGCAAAGAGAATGCTTTACCATGATCCATTATCATCTACTCAAACAATGTCTTCTCAACCTCAGTCAAGAAATCACCCCCTCCTATCTGGAGCTCTTTCAACGTCTCCTCAGTAAACTGATGTCCTACTCGTCTATGATCACGCAATATAGGCTCAGTCCCCACTAATTGTACTTGCTGCTGGGAGTTAACAGGTAGTTGAGCTGCTACCGGTCTCACCTTTTTCAATACAGATTTGTATTTTGCATGGACGTCTGCTTCCTGAGAGAGTGCACACCAACAAACGGCTTCTCTTCCCTCATTATTCTGCATTGGATGAGGAAAGAACTGCACGTTATCGTGATGTGAATCATTTCACATAGTAAATGATTCACTTCTCTGTCAAGCGTTAGTCTCTCTGAGTGAAGTTAAGACCTCAGAGAAGTCCATTTTTGGAAGATGTTATATACTTTGAGTCTTAGTAGGTTGTTACCATGTTGGTAGGGCTTAAGCTCATGGGTTGTATTTGCGTATCGCCCATGCATGCTTTCTAGCTGATTTAAGTTATTTTTCAGGGTTGCGTGTCGTTTTAGGTAGTTTAAGTTTTACGCTGGCACTCTAGGGGGCTTGACGTGGTAGCCTATGAGTGTAGATAAGTTACCAGGTAGTTTAAGGCACAAAAGGACAGTCAAGTGGAGCTATGAACTCCCATTGGTCCATTTTGTCTTTTGTAAAACTCTAAGTTTAGAAACAGAGCTCTAGAGTGGATTTCGAGCAATTGGTGAGGGTACTGTGAAATCTGAGAGCACAAGGAGATAGAGCTCGTCGTGCCAAGCACTGTCAGGGAAAAGTTTGATCGATTTGGAGCAATAAAGAAAGAGTTATGGCTAGTTGAAGTTCGATTTGTGTCAGAATTGCAGCACTTCTTTTGAATTTGGGGTTTTGAGTGTCAATTGCAGCAGAATTGAGGAAATCGCTTCAAACCTTCGTGGTTGCGTTCATTGTCAGCCGGGCTACGACTGTCAAAAAAGTTTCAAGTGATTTGAGTTACTGAGTAATTCAGGGCGGCCGCTGAAGCAGAGGGGGTCTGTAAAGCTCACAATCTAGAGCAGCAACTTCAGAGAACGAAATCTGGAGTTCTGTGTACTATCAGGAGGTCCAACTTCAAAGGAGTGTTCAGCAAGCTGTGTAATGCAAATCCTGTAAGAAACTTCGAAATTGATCGAGCCAATCTCCTGTTATAGGTCGAAATAGCTGGCTGGGTACCAGAAATTGTCATAATTTCTCTGTTCAGAAAGTTTCTACTCATATCTTGGTGCTCTCAGTTGATCTCAAGCTGAAACTTCGTATGTGTATCCAGTAGGACCTCATTGACATGTAGGAGAAGTTCTGAAGTCTAAACCTTCACATATTTCTCAATCTTGAGTGCCAAAGTTCGCCGTCAGATCTTATCATTGCTAGTTAAGCCTGAACTTTGCTTCCTGAACATATCAGAAGAGCTAAGAGACTTGTATGAGCATTTTTCAGTATCACCTTGTAACCTGAAGCCTATCCTTTGAGCAAACCAGCCACAGCCAGGAGCCTAGTGCTTCCCTAAGTAGACTGAACACAGCCTTCAAGCTCATATCACAGCCAGAAGATTCCGTCCTTCCCGAGGAAAACTCTCAACTCTACATCTGGTGCTTCCACTGAGAGCTCTTGGGGTGATTGATTGAGGAGGTTGAGTTTACTACAAGGAGAGAAGATGGATCGCAAGAGCGCTACTGCTGCTACTTCTGCGGCTGATGCATCTACGTCTACTGCAGCACCCTCTGTAGCACTTGTGACTGTAACGACCTCTGTACCTGGTCTGGATACGGCTGAGATTCTGAAGACGCTTGCGGCCTTGGTCCAACAGCATCCGATCGTGGGAGGGGGTGAGTTAAAATCCACCAAGGCTTTGCAAGCGATAGTGAATAGGTGTGGAAAGTTTGAAGGAAGAGATATTTCTAGATATCTGCGTGAGTATTGAGGAGAGATGGAGCTGGTTAGGGTTACAGATGCTGAGATGATAGCAAGCAGTAGCTGTCATTCCTGAGTTGCGGGACCAAGTTAAGGATGTACAGAGAAGAAATCTTGGAATCTGGATGAGTTTTGAGCGATCTCTTCGAGAGGAGTTTCTTGAGGAGGATTAAGAAAGAGTTACTAGAAGGACATTTCTAGACTCGGTTGAGCAGCAACCCGGTCGTATGATGAGCCTGAGTGAGTTGCTGAGAGAGTTTGATCGGAGATACTAGCAATTTTCAACTCTAGAGCGAATAACCCTAGATGCTAAGAGAACAGAGCTTTTCATGCAAGCTACCGATGATGCTACGGTAGATCGGTTATGTTTTATGTTGGCTGATCGATCTGCTGAGGGAGGTGTTACTATGGATTGGGGGAGAGTTGAGGATGCTGTGGCTGTACTGACAAGACAGAGGAGGGGAAGAGTGGTTGTGGGAGGACGTCCGCTTGCAGAAGTGGTCACTCCACCTTATGCTGCTCCTCAAGTATAGCAGCTTTTGGCCCCTGCTCCCAGACCTGTTGTCCCAGCTGCAGTTCCTTTGATGCCAGTTGTGCCAACTCCGGCACAAAAGGCACCTGTTCAAAGACCTGCGGAGAACCATGATCAACAGAACCAGATTGAAGACCTAATTCGGCAGATGCGAGAGCTGAAGGTAGAGCTAGCTGGATTGCAGAGAGAACAGCCACCGGCGTCTGCTGCAGCACGTCCAGGAGGAGCTTCGGTTCGTAGATGTATTTGGTGTGACAGTCCTGATCATTTCTGAGGAGACTGTCAAGAGCTCACAGCTGCTTTGCGAGATGGTGTGGTTCGCTATCAGAACGGTAGGCTGCACCTTTCTTCTACTGGAGAGCCGTTGAGCACGCAATTTGGGCGAGGAGGCATGAGGAGTCTACCTCAGATTGCTGCGGCTGCAACAGCAACTGCGTTAATGGCACCGCTGGTAAATTCTGATGTATATGCTGGGCATATTGAGGTCTCTTCTAGTCCTACATTGCTAGATAAGACTGCTGAGAAGAGTGTGGCTCCAGTTCCTTCTGAGATACTGAAGAGAGGAGCCGAGTCTATTCGTAGGGTCACAGGATGGGGAGATCTTGTAGATGCTGCTTCTATCAGAGCATTCTTGGATGTAGATAGACACGTTCACTAGCAGGATGCTTCTGTGGAGGAAAAGAGGCGACGAGAGGCCTCTGAACTTCATACTGGAGTTCCTGAGGAGATTGGGGATAGACGGAGAGTCACAAGGAGACAAGCGGCTCTTCCTAAGGACATCCCGTCTACTTCTGCAGCTCCTCCACCTGCACCATGTCATATGGAGGACGTGCAGAGATCCCAGCAGAAGCCAACGACTGCTAGTAGACGGTTTACTGCCCAAGACAAGGAGAAGGGACCGGCTTATAAGTTGGCAGCTGATATTGAAACTTCTACTGATCTGAAGAGCATCTTGGAGCGGAGGATACTGGATGCGCGAATCGAGTTTTCTCTCCGGTGTCGGAGTGTGATCCGTCTACCTAGGAAAGCGCCGGACTTCTGGCTGTGGTTGTTTACTCAAGAGGTTGGCTTTCAGGTCACAACAGGAGCTATAAACACTCACATAGGAGTGTAGGATCCTCTGATATGCTAAAAAGGCGAAATTTAGGTTTAACTAGTAGTAATAGGTTTAAGCGGTGAACTTTGACACACAAAGAGAGGAAAACTATGAAGGTTTAGACTTCTAAACTTCCCCTACATGTAATAAGGCACTACTGAACACACACACGAAGTTTCAGCCTGAGATTGAATTCTAGCACCGAGATGTTGACAAAAAAGTTCTGAGTAAGAGAATTATGGCAATTTCTGGTACCTAGACAACTATTCTGACCTAGAACAGAGAATTGGCTCGATGAATTTCAAATCTTCTCATAGTATTTGAAGTCTACATGATGCTGAACATCCCTGTGAAGTTGGGACTCCTGAATGTACACAGAACTCCAGATCTCCTCCTCTGAAGTCGCTGCTCTAGATTAAGAGCTTTTCAGACCCCCTCTGCTTCAGCGGCCGCCCTGAATTACTCAGTTACTCAAATGATTCGAAACTTTTTGGACAGTCATAGCCCTCCTGACAGTGAACGCAACCACGAAGTTTTGAAGTGATTTTCTCAATTCTGCTACAATTGGCACCGAAAACCCCAAAATCAACAAAAGTGACGCAGTTTTGGCACAATCCGAACTTCAATTGGGCATAACTCCTTGTTTATTGATCCAAATCGAGCAAAAATTTCACTGACAGTGCTTGGCACGACGAGCTCTCTCTTCCTGTGTTCCCAGAGTTCGAAGGTACCTCACCAAATGCTCGAACTCCACTCTAGAGCTCTGTTTCTAAACTTAGAGTTTTACAAAAGACAAAAATGGACCAATGGGAGTTCATAGCTCCACTTGATTGTCCTTTTGTGCCTTAAACTACCTGGTAACTTATCTACTCTCATAGGCTACCACGTCAAGCTCCCTAGAGTGCCAACGTAAAACTTAAACTACCTAAAATGACACATAGCCCTGAAAAATAACTTAAATTAGCTAGAAAGCGTGCATGGGCGACAAGTAAGTACAACCCATGAGCTCAAACCCCTATCAGCATAGAAACCCTAAGTTATGTACATTGAACGTCATAGACAAGTAAGAAGTCACTTGCACAAGCGCACAAATGCTTGAACAAGACAATTAACATACTATCAGCCTACTAGGACTCAAAATAGTGTTAACACCGTATGCAAAGGTGTCAAACATATACATAAAGGACTAGAAGTAATATGAGCTAACTTCTAGAACTACTAAACCTAAGCGTCGGAGTAGAAGTCAAGCATGTAGCCGCCAAGTAGCGCGACATCCACCCCCTCTGAACCTGCACATCCTCCGGTATGTGCCAGATCCAGATCAAGACTCTTCAGCTTCAGCTTCAAATTCATCTTCAACCTCCATTGAGTCTTCAGCTTCATCCTCAGTAAGCTCTGCAATGTTCTGGTCCTCCCCTCTCCTTCTAAAGAGCTTGATTCTCTTCCCTGCGACTGGTATCTTGAGCACTGCACCATCTAACTCTCTCAAAGAGTATGTGGCATTATCATAAACTTCTAACACCACATAAGGTCCGAACCATCTCTTGGAAAACTTTCTGATAGCGCTATGCTGATTATCAAGACTACTATCATAGACTAACACCCAATCACCTTCCTTAACTGGTTTGGGTCGTAATCTATGCGTTCTATCAAATCTGCCTTTGTTTCTCTCTCTAGCAGTCTTTAACCTTTCCACAGCTTTGGCAACATCCTCAGGTCTTCGTTCTAACTGCTGGATCCTTAATGCAAGAAGATCCTCCGTACTTCTACCATCTTCCCATGGCAAAACATTCCAAGTAGGCACAACCTCCTCAATCGACATCACAGGTTTTTGCCCTAGTATCAACTCTGCTGGCATGTAACCTGTAACGGTACTATGAGTTGTACGATCTGCCCACAAAGCAAATGGTAGCAGTCTAGGCCATTCACGGATCTTACCCTTGCAAGCTTTTACCAAAGCTTTGATGATTGGCGGATGACCTCGTTCGCTCTTGCCATTCCCTTCATGATTGTAAGCAGTGGTTAACGCCAACTTGATTCCCAATCGCTTGAAGAACTCAACTGCTTCCTGTGAATCCAGCTCGCCCCTATCTGCAGTGATCTTTCCCACACACCCATACCTACAAATAACATCTTCAAGTAGAAAGCGGCAGACACTAGCAGTGGTCTTCGTCCTCAAGGCACGGCCTTCAACTTGGTTAGATAGATCTTCTCTAGCCAAGACTAGATACCTCATTTGTCCAAGCCCAAATGGCATAGTTACCAGATCCACTACCCATTTGTAATGAATGACTAAAGGATAAGTAGGATGCAATCCATCACGATGACGTATGTTGGAATACATCTGACAAGATATACAGGATGAAACAAACTGTACTACATCCTTATACATACCCTTCCACCAATACTTCTCCTTTATCTTGGCAAATGTAGCCCAAACTCCTCTATGACCGGCCCATAGACTCTCATGAAACTCCTTGATCAGCTGCTGCTGCAATTCCAAGTCACATACCACCCGTTGCGGTATACCTCCTTGTAGCTTAGGACGCTTCCATAGATGTCCTCCATGTAAAAAGTAACCATAAGCTATTCTACGGATCCTCTTGAAATCTGCATCAGACCAGCCTTCTTGCCTCTCCAATGAACTCAAATAGCGCCCAAGATCCAACCACTCACCATCATACATAGTTTCCTCAAATAACTCCAATGGAGCTACAAAACAACTTCTATCCTTTCTAGCAAGAACACTAGAATAGAATTCTGTTCCCACATCCTCCTGGTCATCTATCATTTCCTTCTCATCGTAATACCTAGCCCTTGATAACATATCTGCCACAGGATTGTCTTTTCCCGCAATATGTCTAAACTCTGGGTTCAAGGACTTGATATATGCTATCCACCTCAACATAGCAATGTCTGGAGTTGTACAGCTAGTAATCATTCCTAGGAGAGGTAAACAATCTGTCTCTACAACCACAGGTGCTCCTATCAAGTATTCCTTGTCACTCTTCATCGCAGTAACTACTCCCCATAGCTCTCTCTTGACCTGAGGGTAGTCTCTCTGCCGTGAACTTAATACCTTAGCACCAAAACGCACCACATATCTATTCCCATCCTCATCGTCTTGCCCTACAGCCCATCCAATGCCAATAGGACTAGTATCAACAGTAAGGATAACAGATCTCCCCAACTCATATGTTACCTTCCGTAGAGTTGGTGGTGAAGTCAAAAGATCTTTCAACTTCCTCATAGACTCGCTCTGCTCCTCTTGCCACTGAAATCTTTGCCCCTTCCTCAACAACTTGTACAACGGGTCTGCTACATGTGCAAAGTGTGGAATCCATATATGATAAAACACACATGCACCTAGAAATCTTCTCACCTCAGTAACCGATCCACATGTCTCCTTCATCCTTCGAATCGCATCAACCTTGTTTGGACAAGGTTTTCGACCATAAGATCCACATAGGTGCCCCACAATCAACACCTCTTGTTCTCCAAATACAGACTTTGCTCCTGATAAAGTCAAATGAACCTCCTCCAGTCGACTCAATATCTTATCGCAGTCAACTATATGATCTGCAACAAACTTACGGCACCCCCTCTGATCCATTACCTCATTCTTCTCCTCCTCAGCACATCCTTTGATCGGCACATCATCAAGGAATGGCATAGTTTTTTCAGGAATGAAGTCTCTTAAAACTTTGTTCATGCCATTCATCATATGTGCTACAGAATTGGTAGCACCTTGCGGCAAGGTGCACATCCTTAGTAACCCCAAAGGTGTCCTCATTGTAGTCAAGTCTCTACTCTCAGAGGATAACTGAAACTGATCATAACCTGAATATAAGTCTCCCATGGAATAGATAGCACGACCAGCAAAAGCCTCTGCAAACTCGTCTACAATAGGTCCTATACCCATATTCCTGATAGTCACCTTGTTAACTGGCTGCATATCTTGGATAAATCTCAAAGCTCCACTCTTCTTCGGAACAGTAAACCATCTGCTACAGTAGGGAGCTATAGATGGTTCCAAGATACCCATCCTAATCCTCTCATTGAGCAAGTCTATCAGCTTTGGTAGATGAGCTCTAGGTACAGGGATAGGACGTAGATTCCAAGGCACATGCGGTATAGTAAAGATTACCATAGGTGCAACTACACTTGGATCTACACATCCTACTTCATGTGACTCAAACGCAAACGCCTTACCATGCCTAGATAGCATCTCCCTGAAGCTCTTCTTCTCTTGCTCAGTAAGAAATCCATCGCCTCCAATCCTCAGCTCCTTTAGTGTTGTTTCTGTGAACTGGTGCCCAATTCTTCTCGGTCCTCTGAGCGTCGGTTCTCGTGCAGCTTGCTCCATCTTCTGATTGTAATCGAGTGGTAAAGGCAAAGCCACTGGTTTGACTTTCTTTGCCACTGACTTATACTTGGTCTCCACATACACCTCTTGCCGATCTATAAACTTATCAATTACATCATAAAGCTCCTTGGAGCTCACTCTCACCACTCTATCTACACCATCTATAGAACTTTCTACTATAGATTTCAACTCCCCTATAGTATCTACCAAATACTGCTCTTCAAACACTCCAGATATGTATTCATCTCTTGCTAACTCTCCACTATCCCACAAAGACTGCTGTACATACTTCACATGTTGTCTCTCAAACCTCTTCAGATTCTCTACCTTCCTATAACACATTGATCCACATGACGTCAATCCTAAGAAGCTAGTGGATAAAGCTTCATGCTCTACTAGATCAGGCGAGAATCCTAGCTCTACTGTACCGTTGAAGTCTCGCTCTTCAATGGTACTCTGCCAAAACCCCTAGACTCTCTAAACTCCTGAGTAATCTTAGGTAGTGGACGGTCTCTCAAGCTATCACGATTCCTCTCATGTTCTGCAGCAACGGTCAAAAACTGAACAGCTCTTTTGCCGTCTCTACTACGTATCCTAGCATAGGCTGAACCATCATCCATAACTCGTGTCTCCATTCTAACAGCAGTAATGTAAGGCTGCCCTAGAATGATAGGATAGGTTGACATGTCTTGCACAAAGAAATTCTGAACATCACTGATGTCACCCACAGTTACCTTGATGTTGGGGCAAGCACCATAGAGTTCTCCCCGCTGGTTGTTGGCAGCACGGATAAGCCATCCATGGTCGGTGTCTATGGGCCATCTCCCACGCTTGTACAGCTCCTTAGACATCAGATTAATCTCTGAGCCGTGATCAATCAATGCCACCACAGGTTCCTCTAGATCTCCCAACTTCACCAAGGTCTCTGTGGTTGCTCTTGCCCAATGGTTGTGAGAGTAATGGCTCTTCTGCGATGCTTCCACCTCATCTTCAAACCTCACGTGCTGATAGGATCTCCCCTCTGATACTTGAGAGCAGTAACCAGCAATCTCATCTTCCTCATCATCCGACAGTTTGGTCCCTAGAGCGTTAAGCGTAGCTGCTTCACCCAAAATCTGACGTTTCCTCTTGATGATATCTATGATAACCTCATGGAACTCACGCTTTGCAATCCCAAAAATCTCACCCAAAGTAAACTCAACCTTCCCATTCAAGATACGATTCTCTAACACCTGCTTCAAGTCTGTAGCAATCTCAATGTCAGACTGAAGTTTGTATGCATGCATCTTACCCTTCTCCTTGCTTCTCTCCTTCTCCTTTGGTGTTGTAGGTGGTAGATCTTCCATAGTTTCCTCCCGAGTAGGTGTTGTCTCCTATCTTGCCTCTGGTCTAGCCCTTTCACTCCTTGTAGCAGGTCGTTTGGCTGTAGAAGCCTCACCTGCATCCTCCCTTCTGCGTTTTTCTTCTAGTACAGCTTCATGCTGACTTCTTGCAACATAAGCATGCACTGACATAGTATCCACAAGGTCATTCCATCCTGTAGTTTCTCTAATTGAGTTGCCAACCCTTCGTAGCACATCCTTGTCTAGCTCTGTTCTAGCTACGGACCGCACTACATCAGACCACAACCCAGCAGTCTCTTTCTCTCTCTCCATCTCCACTTTCACTCCACAGGTAGCAGCATTCACAAGAGAAACAACATGTGATGCTGATATTTCATTCACAAGTCTCTTCATACCACCCTTGCCAAAGTTGGTTCCCAACATCATCCCAGTCTCTCTCAAATGGATCTTACCATCTTTGAAGAAGATAAGATCCTTCCTCAATGCATCTGAAAACTCTCCACAATCTCTTCTTACATGGTCTAGGCTATCGCACCATATACAACGATGAACAAAGCCTTCTCTCATCTGAGGTCTCTGCATAGCAGGCTGTACATTCTGCTCCTTCTCTTCTAACCTAGTGAGCTTAAGCTTAAGCTCCTTCATACCCTTAATCAACTCATCAAGCGGTGAGTCTTCCTCTCTAGCAATTACCAAAGCGGGCTTAGTAGGCAACTGCTTGACAGGAATTATCAGAGGTGCTGCTTCACTTACCACCACCTTGTCCCTTCTTCTCTGTCTCTTGGTCAGCAAAGAGACAGCCTCTTCAACCTCCTTCCAGTCAGTCTTCAATCCTCTCTCCTCACTCTTGTCTTCCAGTAACAGCTCAAGCTTCTCCTGAATCGTCACGTCTGCTACTTGTAGGAAAAGCTCGGTCTTCTCAACCTCTAGTGTAAGCTTCTCTGTCCTAGAAAGCTGAGCATATTGACGATCAAACTCCCTTAACAGCTCATTTACAGACAAACCTTTGTTAGGCTTCACCACCCACTCCAAGAACGTTCTCTTGGTCACCCTCTCTGAATCTTCAGTGTAGTACTCCTCCTTCAAAGCTCGCATAAAGCTCTCCCAACTCTGTCCTTGCTGCTGCTTGAGCTCCTTCACACGCCCACGAATCTCAGGGACAACAGCAAGCTCAAAGTTCTCCACCATCTCCTTCTCAGGTACCTTGTTCACCTCCATCTCCCTAGCATAGTATCGCACATACTTGGAAATATCTGTCCCCTTGAACTGGTCCATCTGATGCACCACAGATTGCAACGCCTTGGTTGCTAATACCTCCTTCCTCTCTGTGCTCTGCTGCTGCTGCATAAACATGGAAAAAGCTTGGAACATCTTCATCGTAGCAGCATCCAACTGAACAGGTTGCTGAGCAGCAGCAGCACCTCCACTTGATGATCCTTGGTTGGCCATGATATCTGATCCTGTAACACTCTCAAGAAAACTCCCACCCTAGGTGTTTCACGTCGAGTTCACCAAAAAGAGAGTATGTCGGAGTGTGATCCGTCTACCTAGGAAAGCGCCGGGCTTCTGGCTGTGGTTGTTTACTCAAGAGGTTGGCTTTCAGGTCACAACAGGAGCTATAAACACTCACACAGGAGTGTAGGATCCTCTGATATGCTAAAAAGACGAAATTTAGGTTTAACTAGTAGTAATAGGTTTAAGCGGTGAACTTTGACACACAAAGAGAGGAAAACTATGAAGGTTTAGACTTCTAAACTTCCCCTACATGTAAATAAGGCACTACTGAACACACACACGAAGTTTCAGCCTGAGATTGAATTCTAGCACCGAGATGTTGACAGAAAAGTTCTGAGTAAGAGAATTATGGCAATTTCTGGTACCTAGACAGCTATTCTGACCTAGAACAGAGAATTGGCTCGATGAATTTCAAATCTTCTCATAGTATTTGAAGTCTACAGGATGCTGAACATCCCTGTGAAGTTGGGACTCCTGAATGTACACAGAACTCCAGATCTCCTCCTCTGAAGTCGCTGCTCTAGATTAAGAGCTTTTCAGACCCCCTCTGCTTCAGCGGCCGCCCTGAATTACTCAGTTACTCAAATGATTCGAAACTTTTTGGACAGTCGTAGCCCTCCTGATAGTGAACGCAACCACGAAGTTTTGAAGTGATTTCCTCAATCCTGCTGCAATTGGCACCGAAAACCCCAAAATCAACAAAAGTGACACAGTTTTGGCACAATCCGAACTTCAATTGGGCATAACTCCTTGTTTATTGATCCAAATCGAGCAAAAATTTCACTGACAGTGCTTGGCACGACGAGCTCTCTCTTCCTGTGTTCCCAGAGTTCGAAGATACCTCACCAAATGCTCGAACTCCACTCTAGAGCTCTGTTTCTAAACTTAGAGTTTTACAAAAGACAAAAATGGACCAATGGGAGTTCATAGCTCCACTTGACTGTCCTTTTGTGCCTTAAACTACCTGGTAACTTATCTACACTCATAGGCTACCACGTCAAGCTCCCTAGAGTGCCAACGTAAAACTTAAACTACCTAAAATGACACATAGCCCTGAAAAATAACTTAAATTAGCTAGAAAGCGTGCATGGGCGACAAGTAAGTACAACCCATGAGCTCAAACCCCTATCAGCATAGAAACCCTAAGTTATGTACATTGAACGTCATAGACAAGTAAGAAGTCACTTGCACAAGCGCACAAATGCTTGAACAAGACAACTAACATACTATCAGCCTACTAGGACTCAAAATAGTGTTAACACCGTATGCAAAGGTGTCAAACATATACATAAAGGACTAGAAGTAATATGAGCTAACTTCTAGAACTACTAAACCTAAGCGTCAGAGTAGAAGTCAAGCATGTAGCCGCCAAGTAGCGCGACACCGGGAAGTTCTTGATATTGCAAAGAGGGAGTTTGTCGAGCTGATCATGGACATCATCAAGCGCAAGAGACAGGTGATGTCTGAACAAGTAGAAAGTCAAATGATAGATGTGGTGGGAGCTTCTGTGAATGATGTAGAGTTTGGAAAGGTGCATTTTCAGGAAGCGGATGACCAGGTCTACCAGCAAGAAGCGTTAGTTGCTGTTACCAACACTATTGAGTTCGATGATGAGGAAGTTGGCGAGGAGAGTCCAGCTACTGATAGTGATTTCAGAAGGAGACATTGGGCTCGTGCTACAACTGCTACACAAGTTCGTCTTGGAAGTTTGACTGAACCTGTTGCTGCTTTAGTTGATCACGGATCTGAGATCAACATCATGTCACAAGAGGTGTATGAGAGAGGTCAGTGGCCTATCGAGCTGAACCATGGTTGGGTGTTACGTGCTGCAAACAACCAGAAGGGTGAGTTATACGGCGCTTGTCCTAACGTGAAGATGAAGATATGTGATGTGGATGTGGATCAACATTTCTTCGTGCAGTCTTCTGCTTCATATCCTGTGATTCTTGGCCAGCCTTATATCACTGCAGTTCGAATGGAGACCAAGGTAATGGATGACGGTTCTCATTACGCTAGGATCCGTAGTCAAGATGATAGACGTTCTGTGCAGTTTCTGATCGTTCGTACGTACCACGAACGAAACCGGCAGACCTTGAGGATTCTCCTATCTGTAGGAGTAAGAGTTTTCAGAAATCACTCTCGTAAGACGGGATAGCGAGAGTGAAGGATCTACTGCTACTATGATCCCGCTTGAGCAGCCTGAGGGATCACCGGAGGCTGATGGAGAGGCTGCTCAAGATTCAGAAAGTAGTTGCACTGTACATAGTTGGAAATCTGGTTTGATGGCTTTCAGTTCTGATGATGGAGTGAGTTCACGCGGATAGAGGATTTGATTGAGAAGAGTAGAAGGCAGATGGAGAGGTGTGCAGCAGATCTGCGCTGTACAGGAGTTCTGAAGAAAGAAGAGACGATTTCTGGTGTTTATGAGGAGTTTGTAGGTGTACAGTCTTTTGTTCGTTGGCTGGATGATGTAGATAGGTTGATGGAACAGATGGGAGGTAGGGTGGTGATCCCCATCCATTCTCGTGAAGTCTATGAGGAGATTATCTCGTACTTGCGATATCGTCCTCATCCGAGACTAGAGAATGGATGGAAGGAGGCAGTCTGTTGGTCTAGCTCTCGGCGGGAAGCAGAAGTACACGCCAAGTATAAAGCGATGAAGGTGAGATCTGTGGCGACCCAATTACCTGTTGATTCTCAGCAGCAGATGGAGTTAGCGGCTGCTGAATCTGTGCTTAGAGATCCTACACAGGTAGGATGCAAGTTTACTCAAGAAACACTTGAGCAACTCCAGATAGGAGGGGGTGGCTTCTTGACTGAAGAGGAGAAACGAGCTTTTGAACAGATGATAGTTAGCCATGGTAAGGCATTTTCTTTCTCAGCTGAGGAGATTGGTTGTGTGGATCCTAGTGTGATAGCTCCGATGGTTATCTTCACTGTTCCTCACGGACCTTGGGACTTGAAGCCGATTCCAGTCTCTCGCGCCTTGCTACCGAAGGTGATTGAGTTACTGAAGGAGAGGATGCGGATGGGTATTCTTGAACCATCTATGGCTCCGTACTCTAGCCGATGGTTCATAGTACCTAAGAAGACAGGAGCTCTGCGCTTCATCCAAGACTTGCAGTCTGCCAACAACATCACGATTCGAAACGTTGGAACAGGACCTGTGGTTGATGAAGTAGCTGAGACGTTTGCTGGAAGGTCAATCTATTCTATTGGAGATCTGTTTTCAGGTTATGATCAGTTTCAACTTGCTTTGGAGAGTAGAGACTTGACTACCATGCGTACACTTTTGGGTTTGATGCGGATGTGTACTCTTCCTCGGGGTGCGACAAACTCAGTAGCCCATATGCAGAATGCGATGCATAAGGTGTTACGAGAGTTTATACTTGAGGTCACTATTCTGTTTCTAGACGATATTCCCATGAAAGGTTGTCCGGTGGAGGACAAGGACGAAGCAGTGACTTCTGATGGTTGCAGAAAGTTCGTGGTAGATCACATTCGAGATGTGGAGAAGATTCTGATGCGTTTGGAGGAGGTACACCTCACTCTGTCAGGTACCAAATCTCACTTTGAGATGTCAGAGATTGTGGTGGTAGGTCATCTGTGTGGTACTTTTGGAAAACGTCCGAACTCAGAGAAAGTAGACGCTATAGCAAGGATAGCTGACTGCACCAACATCACTGAGGTTCGACGGTTCTTGGGAGCTTGTGTGTTCTTTCGTATGAGTATTCCTCATTATGCACACATTGTCGAGCCTCTGTATGCACTTCTGAGAAAGGGAAGGAGGTTTACTTGACAGCAAGAACATCACGAGACGATGGAGCAGCTGAAGGAGATTCTGAAGTCTCCACCTATACTAAGGAGGCTTAGCTACGAGAGCGGGAGACATGTGGTACTGACTGTTGATACGAGTCCAAAGGCGATTGGATGGGCAGTTGGTCAAGAAGATGCAGAAGGTGTGCGGTTTGTTTCAAGGTTTGGAGCTCGAATCTTAACAGATAGACAGCGTAACTATCCTCAAGTGAAGCGTGAGTTGTGAGGAGCTGTTACTGCTATGAAGGTAGATCGAGAGTTCTTGATAGGAGCCCATGTGATATTAGAAACAGATTGTTTACCTTTGTTGGGTATGATTGCAAACTGCAATACACCAGACATAGCAATGTTGCGATGGATTGCTTATGTCCGGAGTCTGAACCCTGAGCTAAAGCATATAGCATGGAAAGATAATCCAGTTGCAGATATGTTGTCTAGGGCTCGTTATACAGACGAGGATGAGATGTTTACAGAGGTGGAGAATGAAGAGAAGAGAGACGTTTGGTGCCAAGTTGGTCAGCAGACTTCAGACTTGGAACCATTGTCGTTCAATGAGGAGTTCTACTCAGAAAAGTTCCGCGATATTGGATTTTATCTGAGTTCGTTATGCAGAAGAGAAGGATGGAGTGATGCAGAGTTCAAAGAGATCAGATGGAAGGCGTACAGTTACCTTCTACGTGAGAGTTATCTGTAAAAACGTCCGAAGAGAAGATATGGGATGCTTGCTAGAGTGGTGGATGATCAACCGACAAAGCTTAATCTGCTGAAGGAGTTTCATGATACCTTGTGGGCTGGACATCGTGGAGTATGGGCTACTTACACGAAGATGAAGGGGCGTTACTGGTGGAAGGGTTTGTATCAAGACGTGGTGGACTTTGTTGGGTCGTGTCTGCACTGCCAGTTTTACTCTAAGGTCCGTTACAGAGATGGACTGGTACCTACTTATCCACCTAGTATCTATTTTCAGTGGGTTCTTGATCTTGTGATGATGCCACCGAGGTTATGAGGAATGCGTTACTTGGTGTTGGCTCGAGAGGATCTCTCCAACTATGTGGAGGGACGAGCATTACGGACGAAGACTACAGAGAATATCTGCAGGTTCGTGCTTGAAGATATCATTTGTCGCTATGGATCAGTTGGGAGACTACGTGCAGATAGAGACGAGTTGAGAGACGCTGAAGTGAAGGAGTTTTTTGCTCGTTATGGAGTAAAGCTTCGACTTACTATTGCTATGAATCCAGAGGGCATTGGTAAGAGTGAACGAGGACACCCTTCTATTGTTCACGCTTTAGTGAAAGCATGTGATTGTAGACCTAGAGAATGACCGAGACTACTTCCGTTTGCTTTGTGGACTGATAGGACTACACACTGTACTACGACTGGCTATATGCCAGTTGAGCTTATGTTGGGTCAGAAACCGATCATGCCTGCTGAAGAGTACTTTCCTACGTGGGCTACGCTATCGTGGGAAGATGGTATAGATCGTGCTTCACTCCTAAATTTACGTATAAGACAGTTGGAGCGAAGGGAGGAGGATCTTGCTGATGCGCAAGAGAGACTGAAGGTGGCTCGAGTCAGAAACAAAGAACGTTCTGACAAGACTCACCGACTACGACCGAAGCCAATACATGTTGGTGATTGAGTTCTAGTATATGATAGCACGTTGAAGAATCAGCATTCTACACTCCGTAAGTTCTCTCGAAGATGGTTCGGACTTTATGTTGTGCTAGATGTGTATGAGAATGCCACTTATAGTTTGCGTGAGTTGGATGGTACTCCTTTGAAGCTATCTGTGACTGGCAAACGTGTGAAACTGTTCAAGAGACGCGGAGTGTCAATTGAGTTATTAAACTTTCTGGAGTCAGAGCTGAGGACAACAAGAGACGAAGACGTCCCAGTGTCTGATGAGACTGAGGCGGAAGAGAGTGATGATGATGAAGAACAAGCAGAAGACTGAACAGGTTGGCACATGCCGGAGGATGTGCAGGTTTGGAGGGGGTGGATGTCGTGATGTGAATCATTTCACATAGTAAACGATTCACTTCTCTGTCAAGCGTTAGTCTCTCTGAGTGAAGTTAAGACCTCAGAGAAGTCCTTTTTTGGAAGATGTTATATACTTTGAGTCTTAGTAGGTTGGTTACCATGTTGGTAGGCTTAAGCTCATGGGTTGTATTTGCGTGTCGTCCATGCACGCTTTCTAGCTGATTTAAGTTATTTTTTGGGGCTGCGTATTGTTTTAGGTAGTTTAAGTTTTACGCTGGCACTCTAGGGGGTTTGACGTGGTAGCCTATGAGTGTAGATAAGTTACCAGGTAGTTTAAGGCACAAAAGGACAGTCAAGTGGAGCTATGAACTCCCATTGGTCCATTTTTGTCTTTTGTAAAACTCTAAGTTTAGAAACAGAGCTCTAGAGTGGATTTCGAGCAATTGGTGAGAAAACTGTGAAATCTGAGAGCACAAGGAGATAGAGCTCGTTGTGCCAAGCACTGTCAGCGAAAAGTTTGATCGATTTGGAGCAATAAAGAAGGAGTTATGGCTGGTTGAAGTTCGATTTGTGTAGAATTGCAACACTTCTGTTGAATTTGGGGTTTTGAGTGTCAATTGCAGCAGAATTGAGGAAATCGCTTCAAACCTTCGTGGTTGCGTTCATTGTCAGCCGGGCTACGACTATCAAAAAAGTTTCAAGTGATTTGAGTTACTGAGCAATTCAGGGAGGCCGCTGAAGCAGAGGGGGTCTGTAAAACTCACAATCTAGAGCAACAACTTCAGAGAACGAAATCTGGAGTTCTGTGTACTATCAGGAGGTCCAACTTCAAAGGAGTGTTCAGCAAGCTGTGTAATGCAAATCCTGTAAGAAACTTCGAAATTGATCGAGCCAATCTCCTGTTATAGGTTGAAATAGCTGGCTGGGTACCAGAAATTGTCATAATTTCTCTGTTCAGAAAGTTTCTACTCATATCTTGGTGCTCGGAATTGATCTCAAGTTGAAACTTCGTATGTGTATCCAGTAGGACCTCATTGACATGTAAGAGAAGTTCTGAAGTCTAAACCTTCACATATTTCTCAATCTTGAGTGCCAAAGTTTGCCGTCAGATCTTATTGTTGCTAGTTAAGCCTGAACTTTGCTTCCTGAACATATCAGAAGAGCCAAGAGACTTGTATGAGCATTTTTCAGTATCATCTTGTAACCTGAAGCCTATCCTTTGAGCAAACCAGCCACAGCCAGGAGCCTAGTGCTTCCCTAAGTAGACTGAACACAGCCTTCAAGCTCATATCACAGCCAGAAGGTTCCGTCCTTCCCGAGGAAAACTCTCAACTCTACATCGTACGTAACAACCTCCTCATATATACGTCGAGAGTGGATAGGGATCACCGTCATACTATCTTTCTCTTCCATCAATCTACTCTCACCGTCTAACCAACCAACAACTGACTGTACAGACATAAACTCTTCAAACAAGCCAGAAACCACTTCGTCTTCAGGCAGAACCCCTACAGACCACAACTCTGATACTTGTTTCACCATCCATCTTTTTGTATTTTCTCCCATGTCTTCAACTTTTGTAAATCGACTCCACCCATCTGCCTCAAACATCAGCAATCCAGACTGCCAACTCTGTACACTACACCTGTCTCCAGACCTTTGTACATGTCTTGCTTCCAACTCTGACGAGATCTCAACAGTAGGTTCTACACGCCTGTCTTCCCGCTCTACAGGAGTGGACTGTGAAAACCCTTACATCTCTTCGTCTGAGAATCTCTAAGGGTTTGTCGGTTCCGCTCATGTCTTGAACGAATCGTCAAAAACTGTACTGAGTACTTGTCATCAGGACTCCGAACTCTGACATAATGAGATCCATCGTTCATCACCTTTGTCTCCATTCGAACAGCGATGATGTATGGTTGACCCAGTATGACAGGATAAGAGACAGACGACTGTACAAAGAAATGCTAATCAACCTCTACATCTCCAATCCTTACACGCATATTGGGACAAGCTCCGTATAACTCATCCTTTTGATTATTTGCAGCACGAAGTACCCAACCATGATTCCTTTCGATTGGCCACTGCCCTTCTCATACACCTCCTTGGAAATGATGTTGATCTCCAATCCGTGATCCACAAGTGCAGGTACTGACTCAGAAAGTCCCCCAAGTCGAACCTGCGTCTCAGGTGTCGCTCTTGCCCAGTGTTTTTCTTTGAAATTGCTGTCTGCGCTTGACCTATTGTGGTGCCCACAAATTACAGGATGCACGAATTTTTGAAATTTTTAAGGATAATAACTTGTTTGTATAACTGAAGAAGCGTTGTTATTTAAGGTTACGTCTTCCTTAACAGGAAGATGATCTTAAGAGCTGTTTGTAATAAGAAGTTGACTTCTTCGGAAGACGACCGTCTTCGGAAGAGCGTCTTCTCAGTTGCGTCTTCGGAAGATGAGAAGACGGCGGAAGACAGCGACCGCGAAGGACCAACCACGAGTTTTCGGGTAAGACAGTAGGTGTACCTACTGGGACGCACCGAATAGGTAGGTAGGTCAGGAAGACACCCAAGGTTGAGAACCCCTAATCTGCGGGGAAGATGCGTGAGGAAGCACATTAGGCGCATTCAACTTCCCGCAGCACAGCGCGCTTGAGAAGATCGATTGAGAGAGTGAGCTTCACGAGCTAGCATTGAGAGAGGAATCAAGTAAGACATTGAGGTAGGAGAGAACAAGTTGGCAGCTAGGCGAAGGATGAAATCGAATTGCTAGAGCACAAACAGCAGAGAGAGCGAAGGCGTTTTCTGTGGAGCTTCCGAGAAGTTGACAGTGGAGAGTGGCGAGTAGAAGCGAAGGTGGAATCGAGATGTGGACCGAAATTGACAACAGGCGCAGTCGAGAGGAGTCGCATTGGAAGCTAGTACAAGAGCCAGAAGCGCGCGGAGGTCGAAGGCAACTCGGGGAGCCGAAGAAGACTGTAGAGGTTCTTTCCCCTGTTCTTTCCCCTTCCCACTTCTTCTCGCCATTGTCTGGTACTCCCCGCGCTTCCTTGATTGTGTGCAGGCAGCCTGATCGATCACCCCCACCCCCATTCTTTCTATTTGAGACATTGGACGCGGAAGCGCTGCCCAATTTCTATCAAGACATTTCCTTGCTTCTTCCCGAGCTCAATTCAAGCTTCCCTACCCCTAGTCCTCAAATTGGAGACCCCAACTATCAATTTCCCTACCCTACTACCTCTCTACCCCCGAAACTTGGAACAGAAGACGATTCGGAAGATGGGAACATCTTCGGAAGACGCTTCTTAAACTTGACTGTCTTCGGAAGACTGTCTTCGGAAGTCGACTGAACACCATTCGTATCAAGAGTGGATTTGCTTTGCTTTTGTGTTTAGAGAGACTTGGTACGAATCCTGAGTGGTGTGGTGAGTTGTTTTGTTATTTTGAGAAGTTGGAAGTCGGGAACTAGGCTTGTGCCTCCCGGTCTTCCAAGCTTCTCAACTCCCCATCTTCCTAGAGAGACTAGAAGACTGGAAGGCTGGCAAAATGAGCGAGAAGACGCGAGGGTCCATTCGGGTCTCTTCTGTCTGATCCATAGCAGCCGTTCCTTCTTCTTCCCGAACTTAGAAGAGAGTTGTGAGAAGTCTTGCTGGCAAAATCTGGAGGGAATGGTCGAGGGTCATGTCTTCCCATCATGCAGCAAGCTTCTTCTGAGTGCGTATGAGAGGTGAGAAGTCAGAAAAACAGAGTGCAGTTGTCTTGAGTCTGTTGTGAGGATAGATTGTGTGTAGGAAGACGAAGACAGGTGAGACCAGTGAAGGGAAGCCCGACTTCGGGAAGTCTTCCGAGAAAGACATTTAATCGGAAGCTGTCCCGAGTGTCTTCCCAGAGGTCACTGTCACCGCAGAAGCCCGCAACCATCTTCTGAACCTTTCTTATACTCTACTTCTCGCATATCTTGTATCTTCTGATAGGAAGTAGGATGTAATGCAAGGTGGGTTGTCTTCTTGGTAATCCATGCGAGGCCTTGCTTAGATAGGATTGTTTAGATATAGCTCGGAAGACGAGAGCTATCTAGGAAGTACTGTTAGAATCTCGGAAGACGGAGTAGCTGTCTTCTGGAAGACTAGTTTCGTCTTCTGAGAAGTAGAAGCTAGACTGTGGGCATTCGGGAAGGACTGAGCCTTCAGCTCATAGTAGGTGCTTGTGGTTTAGTGCAACAGATCTTCCAGGTATGTCGATGCATCCGCGGGGCTTGGTATTACCAGCGGCAGAATTGGCCGAGGCCACTCCTTTCCTCAAGGAGTTGGGTCTCGACTTCTTCCTGTGGGATTGGAACCTCGCAGATCAAGGGCTTCTGGAGAAAGTGTGGGCAGCGTTACCACCGCGAAGCCGAGGAAGACGCAGCAGCAGCGACAGCAGAGCCAGCAAGAGACGAAGAAGAGGAAGCCACCTCAGTGACACCCGAGGTAACTGCAGGGCTTTCTAGCTTATCAGAAGTCGCATTAGGAGCTCCGATAGGAGCAGATCAGGTAGAGATTGCCTCCGTGCAATCTGAGTAGTTAGTAACTCCATTTCCAAATATAGTAGAATCGAACATGCTATCTTAAGGATGGCAGTTTTTCCATGTAATATTAGTTAGGACACCATGTGGCAGCATAGGTAGCATAGGAAGGACAAGGTGGATGACCAATTCGGGCAGGGGAACCGCTTGCATGTGAGGTGACAACCTCCTGTCAGCGCCTCTCTCTCCCTGGTGGTCGCCTCCCCTGGTTCTCACGGTGGCAACATAAGTAAGATAGCAGCGTAGGAGAAAGGGCTCTGCCAGTTTTGCCAGTTCTGTAGAATTCTGTAGTAACTGAACATACACACCGATTCTACAGGCAGACAGGCGAGACACATTAGAGCAGAGACAGTCTTAGCGCACTACACCCGTCGTTGGAAACATACGAATAGTCTTGGAATATATCGAAGGGGTCTGCATACTCGCACCAGCAGTGGGTCGAAGATGTAGATAGAAGTAGTGGACAGTCTAGGAACAGGGAACGGCATCCTCGTGCAGTCCTGTTAGCTAGGCTGGTGTGTCGAGGAGTAGACGCAGGAAGTAGAGGGAGTGAGCTTCCCAATGCCATTGTGACTTCTTCTCGGGGAATAGATTGTGGATTTGAGTGCAGAAGCTTTGTCCATGTCTTCTGGATGGTGGGTTCATTGAATTCGCTCCCAATTGTGCATGAGAAGTGTTCTTCTTGAGTGGCGGTGACTGTCAGCAGTTGTGGAAGTGTAGCTTGACTCGTTCAGTAGAGCACTTGGGATCTACGTACGAACGGTCTTCTGGGTAAGGGATCCCAGAAGACAAAGCAGTCAGAGCAGCGAAGTGAAGAAGAAAGAAGCCTTCTTCCCGCAACAGAAGACGACATCCTCGAGTAGAAGACGGTGCAACAGTACTCACGTTTGTTGTCTTCCTCCCCAAACTATTACAAGCACAGATGGCTTGTTAGTCAGGATCCGGACTAGAAGCTTGTCGGAATCTTAATTTACTCTTTTCATCTTGTTTTCTCTTGTTTGGCTTTTCTCATCTTCCCCATCTTTTTACCTTCTTCTAGTGAGTTTCCGATACTTCTATTGAGCTTCCGTGAAGGTGAATGTCGTTGTAGTGCTGCAGGAAGACAACTTCCGTAGGCAGAAGCCTGGGAAGGCTACAGGGGGCATACACCCTGTGATTGATCTAACCCGTTGAAATGTGAGTGTGAGAATAAGGTAAACGACCGTTGCTAGTCGACTTCTGAGAAGCAGGACAGCCTTCTGGAGGTGTGAGAAGACGAGCTGAACCCCCAGAAGACGAGAATCGCTTCGGGAAGACGGTATCGAGAAGACCGGAAGAAGCAATCTGGAAGTAGGAAGATCGTCTTCCCGAGCTTCTCTGTGAATAGTTGTGTGATGTAATTGATAGTTGTTTGTTTGGGCCCAGAGCACCATTTGGCGTGTCTGGAAGACGTGTTGTTTTGTGTGGTTTTGTGAGAAGATGGGATTTCTAGACAAAACCCGTGTGTTTGTGTGTTTGAACAGATCTTAGAACTTAGAGCAGCGTTACTTGTGCAAATCCTCTGTGAAACGATATCTTGTATACTAAATGGGCAAAAGGAGAAATCCTTCGTCACTACATATAGTGAGGAACCATTTTTGGCGCCGCTGCCGGGGATTTCATCTTAGTAACTTCTGTTCTAAGCTTCCTAGATCTGTGTGCCATTAGTTAGGTTCAGTTCGAACTAACTTCGATTGTAGTTGAATGTGTTGTGGGACTCTATCTTGCTAGAAGACAGGAACCGCAACCAGAAGCTGATAAGATACATCAGGGAAAGTTGGAAGAAGCCGCTTCCCTGCTTCCAAGAGTTCTTGGAAGACTCGATCTTGGAAGATTGCAGTGAGTGCAACGAGAAGCATGAGAAGAAGACGTTCTGACCTTGTGATCGGTTGTTCAGTCATTTGGTCTACCAGATCTAGTGGTAGGAGGATAGAGACATCTGTTCTCAGTACTCTGGTGGATGCCTCCGACCGGAGGAAGAAGCAGAAGACGCATGGGTAAAGATCCTGAGTGGGTTAACTCACCCCAGCGAACCGCTTCTAGAGAGCAGCGGATATCCCTGAGACACCAAAGGAAAGAAGAAGAGCTCAGGAAGATCCGATCGGTAGAGTTGGAAGAGCCTTCCATCTCGAGCATAATCTTTGGCGAAGACAGAAGCCAACCGGGTGATCACGTGTATAAAGTAGATTTTGGTACTGGTTACTCGGAAGACGTCTTCCCAAGTGCAGAAGGAGCTTCTCAAGGTGAGGGAAGACAGGAGGAGATTGTTCCAGACGTCTCGGAAGGTAGCAGTGACAGTAGCTCTGACTCAGAAGACGACCTCCGTGATTCAGACAGGCCTAGACCTTCGAGAAGACCATCTCCACCACCTGGACCTGAGGAAGAAAGAAGTTGGCAGTCGCATCAGCCGGCAGTCGACATGGCTTCCCACACTCGGCAGAAGTACCACCCGTACGACGATGATGCTGATGCAGACGACTTCATCACGATGTTCGAAACCATCTCTAGATCTAACAAGGAAGACGCTGATGTTGACAGACTCCGTGTATTTCCCAGTTTGATCGTAGGGAAAGGAAGGAAGTGGATGAGTAAAACGTTGGATGATGTTTTAGTAATGGCCGCTTGGGCTACTCTGAAGGCAGCTTTTCTGAAGAGGTTCAGAGGAGTGGGCTACGATCGTATGACCCTCATAGAGCTTCAGAGGCTCGAACGAAAGAAGAAAGAGACACTGAGGGATTACACCGAGAGGTTTGAAGATCTCCTAGATCACATCCCTCAAAACCAAGGGAGACCCGGCTACTGTGCTCAGCAAGCTGTGGACTGGTACTTGGGAGGATTGTCTCAGGATATGGAATTGTACTGCAGAAGAGGAGGAGGTGATGATTTAGCGGAGGTACAAAAGCATACCGAGCAGTATGAAACCTCGAGCATCACTCGGAATATGACGAAAGACAAAGGGAAGACCTCGAAGAAGTCCAAGAAGTCCAAGAAGAAGTCCAAGTCCACTGAAACTGATAACAGTGATTCGGAAGCAGCCTCTACTTCTGAAGAGTCTACTGTCGAAAGTTCAGAATCCGAATCTGAACAAGAGAAGAAGACGCGGAAGAAGAAGAAGGAGAAGACGCGAGCAAGGGAGGAAGTTGTGCAGAAGATGCCTCAAACTCAGATCATTCAATCTGCACCTGATCCCCGCATCGATGAGGTTCTGAAGCAGTTTGCCGACCTGAAAGTTCATCTTCTGAACCAGAAGGACAAGCGGAAGCAGCCTACGGCTTCCCGACCAAACCTTTGGTGCAACCTTTGTAACTCTTCTGGACACACCAGAGATCAGTGTACGCAGGACCAAGCTGTCAACTGGGCAGGATGGGAAGAAGACGACGAGGGATATCTACACGATCCCAGTGGGGAAACTTGCTATAGGATCGAGACGATACAACCCTTCACTCCTACGCCTCCCGCCCAATATAATCGTTATGTACCGAGAGATAGAGCTAGCAATGTACAGACCAGGACGCCCTGGCAGCCTTCTTCATCACAACGACCTCTCAACCCTCTTCCTGGAGCGTGCAATAATTGTGGAGAGACAGGACACTGGTGGTCCACCTGTCCTCACCCGAGAAGACAGATTGGGCAAGTGCCCTTGTGTGGGAACTGTAAGGAAGCCGGTCATTTCACAGAGAATTGTCCTCAGATCTTACGGCCACGACAAATGGTGAGATTTGCAGATACCACGCCTCCTGCAGAAGCAGCATCAACTTCTAAGCTCGAGTTAGCAGTGGTACAGCACATCACGGTAGAAGAAGAAGATCTTGGGGATTGTACGGATTGTCTCCATATCGAGGAAGACGAACCAGACCCCGGAAAGCGCGAAGGAAAAGAACCTCAGCTGCAGAAGACGACTGCAGCTCAGAAGATGGAGACACCTGAAGAAGCGTCATCTTTCACTTTAACGGATGGTACTGTTTGGAATCCTGACCCGAATTCAGATAGTTGGCCTCCGGAGGAAGTCTTGGATGAAGCTGTGTTCAAGGTAAGTACCAGAAGCAAAGAGAAGTCAGAATCTCGTCAGAAGGACGTCAAGAAGAAGAAGCAGCGTAAGGAGAGGTCATCTTCTCCTGAGCGGCCGTCTTCTCCTACTTACGACCGAGAAGATCCGAAGTACTTTGCTCCTGACATTAGACAAGAGGTTGAAGCGATCATGCAAGAGGAACTGGAGAAGAGACGGAAGATAGTACAACAGCTTCCTACACCGACTACGGCAACACCTGTCTCACGGGAACAGCCTCTAGTCGAGGGAAGACACTCTTCTGGTCTTCCACCCAAGGAAGCAACCACTACATCTTCTTTGTTGGAAACTCCAGTCACTCTTCTGAAAAGATCTCCTTACGACTTCTTGCGAGACTTGTGGAATCAGAAGGCGAATGTAACCTTCCAACAGCTGTTGGATGACAACGCTGGTTACAGGAAGTTGTTACAATCTGTGCTTCGAGGATCGAGGAAGAGGAGGGCAGCTAAACTTCACCAGAGCACCCCGATCCTAAGAATAGAGCATGAGGACTTGGGAGCCCCAGAACTTGATATGGAGATCCATGGCTGTCTTCTGAAGAAGGTACCCATTGATTCCGGCTCCGGAGTTAACATCATGACGGAAGAAACGGCGCATGCCCTGGGCTTCACTGAGTTCCAGCCTACTCCGAGAATTCTCAGAATGGCGGACCAGACCAGAAGACGACCTTTGGGGGCAACTGAAAGATGTCTTGACGGTAATTGGTGGAGTATCTTTTTACCTCACTTACATCATTTTGCGACCTGTAGCTAAGGTTGGATATCAGGTGTTGATAGGAAGACCATGGCTGTATGCTGCAAATGTGAATACCGACTGGAGAAGACATCGTTTGAGATTTCCCAATCCTACACCCAAGCCAGGTGAGAAGAGTAAGGTCTCGCTTCCTTGGATCAAGATTGGACACCAAGGTGAAACTCCGTCTACAACAGAGGGGTACACTTCAGAAGACTCAGCTGCGTCTTCTGACAGTGATGAACGGTATAATGAGTTTGTGACGAATAACGTGTGTACTACAGAAGTAGCAGAGAAAGTGGAAGATGTGGTCTGTGGATACATTGAGTGCTACGAGATTGCGGAAGAAGAGCTTCCAGAAGATGAGAATACCGTCTTCCCTTCGGAAGATCCGACAGTTGGTCTTCCAGAAGACGAATCTGAACCGGAAGAAGCTTCCAAACCGGAATACTTTGGTGCCAGTGAGTACAGTCACACTGAAGGAATGGTAAACCCGGATGATCTCCAAGAGATGGAGGTTGCTCCTGGGAAGAAGCAGAAGCTTTCCAAGGTGATCTAGGACCAGCAGTTGGAAGACTTTCGAGAACTTCTAACGGAGTTCCAGGATGTCTTCGCGTGGACCATAGAAGACATGAAAGGCATACCTCGAGAGTTGGGAGAGCATCGCATTGACTTGCTGGAGGGCGTTGTTCCTGCACGGCAGAGGCAGTATCGGCTCAACCCCAAGTACTCGCTTCTGGTGAAGGACCAGATTGACCAGTACCTGAAGGCAGGAGTCATCTTCCCAGTACTTAGCAGTGAGTGGGTTGCTCATATTGTCATCGTGCCGAAGAAGCAGACAGGGAAGATCCGAGTGTGTCAGGACTTCCGGAAGCTGAACTTGGCCACGAAGAAGGATCATCACCCTTTACCATTCACCGACTCTGTGTTAGACCAGGTAGCAGGACATGAGTTCTACAGCTTCCTGGATGGATATTCTGGGTACAACCAAGTTTCAATCAGAGAAGAAGACAAGTCGAAAACCACTTTCACCACTGATTGGGGCACGTACGCGTACAACCAAATGCCGTTTGGTTTATGCAATGCACCCGCCACATTCTAGAGGTTGATGATTACCATCTTCAAGGAGTATCTTCGCACCTTTATGGAGATCTTCTTGGATGATTTCTGTGTGTTTGGATCGAGAGAAGACCACTTGATATTTCTAAGGAAGTGTTTTCTGAAGTGTAGAGAACATCGTTTGGCTCTTCACCCTGAGAAGTGCTTCTTTGGTATGTCAGAGGGGATCTTGCTAGGACATAGGATTTCCGGAAGAGGTATAGAAGTTGACTGTGCTAAGGTGGAAGTCATCATGAAACTCCACCCACCTGCCAACCTGACTCAGTTGAGAAGCTTCCTTGGCAACGTAGGATACTACAGGAGGTTTATTGACAGGTACGCAGAGGTAGCAGGAAGACTCACTAAGTTGCTGAAGAAGGACGAACCCTACGTTTGGTCTTCCGAGCAGCAGGAAGCATTCGAAGAAATGAAGAGGCTTCTGTCGGAATCCCCTGTCCTACGGCCACCTGATTGGGAAAGAGTCTTCCACATTTATGTGGATGTTTCTGCTTTCGCCATCGGGGTGGTGTTGAGTCAGAAAGATGAGAAGAAGAAGGATTATCCCATCTAATACGCGGGAAGACAGCTCAGTGATGCAGAGAAGAAGTACTCGACAACTGAAAGGGAGTGTCTTGGCATGATTTACTCCTGTAGGAAGTTTAGACACTATCTTCTAGCAAACCCGTTCGTCTTCTATGTAGATCACTTCTCTTTGAAACATCTTGTAAAGAAAGCAGATTTGTCTGGGAGGATAGCTAGGTGGATTCTCCTACTCCAGGAATTTACTTACACAGTTGAGTATAGGCCCGGAAGACAGCATGTTAATGCTGACTACCTATCCAGACTAGAGATAGAACGACGAGAAGATGAAGTGGAAGACGAGTTTCCTGACGAGAAGTTGTTTTCAGTTTTCGCAGAGACACTTTCATCTGAGGGGGGGCGTACCGCCTGCTTCCCAGAAGACGAGACTAGATCTTCTGATCCCGTCTTGGCGACTTTCACAGAAGAGTCGATCTTCAAGGACTTGAGGAAGTTCTTGGAAGACCAACAGTATCCCGAGGGATTGGATGCGGAGCAAAAGGCTGTCTTCTTACACAAGGTAGGACCTTACGCCATCTTCCAGGGTATCCTGTTTCGAAAGGGACATGACGAGAAGCTGAGAAGATGTCTCGAGTCGTCAAAGATAAAATCAGTGATCACAGGTCTTCACTACGAAGATGCTAGGGGTCACTACGGGCTGAAAACCACAGTGAAGAAGATGCTAGACGCCGGATACTGGTGGTCAACTATGTATCGAGACACTTTTCAGGAGATCAGGAAGTGTGACGCATGCCAGAGGATGGGAAGACCGACCGCTACAACAAGGTGGCCTCTTACTCCCATTCTTCCGCTTGCCCCGTTCGAAAAGTGGGGAATCGACTTTGTGGGTCCTATCGCTCCGGTGGCGAGAAGAACACGAGCAAGGTACATCTTAATAGCTACCGACTATGCCACCAAAATGGTGGAAGGCGAGGCCACAAGAAAGAACGATGCCGCAGTAGTAGCAAGGTTCCTTTGGCATAACATCATCACTAGGTACGGATGTCCGCTGGAATTGGTATCAGATAGGGGCACTCATTTCTTAAATGAGACTATCTCCCTCCTGACCCAATACTTCAGGATTAAGCATCGGAAGACGACGCCATACAACCCGAAAGCGAATGGGTTGACGGAGAAGTCGAACGGTCTTCTGTGTAACATCCTGAACAAGGTAACTGTTAACCATGCGTATGACTGGGACACGAAACTGCCATCTGTGTTGTGGGCTTTCAGGATTTCACCTAAAGTCACAACCCAGAAGACGCCTTTCTACCTAACTTACGGCATGACACCTATTGTGCCCATTGAGTTAGAGGTCCCGACATACCGGTTAGCCGTATCCGAACGCATGGGAGAAGAAGAGAGCCAGGAGCAGCGTCTTCTGAACTTCGTAGAGTTTGAAGAAGACAGGAATGCAGCTTTGGAGAAGACGTACGAGGTGCAAGCGCAACGTAAGGTAAACTACGATAGCAAGTTGAGGAAGGTGATTGTTGTGGATGGGGACTTGGTGCTTCTCTACGACAACCGCCATATTAAGTTCTCCAGGAAACTTCATCTTCGCTGGATGGGACCTTACCGTGTCTTAGAGGTCTTCGACAATGGCTCCTTGCAGTTGGAAGAGTTGGACGGTACACTGATGACCACTCGTGTTAATGGGTGGCGCGTCAAGAAGTACTGGACGTAAATAGAAGTGCAGAAAACCATTGATGTTTGCGGGGACGTAAACATTTGAGAGTGGGCGTATGTGGTGTCCACAAATTACAGGATGAACGATTTTGAAATTTTTAAGGATAATAACTTGTTTGTATAACTGAAGAAGCGTTGTTACTTAAGGTTACGTCTTCCTTAACAGGAAGATGATCTTAAGAGCTGTTTGTAATAAGAAGTTGACTTCTTCGGAAGATGACCGTCTTCGGAAGAGCGTCTTCTCAGTTGCGTCTTCGGAAGACGAGAAGACGGCGGAAGACAGCGACCGCGAAGGACCAACCACGAGTTTTCGGATAAGACAGTAGGTGTACCTACTGGGACGCACCGAATAGGTAGGTAGGTCAAGAAGACACCCAAGGTCGAGAACCCCTAATCTGCGGGGAAGATGCGTGAGGAAGCACATTAGGCGCATTCAACTTCCCGCAGCACAGCGCGCTTGAGAAGATCGATTGAGAGAGTGAGCTTCGCGAGCTAGCATTGAGAGAGGAATCGAGTAAGACATTGAGGTAGGAGAGAACAAGTTGGCAGCTAGGCGAAGGGTGAAATCGAATTGCTAGAGCACAAACAGCAGAGAGAGCGAAGGCGTTTTCTGTGGAGCTTCCGAGAAGTTGACAGTGGAGAGTGACGAGTAGAAGCGAAGGTGGAATCGAGGTGTGGACCGAAATTGACAACAGGCGCAGTCGAGAGGAGTCGCATTGGAAGCTAGTACAAGAGCTAGAAGCGCGCGGAGGTCGAAGGCAACTCGGGGAGCCGAAGAAGACTGTAGAGGTTCTTTCCCTTGTTCTTTCCCCTTCCCACTTCTTCTCGCCATTGTCTGGTACTCCCCGCGCTTCCTTGATTGTGTGTAGGCAGCCTGATCGATCACCCCCACCCCCCATTCTTTCTATTTGAGACATTGGACGCAGAAGCGCTGCCCAATTTCTATCAAGACATCTCCTTGCTTCTTCCCGAGCTCAATTCGAACTTCCCTACCCCTAGTCCTCAAATTGGAGACCCCAACTATCAATTTCCCTACCCTACTACCTCTCTACCCCCGAAACTTGGAACAGAAGACGATTCGGAAGATGGGAACATCTTCGGAAGACGCTTCTTAAACTTGACTGTCTTCGGAAGACCGTCTTCGAAAGACTGTCTTCGGAAGTCGACTGAACACCATTCGTATCAAGAGTGGATTTGCTTTGCTTTTGTGTTTAGAGAGACTTGGTACGAATCCTGAGTGGTGTGGTGAGTTGTTTTGTTATTTTGAGAAGTTGGAAGTCGAGAACTAGGCCTGTGCCTCCCGGTCTTCCAAGCTTCTCAACTCCCCATCTTCCTAGAGAGACTAGAAGACTGGAAGGCTGGCAAAATGAGCGAGAAGACGCGAGGGTCCATTCGGATCTCTTCTGTCCGATCCATAGCAGCCGTTCCTTCTTCTTCCCGAACTAGAAGAGAGTTGTGAGAAGTCTTGCTGACAAAATCTGGAAGGAATGGTCGAGGGTCATGTCTTCCCATCATGCAGCAAGCTTCTTCTGAGTGCGTATGAGAGGTGAGAAGTCAGAAGAACAGAGTGCAGTTGTCTTGAGTCTGTTGTGAGGATAGATTGTGCGTAGGAAGACGAAGACAAGTGAGACCAGTGAAGGGAAGCCTGACTTCGGAAAGTCTTCCGAGAAAGACATTTAATCGGAAGCTGTCCCGAGTGTCTTCTCAGAGACCACTGTCACCGCAAGAGCCCGCAACCATCTTCTGAACCTTTCTTATACTCTACTTCTCGCATATCTTGTATCTTCTGATAGGAAGTAGGATGTAATGCAAGGTGGGTTGTCTTCTTGGTAATCCATGCGAGGCCTTGCTTAGATAGGATTGTTTAGATATAGCTCGGAAGACGAGAGCTATCTAGGAAGTACTGTTAGAATCCCGGAAGACGGAGTAGCTGTCTTCTGGAAGACTAGTTTCGTCTTCTGAGAAGTAGAAGCTAGACTGTGGGCATTCGGGAAGGACTGAGCCTTCAGCTCATAGTAGGTGCTTGTGGTTTAGTGCAACAGATCTTCCAGGTATGTCGATGCATCCGCGGGGCTTGGTATTACCAGCGGCAGAATTGGCCGAGGCCACTCCTTTCCTCAAGGAGTTGGGTCTCGACTTCTTCCTGTGGGATTGGAACCTCGCAGATCAAGGACTTCTGGAGAAAGTGTGGGCAGCGTTACCACCGCGTAACCGTGTACCTGCGAAGGCAGGAGTAGCTCGGGGAAGACCGTCTTCCTAGACTGAAGACTGGTGGCGTAAGGCGTTTCACAGGCCTGAGTCCGAGAACCTAGGATATTGGTACGAGAAGAAGATCTTGCCTAGGATTGTGAGTTCATGGCATGTGCCTGGGAGCACCACCTGCCTTTTCGTAGAAGACAGGCAGGGGAGGAACGGTTGGAAGATAGAATCTTACCGGGAGCTGAAGAAGCGCCTCCTGGCGAAGTTATTTCTGCATCTCTTTCCCAAGGGGAAAGCGCAAAAGACCAAGTACTTAGGAGATCAAGACGTGGAGTTCCTGGAATCAGTGTGGGATGACGGAGTGCCCATCTACTGGGGCACGTACATCCACAACTATGTACAGACGGAGCTAGCATACTTGGGTACCCCGGCGGGAGGACACCTGACGCCCTTCCTCTGCTACTTGTATGTAGCCATGGGGGATCTTAGGGAAGATCAGCTGGCAGTGTATGGACCAACGGAGCGACAGGAGGTAAAGGAGGAAACCTCGGAAGACGATGACCGAGAGGCAGCAGCAACGCCCCCTCCCACTCTGATGCCACAGCTGAGGCCCGGCTCTCACCAGAAGACGCTTCTGGTGAAGGAAGATGAGTCTAGTGGGTCAGAAGACGCCACGCCACTGAGGAAGATGGGTCCCAGAAGTGTACCGAGGACACCCATCTCCCTCATTCACTCAGGATCGGAGTATGACTCGGAAGAAGACCTGGTGAGTACCCGATCAGAGCAGAAGACTGCTTCTGCAACGCTTGGGAGTCTTCCGAAGACTCCAGAAGACGAAGAATGGATGGGCGCTCCTGCTGCGATGCGAGGAAGCGCAAAGAAGAGAGCCGCTCCTGCCATGAGGAGTCTTCCACCCCGGAAGATGAGAAGAGTAGCTTCTTCTCGTGCGCAGAAGATGAAGACCGTAGTGGTGGAAGAGGCTTCCTTGCCTCTGGAAGACGACGTCGACACCGCGGAGCAAGTGGTGGAGATGAACTTGTCTTCCGCAGGAAGACGACTGGAGGAGTTCAGTGCCTACTTCCAGAAGGAGATCCAGCCAGCTATGGAGTTGCTGGAGAGGAGAGCGAGGGCACAGGAGAAGCCCTTACAACCTGGATTCGGTCTGCGCACCTTGCTGCGACAGGGGGAAGACCAGAAGAAGACAGAGTCACTGGAAGCTAGCCTCCGCACTACGGAGAAGCTTGCAGCCAGGTACAGGACGGAAGTAGCCGCTTCTGCCAAGGAGCTGGTACAGCTTCGGAAGAGCAACCAGGAGTTGCAGGCGCGGGTACAGCAGCGCAATCAGGAAGTCGCCCGAGTGCGGGAGAAGATCACCGCCCTCGCAGAAGAGCAGACCATATGGAAGACGCAGCGAGAAGCCGCGGAAGCGCGAGCTGCAACTGAGAAGACGCAGAGGGAAGCAGCAGAGGCCCGTGCGCAGAAGATGTTGGCACAGTCGGTGGAAGCGCTTCGGAAGAAGTTCAACTACACCACAGGTAGGAAGTTACTTACCTTAGCTAGAGGATGGGACAGCGAGTCCAGAGCGATGTTGGTGGAATGCCGGGAGAGTATGTTCAGGTACTTGGATAGACAGATAGAAGGAGTGAAGACACTTTATGGTCTTCCCTCGCTTCCGACACCTGCAACCGCATCTTCCCAGGCTCCAGCACCATCGACTGGATCCGGAATGGAGAAGGAGGAGTTCGATCTTGCTGTGCACTTGGTGGTGACAGCGTTGGAAGACGAGAAGACTCCAGAAGACGCCCCGGAAGACAAGATGTCTTCTGGAAGACAGGAAGACGAGCCGTCTTCCTAGGTATTCCGCGTGGAGGAAGCGACTTCCCCAGATCCCCATGAGGTCCCCATGGTCCCTAGTCCCGCACCCGTGCCTCAGAAGACGGAAGATGCACCGGTCGACTCCGCTTCCCAGAAGACGCTTCTATCTTCCGAAGCAGAAGCCGAAGCCGAGGAAGACGCAGCAGCAGCGACAGCAGAGCCAGCAAGAGACGAAGAAGAGGAAGCCACCTCAATGACACCCGAGGTAACTGCAGGGCTTTCTAGCTTATCAGAAGTCGCATTAGGAGCTCCGATAGGAGCAGATCAGGTAGAGATTGCCTCCGTGCAATCTGAGTAGTTAGTAACTCCATTTCCAAATATAGTAGAATCGAACATGCTATCTTAAGGATGGCAGTTTTCCCATGTAATATTAGTTAGGACACCATGTGGCAGCATAGGTAGCATAGGAAGGACAAGGTGGATGACCAATTCGGGCAGGGGAACCGCTTGCATGTGAGGTGACAACCTCCTGTCAGCGCCTCTCTCTCCCTGGTGGTCGCCTCCCCTGGTTCTCACGGTGGCAACATAAGTAAGATAGCAGCGTAGGAGAAAGGGCTCTGCCAGTTTTGCCAGTTCTGTAGAATTCTGTAGTAACTGAACATACACACCGATTCTACAGGCAGACAGGCGAGACACATTAGAGCAGAGACAGTCTTAGCGCACTACACCCGTCGTTGGAAACATACGAATAGTCTTGGAATATATCGAAGGGGTCTGCATACTCGCACCAGCAGTGGGTCGAAGATGTAGATAGAAGTAGTGGACAGTCTAGGAACAGGGAACGGCATCCTCGTGCAGTCCTGTTAGCTAGGCTGGTGTGTCGAGGAGTAGACGCAGGAAGTAGAGGGAGTGAGCTTCCCAATGCCATTGTGACTTCTTCTCGGGGAATAGATTGTGGATTTGAGTGCAGAAGCTTTGTCCATGTCTTCTGGATGGTGGGTTCATTGAATTCGCTCCCAATTGTGCATGAGAAGTGTTCTTCTTGAGTGGCGGTGACTGTCAGCAGTTGTGGAAGTGTAGCTTGACTCGTTCAGTAGAGCACTTGGGATCTACGTACGAACGGTCTTCTGGGTAAGGGATCCCAGAAGACAGAGCAGTCAGAGCAGCGAAGTGAAGAAGAAAGAAGCCTTCTTCCCGCAACAGAAGACGACATCCTCGAGTAGAAGACGGTGCAACAGTACTCACGTTTGTTGTCTTCCTCCCCAAACTATTACAAGCACGGATGGCTTGTTAGTCAGGATCCGGACTAGAAGCTTGTCGGAATCTTAATTTACTCTTTTCATCTTGTTTTCTCTTGTTTGGCTTTTCTCATCTTCCCCATCTTCTCCCATCTTCCTCATCTTTTTACCTTCTTCTAGTGAGTTTCCGATACTTCTATTGAGCTTCCGTGAAGGTGAATGTCGTTGTAGTGCTGCAGGAAGACAACTTCCGTAGGCAGAAGCCTGGGAAGGCTACAGGGGGCATACACCCTGTGATTGATCTAACCCGTTGAAATGTGAGTGTGAGAATAAGGTAAACGACCGTTGCTAGTCGACTTCTGAGAAGCAGGACAGCCTTCTGGAGGTGTGAGAAGACGAGCTGAACCCCCAGAAGACGAGAATCGCTTCGGGAAGACGGTATCGAGAAGACCGGAAGAAGCAATCTGGAAGCAGGAAGATCGTCTTCCCGAGCTTCTCTGTGAATAGTTGTGTGATATTGTAATTGATAGTTGTTTGTTTGAGCCCAGAGCACCATTTGGCGTGTCTGGAAGACGTGTTGTTTTGTGTGGTTTTGTGAGAAGACGGGATTTCTAGGCAAAACCCGTGTGTTTGTGTGTTTGAACAGATCTTAGAACTTAGAGCAGCGTTACTTGTGCAAATCCTCTGTGGGAACGATATCTTGTATACTAAATGGGCAAATGGGTATCTCAACCCTCAAATCTCTCAACTGTTGAGTGAGCTCTTCAATCATGTTATGTTGATTTTGGTTCTCAACAGATCGCTGCTGTTGTCTAGGTCTTCTTTGTGCTCGGATAGGTACTGCAAGCGCTTGAGGAACCACTTGGGGAACCACTATAGGTGCTTGGAGAATCACAATAGGTGCCTGAGGTATTATAGGAGGAGCTACAAGAACCTGAGGAACTACTCCCTGCTCTGGCAAGGTCTCTAGCTGCAATACCATCCTATCACGACGTTGTCTAGCAAGCGTGGATACCGCTTCCTCCACCCTCCTCCAATCAGATGTAACTCCCCCTTCAGCTCCACGATCAGCCAACATGAAACAAAGTCTGTCCGCTGTGAACTCATCCAGAGCTCCTAAGAACAACTCCGTCTTCCTAGCATCCAGCGTCAACCTCTCTAGACCAAAAAGCTGAGAGTACCTCTTCTCAAATTCACGAATCACCTCATTCAATCCCATGGAACGTCCAGGCCGGCGCTCTATCCAATCCATGAGAGTCCTTCTGGTTACTCTTTCTGAATCTTCTTCTAGAAACTCTTCCCTTATAGCACGTTCAAACATAGTCCACCCACCTAGATGTCTTCTCTGTAAAATTCTAACCTTCTCTCTCAGTTCAGGAACAACAGTTAACTTAAAGCTCAGAATTACCTCAACTTCAGGTGCCCTCACCAACTCCATCTCACCCATATACTCCCGCAGGTACCTAGTAACATCTCTTTCATCAAATCGCCTACATCGACCAACAATTGCTTGTAATGCCCTTGTGGACTTTTGCTCAGCTCTTCCAATTGCAGGTTGCTGCTGAATCAGAGCAGCCAACGCTTGAAGGATCTGAGATGTGTCTACAGCAGGTTGTGCTGTTGCTGTTGGAACCACCGTAGGCCTTGAGAGCCAATTCCATCTTGACCAGGAGTCCCTTGAACAAGAGCACCTTGAGCAGCAGCTACACCTTGTACGGCAACACTGTGATCCATCTTCTCAATTCAATCAATTCTTCAAATCAATCATCCCAATATCTCTCAATGGAAGCACCAGATGTCGCGACGAGAGTCTTTCTTGGGGAGGGCGGACCTCCTGACTGTAATTGATCAGAGAAACGTCCTAAAGGGAAAATAGGTTGCTGCTGGCGATGAGATCTCAAAACCCTGCTTCTTGCCGTCACCAATTACAAAACAAACACTCAAACAGACACCCAGCACTCAGGTGCACAGATAGATCTTTCAAGATTCAGAATAACTTTATTTCAGTGTCGGCTGCATCATCAATTTCTTCAACTGTAAAGAAAATCTCTCTCTCTTCTTCTCTTGTGCGTCTCTCTCTCCGTCTATCACTTTTCTGCCAAAAAATCTACCAAGTTCACCTCAATCTCAAATCTAGTAGGTGAAATTCAAGCTTCTTATTCCTCTCCTTGCGTCAACCTCCCAACTGAAAACTCTCAGAAATTTGATTCACAACGATCAAAAGCTTCTCGCAGATCATCAAACTGATCTCCGTTCAATAGACTCCCTCTTGAAGATAATTTTCTCCAAAACAGGTTGTTAGACACAGTTCAAGCCCTAGAGCACTTGGCCCCCTCATTGCGACGACCTCCTAGTTCAGTCTTCTCAGAAATTTGATCTTCCCTGCTCCCAAGCTTTTCCTGCGTGTCTCGATGGCTTCCTCTTTTAGCTTTCTGTAAAAAATCCCCTATCTCTCGCGGCCGCAGGTTAATTAACCTAAAAGGTAAGCCACCAGCTAAGCTGCCCCTCTGCTGTCCTTATAAGCAGACTACTTATCATAAGCAGACCCTTAGCTAAGCTACCCCCTGCTGTCCTTACGTACATAACTTTAATTACTAAACTAGCTCCCTATTTAATAAAAGCTTCACAGCTGTCTTTACAAAGCCGACCTCTTCATTACTAAAGGTCTCACAGCTTTCTTTGTCATTGCTAAGCTGACTCGATGATTAATTAACTGATTAACAAAAGTTTCCCGTGCTCTTGATGCCATCCTGAATATATCACAAGCCATCCGATGTAGACTGAAGTCCATACACTTATGGGGCTGCCCCACAGGGCTTACAGCCCCCCCATATGCGCACCAGGTATCTCCCATGGTATATTCACGGTGGCATGCGGAGGCTTAGACCAAGAAGCCCACGATTAAGAGAGATACCGGTCTCCCGTCCTTAGATATGCATAGACTCTCTTCAAAGAGGCCAACATGCCGGAATAGGAACCACAGACCAGGGGGAATTGATCCTGAGACCACTTTCTCTCTAGGCAGGCGCCCTATCACTGGGATGGCCTTTGGTTCCATTCTAGAAGGTAAAAATTTCTGTACATATGCTTTGACTGAAGAAGATTATCTGTAAAAGTCTTTACTAGCTTTTCCTATGCTAACTTCTCTATACAACTCCGTTTTTAATAAATGAGGAGTCAAAACTGTAGTATTCATGAACACCTACACACTCACGCTATCAGATTCAGAGTTGGAGTCACAAGCCAGAATCGACGAATTTTCCTCTTTCACATATTTCTTCGTCTAAAACCCGTGCTAACTATTACTTAAAACACTTTCTGTCAAAATTGGAAGTATGAAGTCTCTCTCCTCGTCGAGCTCTACATTCTGGTGCCTTTCAACCCCTTTAGGATGATATTCCAATCCAAGCCAAGGGGCAACTTGCCAAGCATAGCCCCAGCTTAGCTCCTGCCCAGCTTGATAAGCTAAGGTGCAGCTTCTTGAACAAACGCTGGTCGAGTGTCTTCTGAAGCTCCGTTTCATCATCTTGAACACCACGTACTACGACATTCACCCCCTCCAAACTTGCACATCCTCCGGTATGTGCCAATCTTTTCACTAGTCTCCAAGGTTCTCTAAATTGCCATCTTCCTCTTCAACGTCCTCTACGTCTTCTTCTGATAGCAGATCTGCATCGACATCCATCATCTGAGACCACTTTCTCTCTAGGCAGGCGCCCTGTCACTAGGATGGCCTTTGGTTCCGTTCTAGAAGGTAAAAATTTCTGTACATATGCTTTTATTGAAGAAGATTATCTGTAAAAGTCTTTACTAGCTTTTTCTATGCTAACTTCTCTATACAACTCTATTTTTAATAAATGAGGAGTCAAAACTGTAGTATTCATGAACACCTACACACTCACGCTATCAGATTCAAAGTTGGGGTCACGAGCCAGAATTGACAAGTTTTCCCTCTTTCGTATATTTCTCCGTCTAAAACCCGTGCTAACTATTACTTAAAACACTTTCTGTCAAAACTGGAAGTATGAAGTCGCTCTCCTCGTCGAGCTCTACATTCTGGTGTCTTTCGACCTCTTTAGGATGATATTTCAATCCAAGCTATGGGGTAGCTTGCCAAGCATAGCCCCAGCTTAGCTCATGCCCAGCTTGATAAGCTAGGGCGCAGCTTCCTTAACAAATGCTAGTCGAGTGTCTTCTGAAGCTCCGTTTCATCATCTTGGACGCCACGTACTACGACAATGTGCGATTGATCTACTTATAATCAAATAAGACAACAACTCCGACATGAATTTCCACATAAAACATGTCAGAAAAGATGTGGGACTGATTTCAATAAGGTGTATTACGATATGAAATTCTACCTATGAGCATTAATTGTCACTTTCATTATCTAATTGTAACATTTATGACATTCCGTGATTTGTGATAATGTTTTCAAATCTAGGAGGACAGGAGGACATAGAAAAATGACACAGGTACGAGATGATTTTTGACATACAATATTTAGATATTGTATGTCAAATGACAAATGACAAATGACAAAATATTATAATATTAACTCGCTATCATACTCTTGTGATAATTATTCCGAGAAAATTTAAGACATAAAATTACAACAACGAAAGAGAGAAGACAAAAATAAACATCGAATATTTAATATTTCATGTCTAATGATGTAAGACTTTATGTGAGAGTGTTGTGAGAAAACGTGTGGTGTCGAAACACGTTTCCACCGTCTTAAAATGATCCATTCTATAGTGGTGATGTTATAATCATGCACTTTATTACTTTATATTGTAGGACTATAAAACGTGTTGTAAATTCAATATGCATCCCAAACCCGATCTCAACTCTCCTCCCCAGCAAACATGCCATTGGGATGAAGACAAGCATAAAAACGTTGGCATAATCAGTTCTTCTTAATCATTTTAACATAAAAAATTAAACGTTCTAAAAGTAACACGTTTATATGTTTAACTATACCAAAATGGTAAACACGTTAGACTGCTAAACATGGATTCAGTCAAATTTGAATTATAAACGTCGAGTAATTAATATTGATTTGACTTTGAAAATTAAATAGAGATTTATGCACAATATTTTCACAAAACCCATAAGCTTTTCATGCACAAGCATCCACATTCGAATATATAATCCGGCATCAACATTATCCACGGAGTATACAAATTACTTTTCTAAATTAAATAAATTTATGTCCAAACCATTCCGCGAGGAAAGAGTTTAAATAAATAAAAGTTACTGAATATGTTTGTTTCTATTTTCACCCTCGTTTTTCTTCGATAATTCATAATCATATTATTACGGAAATACCAGGAATGTGAGTATATGTGTATAGGCATGTTAATGAACTTCAAGGAAAGGATTGACCGTTTGGATAAAGATTACTGTAAAAACGTCAACTTGGCCAATTATATTCATGAGCAACAACTAACAACGTCAACTTCAAACTGACCTTCGATGAGGACATTGAACTTAAAGAGAGAGTCTATGTGCAAAAATGGAACTTGACTTCGATGAGGATATAGAATTTAGAGAAAGAGTCTATGCGAAAAAAAATTCCACAAATATGTGCATTTTTTCTTTCTTGGATAAAGGTATCCAAGAAGCCCATTAACCTACCTAGTAGTAATTCTAAACCAATATATCTCCTGCTCTAGAATCAACAATGGAAATGATCAAATGGAAACCTAATCAAATGGTAAAATCATACGCAAGAATCTCCAAATGATCGAACAACCAGAAGAGACTATATTAGAAAAGCTTTCCGGCAAATGAATTATAATGTCAAAAAAATAAAAAAATAAACCAAGTCAAGAATTGAGAGAATCAAGAACAAGACAAAAGAACCGTCGAAACGAGAATAGTGAGCAAATGACACAATTCATCAGAGCAAGAAAAATAGTAAGTCTTGCAATGTCAAATACACCCAAACGACTTCAATCTCCAGCTGCACGCCTTCACTACTCTTCGCATTCTCTATCTTTCACATTCAAGCATTCGATGATGACAAAAACTATCTTTTGAGCAATGATAAAATAATAACCATAAAGCGAGAACAACCTAAAAACATCATACCAAGTCATGGAACAACCTGCACATTGTGAATGACAGAGTTGCTACAAATTTTAAATTCTGTAGCGCGACAGGATGAACCCAAGTTTGTGGGCAAATTTAATATGTTAGAAGGTCTAACTTGTACAACAAAACATAACATTTTTCATCTGGAAAAAAGATCTGACCTTCACTTAAAATATTTGCTTTTGATCTTCTTTGATTAAAATATTTTTATGCTTGACCTTATTATTTTATTAAGGTTTACTCATTGACAATCTCCTCCCTTAGTTATAAAAAGTTTCTTAGAGTGTAGTTCATCATGCTGCTTGTAATGATCTCTATTATCATTCCAAGTTTGTATAGAACATTCAGATGTATGATCTAAATATACTATCGATGTTTATTCAACAAAATTTAGTTTTATACTAATTATTTAGGATTGACGGTCATTGGATACTTGTGTCTTTGGACATATTACGGGGAGACTATAATATTTTGTTGTCATTTCCGCTTTTGACTTGAGTCTGTCACTTGACATTCTCCTTTGTTGAAGAAAAGTACACCCTTCATCATCGTTCGATCAAATCTAATATTTTGTTGTCATCTCCACTTTTGACTTGAGCCTAGATGTCACTTGACATTCTCCTCTGTTGAAGAAAAATACACACTTCATCATCGTTCGATCCGCTTTGAAGAGACAAGCTCTTCCAAACACAGCAGAGTACTACTGTATCTATATGTATCAAATAATCAACAAAAGAATAATAACTCTTACATCTACCATTCTATAAACTTGTTCTTAAACTTGCAACTTTTGAAAAGTATTTTCATAATATCCAAGCAGCTCTCCCATGAAAAGAAATTATATCGTAAGCCCAACATTATACATTAAATTAATAAATGCAACAAGTCTATGATGAAATGACGTATTAGCATGTAAATTTCAAAAATGGTTAAAGATATATCTTACTTGTTATCTGCATTGAAACTGCATGCGCCTCTCTCTCTCCCACGGATGAATGGACAGATAAAGAAAGGTTTAGTAATTAAAAGTTGTGCTCGTGCAGTAAATAGAGAAAAATAACATGAAAGTAGCGGAGAATAAAGTTTACAACAAGATGGTTTCCTCATTGGGAAGGATCAGACTTGCGACTACAATTACACCAATGATTCCTCCCACGGAAGAGGCATTCAGGGCGGAGCCAAAATATAGCTCTGTTCGCTATTTGGAACCCCGCCTCTGCAACCATAGAGAGCCAGAAGAGCGGCTCCGTAAGCAGCTTCAGTTTGCATGGACGCTGAAACTGGAACCCCGAGGACGCGTTCTCGGATCCTCTGCCAGACAGCGTTCTGTGCTCCTCCCCCTGCTGTCTTCACAGCCTTCAAAGGTGTTGCTCCTAGCTTATCAAGGGCAGCATAGGCTCGCCCCTGGAAACAGACAACTCGATGGGTGAAAACTTTGCGATTCGAAACCAACAATCATTTCTGGTGTGAACAAGCTCTACAAGGGCTATACACACATAGGTCCTGTCAGCCACCAAATGATCTTGATGAGAACACTCAGAAAGGATGTAGTACTCCCTGTCACTGGAAAACTAACAAATTAGTCAACTTTCAGACACTGAACCGTGGCAACAGAAGAAAAGGCGACAAAACTCATTCCTAGTGAGCATGAGAATGAGATGACGGTGTACCTCAATCCGTGCGATAGATTCCAGAACTCCATGCAGGAACTCAACATCACTGTCTGGTCGAGGCGACAATCTGCACGGAGAAAACAGTGCAAAAGGGGGAGGAATGTCATCAACTATCAAGACTGCATTGCATTCTAGGTGAAAAAGTCCAGCAGCATAGTCTTGTACCAATAGCGTATTACCTGGGTTCCTTATTCGGGTCAGCTTCAGGGAAACGCTCGCCAACTTTAGGAAGTGGATAATAATCTAGAGATGATGGCTGAGATGGATCAATTTGCGAACTTAGTTCTTGCAGCTGCTCGTCTGTAAACAACTGCCGCAACACGGCTCCCCCTGTGTTTGAGGCACCACCAACGAGCCACTTATCTCCTAGCCTATGGCTGTATATACCAAATCGTGCGTCGTCTACTCTACTGGTGCTCAAAAGCTTAAGTGCGAGTGTCGAACCCAATGACGTAACCTGTAAACATGAGAGCACCAACCTGCACGTCACTGCTCACAATTGCTTGGTAGTCTACACTTTAATATTGATATAAAGCATGGATCCTCGCCTTATGTAAGTTGGATACAGGTATCATTTGCATCACGTTCGTTTTACCGCAGTTCCTTGTAAGAGAACAGATGCCCACGCCTTTTCTCTGTGGTGCATACACAGTTCAGCTTTATCTGCGGAAGCTAGAAACTGAACAGTCCTATAGCTCGCCTGGGGTACTTCCCTCCTGGATTAACCAAAGATCTCGCTCGGTGCTCACTTCAGTTCCTAGGTAGAATAAACACAAGATGACTTTAAATATCAATAGCAAATGAGGTGATCAAGAATGAGACTTCCACATACAGCTTCACCAGGCTCTGTAACCCGGGCTGCAAGGAAAGCTGCAATACTGTCCGTTGTGCCCGTGTAGACTTGGCAGTCCTGTCGTAGGCCTGTAGTCAGTCAGAAATACTTAGAATCTCGGTTCTATTAACTCGGCAGTGAAAACTGATAACAACAAAGACATCGGAAGGTACTTGGTTTTGCTAACAACTCTCCGAGTGCAACATTGGCTTTGCATTCACCATGTGTTGAAGCAATATCGCGGGTAACATGACCTATCACAGCTCCTGGTTCCTTAACCACTGGAAGGATTGAAGCATATGGCTGTGACCTGAGCCATGCTGGATACTCCTCCGACTCGGGGTCGTAGCCTACCTGTATCCATCAGTTCAACAGATTTTCAGCTAAAACAAAGCTTTGTTTCATAACTAGCAATAAGCATTAAACTAACAACCTCAAAGCTGACTCAAGGCTGCCTCAAAGCTGTCCCCATAATCCTTCACAGTGTAATGCTTTTCTCGCGTCACAGACTAAGGTAGTTTAATTGCGTAATTAGGCCTCATGACGACACAACCAAACGACAAGATGCAACCACACCTTAAGGGCGTTGTTGTAATCGGTTATGCCCAATTTTCCATGCAAGAGTGACAGTAACCAGTCAGCTTGGTGCATCATAATTACATCCTTTTCCAGTTCGAAACCTCCTGACATCCACCATGCAACAAGTTTGCAAAGAGTTGATGTTCCGGTCAAGACTGTGTGCTTGGCTGGAGCAATGGCCTCCACTGTTGGCAGGGCTTGTGAACGGCTTTCGTTGTATAGTACAGGTCGTATCACGGGTTGCCCTGTTTTTCTATCATTCGAGTCAGAAATAATGTAAGAATGCAGCTTGCAAACTTGCAGGCACTTTGAGTAAGTCCATATTCAATAATGGTACACACACATATTGACCATCAATTCAGTCCATGTTAAGATTCTTTCTGCTAGTCCGGCCGAGTCTCAATATGTCTACAGCATGGCACATCGCATGTGGAAGTACTGCTCCAAAACTCGTGCTGGTAATTATCACTGAATCCTAAGTTTCTTTAGAAAACATTTGAGTATGACATATTCAGACAATACAAATAGAGAGCATCCTTACCTGTTAACAACCATGGTTGTTGAGGAAGTGCCATCAAGAGATATTGCAACTACACGAGACCGCACTTCAATCGGCAAGGAGTCAATCAAGGTGAACAATGTTTCCTTCCACATGGGGGCCCACTCTGTTTCCGGAACAACCTACCTACGCACAGGGGTTAACAGCATCGTAGCAAAAGTGAGACGAATTCGAGTGAGAATGTTCACCCATTAACACATGTAGCTGCCTTCACAAAGGCATAAACCGCCACTCTTGAAAAGTCTAATTAAGTCCAGCTCTATTTATCGAGCACACGTCGTAATCCACAGAACAAATGGTAAAGGGCGTACTGCATATAACTGCTTCCCATCTGCACAGATTCTTCCTTTCTCATCGATGACCATCACCCTCGCGCCTGACGTCCCAAAATCAAAGCCCATGTACAAACCGTCTTCCTCAGCTGCCTGCTTCATGTAGGATTCCCCGGTCCCCGCTTGGAGTTTTTGCAGCTTGTTGCCGACGGCAAGCTGAAGGCAGGCTGATTTTAACAGTCCATCAAGTCGTAAACACTGACCTGCATTTACGAAGTACCACCGATATGGCTGTCAGCAGAACAGTACGTACGTTCGGACTGCACAAACACTCTGTGCAACTCGGTTATACCCAAATCCTTGCACTCTCGCCATACATTCAACCACCTGACCCTTCAAGCTTCCCGGACTTGCAAAATGATTAGATGATTTCCAACGTGTTTCAAAAGTGAGCTGAAACATGCGACTGGTTTCGCATTATCACAGTGGACATGTATATGACGAATATGGCAGCCCTCTGAAGTTGACGGAGCCTGCTTAACAAATATGAGTTCTGAAGACATCAAATAAGATTCATCGTGCGTTCAATCCATCTTTCTTTGTTTTCGCAGCTGTCTCCGAGCAAGAAGTTCAAGCACTCCGAAAGCCTCACGATGTGAAAAAAGAACTTCAACTTTCAAGACTGAGACTGTCAAGAGAGATTAATGACTGACCCCCTCTCCATCTCCTGGCGAGAGCAAATACCGAAGCAGCCTCATGGGAAGATGTAGTTCTAGCGTCTCGTGGAAAGCAGAAAGCTGAAGCAGGAGTGGCAGTCGCCGGTGCACAAGAACGCAGCATTGTAGCCACGTCTTGCGGGTACAAGTACAACAAACACTAGTGGTTCCCAAGTCGATTTATGGCTTTCACTCGTCCCGAATTCTTCACTATCGCAGATTTCCTTTAGCTATGGCGCTCAAGCACACTCCTTGTTCGCAGAATCAGATCTTCCCAGATTACCCCACAGCTACATTGACAAAGACGAATCTTCACTGGGTCTCCAAATCGCTGCTCCAGCTCTGGGATACATATCAGATTATCCCTGTCTACAATTTTAACAGAGATTTTCATGACCATCCCTGCAGAATAACGTCTTGTTCTGTCAGCAACTGAATCCGAGTGTCCATCCTATCGACGTGTGGATCTCTGGGTTTAGCATTCCTATGTTGGATGGATATTCCTCCGTCCGTGATTCCATGATCTATATCCCTTCGTTAAGGGGAACACGCGACACAGTGAATAGCAAACGGATGGAAAGACCTTCGTAAAGTACTCTGTTGCTTTTCTCCTCCACCTTGGCTCCCCTACCGCCAAATCTGACGGAGCTTTGTCGACGAAAATCATTCGCCGTAGAAAAAGAAGCTTCAACAAGGCCTTGCCTAGAACCGTGGGGTTCTATGTGGAGACACTAGGCGATTCACAAGATACTGGCCGGAAGTCCTGACGTTCTCTCGAGAACTGGACGAAAGCCGTCATAGATTACACGTCCTTCTCTCTTCTAATTATCCGTCGTAGGTGGATGGACCATTTCGGTATTTGCCGTCCATCCACTTTTACTTCCAGGTCGACTTGTGGATGGACATATCAATCGTAACTTGATAAGGAAATTCACGTTTTAAACTGGGCAATACATCCAACGCTGAAGTTTGACACTCTTGCAAATTTGACGTTCCCTCTCACATGTTCCACTAAAAGATGGAGGACGTGTTTTTAATATCTTAAAATTTCTCATGAAAATATGAAACGAAGACTGGATTCCGTTTCGTTGCTTTGCCAAAGCTCTCAAGGGATCACTTATACCTACTTGTCCAAATCATTTACGAGTCAGGTTTCTAATTAAATAGTTTTGATTTTTTCAAACTGAAAAGTTGTTCTAATATCATTGTCTGGTGTTTTAAAACTATTTCTATTTTATATTCTTTTATTCCAATTATATGATATCTACGTTATACTGTTTAGACTAAAATCAATCTCATACACTTTTGCGCTATGTGAGTACCTCTTTGCACTCCTTCACTTCATTTTCGGACATCTCATATTAACCTAACCGATAGCTTATACCACTCTACGAAAAGGAACCAAGTCACTTTAGGCTCATAGGTTCATCGTGAAGTTTAAATATTTATTATTTATTTATTTATTCCGTCCAATGTGTACATTTTTTGTATCTCTAGACTAAAATATAACTTTTGGCATTTGTATCCAAAAATTCGAGCAAATTTAAATTCAACCGAAATATTTGTATGTATTAGTCAGAAATCTATAAAGTTCGCACGGTTACTCTTGAGGAGGCTGAGCTTCAAGCAGTCCTTCAAAACACACTGAGATAAGTTCTCAGTGATATAAGGAAGACAGGTTCAAGTAACATTTTCATTCTTAACGGTTTTAATTTCTCTCTAATAACATACACTACAGAAGTTTACAGAATATCCAGTTATAATTATTTTGTGTTATAATAAAGATATGAAAATAGAATTATTATAGAAGCCATAGTTCGCACAAGTTCCTCTTTTCAATACTTTTTGGGATAAATAGCTAAGTACAAAGAAAAACGACTGGAAATTGTAATAACAATCTAAGTTGAGGTATTTTTCTGTGTGGATTCAATAGAGAATAATGAATGAAACGTGACGTGAAGAATGCTTTGATAAAATAAAGCTAAGTCATTTTAGTTTATCTATTACTCACAGTTTACATCTAAAACGAATGGAGTGGTAGATCACATGCATTTTCTCACCATGTGATCTTCATAAGAATACAAAAAGAAATATTCACTAGTACGATGATATATTGTATGATATCTTTCACGTAAAATAACGTGCCAAAAGGGGGGAAATGAGCAGGTTAGTATGAGGCAAGCAAAAATTACTTTACCTAACCCTTTCCTCGGGAAGGGTTAGCTAAGAAACTGATGTCCAGATTTTATTTCTTTTATCAGACAACAAGCGGCCGGATTTCTATTCCTTTGCTTATGAGTTCACTCCAGACGTGTCTGTGAGTGAACTTATAATAATATTTAATAATTATATAGTAATATATATATATAATTAATAATAATTTATTAAAGTTTACTATAAGATTTTTTTATTAACAGTTATAGTTTTTCTCATATCACAAAAAAAAAAGAACAAAAATTCTTAGATAAAAAACCACCCGTATATGTCGAAACAGCGGGGAGCAAGAATATGAAGTATAACTTTGAGAACTCTCAGTCACGCCCGAGCACGAATACCTTACCTTACAAGATCTTCACCCAATGGTCTTTCAGAAAAAAGAAAGCTACGTTGCTTTCTTGTCCACGGTAAGCTGCGTCCTCACGTTTGGGATATTTATACACCTGACTTGCGAACAAGATGGATTCCAGTGTGGAGAAGAATGAAACGAATTTTGATACAAATTAAGAATATAAATAAACATACAAACTCGGTGAGTTAGAAGCAAAAGTGTTCTAACATTCTGTGAATGTTCAATATGATACGCGAGAGAAATCATGTAAAACTTCACGAAACTATTGAACTTGAACGTACACTAAGAAAATATCCTGCCCCACGGCCTTGTACAAGAACAAGAAGAAGACAAAAAAGATACAAATACAAAACTCAAGGGGAGAAATATTTCAGTTTACGTAGGTGGTCAATTAAGCGGGGAGAAATATTTCAGTTTACAAGTCTTGAAAGAAGTCGGCAAAAATCTTCTGTTTTACTGCAGTGAGAAGTCCGCGGCTGGTTTCGCCCAAGTCAAAATTCAGTGTAAATTTAAACTTCTATTTTTAAATTTCTATATTTGAAAATCTAATTAAAACTACTCTTACGAGAACAGAACACGTGGCCTCACAAACGAGAGAAACCATAAGCACAGTAACAGTAGATAGAACCTATTCAGCTATAAGTCAAAGCTTCTCGACAAATTAAAATAATCTTGGAGACAATAATTAAGAGCTAACCCTTCCCAACGGAAGGATTAACTCTTAATTATGCCTCATGTACAGTTCCTGAATGTACTTTTCTGTCAATATCCTGTCTATTTCACCTCTTCCAAGTTTCGGAAGAGGGGAATATGCATGATTTTAATTTATGTGTCTTAACCCTTCCAAGAGGAAGGGTTAGGTCATAAATCAAAGTTTTAAATTATTATTTATGTCTGCAGGGTCACTGTTATGACGGAATGGGAACTCTTTCAGGCCCAGTCTTTATGGTTTTTTTTATCGTTAACATCCAGCTGTGCTTCCAGTATCGTTTCCGCAGACTGTTCCATGGTGACAGGAAACTCGTGTCACATGGAGCCTATTTACTTTCCTCGTAAGCAAGGATTTGGGTCCTTTACCAGGAAAAGGAAGTTTGGACATTTCAGTCTATCTGCTATATATAACTGCTTCTCCTGAACATGTAAAGTACATATATCCTTCGTTGCTGATTAGCCTAAGTAGCCGTCTCTTCTTCACTTAGAGCATGTATATTTGACTTAAATTTTCATTCTTTTTCTCCGTAAGTTTCTCTCAAGCCTATGAACCAATAATATTTCATGATTTTCTCTACTAAACATACGATTGTCGTCTTCCTTCTCTGGACCAGAATGCCACTTTGGATGTATATTCAGACAGGATATTGACAGAAAAGTAAACTGTAAAAGTATATACGTAGATAATGTATTGACATTTTCTTGATGATATGGGAAAAAGGGAAAAACGGATCGTTACATGGGGTGAATTATTATAGCAATATTTTTCTTCACTCCAGTCAAGTTGAAACCCATACAGGTCTAGAACCATCTTCAGGTTTACCAAGATGTCAACATCACTAATAACGTGTCGTCGTTCGCCGGTGATCACCTCGGCAGGTCGTCGTTCGTTGACAGACGTTACGACCGCTGACTCAAGATCGGTCGGTGATCGGCAGTGCTATCCCGACGATCACACGCTTTTTATTTTATTTTTCTTATACTTAACGCATATCGTGCCCCGGTTTCAGCTAAACCACAGAATCTCATCCTCTCACACTTCCTATAGTTGCTACCTTGATCACCAATGTATAACCACTTGATATCCATACACTATACTTTTCTTTCAATCAACATGAGTTTAACAATATTTATTTTATATTATAATTTGAGAAATTTAAAATACTATAAATTTAACATTATAGGTTTGGTTGAGTTAATTTTAATTTCCATCCAAAGTTTAGAGTTACATATACTTACCGGTTATTAGTAAATAAAATCTCATAAGATTTTTTATAAATATAAATATAACATAAAACTTTATTACAATCACATATCATATACTAGTCACAAACGTTGTCATGTCGTGTACCGGTATGTGGTTGAGAGAGAGAATCCAGAGATAATTTTCTAAACTTGCCCATAATGCACATCTGAGTACATCAGTGCATAGGGCTTGTTGAGGAGATCAACTTTAGTACTCATACCATTGCAAATCGATTTATATTAAACAAGTTATGTCCGGTTGAAATAATAAGATTTTACGATCTGTAATATTGATGGGCAGTTTGAGGTTGATATGTCAAGTGCTGATGGAATATATTTTTATGTGTCAATGCTGACTAAGACATTGTTGAATTTTGTGATTTGAAGTGATGTCTCATTTGCTGATTGATCGTAATGTCACGTGGAGGGTTCCAACGGTGACAAGTGAATACGAGAGGAAAAGTCACATCGACAAAGGTGCATGTCTTTGACTAGATTAAGACAAAGTGGCGTTCCGCATGTATGCAACTTGGTATGCTCTAGGAGCGACACCTGAGGTCTTAAAGGGAGCTTATCGAGTAATAAGTGCTCCCAAACTCTCATTAGTTGGAGGTTTTTATTGAGCTCGGACGTCGAAAGATTACGCAAATCTGATAATAGTTTTTGGAGGTCGATCCAGATTTGAGGTTTTCCAAAAAGTCTTGGTGGTAATCTACGCTCGTGCCTTCGTAGTTTACCGTGATCTTGGTGGAGTTGGGTTGGATCGGAGGGTCGAGAAAGAATTGAAGAGAAACAAAAATGGATCATTTTGGGAGGAACTTTGCGAAAATCTACAAATGACAGTTTGTAGATTACCTTAGCTTTTGAGATTGGGGGGTTGGAGGGTTAGAGGAGAAATGTTGTTAGGAGAAAAACGAAGAAGTAACTATGAGTGGAGACCAAGATGGAGCACTTCCAAAGATGCAGTTGGATCTAACTACTACGTGGATGTTTCAGACATTCACGTTGTTCTTACAACAACAATAACAGAATGAGTGAAAAGAAGCATTGGCTACAAAGACGTTGCACCCGATAGTGATGAACATCGATCAAAGTGACGGGAGGGATGTCTTGAAGTACTGATACATTATTCAAAGGAGGCGGAGCTGAATCAGATGTTTGAGAACTAGGTGATAGAAACATTTCCTTTGGTTGTGATTCTCGAAATCATAGAACATGTGAAGAGCATCGTAGAGCATTCAAGAACGGTTTGGAAAGAATTCTAGAGGGTGATGAGGGATGAGTATTTTTTGGAGGACTTTGATAGAGTTACCATGAAATCTTTCTTAGAATGTGTGGAGCATCCCAATAAAGGGTTGTAAGTGACAGAGCTTTTGAGAGAGTTCGAGAAATAGTTCTCACAACTTACTCAAATGGAGAAGCTTACCTTGCAAGGTAACAAGAAGGAGCTATTTCTTTGTGTCGTAGACGAGAAGTTGCAATAGTAGTTTGAAGTGCTTCTCGAAGATAAAGACGAAGATAAAGGATTAACGACAAACTGGAAAGAAGTCGAAGAAGTGGTAGGACTACTCACCAAGAGAGAACTTAGACTCGAGAAGGTCCCGGTGAGGAGGTTCACGATAATTCCAACTACTATGACACCTACACCTCTTCCTGTCACTCAGATACTGCTGATTCTTGTCGTGCCGATGTCGATGGTTCAACCTCTAGCTACGGCTCTAAAGAAAGATGACTTGGAGCTTGATGATCATGCAAGGGATGAGAGATCTTCATATCAAGCTTACGAGGCTTGAGGAGAGAGGATCAACGAGCAAGACAAGACCTACAACAAAACATACTTGCGTGCAACGATGTATCTGATGCGATGAAACTGACCATCCTCGCAAGGATTGTGATGACTTTGCTGGGACATTACAACGAGGAATCATCTTCTGAAAGGATGACAAAGTTGCACTGAAGGATATTAGGGCACTTCTTCATACTAGTTTCAGTAAAGGAGGTATGAAGAAGTTGGTTGACGAATATTTGACAGCACATGATATTGTTGTGATGGATGCTTCGACTTATGATGCTAAGGTCAAAAAGTGAGGGGAGGATATTTTTGAACACGTAAGTCGAGCGATCTTTGATCATCCGCTAGCTCTACGTTACAGAAGGGAGAGATGTCACGAGAGGCATTATTACAAATTATCGCAACCAATCCGAGGAGCTACATGATGAGAGTATCTACTCGAATCGTTGTCAGTGCATGCTTACATAGTGAAAAATCAACAAGAAGTGATATTGGAAGAGAAGCAAAGATGAGATGCTGAAGATGATGGAGAAGGGACTTCCTCCAAGAGACAGACTCGAGGTAGAAGTCTCGACAAGGGGCTGGGACTCAAGACTTACCAATGGAGGATGCTCTACCTCGATCGAAGGACAAGATTAAGGAGCAACCAAGGGAGAAGGGTAGCCGATCGCATACAAGATGCAGTTGGATATCAAGGCCGCGATAAACGTCAGGGAGTTCTTGAAGAACAAATCTTGAATACTAAAGTAGAATTTATCTTGAAGGAGGTTTGAGTGTAGCAAAATGAGAGTTCCATGATGTCATCATAGACATCATAAATCAAAAGCGGTAAATCACGAGACAGATAATGCTTTCGCACGCTCTTGATACGAAGGTGTCTCCTAATGAGGAGAGAGAGCTGACGAATGACAATGCACAATCGATAGAGGAGGATAAAGACCGAAGTCAAAGAGTGCATTTTGAGGATGAAGATGATGGTGTGCATCAAAGCTCAAGCTACTACAATCATAATCATTGGCTCGTGTGACTATTGAGACGCTTGTGAAGATAAGAGATTTAGAAGAGTTCATCGTTGCATTGATCGACAATGGACCGAAGATCAACATAATGTCGAAAGATCTTTACAAGAAAGGAAGATGATCTAACAATATTGAACACAAGTGGGTGATAAGAGCGATAAATAACATGCATGGAGAGTTATATGGTGCTTGCTTTGAGATAAAGATTGACGATGTTACTACCGAGTAGAACTTCTTCGTGCAGCAAGCGACATCATATCCACTTATCCTCAGACAATCATGCATCACGTTGATGCATATGAGGGTACTGGATGACGAGACAACATATGCTCAAATTCAAAATCAGGATGGGAAGAGAATAGTCCAGTTCCTCCTATATACCTCCTAATCATGAGGGCAACATGGATTGCTTGAGGGAGAATCCGCTTCCGAGAATGAATGAGAAATTTAGAAATTTTTGATAGATATCACTATAGAGCGAGATTGTAGTGGTGCAGAGGAGGAGTTACTTTCGCTTTTGCAAGAAGAAAGTGTCTTTTGTATAGAGTTTATAGGATTTTCCGAGTGTGGATTTGTTATGTATAGAGAACCTGAAAAATTGAGAAGAAAAGATAAAAATAGTTTGTGTGGGACTGAGTTGGAGTTGCGAAGAATGGGAGAATTGAGTGAGGATGAACAGATTTCAGGAATATATGAAGAAGACGGGTTGGAAGATCCGCTGAGAGATATCATGACGATTGGGTTGAGAGATGAGGATGATGTTGTGTAGATCCACTCGAAAGAACTTTATTATATGATCGAGCCGTTCCGAGCACCAGAAGTTTGACTTGAGACGAAGTACAAGACGGTGAATAAGAAGGTGAAGCTAGTTGTCAGATCTCTACCGAACGACACCAACCAACGATGGAATCGGTTTTGAGGGAGAAAATGTTGTGTGATTGTATGAGGATTAGACATAAGTTCACAAATATCAACTCCCAAGGAGTTGAAAATTGAGTCAGATGGATCTCTTCGACCAAAGGAGATGATGTGCTTCAAGGAGATGATGTCTCGACATGAAAAAGCATTTGCTTTTGAAACTCACGAGATTAGATGTGTGGATTTGTATGTAGTGATTCTGATGATCATATCTACGGTGCCGCACATACCTTGGAACTTGAGGATGATACTTGTGGCACAAGCTTACTTGCTGAAGGAGAAAATATGGATGAAAATCTTGGAGTCGTCGTTCACGTCATATTTCATCTTATGATTTACAATGCCGAAGAAGAACGGATCATTGTGATTCATCGAAGACATGCAACCAGTAAACGTAGTGACGATATAGAATGCAAAGATAGGACCGATCGTGGACGAGTTTGTTGAGGCATTTGCAGGATGAGTAGTTTATTGGATGAGAGATCTATACTCGAGATATGATCAGTTTCAGCTGAATGAGGAGAACATGGATGTGATGACAATGAGAACGCCGTTGGGTTTACGCGAATGTGCACATTTTCACAAGGAGCTACCAACTCAATAGCGCACATGATGAACGAGATGAACAAAGTCTTAAGCCACTTCATCCTTGAGAAGACGATGACATTCTTGGATGATGTTCCTATCAAAGGATGTCTAGAGGGTGAAAGGAACGAAACATTAGATCAAAAGAGTGTCAAAAATACATCATCGATCACATATGAGATTGTGAGAAGATCTTATCTCGACTGGAGGAAGTTCATCTCATATTATCGAGCACGAAATCGATATTTGAGATCAAGGAGGTTGTGATCGTGAGACATCTATACGGATCATTCTGGAAAAAACTATATCCAGTTAAAGTTAACGCGATCAAGAAGATGAAGGAGGCTTGCATTATGTTGAGTGGAAACACAAGAAATACGAAGTATATATCTTGGATATGATGGTCTAGTTGCATTCTACAGACGAAGAGCTTTCCAGAGATATCTTATTTGCTAAGAATGGACGTCAGACGACAAAGATATGATCCTCTAGATGAATGATTGGAGTAGAGTGGCGGTTAGAGCAACTTCGCCGACGAGCGACCGGAGAAACTTCACACATGAGAAGTTACCAAGTGAGGATATAAGAAGTGTCTAAGCAGTTCACTTTTTACTTTTCTATTCTCTGATTTACTAAGAGTGCTATGAGCTGAGAGTTAGAACCGACGAAGTTGAACTTCGGCGAAGAGCATTGTTTTGCAAGTCGCAACTAGGAGAGTTTCGGACGAAGAACTTCATACTTCTTCATACTTCTTCACACTTTTGAATTTGTCTGTTAGAAGAATGCATGAGATGCAAATGACGAAGAAGACACGAGGAAGACTCAAGTCTTTCGTCATGAAGTGATTGGATCTTCGGTAGTGTACGAGACGACTCGGGACTTAGGATTGTCCTTCTTGTTACAAAACTAGGACGTTGTCGTGTTGTGGATTGGCTAGGGTGTGAAACCACCACATATCCTTCGTACGTTGTCAGAGCGAGAGTCTTTCTTGGGGAGGGCGGACCTCCTGACTGTGATCGATCCAAGAAAATGACCAGAAGAGAAAGACAAGTAGCCGCTGACGATGAGATCTCCAAAACCCTGCTTCTTGCGTCCATCAATTACAAAAACAAGCACTCAAACACACCTTGGGTACACAGACAGGTCTCTCAAGATTCAATTAACTTTATTACAGTGTCGTCTGCACCACCAATTTCTCCAACTGTATAGAAAATCTCTCTCTTCCTCTCCTGCGCACCTCTCTTCACCCGTCAAGCCAAAAGTCTACACAGTACGTCTCAATCTGAACCTAATAGAGAAATTCAGGCCCCTGAATCTTATTCCTCTCCTTGCGTCAACTGAAACTCTCAGAAAATTGATCCAGCGTCGGTCAAAAGTCCTCCGTAAATTTTCAAACGATCTTTCTCAATAAAACTGCCTCCTGAGAGTAATTTCTCCTCCGTACAGTCTATTGGACAACGTCCAAGCTTAAAACTCCTGCCTCTCTCCCTACGATGATCTCTCAATTCAATCTCTCTCCAATTTGATCTTTCCCCAGCTTCTTAGCTTCTCCTGCGTGTTCCGCTTCAACTCTCTCAGAAAACATTCCTTTGCCAAAAACTCCCTCCCCGCGATCCCAAGTCGCCGCAGGTAAATAACCTAAAAGTTAAGGCCCCAGCTTAAGCTGCCCCCTGCTGTCCTTATAAGCGCAATCACTTCTCAGAAGCAGGGCCTTAGCTAAGCTGCCCCCTCTTAAACTCTAATTCTCCTCCTTCCGCCTCCGCTGTAATCTTCCGCTTCAAGCTTCTGCTGTAATCTTCCGCTTCCACTGTAATCTTCCGTTTCAAGCTTCCGCGGTAATCTTCCGCTTCCGCTGTAGTTTTGTGCTTCCGCTGTAATCTTCCGCTTCAAGCTTCCGCGGTAATCTTCCGCTTCCGCTGTAGTTTTCCGCTTCCGCTGTAATATTCCGCTTCAAGCTTTCGCGGTAATCTTCCGCTTCCGCTGTAGTTTTCCGCTTCCGCTGTAATATTCCGCTTCAAGCTTCCGCTGTAATCTTCCGCTTCCGCTGTAGTTTTGTGCTTCCGCTGTAATCTTCCGCTTCAAGCTTCCGCGGTAATCTTCCGCTTCCGCTGTAGTTTTCCGCTTCCGCTGTAATATTCCGCTTCAAGCTTTCGCGGTAATCTTCCGCTTCCGCTGTAGTTTTCCGCTTCCGCTGTAATATTCCGCTTCAAGCTTCCGCGGTAATCTTCCGCTTCCGCTGTAGTTTTCCGCTTCCGCTGTAATATTCCGCTTCAAGCTTCCGCGGTAATCTTCCGCTTCCGCTGTAGTTTTCCGCTTCCGCTGTAATATTCCGCTTCAAGCTTTCGCGGTAATCTTCCGCTTCCGCTGTAGTTTTCCGCTTCCGCTGTAATATTCCGCTTCAAGCTTCCGCGGTAATCTTCCGCTTCCGCTGTAGTTTTCCGCTTCAAGCTTCCGCGGTAATCTTCCGCTTCCGCTGTAGTTATCCGCTTCCGCTGTAGTTTTCCGCTTCCGCTGTAATATTCCGCTTCAAGCTTCTGCGGTAATCTTCCGCTTCCACTGTAATCTTCCGTTTCAAGCTTCCGCGGTAATCTTCCGCTTCCGCTGTAATCTTCCGCTTCAGTTTTCCGTTGTAATCTTCCGTTTCCACTGTAATCTTTCGCTTTAATTTTAAGGCCTCATCTAAAGCTGCTCCTCTGCTGTCCTTATGCGTACATAATAATCAGCAAAAGTTTCCCGTGCCCTCGATGCCATCTTGATGCCACCCTGAATATACTACAAGCCATCCAATGTAGGCCGAAGCCCCAACACTTATGAGGCCGCCCCACAGGGCTTACAGCCCCCCCATATGCGCACCAGGTATCTCCCATAGTATATTCAGGATGGCATGCGGAGGCTTAGGCCAGGAAGCCCACGATTAAGGGAGATACCGGTCTCCCGCCCCTAGATATGCAGGACGTAGCTGCATATCCAACATAGACTCCCTTCCAGGAGGCCAACATGCCGGAATAGGAACCAGAGGCCAGGGGGGATTGATCCTGAGACCACTTCCCTCCTAGGCAGGCGCCCTATCACTGGGATGGCCTTTGGTTCCGTTCAAGAAGGTAAAAACTTTTGTACACATGTTTTCCTGAAGAAATTTTCCTGTAAAGTCTTTACTAGCCTTTCCTACGCTAACTTCTCTATACAACTCCGTTTTCAATGAACAAGGAGTCAAAACTATAGTATTCATGAGCACCTACACGCTCACGCTATCCGATTCTGAGTTCGAGTCACGAACCAGAATCGATAGATTTCCCTCTTTCACATATTTCACAGCCTAAAACTCGTACTAACTATTGCTCAAAACACTTTCTGTCAAAACTAGAAGCATGAGGTCGCTCACCTCGTCGAGCTTTGCATTCTGGTGTCTTTCGACTCCTTTAGGGGTGATATTCCAACCCAAGCTAGGGGGCAGCTTGTCAAGCATAGCCCTAGCTTAGCTCCTGCCTAGCTTGTTAAGCTGCAGGGCAGCTTCCTTTACACAATATAGAAAAAGAATCTCTCTGCAATACTTTTCACTGTATAGACCTATGTACATTACGACAACGTGTTTGGTGTTGAGGAGCCATTGGGACCTTATCGTGTCAAAAGATAAGGCTCCACGTGGACGATCCGTGTACTCTTCGCTGAGTGGAGATAAGAGTAGTACTCTTGTCGTCACATGTGAGATTGATGTATAAGAAGAGAGGTGCGCGGAGCTTGAGATATGGAGTGTAGAGTATCCAAGTCTAGTGGGGTGTGATCAGTATCATCGGATGAAGTAAGCGGCAGTGCGAGTGGTAGGCATGAACGGAGAACCCTTTCGTGCTCCTGATCTTCCACTTGCACATCCGTTCGTCATTAAGATCCATTGTCTGCCGCGAGATCACTTTCGAGTATTTATGATAGCTCATTGGGGAGAGTCGTTTATGGCTGCGGTGATGGCTACTCCGGATCCTATCGTTCTTCCCATTATCACTTACGATGCTGTTTGGGATCTTACTGTCTACATCTTGCTTTGATGTGGTATGGATCCTACGTTGGATCTGAACTTCCCAGCGAGAGTTCCGTTCAACACTTGGGTCGAAATACGATGTTACAGTCGTCCAAAGGTGGCGCATCGTGAGTTTGTCGTGAGGAACTTCGGTGAGGATTATTATAACCAGATAATAGCTTCATCTGTTCCTTTTGTAGTTCCGTTTATTGTCAACCGTTTTAGAGTCGGGATTCTGACTCTCTATTGAGCGTAGTTTGTACTTCGTGTTTACGTGCTTCGTGGTCGACGGCATCGTCAACGGCACGTGTTTGGAGTTTGTTCAATATAAACTTTGAGGCCTAAATGGTACTCTTGGATAAAAATTAGTTCTTTGTGTGTTTGTCATGTGAGTGAAGACAAAAACCTTTTTGTCAACTTGTTTCTCATTGGTCGAAAGTTTGACCAATCACCTTCTACCAAGTTCCTTTCACGTTTTCGAGGGTAGAGGTACTTCCCGTGGTCCATTCGCGGAGTGTGAGCTATGGTTGGAAAGCTTGGGAGACGAGGATGCCCGTGGACTCAATGGTTACTCGATTTGAAGCACGGATGAGAATGTTTCGATCAATTGAAGCTGAGGGGGTCAAATTCGTGACCAATTTTATTTCCGTGAGGTCTTTGTCACTTTTTGGGAGTTCTGTGAGGTTGCTGGAGATGAATTGACTGTTGCTGGAAAGCTCTTGAGACGGGCTTGCCGATGGACTCAGAGATCAATCGATTCCAAGCCGGAGTGAAAAAGTTATGGCCGGTTGAAGTTGGGTGTCTCAAATCGGAGGCTATGATAGTAGGCGACTGTAAACATGAGACATTGAGAGAGATATGGAGAGTTTGAGGTCGAATTTTGATATGAAACCTTCCAGGGTCTGAGAAGGTACAGTCAGCTACCTACCTGTGAAATGTGAGACCATTTGGATTATTGGGTTGAAGGGAAACGTTGTTTTTGTGCACAAGGGTCTGCATATCGCTTTGTGTCATTGACGAAAGGGGCTTGGATCATTCCGAGAGTTTGGTTGAGGATCTGCTGGTGAAACTTTACAGAGTGGTAGTGATGGTGACTCATTAGCTTCCTGAGAAGTTTGAGCCGTTTTGATCGAGCGGTTTGTGAGGAATCGAACAGTAAAGTTCTGTCGAAATAGTATCATGTTATAAAAACAGCGATAAGGGCTTGATCGTTCCGAGAGTTTGGTTGAAGATCTGCTGGTGAAATTTTACAGAGTGGTAGTGATGGTGACACATTAGCTTCCTGAGAAGTTTGAGCTGTTTTGATCGAGTGGTTTGTGAGGAATCGAACAGCAAAGTTCTGTTGAAATAGTATCGTGTTATAGAAACAGCGAACTTTGGAAGGGCATAGATGCCAACTCAGAGATGATCTCTCTGTATGTAATACCTTAATAGAGAGATTATTCTACAGGCTATCTGCTAGCCTTGGTTTCATCTCATTCTGAGCTGTGGTTGAGGAGTGACAGCGAGGTAAAGTTGAGAGGTTCTTGCTCCGAAAGGCGAAAGAGTTAAGACTCTTTTGAAGAACAGGTCGACCGGGAGGTTTTGCCAGTGCTTCAGAGCACTTGATCATGGGTATGGAGAGTTGTTGACTGTATTTCCTGTGTTTGGATCCTCTCCATACCCGCATGCCTGTTTGTACGCCCAGTTGGTTTTGATTGGATTTGTGTGCGGGCGTTGCGCTTAGGTTTCTTTTCTATTAGGAGTGCTGGTATTTCTCTTGTGGTGAGGCTGGAGTGATGACCAGCAGACCCAAGAGTGCTTGCGGTGATGGCAGGAACAGGTTGCCCGTGCTTGTTACCCCGGTTCTATTCCTAGTCGAGTAGGAGAGAGATCTGCCGAGAGGACGTGAGGATATCGTAGCGAGAAAGGTTCAAAGTGTACTTGGAGATCAGAGAGAGGTTTGGGTGGTCACTGGTTCTGAGTCACAGAGTGCGACACGTACTCTCTACAGCTAGATACCCGGTGTATTCCCAGATAAGAAAGCACGTCACACGACAACGTGATGTCGACAAAACTCATTAACGAGATTCTCATATGTCAAGGACATCCTTCGTCTGAACAACGAAGAAGACCATAGAACTGGACTTTGCAGAACTGGAGTTTTGTGCTTGGAATTGACGAAGTAGGTTGAGAGGGTGACCTGATAACACAACTCGGTCAACTTCGAATGAAGTGATAAAGTATACCGAGCTGTTCACGCAGATGCCGATGGGTATGAATGGCTTCAAGGTATCTTGTTACCGAGATCGTTTAAGAAGGCAATCGCGGGGCTTTGAATACTATCTTCAAGCCATACAACATTAACTGGCAGGTTCACTTCGTCGAGCAGATATTAGCAGTGGAGAAGGCTCATTGGACCAAGATCTTTCATTTATTTGTGCAGAAGTTGTACGACACCTTCGATGATGACGGATTGATGTACTTCGTAGCTTTTGTTGTAGTGTTTTATAGGGATATGCATCTCTTGACATCGACCGAGAAGACTTATACGGTGTCATAGGATGTGAAGTTTGGTTTGAGAATACACGAGGTATCTGACTATAGAGAGATACAACGGGACCTAAGACCTACTCGAAGAAAAACTTATGCCCTCAATATCTAATCTATTGATCTTTGTCTTGGGTACTACTGACCTACTTGACCCAAGTGTAACACATGTGAATCACACAATATGACTTGGAGTTCAATCTATTCTAAGGAGGAGTCATACACATGCGAATGTCCACGGATCACTGAGTTTGCACGTCTCATTATCGTGCGATCTAACATCTCAGATAATGTGGACGTGTCACCTAATGCGCTGTTAAGCGAGTTACATGAAAAGATTCGCGAGACGTGAAAAAACAACATATTACAAATTCTCAGCTAAATTCACATGTGAGCCTTGTCACAACACTACAACGGATCGAAGACGTTGGAGGACGAAGAGTTCGAATTGAAGCCGAGGTCAAGAAGAGAGAATGTGAAGACGCTCACGATTTCTGCAAGAATAAGTACGCGGGTGAAAAGACGAAGAAACGAAGACGAGATATCATGAGGGGCTACTTAGTGAAGGAAGAAAAAAGCGAAGAAGTTAGTGATGGAGACTTCGGACGAAGAAGCTCATGATCATGAAGAATCGGAGGAACCTCAAGTGCCACAGAAGTCTTTGTCGATGGAGATTGTTGACAAAGTAAGACCGATACAATGCCGAGATCAAGAAGAAGGTGCGAAGCAGGAGGACTTCATACTTTGGAGAGTCAACTCGAGAGCGACCTAACTTCAAAGGGAGAGCCAAAGAGCAGGACTTCACCCCGAAGAAGTTCGTACTTCACAGCGCGATAAAGCTCAAGAGACGCGAAGTATCGGCAAGGACTTGTGGAAGTTTGAGCACACCTTGGAGTTTTTAAGTGGAGTTGCATTGCGAATCCTTGCAGAGTTAGACATGCAGCGGTAGACGTTTGAAGACGAAGTCAAGGTACCACGGAGCTTGTTGGAATAAATGAACTTTGTGGGTACTTCAGACGTAGAGGATGGTAAGAGAAAAAACACCAGATGATGAAGAAGTTGGAGGAGACTTCGGAGGAACTGAAAAAGTTAACTTCGGAAAAAGAGGTTTTATTCAAAGCGAAGTTCGAAGAGTAGGTGAAGTCTTCGCATCAAAGTCAAGACTTGGAGGCGAAGTTGAACTTGATGACTTCGAGGTTTAGTGATATGAAGGTTTAGTTTTGAGGTTTCATGACATGAAGTCAGAGAAGGATGAACTACGCGGTAATACTATCGAGTTTGAAGAAAGAGTTGCAAAGTCCGAAGAGATGAATACTTCGACAGTGCAAGAGGTAGAGTAACTTCGTGACAAAGTTGATATAGTATCGACTTCGTATTTCACCACCGAGGTCGATACTTCAGAGAAGGAGCTACTGACACACCTACGCATCGAGATGACAGTCGCACCAGACCCTTCAGCGAAAAGTAGAATAGTTAGAGTAGCTGAGAGGAATAGTTAGAGAGATGAGAGAGATTAAGGAGACAATTAAGTTGTCATTGTGTAGTATAGCTAAGAAATTGCAGTTAGGTAGAATAGATACTTCCTTTTCACATTTTAGGAGATCGTGATCGATTGGCAAATATGTTATTCCTTCTCCTTAAGAAGCGAGATCCGTCATCTTCGGGCGAAGTTGTATTTAAGCGTTGTGTTGTTCGTACTTGAGACCTCTATGTGTTTGTTATTTCTACTTTTATGAAGTTTACGTTGCCATTGTGTACTTGTCTTCTTCAGAGTTTTATCTATGAAGTTTCGTAGTTTGTTCTGGTAGGAGTAAGATTGGGTGACGAAGTTCTTCATAGTTTACATCTGAAACTAGAGTAAGAGTTTGAGATGAAGCCTGAGAACAGACCAACTACTACAAAGTTTGTTTGATGAAGTGGTTATTTCTAGAAGTTTCTTTGTTGGATAAGTTCTTCTTAGTATTGGACTTCGTACTTCGTGTTGGGTGAAGATTTCTTATGAAGTATTTCAAAGAATAAATTTAGTAGAACAACTTGGTGTGAAGACACATAGCGTTTATGGTGATAGATGCTACTTAGTAGCACTTCTCTGTTGGGACTTGTTATCCGTGGCTCTGTATCTTGGTAGTTTATCTGTTTTCTTGAGGTCTCTTTAGTATCTATTATGTTAATTTTCAAGATTTCAACTTTATCTTGTTGGATAGACATGAGTTTAATCTCTACCAGGAATGATTTCTGCCCGCAAGAATAAAAGATAACTATAAAGAATCACTTTTGTCACTTATTAACTACATTTAGATGATATTTACTTGCATCTCTATAAGTTCGATCCTATATTAATACTTTCGAATATCTTTTGGTTTTCTTGTGTGTTACATATAGAAAGTTGAATAAATTTTGACGCCGTTGATAGGAATGCGAATGCTGAATTATCCAATATTATTGAACATAAGTCCAGAGACATGTATGTCGACGGGCAAGCTTGATCCTCTTGGAGACGTGCAATCTGAAAGTGACAGAAGACGTGAACGACAAGCAGAATATCGAGAACAGATTCTAGAAGAAGCTCGTTGGTTGAAAGAAGAGCACAAGAAGAGAGAACGTGGGTGGAGAACACCTGATTCGGAAGAATAGAAGAGGAAGGAACTAAGCTTTGGTGAATCAAGTTCACCTCCGAGACCAAAGTCACTACCTCCAACCCCTCTCGAATCTGCTCAAAGAGATCTTGACTTCGAAGAAGTCATCACTCGACTAAGCTATGAAACTGAACATCAAGAAAGAGAAGTAGAGTGGAAACCCTTCCCTGAAGTTAATATAGTTTTATACCCGCAGTTGTTTACACCTGACCTTGAGATATGAAGTACTTCTGCAGAACCAGATCGAACGAAGTAGCAGTAACTAAGGCAGTAGAAGCTGTTAGTACCTTAGTAGAACTTTTATAAGCATAGGAACTGATCTCTCAAGCACTAGTATGGGAGCTTCTTCCGTTAACTCCAATTGCTCAATAAGACAACATTGTTTCTTATCCACAGCCAACAGCAGGACCATCACTATTTAAAAAGAGGTAAGCCAAAGCAGCAGCTGCGGCAGGAATTGCCCCTATTGTTCTTGTGTAAGCTATAGTACGAACACTGATTCCAACACTTGTCTAGATAGCTAACCAAGTTCCAAAAGCTACATGAGTTCGAAGTATAGTAGCTCAACCAACCACAAAACATGGTTACTTGACGTTCGGAGGAGGATCTTCAGAAGATGACGAAGATGCAGATGCCTACATCAAATTGTTCGAATCTGTATCAGTGACCAACAAAGAAGAAGCAGAGGTTGATAGGCTGTGAATTTTTCCAAGTCTTTTCAGGAAGAGAGCGCATAGCTGGTACAACCATGCTAACATAGTACCAAGAGACATCGATACCTGAGACAAGCCGAAGATGAAGTTCTTAGAGCGATTTTAGTAAATCGATTATGTCACGTCAGTTTGGTAACTCGGCTAGGTTGACCGAATGCGAAGTGGTGGACCCCAGTAAGGTCATTAGGGCAAGTTGGTGAGAGTGCCCACAAGGGATATACTTCGCAGGTAGGGGCTTGGAGACCTCAGTTCTTCAAGTTGAGCCTTCAAGCTCCTGGCTATGGTGAGTAGTCTTGAGAGTGAGATCTGGATTCTCTACGAGCACAGAGTGGATTTGGCTCGACTGTAGTGATTGTCTAGTGCTTGTTGGCAAGTGGAGTGAGTACATACCTTGTTATCACTTGAAGAACTCGGATTGAGAGGCCTGGTTTAGAGATTTCAGGTCGCAGATTGCTACCGGTGGTATCTTCGGAGTTGGCAGATCGTTGGTATCTTCGATTTGCGGGTGCGCACTTGCGTGGAGTAGTTCGTTTTGGGTGTTGTGATCGATCGCTGTGTGTATGGGTGTCGTCTGAACCTATCCGCAGTCGATTTGGTGGTGAGGTAGTGCGAAAGCGCTGCTGAAATTTCACGGAATGTGTTGAAGTGACCATTTTCGGGATGAAGTGTGCATTTGGGCGTGACAGACGAAATAGTCGACAATGTCAGGCCGATGTTGGAAGCGCGCTGGGAAGATGGTCCTAGTGCAGGAAGATTCACGAAGTTTGGTCGAGCCGTTTTTGAGTTATGAGAAGTCGAAATTTCTGTTGACGAGTTTTGTGACGGGTTTTAGGTCAGCAGAAGTGCGGCGTTTAGAGGCTTCGAGGAGCAGAGGTGCGTGAGTGCGGAGGCGTGAGAGCGGAGTGCAAGAGTGCGGAGGCGGAGCCCGAGCCCGCGTCCGCCGCAAGCCAGCTTGCTGGCGTGCGTGAGAGAGGTATCCAAGTTTCAGTTGTGTGGGAAGTGTAAAACCAGTAGGTCACCCATCCCAACACTATTTCTGGACTTGGACGCTTAACTCTGTAGTCTCAACTTTGGCTGTACCACTAGACCAATAGCTCTTGGTGTCTTACAGGGATGCGTGCAAGTACTTAGGGGCTGGTTTAAGGTAGTAGGAGACCTGCTCGCACGTTCCTAGAGGAGTGGTAGGGCGACCCCAGAGTACTAAGGAGAAGCTGCTGTTGTGGTAGTGTTTGTCTATGCCGAAAAGACGCGTATAAAGACAGTTGGTAGCAGTTGTCTTAGATGAGCTAGTAGAGCTATCACGTTGATATTTGGAGCTACTAGAGGTATGGACATCTAGTTAGTGACCTTAGGTACAAGTGATCATATATTGTGCATGTGGTCACCGAAGAAGACGCGTCAGTCCGGGTGGGGTTGGGTTTCTCTTTATGTGAATGTTTGAGTGTGGAGGGTTATCGTTTGGACTTCTTGTGGTTGGAACCCCTCCATATTCTGCTTCTTGTTTGTGCGCCGCGTTTGCTTGTGTTGGCGCTTGATTTCCAGAGTGAGTTCACTCTAGTGTGCTGTCGGTAGTGAGGCTGGAGTGATGACCAGTCAGACTATCTTTGTTTCTCTCACGGTGCAGTTGGAGTGACGACCAACAAACTGTGAGAGGCTGCTTGTGGTGATGGCAGGTACAGGTTGCCCTTACCTTGACCGTCCTAGTAGGTGATAGGTGAGCTCAGTAGGAGCGAGGATAGGCAAGTTGTAGTTACGGTGGTGACGAGGATTTCGACATTCTGGTTAGAGAGTGTGTCCGTGAGATTCTATCACCACGGAGTTCTCGGGAGGTTCTGGTGAGGACTTCTCGGACAGTGGGTATACACGGAGTGGGGTGAGGTATCGACGACCTACACCATTGCCGTTGGTTGTTCTAGAGGACGAGTCAGACGCAGACAGCGCGTTTTCTGGTGGTGAGTCTAGTATCACCATATCGTTGTTGTGGGACATGGACGAGATCTATGGGGCCACGAAGGGGCCTCGACGTTATTCGGATACGGTGGGTACCATTGAGCTGGATGACTTCATCCAGGAGTTCGACAGTTGGTGCGATCTGCAGCAGATGCGGAACCCACAGTTGTTCACACCTTTCATGGCGTGGAAAGGTTTGTTTCAGCACTTGGAGGGACCGCCGATGGACGATTACCACGAGTTCAGACGAGACTACGGTGTTGAGATTGAATTGTGGAGACAACATTGGTCTCCCAACTACGTTTCTATCACTACTGGTGCAGTTTCGGGAGGCGTAGCACCTACGAGGTCAGGTAGTGATACATCCACGGGTGGCGGAGTCTCTACTACCAGCGGTGCGTCCACTAGTAGTGGAGCAGGTGGTAGTGCGAGCGGGATACCACCAGAGTTTAACCCTGTGGTTCAGTTCTTCCACTGTTTGAGGAAGAATTATCAGGGTGTGCGGACCGACAAGTTGAAGAGTCTGCAGGAGTTCCAGCGAAAGACTGGAGAGAGCCTACGCGAGGCGTTTACTCGCATGAGGCGGTTGATCAGCGTTACCCAAGGGGTGATAGAAGCACAGGCAGTCCAGTTCTGGTATGGGATACTAGATCGGGAGCTGCGTAGGAGAGTCAGGGATGCCACTCTCCTTAGAGACATCGCTCCGACATTAGCGGTTGTCTTTAGTTTGGCTGAGCGGATAGAGCTCAACATGGTAGAGGAGAGGGTGGTGACTGCTGGGTTCAGCAAGGACGCATCACATGGGGCGACCTCCTCTTCTCGAGGATGACAGGCTACGCAACAGCGTGGTGGTGGTGGTGGTAAGGATCGTGCTGAACACTCGCGATCCCATGGAGGTGCTGGAGGATCTGGTGGGTAGAAGCCCATGCAGTCCTTCTCTAGTCAGCAGCAAGCAGGTCCTTGTTGGACTTGTGATGTCCTCATCAGCAAAAGGATTGTCCACAAAGGAGAGGTGGTTATGAGACATCTGGGACGTCTCAAGCGGTGCCTAGGCAGTGTGAGCATTGCGGGCGACCAGGTCACAGTAGTGACCGTTGTTTTGATCTTCATCCTGAGCTACGACAAGGGAAGGTTGATCGTGGACGAGACGGAGGAGCTCAGGGAGGGCGTGGTGGTCGAGCTGGAGGTAGAGGTCCAACACCTGGGAGAGGACCAGTTGGTCCACCGCCTGCTACGACGTCAAAAGCAGGTATGGCTGCTCGGATTGAGCAGTTGGAGCAGAGAATAGCTAGTATGGCTATGGCTCAGCGGAGATCTGGTGGAACAGAAGCTTCCACGTCTTATGGAGGAGAAGGAGGTGACTTCGACTTCATGGCTGGTGTGGCGCAGATTGAGGCATCTACGGCAATGACTCGGAGTGCAGTACGTATCTCTGAGCCACGAGGTGCGTCAGTGGAGTTGGATCCACAACGCGGGGAGGCTGGTAGACAGGCCAGACTTCCTCAATCATTCACGCTGTCGTGATGTGAATCATTTCACATAGTAAATGATTCACTTCTCTGTCAGGCATTAGTCTCTCTGAGTGAAGTTAAGACCTCAGAGAAGTCCATTTTAGGAAGATGTTATATATTTTGAGTCTTAGTAGGTTGATTACCATGTTGATAGGGCTTAAGCTCATGGGTTGTATTTGCGTGTCACCCATGCACGCTTTCTAGCTGATTTAAGTTATTTTTCGGGGCTGCGTGTCGTTTTAGGTAGTTTAAGTTTTACGCTGGCACTCTAGGGGGCTTGACGTGGTAGCCTATGAGTGTAGATAAGTTACCACATGGTTTAAGGCACAAAATGACAACCAAATGGAGCTATGAATTCTCATTGGTTCATTTTTATCTTTTGTGTAACTCTAAATTTAGAAACAGAGGTCTAAAGGGGATTTCGAGCAATTTGTGAAGGCACTTTGAAATCTGAGAGCACAGGGAGATAGAGCTCGTCGAGCCAAGCACTGTCAGCAAAAAGTTTGATCGATTTGGAGCAATAAAGAAGGAGTTATGGCTGATTGAAGTTCGATTTGTGTCAGAATTGCAGCACTTTTGTTGAATTTGGGGTTTTGAGTGTCATTTGCAGCAGAATCGAGAAAATCGCTTCAAAACTTCGTGGATGTGTTCACTGTCAGCAGGGCTACGTCTGTCTCCAAATTTTCATGTCAATTGAGTCAGTGAATAATTCAGGGCGACCGCTGAAGTAGAGGGGGTCCGAAAAGCTCTCAATCTGGAGCAGCAACTTCAGAGAGCGAGATCTGGAGTTCTGTGTGGAATCAGGAGGCCCAACTTCACAGGAGTGTTCATCAAGCTGTGTACTGCAAATCCTGTAAGAATTTCCCAAAGTGATCGAGCCAATTCCTTGTTATAGGTCGAAATAGCTGTCTGGGTACCAGAAACTGCCGTAATTTCTCTACTCAGAAAGTTTCTGCTCATATCTTAGTGCTCTGAATTGATCTGAAGCTGAAATTTCGTATGTGTATCCAGTAGAACCTCATTTACATGTAAGAGGAGTTCTGAAGTCTGAACCTTCACATATTTCTCAATCCTGAGTGTCAAAGTTCGCCATCTGATCTTATCATTGCTAGTTAAGCTTGAACTTTGCTTCCTGAACTTATCAGAAGAGCGTGGAGACTTATATGATGATTTTTTAGTATCACCGTGAGACCTGAAGCCTATCATGTGAGTAAACCAGCCATAGTCTGAAGCTCAACGCTTTCCTGAGTAGATTGAACACAGCCTTCAAGCTCATATCACAGCCAGAAGGTTCGCCCTTCCCAGGAAGACTCTCAACCTGACAACGCTATCAGAGGCATTGAGGACCACTTCTATGGTTCCTAAACGGCCTACTGATGGTGCAGTGGAGTTGGAGACATCGACATCCAAGAGTGAGGATAATGCGAATCAACCCTCGACGTCTGTGGATGCGACGTCGAATCCGATGTTGGAGACGGCTACAGTAGTTTTACGAGCCTCACTATTTTCAGCCACGGATATGAGGGCATTGGGAGTCAGCTTGGCTCCAGTGTTCCAGTTGGCAGCCACGCTCAGTGAGAGCGAGGATGTGGTTACCTCTAGTGCTGAAGTGGTTCAGCAAGAGACGGTAGATGTGTCCATGGAGTCGAAGATCAGGACAGCTACTAGTGGTACTTGGCAAGCAGCGGCCGCCAGACTAGATGAGTTACCAGCTAGGCCGGCAATTGACCGTGCTGGATTGACACCAGGTGTGGTGTTGTTGGACAACAGAAGTGGTATCTTCTGTTTGGTGGCACCTTCAGGGAAGGTGTATCGACCACAGAAAGTGTTGTTAGACTCTGGAGCCCAACCGTTGATGTTGGGGAAGGCGGTGTGTATCGGTTTGGGTCTGAGGAAGTTCGAAGTAGAGAGATGTCCATTCCAGCTACAAACATCTCTAGGGGGATCAGGAGGTACAACTCTACACATGACACGCGAGTTGCTGACGGTGAGAGTTAGACCAGATCATCCCACAGATGGTTCCATGGTGAAGGCCAAGGCTATCGTTACGGTCGTGGAGTCTTATGATGTATTGGTTGGAGGTGCTGTATTATACCCTATGGGGTTCGTGATCGACTATTGGGCAGAGACAGCATCTTATAGACCGGGTTGGCAGTCCGGTGAGGGACGAGTGAGCCGCTTACCAGTGCGGTTCAGTGCTAGAGTTGGGACAACGAAGCGTACATCAGAGACGATGGCATCCGTTGCAGGGTTCAGTTCGGTCATAACTTGGCCGGGTGAGTTGTTAGAGGGCAATGTCCATGCGGAGGATACTCCGGTTTTTGAGGAGGTGGAGGACATGTCTATCATGTCTACATTAGTACCATCTGCTTTAGATGTTCCACTCTGGAGTTTGAGTGGAGAGTTGCAGCAGTATGCTGATCGGTTGGTGCAGCAGGCTTGGAGTGAAGCCTTTGTACCGCCAGTAGAGGAACATCGGGGTGTTCCTCTTATTGGTCCTGTGACCTTAACACCGTTGGATACGACTCCCATTGCATGGCAGTATCCAAAGGAGGGTGTGTGTGTGCTGGAGCTATTTGGAAGGATCAGCACAGGTTTGGCTGCGGTGTTGCAGGTAGACATACAAGTACAACGATACTTGTATGTGGAGAGAGATGAGGTCGCAAGACGCGTCTCATTGCGTCACGTGGCACGTTTGGTGCAGAGATATCCTGAGTTGTTGCCTATATCAGCCGTTAGAGGATACCAGCAAGCATTGCCGTCAGATATTTCGCTGCTGGGGGCGCAGGATCTCACGTTTGTTGGCACCATTCACTTGGTGATAGCGGGGTGGCCATGTCAAGGTCACACGCTGTCGCGCTACTTGGCGGCTACATGTTATATTTCTACTCCGACGCTTGCGTTTAATAGTTATAGAAGTTAGCTTATATTACTTCTAGTCGTTTATGTATATGTTTGACACCTTTGCATACAGTGTTAACACTATTTTGAGTCTTAGTAGGTTGATTACCATGTTGATAGGGCTTAAGCTCATGGGTTGTATTTGCGTGTCGCCCATGCACGCTTTCTAGCTGATTTAAGTTATTTTTCGGGGCTGCGTGTCGTTTTAAGTAATTTAAGTTTTACGCTAGCACTCTAGGGGGCTTGACGTGGTAGCCTATGAGTAAAACTAAGTTGCCACGTGGTTTAGGGTACTAAAGGACAACCAAGTGGAGCTATGAACTCCCATTGGTCCATTTTTGTCTTTTGTTAAACTCTAAATTTAGAAACAGAGCTCTAGAGTGGAGTTCGAGCATTTGGTGAGGGATCTTCGAAATCTGAGAGCACAGGGAGAGAGGTCTCGTCATGCCAAGCACTTCCAGTGAAAATTTCGATCGATTTGAGTCAATAAAGACGGAGTTATGAGCAATTGAAGTTCGGATTGTGCTAGAATTGAATCATTTTGGTTGGATTTAGGGTTTTCAGTGTCACTCGCAGCAGATTTGAGGAAATTGCTTCAAAACTTCGAGGTTGTGTTCTCCGCCAGCAGGGCTACGATTTCACAAAAAGTTTCATATCGATTGAGCAACTGAGTAATTCAGGGCGGCCGCTGAAGCTGAGGGGGTCTGAAAAGCTCTTAATCTAGAGCAGCGACTTCAGAGGAGGAGATCTACAGTTCTGTGTACATTCAGGAGTCCCAACTTCACAGGGATGTTCAGCACCCTGTAGACTGCAAATCCTGTAAGAAACTTCGAAATTGATCGAGCCAAACTCCTGTTATAGGTTGAAATAGCCAGCTAGGTACCAGAAATTGCCGTAGTTTTCTTGCTCAAAACTTTTCTGTTCATATCTCCGTGTCAGAATTTGATCTCAGGCTGAAATTTCGTCTGTGAGTTCAGTAGTACCTCATTTGCATGTAGGGGAAGTTTAGAGGTCTAAACCTTCATAGTTTTCCTCTCCGTGAGTGTCAAAGTTCACCGCTGAATCCTATTACTGCCAGCTGAATTTCGCCTTCTGGGTATATTACTAGATCTTACACATCTGTGTGAGTGTTTATAGCCCTATTGTGACCTGAAAGCCAACCTCTTGAGTGAACAACCACAGCCAGAAGCCCGGCGCTTTCCTAGGTAGACGGATTACACTCCGACAACGCGTGCTGGGAGAGGTCAGGGTTTGCATGACCCACGATCTAGGATGTTTTGAGAGATGTTGCGAATCTTACGACATCTCCAGATGCATCAGATGGATTCTCCAGCGTACATCTTGGAGAATGTTCCTTTGTTGGGTGATGCTCGTGCACATATGATGACGAGTGTGCATCAAGTTCGGTCTTGGGTTGGACCAGCAGTGTTGTTGGATGCAGCGAGAGTAGGATCTCGTGCACATCGTCCACGGTTGTGGTGGACGAACTTGTTACCGAGAGAGGTGCTTAAGCGCGCACACGATGGAGTGAGACGACCAGCGCATCTCACGGTTGATAGCATCTTGGATGCAGGACGACGATCTCAAGTAGTGAGAGTCGTCGATAGGTCACCCATGGCAGTGGTGAACCTAGTGGGACGGCCCATGGTAGCGTTACCCACTTTGGTAAGCTTTTCAGCGTCACATGCTTACAGAGATGGAGGATCTGGGCTTGTGTGGGATGCTCAATTACGGCAATTGGTGGAGCCCAATGCCGATGAGAGAGAGCGAGCGATGGGTTTCACTACGGGTACGACGGCAGTAGCTTCGGTGTCGGAGGCTTCACGTCGTCAAGTGTTGGGTCAAGCAATGGACTTGAACTGCTTGACATGGATTGTTAGCCTTGGATTGGCTGAGCAGCGTCGGATGCGGTCGACGGGTGTTACTGCTCGAGCACTCTTGAGCTCTTTGCCTACCGAGTCGGTGGAGGCAAAGGCTGAGGACGAGGCACGTAGAGTTCGTCATCCTTGGACATCATGAGATGTCATAGGAGAGACTGTGGAGCTTGCAGCTAGAACTGCAGAAGTTTTTCGCACAGTAGCGGTGGAGGTTGTTGGTGGTGAGCAGAAGGAAACTGTTCCAGAGGCTGCAAGATAGCAGTCAACGACTTCGTCTTCTACCTCTAGCATGGTGACAGAGGATACTTGAGAGTCGGAGATCGGACCCAAGCTTATAGGAGAGGAGAGACGAAGAGTTCAGAGATTCCTGAAGAGCTACAGGAATTGTTTTGCCTTTAGTATGAAGGATTTGGGTACCTTGAAAGGACCGGGTATACGGATCGACTTGGCTAATGACACGCCAATCTTTCGACGTCCTTATAGGTACAGTGACATGGAGAGAACCTTGATCCAGAGTAGGACTCAAGACTTGGTGGAAGCTGGGTTGGTGGAGATGTCGTATGGAGAGTATGCATCTGCCACAGTTATGTCAGCAAAGAAGGATATGTATGGCAACTACACGAATAGGCGTATATGTGGAGACTACCGTCCTATCAATCGACAGACGAAGTCCGATAAGTATGCCATGCCGACACCTGAAGAGATCTTTGATGCAGTGGGGCATGTGAAGGTCTTCAGTACTTTGGATCTTCGAGCAGGGTATCATCAGTTGCCGGTGAGAGAGGAAGATAAACCCAAGACAGCATTCTGGGGGATTGACTCTCACGGCAAGGATTGTTTGTATCAGTGGCGGTTCTTATCATTTGGGTTGAAGAACGCCCCTGCTGAATTCCAAAGAGTGATGGATAGGATCCTAGCAGGATTGGATTTTGTCAGATGCTATATTGACGACATCTTAGTCTATAGTGCTACAGTGGAGGAGCACGAAAGACACTTACGGGATGTGTTCGAGCGGTTGAGAGCTCATGGGTTGAAGTTACACCCTGGGAAGTGCAAGTTCTTCCAGGAGTTGGTAGAGTATCTGGGTCACACCATCTACCCAGGTGGGTTGGGTGTTCAACAGACGAAGGTCGAGGCCATTGCACGTATTCCACACCCCACAGATGTGAGTCGAGTTCGAGCATTTGTTGGTTTGGTGAACTTTTATCGTCGATACATGAAAGGATTTAGTGCAATTGCGAAGCCATTGACCAAGCTGATGAAGGTGGACCAGGAGTGGCAGTGGGAAGATGAGCAAGAGCGAGCTTTCGTGGAGCTCAAGGATAGGTTGACATCTGCTCCCATCTTGAGGAGACCCGTTAGGGGACGTCCTTTCCAACTGCACACTGATTGGAGTATGTTGGGACTTGGAGCAGTGCTGACTCAGCATGATGATGAGAAAAAGGAGTTTGTGGTGGCGTATGCCAGTCGCTCCAACAATTCGACGGAGGCGAGGTATAGTTCGTACGAGGGGGAGTGTTTAGCTGCAGTGTGGGCTGTTGCACACTTCCGATGTTATCTGTTTGGGAACCTTTTTACTCTCATCACTGATCACCAGCCGCTCAAGTGGTTGATGGAGTCCGACAAGCTTACAGGGAAGCTTGCACGATGGGCTCTGATCTTACAGGAGTATGACTTCCAGGTAGTGCATAGACCGGGAGTTGCAAACCTAGATGCTGATGGGTTGAGTCGTAACCCATGCACGAGTCAGCAGGATCAGACTAGGGCTCGATGGCATGACGAGGTTGATGAGGAGATAGTGCCGGAGTGGCATGCATCTGCCTTTCTTTGTGTGTTTGCCATGAACTCTAGTATGGAGGGCCAAGTCGTATCTTTCTCAAGTGAGAGAGTAGATGACGAGACTCCAGATCCTGAGGGTGGAGATGGTGTTCCAAACCAGTGAGATATCCATGACGATGTGATCGTGATGGAGTATCTACGTACTGGCGTGGTGGTAGACACAATAAGTGCCAAGGAGCGATATCGTGTCTTTCAACGAGCGAAGAGATTTCGACGAGAAGGACGACATGTACTTCGAGTGTGGGATGATGGGAGAGTACGGATAGTGCCACATCCATCCCAGAGGGCACAGTTAGTACGACATGCTCATGAGGAGTTGGGACATTTTGGAGTGAAGCGCACGCATAGCTTACTCCAAGAACAGGATTGGTGGCGTGGTATGCACGTCGATGTGCAAAAGTTTGTTGCACGATGTGTGGTTTGTGATCGAGTACGAGCATCGTTTAATGCTCCTACTCCACAGTTACACCCCTTATCGATTATGGGGTTGGGCTACCGTTGGAGTTTGGATTTTGCGGGACCCTTACCGTTAACTGTACGTCACCATCGATATGTGTTGGTGATGATGGAGCACTTTTCCAAGTGGATTGAGTTGGTGGCATTACCAGACAAGGCGAGTGAAGGGACAGCGTATGCATTCTTAGATTGAGTGTTGAGTCGTTTTGGAGCACCACCTGAAGTGCTGACAGACCAAGGTACAGAGTTCCTTGGTGAGTTTCAGATCTTGTGTGATCATGCTCTGATTGATCATCGAACTACATCTCGAGATCATCCTGAGGCGAATGGTTTGGCGGAGAGGGTAGTTCAGACGGTGAAGAGAGGATTGCGTAAGTATGGCTTGCAGAAGGGCCACTTGGGGGACTGGGATGTGCAGTTACCATGGTTGGCTATGGGCTACCGTTTTAGCCGACAAGCGTCTTTGGCTTCCTTCTCATCGTATTTTCTATTATACGGTCGAGATCTAGATCTATCTTCGGCCATTCGTCGTGATTCTGCTGAGGTGCTGAACCTTGATGACCCGGATATGTGGGTGAGAGCATGTTCTCAACGAGCAGAGACATTTCGAAGAGTTATGCCCATGGCTTTTGAGAATCTAGCGATTGCTCAGCATAGAGACACGTTGCGATATGCAACTATCCGAGGAGGAGGTTATCGGCCATCGATTCGCAGGTTTCATCCTGACGATTATATCTATCTGCAGCAGACTGCACCGACGACATTGGATGTGACCGCAGGACGTACTATTTTACGAGTGCGTGAGGTGTTACCTTCTGGAGTACTCATGTTAGAGGGCCGTGATGGTGTTGTTTGGAAGGACCATGTGCGTAATTGCGCGCCATGTCATCTTCCCAACATCGATGGTACCGTTGACCCAAGCTTGGCAGTTGTACGAGCAAGCTTGAGGTGTATGTTGTGTGGGTCTGCTGGTGGAGCAGTCCGTATGTTGGTGTGTGATGGTTGTTCGAGAGGTTGGCACATGTCATGTTTGACTCCTCCTCTCACTGTCATTCCTATTGGACGGTGGGTTTGTCCTCGATGTATATAGCAGGGATAGCCGATTAGATCTTTGCGTGGTATGGATTGCAGACAGGCGACTAACAATGGGGCAATGTAGCATCCGGCCTCCTGATCCTTGCACCCATGAAGGTGTATATCACGTAACTGAGATATGGAGCTATCTGGAGTTAGAGGGACCTAACCGTCAGTTAGGGGGGCGATTGTGGTACACTTGTGTATGTGTATGACATCGTCTATGTGTTATGTGTATGTGTGGTGTTCCTTTGACAGCGATGTATGTTGTGTAGCGATGTGTATGCGCACGACAGCTGTCACGTCAGTTTGGTAACTCGGCTAGGTTGACCGAGTGCGAAGTGGTGGACCCCGGTAAGGTCGTTAGGGCAAGTTGGTGAGAGTGCCCACAAGGGATATACTTCGCAGGTAGGGGCTTGGAGACCTCAGTTCTTCAAGTTGAGCCTTCAAGCTCCTGGTTATGGTGAGTAGTCTTGAGAGTGAGATCTGGATTCTCTACGAGCACAGAGTGGATTTGGCTCGACTGTAGTGATTGTCTAGTGCCTGTTGGCAAGTGGAGTGAGTACATACCTTGTTATCATTGTGGTACACTTGTGTATGTGTATGACATCGTCTATGTGTTATGTGTATGTGTGGTGTTCCTTTGACAGCGATGTATGTTGTGTAGCGATGTGTATGCGCACGACAATTACAATCGCTAAGTGTTGGAAAAGCTAACTCGAATGATAAGGAAGAAGAAAGAAAGTTTGAAAGATTAGGTACAAAGATTTTACAATCTGCTGGACAAAATCTCAAGAGTGGGTGCAGCCAACCCATATTCCATGGACCAAGCTATAGAATGGCTGGTCACAAGCTTACCTATAGAGAAGGAGATTTGGTGCAATCGAGGAAGGATAGACGTCATCGAAGAAGTCGTTGCTTCAGCAGAAGTATTCGAGGCATCCACCCTCATAAGTAAAAGAGGTTGGATGGAGGATAAGAAGAAGAGGAAGAAAGACAAAAAAGACAAGAAAGAAGAGAAATCAAATCGACGGAAGAAACAGAAGAAGAGTCGAAGGGAACCTTCTTCCTCTGCAGTGTTTCAAACGAAGAGTCGTCTTTGACCAAAGTCAAAGAATCTTCTTCGTCGAGTTCATCTTCTTCGAGCGAAGAAGAATGAAGAGCACGACGTCTTTGTCCAAAGCCCAGAAAAGATCAAAGGAGAAGAAGATGAAGTCAAAAGCTCTCAACTCATAGAGGAGATGATCAAACTTTGCGGATCTAAAAGTACAGATAGTGCGATCACCTGAGAGGAGGAAGTCACCTTCTACATCCCGACCGAAGAGAAAGCCAAGAAGATGGCAACTATTATGGAGGATATCGAGGAGGAAGAACTTCTGAAGAAGACTGACACTCCAAAGTTACCACTAGACATAACGGACAAAGTTCACAAACTTCTGAAGAAGAAGTTACTATGAGAGAGTACTTCAGCGAAGAAGATACAGACAACTTTGGTCAAAGTTCCAGAGACTTCAGAAGTTCTGACTTCGCCCGTTCCAAACAGACTTCGTACTTCGATCAAAGAATAGAAGACTTTGACGAAGGAAGAAGAGGTTCCGAAGAAGCACAATCGTCTAGAGTCTGTAAGAAGAGAATCTATGGCAGTACCACACTATGATGTGGTGGGAGATTTAGAAGCACATAAGGTTAACACAAGTTTCAAGCAACTCATTGAAGATAATAAAATTGATAGAAAATTGTTGCTTCAAGCGTTGAAGAAACCCACCAAAGTAAGAAGATCGAAGTTGTCTTCTCTATTTCATATTGAAGTAGAAGATCTAAGATCTCTGGAAGTTGAGATGGATGTTGCAGACTACATAATAAAGAAAGTGCTAGTTGACTTCGGATTAGGAGTCAACATACTTACAGAAGACATGGTGCACGTGTTGGGCTTCAGTAAGTTTCTTTTAAACTCATCTATGTTATCTTGCGTCCCTTGGTTAAGTCTGGTTATCAAATTTTGATTGGTAGATCGTGGCTGTATGGTGCTAAGGTGTTAACAGATTGATACTGACATCGTTTACAGTTTGAAGATCCACAGAAACCGACTAATAAGACTATGGTAGTATCTTGGAAAGAGAATAACATATCAACGTGAGACAAACTCGACTGATGCAAGATACACTTCAAGATTTGACTCATCAACTAGCAGCGCAACTAAATGAGAAGGGGACCCCTAGTCAATGATCAACTATCTTCAGTGCTACGAAGTCGATGAAGAAGAAGATGGGAACGAGACCGAATAGCAATCAGAGTTGTATCACGAGAGTGCAGAGACCAGTCATACAGATGATATAGTACTTCTAGGAGCATCCCAAGACCTGATGATAAGTGAGGAAAAGAATTTAAAGATTTCTGTTGTAGTGCAAGGAGAGGAGTATGATGCAGACCCACTATCAAGATATTTTCGCTTAGACTGTGGAAGATATGAAAGGGATACCTGCGTAGTGGAGAGAACACCATTTTGATCTCATTGAAGGATCAGTACTTGTGCGACAAAGACAATATCGACTCAATCCAAAATATTCTTTGTTCGTTAAAGACGAGATAGATAAGTGCTTAAAGGTGGGTATTATTTTTCTTGTGTTAAGTAACGAATGGATAGCACCTATCGTAGTGGTACCTATGAAGCAAATATGAAAAGTAAGAGTTTGTGAAGACTTTAGGAAGCTTAACGCAACAATGAAGAAATACCATCATCCTTTATCTTTTACTGATCATGTATCTAGAAAAGATTGCTACAGTTTTCTAGATGGATTTTCAGGATATAATCAAGTGTCCATTAGAGAGCAAGATAAGGACAAGACTACATTCACTATAGATTGGGGTAGTTATGCTTGTCACAAAATCCCTTTTGGACTATCCAATGCACTAGCTACCTTTTAGAGGATGATGACATCTTCTTTTCAGGATTATTTGCAAAAATTTTAAGAAATTTTAAGATGATTTTTGTGTTTTTGACACACATAAGGAACATGCAACGTGTTTAGCCAAGACTTTTCAGAAGTGTAGGGAAGCCAGACTGGCTTTACATCCCAAAAAATGTTTATTCGTGATGATTGAGGGAATACTTCTTGGATATAGTATCAGATCGGGGCATAGAAGTAGATGTAGAGAAGGTTCGTGTGATACTCTCCCTACAACCCCCTACTGATATCAACGAGCTGAGAGCCTTTCGGATATTACAGAAGATTTATCAAAGACTATACCATATTGTTGCGCCATTGACAGAATTGCTGAAGAAGAAAACAAAATACCATTGACACGAGAAGCAGCATGAGGCATTCGAGACGCTGAAGAAGAAGTTAGCAGAGGCATCTGTGATGCGACCGTCATACTAGGAGAAATCATTTCAGGTGTACATAGATACTTCTACGTTTGTCATTGGAGTGGTGCTCAATTAGAAAGATGACGAGAAGAGAGACCACCCAAATCTGAAAGCTGCTACCCACTATGCAAGTAGCAACTTTCAGCAGCAGAGAAGAACTACACCACTACTGAACGTGAGGCGTTATGAATGATGTATTCAGTAAAGAAGTCCAGACATTGTCTTCTTGGCTATGAGTTTGTTTTCCATGTGGATCATTATGCATTGAAGCATCTGGTAGAAGTCAGACTTGTCAGGAAGGATAGCAAGATGGATGTTGTTACCTCAGGAGTTCAACTTCACAGTTCAGATCAGACAAGGAATTCACCATGAGAATGCTGATTATTTGTCTAGATTGAGGATTGGAGAACGAATGGATACAATGGCAGATGACTTTCTAGATGAAGAATGTTTCACTCGACAGTAGCACTAGCCACGAAGTACTATGATTTGTATAGATACTTGCAGACACTGCAGTGTCTAGAAGAAATGGATGCAGAACAGCGGACAGTCAATACATCAAGCAGGATCGTACGAGTTGAAGAATAGAATGTTGTTCAAGAAGGGACCTGATGAGGAACTACGAAGATGTATGGAAGCTCATGAGATACCACAAGTGGTAGGTGCATTACACTCTAAATCTGAAGGTAGACACTATGCCTTGAGAAATACTATGAAGAAGCCATCAAGAAATGTGATAATTGTCATCGAGTGGATAAGCCTACGTCAACCACTCAGTGGCCGTTACATCCGATACTTTCATTATCACCATTCGAGAATTGTGACATTGATTAAGGTCCATACAACTCACAACAGGTCGCACTAGGAGAAGATACATTCTGATAACTACTGACTATGCAATGAAGATGGTTGAAGTAGTAGCTACCAGAAAGATGACGCATCCACATATTGATTTTGTACACTCAAATCATTACTCGATATGGATGTCCATTGGGGTTGGTGAGTGACCGATGTACTCATTTCTTGAACAAGATGATAGAAGAATTGATAGACTATTTTGGTATAAAACATCAGAAGACAACGCCGTATAATCCAGAAGCTAATGGACTAACGGATAAGTCTAATGGAGTGTTACGCAAGATTCTGAATAAAGTGACAATAAATCATATTTACGAATGAGATACAAAGTTAACGATTGTCTTGTGGGTATTTCGAAATGCAAAGAAGATAATGACACGCCAGACACCTTTTTTCCTAACGTATGGCATGACACCGATTATGCGAGTTGAATTTGATGTACATACTTACAGAATTTTGTCTGAAGATAGATTGTCAGTGGAGGAGAGCCAGTTACTATGACTCAAGAGTCTTATGACACTTGAGGAGGATCCTGAGGTATCCAAGAGATTAACGGAAGCTATCCAAATGAAGCGGATAGAGAAGCACGACAAGAAGATACGCAAGATGGACATTAAAGATGAGGATTCAGTGATATTGTATGACAATTGATATACTAAGTTTTCAAAGAAGTTACACTTATGTTGGATGGGTCCTTATAAAGTAACGCGTCGTTATAGTAATGGTTCTGTTCAGTTGGAAGAACTTGATGAAACCTTGTTAGCCACTCGAGTGAATGGATGGAGAGTCAAGATATATTACTCTTGAGTGTTCGCGGGGTCGCTTCACAATTGAGAGGGGGAGTATGAAGTATTGGATTTTCATTTTTGGTTCATAAATTTTTTGTTTTTGTTAGTAAAGAAGTAGATTAGTTAGCATAGATCACAAGATAGAATAGTTTTAGTTGTAGTATAGAGTTTCTTTGCTGAAGGATTATATTGAGTAGAAACACAAGAACTACGAAGTGTATATCTTGGGTATGATAGCCTGGTTGCATTCTACAGACGAAGAGTTTTTCAGGGATACTTTATTTGTTGAGAATGGACGTAAGACGAGGAAGATATGACCCTCGGAAGAATGACTGAAGTAGAGTGGCGGTTAGACCTTCTTTTCTCAGTGCTGTGTATTTTTCTCTTCTGTAAACTCTGAAACTCTGAATAATTCAAAATAGAATTTTCTCTGAAAAGTCCTCATATTTCAGTATCTAAGAATACAATTTGTAACAAAGGTTTAGACATAACGTTCGCTCTAGTGTACATGGCAAACCTTAATATTGTTTTCATTGGGTCCACTTCCAAATAATGAACCAAGTAAAATTGTTTCACAACCAAACAACAAATCAAAACATCTAGAACTTACATGCGATTTGGTTTTCAACGTTCAAAAGTGAATTCTGAAGAATCAAAACCTACAGCAAATTCAACATCCAAGAGTGACTTCTAAACACACACTAATGAATGAAAATATTCATGAGCAAACTATAATCCATAACGACAAATCAAAAGAAGTGGATTTAAACATACACCTTAACGTAAACTTTCAAAGCATTTATTTTCTCATTCAACTTTACATCGATATGTTACTAAACAATCACATATACATGTGCATGTATCACACAAAATCATAAAAGGCAGCCAACTCTGTTCTATCAGCCGATGGAGAATGTGATCCTTGAACCCAAAAGAAGGGTGTATAGATATCAACGTGAAATTCGCTACTTCCATTGAGAATCCAAATTTTTTCAATAGTCCATACCATGCACATCGAATCAAGATAGTCAACATGCATTGGAGAACTAACATTTGAGTTTTAAAAGTGAGTTTAAGTATTAGCAGCAATCAAACCCTAAATTAGAATCAAAGGAACATGTACCCAGCTTCAGGAGCGAAGCATCAAGCAATCCTAATGATCTGATATTCATCATAAAAGAGTGAATCCAAACATATAGAATAAACCAAACATCTATACTTGATTCATGTTCAAGAACCAACTGTAAGTATGAAAACAACCTTAAAACATCTCAAACTTAATAGCGAACTGAAACCTTTGATTTGCAACATCAAGTAACGAAACTAAACACTAACAGAAATTCAACATACATGAGCAATTTCTGACCCTAACATCAATTCGAACATTCATTAGCAAGTTGTAAGCACTAACAAGAATTCTGAATAAAAAAAGCAAAAGCATACCTTCAAAGCGTATTCTAAAGGTTCAACCCTAAAGCGATTTAAACATTCAAGAGCGATTTCAAATTCCTAACATCGAATGAAATTAAACATTCAAGAGCGATTTCAAATTCTTAACATCGAATCAAATTAAACTTTCGTGAGCACACAGAATATAAGCTATGACGACAAATCCAAGAGCAAATTAATGTCTATCCAAACCCTAACAGCGAGTCAACATTCAAGAGCGATTTCTAAATCCTAACATCGAAGCGAAACTTTCAAAGGAAAGTTCATACAAAAGTAGCAGTCCGAGGTGATTCTAAACTATCAACAACCAACAAACCTTAAATGAAATAGAATAGAGAAGGTGAAGTACTTGCAACCGTAAAGATCGATGACCAGGGGTAGCCATCAATGAACCTCCACGAACTTAAGACTTACCGCAATGAACCAGGATATGTCACAAAATGACTACATGTTCATCGATCCATGTCGTGTTAGCAAATGAAATACCCACAGCGATTCCTAAGAAAGATCAGGACTGAAACAATTCCTTACAGTGAATTGTATCTACCGATCACTTGGTACTCTCTAGATCAACTGATCACTCCTCTCATCAACGTAATAAATTCTTCTTCTCTCAAATTGACAATTCGTGACCGATCTTCACTCCTCCTCTCTTGACTCTAGACTTGTCGTTGCTATTGAAAGTGTCTGTTGAAACTCTTGTGTCTTGGTTTCTAAGTTTATAGCGAACTTTGGTGTCAAATTGATCTTAACATTCCTCAAGACCTAAGAAAGCACGTGGTATCGCAGTTCTAGTTAACACTACAACTATAGATTATGTACTCTGTCAGTACTATTCTCAAATTAAAAAGTTTGCAGAAATAGAAGTTCTCTCTAAACCAGCTTAGAAGTTCGCTCTTCGCTCTGCATAGCAAATCCTGATTCTTCCCCTCAATGCAATTTTTGTGGTTATTATAGTAGGTCTGAAGTTAAGAAATATATGTACTTTAGCTCGCTCTAGCTAATACCAGGTTGATATTCAACCTATTTGATGTTTATAATGCAACAGAAAAACCAAATATGTATAGTTGCTAGTTCATAGTTGACATCGATAAATTCAAAATCTCAAAAAACAATTCTTAAGCAGAAAATAGGAAACAGCAGGAAAGGACTAATACGTATACTTTACACGTGCCAAATTATATTGATTTATTTTATAAAAATATCTAAATATCTAAATACTAAAAATAAATACAATAACCACTCAAGAATAATATGAAATATTAGCATGTGTACATGTACCATTTCTCAGATAACTATAGGGGCAATGTGCACGTATATCAATAGTAGTGGTTGAGTTTTCTAAAGTACTAAATATTTAAAAATATATTAAGCATTAGTAATCACTTGAGATTTATCTAGGGAATTAACTAACACGTGTAACAGGTTTAAACAAAAAGCAATGCCTATGTTATATGTATGTATATCATGTAGGCATGTCACAAAAGTATTGGTTCTTTAATATAACGCTAAAGTACCCATATGTTTAATACTATATTAAATATACAAATCTAGATTCAATAATGATAAATCACTCGAGACGTATACGTGATGATTTACACATGATCAATCTAGAACAGTGAAAATTTTCTCATGTATGAAAATATATTTTTTATATTAAATAAATAATTACTTATATAAATCTCTAAATAACTCTATATACAAGTATATACCATGCAAAGTACACTGGAATTTTATGTATATACTCATCCTACATACTTGATGTAGTATTTCCTATATATCTTCCCTGGTATACCTCTTTAATAACCTACACTCCATGCTAAGTATATAAAAACTTTATAGTCTGGCATAATACCCAGATTCCAGGAATATGATAAGAAATCATATACTTCTATATTAAATATTTCTCCATTAATTTTTCCTATGAATTTTATAATAGGAGAAAAATAATTCTGATGTTATTTTCTATGTAATATAAGGAAACTAGTTTCCAACTAGGAGACTTGCTAGAGTTGTTGGCAATATACGAATTTTTCAGAAGGATGTTATATTATAGAAAAATTCTGAGGAAAATTATACTTTCTCTAGGTCGCAAGTGCTGTATTTTTGCTGTGAAGTTATAGTTATCGACTTTGATAACTATATCAAATATAATTATCGAGTTTGATATCTATGTTTTGATTTTTACTGATATCAAGAGATTTTTTTTGATATCAGTTTGAAATTGTTGATAGACTACTCATCTCCTTTTCACACCCAGTACATTAAATATCTCTCTAAGCGTTAATGATCTAATCTTCTTTCTAAATTACTTATCTTTGACTTGGATGTACAAATCTAAGACGACAGTATACAGCTGTTACTTTTGACTTTGTAAACTCCGTAAATAAAAAACCCATGACTCAATCTTGAAGACACTTAGCATTGATTTGCGTTAACACGTTTACTAAGCTAAATGAGTTAAGATTTTAGAACCTGTTAATTACATATGTAATATGTTAAAATTCACACAGATTGCATGTCTAACATGAATGATTTAATTTCGTACAGCATACATCTGTACAACTTCCTAAAGAAACAAAAGTGAGTAATCATTGAACAATGATCTATATCACAATCTCAGGTTGTGAAAGTTTTCGAATGATCTTTGTGCAATATGAAATGAAGCACAGATAATAGAAGGAAGAAGCGAAATGGGTGGGTATATAACTAAAATATCTTTGCCATCACGGAGGATTTCCATGCATATAATAGATTCTGCCTCTAGTCTAAAACTCTAACTTCCTTGCATATTTTATGATGGAAAAGGCTACACATGTTTAATTTATAGCCTGAACTTGCCGTTGGGAAAGGATACTAGGTAATAAATAGAACTGTCAGTAAAATATGATGGGCTAATTAGCAGCGTCATGGATATGTAATCTTGCCAGGCGTGCGTATATCGGAGAGGAATAGTCTATTAGCAGTCAAGAACTGATATAAAGAAAATCTTTTGATATTAATAAATATCAAAAATAAATATCGAACTTGACAATTAATTTGGATATTTATAGATCTAGGGTCGATATTTATCCCTGATATCAATAAAATTTTCTTTATAAATAAAATCTTCCTGGTATCAGTTGCTGATTATTTATCTGCGGACTTTCCCACATCTCCAGGGCGATCCAGCTATCACTTAACACTTGGAGATAACCTTACTTTTTCCTTTCAGCTTAGTATATATGTTCTGCTTAATAACACTTATTTCTTTTCCGATAACAGCAAGCGGGAAAGAGTTCCCGGTGAGAGTGAAGAAGCACCGGTATTTACGGAATTCTGATTAATATATTATTAGGTGATCTTAGAGTTCATGAGTTTGGCCGTTGGTTTCATAAGACTCTTCGATCGGGGTCCCTCTTGGACTCCACGTGGAAAGCTGATCACTGCTCAAGAGAGTCTGATCCTTTCAGCCTTTCAGATTTGAGGCTGGCTCAGCGTCTGTTCACGGACACAGTAGATTTAACTTAACATCTCAGATTTCAATCCAAGTTGCCACAGTCCTCAAGGAGGTTTGTCAACTACCCCGCTCAGAGCATGCGCAGTTTGGAGGGCATTATAGAATATCATGTAAACTGATGCGCCTGCTTGCATGGAGTCCAACTGGAGATATGTAGAAGAATGAGTAAAACTTCTGAACTGTACGTTTCTAGTGCAGCAGCACTTAATATGGGAATAAAACTTCTGAGTTGTAGATCCGGGTACCAGTGAAGCAACATAACAGGGACCCTAGGTCCTGGAGATTCTTTAAACGGTCGTATTCTACTAGCTTGAGATCCTACGAAATATATATATAGCTCGTGAGCCTTTGCATGCTCGACAAAACGGAGATTCCTCCCCTCCGGTGATCATAACTTCATTCATTCAGACACCACGTTTTCGAGCGACAGGAAGAAAACGTACATGACTCAAAAGTATATTTTCATGGACCCCACACACGACAAAGTGCTGCGTATATTATTGATAAGTGTTGTGGTGCAGAAGTGACAAGTCAGTTACTCGCTAGAGTAAATACAATCGACAAAGTCGTATGGTCACCGTGATGGATGCATGCGAGCGATGTGAATCTGCAGTGGTTTGGACCGGACACCAGCTAAATTAAATGGGGCTCATGAGCAGCAAACTTGTGATAGTCCTCAAGCTTTAAATCTACTGTCCAGTCACTACAGTATACGTAGCTTTCCGATGTGGTTTGTCTTCGGCTGGGCGGTCGGGTCAGACAGAAAACAAAACTTTCTACTGTTTGGCCCTCTTTCTCATAATTCCTTGCACTGCATCACGGTACTGTACGTTGAATCTTTGACGAAATCAGCTCCATCACTTCTGCGCGCTCTAAGACGAAGCTAAGTTTCTCTGGCACACTCGGCGTTTCAAGTTACCTTGACACTTTCGGGACATAATGAGCACAGCCAGTCTGAGAACTAATGCTGGGAGAATTGCTGCCTTCCCTGCGGGGTGGTCCTTCCTGTATATCCAACAGTCTGAGAATAAACGAAGATGAGGTTACAGTTCTGAGCTGATCTTCTTCACAGGAGGTATCCAAAAACTTATTCAGTTCAAAGCTTCATCCTAGATGATCGGCAAGTTGTTACAAGAGAACAAGAACAAGAGATTTACGACGAGAAATCAGGATATAGGATATCAGCTGATTCAGTTCAGGTTAGTGCTCAGAGAAAAGGTGTTATATGGACACAATTTCATTCTCATTTGTTCCCGACAGTTCTTTCCGGTCCTTTATCAAGTACAGTTTCGGACTTCAAATGTCAAACCTCATCCAGAATCGTTCAGTTCGAATGTCACGGTGGTGCGGTAGTACACTTGCTCAATTGATATTGGTGCATCCTGGAGAAGTCACCTTGACACAAGAAGCATGCTGAAATATCTTCAGCTCCGGGGGCGGGTGGTATATATGTAGGGAAGAGTATATATGTATATAGAATAGAATAGGCAACGCAGCATCCTCAGATCCGCCGAACCGACAAGAAGAATGTTGTCTTCCGAGTAGAAACTATAGAAAATTCGCCGGATAAGATACGTCCTGGAGATTCTGGGACAAGAAACCCAGGGGCCGGCGCGTCCTATCCTAGCTTAAGCCCGAGTCTCAGAATTCTCTGTGCTAGCTTGAGCTGAATGTCCAGACCGAAGAAAAGCCCAGGTTCGAAGAGTTCAAAGCGGTTAGGTGAAGCTACAAGTTAATGGTATAAGTAGATATTAAGTGACGGCCTGCCCATCTGTGGGCAGGTCTCACAAAATCGGTGAGAGGTCCCACTCAGAAGTCTCTTTCTTGACAGACTTTGAACTGCCATTGACTGCAGTCTCCAGCACGCCCTCGTTATATAAGGACTGAGCTCGAGAGTGCATCAAGTCCTCTCGTATATACATGTGCCACAGGACATGCTCTTGCCTGACTGGTTGTTAAGCCTTCAAGACTAGGAGTAACCACCATACTGAGTGCTACCTTGCGTCTGAATTGCACTTGAATCTTCTGACTGAGTTGTACCACGGACTCTCAACAAAATTCGACGAGTTGCTGTGAGGTCCACCTGTTGCTGGAGTTAACGTAAAAAACTAGTGCTAGAACGTACAGTCCAACATATTATGCGTCTAGATGCGCATGCTGTCCACTGAAAAGTGAACCCTTTCTTTTCTTCGATGTCACACCAAGTTACAGATATTTCTATTCGTGCTTGGATCTTCAGGTTGCGGCTACATGGAAGTCTGAGAACGTGGAAGTCTGGATCGAGGGTATCGTTCATAGGAGCTGTGAGGGGATCGGGAGAGTGAGTCATGAGCTCTTCAAAATTCCACATAGTATGGAGAATTGCTTGGACTGTTTCGCACATAAGAACCACGACGATTCGTCGTTCTCCACGTAGAAAGGGATGGGAGCCCCACTCGAGAATGTATAGAAACGTTCAATGTATGATCATTCTTGGATTCTAGATTCACACATCCAGAATTTGTGGTTTCCACGAGTGCTGCTGGATGCTGCGGGTCCCCGTGCATCGCTGACCACGGACAGCGCAGTACTTTGGACGGGCCGCGGGATCATCTTTTCAAAGAGGAATGGTCCCTTGATGTGTGTGGCCGTCACTCTCGATGTGTAGGAAGTTTCGGGGCTTTTACAGAAGTTTGTTGTGGGTCAATGCCCAGATAAGATTGCTGAGTCACAGTTCCCCTAGATAGTAAAAAAGCTGTAGATTACTTCGGGATTATGTAAGTAAGTACTCTTGGGTTATGTCTATAGAGGTGAACTTGCTACTCCAGAGTACAAGCCAGATAATGTTTAAACTACCTATTCTTAAGTGTGTGGGGGATGGGAGCTTTAGGCTTCAGATTGTACTGATCGGACAAGAATGTTCTGAACATGGTGTGAGAATAGGCTTACCTGTGAATGTAGATCGAGTGTCTTACGTTGGTTGATCGGTGAGCGTTGTTGGAGAACAGAGTGAGTCCGGACCAAGAGCAGTAGTTAGTACGGACTCCGTGTTAAAACTCTTCCTAATGACAGAAAAAGCTATTTCTTCTTCTCCTTCCATGGGTGACCGTAAACCCAAAGACTTTATTTCAGTGGAGGTAATTAAGAAGACGATAGACCGACCAAACTTCGGACAAGTTTCCAGAAGCATGCACGGGCTGTTCGAACGGAAGATTCGATTCTGCAGCCGAAGGAAGGGTGGGGTACAGTTCAGTGAGGTACCGAGGAAATTTACCTGTTTCGTATGCATGTTTATTCTTCCGCTGAGCCAAGAACGCATCAGCACTGTCGTGGACTCATCGCCACGAGTATGATCGCCAGAAACGACATTTGCCGCGTTCCAACTCTGCCCAAGTCCATCCGGTGACTTTCTAGGATGTTGGAGTGAAATTTCGATAGTACGTTTCCTAGTTGACGGTTCAGGGCCAATTGGCACTTCCAGTTAGGTCCCAAGTCGCTATTCTGCCGAACGTCCATTGACCTGCAATTTATATTTCTACAGACATCCGCAACTCCTTGGAGTTCTAAAGTACTCAACTTAAAGTCTCTGTAGTAGCTAATCTGCCGTGAGAACACTTTCTGGAATCCGAGGTCTTACGAACAGCCACGCGGTGATGCAATTCGAGAAGCTCCCACCGAAACCAGCATGATTTCTATTACCCCCAACGTCCAGTCTCTGCTTTCTCCACTGGAGACGTATACAGGGAAGCGGAGGAAACATCACCTAAACTCTCTCCATCCTGGAGATGATAGGGCGTGGTAAGATTTCTTTCGAGGATGAGAATGGTTCCCGTGCCTCTGTAGATGCTAAGAACTGGCCGGAGCACCCGCATGGAAACTGGGGTAATTCGGATTGACAGCAAGGCAGCAAAGGCTATTGCCCAAGTTGACAATTCTTCGGAGCTGACGGGATGTTGAGGAACTGCAGGTCCACTTGCCCGGTTCATGGCTGAACTCCCAAGCACATGCAGAACTGAATCTCAATCAAGGGCTGACTGCACCATACAGGGATCTCAGCAAGAAACAGGGGAACAACTTGATACACAACAGGGCGCATCCTCCCCACCTGAAGCAGCAGCAGTCTTGTAGACAAGCAGTAGAAAGGTGGTAAACATGTGGGGATCCGCGAATGATGGACAACTTGTCCATACGGTGCACAAGAGTCGAGAAGAAATGTCAAAAAAGACAGGGTCAGGCGACTGAAAGGAGGCGGGCGGACGGCCGGCGCTCCATCCATTCATGGGGTGTTCAGTCTAGACCTGACAGAGAGTGACTCCCCAGAAACGTGTTTGCGATAAGCCCGAAAGGGTCAAGCCAACCTTCGTGACAAAGCTTACTTTGGCACTTCGCTAGTCAAACTGGTCCTGTGGGATCGTTTCGTGGGGACTCGTCTGTGGACTTTCTGGTCACTTTCGACCCTGCTAATCCAAACCTAAACTTACCTGTCCCTAGCGTGATAGTCATAGAACTATCATACCATGAAGACAAACCTTTTCCTCGAAATTTCGGTGGTGTGAAGACGGACAAGTATCCTGCTCGTCTTGCAGTAACCACACCACAATAAAAAATTGTCAGCTAGATTCGCAGACGCGCTTAGCTTTGGCTCCTCCTGTCTGCACCTCCATATCCATCAGCTAGAAAATCTAAGAGCACAGATCCTACCGTAAACCTTGAACCCTGACAAACAATATTACGGTAGCCCTGAGGATATTAGCAGCAGGTTCGCTTTGTCATTCTACAGCATTAGTCACTCAAACTGGACTCTTGGCGGGTCATGTGCAATGTTTTCGTCTTGTAGTGGCAAGAACCTCTTCCGTTGCCAGTCGTCAAAACTATCCACTGCCGTAGTTGAGGTATATCACACTTTTGAGCATTTGACAATCAACTTTGGACCGTCACTCCAGTCGTTCATTCCCGCACTCCTAAGTAGCACACGGATCGTATACTGACCTGCAGTCTCTTGTCCGCCGCCCGTTCCGAAGTACTTCTTATCGTTTTTAGATACAAGGGAACGTAACTCGAGAACCGTGCATATGTTCGAGACCTAAAGGGCCAAACCCCATCGCTTTTTGCAGTGGTCACAATACTAAACGAGCGCCTAAGAACAGCTTTCAGTTCCCTCTGTAGGAAAACATCAGGAAGCTGAAGATTCCCGTTGCAAAACACCAAACACCATCAAGTGTCTTTCTCACCTCGTTCTGATGCAGAAAGCAATGCTCCGACGTCTTGCAGGATTTTCCTTTTTCGTGCAAAGTTCTTTGGATAGGCTCCCCAGAAACATTTGTATGTCGGAACTTATGCTCGAGTGCCTATCGGGTTCGCGCACCAATTTTATTAACTTATCGCGCGCCTCTGATCGTTTAGTTTTGTACTGCATGGGTATAAATTCAGTTACTAAACTTACCGAATCAAACTCGCAGACAAAGTTGTTTGATGCCTTTCAACGGAATACTGAACCGAAGAATGTTAGCCAAACCAGATTTTTATCTCGTTGCACAAGTAAAGAAGTACAAAGAAAAGACGCCGAATATATCCATTCATCTTTTCTAGTGAAGAGGAGAAGTAGCAAGAAGAATCTGAAGTAGGACCACAGTAGTCATCTTGTCTACAATTCTAAATAATATCGAATTTCTCGAATATTCTCTGTTCTGATCCCAAGTGTAAAGCATGTCTTATCTCGCGCTTGCGGTTGGACTTTTCTTTAGCTATCAATCTCACTAAGTGCGAAATGAAGTCTTGCGTGAAACTGATTGGCAGACCACCTCACATCTAACTTTGTTTCCTTTTCCGTTTACAAAGTTCCTTAGTGTCGTCGGCTTAACCCGCTTCTTGCGCTGGTAGAAGATTTTAAAATTAAATTTCTTTTTTTCCCTTTTCTTTTCAACACGATCGCAGTGTGCCGGCCAAACTTTATTACCGGCTAAGGGGGTCACCCGAATACATAGGGCCCCATTGCAGGCCCGCGATAACCCTTAAAGCCGGAGGCCTCCTGCTCGGTCCAGTTCCCCAACCTCGTTTGTGCACCCCAGAGCCGCGGCTCAGTCCTTCTCTCGTCCTCCACGACTTGGAAATTCTTGATTTCTCTCGCACAACATTTCTCATCGTCTTCACTCATACGGATCGACCTATTCGCCAGATGGTGCATGCACAGGGTCAGATTATGCTCGTTATCATGGCTGTTCTCCCTCGAGCGTTTTTGCTCTTCCGTGCTCTTCTTCTCGACATTGACCACGAGTTGCCGCTCACGTTCCTGATCCTTCACGCTCAGAAATATGCTTATAACATTTACACTTTTTTTATAAGAGAAAATGAAATTCACTGTACATAACGATATGAAGGATATGAACCATACGCGTAACGAGCGAGGTGACATTCGGCTGGTGTATAAAACCTACGACTGATGACAAATGATTAATTTAATCTAATATCAAATTAATTATGACCAAGTCCTCTTATCCTCCTGAAAGTACTCAAACTCTTTTGAGTTATAACCTTAAGTATCAAAAAATGATTCTCAAAATTGAACTTTATCTTTAGAATGATCTATTGGAAATCCAAGAATGCTCATTTTTTCCTTTTCAAATAACACTTTATTTTTTGGTTTTGTCAACCGGACCATTCTCTCATCCTGGGTCATCCTGTGGCAACTCTTTGTCATAGACATGAACTAAAAGGGAAAGCGATCATTTATCCAAGATATTAAACTGGATGCTTTGTGCAGAAATTTACTTTACCCGTATGTAATACGTTTTGCGGACTTGATACTACCTTTCCTAAGATTTCCTTACTCGATCGCACCTCGGATTGCAATCACAAATTTAGTAGGTTCATCTTCATGTAAAAGCATTGCACAAGACAAGTAAGAGATTGCATGGACTGATAATCGTTGTACAAACAGTGTACTGAACTTTCCGTGTAGATACAAGGTTGCTGACAAGAGAGTCTCATCTTCAAATGATATGGTGTTTTGATCGGTTGAATCTGCTATTACCCGTCAAATTTGCGACCAAGTAAGGTAATCTTAAAAGAGATGAATCAAGTCAAACAAACGTATTAGAGTTGCGTTCAAATAAATTTCTGATGCTTTCCGAATAAGAAGTAACAAGCCCAGATCCAAGCTACTGTACAACTACCATAAATAAAGTTGCTAATATTTCCAGAATTCCCAACCACTGCTAGAAAGGTGAGTGCTATCGAGAAATAGTGAAACTCTTGCTCTTACTCGTGACATGCTACACAGAATCAACAATTCAACCTCCTTAACAAGAATCTTGCATTGGAGATTCGGTCTGTTTGCATCGTCTATGAGGCTAGTACTAACACACAAACCCTTTTGTTGACAATATTTGATGGATCGGAAGTAACTCATGGCAGGGAAACTGCAAGATGCTTCGACATACATGATGAGCCTCGAATGAAAGAATTGGGTCCTAGAGCTAGAAACCTTAGCCGACCAACGAAAATAAATTTTCCTCATGATCTAGAATGTGATGTCAAGTTTGGCACTTTGGTATTTTGTATTAGCAGCGGTCAGCATGATTGACTATGTTGTAAAGGATTTTGGAAATATAACTCTTTCCTCTTCTTTTGTATTTTAGAGTGATTTTATTTACAATACATCATCCTCTGCATGGATTATCAAACAAGACATTTTATAAATCATAATTGGTTAATAAACCATGATATATATTAAATTTATATATTAATTTGATAAACTTTACATTTTAAATAATATTTCTAAAAACACAATTCAACTATTAGATCTCCTCGTAAAACCATAGAGACTTTATATTTCTTTTATCCTTTAAGCCATGTTCATAATCGTGACTTTCTCATTCCTAAAAATTCCATTCCCCTTGGTTCCACCTCGCAAAATCTTTTAGGACTGAGAAACCACTCCCTCCCATGGCTTATGCCAATAATGAAACGCTATCTCGTATGCGAAGCAAATTTGTTTATGAGAGGCAGAAACTATTCCCAAACAAATTCGTTACTGCAACCAAAGGAAGTCATTCCGCTCATCTCGTAGCTAGAGCAGAAGGCATATGCATATGTTTGTGAATTCATACTGTGTAATCACAAGGCTGCGTTATGAGTAACAATATCAATGAACTTGTATGCAAATTCACTTTTCCATCTGCAAATGATGAAGGAAAATATACTTGCCCTTTACTTTATGGTAACATTTTTCCCATGATGGTTTGGTAATAAATTACCGTGATCAATTTATAAACTTTTCATTCATGAATAGTTGTGTCTTTATGTTCCCGTAGCGTCGCATGTTTGCACCCACCTTTGAACCGACCTTTTATTATCCCGATTTATTATTAACGGTGAAAGACAATGAAATTTTGGATCTCCACCTGTAAAAGTTATCCAATCATTTCAGTTTTTGAATTTTCTTTCAAATTGCTGCGGGGGGAGTTTACCGTAGAGAAACCCAAAGTTTACGAAAATTTGTGGTCGCAATACTTGAAACGGAAAAGCAACACATATTGACTGCAACGTGACATATGCTGAATGACTGAGTACAAGATTTGCGAAACGCTAGGTCTAGTCATTGACGGTTATCACAACAACGGTTTTAGAAACCTGTTTCTTACACAGGTTTTTGAAACTTGTTATATATATCCGAAGCAGTTCAGTTGGCAAGTCAAGGTTGCAGAATGAATATGCTTCATGGTTGCGTGCATGTTCACTGAAGTTCTAGTAATGTAGTACCCAGAAACTGATTCTTGTTGGCAGCGTGACAAACAAAATGTAGTCAGTCGTAAGGTCCCACGCCTCGGGAAAGTGAAAACTACTGATTCGTTTGAATCTTCTTCCCCTATGCGGGAATTATCCGGAATCCATATTTCCTGGAGTAGGAGTTTTACTGCATTGGTTTTCTGTACCCACTATTTCACTTGACCTGGGAGTGTGTATTGTCTCATTCTTCACCTGGTTCATCAACATCAAAGACTGGTGACTGGTGACGCTTTCGTACCTTTTGGGAAGCTGCCAGATGCTGGGATCTTCCTTCTTGCACTTCCTAAGCCGGACACTGGTGCAGCTTTTCGTTCTTCCTTGTGATCACCTGTTCGGACGGGATGAATCTGTGGCTCATGCGTGTGGCAGACTGCTTGCTTTTAGGTCAGATCGAGTGCAACTCGTGGAAGCACCGCATATATTACTTGATGAGCTTCAACAGAGTCAGTATCTGACAGGCTTAGAGATCAGAAGGCGGATACCTACAAGCAATCACGTTGTCGCAACTGCCAATTCCTTATAACTTGCATATTGTTTCGATCTCGCCCCTGATCCCCAGCACAAGGAAATGAAGACACCGTACTTCTTTAATTTAATCGGCGACATGTAGAAGCGTTGTGAAGATTCTGAGAACGACAAGCAGGAGCGAGCCATATGTTAGTTGAATACCAGTCAGAGGGAGATGCCGTGGGATCTTTCATCTAAACTTTCCACATCGCAAAACATGATGTTCTGAAAAGTTTTGTTGCTGTGAGTTGCCCCTGACTGGCGGAAGGTCGGCCTCACTATAGCATGAATGAGAAATTTATCGACTCATGAGTCATAACGACTCTTACTTACTATGCCACTTAGCAATTGATGCCTTACCTCCACTGCATTCATAGACATCCGCCAGCGATGGACGAGGTTCATATAAGATTGGCCTTGCTCTCATTTTTGCTACATCTGGCGACACATGTTCTCCACTGATTATACCTACCAGTGCAGATTTTCTTGACGAGAGGCAGGCCCTTCATCTTCCTTCCTCTTCTTCGAGGTTTTCTGTCCTTTGAACCAACAAACAAACAAGGCTTCTGCTATTCGTTCAGTGAGCAACTACTGTACTCGAGGGACATGTGTCAGGCTATGACCAACCGGGAAAGATCTTTTAGTCAGGAAACAGAAGATCTATTTCTGTTTGCACTGTGATAGACACCGTCACCTGTTTCTTCCTCCCAAGTACTGCCTACGTACAGTCCTGGTACACAGTAGGTGTAAAGTTTATCTGTTTCTTCAGGACTGAAAGGGAATTGAACTCCACCTGACTTTCAGACCAGAGTGAGTGAGTGAGCGAGTGTTTCACTCCTCTGTCATACTTTGCAGCCATTACACACACACAAGAATGAGTGCCGGACTGTCCATACTGGTACAGGAGTTACGGTTCTAAAAAGGTTCTGTACACAAGAACAAATTTTACCTGCAGACTCGAGATCCAGTAAAAGCGACAGTGCTTTTTAGGACTGATAACCCTCCAACGACTCCTCTTCCGTAAACTTGAGAAATTTTCACTTTCTTCTCAAACTTTCGGAGTGTACTCATCGCTCATTTACTGACACCAAATCATCGATGAATGTCAAGCATCGTCCTCTAGTGGAAGTTGCATGACCACCACGTATGGAAAACGTGCAACCCTGACCATTCACTGAAGAAGTTTCAGTAGATCGTGAGCAACTTAAAATACAGCAAAGTTGACCGCTCCATTACTTGACCTACCTTGACCTACTTGTGCTGTTTGCCGATCAGAAGTGGTTCAGAGGCTCATGAAGCGTACCATGACACTTCACAAGTCACCACACTAGACTAACGAACACGAGGTTAGGCTTGAGTGGAAGGAATGGGTTCTACGGTCCATACACGTGGGCTGGCGCTGGTCCAACACAGAAGGAACAAGGAACAAGGGAATTCCTCGGTGAAAGAACGACCTAACGAGCGAACCTAACGTCTTGGTTCGCCGATTTCCCTGACGGCGACCTGACGACTAACAGAACGCGCGGTCTGTCTGTCGACACATCGGATGGCCTGGTCTCTTTCCTGCCGGCTGAGACTGAGTTTCAAGTGACGACCGACGACCTGACGTACGTTCGCATCACCGGTTCCCTGTCTCCCTCGTAGACGCGGATTCATGTCTTCTGATGACGAACCGAAGCGTTCAGGTTCCCGCCACATGCTCTTTGGAAAGGCAACGTAGCGACGTAGATCATCACCCCGCGCCCGCGAAGTCCCTCCCGGCATTATGTCATAACGTTTTGTGAGCCCGAAGTACCATTCACTCATTCATTCCCCAGTACTGCTGTGCTGTGTGGCAGCTCTCGGCCGGGTCGCCAGGTACGCGCTTCGCCGTCACGCTGGTTGACACTGACCGCAGCAAATCGAGCACCACCTTTGCCTTGACTCCAACCGCAATCAACTGTGCAGTCGGATTTTGGATGTGGTAGCGTGATATAAACATCAGAAGTTGGGTAGGATACTTACTGGACTTACATACAATTCACACATGCTCAGAGTCATACTCGGTTCTGTTGCTACCTTCACTTGCAAAACATGGAACTCTCCACCATAGAAAAGAACTTGGTCACGTAAGAGTATTTTCTTTATACTTTTTGGTGAAGACGTTGGGGAAACCGCTTATGGTATTATAAACTCCCAGCAGATGGTGATATGATATTATAAGAACAAGAGAGTATTTAATTTATGATCAAACTTTTCCACTTGGTCTTTCCTAGACTAAAACAACAATGGAAGGAATTATAATAAATTAGAATAAAATAGATTATATTGATTCGTTGAAGGAGGTGAATATATAGTAAAGCAATATATATGCAAAACGGTGGTTTTGGGAAATTTCCGGTAAAGTGAAAATGCCTGTTTAGTAACTTCAGTCTTGATATATCCTTGTCGACTGAATTTTTTGACAAAGAATCACAATTCTGCTGATACTAAGATCTCGTCATGTCACCTTAGTATCTCTCACACATATAGTCTGATAATACTACTAGTCACAATGTCTTATATTAACTGTTTACGAAAATGAATATATATTCGTTTAAAGCTTTCTGACAATATTATGTTAAATATAATCAACTAAATCTAAAAGGTCAGCAAAGAGGTGATTATACGAGTTAAAAGTAGTAAAATAAATTGTTACAATTTCGGAGAACTATCGATAGATTTTTTGAAGTTGTATCTTCGTTGATTTTATGTCTACCCTCCGGGTTGGTTCAGAGAAAATTCTGAAAATTTCAGTACAATGGGAAAGAGATGAAGACTGTGATATGACTAGAAGTGAAGTTTGGATGCATATTTCATCTCTTCTAAGTTCAGAAGGAGAAATATGCAAAGAGGTCTAATTTATCTCTTAATTTTTCTTCTTGGAAGGGTTAGGTTATAAATTAAAGCTTTGAAATTAAAAATATTTTTACTCGTGAGATGCACATGTCTTTATACCAGAGAGAGGTTTTGTTCACATGAGTCACTTATGAGTTTTGTGCAACTCAAGTGATCATGTGTAATCACGTTACCAAATGCATTCTGAATTTAGTGAAATTAATTTAGAGAACTTTGTCACAATTTATAATTTGCAAACCCAGTCCAGCACCACTTTTCCATGTGACTCTGCACTTTAGAAAATCTATATTTTTCACTAAATTTTTTGAAAAGATATCATAAGCAAATCATGGACAATTATTTTGGTGCCTGTTTTAACGTTTTTCTTTTTCCTCCATTTTTCTAGAATTGCAGTTTGGATGCATAATATACCCACAACATTCGAGTCCGCATCTACCTCAAGGAGCTGTATTTCTTGTCGCTAGACTTGCTTTGTACTGAAAATATAATTTTAAAATAGTTTATGGTTATATAATTTAAGTATATACAGTACAGTCGTGAATAGACTGGAGAAAACTAGTCTCGATTAACCCAGAGTATTCTTGCGTACTTATGAGGTTCAATTATGATTGACTCATAATTGAACCTTTTAACAAACTTAGAATTTAAAATCTCTGAATAATTATTAAATATAAACTGAATAATTTCATAAAATAAAATTATTTATTCCAGAAGCTCTAGAACTAATTACTTTTATCATTGTACTACTGTATAATTACGTTAAGATACTCACACTAAGGGATTTGACTGACCATCTGAATTGCTGCACTCTAGAGAGCAAAAATCCTTGTGATCTTACTACCCGATCACTCTTCTTAAGAGCATTTTTGCTATCTTCACTCTTTTGAGTCTTTTCAGTGATTTCAGTTACTTCTCTTCTAAACTTGTTGGATATTATTACTAGCATTAATATTAGTTATGATTCGTTATCTTTTTGTGTATCATATTTCTGAACTTTTATGTTTTGAGGATGTTTTTAACTTTGTTTTATGTTCATTGCTTGATATCTGTGACACGGAAATCCTTGACATTTCACTGAAACTACTAATATATTTTACTAACTGGATATTTCTCTCTAAAACCTCACTTTTAGTCATTTATATTTCTTTATCCGTAATACAACGTTTTGATTTAGCATGATTACCCACCAATTTGACAGGTCCATACGCTCTTGCAGCAGTAGCTGGAACTTTCAAACATAGATAAAGGACAAGGTACGGCAACGTACGTGTTTCAATAGCTCGTTGACATTTCTCACGTATACGTTTGCAACGTTTTTGGATATTCTTCCTGAGATATTGCCATTTCTTTTCTGTCTCGACAGAGCTTCCGAACTTCTCTAGTAGTCTTGAAAGCTTGAATTTACGTTATAAAAGTCTGAAAACAGGAGCAATAAGCATCCTCGATCGATTTCGAGAACTTTTGCTCCCTTTTTGTTATCGGGAAAAGTTTAAGTATTAAATAAAAATTATATACTAAGTTATCAGGAAAAAATATATTCATATATATGTTTATCGATAGTTGGACCTACCGTTGTGAGCAGTCCAAACATAAATCCATAAATGGAGCACGGATAAACATGTCTTGGAGACTACAAGTGTAACAGCTGCTAACAAAAAGTAATATATTATATATAAACTAGTTTTTCTTGGAAAACATTTCAAAATAAAGTAATAAAATAAAGTAAAATATATTATTAATCAAACTATGCGAATATCACTTGAGGTGATAATACTCTGTACTGTTTCAAGTGTCAAGTAGTGACTCGCAGTCCAAGCGTCTCCAAGCTGATAAGAAATTATCTGTTTCGGCTTTGGAAGAATTTCGCTCATAAGATTATGTATGCGACGAGCATAAATCGGTCAAATGGGAGTATGACACGATCGAGGTCACATTATGGAGTCGAAAGACAAGACTTATCGAAGCGCAAACCTGAAAGGGTTCCTAGAGCGTCGACTTTTCCTGGAGGAAGGGTCAAATTCAATACAACTTCGTCAATATACACACAATATATATAGATGTCTTTTAGAGAAGGCAGCCTCAAAGTGATGTCAACTGGCAGAAGAAATTGACGTAGTGAACCACGTAGACCCAATGGAAAGGTGCCGGGATTTGGTGTCGCGCCGTTTTCCATTATCACCCAGTAGCCGCCAAATCAAGTCAGCTTACCAGGTGATAGTGTTGGTATAGTACACGTATTACGCTGAGACGGTGCGCGGATGAATACGACCGGGGTTTCAGCAATGGTCGGTAATGCTAACCCTGCCCTAGAATTGCGTTCAAACGAGTGAAAGGTTGCCGCTGAGTGCTATTTCTCTTCAGTCTGGGACGCAGCCCTTGGTTTGTTCTCATGGAAGTTGGACCGGGTTAACGGCTTCCGGTAGAGTTCAGGCGCCGCCGTTCGCCGAGTCGCCGACGCCTATAATCTCGAGTATGTAGTGATAGGAGCGTTCAGACGACCAAACCGTATATAAAGGACACGGTCCTACATCGGGCGACCTTTATGTAGCTACTACAGTTATGTAGTCGGGGTGACGCACTTTCTTCATTACCATGTTCTCGACGGACGTCCACTTTACGTTTTGTTCCACTCCGTGTCGCGAAACTCCGAACGACGGAAAGGAGATATATATGAGCTATATCTTTATGGCTTAATCCGCCTTTTCCTCTTATTTCCCCAAATAAGCAAATACTTCCATGAAGGTCATAGTAGAGTGCCAAAGAAAGGAGCACATACGTACATTCGGGGGAACTTGCTCGGAACTTGCTCTCGACTTTGATATTTCGTGTTGGGATTTGTTTTCGAACGCCTATTCTGGACGTACAGCCATCCTTCAGTAAATTCAAGTCGATGGAAGCAGAAACAAAGAAACGAATTTTGGCAATGGCTAGATAAATCGGTACAATTGTATAATTCAAGTATAATCGTCATTGATTTCTTCAAGTACAGTAGTGGTCATCCAAATTTGCTTAATCACACCTTCAGTAGGTTTGTTGAGCTTGATAACACCTTTGACGGGTTATTAATAATAAAACCAGGCACTTTGTCTTTCTTTTCATCATTTTATTATTTTCGATCGTGATTAAATACCACTGCTATTTAAATCATTTAACAGTTAAACACATCAGACGATACTTGCTTTGAGAGCTGATGTGTGCAATTCGAAGTGCCACTAACATAATAAAGTGACTGGTTTTACAGGTGATAGCCCGTCAGGGGCGCGATCAAGAAATTAATTGTTAAGGAGAATATGATCAAGCTGAACGAACCACTGGGGGTGTAATCAAACAAATTTGTAACAGTGGTCACATTATAAACATACCAAAAGAGCATTGTGGTTGTGTAACTTAACACAAAAGGATAACGCACATAACGATGCAAATCTTTAGGCTAGTTATGGATTTTGATTGATCAAGCAATTAGTTCTAAGATGACCAAGGGTTAACAATGTTAGCTCAGGATATGACCGATGGAGGTTGTGTAACCTAGTCCTTCGAGTACGAAACTAAGTAACGTGGAAGCTTAGAGCAAACACGTCGGATGGGAAGCATCGCTTGTCGAAAAGGAAAAGAAAAATGTCTACATCTTGCGAAGTATAGGTACTCACTCGCATGGGCATCCGGTAACTATTCGAGTCATAAAGGATTCTGGAAATATAAAGTTTCTTTTCTTTTGTATTTTAGAGTTTCTTTGTGTACAATACATCCTCCTTTAAGCAAGATATTTGATAAACTATGATACGGTTGAAAAACTATAATCTTTATATGATAATTAGATAAATTCTTTAAACAATGGATTATAAGCAAAATATTTGATAAACTATGATACGGTTGAAAAAATATAATCTTTATATGTTAATTAGATAAATTCTTTAAACAGTATTTCTAAAAACATAATTTCTCATCTCTAACCATTCCACTCCCCTCGGTTCACTCGGAAAGTGGTTTATTCTATACATATGTCACAAGTACGGAAGATTGGATTCAGCAGGCTCTTGTGCACAAAAGCCAACTTGAACAGACCTTTCGGCACAAAGTATCATGAAATGCCCGTAAGTATAACTAATGAGTGCGTTGTAGCCATATTTTATTAAAAATTACAGGTCTAGTGTTTAGTCATATGACACATTGCAATTAACGATAAAGACTTCACTTTGAGCTTTCACACTAAAACACATTAAAATAAACCTGTAAAGGAAAACTTAAAAATAAGGCTGTTGAATCCAGAAGACAAAAGAGATCTTTTGTGCGCAAGGGACTGTTCAACCCAATATTCCCCCAAGTACAAAGACCATGCGAATGATTGGCTGATGAGGAAAACAGCATCTGTACTTGAAATCTTTTCCTTTTTCTTTTCTTTTTGTTTCGTTAAAGGTGATAGTACTTGAAACCTTTTACTGCTGATGGGAGTAGAAGCTTGGTTTCAGTGCGAACCGTGCAATGGCATGGCTCGGTTGTGGGTAGTGGGTCAGAGTGTATACTGTAGTGGGATGATGGGATCTCCAATCCTTGCTTTATCCGGATGCCTTTTCGTTTGGATGGTTTGTAGTTGCCTGTTAAAGCTCCAACGGGGGGTTTCGAGCCCTCAGGCCCCTGACCACGTCGTGGTCGGTTACTCTGACGGGCGTTGAAACTTGGATCGTTCTCGCTCTCTGATCAAGCTGGTTTTCCCGATGGTACCTGACTAGCTTTGAATGCAGTCAGGACATCACGTCCGCATGTTCTCCTCATTAGAATCAAGACATTATCCTCTTCATTTTGTTCGTGTGGTGCGTTTTGATCCTTGTTGTTGTGGCGTACTGCATTTTTTTAGTCGTCGGTGATAGAGAGTGATGTAACTCTGTACGCAGTTTCTTGCATTCGAAGGTCGATATACCACTAGAGGATAGACTCGAAACTGACAGGAGAAGCTGTTAGAGAGTCCTTTGTAGTGTCTTTTTGTTAACATGGTTTGTCAAAGTCTTAAAAAGTATTTGGAGATAGTGTCCAGAGATTACAACTTTAGTTAACTTTCTTGCGAGTATTTCTTGAGGCGCTCGCAAGAGTTGATCGCGATTGCTATTCTCCGGTCATAAGACAAGTTGGCTATTTAAAACTATTTGTAATTCTTGTTGCATGACATTTAGTACGAATGGCCGTTAACGAATGAAACTATCCTGCTTTGGCACGCTTTAATAGATTCCATATATGGAAAGGGGAAATAATTTGAAAAGGAAACACTCAATAAAAAGCACGCATTTCTTTCAATACCGCAGCATTCACTCTCTTTTAGTGACTGTTCAAAATGGATAATGTACTATTATATATATTGTTCTCTTTTTTCTCCTTTTGCCTTGTCTTTTTGTTCATTTCCTCAACCTTTACTGCCTTTCCTTTCTCCCTTCCCGTCCTCGTGCAGACGGAATTTATAAAATAATCACATCTGCTGGAAAAGTTACTGGAATGCTTAATTTCGATGCATCAGATGTATCATCTAGAACTCCTTAAATGATGTTACTAAAAGGTGAAATTTTTAAATAAGAATTAATGATGTCACCAAACTGCCGACACCTCTAAACATCTTCCAACGCACAGCCAAATTTTGCGGAAGTCGTGAAAGACACTGACCTTTCGAACGGAAGGAATATTAGAACTATTTTATTTGGACTAGCTCTTGCTTTGTCCTCTCTGACTACAGTACCTGGCTTTAGGTGTGGTCGCTTTGGTGGTCCAGGTGCAGCCATTCTGCACAGGGCAAGTAGGCCACTTGTGAACTACAGTCGGACGTGAAAGATACTTATAATGGTAGTCAGGCCATCCGACATGATGAGTCATTCCGTTGTACCCATCTTTGATATGTTCTAAATTTGTAATATAACTAATTAGTTTTGAGCACGTCTCATCATTTAGATAATACGAATGTGTTGGTAATTTGGATCGAAATTTTGCTATTCAGCGACAACCGTTACACGATTTATGGATCATTATTTCAAAGTGATATGTTCAGTATTAGGAATTTTATTCTCTTCTTTATTACCATATTTTCTTCATCAGTTTGCAGTTTCTCTTTTTCTCTCTTCAAGTGGGAGATGGGTACAAGACCTGAAAAACAAACCTGTCAAAAGAATATGCATGCAAGATTAACTTCCGATATCTCAGAAAAGTTTAAAGTATTTTAGAGTATTAAATATATTATATTTAATACATTATTTCCAAGTCTAACTATTAGTTAGACCTGGAAAAGCGGAAAGATCCAAAAAGAACCCATAAGGGAGCACTGACAAACACACTCTCCAAACTATAACTACATATCTGAGGGCTGATTCCAAACAAATCATATTCTCTTTGCAGTGTAATTTATTATCTAATCTTTTATAACAGAAACGTTATGTAATAAATTAATCTTTGCATATTCTGCTCTTTCATCAGAAAATAGGAAGAAATGAATATGCAAAGAATAAATTGACATGCAAGATAAACTTCTGTGAACTATTGCTCTCTTGCTGTTATCAAAAATAGATATATAAGTGTTATGGGAGAGAAAATTCTGTACTAAACTGATAAAAAATATCTTTAAATATTAAATGATAGCTGGAATTAGAAATATTAAAAGATCCAGACATAACCTATAAAGAGAAAACGAAACCACACACTTCCCAGTTACAACTTTAATTTATTTCTAACCTTTTCCAACACACGGTTAGGTGATAAATTAACCCTTAGGCTTGCATATTTGCATTCTCCAATCAGAAGATGGAAAAGGTGAATATGAAAAGTTTCATTGAATATGTACTATAGGTTTCACAAATATGCATCCCAAGTTCAGTGCGATAAGAACGTGTACAAGAATACAGACTTCACAATAGAGTACACAATTAGTGGAAGCGGTTTGCTGTTCATTTTTTCCGGCATTAGTATGTTTAATGCCGTGTTCCTTCCAGAATTTTTTCGCAGAGACGATATTTTGGTAAATAAAATATCCTAATCTCTCTTTCTAGTATGTTTAGTATCATTTTCCTTCCAGAAAAAATGGATATACTCAGAGCGAAAATGCATGCTTTGGTTAAGTTTTGTAAAATCCTCCTAGTCCGTTTATGAAACGTGCAAATAAACTTCGAGCACTCTTGTTTTCTTTCTGTTAACTAGAAAAATATAATTATTAATATTAAATATTAAATGATAGACGAAATGGGAGTTGCATGCAAATCTATCATTTTGTGTTACATATTGCTTTATGTTATGAACAATATGTAAATATTAACAAAAGAAAGTGATGCAAGAAATCCAGACTTATCCCACAAGGAAAGAGCACACGGACTTGCTTCGGAGAGTACAATTGCGAGCTTCTACCACCAAATATACATTAAAACCTTATGTCCATAGATTTATTACCTAACCCGTATCAACGAAAGGGTTAGGTGATAAATTAAACCCGTGCATATTCCCTCCTCGTTTGACGTGAAATCTTTCATGGTTGGCTTGTCGTATGGTTGGAACCTAGATGCATTAAAATTCTGATATTTGTCCTCTTGGTCATTAATATATTCGATGTGAAATCTTTCATGGTTGGCTTGTCGTATGGTTGGAAACTAGATGCACTAAAATTCTGATATTTGTCCTTTGATCATTAAGATATTCGATGGGAAAGGAAGCATCTTCTTCTTCCTTTTCTGTGTGCACTCATACGTGTAATTTTACTTCATATGATGAACAGGTTAGAAAACTTTTCCATGAATATAAACGTAGTAAAACTTAAAGTTTCCCTTATGATTGTGCATGGATTCTGCTGGTGTTCATTCCTACGCAATAAGAAAGCCAAGATTTGAATAAGAAGCATTTGAAAAGAGAATCTTGTGTAAGATGATAAATGGCTGCTGATACTTAGTGGGTGGAATAATGGATTGACCAAACAAACTGATTCCTAGGATGAGCGGTGAGTAGCATCTTCAGGTCTTCAAATGCTACAGAAGGTCAAGAATTTTCATCACATGATGAGATGTGAGTATAAATTCCACTGATCATGTATTGAAGACATCATTGTTGGAATAGAACAAAGTGAGGTGGTCGGTCGTGATGGAATACTCTGACACAAGACAAACGTGGTCTCTTTCACAGCCCTACACTACATGGTCTCTCTGCCTGTAATTTCTCTTCACCACAATAAGCACATTCCTCCTTCTCTGGAGAAATAACTTAACTTGCAACTTTGGGCGACTTTCCAACCCCTGGTAATGGATCCCACTAGAACAAATTGTCCTCTCATCCAACCATACATTTCTATCTAGGTTCTGTCTTTTATTCACTACCTTTTTCTTTTCCTTTTGCTCTTCCGTAAAATCCCCAGATTTTCTGCACATATATGTACTCAACTTAACTCAAGTTCATTCTTCCACAACCCTAACTACATTGCGCATCGAGTTGTAAGCTTCTAGAAAGTGAGTTAGAGTTAAACTAGTTGTAGTTTACTCTTCCACTAGAGAATATATTTAATAATTTGTTCACAATCTCTTGAAATGTCCTTGTTTTAAATTTCATCCAAATGCTACTATAACCTTTGAAGTGTTTGCCTAATATACGACGATGAATACGAACCAAATTTGCACCCAAGTTTAGATACGAAAGCAAAGATTTGGTAGTTTTTATGAAAGTGAATGTCTAAAGACCAACCTATCTACAGTTGCATGCTCTTGCATCCCTCTTTTTAATGTGCTGCTTTTGCATTTATGTACTCTTTACTTTGTGGTCTTAATTATGATTTGTATCTCCGCAATTAACATTGACTGTTCGAAGCACAAGGCACTTGCTTGTAGTGGAATATGAGGTATATCTTTGCTTCAACTTATTGAAACAAAAATACGCAAGTGGAAAGGAGTATTGTAGGTGAATATATATTCTACAGATACATATATTTCACATGATATATTCAGTGTATCAGAATACCCATATTTCATGACTCGGGGTGGAATTAAGAAAGGGACAAAGTGCTAACTTTCTTAGGAAAAGATGAATCACTCAAATACATAAAAGAGAACTTCCACAATACTGTTGTCTTAACAATAACAGAACCTGATTATAAGTTTGACAATTTCTGAGTCTTAAGCCAGTATCATAAAAACCATCGCAATTATGCCAATACAATGGTTACAGCATTGGTCCTGGTTACAATGTTATAACCATTGTTGTAACCACAGTAAACTTCTTTCATTTTATCCTTTTCATTGCGTTAGTTTCTTTTCTTGTAAACTGGGAGGGAAGATATCTTCTTGTGATCTCAACAGGAAATGGAAAACTAGACCTTGACAATCGTCTCCTTCTATTTATTGCCCTCTTGTTCTTGTAACCAAAATCAACAATAAGTAAATAAGATAAATTTCCAAGTACACTCTGGTAAAGGGGTTGATTTAGGGCAAGAGTCAAACTAAAATATTCGCTGATACATAGTAATTAGCTAATTTCTGATTGGGGCAAAGTCCCTTGGCTAGCTCCAACCATCCAAAAGCAGTAAGACTTGTGTTGATGTACAAATGAAGGCTCTAGTGAAAATCATACTTCTTTTAAGTAGAATTCTCTTGGACGTTGAGAGGGACCGTTAGTCTCTTTCAGAACAAACTAGTGACAACGGCCACCTCTGCAAGCGAACTTGCGCACCGTTGCAGATCTCCATGTATTTTCTCTCGTCCCTAATTCTTCGGGTCCAATCAGTACGTCCGGTACGGCTCCAAACTTAGTCCAAAGAGACAGTGCTCGGAGAAGACACACGGTGCCGACTAACAGAAACAAAAGAAAATAGTTTAGTTACGGTGCCGAGTCACTGCGGACTAAGTTCGTTACCGGAAAGTAAGTTACGAGCTGCTTGGAGTAAAGTTTTGCCTGCCCTGCCCTTCCGCGTGCGACTGTAAGGTAAATTCAGGTTGACGAAAATGGTGAATGCGGAACAGGCGGCTGGCCTCACTTTTGAGGACGTCCCTTCCTGTGACTGGAAGATTGGACTATAAGAAGTGGTCTGGGCGCTCGGAGAAGCAGCGTAAAATTCTTCGATTATATGCTCTTTAGCCAAACGCTCGTTTGCTTACCACATCGTAGCCCTCTCTTCTCCTACTCTCTCTTATCTTTCCTTTCTTTCTTCTTCCGTTGAATGGGAGACAGACTGACCGACTGACAGTCATCGTCGATCGTATCGTTTCGTGCCGTTCTGTAGCGCTACGCATGAAATCCTGAAGTTCGTTGTTGTCAAGAAAGCAGCGTCTCGCCTCCGAATTGCCGTTGGTCGCGCGTATTCTTGATTGAACCGAAGTGCGAGCAGTCATCCGACAGATTTGACAGACACCTCGGTGACTGACCCTCCTCCGGCTGACAGTTGCAGATAGTGAGCCTAGTCCACGAGAGATTGCGGTGATTAATGTAGAAGCTGGCGATTGAGTACGCTGCAGAAGAGTGCAGAAGAATCCAGTAAGAAAAGCGCGGCGGACGAGAATCTGACGGAACAGGAATAGGTGAGGAGGTGGCTTAGCGATCGAAGACGAATATTCAGACGGACGGTCGAGAAGAAATTGACGCGAGCATGATGGATAGTGGATCATCGGCATTCAGCTCTCTGGCGCGTTCTTCCTCATACTCATCGACAATACCTGCGGAGATGGCTGCCCCTTCCAGCAGCAACTCGGTTAGATCCTCGGGAGGAATCCTGAGAGTAAATATGCCACATAGATGTGGCGCCAGAATCCAGACTAGGATTCCTGGCATTTCTGTTCACAGCTGTGTGGCGAGGCTACGGGCTGAGGATCAACACCTTGCCGAAGATATCATTGAAGGTGCAGCGAAGGACAGAGCAATTATGAGTCAGCTTGCCTCCCACGTAAACGAGATTTTCCTTGCCAGCCCCAAGAGAACCAGTCCGTCTCCCCTGGGTTCCAGCGCACGGGGTGCCTCTCCCATGGTCATGCTCCAATGTTGATTATCTTTGTCCAGAGTCGGTTTAGTGTATGTACAAGATTACGAAGAAAGGAGAAGGGGAGTGTAACGTGTTACGGGAAGCAGTTAATATGGATCAGGCGCGGCAGTAAACAAGGGAAGCGGCCAGAACGGCATACGTCCTTCCGAATTGTTAGTATACTGACGGTGATGGATATCTGCATCAACAGCTTGATTTTCCCACGAAAAGCTGTAGCACTGAATCTCTCTCATTACCGAGTGCTCGGTCACGTTTTCGAGGTTAGTCGTAGGTGCGAGTAGGTCCCTGCTGAAGCGAACTGTTTTCAAGGTTGTGTTGGGGATGACAGATGAGGCACGGCACACGCTATTTCTGTCTAGTCAGCAGACAGCTTAGGTTCCTTCGCGTGATTTGGAATGAAGAGGAAAGCATACAAGGGCTAGGGATAATTGTTTGCGTTCTGATCCCCAACCGGCAGTTTTTGGCGGAAGCCGTTAGCCGGGACGGGTGTCGAATCCCATGGTAAAGAAAGCAGTTCGTTTTTTAGCCTGTGTTCAAAGAAAGCCCGCCGGAGAGTCACCAAATAGACAACGAATTCTCTCGCCGAGAGGTTAAAAAGGATATGCCTTTGCTGGCTCCCCAAGCCAGCAATTCGCGAGAGTTCGTTCATGTGTCATACTTTTAGATTCACCCTCTTGTATATTCATCCCCTGAGTTCTCGCTGGAGGCTCCTGAGATAGGCAGCCACGTTGTAACCGCACCGTAGAGTACGTTTGCTGCTGGTTCTAGACAGCAATTTACTCGATAGTGCTTCACTTGTTCTGCAAAGCTCATGTATATTGTACCTTAATATTGGGTTGTCTTTACTTTCCGGGTTACTTTCCGGGTTACTACTTGTCCATGGAACACTCTTTGCTCGAGGACTTCTCTCTAAGTTATTGGCTCGGTATTAAGTCGTTCATTCGCTTGCCTTCTGTGCGCCCAGGTCCCCCTGTTTTATCGTTAAATTTGACCGGAGACTGTGTCAAATTTTACTTTTCGTGTCTGGTCGCACGGAAATTTGTAGAATTAGGCTGGTCAGATGCTCTTGGCTTTTGATGTTGAAGATCATGACCTCCACTTTGTTCATCCTTCAAACTTTGTGTGAACAGACCTTGGAGAGGTGCAATCTTTTTATGACCATCCACGCAGATGGGTTGCGCTAAATCAACAGGTGGGAGTCGTGGATCTTGAGTGGATGGCCGAAGGGTATGCTAAAGAGTGAATTGAAAAGCCGTGGTAACACAGGGGTTGTGAAGGCGTGTTGTAGTAGTAGCGATTAACCCGTTTACTGTCTATTGTCGTGTGGTAAAGGATAGGGCAGTGGAAGCTGCGAGGAGATTATTTGTTTGATCGGTATGTATTATAGGATATATAGCGGTTAGCCTGCCTGACGGGAACTCTCAGTCAGGCTGAGGCTGGGTTGGCCAGAGTTTGAGTCGTGGACGTCACTCCAGTGAGGGAAGGAGATTATTTGATTGCATGTTTGCCATACCACCAAATTACGCAGATCATCTTCCGCCGTAACAAAGAAACGGCCTCTTCTTTCCTCTTTCTTACAGCAAGGAAGGAGGAAAGAGCCTTGGGTTATTGAGACAGGTCAGCTGCGGAAAACTGTTATTACATCTAGATTTCGGGGTAGGCCTGCGAAAAAGTTCAAGATTTGGTTGTCTTCGAGAACCAAATCACTCTCTAGAGACAGTGAAGCCAAATCTCATCTAATCACTCTCTAGAGACAGTGGAGTCAAATCGCATCACCTGAGCCGGTAGTTTTAAGAAGCCGCTCTTTCTATAAGGAACGATTTGTTCCGAATTGAGCCGCAATGAGATGAGGGAAAACCAAGGATAGCATGAAGTCAATAGGGAATAACAGCTGATATTCCTTCGCCCGAGCGAGGATAAGTCTGCCAAGAGTGAAATGAAAGGTGTCACGAACTTGTCCTTGGGTTAAGAGTTGTTGCTAGTGCTCTCGAGAGTTCTCGCGAGGAAGTGACATACGACTTCTACGATGAGTTTAGTCCCACCGGGATTTTCCATCTCCAGAGTTCATCCGTTTCGAGCACATGCACCGACCAACACACCCCCAAATCTCTGTTTATGTGCCAGATTTTTCCCTTCCATGCTATTAGCAGACCTGATGGTGCTTTCGTTGAAGAAATCGTGACACTTAACACCAGACCGGACAGTTCATCACTTCATCGCAAACAGAGCGCTGCGGCAGTGACCGTATTCCTTTTGGGTGTCAGGAATAAGAGGCATGAAGGTCACGTCCGCTCGTGCGAGTTACGGTCCTCAGCCGAGGATTGTTGCAGAACGGTTGCATGAGCTTAGAAAGTCTGCTGAAAGTGGCTCTGCAGCAGCTGCAACCATGGATGATGCGACCCCGGGGTTACGGGGCTTACAGGCACTTGGCCAATCATAGTTTCTCAGCTCACTGAACGATCATACTTTCTGCATTCGGCGAAAGCCTGTCAGACGAAAGCATACGAAGCAGGAATCTCGACAGGCTTTAGTCCTAAAGGCGGCATCCATTTTGGAACCCTATCAGACTTGAATTATTCTTGTGTCCCAAGGTGGTGTTGGAGTTTGGACACGGAGTATACCCCCTTTTCTCACGCTTACCTTTTTGGAGTTTGAACTTTTGACATGCTGTATAATGAGAGTGGAGATACAAACTTTAGAAAGAGAGTACATTTGGTACAAGAAGCCATCATATGAAGTATCGATGGCACAGGAAGTGATTCACTCGTTGTCAGTCCTGTCTGTTCTTTCCGTACTGCTGTCTCGACTGGTGTGGGGTAAAAGCTGAGTTCCGAAAATCGAGTGCGTCACCCGACTCTCGGACAAAGGCTTGGAGAAGGAGACCGCGGTTTGCAGTCTATGTTTTCTGTCTCGTCAGCTTGGTATAAATGTCTGATGTGTACGTTATCTGTATGGTTACGTCAGGAGCATCAGGATTAACTTTTTATCTTCCTGCGCTAGATCTACAGAAGCCCGAGGATTACTCGCGGTTCACTAAACATCAGCAGACTTATCTAGCTAGCGGAGCTGCTACGAAAGTGGTCCCATGACTGCCATCATGTCTATTTGTAGGTTTGTAAAGTGTCCGTTGTGGCCAACCTCGTCAGTGTCGAGTCACTGGCCGTCAAATTGTCATTCACTTTTGGATCAGGATTTGAACCTCTGCGGTTTTTGACATGACCGTGACTTGAGCTTTTCCAATTCTCTTTACGCTCTGTTGGTTGGACCTTGTAGAAGTAGTTCTGCTTGCTGCATAGTCTCAGTCGTCTCATTGTCAGTCTTAATCAGCTGATTTAGCAGATATCCCAGAGATCAAGCGATCTTCCCTTGGCCCCACTCGGCAGCAATTTTGGTCAGTGCGTGTTGCAGCTGAGATATATGTATCATCGTTGTGAGTTTTATCCTCCACTCCACGAGAAAAGTTTTGATTTTCAGTCACTTCTAGTTTGCTTACCCGTTATTATCGTCTCGGAACTTCGCTGCTGATGACAGTCATCAGCACTTGTGATTATCATGAACTTGCTACTGGGCAAGTTCATGATAATCACCAGCCTAGTGTGCAACTTGGTTGCATCGAACTTTTACGTCCTTCAACTTTCGGAGGCAAGGTGAAGAAAAGTCAGGTGGTCCTTTCTCGTCTGTTTATTATCTACTTCTCGCATAGCTTATAACGAAGCGAAGACTACGTGGTCACTATACATACACCCGACCAGGCAGAGTTGGATTCCGTTGGTACAGCTTTAGCTTTTCCGTTCATCGCCAACTCAACTTCAGCAGACTTTTGGACGGGCATGCGGTCTTAATTTTCTTCTGCATGCCGTGGTTGGAGTGATTCCACCAGCCACTGTGCATGATTCTCTGCGTAGAGTATGATTGAAGTGATTACATCGAGCATATGCGTATCTTTGGGCTGACTTGTGTATGCGTGGTACCCCGCAACTGGCTCTTAAAGTACCGTTTGACCGGAATCGTCGACTCAAACTCAAAAACCAGCTGTTGAGATGCACTCGATCCACTGGAGTGTACAGTCGAGGTTTGAATTCGCTTGCGTGTCCACCTTACAGATTCTAACTCCAAATTTCTTAAAATATGATTTGACCGATCTGAAAGATCACTAGCAGGCAGACATGTACCGGACATTGAGCCGTATAAGTGATCCCGGTGTTCCAAGTCCATCTCATTTGTTAACCTGGTCGGATGACCCCGGTGGTCTTCTCCTGCAATCCCACAGGTATTCTTCATTCTATTCGGTAGAGAGCTGGCTGCATGCATGCAGTAGACTTTCTGGGTTTCTTCGAGTGCAGGCAGCTGATGTAGCTTTTCTTTTGGGCAGCGATTGAGGTGATGGAACACTCGTTGATTCCCATATTAAATAAGAGCGACGTATCAGTGGTGAAAAACCGATCGTTGAAGATATCGCTGTCAGAATGTTGTCACTGCTTGCATGAGAGAACACAATCCTGGGCCTTCATTTCGAGCATAATTTGCAAAAGGTGACAGGGCGGGCACCTTGGCAGTACTTCAGCGCGATTTAGCTCTGAGCGGAGGAGATAAACCGGAAAGACATGCACCGAGATTCTACTTGAATCAGTCCATAGGTAAGAAGTAACAGCCTCGACTCTGGCTGGAAATCGTGGGGAAAGTCTTCACACGAACCAAAAGTTAGGTCACATGACGAGATTCCGGCTCCTCTTGATTCTCGATTTCTTTTTCATTCGTAATTCTGCCTCTCTCTCTCGCTTTTAGCTTCTTCATTCTTACGGCATAAACTTCTACTACAGCCTTATTCAATTGCCTATAGTTCCGACCATACTAAAGAATTCTGGCCCAGTGGCTGGCGGCCTCCCGTCAAAACCGTCTTGTAAAGACCGAAAGTTGAGAGCGAAAACCAGTTACTGTCAGTAAAGCATACTTCTTAATTTCTCCGAGTCCTCAGAGGCGATGTGATATGAGCAACTAAAGGCTGCAGCGCGACTGTGTCCACCAGTATCTATAGCAGACCGAGCTTAACGGAAACCGTATAGAGTGTAACAGTGGAGGCGGGACCTACATGCTGGCCAGGAGGCACCGCGTGCAAGAATTATGCTTCAATTCGTCCGTCGGGTAATTTTGACAAGATTAAGAGCAACAGCCTTCAACCCAGCTCTTCTGTAGAACCAAATAATACCTGGTTTCGCAGAAGAAAGTCCCCACCATCCAGTCTCTTACAGAATATGCGACTTCCTCTGTTATCAATCGTACCCTGCTACTGCTGCAAAATCTTCTCTTCCTTCGCTGTTTAGTTGAAAGATCGGAGAAAGTTCGGGGACCTTCTGGAGGGAAGGTAAGTGGAAGGGGACTTCCCCAGTCAGTGCCAGTCTCTGTATTGTAGGGTGCCAGAGCCGGCTACGGAACAAGCGACGCACATGGCAGAGCAAAGGAGGTCAAGCTGGGAAGATGCGCAAAGCTGAAGAGGATTCACTACCAGAGAGACTCGTGACATAATCCCTCTGGCAACTGCATGTGTGTATGGAGAAGAAGAGTAATAAGCAGACGTGTACGTAAGTGGGAGGTATTCTCGGACCATTCTTCGGTAGATGTGGTAATAATCACCACACCATCGATCGCTGAGGATGGCGGCTGATCACATCGGTCAGGTATACTGTTCGCGACAAGGAACAAGGAAAGCATTCTCTACTCTGACTTCAGCAGTACAATATACAGTGAACCTTGATTCGTCTTCATAATACATACCACAGCCACTCAGAGTTCGGCATGTTAGGTAACCTTCGCCCTGGGAAACTTCACGTCGAGGTCTACCTTTGTTTGATGTTTGCGTGGATTAAGTGACTTCGCTGTTCGAGTAGTCTCGACATGAGACTGTCACCAAATTGGATCTCACAACATCATCGTATATATCGATATCACATCATTAGAGTCGACCCCATAAGAAAAAGGAGGAAGGTGGCATGGCCGGTATCTGCAGCCTCACGCACAACCCCTCTCATTATCACTAGCGATGCCTTCCCTCCAGGCTAGGCCCCGCACGATGACCCCACGCTTCGAGTGGACGCGCCATCGACATGGAACTGCCGGTCCTAGCAGGAGGACCATGCGCCACAACCCCCTCCTCCCGCTCGGGCTACAGACCGTCGCGAAAAGGCGCAGATGGAAGGCCAAATTCACAAGGGATTTACGTACGCACGAGTCCATTTGTTCTGGGAGCTTATGGTCTTCTGAACTGGCTAGGGACACGTGTTCACTACGGTGTGCAGTGCTTCTAGCACTGCTACAAAGTGCTGGCCAATTACAAAGAACGGCCATATGAGTATTCCCTGTAGTATGAGAGAGATTGGAAATGGCAAACATAAGGAGAACAAGAGCCAAGAAGAAGTCACAGGCGACAAGAGGTTCGGAATACGGCCCTTCTTCCCTAGGCATGCAAGTTCAACACATCCGAATCTTGAGAGAAGTTTCAGTGCATTGACATTCTGAATCGGCTTTTCACGCACTCTGACCTCGTTTCATACTTTATATTTATGTTGGCTCCATTCATAGAGCCATTGGCATCGACGAAACTCTATATTCTGACGCGGAATTCGAAGTACAAAAAAACACTACGTAAATGGGAGTGGAGTAAAGGAACAGAGTACGGAAGAGTTCTTTTCTGACGTGTTAATAGGGGGTGTCAAAGTTTAGAGGAAAGATTCTTCAACGACAAAGTGGTGACTGGTAGTAAAATTATCACGGGTAAGATTGTGTATAACCGCGGCTCATTCTGGGCCGCTGTCGTAGCGAGAGCCTTTCCTTTGAGCAAGGGCGTACCTTCTGGCTGTGGCTAGCGATCAATGCACAGCAGAGCGACAAGTTTCATGTAGATTTCTCTCTAACTTCCTCGATAACTAAGCACTTTCTTTCTCTCAGTAAAGGGTCAAGATAACTACACGAAAACGTTGGATGATCATGGGCACGACAAACGGGATATGTGATGACATGATCTCTCGGTAGTATTCTTCTCCGAAGTTTCTCACTACTAGGGCTTCGTACATGACTTTCGGTCGACAGATGTGTCTTATCTCGCACTGGGTGTTAAAGTTTACAGGAGGGAGCTGATTTAGATCCATCCTTCGTTAGATGAGGATAAAGACAGTGAGATCTCATTCTTGGCCGTAAGTGACAACAGGTAAGATCACAAGGACAGGCGAGAGCATGACTTGCGCGGTAAAGTTATGCCCGAAGGATCCTATCAGAAACTGTTGAAAGTGAACTCGTTCCATATACATCAGTTTAATCGAGAAAGCGTTTCGAAAAGGGAATCTGGGCGGTAAGTAGAGTCCTTCGTCCATCTCTCACAACATGTGCACTCCAACTACAAAGGTATCTCGATCCATAAAACTCCGATACAATCTCATAGGATCCTCCACGATCTCTCCACGAACAATCTTTTGAATTCCTCCAGGTCGAATGCCCCCACACAGGTCACCCTCCTTTGCTTAAAAGTTTCGAACACAAAAAAAAGAAGACAGGTGCAAGCTCCCTAACCGAGCAACCCAAGCCTCACGGACCGATGAGGTGGCACACATGCACATCGCATGTTTGGTGCCGTCATACTCATCCACGTGTGGGTCTTCTGGGTGATAGGTTCTAATGCATGCACCGTAACGTGTCCCAAAACAAGAGACTAGGCTAGACAGCTAGTCGACTTTACAGGTCAAGGATCGCACTTTGCCACGTTGAGTGCGAACCTGACAACCACATGACGTGGTTACAACGTAAGTCGCAAAAGTCTTATCTACGCCTAGAATACACCCCCAAGCAATACAAACGTCACACTAGATACTTTTCTCCCAGCTGCCGCTAACAAGACTCGGGACTTGGACTAGATACCGTTGCCGATACAACTCGACAGAAAACCAGCGAACTTTCACACATCAGAGGTACAGATCTACATCTTAGTCTCCTCTCAAACTTGCCACGTAGGTAGGATACTAGAATCCTTACTTACAGGTCAAATTTCAGGAAGATCTGACGGCTAGATCTTCTCCCACAATTAACACAAATCCACAGAAATTAACACGCACTTCCAATCTCAGATTCAGGACAGAAGCTTCTTCGCCTAAATGAACCGTCCACTTCCACTCAAACTTCCTGTGCTATCAATTCAGAAGGTAAACTCACTACTCAGGAAATTTGAGCCGATTTGATTGTTCGGATCATCCTCCATAAATCTGCAAAGTTGCTGCTCCAGATTGAGAGCTTTCTGCACCCCGTCGTCTTCAAATTGCCATTGCGCTCAATCCGCAGAACATCCGGTGGTGAAATTTGTGGTCAGAGCTTCAGCAACTGACAGACTACAAGCTCATGAAATCTGGTCTCAATCTGACGGCTCAATCGCTCAAACCCCTTAATCTTACAATCGGAAGGGAAAGCTATGTACTCCCGTCACTCTATGAACTTCAAAATGTCATAACGTATGCCCTGGACCTCCAAATCGAGTGAAATTTGTGGTCAGATTGCTCCTCCCGTCGAGAGCTCTCCGCCCATGCCCTCTGATCTCCAAAATCCCTCGTCGAAGTGTCCCGATCCTCCCAGAGCGTGCACTTAGGTAGAGGACAAGTTACCTTCACTTTTTTGAGGACCAATGAGAAGTTAAAGGACCCCACCTTGTCCTTTTGCACCCCATGGAGCCCCTCAGCAGATAATAGAGCATTCTAAGCTCATAAGAGCAAAGTTTTAGATCCCATTACACCATAACTTCTACAATTGTGTGCAAAACACACTTATACGCGTAATTTACATACTAACTGGTCCCACAACAGGACATTCACCCCCTCCAAACCTGCACATCCTCCGGTATGTGCCAACTTGTTATCCATAGTCATCATCGTATCCCTCATCGTGCTCCGAATTGTCAGGTTCATCATCATCTTCCCTCGCATAAGGTCTGGAAAGATGAGAATCAGACTCGAGAAGTTCATCGAAATCAAGAAGTCCTTCACGTCTTCGGAAGACCTTGACCTTTTTACCAGCAGTGGGTAACTTCAAGAGTGTACCATCCAATTCTCGCAAACCATATGTGGCATTGTCGTGAACGACAACAACAACATAAGGACCAAACCAACGTCGTGCAAACTTCTTGATAGTGCTGTGTTGGTTATCCAAACTGTTGTCATATACTATGACCCAGTCACCTTCGCGGATCGGCTTCTTTCGCAGTCGATGTGTCTTGTCGAATCGCTCCTTGTTCTTCAACCTCGCCTCTTTGAGTTTGACCAATGCTTCTTCGAGGTCCTCCTCACGTCGCTCAAGCTAAATTCGTAGTGCTAATAGTCCTTCCCTATCAGAACCATCCTCCCAAGGTAGACATACCCAAGTAGGAACGTCTCCTTCTGCTGGCATGATAGGTATTTGATCGGTCATCAATTCTGTGGGCATGTAACCAGTGACAGTACTATGAGTAGTCCTATCAGCCCACAACGCAAAAGGAAGAAGTCTAGGCCAGTCCCCATGACGTCCCCTGCACGCTTTCACCAATGCTTGGATGATTGGTGGGTGCCCTCGTTCACTTTTCCCATTCGCTTCCGGGTTCATCGAAGTGGTCAACTTCAATCGTATTCCATATCTGTTGAAGAACTCACGTGCTTCATCTGCATTCAACTCTCCTCTATCTGCACGGATTCTCCCCACGCTTCCATATCTAGAAACTATATCTTCTAATATGAATCGACAGACAAGTTCAGTAGCTTTGGTGCGTAGAGCCCTCCCTTCTACAAAGTTAGATAGCTCTTCCCGAGCCAAAACTAAATGACGCATGCCCCAAATTCCTGGTGGTATGGCAACCAAATCCAAAACCCATTGGAAATGAATGGACAAGGGATATGTGGGTCTCAATCCATCCCTATACCGAATCTTGGATTGGAATTGACATTCAATGCATGACCCAACAAACTTCTCTACATCTCGATACAATCCTTTCCACCAATACCTCTCCTTGATCTTGGTAAAGGTCGCCCATGTACCTCGATGACCTGCCCATAAGGTATCATGAAATTGTTCGAGTACTTGTTTCTTGGTCTCTGCATCATCCACTACTCTCAAGGGTACTCCATCTCTCCTCTTTGGCCTCTTCCACAGATATCCATCTCGTAATAGATAGCCATAGGCCTGATGTCGTATCTCCTTGAAGACTTTCTCCGTCCATTCTTCATACTTCTGAAGAGTGCTTAGATAGCGTCCGATTTCTTTGAGCCTCCCACAGTAGAGTTCTTCTCTGAAAGGAAGAACACCATCCAAGCGACTCCGGTCCTCGCTTGATAGTTGTAGAACTTGCCCCTCCTCTGCATCATCTTCATCCATATCTTCCGCCTCCATATCTTCTTCTTGAGAGTACCTAGCTCTAGACAACATGTCTGCCATCGAGTTCATCTTCCTTGCTATGTGCCTCAACTCTGGATTCAACGACCTAATGTAAGCTATCCAACGTAACATAGCAATATCAGGCGTTGTGCAGTTTGATATTATTCCCAACAGAGGTAAGCAATCAGTTTCAAGTAGTACATGTGCTCCAATGAGATACTCCTTCTCAGCTTTCATTGCAGTTACAACGCCCCATAGCTCTCGTTTGACTTGAGGGTATCTCCTTTGTCGATCCGTAAGTATGCGAGCACCAAATCTTGTTGCAAACCTCTTTTCCTCACCATCATCCTGCCCTATTGCCCAACCTATAGCGATAGGACTAGTATCAACAGTAACGACTATGGGTCTACCACAATCATAGCTCAACTGTCGTAGAACTGGTGGTGATTTCAACGCTTCTTTTAGTCGCACCATAGCGACCCTCTGCTCCTCACTCCAAGTGAACCTCCTTCGCTTCCTCAGCAACTCATACAACGGTTCAGACATGTGATCAAAATGAGGAATCCACACTCGATAGAACAAACAAGCTCCCAAGAATCTCCTAACGTCTGTGGTGTTGACACAATCTTTCATCCTCCCAATGGCATCAACCTTTGATGGGTTTGGACGTCGACCAAAAGCTCCACAAAGATGACCAACAACAACAATCTCTAGTACTCCAAAGCTCGACTTCTCTGCTGAAAGAGTGAGATTTACCTCCTCAAGCCTTGTTAAGATCATCTCCACATCGTGAATATGATCAACCACAAACCTTCGACATCCATTCTCAGTCAGCTTCTCATCTTTGTCTTCGACCGCACACCTTTTCATAGGAATATCATCTATGAAAGGTATGGTCTTCTCCGGAATGAATTCTCTCAAAATCCTATTCATTGCATTTTGCACATGCGCAACAGAGTTTGTCGCTCCTTGCGGTAATGTACACATCCTTACAAGCCCAAGCGGAGTACGCATGGTGGTGAGATCTCTGTTCTCCATTGCCAACTGGAACTGATCATACCCAGAGTATAAATCTCCAATCGAGTAGATAGCACGACCAGCAAAAGCTTCTGCAACTTCATCTACTATGGGTCCTGCTCCCATGTTTCGAATAGTCATCTTGTTAGCATGTTGCATGTCTTGGATGAACCTAAGAGCCCCTGACTTCTTAGGTACAGTAAACCACCGACTCGAGTAAGGTCCCATAGATGGCTCTAAAATACCCATGCGTATCTTCTCTTTCAACAATTCCACAAGCTTTGGCAACATAGCTCGTGGCACTGGTATAGGCTTCAAGTCCCAAGGCACATGTGGTACTGTGAAGATCACCATGGGTGCTACGACACTCGTATCTGCACATCCAATCTCTTCTGCACTGAAAGCAAAAGCCTTTTCATGCCTTCTCAACATCTCATGAAAACGCTTTCTCTCTTCCTCAGTGAGAAACTCACCCCCTCCAATCTGCAGTCGTTTGAGTGTCTCTTCTGTGAACTTGTGCCCTACTCTCTGTGAATCCCGCAGAACTGGTTCAGTCGATGCTCGTTCCACTTGCTTGTTAGAGTCTTCAGGTAGTTGAGTAGCCACCGGCTTCACCTTTCGCGCCACAGTCTTGTATTTTGTATGAACCTGCGCTTCTTGATGTTTCATGGCTCTACTCCTTTCTAACTCCAACTCATGATCTCCTTTCATCTGAAGTTGAACCTTGTAGCCATCCTCGACGAATCTTATAATCTCCTCATGTAACTCACGTGAACGGATTGCGACTAATCCATTAACCAAAGAATCGGTGCTTATAAACGACAAAACCTCCTCAAGAGTATCTTCAAAGCCCTCTTCTTCATACACCCCGTTAATGAACTCCTGATCTACCAAAACTCCTTGAGTTTTGAAGAGATCTTCCTGCTTCTTCACACTTCGTCTTTATACACTATCCATCTCTTCTACCACTCGAAATCTATTTACACATGTTTCAGAAAACTGAGCAAATCCAGATTTAAACATCTCTTCTTCATCTTCTGGCACTAGCGGAAGGCTCTTTCTCCTATCAACACTCCCATACTCCCGCTCTACAGGAGTGCTAACTAAAAATCCGAAAACTCTTTGTCAGTCCTTAAGGAACTGTCTCTCAGCTTCTCTCTGTTCCTTTCATGACCCGTACGTACAGTAAGAAACTGTACCGCCCTCGTACCATCTTGACTTCTGATACGAGCATAATGAGATCCATCGTCCATTACTTTCGTCTCCATCCTAGACGCAGTAATGTACGGTTGACCTAGGATCACATGATACGCAGCTATACTCTGAACAAAAAAGTTTTTGTTCTATCTCTACATCTCCTATCCGAGTCTTGACAGCTGGACAAGCACCAAAAAGTTCACCTCTTTGGTTGTTAGCAGCACGAAGAACCCATCCATGTCCTGTGTCGATTGGCCACTTCCCCTTCTCGTAAACGTTTTTGGACATGATATTAATCTCCGAACCGTGATCCACCAACGCCACTATAGCCTCTAACAAGTTACCTAGTCGGACCCTTGTTTCTGTAGTTGCACGAGCCCAATATGCTCGAGAATAGTGACTCTCATGCTGCTTCTCGTCGCCATGTTCTGCAGCACAGTCTGAAACCCTTGCCTCTCTTCCATTCGACGCCTGTAGTACATGCTTTTGGACAAATACGCGACCTAACTCTTCGTCTTCTTCCCCAGTGATGTCAGTATCCAATGCTTTCACCATCACTGTATCTGTAGTCATCTGCCTCTTTCTCTTGATCACATCTATGATCAACTCATGAAAGTCACGTTTTGCTATCCCTAAGGCCTCTCGCAAGGAAAATTCTATCTTTGCATCCAAAATTCTCTTTTCAAGAATCTCCTTCAAGTTGGTGCTGGTCTCGATATCAGATTGTAGTCTGTAGGTCGGTGCTTTACCTTTGCCCTTTGAAGAAGCTCCTTTGCCTTTCTCTCTCATCTCCGTGTCATAAATAGGAACATCAACCATAGGTTCAGATGTAGATGCCCCTTGAGACGTTGAAGGGATATCAGAAGGTGATGCCTCTTGTTGCCCTCTCCTCTTCGTGGCTCTGGCTCTCCTTGTAGCCTCCTCCGGATCAGCAACATCATCATCACGTCTCTTTTTCTCTTCCACAATCGCATCTTGCCAGCTTACATGCTTCTCTTGTACCAAGTAAGCCTTGACACACCCTGCCTCTACGGGATCATCCCATCTAGTAATGCGGCGAATTGCCTCCGCACCTCGCAACATTACTTCTCGTGGAACTTCAACTACATCGCTCTTAACAGCTGCTACAACCGGTACATCTACTTCAATCGCAAATGTTTCAGGCTCTATTGTACGTATTGCCGTAGCTATACCAACCTGGCCTCTCACCAAGCTCTTCATTCCTCCCTTACCAAAGTTGGTATTCAACGGCGCACCAGTTTGGGCGAGATGAATCTTTCCATCTCTAAAATTCACGACTCCGGTTCTGAGAGCCTCGGAAACTCCTCACAATCCCGACGTTGGTGTTCAGTACTGTCACACCAGATACATCTTCTAACAAAATTTCTGCTAGTTGAAGATGCATTGGTATCACCAGGACTTCGACTATGCTTTAGCTCTGCCATCTCTATCCTTAACTCTCTCAGACCCTTAACCAACTCATCGATTGCAGAATCTTCAATCTTGCTTTTGACAGGCTTGGGCAATGGAGCTAAAGAGACATCAGACCTCAAGGTTGCAACTCTACCTCTTCCACGTTTCTGCTTCGTGAGAATAGTAACAACTTCCTCTACCTTTCTCCAGTCTGTGCTCACTCCTCTTTTCTTCTCCCTTGTCTGCTAACATCAAGAAAAGCTTGTCCTCTAGATTTTCATCAGCAGCTTCTAGAAAAAGTTCTGTCTTCCTTAAGTCAAGCGTTGTCCTCTCGGATGGAGACAATTGACAGAACCGTTTCTCAAACTCACGCAACAACTCATTTGGCGTCATCTCATTCTCCGGACGCTGCTCTATCCACTCCAAGAATGTTCTCTTGGTTACTCTATCCGCATCATCATCAAAAAATTCACTCTTCAACCTCTGCTCATACTCCTCCCAAGAACTCGTACGTGCATCCTTCAACTTTGTCACTTGACTACGGATCTCAGGTATCACAGCCAACTCGAAACTAGAAATCATCTCTGTCTCAGGCACACGATTTACCTCCATCTCACAAATATACTCACGAACATACTTCGTGATGTTCCTTCCATCGAACCTCCCCAACTTCTTCACCACCGCTTGAAGAGCTCTTGTAGACTTCTGCTCCCCAACATCGCCTCCTTGTTGTTGTCTCAACAACATCGTCAATGCTCGAAGCAGATCGTCCGCTCCTCCTCCACTCGTCCCCATTGCTTCGGGAAGATTCATACTTGACGCTCCTCGACAACAACTCACTCAACCACCTCAAAGCGTGCTCTCAGTGGAAGCACCAAATATGTCGTAGCGAGAGCCTTTTCTTTGAGCAAGGGCGTACCTTCTGGCTGTGGCTAGCGATCAATGCACAGCAGAGCGACAAGTTTCCTGTAGATTTCTCTCTAACTTCCTCGATAACTAAGCACTTTCTTTCTCTCAGTAAAGGGTCAAGATAACTACACGAAAACGTTGGATGATCATGGGCACGACAAACGGAATATGTGATGACATGATCTCTTGGTAGTATTCCTCTCCGAAGTTTCTCACTACTAGGGCTTCATACATGGCTTTGGGTCGACAGATGTGTCTTATCTCGCACTGGGTGTTGATTTAGATCCATCCTTCGTTAGATGAGGATAAAGACAGTGAGATCTCATTCTTGGCCGTAAGTGACAACAGGTAAGATCACAAGGACAGGCGAGAGCATGACTTGCGCGGTAAAGTTATGCCTGAAGGATCCTATCAAAAACTGTTGAAAGTGAACTCGTTCCATATACATCAGTTTAATCGAGAAAGCGTTTCGAAAAGGGAATCTGGGCGGTAAGTAGAGTCCTTCGTCCATCTCTCACAACATGTGCACTCCAACTACAAAGGTATCTCGATCCATAAAACTCCGATACAATCTCATAGGATCCTCCACGATCTCTCCACGAACAATCTTTTGAATTCCTCCAGGTCGAATACCCCCACACATGTCACTCTCCTTTGTTTAAAAGTTTCGAACACAAAAAAAACAAGGACAGGTGCAAGCTCCCTAACCGAGCAACCCAAGCCTCACGGACCGATGAGGTGGCACACATGCACATCGCATGTTTGGTGCCGTCATACTCATCCACGTGTGGATCTTCTGGGTGATAGGTTATAATGTATGCACCGTAACGTGTCCCAAAACAAGAGACTAGGCTAGACAGCTAGTCGACGTTACAGGTCAAGGATCGCACTTTGCCACGTTGAGTGCGAACCTGACAACCACATGACGTGGTGACAACGTAAGTCACAAAAGTCTTATCTACGCCTAGAATACACCCCCAAGCAATACAAACGTCACACTACATACTTTTCTGCCAGCTGCCGCTAACAAGACTCGGGACTTGGACTAGATACCGTTGCCGATACAACTCGACAGAAAACCAGCGAACTTTCACACATCAGAGGTACAGATCTACATCTCAGTCTCCTCTCAAACTTGCCACGCAGGTAGGATACTAGAATCCTTACTTACAGGTCAAATTTCAGGAAGATCTGACGGCTAGATCTTCTCCCACAATTAACACAAATCCACAGAAATTAACACGCACTTCCAATCTCAGATTCAGGACAGAAGCTTCTTCGCCTAAATGAACCGTCCACTTCCACTCAAACTTCCTGTGCTATCAATTCAGAAGGTAAACTCAGTACTCAGGAAATTTGAGCCAATTTGACCGTTCGGATCATCCTCCATAAATCTGCAAAGTTGCTGCTCCAGATTGAGAGCTTTCTGCACCTCGTCGCCTTCAAATCGCCATTGCGCTCAATCCGCAGAACATCCGGTGGTGAAATTTGTGGTCAGAGCTTCAGCAACTGACAGACTACAAGCTCATGAAATCTGGTCTCAATCTGACGGCTCAATCACTCAAACCCCTTAATCTTACAATCGGAAGGGAAAGCTATGTACTCCCGTCACTCTATGAACTTCAAAATGTCATAACGTATGCCATGGACCTCCAAATCGAGTGAAATTTGTGGTCAGATTGCTCCTCCCGTCGAGAGCTCTCCTCTTATGCCCTCTGATCTCCAAAATCCCTCGTCAAAGTTTCCCGATCCTCCCAGAGCGTGCACTTAGGTAGAGGACAAGTTACCTTCACTTTTTTGAGGACCAATGAGAAGTTAAAGGACCCCACCTTGTCCTTTTGCACCCCATGGAGCCCCTCAGCAGATAATAGAGCATTCTAAGCTCATAAGAGCAAATTTTTAGATCCCATTACACCACAACTTCTACAATTGTGTGCAAAACACACTTATACGCGTAATTTACATACTAACTGGTCCCACAACAGGACACCGCGCCTGTGACTGAATATCAAGATTTTATCACTGGTTATTTTTTCATTTGTACACTCAACTTGATTACTCTGAGCAACAGAGAATCCATTGCAAAAGAAAACGGACAAAATCAGTGAATAGCCGTTAAGAAAACGTCTACGGCGTTTTTCTGCGGGTACCTCAGGAGTTGCCCGCATGAAACTGCGGCCGCAGTCTGGCCGAAGCCGTAACTCACTCTCGTGGCTCTCAAATATTTCAAAAAGTTCTTAACTTTGACATCCCTAATAAAGTTGAAAATCATTCAGTTGTGTATTGTGGAGAATTGCTTCTTCAGAATAGAACCTATAGCTGCAATGCATCAACCTTGTTTTGATTACGGAAACTCTAAGAGGCCTTCTGCACCTACAGTTTCAAAACTGCGCAAGCATAGTTCACGCGTGTATGTTAGGGGTGGTAAAAAGCGGGTGCTTCAGACAGTGCGCAGTTTCATTTTGACGAATAGGGTTGATACAAAATGTACAGGTTCCCACATTTTGGGAGAAGGGTTGTGCCCGGGTGTTTTTGAGTTTGAAGCTTACAGTTTTGACCTAGACACGCGCGAGAGCTATCTCTGCTGGTAGGTTTATCGCCTCCACATCAGCAAGTCCTGCATAGAAGAGGGCGGGAGAACTCAGCGTGAAGTAGAGTTGAGCTGTGAGAGCTACATAGTTTTTTCGAGCTGATGGACGCGAAGTGCTTTGAAATTTGAGAACCGCTGAGTTGAGAGTTCTAAAGTTCAGTTGAGAGTTCGAAAGCGACGATCAGCCACGCATATACAGTTGAGAGACTCACAATTTTGCATTTCGCTGAGACAGTTCAGAAGAACGCAGATGTGCTAACTTTTTCATGACATCGATTTGCTGTCTAGTACTTCTTGGGGTTGTGATTTGTGGTCTGGTTGTTTTCAAACTGTGCAACAGATCAGGCGCGATGGTTCTTCGTCGGTCTGTGATAGAAATTTTTGAAGCTGCTGGTACTCCCATGGATGCTGAATATTTTGTGGACTTGAATCGAGATTCCGTGAGCTCGGATAGCCAAGTGCATGTTGAAGACGCTCCGACAGATTATAATAATTTGCGAGATGTGATGGGATCTTCGTTAGAGAATGCAGTTCCTTTGGATGAGCAGGCATTCGATGCGTTGATGCATAGCAGATCTGCACTTCCAAGACGTCGCTTAGTTTCTATCCCACGTTCTGAAGCACTTGAGACCGATTCACAACCTTCCTCTCCAATCCCAGGTAACTCTCTGAGAAGTGGGTTCACGTGGCAGGACTGGCAGACGATAGCATTCAAAGCGAAGAGAGTAGAGTGGGAGGAAGCAGCAAGCAACTCGAGTCGAGATAATATGCAGTCCGCTGAATTTAAACTGCACAAAATCCAGATTGCTTTACGGACAAAAGGCATAGAGGTAGGCACAAACCAGATCAAAACCAAGTGGGAAAACCATATTTCAAATTTCAAGAAAATCCGTTGTCGTGTCCTGGACCGGCTCCTACATGAAATTCAAACTCCGATGCTTGTCGCTCTAAAGACACTCATGAGAAGACAAGTTAGGCCCCAGCTTACGAGTTTTTGGCACAATCTCAGATCTCCATTTTCATCGCATAGATGGGTAGAGCTCCTTGTCAGCTTTCCATAGGCACTTTGTCTACTTCGTTTGGACGCCTAGTGGAGAAGTTACAAGACTCGAAAGATGGAGAAAATAAGCTAGGCCCCAGCTTACGGGTTTTTGGCACCACTTCGGATCTTCGTTTTTATCGCACCAGTGGATAGAGCTCCTTGTCAGCTTTCCATAGGCACTTCATCTACTTCGTTTGGACGCCTAGTGGAGAAGTTACAGGGTTCGAAAGATGGAGAAAACAAGATAGGCCCCAGCTTACGAGCTTTTGGCGCAACTTCGGATCTTCACTTTTATCGCATGGATGGATAGAGCTCGTTGTCAGCTTTCCATGGGCATCTTGTTTATTTCGTTTGGACATCCAGAGAAGAAGTTATGCGATTCGAAAGAAGGTAAAATCAAGCTAGGCCCCTAGTTACTTCCTGACTGGATATTTAGGGCTTCAAGCGTTATATCAAAGACGCAAGGGGCCTGCTTCTTATTATTGAGGGTTGAACTTCGTACGTACAGACTGTTGCAAGGGGGCTGCTTAAGGGACTTGCTTGTTCTTGCGACCTGTCGGTGGATGTTTTGGAGAATTGGGAAGTCCAATACACGCGCGCAAGGTGTCATCGGGTTCAGATCTGTGCAGACTACGCACATGTTAAGACGGTTCTTGAAGAGACGGGTCGGGGGTTGTGTTCTGGGAGAAATTGAGACGCAGGAAGCAGATTTGGAGTTTTCAGTTACCTATGAAGAAGAGTTGGACCGTTCGGACCGTTCCGGAGTCCAAACTTGCTGTCCTTGGATCCATCGGGATCAGAACAACGAGTTCTTCAGGGAATTGAAGACGATACAAAGTTTTATCGGGCGGTTGAGAGTTGTGAGAGAAATTGGCTCGCAAAGAAGCGCTTGCGTCAAGTTTTCATCGCCTGCGACCTGAGATTGGATTGTTCTTCGCGATCGGTGAGCCAAGCTCTTCGTTCTTGGTGCCTACGCGATCAGGGAGTCCTCATGTACGCATAGGAGAAGACTGTAAATGAATTGGATTGTTGGTTTGGGTGTGGTGAGCGAATTTGAGCCATAGGGAGCCGATTTACGTCAGATTTTTGTAGCCTGCGACCAAATTTCTCGAGTAGTTTTGCAAGGGGAACTCCAAACGGCTTGTTTGGAGTCTTGTTGGGTTCAGGGTAGCCAGATCTACCTACCAGCGAAGACGGATATCAATTTAGACGATCCGTTTGTGCGGTGTGAGCGGTTTTAAGCCGCAGGGAGGAGTTTTTGAAAGTTCGGTCATCTGCGACCGAAAATCGACGATATCTTGGCTGTGGGAAGTCGGATTTGAAGGTTTCTTGGTTTAACAGAGTCAGCGGAGGAGACCCTATCGACCTCTGAAGTCCGTTTGGCGAAAGAAGAAAGTTCACAGATAGGTCTTTTTCGATTTCTTCGCTACGGGTTTTGCTCTTTTGAGTGTGTGGAGCTCTGGTTGGCTATATACAGCTTGTGATAGCTAGCTTTAGCTAAGAACTTGTACATGGATGTGGTTTGGACTTGGGTTTGGATCGCGTGATACTGCTGTGGCTCTGCTTGTTAGCAAAGGGAAGTTTCTCTTGCTTTGAGCTACGCTTCGGTTTTTTTGGGTCAGGGTTGAGAATCAAGGGTTGTTTTAAGGACTTTGAAGCAGGTTACAGACTGCTCTGGTCTGGTTATCAGTTCTGTGGTGTTAGGAGAAAGAAACGGCAGTGTACATACATTTGAGAGTGGTATATATCGCAGCATTCCTTTTCGTGGTTGTTCTTCTTTGTCTTGTCTCTGTTTCAGCACACAACATCTCCACAGCCAGGAACCTCGCGTTTTCCTGGACATCCTTCACGCAAAACGTCCGACGCGACATAGGTGGTGAACTCGATGTGAAGGTCTGGGGTGGAGATTTCTGTGTTTGAACTTGGAGAGAGAGATCAACAATCATGAACGAGGATGAAGATGGATCTGGTTGTCCGGGAGGATGCTGTGGACCTGGGATGATGGATATGTAGACGGTTGGGATCATGGGAGGATGGGAGGATAGGACGAGCCATGACTATGGACGGGATGGATGGATCAGAGGGGATACCAGGGGTGTAGTTGGATGCAGCAACTGCACGATTTTTTCAAGTCTTCACTTTGTTTATGCGACAAGAGCAAGGGAACCAACAAAAGGAGGCTTTGAGGACGAAGGTGCTTCAGAGGGTGATCGACAAGTTCGATCTATTTGATGGGAGAGACATCTCTGAGTACTTGAGATGTTACAAGATGGAGATGGATTTGGATCGGGTATCGGAGAAGGAGATGATCGAGACGTTCGAACTCGCTGCGGTGCTTGAGATAAAAGAGCATGTGAAAGATCTAACAAAGCGTTTTGGGAGGAACTGAGATACATTTTCACATGCGCTGATGGAGGAGTATTTCTTGAAAAACTCATATCGAGTCACCAAGAAATCATTTTTGGAATGGGTCAACCGATCTAGCAAGGGTTTACAACCTACAGAGCTATTAAAGGAGTTTGAGAGACAATTCTCTCAACTACCTCAGGTGGACAAGCTAGCCTTGGAGACTTACAAGACAGAGTTGTTTCTTCAAGCTGCTGATGAGACATGGCAAGAACGGTTAGAGCTACTTCTGGAGGATGCGGAGGAAGAAGATGGGTTAACAAGGAATTGGGAGGTTGTGCATGAAGCTGTTGAGCTTCTTGTCTGGAGACATACAAGGGAAAGGGTTACAAGGTTGACACCTGCAGCGTTGACTACCACACCAGTTCGGGTAGTATCTGAGGTTCAACCTCTAGTTGTGGTTGTAGAGGAGAAGGATCCAACCATCGAGGACCTACAGCAAAAGATGCAAGATCTGCAAGCTAAGGTTACTAGGTTGGAGGATAAGGGATCATCGACTGAGATGGAGCTTGTACCCAAACCAGCTTGGGTACATCACTGCTTGTGGTGTGATGGTACTGACCATCAGCGAGATGATTGCATCGACTTTGTAGAGTCTTTGCAACGAGAGGTTATTTCTTGGTATGATGGAAAGATTGCATTCACAAGTACGGGTACTCTCTTTCAAGCCAACGGTGGTAAAGGAGGGATGAAGAAGTTTGTGGATGATTACCTTGCGGCACATGCAGTTGTAGCTATCGAAGCTACAAGTTATGGTGCTAGGGTGGAGGAGATTGAGCATGATCTCCATATGGATGAATTGGGTGAGGACATGGATCCAAACGAGCTCAAGTTGGATACTGCATCCACGATGCAGAGCGAGAAGAAGAGACAAGAAGAGAATTTTTCAGAGAAGCAAGCTCGGGAGGATAAGGTTCAACAGGAAACTATTCTTCCTAAATTGGCAGTGGAGGATGATCCTTCACAACCGGAGGAGATGGTTGGGGTGCAGACAGTGGACATGGTTGGTCTGGTTGCAGACATACAACAGCCAGATATTGATATAGCAATGGATGTGAAGGGAGGTTGGGAGGAGCGCATCCGAGATGCCAAAGTTGGGTTCTTATCACGAGAGATCTTGGGTGCAGCTACAAGAGAAGTCCATGATGCCAACATTGACGTCATCAAGGACGAACGACCTGCTAAGGTTGAAGGAGAGTGGACGGATGCTCTCGAGGCTACGGATATAGGATGATGGATAAAGATGACTTACAAGGGAGAAGCCATTGTTGAAGATGATTTGGGTGAGTGAATGATGCTTGGGAGGTTGTAAGGATTTTCAGAAGAAGAGATCAAGGAGGATGATGGTTGAGGAGGATATCATTGTACAGCGAGATAATAATGGTTGCGTTTGAGGATTTTGGTTGCAGCAGGGTGGTTCCTTTTTTTTCAGAAAAACAAAAGAGAGGATTAGGTACGATGACATGTACCGACTTGAGGTTGAGGGTTCCAGTCAGATATGCGGTGATGATTGGGATGATGGGTGATGTCTACTACGACATATAGGTCACAAACCTCGACGGTGAGGTTCTATAGGGCGGATGGAAGATATTTCTATGGTATGATGAGTTATTCTTTCTATGTCTTCGCATATTAAAGATGTGTAGATTTAGAGGGGGTGATTGGATGGGAGGTTTGAGGTGAAAGTCGATGAGCATGGATCTAGGGAGGATCATGGCAGGGTAGCAACTTCAAGATGACGATCGAGTTGCGGACTTGAGGATGAAGTTGGTTACGATGGGCAGTAGGACGATAAGCCGGTCCACTCCTTGGTTGGTATCTCTGGTGCATACCGGAGGATGCACAGGTTCAGAGGGGGTGGATGTCGTGTCGTGGACCGGCTCCTACCTGAAATTCAAACTTCGATGCTTGTCGCTCCAAAGACACTCATGAGAAGACAAGCTAGGCCCCAGCTTACGAGTTTTTGGCACAATCTCAGATCTTCATTTTCATCGCATAGATGGGTAGAGCTCATTGTCAGCTTTCCATAGGCACTTTGTCTACTTCGTTTAGGACGCCTAGTGGAGAAGTTACAAGACTCGAAAGATGGAGAAAATAAGCTAGGCCCTAGCTTACGGATTTTAGACACCACTTCAGATCTTCGTTTTTATCGCACCAGTGGATAGAGCTCCTTGTCAGCTTTCCATAGGCACTTCATCTACTTCGTTTGGACGCCTAGTGGAGAAGTTACAGGGTTCGAAAGATGGAGAAAACAAGATAGGCCCCAGCTTACGAGCTTTTGGCGCAACTTCGGATCTTCACTTTTATCGCATAGATGGATAGACCTCGTTGTCAGCTTTCCATGGGCATCTTGTTTATTTCGTTTGGACATCCAGAGAAGAAGTTATGCGATTCGAAAGAAGGTAAAATCAAGCTAGGCCCCTAGTTACTTGCTGACTCGATATTTAGGGCTCCAGACGTTATATCAAAGACGCAAGGGGCCTGCTTCTTATTATTGAGGGTTGAACTTCGTACGTACAGACTGTTGCAAGGGGGCTGCTTAAGGGACTTGCTTGTTCTTGCGACCTGTCGGTGGATGTTTTGGAGAATTGGGAAGTCCAATACACGCGCGCAAGGTGTCATCGGGTTCAGATCTGTGCAGACTACGCACATGTTAAGACGGTTCTTGAAGAGACGGGTCGGGGGTTGTGTTCTGGGAGAAGTTGAGACCCAGGAAGCAGATTTGGAGTTTTCAGTTACTTATGAAGAAGAGTTGGACCGTTCGGACCGTTCCGGAGTCCAAACTTGCTGTCCTTGGATCCATCGGGATCAGAACAACGAGTTCTTCAGGGAATTGAAGACGATACAAAGTTTTATCGGGCGGTTTGAGAGTTGTGAGAGAAATTGGCTCGCAGGGAAGCGCTTGCGTCAAGTTTTCATCGCCTGTGACCTGAGATTGGATTGTTCTTCGCGATCGGTGAGCCAAGCTCTTCGTTCTTGGTGCCTACGCGATCAAGGAGTCCTCATGTACGCATAGGAGAAGACTGTAAATGAATTGGATTGTTGGTTTGGGTGTGGTGAGCGAATTTGAGCCACAGGGAGCCGATTTACGTCAGATTTTTGTAGCCTGCGACCAAATTTCTCGAGTAGTTTTGCAAGGGGAACTCCAAACGGCTTGTTTGGAGTCTTGTTGGGTTCAGGGTAGCCAGATCTACCTACCAGCGAAGACGGATATCAATTTAGACGATCCGTTTGTGCGGTGTGAACGGTTTTAAGCCGCAGGGAGGAGTTTTTGAAAGTTCGGTCATCTGCGACCGAAAATCGACGATATCTTGGCTGTGGGAAGTCGGATCTGAAGGTTTCTTGGTTTAACAGAGTTAGCGGAGGAGACCCTATCGACCTCTGAAGTCCGTTTGGCGAAAGAAGAAAGTTCACAGATAGGTCTTTTTCGATTTCTTCGCTACGGGTTTTGCTCTTTTGAGTCCGTTAGAGCTCTGGTTGGCTATATACAGCTTGTGATAGCTAGCTTTAGCTAAGAACTTGTACATGGATGTGGTTTGGACTTGGGTTTGGATCGCGTGATACTGCTGTGGCTCTGCTTGTTAGCAAAGGGAAGTTTCTCTTGCTTTGAGCTACGCTTCGGTGTTTTTGGGTCAGGGTTGAGAATCAAGGGTTGTTTTAAGGACTTTGAAGCAGGTTACAGACCGCTCTGGTCTGGTTATCAGTTCTGTGGTGTTAGGAGAAAGAAACGGCAGTGTACATACATTTGAGAGTGGTATATATCGCAGCATTCCTTTTCGTGGTTGTTCTTCTTTGTCTTGTCTCTGTTTCAGCACACAACATCTCCACAGCCAGGAACCTCGCGTTTTCCTGGACATCCTTCACGCAAAACGTCCGACGCGACATAGGTGACCATAACAAGCTTTCAGGCAACGCTCCGTATGCAGCGCTAGATGTGCAAGAGAGGAAAGAGTTAAAGCTTCCCCTTGACTTTCCTATGCATCATTATGATTTGATTGATTCAAGATATCGCCAACGATCATCCATGACTCCGCCTTGTATGAAGAGTCTATGGCAGCTAGCAATGCTGCTGGAACTGTACTTGAGTCGAACCTCGGCTCTGGTCCTACATACAATCAAGATTTTGAAGTTTCTCTTTCTACAGACAATGAAGTTGGAAGTAGGCATAACTCGGGGAAGAGAAAAAGACCTCAGAATAGAGCTTCATCTGCTCTGAACGATAATCTCAGTTCTTTCTCCATTGACATTGTTGACGTAGAGAAACAAAAACTCAAATTTGCAAGAGAGACTGAGAAAACCAGAACAAAAAATGCGAACCAGCGATCTGATAAGATAGTTTCGGTGTTAGATAAGATGGCGACTGCTCTTATGGATATTGGTTCAGCTTTGAATAGCCATCAGAGATAAGTCGTAGTGGAGGATTAAACTTATCTTGTAGAGTACTCTTTTTGAACTAGAATCCTGAATGTAGATAGCAAAGTACTTTACTGAGTTTCATATATAACATGAGACATTTCGACTTTAGGAGTCTCTTTTTCTTATGTATCAGATTAAGCTTGAGTAATTTTGAATTTATTAAAACTCATGTTTATTGTGTATCAGGTATAACTTGAATAATTTCGAGTTTATTATAGCACTTTAAGTTGAATTGTTTTGAGTTTTTCAGAGTTCAACTTCAAATGTTGTGTATTGCTCTGTGGAATTATGTGCAGACGTGAGTCAGATTATGAAGGTTGTGATTGCTGCTGTTCTAGTGGCAGTGGAGATGGTTGTCATCTTCGTGACATGTATGGACGAAGATGAGGAGGAGGATCAACCTCTCTTCATCTCAAAAGAGCTTCAAGATAGTTTAATTCGAGTTGTCTTCATTGCTCATAATATTGTCTCTGCACACCAAGTGGAATTCTCAACCTCGTTGTGGTGGGTAAAACCTAGGTCGCTCATCTGGTTTGACTATTATTTGTGGTCGAGTTTATGATGATGATCGATGGATGAAAACTCTGCGCATGCCAAAATCTTGCTTTCTACGCATTGTGTAGTTGTTGAGTCCTCACATTCAGAAACAAGATACTCGGTATAGAAAAGCAGTCCCAGTAGAAGTGAGAGTCGGAGTTACACTCTTGAGACTTGCAACAAGTATGAATCACTTCCATGTTGGAGAGCGTTTTGGGATAGGGGAGTCAACCTCTGCTGAGGTATTTCATGAAGTTGTCTTAGCTATAAACTCTGCCATGGCCCCTTTGTTTATTCGATGGCTTTCTGTCACAGAGATGGAGAGTGTGATTGCTGGATTTTTCAGAAAAGCAGGACTCCTTAATTGTCAAGGAAATATTGATGAGACTCACATCAAGATTAAAGCCCCTCCTTATAGCCTTTACCCCATTGAGTATTATAATAGGAAGCAGTATCACTCCATTGTGTTACAATGTGTGTGTGACATCGACGGCCGGTTCTTGGATATAAGTTGTAGAAGAACAAGTTCATGTCACGATGCGAGAGTTCTGAGGAACTCATCTTTGTATAGCAACGTTCGAGATGGTAAAGTTCTTGTCGAGCCGATAATCACATTACCTTCTGGATTTCAACTCAACGCTTACATTCTTGGAGATTCCGATTATACTATGGAGCGATGGCTTATGCCACCTTACAACTTAGGACAACAATGAACATCGATGCAAAGATTGTTTACTGAAAGACAGATAAAGGGATGTATTTGCATTGAAAGAGCCTTCTGTGTTCTCAAAAGACAATGGCATATCCTCTCAGTTGGCGTAAGCAGCAACGTCTTATGGGCAATTGAGATTATAAAAGCTTGTTGTGTTTTACATAATTATCTTGTAGAAAACAGAATACCTATGGATAGCCATGTTACATATGCACCCACAATGTCAGATGTGCGAAGAGTTAATGCTCCATGGTCTCGAGACACAAGTAATTATGTTCGAGAAACGTTAATAGAATTCTTAGCCATCAGTTGAAACTAGTTTGAGGTGAATAGATTTTAATCTTCTTTAAAATAGACTTCAGACGTGGAGCAACCTAACAAGCGTTTATTTCTCCTCGCTCCTTGTGAGCACGTAACAGATCAAATACTCATCTAGTCTTCTTTCAACAAAATATTAATTTATTATTATCAAAGTTCATTTCTTTTTTATGTTTCATTATACTTAACTTTCATTATAATTTCTTTCTTATGTTTTATTATATTTATATAATAATAATAATAATATTTTTTTTTTATCAAATTTCTAATGAAATATATCTATATTTATAATCTATAACATTTACGCTGCAGACCAATCAAAATCTTACCTTAGAATGTATAGATATATATAAACATGTCATGAACTTCAAAACTAATTAATAGTTTAAATTTTATAATAATTCTCTAATTTCTACAGAAAATTTTACAAAAACTGAAATTCTAAACTCAAAATGACCGTGGATTATAAACCACGACCTACTTTGAGGATGGATATTTGAATAATTCAGAATTGTTTACATTAGCTCTATCATGAATCTTCTGTGATGATCTGGTATCATGTTTGTCGTCTGATAGTCTGAAAGATACAGAGGTCCTGAAAGGGATTACAATTCTCGACCTTCTTCATCTGGAAGAGAACATTTTTCCCCCACTTATAATAAACCTGTGAAGTTCAAGTCATGTGGAGAAGCAGATTATCAGCTCTAGATAATCTGCTTTAGTTTCGTTGAAAATCACTTCCTGTTCTTCGCGTCTGTTTCTCTAGCAGTCTTTTCACTCTTGGACAGAACTGACATGACCTATCCATCTAGCTGATTCAAGCAGAAAAGCGGGTTAGCAAGAAACTGTCAGCATCCTGAAGTCCAACACCAATGCCCCACAAATCCTGGTGCGATTCTGTTCTGTGCATGAAGAAAACTTCTGGTTAACGAAAATTTTCAAGCACCTTCATCTCTTCTGTTGATCCCCAATATAAGTATACCTTCACGCAAGCTCGATAAAGTTCTGCAGCTTGTATATAAGGTCTTTTGTAGGACCGTTGAACTAAAAAACATGGACTGCCTAGAAGAACAGGACTCGTCCTTTTCTGTCCAGATCGAACTTATGCTTGTTCCAGGAGGAGGACGGGACGGAGTTGAGATCCTGCTCGAGAAGGAACTGTTCAATATAAGGACGAAAACTGAAGAGAACACAGACAGGACGGGCAGAGAGGCACTGTTTGAACAACAGTGATTCCTGTGGATAGAAAAATTGAAAGCTCACTCGACAGATGGTCACCAAAACTTTGAGTCAATCTCGCCGGAGAAAGAGAAGTGTGACGAGGTAGCCCGTTCTGTTACTGGTGGCTGGCTCCTTGTACGATCAATCATGTCGAGCTCGGCTTCGCGGAGAAGGGACAAGTACAAGCAATACGTGTATATGTTGATGACGCCAGCCTTGAGCTTTGAACTTATGGACATTCTATGGCTCGACCAACTACTGTACTGAACTAGAATACCGCTACGTTCAAGCTTGAGTGCACGCTTGATAGCAAGTCGACCACACACTTAAAATTACACAATCACGTAGTCACCTTGCATATCTGATCTGAAACCAACAAGAGATTGCTTCTCACCTGGTTCATAAGGTGGGGGAAGAGACTTTTCTTGAGTCGAGCCACAACACGTTCGCTAGCAGCTGTAAACAAATAAGCTCGTATGCTTGTAGCTATGGACCTGTTACATATCAAAATAGATATATGGTCAAGGTGCATGGACGCAAGCAACATAGTACGACCATCCCAAGGTGAACAATCCGCTTTCTGAGCTCCAAACATGACCCCAACTGATTTCCATCAACTCACATGAGGTTCCCAAGATCGTCAGTCTGCAGTCAGAAGTCAAAATGAAGATGGACAATGAGCCAGCATACCTTACCAAACTCCCTCATGAGGGCAGTAAAAGTACGATAGTAACGGAAGCATAACCAGGTTAACCCTTGTACAAAGCAGCTGTCGTAATTGCAGAATACTGAGATCATTGCTTCAAGCAGATAACATCTGTGATGAGTTCCCGTGTCTGCTCATGGACCCTCGGTTGAAATTATCCCAAACTGCTGTCTCTGTAGTCTCCTTCAAGTTGGAGAAAATCCGGAGAGATTTGTCCGACATAAGTGACGTAGTGGACCCTCCTCCGCCCCTTTACCACAGAGCCCACACCGAATGCACGATCTAAGTTTCCCCGTGGGGACGGGGAAACTTTCTGTGGAAAGTTGTGCACGATAAGCTCAGGAGTAGGAGGGCAATCATCCTGTGAATATATCTATGATTCCGTCAGAAACTTCTGCCATCTTTGGAAGATACTATCGCTCTAAAGGGTACCTCAAGACATCTTCTGGATCACTGAAAGTAGTTGGGTGTGATCTTCAACTCCTCTCTTATGGTCGAGGTATATGCACGAATATACTGTTCAGGCAGAGGAGAAATGAGTACTGTGTACTGTGTGCGGTGCCAGTCGACTTGAACCTTCTACACTACGAACGTTTCGTGGACACAGGATTCAAGGATGTTTCGTGAAACCCAAGCTGTAAATCATGTGCCCGCGCTGAGACATTTAAAATCAAAGGAAATAAAGTCTTCAAAGTTGAAGGAGGGTGACAAATTACTCGTATCCTCACACAGAGGGGAGAAACCTACAAATTTCAAACACCCATTCCTGGCCTTCCCAAGCAGATGAGAAGATTTCTAGGATTTTATGTGAGGCAATGATTCAAAACGTCCAATGTACATTACAGTCATCCATAGAGCTCAAGAGTAACCTGGATGACAGCTTCGGCAGATGACCTCTCGATACCAGATAAGGTTTTGCGACGGAGATGCACGCAATGCAAAACCAAGTCATAGCCTGCTCCTGTAGAAGATAATCATGCGCTCTCACTTTCGTGAGCTTTTGCTGCACCTGCTTTCTTTTCTATGCTGCAAGAACTGCGGCAAGACCGAAACCCTAATCCTTCCAGTAAACTTCCACGTGGCATCTTAGCGTGTACAGCACATGCCTAACACACGCCCTACATGGTACTTCACTCAAAACTGCAGAAGCAATGCGGAGAAGAAGGTGAAGAAGGTGAGTAAATATGAAACTGTGGAAAATTGTCTTTGGTTCGGGAGTTCTCTCGCAATAACGAAAATGTAGGAAACTGCAAGATATGCAGTTTTGAAACTATAGGTACAGAAGGCCTCTAAGCTATTGTTGGCCTGAACCCAGTTAGGCCAACAATATCTCACAGGACCTTGCAGGTTCGTACTACGTATAAATGAGTGTTTCGACTAAGTAACAGTAAAGGAACGGGGAGGGCCTAGGGATTTCTATCTTATAATCATATGTACACTGGTAATGATCCATTCTTACTGATCAGAAAGTACGTGGAAAGTGGAAAGTAATGAAATTGGTCCACTTCCCTCCAAAGGAAGCAGATGCACGAACAGCATTTGCTTCCAACTTCTAAGGATCTAAGATAGAACCACAAAGTGACAGTTTATTACCTGCACTAGAGTCGCTGTAACAAGTATTCTGGAAACTCTGCCAACGATCGCGAGAACCTTCCTGTCCGGATCCTTGGCTGCAAGAAATACACTCAATCCAGTTTCGGGTTCCTCCAGAATCGGTTTGCAGAAAGAACCAGACAACGGAAAAATTTCGTTTCGTACCGGCCGTTTACAGAATGCGATAGAATCTCAAATCAGGAAGACAGCTCCACGGTTGCAATCCGTTTCTCCTGTATAGTCCCGCCCAGGAGTCATACGCACCTACTGCTTACCATATTGAAAGGAAAGTTGAGCGATTCAAAGTTCGTGGCAAGGGTATCATCTCCGATCAGAAGAGATTCTGACCATTTTTATTACCGTACTGCAAACTCAGTTCCGCGCACACCGCAATCTCAATTCGTGCGCGAACAATTTACCTCAAAACCTGAATGTATCAGAATAACGTTTCAAATTTCTGCTCATTGTCATCAAGTCTTTCTCCATATTCGCTTGGAGTACTTCAGTCATATCGTCTTTCGCTCATGTTACCTTGTATACTTTAGGTAAAGAGAATCTCTGTTTTGTTCCAAGAATTCACAAAACTTTCGTCTCAACATTTCTCAATCGGTACTCAACAGTTTGATTTGAAATGAATTACATACTGTAAAGTTATTATAAAACTTTGATTAATTTTATATAAGCCATTCCTTGACAGATTCTCTGACACTATTTTCGAGATGACTCAGCCTTCCTTCCCAGTTTTCGCTCACACTTGATTTCTTCGTTCCAACAATCGCTCTTTCACGAAACGAATAATGTAATGAAGGAATTGCGATGGCAATAGGGTATTCGAAAGCGAACGTGCGATCGACGATAACAGTTTAAAAATCAGAAGAAGTTTTGGCTGAAGGCCCTTGTCAAAATTCTGTGTGCCGAGACGAGTCGCATATCATATGCGGGAATCGGAAGGATAATAGTTTTAATATACACAAACCAGAAATGCATCACGTGGACGTTGAGAATACATATCCTCATCAAAGTACTATGAAATCAAAATGAGAAGGATAAGATTCTTAGCATTCATGCAGTAGACTCCGCGAAACTCGGTGACAAGATGTGCTGTAAGTTTGTTCCTGTACTGGTCGAGTAATGATCTTTGTTGATTTTGCAATTCTACCCAGTCTACACAGATAGGAGCAAACCTTAAAGCCGCATGACATGACTTCCCATGGATCTCTCCTTCGCTAGGCAAACAACAAGTTATGGATCTGTTTGAAGTAAGTGATGTTAAAGGCCACTGATGGTTTAAGTCTTGCCCACATATAGTCCGTTACTACACGTGCAGTCGACGTTCTACTGGTTGTGCCACAAACTTCTGAAAGTCTGCATCTGTAATTACTGTATCGACATTACGTTCTGCTGCTTTTAAGGTTGCAGACTCTCTTCCGGATTGTAATGGGTAATGGCGTCTGTTTCAGTAAAGACATTTATGATGGTGACAGTAAACTTGTGTCTATGCCTGCTGTATGGCCTGGGGATGAGCTGACACAGCATATTCTGAACCATAAGTTTCTATCTCAGCTTCAAGTCATCATGATATCATACAACTCGGAATGGTGATTAGGTGGAAACAATTGTGGAATAGCAACATAACAACTAGACAGAAAACTTGGCTAGGGAAACTACTCCATCGGAGGCTGCTCACGAATGCTAGGGCAGCAGTGTGTGGCTACTACAACAATGCGCGCGCTGTGAGACCGGGCCGGAATCAGTAGAGCATGTTATGTGGCACTGCTACAAAGTTCGGCAGAGGCGCAAGCTTTTCACTGCAGTAGTGCTGGATCGCTGGAGCGGAGCGTCTCAAACAAATCTGATAGGAGCCATCGATATGGCCTTAAGCGGCAGTAGGAGGAAACCCCAGCATTTACTTGCAATCGCGAAACTGACACATCAGAGCTGGAAGGAAAGGAAAGCGTTCCAATATGAAAGGAAATACATTTCCATGCCCTTAGCAGGGATTCTCAAAGAGGCACTAGAGGAAATTGACGCGGAGAGATCGGGAAACGCACTTGACAAGAAGATCGAGGACTTGGAAGCAGCAAAGTCTGAATTGCGTAGATGGGTTGATCAAGCGATGCGACGGGGCAGTAATCCTACGAGCACACTACGGATCTACCAAAGGACTAGGGCGGAGAGGCCGCGAATGCTGCACGGCTGGAGTAACAACGAAATTGATGGATCGCAACAAGCCTAAGTGACAACACTAGCCCGGCCTTCGAGTGCACGGACGAACGCAACGAGAAACGAAGACGTAGCTGGAGACAGGATCAGATACAGGAGATCACCCCTAGACTTCACCACTTGACCTTGGAAGCAAGAACTGACAACCACAAGAATGAGCCTCAGGGTAGAGTGCACCAGGAGGAGTTCAATGGGGAGCGCTCGGCCTTGCACACGCCCAGGAACCTTGACGGAATCGCGGATTTACACCATAGGCTGCAACACATGAACCTGCGGGATGAGAGCTTCCAGAATCGGCAGCAGCGTAACACTACACACAGAGATCTCACGGGCAGAACAAGGTTCAAGCGGTAACTCAGGTAAACATGAGTCCAGACTGCCTGGCCATCTCGATTACGGACGACAACTTTGGAAATTTACTACGGGTAGAATAGGCTAAGGTAAAATTCTAAGAAAAGTGTGAGTGAGAGAACTACTGAAAAGTGTAGGCAGAACCAAGCAAATGAATTACTCAATAATGTACAATGACCTTAGGCCTGGATAATATAGTCTTGGCCTTGGTGACTTTACTAAAGATCACCACCTAATAACCTTAACATGTTATTGGAAAGTGTAACACTCTCACTCAATAACAGTTTAGATAAAATTATTTATCAGCTAGAAAATATTCTTAACTTTGGTAATAGATAATCCAACTTGAGAGCTGATAAGTTCTTGTCAAAATATCTACAACCATGTCCTTAGTAAGACAATATCTAAATTCTATAATTTTTCCAGCGAGGTGATCTTTAATGAAGTGATATCGGATGTCGATATGCTTCGTACGGTAGTGGAACTTGCTAGTGTCGACAAAGACCATCACACTTTGGTTGTCACAATATGTAACAATGGGCTCTTTGTCATGCAATCCGACGTCAGTCAGGAGCTGACGTAATCAGATTGTCTCTGAACAACTCGTGCTAAGAACCACATATTTTGCTCTGTACTTGACAAGGCTATTGACTTTTGTCTCTTAGAGGACCAGCTAATGACTCCTCCAGAATAGATGAAACAATGATCTGATGTAGATAGTCTTGTCTCTGCATGTCCTCCCCAGTCAACATCGGAGTAACCGAACAGAGAGTAGCGTTGGGGTGACTGAGCATACTCAAATCTAAAGTTCGAAAACGAAACAAAAAATCCGCTTCATAGCAACAATGTGTCTAGGTTCAGGACTACTCATGAACTGAGAGAGTACACTAATGATCAAATCAAGACGAGTGCATACTACGGCCCAATTAATAGAGCCATCTGCACTTTGAATAGGATAACTATTGCATAGTTTCTTCTCATCCTCAGTGACAAGAGGGTCTCCGAAAAAAATTTCTCACCTGTAACTAGAGGGGTGCTTACAGGTTTGCAGTCATGTAAACCAAACTGAAATAGCTTCTGTGTCAAATACAAAGTTTGACTAAGTCTGATATTGCCAGAGGATGGGTCACGGTTAATTTCAATGCTAAGGTAATGATGGACTGGACCGATGTCAGTCATTTTGAACCGTGAGCTCAATTTCTCTTTTACATGAGATAATAGAACCTCACTGCTACTGACAATCATAGTGTCATCCACGTAGAGGACAAGGATGACGAAGTGCTGTTTCTGGTGCAGGTAGTAAATGTTTCCATCTGCACCGAACTTAGCAAATCCAAGAGAAAGTAAGAATTTATCGATGATCAAGTACCATTCTCTTGATGTCTGCTTAAGACCATAGAGAGTCTTAAGCAATATGCATATTTGGCTGCGCCTTGCTGTAGTCACTCCTTCCGGAACACACATGTATATTTTCTCGTTAAGTATTCCATTCAGAAATGCAATTTTAACATCCATTTGATGTACATGTAGATTATATTGCGTTGAGATGGCAAGGATGAGCTGTATTGACTGAATACGAACTACAAAGGAAAAGTTTCTGTGTAATCCAACCCGTAGATTTGAGTGAGACCGAGCACCTTGTCCCAGCCCGCTATCTGCTGCCTGATAAAGTCAAGCAGTATATGATTTCGCTCGCTGAAATCTGCTTCCTGATGAAATCGAGCAAGTGTATAAGCTGCAGAGCGCGGAGGCATAGACAAAAATTCTTTGTGGCCGTTGGCTACTTTTGTTTTTAGGGTAATGTAGTGACTGGAATTATTTCGCACGACTGCTCTCGTCCGCTTTTTTCGCACATCCACGACAAGACGTCCGACTCCCAAGCGGCACGGCGTGGAAAAAGACATATGGGTGTCGTCTTGTTGCAGATCAGGACAGTGGCAGCAGCGTTCGACATCTCGATATGAGTGAGTGCAAGAATAGTAAGCGAGTAAAAACCATGACTACTGCTCCAAAATGTAAGAAGAAATGTCAGTTCCCGACGAAGAAGATGAGAAAGTAACAAGAACAGTAAGCGGAGCACAACAGAACGTTTGCACATACTTCGAAGAGAAGTACCGCAAGAAAATAAACGAGAGCTAAACGATACTGACATGACGAGTGGTCCTCTGCTGCAATACACCAAGAGAGGAGAATAAAGAAAAGAAACAATGCAGCAGCGTTGTTTCTTTTCTTTATTCTTTTAGTCGTCTAACCTCCACCACGCGCAAGGACCAGCTGATGAGGACTTCATCCCGAGATTGTGTCACGAAAACTCGATGTCATAAGCATTCAAACGTCCATCTCGATCCTTGACCTAAGATCTACATGAGAGTCAGATCATGGTGGGTCCTTCATGTCTCTAAGGAATAAAACCCTTGATGTCATTGTCATGAAGAAAAGAAGACTGACCTCACATACACATCAGGAAAGGAGTCACTCCACACTCCTGTACATAGGTTAGTGTATTATAACTAGAGCAATAGAACGGCTAGCACCACTGAAGCTACACTCCACGGTCGTTATCGTTGCGATTCAGTCAGAAATTTAGAGTTCCAATGACTATTTAGGCCGGTATCTTTGATCATTCAAGCAACAGTGTTAGAAGCAATCCTGCAAGGAATAGGAGCAGACACTCTTCAAGTTTATGTACTATCAAATCAATAGTAGAAAATCTTCTTGAGGATCAGGAGTCAACATATCATCATATTTGTTGCGTGTAAGGTTGTGGATGTGTGTGTATATGTGCATGTTTTGTCAAAGTATGTAGTTTAACTCTCCTCGTTATCAGAGTGGTGGAGATCACGACTTTAGTTCAAAGAAGAAACAAAGTCTTTCCTGAAGAGCAAATAGTGAGGTCATAACCGCGAACATATCCAAGGATGAGGTATGTTCTCTAAGAGTCCAGTGATATAAGGAAGGAGAGTATACCTTGAGAGTACCCTGGGAGGTTCAAGGTGTATCTTCAGAAGGTTCAGAAAACATATCAAAAGAGAATCATCCAGGGAGCTCAGTCGAGGAAGAGGTCCATAAGGATAGCAGGCAGAGAGAAAGAGAGAACATGCAAAAAGAGTGAGAGCATAAGAAGGAGGTGACTCATGGAGATCGATGTCTCACAAGAGTTATCCTCCTACCTTAGTTAAGTTAGATAAAATGAGGATAAGTGAGATAGTTCAGGGAGTGGCACTTACATGAGAGACAAGAAGAAGTTCAGTTCCTTCAAGATAATTTCGAGTTACAAGAATCCATATCTCACTTAGTAATAACATTCTTTCAAGGACAGTGGCAGTAAACCTCAAGGTGAGCTGCCTTGTTCAAGGAAGTTGGACTAATCGATGACACTCAAGCTCGTTTTGGCTGCTATGTCCGTTGTCACGCTTGTCGCTTCTCATGTGAGTTCACGTCCTCGCTGCTTACAACGTCCACTTTCCTAAGTTAATTCGCATCCAAGCAGCTTCTAGTGTCCATGAATTCTAAATTGGAGCATGAGATCGACGATGAGAATCCGTCCTCCTCTTCAGCCTTGTAGAGAGCCCGTCGCTAGTGTCATCGAGCCTTGAAGTCCTTAACGTTCTACATTTCATCGAGTCTTTTTGTAACCATGGTACCAAAGATTATCAATTTCAGGTAGACCGCTTTCATGTCCCATTGAGCCATCCACCGTATCCTTTGTTTGCTTCAATCTTTACTGTCACTTTCATCCGACTCGTACATGATCAGAAGTTACATGTACATAGATTTTTGCTACTGTTTGAAACCTCTAGACTTTCTCTTGCCAAGCTTGGATTTCATGAAGATTTCTTACATCTTCTTGGACGCCATTGAGTGCTTCTAGTGCATTATAAGTCCATTCATGTACGTCGAATCTAAAGAACTCTAGCTTATCTTGAAGGACTCCTGCTCTACTTATTTCTCTTATCCGAAATACATACTCTTTGTAGAGGACAATAACCTAATCAAACCTGTCGTAGCTTCCGTGTATAGACAGAAAACACTCAAGTACATCTGCGAGGCTTTAAACTCGAGGATGTCCAAGATAGACTGCAAACACATACTGTTGTCATAAAGCGTGAATTTTGATCCAAGAGTACACGAGGTATCTGGTTGTAGAGAGATATGACAAAATCTTGAACCAACCTGGTAAAATCCTTGTGTCCTCATACCCAATCAATCAATCGTTACTCGACTGTTAGCATCTATTTTGTTCTTAAGTGTAACGCAAGTGCATCAGACAACATAACTAGATGTACAATCATACGCTAAGTCCATGAAGGATCTATACATGATAAACAGATGTTTTAGTTCACAGAAATCCGATCAAATGATCTCTTAAATTGGCTTGTGCACTAACAATGTCATCTTCATTGTTTTTGGACGATAACCTAACTAAAAAACTCGACTTTGACTTTCTATAGTCCGTTGATATGAACTACATTCAAGATAAACCTTACAACCGTTGGAAGCTTATTGTATGAGCTTTCCAATGATATAGATAACATTGATTGGATCAATGCAACTCCTACCAGAATTGATTGGAATTGATAATTTTTAACACTTATAACTCGAATCGTCTCATATCTTGATCTTGATCTCATTTTTGATCTAGGTTCTGAATGATCAAACAAGCTCTAAACTAGACATACAACATACCACTTGAAAATTTATTTTCAACAGCTTCCAACAAGATAAAGCATACACACAAAAACAACCATTGAGTTCGAGATGTGATGCTAAAGACAACTGTATCTTGCAGTTAGAGATTCTCTGTCAACAGCCTCGACACGATGTAACATCTTCTCTAATTGTGATCTCCGCACCAAATTCACAACTTAGCTCTCTCAACTCACTTGCATAGCCTCTAAGAAGTTTCACCTCAAACCTCAAATTGTTTGTCCAAGATCAATCAAGAGATGTTGATGAAATCTCTCTTCTTTTTCAAACCCATCACTTTGTAATCTGAACTTCGGCAATCTACCACTCCCAACTTGAACTTCCAACTAGGCTCAAATTTCACAAGAAGTTCCCTTTGATCTCTCACTACCACCCTTTGAAATTTCAGATGCAGACCCCAAACCAAATGGAAACTGACCAAGCCTTTCGTCTGCGCTAACTTATGAGCTTTACAGACCCCGGTGGCTAATGACCCTAACACCTTCTCTTCACCAAAAGAGTTGAAATTTCATATGTAGTAAGCTGATAGGGTGCATCTCAATCTTGGAGATTTTAACTCGAGATTCGATCCCATGCTCATGGAACAACTCAATCTTTGAATCCAAGCTGACTTAAACTAGAGATAGAAGTCTATATTGCCAAGATCAACATGGAGATCTTTATGCTATACATATATATGTTGTTACTGTCTACATCGCAGAATCGTGCAGATTGGACATATTGTGGGTGTTCCCAAACGACCTTTAAGTATAAGCAGACGTCTATATTGCTATAGCAAGGATTGTGCACAGATCAACTTCCAGTCCTGCCAGAGGCTTGGAAAGATCTTTTGTTGTTACAGCAGACTTCGTTACTATTGTTTCATGCTGCTCTACCTTCAAGTGGCTCTGAACTCTCTCCCAGGAGCAAATGTTATAGGAATGAACCGTATATGGTAAAAAGGTAAATGTTGGCTGCTGAAGGACCTCTTATAATCATATAATATAAGAATGAACACCATCCATAATTCTAGTTTACTTTTCTTCTGGTAAAAAGGTCAATGATGGAAGCCAAAGGACCTCTTATAAGAATGGAAAGCACCTATGATTCCAGTTTAATTTTATTTTCTGAATAAATACCTTTTCTTGCTACAGCGTTGCTGCTCATGCTCAGATGTGCTTAGAGAATGTAGCAGAAAAACAGCTTTTGCTTGTAGAACTGGCTCTGTCAAGTGTTCTGGAGTTGTAGAGAAGGGACCAGAAATACATTCTGACGTATAGCTCAGTCCTGATCGCTAGAAAATCGATGGCCACAAAACATCCTTTTTCTCAGGACACCCGTGAGGGTATTTCTGAATGCACCGGTAAGAAAGCGTAAAAAGTTCAGAAACGCAGCGGTCGAATATCCAAAGTCTCGAAACCCAAGTGTTCTTGAAAATAAGAACCTTATGTCAAATGATCCAGCGTCGCACCTAGAAGAGGTGAATATGCATGATAAGTGACTGAATGATGATGTGTTCGTGTATAATTCTGCACTTCTATCTTGCCCCTGTCCGTTTCACTTTCTAAAACTGTTGCAATAGATGATGCGGTTGGCCATCGTACGCTTGTATTCCAAACTAGTTCGTGGCTTCTTGTTACTTCTCTGCGTCTGGAGTTCTACGTCAGATGGTACGATTATATAAAGCTTACATGGATAGTCTATGTTGTTAAGTGACATGACATGAAACTGGTATTACTTCCATTCGTAGGTCAGGGGTACAATCAAGCACAACACAAACCTACGAGGGGTGTGATAAAGCAAATTTCTGAGTTGTAGTAGGTATGCCATCTAGTGTTCGGGAAGGTTTTTGAAAACTATCGGCTGTTTTCTTGCACGCATTGGTATCAGCCGGCATTTTTCTGACTGGTGACTGTATGCACCTGAGTGACTGCAAGCTGAAACGCTGAAAACCTAGCGAGATGCTCAGTGTCTCAGTATAGTCCAGTGTCTATCTGCGCTGGTAAGGATGCAGTTAAGCTCAGGGTTACATAGTTGAATAACTATTTTCCTTCGATAGTGAGAGCGAGTTCTGCCACTAAAAGACTCTTTGTCCTGTCTATATATGTAGTAACGGCAGGTTTCCTTATAAGTCTCATCATGTTCCTTATCTACATGAATTCTTGTCTAAGCATGCATAGTCACCCTCTTCCGATTTCGGAAGAAGGGGAAAAGCATGTTCGTTTAATTTAATATTTAACTCTTCCGGAAAAAAAGGTTAGGTATTATATTAAACGACTCAATATATTAATGAATTCTTAAGTACATGTTCCCGGACTTGTACCTCCTGAAGCGCGAGAGTCTACTCAACACTTATGGTTTTCTTCTGTTCTTTTTGTGTTTTCAGGCATGGGCTAACAAATAACATTTATAGAATTTTTAAACTATTCACATATACTTAGTGTATATTTTTTATCTAACATTTATATATTTCTTTCATAACAATAAACGAACAAAAGTTCCCCGAGGTTAATCGAGCATGCATATTATTAAGACACCCTTCAAAACTAAATGAACTTACAACTTGGGTTATAGTATACCATTGATCCCCTTTCACTTCTTTATATTAGCTTGCAACTTTAAGTTAAGCAAGCACGCCAGATCTTGCTTTCAAGATGAAGGCTCTTGTCTACGAAACAGACTTTCCAAAGTACATGCATATGCATATAGATTTCAGATAGAACGTAATAAAGGATTCTGGAAATATAAAGTCTCCCTTCCTTCATATATTGGAGAGGATAATCTACGATAGATTATCCTCCGCAGTGGATTATCATGTAATACATTTGATAACTTTTTGATAAACTATAATTTAATAAGTCATAATTTTTATACTGTGTTTAACTGCTAGATATAAACTTTAGTTTTCCTTTATTCTTTACATTGCAGAAACCACGATTGTAGTAGTGGCTTCTCCTTCTTAAACATTTTACTCCTTCTTGTGATTTTCGCTGTACATAAACCTCTGGAGGGAGTGGTTTATGTTGATAAATCATTCTCTAGAGGTTTTACAGAGAGATTGTGGTTTATCACATAAACCATGGACTTCCCAGAGGTTCATGTAATATGAACCATGTTTGTTTTCTTTTTAATACTACCGTAACTATTACCATCAATGCATTTTCTTGTCTTCTCGAGCTTAAACAGTGGCATATCAGTTTCTCCATCCGAAGTCGAGTTTATAGAGTGCTTTATGAATTTTCTTAGCTTGCGACTAAACCGAGCCTAAACAGTAGAATATCAACTTCCATACCTAAACTAAGTATAAATTGTGGTTTATCAATTTTCCAAACCTAGACAATGACGTACGAGAAAAAGATTGACATTTTATCAAAAATAAACCACAGAATAATACAAAAAGAAAAAGACCAAAATGATTTATGTATAGCATAAGTCACGAGAGGGAGTGGTTTATCAATCTTAAATCACTCCTCAAGGTGGAACCAAAGGGAGTGGAATGTTTAGGATTAAGAAGTCATGACTTCTATAACATAAAGAATAAAAAGATATAAAGTCTCCATTATTTTACGAGGAAATCTAAAGGTTTAACTGCATGTCTAGAAACATCATTTAAAAGATGGTTGCTGATTAATTAATATATAAAAATTATAATTTATCAACCAATCATGGTTTATCAAATATCTTTATTGATCCATTGCGAAAGATGATCTATCGTACATATAAACAAGTATTAAACCCTTGCATATTTATCTCTTTCACCGAAAGGTGGAAGAGGGCCAAGAGGGTTTATGAACTTCATGTTTCACCGAATGTTTATGAACTTGTTTCACCTCCTGGCCCTCCTCCACCTTTCGATGAAAGATGGAGGCTGGAACATGAACTTCACATCAAGTTCATGCGGATCGAGGTTCACTATTTTCACCGACTAGAGAGATCTTGAAACCCAAATGATGAACCGAATGAAAATGTGGTTACAATCAAGTCAGGGTAAAGTCCACGAACTACCTCTAGTGGTGGAGTGACCGCTTAGCGTGCCTTCCTCTCTCCTATCTTGATACCCAAGAGATAGAGACAAGCGGGGCATCAAAGTTATTGAAGGTTGTTGTTCATTGTTATTTTCAGTGTCGTATGTAGCCGATGTGGTTATTGCAGATTCAAGGTTCGTCAAATGATACTTACTTCGAAACATGTAGTTTTTTTGGCAGTTGAGCAGAAGATCCAAAACTACTCAGATAGAGATGCTTTTGTGGATTTCTTTTTATATATAATTGAGATTTTTAAATGTGAAGTTTACTGAACTGTTGAATCCATTAACATGAATGCAGATGGAAAATACTAAAACGAATTATCTTTAACTCTACCTGACTACCTTTAGAATGGTATGTCACTTAGGTGCAACAGGATAGCGTTGCAGAGAACGTTATCTGAAGCTTTGCATAGGAAAGTTGAGGTGGTTTTTCCGTCCATCAAGAGAGGTGGTACTTCGGTGAGACTTGGCCTATTTGCTTGAGTACGTTGCGTAGTTAACTAGAAATAGCTGGTGTTCCTGGATTTTCTTTTCCGCATTATGTTTGGTGGTCCTTGCTTGTCTCCCACGGTGGAGGTTTTTCGCACTTGCCTGTTTTGCTATCTTCTTTTCCCCGTAGTGTCACCGCGCCGATTACGTACGCTGTCACCTTCGCTGTCCCTCCGCGAGTGTGTTAGAATACAGTATGAATACACTTTCCAGTAACAGGTTCAAGTTATTAGATGGTGACTTTTCATAAGGTCACCAAGGCCAAGACCAAGACTATATTTCCAGACCTAAGGCCATTGTACATTATTGAGTAATTCATTTGCTTGGTTCTGTCTATACTCTCTTCAGGAGCTCTCTCACACTCACACTGTCCTTATGCCGTGACTTAGAGTTTTACCTTAGCCTATTCTACCAGTAGTACATTTCCAACATAGTATCAGAGCTTTGCTTTGTTGATACACTAGCACAATAGCGTAAGCACTAGGTAGACCTTCGGCCCTTAGGTGAGAGTAGTTGCTTCAACTGCTGCGAGAAGGAAGCTTCACGCACTAAGATTCACTACCTCCGCTAACAGAACTCTACCGTTCCAGCGACCAATTTGATACAGAATGTCTGCCACCTTTGACACCAAAAGCTGGGTCAAATTTGACGGCACGTACTTCACGCTTTGGAAACACAAGACAACCTTACGGCTCAGGGCCCATGATGTACTTGACATCATGGAAAAGAATGCACGAAGACCGCACGCCACGACACCCGGGGTACTACGATACCCATCCCTCCTCCTGCTACTGGATCCGGCAGCATCATGGATTGGGATCAGCGTGAAGTCAATGCGCTCGCAGCAATCAACAAATGCTGCGAGAACAATGTGACAGGACATATAATGTCTTGCACTATGTTGAACGATGCATCGTCCACCTTGACCAGACACTTCACTGGTCAAGACATGGTGACCACGATGCATTTAAGAGAGAAGTTGCGGGTTTTAAAGATGAAATCTAACGAGACGGTCACCCAACACGTGAACAACTTCAAGTCTATTCTCCAGCAGATGACTTCAGCTGGATTAGTAGTTGACAACGAGGAGCAAGTCCTCGCATTGATGGACAGCATGTCCAACAACTACCATTTATTCTTACAGACGATAAGAACAAGCTCAAATCTCTCGCTGCAGGACCTTATTACCTTCCTCATCCAAGAGGAAACGATAGGACGCAAGCTATCGATCGAACCATCTATTGCCTTGTTTGCAAGGCGCCGGCAAGGAAGACGCAATAGCAAACAACCGGCGCAACAATGACAACCGACAAGGTGGTAATCAGCCACCAGATTCTAACAAGAAATGTTTCCAATGCAACAAGCCCGGACATCGCATCGCCGAGTGTCCGGACAAACCCAGCAGCAGCAATGAAAACTCGAATACTGGCAACCAAAATAAGAATAGAAACAAAAATCGCCGTTCTCAAAACAACAATAGCAACACTCGTCGGATTCTGGTGGCACAATGTTCATCTGCAATCGTGCAAACAGTTGATCTCCATTGATATGTGGACACGGGTCCCACACACCACATGACATATAATCGACGACAGTTCGTCGAATACTCACCCGTCTCAAGCGAGAACACCGGGAATGATGCGATTCTATTCGGTGACAACACTATCATCCACGTCGCCAGTTCTGACATGGTGGCAGTATGCTTGCTCAACGACGAGCATGTGTACATACGCGATGTTCTCCATGTGTCCGCCTTGCAGAAGAATCTATTCTCAGCTCGGCAATTCGATGTCAATGCCGGCTGGTGTTTAACTGGCAACGGACTCTATCACCTAGAGGACAGATTTGGACAAGTGCTAGCTTTCTGTCCCCTCGTTGACGATCTCTACATGGTCGGAGATTCAATTTTGGTTGTTGACCAAACCACACTTGTTGCTACAGCTGGAAGGACTCCAATAGTTCACACTCTACCTCCCAGTCAGAGATCAAGACTGCGCTTACGAGCTAGACCACAATCAAACCAGCGGACCGGCGTCTCTCTTTTCAATCGCAACATGCGCAGGATCCGCTTCTCACGGTCCAGACCCAGTCTCGTCCCACACAATGTGCACACCCAAGAAGAAACGCGCACAGCTGATTCACGGATTTTTTCTCCTTTGTTTTCGTAGCCTACACCCCACACTTGAAACCTTTGCTCCACAATTGGTAAAAATTGCAAACATGGATAATGAGAGTCAAATTTTGCCTCAGCCAAGCTCTACCCCCCTTACCCACACACCCCTTGGTAATTTCCCGACGTGCACCCCACCAGCATGCCTTCCTCTAGCCCTGCATACGACGCTTGACCTCACAGAAACCGGCACGGCACCTTATGATAACGCACTAAGCTCCTCCACACAGATCGCGCCTGTTCACCTACCCTCCTCAGCTGACGACCGCCCATTGGGAAAATACAACCCTTGGCTCCATGTCCACGCCCCTTGAAAGATCCGCGCCTTTCTTCGTCAGTCCAACCAGCCATGTCAAGCTATTAAGACCTCGGGAGGTCTTAATGGCCCCCCGCAGACAAAAAGTCTCATATTATAGAGGATCCGCGCGTTCACACGGATGGCCCGCTGTCGGAGTGTGATCCATCTACCTAGGAAAACGCCGGGCTTCTGGCTGTGGTTGTTTACTCAAGAGGTTGGCTTTTAGGTCACAATAGGGCTATAAACACTCACACAGATGTGTAAGATCTAGTAATATGCTCAGAGAGCGAAATTCAGGTCTAGCTGGCAGTAATAGGATCCGACGGCGAACTTTGACACTCACGGAGAAGAAAACTATGAAGGTTTAGACTTCTAAACTTCCCCTACATGCAAATGAGATACTACGGAACTCACACACGAAGTTTCAGCCTGAGATCAAATTCTGACACGGAGATATGGACAGAAAAGTTCTGAGCAAGAAAACTACGTCAATTTCTGGTACCTAGCTGGCTATTTCGACCTATAACAGAAGATTGGCTTGATCAATTTCAAATATTCTTACAGGATTTGGAGTCTACAGGATGCTGAACACCCCTGTGAAGTTGGGACTCCTGACTGTACACAGAACTCCAGATTTCCTCCTCTGAAGTTGCTGCTCTAGATTAAGAGCTTTTCAGACCCCCTCTGCTTCAGCGGCCGCCCTGAATTAATCAGTCACTCAATCGATGCGAAACTTTTGGGAAATCGTAGCCCTGCTGGCAGAGAACACAACCTCGAAGTTTTGAAGCAATTTCCTCAAATCTGCTGCAAGTGACACTGAAAACCCTAAATCCAACAAAAGTGATTCAATTCTGACACAATTTGAACTTCAATTGATCATAACTTCACCTTTATTGCCTCAAATCGATCGAAAATTTCACTGGGAGTGCTTGGCATGACGAGCTCTACCCTCCTGTGCGCTCAGATTGCGAAGTTCCTCCACCAAATGCTCGAACTCCACTCTAGAGCTCTGTTTCTAAATTTAGAGTTTAACAAAAGACAAAAACAGACCAATGGGAGTTCATAGCTCCACTTGGTTGTCCTTTAGTACCCTAAACCACGTGGCAACTTAGTTTTACTCATAGGCTACCACGTCAAGCTCCCTAGAGTGCCAACGTAAAACTTAAACTACCTAAAACGACACGCAACCCCGAAAAATAACTTAAATCAGCTAGAAAGCGTGCATGGGCGACAAGTAAGTACAACCCATGAGCTCAAACCCCTATCAGCATGGAAATCCTAAGTTATGTACATTAAACGTCATAGACAAGTAAGAAGTCACTTGCACAAGCGCACGAATGCTTGAACAAGATAACTAGCATACTATCAGCCTACTAGGACTCAAAATAGTGTTAACACCGTATGCAAAGGTGTCAACATATATATAAAGGACTAGAAGTAATATGAGCTAACTTCTAGAACTACTAAACCTAAACGTCGGAGTAGAAGTCAAGCATGTAGTCGCCAAATAGCACGACATCGGCCCGCCGTAGCCAGAAGCGTACCCTCTCCGCACAGCCTTGCGGAGACAGTCCTCCTCCCAGATCGCAGGAGATCGGCACGACCTTCGCTGACCTGCGAGGGAGGATCGTCAACGCGGTCTCTCCGTCATCCGCGTCGGCTCTTGCCACTGCGGTCTCTTCGGAAACCACGTCAGACCACACGCAGATTTCGTCATCCGTGCAAGTCTTTGCGAGCGCCAGGGCCTTCTTGACCCGCACTATGGTCCACCCGATCCGATTTATACTCGGTCCGATCTACACCCGGTCCGATTTTCTCTTCCTGGTTTGCATATGGAAAATTTCGAACAATCCAACTTATTTTCTCGGTCTCGGTCTCCTCCGCATCTCCTGAACGGCCTTCAAGGTTTCTCTTCTGATAGTCGGACCCCTCCTCTGACGTCACCTTGACCCTACGCCCTTGTTACTACAACGGGCGATCTCTCTACTTTGTGACACCAGCGACTCGGTCATATCAACCACCATCGAGTCCACGAGCTGAGCCACCGTAGGTATGTTACCGGCCTCTTTTCCTTCCCACTCTCTGAGGATATTTGTCCAGCTTGTGCACAAGACAAGCATGCATGCACTAAATTCTCACGTGCCAGCTCTACTCGATCAACTCGTCCTTTGGCATTGGTCCATTCTGATATTAGTGGTCGCATCTCCCCTTGCACTTTTTCTGATTATGAATATTTCATCACCTTCATTGATGATTACTCGCGCTACACCGTCACTCGTCTCTTTTACTATAAGAGTGACTGTTTTGCTACTTTCCAAGACTATCTTGCATTCGCTGAGCGCGCCACTGGTCAATCCCTTGTCACCTTGCGATCTGACAATGACGAGGAAAGTCGTTCAGCTGCTTTTGACGCTTTCTGTCGTGAGCTCGGCATCCAACGTCAATTCACAGTCCCCTACTCACCTCAGCATAATGGTGTTGCTGAGCGCAAGAACCGCAACTTGCTTGATGTTGTCTGTTCTACTGCTTTTCACTATCAATCTCATCAAGCCCTTATGGGGTGAAGCAATCACATGCGCCACCTTTCTCCAGAACCAGTGTCCGTCTAAGGCCATCCCGTCTATGACCACACCTTATGAACTCTAGCACTCCTATGCCTCCACTACTCCTCGACGACTCGATCTCTCTTTTTTGCGCGTCTTTGGCTGTCGTGCTTTTTCCTAAATCCCCTAGGTTGAGCGCACAAAGCTCGATGATCGCTTTCACGAGTGTATCTTCCTTGGCTATAGCGGTCAAAGTAAAGGTTATCATTTCCAAAGAAAATCTGACGGTCATACCTTCACCTCTCGTGATATAATTTTTGATGAGTCTTTTCTGATTCTCTCTCACACATCCGTCCTCTCTGCTGGTCCTTCACTCACTCAAGAGCCTCTTGAGACCAACGTCCATTTTTATCACACTGTGTCTGCTCCTTCTGCCGGCCCAGCTTAATTTCTGTTCGTCTCTCCCGACTTCCTTTCAGTGAGAGTTCCTCTGCTCTCTCCTGCCGGTCCAACTCCAACTCCAACTCCATCTGTTGACCTTGGATCTAGAGGAGGAGTTTCTAGCAGTCATGATCCTGACGGAGGAGTCACCAGCAGTACACAGTCTAAGGGGAGTAGTCCTCCCTCACATTCTCACTCCTCTAACCACACACACGATCACTCTTCTCCAGCAGAAAACATGAGCCCGTGCCATCCTTATCTTCGGCGCACATCACCACGCTCACCATGTGTTACCGGTCCTACTCACAGCGAGTCCTCTCTCCCTCCATTGGATTTCCCAGCAACGCCTCCACTGAGACAATCAGCTCGACATTCGATTCTTTGCAGCGGAATCCTGATGAAGGCTACGACCCTTCATCACTGATCCTGAAATCTCGGAAGAACACCAAGCGGGCGTTAATGGTAGTTCTTAAACCCGTGCTAATGGAACCTGCTTCTTACACAGAAGCAGTATCTTCTCCTGATGCTGATCAGTGGAGAGGAGCAATAGAGGAGGATTCTCACGAATCTAACGGTACTTGGAAACTCACTGACTTGTCACAAGGATGCCGACCGATAACATGTAAGTGAAATTTTAAGTTGAAACTTAATACCGATGGGTCCATTGCTCGTTGTAAGACGAGACTAGATGGGTGCGATGTGCAATTGTCCTAATAGTGCATGCACGACTGCATGTTGTCTGTTGGTGTCCATAGAAAACTCGCGTTCGTCTCTCGAAAGTGCATGCCATCCAACGGAAAATGTTCGCTGTATGGGAGAATGAGCAAAAATGCACCATTGTTCAATCGACGATTTAGTCGTCGCCTATGTGATCCAAATGATCCGTTTTCTAACCCTCGTTGTTTTCCGGAACAGTGCTGCTTCTTTCGCTTCTACCCGTCTCGTGCCTTTGCAAGTGCATCGCACGTCGTTTAGTGTCTTTGCCCACGCATGCAAATTGTTTCAATTCCTCGCGAAGAGATTCAGTCTGACACGTCGATGATATGTGGCGATAAAAGTTAAATAGAAACATGGCCAGGAACTGGTAAGACTGTCGTTCGCAGATCAGGGGTGCGATCAAGCAAGACAAGGTTAAGAGGGGTGCGATAAAGCACAACAGACCTACGAGGGGTGTGATCAAGCAAGTTTCTGAGTTCAACTTGATCATATTCGGTATATACTCATGCTATATGGAGATCTAACGCGGTGAAACGCGAGCGACAATATAACTTGGATGATTTGGAGATCCACAAACATGAAACATAAAAGTACATTGCTTTTCACCATTCGGCACATCAGTGTGTAGTCAACGAGATATAGAGAAAGCTACATGGGCCTTCTCATATTGGTAGTTGGAAGTCCAGCTGCCAGCAGCCGCACTGTCTCCGACTCTCTTAATCCCTTTGGCACTTTTAGTTTCAGTAATACAATAATCCACCAGAACACGACAGAGTCTTTCGGTGCATCATGTACTCGAAACGTATCAATGAGAGGTGAGGGCTACGCGGTATATCGGGACCAATCTGCCGAAGCAATCCAACTGTTCGGTAGAGGAAGGACGGGGTTGAGCGGGAGTTCACTGTACAAATTATTTTGGTTGCTATGCATTTGCATAGCTAATCGTCGAATTGGCAAGCAGAGAAGAAAATGAAAAATCTACACTTGTTTTCTACTTTGACTTGACCCGCAATTTCATTGTTTACTCTGGTTACCCAAATGTATAGCTTCCCAATTCTATTGCGCAGCACCTTGTTTCTTAAAGGGTCACTGTGAGGAAACCAGCAATCTGAGGGTTTCAGCAGATACTGGAGTTCCCACTCCGTCTAATCCTTTATCAGAAACGCAAGATGCCATAAGTGCTTCAACGACTGTATGGTGGCCATTTAAGTAGAATACCACTCTAGAGGAAACGAAAGCTTCGGTACAAAAGAAAGTTCTCTTACGTGGCAATGGATGTTCAGAAGAAAGTATGGTGCAAAACGGAATGTAGTAAGATTTGTACCGGACCAGTGGAACACCAGAATTCGTGGACTTTTTAATTAGACTTCCACGGAGACTCTGGTGGTGACCAGAGTGTCTTCGAATTCAGTCAACAACAGTTCCATGGAAATGTACCGAACTGTCACAAGGTATATGATATGCTCGCACGATTTTCCAACAGTGGAGGAGAAAGTAGCTTCTGACACATCGTTCAGATTCGACAAGTGCTGCAGCTACAGTTTCATCAAACTTCATCCTCACATACATTTAAATAATCATACAAAGGCGCTTGAGTTACAGAAATATCGCGATTTTGTCCTCAATCAATTATAATATTTTGTGAAGTCTCTTGGCAGTACTATAGTGGGACTGGCCATGTGGGATATTTAGTTGCATGAGCAATTAGCCATAACAGCTTGCAATCCCGGTTTTTTAAGAGTCTGTTATCAAAAATTTCTGAAATATAGTATCAAAAATTTCTGAAATATAGTGTCCCCGAAGTACGGAGCTTGTGCGCAGGACTCGACTGCAGCAACTTTGTGTACACAAACCTGCTATTACGCCTTTTTGTTTTGAATTTTCACAAAAGATTTCAGTGAAGTCTTCCTTCTTAACTACAATCGGTTCGAAGTTTTATAGTTCCCGCTAGCAACATACGAGTAACAAATTCCTGTTTGTACATTCATGCTGACGACTGTCATGATCATCACTTTGTAGCTGGTCAAGCCTTGCCGTTCTGAGAACTTACGAGCTCGTAATCGACTGCTTGCGTAGTAAAGTTCGGGCCATGCTAGACGGATTGAAGCTAATTCGGAGGATTGTGACTCTAGGCGTGTTTTTACTGATTCTGTCGATTGTTACCATTCGCTTGGCTTACGCGTCAGCTTCCATAGCTATAATACCCGATGAAGAGTCGTGGAACCATGGAGGTCTTACTGCAAGCACTTTAGGCTTTGGGGGGTTCATCTGTTTGCTGATGTTGACCTTCTGTCTCGTCCGGTTACTCAGGAACGCCTTTCATAAAAAGAAATTAGCGCGAAGGTTGTACAGAAGTACGTGTATATGTGAGTGACGCTTGTGACTCTCACTCTTGTGACAAGGGCAACAGTGGGATCAAACATAGTATGATAGCATTGTAAAATCTATTCTTGGGGGAGTGAAAAGTAGACACAGAGTGAGACTCAACGAGTATGTAGCAATTGCAGAGGAATTATTGTCTAGCATAGACTGGAAGTACCTTCAGTCGGAAACTTGATATATGGCAGAGGAACGAGTTTCCTGTGTAATCGAGAACTTAAGGAATTACTGTCTAAGCGCAGATTGAAACTAGTTTCACTTCTAAACTTGATATACGGCAGAGGAAAGAAGTTTTGTGTAATCTCGAACTTCTCGTTTAGAAAGTGATATTTGGCATGTCCACTATGAGTCTCAGTTTCCAAGTAAGTGAACTGTCAACTCGCAAGCTAGTCTATCAAAAATAGGGTATCTACTGTGCACCTTTTGCATGCTGTGTGATTCTTGTACTTAATCAGCTCTTCTCAGCAGCTCAGTCACGAGTCTTTTGTACAGAATGTCAGCTTGAACTAATCTATCTGGTTTTTCCCTTAGCCTCCATAGCTGGAATCGTCAGTGAAGGTTTCAAAACTATGAAGGCCCCACTGTAAGCACATGAGGCGTCGGACGGATTTCTAGTTACTACTTGATCTTGGGTCTCTTCTGATTATTCAGACTCGCCTTTCATAGAAGAGAATTCACGAGAAGATTATACATAAAGTACGTATGTTGGAGGCGATAAAACTTAAATGGACACATGGCCAAGAACTGATACAATTGTCGTTCGCAGATCAGGGGTGCGATCAAGCACAACAAACCTACGAGGGGTCTGAGAAAGCAAAATTCTGAATTCAGCTCCATATAGTCATGCTATATGGAGATCTAACGCGGTGAAACGCAAGCGACAATATAACTTGGATGGTTTGAAAATCCACAAACATGAAACAGTTAACCAGTATAAAAGAAAATGAAATCAACAATCATTCTCTACTTTGACCCGCAATTTCATTGTTTACTCCTATGCCCTTCACTTTCTCTGGTAACCAAATATATAGCTTCCCAGTTCTATTGCGCAGCACCTTGTTTCTTAAAGGGTCACTGTGAGGAAACCAGCAATCTGAGGATTTCAGCAGATACTCTGGAGTTCCAACACCGTCTAATCCTTTATCAGAAACGCAAGATCCCGTAGGTGCTTGAACGACTTTGTGGTGGCCATTTAAAAGTAGTATACACTCTAGTGGAAACGAAAGCTTCGGTACAAAAGAAGGTTCTCTTACGTGGTAATGGATGTTTAGAAGAAAGTATGGTGCAAAACGAAATGTGGTAAGATTTTTACCGGACCAGTGGAACACCAGAATTCGTGTACTTTTTAGTTACACTTCCACGGAGACCCTGGTGGTGACCAGAGTGTCTTCGAATTTAGTCAACAACAGTTCCATGGAAATGTACCGAACTATCACAAGGTTTCGTGATATGCTCGCACGATGAATATGTTAAAGATAATGTCTAGGTTCAGACTTCAGTCACTTGTAGTCCTACTAGTCCCGTCACCTACTAGTCCCGTCACCTACTAGTCCCGTCACCTCTAGGATTGATCACGGACCTCTTGTCTGTAGGTTAGAGTATATAACAACTCCTTTCTTGGGAGACTCATCCACATCTCTCAATGACTGATCACTAACCTCTTCTCTGTAGGTTAGAATATATAACAACTCTTCTCGGGAGATGATGAGTCGACTGATATCTTTACTGATATCTCTTCTACAAGAGAGAGTAGTCACTACATTTGGTTCTCAAACAGAATAAAGCATATGCTTGGTTTCCAAAGTTGGTTTTCCTTCCAAAAGTGGAGGAGAAAGTAGCTTCTGACACATGGTTCAGATTCGACAAGTGCTGCAGCTACAGTTTCATCAAATTTCATCCTGTTTTGTCCGGGAGTCCTCTGCAGCCCTCCGTGGATGTGGGCGTGCGGATTTTCATAGTGTGCGACACTCTGGCGTTTTATTTGGCTTTGGCAGCTATCATACTGTGTTCAATCCCAGTGTTGCCCTTGTCACAAGAGTCCATGCTAGATGAATTGAAGCTAATTCGGAGGACTGTGACTGTAGGCGTGTTTTTACTGATTCTGTCGATTGCTACCATTCTCTTGGCTTACGCGTCAGCTTCCATAGCTATAATACCCGATGAAGAGTCGTGGAACCATGGAGGTCTTACTGCAAGCACTTTAGGCTTTGGGGGGTTCATCTGTTTGCTGATGTTGACCTTCTGTCTCGTCCGGTTACTCAGGAACGCCTTTCATAAAAAGAAATTAGCGCGAAGGTTGTACAGAAGTACGTGTATATGTGAGTGACGCTTGTGACTCTCACTCTTGTGACAAGGGCAACAGTGGGATCAAACATAGTATGATAGCATTGTAAAATCTATTCTTGGGGGAGTGAAAAGTAGACACAGAGTGAGACTCAACGAGTATGTAGCAATTGCAGAGGAATTATTGTCTAGCATAGACTGGAAGTACCTTCAGTCGGAAACTTGATATATGGCAGAGGAACGAGTTTCCTGTGTAATCGAGAACTTAAGGAATTACTGTCTAAGCGCAGATTGAAACTAGTTTCACTTCTAAACTTGATATACGGCAGAGGAAAGAAGTTTTGTGTAATCTCGAACTTCTCGTTTAGAAAGTGATATTTGGCATGTCCACTATGAGTCTCAGTTTCCAAGTAAGTGAACTGTCAACTCGCAAGCTAGTCTATCAAAAATAGGGTATCTACTGTGCACCTTTTGCATGCTGTGTGATTCTTGTACTTAATCAGCTCTTCTCAGCAGCTCAGTCACGAGTCTTTTGTACAGAATGTCAGCTTGAACTAATCTATCTGGTTTTTCCCTTAGCCTCCATAGCTGGAATCGTCAGTGAAGGTTTCAAAACTATGAAGGCCCCACTGTAAGCACATGAGGCGTCGGACGGATTTCTAGTTACTACTTGATCTTGGGTCTCTTCTGATTATTCAGACTCGCCTTTCATAGAAGAGAATTCACGAGAAGATTATACATAAAGTACGTATGTTGGAGGCGATAAAACTTAAATAGACACATCGCCAAGAACTGATACAATTGTCGTTCGCAGATCAGGGGTGCGATCAAGCACAACAAACCTACGAGGGGTCTGATAAAGCAAAATTCTGAATTCAACTCCATATAGTCATGCTATATGGAGATCTAACGCGGTGAAACGCAAGCGACAATATAACTTGGATGATTTGAAGATCCACAAACATGAAACAGTTTACCAGTATAAAAGAAAATGAAATCAACAATCATTCTCTACTTTGACCCGCAATTTCATTGTTTACTCCTATGCCCTTCACTTTCTCTGGTAACCAAATGTATAGCTTCCCAGTTCTATTGCGCAGCACCTTGTTTCTTAAAGGGTCACTGTGAGGAAACCAGCAATCTGAGGATTTCAGCAGATACTCTGGAGTTCCAACACCGTCTAATCCTTTATCAGAAACGCAAGATCCCGTAGGTGCTTGAACGACTCTGTGGTGGCCATTTAAAAGTAGTATACACTCTAGTGGAAACGAAAGCTTCGGGACAAAAGAACGTTCTCTTACGTGGTAATGGATGTTCAGAAGAAAGTATGGTGCAAAACGGAATGTGGTAAGATTTTTACCGGACCAGTGGAACACCAGAATTCGTGTACTTTTTAGTTACACTTCCACGGAGACCTTGGTGGTGACCAGAGTGTCTTCGAATTTAGTCAACAACAGTTCCATGGAAATGTACCGAACTATCACAAGGTTTCGTGATATGCTCACACGATGAATAGGTTAAAGATAATGTCTAGGTTCAGACTTCAGTCACTTGTAGTCCTACTAGTCCCGTCACCTGTAGGATTGATCACTTACCTCTTGTCTATAGGTTAGAGTATATAACAACTTCTTTCTTGGGAGACTCATCCACATCTCTCTATGACTGATCCTCTTGTCTATAGGTTAGAGTATATAACAATTATTTTCTTGGGAGACTCATCCACATCTCTCTATGACTGATCACTAACCTCCACTAACCTCTTCTCTGTAGTTTAGAATATATAACAACCCTTCTCGGGAGATGATGAGTCGACTGATATCTTTACTGATATCTCTTCTACAAGAGAGAGTAATCACTTTACATTTGGTTCTCAAACAGAATAAAGCATATCTCTTCTACAAGAGAGAGTAATCACTTTACATTTGGTTCTCAAACAGAATAAAGCATATGCTTGGTTTCCAAAGTTGGTTTTCCTTCCAAAAGTGGAGGAGAAAGTAGCTTCTGACACATGGTTCAGATTCGACAAGTGCTGCAGCTACAGTTTCATCAAATTTCATCCTCACATACGTTTAAGAATTTCATACAAAGACGCTTGACAGAAATGTCGCGATTTTGTCCTCAATCAATTATTATATTTGCGTGAAGTCTCTTCGCAGTATTGTAGTGGGACTGGCCATGCGTGATCAATCCCACTTCACCTTTGAAAGGTGAAGTGGCATATTTAGTTGCTCTGGGCATGAGCAAAAGCAATAACAGCTTAAAGATAGTGTTTAGGTTCAGACTTCAGTCACTCTTAGTCCTCTAGGTCCGGTCACCTCTAGTATATAACCTCAGTCACATCTCTCTGATTGATCACTGGCCTATTGTCTATAGGTTAGAGTGTATAACAACTTCTTTCTTGGGAGACTCATCCACATCTCTCTATGACTGATCACTGACCTCTTCTTTATAGGTTAGAGTATATAACAATCCCTCTTGGGAGATGCAGTCGACTGATATCTGTATAACAACCCCTCTTGGGAGATGACCGTAGACTGATATCTGTACTGATATCTCTTCTACAAGAGAGAGTAGTCACTACATTTGGTTCTCAAACAGAATAAAGCATATTCTCGGTTTCCAAAGTTAATTTTCCTTCCAACAGTGGAGGAGAAAGTAGCTTCTGACACATGGTTCAGATTCGACAAGTGCTGCAGCTACAGTTTCATCAAATTTCATCCTCACATACATTTAAAAAATTCATAGAAAGACGCTTGACAGAAATATCGCGATTTTGTCCTCAATCAATTATTATATTTGCGTGAAGTCTCTTGGCTGTACTGTAGTGGGACTGGCCATGCGTGATCGATCCCACTTCACCTTTGAAAGGTGAAGTGGGATATTTAGTTGCTCTGGGCATGAGCAAAAGCCATAACAGCTTGCAATCCCGGTGGTTTTTGAAGAGTCTGGTATCGAAAATTTCTGAAATATAGTGTCCCCGAAGTACGGAGCTTGTGCGCAGGACTCGACTGCAGCGACTTTGTGTACACAAACCTGCTATTACGCTTTTTATCTTTTTTTAGCTGAATTTTCACAAAGATTTAAGTGAAGTCTTCCTTCTTAACTACAATCGGTTCGAAGTTTTATAGTTCCCGCTAGCAAGAGACGAGTAACAAATTCCTGTTTGTACATTCATGCTGACGACTGTCATGATCATCACTTTGTAGCTGGTCAAGCCTTGCCGTTCTGAGAACTTACGAGCTCGTAATCGACTGCTTGCGTAGTAAAGTTCGGGCATGACAGAAATACCTCTACGAGCAGAGTGGATGATCGCGTTCCGAAAAGAGAAGGGGTACAAGTTAATGACTTTTGTGAGGCGAGAACCTCGTCTGGTGACCGTCAAGTATCGTGGGTGCAATGTACTGCACTTGGCCATGAGAAAGAGATGGTACGGTCTAGTTCAAGAAGTTTTGCAAAAGTTTAACCATCTTTACAGAGACGCGTCGAGCTTGGTGGCTGCAGATACAGGGCAGGATACTGGAGCTGTTCAATCCAGCCCTGCAGCTGATTCCCTGGTTACAACAGGAGGAGGAGGCTCTGCCCTTGACTTGGCTGACTTCAGGGACCTCCTCGAGGCAAAGGAGGGTCACCGTGGTGGTGAACCTGCATCATATGCTAATTATAAAGATGCTAGGTGGAAATATGCAAGCGGTTTAGATGTTTTCGCAATGGCAGTGATAGAAGGGCATGCAGCTATCAATACGAGCCTCGCAGAAGCTATTTCCAAGGTTGATGGCCTGTTTGACCACGGTCATCCTTATAAAGATGTCATCCGTTTTATGGGACCAGAAGGGCCTTCCACTGATGCTTTTGGAGAAGAAAGAGAAATGCTGAACGAGATCATGAAAACGTGTTTTGCTGATGTGTCGTCTAAGAATCAGACGGACGTCAACATTGGTTTGCGAACCGCCAGTGAGCCACCACATGCTGGGTCCAGTGTCTCTACCACTGAACAGAAGGGAGCGTCGACAGTGGCGCCGACCACTCCAGCTGCAGCTTCTTCCGGCCCCAACCTTGAGCACCGGCTTGAGGATGCGAGGCAAGAATGGGAGCTGACAAGTCCCCCCGTTTTACCTTTCCAAGAGTTCCTTTTCCTGGCTTGTTGTTCTCGTCCTCGGGCTCCTCCTTATGATTCTTTTCGTGATCGAGTGTTGGAAGGGTGCGCCGACTCGGCAAAAGGAATTTCTTTCAAGAAGTATCTCCTTGCAATCAACGACACATGGGGAACCGCAGTGCACCACACAGTACGTGCACGAAGCCCTGATAAGTGCATTTCGATCGATGATGTTCTAGGAATGATGCCTGCCGATGATGACCTTTCGAACTATATCAACGTGCATGATAGCGCAGGAAGGACTCCTCTTTACGCTGCATTGGCACTGGACGACAGGTCTGGTAAAAGTAACCTTCTAGGACACGAAGGAACCAACGTCCATAATTTGAGGAATAGCACGGCCTCTGGGCGTTGGCAATTCAACGATCACGTCGGGCAGACAGATGTAGCGGTGGAGACACTTCTACGACGGAGAGGAACCAACGTCGATAGTTTGAGGAATAGCACGGCGTCTCGGCGTTTGCAGTTTAACGATCCCGTCGGGCAGACAGATGTAGCGGTGAAGAAACTTCTACGACAGAAAGGAACGGTCGTCCATAATTTGAGGAATAGCAAGGCGTCTGGGCGTTGGCAATTTAAGGATCACGTCTGGCAGACAGATGTAGCGGTGGTGTCTGCAGTGAATGGCTACTCGGCAGACGAGATCTCAGATTCGTCCACAACAGCCTTCCATGTCATCATACGCAGTCCTCACCTTACTGACTCTGACCGCGAACGACGAACTGGTATGACACTCAAGTCTACTACTACTACAGAGCTTATGCCGCTCCAAGCACCCAGCCGATGTCCAACGCTTGGTTCGTTGGCGATGACGCCGCTCCAGTTTGCGGCGCACGTGGGAGATACAGCAACTCTAAATGCGTTGGCTAAAGTACGTATGAACTAGATCAACCATAAGCCCGACTCTTCCTGAAGAAGAGTATTACTTTACAGCAAATTATAATCCCGAGTTCTTAGAATGATGAGGAGCAGCAGCATATGGGCAGAAACGTCGTATTATCATGGATGATCGACATGTTACGGTTGTCGGGTTTTGATCCTCTTTCTTTTCTTATTTGTTCCGTTTTTAGAAGTATTTGTTTCTAGATTTTACTTTTTGTTTTCGAAAACCTTAGGACATTTTCTTTGCATTGTCATCTCAAGAAGGTTTGATGGTGTCCTTCATGTCTCCATGTAATGTAGTCTCAGTTTCTAACGAACATGTCTATCATGGATTTCATGAGCTTGTACTGCAGCATATGGAAATTTCCAAGTATACCCAAGAACAGGAAATGTCGGAGAATCTTTTGGAATTGCATTCAGTCCGAATTTCCCAAAAGGTGAACATTGCTTGGGAGTTGATCATTATACCGTTAAGTGTATTTTATGTGCAGGATGACAGAGTCTATGATCCTGCCAGAGTCTGGAACGAGTCTAGGAGGCCTGATAACTTCTCTAAAGAAGGTTACTCCGCTCTTCATCTTGCTGCCATTGCGGGACATTTTTCCGGGATCAACACCATTTTGACCACTGGGAAGTTTGATCCCCTTGTTGAAGATCGCAATGGTAATACTGCATTGCATCTCGCCACTTACTTTGAAGTTCCACCCCAGTTTCCACACTCTTTGGCTGACTTTTGTGAGATTCCTGATGAGCGTATTGGCACCCCATATGAGGCGAAATCGTCCCTTTCTGCTAAGGCGCGCAGGGAGCTGGAACGAATAGAGGAGTATAAAAGACAAGGATGTATCAGTTTGTTGCTTCGAGCTGGGATCGACGTATGGAAGACGAATCGAGGAAAAGAAATTGCGGACCCAGGGCCAAAAGCTTCACCAGAGTACTGCAGATGGTGGTACGAGCAATTGTCAGTTATATCTCAGGAAGACCGAACAAGTTTAATTGAGGCAGCAAATGCTACATCGGTGACGGCAGCACTCGTTTACGCGGGGAGTCCTCTGCAGCCTCCCAACACTGTGGACGTTCCCGGGCGGATTTTCGTAGTATGCAACACTCTGGGGTTTTATTTGGCTTTGGCAGCTATCATATTGTGTTTGATCCCAATGTTGCCTTTGTCACAAGAGTCGGTGCTAGACGAGTTGAAGCTAATTCGGAGGATTGTGACTCTAGGTGTGTCTTTGCTGATTCTGTCGGTTCTTACCATTCTCGGGGCTTTCGCGTCAGCTTCCATAGCTACGTGGAACAATGAAGGTCTTACTACAAGCATTTTAGGCCTTGGGGGGTTGATCTCTTTGCTGGTGTTGACCTTCTGTGTCGTCCGGTTACTCAGGATCGCCTTGCATAAAAAGAAATTTGCCCGAAGGTTGTACAGAAAGTACATGTGCATGTGAGTGACGCTAGTGACTCTGACTCTTGTGACAAGAGCAACAGTGGGATCAGAAACAGTATGATAGCATTGTACCATCTATTCTTGGGGGAGTGAGAAGTAGACATAAGTGAGACTCAACGAGTATGTAGCAATTGCAGAGGAATTATTGTCTAGCGTAGAGTGAAAGTACTTTCAATCCAAAACTCAATATATGGCAGAGGAACGAGTTTCCTGTGTGATCGAGAACTTAAAGGAATTACTGTCTAAGCGGAGGTTGAATGTCCACTGTGAGTCTCAGTTTCCAAGTAAGTGAGACTGTCAACTCGCAAGCTAGTCTATCAAAAATAGCGTATCTACTGTGCGCCTTTTGCATGCTGTGTGTTTCTTGTACTTAATCAGCTCTTCTCAGCAGCTCAGTCACGAGTCTTTTGTAGAGAATGTCAGCTTTGAACTAATCTATCTGGTTTTTGCTTTAGCCTCCATAGCTGGAATCGTCAGTGAAGGTTTCGAAACTATGGAGGCCCCACTGTAAGCACATGAGGCGTCGGACGATTCTAGTTACTAATTGATCTTGGGTCTCTTCTGATTATTCAGACTCGTCTTTCATAGAAGAGAATTCGCGAGAAGATTATACATAAAATACGTATGTTGGAGGGGGCTAAGCTTACCACCTATTTTCGGGAGCGTGTTAAGTAAACATAGGTAGAGTGTGCCTCAACGAGTACGCTGCGAATTCCACAAAAATAACTGTCTAAGCGCAGATTGAAACTAATTTACTTTGGAAGTATGTACCTTTACAATTTGCGTCTCTTAGCCGCTTTGTGCAAACTCTTACACTTGATTCTTGGTTTGAAAATTTACAGAAGCTGAACCCAAGGTCTCATTACCGTCTCCCAAATGAGAATTTGGAAATTGGAAAGAACATGAGCTTCAAATACCTTTGTTCAATCGATTATTGAATTTTCGGTGCAAATTCTGACCTCGACCTCTCGTGGCAGTGAGACTTGGACATAGATATTGTATTCAGAGCATCTTTCTTGAGAACTATTGACAGCTGTGTGCAGAGACTCAGCACTAGTAGAAAGCAAACAGACAAAGCCTCTGTTCCGAAAAGTGATAGCAGTGAGCTATAGAGCTAGATGATTATTCTTGCACCAGAAAAATAAATCAACTGATACTACCGATTGGAGAGTAAGAGTACTTCCTCTATCCCGAAAAGAAACTAAAGCAGTTTTCACTCTCATTTCTGTTGTACTGCTTATGTTTTCCTTTCAGTTTAGTTGAATCTCTCTCTGCTTTTCAAACGTAATGTTCGAACATAAAAACTCATAGAATAATAGTTACAAAAATAAATAGCACAAGCACCTGCGACAAAGCACGTGCAAACACAGGGACTCCTTCCACCTATATCTTTCGTCTGCGGTTGTTATTGTCAAATGAGAACAAGTAGCTTCACTATGTTATTATCTTCTGTCACACGTCATATATCGATATATGATGTGTGACAGATTTAGGTGTGGTAAGTTGCTGCGTTCGTTCAGTTCAGAATGTGGAATGCAGTGATGGGCCCTCTGTAATTAACCAACGATTCTTGAATATTACTTTTCAATGGCACACGATCTTAAAACCCCCGGTGTGAGTACTTAAGTATTACTTAATTCGAATACGAGACCGATAAACTCTATGTGCACTGACTAAACTACTCCATATCACGGAGTTACGAATCTCTTCCAGAAAGTTCAGGTTCTTCCAGAAAGTTCAGGTACAATGTACCTTTTGAACTCATGTGAGAAGTAAGGATGTGATACTTGAGAATCAGGAGCAAGAACTTTGGGGTCTGGCCGAGGGATCGTTCTGAAACAGGTGTAGATCTGGAGTAACGAAGGCCATGTGAGGGCCTAAAAGTTCTGAGAAAGACCTGAAAACTGCGTTGTATTCCGGACGAAAACTGCACTGTACAATTGGAGAATCCTTGTGCTTCTAGCCTCTTTAGTTGTCTACTCGTCTAGAACCGGGCAGGGGGGGATCGATACAGTGTCGAGGTTGCTGATCTTCCCGAAGAGAAAATACTGGAGGTAATTGATCACCCAAAATGGCAAGCTGATTCTGGAAAATGGCAGTAGTGACAGTATTCCATGTAACCACACGCTACGTGTGGACACTTCAAAGAGTTCTCATGAAGTCTGAAAGAACAAACATGACTCACTGATTCTTCACTCAACGGAGCGATGATCTGAACTCAGATGCAAAGTGAGTCTGACCGGATCCCCGTGCGGTTGGACTCTTTTTTTGAAGGACTCAAAATTTATTAATAAGACGATCAACAGAGGTGGACTGGTTGCACTGTCTTTCCATCGAAGAAGATAACTGATTATCTACCACTTTGACAACGTCGTCCTTCCTGGATAAGGATCTGTCCAAGTCTCAGTCCACATCCGCAGAGTGAGTCCAACGTCAACATGTGCTCGATCATGGATTCCTCACTCCTCTATGGAAGCTTGGTCTTCGAGCTTGTTGGAAATGGACTGCTAATAGAATAGACTAAGGTAAAACTCTAAGTCATGGCATAAGGACAGTATGAGAGTGTGGGGAGAGCTCCTCAAGAGAGTGTAGGCAAAACCAAGTAAGTAGATACTCAATAATGTACAATGGCCTTCAGCCAGAATAATATACCTTGGGGTCTTGGTCTTGGTGACCTTACGAAAGGTCACCATCCTAAAAGCCTGAACTGCTTACTGCTAAGAGGAGTATTCACACTGTGTACTGTATTCTAACACTCCCACTCAGTAACAGTTCGGATAAAAATATTACTTAGCTAGAAAACATTCCTAGCTTCGGTAGTAGATAGTCTAACTTGGGAGCTGGTAAGCTCTTTGTCAGAATGTCTGCAACCATGTCCTCAGTAGGACAATATCTAACTTCTATAACTTTTCCAGCGACGTGATCTTTGATGAAGTGATATCGGATGTCGATGTGCTTTGTACGGTCGTGGAACTTGCTGGTGTCGACAAGGGCCATAGCACTTTGGTTGTCACAATATGTAACGGTCGGCTCCTTGTCATGCAATCCAATGTCGGTCAAGAGCTGACTTAACCAGATTGTCTCTGAGCAGCTCGTGCTAAGAGCTACATATTCTGCCTCTGTACTTGACAAGGCTACTGATTTCTGTCTCTTGGAGGACCAGCTGATGGCTCCTCCAGAGTAAATGAAGCAGTGTCCTGATGTGGATCGTCTTGTCTCCGCATGTCCTCCCCAATCAGCATCGGTGTAACCGAATAGAGAGTAGGGCTGGGGTGAGTGAGCATACTCAAGGTACAAATTTAAAGTTCCCTTGATGTAACAGAAAACCCGCTTCATAGCGGCAATGTGCTTAGGTCCAGGACTACTCATGAACTGGGAGAGTACACTAATGGGATAAGACAAATCAGGACGAGTACATACTGCAGTCCAATTAATAGAGCCGGCTGCACTCTGGTAAGGATAACTATTACATAGTTTCTTTTCATCCTCAGTGACAGAGGAGTCATCCGAAGAAAGTTTCTCACCTGTAACTAGAGGGGTGCTTACAGGTTTGCAGTCCTGTAAACCAAACTGAAATAGTTTCTGTGTCAAATACAAAGTTTGACTAAGTCTGATAGTGCCAGAGGACGGGTCACGATTAATCTCAATGTTAAGGCAATGATGGACTGGACCGATGTCAGTCATGCTGAACCGTTGTCGCGTCGGACGTTTTGCGTGAAGGATGTCCAGGAAAACACGAGGTTCCTGGCTGTGGAGATATTGTGTGTTGAAACAGAGACAAGACAGAGAAAAACAACCACGAAAACGAATGCTGCGATATATACACTCCCAAATGTATGTACACTGCCAGTTCTTTCTCCTAAGAGCACAGAACTGAGAAACAGACCAGAGCGGTCTGTAACCTGCTTCAAAAGCCCTTAAAAACACCCCTTGAATCACAACCCCGACCCAAAACCACCGAAGCGTAGCTCAAAGCAAGAGAAACTTCTCTTTGCTAACAAACAGAGCCACAGCAGTATCACAAGATCCAAACCCAAGTCCAAACCACATCCATGTATAAGCTCTTAGCTAAAGCTAGCTACCACAAGCTGTATACAACCAACCAGAATTCTAACGAACTCAAAAGAACAAAACCCGTAGCGAAGAAACCGAAAAAGGCCTATCTGTGGACTTCCTCTTTTTGCTGAACGGACTTCAGATGTCGATAGGGTCTCCTCCGCTGACTCCGTTAACCCAAGAAACCTTCAGATCCGACTCCCAACAGCCGAGATATCGCCGATTTTCGGTCGCAGGTGACCGAACCTCCAAAAACTCCTCCCTGCGGCTTAAAACCGCTCACACCGCACAAACGGATCGTCCAAACTGATATCCGTCTTCGCTGGCAGATAGATCTAGCTACCCTGAACCCAACGAGACTCCAAACAAGTCGTTTGGAGTTCCCCTTGCAAAACCACTCGAGAAATTTAGCCGCAGGTTGCAAAAAACTGACGTAAATCAGCTCCCTGTGGCTCAAACTTGCTCACCACACTCAAACCAACAATCCAATTCACACACGGTCTTCTCCTATGAGTAGATGAAGACTCCCTGATCGCGTAGGCACCAAGAACGAAGAGCTTGGCTCACCGATCGCGAAGAACAGCCCAACCTCATGTCGCAGGTGAACGAAAATCTGATGTAAGCGCTTCCCTGCGAGCCAATTTCACTCAGAACTTCCAAACCGCCCAATGAAAACTGGTATCGTCTTCAATTTCCTGTAGAACTCGGTGTTTTGATCCCGTTGGATCCAAGGACAACAAGTTTGGACTCCGGAACGGTCCGAACGGTCCAACTCTCCTTCACAGGTAACTGAAAATCTCAAATCTACTTCCTGCGTCTCAATTTCCCTCAGTACACACTCCCCGATCCGTCTCTTCCCAAACCGTTTGAACCAGTGCGTAGCCTGCACAGATCTGAACCCAACGACGCCTTGCGCGCTTGCATTGGACTCCTAAATCTCCCGAACCGTCCGTTGACAGGTTGTAGGCGCAAGCTAGCCCCTTAAACACCCCCCTTGCAACAGTCTCTGTACGTACAGTTTTCTCCTGAATACCTGAATAATAAGAAGCAGACCCCTTGCGTCTTTGATATAACGCCTGAAGCCCTGAATACCCAGTCAGCAAGTAACTAGGGACCTAGCTTGATTTTACCTTCTTTCGAATCGTATAACTTCTTCCCTGGATGTCCAAACGAAGTAAACAAGATGCCCATGGAAAGCTGACAATGAGCTCTACCCATCCATGTGATGAAAGTGAAGATCGGAAGTTGCGCCAAAAGCCCGTAAGCTGGGGCCTAGCTTGTTTTCTCCATCTTTCGAGTCTTGTAACTTTTCCACTAGGCGTCCAAACGAAATAGACAAAGTGCTTATGGAAAGCTGACAAGGAGCTCGACCCATCTATGCGATGAAAATGGAGATCTGAGATTGTGTCAAAAACCGTAAGCTGGGGCCTAGCTTGTCTTCTCGTGAGTGTCTTTGGAGCGACAAGCATCGGAGTTTGAATTTCAGATAGGAGCCGGTCCACGACACGACATCCACCCCCTCCAAACCTGTGCATCCTCCGATATGCACCAGAGATATCAACCAAGGAGTGGACCGGCACGCACACTCATTCCCATCTTGTTATCCTCCCTCCCATCTTAGTCGTCCTCATCCTCAAATCCGCAACTTGATCGTGATCTTGAAGTTGCTACCCTGCCATGATCCTCCCTAGATCCATGCTCATCAACCTTCACCTCGAACCTCCCATCCAATCACCCCCTCTAAATCTACACATCTTCAATATGCGAAGACATAGAAAGAATAACCCATCATACCATAGAAATGTCTTCCATTAGTCATGTAGAACCTCACCGTCGAGGTTTGTGACCCAAGTGTCGTAATAGACATCTCCCATCCTGCCAATCATCACTCATATCCTGACTGTAACCTCAATTTCAAGTCTGTACATGTCATCGTACGTAATCCTCTCTTCTTTTTTGTTTTTCTGAAAAAAAAGAACCACACTGCTGCAACAAAAATCCTCAACCTCAACCATCATTATCCCACTGTACAATGATATCTTCCTCAACCATCATCCTCCATGATCCTTCTTCTGAAAATCCTCACAACCTCCCAGGCATCATCCTCTCAACCTTCCTGAAAATATTTACAATCCCCCAAGCATCATCCTCCCAACACAAATCACCTTCAGCAATGGCTTCTCCCCTGTAAGCCATCCTTATCCATCATCCTATACCCGTAGCCTCGAGAGCGTCCGTCCACTCTCCTTCATCCTCAGCAAGTCGTTCGTCCTTGATGATGTCAATGATGACATCATGGACTTCTCTTGTAGCTGCACCCAAGACCTCCTGTGAAATGAACCCAACCTGTGCATCTCGAATGCACTCCTCCCAACCTCCCTTCACATCCATCACTGTATCAGTATCCGGTTGTTGTATATTTGCAACCAGATCAACCATGTCCGCTACCTGCACCTCAACCATCTCCTCCGGTTGTGAAGGATCGTCCTCCATTGTCAGTTCAGGAAGAATAGTTTCCTGTTGAACCTTATCTTCCCCAGCTTGCTTTTTCGAAGAAGTCTCTTCTTGTCCTTCTTTCTCGCTCTGCACCGTAGATGAAGTATCCAACCTGAGCTCTCTTGGATCCACGTGCTCATCCAAATCATCCCTATGGAGATCATGTTCAATCTCCTCCACCCTAGCATCATAACTTGTAGCTTTGATAGCTACGAATGCATGTGCCGCAAAGTAATCATCCACAAACTTCTTCATCCCTCCTTTACCAACGTTGGCTTGAAGGAGAGTACCCGTACTTGTGAATGCAACCTTTCCATCCTCCCAAGAAATTATCTCACGTTGCAAAGACTCTGCAAAGTCGATGCAATCGTCCCGTTGATGGTCAATATCATCACACCACATACACTGTTGTACCCAAGCTGGTTTGGGTACAAGCTCCATCTTGATCGATGATCTCTTATTCTCCAACCTTGTAACCTTAGCTTGCAGATCTTGCATCTTTTGCTGTAGGTCTTCGATGGTTGGATCCTTCTCCTCTACAAACACAACTGGAGGTTGAACCTCAGATACTAACCGAACTGATGTAGTCATGGCTGCAGGTGTCAACCTTGTAATCCTGTCCCTTGTCTGTCTCCGGACAAGAAGCTCAACAGCTTCATGCACAACCTCCCAATTTCTTGTTAACCCTTCTTCTTCATCCCCATCCTCCAGAAGTAGCTCCAACTGTTCCTGCCATGGTTCATCCGCAGCTTGAAGAAACAGCTCCGTCTTGTAGCTCTCCAAGGTTAGCTTGTCCACCTGAGGTAGTTGAGAGAATTGTCTCTCAAACTCCTCTAACAGCTCTGTAGGCTGCAAACCCTTGCTGGATCGGTTGACCCATTCCAAAAAAGATTTCTTGGTTACTCGATCTGAGTTCCCCAAGAAATACTCCTGCATCAGCGCATGTGAAAATGTATCCCAGTTTTTCTCAAAACGCTTTGCTAGACCCTTCACATGCTCCCTTATCTTAGGCACCACAGCGAGTTCAAACGTCTCGATCATCTCCTTCTCCGGTACCTGATCCAAATCCATCTCCGTCTTGTAACATCTCAAGTACTTCGAGATGTCTTCCCCACCAAAAAGATCGAGCTTGTCGATCACCCTTCCAAGCGCCTTCTTTCCCAAAGCCTCCTTTTGTTGCTTCCCTTGCTCTTGCCGCATAAACAAAGTGAAGGCTTGAAACAAACGTGCAGTTGCTGCATCCAACTGCAACCCTGGTATCCCCTCTGATCCATCCATCCCGTCCACAGTGATGGCTCGTCCCATCCTCCTATCCTCCCATGATCCCAACCGTCTACAAATCCATCATCCCAGGTCCACAGCATCCTCCCGAACAACCAAATCCATCTTCATCCTCGTTCATGATTGCTAATCTCTTCTGTCCAGTTCAAACACAGAAATCTCCACCCCGGACCTTCACGTCGAGTTCACCACCTATGTCGCGTCGGACGTTTTGCGTGAAGGATGTCCAGGAAAACACGAGGTTCCTGGCTGTGGAGATATTGTGTGTTGAAACAGAGACAAGACAGAGAAAAACAACCACGAAAACGAATGCTGCGATATATACACTCCCAAATGTATGTACACTGCCAGTTCTTTCTCCTAAGAGCACAGAACTGAGAAACAGACCAGAGCGGTCTGTAACCTGCTTCAAAAGCCCTTAAAAACACCCCTTGAATCACAACCCCGACCCAAAACCACCGAAGCGTAGCTCAAAGCAAGAGAAACTTCTCTTTGCTAACAAACAGAGCCACAGCAGTATCACAAGATCCAAACCCAAGTCCAAACCACATCCATGTATAAGCTCTTAGCTAAAGCTAGCTACCACAAGCTGTATACAACCAACCAGAATTCTAACGAACTCAAAAGAACAAAACCCGTAGCGAAGAAACCGAAAAAGGCCTATCTGTGGACTTCCTCTTTTTGCTGAACGGACTTCAGATGTCGATAGGGTCTCCTCCGCTGACTCCGTTAACCCAAGAAACCTTCAGATCCGACTCCCAACAGCCGAGATATCGCCGATTTTCGATCGCAGGTGACCGAACCTCCAAAAACTCCTCCCTGCGGCTTAAAACCGCTCACACCGCACAAACGGATCGTCCAAACTGATATCCGTCTTCGCTGGCAGATAGATCTAGCTACCCTGAACCCAACGAGACTCCAAACAAGTCGTTTGGAGTTCCCCTTGCAAAACCACTCGAGAAATTTAGCCGCAGGTTGCAAAAAACTGACGTAAATCAGCTCCCTGTGGCTCAAACTTGCTCACCACACTCAAACCAACAATCCAATTCACACACGGTCTTCTCCTATGAGTAGATGAAGACTCCCTGATCGCGTAGGCACCAAGAACGAAGAGCTTGGCTCACCGATCGCGAAGAACAGCCCAACCTCATGTCGCAGGTGAACGAAAATCTGATGTAAGCGCTTCCCTGCGAGCCAATTTCACTCAGAACTTCCAAACCGCCCAATGAAAACTGGTATCGTCTTCAATTTCCTGTAGAACTCGGTGTTTTGATCCCGTTGGATCCAAGGACAACAAGTTTGGACTCCGGAACGGTCCGAACGGTCCAACTCTCCTTCACAGGTAACTGAAAATCTCAAATCTACTTCCTGCGTCTCAATTTCCCTCAGTACACACTCCCCGATCCGTCTCTTCCCAAACCGTTTGAACCAGTGCGTAGCCTGCACAGATCTGAACCCAACGACGCCTTGCGCGCTTGCATTGGACTCCTAAATCTCCCGAACCGTCCGTTGACAGGTTGTAGGCGCAAGCTAGCCCCTTAAACACCCCCCTTGCAACAGTCTCTGTACGTACAGTTTTCTCCTGAATACCTGAATAATAAGAAGCAGACCCCTTGCGTCTTTGATATAACGCCTGAAGCCCTGAATACCCAGTCAGCAAGTAACTAGGGACCTAGCTTGATTTTACCTTCTTTCGAATCGTATAACTTCTTCCCTGGATGTCCAAACGAAGTAAACAAGATGCCCATGGAAAGCTGACAATGAGCTCTACCCATCCATGTGATGAAAGTGAAGATCGGAAGTTGCGCCAAAAGCCCGTAAGCTGGGGCCTAGCTTGTTTTCTCCATCTTTCGAGTCTTGTAACTTTTCCACTAGGCGTCCAAACGAAATAGACAAAGTGCTTATGGAAAGCTGACAAGGAGCTCGACCCATCTATGCGATGAAAATGGAGATCTGAGATTGTGTCAAAAACCGTAAGCTGGGGCCTAGCTTGTCTTCTCGTGAGTGTCTTTGGAGCGACAAGCATCGGAGTTTGAATTTCAGATAGGAGCCGGTCCACGACACGACACCGTGAGCTCAATTTTCCTTTTACGTGAGACAGGAGAGCCTCACTGCTGCTGGCAATCACAGTGTCATCCACGTAGAGGGCAAGGATGACGAAGTGCTGTTTCTGGTGCAAGTAGTAAACATTTCCGTCTGCACCGGACTTAGCAAATCCAAGAGAAAGCAAGAAGTTGTCGATGATCAAGTACCATTCTCTTGATGATTGCTTAAGACCATAGAGAGTCTTGAGCAATCTGCATACTTGACTGCGCCTTGCTGTAGTCACGCCTTCCGGAACACTCATGTATATTTCCTCGTTAAGTGTTCCATTCAGAAATGCAGTTTTAACATCCATTTGATGTACATGTAGATTATACTGCGCTGAGATGGCAAGGATGAGCCGTATTGACTGAATGCGGACTACAGGGGAAAAGGTTTTTGTGTAGTCCAACCCGTAGATCTGGGTGAAACCACGAGCCACTAGTCTCGCCTTATAACGAGCAATGGACCCATCGGTATTAAGTTTTAACTTAAAGGTCCACTTACATGTTATCGGTCGGCGTCTTTGTGGCAAGTCGGTGAGCTTCCAGGTGCCGTTAGATTCGTGGGAATCTAGCTCCTCCTCTATTGCTCTTCTCCACTGATCGGCATCAGGAGAAGATACTGCTTCTATGTAAAAAACAGGTTCCATTTGCACTGATTTAAGAGTTACCATCAATGCACGCTTGGTGTTCTTCCGAGACTTCGGGATCAGTGATGAAGGGTCGTAGTCTTCATCTGGGTTCCGTTGTGGAGGAACTGAATGTCAAGCTGATCGTCTCAATGGAGGCGGTGCTGGGAAATCCAATGGGGGAAGAGAGGACTCGATGTGGGTGGAGCCGGAAACTCGTGGTGAGTGTGGTGATGTGCGCCGAAGGTAAGGATGGCGCGGGTTCAAGTTCTCTGCAGGGAGAGAGTGATTGCTTGAGGAATGAGAACGTGGAGGGCGACTGCTCCCACTGGACTGTGTACTGCTGGTGACTCCTCCGCTAGGGCCATAACTGCTAGGGACTCCTCCTCCAGATCCAAGACCAACGGATGGGGTTGGAGCTGGATTGGCAGGAGATGGCAGAGGAACTCCCACTGAAGGGAAACCGGGAGAGACCGACGAGAAATGAGCTGAGCCAGCTGAAGGAGCGGGCACAGTATGATAAAAATGGACGTCGGTCTCAGGAGATGCTTGAGTGAGTGGGAGATCAGCAGAGGGGGTGGATGTGGGAGGGAGAGTCGGAGAAGACTCATCGAAGATGACATCACGAGAAGTGAAGGTATGACCGTCAGATTTTCTTTGGAGACGGTAATCCTTACTCTGACCGCTATAGCCAAGGAAGATACACTCGTGAGAGCGATCATCGAGCTTTGTACGCTCAACCTCGGGGACCTGGGAAAAAGCGCGACAGCCAAAGACGCGCAGAAAGGAGAGATCGGGTCGACGAGGTGTTGTGGAGGCATAGGAGTGCTAGAGTTCATAAGGTGTGGTCATAGACGGGATAGCCTTAGACGGACACCGGTTCTGGAGGAAAGTGACGCAAGTGATTGCTTCACCCCAGAAGGGCTTGATGAGCTTGGAAGTGTAGAGCATAGAACGGACAGCATCAAGCAAGCTGCGGTTCTTACGTTCAGCGACGCCATTCTGCTGAGGAGAGTAAGGGACTGTGAATTGACGCTGGATGCCACGCTCGCGACAGAAAGCGTCAAAAGCAGCTGAACGATATTCCCCGCCATTGTCAGATCGCAAAGTGACGAGAGATTGACCAGTGGCGCGCACAGCAAATGCTAGATAGTCCCGGAAAGCAGCAAAACAATCACTCTTATAGTAGAGAAGACGAGTGACAGTGTAGCGCGAGTAATCATCAATAAAGGTGATGAAATACTCATAGCCAGAAAAGGTGCAAGGGGAGATGCGACCACTAATATCAGAATGGACCAGTGCTAGAGGACGAGTGGATCGAGTGGAGCTAGCACGTGGGAATTTAGTGCGTGCATGCTTGCCGTGTGCACAAGCTGGACAAATATCCTCAGAGAGCGGGAAGGAGGGTAGACCGGTAACATATCTGCGGTGGCTCAGCTCATGAACTCGATGATGGTTGATATGGCCGAGTCGCTGATGCCACAGGGTAGAGAGATCGCCCGTCGTAGTAACAAGGGCACAGGGTCTAGGTGGCGTCGGTGGAGGAGTCCGACTGCCAGATGTGAAACCCTGAAGGCCTGCCAACAAATGCGGAGGAGACCGAGGCCGAGAAAAGGAAGGACCCGACTGCTCGCCAAAGAGAAACTGAGATGAAGCCAAGGGAGCATAATAGGGACTGTACGGACGAGGGCCAAGAAGGCCCTCTGTCCCACCTTAGGGGGATCGTCCCCCTGATCCCTGGACGGACGGTCGTCCGTGGGGAACGGACGGCCGTCGGGGCTGACCCCGGACGGACTGCCAACAGGGCAGTCCGCGGGGGTTGGCCTGCGGGCCCCTCCGCGCGGGGATGCGCGATCCCTTATGTGGGGATGCGCATCCCCATGATCATATCCCCGCGGCGGCGGGGATATGGCGCTCGCATCCTCACTCCGGGGATGCGGGGGCTGCGCTAGTAGGTGCAGGGGCAGCGTCGCGGAGTCCGCGCCGCTGCTTCTGCTGACGGGGTGAGGAGGGGGCGGCACCCCCGATGTGGGGGTGCCATGATGTGGGGGATGGCCCCATCCGGATGGGGTCCCCATCCCCATCCAGATCCCCACTGTGTGGGGAAGAGTTATCCCCTGTGCGGGGATAATTCAGGTGTCCCCGCACGCTGTGGGGTGCCGGCGCCTGCGCACCGTGCGCACCATGCGCGGATGGGATCCCCGACCCCATCTCCGATTAGCACGGGGGTGTCTAGCGCGCGTGGGGGCGCGTTTACCAGGGGGCGCGCGAGGAAGTTTCCAGGGTCTTCCCGATCGGCGGGGACCAGTAAGGACGTTGGACTTGTTGGACTTGGATCGATCCGCGTAGAGTGAAGAGGTGTGCTCCCAATGGACTCGATCCGTGTGCTACCAGTGGACGCGCGTGGAAGAGGTGGAGCACCAAGAGGTGGTGTCCTAACAAGAAATTGACCAAGGGGTGTCATGGTGAGGGGGGTAGACCCCGCGCGGACTGAATTTGGGCCTTCATTTTCCAAGTGAGACAACTCCGAATTTGGTGGAGTGATAGGGACTTCTCTAGTGAGAGAGTGCTCCGAATTAGGGATTTGAAAATTCCGTGAGTGACTTGGCTGAATTTCTGCTTGGGTGTGCGCATTCTGTGAGGCGGGGCTTGGCCTGGACCGTGGGAAGCGGATCCTGCGCATGTTGCGGTTGAATAGTGAGGTGCTAGTCCGCTGATTAGATTGCGGTCTAGCTCGCAAGCGCGGCCCTGACCTCTGGCTAGGTGGTAGTGTGTGGATTACTGAAGTCCTACCAGCTGTAGCTACAAGCGCGGTTTGGTCAGCGACCAAAATTGAATTACCGAGCATGTAGAGATCGTCGACGGTGGGGCAGGGAGCAAGCACTTGACCAAATCTGTCTTCAAGGTGACAGAATCCGTTGCCAATTAGGCACCAGCCGCCATTGACATCGAATTGCCGAGCTGAGAATAAATTCTTTTGCAAGGCGGGCACGTGAAGAACGTCACGTATGTACATGTGCTCACCGTTGAGCAGACGCACTTCCACCATGCCAGAACCAGCAACGTGAATAGTGGTGTTGTCACCGAATAGAATCGCATCATTTTCGATGTTCTCAGCAGAGACGGGTGAGTATTCGACGAATTGTCGTCGATTGTGCGCCATGTGGTGTGTGGCACCCGTGTCCACATACCAGTTAGGATCAGCTGTCTGCACGATTGCAGACGAACATTGTGCCACCAAAACCCGACGAGTGTTGCCGTTGTTGTTCTGGGAACGGCGATTCTTGTTCTTATTCTTGTTACCAGCAGTCGAGTTTTCGTTACTGCTGCTGGGCTTGTCCGGGCACTCAGCGATGCGGTGCCCGGGCTTGTTGCACTGGAAACATTTCTCGTTAGGATCTGGCGGTCTCTTCGGTGGCTGGTTACCGCCTTGTCGGTTGCCACCATTGTTGCGCCGGTTGTTGCCATTGCGACCTCCTTGCCAGCGACCTGCAAACAAGGCAGTGGATGGTTCCGTCGATAGCTTGCGCCCGATCGTTTCCTCCTGAATGAGGAAGGTGATGAGGTCCTATAGCGAGAGATTTGGGTTCGTTCTCATCGCCTGCAAGAATAGATGGTAGTTGTTGGGCATGCTGCCCATCAACGCGAGGACTTGCTCCTCGTTGGCAACTATCAATCCAGCTGAGGTCATCTGCTGGATGAGAGACTTGAAGTTGTTGACATGTTGGGTAACAGTCTCGTTGGGTTTCATCTTTAAAACCCGCAACTTCTCTCTCAAGTGCATCTTGGTCACCATGTCTTGATCTGCAAAGTGTCTGGTCAAGGTGGACCATGCATCGTTCGATGTGGCGCAGGACATTAGATGTCCTGCCACGCTGTTCTCGCAACATTCGTTGATCGCTGCGAGTGCGTTAACGTCACGCTGATCCCAATCTGCGATGCTACCGGGTCCGGTAGCAGGGGGAGGGATGGGTACCGCAGTACCTCCGGGTGTCGTGGCACGTGGTCTCTGCACGTTCCCTTCCACGATGTCAAGAACACCATGGGCCCTGAGCCGCAAGGTTGTCTTGTGCTTCCACTGCGTGAAGTATGTGCCATCGAACTTGGCCCAGCCTTTGGTGTCAAAGGGGGCAGACATTCTGTATCAGATTGATCGCTGGAACGGTGAAATTCTGTTAGCGAAGGTACAGAATATGAGTGCGTGAAGCGTCCTTCTCGCAGCAGCTGAAGCGTCCTCCAACTGCTCTCGACTAAGGGCCGAAGGCCTACCTAGTGCCTATGCTATTGTGCTAATGCATCAACAATGCAAAGCTCTGATACCATGTTGGAAATGGACTGCTAATAGAATAGACTAAGGTAAAACTCTAAGTCACGGCATAAGGACAGTATGAGAGTGTAGGCAAAACCAAGTAAGTAGATACTCAATAATGTACAATGGCCTTCAGCCAGAATAATATACCTGGGGTCTTGGCCTTGGTGACCTTACGAAAGGTCACCATCCTAAAAGTCTGAACTGCTTACTGCTAAGAGGAGTATTCACACTGTGTACTGTATTCTAACAGAGCTCTCTTTGACTACCGTGAATTCTAGCAAGTCTAATTTAACTTAACTTAGTAGTTGGAACACCGAAGACCAAGTGGGTTTTCCAGAAGAAGATCGAGCATGAAATAAGTCGACGACAAGCTCATCCATGCTGATCTTTATTCTAATAATGTTTCTTACAGCTCTAGGCTTGAACATTTCTTTTGTCATAACTGTAATTGATTGGACTTTCCTCTCAGTAACTGTAATCGGTTGGAATCGACGGAAAGTCGTGCTTTTCTCTTCTACCCATATATTTGTTCTCGTCCATTCGGTACAGTCTGCACCTGCAGAAACCGTTGAGTACCTTGGTTTCCGAAACAACCATCTCGTACTCGGAGGAGGCTCAGATAAGAGTGCTACCTCGATCTATCCCATTATAACCAGGAGTCACGGGAGGCTAACCGGGCGAACTTGAACATGAATAACGGGCTTGAAATTTGTTGGTGGTACCTGGGAAAATATTTGGGCATCTGGAATGTGTCTCGACCCTCAGTTTCAATATAGGGCGCATACGTGAACAATAGAACTCTAGTGAACTTGCACTAGGTTGTGAACGCTGCGAGTAGGACTAAATGGTTTGGTCGTGAAATCGGGATCAGATGAACCCTAAGTGGTTCTCTGGACCAAGGTTGGAACGTTAGGTTGGGACATAAGGACCTACCCCAAGAGGACCCCAGACAAATGCTGACCTAAGGGGGCGAGTCTGGGAACGGACCGAAACATAGATATGAGATATAGGTCTGAGACGTGGATCCGAGACGCGAGATCGAGACGTGGGTCCGAGACGCAAACGGAACGTGGTTCGGATGCTGGTCGAACCACAGGTTTCGAGTCTCGGTCTCGACCACAGGTTTCCGAAAAATGACTAAGTGTTGGAGCTCTAGTGACATTTTAGGTCGTGGACGGAGCTCCATGTAAGATCTTGAGGCGAGTGAGGTATCATTGGAAAGGTCTCGGCGAGAGCTTTCCAGTGATATATAGAACTCCTCGAACTGACCTCCGAGCTGAGAATTATGATCGAACCACAATCGGGTTGTGATATAATTTTCAGGGATCAAAGAGGAGGCGCGGGGCTGCCGATCCCCAGAAGTATATATGAGGGGGGCTCGATGCCTGGGTGGGCCAGGACGAGTCACCCGATCCGAGAGTTTGGCGGACGAACTCTGGGGGCATGAGGTGATGGCTGGGCCGGTTCCAAGGCACGTTCCAGTCCAGACTTGGACATCTGGACTTAGGAACGATGTAAGGATTGGGGCAAGACTAAGGAACGAGTCAGCGGGTTAGACCACCGCTTGGGAGCCTAGACCCAGACGGACATCACGGGCGGTTGGACCGCTAGGTATGCTGGAGGCACCGTTTACGACCCTGGACTTTATGGAAAGTCCGTCACAAGTCATCTTGTGACTTGCTCATTTTTGAGACCGACCTAGGCGGGTCTAGGTCGGGACTTAGGGATTGCTGAGTTTGATGATTAGAGAGACGGTCCGGCTCCGATCCGGACCAAACATAGTTAAGGTAAGTGGTGCATGGAAGTTAACTTGTGTTTGTGGTATGCATGTTAGTGGTGTAAAGTTCGTGATCTACTGAGCAAGAGCTTCCGCTAGCGCAACAAGGCGGTAGGTGCACGAAAAGTGGTATCAGAGCGAACGCTTCGGTGAGCGAGAACTTGAGGTAGCGGTTGAAGGCTAGACGCTTGAGGAGGGACACGAGACACGAAGCGGATCAACGTTTCTAGGTGAACACTTGGAACGATGGCCGACGTAGGACAGAGTTCCAAGAGGAAGACCAAGAGACGAGTGGCGGCTGACACCGGGACTAGATCGACTCGAGCTAGCCCCGAGGTACAGTCAGGGGACGATAACCGACAACCTTCACCCCAACGTCAAGGAAGCCCAGTACCAGCTGCGGCATCAGTGCAGCAAGATGGAGTCTTGCCAACGGTGCCCAACGATTCAGGCGTGGGAAGTCAAGGAGCCATGTATGCGGAACTCATCAAGATGATGAAGACCATGCAGGAATGTATGATCTCCAGGGATAAACGTATTGCTGAGCTTGAGGCATGCCAAGGGAGTTCCTCGTCTACCAGAAAGCTTTGTAAGACGAATTTGCCGACCTCATTTTCAGATATAGGACGAACTCGTAAAGTTAAGGATTTCTTAACTGAGTTGGACCTATACTTTGAGGCGCAACAGGCTAAGGAGTCATACAAGGTGAGAGCGACGATTACGTTCCTGAAGGATCATGCGCTTCTCTGGTGGACTGCATACATAGATGAACATGCCTTGACCGTCTTGGCGCTTGGTTGGAAGGAGTTCAAGGTGTTGCTCACGGGACGATTCACTCCGGAGTATCAAAGGATTCGGGATGGTGTCGAGCTAGTTAGACTGAAGCAGACGGAGACGTTAAGTGCTTATGTATGCGAGTTCAGTGCCAAGCTGGATTCGTTCTCCAAGTGGACTGAGGAGACCAAAATATGTATATTTATTGAGGGACTCAAGTCTAGCTCGAAGAAGGCTCTCTTCCGGATGTCGGAACTACCTGCGACAAGTGCCGAACTTTTGAAGTTAGCGGAGCGAATTGGAGACGACGAAGTCCAATAACAGAAACCTTTTGAACCACGCAGCACAGACAAGTTCCAAAAGAAGAACAAAGGCTTCAAACGATAGTGGGATGGGAGTGAGAAGGATCGGAAGGATTCTTCTGCCTCGGCAGCAAAGCGGCAGCCAATAAGAGCAAAACCTAAAGGGCAAACACCTCAGAAGGACAATGGTGCTAAGTTTACTTGCTACAGTTGTGGCGAGGCGGGACATATTACTAAGGGGTGCACGAAACCTAAAGTTAGTAACTGTAGCATTAATGCGTTTGTTGCAAAGGACTTGTTGGAAGGATAGATGACTATGACCTTGAGAACCACGAAGAAGACGCCAAGACTGATGTTTCTACAAGCTAAAGTTGCTAACCGTGATGTTACTTTTCTTGTGAACACAAGAGCGACTCACTCCTTCATAAGTCCAAAGTTGGTGAAGAAGTTGGGCTTGTCTACCTCCAAGGCAGACAAGCCTATTCAGGTGCGTTTTGCCAAGGGCAAGACGTACCAAACTTCCGAAGTAGTCTTGGATGTACGATTTGCGTGTGGGAAGCTGGAGTTCACAGAGAACTGAACGGTGTGCGAGATTGATGATATCCATGCGGTTTTGGGAAACACTTTCTTGGACAGGTTTGAAGTGGAACTTAGGCGGAAATCTTTAAAGTTGAATGTTAGAGTTAGAAGGACGGAAGTTGGGAGTGAGGTTGATCCGAAAGGTGCAGAAAATTGACGACTCTGCGGTGAATTTGATCAAAGACAAACAGATGGACTTCAACGACGAAGTCATGTGTTTGATACGGGTTGCAGATTTGATGACGGGTGACACACAAGAGGAAACATCAGGAGACGTGACTAAACTTCCGGAGGTGCTTCGCGAAGTGATTAAGGAGTTTGAAGATGTCTTGACGGATGAGTTACCTGCTGAGTTACCTCCAAGGTGGGTGGTGCATCACAAGACGAGGTCTTGCCAGGAACAGAACCACCTTCTAAAACCCCTTACCGACTCAATCAGGTGGAACTCCTTGAGTTGAAAAGGCTGCTCGGCGAGCTATTAGCACGGGGATATATTCGAACTAGCAAGTCACCTTATGGAGCCCCAGTTCTTTTTGCAAAAAAGAAGGATGGGAAGTTACGACTCTGCGTAGATTATCGTGCATTCAATAAGATGACGGTGAAGAATAATTATCCTTTGTCAAGGATAGACGACCTCTTTGATAGGCTATCAGGCGCAAAGTACTTCAGCAGGATCGACTTGAAGTCATGATATTACCAGATCCGGATAGCTGATCCAGATGTTGAGAAGACCGCTTGTCGAACCAGATACAGATCGTTTGAATTCGTTATGATGCCATTTGGATTCTGTAACGCTCCTTCGACGTTCACTACATTGATGAACACAAATTTTTGCGAGGAGTAAGTCTCGAGCAATAGAGAATAAAGCGGCAGAAGTTTAGAACACCCTTTCCAAGTCGATCAGAAGCGAGAAGAATCCAAAAAGCTGATTGTAAGTAAAGTAGTCCCGAGCAATAGAAAATAAAGCGGCAGAAGTTTAGAACACCATTTTCAAATCAACCAGAAGCGAGAAGATCCAAAAAGCTATCTGTAAGTCAAGGTCGTGCGTACGACCAACCCCACCACTTGAGAGTACTACTGCGGTGCTTGACAAAATCGTTGGAATGTAATCGCTGCGTGAAAATGTGATCGAGGTAAAGCAAGACCGACCCCACCACTTGAGAGTACTGCTGCAAGGACGGACGAAATTGTTGAAACGTAATGCTGCGTGAAAACGTGGTCGAGGCAAAGCAAAACCTTAGCTTTTGAGCCACAGCTCCCGCTCTTCTCTCCTCCCGGACTCGCTCAACACTCTGGAGCCGGAGCTGCTAGCCGTCGAAGTGCCGTTAGGCACTATGGCGCACAACCAAGCCTTGGCCATGGTATCTGCCACGTAGACAGCCGCACAAGGCGGCCCTTTTTATAGGGGCCCTTGTGGTTTAACTCTGTTTGGTCCGGACCAGAGTCGGACCGTCTCCCTGATCATCAAGCTCAGCAATCCTTAAGTCTCGATCTAGACTCGCCTAGGTTGGTCCCAAACATGAGCAAGTCACAAGATGACTTGGGGCGGACTTCTCATAAAGTCCAAGGTCCTAAACGATACCTCCAACACACCTAGCGGTCCAACCGCCCGTGATGTCCGTTTGGGTCTAGGCTCTCGAGCAATGGTCTAACCCGCCGACTCGTTCTCTAGTCTTGCCCCAGTCCTTACATCGTTCCTAAGTCCAGACGTCCAAGTCTGGACTGGAACGTGCCTTGGAACTGGCCCAGCCATCACCTCATGCCCCCAGAGTCCGTCCGCCAAACCCTGGGGTCGGGTGACTCGTCCTGGCCCACCCAGGCATCGAGCCCCCCTCATATATACTTCTGGGGATCGGCGGTCCCGTCTTCCTCTTTGGTCCCTGAAAATTATACCACAACCCGATTGTGATTCGATCATAATTCTCAGCTCGGAGGTCAGTTCGAGGAGTTCTACATATCATTGGAAAGCTCTCGCCGAGACCTTTCCAGTGATACCTCACTCGCCTCGAGATCTTACATGGAGCTCCATCCACAACCTAAAATGTCACTGGAGCTCCAACACAGTCATTTTTCAGAAACCTATGGTCAAGACCCAGACTCGAACCCTGTGGTTCGACGAGCGTCTGAATCACGATCCGTCTGCGTCTCGGATCTATGTCTCGATCCCACGTCTAAGACTCACGTCTCAGACCTATGTCTCATACCTATGTTTCGGTCCGCTCCCAGACTCGTCTAGGGTCCTATAGGGGTAGGCCCTTATGTCTCAATCCAAGGTTCCAACCTTGGTTTAGAGAATCACTTAGGGTTCATCTGACCCCGACTTCGCGGCCAAGCTGTTTAGTCCTACTCGCAGCGTTCACAACCAAGCGCAAGTCCACTAGGGTTCTATTGTTTACGTCTGCGCCCGATCTTGAGACTGAGGGTCGTGACACTCACCCCCACTTTGGAGGTTGATACCCTCATCAACAATGATCCTTAAGTTAACGCCAAGTTCAAAATGGGTAGCCAACCCTTTGGCGCTAGAATTGCGTTCTGGTAGCTAACCCGCAATTCCCTTCTTAGCTTGAGTCTTAAGTTGTCGCTAGAACACTTAGAAAACTCCAACTAGTCTCGGGAAAAACCTTACCTTTTTGGCATACCCTAAACAAAACTAGTTGACAATTTCTAAACATTCTACTTAAGACTCTAACTTGCTAACTATAAGTATTCACACCTACTTACGAGGTCCTCCGAAACTCACTTTCTGGTCGTAATCTGATTTGACTTAGACGCGCGACTAAGTTTACTTTGCAGTTAGAAAACCGCAAAGTAAGATCACCCCAAGCCCCAAGGCAAGTATAGAAGTTCATACTTGCTTTGCCAACGCTACGGCAAACCTAAGTCTTGACATCAAGACTTAGTCTTGATTTAGATGCTTATCCAAACCAGCTCGCTTCCTTTGAGTGTGCTTCGTTCCTCCTCTTGACAACATCCTAGGCATCTGATCAGAACTAGTCATAGCCATGCACTATCAATACACTTAGACAAATTTCAAGAAACAAAATCTTTGTTTCCACAAGCTACAAAGTCTATCGGCCCAAGTCACCTCAAGTTGCTACTCGTATGGTTCGTCATTCCTTCACTCTTCGCTTGGAAGGAGATGTCATCATCTTGCTAACGCCCTAGTTGTCCTTGTCTCCGTTTGAAGAGGTCCAATACTTCGCTTGCATGTGTTAGCTCTTCCTCTGACACCCAAGTTGCTTCCTTCAAATGGTAGCCACGCCATTTGACCAAGTACTCCATTCGGTTAGATTTGCGACGGGATTGCAAAATAGTCTCTACCTCGTATTCTGCTTCACCTTGCACGACATCAGGTTGAGGCCTGAGAATCTATTTGCGCTCCGGCCGAAAATCATCCTTGAAGTATTTCTTTAGTAAAGAAACATGGAAAGTCGGATGCAACTACCACTCGCGGGGAAGGTCTAACGTATAGACATCTTCGTGCGGATTCTTGACAATGACAAAAGATTCCACGAACTTTGATGAAAACTTCGCCAATATTCCCTCCAGAAGGGTGAAGTTCTTCGTACTCAACCATACTTCTTCGCCCACTTGAAACTTCACTTGCCGCCGATGCTTGTTTACCTGCTTCGTGTAACATTGCTGCGCTTTCTCGAGGTTCTTCTTCACTTGCTCCTCGCGCCGCTGCATTTCCGCCACCAACTCTTCAGCTGATGTTTGACGTGTTCTTGGTCGTGCCGATGTAGAACTCCCTGCAAGAGTCAAGTCAAGAGACCCTTCTGGCTCACGTTCGTAAGCCAGCAAGAAAGAGGAGTCGCTGGTTGCTGAATGCTTCGTGGAATTGTAGCAATACTCCGCAAGACTGAGCCACTCCGCTCAATCACTTTGGTCCGCGCTCACATAATTCCTCAAGTATTGATTCAGAACCGAGTTAACTCGTTCCATTTGTCCATCCGTTTAGGGATGAAAAGCGGTACTGAATTTTAACTTAGTTCCCAACTTTTGAAACAAGTGTTTCCAAAAGGCACTTGTGAACTTGGAGTCTCGGTCTGAAATAAGACTCCGAGGCAATCCATGTGAACGCCACCAAGTATCTAGGAACAATCGAGAAGTCGTGAATGCTGTCGCAGTGTCCAAGGTCGGTGCAAACTTCGCTAGTTTGCTAAACCGGTCAACTATCACAAAGATCGTCTTGTATCCGTTTGAGTCAGGCAGAGAGGTGATGAAGTCCATGTTGATGCTTTCCCAAGGTCTGGCTGGAATTGACAAAGGATGAAGCAACGCCTGTTTCTTCTCATAAGAAACACGGTTCGCTTGACAGGTTGCGCATGTTTTCACAAAGTGGACGACATCGTCTTTCATGTGGGACCAATAAAACTTTTTAGCTACCACTGCTAGTGGACTACTCTCCTTTATGACCTGATAAGGGCGCATCATGACATTCTTTGAGTTCCCCTAAGTTTTCCTTGTCTCACATAAACCTGACTTTGTTTGAACATGAGTAAGCCATGTCTCAGCTGCATGTTCTGCAACTTCACTCCTCGCTTGAGTTGTTCCAAGTACCCTTTTGCTTTATTATCGTCAATGTAACCTTCACGTATTCGCCTCTCTAAGTCTGACTCGCAAGATAGACTTAAGATAGTCTGACTTAAGATACATAGCTCGCAAAATCTGTGTTGACGATGAAAGATATTCCTCCTTGCGACTCAAGGCGTTAGGAACCACATTGGCCTTTCTCGCTTTATGGATTAATTCCACATTCATGAGCACCAAGGTATCGTGCCACCGTAGTTGCTTTGGTGTCACCCGATCTTGTGTCTCAAAGTACTTGAGCGAAATATTATCAGTATACACTTGGGTTTTGTGAAGTCCCAAGTAATGCCAGCATTTCCTCAAGCAATGAACCACCGCAAACAGTTCCTTCTCATGAGTCGATCATCGACTCTCCGTCCCAGATAACTTTTTGCTTTCGTATGCTACAGGTTTTCCATCCTGCACCAACATTCCGTCAATCGCATAGTCGCTCGCGTTCGTGTGCACCTCGAATGGTTTGTAGAACTCCGGCATCTTCAAAATTGGCGTCTTTGACAAATAGCTTTGATCGTCTGAAACGCATCATCCACGACCTTGGTCCAACTTACTTGTGCGTCTTTTTCCGTCTAGTCCGTCAGCGGCTTTGTGATCTTTGAAAACCCCTTCACATACTTGCGGTAGAACTGCGTCACTCCTAAGAATCGCCGCATCCCCTTCACTGTAATCGGAGACTCCCAAGTCACAATCGCGTCCACCTTCTGCATATCCGGGCCGACTCCTTCTGCACTAATGACATGTCCCAAGAAGTTAATGCGTTTCAAACCAAACTCACTCTTGTCAACGTTGGCAAACATCTTATGCTCTCGCAGCTTCGTCAACACCACCCTTAGCTGCTCTACGTGCGACTCCAAGGTTTTAGAGTAGATCAAGATGTCGTCGATGTAAATGATGACATGTGCGTGTGTTTCATGCGTTATTTCGATCTGAACTTCTGTGCTTCTAGCAGACTATTGAGAAACGGCGTGGGTTGTGGACTCTCTTTCTCCTTCTCGTCTTCTTTTGTCATCTTCGTAAATGTTCTAAACTGTAACTTGGTTGTACATACGAGCATTACTATGCAGAGCTATCCGCGCTTCATCAGCAGCATGCTCTGGTGTTCTTTTGTAGTGTCTGTTATCGATTTTGATGAACGTGGAGAGCTTTTCTCCACTCGGTAGAGCTCGTTCCTTCTATCCTTTTGAAATCTAGTGAACCGATTCCTGAGACGAGTGAGGACTTCTTGATCAGTTTACAGCTCTTTAGTGGGACCAACAATGCCGCACAAAGTGAAGATGAGACGTGTTCGCGCAGATGACGAGCTGCATCAACATTGGGTGGTCACGGGGGGTTGTCTCGGTGACACTCAGCTTACAGTCAGTGCATCTGAGTTACGGATAGCTTTTCATCACTATGCTGCAGTTGTGGCTCAAACTATTGTGCTGGAAGAGGCCTTTGCACATCAGCTTGACATTGAGGATGAGTTACTGTGTTGTGTATCTGCAGCATACAGCGAGATAGTTCCGAAAATACAACGTTTTGTCATTTATCGAGAACTTGTTTTCTTTTTGGGATATGCGGACCGAAAAGAACTGCCTCCTTTGCTGGAAGAGGCTGTAAAACGAGAGTTCCATGATCTTGGTGAAGTTTTTGTTGGCTTCCAAGCATAGTCTTAGCAGCATTGTGTGAAATATTTCTGTTTTTTTCCTGTCAACTTTTTTGTTTCTCTGTAGTTGCATGCATGATGCATCCCGGTTAGCGGGTCTAGGAGCTGCTGTACATCTCCTATGAAGTGCTACCCCAGTTGGGGGCTTCAAGGGTTCAACCCCCTTTAGCATTTTTTAAAACCTTGTATTTTCTGTGCACAGTTCAAATAGTTTGTTTCCTTGGAAAATGTGGCATAGAGCATACTCCTATCCAAACTTTTCCTCTCGCTTGATAAAAAAGACAAAAAGTAATCTAAACAAGCTCTTGCTCGAATGCAGTTAGTGCTTGGGTGCCCTTGATGTTTGGCGTTGGGTTTATGTAGGGGGGTGTACATGACCTGTCGGCAAAGCATTCTTCTCTTTTCTGTGTGCAAGACTATTTGAGCTAGTAGAGGCTCCCGTTCTTCTGTGTTCTCGAGAGGGACCAGGTTTCCAGTTCCTTCAGCAGATTCTGAAAGAATCATGAGGTCCCTAGCAGGGCCAGCAAGGGGTGAACGCAAAGAAAGCGTTGTTATGAAAAAAAAACGTGGGTGGAGGCTCCTCTGCCCTTTAGAAATAAGAGTATCACCACATCTGTTGCAGAAGAGGAGCCTTCTAACAATTACGGCAATATCGGAGGAACTAGTAGCTAAGGAAGAATAAGAGGATCAAGATCGGTTTTTTTTCCTTTTCTGTCTGATGCGTATAGTGGGTTGGCTTGGTTCCTTGAGTTGAAATCAATCTAACCAGCTTACAATCCATAGTCAGCTTATAGCCAGCAAACTGAAGCTCTCCTAATACTCAACGGAGGAACAAAAAAAATAATCACAAATAATTTGTGCTCTTTTTATATTTAGCACAAATCAACTAAGACTCACAAATGTGGTAGATAATATTTCAACATGCAACTGGATCGAGACATAAAAATGATATATAGTGCTGCAAACTGCAGAAAATGTATCTTGTGTGAATATGTGCCGGTACTAAGTCTAAAACATAAACTGTACCCCTATATAAATTTCCAAAACAACTCCTTCATCCAAACATAAAAAATAGACCTGATATGTTATGTAAGTTTCCGAAACAACTCTTGTATCCAACATGACACCTCATCAATGAATGGAACATACATATAACAAACATCAAAGCAAGATAGCTTAGGTAAGACTGTAAAGGAAGTTATGATGCTATCACTTACCATCAAGAGGTAATATGCACGCCGAAAATGCTCTCGCTCAACTCAGTCTTCCACGCAGTTGTCCGTTCAGGTAGCACTCGTAGTGTTGAAGTCCTATGCCGCACTGTGGTGTGTTGTGGACGTCGTTGATATATCTTGATGTGTTCTCGTCCAATGTTCTCATTCCAATCCATATAACATGCTGACAATCGAGCCTCGTGAGTCTTAGGATAGTGAACCCTCTTCGTGGCAAACTTGTTGATGACAGAGTTGAAAGTCTCTGACAAATAGTTCTCCCGAGCTCTAGTGTAGAATCGCATCTTTGCCGATGTAATCGGCTTCGTCAAAAATTCCACCATAGCGCGATGGGTAAGAGAACCTAAACATGCAGAAACAGTATATATATCAACAAAAAATACAAAAAACTCATAATGATTTCAAATTCAAAAGAGGACAAGGTACATGAATTTACTCACCACGCGGATAATATGTGTCGGAGGCGGGGTGTTCAAGTCCAGGATGGTGCAGCAAGATCTGTCTCCGGGGAGAGTAGCGCATGCTGTATGATCACCTGCCCAATGATCTGCAGCATTCCTAATGTCCAAGATCAACACATTGGTGTCGTCCTCATCGTTAGCATAACGACCATCAGCACCCACAGTTCTCCGCGCATTCAATTGACAACAAGTATAAATCCAACTCTTCAACTTATCGGCAAGACCATGTGCTTGCACCTCCGGATACATGAACCGTCGTGAGACAGCTGTGGCACCATCTATGATACCTCGCATTGTCGTCACTCGTTGAATAAGCTCTGGCTTGTTCCTGGTAGCATAAGCCCCTTCAGATCGTAGCCATGCCACCAATTGTCTTTTGGTTAAGAGCTCAAGGTCAGCCACTACCTCAGCCTCCAAAACATCACCAGGGGGTCGCTTCTTGGTCTGCACCTCCACCAAGAACTTCTTGATCACATTCTTGCACTTATGCCACAAGTCCTTCAGGCTCACGATCCCGTGATGCTGCAAGATGGCGTCCACGGAGGACTTGTCATCGTGCACGACTTCATCTGGGACTATCTCATGTGCAATCAATCGTCGGATACCAAGCTCGACATCCTCGATGAGCCATGCATTGTTACCCACCTCAATACGAGTCATGTTGACCATTTCGATGACACGATCATCATGTGCATCAATAAATGCACATGTACCATGTAGCCATTTCGTGTAGAGTCGTATCGCAAGTCAACATACACTACAAAGTTCCTTAAAATTAATCATATAAATTACAGTTTTGTTAGTTTGTGACATATAACATACATCTGCAATTGATAAGGTCTTTCATGCTCACTTATCAGCTATGGGAGAGTCATCAATCGATGGAAAATATTTGTGTGCCACAGCAGATTGCACCTCCTCCTTTTTCTCTTTCCACCGATCGAGAGTCGCTTGAATCCATCCTATTCTACGTCTCCTCCCACTCTGAAAACCAAAAAAGTGCTTTCGCGCTATGCGTGCCAAGCCAACCTCTCTATACATTGAGTCCAACTGTGTATATCTTAACCCCGCGCATAATGCGGCGCAGTACATACGACATGTTACATCGAGGATGCCATAATACGACTCCATCTCCGTAGATAACCAGCAGAACTTGTGTTGACTCGGACACCTAAACTTGAGGGACCAAGTTTGATGGATCGCCTTGATCCTAGGAGGTAACAATACTTGATCGCACATCGGATGAGGACACTTGACTACAAAATCATGAAATAACTCCCTAAGTTTGGACAATGATACAAATCCAACTATGGGTAGCTCCTCACTTTCGACCTCAAGCTCTCTAAGACGACTATCATGCTCATGATGAGACATGACATGAGGGATTTCAGAATCAACAACATGGTCTACGTCGATGTGAGGTTCATCGGTTCTAGAAGTAGACCTCATAGTCATATCCTGCACCTACAATATACATATGGAATAAATAAAAAATAATACAAGAATGATTTTACAAAAATGACAAATCAAACCATAGCATAAGACAACAACAGTACCTCAACTGGTGATGATTGGAGACCAAGCGCATGAAGAACATCCAGTTCAGCGATAAAAGCTTCACTAAGATCTTCGACGTCGAGCCCCTCCGGATCTAGATCACACTCCTCTGGTTCTACATCTAGAACCGGAACTCTAGCTTCTATTTCCCTTGCCATCTGATCAATGCGACCTCTAGCAGTAGCAAAGAGAAATTGAAACACAGCGGTATGGTCTGCACCGAGTCCTAAAAGTCTCATCAGCTGAACATATCTCAACAACAACGACTCAGGGACCCTAACCTTTCCTCCTGGGACCTCCGGACATCCTCTAGGTAAATGTCTATCTCCAGGTCGTCTAGGATGAACCCTGGGCGGCATCGTGAGATATATGTCATTCACTAACTAAGCTAAACCTATCCATCCGGAGGTCCAATCCAAGAATTGGAGAAAACAAGACCAAAAAAGTAATCTAATCAATAATTCAAATAAAACAAAAAATATAAATGCTGAAAGAACAGAAAATCAACGCCAAGGTCAAAGGGTTAGGAAAATTCAAAAGACTTTATCCCTAGTCCCAACTATAAATTTCAGACTATTGAAAAATTTGACTAAGTGTGGAGAGGTTGAAAAGGTAAAGCGGGTCGGGACACAGTGAGAAGAGGGCAGAGCGAGAAGGCAGCGGAGCGTGAGTAAGGAAAACAAAGAGTTCTGTGGGGTACTGAGACCAGCCGGCCGTAATAAAGGTCTGGTCCCACCTCTTCTCCTGAGGAGAAATGAGGAGGGAGGAAGGGCTTGCCCGCAGGCTGAGAAACCAGAAGACACCTAAACGGCCGGAAACTTTTGCCTTTGAAGTTTTCTGTTTTAGGAACAGCAGGCTTACATGTTGCTGGTCTGGAAAGATGTGATAGTTTCTATTGTTCATTTGGCCAGCCGGTTTCTGCGTGGCTCTTGTAGAGAGTAAGAGGGGTCCCTAAAACGCATTGACTTTTGTTACTGGTACAATTTCGAATTCAAATTTGCCTTCCTGTCAGTTTATGTGGTCCACAGTACTCCGATCATTACTTGCTGATTTCTCTTCCTGTGGTTGGAATCAGAGATCCATCTAAGGCTAGAATTGTAGATCCCAATCTCCTCTTTCTTTTGCGCCGTAGATGATTGTCTGACGACAACCAACCAGAACAATATAACGTTGCGCATTTCGGACGGAGGCTCCTTCCGCAAGTTGGTTATGACTAAACTGATTAGCGGTTAGGACCTCCACCGCTAAAATAGGGGCCCTTGTGGTTTACGGTAAGTGGTGCATGGACGCTAACTTGTGTTTGTGGTATGCAGGTTAATGATGTAAAGTTCGTAACCTACTGAGCAAGAGCTTCCGCTAGTGCAACAAGACGGTAGGTGCGCAAAAAATTGCATGCCGGCACTGTCTAGTAATACCTTGAGTGAGAATCCGCGATGAGAAAGCATATACCCTATCTTGAAAGAGATGAGTATCGGCTAGACCGTTTCACTCATCTATGTCATGAAACGGTCTAGCAGATAAGGACTGCATGAGCTGAAACTGCAACTTCAAGTCTCTTACAGGCACTTACATCGACACAAATGAAATCGAGACCTGAGTAGACGATTGACGTAGAGAACGTAAGTTATACAGAATACTGGACCAAAGAGGAGAACAAAACAAATAGACAGACACAGAGTTTGTCGGAGCCAGAAAGAAACGAAGAAGACAACCACGCTCGACAATAAAAAGTCAGTACTTCCATCGAAGAACCAGAAGGAAACAAAGAAGTAAACCACGCTCGACAGTAAAAGGTCAGCACTTCCATCAAAGAATCCGGACCCCGATCCAAAAGGATATGGAGGAGGGTGGTTGGCCGGTAATTGCCACATTGATCGACAGGAAGACACTTGGCACGCTGTCCCTCAACTTCACGGGACGAAGAGTGATCGCTGATCGATCGCCCGTCTCATGCATTGCTCCTCAAATTAACACGTTCGCATATTTTTTCCTCTTCCGAACATGGAAGAGGTGAATATATCTACATAGTCAAAAATGACAATCAAATGATGCAATATTAGGAAAAGTGGGTCAAGTATGAAAACCTTATTAGAGGTGCGATCAAGTAAATATCTAGAATTATTTGTGCTACAGACGTAGGTGTATGGTCCGTCGTGTACCCTGGGTTTTCTTATTTTTGTCTATTGTAGTTTTATTTGTGACCATGAATTTCTCCGATATCTAATTCAACTAGTTCTTGCTCGAATAAACTTCTCGCTAGAAGGGGCTTGGGTAACACAAACCGACAAATGATGATTTTTTGTACTGAGCTTCACTGGGCCAGAACTCAGAAAACCAGGAAGCATGCATGTTTCATCCTCGCAGTTCTCCAATATGCAGAAATTTAATTATTATCTTTTTTCTTCATGAAAAGATTTGATAATAAATCAAACTGAGACAAGTTAATAACTTTCTCATTCATTTGTGATCATCTTTTAACCTAGAGTGGAGATATTGTAGTACATTCGATGTATAGTTCTTAGAGTCTCAAATTAGTGTCGATACTTTGTGCAAAATTCATTATAGCTAAACGACAAAACAACATAAAATTTTTTTTATTACACACCTTCGTGTTTTGGAGATGTGTAAATATACTCTTTTACAACTGTCTCCTCGATGTATGTGAAACACGTGTCAAGGCTTGTTGCTTTTCACTTCTCTGAAGAATGTGTTTTCTCTAACTCCACTTTAGACGAGTACTAGATCGTGAAGAAGAAAGAAACCACCTCCAACTTCACTCGAGATCTCACCACAACCAATCTACGTCAAGAATTTCCCTCCTCTCTCCTCGCTCGTCGTATTCCCGCTCCATGTTCTGTAATGTAAGAAGCATCCATATTATTTACCAGAATTTGGATAGCAGTTATATCATCAATCCACGGAAAAGCTAGACACATAGACATAGAGTACACCACAACAAGTCTAATTTTACAATCAGAAAAAATGAAAAGAACTTATAGGCTTCAGCTTACTGGACCTCGGTCCAAGAGAATATGCATGCTGGATGAACTCCGGGGGAACTTTTGCTCGCTTCATGTTATCGGGAATATACATAGGTGTTATATAAAAAACATATACTAAGTAAATATAAAAGATTAAAATATTTTATAAGTGTTATATGTTACCTATGCCTGGAAACCCGGGGAAGGTAGAAGATAACCCATAAGTCTGGAGTTGACTGTTGCGCTTCACAAGGTATATGACCGGGACCCCATAGTCGTTAATTCATTAAAATACAGTGATGTTTAATTTAATACCTAACCCTTCCTACCGGAAGGGTTAGGTACTAAATTAACCACCTGTATATTTGCCTCCTCCATCGAAAGATGGAGGAGGTGAATATGCAGGTGCTCTGTAATATCCTCGTTCACGGCTTTGTACACCGAATTTCGTTTTTTCTTATCGAAAAATGTGTAAGCGTTATATAGAAATATTATTAAAAAAATATGATTAATATGTATTAACCAGTCTCCGAGTTGCAAGCAGATATAGATATAACCCGAAGGCGAGACACGGACTGACGCGTTGCTAGGGTATAAGTCTGGACCCTTGTTTACTAAAAGACCTCATTTCATGTACACATTAATTTCTCTGTGTATATGAGATGAATATCCTATATAATATATGCATGCATTCTGGAATTACCAGTTGCAAGGAAACGAGTAGGGCACGAAAGCTAAATATGGAGACACGATTTGACGAGAATAGAGTTCGAACATTAGCTCTTGGAGCATTTCAAAATTATGCTCTTCTTTCTACCACGAGCTTGCTATGAGTGACACTAGATCAGTACATATCTATTTCTTGTAAGATGTTACTTTCGGCTATTCTTCATTAAATATAAATTAAAAAATTATAAATGTTAAAGTAAAATGATAGACAAAGCAAGCATGATAAATCAAAATATAATTTAACTGTTAAATGTTACATCCCTGAATTAAACCAAAAACTAATTACGGGTTCTAAATCCTTGTCCTTGGTGTATACAACTCGTCTACAACAGTTTCGTTGTGTCAGAGGTGAAATCCCCAAGCCTCACAGCCGGTGATGATATATCACCAGAAAGTGCCTTAATGGATTAATAGAGCCACTCAATCCTTGTTCGTAAAGGATTCTCGTAATTTTATAAAACCTTTTACAGAGTTTTGCTGTAAATTTTACATACATAAAATTTATAGCAAAACTCTGTAAAAGGTTTTATACATAAAATTTGTCATCACTAGATATCCGCAGTCTATGCCCGTAAATGTAATCCCCGAACGCCGTTGAAAACTATCGGGTATCTCCATATGTTCTGCAATCCTTGACAGAATTTTTGGACTCTCAGTCTTCTCATATGAATCGTGTAATTTTCGTCACAAAGAGAGTTTTGAGTATTCCTTGTGATCTCATCTTGTCTCTAACCATTAAACACATTTCCAGTAAGATCTCCCGGCTCATAACTTGTTGCCACTATCACCAGATCATACCCAGTGGTTCCCGATCCAGTTACTATTCTTGAGCATGTTCTTCAAGTGAGCACAGTGTAACCGTGTGAAGTATGAGAAGGTATTTCTTACACATACATTCTCCACCACTTTAGTTTCAGAGTTCATAGTAAATTATGTAAAATGACCTCCTCATAATAAAATATGTCTCTTTGCTCTCTAGATTTGTTTAGAAGCGTGCATTATCACCTAGTTTAGCTTGCTTATGAGGGAAGCAAGCTTAGGTTTTACTAATCTTTCCATCATGAAAGGTTACGTAATACATTAATATCTAGATTTATTTAATGTGTTTTTGCTAGCAAGATGTGACACTTGTAATTTCTGCAACAACAAGCTCATCTGTTCTTGCATACAGATTATCCGTGGTTATTTGGTTTATTTGGTGGTGAAATGGGAAAAAAATAAATTTAATGGTATTTTAAATGCACAAATGTATAATTACTAAGGAACTTTTATTGCATTTATATCCATTTTGTAGGACCTGGATTTAGTCTTTATTCTTGAAGGTAAAAAGTGTGGCAAACATATATTATCAAATCGAAAAATCAAATGAATTATGTAATGCAACCTTGTTTACATTGGTCTTAAAGTAATATATGTATATATATACAGCGGGTGAGTCAACTCAGTTGTCTCCTTTTTCATCTGTATGATCTTGTACCGTGGGAGACACTTGTCAACTCACAGCAAGTCCTACATGGCTAGACTGAGCAGTTTTGACGCATCCGTGCCCCTTGCAGCTATCATGAACTACGTACACTTCAGTGGGCCCAGGAACACGTCCTCGCATATGGCCTCGGGAGGGAAAACGCGAGAGAAACTCAGCCACCTTTGGTAAAACACTCAGAAGTGTTGCTGCTGAGCAGTGTTGTTATGGTAACGCGATCTCTCGAGCTGTTTGTAACGTTTGTAGGAGTTTTAATTTATGTCCGGGCTTCTGGGTGGATGCTGCCATCCAAGAATAGCTCGTAGCCGGTTCAATGAGCGGAGCAAATGCTTATAATGATATCGAAAGGCCAAGGCCTTCAGTGTGACTGGGTATACAATTCAAGTAAAGGTGAATATCTTGCGGCGGGAAAATTAGCTTCGATGCGATCTCCATGTCAACCCGGGGAATGTCAGGGTTCAGGGATTATCTGTATTCTCAGAGTGTCCAGGGCGATCTGTGGAACAGGAGAAGCGGATTGAGTTAAATGCGGAACATCTTGTGGTGAAGATGACACTGACTTTGAAAATGTCCAGTTTGAGATTCTTCCAGCCTCTTTCAGGAAACAAGAAGGTTGGCTACTACGATGGATCTTACAGAAACTGCAGGTCTCCATTGAGTTTCAGTACAGTTTTTCTCCAGGATGGGTGCATTTATCGTAGATTGGCAGCTTAAACTGCTGCGGTAGCACTCGAATCAGCCCACAGGGATATGGAGAAGCAACCGTGTCACTCCGAGTGGGGACGACTGAAAATTAAAGGACATCCTCTCATGTCTGGGGCCGCTATCGGGAGCTCTCAGCTGATGCGGGTGGCATGTAGGACATCGCCGTGTTTGGTCCACATTTTTGAGGACGGGAATCTTGTGGTTCGTTACATTTCTACAAGATCAAGAGTTTCTTTCTTTTTTCAAACTTTTAGGCCACTGCGCACCTTCTTGTGGAAGTAGGACTTACTTCTGGGGTTATTCTATGGTAATGCATCCTCTTCATGGGAGCTTCCTCACTGTCTTGTGGGTTGTTTGCAGTCAATTTGGCGATTCCCGGCGGACCCTGTGTTTCTCCTCTTCGGTCCTTCTTTCCAGCACATAAATGTCGAGAACATAGAGGAAGAAAGCAAGTCGTCTGACTGCTCGCTACTTGTGATCACGTCCGATGGTAGTATATGGCTGTTAGATTGCTGGAAGGAGCATGACCCATCGACGGAAAGGTACAGAACCTTCTTCTTCGCCTTTCATGTTGACAGCGTATTATTGGCTGATGGGACTCAACTTTGGAACAATGCTGTCGAACTGCCAGGCTTACGAAGAAGAAAGAAGAGGCAGTTCCTGAAGAGATGCAAAAAGCAGTGCAGGAGATGTTGGTCGACGAAAGCGACAACAAACCTTTGTTTGTGGGGAAGTATCCGCAGCCTAAGCAGTTGGATAACCTGGGAGACGTTCACTTCCACGGAAGTCAGATGTCTGGATTGTCGGTTCGTTGCCCAGAGCCCATCAGAAGGGCAGAACATAAGTGGAACGAATTTGAAGATTGTGATGTGGATCATCCAACTTACAAGCCAAGCGCCAATCGTACATTGGTAACTTCGGGCTTGGTGGACGTGAAACCGAAATGGACGAAAGTATCCAGCGACTCGTTTCCAAGGTTTGACAATAAGCTCAATGTGAAACTCGTTTCACAGGAAGCCCTATTGAGCTATGTCCCTGGTACCGTAGTGGCTGCGTTTGGCCCGAAGAACTCAGTAAGATCTTTTAGTCTGCATTCCTAACCTCACAACTTGTTGGCCAATGATAAGCAACTACTTGTGTCCTGTAGTGCCTAACTAATCAGGCTTTGAAAATCCACTAAACAGTTTCATGATATTGTGTTTACTGGTTCAAGTTTCAGGCACTGAAGAAAATTCTTTTGGTTACTAGGATTGACAACTAGGATAACGATCTCGTGTAGAATCTCTGCTTGATTCTATATTGTGTTAAGAGTAAGTTTCATGTGTCAGAGCTCGTTCGCTTTTTCTGCTGCAATTACTTTTGATGTGCCTAAGAAGGTCTCTTTTCAAACACAGGTTGGTTTGCTAGGTGTTTCTGGAGCTTTGCAAGTCATACAAGTAAGTTCTGGTGACCTGCATCGGACCTTGCCGACAAGATCAGACACAAACAACGGCCGATCAGCAGATAACAGGGAGTCAAGTTTTCTTCTGTATGCTTCGATGAGAACTCAATGTAAAGCTGATGAGAAATTAGAGGGGTATGTAGCCTTGCTCGAAGCCAAGTTCTTTCAGAAGCTCTTTGGATGTTCCGACAACATGACTTCCCCTTCTGGCATACTTCATGGTAAACTCTGATCTTCATCTGAAATTTTTCTCCGTGTGCTGCAGTATTCTTCGTATTCGTATTTAGTGTTTCTTTCTACAGAGGGCCCTGCGTTTGCACTTTATGACAGTATAACGCGGACAAGTCGTTGCACGTGGTTTTATTGCTAGCCAGGTATCAGAACTCGTGTAAAATTCTTACTGGAATGGTGTTCTACGAACCGTAGGTGATACGAAGGGTCATCTGTATACGACTTTGGTTTCTCCTGAGCGCGAAATGTCTCACACCAGACTCCTGTGCGATTTTGGTCAGCCAGTTGTGGCAGTTCTCACGATTCCAGCCACGGCTACTTCGGATAAGAAGGATAATTTGAGATGTGTAGAGGATTCTAAGATTACACAGTATTATGGTTCTTCCTTGTTAGTCATAGGCCAGTCGGGGAAAGTAATCCTGATAACAGGCGTGAAGGAAACGGTTGTGCAGGCGGAGGATGGTCTTTTCTGGCCCACAAGCAGCAGTTTCTCCTGGAGCTCTAGAAACAACACTTTGACGGCAAAACAGCTGAATGAGCGGAGCCTTGAGTTTTGTCAGTGGGAGGTTTTTGCTCCCATTTCATCTGCGTGCATGTTAGGACCACACCGTCTCTGTTACTGCACTACGTCTGAAGTATACTACACCGACTTGTTTGAACAAGAGGGCGTTGTTCAGATCTATCCCCACCATTCAAAGATTACGCATCCGACCAGCGCTGAGCCAAAAGATCCTGTATCTCTTTCGCTCTTAAAGTTGAGTCAAAAACTTCAGTCCTCTGTATCTCATAAACGGATTTTTAAGAAGGAGCTAGTGTCCCAAAGAGTGCCCCTTGCAGATGTAGTTGTGGCAATAGTAGGACGGGGCATATGTGGTGGGGTCGGAAGCAGCAGACCTTTAGTGGCCCTTACAACAAGAGGGAGGCTTCTGGGTGTTGAAGTTTCGATACATGTCAGTAATCGTGCTTTAAGCATCGCGGGTGGCATTACGAAAAGTTGGCGATCGTTGCAGTCAAGAATGGAAGAAAGAATTCAGGTTCCTTCCAGGCACTTTTAATGTCGATGCAAAAAGTCGACTTCGAACTCAGCTTCTGCCGTAGCTCAGATGTCTTATGTATTATTGTCTCATTCTTTCCTGCCAGTTCTTGAGCTCCGGTAGCTCTATATATCTTGCGTCTTGGCCTGTCCGGAGTGCGGTGCTTCTCTTTAAAAGTAAGCTCTCAAGCAGAGAACCCTTCAGACGTGGGATTTGGATCAGCGTTCTGACTGTATTTCACTCTTGCAGGCTCTTCTGCAAGTTGTGGGAGAGGTAGCCAAGTCTACAGACGTGTTCCAGAGACATAGTGCCACGACCACTGTCGCTCTGAATGAGCTGGCCAGTGCACTGCCACTGGTCAAAGAAATATGTTTATATGAGATGACAACGCGCCGACCCGACGTTTCTCTCGTTGGAGAACCACCTCCGGGCAGGGTGTCTTCGTTTCTAATAGTCACAGATCACACTCCAGTCCTCATCAGCCCGGAAAACCTTTCTTTTGGTCCAGGAAGTGCGAAGTTTGTGCCTCTAGATAGCTTTCATTTTCGGAAGGTAAAGCTTGCCATCAGATTATGCAACCAGAGTCTCCGCTTTCTTTCTCCGTACTGGTCTTTGCTTTTGGAGCTGCGTTCTGTAAGTTCTGGCCAAAGCGTTCACTTTTCGTTGCCGATAAATAGAGGGCTGGGATTGTCTGTTGGTGCTGAGTATACGCACGAGCTTATAGCTCAGTTTCCAGGAAGGAGCCTGGGTCCTGTTCTTGTCTACCTATTCCTTTGTCATCAACATAACTCTCACCACCTAATTTCAAAATCCGAGTCGTCTGTTACGTCTGGTAAAGCTTGTCCTCTTACAGGAGAGAACGAGTTATGTTCCAGGCTGGTCCACCCATCATTTAGCAAGATGGGGACCGTCCTCGGTAGTCCAGGGTCAGTCAAGACCACCCCTGTGGAATCAAGTCCAACATCTGGAGCAGTCTGTTTAGTACTTTCACGGTATAGGATAGATCTACTTTCTCTTCTGCCAGTAACACCTCCACATCTGGGGATAGATACTCGGGTTCACCTCAGGATGGATAAGAAACATGCGAATATGGACGCGTCTTCTCTGCCGGATCGTTTTCTTGGGAGATTTTCAAGTAAATTTACTTTGACTCATGTCGATACACCTTACACTGTGTCCAAAGATCCTGCAAAGTTGTGGCACGACTTTTATCTTGACGACTTACTACAAAGAGGATCTGTGTCAAAGGTGAGAAACTCGAAAGATCTATCCTTCTTGTATCCTTTCGTTCCTCGCGAATCTCAGTGATGCACCTCTCATGTATAATTGAGTGCCGTAAATCAGAGGCCATCCTTTTGGCGTCAAGAATCTGAAAAGAAATGGGTGCTTTTGTCCATGGTAGCTTCAGTGATGAGAATATTAGCCCTCTTATCTGACTTGAGGATTGAACTTTACTTTTCCGTAGTAGATAGGAAGTCTACGCCCACTTAACTCTACGCCTTGTCGGCAAGTTCTTCCTACTTTTCAGCAGTAGATTGCTATGGCTCCGGTAATGTTACCTTACCAATCGTAGTCGTGTATTCCTTGTTCACTAACTTTTAAGCTCTTGTGATTCTTTGTGCTAATTCATCTTCTTTACATGACTTAGTACCAATGCGCTCAGCGTACCACCTAATGTGGAGCCTTGAACCTTTGACATGTGTCTGCAGGCAGGTCAGAAAATATCTGTATCAGCGTTTGGTTCTGAGACTTTCTCAATCTCCGTAAATTCGGGAACTGCTGGACAAAGGTGCTCTTCAGTAGAAATTCTACTTGAATCATCATCGCTTCTGCTCGGATCATATTTGAGAGAGGCCTTAATGTGGCGTTTGGAACACTGCACCGACAGGTTCATGCTGAAGGAATGTAGCCCTTGGCGACCAACCAAGAAGGCCAAAGTTGAAAATCTGTCGTCCAAGTTAGTACCACATGCAGATTGCTACGATGAGACCGGGATAAACAGATCTCCAGAAACCTCTGGAGATGCGCTGGCACATTCAGATCCCACCAAAATTATCGATACTGTCACAGAGCTCGACGAACGCCTAACTGTAATCTTAGACCTGTGGCGGAACGTCCTGAGGTCACCAGAAAACGGTGAGTTATGGTCTCATATGGGTTTGTCGTTATTTGTTGGTACTTGCTGGAAGGAAGTAGCTATATTCCGACTTTGTCTCACGCAATCTGAAAAGCTTATCCTGATTCTGACAAGCAAGTGATTCGTTCGCAGTGCAATTCACCTCCCTTCTGAATAAAACCTTTACATCCGTTCAGGATGTGATGCTAGCATACCGGGCTTGCAGGGCAGATGAACCTCACACGACTATCATCAAGTGAGAAGCGGAGTCCGAATCTAGAATTTCTCAGTCTTCTGCTGTACTCTGGTGCTGTTTTGACACTCTGCGCAGTAAGTATTTCAGTAGAAGCGAAACGTTTACAACCCTTCAGTTGAAAATTCGGCCTTACGGTTGAAAAGGTTATACAAGAATTTAAGTAGTATATATCAAGTGGAAGTTCGAGGAGAGGGAGGAGAGTACAAGGAACACTCATAGTGGGAATGGACGACGATAGCTATACATCTGGATAGACTCTTCATGGTATTTTAGAAGTGTATATGAGAAGCTGAAAGCGTGAGCACAGTTCCAGTGATTTCGAGTAGCGCTAGGTGTGAATTTGTACCCACGTTTTGATGGTACAACCAACCAATTATTTTGTTCAGGTGAAATAGAAATTGAGAAAAACCACCATGGGAGTTGTCCATGAGAGAGTATACGGACGAGTGTTGGGGCACATATACAAGACTGACTTCATCAACACAGCTGCCAACTCGACTGGCCGTGTCGACTGGACATCTTCTGCATTTAGCGTTGCCACGTATTCCGCAGAAAATACACGTTGGCCGGAGTTCGTTCGATAAAGTACGACCATCGAACAATGATTTCTCTTGACCGGGGAGGTTAGCAGTAGTTCAGCCACGAGGTAAAGTTTCCTCATCACTTCCTTCTCGAAAGTATCTGTAAGGTTGAATTCTACCCTGCAATGGTTAGGTTCTGAAGTTGTAGAAAGTTAACCGTCCAACTTCCAACTTCTTTTCCTCCATAAAGGATGAGTAACAAAAGTCCTAACTTGACTATTCAACCACGAGAAGTAACTCACCAAAGTTGGTGCAAAGTTTAAATCACGTTGGACGAGTGCATTGTAGGTTCACCTAGTGTCCTGTAGTTTGTGATCCGTCAAGATACTGCAGTAAAGCAGATTTTTACCGTCGTACCGACTAACCGATTACAAAAGTTGCAGACTGTTTTACTGTTTTGTATACGGTTACCCTTTTGCGTTGTGGTCTAGAGGCAAAAGGGCAACTGGTAGATCTTTACGTGCTCGGTATAGAGTTACAGTTTTAATCTTCTCGTTCGGCTCCAGTTAGATATTACAGTCATTTGACTCTCAACACTACCTCAACCACTTGCCACTGTACCCGACACCAGCGTTCAGACCTCTTCAGAGAGTTGACACAAGATGGACTGTTTTCAGTTACAGAATCTCAGTCTTCTCTCCACAGGTTACGAGTGCCAATGCTTCTGATGACTTGTTCCTCTTTTTGGACCAAGGATGTGCATTTAAGTTCACTTTGTATTACAAAGAAGCTTTGACTCTAACCTGCTCAACAGTAAGTTTACTACATTCGACAGGAGATCAAGTTTGTCACGACTGGTTACGATGGACTGTTGCGGAAGGTTGAGACCAACACACCAGAATCCCGTTAGAGCCCTGCCCATCAGCAGTCATATCCTGCCGGGGCATACTCATCTTTTTCTCAATAATTTTCCACTCTTTTGGGTGATGCATTGCTTTGTCACCTGGAGCGTGCGCGCAACCCAAACGACTCTCATTGAACGAAGACTAGGAAGTCTTCAAAAGTCCTGCTTTTTAGTTAGGTTATGGTTTAAGGTTATAATACAGTTCTCATCACAACACCAGTGTCCATGCATGTAGCCCTGGTAACCAAGAAGAACTCATTTCTCGAGTTAGGTTGTCTGAGAATCAAGAGATTTAATCGACATACGAGAAGGGAATCAAAGCTCTCCACGAGCTTTACACTCAATAAATCACTTTTAAACCAACTGTCAAATACTGATCGAGAAATGCTGAGACTAAAGTTCCGGTGGTTTCTTGGAGTGAAGTAGCGTAATCCTAAAGTACACTGCGAAAGAGGACAACATATTTCTTTTGCTGCCTTTATGGACACTCGTGGTTTTAGGAGGCCACGGTCTGACACCTCTACACAGCTAGTCGGCCGTAGAATATCTCCTGATGATTCATTTTCGGATAAGTCAGACATATATTAATTATCAACAGACGTCAATACAGAGTTTTAGATATCTCTTGACTTAAATGGCAGCATGCATTATGCACTGCTTCCTTTCGGAAGAACATTGGATGAAGTGGTTAATTGACTTCTGGCGAAAGTAGAAACAAGGTGCAATGTAGTGGAACTACTATGGTACGCAACTGGTACAGTAGAGAAAGTAAACTGCATATATATTGTGTCACCTTCTATATATTATATATATAGAAGATGACACAAGGAATAAACATTGGAAATGTATGTGAAGATAAAACACAAACGATAATTATTTCTATTTTAGAGGTCCTTTCATAACTTTAGAGGTCTTTTCAAATCCACAAGTGGTTATACAAGTAAGGAAAGTCAGTATGCAACTAGTATTGAACAGTATATGACGGAATAAAGATTTTAAAAATTACTTAAAAATACACAGTACAGTACAAAGAATCAAGGGTATTTGAACAGCAATAAAAATGGAAGAAAAATAAAAGAGAATTTTATTTTTTTTTAAGAAAATAAATGGGTAAAATATCCATAAGTTTTCAACTGTAAAATAAATAAAATAACTGTAAAATAAATAAAACTTAACTTTGTAAAGTAAAAAAATAAAATAATTTGATCACAGAGCAATGATATTTCGGGTTGTTGACAAGAAGTGATGAGAATCAGATTTATATTAAAAAATTTATTGTACCAAAAATTAGCAAAAATCTAAAATTGAAAAGGAAAACAAAACACTCAAATTATTTAGTAAGTTCATGTCTAAACTACAAGGAGACATCCAAATGTGAAATACAACGATAAATTAAGTTCGAGAGAAATGAATGATTAAGTAATACATATAATCGAAAGGTATGAAAAGTATTCTTTTTACTAATGTTAACTACTCTCAAGATATGAATAGTTCAGACAAAAATTCGTTACAGATATAAACTACTGAAAATCATAATAAAACTATATAAAATATCTATACACTCGTCTAATATACGATACACTGAATCATATCCCTGGGTTATAACTATGCATTAGCATAACCAACATGTGGTTCTGTTATTGCGAGGTTATGGAGTTTGGTTAGTTTAACTATACGCATGGTTCAAACCATGCTAGTGCGCATAACCACTACTTCAGCAAGTACAAGTCTAGACTGTATCACCAAACAAATATCGAACGTGCTCGTGAATATTCCTGCTTCCCGAATATTCTCGACTTGCTTCAAAATGCCAGGCGACAAACACTCGCATCTACTTCAGTGCATGCCATCAGTCAACACTGACATATCGGCGAAAGCTTGAATCACACATTTACAACACGCATTCTGGCAAAGGGCAAAATGTGTATGTAATATTCACTTCTGGTCGGGGAAAGGAAGATGAAAAGCGTGAAGAGAGGAGTTAAATCTAACAGCAGTTGGAGCGTACAGTGCAATAACATCTTATTAACTTCTGGATCTACTAATTAGGTTAGATTATGGCTATTTTTGAAGTGTTAGTTAAAATTCTCTAAATGTTAAATATAGAATATAAAGTAATGTTAAAATCAAAATATAGTTTAAAAATATATACTGTATGTTATGTACATAGTGCATGCAAGAAACTCTCGGAAAAACTCATAAACCCATAAACCATATACGTTGAAGCGCGATCCAGGAACCATAAGACCGATTTCTTTTCTCTCTAGAAATTAAATTTTATTATAAATTTATCAATTAAATTATACTAAATCGCTTTGCGTTATTCCTCTCTTCCGAAGAGAAAAGAGGTGCATATAAGAAGGACGAGTGAACATGCAAGGAAGCATCCTACGCAAATATCCTTCCCCACGGCCTTGTACAGGCAACGTGGAGGTGAAAAAACGATACTGCGGACCGGTTGGCTACAGCAGATTTAGCCATAAGGACGTGAATTAAGGAGGGGAGGTTGCAGTGTAAAATTATTAGTTTCTTAGTGGGGCGCAGTGTCAAATTATTCGGTTCCTCACGGCTCCAAGGTCACGAGAAGAAGCGGCGTTAGAGTCAAAGTCAAATGATAATCTAAATTTAAATAGTTAAATTTAAATTATTATATATAAAAATCTAAATTTAAACTTCTCTGTCAACTAAACACATGGATTCTGGAAATCACAAAGACCCATAAGCGTTGTGATTGTCTGGGAACCGCACGTAATATAAGTCAAATCGTACTCACCAATAAAATACATAATGAGGCATTAATTTAGAGCTAACCCTTCCTTGGGAAAAGGGTTAGCTCATAAATTACACCCATGTACACTTCTAAGTGTACATGGGTGAATATACAGCCTCATAGCTTGTTTAGTAGTACCACTTAAGCGCATTTGTCTAGTAGTATCTTTTATACCACGGGGTTTACCTCAACTTTCAGTAATTTTGCTATCGCAACATTCGATGTGACTCAGAAGTGCTCCTTCTTTGCTTTTGTGTCAAGCACGAACGCCATTGTTTAGGCCTCTTCGCAGTGGGGCTTTCTGCGGCCGAACGCTGCTGCCCTTCCACGGAGGAGTCGACCCCACGACTTGACTCAGAAGTATATCGAAGTTGAATACGCATCCAAAGATAAGAACTATTGAAGCTATCCTTGTCCTTTTCCTATTCTGCTGCATAGACAAATGCATAGAAATTAGATATGAAGGTTAGACTCTCGAGTGAGTGGATCTAGATTGATTCCACTCTTGTCGCATTATATTTACAGCTAAAAAGGGAAAAAGTATATGTATGACGACCTGTGACATGAAAGGACCTTCTAATTACGTTCTAGGAGGATTTGCCTTCATCTGCACGGAGGAGAGAGATTCGAACGGCTTGGAAACTACAAGTGTGGGCATGCAAGCGATGACTTTATAGTCAGCAGCAGTAGCAGCATCGGGGAACGAAATGGTAGTGCGTTCAAAATGCGCACCACATGAAAAGCCCATGTGAACCAACATGCACTTTCTACACTTAAATCACTCAAGGATTCTTGCTCTCAAACTTTTTTCTCAGTACTGTCGAATCTTCAAGCGATATACTATACTTCGAGCCGGTAACAAGGTACTGGTAGAATCTCGATAAGTGGTGTGTAGAAGTCACAACAAAAGTCTCGAGTCAAATGGCAAGCTTCCAAAGTGCTAAACCCAGACTATGAAGCATGAACGTAATCCTTTGTGTTTGCCTAATTCACACCAGCGATTGACACGAACACGAGCAGAAACTAGAGTGGTGTTCAGTTCCCAAGAGTCAGCCTCGCCCCTGTTCAGTTGAAGTAATACTGGTCAGTTTTATTTACAGCCAGTCTTTAAATGACTTACCTAAAAAGTCCTTTTGCTAGAGCAAAAGAATATCAAAACCGGTTGTGATAGCAAAAGGCAGCACATGGAGACACAAGTCGAGCCGGATCGAGACAGTACACTTTACGTCACAGTTCTAATCGTCAACCCTACAGCACTCTCGAGGCTCGGAGCTAAAGGCAAACAAGATGCTGATTGAACTGATGGAGAGGAGAAAGCTCCCATATGCATCCTTCATGAGTGTGGACGTCTCGAGATGAAGCTGGTCCCGATGCCCACAGTGCAATGAGGTACTTCACATTTCCTTCCTCCTCTGGAAAAGACACGATGCAGAACCAACAATGAATGAATGGAAACACGAGGGCCCACCAAAAGCTCTGCTTCCTTCCCTTCCTCCCTGCTTCCTGTCTCAATGAGGGGTTGACTCCTGACTCCGAGGTCCTTCTGCAGGGAATCTGCAGCTTTTTGGCTTTTGGAGAAGACAGTTGGCGAGTCATGGCGACATAGATGAAAAGTTGACATTATCCAGTTTGAATGAGGAAGGAAAAAAGACATTGACTTGCTCATTTACCACTGTACAGTAGTTCGTCCATTCATCATCACCACCTTGGGAGAAGGCTAGCCGTGCGCCAGAGTGAAGGTTCAAGACTTTCATTGACCTGAGTCACTAAGTGGATACAAACAGGGTTGAAATTCGGCGCCAATTGAAGCCCGATCGGACAGAACCTCCCTCAAGCTTGCGCACATGAGGACACGGTTTTCGACAAGATCGAGCTTCACTCTTAGAAACAGGAGCGCTACTAGAATGATCATCTAGTGACAAGCAGAAGAAGACGACTGAGATGTCTGTTTCGTGAAAGTGATCCTGGTACCTAGACGTATGAGAGGTTGTCTTTGTCTTTCCTTTGCTGCTGAAGTAGTGATCATGATCGTGCTCGACCCCTGAGACCTGATATTACTGTCATTCATCAGTCTCAAGTTTCAGCTCAACCTTATTATCACTCTCCAACACAAGCAGACGTTTGTAAAGCCATCACATGAGAAACGTAGTACTCTGATAGCTAAAAAGGAGGTACTGTGATAGTGTACTATTGTGTGGACAATTATAGTTCCACCCCCCGTAGCTCACCTTTTGGATGTTGGGTCCCATGGTTCGGATCAGAGGCCTTACATAATTGCCGGCATGTCATGCCAGCACTGTTGTAAGAAAGCAAATCAGCTTCTACCGAAAGGAGAGAAACGAGTTGACTCTGGACTTTGAAGGAAGTAGCACCACCAAAGACCCTTTCGTATTCTTCTCTTATTGATTGGACGGGTGGTCCTCATTCGTGACAGAGAGTAATCCCATCGACGAGTTCACCGTACCGATACGGTAAGATGGACTTGTGCTGCCAGTACGAGGCAACAGTACGTCATGGTATTTCTTCTAGTCCATATACGGATTAGCTCTTAGCACTCTCGGAGTCTTAGGGTTTATTATTTGCCGTACCGCACAGAGCCCCATGAGATCTCCATTCCTGCGTGCATCTGCCTCTTGCTTCACTTTCACTTTTGCTTGAGCGGCCTCGAACTCTATCCTCTGTCCTCTGCAGGAGTCCTTCTGTAAGTTCTGTTACCACCCTGCTGGGGCTGGAACATCAGTTGAATTATTTGACTTGCTTTCGAGTACGGATCCCCAAGTCAACTTGGAATGACAGTTACTGAAACTGCAAGTCTGTAACGTGTGGAAATCGCAGCTGAATGAATGCATGACTGGACAAGAACTAAATTGGATGTCAAGTGTGTGCCTACTGCCTAATAGTGACTTTGAGCTCCCAATGAATGATGAATGAAGTTACATCCGTTGTCAACCATTATTTATTTGGCGTTCCAGTACATTCCAGTAGCCTAAGGTCAAAGGTACTAGAAACATATAGGAAGCAATTATATCGACTGTCTCTCCTGTACATGTAACCACAACTTCGTTCTACATACCGTATCTGGTAACTCGGCAGGATATACCAAGAGGTGGAAGCATGTGCTCTTGGGGCAGTTTTTGAGTGTAAGGGGGACAGCTCGTCTTCCAGAGAATCGATAAATAGAGATACTCTCTTTCTGAAAGAGAGTATCTCTTCTACACATATCACTGTGTAGTACGGAGAAAACTGAAGTCAAACTCAAATGAGATCAGATCCTACTCTCTCGTAGCACTGCAATGGTGCAACCCTCGTGCAAGTACAACAGCAGGAGAGGGACAACACTACTGACTATGGAAAAGATGCAAATGTGCTCCTCCTACGTCAGACATGCAACACTGTTCAACATGTGTTGGGCAGTGTATACACATAGTTGTCTTTTAGAGCACATACCTCGGTGCTTCACAGTGCTACTTTCTGGTGGGTGTCTAGAAAGAAAGAACCAAAGGACTTAATATGACGTTTCGAATGGGAAACGTCGTGCTTATCATCCTCCACAAGTTATGGGACACGAGACACAAAAAGCAATATGGAATCCATATATGTGACCCTGAGAACATACTCTGGGGTTCCATTTCAGCAGTTCTGATCGCCCTACCAGAAACGGACTGTAAGGAATAATTCTTTTAGTTCAAACGCAACTGGAAACGGTGCTAAGATAACCATCTGACGCTCATGAAGCAATCATGCGACACCAACAATGATTCCAGATGTCCCTAACTGATTGAAAGTTCTTCCTCATAATAGTACCCATGATGTTGAGATCGGTTGGTTCTACCACTAACTCTCAATGACGATGGTACCGAAAGTCAAGACAAGGACACCAGCCAGCTGCATGTTGTAAAAGCCAAACCTGACCCACTTACAGTATCCACCAAAAGGAAAAGCATTTAAGAATTCCATCCGTCAGAGTACGGTCTCAAAAGTTGAACGCTCTAAGAAAGGATCAGTTACACCGGCCCTTCCGACAGAATTGTAACCCCATCATCCATCATAGGCTCCTGCACTGAAGAACGGTACAAGCTACAACTGAGGGACTTTCTGTGTGCCTGTATATTCTGTCTCTTGCTTCTCAGGATGACCGGAAGTGTAAGCCGAAGAGAGCCCCAGCATGTTCGTTCAGAACGTTTTCTTTGTGGAATACTTTCGCAGTACTGTCTACTCAGTTCTCGTGCGTACTGAGAGCATAGTGTGAGAGAGAGCACAGCATGCACATGCACATCAAATGAGGGACCTTAACACTATATCACGCTTGGAGCTCCTTCATCTCCATGACAAGTATATCATGGTCCCTATCTTCACATTCCAGAAGCACGCATGATCTGCAAGTGTTGCCGTATCCTGCCCAGACTTTATTATCGTGCTTACTGTAGCAGAGTTCCAAGTGCAAGCATGTTCAGCGACTCTTTGCATCTACAGATCAAGTCTATCATGCTTCGTCCCACGCTCAGCTCGCTCGAAGTCTCAGACTGGGCAGGTGGGATATGATAGACCATTCCTGGAGTGTGATATCTGAGGAGATCAGATCACCCTTTATTCTATGCGCTGTGTACTTCACTAAACCAAGCAATGGCCAGAGCATTATGCATCATGGCTAGCTCAAATAAAAGAACAATTGATACTAACCAGACTATGCAAAAGACAGAACCTGTTTCGTTTTTGTAAATGGAACATGTTTCTTTCCTTCTTCTTCTTTCTTTTTTCCTTTTATGGGTACATAATGCTCTTAGCTAGACTACCTTGCAGGCCGGCTTCAAGTGGTTGGTAGTTACCTTCCACTATGCTGTCAAGAATTCGGGATTGATTGAACCATGCAACGGACAGAACCTGCTTTTTTTCACATCCATGCGATATCTCATAAGGACTTACAGGATTAATACGCAAAATAAAGTCGGTCGATTGGTCGTTTTATAACACAGAATTGTTTGGACACTTAACGTGTGAAAGTCCAAGTCTACACTAGCTAAGGCCTTTATCTACCGACTTACACCACAGGAGGAAAACTCCAAACCCACTTTTACTCGAAAAGGTTTCAGCCGAATCATCACAGTCTGAGGTAGTTCGACTTGAAGTTTGACCTAAAACCGATAGATCCAAAGCCTGTGAGATAGGTCGTCGGTACCAGGTGAGAATCTATTAGTAGCGATACAACTACAGCGGATCTAGACTTGTTCACGTTCAGACATTCAGTAATCAACATGTCGATCACTCTTAAATGAAAATAATGTTCTTTTATGCACGGGTAAGAGTCACTCTCATGTCATAACAATATTTAACGAATTCCATCTCGAATGGTTTCCTTATTTTATTTATGTGCGAAGAAAAAGTGAGGCAGGCAAGCGAAAACCTAACGAGCAAAAGGGGTTCTTATTTCTAGGTGTGAAGGATGGGGAATGAGACAGTTAAAATTTGCATGTCTGTCAAGTTGGGAGGCATTTGGTTTTCCCTTTCTCATATCTTGAGCATGGGATTTGCGTATCGAACAGGTATTGATTATATAAGTCAATATGCATATGTCATTCGTGAAAGTGCTTCCAGTAGGATGGTAGCATGCAAAATGCAAGTTGTACAGACCTTTACACGACCCCACCATTTAACTGTCAGAATCAATCATCTTAATAGTACTATAAGCAATGTGAGAACTTAAGTCCTCCACGACTCTTCCACTCCTCCAGTCGAAGTGTTTCTTTTCCAGTGAAAAGTAGGAGGCTAGATTTTCTGACTGTCAGAACTCGAACTGCCTGATCTCTAAGTAATATTCCAGTGAATCTTACTTTGAGCAGCAACTGAGAGTTGACACTACAGAAAGACAATCCCATCTAGACTATGTTTTAAAATGTGGAGACACTAATCATGATCGAGGCAAATATGCAGCACCTTCATACTCATACTTCACTGCGATAAGTTCTAATATGTGACCGTGTTTCTTATAATAACATTATTCTAGGATATGATTTACGGTAATCTAGTAATGACTTATAATCTTGATCTAATTAGCCCTATATGATTTTACGTCCAAAGTCATTTGTAATATGAGTTGACGAGACATAATTTTCCATCATGATTGTAACTATGTATGCACAACATTGTAACCCCATTAATGGTAGTTTAACTCTCGTCGACATCACACCAAAGGAGTTTATTTACCTTCGTGTATATAGGTGCGGGAATAATATCAGTTATCGGTGAAAGATATCAGCATGTCCGAAAATAATTGTTTTGATATCCGGAGAAATTTTCTGATATCCGCAAACTGAGAGTCAGTTCAGAAGTGTTATCACGAAAATATTCTGACGAGTATTTTAGTACTCCGCATATAAAACATGGGAATCGTGTCAATTATTGTCTGGGAAATATATTATATTTATAATCAATTTCGATTTATACAAATATTAATTAATTTGATAAATATTGGACTTCGGTATCTATAAAATGACGTTATTGCACGAAGTTTCTATATCGATAAGTAAACAACAAAACAGTTATCAATGTCCTAACTATGATTGTAAATAATTATCAAATTTCGTTACTAAATTAATAATAAATCATTGTTAGTCATTATTATTATATATAGTTTTTATACATAAAACTGAATATATAATAAGGTTTATTTACAACAAAGATATTTCTCAATTTTCTCACTTTTTCTTCTCAAATCGAAATTTTCAGAAGAAGAATATAAATTTTCTAAATGGATTGCACATGAATTTTAAATTTAAGGCCAATGACTCTCGAGTATGTGATCGTTCAATACTAATAACAGTAATAAACGATTGAAGTATTCTAATTATAATCTAACTGATCGCAATCCTTTTTGGGTAACTTTGTTTTACTTTGTGTACCATGAATATATCTCTGAAACGTCTAGCGTCATAAAAACATACATAGACCCTTATTTCTTAAATCTACATACAACCTTATTTCTAAAAAATAAGTGCGGATCAGTTAGATTATAATTTGTCTAGTATATTTATTTATTTATTATAATATGAAATTTGGATTATAAAGTTTTTTCATGGTACACAAAGTCAAACAAAGTTACCAAACAATGGACACTTTCATCTTATAGCACTTTATAGTCCTACACCACAAAGACAAAGACAATTTACGTGCATTCCAGAGATTCATTGAGAGAGATATATCAAGATCTGTTTGTTGCTCACCAAACTGGCTATGACCATCAAGCTAGAAAGGCGAATTACTTGAGGTTTATCACGCAAATTGATGCTTCTTGAACAATGCAATCCTCCCTTAACTATATGAAGTCTTTACTAGGATGGCCCCTTCCAGAAACAGTTGAGTTTCAACCCGAGTAAAAATATTCCTAAAATAGACTCCAACCTACTGTTCTTGGTTCATTATCCCAATGTTTTTGTTCGTCAAACAGGTTAGATAACAAATTAATTTGTGGATCAAAATTTATCAAAATAATAATTTTTGTTAATATGTTCAAGCACTTGTAGTTTCTACCTCGCATGAGTCCACTCTTCCTTTATGGGTTACGTCTAGATCTTCCCTCAACTCTAGATCTGGTTATTACTTAACTCTAATAAATAAATTTTATTTTCATAAGAATTTATTATACAACTCTATAAAACGTTTATATCTTTTCGATGATAAAAAGCGAACAAAAGCTCCCCAAAGGTGGTCGAGCATACTTATTCAATCCTTTATTATTATCGGTTCGCCAGGGAACACAACTTAACAATTACAATTTAATTACAATTAACCATCGGTAACATTTACTTAGCTCCCTAACTGTACTCTAACCACTGTTGTATCAAATGTTTTTATTCTGGATCTATAGAAGCCAAACTCTTTGGAGAAGGTGCCATCCTCATAAGAATTCTCCAACTATCCATTGAAGAAGAGGTATATTTTGGACTTTTTGTCAAGTGGAGGTTGCTAGTCAACCCTAGCCAAGTTAGATTCCTAGGAAGTGTAGTACATTTTGTAGTATATCCATGATCATGATCATTATGGCAAAGACCATCCGGTCAACCTCATCATCTGGAAAGACATTTACTTGGAAGTTGAAATATCCACCGAGAAAGATCCGTCTAGATCTAGAGGACATCCATTGATACGTAAATGCACCGGTAATGATATTAGTAAACCTATAACGACGATGAGTTTAAACTAAAAGCCCCTCATTTAAAAATTAAACGTTCTTGTATCCAAAAGTTTTGGTATCTTGTGGCTTTTATAAGTTTTATTTATATTTTTTGGCTTTGGAGATTAGTTCAAGATGTCATTGATTAATTATGGAGTTAGTTTACCATTCTTGGCGAATGGTAAACTCACACTGTTATTGCCATCCATTTGTGGATCTACAAGAAAAAAGAGTCTCTTAAGGATCATCAACAAGCCTTGAATTCTCTATTTCAGAATTCACTCTTGTATGAAATTTTGACCTGCACTGATTAACCATTTTCTTCATAACTATATTATTTTAAGCTAAAATTAAATTTTGAGTATGCTTGACATTACATTAAGTATATGTTAGTATAGTATAATTTGCAGTACTGTATAGTCATACTTTTCCTATTCTTTCGTTCTATAATTCTTAAATCCTTACACATTCTTATGTAGTAGTATTCCCAATATTGAATTTCTATAAGTTCACCAAGAGTATTCAGTAGTATTCGTTGACATCTCTTGGTTGATTGTTCTCTATGAAACCAAATGATATAATATTGATGGTGATTTGTTGTGTGTATGCCGTAATCGCAGTCTCATTTTTAAAGCCGATTGTCACGCCATGTGTAACATCCCTGATAGTAGTAGCTAGTCCCATTAAGACCTTTAGTGTTGTTAGGAGAAGTTCTTGGGTTCGGATCTTTTTATGAGAAGTATAGTGTGAGATAAGAGCTTGTAGGTCTCATTTCTTTCGAGTTGAGCTTTCAAGCTCTTGGTTATGATAGATGAGCCCAGTGAAGGTAACCTTCATTCTTTGATGCACAGAGTGGGTTTGGCTTGACTAGAGTGATCTTTGTGTTCTTGGTTGACATTTCAGTATGGATGAATAGAAGATTATTGAAAACAGCAAGTCTCGAGGTCTGATTTGAGTGATTTCAAGTCATGAAGTTCTGCCGGTGGTATCTCTAGAGTGTGAAGATCGATGATATCTTTGATTTACGGATGTGTGCGGAGTTCAATTTCAGAATTCTGATCGCTCTCTGATGACATTGCTGGTTCATATACGAGTTTTTTTGAGTACTTGATGGAGAGATGGTACAGAAACGCTGCAAAAATTGACTCTGAGAGTCAAATTTTTGTCATAGTGGGTCGGCTGATTCACATCAGCGGGTGTTGCATTATCAATTATTGATAATTTCTTTCTACGAAGAGTGAAGTATGAGCATTTTGATGAGACGGTATCAACGCGATCAAAACTGTTCTATTTGGTTGAGATTTGAGTGTGCAATGGATATTTTTGTGTCTAGAAGTTCCGTGGATGTCATTTCTTGCCCCAATGCGTTCCATGTTGCATGTTTTGACCATTTGTGAGTTCAACGCAGCATGGCAGAGTGTAACCGGAGGTGTCACAGTGTGGAGCACGATTTAAAAGGTATTTCAAGACTTCGAGGCATAGTGGATTGTGGGTTAGAGGGCTTTGAAGACGTGAAAGCATATTGTGCGATTGCGGATTTGCTCGTTTATGGTTTGTGAAGCGGAGCCATGTTTAAGAGTGCGAATTAGTGATAACTTTCTAGTTGTGTGGGGGGTCTCAAAATCAGGTCATCCATTCTGACACTGTTCTTAGTGAAGTTGCTTAACTAATCATAGCTTGTAGTTCATCTACCACTAAACCACTTGCTCTTGGTGTTACATAGAGAAACGCGTAGATATTTACACACTTCTTAAAGTCTCTAGAAGCACATGTTGGACATACGGAGATTAGTGATGTGATGACTCTCATTCTAGTGGAGAGAGGTGCGATAGCATACTCTGATGGATGGATAGTACATGTGAGAAGATGTATGATGGTGTGAGTACTAGATGCATCATATCGGTGGATACTACTAGCTAGTAGAATACCTAGTTAGTGATTCTATATATTGTTTGTAATTGTCGGTTGTCATATAATATGCATATGGCTGCCGAATGAAAATAGAGTTTGTCCGAAGAGGTTGGATTCTCTTTTCGTGTATGCTTTGTGTGTTAGATTCTCGTTTGAACTTATTGTGATTGGATCCCCTCCATGCTTTACTTCTTATTTGTACATCATGTTTGCTTGTGCTATCGATAGTGAGGTTGGAATTACGAACCAGTCAGACTCTTTGTTTCTATTACGGTGAGGTTGGACTTGCATACCAATAGATCGTAAGAGTTCGTGTGGTGATGATAGATACATATTGTCCGTATCCATCCTAGTAGGGGATAGGTTAGCTCAGTACGAGTAGATAAGGGTTAGTTACGATCACATGTAATATCGATTTGTCGATGCTCTAGTTTGAACGATTTGTTCACAGTCTAGTTTGAGCGATTTGTTCACGGTTTGCACGAGGTTTTGTCATCATGGAGTTCTTAAGAAGTCTCAAGGGAGGTTCCTCTACAATAGGAGTTTACACGTAGTGGCGTGAGATATCAACCGTTGTCATTAATTTTACTAACAACGGGTATTGATCCAAGCAGTGAGTCGGTAGAGATTACACATTATGTCGTGATACGAGATGATATATCTCTACATTTTGTGTATGTTGACTTTGGATGGTCATGTTATATCTCTCTCAACTTAGAGAAAAGATGATGAGTTCTCAGATCATGAGAGGTAACTGACCAGCGGAGATTCACTAGGATGTGATGATGATATCTCCGTACTAGCGTAATGATGGACAGAATATAATATATATATGTAAGTGCCAACAGGCGAGATAGTGTCCTCCAACGAGCCAATAGGTTCTGATAAGAAGGAAGATTGAGTACTTAAGATGTGAAAGGATGGAAGAGTACGTGTGACGCTACACCTATCACAAAGAGCATAGTTATTGCGGCATATCCATTAAGAGTTGGAAAATTTTGGAGTGAAGCGTACGTATAGTTTACTCCAAGGACAAGATTATTGATGTGGTATGCTGACTGACGTGCAGTAGTTTGTTGGACGATGTATAGTTTATCATCGAATATGAGCATCATCCAATGCTCTTACTCCACAACTACACCCCTTACCGAATATGGGGTTGGGTTACCATTGGAGCTTGGATTTTACAAGATCCTTATCGTTGAATGTACGTCATCATCGATATGTATTAATGATGGTGGAGCACTTCTCAAAGTGGAGGGACAGCGTATGCATTCCTTGATTGAGTGCTCAGTTGTTTTGGTGCTCCCACCGAAGTGCTAATTGACCAAAGTACAGAGTTTCTCGAGGAGTTTCAAGTCTTATGTGATTAGGCACTGATTGACGATGATCAATCAGTTACTGGGTCATAATATCATCGTACTACGTCATACGTCATAATATCATCTTGAGGTAGATGGTTTGGCAGGGAGATTTGTTCAAATAGTGTGAGAGAATTGCGCAAGTATAGCTTACAGAAGGGGCATTTAGAAGAATGAGATCTTCAATTATCGTGGTTAACTATGAGATATCGATGTAGCCGGCAAGCATCACTGGCATTTTTTTCACCGTACTTTCTACTATATGATCTAGAACTAGATTTACCTATGATCATTCATCGTGATTCTACTGAGATTTTAGACCTTGATTATCCGAACATGTGGATGAAAGCATGTTCTCAACGTGTGATGTCGTGTTGTGATGAGACTCTTGTGTAAAATTCTAGTAGAACTTAAGTTATGTTTTTTTTACGTGTCATAAATCTTATCGCGTAACTTGTCGAACGTTGTGATGAGTGCCATGATTGCAACTATCTGTTTGAGTGATTGTATAATAGTGAAACATGCCAAATCAGCAATTTGTGTGCATTCACTTCAATGGTCCTTGTTGTTGCATCCGGATATAAGATGATGGGTCGAAAGTTCGTGATGCATTCATCCTTGCTTGAATTTTGCGAGTGTTTCTCAGTGTCTTACATGGAGGATGAAGAGCTACAAGAGTTATACTCATGATTGAGGATTGATCCGAGTTTCAGATCTTTCATTCCCGAATCTATTTCATATTGATCTTCACTACATCCATCGCGATCACTTTCGACAATTGTTCGTTGCCTACTTTGATGAAGAATTCATGAGGAGAGTGATGGAGTTGCTACTCTATTGATCTTGCTGATTGTCATGTATGAAAGAATTGAGATCTTATTGTGTACATTTTACTTTCACGCGTGAATGGACTTGAACATTCTAGCCAATATTCCTTTCAACATCTAGGTTGACATCAGATGTCATTACTGTCGGAAGATTAATCATTGTGCATGGATTGCAACGAACTTTGATGAGGAATATTGTAATCAAGTGATGGCTTTCTCATTTCTTTTTGTTGTATCTTTTATCATAGATGAACTCAAGGTCATTATCTTGACTTTGTATTGAATCTCGTGTACTTTCGTGTCATTATTATCTCTATCATCCGGTGAGGGTGATTATCTTGTGTTAAGTTTGTAGTCTGAAGTATTCGGCTCAAGCTTTGAAGGTATGAGAATGTTTTTGGAGTTACAACTCGATATATAGTGCCAAGTAGGAGATAAAGTGATCTCCAATCTTTTTTCTCATTGATACATTTTTTACCAATCAAGTTCATCCAAGTTCCAAAGACAATTTTGGAGTTTCGGAGGTCTTCTTATGGATCATTCGCGGAGTGTGAGATCTCGTTGGAAAGCTCTCGAGTTGGCTACAATCAAGAGAGAGAGAGATCGGTCGATATGGAGTTCAAAGTCAAGAGGGTCAATACCTTGAGTCATGTTTTTGAGTGCCTCGAGAGTTTGAGAGATGATCTTTAGATATTGTCAAGGAGATTGGATTGTTGACCCCAACTAGTGTATTGATGTAAATTATTCCTACGTTTGGGTTGGATTTGATCTCGAATTGGTCAACTGAAGTTGGCAGTAATAGTTGAGAGACAGAAGTAAAACTATTTTTCTTGGATTCAACGGTTGAGTTGTTTCATGAACATGGGATCTAATCTCTGAGTGAAAAATTCTAGGACTGGATTGTGTCCTATCAGCTTACTACTTGTGAAATTTCAACTCATTTGGTTAAGAAAAGATGTTGGGGTCATGGATTTTAGCCACCGGGGTCTGTAAACCTCATACGTCAGCACAACAAAAAATTTGGTCAATTTCGAGCAATTGGTTTGCGATCTAAAGCTGAAATTTCAGAGAGTAGTAGTGAGCGGTCAGAGAGAATTTCCTATGACATTTGAGCCCAATTGGAAGTTCTAGGTGGGAGCAATAGATTGTCAAAGTTCAGATTACAACATGATAGGTTTTGAAGGAGAAGAGTGATATGGATCCAAGCTTAGCAGTAGTACAAGCTGGCTTGAGATGCATGTTATGTGGATCTGCTAGTGGAGCAACTATCATGTTATTGTGTGATGGTTGTCCGAAAAGATGACACATGTCGTGTTTGAATTCACTCCTCGACGTAATTCCTCCAAGGCGATGGATATGTCCATGATGTATATAGCGAGGTGATCGATTTGACTTTCACATGATATGGATTGCACATAGACAACTAACGATGAGATAATGTAGCTCCTGACCTCCTGATCTTTACATCCACAAAGATGCATATCGCGTAGTTGAGATATATGACTGTCTGGAGTTAGAGGACCTAACCGTCAACTAGAGAGACGATTGTGATACACTTGTGTATGTGTATGACCTCGTATGTATGTTGTGTTTATGTGTCGATTGATTGGACAGCGATGTATGTTGTGTAGTGATGTGTATGTGCACGATAGTAATCACATCATGTGTAACGACTTTATTGGTTAGTGGAGTGCACAGTAGCTAGTCTCGTTAAGGTCGTTAGTTGTTAGGAGAGGTTCTTGGTTCGGATCCCTTTGGAGAGTATAGTGAGAGAAAAGAGCTTGTAGGACTCACTTCTTTCGAGTTGAGTCTTCAAGCTCTTGGCTATGATAGATGAGCCGAGTGAGTGTAACCTTGATTCTCTGATGCGTAGAGTAGATTTGGCTTGACTAGAGTGATCTTTGTGTTGTTGATTGACATTTAAGTATGGATGAATAGAAGATTATTATGGTACACTTGTGTATGTGTATGACCTCGTATGTATTGTGTTTATGTGTCGTTTGATCCGATAGCGATGTATGTTGTGTAGCGATGCGTATGCATACGATAAGATTTTTCCTAGTTAGCATGAGAATTTATGGTTGGGGATAAGCCATTTCATCGCATAGTAACTCGTTTCCTTGGAAGGGCTTTTTGCCATCAAGACCTAGGAGTCGTAGGACAAGCACATACAATTACTCAGACAATTTGGACTATATCCGGGCCTTGAATGGTAAAAAAAAATAATTAATAAAAATTTTGGTTCAATACTCACAAGGGGTTGAACTCATGTTGTACCCCATGTTATGAGACGGTCTCCTGCAGGGTAAGGTATTGCAGACGGAAAAGTTTTTCGCATTAGTTCACTTCTTTTTCTTCTCGCGTGAGTTAGAAACTTCTTTTCCACTTGTGATGAAACTTTGGAAACGGAAGTCTAGTGTAGTGAGAACAGATTTTCATTCGGAAAAACCCTTGCCGCTAATCCGTGTTATCAGAATCGGTAGTCGAAATATTCTTGCGTTAATCACGGATAAAACAAGCAAAAATTGTGGGTGAGGTTACTGTTAGAAACTTGGATGGATCATGTTTCATTACATGTTCTGGCTTTTGTGTTCGGTATCTCTACCTGTTCCTTTGATTCTTTTGTGATATTTTGGTAGCGTTTATGAGTCAAGTGACTGGATCTGACTGATTTTGATACCTAATTTAATTATCTGCGTTGCAATTGAGAGTTTAACGAAATAGGTATGAACGAGATGCATGTCGTTACTGAGATCAATCTTACAGTTCTTGAGTTCTACATGAGTCTGTCCACCCATGTTGTTCTCATTTTCAACGTTTCCAGACAATCAAGCTATCGTGGATGTAAAACATTCCTTTTGGTTATAGCAATGTTCTAAGCCATTGACAAAGTTTTCTCCTAATCTCCTAAAGTTGCTTGATTTTATGCTTAGCAATAGAACACAACGATGGTTTACAAAAGTGAAACTCCAAGATAATTCTGTGTGTATGGGGTAATTCTCTTGTCTTGCTATACGCAAAGACCAAAAAAGTATTTATCACCCTTCCTACTTGTTTATACACATGTACACGTATATATTTTATCTAACTTTTTTCCTATCATTACAGTACCCTCCCGCTTAAGTACGCACCCGTTTAAGTACGCATCCTGGTTAGGTACGCATTTTTTGACAAAAAATTAAGGTTCAAGATTTATTAGTTGAACATGTCATGAATCGTCATTTGGCGTCCTCTCCATGAAGGAGCATCTTTTGCAATCCACGGACGCTCTGAATCGACTTAACCATTACCAAGATGTCTTAAAGTCAGATTCCAGAATGGAAAGACTGGAAGCAATGCTTTTCGCTTTTGCTATGGCGAAAGATGATGGGACAAGCAGTTTGGTACGATGCATGCTGTCAATCCAGATGTAAAGCATGTCTTCAAGCTCAGTAAATCGTTCAACGGAAGCTCGAAATGTCCTCTCCTTAGCTTCTTCAGACAACAAGGCAGACCGTTCCAAGATCACCTCCCGGTTGTCCCACATCTTTCGGATGGTGTCATCAATAACGTCGTACTCTCGGGCTAGAGCTCTTTTACTCAGAGCATTCGTTTTGCTTAGTTTTCAAGATGATTTCACAACGTTGATGCTCATTGAGACGCTTTTCGTTTGATTTCTTCGACAATATAGTGAAACACAAGCGATTTAAAATAAATCTAAAGTACACACCTATCAGTTAAGTACGCACAAACCACACAGGTTCAAGTTGTGTACTTAAGTGGGAGATTACTGTACTAGTACTCCAGACGGGTTTATGTACGGAATAGTGTTCGGAAAGATATTTTGAAACAACTGGATGCTTCCTGACACGCATTTTTATCAACCGACGATTTTCTAAGAGTGATCGATAACTGTTTTAGTGTCCCGAAGTAATAGTCAAAATGTTTTACCGGTAAATTTTTCTGTCACTTTGTGTGTAATTCCAGCTAGAACTCACTACTCTATTCGTCCATATTTCCCAAACGTTGGTATGAACTCGTAATGCTCTATATAAAAAGAGATACTGTACTTCCTTGCATATTCAACCTGTAGATTCCTTGCTTATTCACGCAAGCGCTTTTGTTCCAGTTCATGTATTAGAGTGCGCATTAATTTCTGAAGATGAAATATTATAGCTGAGAACGAATCAAATCTTATCTGGGGATGGTTTAAAGCATATCAGTATTCTATAAACCCCTCTAAACTTTCCACGAAATGATACATTATATAGATAATCTCTTCAATCAGTTCCCTTCAGTGTTTTTTGCCGGAGTAGAACTCCGGTCGGGGACCTTATTAACCAACACAGTTCCCTCTGTGCTAACGTACATGCCTGTAAGGATAGTGTTCTTTTGGTCACTTGGCACAGTTATCAAAAAATATCTGGAAGACTTATGTACATATATTCAGTTCTCTTCTGCCTTGATATTCAGTTTTTCGACAGACAAATACAGTCATGTACGAGGTCTTGTACGAAGATCCGTGCTGTGAAGAGAAGAAGCACCAATAAGAAGTTAGAAATTTTTTTCCCTGAGAATCTGTTTGTCTTCTTCCCCTCCCCAGCCGGATGTACGCTTTGGCCGCTTATTTATTTAACCTATTCCAAGTTAGGAAAAGAGTAATATGCAAAGACGTTTAAATTATCACCTAACCCTAAGGGTTAGGTGATAAATTAAACTTTGTAGGAAACTATATTATGACAGGACAGCATCCGCACTTATAGTTCCGCTGCAACCCAGTTGCCTTGTGGGTTTTCCTCGGAAGATCTTGCATGTACTTTGCCGTTAACATATTAATAAATAAATAAATAAATAAATTTTATAATATTAAATGTTTTCTCTGCAACATTTATAAAATTTCCACTATCATCTCGATGGTATTCTCACTATAGTGTTCGGTCCAGTGACACTTTTTACGTTTTTCTTTTTCCTCTACTTGGTCAAAATTGCACTTTGGATGCATATTATTCTCCAGTAGAGATGGATAATGAAATCAATAAAGTAACGATGGTCTTCCAGGCTTTAGTGTAAAATCTGTGGGAAGTTTACTCTAATTTTGAACTTGGAAGTCTTGAATGGGGAATGTTTCTGAAAACCTCCTGTATCATTTTTACTCTTCCGCAAGCTACTGAAGAAGATAATCGTATTTCCAAAAACCAACCACAACTAGAGAAAAGTAGTCATTCAAAAGTATCTCAAATTAACTCCGAGCAGTAGCTAGAGGGGTACTCGTGGTGTTCCTCAACCGCCTGAGCACGGTTTTGATTCATGTCTTGCTTTCATAGAGGTTTTGGTATCCAGTCTCGTGCTTATAAGTTGAGTACATTCTTCTATTCCGTTCGACTGGGTCCTGAAAAATCCTATGTTGGTTCTTTCCGAGTATGATTATGTTCCTTGCATCTCATTAAATATGTGTGCCTCTTTATCTCCAGGATAGTAGAATCTATGCTGTTCAATAAAAAGGTTGAATTCCTAAGTCCATGTCTTTCGGCTTCTTTGAGACATTGATATCATACTACTTCTATTCTCTATCATTCGATCTTTTCATCACATCCCTTATGCATCTCTTACTTGCAATAAACATTTAAAAGAAAAAACTAGAAAAATCTCTAGATCGTTGATCATGTGCGTACATGTGACTCCAGTTCTTCTAAGGTTATAATAGTGATAATTATTGTTATTGTAGTGATAAGTTACTCAAAGCATCACCTCAATCTCTCCATTATCATACATTGAAAGGGATGTACGCATGCCTCATCCAAAAGTGATAGATAGACAAGGAGATGTGAGAATGATGCGAACAAGGATGAAATGATTGAATCTATAGAAACCTAAAGTGAAAGTGAATTCCATGGAAGTTATTTGACGAAACATGAAATATTAGATAAACTAAAGAACTTGCACCTTCATATCATCATATAGTATCCAAGCTCAGATATTAAGAGTAACCTTGTTGAAAATGGTCAAGAGAAAGAAGAGTGGATATGCTCAACTAAATCTGTTTGAAGATGTTAAAAAATATTCAAAATAAGTACAGATAAGAGAATAAGCATGCTTAATGAACTCTATGCTTCTAGGAACTCTTGCTCGCTTGCTGTAGCTTCTAGGAGCTCTTGCTCGCTTGCTGTTATCGAAGAAATATATAAGTATTAAACAAAAATCATATACAAAGTAGATGAAAATAATCAAAATATTTTATAAATATTAACTATTAGTCTATATCTGGAAATGCAAAAAAACCAAAATATAAACCATAAGGTCTGAATAGACTGCTGTGCTTCAAATTATAAATCTGGATACTCTCACTATTTATACATTAATTTAATATTAATTTAATTATTACTCTTCTTGCCGGAAGAGTTAGGTAATAAATTAAACACCTGGGCTCCTCCGTCAAAATATAGAGGAGGTGAATATGCACCGGTGATTGAAAACATAGAAAATACAATCTATTCTGAATGCAAAGGAAGGATTAAAATTTTGCGAGGATGCAATCGGAAAGAAAGCTCCTCTCTAAAGTTAGAATGGAAGGATTTTTAAAAGGAAAAGCTCATCCACTGAGCCTCAGGAATGAGAGGGTTTTACAAAGGATAATACTCAAATAAAAATGATTGATTAAATATAATTATTTTAATACACCGAGAGAATAAGAGTAAAACGAAAACTACAAGAAAAGAATTATGCAATGGTGAGATCTAAAATTTAAAAGAATCTTCTTTCTAAATTAAAACTATAGGCTAAATTGAATTCGTGCTAAATATGAAATATTAAGTAAATTAATTCTAAGTTTTACTATTTTTGTTTCCTTAGCAGATCTAGTTACATCATATAAATAAATTCTAATAATTCTAAATAATTTTATATTCTATCGTTAAATCTACTAGAGCTTTCTTGCTAAATATGGATCTGCAAAACTGTACGTATGAAATTTTTTCTGAGTTAAATCTCCATAATCTCTATCTCAACAATCTAAACACCTTAATTCTAAACATAATATTAAGCTAAACATAATATCAGCTTAGAGTAAAATAATCATTCTAAATTTCAGGTAAACTTAAGCTTTAAAATCTTTATAAATATACTACATTATATATGCATTAGATAAATTCTAAACATTATTCTAAACATTATCACCATCAATCGGACTTCTAAACACGTCGACGTAAATCTACATATAAACGAAATACCTTTCACCTCAACGCATACGCATGGAAAACGCATGGATCACCTCTCACCTAAACTCTATAAACATCCCCAACCGGCTTTGAGGTCAATATTGCAGAAGAAGACAAGCGGCGGGTCAAGGTTTTTAATTTCTTTTGGTGATTGGAGAGGAAATTTGTTATACTTAGTTCCAATGAAGTAACCAAGTGTGTTTTATTCTCTTTTACACTAAGCCGTACCTAAAATATTTCTACTTCTAGGTGCTGTTGTTATATTATGTTTCGTTCTATGTTCTTCGCTGTTGTTAAGTAATTTTTTGAAATAATACACTGGTAGTCAAGACTCTATGTATAAATTGTCAGTATACTGTTTGTACTTATACAGTTATGTGAATAGTATTGGTAATACATTGCACCTGGAGACTTGACCGCGGAGTCTCTGATCTTGCGTGGCTATTTTAGAGGGGTGTTTCTGTATTTGTAGAGGGGTGCTTGCTGTTTCGAATAAATTAAAAATTATTTCTAAAAAAATGACATTTTTCAGAGAGTTGAAGGGATAACTTTATTATCCAAGTGACGTCAAACGAAATCAAAATGACACATGATTGGTTCTCAGTCAAAAATATATATTTTCAATAAGCAATGAGACTCCAATACAAAAAACTAACTGAGCAAAAGTGAAAAATATGCATGCTCCACCGCCTTAAAGCTCTAAAGCTCCATCACGCGAAATGGGTACATGAGAATATCCATAAAGAACCAGGAGAAACGAGAATTTCTCTTACTGGAGGGGCCATGAATTCTGACTCTCGTGTTCATTTGACTGAATCACGTCTAACTACTAGTGGGGCCGGAATCTACGTGGTACATAAATACCGCGTAGCGTGTACCATGAACTTCAACTATTGCAGCTTTCGTCACTGAAGACACTAAATATCTGAACCTAGTGGCAGAAAACGTGCGAAATAATTTGGCTTCGATGAATATATTAAAATTATTTGATGTATAATTCTCACCTTTGTGAGACATCCTGACTTTAGAAGAGACTCAACTTCGTTGACCACTTGCAGTCCAGCCAACCAACTGGAAGTCCAGCATAACAGAATTTATGTACTGCGTGGTGGATGGAGACTGCCCAAGTGCGTCAGCATGATAAGGAGATGGTCAGTGACTCGTTGCATGGGTGGTGGAGAACCATGATGAACAGCAAAAGAGGATCATGAGACAATGAAATAGATCCTCTTGTGATAAGACGAGATTTTATCTTAAAAGGTGTAAAGGTATGATACATTCCGAGATCTTTAATTTGTTTTATATTAAAAAATTCAAACCGTTCTCCTATTATATAAATTTCATAAGCAATTTGTACACCGTTTGAAGTCTCACAGGAACCACACAGGAAGGTGCATGAGCATGGCAGTGATACTACTTTCCAGGTACGCTGTATTGCCAAGTGGGTAAACCTGATTGAACCTCTGGCTTCAAAAGGTTCAGATACTTTGGAATTTGTACTGTCACTTTTGACTAGCGTTGAATTTAAATCAGTTGATGTACGTCTGGATAAGAACTTAATGTCACGAAACATTCTCTAGTTTGCAAGGTCAAGTCACCAGAAAGGAGATATGGCAAGTTGATGGTGCCCAGACTTTTACTTGGAACAGTTATAAATCCTTTTGGATGTAACTGCAGTAATCTACACAGTTCTCCAGAGTTAACTGCACAGTGAGTTTTTTACTTTTAGCTCTATATTCCTTCATCACGAAGATGCTACTTTATCCCACGCCATAATCAGTTCATCTTACTAGAATGGAGAGCGTTAACTATTCAAGAATATCTTCCAAAATGCGTGATAAATCTGAATGCACGCAATGGGTGAACATATAGTAAAGTCTTTTTTTCTTTGTATTTTGGAGTTGATTTATGTGCGATATATCATCGTCCGTAGTGGATTATCAGACAAGACATTGATAAACCATCATCTGTTGATAACTATGATTTTTATATGTTAATTTTGATAAGTCATGATCTTTAAAAGATATTTTGAATAACACGATTCATTCATTAATCACCATCGTAATAGTGATTCTTATTCCTAAACATCCCACTCCTCTTGGTTTCACCTCGATGAGTGGTTTAGTACTGAGAAACTATTCCCTCCAGTGCCTTTTCCTATACCTATTCAAGCTGTTTGAGTTATAACATGCTTGAGTACAAAACTGCTAGGAATGTAAAACCAACATTTTTTGGCTTAAAATAATAATATTTGACTTGATAAACTGATGAACAGGAGGTGTCAAACTTAGTGTCCATGACGATTATTCTTTTGCCTGCGGGTGATAGTTCCGGACATGATCCGTCTGTCTGCAGGTACCTCCGGAGGTACCCACAAAAATAGCCAATGGGGATTTTCGTGATGCCCATGAGAAGTTCAGCCTTAAAGTACATTCAGATGACAACGTCATAATGATGCTTAAAAGAATGATGCTTATGCTAATAATGCTGTTGCATATGTATTTTTTACAGATCGAAACAACATATTTCGATCTAATTCTTACAAAACAACTTAAGTTGAAACAACTCATTTCGACCTAGGAGTAAGGTGTTGTTTCAAACTAGAGTGAAAACAGCAGTTTTAAGAGTACTTTGCCTCGGTGTAAGAACATCTATCCACTTGGTACCCTATTTCATTTAGCGATCGTTCCAAGTGTTGCTTATGTCAACGGTCAAACTAAAAGAGTTTTTAAAGTCCACGAGTTTTATATTTTCTCTTTCAACTGCATTACCACAGATCAGTGATCTTCTTAGGTTCAGGCATTATCTTTGTCAAGTTGACTTGGCTTGAGTAATCAAGATATATCACGTGGTAATACTAAAAACTTTAGAAGCAAAATATGCGAAAAGGTAACTCAAGAGATGCCTCTGGCCCAAAGCTGTGGAGTGTAATCAACGGTTAGTTTAAAATGAATTAGATGTAAACTGCCGAAGTGTGTAGCCAGCTATCATTACCATACCTCAGCCTCGGGAGTATCAAAATGAAATAGAGTACTAAGTGGGTAGAGACCTTAAATTCTGCAAACAACTCAGTTTGTGATGTTTTTGTTCTTGTTGAAAACATCTTGAGAAAAGTTTTATAGGACAATCACGGCATTTGGAGCTGTACTTGCGATGTTGTAAGCGTTCATAGTTTACTGAGTTTCATAGATTTTTGGAGGTGAGGTTTTGTTTTGACATAGATTTAGGTCGAAATCTAATGTGTCTAACTGAAAATACTACACGAGTATATTTTAAAAATGTAACACTTTTACATATAAAAAAAATAGAATTCATCATAGCAAATAAGAAGACGTATTGATTGCTATCACACTGTTCAAATCTTTTCAAGTTTGAATTCAAACGAGTAACTTAAAAACCTCACTCTAAATCCCGCGAACATGAATTATGGACTCTGAACAACAAGTTACTCTTCCATTCACATTATAAATTAGAATTAAAAAGTTACTGATATTATACTTTCATCCGTTTGAGAAATGTTTTTCAACTTTGACACCCCTAATAGCTAGCTTGGATCTAAAACAGTAGACTGTAGTTTAGGAAGTGAATAACGCAAAACCAGTACTAAAAGTGCACATGTTTCTCACCAAGTTCAAAGGTTGAAGTTGGAGGAGCTCGTTTGAACGTTCACAAAGCAGCAGGTCATTAATCTTTGACCTCAACGATCTAGGAACGCTAGTCTTTGGCCCCACCAACACCTCAATCTACACTGCTTTTTGAACCAAGTAACTAGTAACCAAAGTAGTGGTAGAACAGACGTAGTTAGTATATCTGAGGCTCATGGAGCATAAAAAGTCGCTCTTTAATGAGGCAGCATCAGAAGTCAATAGAAAATGGATTGAGTTGAAGTTCGTACACAGTCACAAACATTCTGGAATGAGAGACTAAAATACTGATAACTCTACAGGTCATCACCACCCAAGCGCATGACACTTGGACTCTCTGCTTACGGTCATTCGGTTTCCTTCCTGCATCAGCTCTCTGACGCCATCACCTTCTTAGGTGGAGAAACGGTGGAAGTGTGTTTGCTTGCAGAATACAGTAACTGTTCTCATCACAACAACAAAAGATATATTCCCTAAAACTCTTTTGCATGGTCCTCAAAGTGACGTGTGTGGAGCTGATTGGCAGTTCTGTTGAGGTGAACTATCACAAATATATTCCCGTGTTTCTTAGGCCATATGCAACTCTGGACATCGGTCTGTATCTTGCAGCTTCTGACAGCTGTGGCATTTTCTTATTGTTGGTGTCATCGTTTGGAACTATCCCCAAATAAAACCTAATGTATATATCTTGGTTTTACTATAGAGTGACATCAGCTAAAGGGAATGTGTAAAACATCTACCTTATCAGAACGATGTATACGTATGGATTATTGTAAATGGATAAATGGGTACTATCATTCTGCAGAGAAAAGAAATAGAGAGTCCAAATTTTTGATCAGTTCTAACACATACAGCTGGAGATGCATTCCTATATCTTGAACTCTAACTTTATTTTGGAGTAGAGTACTTTCACCCCTGAATGAATACTAGAACCTAACGGAATTCTAGAAAGTTGAACACTCAAATATTTATTCCAGACTTTAATTTTTGATATCTCTTATATATTTCAGACTTTGTGTCTTTAGGAAATATAGACTCTGCGGTGAAAGTTACAACTCTATGATTACCTATTTGGAACTGAGTTTGCTATGACAGTCCATTTTGTTTTCAGTTGAGAATATACCGAATATAGTTTATCACAGGGGAGGATCATCTTTGATAACACGGAATACTCTTTTTTGGTAGTAGGTAGGTCGAGAAATTATTTTGTTTTGAAAGGGTCGATGAATGATAAACCAACTGGAAGAAACTGGATCAACTGATGACACGACATGGGAGAGAATGACCTTAGACTGGTAAACCTAGGAATTGGTGAATTAACTCAAGTTAATTCATATATATGCATAATATCAAGCTTTTTTTCTAATGTTCTATAGGGGTATAACTGAAACTATCAAAAGCTTGGTGTCTTTCCAAAGATGGCATTCTTCTCAACACTAAATCTTGCTGTAATAAATACGTAAATTCTGGAAGTAACCAGACTGAGGCTAACTACAATCGCACCTGGCTAACTGCACTCTGGAGAAGTGCACGCACTATTTATTTACACTGCGAGTTCAAAAAACACAAAAACATACACTATGAAAGTGCAATATCGCACGTTTTGTAAGTGCACTGAGACATCGCCCCAACTCGAATAAGGCAACTCTTTAACTGCACACCCTCTATATGTATAATGTTGTACATAACCAATATGTGCACTTACACTTGATGAGAAAGCATAAGTGCAAATAAAGAAGGCCGTGGAACACTGCAGCTATGAACTCTTTTTTTGTTTGGATCAGGTTTTAAATCAAAATTCTTTTTCAACTACTCGATGTTCAGTTATCAGACACTGAGTCACTCATTCAAAAGAGACAACATATCTACTGCTCCTAATTTCTCCCACAGTTTCATATTTGCGCCAAACTTTATCAATACAGAAGTCCAAGAGATTGCATTCACATGGATTGATAGCACGTACTTCTTCTTTTCTGCTTTTTCCTTGCAACCGTTGCTTCAAGATTTGGATACCTTTCTTCTAATCCCTCCTTTGATGGTGTAAACTTCAACGTCGTTGAAAATTCTTGAATTCATTGCTGCTGATTCTTCAAAAAGACAAAAATCACCTTGAATAAATAATGTGATAGTAGAGATTTTGTTTCATTTTTTATTTAACACGTCTTGTTTAACTGCACGTTGTCACTTTCGTGCATATATGGATAAATACAAAAATGCACTTATCCATTTGTGCATACCTTCTTTATTTGCACGATGATAAGCTACCCCGTGAGTGTGCATTTAAAGAGGGTCGACTGTAAAATTCATACATACAACACTCTATTTTTAAATCATTACTGGGTATAAAAGCGTGACTGTTAAAAGTTTGTAGAGAAGTGGAATAATAAACGTGCAACTCGCAGGTCCAGAGTCGATCCTTTTGCTAACGTGCATAATGTTACTAGAAAAGTATGATATATATTTTGCAGTCCTCGAAAATGTTTGGGGAATCTGATTACTTTCTGATGTTAAACAATCGGCAAGTGATTATTACATTATTTGATCATATTGTGACTGGATATTTTCGGTTACTGGCCTGACAATTACTCCATCAATTAAATTTTCACCATTGTAAACAAAGTACTTTTCATAAGAGAATGATCTAACTATGAATCTTGAACTTTTTCCAATCAACAGATCAAACAGATTATTTTTGGGTTTTTCTCTCATCAATCCAAATCTCTAACTAACTTATCTAGGGTTCAAAATAAAGATTTTATTAAAATATACATTTGAGCCATATATCATCTGCTGACATGGACAAAAGTTACAGCATGGTGTGTTGCTGATCTTAGCTCTCAAATCCTAGACCAATTTTTAACCAAATAATTAGAGGGGGAAAGCCCACTATTAAAATAATCCGTTGGGTTCCTCTACCTTTCGCCAAAAGTTTACATAGAGATTCTTAGTATCTCATCCATCATAGAAAAAGAAGAAAGAAATGAAAATAGCGAAAATAATTTTCTTCCACACTCCCCTCGGTCTCAACTGCATTTTAAAAGTTAAACCACTAAGGAAAAAAATGTTTGCTACTAACATCACTTGAAACAAATGCAAAATAATTTCATTTCTCTCTCTAGAGCTATGTGGCTTTTACCTCAAGTTCAGTTCAACTGCTGAGCATCACGATAATATATATTCGTCCATGAAAGTTTTCCTTACTTGCCTAAACTCTATATACTGCTATTTCCTTGTCCTCTTGCAAAATCGATGGTTAAAAAGCTATGTAGGTACTGAGAGTTGTGAGTGACGTATGTGTTCAAAAGGGGTTTTCTGAGTGCAGTACATTTACTGTTGTCAAAAGAATGAGTGGAACCCCTATTGCCACTGAAATAATGTAAGAAATGAGCCAATTGCGGTCTATCATTTTACGGTATTTCCAGAACCTATAAAAATCTTCTGCATGTGGCAGAGACTAGAGTTGGGTGCTTCCCTACTCGTGGTCTCCAAGGAGTCCAAGCCATCATCTCACTGTAGTCAGGACTGACTGCCGGTAACGTCGGTTAATCGCCGTCGAGTCACGGTGGTCTGTGGATTATGACCTTGCACATGGCGTTGTGGAATTCCCGCTAAGTTTCAGTCGTGCAGAATAGCAAAATCACCAATGCAATTTTCCTACTTGAGGTTAATCATGCTGAATGTGGGTTGATAGTAACTTCCGGGATATTCTTCTTTCCTTAAAGGTAATGTTTACCTCGGAGGACACAACACTGAATAAAAGGCATGCAATTTGCGGTTTTTGAAAGAAAACGGCAAGACGTCAAGCGTAACGGACTGTCACATAAACTCATTATAGGAATTTGTGATTGGCGAGTATGTGTTAAGCCATAGTCTTTTCCTTTTTACTATTCTTTACTCTACTTTTCATTATTTTATTCAACCATCATGTAGGTGTTTTTGAGTAGTATACTTTTGGTTCTTTCGTAAACGAAGATGTACAGTGAAAATAACATTAGAAAAAAAGATAAAAGCAAGTTCTGTAAGCTAATGTACATATTTATTTATTTTATTAAACGGAAGCAAGAGCCACCTCACTGGAAGAGACACTCACTTAAGAAGAAGAGATCATTGGATCAAATCCTCTTGGCTCCCGATTCTTACTTCAGCATGTTGGTCTCTCGGATGAGGATCTATGTTGGATGTGCGGTTACGTCTTGCACATCTAGGATGGTGGACTGGACCAGTATCCTCCTTAACGTAGACTTCCTTGCCTAAACCTCCACATACAACTAAGATTATGAGCTAAGAGATACATGATTCAGTTTTGAGAGAGTTGTAAGTCTTGTGGGATGATCTTGTAGCAATATGGGAGTCTATGTTGGGTGTATGGTTACGTCTTGCACATATAGCGATGGAGGACCAGTATCCTCCTTAAACGTAAACTTTTTGGCCTAAGCCTCTGCATGCAACCGAGATTACGAGCTGAGAGATACCAGATTCAGCTATGAGAGGGATGTAAGTCTTGTGGGGTTATCTTGTAGTTGTGACTTCGGCCGTAAAATGATGACTTAGTTCGTAATATGGATTGCATCAAGATGACATCGAGGGTTGAGAATTTTTTATTAAGCATGGGTCAGTTTAGTTAGAGGGCTGCTTAATAAAAAAATGTGCATATAAAGACATAAAGGCCCCAGATTAGCTAGGAGGCAGCTTAACAAAGGGCTTGTTTTTTTAGTAAATTGACGCACGACTCGAGTTTAGGAGACATTCAAGAGAGTTGAAGAGACGACATGCACATGAGAGAGAAGGGAAGATTGTGATCACTGAGGACATCGATTGTAAAATTGAGACGTGAATGAAGTTTTATGAGTCTTGGACTTGAGTGTCTGATTGATCTTGGTGACTACAAGCGACTTTATTTGAGTTCTGAATATTGACAACAGTTTGTTTTGAACAAAAATCGAGAACAAAAATCGAGGAGTTGAACAAAAATCGAGAAAGACTTTACACGTAGTTGTTGATCAGTGTGAACGAGTCAATGACAGAGATGTTATCAAATATCTGTGGGAGTTTGTGGATGAAATGGAGTTGATGAGGGCACTTGAAGATGAGATAATTTTGAGTTTTAAGTTGACTGTTGTTCTTGAACTAAGAGAGAAGTAAGAAGTATACAGAGAAGATAATTAGGAGGATGGACTTTGTTTTAACGTGCATTGAGGGAAGAATTTCTAGAAAAAGATTCTGATAGTGTCACCAAGAGGACATTTCTTGATTGAGTAAAGCTTCAGCCTGACCGTACCATAAGATTGAATGAGTATGATAAGAGATACTCGTAGCTTTCAGGTCTAGAAAATTTGACGCTGAATGCTAGAAAGACAAAGTTGTTCTTGGAGATTATGGATGAATTTGCAGCTGATAGACTATGTTTTATGTTAGCTGATCGTGGAGCAGAGGGGGAGTTACATCTGATTGGAGAAGAGTAGAAGTAACAATATCTACACTTGCAAGACAAAATAGTGACAAGATGACAATAGTTGGGCAACTAGATATAACGACTTTGTCAGAACAACGAGTGGTTCTCCAATCTTAGTAGTTCTTCCGGTAGTTCCCCAAGTACATGTTGTGATTCCTCAAGCACTTGTAGTGCAGGTTTCAGCACAGAGAGGTCCTAGACAACGACCTCTTGAAATCAGAAATCAACATAACCTGATTGAAGAGCTGACTCAACAGTTGAGAGATTTAAGAGTTGAGATGGCATATTTAAAAAGAGATCAATGACCAGCAACTTCAAGTGCTCGACTTGTAAGGAGACTTTATCAGGAGATGTATCTGGTGTGATAGTCCAGATCATCTCATAGTGGATTGACAAGACTTAGCAATTGCTTTGCGATAGGACGTGGTCAACTATCATAACAACAAGTTGCATCTAACCGCCATTGGACAACCTCGGAACACACATTTGGAAGAGGGAGGATGAGGAGTTTACTTTCAACATTTACTGGTGTGAACACTACAGCAATTACTGTGAGTTCTACAAAAGCTGATGTATACACAAGAAGAGTTGAAGTACCCTCTAATCCACTATGGTTGAGCAAGCTGCTGAAGTTTCAATTGAAGTAATGAAGAGAGACACAAAATTTAAGAAAGCTATCGGATGGAGGGACCCTGTAGATGCAACTTCTGTTTGAGTGTTTTTGAAAGTAAGCAATGAACAAGATGCGATTGTAGAAGACAAAAGACGAAGTGATGCTTTTGATCTAGATGCAAGAGCAGTTGATGATGGAGATCGTCGAAGAGTTACAAGAAGAAGAGCAGTGGAGTCATCACCATCTGGATCTGTACCAACTGATAGGTCTATTACAGAGGATATACCTTCTCTTCTACAGTTCCACCACCAGCTATAGAACTTATTAAAGTTCACCACATGAGGTTACTGCTACTGACAGAGTTTTATAGCACAAAAGAAGGAGAAGGCTCCAACCTACAAGTTGCTCCAAAACAAACTTGCATAATGTTCTGGAGCAACATATTCTAGACGTCAGAGTTGAGTTTTCTCTTTGTGAGGTATTTGATATTACAAAAAGAGAGTTTCATGAGTTGAAAACTGATAGCATGAAAAGGAAGAGATAGATGTTGGCAGAACAAGTGACTAGTCAAATGGTTGGAGTGATGGATGCTATTGACGTTGACGAATTCACAGATGTTGAGCAATCAATCGTGTAACTTTTTATAAGAATATCATCTAGAAATGAGATAATAACTTCAGGTACAAACTCTTGTAACATCGCATTCTACGTATGAACTATTGAGTTCGTCGCTCCTTGAAGAAGAGTACACATCCGCATCCATCTCAAAGATCTACGCATGGTGGTCAGATCTCTACTCTCGACAGTCAACTGAAACTGATCATAGCCGGAATATAGATCTCCAATTAAATAAATAGCTCTCCTTGCAAATGCCTCGGCTATCTCATCAATCACATGACATGTCTCAACGTTACGAATGATCACATTATTCGCAAGTTGTAGGTCTTGAATGAAGTGCAATGCTCTTGACTTCTTGAGTAAAGTGAACCACTTGCTAGAGTATGACCTCATAGACGTCTCAAGTATCCTCATCTGTACTTTCTCTTTCAACAACTCAATGAGCTTAGACAACAAAGCACAAGGAATCAGATCAATTTCAAATCTCAAGACACATGAGGGATTGTAAATATAACCATAGGCGCTATTATCTTTGGATCCACATTGTCTACATCCTCTGCTTGCTCTACCATGACTTACTATCATCTGCTCAAAAACTATCTTCTCAATCTCAGTCAGGAAATCACCTCCTCCTATCTGGAGCTCCTTCAATGTCTTCTTAGTAAACTGATGCTATACTTGTCTATGATCATGCAATATGAGCTTAGTGCCTACTAAATGTACTTGCTGTTACGAATTAACAAGTAGTTGAGTTGCTATCTGTTTCACCTTCTTTAGTATATATATGTACTTTGCATGGATTTCTGACTCTTGAGAAAGTGTACACCAACAAATTGCATCCCTTCCTTCACTCTTCTGCATCAAACGGGGAAAGGACCACAAACATACGGTAATCTCCTCATACATTTGTAGAAAGTGAATAAGGATCACCATTATATCATCTTTGTCCTCCATCAATCTGCTTACACCGTCCAACCAATTAGCACCCGACTATACAGACACAAACTCTTCAAACAAGCTAGAAATTACATCATATTCATGTAGAACCCTTGTACGTCACAACTCTGACACATGTTTCACCATCCATTTTTTATATTTTCTTTCATATCCTCAACTCGCACAAACGGACTCCACTCATCGCTCTCAAACATCGACAACCCAAACTGCCAACTATGTCCACTACACATGTCTTCGAACTCCTATACATATTTCTCATCAGACTCTTCCATCTTTTATACTAACTCTAACTGGATCTCAACAGCAAGTTCTACACCCCTGTCATCTCGCTCTACAGAGAGTGGACTGCAAAAATCTTTACATCTCTTATCTGAGAATCTCTAAAAGTTTGTCGGTTCCGCTCATGTCTTAACGGACAGCCAAAAACTATATTGAATACTTATCATCAGAATTCTGAATTCTAGCATAATGAGATCCATCATTGATTTGTCTCTATTCGAATAGCGGTAATGTAAGATTGGCCCAGTATGACAAGATAAGAAGCAGATGACTGTACAAAGAAATGTTCAACCTCTACATCATTGTCAGTAGAGCTACGACTGTCAAAAAAGTTTCATGTCATTTGAGTGAGTGAATAAATCAAGACGATCACTGAAGCAGAGGAGGTCTAAAACGCTCTCAATCTAGAGCAACAACTTCCAAGCTCGAGATCTGGAGAACCGTGTACAACCAGCAAGTCAAATTTCGTAAGATTTTTCACCATATTGTGGACTACAAATCCTGTAAGATTGAGCAAAAGTTATCGATCCAGTTTTCTATTCTAGGTCGAAATAGCCATCTGGGTGACAGAAATTACTGTAATTTTCTTAGTAAGAAAATTTTTATCCATATCTCAGTGCTCATAGACGATCTCAGGCTGAAATTTTGTACATCTCTAATCCTAACGTGTACATTTGGACAGGCTTTGTATAACTCACCTTTTTGATTGTTTGCATCACAAAATACCCAACCATGGTTCTTCTCGGTTGATCATTGTCCTTTCTCACACACCTCCTTCAAAATTATGTTGATTTTCTACCCATGATCCACAAGTGCGGGTACTGATTCAGGAAGCCCTCCAAGCCGAATCCACGTCTCCTTTGTTGTACATGCCCAATGCTTCTATCTGAAGTCACTATCTGTGCTTGATTTTTTCTCATCTTCATTCTCAACAACAGCATGACCAACAACTCATGCTTCGCAGTGCTCACAAATGGATGTAGGGGGTTTGTTGATCATATCAGAGATGTAGAGCATATTTTGACTCGTCTAGAGGAGTTACATCTCACCCTATCATGTGCTAAGTTCAAGTTTGGTGTGCTAGAGATTTTTAGTGAATGATCATTTGTGTGGTGCTTTTAAGAGATGACCAGATCTAGAGAAGGCTGTTGTTATAGCTAGGACGGCATCAATACAAATATCATAGAGGTTCGACGTTTTCTAGGAACTTGTGTATTTTATCGTTCATCCATTCTTCATTATGCTCATGTTGCGAAGTCTATGTATGCATTATTGAGAAAAGATAGAGGTTTGTATGGACTTCAGTCCATCATGAAGCTATGAATAGGTTGAAGGAGACTATGAAGTCTCCACATGTGTTGAAAAGAGTAGACTATGGGTGTCTACTTTGTATTGGACTTGTGTCCGTGTGTGAGAAGCTTGATTTCACTTCAAATATTATGATTTATCGACTCAAGATCTTTGTAGAACTCCAAAGCATGAGAGTGATACTGTATTCTGGTTCCGAATCAACACCGGATAGCTGAAACGCTACCAAAATTCTTTTTCAATCTTCTACTCCAGATGCGTGTTAAGTTCCAGACCAGAATCTAAATCTAGTCTTGTTAGCATACTTTATCTTCTCATAGCGCTTGGAAAACACATACCTTTGAACAACGACTGAATAGAACTGGATCTGAAAAAGAAAAATTACAATGATATCTAAAAAAGGTGTTGGAAAACAAGTTCACTAAAGCAAAACGGTGTATTTTCGTACGAACGTTACAGTTATCTTCCTTCCAAGCTAAGGAAGGATAATCACACTTCAAATTCACCGACTTGGTATTGTCAATACAACCTGGCAGGAACAACCGGTTGCCAGAACTAATCATGCGTCTATAAATATGAATATGTGCGCAACTTGCCCGAAATTACGACATGAGGCGGATGTTATGAGGTAGGGAGTGTGGCATGCTAGTGCGTCCGGGTTCTAGCCGCGAGTTGATATTTAGACACGTGATTCTAGAACATAACTAGGAATGATGGAGCCTAGGAAGATGCCCAAAAGTGGAAGATGGGTCAAGAAGTCAGCCCTAGTAACTGGAGAAGGTTCATCCTACACTAGTTCCAAAAGAAAAATGGAACACTACCGTAGTTCCAGCGGCTCCAGTTAGAGGTACAACTCCCACAAACTACGGTTAGGGTTCAATGAACTTGACCACTACAGTACCTACTTGCGGAGGAGGACCGGAGGTGACCGGTCCTCCTCCGCAACCTGACGAATGCACTTCTCTCATCGAGATGTGAGTGTCGAACCTTAGATGCTCCGTCCGGATCTGCAAATCAACTCGAATGAACTCGAGGAAAGGCTATTACAATACGAGGGAAAATCCAAAAGCCAACAAGGGTATCTAGACCGAAGGGATACTCAACTGAAAGCCTGAGGAAAATCTAACAAAGGAGAAGCTAAAAGATGCAGACAAACATCAAGTTGGCTACCTGGAACGTTAGGGGATTAGGAGATCCCCACAGAGTGTCGATTATTCGCCGTTGGATGGGTAGGGAAAGGGTACCAGCAGACATCATTGCCCTGCAGGAACTCAAGACGGAAGAACACAAGCTAGAGCATAACCTGAATATCCTCCTACCCCAAGGAACCAAGGTAACAGACTACAACGAAGAAGGGAGAGGAGGTGCGACACTACTACTAAGACCTCATATTCAGGTGGAAGACCTGGGGGTCAAAGGCGATGGAACCGTAGCCTGGGCAGTGGTGTCTTCAGCGGTGGGCCCCCTCGGTATTGCCTCAATATACGCCCCCAACTGCAGGGAGAGAAGACGCCATCTGTGGAACTGGTTAGGAGAGAAGGTGAGAAATGGCCCTTGGGTGTTAATGGGGGACTGGAACATGGTAGAACTCCCAGATGATAGTATAGGCCCATCACCACTGCTACATGGGAGCGAACTGCGTCTATGGAGAAACACTTTACTACAGACAGATTTGGTGGATTCATATTTCTGCGCAATATCAAGAGAAGGGCCAGCATTTACGAGACAGGTCAGATCGGGACTCAGACTCGATCAGGCGAGGTTAGATAGGGTATATCTCAATGACAGTGCCGAGTGGTGTCATAGCGTAACAAGACTATTCCATGATGGAAGGCAAACCCTATCAGATCACGTGCCGGTCACTATAGATCTGAAGCTGAAAGAAGGAAGCAATGCCTCGTCGGTCAGGAAGACTACATACTTCAAGATGGATGCCACCTACCTGAAGGATCCGAGGGTCAAAAAAGAGGTCGAAGAAGCTTGGCACGACAATCCCCCCGGCCTAAGAGATCCGAGGATTACTTGGTCCCTAGCCTGGGGACGAGTGCGTAAAATCATGATGAAAGCGAAGAGAGAGAGAGCTAATAGGCTTACGCCAAGGTCTAGGTTGGAAGAAGACCTAATGAAGCTGAGAATCCAGGCGGAAAACGATCACTCAGAGACACTCCAACGGGCTCTAAGTGAAGCAGAGGGGAACTTGAGGAAGCGGGAACATCAAGATGCGTGCATATGGCGAACAAGGAGCAGAATACGATGGCTGAAAGAAGGGGAAGCACCATCTCGATATTTTTTCGCACAACTAAAGGCCAAGCATAGCAGAGAAGAAATAAAAGCAGTGATGCTTGAAGAAGGAGGAACAACGGAGGACCATAGCGAGATACTGCTAAGGATTCACAGTTTCTACGCTTCTCTTTTTGAGGAAGATGAGCGGGTTACTAACAATTCCGAGCAAAGGGACCAGATCTTAAACTTAACATCAAAGTTTGTGACGGAGGAAGAAAATACTTACCTGGAAGCTGTTCCGTCTCCGGAAGAGATAGAGGGGATAGTATTGGGCTTCCCCAGAGAAAAATCACCGGGAGCAGATGGGGTGACCTACGAGATGTTACAGACATGCTGGCCGTTTATCCAAACAGAGTGTACAGCGATGGTGCAAGCCTTCTGGATAAACGGTAATACGGATGGGAAGACACTACAGGGGGTCATTAAGCTTATCCTAAAAGGAGGCAACAAGGCAGATCTAAGCAACTGGCGACCAATTTCACTCCTAACCGCTACGTACAAAATATTAAGTAAACTACTTGCTGAGAGACTGAAAGGAGTGGTTGGATCTATAGTAGATGAACAACAGACAGGGTTTATACAAGGTCGAGACATCTTTGACAACATACTAAGCTTTAAGATGGGACAGGAGATGGTTGAGGCCACAGGTCAACAAGCCCTCTTTTTTAAAGTGGATTTTATGAAAGCCTACGATAGGGTGGCTCACGACTACCTGTGGGCCACGATGGAGAAAATGAAGTTTGGAGATCACTTCATAAGACTTCTAAAGGGTTTAACGTTAGGAAGCTCATCCAAAGTTCATGTGAACGGAGCATTCACGGAGGAGGTCAACTTGAGCAGGGGTGTCAGACAAGGGTGCCCAGTCGCACCGTACCTCTTCGCGATAGCCACGCAACCATTAATGAACATGTTAAAGGAGGCACAGGAGAGAGGAAGAATTCAAGGCATCCAAGTTAGTGAAGGTAAGAGCTTACTCCATCAATTGTTTGCTGATGACACGGGGTTGATGATAAAGGGGACGGAGGAGTGCTTTAGAGCAACCCAGGAGGTCATCGGAAGATATGAACAAATATCTGGGGCTGCTCTCAACCTCGGCAAGTCGCTGGTGGTACCTTTAGGAATGCGTGAGGTACCGCCTTGGTTGGAGAGCACGGGATGTGTCATTGCCAGACCCGGCCAACTTTTCAAGTACCTCGGGGTTCACATAGGGGTTGGTTTGACAGAAGGACAAGCCGTTGAAGCACTCGTGGAGAAACTACAGAGACAACTACAACATTGGGCTAACCGTATGCTGCCGTGGCCCAGTAGGGTAATCTTACTCCAACACGTGCTTAGAAGCATACCCACATACCAACTTACTAGCCTAAACTGTACGGCTGAGGGCTTGAAGAGACTGGAAGGGGTATGTAGAGCTTTCCTGTGGGGAAGGAATGAAGAAGGGCGAAATAAAACGGCGTTGGTGGCCTGGGACAAAATAACGAGGAGCAAAAAAGAAGGGGGACTTGGTATTATACCTTTCGAGGAGATTGCATTAGCCCTGAAGTTAAAATACATGGGTAAGCTTCTGGAAGGAGGCCACCAAGAGTGGAAGTGTATTGCTAGGTGGGGGCTTCGTGAAGCTCTGTCGAAGGGCACTTACAAAAAGCAGAGAAAAGATTGGTCCCCCGAAGAAGGTCTACTGTTAGCTTCAAACCTGAAAAGCACAGCGCTCCCTACTCTAAACTCTTTACTAAAGGGATGGAAGAAAGTCTACCCGCACCTCACCCTATCAGGAAACCCACTGGAGCTGCGAGCAGACCTGAACCTTGAGCAAGTGGTTACGATATGGCAAAAACACGAGCGGGTCAGCGAACAGGAGAAGGGAGAGGCAAAAAGAGAGGCGAGAAGGCGAAGGCTAGAGACGCTGAGAGACATTAAGGTTTTGGACCTTTCCCAAAGCCTGGAAAGCTGCCAAATAGGTCCACCACCAGCTGCGGAAGAGGAAGATCGAAGCTCGGCTTTTCTAGCGATGCTGCGTTGGGGAGGAACGGTTGCTTTAACCACGGAGGACCTACAAAAAAGCCCCAACTGGGGATGGAAGGTAAGGGACAAAGTGGTGAACGGATGGCTTCTGAGTTTCAGAACGTGGAAGGATCTGCTACCAAAGTCCACCAGGGAAGAGGTCACGCTTAGTAGAAGATGGGGCACCATGGACACGAAGGAGGATTGGCAGCGAAGGTGGCTCGGGGTGTGGGATAAGGGGGGTCTACCAAGGACGAACCTATGGCTCTGGCGGATCCTCAACAGGGGGTTTTTTACTAATAAGAAAGCCCAACAAATGCACATAGGTAATGGGCTCTGCCCCCGATGCGGAGAAGATGAAGAGACTCTAGAGCACTTAATGTGGGAGTGCACCATCGTTAAAAGAAGGTGGAACAAACTTCAACTATATCGGAGTGACTGCGGAGTGTCTTACCAGGGGCAGGACGGCTTGCTAAGCACGATAGACAAAGCAATAGGCATAAGATCAGCTAATCCAGCGCTTCTCTACCTAATTATTGAGCACACTCAGGTGGCTTGGGCGGAAAGGGCTGGATGTGTTTTCCGTAACACGAGGTCGGACCGCCCAGCCGCAAGGATAGTGGCTGAAGTGGCCAAAACGGCGTGGGCGACTCTAAATGAAGACGCAAGCGAGGGAAAGAAACAGGCCTGGGGCAGAGCTATGCAAACGATAGCGGAAATTCAAAGGAATTTACTACACGGCGCGAGGGAAAGGAGAAGGGATGGAAGAGTACATACCTCATGACTGCGTCTAGACAAAACCATCCCGCCGGCTTCGAGGACCACCAAAAGGAAGCTATCTGGATCCGCGAGAAGAGGAAAGGGAGTGATAGGCAAAAGAGATACTTTTGGAGATACGCACCCTTGGGGTCCGCGCATAGGCAGATTCGTCAGACGAAGATTCTCGGGGCTCGGGACCCACAGGGCGCTTTCAAATCGGCAATGAGGGCCCACAGAAGCTGCAACATTAATCTACAGCACGAGAGTCAGAAACTCGACGATCACAAGGGAAATCAACACGGTGGTCAAATGAGCATGAGTAAAGCTAGAGATCAGGTCAAGGGCTCCCTGGATCCTGTCGAATCGAGAAAGCACACGCAGGCGAAGGAGACCGACAGCATCAATGACAAGGAGGACCAGGGGCACAGATTGAAGAGAACGATTGCGAAAGCTCCCAAGCTCGCCAGTACCACCACGAGTAGGAAGGGCGTTGGTAGATACACTGGCATCTCTGACGACATCATCAAAACGAAGTCTTTCGAGAGCGAGAAGGAGGTGATCGCGAGGAAAGACTTCCCCGCCATCGCCAGACGGGCAGAGCTCCGCCAAAGGGCGAAGCAGAAAGAGAGTAAGACGCGCTCTAGGTCTGCCGCTACCGGGTGGGGGGAGCTCAGAACTAGGTTAGCTAGTAACGAGGTTAGCCAATGCAAGGTCGGTGTCGCCTCTCCGGCTTTCGGATTCCTTATTAGCGAGGGTTTCTTGCCCTGGAATTTTAGCGACGTTAATCTGCTCAGTTTAGACCCTGCTAAGAAGGACGAGAAAAACGCTCCGTCTCCCGCGAGGGGCTGGTGGACCTGGGACCCGGGTGTGGGTCTTAGTTCCTTTCTTGCGAATGCCTTTTAATTAATAAAGTTTGGTGGGCGTACCGTCGCCCTTTCCTTGAAAAAAAAAAAAAATAAAAAAATAAAAAATAAAAATAAAAAAAAATAAAAATAAAAATCAACTCGAATGAACTCTTGCGGTCCCGCGTTCCACGACTGGAAGTTTGTTCCGCGACCATAGAGCGAAATAGTCCGTCCTTCCTGTACTAATCATTTGTTGACTACAACTATGAGACAAGATTGACCGCTCGTTTCTCAAGAATGTTCTCACCGCAACGTTATCCAGGGTTAGTATGAGTTCCGGTCTGAAGTCAATAGACGAATACAACGACGCGGAGGACTTGGGAAGACTTGGCACCGTAACGGAATCCTTCCCGGGGTAACGATGTGGGACTAGCATGTTTGTACCGTTTCCACTTCCACATCGGTCCCTCGAATGATACTGTTGGACTTCTCTATATCTTGATCTTCTTCACACCCATAATAACCCGTTGTATGTCTTAGGCAGCAAGCAGTGTCAAAGTTCATGGAACCAAGCTTACATAGTTGGAGAGAAAGAACGAGATTGTGGTGCTGATAGTACTATATGTTCTGAAAGAGAGAGTATAGACACATACATTCATAAGTCGAGAATGGAAGATTTTCTCGAAGACCACAATCTACTACTGAGTAACCCTGCCAAGTACATAGTAATTGTTTATTTATTTATTCATTTATTCATTCAGCAACTTAATTTATTACTAAATTTTTCTGAAAGATTAGATAATAAATTAATATCTAGATTTAAATAATATGTTTCGTTAGCATGCGGTGAGTTTGTGTTTGGTTTATGGGTTATGTCTAGATCTCACTGCAACACTAGATCTGGTGATCATTTAATATTTATAGATAAATTTAAATTTTATTTTATTTAGAAAACTTAGTATAGAATTTCTACATAACACTTACCTCTTTTCTGAAAAAAAGCAACAAATGTTACTCAAAGTGGTTAGAAATGCTTATTAAGCAACAAATAGGGGCCAAATATGTGCTGACTTGCTAAGTAATGATGCAAACTAATTGATTCTAATGTAGAATCTAATCCAGAAAGGTCCGTCCTGCGCTACTTTCACGTCTTTGAAAGGCTTTCTAAAAGTTATCACATCCGTGTAAAAAGATATTTTCTTTATGGAATTGTCCTAAGTCGACGAGCTTTAATTTACTATCAGAAATTAGTTTAGCAGAAAACTTTATATACAAAGTTAAACTTTATAACTTCATGTGAAAGTTATGAAACTCAACTCAGAGTGAAAAGATTCCAACCGAAATTTCCATCCTCGAAAATACTTCAAAATGACTTTTATAGATGCATTAATCCGAATTTCAGGGATACAGTACCTTAGGTTTTGTTACTCGTTTCATCTCATTTAAAGTTATTAAATCGTAAATATTTCTAGTCGTTGAAAATAGAAGTGTTTATACGAAGAAAATGTTCGGTTTACATTCACTGCTCATGGGAATTGTCATTGCAGTGGCCACGTGTTATGAACTGAACTATTTTTATCTTAGGAATTTAGCTTTATAAATTTAATAAGTTAAATTTAGATATAATTTTTCTCTTCCTCGAGCATCAATCTTGTAATTTTGTAACTGTAATTTTTCCTCGTCCTATTTTCCACGAGCGTTTACCTAATGTATTTTTTGTTTATACCAAACTCTTCTGAAATCGATTTTCAACCAATTGTTGATGTTAATTTTCTGAGTTCATTAAAGGCTTTCTTATTCTTCTCCTCGGCCAGAAGTGGATGTTGCATGCATATTATTCATCCCATGACATGGAATATTACGTGCAACATTTTCCCTTTACTTTGATAGGAAATATTAGCATTTCAATTTAACTTCCTCTATTTCTAGACGAGTTGCAAAGATGAACGTAAATCTACAAGACTGTGAAGAGGTGAATGTATGCACGCATATTGCAGCGAATCATACAAAGTGAGCAGCGTTAAAATGTCCCTCAAGGATTTGGTCTATTCAGTTTAGGGTATAGGTTAAACCCTAAACCTTGTGTCAGCAGCTGATGGATGATTCTGACGGACTCTGACCATCTTCACCACATGTAAATAATTAAAACATGCATCATAATTATGTTAAGGGTGTCACAAAGTTGTAACCTTTTCTAAAGATTTTTGATCTGCGGGAGGGAGTTACGAATTCGGCCAGATCTTTACGGATAATTTCTGTGAGCATCTCTAGAGGTGTCCATAGATAAATAAAATAATAATAAATTATTATTAATAATATTACACTACCAGTGTTGCAGGTTTAACCCTCTTCTCGCTTTGACAACAAAAGGTGTCCGTAGACAAACGTCACATATGCTTTTTTACTGAGTTTTCACTGTTTCACTCATTTGTTTTTGCAGTGGAGAAATCTACTACTCTGAGTCATGATTCCAGGTGACAGAGATAAAAATTAATTATTGAAGACATCGAACTCTCATTTCACAAGAGCTATCCAAAACGAACCAAGGTTCAACACAAAACTAGTCGCTAAAATATTACAACATTTTTTCTTTCATCCATGGAGAAATATTTCTGCTTAACTCTGAAATCCCTGTTGTACCAAAACCGCAATACAGGACTCCATCCATGTAGGGTTGTAGATACACGATAAGGACATAGCTACATTACTTGTTTACTTGGGAGCTTCTTCAAAGTTACAGATACTTGTACTAAAAGTAGGGTTCTGAGTTAACCCTACCTTACTAGAGTACGTTCATACTTATCCATCTACTACCAGATGCACTTCCAGTATTGTCAATGTACTTGAACCACAAGTACCGCTTTATTAGCGATGGGGATCCCCACCGCTAATCATTTTAAAGCTTTGCTAAGTAAGTTCGGCACGTGCGGGGGCCCCTGAGAGATTTGCGCAACGTAGTCACCGTCGCAGTATAACCTCAAACACTGTGATCTTGGTAGCAAAATGAGCAGAGATGAAAGAGCTTCAAAATGAGCCCATGATGAGCTCAGGAGGACTACGAATAGCTTCAAAATTATCAAGTGAATCTCGGGTCACTGAGAACCACAGAAATAAAATATTGTGAATCTTAAATTTTAAAATGTTCTACTACTCAGCATATTTTGTTATAATCACTTACCCTCGCGTTACCATGAACCAGCAGCTCTTTTGAGACAAGGAGCTGCACAGGGACCTTGGCCTCCCGCACTCTGACTGAGAGAAAAAAAACAACTACAGTGAAAAAGATCCTCCGCGTGGGAAGTCAAGCCTTTTATACCCCTACTAGTGGTTTAACACACCACGTTGGATGTGTGTGTGGATGACAAGCGGCCAGCTACCGGTTTTCTTCTTGCTTCTCTCTTGAGATTGCATCAGACGTTAGAGCGAGAACCTCCCAAACACTTAAACACCATACTGGTAGAATATCCTGAAACATTCATTCTGTTCAAAACTTGATTTGTCCTGTTTATATCTTTATCTAATTCCTTACTCCTCATTCTTATTACCCTAATTTTTGAAAAGACATGAACTCCTTGTTTGGTGGACGATAGTTCTTTTAGTTGTGGAAGCCCCATAACAAACTCATATGTCCTTTTATCTGATGATTTAGAAAAGCTAAGACCTCTAAGTTTACTTGTTACCAGTGAAGAACCATCGAATAATGAATGAATCGGACCTCTGCGCTCTCTTCAACTTGATAAGACCTTTTGAAAAGTACGCTTACTCACTCAGACCTCAGACATGTCATCGATGGTAGCAGGTTGACGTGGTACAAGTCGCAAGATGGTCATCTAATAGCGTGAGATGTCTATTCTTTTATTCTCCTCTCCATTCACATCCTGGATCTTCTGCAGACACTACTCACAAACATAAGAACGATTAACTACGACAAAAAGACGAGGTCTGATTAAGTAAAAATACTCTTCAGAGGTCCGAGACTAGAGCACCCAGGAATCCAATTACTATGAATCATTAGCAATTGGTTATGTCGAGTTTCTTCTCTTTTCTCATGTTTAGGACTTGCAACCAGCTTTGTGAAAGATTTCGGGACTAAATATCTCACCCATATCTTATGATTAGTTTGTCAACTGAGATGGTAACTTAACATGTGAGTGAAATTACGATTGTCATAAGTAAAGATGAGAAAAAAGGTTGAACGGTATTAACTAGGAAGATGAGATGGTTGAATGAGAATAATGTGATCCTATTTTGTTTAAAACTCCAAAAAGTTATGATGTTTTTTCTCAAATGTTAAATTTCTACCTTTACTCAACTGTTCAAGCTGGAAAAAGTATAAGACGATTAACTCACCACAAGGTAGCATTTATCCAGTCTACATGTTTGAATCCTTTAAAGCTAATGAATCGATTAAATTAAAATATAACGAGTCAAATGCAACACTTGAGAATGAATCAAATTTTAGACTTCAAAGATGACCAAGACTTTGCAACAACGTTAAGAATAGTGAGTCAAAGTGTATTTCTGTTGTGGAAAAATGTATAATTATTCACCTTCTCCAGCTACAGCATGCTCAGTAATTTATACCCTAACCCTCCCGAGATTTGTTCTTCACCATAAGTTTATGTCCATTTGGTACTTGTACCAAATGGAGATAACTCTTTCTTGTAGTTTCAGAATCGCGTGTTATAGTTATAGGTTATATCTAGATTTGTCCTAACTCTCGGTTGTTATCATTTAATATTTATAAATAGAAATTTAAAATATTAATTAGTATAAATTTTATATACTTTTTAATTAAAAACAAAAATCCCTGAAGTTGAATGCATGCCTCATAGTAGATTATGGAGATTTTACCAAAGCATAAAATACATGTATATCGGTTCTCCGAAGAAACATTGTTTTCTGGGAAATACCGTGTGCACAACATATTAGAAAAAAAACACAGCGAGCCGCCTCCAAGAACTTTCACCCTATTCCAGAACCTATCTTCTTCTACAACGTTCTTCCTGGAATGCACTTAGGATGCAAAATTGCAAGTTGTTGAGTCAAAGTTTCATATGAGTTTCATCGTCGTTCAACCAACGACTAGAAGAGAGACTCTAATGAAGCGTTTGGTAGTTTGATAAAATCAACTCAGACGAATTCTTTTGGAGACGACTAATTAAGGTTTTCTCTGCAGTTTCGCTGGGACGCGGCTTCATTGGATGTTTGATGTGCCTGTCATTCTTTCATTTTATATCCTTGGATAAAACTTGACTAAGTTTCCAACATGTAATGGATGGGAGATAAAGATGCACCTAGCACATGGAATCAATTAGAAACAAGCATAAGTGTGTCCTTACAATAAACTTTTAATCCATAGTCACAAAAGCTGACTAAAGTCATACAGAAACAAATAACACGTAAGCAACAACACGCATGGGAACAGAGTGTGATGCTAAGTTGAAAGCTGCTATGTATAGGTCTTATGAAGGTCATAGCCGAAGCGGAGACCTGAGACAGGTAATGCACGACTAAGAGTGCATTAGACAACGTAATGCACAAGGGGTTTGTATGAATTTTTAAATAACTTGGAATATTTGCACTTTAGCTAATCAGAATTTGATTTTTTAATGTTCAGATTTGTTAATCTATTAATATCATAAAATATCATAAAATAATATTTTATAATCTCATGATCTGATAATATAATGAGATTATGCATCCAATCGTGAGATTACACTTTGTAATCTCATATACATATTATTATATTTAAGTTAAATAATGTTATACGAGTTTTGACTTCACAATAACTACTCTAAGCAAGAAAACAGTCAAATCCAATAATGCTTAGAAGACAATGAAACCCAATAGTTGCTAAGGTCTTCATTCTTCGTGGTTGACATAAGTCTTTGCTGGTGGTTCCAAAAAACGGGAGAGAGAAGCTTGTAATGAATAAAATACTCATTCCAAGCCAACGAAGTCTTATCAGATAAAACCTAAAAGGGTGGAATCATAAAAAGGAGAATAAAATTACTTGTCTAGATAAGAATACGAAGAAAAACGAATGTCAAGCTCGTCTCTGAATGGAGTAAATAATAACATTACTCAATTTATCCCCTGAATATAAAATGCAACATTTACGTTAACTCAAGCCATAAGCCAGACTAAATAGTACGATATGCACGCGGTCCACCAAGTACAGTACTATAAAGCATCCCACTGAAAGCAACAGTTGGATATATATCCTGAATAGTCTAGCATTTTATACTTGTAAGCACTGCACATAATCGCCGGCAGCACGAACCAAGTTCATGAATGAAGGGATGAAAATGAAGTAATCTTTTATTATATAATTATTATTGTTATTACATATTTAGTCCTCGATAAGCAACCAATGCATTTCACACAGTGGACCTACGGTTTCTACCTCCGTAACTTTGATTTTATTTTCTATTATCTACCTCGTAAGTCACCACGATTCGATGCTTCCCTAGAAGCTCACCCGACTTATGTACACATGAACCCCATAAATGTCATGAAAGACCTGAAAAGCAGGAGCAGCATTTTCGAGCTAAAATTGGCTTGTCCCAAAGAACTCGATGATTATGTACAGCGATTTGTTGACCACTATTACACGGTATGGTCAAATCATAACTGAACTGAAGACACCAGAAGTGTGGAGAAGAAGACTCGGTACGAGTCGGTAGTTTTGAGAAAGATTTGAGAATATTAAGCTTATTTCGGAGGCTTCATGACCAGTCCAGACGTCCAGACCTTCACCCGAAGTTTGAGCGAGATCGTGAAGGGCCTCGTCCATGCTTCATATGTCGGCTGGATAAGACAGACTCGTCCCTCGAGAGCGAAGCAGGAGCAGGCTTAGCTCATGGCCCTCTTTGTCTAGGACTTGCGGCACCGGTTCTGAATCGGAATATGTGTGCAGATCTTCAATAACTATTATTAGCATGACAACCAGTCCTGAAGTCGGTCTAGATCTTTTACTTTTCTCATAAACCCACGGTGTACCAAGCCATGTGAGATGTGACAAGTCAGTGTTCAGTGTTGTAGATGTGACAAGTCAGTCAGTGTTCAGTGTTGTTCAGATCTCTTTTGTTAACCCCGAGTACGAGTATAAAAGCATGAAAGACCATTTTTCTTCCTTTCTGTGTATTTAGAATATAAAGAAAAGAATCAATTTTTTCCAAGAAATCTCAGAATTTTCATCTTAACATTTCTTTGTCAATATGCATCCAAACTGCACTTCTAGAAAACAGAAGAAAAAAATAAACGTTCAACAAAGAATCAAAATAAGTTAATTTAGTGAACCAAATCAATTAAAGTTGGTTCACTAAATTAACTTCAGTTGGTAACTTCATTACACATGTTCACTTCAGACATATAAGACCCATGAGTCACTCATGATAACAGAGCCGTTCATTGGTATAAAGATCAGTCAGTCTCACAAATAAAAGTATTTTTAATTTGGAAGCTTTAATCTATAGCTTAATCTTTTTAAGAGAAAAAGTTAAGACATAAATTAAAATGCTTTGCATATTCTTCTCAACTTGGAAGAGGTGAATATGCAAAAATAGAGAGAATCAGTACTCCATAGTTTGTTTGGAGATGAATCATAACTTGTAAAGCTGGTGAATAGCTTTAAGTTGATTTTTATTTCACATATTCTAAATCTAGATGAAAACATACTCATCATAACCAGTTTCTGCATAACGGTTAAAATTTTTAATTCTTTCACAATAACTACTTACAAGACAAGGTCTTCTAGATCACCCGGGACATTTGTAATCATACTCGGTCATACTCGGGCTTTAGCATGCATGCTAACGTGATCTACAACAAGATAACGTAATTTTCTTAAAAATATTATCTATTCTCTTTTCTTTTCTAAAAGAATATTAAAAGGTTGCAGTAAGGCTTAGAGTTTTATTACCGGATACAGGACGAGCAAGCAGAAGAAACCAAGACATCAACTAGGACTTTTTTGTACTTACTGTAATTAAATCTACAGAATACCGAATCAACCGAGTCTTGACATGAAAATTCCTCATCCACAACTTGCACGGCCTGAGACAATCTAATTCTTCATGTTGTTCATTCTTCTCATGTGAGCGTGGAAATGATGGAGAGCTTTTTCTAATGACTAATCTTACATCATCTATGATAGAAGTAGAATTGAACCAGACAAGCAGTAAAACGTTCAGCCGAGACAAGAGAAGATCGTAATGAGTTGGTTTGAGTCAATACCTTTAATGGTTGGGGTACTAAAAGATATCGCATGTTGGGTGACTCCACTTCTTGACACAAGCTGTGAAGTTCGTGTACTTTCTGATGACTATTATCGCTCTATTGGAATTTTCAATATTGCAATAATACTGCGGACTGCCAGTCCTTCTTATCTTTCTGCAAGTCTTTCTATTCAATCTGTGTTATTTTTTTCTTTTGAGAAGTGAGTATAATATGCAGATATTTTGAAACTAGGCCTTGGTCCTTTTCATTCGTTACCCCGATGGTTCTTTCTGTCATGTTAAGTTGAGCTTGATGTACTTAGACCTTGAAATGACTTGAACAGTTATGACTTAATCTAGCATCCAAGTTAGGAACTGCTTTGGTTGCAGCAGAGACCAACACACTTTCATTATCCGATCTGTTACAATTTTTCTTTTTATCCCTTAAGTGTCTCTTTAGTTGAAAGTCTTCGGTCAGTTATAATTTCACTTCGACTCACTAAGAGTATCTTTAGTAATGCTTAGGGTGAAGTTTAACGAGAGATAAAGCTTATATGTGTATGACTTCCATTCTCTAATGTCTGTGGAGTTTATTGCAAATTACAACAAAATTTATTGCACTGCAAATATCTTTAGTTGCATTTGATATTGGAGTGTTGCTGGTATTGATAAACTAGAACATGTCATTAGGTGTGGTATACTTTCCAACATCGCTTGCCTTTCTAACCTTCTAGTATTGTATCAACAGTTGTCTCTCATTGCATATTGGATGCTTATATGTAGCATCTACGAGCCAACTCTTGTCTTATGATCACTTCGGTTGCATGAACTTGATAAAAGAAGTCACTAGATTCAAAGATACCGATGAGGATGAAGATGATTCGTGGTCTATGAGGACATGTGTACTAGTCGGACCTTGGCTATTTCTCAACAATTTTTGTCGATAGTTGAACATTTTAACTGTGTCATAGAGTAATGGATGAAAAAAATATCCTTGATCTGTTTTGATTACTTCCTGATAACTTCATTTGAGAGTCTAGGTGGAAGTGTTTGTGTATGCCCAAGTCTCTATTCTTGACCATTTATCAACAAATTGTACTATCATAGAGATAGAGAACATTCACTTCAGAAAGTAGTCATTGTAGAAATGAAGGTTTGATCCACTTTACTCCCTCTTGCAACAAGTATCAGCTATTTGCATGCATCAAATCGTTTTATCATAAGCAAGACTATGACTCGATCATGAGAAAAAAAGCGAGGTTATCATTGATGTCTTGGGTCCGAAGTATATTGTATGCTCTACATGTGTTGACTCTGCTCGAGTTAGCATGAGGTTGTCTCATCGCTCAAGTCTATCTAATTGTATGAGACTGCATCGATATAGTTGGATTCAAGCTACCATCATCACTGTGCTGCCAGTTGAGTTCCACAACCAAAAGCAATAGTTTTAGATTTTGTTATAGAGCATTGCGATGCAAATAATATTTTACTGGACCTAAGCGTTGGCTTGTCATGGATTCATAACAATAAATGGGTCCTTAAGCGTTTGAATTTTGTTAGCATGTCTTTAAGAGTTAGTGGTTCACATAAACAAAAGATTTCATCGTCATCATATATTATAAGAGATGCGAGGTATGTTATATATCGTGGTTGACGAGGTCTTATCATATAATCTCACAGTTCTCCTCACTACACATTCTTTACAACGACCATCATATTTATGTCTGTTTGGTCGAGCGAACATTTGGTATGCTAAAGAACCGGTAGAAGATATTTCTATTGAGATTACTATTTTCATCAAGTGGACCGCTCGAGTGATACATGCATGTTGTGTGCTACACAAAATTTTGTTGCACAACCGTATTCAGATGTACAATATGATGTCGATTTCAGAAATCACTTCGCATGCGATATTCAGTTCGACTCCATGAAACAGATATCATCCAGATGATACCATGGGAGAAGTTCAAGGTACACTGGCAGAGTTTATAGCTTTGAATGGCTGAAGGTGACATTACATGTCCAAGCTTGTGTCTGTTTCTGCAGTTGTGTGGAAGTTTGATCATAACACTTTGGTTTGAATGATACTTTCTTTTTACAACTCTTTATGCGTTATCTTTGTTCTTGTTTGTTTTGACTCTATTTCACTTAAAAAAATTCTAAAAACATTTCCAGTCTTTTATGCCGACTTCAATGGATGAGCTTGGCGGTTGAATTTGGGGTTCAAGTTCTTAATCATCTGGCTAATAATACACTAGAATCTTTTTGTAAACGAACGATCAAACACGTCATATATCTTCATCTTGACGATGACTACATTATCATTTCAAACATGTTCTTGGGATAAAAATGGACTTTTTATTCAACTTTTAAATCTCCATTCTTATTACACCAAGTGCTAGACCTTGTTGTAAACTTCTCATAAACATTCTACTTTCTTCTTTTGGACGCTTAATAACAAAGTTATGAAGTGCAAAGGATAGAAAAAATCAATCTAGATCGTAGCTTGTCTGTTCTAATTGGGGTTTGCGGTCAATAAAATTATATTAAAGGTCAAAGAGATCTGCTTGGTCATAATCATGGACTGAACGCATGTACTATGAATTGACGAGGGCAACTTAAAATATTAATTTGCATCTGCGATTTGTTGATGGAAGTTTTGGAGGATAGGGAGTTCCAACACATGTGAACAAGATGTCAGTGGGTTCAGATTTATGCATTCTACGTATAGATGAACGCGGTTCGTGAACATGTGGCATGGTTAAGAGTTTTGGAGAAAATTGATATGTAGGGAGGGAAGAAAGGAGCGCATCAGTTTCTTAAGAGTGATAGTAGTACTGTTTGAGTTGTTCGGAATCCAAACTTACTGTTACCGGATCCATTGGGATCAAAACACCAACTTCTTTAGAAAATTGAAGAAGGTACAAAGTTTTGTCGAGTGATCTAAGAGATGAGAGAGATTGATTGGCAAAGAAACGCTTTTGTTAATTTTTATTCACTTACTACTTGAGGGTACTTCGTTCTTCACGAGCGGTGGATCAAGCTCTTCTTTCTTGATATCAATGCAATAAGAGAGTCTTCATCTACACATAATATAAGACTGTATGTGGATTAGATTGGTTATGTGTGACAAGTGAAGTTGAGTATCAAGAAATCGATTACGTTCATTTTTTACTTATTGCAATCAAATTTCTTATTGTTCTTTCAAAACCAACTCCAAATTGCTTGTTTGGGATTTCAGTGGGCTCAATGGGGTCCGATCTACCTATAGAAGAAGAAAGATCTCAGATTTGATCTTCCATTTTGCTAGTGTGCATAATTTTTAGACAATTATCAAGAGTCAGATCTGAAAGTTCTTGGAGCCAGCGGAGTTAAAGAGAAGACTCTATCGATAACTGAAGATTGATTGGAGAAAAAAGAAGTACTCCGACAAGTCTTCTTCAGTTTCTTAGCCATACTTTATTACATTTTTGACACATTTAGGTTCTAGTTGGTTGTGTGGACTTATATGTAGCTTGTTTCTGCTAGAGCGTGTACATGGGTAATTTTTGGATTATGTTTGAGATTGCATGACACTATCCTGAAGCTTTTTGTTTGAAGGAGTATTTCTCTTGCTTCAAGTTACGCTTCGAAAGTTCTTGTCCTAAGTTTGAGTTCAAAACACTTGTTTAGGACTCAAGTGCAAAGTACAGACTAAGCCAGCTTGTTTATCAACAATGTGCTTATAGAGAAAATATGGATGTGTAAATAAACTACGGAAATGTACATAAAGTGAAGCTTGGCATATCTGTGGATTTGACTCCCAAGCTAGCGCAATAGGGACAATCATGTGGAAAGTCAATAACTCTAGAATCAAAAACTATTTATTCACAAATTGTAAATTGTCTTCCACCTCATAGACAAGAGCTGCTTTTGTTTGCAAAGAAATGTTAGTCTAGAAGGACGAGTACTCCAAAGCATATGAGAGCACGGATGAATGGAAATCGCTCCGTCACTCATTTTCAAAGAAGACACTAAAATCAAACCAGTTTTGTAAAAAATGCAGATAAATCAAACACATGGTTGCAAGAACTCACATAGACACGAAAGCGACGCAAAAGATAAGAAAGCATGACAACAAGACAAGAATCGAATCAAAATATGATGACGAACTAGTAGCAATGAAAATAATAGAAAAGAAAAGAAAGAGAGAGAAAAAGACTAAAACCAAATAACTCTAAATTGGATGAGATCTAAGTAATATATATATGCAAACAATGATTTTGAGAAATGGTCGGTAAAGAACGAGCATACATTTTGAAGACCAGAAATTCTTGGCGAGAATAAGACAAGAAGTGCACAGAGCTACGAGGAAGCTGGTAGTTTACATGATCATTTTGGAAAAAAGTGGTTCTTGAAAAAATAATTTTTTTCTGCAGTAAGATTTGGATATATTTATCACTGCATTGACCAAAGTGGCAAGATAAATCCAAATATAAATTTAAACATCTAAACTTAATATACTAAATTTAATATACTAACTTTAAATACACATGAGCTGAATTTAACACATGTACTTTGAGGAAAAAAAGAAAAACCTATAAACGTTGTGAGTTGAAACTTAACCCTTTCTACAAGAGAAGTGTTGTAGAAGAATAAAAATAATCCTTTTTCAGTTTAGGAGCTAACCCTAAATCAAAAAGGAAGGGTTAGATCACTAATTTGGGTGCATGCATAAAACCTTCACAACATGCATGAGATGAGATCTAAGTAGACGCAGAGAGGCCAAAAACATAAGTGATTAATCCACTTCAACTCAACATAACAACGAGGAGCGCAGAGAAATCAAAGAATCACAAATGTCAGAAGAAGAGAGTCCCCTAAGCCTCTCTCATCATAGTGACCTATTTGTGAGACAAGAAAAAGAGAGACGAAAAGAATAACTACATGTTGTGAGACAAGAAAAGGAGAGACGAAAAGAATAACACATGTAGTTATGGGAGGATCATTCGTACAACCTCGTTCTGGGTGTTTTCATGATTCTACGTCAACTCGCAACTTTGTCATAAGTTCCATAACATTCCAGTCATGAACCAAAATACAGTAGCTCGTGAAAGTATGAGAAACGACTCTTTGGCTCAGAACTGATGTCACTGATCCTCCATGACATGTGACATATTTTCCCAACCCTTCAAGAAACACTTTGCCTTTTCAGCTAAAGCGGAAAGCGGAAAGCTGAAGAGCCAAAAGCCGTTCATTCTGTTTGCTGGACTTCCAGTTGACACGGAAGAGCATTATCATGATACGTTGTGCTGAAGCGACCATCGAAACTTGTCCGTAGGATTTTCACCAAATCTTGCTATTATGGAGGAATCATCATAACATCGTTTGTCATCCTCGAGGCTCATTTTTGTGCTGCTGCTGTAGATGCCACTTCGTATTTAATGTGACTTTGCTGCTCGTTGATTTTTTCTCCATTATTCAAAGAAGAATTGACGCAACTTGACTTAGACCGAGTGTGATTCACAGAGTTTTTAAGGGAAGAACGTTGGAACTTGAATTTCTTCGTGAACACTGTTCAGTTCTACACACAGAATGAAAATGTTCCATGGGATGGTAGTTTCTCTTGTGGGACAAGCACAGAAACCCATGAACGACGATTTAGATGGAGAGTTGAAGAGCGCTTGCTAGTTGAATCCACCAGAAAGTGGTATCACGAGGCAGTGTTCTTACCTGCACAGGAAAGAAATCTTTATAATCTTTAAAGAAAGAGATAAAAGGAAATATCTTCTATAATCTTAAAAGATAATACATCAGTTGACCTGACCTTTTGTGGTCTGTAGTCTTGTCAATGAGTGTTATCTTATTACTTTTTCCCATCTAATATACAATGTTCAGTACGGCAGCATAAGAAATGATCAAAGGTGTTCAGAAACCGATATCCGGATCTCAGGAGCGTCCTGGGCAGTGCTCGGGGCTAACCGGTATTCTTTGTAATCTTAACCTGTTAGAATTTTGAATAGTCAGTTCACATTGTGAGCTATCCGATATTTACAGAAAAATATATCATATAATTATAGATGATTTGTTATTAATTATCAAAACTAGTAGATAAATGTAAATCAACTCTCATTTACTATCATCGGATATTTTCTGGTTCTGCAAAACTTTAACCCCGAGAGAAAAAAATTTCAAAACATAGTTTTCCTTGTTTTTATCTGTGGTGCAAATATCCCGAAAGCTTTATTGCAAATGGACGGCGAAAAACAACAAATAAGTATGCGCGATCAACGTCGGAGAACTTTTGTTCACTTTGTATGAATATAAAATATGTACTGTTATATAAGACTAAACTAATAATTAATGTAATATGAGAAATTAAAATTTATCTTAACATTAATTGTTAACCAGCTCCAAAGGTGCAGGATAACCACTAAGCGTAGCACATGAACTGGTTTCCAGAACTATAAGAGCGGCCCTCTTACGACTTACAGAAATATATAATTTCTAATTTAATTTAATTCCTAACCTTTTCTACAGCAAGCGTTAAAGAATAAATTGATCAAGCATGCTGCACTCTTTTGTCAGAAGATCGAAGAAAATGGATACGCATGCAAGATCAACGTAGCGGAACTTTTGCTCTTTTCTATTAATATCGAAAATGATGTAAATGTTATGTATAAATTTGTACTAAATTGTTATGAAGATTTAAGTTGATTTATAAATAATACGTGATAACCACCTAGAGTTCCGAGACAATCCAAATATAACCTATAAAGAAAACACGGAAATACGCACTTCTGAAGCTACAAATGCAGGATGCTACTAGTAAACACAATCAATTAACTAGATATTTAATTAGTTACCTAACCTTTTCCATAAAAAAAGGTTGTATAATAAATTAAACTTGCTACCCTCTTCCCTCTTTGGAAAAGGAGAATAGAAGCATGCTTCAGTAACGAATGTGGAATCCCATCAGCTACCATCCCATAAAATCAGTTGAAAAGTTTTTAGTTGTTGTCAATCTGGAATTTCATTCAATCGAATGATTCTTTCTCCACTAATCTAGAATTTGAGGTATATTTCTTTTGCAGATTTCTCTCGAATATCATTTTCTTTCTGGACAAATTGCCGACCATGCGTAACCTATTTTGCAGGAACTTCCTGTACGGTGCTCAGGAATCAGGGACACTATCAGAACCCTTACTTGATTCTAAACCATATCAGCTTTGGAAATCAGGTTTATCGGTAATCAAAGACGTCTTTGACCTGAGATAAAGCTTAACTATGTGATTTAAAAAGAAAAGGAAAAGATATGCAGGTATTAAACATTGCATCTACAAGAATAACTTCAGCAAATACAGTGAAACCTCGTTATCGTCAAGCACTTGGTGACCTTGTTTTTGGTTACTATAACGCTTTGTGATTATACATTTATAATCACTTTATTTAACAAAAAATGTAAAATATGCTTATATGTATATAATCATTTTAATGAAGAAAAGTTTGCAAATGTAATTATACGAAAAATGAGTTATAGTAGAAAAGACGTAAAATGTCACTTGTTTAGTTTCATGAACAATGGGTAACAATGTCTCACAAACGAAAATAAAAGAAAAAGTAACATTCGTGTGAGAAATTTATTGTTATGAAAACATAAAAAATCATTTCATTATAATCACATGTCTTTGTATTTTTCTCTGTGCAAATGTGCTTATATACTGTGTGATAGTGACTAGAACGAGATAAATTTACAAAGAAATGATCCTTTCCCACGAAAAAATGACTATAACGTAATTGTGACTATATCGGGTGTAACTATAACGAGGTTTTGACTGTAGCCAATTTAATTATAATCATCATACATGAGAGGATTATATATGCTATATACGAGTTGTTAAGGATACTGCAAGGTTCACCAGAAGTTATTAGGGGTGTCAAATTAAATTACACTCTAGTAAAGATTTCTGGAGTTTCCAATGAATCTTATGGGGGCACCTAGGGAAGATTCCAGTAAACTTCAAGAATTCAAACTCTCATAAACCATTATAAGTAGTATACAGGTAGAGTCAACTGTACCTTTATATGGAAGTCCAGTTAAACCACCACTATCATAATAGTATTAGTGGCAGTACTCCCACCCTAATTCATTTTAAAATTGGTTGTGATTTACAGACAAGAAAATAAAAATTGTGTATTTCCACAACTTTTGCAAATTACACCATTCCTGTCATACTATAGATGGAAACGTTCAGGACGCAAAGCACTGGGTAATGAATCTGATATTGATCACTTCGACCTGCGATAGATTATAGAAGTCTAGAACGATACTGGCGTATGAAGTTTGACCACATTTTATTGTTCATGTCAGAATAGTCAGAATTTGAACTGAATGTTCAAACCAAAATTGTTCGGTGAGCATCAACTTCAAGCGAGAAAGAAATGATTCATCTCTAGTTTTATACTAGTCGTTATGATTTAACCGGACCCTCTACAATAGCTCATCATGTGCAGGAATAACTGCTTATCCACTCGGTCACATTAACACCTCTCTCTATGCGTGTGCTTCACGATTGTCGAGAGGAAACGACTAAACTTATGATATTGCAAAAGATATGCTAAGTATATTCCACCGATGAATTATACTAATGCAAACCAGACCTTGCATGGGAGAAATTCATGGACACCCGCAGAAAGTACTGCATATTATACTAGTCTATGACCTTTCACTGAAATTGTAAATCTTAGAAAATCAAGTAAGAACTGAATCAAAATTTTCAGACATCTTTGCAGGATGTAGAGTGTCAGGACTCTACAGTTGTGACAGAAGGATCTTCCAGGAAAACGCTAATCTTACAAGTGTAAGTTTGAAGTAAGTTTGAAAGCCACTAGAGATTTATTGTGTCTGCACGTCTCTTCTTTCCTCTTTGCGTTGTACTCCAAGGTGGGTTTTTCCTCACTACCAGCTTTAAGCATTGTAAAAGGTAAAGGAACTTCATATTCGTGGAGTTGGAGTTATATTAAGGAGATCTGGGAATGGCATCAGAGTCACTGGAATCTGAAGCGGGTGATCGATTCCGGATCATCTATTATTATTCATCCCTACAACTGCCAAGCTCCAGGTTTTCAGCAGAGCGAGTTATTTGTGGATCAGATTACTACCGATTCGACATTGTTCAGATTGATGGTGATGGGGCAAGAGCGGCCCCCACTCCGTTATCTCATTTTGCTTCAGCTGAAAGTGATGGTCGAACGTGGCTAAAGCAGGTGCACAAGGCAGGAGTAACCGAACCTGAGAAATCACCCATCGATATTCCGGCAAATGTGTCTAAAAATACGTGAGCATTATTGGAATGCTCATAATATTCGTACACTTGGCGTGAGGTGGGCCCCGCCCTAATCTCCGCCGGTGCCATGATGCGAACAGGAGTAAGACCTCACATCTGTAGCAATCTGGAGGTTTGCTCTCGTGGACAGACGAATCAGAACATGCGGAGTAGAATCTGTATTCTTATAATTTCCCACCTTTCGCAAATCTTTTCAGGTCCCTTTTATGTATGTCCTAGTGGACTGTTTGGGCACTTCGTGAAATCCTTTTTTGGCTACTTTACACCAAAGCAACAAGCCGAATAACGTTAAGCAACAATATGAGTCACATGCTCGTCAGTTGTTTATTAGTACCTACGGCATGTGTCTCAGATGAACAGAAGGAGATAGAGAGGTAACGGAGGAGATGGGACAAACTAAGAAAGAAAAACCGGATGGAGGACGACAACTTCCATTACGGGAGCGGAATATGTTTGTCAACCTTGGAAATTCACCGATCGTGATACTGTCAGTTATGTATCTCTTGACCTTTGCAAGATTATGGAGAGAGAGAGGTAACTTGACACCCATTCTTCATGGTAGAGTTTACGGCTGTAAAATTACAAGTAGACCGCACTACTAAGCCTTTATCACGACTGTAATAAGGATACCTCATGCCCAGCACGGTGGCACTTTGAACGAAATTCAGTACGATCCTTTGAAGTGCTTAAACCTGGTGTTGTTTGTGTACTAGCAACACACTACTAAGTACTCTAACCTCGATATTAGAGAGTCGGTACACTCCTGGTCCTCGGAATTTACTTCAAGTTGACATGATGCTTATCAACGCTAGTCGTTTTGCAAAAGTCCAACAAATGATGCAAAAACTCTCTGAGTTTGGAAGACCTTGGAGGACGACCATGAAGATTCTGACATTTCAAGCTGTATCTTCTGTGAAACTGGAGCCCATTACAAGAGGACATTTCAGCGAACAACAACTATCTAGGGTACCGAAGGAATATGCGTCTTGGGTTACATATTCACCGGGACTCTACTCAGTGACATAGTCCAATAGTCTACTCTTTTGATAGATATGGGATCTCGTAAGTTTTTATGAGTACGGACTTGGAGAATGTGTGTAACCTTCCGTTATGGAGGTGCGGGAAAACCGAACATCACAGCCTTATAGTCAATGAAGCATGAAGGTCTTGTATGATTACAAGCCCTTCCCGAAGGAAGTGGCCTCCTTATTGTTCGGTGTTGGTTGTCATCTGCGTTTGTTTACTCGCTCATTGATGCTGCTGGCCCGTGTGCTGGGCCAGACACTCTTAGAACATTAGTTAATTAATCAAACCACAGATGCACACCACTCCTTATCCTACCGTATGTCATCTATAGCCTTCCCTCATGCTAAATATTATTTGCAAATCGCTCCGGTGGCACAGCGCAGACGAACAAGAAACTGAGCTGTAGTGCAGGCCTGATTGTCTGGCGAGGAAGATCTACAGGTCCCTGCCCTTGGTATGCACATGTCACTGTACGGAATAATTTATGGGCCGGCAGTTCCGAGACCTCAATACCTAAGAGGTGACCAACATGAACGAGTTCAGTAAGTAATTATAAGCAGTATAGACGTAAAGCTAAAGGTTATGGAGGGCCACAATTACGGTCATGCTTATTCTCTGTTTACGTGAAGGGAGGGCCTAAGAAAGTTAAAGGGGCAAACAAACGTTAACGTCGTGTTTGTTCCACTCCATGAGTCACACTCCAGTTTGCGTCCGTCCTCAAGTCTCAGGATCACCCAAACCTAAACATGCTTTCCTCGTTCGCATTGACTCTTGGTTGACTTCAGTGATTCTGGGTTCCTGAGAGTGACTTGAACTTCCAGTTCCATCCAGAACTTGGACTCAGCGAAGTTCGGAAGGGATGAATCATTCGGGCCGAGGGGAAAGGATGTGGGATGAACCGCTAAAGATAGCGGCAGCCTGACTACGCGTTAGTCAGATTTCTAAATGAACATTCCAACATGCTCGGCCTCACGCCGTCGGATGGCCAATCTCGAATATCGGGGCCTTGTCAGTAACTTAGCGGGTGACAGAGCGCGTTCGGATTCCTCCCTAGTTGGCCCCGGCGGGACAGAATTTGGCGGCGGCGTGTTTGTTCGCCGGCTCTTTCGTTTCCTCGCCATGCCCGTCATTCTCCTGTTGCGGTCACGCGGCGGCATACAAAATAGAGGTTCTGACAAGTTCGGGGTCGGAAAAGAGTTGTGGGCGGGACTTGGCGAACGAGTCCTGACGACGACCGCCGCGTGGTTCTGAAGACGAAACGTGTGCGCTGACCGGAGGAAGTCTTCTACTCCATCACTGTTATCGTCCCGCCTGTGATTGCAAGGCTGGGGCGATGGAAGCACTGAACAGTGGAAGAGGGGACGAGGTCGGAGCTTCGTTCGTTTTATGTGCAGGGCAGGGCAAGCAGGGCTGAGGTGGGCTGGAGGTTGATGCTTTAGCTTCTGGTACCGGACTGACGGAGTGACTGACCTCGGACAAAGGACCTTTTTAACTGCAGCAGATCAGGACGTACATAAGGAGCAGCAGCAGACGGGGAGACCGATCTGAAAGTTCAGTTGCAGAGAAGGTGTCGGAGTTCTCCAGCAGCAGAGGGAGTGAGGGGTGCAGCAAACTGCGGAGGATAGAGCTCCAGTAACTGCTACTGACTCAGTACATTCACGCACAACCAAACAGAGAAAAGTGTGTGTGAGAAGAGGGAATAGACACGGACGAGGAGTGGAGAGCGGAGAGGACAAGTGAAGTGGTAGGCACGCAGTTGGACACCGAAGGTAAAGAAAGGAAAAGTGAAGAAGTAGCAGAAGGTGCTAGTAGATCGGTTGAAGACGAGAGCGAAGGAGAAGAAAGAACCTACAGGTCCAGGTGCTGAGAGTAGGTAGAGTACCAGACCAGGCCATGAGTCGCAGGAGAGACAATCAAGGACAGGAGGACTGATTTCTAATCGATAGTGGAGATTCAGAGAAAGTGAGAACGCGCGCGAGAGAGAGAGGATTCTACTGACCGACTTGGAGGAGGATAGCAACAACGAGGAACAGCGGCCATAGTGGAAGAAGAACGAGCAACAACATGAGCAAGACCACGAGCAGTAGTGCGAACAGCACTAACAACAGCAGCAGGCAAAATAAGAGGCCCACGCCTCTGAAGATGGTGAAGGAGGAGGTGAGGCAGTACCGTCCTCCGGTAATCATCCACACATACTCACCTAAGATAATCCACGTCGACGCAGCGGAGTTTTCAACATTGGTGCAACAACTGACAGGACGAGGCTTGAAAAGGAAGCCCGAGTGCTCACCCAAGCCGCGAGAGTATCCCCCGGAGGAGTTGTCGTGTGCTTCTCCGAGCTCAAGTGCAGATTCGGGACTTCCAGGGTCCGAGAATGGAGTAGAAAGCACCCATGGATTCGCTTCTCCCCGGGGTCCCTTGGTATCATTCGAGCCCGTGTACCAGCATCAGTATGAGCCGTCTTGCGGGAATGTTCAGACTGGAGTTAGCCCCAACGAGCAGGCTTCGAATTTGTTTGCCAATGCCATGTTTGCGGCGGCCACGGGACCCCAGTATTCTCCGTTGTTCGGATCTAATTCCGGACACCATCTATTCTCTCCTCTACCATCTCCCAACTTCATAAATCCATCCTTCATGCAAGATCTACCGATTTTGTCCCCCAGCACGTACCAGACTTTCGACCCCTACAACTCGCACTTCAATCCTTCTCCGACATACGGCCGCTATACCGCTGCTGCGGGAGGGATGTCGTCGTTACCGTCGCCGGGAAGCAGCAATGCATTCAAAGACATGGCTCTGATGATGTCCCGCGACTCCAAGGGATGAGATTCAGAGATGGTCCTCCTCATCGTGACTTCTCAGATTCTTCCTTTTTCGAGGTCTTCGGATGAAGATGGAAAACATGATGGTGATATGGTGACATCATGTATGGAGAATCAGGGAATGATTAGGAGGAGACATTTAAAACCCAATTTGGCATGATTCAACTTGTTGTATCACTGTATTTCGAGTAGAATCTGTGGAATCGGGACGAGACCGCTCGTGATCTCGTCGCGCCTGCTCGAAACACCGTGACGACGAGGAGAGATGTTAATTACCTTCTCACCACCGTCAGATCCGCTGGACCGAGTCCTGCTTTACCGGATCAGACGACGACGGAGCGTCGGTGGGATCGGAGTCACAAGTATCCAGAGATATGCATGCATCATGAGCATCATCAGCAGGTCGATTTGCTACGTACGCTGAACCATGGAAACGATGTTCTTGCTCTTCCTCGGGCATGGCATGGTACACATCAAGAAATCAGTAGCTCCAGCGACTTGCCGCCCTGCGCGTGCCCCTTGAAAAACAACGACAGCTGCAAGCGCCGAAAGAAACATCTCAGAGAAAAAAATTGGGAACTGTAAGGGGCGAATGCGCCGAGCGACTCTCTTATCGAGCTGTAAAAGGAGGTGATTGTTCTCGCATGAATAGGTATCGTGGGCCAAGACCGGAGGAGCGTGCACTCGTGCAGCCACCGAAGAGAACGGACTTTTGTGGATATAGAGACTGATCCATTTATCTGCGTCCGGAGCGAGTAGGCGACTGACGGGCGGGCTGGTGGATCTTTTGGGGTTCTGGCTGGAGTGCGTTCTTGGCACACTAGATGTTCCTCCCTGGAGGAGTTTTACTCTATAGAAAGAAGTATGTATGTACACATTGTAACTTAGTATATAGCGCTCGTTCATCCTTCATCCTTCCGTTTGATATTATGTTCCCGAGCGGAGACTTGGCATCCAGTTCCTCCCATTCCCATTCCGGGCTCGTCATGTACATATTTCTGTCCCTTTTGGTGGGATTTCACGTTTTAGTGGACCTTCGGTGGTGTGAAAGACACAGTGACCAGTACTGTGAGCACTTTGTGTCTGTTTGTACGCATGTCATGTATCCAGCCCCTTCAGAAACATGACTTCTGGATCTTATTTATGAAAATCCTTTCCTGCTTGGCATAGCAGTGGCCAACTCTCTTACTCATATTCCGTTGATACTTGTGCACTGAAAGGACTTGATCCTGAATAGCTTGGCACTCTGCTACCTTGGAGTGGACTTGAATTGAGCTTTTCCTTCTTTCTTTCTCGATTGTGTTTTGGGTTTAGTGTTCCCCTTTATATTATGTCATATGTCATCTCGGGTGCCGACACATATGTCAGTGGCCCGTGTGATGTTTTATTATAAAATCTCGGGTGGACTAAGATTTTCAAGAAGTTGCGAGGCTTTGCTTCCGCAGGCGAGGGGTCTATTCTATCCTGGTCATGACTGACACCTCGGTCGCATGGGTGCGGGCCCTGCGGGTCCGTTTAGGATCATCCTCTCGAGCTCGAGATGTTGACCTAAGTTTTGGAATCCATGGCCTCCACGGAGAAAAGGAAGTCGGATGAACCAAATCTGATCTTGACTGGGGTTTCTCAAAGTGGCTCGAGCTTGTGAAATGGTTATGCAGCTTGAGCGATCTCTGGCAGCAGTGTATCAGATCGTTGACGTCAGTCGGTAACGTTGGGGCAAGGGTTCTGCTTCCAAGTTAAATGATTGGAGGAGGTGCTTGTGGAGAAATTCCGGCCGCTACAGCCTTTGATTTTGATTTGAAGGTTCAACCGAATTTGGTGAAAGATCGAGAAAGTGGGTACTTTCTACCTTATGACGACGTTGATATTATCTACGCACCATGTCTACTATTGCCTATAGCTACCGCTAATGACTTCGAGCTCATGTCCATGGCCGTTGTGACGTGGAAGGTCGTTTAGTGGGTAGAAGGGACCCCGGTTAATTAGGAGGTCAGACCATATAGAATTCAGGGGGATCTTGAATTTAAGCTGGAAGTGCGTGCTATCAGTTCAGGATGATAATTTAGCTCTTCCAGTTGCATATGCCTCGGCAGTTTCGAGTTATCAACGGTGCAGACTTGAAGAAAGATTTCAGTGAGGATACGGCAGACTGTGCCTGTCATGAGCATTCCTCACTAGTTTCCCCTGGATGTACCGCCTGGGAGATCTGTTTGTCATAACAAGTACCGCAATTCGGAAAATTTTCTGACGCGAGAGTATATGAACTTTCGCCTTCTAACCTGTTGCTTCACAGTCTGAACGTGGTCGTTGCTTTGTGGCCTCACGTACCCTTTCGCGGATATTCGAGAAAAGCCTACCATACGAACGGCGTTATAGAATCGATTTGTGATAAAATTACGGGTTCGTGTCGCTGTGGATGTGCGTTCTAGGATAGAAGTGCATGGATGGTTGAGTTTTTCTGAAGCGTGAGATCTCCTTGCGTACTGTGACGGGAAACCTGGTACTGTCATTTGCACCGTCAGGAAGTTGGGTGGAAGTATCCAGAATAACTAGCAGCGCCGGAGTTGCGGTTTACAGAGTTTTAGATTGCTCTATGTGTGACTGGGATATGCGTGGCTGAGTTTCTTCCTAGTGTCGGTCTCGGTGCATCTTGAGTCCCAGGTGTTACGGATGATAGCGAGTGAGCAGCTAGTCGCGAGATGCATGCATGCGCATCCAGCTGAACAGCACTTTTGAACCAGTGCGCGAGCTGGCGGTAGCGTTTATCATCTATCTAAGCAAACCGAACCGTGGTCTCGATTTGCTAATTTTCATGCGGAATTTGTCACGTGGCGCTAGCCTGTTTCATCCCAAGTTGGTGTTTCGTGACACTGGATTGAGTGTAGTACCATCGTCGGAATCGAGTTGAGAGTTTTCTTGGGGTTCAAGTTGAAAGCATTCGATCGCCACCCCGCTTCATTTTAATGTAGTGAACACTGAAGATGGATTTGTTCACTTTTGCAAGGGGGAGTCGGCCATGGCTTTGGCTGGCTAGCTAGTTAAGCGGGGCCAGCCTTGTCCGGTGGCTGTGAGGAGCGGCCTTCCACGTCGATGTGGGAAGTGGCTTTGGGAATTGGTTCCTCTCCGGATCGCTGGCAGTAGAAGACTTTCTATCAGAATGTTGTTCTCCTGCACAAGATGACGATGCAAGAGGTCTTCACACTCTTCAGCTCTGCCATGACAAACGTGGTTCGTCGCTATATTTTCCATATGCTGGAGGTCTTGGAAGTTCTCTGTCTGGACTGGGTGATGTGTCCGTGAATTTGAACTCACGGTGACCCGGGACACGTGGGAGCCTCTTAACGTAAATGGAATTTATCCTAGGAAAAGAGTCTGTCCTCAACTTAGTAAAGTGCCCTGAAAGAAAGATCCACGTTTATTCTTCGCTCAATCTTTCAAAAGAAATTGAGTTATTATCTTCTTCTTCGAAGAGGAGGATGAACTGCTGACAGATAAAAGTGGCCATCGATATCGAAGAAACAATCCATGTTTATTCTTCGCTCATGTTCCAAAAGAAATTGAGCTGTTTATTTTGTTCTCGAAGATGATGAGTGCGACGGATACAGAGACAACATACTCTGTATATCTTCCTACGGCAGTAACCGTATGACAGTAACCGCAGACCGCCAGGAGCTCTTCACGAGTCAATTGGTCCATGAACGTGGTGAAATCGCAGGCTTAGGGTTTGTGTGACTGGGTGCAAACTTTTCTGATTCGACTGTTATTAAACCATCAGATCTAGTTGCAGTTATCCTCAGTCCCATTCGTTATTTATGTTAGATGTTATCAGGTAATCCACGTAAGTAATAATAACACAATATCTTAAGAAATAATCAAAACATAAAAGTTTGGATCACCTCTAGTAGATGAGAAGCCTTGTTTATTCAAGAAAGTGTTTATTTTTGTGTATCAAACTTTTGGAGCTTGTTTGAGACCATACAATGTTATATGTAATTTGTACACTAATTATTCATCTCCTCTACGAACAAATCCAAGTGATTGTTCCAAGTAGATATCTTCTTGAAGAATCTCATTAAAAAACACATTCTTTACATCTGTTTGTAGGCATTTTCAATCATGTATTTTTACACAAAAAACTCAAATGGAGTTGAGTTTTACCACAGGTGTGAAAGTCTCTTAAAAATCTTCTCCCTCAGTCTGCAAGTAGTATTCTTATTACATGGAAGAGATACTAGGCTCAAGGTTTCATTTTTGAGTAATGCATCATATTTTTCCTCTATTGCACGTCTCCATTGATCTATACTGAAAGCCTCCTCGAATGAAATATTTTCTCCATCACTTTAAGTTTCAGCTATGAGAATACAATCCGTTAGCCTTGCAGGAACCTTCTTTATTCTGATGGGCCTCCTTGGTTGAGCAGCAAAATTCGAATCTGGAATAGTCTGGTGTACCAGAGATGAATCTGCTGTAATTGGACTTGAATCAGGTGGTGGTTCTGCTGACCTTCTTCTCCATGATTTTGTGAAGTAGGTGTTTGGACTGAGAGAGATGAAAGATTAAAAATTAGTAAGTTAGAGAGGTCTGATTTCTTCCTTGTGAAAGCTTCGAATGGAGTTCTATTGTGAACAACGTTTGTTGGACTTCTGTTCAGAAGGTAAACCACAGTATTCACAGCTTCCGTCCAAAAATCTTTTGGAAGATCTTGCTCAATGAAAAGACTTCTTGTCATCTCCACGACAGTTCTATTCTTCCGTTGTCCTGTTGTGGGACCAGTTAGTATGTAAATTACCCGTGTAAGTGCGTTTTGCACACAGTTGTGGAAGTTGTGGTGTAATGGGATCTAAAACTTTGCTCTTATGAGCTTAGAATGCTCTATTATCTGCTGAGGGTCTCCATGGGGCAGAAAAGGACAAGGTTGAGTCCTTTAACTTCCCATTGGTCCATCAAAAAGTGAAGATAACTTGTCATCTACCTAAGTGTGCGCTCTGGGAAGTTCGGGGGACTTTGACGAGGGATTGGGAAGATCAGAGGGCATGGGCGGAGAGCTTTCGACGGGAGGAGCAATCTGACCACAAATTTCACTCGATTTGGAGGTCCAGGGCATACGTTATGACGATTTGAAGTTCATAGAGTGATGAGAGTACATAGCTTTCTCTTCCGATTGTAATATTAAGGGGTTTGAGTGATTGAGCCGTCTGTCTTCGCCAAAGATTATGCTCGAGATGGAAGGCTCTTCCAACTCTACCGATCGGATCTTCCTGAGCTCTTCTTCTTTCCTTTGGTGTCTCAGGGATATCCGCTGATCTCTAGAAGCGGTTCGCTGGGGTGAGTTAACCCACTCAGGATCCTTACCCGTGCGTCTTCTGCTTCTTCCTCCGGTCGGAGGCATCCACCAGAGTACTGAGAACAGATGTCTCTCTTTTCTCTACCACTAGATCCGGGAGACCAAATGACTGAACAACAAACTTGACTCAACAACTTCCTCTTGAAGTTGCCCATTGCTGGCAAAAAGATCAAGGTTTTCCGAAGACGGGAAGGATTTCTTGATTTCGATGAACTTCTCGAGTCTGATTCTCATCTTTCCAGACCCTATGCGAGAGAAGATGATGATGAGCCTGACAATTCAGCCTGATAACTTGTCATCTACCTAAGTGTGCGCTCTGGGAGGTTCGGGGGACTTTGACGAGGGATTGGGAAGATCAGAGGACATGGGCGGAGAGCTCTCGACGGGAGGAGCAATCTGACCACAAATTTCATTCGATTTGGGGGTCCAGGGCATACGTTATGGCGATTTGAAGTTCATAGAGTGATGAGAGTACATAGCTTTCTCTTCCGATTGTAAGATTAAGGGGTTTGAGTGATTGAGCCGTCAGATTGAGTCCTGATTTCATGAGCTTGTAGTCTGTCAGTTGCTGAAGCTCTGACCACAAATTTCACCACCGGATGTTCTGCGGATTGAGCGCAATGGCTTTGAAGACGACGGGGTGCAGAAAGCTCTCAATCTGGAGCAGCAAGTTTGCAGATTTATAGAGGATGATCCGAACGGTCAAATCGGCTCAAATTTCCTGAGTAGTGAGTTTACCTTCTGAATTGATAGCACAGGAAGTTTGAGTGGAAGTGGACGGTTCATTTAGGCGAAGAAGCTTCTGTCCTGAATCTGAGATTGGAAGTGCGTGTTAGTTTCTGTGGATTTGTGTTAATTGTGGGAGAAGATCTAGCCGTCAGATCTTCCTGAAATTTGACATGTAAGTAAGGATTCTAGTATCCTACCTACGTGGCAAGTTTGAGAGGAGACTAAGCTGTAGATCTGTAACTATCATGTGTGAAAGTTCGCTGTTTTTCTGTCGAGTTGTATCGGCAACGGTATCTAGTCCAGGTCCCGAGTCTTGTTAGCGGCAGCTGGCAAAAAAGTATCCAGTGTGATGTTTGTATTGCTTTGGCGTATTCTAGGCGTAGATAAGACTTTAGCGACCTACGTTGTAACCACATCATTTGTTGTCAGGTTCGCACTCAACGTGGCAAAGTGCGATCCTTGACCTGTAAAGTCGACTACCTGTCTAGCCTAGTCTCTTGTATTGAGACACGTTACGGTGCATGCATTTGAGCCTTTCACCCAGACGACCTACACGTGGATGAGTATGACGGCACCAAACATGCGATGTGCATGTGTGCCATCTCATCGGTCCATGAGGCTTGAGTTGCTCGGTTAGGGAGCTTGCACCTGTCCTTGTTTTGTGTTCGAAACTTTTAAGCAAAGGGGAGTGACATGTGTGGGGGCATTCGACCTTGAGAAATCCAAGAGATTGTTCGTGGAGAGATCATGGTGATCCTATGAGATTGTATCAGAGTTTTATGGATCGAGATACCTTTGTAATTGAAGTGCACATGTTGTGAGAGATGGACGAAGGACTCTACTTACCGCCCAGATTCCTTTTTCGAAACCCTTTCCAGATTAAACTGATGTACATGGAACGAGTTCACTTTCAACAATTTCTGATAGGATCCTTCGGGCATAACTTTATCGCGCAAGTCATGCTCTCGCCTGTCCCTGTGATCTTATCTGTTGTCACTTACGGCCAAGAATGGGATCTCACCGTCTTTATCCTCATCTAACAAAGGATGGATCTAAATCAGCTCCCTCCTGTAAACTTTAACACCCAGTGCGAGATAAGACACATCTGTCGACCTAAAGCTATGTACGAAGCCCTCGTAGTGAGAAACTTCGGAGAGGAATACTACCGAGAGATCATGTCATCACATATCCCGTTTGTCGTGCCCATGATCATCCAACGTTTTCGTGTAGTTATCTTGACCCTTTACTGAGAGAAAGAAAGTGCTTAGTTATCGAGGAAGTTAGAGAGAAATCTACGAGATACTAGTCGCTCTGCTGTGCATCGATCGCTAGCCACAGCCAGAAGGTACGCCCTTGCTCAAAAGAAAGGCTCTCGCTATGAAATATTTTTTGGTGCTTCACTGAGAGCACGCTTTGAGGTGGTTGAGTGAGTTGTTGCCGAGGAGCGTCCAGTATGAATCTTCCCGAAGCAATGGGGACGAGTGGAGGAGGAGCGGACGATCTACTTCGAGCATTGACGATGTTGTTGAGACAACAACAAGGAGGCGATGTTGGGGAGCAGAAGTCTACAAGAGCTCTACAGGCGGTGGTGAAGAAGTTAGGGAGGTTCGATGGAAGGAACATCACGAAGTATGTTCGGGAGTATATTTGTGAGATGGAGGTAAATCGTGTGCCTGAGACAGAGATGATTTCTAGTTTCGAGTTGGCTATGATACCTGAGATCCGTAGTCAAGTGACAAAGTTGAAGGATGCACGTACGAGTTCTTGGGAGGAGTATGAGCAAAGGTTGAAGAGTGAATTTTTTGATGATGATGCGGATAGAGTAACCAAGAGAACATTCTTGGAGTGGATAGAGCAGCGTCCGGGGAATGAGATGACGCCAAATGAGTTGCTGCGTGAGTTTGAGAAACGGTTCTGTCAATTGTCTCCATCCGAGAGGACAACGCTTGACTTAAGGAAGACGGAACTTTTTCTAGAAGCTGCTGATGAAAACCTAGAGGACAAGCTCTTCTTGATGTTAGCAGACAAAGGAGAAGAAGGAGGAGTGAGCACAGACTGGAGAAAGGTAGAGGAAGCTGTTACTATTCTCACGAAGCAGAAACGTGGAAGAGGTAGAGCTGCAACCTTGAGGTCTGATGTCTCTTTAGCTCCATTGCCCAAGCCTGTCAATAGCAAGATTGAAGATTCTACAATCGATGAGTTGGTTAAGGATCTGAGAGAGTTAAGGATAGAGATGGCAGAGCTAAAGCATAGTCGAAGTCCTGGTGATACCAATGCATCTTCAACTAGCAGAAATTTTGTTAGAAGATGTATATGGTGTGACAGTACTGAACACCAACGTCGGGATTGTGAGGAGTTTTCCGAGGCTCTCAGAACCGGAGTCGTGAATTTTAGAGATGGAAAGATTCATCTCGCCCAAACTGGTGCGCCGTTGAATACCAACTTTGGTAAGGGAGGAATGAAGAGTTTGGTGAGAGGTCAAGTTGGTATAGCTACGGCGATACGCACAATAGAGCCAGAAACATTTGCAATTGAACTAGATGTACCGGTTGTAGCGGCTGTTAAGAGTGATATAGTTGAAGTTCCACGAGAAGTAATGTTACGAGGTGCGGAGGCAATTCGTCGCATTACTGGATGGGATGATCCTGTAGAGACAAGGTGTGTCAAAGCTTACTTGGTACAAGAGAAGCATGTAGGCTGGCAGGATGCGATTGTGGAAGAGAAAAGGAGACGGGATGATGATGTTGCTGATCCGGAGGAGGCTACGAGGAGAACCAGAGCCACTAAGAGGAGAGGGCAGCAAGAGACATCACCTTCTGATATCTCTTCGACGTCTCAAGGGGCGTCTACATCTGAACCTATGGTTGATGTTCCTATTCATGACACGGAGATGAGAGAGAAAGGCAAAGGAGCTTCTTCAAAGGGCAAAGGTAAAGCACCAACCTACAGACTACAGTCTGATATCGAGACCAGCACCAACTTGAAGGAGATTCTTGAAGAGAGAATTTTGGATGTAAAGATAGAATTTTCCTTGCGAGAAGCCTTGGAAATAGCCAAACGTGACTGCAGATACAGTGATGGTGAAAGCATTGGATACCGACATCATTGGGGAAGAAGATGAAGAGTTAGGTCGCGTATTTGCCTGTGGTGCCCACAAATTACAGGATTCACGAATTTTTGAAATTTTTGAGATTAATAACTTGTTTGTATAACTGAAGAAGCGTTGTTACTTAAGATTACGGCTTCCTTAGTAGGAAGATGATCTTAAGGGCTGTTTGTAATAATAAATTGACTTCTTCGGAAGACGACCGTCTTCCGAAGAGCGTCTTCTCGGTGGTGTCTTCGGAAGACGGAAGACGACGGAAGACGAAAGACGCTTCGGAAGATTGGAACATCTTCGGAAGACTGTCTTCGGAAGTCGACTGTACACAATTTGTATCAAGAGTGGATTTGCTTTGCTTTTGTGTTAAGAGAGGCTTGGTACGAATCCTGAGTGGCTTGGTGAGTTTTTTTGTTATTTCGAGAAGTTGGAAGTCAGGGACTAGGCCTGTGCCTCCCGGTCTTCCAAGCTTCTCAACTCCACATCTTCCTAGAGAGACTAGAAGACTGAAAGGCTGGCAAAATGAGCGAGAAGACGTGAGGGTCCATTACGGGTCTCTTCTGTCCGACCCATAGCAGCCTATTCCTTCTTCTTCCCGAACTTAGAAGAGAGTTGTGAGAAGTCTTGCTGGCAGAATCTGGAGAGAATGGTCGAGGATCATGTCTTCCCATCATGCAGCAAGCTTCTTCTGAGTGTGTATGAGAGGTGAGAAGTCAGAAGAACAGAGTGCACATGTCTTGAGTCTGTTGTGAGGATAGATTGCACGTAGGAAGAAGAAGACAGGTGAGACCAGTGAAGGGAAGCCTGACTTCGGGAGGTCTTCCGAGAAAGACATTGAATCGGAAACTGTCCCGGGAGTCTTCCCAGAGGCCACTGTCACCGCAGGAGCCCGCAACCACCTTCTGAATCTTTCATATACTCTACTTCTCGCATATCTTGTATCTTCTGTTAGGAAGTAGGATGTAATGCAAGGTGGATTGTCTTCTTAGTAATCCATGCGAGGCCTTGCTTAGTTAGGATTGAGTAGATATAACCCGGAAGACGAGAGGAAGTTAGGAAACACTGTTAGAATCCCGGAAGACGGAGTAGCTGTCTTCTGGTAGACTAGGTTCGTCTTCTGAGAGTGGAAGCTAGACTGTGAGGACTTAGGGAAGGACCGAGTCTTCGACTCACAACAAGTACGTCACTTTTTCCAAGGAGTTAGCGCAGCTGAAGAAGAGCAACCAGGAGTTACAGGCGCGCTTACAGCAGCGTGACCAGGAGGTTCTGCGAGTACGGGATAAGCTCATCGCCCTTGCAGAAGAGAGGACGACATGGAAGACACTGCGGGAAGCCACAAAAGCGCAGACTGCAGCCGAGAAGACGTAGAGAGAAGCAGCGGAAGCTCGTGCGCAAGGATTACTAGCTCACTCGGTGGAGGCGCTTCGGAAGAAGTTCAACTTCACCGCGGGTAGGAAGTTCCTTACCTTAGCTAGGGAGTGGGACGAGGAGTCCAAAGCAATGTTGGTGGATTGCAAGGAGAGTATGTTCAGGTACTTGGACCGGCAGATAGAGGGAGTGAAGACACTCTATGGTCTTCCCTTGATCCCGCCACCAGTAAACGCATCTTCCCAAGCACCAGCATCATCGACAAGACCAGACTTGGAGAAGGAGGAGTTCGACCTCGCTGTACACTTGGTAGTGACAGTGTTGGAAGTCGAGAAGACCCCCGGAAGATGTCCCGGAAGACAGGACGTCTTCTGAAAGACATAAAGGAAGACCGTCTTCCTAGGTATTCCGAGTGGAGGAAGCGACTTCCCCGGACCCTTATGAGGTCACCATGGCTCCCAGTGTCGAACTAGTGCCTCAGAAGAGCGAGGAAGCACAAGTCGACCCAGCTTCCCAGAAGACGCTTTTGTCTTCCGAAGCAGCAGCAGCAGAGTCAGCGACGAACATGGAGGAGGAGGTCACCTCAGCGACACCCGAGGTAATTGCAGGGCTTCCCAGCCTATCAGAAGAGTAGTTAGTAGTTCAGGTAGAAATAGATCAGGTGGAAATGGCATCCGAGCCATTAGAGTAGATAAGCAAAGCCCAGAAGATCAGGAGCTTGTCCAAACTTAGTAAGTGCTCAATATGCTATATTAGGAAATAGCATGTCCAATTTAATTTTAGATCAGTGACCATGTGACAGAGTAGGCAGCGCAGGGGTAAACAAGGTAGATGGCTAAAGCTGGAAAGGGAACGGTGTGCATGTGTGGGGTGGCAGCCTCCTGACAACGCCCATCTCTCCTTGGCGGTCACCTCCTCTGTTTTCTCGTGGCAGATGGTTAAGTAGGATCACAGAGTAGGAATTAGGAGTTCTGCACAAACACCAACATTTTACGGTGCAGACTCATAGCACATTAGACCTGTGTGGAGAATTGAGTTCTGCACACACATTCCAATCTTACGGTGCAGATAGATTAGACACACAGGGGAGTCTTCGAAGAAACTGGCTGTCTGCACACACATACCAATCTTACGGTGCAGGAGACAGATTAGACACTAGAGGTACACAGTGTACACTACACTCGATGTTGGAATAAGGAGATAACGCAGGAAGAAGTCTGCATTCTCTTACCACCAGCAGCGATTCGGAGATGTAGATGAGTAGTGGGCAGTCTAGGAGCAGGGAACGGCATCCTCATGCAGTCCTGCTGGTTAGACTGATGTGTCGAGGAGTAGGAGCAGACAGTAGAGGGAGTGAGCTTCCCAACACCTATATACCTTCTTCTCGGGGAATGGATTGCTGATTTGAGTGCAGAAGCTTTGCTCGTGTCTTCTAGATGATGGGTTCCTTGAATTCGCTCCCAATTGTACATGAGAAGTGTTCTTCTTGAGTGGCGGTGAATGTCAACAGTTGTGGAGTGTAGCTTGACTCGTTCAGTAGAGCACTTGGGATCTACGTACGAACGGTCTTCTGGGTAAGGGATCCCAGAAGACAGAGCAGTCAGAGCAGCAAAGTGAAGAAGAAAGAAGCCTTCTTCTCGCAACAGAAGACGACATCCTCGAGTGGAAGACGGTGCAACAACACTCACGTTTGTTGTCTTCCTCCCCAAACTATTACAAGCAGGGATTGCTTGTTAGTCAGAATCCGGACTAGAAGCCTGTCGGAATCTTAATTGCTTCTTTTCATCTTGTTTTCTCTTGTTTGGATTTTCTTATCTTTCCCATCTTCTCTCATCTTCCCCATCTTCTTATCTTCTTCTAGTGAGCTTCCGAGACTTCTATTGAGCTTCCGTGAAGGTGAATGTCGTTGAATGCTGCAGGAAGACAACTTCTGTAAGCAGAAGCCTGAGAAGGCTACAGGGGGCATACACCCTGTGATTTATCCAACCCGTTGGAATGTGAGTGTGAGAGTAAGGTGTAACTACTGTTACTAGTCGACTTCTGCGAAGCCGGACAACCTTCTGGAGGTGTGATAAGACGAGCTAAACCCCCAGAAGACAAGAATCGTTTCGGGAAGACGGTATCGAGAAGACCGGAAGAAGCAACCTGGAAGCAGGAAGATCGTCTTCCCGAGCTTCTCTGTGAATAGTTGTATGATATTGTAATTGGTAGTTGTTTGTTTGGGTCCAGAGCACCATTTGGCGTGAAGACACTCTATGGTCTTCCCTTGATTCCGCCACCTGCAACTGCGTCTTCCCAAGCACCAGCATCACCGACAAGACCAGACTTGGAGAAGGAGGAGTTCGACCTCACTGTGCACTTGGTAGTGACAGCGTTGGAAGCCGAGAAGACCCCGGAAGACGCCCCGGAAGACAAGATGTCTTCTGGAAGACAGGAAGGAAGACCGTCTTCCCAGGTATTTCGTGTGGAGGAAGCGACTTCTCCGGACCCTTATGAGGTCACCATGGCTCCCACTGTCGAACTAGTCCCTCAGAAGAGCGAGGAAGCACAAGTCGACCTAGCTTCCCAGAAGACGCTTCTGTCTTCTGAAGCAGCAGCAGCAGAGTCAGCGATGAACGTGGAGGAGGAGGCCACCTCAGTGACACCCGAGGTAATTGCAGGGCTTCCCAGCCTATCAGAAGACTAGTTAGTAGTTTAGGTAGGAATAGATCAGGTAGAAATGGCATCCGAGCCATTAGAATAGATAAGCAAAGCCCAGAAGATCAGGAGCTTGTCCAAACTTAGTAAGTGCTCAATATGTTATATTAGGAAAAGACAGGTCCAATTTAATTTTAGATCAGTGACCATGTGACAGAGTAGGCAGCGTAGGGTAAACAACCAGATGGCTAATTAGGAAAGGAGAACCATTTTTGCATGTGGGGTGGCAGCAAGCTGACGGTGCCCATCCCTCCCTGATTGCAGTCGAAGGTTGGAGGGGATCCCTTCTGCACCTCAATTCGAGTGCATAAGTAGGATGACAGAGTAGGATTCATGAGTTCTGCACAAACACCAAGATTTTACGGTGCAGACTCATAGCACATTAGACACATGACACACTACAGAGATCTGCACACACATACAGATTCTACGACAGATTAGCTACGCTTGATGTTAGACTAAGGGGATTACGCAGGAAGAAGTCTGCATTCTCTGGTTACCAGCAGCGGCTTGGAGATGTAGGTGTCAGTAGTGGACAGTCTAGGAGCAGGGAACGGCATCCTCGTGCAGTCTTGCTGGTTAGACTGATGTGTCGAGGAGTAGACGCATGAAGTAGCGGGAGTGAGCTTCCCAATGCCATTGTGACTTCTTCTCGAGGAATAGATTGTGGATTTGAGTGCAGCAGCTTTGCTCATGTCTTCTGGGTGGTGGAATGTATTGAATTCGCTCCCAATTGTGCATGGGAAGTGTTCTTCTTGAGTGGCGGTGAATGTCAACAGTTGTGGAGTGTAGCTTGACTCGTTCAGTAGAGCACTTGGGATCTACGTACGAACGGTCTTCTGGGTAAGGGATCCCAGAAGACAGAGCAGTCAGAGCAGCGAAGTGAAGAAGAAAGAAGCCTTCTTCCCGCAACAGAAGACGACATCCTCGAGTAGAAGACGGTGCTACAGTACTCACGTTTGTTGTCTTCCTCCCCAAACTATTACAAGCAGGGATGGCTTGTTAGTCAGGATCCGGACTAGAAGCCTGTCGGAATCTTAATTGCCCTTTTTCATCCTGTTTCTTCTTGTTTGGATTTCTTCTTCTTCCCATCTTCTCTCATCTTCACGATCTTCTTATCTTCTTCTAGTGAGCTTCCGATACTTCTATTGAGCTTCCGTGAAGGTGAAGTCGTTGTAGTGCTGCAGGAAGACAACTTCCGTAGGCAGAAGCCTGGGAAGGCTACAGGGGGCATACACCCTGTGATTTATCCAACCCGATTGGAATGTGAGTGTGAGAGTAAGGTGTAACGACTGTTACTAGTCGACTTCTGCGAAGCCGGACAGCCTTCTGGAGGTGTGAGAAGACGAGCTAAGCCCCCAGAAGACGAGAATCGCTTCGGGAAGACGGTATCGAGAAGACCGGAAGAAGCAACCTGGAAGCAGGAAGATCGTCTTCCTGAGCTTCTCTGTGAATAGTTGTATGATATTGTAATGGGTAGTTGTTTGTTTGGGTCCAGAGCACCATTTGGCGTGTCTGGAAGACGTGTTGTTTTGGTGTGGTTTTGTGAGACGACGGGATTTCTAGGCAAAACCCGTGTGTTTGTGTGTTTGAACAGATCTTAGAACTTAGAGCAGCGTTACTTGTGCAAATCCTCTGTGGGAACGATATCTTGTATACTAAATGGGCAAAAGGAGAAATCCTACGTCACTACAGATACCGTTGCCGATACAACTCGACAAAAAAACAGCGAACTTTCACACATGATAGTTACAGATCTACAGCTTAGTCTCCTCTCAAACTTGCCACGTAGGTAGGATACTAGAATCCTTACTTACAGGTCAAATTTCAGGAAGATCTGACGGCTAGATCTTCTCCCACAATTAACACAAATCCACAGAAACTAACACGCACTTCCAATCTCAGATTCAGGACAGAAGCTTCTTCGCCTAAATGAACCGTCCACTTCCACTCAAACTTCTTGTGCTATCAATTCAGAAGGTAAACTCACTACTCAGGAAATTTGAGCCGATTTGACCGTTCGGATCATCCTCCATAAATCTGCAAACTTGCTGCTCTAGATTGAGAGCTTTCTGCACCCCGTCGCCTTCAAATCGATATTGCGCTCAATCCGCAGAACATCCGGTGGTGAAATTTGTGGTCAGAGCTTCAGCAACTGACAGACTACAAGCTCATGAAATCAGGACTCAATCTGACGGCTCAATCACTCAAACCCCTTAATCTTACAATCGGAAGAGAAAGCTATGTACTCTCATCACTCTATGAACTTCAAATCGCCATAACGTATGCCCTGGACCCCCAAATCGAATGAAATTTGTGGTCAGATTGCTCCTCCCGTCGAGAGCTCTCCGCCCATGTCCTCTGATCTTCCCAATCCCTCGTCAAAGTCCCCCGAACCTCCCAGAGCGCACACTTAGGTAGATGACAAGTTATCAGGCTGAATTGTCAGGCTCATCATCATCTTCTCTCGCATAGGGTCTGGAAAGATGAGAATCAGACTCGAGAAGTTCATCGAAATCAAGAAATCCTTCCCGTCTTCGGAAAACCTTGATCCTTTTGCCAGCAATGGGCAACTTCAAGAGGAAGTTGTTGAGTCAAGTTTGTTGTTCAGTCATTTGGTCTCCCGGATCTAGTGGTAGAGAAAAGAGAGACATCTGTTCTCAGTACTCTGGTGGATGCCTCCGACCGGAGGAAGAAGCAGAAGACGCACGGGTAAGGATCCTGAGTGGGTTAACTCACCCCAGCGAACCGCTTCTAGAGATCAGCGGATATCCCTGAGACACCAAAGGAAAGAAGAAGAGCTCAGGAAGATCCGATCGGTAGAGTTGGAAGAGCCTTCCATCTCGAGCATAATCTTTGGCGAAGACAGAAACCAACCGGGTGATCACGTGTATAAAGTAGATTTCGGTACTGGTTACTCGGAAGACGTCTTCCCAAGTGCGGGAGAAGCTTCTCAAGGTGAGGGAAGACTGGAGGAGATTGTTCCAGACGTCTCGGGAGGTAGCAGTGACAGTAGCTCTGACTCAGAAGACGATCTTCCTGATTCAGACAGGCCTGGACCTTCGAGAAGACCATCTCCACCACCTGGACCTGAGGAAGAAAGAAGTTGGCAGTCGCACCAGCCGGCAGTCAACATGGCTTCCCACACTCGGCAGAAGTACCATCCGTACGACGATGATGATGATGCGGACGACTTCATCACGATGTTCGAGACCATCTCTAGATCCAACAAGGAAGACGCTGATGTTGACAGACTCCGTGTATTTCCCAGTTTGATCAAAGAGAAAGGAAGGAAGTGGATGAGTAAAACGTTGGATGATGTTGTAGTAATGGCCGCTTGGGCTACTCTGAAGGCAGCTTTTCTGAAGAGGTTCAGAGGAGTGGGCTACGATCGTATGACCCTCATAGAGCTTCAGAGGTTCGAACGGAAGAAGAAAGAGACACTGCGGGATTACACCGAGAGGTTTGAAGATCTTCTGGATCACATCCCGCAGAACCAAGGAAGACCCGGCTACTGTGCCCAGCAAGTTGTGGACTGGTACTTGGGAGGATTGTCTCAGGATATGGAATTGTACTGCAGAAGAGGAGGAGGTGATGATTTAGCGGAGGTACAGAAGCATGCCGAGCAGTATGAAACCTCGAGCATCACTCGGAATATGACGAAAGACAAAGGGAAGACCTCGAAGAAGTCCAAGAAGTCGAAGAAGTCTTCCCGGAAGTCCAAGAAGAAGTCCAAGTCCACTGAAACTGATAACAGTGATTTGGAAGCAGCCTCTACTTCTGAAGAGTCTACTGTCGAAAGTTCAGAATCCGAATCTGAACAAGAGAAGAAGACGCGGAAGAAGAAGAAGGAGAAGACGCGAGCAAGGGAGGAAGTTGTGCAGAAGATGCCTCAAACTCAGATCATTCAGTCTGCACCTGATCCCCACATCGATGAGGTTCTGAAGCAGTTCGTCGACCTGAAAGTTCATCTTCTGAACCAGAAAGACAAGCGGAAGCAGCCTACGGCTTCCCGGCCAAACGTTTGGTGCAACCTTTGTAACTCTGCCGGACACACCAGAGATCAGTGTACGCAGGACCAAGCTGTCAACTGGGCAGGATGGGAAGAAGACGATGAGGGATATCTACACGATCCGAGTGGGGAAACTTGCTATAGGATCGAGACGATACAACCCTTCACTCCTACGTCTCCCGCCCAATATAATCGTTATGTACCGAGGGATAGAGCTAGCAATGTACAAACCAGGATGCCTTGGCAGCCTTCTTCATCACAACGACCTCTCAACCCTCTTCCTGGAGCGTGCAATAATTGTGGAGAGACAGGACACTGGTGGTCCACCTGTCCTCACCCGAGAAGACAGATTGGGCAAGTACTCTTGTGTGGGAACTGTAAGGAAGCTGGTCATTTCACAGGAAATTGTCCTCAGACCTTACGGCCACGACAAATGGTGAGATTTGCAGATACCACGCCTCCTGCAGAAGCAGCATCATCTTCTAAGCTCGAGTTAGCAGTGGTACAGCACATCACGGTAGAAGAAGAAGATCCTGGGGATTGTACGGATTGTCTCCATATCGAGGAAGACGAACCAGACCCCGGGAAGCGCGAAGGAAAGCAACCTCTGCTGCAGAAGACGACTGCAGCTCAGAAGATGAAGACACCTGAAGAAGCGTCATCTCTCACTTTGACGGATGGTACTGTTTGGAATCCTGACCCGAATTCAGATAGTTGGCCTCCGGAGGAAGTTTTGGATGAAGCTGTGTTCAAGGTAAGTACCAGAAGCAAAGGGAAGTCAAAATCTCGCCAGAAGGACGTCAAGAAGAAGAAGCAGCGTAAGGAGAGGTCATCTTCTCCTGAGCGGCCGTCTTCTCCTACTTACGACCGAGAAGATCTGAAGTACTTTGCTCCTGACATTAGACAAGAGGTTGAAGCGATCATGCAAGAAGAGTTGGAGAAGAGACGGAAGATAGTACAGCAGCTTCCTACACCGACTACGGCGACACCTGTCTCACGGGAACAGCCTCCAGTCGAGGGAAGAAACTCTTCTGGTCTTCCACCCAAGGGAGCAGCCACTACATCTTCTCTGTTGGAAACACCAGTCACTCTTCTAAAAAGATCTCCTTACGACTTCTTGCGAGACTTGTGGAATCAGAAGGCGGATGTAACCTTCCAACAGCTGTTGGATGACAACGCTGGTTACGGGAAGTTGTTACAATCTGTGCTTCGAGGATCGAGGAAGAGGAGGGCAGCTAAACTTCCCAAGAGCACCCCGATCCTAAGGATAGAGCATGAGGACTTGGGAGCCCCAGAACTTGATATGGAGATCCATGGCTGTCTTCTGAAGAAGGTACCCATTGATTCCGGCTCCGGAGTTAACATCATGACGGAAGAAACGGCGCATGCCTTAGGCTTCACTGAATTCCAGCCTACTCCGAGAATTCTCAGAATGGCGGACCAGACCAGAAGACGACCTTTGGGGCAACTGAAAGATGTCCTCACGGTAATTGGTGGAGTATCTTTTTACCTCACTTACATCATTTTGCGACCTGTAGCTAAGGTTGGATATCAGGTGTTGATAGGAAGACCCTGGCTGTATGCTGCAAATGTGAATACCAACTGGAGAAGGCATCGTTTGAGATTTCCCAATCCTACACCCAAGTCAGGTGAGAAGGCTAATGTCTCGCTTCCTTGGATCAAGATTGGACACCAAGGTGAAACTCCGTCTACAACAGAAGGGTACACTTCAGAAGACTCGGCTGCGTCTTCTGACAGTGATGAACGGTATAATGAGTTTATGGTGAATAACGTGTGTGCTACAGAAGTAGCAGAGAAAGTGGAAGATGTGGTCTGTGGATACATTGAGTGCTACGAGATTGCGGAAGAAGAGCTTCCAGAAGACGAGACTACCGTCTTCTCTTCGGAAGATCCGATAGTTGGTCTTCCAGAAGACGAGAATACCGTCTTTTCTTCGGAAGGTCCGACAGTTGGTCTTCCAGAAGACGAATCTGAACTAGAAGAAGCTCCCAAACCAGAATACTTTGGTGCCAGTGAGTACAGCCACACTGAAGGAATGGTAAACCCGGATGATCTCCAAGAGATGGAGGTTGCTCCGGGGAAGAAGCTGAAGCTTTCCAAGGTGATCGAGGGCCAGCAGTTGGAAGACTTTCGAGAACTTCTAACAGAGTTCCAGGATGTCTTCACGTGGACCATAGAAGACATGAAGGGCATACCTCGAGAGTTGGGAGAGCATCGCATCGACTTGCTAGAGGGCGTTGTTCCTGCACGGCAGAGGCAGTACCGGCTCAACCCCAAGTACTCGCTTCTGGTGAAGGACCAGATTGACCAATACTTGAAGGCAGGAGTCATCTTCCCAGTACTTAGCAGTGAGTGGGTAGCTCCTATTGTCATCGTGCCGAAGAAGCAGACAGGGAAGATCCGAGTGTGTCAGGACTTCCGGAAGCTGAACCTGGCCACGAAGAAGGATCATCACCCCTTACCATTCACCGACTCTGTGTTAGACTAGGTAGCAGGACACGAGTTCTACAGCTTCCTGGATGGGTATTATGGGTACACCTAAGTTTCAATCAGAGAAGGAGACAGACGAGAAGATGAAGTGGAAGAGGAGTTCCCTGACGAGAAGCTGTTTTCAGTTTTCGCAGAGACACTTTCATCTGAGGGGGGCGTACCGCCTACTTCCCAGAAGACGAGACTAGATCTTCTGATCCAGTCTTTGCGACTTCCACAGAAGAGTCGATTTTCAAGAACTTGAGGAAGTTCTTGGAAGACCAACAGTATCCCGAAGGATTGGATGCGGAGCAGAAGGCTGTCTTCTTACACAAGGCAGGTCCATATGCTATCTTCCAGGGTATCCTGTTTCGAAAGGGACATGACGAGAAGCTGAGAAGATGTCTCGAGCCGTCAGATAAAATCAGTGATCACAGGTCTTCACTACGAAGATGCTGGGGGTCACTACGGATTGAAGACCACAGTGAAGAAGATGCTAGACGCCGGATACTGATGGCCAACTATGTACCGAGACACTTTTCAGGAGATCAGGAAGTGCGATGCATGTCAGAGGGTGGGAAGACCAACCGCTACAACAAGGTGGCCTCTTACTCCCATTCTTCCGCTTGCCCCGTTCGAAAAGTGGGGAATCGACTTTGTACGTCCTATCGCCCCGGTGGCGAGAAGAACACGAGCAAGGTACATCTTAATAGCTACCGACTATGCCACCAAGATGGTGGAAGGCGAGGCCACGAGAAAGAACGATGCCGCAGTAGTAGCAAGGTTCCTATGGCATAACATCATCACTAGGTATGGATGTCCGCTGGAATTGGTGTCAGATAGGGGCACTCATTTCTTAAATGAGACTATCTCCCTCCTGACCCAATACTTCAGGATTAAGCATCGGAAGACAACGTCATACAACCCGAAAGCGAATGGGCTGACGGAGAAGTCGAACGGTCTTCTGTGTAACATCCTGAACAAGGTAACTGTTAACCATGCGTATGACTGGGACACGAAACTGCCATCTCTGTTGTGGGCTTTCAGAATTTCACCTAAAGTCACAACCCAGAAGACGCCTTTCTACTTAACTTACGGCATGACGCCCATTGTGCCCATAGAGTTAGAGGTCCCAACATACCGGTTAGCTGTATCCGAACGCATGGGAGAAGAAGAGAGCCAGGAGCAGCGTCTTCTGAACTTCGTAGAGTTTGAAGAAGACAGGAATGCAGCTTTGGAGAAGACATACGAGGTGCAAGCGCAACGTAAGGTATCTAATAGTACTTCCTAACTTCCTCTCGTCTTCCGAGCTGTATCTAACCAATCCTAACTAAGCAAGGCCTCGAATGGATTACTAAGAAGACAACCCACCTTGCATTACATCCTGCTTCCTAACAGAAGATACAAGATATGCGAGAAGTAGAGTATAGGAAAGGTTCAGAAGGTGGTTGCGGGCTCCTGCGGTGACAGTGGCCTCTGAGAAGACTCCCGGGACAGTTTCCGATTCAATAACGTTCTCGGAAACCTCCCGAAGCGAGGCTTCCCTTCACTGGTCTCACCTGTCTTCTGCTTCCTACACGCAATCTATCATCACAACAGACTCAAAACATGTGCACTCTGTTCTTCTGACTTCTCACCTCTCATACACACTCAGAAGAAGCTTGCTGCATGATGAGAAGACATGACCCTCGACCATTCTCTCCAGATTCTGCCAGCAAGACTTCTCACAACTCTCTTCTAAGTTCGGGAAGAAGAAGGAATAGGCTGCTATGGGTCAGACAGAAGAGACCCGTAATGGACCCTCACGTCTTCTCGCTCATTTTGCCAGCCTTTCAGTCTTCTAGTCTCTCTAGGAAGATGTGGAGTTGAGAAGCTTGGAAGACCGGGAGGCACAGGCCTAGTTCCCGACTTCCAACTTCTCGAAATAACAAAACAACTCACCACACCACTCATGATTCGTACCAAGCCTCTCTTAACACAAAAGCTACACAAATCCACTCTTGATACGAATTGGTTATAGTCGACTTCCGAAGACAGTCAAACTACTAAAACGTCTTCTGAAGACAGTCTTCCGAAGATGTTCCAATCTACCGAAGCGTCTTCTGTTCAAGGTTTCGGACTCCTTACGTGGTGAAGCTTCCGCGGTTGCCGTCTTCCGGAAGATACGTGTCTTCCGTCTTCCGTCTTCCGCCGTCTTCCGTCTTCCGAAGATACCACCGAGAAGACGCTCTTCCGAAGACGGTCGTCTTCTGAAGAAGTCAACTTATTATTACAAACAGCCCTTAAGATCATCTTCCTACTAAGGAAGCCGTAATCTTAAGTAACAACGCTTCTTCAGTTATACAAACAAGTTATTAATCTCAAAAATTTCAAAAATTCGTGAATCCTGCAATTTGTGGGCACCACATACGCCCACCCTCACATGTTTGCGTCCCCGCAAACATCAGTGGTTCTTGCACTCCTGTTTACGTCCAGTACTTCTTGACGCGCCACCCATTAACACGAGTGGTCATCAGTGTACCGTCCAACTCTTCCAACTGCAAGGAGCCATTGTCGAAGACCTCTAAGACACGGTAAGGTCCCATCCAGCGAAGATGAAGTTTCCCGGGGAACTTAATATGACGGTTGTCATAGAGAAGCACCAAGTCCTCATCCACAACAGTCACCTTCCTCAACTTCCGGCTACCGGAAGACGGAGTAGCTGTCTTCTGGTAGACTAGGTTCGTCTTCTGAGAGTGGAAGCTATACTGTGAGGACTTAGGGAAGGACTGAGTCTTCGACTCGCAACAAGTACGTCACTTCTTCCAAGGAGTTAGCGCAGCTGAAGAAGAGCAACCAGGAGTTGCAGGCGCGCTTACAGCAGCGTGACCAGGAGGTTCTGCGAGTACGGGATAAGCTCATCGCCCTTGCAGAAGAGAAGAGAACGTGGAAGACACTGCGGGAAGCCGCAGAAGCGCAGGCTGCAGCCGAGAAGACGTAGAGAGAAGCAGCGGAAGCTCGTGCGCAGGGGTTGCTAGCTCAGTCGGTGGAAGCGCTTCGGAAGAAGTTTAACTTCACCGCGGGTAAGAAGCTCCTTACCTTAGCTAGAGAGTGGGACGAGGAGTCCAAAGCAATGGTTGTGGAGTGCAAGGAGAGTATGTTCAGTTACTTGGATCGGTAGATAGAGGAAGTGAAGACACTCTATTGGTCTTCCCTTGATTCCGCCACCTGCAACTGCGTCTTCCCAAGCACCAGCATCATCGACAAGACCAGACTTGGAGAAGGAGGAGTTCGACCTCACTGTGCACTTGGTAGTGACAGCGTTGGAAGCCGAGAAGACCCCGGAAGACGCCCCGGAAGACAAGATATCTTCTGGAAGACAGGAAGGAAGACCGTCTTCCCAGGTATTCCGTGTGGAGGAAGCGACTTCCCCGAACCCTTATGAGGTCACCATGGCTCCCACTGTCGAACTAGTCCCTCAGAAGAGCGAGGAAGCACAAGTCGACCCAGCTTCCCAGAAGACGCTTCTGTCTTCTGAAGCAGCAGCAGCAGCGTCAGCGATGAACGTGGAGGAGGAGGCCACCTCAGTGACACCCGAGGTAATTGCAGGGCTTCCCAGCCTATCAGAAGACTAGTTAGTAGTTCAGGTAGGAATAGATCAGGTAGAAATGGCATCCGAGCCATTAGAATAGATAAGCAAAGCCCAAAAGATCAGGAGCTTGTCCAACTTAGTAAGTGCTCAATATGCTACATTAGGAAAAGACAGGTCCAATTTAATTTTAGATCAGTGACCATGTGACAGAGTAGGCAGCGTAGGGTAAACAACCAGATGGCTAATTAGGAAAGGAGAACCATTTTTGCATGTGGGGTGGCAGCAAGCTGACGGTGCCCATCCCTCCCTGATTGCAGTCGAAGGTTGGAGGGGATCCCTTCTGCACCTCAATTCGAGTGCATAAGTAGGATGACAGAGTAGGATTCAGGAGTTCTGCACAAACACCAAGATTTTACGGTGCAGACTCATAGCACATTAGACACATGACACACTACAGAGATCTGCACACACATACAGATTCTACGACAGATTAGCTACGCTTGATGTTAGACTAAGGGGATTACGCAGGAAGAAGTCTGCATTCTCTGGTTACCAGCAGCGGCTTGGAGATGTAGGTGTCAGTAGTGGACAGTCTAGGAGCAGGGAACGGCATCCTCGTGCAGTCTTGCTGGTTAGACTGATGTGTCGAGGAGTAGACGCATGAAGTAGCGGGAGTGAGCTTCCCAATGCCATTGTGACTTCTTCTCGGGGAATAGATTGTGGATTTGAGTGCAGCAGCTTCGCTCATGTCTTCTGGGTGGTGGAATGTATTGAATTCGCTCCCTTCTTATTGAATTCGCTCCCCTCCCTTCTTCCCGCAACAGAAGACGACATCCTCGAGTAGAAGACGGTGCTACAGTACTCACGTTTGTTGTCTTCCTCCCCAAACTATTACAAGCAGGGATGGCTTGTTAGTCAGGATCCGGACTAGAAGCCTGTCGGAATCTTAATTGCCCTTTTTCATCATGTTTCTTCTTGTTTGGATTTCTTCTTCTTCCCATCTTCCCTCATCTTCACCATCTTCTTATCTTCTTCTAGTGAGCTTCTGATACTTCTATTGAGCTTCCGTGAAGGTGAATGTCGTTGTAGTGCTGCAGGAAGACAACTTCCGTAGGCAGAAGCCTGGGAAGGCTACAGGGGGCATACACCCTGTGATTTATCCAACCCGATTGGAATGTGAGTGTGAGAGTAAGGTGTAACGACTGTTACTAGTCGACTTCTGCGAAGCCGGACAGCCTTCTGGAGGTGTGAGAAGACGAGCTAAGCCCCCAGAAGACGAGAATCGCTTCGGGAAGACGGTATCGAGAAGACCGGAAGAAGCAACCTGGAAGCAGGAAGATCGTCTTCCCGAGCTTCTCTGTGAATAGTTGTATGATATTGTAATGGGTAGTTGTTTGTTTGGGTCCAGAGCACCATTTGGTGTGTCTGGAAGACGTGTTGTTTTGGTGTGGTTTTGTGAGACGACGGGATTTCTAGGCAAAACCCGTGTGTTTGTGTGTTTGAACAGATCTTAGAACTTAGAGCAGCGTTACTTGTGCAAATCCTCTGTGGGAACGATATCTTGTATACTAAATGGGCAAAAGGAGAAATCCTACGTCACTACAGATACCGTTGCCGATACAACTCGACAAAAAAACAGCGAACTTTCACACATGATAGTTACAGATCTACAGCTTAGTCTCCTCTCAAACTTGCCACGTAGGTAGGATACTAGAATCCTTACTTACAGGTCAAATTTCAGGAAGATCTGACGGCTAGATCTTCTCCCACAATTAACACAAATCCACAGAAACTAACACGCACTTCCAATCTCAGATTCAGGACAGAAGCTTCTTCGCCTAAATGAACCGTCCACTTCCACTCAAACTTCTTGTGCTATCAATTCAGAAGGTAAACTCACTACTCAGGAAATTTGAGCCGATTTGACCGTTCGGATCATCCTCCATAAATCTGCAAACTTGCTGCTCTAGATTGAGAGCTTTCTGCACCCCGTCGCCTTCAAATCGATATTGCGCTCAATCCGCAGAACATCCGGTGGTGAAATTTGTGGTCAGAGCTTCAGCAACTGACAGACTACAAGCTCATGAAATCAGGACTCAATCTGACGGCTCAATCACTCAAACCCCTTAATCTTACAATCGGAAGAGAAAGCTATGTACTCTCATCACTCTATGAACTTCAAATCGCCATAACGTATGCCCTGGACCCCCAAATCGAATGAAATTTGTGGTCAGATTGCTCCTCCCGTCAAGAGCTCTCCGCCCATGTCCTCTGATCTTCCCAATCCCTCGTCAAAGTCCCCCGAACCTCCCGGAGCGCACACTTAGGTAGATGACAAGTTATCTTCACTTTTTGATGGACCAATGGGAAGTTAAAGGACTCAACCTTGTCCTTTTCTGCCCCATGGAGACCCCCAGCAGATAATAGAGCATTCTAAGCTCATAAGAGCAAAGTTTTAGATCCCATTACACCACAACTTCCACAACTGTGTGCAAAACGCACTTACACGGGTAATTTACATACTAACTGGTCCCACAACATGACATTCACCTCCTCCAAACCTGCACATCCTCCGGTATGTGCCAACTTGTTATCCATAGCCATCATCGTATCTCTCATCGTGCTCTGAATTGTCAAGCTCATCATCATCTTCTCTCGCATAGGGTCTGGAAAGATGAGAATCAGACTCGAGAAGTTCATCGAAATCAAGAAATCCTTCCCGTCTTCGGAAAACCTTGATCCTTTTGCCAGCAATGGGCAACTTCAAGAGTGTACCATCCAATTCTCGCAAACCATATGTGGCGTTGTCGTGAACGACAACAACAACATAAGGGCCAAACCAACGTCGTGCAAACTTCTTGATAGTGCTGTGTTGGTTATCCAAACTGTTGTCATATACTATGACCCAATCACCTTCTCGGATTGGCTTCTTTCGCAGTCGATGTGTCTTGTCAAACCGCTCCTTGTTCTTCAACCTCACCTCCTTGAGTTTGACCAATGCTTCTTCGAGGTCCTCCTCACGTCGCTCAAGCTGCTGAATTCGTAGTGCCAATAGTCCTTTCCTATCAGAACCATCCTCCCAAGGTAGACATACCCAAGTAGGAACGTCTCCTTCCGCTGGCATGATAAGTTTTTGACCGGTCATCAATTCTGTAGGCATGTAACCAGTGACAATACTATGAGTAGTTCTATCAGCCCACAACGCAAAAGGAAGAAGTCTAGGCCAGTCCCCATGACGCCTCCTGCACGCTTTCACCAATGCTTGGATGATTGGTGGGTGTCCTCGTTCACTTTTCCCATTCGCTTCCGGGCTCATCGAAGTAGTCAACTTCAATCGTATTCCATATCTGTTGAAGAACTCACGTGCTTCATCTGCATTCAACTCTCCTCTATCTGCACGGATTCTTCCCACGCTTCCATATCTAGAAACAATATCTTCTAATATGAATCGACAGACAGGTTCAGTAGCTTTGGTGCGTAGAGCCCTCCCTTCAACAAAGTTAGATAGCTCTTCCCGAGCCAAAACTAAATGACGCATGCCCCAAATTCCTGGTGGCATGGCAACCAAATCCAAAATCCATTGGAAATGAATGGACAAGAGATATGTGGGTCTCAATCCATCCCTATATTGAATCTTGGATTGGAATTGACATTCAATGCATGACCCAACAAACTTCTCTACATCTCGATACAATCCTTTCCACCAATACCTCTCCTTGATCTTGGTAAAGGTTGCCCATGTACCGCGATGTCCTGCCCATAAGGTATCATGAAATTGTTCGAGTACTTGTTTCTTGATCTCTGCATCATCCATTACTCTCAAGGGTACTCCATCTCTCCTCTTCTGCCTCTTCCACAGATATCCATCTCGTAATAGATAGCCATAGGCCTGATGTCGTATCTCCTTGAAGACTTTCTCCGTCCATTCTTCATACTTCTGAAGAGTGCTTAGATAGCGTCCGATTTCCTTGAGCCTCCCATAGTAAAGTTCTTCCTTGAAAGGAAGAACACCATCCAAACTACTCCGGTCCTCGCTTGATAGTTGTAGAACTTGCCCCTCCTCTGCATCATCTTCATCCATATCTTCCGCCTCCATATCTTCTTCTTGAGAGTACCTAGCTCTAGACAACATGTCTGTCATCGAATTCATCTTCCCTGCTATGTGTCTCAACTCTGGATTCAACGACCTAATGTAAGCTATCCAACGTAACATAGCAATATCAAACGTTGTGCAGTTTGCTATCATTCCCAACAAAGGTAAGCAATCAGTTTCAAGTAGTACATGTGCTCCAATGAGATACTCCTTCTCAGCTTTCATTGCAGTTACAACGCCCCACAGCTCTCGTTTGACTTGAGGGTATCTCCTTTGTCGATCTGTAAGTATGCGAGCACCAAATCTTGTTGCAAACCTCTTTTCCTCACCATCATCCTGTCCTATTGCCCAACCTATAGCGATAGGACTAGTATCAACAGTAACGACTATGGGTCTATCACAATCATAGCTCAACTGTCGCAGAACTGGTGGTGATTTCAATGCTTCTTTTAGTCGCACCATAGGGACCCTCTGCTCCTCACCCCAAGTGAACCTTCTTCGCTTCCTCAGCAACCCATACAACGGTTCAGACATGTGATCAAAATGAGGAATCCACACTCGATAGAACAAACAAGCTCCCAAGAATCTCCTAACCTCTGTGGTGTTGACACAATCTTTCATCCTCCCTATGGCATCAACCTTTGATGGGTTCGGACGTCGGCCAAAAGCTCCACAAAGATGACCAACAACAACAATCTATGGTACTCCAAAGCTCGACTTCTCTGCTGAAAGAGTGAGATTTACCTCCTCAAGCCTTGTTAAGATCATCTCCACATCGTGAATATGATCAACGATAAATCTTCGACATCCATCCTCAGTCAGCTTCTCCTCCTTGTCTTCGACCGCACACCCTTTCATAGGAATATCATCTATGAAAGGTATGGTCTTCTCCGGAATGAATTCTCTCAAAATCTTATTCATTGCATTTTGCACATGAGCAACAGAGTTTGTCGCTCCCTGTGATAAAATGCACATCCTTACAAGCCCAAGCGGAGTACGCATGGTGGTGAGATCTCTGCTCTCTATTGCCAACTGGAACTGATCATACCCAGAGTATAAATCTCCAATCGAGTAGATAGCACAGCCAGCAAAGGCTTCTGCAACTTCATCTACTATGGGTCCTGATCCCATGTTCCGAATAGTCACCTTGTTAGCATGTTGCATGTCTTGGATGAACCTAAGAGCCCCTGACTTCTTAGGTACAGTAAACCACCGACTCGAGTAAAGTCTCATAGATGGCTCTAGAATACCCATGCGTATCTTCTCTTTCAACAATTCAACAAGCTTTGGCAACATAGCTATAGGCTTCAAGTCCCAAGGCACATGTGGTACTGTGAAGATCACCATGGGTGCTACGATACTCGTATCTGCACATCCAATCTCTTCTGCACTGAAAGCAAAAACCTTTCCATGCCTTCTCAACATCTCATGAAAACGCTTCCTCTCTTTCTCAATGAGAAACTCACCCCCTCCAATCTGCAATCGTTTGAGTGTCTCTTCTGTGAACCTGTGCCCTACTCTCTGTGAATCCCGCAGAACTGGTTCAGTCGATGCTCGTTCCACTTGCTTGTTAGAGTCTTCAGGTAGTTGAGTAGCCACCGGCTTCACTTTACGCGTCACAGTCTTGTATTTTGTATGAACCTGCGCTTCTTGGTGTTTCATGACTCTACTCCTTTCTAACTCCAACTCATGATCTCCTTTCATCTGAAGTTGAACCTTGTAGCCATCCTCGACGAATCTTGTAATCTCCTCATGTAACTCACGTGAACGGATCGCGACTAATCCATTAACCAAAGACTCGGTGCTTATAAACGACAAAACCTCCTCAAGAGTATCTTCAAAGCCCTCTTCTTTATACACCATGTTAATGAACTCCTGATCTAACAAAACTCCTTGAGTTCTGAAGAGATCTTCCTGCTTCTTCACACATCGTCTTTGTACACTATCCATCTCTTCTACCACTCGAAATCTATTTACACATGTTTCAGAAAACTGAGCAAATCCACAATTAAACATCTCTTCTTCATCTTCTGGCACTAGCGGAAGGGTCTTTCTCCTATCAACACTCCCATATTCCCGCTCTACAGGAGTGCTAACTAAAAATCCGAAAACTCTTTGTCAAGGGAGGCACAGGCCTAGTTCTCGACTTCCAACTTCTCGAAATAACAAAACAACTCACCACACCACTCATGATTCGTACCAAGCCTCTCTTAACACAAAAGCTACACAAATCCACTCTTGATACGAATTGGTTATAGTCGACTTCCGAAGACTGTCAAACTACTAAAACGTCTTCTGAAGACAATCTTCCGAAGATGTTCCAATCTTCCGAAGCGTCTTCTGTTCAAGGTTTCAGACTCCTTACGTGGTGAAGCTTCCGCGGTTGCCGTCTTCCGGAAGATACGTGTCTTCCGTCTTCCGTCTTCCGCCGTCTTCCGTCTTCCGAAGATACCACCGAGAAGACGCTCTTCCGAAGACGGTCGTCTTCCGAAGAAGTCAACTTATTATTACAAACAACCCTTAAGATCATCTTCCTACTAAGGAAGCCGTAATCTTAAGTAACAACGCTTCTTCAGTTATACAAACAAGTTATTAATCTCAAAAATTTCAAAAATTCGTGAATCCTACAATTTGTGGGCACCACAGTATCTAGTCCAGGTCCCGAGTCTTGTTAGCGGCAGCTGGCAGAAAAGTATCCAGTGTGACGTTTGTATTGCTTTGGCGTATTCTAGGAGTAGATAAGACTTTAGCGACCTACGTTGTAACCACATCATGTGGTTGTCAGGTTTGCACTCAACGTGGCAAAGTGCGATCCTTGACCTATAAAGTCGACTACATGTCTAGCCTAGTCTCTTGTATTGAGACACGTTACGGTGCATGCATTTGAGCCTTTCACCCAGACGACCTACACGTGGATGAGTATGACGGCACCAAACATACGATGTGCATGTGTGCCACCTCATCGGTCCATGAGGCTTGAGTTGCTCGGTTAGGGAGCTTGCACCTGTCCTTGTTTTGTGTTCGAAACTTTTAAGCAAAGGGGAGTGACATGTGTGGGGGCATTCGACCTTGAGAAATCCAAGAGATTGTTCGTGGAGAGATCGTGGTGATCCTATGAAATTGTATCAGAGTTTTATGGATCGAGATACCTTTGTAATTGGAGTGCACATGTTGTGAGAGATGGACGAAGGACTCTACTTACCGCCCAGATTCCTTTTTTGAAACCCTTTCCAGATTAAACTGATGTACATGGAACGAGTTCACTTTCAACAGTTTCTGATAGGATCCTTCGGGCATAACTTTACCGCGCAAGTCATGCTCTCGTCTGTCCCTGTGATCTTACATGTTGTCACTTACGGCCAAGAATAGGATCTCACCGTCTTTATCCTCATCTAACAAAGGATGGATCTAAATCAGCTCCCTCCTGTAAACTTTAACACCCAGTGCGAGATAAGACACATATGTCGACCCAAAGTCATGTACGAAGCCGTAGTAGTGAGAAACTTCGGAGAGGAATACTACCGAGAGATCATGTCATCACATATCCCGTTTGTCGTGCCCATGATCATCCAACGTTTTCGTGTAGTTATCTTGACTCTTTACTGAGAGAAAGAAAGTGCTTAGTTATCGAGGACGTTAGAGAGAAATCTACGAGATACTAGCCGCTCTGCTGTGCATCGATCGCTAGCCACAGCCAGAAGGTACGCCCTTGCTCAAAGGAAAAGCTCTCGCTACGACACCGTTCAACCACTTCATTTTGCTGAGGCGTGTATGACTTAGTCAACTACCATAGTATCAATATTTGTCAAAAGCCTTGGAAGTGAACTCTCCTCCTCTATCACTCCGCAGACTCTTCACTAGCTGTCCAGTTTGTCGTTCCACCATGTTAACAAACGGTTGAAGATGTGAGAGTGCTTGAAGCCTTGGAAGTGAACTCTCTTCCTCTATCACTTCGCAGACTCTTCACTAGCTATCCAGTTTGTCACTCCACCATGTTAACAAACTGTTGAAGATGTGAGAGTGCTTCATACTTTCTTAACAAGAAGAAAACCCAAATATATCTTGAGAAGTCATCAACAACCAGCATGAAGTACTTAGACTTCCAAGCGAAATAGTTTTAGTAGGTCCACAGAGATCTAAATGTAGCAGCTGAAGGATTTCTGTTGCTCGTGTTGTGGTAGATTTGAAGCCTTCGAGTCTGCTTAGATTTGAGACAAACTTCACACGAGGTGTTTACATAGATCAATTTAGAAATACCAAGGGCCAAGTGATCATGGAACAACTTCTACATTTTCTGATAATGTAAATGTCCAAATCGAAGATGTCATAATTGACTCATATCTGTTACATCAGTTAGTATTAGAGCAACCAAAGATATGACTTGTAGTTCATACAAGTGGTCAACCTTCAGCCCTGTGGCTACCACAGATCCTTGGTCGAGAATCAAACATCATTGCATCAAATGACAGTTCAGATCCATTTGTAGCAAGTTTATCAACACTTAATAGATTGTGCACCAGGTACAAACCAAACACGTCCAATGGTTCTTGTCTGGCCTGAAGGAAGCTTGATACGGATGTTACCTTCCCCCTTGACTTGATATCCCTTATCAGCACCCAGTCGTAGCTCTGGTCCATTCAAAGGATGGAAATCTTGAAACCTCCGGATGTGATGTGGTTCGATGATCCAGAATCAATCCACCATTGTTGATCATGAATTTCGTGCACCTACCGCCTTGTTGCGCCAACGGAAGCTCTTGCTCAGTAGGTCGCGAACTCTACACAGCTAACCTGCAAACACAATCACAAGTTAGCGTCCATGCACCACTTATCTTATCTCAGTCTGGACCGGAGCCGGACCGTCTCTCTAATCATCAAGCTCAGCAATCTCGAGTCCCGACCTAGATCCGCCTAGGTCGGTCCCAAACATGAGCAAGTCACAATATGACTTGGGGCGGACTTCTCATAAAGTCCAGGGTCCTAAACGGTACCTCCAGCACACCTAACGGTCCAACCGCACGTGATGTCCGTCTGGGTCTAGGCTCCCGAATGGTGGTCTAACCCGTCGACTCGTTCCCTAGTCTTGTCCTAGCCCTTACAGCGTTCCTAAGTCCAGACGTCCAAGTCTGGACGAGAACGTGTCTTGGAACCGGCCCAGCCATCACCTCATGCCTCCCAAGTCCGTCCGCCAAACCCTGGGGTCGGATGACTCGTCCTGGCCCACCCAAGCATCGAGCCCCCCTCATATATACTTTTGGGGATCGGCGGCCCCGCCCTCCTCTTTGGTCCTTGAAAATTATATCACAACCCGATCGTGGTTCGTCCATAATTCTCAGCTCGGAGGTCAGATCGAGGAGTGCTACATATCACTGGAAAGCTCTCGTCGAGACCTTCCCAATGATACCTCACTCGCCTCGAGATCTTACGTGGAGCTCCGTCCACGACCTAAAACGTCCCTGGAGTTCCAACACTTAGTCATTTTTTCAACACTTAGTCATCATCTGTGGTCCAAACCCAGACTCGAACCCTGTGGTTCGGACCAGCGTGCAAACCACGGTCCGTCTGAGTCTCGGACCCACGTCTCAGACTTATGTCTCAGACTTCTTTTCCGGTCCGTTCTCAGACTTACCCGTTTAGGTCAGCGTTCGTCTAGGGTCGTCTTGGGGTAGGCCCTTATGTCCTAACCCAAGGTTCCAACCTTGCTTCAAGGAACCACTTAGGGTTCATCTGATCTCGACTTCCTGATCAAGCCGTTAATTCCAACTCGCAGCGTTCACATCTAGTGCAAGTCCACTAGGGTTCTATTGTTTGCGTCTGCGTTCGATCTTGAGACTGAGGGTCGCAACACTCACCCCCACTTTGGAGGTTGATGCCCTCATCAACAATGATTCTTTAAGTTAACACCAAGTTCAAAATGGGTAGCCAACCCCTTGGCGTCAGAATTACGTTCTGGTAGCTAACCCGCAATTTCCTTCTGGGCTTGAGTCTTAAGTTCTCACTAGAACACTTAGAAAATTTCAACTAGTCTTGGGAAAAACCTTACCTTTTTGGCCCACCTTAAACAAAACTAGTTGACAACTTCTAATCATTCTACTTAAGACTCTAACTTGCTAACTATAAGTATTCACACCTACTTATGAGTTCCCTTGATACTCACTTTCCGGTCGCAATCTGATTTGACTTAGACGCGCGACTAAGTTTACTTTGCAGTTAGAAAACCGTAAAGCAAGATCACCTCAAGCCCCAAGACAAGTATGAAATTTCATACTTGCTTTGTCAACGCTGCGGCAAACCTAAGTCTTGACATCAAAACTTATTATCCAAACCAGCTCGCTTCCTTTGAGTGTGTTTCGTTCCTCCCCTTGACAACATCCTAGGCATCTGATCAGAACTAGTCATAGCCATGCACTACCAATACACTTAGACAAATTTCAAGAAACAAAATCTTTATTTTCACAAAATACAAGACAAGGTTACAAAGTTCCGACCCAAGTCGCCTCAAGTTGCTACTCGTATGGTTCGTCGTTCCTTCACTCCTCGCTGGAAGGAGATTCCTCATCTCGCTAACGCCCTTGTTGTCCGTGTCTCCGTTTGAAGAGGTCCAATACTTCACTGACATGTGTTAGTTCTTCCTCCGGCACCCAAGTTGCTCCCATTCAAATGGTAGTCACGTCATTGACCAAGTACTCCATTCGGTTAGATTTGCGCCGTGATCGCAATATGTTCTCTATCTCGTATTCTGCTTCGTCTTGCACGACATCAGGTTGAGGTCTGAGAACCTATTTGCGCTCCGGCCGCAAATCATCCTTGAAGTATTTCTTTAATAAAGAAACATGGAAAGTCGGATGCAACTGTCACTCACGAGGAAGATCTAACATATAGACATCTTCGTGCGGATTCTTGACTATGACAAAAGGTCTCGTAAACTTCGATGAAAACTTCGCCGATCTCCTCCGGAAGGGTGAAGTTCTTTGCACTTAACCATACTTCTTCGCCCACTTGAAACTTCACTTGCCGTCGATGCTTGTTTACCTGCTTCGTGTACCGTTGCTGCGCCTTCTCGAGGTTCTTCTTTACTTGTTCCTCGCGCCGCTGCATTTCCGCCACCAACTCTTCAGCTGATGTTTGTCGTGTTCTTGGTCGTGCCGATGTCGAACTCCTTGCAAGAGTCAAGTCAAGAGACCCTTCTGGCTCACGTCTGTAAGCCAACAAGAAAGGTGATTCGCCGGTTGCCGAATGCTTCGTGGAATTGTAGCAATACTCCGCAAGACTGAGCCACTCACGTCCAATCACTTTGGTCCGCGCTCACATAATTCCTCAAGTATTGCTTCAGAACTGAGTTAACTCGTTCCGTTTGCCCATCCGTTTCAGGATGAAAAGCGGTACTGAATTTTAACTTAGTTCCCAACTTTTGAAACAAATATTTCCAAAAGACACTTGTGAACTTAGAGTCTCGGTCTGAAATAATACTCCGAGGCAATCCATGTGAAAACGTCACCAAGTATCTAGGAACAGCCAAGAAGTCGTGAATGCTGTTGCAGTATCCAAGGTCGGTGCAAACTTCGCTAGTTTGCTAAACCGGTCAACTATCACAAAGATTGCATTGTATCCGTTTGAGTTAGACAAAGAGGTGATGAAGTCCATGCTAATGCTTTCCCAAGGTCTGACTGGAATCGGCAAAGGATGAAGCAACCCTTGTTTCTTCTCATAAAAAACGTAATTCGTCTGACAGGTTGCGCATTTTTTCACAAAGTGGGCGACATCGTCTTTCATGTGGGACCAATAAAACTTTTTAGCTACCACTGCTAAAGTGGACTTCTCTCCTTTATGATTTGATAAGGGCGCATCATGACATTCTTTGCGTAACTTAGTCCTAAGTTTTCCTTGTCCCACATAAACCCGACTTTGCTTGAACATGAGTAAACCATGTCTCAGCTGCATGTTCTGCAACTTCACTCCTCGCTTGAGCCGTTCCAGGTACTCCTTCGCTTGGTCGTCACCCATGTAACCTTCGCGTATTCGCTCTCTAAGTCTGACTCCTTAAGATACATAGCTCGCAAAATCTGTGTTGACGATGGAAGATATTCCTCCTTGCGACTCAAGGCGTCAGGAACCACATTGTCCTTTCCCGCTTTGTGGATTAATTTCACATTCATGAGCGCCAAGGTATCGTGCCACCATAGTTACTTTGACGTCATCCGATCTTGTGTCTCAAAGTACTTGAGCAAAATATTATCAGTATACACTTGGGTTTTGTGAAGTCTCAAGTAATGCCGTCATTTTCTCAAGCAATGAACCACCGCAAACAGTTCCTTCTCGTGAGTCGGCCATCGACTCTCTGTCCCAGATAACTTCTTGTTTTCATACGCTACAGGTTTTCCATCCTGCACCAACACTCCGTCAATCGCATAGTTGCTCGCGTCCGTGTGTACCTCGAATGGTTTGTCGAACTCCGGCAGCTTCAAAATTGATGCCTTTGACAAAATAGCTTTGATCGTCTTAAACGCCTCATCCACCTCCTTGGTCCAACTTATCTGTGCGTCTTTGTCCGTCCAGTCCGTCAGAGGCTTTGCGATCTTTGAAAACCCCTTCACATACTTGCGGTAGAACTGCGCCAATCCTAAGAATCGCCACATCCCTTTCACTGTAATCGGAGGCTCCCAAGTCACAATCGCGTCCACCTTCTGCATATCCGGACCGACTCCTTCTGCACTAATGACATGTCCCAAGAAGTTAATGCGTTCCAAACCAAACTCACCCTTGTCAACGTTGGCAAACAGCTTATGCTCCCTCAGCTTTATCAACACCACCCTTAGCTGCTCCGCGTGCGACTCCAAGGTTTTGGAGTAGATCAAGATGTCGTCGATGTAAACGATGACAAACTCATCCATCTCCTCGCGAAAAATTATGTTCATCAATGTAGTGAACGTCGAAGGGGCGTTGTAGAGTCCAAATGACATCACAACGAATTCAAACGATCCGTATCTGGTTCGACAAGCGGTCTTCTCAACATCTGGATCAGCTATCCGGATCTGGTAATATCCCGACTTCAAGTCTATCCTGCTGAAGTACTTCGCACCCGCTAACCTATCAAAGAGGTCATCTATTCTTGGCAAGGGATAGTTATTCTTCACCGTCACCTTATTCAGTGCACGATAATCTACGCAGAGTCGTAACTTCCTATCCTTCTTCTTAGCAAAAAGAACTGGGGCTCCATAAGGTGACTTGCTGGTTCGAATATATCCCCGCGCTAATAGCTCGCCGAGTTGTCTTTTCAACTCAAGGAGTTCCACCTGATTGAGTCGGTAAGGGGTTTTGGAAGGTGGTTCTGATCCTGACAAGACCTCGATCTTGTGATCCACCACCCGCCTTGGAGGTAACTCAGCAGGTAACTCATCCATCAAGACATCCTCAAACTCCTAAATCACTTCGCGAAGCACATTCGGAAGTTTAGTCGCGTCTCTTGATGTTTCCTCTTGTCTGTCACCCGTCAACAAATCTGCAACCCGCATCAAACACATGACTCCGTCGTTGAAGTCCATTTGTTTACCTTTGATCAAATTCACCGCAAAGTCGTCAATTTTCCGCACCTTCTGGATCAGCCTCACTCCCAGCTTCCGCCCTTTAACTCTAACGTTCAACCTTAAAGGTTTCCGCCTAAGTTCCACTTCAAACCTGTCCAAGAAAGTGTTCTCCAAAACCGCATAGATATCATCCATCTCGCACACCGTGAAGTTCTCTGTGAACTCCAGCTTCCCACACGCAAATCGTACATCCAAGGCTACTTCGGAAGTTTGGTACGTCTTGCCCTTGGCAAAGCGCACCTGAATAGGCTTGTCTGCCTTGGAGGTAGACAAGCCCAACTTCTTCACCAACTTTGGACTTATGAAGGAGTGAGTCGCTCCAGTGTCCACAAGAAAAGTAACATCACGGTTAGCAACTTTGGCTTGTAGAAACATCAGTCCCAACATCTTCTTCGTGGTCCTCAAGGTCACAGTCATCTGGCCCTCCAACAAGTCCTTTGCAACAAATGCATTCATGCTACAGTTACTAACCTTAAGTTTCGTGCACTCCTTAGCAATATGACCCGCCCCGCCACAATTGTAGCAAGTAAACTTAACGCCATTGCCCTTCTGAGGTGTTTGCCCCTTAGGTTTACTCCTAGTTGCTACCGCTTTGCTGTCGAGACAGAAGAATCCTTCCGATCTTTCTCCCTCCATCCCACTATCGCTTGAAGCTCTTGTTCTACTTCTGGAACTTGTCCGTTGTCGTGATGTGAATCATTTCACATAGTAAATGATTCACTTCTCTGTCAGGCGTTAGTCTCTCTGAGTGAAGTTAAGATCTCAGAGAAGTCAATTTTTGGAGGATGTTATGTTTTGAGTCTTAGTAGGTTGATTGCCATGTTGATAGGGTTTAAGCTCATGGGTTGTATTTGCGTGTCGCCCATGCACGCTTTCTAGCTGATTTAAGTTATTTTTCGGGGCTGCGTGTCGTTTTAGGTAGTTTAAGTTTTACGCTGGCACTCTAGGGGGGCTTGACGTGGTAGTCTATGAGTGTAGATAAGTTACCAGGTAGTTTAAGGCACAAAAGGATAGTCAAGTGGAGCTTTGAACTCCCATTGGTCCATTTTTGTCTTTTGTAAAACTCTAAGTTTAGAAACAGAGCTCTAGAGTGGATTTCGAGCAATTGGTGAAAGCACTGCAAAATCTGACAACACAGGAGGATAGGGCTCGTCGTGCCAAGCACTGTCAGTGAAAGTTTTGATCGATCTGGAGCAATAAAGGAGTTATGGTAGATTGAAGTTCGATTTATGTCAAAATTGCAGCACTTCTGTTGATTTTGGGATTTTCGGTGTCAATCGCAGTAGATTTGAGAAAATCGCTTCAAACCTTCGTGGTCGCGTTCACTGTCAGTAGGGGTATGACTGTCCCCAAATTTTCTTGTCAATTGAGTCTGTGAGTAATTCAGAGCGACCGCTGAAGCAGAGGGGGTCCGAAAAGCTCTCAATCTAGAGCATCAACTTCAGAGAGAGAGATCTGGAGTTCTGTGTACAATCAGGAGGTCCAACTTCATAGGGGTGTTCAGCAAGCTGTGAACTGCAAATTCTGTAAGAATCTTCGAAAGTGATCGAGACAATTGTCTGTTCTAGGTCGAAATAGCTGTCTGGGTACCAGAAATTGCCATAATTTCTCTGCTCAAAACGTTTTTGTCCATATCTCGACACTCTGATTTGATCTCAAGCTGAAACTTCGTGTGTATAATCAGTAGGGCCTCATTTACATGTAAGAGAAGTTCTGAAGTCTGAACCATTGTATGTTTCTGATTCTGAACTGTTAAAGTTCGCTGTCTGACCTTATTACTGCTAGTCTGGCCTTATTACTGCTAGTCTGACCTGATTTTCACTTCCTGAACATACTGGAGTCTCCATTCGACCTGAGTGAGTGTTTATATTGTCCCTTTTGATCTGAAGCCTACCTCTGTAGTAAGCAACCATAGCTTGAAACCCAACTCTTCCCTGAGTAGATTGAACACAGCCTTCAAGATCATATCACAGCCAGAAGGTTTCGCCCTTCCCAGGAAAACTCTCAACTCGACACCGTGCTGCGTGGTTCAAAAGGTTTCTGTTGCTGGACTTCATCGTCCCCAATTCGCTCCGCTAGCTTCAAAAGTTCGGCACTTGCCGATGGTAGCTCCGGCATCCGAAAGAGAGCCTTCTCCGAGCTAGACTTGAGTCCTCCAATAAATATACATATTTTGGTCTCCTCAGTCCACTTGGAGAATGAATCCAGCTTAGCACTGAACTCGTGCACATAAGCACTTAGCGTCCCCTTCTGCTTCAGCATAACTAGCTCGACACCATCTCGAATCCTTTGATACTCCTGAGTGAATCATCTTGCGAGCAACACCTTGAACTCCTTCCAATCAAGCGCCAAGACCGTCAAGGCATGTTCGTCTCTATATGCAGTCCACCAGAGAAGCGCATGATCCTTCAGGAAATGTAACCGCCGCTCTCACCTTGTCTGACTCTTGAGCCTGTTGCGTCTCAAAGTATAGGTCCAACTCAGTTAAGAAATCCTTAACCTTGCGAGCCCGTCCGATACCTGAAAAAGGGGTCGGCAAATTCGTCTTACAAAGCTTTCAATAGACGATGAACTTCCTTGGCATGTCTCAAGCTCAGCGATATGTTTATCCCTGGAAACCATACCCTCCTGCATGGTCTTCATCATCTTGATGAGTTCCGCATACAAGGCTCCTTGACTTCCCGCGCTTGAATCGTTGGACACCGTTGGCAAGTTTTCATCTTGCTGTATTGGTGCCGTAGCTAGTACTGGGTTCCCTTGACGTTGGGGCGAAGGTTGTCGGTTATCGTCTCGTGACTGTGCCTCGAGGCTAGCTCGAGTCGATCTGGTCCCGGTGTCAGCCGTCACTCGTCTCTTGGTCTTCCTCTTGGAACTCTATCCTACGTCGGTCATCGCTCCAAGTGTTCACCTAGAAACGTTGATCCTCTTCGTGTCTCGCGTCCCTCCTCAAGCGTCTAGCCTTCAGCCGCTACCTCAAGTTTTCGCTCATCGAAGCGTTGGCTCTGATACCACTTTTCGCGCACCTACCGCCTTGTTGCACCAACGGAACTTCTTGCTCAGTAGGTCGCGAACTTTACACCGCTAACCTACAAATACAATCACAAGTTAGCGTCCATGTACCACTTATCTTATCTCAGTTTGGTCCGGATCGGAGCCGGACCGTCTCCCTAATCATCAAGCTCAGCAATCTCGAGTCCCGACCTAGACCCGCTTAGGTCGGTCCCAAACATGAACAAGTCACAATATGACTTGGGACGGACTTCTCATAAAGTCCATAGTCTTAAACGGTGTCTCCAGCACACCTAGCGGTCCAACCGCTCGTGATGTCCGTCTGGGTCTAGGCTCTCGAACGGTGGTCTAACACGCCGACTCATTCCTTAGTCTTGCCCCAGCCCTTACAGCGTTCCTAAGTCCAGACGTCCCAGTCTGGACGGGAACGTGCCTTGGAACCGACCCAGTCATCACCTCATGCCCCAGAGTCTGCCCGCCGAACCCTGGGGTCGGGTGACTCGTCTTGGCCCACCCAGGCATCGAGCCCCCCTCATATATACTTCTGGGGATCGGCGGCCCCGCCCTCCTCTTTGGTCCCTGAAAATTATACCACAACCCGATCGTGGTCCGTCCATAATTCTCAGCTCGGAGGTCAGATAGATGAGTGCTACATATCACTGGAAAGCTCTCGCCGAGACCTTCCCAATGATATCTCACTCGCCTCGAGATCTTACGTGGAGCTCCGTCCACAACCTAAAACGTCCCTGGAGTTCCAACACTTAATCATTTTTTCAACACTTAGTCATCACCTGTGGTCCAGACCCAGACTCGAACTCTGCGGTTCGGACCAATGTCCGAACCAGGGTTTGTCTGAGTCTCGGACCCACGTCTCATACCTATGTCTCAGACTTCTTTTCCGATCCGTTCTCAGACTTGCCCCCTTAGGTCAGCGTTCGTCTGGAGTCGTCTTGGGGTAGGCCCTTATGTCCTAACCCAAGGTTCCAACCTTGGTTCAGGGAACCACTTAGGGTTCATCTGATCCCCCGGCCAAGCCGTTAAGTCCAACTCATAACGTTCACAACCTAGCGCAAGTCCACTAGGCTTCTATTGTTTGCGTCTGCGCTCGATCTTGGGACTGAGGGTCGCGACATGAACATACGTGGTAGTGAAGAAATGCTTCTCATCATGATCAGATGTCTGTACTTTAAGTTACCTTTGTTGGTGTTGAACGTTGATTAAACGCATTCTTCGGACACTCATAAGAGAAGTGACAATGTTTCTTACGATAGTTGCAATTCTCAAGTTTTCGTTTGTTGGAGTTGTTGAACTTGCCCTTTGAGTCTTGTGTAGAACTTCCTCGCTTGTTCTCGCAATGCTCTTTGTGTCTAGATTGTGAATCTTGAGGTCTACCACATTTTTTTATCTCTCCTCTTGGAGAAGAAAGCAGCATCAGTGGCAGTTGCTTGAGTGGACTTGGTCTCAATGTTCATAGCTTCTTGCAAAGCTAGTGTCTGCAATTCTTCGAATGTGACAGGCTCCTTACGTATATCCACAACTTTCACTAAATGTTCATGTGGTTCTGATAAACTCTAGAGCACTATCAATATCAAGCCGTCATCGTCTATAGCTCCACCCAAATTCTTCAATTGTTGTACCATACCTTTCATTCAAATGCTCTTCGAGTGAAATGCATACAGTCATTTGCAAGGTATTCAACTTTCTACGAAGCATTCTCTTCCTCTCACGAGCTGCTCCTTCGTGGTCTTTGATGAATGTTTCCTAAGTCTCTTTTGAAGTTTTAGCCTCCAAGATATCTAAAACTTCACAGTCTTTGATAGTCATCTTGATGATGGCAAGTGCTTGTTGATCTTGTTTATTCTAAGATTTGACAGCTGCTGGTGATCCAAAAGATCTCTCTTCATCACCTAGCAAAATGTCTCACAAGTCGTAATTTTGGAAGATGACCTGAACCTTGAAACATCATATTGGATAGTTTGTGCTATCCAACTTATGATGATTATGAGCAAGTTATCACTTACATTAACAATCGATAGAATATAAAGTAGCTGAGAAAAATCTGAAACTTCTCAAAGTGGTTGTGGAGGTGAAAGTAGTGTCTCTATTATTATCTCCTGCAATCCAGTCAAGCATGGCAAAAATCTCAAAAACATACAATTCGACGTTTAAGACCTTCAAAAACATAATCAAATTGCATTGACTAAGATTGAAACAACGTGTAACTTTCTTATACGAGCTCCGTTTGGGTCGAAACTTGAACTGTTGGAAAGCTCCTTCTGAAATCTGGCCTTAGAAAGGCAGAAATTTTTTTAAGACCAAAAGAACTCTCAGAATTAACACATTCGATCTCCTTCCCCTCCAAAAATGAAGCAAAGATGTCTTGACCATAAAATTTCATCTTTTTTCTCTCTTTCTTGTTGAAGGTGGTGTCCTCACTCTATGTCTTTCTCGCTCTCAGTTTTCTCAATCTCCTTGCTAATGCTCTAACCTGAGCTCTGGTATCATGTTAGAAAACCAAACGCAGTGAATACTCAGTAAAAGAGATATCAGTAAAGAGATCAGTGGACTCATCATCTTTCAGGAGAGGGGTTGTTATATACTCTAACCTATTGACAAGAGGTTAATCACTAGTCACAGAGAGATGTGACTGAGGTTAATACACTAGAGATTACTGTAGAGGTGATGGAAGTCTGAAACTAGACATTATATTTAACACTTTACTCACCCAGGGTGCTCAGGACTGATGAACGATTTTAGTGTTGACTTGAGCTTTCAACAGTTTCTAGTTTAGGTTCTCCTGTGATGATCAACTAGGATTTACAAACTTCCCATTCGGTTGTCTTCTCAACTTCGTAGTTGTACAAGGCAGTCTGCAATTACGCTCACCGGTTCATTAGACCCTGTACAGTGGTCATTCTACAACCAAACTCGATGTCGGTAGTTCTCTGAGGTGAAGTTGCTTTGTTTACTTCTTAATGTGCTCGTTTGCCGAGCATCCATCGCCTATGATCATTTTCCAGTATGATGACGGAGCTCGAGGATGGTTCAGTCTAGCTCCAGTAGTAATCCGTCAGATTGACAATGATTGTGAAATCGACAGAGTTGGAAGTATGCTGGACGAGAGTTAATCGGTCGATGAAAAATTACATGCACAAACGTCGATGAGGTGATGAGACATGACATATGAGCACGTGCTTCGCTTTGAGCTTGGTGTTTAAGAATCATATGTTTGCCAGTGTTCTTGTTACTATATGTAGTCAGTGAAGCACCTTGAAGGTGAGAGTGGAAACTGAGGTGAAGCATGTGCACTACAGCGGGAAATTAGGAATGGAAAAGTCTGTTTTAATAGACTTGTGCAGGTCGTGAACAGTGGAGTACATTACACCGAACCGTGAAGGGGGAAACAGATCATAGCTAGGTGGTCGCGTTTGAGCAGTGAGGAATTGCAAGCATTCACTTGCAAGGCAGGACACACAACCGGACAAAAGGTAAGCATATACAAGGGCTTCAGTCACTTACATGACACGACATATATACACCTTTCCTACAGTTGTTTCCTTCTTTTGCTCTTGATTCCCTGTTTCTAATGTCTGTTCCTACTCATAAAGTTGGCATTGAATGCTAGTATATCCTTTTCCGTGTTGATTGATTGTCTTGAAACCAAGTTACTGGCATCGAACCAAGTGCCTAGTTTTTTTCATGACTTCCACGTCCTTTTGGCGGAGAAGATCCATACCATTTACACAGATTACCCTCTGCTTCATTTGTTTTACTAGTCACTACAATAAGAAGAAGAAACATTAAGCCGTGTACATTTCTGACGTATAGCGTATAAGTGTCAATGCATCACTAATATGGAGCACACTGTGCACTAGTTGAGGAACAAGAATAACCTGGGATACATTAGAAAGTCTGATGTCCATTATTTAACTCTACAAAACTTCTGCTTGCCACTAAGTTAGAACTCGTCGGAGAAGCTTGAATGTCAGGAATAAGAAGCGAATTGCAAAACATGGATTACGCTTAAGTAGCTTTTGACGAGTGCTACTCTCTGCGCAGACACCCCAGAACCTGTCTCCGAACCAGTACAGATGAACACACGATTGAACATACGTACGGGCAACTTAAGGAGATGCGGTCCGGTGACTACCATAGTCAAATCCCAGATGGTCTGGTCCAATGAGGCTTCATCAAGGGAATCTCTGCTACTCTTTCTGGACTACAAAAATGATCTCATGCATGGTGCTCACTAGTACGGACTCCGGAGACGACTCCCACTAACGCACAAACGACCACCCAAGTGTATCCACATAGACTTGGAAGTACCCGGTCTCTGTATAAGGATACACTCACATTACAATATTTACAGTGTCTGAGACAGAGTTGAACATATTACTCCAACATAGATGTACGCAGAAGCTATTCTTATCCATATCTTAGTACGGTTTTCCTCAGTCTTCTTGGTCAAAGTGCTCCTTAGAAAGTGCATTGAATTTCAATTGATTGCCCGTCATAAACCAAGTGGTGGATGTTGAGGTATGGATCATTTGGTCACCTAGAAAATGCTGAATAATCATGTAAGTGAGGGAAGATTTTCAACACTGCTGTATGTCAGCGGAGTTCTTGCACTTCATCAAGCGTCAAAAGTTTGCTCTAAGGTACGGTACAAAACCTCAACTTTAATTCCTAGTATAACAATTCGGCCACTGTCGCTAGTTCTAAGGCGTTTTGAAATAAGAAATGCATTTGCGCTGAAGGGAGTGGTTGGTTTTGGGGCTCCGTGGACTCTGTAGCAGTCCCCTCAGACCTAGATTGTCTGCGGGATTTCTGCCACTCTTGAAGACTCATCGATTGCAAGGGTTCGAACCCAAGTTTATTGTCTGATGATCGACAGATGTCGTCATCTATCCTGGATAGACATGTTTAAACGCTAGAATCAGGAGTTGGCGAAGTTCTTCAGTTTGGAGTCTTTGGACGCGAAACTGATGGACGACGATCCTCCTAAAGCTCCGAATCACTCGTTGAATGCAATTAAGAATCGTCTAGAAAGGATCCCCCGCCGACTTATAAGGACAATGTCGTCATCTAGTCGTAGTTCAATAAGATTGGGTTCATTTGGCGCATGATGCAGCGAAGAAAAATGAAATTCAAGAAATCTTTCTCGGTTACACTTGCAGTCGAATGGAAGCATTCGATGCGCAGTAAGATTCTGAACAGAGCAGCCGGGTGAAGCTTGTAATTCCCTAGGGCACGAAAGGACAGGAGTCAATCCATGGCCGGAGATACTGGACCGCTCCACCTTCAAATGATTTGATGCGAAGATCTCGTGGCGGTCAGGACAGAACTCATAATGAGCGCTCAAAATTATTAGCTGTGCAACTAGTCAGTATTACGAGCATCGCCGGAAGGAGCTGCAACAAACAACAATAAAAAAGGAGAATAAAACGATGCCTCTCAGGCCGATGACCACGGTAGCGTAGTTCCCAGAACGCTTCATAGATATCTGCAACTTTGTCAGCCGTTTCCTCCTGTCTGTACCCGCCTTTTGGTCTCTGGACTAGGAGTCTGGATAGCAGAATCGACAAAGTTCGCACTGCTCATCTAGGTTCGGACTCAAGTTCTTCGCTAATGAAATTCTCGAAACCCCGCCTCTGACTAGGATTGCCGATTAAGGATTTCCCTGCAGGGCATGCAGTACGCTTCCGACTTTCGTATCAAACTTTGAATCTTCTCCTCACCGTCGAGGGTTTGGCCAGCAGAAGGCGGGACCGGAACGCTTATTGGGGTAGTCGGATTGTCCTAACCAACAGGCTTAACTTCGAAGGAACGAACTACGACAGTGCACTGCACCGCACTCGGCCCCACCTGCAGACCTGTGGAAGAAGCGAGGCGGTCGAACGCGCGCCTGAAGAGCGCTGTGTGTGTGCGCGGGCATGTTTCTGTACGCGGCGTTCTGTGCAAAGCTTATCCTAGTCTATGAAAAGCAGATATCTGCATCTTGTCCACTTGTGTACCCCTGCGCCAGATTGCCATTAGAGCCCCTCTTTCCGGTGGTAGATCTGATGAGGATCACGGCTGTTTCGACTTGGAGATTCGTAGATCGACCGACGCGCCAGCGAGAGGAGGAGGCCGAGGAGGAGCATCGCCATTGCAGCCTTTTCCTCAAGCCCAGCGAACATGTTCTGTTCATCTACAGCGATTCATGTCCAGACTCCAGACCGCGCTGGGCTGGTGGAAACAGTTGCGGACAAGAACGTGAGTGTGTTGGCAAGTCTTCCGGCACTGGCAAGCAAAGAACTTTCGAAATTCGCACCCGTCGCTCTTGGAATGGATGCATTCTGAGAATCAAAAGTTAGAGAGAGAGAAAGTGGGAGAAAGAAGTTCTACTTTACAGCGGCCGGAGCGGCGGGCCGAACGCTGAGCGCCGGCCATTCGAATCAGTGTTTCACGTTTCATTCCAAGGACGCGGACCGAACTCTGCCTTAGACGCTCGCGGCTCGGCTCAGTGACAAGACGAATCTTTTCAACCTGTCCGGCTGCACTTGGCATGAGTCACTTGCAGAAAACGCCACGGAATGCTCACTCTAAATTATGATTCGCGAATGATTCGCCTTCACTGCTGCATCTGTCTGTGATCCCCAAACCGGGAGCGGGTTGACTACTTCATATTCACATCTGTATCCACCCGTCTAAAAAGTCTAACTCCTTTGCATCTCTTAGTGACGGATACTTTGTCGATCTTCGAATTTGTACGTGATGGCACTTTTAGTCTCACTCCCGGGTAAATTATTTGGTCACACCCATTCGAAACGTTCTTAATTTGGTCATATTCTCAACTTATTGATCTCATTTGATCACACCATGGTTCGGTTCTTCACATATGATGTGTACCGTTGACGGAGTTTCGTTCCAATAAGTACCGTATTCATTTTTTCTTTTGAATGACAATCAAATTGTACGTAAAGTTATTTACTTTCACATGATTTTATTTTTCTGTTTGAATGACAATATCTTCACGTTCAATTTGTTTATAAAGCTATTTCTTCAGTGTGATTCATTTTTTTGTAATTTGAATGACAATGTCTTGCGTTCAAATTGTCCACAAGAGTTATTTTATTCATTGCAATTCAATTTTGTCGTTTGGATAAAATATCTTAACATTCAAGTTATCCATAGAGTTATTTGTTTCACTTCTCGTACCGTATTTTGGATGAAAGTTGTTTAAGAAAATGTTAGGTTACTTTGATGGCAGTGGAGATATCATATCATATGTAGAGCAAAGACAGAGAGAAAAAGACAATCATAATAACAAACTTTATTAAATATGTCAACTTTCATTTTATATATATTTTTGATTATTTCTATCATCTCTAAACAAACTTGAGTGATCTATAATCTACACCTATGTATTCCACACTCTTAATAAAATAACACTCACCCAAGTCTAAGACATGAACCACCGAAGCATAACTTAAAATATAGAAAATACTCATTTTACTAATAAGAAGCTTCGCAAGAATATCGCATAATCCATACTTTGATCCAAAACGCACCCTTGTACAAACGTCTAGAAGAAGCCAATTATCACAAGCCACACAGAACCTACTAGAACTCAAACGGATCAAAAATGATCAAAATCGTAAGTAAAATTTTGAACAATGTCTATTTGAGAACTTCTTTTCATCAAACAATATTCAGATATCAGTAAGCTCTTCTTTCTTGACTCCATTAGCTCCAATAATCTAGAGATCTGACTCTCAATACTTGAGATATCTTTAAATTTTGATCGTAAGTGACCAAACCTTTGAAACTTTTTCCTTCTGACTTACAGCCGAGCACACTCACAAAAAGAACCGTTACTGTGTCATGGATCGGCTATGGTGTTAAACTTAAAGTTCTAGGATATATTTTTATCAAATTTTCTCAAACATATCACTGATAGCATTGGATAGACCTCGTCGAGGAGACCAAAACTGGTCTTTATCATCACGGACAGAACTAAGACGAAAGAATTATGGACAATTTTGACTTTTAGAGTTTTAGAAATCTCAACGCTGACAAGGTCTCAATACGTTGACATGGCATCCCAAACGCTCACATAACAAAATTCTGACAAGGAAGATGATGACATGACGGATGCTGGTTGGACGGAGATGATGATGTGGTGTTAAGACTAAGGTGGTGGATTAGAGTGAGATGTCACTATGCACGTGTCTCACTTGGAAGCGAGGCACACGTTGTCGCACTATTTGGCAACTACATGCTACACTTCTACTCCAACACTTGAGTTTAGTAGTTCTAGAAGTTAGCTAAATATTAGGTTTAGTCTTTTATGCATATGTTTGACACCTTTGCATATGGTGTTAACACTATTATGTTATATATTTTGAGTCCTAATAGATTGATAGTATGTTATTTATCTTGTTTAAGCACTCACTTGCTTGTGCAAGTGATTTCATACTTATCTATGTTGTTCAAAGTATAACTTTAAGTTATCATGTAGATAGAGTTTAAGCTCATGGTTGTGCTTACATGTCGCCCATGCATAATTTCTAGCTTGTTTAAGTTATCTTTTAGAGTTACATGTCACTTTACATGTCTTCGCAAGAAGTTTAAGATTTATGTTGGCACTTTAGAGGCTTGACATGTAACCTATGTGTGAAGTTAAGTTGCCACGTGGATTGGGAGCATAAAAGACAAGGAAGTGAAGCTATGAACTCCCATTGGTCCATTTTTATCTTTTGTGAATTCCTAAACTTAGAAGTAGAGGTCTTAAGGACATTTCAAGCTTTTGGAAGAGGTATTCCAAGATCTGAGTACATAGATTAAGAGCTAATCGTGCTAGTCATTGTCAGTTCAAAGTGATTGATTTGGAGCAATAAAGAGGGAGTTATGTCAGTTTGAAGTTTGAATTGGGTCAAAATTACATCACAATTGTTGATTTTGGAGTTTTGGATGTCATTTGCAGCAGAATAGAGATAATCACATCAAACCTTTGTGGTTGCATTCATTGTCATTAGGGCTATGACTGTCCAAGAAGTTTCTTGTCATATGAGTGAGTGAATAAATCAGAGCGATCACTGAAGCAGAAGGGGTCTAAAAAGTTCTCAATCTAGAGCAACAAATTCTAAGCTCGAGATCTAGAGAACAGTTGTCGTGTCGGATATTTTGCGTGAAGGATGTCCAAGAAAACGCGAGATTCCTGGCTGTGGAGATGTTGTGTGCTGAAACAAAGACAAGATAGAGAAAAACAACCACGAAAACGAACGCTGCGATGTATACCAACTCCAAATGTATGTACACTGCCGGTTCTTTCTCCTAAAAACACAAAATTGAAAAACAGACCAGAGCGGTCTGTAACCTGCCTCAAAGCCTTTAAAAACAACCCCTGATTCTCAACCCTGACCCAAAAACACCGAAGCGTAGCTCAAAGCAAGAGAAACTTCCCTTTGCTAACAAGCAGAGCCACAGCAGTATCATGCGATCCAAACCCAAGTCCAAACCACATCCACGTATAAGCTCTTAGCTAAAGCTAGCTACCACAAGCTGTTACAGTCAACCAGAACTCTAACGAACTCAAAAGAGCAAAACCCGTAGCGAAGAAACCGAAAAAGGCCTATCTGTGTACTTGCTCCTTTCGCTGAACGGACTTCAGATGTCATAGGATCTCCTCCGCTGACTCCGTTAACCCAAGAAACCTTCAGATCCGACTCTCAACAGCCGAGATATCGTCGATTTTCGGCCGCAGGTGACCGAAACTTCAAAAACTCCTCCTTGCGGTTTAAAACCGTACACACCGCACAAACAGATCGTCTAAACTGATATTCGTCTTCCCTGGCAGATAGATCTAGCTACCCTAAACCCAACAAGACTCCAAACAAGTCGTTTGGAGTTCCCCTTGCAAAACCACTCGAGAAATTTGGTCGCAGATTGCAAAACACTGACGTAAATTGGCTCCTTGCGGCTCAAACTCGCTCATCACACCCGAACCAACAATCCAATTCACGTACAGTCTTCTCCTATGAGTAGATGAAGACTCCCTGATCGCGTAGGCACCAAGAACAAAGAGCTTGGCTCACCGATCGCGAAGAACAGCCCAACCTCAGGTCGTAGGTGAACGAAAATCTGATGTAAGCGCTTCCGTGCGAGCCAATTTCACTCAGAACTTCCAAACCGTCCGATGAAAACTGGTATCGTCTTCAATTTCCTGTAGAACTCGGTGTTCTGATCTCGATGGATCCAAGGACATCAAGTTTGGACTCCGGAACGGCCCGAACGGTCCAACTCTCCTTCACATGTAACTCAAATTCTTAAATCTGCTTCTTGCGTGTCAATTTCACTCAGAACACAACTCCCGATCCGTCTCTTCCCAAACCGTTTGAATCAGTGCGTAGCCTGCACAGATCTGAACCCAACGACGCCTTGCGCGCTTGCATTGGACTCCTAAATCTCCCGAACCGTCCACCGACAGGTCGTAGGTGCAAGCTAGCCCCTAAGCTGCCCCCTTGTTATGATCTCTGTACGTACAAAGTTCTCTCCTTCATAATGAAGTAGGCCCCTTGCGTCTTTGATATAACGCTTGAAGCCCCAAATACCCAGTCAACAAGTTACTAGGGGCCTAGCTTGATTTTACCTTCTTCGAATCGCATAACTTCTTCTCTAGATGTCCAAACCACGTAAACAAGATGCCCATGGAAAGCTGACAATGAGCTCTATCCATCTATGCGATAAAAGTAAAGATCCGAAGTTGTGCCAAAAACCCGTAAGCTGATGCCTAGTTTGTTTTCTCCATCTTTCGAGTCCTGTAACTTCTCCACTAGGCGTCCAAACGAAATAGACAAATTGCCTATGGAATGCTGACAAGGAGCTCTACCCATCTATGCGATGAAAATGGAGATCTGAAATGATGCCAAAAGCCCGTAAGCTAGGGCCTAGCTTGTCTTTCTCATGAGTGTCTTTGGAACGACAAGCATCGAAGTCTGAATTTCAGATAGGAGCCGGTCGACGACACGACATCCACCCCCTCCAAACATGTGCATCCTCCGGTATGCACCAGATATACCAACCAAAGAGTGGACCGGCACGCACTTCGTCATTCCCATCTTGTCATCCTCCCTCCCATCTCAATCAACCTCATCCTCAAGTCCGCAACTTGATCGTCATCTTGAAGTTGCTACCTTGCCATGATCCTCCTTAGATCCATGCTCATTGACCTTCACCTCGAACCTCCCATCCAATCACTATAATAAATTTATCATCATGATTAATTTATTATAAAATTTCTTTGTAAAATTTCTTTGATAAAAATAAATAATCATTTCACTCAGATCTGTTATTATGAGGTGTACATAATTGTTCGAATGGTGAAATCTTTTTATCCTAGATCAAGATCAAAATCTCTGCTCTTATACGATCGAGTGCTAGTTAACTGACCATCACTCGGTCACGCAAAGGGCTCTAAACATTCAAAACATGCATGTTCCATAAATATGTTAATCATCCTTAAACTCACTACATAACCAGACAGGGGGTCTCACAATATATGACACCTCATTGTGCAAGTAAACCAATCACCCTATACTTCTTATGAGTAACTGTAAAACTTTTTTTACTAGTAGTGAGCTTTTTCTTGTACATGCTTCTGATTGAGCTCCGTAAAACATGGTTTATCACAATTTATATGAATTCAAATTACGGAATAATGCAACACATAAAGTGAATGTATAGAGATTTGCAGACTTCATTTGAATTCATTTCCGGATCTCATTATTCATTCACTCGTTGAATAGTATGGATAAGTCGATGACATTTACATTGTCACACAAGAGGAATTTTTATGAGTATTTCTTGATGGATCATCGTCAAGGTTGATATTTCTAAGTGAATGTGGAATTCTTATTAGAGTGGATAAACAGACTCTACACTATTTCACGATAATCTTTTCATCCGTTTGTACTTCACTCCCGAGCACTGGAAAACTCCTTCTTTCCATCTTCAATATACGAAGACATAGAAAGAATAACCCATCATACCATAGAAATATCTTCCATCCGTCCTGTAGAACCTCACCGTCGAGGTTTGTGACCCTAGTGTCGTAGTAGACATCCCTCATCCTGCCAATCATCACCCGTATCCTGAATGTAACCCTCAACCTCAAGTATGTACATGTCATCGTACGTATCCATCTCTTCTTTTTTATTTTCTGAAAAAAAGAACCACACTGCTGCAACAAAAATCCTCAATCTCAATCATCACTGCGCTGTACAATGATATTCCTCTTCAACCGTCATTCTCCCTGATCTCTTCTTCTGAAAATTCTCACAACCTCCCAAGCATCACTCTCTCAACCCAATCACCTTCAGCAATGGCTTCTCCCCTGTAAGCCATCCTTACCCATCATCCTATACCCGTAGCCTCGAGAGCATCCGTCCACTCTCGTTCACCTTCAGCATGTCTGTCCTTGATGATGCCAATGGTGGCATCATGGACTTCTCTTGTAGCTGCATCCAAGACCTCCCGTGATGGGAACCCAACCTGTGCATCTTGAATGCACTCATGCCAACCTCTTCTTACATCCATCGTCATCATCCCATTATTTGGTTGTTGTTTGCATGCAACCAGATCAACCATATCCATCACTCTACCAATATCTGGTTGTTGTATGTCTGCAACCAGATTAACCATGTCCACTGTCTGCACCCCAACCATCTCCTCCGGTTGTGAAGGATCGTCCTCCATTGCCTGTATAGGAAGAATAGTTTCCCTGTTGAACCTTATCTTCCCCAGCTTGCTTCTCTGAAAAATTCTCTTCTTGTCTCTTCTTCTCGCTTTGCATCGTGGATGCAATATCCAACCTGAGCTCGCTTGGATCCACATGCTCATCCAAATCATTCATATGGAGATCATGCTCAATCTCCTCCACCCTAGCACCATAACTTGTAGCTTCGATAGCTACAACTGCATGTGCCGCAAAGTAATCATCCACAAACTTCTTCATCCCTCCTTTACCAACGTTGGCTTGAAGGAGAATACCCGTACTTGTGAATGCAACCTTTCCATCCTCCCAAGAAATAACCTCACGTTGCAAAGACTCTATAAAGTCGATGCAATCATCTCACTGATGGTCAATACCATCACACCACATGCAGTGATGTACCCAAGCTGGTTTGGGTACAAGCTCCATCTTGATCGACGATCCTTTATCCTCCAACCTAGTAACCTTAGCTTGTAGATCTTGCATCTTTTGCTGTAGGTCCTCGATGGTTGGATCCTTCTTCTCTACAATCATAATTGGTGATTGAACCTCAGATACTACTCGAACTGCTGTGGTAGTCAACGATACATGTGTCAACCTTGTAGCCCTTTCTCTTGTCTATCTCCGGACAAGAGCTCAACAGCTTCATGCACAACCTCCCAATTTCTTGTCAACCCATCTTCTTCCTCCCCATCCTCTAGAATTAACTCCAACTGCTCTTGCCATGGTTCATCAGCAGCTTGAAGAAACAACTCTGTCTTGTAGATCTCCAAGGCTAGCTTGTCCACCCCAGGTAGTTGAGAGAATTGTCTCTCGAACTCCTTCAACAGCTCTGTAGACTGCAAATCCTTGTTGGATCGATTGACCCATTCCAAAAATGATTTCTTGGTTACTCGATCTGAGTTTCCCAAGAAATACTCCTCCCTCAACGCATGTGAAAATGTATCCCAGTTCCTCCCAAAACGCTTTGTTAGACCCTTCACATGCTCCCTTATCTCAGGCACCGCAGCGAGTTCGAATGTCTCGATCATCTCCTTCTCCGATACCTGATCCAAATCCATCTTCGTCTTGTAACATCTCAAGTATTTTGAGATGTCTTCCCCATCAAATAGATCGAGCTTGTCGATCACCCTTCGAAGCGCCTTCTTCCCCAAAGCCTCCTTTTGTTGGTTCTCTTGCTCTTGTCGCATAAACAAAGTGAAGGCTTGAAACAATCGTGTAGTTGTTGCATCCAACTGCATCCTTGGTATACCCTCTGATCCGTCCATCCCGTCCATAGTCATAGCTCACCCTATCCTCCTATCCTCCCATGATCTCAAATCGTCTATATATACATCATCCCAGGTCCGCAACATCCTCCCGAACAACCGTATCCATCTTCATCCTCGTTCATGATTGCTGATCTCTTCTGCCCACAGAACACACAAATATCTCCACCCCGGACCTTCACGCCGAGTTCACCACCGTTGTCGTGTCGGATTTTGCGTGAGGGATGTCCAGGAAAATGCGAGGTTCCTGGCTGTGGAGATGTTGTGTGCTGAAACAAAGACAAGACAGAGAAAAACAACCACGAAAACGAACGCTGCGATGTATACCAACTCCAAATGTATGTATACGGCCGGTTCTTTCTCCTAAAAACACAAAACTGAGAAACATACCAGAGCGGTCTGTAACCTGCCTCAAAGCCTTTAAAAACAACCCCTGATTCTCAACCCTGACCCAAAAACACCGAAGCGTAGCTCAAAGCAAGAGAAACTTCCCTTTGCTAACAAGCAGAGCCACAGCAGTATCACGCGATCCAAACCCAAGTCCAAACCACATCCATGTATAAGCTCTTAGCTAAAGCTAGCTACCACAAGCTGTATACAGTCAACCAAAACTCTAACGAACTCAAAAGAGCAAAACCCGTAGCGAAGAAACCGAAAAAGGCCTATCTGTGGACTTGCTCCTTTCGCTGAACGGACTTCAGATGTCATAGGATCTCCTCCGCTGACTCCGTTAACCCAAGAAACCTTCAGATCCGACTCTCAACAGCCGAGATATCGTCGATTTTCGGCCGCAGGTGACCGAAACTTCAAAAACTCCTCCTTGCGGTTTAAAACCGTACACACCGCACAAACAGATCGTCTAAACTGATATCCGTCTTCCCTGGCAGATAGATCTAGCTACCCTAAACCCAACAAGACTCCAAACAAGTCGTTTGGAGTTCCCCTTGCAAAACCACTCGAGAAATTTGGTCGCAGATTGCAAAAAACTGACGGAAATTGGCTCCTTGCGGCTCAAACTCGCTCATCACACCCGAACCAACAATCCAATTCACGTACAGTCTTCTCCTATGAGTAGATGAAGACTCCCTGATTGCGTAGGCACCAAGAACAAAGAGCTTGGCTCACCGATCGCGAAGAACAGCCCAACCTCAGGTCGTAGGTGAACGAAAATCTGATGTAAGCGCTTCCGTGCGAGCCAATTTCACTCAGAACTTCCAAACCGTCCGATGAAAACTGGTATCGTCTTCAATTTCCTGTAGAACTCGGTGTTCTGATCTCGATGGATCCAAGGACATCAAGTTTGGACTCCGGAACGGCCCGAACGGTCCAACTCTCCTTCACATGTAACTCAAATCCTTAAATCTGCTTCTTGCGTGTCAATTTCACTCAGAACACAACTCCCGATCCGTCTCTTCCCAAACCGTTTGAACCAGTGCGTAGCCTGCACAGATCTGAACCCAACGACGCCTTGCGCGCTTGCATTGGACTCCTAAATCTCCCGAACCGTCCACCGACAGGTCGTAGGTGCAAGCTAGCCCCTAAGCTGCCCCCTTGTTATGATCTCTGTACGTACAAAGTTCTCTCCTTCATAATGAAGCAGGCCCCTTGCGTCTTTGATATAACGCCTGAAGCCCTAAATACCCAGTCAACAAGTTACTAGGGGCCTAGCTTGATTTTACCTTCTTCGAATCGCATAACTTCTTCTCTAGATGTCCAAACCACGTAAACAAGATGCCCATGGAAAGCTGACAATGAGCTCTATCCATCTATGCGATAAAAGTGAAGATCCGAAGTTGTGCCAAAAACCCGTAAGCTGGGGCCTAGCTTGTTTTCTCCATCTTTCGAGTCCTGTAACTTCTCCACTAGGCGTCCAAACGAAATAGACAAATTGTCTATGGAATGCTGACAAGGAGCTCTACCCATCTATGCGATGAAAATGGAGATCTGAAATGATGCCAAAAGTCCGTAAGCTAGGGCCTAGCTTGTCTTTCTCATGAGTGTCTTTGGAGCGACAAGCATCGAAGTCTGAATTTCAGATAGGAGCCAGTCCACGACACGACTCCGTGTACAACCAGCAAGTCAAATTTCACAGGGTTGTTCAGCATACTGTAGACTAGAAATCTTGTAAGAAAAAGTTATTGATCTAATTTTCTATTCTAGATCGAAATAACCATATGGGTGTCAGAAATTACTATAATTTCTTTAGTAAGAACGTTTTTGCTCAATCTCAGTGCTTCGAGTCGATCTCAGACTGAAATTTTATATGTATGTTCAATAAGGTCTTCTTTACAGTATGAGAAGTTTTGAAGTCTAAAGCATCATATGTTTCGTATTCTTGAGTGTTAAAGTTCATCGTCTGACTTTATTACTACTTGTTAGATCTGATTTTTGCTTTCTGAACATATTAGAGGACCCAACAGACCGGTGTAAGTGCTTATAGTGCCAAGTTATAACCTGGAGCCTACCTCTTGAGTGAACAACCACAGTAAAAAACCCAGCGCTTTCCTAGGTAGACGTATCACACTATGACATATCTTTTTGGTGAACTCGACGTGAAAATGTAGGATGAGAGTTATCTCGAGAGTGTTACTAGATAAAAGATCATGGTCAACAAGGATCAACAAGTGGAGGTGCTGCTGCTACTTAGTAACTATTCAGTTTGATGCTGCTACAATGCAAATGCAACAACAGTAGAGCACAGAGAGAAGGAGGTGTTAGCAACCAAGCTGATGCAATCAGTGGTGCACAAGATGCAAGGACAGAGATATTTCTCAGTACATGCAGTACTATGCTAGGGAGATGGAGGTGAACAAGTTGTTTGAGAAAGAGATGGTGGAGAACTTTGAGCAGGTGAATAAATCAAAACGATCGCTGAAACAGACGGGTTCTAAAAAGCTTTCAGTCTAGAATAGCAACTTCTAAGCTCGAGATCTGGAGAATCTTGTACAACCAGCAAGTCAAATTTCGCAAGGTTGTTGAGCATACTATAAGATTGAACAAAAGTTATCGACCCAATTTTCTGTTCTAGGTCGAAGTAGCCATCTGGGTGCCAGAAATTACTATAATTTCCGTAGTAAGAACGTTTTTGCTCATGTCTCACTCAGAGTCAATCTCAAGCTGAAATTTTGTATGTGTGTTCAGTAAGGTCTCCTTTACACGTATGAGAAGTTCTGAAGTCTAAAGCATCATATGTTTCTTATTCTTGAGTGTTAAAGTTCATCGTGTGACCTTATTACTACTTGTTAGACCTGATTTTTGCTTTCTAAATATATTAGAGGACCCCATCAACGCTTTCCTATGTAGATTTATCACACTCTGACATACCTTTTTGATGCACTCGACGTGAGAACGTAAGGTGGGAGTTATCTTCAGAGTGTTACTAGATAAAAGATCATGGTCAACCAAGGATCAACAAGTGGAGGTGCTGTTGCTACTCAGTAACCTATTCAATTTGATGCTGTTATAATGCAGATGTTCTAAGCCTTTCATATGTTTATGCAGCAGCAATAGAGCACAGAGAAGAAGGAGGTGTTAGCAACCAAGGCGTTGCAATCAGTGATGCACAAGATGGACTAGTTCAAGGACAGAGATATTTCCAAGTACGTGTAGTATTATGATGGGAGATGGAGGTAAACAAGGTGTCTAAGAAGGAGATAGTGGAGAACTTTGAGCGGGTGAATAAATCAAAGCGAACGCTGAAGCAGAGGGGGTCTAAAAAGCTTTCAATCAAGAACAACAACTTCTTAGCTCTAGATCTGGAGAACCGTGTACAACCAGCAAGTCAAATTTCACAGGGTTGTTGAGCATACTATAAGATTGAACAAAAGTTATCGACCCAATTTTCAGTTCTAGGTTGAAGTGGCCATCTAGATGCCAGAAATTACTATAATTTCCTTAGTAAGAACGTTTTTGCCCATGTCTCAATGCTCAAAGTCAATCTCAAGCTGAAATTTTGTATGTGTGTTCATAAGGTCTCCTTTACACGTATGAGAAGTTTTGAAGTCTAAAGCATCATATGTTTCTTATTCTTGAGTGTTAAAGTTCATCGTCTGATCTTATTACTACTTGTTAGACATAATTTTCACTTTCTGAACATATTAGAGGACCCAACAGACCTGTGTAAGTGCTTATAGTGCCAAGTTATAAGCTGAAGCCTACCTCTTGAGTAAACAACCACAGAGAGAAATCCATCGCTTTTCTAAGTAGATGTATCACACTCCGATAACGTGATACTTGATGAGTTTACATGCGTGACACATGACGTTGACATAGAGTGACACTGAATTTTTACCCCCAGCTTGTGAATAATATAAAACCAATGGAGTTCTTAGAGTTCAGTCAGCAAAATGTGGATAAGACGTTGAGAGGTTGTCCAAATTTTTGTTTGGGATGATTTTTTGGATAAAAGTTGGTCTACTCGACAAATCTACACAAGATATCCTCTATATTTATTGGAGGAAAGGAGTAACCAGACTTTAAACGGCTGTAGTTTCCTATACGTAACTTACTTCTCATCACATTTGGTACCATTAGAAACTGGATGACAAGACATTATCAACGTCACCTCAATTGCATGATTTGAAGTTGTGGTTAGAGTGAAGTGTCCAATAAAGTTTTTGTGAAGTTTGATTATCATAGATCAACCGAGTTGGGAGAACTAAGTTCTCAAAGTTCAGAGAAGTTTATGTTATTAGCGAGTTTGGATTCTCGGTCGTATCTATTGTCTTCTTTTTGTTCTTTTCGAGCAATTGGGAGGAGTTTGCTACTGAAACTGCCATGTTAGCATACAAGATGACATTGTGAAGATGTAGGGCTGATTTCAGCTCTAAATGACAAATGAGCAAAGAGTCACAATGAATCAAAAGTCGTTGTTTGGGTTTCAAAGTTACCGAGTACTATCATCGTGGTGCTATGTTGTAAACTGAGTATTGCTTGAGGTGTGCATGTTATACCTTGCTAGAATGCTTAGGAGACTAAGATATGCAACAAGTTGTATTTGGACTCGATTGGTTTACATATATGGATACAAAGTTTGATTGAATTATAAAATTCACACATGAGAGAATGTCGCACTAGAGCATCTTTCAGTTGTAATAGATAGAGTTGTGATAGTTGGATTGACGAGAAGCTAGTAGATAGAAAAACATTTGGGTTGAAAGATAGAGATTCAGAGCTAACCTCTTCAAGCTACATAGCTCTACATTGTAATATATCTGACGTATTCCTAGACAGAGAAACACATTACACGACAACGTCAATGTGCTCCAAAGAGTAGAAGCCATCTCTTGACGATGCTTCTGAAATATAGTAAGTAGCTCAAGTCGTTCACTCCCAACTCTCTCCATCACATCATTCGGCACGTGGATAAGTAATTTATTATCATATGATAATTTACCTCGTGTCATCCGCTCATCTTGCAATCACACCTCCATGTGTAATCAGTTTCAATGTGCAAACACAAGAATAAGATTCTCTTCATCATACAATATAGCAACTGGTCGCACAATCTCTGTATAATTCATGGTGAACGCAGTCATCTCGTTGATCAACTCGTCTACTCCTTTATGTTGTTTGGAGGTTTTCAACTTCTTGTCAACATACTGCGTTACTGATGACGGACCAAGTTGTGTCACTAAGACTACATCACAGATGCTAATCTTATACGCATCTCTGTAAGTTCTAACCCCAAGGCGTGTGGTGGCATAGAGTATAGTGAGCGCATGAATGGACGACAACCAACGGATCTGATTATCTAAGATTGGCTCACATTGCTTCATCTTGACACTAAAGCAATTGAGGTTTTTGATATCATGCGGTTTAGCGCTAGTGAATCAACTTTCCAGTTACTTCATTTTCATTCGGAATTTGGACTGCACTTCCTTGTTAGCAAAGGTCGAGCTCAACATCCATGGCAATTCAAAAGTCACTGTGGAAATTCTCAACTGATCCATATATCGTATTGCTCAATCTACTTGTAAGGAACTTTATTTACTCATTTGTCCAATCGACCTTTCATCTCATCAGGAAAATGTTGCAAAGGTGACACATTTTCGTCAGATGTCAATGTTGTGAATGCCCGGAATGCTTTCATAATCAGATGTACTTAAATCAGATGAGGTCATCCAAGGTCTCAAGTGTATAAAAATCTCATCAACAACGTGATTCTTCTACTGATTGGATGAACCATGTCATTCATGCATGTCAAAAAGTGAGTTTTCTCGACTTCGTGTATCTGCCTCTGCTCGTGTTAGTTTAGAACTTGTCCTTCTTGGAATCACGATTGGAAGATGAAGCTTCAGGCATGCTGAGTAACGTTGCTCTGATAGTTCTTCCTCCTTCATTCTTTGTTCAGTGGATTCAACATTATCCAATGAGCCATCAACATCCATACTATGTCCCTCTTTCTTCTCAAACGATGACATGTGGATCTCGCGACTAAGATTCAATCACCAAATAGGTCGCAGATGGTAAGTGCAAGTTAGCGCACCATTGAATCTTCTCTTGCATGCAACTACTGAACTGGATCACTAACTCGGGTGGCCAGATCATCCTAGTCCAAATGAGGACCCTGAGTGCAGTCCACAGAACTAAAGACAAAACAGAAATTTGATAAAATTGAGAAATTAAAGAAAAAGAGAGAAAAGAAGAAGAGAAAATTATGAAAGTGAGAAAGGATAATGAGGGAGGATGAGGGAGGAGAGAGAGGAGGGAGTGGAGCGTCCCACTCCTCCTCTTAGAGCGCTCCATGTGGAGCGGTTGGCATGGAACGACTAGGTAATTTCATGTGGCGTAGCTCATCAGCAGGAGCGTCCCAAGTGGAGCGATCCAGAGTGAAATAATCGTTAGATTCATGACAGTATAATAGAAACTTTGACGAGATAGTCAACTAACTTTGACGGTTAAAATCTAAGTCCGTCCATCTCTGTTAGATATATTAATTATTAATAAAAAATAAATTCATTAAGCCTTTTTGTGAATTTATTTTGATTCTGATATTTTTTATCAATTTAAAGTAATTTTGATGGAATTTTGGATGAACCTTGGTATAAATTACTGTAAAAAGAAGAAATAACACCTCGTGACGTCTATTGAGGTAAGTTTTAATACAATCTCGATAAAAATATCGAACTTAGATACTAATGATCCGTATATCTCCAAGGCCTATACTGAAACAATGTCTTTCTTGCATATCACTATACTTGGTCAACTTCACTGTCGTCGTCACATAATGGATACTTGGTTATATCTTGAAAATCCATCAAGAAAACTATAACACTCATGACCAACTACTCTATCCAGAATAGAGTTTGTAAAAGATAAGAGATTATGGTCTTTCCTTGTTTCTGCATTCAGTTTTCGAAAATCACACTTTAATTTTACCAGTCTTCTTCTTGAGTACTATCACTATAGGTGATACCCATTCACTGCTAAGGACAAGAAAGATAATACCTGCACTTAAAGTACTTATCAATCTCATCTTTGATTAAAAGTGAGTATTTCGAGTTTAGCCGATATTGTCTTTGTCTCACAGGTGCAGAGTTTTCCAACAGGTCGATCCGATGTTGTCTCCACTTTGCAAGAATACCCCTTCATGTCTTCTATCTTCCAGGCAAACACATCCTGGTAGTAGATTAACATGTCGCGATACACCTCCAATTCTACTCCTTGTAACTTCGCTGTGATCTTCAAGACTTTCCTCTCTTCAAGGATCAGGTCCACTATTGCTGACTTCAATATCATGTCTTTAGTGTGGCTCACCTATGAGCTTCTCTGTCCTAGCAGTGATTGCTATTCTCCATCAGGTCCTATGCACTCCTCTTCTTCTTCATCTATCTCGTAGCACTGCAAGTAGTTCACTATTATGTAAGGTCTTGACATCTCATTCTCCGAGCTGATATTTGACGATGAAGAGTCAGTTTCTGATGTGTAACATGAATCTGTTGAAGACGTCTCACTCTGGTGTGACATCTTTCTCCAGCTTATCGATACACATTTATCTTTAGGTTTCATTGGATCATTAAATGATAACTTTTGTTTGTACCGGTCAGTAATCACTTTGGCACCGTATAGCCAAGGTCGGTCTATAGTACCTCATAACCTGATTTAACCAATGTAAGTAAGTCTGAAGACTATCCCACCAATCGTCGTGGGGATATCTCGCAGCACTTCCAGAGGTCTTCTTTGGCTCTGGTCTGTCATCCTCAACACCCTTGGTGTTGATTCGAACTTCGTGTATCCAATCCATGTGTCGTGTCTTATGTGATTATGTTCACACTAGATCCAGAGTCTATAAGTACATGCTTTATCAAACATCCATCTATTTCTATATCTACTTCTGGAGATCTTAAATCTTCCGATCCCACTTGAAATACTGAAGGCAGCTTCTTCGTCTTGGACTTCGTTGGTTTCCTCAAGGCTGGCAACAATAACTTCTTATACAACTGATTATCTTCAACCAACATTTTATCGTGATGTTAGCCTGTTGATTTAGTAAGTCCTCTACCACATTATAATGAGGACTTACCACTTGAGCAGTCCTTTTAATCTGCTCAGTCATCTGGTTCTGAAGTGCAATTGGTCGACTATCTTCGGCGAATGGACGTTGGTTTTCATCTTCACATGCCCTTCCTGGTTAGATTTTGCTCCATTCGTCCGTTTACTCAGTTCTTTGCTCAGAAGTGTCTTCACTTCGTCCGAAATATCAGCAGGTAGTTTTGCTGAGGTCTTCTTCTTTCTCTCCTCTTCTTGACGAACTTTGGCTGACTCCAACCTCGTTCGTTTTTCTGCCAAATCGCGCAGTTGTTCCGTCAAAGTTTTGTGCACTTTCTTATTCTTCTTCAACTATTTTCGCTCAGTCTTCTTAAGGTCCTTCGCCTCTTGAGCTTTGACTTCCGCCAGAGTTTTTTCTTTTCGAAGTATTCTCTTCCCACTTCGAATTTCTACTTTGTTCATCAGAAATATCTTTCTCTTCAGGTCAACCATTCTCATCGCCCTTTGGTAGGTTTTGGATCTTCAATTCTTCCATCAAATCGATCATGTTCACCCCTTCATGTGGTGGTGATTGGATTGCAGGTGGTTGAAATCTCACGCCGGTCTTCTGGGCCGGTGCATTTGTGCAATATGTGATATCATGGTCAGACTTACCACACTTTCCACACAATGGCATATAGCCCACTTGTTTCTTCGGATGAGAACAATTAGGAGCTCAATGACCGACGGCTCCACAATTATAACAAGACGTACCAAGAGGTGATGGTCATTGGTAACCTGCAGGTGTGAACATCCATTGCGACACGTTAGTAGTCATCTGTCTAGGCACAAATCGTTGAATATGTACCAAAGGAATTGGTGTGAATTGTTGAGGTTGGTTGGGCATCATTGCACCATCATGAGATTGCATCCCATAAACTCCATCCTCACTCCACAAAGTAGTTGAGCTCATACACTGATGTCCATTCCCCTGCATGTGTACTATAAGCTGGTTTGCTATTAAAGCATTTTGTGTTGGCATGCCCAGGTTTCCCACAGTTGGTACACCATAAAAATTTGGACGAGTGGCGGATGGTGACTTACGCCTTTCTGGCGTCCTTACCAACTGAACCTTGAGGTCTCAAATTTCTTTAGAAGATCATCAAGTGCATGATCTTTTGTCGGTGTCGATCTCTTCACTATTGGGGGTCTTGTCTTCGTCTTCGTCTTTCTCTTTTTACGTTTTTCCTCTTCTTCCGAAAGAGGAAGAATCTTCGTCTTCTGACGTTGAAGAGCATTCGTCTGAAGAGTCTTCTTCCGGGGATGAAAACTTTCTGGTCTTTCTTTCCAACTTCTTTTTCTTCTCTTCCTTCTGACTATTCTTGGACTTCCTGAAGTTCTTCTTTCTCGTTCCTGAAGTCTTATCATGGTCTCTATTGAGGATATTGGAGGACTCATAGTTCTCTGCAGAATCAATGACACGCTCCAAAGTTGATGTGTCTGAACCCTCTAACCCACGTTTGCTGCTTTGAAGGCAACCTCTTTACAAACCATTCTACCGCCTGTGTCGATGTGTAGGTTGGATGTGCTCCATTGGCAGATAGTCTACCCAAAATTCTGTAAAATCTTTAGACATAACTTTTCAGGGCTTCTTTCTTCTTGCTTAACGCTATTCACTTTGTGCAGTACATGCCTATTATAATTCAATTCCTAAATCTTTTAAGGAATTCGTTTTTCATCAGATCCCATGTAGATATGATATCAGGGGTGAGACTAGTATGACTGTACCATTTCTCCGCTGCATGTTTCAATAGACTTGGGAAGATCCTCGTTCAATCAAGATCATTGTCTTCTTTATTCGCGCGTTATACAACTTCAAATTGCTTAATGAAGGAATCGGTATTTTTCCCATCTCCATCGCTGTCAGAATCTTCACCACCAAATTTAAGATAATTCTGACGAGTGAAAGATGAAGCTCCTATCGGTGGTGGTACTCCTGTCATCGGATGAAGTACTGCCAAGAGTAGAACTGATAAGTGCTGCTTCCGACTATGTATTGTTTGTACCGGTAAAGATGAAAATCCTCACAGTTCTGATATTGGACAAATTCCCTGATGATTGAAGAATCAAATTAGCTTTCAACAGCACTACTTGCTCTTATATAGTGAAGGTTCACTTCAGACGAATGGACTTCGGCTGAATGATCTTCAGTTAAATGTATATCGTCCCTTTGTCCCTCCTTCTTCGGTAAAGACGAAGTGGATGTCTCTTGACTTCGTAACTTAAAGAGTGATACTCTTGGAATCCTTTGAGGTCAAAAATTTCAGGGTTGTACGACAGGTGATCCCAACGACAACAATTCTTGAATTAATTCTTGTCCTCTTTGCTTTTTCAAGAGCTATACAAAGCTCATAATCTCTCGCCCATGTTTAACAATCAATTCCAGGACCGCTTTCGCTTTCGCTTTCGGATCTTCTACAAGAGTAGTCAAAATGTTGGGTTCTGACTTATCGGAACTTGATGATGAAGATGAAGATTGAAACAGCTCCACTCTTCGGAGAGAAGGAGTTTCTTCTATATCTATCTCTTCATCTTCAGCTTGAGTACCCTTGTCCTTTTGCGTTGGTCTGAACAAAGATTCATGTAAACTTGTGGTTCTTGAAGAGAATGGTAGCCATGAAGTGTCTTTAGGCGAGCTTTTCTCACTTCGTCAGCTCGAACTTAGAGATCTGATATCTCCCTTCTTCTTCCAATATTTTTGCTCGTCCTTTTCATAGAGAGCTCGTGGTGAAATAGGTACTGAACTTCTTTCTAGTGAAGATGAAGTCCCGTCAGATAAACTTTTCACCTCTTGTCACTTTTGAGCTACTTGACGTCTTCGCTCCTTCGTAGCTTCCTTTTGGCGTTGGACTTCTTCCAACAGATGTTCACGGACAAATCTTTGTTTCAGCACTCGCTTTGCCCTTCTCGTCTTTTGGTCTTCTTCAGAAGGCGCTGGTGCTCTCTCTGACATACATATTGACGATTACTCCATACTGAATTCAATTAAACGTTAAATTTGTATCTCCGGCAGCGGCGTCAAAAGTTTTATGGTTCTATATGTAACAACCCAGAGGAATCAAATGTATCAGAAATAGTAAATTAAAGATCATTTTCACGAAGATACAGTTAACAATTACACAATTACAGTACAACGATCACAATGATAATTCTAGAGATTTTCTGTTATTCTCACAGAGTAGAATAATATCCGGATGAGAGTCTTTAGTCTGATAAAGAACCAAACCCAAGCACAACCTGATGAATCGAATACAAACAACAATGAAATAGTTCTTGATTAGGGACCCTTCCAACAATACAGATAAAAGATTCGAGAAGACAAATGTATGAATGAATGAAGAATGCAAAATACTGCGGAAATGTTACTAATCTTCTTCCGTGAAGACAAAAGAACACAGACTTCACATTAAGGCTTTAAGAATAAGCCCCTACTCTTCCTAAGAAGTGTTTTTCCAACTAAATCCTCAAGTCCTAAAGACCCACTCTTATTTGAAGAAGTCGTCTTCAAGAAGAAGCAACCATCTTCCAAACTCTCTTTACAATTTAACGTATCTCTTCATCTTCGCAGTAACTGATAATTTGTTCTCAAATCTTCATCCTAACTTTCATTCATGTACGACGAAGACTCTCTCTTTTCGTCAAAATCCAACGTCGAAGATCTTCGTCAATCAGATTTACTCCTGTGACAGCAAACTCTGAATATTCGGAGGAAATTATCTTCGCCCAAAAACATTCACAAATTCACTCCGTAATCTCGAGAAACATAAATTAATTAATAAAGACTGAAAACATGGAAAAGGTACATTTTCAAAAAGCTGTATCGCTTATATACTCTTCTTCCTAACCTAACTGATTTTCTTCCTAAGAAGACGAAAGACCTTCATTACCTTACGATCTATCTTCATCTTCACCAATCTACAATCCTAAGCCTTACTGTGCTCTAAACTCTTCTAACTGAACTTCCGCGTTCGCTCGTATCTCCCCTAACTCCTTATCTACTTTCTGCCGAAGTCTAGAAAGTCGTGCTTTCACACCATCCGGGTTCTTCTCTGCCTGCACTGTCTCCGTCTTCAACGCTCGCAGAAGATCAAGTTTCTCTGAATCCAGCCCCGAAGTCACATACGCCGAGAAAACGGACATCAGCTTCTTCCGAAGATCTTCGGCTCTTCCACCTTTGTAAATAGCTAAAACAATAGCTAATCCAATAAAAATATCGAGCGATTACGGCGATTGAAGATCAATTTTGTTGAGGGAGGTTTTGAGTCAAATGGATACAAACTTTCTTAAAAATAAAAGTCGTGAAACAATCGAATACAACTTTATATTTTTCACTATTAAAGTAAATTATTTGTAAAAAGATATAATGCTTGGAAGGACGCAGATTACGCCTTGTGGTAATAAAATAATCTCGTTTTCAGGTTTTAAGATGACTTATCAAAAGCTTTTTCAGTCGAGTGCAAATGCAGAAGGGAGCTTGACTGCAAGACATAGTTTTTTTTGAAAGCATCGGGTTTTTGTCTTTTTTGTCTGACAGGGCCCTCAGAGCTAAAAAGTGGGTCCATGTAATTGATCAATACCTCGCAAAGTGCTACGTCTGCAAATCATCTTTCTTCTTAGTTAGCTCTGCGACTATCACCTGATATTCTTCAGGACTTCGGAGAAGATTCGCCTTCTGATTCGCTAAGTCCTGAAGTCTGTCGGATAAGCTCTTCGTAGACATCTTCAGCTCCTCTTCACGCTACGCATCGTCGTCTTCAACTCTTCGCACTGACGCCAAAGATCTTCATTCATCTTCTCGGTCTCCAGTCTTAAGTTAGTTGCGTTCCGTTCCTCCTGACAAATATTGTTTTTCTCTTCTTGTCAATTCTCCTTGCTGAAGTGCACGAAGGCAATCAGCTCTGCCAAGGACATCTTCTTCCCTGCCTCTTCTTCGTACTCAGCCCTGTTCTCCACCAGAAGTCTCAGCACTGGTACAACTATCTCTTTGTCGAAGAGCATCGCCCTCCAAAATATGTCCACGTCGCTAAGTGCTGGTGTCTCCGAAGTCCTTTCGCCTCCGAACTGCTAAGGTCGATGATCTCCTTCTTCGTTGATTTGACCTTCTTCCTCACCTTCAGCTTCTCTTGAGGCGTGGTAGGAAGACTCCTCTTCTTCTTGCTCATGTGCACCCCTGGTCTTCGCCTGCTACTAATACGTCATCCGCGGTTGCGCACCCTCTTATCTAATGTCTTCTTCTGCTAGAGCCTTCGACGAAATCTCCACTGGTTGTGCACCTTCATTCGGTGTCTTCTCTTCCTCTAATCGAACGGGCAAACGGTCTTCATCTTCATAGTCTTCGTCTTCGTCTGGACCGAACCCCAACTACTTTTGCTCACTCTCCAAAAGTCATCACATCCCGAAGTAGAAGACTGATACAAAACCACCCAAGTAAACATAATTTTGCTTGGCCCACAGACGTTACACTTCATCGCTGAAGATCTTCACCCAGTGCGCTTTCTTTCTCACGAATAGGTCCTCAAAGAAACAAACGTTTCACATCGACAAGTATGTCGTTCTCCTCAGACTCAGAATGAGCATCACAGCTTCGACGATCTCCCTCTTCACCGGATCTTTGTAAGCGACCAGCTTGTAGTCATTCGTTGGGTGAATCGGGTGGACGAAGAGTTCTCTGTAGTCTTGGTCTTCAATCGCGTGGGTCTTCATCGACAAATGATCGAAAAGCATATTCCTCTTCTCACCGGCTTCATCCAGAAAGACCTTTGTCCAGTTCTTCAATGTCCAGTTTCCTGATCTCGCATATTCGTCTTCGGTCGCATGGTCTTCGCACATCCTGATCTGGCTGATAAACTTGCTGGAAACTTGAGTCCATCCTCCCCATGTTAAGAAGGTTAACCTTAACTCTCTCAACTTCGGCCGAAGGTGCCAAAGTTCATCTTGGTTCAAAGGTTCTGATCCTCGATAACTTCGACGTTACTGACATCGTTCTCTACGAAAGTTGTCAAATTCGCTCTAACGAGATAGACTTCACTTGAGATTGACTTCGCTTGAATGCGATAGACTTCGCCTTAATTATCTCTCTTTTTCTGAACGCTGTCTTTGAGAATAGAAAATCGCTGTGCTCTAAAAGCGGATTTTGAATAATGAACAGATTTTCTGGATATAAACTTGGTTCAAACGTCCCGCACGTGCCGAAGTTGCTTCTCATTCATCGTCACAAGCCTGACAAAGGAGTGTGCAAACCATCTTCGCCTCCATCTTCCTAGTTCTTGTCACTCTTCGGTAAGGTAGTCTATCCTAACCTACTCTTACTTCGTAGTACTCCTCTATGAATTCTACCAACTGCTCTTGAAGAGACTAGAAGTCTTCCTTCTCTTCATCTTCTATCTACAGAGACCTTCCTACGAAGGTATTCTTCTGAAAAGTTCTCCTTCTCGAGAATTCTCTTCTTCCGAAGACTCTTCTTAAGAAGGCTCTTCTCTTCACAAACAGTCTTCTTCACTAAAACTAAGCTATACTTCTTCTAACTTCATTATTTCTTCTACAAACTTCTACATTTCAAGCATACTCAATCAAAAATTGGAAAAGTGAGCTTTACAATTATGCTAGTTGGATTGCGGCAGGTGAGATACTTGATACTTGCTCGAGAAGATCTTTCAAATCAAGTTGAGGGTAGGGCGCTTTGGACAAAGACAACTGACGGGGTATATAGATTTCTCTTGGAAGAGATTGTTTGTCGATATGGATGTGTGAGAAAGATCACTGCAGACCGGGAAGAGTTAGATGCATATGAGGCTCGTGAATTCTTTACAAAGTGTGGGGTGAGGTTATCACTGACAACTACTTACAACCCCAAAAGGAATGCCAAGAGCGAACGTGGTCATCCGCATATTGTGAAGGCTTTGGTGAAGGCTTGCAACGGAAGAGTGTGCGAGTGACCTCGACTCTTATCATTTGCATTATGGACCGATCGAACGACGCACAACTCGATAACAGATTATATGCTAGTAGAGCTCATCACAGGTCAGAAACCTATCATGCCGATTGAAGAATACGTTTTGACATGAAGTGTGTTACCTTGGGAGGACAATCTAACAAGAGAAGAACTTCTTGCTTCGAATTAGACAGATAGAGAGAAGTCTTGAGGATATCCACGTTGCTTTGGATAGGCTACGAGAAGCACGATTGAAGAACAAAGTCAGATTTGATCAATAACATCGTTTAAGACTTAGAGAAATCAAGGAAGGTTATTGGGTGTTAGTCTAGACAACCAGCATAGTGCACTATGAAAGTTTTTCAAACGATGGTTTGATCCGTGATGAAGAAGATTCATGACAATGCAACTTACGCCCTGCAAGAGTTGGACAGAACGAGCTTGAAGATATCAATGGCAGGTAAACGTGTCAAGATTTTCAAATAGAAAGATGAGGAGGTCGATCTAACAGATATCTTGACAGAATTTCTATTTGAGGATGAGGATTATGCAGTAGAGCTTGAAGATGAGGTTGACTATGATGAGAAGTAGGACGACACGGCGAGATGCGTGTTTGGTTCACTCTTTGGTTGGTATCTCTGGTACATACCGGAGGATGTACAAGTATAGAGAGGGTGGATGTCGTGTCGTGGACCGGCTCCTACCTGAAAATATATTTTGCTACTTATCATTATTGCTCAAAATACACTCATGAGACTAAAAATGAGTTTTTTGCACAACTTCGGATTTTCACTTTCATTACATGAATGGGTAGAGCTCGTTGTCAGCTTTCTATGAGCATTTCATCTATTTCATTTGGACGTCTGTTGGAGAAGTTACGAGACTCGAAAGATTGGGAAAAGAAAGCTAGGCCTTAGCTTACGGATCTTTTGCACAACTTTGGATCTTCACTTTTATTGCATCAATGGGTAGAGCTCATTGTCAGCTTTTCATGGGCACTTCGTCTATTTCATTTGGACGCTTAGTGGTGAAGTTACGAGACTCAAAAGAAGGAAAAATCAAGCTAGACCCTAGCTTACTATTGTTGATTGGGTATTTGAAGCTCCTGACGCTATACCAAGGACGCAAGAGGTCTGCTTGCTCATTATCTATGAAAACTTGTACGTACAACGACTAACGTAAGGAGGCAACTTAAAGGATTAGCTTGTTGCTGACTTGTCGGTGGACGATTTGGAGAATTGGGAAGTCTAATGCATGCGTGCAAGGTGTCATTGGCTTCAGATCTTTGCAGGCTACGCGTTGGTTAAGACGGTTCATGAAGAGGCGGATCGAGGAGTGTGTTCTAGGAGAAATTGAGACGCATGGAAGGTTTTGAGAGTGCTTTAGTGACCTATGAAGGAGAGTTGGACCGGAATCTAAACTTGCTGTCCTTGGATCCATTGGGATCAGAACGTCGAGTTCTTCAGGAAATTGAAAATGATACGAAGTTTCATCAGACGATTTGGGAGTTCTGGTTGAAATTGACTCGCTCAGAAATGCTTACGTCAGTTTTTCGTTATCTACGACTTGAAATTGGGTTGTCCTTCGTAATTGGTGAGTCAAGCTCTTCGTTCTTGGTGCCTATGCGATCAGGGAGTTCTCATCTACGCATAAGAGAAGACTGTATGTGGATTGGATTGTTGGTTTGGGTGTGATGAGCGAGTTTGAGCCATAGGGAGTCGATTTACGTTAATTTTTTATTTCTTTCGATTAAATTTCTTGCGTGGTTTTGCGAGAGGAACTCCAAACAGCTTGTTTGGAGTCTCGTTGGGTTCAGGGTGACTAGCTCTCCCTACCAGAGAGACAAATATCAGATCAGACGATCCGTTTGGACGGTGTGTGCAATTTTAAGTCGTAGGGAGGAGTTTTTGAGAGTTCGGTCACTTACGATAAAAAATTGACGATATCTCGGCTGTCAAGAGTTGGATCTGAAGGTTCCTTTGGCCAACAGAGTCAGAGAAGAAGACCCTATCGACATCTGAAGACCGTTTGGTAAAAAGAGAAAGTTATCAGATAGATCTTTTTCGATTCTTTCGCTACGGTTTTTATTCTTTTTGAGTTCGTTCGAGATCTAGTTGGTTACGTACAGCTTGTGGTAGCTAGCTTTAGCTAAGGGCATGTACATGAATATGGTTTGGACTTGGGTTTGAATCGTGTGATATTGGTGCATCTCTTTTTGTTAGCAAAGGGATGTTTCTCTTGCTTGGAGCTACGCTTCGATAGTTTTGGTCTGGATTGAGATTCAATGGCTCGTTTTAGAGAGATTGGTGCAGATTACAAACCGCTCAGGTTTGTTTCTACGTTTTGCATTCTTTGAGAAGAATAATTAGGAGTGTATATAAAGTAAGAATCGATATACCTTGCATTCTCGTGGTTGTTTCTCTTTGTCTTGTCTCCGTTCGACACACTACATCTCCATAGTCAGGATCCTTGCGTTTTCTTGGACAACCTTCATGCATATCTGACATGATAACGTGAATGTAATGTATGTTGAATCAGTATTCAGTATTTGCATAATGTGTTTTTGGTATGTGTTTACAAGTATCTCTTTGTCGAAAAAGGCTAAAGTTGAGTGGAGCTGTGATCATATGATAATTTTTCTTGAGTTATGTGAGGACGTCTATTTCAATCACTGCAATCAAGGCTACATCAAGATCTAAAAAACAAGTGGGATGGTATGCAAGAAATATAGGTCTAGAAAGATTAAACGAAGTCAAACTGGAGCAGAGCCAAGTACATGAGAATTCTATGAGAAGATGCATAGGATTAGAGGACCTTCCCTCAAAGAGATAAGAATTCCAAGTATGTGATGGTGGTGCAAATATTCCAGATTCCTCTGATACTTTTTTTTTATTTGACAGATGATCCAACTAATGTGAATGAAAGACCATCTGAAAAGGTCAAAAATCCAAATCTTCATTCATACATGGCTGAGCTACATTCTGATGATGAAAGAGAACCACAACCAGTACTTCACACACCTTCTGTAGAAACACCAAGTGCAACACATCCCATCAGTCCAAGAAGTACAGCATGCAATCAACATGATGTTGCTGGTCAGCGCAACATGAAGAGAAAGACCTCAAGAGACAGTGAAGACTACATTAAATGTTGCATGATGGAGTTTACCTAAGTGGTGAAGGAGAGAAATGATGAAAGAGCTACTCAAGAAGATCGTATGTTTCGATTGATGGTTATACAATTTGACTTGATGAGTCAAATGATTGAATTAAAGCATATGTAGTTGGAACTCATGAGGAAAATAACCAACGTGGACCATCAAGTTGAGTAAATAAATCTTTTCTTACTCAAACTCTGTTTTGTATATCTAGATGACCATGAGTGACGTTGAAATGTTTGTACAAAGCTTGTCGTACTGATTCACCTTTGGCTGTACTACATTTATCAGCTGCAGATCCTGGATGCGACATGACATGTATTGCATTCATCCTCTCATCCACTATATTTGCATCATTTGGTAAGGGTTCTCCTTGTTGAAGCACACAGTTATGTAAAACTCTGCATGCTAATACAACATGCGACACAATTTCTAGTTGCACTAGACAATCTCTTAAGATGCTCCATCTGCTTTTCATTGTCCAAAAGTATTCTCCACTCCAACTCTTACCTTTGATATATGATTTTCAAAGACAATTTTCATATGTTCTCTTTGATATCTATGCCGATGTCAATGTTTCAGTAACCATTGTCTCAACGGATATGTTTTATCACTTAGTATCATTGACAGAATCACTTGTGTTCTGTTGTTCTCCAATGGTAGAACAAGTGATGGTTCATTCAATGCTGTCCTTGATTCCAATGCTTGATATAACTTTGATTGTCTCAATGTGCAGCGTCATGAAGTCCAAAATTCTTAAAGTCATAAAACTTGAGGTCTGAATCACATAATCCTTGAAAAAGTACAGAGTAGTCAGAGTGTCTGTTTCGATAGTGTTCAGAAAAATATCTTCTAGGTGGTTCTATTTTCAATTTTACATGAGTATCATCTATACAACCAATGATTTGTGGAATACCACAGATTTGAATAAACTTCAACATACTTTTTGTACATTCATCTGTTGTTGACCATCATATACATCTTGGATAACATTTTGTCTCTACTTGATAGAATATCCACAATGATAATAGTGTATTTGATGATAGTTGACTCACCAAGGCAATACATATCACTAAGAGTGCTAAGTAGACTGTTATATGCAAGCTGATACAGAACTACAACTACACATTTTTCCAGCTCAACTAGTTTTCTAGCAAGTGACCAATTAGACATTGTTGGCATGAATGGTTCTATCTCGTCAACCAACATTTTGAAGCTTGTATATGACATCTGATATCTTTTTTCTCATATGCTGATCCAGAAAATCAGATTGGATTATCAAAACCTGTTTGAATAATCTCCCACTAAGTAAATTATTGGAGTATCATCCAAAAATCTCATGAACGGTTCACTTGAGGTTGCTGAATACTCAACTCCACCATCAACAACATGTTCCACATCTCAACAATATTTTTTTCTTGACATAACTCTATGAGGACAGGATACAACTGTAGAGCGGAGGATGCTGATTCCAACAAGCTGCTACTCACAAAAAAAGAGATGCAAATGATAAAGATATTGTCGTTCATGTGTTTCTGTATTATGTGCTTTAATCTTAACTCTTATTTTAATCTGTTAGAACAGGTCTTTTGTCTATGGCTGACCTATACCCCAAGTCACAGATAACCTCTGAGGTTAATCCAAACAGTTCAAAGGAAAATGCATTCACACATAGTACCAAAGATTCTCATTGCAACTCTATTTTTATTATTTTTAGTGCCAGTCGTACATCAACTTGACATACGTCTTGACCTTGATGTGAATGTCTCTTTTGTCTCATTCACATAGCTTGAATTGCTTCCGATGAGTTGCTACATGACAATCTTCATGAAGATAAGAGTACAATCGTTAGTCTATCAAGCGATCAGAAATAAGTCTGGTCAAAAATATTGAGCAATACAGAATAATTTGGGATGGCTTCGATATACGTTTAAAACTTATTTCATGAATTATATTCACCACCGCTAGGAAAGATTTTCATTAAAACCGGAATTTCGTTAGTCTCTATTCTCTATTGACTGCAGGACGTCCACTTTAATTACCACACTCAGCGATGTGAATCGCCCTTCTGTCTGCTACAGTGCTACTTCTGTTTGTTCTGCCTGCCCTAATCTGATTTAATCTAATCTACTTTGCTTTTGTCCAGAGTCCAGAGTGGGGAGGAAGAGATGAAAAGTCGACGGTCCGATGACGACGTCGGCGACTTGTGCCCTTTGGTTCTTGTCTTCGAGCGTGACTTCCATTCAATCGTTTCGGTTATCGAGATCCGCAAAAGTAGGCAGTTGCCGAACCGATGGCCACTGAAGCACTCGTCTCTCGCTGTGTACAATAGCCATTGCCGTAATATACTAGAACTGCACTCCCTGCCTTCCAGCTCGAGGAAACGAGGGGAAAGATCGAGGACACGTAGCTACGCTAGGGTAGTCGACCGTCCCACTTGCACAGTAGCGGCGTGGTGTGTTTCTTCTCGTCCCCGAATTTCCACATATGCTGCTGCTGTTGCCGCCCACCAAGCAGCAGTGATAGGATCGGATCGGAACGGGCGGTATGATCGTGGGGCGATGTGCACTAGGTAGCAATCTTCCTGACCAGCTCCCGAAGTCCCCAGTCGACGTTCCGCTCGCTTTCATCACAGCATGTACATCGCAAGGAATAGCTAGCACGTCAGTGGTGCTCCACCTTCTGAATCACTACACACGCTCCCACTAATTAATGAGAAGTTTTTATTGTGCTGCTGTTGTACAATTCAACTGTATAGAGTTGGAAGTCCCGTCTATCGGCTTGTGCAACATTACCCCTCGAAGTTTTATTTGCAGAGTTCAAGGAGTGTGGGATCAACCAAAGAATAACTATGCCGGTGGGGGAATGTACAATACTCTTGGACTAGCTAATTGAGTGATTCATGCCCCTCACGACAACATCACTTTTGTCTAGGATATTGATTGTTCAGAGGTTCATCCGTGTAGGAGTGGCAGATCCTCAGAAAGCCAACAAGTCATTGAGTTTCGTCTACAGTAACTACTCATGATCGAGGAGTTAGTTATCTCCGATCTCCATCGTTTCTATCAAGCAGGAACCGGTGCTGCTTCACCCATCAGGTCGTATCTGTGGGTTCAAGAGCATTTACCGATTCATTTCAATTTCTTTCGTTTCAATGTTGAAGTTGGTTGACTGGCGGCTCAGGAACAATCATCAGACTTGCTATAACGCAAGTATGATGATGATTCGCGTCAGTTAATCCCGACCGTCGGACCCGAGTAATCGGATGCAGCATCTTGTTTCGAAGAAAAGGCGAGACCTTTCGCCAGAGCTCCGATCGCATTCTCATCTGTTGAGGATTCATCCAGAGTCAACCGACCACCTGTTCCGAACGAATTTACTACACACAATTCCTACTTTGTGCGTTTGTGGACTACAGGTTACATCACGAGTCACGTACTGCACTGTGCGCACTAGCTTAGCTCGTTACGGCCGAAAGGTTTTAATTGTGACTTCAGATGAAAAGTTCATCAACTCTTCTTCTAGCTCCACACGTAAGTCGAGATCTCGTCTCGTAGGCAGTTTTCCACAGCATTCTCGAGATCAGTTAGATCCTGAGTACAATCTCCGGCTCCAAGGATCGGACAGAAAACACTTTCTTTCGTCTACGTACTCACCTTCTGTGGAAGTTTAGGGTTTAGGTCCCAAAAGCTCGACCTTTAAAGGTTAAAAAATTGGCGAACCTCGTATTATATACTTGAGTACGAAGAAAGGGAACGGAGGAGCCTATCTGAGACAAACTAAGCTCCGATCCAAACAGACTTGGACGGCTGAGTAAGCACTTATTCGGACTTTGATGGGGGGCAACGTCATCCATTCTGACGTTGGGTGGATCAAAGTCAAATCTGCACCTGTCGATTATGCTGTTGGAACCACAGAAAACAAGAAAAAGGGCCAAACGCTTGACATTTCTCTACCGGGAAAGAACATGTGAGGAGGTTGAGTGCTTCCATATCCAATGCTTGCTAGCTAGCAAAACGTGTGGGACTTACTTTTGTGGACGAGCCGATTAGGCAATCAACCGAGCAATGACACGATTTGAGCTAGGAGGGTGCAACAGTAATGATCGTAGTAGCTATTCGGAACACACACGCCTGAAGAACTAAGCTTGACGGAATGTAGGTAACGAACCCATGTGGCCAAGCGAAGCACATGGCCAGGCGATGTAGATCTAGAAGTTTTGGAAATAATTGTTCTCCACCTCACTCCACGTAGAGCAGAGCTTTGGAATCACATGGTCTGCATTTAGAAGGTTTTGATATTCCTTTGTGGCCGTGGGCTGAGAACGATCCAGTACACGGCTATCAAATTTATTGCCGTAATTAAGAGCTCACGAGATTCTCGACAGGATTCTACAGGATCCATGTTCAAATTGCTAGAACAAACAAGACTCATGTAACAGGTATGTGCTGTCTTTCGAGTTCAACAACACTGGCGAACTCCAGTAAATTAAAAGCATTTGGCCTGGTTCGCATGCAACAAGCTGAAGATGCTGTCAACTCATGTCCATTGTCCACACCCCATTTCTTATTTAGTTACGTTAGTGATATGCAGAAATTTTACTATCTGATAATAAGCTTTGGCCGACCTCCCAGGACTTACTCGTCACTATTCCTCTTCCATACGATACAAATTAGCTAGTGGAATCTCCTAAACTCTAAAGGTAGCGGGTCTCGAAGATTTTACAACAACACTACATTGGATGATTGGACAAGCCGAGGTAAGCTGGGGTAAAGAAGTCGTTAAAAGTCTTAAAGGTCAACGGGAGGTTCTGTCTAGGTTTATGGGCAGTATAGACAAGAAACATCTTTCAAGTCCCAACTTTGTGTCCAGAGAGACATGTTCTGCAATCTGATTTTGCCGTATTCAATGCTGCAACATGTGAGGAATTATTTCCTTTGCCTGTTTAGATTCCATACAGCCTGAAACAGGTATCTACACTGATTCTACAGTGCCTAAAGGAAATCCAAATTTGGAAAGAAGCATTCACTAGGACAGATAACTGGTACAGTTGGAAGTATTCAACTTGCTATGCAGAAACTGAAATTAGTGCAATCATTCCGATCTCTCGTCCCTAATCTTATCCGTTTCATATTTGGTTTGAAGGGAGCACCAGCACCCCAGTTACTCCCATGTAGTAAGAAAGGTAATGGATGCGAAAGTCAGGATAATTTAAATAATTCCTTTGTAACTACGTAGTTCGGATGAATCAAGCCACAATATGAACTATAATGTTCCCTTGGAAATTTATTCTCCAATAGCTCGAGATAGTTCTTGTTTGATAGTTATTGTTAGAACTGCTTTGCAATTGTAGTATATGGTTTGTCTTCTTGTCCTCGTTCTTCATCACGTTTCACCGAGCAGGCGATTATTACAAGAGCGAAATCCGATGCTTTAGTTGTATACAGCTCGTCGGAAAGAAATTATTAAGTTTTGTCCAACGCTATCGGTCAACCAGTGGGAGGTCTGTTAGTTTTATTCGAGTCCTACCTTCTGGGTAACATTCGAAAATCGATGAGTGGAGGGGGCGGTGGGGCGGGGGCTCCTGGCACTGCACCGAGCAGACTTGACGAGTGTGGGGTCTGTACTCTCCAAAAGCCTGCCTTGCCTGCAACCGGTGTTGACTTTGAGGAGAGGAAGATCTGCGTACAGCGTACCTGCTTTCTCCATGTCCAAAACTTAGCATCTTGTCGTGGTAGACAGCCCAGGCCTCACAAGTGTCACAACATTACCTTTTAAGCTAAACCTTATTTTCTAACCTATCCATGAATTACGCATCTGTATGCAGTACTTACATATTGCTGTTATGCTGGTTTCAAGATCAAGTGACAATGTGTGGACTTGCCACCTGATACATTATAGCTACCTTGCAACCCATCGCTACCTACTGTAGTGTCGACATTCACAAAATACTAGGCTACTTAAGCACGTTATCGTCAAGTCAATGATGATCTTGACCTGGGACCACTAGTACTGGTGAGATCTAAAATCGGGGTAAGTACTGTAACACATGTGAAGGAGGAAGGTAAGTGGCCAAAGCACTGTGACATTTTGAAGGCCTACAGCTATCTAGATTCTAGATATATATACGCAACATCATGGATGGCTACTTACAATTAATTAGCCCACAGTGAATCAACGGACATGAGTTCAGTTGACTTAGAAACTTGACAAGAAACTTTAGGGAAAGGAGACTCTGAGGAATGAGGTCATGGAAAGAACGGCCGACAGCTCCCTACCGTAGCGCTAGTAAAAGACAAGTCTTCTTGGTGACGAGACCCTCAAAGAAGAATCGAATTACGGGCATGCCTATCTCATTAAGCTTTAGTGGATCAAATCGATAAGCTACCTTCATGATCAGCTGTTACTGTTTCTTATGTATGCACAACTATCAGCCTGCAAGCAGGCAGGGACGGAGCCACGTATTACTTGATGTGAATATAAGATCTCATACCTGGGCGTGGACCCAGACGAAGCTACTAGCTAGAAGGTGAATACACACTGTCAGTATATAGATTTTTCTTGACTTAGATCTAGAGACTCGGAACTTGGCGATCACAAACCCAACATGTTGATCAACAGTCCTTTGAAGCTGTTCTGAGTAGGGTGCACTATGCAGAAAATGAATGATCTCAGCTGGATATATATGAGTACGTACAAAACGCAAGCCAAAGTGAGCCGAAAGGAACAGTTGCATGTAGCTAGTGCATGCAATAATCGCTCGGTAGATGATCTGCCAAGGCACTAGCTCGCTAGAATGGACGGTCTCATGAGGTTTCCGGGGTCTCAGTAAGAACCAAGTCCTGACCTGATTACGATTTTGTCGTCTTCTTGCTTTTCTCTCGACTCTCGACAATTACAGTCCTGTAATTGTAAGATATGAGATTCCTAAATCTCATATTTTACATCATCTTTACACCAAACACCGTTGCATGATCATGAAGCGGAGTAGCTGATAGTGTTTCAGGACAGTCTTCTTCCAATTTCTTCCACAGTACTAGTGACTACTTCCTACGATGTTAGCTACCTAGCCACTGCAGGTCAACGAAATATTCTAGTACTAGCCAGGCGGATCTCTAAACCACCGTCCGTCTCATCTGCTGGCCAGCCTCGATCTGAACTGAGGTCTCTTGCACCAAGTCAATCGTATAGAATATACACTAACCACCATGCTGCAGCTGTCGAAACACTTTTACATATCCGTGGGTAAGTTATCATGTAGAATCTGACAAGGACTGATCCTCTGGGTCCATATTATATAGATTAATGTCGCATACACATTATGATGTCAGGCGCTCAGAGCTCATGGTCGACTGTCGTTTCTTCTTGATAATTATCCTGATTTGACTTTGTTAGACTCTGAGTGCTATTGTAGAAGCATCAGGCGCAGTTTCCAGCCTCTACGAAAGTCCAACTTTCGGATCACGGTGCAACGTTGCTATCCAGTACGAGCTAACACCAGTTCAGTCTGGCCTCCTTGTTTCAGTCAACAAGAGCCAGTGCATACTAGCTAGCTAGAGACGCAACTGTCCCTGAGTTGGATCCTAGATCTAACACGGCTGTTTACGTATCTGATGCGTACTTCACGGGTACGTTTACGGATCTGATGCGTACTTCATGATTTTCAGTAGCTAATCTCTGACCATTACAATTCTGACCTCAGTACCTTCCACAATAATGCGTTAACGTTTCTCAGGCCCTGGGTCTGAGTTTCATGAGAGTTTTAACTTGCAAGACTCCGACCTGTCAGTCGCATGAACAGCGGTCTTCAATATCTGACGCTTCGCCCCTGCAGGCTTTTTGGTGGTCATTAGATTCATTTGCATATGCTCAAGTTTCATCTATTGCCCTTTCTGTCCCTAACTTCCTAAGTAAACACGCTTCATGGATTCAACGAGAACGATACGAGTTAAACTTTGCAGAAAATATGCACGAAGCCTCACTGCATATGCCCATAGAAACTGCTCGTGTATAAACTTACGACCGTACAGATTTTAACGGTGCGTCTGCGTATACTAGGACAATGAAATTCTCCTACAGACAATCGGTATATATTTCATAGACTAACTTCAACGATGAGGACATGACTGAAGTTGTCTGAAGGACTGGATGGTAGTCAAGAAAGAGCTGAAAACCATGGTTTATATTTGCTGGGGTAATTCAGTTGGATACATGACCTCAACCGGACCTTGCTTGACACAGTACTCCAAGTCTCTCACAGGAAGAAATCATGCAGAACCCAGGATGGGAAAACTCCCACCTTCAACTGTAAGTTTACAAAGAAGTCGGAAAAGCGGCTGACCTTGGGATTTGACACAGGCATATAATATGTGTAACGGTGTAAAATGCGGAGGTGTGATGTTCGAGTGTTTACCTTAGACCATTGCAGGTGATTCCACGCAATGTCAGTCTGCACAATAGTTAACTCCACTACATTTCGCACATACACTGAAACCGGTAGTATACACCTTGTAGAAACCAGAGCCCAATCACATCCATATCGAAAATTACAAAGTTTTGAAATCTTATCATCCAGACAAAATACCATGCATGATAGCCAATATGCAAATATGAGTTTAGGCAAAAGTAAGAAAGTTTTAGGTGGACTTGGTTCAACTGCAAAACAGAGTTTAGAAATAGTAAAACTCTCTAGACACAACTGAAATACAGTTTCAAAACACAGAAATTGTACCAGCAAAGAATGTAACACTCTACTCTTGTCTAGTTTTGAGACAGTACTACAATTTAAAATCTTACTAAGGTAAACTGAGGTAGATTTTACATCGTAAGATCAGTAATATTATATCTATCACAGAATGTTTTCAATTGTAAACAAACTGTTCTAATTGTGCTGATACTTTCCATTGAATGGTCCGTCCAGCTTCAGAACTTTCACGCGGTTCTAGACTATTGACTAGTTGTAACAATCGTTTGATAGCATAGGTTACATCAGCAGGACTTGCATTCAAAACTCTCTATCGAAATTTTCTCAACCAGGAAACATGGACTACACCACATGATGATGAGTTCGTTGCTGTAGGTTCTGTTTCCTCCATGTCATGCCATCTGGTTCATCTTCAAGGATCTCCTCAATCCTCTGATCTGGTCCATCCAGATCTCTGTAAAAAGCACACTTCTCGAACTTTCTGCTCTGTAACTGAGGTGATTCTTTGACTATCATGATATCGTTCTCTTCAGGATACGGTGGCGGATGTCCTATTGAACCAAGGTCTAATAAAGAACGTCTCTCTCTACCATCGGTAACCTCCAAGGTCAAGATAGGTCTCTCCTCACACTGAAAAATTTACCACCTAGATGTGCAGCAGGTCGAAAGTTATCAGAGCTAGGTGGTAGCCGATCTAAAGTTATCAGATGCATGACTTCTTTCGATCGAACTCAAAAGCTGCATGCCTGATATGCATCGATAACCTCCAATAGACAAGTTCCCATTGACACTATTGTTGTAAAGTCATCTGAACTCCACAAATATCTCTGCATGATCATGTAAAGTATGAAGAAAAATCATTTGAATCTGACCTTTCCAGTTCCATTGTGTTCTTTGTGACTTCGCAGAATCCTCTAAGATGATAACATGATCATCTTTGCGATAAACGTCATCAGCACGGAATCTGGCACTTATGAAACATTGGGATGGGTTTCACGCGACATGCCCGAGTTACAGAACAACATGGACAGTTGAAGTGAAGATTCTGAACGCTGAAACTCATTCAGGATTGCCTAACATGATAACACTATTCATTCCTGTTTCCAAGTTGAATGCTGAGATGAACACTGTACGTCTTGATTATATTTTTGAGCCTTTCATTCAAGAATTGCAGGTGCTTTTTGTGGATAGATTGCGAATCAGTTGCGAATATCTATCAACACAGTTAGATAGTGTGATACCTCTATCTCAGAGGACAACTATCAGAGCCATCATGATGTTGTTTCCTGTAGATTATCCAACACAGTGCAAAGTTGGTGGGTCCCTAAAGCTCTAGAAAAACCCAACGCAGTCTCGTTAATAACAAAGGGGTTAATGGTGGAAAGAAAATATGCCAAAAAGTTGTAGCAATGGAGGTAAAGCAGAAGATGTGTTACAAGTACTAGGTGAAGATTCCGTAAAATCTTTGGACGTAACTTTTCAAAGACTCTTTCCTCTTACGTTTAACGCTATTTACTTTGTGCAATACATTCCTGTTATAATTCAGTTCCTTGAATCTCTTAAGGAATTCATTTTCATTAAATCCCAGGTAGATATGATTGCGGGTGTTAGATTGACATGACTGTATCAGTTTTCTGACCGCATGTTTCAACAAACTGAGGAAGATCCTCTCCCGGTCAGGATCATTGTCTTCTTTGTTCGCATGTGATACTGCTTCAAATTGCTTAGTGAAAGAATCGACATTCTCTCCATCTCCATCACTATCTGAATCTTCAGCATCAAATTTAGGATAGTTTTGACGAGTGAACGGTGACGCTCCTGACGGTGGTGGTACCCTTGTCATCAGATGAGGTACTGTCGGAAGTGGGACTGATGAGTGCTGCTTCCACCTGTATATTTGTTGTACTGGTAAAGATGAAAGCACCACTGGTCTAGTACTGAACAAATTTCCTGTTGGCTGAAGAGTCAGATTAGCAAGAGCATTTACAACAACGTTACTTGCTCTTATATCAAGAAGATCCGCTTCGGATGAATAGACTTCGGTCGAATGATCTTCAATTGATTTGCTCTCTTCTCCGTGAACTTCGTCTTTCTTCTTTGGTGAAGACGATGTGGAGGTCTTTTGGCTCCATAATTTGAAAAGTGATACTCCTGGAGTCCCGTGAGGTCTGAGATTCAGGATTTGAAGCGCAGGTGATCTCAACGGCAACAATTCTCGAATTAAATCATCTCCCCTCTGTTTCTTCAGGAGTTCCACAAAACTTGTGATTGCTGGTCCATGTTTAACGATCAATTCTAAGGCAGCAATTTGGATCGTCCGCAAGAGTAGTCAAAATATGAGGTTCAGACTTCTCTGAACTTGAAGATGAAGATGGAGATTGGAATAGCTCCACTCTTTGAAAAGAAGGAGTTTCTTCTATATCTGTCTCTTCGTCTTCAACTTGAATACCCTTGTCTTTATGTGTTGGTTCGAACAGAGATTCAAGCAAACTTGTGGTCTTTGAAGGGAATGGTAGCCATGAGATGTCTTTAGACGAACTCTCTTCACTTCTCCCACTCGAGCTTGGAGATCCGATATCAATCTTCTTCTTCCAATATTTATGCTCGTCCTTCTCGTACTGAGTTCATGGTGAAATAGGTATTGAGCTTCTTTCCCTTCAGATAAACTTTTTATCTCCTGCCACTTCTGAGATGCTTGATGCCTTCGCTCCTTTGTTGCTTCCTTCTGGCATTGGACTTCTTCCAACAGTTGTTCACGGACCAATCTCCTTTTCAGCGCTCGCTCGTCTTTTGATCTTCTTTAGAAGGCGCTCCTACTCCCCCCGACATACATGTCGACGGTTACAATATACTGAATTCAAGTAAAAGTTATATTTGTATCCTCGGCAGCGGCGTCAAAAGTTTGTGTCTTTCTATACGTAACAACCCAGAGAAACACAATATATTAGAAATAGTAAATTAAGGATCGTTCTCACGAAGATACAATTAATAATTACACAAACAGAGTACTACAACGTCACAATGATAATTCTAATGATGTTCTGTTATTCTCACAGAATAGAATAATATCCGGATGAGAGTTTGATAAGAAGATAGATAGTCTGATAAGAAACCAAATCCAAGCATAAATCAAATACAAATAACAATGAAATAGTTCTTGATCAAGAACCCTTCCATCAATACAAACAAAAGATTCAAGAAGACAATGTGTGAATGAATGAAGAATGTAAAATACTGCTGAAATGTTACTAGTCTTCTTCTGAAAAGAGAGTAGAATACAGACTTCACATCAAAGCTCAAAGAATAAACCCCTACTCTTTCTAAGGAGTGTTCTTCCAACTAAATCCTCACTCTTAAAGACCCCACTTATTTGAAGAAGGCATTCTCAAGAAGAAGCTACCATCTTCCAAACTCTCCTTACAATTTAACTTATCTCTTCCACTTCACAATAACTGATTTGTTCTCAGATCTTCGCTGTCACGTCAGTTTGAGCACCTCGCTAGGTTGACCGAGTGCGGAGTGACGAATCCTCGTAAGGCCGTTAGTGCCGTTAGGGCGAGTTGGTGGGAGAGCCCACTAGGGGTATACTTTGCAGGTAGGGCTTGGAGGCCTTAGATCTTCAAGTTGAGCCTTCAAGCTCCAGGCTATGGTGGATAGTCTAGTTGAGTGTAACCCGGATTCTCTTCGAGCATAGAGTGGGTTTGGCTTGACCGTTTGTGAGTAATCTTTGTTGCAGTGTTGGAGATGGTAATTTCTCTGTTCAGATTACTTGAAGAATTGAGTGCAGGTCGAGGCGGAGTTCAGTAAGATCTAAAATCGTCCGTTGGTATCTTCGGGCGTTGACGTTCGTGCTTGATTGATTGGACCTGCGATCGAGGTGTGTGGGCGCATGGTACCTTGCTGTTCGCAGATTGATTGTTGTTGTGGAGTCGAGTGGAGATTTTCTGTCATACGGAAGCGCTGCTAAAATTTTGCAGAATGTTCTTGAAGTGATCTGTTCGGACCGGAGTGCGCATTTGGGCGTGGCAGACGGAGTACTGTCAATGTCAGACCGGAGTGGGCTCTTTAGAAGCACACTGGAGAGACGATTCTAGTGCACCAAGTTCCATGGAGTTTGGCCGAGCATCGAAGAAGTTATGGCATGTCGAAGTTCGCTGCCATGTGACATGAAAGTGCAAAAAGGCTAGTTACGTCAGATTTTTGTGCCATTTCGTGTGGAAACTCGAGTTTAGGAGTTTTGTTGTGTGTGTGTGTGCATTCTTGAAGTGTGTATTGTGCATTCACGAACTGTGAATCCATGTGTTGTTGTGGTGTTCGGGTTGACTTTGGGTGTTCTTGCTGTTTTACGTTAGATTTTTGCTTACTCGTGTGCACCCGCAAGATGTTTTTGCTGTTTTGGAGCCTCTTTTGGTGCAATCCTGTGCAATTGGAAGTGTAGTCGAGCCTCTGTTGGTGTGTTGTACTTGTTCTACTCTACTCCAAGCGGAGCGGAGCGGAGCGGAGAGTGAGCAGGAGTGGAGTGCGTGTGTATTGTGCATTTGTGAACCTGTTGTCGTGGTGTTCGAGTTTGCTTTGGGTGTTCTTGCTATTTTACGTCAGATTTTTGGTTACCCGTGTGCACCCGCAAGCTGTTTTTGCTGTTTTGGAGCCTCTTTTGGTGCAATCTTGTGCAATTCTAAGTGTAGCCGAGCCTCTTTTGGTGTGTTGCATTCGTTCTACTCTACTTCAAGCGGAGCGGAGCGGAGAGTGAGCGGGAGTGGAGTGCGTGTTAAGAGGTATTTCGAGGTGCGTGAGTGCGGAGGGGTGAGAAGCGGAGTGTGAGAGTGTGGAGGCGGAGCGGAGCCCGAGCCCGAGCCCGTCGCAAGCCAGCTTGCTGACGTGCGTGTGAGAGGTATGCAAGTTTCAGTTGTGTGAGAAGATAAAACCAACTGTTCACCCATCCCAACACTATTTCTGGACTTGGACACTTAACTCTGTAGTCTTAGCTTTGGCTTTATCACTAAACCAATAACTCTTAGTGTCTTATAGGGATGCGTGCAAGTACTTATGGACTTGTATAAAGTAGTAGGAGACCTTTTCGCATGTTCCTAGAGGAGTGGTAGCACGACCTCACAATATTAGGGGGAAGCTATAGTTGTGGTAGTGTTTGTCTATACCGTAGAGACGCGTATTGAGACAGTTGATGGCAGTTGTCTTGGGTGAGCTAGTAGAGCTACCACGTAGATATCTTTGGAGCTACTAGAGGTGTGGACATCTAGTTAGTGAGCTTCAGTAGTAGTTACGACGGTTGGAGATCATATATTGTGCATGTGGTCATCGAAGAGGAGACGTCAGTCCGTGTGAGGTTGGATTTCTCTTTATGTGAATGTTTGAGTGTGGAGGGTTATCGTTTGGACTTCTTGTGGTTGGAACCCCTCCATATTCTGCTTCTTGTTTGTGCACCGCGTTTGTTTGTGTTGGCGTTTGATTTCTGGAGTGAGTTCACTCCAGTGTACTGTCGATAGTGAGACTGGAGTTACGGACCAATCAGATTATCTTTGTTTCTCTCACGATGCGGTTGGAGTGACGATCAACAGACCGTGAGAGTTTGTCTGTGGTGATGGTAGGTACAGGTTGCCCTTACCTTGACCGTCCTAGTAGGAGATAAGTGAGCTCAGTAGGAGCGGGGTTAGACAAGTGGTGGTTACGGTGGTGACGGAGATTTTGACATTCTGGTTGGAGAGTGTGCTACCGAGATTCTCTCATCACGGAGTTCTCGGGAGATTCTGGTGGAGACTTCTCGGACAGTGGGTATACACGAAGTGGGATGAGGTACCGACTACCTACACCATTGCCGTCAGTTGTTCCAGAGGACGAGTCAGACGCAAATAGTGCATTTTCTGGTGGTGAGTCGAGTGTCACCACACCGTTGTTGTGGAACATGGACGAGATCTATGGGGTCACGAAAGGACCTCGACGTTACTCGGATACAATGGGTACCATCGAGTTGGATAACTTCATCCAAGAGTTCGACAATTGGTGCGATCTGTAGTAGATGCGAAACCCACAGTTGTTTACACTCTTCATGACGTGGAAGGGTTTGTTCCAACACTTGGAGGGATCACCGATGGACAATTATCATGAGTTCCGGCGAGACTACAGTATGAAGATTGAGTTGTGGAGACAACATTGGTCTCCCAACTACGTTTACATCACTACTAGCGCAGTTTCAGGAGGTGTATCACCTACGAGTTTGGGTGCCAGTAGTAGTGATACATCCACAGATGACGGAGTACCTACTATTGGCGGTGCGTTCACTAGTAGTGGAGCATGTGGTAGTGTGAGCGAGATACTACCAGGGTTTAAACTTGTGGTTCCGTTCTTCTAGTGTTTGAGGAAGAACTTATCAAGGATAAGTTGAGGAGTCTGTAGGAGTTCCAGCGGAAGACTGGAGAGACCTACGCAAGGCGTTTATTCGCATGAGGCGGTTGATCATCGTTACTCAAGAGGTGACGGAAGCACAAGTAGTACAATTCTCGTATGAGATACTAGATCGGGAGCTGCGTAGGAGAGTCATAGATGTCACTCTTCTTAGAGATACTGCTCCGACGGTAGCGGTTGTCTTTGGTTTGGCTGAGCGGATTGAGCTCAACATGGTGGAGGAGAGGGTGGTGGTTGTTGGGTTCAGCAAGGAGACACCACATGGGGCGACCACCTCTTCTCGAAGATCACAGGCTACGCAACAACGTGGTGGTGGTGGTGGTAAGGATCGTGCGGAGCAGTCACGATCCCAAGGAGGGGTTGGAGGATCTAGTGGGCAGAAGTCCATGCCGTCCTTCTCTAGTCAGCAGCAAGCGGGTCCTTGCTGGACGTGTGATGGTCCTCATCAGCAGAAGGATTGTCCACAGAGGAGATGTGGTTATGAGACGTCAAAGACGTCTCAAACGGTACTTAGACAATGTGAGCATTGCGGACGACCTGGTCACAGTAGTGACCGTTGTTTTGATCTCCATCTCGAGCTACGGCAAGGGAAGGCTGATCGTGGACGAGGCGGAGGAGCTCAAGGAGGCCATGATGGTCGAGCTGGAGGTAGAGGTCCAGCACCTGGGAGAGGACCGGTCGGTCCACCGTCTGCAACGACGTCAGAAGCAAGTATGGCTGTCCGAATTGAGCACTTGGAGCAAAAGATAGCTAGTATGACTATGGCTCAGCGGAGATCTGGTGGAACAGAGGCTTCCACGTCTTATGGAGGAGAAGGAGGTGACTTCGACTTCATGGCTGGTGTGGCGCAGATTGAGACATCTGCGGTAATGACTCGAGGTGCAGTACGTGTTTCTGAGCCGCGAGGTGCGTTAGTGGAGTTGGATCCGCAACGCGGGGAGGTTGGTAGACAGGTCAGGCTTCCTCAATCCTTCACGTTATTGGAGACGTTGAGGACCACGTCTATGGTTCTTAAAAGATCTACCGATGATGTAGTGGAGTTGGAGGCATCGACATCCAGGAGTGGGGGTGATGTAAGTCAACCCTCGAAGTCTATGGATGCAATGTCGAACTCGATGTTGGGGGTGGCTACAGCAGTTTTGCGAGCCCCACTATTTTCAGCCACGGATATGAGAGCATTGGGAGTCAGCTTGGCTCCAGTGTTCCAGTTGACGGTCACGCTCAGTGAGAGCGAGGATGTTGTTACCTCTAGTGTTGAGGTGGTTCAGTGAGAGACGGTAGATGTGTCCATGGAGTTGAGGATCAAGACATCTACCAATGGTACTTGGCAAGCGGCGACTACAAGGTTAGATGAGTTACCAGTTAGGTCGGCGATTGATCGTGCTGGTTTGGTCCCAGGTGTGGTGTTGTTGGTCAACAGAAGTGGTATCTTCTGTTTGGTGACATCGTCAGAGAAGGTGTATCAATTGCAGAAAGTCTTGCTAGACTATAGAGCCCAACCGTTGATGTTGGAGAAGGCGGCGTGTATTGGCTTGGGTCTGAGAAAGTCCGAGGTGGAGAGATGTTCATTCCAACTACAGACATCTCTAGGGGGATCAGGAGGTACAGCTCTACAGATGACACGTGAGATGTTGACGGTGAGAGTTCGATGAGATCACCCCACGGATGACTTCATGGTGAGAGTCAATGCCATCATTACGGCCGTGGAGTCTTATGATGTATTGGTTGGAGGTGCTGTGTTATATCTTATGGGGTTCGTGATCGACTATTGGGCGGAGACAGCATCTTACAGATAAGGTTGGTAGTCCGGTGAGGGACGAGTGAGCCGCTTATCAGTGCGGTTCAGTGCTAGAGTTGGGACAACGGAGCCTACACCAAGGACGATGGTATCCGTTGCAAGGTTCAGTTCGGTCATCAATTGATCGGACGAGTTGTTAGAGAACAATGCCCATGCGGAGGATACTTCGGTCTTTGAGGAGATGGAGGACATGCCTAGCATGACTATGGTAGTATCATATGTCTTTGATGTTCCACTCTGGAGTTCGAGCGGAGAGTTGCAGCAGTATGCTGATCGGTTGGTGCAGCATGCTTGGAGTGAAGTCTTTGTACCACCAGTAGAGGAACCAAAGGTTGTTCTTGCTACTAGCCCTATGACTTTATCACCGTTGGATACAACTCTCATTGTATGGCAGTATCCAGAGGAGGGTGTGTGTGTGCTGGAGCTGTTAGGAGGGATCAGCACAGGTTTGGCTGCGATATTGCAGGCATGCGAGTACAGTGATACTTGTATGTGGAGAGAGAGGAGATTACGAGATGCATCTCATTGCGTCATGTGGTACTGTGAAGTCTTGATTTTTGTTTTGTTAATTAATTGATTTGTTGTAAAGTAAATAAGAAGAATAGATAATAAAAGATAAAAGATATGAGTAGAATAGTGTTAATTAGAAGTTTAGTGAAGAATCTCAGTTCTGGAGGAATTTATCGAATCTATGGAGACACTTGAGAGATGAATTCCTCGGACGAAGAGCTTTCTAACGATATGTTGTGCAAGGCAATCGGAGGCCGAATGACGAAGTTACAGCAGACCGAAGAATGTCAGTCGTGAAGAGGAAAACCCTAACTTCGGCACGTGCGGGAAAGTCTATCGCGAGATATAAGCCAAGTAACAAAGTCATTTACTTTATTGTTTTACTATTTCCAGAGCGATAGCAAGAGCGCAGTGCGTCGTATTTTCCGATCGTCGAAGTACCTTGTAGTGACGAAGGATTTCTCCTTTTGCCCATTTAGTATACAAGATATCGTTCCCACAGAGGATTTGCACAAGTAACGCTGCTCTAAGTTCTAAGATCTGTTCAAACACACAAACACACGGATTTTGCCTAGAAATCCCGTCTTCTCACAAAAACCACACAAAACAACACGTCTTCCAGACACGCCAAATGGTGCTCTGGGCCCAAACAAATAACTACCAATTACAATACCACACAACTATCCATAGAGAAGCTCGGGAAGACGATCTTCCTGCTTCCAGATTGCTTCTTCCGGTCTTCTCGATACCTTCTTCCCGAAGCGATTCTCGTCTTCTGGGGGTTCAACTCGTCTTCTCACACCTCCAGAAGGCTATCCTGCTTCGCAGAAGTCGACTAGCAACGGTAGTTACACTTTATTCTCACACTCACAATTCAACGAGTTAGATCATTCACATGGTGTATGCCCCCTGTAGCCTTCCCAGGCTTCTACCTACGGAAGTTGTCTTCCTGCAGCACTACAACGATATTCACCTCCACGAGAGCTCAATAGAAGTATCGGAAACTCACTAGAAGAAGGTAAGAAGATGAGGAAGATGGGAGAAGATGGGGGAAGATGGGGGAAGATGAGAAAAGCCAAACAAGAGAAAACAAGATGAAAAGAGTAAATTAAGATTCCGACAGGCTTCTAGTCCGAATCCTGACTAACAAGCCATCCTTGCTTGTAATAGTTTGGGGAGGAAGACAACAAACGTGAGTACTGTTGCACCGTCTTCTACTCGAGGATGTCGTCTTCTGTTGCGGGAAGAAGGCTTCTTTCTTCTTCACTTCGCTGCTCTGACTGCTTTGCCTTCTGAGATCCCTTACCCAAAAGACCGTTCGTACGTAGATCCCAAGTGCTCTACTGAACGAGTCAAGCTACACTTCCACAACTGCTGACAGTCACCGCCACTCAAGAAGAACACTTCCCATGCACAATTGGGAGCGAATTCAATGAACCCACCATCCAGAAGACATGGACAAAGCTTCTGCACTTAAATCCACAATCTATTCTCCGAGAAGAAGTCACAATGGCATTGGGAAGCTCACTCCCTCTACTTGCTGCGTCTACTCCTCGACACACCAGCCTAGCTAACAGGACTGCACGAGGATGCCGTTCCCTGTTCCTAGACTGTCACACTACTTCTATCTACATCTTCGACCCATTGCTGGTGCGAGTATGCAGACCCCTCCGGTATATTCCAAGACTATTCGTATGTTTCCAACGACGGGTGTAGTGCGTTAAGACTGTCTCTGCTCTAATGTGTCTCGCCTGCCCGCCTGTAGAATCGGTGTGTATGTTCAGTTACTACAGAATTCTACAGAACTGGCAGAACTCTTTTTCCTACGCTGCTATCCTACTTATGTTGCTGCCATGAGAACCAGGGGAGGCGACCACCAGGGAGAGAGAGGCGCTGACAGGAGGTTGTCACCTCACATGCAAGCGGTTCCCCTGCCCGAATTGGCCATCCACCTTGTCCTTCCTACGCTACCTATGGTGTCACATGGTGTCGTAACTAATATAACATGGGAAAACTGCCATCCTTAAGATAGCATGTTCGATTCTACTATATTTGGAAATAGAATTACTAACTACTCAGATTGCACGGAGGCAATCTCTACCTGATCTGCTCCTATCGGAGCTCCTAATGCGGCTTCTGATAAGCTAGAAAGCCCTGCAGTTACCTCGGGTGTCACTGAGGTGGCTTCCTCTTCTTCGTCTCTTGCTGGCTCTGCTGTCGCTGCTGCTGCGTCTTCCTCGGCTTCGGCTTCTGCTTCGGAAGACAAAAACGTCTTCTGGGAAGCGGAGTCGACCGGTGCTTCTTCCGTCTTCTGAGGCACGGGTGCGGGACTAGGGACCATGGGGACCTCATGAGGATCCGAGGAAGTCGCTTCCTCCACGCGGAATACCTGGGAAGACGGCTCGTCTTCCTGTCTTCCAAAAGACATCTTGTCTTCCGGGGCGTCTTCTGGAGTCTTCTCGTCTTCCAACGCTGTCACCACCAAGTGCACAGCGAGATCGAACTCCTCCTTCTCCATTCCGGATCTAGTCGATGGTACTGGAGCGTGGGAAGATGCGGTTGCAGGTGTCGGAAGCGAGGGAAGACCATAAAGTGTCTTCACTCCTTCTATCTGTCTATCCAAGTACCTGAACATACTCTCCCGGCATTCCACCAACATTGCTCTGGACTCGCTGTCCCATCCTCTAGCTAAGGTAAGTAACTTCCTACCCGCGGTGTAGTTGAATTTCTTCCGAAGCGCTTCCACCGACTGTGCCAACATCTTCTGCGCACGGGCCTCTGCTGCTTCCCTCTGCGTCTTCTCAGCTGCAGCTCGTGGTTCCGCGCCTTCTCGCTGCGTCTTCCATATGGTCTGCTCTTCTGCGAGGGCGGTGATCTTCTCCCGCACTCGGGCGACTTCCTGATTGCGCTGCTGTACCCGCGCCTGCAACTCCTGGTTGCTCTTCCAAAGCTGTACCAGCTCCTTGGCAGAAGCGGCTGCTTCCGCCTTGTACCTGGCTGCAAGCTTCTCGGTAGTGCGGAGGCTAGCTTCCAGCGACTCCGTCTTCTTCTGGTCCTCCCCCTGTCGCAGCAAGGTGCACAGGTCGAATCCAGGTTGTAAGGGCTTCTCCTGTGCCCTCGCTCTCCTCTCCAGCAACTCCATAGCTGGCTGGATCTCCTTCTGGAAGTAGGCACTGAACTCCTCCAGTCGTCTTCCTGCGGAAGACAAGTTCATCTCCACCACTCGTTCCAAGGTGTCGATTTCGTCTTCAAGAGGCAAGGAAGCCTCTTCCACTACTACGGCCTTCATCTTCTGCGCACGAGAAGAAGCTACTCTTCTCATCTTCCGGGGTGGAAGACTCCTCATGGTAGGAGCGGCTCTCTTCTTTGCGCTTCCTCGCATCGCAGCAGGAGCGCCCATCCATCCTTCGTCTTCTGGAGTCTTCGGAAGACTCCCAGGCGTTGCAGAAGCAGTCTTCTACTCCGATCGAGTACTCAGCAGGTCTTCTTCCGAGTCGGACTCCGATCCTGAGTGAATGAGGGAGATGGGTGTCCTCGGTACACTTCTGGGACCCATCTTCCTCAGTGGCGTGGCGTCTTCCGACCCACTAGACTCATCTTCCCTCACCAGAAGCGTCTTCTGGTGAGAGCCGGGCCTCAGCTGTGGCATCAGAGTGGGAGGGGGCGTTGCTGTTACCTCTCGGTCATCGTCTTCCGAGGTCTCCTCCTTCACCTCCTGTCGCTCCGTTGGTCCATACACTGCCAGCTGATCTTCCCTAAGATCCCCCATGGCTACATACAAGTAGCAGAGGAAGGGCGTCAGGTGTCCTCCCGCCGGGGTACCCAAGTATGCTAGCTCCGTCTGTACGTAGTTGTGGATGTATGCGCCCCAGTAGATGGGTACTATGTCATCCCACACTGATTCCAGGAACTCCACGTCCTGATCGCCTAAGTATCTTGTCTTCTGCGCTTTCCCCTTGGGAAAGAGATGCAGAAATAACTTCGCCAGGAGGCGCTTCTTCGGCTCCCGGTAAGATTCTATCTTCCAACCGTTCCTCCCCTGCTTGTCTTCCACGAAAAGGCAGGTGGTGATCCCAGGCACATGCCACGAACTCACAATCCTTGGCAAGATCTTCTTCTCGTACCAATATCCTCGGTTCTCGGACTCAGGCCTGTGAAATGTCTTACGCCACCAGTCTTCAGTCCAGGAAGACGGTCTTCCCCGAGCTACTCCTGCCTTCGCAGGTACACGGTTACGTGGTGATAACGCTGCCCACACTTCCTCCAGAAGCCCTTGATCTGCGAGGTTCCAATCTCACAGGAAGAAGTCGAGACCCAACTCCTTGAGGAAAGGAGTGGCCTCGGCCAATTCTGCCGCTGGTAACACCAAGCCCCGCGGATGCATCGACATACCTGGAAGATCTGTTGCACTAAACCACAAGCACCTACTATGAGCTGAAGGCTCAGTCCTTCCCGAATGCCCACAGTCTAGCTTATACTTCTCAGAAGATGAAACTAGTCTTCCAGAAGACATCTACTCCGTCTTCCGGGATTCTAACAGTACTTCCTAGATAGCTCTCGTCTTCCGAGCTATATCTAAACAATCCTATCTAAGCAAGGCCTCGCATGGATTACCAAGAAGACAACCCACCTTGCATTACATCCTACTTCCTATCAGAAGATACAAGATATGCGAGAAGTAGAGTATAAGAAAGGTTTAGAAGATGGTTACGGACTCTTACGGTGACAGTGGCCTCTGGGAAAACACTCGGGACAGCTTCCGATTAAATGTCTTTCTCGGAAGACTTCCCGAAGTCGGGCTTCCCTTCACTGGTCTCACCTGTCTTCGTCTTCCTACGCGCAATCTAACCTCACAACAGACTCAAGACAACTGCACTCTGTTCTTCTGACTTCTCACCTCTCATACGCACTCAGAAAAAGCTTGCTGCATGATGGGAAGACATGACCCTCGACCATTCCCTCCAGATTCTGCCAGCAAGACTTCTCACAACTCTCTTCTAAGTTCGGGAAGAAGAAGGAACGGCTGCTATGGATCGGACAGAAGAGACCCGAATGGACCCTCGCGTCTTCTCGCTCATTTTGCCAGCCTTCCAGTCTTCTAGTCTCTCTAGGAAGATGGGGAGTTGAGAAGCTTGGAAGACCGGGAGGCACAGGCCTAGTTCCCGACTTCCAACTTCTCGAAATAACAAAACAACTCACCACACCTCTCAGGATTCGTACCAAGTCTCTCTAAACACAAAAGCAAAGCAAATCCACTCTTGATACGAATTGTGTTCAGTTGACTTCCAAAGACAGTCTTCCGAAGACGATCTTCTGAAGACAGTCAAGTTTAAGAAGCGTCTTCCGAAGATGTTCCCATCTTCCGAATCGTCTTCTGTTCCAAGTTTCGGGGGTGGAGAGGTAGTAGGGTAAGGAAATTGATAGTTGGGGTCTCCAATTTGAAGACTAGGAGTAGGGAAGCTCGAATTGAGCTCGGGAAGAAGCAAGGAGATGTCTTGACAGAAATTGGGCAGCGCTTCCGCGCCCAATGTCTCAAATAGAAAGAATGGGGGGTGGGGGTGATCGATCAGGCTGCCTGCACACAATCAAGGAAGCGCGGGGAGTACCAGACAATGGCGAGAAGAAGTGGGAAGGGGAAAGAACAGGGAAAAGAACCTCTACAGTCTTCTTCGGCTCCCGAGTTGCCTTCGCCGAGCGCTAGAAGTCAATCGAACGGCTCTTCGTCGCTATGAGAAGGAGCTCGAGGAGATGGGATTGACATTCCTCCTACTTTCTTGGTGGGGGATGGTCTCCTCGAAGTTGGTACACGAGTTGAAGGTTTGTAAAGAGCATCCGGCGGATGATAACTATGGGCGGCCTTGTAACTGGACCGAAGATCACTGGTCCGACGTCTTGGAGACTGACGATGCAGGTCGGGAGGGTGATCTTCTCTTTGATAGCATTTCAGCTGCAGCTTCGCTAGAAGCAGTGAAGAACTTCCCCAAGCTCTTCAAGGAATTACCGCAAGGGAGGAACAGTTACAGGACGAGCGATTACGTCCATCTGAAGAAGAGGGAGGTTGCTGATGCGATCATGGCGATCTTCCGGCCACGAAGAACGACTTACATGTCGAACTGGCAGATCAATTTCATCGAGCTGCTCTGCGCTGGGAAAAGAGCGCATTGGGCGAAGATCTTTCATCATCATGTGCAGAAGCTTTGGAAGGAGCTGACAAAGAGACGACTGAGGAAGCCGAAGAAGAGGACACTCCTCGGACGGAGAAGGACGCTAACACTACATCGAAGACTACTCTTTCTCTATCGACGATAGGAGAAATAGAGCAACTCACTTCTTCGGCGAAGTACATCCAGGAGGTAGTCGTGCCACTGCTGCTCAGCTTAGAAGGGAACCGAGGAACATACGAGGAGGTTATCGGTCGACAGTACCGACTCAATCCAAAATACTCTTTGATGATTAAAGACGAGATAGATAAGTACCTAAAGGCAGGTATTATTTTTCCTGTGTTAAACAGCGAATGGGTAGCACCCATAGTAGTGGTACTTAAGAAGCAAACAGGAAAGATAAGAGTCTGTCAAGATTTCAGAAAGCTTAATGCAGCAACAAAGAAAGATCATCACCCTTTACCTTTTACTGATATCATTTTGGATCATGTATCTGGAAAGGAATGTTACAATTTTCTGGATGGGTTTTCAAGGTATAACCAAGTGTCCATTAGAGAGCAAGATAAGGACAAGACTACCTTCACTACAGATTGGGGCACTTATGCTTATCACAAGATGCCTTTTGGACTATGTAATGCACTAGCTACCTTTCAGAGGATGATGACCTCAACTTTTCAAGATTATTTGCGAAAATTTTTAGAGATTTTTAGAGATGATTTTTGTGTTTTTGGCACACGTGAAGAACATGCAGCGTGTTTAACCAAAACCTTTCAGAAGTGTAGGGAAGCCAGACTTGCATTACATCCTGAGAAGTGCTTCTTCGTGATGACTGAAGGAATACTTCTTGGACATAGAGTATCAGGTCGGGGCATAGAAGTAGATGTAGAGAAAGTTCGAGTAATACTCTCCCTGCAACCCCCTACTGACATCGGCGAGTTGAGAGCCTTCCTAGGACATGTTGGATATTACATGAGGTTCATCAAAGACTACGCCATACTTGCTACGCCACTGACAGAATTGCTGAAGAAGACGACAGAGTACCATTGGCACGAGAAACAACATGAGGCGTTTGAGACGCTGAAGAAGAAGTTGGCAGAAGCACCTGTCATGCAACCACCAGACCGGGAGAGACCTTTTCAAGTGTATGTAGACACTTCAGCGTTAGCTATTGGAGTGGTGCTCAATCAAAAAGATGATGAAAAGAGAGACCACCCAATCTACTATGCGAATAGACAACTTTCAGCAGTAGAAAAGAACTACACCACTACTGAATGTGAAGCGTTGGGAATGGTGTACTCAATAAAGAAGTTTAGACATTACCTTCTTGGTTATGAGTTTGTTTTTCATGTGAATCATTATGCGTTGAAGCATCTGGTACAGAAGTCAGACTTGTCAGGGCGGATAGCAAGATGGATGTTGTTACTTCAGGAGTTTACGTTCACAGTTCAGACCAGACAAGGAATTCACCATGAGAATGTTGATTACTTGTCTCGACTGAGAACGGGAGAACGAGTGGATACAGTGGCAGATGATTTTCCAGATGAGGAATTGTTTCAGCTGACAGTAGCACTTGCTACGAAATACTATGATCTGTACAGGTATTTACAGACTTTGCAGTGCCCAGAAGAAATGGATGCTGAACAGCGAACAGTCTTCATACATCAAGCGGGACCCTCGAGTTGAAGAACGGGATACTGTTCAAAAGAGGACCTGATGAAGAACTTCGAAGATGTCTGGAAGTGCATGAAATACCGCAAGTGATGGATGCACTACACTCGGAACATGAAGGCGGACACTATGCACTGAGGAACACTGTGAAGAAGATTCTCTCAGCTGGATACTGGTGGTCGACGATGTTCAAAGATGTTCATGAGATCATCAAGAAGTGTGATAACTGTCAACGAGTGGGTAAGCCTATGCCAACCACTCAGTGGCCGTTACATCTGATACTTCCATTAGCACCATTCGAGAAGTGGGGGATTGATTTCGTAGGACTTATATACAACCTGCAACACGCCGCACTAGAAGAAGGTACATACTGATAGCTACTGATTATGCAACGAAGATGGTTGAAGCAGCAGCTACCAAGAAAGACGACGCAGCCACTGTGGCTGAGTTTTTGTACACACATATTATTACTCGATATGGATGCCCACTGGAGTTGGTGAGTGACCGAGGTACACATTTTTTGAACAAGATGATAGAAGAACTGACAGACTACTTTGGTATAAAACATCGAAAGACAACACCGTACAATCCAAAAGCTAATGGATTGACGGAGAAGTCTAATGGAGAGTTGTGCAAGATTCTGAACAAGGTGACAGTGAATCATGCATATGATTGGGATACAAAGTTACCGGCTGTCTTGTGGGCGTTTCGGAATGCAGAAAAGATAACGACCCGTCAGACACTCTTTTTCCTAACATATGGTATGATATCGATCGCGAGTTGAATTTGATGTACCTACTTACAGAATCTTGTCTGAAGATAGATTGTCAGTGGAGGAGAGTCAACTGTTATGACTCAAGAATCTGATGGCACTTGAGGAAGACCGAGAAGAATCTAAACGACTAACGGAGATCATTCAAATGAAGTGGAAAGAGAAGCACCATAAGAAGATCCGCAAAGTGGACATCAAAGATGGTGATTTAGTATTGTTGTATGACAGTAGGTACACCAAATTTCTAGGGAAGTTACGTTGGATGGGCCCTTACAAAATAACGCGTCGTTATAGTAATGGTTCGGTTCAAATTGGAAGAACTCGATGGAACATTGTTAGCCACCCGAGTCAATGGGTAGAGAATCAAGAGATACTACTCTTAAGTGTTTGCGGGATCGCTTCACAATTGAGAGGGGGAGTATGTGAAGCCTTGGTTTTTCGTTTTGTTAATTAATTGATTAGTTGTAAAGTAAATAAGAAGAAAGATGATAGAAGATAAAAGATATGAGTAGAATAGTGTTAATTAGAAGTTTAGTGAAGAATGTCAGTTCTGGAGGAATTTATCAAATCTATGGAGACACTTGAGAGATGACTTCCTCATAGATGAATTCCTCGAGCGAAGAACTTTCTAACGATATGTTGTGCGAGGCAATCGGAGGTCGAATGACGAAGTTACAGCAGACCGACGAATGTCAGTCGTGAAGAGGAAAACCCTAACTTCGGCACGTGCGGGAAAGTCTATCGCGAGATATAAGTCAGGTAACAAAGTCATTTACTTTATTGTTTTACTATTTCTAGAGCGATAGCAGGAGCGCAACGCGCCGTATTTTCCGATCGCCGAAGTATCTCTACTTCGCCGAAGTCAGTGATTGGCGAGGAAGCCAATTTGAGAGGAAGAACTCGATTATGGACGAGGAAGTGGATTGTGACGAAGAATCTGTCTTCGGCGAAGCTTGTTGCAGTTATCGTAGACGAATGCGAGGGATGCAGACATCTAAGCCACAGAGACTCCGAGCGCTAGAAGTCAATCGAGCGGCTCTTCGTCGCTATGAGAAGGAGCTCGAGGAGATGGGATTGGCATTCCTCCTACTTCCTTGATGGGGATGGTCTCCTCGAAGTTGGTACACGAGTTGAAGGTTTGTAAACAGCATCCGGCAGATGATAACTATGGGCGGCCTTGTAACTGGACCGAAGATCACAGGTCCGGCGTCTTGGGGACTGACGATACAGGTCGGGAGAGTGATCTTCTCTTTGATAGCGTTTCAGCTGCAGCTTCGTCCGAATCAGTGAAGAACTTCCCCAAGCTCTTCAAGGAATTACCGCAGGGGAGGAACAGTTACAGGACGAGCGATTACGTCCATCTGAAGAAGAGGGAGGTTGCTGATGCGATCATGGCGATCTTCCGGCCACGAAGAACGACTTACATGTCGAACTGGCAGATCAATTTCATCGAGCTGCTCTGCGCTGGGAAAAGAGCGCATTGGGCGAAGATCTTTCATCATCATGTGCAGAAGCTTTGGAAGGAGGAGGACATGGTGTACATAAGACCATTTGTCTCTGTGTTCTACATGGAGATGAGACTGTTATCGACCGAATAGCAGAAGAAGTTAGGCTTCACCGCAGTAGCCGAAGATGAATTCGAGGTGGTACAGACTCCAGCCAGAGATGCACAACTCGAGAAGTTCTTCGACGAAGTCATCGCCGAAGAAGCAGCGACCGAAGTAGCGGTGGAGACAGTGCAAAGGCAGGAAGTGTCTACTTCAGCAGCAATTCCAGAGAAGACAACCGAGGAAGTGAATCCGAACGAAGATGAAGACGTTGTCGGAGGTATCTCTTCCGGTCCGAAGAAGTGGAAGGAAGAAGCCTTTGGAAGAGACACCGAGGTCCGCACAAAAGTCGAGGAAGAAGATGAAGATGACCAAGCAGTATGCGTCGATGAGGAAGCAGCTGACGAAGAGGCGACTGAGGAAGCCGAAGAAGGGGACACTCCTCGGACAGAGAAGGACGCTAACACTACACCAAAGACTACTCTTTTTCTATCGACAATAGGAGAGATAAAGCAACTCACTTGTTCGGCGAAGTACATCCAGGAGGTAGTCTTGCCACTGCTGCTCAGCTTAGAAGAGAACCGAGGAACATACGAGGAGGTTATCGGTCGGAAGCTGAATCTAGCAGAGTTAGTGCAGACGATGCACTTCGACCGGGGTAATTGGAAAGAGGAGAAAGAGAACTTACGCACAGCACTCCTCATGGCACAGAAGGAGACCTAAGTGAAGGCCGAGGAGTTGAAGAACGAGACGTCGGAGAAAGAGGTTCTTCTTCGACAGAAGTTGGATCAGGAGAAAGATCATGAGAAAGCACTTTCTCTGATGAAGAAGCAATTGGACGAGATACGCGTTCAGAGGAATCGAGCTCAGGACGTGGTCGTAGAAATGACTAAGGAGATCGAGGACTCAAAGCGTCGACTAGCTTCGGCCGAAGAACTGATCGCTCAACTTCGGAGTAGGATCGAGCCAACGCTAAAGAACTACTTCGTCGTCGAATTGGATACTGAGGAGCTGGGATTTCTTCGGCAGATTAGGGACGAGTTTGTAGCTGCAGACGTAGAGGGTTCTTCAGCGAAGAACCGAATAGCTAGCTAGGCTAGGCCAACGGGTAGTTAGTGAGCTTAGGGAGGTTAGAGCGACCGTTGAGTTCTCAGTTTGTGAGATAGGTAGAGAGTTAGCGATAGGAAGTGGTGTTGTTCCTGGTGTCATTTCAGGCACAGGACCTTCTTCCAGCGGACCAGAAGTGCTCCCGACTTCTTAAGAAGAAGATCCGTCATCTTCGGGAAAATTTGTATATAAGCGTTGTGTTGTTCGTGCTCAGTACCTCTATGTGTTTTATCATTTTTTGGATTTTCTATTTCTTGAGTTTGCGGAGCCATTGCGTGTTTGTCAACTTCGGGGATTTACCTACGAAGTATCGTAGTTTGCTGTGGTAGGAATTAGTCTGGGTGCCGAAGGATTTGCTGTCGACATTTGAAATCAGAGTAAGACGTTTACGGCGAGGACAGAGAATAGACCAGCATCTGCGAAGTTAGTTTGCTACGAAGACGTTTTTGGGTGAAGTTGACTTCGGAGGAAGTAGTTCTTTGGTGAGAACGTTTTGGAAGAAGTTCAATCTGGTACTTCGGCGGAAGAAGAGTCTTCTTTGCCAGAGTTTTCCGAGAGCAGTAGTAGTGAAAGTGAAGTGTGAAGATACTTAGCGTTTATGGTGTTAGAGGCTACTTAGTAGCATTTCAGCAGTACTTCCTCGAGTGACATTTTCGTCCGTGGCTCTGTTTCTCTGTTGTTCACCTGTTTCTTGAGGTCCCTAATCTGTTTTGTATCTGTTATGTTATTTGTCAGGATTATCAACTCTGTCTTGTTGGATAGACTTGAGTTTGATCTCTACCGGGACTGATTTTTGCCCGTGAGAATAAAAGACAACCATAAAGAATCACTTTTGTCACATGTTTACTACTTTTGGATGATCTTTACTTGCATATCAGTGGGTTCGATCCTTAAATTACTATTTTCGAGCATCTTTTGGTTTTCTTGTGTGTTACAGGTACGTTTGGTGCAGAGATATCTTGAGTTGTTGTCCATATCAGCTATTAGAGGATACCAGCAAGCATTACCGTCAGATATTTCTTTGCTAAGGCGCAGGATCTCACGTTTGTTGACACCATTCACTTAGTGATAGCCGGGTGGCCATGTGATCACATGCATGCTGGGAGAGGTTAGGGTTTGACCCGCGGTCCAAGATGTTCTGGGAGATGTTATAGATCTTACTATATCTTCAGACGGATCAAGTGGATTCTCCAGCGTACATCTTGGAAGACGTTGTCGCGCCATTTGGTGGCTACATGCTTGACTTCTACTCCGACGCTTAGGTTTGGTAGTTCTAGAAGTTAGCTCATATTACTTTTAGTCCTTTATGTATATGTTTGACACCTTTGCATACGGTGTTAACACTATTTTGAGTCCTAGTAGGCTGATAGTATGTTAGTTATCTTGTTCAAGCATTTGTGCGCTTGTGCAAGTGACTTCTTACTTGTCTATGACGTTCAATGTATATAACTTAGGGTTTCCATGCTGATAGGGGTTTGAGCTCATGGGTTGTACTTACTTGTCGCCCATGCACGCTTTCTAACTGATTTAAGTTAATTTTCGGAGCTACGTGTCATTTTAGATAGTTTAAGTTTTACGCTGGCACTCTAGAGGGCTTGACGTGGTAGCCTATGAGTGTAGATAAGTTACCAGGTAGTTTAAGGCACAAAAAGACAGTCAAGTGGAGCTATGAACTCCCATTGGTCTGTCACACCACAAGTATTCCATTATTCGTGTGCGTGCTTATATAAATTTCATTAGGTATGACTATCTTATAGGTTACTCTAGTTCGAAGATCTAATCTAGAGTGATTAAAAGTAGTCATGACTAGCTGAGATAGTTATAACTAAGTTGAGGAAACTATTAGAGGTTCCACTAGGGCACTATGTGACAAGTGCGGAGCTCTAAATATGCTTCTCAAAAGTATGTAACTTTGTTGACTATCGCTGATTGGATGCATGATGGAAAGTCATGCACAAAGATCTAAAGATGCTCCTCAAAAGACGTAATAGTTTGTTGTCGTCTTCCGATTGGATAGCGTGGAAAGTTAACACTTTACAAAAGCTAAAGTAGGAGAATCTCTTACTTTAGTAAAGTAGAACAAGTAATGTGTGTGCTATTGTTAAGTCTTAGTAGCCTTTAGAAGTTTTACTATTTGGGATTGCGCACTTACTATGAGGTAACGTAAATTAGTAAAAGTTACCACGGTAAGAAGTTGTAGAGTATATAAGGAGGAGTTGAGAGAGTGGAAAGGACTCTCGTTTTCCTGTCTATAAGTAAAGTGAGCATTGGAGACCTTGGGAGTCCTTGAGTACTATGTGATGCAATGTGGAGGGCGGGGTTAGAACTTGTTTGCAGGAACGCTATTAGATGGACCGATGTGACCATACGGGTCAGAGTGTTGAGTGAAGTGAGCATGGGTATGATAGAATCTTTGTAATTAAGGTGCACTAGTAATCCTAGTCATCTGAGGTACCCCTGGGTGAGAGACAGGCCGGCTTACATTTTGGTTCCGTTGCCGGGACCTCGATACAAAGATTCGTATTTAGTTGTTAGTACAGTTCAGGTCTGTTTTTGAGCATGAGTTCAGAACCTTCGTACAAAGACCATGTTATAGAGGGCAAGATAAGCTTTCCAATAAGCTTGATATCTCCGAGAGATCAATTGTAAGGAGAGAGTTATGTCTTTCGGAAGTTAAGGGGGTTTTTCGGTATCAAATAGTGAGCTCTCGGGAAGGAGTTTACAGTCCTTTTCATATTTTCATTTTTTAGAGTTAGACCTTGAAATCTTCCATGCTGATAGCTTGCAAGATAAGCTATCTAGGCACCCAAATCATGCGTGAATTGATCGAGTAGAATTGGAGTTATGGCATTCGAAGCGAAGGGGGGTCAGATCTGTTATATCGCTTGCTGAAGTAAAAGAGTGAAAGAATTTCAGAATTCTTGAGAGGGTTATGTTCGATCTCTGAGGCTCAGGGTTGACAAGTTAAGCTTCTACTTAGTAATGTGAGAGATTGCTAAGCGAGAAGATAGTCGAGTGATCAAAAGTGTCAAACAAACTATAGAGCGAGAGAGAGATGTATGACGGATCATCGTCATGGAAGGACAGCAAGAGTGGAAATTGAGGTTGAGCAAGATCCCTCAAGGCTATGCGGTGATAGTTACCGCTGATCTGGCGAAAGGAGAATTCCGACTAGAATTTGAGGAAGAAGTAGAGAGTACTCGTAAGAATCTGGAGAAGAACTCGAGGTGCTTTTTGTGTGGAGAAGAAGGACATAAAGTGAGCAAGTGTCCTACGAAGAATAGACTTTTGCGTGAACGAAGAGGGTTGGTCGACTTAAGCTTACATAGGTCCTTCTTCCCCTAGACAAGGCGTCATTGATCCTACAACCTTTTGTCCGAGATGTGGAGTGGATGGGATTCCAGTTGAGCATGAGTGCAGCGTAGTGGTTGCTTTGCTCGAAACTGTAGCCGAAGGTCTCGAGAGAAGATTGAGTGTAGAAACAGAACAAGTGAAGATTTCTAGCGAGGATGGAGATAGTCTGTCACACGTTAGATAAGATGACCATGAGGGTCAAGCCTATTCCAACCTTTGGAGAGGAGAGAGCTCAACGGGGAAATTGTAGATTGCGGTGAAGTACGATCTTCACATCCACAAGCAGTACCTTGAGTAAGAAGAAGAAAAGAAAAGAAATGGGGAAACTTCCGGTGTTTTACGAAAAGGATGGAGAACACGTGGAAGGATTTGTGAGGGACTTCAAACGAGCATGCATTGGCAATGGAGATCGAAAGAAGAGCGAGTGGGTAGGGTTGATACCTGAATTTCTTGAGAGTTCTGCATTGACATGGTATGAGGATAGGAAAAAGAGAAGAGTAGTGGGGACTCCAGATGATACTTGGGAAGTATTGACGGAGGCCTTAATTGAAACTTTTCTTCCTGATGAAAGTTACGAGAAGTTAATGGCGGAGGTAACTTACCTCAAACAAGGAGAGAAAGAGAAAGTAAGGACTTATGCCGAGAGGGTGGAGAAATTAGAACAGAAGTTTCGGGTGGTTTTACGAAAGAGTGGAGATGTAGTAGAACCAACGATGGTGGGCATTGGAGCAATGCTCACAAAGAATTTTATTGGGGGATTGAGGCCGGAGATTCGAACACAAGTGAGGTATGAGAGACCAACTTCGAAGGCTGATGCAGTGAAGATCGCAACCAGGATGGAAGAGAGTCTGGATGGAGACGATTTGCAACCAATGACTGTTGGGGCAGCATGTGGAGATGTGCAAGGGCCGAGCATGCCAACTCTGACGCCTGCGAGTGTTCCGACTATTCGATTTCAGAATCTGACTCCGATAGCTCCTACTAGTGCGGTTACAGTCACTGTACCATCTAGATCTGTTACTCCCGACTTTCGTGATGAGTTGAAAAGTTTGACAGATTCTCTGGCAGATTTGAAGATCAATATGGTGAATTTGTTGCAACACCGGAGTCCAAATGTTGGAGGGGGCTCACGAAGTTATGGAAACTATCAGTCCAGAGGTGGACCACCGCAAGGATCACCCAGTAACTACACGAGCCAAGGATGTTTTACGTGCGGAGGATCACACTTCCAACGTAATTATCCGAGTCGTAATGGTGGAACGGCGGATGGAGCTTCAACTTCACAAAGCAAGGACAAGGGTGTAGCATGCATTGACATCTTGGAGCCGCGAGATGTATGAGAAGGTTTTCAGTCTGTAGAGCTGTTGGCTCAAGAGAGGAAGAGGATGAGGACGCATTCGACGAGGGAGAACCTGTCGTGATGGAAGATTCTCCAAGTCAAAATACTCGGAGTAGCAAATCTTCTTCAAAAACCAAAGAGCGACGGAAGAAATTGGGAAATACTGATTTCACAATTTCAATGGAGCAATCAAAATACAATGTGGTGGAAGACGTGGGAAAGCAACGAGCAAACATTACTGTGGGGCAGTTGATTGCTCTGAATCCTTCGGTGAGGAAAGAACTTCGTAGCGGTCTAAGCTCCCGACGAGGTCGGAAGAAGAAGGTAAATCCTTCTACTGTCGGTGTGAGTGCTTTAGACGCTAGTGAAGGAGAGGTATGCAACAAGGCATCAAAAGTAGAGGCTCGTATCAATGGGAGAGATGTCTTTGATGTTCTTGTCGATGGAGGATCGGCAATAAATGCCATCTCGGAACGACTCATGAGGAAGTTGGATCTAGTACCAACGCGTCCTTCTAGTATCACGGTTGGCATGGCTAACAGACAGCGAGTTAGGCCATGGGAGTGCTCGAGAGAGTTTGCGTGTCAGTAATGAGAGTGCAAATAAACATGACATTCAAATCTTGAAGGAGTCAAGTTATGAAATGTTACTCGGAAGACCTTGGCTTCGAGCAGTACATGCAACGGATAACTGGCACAAAGGTTATTTACGCATCGGACCGAATCATCACCGGATCAAAGTTCCATTGCTCGGAGATCAAGTTGGGACGTCGGAATCGGATCGACCCACATCGGACTACTGGGAGTCAGAAGTTGTCGATACTACTTCTGATGTAGGTACCAATTCTTCAGATTCAGAATCTGAAAATACATCGTCTGAAGAGGAGAGAGAAGAACGAAATGTGGGTGTGAATGTAGTGGATCTTTCCCCTTCTCCGGAAGTGCAAAGAGATAGAGACAAAGAACCGTTGACTCCCGAGGAGGTGGGGAGAAGAATTGCCACCTTACGTTATGGATCGAAGGTTACTAAAGAGAAGAAGAGTTGTTTCGAAGAGATTTTTCGCAAATACATTCATGTATTTGCATTTAGTTACAAGGATCTGAGAGAGGTCACACTGGAGCAACACCGTATCGAGTTAGAGAAGGAAGTCAAACCGGTGCGACAGAAGCAACGAAGAGTGAGTCCTCCAATTGCGGATCTGGTGAAAGAAGAGATCGAGAAGCTACACACTGCTGGGTTCATTTACGAGGTGGAGCATTCTGAATGGGTATCACCCATTGTGATCGTAAAGAAGAAAAATGGCAAATTGAGGGTGTGTGTTGATTACAAGAAGCTCAATGCGGTCACAAAGAAGGATTATTATCCTCTACCTTTCATCGACGAGATCTTGGAAGAAGTGGCGGGAAACGAATGGTACAGCTTTGGAGATGGTTATAGCGGATATAACCAGATCAAAATTGCACCAGAACATCAACACCTGACCACTTTCACTACTCCGTGGGGTACGTTTGCATTTCGAGTCATGCCATTTGGTCTGTGTAATGCTCCTACGACGTTTCAAAGGTTTATGAACAAAGTGTTCGAACCTTTCTTAGGAAAGTTTGTGAGAGATTTTATAGATGACTTTTGTGTTTACGAGAGTAATGAGAAGCATTTTGAGCACCTTGTGAAGGTCTTAGAATGTTTAGATGTAGCAAATGCATCTCTCAATCCGGAGAAATGTATTTTTGGGTGTGAGGAAGGGTTACTCTTGGGTCATATCATATCCAAGGACGGCATTGCCGTTGATCCAGAGAAGGTGCAGAAGATCTTAGAACTCCATTTTCCTAGTACTCTCACTAAGCTACGACAGTTTTTAGGTATGGTGGGGTATTATCGTAAGTTTATACTCTCGTTCTCACATAAAGCGTATGCTTTGACTGTATATCTGAAGAAGGGAGTAGATTACGTGTTGATTTTAGGAGATGAAGAAGCTCTAGCCGCCTTTGAGGAACTAAAGAAAGCTCTTACTTCAGCTCCGATCTTGGTTAAGCCCGATTGGAATAAACAGTTTATTCTATATACGGATGCTTCAAATATAGCAGTAGGATGTACTTTAAGTCAATATGATGTTGAAGGTAGAGATCATCCTATCGCATATGCTAGTCGGCAAATGGTCAAGGCAGAGAGAAATTATTCTGTGACAGAGAAAGAAAGATTAGCAGTGATCTATGCTCTGAGAAAATTTCGACATTATCTCATAGGAGGCAATTTCACTATCATTACAGATCATAAGGCATTGAAGTACATCTTCAATAAACCTATGGTCGAAGGACGATTAGCAAGATGGAAGCTCTTATTGTCAGAGTACGACTATGAGATCTACGATCGACCAGAAAAGAAACACGCGAATGCAGATTTGCTATCTAGAGCTTACGATGGAGATGGAGAGGAGCCGGTGGACGACACCTTTCCTGATAAAGATTTGATGGTCTTGATGAGCAACTCTAGTATCCCAATAGAATATCAAGAAATTTGGGATTTTGTTACGGAAGGTGTCTATCCAGATGAGATGCGGACCAGAGAGAAGAAGGCGTTGGTGAAACGAAGTCAACCTTACTCGGTGGTGGAAGGTGTGTTATTCCGTGAAGGAGTTGATGGGGTCCTGAGAAGAGCTGCGAGCAAAGAGGAGTCTCTATGACTCATGGAAGAATTCCATGACGGTCCAGTATGTGGAGGACATTTCGCAGGCAAGTTGACGGTCCACAAGATACTTGACGCATGATACCACTAGAGGGGGATGTTTAGAGATTGCTTGACGTATTGTAAAACCTGTGATGTTTGTCAAGCTTTCGCTATCAAATCTAGTGTGTCTACTCCTCTTAGATCTATTCCGGTTCTTGGACCTTTCGAGAAATGGGGAATAGATTTTGTTGGGCCTTTGAATCGCACCCCTCGCAACAATAAGTATATTGTTGTAGCCACAGATTACCTTACAAAGTGGGTAGAAGCTAGACCTCTTATAACTATTGGAGAAGTCGAGGTGGATAGATTCTTGTACGAACGGATCATTACTAGGTTTGGATGTCCCTTGGAGTTAATTTCTGATAGGGGTCGAGAATTTGTGAGTGGTATGACTACTGCCATGTGCACACATTTCTCCATTTCTCAGAGGGTTACTACTTCATATAAACCTAGTTCAAACGGGTTGGTAGAGAGGACAAACTTTACCTTGTGTCAAATGTTAGCAAAGGATGCTGACATGGAAGGAGCCAAACACAATTGGGACAAGCGTCTTCATGCGGTTCTATGGGAGTATCGTACGACAGTGAAGACGTCTACGGGATATTCACCTTTCAAGATGGTGTATGGGTTGGAATCCAAATTACCAATCCAGTTTGACCTAACCACCTTTCAGACCTTGCAAGCTGGATTGAAGAGAAAGGGTGGTCCAATAGCTGAGAAAGAGCGGGGAGAAACCTTGTTGGAGCTGGAAGAGAATAGAGACAATGCAGCTTAACGAATTGAGATGGCTCAGCTACAGCAGAAGAAGAGCTATGACGAGCACTTGGCGAAGAACAAAACGAAGTTACAGCCGTTTCAAAAGGGTGAGTGGGTGATGTTATGGGATGCTATTAGGCACAAGCGAGTTCAAAAGAAGTTCTTACGTCGATATTTTGGGCCTTTCATCATCTCCAAAGTGTGGAGTAATGACACCTATGATCTTCAAGAAAGGAGTGGTACGTATTTCGACCGAATGAACGACGACAAGTTGAAGAAGTTTCATCAACGTGATACTTCACTCCGAGGACGGAGTGAAAATTAAGTCTGGGGGTAAATGTCACACCACAAGTATCTCATTATTCGTGTGCGTGCTTATATAAATTTCATTAGGTATGACTATCTTATAGGTTACTCTAGTTCGAAGATCTAAATCTAGAGTGATTAAAAGTAGTCATGACTAGCTGAGATAGTTATAACTAAGTTGAGGAAACTATTAGAGGTTCCACTAGGGCACTATGTGACAAGTGCGGAGCTCTAAATATGCTTCTCAAAAGTATGTAACTTTGTTGACTATCGCTGATTGGATGCATGATGGAAAGTCATGCACAAAGATCTAAAGATGCTCCTCAAAAGACGTAATAGTTTGTTGTCGTCTTCCGATTGGATAGCGTGGAAAGTTAACACTTTACAAAAGCTAAAGTAGGAGAATCTCTTACTTTAGTAAAGTAGAACAAGTAATGTGTGTGCTATTGTTAAGTCTTAGTAGCCTTTAGAAGTTTTACTATTTGGGATTGCGCACTTACTATGAGGTAACGTAAATTAGTAAAAGTTACCACGGTAAGAAGTTGTAGAGTATATAAGGAGGAGTTGAGAGAGTGGAAAGGACTCTCGTTTTCCTGTCTATAAGTAAAGTGAGCATTGGAGACCTTGGGAGTCCTTGAGTACTATGTGATGCAATGTGGAGGGCGGGGTTAGAACTTGTTTGCAGGAACGCTATTAGATGGACCGATGTGACCATACGGGTCAGAGTGTTGAGTGAAGTGAGCATGGGTATGATAGAATCTTTGTAATTAAGGTGCACTAGTAATCCTAGTCATCTGAGGTACCCCTGGGTGAGAGACAGGCCGGCTTACAGGTCCATTTTTGTCTTTTGTAAAACTCTAAGTTTAGAAACAGAGCTCTAGAGGAGAGTTCGAGCAATTGGTGAGGTAGGTTCGAAATTTGAGAGCACAGGAAGAGAGAGCTCGTCAAGCCAAGCACTGTCAGTGAAATTTTTGATCAATTTGAGGCAATAAAGACGAAGTTATGCCCAATTGAAGTTTGGATTATGCCAAAATTGCATCACTTTTGTTGATTTTGGGTTTTCAGTGTCACTTGCAACAGAATCGAAGAAATCGCTTCAAAACTTCGTGGTTGCGTTCTCTGCCAGCAGGGCTACGATTTCCCAAAAAGTTTCATATCGATTGAGTAACTGAGTAATTCAGGGCGGCCGCTGAAGCAGAGGGGGTCTGAAAAGCTCTTAATCTAGAGGAGCGACTTCAGAGGAGGAGATCTGGAGTTCTGTGTACATTCAGGAGTCCCAATTTCACAAGGATGTTAAGCATCCTGTAGACTTCAAATACTGTGAGAATATTTGAAATTCATCGAGCCAATTCTCTGTTCTAGGTCAGAATAGCTGTCTAGGTACCAGAAATTGCCATAATTTCTCTGTTCAGAAAGTTTCTACCCATATCTCGGTGCTCTGAAATGATCTCAAGCTGAAACTTCATATGTGTATCCAGTAGGACCTCATTTGCATGTAGGAGAAGTTCTGAAGTCTACACCTTCATAGTTTTCTTCTCTTTGTGTGTCAAAGTTCACCGCTTAAACCTATTACTACTAGTTAAACCTAAATTTCGCCTTTTGAGCATATTAGAGGATCCTATACAACTGTGTGAGTGTTTATGACCCCTGTTGTGACCTGAAAGCCAACCTCTTGAGTAAACAACCACAGCCAGAAGCCCGGCGCTTTCCTAGGTAGACGGATCACACTCCGACATACTCTCTTTTGGTGAACTCGACGTGAAACACCTAGGGTGGGAGTTTTCTTGAGAGTGTTACAGGATCAGATATCATGTCCAACCAAGGATCATCAAGTGGAGGTGTTGCTGGTGCTCAGCAACCTGTTCAGTTTGATGCTGCTACGATGAAGATGTTCCAGGCTTTTTCCATGTTCATGCAGCAGCAGTAGAGCACAGAGAGGAAGGAAGTGTTAGCAACCAAGGCGTTGCAATCTGTGGTGCACTAGATAGACCAGTTCAAGGGTACAGATATTTCCAAGTATGTGCGATACTATGCTAGGGAGATGGAGGTGAACAAGGTACCTGAGAAGGAGATGGTGGAGAACTTTGAGCTTGTTGTTGTCCCTGAGATTCGTGGACGTGTGAAGGAGCTCAAGTAGCAGCAAGGACAGAGTTGGGAGAGCTTTATGCGAGCTTTGAAGGAGGAGTACTACACTGAAGATTCAGAGAGGGTGACCAAGAGAACGTTCTTGGAGTGGGTGGTTAAGCCTAACAAAGGTTTGTCTGTAAATGAGTTGTTAAGGGAGTTTGATCGTCAATATGCTCAGCTTTCTAGGACAGAGAAGCTTACACTAGAGGTTGAGAAGACCGAGCTTTTCCTACAAGCAGCAGACGTGTGACTATTCAGGAGAAGCTTGAGCTGTTGCTGGAAGACAAGAGTGAGGAGAGAGGATTGAAGACTGACTGCAAGGAGGTTGAAGAGGCTGTCTCTTTGCTGATCAAGAGACAGAGAAGAAGGGACAAGGTGGTGGTAAGTGAAGCAGCACCTCTGATAATTCCTGTCAAGCAGTTGCCTACTAAGCCCACTTTGGTAATTGCTAGAGAGGAAGACTCACCGCTTGATGAGTTGATTAAGGGTATGAAGGAGCTTAAGCTTAAGCTCACTAGGTTAGAAGAGAAGGAGCAGAATGTACAGCCTGCTATGCAGAGACCTCAGATGAGAGAAGGCTTTGTTCATCGTTGTATATGGTGTGATAGCCTAGACCATGTAAGAAGAGATTGTGGGGAGTTTTCAGATGCATTGAGGAAGGATCTGATCTTCTTCAAAGATGGTAAGATCCATCTGAGAGAGACTGGGATGATGTTGGGAACCAACTTTGACTAGGGTGGTATGAAAAGACTTGTGAATGAAATATCAGCATCACATGCTGTTTCTCTTGTGAATGCTGCTACTTGTGGAGTGAAAGTGGAGATGGAGAGAGAAAAAAGGACTACTGGGTTGTGGTCTGATGTAGTGCGGTCCGTAGCTAGAACAGAGCTAGACAAGGATGTGCTACGAAGGGTTGGCAACTCAATTCGAGAAGCTACAGGATGGAATGTAGATACTATGTCAGTGCATGCTTATGTTGCAAGAAGTCAGCATGAAGCTGTACTAGAAGAAAAACGCAGGAGCGAGGATGTAGGTGAGGGTTCAACAGCCAAACGACCTGCTACAAGGAGTGAAAGGACTAGACCAGAGGCAAGGCAGGAGACAACACCTACTCGGGAGGAGACCATGGAGGATCTATCACCTACAACACCAAAGGAGAAGGAGAGAAGCAAGGAGAAGGGTAAGATGCCTGCATACAAACTTCAGTCTGACATTGAGATTGCTACAGACTTGAAGCAAGTGTTAGAGAATCGTATCTTGAATGGGAAGGTTGAGTTTACTTTGGGTGAGATTCTTGGGATTGCAAAGCGTGAGTTCCATGAGGTTATCATAGATATCATCAAGAGGAAACGTCAGATTTTGGGTGAAGCAGCTACGCTTAACGCTCTAAGGACAAAACTGTCGGAGGATGAGGAAGATGAGATTGCTGGTTACTGCTCTCAAGTATCAGAGGGGAGTTCGTATCAGCACGTGAGGTTTGAAGATGAGGTGGAAGCATCGCAGAAGAGCCATTACTCTCACAACCATTGGGCAAGAGCAACCACAGAGACCTTAGTGAAGCTGGGAGATCTAGAGGAACTTGTGGTGGCATTGATTGATCACGGCTCAGAGATTAATCTGATGTCTAAGGAGCTGTACAAGCGTGGGAGGTGGCCCATAGACACCGACCATGGATGGCTTATCCGCGCTGCCAACAACCAGATGGGAGAACTCTATGGTGCTTGCCCCAACATCAAGGTAACTGTGGGTGACATCAGTGATGTTCAGAATTTCTTTGTGCAAGACATGTCAACTTATCCTATCATTCTAGGACAGCCTTACATTACTGCTGTTAGAATGGAGACACGAGTTATGGATGATGGTTCAGCCTATGCTAGGATACGTAGTAGAGACAGCAAAAGAGCTGTTCAGTTTTTGACCGTTGCTGCAGAACATGAGAGGAATCGTGATAGCTTGAGAGACCGTCCACTACCTAAGATTACTCAGGAGTTTAGAGAGTCTAGGGGTTTTGGCAGAGTACCATTGAAGAGCGAGACTTCAACGGTACAATAGAGATAAGATTCTCGTCTGATCCAGTAAAGCAGGAAGCTTTATCCACTAGCTTCTTGGGATTGACGTCATGTGGATCAGTATGTTATAGGAAGGTTGAGAATCTGAAGAGGTTTGAGAGACAACATGTGAAGTATGTACAGCAGTCTTTGTGGGATAGTGGAGAGTTAGCCGGAGATGAATACATATCTGGAGTGTTTGAAGAGCAGTATTTGGTAGATACTATAGGAGAGTTGAAATCTATAGTAGAAAGTTCTATAGATGATGTAGATAGAGTGGTGAGAGTGAGCTCCAAGGAGCTTTATGACATAATTGATAAGTTTATAGATCGACAAGAGGTGTATGTGGAGACCAAGTACAAGTCAGTGGCAAAGAAAGTCAAACCAGTGGCTTTGCCTTTACCACTCGATTACAATCAGAAGATGGAGCAAGCTGCACGAGAACCGACCCTCAGAGGACCAAGAAGAATTGGGCACCAGTTCACAGAAACAACACTAAAGGAGCTGAGGATTGGAGGTGATGGATTTCTTACTGAGCAAGAGAAGAAGAGCTTCAGGGAGATGCTATCTAGGCATGGTAAGGCGTTTGCATTTAAGTCACATGAAGTAGGATGTGTAGATCCAAGTGTAGTTGCACCTATGGTAATCTTTACTATACCGCATGTGTCTTGGAAACTACGTCCTATCCCTGTGCCTAGAGCTCATCTGCCAAAGCTGATAGACTTGCTCAATGAGAGGATTAGGATGGGTATCTTGGAACCATCTATAGCTCCCTATTCTAGCAGATGGTTTACTGTTCCGAAGAAGAGTGGAGCTTTGAGATTTATCCAAGATATGCAGCCAGTTAACAAGGTGACGATCAGGAATGGGTATAGGACCTATTGTAGACGAGTTTGTAGAGACTTTTGCTCGTCGTGCTATCTATTCGATGGGAGACTTATATTCAGGTTATGATCAGTTTCAGTTATCCTCTGAGAGTAGAGACTTGACTACATTGAGGACACCTTTGGGGTTACTAAGGATGTGCACCTTGCCACAAGGTGCTACCAATTCTGTAGCACATATGATGAATGGCATGAATAAAGTTTTGAGGGATTTCATTCCTGAAAAAACTATGCCATTCCTTGATGATGTGCCGATCAAAGGATGTGCTGAGGAGGAGAAGAATGAGGTAATGGATCAGAGGGGGTGCCGTAAGTTTATTGCAGATCATATAGCTGATTGCGATAAGATATTGAGTCGACTGGAGGAAGTTCATTTGACTTTATCAGGAGCAAAGTCTGTATTTGGAGAACAAGAGGTGTTGATTGTGGGGCACCTATGTGGATCTTATGGTCGGAAACCTTGTCCAAACAAGGTTGATGCCATTCGAAGGATGAAAGAGACATGTGGGTCAGTTACCAAGGTGAGAAGATTTCTAGGTGCATGTGTGTTTTATCATATATGGATTCCACACTTTGCACATGTAGCAGATCCGTTGTACAAGTTGCTGAGGAAGGGGCAAAGATTTCAGTGGCAAGAGGAGCAAAGCGAGTCTATAGGAAGTTGAAGGATCTTTTGGCTTCACCACCAACTCTACGGAAGGTAACATATGAGTTGGGCAGATCTGTTATCCTTACTGTTGATACTAGTCCTATTGGCATTGGATGGGCTGTAGGACAAGACGATGAGGATGGAAATAGATATGTGGTGCGTTTTGGTGCTAAGGTATTAAGTTCACGTAGAGAGACTACCCTCAGGTCAAGAGAGAGCTATGAGGAGTAGTTACTACGATGAAAAGTGACAAAGAATACTTGATAGGAGCACCTGTGGTTGTGGAGACAGATTGTTTACCTCTCTTGGGAATGATCACTAGCTGTACAACTCCAGATATTGCTATGTTGAGGTGGATAGCATATATCAAGTCCTTGAACCTAGAGTTTAGACATATTGCAGGAAAAGACAATCCTGTGACAGATATGTTATCAAGGGCTAGGTATTACGATGAGAAAGCAATGATAGATGATCAGGAGGATGTGGGAACAGAGTTCTATTCTAGTGCTCTTGCTAGAAGAGATAGAAGTTGTTTTGCAGCCTCGTTGGAGTTTTTTGAGGAAACTGTGTATGATGGCGAGTGGTTGGATCTTGGGTGCTATTTGAGTTCATTGGAAAAGCAGGAAGGCTAGTCTGATGCAGATTTCAAGAGGATCCGTAGAACAGCTTATGGTTACTTTTTACATGGAGGACATCTATGGAAGCGCCCTAAGCTACAAGGAGGTATACCGCAGCGGGTAGTATGTGACTTGGAATTGCAGCAGAAGCTGATCAAGGAGTTCCATGAGAGTTTATGGGCTGGTCTTAGAGGAGTTTGGGCTACATTTGCCAAGATGAAGGAAAAGTATTGGTGGAAGGGTATATATAAGGATGTAGTACAGTTTGTTTCATCCTATATACCCTGCCAGATGTACTCCAATGTACGCCATCGTGATGGATTGCATCCTACTTATCCTTTGGCCATTCATTATAAATGGGTAGTTGATCTGGTAACTATGCCATTTGGACTTGGACAAATGAGGTATCTAGTCTTGGCTAGAGAAGATCTATCTAACCAAGTAGAAGGCCGTGCTCTGAGGACGAAGACCACTGCTAGTGTCTACCGCTTTCTACTTGAAGATGTTATTAGTAGGTATGGGTGTGTGGGAAAGATCACTGCAGATAGAGGTGAGCTGGATGCACAAGAAGCAGTTGAGTTCTTCAAGCGATTGGGAATCAAGTTGGCGTTAACCACTGCTTACAATCCTGAAGGGAATGACAAGAGCGAAAGAGGTCATCCGCCAATCATCAAAGCTTTGGTGAAAGCTTGCAAGGGTAAGATCCGTGAATGGCCTAGACTGCTACCATTTGCTTTGTGGGTAGATCGTACAACTCATAGTACCGTTACAGGTTACATGCCAGCAGAGTTGATACTATGGCAAAAACCTGTGATGCCGATAGAGGAGGTTGTGCCTACTTGGAATGTTTTGCCATGGGAAGATGGTAGAAGTACGGAGGATCTTCTTGCATTAAGGATCCAGCAGTTAGAACGAAGACCTGAGGATGTTGCCAAAGCTGTGGAAAGGTTAAAGACTGCTAGAGAGAGAAACAAAGGCAGATTTGATAGAACGCATAGATTACGACCCAAACCAGTTAAGGAAGGTGATTGGGTGTTAGTGTATGATAGTAGTCTTGATAATCAGCATAGCGCTATCAGAAAGTTTTCCAAGAGGTGGTTCGGACCTTATGTGGTGTTAGAAGTTTATGATAATGTCACATACTCTTTGAGAGAGTTAGATGGTGCAGTGCTCAAGATACCAGTCGCAGGGAAGAGAATCAAGCTCTTTAGAAGGAGAGGGGACGACCAGAACATTGCAAAGCTTACTGAGGATGAAGCTGAAGACTCAATGGAGGTTGAAGATGAATTTGAAGCTGAAGCTGAAGAGTCTTGATTTGGATCTGGCACATACCGGAGGATGTGCAGGTTCAGAGGGGGTGGATGTCGCGTCATTTGGCGGCTACATGCTTGACTTCTACTCCGACGCTTAGGTTTGGTAGTTCTAGAAGTTAGCTCATATTACTTCTAGTCCTTTATGTATATGTTTGACACCTTTGCATATGGTGTTAACACTATTTTGAGTCCTAGTAGGCTGATAGTATGTTAGTTATCTTGTTCAAGCATTTGTGCGCTTGTGCAAGTGACTTCTTACTTGTCTATGACGTTCAATGTACATAACTTAGGGTTTCCATGCTGATAGGGGTTTGAGCTCATGGGTTGTACTTACTTGTCGCCCATGCACGCTTTCTAGCTGATTTAAGTTAATTTTCGGGGCTACGTGTCATTTTAGATAGTTTAAGTTTTACGCTGACACTCTAGAGGGCTTGACGTGGTAGCCTATGAGTGTAGATAAGTTACCAGGTAGTTTAAGGCACAAAAGGACAGTCAAGTGGAGCTATGAACTCCCATTGGTCCATTTTTGTCTTTTGTAAAACTCTAAGTTTAGAAACAGAGCTCTAGAGGAGAGTTCGAGCAATTGGTGAGGTAGGTTCGAAATCTGAGAGCACAGGAAGAGAGAGCTCGTCGAGCCAAGCACTGTCAGTGAAATTTTTGATCAATTTGAGGCAATAAAGACGAAGTTATGCCCAATTGAAGTTCGGATTATGCCAAAATTGCATCACTTTTGTTGATTTTGGGTTTTCAGTGTCACTTGCAACAGAATCGAAGAAATCGCTTCAAAACTTTGTGGTTGCGTTCTCTGCCAGCAGGGCTACGATTTCCCAAAAAGTTTCATATCGATTGAGTAACTGAGTAATTCAGGGCGGCCGCTGAAGCAGAGGGGGTCTGAAAAGCTCTTAATCTAGAGGAGCGACTTCAGAGGAGGAGATCTGGAGTTCTGTGTACATTCAGGAGTCCCAATTTCACAGGGATGTTCAACATCCTGTAGACTTCAAATACTGTGAGAATATTTGAAATTCATCGAGCCAATTCTCTGTTCTAGGTCAGATTGAGACACGAAGCTACCTTCTGTGTTGTGGGCTTTTAGGATTTCACCTAAAGTCACCACTCAAAGACACCCTTCTACCTAACTTATGAGATGACACCCGTTGTCCCAAATGAGTTGGACGTCCTTATCTATAGGTTGGCTGTTACCGAACGTATGGAAGAGAAAGCCAGGAGCAGCGTCTTCTGAACCTTGTGGAGTTCGAAGAAAAAAAGATGCAGCTCTCGAGAGTAGCTTGTTTTGAGTGTCAACCTTTCTTTTTCTAAGCGTTAAAGACTTCTGCAACAACTAGGGCTTGACTTGTATTTATCAAAGACTGCTTCTCTTGCTTGTGAGCTTGTGAAGCAGAAGACTATAGGTTTATGGTTATAGGAAGAAATCAGTAAGTGGAGAAGAAGACTCTAGGTTTCTGAGCACACCATGATATCAGTAAACAAAGAGAAGGAGATTGATCTCAAGCATATCTCTTGTCATTTTTAGTTTGTTTACTTGACTACACAACAATATGATTATCAGTCAATTTTTATCATTCTAGCGCTACCCACCAAGCATTTGTTCAGATATATACATTGCAATATTTTCTTCTCTATGTGTTGATATGAGACTACTAGATGCACACCCACGATGCAAAGTGTGAGTTCTATCTGATGTCACAAGGATTGAATGAACCTCACTCTGGAAGAGTGCAATACTTAGCGACTGGAGCAAGGATGGCTTTGAGAGACATGCTTTTGAACAGTTGAGCTGAGTACTTCTAGAAATACTCGGCTCGATTCTGTAAAATCCGACTGCTGACCATCTGAATTACCAGCTGGAGATTTTCCTCCAGAAACCGAAGAGACTGCCAATAATTGGATAATCCACACCTTTTGAACAAGTTAGCCCATCAGTTTCCTGCGAATCTATCCGAGAAATGTAGACCCATTATGATGCTTCGGCTGGGATCTCGACACCTTTGAGCTCCATCATAGCCAATCGATTAAAGCAAGCATGGAGCTCGAGCTACGTATAGATGAGTATTCAGACTAGCTTAGCATTTTGAGTTTCGGTGATTAAAAATACGATATGATGCCAAATCTGGTATTTTGTGCACATGGCTATCTGTTTGCACAAAGGATCTCTATCTGAGATCCTTTGTGCAAGGATCTCAGATAGATCCTTTGTAAGGACGGCTGTGCATAATATTCGTAGTCGTAGAGGAGGGACGATCACAATGTGTTTGCTAAGTGAACACAAGTGCAAGACCTAGTCCAAGTTTCCTCTCCCATGAACAGAGATCGGCTGCAAAACTTGTGATGTGCTGCCCATGCGTGCAGTCATTTACAACAAAAGTTTGTACGTGGCGGTAGTCTGACCTAATGGAACTGTCATCATTCAGATAACTTTTAAGTTAACTTGGACCAGATAGTTACGACTTTGAAAGGACAAGCTTGCCGGTCTTAAGTCCATAAGACCGGCGAGCTTAGGTCATACAGTCGCGATATCTTAATCGTATTCGGCTAGTAAGAGCCTTTGACAAGCTTAAGACTGCAGTGTGCATACCAGACGTGAAGAACAACGTTAACAAGAGTCCAACGGTCCATTGAAAGCAAGAAACTGGTCAGAGATCTACTGAATGACATCTGACCGCGGCTTGGTGACAGAGTGTTAAGAAGAAGCTGATTACTCCCTGATTATCTGGTTGAATGGGGATACAATCATATGTCTCGTGCACTGTGATTTTCCTTTGATTGGAGCTGATAGTAGAGACATCCTAGACTCTGCAACGTCAAAATCATGCATATGGATCCTGTTCTTAGATTTCAAGAACCTTTCAGTTGCAGCTTAGGGTCAAAGTCAGCTTGCAAAGAGATCAGTCTGCTAGCTGACCGTGAATCCATACTGAGCTCCTGGATCAAATATTAGATTTAGTCCATCTAGTCATCACCAAATGTCCGAAGTCTTCTATCATGTTTAAATTTACTTACTAGATCATATAGTCAACGGATCCGGATCCAACTCATTCACAGATCTGTACTAAATAAGTTTCGACCTTTTCAACGTTCGGCTCTCGCCGAGGTAGGCTTTGCAAATGTTTGACAACGTTAGGACTCGTTCACAGATTCATGAATCTGCCAGGACCTCTTCAGCTAAAGCTGCTTCCAAACTTATCATATAATATTTCCTTAAGTAGACCCCAGATTTCTTGCTGATCTACAGTCGATAGATCTGATTCAACATACTACGAGTGAAATATGCTTAACGCTGGAGATCAAAATTTTATACACGTCCAACGTTAACTAACTTCTGTAGGATATTTCCTCATTCATTAATCCAGCAATCTGATCTGTGTCGACTAAAAACTAGTCTACTTGAGCAGTTCGAACAAAAAGACTTTCGGTTTGCCGCGTTCTGGTGCACGGCATGGACAGGGGATCATGAAGCACAGTCGAAAGAAGATGAATAATTTCGGATCCATACTGTACTCATCTGTGAGAAAATTTGAGCTTTGCTGAAACTGCTGGACCATGTACAACCTGTTTCTCTAGCTATAGACAAGATCACTCGAGTGCTCAAGACAGAATTGCACACATAGAGCACCATGTTTTCATGCTACAATCATGGCTCTGAGTGACACCTTTGTGCATGACATATATATATCTGCCAGGAAATTCTTGACAATGGATTTTTATCTAATCTTCTTGATTGAGTCAATCCACTACTTAGTTACCATGCTCCCAAAACTTTAGAGATTTCTTCTTCCACTTCTGAATCAGTTGGTACATTATGAAGGGCATCAGTGACTTGCATGTAATCCTTGTGTATCGACGCCCTCTTTGATGATACTCGTGAATGGGAACACCATCGATTTTGCTTCTACCCAACCCTTCGGTGTCGACCATACACCCTGTAGCACCACGTGCACAGCCTTTAACATCAATCGATGCACCCATGGCTCTGGCGTGTCTTCAGTTACCAAGTTGAAATCTCGTGTGTCGTTGGGTGAGTAAGAGTAGGGTGCTTTTCATAGCTTTTTTTCTCTTTTTTCTTTTTGTTTGATTTGTTTTTAACAGGTGTTTTCACCTATGTGCCGCTTTATGCTCTTACACGGATTACACCACCCCCTTGCAGTACCCCGCTCACGAGTACTCGGGTCACCCATGAGGATAAGCAGGTCGGGGTTTACCACCGGGAGCAAAATCCCCACAAGCCAACCCAGCGAACGAGACGGGTTGATAGCATTGCATGATTGAGTATAGTTGTAAAAGCTTTTACGGCGAGAATGTGCGTAGCTATATTCCAGAGCCAGGTTTAGGAAGCGCTGAACAATCCTCAAATGAATTTAATTTAGCACTAGTTTATAGCTGCAACTTATCCTGTTCAGTTGCTTATTCTATGGCAAGAATCGAAGAATCTGGGATGCCCATACTCTATATAAATACAAGCCATTCGGCTGTTCAATATCATCTTCGATCACGAGCTTGTGATTGTTCAGCACAGCACGGTGTAATAATGAGCCTGCGCTCACTATTGAGCACCACAGTTTGAGAGAATATCTGGTGATAGACCACACCAGCAAGCGTGAAACCAATTGCAACAAAATGCAGTAGATCCGTGATCATGTTAACTAAAAAGGCGTGTGACACGCTTGTGCCTAAGCAGCACGCACGGTAGCACGCACGGTTTCATAGCATAGAACTCTAGCTTTGACAGCCTGCTTGATCGATATCATGACACTCGGCCGGCACTGCGGAATAATGACGAACTATAACAGTTACTACAATCTAGACAGCATTCTGCTCATCAGCTAAACCCTAATGCTGGTCTACATGTCATGAGAGCATTGCGTGCATTATTTGCTGTTGCAATTGCTGTTAGCTAGCCGTACTGCGAATCTTTAATTTTGGGTCAAATCTGTCGTGAATCGTGATAGTTCTCATCTTCTGACCACTTTCATAGCCTCTTTTGAGGGTTATGCTGAGCTGTTCACATTGATATTTTTCATGAAGGCTCGTATCATGAGATTGTTGACTGTGGTGCTTCCTGAAGTCGGGCCCCCGTTCTTAGTCGAGACAGCTGAGGGAGGTATATGTTAATACTACGCCGGTTATGGTGAGGTCGAGGAGGTGGTTATGGGGATATGAATTTCAGCTGTATCCTCAGGCAACTTTCACTTGTAACTTAAAACTTTTCAGTGCTAAAAGAATGAAGTCTTTCAGTCCATTCTCTTAGTGTTGTGCTTTTCAGTCTCAAGACCAGCATAGACTCGAACAATTGAACTCTAGTGAACTTGCGTTAGGTTGTGAACACTGCGAGTAAGACTTAACGACTTGGCTTGGAAGTCTTGAACAGATGAACCCTAAGTGGTTATCTGAACCAAGGTTGGAGCATTGGGTTAGAACGTCCCAAGACGACTCCTGACGAACGCTGACCTAAAGAGACAAGTTTGGAAACGAACGGAATGCAAGACCGAAACATAAGTCTGAGACGTGGATCCAAAACACGAGATAGAGACATGGGTCCGGTGCTGGTCCGAACCACAGGGTCCAAGTCTGATGCTTGATCACAGTTCCTCGAAAAAATCCTAAGTGTTGGAGCTCCAACAATGTTTTGGGTTGTAGATAGAACTTCACTTAAGATCCTGAGACGAATAAAATATCATTAGAAAAGTCTCGGCGAGAGCTTTCCAGTGATATGTAGAACTCCTTGAACTGACCTTGGAGTTGAAAATTATACCACAACTGAGTAGTAGTATAATTTTCAAAGATCAAAGAGGAGGGCGAGGCCGTCGATCCCTTGAAGTATATATGATGGAGGCTCGATGCCTGGGTGAGCCAAGATGAGTCACCCGACCCTAGGGTTCAGCAAGCGGACTCTGGGAGCATGAGATGATGGCTGGGCCAGTACCTATGCGCGTCCCGGTCCAGACTTGGATGTTTGAACTTAGGAACGATCCAAAGGTTGGAGCAAGACTAGTGAACGAGACGACGGGTTAGACCACCGTTCTGGAGCTTGGACCCAGACGGACATCATGGACGGTTGGACCGCTAGGTGTGCTGGAGGTACCGTTTAAGACTCTGAGAATATGCCCTAAGTCATGTTGTGACTTGCTCATGTTTTGAGATCCGACATAGTTGAATCTAAGTCGAGACTTAGAGAATGTTGAGCTTGAGAGTTAGGGAGACGATCTGACTCCGGTCCGGATCAAACGGGACTAAGATAAGTGGTGCATGAACGATAACATGTGATCTGTAAACCCTCTGCGGTCCTATCGATCAACTACCCCCCCCGATCTCTCAACCTCCACGATTGTCACCGATGAATCTACAAATGTCGGGTCTGTCTCTCACTCAGGGGTCACCTCTGATGGCTTTGATGGAAGCACACCATGAATCTTGAAAGGAAAAATGATAAGTTCACTCATTCATACACCCACAAACTTATCAACTAAAAATCTCCTTAAACACATCAACTAAAATCCTCCATTCTAACGACGTCTCTCAAGTTATCACATGCTAAAAATATCCTACACTCTCTATATTACTCAAGTTGTCATTACGACAATGTGAAAACAAGGATGAGGAGCTCTTCTCTACTCCTCTATTTATACATTTTAGGTTTTTACTTTGATACCCTCCGGTAACTCAGCCGTAACTACTTTTACCGGGTTTTACTAAGATATTACTTAAGGTAAAAGCATTAATCACATGGGCTTTTACCTTTTCACATGGGATTATTCCTTCAAAGTCAACAACTTCTAGAAGGATTCTGGAATATTCTCAAGGAATCTTGAATTTCCACCCCCTCTCTACACTAGGACCCACTAAAAAAGAAACATGTGGAATCTCTTCTTGTTTTTAATGCTCACAAATTCACAACTTTAATCCAACCACTAATATCAAGTCAAAAAGGAGATAAGGGATACTTTCCACCCCTTTTCTACCTTTTAGACAAGATGACAAGATAGTAGTGCTCACTCTTTAGCAAATATCTGAATTCTGCCAAAAGTACAGCTAAGTTTAACCATAATTAACTTTTAGCTAGTCATGACTAACTTGATACCTCCTTAAAGTACTTTGGTAGCAAATAAACATTCTCAACACTTAGTTATAACTAAACACCTTACTAATAGACAAACTTCCTATGTGTAACATAGGTCGTTACATTTTACCCCCGGACTAAATTTTCGCTCCGTCCTCGGAGTGAAGAGAGAACTTTCATCGATGAAACAACTTCAACTTGTCGTGATTTACCCGATCGAATCTCCTTCCTCCGAGCTCCTGAAGGTCATATGTGAAGTTGCTCCACACCTTATCTACAACAAAAGGACCAAAATATCTCGGAAGAAACTTCTTCCTAGCCCTCTTGAATCTGATAGCATCATACAACATAACCCAATCTCCGACTTTGAAAAGGTTTTACCTCCCTCTTGTCCAACCGTTTGTCGTAACTCTTCTTTTGATACGCCTGAGCTCGTTCCATCCGGATCATTGCTACCGCTCGGGTCTCTTCCAACTCCATGAGTTGCTTTCTTCTTGATCTGGCCACGTCTTCTCCCCTCGACCTCTTCAACTTTCGTTGAATAATTTGAAAAGTATCCAATTCGAATTGGATCGGCAACTTGGACTCCACTCCATAAACTAGTCGAAATGGAGAGTACCCGGTAGAAGTCTTTGTTGTCGATCGATACTCCCATAAGATGGCATGTAGTCTCTTATCCCAAGTATGTTTCACAGTCTCAACACCAACATCTTTGGCGAGCATCATACAAAGTGTAAGATTGATCTTCCCCGCAAGACCATTAGCATTTGGTTTGTATGAGGTCGTTACTCGTGACTTGATAGAAAAATGTTGTAGCATAGCAGTAGTCATGCTCCCTACAAACTCTCCTCCTCTATCCGAGACCAACTCTAACGGACATCCAAATCTTGTGATGATCCTCTCCCATAGGAATCTACCGACTTCTGTTTCATTGGTCTCTCTCAAAGGTCTAGCCTCTACCCACTTGGTACAATAGTCAGTGGGGACTACAATGTATCTATTGCCTCGAGGTCTCTTATTAAGAGGACCTACAAAGTCAATACCCCACTTCTCAAACGGCCTTAATATTGGAATTGATCTTAAAGGAGGTGTTCTAGTAGACTTCAGAGCAAATGTTTGACATACGTCGCAAGTTTTGCAATAGTCTAAACACTCTTTGAAAATCCCTCTCCAGTGGTAACCCGCATCCAAAATCTCGAAGGCTGTTATCTTACCAGCAAAGTGACCTCCGCAAACAATTCCGTCGTGAAACTCGTGCATTAGCTTGAATGCCTCTTTCTGACCAACTGCTCTCTTTAGTAACCCATCTGCTCCTTGATGAAACAGAATTCCCTCCATCATGGTGTAAAGTTTGCATCTCTTGATCAACGCGTTACGTTCTCGGGTATGCATACCTTCTGGAAAAGAGCCATCTGCAAGGAAACTCCAGATTTTCTTGTACTCGTCCGGTATCTCCTCAATGCTTGTGATGATCATCAGATGCTCGTCTGGAAACGAATCATCAAATGGTTCTTCTCCCTCATCATCATAAGCCCTCGACAAAAGATCAGCATTCGTATGCTTTTTTCCTGATCTATCTTCGATCACATAATCATATTCTGTTAGAAGGATCTTCCAACGAGCAATACGACCTTCGGCATTAGGCTTATTAAAGATATACTTTAAAGCTTTGTGATCTGTGACTATGGAAAATTTCCCTCCTAGCAAGTAATGCCGAAATTTCTTCAATCCAAAGATCACCGCTAATCCTTCTCGTTCAGTCACGGAGTAGTTCTTCTCCGCTGGAACCATCTGCCTACTAGCATAAGCTATAGGATGATCATGCCCATCTCCATCTAGCTGACTTAATGTACATCCGATTGCTACATTGGAGGCATCCGTATACAGAATAAATGCTTTACTCCACTCAGGTTTAGCAAGTATAGGAGCTGTCACTAATGCCTTTTTCAGCTCCTTAAATGCTTCCTTTGCCTTCTGATCATGCACTATCAAGTCAAAATCAACTCCCTTCTTCATGTACATAGTCAAAGCTATTGCTTTGTTTGAGAAGGAAAAGACAAACCTACGATAATATCCAACCATGCCAAGAAACTGCCTCAACTTTGTCAAGTTGATCAGAAATGGAAGATCCACAATCTTCTTCATCTTCTCAGGATCTATCGTAATCCCATTCTTGGAAATGATGTGCCCTAACAGGAGACCTTCTTCGCAGCCAAAGATGCACTTCTCTGGATTTAGAGAAGCGTTGGCTTGCTCCAACCGCTGCAAAACTTTGATCACATGATCAAAGTGGTCCTCCTTTCTTCCGTACACACAGAAATCGTCAATGAAATCCCGAACAAATTCCCTATGAATGGTTCAAACACCTTGTTCATGAACCTTTGAAACGTGGCCGGAGCATTACACAGTCCGAATGACATCACTCGAAATGCAAATGTTCCCCAAGGAGTAGTGAAAGTAGTCAATTGTTGGTATTCATGTGTTATCTTGATCTGGTTATACCCACTATAACCATCACCAAAGCTGTACCACTCATGACCAGCAACTTCCTCCAAAATCTCATCTATAAATGGTAGAGGATAATAATCCTTCTTGGTAATTGCATTCAGCTTCTTATAGTCTATGCACACTTGCAGCTTACCATTCTTCTTCTTGACAATCACAATGGGTGAAACCCATTCTGAGTTTTCCACCTCATAGATGAAACTTGCCTCCTTCAACTTGTCTATCTCCTCCTTGACCATCATTGCCGTTGTGGGATTGACCCTTCTCTGCTTCTGTCGAACTGGTCTTGCGTGCTCTTCCAATTCGATTCGATGAGTCTCGAGAGTCACCTCCTTCAAATCTTTGTAGCTGAAAGCAAACACATGGATATATTTTTGAAATATATCTAGGAATCTACTTTTCTCTTCTTGAGTGATATTGATACCAAACTTCAGGGTAGAGAGTCTTCTCACAATCTCTGCCTCACTCAACTCTTCTTTGTCAGGATCTTTCTCCACTGCTGGCCGAGGCAACAAGTCAATAGCACTAAGCTGATGTAATGATTCATCTCGACCAAATCTTTCGTCCTCAGACGAGGATTCTTGATCGTAAGAATCTCCGGTATCTACTTCTGAGACACTCTGATCGTCCTCCGTATCAGATTCCCAGTAGTCACTAGTGGGTCTATCAGACTCAGAAGTCACAACTCCAACACCCGAGAGAGGAACTATCACTCTATGATCTCTAGGCCCAATCCGTAAGTATCCCTTGTGCCACCTATCAGTGGTGCGCACAACTCTCAACCAAGGTCTACCTAGGAGCAAATCATAACTAGAGTCCTTTAACACTTGAAAGGACATCAATGTTTGAACTCCCATCACAGACACGACCACCTTCTCTAACACACCAAGAGGTCTTACCCGTTGCTTGTTAGCCATCTCCACGACAATGCTAGTCGGGCGAGTTGGTTCCATCCCCAACTTCTTCATCGACCTCTCTGATATGGCGTTTACAACCGACCTTCCGTCCACCAATACGTCAAAGACGTAGTGACCATTCAACCGGACTTCAATCTTTGAAGCCCTAGTGCATACCTCTGAAGCATGCACATCCACCACACCAACTCCCACTGACTTTGATGTCTTGCTCTTGGGTTTCTTCTTCTTGCTTCTCTTAGAACTCAGTCCTCCTCTGAGTTCCCTTCGTAAGCTGGGATTAAGTGTGATCAGTTGTCCAACAGTGATGTTGACTTTCTGAGCACCCACATCTTCAACCACATCATATCCCGCTTGGGAAGATGAAATGGTGAAATCCGCCATCCCTAGCTTCCTTCTTGGCTCCTTTGGTGTACTCGAAACATTACTCGAACGAGTACTTCTACTTGCTGACTCCTCCATGAAAATCGGTTCATCAGAAAATCGAGTTCTTTTCCTTTCTTGAGCTAAAAGCTCCACCGGTGCATGAGAAGAGTTTGAACTCTCTCCTTTCTCGTAGATGGGATCTCGCACGACATCGATAGTAGCCACCCCCTTGTCTCGTCCTTGTGATGGATTTCCTCCACCCACATTCATTCTGATAGTTTCGATATCTCTTGCTCTGTTGCTAGGACAATTTCGTTGGAAATGAGAACCTCCACACGTCCAACAAGTGATTCCTCCAAAGTTACCTTGGTTGCCTCCAAAGTTACCTTGATTTCCTCAGTTGGGATTGTTGTCGTAACCTCCTGACCTCCTCCTCCACCTTTGTTCCTCCATTCTCGTAACTGCACCACGTTTATCTTGAGATCCGCAAGAGTATCGGTGATGCTCTTCAACTCGGCATGAAAATCAGAGGTGACAGTAGACATCGTTGTTGGGACAAACGGTCTTGGCACCACCGTTGGAGTAGGAGCTGACGTTGAAGCAATCACCAATTGTGATGGTGCAGGTGCGATCGTTGTGACTACACCAGGAGTCGGAGTCAACACTAGAGCAGCATGATGAGGTTGGATGATATCTCCTTCATCCAAACTCTCTTCCATGTTTGTCGCAATCTTGATGGCCTCCGCTTTGGTTGCTCGCTTCTCGTACCTCACTTGGGTTCGAATTGAAGGCCTCACCCTCCCACCAAGTTCTTGGTCAACACTGCTCCCATCCCCGCCATCGTTAGCTCCACATTGTCTCCACTCTTCCGTAGGACCGTCCGAAACCGTTGCTCCAACTTATCCACCCTTTCGGCATATTGCTGAACTTTCTCGTCGTCTCGTTGCTTCAAATGAGTAAGCTCCACGATGAGCTTCTCATAACTCTCTTCTGGGAGAAATTCTTCGATGAGTGCATTACTCAACGTCTCCCATGTGTCCTCAACTGCACCAGGTGTCTTGCTCTTCACTCGGTCTTCATACCACGTAAGAGCAAAATCTTCTAAAAACTCTGGCAGTAACAACACCCATTCTTCTTTCCTTCTCACGTTGTTTTCGATGCAACCTCTTTTGAAGTCTCGTACAAATGGTTCTACATCTTCATTGTCCTTCTCATGAAACACTGGTAACTTCCCCATCTTGTAACTATTCTTTCTACCCTTCTAATTTTTGTGCAATAACAACTCGCTAAAAGAGTACGAACATCACCAATTCCATTCGTGAATAATCTACCATAGGTAAAATAAAAGGAAATGGTTGTAACAACACCTCTTGTGCCATCTCTTCTCCCAAGGTAATCATGAGCCTGAGTCGCATCACCGCCTTCTCCACCATCCGAATGACGATCTCCATCACAACTCAGCCGAGTCCTCTTTTGAAGTCGACAACTTCTCCGTCTTAGCTCTTTGAGTCTCGTCCAACTTCTCGAATACTGATGTAAGTAGGGCGGCCACATCGACGCACTTGTGTCCTCTTGATAGATCATCCACTCCACAACTTGGACAAGGACCTTCGCCTAGAAGATGAATTGGCGCTGGTGACGATGGACCCACTCGAAGACTTAAATCAGTAAACTCCCGCTTCCCTTTAGCTCTCTCGGTTCTGATTCTAGTTGGACAATTCACTACTTTGTGTCCCAACCCTCTACAGAAATAACACCACAAGTCGGTTTCTACTCTTCTCCGCGGAGATTCTACTTGAAGTTTAGTACTAGGGTTTTCAAACTCGACGATAATCTCTCTCGAACTTTCTCCTACGCTTACTGTGACATCTAAACCTTGAGGAAGGTTTCTAAGTCTAACTTTCCAATCTTTCGAACTTCCACTCATGTTGCACCTTCTCAACCATTAATTGGACAAAATATCGTAGAGGAAAATAATTCTACATCAGTTTCTTAACTCTTCCGAGCTTTATACTGGAAATCGTGTATTATACATGCTATACACGAAATAAAATCCAATCTAAAATTAACTATCGAAGATATGATCTTCATCACCATCGTTTGTACTCATCACAATAGACATCTTGAACTCACTCTTATAAGGATCCAACTCTACTTCACTAGGAGCATTCGTGGCCTCCACAGTGAATGATGTTTTCATCTCGGCTTTCTTCAAATCTGCACCAATGGTCGAGGAAGCTTCTTGGTATAGGGTAAAGAGGGCACCCCAAGTAGTATAGATAAGTGTTCGCAACTCATCTATACTTAACTTTGGCTTCTCCGACTCCGTTCGAACTCCTAAACGTCTCTTCTTCCACCTCGGCACCCGAACTGGATTCCCCATGAAGTATCTTCCAGACCTCCTTGTATGCCGAAACGTGTATCTCTTAGTTGGTAAGAGATCTCTCCAAGATTTTTGTGATCTCTAGTAGCTCAACCTCCAAGCTACTAACTAATGAAGTTTCAATAGAAAATTCCTTAATCAAAAGAGATGGTGCTGACTGTACAAATTTTCAGAAAACTGAAATTTGTATATTTTCACTTCCCTCATGATTGTCAACCCCTTCCACTTTGAAAAATTCTTTCTCTCTCTTCAGACTTCATCTTCTCATGATTTCTTTTGTCCTGGATAGCTTATCAGACACTCTAAAACACTGGAAAGTTTCTCAGGAAAATAAAATTCACAGAAAATCTGACAATGACTGTAAACTTTTTCCAGAGAACAGAATTCCTCAACTCTCACGAATAAACCCCCTCAACTTTGAAAATTCATTGCTCCTTCTCTAGACCACCTTTTCCTATGATTTCTTTTGTAGTAGATAGTTTATCAGCCAATCTAAAACACTGGAAAGTTTCTCAGGAAAATAAAATTTGTAGAAAAGTTGACAGCGACTGTATAAATTTTCCAGAGAGCAGAATTTCTAACTCACAAATTTCTCTCCTCTAATAACTTTTCTCTCCTCTTTTCTCTACAACTCTTGTTGCACCCTCTTTCAACTCTCCTCAAACCCTTTCTAAGTGAACAAGATGTAAAGAATGACTTCGAATGCGTCATATATCACTACGGGATACACGAAAGGTTCTAATGTTGCTAACATCGCGTTAGCTCTCTTTCCTCTCAACGTTCTCTCCATGTGTTCTCTCATAATCTCTTTTTGTCTAATATAGAACTGAACTCTAAACATTTTCAATGATCCCTTCAAGTGAGTTCAAGGCAACGGAACCAAAAATGTAAACCCTTCGCGGTCCTATCGATCAACTACCCCCTCCCGATCTCTCAACCTCCACGATCGCCACCGATAAATCTGCAAATGTCGGGTCAGTCTCTCACTCAAAGGTCACCTCTGATGGCTTTGATGGAAGCACACCATGAATCTTGAAGGGAAAAATGCTAAGTTCACTCATTCATACACCCACAAACTTATCAACTAAAAATCTCCTTAAACACATCAACTAAAATCCTCCATTCTAACGACGTCTCTCAAGTTGTCACATGCTAAAAATATCCTACACTCTCTATATTACTCAAGTTGTCATTACGACAATGTGAAAACAAGGATGAGGAGCTCTTCTCTACTCCTCTATTTATACATTCTAGGTTTTTACTTTGGTACCCTCCGGTAACTCAGTCGTAACTACTTTTACCGGGTTTTACTAAGATATTACTTAAGGTAAAAGCATTAATCACATGGGCTTTTACCTTTTCACATGGGATTATTCCTTCAAAATCAACAACTTCTAGAAGGATTTTGGAATATTCTCAAGGAATCTCGAATTTCCACCCCCTCTCTACACTAGGACCCACTAAAAAGGAAACATGTGGAATCTCTTCTTGTTTTTAATGCCCACAAAGTCCACAACTTTAATCCAACCACTAATATCAAGTCAAAAAGGAGATAAGGGATACTTTCCACCCCCTTCTTACCTTTTAGACAAGATGACAAGATAGTAGTGTTCACTCTTTAGCAAATATCTGAATTCCGCCAAAAGTACAGCTAAGTTTAACCATAACTAACTTTTAGCTAGTCATGACTAACTTGATACCTCCTTAAAGAACTTTGGCAGCAAATAAACATTCTCAACACTTAGTTATAACTAAACACCTTACTAATAGACAAACTTCCTATGTGTAACATAGGTTGTTACAGATCGTGGTATGCAAGTTAGCGTTGTGAGTTTCGTGACCTACTAAATAAGAGATTCCGCTGGCGCAACAAGACGGTATCGTATAACGTGTTTTTCTGTCTAAGAATACACTGGGTATATGACTGTGCAGAGGTATGTGGATTGACAAGGTTGGATCTAGATCTGGATGTTTCCACTCAAATGTTTCACTATCTACTCTTCTAGCCCGAGTGACCTTGTATCCGCTCGGCTCAAGTTTAAAGCTTGTTACGATCTAACGTTACGTATAGGTTGCATAAACTTGTGTTACAAACAGATCTTTTGTACTCTAACTAAAAATACTCAGATCTGTATTATCTAACTGAAGTTATTCCTCTATATCATTGGAAGCCTGACTTCTGAATAGCTTCCCAGCGACGCTAACTGCCCATCAATCTAACTATCACAACTTCATAGTACAACCAGAAGACGCTATAAGATCACTCAATCAACTTGATAGAGTATCGATACAACTTGCTGTACACCCTAGCCTATCAAGCATTCCAGCAAGGTAGAGCATGCATGCTTCAAGGCACTACTCAGATCTCAATATAGCACCAACAGCGGTAATACCTGGCAGCTCCGAGAACCCAAACAGTGGCTTAAGATTCATGACGACTCCGTTCTCCTTCATCATCAAGAGCTGAATTCAGCCCCACACCCTCCAATGTTGAGTTGTATGTAGGCGTGGCAGTTTCAGCAACAAACTCCTCTCCAAATTGCTCGAAAATGACTAAAATGACAATAGATGATATCGAAAAACTCGACAGAAGTATCTTTGAACTTTGAGACCTCAGTCCTCCCAAACTAGTCGACCAATGATGATCAAACTTCACAGGAAGCTTGATTGGACCCTTCACTCCTACCCTGAATAATTTTCAGGTCGAAATCTTAAACCAATTCTCAGATATGGATCAAAACGTAATCTGTGCTAACTTCAGAGCTTTACAGACCTAGGTCCAAGATTCTTAACAAGCTACTCGACCATTTGAGGTGAAACTTCCCAAGTATCTTACTGATAAGACATGCTTCAATCTTGCAAAGTTTCACTCAGAAATTCGACTCAGAACTTAAGCAATAGCAAACTATCCATGACTATCACAGTTCGCTGTTCTCGCCTTGTCATGTCTGCACTTCTCAACTTCAATCGATCGGTTCAGAATCCAAATCGATCAAGAACCTGATGAAATTGATATCAAAACGACCAGCACTTTGTCAGCTCTCCAACCCAACAGACAGCTCCTAAAAACTTTTCGCGAGTCTCTCGGAATAACCAGAAACGTAGCAGTAGGTATGAATTTCACCCCCCTCCACTCAATCGATCATAACGCGCTTATCCCTCCATGAAATTGACCGATTCTTCAGCCCAGATTGTAGCTCCGGTCGAGAGCTCTCCAACCATATCCTTCGTTTTGCGAATGGACCTCCGAAGCCTCCAGAAACCACAAAAACGTCGCGAGGATCAGCTAGAACACCATTGGTCCAAAAGTGGACCAATAAGAGCAAAAAGAGCTTTACTTTTTGTCTTTTCTCCTCTTAACTTTTCCCTTAGAACGAATTTTTACTCTCCAAGGGGACACAAGACATCAACAAGACTCTAAGACCTCAAAAAATCCTTCAGATATGTCGATAGATTCTTCGCGATCCGTAACTACACAGAAGCGCTCAACCAAAATGAAACCAGTGAGCCGCAGACTAATACAATGTCAATATTACAACCTGGAAACGTTCTACAATAAAAGGTACGACAAAAGGAAATGGTGAAGCTTTCACTCGATTGTAATATTCTTGCCCGAAGTTTCTCACGATCCAAGCCCCATGATTGATCTTCGGTCTGCAATGGCACCGGACATCGACCCAAAGGTTAAAAGGAACGTTCGATGGATAGTTGAGATCCATTGTTCCTCACAACAAAATGTACACCGTCATATCCCAAGTCTCTCCGTATGTTACGATCGGAAGGATCACCGGAAGCTGTAACTCCATCATTCTTCTCATGAATTCATCGCCAAAGTATGCAACTAACCACTGTCGAAAGTGATCGCGGTGGATGTAATGAAGTTTGATGTGAAACGGATTCGGGAAAGGAAGATCCGGAGCCGGTAACACACCTGCGTCCATAACCACCACTCCTGTAATTCTTCACTCCTCCATGCAGACCACCGACAACCCTTACGAATCACCCACTGAGAGAGAATGCCGTATGAACTTTCGACCCACCATTTTATACACAATTGCGGCGACAAAGACCACTGAAGTGAACGCACACAGATCACTTAAACAGATAATCACAAACGTGGCACTCATCACACCGTTCGGTGAATTATGCGATACGATTCACGAAACACAGAAAAGAAACACAACATAGGTTACACAGGAATTCACACAGGAGTCGAACCACAACACGACAACGATAGATGCACAAACTTAATAATATCTGTTAGATGTAGAGGTTCACATGGGATGTCCAATAACTAGTTTGAGTTATTTATTAGTACTTTCTTTTGCAGGCTAGACTTTCTCCATATCTTTACTTCAACTATTTATACTTGGTTTCAAAGACTATTCATTACCTATTGAGAATTCAGTTCGGTAAACTGAGTCTCTCTTTTTGGTTCACTACAGATTCTCTTAGTCTTACTTTTGACGAGACGTATTTCACACAGTGGAAGCATAAAATGATGTTACGACTAAACACCGTTGGCGTCTTGGGTCCTTGACCCGCTGCTCTTTCGTTGAGAACTGTAATACCCGCAAACGTTCTTGGCAGTGTCGAGGAGTTGGACAAGAAAACTATCAATGCCCTCACGACGATAAACGGACGCTGTGATAAATCAATCTCCGGTCCTATCCAACCGCGGTAGAGTTTTCAAAAGCTTTAGCGAATAGTACTGTGTTTGCATCAAGTCACATAGGTCATATGAAATATAGACTACGTACATTCAGCTCCTTCAACTGTATATCCTATCGTCGCCAAGTCTCTAGAGTGCTTCTAAAGTCTCTCAGTAACTGGAGCACTGACGTTTCATTTCCTGGTTTCTGTTAGATTCTAATCATCCGATGGGCCCTCTACCCCTTCTACTCCTTGTAAGGTGCTAGCGCTTGATCTCCTGCTGTGCATAGAGAAGCAGGAACCCAACAACCATTTGGGTGCTTCTAGCACTCGCAACAATACTAAAATGTTGCAAGGGCCTTGAGGGTTCATTGTGGAACTTTAACAGTTTTCACCCAGAGAGTACTTAACTCCTCGTTAACTGGAGATGTCTAGGGACGGTTCGCCCAGTTGTTGCGCCGTTGATTACACTCCAAAACCCTTTGTCACCTCTGTCAGATCTGAGTATGTGCACTTGATGGGGTAAACTAAGTGTGCACATGGCCAGACTAAGTGTGCACATGGCCAGACTGTCACTAAAATTGTGTGTATGTGCGAACAAGACATTAGCTAATATAAGGTAGCATTCGGACCGGTTCGGTTCTTAGCCAAAGTGGACCGTGTAGGAAAGAAGAAAGTCGAACTGGAACCAAATTATTTTCAGCTAGAACGGTTTAACTCCAACGGATTTTAAAAGTTTGGAACCGAACCGATGAGAATTGAATGGTTTACAAACAATTTCAAATTATTTATGAACGGATGCATCTAGAAGTGAACCATTTTCAGTAAAAGGAACTAGTTTAACAATTACAGATACAAATCTAATTGGCATAAAACTGTTTAGGAACCGAACCAAAATAATGTGCATCTTCTACTCATATCTCTAGCAATTCTCAACCCTGTTCGGTTCCAAACCAAGTTGGACCATGTAGAATCAAACCGAACCATCTAGTTTTCAGAAACTTTAAACCGAGCTGTTTTCGTAAATCAGAACCACTTCTTAAACAGGACCGAAGAGAATCGAATATGGTTCAGTTTGGGCCGAGAGTTACAAGACTATACCGTTATAATTAGAGGCACCCACTCTTAGATCGTTCTCTACAGACTGTCTAACGTTTCTCCGAGTAGCAATGGATGCTGAGAATGTTGTCCTGACGGAAAACGAAGAAGACTTAGTGCAAATGCAGTAACACCGCATGCTTCTGCACCAACCTTGACCCTTCATACTCTTCCACCTAATCATGAGTTTCTGCTCCTTGCTCGGTATGCAAGTCTCAGTACTTGTAACACGCACATGCTTCGGAGTTGACAGGGCTTAAAGCACTCAGTCTTGTGAAAGGACGCACACAAACACACACCATAAGTAGCCAAGACGTTCGAAGTTACCTTAGAGCGCTTGGAACATCCAAGCGGTTTCTCTCCCCATAGGGCTTGATGCACCTTTACAGCAAGCATCCAAGTTATCTTGTACATGTCTGCTCCACAGATGGTTTGCGTTTAATTTATGATCAAGCATATTTATTATTTTTAGTTCAGTTCCCTTTTCAGCTTTTTATTATTTATATTGAAACAGAAAATATTTTAGGCCATCATAATATTCCATCACATTCTCTGTTCAGTTCATATGTTCGTTACAAAACTAAAATTTATTTATAAATCTTAGCATTAATTACTAAAGATACCCCTAAAATTTACGTTTTTAGTGTTTTCTTGGGCACCCATGGGAACCAAGCACGCTCTTATACCTGCTGTTCCCCACTTGAAGCAATGGTTCTGTAAACTGTTCCTTCGGAGCGCCGTGTATCATCGATCGGGTCACTGAGCATCTGGTGTTGTTGACGCGTATCCACGTAATAAATAACTATATCGGGGGGAATCGAGGACAAAATCTTCATTGTTCCTGAGCAGCTGGGACGCGAATTTATACCGCTTAGTATAGAAAAGAAACAAGTCGTCAAGGAATTCGTTAGATGCTTTGAGTGGTTAAAGGAGCCTTCTACGCTTATATATATATCTGTTGACAGAGGTACTTGAACCACTATTTTGTTCCTGGTCCATCTCACGCTGTTTCAAGACCCAAGAGACCTTAATTGAGAACTATAATTATGGAAGAAGTCGACGTTACCTTACCATGAAGCACACCTGGGCCTGCAAAGCAACCGTTCAGTAAGTACCTAGGATCACCTACACGATCGATGCTTTCCATTGAACCAAACTTCGGACGCTTCGAGCTTTACTCTGTTAGGAAACATCCTAGGTTGCGGAACTGCTGAGTATTCGGTTGCTCAGACATCTAGATTGATCCGAGTCTAGTGTCTGGATCCTTTCGTGTGAGTAGATCACGATGGTTCAAGGTTCAGCCAACTCCAGTTCAACAGCTACCGCAGGGAATTTAATTTGATCTCAACTGTACATGTTGTTAGTCACCGAGTCGAACTAGTACTCAGGACAGTACTACTGTTAACATCGAGATGTCACATATATTTCTCCATTCTATTTCCTTTTTGCAATCTTTCTAGACCCCTAGTCTGTGTGAACGGGAATGTTTTGTCATTGTTTGGTACAGACACATGCCACGCGTGTGTTTTGCCAGCATATATGACCTTATAAGTCAGTGCTTGATTTGCAATACTCTGTATCCGGCCTAGTACTGTGTAACCTGCTGTAATCTCTGTTCCTTAACCTTTCGTTGGTGTATATGATTCGTCCGGGAGAATAGCAGCTCAGCTAAGGAGCCAAGAACCACGCTCAAAGACACAGGTTACACCCACTAGAATAACTCTGGGCCAGTGAAGTACATAGGAAGTTCCAGAAAAGAAAGGTAGCATGTGTGCTATCTTAGTTTGTGAAACTCTGTAACCTAAGGGTCCGACTGACCAATAGGAATGGCAAGTGCGGCGCACATTACTTGAGATGGTGGCCCTAGTATGTAGTGTATGCAGTGCAAGCTGATCGAAATGAAACGAAGAAATCACAGAACTGAAACCTAGGCTATTTTAAAATACAGTAAGAGCGAAATCTGTAAAGAGCCTCAATCGCGAATAAAGTATGGATCACAAAAACTGCAGAGAAAGAGTTAGTGTACAAAATTTCGAGATCAATCAGTAAAAAGCACATACGAACAATTTAGTCCCTTGTTTTGGTATATTTGTAAAAATAGCATCTACTCTGGCGAAATGATGACTCCCTGACTCCATATTGCCTCCAGACAATGCTCTGAACGTGAGTCTGAACACTTATAAACATATATATATATATGTTCTGGGCAAGGTGTGCAAGTGACAGTTTTGACACTGCAGAATTACTACATCTTCAGCTGCTTGCAGCCTTGCCACTTTGTTGTTCTTGGTTCTGTTGAGTCCCACGAAGTTATCTCAGAGGCTTCCTTGATTCTGTCAGGAGACCTTGCCTGGACTTGACATGCGAAACACCTTAGTAGTACTGCACTTATAAATCAACAGATCTTCATATCAACCAATAGTTCGGTCAGTTCCCACCCTTCGACGACCTCCTGAAGTAAAGTGTATAATACTACAATCCCCGCAACCGTCTTTGGTTTCAAACTCTTGTACTTCGTAATCTTACTTTCATAATCCTTCAAGAGAATAATTTAGCATGTCGGAACACCCACAAAACAGACTTTTGTCCATGCTGTTGTCATTTCTCGCTCGAACTCTGTCGTGTGGTACTCGCTTGTACTCTCTGGCAACTTCCTCAGGGTAAAGTCAAGAATTACGCAGACCTTCTCTTCTTGGTAGCTGGTAAATGGCTAGCATATTCAGGCTAATGTGGTAAGCAGAGTGGTTCTCTTTATAAAGTACGATTCTAGTACAAGAGATTAGGGACCGGAGACGGCTTATGGCCATTTACTGTGTAACTTCTAATTCTCTGCATGAGATAGCGTTATTTCCCATTAGACATACGGAAACCGATGAATTGTTAGAACTAGAGAATAGTCACGGAAGGCCCAAAAGCAGATTCCGGACTTTGTGCAGACAACTCTTTCCCAACTATGAGGGTTGTTGAAGGATAATATAAGTTCACGTCCATCTTCTTTAACACTGTTCAGTTATCTCTGTGGAATATCTGTCCTAACGGCGCTCAGTTCTTTCTCCCTCTTGTGTGTCGGTTACTATCTCCTTCTTGTGTATCTAGTTGTAACTCCCACTGTTCCCTTGTTTCCTTGTTCTTTCACTGAGACACCCCCAATGACCTCGACTCTGGAGATGATGACTGATTCATTGTCTGATCTTATGTCCGCAGCTTCAGCTGTGTGTAAGCTCCTGGTAACTCTCACTTTATTCAACATGGTATCAGAGCAAAACAGCGAGATCCAAGAGAGAGAGAGCTTTGGCAAGGGGGCTTGACAGGAGGACAAGAGAGTCTGAGTGAAGATGCAGATGTACTCTTGACTGGGAGAGCAAAAGACCAATGTGGGCTGAGTTGTGATCAAAAAATTTCGGATTTTGAGACTATTTTACAGTTCCAGAGAGTTTGAAACTCGATTTTGAGGATTTCTCTAGGTTTTTTTAGATTTCAAGGGCACCCACCTATGGTGTCTTGTGAGGAAGGGTCGAATTAAGTAAGATACACCCTTTCTTGGATTTTTCATGATGATGATAAATTACGTTAAACTCACCTTTGACCAGCGTTTTGAGGGGGTTAGAGATATTTTCTGCGAATTCTGAGGGCACTTTATCGATAGAAAAATGCTCCGAACAACCTTTCCAGCGAAATTTGAACAACCTTTCCAACGAAATTTTTTTCCGGCCAATTCTGACCTCGTTTCAAACTGTCGTCATACTTTGACCAAACTTTGACCCTCGATTTGAAGACCTTAGAGGTCTTTTCAGAGGAAACTAAATTTTCAAAGGTCTATCCCTACCCCACACCTTTCATATATTATAGGTCTTACTCTCACTCTGCCAACAATCGTACCAAGTTTCATTTCATTCAGAGACTGTTCGGTTAGATCAGTTTCGTCACAATGTACAATGACGTCAGTTACCATAACTGAGAACTTACTTTCTGATTCTCATAAGTTGAATACTTCGAACTACCCTATTTGGAGAGCTAGGGTACAAGCCATACTTGGTGGATATGACTTGTGAAAGTTTGTTACTGGTTTACAAGAGAGACCCATTGTTGCTGAAGAAACTATCGTTTGGGATAGACGTGATCAGTTAGCACTTTCTGTTATCAAGATGACAGGGAAAGATGCAGAATTAGTTGATATCCTAGATACTGAAACTTCGAAAGAAGCATGGGATACCTTTACCAGGAAACATGAAGTGACGAAAGAGGGGTTCTTAAGGGTAAGTTGAGAGTTCTTAAGGGTAAGCTCGCAACCTTGCAGATGCAGAGGATAAGAGCATTGAGGATCATTTTATGGCCCTCAAATCTCTCTTACAGGACATCAAAACCTTAGGAGGAAGAGTTGAGGGTTCAGAAGCTATTCATTCGTTTCTTGACAGTCTCCCTCCTGCTTATGAAGCATTTGTGAAGGCTATGGAGGTACGTCCTGGAAAGATTGAGATGGACGAACTGGAGAGTTTGGTGCTAGAAGAAGAAATCAACATCGAACAGAAGAACAAAAAAAAAACAGCAAGTGACGAATCTGTTTTGCTGTACATCAACAAACAGAGGGGAAACTTTGAGAGGAAGAGGAAACCATTTCCACCCAACAAAAGGTGGAATAGCAGTGCTGGATCAGTCAACCAAGGAGGAACCTCTTCGGCATATGCACAAGGTGACAAGAAGCGTAAGAATGAAACCTGTCATTACTATGATAAACCAGGTCACTTTGCTCGTGAGTGCAGATTGAAGACAAGACACTAAGGTACTGGTAAGGGCAGAAACAGAGCAAATCTTGCTCAGGCTAAGTCTCCAAGAGAAGGTAATGAGCAGTTGTTTTTTACTGCTCTGTACACCAGTAAGTTAGATCATCCATGGTGGATAGATTCTGGAGCATCTAACCATATCTCTTCCATTCGAGAGTGGTTCCACAACTTTCAGGAGATCATCAGTGGACCAACAGTTGGTCTAGGAGATGGTGAGAGATACGAAGTTAAGGGACAAGGTGATATTCATCTCCAACTACCTATTGGAGCAGTATTTCGAGTTGAGGGAGTTTGGTACATACTTGGTGTGGTGCATAACTTGCTCAGTCTTAAGAGGTTAGTCTACTCAAGGATGGAGGACTACCTAGGAAGCTGTGGGCTGAAGCAGTTAACATTGCAGTATACCTTCTCAACCGAAGTCCAACAAAGGTGGCGGAAGGTATGAGCCCTGAAGAGGCTTTCACAGGTATAAAACTTGATATCTCAAATCTTCGAGTTTTTAGGTGTGAGGCCTATGTACTTGTGCCTAGAGAATTGAGGAGGAAGTTAGACGACTGCTCTAAAGTTTGCACTTTCATAGGCTACTCTGAACAAACGAAGGGATACAGACTACTTGACAGTAAAGAGAAGATTGTCATTAGTAGGGATGTTTTCTTTGATGAGGCAAATCATACTGCTCATCTTGAGGTAGAGAAGAAAGAGGTTACCACTACCTCCAATGGTACTAGTCTAGCTTTCAGATTTCCTCTTTCTGATATGTTACAAGATAATCAGTCTGATGAGAAAGTACCAGAAACTGTTAGAGGTGGTGTAGATGTTGATGTTGCTGAAACAGAACATAGCGTGCACTCACCTGAGTTGGTAGTAGATCTTCCCACACAAGTTACAGTTCCAACTTCAGTACCTGAACAAGTGCTTCAACCACTTCCGAATCAAGTAAGAAGATCTACTCGAATCAGGAGGCTACCTGCTCGACTTGCTGAGATGTGGTTGATAGAGGCGATTGACAACGCAGAACCACTGAAGTTCGAAGATGCTATGAAGTCTGAGAAGTGGACAAAGGCGATGAAGGAGGAGTTTACTGCATTGCAGAAAAACGATACTTGGTTCTTGACAACTCTTCCTGAAAGGAAGAAGTTGATTGGAACCAAATGGGTGTACAAAACGAAGTATCATGCTGATGATACAGTTCAGAGATATAAGGCTCGACTTGTAACCAAGGGCTATCTACAGCAGCAAGGGGAGGACTATGGTGAGACGTTTACTCTTGTAGCGAAGATGAGTTCAGTTAGGCTGCTAATAGCATATTCTATGCTTCATAAATGAAAAGTATGGCAACTAGATGTGAAGAATGCTTTTCTGAACGATAAGATACAAGAGGAAGTATACATACAGCAGCCACAAGGTTTTCAGGTTGCTGGAAAAGAGCAGTTAGTATACAAACTTCGTAAAGCCTTGTATGGCCTTAAGCAAGCTCCTAGAGCTTGGTTTACTAGGATAGACAATTTCTTAAAGAAGAAGGACTTCTCTTCTACAAGGGGAGATCCTAATTTATATATCCTAGTTACAGAAAAAAGGAGAGTAGTGTTGCTGCTGTATGTAGATGATGTAATCTTTTCAGGCAGCGATGAAGAGGCTATCTCTTTAGTGAAGTTACAGTTATCTACAGAGTTTGAGATGACTGACCTGGGCAGACTTACCTACTGTCTTGGAGTTCATTTAGTCGAAGATGGAAAAGATCTGTACCTTGTACAGGATAAGTACATCAACGATACATTGAAGGAGTATCAAATGCAGGACTGCAAGCCAGTGCCTACTCCGATGATACTTTCGAAGGATTGGTCTACTCAGCTTGGATTTGACGAAGCGGTTGATAAAACTGAGTACAAGAGACTAGTGGGAAAGCTGATCTATTTGGTTGTAACGACCAGACCAGATCTAGCTTATGCTGTAAGCAAGCTTGGCCAGGAGATGGAGGATCCAAGAGTTCCACATTTGAAGGCAGAGAAACGAGTACTCAGGTATCTGAAAGGTACTGCGTTTCATGGACTGAAGTTTACTTCAGTTAATCCTAAAGTTCTAACAGGCTTTACGGATGCTGACTGGGCAGGTGATGTCATAGATCGGAAATCAAGATCTGGTTATGCATTCTTGCTTGCAGGTGCAGCTGTTACTTGACAAAGTAAGAAACAGAAAGTTTCTTCTTTGTCATCCACGGAAGTCGAATATCGCGGACTGTGTAATGCAGTTCAGGAAGTCGTGTGGATAAGATGGATGCTGGAAGATCTGGGAGAGGTTCAAAGAGAACCAACTACAATTTTTACTGATAACATGAGTAGCATTGCTCTTGCCAGAAATCCAGTCCATCATGCAAAGACAAAGCACATTGAGCTGCAGGTCCATTTTATTCGTGACAAAATACAAAGTGGAGAGGTATGTGCCACTTGGATACATACTGATGACCAACTAGCAGATATATTCACTAAACCTTTGTCTAAAGTTCAGTTTGATAAACTGAGAAATGGTCTTGGTATATGTGAACTGCCCGTGATCTTACGAGGGGGTGTTGAAGGATAATATAAGTTCACGTCCATCTTCTTTAACACTGTTCAGTTGTCTCTGTGGAATACCTGTCCTAACGGCCGCTCAGTTCTTTCTCCCTCGTGTGTGTCCGTTACTATCTCCTTCTTGTGTATCTGAGTTGTAATTCCCACTGTTCCCCTGTTTCCTTGTTCCTTCACTGAGACACCCCCAATGACCTCGACTCTGGAGATGATGACTGATTCATTGTCTGATCCTATGTCCGCAGCTTCAGCTGTGTGTGAGCTACTGGTAACTCTCACCTTATTCAACAAGGGTGTGAAAAGTCTACAATGCAGCTCGTGGACGATTAAGAAATTTTCATGCATTCCAAACCATTCTGTGCTATCTCAGAATGAGAGGTAAATAGATCAAGGGGGAAGTTTCTTGGTCGTGTATAGATTGTCTTACCGTTATTTTATATATCTGAAGCTGTCTACATGTTCAGAGAACTGCTCTGCGTTATGGTATAAACCTGTGAAACAAATAACACTGCAAAAACTATACACTGCAGCTGCCAACACATAAGAGTGCCTAACAAACATATGTAAAGAGAGAGATAAGTGAACTGAAAGCAATATGTAGTGACCAGCTTTACTTATCAGTGTAAATCCTATAGAAGCATCGACGAACTGAAGAGTGCGTTCTTGTACCCTGAAGACGGCGCACTCTTCACTTTTGCCGCGTCTGGTCACGTTCATCTACGACCTATGAGCTGGCTGACAGTTAACTCGGAGTATATATAGTAAGTGACTCACTGCGTTACCTCAAACCCTTTCTTAACGTACGATGTCGTGCATCTTACTCCTACTTTCTGTTTGAACTTGATAATGTAAGCTTCCAACTGAAAGAGCTTTCGAATTAATATCTACAGTTTGTTATTGAACTCCGTATAGTTCTCTGATTTTCTTTATTGACTCTGCTTTATGATAAATATTACTTCGAACTCTATATATATATTTTACAGAAATTTATTTGATCACACCTTGAATATGTTTTTCGGACTTCACGTCACCCTTCTAAGTACTGCATTACTTCACCACACTTCGTACTGAAAACGGCAGGTTCAGCAAGTCTCATCATCTGAATAGCATGTCAACAACTCGCAATGTATCTGCACTGAAAGTTAAGTTTAAACGTTTGTACAATAGATTTTATCATCCCATTTGATCTCTTATTTGTCTTGTGCAGTGTATACACATATCCATAAACCTGCTGTTGCTGTATTAGTTGCGATCAAGTGAAATTCAGTAATTTTATTCTAACGCAGAGTACTGTACTCTACAACTTGTATTATCCACGTCCGCACATTGTAACTGGTTCGTTAAGGCTTATACAAGAGTCTTTCAGCATCCGATATAGTCACTGCCGAGGTTCTAAATAAACTACGTCATTATAACTGCCTGGTACTATTTCATATGAACATCATGGGTCATAACTAACAATGAGGTAGTTTTAAAGGTCTTGAAGCTGACTGGAGCTAACTCTGTGCTTTCTCTGTGATGCTTTTCTCTGAGACAAGTACAGAGCAGGCACGTGCTGATTATCAAACCGTCTCGCGTCTGGTAAGCTGATACAACTTCTCAAAACGTTCAGCTTTCCGATAGTACAGAGTATGATCCGATCAATGTGTTTATACGGGACTCGTGCCAATCATTAGTTTCCCCAAGGCTCAAATGCGGCTTTACTTCCACGTACACGGAAATCGTGCACAGCCTGAGTCGAACACACATCGGTCCATGTTCCTTAGAATCTGGTTTCAATCCGTCCTGATTCCTCTGTGCCTTGAAAGGTAAACTCCAATCATAGCTAGAATTCTCGAGACGATTTCTCGTTATTATATATGAGATGCCGCCGCTTACTACAGATAGAGGTCCGGTCTCCCAGACTCATATATCGCTCTTAAAATCGAGTACTCACTTCTAACTAGCTCGAGACCGCTTCTGCAAACGACTTCCACCAACCATGGGGCAGGTGCGAATCAAGTAATGGAGCTTAGTTAATTACACAGCATCTGAAGCATCTAGCGCTGCACGACTGACTAAGACTGTAACTTACGTACGTAGTTTCTAACTATAGTATATGAGTCTGCGTCATGTCTGTAAGGTCCAAATCATTTGCACCATACCTGACATAACGACGCAAAGCGCAATGCCATGTAAGTTACGATGTGAACCGCGAATCTTGGAAGATAATTCAGGAATCCAAACTCTAATTTCAGTTCAGGAATCCAAACTTTCTTTTTTCTCTATGTAGTCACGTGGATGTTAGCTTACAGAAAACGAGTTTGAAAGTCGCTCACTGTCACGAGTCTTATACAAGTTGCAGTAAGAAAATCGTGAGTACTAGTACTCGTGACATGCGGGACCAACCGCAAGGGTGGCGAGGTGAGGTGCAACTCCTACCAATCATAGCTGTGATATTTTAGGAGTGGTAGGCGACCTTAGAGCTACTGATAGCGGGGCTTAGCCCCGGTGTTCTTCCTCTCTTCGGGACGTTGGTTGCTTGACCCTTCGGGTCCTTCTCTCCCTTTAAGGCTTGATGGGGTATTTCCATCCGCTAGCTATTCATTGCGTCGCGTGTTCAAACCAATAATAGCTCCAACCTTGGCTTCTAAGTGTATGTAATGGAGTGAGCTGTACAGAAATAATTTTTTCCTAAAGAGTTTGACCTCCAGCAACGGCAGGTTGTAACGATTCGTCATGTTGACTTTGCAGCCCTGACTCAGAATTCGTACCCGACACCTGCCACGAATCATTCTGTGGTTTGATATCGGTCTTCAAGTGCTGAAAGAATGGAATGCCGCATCGGACTTGAGCCGCTAGCGCTGGAACTGTTGAATATTTAATCTAGGAGCTGTACAGTAGTGGCTTGAATGACTGTTAACGTTCCAAGTTCATTCTTGATTACGGTTAGAGTCATCGTACAAGATGCATCAGTCCGAGGAAGTCACTACATTATCAAGACTCTTGACCCATAAGCTCCTGCCCTGGAGTACTTATGCTGTACTCTGGTGAGGCTTTTTAAGGTCTTCTATCTATCTGGAAGCTTTGCGCAGTAAAGTCTGGACCGGAATTTTCCTCTCCATTTATTCAATTTGCTTGTCATTGATTGAATGCTACTTTCACCATAGCTTCTAATGCTGGTGTTACCTCTACAGGGATCGGGGCAACATCTATCTCTCAACAGGTTATGGGCCCACTACGCCCACCCCATTAGACGCAAGTCTAAGTTTGATCAACAAGTTACATGGTAGCAATTACATCCAATGAAAACTTCTAATGAAGAGGTACTTCATTCAGCAGGATCTCTGGACTGTCATTCACGACGCAGCTCCAAGTCCTGTCACTCTTGAGTAGCAGAAGATGGATGAAACTGCTCTTCTTGGTTTTTTCTTACCGTTCATGTTTCCAAGATCGAATTGATCGCCGATGCTGATACAGCAAAAGAAGCCTGGTTGACCATAGAGAGTCACTTATGCAGGTAGAGACGTGGAGTCAAAAAGTTCTTTCCCCAGAAACAGTTGATGAATTCATGACTGAAAGAAGGAGGTGACATTGAGAACCACGTGGAGAGTATTAAATCGCTTGTCAAGAAATTGAAGGTGTGAGGGAACTTACGACGATAATCAATTGATCGTTACGCTGTTGAGCACGTTGTCGAAGAGTTGGAAGCAACTCGTCTATTCTCTGGAGTCAAGAGGAAACTTGACGTCTGAGTATGTCATTACTCGACTCAAGGCAGAAGGTGAGACCTTGAAGGAGGAAGCGGATCCTCTGATGAAAGTTTACTATTCACAGCAAAGACCAACTCAAAAGGAAAAGAGCACCAAGTGTCACCGCACAAGTCTTGTCTACCCTGCGGGAGCCACAAAAGGAATACCATCTCAGAAAAACGAGAGAAGAAGGCCTGCAAGAAGAAGAAGGCCTGCAAGAAGAATGGCCACCTAAAGAAGGACTGCTACAAGTGGCTGACCCTTGAAGATAGCAAAAAGAAGGGGAAGAAGAAAGACACAAATGCACATCAGAGGAAGGGAGAAGACGGTGGAAAGGAAGACCTCCAGAAGGCCGGAAGTAACCACCTATTTACATTCTTCCACTAGCGATAGTGGAGATACTGAATGGCTGTTAGCTTCAGGGGCTTCACTCCATGTAACCGAGAATAGTGATCTCCTGGTTAATTACAAGTCATGCTCCCCAGTCAAGCTTCGATTGGGGGACGACACAACTCTGATGGGTATTGGAGTCGGTGAGGTCCAAATGGTATTCCATTTACCCGGGAACAAGACAAGAGTTTGGTACTCTGTGTTGTTCGTGCCCGAGCTCACGAAGAACGTAGTTTCACTTGGGAGTCTGATGAAGAGCGGATGCAAGATGGTCCTTGAGAACAAGAAATGTTTCATCTAGAAAGATGATGTCCTCATTGCTGCCGCCCAACAAAATGAAGGTGATATTTTCAGGTATAGTGCACTACTCTGACTACTAGATCTGAATCAATGTTCATAACTAATACCACCAGACAATTTGCAATTGTGGCATAGGAGATTGGACCATCTAGGTTACAAGAATCTTAGAATGTTGATGCAAAAACGATTGGTTGAGGGCTATGATCTAGGAGAAACAGCGAAGGAGGATGCTTTTTGTGAATCGTGCGTTGTGGGGAAGCAGGGCAAAACCTCTTGTTGTTGTCACATGGATGTGATTACAACATTTTTACATGGAGAGCTGGAGGAAGAGATTTACATAGATCCTCCTATTGGTTTTAAACAGCCAGAAGGTATAGTGTTAAGGCTCCGGAAGTGCATCTATGGCCTGAAACAGGCCAACAGAGTGTGGGATGGTAAGCTGAGGAATTACCTATTTTCCCAAAGATTTTGTGGAAGTCCTGCGGATCCGAGTGTTTTCATTAATAAATATTCTATGTTCATTATCACTGTCTTTGTCGATGATTGTGCCCTGGTCAGGGATAGTATTTAACAACTTGAGAGTTTCAAATCAACCTTTCACTTGAAGTTTGCAATGATAAACCTAGGAGAGGTCACATTCTTATTTGGTATAGTGATTAATCGGGACAGAGCAAACAAGATCCTGACTTTGAATCAAAGTCATTATGTAGATGTCATCTTAGAAAAATTTCAGATGTCTAATTGTCATGCAGTCGATACACCGATGGAGACCGTGAACAGACTAGACTTCTCACTGTGTCCAACTACATCAGATGAAGAAGAAAGGATGAAGAAGATCCCATACAAACAGATGAAGAAGATCCCATACAAACAGGCTGAAGGAGTCTCATGTATTTACTGATAAGGACACGGCCTGACATGGCTCACGTTACATCTAGAGTCACTAAATTCATGACTAATCCTGGGTGTTTACACTCGAAAGTGACCCAAGAGGATCTCTAGATACTTGAAAGGAACAAAAAATCTTCTCGTAACCTTCGGAGGATGTAATCAAGTATCAAGTTAAGTCTAAAGTCCAAAACTGGACTGACTCAGATTCTGCAGGTGACACGGATGAGTCAGACTTTGCAAGTGACACGAATAACAGGAAGTCCACCTCAAGGTATTGTTTCTTATTCAATGGGACTGCAATTTCATGGAATTCCAGAAAACAAAAGGCAGTACCACTTTCTTCAACTGAGGTTGAATACATTACTCTCTGTCATACTGTGAAGGAGACAATTTGGATGAAAAAACTGTTCGCTTCACTTGGATTACTACAAGTTGAACCAACTGAAATCTGAAATCTTGGTTGATAAGCAAAACTGCATAATGCAAACTCATAACCGAGTTGACCATCCACGCATGAAACACATCGACGTGCAGTTTCACTTCACGAGAACCATATTGGTGAAAAACATTCACTTTGATGAACATTCTAACTAACGAAAATGTTGCAGACATTTTTACTAAACCTCTACCTCGAATCATGATTCGAGGTAAATTTGATCAAATTTACCTAGTTTCGTTCAAATTTGGTATATTACCAAGTACCTGAAGCCTCGAATGTACAGAGAGGGAGTGTTGAATCTAGGAGCTGTACAATAGTGGTCTGACTGTTGACGTTCCAAGTTCAGTCCTGATGACGGTTAGAGTCATCGTACAAGATGCATTAATCCGAGACAGTCACTACACTACCAAGACTCTTGGCCCATACGGTCCTGCCCTCGAGTACTTATGCTGTACTCTGGGAAGATTTTTAAGGTCTTCTATCCATCTCGAAGCTTGCGCAGTAAAATCTGGACCGGAATTTTCCTCTCCACTCATTCAATTTGCTTGTCACTAATTGAATGTTACTTTCACCATGGCTTCTAGTGCTGGTTCTTTTGTGAATGGAATCCCGATATATTTGTTGTTACCTCTATACAGCGATCGGGGCAACATCTACCTCTCAACAGGAACTGGCAGAGTGCTCGAACTCCTCTCGTTCAACCAGTGAATTATATTTGTGAACACCATGTCTACATCTTCATCAGACTCTGCTGCCGTCAAACCGTGCCACAAGCCCGGGTATAATTTAAACGTCTTGTCAAAACTCTTCGCGTGATCGTACAATGCTCTGCTAACTCCGGGTTCCGTCACCGTGTCGGCTTCTCCGTGAAGCACCAGAAACGGCAGCGTAACCTGCGATATAGAGTACCATATCAGTCCACACCGTCTCTCTCTCTCTCTCTCTCTCTCTCTCTCTCTCTCTCTCTCTCTCTCTCTCTCTCTCTCTCTCTCTCATACATATTTCGTCGAGTCAGTCTAATATCGAAATGAATTTGATCTCCTATATGATATATATCTATAACCGGAAGACTGTCATTCACGCGCCGACATATAAACGCTGTTTCGTAAAGTCGACGCTGTTGCGTCTCAGATATATGATCTTATATTCAAATCCGAGTCTCTGGATCAATTAGCCGCTGCAGTGCGTCTAGATTCCGCAATAGAGGAAACCAAGATCCAAAGGTAGGTCGTGGACTTAGACCTAGAGCAGTCAATTCATACCTCATCCAATCGTCCCTCGAGATCACAACTTGCACGATACATCTCCAAGGCTGTCTTGATTCTCGGTTTTCCATGATACAGTAGTTTATTTGCTCGGATCTGCCAATCAAGAAGACAAGAATCGATTGGAGAGGGTGATGAGATAAAGCTGTGAAGCGATGCAACACGTCTCGATAGTTAAAGACTACATGTTTCAATAGACCTAGCTTTTGCCCCCGTGCAAATGAGGCCGACGATAGACGCTAGCGCTAGCAGCCGAAAAGTAAATCATAAGCTTTTTAGTGGAGATAAACAACCGGTTCTAACCTTTTCACGTTTGTCTTTGAGCTTGAACGCTAGGTCATAAACATCCGCTCCAGGCACGACCTTCCAAGTCGGGAAGATCGTCGACAACTTTGTCAAGGTGGCAATTACAAACGGATGAGGTCTCATCTTCGGTGCGATCTGCACAGCATTTCGATATCATGCAGATTCATGTCAGTGTTGCTGCCGTCATCGGTTTCAGAATCTATCCGAAGGTGACAGTATACATTCACAATTTGATTTCCTTTCTAAGTTAGGAGCTTGACTGAGCTCCGGATGAACAAACCGATTTCCCCTAAGATCGACGATCAAAACGTTATCACGAGCGTCCGGTATATGACCCTGAGTAACTTCAAGAACTTCTAACAGTATGCTTCAGTACAAGCTGAAGTAGATCATCCAAGTTCAATAGAAGATCGTAGTCCGCAAAAGACGAACTGTAACAACGGAAGCGAGTGTGCAGAGATAGGAGAGAAAATTTCTCTAGCTCCGGAGGTGGGAAGAAGAAAGTGCACCTTACACATAGGAGCGACAAGGACCATTCCTTTCCATCGTGTTGGCTCCTTGCGACTTACAAGGAGGGCGACAGCTCCTCCCATCGACTCTCCATAGAGAAAACTTGGTTTGCCTTTGTACTCCTTACGGTCTGAAGCAAACAAAAACTACTCAGTCCGACTTCAGGTCTGGGAAAAACAATTCGAGTCTTAACACATACGATAGAATCTGTAAGTTGGACACTTCAAGTTACCTTGCACACCCATAAAGTACGTAGTACAACCGGCGACGAGGTCGGCGAAACTCGTTATGTAGCATCTCTTTCCAGACGACTTCCCATGTCCTTCGTAGTCGATACCGTAAACTGCGTAACCTGCTCTTGCAAGCCTCTCACCATTGTCTGCAACAATGCATGCTCGGCATTATTAAGTTGACGAATCCCAAGTCTGCACTGTTCATTTAACGGTAATTTGGCAGTTTGGACTTATTAACCAGCTTACTAGGGTTTTGTTACCAAGTAACAGATCTGCCACTTCAGCTAATATTCTTGATTCACATTTTCTGACTTCTGAAAAGTAGCTTGTAAGTATGCGGTAAGAAACATCGCTAGCTCACCTTTCATAAACACGCTACACTCCATTCCGTATCCTGCATACACCAAGGTTTTGCATGTAAGATTGGTGGCCACGGCATCTAACCAAACTGACTTAGCATGCGCAGCCTCACACCATGCCATCCAATGAGTGCTTCGTACTCCTTAGATCTTCAGTTCCTTCAGCATCATACGTGTTGTCATTAAGTCTTACAAAGCGGTTCTTCAGCCTGTGGAAAAGGTTATCGCTAACAAAACTGATGCCTGTACTTTTCAACTGATCAGTACTAGTGCAGCAATGCTCGAGATTCTGGGCCAGAGCATAGCTCCAGGAGCTGACTGCGCTGACTTCAGTTACAAGTTCCCCAAATTCACCGTAAAAGAAGCACGGCCCCATTTAATGAAGAAGTAACCGCTTTCCGAATTCTGCTTTCAAACTGGTAGGAGTTGCAGTAGATTTTTAAGCCCGAGGTCCCCAAAATCTTTCAGTCAGTACTGAATTGCAACAAATCCATAAAATCAGATATGTGCAGACCACTTCTAGCGCCTTTTCTGTGAGAGGTAGCTGTCTAACGTCAAAGCCCGAAGTGCGAACACGCGAAAGAGGATGCGTGAGATCCCATGACAAGCTGTTGCTGTCCAAACTGGGTAAATAAAAGAGCAACAGAGGCCGAAAAGCCAAAGAGGCCGAAAATTGAGTTGGGTGGAGTGGTTCCATCTACTTCGAGCATGTGACCCTGCAATGGGGAGGCTCACTGTGTCAGGCTATTCCGCTCTTTACCGTGGCAAAGAGAATTCTCTTTCCAGAAAGAAGGAGAAAAGAAAACTTGATGGATAGAGTTCAAGTTACATGAATTTCTGGCCGTTATACAAGAATCTGACTCTCTGAATGAATAAGGGAAAAAACCCTTCTATATCTAAGGAGTAGATCGCACGAAGGAAACGACAGATATAATTTGTCCGACCTCACCACGACACATGCAAACCAATATCAGGTGTCTCAGCAGTTAGGTACCACCAGTGTACGAACGACATCCACAATAACAAATTCTGTCTACACAGCTGCCCGGAGCTTGATCGGTGCACCTGGTGCCATCTGTATTGACATCATTCGTGCCTACAGACTTGATTAAGTGATTTACTCAAACTAATTCTTGGGTATGCACAGGTGGGTAGGTAGGTACAGGCAGCTGGAAGGGATCGCAAGCTCGGCTTTAGAATTGGACATGACCAAGATCACACATGCAGCTGGACGACGGATGACAGTTCTCACCATGACACAAGAAAACCAGAGCTCTTGGCTCTTGATCAGCCGGCAACCAGCTGCAAACGAACTGCTTCGCTCCCCTTTCGTTAACTATGTATGCCTGCGGGGCAGATACGAATTAGATCTTAGATCTCAGATCTCGTAACATCCATCCAGCATGAGTTAGATCTATGAGATTCCTAGCTAGCAAAGCTCTTAACTGATATCCATCCCTCGAAAGTTTGAATCAGAAGCCCCACTAGCAGCTGTAGAAGTAATCTGCAGGAGGACGTCAAACAATTTTCGTTGCTATCTGAGGATCTGCAAAGTGACTACCTCTTGATACTGCACGCCAGCAGCCTCCACAGTCGCATCGCTAGCAGGGTCCTTTCCTTCGTGATCCTTAACCGCCATTATTTATCAGTCCTTCGTTAGATTCGAGAACTGCTTAAGCTTAACAACAGCTCCGTCCAAGCTTAAGGGCCTTACGAGAACCCCGAGAGATCCTACTGTAAACCCTGACTAATTCACCATTTTCCTCAAAGATCGCAAGGTATGACCACGTCTGTCGAAAGGCATCCTCCTTCTGGCATGGGCCTGCCTTAGCCCAGCCCCAGCGCCGCTGTGTCAGATCTCCGAATTTCCGAAGTTTATCCCCACGAAACTCTACTCCCAAGTAAGCCCGCTGTACAAGCTGCAATGGTCTACTCTGTCTGGAAGATTACGTCGGCCCAACTTGTCCACACAATTCCAGATGGAGCTGCCTAGGATCGATCGCGAACTTGCGCACCGCGCCCGTCAGCGAAACTAAGAAGTCCCGATTCAATTTGCTGTGAATGACTTGGAGATCAGCGACCAGTCAAAGAGCTCGATCGATCGCGGACCGTGAGAGAGTGCGCTTATCTGTTCTTGCTTCATCTTGGTCAAAGAGGTCCGAATTCTCACCGCATCCGAGCGAGATGCCTGTCAAGCCGCGCTAGTTTTCTAGCTCGCTCGATCGGCTGGTTCTGCTGGTTCTTCTAGATCTATCGTCTCAGAACGGTGCATACATAAACCCCGGGCCGGCCCCGCTCTCGTCCTGAACAACTTTCACTAGACCAGCAGATTCGAGTCCAATTCAATCTGTCCAACGCCAGAAGCAGAATTCTCATCATGCTCGGGGAATATATATATCCTCTCCTTGGGGAACAGCACCAGCTGCAATCGAGTCCACGCGTGCTGCCGCAGCCAGGGGTATGGAAGGGGAGGAGATGGAGAGAGCGAGAGAGCGCTCGAAGTCCGGACTTCGGAACTGTGGGACCCCCTTGTGTAGGCAGGACCGCGGAGATCGTCTCCTCGCGTCCGCCCCCTTCTGCTTCTCACTGGTCGTCAAAGCTGTCATTCGGGATCATGAACGACTTCGGGGGAACCCGTATGTCTCAAATGCTCAGATATAAATAGCTAAAATTCCCAGTTTAGTTATAAATAGCTCCCATTTTTCCTTTTGCTTACAATATGGCATGGTTTCCTATTCGGCTGTTTCTCGTGCACGACCGACAGCTCCTTACGTAAACCAGCCGGTCGTCTCTTCTGAAGCATTCTCACTTCTGCTGTACGGCATCTATACGTTGGATCCCTTGCTGAACACTTTCTCCTTCACTGACTACTTACACTGTAAGGGACTAATGTGCTCGCGACACGATCGTTGCTTCTTTTCCTGCATGAAAATTCTACTACCACGAATGAAGTAAAGCATAAGTTTGTCTCTTCAGTTCGTCCGTGAAGTTCTCGTCAAGATTAGACACAGAGGATTTGCCTGCTTGCACGAGGCAGACGAGGCAATTCACGGGTATCGATTTCACTTCGAGCTCGTGGTTATCCCAAGAGCATCCATTGATGGAACCATGCATATGATCGACGTGATATGAAGAGAGGAGGAGAGAATAAAATATTGGATGCTTCCTGAATTTGAGAGCGGAGAGAAGCCAAAGGACAAGAAGAAAATGGGGATAGAACTCTTGATGGAGACCTGTTCTGGTGATGTCTAGGTTCTGTATTCAGGTATCTTGAATGGATTAATCTCAATTAATATTATGTTTTATTTGTATTATTAATATTTAGTTTAATGTTATATAAATTTAGCGCACTTTCAGACGGGAGACGACGTTACGGAAGAAAGACCTGAAGGTTTGGGGTCGAGTACGTAGTGACTCTGCCTAAAGTCTCGATCCGAAGGAGACTTCTTTGGCTTTACAGGGTACGAAGGCCCGGATATGGATTAACACCGCACACAATTAATTGAAACTTTCAATCAACACTGAATATCAACTGAAAGAGTGATAAGAGAAAACAATACATACCCCATAAAGCATGAACATGAACAGACGGGCACGCTTCAAACTATACCAGTCTGAGATCTAATGATAAATTATACATGAGTTAATATATATAACTTATTTATTATTAACTTTTCCTGCTTAATTAATAATTTATTACTTTATTATATAATCAACTTAATATGCACGGGTGCGTCACTTTGTGGTGAAGCAATCGACAGATACACGGCCGCAGGCTTCTAGCTAGTGGACGTCCATTCCGGCCTTTTCCCCTTTGTATCTTTTTTGTGGTTAGTTTTTGACAAACCATCGCGCTTTTCCCCTACGCAACTGTCTAGGTTTGAAAAGCATATAAATAAATATGTATCCCATACGACCTAGTCGATGATAACTGGGAGAAGGACAAGCCTGGTATGAGGGAGAAAATAGAGACAATGGATTAGTTTCAGAGGTTGAGATCAACTCATCGACTATTTTGATACTTTTCACGTTTTTCTTTTTGGAGGCTGAGATAGACTTAGCGACTATTTTGATATTTTTTGGGTTTTTTTTCACGTGTCTATTTTTAACTGTCTAATAAATATTAAATGTTACAGAACCACAAGCTGCATGAGACTCCAGAGAAAACCCATAAGTAGTGCAGGACCTGCCACGCTACCAAAACCATAAGAGCGGGGGCGTGGTCTCAAATAATCATTAAATTATGGATGACATTAATTTATTACCTAACCATTTTCATCGGAAGTAACCGAAGGGTTACTAAATAAATTATGTCTGCCACCTTCTCCATCTGAAGATAAAAAGAGTGATTATGCAAACTTGTCTACCTGATTAACATGTCGCATTTCTTACTTGATAGCCAAGGAGGGGAAAAGCAAAGTATGAAAGAGAAAATTGAGAAGGTGGTAAGACCTGGTATCAGATAATCATTAATTTATGGGTGACATTATTTATTCCGTACCTCTTCAGAGTTATTAAACTACAGTTAAAACTCGGTCGGATCCGGAAATTAATTTGCCACTATTCATGCTCGATTCAAGCTCCGAGCATGAATTATAAACCATTGTTCATATTCCTAAGATTGGAAAATGCATATGCCATTGTTCATGTACACGAACGTGCAGTGACGGCTAATAATACGTCATTTATTATCAGTAAATGCACGTTCATGTACATGAACCTTTGGAAGGGCCATGGTTATCAACATAGACCACTTCCTCTAGAGGTTTATTTATTACGTAAAGGATTTTGCAAATATAAAGTTTCTTTTCTTTCAAACTGTATTTTGGAATAGCTTTAACTATGATATATCATCCTTCGCAAGGAACTGTCAGACATGACATCTGATAAACCATTGTCATCTTTATGTGTTAATTTGATAAAAAAATCATGATTTTTCAAAAATATTTTTAGAAACGTGCTCAAACATCAGTTCTTTTCAGAAAACAACAAGAAATTTATTATTATTTTAATCCTTTACGCTGCAAAAGCCACGATTGTGATACTGAACATTCCACTCCCCTAAACCACTCATGAACCTTAACAACTGAAAACCACTTCCACTCGTGGTTTATGCTATACATGCAAGTTGATTTTAGTAATATAGATCACTTATATGTTTTGTTCTAGTAACTTTCGGATTTATTTCGGATGGTTCAAATGCTATTTTGTAAAATCTAACAATATAATTCTGGAATATCAAGATTGATTTTACTATGGGATTTTCTAAGTATTCTTTTGTAATTCTATCGCTTATTGGATAATTTTCCACATAATTGAATGAATACAAAATTTATCTTCAAGCTTTATTTTGATCTTTTAGATTATCTTCAAATCAAAATTAAAAAGTTAAAAAATTTTATTGGGAGTTTTAAATTTCAAACCTTACTTTAAGTACTTTATATGAACTTTTCTAGTTTCTGAAGTATATTCTAATCTAACTTTATTATTTTAGTGAATAGATGATTATAGGTGTGGAGCAATCAAACCATGAACTTTCGGTATTAATAATATATTCAAACTTAATGAATGGCTCCATTCTAGATCCCAAATCCAATGGAATCCATCCAAAAGTTTTTTACATCCATCCCCAGATTGATGTGGCATCCTTTTTTGTAACTATATGCTGCTGCTAGATTCTAGAACGTTGTAACTCCAAGACATATTATACTGAAAAGTCCACGTGACATTCTAGTGAAGGAAGAAAGAGTCCAATCGATGCTTAACAATATTTCTTTATTCGGAGTTTCATCTGTTTAGGATGCATCTGATTCATCGTTTATTGAGAAGCATGCATATTCACCCTCTTCCGAGTTCGGAAGAGGGGGAAATGCATGGTCGTTTAAATTAATACCTAACCCTTCCTGCCGGAAGGGCTAGGTATTAATTTAAACACCTCAGTAAAGTAACGTGTTCATGAGTACAGTCTCCCGGTCTTGTACATTTTGAAACGCGAGAACAGACTCCACACTTATGGGTTTTTTCCTGCTCCCCCGTGTTTCCAGGCATGGGTTAACAAATAATATTTATAAATTCTTTTAATTCTTTATATTTATTTAGTATATATTTATTATTTTTATATTTTTATATTTTCTTGATAACAATAAACAAACAGAAGTTCCCCGAAGTTGATCGAGCATGCATATTTTGCTTCAGCGTGACTGGAGCCTTAGGCCTCACGCTGGATATATGTTCCTACTATTTTACTCGGAATATTTTACTGGTGCTGGTAACGAATCGTCTCTTTTAGTCAAATAATACGCATGAAACATTAACTTCTGGTCAGAAAAAGACCAAAATATGCAAGCAAGATGAACTTATGGGAACTTTTGCTCGTTTGCTGTTCCCAGGAAAATGTATAAGTGTTAATAAAAAATTATATTATGTTAAAAATCAAAATCAAAAACTTTTATAAATATTATTTGTTAATTCAACTCGAGAATGCGAGAAAAAGTGGACATAAGGGAGCACACAGACAGAAGCGCTAGCCATGATATATATGCTGGTGATTGATCCACCGTACTAGATGAAATATTATCAGTTTAATTTATAACCTATTTCTTGCCAACAGAAGGGTTATATAATAAATTAATCGATGAATATTTAACTCCTCTATCGAAATGTAGAGGAGGTGAATATGCACACACTTTCAGAAGGCAAAGCACAGCGACGATGTAGTCAGAAAATCATTACAAACTGTTGGTGGATTCTGACATGGCAACTGGTTTCTGAAAAATGTTGTTGATTTATTATAGAGGAAACAAGCGAAGCTGCAATAAGAATTTGAAATGTTTTCCAAATTAGCTTAGTAAATTTAAATAGCTAAATTTAATTTACTAGAATTAATATTTAAATTATTAAATAAAATCATCTTTACTACACTTGGCTCCTGCTATCATAAAACCTCTAATTAATGGATATGGAACGTTCTCCTTCTTAGTATAAAAGAAATAGCCATGTGCAAACAAAAATATTCACTCAGAATTATCTCAACTTCAGATGTCCTCACTAGTTCTATCTCTCCCACATACTCCTGCATATACTTGATAATATCTCTTTCACCGACCAAAACCTTTGTTGATTTCTGCTCCACTCCTCCAATTGCAAGTTGCTGTTGAATCAATGCAGCCAACGCTTGAAGAATCTGGGTTGTATCAACAGCAAGTTGTGCACTAGCCACCGGAGCTATAGTAGCAACTCCTTGAGGACCAACGCCATCTTGACCAAAAGTTCCTTGAACATGAATACCTTGAGCAGTAGCAACATCCTCGAGCGCAACACTATGATCCATCTTCACATTCAATTTAACAAATTTTCCAAATCAATCACCCAAGAGCTCTCAATAGAAGCATCAGATGTTGTGGAGGGAGTCTTTCTTGGAGAGGGTGGACCTCTTGTCTGTGATTGTTATGAGAGAGATGAAAAAAGACTGTTGTCAGCAATCAAAACTCAAATACAATCTCTTGTAGCCACCAAGGTCAATAAGACACTCAAATCTATGAAAATAGACTTTCTAAGACTCAAACAACTTTATTCCCGCCTCAATTTTATAATTAATATCCTCAACAATCACAGACTTCTCTTATCTCCTCCACGCACGTCGTCTCCTCAACTCTCTTCAGTTGTCCCTCGAACTCTAGCCGTAGGACGATTTACTTAGAAAACAAGCCCTTTGTTAAGCAGTCCCATAGCTAAGCTAACCCTTTGTTTAATAAAAATTCTCAACCCTCGATGTTATCTTGATGCAACTCATATTATGAATTAAGCCATGATTTTATGACCATGGCCCTTAGCTAAGCTAACCCTTTGTTTAATAAAAATTTCTCCGCTCTCGATATCATCTTGATGCAACCCATATTAAGAACTAAATCATGATTTCACGGTCGAAGTCACAGACCACCCTACAAGGCTTAGAGCTCTCCCATAGCTGTATCAGGTATTTCTCAGCTCATAATCTCGATTGCATGTGACGGCTTAGGCTAAGAAGCCCACGTTTAAGGAGGATACCAGTCTTTCGTCCTTATATGTGCAAGACGTAGCCACACACCCAACATAGACTCTCATCTAGGAGGTCAACATATTGAGATAAGAACCAAGTGCAGGAGGATTTGATCCAAGAACCTCTCTTCCTAAGTAGACACCCCTTCCACTGTGTGGCTCTTGCTTCCACTTCCATTTAATAAAGTAAAGAAACATGTACATAAGCTTATAGAAACTTGCTTTTATCTCCTTTGTTAACTTTTTGGATGTTATCTCCAATGTACATCTCTATTTCTAATAACGAAAGAACCAAAACTATATTGTTGCAAGAACACTTACACGATGATGTCATCAAATAATGAAACTGAGTCATCAACAAAAAAAGACAGAGTTTCCTCTTTTATCATTTTCTTGAACTAGAAATGATGCAAACATCTATGCATAATCTTATTCTGCATAAATGAAAACACGTGCCTGTGCTAATCAAGAAGAGCTTCCACCTGGTACATTCATGACTTCTTAGTAGTTCTTTGGAATATAAGCTAAAGGGCAGCTTGTCTAGCTTGACCATAGCTTAACACCTATCTAGCTTAACAAACTCCAATGCAGCTTCCTTTACAACTACGTATTGGTTCTTTTCTTTCTCTTGTAGGAGATGACCTTCTTTACATTATCGACTATTCTACTTCACCACTCTCAGCTCAGGCTTTTGAGTCGTATGTTACGTCAATTCTTAGGATCAAGATACACAGGGTAAGTTTAAACTCCTCCTTGTAACTTGGTAGACACTCTCTTGACCGCCATCTCTGAGTGGTCTAAGATTTTAATTTCTCTCTTTTCCATTGTATCTTATCGTAAAAACAATTGGTACTTTACTGCATAATCCATGCACTACTCTCCTTCCAATCTTCTCCTGACTTTGGTCAATCCAAGATAGGTGACCTCTACTGGCTAGGCTTTTGCTGGGGGGCTCTTGGCAGATATGGGGGTCCTTGTTCGCTACTGCCTTACTCCGTGCGTGGGCTCGTGTTACCTCCTAGCCTCCTTCTCTTGACATCCCCCTACGGTATATCTATCAGCTACTCTTTCTCTCTTGTAAGGTCTTAAACTACTATATTTTGCACGTATTTTACAGCCTGTTAATCTTTCTTTCATTTCTTCAACTGCAAAACTTAATGCCATTACTTACGTTTCTCAACTCCCTCTTCTTCTGCATCTTCTACCAGTAAATTCTTCCACTCCATGCTCCCAGCTCTTACAAATTCCCATCCTCCTCCTGATCTCTTCTCGGTCTCCCTCCCTCGAGGTCTCGTGTCACTTTCTCCCTTCTGATGACAAACACGTATCATTTTTCTCCAGCTCCTCTGTCTTTCCCTCTCACCTGAACACCCGCTGGAACCTCTCCTGGCAATTGCTTTCCTTGACTCAACTTTGGTCAAACTTCTTGCTACGGTACTTCATTTTATTCTGGAGGTTAATCTATCATGTTTATTTTTTTGGAGCTCGAGCAAAACTCATTACTCGTAGCGCTCACTTCTGCTATGCATGTAAGACATCTCTGGAGAATATCATGCACATATTCTGCAAGTGTCTGATTCGTCTTCAAGCCTGGTCCCTTCTCGCCAAATTCCTACTAGAGCTTGCACTCTCGCTCCAAGAGGTTTATATTCATGGCTCGTTCCCTCTCTTGTTAGCTATCTAGCTGTCATTCTTTGGCTTCATCAACCGGCTCGTTCACTTGTCATTATTCTTCTTGCGACTCATTGCCGTCAAGCTCGGTTACATCGGTGTTCTCGGACACACGGCTCTCAACACCCTGTCTTCTCTCATTTTAATGCTTTTTATACTTCGACACACTTTTTTCAGCTGTGGCTTCTTCAAATCCCTTCACGGATGACTGCTTCTCTCGTTCTGGATGCTCTTAACATGATACATTAGGGGGTGTCAAAGTTCAAAGAAGAGATTCTTCAACGGTAGAGAGATAACTGACCATAAATTTGTCACAGATAACTTTGTATATAATCGTGACTCATTCTGGATCGCTTATGTGATTGTATTCAAGATTTTATCATTAAATATTTTTTCATTTATACACTCAAGATAATTTCTCAGAACAGTAGAGAATCCATTGCAAAAGAAAGTGGACGAAATGAGTGAAAAGCCATTAAGGAAAAGCTTGCGGTGTTTACCTGCGGGTATCTCAGGAGGTGCTCGCATGAAACATTGGACGCAGTCTGACCGAAGTCGTAACTCACTCCCACGGCTCTCGTATATTTCAGAAGGTTATTAACTTTAATACCTCTATTATTTCTTTCAACAACACTCTCTTCGGGACCACTTTGAGCTACTCTAGTCTTTCTAAGCGTAGGCAAGGGTGTGCGGCCTCCTCTTGCCTCTTTAACGATCAGTGGACTTTGGAGGGATGATGTGGTCTTTTTCTCGGGCCACACCCCTTTTTTGTTTTTCCTCCTAGCTTCTCCACCTGTCTGAAGCTCACTGCAGTTTTCATTGCTTTCACCTTTTTTTTAGAGCCTCTAGTACATCATAAACGGGAGTGCAACGGTCCTGGGGTTGGCTCATGGCTGATGCACGCTTGTTCTCTTATGATTACTCTCTTAATAAAGTTCTACCGGGTGTTCGTAAAAAAGTAAACTATAAAATTTGTTTGTGTGACTTGACTCCACCCTTCTTAACTTTTCATTACTTTACCTCACCTCTGACTAGCAATAGTAGATTTAGTAGATTTATCCTTATAATTGCATTAAAACAAAGAAGAGATAATCTTAGCTGATAATATGCTGTTACGGCATTTTAAATTGGACTTTTTATGTAAATAAATAGCTAACGACTAAAGTGCACTTCTCGCATTCTGATGATGAATAATGCAAAGTTAAGAAAGGTGGGATAAATCCTGAAAAATGTATTAGAGGTTCTGGTCAATTAAATTTCTGATCTATTTCTAAGTTAAACACTATTAAACACAACTAGACTAGTGTTCCAAAAAGTCTAAACCTAAGACAAATACGCTTCTCTCGTAACAAGAACAAAGTATTATCAAGTTAATACATGTGAAATTGATAATTGTTATTTTCTATACTTTGAATTCCTCATCTTGGTTAAATTATATATTAATTGAGCTCATTCTTTAGCTATGGTTCCCCTCTCTCATCAGATTCTTTAGCTTTATAATATTTTATGTTCAGGCTATGAAAGTAAACTAGTTCTAGATCTCTTCTTTCTCATTCTGCATCTACTTCGCTTCTTTCCTCTCGTCTTATCCTGGCTTATCCAATATTAGCCAAAAGCTCTTTCATGGACACGTGAATATGTCTTCGCGAAGTCGTGACTGGGTCTACTGGTTGATTCGGTCCAGATCGTGCTCCCTCGGAGAGGAAGGTTGAACTAGACTAGGGTACCGTACACTAAGAGGTCGGACATTCTATTTTCCTAGTGAAGATTGTCTGGACTCTGGATAAAGTTGGACGCTAGAATCTACTCCTTACCACGAGAGAAAGAGTCATGTCGTAATGCTATCTTTAGCAGACTTGACCGAGCCATCCAAACTGTTTCAGCAGCTACAAATTGAGTTAGAGGTTGGAACCAACCACGAGTTATGTTACGTTCGGACGTAGAAAAACCTCCTTTCTCTAGTGAAATTATAGCCGAAGGTGAATCTCTTATAGGACCGTTGTCAATTTTAGTTTTCAGATCTAATTTTATTTCGTCGCTGTTTCAAAAAGTACGTGTTTTTCAGAGTCTATGAGAATATAATTCCAGAATACGTATTTTCCACTGTCTATGGGAAGAAAAGATGTGCTGGGAGTAGATTTAGATGTCGGATTAGTCTTTAATGGGGTTCCAGGTTATGATGTAGAACTTAACGTACGTCTGGGACAGAAGATTGAGCAAAAATTCTAAGCAACACTTCCGCTATATGATATTGATTCAGAACTCAAGTAGAATATCACAACCATTCTCACGCTTCGGAACTCTACAGGAGACCTTGAAGCGATAAATTATAATAATTGAAATAAAAATAAACTTTTCACACAACGAAACAAGTCCAATTGAAACTGGTAACAAATCAAAACTTTATTCTAACATTTTACAGTATAGAAAAATTCATATAGCTTCAAGATATACTCTCTGGTTATGGCTCTGTGCATGTTTCTCTTTTTGAATATGTGTACTTCGTTGCATTATCACCTCTTCCAAGTTCGGAAGAGGTGATATATGCAAACTGTATTAATTTATTCACTAACCCTTCCTCTTGGAAGGGTTAGTGAATAAATTAATAATACATAAAAGATAATACTTTTGTTCACGTGGAGCCAGCAGCTTTATACGAGGAATGAGATATCTTCCCAGTCTCTACTTATGAGTTTTCATGTACAGAAAGTGATCATGTGTACAGTAGGAAATTTAGTTTATTTATAGATTTTAAATTTAGTTATTTAACTTTTACTGTTTAAAAAAGATATTAAGTTTAACTCAAGTACGTATGTTACCAGTTGAATACCAGCCTGCGTAATCACCTCTGAAACAGTTTGGCGGTTCCTAGCACCTCTCCATTTTACAGCGCTTTTAAACTTATCATCTCTAGCTCGCTCCAAGCCAGTTATTTTCGCTTATTTTCAGTAACTACCTTCACTTTTGTCCTTTTCCTTCTGTTTGGCAAAAGGGGAGTTTGCATGCATATTCTCTTAGAGAAGTGCCCTCGTCCTTCGTCCCTACTCCTTCTCATGGCTTGTGGTTTAGGGTTCTCGGTAGACTATGGCCGTTGGTTAACCACATGTCGGTTAATTACTCCCCTTGGTAAAGATAACGCAGTTAAATAAAGTCAATTGTGACAAGTTCTATCTTGTAATTCCCTACGTATGTTGAGAAATTGCTCGAAGCAATGATGTCATGCGAGAATCTAGACTTGCTTTTCAAATTAGTAAAAGGTCTGAGTGACTCACTGATTTGTTGAAAGTGGGTTTCAAACGGATCATGCGATACGGTCGAGGGTCAAGTGCACTCTGCAAGCATCACGACTGTGGAGGAGCCATTGCGCATTTCCGATGTTGACTTTGACATAATCATCCGATGTCGTGGTTTCGGTCAGCCAATCTTAGCAGTGGAACTTGGATAAATGGTGGAACCCTGAGCAGAGAAATGTTATTATATTGTTACTTCCTTGTAAAAGTTTGCATTCCTAACTTTCACAGAAAAGTAGTAATACAACATCGAAACCATTAAAATTCATCGTAAAATCTGATCATTAATAGATGACTCATATGGTTTCTTATATATAGATATATATATTATCAACAAAAATAACATATTATAGTAAACGACGAATGACAATTGTAACTTCAGTTAGGAATTCTGAAATGTGCGATGCGCACATGATTAGAACAAAGGACACCCATAGCTGTAGCATGGTTTGCAAAATGCGAAAGACAAAAAATCATTTATCGTTGTGATCGACAGCAGGAGCGTCCGCCAAGAGTGGGTTATGGGCTTGGCACCCATGCATATGTTCGATGCAGGGGTTTAATTTATTACTTAAATTTTCCAGTAAAAAAAGTGAAGTAATAAATTAAATTCATAAGAAATTAATATATTAATAGTTTCAGGTTCTTGAATTTATATCTTTAGCAGCATTGCAGTCTATTCATGACTAATGGTTTATATTTGGGCTTTCTCGCATTTCCAAGCATAGATTAACGGTTAATATTTATGAAATATTTGAATTATTTTATTCATTTAGTATATAATTTTTATTTAATATTTATATATTTATATATTTCCTCGATAACAGCAAACGAGCAAAAGTTATCAGAATTTCATCGAACATGCATTGGTTTGTAAAGGACTCCTCGAGGAGAGTCACAAGAAGTCCATAATCTACGAATTCTGTAGACTCTCCTCCAGCATGAAGAATTAAAAAAGAATAAAAATACAAGATTTGTACCGTTGTAGTCTCGTAAGTACACCCGTGAGGGGTGTGTTCACATCCATGGCGTGTAAAGACACGCTGATAATTAATGAGTATCAATAAAGAGAAAAATACACTACAAAGGCAAGGACTTTTTTTGCGAAATGCTTTACGTGATGCAAAGAGTGAAACAACGCATCATATATGGTATGTTATCTACCATATATGATGCGTTGTTTCAAACAAATCGTCCCACAGCTGTGGGCTTGAAATCCTAAAGACTTACCTAGTAACATTTATGTTACTAGGCACATTATTACAACACACTGAACACAATGACAATTGGTAGCTGGATGTTTTATAAAATATATTTTGGTATATTTGAATTCAGTATTATTGTTATAAAAAACATCACACATCTTAATGTACTAAGAAAAGCAGAATACTGAATCAAATGTATTAAGAGCATCTCCATATAATTTATGATTCATTTGATTATTTACAGTTTAGTTTCAAGTATAGCGCATTGCTTTCGTCTATATTCACTATGTAGATTCATAGTACTTTGCGTTACTTGACATAGTTTTCTTTAGCAGTAGAACTCTATTTTGGTTATTTTTTCAACTAAAAATATTAGTAACTGTTGTAATCCACAGCTTAGAAATAAATAGAAAATACTATGTATGAAAATCTAAATTAAAAAGCTAGTACAATAGACTTTCAAGTGCTATAAGATTCATCTTGAATGGAGATCATATCAGCGGACTGTTGAGTATTTTTGTTAGTTTGTCATAGAAAACAGTGAAGAAGACATCGTTAGTGCACAAGTCAATTTAAGAGATTATTTGATGATGTTTTATGTGAACTAAAGCATATGTTTATCATGTATAGATCCTTTATGTACTTAGAGCATGATTGGACATCCAGTTGTGTTATGAGGTGCATGTATGTTATACTAAAGTCATTTGGAAAGAGATGCGATCAAGAAGGCCATTCTGACATGGCTGATTATTGTTCTTGCACGGATAATGCTCAAGCATATCTTTTCCACTCGGAAACGACTCAAGATCTAAGAAGTCGAGACCGAAAGCCAAAGTAAGGTTGACATCGATCAATGAGACAGATCCGACTAAGGAGACTCGAGTGTTCAAGACTGCTCATCGGGAGTCGCTGGTTGAGGAAGACAACCGACGTCGTGAAGGTCCGAGTTAGCCATCTCGATCACGACCACCTCAACCTCCGAGTTGAGACCAAAGTCACTATGTATCACGCGACTCGAGTGCTAACGTCTCATCGGGAGGAATTTCTCAACCTCGTCGAAGATCTTCATCTTCGGCTAATATTCCTTGGACCAGCCTTGTTCAAGAAGAAGAAGCTAGTCGCTCGGCTTCTCCAGATCTAGCTCGTGCACCCATTCTTGTTGAGTCGTATATTCCTCTCCGGATGTTGACTTCCTTGCAAGAGATCGTCTTTACTCAGAATTTGAAGAATGATGTAAGGAAGAAGGTAATCAAACATTGCCGTGTAACAGACGAAGATATACAAATCGACATCGATCAGTTCGTGAACCGTCTGCAAAAACCAACAGCAACAACTGAGGATTGTATCAAGTGTAAGCCACTCATTCATTGAGAGGTTGAAGAAAGCGATGCAGGAGAATCCATATGCTCACTAGAACAATTTCTTGATTGTTGTTGATCCTTGCGATTGTCTGACAAAGACTAACCGGGTTTCACCTCTTCCTCATAATTGACGCTTCTACGTCATCAGTGGTGATCATAGTGCGCTTGTGAGAATTGAACTTCTTGCATAATATCCAAGTTGTTATCAACAACTGCGTTGGTGTAACTACATTGTTTACGCCGGGCTTACAAAGAGTGAAGCATCGTTGTTCGCGCACGATGATAATGCAGATGTGGATGTGCAGTGTGAGTACACCTTCCACCAGAAAATGAAATACTTTCATCAACAATTCACGAAGAGTAAGAAGACTGATGAGAGTACAAACGCCTTGAAGAAATGCTTAGACGTTAGAAATCATTAACGTCCAAACTGAAGATAGAATGTATTTTCTGGAAGTAAGAGCAACACGAGATCAAAGGACAAAAGTCTGTCACCAAAGATGAAAAGACGAAGAAGTGTGATGAAGATGAGATGAAAAGCATTTGGTGGGGAGCACTGTAGAGTGTGATTGACTATTGTAAACTCTCTATTCTTCTTCGTGTAGATCAGAGATAACTTTCTATGGATGAGATGCAGAAAGAGTACGAGAGATGTCGTGTCATGGATTACATCCAAGTGATCGTGGTGCAGATGATTGTCATTAAAGACTGGACTGAAGCGCAAGTGAAGTTTGGTCCTAACACTCAAGAAGAACGACTCCATTCTTTCTTTACGAATTTTGAAAAGTTATTGATAAGGAAATTCTTTTCTATTGTTTATTTCAGTTTTTGTCTTATTCACAGTTAACATGACATCCCATAAAGTTCATGCTTTACTATGACATTTTTCTCCTGGTTATCTTGTTGACTAATACACTTTCTTTTCATTTTACAGAAAGATTATTCTCCTTGTGCACAACGTTTTGTAGAAACAACTATTTGGCGTTGAAAAACAGGTTGAAGAAGACCAGAACAAACGTTCTTCAAAGATGAAGATTTTATGGAGATTTGCATCGGACTTTTTAAATTACGTTATGCGTGCTCAAGAGTACAGGAGATGGAAGAAAAAGGTGAAATGTTTCTTGTGCGTCCGAATACCTTCTGTAGTTGGTGCAAGGAAGGTGCAGAAGAAGCGTACAACTAGGAAGTCTATCTTGCGGACGTGAAGAAGATGTCCACTTCAATTGAGAAGCAGAGTTCATGCTGACGATCACAAATATTCAGTATGAGTTTTAACTCAAGAATTGTTCACATGAACAATTCTTGATTTTCTTGAACAATTTTTGAATGATGATTCTAAGACTTTCTTTAAAGCGTTTATGACTGAGATGTTGTACACTTCACTCAACTCTCAACATCAAAGTATGAATGACGGTAGTCTTTCATAGTAGCAGCAGATGTTGGACAAGCTCTCCGTAACTGTGGATGCAGAGTTTCTCCTAGTCTTTGAGTGAAAATGGACTATGACAATGCAAGTGGGTCTATAGTAACAATGAACCACGAGTATTGGATGGCAGGTTTATGATCCAAAGACTGTAAAATGTCTATGGAATATTTCGGTTCAGGTGTTAGTTTGGAGAATGCAAGTGTAGCTCCAACTTGCAGTTACAAGATCTTGTTGTTTGATGATAAACTTGCGAATGTTTACCAGAAATCTCAAGTTGTGATCAATAAATTGATCAATTATTTTTCCAAAGAAGGCGACTGGATAGTGGATCTTTGTTCTAGTTCTGAGACGACTTTGGTGTGTGCAGTACATGCTAGTCGCCAGTGTATTGCAGTGGAGATTGACCGACGTTAGTTCATGTACATCCCTTCTTGCGTCTTCATCATGAAGGTATTACCTGAAGCACAAGCGTAGATTAAAAAAATGTGGTGCACATAGCTTGATGTGTCAGCACCTTCTGGAGAAGACGCGACTATGCTTCAAGGTGTAGATTACTTTGAAGAGATGACACAGAGAGAGGATATACACTTGGCATTGCAGACTGAAGCGGTTATTTCTTCAGATCCGGAATTTCAGCTTCTTGAGAGTCAATTAACAAACGAGTCGATAAAAAATCTTGTACGTGCTACATATTCTATGATTGATCATCCACTGACATGAGAAAATCAAACTCTTGTATCATGACATGTCATTTTATTATATATATATTTTTGGATTTGAATTATTCAAAGAATATAAATAATAAAATAAATCTCTACTTATTCCTCTTCGATCTTCAAACATATGCAACCCTATGTATAGTTTACTCTACCTCTTTGGTTCTACGCCTAAGTTCTTCTTACTTTCTTTCTAATCTCACCTACCGGATCCGGGGACTCTTGAGCTCCAATCAATCACTAGTGACCGACATACGATAAGTCCTTCACCGTTCTGTTGATAAGCGGTGATAACACGACAATATGCAGAGTCCTAACTGTATTTTGTCTTGTCTCACGAGCAACCCCAAACCACATGTAGCATGCATGTCAAGGCTTGATCCTCTTGTGGTCAAGGAGATGAATTTTCTTTTCTTTTGTTTGTTTTTAGCCTACTTTGAAATTCACTATAAGTCTTTTTGCAATGCATATTTCACCTCTTCTCAATAAAGTTGATAAGAGGGGATAAATATGCACAGGAAGTTTAATTTATTATTTTAATTTTTTTGGACAAAAGAGTTAGGTAATAAATTAATCTTTGATTAATTAATTATTTGAGCTTAGTAGGCTATCGCAATTATATCCTCCAAGGTGCGTATGAACCCTCTGCATTTATGTGTTAAGTCCAACTCCTTCTGCACCTATCGGTCCATCTAAATATAATAATTAAAAATAATTTGATAATTTGATCTATTTAAAATACAGTTATTATCTAACACAAATATTCTTTTTATACCATTAAGAGAGCAGCAGTTCCTTAGAAGTTCATCAAGCATGCATATTCACGTTAAGAAGCGTATCTATGCCTCTTAATTTATGATCAAAATTTTTTTCGGGAAGGTTTAGTTTATTAATATTTAGATTTATTTTATTTCAAATTAACACTTGTTGTTTATTTAATATTAAAATTATGTGTGATAAAACCGAGCTAGTTCCATGTACTCGACATAGTGTGATCAAAGAAACTGAAAAGTGCAGTTCGCATGAGATACTAGATATTACCAAGTTAGATTTACAACTTTTCATTAATTTACTAGTCTAAGAGATTAAATTTAAATATATTATATTTCTTGTGTACAATCCACTCGCTCTCCATGGACATTAATGCAAGAGTACGCACATCATTTACAAAATAAGCGGATAAAAGAAAAAGTCTTGGAAAAGCAATCCGTGATCCAGACATAAGAAACCAGAGCAAATTATGTACATCATGGGAGAATTTTCTACCCTTCCCAACTCTCACCAGATTATCGCTGGAACGCATATTATTATTCTTCAGAGTCAGTGTATGAGTTTTCCAACTCGTGGAATAATGGGTTAATACGTCAGATCAAATATAATTTTCCTTCTATTACAAACTATCAAAATATAATATAGTATGTTTACTTACGGTGTTTTGAGACCGGTACCCAACCAGTTCATACACTGGCATGGTTGCTGCATGCATGCGGTGGAGGTGTTTCTACAGCATGAGCTAGTTGAACTGAAAGTGCGCATGAGTTCCAGTTCTGGTCTAAAGTTGTGCAACCAACATATATGTGACACTCATGAGAAAAGAGGAAAATGCCAAATTATTAAAGAGGATCGGAGGCTAAGGAACAGTTTCCTTCAAAGGTTCAACTTGCTGATCAAACGAAATTATTCCTCAGCTGCTTTCTATTGGTTTCGTTGATGCAGAGTAACTACTTTTATCCTGTGACCATGCAACAATGCTTTTCTAATTAACTAGTACTAGACTGAAAGTCTGAGAACATCATGAGCAGAGGCTGACCATGCCCAACAGCAGAATATAAGCCTTGACCTCGTGCATGCTCAAGTCGTGCCACTGGGATTCGTGTTTGGGCAACTCAGTTCTGGAGGTCCATGGCCAGATCTAGAGATGTCGACTAGTTCCTTCATCCCACTCGTGAGCTCGAGAGAGTGGGACGGCGTTGATATTATGCAAAATCCCTCCGAGTAAAACAACGTCGTCATGATATGCTTCAGAAGTACAGTTTGACCTGTGACTCTTTGAGTATCTAACGGGATTCCTGTCTAACGCCAGGCCACCATCACAGCTCCACACGTTGTTTGTCTCGCGTACGCAAGCGCAAAGGGCGCATCTTCGGGTCCAATTTCCTTTCCTTAGAACTAGAGAACGTCGCAGAGGTTCCGACTTTTCTGTCGTTTCTCTTGGCTACAGATCTAGATGGACGGGGTCCCAGCACGATGTGCTGTGTCGTATTTGTCCAAAACGGTTGACTCAACATCAGTTGGACGAGGCTTAGACTTCGTCCCGCTTGAAGCCACATATGTACGCAAGATTCAGGTGCACCTAGTAGAGAAGCCAAGTTCGTGCGTTGACCCAGTAGGGGAATTGGAAGATAAGATGAACGCCTGCTGCCATGGCAGTCTGTTGCTGTAGTTTCGTTACGAATGAGGACGAGGAGATTCTGGGACGTGGCCCGAGTGTGCCCTGGACAAGTACAGTAACTAGAAAGTAACAGTCGATCGCTAGATGGGCAGCATGCGTCACACAGTACTCAAGCAGTGCTCGAATGTGCTGGACTTCGGTTTGTTCCGAGCGACGTTACTAATATGTGTTCCGCATGGCCAGCTACTACGGTTGCCGTTTCTGAAAGCTTTCCCAGACTTAACTTCCTATGTCCAAACTTCGGAACGAAACAGTTGCACTGGTCAGCTTGCATTTTCCTAGCGCTTGATTCTGCACCAACACCAACAACACTCATATCCCCGAGACTGGACTTCCGATTAATCAGCACATCGTCTGTTGTAACGTGTAGTAGGTTTTATATATATATATATACAGACAGCTACATTATTGTACTCGAAACTTAAATGATCAGTTTATTCGAACACAGTAGTATAATTGTCGTGGAGAATATATAGTCATGCATGTGCAGACTCTAGCAGCTATAGGTCACCTATTAAGGCTTGCAGTTGTGTCCTACACTGGTAGCAATTCATCATCAGTTTATGAAATTGGGCATGCGTATGCGAACTTCATCTTGAAACCTCGAGATATGTTGTTTCCATCTCCAGTGCGAACAATCATGCATGTGATACAATGTATTATACACTTCAGGAACCAAATAAAAAGCAAAGGACAAGTGCACAAAAGTAATCAGAATGCTGAGGTCGAATCGATATCGATATCCAGTCGAACTTTCATGATCAGGTAAACAATGTCACGTGTCCTCCCCGGTTTAATTTTCCGCTGGCTTACAAGTTAAGTAACGATCGAATTCAAACTTGTTTAATTTTGTGCCTGCCTGTGGCCCCCGTGTTCCGACCCAACTCAGAGTGGGTAGATGACAGAATATACCTTGGAGTCGAATCCAACAAGTTCAAACTCATAGTTACTCGCAAAGTCTATGTTCCAGCTGGCGCTCTAAGGACACTAGTCATGCAAGAATGTCATGATTGTGAACTAGCTGGACATGGAGGACAGAATAGAACGTTACAACGACTTAAAGAGCAGTTTTATTGGCCAACCATGTTGGAGGATGTAATCAAGTACGTGCAGACTTGCTTGACATGTCAGCAACAACAAACTGAGCGGAGGAGACCTGCAGGGTTGCTGAGGCCCTTGCCAATACCTGATGGGCCTTGGGAGAGCATAAGTATGGACTTATGCACAGGTTTACCCGAATCAGGAGGTTTTGATGCTCTGTTAGTTGTTATAGATCGTTTCAGTAAGCAAGCTCACCTCATCCCTTGTAGGGAAGCAGTGACGTCAAGAGGTGCCGCTGAACTGTTTATACGATATGTTTTTAAGTATCATGGGATGCCTAAAGACATGGTTTCAGATCTGGATAGGAGGTTTGTAGCTGATTTTTGGAAGGGTTTGTTTCGAAGGCTCGGAACTACCCTCAAGTTCAGTTCCTCTTATCATCCTGAAACTGATGGTCAAACGGAAAGGACGATCCAGATAGTAGAACAAGGGTTGAGAAACTATATCATGCGAGATCAGAGTGATTGGAGCGAGCACTTGGACTTGGTGGAGTTTACATATAACAACACCAAGCACTCGAGTACAGGATTTAAACCATTTGAAGTGGTTTATCGGGGCTCTCATGCACCTTGGACTCCTATAGCTCTGGCTACCAAGGGGCATGAAAATACAGGAAGGTCGAATCAGGATCCTCCAGATCTAGAGACTTTCATACGTGTTCAGGGTACTGTGTTTCAAGAAGTCAAGAAACAAATGGAGAAGGCACAACAACGGTATGCTAAGTATGCAAACCGTGGTAGGCAAGATTTACAATTCGAAGAAGGACAGAGAGTCTGGTTGAGAACCAAGAACTTCAGAATCCCAGCAGGGGTGGATTTAGCCAAGAAGCTTCTTCCAAAGTGGGCAGGACCGTTCCTGATCGAGAAAAAGTTAGGTCCTGTGACCTATAAGTTACGTTTTCCAGCTAGTATGAAGCACTATCACCCCATCATTCATGTTTCTAACTTAAAGATGTTTCGTGAGGAACTAGAGTCGTTGCCAGGAAAATATCAGAAATGGCATCCAGTGTTAGAAGCATTACCAAGAGCTGATGATCTTGAGTTGATTGAGATAGTAGATCATCGAGCATCACCGAATCCAGATGGAGCTGGAGAACCCGTTACTCAATATCTATGTCGTTGGACAGGTAGAGTTCCGGGATTGGTAAGTGAAGCTTGGGAGTACCTAGATGATCTAGCGTTGTACAAGTTTCAAGAACCACTGCGAAGATATTTTGTGAGACGACAATCTGCAGTGGTTTCTTCCAGCTAAGCGGTGGATTGAATCGAGTCAGAAGAGTCATGCGAAGGGCCCTTCAAGGACACTGGAACCGAGTAGATCTGGCCAATCTGCTTGTCTAAAGGTGGAGTTGTGGTCTGCTGACTTCTTATGACTGTCGGATGTCAATCAGGTTTAGGCTGACGCTACTATGGTGTATCATAGTAAGGAGGTGGATAAAAAGAAACTGACGAGTTCACCACCTGGAAGCTAGGGTTCTGTCTCACCCGAAAGCTTCAACGGATGCTCGGTAATGGAGCATAGCCTTGAGAAAGGGCTTAATCTTACCCTGGATGGGGTACTGTTCCTCTGGATTTGAGGAAGTGTTGTTTCTAATGTGGTATTGTAGATACCGCAGTTCAGTGGAAGAACTGCGTTTTGCTGGTTGGGGCGATTGTAACACCTTTTGCTTTTTCCCCAAACCAGATGGCATTCGGGCAGTGATTAATCAAAAGTGGCAGCTGCATGGCACAAGGCAGGCTCAAGAGACTAGATAAAAGAGTGTCGTGAACCCTAAAGGAGGCCATTCTCAGTTTTTCAGTTTTGGAGAGAGAGCTCTTGGTGGTGAAGGAGGAGACTGTATTTTTCAGTGTAGTGTGCATTGCCTTTGAGGTCAGAAATCAGGAGCTAGAACTGATGCACATCAAGCTCCTTGGAGAGCAGATTTGAAGAGGGACCTTGAGAGCAGACTTGGGGTGTTGATTAGATCGCTGACTTGAGGTCTGATCTGTTGAGCAACAGAAATCAGGGCGTTCAGAGTGAAAGTAGGTTCTCGGGTGAAGTCTTAGTCACAGCAGAGTTGCTGAGTAGTGAAGGATTGCCGGTCCAAGAGCGCTGCGTGACCTTGTCAGCAAGTAATGCCATGTAATGTATATGAGCCCGTGACTTTCTCCATTCTGATAAGTAAGCTTGAGTTGTGTGCTAAAACTGAGTTGGGCGCATCTGGTGTCGTGTTGACTTCATTTCGGTGTAATTGCTTTGCCTTCCTACTTCCTAGCATCTACTAGGTCTCCTAGTCTTGGCGGTTGCTCCTTGTGGGTCCTGGCGTTCCGACTTGATCACCAGTAGCGGAAGCGCTGCCCAAATTTTATGCAACCCAGGTCTAGAATAGTTCCACCTGTATTTAGCAACCTAAGATTGACCAGAGACCTACAAAAGACTAGTTGGTTATTCAAAACCCGTTCAACAGTTATCAAATCCTCGGTGCTCATTAGTGGATAGTTTAACGAACTGGATCTGGAGACACAAATAAAGTATACAGGTCTCTAGGGAGGTTCACGTTCGGCAGTTCATTGGTTAGAGATTAAGGAATCTGTTCCGAGATCTGCGGTAGAACGTTACAGTTGGTATCAGAGCAGGCTCACCACCTGGAACTGTTAATAGAGACTCCGTCCTCTATTAACTGACCGATCGGATCAGTGTCACGCTCTACAGCTCCTTGAAAGCAGCTAGAAAAGCTAAGCTACCATACATGCAGGATAAATTTCCTTCCTTCAGGTAAGTCAACATGCAAAGCCTACAGGGACAGGCTTTGCTAGCGCTCACGTGGATGACTAGTTGGTGGGGCTCAGCCTGCATGATTGAACCTGTAAACTCTACCATAAGACGATGAAATAGTCCGAATCATGAACATTAACACGATCGCACGCACAGAGATCTAGACATCATCTGGATACAACCTTAGCGACAGTGGCCAGCACGTACGTATGTTAAGATTCGTTCGAATATGTCTGCATGCGGACGGACATATATATACAAGCTTAAGTACCTTTCCATTTCGGGCGACAGGTTTAGAAACCCCAGTAAGGATAACTGCTGACAGTGATGAGCAAGGACGTTCTTGCAAGAGCAACGATCATGTTGAATCCTTTTGAAGACATGATCGTTACTTACAGCTAGTACTTAACTGTTCCTCAACTTTCGAGACACTGCTATTTCACAGCAGATATGAGAGTACCTGGTCCAGTACTTCTACCAGAAGATGATCTGTCGGAGCCTCTCCATGGCCAGGTTCATTGTCAACAAGACTCCGAACAGTAGACGGTCATTTTGAAACAACGTCTCTCTTCATCTGACTATCGTTCGATATTGTCGCAATTAGATTCTAGTGAAAACTGGTCATCTGGAAATCACCTACTTCATAGTACTGTCGAGCAGTCGAAGACTTTATTCTCCAAAATGTAGGTACTTAAATACCGACTAAGAAGGAAATGGTATACTTAGCGAGGAGTAATTCATATATAGATATAAGGTAGTTAATACGTAATTAACTTAAAGATGATCCAGATAAGTCAGAAAATTTACATCAAATTCATTTTATTCATGTGCTATATATATATATATTAATTACAGAAATGAAATGTTTTTACTAGTTTGACGCATTTTCGTCATGCTTTCCGGAATTTCCTCGACCGAACGCACTATGAGAAATATAGTCTCGAAATGCAGTTTAATGATCTGAGCCCCGCACGCCAGAAGGATTTCCTCGCCTCTGGGTCAGAGCTAGGATCGAGCTCGAGCTTACACCTTCACGTAGAAGATGGAATCTGTCCCATCAAGCTAACGACTGATGAGTACATGTAAACAGTAATTTCACTGTAACCGTTTGACTTACATCACATGAAGCTTCAGAACGGAGTGTACACTGTCAGCATGTTAGAAGTATAAAAGGGGTACTAAGCAGTGAACGAGGCACCAACTACGTACAGTACTTAGCAAGTGCATAGAATAGATCGCAAGCTTATGTTCTGGCCTTGGACAACATTAGAGTTGCGTTCACATCGTACCTTTGCGACTGTTTTCCAAAGTGCAAGTGCGGCTGGGCTTCGTCACGGCAGCCGCAGTTGCAGGTTTTCAGAGCCGCTTTACTTGCGGGCACAATTATGTGGCGCACCCCAAATCAATAGACTGCCGCATGCGCACTATGCCAGTCAGCCGGAATAAATGCTTGGCAGTAGAATTAACATGAAGGATACCAAGGATTTTGTATCGTTTTCTGATTCAGATTCGGTCAACTACCAGTTCCCTTCACCGGCCGTCGTAGAATTAGTCGTGTAATTCTAAAAGACGATAAGCATACAGCCTAAAACCCGACGGAACCGAAGACGCGAAATCTCACGATGAGAATGCAACGGGTCACTTATCAGGATCAACAACACGAAAACCCTTTGTCATGTTCCATGCACCGTGGTTAACGTGACACTGCATGTCTCGCTCACGATCAAGTGCAAGAAGATTATGTTGAATATGGACAGTTTCCAACGAGCAATCTAGAGTTAGTCGCCACACAGCAAGAGGTACAGAGGAAAAAGAAAGAACTCACCTGGTCCAAGAGAAGTAACGGAGTGTTATAAACCCTCCTGTATACATAGAGAGATTTTTATTTTTGTTGTTTTTATTCTTCTATGTTCCTTTTTCTTTTTAGAGATGTTTCTGTTATGATTGCCGTTTGATCGGATATCGGTTTTCTCTAGCTATGGGTACTCTCTCTCCCATGAGATCGAGACTGATTCGAGACACACCATGTCTGATGTGCAATCAGTTATTTACTTCGCAAGGAGTAAAATCTCATGTGGGAAAGATGCACAAGAGCTATGATACGACCACATGGGATGCCCAGGTTAGCCGAGATCGGAGCTCTACACGTGCAGTCACTATGGCACCATTAGCCCTTCTTCTTGGAGTTCCTCCAGAGTCGTGGGAGTGGATGAGAGTCCACTCTGACACTATTCTGAGTTTGTTCGAGACGAGTTTTCCTTGTCCGCGTTTGTTCCATCGGTTACCTCGTGCTCTTCATGACGAGGTGAGACAAGCATTTCGTCTACCTCTCGACATGTTGGCACGGAACACCAAGGACGAGGCGGCATGGTTACTATTTCTTCTACTTCCTCGTTGGTGTCTCCGTTATACTCGAGGTGGCAGAGGAGGACATCGGGAGGTGGCGGCCCGTCTTCGGAGATTCCGTGCTGGTGATTGGGCGTCCTTACAGGAGGAATCAGTCCGTGCGGTACGAGGTAGGAGTGAGTCTGCCTCTACACGTGATGTCTCATCTTCCGCTCGCATACGACGCTGTAGGATGTTAGGTCAGGCTGGAGAGTATAGTAGAGCTGCTAGAGCACTGCATCCTTTGTCATTGGCATGTCCTACCGAGGAGACGATCGCTGCGTTGCGTTCCCTTCACCCCTCACCGGGTGATCCCCCACCACCTGAGGTTCAAGACTATCAGCCTGAGGAGCCATTATGTCTCGATAGATCCTTGTTTGCCCAGGCCTTGTGTACAGCTCCACGTCTATCTTCTGGAGGTCTGTCTGGGATGGTCTACGAGCACCTACGGGATTATTTTCAGACAGACGACCCCTCTAGTGGTTTCACGGAGCTTTTTCAGGTAGCGGCAGCAGTAGCTCAGGGACATATTCCTCAGTCTATAGCTCAGGTACTAGGGGCAACTAGACTTTTGGCCATGACGAAGGATGGTGGAGGGATTCGACCGATAGCCATCGGCGAGATTCTCTTACGACTTATCAGTCGTACCATTGTCCTTCAGCTTCGAGATACTTTTCAGGACCACCTTTGCCCACATCAGTTTGGAGTTGCGACACCGGGAGGTTGTGAGTCTGTGTCTTTCGGCATTAGAGCTCTCTTGGACATCCATCCCGATTGGGTTGTCCTACAAGTAGACGTGGAAAACGTCTTTAATAGCGTTTCCCGCGCTTCCATTTTTAGGGAGCTCATGGATGGTGGAGGATCTCTAGCGGGTCTGATCCCTTTCGTGCGATCCTTCTATGGTTCTCCTTCTTCTCTTTACTACCAGCACGGTCCTACGATAGAGGGGGTTTCAGTCATCAGCTCCGTTGCAGGTACTCGTCAGGGAGATCCTTTGGGTGGACCCCTCTTTGCCTTAGCTCACTACAGAGCTCTCTTGGCCACCGCCTTGGCTGCTCCAGGTTGTGTTTTTCCATCTCTAGCTGATGATACGCACATCGTAGGTCCGGCGGACCAAGTCGGTGTTGCCTTTGACCACCTTGTCTCTCAATTGGCCTTGGTAGGGCTGAGGGTGAAGGTGTCAAAGTGCAAGGCTTGGTCTCCCATAGGTATACCGTCGGACCTACAGCTCCCGGAGGGATTTGTTATCCCCACTGATGGTTTACGCATCCTCGGAGTACCTGTGGGTACAGAAGACTTTGTCTCTCGATTCTTAGATGTTGCCCTAGCGGAGGACGTTTTGCATATTGAGGATCTCCCTATGTTGGAGGATCCTCAAGTTGCCTTTGGTATCCTTTACTCTTCCATTGCGCGACGTCCGAGTTACTTACTCCGCACAGTACCTCCATCTCCTATCTTCATCTCGCGCCTCAGAGAGTTTGATAGGAAGATCATGAGGGTGTTTGGCGACATCATAGGACCGGGGACTTTTGACTGTGTGGCAGGACCTCTCGCACGTAGACAGACATCTTTGCCGATATCATGTGACGGAGTGGGCTTATTATTCATGGAGGAGACTGCTCCGGCAGCCTTTTTGGGTAGTTGGGCCCTCTCAGCACCTTGGCTCTGTTGTCGTTTTCTCGTGCGAGATAGACCTATTCTAGAGAGCTACGTGACAGAGGTGGAGGATGGTTCTTACCCACTACAGATGTGCCTCCGTGAGGCAAGAGATGGCCTGACTCTGGAGGCACGTGAGGCACACCCTCGATTCGATACCTTAGCTACCGATGGATCTCGCGGACTACAGTCTTCTTTGACGGGGCACCACTTCCAGCAGGTTCTCCATGCTCTCTTAGTGGATCCTTCCATCTCACGGGATACTAGAGCTCGACTCCGCTCTTGTTCGGGCAAGGGCGCAGGCTCTTGGCTCATAGCTCGACCTTGCATTAGAGCGTTCCGACTCGCACCGACTATCTTCTCTACAGCGATGAGGTTCCGCCTAGGCTTGGTACAGCCTGTTGCTTCGGCACTATCCACTTGCGAGTGCGGTGTCTCGCTCGACACATCGGGTCGCCATCTTGCTCGATGTCCTCTTGGTGGAGAACGGATAGCTACCCACGATGTCATCAGAGACGTCGTGTTTGCCTTAGCACGGGAGAGCGGTCACATGACGTGGAGAGAGCGTTGGTATGCCCTTCAGACAGGAGGATCAGTGCGAGCTGATCTGTACATGATGAGAGAGGATCAGGTCTCAGTGGCTGATGTGGTTGTCACGGATCCGACACGAGACTCAGTGGCGGCACAGGTGATCACCCATCCCCCAGGATGGGCTGCAGGCGTGGCGGCAGCAGCGAAGGTGACCAAGTACAGGGGTATGCAAGTGGGACATCGCTTCATCCTCTTAGCCTTGGAGATATACGGATCGACATGTTTGGAGTTCGACGTCTTTTTGAGAGACTGTGCTAGAGACTATCATGAGAGGCGTCAGGGAGTTCCACTTTCTCTTTCTTTCTGCACCATGTTTTTCCGACAGCGAGTTTCCATTGCTCTACAGAGAGCTTTAGCAGGAGCAGTTCACAGGAGGGCAATCGCAGTAGGTGATGCCTCTTCAGGTGCGCCAGTTGTTTCTAGAGGTACTGATTTTTTGATCTCCGACATTATAGGTGCGACAGGCGATTTTAGAGCTACTGATAGCGGGGCTTAGCCCCGATGTTCTTCCCTTCGGGGTGGTTGTTGCTTGGCCCTTCGGGTCCTTTCTTTCCCTTGTGAGGCTTGATGGGGTCTTCTCATCCGTTTGCTATTCATTGGGTCGCGTTCTTTCTTCATAGAGAGATTGAAAAGGGTTGCCACTGAGTCTCCACATTAACCTAGAATGTACCCTAACTTAACTTAACTAACTACAGTAAGTATGAGTATACTATGGACTATGTATATACCATACATGGTTAACCAGATTACGGCGCCGCACTGTGCACTATAACCTTAAGTTCGGATTGTTCTCTGCAACTCGAGAACATTGATCCCTGCATGCTGATCGCAAGTAATCGCGGTCAGCATGCATCGGTACGCGGATTAGGATTGTTAATTAGAAAACTTAGTTACCGTAGTAACTTTCTGTAATGCAGGGCTCTCGCGCATCTGATACTCCACTACTGGGAGGAGGAAATGTGGTAAGAAACAGCAAGCAGAAAATGTTGAGGACAGAATCAGTTATGTACGTAAGCCACGGAATCAATGAAGGAACAGAAACGGGACTGTCATGTCGCTCGTGAATATACAGTATTGCACATTTAAACGGTTGATACGTTGATCATGTTCCACTGTAGCTATCTAGGATCTTCGAGAAAATGTTGAATGCCTACAGTCGGAAGACAAATGCTATCGAACTACTTCACAACTTAAAACATGTGACAGACCCGTTCATTCTAGTGTATATAGATCCTGTAGCTTCTCCGCTTCAATTGGAACGGAACTGGCTGTAGGTATATGGGGAACCCAGGCTTTGAGAGACTGTCATCAGGCTCTGCTTGAGATGAGTTATGATCAAATAGCTGATGTAATTAAGTAACGAAGAAATTTACCTTCAGATCAGAGCTCTCTGAGACTCTCTGTTTACCATTCTGCTTGTGTACCAGACTGAAAGCTCGAGCTCGGTGGCAAGACATTTGCTTCGATCTCACGCCTCCGACTGTGGCATGCATGCTTGAGATGTAGATTCTGAGATACGTCGAAGCACTGTAACAGACTGCAAGCAAGTTAAGAAAGGATCCTTACAGTCTAAACTATAATTCTGTAGATAGCCGTCAACTGCAAGATACTGAGATCTAGAAGTCTAAGATCTAGAGTGACTGGCAACCGGAAATAGGAACCGGAGAATTGCTAACCATAGCTAGAGATGGTTTCACACTGCTTCTCATACTGAGCTTAAGAAGCATATATCAGATGCTATAAGCAAAAGTTACTAGCATCATTCTCCAGAATACCCAATAATTTAGCCATAATTCAGGTCCCAAAGGAAACCCTTCAAATTCATCAAGTCACTGGTGATGATACAGGATGCGAGGTCCCATATCTGCAACCTTTTTCCTCGCGATCGTCGAACCGTTTCGTCCCGCGTGGAAATTCACTTGGACCGCTCAAGACTTCCAGATTTTTGGCACACCCTTCCTTTTCGATTTTCTGAGTACGCCCTGTACTATCCTAGTCTGGGGAGGGCCCCATGAAGCAGTTGGTCCGTCGAGAACGTTCCAGTTGACACCGTTCGAATCTAGGTTCTCGCTTCTTCGCCAGTTCATGTTAGACTTCAAAGTCCAACGTCTAAGGAACACGAGAATATATTGACTTCCACCAGAATCGACACATTGTTTCTGTCCGCTTAATTGACATGACGAGTTCTGGAGAAAGGTAAGGCAGTTTGTTTTTTCTCAGTCAAGCTAAAGTTCGCGTCATTGAATCCGAAGCTGTTGGGTCTGTAGAGAAACCTTTAAAGTTATTTCCTTGCTTTTGTTAATTGATTGATGTCACACCCTCTTCATGACCATGGAGTCCCGAAGATATGTCACAACCCTGTTGTTGACGTTGTTGGCGCCGTCGTTTAGGGCCATTATATGTAAGCCATGCCTGTAGATTCCCTGTAGCAAGAAGAAAACTCTCACTCGTCTACCGTGCACACCGTAGATTTATGGGCTCTCTATTCGAGTCAAGCTCCTCCCTCTAACGTGAACCACGAACTGAACCCCATCGAGACTCGAGTCGCACTACAGGAGAGGTATTTACCGGATACAAAAAGGAACAGGTCAGCTACCTACGCAGCAAGGTTAGGATGGAATTCCAAGCTGGACTTACGAAAGGAATGTTGGTTATTTTGATATTTTTAATTTATGTGAAACTATATAAATTATTTAATTACAATTGAAACATTAAAATTTCAATAGTTTTAGTTTTTTGTTTTCAGTTTTGATTTAATCGTAACTTGAAGGACATCTACTTGAGTTTATGGAGTTCTTGAATGAGAAGATGCATATGAAGATTCTTGAACTTTTATTTGCGACATTAGTTTTTAGTGTCCAAAAAGAGTGAATCGTTATATTTCACTATATATTCGTTATATATTCGTTATTCGTTCGTTATATTTTCACTACTATTCGTTATATTTCACTATATGTAGCAAGTGATCATCAAGAATACAAGGATAAGACCGAATGTTAAAGAGTTTGCTAATGTATTTGTTAGAAATAACAATCTATTCCGTACGAGATCTCTATTCTAGATATGATCAATTTTAGTTTGTCGAAGAGAGAAAATACTTCATCATTATGAGGACTCCGTTGAGATTGATAAGGACGTGCACATTGTCACAAGGGATTACAAATTCAATGGTGTACATGATGAAGGGAATGAATAAAATCTTATGACATTTTATTCCGAGAAAGACAATGCAGTTCTTGGATGATATTCTAATTAAAGATTGTCAAGAGAAGGAGAAGAATGAAACGACATATCAAAGTTTATTGCTGATCACAATGTAGATCTTGGAGGTTAAGGAATGAGATTAAGGAAAGCGATTGGGTATTGATATACGATAGTAGCTTGGACAACCAACACAGTGCGATTAGAAAATTCTCTAAATTGTGATTAGGGCCATATGTGGTTCTTGTTGTATGACAACGCTACATATTCGCTTCGGAGCTTGATGAGGCAAAGCTCAAAGTTCCCATTATTGAGAAACGTGTGAAATTTAGACATTAACGAGATGAAGAGATAAGCTTGGAGGAAGTTGCAGGGGAGTTTGATCTCTTGAATGACGACGAATAAGACTTGGTTCTTGAAGATGTTGATAACGATGACATCATTCAAGAGGACGAAGAAGTTATGTGATGTCGTCCATAACTTATAAGTGTTTATGGCGCATGCCGGAGGATGTGTAGCTCGATGCGATGCAAAACATGCCAACTCAATGATCTATGAGCATTCGCGTGAGTAGCTCTTGTATCACTTCTGCTCTATCTCCAAAGGCATTGCAGCTCCTTACAACCTTGAAGAGTATTAGCAAGAGAATAGATGGTCTATCAATGTCTTCCAACTTGATTTTCAAAACACACGTCTGATTTTGGTTAGCTCAGACACTCGTTTTGCAGAGCTTTAAGATCTTGCATCCTCCAATTTTCTTTTGTAGTATTTGACAACATCTTTTGCGCAATCAAATCTGTCAATATAACCTTGCATCTAATACATGCACAGGTCATTTTTTATAACTGCTCTCTGATTGTCATGTTCTCCTTTTTCGTGTCCAAAACAAAAAAAATTCCACATCATTTCCTTGTTGTTCAAGATCAGATATCTTGAGACAAAATAAAAGTTTGTGGAATTATTAAACTGTGTAGATGCACGGCCTGACCACATCCATAGGTCTTGTACTGAATCTCTTCAGTCTCTATCCACCCTCGATTCAACTAGAAGTGCATGTTGTATGAAAAAATTGTCATGTCTCTTGTCATCAAAGATGTAGAAGTGGACCACCTTCTTCACATCTCGACATTCTTCTGTAGATAAGATCGAATGATAATAGAAAATGTGGACAAGAAATGTTACCAATTTGCTGGTCTAGCTCCTCGTGAGGTGGTCTTGTAGCTGTGGTCTAGACTCTAAAATCGTGGCTTAGTTCATAATCTGAGTTCACTTATCAAGATGACATCGAGGGTTGAGAAAATTTTATTAACAAGGGGTTAGCTTGACTAGGGGGCTTCTTGATAAGTGAATATGATATAATGACATAAAGACTCTTGCTTAGCTAGGGGACTGCTTAGCTAAGGGGCTTTAACAAAGGGCTAGTTTGGCTAAGGGGCTGCTTAGCAAGGGGTCTGCTTGATAAATGAGTATGTGTATAAGGACATAAAGACCCCCTGCTTAACTAGGGGACTGCTTAGCTAGGGGTACATCAACGTGCGACGACAATCCGGGAGATTTTTACAAAAAACTAGACTGGGAGAGAAAGAGGCGTGCACAGGAGATAGAGGGGGGGATTCTTATCATTAAATACCTTGATGAAGAAATTTGGAGACGTGAATAAAGTTCTTGGGTCTTGGAAGAGCCTTTTTGCACAGATTGAGTGTCTGATTTGATTTGGAGGATGCAAGAGATCAAATTTGAGTTCTGATCATTGGCAACAGTCTGTTTTCTCTCATCACGACAGTGTCTCATTTGTTGTCCTCCAAACGTCTCTTTGTCTTTCTTTTGACCCCACATGTAACAATTGATCTGGACCTAGTCTCCTCTAAATCGTAAATTGGTGCTCCTCTTCATAAAATGATCGGATGATTGTCCTTGCACGGTTGTTATCATCGACGATAATGCTTAAAAACTCATCAAATCCTATTTTTCCTCCTAAAACCTTTGCGTCGTGCGAGGAGATCCAAACTTTCTTCTTGTTATCTTTAAGAGATTAGAACTACGAGTTTGATTAACTATTTCTTTTCAAACTTTTTGAGCGTTGTCGTAGTGCATGACGTTAAAGGTGCGGAAACGGAACTTCAGAAGACACTCAACATGCATTTGTTCGGGAAGCTGCGCCCTAGCTTATCAAGCTGGGCAGGAGCTAAGCTGGGGCCATGCTTGACAAGCTGCCCCCTAGCTTAGACTGAAATATCACCTTGAAAGAGGTCGAAGAGCATTAGAATGCAGAGCTCGGCGAGGAGAGCGACTTCGTGCTTCCAGTTTCGACAGAAAGTGTTTTAAGTAGTAGTTAGTACGGGTTTTAGACTGAGAAATGTATGAAAGAGAGAAATCTGTCGATTTTAGCTCGTGACTCAAACTCAGAATCTGATAGCATGAGCGTGTAGGTGTTCACAAGTACTATAGTTTTGACTCTTTATTCATAGAAAACGGAGTTGTATAGTGAAGTTAGCGTAGGAAAGACTAGTAAAGACTTTACAGAGAAACTTCTTAGTAAAAGCATGTGTACAGAGAATTTAACTGTTTTGAACGGAACCAAAGGCCATCCCAGTGATAGGACGCCTGCCTAGGAGGGAAGTGGTCTCAGGATCAATCCCTCCTGGCCTCTGGTTCCTATTCCGGCATGTTGGCCTCCCGGATGGGAGTCTATGTTGGGTGTGCAGCCATGTCTTGCATATCTCGGGGCGGGAGACCGGTATCTCCCTTAATCGTGGGCTTCCTGGCCTAAGCCTCCGCATGCCATCCTGAATATACTATGGGAGATACCTGGTGCGCATATGGGGGGGCTGTAAGCCCTGTGGGGCAGCCTCATAAGTGTTAGGGCTTCGGCCTACATTGGATGGCTTGTAGTATATTCAGGGTGGCATCAAGATGGCATCAAGGGCACGGGAAACTTTTGTCAATCTGTTATTTATCCATCGAGTCGGTTTAGCAATGGCGAAGGAAGCAGTGTGACGTTTTACAGTGAAGGAGTCTGCTTTACAGAGGTAGCTGTGTACTTTTATTTAAAAAAGAGTCAGTTTTGAAAGAAGAGTTTTGTACGTAAGGACAGTAAGGGGGCAGCTTAAGCTGGGGGCCTGCTTGTGATAAGCGACTGTGCTTATAAGGACAGAGGGGGGCAGCTTAAGGTGGGCCCTTAGCTTTTAGGTTAAGTACCTGCGACGGCTGAAGATCGGGGGACACTTTTTGAGGAGATTTTTCTACAGAGAGCTGGGAGCTGAAGCGGAAGGAGAAGCTTGGAGGCTGAGGGAGATCAATTTTTTCTGAGAGAACTGAATTGAGGATTTGGGTGATCGTGACAAAGAGACGGACAAGTATTTGGGGGACTGAGAGCAGTTTGGAGGCAGAATTTCTTCTGATCGGACAGGAAGCAGTTTTATTTGAAGGAGATCGTTTTGATAGTCTGCAAGGGACTCTTGATTGACGCGGGATTAAATTCTTGATAGTTTCAGTTGAGAGGTTGACGTAGAGAGGAGATTAAGAGTTTGGTGTCCAAATTTCACCTATTAGGCTTGAGTTGAGGTGAATTTGGTGGAAAGAGAGCATTATTTGAGCGGAAGAGGAGGACTGAGACTGAGAAGGTCAGTTTTTTCTGAGAAATTTCAGTGTTGAAGCTGTCGTTGGAGGGGATACAAGGCGTTGGAGTTTCAGATCTTCATCGGTTGTAGGTTCAGGAGAGAAATCTGCTGAAGGAAAGACTAGTTGAGTGGGAATTGACTGTTTGGCATCTGCGGTGATCAACGTAAAGAGTTGAGTAGAGATAGGTTGTAAATTGATATATGTGGAGGACTATTGAGTGTGCTTGGAAGAGAAATAAAGCATCGTGAGTTCAGTATTCTCCTATTTGTTGTGCCTGAAGGTGGATCTGTCTCCTGAGACTTGAGACTTGATCTGTTGATTAGTAAGTGATCTACAGTCATAGTCACTGTGAGCGACTTCAGCTGTTGCGATCTCTTGCTTGGCTCTAGTCTTGGTATACAATCTCTGCTTCTATCTCGCGATCTATCACAGTCAGAAGGCTCGCCCTTCCTGAGAAGGACTCTCCTCGACATAAATCTGGTGCTTCCATTGAGAGTCATCTTGGGGTGATTAATCGCTGAGGTTGCTGAGGTTGAGATTTGCATACAAGGAAAGATGGATCGCAAGAGCGGGAGTGGTGCTACTGCCTTTACGGCTGGAGCATCGACATCTACTGCTGCACCTTCGGCTACACCAACGTCTTCAGCAGCCGCTGCAGCATCAGGCCTGGATACTACTGAGATACTGAAGACGCTTGCGGCTTTGGTTCATCAACATCCGATCGTCGGAGGGGGTGAGTTGAAATCTACAAAAGCTTTGCAGGCGATTGTGAATAGGTGTGGAAGATTTGAAGGCAGAGATATTTCTAGATATCTTCGTGAGTACAGAGGAGAGATGGAGCTTGTGAGGGTGACCGATGCAGAGATGATTGGAAGTTTTGAGTTGGCTGTGATTCCTGAGTTGAGAGATCAAGTCAGAGATGTACAGAGGAGAAATCTTGGTGTTTGGGCAAGTTTTGAGCGAGCTCTCCGAGAGGAATTCTTGGAGGAGGATTCTGAGAGAGTTACTAGGAGGACTTTTCTGGATTAGATTGAGCAGCAACCTGGCCATAGGATGGGGTTGAATGAGTTGCTAAGAGAGTTAGATCGAAGATACCGACAGCTTTCGACGCTCGAACGGATAACTTTGGATGCTAGGAGGACAGAGCTCTTCTTGCAAGCCATCGATGAGGCTACAGCAGATCGGTTATGCTTCATGTTAGCAGATCGATCAGCTGAAGGAGGTGTTACTATGGATTGGAGAAGAGTGGAAGATGCTGTGGCCGTTCTAACAAGACAGAGGCGAGGGAGAGTGGCCGTAGGAGGACGACCACTTGCAGAGGTGATCCATCAACCTTATGCTCCTCATGTACAGCAGCCCCCGGCTCTTGCTCCTAGACCTGTTATTCCTGTAGAAGCGCCTCCAGTGCCAGTTGTGCCAGTTCCTGCACAGAGGGTACCTGTTCAGAGGGTGGTTGAGAACCAAGGTCAGCACAATCAAATTGAGGAGTTGATCCGACAGATGCGTGAATTGAAAATAGAGCTTGCTGGTTTACATAGGGAGCTCCCACCAACGCCTGGTGCTGCTCGTCCAGGGGGTGCTCCTGTCCGTAGGTGTATCTGGTGTGATAGTCCAGATCATCTTCGAGGAGATTGCCAAGAGCTTACAGCTGCTCTACGAGATGGTGTGGTTCGCTACCAAAATGGCAGACTGCACATTGTTTCTACCGGAGAGCCATTAAACACGCAGTTTGGACGAGGAGGTATGAGGAGTCTACCTCAAGTGGCTGCAACTGCAACAGTAACTACAGTAACAGTACCGCCGATGAATCTTGATATGTATGTTGGACATATTGAAGTTTCTTCTAGCCCTACTTTGCTGGATAGGTCTCTTGAGAGGAGCAGTACTGAGGTTCCTTCTGAGGTGTTGAAAAGAGGAGCGGAAACTATCCGTAGAGTCACAGGGTGGAAAGATCCCGTAGATACAGCGTCCATTAAAGCTTTCTTGGACGTAGATAAGCATGTTCATTGGCAGGACGCTTCTGTAGAGGAGAAGAGGCGACGAGATGCCTCTGAGCTTGAAACTGGGAATCCAGAGGAGACTAGAGAGGGACAGGGACGGAGGGTCACTAGAAGACGTGCAGCTCCTCCAGAGGATGTCCCGTCTACCTCTCAGGCTCCACCACCTGCTCCAGGTCCAATGGAGGACGTACAGAGACAACAGCAGGAACCAACGACTGCTGGCAGAAGGTTCACTGCTCAAGAGAAGGGGAAAGGGCCTGCTTACAAGCTGGCTGCAGATATTGAGACCTCCACCGATCTTAAAAGCATTCTGGAGCAGAGGATATTAGATGCACGGGTTGAGTTTTCGCTTCGAGAAGTTCTTGGTATCGCAAAGAGAGAGTTTCATGAGCTGATTATTGATGTCATCAAGCGAAAGAGGCAAGTCATATCTGAGCAGGTAGAGAGCCAAATGATAGATGTGATAGGGGCTTCTGTAAATGATGTGGAGTTTGGGAAGGTGCATTTTCTGGAGACTGGAGACAAGAGGTACCAGCAGGAGGCGTTAGTTGCTGGAACTAGCACTATTGAAGCTGATGATGATGAAGCTGATGGGGAGAGTCCAACGGTTGACAGTGACTTCAAGAAGAGGCATTGGGCTCGGGCTACAACTGCCACACGGGTACGTCTTGGGAGTTTGCCTGAACCTATTGCTGCTTTAGTTGACCACGGGTCCGAAATCAATATCATGTCACGAGAGATATATGAAAGAGGACTGTGGCCTATCGAGCTGAATCATGGATGGGTGCTGCGTGCTGCTAACAACCAGAAGGGAGAGTTGTACGGAGCTTGTCCTAACGTGAGAGTGAGGATAGGTGATGTAGAAGTAGATCAACACTTTTTTGTGCAATCTTCTGCTTCGTATCCAGTCATTCTTGGTCAACCCTATATCACTGCAGTGCGTATGGAGACCAAAGTGATGGACGATGGGTCACACTTTGCTAGGATCCGTAGTCCTGATGACAGACGTTCTGTTCAATTTCTGATTGTTCGGTCAAATCACGAGCGAAACAGGCAGACCTTGAGGGACTCCCCTATTTGTAGAGGTAAGGGTTTTTAGAACCCACTCTTGTAGAGCGGGAAAACAAGAGTGAAGGATCAAAGACTACTATGATCCCGCCTGAGCAGCCCAAGGGATCACAGAAGACTAATGAGGAGGCTGCTCGAGGTTCTGAGAATATATATAGAGTACCAAGTTGGAGATCTGGTTTGTTGAGTTTGAGTTGTGAGGATTGGAGTGAATTTACAAGAGTAGAAGATCTTACTGAAAGGAGTAGGAGGCAGGTGGAGAAACGTATAGCTGATCTGCGCTGTATAGGAGCTCTGGAGGAAAATGAAATGATTTCTGGTGTGTATCAAGAGTTTATCGGTGTACAATCTTTTGTTCGTTGGCTAGATGAAGTAGGTAGGAAGGAAGAACAGTTGGGAGGTAGGGTGACGATCCCCATCCATTCTCCTGAAGTCTATGAGGAGATTGTTTCGTACTTGCGATATCGTCCTCATCCGAGATTGGAGAATGAATGGAAGGATGCAGTCTGCTGGTGCGGCTCTCGTCAAGAAGCAGAAGTACACGTCAAATATAAAGCTGTAGCAAGGAAGGTGAAGCCTGTGGCGACCCAATTGCCTGTTGATTCGTAACAGCAGATGGAGTCAGCCGCCACTGAGCCTGTACTCAGAAATCTTGGACGAATAGGGCATCAGTTTACTCAGGAAACACTCGAACAACTCCAGATAGGAGGGGGTGGTTTCTTGACTGAAGTAGAGAAGAAGATTTTTGAACAGATGATTGTCAGTCATGGTAGAGCATTTTCTTTTTCAGCTGAAGAGATTGGTTGTGTGGATCCTAGTGTGATAGCTCCGATGGTTATCTTCACTGTACCTCATGTGCCTTGGGACTTGAAGCCGATTCCAGTCCCTCGTGCCTTGCTGCCAAAGCTCATTGAGCTATTGAAGGAGAAGATGCAGATGGGTATCCTCGAGCCTTCCATGGCTCCGTATTCCAGCCGGTGGTTCACGGTGCCTAAGAAGTCAGGAGCTTTGCGCTTTATCCAAGACTTGCAGCCTGCCAACAACATCACGATTCGGAATGTGGGAACAGGACCTGTGGTTGATGAGGTAGCTGAGGCGTTTGCTGGGAGGTCTGTCTATTCTATTGGAGATTTGTTTTCGGGTTATGATCAGTTTCAACTTGCCTTGGAGAGTAGAGACTTGACTACCATGCGCACGCCCTTGGGACTGATGCGGATGTGCACTCTTCCTCAGGGAGCAACAAACTCTGTAGCACATATGCAGAACGCGATGCATAAGGTGTTGCGAGAATTTGTACCTGAGATCACTATCTCATTTCTGGATGACATTCCCATGAAAGGCTGTCCGGTGGAAGACAAGGATGAGACTGTGACTTCCAATGGTTGCAGGAAGTTTATTGCTGATCATATTCATGACGTGGGTAGGATTCTAACACGTCTGGAGGAGGTACATCTCACTCTATCAGGTACTAAGTCTCGTTTTGGGATGTCAGAGGTTATGGTGGTTGGTCATTTGTGTGACACATTTGGAAGAAGACCGAACCCAGAGAAGGTAGATGTTATAGCAAGAATAGCATACTGTACGAATATCACTGAGGTTCGACGTTTCTTAGGAGCTTGTGTGTTCTTTCGCCTGAGTATTCCTCATTATGCACACATTGCCGAGCCTTTGTATGCGCTTCTGAGAAAAGGGAAGAGATTTACTTGGCGGCAAGAGCATCACGAGACAATGGAACGGCTGAAGGAGATTCTGAAGTCTCCACCCATACTGAGGAGACTTAACTATCAGAGAGGAAGGCCTGTGATACTAACTGTAGACACGAGTCCAAAGGCGATTGGATGGGCAGTTGGTCAGGAAGATGCAGATGGTATACGGTTTGTTTTTAGATTTGGAGCCCGAATTTTGACAGAGAGACAACGTAACTATCCTCAAGTAAAGCGTGAACTATGGGGAGCTGTTACTGCTATGAAGGTAGATCGGGAGTTCTTGATAGGTGCTCATGTGATTTTAGAAACAGATTGTTTACCCTTGCTTGGTATGATAGCAAACTGCAGTACTCCAGACATAGCAATGTTGAGATGGATTGCTTACATCCGGAGTTTGAACCCTGAGCTGAAACACATTGCCGGGAAAGAGAATCCAGTTGCAGACATGTTGTCTAGGGCTCGCTACACAGATGAGGGTGAGATGCTTGTAGAGGTGGAGAACGAAGAGAAGAGAGATGTTTGGTGTAGTCAGCAAACTTCGGATCTGGAGCCACTGCCATTCAAAGAAGAGTTCTACACGGGAAGGTTACGTGACATTGGACTTTATTTGAGTTCTTTGAACAGACAGGAGGGTTTGAGTGATGTAGAGTTCAGAGAGATAAGGAGGAAGGCATACGATTACTTGTTGCGAGATGGATATCTTTGGAAACGTCCAAAGAGAAGAGATGGAGCGCTTTTGCGAGTTATAGACGATCAGCAGACCAAGCAACGGCTAATGAAGGAGTTTCATGACACCTTGTGGGCCGGACATCGGGGAGCTTGGACTACCTATACAAAACTGAAGGAGAGATATTGGTGGAGAGGGCTTTATCAGGATGTGGTGAACTTTGTAAGCTCATGCCTGCACTGTCAATTTTATTCAAAGGTACGTTACAGGGATGGCCTGGTACCAACTTATCCGCCCAGTATCCACTTTCAATGGGTTATTGATTTGGTAGCAATGCCTCCTGGGTTATGGGGTATGAGGTACTTGGTGTTGGCTCGAGAAGACCTCTCCAATTTTGTGGAAGGACGAGCTCTGAGGACGAAGACCACAGAAGGGATATGTAGATTTGTTCTTGAAGATATTATCTGTAGGTACGGATCTATAGGAAGATTGCGTGCAGACAGAGGAGAGTTGCGTGGTACGGAAGCGAAGGAGTTCTTCGTCCAACACGGAGTGAAACTAAAACTCACTACTGCTATGAATCCGGAAGGGATTGGTAAGAGTGAGAGAGGGCATCCGTCGATTGTTCAAGCTCTGGTAAAGGCATGTGATGGTAGACATAGACAGTGGCCTAGGTTGCTTCCTTTTGCTCTGTGGGCTCACAGATCGACTCATTGCACTACTACTGGGTACATCCCCACTGAACTGATGCTGGGTCAGAAGCCGATTATGCCAGCAGAAGAGGACTGTCCTACATGGGCTACTTTACCATGGGAGGAAGAAATGGATCGTGTACAACTTCTGGCACTTCGAATCAGACAGTTAGAACATAGGGAGGAGGATCTTATAGAGGCGCAACAGAAGCTGAAAGAGGCCCGTCTCAAGAACAAAGACAAGTTTGACAAGACCCATAAGCTCCGGCCGAAGCCCATACGTGCTAGAGATTGGGTTTTGGTGTATGACAACACATTAGAGAATCAGCACTCCACAGTTCGGAAATTTTCTAGGAGTTGGTTTGGTCCGTATGTTGTCTTAGAAGTATATCAGAATGCTACTTATTCTTTAAAGGAGCTTGATGGTACACATCTAAGACTTCCTGTTGCTGGCAAACGTATCAAGTTGTTCAGAAGAAGAGGAGAATCCGTTGACCTAGGTGAATTTCTAGAGTCAGAACAGATGATGGATGCCGAAGCAGATCTGTTATCCGAAGAAGACGAAAGGGACGTTGAAGAAGACGACGGCGATTTAGAGAACCTTGGAGACTAGTGGAAGAGTTGGCACATACCGGAGGATGTGCAGATTTGGAGGGGGTGAATGTCGTAGTGCATGACGTTAAAGGTGCGGAAACGGAACTTCAGAAGACACTCAACATGCATTTGTTCGGGAAGCTGCGCCCTAGCTTATCAAGCTGGGCAGGAGCTACGCTGGGGCCATGCTTGACAAGCTGCCCCCTAGCTTAGACTGAAATATCACCTTGAAAGAGGTCAAAGAGCATTAGAATGCAGAGCTCGGCGAGGAGAGCGACTTCGTCCTTCCAGTTTCGACAGAAAGTGTTTTAAGTAGTAGTTAGTACGGGTTTTAGACTGAGAAATGTATGAAAGAGAGAAATCTGTCGATTTTAGCTCGTGACTCAAACTCAGAATCTGATAGCATGAGCGTGTAGGTGTTCACAAGTACTATAGTTTTGACTCTTTATTCATAGAAAACGGAGTTGTATAGTGAAGTTAGCGTAGGAAAGACTAGTAAAGACGTTACAGAGAAACTTCTTAGTAAAAGCATGTGTACAGAGAATTTAACTGTTTTGAACGGAACCAAAGGCCATCCCAGTGATAGGACGCCTGCCTAGGAGGGAAGTGGTCTCAGGATCAATCCCTCCTGGCCTCTGGTTCCTATTCCGGCATGGTGGCCTCCCGGATGGGAGTCTATGTTGGGTGTGCAGCCATGTCTTGCATATCTCGTGGCGGGAGACCGGTATCTCCCTTAATCGTGGGATTCCTGGCCTAAGCCTCCGCATGCCATCCTGAATATACTATGGGAGATACCTGGTGCGCATATGGGGGGGCTGTAAGCCCTGTGGGGCAGCCTCATAAGTGTTAGGGCTTCGGCCTACATTGGATGGCTTGTAGTATATTCAGGGTGGCATCAAGATGGCATCAAGGGCACGGGAAACTTTTGTCAATAACAGGCCCTGTGGGGCAGCCTCATAAGTGTTAGGGCTTCGGCCTACATTGGATGGCTTGTAGTATATTCAGGGTGGCATCAAGATGGCATCAAGGGCACGGGAAACTTTTGTCAATCTGTTATTTATCCATCGAGTCGGTTTAGCAATGGCGAAGGAAGCAGTGTGACGTTTTACAGTGAAGGAGTCTGCTTTACAGAGGTAGCTGTGTACTTTTATTTAAAAAAGAGTCAGTTTTGAAAGAAGAGTTTTGTACGTAAGGACAGTAAGGGGGCAGCTTAAGCTGGGGGCCTGCTTGTGATAAGCGACTGTGCTTATAAGGACAGAGGGGGGCAGCTTAAGGTGGGCCCTTAGCTTTTAGGTTAAGTACCTGCGACGGCTGAAGATCGGGGGACACTTTTTGAGGAGATTTTTCTACAGAGAGCTGGGAGCTGAAGCGGAGGGAGAAGCTTGGAGGCTGAGGGAGATCAATTTTTTCTGAGAGAACTGAATTGAGGATTTGGGTGATCGTGACAAAGAGACGGACAAGTATTTGGGGGACTGAGAGCAGTTTTGAGGCAGAATTTCTTCTGATCGGACAGGAAGCAGTTTTATTTGAAGGAGATCGTTTTGATAGTCTGCAAGGGACTCTTGATTGACGCGGGATTAAATTCTTGATAGTTTCAGTTGAGAGGTTGACGTAGAGAGGAGATTAAGAGTTTGGTGTCCAAATTTCACCTATTAGGCTTGAGTTGAGGTGAATTTGGTGGAAAGAGAGCATTATTTGAGCGGAAGAGGAGGACTGAGACTGAGAAGGTCAGTTTTTTCTGAGAAATTTCAGTGTTGAAGCTGTCGTTGGAGGGGATACAAGGCGTTGGAGTTTCAGATCTTCATCGGTTGTAGGTTCAGGAGAGAAATCTGCTGAAGGAAAGACTAGTTGAGTGGGAATTGACTGTTTGGCATCTGCGGTGATCAACGTAAGGAGTTGAGTAGAGATAGGTTATAAATTGATATATGTGGAGGACTATTGAGTGTGCTTGGAAGAGAAATAAAGCATCGTGAGTTCAGTATTCTCCTATTTGTTGTGCCTGAAGGTGGATCTGTCTCCTGAGACTTGAGACTTGATCTGTTGATTAGTAAGTGATCTACAGTCATAGTCACTGTGAGCGACTTCAGCTGTTGCGATCTCTTGCTTGGCTCTAGTCTTGGTATACAATCTCTGCTTCTATCTTGCGATCTATCACAGTCAGAAGGCTCGCCCTTCCTGAGAAGGACTATCCTCGACAGCGTATTCTGATACAAATGAATAGTATACTTGAGAATATTCATTGAGAGATTTTTAGTATATAAGTCAACTCGATCGAAAAGATCGTAAAGGTCACAAAGTATCACTAAGTAAAAATAGATTTACAGATTTATAATATTAATTTTGCATCCTTCTCAACTTTGTTGGTGTGAAAAAAACATAACCATTTAGTCCTTGCTCTAAGCTTTCTAACGGTATAAGATATGTCCAAATCGATAATAGATCAAAGAGCAAAAAGTTCCAGGACTTTAAAGAATTTTACATTTTTGATCATTTTTAGAAAAATTGATCCATCTCAACGTAAAAACACCCATCAGACAAGTTTCAAGCGTTGAGACTTGATAGTATTCATTCCACGAATTGATATAACTAACCATTTAGTTGTATCTTAACATAGATCGTCAATTCATTGCTCTACACTATTTTAGGTTTATCTCTCATATGTGATATGGGTCTCTTGACGTAAGTGACATATTATTAGATCTTCTGAAGTTTCTCATTTAAATGTAGATCTTGTACAAGAATTCACAAGAAACCATTAGTCTTTGTATAAAGCTTCATTATGATCCATAAGGATGAAATATACAGAGTCCACATTATCTCTTCTCAGTAGTAGATCTGCTATAACGACGAAGTCTTTGCACAAAACTATTGTAGAGACGCACCAGAAGAGATCACTTCAACGAGATGTGACAACATTGTCGTATCTTCGTTTGCGTGAAAGATGCACTCGTGCATACGTGAGATATCTGGTTGTAGAATGTTCGTACAGTCGATAGCAAAAAGATATATAAAGATGCACAAGTACAAACAATGTGAACCAAAAACTAATGTATTTATACTTATTATGCATCCATTAATGCCGAATGTACAATCAGAGCTAAAATAATCTATATGATCTTCAACCAAATTCTCTAAACTCTAATCCAATGCTTGCACTGCATAGCCTCGAAAAATCCTTTCTAACCATACCCAACATATCTCAAATAGACTTCCTTACTAAGAGTTATGTCTTTTGAAGTTTCCATGGACACATATCTATTCTAAGTACTACAGAATTTACAACAAACTTTGCTCCTTCATAAGTTTCTCATGTAAACCCCAAATGCATTGATTTCAGTTGTGCTGGAAATCACTCAAAAGCAACAATACATGTATTATCTCTAACTTACCTTCACAGCAAAATTTGTAACCGTTCAAAGTACATTATTTTCATTGTTTATTTTCTCTACTTGTACTTGAAGTTTTTTTACAACATCGAGGTCAGCCCTATCTCTATGTTGGGATTCCAAAATTTTCTTTTCAATGTTGCATCCTTCACTAACCCTCCCACACTCCCTCTGTTTACTTCCTCAGTGGCTCACAACCTCGATGTTGCACTCACAAACTGAAAATCCACGTCCCAACGTGGAGGTCAACCTCGATGTTGGTGGTGTAATTCCTCCCGAGTTTCAAAATTTAGCCTCAAATTCTGACAGCATGATGTGAGAAAATAAAAATCCTCCTTAATGATGTAAAAATTAATTTTTTATATACACTACTAAGCTGCCTCTTAAAAAATCATGTATCGTCTTGGGGGAGAGACAAATGGCATGCATGCAGCATGCTACGTGGTCTGCACGCAGTCACATAACAGCCATGTAGGCATCCACGTCAGGCTCATCTGCCACCTCACCACCCTGTCAACAGCACCACCTTATCAGCGTCCACCATCATTTCATAAGTTTTTGCCACATCAGCAACTTTTTGCCACATCAGTTTTTGTCATGTTCTTGGTAAAATCTTAAAACTTCATACCTCCGTAATTCTTTGTCTTGGCTCCATTCATCATGATTTGATCCGTAATTTCTTTGTCTTGGCTCCATTCGCGATGATTTGATCTCTTTGAGAAGATCTACACAATGATACTATCAAAAATATATTCTGGATCAAGATGGAAAAATATCTATCTATGAATATTCTTGTAGATCTCACGACTGGCGACCTTGAACTTCAATTTCTTATTCAAAATTTCTTACTTCAAAACATTATTGTATACAGATATCTGATCTCTTCATTTAATCAAGGATATCAACTTCAGATACCAACTATCCTCCACTCATCCTAGAATGTTCGCATGATAAAATGGTAAAATCCAATCGCATCACACCATTGTTGGTATATAATAGATCAGCTTATAATTATGATGGTTATAACTGTATAATGGTTACTGTTACTATAGCAGTTACCTCATTAATATAGAAGTTCATTCTCTATACTTCATACTCTTGGAGGTTTAACTAATATTCAGTCACGTTAATTATTTCAGAAAATTAAATATCCATTATAATTTACCAAGATTATAACATGACTGAATGGATAAATTCATCAAATGATTGCTCCATGTGATAATAAAGATTTGTGAATGCAGTTGTCCGATACAAAATTTTCAGATTCACTCTTCCTCTATCGCTTCATAAGCTGATGACAGCTTTCGTTCCCCTCTTGCTCAATATTAGACTCGATATTTGTTCCACAGTATCTACCTACTGATCGTGCTGGATACAGAAAAGTTCCAGACAAGAACACTTTCTCCTTGATTCGGAGGATGGCCATTGCCCCACTTCGTTTACCCTTTGTCCAAGGGTCCCTGCTCAAACCATTCGAATTTGAACTGGGAAAATATTCTTTGGAAGTCTTCCAATCATCCAATGGAATCTCAAGTATCTGGAGAATCTGGGGAATCCATCTCCTCTCCAATCCTAGATCTATCCGTACTGCAGACTTTAATACCACCCGAAGTCTCACTAGGACCACTTACAGCTCCTTAGCGGACTGATCAGCTACGAGTCTTAGATCAGTTCCTGGGGTCAAGCCTCCCAAATCCTATTTTCACAGACGGAACAACGTTAACGGCGAAACACCAGGACTCTACCCCTCACCGGGGCAATTAAGAATGACTAAAAGAATTGAAATGCTGAGGAAGCGATACAGACTCGCATCCTGAAAGGCGTCTCTAGCAAGTGTTATTCGGCAAAAGGCTTTACAGCTGCTGTAGTGAGACTGGACAATGTCTCGTTGTCCAGTCTCACTAGCTCAATCTTCTGAGTTCGAAGCTGTAAACCCCACGATCTGGGGTTCGTTACGAAACGAACCCCAGATCTTGTGTGCTGACAAGCGATGACCTGACCTGAAACAGCACGGCGGAGGTCACATGGACAAGAAGTCACAATGAACGTTTGCCTCGACCGCTAATTCCACGCAAATTCAGAAATCTGAAAGCAAACGGCAATACATTCCGAGAAAATTAGGTGTACATCCGCATGCATGGACAAACTCGCAACACTTTTTCTGAGGTGCGAGATGTTAAAGAAACTTGACCAATTCTTTTGTTTTCATGTTAAGTCTTTTGGCTGATTGCATCCAGAAAAAGAAGATGTTTGACGTGTCTAAGCTCACCTGCGATAAATTCAATTGTCCAAAGCTCCTACTAAAGACTTTGCTGGATTATCGATGTCGATGTCAGTGTATTCAGGGAAATCCCAAGGAAGACTTTCCCAATTTAGTGAAGGTGTCAAGCCGGGATCATCAAGAACTTTTACAAGACTTTGAAACACTGCCTGGTTACCCTCGGGACTGAGATGCAGTCCGTCGCTGCGCACCCCACACAAACATCAAATCTGTTAAAAGCAAGGGGCACTATCAGCAGGCAAAGAGTTTCTAAGCGGTTTGGAAGAATGCTCATAGTCCATACCGTGGCTTAAAGCGTAATTCATTGACAAGAGCAAGGTCGTCCTGTTTGCTAACTAGTATCAAGCTGTGATCTCCCCAAGATCCACCACAAGCTCATGATACACTTGCAGATTAGCCTCATCTATACTCTGCGAGAAACAAATGTACCGTTCCGATATGACTTGCTGAAACCTGTAAGCTGAAAAGCCTATGACCAAAAAAGTTATTGCCTTCCGCTTACTCACTTCAACAAATTCTGCCAATTTGGCCTCTTTTGTAGGATGGACCAAAGGTTCAGTGAAATGACACCAGTCTCTTGCGCCACCGATTCAGCGGCCTCCGCATACAACCCTGCACATTCATTTGTGCGCTCGGGTAGTTCTTCTGCCTTATCTCCATAAGTAGCCCTGGGCAAAAGCAAGCATGATCAGACTCTATTAGGAGGCCCCTCTTTAAACAGTTTAAACTATACGCGAATAAATGATGACAGCAAAAGCACTAAGCTCTTCCTCGACGGTAACAGACAACTTCCTAAGCCTAAAGCTTCCGTCTTCCTAATCTTCATCTTCAACCAACTAGTCAACCTTGCGAAAACCCGACGACCCTCCTCGTCCACTGGTGGAGGTGAGATCAAAACAATATGTTTGGTTTTTGCTTCCTGTGAGCAGCAAAAGAAGTGCGTTAGAGACACTTCCAACTGAGCTATCTGTTTGATGGCCAAACCCTTGTATGTGCACTGTGAGGGCCTGAGGATGCCTTCAAACGTCACCTTCAAGTGAGCAACAATTCTGCGCATATTTTCCTTGTACTCGGACAACGGCACGTGCTGAGATTTGCTTCCTCTGTCCGGAAGAGCAGCATCATTTGCTCCGAAGAAGACTGTCACTAGCAGCGGAGGGCTTGACGATGTCTGAGGTCATATGCAAGCGAGAAACGTGTCAAAGTTCACCGAAGCCTTTCCAACAAACATGCCAAGCAACAGCGAAGCCAATAGGAGCGAAAGTTTCTGAATTTTTCTTGAGCTACTTCCCTCAAATCAACTTCTCCGTTCACTGAACTTTATCATGTACTGTCGGACACACATGTGATCTTAATCCCACCACTAGAAGCAACTCCGCAGTAAATACAAAATTCAAAGCAACACAGTAATGCACTGAAACACTGCATGAATACTGGCAGTTGGCTATGGAAGTTTGATGTACAATTGGGAATATTTTATCTAGCAGATAACACGCCCAGCGTGTATTGTAACCGCTGTATCCTCGAAGGACTACATCCGCCTGCAAAACAAAACGTCGGAACAATCGTCTTTAAGAATGTATTCAGCTAGACCGGACTTCTTTCCAGTGGCACTCGCACATTATCTCGTGTCCTTCATCGTGGTACCATTACAAAGACGAAATGAAAGGTTGAACGAAACTATGGCCAAGACAGGCTGTGACTAGAACCTCAACCGATCTCAGAGGGAAGTGTTTCTTATGACAGATGACTCGAAATCTCTCAGTTAATACTCACCAATACAGGCAATTTCGACAGTTGCCAGAAAACAGAGGTTTGATGCGATTCGGATGGCAAATCGAAATCTCAACTGATCGACTAAAGTACATAAACCGAAACATAAACTGAAAACCTTCTCATCCTCCGATTTGAATTCCAGAGAAGCGATGTTCACCTTGCGAGCATACTGATTCGCCACAGAAGCTCCCCAACCAGAGATGCCAAATGATCTCTGCGTGATTGAGTCTCCGAAGAGAATTATCTGCTGTCTCTTACCGAACGTCACCTCCATTGTGAAAACCTACACCTTCCTGCCTCGGCAGCCAGTGAAATGTACTGGAAGCAGAAATGGAGAAATAGCCTCTGCCCTCTGCCAAGTGTGGAGAATGCCCCAGACTAGCTACAGAATGTCACTCTATGAGATCTCCTCCCTTGACACAGGCGTTCTCTGCGCTCCGACAGCCGTGAAGTCAGGCTGTTAATCTGCCGACTTTTGTACCGTGCTCGGCCATCAGCGCCTGAAACTGCACAGTTCTCTGCTGCAAGCTGAAGCTATCTACACTGTTATCAGATTATCGAGATTGTATTTTTCCTTCGATTGCAGTTCCTTCGATTGAATACAGAACCTGATAATTCACTCAGCAAGCACTGTGAAATACAGCACTGAAGTTTGCATGAACTATGTTGTATTTATTTACCTATTGGAAAGTAAATATTTCTGTTTTGCCTTGGGGAAGAGAGTTGCATTCTTCTCTCTCGTGTTATTCCAAGTAAATGAGTTTCTTGCAAGTAGTAATGCTTTGGGTTTGAATCACTCTTCGATAGTGAAGAGATGAATTTTACATGGCACGATGATAGCACATATATGTGACTCGTCATGCAAGTGTCTTCTTCCGTTTATTCAATCAAAACTTTAACAGCGAAACATCAAATTCACTCGAGAAAAGGAAAACTTTAAAAATGATTACTTTCAGTTAAGTATCTATGAAATCATTCTATTTAAGTAATTATGGACGACAAACAAGGAGGTAAGCTTGCAATGGAATTGCGGGGCTATGTGTTAACGCTTTTCCCGGAGCTAAACTCCTTCCTCTCTCCTTTACGGGTTTCACCCCCTCTCGTATTAACAGTCTGTAATACGATGAAGAAATCACCCTTTCTTTTCGGTTTTTTCACACTTGACGTATAACTATTCATGCAACACGAAATTCTGGGGAATTTTGGTCCGTCTTTTGTTATCGGCAAAAGACATAATTTCTATATAAACTGATAAAATTCAAATTTACCAATAACATTAACCACACCGAAAGTTGCCAGGGGGTCCAGATCTAGACATAACCCGTTGAGAGATTGAAGACAGACGCAATTTCGAGAGTATAAGAAATTATATAAATTGTTATGTAAATTATATAATTTCCACATGTATATATCCAAATCCTATAGAAGTGCATGCACCTGCCTTCGCTGCGACGTTCCATGGATGGTACCATTTCAACTTTACAGGAAATTATCTCTTCGTGGAATATGCTTGAACCGACTCCTTACGTTTCAAAGTCCACTGCCGGACTCTCGACTTGTTGACCTTACTTGAACAGACCCTTGCTCGGTTTACCGTCCATCGTGACGTGGACATACGCAATCTGCCTACGGGAAAAGAGTTACGTCCGAAAACTAGCGCACAGCGCGGGGAAGAGTAAGGGTCTCTTCCAACTAGGTCCTTAGTGTGCTTATCAGACATTGTCAGATTGATTCGGTAATAAGAACTAACTTCCGACTGTATTTTTGCAAGTGTGTCAATGACATATTCGTCAGCATATAGCATCTCCATGGTTTTTGGCTGGAGGTACCTCAGAGCTAGCATTTTCGTGTATTTCGCTTACACGAACTTTCTCAGCGGACGCGCGTGGATACTAAAAAAAATACGTGAACTCTCTGCGTCTTTGTGGGAGCACGAGGGGTGGTAGCTGAACTGGAACTCTCCGCGCTTTCGTGGAAGCGCGAGAGGTGGTAGCTGCAGTTCAGGAAAAAGTTATGCAATTAGCAATTGCTTCAAATTCAAATTGCTGCGTTCGGTGAGCAGTGAGCTGGTGCTTAATTCGGTACTTAATTAAAGGATACTTACGGATTGGGCCTAGAGATCATAGAGTGATAGTACCTCTCTCGGATGTTGGAGTTGTGATTTCTGACTCTGATAGACCCACTAGTGACTACTGAGAATCTGATACGGAAGATGATCAAAGTGTCTCAGAAGTAGATACCAGAGATTCTTATGATCAAGAATCCTTGTCTGAGGACGAAGGATTCGATCGAGATGAATCATTACATCAGCTTAGTGCTATTGACTTGTTGTCTCGACCAGCAATGGAGAAAGATCCTGACAAAGAAGACTTGAGTGAGGCAGAGATTGTGAGAAGACTCTCTACCTTGAAGTTTGGTATCAATGTCACTCAAGAGGAGAAAAGTAGATTCCTAGATATATTTCGAAAATATATCCATGTGTTTGCTTTCAGCTACAAGGATTTGAAAGAGGTGACTCTCGAGCCTCATCGAATCGAATTGGAGGAGAACGCAAGACCAGTTCGACAGAAGCAGAGAAGGGTCAATCCTACAACAGCGATGATGGTCAAGGAGGAGATAGACAAGTTGAGGGAGGCGAGTTTCATCTACGAGGTGGAGAACTCAGAATGGGTTTCACCCATTGTGATTGTCAAGAAGAAGAATGGTAAGTTGCGAGTGTGCATAGACTATAAGAAGCTGAATGCAGTTATCAAGAAGGATTATTATTGTAATAAGTAGAGCCTACTTATCAACTAGAGGGAAAATTGGTTTGGTAGAAGTCTTTGGTATAAGAATTAGTTATGGCTAAGTTAGCCGAAGAATACATGCAGCAAATAGTACTTCTACCAATAGGCGAGTGCGCCAAAAGTCTGCCATGAAACTTCTAGAAGGAAGTTTCTAGAAAGAAGCTTCTAGAACTTTCCAGCCGGGAAGCTCCCAGAAGGAAGTTTCTAGAAAGACGTTTCTAGAACTTTCCAGCCGGGAAGCTTCCAGAAGGAAGTTTCTAGAAAGAAGCTTCTAGAACTTTCCAACAAGCCTCTTACGTGGCTCATTCTGAACCCTCTAGATGTTGTTCTAGATCAAAGGCTGCATGTAAGCCACATCAGCGATCCGCGTGAGAGATGAGCATTGACCGGAAGCTTATCATGTACTATTCCTCTCACTATATAAAGGCTGCGAATGCACCACCACGGGCATTCGAGTTTTGAGTTCACTCTAGAGCCCATCTTACAATGGTATCAGAGAGAGGAACTCTAAGAGAGCGGATTATCCCTCTTAGAAGGACCTTTGATCGAGATACTTAGCAATTGAAACTCTGAGTGCACCGAAAGGATCAAGAGAGCTATATGATGGATGGGGGTAGATTTCCAACTCCAGAGTTACCATTCTTGAATCCTTTTCATATCAAGCTTATGTATCTGCGTCGTGAGCATTTTCGAGTGTACCTTGTCTATCATTTCGGTGAGGATTTCATGGGTCAAGTGATGAATTCGTCAGTCTCGGTGATTCTTCCAATAGTGACATATGCAGCCAGTTGGGATTTGACCATCTACATCTTGATTTAGTGAGCATGGATCTAAACCTACCCGCTCCTGTTCCTTTCAACACGTGGGTGGAGATTCGCTATGTCTGCAGACCAAAATCGTTACATAGAGAGTTTGTGATTAGAAATTTTGGTGAGGATTTCTACCGCGAGATAATCGATTCTCCTATCCCTTTTGTAGTACCTGTAGTGTACGAATGTTTCCGAGTGGCCGTCATAACTCTATACTAGGAGAAGCTTGAAACTTTCGTGTTGTTGGAGAGAGAGAGAGAGAGAGCGATCATGGAGCCACAACCTCCAAACCCAGAGTTGGTGATGCAAGAACTGATGCAGGGCATACTGACCGAATTTCAGGAGATGAAGATGACGGTTGAAGCACTACAGAACAAAATGTTGAACCTCGAGGGTCAGAGTATGACAGACGTTGGAAGAGGAGGATCATCTCAAGGAGTACCGGTGGTGGGAGAGCAAACTGCACCAAGAGAACCCGTGGCACAAATCGTCAGAGCTCCAGTCGATGATGAAGGTGCCATGTTACTATGAATAAAGAAGACATGTAACATTGAACCGTACAAAGGTCAACGAATCATGGGAGTAGTCGAGATTTGGATTTCTCGGATGAATCGATATTTGTGACTTTTTAGTACGCAAATCACGGATCACGTAGCGGGAGTGTTTGCATGTGGCTACTTGAACGATAAAGCTCTCACGTGGTATGATGCATGGGAGAGATCGGTGTTGGCGGAAGAGAGAACAGTCACATGGACTGCAATGCAAGAAGGATTGTTAAAGAATTTTCAATCTGTGGATTTTGTGCAAATGGCTCGAACGAGGATGTGAGGATTGAAACAGAAGGGAAGCCTTCAAGAGTATGTAGAAGCCTTCCTCGACTTGCAGGTTGCAATCACTGATATGAGTCCAGCTGAGGCTCTTGATAATTTCAAGAGGGGGTTGAAGGAAAGAATCCGACAAGAAGTGATGGTGCAAAATCCACTCACGGTTTTTGAGGCCATCGCTTGCGCTCAGAGAATTGCTGGAGCATTAGGAGGAGAAGTGATGATCCCACCAAATCATCAGAATCGCTCCGAAATTCTGTATGCAAACTGTCCGACACATATGGAGCTAGGCAACATCCGCTATCAGTCACGACAGTTTCAAGGTGGAGATCGTCGAGGGCGGCCAGAAGAAAGACGTCAAGGAGCTCCTAGAGGAGAAGGTGTCAAGAATGCTACACCTCAACTCGAGCAACGTCGATGTTACAGTTGTGGACGATTCGATCACATAGCTGTAAATTGCCGAAGTCGTTTTCCTAGAGATCCAAGACCTCCATATCGTCGACTTCTGAATCATCTGAACGAGACGGTCAGTCAACACCAAAGTAGATGTTGTCAATGAATTTGTTGCACGAATTCAACAAGGAGTGGAAAAAGCTAAGGTGAAACTACAAGTTGCTCAGAATCGACAAAAGCAATATGCCGATGGACACCGTCGGCATGAAGAGTTCACGATTGGTGATCAAGTTTGGTTATCCACAACCAACCTTACTCTGATTGGCAGTCGTAAATTCAACCCTCGCTTCATCGGACCTTTCTGTGTTGTCCGTAGAATTGGAGCAGTGGCATATCAACTCGAACTTCCACCTCACATGAAGATTCATCCAGTTTTTCATGTGTCTTTATTACGGTGATATACACCACGACCTCCTCAATTTGACCATTCGCAAGAGTCGCGACCGCTTCCTCAAATTATCGATGGCGAGGAAGAGCTTGAAGTGGAACGCATCTTAAAGAAACGTGTTCGTGAGACTCGTCATCAACGGGTAGATTATTTGATCAAATGGAAAGGCTATCCATTACATGAAGCAACATGGGAACCTGCAACCAATCTTGCACACGCCCCACTCATAGTGCAAGTTTTCGAACAGCAGTTGAGCAACGAGGACGTTGCTTCTTAAAAGGGGGGAGGTTTGTAATAAGTAGAGCCTACTTATCAACTAGAGGGAAAATTGGTTTGATAGAAGTCTTTGGTATAAGAATTAGTTATGGCTAAGTTAGCCGAAGAATACATGCAGCAAATAGTACTTCTACCAATAGGCGAGTGCGCCAAAAGTCTGCCAGGAAACTTCTAGAAGGAAGTTTCTAGAAGGAAGTTTCTAGAAAGAAGCTTCTAGAACTTTCCAGCCGGGAAGCTCCTAGAAGGAAGTTTCTAGAAAGACGTTTCTAGAACTTTCCAGCCGGGAAGCTTCCAGAAGGAAGTTTCTAGAAAGAAGCTTCTAGAACTTTCCAACGAGCCTCTTACGTGGCTCATTCTGAACCCTCTAGATGTTGTTCTAGATCAAAGGCTGCATGTAAGCCACATCAGCGATCCGCGTGAGAGATGAGCATTGGCCGGAAGCTTATCATGTACTATTCCTCTCACTATATAAAGGCTGCGAATGCACCACCACGGGCATTCGAGTTTTGAGTTCACTCTAGAGCCCATCTTACAGTCGCAGCACATGAGACTATCATTTTCTCAGAAAATTGCGAAGATAAACAATATGTGATGAGGAGACGATAACTATCGGGACTGCAGTAGTTACCAAAAGCTGCAAGACTGACAACGATATCCTTCAGGTCCGACGGGACCCATTAGACGCGTTAAAGAGTATAGTCAGAAGAGACCCTAACTTTATTAACATAACATCGTTGTGTTTAGGTGAATTTTTCCGCTTTCTTACAAAAAATTACTTGATCATACCCCAAAAGGAGAAATCTTACTTTCGACCACCCAAAGTTTTGATAATTACTTGATCATACCTCCACCATTACACCCTTGTCTTGAGTGTAACAGATGACGTTTAGGTATCAACAAAATTACCATTTATTTATCGATTGTTGAACAAGAGTGAAAGTCGTGAATTCATAGTCACAAGGTCATGGTTGTTTCAACTAGAGTAATGTAATACTGTCATGGCTGTTTCAACTACAGTGAAGCTCAAGTGCAGCTCGCGGGTCTGATTTGAAATTCGAAGAACAACTGTATGATGTAGTGACATTTAGAGTTGAGTATATAACGAAATCTTCGATGTTCCAATGTGTTTAGTGGCTGAACTAGAAGAAGATATTAGTGATGGGCCATGTATGTGGGTGGATGTCTGTATTCAGTGGATTATAAAGAGCAATGATCATTTGTTAATCGTACTCGTCTTGCAGCTTGCCAGGATGCAACAAACACGTGATTGATAGTGCAAGTAGTCCGTCTGTGCTGAAGTCCTTAACGTATAATCAGTCCACCGAAGATTGTCATACATGGTATACATATAGACAAAGAAAGACTAGACGGAAATATAGATTTCATTTAGCGTTGACCAATGAGTCCAAGAAGCCAATGTGAAGAGTCCTTACTCATCGTAATTGTATAAAGCGTTGGAGAAAAACTGATTGCAATGAAAGCCAAAGCTTTTGAAATGCTACTTCTTGATTTGCAAAAAAAAGAACTGAACGAGGTTTGTCAAGATAGTTGATGATTCAAAACTGATTTGAACGCTAAGCAGAACAAGTTTGCAATTTTTGATCTCGAAAGATCAGACGAGTTTGTAGATGCATACCGACTTGACGACAGTGATGGAAGGTTGTAAGTTTTACCCGCAAGTGGTAGATCGATCATCTTCTGGAGATGCAAAATTTGTACTCGATAAAATTCAGCAGCTACACAGGGACACTATGGATTTACACAAAAAATCTGAGGAGATAGCCATAGCCTTGGAGCGTATTGTTACTCACGTGAAGCACGATTTGGACTTGCATGCCCAGTTGAGTCATAGTCTGTCGGAGTTAGTAGAAACCTTAGGCAAGTTGAAGCAGCTGTAGAATCACAGGTAGATGAGGATATGAAGCTTTATAAGACAAAAGCTCTAATTTTGTACATTGTGAGCTCATTAGTTATGTAATGAAATTCTTTTTGACGTTCATGATGTTCCGCTACTCATGCAAGTTCAACTTCGTTCGTGGTAGAATACCTTTCGATGCTTATGTATGTTTATGGTAGTTTCTGAGTTTCTTACTTGATCATATTGTTTGAGAGTTTGAGAACACAATATGTGATGGTAATTGTAGTAACACTAGAGTTATTGATAAGCATTGGTTAAGTTGTTGCTACTTTAAAGTTATCAAAAACTATTACTAATTGATTTACAATTCCACAGCAGTAAAAGATCCTCCACTAACTAAACAAAATACAATAAAAGTGTAATAACAGTTCAGTCATTACCCTAAAGTGACTTACATTCACTTTAATAGTTTCATATGACAAACAACTCAAGTGAATTTTCATTTGTGCTTCAATAGCATGCCGAATGTGTACTAAACAGTAAACAGTTTAATAGCAAGAACATACTAATAGTGTAGTAAACATGAACCAATAGTGTAGTAAACAACATGAATATTTTAAGCAATCATTACATAATCTTCGGAATTTTCATCCGATGGATAAAACTCTCATCTGATCGGAACTTGACTATGCTAGTTAAAGTGTATCAAGATGAAGTTGCTTCAACAGTACTCGATGAAGCAAAATTCTATAAGCAAATCCTTTTGATTCTTCACAGAAGCATATATAGCAATAGATTGTAGCACTTTATATATTAATGATAAAACCCATCAAGGACAAATCTCCATTTCAGTAGATCCTCCATGCACATGATGATAATATCAATGAATGCAATTTTCTAAATGTGATGAGTGCAACAACACGAAATGATGTGGAGATGCGACTATGATTGTCATCTCATCTAATTCATAGATCAAAGAAAATGAAGAGTCTCATCCAAGGCAGTCACATAGTCATTTGAGAGAAAGAAAAGACCACTTGTTGTGCACAGTTTATGCAGAATTGTTTCTCCTCGCGTGAAAAGTGAAACTGACATCGAATCAAGTAACATATTGTCTCCGGATGTATTTGAAACATCGACATCGACGAGAAAACAAAATATGATCTCCAAGATACTAGCAACACGCAACAAGGAACATCAACCAGATTGTCAAAAGGTCTGTCATTAGCAGTGAAGAATCGAGTTCCTGGTGGCATTCTGAATGCCATCGGGGTGGAAAAGTTGAATCAGTGATTCAGCAAAGATGTTTCATCTCCATGTCTGCTTGAACTCGTCCGATCATCTTGCACATTTTGAATTGATAGTAGAGCAGGTAGAGTCATAAGACCACTTGTCAACAAACAGTCAAATGGAGATTGCAGCGACTCCATGAAGACGACAACAGCGAAACGAGAATTGAAGAATGCAGAATTCAGGAAGCAAAAATCTGATTTCAGCAAAAAAACCGCATGAAGCCTTCAAACTTTAATGAAGACAACTTGCATAGTATAGTAGCTGCATAAATTTTGAGAGGTCAAAGACATCTTATCATTTCTGGCAGGCCATAGCTGCCTCGGAAGTAGCCACCACATGCTTGTAAGTAAGGAGTAGAATAAAAAACAGCCAACTGGAGATTATAGCGACTCCATGAAGACAACAACAGTGAAACGAGAATTACAGAATGCAGAAGTCATGAAGCAAAAATCTGATTTCAGCAAAGAAAACCGCATGAAGCCTTCAAACTTTAATGAAGACAACTTGCCTAGTATAGTAGCTGCATAAATTTTGAGAGGCTGAAGACATCTTATCATTTCTGGCAGGCCATAGCTGGATAATCCACATCATCTGATGTTGGTGAAACAATATATGTATATTCTGATTCGGTAACAAGGGTCTTGTTCGGCAACGAACACGGAGACCTTAGCATGTGCAAGAAGCATTATTTGCACCTTCTCAAATTGATATTAGTAGAACCTTGTCGATCGTTTATGCAAGTGGAGATGCAGATAAATGGAACTAAGGACTTGGAGTAAGCTAGTCTAAGAAAATCTTACGTCTATACTCGATCCAACAACCTCTTAGAGTTTCACCATAACTCACGATCCCATGTCATGCGATGAGAACACACCCACAACATGTTTCTCACTTCTAGACATTTGCATTCCACTTCAAGAATGATTTTACAACAAACTCTTTACTAGAAGCTGCAACGGACACTAAACAATCACTACCGGAAGTCGATATATTTAAGCTTTAAAAGATCATTTTGACCTCCAAAAATATCGTCAAAGATTTCAATAGAAAAAAATGACTATTTTTGTTACTATAAGAACGGATCATGAACCTTACGTGGATTCCATGGACGAGCTAGTGCATCCATGAACTCCAATATCCAGATGTGATCAACAATGTCATCATACTTGTGTATATTCATTAAGTGGTGTATCTTCATGGATGTAGTTAGATAGATCATTGTGGATAGTAGGTCGTGGATATGTGTGTCCATGGATTCCATGAATGTGCAGACGGAGATCAAGATCGAACGGTTCGTGCATGAAATCCATAGACGCATAATCATTAAGAGGCTGTACATCCATGAACTCCATGAACGCAGTAGTTCAAAGAAAGACCAGTAGAATGTGCAGACTCGTCTGCATCCATGAACTTCATGGATGTAGCCGGGTAGCATGCAATCGGAGTGATCATCAAACTTACACGTCCATAAATTCTATGAATGTATATATAAAGACACTCACTAAGCGACGCATCCATGACTTGCATGGATGCACCCCTCTAAGGAGTTTGTGCATCCATGAACTTCATGAATGCACAAGTCAGAAAAAGACCCAATAGAGGTTCACATACTCGTATGCGTTCATGAACTCTCTCGACACACAACTCAAACTTGATGGGTGCATTTATCATGAATGAACTCCATGGATGCACAAGTCGTTATGGCTACTACCAAATAAATAAAAAACCTCGAGCAAAGTTGATGATAACGTATATGTGTACTATTTTTGTTGCTAAGAATCCGTTTCAGAGATGCATCGTCGTTTAAAGATGCATCATCGTGAGTGCATCCTAGAGGGTACATACGTTAGACTTTTCCTCGTCATGCCAACACAACAATCCAATCTATGTGCGATCTCCTCTTATGCATAGATGAAGACTCCTTGATTGCATAGATACTAAGAACGGAGAGCTTGGTCCATTGATCGCGAAGAACAAAGTGTCCTTAAGTCACAAATGAATAGAAATTAATTGAAAACTTCTCCTTGTGAGTCAATCTCTCTCATCTCTCAAATCGCTTAATAAAACTTCGTAATATCTTCAGTTTCATAAAGCATTTCATGTTTTGATCTCGATGGATAAGGACAACAAGTTTGGACTCCAAAACGATCTGAACAGTCCAACTCTCATTCGTAGACAAATGAAGCATTCTAGTCTTCTTTCCTTACGTCTCAATTTCTCTTAGAACACATAGTACACTTCATCTCTTCACAAACCGTCTAATCATACGTGTCATATGCACAGATCTCAACCCAATGGCACATTATGTGCATGCTCTGGACCTCCAGATCTCTCTAAACATTCATTGACAAGTCGTAGATACAAGTTAATCCTTTAAGCACCCCTTCTATCAGTTTTCACAGTAAGTGAAGTCTCCAGAATATGAATAAGCGGCCCTCTTATGTCCTTAGTATAGCGTCAAATATCATGTCAACTTGACAAGCTAAAGCTTAACTTGTTTTTTCATCTTTCGAACTTCATAACATACAAATGAATAGATGAAGTGTCTATGAGAACCCTACAACGAGCTCTATCACTTGGTGCTTTGAGAATTTATATCCAAAAATAGATCAAAAGTCGTTATTTTTTTCATAAGTGTCTTTGGAGCAAAAATATAGAACGTTAAAATTCATCTTTCAAGTAGAAGCCGATCCACGATAAGACATCACTATCAATTTCGTCTCATTGTGTATACTATGATTGTTTTGAAATCTGAGAACTGACCACTCGCGCCAGACAAGACTGAACGACCGACATTGCGACACAACGAGGAGCTACAAAATCAACATGCCATAGAAGAACATGGAACCGGTTAGCTTCGATGACTCTGCACTAGGGGTATGATCAAGTCATCATCAGAACTTGAGGTGGCCGGAAGTAAGACTTCTCCTTTTGGGGTATGATCAAGTAAATGTCCGTGCTTTCTTATTTGTCTTTCACAAGCAAACTGCCCGCAGTGGATGTCCATGTCACCCGGAATAGACAGAAACTGGCAAAGGATTATTCAAATGACGTAAACATCTTAAAAATAATCTCTCATTCCTTTGTAGAGTAACTGAAAGTAGTTTTATCCAGCACAATTTACTCATGGGAGCTAGCTGTGAGATACCATTTAGAATAAAGAGTTTATGATCTATAAATTCTCTAGTGAAAATATTATAAAAGATATTGTTAATAATTCCGAAAGTTATCTACGATTAACGTTCCACATGATTCTGAAGGTTTATTACGATGATTATCACCTTAATTTACATTTTTGAGCTCTCGTGTATCCATTCTCATATATCTCATTTCTCTCTGAGAATCTTCATTTTCTCTTACACGAAAATCTGTACAATGCTTTTTAAACCATCGGTATGCATACAAGTACTCTTGGTGACCCCGAGCATCTCTTTTCTCGTGTCTGTTTCAGAGAACTCAGAAATTTTATCGTTATGCAGAATGGCTTTGGTGATTACATCCTCATGGAATCTTTAAAATAAAGAATTAAATTAAAACTTTTGACTAGCTTTACAAGTTGTAATTCATCTCAAAACAAACTGTTTAGTATTGATAGAAAAATTTTTAGTGTTAAAATGAAAATTTCTGGATTTCTGGAACAGAAGAGAATCTTGTCCTCAAACTGAAAGTACAAGGAAAAAAAGAATATTTCTTTTCATACTTTTATACCCGTACAAGGGGTTTAAGAAAATTTATATTCAAGAATAGTTTCTTCCTCAAAAATCATGATTCATAACGTAAATCTCATTTCTCTTTGAGATAATTTATTTTCAAGAATAGTTAACTATCTCAAAATCGTGATTCAGAAGTTGAACCGAACTGAATGAAAAGAGTTTGTAATGTGTCTTCCTTGAACCTGGTTGCGAAACATTCACAAAAGTTGTTATTCTCTATTCTAAGTGACATTAACATTTATAACATGAAGAATCCAAACAAGATGAACGTTAGTACGAGTCGAAAATGACAAAAAAGACATAGATCTAGATCGATACTTAAAAGACTAATTATTCATTATATTTATAAATGAATAATATAATTACTAATTATAATTATTAATTATATTATTCATAATTTATTATAATTAATTTAGTAATTATTAATTATAATAATTTTATAGACTAATCTATTAGTCTATAAAAAATACTTGAACTGACTATATCTCTAGAAACAGTGAGTTACATTGGTTGTGGATTTCTTCTCTTCTCCAAACTGTGCAAGTCACTGCTTACAAGGCTCTATCCCATACGTAAACAACTCGAGGATACGTTCCAAGACTTCTATAACGTAAAGTGGATGTTCAAGCGAATTCCTAACGATACCAGTCTAGAGGATGCACACTTAAACTTGGCCTTTTCTGATGATTATGTCATGGTTCGACTAGGACTCGCCAACTCTTCTGGATGTGTTCTCGTCTTTCAGCTAAAAGCTTATAATTGCTGTTTTCATTGAAGATTCAAATACTGAGATTACTTATCTCTACCAGATGCTTTTCTGAAAACGTATATCTGCAGTTGATGAATGCATCTAATGGCTTCCTCACACCGAAGCGGAAAGCACTCCCAAGGTGAATTTCAAGGATGTCCACTAAATTTGGCCCTTCATAGTTACCACATCATGACACTTTAAAGCACTCACCAGCAGTTTCCGGATGCTTTTGTATCTTTCAAGTCACTGCTGTCTATTGGGATAAAGAGTTGAATAAACCTAAAGCTTTCGTGAAGAATCATGATGTTGCCGTCCTCTTTCAAATGCTCCTCTTCTATGTGGTCTATCTTCTTATCGAATGTTATGTTTTAAGTGGGCGAGCAGAATCGGAAATCAAGAGAGGAAGCCAAATTGTCTCACTCAACTTACCAGGTTAACGAAACGGTCAAAACAAAATTGAGGATTGAGTATGTCCTTCGCAGAAGTATGGGGGACCTGAGCAAGCACACCACTCGTTTGGAGTTATTGACTATAGGTGTGTAGATGCTATCGTGGATTCCTTGATACTGGTTTCGAACAGATAACCGAAACTCTAAAACCCCGGCGAAACAAAAGATGAGAAGAACGGAGGAAACTTTTGAAACCGGAACCTTTGTTTGTTGCGGTCTATACAGCCTCTTCGGATTTCGCAAGGGAATTCTAGTGTCCATGGAGCATTCATGGAACGTGGTGGCAGGTGGAACGGGTGGATAATCTCTGTCTGCTTGGTTTCTGCGATTAATTTTTGCTTCGTTCGGTGGGGATAATGGTGCATCTCCTGCGGACTGTTTTGCATGGTCCATGCCCGAATTTATGGCAGTGCCGGAGGACGAACTTCTCGTACTCCCGGTCACAATGTCTCCATTTCAAACCTTCCAGTCTTCGGGCTTCTAGCCAAGCTTCAAATGCAATTCAAGATCACTCGGTGAATCACAGGCAGTTAAGTGAGGACGCTGGCAGAGAAACCGGGGGCCTGAAATTCGAGGGTGTCGTTGACAGACAAGGATCAAGAATTCGTCTAGACCAGTGGTTGTCGAAGCAGCTACCTCGCGTGAGCCGAGCCCGTGTACAGAGCAGCATTCGCCAAGGTTTAGCTCTTGTAAATGGCCAGTCTGCGAACAAGGTGCATACTCTGCCGTGACCTCTGTTGCTTGCCTGTTGCTTCTGTAAATCCCCGCTAAGACCTGGTGCTAACAAAATTCGTACTTGATGCATCCAGAACAATTGTCTGTTAGTCTTGTCGTCGATTATAATCAACATGCGAAGTCATCAGTCTTTGTTACGCTTGCAGCACAGCACTCCAGTTGTTGTACCCAGCAAAAGATAAGTGTAGGATACTACCTAACGGAATACCAGGTTAGGAGGTAGGTTGCTGAGGAATATCAGCAGATTTCAGAGATGAATTTTGTGAGATCCACCAGTTGGACTTCGTATGAGATTGTTAGCATAGTAGAACAGAGCCGCAGCTTCAGGTTTATGTATCTGCATTGTTTAAGGACAATGCTTCGGTTTCTTTATTGATCCTGAGTGAATCGTTGGATCGTCCAGGTATCGTTTACCCTGAAAGGAGGAGATTTTGTGGAATGCAAGCTCATCGGACCCCCTCCTTCTGAGGCAGAGCCAGAGGACATAGTTCTGGACATTGCTTTTGAGGATGAACATCTCATAGTGATCAACAAACCAGCTCACATGGTCAGTTTTTTCACGGATTATGTGGCGTAAAGTGACTTCGTGGATCAGCATCAGTCACTGTAGGCTTCCTCGTGCTAAAATGTGTAGAAAGTTTTAATGTCGAAACCTAGAAAGTATTAAGCCCCATGTCTCGTAAGTACGCTGATACGGAACTGATCATATGTCAATATGCGGACCTTCTTTCGGTCATTGCAAATTCTAGCCACATTATACTTTCCTTTTCTTTACCTATTCAGATTATGTGCGAGAGCTAGGCGCATAATCTGAAAGCGAATATCCGAAGTCTCACTTATGGTCATCCAATGTTCAGGTCGTCCATCCAGCTCCAGGCCACTTGAAAGGAACGTTGGTCAATGCTTTGCTTCATCACTGCGGACTTCCGGCTATGCAGTTGGGTAGTGGATTTTCAGGGTCTCAAAGAGGGCTGTTGGCTAGTCAAGGAGTTGAAGAAGAAGAGGAGTTGCTCGATTATGGTGATGATAATGACGATGAAGAGGAGGAACCTGGACCTTCAGGTGAAGTGGAGTGGAGTGGACCACCACCTGTCATAAGGCCGGGTATTGTGCACAGGCTGGACAAGGGGACGAGCGGCCTGTTGGTTGTTGCTAAGGTATGGTCATCAGCGTTTGTTCTTATTTGCTGGGATTGTGGTAATTCTGCGCTTCATGTAATTCGTCCAAACGGCTGGTGAACTTTCCAAGTTAGCTTGCTCAAGTTTTTTGGCAAAGCCCTTTGAGAACCATCCAAGTGTTTTTTTTCAATTCATCCAAGCTTTCTTTTTCAGTGTTTATGATCACTGGTAGACGATTTGTTTGCTACAAGTGTGTGTGATATGCTAATGGTGAAACTGCGGTCCCTCAGGATGACTACACACATGAGCACCTGTGCAACCAGTTCAAAGCTCGAACTGTGAGGAGATCATACCTTAGTCTGTCCGGTGGATGTCCTCCACTAGGCATTGGTCGTGTGGAAGTATCAATAGGCCGTGATCCTCGGGACAGAAAGCGCATGGCTGCGTTCCCTTTTGCATCTCCGAATATGCGCACTCGTTCTGCCGCTAGTAGGTGAATCAGCTAGGACTTGTTCCTTGTTTCTGGCTGTTCCGTGCACTTTGACCTCAATTTATTCTGTTTGATTTGCATTTCATTAAGCACTGTCATTGTCGTCAGTAAGCAGTGCATACTGTCCTTGGGAGCTCCGCTTTGAGTAGTTTTTGTTAACAAACAACATCCACTGACATGTTCCTTGAGGTTTCCATCAATACTTCATGTCTTGGCACGACAGAAAACATTTACATGTAAACCGGCCTTGTACATCCAACGGGATAAAGAATAACCTCTAAGAAGAAACAAACGTATGTCAATTCTGGTGCAATCCTAATTAGGTCTATAAGAAAGCTCATATGTCGTGTACCTCCGTTGAGTTTTGTCGATAAGTTAGCTACGGAAGCCTGAAGCATTCTATGATCGTCCGGGTAGAAAAGCCTAGATTACTAGCTCCACACTTAGTGTTTCAGGCTTAATAGACACGCTGGATTCTGTTTGACTCTCTGCAGCTGTTCTCTTCAGTCTCTCGAAGTTCTCATTCATATTCCTCTGCCCTGCTGACGTTGGAAAATGTCTAGCCCTTGGATTGGTGCTCAATTTTATGTGCTCCTTTGTAGGCAAATACCGTGTGTTGGAAATCCTAGCGCAAGGAGGGTCCTCGTTGGTGGAGTGGAGGTTAGAAACTGGACGCACCCATCAGGTGCAGCTTCCCACTCTAAACTGCATGGTTTTAAATTGTTGATGCCGCAGGTTTTAGTTTCTTGAACTTGACGTAGGTAGAAAACTGATTCCATGTTTGGGCTGAGTATTTTTCTAACTTATTTTCACGTCTAATGTCCCTACCATCTCACCATTTGGCTTTGTAGATTCGAGTTCACGCTCAACACCTAGGCTATCCTCTGCTTGGTGATGAGCTATACGGCGGAACAAAAGGCGCGGCTGAATCTAAGCTGCTCCCTCGCTTTCCATCAGTAAAACATGGTCCTTTGCGTCATATGCTGGCCCAAATTGACCGACCTTGCCTGCACGCACAAACTCTAGGGTATGTGGTCAAGTTTCCGAAATTTATGTGAGTCGTTTGCACGGTATTTCCGCTTCTCGTTCGTATGCTCTTCCCAACCGGTACATCTTCACGATACCTTTAGGAGTTATGTCTTTTCAGGAGATTGTGGATGCTGGTTTAAATGACCCAAATGAGTGGACGTCTATTGGTTAGAACAGTTGTCTCATAGCTCCCGTGTGCTCGTTGCATCGCAGATTTTTGCACCCTTGGACGGGAGAAGAATTGAATTTCATGCGTCCTCCGCCAGAAGACTTCGCAAATATTTTGCAGCTGCTTCGCATGTATGGAACCACCGAAGTTTGAGTGCTTCACGCAGGGTGGAGTTTCAGAGATCGAACTTTGAGTTGGTTGTGATAACCAACAATTCCTGGAAACTTGGAAGTGGTATACGACTGGAACCTTAGCGGTCAGCTTGATAGGGGCAAAACTTAGCGCTCCAGACTCAGACGAGAAGGTGCTTTACAATTTTACGAGAAATCTGTACAGTTGGAGCTTGAAGAGACGCATCAACTAGGTGGGTGTGATATGGCTGGACCGTCTAGGGGCGATGATTTGCTAGGTCCAGTAAAGTCTCTTAGCTGTATAATTGTGAACATGTTAAGAGAAGGCTCCAATGTTTAACATCGCTATGGGAAATAAAGTAAGGAAGAGGTTAATCAATCTACGAAGGATCAGATCTGATCTTGTGACGACGGAAATTTAGTTCAGCACATGGGATGGGATCAGCACAAGCTGCACACGCATTAGAGCAGTACGGAGGGGGCCATTGCTCTTCGGTCGACAATGAGCCTTCCAGAGACCTAACTCTCTCTGTTCTCGTACGGAAGGTGCTAGAGCATTTCACCATGAGATTTAATCAGGTTAGTCATCAGACGTTACAGACACAGGAAGGTCTGCTACACCACTAGCTCTTCCTTGAACCCTCGAAGGTGGAGGATACTCTACCCAAGCCAACATCGAAAGAATATCGAAGCATTTATACCTTCAAGACGATGCCGTGACGAGAATCTCAACCGGCAGTTTACCAAAGCAGGATCGAAGATACTAAACACTTAAGCAGGTGCCTTATGAACATCCTAGCCGATACTGCTGTCGGCGCACATGAAGGAATAGGAAGTGCCATGGAACCGGAGGATGCGGATACGAACCTTACGAGCGGGGAAGACTCCGGCAAGGTATATCATACTGCAAGCACGCTATACAGGCATGAGCGACTTAAAAGTTTTCCTAGCACGAGCATTACCCAGTCCAAGCAACCGAACCTTGAAGGAAAACTAGTATCCTGCTGTAACCACCGCTTCTAGGGGACACAAAATACGAGCCGGTACCTGTGGGAAATAAGAACTTACCGAACCTTGAAGGAAAACTAGTATCCTGCTGTAACCACCGCTTCTAGGGGACACAAAATACGAGCCGGTACCTGTGGGAAATAAGAACTTAATGTTCTTCTCCGGCGGTAAGAGTATGAATGCTGACGCTGTAGAGCTGAACAATAGAACGCCAAGCCAGCCCTTCATTTGCGCTATCCAAGTGACTGCTCAGCTGGATGAACCCAAGGACGTCCAGCTGTAGTGATATTCGAGGATAGCCAGGTGGATCACGCAACACAACAGTGATCACTAACTTGTTGAGTGGTCACAAACCACACCTAGATTCCGCATGTTCCAAGTTTTCATCCGACTGCTCCGTTCTAACTTGTCAACTTTGGATATACAACCTTTTACCTTTTTGGCCATTATTTATCTTTCCAGATGATGTTATTCTGGGCGTGTGTACCTTGTAATGATTCCATGGGATGATGCTCGTAAAATAATATAAGAAATAACCCTTCACTCAAAGATCCCATCACTATGCCGTTGCTCCTTCTCGATGACAAAAAACCCTAATGACACAATCATGTCGAGGTGCTGATGTGCCATTTGCATCCCAGGACGAAGTCCGTGTCCTTTCTGCTGGCTGGTAGAGAGACTTAATAATGGGACTGCTGAGTCTAGGGCATACGAGGAACAGCTTACGTAAGGATCATCCTCCACTCAAATTCCTAGTTTGAGATTCCACCCTACAGCCTTCGCTCGCACGTCCCCGCTATCTTGTCAACTCCCATGACTATAACCATTCCAGAATAAGTCCAAATTAAGCAATGAGTGTGGCATGAGATGAATCACCAGGTGGAAGGAAAGCAATCTCCTTACGTATCCAGCTCTTCAGCGTTCTTTGCCCACCAGCCTTAATCACCTTCGTGACAACACGTTTACAATCATCGGAGCTATATCATGGAAGCGTAGTCACAACAGCCTCCAGGTGCGGCGCACAGTAGAATAGATGCAGCGCCTTTCGTCCTAGTTTGTGTCACGATCATCTCACCGGCATTCCGCATGCACCAAAGTTGGTACGACAGGAATCTGCCAAGCGACTTAGAGTTTCTGGAGCCAAAACAGGATGGATGATATCCAAGTTTGATGTCAGGAAATGGATTGATTACTTAAAACCGTATAATCGACGCTACAAATAAGAGAGTTGCGAAAAGTTCTGATGTACAGTAGGAATAAAATCCTGGTTGGTGCTCCGTTTCAACTACTGCTGTACTACATGGGAAGTGTATGTTTGACTCTGGAAGGAAAACTTCTTTGCATTATAGCTTTATGGCATTATAACTTTTTCGCCAAGAATCTCCTAAGTCGAACGTGAAGACAATGATCACCAATCCCCAAGTTTAACGTCCACGGTTCTTGTTCCTAGTACAATCGATGTTGTTTTGGGCTTCTCAGAATGAGTATCTTTATGATGCAGGAATTCGGTGAATATCCATAATGGAATTGTCAGAAAGACTTTCTTTGATTTTCTAGCATTTCAACTACCACACAAGTCAATCTAGCTCAAAAAGGGGGCTCAACTTCAAGGACCCTCCGACCCCTCGGCCATGTGAGATCGTTATCCAAAACTATCAGAAGCCAGTAGGTTGTAGTAGAGATTGAGTTTGGAAAAGCTTGTGTGAGGTGTATCATGATACTTCAGCAGGTATGTACTTTACAGCCAAGTGGGTGCTGAGAGGTACTTCATGGGATTAAACGTTCTTGTTCTTATAGCTTGCGTGATATGTTCTGCTTGGATTATATCGAGCGTTTCTCAAGGGACATGATCAATAAGTCCCTCTATTTCAAGGATACGTCTGAAGGAACTGGAGGACATACCTTATGACAACCATGTACGTGGAGCTCAGTATTTAGCATTCCAAGCATTAGTGCTAGCTAGCACCGAAAGCCTGCCGCGTACTTCAATTCATCAAACACTCCAGTTTTTAAAACCGTAAACCTTAATTTGGGTTGCAAAGTTTAGGATTGAATGATAAGATTCTTTCTTCACGAGTCAAAATACACAAAAGTGGATTGGAGCAGAGATGCGCTATTACGATGAACTATGAGACAAACGCGTTTGACCTTCATGAGTACGGCAATGTTGTCACATCCTTCAAGAAAACTGTTCAAGCTGTGTAAGGTCACAACTGAAGATCAGACGTGCGACCTGCTCGATGGCATAACTTACGCAGTGCATGGTTCACGAGATAGTTCCCATGCTAGAAAGCGAAGCACTTCCCAGAATATTTACCCTAACATGATTGCCATTCTGACCAGCTGCAAACTTGAGAATACTGCGAATCATCATGCCCTCTTTTACTGGGTGACATGTGGAAACCCAATCCAGTATTCATACTAATAACCACCCAACAAGTACAACATAACCCTCTGTGTTATGTGTGATTGACATGCCAGCAGCCCACAGGTATGGAGCTCCTCATGCTGCGCTGGTTTCAGAGCGCACCAGATTATAAATAAGTTGAAGAACGAAGACTCGCGGAGACCATGGAGTCTAGCTAGGATCCACGGAACACAACCCTTAAATGACAACACAGTGAAAGCAAGGAGCTACATTATCAACTGTATCATCCTAGGTTTAGACCACATATATCAGCCTACCCTCATCTGCTGCTGCTCATCCACCACCACAGTGCAATCCTCTCTCTGACTGCTATAACGTATCTCGTCAAGCACATGTCGGATATATACTCTGCCCAAACCCACAGGCAGATAGGGGCGAATAAAGCTGGTGCGAAACTCCTGTACCGTTATGATCCTTTTCTCCGAACACCGTTATCCATGTACAAGAATAAATCACGAACAGGTGAGAAAAATCACCCCAAGTGGATGAACAAGGGGCAAGAAAGTGGCAAGCTCCTCAAATAGCAAGCAAGCTGAGATCAGACCAATCGGTAGTCGTGCCTCTGACCTGAAGCCGTATACCTAATGGAGAAAGAGAACCTGCTTGTTTCTATTTTTCTTTTTCTTTTTTCTTTTTTTCTTCCCTTTGCTTTTAAAATTCAACGGACGTGTTTCTGTTTCTCCATTTCTGGGGAGGGGGAATAAGTTTTGTCTTCCAAGCTGGTTCTGGATAATACTTTCTGCGCTTTTCGGCTAAAGATGGAAATAAAGACGAGAAAACTTAGTTAGTCAATGACGGTTGGTGCTCACCGTCAAGGACTCTTATGGTACGGTAGTGAGGACCGAGCCATCTGAGTGTGGGGTAGTCGGTGGTTTATCTTTTTAGATTAAACATCTAAGGGAGTAACCGCACATAGTTTAACAAAACCGGTTTTTTCACTTCATGCGTGAAAGCTCTAGGGTAGAGAATATGCGTAGCAGTTTGCATAACGGCGAGGGAGCGGAAAGAGACGACCACGGAAGTAGGAGTTTAAATTCGGGACGACGATAGGGCACGGGGGTTGTAGCTGTGCGGCTGATGGCAAGGACGATAATGAAGTGAAATACATTTCTGTGCAGTGTAGGCGGTAAGGCGACAGTCTTCGTGTTATAGCGGCGTTATAGCAATAGGGCGCGGCTTTGAGGTTGCAGTCTTGGAGTTAGGGTTCGCTGTTCGCTTTGAGGTTATTGTCAAAAGTGGCGGGGCCGTCCAGGACGTCTGCGGACCTCGTTAGAGCTTGGAGTTAGCCTTCTGCTGTCGTCAGGCATTTTTGCATTCTTGCGGGTACTGGCGGGGCCGGACTGAGAGGATATGTCCGGACGTCGTGGTGTTGTTTATCGTCTATCGATTGTGGCTAGTTTCGAGCGCTTCGTCTGATAATCCTTGCTGTTTTGGCAGCTATGACTGGGATCTCGCTCCGTCTTCGTTGTAAACTATCAGTGTCTTCCATCGGTAGGCTGCGATGGGCTGCAGTCGTCGATCACTGTATTCAGTGTTGTCGGTTGCGCTTGTTTGGCGACTGGGTGAGTTTGCTATTGATTCTGTTCGCGGTTGTGCTTGTTTGGCGAGTGGAAGCGCCTCACTGTATTCAGTGTTGTCGGTTGCGCTTGTTTGACGACTGGGTGAGTTTGCTATTGATTCTGTTCGCGGTTGTGCTTGTTTGGCGAGTGGAAGCGTCTCAGTTTGCACTGAACTTGCAGGTGACTTCTTTCGCGGCTGGCTGACCGAACTGCATTCTTGTTTAGCCTGTGGCTGTTTTTTTCTCTTTGTTTCTAGAGGTGACTGTTTCGTGTTCGTGGCCGCGATCACGCCCTGTCATCGGAGACACTGTCTCCATACCTATACCTACCGCAGGTGATATATATTTTCTTAGTTCTGCTTTGTAGTTTGATTTCTGTACTCGATGATGAGATACCTTCTAAAGGACCATGTCCTCTGATGATGATGATGATGATGATGAGCTTCTCTTGTCTGCCGTAGAGTGCATAGAGGCGAGCCAGGCGGAAAAGAAGTCTCTGCTCCAAACGTTACTTATTCCTGATAGCCCTCCAAGGTTCCCTTTCTGGTTTACCAAGCCGCCGATGACAAGTTTTAACGACAGTACCCTCCAGCTGACTCGTCGCTATATGTACGTGGACTTACAGTATAGCAGGACTACTGTTAATTTCTTGCTGAAATTCGACTATGTCAAGATAGCGAAAACGTGCTTTCCGTGCCCTCTCCATGTCTTGCCTATCGCGAGTTTAGCTGGCCCTTACCGTTTCTTCTCTTACTCCGAGGATGATCTTTGTCTTTATTTGCAGGACAGCCGTTTTCGAATGTTTAGCTACCCAGCCTTCTTTGTCCGTGAATCTGATTGCAAGTCTCCTACTGTTCGCTCCATCTACAGATTTTATCATTCACCTTGCATCTGTAGCCAGCTTGACGCGTCCGTTTATTGGTTTCTGTGTACTCATCATACCAACTTGGACCGGGATTATGTCTCTCCGGAAGCAAGCGAGGGCGAAAGCCCCAACACTGGAGTTGTCTGTGACCATTTGTCGGATAGGGAATGATCTGGACGTTTCTCTCTTCCCTTTGCTTTCTACTTTTTTGCATAGACAGTGCCTGTCCGGAATATTTTCTGTTGAGAGAGGGGGTAGTTTGTTACATTTACATTTTCAGGGAGTTATATCGATCCATGGCAAGTCTTGTGTAGAGGTGAAAAACTTCTGCAGGCGGTTGGGTGGGACCAAGAGCGTCCAGTTGGTGCTGAGATCTGTGTGAAACTGCTTTCTAACAGAGGATTACACACCTTTGTTGACATGATTGGGTACTGTCTAAAAGATGAGAAGCTTCAACATCATCACTGCGTGATGAAGAATATCACTGAGAGTATGGTCGCGGACGGTAAAGAGTTATTTATTCTGTTAGGAGCTGCAGATACGAAAAATCGTGTTGAACTGACTTGCATGAACCTTTTGCCCAGAGCACTTCAGTTTAACAGGTACAAGAGCTCCAACCCTCTCTCCAATACTCTTGGCCGCTGTCTTCGTCAAATGCTAGTTTCGGAGAAGTATTCCGCTTCACCTAGGTGGATAATGCAAAGTGGTATACGGAAGAGGCGATCTGATTCACTATGGAACTCTTTCATCAGGCCGGAGCAGGTCACTCCAGAAGACGTGAACAACATTTTCTTTTATATTGACAATCGGTGTTGTCCGCATTGCAGTCAAAGGTATTTCGATTCACAGGAACCGCCAGGGGAAGAAGATGGAACGGAGCATCAGGTTCCGACTGATTTGGAGCGCCCAGAGATCGAGGAAGCCACTGGCGAGGACACGCACCTCCCAGAATTTATAGCAGTAGCTGATGTGCTACTGAGAGCTGGCCAGGCTATCGACAGGACGTGAATAGGACGCTGCAACTTGAAGGACGCTCGAAGCCTAGCCTGTGTTTCTGTTTATACTAGGTGTTTAATACTCTACTTAGCCTCTGTACAGTCACAGCTGGTACAGAGGCAGAATTTTGTGTTGACGTTTGTACAGTAGCAGTTCGTCCAGAAACAACTTGGCGATGTGTTTTTGCATGAACGCGTTGAAGGCAGTTTCTGAACCAAGAAAGTTATTTCGTCTTTCGTTCTGTAGCCACTTCTGTACCCCGCTGAAGGCAGTTTCTCAGCGAGCCGGTTTCTTCTTGACTTCTGTGGTCAGTAGATGGGCAGTAAATAACAAGTTTACTTTACTTCACTGTGGCCAGATCAAGTTGGCTGACCTTTCCCAGCGAGCCGGTTTTTTCTTTACTTCTGTGGCCAGTAGATGGGCAGTAAATACCAAGTTTACTTCACTGTGGCCAAATCAAGTGTATGGTTTGTGGTTGTACAGCCAGTTATGTGCTGTGGCCATATGAAATAAAAACTGTATTTTTGTGTATTACGTGGTTCGGAAATGTGCCGAGAAGTGAACGGCGAAGACCACTATGATGTAAGTTTCAAACGGACGAAAGCGACAGACGGCGACCGTGATAGGCACGGAGCTAAATTTTTTGATAACAAGTTCGGAAAATAATTCCCGTTGAAATGAACGTAAACTCCACTGGGTGAATATGCAGGTGCTCTGAGAAATATCATGCGTGAAAGCTCTAGGGTAGAGAATAAGCTTGAACACTGCAATGCAAGCTGCCTGGTTTCTCCAGTGTAGTACAGTCGTACCCATTTCTCTCTCTCTGGGAGGCTAGTTGGAGAAGAGATTAGTTTCATAGACGGGTGCTTATTTTTTGCTATCACACGTGTAAAAAGTACCACGTAGACAAGAGTTCGCGTTATGGTGTTGTCCACGTAGATGAAATTATCCACGTAGACATGAGAGAGGCAGAGAAAATATAGCTGGAAATGATCATTTCGCAAAGGGCAGCAGGATATGTTCATTTCACAAAAACAGCGGAAATTTTTATTTCGCAAAGACGCGCCCACACAGCGGATTTGAAAATCGAGTATGAGCACTGTAGCAGTCAACCTCATTCATGTTCGAACTTTGACTCGTATAATCGTTGATTTGTGTGTTTGTGTTATCTCTGCAGCTGCTTGAGTGACGAGTCTGCATGTCTTTGAGAAGACGTGTTATGAAACTGTTTGAACAAGCAGATGGTAAGAGAGATCAGGTGGAACATGTCAACGAAGTGAACGGAAGTGTGTTCAGTCTAGACAACCAGCGCATACCAGTGCTGCCATTCTAAAGTTTTCGTGCGAGTTAGAGCGAACAAGTTTATGCACCGTCTGCAAATTTGCATGATATCATGAGTTCATCTATAGAAGGGATGGTTCCTCTCGACCAGCTGCCACGAGTAGAAGGACTCGGCCGGTGGCAAACCGAAGACATTGTCGTACCTTCTCAACCCTAGCCTACTCTAGAGGTTGATTCAGAATCTCAGCCAAGCTCACCGATGTCGGACAATACTCATAACAAAACCAAATTCGTGTGACAAGATTGACAAGCTCTCCAGGTCAAGCGCTTAGAGTATGAAGAGAAGAATAGAAGCGACAACTTGAAGAAGATGGTGATCAGTCAGAGGAAGCTCGTCTATATCCAGTCGTATCTTCGATCGAAAAATATTATTATCAGTGACACATCGCAGATAAAAAACAAGTGAGAGACAGTTATTCTTTTGACCACAACAAAGTTTCAGGAAATGCACCTTACTTTTCTCCTAGATTGCAAGGAGCGAGAAGATTTAGAACTTTCACTCAATTTTCCTTCGCTCCACTATCAGCTTATTGATTGTTGGTATGGCGGTCGACCAAGGACCACTCCTCCGTGTATGATGGAGTAGTTGATCCCAAATCATGATCCAGCAGCTGATCCCATGACTGACCCGATGCCGACTCAACACCCCTCTTTGAATATCAACTTTGAATATCAAGAACATCCTCGACGCTGAAGAGAATAGCTGACATAACTCGAGAAAAAGAAAGCGAGAGACTAGTAGGTCCGGGTCTGCATGAATCAGATATTTACCAACTTCTCATGCAATATTGTGGATGTGGAGAAACATAAGCTCGAAAAGCTCGTGTTGTACAAGAAAGAGCTAGAGACTCAAAAGTTTGTCGTAGCGCATACTAAACTAGAAAGTGAAAACTTTTGATCCGATCAGTTAGTTAATGTCTTGTACAAAACATCAGGTGCTCTAATAGACATTGGCAATGCCCTAATCCAGCAGAATGGAGGTTAGTGAATGCTGATCTTACTACAACTTTTTTGGGATCAATATTGATGTTACATGGAGTTTTGTCTGTAAGGATGGCTCGGTTCTTGTCTGTAACGTCACCTTCTAGTTTTTGAGATATCAAGTTCATGTTGAGTTTACATCAGAATGATGTTGTAGAATTTCTCGAACTTGGATGGCTGATTGTCTTGCATGATTGACCTTGTGTTTTATGAGCATTGTATGGATTGATGGCTTGCAAATTTGAGTCAAAGTTATATTCTAACCGGGTTTTTTTTATCTGTGACCTTGCTTTGTGTCAGATTTGATCTTTCAACCTCTCGCTCCTTGTTTGGATTTGGATTTCACTAGTCGAGTTAACATTGTTATGTCTGTCTCGTTCGACATTACACATGCTTGTGATACACTATCATCATCACTTGAAGTTTGACATGGGTTTGGTTCTATGCACATTATGCTGTATGAATGCATATCTGAGAGGAGTAATAATGGTAGTTATCGCAGCTGTTGTGATGACTATTGAGATTGTGATCGAATGCTGAGGTTGGAAGAGCAAGAGGAGGTAGACTCAGTGCCTATTCAAGTCATAGACGGCATGAGAGACTCTTTGACTCGAGTTGTGTTCACTGCTCAACAAGTAGCGGTAGCACACCAAAACAATCAGATCTTGACACATGGTGGGTTAAACCGAGATGCTTCATATGGTTTGAATATTATTTGTGAAAGAGTTACGAGGTTGACTGCTGGTTGAAGACGGTCAGTATATCCAAGCATTTATTTCAAGAGCTTGTCCGGATGCTTGGTATGTTAGACAAGAGATAGTTTGACTCTTGAGGCACGTGAAACACATCCACGATTCGATATCTTAATCACCGATGGATCTCACGAACTACAATCCTCTCTGATAGGACACCACTTCCAGCCCGTTCTTCAGGCGCTCTTAGTTGATCTTTCTATCTCGCGAGATACTAGAGCTCGACTTCGCTCTTGTTCGGACAAGGGTGCAAGCTATTGGCTTATAGCTCAATCTTGCATTAGAGCATTCCGACTTGCACCGACTATCTTCTCTACAGCGATGCGGTTCCACCTAGGCTCGGTCCAACCTGTTGCTTTGACACTATCCACCTGCGAGTGCGGTGTCTCAGTCGACACCTTGGGTTGACACTTTGCTCGCTGTCCTCACGATAAAGAGCGGATAGCTATCCACGATGTCATCAGAGATGTCGTGTTTGTCTTAGTACGGGAGAGCGGTTACATGACGTGGAGAGAGCATTGATATGTCTTTTAGACGAGAGGATCAGAGAGAGCTGATCTGTACATGATGAACGAGGATCAGGTCTCAATGACAGATGTGATTGTCACGGATCCGACACGAGACTCAGTGACGACATATGTGATCACTCATCCCTCAAGTGGGCTACAGACGTGACGACAGCAACGAAGGTGACCAAAGATAGAGTATGCAGGTGGGACATCACTTCATCCTTTTAGTCTTAGAGATATACGGATCGACAGCCTCGGAGTTCAAACGTCTTTATTCGAGATTGTGCCAGAGCGCATCATGAAAGACATCAAGGATATCACCTTTTTTTTTTTTTGCACTATGTTTTTTAGACAGCGAGTTTCTGTTGCTCTACAGAGAGCTTTAGCAAATGCGGTCCACAAAAGAGCAATTGCAGTAGACGATGCTACTTCATGTACATCTGTTTATCACACACCCCGGAAGTTTTACTTACCGGGGTGTGTGATATTTTAGTAGCGATAGCGACCTCAGAGCTTCCGATAGCGGGGCGTATCCTCCCTTCGAGGCGTTGGTTCCTTGGCCCTTGGGTTCCTTCCTTCCCTTGTGAGGCTTGATGGGTATTTCTATCCGTCGGCTATTCATTGCGTCGCGTTTTCCTTCTAGGGATCGGAAGGAAACCCTGATCCTTCTGGAGCCGCTCACGTTCATTCCGATCGCGATCGGTCATACTTGCACAATACGTGCCAAAATAAGTAGAATAGGATAGGCATGGCACTCCGTAGAAATGATGATCCTGGGAAAGTAGGGAGTACCATATGCTGGACGTCGATGAGTTTCTTACAGTCGTGAAGCCCAAGAAACTGTAAGAAAACTAGCATATAGAGTAGCAAGAAATAGTAGAATTTGATCTGTACATCCGATGGACTTTGCTTGAGGAGGGACTGCCTTGGGTGTTGAGTTGTTCGAGTTAGTCTTGGTTAACCTTTCAAACTTTAAGTTTACTAACACTATCCAAAAACGAATCATACATAAGAAAATCGGCTAACTAGCTACTGTATTCTCATCCAATGTAACTCAAATCGCAAACCCCAGTGGAAAGCTGATGTATGATCAAGGTGCGAAGATATTACTCTCACTCTGCATAACTTTCGAGCGTTATAAGCCACCCCAACCGTTTCTTACGAAGTTGAGAATGGATCCCTATATTTACTTCATTTATACAATACGTTCGACTACATTGACAGAAGCGTTATATGAACGACACCGGTGGAGCACAACCCAAGATGATCACGTTGCAAGGACAGACTGTCGGTACCGATAGCTGGGAACTTGCAGGAGTTAGTTATGCAGGACTCGTTGTTTCCCTTTTCCTTTTATCCCTCTCTTCTTCAACTTTCTTGTTCCTGCTGGCCTTGTATTCCACGGCAGGGGGTACTTTCTATGTTGTATGTCAGTAACTTTCTTAGCCTGATGTGGTTGGAAATAGTCCAATTATAGTTACACATTTGATCTAAGATATAGGACTATGATCCCAGGTACGCTTCTAACTTCTGTACTCAACCCGACTCATAGCACTGTTTTTTGCGTTTGTACTGCACAGCAGGAAAAGCATGCCAAATGTGTTAATACTGTAACTGACTAAACCAGAACCAGCTGAAAACCACAAAGCTCCGCACACATGTAATGCTTGCTCTACCTTGCTCAGCACACATACGAGGCGAGTATGTGCATTTGTGACCAGCGACTGCACACAGAGCAAAAATCAGCAAAGAAAGAACGGAAGAAGTGAAACCAAAATACAGAAACAAAGCATGAGCATTGGTGATGCCATCCAGGTGACATTTTCTGACATTTGGTGGGACCCTGATTTCTGAAGATTCACTCCTCTGCATGCACTTCCAGTTGGGCCTACTGTACTGTCCACTCACTGTCAAGGTAAAGCACCAGACTACTTGCCTTTGTCCTCAACAAACGCAGTGATAAGTTCGTTCAACTAGCACAGTTCGCTCTTACAGATCTCTTCTCCGTTGCAGCTTACCCTTCTCTAATGAACCCATTAATACGACGATGTGATACTCACTTTTGCTTCTCCAAGCTACTCCCCAAGGGTGCTGTCGTGAGGAAAACCTTGAGCAGAAGCCAATGCTATACTTCTAAGGACGGCGAATGTCTCAAATCTGTTATTTATCAGAAGGTAATGATGGTGAGGTCAAAGTTCTAAAACTCTTGCACTGACTTAGAACATGCATCCCATTCTGGATCTTCAAACAGTATATCATATGTTGTAAAGTGTGTGATCCACACTTAATGCCTACAAGTCCCTCGACGAGGAGTTGTGCAGATCAAGATCAGGGAACAGCAAATCTCATCAGAGATGAGAAGTTAGCAGATAGCAAGGTATCTGCAAGGATCTTCACTCAAGCCTAAAAGTGCTCAGCATACTGGATCACCAAGTTCTGCTGAGGAGCTACATACATCCAGAACCGACCGAGCAGAGTTTGAAGGGCCGCAGTCACAGAGGAATAGTTCTTTTGAACGAAGGAACTCTGAGCACATGTAGCCCTATCTCAGAATGTACCTTTAACTCGCAAAAGGTACATTCGGCGGCCATCAGAGAAATAAAGGGGAAAGCGAAAACAGGCAGTCAATAATACGAGCAGTATATGGCCGCTCGCCCACGCTTGTGTCTGTACTAATCCTGACATATGGTTTCGTGTACCGGTCCAGAGGTACCTTACGGTACTCCGGTTAGCCCTGCCCATGTATTCCGACATCTACCCATCCATCCACCCATTCACTCATCCGTTCTTTCCTTCTCCTTCTCCCTGCTCATGTCATGTCATGTCCCACGCTTCCTTCCTCTACGAGCACGCCGCGCGGTTCTCCAGCTAACATCCTCATGCCCCAGCGTAGGTCATGCGCCGTCCATTCTCCCGTCCATGCGCCACTGGTGACTGGACCAAACAAGACTCAGATGTCTATGACATGTCCAACAAATTCCATGCAAATTTATCACACACGTTCTTTCGGTCGCAGTATCTCTTCAGAGTCTACTTCAGAGTGATGATGCGCGCCAGTCCTTGTAGATCGATGAGTCACTGACTCCTGGAATGAGAGGTTTGGTTACATAAACCCGAGCAGCAGCAGCGAAGTTGAGCGAACGGCGGAGTGTAAGCTTTTGGTATACGTGGTGCATGTATGGACCGAGTCGGCAGAGGCCGCGTCAGCAGAAGGGACCAGGTCTAGACTCTAGTTGACTACGGTTTATCTTGGATCCCGTAGGGGATAGGATTTCAGCCTCAGCTCAGGGTGCGCAGAGCGGGTTCGGTGGGGCCCCGACAGCGCGCAGCCGCACAGCTTCTGAAGTAGTTTGGTCGATTTGGCACAGGGAGTGAACAAGTGGCGACATGTCAGCCCTGATTCTTGACCACGTCAGCAGGCCACGTTGGACAACGCGTAATTAGAGACAGGCTCACGACGATCGATTAGCGGGGGCGGATGATCCTAGTAACTCTTTCTCTGGTGTGACCAGCGAAGGCAAAAATGCTTGAGCAGGCGAGGAGCTTGTCCTTCGTTGCTTGCCGCAGAGACGGAGAGAGCAGACAAGACGGCACAAGAGCATCACATTATGAACTAGGCTCAAGTAGCCCAGGAAGAGAGAGAGAGAGAGAGAGAGAGAGAGAGGAGATCAGTGCCCTTTGATCAGTTCACTTTGTGCTCTCTGGTTGTGGACCCTAGACCAGAAGAGACCACAACAAGGGATCCGAGTTAACATTCCGGCCCACTCAAAGGAAAGCCAAGCCAAGCCCAGCCAAGCCAAAGGCAAGTGGGAGATTGGATATTATTGGCTGTGAGTCGGACGAGAGAGGATTGGAATGAGCCGGAGCAATCGTGGGCAGAGGCGAGGGCTGCGGTTTGCGGCAGGTGCCGGTATGCAGAGCAGCACGGATGGGAGCAAAACACCTTTTGGAGGAGTTGAGGCCAATTTGATGATGATGATGAAGAGGGTGCTGATGTGATAGCGGTGGAACGGAGAGAGTTTAGGCAGAAGGAAGAGCGAAAGAAGAAGAGCGAAGAAGGGCCAGACGAAGGGATTGCCGAGCGCGGAAATGCACGGAAGACAGGTTTGCTTTTCGGGTGGGGTTGAATCAAAACCTCACACGCTGTGTTGACGTGTGAGGTTTTGATTCATCTTTTCTTGAGTTGGAAGGTTTAAAAATGTCGTAAAGTGTGAGAAGCACACCAGCTCTTTGCTCCGGCTCGGTACCTATTCCGGGTGTGCTGGGAATGGAGTCAAAGAGTGAAGTTTGCAGCACGGAGGCCGATTGAGGAGACACTGTTGAATTGGAGAAGAGCCAAAGGTTTAAGCGTGGCGCATTGGTTATTCTCGCCGTGGGATTGGAGGAGTCTGACTTGTCTGGTCGGGCTTGGCGATCACTGCACGCTAACGACGACGGGTTACTTGGAGACTGCTTTTGAGCATTCGCGGAGAAGATTGTGTTAGGCTCAACATGTTTCCTTATACCGGACAATACTCTGGGAACCCAAGAGCTGCTGCAAGTCGGGGATTGCCGACCCGAGTCCCTTTCTTCTTCCTGGAGTATTTTTAGTCTTATATCGACTATGCACATGTCTTGACATTGATAGCAGATAGAAAGACTGGATATATGCGAGTCGTTGCAGATCGCAGCTGTCTGCAGTTTAGTTAGGGATAGCTGCAGGTAAGTAGAATTCGTGGGGTTTTGCTTCGGAATTGGTACAATCCGCTGAAAATTGTGGTTTGATTAATGATGCCCCTTATAGTCGAAATGGGTGTGGAGCCTTATTGACCTTGCCCAGTCGGAGAAGTGGCGTTTCTTTCTAGAAAGATCACGAGATGAGACAACGCGTTCGGAATATGCTGTGCGGCGTGAATCTTGTGTACGGAACCACGGTGGTTTCGCTACTGGTTTCTTCAAGATGTTCTTCCAGATGGGGTGGTCATGGACTCCTTCTTGAGCAGCTTTTACGCCATTGAGTTTCGAATTACACGGGCTGTTTACAGTCGCAGCTTGCTTTGGAAGCACGGGAATCGCTGGACGCTGTCAGGGGTAGCGCTGAATATTTGTAAGCCGTGGCCTTCCCTCTGAAACGAGGACAATGAAGTTGTCTAAAGCAGTATAAGGAACTGCCCCGCCGTTTGAGAAGGTTTGAAACGAAGGAGAGATCATGTTCTGTGTTAGGAGCGGAATTCGTTCTTTCGTCCCTAGTGTTTTCATGAGAAGCGATGCGAGGCTAGTGATAGGGTGGTTTGTTCTCTGAAGCAAAAGAAGCCGGAAGTGTTAGTTAGAGTCGATTGATCTTGTGTGCTGCTTAACAAGGAAGAAACTCAGGAAGAAAGAAGAGTTTCAAAATGGGTTTGCCCCAAGTATCGAGTGAGGAACCAGCAGGGGATAACGGAGGAGCAGTTGCTGTGCAGCGTAGTCCCTCAGCATCGGTGCTTCAGTTCTGCCGTTCTAGTAGCCAGGAATGTGGTGGTGTTGTGAATAATAGAGATAGTGATGGGACTGTATCCGGACCTCTGCCATTGGTTGGTTTGAAAGCAGCACCTTTGAAGTCACTGGTGGACTCAAGTCCACCAGGACGTAAGGGTTTTGTAGAATTTTGCGATTGTGGAGGCTTTGACGCGCCGCCCTCGCAGCTATGTAGTTTGGGTCACAGGGACGATGAAATTCACAAAGCGGCCTGGAAGTACCCGCCAGCCGCCGGTGGGGGTAGAGGAAGAGGGCTTGGAGACAAACAGATACATAGCCAACGCTCTATCAAAACTCTCAGTAGTGCTGTTCCACCCTCAACTATAGTGGGTTTCAATTCGCGAGTTTCTTCACCTAAAACCCCGAAACCCACGAGTTGGGAGAAGGATGTTGACTCGTTGTTACATGAGTTGCCCGGCAAGGCATCTCTTGCGCATAGAAGTGCGAATGGCGAGCCTCCTGAAAGTAAGGCGCATAGGAGGACGTCTTCTCCCCTCTCTGACATGCTTGCCACTGGACCCAACGCTGGAATTTTGGCAGAAAACCTAACAGTCGACTTTGAGGACCTCGTGGAGAAAGGCGCACAAAATGAAGAAGATGGTGCCGGTGCTTGTAAATACATTGGTTTCAGTTCAGTAAATTCAGCAACGAGTAACCCTGTCCCTATACCAGGAGCCTGGGGAAGGGATCGAAATAGAGAAGCAACAGAGGGGTACATTGGTACTCAAACTGATGGACCTGTCCTCACTGACAGGCCCGAGAGATCTGGCCAGGTTGCACGACAGTCTGTAGTTGCTTCCTCCTTCCGGCCTCTGTGGACAAATCAGAGGACTCCAGAGCAGCAGAGGTCTGGGGCCTTAGAATGCAATTTGAAGTGGTCTCAAGCTCCTCGGCCTGTGCCTTCACCAATGCTGTCCTTATCTCCTCTTGGTCCTCGGCTCGTGTCCCCCGGAGGAGTTGAGCAGGTACATAGGAGGTTTGCTGAGCAATCAAACTTATTGCTATCTCCCCCGGGGCCTACCCGGTTGAAAGGGGTCGACTTTGATTCAGAAAAGCGGTCGAAGGGAGTGGCGTTTGATTTGGACAAAGACAACAGTACGTCGGAACATTCGCGTGACGAGGAACTCCGACACGATTGTAAATATACTTGGAGTAACCCTCGGAAACAAAGTACAGACAGTGGGTCAAGTTGGGTTCTGGAGGCTACTTCTGCACCTTCTGTGGTTGGGATCAAGAGTCCTGGGTGCGCCACTTTGCTGGCTGCCAGACGATCTCTCGTGGGCTCTTTTGAGGAATCCTTGCTTTCAGGACGCTTTCTTGCTGGAAAGCCCTGCCAGGTAAGAGCTGTATCTAGCTATTCATCTCTTAGAACCATAAATTTCTTCCTTGGGGTCTGATATCAGCACTACATGTGATCTTAGTTCTCTATTTTATTAATTTGACCAGCTTTTATTTTTTTCTGGATCTTCCGTATTGAAGCATGTGTTGATATCTGTCTGATCTTGGCTTTGTTCTCAGATGTCGATAAGTTATGTTTCGGGGCAACCAGAAGTGCCACGAACTGGATATGTCCCAGCTGCTTGACGGACTTCGCTAAACTGACGCTGGGCTTATCAAGTTTGGTCTTTGTTCCGGAATGTGCAGCGACTAGATGGCTTTTTAGCTTTGCTGACCGTTTCGGGAGGGAGCTGGTCTCCTCCTGTGAAAAGACTTCCGTTTTCTGTCACGTGTGTGGATGGAGATAGTTCCCTGCTGTATTATGCTGCGTCAATTGATCTTTCCGGAGGTGTCGCCGGAAGCAAGTCGAAGCCAGTCAAGCACCGGTGCAGTGATTCTGGTCGCGGAAGTAAAAGTCGATTTCGGATTCCTGTCCGTGGCCGAGTGCAGTTGGTACACCCAGTTCCCAAACCAAAAAGACAGAAATATACCCTGTTTTACCCTGTTTAGGAAACTGATCGACTGTTTTGCCAGATCGTGGAACTATGCTTGTTTATTGCCCTGTGTACTGACAGTTTTATCACAGACGGAGCACACTCGTTTCTGTTTTGTCCTTAAGGTTACTAAATTATTCGCTCTCTGTGTTGGTCGTCCATACCAAAGGGCGTCGCTTTCAGAGAATGTGTCTATGTGCTACTGTTTCCAACACTCTGTACTCTGGATATACATCTCTAACTGCAGTTTCTCTTATTAGAAAGACCATACGATAAATGATCATTATAATGCATACGTCTGGTGGTCCTCTTGTTATCATTACACCTTTGGGTAGTCTCCTGTAGTTTCTACAATGGATTCTATTCCTTCTGTGTCGTTGATCCTGGAACGGATCGCCATAGAACAATTTACTTCCGACGTTTCTCAGCGAATTCGACCTTTCGCAAAGATAGATTCTGTGTCCAGTAAGCAACAGATTATAAGCAGACCTGGAGTGACGAGTTCCGATTTCTGTAGGATAATTGCTTCGTTGTTAAGTTCTCTATCCTTAAGTTGTCGATACAGACTCGTGTTTCAAGTGAAACAACTCATCCGAGGGGAACTAGTGGTAGTCAGAATCCAGTTTTAACGTGCTTGAGTTCCAGCTCTCTAAGGTATTTAATAGTATCCTTTCCCTTGCAGGTCCTGAGCAACCCGGAAATGACTCCTGTCCACACCTTCATATGCAGTTATGATCTATCTGATATGCCACCTGGCACGAAGGTGTGTAACTGAGAGAAAGAATTGTTTGAAAACTTTATTTGTTTTCTCTCGCCGCAGGTCATTTTGAAGAGTTTGTCGCTGTAGCTTGTATGGTCTTCTAATTCTGCGAAATTATGACTGCAGACATTCTTACGACATAAAGTGTCTTTGGCTGCAACTGTCTCCAAAAGGGAGATGACTCCAGCTTCAGGGGGTCCAACCTCATCACGGCCCGCCGGTTCAGTACGATCAGGTCCCAGGTGTAGTTTCTCCAGTTTCAATGGAGGGAATAGCGACCCAAAAGGTGGGTTGGGAGTGTACACCAACCGAACTTGGGAGGACAGGGCTAAGTCGTCGAAGAACATTTCCGATGTAGAAACCCAGCTAAACGGGAGTAGAAAGAGCTCACCCAGACCTCTTTGTAGTTGTCCAGACAGTTGCGACCACGAAGTACTATGTGCTGCTGATTGTTGTGGGGGTATCGGTTCAAGCCTACTTGAATGCGATAACTTAATGGGGAGGAGGGGTGATGGTTTACAGGATGGAGTACATTGGCGGAGCAGCAACATAATTGTAGAAGGGAAAATAGAAGGTTCAGAACGGACAGAGAAACAGCATTCAAAACAAGTAGAACCCTTGTCTCTACCAAATGCGGGTCTTCGCAAGGGCAATGTATCCACAAAGCTGAGCGGGCCTGGAGGTGTGAACAACGTAGAAGGTGGAGGGAACTCACTACGTTATGCCCTTCATCTTCGTTTTATGTGTCCTTCCCTAAAGAAGGGAAAAAGCTCTGGACTACCTTGCGTTCAAACTCCAGAGTTCCCTACAGTACCTCCCCCCGGGGCGAACAAGGGGCTCGAAGTTAAAGACGAGCGTCGTTTCTATATTTATGAGGATCTACGTGTCGTTTTTCCTCAGAGGCAGTCTGATTCCGATGAGGGCAAGGTATGCTCTCTGACCTTCGTCTTCGTCGTTAACTTAACTCTAGCTGCTAAGGCATTACATGTCTAGATATCTCATTGATATTGCCTCTTGCCATGCTGTCAAGGCGTCTACTGGGTTTCTCAGATTCTATGTGCTGGCTTGTTATCGTATCCAGTTGAAGTTTTTTCTGGGTGGTTTGCTGCATCCTGACCGGAAAATTCGATTCTGCATGTTCCTGTACCACTGCATACATCACACAAACTGCATGTTCCCTATAGAATTTCTTTTCTTGTCAAGGTTCACGTAGGACCAAGTTCGAACCAGTGAAAAGGCAGACGTAGGCACACTAGTAACTCCGTCGTCTGACGTCCTTTATCTTTTATCTTTTTCTCGTTCTCTGGTTGGCTTCTTGGGTGTCCTAAACTGGATTGGTTCATGTTGATCCGTACTACGATTTGAAAGTCCTGTAGTTCATCTCACTCGAGGCGATCTGCAGAATGAAAGAATATGTGCTTTTATGCTCCCTCCTTTCATCGCGGAGCGTTTTATTAGTACGCATGTAGAGATTAGCATCCTGTCCGTTCACCGTTCACCGGCTTCTAAAACGACCATTACTAATACAACTGGCAGTCTCAGCATAATTACATGGTCTAGACAGCTGTTTTTAGAAGGCGAAGGTTTGACTTTGTGGGGAGAGAAGGTGCTACTTGGTTAAACTATGGAGATGAGAACCCGGAATTTTGTTTGCCGACAATTATACAGATGTTCCCGTCTAAATGGGATTGCAAAGAGAACAGTCTCCGGACAGTTGTACTCAGGAGGAACTCGCTAAATCCTGCTTGGTTCTTCACAAATCACAACTAGTAATCAGATAATGTTGTTGTTGGCCGTTGTAGCCTTTTCCCAGCTGTGTGCTGGCTCGTCTGACGGAAATCGCTTCGTAGATAGAAAGTGATTTAATATTTGTGGAAATTATGCTCATCCGTCAAGAATCGGCTACACGTTGGAGTGTAGCGTGGGTTATGTCATGTGCTCTGAATGATCGTGCAATCCGTGATTGTGGAAGTGACTGAAAGGCAGCAAAACTACTCCGAATTGGTTTAAGGCGGCATCTTGCCTTGTTTGTCTATTGATGTGTGTTGTGCACGTTAGAATGACCCATATCTTGCTTCCGCCAAACCTTGGAGTAGGCAAACTGTAGATTCTTGTTGCGTGCAAAGAGAAGAGTATATATTCTCGGAGTGGTTAGCGGTCATCATCGTCATTTATCAACTTGCTTTTGAGAGGCCAGTAGGGTTATGTGTTCTCATTTTCCTCGTGGGTTAGGCGTGAAAGTAAGGGTTAGATCAGCGTATGCGTGTCTATGGCATCTTTTAAGAGTGTGTCGGAGATTATTGATGGCATCTTGCGGTGGGTATTGGTCAATGTGGCAGCTGCAAGTGGAGTACGATTTTCCTGCAGACCCCAAGTACTTTGAGTACAGCTGATAGCACTTGATCAAACGCTGCTGGTCAAGCATTTCGTAGGACACTTGCTTGTAGCCAAGAAAACCTGCCCTCTTTCATTATTTTGGGGTTTGGGCACATCCAGCTTGTTTGTTGTTAGGCGCTCCTGACAACAGGGATTCGGAATGTGTTTCACTGAATGTACATAATTTCTGTAATCACTTTATTCTGTGTTCCTTGATATTCACCACCATCCTATGATTGAATGAGCGGTGATGTTTATTCTGACGAGGATAAAGGCGTTGCTGCTTCAAACGGACCCCCAATGCATGAAATGTGCGTTGGAATGCGATCATCGAGAACATGCACAAGAACTGAAGATGACCAATCCTGCCATCAGGCTACGAGGAAGTGGCAGTTCATCTCTAAGACACTCCACGGACTGTAGGTGCGCTGGATGCCCTGCAACGATATATCACATTCTTCTTCTGTCCGGGGAACACAGTCGGTCAGAAATCCGTGAGATGATAGAGGCCCTTTCTAACAAGCGTTATCCTTCGACGTACCCAATTCTGGGGTTTGGTTGGCCCATTTAGAGCATGTAAGATCGTCGGTTCAGCCGTGCGTGAATAAGAGAGGAGGGCCGACTGCCCTCTGACACACCAGTAATGTATCAAAAGTCGTAAATAAATAAGGTTCGACATTTAAAGTGAGAAGGAACCGTTCAGGACGAACGAGCAGCCGACATGATGCACAATCTCCAAACCATCCTATGGAAAGGAGATACGACACATACTCTATGTGCATCTAATTACTTGGTGACACCAAACCGAGGCAGTCCAGGGAGTTTTGGAATTAACCATTCTTGTGCTGTGTACAGCGTAACGCCAAGTAAGCTACCTTTGCAGCGTCACTGAAATCAGCCATAAGCAAGATCATCACGAAGTGTATTCATTATGCAACCAGTATTTGGCAGGAGTTTCAGATACTTCCTTGATATTCATGTACTGAAGGAGGGGAAAATATGTAAAAGGTTAATTTATTATCTAACAGTTTTGTTGAGAAAAATTAGGTAATAAATTATTTTTTTCGTTAAGTGCTCTGGTCATAATCAGCATCACGCATATGTACTTTAAAGGAGTGCATCTGTCTGCGTTCCCCTAACGGTTTATATCCGGGTCTTCTTTTCCAGACTGGCAATTAGTATTTGTAAAATATATTAAATTTTCCTGTAAATTTGATATAGGATTTCACTTACACTTGTATCTTTCTTCAAACGGACACAAGTTCCCCAAAGTTATCTTGGCAATGCATATATATATACATATATAGAGAGAGAGAAGTACTGAAGAGTATACAAGGAGTCGCATTATCCGTCTGTCAAATATAAGATATATATGATCAAATAACCACAACCGGAAACATGTAACTCTATTATAGAAAAGCATATGCTGTCATGTCCTGTAATGGTTACTAGTTTTTAAATTTCTTCGCATACGGAATTTTGTTCTTGTTTATTTAACTTTTTTGAGTTGCTCCTGGACTGATTCCGTTTCGCCATGGGTTTCCATTGACTGAATGCCAGCTTTTTGTTTTATCTGATATGATAAAATTTGTGCAGTAATTAATGTTATAGATATACATTCTAATAGTTTAAGAAAATCTAAGCCTTTTATATATATATATCTCCAACATATTCATCTTGTTTGGAAATATTATCCAAATTACTATGTGTTTAACATTATGATGTAGAATACAATTTTGAATCCTCCTTTCTCTAGAAATGATCATGAAGATTATCTTATATGAGTGTTATGGCCTTATTAGAAAATCTTTACTTTCCACTTTTTTCAAAGTCTCCGATTATTTATATTCAACTTTATCCAAAAGTCAGTTATCACGAGTCAACAAACCCACAGATTGTAGTATCAGCTACAAATTTGTATTCATAAAGTGATAGATTCTCTTACCCTTAAAATTTAATCGATAGAGATTTATCAGGGATCCCTAGAGATGAGAGATTGTTATTAAGTCATTTCCTCAAATAATCAACTCTTATCCAACGACAAGCATATGAATGGGTTATAGCTCTAAGAATGACAAGAAGAGATCATCCTAACTTCCGAAGTATACAAAAGATATTTCTGGATTGGAGCTATTTCAGATCTGAACTGAATGTCATGTGTCTTATCAGAATTAATAAAACTCTTTTTTCTCAGTTTATTCCTTTTGTACTATAAAGGTTATAACATTATTTTAGAGAAGAAGTTATATTGTCTATGATTGTGTTAAGTATTGTGTTGGGGTTACAAGGTTGAGGTAAATTTGAAATATAGCAGGGTTCACGTAGAATTCCATGTCAAATTTCCTTTCGAACATTTTCAGTTTCAGATATTTCATCATGTTATTACTTTGAATTCTTTATCGATCTTATGTTATATTAGTTATTGGTTCTACTACTTTTGAGGGTGAGGTAGGGCATGTACGACAAGGTATACGACGAACAAAATTCAGACACTAACAACAACCAGGTAAAAGTACCATAATTCATCATTCACTTGATCTTCAATATGCAACAAAAGAAGTAGCAACAAGTTATTAACGTTTGTATTCAATGTGTGAAATAACAACTTTATATTATTATATGATAGACAACATGAGAAATAACATTTTACTGTTTACATGTACGAAATAAACAATTACTTATCAATTTTGTACTTGGTGCCAAAGTCGGCGACCAAATGGAGAGTCCTGGCGCTCATAGTTGGCTTTTAATATATAGCTGTTACAAAATAAATAACAACAAGTCATAATTATTTGAAGACCATGAAATAACAATCTATAGTTATTTGTACTTGGAGCAAGCCATTTACTTGCCGACGCCCTTGGTTGTTTTTAGATAGACAACACAAGAAAGAACACTAAGTTGTTATTTACATGTGCGAATTCAAAATAACCAAGTTATCGTTATGTGTATTTCGTGGGTGGTGCCGGGATCACATGGCGGGTGTCGACGCTCCTGGTCCTCTTTCTTTATTTTGTATTTGGTACGAGAGCAGGTGACCAAATGGTCGAGTGTAAGCGCCTTTAGTTGTAACATTAGTTGTTATTATATGTGCGTAATAACACCCTGATGTTTTTGTACTTGGTGAGTTCGCCGGCGATCACATGATGCCCCAACAGATATAGAATCACGGATCGCATTCATAGAAAATTTGAGTCATTGAAATGTTTTAAATTTCAAGATTTTGGTCCCCTTTACACAACTTCGATATGTCATGAACCTGCGATTGATTGAACCAACCACATTGGTTCAGTCATCCACGATAGTTGACTCAGGAGTTTGAAGGTCTGATAAATTTTGCAATAATTGATCACTAGATCTTCTCCTTACGAGCAAATCCCAAGTTCTGATCATGATTATTGCCCCAGGAGTGTGAAAACGTTCAAAGTGAACAGCACCTGATTAAGGTGCGCTTGAATTCGAACCCCAAAATGAAGATCTGCTCATGATGATAACACGATCGTGTTCCCATCATGACCATGAGCAGCTTCAAGCTCAGGGCATGAGGTATGGAGTGCGCCTCACACTCTACTGCTTCTGCTTCTGGATCCAAGGAACTGGTCAACAGCTGTGCTATTCCTTGTTTCTTGTTAAATTCTAAATTCTAAATTACCACAAGAACGCTAAATGGTCCTCTTATGGTGGTTAGATACACCGATCCGGGAGTGCGCCTGGTACCCAGGTTCATAATCATGCTACAAATCCGGAAAAAGAAGTTGTTACATCGCACCTAATCTGCTTCATACTACAAAGAATCAGATCATCTGGTGAGTTCTTTTGCTAGCGTTTTCTTGTATGCGATCTCACATTCTTAAAGACGAATGCTAATATTTATTAGTAGTTTTAATCTAGTAGAAACCTCGCACTGCTTTTTGGGTCGATCGTCGCGTGTCTCTCTCTTTTTGGGTCGATATGGTGTAGTTTGATCCCTATCTTAGGAGAGAGTACGCACATGCTTCCGGCGGTTCATCAGAATCTGATCCGTAGTGATGTCAAACGCTAAGGATCTTGCTTCACCCTTAGGCTACTACGTACGCGTAGAGCTGAGTCATGAATAATATGAAGATTCGCAGTAATTGATCTCTTTTCTTTACGAGCACATCTCACGCTCTGACCATGATCGTAGTTTGTCTGTCCCATGAATGGAGGATTTCAAAGTAAACAGCACGTGAGAAATCTGCATTTGAGTTCGAACATGAAGATTCTGTGATCATGAGCAGCTGCTGCAAGCTTAAGGAATAAGGTATGGAGCTAGAGTGTGCCTCAGACTTCTACTGCTTCTTGGGAACTGGTCAACTGCAGCTGTGCTATTGGGGCCCCGGGTCGAAAGGTTCTGAAGGAGACTTATTTGCCTTTACGGACACTCTCCCTAATTTTTTTTTTATTGTTAGGTTCTAATTTTCAATTCCACAAGAACGCTTAATGATCCTCTTGTTGTGACCAGTTAGATACAAGGTAGTTCTCTTCAACCGGGAAATTCACCTTTCATCTATAATGAACGAGCAGAAAAAGGAAGTCAGCAGAATTGAGTAAGACACAACAACCTGTACATGTGAAGGGGTTCACGAATTTTACCCTGAAAGATATCGTTCCTTATTTTCCGCTAGCTAAGAAGGGTTTTACTGGATTGTCTGATTCAATGCACTTTCCTCTTGGCTGACCCCTTAACGATCGACTTGAATTGGAAATTAAGCGGCTGTATGCAGCTCCGATGGGACCGAGTTTTCTGTGTCACTGAGAAGGTTGTTCTGAGAACGTTATATATAACACTTCGCAGAGTCTTCCAGGTAGTGGACATGTGCAGTATCATCCCGTCAAGACGTAGAGTGGACACCCTCGACTGCTGGTTCATCTTATTCTTCTCGGCATTCAGCCTAATATTACAATTGCCTAAGGTTGAGGTCGAGGTGAGGTTGAGGTCGAGGTGACTGGAAGCTAGGCCTAGGTTGATCCTGAAGCCAATTTCTTCCCGTACACTGAGCTCTGATATCGATCGAGGAGATAGGATTTCTGCGGTGTTCCCGTATCGTTAGTCGGAAAAATCTGCCCACTACCTCTTCCGGAGTCTTTAGAGAGAAAACTCGTGAGGGTTGTGCATTAATATTGTAAACCTTTTGTGATCAGCGATCTAACCCATAGACGAGTCAGAATCTGAACACTTGCAGTACTTGAGCTCCTTTCTTGACGAGCACATCGGGCCATGTTCTGATTGTTTGTCCCAGGCATGAAGAATTCTCTTGCAAAGTTACAACACGTATTCCAGCTGCGCTTGTGTTCAAACTGAACTTAAAAGTGAAGATCCTGCGACCATGCTTGAGCAGGCTCAACCTTAAGGCACGAGGTATATATATGAAGTGCTTCTCACAACTCTAATGCTCCTGCTTCTCAATTGCATTCTGTGTTATTCCTTGTTTGTTGTTAGTTCTTAACTCTAAATTTATATCACGTTAGATTTTCTTCCTTTTGTGGTTAGATACTACCGGAGTTCGCTAGCTTCAGACCCACTTCCGTTATAAGGGATCAGGAAGTTGTCAAATCGCATCTGACCTCTGCGGTTAATACGACAAGGAATCAGATCATCTGGTGAGTTCTTAATTTGCCCGCATCTTCTTTACGATACAAATCACAAAGTGACATTAGAATGAGTGGTACAATAGTTACTTTTCCAGTAGAAATCTTGGAATTCGCTTCAAGTAGAAATCTGCATGGGTCGACCTTGGTGAAACTTCTCACAGTTCCCAGAACATCTCATGGTCAGTGATTTCAGAAACTGTTCAGGAGTGAAAACAACAGAATGACGATAGTGGGTCCGTTTAAATTGTATTGTGCAGAGAAGATGGCTGTAGCTATAGCTGAAGTTAAGACTTTCTTTGATATTCTCAGTGCGGTTGGTGCGATAGTGGTCAACACCAGTATTGCATATTACCGAGCATCTGAGGAAACAAAAGCTTTTCTTCGTAAGGAGGCAGATTTGAAGCTGAAGCAAAAGGACTGGGAACGGCTGCTTGATAAATATATCTGCCCCTTGAGGATCCTGTGCTTGTCGGACTGAAACGTGCAAAGGACATGCTGACAGAGGAGTTGGAAAGTTCTAAGAAATTTCAGGAGACCAATGGTTGCTTCAGGTTCTTCAAGAAGGCAACATTTCCTAAGGGATGATCGCCAACCTGGAAGAAGTTTCAAAGCATTTGACGGGATCGTGCAAGGCATGAAAGAGAAACAGGAAAGAGGCGATGTGCGGAGGCAGGAAGCAAACAAGAGATTGGCACTGTTCTCCTACTCGATGGATGATACGTACGTGCCCATCATGGAGACTGTGAAGGATTTGACGCGGCTTTACACACTGAAACTCCGAGCGGTACAATGGTCTTATTATACGCAGAGTCTGGACGACGGAAGTCCACGATGGCGAAGTATCTAGCCTTGAAATTTCAAGAGGAGTTCGAAAGAAATCAAGGGGCCAGTAAAGGAGGTATTTTCTTCTTGGCGTGCCAGAAATCAACCAACACACATTTGCTGATGGAAAAGCTTTGGAACGATCTCGGTTTCGGCAGCCATGAACCCTATCCAGTGCACCTTGATACGTCTCCCGATCCACACAAGCCAGAGTTTGACTATGAGCAGCTGCAAATCCAAAGGTTGGACAATCTTAGTAGAAAACTCATGACTGAACTGGGATTGCGACGGAGCATGCTCATAATCATAGATAATTTTTGGAAGAAAGACTTGGTCCATAACATACTATCAACCTACTAGGACTCAAAATAATATTAACAGCGTATGCAAAAGAGTCAAACATATACATAAACGACTAGAAGTAATATGAGCTAACTTCTAGAACTACTAAACTCAAGTGTCAGAGTAGAAATATAACATGTAGCCGCCAAGTAGCACGACAACGATGTCATGATAGATCACATATATCAAGTCGTTGAATTCGGAGTTTAGACATATAGCAGGGATAATCTAACGACAAATATGTTATCTCGAGCTCGATATGATGAAGAGGATGAAATGGTTGAAGATATTGACGAAGTGGGTGCAAAGTTCTATTCGATTGCACACACAAGAAGAAAACATGAGTGTTGAAGGGTTGTATGATGATGAATTGCTTGACACTAGAAGGTACTTGGAAGCACGATGGTCAAGCACACAAGTTGGACGGATGAGAGTTTTAAGAGAGTTCGAAGGAAGACTTACAACTTCATGTTGCAAGATGGATTTCTTTAGAAGCGGTCAAAGCAGAAAGGTGAGATACCGCTACGAGTGATTAGCAACAAAGAAGATCAACAAAAGTTACTTAGAGCATTTCATCTTTAGGTTGGACATCGAGGGATTTGGATTACTTTTACGAAAATGAAAGAGCGATATTGGTGAAAAAATATGTACAAGGATGTCGTATCTTTTGTGGAGTCTTGTTTGACATGTGAGATGTATTCAAACATTCGACATCGAGACGGATTACACCCCACTTATTCATTGACAATCCACTTCAAGTGGGTCGTAGACTTGGTGACTATGCCAGTTGGATTGTGACAGATGAGATACTTGATACTTGCTCGAGAAGATCTTTCAAATCAAGTTGAAGATAATGTGCTTCTGACAAAGACAACTGAAGGGGTATGTAAATTTCTCTTGGAAGAGGTTGTTTGTTGATATGGATGTGTGGGAAATATTATTGCAGATCGGGGAGAGTTAAATGCACATGAGGCTCGTGAATTCTTTGTAAGGTGTGAGGTGAGGTTGTCATTGACAGCTGCTTACAACTCCGAAGGGAAATGCCAAGAGTGAACGTGATCATCCGCTCATTGTGAAGGTTTTGGTGAAGACCTACAACGGAAGAGTGCACGAGTGGCCCCGACTCTTGCCATTTGTATTATGGACAGATCTAACGATGAGAAATTGAGCTCAATTATGTGAGCACATGAGATCAGGTTATCGAATCTTCACTAAAGCATTGTTTAGAGATAAGTTTGATGCTTTCAAACATTGTCTAAGATTAGAGGATGTAGAGTCAAGCTTGTAAAGGAATGTTAATATAGTCCCAAGCTCTAATAAATCTACGATTAATATAAGCAGGAGTGATTAGAGTAGTTACGAGTTAGGGAGTTAACCTACCATTAGGGTTTTCTTTGTACTCATTGCTATTATATATACATGGAGAGGCAAAGCTTCTCTCATCTCATTCCTATTTTATTTCCTTGTCTATTCGTTTTTTCTTATCTTAGAATGTCTTTCTAGAAATATCAATCTTTCTGCACATAAACTTTAAAGAACCAGATCTAGACAACAACTTTATGATTGGATATCTGTCCAATGCTTTATGAGTTAGACTGCTATACAATTCAATGCGCCCAATCATTCACATCAATCATTTCAACAGATGGTAGCAAGAATACTTGATAACTTTTCTTCCGAATGTCAACGAAGTTACAATCTCTGTCATGATTGTAGCCTGGCGGCTTGTAGGGCTTTTAGAGACTCATTGGTCTGGTATCCATCAATATGTGAAAGGACAGCTGATTGTCTCAACCTGATCACCGATTCAATTATAATAGTAGATTGTCCGATCATGAATTACACAGTCTGTTTAAAGCAAGACTGGTTGAGTTGAGGTCCAAAGCTTTCGACAACTATGTCAAATTGCTTGAGAAGAGAGATTTAGATAACTACAGTCTAAGACAAGTATGTAGAGCAATAGCAGATCAAATTGATTCAACATCGAATCTGACACTGTTGACGTTAGAATATTCTTCAATCATAGATACTAACCTTCTTGTGACGTTTGACTCCACTGAAGAAACGTCTATCTATGAAGACGTGGAGGAAAAACTCGAAAGATCTTCGATGCGATGCTCGTTTGACATGATGAGAGCCCTTACTCTCATAAATCCTTGCACGTCCGACCAGATTGTGCTGTCATCGAGTGAAGCATTTAGAGGACGAGCTCAAGCAAAAACTCAGCAGGAAGATGTTTGAGAGTGCCCCCTCTGACTACGATAGTGCACTGAGTCTACGTCCAAATTCAGCGACTTTGTTGTGGTAATTGTATATATCTTAGTATCCTTTGCTTGCTTATGTACTTCACGTCCATGAGTTGTCTATTCACATGAAGTGGAACTCTTTGTCTTGACCCGTAGGACTTGTTCTTGTGGAATGTGGTCCGACTAAATACCCCACAATCGCCTCAAGTGTAATATTTCGAAATTCTTATTTATTTACATGATTTACTTCACTATTTAAACTTCTCCACGCGGAGCCAGCATTATCATGATCAGTGACTGTTCTTGCAATTGCTTTGCAGCTATGATAGCTTGCCATGCTATAAATACATAAGAATGTGAAATGTATAAAGTACTTGGTGCGTAGTACTAATCATGCAGTGTATGAGTTCTGAATGAGTTCTGAGGAAACTTGGGAGAGTACAATGCTCAATTATTATGGTTCCGTAGCGTGACATAATGTTTTCCAACTCTAGCTAAGTTATCAGTCTCTCTAGTATTCTTGCAATTGGTTTAGTATGTTTGCTTGTGTGGTGTTTGTAATTATCAGTAGCGAGACAACGTAGACCGATTGACAGAGAGTTTATGTAGACATTTGCAATTGTACTTCGTTTTTATCTTCTTCACTGTGGGACATCAAGACAGTGGGAATGTAGCTTTGAGTTCTGTTTCAAAGCAGAGGGTGGTCTTGGTCTCGATTTTCCACAAGTTGTTACAACACTTCAAGTTGGACAACTTTCTATCAGCTATTGGTCATTCTGCCCGCGAGCAACGATTGTTATTGACCGGAGGACCAGTCAGAGAGATTTTGGAAAGTTTACGTACGGAGAGAACCTAAACTTCGCGATGCTGGTAACTCCACTGACAGCTGAACATGTGGAGTGCTCCTTACCCATTATAACATCAAGTTTATCTTCACTTCTATACTTAAGATGGTCCAACATTAACGGATTCAATGACGTCTAATACGTGAAAGTGATGTGGAGCATGCGTTCCTGTAGGCTTAGCTTCTTGGTTGCGCTCTTATTGCTTTCATTCATCAGTCAACATCGTCTCTAGACCTACAGCGTTTCACATGTCAGATTTGGTTTCATCTTTTTCATTGTCTGCATCCCGATGGGGTCCCAAGCCTTAGGGAGTTAACGTTCATCCACCCCTTGCGGTGAGAGGTGCCACTTGGGGCAGCAGCAGTTGCTCAAACCCTTGAACTCTCATGATCAAACACAAATTGTAAAGTGTACAATATTTTCAGCATAATTTGGATCGATCGGCAAAGTTCAACATGCATGGGAGAATTTGATTTTTATTACTGACCATAACAACACAAATTTTTTACTAATAATCCTCAAATTTAGGAAAGAACTGTAACATAATAATTTTCAAAAGCTGAACTCCCTAGCTAGCCTGAGGCTAACAGAGTTACATATAACTCTCATGATATTAGAAGTGAAATTATTATTGTATGTCTATAACCTCCAACTGAGGTCATATAACAGTATTGAGATGCGTATGCAAAGAGAATTTCTGATAAATAAACAATTTAGTTACCGTCAAGTGTATAATATACACTAATTTAAGAATTTTCTGGCGGCCGGGAAAAAGTATGTGGCAACTGGAAAGACTTTATTTTCCGCCGGCAGACTGATGCGTTGTTCTACTGGGAGTAGATAATTAAACCCCCAGTATGAGTATCAAAGTATGAAAGAGGATAGTTTTTGTTCTCCTTCGCTGTTTTTGAGTCCGAAGAAGAAATATTCTCTTTTGCTCCAAGAAACCTCTAAATCTTCATCTTAACATTTCTCTCTCTGTAAATACTCAGTAGTTTTTCTCGAAATGAATCAAAACTTGTAATTCGGTGAGTCAGCTTTAAGTTGATTTCTTATTTCACATATTAAAAAGTAGGATGTAATACATAGTCACCAAAAACATTTTTCTGCATTACAGTTAAATTCTTCAGTTCTCTGAAATCAAACCTGCAAAATAAGGTCTTCTAGGTCACCCGGAGCACTTGGAGTCCTACTCGGGCTTTAAGAATCCATTGTAACCTGAAATTTATGAATTTCAGAGGATGTTCTTTAACCCACAGTTGAAATATTCTGTCACTATTACTGTATTTAGATCCAAAATTCAAAATTTGAATTATGTGGTTGAGAATGAAACCAAAAATTTGATTTTAAAGGTTTCCGATATGCAGATTAGATCAACCCATCAAGGGTTCAAATTGTAGATCTTTAGACTCTGAGATGCTCATTCTTAGCTTTAGATCTCCCAAGGCAAGCGCAAATGGAAACGCAACAACAAGGCGCATTTTGTTGCAAGATTGTTTTCCTTCTTGCTACTACCTTCTTACTAAAGTAACAGGAAAGTGGTTTTAAACTTGAAGTCAAAGTGACTTATCTCATAATGTTTTGCAGTACCTTTTGAATATTGTATCTAGACTTTGTTCGGCCAGGATCTGGGAATTAGGGTTTACCTGTTTGGAGTTTTTCATATTATTAACACTTGTTTTTATTTATGAGACGGGGAGAATACTGAATCTAGCATCTTTCACTTTAATATTTTGCGGTTATCATCACAAATCATGTTCAATAAGAGATTTACGCCTATATTATGCAACAGATTAATGAAAAAATGGTGAAAATTACTATTAGAACTTTTGCTGATCTATTTTCTTAAAAGTTGACTCTTTGATGATAACCATTTAAAAACCATATCTGTTAACAAAAAGTAACATTATTCAAGGATCATTCATCAATTTGGTTTATGGTAATCCATAACATTTCATTAAGATCATACTTTGATGTATATTAACATTTATAGATCACTGGTTTCGAGAATATTAAGCACATTAATTAATGGTACAAAGGAAAAGATCGAGTAAAACTCGAAAATGGTTAACGTAGTACTTTAAAGTTAGTTTAAACTCTAGTGCGCACCGTCTGAAGAAGAGAGTGTACAGACTTGCTTGCAGTTGACAAGCTTCTTCATGATCAGGACCGTCCACCGTACGTACTGAACCATTACAGGAACTTGCAGGCATATTTCTTCTTTTTCTTGAGAGTGTACGTACTAGTTATTCAAATTTCGATCCACCAAGAAGTACTCAGACCACCAGATCCCATTGCAACGGCAACGCGTACGTGTAGGCAAGTTTATTTGGAAATCTGTCGATCGATCTAGCTAGTAGGCGCGGTCAATAACCAAACGGTTGTCGATGTGTCTCTGAATCCTCTTCTCCAAAGAAAAAGAACAGTCACTGAGATTTTTCGTCTGCGTAATGAATGCCATGAAGCCGTCTGGGACGATTCTTCCGGTGAACGTTCAGAATCAAACGGAGCTTTTCGTCTCATTACTACGTATACCCGAGCTGACTCAGATCCGTTTCCAGTGAAACGTCAACTTCGGGACTGTTTTAAGTTGTGTCTACATCCAGCGGCCAGATGATTTTGCCAACACCGTTAGCGTCCGCAATGTCTAGGCATGGCTCTAAGAAGGTATCAACTTGAAAGGATTGCCTCTAAGATTCGAGGTTTAGACGCGGCAACGGTCTCTCAGGTTTCAAACATATGCACTTGTTCGAACTTCTTGTGGATGATAGGGTCAGCACAAACCGCTGCAGCTCCAGAGTCTTGGCTGCATAAATATACGTTGCAGCTCCATGTTTCTTTGTGTGAGTTCATTTGCCCCTCCAATCTGTCTGATCACTGTACTCTGCTAGTCCACGTACATTGATCGGGTCGTAGATTTGTAAGCAGAGACAAGTGTTCTCAACATCCGACTCTTTGGGTCTTAGTAGCTTTGTAGGCTTGATTTACGAGAGGGGCAAAATGTCTAGTGCCCTCTTGTGCAGGTCAAGTCGGAAGGCGATTTAGGCTTCTCGATGGAATTCTAGTTTCTTGTGAGCTTCATCCTTGAAAGTGTACTGAACCGGGCGGAAGACAGCGAGTTTTCTTCACAACTTTACCTGTATGTACGGTGATTCAATATTGCAGGTCTTCGATGATACCTGAGCACGGACAGGTATCTGTAGGGGGGTAGCAGCAGTTGTTTCACCCTGTGAGCGACTTGTAGAACTCCTACTAAATTGCAACAGACAAGATGTTGTTATGCAAAGAAGCTGCTCAAGCAGTGTTGGAGGGAGTGCTGGCGGGCCTCACTTTGAAGTTGGACGATGAGACAGAATACTGTCCACGAGTGCTGGCAGATCTTGCCTTGACGATGAACAAGACGGAATACTCCCCACTGGACGATGAGATGGAAGAATCCTCACGAGCGGATGAAGAGAGGAAATACTCCACACGAGCCGATTGGAAGGGATACTCCCCACACGCCGATGTGGAGATGGTTTCTCCACTGTTTGATTCGGCAATCGTAAGACTCTAACTATCAGCTGTGGTGTTCTGTTTAATCAACAGCATTCTGGAGTGATATGGATTCTTCAGTTTCTTTCTTCTACCTACAACTATACTCTGTTTTGCTTGCATGCAAGATTCATAATCCTTAGAGATTATATAAGAGACTACAGTTACCTCTATGAACTTTGCTGCACAAGCTTTACTGTGACACAAATGTTTCTTGTAGAGCACAATGTCCAATACAGGAAGTGAAGAATCGGATTATATAGTATATGCTTCTGATCGTGATTATGCACGAGCTCGGCAGTACGTGAGAAGAAGGCACCCATCTCAGGTACTGATGATTTGGTTTTGGTGGAGATTTAATTTTCTGGATAACTTCGTAGATGATAAAGACCTTTGCCAAATTTCCCCAACGTAATGATCAAATATTCACCTACTGCAGGACGTTCGGCTTATGGAGTCTGCATCTGATTCCTCTTTTCGATTACACTCGCGGTGGACCATCTGTCCAGCAGCGCTTGACCATTTCCATCACAAGAGAGCGTGATTACTCTTAACGAGTAATCTTCTTTCTGAGGTAAGAAAAAAAAAACATAATTAGTGGACCTTTTGGATCCTACACAAGTCTTAAACAGGTAAGTTCCTTATGATCGAGTCAGTTGACATCAATCTGTCTCTCTGAAAGAACTAGTTTCCACGTCGAAAGTGATGTGGAGATGCTACGTTCAGACATTCCTCTATGGTTAGAAGTGGTGAAGAAATCATTCTCGAACAAGTGTGACATGGCTTTCAGAACTGGATATTCTACTTGCCACCCACTTACTCTAGATCTGCCGTTTCAGGTTCTTCCTCGTTCGATTCTTATAACCCCGTGCTTTGGTGCAGGAGTTTAACTACCATAAGGGGAAGTAAGGAGAAAAAGGTGGCTTTAGATTTGCTGCTGTGCTCCACATTCACCTTATGGGCAACATGAGAACCTAAAGGTTGACCATACATATGTACGTAGCCGTCCACGGCTTGTGAGGCAGACCCACGATCGAGCGATATGTAGATGCTGAGGAGAGTCATAGATAGTACTTCCGCTGAATGTTTTAGATTTAGATAGCATCAAAATGTAGGTTTCTGCAACCTAGAGATGCTAAGGACAGGCATGGTACTTCTTCGAAATCATTTAGATCTAGATATATAGCATCGAATAGTGGGTTTCTGCAACCTGTAGATGCTGAGGAGAGTCAGTACTTCTTCTGACTCGTTTAGATTTAGATAGCATCAAATTAAAAGTGGGTTTTCTGCAATGGTTCGGTGCATCTGCATTAGCATGTACACCTCCGCCACTCACTGTTCGTACATGTTGTAGCACATGCACTGCAACGCATAGCACTGCACATGTTGGGTACTCTTTTAGGATCTGGAGCAAATGCGGTGGAGGTGGTTCACGATCCCCCGGATACAAACCATCATACCTGCTCAGTGTACACGATTATCTTCTGCAATCAATCTTTTCACGGTGAAAAGCACATAAAAATATCCTTCCGTTTCCACTACCTGTATGTTGTCCATGTGTCCTCTGTCGTTTGTGGGCAGTCCTTTGAATCAAGAAGAAATTTACTCGCGTCCGGCACAAGTGCCGTCAGTCACCAATCAGGTGCACCACTGTGAATATCTCGAAACTCGGTTAGTGCAGGAAGGTCGAGGCGAACGATAGAGATTACTGGCTGCTCAAAAGCTTAAGAACAAGCTCTGCATGCCACCAAGCTCACACACATATGACATGGGAATCGATTCCTGCGTACCGAACCTTTTAATTTGGACCTCCCTCTCACAGACGTCTACTCTATATAGTGTGCACATGCGTGCCACACTCGAGTCAACTGTTTTTCCCAGGTAGGATTCTGAATCCAGGTTTGCAGGAAGGAAGGAGTTAGCCAGAAGTAACCAACTTTGTTTTAATATTTACCGTTATGCACTTACTTGCTTCGACGTTACCCGGACGTTGTGTTTAGATCTCAATCCATGACGTCAAGCAAGCATCACTGAAAACTCTCGTTCAACAAACACTCCGATGTTTTGCGATCCATGCATCACATGCACCCGTTTCTGAACGCCACCGTAAGTGAATTAGATTCATGAAAAACGTGGGGAGCCCGAAGATCTGGACAGCTGCTTTTGGCGAGCCAACCTCGCGCTCTTTCACATCATTTTACAATGGAGAGATTATATTACTTCTCTAGGGCTAAAGTTCCAACCTCCCGTTCTACCATCGCCCTCATTCTCGAGCTCGGAAGTTTTCTCGATCGCCGTCTGTCCTGTGTTCGCGAATTTACCTTCTCTAAATACTGAATATCCTCCACTTGGTAGGTTAATTTTATAGCGTGTGATAAAATGGTGATGTACCTTGTCCGATATTATGTAGCTGTGCCAGATTCTGCTCCCTAGGCCCGATATCTACTCTGGTTCGGATGTGCTATGATCGCTATGTGCTTAGCGAACCGGCCTTCTCGGTCCTAAAGTTGGAAGAGATTACCGTAGCGTCAACTCTATTCGCGCACCCAACTATTCGCGCATTACACTGAGCGATAACAGAGGAGAAGTAAACATCGATGAGTGAAAACTTTACATAGAACATATATAGTGAGCGAAATGTTTCCAGAAACTTACATCTGGATAGTGCATGATTTGTGTAAAATATTTATAAAATAACAGGATCTAACTTTTCATTTTTTGAGTCTCGTACGAAGTTTTATTTCAACGACGGTTTTTCTTAAATTCAACAAGCTCATGTTCACTAATATATTTACGAAATTTTGTTTCAGTGAAGGTTTTCATGTTTCATTGGTAAATATGCATGCTGGATGAACTCGGGGGAACTTTTGCTCGCTTCATGTTATCGAGAATATATATATGTGTTAAATTAAAAATATATACTAAGTAAGTGTAAAAGATTAAAATATTTTATAAAAGTTATATATTACCCATGCCTGGAAACCCGGGGAAGATAGAAGATAACTCATAAGTCTGGACCCGACTGTTGCGCTTCAAAAGGTATAAGACCGAGACCCCATAGTCGTTAATTCCTTAAAATACAGTGAAGTTTAATTTAATACCTAACTCTTCCTGTCGGAAGGGTTAGGTATTAAATTAACCTCTTGTATATTCAGCTCTTCCATCGGAAGATGGAGGAAGTGAATATACGGTAATGTACAAGATAGTTAATAGAACTATATATATATATATTATTCTAATCACCATAGTGAACGACAAGTTAATTAAATTAATTTCAAACTGCACGAAAGATAAGAAGAGCAGTCGTTCGCTGCGCGGCATCTTTACAATGAATACTGACAATTCTGACCATTTATGTTCACTTATCGCTCACAGGGGTGCGCGAATTGGGTTGACGCTACGGTAGAACCCCATTCACTCGTGCAGTTATACTTTTTCCAGAGGACTGGTACCCTCTGCATGCATCCAGTGCGAGGATTGATAGTCTGGACGAAATGTTGAGGAGGGCTGCGGAGACACTTGCTTCAGAAATTCGGAGCATCACTCTGTAGCTTCCCTGCAAACTTTGAAGATTGAGAAGATTCGGTATGTACAAAAGGATATTCTGTAAATATAAAATTCGATGTCATCATTTGACATGTCTTTGCTCGTAATTCCGAATTAGCAACTGATAGAAATTTCACAAGTCGAACTCATTGGTGATAGTGAGATGTAGTGGCTACTAGGGGTTGTGAAAGTTAGTATCCCATCTTGTTGATTCTGTGACCCGAGTTCCGGACAATGCGGTAAGTCTCGAGGTACACTGCCCATTACGATTTAGGTCTTACAGTTAATGCTCACGTTGATTTATCATGTAAACGTGATTAGGTGATATGTATTTTCACAAGTTCAAAAATCAGAAAATGACTACAGTGGTTCTCGCAAAGAATACACAAGACTTCCTGCATAAGAATGTAAGCGAAAGTTATGTGTGGAGGTTTGTCGGTGGATGGATTACGAGGGTTTTGTGTGTAATTTATATCAGTGGGTGGTGTACTAGGAACTAACAGTGCGTGGTGGAGATCGCATTTTCTCGTGTTCGGTGTGATGTATAAGAAACTACCATCGGGTCTCGTTTCAAGCTCCGTGTTCTAGGTTTATGGATCAGTTTTCACTTCAATGTTTACCATTGCTTAAATATATATCTTTTCTTTGTGATTGCCATGCCGCTTGTGTCCGGGAGAAAATATTTATTACAGAATTTCGATGAGATTGAGATGAGATTGATATTCGCATCCTCTAGCTCTGAAAAGTCTTCAAGTTCAGATGAATCAAGCGTCAGCAATATGAGAGAAGATTTAAACTCGATAAGAGTGCAGAAGGATGATTGTACGAGTTCGTTTGATGAAGAACACGATATGTTCGTTTCTAGATTCTGATGAAGAGTTCTTATCAAGTACTTTGCACTTCAAGATATTTGGAATGGCAAGATCGATTCTCATTTTCAAAGAGAAAGGATTTTTCTGAAACTTTGAAAATCTTCTTTTCGACTCTTTTCAATAGCATACAAGAATAGATAGACGCAATTTCACGAATTGGTGAGTTTAGTCGAAGTATATCCAAGTTTTCATAATCAAAGTTACATGAAACATGCTCCAATATCTTTGCAACTTGCTGTTGTTCTAGACAGATTTGGACAAAATGGGAATGGTATTGCTTTAGGATGCTCTCTGCTTCTTTCGGACATTACCCATAGAACGATCGTTCTTTACACTAAGAGGGTGATGCAGACTTTCGAGTCGATTCATCGAGGATTGATTCGCTGATCAAATTGCGAAGAAAGATGTGTCATATCGGATGCTTTTGCAACGAAAGGATTCCTAAGATGTGTAAGATTGATAGATGAGACTATTTTGTCTTTATCACAGAGGTTCCAGTTCGACAAGAAAACTTATTATGATCACAAATGCAATTATTCACTGAATGCTCAAGTTGTGTGTTGTCATCAAAGAGAATCATCTTCCTGTTTACTAGCATGCCGAGGAGTTGTTAAGATATCACTTGCTTGAAGAAGTCAATCTTATGGAGATACATTGTCAACTATAGTTTTATGCTTGAGGTAGACCCGTATTCACTCAGTGATTCAGGAGATTCACCCATGTGACATCTTATTCTATCGTTTTGGATGACTACAAGAGACAAAGAAAAACAAGATTTTACTACTTGTTTAGTACATGCTAAGGTGACGAATGAACACTGCATAGGTATTTAAGTCTCGTTGGGATTCCTTGGAGCAAGTTAGAACGTATTTGAAAGAAAGATATGAGAATCAATTTCTAGTTATATGGGTAGGTTGTTGTGCCCATGCTCCACAATGTTTTACTCAATGAAAATATGTCTACCCATGCCACCGGGATATATCAAAAGAATGAAATTCTTAGAATTTATCTCCAGCATAATAGAAGTCTGGGTGGAATTTTATTCAAACCTTGATGTATTTTCTTAGTAGTATTGACATAAAGTTTTTTGCATTGCGCACAAAAAACGATTATTTATGTTGTTTGTCGAGTAGACGAATGCGTGTAGGAACTCAATTTCAAAAAAGTGCATTGAGTACTACATCGCACTATGAAAATCACATGAGAAGTTCACTTTGGGATCAGAATTTGCACTCAATGTCTTTACTCACTTGGTGGGACGGTCCACTTTTCACTCTGAATGTTGTAATTGTGCAAGAACGTCATATCAATTCAGTCTGCTCTTCACACATAGTGCTCCAAAAGCTTTTTAAAGCTAATAAGGGATCTCATCCGAAAACTTGTGTATATTTTACTTCGATAAAAGTCTGAGTTTTTAGTAAGTTATTTCCTCGTGTCTTTAACCATGGTAACATAACATTCAAGAGATAGTCATCTCTGTCCATGTCTACGGACTCCGGTGAAAAGAAAGAGGATGAACAACACTGAACGGATGGTTGGTACTATTCTTCTCAAGAGAGTCATTGATCAACAACAATCTCATGTGTACAAATTATAAGAAAACAGTCGAGAAAAAACTTTTAAATACAGAAAATTATTAGTTGCGGCTTCTCTTATGGTCTTGAAACGAGTACACATGGACTGTGCAAAGATTTTACAGATATGGATAAATCAAAACTTTAGGGAGAGTAAGTACAGACAAAATATTCAAAAATGAAAAGGAGAGAAGTTTCAAAACTTAAAAGACTATAGACACTTAATGATAAAAGATACATTGAAAACTTATCTGATCCGGAGTGATTCCTGTTGAGAGATATTTTTTATTCTCCATCGATCAAAGAATTTCATAACAATCACTCAGTGTACATGATGTCTATATCAAAACTCGAAAGTCTTGATAAAAGATATCTATGAACTCCCTCACTCCTTTTCGCACAACGTAGCATAGATCTTTCTAACATGTTTCAACCCGATAATCTCTCTCTTTAGCTCCTTGGAGCTCCAACTTATTGCTGACCACTTTTATCAACAACCCATTCATTATCCAAAAAATGAGTGTTTTCCTCTTCATCAGAGTTGGATCCAATAATCTGGAGTAAAAACACTTCGGAGAACGAAGACAGGTAACCTCAACTTTTAGACCTTGCAACCCTTCTGAAGTTCGGGCTATTCTTTCGAGTGTCTGCACACGCTCGTTCATTTCTTCTTCTGTCCGTTTAGCTTCTGCTATTTTCAAGTTCAAAGTCTCCTCCTCTTTTCTTTTGCTCGCGAGCCGTGTATCAGTTTTGTCTTCTCTTCTCTTCTCCTGTTCACAAGACGAGTGTCAGATGATCCTAAATCATTTGAGAGTAAAAAGGATTTTGCACCCATGCTATGAGTGTGATCAAGACTTGATCGCACTAAGTGCCACTGCTAGTGCGATCGAGGTCTCGTCATAATAGTATGAAGTACCTTAATGAGATAAGTCTTGATCGCACTGCACTAAGAGCCATTGCTAGTGCGATCGAGGTCTCATCACACTAGCACAAAGTACGCTCAATGTGATAAGCCTTGATCGCACTGCACTAAGTGAACATGCCAATACGATTGAGATCTCGTCGCAATGGTACGAAGTGCACTCAATGCCATTGAGGTCTGCTATTCGCACTAAGAAATACTGAAACGAGGAATAAATTTCTTCAACCCCATAACGTAAACAAACAAAAGAAATTATACACTTAAACTAACAGGCAAGAAACACTGACAACAGTCTCTTGACAATTTTGAACAAAGACAGAAGAGAATGAAAAGAGAACAGAATGCTTACTTGCATCATCATTGCTCACTCCTTGCTAATCTCCATGGATTCACGTGTGATGTCAGAGACAAAAAAGACGACCGTTGTCCTGTTGTGGGACCAGTTAATATGTAAATTACCCGTATAAGTACGGTTTTGCACACAGTTGTAAAAGTTGTGGTGTAATGGGATCTAAAACATTGCTCTTATGAGCTTAGAATGCTCTATTATCTGCTGGGGGTCTCCATGGGGCAGAAAAGGACAAGGTTGAGTCCTTTAACTTCCCATTGGTCCACCCAAAAGTGAAGATAACTTGTCATCTACCTAAGTGTGCGCTCTGGGAGGTTCGGGGCACTTTGACGAGGGATTTTGGAGATCAGAGGGCATGGGCGGAGAGCTCTCGACGGGAGGAGCAATCTGACCACAAATTTCACTCGATTTGGAGGTCCAGGGCATACGTTATGACAATTTGAAGTTCATAGAGTGATGAGAGTACAAGAGTTTCTCTTCCGATTGTAAGATTAAGGGGTTTGAGTGATTGAACCGTCAGATTGAGACCAGATTTCATGAGCTTGTAGTCTGTCAGCTGCTGAAGCTCTGACCACAAATTTCACCACCGGATGTTCTGCGGATTGAGCGCAATGGCGATTTGAAGGCGACGGGGTGCAGAAAGCTGTCAATCTGAAGCAGCGAGTTTGCAGATTTATGGAGGACGATCAGAACGGTCAAATCGGCTCAAATTTCCTGTGTAGTGAGTTTACCTTCTGAATTGATAGCACAGGAAGTTGGAGTGGAAGTGGACGGTTCATTTAGTCGAAGAAGCTTCTGTCCTGAATCTGAGATTAGAAGTGCGTGTTAGTTTCTGTGGATTTGTGTTAATTGTGGGAGGAGATCTAGCCGTCAGATCTTCCTGAAATTTGACCTGCAAGTAGAGATTTTAGTATACTACCTACGTGGCAAGTTTGAGAGGAGACTGAGCTGTAGATCTGTACCTATCATGTGTGAAAGTTCGCTAGTTTTTCTGCCGAGTTGTATCGGCAACGATATCTACTCTAGGTCTCGAGTTGTTAGCGACAGCTGGCTGAAAAGTATCCAGTGCGACATTTGTATTGCTTTGGGGAGTATTCTAGACGTAGATATGACTTTAGCGACCTACGTTGTATCCACGTCATGTGGTTGTTAGGTTCGCACTCAACGTGGCAAAGTGCGATCCTTGATCTGTAGAGTCGACTACTTGTCTAGCCTAGTCTCCGGTTTTTGGGACACGTTACGGTGCATGCATTAGAACCTTTCACCCAGAAGACCCACACGTGGATGAGTATGACGGCACCAAACATGCGATGTGCATGTGCGCCACCTCATCGGTCCGTGACGCTTGGGTTGCTAGGTTAGGGAGCTTGCACCTATCCTTGTTTTGTGTTCGAAACTTTTAAGCAAAGAGGAGTGACCTGTGTGGGGGCATTCGACCTGGGAAAAAATCCAAGAGATTGTTCGTGGAGAGTTCGTGGTGATCCTATGAGACTGAATCAGAGTTTTATGGATCGATATACCTTTGTAGTTGGAGTGCACATGTTGTGAGAGATGGACGAAGGACTCTACTTACCGCCCAGATTCCCTTTTCGAAACCCTTTCTCGATTAAACTGATGTATATGGAACGAGTTCACTTTCAACAATTTCTGATAGGATCCTTCGGGCATAACTTTACCGCGCAAGTCATGCTCTCGCTTGTCCCTGTGATCTTACCTGTTGTCACTTACGGTCAAGAATGGGATCTCACCGTCTTTATTCTCATCTAACGAAGGATGGATCTAAATCAGCTCTCTCCTGTAAACTTTAACACCCAGTGCGAGATAAGACACATCTGTCGACCCAAAGCCATGTACGAAGCCCTAGTAGTGAGAAACTTCGGAGAGGAATACTACCGAGAGATCATGTCATCACATATCCCGTTTGTCGTGCCCATGATCATCCAACGTTTTCGTGTAGTTATCTTGACCCTTTACTGAGAGAAAGAAAGTGCTTAGTTATCGAGGAAGTTAGAGAGAAATCTACGAGATACTAGTCGCTCTGCTGTGTATCGATCGCTAACCACAGCCAGAAGGTACGCCCTTGCTCAAAGGAAAGGCTCTCGCTACGACACCGTCTCTTCCTCTCAAGATCTCCTAATGTATCAAAAGATGAGTCATGGTCATTCCTAAGAAAGTTTCAACAGTTCCAACTTTCTTTTGTTCTGAGACGAGCTCTTGTAAATGCAAAACTTCTCCTTCTAAGTTATCTGACATAAGTTGAGTCCAATCATAGTCTATGTCTAATCCATCCAATCCATGTATTACAGTGTTTTCATATTTTCAGAATACACTAATTAGGTTAAGCAAGAAAATTCATTTCCATAATAAAGCTTTGCATAATCACCTAAGTCCACTTCAATTCATGCATTATAGTGTTTTCATGTATTCAGAATATAATAATTTGGTTAAGCAAGAAAATTCATTTCGATAATAAAGTTTTGCATAATCACCTGAGCCCACTTTAATTCATGCATTATAGTGGTTTTATATTTTCAGAATTTTTACTGAAAACTGTCAAGAACTCTGTAGAAAGAAAAAGTATCTTCGAAAGAATAAAGAAAAGGAATGCGAAACAATGAATAGCCAATAGATGGAAAGATCTCATCAAGCCATACAAGAGAAAGAGGGACCCAAAGGATCAAACAACCAACACCACGAAGAGAGGAAGAACATCGGGACTAAACCCCGCTATATGTAGCTCGAAAGTCATCTATCACTCCTAAAATATCACACACTGGTAAATCAAAACTCATGCATACAACGTGTGCACATGAAGTATCATCACCTACTGCAGTTGCTCTCATGTGGACCACTTGCTAAAGCTTTTTATAGAGCAATGGAAACACATTGTCTAAAGAACGTAGTGCAGAAAGAAAAAAAAAGTGATACCCATGACGCCTCTCATGATAGGCTCTAGCACAATCTCAAATAAAAACATCAAACTTCAAGGCTGATGATCTATATATCTCCAAGGCTAGGGGGATGAAGCGATGTCTTTCTTGCATACCCTTAGTTGGTTACCTTCGCTGTTGTGGCCATGCTTGCAGCCCATCTTAAGAGATGGGTGATCATATATGTCGTCATCGAATCTCATGTAGGATGTGTGATTGTAACGACCCAGAGAAACCAAATGTATCAGAAATAGTAAAGATCGTTCTCACAAAAATATAGTTAACAATTACACAAATCACAGTACAACAACGTCACAATGATAATTCTAGAAGTTCTCTGTTATTCTTATGGAATAGAATAATATCCGGATAAGAGTTTAAGTTTGATAAGAAACCAAACCCAAGCACAACTGACAAATTGAATACATACGACAATGAATAGTTCTTGATCAGAGACCCTTCCAACAACACAGATAAAAGATTCGAGAAGACAAAGATGTGAATGAATGAAGAATGCAAAATACTACTGAAATGTTACTAACCTTTTTCTGAAAGGACAAAAGAACACAAATTTCACATTAAGGCTTCAAGAATAAGCCCTTCTCTTCCTAAGAAGTATTTTTCCAACTAAATCCTCAAGTCTTAAAGACCCACTCTTATTTGAAGAAGCCGTCTTCAAGAAGAAGCAACCATCTTCCAAACTCTCTTTACAATTTAACTCATTCTCTTCACTTTCGTAGTAACTGATTTATTCTCAAATCTTCGTCTTAATCTCTCATTCGCGTACTACGCATATCCGTTTTTCACCGAAGACTATTCGCCGAAGTCTACCTACGAAGATCTTCGTCATTCAGATTTACTCCTGCAAAAGCAAGCTCCAAATATTCAGAGGAAATCGTCTTCGCCCAAATCATTCACAACATTTGTTCCGCACTTTTGAGAAATATAAACTAATAAATAAAGAACTGAAAATATGGAAAAAGACCCATCTTCAAAGGTCGGGTCGCTTATATACTCATCTTCTTAACCTAACTTCTTTTCTTCCTAAGAAGGCGGAAGACCTTCACTACCTTACGATCTATCTTCATTTTCACCGAATCTACAATCCTAAGCCTAACTGTGCTTTGAACTCTTCTAACTACACCTCCGCGTACGCTCGTATCTCGCTTATCTCTCTATCTATTTTCTATCGAAGTCTAGAAAGGCGCGCTTTCACACCGTCGGGGTTCGTGTCCGCCTGCACTGTGCGGTAACATAACTTAGTGAAAGTTACCACGGTAAGAAGTTGTAGAGTATATAAGGAGGAGTTGAGAGGGTGGAAGACACTCTCATTTTCCTGTCTATAAGTAAAGTGAGCATTGGAGATCTTGGGAGTCCTTGAGTACTATGTGATGCAATGTGGAGAGCGGGGTTAGAACTTGTTTGCAGGAACGCTATTAGAGGAACCGATGTGACCATAGGGTCAGAGTGTTGAGTGAAGTGAGCATGGGTATAATTGAATCTTTGTAATTAAGGTGCACTAGTAATCCTAGTCATCTGAGGTACCCTTGAGTGAGAGACAGGCCGGCATACAGACTCTTCAACCTTCGTCTTCAAATCCTCCTTTTCCTTTGTAAGTTTAATAACGGTGACCTGGTACCGTTCACGACTTCGCTGCAAGTCTGCCTTCTGATTCGCTAAGTCTTGAAGTCGCTTGGAGAAGCTCTTCGTCGACACCTTAAGCTCCTCTTCGTGTGTCTTCACAGTCGTCTCAACTCGTCACACTGGCGTCGTAGATCTTCGGTCTCCTTCTCGGCTTCCAGTCTCAACTTAGTCGCATTCCTCGCCTCTTCGCGAAGATTGTTCTTCTCTTCCCGCCAGTTCCGTTTGATGAAGTGTACAAAAGAAATCATCTCCGTCAGAGACATATTCTTCCATGCCTCCTCTTCATACTCAGTCCGGTTCTCCTCCAAAAGACGTAGCACCGGTACTACCACCTCATCGTCGAAGAGCATAGCCCTCCGAAACATATCCACATCGTCAAGTGCTGACCCCTCTGAAATCTCTTCGCAGAAGAGTGGCTCCTCCTCTATCTTGACCTCTGAACTGCTCAGCTCAATAGTCTCCTTCTTCCTCGTCTTCGGCTTCTCCTGAGGCATAGTCGGAAGACTTCTCTTCCTCTTACTCCTGCGCTTCTCTTCGTCTTCGTCCGCGGCTACTGGTACGTCCACCGCTGGTTCAGCACCCTCCTGTCTGACTTTCGTTGGAGCCTTCGGCAAAATCTCATGTGGCTGTACACCTTCGCTCGGCACCTTCTCTTCTTCTTCTCGAACAGGTGAAAGGTCTTCTCCTTTGATGTCTTTGTCTTCGTCTGGATCAAATCCCAACTGCTTATGCTCGCTCTCGTTCAGCCAACCCATTCTGAAGTAGAAGACGGAGACAAAACCGCCCAAGTAAACAAATCCTGATTGGTCCACAGACGCTGCACTTCGTCGTGGAAAATCTTCGCCCAATATGATCGCTTTTCTACGAACAAGTTCTCGAAGAAACACACCTTTCACGTTGACAAGTAGGTGGTCCTACTAAGACTTAGGATCAACATCACCGCTTCAGCGATCTTTCTCTTCACCGGGTTCTTGTATTTGGCTAACTTGTAGTCATTCGTTGGGTGACTCGAGTGCACAAAGAGTTCTCCATAGTCTGTTCTTTCAATCGTGTAAGCCTTCATCGACGAATGATCGAAGAGCATATCTCCCTTCTCGTCGGCTTCGTCCAGCAAGACCTTCGTCCAATTCTCCACTGTCTAGTTTCTTGACCTTGCATATCTATCTTTGGCTGCATGGCTTCAAATCTGGCTGATGAACTTGTCACACACTCGGGTCCAACCTCCCCACGTTAGGAAGCTTAAACCTAACTCCTTCAGCTTCGGCCGAAGGTGACGAAGTTCCTCCTGATCCAACTCAAAGACTCTAATCCTCGATAACTTCGACGTTACTGACATCATATCTTATAAAGATAGCTGTATTCGCTCTACGGGTTAGTTTTTGTCTAAATGCGCTAGACTTCGTCCGAGATAGTCTTTGCCCAAATGCGCTAGGCTTCGTCTGAATTCACTCTCTTCTTCTCAACGTTTTCTCTGAGAGTAGAAAACCACTACACGATAAAAACAAATTTGGATAATGAACTGATTTTCTGAGTACATAGTTAGCTTCAAACGTCTCACACATGCCGAATTCACCTCTCGTTCATCTCTACAGGCCTGACAATGGAGTACGTAGACCTTCTTCGCCCTCGCCTCTTGCGGTTCTTGTCTCTCTTCAGGAGAACCTATTCTTTCTTCGTAGTACCCTTCTGCGAATTCCACTAATTGCTCGTGAAGAGACTATTCTTTAAGAAGTCTTCTTTCTCTTCATCTTCTATCTACAGAGGTCTTCCGACGAAGACTCTTCCTAAGAAGACTCCTCTTTTCACAAATGATCTTCTTCACTAAAACTAAGCTATTCTTCTTCAAACGAACTTCTACATTTCAAGCATCTTCTATCAAAAATTGAACAAGTGGGCTCTACAGTGATAACCACATCTATCACAAAGACCTAATCCTCTCTCATCATGTACATATCAGCTCTCACTGACCATCTCGACAGAAGGACATGCAAACGATCTCTCCATGTCATGAGGAGCACGAGATAGCCAATGAAACAAAAGCACGGAGAAAGAAAACTTGTCTCGAACAATCCCAGAATAGTTCAGTGTGTACTCTCAATCACTCTCTTGACTCAAGAGGAACTTCATGAATAAAGACAAACGATGTTGTAATGACTGCATGTGTAGATCTCTGCTCTTGGCTAACCTAGGCATCCCATGTGGTTCAGTCATAGCTCTTGTACAGATTTCTCACATGAGACTTTATCCATGCGAGATAAATAACTGACCGCACATCAGATATGATGTGTCTCGAATCTATCTCGATCTTATGAGAGAAAGAATACCCTGTGGTGCCCACAAATTACAAGATCACGAATTTTTAAAATTTTTAAGATTAATAACTTGTTTGTATAACTGAAGAAGCGTTGTTACTTAAGATTACTGCTTCCTTAGAAGGAAGATGATCTTATGAGCTTTTTAATAAGAAGTTGACTTCTTCGGAAGACGACCGTCTTCCGGAAAACGTCTTCTCAGTTGCGTCTCCGGAAGACGGGAAGACGACGGCAAACGGGAAGACGGCGAAGGGCACCCATCTTCCGGAAGACAGCGACCGCGAAGGCCTAACCATGAATTTCCAGGTAAAAGAGTAGGTGTACCTACTAGGTAACACCAAGGTGATAGGAAGGTCGGGTAAGTCACCTAGGGTCGAAACCCCTAATCTGCGGGGAAGATGCGGAGGAAGCGCATTAGCGCATTCCAACTTCCCGCAGCAAGCACTGCTTGAGAAGATCGATTTCAGAGGGTGAGCTTCGAGTGAGCAGGCAGCGAGGTGAAATTGAGTGAGGATAGGATCGATTAGAAGCTAGAAGGAAGGCGAGGTCGAATTGCTGAAGCGCCGGAAGCATAGGGAGTGAAGAGCGTTCTCTGTGAACTCCCGGAAGCTGACATTGGAAGCAGCTGAGTAGAATCGGAGATGGGCGGTTTAATCGATTGAGGTGTAGACAGGACCTGACGACAGACGCAGCTCAGTGGAATCGCATTGGAGCTAGGACCAGAGCCAGAGGCGCGCGGAAGGTCGAAGACAACTAAGGAAGCAGACATAAGACTGTAGAGGTTCTTCCCATGTTCTTCTCCCTTCTCACTGCTTCTCGCCTCTGTTTGATATTCCCGGCGCTTCCCCGGTTGGTTGCAGGCAGCCTGATCGATTATCCCCATCCCCATTTTTCCTATTGTGACATTGGGTGCGGAAGCGCTGCTCAATTTCTGTCAGGCATCTTCCTACTTCTTCTTGAGTTCAATTCGAGCTTCCTACCCATCGTCCACAAATTGACGATCCCAGCTATCAGTTTTCCTACCTTTACTACCCCTCTACCCCCGAAACCTTGAACAAAAGACGCTTCGGAAGATTGAAACATCTTCGGAAGACGCTTCTGAAACTTGACTGTCTTCGGAAGTAGACTATAACCAATTCGTATCAAGAGTAGATTTGATTTGCTTTTGTGTTAAGAGAGGCTTGGTACGAATCCTGAGTGGCTTAGTGAGTTGTTTTGTTATTTCGAGAAGTTGGAAGTCGGGAACTAGGCCTGTGCCTCCCGGTCTTCCAAGCTTCTCAACTCCACATCTTCCTAGAGAGACTAGAAGACTGAAAGGTTGGCAAAATGAGCGAGAAGACGTGAGGGTCCATTTCGGATCTCTTCTGTCCGACCCATAGCAACCATTCCTTCTTCTTCCCAAACTTAGGAGAGAATCGTGAGAAGTCTTGCTGGCAGAATCTGGACAGAATGGTCGAGGGTCATGTCTTCCCACCGCGCAGTAAGCTTCTTCTGAGTGTGTACGAGAGGTGAGAAGTCAGAAGAACAGAGTGCAATTGTCTTGAGTCTGTTGTGCGGATAGATTGCGAGTAGGAAGACAAAGACATGTCAGACTAGTGAAGGGAAGCCTGACTTTGGGAGGTCTTCCGAGAAAGACATTGAATCGGAAATTGTCCCGGGGAGTCCGCACCGTAGGAGTCCGCAACCATCTTCTGAACCTGTTATGCACTCTATGTTTCGCGAATCTTGTATCTTCTGATAGGAAGTAGGATGTAATGCAAGGTGGGTTGTCTTCTTGGTAATCCATGCGAGGCCTTGTTTAGTTAGGATTGGTTAGATATAGCTCGGAAGACGACACCTATCTAGGAAGCACTGTTAGAATCCCGGAAGACGGAGTAGCTATCTTCTGGAAGACGAGATTCGTCTTCTGAAGAGTGGAAGCTGGACTGCGAAGACTGTGTTGCAACAGCGTGCAGGAATGACTGCTTGGAGGTCTTTATTGACAATCCTCAAAGTGGGATGGTGGAAGACCTGCCATATTGTTTCATTGCTATTCTCCCCTGGACAGAATCCAGAGATTGATGAAGCACCCAGCCTTAGGTGGAAGCGTTGGATGGACGTGGGGAGTTTACAATGGTCACGAAGTTCTCCTCAGATTGGCAATCAGAGGAGAATGAGACAATTGGTATCTCACGTCAAGAATGCTCAGTCACTTACTGCAGAAGAAGTTCCTACCGTAGAGGAGTTGAAAGCTCAATTTGCAACAGCGTGTTATTGTGGAATTACAACTAGGTACCAAGGAAAGCTCACGGTAGCTTCTCATGGAAGAGAAAACCGTCTTGAGCATAGCAGAGCACAGCAAACGATGATCCCAGATCTACGAACGATGATCTACGAACGATGATCCCAGATCTACGATGATCCCAGATCTACGATGATCCCAGATCTCCTCTAATCTCAACGAGGCTATAACAGAGAACAGGATCACAACTTATGGCTGTCTTGACTCAACACCGGCTAAATTGACAGGGAGTGAAGCTTCTGTACTGAGGATAATTTCTCTCAGAAAATGGTGCAATTCTCTGACGCAGATCTAAAGGATGAATCTGAGACAACCTGTAAGATTGAGGGACGGCATTCGTGGTACCAGAGTTACGAGGATGGACCTTCATGATATCAAACATGAGGCACCGACAGCTTCCCAACTTATCAAAAGCCGAGCTAGTAGTTCTGATAGGAGCAGATCAGGTAGAGATTGTCACCAAGCAATCAAAGTAGATAGTAACCAAAGTTGACTAGTAGGACCAAATATGCTATCTTAAGGGTGGCAGTTTTTCAGTGTCATATTAGTTAGGATACCATGTGACAGCATAGGTAGCGTAGGAGCAACAAGGTGGATGGCTAATTAGGAAGGGGAACCGCTTGCATGTGGGGTGACAACCTCCTGTCAGCGCCTTTCTCTCCATGGTGGTCGTCTCCTCTGATTCTCATGGCAGCGACATAAGTAGGATCGAAGAGTAGGAAATGGGGGGTGTTGTAGGCTCTGCACACACACACAGCGATTTGACGGTGCAGACGGAGAGCCCACCCAGACACATGATAGACATTATAGTGTACACTACACTCGATGTTGGAATAGGAGGATAACGCAGGAAGAAGTCTGCATTCTCTTACCGCCAGCAGCGATTCGGAGATGTAGATGAGTAGTGGACAGTCTAGGAGCAGGGAACGGCATCTTCGTACAGTCCTGCTGGTTAGACTGATGTGTCGAGGAGTAGGGACATAAAGTAGAGGGAGTGAGCTTCCCAACACCTATGTACCTTCTTCCTGGAGAATGGATTGCTGATTTGAGTGCAGAAGTTTAACTCGTGTCTTCTGGGTGGTGGATTTCCTTGAATTCGCTCTCAATTGTGCATGGGAAGTGTTCTCCTTGAGTGGCGGCGACTGTCAGCAGTTGTGGAAGTGTAGCTTGGCTCGTCCAGTAGAGCACTTAGGATCTGCGTACTGTAAATCCTCCTCGATCTCATCGATCAACTATCCCCCGATCTCTCAACTTCCACTATAGCCACCGATGAATCTGCAAATGTCGAGCCTGTCTCTCACTCAGGGGTCACCTCTGATGGCTTTGGTGGAAGCACACCATGAATCTTAAAGGGGAAAATGCTAAGTTTACTCATTCATACACCCACAAACTTATCAACTAAAATCTCCTTAAACACATCAACTAAAATCCTCCATTCTAACGACGCTCTCAAGTTCTCACATGCTAAAAATATCCCACACTCTCTATATTACTCAAGTTGTCATTACGACAATGTGAAAACAAGGATGAGGAGCTCTTCTCTACTCCTCTATTTATACATTCTAAGTTTTTACTTTGGTACCCTCTGGTAACTCAGCCGTAACTACTTTTACCAAGTTTTACTAAGATATTACTTAAGGTAAAAGCATTAATCACATGGGCTTCTTATCTTTTCACATGGGCTTATTCCTTCAAAGTTTAACAACTTCTAGAAGGATTCTGAAATATTCTCAAAGAATCTCGAATTTCCACCCCCCTCTACACTAGGACCCACTAAAAAGAAAACATGTGAGAGATTGATGATTACAATCTTCAAGGAGTATCTTCGCACTTTCATGGAGATCTTCTTGGATGATTTTTGTGTGTTTGGATCGAGAGAAGACCACTTGATATTTCTAAGGAAGTGTTTTCTGAAGTGTAGAGAACATCGTTTGGCTCTTCACCCTGAGAAGTGCTTCTTTGGTATGTCAAAGGGAATCTTGCTAGGACATAGAATTTCCGGAAGAGGTATAGAAGTCGACTGTGTTAAGGTGGAAGTCATCATGAAACTTCACCCACCTGCTAACCTGACTCAGTTGAGAAGCTTCTTGGGCAACGTAAGATACTACAGGAGGTTTATTGACAAGTACGCAGAGGTAGCAGGAAGACTCACTAAGTTGCTGAAGAAGGACGAACCATACATTTGATCTTCTGAGCAGCAGGAAGCATTCGAAAAAATGAAGAGGCTTCTGTCGGAATCCCTTATCCTAAGGCCACCTGATTGGGAAAGAGTCTTCCATATCTATGTGGATGTTTCTGCTTTCCCCATAGGGGTGGTGTTGAGTCAGAAAGATGAGAAGAAGAAGGATTATCCCATCTACTATGCGGGAAGACAACTCAGTAATGCAGAGAAGAAGTACTCGACAACTGAAAGGGAGTGTCTTGGCATGATTTACTCCTGTAGGAAGTTTAGACACTATCTTCTAGCCAACCCGTTTGTCTTCTATGTGGATCATTTTTCTTTGAAACATCTTGTAAAGAAAGCAGATTTGTCTGGTAGGATAGCTAGGTGGATTCTCCTATTCCAAGAATTTACTTACACAGTTGAGTACAGACCTGGAAGACAGCATGTTAATGCTGACTACCTATCCAGATTAGAGACGGAATGACGAGAAGATGAAGTGGAAGACGAGTTCCCTGACGAGAAGTTATTTTCAATTTTCGCAGAGACACTTTCATCTGAGTGGGGGCGTACCGCCTGCTTCCCAAAAGACGAGACTAGATCTTCTGATCCAGTCTTTGCGACTTCCACAGAAGAGTCGATCTTCAAGGACTTAAGGAAGTTCTTGGAAGACTAACAGTATCCCGAGGGATTGGATGCGGAGCAGAAGGCTGTCTTCTTACACAAGGTAGGTCCTTACGCCATCTTCCAGGGTATCCTGTTTCGGAAGGGACATGACGAGAAGCTAAAGAGATTGAGCCTTCAGAGATTAAACTAGTGATCACATGTCTTCACTACGAAGATGCTGGGGGTCACTACGGGCTGAAAACCACAGTGAAGAAGATGTTAGACGCCGGATACTGGTGGTCGACCATGTACAGAGACACTTTTCAGGAGATCAGGAAATGCGATGCGTGCCAAAGGGTGGGAAGACCGACAGCTACTACTAGGTGGCCTCTTACTCCCATTCTTCCACTTGCTCCGTTCGAAAAGTGAGGGATCGACTTTGTGGGTCCTATCGTCCCGGTGGCGAGAAGAACACGAGCACGGTACATTTTAATAGCTATCGACTATGCTACCAAGATGGTGGAAGGCGAAGCCACAAGAAAGAACGATGCCGCAGTGGTAGCCAGGTTCCTTTGACACAACATCATCACTAGGTACAGATGTCCGCTGGAATTAGTATCAGATAGGGGTACTCATTTCTTAAATGAGACTATCTCTCTCCTGACCCAATACTTCAGGATTAAGCATCGGAAGACGACGCCGTACAACCCAAAAGCGAACGGACTGACGGAGAAGTCGAACGGTCTTCTGTGTAACATCCTGAATAAGGTAACTGTTAACCATGCGTATGATTGGGACACGAAATTGCCATCTGTGTTATGGGCTTTCAAGATTTCACCTAAAGTCACAACCCAGAAGACGCCTTTCTACCTAACTTATGGCATGATATCTATTGTGCCCATTGAGTTAGAGGTCTCAACATACTGGTTAGCCGTATCCGAACGCATGGGAGAAGAAGAAAGCCAGGAGCAGCATCTTCTGAATTTTGTAGAGTTTGAAGAAGACAGGAATGCAGCTTTGGAGAAGACATACGAGGTACAAGCGCAACGTAAGATGAACTACAATGGCAAGCTGAGGAAGGTAACCGTCGTAGATGGGGACTTGGTTCTTCTCTACGACAACCGACATCCTAAGTTCCCCGGGAAACTTCATCTTCGCTGGATGGGTCCTTACCGCGTCTTGGAGGTCTTCGACAATGGCTCCTTGCAGTTGGAAGAGTTGGACGGTACACTAATGACCACTCGTGTTAATGGGTGGCGTGTCAAGAAGTACTAGACGTAAACAGAAGTGCCGAAAACACTGATGTTTGCGGGGACGCAAACATGTGAGGGTGGGCGTATGTAGTGCTCACAAATAACAGAATTCACGAATTTTTAAAATTTTTAAGATTAATAACTTGTTTGTATAACTGAAGAAGCGTTGTTACTTAAGATTACTGCTTTCTTAGAAGGAAGATGATCTTATGAGCTTTTTAATAAGAAGTTGACTTCTTCGGAAGACGACCGTCTTCCGGGAAGCGTCTTCTCAGTTGCGTCTTCGGAAGACGGGAAGACGACGGCAGACGGGAAGACGACGAAAGACACCCATCTTCCGGAAGACAGCGACCGTGAAGGCCTAACCATGAATTTCCAGGTAAAAGAGTAGGTGTACCTACTAGGTAACACCAAGGTGGTAGGTAGGTCGGGTAAGTCACCTAAGGTCGAAATCCCTAATCTGCGGGGAAGATGCGGAGGAAGCGCATTAGCGCATTCTAACTTCCCGCAGCAAGCACTGCTTGAGAAGATCGATTTCAGAGGGTGAGCTTTGAGTGAGCAGGCAGCGAGGTGGAATTGAGTGAGGATAGGATCGATTAGAAGCTAGAAGGAAGGCGAGGTCGAATTGCTGAAGCGCCGGAAGCATAGGGAGTGAAGAGCGTTCTCTGTGAACTCCTGGAAGCTGACATTGGAAGCAGCTGAGTGGAATCGGAGGTGGGCGGTTTAATCGATTGAGGTGTAGACATGAGCTGATGACAGACGCAGCTCAGTGGAGTCGCATTGGAGCTAGGACCAGAGCCAAAGGCGCGCGGAAGATCGAAGACAACTCGCGAAGCAGACAGAAGACTGTAGAGGTTCTTCCCATGTTCTTCTCCCTTCCCACTGCTTCTCGCCTCTGTTTGGTATCCCCCGTGCTTCCCCGGTTGGTTGCAAGCAGCCTGATCGATTACCCCTCATCCCCATTTTTCCTATTGTGACATTGGGTGCGGAAACGCTGCCCAATTTCTGTCAGGCATCTTCCTACTTCTTCTTGAGTTCAATTCGAGCTTCCGACCCATCGTCCTCAAATTGACGATCCCAGCTATCAATTTCCCTATCCTACTATCCCTCTATCCTCGAAACCTTGAACAGAAGACGCTTCGGAAGATTGAGACATCTTCGGAAGACGCTTCTGAAACTTGACTGTCTTCGGAAGTCGACTATTACCAATTTGTATCAAGAGTGGATTTGCTTTGCTTTTGTGTTAAGAGAGGCTTGGTACGAATCCTGAGTGGCTTGGTGAGTTGTTTTGTTATTTCGAGAAGTTGGAAGTCGGGAACTAGGCCTGTGCCTCCCGGTCTTCCAAGCTTCTCAACTCCACATCTTCCCAGAGAGACTAGAAGATTGAAAGGCTGGCAAAATGAGCGAGAAGACGTGAGGGTCCATTTCGGGTCTCTTCTGTCCGACCCATAGCAGCCATTCCTTCTTCTTCCCAAACTTAGGAGAGAATCGTGAGAAGTCTTGCTGGTAGAATCTGGAGAGAATGGTCGAGGGTCATGTCTTCCCACCGAGCAGCAAGCTTCTTCTGAGTGTGTATGAGAGGTGAGAAGTCAGAAGAACAGAGTGCAATTGTCTTGAGTCTGTTGTGAGGATAGATTGCCGTAGGAAGACGAAGACATGTGAGACCAATGAAGGGAAGCTTGACTTCGGGAGGTCTTCCGAGAAAGACATTGAATCGGAAACTGTCCCGAGGGTTTTTCCAGAGGCTACTGTCATCGTAGGAGCCCGCAACCATCTTCTGAACCTGTTATGCACTCTACGTTTCGCGAATCTTGTATCTTCTGATAGGAAGTAGGATGTAATGTAAGGTGGGTTGTCTTCTTGGTAATCCATGCGAGGCCTTGCTTAGTTAGGATTGGTTAGATATAGCTCGGAAGACGACACCTATCTAGGAAGCACTGTTAGAATCTCGGAAGACGGAGTAGCTGTCTTCTGGAAGACGAGATTCGTCTTCTGAAGAGTGGAAGCTGGACTGCGAAGACTGTGGTGCAACAGCGTGCAGGAATGACTGCTTGGAGGTCTTTATTGACAATCCTCAAAGTGGGATGGTGGAAAACCTGCCATATCGTTTCATTGCTATTCTCTCGTGGACATAATCCAGAGATTGATGAAGCACCCAGCCTTAGGTGGAAGCGTTGGATGGACGTGGGGAGTTTACAATGGTCACGAAGTTCTCCTCAGATTGGCAATCAGAGGAGAATGAGACAATTGGTATCTCATGTCAGGAATGCTCAGTCACCTACTGCAGAAGAAGTTCCTACCGTAGAGGAGTTGAAAGCTCAATTTGCAGCAGCGTGTTATTGTGGAATTACAACTAGGTATCAAGGAAAGCTCACGGTAGCTTCTCATGGAAGGGAAAACCGTCTTGAGCATAGCAGAGCACAGCAAACGATGATCCCAGATCTACGAACTGCTCTCCTCTAATCTCAACGAGGCTATAACGGAGAACAGGATCACAACTTATGGCTGTCTTGACTCAACATCGGCTAAATTGACAGGGAGTGAAGCTTCTGTACTGAGGATAATTTCTCTCAAAAAGTGGTGCAATTCTCTGACGCAGATCTAAAGGATGAATCTGAGACGACCAGTAAGATTGAGGGACGGCATTCGTGGTACCAGAGTTACGAGGATGGACCTTCATGATATCAAACATGAGGCACCGGCAGCTTCCCAACTTATCAAAAGCCGAGCTAGTAGTTCTGATAGGAGCAGATCAGGTAGAGATTGCCACCAAGCAATCAGAGTAGATAGTAACCAAAGTTGACTATTCCAGATTTAGTAGGACCAAATATGCTATCTTAAGGGTGGCAGTTTTTCAGTGTAAAATTAGTTAGGATACCATGTGGCAGCATAGGTAGCGTAGGAGCAACAAGGTGGATGGCTAATTAGGAAGGGGAACCGCTTGCATGTGGGGTGACAACCTCCTGTCAACGCCTCTCTCTCCCTGGTGGTCGTCTCCTCTGATTCTCATGGCAGCGACATAAGTAAGATCGAAGAGTAAGAAATGTGAGGGTGCTGTAGGCTCTGCACACACACACAGCGATTTGATGGTGCAGACGGAGAGCACACCTTGACACATGATAGCCATTATAGTGTACACTACACTCAATGTTGTAATAGGAGGATTATGCTGGAAGAAGTCTGCATTCTCTTACCGCCAGCAGCGATTCGGAGATATAGATGAGTAGTGGACAGTCTAGGAGCAGGGAACGGCATCCTCGTGCAGTCCTGCTGGTTAGACTGATGTGTCGAGGAGTAGGGACAGACAGTCGAGGGAGTGAGCTTCCCAACACCTATGTACCTTCTTCTCGGGGAATGGATTGCTGATTTGAGTGCAGAAGCTTAACTCGTGTCTTCTGGGTGGTGGATTTACTTGAATTCGCTCCCAATTGTGCATGAGAAGTGTTCTCCTTGAGTGGCGATGACTGTCAGCAGTTGTGGAAGTGTAGCTTGGCTCGTCCAGTAGAGCACTTAGGATCTGCGTACGGACGGTCTTATGGATAAGGGATCCCAGAAGACAGAGTAGTATGAGCAGCGAAGTGAAGAAGAAAGAAGCCTTCTTCCCACAGCAGAAGACGACATCCTCAAGAAGAAGACGGTGCAACTGTACACATGTTTGTTGTCTTCCTCTCCAAACTATTACAAGCAAGGATGGCTTGTTAGTCAGGATCCGAACTAGAAGCCTGTCGGAATCTTAATTTCCTCTTTTCATCTTGTTTTCTCTTGTTTGGATTTTCTCTTCTTCTCCATCTTCTCTCATCTTCCCCATCTTCTTACCTTCTTCTAGTGAGCTTCCGAGACTTCTATTGAGCTTCCGCGAAGGTGAATGTTGTTGTAGTGCTGCAGGAAGACCATTTCCGTAGGCAGAAGCCTGTGAAGGCTACAGGGGACATACACCCTGTGATTGATCTAACCCGTTGTAATGTGAGTGTGAGAGTAAGGTGTAACAGCCGTGCTAGTCGACTTCTGCGAAGCAGGACAATCTTCTGGAGGTGTGAGAAGACGAGTTGAACCTCCAGAAGACGAGAATTGCTTCGGGAAGACGATATCGAGCAGACCGGAAGAAGTGACCTGGAAGCAGGAAGATCGTCTTCCCGAGCTTCTCTGTGAATAGTTGTGTGATATTTTAGTTAGTAGTTGTTTGTTTACTTCCAGAGCACCTTTTTGCGTGTCTTGAAGACGCGTGGTTTTGTGAGAAGACGGGATTTCTAGCCAAAACCCGTGTGTTTGTGTGTTTGAACAGATCTTAGAACTTAGAGCAGCGTTACTTGTGCAAATCCTCTGTGGGAACGGGTTTAGGGTATACTAAATCTTGTATACTAAATGGGCAAAAGGAGTAATCCTGCGTCACTACATACCCATAGTATAAAAATGTGATATCCAACCAAACCATATCCGTAATTAAAAAATCTCAAAAATATACTCTCAAAAATAAAACCCTAATCCTCTAGAGATAAAAAAAACACACTAAATGTAGCAAAAAATCCTCAAAAATCTTAAAATATTTAATACTTACTAATTTATTCACAAAACATAAATATTCTAAAAATAAAAATGGAAAAATATTATGTAAAAAGATCTACACTAACTCTAAACTAAACCCTAAATCCCAACACACTCCACCCTCTCAACCTACACTCTCTCCTCCTTCCTCTCAACGCACTCAATGTGACTTAAGATTTTTATATTGCGTGCGATCACAAGCAAACGCACTCAATGCTACTCGAAGCAAATCACACTAAACACGCTCATTTGATTCAACGTGACCTAAGATTTTCACACTCAGTGCGATCAGGAGCAAACACACTCATCATGACTCGGAGCAAATCACACTATGTGCAAAGAAAATCATGATCGCATTGTCAAATGAGTGCTAATGTTATCACGATCACATTGTCAAATAATATGTGACATCTTATTTCTTCGTCTGATCGTAGTATACTCAGAACAACTCTCATCTCAATCGCACTATACTCCGTGCGATTGATTGTGATCACATACTACAGATCAAATCAAAACTCGTCCCTAAATTCTTGCACCTTTCACTGCGGGATTTAGTCCTCACACACTTCACTGTGAGAAGAACTAAGAAGAGAATTGAGAAAAGATCAATTCTTACCTGCTTACAGTTGAAGAATCAATTGCCTTCCAAATCGAATCGTTGACTAACTTGCTCAAAAGGCTCCAGTCTTCCTCTCTGCTCGTGCTCTCGGTCTTCCTCCCTTCTCGTGCACTTCCATTCTTCCTCTCTCTTGATTCGCACGGAGTTTAGTGCGAATCAAATTCGAACAGCACTATATTGAGCACGATTTTCATATCGTTCAACTCCTAGTATAAACAATCTCAGTCAAGTCCGCGTGAAATCACAATCAGCACTAGTCACTCATATCCAAGAGGGATAACGAGAAGGTGTTTCCATGCACTTGTGTCATCAACTCAGTCTCGCGGTCTTAATCCAAAAGAGGTCGATATCCTATGAGATACGCAACTTAATGAACCCCATGAAGGTACTCTCTAAACTCTCAATCATTCAACCTCTAGCTCGCACTTGGAGAAATCTCAAAACTTACCTAAACCCTAGCCTAAATCCACATCTCCTCTAGGGAACTTCTTCCGTTCTAACCTCGCCTAAACCTTGTCACTCCTAGAAACCTCTTCCGCGACGCATAATGCGACTCACTTATATGTACTTACAGATTTTGAACTAAAAATGTAATAGACAGAAGAGAGTCTTTAGAGCCAAGCAATGAAACTTCAACAAACCTTTTACTCAAGAAAAACTCGGTTACATATTGTCGAGTTTCTCGATAATTTCTTTTATTTCCTCAAACGACCTACCTGCTTTGTGTAATTCAACAAATAAAGAAGTATGTCTCTTTCTACTCTCTTCTTTCTCATGACTCTCTCTAGCTCCTTTCTTCTCTTCCAGTGTAAACTTTTCTATACTCTACTTTCTCCTTGATGCTCTCTTCGTACAGATTCCACACCCACTTTCATATTTCAGTTATTTGTTTGTCGCTAATCTCTCGATGTGTCTTGCACGGATTGAGGTATATCATGGACAATAGAAGTTCCTCGACTCGTCTCTCTCCTGCAAACACCACAAGAAGGAAGCGTACGAAAACAGCAACTTAGAGGTCGAAAACACACTCCAAAAGGTCGAAATCTGTCAAATTGACACTCACAAGCGGGTTTACTCAGATTTTGGACCACTCGTGACCTTCTTCGGCTTGTAACTCCTTCGATTCTTCATCCAATCAAACGATTTTTGGTGCATTTGGAACCGACTTCCCAGCGCGCACCTATTGCATTCTTCAGCACCCGAAATTATCGACCCATGCCAACCCGACGTCCGCTGACGTACTTCTGTCGATCTCAAATTGATCACAATAAACCCCTCACAAGAAATTCCAGCAATGCTTCCGCATTACCTCACCACCAAATCGATCAAGAACAGGTTCAAACGACAATAATCCACACATTGACCGATCACCCAACCAGAAAGAACCACTCTGCGCACGACGAAACGAGTCAAGTCAACGAGTCGAGTCAAGATTCATTTATCGTTCTATCTTCAGCAATATGACTCATCTTTTGCTCGTAACCTTCATATCCGCACTGAGAAATATCTATATCTCCATCATCTTTTTCTTCAAATCGGATATTTTCGGGATCATGACGAGGAAGAGTACTCTCCACTTGACACTGAGAGTCATAACCTAGGAACTCCTCTTCTGACCGTATTCCCTAGGAATACAAAGTAGGAGGATCAATGTTCGCCCGACTTCTCAAAAATAACATTCATCCAAAAGAATTGAAGTCATTTTCCATTCAGTTTCTCTTCCAACGTCAACCTTGTCAACATCTCATCTTCAGTAAGCCTTCCGCCTGTGCTATCCTGAATTTCTTTTGCTTTCTTGTACATATCTACGTATTATTCAAACTGTTTCTTCATTTCAACACCAATCACTACTGAGACTCCGTTCTTTCTTGAAAGTTGAGCGATGATAATCCCCAAAGAGACACTTCTCCCCACCAACTTTTGTCTCTCGTCTTGCACCGTGAAATGCGATAAAGTTCTCTTCATCCTCGATGTATACCATCACAAACAATACGAGTTGATCAGTAACAACCTTAGGTCTTCTTCTCGTCAAGAGAACCACATTCAGACACTGAAAATAGATCTCCATTCAAGACAAGCACATTCTCGCGTGAAATATCTCTTCCAATCTTGTCATAGTTACGAAACCAATCCGTTATTCTTACGCTATGAATACGAATGGAGATAATTGCACAAGACCGTGACAAAAGCTTCTCGAATTAAGTCAAGACTCAAGGAGATTTCTTGCTCGTCAATTTTTGCCATCTATGATTCAACATTGTAAGACTGAACGAAAGCGAAACAAATATCTCGTAAAATAAATAGATAAACATAATTCTAACCTCATCATAACACAGGAGGATGCAACAAGTACAAATAAACACTAAACTCATTCTAACTCATCATAAAGTGAGAAGATGCATCAAGTACAAGTGACCATAAACATCTAGAAGATAGAACAAAATAAACATAATCATAATGATAGAACCCATTGAACATACACTATAGAAATATACACAAGTGAATAACGTCGACGCACTGAACATACTAACTAAACATGAAATACACTAAGACATTAAAAATATCCTCGGATAACAAATCCTTCATTGATCTCATTTAAGTCGTTAAGGAAATGGATTCTCTTCATGGAAAAAATCTCTATGCTTATGATTGAAAACAATACAGATCTGCATGTCTTCAACTGGATGAATATACATCAGAGAGGCGGTTCTTAGTACTACATCATGGCGTGTAAATTCGAAAGAGAGATATCATTAATTCCAGCTTGTCTAACTCTTCCCTGTCTATTTCTCTCACAGCTCATCTCACGTCTTCTTTATCCATCCTTCCTCATTTGATCCGCAGATGTAAATCATCTTGTGTTGTGAATGTTATAAGAAATGATCTTTCCTCTCGTGGTGCTCGAGTCTTACCTTCCTCTTGAGATCCTCTTTTCTTCAACGTCATGTCTACACCTCGTTCACTGCGTAGTTCAAGAGAGTACAATACGATGATTCAGAGACATCAAATTTCGGATAAAGCTTCACAATTCTCACAGTCTCAGAAATTTCTGACTCTAGATGCTAATTTCATAATAATACGACCTAAATCTAAATCACAATCGGTGCGACTTGATCAGTCTTCCAAGAAGCTCTTGGAAGTAGAGGAAGCGGTCTTTTTCCAACTCCTCTTGATGTCTTTCATCAGCTTCTGGTTGCGGTTCCTGTCTTCCAAACAAGATAAAGTTTCACAGCACACTAAAATTTGATCCAAGTTAATCCAAATGCAACCAACTCTTGGCACACAGATCCAGAAAGCTTAGAACAATCGTTACTAAGATGAAAGATTTCGTTCCCCAAGAAGATTTACACTAGTTACGATGCTCTAAGTTCTAAGATCTGTCAAAACTCACAAACGCTCGGGATTTATCCAGAAATCTCTTGTTTTCACAAAACCACACGGCTTCCAGACCCTTCAGAAGGTGCTCTAGACCTTAACATACAATTACTACTTAAAATATCACATAATTACCCACTGAGAAGTCCGAGAAGACGATTACTGCTTCCAGGTCACGACTTCCAATCTTCCCACGTCGGCTTCTAGAAGCAATTCTCGGCTTCTAAGGGTTCAATTGGACTTCTGACACCTCCAGAAGACTGTCTCTACTTCGTAGATGCCAAATCACTATTCCCTATCACACATTGCTCTTATGATTTTCCAACGGGTTAGATTAATCACAAGGTGTATGCCCCCTGTAGCCTTCCCAGGCTTCTGCTTGCTGAAACGGTCTTCTGGCAGCACTACAATGACATTCACATTCCATACTCAAACGAAGCTTCGAAAACCAAATAGAACCATGGGAAGATGAAGGAAGAGAGGGAAGAACATAAAATCCAAACAGGAGGAAACAAAGAAAAAGGAAGAATTAAGATTTCGACAGGCTTCTAGTCCGGATCCTGACTAACAAGCCATCCTTGCTTGTAGTAAAATTTGGGAAGAAGATCAAAGATCTGCTTACAATCACACTGTCTTCTAATCGAGGATGACGTCTTCTGCTGTGGAAAGAAGGCTTCCTGCTTCTTCTGTCTTTGCTCCGACTACTCTTACTCAAGGGACCAATCTCCCATGGATAGTCCGTGCGTGGATCCGAAGTGCTCCATTGGATGAGACAAGCTTGGACTCTACACAGCTTCTGACAGTCACCGCCATTCAACAAGAAGGCTTCTCATGCACAATTGGATATGAATTTGATGAAACCCACTCCCATAAGACATAGATAGAGCTTCTGCAATCAAATCTGAAATCTCATCCTCGAGAAGAAGCTACATTGGCTTCTAGAAGCTTACTCCGTCCACTTTCTGTCACTACTCTTCGACACACCAACTTAGAACCAAGACTGCACGATGATGCCGTTCCCTGTCTATGTTGTCTACTACTGTCTTATCTTTGCGATCCTCTACTGAGAGTGGAGGTTCAGACCTACTCTATGTGTAACCCAACTCTGCGCGTGTAATGTGTGGGTATGTGTGTACGTATGTGTGTGCTAAAACTCTACACTGACATGGATTTTATACAATTGCCTTGAGTTGTAGGAGGCTATGCAGCCTCCTACGACTAAGAGAAAAAATGAGAACGAATCTTGTTCGTCCTTTACGATATTTAGTTGGTCATTCCCATGCTGGAGTGATTTGGCTAACTTTGCATGTTCTTGGTGGTAGATTCTTGACACTTTTTCCTGAGTTTAGCTTGGATACAAGTTCACTCGTCCTCGATTCTTAGTTCTACTTAACTCAGCATTGACATAATAGCGATTGTTGATTTCTTAAAGTCTAGTCTATTTTGTTGTTCAAGTTGCACCATAGTGATCAGTTTTTATTCTTGGGACGAGCTTGTCCTTGTGACTAAGTCTCTATGAGATTAGCGCTGGCGATTCGCTCTAAATTTTAAGGACGAGAAGAAACTGAGCAACCTCAGTTGAGACTCAAGCAAAAACTGTCATAACGAACTGAGCTTCTTCGGCCTATAGGGTACTATCAAGAGGAATCTGAGCATAACCTTCTGCAATTATCAAGGATAATTAATCATCTTCGGTCTTGTTACAACTTTAGTCTCTTTGTGAAACTATGTTTATCCTTGTTTATCTCATTGTGAACTATTATGGTTGACTGTTGAGATAATCGTGACTCGGTTCTTTCTTGACTAGAGCTTAGAGCAATTAGAAATAGAAATGTCTCCTTGATTCCACTTTCACATCTGAGATACAATTAGTTTCTCTCGAGGTAGACAATGTAGAGTAGATGAGAATACTACTATTGAATATTTTATTGTCGCACAGAAGGCAAAAACTGAACGTAACTATAAGCCTTGGAAGTATAAATGATCTCTTGACTTTGATCGGATATGCTTTGATCTTTTCATTGGACGAGTATTTTGTAAACTTTGCTCGAAAGGAAGAGGCTGAGGCTATTTTGCTCCAAGAGGGTCCAGACATTTGCGTCCCATGACCATGCTAGCTAAAATAACATACGGCAGTACTGATTGCAAAACTATTGGGAGATAAAACCTTAGAGAAAATCATGACAATTGCAAAAATGACATGTGATGAAGCTATGCTAACACTATATCTTTTCGTCAATTCTGAAACTCTATAAGATACTCTATTTTATTACCGACGACACAACGACTTCAATATATCAAGACGATAAGAATTGCATTGAGATTAATTTTTGTATTAACTAGATTTTCCATGAGGAATTGGATAAGATAAGAAAGTCTACTTTCTTTGGGATAATGATGAAAGAGTTGACTTATATACATATGATGGATGATCTTGTGGGTTTTGCTACCTTTTTGGATGAAGACATAGTGAAGTTTGTTTTCTTGGGTTGTTGCATATGCAAGTGAAAGACGAAGCTATCACTTTTGCTATAAATTAAATTTGTCTTAGTGCTAATTGTAACATGGATTCTAACCGTACTACGGGGTTGTGTCCGGATGATGTCAATACCATGATGCTCTTAGATGTTCGTCATGGATTTACATTGCGTTTGAAAAGGACTGCTAATCATCACATGTTTTTTTGAGGATCGCACACCAAACTAACAAGGCAAGTCTAGGTGCAGCTAAGACTCTTGGTTGCAAGGAGATAATTGACTATGTGGATAATATCCTTAAAACTCTTGCATCTCATTTTCAGAGCAGCTCTAATCACAAGTCAAATCTGTCATATGCATTATTGCATGAAGCTTTGAATGATGCATGAAAGTGCATGAAAAGATACCTTAAGATCTGATTGCTTAGTCGTGGGAAGGCTATTACCACTATACCACTGACAGAAAATCCATGACCTGATTTCTCTCAATCAAAACTTCACGAATCACTTTTCTTGAGTGATCTGAGAACATATGCATAAACATCTGCCAACCAGCAACAAATCCGATACTCACGAGTTTGCTGGTTTACTTTCAGATTGTGGTTAAATCTGACCATTGTGTTGCAAAATCTTTTTTCCAGAAGCTTAGGTCTTACAGAATGTTATACATTTTGTATCTTTTTGCTGATATTATAGGTAGCTTGGCGAGATTGAATTCAAACAAGTCTTTTCAGAATCTCTAATGTTGACAGTTCTAATATAAGTTCTTTAGTGAATACTACTATTATCGATATTGGTGTTAACTTCTTAACGGAGACCATAGATCTCAAATGACTGCCTTCTGAACAAAGACACAAGATATCATATTTTTCCAAAATATGATCCTCGAGGTTGTTATATGAAGCGCCTTCAATCTGAACTAAGAGATAAAACTTTTCACTCAATGACTTTGGAGAGAGATTGCATTGACAAAGATTTGGAGAGTGCTATACTTTTCCAAAAAGATTTTTCTAAAGTAGTGTGCTCTACTTTAGAGGAGAGGTTCGAAGATAATTCAATTATTAGTTGTTTTAAGGTTCTGAATCTTCTTTTGATGCTTTCAGCTGCTTTAGTAGTGAGGGAAATGAGATGCGAGAGAGATAGAGTCTCTTTGTGATTTCTTTTGGACAGGATCGTTCATCCGGTTCAGGTGGAACTCAAAAAGCTCTCATTTCATCTTTTGCTATTGGAGATGAGTTACGATTTTTTAAGATTCACTGAAGATATGAATGGGTAGAGTAACCATTTAACCACTTGTGGTTTATGTTGTCTGGTGATCAACTGTAAGAAGGTCAATATATCTGATTTGATTCCTCTGACCAATATTGTACACATTCAGTGGTTTCCACTGCCGTATATGAATGAACATTTTCTGTCCATAATTCTATCCACACAAGTTTAAAAAATAAACTACAAACTAAACACCTTAAAGTCACAATGCGGGTGAGTTTAGAAGGTAGTGGAGGAGACGAGGAACTTTTGTCTAAATTGATTTCTCTTTGGAAGAACAACATAGAATATAGACATTTATATGTGCATCTTGCTATGCAGTTCTACTTCTTCAGATCAAGGTTCTTGTTGTGTTACCTCTCCAGTGTCTAACAGTTCATTGTATGAGAAGAGTTGAGCCATTAAGAATATTTGCTTTTCTTTGTATGTGAGCATTTGTGTGTGGAAGGTTTTTGGAACCCTCTCTAGAGTACACTTTCCCGCTGTATTCCAAAGGGGGTTGGACCTCTTGCTCCTGTAGGGGTTCACGTGTTTAATTAGCGCTAGAGATATTCACATCTTACTGTGTATAATACTTTTTAAGCTCAAGTTCCCTTACAATAGGAAACAAGTATATACTTATCATCCTAAGTTTTTTACTTTTCACTTTATAATACACAAAACACCGACTTTCATATTGCATTAAAGATTCGTGCTTACGGAGAACATCTCCATGGCGTAGTACACACAAACATACCACATGTAGATTGTAGAAACCAAGAAATGAGGAGAACAAATTTTGGACTTTCGAAAGAAAATTTTTATAGTAGGAAAAACACAGTAATTATATCTGAAAGGCATATCTGGACTTTTCCATTTACGGGTTAAGTCTGGCTCTTTCTATAACTGTAGGTCCAGCTAACATATAATAATTTAAAATTAAATTACTTTTTACCAACTTAAGACACACGACAAGTGCGGAACAAAAAGCGGGCAATTGGACCGGAGAGTACAGTGCAGACGGATAGTACAGATCAAAAAATAAGTGTCAATTATCAATGTCGGATATAGATTATTGATAAAGTGTTAAGTTAACTCAGTAAATATTATATGATATATATATATGAAATAATTTTTGAATTAAAATTTATTTATAATCTACATTTTAGATATCACGTGCCAAGTATATGTAGTAACTTCTGGACAAAACCCATAAATCCTCTAGGTGCAAGTGCACTTCAAGAGCCATAAGTCCGGCTTCCTCTCCTGTAAAAGAATAGATTTTGTGTCAGCTTTAGTTTATCAGCAAGAAGGGTTAGGCAATAAATTAAAGCGCTTTGCATTATCCCCTCTTCCGAACTTGGAAGAGGTGATTAATGCAAAGAAGTTTGTATTAGAGTGATGGTTCATTCTACAATCTTATCTTCTAAACTTGCGGATGATGGTTAAGCAAGAAAGTTCATTTCGCTAATAAGGCTTTGCATAATCACATGAATAATTCGAACTTTTTTGCCGCTTCTTGATTTTTGAGAGCCATAGCGGAAGAAACTCTATCCAAAATGACTACAACACTCTCAATCTCTTCGAAACTCCCCCCATCTGACTTAATCTCTTCACATACTTCGTACCTACTTACATCTGTCTTAAACTCTTCACATACAGAGCTCATTTTTTCATGCTCTCGTTTTCAAGTTCTTTCTGCCACCCCTCCACTACTCGACATAAATTGAATATTATTTCTCAAGAAGTGAGTGGTTTTTTGCTACTCACATGCCCACCATCATACCAAGTTACACGTTATTTGAGTAAGCATTACTAAATAATCTCCACGGCCATGTTTGAGATCTCCCTCAGGTACCTGTGGATGTAGGATGTAGTACCGTCATAAAGTTGGACGTCGTAAACTGCACACACTAGCCGTCGATGTGTTATGATAAAGATTCTTCCGTCCATGAAAGAATAATTCTCTTTAAATTTGACACCCCCTACTAGCGCTATCGAAACTTCAGATGTTGAAATGGGCTGTTACCAATGCGGGCTCCTGTACGGCTAGCTTGAGGCTTCTATATTATGGCCATGACAGCTTTCATTTCAAGCATTTACATGACACTAGTTGGATCGATTGTGGGATTGCCACTCCTCGGAGGATGGCCTCGAAGTACTTGTTTTAAGTCCCACTCTGCACGTGAATTCCTAGGAGCAATCTCCCCAAATACAATTTAGTACAGAGCACCTCCAAACATAAACCACTAACCTAAAAGGGCTCGGATATATTTACGAATTCGTACGTGGTCCGGATCATGAGAAGAACTGCAAGACCATGTCGTCCGAGTCCTTTCCTTCTCTCATTCACGGAGGGAGTAAGTGGCGGCTGTGAAATATATATCATCAGTACAACATCAACTTTCGGTGAGAAAGAGTGGTAATCACAGGCCCATCAGTTGCATGTTTAGATATAGTCCTCCTAGTAGATGACTGTAGAGTGGGTACAGTAAGTATAGCCTTGGCCCTCTCGAAGACGTCAGGCCTGCTGATCTCGTGGATGAGCTGAGCAACTGATGTTAGCACCAGAAGTTTCTCGAACTTGAGCGGGAGGAGTAGTAAAACTTCGAGTCGAACTTCGTAGGACCAGGACCCACAAGAAGAAGGAAAGAAAGGGGTGTGTGAACCACACGAACTACTGCAGTTCTGGATAAAGTTGATTCCTATGGTAAATGTCAAAGCTGCTGCGCGGTGCTTAAGACGTGGGTGGCCATGGCAAGTTTCAGAATCTCCTTCACTCATGCTACAGTAACCGCCAAGAACTTCGTCAAAACATTCTTTCTCCACTCTGCAAAATTCTTCTTCACCCTCAAGAAGAAGAAAACAGATCTCATCCGACCCAACTTCTCCACATTCAACAGACCTTTTCATGAGAGAAAGAAAAGATTCTGAAGAAAAGATGAAAAGAAATTATTTCTCAAGTGTATGTTTCTTTAGCTAACTGAGACTCTTTTGAAACAATACGATGATGCTGTGCTGACTCTCAAACATTTTGTGAGACAAGGTGATGGTCTTCAAGAGTCGATATCTGCACGAACTGAAGACAAAGTGAATTTGGACCACCTTCCAGAACAATGCCAGTTGATGCACCATGTCCAAAGTCTTCCAACCTCACGATGAATCAGCACCACAAGCTGGGATAATGCTTACTGCAAACAATCCTCAAAGATATCCATGGAGGGTTGATTCCAGCATCCGTTGTTCACGTCTATGTCCAGCTTGCAACAAACTGTTCGTACCAGTCATGTCCGTATCATGCCACCAGCCGGCACAAATTGAGTCCATTCCAGTCTTTCTCTTTGCAAAAGTTAGGATAGTACCGTCGCAATAAAACACTTGTTGCGGAGAAAGGTGCCATGGTAGCATATCATTCTTCCTAAAGAAGGGAAAGAGTGCAAAAACACACACGTGTAGCTTAGACAAGAGTATACACATACGAATATGACACGAGAAGAAGAAGCTCACATGGAATCGACTATCCATGTGAATATCAATGTGATTCTGCTTTTGCTACTGCTGGCCTCTCCGTACCATCCCAACACCCGAGAAAGAGGTAAGTCTACAGGTAGCGTAAAGTTAGGGGCGTTGGCCCTCGATTTCTCCTGAGCTTTGAGTTTTTTTTGTTTTTCATCTACCTCGTGTCTCTTTTTGTGTTGCCTTTCGCCTTGTTCTACGGTCAACTTTGGTTAGCTAGTAGTAGGGGTGTCAAAGTTCGGGGGAATTATTCGCTAACGGGCGGTGGAATATTTTCTGTAATTCAACGACGGGATTGTCTAAGTTTAACCACGGTTAACTTTACGGACGTACTACATCCTATAGCCACGGCTATAAGAGAGGACGTTTCAAACTTACCCGTGTTATTTATAAAGTACATTGTGCTTAAATGTGCACATACTTAGAATGATGAGAGATACGTAAACAAAAGTGCGCATTCAATCGATCCTGAAGTAGTGGAGCGAGTGATAGATCGATCTTCGAGTGGACAAGCATTTTTTGAATAACAAAAGCGACACGATGACTAGTATAAAGAAGTGACCAGTATAAGTGATGTTGAAGTAGACTCTCCTCGCAATGCGATGGCTCCGAAAAGTTCAGAGGTGTTGAAGAAATCACGCATCCGTTTGAATCTAGACGATTATGATAATTGCTTATATCGAGGATGAAAAAAATTTTGCTGCACTGCACGGAGCTGGTCGAAAGACCAAAATTGGCACGGGACAGTGCTTGAGCAAAGCCACTGCATTTGACATCATGGCAGCACAACTTTCTGAGAAAAATGGATTTCTTGTTGTGACAGGTGTAGAATTGAAAAAAAGATTTGACAGATATGTTGACATGTACAAGAAAGCGAAAAAGATTCAAGATAGTACCGGAGGAGGATTGACAGAAGACGAAATGGTGCAAGGACTGACTTTAGAAGAGAAGTTGAATGAGAAGTGTCCTCACTTTTATCGCATGAATACTATTTTTGGAAGTCGTGCGAACATTGATCCTCCTACTATCCTTGCATTTGGAATTCTTTCGGAAAAAGAATTTATGGGATACGATTCTTAGTTTCAAGCGGAGAGTACTCTTCCTCATTTTCAAGCAGAGAGTACTCTTCATCGATCGGATAGTACATTGCAGACTAAAGAAGGCGATGAAAATGTGAATATTTCTCACTGCAATGAGGATGAAATGAGTCCAATCGATGAAGAAGGAGGTGGTGGAGACGAGATGAGACCAGATGGAGAAGAGGAGATGAGCCGAGGAGCAGTACCAGAGTCTGTGCAGAAAATGTCTAGAATCAGAGATCAGGTGTCAGCAACAACAGGGTGAATATAAAAGGAGGAGTGTTGAATTTGTATGAGGAGAGTATAAGAGAGAAAGCACAATATAGGAAAGTGTTCCTTGAATACAGGATGGCCTCCTTGGAAGAGAAAAAGAGATCGAGAGAAAACCACGAGAAAGAACAGAGTAGGAAAAGGCATACTTCTTTGTTTGTTGAATTGCATAAAGCAAGAAAGTCATTCGAGGAAATCAAAGAAATTATCGAGAAGCTCGATAACATGTAACTGATGTTTGGGAGTAAAAAGTGCATGTACTTGTATTGTTCATTTGTACTCCCATCTACACATTTTGAATATTTAGCAGAAGCTTGTCGATCGGGTCACCTAAGGGTTTTTTGCAGAGCGTGTTCCAAGACGAGGTAGAGAGAGATGAAGACCACTCAGTGCGATTCAGGGCACACCTGGAGATAAAGATACTAACGGAGTGAAGAACATATGCATCAAGTGAGTTCAATACTCTAGATGTTGTTATTGGTTGTTTTATCTCGATTCGTTGTTTTATCTTGTTTCTTATTGTTTGGTTTCAATCGCACTGATTGGTACGAGTCAATTGAGGATTTTTTCATAGTTTTGTCATACGTGTCGCACTGAGTGTCCACAGACGATTAGTGCAATTCAGAATTTCGAGAGCACTGCGATTTAAGTTTTGGTAAGTCCGAGAAGGATTTATGGTCGCACTGAGTCGGGGAAGGCACAGCGGGTCGCACTGAGTTGGGGATAAATGAGAACTGATATCGATGAAATCTCAGCGGGTCGCACTGAGTCGGTCGCACTGAGCCTGGGATAAATTTGGAGCGGGTCGCATTGAACCGGAGATAAATTCTCAGTGGATCGCACTGAACCGCTTCGACATACCCGAGTCGCACTGTTAGCACAGCGGGTCGCACTGAGGAAGGGGATAAAAGGAGATCGTGTGATTTAGGATTTATGGTCGCACTGGAAGCACAGCGGATCGTAGTGAGAACAGGAAGCACAGCAGGTCGCACTGAGGAAGAGGATAAAAGGAGATCGTGTGATTTAGGTTTAGGTCCGCATTGAGGAAGGGGATAAAATCTCACTGTGTAGTGCGATTTGGGTACTGCGATTTAGTGTTGAGGTCGATTTAGTGTTGAAGGTCGCACTGAGGGTCGCACTGAGGAAAAGTCGCACTGAGGAAGAGAAGCACAGCGTGCGATTTAGTGTTCAGTGTGATTTAGGTGTACTGCGATTTAGTGTTCAGTGCGATTTAGGTGTACTGCGATTTAGTGTTGAGGTCGATTTAGTGTTGAGGGTCGCACTAAGGAAGGGAAGCACAGCGTGTGTAATACGATTTAGGGTTGACGGTCGCACTTAGGAAGGGGAAGCACCGCGGGTCGCACTGTGCAGGGCGATTTAAGGTCGCACTAAGTCGGATCGCACTGAGTCAGCACTTAGTGCTCTAAATCGCACTGATCTTTGTCTTGCGACCTCTGTTTTGATATCTTCGTTTCTTGCGTAGATTAGTGACTTTTTGTCGTGTTTGTCTTTTCTTAACTCTTTTAGTACAGAAGATGATACGCAAGATCGCATAAAGTGACATCGGATGGATAAGCATGACATATGGCGAGCGATGAACGGGGTAGATGAAGAAGCAGTCAAGAAATTGAGCTTGTTGATAGCGTTATCCTTCGATTTTGCTCCTCCATATGTAAGGGTTATCTTTCTTTTTACATGTGTTTTCATGCTTTGTTGTTTTCTACTCTTTTATGTCCTCGTATAATATTCTTATATTTGAATTAACATTGTGAATTACAGTTATATTGTGTAAATCCTTTTTGCATTCTTATGATCCCGGAACTCGGATTGCGAAGGTGGGGTCAACTGAGATACAGTTCACTCTCGAACTCATCAGGGAAGCTTTCGTAATCCCTTCTGGTGTTACTCCAATGTCATCTTTTGTGAGACATGTGCGAATTGCAGATTGGTTTCCTGAGTATGACAGAGTAGGAAAGCGTTATTTCGCGAGGGAATGTGCTTATGAGGAGTGGAGAGCCGTGTTTCAATGTCTCAATGTTGTTCTTCTTGCGAGGAAAAGACCAAAAATTTTTACAGTGCAATTGGTATTATATGTCAAGTCAAAAGTCGAGAGTCTGGAAGTAGATTTTGATTGGGCACAGTTCATGTTGGAGAACTTGGAAGGAGAGATTTTACATGTTCAGAAGCATCTGAAACAACAGAAGAAAAGTGGAACCCTGGAGATGTTTTTGGGGATGGCTCTAACTCACATCATCATTCATGTGAGAATCTATCGAGAAGTAGTGTTTGTATCGGTCCCACTCGAGCAATCTCATCTGAAGACGCACTTCGGCAAATTGAAGTTCCCGTACAGGTCGTCGTCAGAGAAAGTGAAGTCCCGGAGGAGCAAACTCAGCCTGAAGCCGAAGATCAATTTGAGCCTGAAGTGGATCTCGGACAAACTCAAGAAGGAGAAGATGATTTCGCAAGTACTGTCTTGCATCGCTCTTTTTTCTACAATGAACCCTCTTCGGTTTGAGCTTTTCGATCACCTGAGTTTACATTCTTCTTTTGCGGTTTCGGATAGCATATGCGATATATTTCTAATCAGCCTTAGTTTAGATTCTTTAATTGCCTTTGAGTGCGGTGTAGAGTCTGCACTGAATTTACAATCGACTTTGAGTGCGACCGACGCGCTGAGGCGATAGATTTTCACCTAAGCTTACAGTCTACATGTCGCATTGAGTGCGGGATAGTGTCGCACTCAGCGCGATTTGCTATCTTCCATAGGCCCACTCCTTGCAGAGAAAGTTTTGCTGGGGACTAGACGTCGCACTGAGTGTCCATAGGCCGCACTCAGTGCGATTTCGGATCGCACTAAGTGTCAAGAGGTCACACTCAGTGCGATCTCGGGTTTGCAGTCAGTGCGGCCAGTCTCGACGCTATCGTGTCAGATTTTGCACGAAGGATGTCCAGGAAAACGCGAGGTTCCTGGCTATGGAGATGTTGTGTGCTGAAACAGAGACAAGACAGAGAAAAACAACCACAAAAACAAATGCTGCGATATATACCAACTCCAAATGTATGTACACTGCCGGTTCTTTCTCCTAAGAGCACAGAACAAAGAAACAGACCAGAGCGGTTTGTAACCTGCTTCAAAAGCCCCTAAAACAACCCCTGAATCACAACCCTGACCCAAAACCACCGAAGCGTAGCTCAAAGCAAGAGAAACTTCCCTTTGCTAACAAATAGAGCCACAGCAGTATCACGCGATCCAAACCCAAGTCCAAACCACCTCCATGTACAAGTTCTTAGCTAAAGCTAGCTACCACAAGCTGTATATAGCCAACCATAACTCTAACGAACTCAAAAGAGCAAAACCCGTAGCGAAAAAACCGAAAAAGACCTATCTGAGAACTTCCTCCTTTCGCCGAACGGACTTCAGATGTCGATAGGGTCTCCTCCACTGACTCCGTTAACCCAAGAAACCTTCAGATCCGACTCCCAACAGCCGAGATATCGTCGATTTTTGGTCGCAGGTGATCGAACCTTCAAAAATTGCTCCCTGCAGCTTAAAACCACACACACCGCTCAAACGGATCGCTTGATCTGATATCTGTCTTCTCTGGCAGGTAGATCTAGCTATAACGAACCCAACGAGACTCCAAACAAGCAGTTTGGAGTTCCCTTTGCAAAACCACGTAAGAAATTTGGTCGCAGGTTGCAAAAAACTAACGTAAATGGACTCCCTGCGGCTCAAACTCGCTCATCTCACCCAAACCAACAATCCAATCCACGTATTGTCTTCCCCTATGCGTAGATGAAGACTTCCTGGTCGCATAGGCATCAAGAAGGAAGAGCTTGGCACACCGATCGCGAAGAACAACCCAATTTTAGGTCGCATGCGATGAAAAACCTGTCGCAAGCGCTCCTTGCGAGTCAATTTCACTCAAAACTCCTAAACCGTCCGATGAAACTTGGTATCGTCTTCAATTTCCTGTAGAACTCGGTGTTCTGATCTCGATGGATCCAAAGACAGCAAGTTTGGACTCCGAAACGGTCGGAACGGTCCAACTCTCCTTCACAGATAACTGAAATCTCCAAATCTCTTTCATGCGTCTCAATTCCTCTCAGTACACACACCCCGATCCGCCTCTTCCCAAACCGTCTTAACTTGTGCATAGCCTGCACAGATCTGAACCCAATGACACCTTGTGCGCGTGTATTGGACTTCCCAATTCTCCAAACCGTCCACCGACAAGTCGCAGATGCAAGCTAGCCCCTAAGCTGCTCACTTGTGTCAGTCTCTGTACGTACGAAGTTCTCTCTGATAATTAATGAAGCAGACCCCTTGCGTCTTTGATATAGCGCCTTAAGCCTCAAATACCCAGTCAGCAAGTAAACTAGGACCTAGCTTGATTTTCCATTCTTTCGAATCGCATAACTTCTCCAATAAGTGTCCAAATGAAGTAGACAAGATGCCCATAAAAGCCCGAAGCGCCCTACCCTCGACTTGATTTGAAAGATCTTCTCTAGCAAGTACCAAGTATCTCATCTGCCACAATCCAACCGGCATAATCAGCAAGTCTACCATCCACTTGAAGTGGATTGCCAACGGATAAGTCAGGTGTGATCCGTCACGATGTCGGATGTTCGAATACATCTGACATGTCAAACAAGACTCCACAAAAGATACAATATCTCTGTACATGTTTTTCCACCAAAACCGCTCTTTCATCTTGGTAAAAGTGACCCAAATCCCTGGATGTCCAGCCCAAAGACTCTCATGAAACGCCTTGAGCAACTTCTGCTGATTTTCTTTGTCGCAAATCACTCTTAGCAGTACCCCACTTTTCTGCTTCAGTCGCTTTCAAAGAAACCCATCCTGCAACATGAAGTTGTAGGCCTTCCTTCAAACTTTCCGAAACCTCTCATCTGTCCAAGCTGTCTGCTTAACCATCGTACTAAGGTACTTTCCGATGTCAAGCAAATCATCATCATACAATCCTTCAACAAACAACTCATCTTCTCTTCCTGTCTATGCAATTGAATAGAACTTTGCACCCACGTCGTCAATATCTTCAACCATCTCATCCTCCCCATCATACCGAGCTCGAGATAACATATTTCCCATCGGATGATCCTTCCCTGCGATATGTCTAAACTCTGAGTTCAACGACTTGATATATCCGATCCATCGTAACATCGCAATATCAAGAGTTGAACAATTCATGATCATCCCTAACAACGGCAAACAATCAGTTTCAACCACCACTACTGCTCCAATCAAATACTCTTTCTCAGTTTTCATAGCTGAAACAATACCCCACAGTTCTCTCTGCACTTGCGAGTAAGCACGTTGTCGAGCACTTAACACCTTCGCTCCGAACCTAACCGCAAACCTGTCTCCATCCTCATCATCCTGTCCGACTGCCCATCCAATTGCAACTGGACTTGTATCCACAGTAAGAACCACCGGCCTAGCACCCTTGTAATCAATCCTTCCCAGAACTGGAGGAGATGATAGTAAAGACTTTCGCTTCCTTACCGCATCAGTATGCTCTTCCTCCCATCTGAACTTATGACCCTTACGCAACAATCCATACAACGGATCCGCCACATGCGCACAATGAGGAATCCAAATGTGATAGAATACACAAGCACCCAAAAATCTTCTTAATTCTGTCAGCGAGTTGCAAACCTCCTTCATCCTTCCAGTCGCATCCACCTTGTTCGGATCTGACTTCCGACCAAACGATCCACACAAATGACCAACGATCAAAACCTCTCTAACCCCAAATGTAGACTTCGCACCTGACAACGTAAGATGAACTTCCTCAAGTCGAGATAAGATCTTCTCACAGTCTACGATGTGATCAGTGACGTATCGCCGACAACCCCTCTGATCTAATGCTTCATCCTTCTCATCTTCCACACATCCTTTGATGGGGATTTGATGTCGCAATCAGTGCGATCAGTCTCGACGCTGCATGGAACCGAGAATTCACCGTCGAGCAGACTTTCTTCGCGTTTAGATGCGCTGAACCCTCGCCATCATCGAGTAGGCTTTCTTCGCGTTTAGGTGTGCTGAACCAAGAATTCATCATCGAGCAGGCTTTCTTCGCGTTTAGGTGTACTGGAAGATATTCTCTGAGGATGAGGACTCGGACTTGTACATATCCTCTATCCTAGTCGATCACTACGGGATCGCATTGACTGCGGACTCAAGCACCAAATATCCTCTATCGCACTGAGTGCGGTAGTTGGGACTTTCGGATCGCACTGAGTGCGCTTAGGTGCGTTTGCGTCGCGCTTAGTCACACTCAGTGCGATAGTCATACTTTGACATATTGCCACTTGTTTTGACTCTTTTCTCTTGCATAAGATCATCTGGAGATACATCTCACCGCAAATTGCCGAGGAAGAGGTGGACATGAGTCTTGTTTCGAAGAAGTTGGAGGAGAAGCAAATTGACATGCAACTTGCCTAGAAAAAGAAGGAAGAGGAAGAACTCAATATACGTCTGTCGACCAAGAGGATCGAGGAAGAAGAGTTGACTTTGAAGATGAAAGAGACATGATTTACAGGAGAGACTTCAGAGTATGGAGGAATCGTTTCACAAAAAACAAGAAGAATTGTAAGGCTTGAAGGATGAGGTGGGACGCATACGATCTTCTAAAGCTTTTTATCCTCGATTGATAGATCCGTCCATTGTAAGACGCAAGACACTCATTTTAGATTTAATGGAGTGTTAGTGAAGATGGGAAAGAATGATTTGGAGCTCCAGGGAGCGAAGGAAAGAGGTTATAAAGTAGAAAGATGCGGGAAGAAAGATTTGTATTATGTCATCCGGAGAGGTGTGAAGGAATTCATGGATGTGTGTTGTCAAGATTTCCAAATTCTTATTTGGACATCTCGAACTATGAGCAACTGCAATGCTCTTCTCCGATCCATGGAAATTGGAGGGTATTTGTCTCTTGACATCGCTTCAGACCAAGTAAGTAGTATCTTAGTTTTTCTTATGGTTGCATCAAATTTTGATAGAAATTGGTTATGCTTTTTGTACTTCTCCATAAGCTGGAATTGATTCTGAATGAAAATTTGCGGATGAATGTAGGTTTGCACCTTCGCACAGAACATGTGTCTCTGTTTCAAGACTGTAAGAGAAGAGGCAAGTGGAAACTATCTATATTTGAAAGACTTTTCGGCACTTTATTCTTGGAATCTGTGTACGAGAAACTGTCTTCTCGTCGATGAATCGTCGGAGAAAAATAGCACTAACCATCCCTTTAGTGCGATTCATCCTCCAGTTTTTCTTCCCGACTCAGCTGACTTTGACAGAGATGATTACCTTATGAATATTCTTTTGCCGTGGTTAGGAACTTGGAGAATGAGTCTATTGGAAACCACAAGTTTCGTGCGTAGTTCTTACAAGCAAGTGTTTGGACGAGATCCGTTCTTGGGATTTAGAGCTTACTGGGGAAAATTGTCGTCCGAGGATGAAGAGGTGCTATGGCGGAGCTGTACTCTTGCACAGAGAGAGCATATGAAGAAAAATATCATCTCATATCAATAAAGATCTAGAATTTTTGTCTACGTTATTCTGTTCTCAATTTGTATTTGATAAACAAACTAAAGGTAATATCGTTGACATGAATTACTACTGTATGCGCTGAACCCTACAGTTACAGGGTCAGACACGCGTTCGCATAGTCTTTACAACCTTGCGTGCAAATGTTCGGACTCCACATTTGGTGTACTTGTGAATGAGGGACTTCAAAGCAAAATCGTCCAGCCCATCATCCCTCTTGATCATCAGAGCGTGAATTTTCTTGCCCTCTTCAAATGTATACTTGTCCGGCTTGATATCTCCATGATGCATTTGTTTAAAGAGCTCCAATGTCTTAGGCGTATCCCATTATCCTGTTCTCAACTTGTATTTGATAAACAAACTAAAGGTAACATCGTTGACATTAAATTGCAGCCAGTGCGATGCGGATCATATCCAATTTTACTTTTGACTTAAAGTCAAATCGCAGCTAGTTTGATGCGAGATCATATCGCTGTCTGTGCGATGCGGATCATATAGCAAACGAGATCATATCACACATTTAGCTGCAAAAATCCTTTAAAGTCAAATCGCAGCTAGTGCAATGCGAGATCATATCGCAGTCAGTGCGGTGGAGACCATATCGCATGCGTGATCATATCACACAGTACGACCCAGTGACTATCGATCGTAGAGAATACGATGCGGTTTTATCGATCCAGAGAGTAGAAATCAATCTTAATCCACATTCTTATGAACCAATCCTCGTATTTATGAAAATCAATGTACATAGTGAAATCTCAGACTAGTGCGCACACTCTATCGAAATCGCAGACTAGTGCGCAAACTCTATCTAAGGTCTCATTCCCGATGAACTTGCAATCACTGCACACTCTATCTAAGGTTTGAATAAGAAACCACTTGGTTTTCTATTATGCGAGAGAGAAATTTGTACTATTCTATTTCGGCAAAATACTCCACTGGTATTGCTTGGCACATTCGCTGTCCGAACTTCTTTGGCTGTATCTCGGTCGTCGTGCTCGATGATCAACTCTCCCTCCTCTTCTGTCCACTCGTCGCGATTCTTGGATAGAAAATTGTGTAACATAGCACAACATCCTACCCATCTCACTAAATGTTTATTTTCTGATCTACTTTCCAACTGCGTGCGAACTTGTTTCAGAGAATGCTATGGAGATTTCAGTATACCAATACAATGCTCATTTGTGACTCTAGCATGAGCTAAACATGTATTAAAATCCTGCTTGTCTTGATCTCCTGTGGCCATTCGGAACGAAGGAATGAGATGTCAAAACAGCGAATATCCTGAGTCATCGAGTAAATATTGTTCTCTCTCAAACAATGGACTCTCGTTGTCGATGTGTTTCCAAAGAGGAGACTTGTGCAAACATGTAATATCTTGGCAGCTTCCTGGCATACCTGCAAATAAGAAGAAAATTGGTTTCCTGTGACAACAAACCACTTGCGCGTTCATAGAATAGTTACACTTCCTGTCATAGTAAGTCTCTCCGTCAAATCGAGACCTCTGAGACAAAAGCAGTAAAGTGCCATCTATCAATCTTATACAACCTGGAAACCCTTTCGACGCAAAAACTTCAGAGATTGCTATCCTTTTATCGCGATTTGACCACTGAATGTACCCTCCAAGTGTAGATTCTAAAGCCTGCATCACTCTCTTCGTATAAAGCACCATAGTCCTGTGTCCAATCCCCCAAAGAAGCAAAGAATGACCTAGAGCAGCACCGTTGTCATTATGACCAAATCGATCCAATGCAACGGCTACTTGTAAAGACACAGGAGCTTGCTTCACCCGAGCTTGATTATAAAATATAGAATGAGTTTCCACTATATCAACTAATCTGAAAAAGCTCCTTCTATCCATCCTGGTCAACTGTCTAAAAGAATCATCCGGAAGATTTTCAAAGTAATTTTTGTAAAAATCTTTGCTCTTAAAGAAGGTGAACTGATCTTGTCTTTCTAGATTTCGAGAACTGGACAACACTCGATGCAGTTCGATCAGTTCTTCTTCAGAATCTGAATCTAACCCTCCATCGTTGGAAGAACTTATCACCTTCTTCATATACTCTTCTTTTCTCGAATCAGTCTCCTTCTCGACGTCTTCGTCCATTTCACTTTCAGTCTCACTCTCCGTATCATTCTCAGCAGATTCATCCGAACTCGAAGAAGTTAACATCACTCGCATTTCCACAATGTCTTCTATAGTTTTCAACAGAAGTTTTCTTTCAGAAACTCGTGGCATATTTAGAATTGTGATTTGAATTTCGAGAGGAATAGCGCTTGGGAATTTCACTTCGATGGGAACAGCGCTGTCTCTCTATCTAGTTAATCTTGGATCAGAGCATTCAGCGTCGAGAAGTCTACGCAAAATCTAAAATTCCCTCTCAAAGAAGATCGAGTTTTTGATTTCAAATTCAAAGTGTCGCGAGGTACTGCCACGTCATCATGTACTGTTATCATTATCGTAACCATATACTGTTTTCATCTTATGTAAGTACATGTGATTTAATTTACGGACAAGACTGTTACAGTCAGAAGGATGAGAGCCGCGGGCCACTTCTGCGGGTACCTCCCGGAGGTATCCGCGACTGACATGGCCGTTGTCCGTAAATACAACCCGCGGATACACGAATAATCCTTACGGCCAGTAACTTTGACGAGGTTTTTGCTTAAACAGCACCCGCAGAGAATAGTACAGCTTGAACGGCACCACAGTCATAATATTTAGTTAAATAGCACCCGGTAAGGTTAACGACTCTTCATCCGGTGACTAGAACCGGGAGAGCGCTTGGGTCTAACCCTCCTCCTAGGAGAGCAGGAGGGCCCTAGGTCCCACGCTTGATCGCTTGCACATTTCCGGCAGCGATGGAAGAACTTCCCCGCATTTCTTCGGTTGCCGCATAGCGACTTCATCGCCCCCTATTCCATTCGCCCATTCCTCCCACTCGTTCCATTGTTAAACGTTTCAGTTCCTGCATTCCTCCAGCCCGTTGAACATCCGAGTCCATCAGCAGTGGGCGTTATTCAGAGCCAAAACATCAGTTCACGTCCAAACAAGAAAAAAACATACGAGTAATTAATAAGTTCAGTGCTTGCTTGCGTAATATATTTGTTTGATTACAAAAAGAATTAATTCATAAAAATAAAAAGAAAAAATAATTTAGTTCCTAAAATGGGAAAAAACAAAGAATTTAATTCGTAAAAATTAAACCAGCGTGGTCTCCACAACCACAATCCATCTGACCGTGGTTGCCTTTGTACGTACTAGGTTGCCAGCGGTACTAACTAGGTTGGAGCCCGCCTTCGTACATGTGACGTGGTCCAATGGAGAGAAGTTATCTTTATAATTTGAATTAATTGAGTGTAAACAGATAATTGGACAAAATTTTTTTTAAAAATAATAATATAAAAATTAAGTATGTATAAATAAATAAATATAAATATAAATAATAAATAATATTATAATAAAGTAAAAATTATAAACCTGATCAAATCCACAAAAATACACCGTAAACTACTGATTACCATGAAGGGCGATAAAGTGAGAATTATTCTAAAGTTATACTTCTACTTTATTTGAAATTATTTTTAAAATTTAGTTTTTTAAAATTAAATAATTCTGTTTTGAACTTACTAACTTCATTATCGATGTTACATTTAGTCGCTAATGATTAAAAAAAACTGTAAGTGAAAGTACAGAACGACCTTGATTTTACTATAAAAATAATATTAAGATAAATTAATCCAAATATCTTTTAATTTATAAAATAAATATTCCAAGAAAAAAAATTTGATAATTAAATAATACTAAATAGATCTTAATAACTTTATTTTAATATTAAAAAGTGGACATATATCTCCTCCTTAACATGGAAGAAGTGAATATACATGCTCCCAGAAAAGCAAAATGTAACCGTTTCTTAAGTAGACCAATGGTCTCTTTTTTCTTCCTTATTATTTTCATTAATAAACAATTCTGTTTCCTCCTTTTTGTCCTCACATCAGTTTTTTGTATTATTAAATTTTCTACAGATTCATCTTCCAAAATGAAATCGTCCAATACTTCAAACAATATACATCCAAAGTACACTTCTGGGCGAACGGAGAAAAACGAAAGTGAAAAATCTAAAACTTCTTTTGGATAGGACACCACAGTGAGAGTGCAACCGAGATGTTAACATGAATTCCATAAGAGTTATAGAGAAAATATTCAGTAATTCAAATTTAATTTAATATGTAATGTAATTATTATAAATTAGCTGCTTTGTACATGCCGAAACTTCTAGAAATAACCCATAAAGCATGTGGACTGCGACGAGGAAGAGAAAAGAGGACTATATCGTGTGAGAAAATCAGTTTTTTGAAGGTTTAATTTATCACTTTATATTCACTTTATTTATCACTTTATATTCACTAAAAGATTATTAGTTTAAATTTTGTATTTAACAAAATGAATAAATCACAAGAAAGAGGAAAACCATAAGGATGTTAGACCACCGGAATAGTTTCGTCGAGTAAAATTAAAACCTAAAGGTACTGAAGTAAATAGTTATTTATGTTGAAGTCAATGGAAAATCATTTTGAATTAGAAGGGATCGGCTTAAACCGGAGAAGTTCGTTAAAGGAAATATTTAAAATTAAAGGTAACTTGAGAAGTGAGACTGAGATACTTGAGAAGTCATCTTCTTTTATAGAATGCCCTGCAAGGTATCCCAAAAGGGTTGTCTGTAGCATTTGTAGTTTTTTCAACCATGTCCGAATGAGTTGAAATTTTGAGAATATGATGTATATGCTATGTATATCATATTGACAGAATTTCGTGTCGTTCTGAGATACTTGAGAAGTCATCTTCTTTTACAAAATGCTCTCAAAGGTTTACCCAAATGAGTTGTCTTTAGCGTTTGTGGTTTTCTCGATCATCTCAGAACGAGCTGAAATTAGATCCATATGATGTATATGCTACATATATCTTACTGACAAAAGCTCAGCTCCATCTGAGATACTTAAAGATTCATCAAGAATTTTGTCCTAGAGTATCTAATGTTTGGAATTGTACACGAAAAATATGAACTATTTTTGGTATATTAAAACTTGAATCAGCGTTCACATCCGAAGCTGGAGGTATACCTTTTTTGGTCTTTAACCGCATGGATCTATATCCTCGCTATGCGTTTCGAGCACCAAGCAGACTCGAATCAGAATAATGCGCCCAACCTCCAAGAACTGAGAGGTCTTTAATTTCTCGTGATGGTTTCTTCCTCATCCCCATATTAATTAAGTTTGATTTTTGTCTGTGATTTTCAGAAGGAATAAATTAAACCAACCCTATTAATTAATTGCTACAACTTAGGGTGAATATTTTTGCTATTGCTTATTTCCTTCTATGCTATTTTTAGAACATTAAATTAAACCATTTGCTTCACTTTTATGTTTATCTTATTATGTTAAAATTTATGTTTACCTTTAATTTTAAATATTTCCTTGAATGAACTTCTCCGGTTTAAGCCGATCTCTTCTAATTCAAAATAATTTCGATATAGTCCTCTTTTTCTCTTCCTATTGTGCGTCGCAGTCCACATGCTTTATGGGTTATTTCCATAAGATTCGGCATGTACGAAGCAGTTAATTTATAATAATTACATTAAATATTAAATTAAAGTTGAATTACTGAATATTTTCTCTTTAACTCTTATGGAATTCATGTTAACATCTCGGTTGCACTCTCACAGTGGTGTCTGATCCAATAGAAGTTTTAGATTTTTCACTTTCATTTTTTCTCCGTTCGGCCAGAAGTGTACTTTGGATGTATATTGTTTGAAGTATTGGACGTTTCATTTTGGAAGGTGAATCTGTAGAAAATTTAACGATACAAAAAACTGAAGTGAGGACAAGAAGGAGGAAACAGAATTGTTTATTAGTGAAAGTAATAAGAAAGAAAAAAGAGACCATTGTTCTACTTGAGAAACGGTTACATTTTGCTTTTTTGGGAGCATGTATATTCACTTCTTCCATGTTAATTAAATGTTCCAATTAATTCACATCGAAACAATAAAACAACATACGAGTAATTAATAAGTTCAGTGCTTGCCAGCGTAATATATTTGTTCGATTGCAAAAAGAATTAATTTGTAAAAATAAAAAGAAAAAAACGTATTGTAAAAGTTAAATTGTGTATTTTAAGTACACATGTAGTAAATAGGTGTACATAGGACAAAGAAAAGATTCAAGAAAACAACTTACATGGAGTAATGGAAGAAATGTCCAATATTTGGATTTATTATGAATATCTAATGGATTGCAATAAAAGACTAATGGGTTAAGTGACACAGAGTAATGAAAGAAGTACTACTGTGTTTGGATTTATTATGATAAACTAATGGGTTACATATTCAAGGTTATTTTATGCAGGAAGAAAGAAAAACATACATAAGAGTAATCAGTTTATTCAGAGCCAAAAGATTTATTCACGTCCAAACAAGAAAAGAACATATGAGTAATTAATAAGTTCAGTGCTTGCCTGCGTAATATATTTGTTCGATTGCAAAAAGAATTAATTCATAAAAATAAATATAACAAATTTAATTCATTCATAAACATCAAATTGTGTATATTAAACAGAAGTAGTCAACAGATGCACATAGGACAAAGAAAAACTTCAAGGGAACAACTTACATGGAGTAATTGAAGAAGTGTCCGAGATGTAGATTTATTATGAATATGTAATGGGTTGCAATGAAAGATTAATGGTTAAAGAGATCGAAGTAACACAGAGTAATGAAGGAAGTACTACGGTGTTTGGATTGAGTATGAAAAGAAAAAAAGGAAAATAATATAAATCTTTTCATAAGAATTAAAAGAAAAAAGAATTTAATTTGTAAAAGAGAAGAACAAAGAATTTAACTCATAAAAATTAAATTGTGTATTTAACAACATTAATAAATCACAAGGAGGAGGAAAACCATCAGGATGTTAAGCCATCGGAATAGTTCCGTTGAGTAAAATTAAGGCCTAAAGGCACTGAAGTAAATCCTTATTTATGTTGAAGTCAACAGAAAATTATTTTGAATTACAAGGGATGGACTTAAACCGGAGAAGTTCGATAAAGAAAATATTTTGAATTAAACGTATCGTAATAAACATAAAAGTGAAACAAACGGTTTAATTTATTGTTCTGAAAATAGCGTAGAAGGAAATAAACAATAGAAAAAATATTCAACCTAGGTTATAGCAATTAATTAGTAGGGTTAGTTTAATTTGTGCTCTCTGAAAAGCACAAGGAAAAATCAAACTTAATTATTTTCGGAGGAGGAAGAAACCATCACCGAAAATTAGAGATCTCTCAATTCTTGGAGGTTGGACGCATTACTCTGGTTCGAGTCTGCTTTGTGCTTGAAACTCATAGAGGATATAGATCCATGCGGTTAAAGACCGAATCCATAAAAAAGGTATACCTCCTGTTTCGGATGTGAGTGCTGATTCATATTTTAATATGCTAAAAATAATTTATATTTTTCCGCATAAAATTCCAGACATTAGATACTATAGGACACAATTCCTGATGAATCTTTAAGTATCTCAGACCAAGCTGAGCTTTTGTCTGTAAGATATATGTAGCATATACATCATATTGATCTAATTTCAGCTCGTTCCGAGATGATAAAAAAACCGCAAACGTTAAAGACAACCATTTGGGATACCTTTGTAAAAAAAGATGACTTCTCAAGTATCTCAGAGCGACACAAAATTCTGGCAGTATGATATACATAGCATATACATCATATTCTCAAAATTTCAGCTCATTCTGACATGGTTGAGAAAATCGCAAGCGCTAAGGACAACTCATTTGGGGTACCTTTAAGAGCATTCTGTAAAAGAAGACTACTTCTCAAGTATCTCAAAACGACATCAAATTCTGTCTGTATGATATACATAGCATGTACATCATATTCTCAAAATTTCAATTCATTTTGACATGATCGTAAAAACCACAAACGCTAAGGTTAACCTATTTGAGATACCTTTGATGGCATTCTGTAAAAGAAGACGACTTCTCAAGTATCTCAGAACGACATGAAATTCTGTCAATACGATATACATAGCATATACATCATATTCTCAAAATTTCAGTCTCATTCTCTGCAAAAACAAGTACATCCTGGTTTGTTCGATCGATAACAACAAGTGGGTGGGGTTTGTCCTGATGGTGGATGCACAATTGATTATGTTCATCTAGAGCAGCATATGCAATCCACCATCCAACCGTTTGCCCTTACCTCACTTCTCACTTGACTACGAGTCTACGAACCTTTCCTTACCACCTTTTCCGCCTCTGAAATTCCAAGACTTTGACTCGCCATATCCATGGAACCGCTTCTTACTACACACTCCTTTTTGGCATGTATATTTCCCCCTCTTCCAAGTTCAGAAGAGGGCAAATATGCATATCCTCTAATTTATCTCCTAACCTTTCTTGTTGGAGAGAATAGGATCTTGCTGTACATCTCCCATCCATCCAAAGAAAATAGAACAAAACCACCGTACTTGTGTACTTAAAATACACAATTTAATTTGTACGAATTAAATTCTTTGTTTTTTCTCATTTTAGGATTTTATTTTATTTTTGGAATTAATTCTTTTTATAATCAAACAAATATATTACGCAAGCAAGCACTGAACTTATTAATTACTCGTATGTTTTTTTCTTGTTTGGACTTGAATTGATTTTTTGGCTCTGATTAAATTAATTACTCGTATGTATGTCTGTTTTTCTTTCTTCCTGCATAAAGTAACCTTGAATATGTAACCCATTAGTTTATCATAATAAATCCAAACACCGTAGTACTTCTTTCGTTACTCTTTGTCACTTTGATCTCTATAACCCATTAGTCGTTCATTGCAACCCATTAGATATTCATAATAAACCCATATATCGGACACTTCTTCCTGAACTCCATGTAAGTTGTTACTCCATTACTCTTGAATCTTTTCTTTGTCATATGTACACCTATTTACTCTTGTATACGTAAAATGCATGTATCCGTTATTGTTAAAGAGTTTATCATGTTAGCATATTACGTTTCAAATGTCACTAAACACCCTTTCATACACCGTGTGAGCAAAAATATGATGGTGGAGGCTCTAACTTTTCTTAACAATAAACTTATTCCTTCCTGAGAGGCTGGGAGGCACCGGCGCCCACTGCTGATGGACTCGGATGTTCAACGGGCTGGAGGAATGCACGAACCGAAACGTTTAGCACACGGAACGGGCGGGAGGAATGGGCGAACGGAATGGGGGGCGATGAAGCCGCTATGCGGCAACCGAAGAAATGCGGGGAAGTTCTTCCATCGCTGCCGGAAATGTGCAAGCGACCAAGCGTGGGACCTAGGGCCCTCCTTCTCTCCTAGGAGGAGGGTTAGACCCAAGCGCTCTCCCGGTTCTAGTCACCGGATGAAGAGTCGTTAACCTTACCGGGTGCTGTTTAACTAAATATTAGGACTGTGGTGACGTTCAAGCTGTACTATTCTCTGCGGGTGCTGTTTAAGCAAAAACCTCAACTTTGACACCCCCTAGTAGTGCTTACGCAGTAGAATCTCTATCTGGAGCAGTTTCTGCTGGCAATCATGCCTAGGTCCAGTCCTGGAAGTTTCAACTGAATCTTAAGTGCGTGCACTAACGCTGTGAAGCCTAGCCGGAAGAATATTCTTCTCAGTTCAAATTTCCTTCTTGAGCTTTAGCTTATTTTCACTTTGTTTCCGGGATTCTAGAGGTGATTGAATGCACTTCGTCTTTAGATGGTTGCAGCTCTAAATATGCTGAATCCACAGGACCAAACTGAAATTTGGCTAAAAGCTTGGCAGAAGAATATCCATTCACTTTCTCCTCTGTTCTTCCGTTTTCACCTCTAATTTCAGGAATGTGTAAGGCTCGTACAAACGAGAAGTACAAAATACTTGTTAGTTTGCAGAGAAAAAAGTGTGCAACTGCCGCAGGAATATGTTCACCTCAAAGTTATAGTATTATTCTGGTGTTGTCTATAAATCTGTATGACAATTACTGTGATTTATAGATTTGCTTGATACAAAATTTTTAAGAGAGAGAAGTGTAGGGGATCAAAAGGTTAGACTGGCTGTCCTTCAAGGTGCAAGTATGGCAAGAGAAGCGGATTGTGAGAGTCCTTACCGTACCTCCAAGCACACATTATTTCAGAGCTTGTAAAGAAGAGTAAAAGAATGCAATGATGCAAGCTTAAGGAGGGTCTAATTTATACGTTGTAAATGAGCACTTTCAAGATAAGCCATGTTGTCCAGTGAACAGCTTCGACTGCTAGCTAGAATAATAAATAATCCTGCTAGCTAGCCCATGAGATGTTATCAACCTAACGAATTCAAGCTGTTCAGATAAAGGTCCTAAAGGTGGTAATATATAGTCAAAGCAACGAAGAGATCTTTAAAGTTTAAGGAGTATCGTGAAGCAGACTTTTACATCGATTGACCCGGGAAAAGGTTTTCACCAACCGGTGTTTCAAGTTCTCTCTTATCTTAGAACCAACAACTCGAACAGAGTTAGCATGATCTCGTAATACAATGTAAAGTCGTATGTGCATGCTTAGCTCCATAACTGGATCAATGTAGTCTGGGCAGATACGCAGTGACATGTGACATAGAACTCAATTCTATCACAGCTTTCGCTTTCATTAAAATATATATCACAAGGTGAATATCTGAGGAAGTAACGCTTTTATGAGGAGATCTGGCTCGAAGCACTTGTCACCACGACATCATTGTAGATTAGCACATCAACTTGTGCTATCTCTAGGTGGAGGAATAAGGAGTTTGCTTGGGCTTCACTTGTTCTAACGTACGGATGCCTAACAACCCAATATTCCACAAGATGGGGTCGATACACATAGAGAATAAACTTTCCAGGCAAGTCTGAGAGATGACTACATAAGTCTAAGGTCTGCTGTGGCACTTCCTCCTGGTGCGCCTGGTGGTCTTTCGAGCGTGTGATATATCGCTTTTACTCGCCACTTTCATTGCAACGTGTCTGTGCTGGTCTGCTCGATTCTGTTCAGCTTCTTCCAAATGGCGGTCCTATATGAAACTTTGAGGACTGCCACAGTGATGCCATTGTGATGAATAGGGAAAGAGCACTGAAACTTAGAGGAAAAGTAACCGTGTCAGGGGCATGGCACCTGATCTTCGCAGGCATCTCCTAGAGTTTCGAGCTGGGCTGAATCTGATACGAGAGAGTAGAACTAAGGAAGTACAGATGTGACACAAGGAACACTGTCTGAATCATGTTCCCTTTCGGCACATTGGACTTTTCTACGTTTTTACAAAGGTTTCAGAGACGTAAGAGGTATATATAACGTCTGAAAATACTGGTCCGAAGCGCCCCCATTTCTCCTTAACTTGTACTGAACCATTATCTTTTGTCTTCTTTGCCAATGTGAAAGTAGAATATCGGTTTACTTGAAAAGGCTCGGAGTTAAAGCTCTAGTGAACATTAGGAGAGCTGAGATTCTGAATACCAACACAGTGACACTTGAACTTCTCAAGAGTTCTGAACCGGTACCTTGCGATTTCTACAGTAGGGCCTGGGGACATACAGCAGTTCCGCGTGTCATTTCCTAAATGGTCTTTTCCTAGAAGGACTCATAAGGAAAATGAGGTTTAAAGGTTGGGTAACAAGTGTCAGTGATGTTCACTCAGCATGCAATACTGAAAAGCTTTAAAGTACTTTGTGTTTACTCAGGACGAGTATTTCAGCAGCATCATGATACCAAGTAAGAATATGAATAAAGAAACTCAAGTTTAGTCAACTACTATTGGTCGTTCATCCCTACTGTGCCAGTGCCAGTGTGCTTTGCTCAGTAGTCAGTACTCGACCCTGCTGCACTGACCAAGACCTGCCCTGTACTTTGAGTTCTCTCCATCAGATGCATCTCTCGGGTCAAACCATGTAACGGGGTGTAAAAGTTGGAATCTTTGCTTTGGTCCGTGTGAGAAGTTACGACTTCGGCAAGGAGTCTGCGGACGTTTCTTACTTGATTTTTGCTTTTCACTCGTTTTGGCCATGAGTTTTGGCCGTATGGAGTGACTCCAAGTTTTAGATACCGGAAAAATCAGCGAGTCTGACGAAATAGTACTGTCAACTAACAAGGTCCCCTTCAGCGATTCACGATTCTATACAAAGTTACTCTTTGATAAACTACGGCTTCTCTCCTTTTCTCGGTGAAGAATCTTCTTTCTAAACTTTTACACCGCTCATACCTAAGCAAAGAACAGTACCGTTCGTAAGTTCTAACACTAAAGGCTGATGCTTCAAGGGAATAATTTCAGTTAAAAAGACTAACCCGACCCTTCATATATACTATAACGTGGATCATACGTAACACACGCAATCCACACAGAAGTGCATGACCGGGAAATACTAGACTTCCTTTCTTTCTTCTCTCTCTCAGTTACCCTATTCATAAGTGGAAGTATTTTGCTGATGTATTCATCTGACTACAGGAGACTTCTGATGACTAGGGAGGACTTCTGTAGTCTACACTACATTATGCATGCCACGAACAGAATGAATGGGCCGGGGCTTTCTCTTTGAGATTCAGAATCTTACACCTCGCATTACCGAAATGCTACAAGTAAATAGTGGAGGGCACCTCTTCTGGTCCATGGACAGCGTCCTGGAATCAAAGGTGGATCAAAGGATAAAGACCTGATGGTGAAACGCGCCCCTCCCTTGGAAGGACAGAGATAGGGGTCGGCACTGCTGCCAGTATCAATCAGGCAGAGTGTGTATCGTGGACTTCGAGAGTTCCGCGTGTGAGAGCGCCACTCATCAGCTTCCCTTTTGTTCCTGGCTGCTATGCATTTTCCGAACTGTCCACAATCTGCTCGAGGTGGCACTTTGACAGTGGCCAGCAAAATCAACCGAATTCCATACTTTGGGAGGAACTTTCTGGGACGCTTTTGTATTACTAGTGCTAGTACTATTAGTTCTAAAGGGATAACTTCAACCATCTTGCCATGAGGAGAGAATGAAAAGGCTATCAGAAAATATGCGAGGTGCCCAACTTCTTCAGCGTGACTCTCGGATACGCGTAGGATATATGATGACAGCATCATGCGCTAGACTGTGGTTTCCTAGATGCGCTTTACAGAACATCATACAGTTAGAAGACCATCATGGGACTACTTGTGACGATCTCCAGGACTTTTGTCGGTCTGTGTAAGAAATAATTTATTACTACTTTTTATTCTTCGCTCCAAGACTGCCGGTCTTCATAAAGTTTTGCAAAGAGCCGATCATTCGCTGGATGCTGGACGGTTCGACCTCTCCTGAACTTAGATGAGATGGGTGTCAAATGTTGTCATCCTGACCGATACCACGTTAAGTTTTTCGAGGCTCAGATTTCCTGTGAAAGTTGTCGAATAATCGAGAGACTTGGCAGTGTAGGATCGGATAAATTATGAAGTTGGTCGCGTCTAGTGAGTGGTGAAAGTCACGACTCGATCTCAGCTGCAAGAGCACCTTCTCGATGAACGTTAGATTGTGTGACATTCCGTCTATTACAGGCGACATGGTTCTTTTTCATCTTTCCAACTCTCAGAACCTTTACACCATGGAGTGTTAGCTTTAAGGAATTATAATTCATCTCTTCAGTGCTTCGATCCACTTCGATGTGGTTTTACGACGACGGCAGGTTATCAAGTTGAATATGACTAAAACAAACATCACTGACGGCAATAATTTGTGGCACAGGACCCCTCAAAGTTCAGTCTCAGTGCCCTACTTTCAGAGAAAGCCAGCATTGATGATTGGTACCTTGCATAACAATAAGAAATGGAAATGGGGTACACCATAGTAATGTTATGAGCTGAACTCCAACTCTGCATGGTAAGCAAATACTTTCAGTGAACAAAAGCTTGCATCTTCATGGATAGCAAGTAGCAACTGGACTGTGGGTTCTGGTAAAAGTAAACACGCGACACAATGAATAGCAAACGGATGGAAAGACCCCATCAAGCATTACAAGGGAAAGAAGGACCCGAAGGGCCAAGCAACTAACGCCCGGAAGGGAAGAACACCGGGGCTAAGCCCACCCCCTTCTGGTAAAAGCACAGAGAATCGAAGTATCGTTTGTCAAGCAATCGAGCACTTTCAGCTTACTAACTGTCACTGGTTCCCATGAGAGTAGGTACAGTAGAGCATCATCAACACGCTAACCAGAAGGATAAGGGGACAAGATTCACAAACAGTTGTGAAAAGTTTCGTTGTTTCGTTGTATAATGTTTGATACGAAAACTACCGTAGTCAGTATCTCGTCACTGTATTGAGCTTCACACAATCTACTTAGAAAGTTCAAGTGCTTTACAAGGATCACGGTGATAAATATCATTAGAGGTAAAATCTAAACTCATGCGAAAGGTAAAAAGGAAAGAGATGACTTGTGAAAAGACTTTGACGTGAGAGATACAGTAATAGCAGTTAGAGGACTCATGACAGCAGTTAGGTAAATCACTTTGAGATAACTGAGTAGTTATGTACATCTAGTATATTAACCCGCCTTCTTTGTATATAGCATGACAGGAGGCTTTCTCAGTCTGTACTAGATCTGAAGTCTAAGTAAAGTGCGTAAATTTCGTTTCTTTAAGTTTTGATTCTAATCAGTTCTAACAAGTCGATCCTGGATTTCTGTATCAGTTCTAACAAGTTCTCATATGATGAGAGACTTGGAGTGCAGATTTTAGTTTAGTAACAGATGGTAACATTATAATGCACCGATTAAGGTCCTACTTCAGGAATGCAGAACTTGTTGATTGTGTTTGATGCTCTTTGTGGGAGCTGAAGGACCAGCAAGAAACCCCTCTTCTTTTAATTGGATCCTCGTGTGTGGACTCTCGTTGAATCCACTTTTTTTTCCTGTTTGTCTCGTATAAAAGTGTAAAACCTGCAAGATTTTAATACTGCATTTAGCAGTATTAAAATCTCATTCCTTCTTATATTTTTCTTTATTATGAGAAACTTATAAATTCTTATAAGTTTTTTCAATGAATCAAAACTTTATTCATGCCCCTTGGGAGGCCCTCAGGCCCAACAGTGAAGTAACATTGTCTATTTGCGCTTCTCTACTCTGGAGTTGAGGAAGCATGCATATTATTCATTCGACCGAAAGCAGGAGCTTTTGAATTCTAAAGGGAAGTAGAAAGATGCTATAGAGCAGAAATGCCAGTTTACTGAAAGTCTTCGAAGACAAGAATATATGTCTTCGAGAGCAAGACGAACTGGTCAGGCACTAACGAAGATAGTGCATCTCGTGAAGGTTGTCCTTTCCCACGATGACCCCCAAATATGATTCCTCCGGTGCATAGAATAGACCTCTCCCAGAGACAGCGTAGACATGAACAAGTCACGCCACTTGCTTGACTCCAGGACGGGCTCTATATTTAATATATTAAACTTTTGAAGAATATGGAATCCCCTCCAGTTTTAGCATTATCTAGTTAGCTCCTTTTAGGTTTTACTAAACTTAGAAGGCCGCCTTTGACTTCACCTTCGAGTAGCAGTTGGGGGCCGCCTTTGTCACTACTATCGTGGGTCCGGCCACTTACCGAACCAGAAGATGGGTTTTGTAAGTGTCACTATCAGATAGTAGCCTCTAGACCCAACGGAGAATTTTGCTTAAACCCCGAGTATGAGTATAAAAAAGTGAAATGGAATAAAAATATTTTCTCACAATGTTTTTTGAGTCTTTTTCTCCAAAAAGCCTCGACATTTTCATCTTAACATTTCTCTGTAGAAACTAAGTGTCTCGAGATGAATCATAACTTGTAAAACTGATGAATAGCTTCAATTGATTTCTCATTTCTCAATTGGGATGAAGACGTTGTAACCAAAAGCATGTTATGTATAACGGGTAAATTTTTCAGTTCTCTGAAATCAAACGCGCAAAATAAGATATTCTGGACCACCAAGAGCACTTGTAGTCATACTTAAGGCTTAATCAGCACCCAAATACTGCAGTGAATTTTCTTGTTTAACTAGCACTCTGCGGGTCAAGAAGAGATAAATAATATGTATCGAAAGTGCATTTTTGTCAGACGAAGAAAAAATCTAAACATAAAGAGAAATAAAAAGTCTAAAAACGTCACTGAAACGAACACTACAATGGGATGCCATTGATATGTTAATGAGAATTTTATAAATAATAAATACTATTTTTAATATTTTTAATATAAAATATTTATTAATATTTATATTATATGTTAACTCTAGAGTACATGTAGGATATTCCCGAGAAAACCCATAAGGCATGTGGATTGCAGCGTGCAGCAAGAATCACAAGACCGAATTGCTTTCTTGTCAGAAAACCACTTTTCTATAAGCTTTAATTTTCACCTAACCCTTCCCGTTGGAAGGAATTAGGTGATAAATTAAAAGCATTTGCATATTCCCCTCTTCTGAGCATGGAAGAGGTGAATATATATATCCCATAGAGGTTTTTACTTTTCATCTTCTCAAGAATTCAAATTCTTCTTTGCTTACAAAATCTACTTTGTGTCCACCAAAGATTGTCTCTTTACTGTGCACTATATCTCGACTGTCTATGTGATGGTCAAATTTTGCACCAAATATTAATCCCAGCGGGTGTTGATTAATTTAAATTAAAAAAGAAAACTCACTGGAATTATGTTGAAGTTCATCTTTTGTATTTGGATGCTGGTTAAGCAAAAACCTCAGTCCATTTCCATAGAAGGTGAAGAAAGGTAAAAGTTACTGTAGAAACTTCTCTATAAAACCTAAACTCGACTATGTGGGAAAAGGTCCATAGCTATGGAAAGCATACATATAAACATCTTTAATTACCTTTGGAGAACTTTTATCGGAGGAATTGTGAGTGTTATGTAGAAATTATTTATTGAATTTTAAAAATAAATTTATATATAACTGTCAAATGATAACTGGATCTAGAATTAACAGCACCTAACAAAAACTAGTACCTGCAAATGGATTATGTTTCAACTTTGATTGACCTTAACTTCTGAGGAGGTAAATTTTTGACAAATTCATATATATTTATAAATTGATGAAAAAATTATATTACATTTTGCATATTTCATCATGATCGATCACTGAAAGAGAAGAATCTCAACTTATCATTACAAATAATCCACACTTGAATACTTCAAATCCAAAAATATATATATATAATGATATGTCATGATATAAGAATTTACTCCGCTCAACTCAGCAGATGATCAATAATAGAATCTGCAACACTTACAAGATTCTGTATCGACTCGTTCGTTACTTGACTCGCAGTGAAAGATGTCATAGAGTATGAATTTTTTTGTCTGAGAATACATTGGGTATCTAGCTATAGAAAGATATAGCAAGACCTTGGACCAATACTCTTCTCAAGATTCACTTAAATAAAGTGAAACTAAGGCTCTGAAGAGTTAGCGTCTGCGTCTTCAGTACTCTCCGATGCTTCATCACTTGCTATCTCAAGTCCATCTTGATCTTTTTCGTCATTATCATCTGTAGGTTGAATATTGCTTTAACTGCTATCTCTTAATCTAGTCGAAACAATTGATTCTTCTTTTGAATTATGGTTGTCTTATGCAGTCGAATTCTTTGTGATGGAAATAAAATCAGAAGCTAAAATTCGTACTTCTGAAATATCTAACTCTTGTTTGTAGAGTGCAGGTCTTCCCCTACCACTCAGAACCTTACGTCCAGTTGGATAATCTTTCTGATATAAGGATCAACCGATTCAATTTCATACCACTAGATTTCTATCCTACAAGGTTATTTGCTCTCGTAACGAGTCAAAACTCTTTAACACTTTATAAATCCAAAAGGACTTGTCGTCCTCTGCAAGAACAACTAGTAGATGATTCTCTCTTAAATCTTTAACATCATCAATCTTGTGTGATGGTCGTATGTAATGCTTCTTGGTCTCGCTTGTCATGTTCTTGCATATAACGGTCTTCTTTCATCCCACTGTTTCATTTCACTTTTTGTCTTATCGCTTCATGAACTTCATGGGCTTCTTTTGTAGTTGAACTTCCTCAAAGTCTTGAATGGATTTCTTCTTCAGTTTTGTTAATGTCGAGCACTTCATGTCTATGATGACCATGTTTAATGAATCCAACGAATCTTTGTATATTTTTTACGCTAAACCTAACTTCTACAAGATACGAGTCTGAGCGATCCATGAACTCCATGGATGACTTATGTCCCAATATAGCTTGTATTCTACGAAATTGATGTCAATTTCATGTGATTCTTCAATTTTAAAAACTTATTATCATTATTAGGAAATATTTGAATAATTAGGTGACTTTTTTTATAAGTAACTATAACTCTATTTCAGACTAATTATCAAAATCTGATCATATCCAACATGTAAGCTTTGAGAGAATTTAGATTTTGATATTTTACAGAGATAAGATGATTAAATGGAATAAGATACAAATAACATGACCTAACATGTATTTTATTAAAGACGAGAGAAATACAACACAAGAACAGATAATATTCTTAATTCACAAATATCATATTTCGACCAGTTTCTCTGCTAGGTAAGTCCTTGAAATTCCAGAATTCCTCGAGTTCTTATTTTGATCAGCGATTATATGCTTGTTGTTAGCGGCTGTTGATTGTATGAAATTCAAATAAAATTCATCAAACAATCATTGACTCACACTCTATCAAAACTATAAATGCAAGAGCCTGCTAAAGTACTGTGTTTTTAAACACAATACTTTAATCTAGACATAAATTATTACCTACTTTTTTTGACAGAAAGGTTAGGTAATAAATTAAGTTTACTGCAAGAAAAAAATAATAAAGCATATAATTCACATATAAAGCAAACATGCTCAATGAATTTATTCTTAAACCTTCAGGTCCTGAAGAAGGGAAGTGTTAGAGAATAAATTAACATTTTGATTTACATTTTCTGTAAATTACAAAAGGATTGCCTTCATAGTCTTGAAAGTGCGTCTTCGCTTGCTTATGGTTATTCCTAGGACTCCTCGCAAGTCTACGCTTGGATAACAATTAACACCTATAGGAAATTTTGGTTTTTCATATTAGTATAATTTCTGATTGATAAATAAAACTTACATTGTTTATAATAACACAAAACGAACAACCCTTCCCCTGAAGTTTATTCAGCATGCATCCACAGTCTCTTCGAGGAGAAATAATTATTTTCTATAAGAGACACAACATCTAACATAAGCGTTAAAAAAAGCCACATCAAACCATCTCCAAGAATCTTCACTGTAATCTTGCGTCTTTATTTCTACACGTTCTTCCCAAGGTGCGCTTGGGATGCATAATCTATAGTAAAAGATAGCATATCTGAACCGGATCTGGGGTCACTAGTCAGAACCTCTGGGCATGTGCAATACTGAATTATATTGTACCTTTTATTACTATATCAATTTTGCAAATATTCGAAATTTATAATATAATCTGTTTCTTTTATCATCACTATTTATTTTGTGTATTTTAGACTATAATGAATATACAAATAATGAATCTATTGTAGACGAGACGTAATATATGTATATCTTTGTCCCTCTTTAGTGATTCTATAACATTTCTAAATTTATTTTATTAATAAATTTAGAAATGTTACCAGTTACCAACCGTACATGCTTTGGGAATGGAACGAGGGTGACCCACAAGAACCAGATGATTATATTTCCAGAAAGAAGAAGGATCGTTTGGTGCAACGGAAATTTAAAGCAGCTACTCTCTACCAACATTGCACTTTATGGTAGCGGTATCGACGAGATGGGTGGCAAGATCGTCCAAAGAGGGGACCCTCAACTTGGACGGCAAGCTAGATGCAAGCGCGTGAGGAATCTAGCAAATGTCATTCCTTCCAACCAGACAAGAGAAAGTGGATGAGAACTTTAAAGTGGGAAAACGAACTATAAAGTTTTATAGAGATCAATCATCAGCATTTTGGGTCTATTTGTTTTTAGGCCATGTTTTGCTTCTGGAGCTTTTGACTTGCCGGGAGCAGAGTTTTAATATATATATATATATAGGGTCTTATAGATATCAATCATGATAGATAGATATATATGCTACATCTGCTTTTACAAACTTGGTGCAAATACCCATACTGTATAGATTAGTCTTCATGACGAGTAAATCAATCAAAACATTAATGTAGCATCCATTCACCTTAACGTTTCACATCATTTCTCTCAATAATATGCATGCTCGATTAACTTTTGGGGAACTTTTGCTCTCTTAACGAATCACCCAGTTAAGTGCCATGTTTACATTCAATTGCTTACCTGATAAAAGATACGAAAATGGGAAAGAACAACTGGAATGCTTGAAACTCATTATGCTTGCTGGTTCCTAACATATGTGGGGATAAAGAAATGGGATCACCAGCTTCTCCGACACGTACAAACTGTCAATGTATGCAACAGCATTGTGGTTGATGTTTGTGGATGTGCTTTCGGAGACCAGATACTAATTAGTGACCATGCAGTTGATGTGATATACACGAGCATGCTTAATAAAAAATTTCACCCTCTTCTGTCTTCTGATGGAAGACCGCAGCATGCTCGGTAAATTTATTCCTTAACGTTTCCGGCAGGGAGTGTCAGGGAATTGATTAAAGGTAAGGTTTTTCATTTTCTGTAAGAAGTAAAGGACTGCTCTTATAGTTCTGAAGTGTGTGTTCATGCGTTACGTTTATAGGTTATCTTGGGAACTCCTTGTAACTCGTGGGCTGGTTAAAAATCAACACATACAAAACTATTATCTCTAGTTCAGTTGATTGGAATAAAGAAACTTTTTATTCATTTAGTTTTAGATTTATAAATACCATTTAAATATGTTATGATAACACAAAGTGAACAAAAGTTCTCCAAAATAGGATCTTACAGGAGTTACAGAAAAACCCCTGTAAAATCTAGCATGCACATTCACCTCTTCTTATAGAGGAGGTAAATAGATAAATTTATTATCTAATCTTTTTGTTGAGAAGGGATATAGGTAATAAATTCATGCCCAGAATGTATTAATGTGTGTTTATTAGCAGCTTCACGCAATTGTAGTTTCGGAAATGCATCTGTTCGTACTCGCTTTATGGGTTATGTGTAGAGCATCTCGTAACTCAAGGTGGAATTATCATTTAAAATTTACAAATAAACTTGATTATTTTTAATAAATTAATATAGAATTTCCAGATAACACTTGCATCTTTTCTGATAATGAAAAACGAACAAAGTGCACAAAGTTGATCTAGCATGCATATTTGTGTTCCAGCCGCAATGGTGAATAATTCCTAAGCCTTTTCCCACTTTATAAGCAAAAGCTTCACACGAAACGCATGTGTCTTGGCATAGTAAAGTACTAGTTTGAGTATGCGTATTCACAGCTATTTAGAATTGGAAGAAAACTGCCATGAAAACAAGGCAATGACATTACTTTCATCTTCAAGCTCGTTCATTTTCGAACTTTCCATATTTGTTGTTGTTTTTTGTACGGCCCCAGAATTATAGTTACGTTACAGAAAGCTGTCGTTAGGAGCCCTTGTTACAATCGAACTCGACGGAGAAACTTTGGCCTGATATACGCATCAGCGCCGACGAAAGAAGGCATGCTTACTCTTCACGAAGACTCAGACAATCGGACGGTTTTGTGGGCATCAAAGGAAGCATTGTACAAAAGACAAAAGATGTATCGTTTCTAAGTTCTGAAGAAGTTGAAAAAACTTGAAAGTTCAAATTAGCATGCAACATGAACTTTCGCAGGGACGAGGGAAGAGGACAAGCATTGGTATACCACAAATAATTGTTATAAACGGTTTGCTCAACTAGCTTTCAAAGGATTTAATTTTCTTTTTACAATACATTAGGCAGATATGTAGAACACTGATTCAATACAGAAAACTTCTAGACAAAAACAAGCATTAAAGTTATCTAAATTTTTTACTTTAAATCAAATTAAAGTAAATTTTAAATTAAACAAGTTTACTCTGAAGTTTCCGTTCAACACTAGACTTCGATGTTGACAAATGAACAAAATTAATATAAGTGAAGTGCGCGGGAGCGGTTCTCATGTTTTCATCATGATTGTTTTTTTGGTGAGTAATAAAATACAAGTTAAATACTTGTAATGCAAAAGTTCAATTCTTCCAAAAAAAGTATTAGTTCATAACTTAATAGGTGTGCATATACCTCTTCTATCCATCTGAACACAGAGGACATGAAACTACAGAAGTTCATCTGCCAAAGTCTCATACTGTTTTGTTCCATTACATACCACTTAAAGCGGCACGGTATGGTAATCGATAGAGAGAAGAACACCACTCCGCCCACAATGAATGAAAATAGTCCGTCCGTTCCCGAGGAGCAACCCCCTAGAGCAGTTAAATTTCTCTCAGATCTCTCTTTCACGCGAACGGTTCTCTTCCTTACCGCATCCAATCAGAACGCATCAGCAGCCAAGGATAAGTCACAGACGAGGAAGCGTGGTCCCAACGTGGAAACGAGATCGAGGGACGATCTGCCACACAGCCAACGTTAGGTATATCCACCCTCATCTTATCCAAGCGGAGCGCTTTTACACCGACAACAATGGGTCCAACGGTGGATTCCGGAGGAAGGAAGAAGAAAGCTGAATGACTGAGTTTTGCTTTATAAGCTCGACAATTACGCAGGATGATGGGACAGGAAAACCCTCATCGATGAGGTCACGGATGGATACGGTGATGTTGGTAAAAGCGGATCAATGGGGGAAAGACGTTCCCAACTTCCCACTGTCATTCCGAACTTGATGGAAATAACATAAACTGACAAATTAGCAAACCTCACAGTGGTATACAAAGCGAGTATCACTACACTGCGAGACCACCGCACCAAAGGTGGAAAGAAAAAACCCTCTGAACATTAACTATGTCTAGCAACCTGCGCAACCTCTTCAAGTAAGGAAGTTAAGAGTTCTACGCACTTAGTTATAAATATTCCACTTCTCTTAACAAATAGAAGAATTTACAATTTTTTCAATTCTCTTTTACAAAGCTTCCACTAATAACTTTCATCAGGCAATACTAATCCTCTATTATATATAAGTAACATACGATAGTAACGGAAAAGTAATCTCTCTAGAATTCTCCATCTGCATAAGTGCTAATGCACTTAAGAAGTCAATAAATTTCAAATGAAAACATCCAAATATCTTAATCGTAAGAGAAAATAAATCCTCAAAAATATCCCTATCTGAGTTCTCCGCTCCACCACCAAAAAAAAACTGTATATCCCCAAAGAAAGTGTCAACTAACTAACACATAACAAACATAAGAGTCATTCAGAAAGAGACGAGGATGACGATCGATCAGTCGCTAGATTGGGTAAGAGATATAGAGGTTACAGTATAGCGTTGATACTACCGGAGCACTTCAGTTTTCCTGGGGATCCAAGACTTGAAGAGTTTAAATAATATGTTGTATAACTTGAAAGCGAATGTAATCTTCAAAGTTTCGGGTAAGTGGTTCTGACTTTAGGTGTTTAATTGGAGTGCTCATGGTCTTTGCTAGGACGTGACGGAAATCATGTGTATATGTATATTTCTTTGTGAGAAATCAATATGCATGCTGCATGAACTTCTGGGAACTTTTGTTCGCCTTTTGTTATCAAGGAATTATATAAAAAATATATACTAAATAGATATAAATAATTAAAATATTTTATAAACATGATTTATTAGTCTATGTCTGGAAACATGAGGAGAGCAGGTGAAAACCATATGTGTTGAGCCGACTATCGCGCTTCAGAAGATAAAAGTGCGGGAAGCTTTACTCATCAATACATAACTTTACTCAGATGTTTAATTTAATACCTAATCTTTCCTGCCGGAAGGGTTAGATATTAAATTAAACGGACATGCATTTCTTCCTCTTCTGAACTCGGAAGAGGGTGACTATGCATGCTTATCAACAGTCAAAATACAAAGGTTTTTGACTTTTCAGAGCACCTGCATATTCACCTTTTTCATAAAAAGATGGAAGAGATAAATATCCAAGGGATTAATTCATTATTTAATTATTTTTGCAAAGAAAGTTAGATAATAAATTAAATTTAAAGTAAATTAATGTATAAATAGTTACAGATTTTTTACATATATTTTTAGAAGTGCAACAGTCGACTCATACCTTTTGGTTTATATCTGGGTCTTCTCTCATTTTCAAACATGGGCTAATAGTTAACATCTATATATAGTAATTTAATTATTTTTTCTATTTGATATATAATTTTCGTTTATAATATTTATATAGCAAGCGAAAGAAAGTCCCTATAAGTCATTCTGCATGCATATTGTACTTATTCTCCTTCGGTTTATAGATCTCTCTTTGTATTTAATGTAATTGTTGCAATACTTTCACCGTACATCCGGCGAGAAAACGATTACACATACGTGTATTCTACCAATTTTCTTTCTTATATAATTTAGTCATGACTAAATATTTTCTTGCATTTTGCATGTTATTGCTAAAGCTTCCGTATAAGTGGATGCAACACTCCTGAAAAAGTAATAAGTAAAGTGACAGGAAGAGATCGAGGTTCGACAAACCATAAGAAAGTACTGAACAGAAAACTATCTTTTAACTGATAACAAATTAACAGCAAAACTCTTCCAGGAGGAAAGGTTTGGTCATCAGTTAGACATCTTGCATATTCGCCTCTACCTCCACCTGTGTAGAGGATGAATAATACGCATACCTCTAGAGATTCGCAGAACGACAGTTTAGACTTCCAAAACGATACTGTGATTTGAATTTCGATAGATGAGATATTTTATGCGGTTTAACATGTTTCGATTTGAAAAGAAAGAGTTTATAATGGATCTTGTAAAAAAAAACATATTTCGGGTTTAGGGTGGGTTTACAATGAGTTGAATGATGAAATATATATAAAGATATAAAGATATAAAGATATAAATTAGTTAGGACCATTGAAGCAAAAAATAATTTTGGTATATCAGATACTCACATAGAGTAATGTAATGTGTAATATCATTTACTGTATACGATTTACGTCTCTATTCAGAAATTATTTATGTTTTCATATATATGTAAATATTAAATATAGTTTATGGATAATCTGAAATTTTAACTGTTCGGTTAACTGTAGAACCAATATGGTGTGTTTGTCTTGTTTCTGGAAATTATCATTTAAGAAAGTTTCGGTTTTGTCAAGTCTAACTGTATTCCATGCTCTATGGCAACTTACACTTCCAAAGAGAGAAGAATAGCCTTTTACCGAGAGTAAGTTTTATAGAATCGCTGACGAATATGCATTATTGGCGAATACGACGAAATGCTTGTAACTTTTCAAATTTCCCACTCCGAAAGCGCGTGTAAGTTCTTTCCCGAGACGATTGTGCTGTTTACCGTCTGGTCACCAGTACAACCTGCTTGTAGAATCTGAATTTCCGGCAATCCGGGTGCGGAACTCAAGGACTGTATCTAATGCTCGTTTGCCAACAAGCAATAGCTTGTTGGCTACCCCATCCGCCTGTAGCCCCAGCGGCGTGGGGTCGAGTCCGCCTGGCGGGGGGACTCACGCTGTGCAAGGGCAGCAGCATACGGCTGCAGAAAGCCCCACAGCGAAAAGAGGCCTAAAAACAAATCCAAACAAAAAAAAATCTAATGTTCGTTCATCCTTGTAAAGCGATATTTAACACTTTCTGACGAGCTATTCAGGTCACGTCACCGGAATAAGATTTTTAAACATCCAGGTACGTGTCTAAGAGCCAGTCTATTCTTAATTGAGTATGGTGCTGAGAAGGTAGGCCGGTGACGCCGGAGAATTTATTTTCTGTTGCTCAGGACAGACTTGATATTTTCGGCTCATGGATACGGACGGGGCAAGATGCAGAACAACATACCGCGGAAACCGGCAGAAAAAGCCGAAGTGTGAGACGCGTCTTCACCTGATCTGATGAGTACTTACTTGTGGACAAATGGGGTTCAGGCGATCCCCGCCAGATTTATGGGCAGAGATTTTGAAGGAAACGCCAAAGCTAGTTGTAGCGAACTGTCCCAGTGTTAGGACAGATACCTGTATTTCATGTGACACAGATCAAAGTTAGTTATGGCAGAAGCTGGTTTTAGCAACGTTTTGGAGTGTAGCAAACCTATTCCTGCTTGCACCTTGAGACTCTAGATCTCGGACTGAAATGGCCGAGGCCCTACTCGTTCACTCATTTGGAAATTTGGGAAGTTTGGGCATCGATATCGCACAGTGAGTCAGTGACTCCCATACATACAGAAATCTGATCTGTCAGTGATTTCTTAGCATGTGCTTCGAGTTCCACGGTGACAGTTCTCCAATTACATGTACCTTGGACTTGAAGCAATGTGGATTCGCATGTCGGATGGTGAAGTTTTGAAGGTGGTGTAATGCAAGGGGCCACATCAGCAACAGAAAGTGCAATCATTAGCTTTGTATTTCCCGAACGAACGCGGGGAAAGATGCTCGACAATGCAGCTGATTCCACAAATGAGTTGGTGGAAACTGTACGGCAACGGACTGAAGGTCCACATTCGTAACAACAACTACATGACCTAAACGTCATGTCATCATCATTATATACCTCTCTCGAGGCACGGAAATTATATCCGTGAAGGTGCTCTGGTGGGTGGATGGATGGACTGTGGCCACTTTCTGAAGATTTCTGCCGAAGCAGGTAAGTAACTTACAGACTCGAGCAGCGAAACTCCAGAACCATAACATCCGTAACATATTTTTCTTAACTGAAGGAAAAGATTCTGCAAGCCTCATGATGATTTTAGCGCTCACGAGAACGAGAAGGACGACTTCCGATCGGGATACGGTAATCTGTCTACTGTCTGATCTCTACCGAGGGCAGAAACACGCCCCGAGGGATCAACTGAATTAATAAAGCCTCCACAGATAACGAAAGTAGATCCCTTATGCTACAACAAGCGCCTGCAAATTGTTGTCCTCTAAACAGTCGAGTAGATTGGCAACGAATAGCCGAGAATCCGATGCTGTTCTGGCACCAAGGAAGGTGGAGAAGAAACAAATGCGTACTCGAGTGCTCGATCGAGTCCGCCAAATCCAGAGGAACTGTTCTCTACCTCCAAATCAGCTCCAGCCATGGCTAACTTGGAGCTGGGCCTTTACGCGATCTCCAACTTTGATCGATATGGTTACTGACCGTACGGAGAGTAGAAGCGTCACATCGGAGGCAGCTAGAGTGAACTGGAAGTTTGGGTACAGTTCTAGCTTCTAACTACAGTCAAACCTTTCTTCGGCATCCGGCAGGAAAGCCGGGCTAAACTCTGCCAGTCCCATCGAAGTCCTGCCAAAGCATCTCGCTCAGTACCGTACTGATATGACCTGTACGCGGAAGAAAGAATCGACGGCTGGGCCGGGCAGGCAGGCTGCAGCCCGCAGGCGAACCGGAACGAAGTGCCCGGCAACGTTTGGCTGTGAAAGAAGAGAAAAAGAAAAGAAAGAATACGTAAAGAAGAGAAGGGTAAGATTCGATTGAGGGATCAAGGAGTAACGCGCCTACTCAGAGAGAGAGAGGTACTTACCACCGCGTAAGTACGTAAGAGCCGGGATAGTACAGGCCATGAAACAATTGCGATGGGCAGAATGGGACGAGTGGGGACGGGAGACCAGAGGAAAGGGGAGGGTGGATCTCGAGAGAGAGAAGATCTGCCTCACTTAGCCATCATTACCTTGTAGGGTGGGGTCCACAAACAGCAAGAGCGGCAGAGCAGGAAATCCAACTATGGCGTTGGGGACGTCGAGCCAAGCACTGGAAAGAGAGAGAGAGAGAGAGAGTGAGTGATTTCTTGTTGTTGTGAGAGGAACAAGCGAGTGCGGTAAAAGTTCTTTTTCCTTTTCGTTTTGGGTTTCGGTGCCAGATGTTACGAAGTTTCGAGTCCATATCTTCCTTGATTCTATGCCCGCATAGTGTCTTTTCTGCGACTCGTTTGTTGTGCGTGTGTCTGAGCGGAGCAGAGGCCTGTCTCGCCTGGGCTATAAAGCGCGGATGAGCTCCATCGCTCCCCGCGGATTGTGGACGTCCTGATTTCCCAGAGGCAGACGACAACTGAAGCAAACTCATAAAACTCTTGCTAGCAGAAACGAGGACCACCAGCTTTCGGATAGCATTGCTGCATCAGATTCCATTTCCCGACAAAGAAGGAAGGTTCAGTCACTTCAGTAGCACTGTGTGTCGGTGCTCAGATCGAAGCTCTTGGCTTCCAGGAGGACTCTCCGACCGATCGCTGTCTTCTTGCAACCAGCCAGTCAGCCCGGAATACTTTTGGTCCCCCGCGTCCGTGGAGGCAAATTGCGTCGCAGGCGTAGAAGAAGGCAGCACTCGCCTCCCTCTCGGAGGAAACTACGAGGATGTTTGCTCGATAGATATCTCCACTCTCCAGTACCTGGAAATTTTACAAGAGGAGAGAGAGAGAGAGAGAGAGAGAGAGAGAGAGAGAGAGAGAGAGAGAGAGAGAGAGAGAGAGAGAGAGAGAGAGTGTTCATTTCTCTGTTGCTCATTTAAGCGAGTGCAGCGAGAGCAGTCGACGGATTATCTCGGAGAGTTGGAATTGGGAATCCTGAATAATCCGGCAGTAGAGTTTTGGTTGGCAGGCAGTTCGAAGGCCAACGTTTTGATAGAACGTGGTAGAAATCGCGCTAGGTCAAGATGGCGGACTGTACGATGGGAGGATGTTTAGTGTGGAATATAAGTTTGGTCACATACCGCATGCACCGGCTGCGTGCATTTTATCGATCTAAAGGCTTAGTGTCGAGGTTTATACGACTGGAAAATGGTACCACCATTCGTTGCTGGGTGCATCTGCGCGATGCTTCTCAGAAACGGAAGTGGGGAGGTGGACTGAAAGGCAACAAAGGTGAAGGAAAGACTCCTGAGTGGCATGTTAAACCCCTGAACGAGAGGAAGGCGCTGCTCCTCCTGCACGGATTCGGCGAGGATGGTACAACCGCATGGGAGCACCAAGTTGCTACCTTCACAAAGGAGTACAGAGTCTACATCCCAGACCTCATCTACTTCGGGGCGTCTTCTACCACGAATCAACAACGAACGGAGATTTTCCAAGCCGAGTGTATGCATGATCTGCTCGTCAAGTTGAATATCAAGGTTAGCGTCACTTTTGCCTCACTAAAGAAATAACCATCTGCAAAGGCTAAAGTTGCCAGGCAGCGTGATCGTATCACTGGCGTTTATTTGATAGTCTTGAGAGAGGACCATGTGTTGCTGCAAGTAATGCAGCCTCCCTTCTGAGGTTGTTTGGAAGGATCAGTTCCTCGGGCGCCATTGACAGGTTGTCTTCTGGAGTACAGCTCCAAGGGCTAGCTCCTCTTCGCCTGTGTTCACTTACGGTTCTGCCACGAGTGTTGTCCATGTCCCAAGGCCCGGTTCATTCATCCATTCATATATAGCTGCTGACCTTTGCAAGACCTGACCTCTCGTTTCAGGTTTGAGGAGTAGATAATTGGCGTGCTGGAGAGTTCTTACAGGTAGTTGTTGACCTCATGTGGTTATTCGTCTTACAGGAAGCACATGTGGTCGGAACGGATTATGGTGGTTTGGTGGCGTTTTGGATGGCGCACAAGTACCCTGACATGGTCCAGAAGGTAGTGCTTTGCAGCACCGGCGTCTGTATGAGACCAGAAACATACGACCAACTGTTGAGAGACCACGAAATGAAACGTATCGACGAGATTCTTCTGCCCACCACCAGCGATGGCTTGAAGCTCCTCTACAGTCTGCTGTATTCGAGGGCAGTCAATCTGCCTGATTTCTTCGTCCAGCAACAACTTGACGTAAGCATAGACCTCCTCCTTCCTACTGCTTTTTGCAGTGCCCACGGCAACCTACCTCTGGGCCCAAACGATCTCGATAAAACTCTTGCACCCAAGCTGATTTTGAAGCTGCTCTTTAGGCGTTAGCATCAGGTTAAATTGTAGCGCTGGTGAGCTTGTTTCTCATCCCAGCTCCAGATTCTATAGGTTCTTTAACCATGTAATGGAACACGCTCGAGAGGAGTGGTACTCGTTGATTTATGAGTTCCCACCTAGAGGCATGTAGATGTGATCCATCATTGGCTGCCCCGGTGTTGCCGAAGCTGACGCAGAATTTCTGGGATGTCTTGCAGGCTTTCTACAATGTTAGTCAGAGACCCCGGAGAGTACAACTACTTCAAAACCAAGTCATTGGGTCCGAGAAGTGTCCCCCGCTCCCACAGTTGAGACAGGTATCTTTGCACGTTTTGCCATAGAAGTAGATCTGTAATTCTTTTGATTTTACAGAGTCCGGTTGTTTTAGTAAGCTTCGACACAATCGAACTCAAAGAGTCCGCTTAACTGTCTCCTCGGTAACGCAGGAAGCACTTCTCATTTGGGGTAGAGATGATAAAATTTTAAACTTCGACCTTTGCTACCAGCTCAAGCGGTAAGCCCCTTCCTCTCCTAACATCCTCACGCGCTTATTAGCTCGTTCATTCTTCAATCTTGCTTGAAGAGTCGGCGAATCGGATGGTAACGGACGTTCGTCCGGTGAATGCGTGTTCGAGGAGATTGAGCGTGATTTCATTCGTAGAGTTATTTGGTACCGCGAATTTCTGCTGCTCATACACGAAGCCGTAAATTCCTTCGATGCAGACAATTAGGAAAGAGGAACACACAGATGGTGATTTTAAATGGGTGTGGCCACATGCCTCAAGCTGAGAGGTATAAGGACTTCAACGCCATCGTCAGGGAGTTTTTGGACGAGTTCGAGTCACCTGCCGAGGACATGGAGATAAACTCGACGCTCAAAATCTAGTAGTTCACTGGACGAGGTGTGAAAATTTTCCCTAGAATCGACAGCCCTACGCCTCAGCAGCAGCACAAGATAGTCGCCAGGACTAAAATACTGCGCGATCGAGAGCGCACTCCGCATGGAGTCAAGGCTCGTTTGGACCGGATCATGAACTTCCACGAGGAAATCGAGAGAGGGCCTTGCTCATGGGCCCCGATGACGTACTATCCTGTTATATTTTAACGTGGGCTGTGACGACGACGCCCGCGACCAGGAGGACTTGTGTGTGTACGCAACGAATTTGTGCTTTCAAGGATCGAGGATGTACTTTGTACCATAGTTTTGAGTCTCGATTTTTAAGGTGGGTCGTGATGATTATTAATCACTCAGTGTACATATTAGAGGAAATCGTAGTTGTCATCACCCTTTCGTACGAATATTCGGGGGCTCTGAAAGGTATGTAAATCCGGGAATCTGAAACCCCAGCTCCGGGTTATCACATACCGAGTTAAAGAAGATTTTTGGAAAGCTTGGTACTTCAGAAAAGTACGAATTTCTGGATTCTCAGGTCGGGTAGAAGCGGGAATTTGAAACCCCAGATCTGAAATATCGCATACAGTAGTGTAGTAGGTTTTGTAAAGCTTAGTACTTCAGGGCAGTACAAGTTCCTGGATTCGCAAAGCGCTTCGAAGCGGGAATTCAAAACCACACCTCTGGAAGAACTATATATTAGGTAAATTTTGTAAAGCTTAGTTAGTAATTCAGAAGAGCAAGGAGAAGCATCGGACAATTTTGTCGTAGTTAGGATACAGCCCATAAAGTTATGCAATTTTATGTTGCTTGACAGAATGAGGCCTTAATCTAATCATAACTTGAATATTCAAGTCTTTTTTTGCAGCTTCTCGTATCACCTTTGGCTTCCGCACTTACGAAACCGATTGCCTTACAAGCTTGATAAGCATCATATCGATTTTGTCTAACGTAAGAAAGACATTAAGGAAAGAGTTATCTCCTTACAGCTTCGTGAGGTCTACAGTCTCACGAGATTAGCCCTTGGGGGGAAGGTTCGACGTCCCCACATGAGGACGGTGAATGGCAAGTCACCAGTGGTGAAAGACGAAAAGGACAAGGACCAGTGTGTCAAAAAGTGCCGAACGATATTCCCTCTGAACGTACTTTCAGATATACGTGTTGTTCAAATAATGCGTCCCGCTTCAGGAAGCACGAAGCACGATGCACGACAGCAGTCTTTTATTTCGGAGATACGGTGCACACATGTCGAATGATCATGACCTTTACGAGATCCAGCTGACTGTGCAAGCGGATTCAGAAGATATGCCCAGCTCTCAACAAGGCAAGCTTCGGGAAAGCATACTTCGAAGTTCGTGCGTTTGTGAAGCGACTTGTGGAAGTTCCACTAGCGTCCCTTCTAGGCTCTAAAGTCCGGTATCAGCAACAACTACCATGAAACGAGATAACTTCGCTTAGCAGATCCCTGTCGTCACTGGTGTGATGATTACCATGTCCTTGTCACTGAGTCCACTTCTGCAGGTTAAAAACATTTAGGATTTATCTCCGAAGTTTTCTGGAAGCACTGCCCGTACCAACAGGTGATGAATGAGAGGGTTTCTCATATCTAGCCACCAATCTTTTCTTGCAAAACTCGATGAATGGACACCTGGCGATTGACGGAGTTTTGCTCATAGCTAACCACCAGAATTTCTTTTCAACCATTCTCTCATGCCCATGATTTAGTGACATGACAGTATCTCATGCATGACGCTTTTGCTCATGACTAACCATCAAAACTTCTTGTCACCGCTTTCATGCTCATGATTTACTCACAGCATGAACATCTCATGAATGAAAATTTCAGGTTCGCTCATAGCTACAACTGAAATTTTCTTGCAAATACTTTCATGCCCATGAGTTACTCACTGCATGAAAGTTCATGCAGTGAGTGATTCACCGGATTATCTTTCAACCAGCTTTTCATGCCCAGAGCTACTCACAGAATGAATATCTGATGAATGAAAGTTTCCCGCAGAGACTAACCACCAAATTTTCCGTTGCAGCACTGTCGTGCCTGTAATGTGCTGATAACTGATGAACTCCAGTGTTCACCACTTCCGTGTTGATGACTTTTTCGGTCACCATCTGTTGCATGACGATATTCCTTCAGGTAACCAATAAAGTTCTGTTGCAAGCCTTGTTATCATGCCCATGATCTGATCAGTGAATGAGATCTGCTGAAGTACAGAGTCCACTTTATCTCGTATTCTCTGCACATGTTGCTGGTCATTTCTCATGGATCTAATACACAATCAGCAAAGAGGTGTGCGGGCGAAACGAATAATCTAAGTCTTCCAAGTCCCACGTCCTGGAGAGGATGTTCAAGTTGATTCGACACGGGCAGTTGGCGTACTGTCGAAGGCCACTTCTTTGGCTACAGTACGGTGTTGCGGATTGAGTGACTATCTGAACCTTTGTTCGCAACGGAGGGGACCACTTGACAAGATTCGCCTAGAGTAAAAACGGGAGGGGACAGCGTAGCTTGCCTGGCTCTTCCAGCCTAAGTCTCTATCGAACATCGATGGATTCAATACAAGGCACAGAACATACAACTATTATATAGGTACAAATTTGGTGACAATGTGCTTGTCACCAAATTATTCGGGGTACCGCAGACTGTGACACACGATTGGATAACCTCCTTTGACCTGCTTTATAGACTGGCTGTATCTTTCAAGGCATAACGACACATTTGTGAGTACGAGTCATTGTCCAACGATAGGTTCTTTCAGAATTACCTGAAAAGTGGTCACGTCAATGGTGCGAAGCTGTCAAGAAATAGGACACAGTTGCAGTAGGGTTGTGCAGTACTCGGGCAAGAAACGCAATTAATTTCCCTCCCAATGCAAGTAGACCTGTCGAGGGACGGTACCGTGGTCCAGTCCTAACCTGCGCCCCATAGACTTTTAGATGTCTGTATGATTTGGAGGATGGCCCCCTCTAGAAGAGTTGGGCTCGTCCGGACTCCGGATCCTGAGTAAAAGATATTTTACCAGTAGATCGAAACAAACTGTGGTTGGATTACATATAAGGAGCCCGTTAAGTGTTACGGGTGGTTAACTGTAATTAGAGTTTAAATTTTAAATCGTGTTCCTGGCAGATTGGACCAATACCAACCATTTGGATTCTATTGTAAAAATATGTTTTGACTATGGTTCTATAAGATTTTTGAACTCTTTCGAGAGGGGACCATCCTAGCAAAAACTCGTATTAAAACGAGCAACGTCCATAGCAATGAGACTATTATCAGAAGTATCAGAGAGAAATTTAGAGAGGTTTATCTTGTTATAGCTTTATGTACGGCCTAAAACATTTTTGCCTTTTTCTTTTGAAAAGACAAGATAAGATAAAAACGCGTTTCATTCTCTCTTTTTTTCCTTTATTTTTCTGTGGTTTTAAGTTTACTGTAATAAACCATCAATCTCCTTCCCGTACACCAATTGTCTAGGTTCAGAAACTCATAAAGCATAGTTTAGGTTTGAAGTTTGAAAAAACCGTTGTTTAGCAAAGTTTAGGTTAAAGGTTGATAAAAACCATTGTTTAAGCAATGTTTTAATTATACCACAACTACCACTATATTAACGTTGGGATATCTCACTATAATGAGTTTAAGTTCAAAATTTTGTGATTAGATTCAGGGCTAGCCCACAGAAAGTGCACCCACTTGTCACGTTCTCATTTATTGTCATGCTCTAGGGCTCAAAATGACAGGATATTGAGATCTACAAAATTAACCATAGTTGTCTCTAAACTGAGATCTTACGGGTGAGAAACAAACAAAAATGAACGCTGCAATGTGGATCACAAACAAAAGATATATATATATATATATCTTTAGTTTTAAATTTGAGAAGTTTCCTTATTGAACGGACTCTCGTTATACTGAGAGTAAATCTCATTACAGTGGCTGACTCGCCTGGAACTGAATATTTTTCCGTCAGGAACTTTCGCCGAAACTATCAAAAAAGGTTCTATTCTTCAGCAAAAGTTTTAATTACTACCAAGTTTCGAATACTTCTTTAGTCATGTCCCTCGACCACCTGAGCTACCTCACATTTGATACACTGTTAGTTTCCACTTTATATACTGGGACTTGTGGATTAAGATCAAAGGTTGATATGTAATTTTTTGATTTTATTCAACATTGAGAAGTTGGTATGCCACGGTTCAGGTTTGATTTTGGTTCAAAAAATTTGATAAACAGATTTCACAACAGAAAACAAGTAATTACTCTCGCAATGAATTGCGGGGATATTCGTTAGCGATTTATCGGTATTTATCCTCTTTCTTTCTTTTTTTGATTTATCATGACGTTTCTATTCGTACTTTTTCGTTACTTCTTTTCTCTTTTCGGTATTCAGAACAAATCCATTTTTCCATTCCGTTACACTGAATTCTGTCCAAATGTACTGTTACGTTTAATCATAACTAACTTTAGCTAATCATGACTAACTTGATACCTCTTAAAGTAGTTGGGTAGTAAATAAACATTCTCCACACTTAGTTATAACTAAACACCTCACTAATAGACAAACTTTCTATGTCTAACATAAGTCGTTACAGCTCTAAGTTGTCTCATTAGGTTCACCACGACCATGGGTGACCTGTCAACAACTCTCACTACTTGAGATTTTTGTCCTGCATCCAAGATGTTATCCACTCTAATGTGTGTTTGACGTCGAACTCCGTTGTATGCCCGTCTCAACAACTCCTTAGGTAACAAGTTTCTCCACCACAATCATGGACGATATGCACGAGACCTCACTTGTCGAATGGGGTAGGACCTCGCTGCTGCTTGTCATTGTTGCTCCTGTTGATCGTTTGATCCGCTCTTGATCGATACGTTTATATTTGCAGTAGAGTTGAAACTAGCTATGTGTTATTGTTATGTCCATTTGATTCAGTAGCGCTTACAATAGGGTTTGATCAAATGATGGTTGTTGCTGCTCCTGATTTTGCTCGTCCAAGAATTTCAGTTCGACACTAGTTTTCACATTGTTGCCTAGCTTGCTACGTGACCAACTGCGTGACTCACTATCGAAGCGTTATGTTCCGCTACTGGTTCTTCTTTCACTTCTACCCCGAGAGTCCATCTTCTAGAGTCACTCTCGAAGAGAGGAGTCGAGATATAGTTTTCTTATACGCGCTTTCATACAATACCAAAATTACTTGTTTAATCGCAAACTTGGGATTCAGAATCACTTGAAATGGTATCATAGAAAGAATTGCAAGAAGGACAAGCTCTTTAATGGACTCTTTAGGCAGTGAGAGAGTTCCAGACCAAGGTGTGACTTATTTCTTGTCCAATGTTTCAAAAAGCTTCAGGGTCTCGTCTATGTTTCTTTCGAGTTCGTTACTGTTACTAAGTAAGAGCGTTACTTGTATACTGTTTACTCGTGTGTTAGCTGGATACTATATGTTCGAGAGTTATCTAAGGTTGTTACGTTATTTTAGAGAACAATTGTCTTCATACTTCTTACTCTGCATGCACTTGCATGTCTGTATCTCCTTGTTGATGAGGACAATTGTTTTTGAAAATGCAAATATCAGATTTGCCAAACATCTCACCAACAATCTTTAACGCTTTCCTTACAAAGTTCATGCTTTCTCGAGAATTGATCTCTTTAACCCGGAAGCAAACTTCTAACTTGAGCTAGACATGTCTACGGCACACGAAGTTTCGGAGCCGCTAGCTACGTTGCAAGCTCCATTGCTCGTGCATGTCACGAGCGTGTCGCAGAAAAGAGCTAGAACCAGAATCATCTATGTGAAACCTTCTTCAGACATAACCGCTAACAGTCACTAAGAGCTTAGACAATGAACAGAACTGGAATCCCCAAAACCACAATCTCCTCAGTTCTGTCACAATCTTAAAGGACTGGTTCGACCTTTACCAACAAGATTGGACTGGAATCTCAAGGCCAATCTCCTCTGAATAACCTAATCTCCATTGTAAACAAGACGCACGACATGTTTCGTAGCACGTCACGAAACCGACTCTCTGGATGAGGAAAGAGCTACTATTGCCAACATAAACAGCTGAAGAGTCGTAACTCTTAAACCACAAGAAAAAGTGAGCCTGGATGCAGACAGAGTTGCTAAATCCACAATCTCCTGTGACAATTTCTCAACACGAGGAAATACCACGAGGAAAGAAGTGGGTCGAGGCTTGCTAGGCAACACGATATGTAGTTTAATTCATAGCAGAGATGATAAATGGCCTTTTGTGCTTGTGTGCACATATTTTTAGCATTTTTTACATAGTATTCCTCTTACGACGCTACGCGACATGCTATGGAGATTTAGGGTTAGGGCACGACGATTACTTTTAGGATTATTTGTATCAAGTTCATATTTTGGAGAATTCATCTCCAGTTGAGGTTCTCCGACTGAAGATTCAATCATGTTGATTGTCAGGCTCGTTTCCAACCGATCCCCATCCAGGAATGGCTTCGAGTCGGTAAAAGTTATTTCTCGAAAACTTCGTGAGGTCTAAAGAGAAGTCTCGGTCTGCTCTTTCTCGCATCACAAGCTTCAAGTTTTCTGAGTTACCTGCAAATGGGCTGGATTTGTCACTCCTAGAATGGAGTCACTTACCCCAAATCGTCAAGCGAACAGGTCAACTCAATACCGGCTGCCCCGAAGATGGAACCGAACAGATGGAAGACTGCATTGAGTACTAGTGTTCTGTGACTCTCTCCGAGTGCAACTATTGCGAAGAGTCCCTACATGGGCGTTAATTCTCCACTGGATTCGTTCCTGACAACAACACACGCCGCCTTCACGCAGAAGTCCCACTCGACAACATAAATCTACAATTTCCATCACGACTCAATACATAATACTCACCGTCTTCCGAGTCCACAACCTTGTATGTTTTGATCGAGCTTAGCAGGTATCTACAACAATGTTCTCAGGACCATTAAAGATTGTTTACAGTGCAACTAGTTCAGCTGAAATGTCGACAGAGACATTAATACTCACAGAAACATCGATCCCATCATCATCTCGAGCTGCTCTCCTTCCGGCTAAATATACATACACTAAAAACGATGAATTTTCCTCGATTGCAGATTTAGGGCTCGGAAGATTCGCAGAGCGCGTTCTCGAAAAGACAAGCGAGAGCTCAGATGGCAGTAGCCTAACGAACGATGGATCACGGTGACCTAATTCTCTCAAAAGGCGGCCATGTTTTGGTGAAATTCGTGTTCCGGAATCAAGCATCGGTCCTGCTGATCGAAGGGGCAGGACTAAAGGCGGTGACTGATCAAGTGAAAGATAGATAGTACCACGTCAGACTGTTGGGTTTGTCCTCTGGCATATGGGATGCCAGCTGGGTCCACAGATCATCAACCGCGGAATAGTATATATCTTACTTTGCTGCAGTCTTTGGATTTATTCAAAGACAATGATCTCCTCTTTTCCCAGCTTCTTTATACTCGGTCTTGTTACTTCGGAAAGCTCTCCGCTTATGGGTTCATGTATAAGTCTCTTTCGTCAGGAGAGGTATGGACACTCACAAACTGTGGATTACTTTGCTTTGGAGCACTTCATCCACACCCTCATAGCCAACGTTGTCACTGCTAGATAGGCTGTGCGTTGTAGGGCTTGATGGCGTCTTTCCATCAGTTGGCTATTCATTGCGTTGCGTGTTCTTCACTGGTAGATAACTCTAATGGAGTCATCGGTAGAGCACAGAATGCGTCTTCCTGTTTCTTTCGGTTCATTCCTCTTTTCTCAGTCGTTTTCTCCCGATTGATGGATGTAGGAGGAAGGAGGAAGGAAACCCATAGCGTATATTGAAGGCGTTCAATTGTTGGTTACTCCTGCGCAAACACCTTAGAGAGATTGAAGCAAATATGGTCAGTGACTTTTGAGGGTTAGGATTCAGGTTAGTGGTTGTTTAGGGTTTCTATTGTTTTCAACGACACTTACTTCTTGAGGACCAGCAACAAAGCAGTCTTGTAGTCAGATTTCTTCAGACGTAAGTGCAGAGGTGAGGTGCACCACAATTTCTGTAAGAGCGTTAAAAATTGGTAGAGTCTCTCTCACTGGGAGCAGATAGTGTTAAGCTCTGAGAGTTGAAAGTTGAGAGGCTTCAGTGACACCGACACGAGTTTCATGACTGATGGTAACTCGAATTGAGGAGTATACTATGTCATGGTGTTTCGGGCCACGACAGAGCTTTTCCGACCACTGCATGAGGATACAAAGTGTACAAGGCGTGGGCAAAAGCACTCAGCAGAGAGCAGCTGACAGGCGAGCATTTGGATCTCGAGACTTTTAGCCTCCGGAGTAGTTGTCCTCACACTAATCTTGATCGCAATCTTCACCGCGCTACTCAACTATCTTTCCCTAATCTGTGCAGTGAAACCTTGTTCAACGCTATTTGATCATTGAGGTTCAGATTAAGATCTGCAGAATCCAAGATCTTTGAGGCCGACTTCACACTCTCTCGACATCCCAGTGCTCATTCACACTTTGACTGAGAAGTCAGTCATCGAATCATCAGACCCCATCACAGGGTCTCCAAAAGTCAGTTCTCATGTATACCATCCAGAACAGCATGCAGTTGGGCTTGGGACTTGTAACCTTGACAGTCTTATTTCTCCAAGGAAAAAACCAAGTTAAAAAACTGGCAGTGCGGTCCAGTTCCAGTGAGAATTCAGTCACCAGCAAATTTAGTGTCTATAGAGCGTCTAGTGTCTTCAACTGTGTGAAGTCGGTCTCAGATCGTAGGAAGAAACGGCTTCAGTTGCATTCACACCATTCTGAAGCACATCTGAATTCCATGTGCAGCTCCTCTAGAAAGGGTGGTTGTTGTTGTGTGTATTGCACGGTGTGTGTAGGTTTCGATCGGGAGAGCGAATGATCCTCGAGCTTCACAGATCTATGGCTTGTTGTAGAGCATGAAGATCATGCGCTCTTCCGACGGCGCCAGGATTTAGTTTATATATTCATCACAATTCAGACACTTCAGTTGTTGATTTAAGTTTGTTCGTTTTATTATGATAGTTCCAAGTCGAGGTATTTTACAGGGGTGCATGACAGCGAGTCGTTGGGTATGCAAACAGGCTCGGTGCCGTTAATCGACGACGATTTGATGCGTAGTGCTCTTACAGCATCGCTGCGAGCACCTTGCTCATCCTTCAACAGAAACTTCACATATCCCCGATGCTTCAGTGTCTTATAGTCGTCTCCGTCGCCCTTGTTCAGATCCGCCAGTGCGCCGTTCAAATCTCCCATTCTGATCTTCAGAACCCCCCTCTCCTGCAAGTAGAAGGGATAGAAGGGATCCAATTGCAGGGCCTTGTTCGCGTCTGCCAAAGCACCCTCGTAATCCTGAAGCATTGCTTTGACGTACATCCGCTCACTGGCCATTCGAACAAACCAAACAATCGAATGAGCAAAAGTGTCAGCGAGGAATTTTCGAAGCTACGGATTCGAAGAGAATTTTACTTTCAAACGGAACTTCTGAGACCAAAAAATGCAAGAATCGGATACGTTTGTAGCATTAGGGTGTTACTTACGAATAGACGGAGTCATCTTTTGGATCCCAGCGGAGAGCCGAATCGAAGTCTAAGAGGGCTTCGGGGAAAAGGCCCAGCATCTTCTTGGCGCATCCTCTTGCTTTACAGACTATCTTCGTGTCCAGAGTGATTGCATCGCCTCTCTTGGAATCCATCAGCGTCAATGCAACAACTCCAGCATAGCGAGCCTTGGGAGAAAGGTTGCCCTTTCGGTTGAGCATGGCCACGAGAGCATCAAGCGCTTCGGTCCCGACTGTAGACGCCATGCCGGCCCTCACATCCTGTACAGATGCCAGATTTCTTAGAGATCTAGCAGCTGCCTCTTGGACGGCGGGACTCTTCGATGTTGCGACGAGGTTGACTAGATCCTTGACCGCTCCGAGACAGTCCACTATCTTGTTGGAGATCTCCTCGTTGCTGAACGCCAGATTGGCCAGAGCCTCAGCTGCTCGTTGCTGAACATCTAAAGAGTGCTCCTTCGATGTTAATCTAACCAATTCGTCTATAACTTCTGGGCAGATGAGAACTATCATATCTCCGTTATCTATGTTTTCGGATGCGAGATTGGCCAGAGCTCGTGCTGCCTCCTCCTGCACTTCGGGACTGTCGTTGTTCCCGATCAACGTGACCAACCGACCGACAGCTTCAGCCGTCTCCAGAATCCTTTTAGAGATCTCTTGGCTTGCGGTGGCCAACTCTGCTAATGCTTCGGCTGCTCTCCGTTGCACTTTGGGTTCGTGATCGCTGGACAGTAACCTCACCAACTCGCCAATGCATTCTGGACACCTCCTGAAGATTGTCTTCCCGTGCTCCACACTGTCGCTGGCAATATATGCCAAACATGTGGCTGCTGCCTCTTGGATCTTCAGTAAATCATCGTAAGACTTGGAAAGCAGCCCCACCAGCCCTTTGAGAGCTCCTGGAGTGTCGAGAATCATGCCAGAAATCTCTATGTTCCCAGAACCCATGGCTGTCAGAACCTCCACTGCTCGGAGTTGAACGTCAGGTTTGTGTTCGGTGGAGATGTTTCTGGCCAATTCAACTAAAGTGTTGGGACATTCTTCCAGTATCATGGCCCCGTGATCGGCATCGCTGTCAGCCAGGAACGCCAGTGTTCTTGCAGCTTCCTCTTGAACGTCAGGATTTTCATCATGAGTCAGTAGGCCGACCAGCTCTTCTACAGCTCCTGGGGACCCCAGAATTTCTTTCGAATTGTCCACGTTCTCGAAAGCCAAGCATGCTAGAAGATGCACTGAGCCGTATTGTACATCCTGCCTCTCAGATATCAGCCTCAACACCTCAGTTACACACTCGGGGTATTGGACCAACATCGTCTTCCCGTTATCCACACTGCTAGAAGCCAGAATGCTCAGGAACACCGCTGCCTGCAGTCGAACATCAACCCTGTCGTGGTTGGAGAGGAGCCAGGTGAGTTCTTTGACGATGCCTGGGTACTCCAGTACTTTCGTAGCAACCTCCAGGCTACTAAGAGCTAGCTCTGCCAAGGCTTCCCCTGCTTGGTACAGAAGATCAGAGCTTCGGTCCCTGGAGATCAGTCTCACCAGGTCTAACACGAACTCAGGAGTTTCCAGGACCATCAACTTGCAGTTGTCCGGATTGCTGCTGGCTAGGAAGGCCAAAGTCTTTATGGCTTCTTCTTGAACGTCTGGGTTGTCATCATTAACTAGTAGAGAGACTAAATCCTCGACAACTCCTGGGTGCTTGAGAATCTCCGTTGCATTCTCCTCGTTTTCATGAGACAAACACACCAGAAGATGCACCGCTCCATATTGGACATCAGCGTTGGTGGAACTCATTAGCCTCACTATTTCTGGCACGCACTCTGGTGCCTTCAGAACGATGGTCTTCCTATTCTCCAAACTGCCGGTGGCGAGGATACTCAGCACCTCAGTTGCTTGGAGCTGTACATCGATTCTCTCGTCGTCAGACAGCAGACGGGCTAGGTCTGTGATAAGTGTGGGATATTCTAGTATCTTGGTGGCAATCTCCAGACTCACGAGAGCTAGCTGACCCAGAGCACCAGCAGCTTGGTACAGAACATCAGGACTGTGCTCCTTCGTCACCAGACCGACCAGATTTGCCACACAAGTTGGAGCATCCAAGACTATTTTCTTCACATTCTCCCCACTCTCGCAGACGAGATTGGACAAGACTCTGGCAGCATGATACTGATTATCAGTGGTCTCATCATGGGAGAGAAGCTTCGTAAGCAGCCAGGCAGACCTTGGACATTCGAGTATATCCTTCGCTATCTCCTCGTTTTCGGAAGATAGCTCAGCTAAAGCTTCCACTGCTCGACTTCTAACTCCTGCGTTGTAGTCAGTGGAGAGGAGTTTCACCAGATCTTTTATACACCATGGTGACATTCTGAGGATCCGATCGCTATTTTCCACGCTCTCCGAAGCTAGATTGGCCAGAGCTCTAGCTGCTTCCTCTTGGACATCGGGAGTTTCATTTTTAGAAAGCAGACTGACCAGCCCCTCAACAGCACCGGGAGTCTCGATGATGGTCCTCGATATCTCCACGTCTTCGAATGCTAGATTTCCTACAGCTGTTATTGCTCGAACTTGTACATGCTGTTCACGGTTACAGTCGATCAGCTTCAGGAGTTCATTCAGCAGTTTCGGGCATTCCATAATTATCAGCTTCCCATACTCCTCACTGGCATCGGCTAAGATTCCCAGCGCTCTCGCTGCTTCACCATGAACTCCAGGAACTTCACTGCTGAGTAGCCTTCCTAGCTTTCTGACTGCGCTCGGGTTCTCTAGAATCTCCCTGGAGGCTTCCACATTCTTGAATGCTAAATCGCCTAGAGCCTCGGCTGCTCTCAGTTGCACTCGAGGCTTGGAGCTGTGCTTCTTAGAGAGCAAATTCAGCAGATCTCTTACACACCCCGGAGACTCCTGCAGAATCGTCTTGGCGTTCTCTACACTCCTTCTGGCTAAGAAGGCCAAAGTTCTTGCTGCTTCCGACTGGACATTCGGAATGTCGCTCTTGGAAAGCAGAGTGACCAGATCGCTGATGGCTCCTGGTGACATGAGGATTGTGCTGGAAGTCTTCTCATCAACCAACGCTTGTTGAGCTAAAGCCTCCAGAGCTCGAACTTGAACATCCTCAGGCTGCTCCGAGAGAGTGGACAGGAGCTTCAGTAACTCCGACATGCACTTGGGCGATCCGGTGATGATGGTCCTTCCATTCTCCATCTCGTTCAAGGCCAGCAGAGCCTGCACTTGCACCGAACGAACGCTGTCGTTGGTGATGAGCTTCAGCAGTTCCGAAACACACGAAGGAGATTGCTGGAAGACCCTCTGCCTGTTGTCCACGCTATTCCTGCCGAACATGGCCAGAGCTTTGGCTGCATGCTCTTGCACTCGAGGATCACTCGTCGACAGCAGGCTCACCACCTCTCTCACAACTCCCGGGTACTCGAGGATCTTCTCGGCAGCATCCACTTCGCTTCCGGCAATGTTTATCACAGGCAGCAAGGCATGGAGCTGAGTTTGCTTCTTGAACAGAAGCCTGACCAGCTCTTTCAGACATGCCGCAGGAATCTTGGTGCCTATGGGATTGTCCTCTCCCTGAGTCAAGTTGGACAGAATCACGCAGACTATCATCTGCCTCTCGACCGGATTGTTGTCCCCGAGAGATCCCACCAGCTTCTCCAGCAGATTCGGGCATGCTGAAACTATGGGCTCGTGATTCTCCCTGTAAATGGCCAGAGTTGCCAGCGCCTGGAGGACATGGGACTGAATATCCTCGTCCACGCCTTCGTCTAATAAGCCCACCGTAGCAGCCATGAGGCTCTTGGTCTTCTTACCGAGAAGTACTTTCCCTTCCTCGTACACCGCTATCGAAGCAATTCTCTCAAGGACGTACGTAGCGACTAGCGCCACTGACGGCTCCGACTTTGAGAGCAAATGGGACAGCCCCTCATCATTCAACTCCCCAGAAGTCAGATAGGTCAGAAACACCTGCAATCGGCAAGAAAATTCGTTCAAACTCTAACTTTCAACTGCAGAACCTCTCTCTCTCTCTCTCTCTCTCTCTCTCTCTCTCTCTCTCTCTCTCTCTCTCTTGTAATAATCGATCGAACGAGAGAAATTATGAAAATGCGTGGCATGTTGGTGTTTTTTACCTTCTGGATGAACTGCCGTTGAAGGCGCGTAATTACAGAGTCCTCATCATGCTCGGGAAGAAGCTCCAAGATCGGCTCGATTGCGGACCTTCTTAATCTGCTCCTGAAAATCGATCCAGAGATCCGCAACTTGTCGACTGCCTTCTTGGAGAAGTCGTCCTCCATGTACAAAGCGCAGAGAAACAAGATCATCCTCTCGTGATCGTCCATGGCTACATCATCGATCTCCACCGCCTCCTCACCAACTGCGCTCTCATGATCAGAGTCGGTGCCACCACCAATTTCACCTGCCTTGGTGGTCCCATCGTCACCTGTTTCGACGCTTTCTTCGTCACTGTCGACCTCGTCTGTATTGTCCTCTGAATTCGGATCCTCCTCTGAGTCCTCAGAATCCATATCCTCAACCGCCCGGATCATGCTGTCATGGTCGCGGATATTTACAACCACTGCTTGATCGCTCTGCAAGCCCAAGAAAGACTCAAACAATTTGTCGACCTCCGACTTCATCTCGCTGCGTACGAAGCTCTTGTGCAGAGCGTGCAAGGACCATGTTTTCTGCGACACTGACTCCAGATCTCCAGACTTGGTCTGGACCACGACATTGCTCTCGAGCCTGAGCATCGAACCGTTGTTCTTCAACTCGCTTCTCCATCTGGTGAACAGGTAGAGGTTGCCTCCTCGTTTTTGACAGTGCCACCCATACAGAAGCTTCACAACTGCCTCGGGCGTGGACGGCCCTTCGAAAACTGAGCTCAAGGTGAGCAGGTCTAGAGCATCTGCGGGTAATGACTGACGAACTAATTTCATGGTCGCCCAGAAGCTCTTGGGTTTTTTGCCGTCGAATGCAGGAGCGCGATCCAGATCTTCAAGCTTCAGAAGATCGAAATGCGCTTTGGCTGTGTTCTGCCACTCCTCGATGTCGTTGACTCTATTGCTCTGAATCGTCATCGCCAAGCTGGCCAGTGCTAGTGGACTGTTTTCTGCCTGTTCGATCATTCTGTCACTAACATCCTGCAGGAAAGTGGTCGGAATGTAAGGCTCCATGTTAGAACCCTCGCTTTAGCTTGCGGAGATCCGCATTTACACATCTAACGAAACGACCGAGGATTCGATCGAGGAATGTTTACTACTGGCAAAGCCTGATAGCAGAATTTGGCAGATGATTGCTTTTGGTAGGAGGTTGAGTTGTTTCCCGATTATTTCATGGGTTGGGGGGAGGAGGTCAGTGGACGAACCTGAAATTCCTTAGGAACTTTCTGGGCTACGAGGCCTGGAACGTGGTTGGCGAAGATTTTAAGAGCGTCCTCCATTTCGACGGCCTGAATCTCCACAGGCAGAGCGTTCTGGAGAAGGGTAGATTTCTGGGAAGTGACGAGATATTTGACCCGATCACCGCCGAGTTCTACGACCTGTTGCAGAGGCTCCAGCAGCCAAACATCGTCCAGGATGATTAGGATGGTTCTAGTCTTCATGCGCGCTCTCAGAACGTTCGAAGTGGTGCTACTAATTTCCTCTACGTCCGGATCGCGGCCACCGAGGCTTCGCAGAAGCTCCATCTGCGTTTTCTGAGAAATCATCCTCGGTCCACACTGCAGAATGGCCACATGCTCGAATGTTCTACCTGTCGAGGATGTCTGATTCGCATAGTGCAGCGCGATGACCTTGGCAAGAGTCGATTTCCCTCTCCCTGGACCACCGTGCAGTAAAACCACTCTCGGTCCTCCAGGATTCTCCAGAGCTTGATGGAGAGCAGCCTCCGAAATTCTCAAGGGAACGTACTTCGTATCAACGATCGGAAGCAGTGGAGGAAGATTGGACCTCTGCAGAAGTGACTTCACCTTCTTGACTGATTTGCAAGCCGATCGCGATACTGCTTCGTAGTCTCCGTTAGCGCTCTTGCTTACTACCGAATGCTCAGCATATTCTACATCGGACTCCTCCGTCGTGGACTCGAGCGGTTGGTCGACGAAAGCGTCGATCACATCCTTCAAGGTTTGGTTCAGCCTAGCAGGGAATACGACCGCTCTGAAGTTGAAGCAGTAGATTCGTCCGAACCAGGATCTGTTCTCCATGCTCGCGAGCTTCGTTTCCTCGGCCTGGAATAAGGCCAGCGCCTTGTTGAGCTTCGCCACGAGCTGCAGTCCGACCTCTTTAGAAAGCATTCCCTGTTTCGACATCTTGGCCATCCACATGCTGTACTCGTGATGGAGTCTTTCAACCTGTACACCGAACTCATCCCAATTAGTCGACGCTTTGTACCTGTGATTACCTATGCTCTGGATGGTTGTCACCGACTGGAGCATCGAGCCCCCCGCTTGAATTGCCTGGGCAAGCACCATTTCTGTCCGAATTCTTCTCGAGCTTGAACGAAACTAGTTGCTCCACCTGCTTCAGATCAAAGTCAGTGGCACCAGATCCCGCTCGATCCTTGATCACTCCAGTGAAACGAGTCCCCGGATCTCTCATCCGCCTATTTGTCTACGGTAGCCCTGAGAATTCAACCCACAGATCTGCACTTCTAACTCATTTCTAAACATCATTCTCCCTCTCTCCCTCCCTCTTAACCGTTCGAATCTATCTTACAGAAAAGAGAACAAGCCCTCAAGTTCCTCCTATTCAGATCTTCAGGCCGTGCACTCAGAGATTGGTTGGTTCAGTTAATTAATTAAGTCAGTATCCTGTCTTTCTACAAATTCTTCTGCTTTCCTCGCTTCTCGACCGCAATGATGACACGAGCGGTATCGATCGACGGCTTAATGTACCGCTCAGTCTATAGCTACAGTCCGGAAAGATTCTTTGTGGACAAGAGCGGAATCAGAAAAGGAGTGGAGCTGAGGGTCCGTTCTTGACATGATAGAGGCCTTCGGGGCGCAGACACATCAATCGGAATGCCATTTGGATGGAGCTGTCAAATCGATATTGTTGTAGCACGGCCTCGTGCGATCGGAGCCCCGGCTCCGCGGGAGAGTGTCCCTAGCACTTATCGATCGCTGGCCCACATGCCAACCTTGTTCTCCATGATTCCAGTTGGAGAGTTGGAACGATCGGCCCCATCTTTTCTTTCTCTCTGTGCGGATGATTTCATCAAATCATGCCCCTTCTCAAGGCCTCGTCTCGTCATTCACTAGAATTCACAAGCTCAGTATCAGCTCATTGCACGTGCACCTCTTCTTCGGATGGAGAGCACTATCCTGATTCCCGTCAAGTCCGCCTGCCGATCCAACGATCCCTTCGATCCGAACGACTTCCATGTACTTCGGTTCGTTCGAGATGAGTCACGGAAAAGTCAACATGGGTAGATGTCAACTGCTTCCATACCAGACGACTGTTGTCGAGGCTTACGTAGACTCGTTTGAATCTGTCTTTATATGTTCTACCGAATAGCTGACAGGAAAATCTCCATCCATGGATGGTTTCAGTACAGACAAATTCTTTTCCCCCTCTTTTCGACTTCAAGCGGATGGATTGCATGAAGTCAATGTGGACGGGGGAACCGTTTCCCGTTGAACAGGAGGACCCACGCTTCTCACGACAATGGGAAGTTCAGTCAGCTACTGTACTCGAACTGAACGCTGGAGTTCAGTTTGGCATGTACCAGCCGAAAGAACGAAAAGAATGGCCTCCAGAATCCGGAGGACCAGAGCTACGGCCTGCTTCCGGAACAGGGTCACGAACCACGGAGGCAGAATGGATTAGCGGATTCAACTCGGTGTTTTACTGTTTTCGTGCTTCGGCGCAGTCACGGCTCGGCCAGACGTCCAGGCTCGTCTCAGCGTTGGGTTTTCGTCGGGCCCACGTACGAGCTGGCGTGGAGAGTAGAGTATCTCCGAGTCATGTTCAGAGACCGAGACGACCGTTCAGCCGATCCAAGTGGGCTGGTCGTGCAACATGAGCCTTCATGCGCTCCTCTGCTGGGATGCTGCTACTACCGTATGAGCTGCTAACTGCAGTCGTGGTGGGTCCGTCCGTCCGTCCGTCTTACACTGCCGGTAACTCGGTGCCTCCTCCGCATGTGGCCGTGCCCGTTCCTCCTCTCTATGTGTACACATACCCTCTAGAGGAGGGAGGCTGGCTGGCTTTCCCCAAGGGCTCTCTTGGAATCTCTACTGTAATTTCGCTAGGTCCTTAAAATGGGACCTCCTCGCCTTCATCGTCTGATGCGCCTCTTTTATGGTTACCTGTCAGCAAGTAGCGCTTCTGCTGTCCTTATCGCAGGGTCTTGTCGAGGCCAATCATACTTGGATATCGTTGCACGACGTGAGGGGGAGGGTTCCAATCGCGACAGGCTACAGGCCAGAGTCGCCAGACGGATCCAGACTCCGAATTTATCGACGTCGTGAAGTGAATTCGCAGGATGGAGGGAATTAATACTAATATCCTGCTGTTGGATCATAGAATATCTCAATAGAAACTGTAGACCATACAGTAACAGCAGTTCGCCAAGTTCGTTGTGCATGGAGGGAGTTGATGGCTGTACAAGTTTGTTGTTGTGTACTTCCTCCAAGGGACAAACAGCCTTTGGAGGACATGCTTCCGCATTCTTCTGTTCGTACTTCACAGTACAACTAACTCTATCTGCTGTTTCATATTCTCGATAAAGAGAGGCTGAAGTTCATTCCAATCTTCCCTAGGCCTCCAGAGGTAGAACTTCTTTGCGTCTATCTGCATAGTAACTTTGTACTGTAAGTTGTTTGATAAGAAGATTCTGAAACTGAAGCAGATTTTATTGACGTCAGAATTTCGTGTGCGATTCTGCATATATATCGATACACTTGAACGGACACTGGCCATTGAGTGCGAATGATAATCTTCGCAACCGAATAAAAGAAACTCCAACAGAGTCGTACAGATGGACTATCGTCCCCGGAAAGTTTCCACCATTGCGAGGTTCAAGGTCGTGCTAGCTTCTTAACTGGAATCAGTACTAGTCTATACGTTGGGCAATTTCAAAATGTTGAATGGGTTTCGAGCTGCTTGAAGCATAAGAGTTCAATTTTCAAAGCTTTGCCCTTAAGAACTACAGATTCTCGAGGAACGAAGATGCGGATTCACTGCCATGGGAGGGACAAGCAAGCAGAAACCCAGACTCAAAGTGTCATCCACTCCTCTTTTCTGCACTTTGCGGCGAACTTTAATACATTCGTGGTCCGGTTTTTGTAGAGCTGGTAGCTGACATCTTTGAGTGGATAATCGCAAACAGCAAAGGCTGACGTAGAGTTCAGGACATGCAACCAGTGATGGCATTCAGCGACTCCAGTCAACGATGCTTACGCATTCCTTTTTCCTTGAGACCGACGGTTGACCGCCGTCGACCATGAAATCACCAACTTTGGCCTGCAAGGTATGGGATCTACTTTTCAAGATCAGTCCTTCAAGAAAGCTTTGACAAGTCCTTGCCTGAAAGCCTAGAGTTGAAACACATCGACTTCAAATGAATCGGCTCAAGAGGTATGATCAACTCCTGACTAAACACAAAAACAAACACGGTCGAAACAATTTAACACTCATTCACAGATAACCGTTAAAGGAAAAATATTGGAAGCATGATCAGGAATTCCCAAGGGTTTTGTGCGACATAGTCTTCAGCAAACGATCGTATACGTACCTGATTACAGAAAGTTCGGCGCTCCTGTACGATCATAAACGATGGATTGCTGATTGCGCATCGTCTCCATCCACTTTAACGAGACGTCAGAGAAAGAGAAAAGGAGCGGGGCAAAAAGGCAGAACAGATGGAAGCTTCTACCAGTACCAGCGCTGGGACCTGAAGGTTTAGACACTAGCAAGAACGTTTACAGCACAGAAAACCAATCGTCCCAATGTTTATAAAACAAGATGGACATCTTGAACAATGCAAGGGGTGTCAGCGAGAAAGTTAACTATGAAAATCGGCAAGATTCTCTGGCGACTACCGCTATCGTAATGGTAGTCATTCCGAGTAATGGAAGGTCAACTTCGGAGTCAGGCTATCTCCTCCACCTGGTGTGAATCTTGGCAGAGGTTACGGACGTTTTCTACTACTATCCCACTCTATCCCGTTAGGGCATTTTCATCACATACAATGCTGAAACTTGGAGATGAAATAACGGATCGGTGTGGATGTGTACTAGATTGAAGAGAATTCATCTGGCGTGTTGGACGGACGAGAGCAATAACAACCCCCACTAACAACCCCCACAAAGTTTAAGCTTGTCGACACTTAGAACGGGAAATTTATCTATAGGTGTTCGGCTCGCAGTTTTGCAGACGATTCGACAGTTGAGCTGCAGATAACGACATGTGGATCTAGGTGGGATGCTTGACAAAAGTATAAAAGCCACACCATCGAAGTCATTAGAGTGGGGATTTTGTGTCTAGACGCTAAAAAGCTGCAGTATTTTCTCTAGAAATTTGTACAATGTTGGGTTAGGTCAAATTGGATCAAAGTTGTTCAAGTATTAAACTGAACCTCTCCATTACTTCCTACACGCTACAGCATTCATACGTCCTTGAATAAGGATAGGTACCCCTTGTTACACCGGTCGGTCTCATACACGAAAACGCAAGGCAGGTGTAGAGATCCATCTTCTAGATAGTTCACTCATATCAAGGTGTACTCTTAACTCCATCGAAGTAGATGTCACCTCACTTGCCTCTGGGATGATCTTCGTTACTGCCCTTACAGGCTGATAACACTTCTGCAACAACTGTAGCCACTCGACTCTCAACCTCCTGACTCGGAACAGGTCCATAATGGGCTCTAGCTTCTTCCAAACTGAGTCCGGCACACCATACAGAAAGAAGGCATAATTCCCATGGTGATATCTGGATGTAACAAACCCATATCCTGAGAGATTCTTGGTTGTGATCCAGTTAATTGCTGTCTCTCTGCTAAGGTTTTGTACCTTTAGCTCAATGCGAAATTCTAGAGTTCTCGCATGTTTTAGCATGCTGCTGGAGAACTAGTAGGGAGTTCCAGAGGACCTCCATACTAATTCTCTCTCACGTGTAGAGATTGTGATAACCTGGCTGTTATACACAGGCTGACACAACAACTAAACAAATCTCTCACGTGTAAATCGTTTCTTGCCATCCACTGATAATATTCTACTTTGATAGTACTTCTGGATCGACTGCAAGTCTCCAGAGTCTAACAAGGTGCCACCGCATGGAATAACATGGCGAGGGTTATACGAGGGTTTGCTTGAAAACCATCCATTATGAGACTTTCTGTAAAGGAGGCTGGGGGTGAAAAACCCTCCTGCCTTTCCCGTTTGCTTTTGTCTTTGAGTGCAACAGACGATAAGCCATGCAAATGCATAGCAACTCTATCGACTACACTTCTGGAAACTGTCTCTACGTTCCAGTAGTACAGGATTCGAACCTGGGAGAAGAACGCCCCATCAAGTGTTGTTGGAAGTGCCAACGACAAAGCACTGATGTAAGACAGCAAATGTTACCTTATATCACTATATACATCGGAAAGGTTTGGCTCGAAGCTAAGGCCTTACATCTAGACCATCAGAAAACATTGAGGACATTGATACTACAGATAGACTCTTTCGATAGCCAATTTTAAATCAACGACATACTAGGTCTCCGTAGTAAAAGTAGTTAACTATTATAAACAAATTCTGATACAACATCCGTAATAGTCTAGATGGTTAGGATACCTGGCTTTCACCCAGGCGACCCGGGTTCGAGTCCCGGTTACGGAACTGTTTTGCTGATCGCGGTTGGTATCAGATCTTGGAGTCCGCTGGAGTTTCGGACCTGCAGAAGCTCATTATTTGATTGGAACCTAATTTCCGATATTCGAATACAAGTGATAACTCTGTGCGCTGAACCTTGTTGGGCCATGTCTTATTCATCAACCATGACGTTCATCTCATGATACTAAGCCCCGGTGTTCTTCCTCCCTTCGGGGCGTTGGTTGCTTGGCCCTTCGAGTCATTCCTTCCCTTGTAATGCTTGATGGGGTATTTCCATCCGTTGGCTAATTTTCTGTTTCTTCGTTAATCTCACATAACAACGTCAGTCCTTTACGGCCAGGAAGTTCGACAGCCACGCTTTGTACTCGGATGCTCACTGGAAAGTCATGTCGAAAGAACTACTCTTCACGTGAGATTAGCTACGAGACTGTATTACTCCTACGTAATCTTTGAATGTGAACTTGGTTCACTTCCAAGTACTTATCTATACGCTGTAGACTAGTCAGCCAAACTCCACCGTCGATATCCACTTGAGATCAAATGTACAGACGAAATCCCACATATCCATTCGAGCAAAACGTCAGAAATTTCTCACTGAAGGAAAAGAAAAAACTGGGGTGAGAGAGGCTCGAACTCTCGACCTCCGGATTACTCTTGCGGCTATGAGACCGACGCGCTAGCCAACTGCGCCACCACCCCGGATGTGATATTGTGTGGGCAAAGCTTTTACTTAACCGGATGAACAGAAATTCGGGGGACTTAAAGGTTAGTTTCCAGCGAACGAAAGTGCTCCGAATTGACCTGAAACCCGCAGGGTGGAGGACCAATGTGTGTAGCTAGAAACCGGACATGCGAAAAGAGACTGCCTGCACAGGTGACGCTTTGCTTAAATCTACATTACTAAATCGCAGCGTATGACTGTCAGAGCCGTGAAATCATGGGATATTATGTAGTCACTGATGGATTTAGGGTAATTAAAATGGTTTACGTTTTCCCATTTTCAGTTCAAACATTACGAACAAAAGGAGCAGCGAAACTAAAAGAGTGGAACTAGTGCTAAAACGAAACTGAAGAGGTGTGGAGTTAAAATAGGCGATATTATATGCATGCAACATGAACTTCTGGGGAAGTTTTGCCCGCTTGCTGTTGTAGGAAAAGAAATAAGTGTTAACTTGTAGGAAAAATGAAGTTATCTCTAAATGTTAAATGATAGCAAAACCTGGAGATGCAGAAAGATCCCGATATAACCCATACAGAAGACGAAGATGGACGCGCTTCCAAGAGTATAAATCCGGGAGGCTACTAACAAACCATCAATTCAGATATATGCTATATACGGATATGCACTATTGTCTCACTGTAGAATATTTTCATACTTGGTTGCTATGCATACATCGACAGAAATTTACTTGATTACATTTTCGATAGGTTTGTTGTGTTTGATCACACTTTTCTTAATGGTTTATTGTTTGATTACATATATGACTGGCTACTGACAATAAAACTAGTTACTTTGTCATGTCATTCATCATTTCATTATCTTTGTTATGACTAAATATCTTTGTCTTTCAAATCGTTTCAATAATAAAGTATACGTCAGACAATACATGTTCAGAAAATTGATATATGTTGTCTGACATGTCACTAACATGACAAAATGACTGGTTTCAGTCAATAACCAGCCAAGGGTGTGATCCAGCATAATAAACTTACTAAAGGTGTTATCAAACAACTTTTTGCATAAACGTATGTATCTCCTTCATACGTATGTATCTTCTATTATCTCATATCTTGTGCAAAAAAAATCTTCAGATACATTGCTTTCGTAATTTCTTAGATCAGGGTGTTCGAGTTAAACCCTCGGTACGCATATATTCGCGGTTTCGCTTCAAAAGAACTCAGAAATATGACATTTAAGCACAAAATGTTTCTGGTTAGAAAATCTTCATCGAAGGTGGATGGAATCTATTAAATAAGGAAACACAACTTGTAAAGCAAAGCAAAGTTGTGAGTCACTTCAAACGAACTACTTCAAGTACTGATAAGAGAAATGGGTTTCAGGCAGTCTTGGAGAAAATAAATAAATTTCTTCAAACGCAAGTACACATCTAGAAAAAAAGAGAATATTCGTTTTCCTACTTTTATGCGCACGCGGGGGTTAAGCATCCCACTAACCTCATGAGAAAAGTCTAAGGGATAATAGATCCGGATAAATGAAATAAATAGTGATTCCCAAGGATTGTCTCACCCTTCCCTTAGATCCTCTTGAAAAGAAACTACCGGTAGTAAGGAGATCCAGAGGACCTCTATACTAGTGACGTCACAGTCTTTCTTACCTGAAAGATGGTCACATGGTCCACGGCCATAGAAGCTTGGCGCAGTGGAACCGGTTCACCTCACCTCCATACTCGACTCCCCCATAAGGGCAAGCCGCAAATAGTTTATTTCGACTACTTTTTTCTCTGAAGTTAGGTAATAAGAAAGGCCATCGTCCATGCTAGTTTATAGGTTTTCAATAAACTATAACGGAGAATATTTCAAAAATTAGTGGATTCATAAGAGTTCCTCTTTGGGTACCATCTTAAGGTGTTGTAGGAGAGGTTTATTTTTTATGTTAACACGTGTTAAATTGTTTATTAATTTTTTTTAAGTAAAAATAAATATAGAAATTACTTATTTTGTAAGAGCTGTTTGTCTTCTATGTTAAAATTTTTTTTATTATTGTTGATTTTGTTAAAACAAACATGAAAATTACCATAAATTTCTTGTTCAGTGACCAGAAACCTAGAATGTGGTTCCGGTCACAACATTTACGCAATGCTCTTGGAGTTAAATACCTGTATGTTACCAAGTCGAATAATTGGTATCGATTCAAAGAAAAAACTGATAAACTACTATTTTGCCTGAGAAGAATTTTACAGAACGACTGAACCCAAAGTTTGGTGTAAACTGAAAGTTTAGTATAAGCAGAAAAGGGTTAAATTTCCGAAATTTTAATTTTTCTATTTTCAATTGTAGTTAAAGAATTTATGTGATTTTTTTTTAACCACAGTTGACACCAAAATTTCATAACCAAAATTCTTGTCGTAATTTCCGCTTGGAATTCGAGCCGAACCTTGACCGAATCGTTTCATTTGACATTAGATCCATATTTTAGCGACTCTATTTTGTACAGAAGAGTAATAACAAATCATGTTTTTGAAAGAGAAACGTGGATAACAGCAAATGCCAATGCAACTGAAATACTTTCCTATAGAGATTCTAGTCGCAAATATATCAGAAATAAATAAAGGGGTTTCCTATGTGAGTTCAATCGTGTTCTCTTTAAGAATATTTGTCTTCTTTCAAGTCCAATGAATCCAAGATAATATTTTTTCTGGTAATGGAAGATATGAATCTATCTGAAATTAGGCGGACCAACGTTAACCAGTGATTGTACATTATTAAAATATCTAGCATAGCCAAAGGAAACTAGTTCTGGTGACACCAAATATGCATCCCATATCACTTGCAAGAAATTAATAATATTAACCGAGTTAAGCGAGAAAAGACAATCAGTTTTAATCCAATTGTGTTATAGGTGGTGCTACTGGTTAAATATTTTTTTTCAAGGTTACGGTTTGTATATTTTGTAAATATAGATTCCAAACCGGAATGACTTTACTGTCCAAAATAAAAATAACATGATTTCTTCCGACAAGAATAAAATGAAAACTGATGTTTTGTCCTCTAGCTATATACATAATGTCTTGAAGTATCACACATGAGTACGCAGAAGAAAAAGAAAAGCATAATCGTTGTGAGTTGAAACTTAATCCCTTCTACGATAAGAGAAGTGCTCTAGACGAATAAAAATAATATTTAATTAATCATTTTAATTTATGAGCTAACCCTTCTCACAAGAAGAGTTGGCTAATAAATTAATGTGCATGCATAATACCTCCTCCATATGAAAGATAGAGGAGGTGAATCTGCATCGAAAGCGCTAACATGTATGGTATGCTTCTCCTTTTCTTTTTCCTTTTTGACTCGTAGGCAAGGAGTGATGCGTACCGATTAGAGCATAAGCAGTGACTCCAACCCCTATAGTTCAGAGCACACCAAATACATTCAGGATTTCTAATAAAAAAAGATATATACACGAGTCATGTGTAAAGGCCTCTCTCCACTGCACCTGTTATTTCATTAGCCCGAGGAGCCAACCGGAGTAAATCTTCATGAACCTAACGTTTTATATTCAATTAAATAAATTTACTAGCTAAAATAAAATCTTTTGATTTCTATCCACAACGTTAATTTTTAAGGTATGAGGTGATGTGACAAGTACTTGTCCAGTTTTTGTTCCACGTGTGGAAACGAATCTATCTAGTGTTCGTAAAACAAGTAATAACAGGAGATTTAGTACTCTTGCTCCAAAACTTAGAAAATTTATTTCTTGGCTGTTGAACGAAAACGTTCAAAATAAAATACAGTGAAAAGAAACTTGTTATTACTGGATCTGTTATCAACGTGTCTTAACGAAATATAAAACAAAGTGGAGAGAGATCCTAATGCATTCTCTAACTTCTATTCAGCATATTATAGTGTAATTTCTGTTAGGGTTTGATACTACAGTGGAGAAGTTATTCGCTATGGACAGAAAGGAATATCTTGATGGATCCCGTCTTTTTACTCGATCCTTTGGGACACTCAACCTTCCCCATAGTGATAAATAGTCAAATAATTATATTCCCTTCTAGACGCAATAATCTAGTAAAATATCTTCCCCTCTAGATGCAATAATCTAGTAAGATATCTTTTACTTCATATCCATATTTTGAGATAAATGAAATACATTCACTTTGATCTTTGACAATCTCCAAATCAAAGATAACGTGATGCTCAATGCCTCGCCTTGTAAACTTTATTCGAGAGACTCTCTTCGTCCTCTTCTCATTATGGCTTGGACTCAGATTCTTTTGTCTCTTTCGGCCCTCCACCTTCGTCTTCTTCTAGTTTCTCTAGTTTCTCTATTTCGAGATAAAATAAATATATTCACCTTGATCTTTGATAATCTCCAAATCAAAGATAATGTGGGACCCAATGCTTCACCTCGTAAACTTTATTCGAGAGACTCCCTTCGTCTTCTTCTTTTTATGGCTTGGACTCAGATTCATTTGTCTTCTTCGGTCCTCCACCTTCGTCTTCTACCTCCTAGTCCTATCAAGATGCCACTCCTCTATAGTATAACCAACTTATCTTCATACGCTAACAAAGATTATGATATCCCATCACATATCAGCATTTGACTCACTCTAATCATAACAACTCTCGATAAGCACCAAAAACAACTCTCCTAAGTGTTTGATTTATATCATGCTCCTTATCAATAAAACATATGCCTTCATGCTGTCATATCGTCTGACATGTTGTCATGCTACGAGACGTCCCATACAATGAATCAGATCTCCAGAAGACACTCGAGTGACGAGTGACGTTTCCACAAGAAGCTACACCCGAGCTTACCAAGCTGGGCAGGAGCTAAGCTAGGGCTGAGCTAGACAAGTTGCCTCTTAGCTTGAGTTAAAGTATCACTTAGAAGAAAAAAGAAAGTACTAGAATGCATAGCTCATTGAGGAGAATGACCTCGTGCCTTCAGTTGTGAGAAATAGCGTTCTGTGCAATAGTTAGTGCAACTTATAAGTTATGAAAAATATGAAAAAGAGAAATCCATTGATTCCTGTTTGTGACTTGGATCCAAGATCTGAAGGTACAAGTGTGTAGGTGTCAGTGAGTACTATAGCTATGACTCTTGTGGTGCCCACAAATTACAGGATTCACGAATTTTTGAAATTTTTAAGATTAATAACTTGTTTGTATAACTGAAGAAGCGTTGTTACTTAAGATTACGGCTTCCTTAGAAGGAAGATGATCTTATGATCTTTTTTTTAATAAGAAGCTGACTTCTTCGGAAGACGACCGTCTTCCGGGAAGCGTCTTCTCGGCTGTGTCTTCGAAAGACGGAAGACGACGGAAGACGGAAGACACGTATTTTCCGGAAGACGGCAACCACGGAAGCTTCACCACGGAGGAAGTAGATGTACCTACCAGGTAGCACCGAAGAGGTTAGGTAAGTCGGGAGGGTCGAAACCCCTAAACTGCGGAGAAGATGCGCAGGAAGCGCATTAGCACATTTCAGCTTCCCGCAGCAAGAGCGCTTCTTGGTTGAGAAGATCGATTCCAGAGTGATTGATTCGAGTGAGGAAGGCAGCAAGGTGAAATTGAGTGAGGTCAGGATCGATTCGAAGCTAGAAGGAAGGCGAGGTCGAAATACTGAGAGCAGAAGCACATCGAGCTAAAGGAGTTTTTCTGTGAACTCCCGGAAGCTGACATTGGAGGACGACTGAGTGGAACCGAAGGTGGACGGCTTGATCGATTGAGGCATAGTAAGGAGCTGACGGCGGAAGCGGCCTTGTGGGGTCGCATTGGAGCTGGAACCAGAGCCGGAAGCGCGCAGAAGATCGAAGACAGCTCGAGAAGCAGACAGAAGACAATAGAGGTTCTTCCCATGTTCTTCTTCCTTCCTCACTGCTTCTCACCTTTGTTTGGTATCCCCCACGCTTCCCCGGTTGTTTGCAAGTAACCTGATCGATCAATCCCTCATCCCTATTTTTCTATTGTGACATTGGGCGCGGAAGCGCTGCCCAATTTCCGTCAGACATCTTCTTGCTTCTTCCCGAGTTCAATTCGAGCTTCTCTATCCCTAGTCCTCAAATTGGAGATCCCAGCTATCAATTTCCCTACCCTACCATCCCTCTACTCCCGAAACCTTGAACAGAAGACGATTTGGAAGATCTGAACATCTTCGGAAGACGCTTCTGTAACCTGAACATCTTCGGAAGACGCTTCGGAAGCCTGACTGTCTTCGGAAGACGACTGTATACAATTCGTATCAAGAGTGTATTTGATTTGTTTTGGTGTTAAGAGAGGCTTGGTACGAATCCTGAGTGGCGTGATGAGTTGTTTGTTAATTCGAGAAGTTGGAAGTCGGGAACTAGGCCTGTGCCTCCCGGTCTTCCAAGCTTCTCAAATCCACATCTTCCTAGAGAGACTAGAAGACTGGAAGGGCTGGCAAAATGTGCGAGAAGACGTGAGGGTCCATTTCGGGTCTCTTCTGTCTGACCCATAGTAGCCCATTCTTTCTTCTTCTCGAACTTAGGAGAGAGTCGTGAGAAGTCTTGCTGGCAGAATCTGGAAAGAATGGTCGAGGGTCATGTCTTCTCATCATGCAGCAAGCTTCTTCTGAGTGTGTATGAGAGGCAGGGGTCGAAAGAACAGAGTATGAAGGTTTCGTGTCTGTTGTGAGGTTAGATTGCGAGTCGAAAGCCGAAGACAAGTGAGACCAGTGAAGGGAAGCCTGACTGCGGGAGGTCTTCCGAGAACGTTACTTAATCAGAAGCTGTCTCGGGAGTCTTCCCAGAGACCACTGTCGCCGGAGGAGCCCGCAACCATCTTTTGAACCTTTCATATGCTTTGCTTCTCGCATATCTTGTATCTTCTGGTTAGGAAGAAGGATGTAATGCAAGGTGGGTTGTCTTCTTGGTAATCCATGCGAGGCCTTGCTTAGTTAGGATTGTTTAGATATAGCTCGGAAGACGAGAGCTATTTAGGAAGCACTGTTAGAATCCCGGAAGACGGAGTAGCTGTCTTATGAAAGACTAGTTTCGTCTTCTGAGAGGTAGAAGCTAGACTGTGGGCACTTGGGAAGGATTGAGCCTTCAGCTCACAGTAAGTGCGTGTGGCTTAGTGCAACAGATTTCCAAGTATGTCGATGCATCCTCGAGGGTTGGTGTTACTCGCAGCAGAGTTGACCGAGGTCAAACCCTTCCTCAAGGAGTTGGATCTCGACTTCTTCCTGTGGGATTGGAACCTCACCGACCAGGGTCTTCTGGAGGAGGTTTGGGCAGCTTTACCGCCTCGCAACCGTGTACCTACGAAGGCAGGAGTAGCTCAAGGAAGACCATCTTCCTGGACTGAAGATTGGTGGCGCAGGGCCTTCTACAGGTCAAAATCCGAGGACCAAGGTTATTAAAAGGCAGAAGCGCTAGAAGCTAATCTCCGCACCACGGAGAAGCTCGCAGCGAGATACAAGGCGGAAGCAGCCGCTTCTGCCAAGGAGCTGACCCAACTAAAGAAGAGCAACCAGGTGTTGCAGGCGCGTTTACAGCAGCGCGACCAGGAGATTCTCCGAGTGCGGGGGAAGATCACCTCCCTCGCAGAGGAGAAGACGACATGAAAGATGTAGGGGGAAGCCGCAGAAGCGCGAGTTGCAGTCGAGAAGATGCAGCGAGAAGCAGCGGAAGCTCGTGCGCAGGAGATACTAACACAGTCGGTGGAAGCGCTTCGGAAGAAGTTCAACTTCACCGCGGGTAGGAAGTTGCTTATCTTGGCTAGAGAGTGAGACGATGAGTCCAAGACGATGTTGGTAGAGTGCAAGGAGAGTATGTTCCGGTATTTGGATCGGCAGATAGAAGGAGTGAAGACACTCTATGGTCTTTCCTCGCTTCCGACACCCGCAACTGCATCTTCCCAAGCCCCAGCACCTTCGACTGGATCCGAATTGGAGAAGGAGGAGTTCGACCTCGCTGTGCACTTGGTAGTGACAGCGTTGGAAGCCGAGAAGACTCCGGAAGAAGCCCCGGAAGACAAGATGTCTTCTGGAAGACATGAAGAAGAGCCGTCTTCCTAGGTATTCCGCGTGGAGGAAGCGACTTCTCCGGACCCCTATGAGATCGCCATGGTCCCTAGCACCGAACTAATGCTCCAGAAGAACGAGGAAGCACCTGTCGACTCCGCTTCCCAGAAGACGCTTCCGTCTTCCGAAGCAAAAGCAAAAGCAGAAGCCGAGGAAGAAGAAGCAGCAGCGACAACAGGGTCAGCGACGAACGATGAAGAGGAGGCCACCTCAGTGACATCCGAGGTAATTGCAGGGCTTCCTAGCTTATCAGAAGCCGCGTTAGGAGCTCTGGTAGGAGCAGATCAGGTAGAGATTGCCTCCGAGCAATCAGAGTAGATAGTAACCACAACCGACGTTGACATTTCTAAACTTAGTAGGATCGAACATGCTATCTTAGGAGATGGCGGTTCCCGTGTAAAATTAGTTAGGATACCATGTGGCAGCATAGGCAGCGTAGGAGCAACAAGGTGGATGGCTAATTAAGAAGGGGAACCGCTTGCATGTGAGGTGGAAGCCTTTTGACAGCGCCAATCTCTCCCTGGTGGTCGTCTCCTCTGTTTTCTCGTGGTAGAAGACATAAGTAAGATCGAAGAGTAGGATTTTGAGTGCATGAAGCACATGAGGCACCTGATATACATTATGCACAGTGCACACTACACCCGATGTTTAGAGACATACGAATAGATTGGGATTATACCGGAAGAGTCTGCATGCTCGTTACCAGCAGTGGTTTGAAGATGTAGATAGAGGTAGTGGACAGTTTAGGAACAGGGAACGGCATCCTCGTGCAGTCCTGTTGGCTAGACTGGTGTGTCGAGGAGTAGGCGTAGGAAGTAGAGGGAGTGAGCTTCCTAATGCCAATGTGACTTCTTCTCGGGGAATGGATTGCTGATTTGAGTGCAGAAGCTTTGTCCATGACTTCTGGGTGGTGGGTAAACCGGTTTTCTTGGATTCACTCCTGATTGTGCATGGGAAGCGTTCTTCTTGAGTGGCGGTGATTGTCAGTAGTTGTGGAATTGCAGCTTGGCTCGTCCAGTAGAGCACTTAGGATCTACGTACGGACGGTCTTATGGGTAAAGGATCCCAGAAGACAGAGTAGTCGAAGCAACGAAGAGAAGAAAAAAGAAGCCTTCTTCTCACAACAGAAGACGACATCCTCAAGTAAAAGACGGTGCAACTGTACTCACGTTTGTTGTCTTCCTCCCCAAACTATTACAGCAGGGATGGCTTGTTAGTCAAGATCCGGACTAGAAGCCTGTCGGAATCTTAATTTCTCCTTTTCATCTTGTTTTTCTCTTGTTTGGATTTCCCCTTCTTCCCCATCTTCTCCCATCTTCCCCATCTTCTTACCTTCTTCTAGTGAGCTTCCGAGACTTCTATTGAGCTTCCGTGAAGGTGAATTCGTTGTAGTGCTGCAGGAAGATCATTTCCGTAGGCAGAAGCCTGGGAAGGCTATAGGGGGCATACACCCTGTGATTTATCTAACCCGTTGAGACTTGGAAGAGCAATGTGTGTCAGACGTTGCTAGTTCGACTTCTCCGAAGCAGGAGCAGTCTTCTGGAGATGTGAGAAGCCGAGTTGAACCCCTAGAAGCAGAGAAATGCTTCGGGAAGACGATACTGAGAAGACCGGAAGAAGCGACCTAGAAGCAAGAAGCGTCTTCTCAAGCTTCTCTGTGAATAGTTGTGTGATATTTTAGTTAGTGGTTGTTTGTTTAGGTCTAGAGCACCTTTTGGCGAGTCTGGAAGACGCGTGGTTTTGTGAGAAGACGGGATTTCTAGACAAAACTCGTGTGTTTGTGTGTTTGAACAGATCTTAGAACTTAGAGCAGCGTTACTTGTGCAAATCCTCTATGAAAACGATATCTTGTATACTAAATGGGCAAAAGGAGTAATCCTGCGACACTACAACTCTTCATTCATTAAAAATGGAGTTGTACAAAAACGTTAAACGTAGGAAAGATCAGTGGAATGCAGAAGTAGTTTCCTTTAGGTTTATGTATGAATTTCATCTCCTTTTAACGGGAACAAAGACCATCTTCAGTGATAGAGACGCCCACCTAGGAAGAAGAGGTCTTCGGATCAAATCTTCTTGGCATGTGTTCCCTATTATGGCGTGTTCATCTCTTGGATGGGAGTCTATGTTGGATATGTGGCTATGTTTTGCATATCTCTCTTAATCGTGGGCTTCTTGACATAAGTCTCCGCATGTCACTTCGGTTATATATCAAGAGTTATCTGATGTGTCTATGGGGGGCTGTAAGCCCATAGGTGTAACTTCGGTCTACATCGGATGACATATAGTATAACCGAAGTGGCATTGAGATGGCATCAAGAATGCTAGATGGGAGTCTATGTTGAATATGTAGCTATGTCTTGCATATCTAGGGGCAAGGGATCGATATCTCTCTTAATCGTGGGCTTCTTGATCTAAGCCTCCGCATGCCACTTCGATTATATGTGAGGAGTTACTTGATGCACCTATGGAGGCTTGTAAGTCATATGAGGTGGCTCCATAAGTATAACTTCGGTCTACATCGGATGACATGTAATATAACCAAAGTGGCATCGAGATGACATCAAGAGTCTGGAAACTTTAATAACCAAAGGCCTAGCTTAGCAAGGGATCCGGTTGATTGTTACGAAAAAATAAGAAGGGTCTAGCTTAACAAGGGGTCTGCTTGGTTGATACGTAGGTCTACTTATAAAGACCATAGCTTAGCTGGGGTGTTAGGATAGGAGAAAACGGTCAACGTCGAACAAAGAGAATATTGTATCTTTTCTCCAAAAAGGGCCGTCGAGTCACACAAGAAGAAGATAAGGACTGAGAGGATTGAATTTCTGAGGGATTTCAATGCTAAAGCTGTCACAGGAGGAGAAATAAGACGTCGGGGGTTCAAATTTTCATCTGATTGAATAGAGATCGATTGTCAAATAAGAATTGACGATTATGGAAGACTTCTGACCATCACAGGAAGAACAATAAAGCATTGGAAGTTAGATTTCTTCTATCTGTTGTGTTTGGAGATGAATTCATCTTTTGGTGAATGAGAATTGATCTCTTTGAGTAGTAATTGACCTTTAGACATAGTTTGATATCTGTGAGAGACCTTGGCTGTTGTGAGCAAGTTGATTGGTTCTTGTCTTCTTATTCAACCTCTACCTCACAATCACAATCAGAAGGCTCGCCTTTCTTGAGAAGGACTTTCTTCGACAACGTGCAGTGTGTCTGGCGTACAAGAGATATCTGGCTGTGGAGAAAAACTCGATTGAAACGAAGGATGTCGAATGTAAACCTCACTATGAATCAATTTTTATTCATCTTTTTTGTTGTCTCAGTATATACAAGATTTATTTACAAACCTCAAAGTTTGTGATGTCAATCAACCCATCAAAATCTAGTTCTATTCGCTGGTTGAAAATTACTAAGAAACTCCTTAAAAATGAAACCCAAACCACCCAAAATCACTTCCCTGAAAGAATTTACGACCGTCAAAACCTCCCAAAATCCAAGTCCCAAGCAAGTAAGCAAAAATCTACTAACTCCCATCAGCAGTTTACCACAAAGTTCAAGTCCCAAAATCTCTAAACACAAATGTGAGTAGCTAAGTAACAAGAACACGCCGAGAGCTTTCCAGCGGCTCCAAACAGCCCTCCCTAGAAGAAGTTATGCCCTTCAAAAGTTTCCAATCTCCCAAAATCTCTAAAGTTAACGAGGATCTACCACCGCGCATTTGCAGATGTCCGTCAAGTCCTTGAGACATCTTCTATGTCACAGCAAACTTCTAACCTCTATAAGTTCTTCCCTACTAGTTTAAAAAAAATGACTATTGTCAATATAGAAAGACATTGACTTCCTCTTTCCAACAAGACCAGTTTCTCTCCAAATTGAGCTTTCCACAAAGAGTTACGACCTTTCAAAGCCGCTTGACTCCTTCATCTCTTACAAAGTTAGCAGATTTCTTCCAGCTTTTCTCCAAATACCTCTCTCAACCATGTTGTCCCTTCTCAACCTCCCAACCTCCAGAGGTCGATGAAATGAGAGAAGAGAAAAGAGAAAAGAGCCCAACTGAAGGACATGATTCATTTCAGTACTATTAAAATTTTAGATTGAGGGAAAAAACCTCAGATTTTTTATCTTAGAAAAAATATAAATTTTTTGTTTCTTTATTTTTTGCTCCATATCCAATCATTCGACCAATAATTAAACTTCCAATCATACGCTAGTCAATAGTTGGAATTCCAATCATTCGTGAGTGATTGACAGAAAATTCATTCATTGGCTGAATGGTTGGATTTGGAAAACACAAGAAAAAATTCTTAAAAAGTTCAATTTTTTTAAATATTTAAGATTTTTTCTAAAACTAAAAATTCTAAGTGTTTTGTTTCCTCTGAATTCATAATTTTAATTGACCAAACTATCTAATCATTCGCTAGCGAATGACTTTTCTCTTCTCACCTTGAGACAAATAGATATTTGAATTGAGTAAAGTCAGATCGATTGGGTAGTGAGAGCACAAGGGCTTTATTGAGTTGGTCCAAGGTCTTGCCGTATCTCTCTACAGTCGGATATCCAATGTATTCTCAAACAAAAATTAACGCTTTATGACAATGTGTGTTACATTTAAGGTCAAGTTAGATCGGTAGAAACCAAGACAAATAGATACTAGAGTTGAGATAAAGTCAGATCGACTGGATAGTGAGAGCACAAGGGTTTTATCGAGTTGGACAAGGTCTTGTCGTATCTCTCTACAGCTAGATACCCTGTGTATTCTCAAAAAAAAAATTCATGCTCTATTACACCGTTAGATTTTAATGTGATTTTCATCTTTGAATGCTTTGTTATTGACCAAGTACAATGTAGATCTTAACTCAAGTTCAAATCTCTTGTGATGAAGACATCTGCGGTTACCATTTGCCCGCTTTGATTATAGTTTGTGGTAGTTTTAACCACAAACTATAATTAGTTAGTCGTAAGAAGATTTAGTGAAATATCACTTTTATGCGAAGTTGTCTGTTTGCAGACGGCTGCTTGTGCCACACCGTCATATGCCTCAAGGTTTTGACGAGAAGTGATATATGTATCACTTCTCAATTTCTGCATTTCTTGTTCCTTCACAAAGTTTAAACATGTTGTGATTATCTTAGTTTAACTCCTCTTGCTAAGGTTCGAACGTCAATTCGGGACAATAGTACTACATTGAACGATTTTTCAAGAAAAGTTCTCGTGATATCACTTTGTCTTACATAGTCAAAGTAAGAACATTATCACAGTTCCTGTTTAATCAATCACAGTGTTCAAAAAATATTTTCAATCACAGTGTTTCAAAAAATAATTTTTGTAGATTGTAAAAATGCATCTTCCGCTTTGTTACCATCAACAGTAAATTTTGTTGACTTCATGTAAAGAGTAATGGCGACATATTTCTTTTCCCACAATAGTATTTGACCGATAAGAGAGAACTTGATTTCGAATATATCTTTCTCTAACTTTTAGGAAAACATATGAAATCAAATTATATTATTTGAAAATTGATTCGACTTTCATATTTTACCTGTTAAGTGATATGAAAGTTTTTAAAAGATATTTCTATTTAATATTTTATTATTTTATTGTCTCGTTTTAAGAAATAACATGGAGAGAAGGAACAATGCATTCCCTAGAGATGTGAACTTTAAGGGAGTGGGAATGAACCTTCAAGGCAGAAGTCTGCAAGGATACAGAAGCTTCCAGGTACAGACGTAAGAGCGCCTGCCAATGGTAGGTTATGGGTTGTAAGGACCTCCTTGAGTCGAGAGCCGAGGGGAGTCACGAAATGCTCATAATTCACAAATTTCGCAGACGGTTTACATCGTGCTGTATTTTTATAAAACAATCAAGACTTGGATCATTATATAACCATAAGCACGCCTGTGGAGCATAAGCACACTTTAAAAATAATGAGTATTAAGGACAAGAAAAATACACTGCGAAGGCAAGATTTTCTTTTCAAACTGCTTTATGAAAAGAGATTGCAAGAAATGTGCTTGTAATTATAGTAGAGAAGTGTTCAATAATGAGTGTGAATTAGCTGTTATTGAGTGTTCTAATTCACACTTATTATCCATCACACCTCCTTCATCCTCAAATGGAGGAGGCAAATTCATTGTGTGTCAATGGGGGATTGGTACGTCAAAGGTAAGATCCGCGCGTACTGAAAATGATATATTGGGGTATAAGTTATAGATGTTTATTTATATGTGAAATTGCCTCAGTGGCAACGCTATTAGTTTGGAAATTTGATGTCGTGGGTCCAAATTTCCAACGGTCCATCTTAAGAATGGAAAATAGAAGAAATATAGAAATATATTTTGGCAGAGAAGAATCTAAATATAATTATCTCTAATTTGAGAAGAATTAAAGAGGGTGAATCTATAAATCAATTGTCACTAGTGCAGTCGACGCTGATACTCTATTCGTTCTCCTCGAAAAATATTAAATAATCATTCAAGAATAATAATGACATTGTGGTTCCTGGTTGCATGCATGTTAGATCAAAACGATTGAAGTTTTAATTCAAATTATTATCTTTTAAGTTTGCAGATATTACATGGTCACGGTGAGCGAAAGAAAGAGAGAAATATTTTGCTCAAGGTTTTTACTTCTAATAAAATTATGAGGATATTTTAACAAAGGCCATTGTTTCACAAAACTTTTGGTTATAATCATACTGCTATATAATATATAACGAATCTAAAAACTGCATGCTAATTTCAAATTCTCTGTTCGTTATTTCGCACATGGTCAAGCAGTTGAGCCTGGGCAGAGGACACTGACCAAAGATTTCGGTAAGTCACGTATTCCTAACGTGTGACCGCACACAGTTTTTCAAGATAGTTTTGTTTTTGTTTTTCTACAATCTGCAGTTTTCGAGACGATGCGAGAACTGGGATTTTCTCAACTTTTTGATAAATAAAAGATCATTATGATCGGACTGCCACAGTTTTATTCTGTTTAGATTTTTTGTTTTAACTGATATATTATTATCTACTTGGACGGGATTGAGAGAACCGAAGCCGGCGCATAATAATATCGACTCGTATCCCTTTCACCAACCTAGTAGACTCGAATTAACTCAATCTAATTTACGAGCTGACCTAAGATTACAAGTCGTTAAGTGTAACCTCTGATCATCGGTGAAAACATATTGAGATGCGACTAGTCAATCTGTTCGCTACTTGTATTCAACGATAATCTAATGACGGATGACAGTGCTATTCCGCGGAATGGTAGCGGAACAAAAGCTCCAGTTGCGGAACGCAGAACCTGAAGAAGTGCGTTATGCGGGACGGAGGATCTAAAATTTAACTGGGACACTCGGCAAGAGTGCATGCCGCGGAAATGCGAACTTCCAAGGGAGAGTGCATGCACCTTCAAGGCAGAAGACTTCTTCAAGGAGAGTCGAAGCTTCGAGAAAGAGATTGCAACCTTCACCTGAAACGCAAGTAAAGAGAAGTTTCTGTTCGCATCTGTGCCTTGAGATGATCAGCATCGCTCCTGCCATCCTGTCGAGTGGGAAATCGTAACAAACTTTTCAGATCGTGAAATATTCGGTAGTGCAGGTCACGAAGGGGAGAAAAATGGCTAGAGCTGTAGTTGCCAGAGGTCCACGAGGAGAACTGGAGCTGGAACAAGTAGAAAAGCCTCGTGCAACACCAGGACACGTAGTTGTGAAAATCACTCTCCGCCCGGTGAATCCTTGGGAGCTCTGGGTGATTAAGCACAAATACTCCGAACTTGAATCGGCCGATCCCTCGGATGAGTTCTCGGCTAAACTGAGAGATGGAAGAAACGTTGTGCCGGGATCGGATGGCGTGGGATATGTGGAGGAGGTGGGCGAAGGAGTCACCAACGTGAAGGTGGGCCAGAGAGTGGTGCCGGCCTTCTTACACAGTTTCTCCAGCAGAGGCGATGGATCCTGGCAGGATTACGTTTTAATACCAGAAGATCAAGTATTTGCAGTCCCAGACACCATGCCAGATGAAATAGCCGCGCAATACATCATAAACCCATGGACAGCATACGCCGTGCTGAAGGACATCGGCGTAAGGGAAGGTGAGTACCTGCTCCAAACTGGTGCCAGTTCGGTGCTGGGCAGGATGGTGATTCAGTTGGCCAAGCACTGGGGGATCAAAACGATCAACATTGTTCGTCGTGATGATGTGAAACAAGAATTGAAAGAGCTGGGAGCAGCTGAAGTGATCAACTCAGCTACAGAAGACGTAGTCGCTAGAGTGAAGGAAATTACCGGTGGAAATATGGTAGATTGTGCGATCGATACCGTCGGGGGCATTCTCACCAAGGCGGTAGCTTCCAGTGTCAAGACCGGAGGTAGAGTATTTGTCATTGGATCTTTAGGAGGAAGTGACGACTGCGTGATCAACAGATCCGATCTCGGTCGAGTGAAGATTCAGTGGTGGAATCTGTTCTTCTACATCCCGACGCCAGAAAGAACTCGGCAAGTTGCCGAGGATGTGATCAAGCTGCTCGAGTCTAAGGTCATAACACCTTTAACAGGAAAAAAATTCAAACTGGAAGACTTTAGACAAGCTATCGAAGAAGCAGACAAACAAGCCAGAGGGGGCAAAGTACTGCTTTCTAGTTAGTCATTTATGAGGTCGACAGCTACATAGACATGATTGTATTCATGCTAATTATCTGTGCTTTATATACTATCTAGTGCTGTATATACTATTGATGAAATAAAGTGCGTACTCGTCAAATCAATACTCGTAATCACAATGGTAGGTTCTTCCTCAAGTGACCAGAAGTGTTCAATACGATTTGTTTCGCCGGCCCATAATTGATAGACAGAGGATATTTTCCCCCGTTCACAGAACCTTTTTTCAGATTCATGCAGTTCATCAGAACGAGTATGACCCAAAAATGTGGGAGGCCCTGGTGGCAGTGAAAACTTGCATGAGGAAATCTGGCAGACGAAATTTTACCCGAGCGCTGTAATGTTAGTGGTATTGAGTTGGTTTTAAACCCTTGGTCCAGAAATAAGACGACGTTCAAGGGTAGTTCTAAGCCCCAAATGTCAAACACTGTCAAAGCATGCATACTGTGAACAAAAGTTACAGCGAGAACTTTCGAACTGCAATGGAACTAGAGATTGGCGCCTTTGAAGCGTTACATAATGCTACACCATGCTCCACCTTGCTCGAAGGCAGGTGTTGATAATGTCGTTCGATAGAGTAACAAGATGTGACTAGTGCTTGACAATGGACCGTCGGTCATGGGGACCGAACGAACGACCCCGGTGGCACGGCAGTAACTCTATCCGGGACCAGGATAGAGTTACTTCTCTATCCTGGTCCCGGATGCCTGCAGTCGGCTCGTGGTCCGCGATCAAGCCAACTTCGAGACATCTTACAGGTGGTCGATGAGAACGTTTGGCAGCAGCGCCATTACCGGTACGTGAACATAAGGCTATGACAAGATGTTTGAATGTGAGAGACGACACAGCGGGAGAAATTGAGTACAAAGAGAGAGTCTGCCACTGTACTTACGTCCGCGTGATACGGAGGAGAGAACGAGGTCTTGTGGTTTTTGACAACAGCCAATCGGATGTCCGAGTGCTGCTCAGATGTGGGCAAGTGCTGATTCTGGCTCTCAGTATAAATCTCATAATCCTTGCTGCTTCGTTTGCGCATATGTATATATTTCGGAACTTCGATCCCGTCTATCACGACTATACTTGAACAAGATCTGTTCTATAGTAAGTACATCTTGATTTGTGTACAGCCGAGCACTGGCTTGGGTGCCAGCGCGCGAATGCTGCGGGATGTTTCGGGCTCAGGTCTGAACCTGGCTGCTTGATGAACGTCCGGCTGCGCCCTTTCCGCCAGCGGTGAAGGCACCCAAGCGTTTTGACGGGTCAATCTTTTGGGTTCTACTTGTGAGTAGTAACAGAAATCCGTAGCTTCTGCAGCTCTCGTATGCCGTTTATTCCCTTCGCCGTGTTATACACAGCCACTCGAGTGTGTGTGTTTCCTGTTTCCCGTTGAGCGGATTTCGCCTCACGATGACTGACGGACATTGCATCTGTATCTTCAGACCAGCCTCGCCTGTTCTTGTGGGCTTGTTATTGACACCTTGGTGTTGACACCCCCTAATTATCCTCGTCATGCTTGTAGCTTGATGCATCCATCGTACGCAGGACATGAATTTTTCTCAACGACTGGAATTATGTGTTCTTGTGTCCGGAGTAACACATAACACATCCTTCATTACTTCTCTATCCTGGTGCGGTCTCGTGCATACTTATCTTTTTGTCCAATAGTGTCAGTGGTCTCTCTTGGTCAGAAACGAGATATGTTCGTCATTTTCTTGTTCGTGGCTTGTGCACATTTCGTATTCCTTTCTACCACTGTTTGGACGCGGCTGCGGAAGAAGAGGAGAGGAGAGAGTGTAGGTTGAGAGAGTGGAGTGTGTTAGGGTGGGTTAGTGTAAGCTTTTTTTTATATAGTTTTTTTTATTTTTTGTTTTTGTTTTTGTTTTTCTAGAACTTTTATAGTCTGTGGAGAAATAAGTGAGAATGAAATACTTTTGGGTTTTCTAAAATTACAGAATATTTTATTTAAAATTTTGAGAGATTTCTGAGGATTTGTTACGTATCTTTATCTCCAGAGGATTAAGGTTTGATATTTGAAAATATATAATTGAGATGTTTTTATTTCAAGTATCGTTTGGTTGGATATTATCTTTTTTTGAGCTATGATATTTTTCTCTCATGAGATCAAAATCGAATCGAGAGATACCATGTGCGGTGTGCGGTTAGTTATCTATCTCGCAAGGAGTAAAGTCTCATGTGAAAATGATGCAAAAGAGTTATGACTGGCCACATGAGATGCTTAGGTTAGTCGAGAGTAGACGTCTACACATGCGGTCATTACGGTATCGTTAGTCATTCTTCTTGGAGTTCTTCTTGAGTCGTGAGAGTGGTTGAGAGTCCACATTTACAATATCATGAGAGAGCTTTCGAGACGAGTTTTGCATCTGCGCTTTTTCATGACGGGACAAGCATTTCATCTATCTCCTGACATGTCGATACAGAACACCAAAGATGAGATGACGTGGTTATTGTTCCTCTTACTGTTCCTCTTCTTCTTGTTCACAGCCGAGATAGAGTTTCTAGTGCGAACATCCGTTCGTGTGAACGATGAATGAACGTCTTTGGATGCCCGTCGTCACGGTCCTGTAGTACTGCTGTCTTCTTCCTCCAGACCTTCAGATTCTGCAAGTTCTACCGACGCGAAGAGCTTGTCATGGATACAGTTGTCCGGTGCTCTTCTTTGATAATTCTCATAACGGAGATGTCATAAGTCATTTTTGCCAGTTGTTAGTTCGACCGAGTGCAAAGTGAAGCACGCCATTAGCGTCGTTAATGCCGATAGTTCTGATAGTGCTGTTCGAGCTGTTAGTGGAGTTTCTTGGTTTGAGATCACCAAGGAGTATATTTGAGTTGGAGCTTGTAGTCTCTCGCTTTTCTCGAGTTTATCATTCGAGCTCTTAGCTATGGTAGATGCAGTTAGTGAGTAGAACTTAGATTCATGTGAGCACATAAAGGGTTTGGTTTGATTCAGTAATATGTTGCTGGTTGGTAGGTGTTTATGTATCTGTTCTCATATTACTCGAGAATATTGTGATATAATTGTGTATGTGTACGATACTCTATGCGTGTTATCTATTTCATAGTTTAGACAACGATGTATGTTGTGTAATGATGTGTATGTGTACAACAGAAAACAAATCATAGAAAAATTTATTGGATGAGAAGATCTCACGTTTTCGATCGGAGGTTTTCTTCTTTTTTTTCTCTAGCCTTTTTCGAAACAAACGTAGTTTTGAGGAGAGCATTGGGATGCCCGGACAAGGAGCTTGCAGATTGGGTTTCCGTTCCGGTTGGAGGATCTCTTTCCTTCTCTTGCCTTCTCTAAAACTGACGTTATGGAGAAGGCATTGGGATGGAAGGAGGAGCTGACGGTGGTGGTGGACTTGGTGGTGGTTTCTTCGAAGCAATACCAAACAAAACTCTTACGACTCTCAACAATAGATATCTTGACTCTCGCAACGATGAAGAAGGCAGCGAAATATTATACCTAATGTGAATTGTAAAATTTTCGCAAATCATCAAGTTTTGAATGCAAATTGCACCCGAGGTCTTGTATCGAGTGCATGTCTGTCTGAGTGTCACCGCATTAACTCACCTCTCTGTACTTTGGTACTGAGAGAGCGTGGATTTGACCGTCTGGAACGTCGATCTTAATAGCCGAGTGGTCGTGGCGGTTTAAATGTAGTAGTCGTGGGTGTCGTCCGAGTAGACATACGTGAAGGTGATGATACGAAGACCCCCGTGATAAGGGGCCGGAGTTAAAAAGCTAGAACAGCAAGCCCTCCTCGTTAGATGCCTTGGCGGAAATATACACAGGAAAGATTGGGCAAAAGACCTCTGTGAGTTGAAGAAGATGCGAGCGGTTTGAAGGTTTAAGGTGGACCTTTCAAACTGTCCTTCTCCCTTTTCTTCCTCTTCCAAGGGTTAGAATTATGAGAACAACATTGACCTCAGGTCAGGCGAGACTACCCGCTGAGTTTAAACATATCACTAACCGGAGGAAAAGAAACTAACAAAGATTTCCTAGTAGCGGCGAGCGAATCTGGAGAAGCCCAGCTTGAAAATCGTGTCGTTTCGGTGGCACGAGCTGAAGTCTAGAGAAGTATCCTCTTCTGCAGACCCAGCCTAAGTCCCTTGGAAAGAGACGTCAGAGGCGGCCACTCCGTCGGGTCAGGACCCTGTTGCTCCACGAGGTTTTGTCTACGAGTCGGGTTGTTTGATATTGCAACCCTAAGCAAGAGATAAATTCCTTCCAAGGCTAAATACCGAAGAAAGACCGATAGCGAACAAGTACCGCGAGGGAAAGATGAAAAGGACTTTGAAAAGAGAGGTAAAATGTGCTTGAAATTGCTGGGAGGGAAGCGAATGGAGACCTCATGTGCACCCAGTCGGATGCGGACTGACGTGAGCTGCTCCGCCGCTCGACGTGAGATGCTGGTCGGCGTGAGTTTTTCCGATGAGACAAAAGTCGGTCTTTAGTGACCGGCCGATGCCGTCGGAAGTGCGTACCCGCGATTTTCTACGGACAGACTCCTTCCCACTCTACACCTTTCACGGGGTCGGCGGAGGGTCGGAGTTCCGGCGTACTCGGGATGTCGGCATAGTGGGCTTTTCATTTGACCCATCGTGAAACACAAACCAAAGAGTCTAACATGCATGCAAGCCGGTGGGCAGTAAACACATGTTGAGGCGAAAATAACTTGACTGATGTGATCCTCGTTTATCAAGGTGCAACGTCGACCAACCATGATCATGATCTTCTTTGAAAGGTTCGAGTAAGACCATGCCTATTGAGACCCGAAAGATGGTGAACTATGCATGAGCAAGGTGAAGTCAGAGGAAATTCTGGTGGAGACTCGTAGCTATACTGACATGCAAATCTTACGTCAAATTCGGGTATAGTGGCGAAAGACTAATCGAACGATCTAGTAGTTAATTTCCTCTGAAGTTTCTCTCAGGATAGCTGGAGCACGAGGAGTTTCATCAAGTAAAGCGAAGATTAGAGACATAGGGGGTGAAACACTCTCGTCCTATTCTCAAACTTTAAGATGAGATCCGATAGGGTTGCTTGATTGAACCCCGGCAGATAATCCGCATGCTCCAAGTGGGTCCTTTTTGGTAAGCAGAACTGGCGAAGCGGGATGAACCAAAAGCCAAGTTACGGTGCCCAAATACGCACTAATCCGGATCTCACAAAGGTGTTGATCGATTAAACCCCCAGTACCAGTATATAGGCTCTGGTATATAACCCAGAGCCTCATTTCTGCTTTTCACGATTAGCGGAAAAGCGGGCTCTGGGTTACCCAGAGCAGATTTCGCACAGCAATAATGCAGGTTACTGATGTTCGTTCGTGCCATACTATATAGCGATAGAACCAGCATCAGACGCTCTACATTTCTGTAAAAAAAAAAATGTATGAGATCCAAAGATACGTATGCAGTGCTCACTGACACAAAATGACCCTTCTCACGTGAGATCTGCAGTGGCTGTGAAGAAATTTGAATTTGAAAAAATTTTGACATTAGCAGTTGCCCCAATATCTCTGGGCAATAACTCCAAAAATCTCTGGGCAGTTGTCTTGAAAATCTCTGGACAGTTACAAACAGAATGTGCTTCTTGCAGGAGGGGTGGAGCAAGCCATTATCTTCCAAAGTATATTCCGAATGTAAACTAGATGCTGCAGAGGTGGGAGAGACTTGGAGAGTTAGCTTGCTAAGTTTTGAGTTTGGGCCGGATCTCATTCTTTGGAGTGATATTCATTTTCACTTTGATTTTCAAAGTGTGTAATTTGATATCTTGATTGTGCCATCTTCCTTTCATGTCATTTTACAAGATGATGTTCAGAGACCTATAGAATTATAAGATATTTGATGTTTATAGACTTGTTTTGATACAGATATATGAGCTGCAGAGCTATTTAGTCATGTTAGTTTTGAATATTACATTATTTTATGAATAATCATTCTTAAACTTGCTAGTGGTGTAGGTTGTTTGAGTTTCAGAAGCTGTGTTGCTTATACTCAGTTTATATTTTATTGTTGAGCCTACTAGATATTGTGTATTTTGTTCTTATTCTAGAGTTTCAAATGATATAAATTCTATTATTGAGTTTTTTCAAAATTGAAGTTGGACTTGTTGTCATGACGTTTAGGAGTAAGTTGTTACTCGTAAACGTTGCATACTTGTATCTTAGATTACTATTTTGACTATATGACGGGTCGACGTTGAGGTCAATTTCCTTCAGATAAAATCAACTACCATGGGGAGAGACGTCCGAATAATGTTCAAGTTATTCGTATTCCAGAGGATCTTTTAGACACTTACTTGCGTTTACGTCATGCACTGGGACCTACAGCGACACATGCACAAGTCTTGAGTTGGTTGCTAGATGGTTCAGCAAGACGTATAGATGTCTTAGTAGCTGCTCGTGCACAACGTATAGCAGCCCCCGAGCATGTGCCTGATGAGTTATAGTTGAACAAGAGTCACTAGACCATGTGGATGATAGTCAGACTACTGTCCTTGATAGTTAGGTTCAGCCCACAAGAGTGCGTACTGATGAGTTGGAGGAGGAGCCTCACGTCGAGACAGAGGATGAGTCTCTCACAAGCGTGCAAGCCGAATATGGGTTATGGGACCGAGGAAATATCATGGAGTTCTGTGATGTATTTCGTGTGAAATGTTCACGACCAGATTGCGTATTGTATTGCATCGCACCAGTTATTACAGAGTTGCATCCGGTTTGGCAATTGAAGTTCGGATGCGATGCAGGCCATATGACGATTTATGTGACAAGAGAGATGGAGAGAGAGAGAGAGGATCGCGAGATGTGATAGGGCAGATGTACCACGCTGCATTATGTGCAGGTCTTAGTTATATCTCAATTGCGAGTATGCTAGAGGTCATGCGACTTCACGTCCCCACAGAGAGATATTGGTATGATTTTCAAGGTGGAGTTGGACGTGCTCTCGGATGGTGCAGTGATCACAATGGGAAGAACGCAAGGCGGCGATGCATGCAACATTGTTTGGAAGTAAATACTTATCTTATCATTTATAATTTTAGTCATATTAAATTATTTATATACATAGGATATTTGATATTGATTTTACTTTTTGATCATTCCCAAGATTCTTATAAGTGTTTTTTGTAATATTTTACATACTAGAGTCTTTGATCTTATACGTCGATTGTCGATGAGATTCATCTCGCGATGGATATCATGGGACAGTTTCATTCATCAATGCAGCCGACAGTTAAATTATTGAGATGGTCACGATGATACGGGTGGAAGCAGAGAGCTCTTGGAGAATAAAGACTACCGCGGTTCAGAGAGGAATTGAGAAAGAGAAAGGCATGTTCATCTTGGAGATTATCCATGATAATAATCACGCTATCGACATTATTATTGATAGGTATATAACTTCATAAGTTATTTCCAAATTATTTTGGAGGAAATTCTATTTTCCATGGTTTCATCTTGCATCTTGTAGTGCAGGAATGAGATCCGTAACCAAAAAGATCTTTGGCACAAGTGTAAGAGGATTGTAACCAAGTTCAAGGAGGAGTTGCAAGATGTGCGTATGTCTGTGAGTGATCAAGGAATCGAAGATGCACGGAACAGGAGTCAGCTAGCGGTCTTTTTGGTGCCAACATTGAAGAGTTTGTGTCGATTGAGAACTCTTCCTCTAGGCGATTCAAAGATAGTGCTCTTGAATCGAATTGTCGAGCATCTAGCTCTTCCCACATAGGACTACTGGCAGCTTGAGCGCACTCGAGGGCTGAAATACCATGAGCTTGGTGCACAAGATATTGCTTATAAACTCAAGTCATGGATTTACACTTGTGCTCGTCGTGCTTTTAGGAGGTAATAAGTTCATTGTTGTAGTTTGTCACTTTTGTGATTAAAATTTTTGCTTATCTAACCATATTTCCTCCATTTGTTGCAGAGGGGATCTTCGTCTGGAGTTGATATGTTTTGACATCTTGACCGCCGGATCACATTGGGCTGGTGATCACTCGGATTGTCGTATTCTTCCGAACGATCGACCTTGTAGTGAGTGCGAGTTTGGAGAAGGTGCGCGCTTTTCACATGACGGAGCTACGCATCTTGTTGTGACGGCCTTCCTTACTAAACACATCACACCGGCGAAGATGCGATTCTTCATACGTGCGAGAGAGAAGTTCATGAGCGAGACCTTCCACTCTGTCATCAACAAGTTTGCGACGAAGAGGATCCATTGGGAGAGATCGCATGAAGCTCGATTAGCTTGTGCTGCTATGGATTGGAATGAGAACTTTCGTCGAGAGATAGTAGTAGTTTATCCATGTCGATAAAATGATAGTATCATTCGTCGACCATCGGCAACAAATAGGGTTCTTGTGCGTCGAACAACGGCATGGAAGGATGAACTGAGACAACGTATTTTTAGATATTAATAATAGGTAAATAAAATTATTTCTTTATAATTTGATTGTGCAAGGTATATTATTTTACATTTTGACTTTACGTGTATATTTTCGGGCACTTGAAACATATCGCAGTTCTGATATTGCTGAGCTACCGAGATCACAAAGTTGGAAACTTCATTATCTTCAGTTATGGATACAAGTACCGAGCCGCATGTTGCACTTGATGGTGAGCTTAAGGTGTCTAGTCTGTTTGCTTTTATCAGGTACGCTTTACTCATTGTATTTCTGGATCCGTATTTGTTTTCATGCATTTGTTGTTTCTCTGCCACTAGTCGCTCTTGTTGCGGTGATTGTAACAGACTGTGCGGCCTCTTATCTCTTCAATTCTTGTAGAAGGCGCCTTTTCCTGCTGATTTACGACCGACTTTTGTATCTGCTTTTATTACCTTCAAAATAATTATATAGTTTCGCTTTCAGTCATGGGTTCTCTTGAGACAAATACCAGGTCCGGACTTGTACTTGGTGCAAGTATGTCATTTGCTAGGACCCCTTGGTAGATAGTGTAGATCAAACTGGCTGAATTTTTGCTATATTTTGAAATATATTTCTCGGAAGACTCTTATGCATAAGCAGGATCCTTTTGTAGTTTTATTTGAAAGAAACCAGAATGTTTACGACCAACTCATGCAAGACACTGAAGATTCATAACTCGTTTTGGATCTCCTTCCTCTTTCTATTCGTCAGGTTATGTAAGTCTTGGTTAGAGGATGAAAAATCATACTCTGTCGAGATACGTCCTAACCCAACTCCTCGAAACATCACGAGTTCCTAAGAGTTTGAGTATCTCATCTCGTTTATAAGACACCAAGTTCATAATACTATCTTCTGCACTCATGTTTCGTGCAAGAACTGGTATTCTTCCTCCAATTCTTCTCTATCGGTCTATACTGAACCTCGGGCTTGACCATGACCATATCTTCTTGGATCACGTCCGCTTCCTCTCTAGGAGAGCATTTGAACTCTCAAGCAGTTTCCAGTTCAGCAGACCGTATTCCAGAGTTGGTGTTCAAGTTCTGCCACCTCTTTAAACCATAAACCAATGTCAAATCGTCTTATATCTGCCGAAGATATATGCAGTCAGAGTAACTCTAAAAGAAGACTGTAATTCAAAAGGTTAGGTCAAAAGGTTAAGGCATGTAATGCTAAAAGAACAATCCTGGGTCCAACTTCTTGGTAGATAACACAGAATAACGTTGAGACATGAACTCACAGGGAAGTCTATCGAGTAAGCACGTGCACAAACAACGAGAAATTGTGATTTATCAGCATCAGCGGGAATTGAACCCACGAAACTCATCAGGGTTGACGTTTCACAGGAGAGCACAAGCAACTCCTGGACCCGTTAGTCGAGATGCAAGTAATACAGATGCAATGCAGACGTCATGACAAGATAAAACATGCAAAAATTTTCAGAATTTACTCTTTGAAGCCAACAAATTCCTCTCCAGGCTCAGACAAAGTAACCTTCACACCTCTCTCTAACGACTCAGGTAACTGAGTTCGATCTCTGTCCAAGATAAAAAGCTATAGCCCTGTACACTTGAAATCTTTTTCGCGATAGCTTGACCTCGGTGTATGATGCTGTTGCACATGCCAATAGTGGTAACTCGTCGTCAAAACCAACTTGCATATCAATCCGTTGGGAGACCTCTAGACATGCCTCGAAGAACACAAGAAACTCAGATCAAATTTGCTCAGAATTCACCAAGATGAGAGATTCCAAAACTCCTCCACTGACAACCCAATGGTCAAGCGCCCCCCTTCCCAACGAAGAATTATTGTATGACGGATTCTACTGCCTTAGACTTCGTCATGACTACCAATCACCAAGAAACTGCACTATGCAGCCACTGTCACAGACAAGATACCCGAGAACAACAAAAGCACTCAAAGAAGCCTCAAGCACTTCCCGAACGAGCAAGTTCCACTCTTGAGCTCTATGGTAGTTTCCGCCAACCATTTCTACATACCAACAGATATTTCTCTTGAATGTGAGAACCGCTATTGACACAACAAGAATCGGCGCATGATAATGAAAGTGAACGCAACTAAACTCCACGGTGCGCTCGACCAATTCCTAAGCTTGGAAAGTTAAGGTTTAGTATTGCTGCTCTTGACGAAAGTTACATACATGAACTCCAATGTCCTGACGCCTCATAGTCTTGCTATCGGAAAATAAGAATATGTGACAGAAGCAGTCTCGTTTGACAGATCTTCGAAAACATCAGTAAACCGAAGTCGTAAGTCGCTGCTGTCTGATCAAAAAATTCAAAGCTTCACTTCCAGATATTCGTTAGACCTGCAAGAGACCGGTCTTTATCACTTGCACTGCGGAGCTACAAAGAGTCACAATCGCGAAGCATAGTCCTCTATCTCTAGGCACATAACCAAATGTTTTTTTTTATGGCCGTGGTAACTACACACATGCAATGCAAGGAGAAATTTCTGTCATCACGTCATCCAAGCACCGAGATCGAAAGAACAAGCAGAAAGCCTAACTTCCTGCAGCCAACTCCACAAAGATCGAAAGCTCAACGAGAAAGAACAACTTGTAGTCTGTAGCCAACTCCACCAAAAGAAAGCAACAAAAGCACTGATAATCAAAAGCCACAGCGAGAAAACACGTGAACCGAAAACAACGAGAAAACACTCGCGAACAAGAACGATTCTTGCACTCGAGAAATGTCAAAATTGAGTCGTCGACTACTGCTTGCGCTAGTCGCTTGTGAAACGCACTACCTAGGGCACGTCGTGCTCGAGACGTTGGACAGGGCATGAGGTCTCACATTGGAGCAGGAAGTCCAACTGTCTGTCCATATCCTCACATGGTCCAGGCAAAAGACATCCGATGAGAATGATTCTCTCTGACATTTTTATATCCTCAATGGAGGTATAAAAGGACGGTGATCATGGAAGTGAAAATCTGCTAAGGAGTGTGTAACAACTCACCTGCTGAATCGATTAACCTCAAAAATGGATGGCGCTGAAGCGCGAGACATACACCCATCCATAATGGGTAAAAAATATTAATACACAATTAAGCCTCGATGAGTAGGAGGGTGTAAGGGTCGTCGTGTAGCCTCAGACGTGAGCTCGGGTGAAACGGTCTCTAGTGCAGATCTTGGTTGTAATAGCAAATATTCAAATGAGAACTTTGAAGACTGAAGTGGAGAAAGGTTCTGCGTGAACAGCAATTGGTCGCGGTGTCGTGTTGTGCTTCGGCTCTTGTGTGAAATTCTCGTGAAACGTAGGTTGTGTTTCTTTTTTGTGTTTTGTGAACCGTATCGCGTAACTCGCCGAACAATGTGATGGGTGCCACGATCGTGACTATCTGTTTAAGTGATCGCACGATAGAGAAACGTGCTGAGTCATCGATCTGTGCACGTTCACTTCAGTGATCCTTGTCGTCATATTTGTGTATAAAATGGTGGGTCGAGAGTTCATATGTCATTCTCTCTCAGCGGGTGATTCGTGAGAGTTCTCGGTGGTCTGCATGGAGGAGTGAAGAACTACAAGAGTGGTGGTTATGGACGGAGGTTTGTTACCGCCTCCGGATCTTCTTTTCTCAAATCTGTTTCACATCAAACTTCACTGCATCCATCGTGATCACTTTCGACAGTGGTTAGTTGCGTACTTTGGCGATGAATTCATGAGGAGGGTGATGGAGTTACAGCTTCTGGTGATCCTTTCGATCGTAACATACGGAGAGACTTAGAACGATGGATCTCAACTATCCATCAAATGTTTCTTTCATTTGGGTCGATGTCCGATGTCATTGCAGACCGAAGATCAATCATGGGGCTTGGATCGTGAGAAATTTCGGGCAAGAATATTTCAACCGCGTGATAGCTTCGCAGTTTTCTTTTGTTGTACCTTTTATTGTAGACCGTTTTCAGGTTGTAATATTAACTTTGTATTAGTCTGCGACTCACTGGTTTCATTTGGTTGAGCGTTTTTGTGTAATTACGGACCGCAAAGAACCCTTCGACATGTCTCAAGGATTTTCTGAGGTCTTAGAGTCTTGTTGATGTCTTGTGTCTCCTTGGGAGTAAAAATTCGTTCTAGAGGAAAAAGTTGAGTGGAGAAAAGACATAAAGTAAAGCTCTTTTTGCTCTTATTGGTCTACTTTTGAACCAATGATGTTCTAGCTGATCCTCGCGACGTTTCTGTGGTTTCTGGAGGCTTCGAAGGGCCATTCACAAAACGAAGGATATGGTTGGAGAGCTCTCGACCGGAGCTACAAATTGATCGATTTGATGGAAGGATGAGAGTGTTATGATCGATTGAGTGGAGGGGGTGAAATTCGTACCTACCGCTACGTTTCTGGTTGTTCTGAGAGATTCGTGAAGAGTTTTGAGGAGCTGTCTGTTGGGTTGGAGAGCTGACGACGTGCTGGTCGTTCTGATATCAATTTCATCAGGTTCTTGATTGATTTGGATTTTGAATCGATAGATTGAAGTTGAGAAGTGTAGATGTGATAAGACGGGAACAACGAACTGTGATAGTCATGGATAGGTTGCTATTGCTTGAGTTCTGAGTCGAATTTTTGAGTGAAACTTTCCAGGATTGAAGTATGTCTTATCAGTAAGATACTTGGGAAGTTTCACCTCAAATGATTGAGTAGTTTATTCAGAATCTTGGATCAAATGTACATGGGTCTGTAAAGCTCTTAAGTTAGCACAGAGTACAGTTTGATCCATATCTGAGAATTGGTTTGAGATTTCGATCTGAAAATTGTTCAGGGTAGGAGTGAAGGGTCCAATCAAACTTCTTATGAAGTTTGATCATCATTGGTCGACTGGTTTGGGAGGGCTGAGGTCTCAAAGTTCGAAGATACTTCTGTTATTAGCGATTTCGAGTTTTTCCGGTCACATCTATTGTCACTTTGGTCATTTTTGAGCAATTTGGAGATGAGTTTGTTGCTGAAACTGCCATGCTTGCATACAACTCGACACTGGAAGGTGTGGGGCTGATTTCAGCTCTTGGTGATGAAGAAGAACGGAGTCGCCATGAGTCTTAAGCCGCTGTTTGGGTTCTCAGAGCTGCCAAGTACTACCGCCACTGGTGCTATATTGAGATCTGAGTAGTGTCTTGGAGCATGCATGCTTTACCTTGCTGGAATGCTTGGTAGGCCAGGGTGTACAACAAGTTGTATCTAGACTTGATCAAGTTGGTTGAGCGATCTTATAGTATCTTTCGATTGTATCGAATAGAGTTGTGGCGGCCAAACTGATGGGTAGCTAGCGTCACTGAGAAGTTGTTAAATCATGCTTCTAGTGATTTTGAGTTACTTACATGCAGATAGCACAGAGTTGAGTATTTCAGATAGAGTACAAAAGGATTTGTATGTAACACAAATTTGTACAACTTATACGTATCATTGGACCGTAGCAACCTTTAACCTTGAGTCGAGAGATACAAGGTCACTTGTTCGAAAAGAGTAGATAGAGAACATTAGGGTTGAAGGATCAAGGTTCAGAGCCAACCTGTTCAAGTCACCTATCTCTACACAGCCATATACCCCGTGTATTCCTAGACAAAAAAACACGTTATACGATAGCGAGTTAGTCAATCTTGAGAGATGAGGCGATCTTGTGTCAAGTGCGCAATGCATGTAGTGCATCGAAAAGAGATCGGATCAATATTTCCAAACCGAGTCGTGGGAGTGGACGGCAACATCACAGAATCCAGAGACATTGATGGGAGTACCGAGAAGAATTTTCTTTTCTTTTTAATGACCTACTCACCTTGAGATCACATCATGTGGAGATAGGATCTAGCAAAGCATTGCACGTCTTGCGACGTCCGGTGTACTCCTGATGGTCCTTGAAAATCCGGAGGAGTTAGTGCTCTTCACGCTTGGTCATAACTCATAATCGCATCAGGTCTCCAAGGTGAACAATCTTTAGTTGATAGAACAATGTCGGTAAGGAAAGTTGTAGTGTCTCAGAATTTCTCCTTTAGCTCATTGTAGCATAAAAGATTTCGTTCCCCACGAAGATTTACACTAGTTACGTTGCTCTAAGTTCTAAGATCTGTCAAAACTCACAAACACTCGGGATTTGCTCAGAAATCTCTTCTTCTCACAAAACCACACGGCTTCCAGACCCTTCAGGAGGTGCTCTGGACCTTAACATACAATTACTACTTAAAATACCACACAATTACCCACTGAGAACTCCAGGAAGACGATTATTGCTTCCAGGTCACGACTTTCAATCTTCACACAACGGCTTCCAGAAGCGATTCTCGACTTCTAGAGGTTCAACTCGGCTTCTGACACCTCCAGAAGACTATCTTTGCTTTGTAGATGCCAAATTATTATTCTCTATCACACATTGCTCTTATGATTTTCCAACTGGTTAGATTAATCACAAGGTATATGCCTCTGTAGCCTTCCCATGCTTCTGTCTGTTGAAACGGTCTTCTGGCAACACTACAACGACATTCACTGATACTCAAACGAAGCTTCATAAACCAAATAGAAGAAGAGAGGAAGATGGGAAGATAAAGGAAGAGAGAGAAGAAGAGAAAATCCAAACAAGAAGAAATAAAGGAAAAAGAAGGAATTAAAATTCCGACTGGCTTCTAGTCCAGATCCTGACTAACAAGCATCTCTGCTTGTAGTAAATTGGGGAAGAAGACCAAAGATCTGCTTACAGTCGCACTGCCTTCCAATCGAGGATGATAGCTTTTATTGTGGAAAGAAGGCTTCCGACTTCTTCTCTCTTTGCTCCGACTACTCTGACTCAAGGGATCAATCTCCTATGGACAGTCCGTGCGTGGATCAGAAGTGCTGCATTGGATGAGACCAGCTTGGACTCTGCACAGCTTCTAACAATCACCGCCACTCAACAAAAAGGCCTCCCATGCACAATTGGGTATGAATTCAATGAAACTCATTCTCAGAAGACATTGACAAAGCTTCTGCAATCAAATCTGAAATTCTCGAGAAGAAGTTCCATTAGCTTCTGGAAGCTTATTCCATCCACTTTCTGTCACCGATGATGCCGTTCTCTGTCTATGTTGTCTACTACTATCTACATCCTTGCGATCCCCCTGCTGAGAATGGAGGTTCAGACCTACTCTATGTGTAACCCAACTCTATACGTGTAGTGCGTGTAGTGTGTGTGCTAAAATTCTACATTGGCATCGATTTACAATTGCCTTGAGTCACAGGAGGGAGATCTCTTCCAATCGCAACTCACAGCCTAGAGGAAAATGGAGCGCTGGCAGAAGGCCACCACCTCCCAGGCTTTGGTTCTTCCTCTCAGTTTGGAAAGACTTTCTACTCCTACCATTGCTTATCTTGCCACATGGATAGTCACCTAAAAATAAAGAGAGAGTTGTCCATCTTAAAATAGCAGACTCTTATTTTCTATAAAACAACCAAGTAATAATAGCTAACTATCTCTTCTATCTATTCCTGATCGCTAGGTGTGATCTCCATGAGATACTCACATGCTTGACACTCTAATTCGACTTCTGACACAGTGGGTGGTCCTGTTGGTACCTCTGATGTGGTTGAGGTGACATCCTCCTCAATGCTAATCGTGTGTGCTTCCTGACTCTTATGCGCTACTTGCTCGACACTAGGAGCTGGGGTGATCTCACAGAGATTAGAAGTAGTCATCTCCTCCACTCTAAACACTTGAAAAGACGTAGCTGCAGAATAGAGAATCGAGGAAAGACCGTAGAGAGTCTTCAGACCCTCGACCTGCCGATCTAGGCAGTAGAACATGCTCTCCTTGCAGTCCACCACATCTCTCTAGAAGCGTCATCTCATGTATGAGCTAGGGTCAGAAGATTCCTTCTCGCAGTGAAGTTTAACTTCTTCCGAAGTGCTTCTCCCATCTATGCCATAATCTCTTTAGTTGGGGCTTCTGCTTCTTTCCGCTGCTTCTTCTCCTCTGCAGCCTTGGCTTCCGCGGCTTCCCGCAGTGCACTCCAAGTCTTCTTCTCCTCTGCTAGCTCAGTTAACTTACCCCTCATCCGTAGAACTTCTTGCTCTCGCTGCTGAAATCGCATCTGCAACTCCTGGTTGCTCTTCCACAGCTGTGCCAACTCTTTGACAGAAGCAGAAGCTTCCGTCTTATACTTCTTGACAATCTTCTCCATAGTGCGGAACTTCGTCTAACTTCTGCTTCTAGACTTTCTCCTGCTGAATCAAGGTCCGAAGACCAAATCCATGCTGCAGCGGGTTCTCTTGAGTCATCATGCGCCTCTCCACCAACTCCATCACTGACTGGATCTCTAAAATGAAGAAGACGCTGAACTCCTCCAGTCGTCTTCTCGCAGAAGATATGTTCATGTGCATAAATCGGACTGGGGCAGCTTCTCCGTCTTCTGGGTACCTTTTCCACCACAATGGTCTTCTCCTCCGGTGCCCGAGAAGACGTTACTCTCAATGTCTTAGAGATCTCACCGTAGAAGCAGTCCTCTTCTCTGTGCATCCTTCGGTCGCAATCGAAACATCAACTCAGGTCTTGGCTTCTGGAGTCTTCGGAAAATTCCTTATGGTCATAGAAGCTATCTTCTTTGTGATCTTGGTGCTGGGGGTATCTTCTTGCGAATCCGACTCGGATCCGGAGGGAATGATCGAGAAAGATGTGTTCTTCCTAGGAACGCTCCTAGGTCCCATCTTTCTAGGCAGCGATGCGTCTTCTGTTTTGCTGGAGTCATCTTCTCGCACCGTAATCGTCTTCTGATGCATGCCTAGCCCCTCCTGAGACACTAGAGTGGGAGGAGAAGACATGACAGCTGCCCAGTCTTCTTCCTCCGAGGTCTGTTCCATCACCTCTTGCTGTCCCGATGGCCCATACTTAGCCAACTGGGTCTCCTTCAGACCCCTCCTCGGACATATACAGATAGCAGAAGAAAGGAGTGAGATGCCCTCCTGCTGGGGCGTCCAAGTACACCAACTCAGCAAGGACGTAGGTGTGAAAGAAGGTGCCCCAGTTGACGACCTCTCCTGTCCAAACCGCTTCCAAGAACTCCACATCCTGGTCTCCAAGATATCTAACCTTCTGAGCTTTTCTCTTGGAGAAAAGATGAAGGTACAGCTTCCCCAGAAGCCGCTTCTTCGGCTCTTGGTAAGCTTTCACCTTCCATTCGTTCCTCCCCTGTCGGTCTTCTAGGAAGAGACATGTAGTACTCTCAGGTACATGTCATTTCTCTGAGATGATGGTGGAGATCTTCTCTTTCTTGAGCTCATACCCGTGATTCTCTGATTCAGGTCGGTGAAAAGCTATGCGCCACCACTCCACCGTCCACAAGGATGGTCTTCCTCGGACGACTCTTGTCTTGACAGGTACATGGTTGCGAAGAGACAATGCTGCCCAGACCTCTTCTAGATCTCATCACTATGATTGGGAATGAGCAGAACTCAATCAGAGTCCTTGAAAGAGCCTGAATTGAAGTTACCTAAAGTTACATCTCTGCATTTGTGTTTGCGTCGTGCAAAATGTATAAACAGTGTGCTTGCAGCACGTAAACGAAGTCCAACAGTCCCAGAGTATAGTCCCTTTGAGATCACCACCAAATTGTTTGTAGTGTGATCAAAACGTTTCATAATCGTTTGTCCGAGTTATCAGACGAGAATGATACATAGGAGCAGTCCAAGCCTTGTCTTTGAATATACCATCAACGTTAAGAGTACAGTACACCTGCAACCTACGGCCCATCCTCTCACACAAATCACTACGTATTGCGTTCACGCCAGACGCATAGTTATGGGGCAGGAGGTGTTTCTTACAGAGAATGAACTAAATACTTAACGACGAAACAGGTTGCCACCCAAACAAGAACCGGTTCGATTTCTTCTTAATACAAGTATCACTAGATTCTTGATCTCCATGTACTTCTTCCTGCCTCAGTAGGGAACGTTATCTCGACGAGGAGGAGTTGAGTCAATCGTCCTTGTTTTTCATCCTTCATGTGACGGGACTTCTAACAAAAGAATGTATATTGGCTTCTCTGCAAGATTGATAGGGATGATGACGGTGGAATTTTCCTTCCAACTTACTCTACTCTACAATCGTTCTCTCTTTTTGATCAATCTAATTCTGATCTGACGAAAACACTACATTTACTTGTTTCTTTACAAAGTCCACGTACTCTCTAATATACCGGTAGCTACTACTCGAGGTCCAACTCCTTGATGAAAGGTTTGATCCCGATCAACTCTGCTTGTGGTAACACCAACCCTCGAGGATGTATCGACATTTCGAGCTTCTGTTACACTATATCACACATATTTGTTGTGGGCCTAAGGCTCAATCCTTACCAAGCCCTCACAATCCAGCTTCCACTCTCAGAAGATGAATTAAGTCTTCCAGAAGACAGCTATTCTGTCTTCCAGAATTCTAACAGTGCTTCCTAAGTACATCATGTCTTCCGAGCTATATCTAAGCAATCATAACTAAGCAAGGCATCGCATGGATTCCTAAGAAGACAATCCATCTTGCAATTCATCTTACTTCTTAACAGAAGATGACAAGATATGTGAGAAGTAGAGTCTGCGAATGAATCAGAAGAAGGCTGAGGACTCCTGCGGTGATAGTGGTCCCCAAGAAGACCTCCGGGACAGCTTCTGATTAAATGACGTCTTCAGAAGACTTTTCGCAGCTAGACTTCTCATCACTGATCTCACATGTCTTCGGCTTCTTACACGCAGTCTAACCTCGCAACAACCACGAAACATTCGTACTCTGTCTTTCGACTCCTCACCTCGCATATACTCTCAGAAGAAGCTTGTTGCGTATGAGAAGACATGACCCTTGACATTTTTCTCCAGATTCTGTCAGCATAATTCTCCTCTAAAGTTCAGGAAGAAGAAGAAACATGCTGCTATGAGTCAGATAGAAAAGACTCGTAAAGGACCCTCACATCTTCTCGCGCATTTTGCCAGTCTTTCCAATCTTCTAGCTCTCTAAGAAGAGGTGGATTTGAGAAGCTAGGAAGCTTGATAAGCACTGACCCGATTCTCAGTTTCTTGCTTCTCGAAACAACAATCATCTCTCAAGTTCACTCTGGATTCACATCAAGCTTCTCACAACTCGAATTCCAATCCAATCCAACTACTTGATGTGAATTGCAGACATTCAGCTTCTGGAAATGTCCATACATTCAGATGAATCTTTTGTCCACGAATTCTGAGACAGAAGAGCAAAAAGGTAGGGAAATTAATAGATGGAACAACGAATTTTGGAACAGGAAGGAGAAGAAGCTCAATTCTGATTCGGGAAGAGATTGAGGAAGATGGTTGACAAAAATTGGATAGCGCTTCTGTGTCCAATATGCTCAGAGAAAATTCAGGGAAGGGGAAGGATCGATAGGCTTCCTGCAAACGATCGGAGAAGCGTGAAAAGCATAGGAATAGAGGGCGAAAGCGATGGAGAAGGAGGAAGAAATGAAAAGAACCTTAGTACTGCTTCCAATGTGCTACGCTTTGGATTGCTTCTTCAGTCTTTGTGCGCTTCAGTGCTTTGATTTCGTCTTCAATGTCTTTGCCTTGCCACGATCCTGCTTCTGCCTCCAACCTCGAGCTGTTGCAACGCTGCTTCCATTGTCGAACTCGATCTGCTGCAATTCAAAGCTTCCACTCTTGATTTCTTCCTTCGACCCTCAATTTCTAATCCTCTATTCTCGTGAGGATTCCCAACTCTTCTATCTTGAGTGCGCTTCGTGTTGGAAGACGTCCTCTCTTACTCACTCACGTAATTTGCTTCTACGCGTTTTCATTGTCTTCCTCAATTCCCAAATCGAGAAGCAACAAAGAGAGCTATGATGCTAATGCGCCTCTGGCTTCCTTGTCTTCTCTTCGCGATTTACGTAATGATTCGATCTAACCTAGCTCTACCTACTGCGATGGTGACTATACGATAGGTTTACTTACTCTTATCTAATTGATGCGCGGTTGGTACCTCTCGAGGTTATAGTCACTATCTTCCTAGAAGCGTACTCTGTCTTTCGATTTCTGGCTTCCAGAAGACGTCTTTCGGCTTCAGAAGAAGTCAACTTCTGCCCACGAATTCATCTTAAGATCATCTTCCCGCTAAGTAAGGTGTAATCTTAAGTAATAAGGTTACTTCAATTATATAGATATGTCATTAACTTAAAATTTTTGAAAAAATCTCCAATCTTGCAAATTGTGGCTGCACAGAGAAGTCGGCAAAATAGACTTGTAACTTTCGGAAAAGGATTGGCTCTGAAGGTCGAGCTCAAGGGTCTTCGTCTAGACCACGGTGGCTGTCGACGATATGCTCGAGCTGCTCGTGCGGTGACAACAGATTGTGGCGTGATTGTCGGACGAAGGGAGTAGAATAGGAGGCGGTTTGATTTCAGCCATCTCTCTCATTTTCCTTGGGCGGTGAATGACCAACTCAGAACTAGTACGGTCAAAGAGAATCTGACAATGTAATGAAAACAAAGCATCCTGTTGGTCTTCACGGATGTTGCCGCGATGTGATTTCTGCTCAGTGCTCTGAATGTCAAAGTGAAGAAATTCAACCAAGCGCAAGTAAACGGCATGAGTAACTATGACTCTCTTAAGGTAACCAAATGCCTCGTCATCTAATTAGTGATGCGCATGAATGGATTAAAGAGATTCTCACTGTCTCTATCTACTATCTAGCGAAACCACAACCAAGAGAACGGACTAGGAAGAATCAACGGAGAAATAAGAGGTTTGGGTGCTCGAAATGATTCGATCATTGAGTAGACCTCCCTTGAATGAATAAATATACACAACTTTATCCATATTCTCCCGTCCAATAAATGTGATCTCTCGCAAAAGATCCTCTAATTCATCTCTCTCATAAACACAGAAATTCATTCATCTCTTTGTTCTCCAACTCTCTCAACACCAACTCAACCCCACGCAAATGCTTTTGTTCTTTTCTTCTCAGTTCTTCAACTTTTTTGTATACAACAATCTCACACTTTGAAAACCCGACAAACCTTATACAAAAGACACTTTCTCCTTCAAGTGAGAGTAACTTCTCCAACGCACCACTACAATCCTGCTATATAGTGGTACTTAACAAAAATCCTTGGAAGTGATTTCTCCCTTAGACGATCTCGATTGCGCCCGTGATTTGACGATACAATCATGAACTGTACCACTCTCTTGTCATCTTAGCATAAGTAGATCCATTGTCTAGCACCTTCATCTCTATCAAGTTGTTGTGATGAAAGGTTGTCCAAGGATGAACGTGTATGACTTTGCTTCTTTAACAAAGAGGTTTTGTTTGATAGCAACATGACATATTCGCATTCTAATGTTTGGACAAGCTCCATACAAAGTTGAAGGTACTTCTGGAGGATCGAGAGGAAGACGATGGATTGATCAATAGTTGGAAGAAAATTGAAGAAGCGGTTGGTCTGCTTACCAAGAAGGAGCGAAGACAAGAGAAGATTTCTATTAAGAGACCAGCACCAACACTTACTGCTGCAGCACTTGTTCTTGGGATTCTATCAGTGGTTTTTGTTGCTAGACAGATGATATCAGTTGCTCCAGTTGTTTTGGTTGTCCAAGCACCTGTAATATCCCTGAAGAAGGATGATTCAAACCTTGAGGAGATCATGCATGGAATGCGAGATCTGCAGATCAAGTTCACAAGATTGGAAGAGCAAGAGTCTACAAGCGGAGCAAAAATGTTTGAGAAGCAAAGATGGATCCAACGATGTATCTGGTGCGATGATACCAATCATCCACGCAAAGATTACAAAGAGTTCACTGGTACCTTACAACAAGGGGTGATCTTCTGGAAAGATGGGAAGGTAGCATTGAAAGATATCAGTGCAATTCTTCAGACCAACTTTGGTAGAGGAGGTGAGGTTGTTGGAGACGAATTGACTGTTGCTAGAAAGCTCTTGAGATGAGCTTGCTTATGGGATTTAAGATCAATCGATTTCAAGCCGGAGTGAAAGAGTTATGTTCAGCTGAAGTTGGGTGTCTCAAATCAGAGACTATGAAAATAAGCGATTGTAATTAGGAGACATTGAGAGCGATATGGAGAGTTTGAGGTCGAATTTTGCTATGAAACTTTTCAGGATCTGAGAAGGTACAGTCAGCTACTTACTTGTGAAATTTCGGACCATTTGGATTATTGAATATAAAGGTATCCATGTTTTTGCGCGCAAGGGTTTGCATATCGTCTTGTGTCATTACCAGTTAGTGTTTGGATCATTCTGAAAGTTTGGTTAAGGATCTAGTGGTGAACTTTTACAGAGTGGTAGTGATGGTGACACTTCAACTTCATGAGAAGTTTGAGCCATTTTGGTCAAGTGGTTTGTGAGGAATCGGACAGCAAAGTTCTGTCAAAAGAGTATCATGAGCTCATGAATGTTATGAAAATAGCGAGCTTTGAAATGACATAAATGCCAACTTAGATATTATCTCTCTACATGTAATATCTTAATAGAGAGATTATTTTACGGGCTACCTATTAGCTTTGGTTTCATTTCATTTTGAGCTGTGGTTAAGGAGTGACATGAAGTGTAATTGAGAGGTTCTTGCTCCGAATGGCGCAAGATTTAAGGTTCTTTGAAGAACAGGTCGACCTGGAGGTTTTTCTAGTGCTTCAAAGCACTCGATCATAAGTATGGAGAGGTGTTGACTATATTACATGTGTTTGGATCCTCCATACTCGTATGCATGTTGATACGACTAGTTGGTTTAGTTTAGATTTGTGTACGGGCGTTACGCTTAATTTTTTTTCTTCAAGAGTGCTGGTATTTCTCTTGTGGTGAGATTGGAGTGATGACTAGCAGACCCAAGAGTGCTTGTGGTGATGACAGGAACATGTTGCCTATGTTCATTATTCCGGTTCTATCTCTAGTCGAGTGAGAGAGAGATTGCCGAGAGAAGGTGAGAATATCACAATGGAGTAGGTTCAGAGTGTACTTGGGTTGTTGTTGATTCTAAGTCGCAGAGGGCTGCACGTACTCTCTACATTCAAGTACCTTGCGTATTCTCAGATAAGAAAGCACGTAACTCGACTGTTGGTGAACTCGACGTGAAACTTATGAGATGGAGAGTTAATGAAGTTCTTCTTAGAACTTTATCATGGCTAAGAGACAAGGAGGTGGAAACCCTTCATGCACAATGTCAGTGCAGCTTGATTCTGCTATCGGATAAACATTCCAAGCATTTCCTTTGTACATGGATCAACAACAAGCTGTTCAATGAAAGGAGACGATGGCTACCAAGGCTTTGCAGTCGGTTGTCGGGACATTGGATCTCCAAGTACCTCAAGTTCTATTCTCGTGAGATGGAGCTGAGTGAGATACCAGAGAGAGAGATGATACATACGTTTGAGCTTGCAGTTGTCTCGAAGTTACGAGAACATGTGAAGGGGCTCATTCAAACTCATGGAGATAACTGGGAAGAGTTTTCTCTTCAGCTGAAGGAGGAATACTCTTTAGGGGATGCAGAGAAAACAGTATGTGGATTGGATTGTTGGTTTGGGTGTGGTGAGCGAGTTTGAGCCACACGAGGTTGATTTACGTCAAGCTTTTTGCATCTTGCGACCAAATTTCTTACGTGATTTTGAGAAGGGTGCTCCAAACGACTTGTTTGGAGTCTCGTTGGAGGAGATTGTCTCGTGCTTACAATCTTGTCTTCATCGAGGCTGGAGAGTGGGTGGAAGGATGCAGTCTGCCGGTGTGGCTCTCGTCAAGAAGCAGAGGTGCACACAAAATACAAAATAGTAGCGAGGAAGGTGAAACCAGTGACGACCTAGTTACTTGTTGATTCACGACAGCAGATGGAGTTGACGGCCGCTGAGCCTGTGCTTAGATCCTACACAGATGGGACACAAGTTTACTCAAGAGACACTCAAGCAACTTTAGATAGGAGGAGTGGCTTCTTGACTGAAGTAGAGAAACGAGCTTTCGAGCAGATGATTGTCAATCATGATAAGACGTTTTCTTTCTCAATTGAGGAGATTAGTTGTGTGGATCCTAGTGTGATAGCTCTGATGGTTATCTTCACTGTTCCTCACGTACCTTGGGACTTGAAGCCGATTCCAGTCCCTCGTGTCGTACTACCAAAGATTACTGAGTTGTTGAAGAAGAGGATACGGATGGGTATTCATCTATGGCTCCATATTTTAGCCGATGGTTCACAGTACCTAAGAAGACAGGAGCTCTACGCTTCATCCAAGACTTACAGTCTGCCAACAACATCATGATTCGAAACATCGAAACATGACATGTAGTTGATGAAGTAGCTGAGGCGTTTGCTGGAAGATCAATCTATTCTATTGGAGATCTATTTTCAAGTTATGATCAATTTCAGCTTGGTTTGGAGAGTAGAGATTTGACAACCATGCGTACACCTTTGGAGTTGATGCAGATGTGTACTCTTCCTCAAGGTGCGACAAACTCAATAGCCCATATGCAAAACGCGATGCATAAGATGTTACGAGAGTTTGTACTTGAGATCATTGTCCCATTTCTAGATGATATCCTCATGAAAGGCTATCCGGTGGAAGACAAGGACGAAGCTGTGACTTCTGATGGTTGTAGAAAGTTCGTTGCAGACCACATCCAAGATGTGAAAAAGATTTTGACGCGTTTGGAGGAGGTACACCTCACTCTATCAAGTACCAAATCTCGCTTTGGAATGTCAGAGATTGTGATGTGTGTGATACTTTTGGGAGGCGTCGAACCTAGAGAAGGTAGATGTTATAGCAAGAATAGCAGATTGTACCAACATCACTGAGATTCGACGATTCTTAGGAGCTTGTGTGTTCTTTCGTGTGAGTATTCCTCATTATGCACACATTGCCGAGCCCTTGCATGCACTTCTGATAAAAAGAAAGAGGTTTACTTGGCAACAAGAACATCACGAGACAATGGAGCAGCTGAAAGAGATTTTGAAATCTCCATCTGTATTAAGGAGACTTAACTACGAGAGTGATACAGAGTTCAAAGAGATCAGACGGAAAGCATACAGTTATCTTCTACGTGAAGGTTATATTTGAAAACGTCCGAAAAGAAGAGATGTTAGCTCTATATTGTTCTCAGTCCTTGATGCATATGTTTGACACCTTCGTACATGGTGTTAACAATGTCATATATTTTGAGTCCTAGTAGGTTGGTAGTATGTTATTTATCTTGTTCGAACATTCGTACGCTTGTGCAAGTGACTTCATACTTATCTATGATGCTCAAAGTACATAACTTAGGTTGCCATGCTGTTAGAGTTTAAGTTCATGGGTTGTACTTACATGTTGCCCATGCACGCTTCCTAGCTGATTTAAGTTATCTTTCAAGGTCACGTGTCATTTTACATGTCTTCGTATGTAGTTTAAGGTTTACGCTGACATTTTAGAGGCTTGACATGGTAACCTTTATATGAAATTAAGTTACAAGGTGGATTGGGACACTAAAGGACAGTTAAGTGGAGCTTTGAACTCCCATTGGTCTATTTTTATCTTTGTGAAACTCTAAACTTAGAAGCAAGGGTCTTAAGAGGAGTTCGAGCATTTGATAAAGACATTGTAAAATATGAGAACACATGAAGATGGAGCTCGTCGTGCTTGTCAATGTTAGTGAAATTTTTGATTGATTTGGAGCAATAAAGAAGGAGTTATGTCAATTTGAAGTTCGGATTGGGTCAGAATTGCAACATAATTGATGATTTTGGGGTTTTGAGTGTCAATTCCAGCAGAAATGAGATGATCTCTTCAAACTTGCGTAGTTGCGTTCACTGTCAGCAGGGCTATGACTGTCTAGAAAGTTTCATACAATTTGAGTGAGTGAATAATTCAGGGCGACCGCTGAAGCAGACGGGGTCTGAAAAGTTCTCAATCTAGAGCAGCAACTTCAGAGTTCAAAATCTTAAGAACCGTGCACAACCACAAGGCCCAATTTACAGGGGTGTTCAGCTTGCTGTGGACTCCAAGTCCTGTAAGAATGAGCGAAAGTGATCGAGCCAATTTTTCTGTTCTAGGTAGAAATAGCCATCTGGGGGTAGAAATTACAATAATTTCGTTAGTAGAAACGTTTTTGATCATATCTCAGTGCTCAGATTTGATCTCAGGCTGAAAGCTCGTATCTATGTTCAGTAGGTCTCATTTACATGTAAGAGAAGTTTTTAAGTCTAAACCTTCACATGTTTTCCATTCTTGGGTGTTAAAGTTTACCGTCAGATCTTATTATTGCTAGTTAGTATTGATTTTCACCTTTTGAATATATCAGAGGACCCAACAGACCTGTGTGAGTGTTTTATAGTGCCTCCATATAACCTGAAGCCTACTTCTTGAGTAAACAACCTCAGCCAGAAGCCCAGCACTTTCTTAGATAGACGTATCTCACTCTTCACGACCATATCACAGCTAGAAGATTTCGTCTTTCCTAGGAAACTCTCACTACGACAACGTAGCTCAAAGCAAGAGAAACATCCCTTTGCTAACAAAAAGAGCTACACTACTATCACACGATTCAAACCCAAGTCCAAACAATGTCCATATACAAGCCCTTAGCTAAAACTAGCTACCACAAGCTTTACATAACCAACTAGATCTCTAACGAACTCAAAAAGAGCAAAAATTGTAGCGAAGAAATAAAAAAAAATCTATCTAAGAACTTTCTCTTTTCGCCAAACGGTCTTCATATGTCGATAGGGCCTTCTTCTCTAACTCTGTTGGTCCAAGAAACCTTCAGACCAACTTTCGACGGTCAAGATATCACCAATTTTTGATCGCAGGTGACCGATCTTTCAAAAACTCCTCCCTACGGTTTAAAACCGCACACACCGTCCAAACGGATCGCTTGATCTGATATCCGTCTTCTCTGGTTGATAGATCTAGGTATCCTGAACCCAACGAGACTCCAAACAAGCCGTTTGGAGTTCCCTTCGTAAAATCATGCATGATATTTGGTCGTATGATGTAAAAAATTGATGTAAATCGACTCCCTGCGGCTCAAACTCGCTCACCACACCCAACCAACAATCCAATCCACATACTGTATTTTCTTATGCGTATGTGAAGACTCCTTGATCGTCTAGTCACCAAGAACGAAGAGTTTGGCTCACCGATCGCGAAGAACAACCCAATCTCAAGTCGTGAAAGTGTAAAAAAACTAACGTAAGCGTCTCCTTGCGAGCCAATTTCACCCAGTACACCAAAATCGTCTTATGAAACTTCGTATTGTCTTCAATTTCTTGAGGAACTCGGCGTTCTGAACTCGGCGTTCTGATCCCAAGTTTGGACTCCGGAATTGTCCGAACGGTCCAACTCCTCTTCACAAGTCACTGAAGCACTCCAAATCCTTTCCATACGTCTCAATTTTCCCTAGAACACACTCTCCTATCTGTCTCTTCACGAACCGTCTTAACCAACGCGTAGCTTGCACAAATCTGAACCCAATGACACCTTGCGCGGATGCATTGGACTTCTAAATTCTCCAAACCGTCCACCAATAGATCACTGGAATAAGCTAACCCCTTACGTCAGTTGCTGTACGTGAGTTTTCTCAGATAATGGGCAAGAAGACCCCTTGCGTCCTTAGTATAGCGCTAGGAGCCGCAAATACCCAATTAGCAATAGTAAGCTAGGGTCTATCTTGATTTTCTCTTCTTTAGAGTCTCATAACTTCATCACTAAACGTTCAAATGAAGTAGACGAAGTGCCCATGAAAAGATGACAACGAGCTCTACCCATTGATGTAATGAAAGTGAAGATCCGAAGTTGTGCATAAAGCTCGTAAGCTAAAGCCTAGCTTGCTTTTGTCATCTTTCGAGTCTCGTAACTTCTCCACTAGGCGTCCAAATGAAATAGACGAAGTGTCCATGGAGAGCTGACAACGAGCTCTACCCATTGATGTTATGAAAGTGAAGATCTGAAGTTGTGCAAAAAGTCTCATTTTTAGTCCCATGAGTGTATTTGGAACGATAATGATAAGTATCAAAAATAGATTTTCAGGTAAGAGCCGGTCCACAACATGACAACGTGTAGAAATAAGGTGTGATGCTATGAAAGTGAACGTAGTGAGAGACATGAGAGTAATGTTCATAGTGCATGTGAATTCAAAGCAAAGAATGTATCTATGCTTCCGTTTTCTTGTCCTCTTCCGAAATCGATTACCCAAGAAAATGCATAACAATAAAACTTCCAAGGTTACATTCTAAAGACCTCAGTGGAATGGAGACCAAAAGTGTTCAAGAGGAATTTGGCCGGCTCAAGAATGAAAAACTAAGATATGTTTTCCCCTGTTCACAAAAAGCTTTTTCAGCTATTTCGTGCAGGTCAATAGAACGAGTCCGCTTTATGGGGGCCTACGGTAGCCTCCGCCAAATATTCGATGGATGTCTACAACTGCCAAGAAGTTCCAAGTATGGCTGAAAATCTGGACGGGACTGGTCGTGTCGTGAGCAGAGTCAAAATTTGCCCAAGCACTAATTTCTGATCACTCATTATGTCACGCCGCCTCAACACGAGTAATAAAGAAGTAAATCTAGTTTCAAGTAATGAATCACTTGGTGTGCACCCGAGGTGAATTACTGAAGCGTGCAACATAACATGGCTATTTACCTAATGAATCGTGTAGCTGATTAAACTTCGTGTATCACTCACTATCGTAATCTCTCGAGAATATGATTCTACGGAGGTCAAATCTGTCACGGATCCCGGTAGAAAGTTCTCTCGCGGACAGTGATTCACTCTGCTTTTCGCTGCGTACGATTCGTTTCTGATCTTTGTTATCATACTTGTTGTCGCCTTTGAAGAGTTACGAACACTACGTCATCCTCTAAGACATATAGAGCATGTTGGTGACAAATGTTGTTCGACAGCGAAGCAACGTGGGCATAGTGCTTGACTATGGACCGTCAACCGAACGAATGCCTCCAGGAGCAAGGAGAAGATTGTGAAGAGCGACTTCTCTAGGCTGATCCCAAATACATGCAGTCAGCGTGTGTTCAGCTATCAAGTTCGAGACATCGTACATATCTTCGATGAGAGCGTTTGACAGCAGCGTCATTTAGTCATTTTCAGACTACACAAATGATTTCGCTTTGACAAGAACTCTGAAACTAGTGACAAGACACACATGGAGGAATCGAGTAAGTGCATCCATCTTTTCGAGTTTTCATTCAGCTGCAGTAAATATGTTTGCATGATCCGGAGGCGAGAACGAGCTTTCGTGAAGTTCGATATAACTTGCGTCGATAAACGGTCGATAAATGACCAATGAGAAGTACGAAAGCTGCTTCGATGTGTGCAAGTGGACATTATCGCTTTCCTTATAAACTATAAGCTTTGGGTCTAAGAGTTCTTGTCTCTATATATTGCCGAACTTCGACACCCTCTGTCACAGACTATACTTGAACATGATATGTTCTATAGTACTAACACAGACAAGCCTCATAACCCTGATGATGAGAAGAGACTTGGGTGCTAGGGCGTGAATGCTGCGGGCTTAGATCTGAATCGGTTAGCTTGATGGACAACTTTGTTCATCAAGCAAACTTGTTGCGTCCATTCCTTCAGCGGTGAAAGAACGCTTGGGTGCTTTCACCGTTGACGGGTCAGATAAATTTTTATCTTCTTTTTATGTAAGTTCCTCATCCACTACATTGTAGTGACTCTCTCAGTGGTGCTAACCTAGTTTCCAATTTGTGCCTTGTGCACACATTCTCATCAGTTCAACCAAGTAGAAGAGTAGGATTCTCGTTGTTGTGATATGAATTATTGCACATAGTAAATAATTCATCTCTCAGTTAAAAGTTAGTCTCTCTAAATGAAGTTAAAATCTCAGAGAAGTCGATTCTTGAGGAAGTGAGCATTCAAAAATATGAAAACACCACGGCGTAGGTCTTGTCGTGGTGCTAACCTAGTTTCCAATTTGTGCCTTGTGCACACATTCTCATCAGTTCAACCAAGTAGAAGAGTAGGATTCTCGTTGTTGTGATATGAATTATTGCACATAGTAAATAATTCACCTCTCAGTTAAAAGTTAGTCTCTCTAAATGAAGTTAAGATCTCAGAGAAGTCGATTCTGGAGGAAGTGAGCATTCAAAAATATGAAAACACCACGGCGTAGGTCTTGTCGCGCTGATCACTGTGGTATGTTCAAGAGTTACAAACGAAGTTGCAGGCGAAAAGTTACTTGGGGTTCTTCTACAAGATTTTTGATACTAAGAAATTTACCATAAATCTGAGTGAGTTCGAAAAATATGTTTTAGATTTTTTTCATGTAGATTGTAGATTGTAGTATTTGTTTGCATTTCGAAATGCACAAAAAGAGCATATTTAGAGAAAGTTATGACACTTCGTGTTAGCAAAGAAAAGATGAAATACCACAGTTTTCTAACATATCAGGTAAGAAACTGATCTCTAGAACCAGTTGTGAGATCAGCTTCCGTGGTGTAGCTGAGCAAACCTGTAGGGAGGAGGTGTCCGGACAAATCTCCTCAGACTCACAACCGACTTGGAGTAGGCTGGCTCCTTCGGAGGAATATGAGGGGCACCAAGTTGCCTAGAGACGGGACACTAGATGTCTCTTAAACGTACTGTGAATGCGAGACGCCTCCGTCTACCCCTGCACTAGTGCAGTCACCTGGTGTGGATGCTAGAGGGAGTTTACCACCGGATTTCGAAATGGACATTATGCTAGAGAACTAAGCTCGCCTTCGGGTTGTCGAGATCACTAGTACGAATTCGATTGCGGTCCTCTAAGTCCTGGGGTAGCGAGACGGCATCAAAGATACTCCAAATTGATACCAAATCTTTTGTAGAAAAACGTACATCTCGTAGAAAAATCAAGTGGAATTGATACTTGAGGCAATACTTACGGCATTTTGAAGTGTAAGGGGCCGAAAAACGACAATGGTGATAACTCGAGCTCCACGTGTCAGACAGAGGTGATTCTGGTGGCCAGAGGTAGCCGTGGTGGAGTTACTTCGGGTGGAAGTGTCAAATGCTAATTGTACGACTGACTCGGTAGCCACTCGTACAGATGAACCTGCGAAGCGTTACGAAATGGACCTTATGCTAGAGGACTAATGGCGCCTTCGGGTTATCGGGATCACTAGTATAAATTCAGTTACGGCCCTCCAAGTCCTGGGGTAGCGAGATGGCATCAAAGATACTCTTTTGTAGAAAAATGTACATCTCGTCATATTATTCATTTGGGTCAAAAAATCAAGTGAAACTGATACTTGAGATAATACTTACGGTATTTCGACGATGGTGATAACTCGAGCTCCACGTGTCAGAACGAGGTGATTCTGGTGGCCAGAGGTAGCCGTGGTGGAGTTACTTCGGGTGGAGGTGTCAAATGCTGACTGTACGACCAACTCGGTAACCGTCCGTACAGATGAACTTACGAAAGATTAGTGAACTAGTCTTCTTACGTGTAGATTTATTATCAATGATTTATTTTTTTGCTGCCATCTGTTTAGGGCATCTTTTACCCCTGCCAAGTGACACTGAAGGTTACGTAGGGTGGAGGAAAACCTAGAGGGGTGTACTCTAGAGGGAGAGAATTCTCAGGGCATTGTCGAATTATCGAAATATCGTGCGTAGACTATCGACTAGAGAAATAGTAGAGCTGAGGAGAGAATTTTTACACAGAGACTACGTCTGAAGAGATTTTCTGACCGATCAGAGTTTTGACATCTAGGGACTGAGAGTAGAGAACAAAAATCTAGTAGAGAGGAGACCAGAAACTTGTACGCACATTTTTTTGAATAGAAAACGTGAAGGTTCTAGATGAACACGCTGGTGCTTCACAGGAGCAGTTTTTTGATATTCTAAATTATTGAGCGTGAGATTTACAGTATGAAAGATCTGGAGTTGAAGATTTACTTGCATGCCGTGTGTTTTATCTTGACCGGATCAAAATCGTGGTGGTGTGTTTTCTTGCGATCCGTATTTCGTGTGTGGTTTTTGCCCTCCTCTTCACGATCGTATCACAGCTAGAAGGTTCCACCTTTCCTTGAAAACTCTCGCCTCGACATACAATCTGGTGCTTCCACTGAGAGGCTTCTTGGGATGATTGATCGTGAAGTTGAGTTCTAAGACGAAGAAGAAGATGGATCGGAAGAGCGGAAGCACTGCTGCTGTTATCTCTATGGCTGCTGCACCTACGTCTATTGCAGCACCTTCGGTAGCATCTGCAACGACAACATCTGATCTCGATACAATTGAGATTCTGAAGACGCTTGCGACCCTGGTCCAACAGCATCCGATCGTTGGAGGGGTGAGTTAAAATCCACCAAGGCTTTGCAAGCTATAGTGAACCGATGTGGAAGGTTTGAAGGTAGAGATATTTCTAGTATCTGCGTGAATACAGAGGAGAAATGGAGTTGGTTAGAGTTATTGATATGGAGATGATAACCAGTTTTGAGTTAGCTGTAATTCCGGAGTTGCGGGACCAAGTTAGAGATGTACAGAGAAGAAATCTAAGTGTCTGGATGACTTTCGAGCGATCTCTTCGAGAGGAGTTTCTTGAAGAAGATTCAGCAAGAGTAACTAGAAGAACGTTTCTGGACTGGGTTGAGTAGCAACCTGGTCGTATGATGAGCCTGAATGAGTTGCTGAGAGAGTTTGATCGGAGATACCGACAACTTTCAACTCTAGAGCGCATAACTTTAGATGCTAGGAGAACAGAGCTATTCCTGCAAGCTACCGATGATGCTACGACAGATCGGTTATGCTTCATGTTGGCTGATCGATCCGCTGAAGTAGGAGTTACTACTGATTGGGGAAGAGTTGAGGATGCTGTTGCTGTAGTAATGAGACAAAGACGTGAAAGAGTGGCCGTGGGAGGACGTCCGCTTGCAGAAGTGGCCTCTCAATCTCGCACTACTCCTAAAGTACAGCAACCTCCGGCTCCTGCTCCCAGACCTGTTGTCTCGGCTGCAGTTCCTTTGATGTCAGTTGTGTCATTCCTGCACAAAGGGCACCGGTTCAAAGACTTGCAGAGAATCATGGACAGTAGAATCAGATGGAAGACCTGATTCGGCAGATGCGAGAACTGAAGGTGGAGCTAGCTGGCCTGTAGAGAGAGCAACCGCCGACGCCTGCTGCTGCACGTCCAGGAGGTGCTCCTGTTCGTAGATGTATCTGATGTGACATCCTGATCATATTCGAGAAGACTGTCAAGAGCTTACAGCTGCTTTGCGAGATGGTGTGGTTCGCTACCAGAATGTAGGCTGCACCTTTCTTCGACTAGAGAGCCGTTGAACACGCAGTTTAGACGAGTAGGTATGAGAAGTCTGCCTCAGATTGCCACGGCTGCAACTATAAATGCGTTGATGACACCATCGATAAATTTTGATGTATATGTCGGACACATTGAAGTTTCTTCTAGTCCTACGTTGCTAGATAGGGTTGCTAAGAAGAATATTGCTCCAGTTCCTTCTGAAATACTGAAGAGAGGAGCTGAGACTATCCATAGGGCCACAAGGTAGGGTGATCCTGTTGACGCTGCGTCTATCTAAGTATTCTTAGACGTGGATAGACACGTTCACTAGCAGGATGATTCTATGGAGGAGAAGAGGCGGCGAGAAACCTCTGAACTTGATCTTGGAGTTCTAGAGGAGACTGGAGATAGACGGAGAGTCACAAATCTCGTTTTAGAATGTCAGAGATTGTGGTGGTTGGTCACTTATGCGGTACTTTTGGAAGACGGCTGAACCCAGAGAAGGTAGATGCTATAGCAAGGAAAGCAGACTGTACCAACATCATTGAGGTTTGACGATTCTTAGGAGCTTGTGTGTTCTTTCGTGTGAGTGAGTATTTCTCATTTATGCACACATTGTCGAGTCTCTGTATGCACTTCTGAGAAAGAGAAAGAGGTTTACTTGGCGGCAAGAACATCACGAGACGATGGAGCAGTTGAAAGAGATTCTGAAGTCTCCATCTGTACTAAGGAGACTTAACTATGAGAGCGGAAGACCTATCATACTTACTGTTGACACGAGTTCAAAGACGATTGGATGAGCAGTTGACCAAAAAGACGTAGATGGTGTGCGATTTGTTTCTAGGTTTGGAGCGTGAATCTTAACGGACAAACACCGTAACAATCCTCAAGTGAAGCGTGAGTTGTGGAGAGTTGGTATTACTATGAAGGTAGATCGAGAGTTTTTTATTGGAGCTCGTATGGTTTTAGAAACAGATTGTTTGTCTTTGCTAGGTATGATAGCAAACTGTAATACTCTAGACATAGCAATGCTACGATGGATTGCTTATATCCGGAGTATGAACCTTGAGCTGAAACATATAGCAGGAAAAGATAATCCTGTTGCAGACATGTTATCTAGGGCTCGTTATACAGATGAGGATGAGATGTTTACAGAGGTCGAAGATGAAGAAAAGAGAGACGTTTGGTGCCAAGTTGTAGCCTTGGATTTTCAGTTTGTTAGAAAATTTTTGTTTTTATTGGATAAAACAATAGATTAGTTAGTATAGATGATAGATAAGATAAGTTTAGTTGTAGTGTAGAGATTCTTAGCCGAAAAATGATACTGAGCAAGAATACAGAACCTATGAAGTGTATATCTTTGGAATAATAACGTAGTTGCATTCTTCAGACGAAGAGCTTTCCAGGGATACCTCATTTGCTGAGAACGGATGTCGGACGACGAAGTTATGACCCTGAGAAGAAGAACCAAAACAGAACAAAAATTCACGCAACTTCGCATCCGAGAGACTTCGCACGTGAAGAGGCGAGAGGAAAAGCTATAAGAGGAGTCAAAAGCAAATCACTTTTACTATTTCCACTTGCGAGTTTACTGTAATGCTCCGCAACAACCGATTCGAGAGAGACGAAGTCTGTCTTCGGTGAAGAGAGCCTTCCTAGGGATTAGTCGAAAAGAGAAGAGATTGCCTTCGGCGAAGTTGATCTTCTTACATTCAGTGCTGAGTGAGAAAGTTTCGTAGTCTCAGCAGGCGAAGGAACTTTGAATCTTAGAAGAAGATGAGAGGGATGCAGGCATCGAAGAAGCTGAAGTTGAAGACTATAGCGACGAAGTGGTCGGACTTCAGTCCGTATCGAGAACGAATGGAAGAAATGAGGATGACGTTCTTGATGGAGAACTGGGGGTGATCTCTTCGGAGCTAGTGCAGGAGATCCTCGTCTGCAAGGGACACCTCTCCGAAGATCTTCGGGAAAGACCGAACAACTGGAACGTGTCGCATTGGAGTTTTGCTTTAGGGATCGCGGAAAACCAGGCGATCTTCTATACGACAGCACTTGCAAGCCATCTTCGGAGGAAGTGACGAATTACAACGAGCTGTTCTCGACGATGTCAGTGGGGTCAAACGGATTTAAGGTTCAGAGCTACATCGATCCGTTCAAGAGAGATGTAGCGATCGCGCTCAATACGATCTTCAAGCCACAGCACACTTCGTATCTGACCAATTGACAGATACATTTCATTGAACAGGTCTTCGAAGAGAGGAAGGCGTACTGGACGAAGATCTTTCACGACCATGTGCAGAAGTTGTACACTACCTTCACTATGGCGGGTCGACATACTTCGCGACCTTCGCAGTGTTTTTCTATCAGAGAATGAAGTTACTATCTCCGGAAGAAGAGGAGAAGTTTGAACGAAGAACGACGTCCGAAGATGAACTGTTGATGGAGCCAACTCCTCGGAGGGAGGAAGTGACGACTCGAGTGACTTCGGCGGGATCTAGTACCCGGGCGAAGAGGCGGAAGTCCCTCAAGCAGAACTTCGGACTTCATCCAGACCAGGTGAAGCTACGACTTCGAGACCGAGTTACTCAAATTTTGGAAGAGAGTTGAAGATGTTCGAACAGACTCTGGAATTCCTCAGTGGTACAGCATTGCCGATCATGGCACAGTTGGACATGCAACGGCATGTCTACGAGAAGGAGACGGAAGAGTCGATATCGCTGAACGATCTTCTCAAGGCGGTACAGTTCGAACGACAAGGGTGGATTCAAGAGAAGGATGCTCTGACGAAGAAGCTATCGGGCACTATGGACGAAGTCAGAAAGTATACTTCGCAGCGAGATGCTTTGCTCGTGGCGCAGCCGGAAGAACAAACAAGAATTTCGCAAGATCGGCTACAAAGGATGAGGAGCTAACTAAGGCTCAGAAGGCGAAGGAGATAACAGAAGTGAAGGCCGAAGAACTTCGGACGAAGGTGGAAGAGGTTACGACTACCTACTTCGTCACCGAACTCAATGCAACAGAGACGGAGCTACTCTAGCGACTTTGGGCACAATTGACGATAGCGCTAGATCCTTCGGCGAAGAGTAAAATAGTTAGGATAGCGGAGAGAATCATTAGAGATTTGAAGGAGCTTAGAGAGACTGCTAAGTTTTCATTATGGAGTATAGGATAGACATTACAGTTAGGTAGAGTAGAAACTTCGGTTCCGTCAAATTAGAGGACACGATTCTACGGTCTAGATGTAATCTTTTCTTTGTAGGAAATGAGATCCGTCATCTTCGGACGAGAGAGTATATAAGCGATGCGATTCTCGGTCATTTTACCTTTTCCATGTTTTCAGTTTTTGTTAGTTAATTTTTGATTGCGCAAGATTGCGGAGTGAGAGTGTGAATGATGTGGACGAAGACAATTACCAACGAATGATGTCGTTTGCTGTCGCAGGAGTAAATCTGATTAATGCAGAACCTCCGAAGTTGGCCTTCGGTGAAGAGATCCTTCGAACTATTTAAGTGAAAGACATTTCGAGGATCTGAGAACATATTAGTTACTGTGAAGTGGAGGAGCATAAGTTAAATTGTAAGGAGAGTTCGGAATATGGTGGCTTCGTCTTAAGTCCGCCTTCTTCAAATAAGTGGGATTCTTAAGAGTGAAGATTTAGTTGGAAGAACACTTCTTAGGAAGAGTAGTGGCTTATTCTTTGAGCATTGATGTGAAGTCTGTATTCTGTGTCTTTTCAGAAGAACACTAGTAACATTTCAGCAGTATTTGCTATCTTATTTGTTCATACATCTATCTTCTCGAATCTTTTATATGTATTGTTGGAAGGATCCTTGATCAAGAACTATTTCATTGTTGTTTGTATTCAATTTATCAGGTTGTGCTTGGGTTTGGTTTCTTATCAGACTTAAACTCTCATCTGGATATAATTTCATTTCGTGAGAATAACAGAAAACTATCTGAATTATCATTGTGACACTGTAGTACTGTGTTTCGTGTAATTGTTAACTGTATCTTCGTGGGAACGATCCTTAATTTACTATTTCTGAAACTTTGTGTTTTTTTGGGTTGTTACACAAGTTGGTCAGCAGACTTCAGACTTGGAACCACTGTTGTTCAATGAGGAGTTCTACACGGAGAAGTTTCGTGACATTGGATTCTATCTGAGTTCATATGCAGACGAGAAGGTTGGAGTGATGCAGAGTTCAAGAAGATCAGACGAAAGATGTACGATTATCTTCTATGTGAAGGTTATCTGTGGAAACGCCCCAAGAGAAGAGATGGGATGCTTGCTAGAGTGGTGGATGATCAACCGACGAAGCTGAATATGCTTAAGGAGTTTCATGACACCTTGTGGGCTGGACACCGTGGAGTTTGGACTACGTACACAAAAATGAAGGAGCGATACTGATGGAAGGGTTTGTATCAAGACGTAGTGGATTTTGTTGGGCCGTGTCTACATTGCTAGTTCTACTCTAAAGTCCATTACAGAGATGGACTTGTACCTACCTATCCACCTAGTATTCATTTTTCGTGGGTCCTTGATCTTGTGATGATGCCGTTGTCGTGTCGTGGACCGGCTTCTACCTGAAATTCAAACTTCGATGCTTGTCGTTCCAAAGTCACTCATGAGAAGACAAGCTAGGCCTCAGCTTACGGACTTTTGGCACCATTTCGGATCTTTGCTTTCATCACATCAGTGGATAGAGCTCCTTGTTAGCATTCCATAGGCACTTTGTCTACTTCGTTTGGACGCCTAGTGGAGAAGTAACAGCACTCTAAAGATGGAGAAAATAAGCTAGGCCTCAGCTTACGGGTTTTTGGCACCACTTCGGATCTTCGTTTTTATCGCACCAGTGGATAGAGTTCCTTGTCAGCTTTCCATAGGCACTTCATCTACTTTGTTTGGAGGCCTAGTGGAAAAGTTACAAGACTCGAAAGGTAGAGAAAACAAGCTAGGCCCCAGCTTACGGGCTTTTGGTGCAACTTCGGATCTTCACTTTCATCACATGGATGGGTAGAGCTCGTTGTCAGCTTTCCATGGGCATCTTGTTTACTTCGTTTGGACATCCAGAGAAGAAGTTATGCGATTCGAAAGAAGGTAAAATCAAGCTAGGCCCCTAGTTACTTGCTGACTGGGTATTTAGGACTTCTGGCGTTATATCAAAGACGCAAGAGGCCTGCTTCTTATTATTGAGGGTTGAACTTCGTACGTACAGACTGTAACAAGGGGGCTGCTTAAGGGGCTTGCTTGCACCTGCGACCTGTCAGCGGACGGTGCGGGAGATTTGGAAGTCCAATGCAAACGCGCAAGGCGTCGTTGGGTTCAGATCTGTGCAGGCTACGCAATGGTTCAAACGGTTAGGGAAGAGACGGATCGGGGAGTGCGTACTGAGTGAAATTGAGACCCAGGAAGCAGATTTGGAGTTTTCAGTTACCTGTGAAGGAGAGTTGGACCGTTCGGGCCGTTCCGGAGTCCAAACGTGCTGTCCTTGGATCCAACGGGATCAGAACATCGAGTTCTACAGGAAATTGAAGACGAAACCAGTTTTCATCGGGCGGTTTGGAAATTCTGAGTGAAATTGGCTCGCAGGGAAGCGCTTACATCAGATTTTCGTTCATCTGCGACCTGAGGTTGAGCTGTTCTTCGCGATAGGTGAGCCAAGCTCTTCGTTCTTGGTGCCTACGCGATCAGGGAGTCTTCATCTACTCATAGGAGAAGACAATACGTGGATTGGATTGTTGGTTTGGGTGTGGTGAGCAAGTTTGAGCCGCAGGGAGCCGGTTTACGTCAGTTTTTTGCAACCTGCGACAAAATTTCTTGCGTGGTTTTGCAAGGGGAACTCCAAACGACTTGTTTGGAGTCTCGTTGGGTTCAGGGTAGCTAGATCTATCTGCTAGGGAAGACGGATATCAGTTTAGACGATCCGTTTGTGCGGTGTGTGCGGTTTTAAGCCGTAGGGAGGAATTTTTGAAAGTTCAGTCACCTGCGACCGAAAATCGGCGATATCTCGACTGATGGGAGTCGGATCTGAAAGTTTCTTGGGTTAACGGAGTCAGCGGAGGAGACCATATCGACATCTGAAGTCCGTTCAGCGAAAGGAGAAAGTCCACAGATAGGCCTTTTTCGGTTTCTTCGCTATGGGTTTTGCTCTTTTGAGTTCGTTATAGTTCTGGTTGGTTGTATACAGCTTGTGGTAGCTAGCTTTAGCTAAGAGCTTATACATGGATGTGGTTTGGACTTGAGTTTGAATCGCGTGATACTGTTGTGGCTCTGTTTGTTAGCAAAGAGAAGTTTCTCTTGCTTTGAGCTACGCTTCGGTGGTTTTGGGTCAGGGTTGTGATTCAAGGGTTGCTTTTAGGGGCTTTTGAAACAGGTTACAGACTGCTCTGGTCTGGTTCTTAGTTCTGTATTCTTAGGAAAAAGAACCGGCCGTGTACATACGTTTGGAGTGTATATATCGCAGCATTCGTTTTCGTTGTTGTTTTTCTCTATCTTGTCTCTGTTTCAGCACACAACATCTCCACAGCCAGGAACCTCGCGTTTTCCTGGACATCCTTCACGCAAGATCCGACACGACATCGGTGGTGAACTCGACGTGAAGGTCCGGGGTGGAGATATTTGTGTGTTAGAACTGAGCAGAAGAGGCCAGCAATCATGAACGAGGATGAAGATGGATATGGTTTTTCGGGAGGATGCTATGGATTTGGGATGATGGATTTGTAGATGGTTGGGATCATGGGAGGATGGGAGGATGGGACGAGCCATGACTATGGACGGGATGGACGGATCAGAGGGTATACCAGAGATGCAGTTGGATGCAACAACTGCACGATTGTTTCAAGCCTTCACTTTGTTTATGCGACAAGAGCAAGAGAACCAACAAAAGGAGGCTTTGAGGAAGAAGGCGCTTGGAAGGGTGATCGACAAGTTTGATCTTTTTGGTGGGAGAGACATCTCTGAGTACTTGAGATGTTACAAGATGGAGATGGATTTGGATCAGGTACCAGAGAAGGAGATGATCGAGACGTTCGAACTCGCTGCAGTGCCTGAGATAAGGGAGCATGTGAAGGGTCTAGCAAAGTGTTTTGGGAGGAACTGGGATACATTTTCACATGCGCTGAGGGAGGAATATTTCTTGGGAAACTCAGATCGAGTAACCAAGAAATCGTTTTTGGAATGGGTCAACCGATCCAGCAAGGGTTTACAGCCTACAACGTTGTTAAAGGAGTTCGAGAGACGATTCTCTCAACTACCTCGGGTGGACAAGCTAACCTTGGAGAGCTACAAGACGGAGCTGTTTCTTCAAGCTGCGGATGAACCATGGCAGGAACAGTTGGAGCTACTTCTTGAGGACGGGGAGGAAGAAGAAAGGTTGACACAAAATTGAGAGGTTGTGCATGAAGCTGTTGAGCTTCTTGTCCGGAGGCAGACAAGGGGAAGGGTTACCAAGTCGACGTCTGTATTGCTGACTACCACACAAGTTCATGTAGTATCTGAGATTCAACTTCCAGTTGTGGTTGTAGAGGAGAAGGATCCAACCATCGAGGACCTACAGCAAAAGATGCAAGATCTGCAAGCTAAGGTTACTAGGTTGGAGGATAAGGGATCATCGACTGAGATGGAGCTTGTACCCAAACCAGCTTGGGTACATCAGTGTATGTGGTGTGATGGTACTGACCATCAACGGGACGATTGCATCGACTTTACAGAGTCTTTGCAACGTGAGGTTGTTTCTTGGGAGGATGGAAAGATTGCATTCACAAGTACGGGTACTCTCCTTCAAGCCAACGTTGGTAAAGGAGGGATGAAGAAGATTGTGGATGATTACCTTGCGGCACATGCAGTTGTAGCTATCGAAGCTACAAGTTATGATGTTAGGGTGGAGGAGATTGAGCATGATCTCCATAGAGATGGGTTGGGTGAGCACGAGGATCTAAACGAGCTCAGGTTGGATACTGCATCCACGATGCAGTGCGAGAAGAAGGACCAACAAGATACTTCTTCAAGGAAGCAAGTTGGGGAGGATAAGGTTCAACAGAAAACTATTCTTCCTGAACAGACAATGGAGGACAATCCTTCACAACCAAAAGAGATGGTTGGGGTGCAGATAACGGATATGGGTGATCTGGTTGCATGCAAACAACAACCAGATATTGGATTGAGGTTATGACGATGGATGTAGAAGGAGGTTGTGAGGAGCACATTCGAGATGCACAGGTTGGGTTCTTATCACGGGAGGTCTTGGGTGCAACTTCAAGGGGAGTCCATGATGTCATCATTGGTATCATCAAGGACAAACATGCTGAGGACGAAGGAGAGTGGATGGACGCTCTGGAGGCTACGGGTATAAGATGATGGGTAAGGATGGCTTACAGGGGAGAAGCCATTGCTGAAGGTGATTTGTGTTGGGAGGATGATGCTTGGAGGATTGTAAATATTTTCAGGAAGGTTGAGAGGATGATGCTTGGAAGGTTGCAAGGGTTTTCAGAAGAAGATATCAGGGAGGATGATGGTTGAGGAAGATACTATTCTACAGCGAGACAATGATGGTTGCAGTTGAGGATTTTGTTGCAGCGGTGTGGTTCTTTTTTTTTCAGAAAAACAAAAAAAAAAAGAGTTGGATACGTACAACGACATGTACATGCTTGAGGTTGAGGGTTACTGTGAGGATACGGGTGATGATTGACAGGATGGGGGATGTCTACTACGACGTTAGGGTCACAAATCTCGACTGTGAGGTTCTACATGATGGATAAAAGACATTTCTATCATGTGATGGTTCATTGCTTCTATGTCTTCAGGATGTAGATATTTAGAGGGAGTGATTAGATGGGAGGTTAAAGATGAAGTCGATGGACATGGATCTAAGGAGGATCATGATGACTTCAAGATGACGATCAGGTTGCAACCTTGAGGATGACGTTGACTGAGATGGGAGGGAGGATAACAAGATGGGAATGAGTGTGCGTGCCGGTCCACTCCTTGGTTGGTATCTCTGGTGCATACCGGAGGGTGCACAGGTTTGGAGGGGGTGGATGTCGTGTCGTGGACCGGCTTCTACCTGAAATTCAAACTTCGATGCTTGTCGCTTCAAAGTCACTCATGAGAAGGCAAGCTAGGCCCCAGCTTACGGACTTTTGGAACCATTTCGGATCTTTGCTTTCATCACATCAGTGGATAGAGCTCCTTGTCAGCATTCCATATGCACTTTGTCTACTTCGTTTGGACGCCTAGTGGAGAAGTAACAGGACTCGAAAGATGGAGAAAATAAGCTAGGCCTCAGCTTACGGGTTTTTGGCACCACTTCGGATCTTCGTTTTTATCGCACCAGTGGATAGAGTTCCTTGTCAGCTTTCCATAGGCACTTCATCTACTTTGTTTGGAGGCCTAGTGGAAAAGTTACAAGACTCGAAAGGTAGAGAAAACAAGCTAGGCCCCAGCTTACGGGCTTTTGGTGCAACTTCGGATCTTCACTTTCATCACATGGATGGGTAGAGCTCGTTGTCAGCTTTCCATGGGCATCTTGTTTACTTCGTTTGGACATCCAGAGAAGAAGTTATGCGATTCGAAAGAAGGTAAAATCAAGCTAGGCCCCTAGTTACTTGCTGACTGGGTATTTAGGGCTTCTGGCGTTATATCAAAGACGCAAGAGGCCTGCTTCTTATTATTGAGGGTTGAACTTCGTACGTTGTCGCGCTACTTGGCGGCTACATGTTATATTTCTACTCCGACGCTTGAGTTTAGTAGTTCTAGAAGTTAGCTTATATTACTTCTAGTCCTTTATGTATATGTTTGACACCTTAGCATACGGTGTTAATACTATTTTGAGTCCTAGTAGGCTGATAGTATGTTAGTTATCTTGTTCAAGCATTTGTGCGCTTGTGCAAGTGACTTCTTACTTGTCTATGACGTTCAATGTACATAACTTAGGGTTTCCATGCTGATAGTGGTTTGAGCTCATGGGTTGTACTTACTTGTCGCCCATGCACGCTTTCTAGCTAATTTAAGTTATTTTTCAGGGCTATGTGTCATTTTAGGTAGTTTAAGTTTTACGCTGGCACTCTAGGGGGCTTGACGTGGTAGCTTATGAGTGTAGATAAGTTACCAGGTAGTTTAAGGCACAAAAGGACAGTCAAGTGGAGCTATGAACTCCCATTGGTCCATTTTTGTCTTTTGTAAAACTCTAAGTTTAGAAATAGAGCTCTAGAGGAGAGTTCGAAGAATTGGTGAGGGATCTTCGAAATCTGAGAACACAGGAAGAGAAAGCTCGTCGTGCCAAGCACTGTCAGTGAAATTTTTGCTCGATTTGGATCAATAAACAAGGAGTTATGCCCAATTGAAGTTCGGATTGTGCCAAAACTGCGTCACTTTTGTTGATTTTGGGGTTTTCGGTGCCAATTGCAGCAGAATTGAGGAAATCACTTCAAAACTTCGTGGTTGCGTTCACTGTCAAGAGGGCTACGACTATCCAAAAAGTTTCGTATCATTTGAGTAATTGAGTAATTCAGGGCGGCCGCTGAAGCAGAGGGGGTCTGAAAAGCTCTTAATCTAGAGCAGCGACTTTAGAGAAGGAGATCTGGAGTTCTACAAACATTCAGGAGTCCCAACTTCACAGGGATGTTCAGCATCCTGTAGACTTCAAATACTGTGAGAAGATTTGAAATTCATCGAGCCAATTCTCTGTTCTATGTCTGAATAGCTGTCTAGGTACCAGAAATTGCCATAATTCTCTTATTCAGAACTTTTCTGTTCATATCTCCGTGTTAGAATTTGATCTCAGGTTGAAACTTCGTCTGTGAGTTCAGTAGTACCTCATTTGCATGTAGGGGAAGTTTAGAGGCCTAAACCTTCATAGTTTTCCTCTCTTTGAGTGTCAAAGTTCACCGCTTAAGCCTATTACTACCAGTGAGACCTAATTTTCGCTTTTTGAGCATATCAGAGGATCCTACACTCCTGTGTAAGTGTTTATAGCTCCTGTTGTGACCTGAAAGCCAACCTCTTGAGTAAACAACCACAGCCAGAAGCCCGGCGCTTTCCTAGGTAGACGGATCACACTCCGACATACTCTCTTTTTGGTGAACTCGACGTGAAACACCTAGGGTGGGAGTTTTCTTGAGAGTGTTACAGGATCAGATATCATGGCCAACCAAGGATCATCAAGTGGAGGTGCTACTGCTGCTCAGCAACCTGTTCAGTTGGATGCTGCTACGATGAAGATGTTCCAAGCTTTTTCCATGTTTATGCAGCAGCAGCAGAGCACAGAGAGGAAGGAGGTATTAGCAACCAAGGCGTTGCAATCTGTGGTGCACCAGATGGACCAGTTCAAGGGTACAGATATTTCCAAGTATGTGCGATACTATGCTAGGGAGATGGAGGTGAACAAGGTGCCTGAGAAGGAGATGGTGGAGAACTTTGAACTTGCTGTTGTCCCTGAGATTCGTGGACGTGTGAAGGAGCTCAAGCAGCAGCAAGGACAGAGTTGGGAGAGCTTTATGCGAGCTTTGAAGGAGGAGTACTACACTGAAGACTCAGAGAGGGTGACCAAGAGAACGTTCTTGGAATGGGTGGTTAAACCTAACAAAGGTTTGTCTGTAAATGAGTTGTTAAGGGAGTTTGATCGTCAATATGCTCAGCTTTCTATGACAGAGAAGCTTACACTAGAGGTGGAGAAGACCGAGCTTTTCCTACAAGCAGCGGATGTGACTATTCAGGAGAAGCTTGAGCTGTTGCTGGAAGACAAGAGTGAGGAGAGAGGATTGAAGACTGATTGGAAGGAGGTTGAAGAGGCTGTTTCTTTGCTGGCCAAGAGACAGAGAAGAAGGGACAAGGTGGTGGTAAGTGAAGCAGCACCTCTGATAATTCCTGTCAAGCAGTTGCCTACTAAGCCTGCTTTGGTAATTGCTAGAGAGGAAGACTCACCGCTTGATGAGTTGATTAAGGGTATGAAGGAGCTTAAGCTTAAGCTCACTAGGTTAGAAGAGAAGGAGCAGAATGTACAGCCTGCTATGCAGAGACCTCAGATGAGAGAAGGCTTTGTTCATCGTTGTATATGGTGTGATAGCCTAGACCATGTAAGGAGAGATTGTGGGGAGTTTTCAGATGCATTGAGGAAGGATCTGATCTTCTTCAAAGATGGTAAGATCCATTTGAGAGAGACTGGGATGATGTTGGGAACCAACTTTGGCAAGGGTGGTATGAAGAGACTTGTGAATGAGATATCAGCATCACATGCTGTTTCTCTTGTGAATGCTGCTACCTGTGGAGTGAAAGTGGAGATGGAGAGAGAGAAAGGGACTACTGGGTTGTGGTCAGATGTAGTGCGGTCCGTAGCTAGAACAGAGCTAGACAAGGATGTGCTACGAAGGGTTGGCAACTCAATTAGAGAAACTACAGGATGGAATGACCCTGTGGATACTATGTCAGTGCATGCTTATGTTGCAAGAAGTCAGCATGAAGCTGTACTAGAAGAAAAACGCAGGAGGGAGGATGCAGGTGAGGCTTCTACAGCCAAACGACCTGCTACAAGGAGTGAAAGGGCTAGACCAGATGCAAGACAGGAGACAACACCTACTCGGGAAGAGACTATGGAGGATCTACCACCTACAACACCAAAGGAGAAGGAGAGAAGCAAGGAGAAGGGTAAGATGCCTGCATACAAACTTCAGTCTGATATTGAGATTGCTACAGACCTGAAGCAGGTGTTAGAGAATCGTATCTTGAATGGGAAGGTTGAGTTTACCTTGGGTGAGATTCTTGGGATAGCAAAGCGTGAGTTCCATGAGGTTATCATAGATATCATCAAGAGAAAACGTCAGATTTTGGGTGAAGCAGCTACGCTTAACGCTCTAGGGACCAAACTGTCGGAGGATGAGGAGGATGAGATTGCTGGTTACTGCTCTCAAGTATCAGAGGGAAGATCAGATCAGCACGTGAGGTTTGAAGATGAGGTGGAAGCATCGCAGAAGAGCCATTATTCTCACAACCATTGGGCGAGAGCAACCACAGAGACCTTAGTGAAGCTGGGAGATCTAGAGGAACCTGTGGTGGCGTTGATTGATCATGGCTCAGAGATTAATCTGATGTCTAAGGAGCTGTACAAGCGTGGGAGGTGGCCCATAGACACCGATCATGGATGGCTTATCCGTGCTGCCAACAACCAGAGGGGAGAACTCTATGGTGCTTGTCCCAACATCAAGGTAACTGTGGGTGACATCAGTGATGTTCAGAATTTCTTTGTGCAAGACATGTCAACCTATCCTATCATTCTAGGGCAGCCTTACATTACTGCTGTTAGAATGGAGACACGAGTTATGGATGATGGTTCAGCTTATGCTAGGATACGTAGTAGAGACGGCAAAAGAGCTGTTCAGTTTTTGACCGTTGCTGCAGAACATGAGAGGAATCGTGATAGCTTGAGAGACCGTCCACTACCTAAGATTACTCAGGAGTTTAGAGAGTCTAGGGGTTTTGGCAGAGTACCATTGAAGAGCGAGACTTCAACGGTACAGTAGAGATAGGATTCTCGCCTGATCCAGTAGAGCATGAGGCTTTATCCACTGGCTTCTTAGGATTGACGGCATGTGGGTCAGTGTGTTATAGGAAGGTTGAGAATCTGAAGAGGTTTGAGAGGCAACATGTGAAGTGTGTACAGCAGTCTTTGTGGGACAGTGGAGAGTTAGCAGGAGATGAATATATATCTGGAGTGTTTGAAGAGCAGTATTTGGTAGATACTATAGGGGAGTTGAAATCTATAGTAGAAAGTTCTGTAGATGATGTAGATAGAGTGGTGAGAGTGAGCTCCAAGGAGCTTTATGATGTAATTGATAAGTTTATAGATCGACAAGAGGTGTATGTGGAGACCAAGTACAAGTCAGTGGCAAAGAAAGTCAAACCAGTGGCTTTGCCTTTACCACTCGATTACAATCAGAATATGGAGCAAGCTGCACGAGAGCCGACGCTCAGAGGACCGAGAAGAATTGGGCACCAGTTCACAGAAACAACACTGAAGGAGCTGAGGATTGGAGGTGATGGGTTTCTTACTGAGCAAGAGAAGAAGAGCTTCAAGGAGATGCTATCTAGGCATGGTAAGGCGTTTGCGTTTGAGTCACATGAAGTAGGATGTGTAGATCCAAGTGTAGTTGCACCTATGGTAATCTTTACTATACCGCATGTGCCTTGGAATCTACGTCCTATCCCTGTGCCTAGAGCTCATCTGCCAAAGCTGATAGACTTGCTCAATGAGAGGATTAGGATGGGTATCTTGGAACCGTCTATAGCTCCCTATTCTAGCAGATGGTTTACTGTTCCGAAGAAGAATGGAGCTTTGAGATTCATTCAAGATATGCAGCCAGTTAACAAGGTAACTATCAGAAATATGGGTATAGGACCTATTGTAGACGAGTTTGCAGAGGCTTTTGCTGGTCGTGCTATCTATTCCATGGGAGACTTATATTCAGGTTATGACCAGTTTCAATTATCCTCTGAGAGTAGAGACTTGACTACAATGAGGACACCGTTGGGGTTACTACGGATGTGCACCTTGCCGCAAGGTGCTACCAATTCTGTAGCACATATGATGAATGGCATGAACAAAGTTTTGAGGGACTTCATTCTTGAAAAAACTATGCCATTCCTTGATGATGTGCCGATCAAAGGGTGTGCTGAGGAGGAGAAGAATGAGGTAAAAGATCAGAGGGGGTGCCGTAAGTTTGTAGCAGATCACATAGCTGATTGTGATAAGATACTGAGTCGACTGGAAGAGGTTCATTTGACTTTATCAGGAGCCAAGTCTGTGTTTGGAGTACAGGAGGTGTTAATAGTGGGACATCTATGTGGATCTTATGGTCGGAAACCTTGTCCAAACAAGGTTGATGCCATTCGAAGAATGAAGGAGACATGTGGATCGGTTACTGAGGTGAGAAGGTTTCTAGGAGCATGTGTGTTTTATCATATATGGATTCCACACTTTGCACATGTAGCAGATCCGTTGTACAAGCTGCTGAGGAAGGGGCAAAGATTTCAGTGGCAAGAGGAGCAAAGCGAGTCTATGAGGAAGTTGAAGGATCTTTTAGCTTCACCGCCAACTCTACGGAAGGTAACATATGAGTTGGGCAGATCTGTTATCCTTACTGTTGATACTAGTCCTATTGGCATTGGATGGGCTGTAGGACAAGACGATGAGGATGTAAATAGATATGTGGTGCGTTTTGGTGCTAAGGTATTAAGTTCACGGCAGAGAGACTACCCTCAGGTCAAGAGAGAGCTATGGGGAGTAGTTATTGCGATGAAGAGTGATAAGGAATACTTGATAGGAGCACCTGTGGTTGTGGAGACAGATTGTTTACCTCTTTTGGGAATGATCACTAGCTATACAACTCCAGATATTGCTATGTTGAGGTGGATAGCATATATCAAGTCCTTGAACCCAGAGTTTAGACATATTGCAGGGAAGGATAATCCTGTGGCAGATATGTTATCAAGGGCTAGGTATTACGATGAGAAAGAAATGATAGATGATCAAGAAGATGTGGGAACAGAGTTCTATTCTAGTGCTCTTGCTAGAAGAGATAGAAGCTATTTTGCAGCCTCGTTGGAGTTTTTTGAGGAAACTATGTATGATGGCGAGTGGTTGGATCTTGGGCACTATTTGAGTTCACTGGAAAGGGAAGAAGGCTGGTCTGATGCAGATTTCAAGAGGATCCGTAGGATAGCTTATGGTTACTTTTTACATGGAGGACATCTATGGAAGCGCCCTAAGCTACAAGGAGGTATACCGCAGCGGGTGGTATGTGACCTAGAATCGCAGCAGAAGCTGATCAAGGAGTTCCATGAGAGTTTATGGGCTGGTCATAGAGGAGTTTGGGCTACATTTGCCAAGATGAAGGAAAAGTATTGGTGGAAGGGTATGTATAAGGATGTAATACAGTTTGTTTCATCTTGTATACCTTGCCAGATGTATTCCAACGTACGTCATCGTGATGGATTGCATCCTACTTATCCTTTAGCCATTCATTACAAATGGGTAGTTGATCTGGTAACTATGCCATTTGGACTTGGACAAATGAGGTATCTAGTCTTGGCTAGAGAAGATCTATCTAACCAAGTTGAAGGTCGTGCTCTGAGGACGAAGACCACTGCTAGTGTCTGCCGCTTTCTACTTGAAGATGTTATTTGTAGGTATGGGTGTGTGGGAAAGATCACTGCAGATAGGGGTGAGCTGGATGCACAAGAAGCAGTTGAGTTCTTCAAGCGATTGGGAATCAAGTTGGCGTTAACCACTGCTTACAATCCTGAAGGGAATGGCAAGAGCGAAAGAGGTCATCCGCCAATCATCAAAGCTTTGGTAAAAGCTTGCAAGGGTAAGATCCGTGAATGGCCTAGACTGTTACCATTTGCTTTGTGGGCAGATCGTACAACTCATAGTACCGTTACAGGTTACATGCCAGCAGAGTTGATACTAGGGCAAAAACCTGTGATGCCGATTGAGGAGGTTGTGCCTACTTGGAATGTTTTGCCATGGGAAGATGGTAGAAGTACGGAGGATCTTCTTGCATTAAGGATCCAGCAGTTAGAACGAAGACCTGAGGATGTTGCCAAAGCTGTGGAAAGGTTAAAGACTGCTAGAGAGAGAAACAAAGGCAGATTTGATAGAACGCATAGATTACGACCCAAACCAGTTAAGGAAGGTGATTGGGTGTTAGTCTATGATAGTAGTCTTGATAATCAGCATAGCGCTATCAGAAAGTTTTCCAAGAGATGGTTCGGACCTTATGTGGTGTTAGAAGTTTATGATAATGCCACATACTCTTTGAGAGAGTTAGATGGTGCAGTGCTCAAGATACCAGTCGCAGGGAAGAGAATCAAGCTCTTTAGGAGGAGAGGGGAGGACCAGAACGTTGCAGAGTTTACGGAGGATGAAGCTGAAGATCCAATGCAGCTTGAAGATGAGTTTGAAGCCGAAGCTGAAGAGTCTTGATCTGGATGGCACATACCGGAGGATGTGCAGGTTCAGAGGGGGTGGATGTCGCGCTACTTGGCGGCTACATGTTATATTTCTACTCCGACGCTTGAGTTTAGTAGTTCTAGAAGTTAGCTTATATTACTTCTAGTCCTTTATGTATATGTTTGACACCTTAGCATACGGTGTTAATACTATTTTGAGTCCTAGTAGGCTGATAGTATGTTAGTTATCTTGTTCAAGCATTTGTGCGCTTGTGCAAGTGACTTCTTACTTGTCTATGACGTTCAATGTACATAACTTAGGGTTTCCATGCTGATAGTGGTTTGAGCTCATGGGTTGTACTTACTTGTCGCCCATGCACGCTTTCTAGCTAATTTAAGTTATTTTTCAGGGCTATGTGTCATTTTAGGTAGTTTAAGTTTTACGCTGGCACTCTAGGGGGCTTGACGTGGTAGCTTATGAGTGTAGATAAGTTACCAGGTAGTTTAAGGCACAAAAGGACAGTCAAGTGGAGCTATGAACTCCCATTGGTCCATTTTTGTCTTTTGTAAAACTCTAAGTTTAGAAATAGAGCTCTAGAGGAGAGTTCGAAGAATTGGTGAGGGATCTTCGAAATCTGAGAACACAGGAAGAGAAAGCTCGTCGTGCCAAGCACTGTCAGTGAAATTTTTGCTCGATTTGGATCAATAAACAAGGAGTTATGCCCAATTGAAGTTCGGATTGTGCCAAAACTGCGTCACTTTTGTTGATTTTGGGGTTTTCGGTGCCAATTGCAGCAGAATTGAGGAAATCACTTCAAAACTTCGTGGTTGCGTTCACTGTCAAGAGGGCTACGACTATCCAAAAAGTTTCGTATCATTTGAGTAATTGAGTAATTCAGGGCGGCCGCTGAAGCAGAGGGGGTCTGAAAAGCTCTTAATCTAGAGCAGCGACTTTAGAGAAGGAGATCTGGAGTTCTACAAACATTCAGGAGTCCCAACTTCACAGGGATGTTCAGCATCCTGTAGACTTCAAATACTGTGAGAAGATTTGAAATTCATCGAGCCAATTCTCTGTTCTATGTCTGAATAGCTGTCTAGGTACCAGAAATTGCCATAATTCTCTTATTCAGAACTTTTCTGTTCATATCTCCGTGTTAGAATTTGATCTCAGGTTGAAACTTCGTCTGTGAGTTCAGTAGTACCTCATTTGCATGTAGGGGAAGTTTAGAGGCCTAAACCTTCATAGTTTTCCTCTCTTTGAGTGTCAAAGTTCACCGCTTAAGCCTATTACTACCAGTGAGACCTAATTTTCGCTTTTTGAGCATATCAGAGGATCCTACACTCCTGTATAAGTGTTTATAGCTCCTGTTGTGACCTGAAAGCCAACCTCTTGAGTAAACAACCACAGCCAGAAGCCCGGCGCTTTCCTAGGTAGACGGATCACACTCCGACAACGTACAGACTGTAACAAGGGGGCTGCTTAAGGGGCTTGCTTGCACCTGCGATCTATCAGCGGACGGTGCGAGAGATTTGGAAGTCCAATGCAAACGCGCAAGGCGTCGTTGGGTTCAGATCTGTGCAGGCTACGCAATGGTTCAAACGGTTAGGGAAGAGACGGATCGGGGAGTGCGTACTGAGTGAAATTGAGACGCAAGAAGCAGATTTGGAGTTTTCAGTTACCTGTGAAGGAGAGTTGGACCGTTCGGGCCGTTCCGGAGTCCAAACTTGCTGTCCTTGGATCCAACGAGATCAGAACATCGAGTTCTACAGGAAATTGAAGACGAAACCAGTTTTCATCGGGCGGTTTGGAAATTCTGAGTGAAATTGGCTCGCAGGGAAGCGCTTACATCAGATTTTCGTTCACCTGCGACCTGAGGTTGGGCTGTTCTTCGCGATAGGTGAGCCAAGCTCTTCGTTCTTGGTGCCTACGCGATCAGGGAGTCTTCATCTACTCATAGGAGAAGACAATACATGGATTGGATTGTTGGTTTGGGTGTGGTGAGCAAGTTTGAGCCGCAGGGAGCCGGTTTACGTCAGTTTTTTGCAATCTGCGACCAAATTTCTTGCGTGGTTTTGCAAGGGGAACTCCAAACGACTTGTTTGGAGTCTCGTTGGGTTCAGGGTAGCTAGATCTATCTGCTAGGGAAGACGGATATCAGTTTAGACGATCCGTTTGTGCGGTGTGTGCGGTTTTAAGCCGCAGGGAGGAATTTTTGAAGGTTCGGTCACCTGCGACCGAAAATCGGCGATATCTCGACTGATGGGAGTCGGATCTGAAAGTTTCTTGGGTTAACGGAGTCAGCGGAGGAGACCTTATCGACATCTGAAGTCCGTTCAGCGAAAGGAGGAAGTCCACAGATAGACCTTTTTTGGTTTCTTCGCTATGAGTTTTGCTCTTTTGAGTTCGTTATAGTTCTGGTTGGTTGTATACAGCTTGTGGTAGCTAGCTTTAGCTAAGAGCTTATACATGGATGTGGTTTGGACTTGAGTTTGAATCGCGTGATACTGCTGTGGCTCTGTTTGTTAGCAAAGAGAAGTTTCTCTTGCTTTGAGCTACGCTTCGGTGGTTTTGGGTCAGGGTTGTGATTCAAGGGTTGCTTTTAGGGACTTTTGAAACAGGTTACAGACTGCTCTGGTCTGGTTCTTAGTTCTGTATTCTTAGGAGAAAGAATCGGCCGTGTACATATGTTTGGAGTGTATATATCGCAGCATTCGTTTTCGTGGTTGTTTTTCTCTGTCTTGTCTCTGTTTCAGCACACAACATCTCCACAGCCAGGAACCTCGCGTTTTCCTGGACATCCTTCACGCAAGATCTGACACGACACCGTCGAGACTATAGAGGATACATTACTTGGTGTTGGCTCGAGAAGATCTCTCCAACTATGTGAGGGGACGAGCACTACGAACGAAGACTACAGGGAATATATGTAGGTTTGTGCTTGAAGATATCATTTGTCATTATGGATCTATTGAAAGATTACGAGCAGATAGGAGCGAGTTGAGACACGCACAAGCGAAAGAGTTCTTTGCTCGTTATGGAGTAAAGCTTCAGCTTACTACTGTCATGAATCCAGAGGGCATTGGTAAGAGTGAACGAGGAGACCCTTCTATTGTTCACGCTTTAGTGAAAGCATATGATGATAAGCCTAGAGAATGACTGAGATTACTTTCATTTGCTTTGTGGGTTGATAGAACTACACATTGTACTATGATTGGTTATATGCCAATTGAGTTTATGTTGGGGTAGAAGCCAATCATGCATGCTGAGGAGGACTTTCTTACGTGAGTTATGCTACCGTGGGAAGATATTATAGATCATACTTCACTCCTTGCTTTACGAACTAAGCAGTTAGAGCGAAGAGAGGAGGATCTTGTTGAGACGCAAGAGAAGCTGAAGGTGGCTCGAGTCAAAAACAAAGAGCGTTTTGACAAGACTCACCGACTACGACCAAAGCCAATACGTGTTGATGATTAGATTTTGGTGTATGACAGCACGCTGGAGAACCGGCATTCTACACTTCGTAAGTTCTTGCAAAGATGGTTCGGACCTTATGTTGTGTTTATAGTTTACGTGAGTTGGATGGTACTCCTTTGAAACTATCTATGGCTGGCAAACAAGTGAAGTTGTTCAAACAACGTGGAGGATCAGTAGATTTGTTCAACTTTCTGGAGTCTGAGCAAAGGATGACGAGAGACGAAGACGAGGTTATTGAAGAGGTTGAGGCGGAGGAGAGTGATGATGATGAAGAGCAGAAAGAAGGATGAAGAGGTTGGCACATGTCAGAGGATGTGCAGGTTTAGAGGGGGTGGATGTCGTGATGTGAATTATTCCACATAGTAAATAATTCACCTCTCAGTTAGAAGTTAGTCTCTCTGCATGAAGTTAAGACCTCAGAGAAGTCAATTCTGGAGGAAGTGAGCATTCGAAAATCTGAAAACACCACAGTGTAGATCTCGTCGCGATGATCACTGTGGTAGGTTCAAAAGTTACAAACGGAGTTGCAGGCGAAAAGTTACTTGGGGTTCTTCTACAAGGTTTCTGATACCGGAAAATTTACCATAAATCTGAGTGAGTTCTAAAATATGTTTTAGATTTTTCTCATGTAGATTGTAGTATGTAGTATTTGTTTGCATTTGAAATGCACAAAAAGAGCATGTCTAGAGAAAGTAATGGCACTTCGTGTTATCAAAGAAAAGACGAAATACTGCAATTTTCTAGAACCAGTTGTGAGATCAACTTCTGTGGTGTAGCTGAGCAAATCTGTAGGGAGGAGGTCTCCGGATCATATCCCCTCAAACTCACGACCGGTTTGGAGTAGACTGGACACTAGATGTCCCTTAAACGTACAATGAATGCGAGACGTCTCTGTCTACCCCTGCACTAGTGCAGTCATCTGGTGTGGATGCTAGAGGGAGTTTACCACCAGATTTCGAAATGGACCCTATGCTAGAGGACTAAGCTCACCATCGGGTTGTCGGGGTCACAAGTACGAATTCGATTGCGGCTCTCTAAGTCCTGGGGTAGCGAGATGACATCAAAGATACTCGAAGTTGATACCAAATCTTTTGTAGAAAAATGTACATCTCGTCATATTATTCACTTGGGTCGAAAAATCAAGTGAAACTGATACCTGAGACAATACTTACAGCATTTCGAAGTTTAAGAGGGCTGAAAAACGACAATGGTGATAACTCTGGATCCACGTGTTTGAAAGAGGTGATTCCGATGGTCAGAGGTAGCCATGGTGGAGTTACTTCGGATGGAGGTGTCAAATGCTGACTGTACGACCGACTCGATGACCGTCCGTACAGATGAACTTACGAAGGGTTAGTGAACTAGTCTTCTTACTGTAGATTTATTATCAATGATTTATTTTTCTGCTGCCATCTGTTTAGAGCATCTTTTACCCCTGCCAGGTGACACTGAAGGTTACTTAGGGTGGAGGAAAACCTAGAGGGGTGTACTCCAGAGGGAGAGAATTCTCAGGACATTGTCGAATTATCGAAGTACCGTGCATAAACTATCGAGTAAAGAAACAGTAGAGCTGAAGAGAGAATTTTTACACAGAGGTTACGTCTGAAGAGATTTTCTGACTGAATGATCTGGAGTTGAAGATTTATTTACACGCCGTGTGTTTTATCTTGGTCGGATCAAAATCGTGGTGGTGTGTTTTCTTGCGATCCATATTCCGTGTGTGGTTTTCGCACTCTTCTTCACGATCGTATCACAGCTAGAAGGTTCTGTCTTTCTCATGAAACTCTCGTCTCGACAACGTGTAAACTACTTATTAACTACTTTGGGGCAAGCGTACATGTGAGACGGTGACGCAGTTGGTTAACGCGTCGGTCTCATAGCTGACAAAGAAATCCGGCGGTCGAGAGTTTGAGCCTCTCTCGCCTCAGCAGTTTTGGATCGTTGAGGTTCTTGCTCTCATCGCAAACAGTTTGTTCAAAAACTTTTTGCGTGTGAATATGATGTCTTGTCAAGCGCCAAGGGAAGTGAGTACCCATTCTGACTATATATTTGTATTCTGACGCAAAGTCTAGCGACGCTCGGTTTACCATATATTCCATATTTGGGTAAGGGTGTTGAGCTGAAAAGGACATGTACACTACTGTGTGAGAGGAATCTCCGTCTTTGTCTCGATGAAATTAGTTATGTGGACTACAGACTTCCTTGCATATTATTATTCACCTCTTCCATGATCAGAAGAGGAGAATATGCAAAGGATTTTAATATATCACTTAGATAATTAAACCTTCAAAAGAATGATTTTCTCACACAGTTACAGTACGTTGTTATAGTTCCTATTGCGCGTCGTTTTCACATGTTTTATTGGTGTTCCACATGTTTTATTGGTTATTTTTCGGAAGATCCTACAATCCGACAATGCAGTTAACATATAATAACTCGATTACACATTTAATTAAAATTTAAAGTTACTAAATATTTTTTCTTTAATCTTTATTCAATTCCTGTTTATTCAATTCCTGTTGGCGCCGTCACTGGTGTCTGATCCAATGGGAGTTTTAGATTATTCACTTTTCACAACGTTTGGCTTTTTTCACAACGTTTGGCTTTTTCCTCTGGTCGACCAGACGTTCACTTTGGATGCAAATATATTACGCCTCTGTCTCTATCCGGGCGACCCGTTTTACTGAGCATTGGATGTTTTGACTACCTGCTCAAGACGTCTGTGAATCTTTTATGCTATCGGTCATATCTTAAACGATCTGTTCATTCCAGTGTTGTCACTGGAACAAATATATCCCATGAGACTGTTTATACTAATGTGATCTTCATTTTGTGTCAGACAGAGGTGGTGCATGTGGAACATATATCGTAGGGTAATTCATCTTATATGCTTTAAAACACTTCACGTACATGATGTGACAGCTTCTTTAGAAGCAGAGGCGAAGTTGTGTAGACCAAACGCACCGGCAGACATATGCACAGACGTGAGGCATGCATACCAATTCTTCAGTTGCACAGTTAGTTGACAGGAAGTTTATGACACTAATCTTTTGATGTGAAAACTGAGGACTCTCCAAATTAATGGTCAGCCTGTGAATCTTCTTGAGAGCTATTATCTATCCTTTCGACTCGGCAAGAGAGTGAGAAGATGAAGGTTGAGCCACTAGAAGTAGAGTTCCGCAGGCCTGTTGATATAGTCCCAAGCTCTAGTAGATCGACGGCTACCATTAGTCGGAGTGGTTAGGGTTGTTAGAGTTAGTTAGAGGGCTAACCCATCATTAGGGTTTCTCTTGTTCTCACCTCCACTATATATACAGAGAGAGGCAAAGCCTCTCTCATCTCATTCCTATTTTACTTCCTTGTCTACTCGCTCTCTCTCTTCTTGGAGTGTCCTCGAAGTATCGATCTTTCTACATGGTATCAGAGCTGGTGAGAGCGTGTGTCCCTTGCTGATGAGCAAGATGGAGATTGGAGTACAGGAGAGAGCAGCCGGAGTTGTGCCTGATGTCGAGCACTATCCTGCTGATGCGTTCGGGTGAGACGAAACCGTTTCTTTCGTCACCAGAAACTTTGAACTCGATTTCGGAGGCCTAGACGATTTTTTCTCGCTGTTTTCTGTCGACCAGCCTTTTTAAGGCTGTCTTGTTCAAAAGGTGCGAATTGTGTACTGGGCCAAGTTTCAGTCGATTTGGAGATTTCCAGCGGCAGATTTTCAAACGGATCTTTTTCGACTAAAACGAAAGTTTTAGGACTTGAGTCCAAAACTAATCCTGTTTCGAATAAGCTATTTGAAAATTTCTGAAAATTTCAAGGGGTCGCACGCCCATTTTCGACCTCATTTGGTCTAGTTTCGACCTTTCTTGGTGTGTTCTTTCGACGTTTCCGTCGTGTTTTGTACTCCTACAGTTCGCGCACAAGTTCTTTTCTCGTTGTCATTGCAGGAGGAGTTCGCGGAGTCGTCTCGTCGTGACTTGTGACAACTCTTGATCGCGCGGTGGGAAGAGACGAGTTTCGTGCAGTTTCTGGGAGGTTTTCCGCGTACAGAACAGTGCAATTTCGACATTGCAGCTATGGCGGAGTCTGTGTCTTTGATCACTGGAGAGAAACTCGACAAGAACAACTACCAAGTGTGGAAGTTCCGAATGAAGACCTTCCTGCAGGGACAAGATCTATGGGATCTTATCACTGAGGAGAAGAAAGCGCCTGAAGTGTCAATTTCTGATCCGAAATTCAAGGAGTGGAAGAAGCGCTCATATCAGGCTATTCACTACATCGCGCTGACAGTTTTAGCATCGATGATCGGTCACATCCAGGATTGTGATACGCCCAAGAAAGCTTGGGATGCACTCGCGCATCTGTTTCAATCCGGAACAGAGGCGCGGAAGCTGCAATTGCTGCAGCAGTTCAATACAGTGAAGAAGGGGTCGATGTGCATAAACGACTATGTGAACGGGGTCAAGCAGCTCGCGGATCAGTTATCTTCTGTCAAAGTCGAGATTGATCCCACTGTCTTGATCGGAGTCACATTGCAGGGACTGCCTGCAGAGTACAAACAGTTCATAACATCGATTTCGACCAGAGAACCTCTTCCGCGGTTTGATGAGCTTGTTCCTATGATGTTAGGAGAGGAGGTGCGCCTACTGGGGAGTTCTACTTCGACGGGTCAGCAAGAATCTGTCTATTTTGCAGGTTCTGGAGGATCTCGAGGTAGGGGTCGTGGCAAAGGTGCTGGACGTGGACGGGGTCGCGGACAGCAACAGCAATCGCAGTAGTAGCAAAACCAGCAGAACCAGCAACAGTCTGGTGGTTCCAACAACAATCAGAGAAGAGCGCCTGATTCCTGCAACTACTGCAAGAAACAAGGCCACAATGCGAATCAGTGCTACAAGAAGCAGAACGATCAGAGACAACACGACAACAACCTCCAACAAGGTAACAGCAACCAGCAAGGCTATGCAGTCACTGAGCATGTCTATTCGGAGCAATTGCTGATTACTACGCATCAGAGTTATGCGGCTTTCGAGCCACAGACTGACTGGGTGATCGACTCCGGCGCCACCAGTCACATGACTCCCCATCGGGAGTGGTTTAGCTCACTCGAGCCGGTGGAGACTCCACAGTTTATGGTGACAGGAGATGACACCAAGCACAAGATCCAGCACAAGGGTAACATTCCACTTGACATTCCTGCCTCAACGTTTACTGGTATACGGAATGTCTTACATGTACCTACATTGACTAGAAACCTGCTATCTGTAGGACAGTTGATAGAGCAGGGTCTGCAAGTGCGCTTCAATAAAGATGGATGCTTTATTGAAGATTCGAATGGCACTGTCATAGCTCGAGGTATCAAGAGTGGTAGGCTGTTTAAACTAGATGCATCTGCGCCTAAGTTACAGGCTGCCATGTATGGACAGAGTGGTCCAGTAGTGTCTGATATTGACATCTGGCACAAGCGAATTAGGCACATGAACTTTCAGAGGCTGAAAAGCCTTCCGAGTTCTGACCTGGTTACAGGTCTGCCCAAATTTGAATCCAGTGAGCCCACTGGAGTCTGTGCAGCATGTCAATTCGGCAAGCAAGCTAGACAGCCCTTTAAAGGATCAGGCAGTAGAGCGAACAAGCTTCTGGAGCTTGTTCACACTGATGTATGGACTGCTTCTCAGCCAAGTATGACCGGTTTCCAGTACTTCGTGTCGTTCATTGATGATCATTCGCGTTATACTTGGATCTATTTGTTGAGAAACAAGTCCTCTGCCGAAGTACTGTCAGCATTCTAGACTTTCTGCAAGTTGGTGGAAAAACAGTCTGGAGCATCTATCCTCTGTTTGAGATCTGATGGAGGAGGCGAGTTTCTTTCTGGAGAGTTCGATGCATATCTGCGTGAGCATGGTATCCGACGCCAAAAGACCTGCAGTTACAGTCCGCAGCAGAACGGTTGCAGAGCGCAAGAATCGACACATAGCAGAAGCTGCTCGTGCGATGTTGAACGAGAAGACCATGCCTAGACCTTACTGGGCAGAAGCTGTTTCATGTGCGGTGTATCTGATGAACCGGACGCCTACAGCGGCAGTCCACAGCAAGACACCGATGGAGGTCTTCACAGGCAGTAAGCCTGATTACTCTTTCCTTAAAGTTTTCGGATGTATCTGTTATGTGCACATACCTGATGAAAGATGTAAGAAACTAGATCCGAAAGCAGATAGATGTATCTTCCTTGGTTATGCTTCTGATACGAAAGGATATAGGTGCTACAATCCTTCGTCCAAGCAGTTCTATATCAGTAGAGATGTCGTGTTTGATGAGCTACAGTCTTGGTTTGCACCTGCACTTGTGATAGCCATCCCTGTACCTACTGTAGAACCAAGGAGTCAGTCCACTGTAGTACCTCAGAGTAGTACGTTGAGTGGAGGATCTGGAGAAGTCACTGATTCCCGATCAGAATCTGTTGCACATAGAGCTGTTGTTAACGCTGGAGTCCACGTAATACAGCCTAGTGGAACTAGTGTAGTTTCTACACAGGATGAGCGCGTGCTATTGCAGCGTATGTTTGACTCATCCAGATATGTGGATCTTCCACATCCCCTGGATACTTTGTCCCAGACCTTGGCGTCTACGTCAGATCAGTTGCAAGGGGAGGTGACTAGTGCACCGATTACCTCTCGCAGATCTGAGCGGCCAAAACATCCAGTGAGTAGGTATATGCATGAAGGTTTTCTTGCTGCGCACCATGCATATATGGCCAATGTTCTTCAGGAACAGGAACCGAGTTCGCTTGAGGAGGCGATGCACAAGACCCAATGGGTAAGTGCTATGGAAGCTGAACTTGCTGCGCTTCATCACCAACAGACTTGGGAGTTGGTAGACTTACCTCAGGGTAAGAAAGCGATTGGTTGCAGGTGGGTTTTCAAGGTCAAGCGCAACTCGGATGGTACCGTGTGTCGGTACAAGGTCAGATTGGTAGCTAAGGGCTACGCACAGCAACATGGAGTGGATTTTGAGGAGACCTTTGCTCCTGTTGCGAAGATGGTGACTATTCGAACAGCAGTTGCAGTTGCAACTCAGAAAGGTTGGAAGATGCACCAGATGGACTTCAAGAACGCCTTCCTCAATGGCGATCTTGAAGTCCATTATGCATGCAGCAACCTCCTGGTTATGAGGATCCTAAGTTCCCTTCCCGTGTATGTAAGTTACGGAAGGCTCTCTATGGTCTGAAACAGGCACCAAGAGCATGGTATGCAAAGATCAATTCTTACTTGCAGTCTCTTGGTTTCCACCTGTGTAGTTCAGACTCTACCTTGTATTCATTGAGAATACGAGACCGGATTGTTGTGATCACCATCTATGTTGATGACTTGATCATTACCGGTAACTTTGAGGAGCTTATTTCCCAGATCAAGGATCACTTGAAATCCGAGTTCGAGATGATGGACTTAGGAGAACTCAAGTACTTCCTTGCTGTGGAGTTCATTAGAGATGGGAAGGATGTTTGGCTTGTACAGTGACAGTATGCTCTCAGTATGCTTGAGAGATTTGGTATGCTTGATTGCAAACCCATTGCTACACCATTAGAGTAAGGGGTAAAGCTAGGAGCAGAGGATGGTGAGTTGCTGGATGATCTACGCATGTACAGATAGATGGTTGGGAGTCTTATCTACTTGACCATCACCAGACCAGACTTGAGCTATGCTGTCGGTCTGATTAGTCAATTCATGCAGTCACCACGGAGACCACATTTTGAGGCTGTCAAGCGGATCCTCCGCTACGTGAAGTTCTCGATGCAGTACGGACTTCACTATCGATACGGTGGACCATTGTTGTTACATGGCTACACAGATGCTGATTGGGCAGGAAGTGCCGACAGGAGATCCACGTCAAGTTACGCTTTTTGGACTTGGAAGCGCTGCTATAAGCTGGGCTTCTAAGAAGTAACCCACAGTTGCTTTGTCATCCACGGAAGCAGAGTATCGAGGAGCAACGAACGCAACATGCGAATCGATTTGACTTCGATGTCTGCTATCTGATATTGGTGTGGAGTGTACAGATCCTGTTGTTGTATATACAGACAACATTAGCAGCATGAAGTTAGCTAGTAATCCTGTTTTCCATGCTAGGACGAAGCACATTGAGGTGCACTATCACTTTATTAGAGAGAAGGTCCTTGCAGGAGAGATTGAGCTCAGTTATGTGAGCACAGGAGATCAGGTTGCCGATATCTTCACTAAGGCGTTGCCTAGAGATAACTTTGATGCTTTCAGACATTGTCTAGGAGTACAGGATGTAGAGATGAGCTTGAAGGGGAGTGTTGATATAGTCCTAAGCTCTAGTAGATCGACGGCTACCATTAGCCGGAGTGGTTAGGGTTGTTAGAGTTAGTTAGAGGGCTAACCCACCATTAGGGTTTTTCTTGTTCTCACCTCCACTATATATACAGAGAGAGGCAAAGCCTCTCTCATCTCATTCCTATTTTACTTCCTTGTCTACTCGCTCTCTCTCTTCTTGGAGTGTCCTCGAAGTATCGATCTTTCTACAAGGCCGCTTTGGACCTTCTGCAATTCTTCTTTAACTCTTGAGTTTCTCGGTCGGAAAGTTCAGGCCTTCACAACATGTATGTTCATGTCTATGGCAAGTTGATCCTCATGTCCAAGAAGACTTAATACAGCATGCATATAATCAGTCAGGTTGCAATCGGCATTTTCGGAAGTAGCAAGAAGGAAGTTTCAACCGTTACTATTGACACGGTATCATTTCGTTCCATCCTGACCTTTTCTGCAGGCAGCGGGGTGTATCCTCTTTGGGATATCCCTACACTGATATTCCATTCTACTTTTCTGACCTGCTGTCTCTTTCCATCATGCTTTGGCGAGTTACTAAACTTGGAGCTGATGGTATTCTCACACGCGTAGGACTGCGACATCCCAACGAGCTCACCTAACTTCAGGTACTTGCTTTTTAATCAAGCAGATGACCGAGGGCGAACACGTCTACATCACTGCGTGGTCGACTTTCCTTCCTGTAACCATCCCAAAGGTTGGCATCAGGAAGCCTTGGTCCTCACGGGTTTAACAAGATCATGGCTCGTCTGTACCGTGGACTCCAGAAAGCAACTTGTAGAAGTTCTAAATGAACGTCTTTTCCTCCTGTTTTCCTGACACTTGGGCGCGTTTTAAGTGCAACTCCATCTGCCGATCATGAAGAACGAGTAGAGTGAATGAACGTTTCGTACCTTAGACCTATTTTGACTCTGATGTGGAAAACCACGACCCGTACATCAGTGCTCGTCTGGAGGAGAAACACGGAGGATGAAGTTCATCCTCCGAGAAGTCCTGATCTGACGAACTCCCTCTGCTTGTGAGCTGGATCATGGTATGTGCCCTAAGATGTTACCAGTGCTATGCTCCACTTAAATCAGTCCTTTCTCGCGTGCAGCCACGGCAACATACGAGGATCACTAACCCAACGATTCTCACACGGGCTCCTTGAATCTGACTGTGAGAGACAGTGAGGAAATTTTAGCCGTCAATGGATAAGGAGTGTGCTGACCGCAATCTCTAAGCTTATGCGTGAGTCATTACTTGTCCCGATTTCAAAGAGCTATAGTACCTATAAATTTTTGTTTCTACGATGGACATCTGGCCTATTAGCTCAGCTGGTTAGAGCGTCGTGCTAATAACGCGAAGGTCACAGGTTCGAGACCTGTATGGGCCATGATAACTGTTTTGAGTCCCGTTTTGAGGTGTTAACCTTTCGTCGGGTGGCCTACATGAGTGTCTTAGTGATTTAAATGATTGGTGAAGTTCTTCACAACAGTTCTCTGATGTCCACAAAATTCTCATGGGTTGCTGTTATTCTACGTGTTCCCTTGACCTGACGACGCGTGAGATTTATCACCTCAACGTGTTTCTGGTCATTCTCCTTCTCATCGCTTTTTTACGATTTTTACAAGAAACCGAAATTTCAAATGGTGATGCACGAGGTCGTCTAATTATGATGGTGACATTTCCAGGCGTCTGGAACGTGTACAAGAGTCACCCAATAAGCATCCCCAACGGTTAGAGGTAAGCGAGAGCAAGAGGTCGAGAAGAATAATATGATCTCAAATTTATGAGCGGACGTTGCGAGCTAATGTATGATCGGAAATACATGTCTTTCTCATAAGACTGGTTTCGCGGTATACTCTGCCACTACAGTAATTTTTTTTTCTCTTCTCTTCTCGTCTTACCGTGGCTCTGATAAACATAAGCACAAATAAGCATGCATGTTAAGACATAAAAACACATATACATTATAATTGAACAAGTAGAAATAACGTGCTAGCACACTATATATACTTCCAGTATATATAGAGTAATACATCTGGAGTGGTAGTAGACTCTATATATATTGGATATCTATTCAAACCTATAGAGTTATTGTGACGCACTGGAAGTACAGTACATCTGGAGACATGGCCACAGAGGTTAGAGTCTTGCCTGGCTGATCTAGATGGGTGCTGCTCAATGAAATAAAAAAGGTGCTTCACGTGAAATAAAAAATATCTCAGAAGAAGAGACATATCTGAAAAAATGAGGGCTAGTTGTATTATCGAAATTACATCAAACTTACTGAAATCTATACATGATTGGTTCTCAATCTAAATTTACTAATTTGAAAACAAGACTTCAATACAAGAAACGATCTGAAAATAGGTGAATTCGTGTCACTTGGCAGGTTTGCTTGCACCAGGTGAATACTGCAGTAGTTGCGGTTGCGGCATTTCATTATTATTCGTTATGCTGAAAGCCTGCGCGTTGGACATCTGGTCTTATGGTGTAGTTGGTTATCACGTCAGTCTAACACACTGAAGGTCTCCAGTTCGAGCCTGGATAAGGCCATGATGCATTAAATTCTTCTGAACTTTTGGCTTGTGTTATCTACTGTTATGGATTGTCAGTTATTGAGTTCTCCCCGCAAATATCTTTTCCTTGCTCTGCTTCTACAATTGTTGTCGACGATTGTGACATACCTCTCGGTTAGAGAGTTTTCCCCGAGAAATATCCGCTAAGGTTGAAAATACACCTCTGGCATAAGCTGTTTGAGTGAATAATAGGCATCCCCAACGTACTTGTACAGTGAAAATCGTTTTCTCTTAACGGAAAACATGTAAGTGTTATAAAAATATATTATAATAAGTTATAATAAAAAATCAAAATTATTTATAAATATTAAATGTTAATCTCTCCGGGAGCAGCTAATTGATGCAGACAGAACCCATAAGTCGAGAGCGGACTGAAACGTTCCTTGTGGTATAAGTCCGGGACAGGAATAGTCAATAGGCGTCATTTACGAGAGGCATTTAATATATATCCTAACCCTTCCCGCCGGAAGGGTTAAGATATATATTAAACACCTCATGTACACGAAGTGTACATGAGGTGAATAAGCAGCCTCTCAGTATAATTGTTATACGTTAGTCATTCCTGGAACAGCCAACTCAGCCCAAGAGAACCCATAAGTGAAGAGGGGGCTGCTGCGCTCCTGGGGGTATACCTAAATCTCTAATTGCGCCGTTTAATTGAGGACATTAATTAATGTACTAATCCTTCCCGCAGGAAGGGTTAGAACATTAATAAATGTACCCTCATGTACACTGAAGTGTACATGAGGCCCATATCCTAAATGAGTATCATTTGCAGACAAAGATATGTCAAAGGAGAATCACACATGACCCTTTCTTCTACTGGAAAACGAACCTTGGATATACGCTTGTCACCGAACCTCGTCTCGCGAGAAGGTGGAATAAGGCTCCGTTGGCTGTACAGGGATCTTGCAGAACCAAATTGCTTGGTCACCTTCTGCTTCTCAAGTTACTACGTATACATTTTGACTGAATATCTAACAGTGTGCAACTGAATCGAGAGGCCGAACGGTGGTCTCGTGTGGTGTGTCTATAATTGAGCGCATTTACGTTCACACTCTATGCGTTACGACCGCATGAACGCGTCTTGCGCAGCCTGAACGGAAGTGGGATAGCCCTTAAGTAGATTTTAGTTACCTTAAGCTGGTTCTCTGCGAACAATCGGTTTAATCACATTGTTTATTTTGGTAAAAGTTAATATGTATTTTCTTCAAACTCAATCCATCATGTGGCTGTAGTTTAGTGGTGAGAATTCCACGTTGTGGCCGTGGAGACCTGGGCTCGAATCCCAGCAGCCACAGTTTTGGTCCTGCCAATCTCTGCGATGATTTGGATTTGGATTTGAAATCGTCTGGCTGGCTGTGGACTGGAGAGAAATCGGAGTCTGCCCACTGCGTTGTGATTCTCCACGGGTGAAGGTCTTCGTGCTCTCCAAGCGACAGTTTTGCTCCTGCCAATCGGGCGCGATGATTTGATTTGGATTTGAAATCGTCTGGCTGGCTTTTGAACTGGAGACAAAGCGGAGTCTGCCCAGTGCGTTGTGATTCTCCGCCGGTGAAGCTCTCGTGCTCTCCAAGCGACAGGAACTTAGAACAAGCGGCATTGGTGTTCGTGGAGTGGTGGGAGCGTCACCAAAATGCCCGTTTTCTGGTAAGATATTCCGGAGTTCCTAGAGAGAATTCTGGTCGAAGATGTGCATCGAGTAATCCTGTTGCTTTTGCTATGGGCTTAGGTATGACACCCGCTACTTAGGCACGACACCGTCTGCTCGTGCACATGTTACTCATGGCGTGATGTTATGCGCGGTTGTTACATGTTCTCGGTGAAAATCTGACCCAGACCACAGACGGTATACTGCCGATAAAGAAAACTCTCTCTGTGTCTCTCTTATTATCCGCCTCCTGTCCACATCGTTAAGCTATCGTAGTGATTTATAACTTCGCAGTATCGCGAACAGATATCATCCCGTTGCGCGAAAAAGTATAAACAAGTCAGCGAAGTGAACTATCTCGGAAGTTAAGTAGAAACAGCTCGAACAGTGCACAGATGCAGATGCGTGATTCGGCTGTTGATATTCCATTCTGCACTTTCATGATAGAAAATGAACCATGCTGCGCATTTACTATGAACAAGAATCTGTGCAGTGCGTGAAACCTCAATCTTTAAATTGTCATATGCGCCATCTGCCAAGGTAAGCAGTTTGCGTATTTGTGCACAGTTACTGCTGGAAGTCATGTGTCATATATTTATGTACTCTATCTTTCAGACAATTGAAGCTCAGTTTGACTTCGCACCGCTGGCACTTACCAGTAGTTTACTATGGGTGGGTAATACAAATTCTAATATGTGTTTGTGCCAAAAGAACCTCATCATCTCCAATTTTGGGTTGCAGTTGAGGTGAGAGGGCTTGGACCGTACAGCATCGTATGATTCACCTTCAGACTGGTCAGAACGGCACAATTAGGTCTGGACGAACGGTCAGCTAAAGTCTAACAACCACAAACACTACGTGTTTCTTTTGATTCACTTGCGATTGTTCTTGCCCTTATTTTGATCAAACGGGTGTTTCACTTCATTTTCCTTTTCAGGACATCGACATATTTGTGTGGGGAACTGCACTCTCTCCCCACACAAATATGTCGATGGGGAGAGAGTGCAGTTTTACACAGTACCGACAGTAGTTAAAATAAAATACTGGCACGATATGAAACTAATCATGTTGATGATGAATAAATATGATATGCATGCCTCCTGAGCTTTCTCATTCTCATGCACGCTTCTTGAGTTTTCGTCCCAAAAGGAGTCAAGCGCCTGAAGCGGGAGAGAAATCTCGAAGGCTGATTGGCAGGGGAGTGTCGGTTTACGGGTCACATGAAATGAAAAAAAAAGGAAATTAAACCAACATGGTTCAAAAACTTCTCACGTGCTAAATTTAAAATCCTTTAATAAAGTTTTCCCTGCATATTAAAGGCGTTTAACTTGCATATTTCACCTTTTCCATCTTTTGTTGGAGTTAAATTTATACCTCGTAGTTAAAAAATTAAAGATACAAGGACGATGTGTGTTTGCGAGCAGTCCTTCACCTATTTTTGTTTCAGAAATGTGTTTATCAATGTTCTCTTCATTGGTTATGTCGGGACGTCTTGCAACTCTAGGTGTAATTTTCACTAAATATTTGTAAATAAATTTAACTTGTCTTAAGAGAATATTCTCATAAAACATTTACACCTTTTCTGGTAATAGATAACGAACAAAATTTCTCTGAAGTTGAACTTGCATGCATATTATTAAAGGTTCTCCCTGAAGATGAAGAAAGTATTGTGCATAATAGTGCGTGTCAAAGCTATAACATATTTTTAATATTCTTTGCATGTCGCATAAAACGTAAGAGATGTTTTTTAGTGTTTTCTTCTAGATTCGAATGTAAGTTTTGTACTGAAATAGTTAAGATTCAAAAAATTTAATTTATTTTAATAAAAATTTTATTAAAATCTAAAATAAATATATCATTTTTTTCTTGTTACCTCTTGGCCACGGATGTTTTCTGCGGGTACCTCCGGAATTGTTAGTAGGAAAACGTCGGAGGAGTTTCTTAATATATTTTTCCAGATCCGAAAGTATATTTTTGCACCAATATGGTTAGGTTTCATGCAATCTCTTGTAATTTTTCTAGAAAAATCTATTAAAATCTAAAATAGTTATATCATTTCACAAAGTCTATGGTAAATGATTCACGTCTCTATACAAAGATAACATTCAATAATCTACGGCTGTTTTCTTTCTGGACGTTAGAGAATCTTTTCTTTGAACTTTGACACGCAAGAATAAATACATGTAAATGTGTTTTATCTTGTCTGTTTATCCCTTCAAGGGCATCGGACTTGTCCTTTGTGGGTAACCACAACGTACCCGGACCAGTTTCATATGACAGCAAGAATAAATACATGTAAAATGTAAATGTGTTTTATCTTGTCCGTTTATCTCTTCAAGGGCATCGGACTGTCCTTTGTGGGTAACCACAGCGTACCCGGACCAGTTTCATATGATAGCAAGAATAAATACATGTAAAATGAAAATGTTTTATCTTGTCCGTTTATCCCTTCAAGGGGCATCGGACTGTCCTTTGTAAGTAACCACAGCATACCCGGACGAGTTTCACATGACAGCGACTTTGTTGCACTTCCAACTGAGAACAGGAGGGTTTGAACCCCAGACTTTTCGCTTAGAGGTCTGGGACTCAACCATCTCAACTATCGATCTTCGGTCCGGAGAGTCCGGTGATACACTTGTATGGTACATCGGATTCAACAGCAGAGGAGAGTAATGCTTTTGGATGCGATTGTACAGCAAGACCGTGTGGCCCAATGGATAAGGCGCCTGCCTACGGAGCAGGAGACTCTGGGTTCGATCCCCAGCATGGTCGGTTTGCTGCAGTGAATCGCCTCTGTTCATCAACGCGACGGCCGAATTGACATCGCTCGCGTTCAGGCCCTTGAGCTCCACATGAAACATCCTCTGCGAGCGTCATTGTAGACCTCGCTTTTCCTCTTGTGATTTTAAACACGGGACTATATCGCTTTTCTTCGCTTTGTTTTCTACACAACCTTTTTACCAACTTTTGCATACCGTCCATGTTGCTATTACTGTACTAGCAGTTCTGGTGTTTCCGTTCCCAGTCTACAAGGGAAGAACAGAATCTAGGGCGGCCATTAGGAGTGTACATCGTCAGAGAAGTGTTGGAAATGCTTTTTACTGTCCTAAAATATGCATTCACAAAGCTGCGCCCTAGGCGTTGCTGTAGCTTCAGACCTCGTGCACTGTTCGTACGTTGTGCTCTGTCCTGCTCCTTAGCATCCTCCTGAAAAGATCCAAATATGCAGTGTGCTTTGCCAATAAATCATTCTTCGGCTGCCACTATTCTTCAGCTGTACAGTTGCTTATTTCGCATCTTCCATCTCAAGGGGGAAGAAGCAGCAAGCTTAATTCATTACCTAACCATTTCGTCAAAACGAATTAGTAATAAATTAGTGTATTGATTATATTATTCTTTTAGTCAGGAAAAGTCATCCATTGTAGTCTTGGAGACCCTCTGCTCTATGCTTCACGTATGGGTTCAGTTTGGATGTTTCTTGTATCATTCTAGTCTTGGAGACGCGTTGGTATGTGCTTCACTTATGGGTTCAGTTTTGACGTTTCTGCAATTCTTGGTATGACTATCATTTAACAATTAATATTAATTTAGATTCTCAATAAAAGTTAATATAAAATTTTGTATAACACTTATATCTGAGAGATATTATATATTCTATAACGCAAACCGAGCAAAAGTTCCCCAAAGGTGGTTGAGCATGTTTATTAATAGAGAATTGGTTTCAAATGCCCTCGTTTTGATGCAAAATTCTTAATACGCCATCTTTCCGGATAGAATAGCTAAAATGTCCCGGGCCCTTTTCAATATCTTTTGTCCACTTCCCATCGTTTCTTTTCTATTACATCATCGCTGCAGGTCTTGAATTCATTCTCGTGCTTTTGCAACATCTATTTGGTGGTTTAGAATCTGAGACATATAAAGGTCTGATATCGTCTTCGAGAAGTTATCGGTCAATATGTATCCCATCTCCTCTAAGCGTGAACCTTTTGTACTGGAAAACTGAGAGTAAAAAATCTGGCTGTCGATAGGGCTAATAGGGCTATAGATCGACCACCTACAGTTCTTGGGAGGCAAGGATCTTATGAGAATGAATTATCTGCATTATGTTCATTATCTTATAGTAACGGACTATGTGGACGAAATTTGCATTCTGCACTTCTTTGCATATTCACCTCTTTCAAGTTCGGAAGAGAGGAATATGCAAAGAGCTTTTAATTTATGTCTTAATTTTTTTTCTTGGAAAGATTAGGCTATAAATTAAGAGTTGAGAAATTCATACATTTATACTGGTGGAAAGCAGACGCATTAATATCAGAAACAGGTTCAGTCCCGGCGTGTTACTTATGAGTTTTCAGTGACTGCAAGGATAATGTGTAATCAAAGCAATGTAGAATTTAATTTAGTCATTTAAAGAGTATATTTAGAAAAGTTTGACTGTCTAAAATTCCATCTCTTCTATGTTCTCTCCACAACAGTATTATCTGTCTGTCGATGTATTTTTCACTATCTATTTTTACAGGTAATTTTCAATTCTTTTTTATGAGAATTTTGTAGTTTGTTTGATATTTATCGTTTTCTTCCTGAGACAAAGTAGCACTTTGGATGCATATTGACCAACCTATACGTTGAGGTGGTGTTGTATCACGACTGGAAGTATAGGATAATGCACTGCACGAGTGCATCGCTTAACGCTGTTTGTATGCACACGCCGAGCAGTGCATTAACTGGAGTAAAACATGTAGGAGGAACTTTTGTAGGTGATTGTGATTTCACCTTACCTGCTCGTGACATTACATTAACCCGACCGAAACTTTTCCAGTGCTTTATGAAATGCTTTTCCAGAATTTATGCTTTATAAAGCACTTAAAAGCATTATGATGTTCGTTCTTTGTATGATGAACTTTTCTTTCGAGTGGAGCATGCAACGTTTTTCTCGTTCATTATTGTGTGGGACATCTATTAGTCTTTCTTTTCTTGCAGTGGCTTGTTTTCATGCTCACTAAGTGTTGAAGGAAAATTATAGACTAAGAAAGTGTGTACATCAAAAATTGGCATTCAAATCTGGATATGCATGCCCAATCAATTTTAAAGAACGTTCACTTTACATTACGTACATTCACGTTACATAAAAATTATATTATATTATATATAAATTCTAGACTGAAATAATTATGTGATGATATAAGAAATTCTTTTATGTTATCCAAGTGGAAAGGTGCCCGGAGATTCAGGAATAACCCATAAAACTAACGCATCCACATTCGCTTCCAAAAGTACAAGTCTGGGATCTGGTGATAAATACAAATGAATTAACACATTATCGCCTCTCCCATCCGAAGATGGAAGAGATGATAATGCAAGGAAGCTAGAATCCGAAAGTAGTTATCATGAGATGTGAAAAAATTGGATAATTTTAAAATTTCAATGGTATAATATGAATTTAGGTAGAGAAAAGAGAATATTTAACAAAATTTTATATCATTAGCAATGAAATATGCAAGCAATATGAACTTTAGATCGGAGAAAGAAAACGACAAACATGAATATAGTTGTACAATTATGGCAAGCGGTGGGCTGTATGCCTCAACTGACTTGGAATGTTTTCTATTTTGAGAAATATGCCAGAATGCGAGCATTTGTAACATACATTAACCATACAAGGAGTTAAGCGGAGTTAACGAGAAGAATTATATTTTAAATTTATAATATAACTTTAAAATTTAAATTTAGAATTCCCAATTTCAATTAATATAATTCAATAGTAATAAATTAAATATTACACATTGCCGCCGTGAAAACAAAGAATTTGTAAGTCTAGTGTACGAAACGATTATCATCCTACTGTAAAGATAGTTCTCTTGAAAGAGTAATAACATTCAGTGTGATACATATTAAATTATGACCTAACCCTTCGCAGAGGAAGAGTCTAGTCATAAATTAATGAGTGTCAATATAACTCCTCCATCGATATCTGAATGTGGAAGAGGTGATATACTGCATGCTTGAATAATGTGGACTTCATGCAGCAGGGGCAGACTTCGTGGAAGATTATGATCATATAACGTACATTCAAGTAAGACGACAGAGGATCCAACTTAAATTTCTTGTTTTCCTTTTGAACACATAAAACATAGCAGAGTAAAATATATTTACAGAGCAGGAAATCGAAGGACAGGATATGAAGGGCCTCGCCAACAATTAGGTCATGGTCAAGTGAAACATGAAGCGCCCGCACGGAGAGGACGAAAAGGAACAAGTCACTGGAGGCCACGTCAGCTGCCGTTGGCGGCATCATCGTGAATGGCGCTGCCAGGGAAAATCTGGTAGTTTGTGGGGAGATAAACCATTTCGGTTCTTTCCCTTTGTATTTGCTCGTGGTTTATTTATAATAAACAATCGATATTTTCCTCGTACGGCACTGTATTCAGAAAATTGATGAACCATAGGTTGGGTTCGTTGTAAGTCCGGAAATTTATATGCCATTGTTTAAACTCGGTTCAGACTAGAAAATTACTAAACCATTGTTTAGGCTCAAGTTAAGATTAGAAAATTGACATGCCATTGTTTAGGCTCGATAAGACACAAACCTGTTTGATTGATAATTGTTACGTAATATTCAGAAAAATTACATTCATGTTACATGAAACTCTGAAAGGGTAATGGTTTATCACATACATCTGTAAAATGGTTTATCAACATAACAACTCCCTCCAAAGGTTTATATACTACATTTAAGATGTTACCCATCCTGAATTATTTAAAGTATATTTACTTTGTACCCAGTTAATATGTATCCAAAGTGTACTTCTGGAAGGTGGAGGAAAAAGACAAACGTGAAAAAAATGAAAAAATATTTCTCTTCTCTCCTATAACAGCATGTGTTTCTGAGAGTCTGCATGATAAACTATGATACGAAACAGAAAAAAATATTAATACGAGAAGCTTCAAATGTCAAAATATATCTGGATCATAGTACCAGACACACTAGCGCAGGTGCCTTTGAGATTATGAGATTATATAAATTATATAAATAAAATTTTCAATTTTTAGAATAAAAATTTATTTTTATATACATTATATGTATACTCTGAAGTACATTCCGGATGTTGCAAAGAAAATCAATAAGCAAAGTGGGTTGAAACACGTAACGAAAGACATAAATGCTAGCTACAGTCCTGTCATAATAATATTTCTGTTACACAGTTTAATTTATCACATAATCCTTCCAGTCAAAAAAATTAAATGATAAATTAAACGCCCTTGCATATTCCTCTCTTCTGAAAGTGGTATAATTTCACCAATGATGTATGACTTCCTTGCATATTCTCCTCTACCGAACATGGAAGAGGTGAATAGGCATCCCCAACGTACTTGTACAGTGAAAATCGTTTTCTCTTAACAAAAAACATGTAAGTGTTATAAAAATATAATGTAATAAGCTATAATAAAAATCAAAATCACTTATATATATTATATGTTACTCAGTCCTGGAGTAGCCAACGCATCTGGAGAAAACCCATAAGTCAAGAGCTGGCTGCTGCGCTCCTGGGGGTATAAGTCCGGGGCGGAGATTATAATTCAGCGCCGTTTACTGAGAACATTAAATAATATTTTAACCCTTCCCGCCGGAAGGGTTAAAACATTATTTAGTGTACACCTCATGTACACTGAAGTGAAGTGTACATGAGGTGAATAAGTAGAATATGAAGTAGGTAAGGGAAGTGATGTATGACTTCCTTGCATATTCTCCTCTACCGAACATGGAAGAGGTGAATAAGCGAATAAGCGAGGATGTGTTACACATGGTTATAAAAGAAACACCCGGAGGATCCAACTTCTTCGGTCTTATTCGAACTGATTACTTCCACCACGTCAAGGTGAATAAGCATCCCCAAGTGGGAAATGCTAGATAAAGACGAACGAGGGACGTTACGGTGTTTTCTTGAAAGGCGGTTGGCTGCCGGAAGGCTCTTGGCGGTTTATTAATCTCCTCCACTTACCCGGCTTGTTTATCGGCGGGAAGAAAACGCCTTGTTTCTCGCGTAAATGTTGAGGGCCGCGGACGAGCGATAGCCGAATACACGTCTTGTTTTTCGGCTCAATAACGTTGGGAGCCGCGGACGATTGACGATGTATTGACGTTGTTAACTTCATTTCGGGCATGCAGAAACGCGGACGAGGCGTGCAGCGCGGTTTTAACGTTCGGGTCCGCGGCCGAGAGATAGGCGATGTATTAACGTTGGGGGCCGCGGAGCGATAGCCGATTTAACGTGCCAAGCAGAGACGCGGACGACGCGTGCGCCGCGGTTTTACGAAGGACGGCGTGGCCGCGGATTTTGCGGCATTCTCGCTCCACGCTCCACGCTCTATTGCTCTCGCGGTGGCATTTTCCGCTGTTTTGCTTGGCATGGCATCGGGCTTTCCTTCAGGATCTCGTGGAAAGCTTGTTTCTCGTCGTCGCTCGTCACATTTTTCTTCTCGTTGTCTCTCGTTCGTGGATTGCTGTTCGTCGTTCGCGGATGTTGTTTGTCGATTCTTTCAGCTTCGGAGATTGGTGCTCGGAACTTGACTTTTTTTGTTTTTCACTGACTACATTTGGTCGTTTGCTCGGTTCTCCTTCAGGAGGAAAACCGAGCAATCGACGAATCGTGCTTGAGGTTTGGCGTTTTCAGGGGCAGCATGATGGAACGAGTGTTTCTTCATTTCTTCGGTTGGTTGCACGTCTTCTTTGCCTCGCGGTTGTGCGCACGGTATGTATCTGACGACATTCGCATTACTTGCTCCAGGATGGCGAATCGTCGACTGTCTGCTTGCACGTCCGTGCTGTTCATGTTTGTACAGCTCTTGGTACTTGTCTTGCCACTTCTCTCTGTTTTTCGTCGATGGCCACCGAATCTGTACTGGATGGGACCGATGATGACACTCTGCTTGACCTCTCGTCCAGCCCGTCTAGCCCTTTGTTAGTTCCCTCGACACCTTCACCATCGTCCGACCTCTCGCCTTCTGCATCTCCTCAGCGAACTTCTGTCTTGGATAGTATACAAGTTTATTGTAACCATGGTACAGAAGGTTACAAGTGCGAAGTCGATCAGTTTGCCATTCCATCTACTCCTGCTCCTTTTCCCTTGTTGTGTGCGCGTTATCTTTCTTTTTCAGAGCAAGACTTGTACCTAACGCGGAATTACGTTTACATAGATTTCCGTTTCTGCTTGAAGCCACCCGAGTTTCTTCTGCCTGCTTCCGATTACGTTAAAATCTCTTATGGTTTTTCAGCAGCTATCGAGTGTCTACAGTGTATAATCGGTCCCTTCTTCTACGTGGAGTCCACAGATTTCTGGCTGGTTCTCAGGGATAGAAAGGGAAGTGTTTTTTCTTATCCCAAGTACATTCGTCAGGATGACACTGATTATTTGAAGCCTGTCCGTTATTTCTGTGTATCGAAGCAAGTACTTGCCGTGTGTCTGCCGCAGTGTCAACCCTCAGATATACAGGATAGGTTGCAGGCACTGTCAGTACCCTTCCGATGCAAATGCGGCAAGCAGCTCGCGCGAAGCGAGCAGCGAACCGTCTGATTGTTCCACGGAGGGAGACGGCAAGCAAAAATCTTGAGGTTTCTGTCACTGTAGGTCAGACAGGGGGTGACCTCGATCTGTCTTGTTGGGTCCCTTTGTGCAACTTTGTTCATAGCGAATGCGAGGCTGGTTTAATATCTGTCGAGAGGGGTGGGGCTCTGTTGCACATACATGTCCAGGGAGTTTTATCTCTACGAGCTTCTAGCCCTGTAGACGTGAAGAAGAGATTGATCGGCGTTCTAGGTTGGAAGGGTGCTAGTAGGCCTTTGGGCGGTGAGGTTTGTGTGAAGAGACTTACGAACCGTGGCCTCCACACTTTTGTCGGTATGCTCGGGTACTGTATGAAGGATAAGTCTGAGGTCCATCATCAGTCCTGCATGAAAAACGTTACTGACTCCATGCTCGCAGATGAGGAAGAGCTGTTCACTCTCCTGGGTGCGGCAGATACTAAAAATCGAGTGGAGTTGAATTGTAACAATGTTCTGCAGAGAGCCCTACAGTTTAACAAATATAAATGCAGGCATCCCCTCGGCAGCACGTTAAGGTCTTCGCTGCTATCGATGGTCCGGTCAGGAAAGTATTCTCCTTCCTGCAGGTGGCTGATGGGCAACGGGATACAGCGGGCAAGAAGTGACGCGTTATGGAAGTCTATCGTGCATCCGGAAACAATAACGATGAGGGACATAGATGCCATCTTTTTTTCCAACTAGCAACCTCGCAGGCGCTACTTCGAAGCAGTCAGTCCAGAGGAGGAGGAGCGCTTGTTAAGTCTTCCATCCCCTGTAATGGATGCAGCATGCCCACTGTTTGAATCTGTTCGTGCATTTCCTGAGTATATACCGTTGTGCAGTGCGATGCTTCGGGACATGACGGCCAGACGTGCAGAAGAAGGTAAGTCGATTTTTCTGTAACTTGTATTTTGCTATCGCTTATCGCACTGTAGTCATTACTTGCTGTCGGCCATTGCTGTTTTCTGATATGTTTTCTGCGGTGGGTGGCAGGAGATGGCAGCAACGATGGACCGTCCACGAGCAATATAGATGGATAGCAAGCGGAGATTACCAGTGTAGATGGATACCCAGCAGCAACGCAGGAAGTAAATAGCAGCAGTAGAACGCAGATGTGCAGTGTATTAGCTAGCTTTTCGAGTACCGTAAACGCCGTAAAGGTTTTCTGTGTAGGAGCCTCAGCGTACAGATAAGCAGTATGTTGTCAGTGTACTGATTTTCCTTATATGAATAAAGTTATCGAGGCCGACCGTGGCCATTTTATGCGCAAAGCTGGGAGGTGTGGTCATTTAAAATGCCATACCGTGCGATAATATGCAGTATGAAAACAGGCGAAACAAAGAAATGCGTGAAACGTAAGGGGAGGGAAAAAAAACAACGGCGGCAAGTCGGATTAAATTAAACCACCGAAAAGTTGGGGCCACTGAACAAACCTTTTATCGCGGGGCGAAATGGAAGCTGCACAAAAACGAAGGAGAAATAAAGCCCAAAAAAAAAGGCGAACACCGCCATGTCAGCAAACCGCACCTCGGAAGAAAATAAAACGTATCTTGCGAACGGAAACAATCTGTACTCTTGAGAGGTGAATAAGCAGCCTTAAAGTCAATATGTATCCCATCTCCACTAAGGTGATACTCTACCGCTGAGTTATATCCCTACTCTCTGGAAAAAAAATTAACTTCAAATCTGACTTATAAAAAAAAGACCACGTTCCAACGGCTCCGCCCGCTCAACCCCCAAAGCTGACTGGTCCGACCGTGTCCGTATGTCCGTTTCGGAACAGATTCAAGCTTATTTAGGCCCGGACAATAGATACAATGGGCTGATTCATATCATATCAGACCCTACCACTAGTGCCATTCTCCCTTCGCGTGTTTTTCTCTTCTCCCTTCGCACACATATTCAAGTTTGGACTCTACGGTACTGCAATGATATCAAGTTGCATCTTGCTGCTGAGGTTTGAGAGCGTATACAGAAGTGCGATGCTGAACTCTTAGATTCCGGGCCAACTCCGATTCCGTGACGTCATACGAGGTGGATCTCCAAGAGAAAGCGCAAACGTTGGTGTACCCTACCAGAGACCAACAGAAGCACGGATAATAAGTACCTCGAGTACTTCGAAATCTTCGTATACCGGCTGATTGAGACCATGATAGAGAATCGAAGTGATCTTGATGAACGTTTTCCACGCGAGAATGATTTTCCACCTGAATGGAATGGACATTAGAACCGAAACGTGGTCGATAGAATTAATCGCAGATAAGACCTCTTGAGATCCAGTGTTCCGAAATTGCACTTGTTCATGTTCCCATCGATAAGACACATAGGAGGAAGTGCTGCACTCAATCACGAGTAACTCAAAAGAAATAAAAAACAAAAAACAAAAGAGTAGGGAGAAAAAATAAAAAATAAAAAACTAGATAGCGGATGCCTTTATGCCGGAACTCCTAACTTTGGTTTCATTGGGCGCAGGGAAATGGCTGGACCAGAATGATCTGCTATACAGGAAAACTGTAGAGGAGAAAAGATTTGTATCCCTGCATTTAAGTGTAGTATTATGCTACTCCCGAGAAGAGTCTCAACAACCCAATATAACATTAATTATTTATGGAGAAAGAAAGTTGAATACTTTTTATTTTTTCAAGCCTCTGGTGTAGGTATATAAAGCACTAGCGCATAGTATAGTCTGATTTCTTATTCATTCTCTTAACCCGCCTCTGCAATAGGCACAGATTACGACATTTTCACTGTTTCTTGAATTTAAATTTCCTCCTCGTCAAGTACGTTAAAATATTGAAACTTGCATCAGAATATATCATTTCTTGACAGACATACTTTGTGTCCACGGATGGCAAGAGTGGAGGTGGAGATGGAGATGCGTAGGATAGGTTCTGATAAGTGCACATTGGTATACGTAGTTAAGGTCCACCAAAAGTCATTTGTCAAACAGAAAACTTTTTGCTACTCAAAATGATCGACTCCAGCGTGCGAGGAACTCTTCTACTCGCAAAAGGGGTTTAATTAACAAAAGATATCAGTTTTTCAATTTATCTTCTCAAAAATCATAAATGTAGAACATATAAGTATATATATATACTTTTCGAGCATATAATATATACTAGTGTATGTCATCTTTACTTTGCTGAACAAAGCAAGATTTTATTTTCTGCTGATGCGAGGAGTTGTTTAGAAGCTTTTGCATGGGATGTAAGACTCTTTTATATATTATATCGTTTACTTTTTACAAGATCACATGGCATCATTCTGTGTAGTTGTTGGACTCCGGGGACTGTTTCCTTTTAGTTAACTGGAAAATTCGCTCACTTGAGATACTCACAGGCGTAGAAGCAAGAATAATGGAAAGAATGGGACTGAGACCCAGTGAGACCAGAGAGATGGTGGGCCAGATGACAGTCAAGCCTCGCCGCTCATCCCTGGGAGTACAGGGGCGATAACACCCGCATCGACATTCTATTGAATTATTGTGATGGGATAGCTGAACTGTCTTCTGTCCTGCTGTAGTGTCACGTTTCTACCTTTGCATAAAATATTTGTTTTCGTTCTTTCCTGGCTGCTCACTCCGTGAAAGGCTATCCTTTTCATGAAGTGTAGCCTTCTTCCATCACACTGAATTTAGTGAAGCGTGTCTTCTCGTTCACACGGCACATGTGCACTGTTTTGCCCGGCCATACGCTCTGATGCACACCGCCCACGTGCGGTTTTGCTCCCCAACATATGGACACCTTCAAACTTTCTGTGCAATTTTCTGCTCAATAAACAACGTAGTGTTATCTGATCAGCGCCTTTCTATCAGAACTAAGACTGGATGAAAGCGAGATCTCAGAATTAAGCATGAGCTAGTAAGAACAGCAGAGGGATCTCGAGCTTTGTGTTGATACATGCAAGTCCACATTCAAGGGAGGACATTCATTCCGTAAGCGTCCGCATTATCGGGCACAGTTATCAAAGAACTTCATTCTGTGCAGTGCGTCACAAAAGGATCTAGTTCGTAAGTGCAAGTGCCTCGGTCTGGTAATCGAGCAGAACACGCGACCCAATGAATAGCAAACGGATGGAAAGACCCCATCAAGCCTTACAAGGGAAAGAAGGACCCGAAGGGCCAAGCAACTAACACCCCGAAGGGAAGAACACCGGGGCTGGTAATCGTGGGGCGTAAGGATTAATATTTAGCCCTGATGTACCGCATCATATGCTGGTACCGGTTGGGTTCTTTGTCTCAGTTTAATGGAATTTTGTCAGATCTTCAATTGAAAAGTGCAACATGCTTCCATCGAGAGTTTATACCAGGACTCACCGCACTACTGTCTCCTGATTCACCAATAGGGTTGCATAGATCTCTGGTCTGGCGATACGCTATTAGAGTTTCTTGGAAGGTTATGATGCAACGTAGGATTGTCTTATCCTTATCGAAATGCTTGGTAGAGTTTGAGTTGTCGGGCACAAGGAGGAAGAAAACTGTGGCAGAGCCGCAGACGCCCACCTTAGACAAGATAGTAGATACAACCGGAAATAGAGCTACAACCGAGGCCGGGTTCACCCCTTGAACGTGCCCTCTGCATGTAGAGTACCAGGAAGGTCGATGGAAGCCACGGATAGAAGTCAGTAAGCAGCTGATAACGGGCTGGATTTCACGAGATCAGCGGTTTATAATTACTTGCACGATACACACCAGCGGCCACAGAAATTTACTTGACCGCACTCCTAATACGTTTGTCGCTGGCAGAATGGTATGTACAGTATGAGTAGCAAGAAACAACAGACATAGCTAATGGCGACAGCTGATTTATTAGCTTTGTCCATCCTAACAACGAGGTCAAGGCTTCAAGCGGTGAGCAAGTACACAGTCGGTCCCACCAAACGCAGTAGAGGAATCTGAACGAAGTTGGAGATTATGATTGGCGTGCGTCATCTGAAAACTGTTCCAATGCAGCACACACACCTGATGCTTTGAGATGGCAGGAAGAGTTGTTCACCAGTCTTGCTGCGTTATGCTCGATGCAAACCGCAGTGTTCGTGCTTGTCTTCAGTTTGAGATGACTGAGTGAGCGACTCGAGATTCCAGTAGAGATGAGGGCGCAAGGGCTTGTCTCTCTAGGACACATGTCTGCCTTTCTTCCTATTTGTTTTCATCCGGATACACTATTCATATGACAATCTTGCTAAGATGGTCAGTGGTTAGAGGACTATACTCTCTTTAGAAGATAGGAAGCAGTAGGACCGATAGATCTAATCTAGTTCCTTCCTCGCTCTCCTGCCGACGTTTTCGATCACCTGCACCTTGCTAACTATTGTTTGACTAAGGAAATGATAAAGTGAATAGATAGGAAATATCTAATCACACTACCCAGCGGGCCAACAGGTGCTTCCATTTTCCTTATTCACGGATCCAAATTCCTTACGGCGGTTAGCTCCTTACTGTCACTAACTGTAGACTTCTTTGACGAATTCAAACTGTTGAACGTACGATAGGATTTACCGCGAACCCAATAACCGCAGAGCGGAAGCAGACAATCGCATCAAACGAAAATAATTCGTTGGCGCTGGTGGGATATCGTGGCGAGTCTTTTCCGTTGATCCGAGTGATGTCTCTTGGCCTTATGCTTGCAAGTGCTTTTAATCTGGTCCGCAACAAAAACCTAGGCTGTAATAGTGGGAAACGCATCGCTGTCGAGTTTTCTTTGCATATCGATCTAAGAACGTCAAATGTCACCTACGTAATGTGTGACGTTCTTCAACTAGTCGGTAAATCTATTCGAGTGTTTCTCCAGTTCATGGAAGGCAAATCAAGCATAAATTCGTCCTTTTCTACGAGGACAAGCTCTTGACTTGGATAGATGGTAACTGTGGAGGATGTGAGTGGATCCGCGGGGACTGTCGTGGAGTTTCACTCGGTAAAATGAAACTGCGACCTCTGTGAGGAAGGAAGCCAGAAAGGTGGTCGATCGAGGCATGGCAATCTGAAGTAGATCTATAAACCACAGACTATAACGAGGTCGAAGAGACTGATCATGACGAGAAACGGACGGTTTGAAAACCTCCGGATGAATCAGTGACGGACTATCAAGTGAAGAGGATGTACAGAAACCTGGATGCTTTATAAGCAGTGAACCAACAGTACTTTCATCGCGGATAGTTGATATACAATGGCACATGGCACGTAGATTGGGGAATTTGGACAAGTCAGCAACAACGCCCACATTCTCACTCGATGATGCTGATGGTGCCTCATTCCCGGGCTTTTTTGTGGGTCCCAAAGGGGCCAGGGGAATTGGATTGGAGTGCGTACGGGATCGAGGTGGGCTGGGTCCGCGTAGGACTAATAGGGAGGGCAGTATGGTTTCTCTAGCCTCTGCGCTTCCGCTGAGGTGCGCTCTAGAGCGGTAACAAGGAAAGCGTGGTGAGAGTTATCGGTTGTTCTCACGTCGAGGACTGCTGTTCTTGTCGCGGCTTGAGAACTTTACTATACCCATGAGAAGTGTAGCCTCTCCCTCCTTCCGTCAAGCAGGAAACTTAGAACGATTCCGAGATCCTATTGCTTATTTCTATTGCTACATGCGGCAAGACTTGCCGTCGGAAAAGTGGTGTAGGCAGTGTAATTCGTCAATCGTGCGGATGATAGTCTTTGAAGAGGTTGGTCATGCAGACGCTTTCTTCTTATATTCAAGCGCACCGGTTGTCTTGGATACTGGGTACTGCGAGTTCTGTTGTTTCGCAGATGCGAGCGTGTCCTTGCCTTTCAACTGAACGTATACGCCTAGTCATGGTGAACTTCCGGCGATTGGGCGTGGACGCTGGAATCTAGTGATTTCGTGAAGTTCACTAGCCAATGCTATAATGGCCAAGAAGTTATGGGGGGTTCCAATTGGAGCAAAACGTCGTTCAGGACTCCCGTCACCCGCAAGCTTGAGGAGTCTGTCAAGTGGCTTGTTGCCTGGACTGGGAGCAAATCAGAAAGAGCGTCAAACTCGGCTTGCAAGATTTATCATTTCTCCGTACAGTCGAAACTATCGGTAAGAATCAGCCTAAACTGGAATGTCCACGTGCACAATTCATCACTATTTTGAGTTGTGGTAATTGAGTGTCGATTCCTATGTCGCTAGTACGCTCAACGCATTTTGACTCGCTTTGCAAACATGCTTGGGGATGCTACGAAGCTTACTCCATAAATTCTCTGTTGGGCATTAACTGCAGGTTATGGCAGTACTTTCTAGTTCCACTGGTCTTTTACTCTGCCTGGGTATCGCCTTTCGAGTTTGGTTTCCTCCAGGCTCCTCGCCCTCCACTCTTGGTGATCGATTACACCGTAGATTGTTTCTTTTTTATCGATATCATACTCACGTTCTTCGTGGCTTACCTCGACAGAACCACTTATCTGCTTGTTGATGACCGCAAAAAAATCGCTCTGAGGTACATCTTCTCGTCTACCCCTCACGCGTTTTTCCTAAAGCCAAATACGCGGTGCAAAGCCCTTCACCTCGATTCAAGCGAGTCCGCATTACTACAATCTGACTGTGTAGTGTACGATGCTAGCTAAGAACGTCACTTAATACATGTATCCATCTAATGTCGGTGAATGAGTGAGTTTCTCAGAAAGAATATGGTAGCCAGGACTCAGGGGTTCTTGCATTCTGAAGTAAACGAGAGTAACAGTGACATTTGCAGCTCGAATGCTTCGTAGGAGGATTATTACCAGGAACAGAGGTAAAGTAGAGGAGTGCGACATGATAGCCCTTTGAAGTTGGCTTCCCTTGTAATCATGTGTTAGGGCTAACAGAACAAAGTAGTACTTGCTGTGTCCTCTTTCACGGGATCCGGCCGATGAATATTACTGATGACAGGACTTGCCAGATATGTGTCGTCATGGCTCGTACTCGACGTGGCGTCCACTATCCCTTTCACTCTGCTTGCTTTCATCTTCACTGGGGAAATTGGAAGAGGTTTTACATACGCTTTGTTGAATATGCTGCGTTTATGGCGACTGCGCCGAGTGGGTGCTCTTTTCTCCAGGTTAGCACTTTAAACCCTTCAGGAGATTATTTCCTTTGTCGCGTATCTTGGTTCTTGCGAGTTCTTGTTATACCCTTGCGGAAATAGAGGCAGATGAGGTCGGGCAAACGTAGGAATGAATTGGACTGTCCCTCACCGAAAAGGAGTGGAAGAGCTTGAAGTCTTATGACCGTTTAGGAGATCGAACTGTGCAATTTCCAAGGACAAAGTAGCGGACTTCTTTCTCCACAATTGTTCCGAGTCTGTCCAGAAAAGCTGGTCGGTATGGTCGTTGCACTATAATTCTGTAGATAGGACAGGAAATTAGACTTCGAGTCGTCGGCCTCGGAAGCGGGGTGTGTCTGTCTCCCATGTTGAATTGCGCAATTAACTGCATAAAGTAAAAGTGTCTGCTCGGCGGTTTTGGCAGAATTGAGAAGGATGTGCGCTTTAGCTACTTCTGGACTCGTTGTATAAAATTCACATGCGTAAGTACAGTGCAATACTCCGTGTTGAGGACATACTTCATCTTGCATGGGATGCATCTTCAAGTTGGGTCATTTTTATGCTTGGAGGGTTCACATTTGGTCAGTTACTTAGTTCAGAGACAGTAAGAGAGGAATACCATAGAAAAATTTCAGTTCTAAGTAGTTTATCACCTCGCTTTCAGGGGTTTCTTTTCCGCCTTTTGAATTCCTGCTACTGGATTGTAAATTGCAGGTCACTTTGCTCGCGGTACATTGCGCTGGATGTTTCTATTATCTGCTCGCAATTCGGTACCCCAGATCCAAGATCGACAACACCTGGTTTGGTTCGCAGCTGCCGCACTTTATTGAGCAGTCTTTGTCAAGGCGATATGTGGCTGCCATGTATTGGTCGATGACAACTCTCACCACTGTAGGATATGGTGACCTTCATCCAGTCAACACCAGAGAAATGATCTATGTTATGTTCTACATGATGTTCAACCTAGCATTGACCGCTTACATCATCGGCAACATGACCAATCTTATTGTTCACGTCACGGGCCGAACTAGAAACTATGTAAGTTCCTACAAGCATGCCTGAGCTCCAAACTTGTAGTCTATTCCAGATCGATTGAGCTTCAGTCTAGCAAACAAAGAACCTAGGTTCCTCTTAACTCTTTCAATGACCTAGCTCCGATGTCAGTTGAAGCGAAGTAAGTGTGTCGGTAATACTTTTACAAGGTTCAATCAGCTTGCTGGAGCGGTGCACGCCTATCTAAGTGGGTGTTTTTCTCACTGGCACTTATATTTGGCTCCCAAGGAAGTCCTGACACGCACATTGCCACGATTCGTAAATCCTGAAAGAATTTACTGGATATGTACACTCCTAGAGGAACAGTTGGTCTGATTGTGTTGCAACGTTATTTTGCAGCGCGTTGCCGTACAATCCATCTTAGATTTCTCTGTACGGAATCGTCTTCCGACATCGTTACAGGAGCAGATGCTGGCACACATGCGACTTAAATTCAAGACTGAAAATCTTCAGCAGCAACAGATAATGAGCAATTTGCCGAAGTCCATCCGTGCTAATATCACTCAGTATTTGTTTCTTCCCACGGTGGCGAACGTGTATCTTTTCCAAGGCACGTCAATAGACTTTCTGCATCAGGTGGTGAGTACATCAGTCTAGTCTGGAACACAAAAGATAGTTAAAATAATTTATCCGGGGAATTAAGTATTTTCGATTGGTTCATATTAGAAACTGAATGTTGTGAGATGAGTAATTGCAAATTACAGTCAGTGGTGAGTCAGTGTGAATACATAAAAGAAGACTGCTTGTGTACTCTGATGGAGCTTTCCAGTATGATAGTACGAGGTTGAGGCTCATCACATCATATTTTCTCAAGGACGTGGATGGATTGCAGAGAATGTAAAATGCATATGTTGTTTCGCATCCACTATGGAAGCTCGATCTCTTGCTTACGAGATGAAGTGTAAAACCAGCCTGCTAATCTATGCCCTTGCTTGGCTGGAAATCTCAGTTTTAGCCAGATAAATCATAGGAACCCGACCGGCAGAGAGTTCTTAGATAGAGCAGTCACTTGTTATGAGTTGTAATATGTGTGTGAGACTCTGATGTTATCATGTAACAGTTGGGGAACGTAGCTGTAAGCTCGTTTCTTGGCCTTCAGTTTTTTTCAGATCTGTCGTCGTCCTCGGTTAAGTGAAGATGGTTTTACGTAGGCATGCACTGCGTGTGTTCATGATAGTTTCATATAGCGTAATTATGATAATTCTTGAGCCTTTGTGACGCAATAATATGAGCCTTCGATAAGATAGTCTCGGCTTTTTGCTATTGGTAGTAGTGAACTCCCTCGTAAAGCAGGGTGATTGATCCACTAATTGATATGGGTCTATAATTGTCTGAAAGGTCACAGAAATGAAGGCCGAATATTATCCACCGAACGAAGAAGTCATCATCCACAATGAGTCTCCCTCAGAGTTTTATATCGTTGTCTCAGGAGCTGTGGTAAGGACAAAGTTTCTTTGTGTGGTACGTTGTATTGTGCGTGTAGTGTTCGCTATGAGGGGCTGATGTCTTTCTGGATCTCCGTCTCCTTGTGTATTTCTCGAAGTCCTTTTTCATCATATGGTCTCCAGTTCTCTATGGCGCAAGGTTCTGGGCCGTAGCTTATGTAAAGTCGTACAAAGTTTTAACTGCTGATCACTTGACCCTGTCTTGTGTGCTCAGGAAGTGCTCATGGTGAAAGACGGAAACCTTGAGGTATTCAAACATCAGGCTTCTTCTCGTTCTGTTGATTTGTTGAGCTGTAAGTGCTAAGTCAGGTCCAGGATGTAATATGTCGGGAATTGTAATAGAGTGCATGGTATCGGATCTGGTTTAAGCTGTGTAATTGACCATTCCCGGATTAGGGTTCCTACTCGAGACCATTCAGAAGATCGTTCGTCAGATCTATTATGAGAGGTATCCTGCAAATACGATTCGTTTGATAGAAATCTTGAATAGATCTCTACTTGGGTGGATTGCTTGAAAGCGGTTCTCAAGCTGTATGCTTGTCTTAAACCGCTTGTTTAGGTGGAGTTGAAGTCAGTGGTGCTGGTTTCATGGATATAATGAGCGATTGAGATTTAAGTCGCGTGGATCTTTCCGGGTCAAGAATCCGTCTATCCTTTTGCAGTTGATGGTTGTCAATAGACTAGGTTTGGAGTAATACTGATTAGTTATGAAGTAAGCAGTTTCTGCTTTTTAGACTGATTTCCATGTATTCTCGTTGTTTGTGGTTGAAATGGGCGGATGCAGATGCTAGCGAAGTTAGAAGATGGAGATCTTGTGGGTGAGATCGGCGTTCTCTGTTACATCCCTCAACCATTCACTGTACGGACCTTGAAACTCACGCAGTTGCTGCGCTTAGACCGAGCGAAATTCATCAGCATCGTCCAGGCTAATGTTGAAGATGGCCAGAAAGTTGTAGACAACATGCTCCAGGTTTGGTCCTTTCTTTCGTGGTGTACGATTTGAGGGAAATCTCAGGGTGTCATGGCATTTCACTGGCTTTAGGCGATTCTATAAATTTATGTAGAACAAACGCTGGGATTGTAAGGGTTCGTGTTGTAAATACAGCACAATGCTCCAAATTACTGTTAGCTGTATGAATGATAGTATGGCTCCTCCATATGCAGCATCTAAGAGAAGCCCCTGACAGGCGCTATGGAGGTATGGCCGAGGAAATCGAGGACTTACTGGCACAAGGCAGGGCAGAGATTGCTTTGAGTTTACACTACATTACCAGACAGGGCAACTTGCAGCTTTTGGAACATCAGCTGAGTCTCGGAGAGGATCCTAATAAAAGGGATCACAAGGGTCGAACTCCTCTGGTGAGAATCGTTTGATGAGATCTCCTGCTATTATTCTTTCGATCTTTGCTTTTGATTAGGCTATACTGCCCTAAACGACATTTCCTATCTGTCTCTCTTCTTAAACAGCACGAGGCTGCAGCGAAGGGTTATGAGGAGTGCGTACGGCTTCTTCTTGAGTATGGCTCCGAACCGAACTATCGAGGTGGGTTCGGTAGATTCGAATACGATGCCTCTTAAGAAAGATACGTACACCGGAGACTCTTTGCGAGTGGTTTAACAGGCCGGGTTGTCATACAGTACTTGTTGAAGACTTCTGTACTCTTGTTTGGAAAATGCGTTGGAAAATGTGTGGTATCTTTTTCCAGGATCAGATCATGTTTGACAACTGGAAAACACAGCAGCGTTGCAGGAAACCTCACATTTTAGTGGGATTGCGTAACAACCAGAACTCCAAACAGAGGATGATAAGACCGGATCTCTTCTGTATGCAGATAATGATGGAAGCATTCCTTTAGCTGAGGCAATTTTGGGTGGTCACCGGTCTTCTGCTGAACTCTTATATGAAAATGGAGCTCGGTTAACACCTGAAAGCAGTGTCGGCAAGCTCTTCTGTACAGCGGCTTCAGAGGGCAACCAAGTCCTTCTGGCGGAATTCTTGGAATATGGCGTCGATGTAAACATACTCAGTTCTGATGGATTGACAGCACTGCATGCTGCCGTGGGCCAGAATCTGAAACAGACAGTCGAGTTTCTCCTATTTAAAGGCGCTGACCCGAACATTCCTGATAGTCAGGGTGTTACTCCATTAGCACTTGCTCAGCAAGAAAACTTTAGTGAACTTGTTAGTCTTTTTGCGGAAATTTCAAGCATGAACGGGATTGATGAGGGTGAGGTCAGAATTAAGGAGGTTGACTTAACGAGACACAGGTTCGAAAAGTCGGTATCAAAATTTGAGACCGATAGAACTGTGCTGAAATCAGTCATGAACAAGAACATGTACAACCTGCAAACCAGAGACAGAGTCAGTGGGTATAACTCCCTTCTGCACTTCGTCAATAAGCCCCCTCAGACCAAAGAGGACACCGGGCTTCTTTCCTCGGGAGGCAGACCAAAAGCTCCGTGGAGAAAGAGGGTTACAATTTATCGGCATCATCCTCAGAGCATAAAAGCACGGACTCAGTTAGGAAAAATGGTACTGCTCCCGGATTCTCTTGACGAGCTTTTCCGTCTTGCTGGTAATTGACCGACTGCAAACTTTTGATTGATTCGAGACTTTTGATTTGCCAGCTTTTAAGTTCGAGTTCTTTGTTGTTTAGTTCTCATCCTCTATATTTGCACAATTGGGTTAACTAGCGCAGTTACTGCTGCAGTAGCAGCTGCATGTCGAGTTGATACTTGCCGAAAGTCTTGTTACAGCTGCTGATTCGGGAGACGTTTGTTTATTAGGGACTAAGTTTCACAGTGATCCGACGAGAGTTCTTACCGAAACTGGGACTGAAGTTGATGACATCCGCGCAGTACGAGACAATGATCACCTTTTCGTTGTAACTGAGGATGAACTTAATGATGCACCAGTCGAAGGTCAGTCATCCCTTCTGTTATTCACGTCCTGTCATTTTAATATTCTAACTATCAACTTAATCACAGTTCGCTTATCGTTCCAACAACCTCTTGTATCAGTTGAAGGAAACAGGGCTGAACGTTGACCAGTTACTGCAAGACGTGAACTCCTTTATTTATGTTCCGAATCATCTTAGGATTTTTTATCTCCATGGTTATTCAGCCTTCATAGATCTGTTAAGGCAAGCTCCGTACTCTCCTCCGACATACGTTTGATACGTTCCTTGATTCTCGTTGCTTTTCTTCATCCGAGTTATAAGACCCCACTGGAAGCCGAAGGTGATCTACGTACCTTCATTCTGTGCGATCAGTTTTTGCCAGAAAGAGCTTACTACAACGAGCAGGACCGCCCCCACTGCCCGCACCTAACTTGTATGCCTTTATTCAGTCGAAATCTTGTGTCTTTTCATTGCACGTTTTTCATGGACGTTTTGTTCCTGCAAATAAGCAGTATTTATGCACTGCATGCAAGTGTAAAGGTTTGACGCGTTTGTTTTGAGTGTGCGGCTTCTTCGGACCTTGCTAGTACTGGCGGGAGTTTGGTACTAACTAGGAATCTGCTAAGTCTGTTTGTGAGTTGACCTACCCTGTTCTGATGCTGAAAACTTACGCGTAAATATATACGTGTTTGTCTTGCAGATGCGCCTCAAGTGCCTGCTGGTTTATCGGAGCTCATTTCTCAGTTGCAAACTGCTATTTCTACTTTAAACAAGGAAAGGCGGGGATAAGGAGAAGTTTTCATCCCTAGATGGGTGCATGGTCCAGGGGCAAATCGACATGACAAAGCACATGAGCACTTTCGCTGCACCCGAGTGACACCCGAGTTTCTCAGAAATTGTCACGGATGAGAGTATTAGGAGAGATTACATTTTAATCTACGTGCTGGCAACCACCTGGTAACGTTGTATTCAGATGTATCCTTGCTCAAATGTAGTACCATTGGAAGACGTACATAGAAGTAGGACCAGTAAGCCACTCTTTGAGTTTGTGGGTGAAAGAGAGCTTTACGGTTTCGGGCAACCGAACAACATATGGCAGCTTTTGCAGTCTCATTCTGACGGAGAGGACTGTCCTTAATCACAAACGTACGTTATTGTTAGTTGATTCAGATACAAGAACTTCTGTTCCCTGAACCAGACGTACAGCCCTTCCTTTTCCTCGAGTAGGTTGCATAGTTTTTGGTAGTCTCTAATACTTAAAGGTCGAGAGATCTGGATTGGTGCTCGCTTCTGAGATTCAGCGTGCTGTCTGGTGGCAGCCAAGTTTGTAAAACTGGCATTCAGTCAAAGCTGCCAAAAGGAAAAAGAGGAAGATGCAGACTTTGGTTGCGATGTAGTACTAATTATGTCTGACTATCAGAGATCCATACCTGCTTTGTATGCGCGATATCTCATGGAAATGCGAAACTTAACAGCTGAGATCGTTGAGTCCATAAGATACACAGTTGGAGGATCACACTTGGCAGTTTCACAGGTCTTCATGGGTCGTGGTGGTTCTGACATGTTGGTGCAGCCTTCGATCCTGTCAGGTATCTAGCTCTCGTTACTGTCACAAATCAGCGGCCAATTAGATATATTTTCTCTTGGATAGAGTTGTTTGTACACAAAAGTTTGAAGCTTCTACCACAGGAAGAATAAGGGCAAAGTAGCCATCATGGATCTCAATTGGCACTGTTCAGTCGAAGAACCATGAAAGCTACAGTCTGCTGGTGGTTGAAGAAGTCAGAAGATGTTTATCAGACGGTCCCGTTTTCAATACACTAGAACTTGAGTGGAAGTAGATAAAAGGTCTTCATGGTGAGTATGTATCAGCTGCATGGGAGTAAATCTCTGCCTCTATTGCTCAGAACTCTAGATTGTTCCCTTTTTACATCGAGCCTGCGTACCAGAAAGAGACTACAATGGGATTTTAAGGTCAGAAGCCCTCGAAGTCTTCGATTCATTGCGATATTTAGTTGGGTTTTCTGTTTATCCGGAGTCGAAGAGGACGAGAACAAAGTAATGATCTTGGCCTGGACCTTAAGTCAACTTGCACATCTCGTTTGTTTGTCATAATATCTAGAAGGCGTTGAAGTTTCGTGCTTGTCGGGGTTCGGTACAAGTTAAAGTAGGCAATTTGACAGCTCATTCATAGTGATCAACCTTCCTGAACGTTCCTCTGCTTTCTGCACGTGAACCTTAGAGAACTTTAGAGAATTTGTTATCATTTGGGATCTGTCAGGACCTTCAGTTTCGCCGATAAAATCACCGATACTGCTTGTGCATACTATCTAAGGTTTACAGTACAAGCTCATGAAGAGCATTCTATCCATAAACACCAGCTTATACCCTACCATCTCTCCGAGTACCAACTAACGCTCACACCTCTCGATGACCACGGGAAAGAGTTGGAGCAAATCTAAGGCCTCATCCATGACTGTCACCCGATCGTTTGCAGGGAACTTCTGTTTATATTTGGAGAACATTTCAGACGAACTTGCGGCTGTAAATACAACTCAGTTTGGTTCCTGTAAGTAAAAGTTTTACTCTTGAAGGAACATCTCTGATCCGATGAACCGTGTTATCTCAGGTAGATCAATCCATACAGTAGCAGGCACACAGAGAAAGAGAGAGAGAGAGGTAGTGATAGACTTGAACTTAGCTCGATAGATTGAGAGTGTGTACAAGTCTCTAGAATCAGCATTTAAGTCCCTAGACAGACAGCGTGTAGTTCATTTTACAAGCTACTAACCCTAACGGTCATTTCCAAGATCGGTGCGGAAAGTAACAGTCGGGTCATCATGGCCAGCGCAAGGCAAGCACTACGTGAGAAGTTACGCAGCAATTTCTAACAAAACGGTATAAGCATAAATAACCGTTTGAGTCCATGTGTGAAAGGAAAAGTAGGAAAAGACACACAGTAGATTAGAAGTATAAAGAAGGATTTCTTCAGACTATTTGGGAAAAGGACCAGGCAATGGCTTCCTGTTTATAAGGGGAGAGGTGCGAAGGACGATTTATGTAAGCCTCCTAGCTTCGAGGGGCCTTTGGATCTCGCTTTTTGTCAACTTTTCCTCTTCTTCTTTCTTGCAAGTTATATGCCCAACTCCAGGTCGTGAACCTGGACTCCCTCGCCGGTGGCGTCTATCAGGGTGGCACCTTGCATGGCTCGAGTGCAGGAATTTCATTTCCAGGCCTTTTCGTCAACCCAGAGGGGTCTTCTGGATCTTGAATCCTTCCAGAAGCATAGAGTCTATCTCTGTTGCATCCATGAATGTGATAAGTCGTGTCGCTAAGGTATTAAATAATCTTGTTGGGAGTCGCTCCTTCCGCAAAGTACAAACCATTTCTATGGGTGCGTCGCAAGTCTCTGTCGGTACGAAGTATGTTCTCCTTGTCCTTGCTCGATGATCTGGCTAGCCTTTCTTCCCTGATACAGAGTATCTGCAGTGTCCTCAGACGGTGTTCTCCCATTCCAGTTTTGAGTCCGTCGGATTCATGATTGTTACAGAAAGCAGCTGGGTCCCATGTGCTTTTACCAGCAGAGGGTTCCATGTTGCAGAGGATTGCATGTAGATCTCGTATAGTCAGTTTTGAGTCCAGAAGCTGCAAACGAGGCAGACTACACTGACCGTGACTGCGGCTCTTCTCGAAGACCACAACTTGGCATCCCTCAGCTTGCAGGTCTTTACTACGGTAATACCTTGCAGGTAGAGTACGGTCCTTCACTACTGTCCGGCAGTCTGGCAGGGCGCACCACATCTCGTTTCACATTTTCGTCGAAGTACTTACACGCACAATCACAAGATCTACAGGTTCTTCCATCGCGAGCTTTCATATGCATTCACTCTTGTGGTACTCGAATAAGTTGCTGTTTAAGTGTGCCACTACGCATGGAGCTTCCCAGCAGAAGAAACCTGGTGAGGTTATAGGTTCCAAAATGATCGTATGGTTCCAGTATGATTACTGACAGCTTAAGACTATATGAGTTTTAGCAGCTCTAGTAAGCATACGTTTCGATCATACTACCTGTGGTGTACACTTGACACCGAGATAGGGTAGATTCTAGCCACTTATTAACTCACATGGACACTATCAACGTCACAACTCTAACTCTGTCGAACACTTTGATGAACGTTGCGTATATGTGTTCATGCCAGCTGCAGGGTTTCAGTGCTCCAGATATGGACTTTAGCATCAGCGGCCTAATGCTGAAGAGGATAGTGTCTTTCCAACTTATCACAACAGATCTCTTCAAGTAAGAATCAGCGATATGATTCTCAAAAGAAGAATTGAAGCGTGATGGTGAAAACAAACATAAGAGATTCTTGTGTAGTATCGCCTCAAGCTTCTGCTGAAGTGCTGGCACGCGATGGCGTTGGTAGAAATGTCCATTAAGTTCAACGACTGATACAGAAGGCTTGGAGTATTGTAGTGAGTGAAATGAGTAAATATCTAAATTCTGGATACAACTTGTTGCAGTTAACTGAATTCTTATGGTAAGACTTGACGCCCTTCCACTGCGGAACGTACTAGGAGATATGCATCAGTATCCTCGAATTTCAGGACGAAGAACGATAGTCTTGAATCTAGTATATATATTCCAGAATGAACCATTCGATTTGAACTTAATTATCAAGGTACTTGTCCCCGGTATATAGCTTGTTGGTAATAACTTTCCTTTCTTACTGCAGAGTTGCAAAAGGAGGCATTAATTTTTTAATAAGGTAATAATAGAGTTTTTCGTCGAACAACCAGAATGATCATCACGACATCTGTGATCGATTTTTCTCTCCGTTAGTGTGATCATCACGACTTGGAGGTCTTTTGTGATGTTTTCGTCGGAGGATTTAGCTAGTCACGTTTCATATTCAAAAAATTTAAGTTACTGAATTATTTCTCATTATGCAGAAGGCACGAGTCCATGCTTATAATCTATCACCTGTCCAAACTGATGAGCCTCACAAACACTATACTAAGTCTTATATGTTTTCTTCGTCCTAGAAAGATTACCACTCGATCTAGAAGTAGAGAACTGGCCACAAGATTGACATCTGCATCAAGAGAAACCAACGAGCTTACACTCTACACCAGAAGAAGCATGGTAACCGACAAGTTTTGACAACCGATCTGTGTATTGTCACAAAGAGTCAGATTGCTAGAACAAGACTTCACATGTCTAATAGTAATAATGAGGATTAGGTTCATGCTAAACTCAAAAACTTATATCAAGTTGAAGGTTAAAGTGCATATGATATCCAACACAGATTGTAATTTCTATTACGATGCATATAGTTTTAAAGTTTGTAATATTGTTGTCAAATATACATGTTTGAGATATTTTGAATCATGCGATGCATCTCATGGGACGTTGTTTTTGTATGTTTCTTGATGGTTTTGAACCGATAATATTTTAAGATGATAAACAGAATATCATATCTACAATATTCATAAATTAAAATATTACTATCCGGTTGAAAAATAATAACATATCGAGACGTAGAAATAGATGCAAAATACTATTCGATCACAAATAGTACTAGAATGTTGTTGACAAATAACCAAACATTATTATTCGACGATTTAAATCTTATCTGCGTGAACCGAATCGTAATTTATCACTATTACGATGCCTATTATGTTTCATTTGGATGTGAATGAATGTACATACATGAGTGTACAAAACTAGTCCAATGAATTTTGTTGTGTGATTTAACCGAATCAAAGTTACAACTATTTTGTTTAATTTACATCCAAATGGTTCTATCGCAATGTTCATGAACATCGAGATCTCATAATTTGATAGATCTCGAGGTATATGCTTATATATCAAGATACTTCTTCTCCAACATTTTTGTTCAGTTTACATCAAATCGTAATATACATACATTTACGTATCTCCATAATATATTCAAGATAACACCAGTCCATTTAAACGGTCACTATCAAGTGATTTCTAATTGTAATATACCTTTATTCCAGGATAGCAATATCACATTGTTCGGTGTTTTGATTTTTTTCTTATTCTAACCTCTAACAGAATTGTAATATGCATATATTTATGGATATTCAATATTAAACCATTCCACTTAAGACCCACTGTTGATGTTATCAAAATTGTAATATCATAGTATTTGTGTATATCGGTATTAAATCATTCAACTGTATCATTATCGGCAGCACTGAATTTTAATATCTATGTATTTCGAGATATCAATGTCATACCATTCAACTAGAACCATCATCGACTGTCACGGAATGATAATATTTACATATTCTTGTATATCAATATAACACCATTCAACCATAGAACCATCGTCAACTGTCATCAAATGATAATATTTACATATTCTTGTAGATCAATATAATACCATTCAACTATTGAACGACTGTTACTTTATAACTGAATCGTAATATCTGCGTATTTGTAGATCTCAAAATGATAATATTCTATGTAAGACCGCATATTCTTACTGATGGATAATTGAACCAGAAGTTATACAACAGATCCGTTATACAAGATAATATCAGATAAATTCTTCGGACTGGAAGTTCAAAAATTCTGTTTACTGCATCTGCTTACACAATGTGGGTGTGTTTTGGTCTTGATGTACCAAGAAACAAAAGAAGATCTATATGTACAAAGCTATGCAGCGAAAGTTCTTCATCCTAGCGAAGCAAATCCATGGATCCATTGCTTGTCCAAGTTGATTGTTATGTTCTAGCTTGCAATGCTCATTTGCATTCCTTAATTCGCTTCTTCCAAGGTTGAGAACCCTTCTCCAATCTGGGGGGAAATAACAACTTGTTTGATTCTAAACAAGCTAGTGTGTCAGAATCTTCATAAATATCTCAAAATCATGCTCGAAGTTATTCCAAGAACACGTTGGCATTTGGCTTCGTCCTGGTCAACAAGATCATCACTAATACATCAAAGTTATCGTTAGTTATCAGAGTCCAAGGATTACTTGACGAGGTAATAACATGACGATTGAATACAGAACTTGTGGCATTGAAAACATAGAAAAAGATAATCTTGTCTCTTACAAGTAGAAGAGAATTCTGATAGAACACTACATGCACTATGGAATGAATGTACTAAATGCTTACAGAGCAAGTACATGTTAGATATGAAACATGGATAACTATAAATCCACATGTTTATGTAAGTCATGTATCTCTGTGATGCTTCCACATCAACCTTACCTTCCAAACATTTTCCCACGAATGCTGAAACCCCTTCCACCAAGAAGAGTATTCTCGATCATTCTCAATCTACATCACTTGTACTTGTAGGTCAGTGATCAAGGTCCTACACAAAATCTCACACAACTTGTGTAGTCTAGATCGATTACAACTATACTTATAGTCGTACTTTAGTTTTCACCAATGAGACTCAATTATGTTAGTCGTCCTTGACATCTCTAACACCGATTTTGCATATCGTGAGAACAAAGTATGATTCGGTTCACAAGAAAGTCAAAAAATGAAAAAATCGTTTGGAATAGCACTCATGATATATCTCATGAACACAACGTTCATAGTGTGTCTTTGCAAACAAGAAATGGTTCTCACATACAAGGATCAATGCATGCACGTTGAAACGTCTAGGAAACATGAGAAGAATTTTCTTTCTATACTCCAATGGAATGATGTGGTCCAAAACAGTCAAGCTTTCACATTTCCATTGGATATTGATAAAAAAAAACTTCTCATCGGCAATCTGGACATCATATGATGATATAACTCGATGCATCATCATTATCCTCAACTCCAATGTTGCTTGCACTTGACGTAAGCACAACATAGAAAAAGCATATAACAGATATAATTGTTTGGAAAAGCAATTCAGAATGCAGTCAGTTGACCAACGTCTTTGTTTGATACGTCTCACAGTATGTGTAAGCTTGTTTACTGAATGATAATAATGAGGTAAGAGGTCCATAATCCAAGTACTTATACTTTGGTACAAGGGCAAGCTAGGCCTGCGAAAAAGCATGAGCCCAAATAACTTGAACTAATTGTTGTACATATATTCATACTATACAGCCTAGTTCCAACAGTTCTTTGATCATTCCGAAAACGCATCCCAGATTTCTTGTAACTATGCTTCTCCGGGCTTTCTTTCTCTTCCCTTCATCAACTCCTAAGTTAGTCCCGGTGATGGTCTAGACGCATACACTCTGAAGACTTGCCCCACCACGATTTCTATAGCTAGCTTCAGTAGTTCTTAAGAAGGGAACACTATCGGCTTGAACGTTGTTTGGTTCACTTAGAATTGCCTGTTGTAATCACACTGGCAGTTCTCGTTCGCGAAAGCAGGTATTAATTAAGCTTAAGGGAAGAGGACTTCACGCGTGCCGGAGGAGGTATGAGAAAAGAGAACGAGCTTGCAGTATGTGTGTTGTGGGAAGTGACGTTGACGACGAGACAGAGACAGGTCAGTGCTACAACCGTAGAGATTCTGAAGCAGATGTTACTAAGATTTTCCAGTACTTGGTAGGTCCTTAAAGCACTTACTGTCGGGCAGGCGGTCCTGGATTACAAAGTTGACATCAGTAACTACCTTGCAGTTCAGGGGTAGGGGTAGGCAATATTCTTTAAATTTCTCTATTTCTTACTGTTCGAGTCGAAGAGTTCAGTTCTCTGCCTCCAAGAATAGTTCTGATTTGTTGGAATTACGACACCTGATTTCTCCAACGCCTATCTGATTTTTTGGGCTATTATTCCGTCATTGAAGATGTGAAAATATCACCAGTGGATGGTATAGGTCGTCCACCATATGTACAACCATTTTGTTTGGGAGACTGGAGTTGGTTTAAAGTAGTATTCGTTCAAATACCATGTTGATTGAACACACAATGGAAGGCTGGTCACGTAGGAAACGGTAGAGACGTGGAAAATGCATATGGGATTATTATTAAGGCATCAGACGAAGATCTGTGGTGTCAAGAAACCGACTCCTTTGTAAGTGTACAAGTGAGCCCTGTCTTGGATCCAAAAAGCTCTTTCTTAACTGTGGAACGAGGGAAGACGAATAAGCATCAATTTGCAACTCCGAGGTGTCCGAATAGTGGGAAATTTGAGGGAGTAATGTATGCGTATCTAGTATCTAGCTTATATGGATTCCATTTCCGAGTTCAGCGCTAGCGGCAAGGCATTGGGTCGCACCTTGATGATGTTCTACCGACGGTTCATTTAATCGGCTTTGTAAGTTAGTACTCTACGCTGGGAAGCTTTGCACATTCATATTTTCTTAACTGTCTCGCAAATGTATAGAAACACATCGCTATGTTTCTATACATTTGCGAGACAGTTAAGAAAATAGCTAGCGAAAGAGCTCTAGCAACGAGCTCCGTGGAAAATTGTTGCAGAACTTATGACAAAAGGAGAACAACTGATGAACTGTAAAATATTGTCCATCGGTGGACTTCTATTGATCGGCAGTTGCGCCGGATCTGGCTCAAGTATGTGTTGAAGGATAATAAGTTCACGTTCTTTCTCCTTTGACTATGACCTTTGACTATGACCTCTCAGTTCCTTTCTCCTTCTTCAATATCTGTTCGTAACTCTCTCTAGTGTAACTGCATTGTAACTCCTTCTTGTAACACCTCCTTGTAACTCCTTGTTCTCCGTTCATTCTCTGAGGCATCCCCAATGACCTCTACTCTGGAGATGATGACAAGTCTATTGTCTGATCCCTGTTCGCAGCTTCAGCTGTGGGTGAGCTCCTGCTAACTCTTGATGTTTCAACATGGTATCAGAGCAAGGCAGCGAGAAGCAAGAGAGAGAGAGTTTTTGCAAGGGGACTTGACAGGAGGAACGGAAGGTTCCATCTAAGAAAAGAGAGTATGAGTGAGGATGCAGAAGTACTCTTGACAGTGTGAGAAAAACAAGAATGTGGACAGTGTGAGTGCTCAAAATTGTTCGGATTTGAGACTATTTTACAGTTCCAGAGAGTTTGAAATTCGATTTTGTGGGGTTTCTGGAAGTTTTTTGACGATTTCAAGGGCACCAACTTAATGTGTCTTGTCAGGAAGGGTCGAATTAAGAAGGATATACCCTTTCTTGGATTTTTCGTGATGGTCAAAAATTACCCGAAATTCATCTTTGACCAGCATTTTGAGAGGGTTAGAGATGTTTTCTGCGAATTCTGAAGGCACTTTATCGGTAGAAAAAGACTTTGCCTTTTAGTAGGGATATTGGAATACCTTTCTAACGAAATCTTTTTCGACCGATTCTGACCTCATTTTGAAACTGTCAGAAACCTCTGTCCAACTTTGACCGTCGATTTGAAGGCCTTAGAGACCTTTTCTTGGAGAAACTAATATTTTCCGAGATCGACCCCTACCTCACACCTCCCGCACGTAGAGGTCCTACTTTCACTTTGCCAACACGCATACCAAGTTTCATTTCATTTGGAGACTGTTTGGTTAGATCAGTTTTGTCACAGTGTAAAATGACGTCAGTTACCATAACAGAGAACTTACTTTCTAATTCTCATAAGTTGAATACTTCGAACTACCCTATTTGGAGAGCTAGGGTATAGATCATACTTGCTGGATATGACTTGTGGAAGTTTGTTACTGGTTTACATGAGAGACCCATTGTTGCTGAAGAAGCTATCGTTTGGGACAGACGAGATCAGTTAGCACTTTCTGTTATCAAGATGACAGTGAAAGATGCTGAACTAGTTGATATCTTAGATACAGAAACTTCGAAAGAAGCATGAGATACTTTTACCAGGAAACATAAAGTGACGAAAGAGGGGAAGTTGAGAGTTCTTAAGGGTAAGCTCGCAACCTTGCAGATGCAAGAGGGTAAGAGCGTTGAGGATCATTTTATGACCCTCAAATCTCTCTTACAAGACATCAAAACCTTAGGAGGAAGAGTTGAGGGTTCAGAGGCTATACATTCGTTTCTTGAAAGTCTCCCTCCTGCTTACGAGGCATTTGTGAAAGCTATGGAGGTACGTCCTGGAAAGATTGAGATGGACGAATTGGAGAGTTTGGTGCTGCAAGAAGAAATCAATATCGAACAGAAGAACAAAAGAAAAGTAGCAAGTGACGAATCTGTTTTGCTGCACATCAACAAACAGAGGGGAAACTTTCGAGGGAAGAGGAAACCATTTCCTCCCAACAAAAGGTGGAATAGCAGTGCTGGGCCAGTCAACCAAGGAGGAGCCTCTTCGGCATATGCACAAGGTGACAAGAAGCGTAAGAATGAAACCTGTCATTACTGTGACAAACCAGGTCACTTTGCTCGTGAGTGCAGATTGAAGGCAAGACACGAAGGTATTGATAAGGACAAAAACAGAGTAAATCTTGCTCAGGCTAAGTCTCCAGAAGAAGGTAATGAGCAGCTGTTTTTTACTGCTCTGTACATCAGTAAGTTAGATCATCCATAGTGGATAGATTCTAGAGCATCTAACGATATCTCTTCCATTCGAGAGTGGTTACACAACTTTCAGGAGATCACAAGTGGACCAACAGTTGGTCTAGGAGATGGTGAGAGATATGAAGTTAATGGACAAGGTGATGTTCACCTCCAACTACCTACTGGAGCAGTATTTCGAGTTGAGGGAGTTTAGTACATACCTGGTGTGGTGCATAACTTGCTCAATGTTGAGAGGTTAGTCCAAGCTGGCTTTTACATCAACTTCAACAACAAAGGCTGCAACATACAAGACAGTTAAGGTGTAGAGGCAATGTGGTAGGTCATTTATATGAGCTTGAAGCTACTTCCTTACCTGAAGTTTTGCTTACTGCTACTGTACAAGAGAAGACAGATTTGTGGCACAGAAGGCTAGGTCACATGAGTTCAGATAGAATGAACTTGCTGTACAAGTTCAACCTAGTTGATGGAGTACAAAAATTCGATTCTTTGCACAAGCCATGTGAGATCTGCTTGAAGAGAAAACAGGTTCAGAAGAAGTTCCCTTCAGCAGCAAGAAGGGCTACAGCTCCACTAGATTTATTGCATATAGATCTAGCAGGACCCATTGACCTCCATCTTTAGATACAGCTGAATATTACTTGTTGATAGTTGATGATTACTCACGAAAAATGTGGGTGAGATTTCTGAGAAAGAAGAATGAAGCTTTCACACACATGAAAGACTTCACAATTGAAGTTGAGCTTCAGACTAGCAGAAAAATTCAAAAAATCAGGAGTGATAGAGGAGGGGAGTTTCTGTCCAAAGCAGCAGAGGTTTTTTACAAGTCCAAAGGCATCATACGACAATGTCTACTCAAGGATGGAGGACTACCAAGGAAGCTGTGGGCTGAAGCAGTTAACACTGCAGTTTACCTTCTCAACCGGAGTCCAACAAAGGTGGTGGAAGGTATGAGCCCTGAAGAGGCCTTCACAGGTATAAAACCTGATATCTCAAATCTTCGAGTTTTTAGGTGTAAGGCCTATGTACTTGTGCCTAGAGAGTTAAGGAAGAAGTTAGACGATTGCTCTAAACTTTGCACTTTCATAGGCTACTCTGAACAAACGAAAGGATACAGACTACTTGACAATAAAGAGAAGATTGTCATTAGTAGGGACGTTTTCTTTGATGAGGCAGATCATACTGCTCATCTTGAGGTAGAGAAGGAGACTACCACTACCTCCAATGGTACAAGTCTAGCTTTCAGATTCTCTCTTTCTGATATGTTACAAGATAATCAGTCTGATGAGAATGTACCAGCAGCTGTTAGAGGTGGTGTAGATGTTGATGTTGCTGAAACAGAACATATCGTGCACTCACCTGAGTTGGTAGTAGATCTAAGAGATCTTCTCACACAAGTTACAGTTCCAACTTCAGTACATGAACAAGTGCTTCAACCACTTCCGAATCAAGTAAGAAGATCTACTCGAATCAGGAGGCTACCTGCTCGACTTGCTGAGATGTGGTTGGTAGAGACGATTGATAATGCAGAACCACTGAAGTTCGAAGATGCTATGAAGTCTGAGAAGTGGACAAAGACGATGAAGGAGGAGTTTACTGCATTGCAGAAAAACGATACTTGGTTCTTGACAACTCTTCCTGAAGGGAAGAAGTTGATTGGAACCAAATGGGTGTTCAAAACGAAGTACCATGCTGATGATACAGTTCAGAGGTATAAGACTCGACTTGTAGCCAAGGGCTATCTACAGCAGCAAGGGGAGGACTATGGTGAGACGTTTACTCCTGTAGCAAAGATGAGCTCTGTTAGGCTGCTAATAGCATACTCTATGCTTCAGAAGTGGAAAGTATGGCAACTAGATGTGAAGAATGCTTTTCTGAATGATAAGATACAAGAGGATGTATACATTCAACAACCACAAGGTTTTCAGATTGCTGGAAAAGAACAGTTAGTATACAAACTTCGTAAAGCCTTGTATGATCTTAAGCAAGCTCCTAGAGCTTGGTTTACTAGGATAGACAGTTTCTTAAGGAAGAAGGGTTTCTCTTCTACAAGGGGAGATCCTAATCTATAAATCCTAGTTACAGCAAAAGAGAGAGTAGCGTTGCTGCTGTATGTGGATGATGTAATCCTTTCAGGCAGCGATGAAGAGGCTATCTCTTTAGTGAAGTTACAGTTATCTACAGAGTTCGAGATGACTGACCTGGGCAGACTTACCTACTGTCTTGGAGTTCATTTAGTCAAAGATGGAGAAGACCTGTACCTTGTACAGGATAAGTACATCAACGATACATTGAGAGAGTATCAGATGTAGGACTGCAAGCCAGTGCCTACTCCAATGATACTTTCGAAGGATTGGTCTACTCAGTATGGATTTGACGAAGCGGTTGATAAAACTGAGTACATGAGACTAGTGGGAAAGCTGATCTACTTGGTTGTAACGACCAGACCAGATCTAGCTTACGCTGTAATCAAGCTTGGCCAGGAGATGGAAGATCCAAGAATTCCACATTTGAAGGCAGCGAAACGAGTACTCAGGTATCTGAAAGGTACTGCGTTTCATGGACTGAAGTTTATTTCAATTACTCCTAAAGTTCTAACAGGCTTTACGGATGCTGACTGGGCAGGTGATGTCATAGACCGGAAATCAAGATCTGGTTATGCCTTCCTGCTTGCAGGTGCAGTTGTTACTTGGCAAAGTAAGAAACAGAAGGTTTCTTCTTTGTCATCCACGGAAGCCGAATATCTTGGACTGTGTAATGCAGTTCAGGAAGTCGTGTGGATAAGATAGATGCTGGAAGATCTGGGAGAGGTTCAAAGAGAACCAACTACCATATTCACTGATAACATGAGTAGCATTGCTCTTGCCAGAAATCCAGTCCATCAAGCGAGGACAAAGCACATTGAGGTGCAGGTCCATTTTATTCGTGATAAAATACAAAGTGGAGAGGTATGTGCCACTTGGGTACATACTGATGACCAACTAGCAGATATATTCACTAAACCATTGTCTAAACCTCAGCTTGATAAACTGAGAAATGACCTTGGTATATGTGAACTGCCCGTGATCTTACGAGGGGGTGTTGAAGGATAATAAGTTCACGTTCTTTCTCTTTTGACTATGACCTTTGACTATGACCTCTCAGTTCCTTTCTTCCTCTTCAGTATCTGTTCGTAACTCCCTCTAGTGTAACTGCGTTGTAACTCCTTCTTGTAACTCTTTGTTCCCCGTTCCTTCTCTGAGGCACCCCCAATTACCTCTACTCTGGAGATGATGACAGGTCTATTGTCTGATCCCTGTTCGCAGCTTCAGCTGTAGGTGAGCTCCTGCTAACTCTTGATGTTTCAGCAGTCTGTATATAACGGCTTCTTGAGCTGAAAAGAGGTCTTAAATCACAAGTGAAACGAAAGCATAGCAGGAGCAGAGGCAGCGTCGCCCAATACTTGCATTCAGTACTTCGTAGCTAGACTGAGATTTCGACGTCACAGAGGTTTCCATATTAGCTGGAAGTGGCTCCATTTACAACATTTGACAACATCTAGCCTTCAACTTGGCAATGTTCTTAAAGTTCAGCGCAGTCGACTTTCTTACCCAAAACTCTGCCCTTACAAATTAATAGCTGGTGTCGTCAAAGGCCGCGCACGGCCGTTGCTTCACTTAACCAAGAGCAGTTAGAGAGCAGTTAGTTCCCTGTACATTCTTTACATTCCCGTGGAATTCTCCGAAGGCAGGAAGAACTAAAAAGTGGTTTGGTAGGTGTACGAAGTCGAGGTGAGCTTCAAGCCGCGACAACCGGGGATCATAGAATTTATATAAGATCAAACGTTTAGCTTCAGGATCTCGCGCCAACTTCACTTAATGCTGGAAACTGCTGTAGGTGTTGCGTGTACGTGCTTATCGCCGAATACCGGGGTGTCAAAGAAACAAAGACAAGTTGGTAGAACCGTGTAAGGATTTAGATTGCACGTACCTGTTTTGTCAAGTTTATGGCTACTAGGTTCTTATCAATCGTCAGCACTAGTACTGTATGCTATGTGAAAACTCACATGAAGTAAGCTAAATATGCATAGAAAGTACACATATCGGCGGGGGCCGGATAAGGACAAGCGTGTGTAGCGGCTCGTTTTAGGGTTGGTGTGGCGCGGGTAAGTGGGGGTTGTTTTTGAAAATGGACGGCAATTACGCGTTTGGTGTTAGCACGTATAATCTTTTCGGCGGGCTGGACTTAATCGCTGTGGTGTTACGCGTATTAATTTATGTGCGGGGTGCCGTTACTCGTTCGGCGTTAGGACGGGGTGCCGTTACTCGTTCGGTGTTAGCACGTATTATCGCCGCGAGCTCGACCTAATCGCTGTGGTGTTAGTCGGTCGGTGTTGTCGTGGGCGTGATGATTTTGTCGTCGTTGGCTGCGGTCGATTGATTTCGTCGTCGTCTGTGCGGTGGTTGCTGGTCTTCGTCGTTTGGATCTGGTCGGTCATTGTTTCATTGTGCAGGTAGGGTCGCTGCGCGGTTTTTGCACGATCGGTGTGAGTGCTGCGCGGTTTGTCGATCCAGGTGGTTTTGCTTGTCGACCTTTCGGGTTTTGTCTCTGCTTCTTGTCCAGGCAGTGTGGTGCGCGTGTTATCCTTCTCGTGCAGACGGTATGGTGCAGGCGGTATGGTGGACGGTTTTTTGGAGGATCAGTGTCGTGCGAGGGCTGGTCGTTGTGTTGCACGGTTTCTCGATGGCTGTGTGCAATGTTCGATCTGGTTTTGGATGTGCTGCTGGCTGTACTCCTTCGGTTGTGTCCAATGGGTGTGACATGCACGGGGGTAGTCTGGTGGCGTGCTACCAGGTACACGTTTTGTTTGTTTTGTTGGCGATGGTGCAGAGGAGCGATCCCGAGGTCTGTGCTATCACTTTATCCCGAGGTCTGTGTTTTGATTTCTGTCTTCTGCAACGATGTCTGATGTTACAGAGGATTCCGAGGGTGTTTGTGAGGGTGAGGAAGTCGGAGAAACGGTAGGCAGTGCCGAGCAAGTGGGCACTGCTGATGAAACCATCGATCCCGCTTTGGATTATGAATTTTTGGATCTTAGCGGCGATAGTCCCCGTTTTCCTCCGTTGTGGTCTTCACCACCTATGCTTTCCTTCGATCAGCGGTGCCTACAGCGCAGTCGCACTTACGTATATCTGCAGTTGGAGTTCTCGCAGGATCCTCCGGTGTTTTTAATGAAGTTCGATTACGTTTTGATAGGGAGGACGTGTAGTCCCTGTGTTTTACACCCTGTTCCATTTCAATCGTTGGCCGGTCCATTTCGGTTTTTCTCCTATTCCCTGGATAACTTGTATTTGTACTTGCAGGACAGGCGGTTCTGGATGTTTTCTTATCCTGCGTATTTTACTCGTGCTGATGGTTGTTTAAGGTCTACTGTGCATGGAGTGTTTCGCTTTTATTGTCATCCTTGCGTGTGTACACAAGTGGACCTCGAAAAGAGTGTTGTAATGTGTCGGCATTTCTCCCCCTCTCCCAGCCAGCGATGTCTCTCCGCCGAGAAGCAAGGGCTAGGCGTCCCAGCCTAGAGGTTTCTGTCACTGTTTGTACAACCGGTCGTGACCTGGATGTTGCGTATTTTGCTGTTATTTCTGATTTTCTGAAGAAGCAATGTTTATCAGGCATATTTTCCATCGAGAGGGGTGGGTCTCTTCTCCATCTTCACTTCCAGGGTGTGATCTGTATATATGCCAAGTCCTCTGTGCAGGTGAAGAAACGAATCTATCAAGCATTGGGGTGGGACAAGGAGAGACCAGTCGGTGCTGAGGTTTGTATAAAGGTGCTCTCCAACAAAGGTATCCATACCTTTGTTGGAATGGTCGGCTATTGTCTTAAGGACGCGGACCAGGAGCATCACCAGGCTGTAAGTAAAAATATTAGTGACAGTATGCTGCAGGACGACAAGGAACTGTTTATGCTCATGGGGGCTGCCGAGACAAAGAATCGGGTGGAGTTGACATACTTAAACATTCTCCCCCGTGCACTGCAGTATAACAGGTACAAAAGTCGCAATCCTTTGTCCACTACCTTTCCTCGGTGTTTGCGAGCGATGCTGACGTCTGGCAAGTACACAGCATCTCCTCGTTGGCTGACCCAGGCAGGTATGCAGAAGAGCCGCTCCGATTCGTTATGGAATTCGTTCATAAGGCCCGAAGAGGTTACTGCAGGTGATATCGATTATATTTTTTTCTTCCGCGACAGTGGTCGCTGTCCCCATTGTTCCCACAGGTATTTCTCAGGAACGAGGAAGGAGCAAGCGGAGAGCGAAGTGGAAGTTCCAGGCGTCCCCGAGCAGCAAGATGTGGCTGTGGGCACTGAGAGTCCAGTCGATGAAGGGACCGATATGTTCACTGCGGAGCAGCTCCCCGAGTTTATTCCGTTGACCGATGCCCTGACGCGATGCACAGGACACGAGAGGGGCCTAGGTCACGTCGAGTAGACAGACTATTACATATACACACTTTTTTATCGACAGTGTGGTGTTGGGTCTAGGTGACGTCCAGTACACAGGCTATTACATATACAGACTTTTTATCGACAGGTTTTTTAGAGTCTTGAAGAGTAGACAGAGTAGTTTTTTGTACCAAGTGTTAACTACCACTGCGTACTGCAGCAGTGGCTGGAGAGTATTGTAATTTATATTTGTGTGAAATAAAGCCACGGGGTCACCGTACCCCTTTCATCTTCAAAAAACCTTCGCGGAAAAAACCCCCCTTCGCACATATAAAAAACGACGACCCCCCGTCTCGGCACGCCACTGGCGGACGGCAGTAAATACGAAGGCCACAAAATGAAGTGCAACAACGAAACTGGAATCAACTATAATGCAAGGAAGTCCAATGAAGGTATCAACGGAGGATTCTTCGTTCGACTTAATTTAATTGACCGCATTCCTTTACGGGCGCGGGTTGTTGTGATTAGAACTGCTTCACGAATCACGACCATCAATGTTGATGGCTCCGTCGGTGGTTCAAAGAAGCAGAGAAATATGCAGTTACGTGGCACATTACAGTTCTAAGGCCTATGAAACAGTCAGAGATAAGACATTGTAAGGTTCGAAGAGAAAGATCTTATCTTATCTCTGCCGAGATGATCCAGCAAATCACTGCTGCTGTGCAGTTAGTGTTTTTGAATAGATCAAGTGCTTTCGCTCATGAATCCTGATCGGCTAGACAAGGAGAGATAGCCGATCAGGATTCATGAGGACTTGTCTAGCCGGGGGGTTTAAGGGCCAGGACTCATTCTCCTTGTCTAGCCGGGGGCTCCATGATCTCAGCTCGGTGGCACGCGTGCAAATGCGGTCAGTGTTCATATTCGATTACTCCTTGGGTGGAATTTAGATGGAAGACCTGCGGGATGGGTGCGCACAGTTCAGGAGTGAACTGGGAAAGATACTCGGCTGACGATCAGAGCATGCAGGGGCATTCGCTGGTATTGTTGGCGATCTGAGCAGGGTTGAGTACCGACTCTCACTGTGGACCCGCCGCCCGCGTGCGGAGGTCTACCAACTTTAGCTGCCAATATATTAGTTATTCCTGTTCTAGAAATGATCTAAAACGGGTAGTACCATCCCTGGAACCGTCATCGGCGCATCGCTGTTCTGAAGTTTCCTGAACATGAAAACCTGAACCTTGCTGGGCCGCAATTAAACCGCAGCAGCTATATTAGCGGTGAGATACACCGCTAACTAGTCATTGTTATTTCTAACTCGAATTCCTATGCCGCAATTAAATCGCAGCAGCTATATTAATGGTGAGATACACCGCTAATTAGTCTTAGTTATTTCTAACTTGAATCGCGTTTGAAAATTACTCTCACTGATTCTGCGATAAGGGTGTATTGTATCAATTTTCATCACTAGGAAATGTATTTAGTATCAAACTGAGCAACATCATCTCAGCTATGTTTTGGACTTTTTATAACTTCATTTCGAGTAGACCCCATCAAGATCTATACAAATATATCACAGCAATGTGGATCTCAGAAATAAAATATTTTGAAATTTGAATTGCAAATTGTTCTTCAAACCAAATCTTATCTTTTACTGTGTCCAAAACGCATCATACAAGAACAGTTGTACTTCCATAAAATCTACATATACTCTGCATGCGATATCTTTTTTCTCCCATCGACTCTTATTTTGTCGCTGCCAACTAAAATATATTTGTCAGAAATTGATTCCGATTGTTAAAGAGAAGCAAATAAGAAAACTTCCCAAGAGAAGCTCTCGCCTCTTTCCTGCACAGCCCACTCAATGGGATGCGATTGTTCATGACAAGGGGGGTTTTTTTTTCCTTTGGACCCTTAAACTCGGAGTGAGGACCATTTCTCTCATCATTTGTTGATGAGAATTCTTGATCTTAGACGTAGGAGGACTAGAAGCATTTGTCAGTTTTGTTGAAATTTTTTTTCCTCTGTTCTAAGTTACTATACACTAAAATTTTTTCATTGCGCATTTTAGGATGTTTTTAGGAGTTTTTTTTGCTATTTTGTTTTTTCCAGGTCATACTTGTTTCTTTTTTCCACTCATTTGATAGTGTGGACCTCCGGATTGATATGTTAGTATTTTTTTGCACTTTTTTTTATTTTTTTGCACTCTAAACTCTCTCTATATCAATCTTAAGTAGGCCTAGAGCAATAGCTGCTGCCTTCTTTAACATCAAGGGTAGAGTACAACAAGACTCTCTGTGATCTATACACTTTGTCATGCACATAAACATCGCTGCATAACATACATCATTGTTAGAGATACACCACACATACACATAACACATGGAAGATGTCATACACATACACAAGTGTATCACAATCGTCCTCCTAACGATTAGGTCTCCCTAACTCCAGATGGCCTCATATCACAACTCCAGATAGTCTGATATCATCTTCGTGGGGGTAAGGATCAAGAGATCGGGTGCTACGTCGTCTCATCGTTAATGCTTGTATGCAATCCATACCACGCAAAAAGCTAATGGGCTATCTCTGCTATATACAACGAGGGCAAACCCATCGTCCAGTAGGAACGACATTGAGAGATGGAGTCAAACACGACATGTGCCAACTTCTCGAACAATCTCCACCAGCAGATCCACACAACACACACCTCAAGCCTGTGCGTACAACCGCTAAGCTTGGATCAACGATACCATCGATGTTTGGAAGATGACATGACATGCAATTACACACATGGTCCTTTCAAACAACATCATCATCACTGTCGGAGTTTGATACGTCTACCTAAGAAATCGTTGGGATTTTGTACCAATACATGCTATAATAATAAGGGTCTGGCTGTGGTTGTTTACACAAGAGGTAGGCTTCAAGTTAAAACGTGGCATTATAAACACTTACACAGGTCTGTTGGCTCCTCTAATATGTTAAGAAAATGAAAATCAAGACTAACTAGTAGTAATAAAATCAGACAATGAACTTTAACACTCAAGGAGAGGAAGCATATGACGGTTTAGTATTCAAAACTTCTCCTACATGTAAAGGAGGTCCTACAGAACACATATATGAACTTTCAGCCTGAGATCAGATCTGAGCACTGAGATATGGGCAAAAACGTTTTGAGTTAGAAAATTATGACAATTTTTGGCACCCAGATGGCTACTTTGACCTAGAACAGAGAATTTGTTCGATAACTTTCGATGATTCTTACAGGATTTGGAGAGTGTTCAGCTTACTCGTACTAAAACTCTCCCTCGTGGCTTTTTTTGAGTATGATTATTTAATTTACGCATAAATAGGATTTGAACCTATACAAACTTACAATATAAATCATCTTGCGTGCTGAAAAAGCTTTTGATAAGCCATCTTAAAACCTGTTCGTAAGAGATGGTCCAGTTTCCTTTTTGGATTGCTGCCATTCCAGAGGAACTACTAAGATCCATAAAGCTATAGCTCGTAGAACATCATAACGCTATCGCTTTCACGCCGCTTTTCCTTTTTCCCCACATGCTGCAATACCCGTTGGACTTTCCCTTCAAGGATAGTTATGTACAGCTTGGCCTAGTTCTTTACGGATTATCCTGCCTTAATTGTTGCAGATGCTTACTTATTTCTAATTCCTCATAGTGGGAGACCTTACTGAAAACTTGTCATTTTTTACTTTTATTTGCTTTAAGTTTGCAAATTTTTGGAGTGGTCTTTGTCAAAAGAATCACAATTTTGCTATGTATTTACCTAAAACCAATTCGATTGGAATTAAAAAAATTTTGTTGTTATTGTAATAAACATACTATTCACAAAGAAATAAAAAAACAAACCAATTACCAAAACCACCTATCATCGCCGGTTCGGCCACTCTCCCTATGATAAGTAAGCTCAAGGTTGAGCGAAAAGAATCAACGGGTCCAGGTCCGGAAAGGGACACAAAGGACGTCCCCACGAACCAAGGCCAAGCGTTCCAAATACAGATATACGCATCGCTTTCGAATCGTTGGTATATATTATTCATTGTGCACTTTACGCATCCTAGAGGATTTGAACCAATACCGGTAAACTAAGAGCATCTAAAGTAAGGATGGAGGTTATCCCGCCGTAGATATTTATGCTATGGTAAAATGGAGGCTACCGACGAGCTAAGTTTTTGCAAACGCCGTTTGGCCCATTCTGAAAAGAATATGATCATACAAAGTTGTCGGTATTCTCTAACAAACATAAAATCCAATGGAAATTTGTGCGTAGCGAAAAGAGCCAACGGCTCACTGGATACGGGCATTGTAACGAATGAACTTGGACACGAATCGACTCCTTTCTTTATCTTATTAAAATCTCAAAATGTTTACCCGCGTCAACGGCAAGATGCGCACCCCCAAAATGGAAGCAATGACCATTGGTAGTTTGGTGGCTTTGGGAAAGTGAATTTACAGTCAAGGGTCCAATAAGAAGATAATAGGCTCACTTGAAAGTGACCTTATCGAAAGTCAATTCTCTGACCCGAGGATTGCCAGGCCGGTCAACGCCCTTTGCCAACAGGTCCGAAGAGAAGCATTATGGAGGCTTGTAGGACAAAAAAATAGAAAAAAACAGGGCAGAAACTTCTAAGTTTTTGGAAAAATCTATATTTTTTGCTATTTTTTAATGCATCAAATCGGCTAAGCAACCCCACCCTACGGTTGGCACGTATAACCTCAGAGGGTTTAAGGGTTCTCTAGTTCCGGGGTTCTTTTATCCGAAAGGGGCCGTAAGGCTCCCGCTAGACGCTCGAGTACAAAATACTGTCCGACAAAACAAAGGGCCGGGGGGGAGGACTCGACCAACGGGAGAGTCCTGATCGAGGGTCTGGACCGCCAAGCTCGCCGCCAACAAGTCTCGCGGTGAACAGTTTATGCACGAGATCCATCCACCACTTCAACACACGAGCAATCCACCCTTTAGTATTTCCCTGGCCTTTTCTCATTCGCACTTCAACCGGTTTACTGGTAATAGGGACAAAAGGCCCGTAGCACGGGATACTTTCAGACAAAAAAGAGAAAAAATTGACAAAAAAGTCAGGTGTAACACACAAGAAACCAAAAGATGCTCGAAAGTAGTAATTTAAGGATCGAACCCACAGAGAGACAAGTAAAGATTATCCAAAAGTAGTAAACACGTGACAAAGGTGATTCTTTATAGTTGTCTTTTATTCTCACGGGCAGAAATCAGTCCCGGTAGAGATCAAACTCAGATCTATCCAACAAGACAGGGTTGATAATCCTGACAAATAAACATAACAGATAATGAACAGGTCAGGGACCTCAAGAAACAGGTGAACAACAGAGAAATAGAGCCACGGACGAAAATGTCACACGAGGAAGTACTGCTGAAGTGCTACTAGGTAGCCTCTAACACCATAAACGCTAAGTATCTTCACACTAAGTTACTTTCGCTACTACTGCTCTCGGAAAACTCTGGCGAAGAAGACTCTTCTTCCGCCGAAGTACCAGACTGAACTCCCTCCTAAGTGTTCCACCAAAGAACAACTTCCTCCGAAGTCAGCTTCGCCCAAAAAAACGTCTTCGTAGGAAATTAACTCCGCAGATGCTTATCTATTCTCAGTCCTCGCCATAAACGTTCTACTCTGATTTCAAATGTCGACAGCAAATCCTTCGGCACCCAGACTAATTCTTACTACAGCAAACTACGATACTTCGTAGATAAATCCCCGAAGAAGACAAAACACTCAATGGCTCCGCAAACTCAGGAAATAGAAAACTCAAAAATGATAAAACACATAGAGGTCCTGAATACGAACAACACAACGCTTATATACAGATTTTCCCGAAGATGACGGATCTTCTTCCTAAGAAGTCGGGAGCACTTCTGGTCCGTCGGATGAAGGTCCTGTGTCCGAAATGACACCAGGAACAACACCGCTTCCTAACGCTAGCTCTCTATCTATCTCGCAAACTGAGAACTCTACGGTTGCTCTAACCTCCCTAAGCTCCCTAATTACTCGTTGGCCTAGCCTAGCTACCCAGTTCCTGGCTGAAGTACCCTCCGCATCTGCAGCTAAGAACTCCTCTCTAACCTGACGAAGAAATCCCGACTCTTCGACATCCATCTCAACGGCGAAGTAGTTCTTTAGTACTGGCTCGATCCTACTCCGAAGTTGAGCGCTTAGTTCCTCGGCTTTGATGACGCGCTGCTTCAGATCCTCCACTTCCTTCGTCATGGCGGCGACAGTGTCTTGATACCTGTTTCGTTGCCCGCGCATGTCATCCAAATCCTTCTTCATCAGAGAAAGAACCTTCTCATGCTCTTTCTCGCGATCTATCTTCTGCCGAAGAAGCTCCTCCTTCTTTGATGTCGCAGTCTTCAGCTCATCGGTCCTCGTCTGCGTCTCCTTCTGGGCCATGCGAAGTGCACCCTCAAATTCTCCTTCTCTTCTTGCCAGTTATCTCGGCCGAAGTGCATCGTATGCACTAACTCTGCCAGGTTCAGCTTCCTATCGACGACTTTCTCATAGGTCCCACGGTTCGCTTCCAAGCTGTGCAGTAGCGGTACGACTACATCCTTGAGGTAGTCCGCCGAAGAAGCCAGTTTCTCGATCTCTCCTATCGTCGACAGAGAAAGAGTACTCCTCGGTGTAGTGTCAATGTCTTTCTCCGTTCGAGGAGTGTCACCTTCATCGGCTTCTCCAGTCGCTTTTTTGTCAGCTGGTTCATCGTCTCGACGCGGACTGTCTTGGTCATCTTCATCTTCTTTCTCGACTTCTGCACAGACCTCGGCATCTCTTCCAACGGTTTCTTCCTTCCACTTCTGCGGATCGGAGGAGAAACTTTGGTCACATCTTCGTCTTCGCCTGGAGTTATCTCTTCGGTCGCCTTCTCTGGAGCTGGTGTTGAAGTCGATGCCTCCTGCTTCTTTGCTGTCTCCACTGCTACTTCGGCTGGTGCTCCTTCGGCCTCGACTTCGTCGAAGAACTTCTCGAGTTGTACGTCTCGTGCTGGAGTCTGTACCACCTGAAATTCATCTTCCTCGGCGGCTGCGGTAAAGTCTAACTTCCTCTGCGCTTCTTCCGACAGCAGTCCCATCCCCATGTAGAACACCGAGACAAACGGTCCTATGTACACCAAGTCGTTCTCGTTCCAAAGCTTCAGCACATGACGATGAAAGATCCTCGCCCAATGTTCTCTTCTTCCGGCGAAGAGCTGCTCGATAAAATTGATTTGCCAATTCGACATGTATGTCGTTCTTCTTGGCCTGAAGATCGCCATAATCGCATCGGCTACTTCTCTCTTCTTCGGATCGCAGTAATCGCTCGTTCGGTAGCCGTTCCTCCTTAGAGGTAATTCCTTGAAAAGATTCGGAAAGTTCTTCACTGCTTCGGGCGAAGCAGCAGCAGATGTGGTATCAAAAAGAAGGTCGCCTTCCCGACCTACATCGTCAGTTCCCAAGACACCGGACCAGTGAGCTTCGGTCCAGTTACAAGGTCGCCCATAGTGATCATCGGCCGGATGCTGCTTGCAGACCTTCAACTCATGCACCAATTTGGAGGAGACCATCCCCCACCAAGGAAGTAAGAGGAACGATAATCCCATTTCCTCGAGCTCCTTGTCATAGCGGCGAAGAGCCGCTCGATTAACTTCAAAGGATCGGAGCCTCGGCGCCTTAGCCGTCTGCATCCCTCTCATCCCTAGGATCACTGCAACGATCTTCGCCACAAACGGATTCTTCGTCGCAATCCCTTCCTCGCCCGTAATCGAGTTCTTTCTCTCAAATTGGCTTCCTCGCCAGTCACTGATGTACTTCGACGCTCGGAAAATGCGGCTCGCTGTGCCCTGCTATCGCTCGCTCTGGGAATAGTAAAACAGTAAAGTAAATGACTTGTTACCTGGCTTATATCCCGCGATAGGTTTCCCCGCACGTGCCGAAGTTAGGGTTTTCCTCTTGACGACTAACATTCTTCAGTCTGCTGTAATTTCGTCATTCGGTCTCCGATTGCCTCGCACAACATATCGTTAGAAAGCTCTTCCCCTGAGGAATTCATCTATGAGGAAATCATCTTTCAGTGTCTCCATAGATTAGATAAATTCCTCCAGAACTGAGATTCTTCACTAAACTTCTAATTAACACTATTCTACTCATATCGTTTATCTTCTATCATCTATTCTTCTTATTTACTTTACAACTAATCAATTAATTAACAAAATGAAAAACCAAGGCTTCACATCAGGTTAGAGAGCCAGCCGTGTGATGGACCACTCTCGGTTCGGTTGTTTTTGAAGGTCTCGACCAGCGGTGTCGTGATGTGAATCATTTGACATAGTAAATGATTCACTGATCACTGCTGTCGCGTTACTTGGCGCATGTTATTTCTACTCCAATACTTGATGTTTAGTAGTCTTAGAAGTTAGCTCTGTACTGTTCTTAGTCTTTTATGCTTATGGTTGACACCTTTTGCATATGGTGTTAACTCTGTCATATATTTTGGATCCTAGTAGGTTGGTAGTATGATATTTATCTTGTTCAAGCATTCGTACGCTTGTGCAAGTGAATTCATACTTATCTATGATACTCAATGTACATGACTTAGATTTACCATGTAGATAGGGTTTAAGCTCGTGGGTTGTACTTACATGTTGCCCATGCACGCTTTCTAGCTGATTTAAGTTATTTTTCGGGGCTGCGTGTCGTTTTAGGTAGTTTAAGTTTTACACTGGCACTCTAGGGGGCTTGACGTGGTAGCCTATGAGTGTAGATAAGTAACCAGGTAGTTTAAGGCACAAAAGGACAGTCAAGTGGAGCTATGAACTCCCATTGGTCCATTTTTGTCTTCTGTAAAACTCTAAGTAGTTTAGAAACAGAGCTCTATAGTGGATTTCGAGCAATTGGTGAGGACATTGCAAAATCTGAGAGCACAGGGAGATAGAGCTCGTTGAGCCAAGCACTGTCAGTGAAATTCTTGATCGATTTGGATCAATAAACAAGGAGTTATGCCCAATTGAAGTTCGGATTGTGCCAAAACTGCATCACTTTTGTTGATTTTGGGGTTTTGAGTGTCAATTGTAGCAGAATTGAGGAAATCGCTTCAAACCTTCGTGGTTGCGTTCACTGTCAGCCGGGCTACGACTGTCAAAAAAGTTTCAAGTGATTTGAGTTACTGAGTAATTCAGGGCGGCCGCTGAAGTAGAGGGGGTCCGAAAAGCTCTCAATCTGGAGCAGCAACTTCAAAGAGCGAGATCTGGAGTTCTGTGTGGAATCAGGAGGCCCAACTTCACAGGAGTGTTCAGCAAGCTGTGTACTGCAAATCCTGTAAGAATTTCCCAAAGTGATCAAGCCAATTCCCTGTTATAGGTCGAAATAGCTGTCTGGGTATCAGAAACTGCCATAATTTCTCTACTAAGAAAGTTTCTGCTCATATCTTAGTGCTCTGAATTGATCTGAAGCTGAAATTTTGTATGTGTATCCAGTAGAACCTCATTTACATGTAGGAGGAGTGTGAAGTCTGGACCTTCACATATTTCTCAATCCTGAGTGTCAAAGTTTGCCATCTGATCTTATCATTGCTAGTTAAGTCTGAACTTTACTTCCTGAACATATCAGAAGAGCCAATAGACTTATATGAGTGTTTTTCAGTATCACCTTGAGACCTGAAGCCTATCCTTTGAGTAAACCAGCCACAACCTGAAGCCCAACGCTTCCTTGAGTAGATTGAACACAGCCTTCAAGCTCATATCACAGCCAGAAGGTTCGCCCTTCCCAGGAAGACTCTCAACCCGACATTTGGTGCTTCCACTGAGAGATCTTGGGGTGATTGATTGAGAAGGTTGAGTTACTACAAGGAGAAGAGATGGATCGCAAGAGCGGAGCTGCTGCTGCTTCTGGGACTGGAGCATCAACGTCTACTGCTGCACCGTCAACTGCACCTGCGTCTTCTACAGCGACATCTGCATCTGATCTGGACACGGCTGAGATCTTGAAGACGCTTGCGGCCCTGGTCCAACAACATCCAATCGTTGGAGGGGGTGAGTTAAAGTCCACCAAGGCTTTGCAAGCTATTGTGAATAGGTGTGGAAGGTTTGAAGGTAGAGATATTTCTAGATATTTGCGTGAGTATAGAGGAGAGATGGAGCTGGTTAGAGTTATTGATGCTGAGATGATAGCAAGGTTTGAGTTAGCTGTCATTCCTGAGTTGCGGGACCAAGTCAGGGATGTACAGAGGAGAAACCTTGGAATCTGGATGAGTTTTGAACGATCTCTTCGAGAGGAGTTTCTTGAGGAGGACTCAGAGAGAGTTACTAGAAGGACATTTCTAGACTGGGTTGAGCAGCAACCTGGTCGTATGATGAGCCTGAGTGAGTTGCTGAGAGAGTTTGATCGGAGATACCGGCAACTTTCAACTCTAGAGCGAATAACCTTAGATGCTAGTAGAACATAGCTTTTCCTGCAAGCTACCGATGATGCTACGGCAGATCGGTTGTGTTTTATGTTGGCCGATCGATCTGCTGAAAGAGGTGTTACTATGGATTGGGGGAGAGTTGAGGATGCTGTGGTTGTACTGACAAGGCAGAGGAGGAGAAGAGTGGTTGTGGGAGGACATCCGCTTGCAGAAGTGGTCACTCCACCTTATGCTGCTCCCAGACCTGTTGTCCCAACTGCAGTTCCTTTGATGCCAGTTGTGCCAGCTCCTGCACAACGGGTACCTGTTCAGAGACCTGCGGAGAACCATGGTCAACAGAACCAGATTGAAGACATGATTCGGCAGATGCGAGAGCTGAAGGTAGAGCTAGCTGGATTGTAGAGAGAGCAGCCACCGGCGCCTGCTGCTGCACGTCCAAGAGGAGCTCCGGTTCGTAGATGTATCTGATGTGACAGTCCTGATCACTTCCGGGGAGACTGTCAAGAGCTCACAGCTGCTTTGCGAGATGGTGTGGTTCGCTACCAGAACGGTAGGCTGCACCTTTCTTCTACTGGAGAGCCATTGAGCACGCAGTTTGGGCGAGGAGGCATGAGGAGTCTACCTCAGATTGCTGCAGCTGCAACAACAACTGCGTTAATGGCACCGCTGGTAAATTCTGATGTATATGCTGGGCATATTGAGGTCTCTTCTAGTCCTACATTGCTAGATAGGACTGCTGAGAAGAGTGTGGCTCCAGTTCCTTCTGAGATACTGAAGAGAGGAGCCGAGTCTATTCGTAGGATCACAGGAGGGGGAGATCCTGTAGATGCTGCTTCTATCAGAGCATTCTTGGATGTAGATAGACACGTTCATTGGCAGGATGCTTCTGTGGAGGAAAAGAGGCGACGAGAAGCCTCTGAACTTGATACTGGAATTCCTGAGGAGACTGGGGACAGACGGAGAGTCACAAGGAGACAAACGGCTCTTCTTGAGGACATCCCGTCTACTTCTGCAGCTCCTCCACCTGCACCAGGTCCTATGAAGGACGTGCAGAGATCCCAGCAGGAGCCAACGACTGCTGGTAGGCGGTTTACTGCCCAAGAGAAAGGGAAGGGACCGGCTTACAAGTTGGCAGCTGATACTGAAACTTCTATTGATCTGAAGAGCATCTTGGAGCAGAGGATACTGGATGCACGAATCGAGTTTTCTCTCTGGGAAGTTCTTGGTATTGCAAAGAGGGAGTTTCACGAACTGATCATCGACATCATCAAGCGCAAGAGACAGGTGATGTCCGAGCAGGTGGAGAGTCAGATGATAGATGCAGTAGGAGCTTCTCTGAATGATGTAGAGTTTGGAAAGGTGCATTTTCAGGAAGCTGATGACAAGGGATACCAGCAAGAAGCGTTGGTTGCTGGTACCAATACTATTGAGTTCGATGATGAGGAAGCTAGCGAGGAGAGTCCAGCTACTGATAGTGATTTCAGAAGGAGACATTGGGCTCGTGCTACAACTGCTACACGAGTTCGTCTTGGAAGTTTGGCTGAACTTGTTGCTACTTTAGTTGATCACAGATCTGAGATCAACATCATGTCACGGGAGGTGTATGAGAGAGGTCAGTGGCTTATCGAGCTGAACCATGGTTGGGTGTTACGTGCTGCAAACAACCAGAAAGGTGAGCTATACGGCGCTTGTCTTAACGTGAAGGTGAAGATAGGTGATGTGGATGTAGATCAGCACTTCTTCGTGCAGTCTTCTGCTTCGTATCTTGTGATTCTTGGCCAGCCATATATCACTGCAGTTCGAATGGAGACCAAGGTGATGGATGACGGATCTCATTACGCTAGGATCCGTAGTCCAGATGATAGACGTTCTGTGTAGTTTCTGACCGTTCGTACGAACCACGAACGAAACCGACAGACTTTGAGAGATTCTCCTATCTGTAGGGGTAAGGGTCTTCAGAAACCACTCTCGTAGGACGGGATAGCGAGAGTGATGGATCTATTGCTACTATGATCCCGCTTGAGCAGCCTGGGGGATCACAGGAGGCTGATGAAGAGGCTGCTCAAGATTCAGAAAGTAGTTGCACTGTACATAGTTGGAAATCTGGTTTGATGGCTTTCAGTTCTGATGATTGGAGTGAGTTCACGCGGATAGAGGATTTGACTAAGAAGAGTAGAAGGCAGATGGAGAGGTGTGCAGCAAATCTGCGTTGTACAGGAGTTCTGAAGGAAGATGAGATGATTTCTGGTGTTTATGAGGAGTTTGTAGGTGTACAGTCTTTTGTTCGTTGGTTGGATGATGTAGATAGGTTGATGGAACAGATGAGAGGTAGGGTGGTGATTCCCATCCATTCTCGTGAAGTCTATGAGGAGATTATCTCGTACTTGTGATATCGTCCTCATCCGAGACTGGAGAATGGATGGAAGGATGCAGTCTGTTGGTGTGACTTACATCAGGAAGCAGAAGTACACGCCAAGTATAAAGTTGTAGCGAGGAAGATGAGACCTGTGGCGACCCAATTACCTGTTGATTCTCAACAGCAGATGGAGTTAGCGGCTGCTGAGCCTGTGCTTAGAGATCCTACACAGGTAGGGCACAAGTTTACTCAAGAGATACTCGAGCAGCTCCAGATAGGAGGGGGTGGCTTCTTGACTGAAGTGGAGAAACGAGCTTTTGAGCAGATGATAGTTAGTCATGGTAAGGCATTTTCTTTCTCAGCTGAGGAGATTGGTTGTGTGGATCCTAATGTGATAGCTCCGATGGTTATATTCACTGTTCCTCACGTACCTTGGGACTTGAAGTCGATTCCAGTCCCTCGTGCCTTGCTACCGAAGGTGATTGAGTTACTGAAGGAGATGATGCAGATGGGTATTCTTGAACCATCTATGGCTCCGTACTCTAGCCGATGGTTCACAGTACCTAAGAAGACAGGAGCTTTACGCTTCATCCAAGACTTACAACCTGCCAACAACATCACAATTCGAAACGTTGGAACAGGACCTGTGGTTGATGAAGTAGCTGAGGCGTTTGCTGGAAGGTCAATCTATTCTATTGGAGATCTGTTTTCAAGTTATGATCAGTTTCAGCTTGCTTTGGAGAGTAGAGACTTGACGACCATGCGTACACCTTTGGGATTGATGCGGATGTGCACTCTTCCTCAAGGTGCGACAAACTCAGTAGCCCATATGCAGAATGCGATGCATAAGGTGTTACAAGAGTTTGTACCTGAGGTCACTATCCCGTTTCTGGATCATATTCCCATGAAAAGCTGTCTGGTGGAAGACAAAGACGAAGCTGTGACTTCTGATGGATGCAGAAAGTTCGTTGCAGATCACATTCGAGATGTGGAGAAGATTGTGATGCGTTTGGAGGAGGTACACCTCACTCTATTAGGTACCAAATCTCGTTTTGGTATGTCAGAGATTGTGGTGGTGGGTCATTTGTGTGATACTTTTGGGAGGCGTCCGAACCCAGAGAAGGTAGATGCTATAGCAAGGATAGCTGACTGCACCAACATCACTGAGGTTCGACGGTTCTTGGGAGCTTGTGTGTTCTTTCGTGTGAGTATTCCTCATGCACACATTGCCGAGCCTCTGTATGCACTTCTGAGAAAGGGAAGGAGGTTTACTTGGCGGCAAGAACATCATGAGACGATGGAGCAGCTGAAGGAGATTTTGAAGTCTCCACCTATACTAAGGAGGCTTAGCTACGAGAGCGGGAGACCTGTGGTACTGATTGTTGATATGAGTCCAAAGGCGATTGGATGGGCAGTTGGCCAAGAAGATGCAGAAGGTGTGCGGTTTGTTTCAAGGTTTGGAGCTCGGATCTTAACAGATAGACAGCGTAACTATCCTCAAGTGAAGCGTGAGTTGTGGGGAGCTGTTACTGCTATGAAGGTAGATCGAGAGTTCTTGATAGGAGCTCGTGTGATACTAGAAACAGATTGTTTGCCTTTGTTGGGTATGATAGCAAACTGCAATACACCAGACATAGCAATGTTGCGATGGATTGCTTATGTCCGGAGTCTGAACCCTGAGCTAAAGCATATAGCAGGGAAGGACAATCCAGTTGCAGATATGTTGTCTAGGGCTCGCTATACCCAGAGGTGGAGAGTGAAGAGAGGAGAGACGTTTGGTGCCAAGTTGGTCAGCAGACTTCAGACTTGGAACCACTGCCGTTCAATGAGGAGTTCTACTCAGAAAAGTTCCGCGATATTGAATTTTATCTGAGTTCGTTATGCAGAAGAGAAGGATGGAGTGATGCAGAGTTCAAAGAGATCAGACGGAAGGCGTACAGTTATCTTCTACGTGAAGGTTATCTGTAGAAACGTCCGAAGAGAAGAGATGGAATGCTTGCTAGAGTGGTGGATGATCAACCGACGAAGCTGAATCTGCTGAAAGAGTTTCATGACACCTTGTGGGCTGGACACCGTGGAGTCTGGGCTACATATACGAAGATGAAGGAGCGTTACTGGTGGAAGGATTTGTATCAAGACGTGGTGGACTTTGTTGGGTCGTGTCTGCACTGCCAATTCTACTCTAAGGTCCGTTCCAGAGATGGGCTTGTACCTACTTATCCACCTAGTATTCATTTTCAGTGGGTTCTTGATCTTGTGATGATGCCACCGGGGTTATGGGAGATGCGTTACTTGGTGCTGGCTCGAGAGGATCTCTCCAACTATGTGGAGGGACGAGCACTACGGACGAAGACTACAGAGAATATCTGCATGTTCGTGCTTGAAGATATCATCTGTCGTTATGGATCGATTGGGAGATTACGGACAGATAGAGGCGAGTTGAGAGGCGCTGAAGTGAAAGAGTTCTTTGCTCGTTATGGAGTAAAGCTTCGGCTTACCACTGCTATGAATCCAGAGGGCATTGGTAAGAGTGAACGAGGACACCCTTCTATCGTTCATGCTGTAGTGAAAGCATGTGATGGTAGGTCTAGAGAATGGCCGAGACTACTTCCATTTGCTTTGTGGACTGATAGAACTACACACTGTACTGCGACTGGCTATATGCCAGTTGAGCTTATGCTGGGGCAGAAACCGATCATGCCTGCTGAGGAGTACTTTCCTATATGGACTACGCTATCGTGGAAAGATGGTATAGATCGTGCTTCACTCCTTGCTTTACGTATTAGGCAGTTGGAGCGAAGAGAGGAGGATCTTGCTGATGCACAGGAGAGGCTGAAGGTGGCTCGAGTCAGAAACAAGGAACGTTTTGACAAGACTCACCGACTACGACCGAAGCCAATACATGTTGGTGACTGGGTTCTGGTATATGATAGCACGTTGGAGAATCAGCATTCTACACTTTGTAAGTTCTCTCAAAGATGGTTCGGGCCTTATGTTGTGCTAGATGTGTATGAGAATGCCACCTATAGTTTGCGTGAGTTGGATGGTACTCTTTTGAAGCTATGTATGGCTGGCAAACGTGTGAAACTGTTCAAGAGAAGCGGAGGGTCAGTTGAGTTATTCAACTTTCTGGAGTCAGAGCTGAGGACAACAAGAGACGGAGACGTCCCAGTGTCTGATGAGGCTGAGACGGAGGAGAGCGATGATGATGAGGATCAAACAGAAGACTGAGAAGATTGGCACATACCTGAGGATGTGCAGGTTCAGAGGGGGTGGATGTCGTGATGTGAATCATTTGACATAGTAAATGATTCACTGATCACTGCTGTCGCGTTACTTGACGCATGTTATTTCTACTCCGACACTTGATGTTTAATAGTCTTAGAAGTTAGCTCTGTACTGTTCTTAGTCTTTTATGCTTATGGTTGACACCTTTTGCATATGGTGTTAACTCTGTCATATATTTTGGATCCTAGTAGGTTGGTAGTATGATATTTATCTTGTTCAAGCATTCGTACGCTTGTGCAAGTGAATTCATACTTATCTATGATACTCAATGTACATGACTTAGATTTATCATGTAGATAGGGTTTAAGCTCGTGGGTTGTACTTACGTGTTGCCCATGCACGCTTTCTAGCTGATTTAAGTTATTTTTCAGGGCTGCGTGTCGTTTTAGGTAGTTTAAGTTTTACGCTGGCACTCTAGGGGGCTTGACGTGGTAGCCTATGAGTGTAGATAAGTAACCAGGTAGTTTAAGGCACAAAAGGTCAGTCAAGTGGAGCTATGAACTCCCATTGGTCCATTTTTGTTTTTTGTAAAACTCTAAATTTAGAAACAGAGCTCTATAGTGGATTTCGAGTAATTGGTGAGGACATTGCGAAATCTGAGAGCACAGGGAGATAGAGCTCGTTGAGCCAAGCACTGTTAGTGAAATTCTTGATCGATTTGGATCAATAAACAAGGAGTTATGCCCAATTGAAGTTCGGATTGTGCCAAAACTGCATCACTTTTGTTGATTTTGGGGTTTTGAGTGTCAATTGCAGCAGAATTGAGGAAATCGCTTCAAACCTTCGTGGTTGCGTTCACTGTCAGCCGGGCTACGACTGTCAAAAAAGTTTCAAGTGATTTGAGTTACTGAGTAATTCAGGGCGGCCGCTGAAGTAGAGGGGGTCCGAAAAGCTCTCAATCTGGAGCAGCAACTTCAAAGAGCGAGATCTGGAGTTCTGTGTGGAATCAGGAGGCCCAACTTCACAGGAGTGTTCAGCAAGCTGTGTACTGCAAATCCTGTAAGAATTTCCCAAAGTGATCAAGCCAATTCCCTGTTATAGGTCGAAATAGCTGTCTGGGTACCAGAAACTACCGTAATTTCTCTACTCAGAAAGTTTCTGCTCATATCTTAGTGCTCTGAATTGATCTGAAGCTGAAATTTCGTATATGTATCCAGTAGAACCTCATTTACATGTAGGAGGAGTTCTGAAGTCTGAACCTTCACATATTTCTCAATCCTGAGTGTCAAAGTTCACCATTTGATCTTATCATTGCTAGTTAAGTCTGAACTTTACTTCTTGAACATATCAGAAGAGCCAAGAGACTTATATGAGTGTTTTTCAGTATCACCTTGAGACCTGAAGCCTATCCTTTGAATAAACCAACCACAACCTGAAGCCCAACGCTTCCCTGAGTAGATTGAACACAGCCTTCAAGCTCATATCACAGCCAGAAGGTTCGCCCTTCTCAAGAAGACTCTCAACCCGACAGCGGGAGAGGAATTTTATATCAGAGTGTTTACGGGCGACCGTGTTGATAACCGAGACTTAATCCTCATGTTGATAATCATAATCATGATGATCATAATTGACGGGGAGGCCGGGGATCCCCTCAGGTCTTTCATAGCTAGCTTTGTCCATAAGAATGAAGGTACTGGAACGAATTTCGAGCTCCTAACAAGGCTCCGAAACAGATGGAAGGTGAAAATGGGAAAATATGAAGACACCTATTGGGTCTCGTGCCCTACGGGGCCAGTTTTCGAGAATCGGTGGGCGGGTGCCCGCAAGGATTACTATTTTTAATGATGACCTTCCATATATTCTCCTATATAAGCGGCTGCAAGCGAATTCCTATTGAAAAACAAATCGTGGGCTCGACCCGAACTAAAAATATCAACGCATATATGATCTCTAGGCGGCTTCCAGAACAAAAAAAGTGCACGCACCTCCGGCGGATTACTCAAGTCCAAAAGACAGAAGCTTCCGTTCAATGCGTAGCGATCCAGGTCCCTGGGTAAGGTTACAAAAACAGTTTTCCTTTCTAAAACTTCCACCACTTTATTCATATCCTTGAGCGTCTCCTGTCTGAAAGTGCGTACCTTCGGACCGATAGGCACGTAGTGCGCGGAGAGCCTGTTCGGGTATGGCTCTTCGTTGTTTGAGCCGCATGCGGGCAAACTCGCACGTGAGCTTCCCCTAAAGTATTGTCACCGCAATAGAGTTTCACCACCAAGTTCAGAGGTCCATGAGTGCTAGCTTTTCTTGTACCGGTCACGGTAGGTTAAACAAAGGCCCGTAGGGCTTTCTTTGGTTAAAACACCGTGCTATAAGATTATGCATGAATTGATCAAATTTATGCATGTAAACGTTAAAGAGGAAAGGGGATAGAACGGACCCTTGTGGGGTGCCCAGGGTTTCCTGGATGTCAAAGTTGATCCCTTTCACATTAAGCAGTTTTTTGATCAGGTTAACCATGAGGCACGAGTCTCGCACGGCGCACTTGTTATAAAATTAATAGAACCGGATCCTGGCCTTAACGTCTTTGACATAACGTTAGTACCGGGTAAACTCATATTGGCTAAAGTAAAAAATAAGAAAATGGTAGAGAAAATAACCTCCGAGTGAACCCAAAAGAGGCCATGGACTGGGTGGTAGAGCGCGCCCCTGATAATTGTAGCCGCCATAGGACTAGTTTTTGTGTCATTATTGGCTTTATCTTTCATTAACACTTCATATGTATGTAGTTCAAGGTTTCGGTGGGCAGAGGTACAAGCTTGAATCAAAAGTTTCGCTATTTTGATTTTGCAAGTCCTTGGGAACCCTGCCGACCTTAGTTTTGCAGTCTTCCCAAGGACTCAAAAATATATATTTTTTGTTCACAACTAATAAAATAAAAAGGGAAAATTTCACCATGATATCTTATTACCGCAAGGAGTACCCTTGCCGTTAGCAACTTTCTTAGTACTTCTTGAGCGGGTCCTGTCAAAATCCTTTCAGCATACCGTGCTGTTGGAAAATCTGCACATATTGGATTGCATACTTGGTTACTCGAAAGTCTCACGGTGAACAGCCTCTGCTCTAGAACCTGATCTCTATGGATCATACATAGCCCGACTTGCTGATACCCCACTGAAGATTCTACTCTTACGGGATTTGAACCCGTGTTTTCGACATGAAAAGACGATGTCCTATACCCTTAGACGAAAGGTGTTAACCAACTTGATACGCACTCACTGCCTGATAAGGGGCTACATATCCCAAGTCAAGTTCCAACAATCGTGAAAAATATGTGATGATCAGGGGCTGAGCTAACGCGTTAAACACTCCGCCTGGGGAGTACGGTCGCAAGGCTGAAACTGTGCGCCATTTTACGATATATTAGACCGCTTACAATTGTGACGACCAATAATAAAATGACTGTAAGCCCCCGGGGGTAACCCAAAAGCATGGAGCAAGCCGGTTTTCTTGTATTTAAGATGAGGTTCTGTACTGGCAAATCGGAGACTATTTCAACCAGCAATTAACCATTGGCACCTGAGCTCTTTAGGGGGTCGGCATCCATTATGTGACGTTGGGGTTACACTTGCAGCCGCTTATATAGGAGAATCTATGGAAGATCATCATTAAAAATATTTTTTTGCTATGCGTTAGCGCATAGTTTACTTATATCAGATCAAGCTTTTCCTTGTTTGTCTCAATTACGATTCACTCCAGACTATTACCAAGTCGTTAAGCGAAATCTTTTCGCGATGATCTGACAATTAGGAAAACCTACATTTTTCATTACTTTAACTGCGAACGAAAAAAACTGGAAACCGTTGATGAACACCTTATTCAAATTGAACAAGATGGATAACCATATACCATTGCCGGACGATGAAGAAACCTTAAGTTCTTCACAAAAACAACAACTTCTTAGACAAGATCCTGTCACATGTGCACGATATTACGAACATAGATCACAATGTTTCTGTAAGCAATTCAACATAACCAATTAATTTTGGGAAATGTATCCGATTTCTTTTTTGTAACTGAATTTCAAAGCAGAGGCAGTCCACATGATCACGGACTACTGTGGATAAAAAATGCTCCTGTTTTCAAGATAGATCCTGATGAATCAATAACAAGTTTCATAGACGAATACATTTCTACTGATCATCACTTATTGAGCGAAGAGATGATCAAATGTCAAACTCATCATCACACAAATACTTGCTATAAGAAAAGATCTTCATCTTCTTGTCGATTTCGATTTCCATGGCATCCCATGTCGAAAAACAACAATATTATATCCTTTAACTAACGATGAACTTGATGATGAAACGACGAGAGATATAAAGCTTAAATCTATTAGAATTTCAAACATCATTTCTTCTTTCAAAACTGGATTGGATATGAACTTCGATCAGTATCTTCAACATTTAGAACTTACATATGAAACTTACTTATTAGCTTTAAGATATTCTTTATCAAAATTTTCTATATATCTCAAACGTCATCCAATAGATATTTACATTAATTCTTTTCCAAAAAATGTTGCTTCCATTTGGCAAGCCAACACAGATTGTCAATACGTGTTGGATCCACATGCTGTGGCACAATATTGTACCTCATATCTAACAAAAGTAGACAATACAATAACGAATGAGATGAAGAAAATTAACAATAAATGTACCGAGGAAAATCAAGAAGTAACCACACGGATAAAAAAGTTAGGCAATGCATTCTTGAATATACAAAATCCTACTTCTGTTCCGTATTTCATAGACATCAAACGCTTTCAATATATACATACGCACACAAGTCGAGGTTTGCTACTAACATATCGAAACACAATGCAACTCTCGGCGCATAATATTTTTGGAACTCATAACATGGAAATAATTTCTGCAGATTTCAACATTCTAACTCGTCATGCAATTCATATCATAGTTGTATACAAATCTCCTCGTATGCATGTCGATGAGTTTTTGATCAATTTTACTACCATTATTCAAAACATACATAAGGATTATCTCACGATAATCATAGGAGATTTCAATATCGATCTGCTCAAAATTGATGACCATCAAACTACATCTTTCGCATCTTTCATGAATTCATTCAACTTTTTTCCAACTTTTACAAAACCAACCACAAAATACGGTTCAAATCTAGATCAAATATGGACTAACGTTCCTCAATACGAAAATCTCTCTTCATCATCACATGCTTATTGGACAGATCATGATCCTATTTTTATTCTCTATAAAAAGCCATCACATGTTAATATGTTCTCATTTACGTGAAAAAACAAATCCAATCTTCTTTTCTTCGTGTACTCATCAATAGAGCTATACGAGTGATGTTCATGACCATATATTTCAGATTCAAGAGATTTTCAACACTTGCGAAACAAGGTATTCTCTTTTACATTTCTTGAAAATTTTTTTTTATATAAATTGTAAATCATCATCATGTCATGAGCTATTGACTTTGCAAAATTCCTAAATATGTGCATTCATAATTGTCCAATATAATATAAACATGTTCATTCTAACATCCATAATATTCTAAATGTTTTGTTTTGCAGTTACGATTCATCATTGTTCTCAAGACGATCTCAACATTCAAATCATTCTATACATTTCTTGCATATCTTATATATTATTGATATTCCAATGTACATAATCTTCACAACATCTCTCAAATTCTCCACTGTATACTTTTTCATTTCAACTATCATCATATGTTAATATATTCTCATGTAGCTAAACAAATTAGTCTATTTATTTTCTTCATACGCTCATCGAACCATTTAATACAAATTCATATGCATCAAATTAAAGCTAATTTCAACAATTCTGACATCATATAATCCTTCATATTTCCTAACAATAATTGCATCATACACAAAATGAAAACTAGTACAATGTCATTTATGTATCTTTTCTTAACTTCTATAAATTTTGAAATGTATGTAATGACACAGTCTGAAATTATCTTTCCTAACCTCCACAATCTTTCTAAATGTTCTTCTCTGCAGTTGCAACAGATCACTACCTCTGAATCGGTCCAAACACTCATCAACTTCTACATTATCATACATCCAAAGATAATCTTAAGATCATTGTCTTCAAAATGATCCGAAGATTCACAAGTACATATTTGCATAAAAGATGCAGACATGTTACTACCAGATTATGAAGACATGTTGAAAGATGCCCATTTTGACTCACATAAAATTATAAACTACTTTTTTCAGTATCTGAAGATAATCTTATCATGGCTTCAAAGACTATATTAATTTCCGTTGTTTCTTCAGCATTCATCTACATCTATAGAATTACACCTTCACATATAACATTTTCTAAGACTCGTGAGATGAGATAAATTTCACTATTAAGATTCACCTTCACAGATTTCACCAAATAGGATTGTGAGGTCTTGCAAACGCATAGCCCTTGCAATTCCATTGCATGCGTAGGAGAATCTATGGAAGATCATCATTAAAAATATTTTTTTATAAATGAAAACAATTCAAAAAAAATTATATAATATGATTGTTTTCATTTCATTTTGCTTCTAGTCTAATTTTATTAGCAGCACTTATTGGCCTTATCCGCAAACAATTTGACTAAAAAAAGAAGTACAAAGAATTAGAACGTTAAATCCTTGGTGTAGACTCTATATTCCACTCGACCCGAACTAAAAATATCAACGCAAACCCAAGCTGATGATGTTTCAGCTTATATTCCAATAAAAGACATCTCGTGGCGACAGGGCCTATCGGTGATACCGTTGAGATCCCAGAGTGGTCACACGTCTTGAGAAGATAAAATTATCTCCAGTTACCAACATAAGCATAAAAAAAGTAAAATACTCAAAAGGATGTTCAGCACTACAGAGGCTCCGCTTTCTCCACCAAAAATAATTTCTCCAGTAGGCGAACGCATAATATATTTTCCTAAACCAGTAGGTCCTTGAGCTGAACCTACATTAGCTCCAAGGGCATTTCAACCAATTTTAGTAAGTAGAAACTTTTGTGGTGTCCGACAAAACCAAGTCTAGGGCCCTCCAAAAAATTTTTCCGAAACTGCGTAGTTTTATGTATCTTTTTTGGTAAAGTAGCTATTGGAGATTTGAAAAACAATTGCTTATCCATAAATCGTATCTTTTTTTTTTGTAAAATAGCGTCGTGCTATACGACGATACTCCTAGGGCTCTAGACCTTCTTCCTTTGGTGGCTGGAGAGTAAGATCGAAATGCACCATATCCGTGCGCTGAAACGCAGTGGAGAGTTCCTTGCGGTCTGTTCTGCTACAGGTTAGGGCTAAGGCCGTGCTATAATCTTGCTAACCTTCGCTGATCCAAACGCACTCTGCCGAGGCGCACACTAAAAACCAGCTATCAGGTCCGAACAGGATATTCACGCACTACGTGTCTGACAGTCATTATGCTGCCCAGTGTCGTGCTACTTGGAAGCTACATGCTTGACTTCTACTCCGACGCTTGAGTTTAGTAGTTCTAGAAGTTAGCTCATATTACTTCTAGTCCTTTATACATATGTTTGACACCTTTGCATACGGTGTTGACACTATTGTGTTATATATTTTGAGTCCAAGTAGGTTGATAGTATGTTATCTATCTTGTTCAAGCACTCCTGCGCTTGTGCAAATGATATCATGCTTATCTATGTTGCGAAAGTACATGACTTAGGGTTTCCATGCTGATAAGGGTTTAAGCTCATGGGTTGTACTTACATGTCGCCCATGCATGCTTTAGATTGTTTAAGTTATCTTTTAGGGTTACGTGTTATTTTACATGCCTTCGCGTGAAGTTTAAAATTTACACTGGCACTTTAGGGGGCTGACGTGGTAGCCTTTGAGTGAAGTTGATTTGCCACGTGGATTAGGGCACTAAAGGACAGCCAAGTGGAGCTATGAACTCCCATTGGCCTGTCACGTCACAAGTATCCCATTATTTGTGTGCATGTTTATATAAGTTTCATTAGGTATGACTATCTTATAGGTTACTCTAGTTCGAAGATCTAAATCTAGAGTGATCAAAACTAGCCATAACTAGCAGAGATAGTTATAACTAAGTTGGGGAAACTATTAGAGGTTCCACTATGACACTATGTGACAAGTGCGGAGCTCTAAATATGCTTCTCAAAAGTATGTAACTTTGTTGACCATCGCTGATTGGATGCATGATGGAAAGTCATGCACAAAGATCTAAAGATGCTCCTCAAAAGACGTATTAGTTTGTTGTCGCCTTCCGATTGGATAGGGTGGAAAGTTAACACTTTACAAAAGCTAAAGTAGGAGAATCTCTTACTTTTGTAAAGTAGAACAAGTAATGTGTGTGCTATTCTTAAAGGCTTAGTAGCCTTTAGAAGTTTTACTATTTTGGATTGCGCACTTACCATGAGGTAACGTAACTTAGTGAAAGTTACCACGGTAAGAAGTTGTAGAGTATATAAGGAGGAGTTGAGAAGGTGGAAGACACTCTCATTTTCCTGACTGTAAGTAAAGTGAGCATTGGAGACCTTGGGAGTCCTTGAGTATTTTGCGATGTAATGTTGAGAGCGGGATTAGAACTTGTGTGCAGGAACGCTATTAGAGGTACCGATGTGACCATACGGGTCAGAGAGTTGAGTGAAGTGAGCATGGATGTACTTAAATCTTTGTAATTAGGGTGCACTAGTAATCCTAGTCATCTGAGGTACCCCTGGGTGAGAGACAGGCCGGCTTACATTTTGGTTCCGTTGCCGGGACCTCGATACAAAGATTCGTATGTAGTCGTTAGTACAGTTCATGTCTGTTTTCGAGCATGAGTTCAGAACCTTTGTACATACACCATGTTATAGAGGGCAAGATAAGCTTTCCAATAAGCTTGATATCTCCGAGAGATCAATTGTGAGGAGAGAGTTATGTCTTTCGGAAGTTAAGGGGGTTTTTCGGTATCAAATAGTGAGCTCTCGGGAAGGAGTTTACAGTCATTTTCATATTTTCAGTTTTTAGAGTTAGACCTTGAAATCTTCCATGCTGATAGCTTGCAAGATAAGCTATCTAGGCACCCAAATCATGCGTGAATTGATCGAGTAGAACTGGAGTTATGGCATTCGAAGCGAAGGGGGGTCAAATCTGTTATATCGTTTGCTGAAGTAAAAGAGTGAAAGAATTACAGAATTCTTGAGAGGGTTATGTTCGATCTCTGAGGCTCAGGGTTGACAAGTTAAGCTTCTACTTAGTAATGTGAGAGATTGTTAAGCGAGAAGATAGTCGAGTGAATAAAAAGTGTCAAACAAACTATAGAGCGAGAGAGATGTATGACAGATCATCGTCATGGAAGGACAGCAAGAGTGGAAATTGAGGTTGAGCAAGATCCCTCAAGGCTATGCGGTGATAGTTACCGCTGATCTGGCGAAAGGAGAATTTCGACTAGAATTTGAGGAAGAAACAGAGAGTAGTCGTAAGAACCAGGAGAAGAACTCGAGGTGCTTTTTGTGTGGAGAAGAAGGACATAAAGTGAGCAAGTGTCCTACAAAGAATAGACTTTTGCGTGAGCGAAGAGGGTTGGTCGACTTAAGCTTACACATAGGTCCTTCTTCCCCTAGACAAGCTGTCATTGACCCTACAACCTTTTGTCCTAGATGTGGAGTGGACGGGATTCCAGTTGAGCACGAGTGTAGCGCAGTGGTTGCTTTGCTAGAAACTGTAGCCGAAGGTCTGGAGAGAAGGTTGAGTGTAGAAACGGAACGAGTGAAGACCTCTAGCGAGGATGGAGATAGTCTATCACACGAGAGATAAGATGACCATGAGGGTCAAACTTACTCCAACCTTTGGAGAGGAGAGAGCTCAACGGGGAAATTGTGGATTGCGGTGAAGTGCGATCTTCACATCTGCAAGCAGTACCTCGAGTAAGAAGAAGAAAAGAAGAGAAGAATGGGGAAACTTCCGGTGTTTTACGGAAAGGATGGAGAAGACGTGGAAGGATTTGTGAGAGACTTCAAAAGAGCATGCATTGGCAATGGAGATCGAAAGAAGAGCGAGTGGGTAGGGTTGATACCTGAATTTCTTGAGAGTTCTGCATTGACATGGTATGAGGATAGAAAGAAGAGAAGAGTAGTGGGGACTCCAGATGATACTTGGGAAGTATTGACGGAGGCCTTAATTGAAACTTTTCTTCCTGATGAAAGTTACGAGAAGTTAATGGTGGAGGTAACTTACCTCAAACAAGGAGAGAAAGAGAAAGTAAGGACTTATGCCGAGAGGGTGGAGAAATTAGAACAGAAGTTTCGGGTGGTTTTACGAAAGAGTGGAGATGTAGTAGAACCAACGATGGTGGGCATTGGAGCAATGCTCACAAAGAATTTTATTGGGGGATTGAGGCCGGAGATTCGAACACAAGTGCGGTATGAGAGACCAACTTCGAAGGCTGATGCAGTGAAGATCGCAACCAGGATGGAAGAGAGTCTGGATGGAGACGACTTGCAACCAATGACTGTTGGGGCAGCATGTGGAGATGTGCAAGGGCCGAGCATGCCAACTCTGAAACCTGCGAGTGTTCCGACTGTTCGATTTCAAAATCTGACTCCGATAGCTCCTACTAGTGCGGTTACAGTCACTGTACCATCTAGATCTGTTACTCCCGACTTTCGTGATGAGTTGAAAAGTTTGACAGATTCTCTGGCAGATTTGAAGATCAATATGGTGAATTTGTTGCAACACCGGAGTCCAAATGTTGGAGGGGGCTCACGAGGTTATGGAAACTATCAGTCCAGAGGTGGACCACCGCAAGGATCACCCAGTAACTACACGAGCCAAGGATGTTTTACGTGCGGAGGATCACACTTCCAACGTAATTGTCCGAGTCGTAATGGTGGAACGGCGGATGGAGCTTCAACTTCACAAAGTAAGGACAAGGGTGTAGCATGCATTGACATCTTGGAGCCGCGAGATGTACGAGAAGGTTTTCAGTCTGTAGAGCTGTTAGCTCATGAGAGGAAGAGGATGAGGACGCATTTCGAGGAGGGAGAACCGGTCGTGATGGAAGATTCTCCAAGTCAAAATACTCGGAGTAGCAAATCTTCTTCAAAAACCAAAGAGCGACGGAAGAAATTGGGAAATACTGATTTCACAATTTCAATGGAGCAATCAAAATACAATGTGGTGGAAGACGTGGGAAAGCAACGAGCAAACATTACTGTGGGACAGTTGATTGCTCTGAATCCTTCGGTGAGGAAAGAACTTCGTAGCGGTCTAAGCTCCCGACGAGGTCGGAAGAAGAAGGTAAATCCTTCTACTGTCGGTGTGAGTGCTTTAGACGCTAGTGAAGGAGAGGTATGCAACAAGGCATCAAAAGTAGAGGCTCGTATCAATGGGAGAGATGTCTCTGATGTTCTTGTCGATGGAGGATCGGCAGTAAACGCCATCTCGGAACGACTCATGAGGAAGTTGGATCTAGTACCAACACGTCCTTCTAGTATCACGGTTGGCATGGCTAACAGACAGCGAGTTAGGCCATTGGGAGTGCTGGAGAGAGTTTGCGTGTCAGTAATGGGAGTGCAAGTAAACATGACATTTCAAATCTTGAAGGAGTCAAGTTATGAAATGTTACTCGGAAGACCTTGGCTTCGAGCAGTACATGCAACGGATAACTGGCACAAAGGTTATTTACGCATCGGACCGAATCACCACCGGATCAAAGTTCCATTGCTCGGAGATCAAGTTGGGACGTCAGAATCGGATCGACCCACATCGGACTACTGGGAGTCAGAAGTTGTCGATACTACTTCTGATGTAGGTACCAATTCTTCAGATTCAGAATCTGAAAATACATCGTCAGAGGAGGAGAGAGAAGAACGAAATGTGGGTGTGAATGTAGTGGATCTTTTCCCTTCTCCGGAAGTGCAAAGAGATCGAGATAAAGAACCATTGACTCCCGAGGAGGTGGAGAGAAGAATTGTCACCTTACGTTATGGATCGAAGGTTACTAAAGAGGAGAAGAGTTGTTTCGAAGAGATCTTTCGTAAATACATTCATGTATTTGCATTTAGTTACAAGGATCTGAGGGAGGTCACACTGGAGCAACACCGTATCGAGTTAGAGAAGGAAGTCAAACCGGTGCGACAGAAGCAACGAAGAGTGAGTCCTCCAATTGCGGATCTGGTGAAAGAAGAGATCGAGAAGCTGCACACTGCTGGGTTCATTTACGAGGTGGAGCATTCTGAATGGGTATCACCCATTGTGATCGTAAAGAAGAAAAATGGCAAATTGAGGGTGTGTGTTGATTACAAGAAGCTCAATGCGGTCACAAAGAAGGATTATTATCCTCTACCTTTCATCGACGAGATCTTGGAAGAAGTGGCGGGAAACGAATGGTACAGCTTTGGAGATGGTTATAGCGGATATAACCAGATCAAAATTGCACCAGAACATCAACACCTGACCACTTTCACTACTCCGTGGGGTACGTTTGCATTTCGAGTCATGCCATTTGGTCTGTGTAATGCTCCTGCGACGTTCCAAAGGTTTATGAACAAAGTGTTCGAACCTTTCTTAGGAAAGTTTGTGAGAGATTTTATAGATGACTTTTGTGTTTACGGGAGTAAGGAGAAGCATTTTGAGCACCTTGTGAAGGTCTTAGAATGTTTAGATGTAGCAAATGCATCTCTCAATCCGGAGAAATGTATTTTTGGGTGTGAGGAAGGGTTACTCTTGGGTCATATCATATCCAAGGACGGCATTGCCGTTGATCCAGAGAAGGTGCAGAAGATCTTAGAGCTCCTTTTTCCTAGTACTCTCACTAAGCTACGACAGTTTTTAGGTATGGTGGGGTATTATCGAAGGTTTATACTCTCGTTCTCACATAAAGCATATGCTTTGACAGCATATCTGAAGAAGGGAGTAGATTACGTGTTGATTTTAGGAGATGAAGAAGCTCTAGCCGCCTTTGAGGAACTGAAGAAAGCTCTTACTTCAGCTCCGATCTTGGTTAAGCCCGATTGGAATAAACAGTTTATTCTATATACGGATGCTTCAAATATAGCAGTAGGATGTACTTTAAGTCAGTATGATGTTGAAGGTAGAGATCATCCTATCGCATATGCTAGTCGGCAAATGATCAAAGCAGAGAGAAATTATTCTGTGACAGAGAGAGAAGGATTAGCAGTGATCTATGCTTTGAGAAAATTTCGACATTATCTCATAGGAGGCAAGTTCACTATCGTTACAGATCATAAGGCATTGAAGTACATCTTCAATAAACCTATGGTCGAAGGACGATTAGCAAGGTGGAAGCTCTTATTGTCAGAGTACGACTATGAGATCTGCGATCGACCAGGGAAGAAACACGCGAATGCAGATTTGCTATCTAGAGCTTACGATGGGGATGGAGAGGAGCCGGTGGATGACACCTTTCCTGACGAAGATTTGATGGTCTTGAGCAACTCTATTATCCCAATAGAATATCAAGAAATTTGGGATTTTGTTACGGAAGGTGTCTATCCAGATGGGATGCGGACCAGAGAGAAGAAGGCACTGGTGAAACGAAGTCAACCTTACTCGGTGGTGGAAGGTGTGTTATTCCGTGAAGGAGTTGATGGGGTCCTGAGAAGAGCTGCGAGCAAGGAGGAGTCTCTACGACTCATGGAAGAATTCCATGACGGTCCAGTATGTGGAGGACATTTCGCAGGCAAGTTGACGGCTCATAAGATACTCGATGCGGGATATCACTGGAGGGGGATGTTTAGAGATTGCTTGACGTATTGTAAAACCTGTGATGTTTGTCAAGCTTTCGCTATCAAATCTAGTGTTTCCACTCCTCTTAGATCTATTCCGGTTCTTGGACCTTTCGAGAAATGGGGAATAGATTTTGTTGGGCCTTTGAATCGCACCCCTCGCAACAATAAGTATATTGTTGTAGCCACAGATTATCTTACGAAGTGGGTAGAAGCTAGACCTCTTGTAACTATTGGAGAAGTTGAGGTGGGTAGATTTCTATACGAACGGATCATAACTAGGTTTGGATGTCCTTTGGAGTTAGTTTCTGATAGGGGTCGAGAATTTGTGAGTGGCATGACTACTGCTATGTGCACCCACTTCTCCATTTCTCAGAGGGTTACTACTTCATATAAACCTAGTTCAAACGGTTTGGTAGAGAGGACAAACTTTACCTTGTGTCAGATGTTAGCAAAGGATGCTGACATGGAAGGGGCCAAACACAACTGGGACAAGCGTCTTCATGCGGTTCTATGGGAGTATCGAACAACAGTGAAGACATCTACGGGATATTCACCTTTCAAGATGGTGTATGGGTTGGAATCCAGATTACCGATCCAGTTCGACCTAACCACCTTTCAGACCTTACAAGCTGGATTAAAGAGAAAGGGTGGTCAAATAGCTGAGAAAGAGAGGAGAGAAACTTTGTTGGAGCTGGAGGAGAATAGAGACGATGCAGCTCAACGAATTGAGATGGCCCAACTACAACAGAAGAAGAGCTACGACAAGCGCTTGGCGAAGAACAAAACGAAGTTACAGCCATTTCAAAAGGGTGAGTGGGTGATGCTATGGGATGCTATTAGGCACAAGCGAGTTCAAAAGAAGTTCTTACGTCGATATTTTGGGCCTTTCATCATCTCCAAAGTGTGGAGTAATAACACCTATGATCTTCAAGAGAGAAGTGGTACGTTCTTCGACCGAGTGAACCACGACAAGTTGAAGAAGTTTCATCAACGTGATACTTCACTCCGAGGACGGAGTGAAAATTAAGTCTGGGGGTAAATGTCACGTCACAAGTATCCCATTATTTGTGTGCATGTTTATATAAGTTTCATTAGGTATGACTATCTTATAGGTTACTCTAGTTCGAAGATCTAAATCTAGAGTGATCAAAACTAGCCATAACTAGCAGAGATAGTTATAACTAAGTTGGGGAAACTATTAGAGGTTCCACTATGACACTATGTGACAAGTGCGGAGCTCTAAATATGCTTCTCAAAAGTATGTAACTTTGTTGACCATCGCTGATTGGATGCATGATGGAAAGTCATGCACAAAGATCTAAAGATGCTCCTCAAAAGACGTATTAGTTTGTTGTCGCCTTCCGATTGGATAGGGTGGAAAGTTAACACTTTACAAAAGCTAAAGTAGGAGAATCTCTTACTTTTGTAAAGTAGAACAAGTAATGTGTGTGCTATTCTTAAAGGCTTAGTAGCCTTTAGAAGTTTTACTATTTTGGATTGCGCACTTACCATGAGGTAACGTAACTTAGTGAAAGTTACCACGGTAAGAAGTTGTAGAGTATATAAGGAGGAGTTGAGAAGGTGGAAGACACTCTCATTTTCCTGACTGTAAGTAAAGTGAGCATTGGAGACCTTGGGAGTCCTTGAGTATTTTGCGATGTAATGTTGAGAGCGGGATTAGAACTTGTGTGCAGGAACGCTATTAGAGGTACCGATGTGACCATACGGGTCAGAGAGTTGAGTGAAGTGAGCATGGATGTACTTAAATCTTTGTAATTAGGGTGCACTAGTAATCCTAGTCATCTGAGGTACCCCTGGGTGAGAGACAGGCCGGCTTACAGGCCCATTTTTGTCTTTTGTAAAATCTTAAATTTAGAAACAGGGGTCTAAAGAGGAGTTCGAGCATTTGGTAAGAGGACTTCGAAATCTGAGAGCACAGAAGGGTAGAGCTCGTCGTGCCAAGCACTTTCAGGGAAATTCTTGATCGATTTGAGGCAATAAAGACGGAGTTATGAGCAATTGAAGTTCGGATGGTGCCAGAATTGAATCACTTTTGTTGGATTTAAGGTTTTCAGTGTCACTTGCAGCAGATTTGAGGAAATTGCTTCAAAACTTCGAGGTTGTGTTCTATGCCAGCAGGGCTACGATTTCCCAAAAAGTTTCGCATCGATTGAGTGACTGAGTAATTCAGAGCGGCCGCTGAAGCAGAGGGGGTCTGAAAAGCTCTTAATCTAGAGTAGCGACTTCAGAGAAGGAGATCTGGAGTTCTGTGTACAATCAGGAGTCCCCACTTCACAGGGATCTTCAGCATCCTGTAGACTTCAAATCCTGTAAGAATATTTGAAAGTGATCGAGCCAATCTTCTGTTATAGGTCGAAATAGCCATCTAGGTACCAAAAATTGCCATAATTTTCTTACTCAGAACTTTTCTGTCAACATCTCGGTGCTAGAATTTGATCTCAGGCTGAAACTTCGTGTGTGTGTCCACTAGTACCTCATTTACATGTAGGGGAAGTTTAGAAGTCTAAAATTTCATAGTTTTCCTCTCCTTGAGTGTCAAAGTTCACCGCCTAAACCTATTACTACTAGTTAGACCTAAATTTCACTTTTTGAGCATATTAGAGGATCCTACACACCTGTGTGAGTGTTTATAGCCCCTGTTGTGACCTGAAAGCCAACCTCTTGAGTAAACAACCACAGCCAGAAGCCCGGCGCTTTCCTAGGTAGACGGATCACACTCCGACACCGGGTGTAGATGGTTCAAATTGGGCAATTTGTCAAATTCCTACCCAATTTCCAAGTACTTTTTTCGTAAAGGCAAAGAAGTCTCCATTACAGATGACCCAAGATAACAAATTTTTTTTTTTGACTCAACATCTTTTTTGGTTGGCAGGCCCTCTCGCGTTGATCAGTGAACGTGTAATGCAGCAGCCGGACGACACCGACCGCAATAAGTCTTCGGGTATTCTTGGCTACAACCAATTTTACATATTTTTGCCAAATCTTTCTATTATTAAGTACGGCTAGTACTATGATTATGTGTTTGGATTATTTCAAACAGGAGAGTTTGAGTGCTTTTGAATCTATTGTCGCCGCGGGCGCGGAGATGGAGGTGGAAAACCTCGAATTAGCCGGTGGACAAAGCTTCCATGATACGCAAAAAAAAAGCAAATACACTATGAGAAATAGTTGCTGGAAGGGAAAAGGTGCGCCAAGTTAGTAATAATGTGTCTCCGGTGACAAGCCGGCCCTTGGAATTTGATCAGCCTTACTTCCAATCGTGCGACCAACGGATATCGGCCTCTCCCTTATCGGTCAATAGACATAAAGGCATGATTAGTTCCACAGTGTTTTTAATAAACAGTCGCTATTCCTTGGTATGTGCCGCTTTCCTAATGCCAAAACCATTAGAAATAAAATGTAAAAGAAAGCTAGTTTGGGACCGGTAAAGTCAAAGAAGCACGTAGTGCCTGTGTACTTTTTAATTATGTTACCGAAGGCAGGGCTAGTGATTGGAATGAAGTCGTAACAAGGTGTCTACAGCACGTTGAACATCCCTGTGAAATTTGATCTGCTGGTTGTACACATTTATCCAGATCTCGAGCTCTAAAGTTACTGCTCTAGATTGAGAGCTTTTCAGACCCTCTCTACTTCAGCGATCGCTCTGAATTACTCACTCACTCAAATGACATGAAACTTTTGGGATAGTGGTAGCCCTGCTGACATTAAACGCAACCACGAGGTTTGAAGTGATTATCTCTATTCTGCTGCAATTGACACCAAAAACCTCAAAATCAACAATTGTGATGCAATTCTAGCCCAATCCGAACTTCAATTTGGTATAACTCATTCTTTATTGCTCCAAATAGATCAAAATTTTCACTGACAAATACTGGCATGACAAGCTCTCTCACCCTATGTTCTCAGATTTTCTAATGCCTCTACCAAAAGCTCAAACTCCCCTTAAGACCCTTGCTTCTAAGTTTAGAGTTTCACAAAGGACAAAAACGTACCAATGGGAGTTCATAGCTCCACTTCTCTATCATTTTGTGCCCTAATTCACGTGGTAACTTAATTTCACACATAGGTTACCATGTCAAGCCTCTAAAGTGTCAACGTAAACTTTAAACTTCTTGCGAAAATATGTAAAATGACACATAATCCTGAAAGATAACTTAAACAAGCTAGAAAGCATGCATGGATGACATGTAAGTACAACCTATCAGCTTAAACTCTATCCACATGATAGACTTAAAGTTATGTATTTTGATAACACAAATAAGTATAAATCACTTGCACAAGCGTACGAATGCTTGAACCAGATAAATAACATACTATCAACCTACTAGGACTCAAAATATATAACATAATAATGTTAACATCATATGCAAAATTGTCAAGCATATGCATAAAAGACTAGAAGTAATATTGAGCTAACTTCTGGAACTACTAAACTGAAGTGTCAAAGTAGAAGTGTAACATGTAGCTGCCAAATAGCGTGACATCCACCCTCTCTAAACCTACACATCCTCCGGTTTGTGTCAGAACTAGATCAAGACTCTTCAGCTTCAGCTTCAAACTCGTCTTCAATCTCCATTGAGTCTTCAGCTTCATCCTCAATAAACTCTGCAATGTTCAGGTCCTCCTCTCTCCTTCAAGCTCTTCCTTGCAACTGGTATCTTGAGCATTGCACCATCTAATTTCTCTCAAGGAGTATGTGGCATTATCATGAACTTCTAACACCACATATTCTATCAAATCTGCCTTTATTTCTCTCTCTAGTAATCTTTAATCTTTTCACAACTTTGGCAACATCCTCAAGTCTTCATTCTAACTGTTGGATCCTTAATGTAAGAAGATTCTCCGTACTTCTACCATCTTCCCATGGCAAAACATTCCAAGTATGCACAACCTCCTCAATCGACATCATAAGTTTTTGCCCTAGTATTAACTCTGTTGGCATGTAACCTGTAACAGTACTATGAGTTGTACGATCTGTCCATAAAGCAAATGATAGCAATCCAGGCCATTCACGGATCTTACCCTTGCAAGCTTTACCAAAGCTTTGATGATTGACGGATGACCTCATTCGCTCTTGTCATTCCCTTCAAGATTGTAAGCAGTGATTAACGCCAACTTGGTTCCCAGTCGCTTGAAGAACTCAACTGCTTCTTGTGAATCCAGCTCACCTCTATCTGTAGTGATCTTTCTCACACACCCATACATACAAATAATATCTTCAAGTAGAAAGCGGCAGACACTAACAATAATCTTCGTTTTCAGGGCACGACCTTCAACTTGGTTAGATATATCTTTTCTAGGCAAGACTAGATACCTCATTTGTCTAAGCTCAATGACATAGTTACAAGATCAAAATCCATTTGTAATGAACGACTAAAAGATAAGTAGGATGCAATCCATCACGATGAGGTATTATGAAATACATCTGGTAAGGTATACAAGATGAAACAAACTGTACTACATCCTTATACATACCCTTCCATCAATAATTCTCCTTCATCTTGACAAATATAGCCCAAACTCCTCTATGACCAGTCCATAGACGCTCATGGAACTTCTTGATCAACTACTGCTGCAATTCCAGATCACATACCACTCGTTGTGGTATACCTCCTTGTAGCTTAGGGCGCTTCTATAGATGTTCTCCATGTAAAAAATAACCGTAAGCTATTCTACGGATCCTCTTGAAATCTGCATCAGACCAACCTTCTTGTCTTTCCAATCACTCTCCATCATACATAGTTTCCTCAAACAACTCTAGTGGAGTTACAAAACAACTTCTATCCTTTCTAACAAGAGCACTAGAAAAGAACTCTGTTCTCATATCCTCCTGATCATCTATCATTTCTTTCTCATTGTAATACCTAGCCCTTGATAACATATCTGCCACAAGATTATCTTTTCCTGAAATATATCTAAACTCTGGATTCAAAGACTTGATATATGCTATCCACCTCAACATAGTAATATCTGAAGTTGTATAACTAGTGATCATTCCCAAGAGAGCTAAATAATCTGTCTCCACAACCACATGTGCTCCTATCAAGTACTCATTGTCACTCTTCATTGCAGTAACTACTCCCCATAGCTCTCTCTTGATATGAGGGTACTCTCTCTGTCGTGAACTTAATACCTTAGCTCCAAAACGCACCACATACATATTTTCATCCTCATCAACTTGTCATACAATCCATCCAATGTCAATAGGACTAGTATCAACAATAAAGATGACAGATCTGTCCAACTCATATGTTATCTTCCGTAAAGTTGATGGTGAAGACAAAAGATCCTTCAACTTTTTCATGGACTTGCTTTGCTCCTCTTGCCATTGAAATCTTTGCCCCTTCCTCAACAACTTGTACAACGGATCTGCTGCATGTGCAAAATGTGGAATCCATATATGGTAAAACACACATGCACCTCAATAACTGATCCACATGTCTCCTTCATCCTTTGAATGGCATCAACCTTGTTTGGACTGTGACCTTGAAGCTTGCTATCAGACTTGTCTCTCACCCAAGGTAAACCTCTGAAGGCCTTTGATGAGATGCATCATAGAACTAAGAGGTCTCAGCTAAATCCAACTCTCAACATACTCATATCACTTCCTCACTCGGAACGAGAACTCTCTTGGAGACATAGACTTGAAAAACACACCCTTTATAGATATGGCTTAACGGCTTTCAAATACAAAGAAAAGGGAGGATGAGGGATCACTCCACAATCCCTCTATTTATATTATTTCAGATTTACCGTGTGTAAATATGATTTACTGTAGTTTACTGAGACCAAGTCAAAAGTAAAAGTCATAAGTCAAGGATAGATGTCTCTACTTTTGACTCTACTCTAATAATTTGAATCCTTCTAGAAGTAGAAAGAAATCTTTGAAAAGAAATCTTGGATTGCTCCTTATAAGACAAAGTACTAACACATAATTGAGCCAAAAAGGTCAACAACCTTCCTGATTGTTTGACCTTAAGCCTCTACATCCAATAAAATTCAGTCACGCATAAAACAAGAGTGTATTATTCACCTACTTGTCATTTTATGCACAACCAAACAAAATAGTTGTTCTCACACTTAGAATATTTTAACATTTTGTCCTCAAATATCATCAACTTTAACGGTGACTACTCATAGTTATCTATCACTAACTTAGAGTGTTGTCTAGCCTTGGGACTTATTTAGAAGACTCACCACACATAGTCATAACTTATCACATATGTACTACTATGCAATCCCTAGGTGTTACATTTACCCCTCGACTAAGTTTTCACTCCGAGCTCGGTGACTTTTCTTTGATAAAAGAGCTTGAGCTTGTCGTGATTCACATGGTCAAACTTCCGTCCTCTTAGCTCTTTCAAGTCGTATGTAAAATTACTCCACATCTTCTCGACAATGAAGGACCAAAATAACATGGAAGAAACTTCTTTCTAGCTCTTTCATACCTAATGGCATCAAAAATCATTACCATATTTCCTTTTTAAAACGGCTTCACTTCTCTCTTGTCGAGACGCTTGTCGTAATACTTCTTTTGACATTCTTGCACCTTCTTCATCTGAACCATTGCCACAACTCGTGCTTCTTCCAACTCCAGTAGTTGCTCCTTTCTAGACTTCTTTGTTGTAGTCCCAATCAACCTCTTTAACCTTTTATGGACAATTTGAAAGGTAGGTAGATCAAACTGTATCAACAACTTTGATTCCACACTGTAAACAAGATGAAAAAGAGTATACCTCGTTGAAGTCTTCATAGTCGTCTTGTATTCTCACAAGATTACATGTAATCTCTTATCCCACTTGTGCTTCGCATCCTCCATATCAGCATCCTTGGTCAACATCGTACACAAGGTATGATTGATCTTCTTAGCTAGACACGTTAGTATTCGATTTGTAAGAAATTGTCATCTGCGGCTTCGTCAGATAGTCGGTTGCGATCACGATATATCTGTTGCCACGAGGTGTTTTGTTTAACGGCCTACATGATCAATTCCTCACTTCTCAACCGGTCCTACCACAGGAACTGGTCTCAAGAAAAGAGTGCTAGTAGACTTCTTGACAAAGGCTTGGCACACATCGCAAGTTCTACAATACTCCAGACAGTCTTTGAAAATACCCTTTCAAGATCTAAGATCTTGAAAGTCGTCACCTTATCAACGAAATGACCACCACATACAAGTCCATCGTGGAACTCCAACATCAACCTTGCAGCTTCCGTAGCAATCCATCAGCACTTTGATGAAAAAGAACTTTTTCGACGACGGTGTATGGCTTACATCTCCCATTAGAACATTCCTTTCTCTCGCTCGCATGTCTTCAGAAAATGAACCATCAGAAAAATTTTTTCACATCTCCTTGTACTCTTCTGCCACGCTGCTCAAAATGATGATCATCAAGTCTTCATCTGGAAAAATATCATTTAATGGTTCTTCCAACCAGTACTGAGGTCAAAACGTACACCGACGGTACATTGTGTAGATCGAAATAGCTTCCTTACATGAAGTACGTAACTGCGTAGACAGGAATCATGGGAGTTGAAAGGGCGGAACTGCTAAATGCACGAATGAAACTTGCTTTCACTGCTATTAATTAACTACCGCAGCTCTAGGTACGAACAGTGCTTGACGTGGATTCGTCGTGGAATGCAGTGTTCTGTTGGCACAGTTCTACACGTTTCGCGAAATCTGAATTTACTAAATCAGATGATATAGCCTGTTTTACTCTGATCATGCTAGGTATATAGTCTAGTTTGTTGTATCTGCCATGTGGCCTTTTTCGGGGTTCCAACTCTCAGTTTGATTCTGTCCGATTCCTAAAATGTTTCCTTTTTTGCTTGTTCCCTTGTTCACAGTAAGATCCACACTGTCGTGCGTTTCACTTTCCAAGGCACCTCCTCTTTTGCACTTTCTTCTCCTTTAAATCTACTTGGGTGCACGCTTTTCTCAAGCTCACTGGTGTTCACTTTCACCTAGCACAGCTGACTGCCGGTGGCACCACCCCAAGATTAGAGCCTGCATTTCACCAAAAACAGTTCCTACCCAACTTCTCCGATGATGTTTCCTGCACTGTTCCGCGTTTCCTGTACCTGTCTCCCTCGTCATGCATGCTTGCACTCTGCGGGTATGGATGAAAACGTGGCCCTGAGATAAAGTCAGGAAAGTAGTCCAGAGCCAAAACCTAGCTATAGCATGATCTTAGAAGATTCTCAGCTCCGACTTCCGCTTCCAGAAAGACCTACATAGTAATAGTAGTAGTTTCTATGGAGTCAACCCGCAACGAACGTGATCACTGTGGCCTTACATTTCGACGCCCATGCTCCTAGGGGAGAAAATCCGAGCTGGGTACTCCTCACCTTCATCAGCTGATCATCCCTGGAGGTGACACACTAAGTCCTCTGAGATGAAGCATGTCGGCCTGGACAAGCAAAGGGCTCTCTGAAAGCTACGTAGGGTATATCGTCTGAGATGAGGCTGAAATGTCAAACGGTGATACTGATTTCCAAGTGGCTTGACATGGGGAATGAAAGTTCTAGGACTGGAGTTGTGCAACGGGACATATAGTTCTGTTGCCTCGTAATGGTGACAGCACTGTTGATCAGAGGTTTTTTTCTTTTTAATGTTTTTGCTTTTAGGCCTCTTTTCGCTGTGGGGCTCTCTGCAGCAGTGTGCTGTTGCCAGTGAACAGCATGAGTCCCCTCGGCATTGTGTACTCAGAGAATGAGTTTATTTAGCGGGCACCAACCTCCTGACCTATCCTGAGTTACAGGAGGGATGATCTAAGCAAGGTACATTGTCCTACCGAATTACTGAGCTGGGTATACCAACACACGAAGAGCATCTCCGTGAGGCAGTGAAACGGAATCCACTCTCACGCATGCACGTAGGAATAACTATTGAATGACGGAAGTTATAATTTATAGTTACTGTTCGTTGAGCTAGTTAAAAACATGACAAGAGTTGAAATACACAGTCAACTCCTACATCTGTAGTTTAGACAACGAACCCCTTGAAACAAAACACCACAAGCCAGTGGCCAAGTTAGCAAACTGAATAGATTTACTCATGCCGCCGGGCGTCTGGAACGGGTCGGCGTGTGGCCGCGCTGTTGAGCACGCAACCTTCACTTCCCTGTACGATTACATGCGAGCCTGGGACTTTGCCCCGCAAGAGGAACATCCCAGAAGGCACATTCGAATTGGCCTTCTTAAAATTGGCCGGGCCTTAAACAATCGTTATGCTCGCCGTCAATTGGGTTAGAGATGGGAAAGAGAGCGCGAGAGAGGAGCAAGGCTTCGGGCAACTACCTGAGAGTAATGTCCTTAAACCAGTTTACGTGGGCTGGGACGAATTGCTTCGTGATAGGTTTATTCGGCACGGTTTATACTGGTGACAACTTGAATTCCGTGTCGTATTGAGCCATCCTCTTACATTCGAGCTTATTTCGCAGAACTGCTAAATAACATGTTGGTAGAAAATGATTAATCATTCTCGTCCCTCAGCTCTCTTCTTTGAACTTTCTAGATGGCGATTCGAGCATCAGGTATTCTCCTTTCCTAAACAAACTCTGTGCACAATCCATTCTTAGGTACTTGCGGATAGTACTGGATTGTTCTCGTCCTAAACAGGATGAACTCGAATGCTTGGGATTGGGCGAAATAATTTTCTGAGTGATGCTAGGGAATAAGGACTATAACTATGCGATCCTGTTATCTCTGTATGAATCTTTATTTCCAAGCTATGGTGTTAATTCCTGCTAAGCTGCGTATCACTGCAAACGAGGCAGCTAGTCCCGTGAGGGAATACTGCAATCTGCACCACCGATGCGCAATGCCATCTGCGCTTCAAATGCTATCTGTTCTCGACGGCGTTTTAGTGTTCTGCATACAAAAGGATTTCTGTTTTTACTGTGATAACGTATCATTGGATTGCCGTTCAAAACGTCTGAAACCTTATTTTGGGCTCGCTGTGGTAACTCTGTGCTTCAAGGAATGATTTTTCCCAGGAGCTCGCAAAGGGCGATGCGGTCGACCTTGTACTTTGATTAAGTGCAACCTTAACTATTGAAGCTTTGTTCCGTAGCTTCTGTATATCTATAGGTCTTATGAGCGCCTCAGAATCAGGTTCCAGACAGTCTCCACTTCCAACACGGAAGTGGAGACTGTCTGGGACCTGATTCTGTCGATAAAATCGCAGCTGTGTTCGATAAGATTGGAGCACTATGGCATTAGTTGTTTCAAAACAAGTTCTTTAGTATTTCTTGCGGTACCATACCCGTGGGCCTATTGTTGTTCTAACTTTCTTTTTGAGGACTGTTGCTTGGGAGTGGAATCGACTGGAGGTCCAGTGTGGAAGACCATTGACTTTGTGTACGTAGGAGGAGAACAGCAAGACTCTTAGTCCAATTTAGATCCATTAGACTACTTGCACTTGGTTGTCTTCAGCATTAGACTACTTTGGCGCATTAAGATCAAGCGACGGAAACCAGATGAGTACGTAGTTTCCTTCTCATGTTGAAGTTCAAGTTAACAGCGTACTGAATATTGAATGTTGTTGTCTTCAGGACCCGAAGACGAATCAAGAGAGCATCTTCTGTCAAGACCAGATACTAACGTGAAAGTAAAGCATCCAAAGATCAGCATTCAGGGACTAGACAGGTATTCAGATGAGGGAACTCGTATTTTGGCGAATGCTTCTTTAGAAGTCGAAGCAGGACAAATTATGGGTATCATCGGGCCAAGTGGAAGTGGAAAATCAACTATTTTGCGGGCTATCAATCGTCTTTGGGAACCTTCTGCTGGAACAGTATTTGTGGACGGTGAGGACATTACTCAACAAAGTGTAGTGTCTGTGAGGCGACGCTGTGGAATGCTCTTCCAGACTCCGACACTTTTTGATGGTACGGCTTCTTGACCTTCGAGTCTCTCTTCTCTTAACGCCAGTCTTTCCCTCGTCTGTGTTCTCGCGGAGAATTGCTGTGTGTAGCGACCAGGGCTCTGGAGCCATCTTTACTGGCTTAAATCCTGACCAGGTGAGATACAAACCCTTCTTATTTCATGATGTAAGGTGTTGGACCTAACTTATGGATGTCGAGTCGAGTCGAGTCGGTCCGGAACTCCGTTCTCGAAAACAAGGTAGAAACCCCGGAACATCCGCCATAAGCCCGACCGTCTGGGACTAAGGAAGATGTTTCTTAGCCATGGTCTTCTGCCGCACGCCCTGACACGTTGCTTGTGTTCATGGTTCATGGTTTTGTGCATACGAAGCCGGATGTGCTCATGACTACATCCAATTTGTCAGCCACATAAAAATGAAAGACAGCCCACTTTGTCTTTCATTCGTTGTTTAAACTTGATCCTAGACTTGTTGTCATATCATCCGGATCCCTCCCTTGGCCTTCGATATTGTTACCTTCATGTAAATGATGCTCATATGAACATATATTCGTACGTCGAGAATGGCAGATTTTATCAACGACCACGCTCTAGCACATAGGTAACCCGCAAGTACCCGGCGAAGTACATAGTAATTAGCAAACAGGGGCCAATTGATGCTCATATGAACTACTGTACTTTAAAGACGACTCTGTATTGGACGTAGAACACAAAGTTAGCTAATCTGGACTGCCTCCGTTAAGCGTATCATCATAATAGAAAGTTGATTTGCAGTGTTTGCTGCGTTTCCAAAGATGATTTTATTAGTGCACATGGTGATATAACAACCTTTTCCTCATCTCCTGCCGCCTCCCGGTTTCTATCTCGTCGGTTTATGTGAGTTCCCTCTTTCTTCAGGAAGATAACACTACAAGATGGTGGACTTGGCAGGCACAGTGGCAGAGAACATAAAGTACGGACCAAGTCTGGCCGGGAAGACGCTACCAGACAAGAGAATTGAGGAACTTCTGAAAGTAGCTGATTTGGATCCAAGTTTCGCTTCCAAATCTGTTATAGGACTTTCAGTCGGCCAAGCGCAGCGGGTCGCCCTGGCACGTACACTCGCGAATGAACCAGAGGTATGAAGACCGACATCCTGATCACTTAGTTTGACAGCATGTCTGAGCATCTGCGGTTCTTCAAGGTTCAGTCTCTGATCACTTAGTTTGACAGCATGTCTGAGCATCTGCGGTTCTTCAAGGTTCAGTCACACTATCCCGCGTTTGCGGAGAATATTGTAGAGGAGATTCGGTACAATGCAGAGTCTTAATGTGAGTGTATTCTGTATAGTTGGGGGAGCAAGCTACGGTCTTGCGCCTTTAGTTATCAAAGCCACCATGATATCGAGGTTACAAGTCATATTTGCAGTTTTGGCCGTAGATCGTCAGTGTGATCGTGTTGGTGAGTGATATCTTGTTTGTCAGAGTAATTATAGTCTACAAAGAAATCTCGCTACCTCGCGAAATGCTGGGTGAACAAAACCTTTCCGCAAAACTTCTGCAAAGTACATTCCGCGGAGGTACCGTAGTGTGAGTGGACCTCAGCAGCTTGTTCTGGTTTCGTCCAGAAGCAGTAAACTAGAAAGAGCGAGATGCACGTAGCAGTAGACATACAGAATATGATTCCAAAGAACAGTTTTGGGAGACAAATCGAGTGATCTGAGATGTGGATATGTTCGTCCTGTATGCGCTCTCTCTTATCTCTAAATCCCGTGTGCAGATTCTCTTACTGGATGAGCCCACCAGTGCGTTAGATCCAGTTTCGACAAAGCATATTGAGGAGTCTGTCTTGCATTTGAATCGTACCAGGGGCCTCACGGTGGTATTCGTATCGCACAGTCTCGACCAGGTCCGTCGACTGGCCGACGTGGTATGTTTGATAGCGAATGGAGAAGTTCTCGAGGTTCTTAAACCGGTCGACCTTGCCAATGCCCAACACCCCGTTGTACGAGAGTACATAGCTGCTGCCGCCTAACAGTTGAATGCGTGTCTCTGTTCATAAGAAGTTCAAAATACTTTTTACTGTCAGGGCATTGTTTGTAAAACAGTATACCAATACATGGTAAAAGGGTCCGATATCTAGTTCGGACTCAGTATATACCATAATTGGCAGTTTATTTTCACAGCACGGTTCCAGACAATTTGGACACTTGATAGATCACTGATTACCCCACAAAGTGTGGGGCACTCCGAGAAGGTAGGAAAAGAGTCACTGTGAACGTTGATTCTTCTGTGTATGTGTAAGAAATACAAGTGTAGCAGCAGCACCGTAGGCCGAATTCCTCAGGATTCTTGACGTCAGAACAGGGCCATAGTCAATGGACTAAACTATGTGATAGAATACTGTGTTAACAGTAACTATCTTTAAGTGGATATTGTGAAAGGACACAAGGGGATGACACTTTTCGACCTTTTATTTTTTCGCTTTGTATATCAGAAGGATCCACTTGTCCTCTTATCATTATTCGTTATTCAGACTTTGTTTTTGGTTTGGAATATTCAGTTCTCTCGCGTTTCTTTTCTCACACACATTTTGTGTATGTCTTCTAACTAAAAGTCTTAAAGTGAATTATCTTAGTTTCTTACATGGTATCAGAGTTCGTGTTGTTAGATGATCTATTAAGATAACATAGGTTCATTCTAAGTCTTAGACACTAGAAACCAAAGCGATCAAAGTGTCCTTTGATCGTTCTGATCAAAGGACACTTTGATCATTGCTCGGAGGACGCTCCTCGCACAAACCAGCGCAGCGTGAAAAAGATCCAGTTCAGTTTTTGTGATCAAAACTATGCAGAATGATTTCAAATTCAACATTAAAGGATGGGCGGTATTCGATGACACTTTCTTCATCTTTTGGAAGCATAAAATAACTCTTCGACTCGATTCGGAAGAAGTACTCGACGTGGTGGATGATACAATTCCACGACTTGGAGCAACAAGTCTCGTGAGAACAGCGACACCAGCTACCGGACCGGACAACATTGCAGAATAGGACAAAAACAACAAGAACGTCTTAACTGCAATCAACGAATGTTAGTACAAACTCAGTTGCCCATCACATACTCGCTTGCACAACAGCAAATGACGCTGGACGACTCTGACCGCAAACTTTGCTGGTCAAGATCATGTCATCCGCATGCACCCGAGAAAAAAGTTCAAGCTTCTCAGAATGAAGCCGAACGATTCAATCATGACCCACATTAACAACTTTAATGATCCTCGTGCAGCAACTTGCATCTGTCGGCGTTATAGTAGACGCACAGGAACAAATCCTCACACTGATGGACAACATGCCACCTAACTATCAAACCTTCTTGCACGCAATGCGCACGAACTCGAACTTGTCTCTACAAGATCTGATCTCCTTCTTAATCGAGGAGGAGCTCATGTCTCGGAAGATGTCTGTCGAACTTTCTACTGTCTTGTTCGCTGGACACTGACAGCAAAGACGAGGACGAAGCAGCAACCAAGGCGGTTGGAGTCAACCCCGTCGGCGACTTCAAATTGGTAGCGCCAAATATTTTGGTTGCGGCTCAACCGGACACCTTTTTAATGAGTGTCCCAACCGAACAAACAGCATTAATCAGCAGCAGCACAGCAGTCACAAACAGCAAGACCGAGGACAAAATCAAAGAAATCGTCTTAAATCGCACAACAACCAACAAAATAATGCACGCAGAGTCCTCATGACAATCAAATCTACTGGACTAAGTGTGGTATCACAGATGGACAGCATGTGGTATGTGGACACCGGAGCAACACACTACATGGTCCACAACCGACGCCAATTGATTACATACACTCCATACTCAGAAGAGTGTCGTCAAAACGATAAAATTTTATTGGGAGAAAACACTACAATGTACATCGAAGGCACCGGGACTGTCGAAATCAAGCTGCTAAATGGTGAGAAGGTACCGTTCCGCGAAGTACTACATGTGCCTGCATTGCACCAGAACCTCTTCTCGGCACGTCAATTTGACTCCAAAGGAGGTTGGTGCTTGATTGCAAATGGCATTTGCTATCTCGAAGATAAATACTCTCGCAGTTTATGCTCTTGTCCATTATCAAACGATTTGTATTTGCTTGAGAATTCCGTGTTGGTAACTGAGCAGATTGCATCATTACACATCGTGACAGAGACACCTTACCACCTTGTCATAGTCCTATACCACGAATGCGTGTTAGACTCAGAAAACGTGGAATTTACCCTCCCAACCACGTAATTACTTATTCACCAGCCAAACACTCTTACTTGCGCTCCCTACGCATTCAACACAATTCTGCAATTCCCAAGGAGTGAAAATGTACAATGAAGGTCAAATTCTTGATCCGCTGTCGGAGTGTGATCCGTCTACTTAGAAAGCGCCGGGCTTCTGGCTGTAGTTGTTCACTCAAGAGGTTGGCTTTCAGGTTACAACAGAGGCTATAAACACTCACACAGATGTGTAAGATCTAGTAATATACTCAGAAAGCGAAATTCAGGTCTAGCTGGCAGTAATAGGATCCGGCGGTGAACTTTGACACTCACGGAGAGGAAAACTATGAAGGTTTAGACTTCTAAACTTCCGTTACATGCAAATGAGGTACTACTCAACTCACATACGAAGTTTCAGCCTGAGATCAAATTCTACACGGAGATATGGACAGAAAAGTTCTGAGCAAGAAAACTACGGCAATTTCTGGTACCTAGATGGCTATTCCGACCTATAACAGAAGATTGGCTCGATCAATTTCAAATATTCTTATAGAATTTGGAGTCTACAGGATGCTGAACACCCCTGTGAAGTTGGGACTCCTGACTGTACACAAAACTCCACATCTCCTCCTCTGAAGTCGCTGCTCTAGATTAAGAGCTTTTCAGACCCCCTCTGCTTCAGCGGCCGCCCTGAATTACTCACTTACTCAATCGATATGAAACTTTTTGGAAAATCGTAGCCCTGTTGGCAGAGAACGCAACCACGAAGTTTTGAAGCGATTTCTTCAATTCTGCTGCAAGTGACACTGAAAACTCCAAAATCAACAAAAGTGATGCAGGTTTGGCATAATCCGAACTTCAATTGGACATAACTTCGTCTTTATTGCCTCAAATCGATCGAAAATTTCACTGACAGTGCTTGGCTCGACGAGCTCTATCTCCCTGTGCTCTCAGATTTTGAAGATACCTCATCAAAATCTCGAACTCCACTCTAGAGCTCTGTTTCTAAACTTAGAGTTTTACAAAAGATAAAAATGGACCAATGGGAGTTCATAGCTCCACTTGACTGTCCTTTTGTGCCTTAAACTACCTGGTAACTTATCTACACTCATAAGCTACCACGTCAAGCCCCCTAGAGTGCCAGCGTAAAACTTAAACTACCTAAAATGACACGTAGTCCTGAAAAATAACTTAAATTAGCTAGAAAGCGTGCATGGGCGACAAGTAAGTACAACCCATGAGCTCAAACCCCTATCAGCATGGAAACCCTAAGTTATGTACACTGAACGTCATAGACAAGTAAGAAGTCACTTGCACAAGCGCACAAATGCTTGAACAAGATAACACACTATCAGCCTACTAGGACTCAAAATAGTGTTAACACCGCATGCAAAGGTGTCAAACATATACATAAAGGACTAGAAGTAATATGAGCTAACTTCTAGAACTACTAAATCTAAGCGTCGGAGTAGAAGTCAAGCATGTAGTCGCCAAGTAGCGCGACATCCACCCTCTCTGAACCTGCACATCCTTCGGTATGTGCCAGATCCAGATCAAGAGTCTTCAACTTCTGCTTCAAATTCATCTTCAACCTCCATTGAGTCTTCAGCTTCATCCTCAGTAAGCTCTGCAATGTTCTGGTCCTCCCCTCTCCTTCTAAAGAGCGTGATTCTCTTCCCTGCAATTGGTATCTTGAGCACTGCACCGTCTAACTCTCTCAAAGAATATGTGGCATTATCATAAACTTCTAACACCACATAAGGTCCGAACCATCTCTTGGAAAACTTTCTGATAGCGCTATGCTGATTATCAAGACTACTATCATAGACTAACACCCAATCACCTTCCTTAACTGGTTTGGGTCGTAATCTATGCGTTCTATCAAATCTGTCTTTGTTTCTCTCTCTAGCAGTCTTCAACCTTTCCACAACTTTGGCAACATCCTCAGGTCTTCGTTCTAACTGCTGGATCCTTAATGCAAGAAGATCCTCCGTACTTCTACCATCTTCCCATGACAAAACATTCCAAGTAGGCACAACCTCCTCAATCGGCATCACAAGTTTTTGCCCTAGTATCAACTCTACTGGCATGTAACCTGTAACAGTACTATGAGTTGTACGATCTGCCCACAAAGCAAATGGTAGCAGTCTAGGCCATTCACGGATCTTACCCTTGCAAGCTTTTACCAAAGCTTTGATGATTGGCGGATGACCTCTTTCGCTCTTGTCATTCCCTTCAGGATTGTAAGCAGTGGTTAACGCCAACTTGATTCCCAATCGCTTGAAGAACTCAACTGCTTCTTGTGCATCCAGCTTACCCCTATCTGCAGTGATCTTTCCCACACACCCATACCTACAAATAACATCTTCAAGTAGTAAGCGGCAGACACTAGCAGTGGTCTTCGTCCTCAGAGCACGGCCTTCGACTTGGTTAGATAGATCTTCTCTAGCCAAGACTAGATACCTCATTTGTCCAAGTCCAAATGGCATAGTTACCAGATCAACTACCCATTTATAATGAATGGCTAAAGGATAAGTAGGATGCAATCCATCACGATGGTGTACATTGGAGTACATCTGGCAGGGTATACAGGATGAAACAAACTGTACTACATCCTTATACATACCCTTCCACCAATACTTCTCCTTCATCTTGGCAAATGTAGCCCAAACTCCTCTATGACCGACCCATAGACTCTCATGGAACTCCTTGATCAGCTTCTGCTGCAATTCCAGGTCACATACCACCCGCTGTGGTATACCTCCTTGTAGCTTAGGGCGCTTCCATAAATGTCCTCCATGTAAAAAGTAACCATAAGCTATTCTACGGATCCTCTAGAAATCTACATCAGACCAGCCTTCTTGTCTTTCTAGTGAACTCAAATAGCGCCCAAGATCCAACCACTCGCCATCATACATAGTTTTCTCAAATAACTCCAATGGAGCTGCAAAACAGCTTCTATCCTTTCTAGCAAGAACACTAGAATAGAACTCTGTTCCCACATCCTCCTGATCATCTATCATTTCCTTCTCATCGTAATACCTAACCCTCGATAACATATATGCCACAGGATTGTCTTTTCCTGCAATATGTCTAAACTCTGGGTTCAAGGATTTGATATATGCTATCCACCTCAACATAGCAATATCTGAAGTTGTACAGCTAGTGATCATTCCCAAGAGAGGTAAACAATCTGTCTCCACAACCACAGGTGCTCCTATCAAGTATTCCTTATCACTCTTCATCGCAGTAACTATTCCCCATAGCTCTCTCTTGACCTGAGGGTAGTCTCTTTGCCTTGAACTTAACACCTTAGCTCCAAAACGCACCACATATCTATTTCCATCCTCATCGTCTTGTCCTACAGCCCATCCAATGCCAATAGGACTAGTATCAACAGTAAGGATAACAGATCTGCCCAACTCATATGTTACCTGTAGAGTTGGTGGTGAAGCCAAAAGATCCTTCAACTTCCTCATAGACTCGCTTTGCTCCTCTTGCCACTGAAATCTTTGCCCCTTCCTCAACAGCTTGTACAACGGATCTGCTACATGTGCAAAGTGTGGAATCCATATATGATAAAACACACATGCATCTAGAAACCTTCTCACCTCGGTAACCGATCCACACGTCTCCTTCATTCTTCGAATGACATCAACCTTGTTTGGACAAGGTTTCCGACCATAAGATCCACATAGGTGCCCTACAATCAACACCTCTTGTTCTCCAAATACATACTTTGCTCCTGATAAAGTCAAATGAACCTCCTCCAGTCGACTCAATATCTTATCGCAATCAACTATATGATCTGCAACAAACTTACGGCACCCCCTCTGATCCATTACCTCATTCTTCTCCTCCTCAGCACATTCTTTAATCGGCACATCATCAAGGAATGGCATAGTTTTTTCAGGAATGAAATCCCTCAAAACTTTATTCATGTCATTCATCATATGTGCTACAGAATTGGTAGCACCTTGTGGCAAGGTGCACATCCTTAGTAACCCCAAAGGTGTCCTCATTGTAGTCAAGTCTCTACTCTCAGAGGATAACTGAAACTGATCATAACCTGAATATAAGTCTCCCATTGAATAGATAGCACGACCAGCAAAAGCCTCTACAAACTCATCTACAATAGGTCCTATACCCATATTCCTGATAGTCACCTTGTTAACTGACTGCATATCTTGAATGAATCTCAAAGCTCCATTCTTCTTCAGAACAGTAAACCATCTGCTAGAGTAGGGAGCTATAGATGGTTCCAAGATACCCATCCTAATCCTCTCATTGAGCAAGTCTATCAGCTTTGGTAGATGAGCTCTAGGTACAAGGATAGGACGTAGATTCCAAGGCACATGCGGTATAGTAAAGATTACCATAGGTGCAACTACATTTGGATCTACACATCCTACTTCATGTGACTCAAGCGCAAACGCCTTACCATGCCTAGATAGCATCTCCCTGAAGCTTTTCTTCTCTTGCTCAGTAAGAAATCCATCACCTCCAATCCTCAGCTCCTTCAGTGTTGTTTCTGTGAACTGGTGCTCAATTCTTCTCGGTCCTCTGAGCGTCGATTCTCGTGCAGCTTGCTCCATCTTCTGATTGTAATCGAGTGATAAAGGCAAAGCCACTGGTTTGACTTTCTTTACCACTGACTTGTACTTGGTCTCCACATACACCTCTTGTCGATCTATAAACTTATCAATTACATCATAAAGCTCCTTGGAGCTCACTCTCACCACTCTATCTACATCATCTATAGAACTTTCTACTATAGATTTCAACTCCCCTATAGTATCTACCAAAGACTGTTCTTCAAACACTCCAGATATGTATTCATCTCCGGCTAACTCTCCACTATCCTTCAAAGATTACTGTACATACTTCACATGTTGTCTCTCAAACCTCTTCAGATTCTCAACTTTCCTATAACACACTGATCCACATGATGTCAGTCCTAAGAAGCTAGTGGATAAAGCTTCCTGCTCTACTGGATCAGGCGAGAATCCTAGCTCTACTGTACCGTTGAAGTCTCGCTCTTCAATGGTACTCTGCCAAAACCGCTAATTTCTCTAAACTCCTGAGTAATCTTAGGCAGTGGACGATCTCTCAAGCTATCACGATTCCTCTCATGTTCTGCAGCAACGGTCAAAAACTGAACAGCTCTTTTGCCATCTCTACTACGTATCCTAGCATAGGCTGAACCATCATCCATAACTCGTGTCTCTATTCTAACAGCAGTAATGTAAGGCTGCCCTAGAATGATAGGATAGGTTGACATGTCTTGTACAAAGAAATTCTGAACATCATTGATGTCAACCACAGTTACCTTGATGTTGGGACAAGCACCATAGAGTTCTCCCCTCTGGTTGTTGGCAGCGCGGATAAGTCATCCATGGTCGATGTCAATGGGCCATCTCCCACGCTCGTACAGCTCCTTAGACATCAGATTAATCTCTGAGCCATGATCAATCAACGCCACCACAGGTTCCTCTAGATCTCCCAGCTTCACTAAGGTCTCTGTGGTTGCTCTTACCCAATGGTTGTGAGAGTAATGGCTCTTTTGCGATGCTTCCATCTCATCTTCAAACCTCACGTGCTGATAGGATCTCCCCTCTGATACTTGAGAGCAGTAACCAGCAATCTCATCTTTCTCATCATCCGACAGTTTGGTCCCTAGAGCATTAAGCGTAGCTGCTTCATCCAAAATTTGACGTTTCCTCTTGATGATATCTATGATAACCTCATGGAACTCACGCTTTGCAATCCCAAGAATCTCACCCAAAGTAAACTCAACTTTCCCATTCAAGATACGGTTCTCTAACACCTGCTTCAAGTCTGTAACAATCTCAATGTCAGACTGAAGTTTGTATGCATGCATCTTACCCTTCTCCTTGCTTCTCTCCTTCTCCTTTGGTGTTGTAGGTGGTAGATCCTCCATAGTCTCCTCCCGAGTAGGTGTTGTCTCCTGCCTTGCCTCTGGTCTAGCCCTTTCACTCCTTGTAGCAGGTCGTTTGGCTGTAGAAGCCTCACCTGCATCCTTCCTCCTGCGTTTTTCTTCTAGTACAGCTTCATGATGACTTCTTGCAACATAAGCATGCACTGACATAGTGTCTACAAGGTCATTCCATCCTGTAGTTTCTCGAATTGAGTTGCCAATCCTCCGTAGCACATCCTTGTCTAACTCTGTTCTAGCTACGGACCGCACTACATCAGACCACAACCCACTAGTCCTTTTCTCTCTCTTCATTTCCACTTTCACTCCACACGTAGCAGCATTCACAAGAGAAACAACATGTGATGCTGATATCTCATTCACAAGTCTCTTCATACCACTCTTGCCAAAGTTGGTTCCCAGCATCATCCCAGTTTCTCTCAAATGGATCTTACCATCTTTGAAGAAGATAAAATCTTTCCTCAATGCATCTGGAAACTCTCCACAATCTCTTCTTACATGGTCTAGGCTATCGCACCATATACAACGATGAACAAAGCCTTCTCTCATCTGAGGTCTCTGCATAGCAGGCTGTACATTCTGCTCTTCTCTTCTAACCTAGTGAGCTTAAGCTTAAGCTCCTTCATACCCTTAATCAACTTATCAAGCGGTGAGTCTTCCTCTCTAGCAATTACCAAAGCGGGCTTAGTAGGCAACTGCTTGACAGGAATTATCAGAGGTGCTGCTTCACTTACCACCACCTTATCCCTTCTTCTCTGTCTCTTGGTCAGCAAAGAGACAGCCTCTTCAACCTCCTTCCAATCAGTCTTCAATCCTCTCTCCTCACTCTTGTCTTCCAACAACAACTCAGGCTTCTCCTGAATAGTCACGTCCGCTGCTTGTAAGAAAAGTTCTGTCTTCTCCATCTCTAGTGTAAGCTTCTCTGTCCTAGAAAGCTGAGCATACTAACGATCAAACTCCCTTAACAACTCATTTACAGACAAACCTTTGTTAGGCTTCACCACCCACTCCAAGAACGTTCTCTTGGTCACCCTCTCTGAATCTTCAGTGTAGTACTCCTCCTTCAAAGCTCGCATAAAGCTCTCCCAACTCTGTCCTTGCTGCCGCTTGAGCTCTTTCACACGCCCACGAATCTCGGGGACAACAGCAAGTTCAAAGTTTTCCATCATCTCCTTCTCAGGTACCTTGTTCACCTCCATCTCCCTAGCATAGTATCGCACGTACTTGGAAATATCTATCCCTTTGAACTGGTCCATCTGATGCACCACAGATTGCAACGCCTTGGTTGCTAATACCTCCTTCCTCTCTGTGCTTTACTGCTGCTGCATAAACATGGAAAAAGTTTGGAACATCTTCATCGTAGCAGCATCGAACTGAACAGGTTGCTGAGCAGCAGCAACACCTCCACTTGATGATCCTTGGTTGGCCATGATATCTGATCCTGTAACACTCTCAAGAAAACTCCCACCCTAGGTGTTTCACGTCGAGTTCACCAAAAAGAGAGTATGTCGAGTGTGATCCGTCTACCTAGGAAAGCGTCGGGCTTCTGGCTGTGGTTGTTCACTCAAGAGGTTGGCTTTCAGGTTACAACAGGGGCTATAAACACTCACACAGATGTGTAAGATCTAGTAATATACTCAGAAAGCGAAATTCAGGTCTAGTTGGCAGTAATAGGATCCGGCGGTGAACTTTGACACTCACGAAGAGGAAAACTATGAAGGTTTAGACTTCTAAACTTCCCCTACATGCAAATGAGGTACTACTCAACTCACACACGAAGTTTCAGCCTGAGATCAAATTTTGACACGGAGATATGGACAGAAAAGTTCTGAGCAAGAAAACTGCGGCAATTTCTGGTACCTAGATGGCTATTCCGACCTATAACAGAAGATTGGCTCAATCAATTTCAAATATTCTTATAGAATTTGGAGTCTACAGGATGCTGAACACCCCTGTGAAGTTGGGACTCCTGACTGTACACAAAACTCCACATCTCCTCCTCTGAAGTCGCTGCTCTAGATTAAGAGCTTTTCAGACCCCCTCTGCTTCAGCGGCCGCCCTGAATTACTCACTTACTCAATCGATATGAAACTTTTTGGAAAATCGTAGCCCTGTTGGCAGAGAACGCAACCACGAAGTTTTGAAGCGATTTCTTCAATTTTGCTGCAAGTGACACTGAAAACCCCAAAATCAACAAAAGTGATGCAGTTTTGGCATAATCCAAACTTCAATTGGACATAACTTCGTCTTTATTGCCTCAAATCGATCGAAAATTTCACTGACAGTGCTTGGCTCGACGAGCTCTATCTCCCTGTGCTCTCAGATTTTGAAGATACCTCACCAAAATCTCGAACTCCACTCTAGAGCTCTGTTTCTAAACTTAGAGTTTTACAAAAGACAAAAATGGACCAATGGGAGTTCATAGCTCCACTTGACTGTCCTTTTGTGCCTTAAACTACCTGGTAACTTATCTACACTCATAAGCTACCACGTCAAGCCCCTAGAGTGCCAGCGTAAAACTTAAACTATCTAAAATGACACGTAGTCCCGAAAAATAACTTAAATCAGCTAGAAAGCGTGCATGGGCGACAAGTAAGTACAACCCATGAGCTCAAACCCCTATCAGCATGGAAACCCTAAGTTATGTACACTGAACGTCATAGACAAGTAAGAAGTCACTTGCACAAGCGCACAAATGCTTGAACAAGATAACTAACATACTATCAGCCTACTAGGACTCAAAATAGTGTTAACACCGCATGCAAAGGTGTCAAACATATACATAAAGGACTAGAAGTAATATGAGCTAACTTCTAGAACTACTAAATCTAAGCGTCGGAGTAGAAGTCAAGCATGTAGCCGCCAAGTAGCACGACACCGCGCAATCTCCCGCTCCCAAAACCTAACATGCAACCGTCTGAAAGGTTACAAGACAGCTGCCGCGCGTACCCTCCCATCTTGCGAGAGGGCACACGCACCCAAGAGACATCCCTTAACTCACGGGGACGCGAGCCAAGGACTTCACGGTGCGAGGAGGTCCTCGATCGCACATCGAGGCCCCCCAGGACCAAGGACACTTCATGGACACGGACCTCCAATCGGGGTCATCGTGCATCCATCGGGGCACGTCCCTCCATGCGGGGACACAGCCCTCAAGAGGCATTTCCCAGCCTTTGGGACGTGGGGATAACTATCCCCACGCTCGGCACAGTCTCGCGGGGGCACGTCTCCCCAAGCGAGATCACGGTCTCCGACGGGCAATCGTTCGGCTTTGGGACGTGGGGATAATAATCCTCACGTGGACTCGAGCCCCCAGGAAGACACGGACCTCTACGAAGGATCGCAGCCACCAAAGGACACCGAGTCACCTGCCACTTGGATGGACCGCGTCCTTATGCAGGGGCGCGGCTCCATACATAGTGGGCAAGGGCTCCTTACAGGAGACGCTTCCCAGCCCGTCACATGAGCGGATCACGCCCCCACTGATAGCGGGTCGGGTCACCTCCACGTAGACACTCTTTTCTCTTCCGTCGACGACGGATCGGTTATCATCATTCGGTCCATCGCTCCACACCGTGACACGTGTCTAGAGTCCACACCGTTGCCTGTTCTCGTTCCTCCACTTCTCTACCCTGCAGCAAACACAACAGTCGCTAGTGATAACATTACACTATGACATCGTCGTCTAAGCCACATTAGCTCACATCGCTTAGACCAGCTTAGACGCAAGAATTCTGTCACTGGTCTTAATCTACGGGAAGTGAAAGAACAGATTTGCCTAGCATGTCAGCACGGCAAGCAACCACGCACTAAAATCCCACGTGTAGAAACCACCCGGGCAATAGAAACCTTTGAGTTGGTGCACTCAGACATAAGCGGCCGCATCTCTCCTTGCACATATTCTGGCTATGAATATTTCTTAACTTTCATTGATGACTACTCTCGTCACGCAGTTGTTCGGCTACTCCATTACAAGAGCGATTGCTTTCAAGGTTTCAAATAATTCCATGCTGAAAACACTATGCTCAGACAACGGTGGTGAGTATCTATCCACAGAATTTGAAGCGTATTGCACTGAGTTTGGCATCCAGCGCCAACTCACTGTTCCACACACGTCTCAACAAAACGGCGTTGCTGAACGGAAAAACCACACCCTTCTTAATTCTGTCCGCACCATGCTGCATGAGTCAAGCTTGCCAAAACCTTACTGGAGTGAAGCTATCAATTGTGCCAACTACATCCAGAATAGGTGTCCGACAAAGACACTCCCTCCTAAGTTGACAGCATTTGAGTTGTGGCACAATCGTAAGCTCGATATTTCACACCTACATGTTTTTGGATGCATTGCATATTCCCAGGTCCCAGTTGATCTCCGTTCTAAGTTAGATGATCACTCTCATGCTTGCATCTTGTTAGATTATAGTGCACGCAGCAAAGCATACCGCCTACAACGCAAATCCGACGGCCATGCCTTCACTTCACGAGATGTCATCTTTGACGAATCTCTTTTTCTTCATGTACCCTCACCCATTCTCCCCAATAATTCTATCCTCACAGAAGAATTTCCCAAAATAGCATTGAGTTCTATAACAACCACCCAGTACCTCCCACACAAGCTCCCACTCTAGTTTCAGTGAGAGCTCAGTCCCCTCCCTCAGTGTTCACTCCCCCCTTCCGTGCCGTCTCTCATTCCTCCTATCACTGGTCCACTTGTACCTCCCGTCACACCGTCCAGTTCTGGAGGAGGAGGAGGTGATGATGGAGGAGGCGCATCAACTCCGACTGTGAGTTCATCCAGCTCACAGCCGACCCAGAACACTCTACCTACTGCACTGACAATCCATCGGTCTCCAACGTCACCAACAAGTCATCATCGTGATCAATCTCCGGTAACTAAAAACATGAGTCAGTACCATCCCTATCTCAGGAGGACATCACCAAACATCCAGCAACGTTGGTCACCGCAAGAGATCCGACTCCCTGAGACTTCACCAACTGAATCTTCACTAGAGAAGATTCCTTCATCCACAAGTATTCTTGTTCCTCCAATGTTGAGACGATCAACAAGGCAATCAGTGTCTCCAAGGCGTGATCATGCTGAAGGTTATGAAAACCCCCTTACTCCTCCAAAACCAAGAAAGCAGAGGAAATAGAAGGGCGCATTAATGATAACACTCTCACCAGTCCTCATGGAGTCTGTGTCCTACAGAGATGCACTTTCTTCCCCCAACGTAGAACAGTGAGAGAAAGTCATACACGAGGAACTGGAATCACATCAAGCTAACAAAACATGGATGTTCACTTACCTACCACATAGCAGACGTCCCATCACCAACAAGTGGACGTTTAAGCTAAAGTTGAACTCCGATGGTTCCATCTCTCGATACAAAGCATGTCTGATGGCTCGTGGATTTACTCAAATCTACGGCCTCGACTACACTGACATTTTTTCCCCAGTGGTAAGAGTTCAATCGGTATATCTGATTCTGGCTATATCCGCGCAACATAATTTACACGTGCACCAGATGGATGTTAAGACAGCTTTCCTGAACGGAACACTCAATGAGGAGATATACATGAATGTTCCGGAAGGAGTCACTGCCCCGATAAAAAGACAATTGTACAGATTACTACGCACACTATACGGATTAAAACAATCCTCATGAGAATGGTATTTAATAATCAATGGTTTTCTCATATCCCTCGGGTTCACCAAGTCTGATGCCGATGAGAATGTTTACTACTTACATCAGGGCAACCAGTTCATGATTTTGGCCCTGTATGTTGACGATATCATCATAGCAAGTAATAGCATGGAGTTGATGATCAAAATAAAAAGACAACTCAGTTCTAGATTCCAGATGAACGACATTGGAGAAGTACATCATTGTTTGAGCATAAAGATAAACAGGGACAGATCAATAGGATGGATAAGACTCAGCCAATCTCTATATCTCACCCAAAAGTTATTTCAATTCGGTCTGGAAAATTGTAAGTCTGTCAGTACTCCCATGACTCCAAGTGAGAAACTTCTTGCTCATGATCCTCCCACCAATGAGGAAGAGACGGCTTTATGCGCCAACTATTCATATCAAAGCGCAGTCGGGTCCATCAACTGGGCAGCTGTATGTACAAGGCCTGACTTGTCATATACCATAAGGTCATTATCTCAACATATGGTAAATCCCGGCCCAACTCACATCACTGCAATGAAGAGAGCTTTCAGATACATCAAAGGCACTTTGGATTATCATCTTGAGTACAAATACTCTCCTAACCCACGCTCCCTTTTCGGATATTATGATGCTGACTGGGGAGGTGATGTTGAATCACGACGTTCCACTTCTGAAAATTGTTTCATTTTTGCCCAAGGAGCGATTAGTTGCTCATCCAAGCAATAGCAATCTGTGGCATGTCAAGTACGGAAGTTGAGTACGTAGCATTGAGTAAGTGTTCTTCAGAAGCGATCTGGCTACGACAACTGCTTACAGATATTGGACTAAAGGATGAACAGCCGACGATCTTATTTTGTGATAATCAAAGTGCTATTGCTTTAGTTGACACAACTAAATTTCATGATAGGACAAAGCATATTGATATCCGATATCACTTCATAAAGGATCAAGTCACTCTCAAAATAGTGTTAGTTCAGTATTGCCCAACGGCTGACATTGTAGCTGATATTCTTACTAAGAGTTTATCAACTCCTAAAGTAGAATACTTATTAGCAAAACTCGGATTGTTAAGGACTAGTCACTGGTGGGAGTGATAGAATACTGTGTGACCAGTAACTATCCTTAAGTGGATATTGTGAAAGGGCACAAGGGGATGACACCCCTCGACACTTTACTCTTTCTCTTTGTATATCAGGAGGACACACCCACCTGGTCCTCTTATCATTATTCATTATTCAGACTTTGCTTTTGACTTGGAGTATTCAACTCTTTCTCGTTTCCTCTCTTACACACATTTTGTGTATGCCTTCTAGCTAAGAGTCTTAGAGTAAATTACTTTAGTTTCCTACACTATGATATTCTTAGCAACCTCAGTTTTGTAGATTTTTTGCACTCCTTTGAGATCGAACTGCGTGAGGTATGTGTGAGCGGTCAGAATTTAGCAATAGTTCTCTCTATGCCTTGGTGCTCCTTTCAGACGAATACACGACCAGAAATTTGCTGTTTTGCTGTCTACATCCTTGGAAAGGTTTATTTTCTAGTACTATATGTGAGTAAGTACTGTAGTGAATTTCTGGAGTTCGCATCTTATCACTTCCGAGCGTTTGGATGAATACGTATTCCCTTCCACCATTTGCGCGACTAATGATGGACTTTATGGGTGCAACATATCGTCCGTCAAACGCTAACGTTGTTAAGCTGCTTGAGGCATGTTGATTGTGCTCTGATTGGTCCTGTTAAACATGTGGGAAAAGAGCTCGTGATGTATCTGGTCAACTGTAATTTCTAGTTCTTTTTAAGTTCATCGGTCGAGGTGGAATAACATGAGGCGACGCTGTGAGAGCGAGAGCGGATGAACGGATCGGGGAGGGATTGGAGTGAGATCGCAGGGAGGGATTGTGAGAGAGGGGAGGGTGTTAGAAGGAGATATCGCAGGTCTTTTTTTTACATATTTTTCTTTGTTTTCTCTTTCTCTTTCTTTTGCACTTGGAATTAGTACACCTTGTAGAGGAATGAGTGAGTATTAAATAGTTTTAGTTCTTCTGGGATTTTAGGGTTACATAGTGATCTCTTTAGGATTTTGGAGAGATTTTGGAGAGATTTCTTGTCACATTCAGTGTATTTGTTCTCTTCTTCTTTACATATCGGGGTTCATGGTTCTTTTTCTTCTTCTCTTTTTCTTTTTCTTTGTTCTTTTCTTTTCTTTTTCTTTTTTTTTCTTATTTTTTCTTTTGTTGGGAGGTGTTTTATTATGAGTATCGTTTGATCGGATATCGTTTTTTTTCTCTAGCTATGGGTACTCTTTCTCCCATGAGATCGAGATTGATTTGAGACACACCATGTCCGATGTGCAATCAGTTATTTACCTCGCAAGGGGTAAAATCTCATGTGGGAAAGATGCACAAGAGCTATGATACGACCACATGGGATGCCCATGTTAGCCGAGATCAGAGGTCTACACGTGCAGTCATTATGACACCGTTAGCTCTTTTTCCTGGAGTCCCTCCAGAGTCATGGGAGTGGTTGAGAGCTCACTCTGGCACTATTCTGAGTTTGTTCCAGACGAGTTTCTCTTGTCCGCGTTTGTTCCATCGGTTACCTCGTGCTCTTCATGACGAGGTGAGACAAGCATTCCGTTTATCTCTTGACATGTTGGCACGGAACACCAAGGACGAGGCGGCGTGGTTATTGTTTCTATTACTTCCTCGTTGGTGCCTCCATTATACTCGAGGTGGCAGAGGAGGACATCGAGAGGTGACAGCCCGTCTTCGGAGATTCTGAGCAGGTGACTGGGCAATCTTACAAGAGGAATCAGTCCGTGCGGTACGAGATAGGAGTGAGTCAGCTTCTACACGTGATGTCTCATCTTCCGCTCGCATACGACGTTGTAGGATGTTAGGTCAGGTGGGAGAGTATAGAAGAGCTGTCAGAGCATTGCATCCTTTGTCATTGGCATGTCCTACTGAGGAGACGATTGCTGCGTTGCGTTTCCTTCACCTCTCACCGGGTGATCTCCTACCACCGGAGGTTCAGGACTATCAGCCTGAGGAGTCATTATGTTTCGATAGATCTTTGTTTGCCCAGGCCTTGTGTACAGCTCCACGTCTATCTTCTGGAGGTCTGTCTGGGATGGTCTATGAGCACCTACGGGATTGTTTTCAGACAGACGACCTCTCTAGTGGTTTCACGGAGCTTTTTCAGGTAGCGACAGCAGTAGCTCAGGGACATATTCCTCAATCTATAGCTCAGGTACTGGGAGCAGCTAGACTTTTGACCATGACGAAGGATGGTGGAGGGATTCGATCGATAGTCATCAGTGAGATTCTCCTACGACTTATGAGTCGAACCATTGTCCTTCAGCTTCGAGATACTTTTCAGGACCACCTTTGTCCACATCAGTTTGGAGTTGCGACGCCGAGAGGTTGTGAGTCTGTGTCTTTCGGCATTAGAGCTCTCTTGGACATCCATCCCGATTGGGTGGTCCTACAAGTAGACGTGGAAAATGCTTTTAATAGTGTTTCCCGCACTTTTATCTTTAGGGAGCTCATGGATGGCGGAGGATCTCTAACGGGTCTCGTTCCCTTCGTGCAATCATTCTATGGTTCTTCCTCTTCTCTTTATTACTAGCACGGTCCCACGATAGAGGGAGTTACAGTCATCAGCTCTGCTGCAGGGACTCGTCAAGGAGACCTTTTGGGTGGACCCCTCTTTGCCTTAGCTCACTATAGAGCTCTTTTTGCCACCGCCTTGGCTGCTCCAGGTTGTGTCTTTCCATCTCTAGCTGATGATACGCACATCGCAAGTCCGGCAGACCAAGTCGATGTTGCCTTTGATCACCTTGTCTCTCAATTGGTCTTGGTAGGACTGAGGGTGAAGATGTCAAAGTGCAAGGCTTGGTCTCTCATAAGTATATCGTCGGACCTACAGCTCCCAGAGGAATTTTGTTACCCCTACAGATGGTTTAAGCATCCTCGGAGTACCCGTGGATACAGATCTCTCGATTCTTAGATGTTGCTCTTGCGGAGGACGTTGTGCATATCGAGGATCTCTCTATGTTAGAGGACCCACAGGTTGTCTTTGGTATCCTTTCCTCTTCCATAGCACGACGTCCTAGTTACTTACTCCGCACAGTACCCCATCTCCTATCTTCATCTCGCGCCTTAGAGAGTTTGATAAGAGGATCATGGGGGTGTTTGACGACATCATAGGACCTCGGACCTTTGACTGTGTGGCAAGACCTCTCGCACGGAGGCAAACATCTTTGCCAATATCATGTGACGAGATGGGCTTATTATCCATGGAGGAGACTGCTCCGGCAGCTTTTTTGGGTAGTTGGGCCTTCTCAGCACCTTGGCTCTGTGGTCGTTTTCTCCTGCGAGATAGACCTATCTTGGAGAGCTATGTGACAGAGGTGGAGGATGGTTCTTACTCATTACAAATGTATCTCCGTGAGACAAGAGATAGTTTGACTCTTGAGGCACGTGAGGCACACCCTCGATTCGATACCTTATCTTCCGATGGACCTCGTTGACTACAGTCTTCTTTGACAGGACACCACTTCCAGCAGGTTCTCCATGCGCTCTTAGTGGATCCTTCCATCTCACGGGATACTAGAGCTCGACTCCACTCTTGTTCGGGCAAGGGTGCAGGCTCTTGGCTCATAGCTCGACCTTACATTAGAGCGTTCCGACTCGCACCGACTATCTTCTCTACAGCGATGAGGTTCCGCCTAGGCTTGGTCCAGCCTGTTGCTTCGGCACTGTCCACATGCGAGTGCGGTGTCTCGCTCGACACCTCAAGTCGCCACCTTGCTCGATGTCCTCACGGTGGAGAGCGGATAGCTACACACGATGCCATCAGGGACGTCGTGTTTGCCTTAGCACGGGAGAGCGGTCATATGACGTGGAGAGAGCGTTGATACGTCCTTCAGACAGGAGGATCAGTGAGAGCAGACATGTACATGATGAGAGAGGATCAAGTCTCAGTGGCTGATGTGGTTGTTACGGATCCGACACGGGACTCAGTGGCGACACAGGTGATCACTCATCCCCCAAGATGGACAGCAGGCGTGGCGACAACAACGAAGATATCCAAGTATAAGGGTATGCAGGTGGGACATTGCTTCATCCCTTTAGCCTTGGAGATATACAGATCGACAACTTTGGAGTTCGACGTCTTTCTGCGAGAGTGCGATAGAACTTATCATGAGAGGCGCCAGGGGTACCACTTTCTCTTTCTTTCTGCACCATGTTTTTCAGGCAGCGGGTTTCCATTGCTCTACAGAGAGCTTTAGCAGGCGGCATTCACAGGAGAGCCATCACAGTAGACGACGTCTCTTCAGGTGCATCAGTTGTATGTAGAGGTACTGATTTTTTGGTCTCCGACATTATAGGTGCAACTGACGATTTCAGAACTACTGATAGCGGTGCTTAGCCCCGGTGTTCTTCCCATCGGGGTGGTTATTGCTCGGCCCTTCGGGTCCTTCTTTCCCTTGTAAGGCTTGATGGTTTCTTCCCATCCGTTGGCTATTCATTGGGTCGCGTTTTCATCTGTGAGACTCCGTACAAGGCATTTCGTACACAAGCGATATTAGTGATGAACTTTATCGGAAGGAGCCACAGTTGATAGTTGAGGAATTTGCTTGACCGCACCTTTGGGACGTTCATTGGACTTGACCACACCCCCGTTAGTTTGCTTCACCTTCACACCCCTGACAGGCTCCAGGGATGATACAGTAGTGTCACTGATTAGCCAACTAATGCAGTGACCCTCGTGCCAGCTTAATTGCGGCACGCTTGAATCCGGGTAAGCAAAACAGAAATTCGAGCAGAGGATGTGAAGATCGAGTGAGACCTCTTTATTACTGTGCGGGAGAGCCTTAAATCATCACCTCGTGGTAGCGTGGTGATGAGACCTCGAGTTTAGGAGAAGGAGGTCTTGAGTTCGATATTCTCTGTGTCCGTTTTGACGCTGCGGCCTGCGGCCGCGGTATTAGGGTCCTTGTCGCCCTACTATGCGGCCTCCGGCCGCAGGCTTAGGGTTAATGCCTTCAGAAAAATACCTCCTCCCTCGAGGTTTAGGAAATAACGGGCAGCTACCCGGCGCACGCGTTGGCAGATCCCGTCACACGCTAGGTCTTAAGTAAATGCGCATTAGTTTGCGAAACTGTGACACTACTGTACCCTTCGGCTCCAGACCGTCTAGCAGGTCGGATGACATGTCAACAGTGAAACACTATATAGTATGACGTGTGAATCTCTCTGCGCGGGAAGGGTTTACTGTGCTCACTGTTTGAGCTCGCGCTTGTGCATTTTCTAAGCATTTTCCAACGTCAGTATGCACTTCACATTATGGCTCGAGTGGACCTGAGCTCTCTCGTTGAGTTCTACGATGCAGTGGATTTTGACAAGCACGTCGAATGTCGATGGGTCAAGTGCCCGATCGTGAAAATAGTGCGAAATTCTTCGAGATGCTTGACCTACCAAGTATGTCCGTGTGTTTCAAATCTGTCGGTGGTGGTGTGTCGAGAGCTATCGATTTCAGCTTGCCGGGTGCTAGTTCGCCCAGCACATGTTGTGGAGCAACGACTCCCACGAGAGCTTGGCGATTTCAAGTAGTGCTCAAGGATTTATGGACAAGAATGTGGAAAGTGACGGATTGATCCGTATGGCAGGCGGGCGACGTATGCTATGAGTTCACAGTATGGCAGACGGACGACGCGCTTACAGGCTACATTCTGCGACAAATCTGAAGCTGAGCAGATCGAAATCATCCAAGCTATCATTTTCGAGGGATTCTGGGAGCTGCAATTAGGGCTAAGCGGAAAGTGAGAGAGCCAACGGTGTTAGCTGCATGTCGTGAAGGCTCCATCTGAAATATCGGGACCTGGGGTCGACCCTGGGGGGAATTGAGAACTTGGAGATGGAAGAACCAAATCGTGTATTGTCCACACATCAAGTCTACTGTCGCGATGCCCTTCGAATTTCGCCATGTGCGTGAACTTAGAGATGCGAAAGCCAAAGCAGAAACACTTAAGAGGAGATATTGATGAAACGATTTTGGATTTGAGCAGTCTGTCGGCAACAGTAGAGGCGGCTATTGAAAAACTTGATCGTTTTTGCTTGTTGTTGGATTGAGAAATGTGCATAGCTCTTCTGCAAGCTTGCAACGATAATAAAGCTTTGATTTCCTTCGTTTTTCTTCGTCCTAAATCGCTTACAATCTGTTTTGAGTATACCAGCTTAAACTGCACATTGAGTTATCACAAACGAAGCAGTCTACAAAAGAAGGTAAAAGCTCGTAGAAGCAAGTTCATATAGTTCTCGATGGACACAGAAAGACAGAAATTGTGAAGTCTAGATGTGTAGAGAAATGAGATAGATAAGGACGAAATTGTGAAGCCCATCGGCTGAATGGCCGTTTAACTAAGCGCACAGTCACAAAACACGAACCACATAAACCACTACGGGCAAAAAGTCGATCCTCCTATGCTGCTCCGATGGTAACAAAACATTCTGCAGGCAGACTGGATAGAACTACCTCAAAGAAGAAAAAACAAGTCCGCACCAGGAATCCACAATGTGCTTGGTGGGAGTTGAAAAGTTACCTCCGTCTGGAACGACATAGCGATATGCGTCCGATTTCCGTGAAAATCAAATCGATTACCTCCATGGGAGTACAAAGTCTCACAGGGAACTGCATGACACTTGCTGCTGGTAGCTGTGGCATCGTGCGATCTGTTGAGCCGATGACGTTCTCTCCTAGGCTGAACGCGAGATATGACAAGAATCACACGAGAACTGAGCTCAACTGGAGCCGAGATGAGGAACATGCGAGAAGAATAACACGATGCGAATTCTAATCAATTGTGACATAGTAGGAGAATTGACAAAAAATGCAATCTGCAAAGAGAGAAATAGGCCAAGGGTTAGTCTAGAGGCGGTATAGACTCTGCTGGTTTAGAAAAGAAGCTGCTGGGAACGAGAGGCCGTTGGCAACTTACCGAATTCGTATGCATAGAGTTGAAACTGAACATCTGTTGGGAAATGTGATTGGCATCGAAGTACGTGGCAAGTAGTGACCAACAAACTTTCACAAACATACACTTCACCAACTTACAAGTGTGGCAACATAGTAGAAATACCTGATATGAAATGTAAGGACCTTATCATACGTTCATAAATCTTGTCCATGCTCAGAGTCCTCGTTGTCCGAGGTCGTGAATAAGTACTCTTCGTTGGACCCAAATAAATTGTCTGCCTCTACAAATATCCGGTAAGCTCTATCTGCTTCATTTTCGAGTACTATCTCATTTGTTCCTCGAACTGTCCTGTCGTGTACGGGAGTAGCCTCGTGATGAATTGGACGAGGATCATCCGTGATGACAATGTCTTCTGTGTGCACTGTATTGCCCGGGCAAGTCCGTCTATTGTGTTCGACTAGACGACACTGCGAGCAACGTGCTGCTCCACTTCTCGACTGAGCACAGGCTCGTCTTCGAGCATCGAAGTCTGAGGTTGGAATATGATTAACCTGAAGGTCAGGCATTGGAAACTGAGTTTCAATATACTCATCATGTAGTACTCGAGAGTTGGTAGAAGTGATGTCCTCAACGACATCCCCTTGGGACGCCCTTTCTAAGTTTGCACTCGCCGTTGCAGCTGAACGTTCGGATGCACACGCTTGTGAAAATTGGGCGTTGTTGCCGATTCTAACGATCCGATGCGTCCACCTGTTTGGTGACTAGAGGAGGTCCACATGAAAACACAAGCTCTAAATCATCTGTCGTAATGGCCGGTAGATGGTGATGATCGTAGATGCCAAAGAGACTCGAATTATGCCAAATGTGATCCACTCGTGTTACTGGGTTCTCCTCTGAGTTCCCTGTCGAACGCAATGACGTGACCTCATGGTCACCCCATTTCCTGAAATTCCAGACACGTACACGTCCCTTCGCGTTCGGCAAGTGTTTTACAATATGGCTCCGTCCACTACTGTGGCATCGTATCCTGGTTTCTGATGCGCATGATATGAGACACACAAAACCTTCTGCCGCAAGCACGTTCTCACATTGCCATAGTCCAGCAAACCATAGTCCAGCAAACTTACTCACTAAGTTTGTATAGCCCTAGAGCTGCAATCGACGTTTGCTGAATTGTTGCATGATGTAGTACCACAAGTCTAACAAGATTTTGAGTGGAGCGTTCCATCTAATTTGCTTGAGAGCATTATTCATGCTCTCGGTAACATTGGAAGTTACTTTCCCATAACGCGCTGAGGGAAAAGCACAGAAATTTGCTTGATCACACCGCCAGTAGGTTTCGTGAGTTTTATCATACCCCTCTTAACGATGTATATTGCTTGATCACACCTCTGAATGGCTATTGCCTGTCAATTTGTGATGTTTGCTCACATGTGAGATTGCATATATTAAAGGAATGAGAATATGGATAGTCTAAGGTGTCTTTAATGTTGAATATTTTGAATTACAATGATATTTAATCAAGGTTGAAAGTAATAAAATGATGAACCAAAAGATTAAATGACTGGTTTTACAGTCAATAACTCGTCAGGGGTATGATCAAGCGCAACGATCGTATTGAGGGTTTGATCAAGCCAATTACTGGGGAAAAGCACATCGACTATACCATTCGGGAAGAATACCCCGCAAGTACGCTGCTAGGTGACATCCTCTATCACCGGATGAGTCCAGCTTCTCCAGAACTTCATTGTAGCTACTCAACACAATAAACAACAAGTACAATCGTATTAAGATTATTTACAGGTTCTGTAGTAACTGAATATACACAGTCGAAGAACAGACAATGCAGGTCAGGTTAGACACTTACACTTCGCGGGTACTCGCATATAAACACGCTGAGAACTGCTTTTCTGCTTCCTCCCCAAAGCGCGACCGCACATTCATGCGAATGTGCTGCGCGCAATGGTCATGGACAACTGTTGGAAAAGATGGAATTCTGCATTCTTATGCTTGAGCTTGACATGGTCAGAGAAATGGATTCTATACGGGGGACTGAAATTAGTATCAAAGTTGTGCACGTCATATGCTAGACAAGCATGAATCTGCCAAAGACGGTCTGTACTATATCTTATACCGCGCAGCAGCCGCATGGTGAATGAAGTGTGACAGAAATGACCAAAGGCACTTTAGATGAAAGTAGTCTTGCTTAATGCGCCGGTACTGCCGAGTATCATCAAAATCAGTCGCGGTTGGTAATTACGTTTTGTGACATCCGATAGACGATTGTCTACAAACTTTGAGCTAAAAGAATCCTAAATTGGTTGCACCCCCACTGAAACTCAAGGACGTCTGTGACGTGTGAATTGACTTAGCAGTAACTTGAGTCAATTCGCACCAAAAGTGTCCCTAAACTCTGTTGTCTCCTAAGCACATGTTTTGTTGGAACAGAAATGAAGCTCATGCGGCATGTTTTAGTTATCTATAACAAGTAGGTTCTCTATGAGTCGGGCAGTTTTGCCTTCTGCTCTCATTTCTGTATTCTGCGCTCCAGAATCCAGCTCTAGAAAGAGTTGAGTGTACTTATGATGGAAGACAGAAAGAAAAATTAGTGACTACAAAGCATAGCGACCCATGTCTCTTGTTGTAAAACAAACGACCATGGTACAGTGGGAGATCTACCCACGGACATATATGGATAATAACGTCAAGACAGACAGCGCATGGACTTACAGAGCGTGAGTGTTTCCGAGGTTTATGCCCATGAAACGGTCTTCCTGTTCCATGGAGTGTGGTTTTCTAGAACTGCGTCTGATGGCCTCAGGGATATTTTGTTGTCTTGAACTCGTTCGTGTCTTGAACTCTGGCTCAAACAGATCTGAAGGCTTTGGTAGACTGTTGAGCATGAAACACACAAACATATCTGCTTGTCATTTCAACATTTAAGGGTAATCTGCTTCTTCCCTCATAATGTCACCGACTCGTGATCTATAAGCTGTTAGAGTTAATTGTGGCCATAGCCCACCCAGGTCAGGTCCACATAAACTAACGTCATGGAGGGCAAGCATTGATGCACCAGAGGAAACTGCATTCTAGAATCTCAAACGATAATCACTTGACGTACTAAGATGCAGGATACATCAAGCTTCGACCTTACCATCCATCTTATCTCCAATCACAAGAGGTACACAAACCATCGCTCTCTTCTGGCACTCTCACGAGAAAAGCACGTAACTGAACTACGAAGTCCTGAAACTGTCAACCTGTGACAGCTTCAATGGTGACAGACTAGGCCGCAGATCAGGAGTTCTCCAGCGCACAAATGTCCCTTTCAAAGATCGACCTTTAGTGCTCAGTACCGCCGGACCTTCTCAACTTAAAGCCGGTCTGGTACATCTTTCTGCTTTTGCCTTCATGCGTCGTGACTTACTATGGTATGATCATGTATTCTCCAGATTGGCTCGCCTGGACTTCTACTCAGTTATATGTGCATCCGGCTCGCAAGACTACATTCGTGCATCTTGAGAGTGCATTCACGAGTTTCACATCAGCATCTCGCGCTATCGTCCTAGGTTGTATCTCTTGCTAGTTCCCGAAGAACCTCTTTCAGTAGATCGTAACCTAATCCTTCTTCGCAGGCAGTACCTGACCTCCATCCGAACAGAAGTACCTTCGCCAGAGGCAGAGTATTCCAACCTAATCGTTACGACACCACTCAGCTCACCGTTGACACGAAGAGACGTGCCGGATAAACCTTTCTGACGATCGAGGAGTTTACTCGCAGCTCAGTCTGTACATTACGTGTAAGTAAATCTTTGAACGTATTCGGTATGCATGCATAGCGTATTTCGTTTGCTTTTCATTGCTTCGCGTTCCCCTCCCTTCGCTATGCTCATGCTCAGTTCATGTTCATTCTGCACCCACCGGTAACGTCAACCCTTTGACATCGGTTAGCTCAATCTTCAAAGGGTTCAGGTTACCAATGTGGTCCGCTGTGCCTTGTGACAGCCTCAGCGGACAACACTTTCAGTCTTTCTTTTCTTTTCTCTTTTTCTTTTTTTTTATTTTATAGAAGGAGCGGCGGTACGCTCGCGATAACTTTATTAAAAGTTCAAGTGGAAATCCTGTGACCCCACACCCGGGTCCCAAGCCTTAAAACAAAATCTACGGTTAGCCGGACTAAGGGCCACCTGGTAAGCGGAGCTAACGCCGTAGGAAAGGCTCTCGCTGCTAGCTAACGTGGTGCTGCCCTCGCTAGTCGTCAGTCTGGTGACCATCGTCTTCGTGCAAATCGTAACCCCACCGAAATCCTTGCTATCGATAGCAGCGCTCTTTCTCTGCCCCTCCTCGGGATTATCGAGCGATATCACTCTGTAGGGGAAGAAGATGGTGCTGCTCTCCTCCGCCCCACCCGTCGCCCTAGTTGGCGTTTCTTTCCTCTCGGTGTACGTACCGTGAAAGGTAACAGGAAAGGAAACGCCGAGATTGCTGCGTTCCATGCTCTCCTTACTATCGTTGCGCAGAAGATCGATGTTGGTTACTTTGGCGGAGCTGCTTCTTTCCGTGCTCTTGTGTGTCCAAGAATTCTCGGTAGGGGTGTGGGCAGTTCGTCTTCGCTCCGTCCTCTTCGATGAACTTCCCTTCTTCTTTCTCCGGAGAGAGAGTCTGCTATGATTGAAATCATTGGTAGCATGATTGACGCGGTCGTCGTCTCCCGAGCCCGGCACAAACAGCTCGATGGCGTCTCCCTGGCGACGGCACCTTCTCTTCCCTCTTGTCTTATTGTTCGGAAGTGATTTGTTTTTTTGCACCTGTGCGCCTTTCTCCTTTCTCCTCTTATCAAGATGCTTTTGATCCGCGTTTCTAATGATTACGTTTTCTTGAAGATACCCGGTGATGGAGGTGCTCGAATCCTTTCTGTTGATCGATCTGGACCCACTGCGCTTTCTCTTCGGGTTATTAAGCTTCATCGGGATTAATCTCCCTACGCAGTTGTCAGTATCCATGTCAAGCTGGTGGGGTCCTTTCCTCTCTTTCTCCCCTTTGTCGTTGCCCTCCCTCGCTTGATGCCTTGCGATGTTGAAGTCAGCTTGGTTCGTCATCGTCTGTCTCTTGGTCCGCTTGTTCCTGGGCATCTTGATCGAGGAGCTATCTAGGAGTAATGCTCCTTGAAGGTAGGTAGTCATGGTGAACCTCGTTTCGCGTACCCTGACTATTCCTGTTCATTCCTTCTCTGCTAGACCTCTGGTGGAGCTGCTCTTGAATGTCCTTAATGCTCTTCATCGCATTGATCCACCCCTGTTTGTTTCCCTCGCTCGCTTCTTCCTTTAGGGCTGCCCATGCAGTCTTAGCGACCTCGGTGAGAATTCTAGCGGCGGGGCGTTCTGATCTAGTGTTTCTGAAAACGAGGTTTGTCCTTTCGGCCCAGGCCACCTGAGTATGTTCTACTACCAAGTACAGCAGGGCTGGGTTAACCAGACGAATCTCTATCGCCTTGTCGATAGTGCTCAGAAGGCTCTCCTCCACTCTGTACTGGACCCCCCAGTTCCTCTTATGAATCTGTAGCCTAAGCCATCTTCGTTTTACCATCGCACAGTCCCACAAGAGGTGTTCTATGGTTTCAGCGGTTTCTCTGCATCTGGGACATAACCCATCCCCTATGTCCATTTGAGAGGCCCTCTTGTTCGTGAAGAAGCTCTTGTTCAGTACCCGTCAAACCCATAGATTCAGCTTGTGAGAGCCCCCTTTCTCCCATACTCTTTGCCATCTCCTCCTCCACGTTTCCCTTGTGTCATTTACCTCCCACCTCCTACTTAGCGTTATATCGGAGGGCTCCTTCCTCGGTAGTATCTCCTTCCACGTTCTGAAACTTTGTGTCCACCCCCTTAGTACCCTCTCTCCAATCGTCCAGCCCCAGTTCGGGCTCTTCTGCAGTGCCTCAGAGGTTAGCACCACTTCGCCCCCCCACCTAACCAAAGCTTGAAAAGCTCCTGTCCTCTCCTCCGGTTCCTTGTCCGAAGCAACGTCGAGATGACAGTTACTAAGGCCAATAATTAGGTCCTGTTCTTTAACCCCCCTCAATGTCGTTAGCCTCCTCCTGCAAGCTTCTTTGGTGGCTTCTCTTTTCGCTTGATCACTGACTCTTTCCACCCGTTGCCATAGTGCCGTGACCTGCTCTATGCTCAAGTCAGCGTTTAGCACCAGGAGGATCCCGAAAGGGAAAGTTTTGAGTGTACCTTTGACCAACCTTTCAGAAGAGAGTTTAGAGTTGGTAAAGTCTTGCACTGCAGGGTATTTAACAGCAGCCCTCTTCAAACGACCACTCCTTATGCTGTTTTTTGTTCGCCCTTTTCTTCAGAGCTTCTCTTATGCCCCATTTGGCTATGCACTTTCACTCTTGGTGGCCCCCTTCGAAGCTTCCCTAAGTATTTCAGTTTTAGTGCCATCGCAACTTCCGAGAAGGGTACGATCCCTAGCCCCCCTTCCCTTTTGCTTTTCGTTATCGTATCCCATGCCATCAGGACCGTTTTGTTCCCTCCTTCCTCGTTCCTTCTCCATAGGAAACCTCTGCATACACCTTCTAGCTTCTTAAGCCCCTCCGTCGTAAAATTGATGCAAGTTAGTTGGTATGCTGGTATGCTTCTTAGCACATGTTGGAGGAGAACCACCTTGCTAGGCCATGACAGTAGTCGATTCGCCCAGTGTTGTAACTTTTTTTGCAGTTTTTCAACAAGAGCATTCACTATTAGTCCCTCCGTCACTCCTACTCCGATAGATATACCTAGATATCTGTGGAGCTGACCCGGCTTGGCGATCAAACAGCCTGTTTCTTCTAGCCAGGTCGGAATCTCGCTCATACCTAGAGGCAGCACTAGAGATTTACTCAGGTTTAGCGCCGCACCAGATACTAGTTCGTACTGTCGAATAACTTCTTGGGTCTCCCTGAAGCATTCCTCCGTCCTTTTTATCATCAGGCCGATGTCGTCCGCGAACAACTGGTGCAATAAGCTCTTCCCCTCTCCTACCTGTATGCCTTGAATTTTCTCTTTTCGCTGAGCATCCTTGAACATGTCCATGAGAGGTTGTGTTGCTATAGCGAAAAGATAGGAGGCTACAAGGCATCCCTGGCGGACTCCTCTATTCAGGTTAATCTCATTTGTGAGGGCTCCGTTGACATGTATTTTCGCTGTTCTTCCTACCGTTAACCCCTTTAACAGATGAATGAAATGATTCCCAAAATTCATTTGTTTCATCGTAGCCCACAGGTATTCGTGAGAGACCCTATCGTAGGCCTTCATGAAGTCGACCTTGAAGAATAGTGCTTGTTGTCCTGTGGTCTCCATCATCTCTTGACCCAGCTTGAAGCTGAGAACGTTGTCGAGGATGTCTCGGCCTTGGATAAAGCCTGTTTGCTGTTCGTCTACTACTGACCCAACAACCGTTTTCAGCCGTTCCTCAAGAATTTTGCTTAGTATTTTGTATGAAGCCGTCAGTAGTGAAATTGGTCTCCAGTTACTCAAGTCAACCTTGTTCCCTCCTTTCATGATTAGTTTCGTGACTCCTTGCATCGTTTTGACGTCGATCGTACCCTGTTCCAGTAGGCTTGTACCATCGCTATGCACTCAGTTTGAACAACCGTCCAACACTCCTGGAGCATCTCATACGTTACTCCGTCCACGCCTGGAGATTTCTCTTTAGGGAAGTTCATGATCACCCCCTCTATCTCCTCCGCCGTCGGAGTAGCTTGCAGGTGATGATTTTCCTCCTCCGTGACGAACTTCGTGATTAAGCTGAGTATGAGTGCTCTCTCTTCCTTGTTTGCAGTAGCACCCTCGTCTTCCTCGTAAAAGTTGGAGTAGAAGCGGTGTATTCTCCCTAGTATTTCATAGTGGTCCTCAGTGGTTCCTCCCTCCTCCAAAGCAATCGCTTTTATCTCTTCTCTGCTATGTTTTGCTTTGAGTTGGGCAAAGAAATATCTAGATGGTGCTTCCCCTTCTTTCAGCCATCTAATTCTGCTTCGCTTCCGCCGTAGGCACGCGTCTTGATGATCTCTTCTCCTAAGTGCCCCTTCAGCTTCACTTAGTTCGAGTTGAAGCGCCTCTGACTAGTCACTTTCAGCTCTGATTCTTATCTTCAGTAGGTCTTCTTCCAGTTTGGACCTTGGCTGTCTTCTATTGGCTCTGTCCTTCTTTTCTTTCATCAGTACTTTCCGTACCCTTCCTCAAGCTAGGGCCCATCGAACTCTGGAGTCTTCTTGCCTTGTATTGTTGTTTTGCCAGGCTCTCTCGACCTCTCCTCTGATTCTCGGGTCCTTCAGGTAACTGACGTCCATTTTAAAATATGTGGTTTTCCGGACTTGAGACGCGTTGTAGTCTTCCTTCAACCTCAGTTCAATCATGACAGGTACATGGTCAGAGAGCGTTTGCCTTCCATCGTGGGTAAGCCTGGTTACTCTATCGCACCACTCAGCACTGTCATTTAGGTAGATTCGATCTAGCCTTGCTTGATCTAGTCTGAGACCCGTTCTGACCTGCCGCGTGTATGCAGGACCTTCTTTCGTCACCGTGCAGAACTATGTGTCAACTAAGTCGGTCTGTAAGAGAGTATTCCTCCACAGCCTGAGCTCGCTGCCGTGAAGTAAAGGGGAGGGTCCTAGGCTGTCGTCGGGGAGCTCAACCATGTTCCAATCTCTCATCAGCACCCAGGGCCTACTCCTTACCATTGCTCCCAACCATTCCCACAGTTGGCGTCTCCTTTCCCTGCAGTTAGGAGCATAAATCGAGGTGATGCCTAGCGGACCCACCGCCGATGACACTATAACCCACGCCACAGTGCCATCCCCTTTGATTCCTAGGTCTTCCACCTGTACATGAGGCCTCAGGAGCAGTGACGCTCCCCCTCTTCCTTCCTCATTGTAATCTGTGATTTTAGTACCTTGGGGTAGGATTATGTTCAGATTGTGGTCTAATCTGTCTCTCTTCGTTTTGAGTTCCTGCAGAGCGATGATGTCCACCGGCACTCTTTCTCTTCCCATCCACCGGCGTACAATCGACACTCTGTGGGGGTCGCCCAGGCCCCTTACGTTCCAGGTAGCTAGCTTTAAGTTTGTTTGCATCTTATTAGCACGCTTTTATTTATAACGTACTCCAGCTAGCTGTTGGTGTTGCCTTATCCCTCGTGGCTCTCGTTGGCTTTTTAATTTTTCCCCTTATGGAGATAGCCCTTCCACCTGCACCTGTGAAGCTACCACTTGATGTGGTTGGAACGAAGGGGGTACCCGTCTTCTTTGCTGCCCTCCTCTTCGCCAGGCTGTTCAAGTCTAGATCTCTCAGAGCCTCTCTCTCCAAGCCTAGGAGTGACGATGTTAATGGTAGGGCCGTCATCCATTCCCCATTTTGTGAGTTTGGAAGTCCTCCCTTTAAATCCCCTCCCCACCGGTATCCAATCTCTTGCCCCCAATCACGTAAGTCCGGAGGGACCGATAAGCTTTGCGGCTCCGGTGGGTTGAGGTCTTCAGCCATGTTTGCCTCATCCTGTCTTGCACTATACCCTTCTGTCACCATCTGTGTAGATTCTTCAGCGGTCTCCTCCCGGGCCGTAATCTGATTCATTGTTGTCCTCTGTGGGCTGCTGGTACCTCGAAGTTGGTGCGTACTTCAGCGGTTTTAGTCCTTTCCCTTTCTCCTGGTCTTTCTGCGAGCTCTCCTCCCTTGGTGCTCCCCCTGTCATTTCCTGCTCTCCCTTGTTTTCCTTCCCTTCGCTCCTATCTTGGTCGTTGTCATTCGTTGCGTTGAGGTCAGGAATGTCGCTCTTTTCCTTGGCGTGTTCGCTGCTCTGGTTGTCCTCCATCGTGCTGTCGGCTTGGAGGGGTCTGTTTACCTCCTGCTGCTGAGGAGCGTGCGTCGACTCTATGGATGGGGTGGGAAGAGTGCCATCTCTGAGCTCTTCCATGTCTACTCTTGGTAGGTGAGATCTCTCTCCGTCCTGTTCACCTTCCTGTTCTCCTGCGTTCAAGCTTAATGCAGCGAAGCGGTTAGTCGACGATTTAACTTCTATCCACTTATCCACCGTCTTCCCACCTTTTTTTGACTTCCCTGTGACCTGTGTGTAACCTGCGTCTCCTTGGAGAGTTTCACTCTGTGCCTCCTTCGACCCCCCTTCTGTTGGGTCTTGTTGGTGATCTGCCTTTTTCGTGGCTGCCTCCCCTTGCAAGTTTGCAGCATTCTTGCGGCTTTCTGGGCAATGTTTCGCAAAGTGGCCCTTCCGTTTGCAGGTGAAGCAGGAGTCTGGCAGCGATTGGTATACAATCGGTTGTGCTATGGGCTCCCCTACTCCGATATTTATCAAAATGTGATCCTTTAGATCCCTTTCTGGTTCGACCAGGATGCATCCCCTTATGTGGGGATAACCGTTCGTCGACTTCATCGTTGTTCGGTACAGTACCGCCCCTATCGCCCCTAGGAGTTCATCGGCTCCTACTTCAAATGTTGGTCTACCAGCGGGAGATCTACCCAAATAGCCACCGCCTTGGAGTTCTCCATATAGGTTTTGAAGCCTGGTTTCCACTGTGCCGTGAGGACAATTCGTCTGTTGAAGGATAAGGGGGACTTTTGCAAGATAAGTCTCTTCTGCTCCTCGTCCTTCAGTACTACCAGAAAATGCTTTCTACTCAGCATTCTTAGTTGTAGAACTTTGACCCCCAGACTAGGTTCCAGGTGTTTGGTGATCCACAGCTCGAAGGCATCCCTTGATGGGCTGCAGTCAACTGTGGACATCACCACTGCTGTTCTTCTCAACTGAATAAGTCTGCTTGCTACTAGGTCTCTGCTGAGTTCGACCAGTATCCCATTTTTAAGTTCCCCCAGCTGTTGGTTCTTTTTGATATTTGCCAGGACATCCACTAGCTCTTTATCTGGGAGGTCTTTCCCGGCACTCATATCGAGGTCATCCAGGTACGGGTTTTCTCTTCCTTTGCTCAACATCTTCAGAGGTTGCCCAGCAGTTAGTGTTCGTGGCTGTGTTGGCATTTTTCTTTCCTCCTCCTTTTGTCATGTTCGCTTCACTATTTTCCGCCGCTGTTGCAGTATCTCGCGTTGATAGCACTTCTTTGCCTTCTCGGCTTTGCAGCTTTTCTTGGATGTTACCCGCTGAACCTATCTCCTTGGTCTTTGTTGTTGCAGCAGACACCACACCCCGAAAATCAGCAGCATCCATGGAGGGAGGCGAGTCCACTGCTGTCCTATCTTCTTCCGACCCTGTTACATTCTGAGTTGCCACTTCCATGGTTGTACATTCCCGCTCTTCTGGTGGGGAGTCCGTCACCGGCTCGAGGTCCCTTTTCTCCTCCTGGGGCGTTTCATGTCGCCCTTCGTTCCTTTCTTCATGAGGACGCTTTTTCAAGCTTTGCTGCGATGGAGAACCTGTGCCTCCGCTTCGCCCCGCACTACCCTCATTTTGTGAATCCAGACCAACGTTGCCTTCTAATCTATGACGCTTCTTCTCCATTCCCTTTTCGACCTCCATTGACTCCTGTTCTCGTGATGTGGTCTCTTTCGATCGATCCCCTCTTTCGTTCTTGATCTTCTTGATGATCGCTCCCTTTGGGCCCAAAACTCTTTCCCCTTGTAATATTCAACGCAGAAATCTAAATCTAAATCTAAATGTAAAAGTGCTGCCTGCCAATCCTCCAAACCTCCTAAGCTTTCTCCACATCAAATCTCCGAGTGGGCGATAATCACAAGCAGCGTTGCTGCACGCTTCCTTCGCGCTCGTCGTCATCGTCGTCCCCCCACCTCTCGTTTTCTTTGTTACCTTTCTTCCTACAACACTTTCAGTCGCATCATGGCAGGTTATGTTCCGTGTGTCAACTGTCCTACCTGTCACCTGCACACATTGTCAATAACATCGACACCCGGTGATTTGCCGAGTGTCCTCTTGAGGGCAGTATGGGATGCGGACAGTCAATCAATCTCTCGAAAGTAAATGTTTGTATATCTTTAAGGGCATGCATTTCCAGGGAATTGTGAATACCAGTATGATCATTGCCTATTATATTTGGTATGAAGGTATTTGAGTGTGCACCTTCTCATTACCTACAGCCATGTCAGTGACCTAGAGCAGAAAACTGATCGAATGTGTTTCGGGATCGTGTTGGTTCTCCTATTTGCTGACTGTTTTTTATGACTCTTTTCTGGTTCGTTCTTGAGGTACTATATGATTCGTCCTGCTGTTTTACCACTTCCCACCTGTATATTGTGATTTTATACTTATCTTGGAACCAATTCCATGTCTGAAAAACTTATCAAGGAATATATTTCAGGATTCAGTAAGTTAACGTCTTCACTGTTTTTGTTTACTAATGTCAAGCTTTATTTATATGTAATCTTTAGGGTCAGAATGTAGTCAAAGAATACACTGATTGTATTGCTTTTTGACCAAGGTCTTGAAGGTCTCCAGTATGTCAGATTTAGTCTTCAAGAAGTAGATCCAAGTGAACCTCCAGAAATAATCAATGAATGATACAAAGTACTTGGAACTGTTGAGGTTTGATTGACTTGCAGTCCAAACGTCTAAATGAATCACCTCTAACACCCTGGAGGCTCTAGTGTCTTTATGACGAAAAGGTTGTCTAGTTGACTTGCCAAACTGACAAGCTACACATCTCTCAGATGGAATAGTTGCTGAGAATTTTGAAAGTCTAGTGACAAGTTGTAATGTAAGCAAGGCTTTCAGTCTCTGATAATTCATGTGGCCGCCAAGTTTGTGCCACATGTTCAGATTTGAAACATGTGATGAGTGTGTAAATATAGCATTTTGGGACTTGGAGTAACAAAGCATCAAGCTTAAACAACCTACCAGTTCGAGTATATTTTGCTACTACACATAGATCAAGTAAGGACTCAACTATGCAACCATCTTTCTTGAATGGACTGGTATCCTTGTTCTATCATTTGATGAGCGGAGACCAGATTTCTAGTGATGATAAGAACATAGAACACATTTCTTAAAGCTTGAATCTTCAAATATGCAACATAAAGGGGTACAGTACCAAGATGAGTGATCTTGCGTTACATATCATGACTTGTGTACACAAGCTTGAATCTTGAACATCCGCTAATGACAACCAGATAACCGCTAACACAAACGAGAACTCTCAACCGATTTCCAAGAAATGCGGAGCTCAAACAACTAAAAACTAAAAAGAGGAGCAACTTCATCGGTTAACAACTTGAGAAATTCACCGTTTCTAGCTGAATATCATAAATGATGTATCAAAGGTAGTCGTCTCTACACATTAACAATGTTGTATGAAGCGAAAAATAGTAAAAATTATCCACATTTGCTTGTTCGTACTTAATTATGATCTTGTACGAGATACATTGAGAATTTTGGCATCCAAAAGTTAATTATGGAGCATGACATTATTGTCCGATAAGGAGTTTAAATATGCTTTTGTCGCATGAGACATCCTGAAATTGAGCTTTTCATGAACCAGATCGAGACGTCCATGGACTTCATTGATGTCTTCTGAAGATTCTAGCCCGCATGTCGATCACTCTCTGCAATGTATATTTTTGAAGTATGTTGTAATGATATTGTACTCTTCACTTAATATGGATAATACGTGCTATACAATTCTAGAATCATATTTATACATGTCACGTCAACATGAGTTACATTGCAATCGAGAGTACACAAAAAGAGTACAACTAAATCAATTGCACTTCAGCTATTCAAACACTGAACTACTCCCTAGGTCATGTATCATTATTGTCTACTCTGTCGTCTTCTTCCGCTTTGGAATCTTGATGATTTGGAAGCTCAACATCGTCTTCATTTCTTCTCGTTGTGTTTTGCTCTCCATTTTGAACTGTTTGATCCTGTGCTAATCAAAACAATTGCTGCTTAATCTGTGATATAGATTTCTTCCGTAGTCTATCGTTACTCGTGAAACAAAATTAAAAGATAAGATTGAATCCGAAAGGTCTACTTGATGTTTATACAACTGTTTATGCTCTTCGTTTGCTATTGCTCTTTCATTTTTACAGATAATACTGACCAATGTAAGGATCAGTGGATGTTGTAGTGAACCATTGCACCTCCACTTGTTGTGGTTCATCATCCACATTCTAAGTGAAGATTTTCAACAGTAACAAATCTAAAAGGCATCCAAATCTGATGCTAAAACTACCACCATAGACTTCTCTACAATTTCAGACAAATCTCCAATCCTCTGTTGTCTATCATGAGCTTATATTCCTAGTTGCAGACGCTTAGTGCTGGTATATATAGAATGATAACTATCGAAGATATGATTTCTCAATTCTTCACTGCTCGTGATGGTTCCACGATGTTATGGACGATTGTCTTCTCCATCTTTGTAGCCATCCGTCAATATCACTTAACTTGAGTGGGAGCCTCTGAGATAGCCCTCACATGTCTTCTTGCTTGTAAAACCAATGATTCCACAAATCTTTTTTCTACATTCGTGAAGTACGGATAACAAATAGAGACAATGTCTTTTTTTATAGCCATTGTGTGTCAAAGAGGGTCATCTCCAACAGCTGAAGTGGTTGATGTTGTCCCCAACCTCTTCTTGTTTTATTTCTTGATTTCTGTATATGATTTGAGAGGAACAAGCATCGATGCATCCATGCGTCGTTTGTCCGAGAAGAATATGATTTGTCTGACGCCTTCAGTAAACTGTCACTCTGTGTACTTATTTTTTTCAAAATTTAACACATTATATTACAAATATTAAATTTTATTTATTAACAAAAAATTTTAGTATTCTAGTTGATGAATACGTGCAGTTTTTCATTAGAAAACTGCATGTATTCACCAATTAGAATTTGTATTGTTGATTCAAAGTGATGCAAAATGAGATAGTCTACATTGCAGATTCTTGTTTTTCAAAAGTCCAAAAAAAGATTGAAACAAAAGATTCAAAATTTAACAAGAAGAATGTCTCAGAGAGGATAGCCAAAGCGCTAAATAGAGTTTAGAAAAGTGACAAGCCACCTCATGTATTTATAGTAGAGTGAAATGGACGGTTGAGATTCCGTCTGCATAATCGGATGACTCAGAAAGTCCCACTAATTACGATTAGTAGTCCTAAACGAAATAACTTTAGTCGTTGATTCTAGATCCGCCAAATTTAATGACCAAGATCAACAAGACATACCCCTCTAGTATAAATATGAGTTGCATCTCCCCTCTCATTTCACCAAGAGAATGTTCAAAAAATCAAGAGCTTAAGTCACAATTTTTGCTCAGTTTATATAATCCATAAAATTATGAATTTTTTTATGAAGGGTTTAGGAGTTCTCGATTTCTTATTTCAGAAATTGGTCACAAATCAAGGATCGTTGCAAGTTCAGAGGAGGAATTCCTCATGGATGCATGTCGAGGTTTCTCCATCTCGTTAAATTCTATCTCGTCTTATGGTACTCCTGTGGACACAAAACTTGGGTATCAGAATTCGACTTATTTGGTTGATATGCATAAAGCTTTGCGACTCGTGTTGGAGATAATACTGAGAAGAAATGCTCTTCTTGAAAACTCGAATAAAGGAGCACGACCAACAACTATGAATCGAAGAGAGATATCAATGGACTCCATGGATGTTTGATGAGGAACTCAACCTTATCAACGTCATGCTACGTAACGTCTCATACGGTGGAACAGATCTTCAGAAGACACTCGATTGACATTTCTACAAAAAACTGCACCCGGGCTTACCAAGCTGGGCAAAAGTTAACTTAAGGCTGATCTAGATAAGCTGCTCCCTAGGTTGAGTAAAAGTATCACCTTGAAGAGAGTGAAAGTACCAGGATGCAGAGCTTGTTGAGGAGAGCGACCTCGTGCCTTCAGTTGTGAGAAATAGCATTCTATGTAATTGTTAGTGCAAGTTTTAAGTTATGTAAAATATGAAAGAGAGAAATCCGTCGATTGTTACTCATGATTTAGATCTAAACTGAAAGTACAAGTGCATACGTGTTAGTGAGTACTATAGTTTTGATTCTTCATTTATTAAAAATGGAGCTATGCAGAAACATTGACGCAAAGAAAATAAAGGATGTAGAAGTAACTTCCTTTAGGCTTATGTATGAGTTTTGATTCTTCTCTTAACGGGAACAGAGCCCATCCTCAGTGGTAGAGGCGCCCACTTAGGAAGAAGAGGTCTCAAGATCAAATCCTCCTGGCATGTGTTCCTTATTCCGGCATGTTGGTTTCCTGGATGAGAGTCTATGTTGGATATGTAGTTACCTTCTGCATATCTAAGAGTGAGGGACCGATATCTCTCTTTAGTCGTAAGCTTCTTGACCTAAGTCTCCATATGCCATGTCAATTATAAGTCAAGATCCGTATCCATCTTAATCATAAGCTTCCTGACCTAAGTCTTCGTATGCCACTTCAGTTATAAGTCAGGAGTTATGTGATGTGTCTATGAGAGGATTGTAAGCTCGGTGAGATGACTTCATACTTATAACTTCAGTCTACATTCCATGACGTGTACTATAATAAAAGTGGCACTGAAGATGACATCAAGAGCTGGAAAATTGTTAATAAGTAAGGGCATAGTTTAGCAGGGGGTCTGTTTGTTTGATTACGCAGGTGTGCTTATAAAGACCTTAGCTTAGCTGGAGGGGTGCTTAGCTGAGGTGTTAGTTAAGAGAAGCGCTGCATTGTGCGATTAAGAGTAGTGTACTTTTTTCACCAAGGAGAGTCATCGACGCGTATGAGAGAAAAATAAGGATTGAGGAGATCAGATTTCTCAAGATTTCAAGTGTGAGACTGTCGCATGAAGAGAAATAAAGTATTGGGAGTTCAAATTTCATCTATTGCTGTAATTGGAGGTGAATCTGACTTCTGATGAATGAGAATCGATCTTATTGAGTAGCAGACTTCTGGTGAATTAGAAATTGATCTTATTGAGAGTAGATTTCTTGTGAATGAAAATTGATCTTATTGAGTAGGGATCGGTTGATAGACAGAAATTGATATCTATAGAAGACTTTGGCAGTTGTAGGTAATCTGGTCAACACTTGTCTTTTCGTTCAATCTCTACCCCGCAATTAATCACAGCTAGAAGGTTCGTCTTTCCTGAGAAGGACTCTCCTCGACATAAATCTGGTGTTTTGACTGAGAGTCGTCTTGGGGCGATTGATCGTGGAGGTTGAGATTTACACACAACGAAGAGATGGATCGTAAGAGCGGAAGAGTTGCTACTACCTCTACGGTTGTTGCATCAACATCTATTGCCGCACTTTCTGCTGCACCTATGGCAACACCTCTGCAGCAACGACAACATCGGATCTTGATAATAATGGGATTTTGAAGATGTTTGCGGTCCTAGTTCAACAACATCCGATCGTTGGTGGAGGTGAATTAAAATCTACGAAGGCTTTGAAGATTTTGCAAGCGATTGTGAATAGATGTAGAAGATTTGAAGATAATGATATTTCCATGTATCTTCCGGAGTATAGAGGAGAGATGGAGCTTGTGAGGGTGATTGATGCAGAAATGATTGACAATTTTGAGTTGGCTATGATTCTTGACTTGCAAGATCAAGTTAGAGATGTACAGAGAAGAAATCTTGGTGTTTGGTTGAGTTTTGAGCGAGGTTTCCGGGAGAAATTTCTTGAAGAGGATTCTGAGAGGGTTACTAGGAGAATGTTTCTAGACTGGGTTGAGAAACAACCTGGTCGTATGATGAGACTGAACGAGTCGTTGAGAGAATTTGATCGGAGATATCGACAGCTTTCAACGCTTGAACGTATAACCTTAGACCCTAGAAGGACAGAGCTTTTCTTGCAAGCTACCGATGAAGCCACGACATATCGATTATGCTTCATGTTAGCAGATCGATTGGTTGAAAGAGGTTACTACTGATTGGGAGAAAGTTGAAGATGCCGTAGTTATTCTAACGAGTGAGAGATGAGAAAGAAAGGATGTAAGATGACGTCTACAGAAGTGATTTCTCAACCTCACATTGCTCCTCAAGTACAACAACTTCGGACTCCTACCTCCAGACTTGTTCTTACAACAGTCCCTTCAGTATCTGTTGTGCCGAAGAGTATTTGTTCAAAGACCTATAGAGAACCAAGGTAAACAGAACCAAATTGAAGATCTGATTTGGCATATGCGTGAGTTGAAGATAGAGCTGGCTGGTTTGCAAAGAGAGCAGCCACCAGTACCTACTATCGCACGTTAGGAGGTGCTCCTATTCGTAGATGTATCCGATGTGACAGTCCATATCATCTCCGAAGAGATTATCAAGAGCTTACGGTCCTTCTACGAGATGATGTGGTTCGCTACCAAAATGATAGATTACACCTTATTTCTACTAGAGAGTCATTGAGCATGCAATTTGGACGAGCAAGCATGAGGAGTCTGTCTCATATCGCAACGGCTGCAACAGGAACTACGTTGATGATATCGTCAATGAATCTTGATGTATATGTTGGACATATTAAAGTTTTTGCTACTCCTACGTACTAGATATGACTATTGAGAAGAGTAATGTTGAAGTTCCTTCTGAGATGTTGAAGAGAGGAGTCGAGACTATCCGTAAGATCATAGGGTGAGGAGATCCCTTAGACACTATGTCTATCAAAGTATTCTTGGACGTGGATAGATCAGTTCATTGACAAGATGCTTCTGTGGAAGGAAAGAGGTGACAAGCTGCCTGTGAGCTTGATATTGGAGTTCTAGGGAAGACTAGGGATGGACGGAGAGTCACTAGACGACGAGCACCTCCTCTAGAAGATGTCTCGTCTACTTCTCAAGCTCCTCCACTTGCACCAGATCCGACAGAGGACGTGTAGAGGTCTTAGCAGGAGCCAACGATAGCTGATACGCGGTTTACTGCTCAAGAGAAGAGGAAAGGACCAACTTACAAGATGACTGCATATATTGAAACTTCTACTAATCTTAAGAGCATTCTAAAGTAGAGGATACTAGACGCACACGTTGAGTTTTCTCTTCGAGAAGTTATTGATATTGCGAAGAGAGAGTTTCATGAGATGATCATCGAGATCATCAAACAGAAGAGACGGGTGACGTCCGAGCAAGTAGATAGTCATATGATAGATGTGACTAGAGCTTCTGTGAATGACGTAGAATTTGAGGAGATCATTATTAGGAGGTTGATGACAAGAGATATCAGCAAGAAGCGTTGATTGCTGATACTACTCGAGAATGGATATGGATCATCATCATATCATCTTTCTCCTCCATCAATTCGTTTACACCGTCCAACCAACTAGCAACTGACTGTACAAACACAAACTTTTCAAACAAGCCAGAAACTACATCATCTTCATGTAGAACCTCTGCACGCCACAGCTCCGATATTTGTTTCTCTACCCATTTTTTTATTTTTTTTCATATCTTCGACTCTCGTAAACTGACTCCACCCGTCATTCTTGAACATTAACAATCCATACTACCAACTATGTACACTACACATGTCTTCAAACTCTTGTACATGTCTCGCATCTGACCTTTTCATCTTGCGTATCAACTCTGATGGGATCTCAACAGTAAGTTCTACACCTCTGTCATCTCGCTCTACAAGAGTGGACTGTGAAAATCTTTACATCTCTTTGTCTGAGAATCTCTAAGGGTTTGGCGATTCTGCTCATGTCTTGAACGAACAGGAAAAAAACTATATTGAATACTTGTCATCGAGACTCTGAATTCTGACATAATGAGATCTATCATTCATCACTTTTGTCTTCATTCGAACAGCGGTGATGTAACATTGGTCCAATATGACAGAATAAGAGGCAAATGACTGTACAAATAAATGTTTGTCAACCTCTACATCTTCATTCTTTATATGCATATTTGGACAGGCTCCGTATAACTCACCCTTTTGATTGTTAGCAGCACGGAGTACCCAACCATGGTTCGTTTTGATTGATCATTGTCTTTTCTCATACACCTCCTTTGAAAGAATATAGATTTCTGACACATGATCCATAAGTGCAAGTACCGATTCAGAAAGCCCTCCAAGACGAACTTGCATCTCCGTTGTTGCTCGTGCCCAGTGACTCTATCTGAAATCAATGTCTGTGCTTAACTTATCCTCCTCAATCCTCATCTTCATTCTCAACAACAACAGGACCAGCAACCCTTGCTTCGTACTCGGCATAACCTAATCCATCAACACCAATAGCATCCACCACTCCAATCCAATTAGTTACTTGCTTTGCCAACACTTGTCTCTTTCTTTTCATGATAACAATTATCAACTCATGAAACTCTCTTTTCGTGATACCAAGTACCTCTCGAAGAGAAAACTCCACTTTAGCATCTAGAATGCGTTCCTCTAGAACAGTACGCAGGTCTGTTTTGATGTCTGCAACCAACTTGTAAGTCGGAGCCTTCTCATTCTCTTGCGCCTCTCTTCATCATTTCAACTGAAATTTCAGCAGCTTGCTCAACCATAGTTGGATTAGAGCACACTTCAATTCATTCAGTATATACATCAGCTTTTGCAGAGTCCGCAGTCATTGCTGTAGTGTTCACACCAGTAAGTGCGAGGAGCAAATTCCTCATTCCTCCTCTTTCACAAGCCCAAATACACCTCCTGGTAAATGTTCCCCCTACAGATCAAGCACCTGGTGTTGCTGGTCATTGATCTCTTTTCAGATCTGCCATCTCAATTGTTAAATCTCTCAACTATTGAATGAGCTCTTTAATCAAGTTATGTTGGTTTCGGTTCTGAACCGATCGTTGCTGTTTATGACCTCTCTGTGATGGGATAGACACTACACGTGTCTGAGGAACCACTACATGTGCTTGGAGAACTATGGGTGGAACTACTAGGACTTGAGGAACCACTCTCTATTCTGATAAGGTCTCTAGTTGTCCAGCTACTGTCATCTTGCCACGACGTTGTCTAGCATGAGTAGATACTACTTCTTCCACTCTTCCAATTAGATGTAACTCCCTTCTCTGCTTCACGATTCAGCTAACATGAAACAAAGTCTTTATGCTATTAACTCATCCATAGTCCTTAAGAACAACTCTGTCTTCCTAGCGTCCAATGTCAACTTTTCCAGATCAGGAAGCTGCGAGTACCTCTTTTCAAACTCACGAATTAACTCATTCAATCCCATGGTATGTCTATGCTGACACTCTATCCAATCAAGGAATGTCCTCCTGGTGACTCTATCAGAATCTTCTTCTAGAAACTCCTCCCTTAGTACACGTTCAAATAGAGTCCATCCTCCTAGATGTCTCATCTGTAGATTTCTCACTTTCTCCCTCAGTTCAAGAACAACAATCAACTCAAAGCTCAGAATTACCTCAACTTCATCTCACCCACATACTCACAGGTACTTAATAACATCTTTGCCATCAAATCATCCACATCGATCAATAACTGCTTGCAGCGTCTTTGTGGATTTTTGCTCAGCTCCCCAATTGCAAGTTGTTATTGAATCAAAGCAACCAACGCTTGAAGAATATGAGCTGTATCAATAGTAGGTTGTGCACTTGCTGTTGGAACTACAGTAGGTCTTCCTTGAGAGCCAACATCATCTTGGACAAGAGTCCCTTGAACAGGAACAACACCTTGAGTAGCAGCCACACCCTGGACAGCAACACCATGATCCATCTTCCTCACTCAATCTAACTAGTCTTTCTTGGAGAGCGTGGACCTCTTGATTGTGATCGATTGTGAGAGCGATCACGAAGAAAACATACTGCTGCAAATTCAATCTCTTGCATCCACCAAATCAAGTCAAACACTCAAATATGTACGAATAGACTTTTCCAAGACTCAGAAAACTTTATTCACGTCTCAGTTCAATAAGGTCATCAGTAGTCAAAATGTTCTCTTCTCCTTCCTACGCGCACCTCTTCCTCTTTCAGTTTAGTTCTCTCTAATATCTCCTCGAACTGCCTAGAATGTCAATTAACCTAGAAAATAAGCTCCATACTAAGCTACCCCCTAGCTAAGCTGAGGTCTTTATGTTCTTATACATACACTTACTTATCAAGCAGCCCCTTAGCTAAGCTGCTCCCTAGCTAAACTAACCCCTAGTTTAATAGAAGTTTTTCAACCCTTGATGTCATCTTGGTGCAACATAGATTATGAGCCAAGCCATGATTTTAGAACCTATGCCACATCTACAGAAGCCATGATTCTAGGGCCTAGGCCACAACTACAAGACCACCCTACAGGACTTACATCACTCCCATAGTTGTATCAGGTATCTCCCAACTCATAATCTCGGTTGCATGTAGAGGCTTAGACCAAAGAGTCCATGTTTAAGGAGGATACTTATTCCTCGTCCCTAGATGTGCAAGACGTAGTCGCACACCCAACATAGACTCCCATCTAGGAGACCAGCATGCTGAGATAGGAAACATGAGCCAGAAGGATTTGATCCAAAGATCTCTTCTTCCTAGGTGGGCGTCCCTTCCACTGAGGTGGCTCCTGTTTTTGTTTAATAAAGTAAATAACCTTGTACATATGTCGTCAAAAAAAAACTCACTTTTATCTCCTTTGCTAGCTTTTTGGATGTTACTTCCACTATACATATCTTTTTTTAGTAACGAAAGAACCAAAACTATACTATTCAAGAACACCTACACGATGATGTCATCAGATAATGAATCTGAGTCATCAGCAGAAAATGACAAAATTTTCTCTTTTATCACTTTCTTAATCTAGAAACGATGTAAACATCTACGTATAACCTTATTCGAGTAACGCATAAATGAAAACACATGTCTGCTCTAATCAAAAAGAGCTTCCACTTGGTACCTTCGTAACTTCTTAGTCGCTCTTTGGAATATAAGCTAGGGGGCAGCTTGTCTAGCTTGGCCCTAGCTTAGCACATGCCCATCTTAACAAGCTCCAAGACACCTTCTCTTGCAACTACATACACAATGGAAGAAAAATTCTTTTGCTACCAACTTTCACTATACAGACTCTCATGCAACACGACAGCGGTTTGATTCAAGACTCTTCAAGGTATAAATGCTCAACACGTCAGGTGTGGAACTTGACGAGTTGAGCATAGAAGAAATGCAAAAGGAATGTGAATGATTTAAAATCATAGACGTCATTACTAACACGTTTCTCCAACAAGTCGGTTTGGAGTCTTGGTTAAAACCTCGAAGAAAATGAAGTCATTTGCGACTGAGAAACATCTACATCAATTCTTTCTTATGTTTTAGAAGTTAATGGTATGCATTCATTTCAAGTATTTAAGAATTACATACATATCATGTTCTTTATGACTTTGCACTAATGTTTGTATTCGTGTGTAGAAACAGAAGTCAAACCGCGATCTATTAACAAAAGGGATGAAGACGGATGAGCCTAAGACACTTCTCAAGAAGAGGAATGTGAAGACGACGACACTACTAGAGATATTGCTCCACGAGTTTTTTAATTTCATACGTAGGGTCAAGAAATATGTTGAAGTGGTTGAAAGAAGAGACCTAGAAGCACATAATTGACTCTCGTTTTCATAATTGGGCACAAGAAGGATAATCTTCTTCTTGCAAGTGATAAGTTTCATGACATATGTACGGAACATGATGCCGGTTGTCTTGAAGCAGTTGTACACTAAGATCATTGGAATATTTTGTACGGTTTGAACTTCAAAGAATGTTACACGGTGATTCGGTTGCGTTCACTCTGGATGATATATCTGCCATGGTGACAAATTTCAGTCTATTGACGATGTCGGCGTACTGGACGTTCATTATTTTTGCAGTTTACAATAGACTTCAAATGCGGCAAAACACTATGTGATCTTGGATGCAGCGTGAGTGAAGGAGTTTGTATCAAGACAAACGATAAGAATGTCGGTGGACCACGGTTGGTTATGAACCACGAGTACTATACAGTTGGCTTCTGGTTGTAGGATGAAAACATGTCCATGCGTCACTTCAGTGCTGGAGATAGTAGTAGGTGAGAGCACCCTAGATGATACATTTTCAGTTTTGGTTTTTGGTTCTAGACATGCATGAAGTTCATGGATGTCTTATGTTCTTCTCTTTTCATGATCTTCTACTTCTGGAGGACATCCATGGGTCTCATGGATGTTTACTACCAATTTCTCATGTTTAACTTTTTTCTCCTTCGTTTGTGTTTTCCATACTACCTGTTTCATGTATAGTTACACCAGCCGCGGCATACAAGACTATGCTATCAGACGGAAGCCAGCTAATATTTATCAGAAGTCGTATAAAGATATATCTTAGTTGATAGTAGACTATTCTCATCCGGAATATTGAATTATGGACCTCTGCTCAGGTTCTAACATGACTCTCATATGTGCGCTCCAACAAGGAAGAATTGCTCGGCCGAAGAGATGGACAATCAACAATTCATGTACATACCGGCTCGTGTGTTTTAATTGAAGAATTTATCAATCGTAGAGGCGGAGACACAAAGGGAGGCAAGCTGTAGACCCAATTGATAATTCTTTTGTTGTCACCAAGACAATCATGATCCTCTTCTCTTATCTATTATCACGAGAGGGCAAGCTTGGAAGGACATGGAAATGTAGAAGATGGTTGACAAGGATTGTAACGATAAATATTACACATAAGAATTTGTCTATTAGTAAGATATTTAGTTATAACTAAGTGTGGAGAATGTTTATGTTGCCCAAGTACTTTAAGGAGGTATCAAGTTAGTCATGACTAGCTAAAGTTGGTTATGGTTAAACTTAATTATACTTTTGGACAAAATTCAGATATTCTTAAAGAGTGAGCACTACTATCTTGTCATCTTGTCTAAAAGGTAGAGAGGGGTAGAAAGTATTCTTTATCTCCTTTTTGACTTGATATTAGTGGTGGGATTAAAGTTGTGGACTTTGTGGGCATTAAAAACAAGAAGAGATTCCACATGTCTCTATTTTAGTGGATCCTAGTATAGACGGGGTGGAAATTCAAGATTTCTTAAGAATATTTTAGAATCCTTCTAGAAGTTGTTGACTTTGAAAGAATAAACCTATGTGAAAAGATAAGAAGCCCATATGATTAATATTTTTATCTTAAGTAAATCTTAGTAAAACTCGGTAGAAATAATTATGGCTGAGTTACCAGAGGATACCAAAGTAAAAACCTAAAATGTATAAATAGAGGAGTAGAGAAGTGCTCCTCATCTTTGTTTTCACATCGTCGTAACGACAACTTGAGCAATATAGAGAGAGAGTGATATTTTAGCATGTGAGAATTTGAGAGACGTCGTTAGAATAAATAATTTTAGTTGATGAGTGTGTGAATGATTGAACTTAACATTTTTTCCTTCAAGTTCAAAGCCATCAGAGGTGACCCTTGAGTGAGAGAGAGGTTCGACATGTTGCAGATTCATCGATGACTATCGTGGAGTTTGAGAGATGGAGGGTAGTTGATCGATAGGACCAAGGAGAGTTTACATTTTTGGTTTCGTTACCGAGACTTCACTTGAAGAGATCATTGAAAGATATTTAGAGTTCAATTCTACATTCGACAGAAGGAGATCATGCGAAAGCACATGAAGAGAACGTTGAAAGGAGAGAGAGCTAACGCGATGTTAGTCACTTTAGAACCTACCGTGTATCTCGTAGTGATCTACGACGCATTCAAGATCATTCTCTACATCTTGTTCACTTAGAAAGTGTTTGAGGAGAGTTGAAAGTGAATGCAACAAGAGTTGTAGAGAAAGGAGCGAGAAAAGTTATTAGAGGTGAAAAATTCGAGAGTTTAACAATTCTGCTCTCTGAAAAATTTATACAGTCACTGTCAAATTTTCTATGTTTTTTATTTTCCTGTGAAAATTCCCAGTATTCTAGATTGGCTGATAAGCTATCTAAGGCAACAAAAAATCATGAGAAAAGATGGTCTAGAGAGTGAGATATAAATTTTTAAATTTGAGGGGGTTTATTCACGAGAGTTTAAGAATTTTACTCTCTGGAAAATTTGTACAGTCATTGTTAGATTTTCTATGATTTTTATTTCCTGCGAAAATTTTCAGTATTTTAGCTTGGCTGATATGCTATCTTGGACAACAGAAATCATGGAAAGAGGAGGTCTGGAGAGGAAGATGTAAATTTTCAAAGTTGAAGGGGTTTATTCGTGAAGTTTAGACATTCTGCTCTCTGAAAATTTTATACAATCGCTGTTATCTTTTATGTACCTTTTATTTCTCAGTGAAAAATTTCAGGATTGTAGCTTGTTTAATAAGCTATTAGAGGAGGAGTGAGTTCTCTTCTGTCCTCGAGTCGCTCGACTCCTAGTCCCTCACGAGTAATGAGAGAGAGAGACTGATGGAGAGACGATGAGGACAGCGAGAGCGGTGAGAGGGGGCTGAAGCTTACAAGGGTTTCGAGTTATGGCCGCTTTGGCATACCATAGAGTATGTAAATCCGGAGTAGTGCGAGAAACGACGAGTGAAGTAACGCGAACACGGTATGCAGACAGCAAAAAAGAATGCAAAACGACAACCAAAAAGAGAAGCAACAAGAGAAGGATCCGAAATCGGATGAAGATGAAACGGAAGGCACATGCAGAAATTTTGTGTTTAAGGCAGTCGAATTGGACAGAAAAGTGAATGTGGCCTGGATCCACAAAACACCAGCCAAAGCACGAAAGAGAATGAATCGAGAGAGAGCCACGCTACGAGACATCACAAATAAGTTGGAGGGCGATCACGTGGAGGACGACAAGAGAACCAAAAGAGACATAGCCTCACTGTCATCACCCTGCAAAAAAGTCAGAGAAGCCACAATGTCAGAGTTGGAGATTCTAGGAAGCCATATAGCAGGTCGCAAGATAGGACAAACAAAGGACGCATGCAAAGAGAAGAAAACGATCCAGAAAGAAGAACAGGAAGCGAGTAACCAACCAGAAGCGAGGTGAACCTTAGATAACTCTCAAGAAACGAGACAATCGATGGAACACACCTCGCGGATCCCATAAAGGAAGGAAGGAACTCCTGCGAAGAACACACACAAAAGTTAGACGTTAGCTCTCGGCATAAATGGAGTTAATGCAGCAGCAGGAGGATGAATCATGCAACAACAAGCAGGGAAAGACATGAAGTAGAGAGGGGAGCGGTTACCAGAGAAAGAATGATACGTATCAAACTGGACGGAGATAGCAGGATCTCAAGAATCGATAAACAGAAACATGGCAAGATTCCGAAGGAATGGAGAGACAAGGAAAAACACGTACCCAGAGGTCTATGCAGACCAAGCGGTCTCAGAAGCAACGAGGGAAAATCTGAAAGCAGCGCTACTCGAAATGAAGGAGAAAGATCTACCCAAAGAAGGACAGAAGACAATAAGAATAAAAACTACCAAAAGACTACTATTGAACAGAATGGCGATGCTAGAGAGAACTGTCTTTGTACTCTACACGGCAGATATAGCACCATCGAGGGACATGGTGAGAGATTAGGCAGAGATAATCCTGACACAACAAATGGGAATATTAGTAGAACGGCTATGAGTCCTAAGCCGGAACTGCTTTCTAATTCAAGTTGCAGAGAAGGAGCAGAGCTTAACAGTATCACCACTTTTCATGGGAACCTTCATTTGATCCTACGAATCTTCGCACAAGGAGGGCGCCAATGTGGGTGGAACTGGCAGGAATAAACACGGGGTATGAGTATTTAGGGGAAGAGATGCTAGCAAGTCTAGGTGAAGTTCTGTACATGACAAATGACAGAAAGAATGTCAGTTTCACTGTGTCCGAGGATGTGTGTTACTAGACCTGGACACTGATTTGACAGACTATATCGAAGTGGAAGTAGAAGATGATGATGAACTCGATATCTACAGACAGAAGGTTGTATATAAGAACTTACGTGATGCCTGCTTTCACTGCTACCAACGAGGGCACATAGTGAGGCACTGCCCAAACAAAAGACAAACACAGGAAACAAGGAAACAAGGAGCGAATGTGGATCAGAGCATGGCAGAAAAAGTGAAGGGTAAGGTGGATGGAGACAGTTTTATCTCAATTGAAGAGAGAAGGCAGGCGATGAAGACAAGCAACATGGATATCACATCTGCATCTAGGCATCAGCCAACAGAGAATCAATTCAACATACTTGAAACCTTGGAGAAAAGGGAGGAAGAGGAGCAAGTTTCAAGAGAAGCTACAAGAGTGGGACTCAAGGACGAGAAAGAAGGAGAAGACAAGGAGAAAAATGACAAGGAGAGCAACAAGGAAGAATCAAGGAAAAGAGAAAAGACTCAAAACAACAGGAGGGACTAAGTGGAAGAGAGCGAGGATGAGCAGGAATAACAAATGAAGTGGACTGATGCAAAGAGAAATGAAGAGCCACTCAGGAAAAGCATGGAAGAAATGTAGATGGAGGAGAAGAAGGTTGGTATAATACAGTGCATGAGTACGCAGTAGAAACACAGAAGAGAAAGGAGCAGAAAAGGACGAACAAGGACACTTCCGCTCAGAGGAGGTCAGCTTCCAGATCTAGAGGGAATATGATCAACTCAGGGGAACCAAACCAGATGGGGAGAAACAAACTAACACAAGGGTATAGATGAAGATACAACTAAGAGTAGCAACGTGGAATGTTAGGGGCTGGATCACCGGAACAGCATGCGCAGAATAAAAAAATGGTGGAATGGGTGTGACGGACAACCGAACATACTAATGCTACAGGAACTGAAGATCAAGGAGGAAAAAACAATATTCTGCTTACAACAAATAGCAAAGTGTGAAAATGTAATAGTAGACTACACAATGGAAGGAAGAGCAGGAGCGGCTTTAGTATTACATAATCGATGGAGAGTACTAGAAAGAGATGTGAAAGGAGATGGCACAGTTGCATGGACAAAGATACTCACAAACGAAGGTGAACTCTGTGTTGCGTCGATATATGAGCCAAACGAAAGAAGCAGAAGAACGATGTTATGAGACTGGTTAGGGAGATCTCTAGAAGAAGGCAACTGGATATTAAGAGGAGACTAGAACTCTGTCGAAACTCCAATAGATAGCATAGGAAGAATGGTAGTGCAGCATGGCTCTGAGGGACGGAAATGGCAGCAACTCAAACTCTTGCTGGATCTGGAAGATGGAACAGCATTATCTTCATCGCAGAAGGTGAGAGAAAGGTTGGATCAAGCGAGATTAGACAAGATCTACATATCTAAACAAGGGGGGTGGCTAACAGGAAGACCCACACCAATGCACGATGGGAAGCAAGAGTTATCGGATCACACTCCTGTCCTGATGACATGGACCCAAAATAATCAAGATCCAAGCAGACGGAATGTGCTCCTGACCAGGATCCCAACTAAAGAGGAAGTACGGGGAGTGGTAGAGAGCTTGGGAAACGACAAGACACCAGGAATGGATGGAATGACAAGTGAGATCATAAAGACGATGTGGGAAGAGATAGAAGAAGATTTCATGAGAATGATACTCTGAGAAGAGAAAAAGATGGCTTGGAAAATGACTCAAGGCGTCATCAAACTTCTTCCCAAAAAAGGAGAGCTCAAAATGTTAAAGAATTGGAGGTCCTTATCAATGCTCTGCACAGCATATAAAGTGATTAGCAAACTCCTCACGAATCGATTAAGAGAGGTAACACCATCACTAGGGACAAAAGGCAAAAAGGTTTCATCAAAAATAGACATATAACTGATAACCTGCTAGCCTTCAACCTAGGCAAAGAATGGGCTGAGAGAAGCAAGTGTCAGTCTATGTTTGTTAAACTAGATTTTGGAAAGACTTACGATAGAGTCAACCATACGTATTTATGGGAAACTATGGAAAGCATGAATATTGATGAAAGCTTTATTAGGCTAACAAAAGGGCTGGTAGAGGGTGCTACGTCCAAAGTACATGTGAACAGTTACTTTACAGTGACTTAGTTTTGCAACGTGGAGTTAGACAAGGGTGTCCACTAGCACCATTACTTTTTGCCCGCGCTTCGCAACCCCTTATGAGTACGCTTGATGAAGCTGAAGAAAAGGAGAACTACGAGGAATCCCCCTGATGCAGAAGAGAGACAAAATGCTCCTGCACCAACTTTTCACGGACGACACGAGGATGTCTCGAAGCTTCCATGGGCAACTTCCGCAACTTACAGAAAGTAATTGAAGGGTATAAAATGATCTCAGGGGCGAAGCTGAACGTAGATAAATCTACAATTATTCCCTTGGTGATGGAAGAGGTCCCAGAATGGATGAGCAGAACAGGGTGTCATGTGACAAAGAAGAAGGAGACAGTGAGATACTTGGGATATCCGATAGGATGGCAAATCACTGAAGAAGAACAAGCTCAATATGTCCTGGAGAAGATGGGGAAAAAGCTGCGTAACTAGACATACAGAATGCTTCCGATGGCCGGGAAAATTGTGGTGGTAAAGCATGTGATACTCGCGATATCAACGCACATACTGACTTGTTTGTCCTTCAGGAAAACAACAACAGAAGCCATGGAGCGACTATATCGTCAATTCATTTGGGGCATAAACAGAGAAGGTCAAGATAGAGTACAAATGATTGCGTGAGAAGAGTTCAAGAGGAGAGGAGGGATGGAGGGGTTGGGCTGATTGCATTTGACATACAGCAAAAAGTGCTAAAAGCAAAACATTGTATTCGTATTGTAAAGAAAGAAGACGAGGACTGGATTTGAGTAGCAGAACGACTTACAGAGGAAAATGTCAAAAATGACAAATGATGAAAGGAGAGAACCACTTGGACCGCTCAAGAAGATATGGCTTCTTACGACACCTCCGAAGGTAGCAAGAGCGGGGAATTATAACACTCTTAGAAACTTATGGTGCAAACTCAGAAACAACCTTCAACTAGGTGCGAAGCGAAGTGCTTTCCAAAAAAACACTACAGTGCTACAAGGTACTATCCTTGATGAAGCGGAAGGGAGGATAACCCAAGAGGTAGCAAGAGAAGTGATAAAACTTGCTAAAGAGAGTAAGGAGACCATGATAATTTTCTTAAAAGAGTGGTGGAACCGGAACACTACCAGGAGGGAGGGTGGAACTGAAGAGGAGCAAATAGTCCATTTAAGGATATTAAGGACCCAAGTCGAGAATATCCAGAGACCGCTACAAGAAGTTGAAAGGTGGCACTGGAAGTTACAAAAAGACAAGAGAAGTGACGGCTGGGACTTGACCACGGGAGACTGGCAAAAAATGCTGGATAGAGAAGACTGCCATCACATCCGACTCAGTAGTAAGTGAAACAGCAACGATTCTGAGCGAAAATGGATAAAGAGGCTGGGAAAAATTTGGGCAGCGAAAACTCCAGAAAGAGATAAAACATGGCTCTGGAAGGTTATTCAACAAGGATTCCTGACGGCTGAACGTATGGCTAAGATGCAGAGGAGAAACAGAAGATGCGTGCGATGCAACAAAGCTGAGGAATCATTCGACCATTGCTTCTGGACGTGTGTTAAGGCTCAACAAAAGTGGCAGCAATGGTTCACAATAAGTCAAGGGATATGGAAAATTGGTAGCATCCAGACTACCCTCTTGAAAGCTATCGATGAAGCCAATAGAAGGAAGAGAGAAGTAAAACAGATAGGCACTATCGAAATACTGTCACAAATATGGCTAGAAAGAAATGATCAGGTGTTCAAAGAGATGGACAGAGATATACCGATATTGGTTATCATCAACAATAACGAAAGGAAGATAAAGACGCTTACCGTGAAGAGAGGCGACGATTCAAATTTGAAAAGGGAGAAGGAGGAAGAACAAATTACCCACGAAGTCAACACTCTTAGGATCAGATGCAAGGTGTTATTCTTCCTGCGACAACTGGAACAAATCAGGAGGTTAGAATCCACGCACACGAGGAACGACCAAGAGGAGGAAGATAGAGGTATGCCACGCCAGTCCTGCAGCAGAGTAACACAAACAACCCCGATCAGCAAATTGGAAGGGAGCAAGCCCCAAAACAAAATTAGAGACGTTCTGACACTCAAAATTAATGATGATGGTCAAAAGAGGAGCTGAGGAGGAGGAAAACAGGAAGGAAGATAGGACATAGACTGAGAACGTGTATCACGTTCATAATTCTCATGCGTATGTGAGTCAATGCAAAAAGGGCTCCACGACAAGAAATTAGAAGAAGTGCATAACGAGAGCGATGAGCCAAAGAAAAGAGATGGGTGACGACAATGATCGACGTAAGGAGAATAATTGGAACCCCATTTGGTGTCATCATGACACGTAAAATCTCTTGGACGACACCCGCAAGAAGATCCACACGAAGACTATGCAATCAAAAGGGTGGGAGCATAATGACAACAGCCGAGACAACAAGAGGCAGAGAAGAAACGAGAGGGAGCGGTAGTATGACAGAAGCCACGTGATGAGCGAGCAAAGAGATGGCAAGAGGACCAATCGTGAGCACGAGACGAACAAGACAGAGACAATGAGAGAGACAATCATGACAGGAGCGGCAATCATGTTGACAGACGTCTGAATGGTAGTTGCATTAGGGCTAGAGAGAGAAAAGAGACGATTTGTCTCGATCACACTTGTACCGCCAAGCCTTCCAAGCTTAGTCACGGTAAGAGCAAGGTGTCTACCCTAGACTCTTCTCGGTTAATAAATTTTGTCCGACTCTGTCTGATTTCTCCTTAAAATAATAATTTAAATAAAATATTTAAAATAAAAAAAATAAAAAACTATTAGAGGAAATAAAAATCATGAGAAGATGAGGTTTGGAGAGGAGATACCATTTTTCAAAGTGGAGGGGTTGACAATCATGAGTGAAGTCAAAAAGTAAAAATTTTAATTCTTTGAAAGTTTGTACAATCAGCATCATTTCTTTTGATTAGGGAAGTTCTTGTTGAAACTTCATGAGTTAGTAGCTTGGAGGTTGAGCTACTGGAGGCCACAAAACTCTTAGAGAGATCTCTTATCGACTAAGAGATATATATGTTTCGGTATACAAGGAGGTCTTGAAGATATTTCATGAGGAATCTAGTTCGGGTGCCGAGATGAAAGAAGAGACGTTTGGGAGTTCAAATGGAGACGGAGAAGCAAAAGTTAAGTATAGATGAGTTGCGAACACGCATCTATAGCACTTGGGGTGTCCTCTTTTCTCTATATCAAGAAGCTTTTGAGACCATTGGTGCATATGTGAAGAAGGTTGAGTTGAAAGCATCATTCACTATGGAGGCCACGAATGCTCCTGATGAAATAGAGTTGGATCCTTACAAGAGTGAGTTTAAGATGTCTGTTGTGATTAGTACAGACGATGGTCATGAGGATCATATCTTAGACAGTTAATTTTAGATTAGATTTTATTTCATGTATAGCATGTATAATACACGATTTTCAATATAAAGCTCGAAAGAGTTAAGAAAGTGGTGTAGAATTATTTTTCTCAAAGATATTTTGTCCACTTAATGATTGAGAAAACGCAACAACATGAGTGGAAGTTGAAAAGACTAGAAAGTTAGACTTAGAAAACTTCCTCAAGGTTTAGATGTCATAGTAAGTGCCGGAGAGAGCTCTAGAGATATTATCGTCGAGTTTGAGAACACTAGTACAAAACCTCAAGTAGAATCTCCGAGGAGAAGAATAAAAACTAGACTTGTGGTGTTATTTCTGTAGAGGGTTAGGACATAAAGTAGTGAATTGTCTACCTAGAATCAGAGCAGAGAGAGCCAAAAGAAAGCGGGAGTTTACTGATTTAGTCTTCGAGTGGGTCCATCTTCACCAGTGCCAATTCATCTTCTAGAAGAGGATCCTTGTCCAAGTTGTGGAGTGGATGACCTATCAAGAGGACACAAGTGCGTAGATGTGATCGCCCTACTTAAATCAGTAGTCGAGAAGTTGGACGAGACTTAGAGAGCTGAAACGGAGAAGTTTTCGACTTCAAAGGAGGACTCTGTTGAGTTGTGAATGACAAATTCGAATGACGATCTCCATTCGATCGTCATTCGGTTGGTGGAGAAGGCAATGATGCCACTCAGGCTCATGTTTACCTTGGGAGAAGAAATAGCACAAGAGGTGTTGTTACAACCATTTCTTTTTATTTTATCTATGATAGATTATTCTCGAATGTAATTGGTGATGTTCGTACTCTTTTAGAGAGTCGTTATTGCACGAAGATAAGGAGAGTAGAAAGAGTAATTACAAGATGAGCAAGCTACCAGTGTTTCATGAGAAGAACAATGAAGATGTAGAGCCGTTTGTTCGAGACTTCAAAAGAGGTTGCACCGGAAACAACGTAAGAAGGAAGGAAAAATGGGTGTTATTACTGTCAAAGTTTTTAGAAGATTTTTCTCTTATGTGGTATGAAGATCGAGTGAAGAACAAGACACCTAGTGCAATTGAGAACACATGGAGACGTTGAGTAATTCACTCATCAAAGAGTTTCTTCCAGAAGAGAGCTATGAGAAGCTCATGATAGAGCTCACTCATTTGAAGCAACGAGATGATGAGAAAGTTCGGCAGTATGTCGAAAGAGTGGATAAGTTGGAGCAACGATTTTGGACGGTTCTACGGAATAGTGGAGAAAACGTGGAGCTAACGATGATGAGGATTTGAGCAATGCTGATCAAGAACTTGGTAGGAGTGTTGAGATCTTCAATTCAAACCCAAGTGAGGTACGAGAAGCTATCAACCAAAGCGGAAGAATCAGAATTACGACAAATATGGAAGAGAGTTTGGATGAAAGAGATGTCATCTAACCTCATCATGTCGCTCTGGTGTCGACTCCGACTCTTGGTGTAGTCACAACGATGACATCTGCACCATCATAATTGGTGATCACTTCAACATCAGCTCCTACTTCAACAGTGGTGGGCAAGATCGTTTGTCCCTACGGCGATGTCTACTGTCATCTCTAATTTTCATGTTGAGTTGAAGAGCATCACCGATACTCTTGCGGATCTCAAGATAAACGTGATGCAGTTACGAGAATGGAGGAACAAAGGTTGAGGAGGAGGTCAAAGAGGTTACGATAACAATCCCAACCGAGGTAATCAAGGTAACTTTGAAGGTCACCAAGGTAACTTTGGAGGAATCACATGCTGGACTTGTGGAGGTTCTCATTTCTAAGGAAATTATCTTAACAACGGGGCAAGGGGTGCTGAAACTGTCAGAATGAATGTTGGTGGAGAAAATCTATCACAACATGAGACAAGTGAGTGGTTACTATCGATGTAGTGCGAGATCTCATCCATGAGAAGGGAAAGAGCTCGAACTCTTCTCATACACCGGTGGAGCTTTTAGCTCAAGAAAGGAAAAGGACTCGATTTTATGATGAATAGGTTTTCATGGAGGACTCACCAAGTAGAAGTACTCGCTCGAGTTATGTTTCGAATACACCAAAGGAGCCAAGAAGGAAGTTGGGGATGGCAGATTTCATCATTTCATCTTCTCAAGTGAGATATGATGTGGTTGAAGATGTGAGCACTCAGAAAGCCAACATCACGGTTGGACAATTGATTGCACTCAACCCCAGTTTACGAAGAGAACTCAGAAGAGGACTGAGTTCTAAGAGAAACAAGAAGAAGAAACCAAAGAGCAAGATATCAAAGTCTATGGGAATTGGTGTGGTGGATGTGCATGCTTCAGAAGTATGCACTAAGACTTCAAAGATTGAATGGTCACTGCGTCTCTAACATGTTGGTGGATGGAGGGTCGGCTGTAAATGTCATACCAGAGAGGTTGATGAAGAAGTTGGAGATGGAACCAACTCGTCCGACTAGCATTGTCGTGGGAATAACTAACAAGCAACGGATAAGACCTCTTGGTGTGTTAGAGAAGGTGATTGTGTCTGTGATGGGAGTGCAAACATTGATGTCTTTCCAAGTGTTAAAAGACTCTAGTTATGATTTACTCCTAGGTATGCCTTGGTTAAGAGCTGTGCGCACCATAGCTAGGTGGCACAAGGATATTTACGGATTGGACTAGATATCATAGAGTGATAGAACATCTCTCGAGTGTTGGAGTTGTGACTTCTGACTCCGAGAGACCCACTAGTGACTATTGAGAATCTGATGCAAAGGACGATCAGAGTGTCTCAGAAGATAGATATGGAAGATTCTTATAATCAAGAATCCTCGTCTGATGACGAAAAATTTGATCGAGATGAATCATTACATCAGCTTAGTGCTATTGACTTGTTGTCTCGACCAGCAGTGGAGAAAGACCTTGACAAAAAAGAGTTGAGCGAGACAAAGATTGTGAAAAGACTCTCTACCTTGAAGTTTGATATCAATGTCACTCAAGATGAGAAAAGTATATTCTGAGATATATTTTGGAAATATATTCATGTGTTTGCTTTCAGTTACAAGGATTTGAAGGAGATGACTCTAGAAACTCATCGATTCGAACTGAAAGAGAACGCAAGATCAGTTCAATAGAAGTAGAGAAGTGTCAATCTTACAACGGCAATGATGGTCAAGGAGGAGATAGACAAGTTGAAGGAGGTACATTTCATCTACGATGTGGAGAACTCAGAATGGGTTTCACCCATTATGATTATCAAAAAGAAGAATGGTAAGCTGCGAGTGTGCATAGACTATAAGAAGTTGAATGCAATTACCAAGAAGGATTATTATCCTCTGTCACTTGTAGATGAGATTTTGGAGGAAGTTGATGATCATGAGTGGTACAGCTTTGGTGATGGTTATAGTGGGTATAACCAGATCAAGATAGCATAGGAGTACTAGCACTTGCTCACATTCACTATTCCTTGAGGAACATTTGCATTTCAGGTGATGTCATTCGGATTGCATAATGCTCCGGTCACATTTCAAAGATTATTAACAAGGTGTTTGAATCATTCATATGGAAGTTTGTCCGTGATTTCATTGACATTTTTTGCGTGTACGGAAGAAAAGAAGACCACTTTGATCATATGATCAAAGTTTTGCAGCGGTTGGAGCAAGCCAATCTTTCTCTAAATCTAGAGAAGTGCATCTTTGGTTGCGAAGAAGGTCTACTACTGGGACACATCATTTCCAAAAATGAGATTGCGGTAGATCTTGAGAAGGTGAAGAAGATTGTGGATCTTTCATTTCTGATCAACTTGACAAAGTTGAGACAGTTTCTTGGCATGGTTGGATATTATCGTAAGTTTATCTTTTTCTTCTCGAACAAAGCAATAGCTTTGACTATGTACATGAAGAAGGGAGTTGATTTTGACTTAATGGTGCATGATCAGAAGACAAAGGAGGCATTTGAAGAGCTAAAAAAGACATTGGTGACAGCTCCTATACTTGCTAAACTTGAGTGGAGTAAAGCATTTATTCTATATACGGATATCTCCAATGTAGCAATCGGATGTACATTAAGTCAGTTAGATGGAGATGAGCATGATCATCCTATAGCTTATGCTAGTAGGCAGATGGTTCCAACAGAGAAGAATTACTCCGTGACTGAACGAGAAGGATTAGCTGTGATTTTTGTATTGAAAAAATTTTGACCCTACTTGCTAGGAGAAAAATTTTCCATAGTCATAGATCACAAGGCTTTAAAATATATCTTTAATAGGCCTAATGTCGAAGGTCGTATTGCTCGTTGGAAGATCTTTCTAACAGAATATGATTACGTGATCGAAGATAGATCAGAAAAAAAGCATGCAAATACTGATCTCTTGTCGAGAGCTTATGATGATGAGGGAGAAGACCGTTTGATGATTCATTTTCAGACGAGCAAGTGATGACCATCACAAGCATGGAGGAGGTACTTGACGAGAACAAGAAAATCTGGAGTTTTCTAACATATGACTCTTTTCTATAAGGTATGCATACCCGAGAACGTAATGCATTGATCAAGAGATGCAAACCTTACACCATGGTGGAGGGAATTCTATTTCATCGAGGAGCAGAGGGATTACTAAGGAGAGCAGTTGGTCAGAAAGAAGCTTTCATGTACGAGTTTCACGATGGCACTATTTGCGGAGGTCATGTTGCTGGTAAGATAACAACCTTCAAGATTTTGGATGCAAGTTATCATTGGAGAGGTATTTTCAAGGAGTGTTTAGACTATTGCAATACTTGTGATGTATGTCAAGCATTGCTCTAAAGTCTACTAGAACACCTCTGTTAAGATCAATTCTAGTGTTAGGATCATTTGAGAAGTGAGGTATTGACTTTGTAGGTCCTCTTAATAAGACACCTCGAGACAATAGATACATTATAGTTGCCAAGTTTGTAGGGAGCATGACTAATAATATGCTGCAACACTTCTCTATCAAATAACGAGTAACGACGTCATACAAACCAAATGTTAATCATCTTGCGAAAAAGATCAATCTTACATCTTGGATGATGCTCCCCAAAGATGCTGGTGTTGAGACTGCAAAATATACTTCAGATAAGAAGCTACATGCCATCTTATGGGAGTATCGGACGACAACAAAGACTTCTATTAGGTATTCTCCATTTAGACTTGTTTATGGAGTGAAGTCCAAGTTGCCGATCCAATTCGAATTAGATATTTTTCAAACTATTCAATGAAAGTTGAAGAGGTCGAGGAGAGAAGACGTTGATGATCAAGGAGGGAGCATCTCATGGAGTTGGAAGAGACACGAGCGATAGCAATGATCTGGATGGAACGAGCTCAAACGTATCAAAAGAAGAGTTACGACAAACGATTGGACAAGAGAGAGGTAAAACCTTTACAGTCGGAGATTTGGTAATGTTGTATGCTGCTACAGATTCAAGAGGGCTAGGAAGAAGTTTCTTCGTAGATATTTTGGTCCTTTTGTTGTAGATAAGGTGTGGAGCAACTTCACATATGACCTTCAGGAGCTGGGAGGAAGGAGATTCGATCGGATCAACCATGACAAGTTGAAGTTGTTTCATCGATGAAAGTTCTCTCTTCACTCCGAGGACGAGCGAAAATTTAGTCTGGAGGTAAAATGTAAAGACATATGTTACACCTAAGAAGTTTGTCTATTAGTAAGGTATTTAGTTAAAACTAAGTGTGGAGAATGTTTATTTATTTCCCAAGTACTTTAAAGAGGTATCAAGTTAATAATGATTAGCTAAAGTTGGTTATGATTAAACTTAGCTATACTTTTGGGTAGAATTCAGATATTTCCTAAAGAGTGAGCACTACTATCTTGTCATCTTGTCTAAAAGATAAAAAGGGGGTGGAAAGTATCCTTTATTTCTTTTTTGATTTGATATTAGTGATGATATTAAAGTTGTAGACTTTGTGGGCATTAAAAACAAGAAGAGATTCCACATGTCTCCTTTTTAGTGGGTCCTAGTGTAGAGGAGGGTGGAAATTCAAGATTCCTTGAGAATATTATAGAATTCTTCTAGAAGTTGTTGACTTTGAAGAAATAAGTTCATGTGATTAATGCTTTTATCTTAAATAATATCTTAGTAAAACTTGGTAAAAATAATTACGGCTGAGTTACCAGAGGGTACCAAAGTAAAAACCTAGAATGTATAAATAGAAAAATAGAGAAGTGCTCCTCATCCTTGTTTTCACATTGTCGTAATGACAACTTAAGCAATATAGAGAGATTGTGATATTTTAGCATGTGAAAACTTGAGAGACGTCGTTAGAACGGATAATTTTTAGTTGATGAGTTTATGGGTGTGTGGATGATTGAACTTAACATTTTTCTCGTCAAGTTCAAAGCTATCAGAGGTGACCCTTGAGTGAGAGAGAGACCCGACATGTTGCAGATTCATCGATGACTATCGTTGAGATTGAGAGATGGGGGGTAGTTGATCGATAGGACCGCAGAGGATTTACAAGACGGAGCCAAGTGGCGGATCCGACAGTTGCAAGACCTAGTCTTATACTAGATAGCATTGCATAGTTCAGTTTTTGAGTGTTGGTATTGTAAGTCATATGTCAGCTTACTTCTTGGAACAAATCTTGATAAGGTGACATTTATGCTTACAGTAATGGCAGAAATGATCCTCTCCAACTTGAGGTTGGTTGCAACGTTGAGCTTGTTGTTGTTGCGACTGTTGTTGATCCTATCACCAAAGTTACCTCCACCTCGGTTATTTCTTCCCACGATCTCTACCTCGACCTCTTCCTCAAGACGCATCTCTTCAAATGCTAACATAGGTATCAACTCATCAAACTTGAAAAAAGTATCCCACACATTAATGGAGATCTCGAACGGATTGTACTCCTTACCAAGACTTTGTATGGTATGAAGGATGAGCTCATCTCATCCTCTACCTTCACTCCAATGCTGCTAAATTGATCAATCAGAGTTTAATCTGTAATGCTAAGTGATCATTTCTTCATCTCCTACCGCTGCTGCTTGAGTTGGAACTTACGTGTCTTCGTAGACGTCTAAAACACATTCGTTAATGCATCCCACACCTCTTTGGGTGTATCCACGACACAATATAACACATCGATGATGAAACACATAAACAGAATGTGCACCGTCTGATGTGCACGTTGATTCCACGTCTGTACAACCATATCAGTATCTAGCCCAGTTTGGTATCAGTACATGTTACAAGCCCAAACAACCCTTGACCTTTGAGGAATGCAAACATTCGATACTTCCATATCAAATATTTATGCTTGTCCAAAAGCTCCCCGGTGATGACAGACAAGACTTTGACCTTACCAGCCATAGCGGAAGATGTTAGTATAAGACGAGAACAAAGTGTCCCAGAATCGATTGAAACTTGCAGGAAGATTCTCACAGCAAACGTGAAACCATAGAAATTGTCAGAATTACCAAAAAACATCGTTACGCCCTCCAAATACACAGTCAATCTTTCTTAGACATTACATATAAAATTCAACTTGCTCCAAATGACTCTCTGAAGAAAGCTCTAGAAAGCTCTTTCAAAAAAAACCTAGACAACTGTGACTAGAAAAATATTTTGAGGATTTGGGCTAAAAGTGAATGGAAGACTCTCAAATATGCGGTCAAAGCTCTAACAATTTGTTCCAAATGAGCTGAAAATTGCAGGGCTACTTAATTCATGGCGGCTGAACAAGACACCTAAGATGTTCTGCGCTGAAAATGTCAGGAAAAATCGTTTTTCTCTTCAAAAACTGCTTCAAAGATCTTGACTCCTCGAAGATGCAAAATACAGCAAAAAGTACAGCGCCTCCCTTCACCTGCATACACTCTCTTGCACTCTTGCTACTAAGAGCTTTCTCTCATATCTCCTCTGATACAATGTTAAAATCAGGACAGCCTCCAAGATAAGAACTACCACACCAAAAAAAACCTTACAAAGGAAAAAAGAGAGAATACTCACAAAGAGAAGGAACGGAGGATCATGAGTCCCTCGGGTACAAAGAGGGTTGGATCTCCCTGACCTAAACTATACATTAGACTGAATATAGACCTAACAGCAGTAGGTGCAACTTAACTAACTAGAGCTTGCACAAGTATTAACATAAGTTAAGAAAGTTACTGTTTTCTCCATAAACTGTTTTACTCGTGTACCATGATATATGATTACCACCCATTGCTCTGTGTATTGATAGGCTATACACATAAATTAGACACACAAAACTGTCACAACTACATTCGCAACGAAGGCGTACCCTTTTTATTGTTTGTTCTCTAGGTTGTTGTACCGACCGCCCGAAGTATTCTTTCTATTAGTCACTGCACATTCTCGTCTCACTTTTATCTAGCTATAAACGTTTGTTACTACGCAACGATTTACTTCCACATTCATTCGGTATGTTTCATTTAACGATATTCTAGCTAGGTTCTAGTCGTCGGCTTTTTCTGACGCATTGGGACGATCCAAGGCACATAACAGGTTTCACCATCCAGTGCAGTTAACCTATCTTGTTCTTCTTTATCCTGAATATGCTGTTTGCTACACATTTCCTTCACTCGATTCATGTTGTAATTACAGTTTTCATTCATCCTCTTATTCTGGCTGTGTGCTTCTGTGGGTTATATTTTCTTCGAATTCGGATACCTTCCAAAGTGTATGTGTATAGTTCCTTCATTCCGCTGCTATCCATATAGACCGTGAATACATATATGAGAGGAAGGTTGAAAAAGAGAACAAGCAGATTATATGCTAGGAACATTACGATGATAGTAGACCTGAATTAATACAGAGTACATTGGATGCAATGGTCAAACACACTACTGCAGTTATATGTGTCTATGTTGGTCAGTTACAAATCGGTACAGTTTCACTGAAGTGAGTAAAAAATACATGGAAACATGTGAACACCGTGATGTAAACTTTTACGGTCCAGGATTGAGGACACACTCCCCTCTACTTTCTTATGTTTACGTGTCAGCGACTAGATCTGCCTTAAGCTTCTCCCGTGCGGTTCATGCACTCCTCATTTACTCTGGAGGCGGCCTACAAATGGTGTTCATATTGCTGTTAAACCACAAGTACCTCTATATTAACGGTGAGATCCCATCGCTAATCACTTTTAACCTTTGCTAAGTAAGTTGGGTACGGATGGGAACCCCTGAGAGATTTGCGCAACGCAGTCATCATCGCAGTACGTGATGAAATTTTGAGATCTTGATAGCGAAATGAGCAGAAGAGAAAGGACTCCAAAATGAGCCCATCACAATTATCAAGTGAATCCCTGATTACTGAGAATCACAGAAATAAAATGTTCTACATTTTGAACTTTGAAATGTTGTACTACCCAGCATATTTTGTTACAATCACTTACCTCTCGCGTTACCATGACCCAGCGAGCTCTTTTGAGACAGGGAGCTCAACTGAGGCCTTGGACTCCCGCACTCTTACTGACAAAAGAAAAAAGAACTACAGTGAAAAATTGCCGCAGCTTTCGAAGTAAAGCTTTTATACCACTACTGGTGGTTTAAAAGGCATATGTTACGTGCATGATCAGCTAGGTCGTCTCATGATCATCACTGAGGGATGTTACGTGCATGATCAGCTTGGTCGTCTCATGATCACCATTGAGGGACGTGTTTGTCGCATTCGTGTCGCCATGACCTTCGGATGGCAAGACTGCAGTAGAATTGCACCTAAGTCGATAGTTACAAATATACCCTTTGCTAATGATCCGTCTCAGTCGGAACAGTTATCCTGAATTCTGAATCCACTAGATTTTGTACAAAGAGTTTCCGGAAAAGTTCTTGACTGTCTAGTAAGAAAGTGCTCGAGGGTTACGTATCGAGCCCAGAGAGCTCGAGTGACTCCTAGCTTGGGGCCTGGAATCAGTTACAATAGAAATGCTTCAGAAGCATTCTCATCTGAACCCCAAGACACTGGAGTGGCCTTACAGGTGACTACTAATATCACAGCGTATCAGCAAACCTTGACCAGCTTGTAACTTAATACAAGTAGGTATTTCATGCCTTTCAACCTTTTATCCCGTACCCCAAAAGTAACCACTTGGACGCTGTGGTTTTGAGTGGCTCAGTATTCTTGTGTTTGATTGCTTCGTCGACCGAGTAAGCTCAACAAAGTCATCTTCTATCGGATGATTAAGCTTGACCTCGTAAACTGCGCTCTTTGTTTTCGACTACATATGTCGTGAAAGAAAGACGTTAACGAAGTCCAATGCGCCGTCCTTTGTTTCTAACAAATGGCAGCAAACTGAGGAACTGATACTCGACGAGAATTATGACAAAGACACCAAACTGAGGACGAATAATAGTTCTGATAGCTGGAGCTTCTTCAACGTCTTCTTCTGTCTAGCATCCGGACCCGAATGTACATCGAGCAAAGTCGTGACAGTTCCGAGTTAACACTACGAAGAAAGTCGATGGAGAGCGCACCACAACGAAGATTACGACATCAGACGAAAGACAAGAGGTACATTCAAGGGGGTGTCAAAGTTCAGAGGAAAGATTCCTCAACGGCAAAGAGATAACTGGCCGTAAAATTGTCACAGCTAAGTTTGTATAGAACCGCGGCTCATTCTGCGTCGCGTCTGTGAATGAACATCAAGATTTTATCATTGATTATTTTTTCATTTTTACACTGAAGATAAGTACTCTCGACAGCAGAGAATCCATTACAAAAAAAACCAAAAAAACCAGTGAACCGCCGTTAAGAAAATGCCCGCAGCGTTTTCCTGCGAGTACCTCAGGAGATGCCCGCATGAAACTCTGGCCGCAGTCTGGCCGAAGCAGTAACTCACGCCCACGGCTCTCGAATATTTCAGAATCATCTTAACTCTGATACCCTCTTAATTAGTGCCAAGCGAATGGTCGTCATATTCAGACAAAACTGTTGACGAAAACGCTGAATCCTGTTGAATGGCAATACATGAGACCAAGACAAGAGGTGGTTGAAGCTTGCTACACATGGGACTCAAGTTTCCGTTTCCACGTGCGGCTGCTTTGCGGACTTAGGCGCTTCGATTCTTCACAAGCGATTGATTTCGTCAACAACTATCTGGAGGATCTGTCCGTCGTTCCGCTAAGGTTCTTACCGAGGCGTGATTCCTGATACCGGGTGTAATGCGCTATAAAATACTTCCTCCCAGTCGGACTCATTCTGTTGTATTTCCCTCCTACTGTACCTCAGATACCGGGTCTTTCCATCCGTTGGCTATTCATTGCGTCGCGTGTTTTCCTCAGATACGCAATCTGAGTTTTCGCCCGACCCACTGCGGTCGTTTCATAAAAATTAAAAATAAATAAAAATCTGAGTTGACTACCCCAATCTCCGATAATGCTCTGATGAGATCATAAGTGCATCCAAAACTGCAATTCTAGGAAAACAGAAGAGAAAGACAAATGTTTAAACAAGTAACCAACATAATCATGGATAATTTACTGAAAGTAATCTTCAAATAAATTTTAGTGAAAAATATAGTGTATTAAAACACAAGTAACAAAAGAATATACTGCTCGACAGAGTTTACTTGTGTCAAAGTTCTCTAAGTTAGTTTCATTAAATTTAAAATTTATTTTGTAATTTAATTACATCGTTCAGTTACACAAAATTTATAAGTGATTTATGTGAACAAAACTTTTCTCTGATATAGAGATCTATGACTCTCATGAGTAAAAATATTTTTAATTTATAAAGTTTTAATTTATAACCTAACTTTCAAAAGAAAAAATAATACATAAATTCTCTTACTTTTGAACTTGGAAGAGATGAAAATATGCAAAAAAGTATACAAATATATATGAGATATGCATGGAAGTATACAAGCATATATGAGAATACCCGAAAGCAATAACAACGGCAAAACAGACCGGAATCCGGATACGTGAACAGTATTATTCTACGGTGATCATACTAGTCATTATGTTTCGAAAGAATGATGGGTGGGGTATCGGTCTATCGGTATCGGTATCGGTCTAGATAGCGATCGGTCTAACGGACCGATCTTTCGCTCCGGGACACATATCTCTTTTGCACATATGGAATAGGGTACGTTGTAACAGTTGTGTCTAGGTCTACTGTACTGATCCTTTCTTCATCCTTTTTAACAGCGGAGGCCCAATGGCCTCCTTTAGCGAGCCCTCCTTCTTCACGATTGACACGCGAGGCCAATTTAATGCGCAACCGCTATCTATTACAGATAGCGAGATCATTTTCCTCCTTTAGAGATTCCCCCTTTTGAGTGCTTTAATCAATAATGGACCATACTCCTAGTACATGCACCTTGTACTATTCAAGCCTGCATATTCACCTTGCGGCGGTTTCGTTTTTCGGCAGTGAGTTTTATTTTTGCAGGGTGCAGGTTTATTTTTTCTGCCGTCCACTCGCGTTGCTGCATGCCTTCCGGAGTACATACGATAAAAACCCGTCTCACCTCAGTGGAAGATGTAAAAAATATTGTTTATTTCATAAATACAATGGAACAGGCGATAAGTTGTAGGCCAGAAGACGAGCCTCAACTTGACAGTCATAGGATAAGTTGTAGGCCAGAAGACGAGCCTCAACTTGACCGTCATAGGAGGTTCCGAACAACCGATATTGAACTTAAATATGAGTGCTCGCCAAACTGTATGCGTGCTCGCGAAACTGTATATTGTATATATGCAGGTTACGAAGAGAAGCAAAAGTCGCCTCACGTAGATACTGCTACACGGTATAAATGCAAACGCAGTAACCAATTTTCATAACACACTCACTACAATCGATGGTCACAGTAGCTAGAAGTATGTACTTAATTTACATTATCAGTCTATGACTACAACAGTAGGCTGCTGAGTAGAGAGGCATCTTTCGGAGCCTGTCTCTCGTTGGGAAGTGGATCTGGAACTGCACTCCGATTAGCATCTGCACCTCCTGCCTGTGGTGCGTCTGGTCCTGCCTGTGGTGCGTCTGGAGTGGAGCCGCCAGCTTCGCCATCTGCACCTTCCGCTGCCTGTGTATAGCGATACTTACAGTTGTGACACCTTCGGCTTTCCTGCCAGAAGAAGATATTCTGCACGTCTTCTGATGTGATGAGCTCCGGATGTAGAAAGGATTTCCAGAGCGAGTCGACCCTCCGCAGTTGAATGCCGCCCTGCATAAGCCAACGAGGGGACGCAGAATACTTTCCAGAGAGAATCATCGAACGTAGGCAAGTGCGGAAGGTAGAAGACAGCGGATGGCTAGACTTATACTTATTGAATTGTAACGCGCGTGGCAAAATATTAGCATATGTGAGCTCAACTCGATTCTTAGTATCACATGCACCAAGCAGAGTATACAGTTCTCTGCCGTCAACGAACATACTCTCAGAGATATTCTTTATGTGCGCATGGTGATACTGCTCCCGCTCATCCTTCATGCAATAATCTACCATGCCGACAAAGGTATGAAGGCCCTTGTTGGTTAAAGTTTTTACACAAACTTCCGCACCCAAAGGACGGTTGGTTGTCCATCCAAGAGCACTGGTGATGCGCTTTTTGACCTCCTGGGAAGAGTTGGCTGGTATGGCTATAATTCCCTGGTAATGCAGGTGCAGAAGTGCTCCACCCCTCTCTATGGAAAAAACACCAGAAAAACATTGACTCTCGAGGAATTCTCCAAGTAGAGAGAAGAAAGACAGATCTAAATCTCCACCTGTCTTACAGACTGTGATCGATAGCTCTAAATTCTTCTTCACATGGGCTACTCTCTTCGCCCTCGCCTGTCTTCGAAGGAACATTTAGCCGGGATGTTTCAAGAAAATGAGGACAAACATAACAGAAACACTTCGGATGCAAGACAGAACACACACAAGAAAGAAAGCGGGAGCGGTAGATGAGATGTACAGTCGGTCGTAAAAAGTTGGTGCTCACTTCTACATAATACCTCGGGTAGGAGAAGAGAACAAGGTGCCGATCCTGTAGAATTATCCAGTAGCCATCGTCGCTAGTCCCTAGGTAGAAAAAAGGTCCAGACAAAGCTGCAAAACTGCGACCTACTTTGACGAAATCACCATCAACTAAGAACTGTGGAGGATGAGCCGATGACAAAAGATTCAAGTAAAAACAGTACGTATTGTACCGGAAAAGAATCTTTCTCTCATCGTAGGAAACAATACGATGAGAGAGACTTAGAGCCTGGTCTAGCGTCGGCAAGGGTGGTGGACAGGCATCAGGGTAGAAAAGACTGTCTCGAACAAGAGGGCAAGAATCACCCACGGAAGAGTTATCACCACTGACAACGGACGACTCTATTGTGCCTGGTTCAAATTTGCACGGCTCTACGGCTTCCAATGCGCACGGCTCACCTAACGTACTGTTAACCAATTCAGAGGGCTCCGCATTATCGACCATGGCAGCAGATCAGGAAGAGTTCTTCTCATCATCGAGTGAAAGGACAAGAAGAAAAGAGTACATACCACGCAGAAGCTGATCAAAATCAATATCGCTCGACGTCTAACAGAATCTCCATCTCCCAACAGACCAATGCGCAAAGCGACCGCAAGCGTCATCGTAACCTCCATCTCCCGTCGACCCGGCTACTGCACCTGCTTCCTCGCACGACCCAATCAGCAAAGGAAAGCCACGAATAAAGAAACCAGACAACGACGATGATCACTGCCCATCACGAATCGGTAATCACCCCGCACAAAAGTTGTCGGCAAAACGAAAAAACAAGGCGAACATTTCAAAACGAACGAAAGGCAATGATGGCCGCCCATCACGCATCGTCGATAGTGCAAACGCGACAAAGCAACCCGCAGCAACGTGTGACGATCAACGACGAACCAACGCGCAGCCAAAGCCAAAGAGAGAGATAGAGAAACATCGCCTAGAACTCCACTGAATTCCTCCGCCACCCGCACTAGCACTCCATCGTCATAATGATCACGCATATTGGACGCACCGCCCGTCTTCCACCTTCGCCGCTTAATGAAAATTGAAAACGAACCGTCCCCGCGTCACAGCCAGTTGCACCACTGAATTTCATACCCTATTCAAACGCTTGGCCTCTTGCGAACCCCTGCCGGAAAACTCAGGTTGCATGCATATGCACCTTTTTACTGGCAGCTACGGTCTTTCCGATCCAGTTACCAATATGTATAAACTTGACAACACAGGGAACTTTTATAGCAGTATTCGATGTGTATTTTTATTAGGACTTTTGATAGAAATCGTTTAATATGGACAGTTACGACTAAAACTGTGAATAATATTGATATGCAACATGAACTTCACGTGAACTCTTGCCTACTTTTTGTTATCGGAACATATTCTATAAAATTCTATATCAAGTGATAAAGAAAAAGCTGTAAGTATTACATGTTAACTGCACCTAGAGTTTCCAGACGGTCCAGAATAATCCATAGAGAGTTCACGGACAGCCTGGTTTCAAAGACTCCAAGTGCAAAAAATTACTAACAAACACATTTAATTTAAACTAGACGTGATTTATTATCTAACTCTTCCCGACGGAAGGGTTAGGTAATAAATTTATATATTTACTTTCTCCATCAGAAAGTGAGGTTGTGAAATGGGAGGAGGGGAAAATATATGTTCTGTATTGAAAATACTTTTAGATCATGCTTTCTTATTAATAGTAAATCTGCTCTAATTGTTTTGATTATCTAATATTTGCTTCTCCAAATAAGTCAATATTTTTATTCTCTCAGGTTCACTCCTCGTTGTAAAGAGCCCGTAAAATAAATATATTGAGAAAGACTTTTATTGAAGTGGATATATGAACGTAAGGTATGATAATTAGGGAAATTTCTAGTAAAAAGTTTTCTTTTAACAAATATGTAAGAATAATGTTTTCCAGTTTGATGTTTACCCAGTAAAGAACAGAAGTCGAACTAATAAAAGGTATAGAAAATTTTCAAGCTGAAAATATGACAGGAGTTTTGATGATGAATTTTGGTCTCAGCTAGAGTTATTTCGATAATTCCATTCTTCTTGAAAGTTTTACATGAAGTCGAAACAAAAATATATTTCAATGATTTCAAGAATTTTAGTTTTTCCTTGTTATTTCAATCTACCTAGAGCTTTGAACTAATAATCTCATTGTTGAAATAAAAACGTAATAATACGTTTTTTCACGTTATTTGTGAATAATCCAGAAGTTATTCTGAATAAAGTTATAAAAATATAGTGCGACTTTTGGATGTTAGATTCGCCAACCAAGTGTTGGACCTCCCAATAATCTTGTTTGTTAGTCAAATGAATTATTGTAAGAAATATTAAATGATTGCAACTGGGTGCTTATATCTCTCATACCGGTTGATAACTGTAAGTTTAAATAGCTAAGCATTAATATATATAATATATAATTATAAGATTTTATATGGATGTTTTGTTATTCTGAGTATTCTTCTGAATTCTGTTTCGAGGAGACCGAATCTAATATCCGTTTAAGAATAGTTTGTTTTATTATGTAACAGATTTATGATGGATTAATTTTTCTGTTTTTAAGGTTTACAATTTTGTACACATATATAAATTGAAGGTAAACAGATATCCTTCAAGATATGATTATTATAGAAAAACCAGTAGTTTTATATTTTTGTAATAAAGAAATTTATTACTCTAATTGTTCTTATTCCTCAGTTAATAATAGTATCTTATCCATTAAAATTTAAGAATTTGTATCGTACATTGTTTCTGAATAGAAATGACCCTACGAGACCAATACATGAGTAAAGTCCATGAGGAGTGCCGCAGTACAGGTCCTTGCTTTCTAGCGCTGGAATTCCATGTCGGGAATTCTTGCTCGCCTCTTGTATGTGGACGGCTGTAAACCCAGACATCCGGTTAAGCTCCACCTGGTAATGGTAAATCCTGTGTCGATTACACTGAGTATATTAGGTGATCCCGGTGGTAACTGTAGTTAGTCATTTACTTAGGTCAACTCTGCAAATCAGTGAAGTCAACTCGCACGAGTTACGTGTCCGTATTTCTATATTACAGTGTAATCTAGAAATACAGCGTCTCCAGTATTCGAAACACATCCCAAGTGTCCACCTCAGACCCGGCTCCGACTTTTCCACTTTTGAGGTTCAAACCCACGTGCCTCTATATATTTATTTATTTATTTTGGTAACCAGGAGGATTTCATTCTGCGGGTGGGATGTAGGCGAACAAAGGAATTTAACAGTTATATTTAAAGTATTTTTGTTGATAAAATTTTCTTGCGAAAATTCATTTGTTAAGTAAATATTAAATCATAGCTTTCCAAGAACTTTATACTGTACTATGTGATTCGTTTTATAATTTATTATTGAATGTCGTACTTTGGGGTCAGATTCAACAGAAATAATTTCAAGAATGTGATGTAAAAGGAAGTTAAAATCACATAGAGTAGAATGTCGAAATTTACAAGAAATTAAATATGTTCAAAATTTTAGCATATTGGAATAAACAATCACGAATGAAATCTAAAGAGAGCTGAATTTTTGAACATTAATAGGAAAGACTATCGGAAGGTTATCGAATTTCTTCTTCTTTTAATCTTGAATGCAGAATTCTATTTTTTAACAAAAATAAACTATAATCGAGAAACAAGTGCAAAATCTTACCTCCAGGTAGGGGAATCCAATGAAAAATATTATAACGAGGTTTTGGTGGTATCTTGGAACAAAATAATATATTTTCTCTAACTTAAAGTGAACACGCGATGCAATGAACAGCAAATGGATGGAAAGACTCCATCAAGTCTTACAAGGAAAAAAAAGACCAGAAGTGTCAAGCAACCAATGCCTCGAAGAGAAAAAAAACACCAGAGCTAAGTCTCTCTATCCGTAGCTCTAAAATCATCTATCGTTTCTAAAATATCACACTCGATAAGTCAAAGTCTCTCTATCCGTAGCTCTAAAATCATCTATTGTTTCTAAAATATCACACTCGATAAGTCAAAATTCCTGCATACAACAGCTGCACATGAAATAAAATAAGTAACATCTCTCTAACAGCGGTAAATGAAATAGAATAAGTAACATCTCTCTAACGTAAAGTAGACGGGAAAAAGAATATCCTTTTCTTTGCTTTTATACCCCGTCTCCATTCTGGTTGTAGACCTCTACATGTCTGGTGTCATTTGACTAGAGTTACGCGTTTAGGCAAGTTGCTGATCGCATCCTTAGCTTGTGGATTCATTCGAGTAAGACAAGCTTTTCTCTCACAATCTCGCGTCTCCACGTGGGAATAGAGTCTGGTCTCATCGACAACTTAGCCTATAAAGTAGTATGGGAGACATACTTCCGTCTCAAAGCAGACCGCTGATATTGTCAGCAGAACAAACATGAAGAGTTCCTTCACGTGGTCGCGACGAATCCAGAGAAGGTCACATCCGAGCGCTTCTGTATGCTCCCGACTGTGGTGGAAACTGCAGGGAAGTAGGCAGTAGATACAAGGAAGCCTGCGTACAATAATACGTCAGCCGAGTTACTATAGCTAGTCGAGTCGAGACAAGCGAAGACGACTCCAACAGATGAGAATCGTCGTGCAGTCTGGGTATATACAACAGTGTTGGGTGCCCATTGTGCCAGATCCGCTACATATGGACGGTACGCGGTTGCATCCTTGGCATGCCAGCGTAAGCGCGTTGTAGCTCTAGGCAAGCCCCTATACGTGGCTGCGTACCCGGTCACAGCTTTACTTCTGATATAAGCTTAGGACTATGGTTACCCTTTTGCAGTAGTGTTACCGGAAACAGCAAGTTTCCACTGCCATAAGGCCACGGTGGTACGGTGGAGAGATAACGACATTTTTTCTCGCCTCTTGGACGATAGCAGTAACCGCCTGCATCCGCTTGTAAGTGGGAACATTTTTCTCGCGTCACTGCTCTTGTCGGAAAACGAAGCTACTGTCAGTTTTTGGTACGGCTAAGCAATATAACTTGTATGATTAGCAACTCTAGGTCATACGTGTGATAAAGCAAACAATTAGAAGAAAGGTCTTATCAAGTTGGAGATTAGTTGTGGAGTTCGGACCAAGTAAATCTCTGCTAGTCTGGAGGATCAAAATTTTTAACATAATTTCTATCAAGGTGAAATAACCGAGCATATTTAAGTTTTGATACAGTATTTACTAATTCCTCTATTACGTGAAACGATGACTGCGTTGATTCAATACAGCCAATATCAGCAATACTACATCAAAGATGACAGGAAAGCAATAGAGTGCAATAAAGCCATCGGAATAACAGTATGCAATGGTGGGTGAAACTTTCACATCCATATAAACGAGTTCATCAGAAAATAATGTGCATGTAACGTGAACTGTTGGGGAACTTTCTTGCTTGTTATTATCAGGAAAAAATAATTTTATTCAGAAATTATATATCAAATTAACAAGAAAAATTATAGCTATCTTTAAATAATAAATGTTAGCCAAACCTGGGAATATGAGAAGATCTCGATATAAACCATAAAGGAACTATAGACTCACGCGTTTTAAAGTACAAATGCGTCCATCTGAAAACAAAAGAGATATGTAATTAATTATCTTACTCTTTTTTATAAGATATGAGAATAATAAATTAAACCATCAGTCCATCAGAAGATGGAGGACGTGAAATATGCAAGGAAGTTAGACTTCTTGTCCGTATATTAGAGTGCAAGAGACAATTCTGATGCTGAAGACCAGGCTAACAATGTTACTGTATGTACTACTGTAGTCGATTACCTTCATCCTGAAGGTTGAGGTAAGTCATCTGGATCGGGAACGAACATCATGATCAGTTTAATCATTAGATTCCGGGGCTACTGCCACGGCTACAAACGGCACGAACTGCCGGATCTACAGCACTCAACGCACCACTCAAAATTTTTTGAAACCTCGGGCCCGGAACAGGAGAACCGCCCACCCACGCTCTGGAACGTGCCCGCCTACAAAGGGCACGAACTGCCGGATCTATAGCACTCAACGCACCACTCAAAATTTGAACCTCAGGCCCGGAACCGGAGAACCGCCCACCCAGCAGTCATGATCACGCCTTGTTACAGTATCTCTCCTCTCCCCTTCCAGGGCTTCCACGGTTTAGGATCACGGTTCCCATTATACCCCATAAATCGCGCCAAACCTTCGACTGTGGGGCTGAGAGTCGAATTACACGGTTGGACGATGAACGAAACTCTCCCGACTTACGTACGCGTATACATGTATCCGCCATATTCTGAACTCGCGCGATGAGAGGTGTATAAATTGCGTACTAAGTCTGTTTTACCGGTAGATGTTGCCAAAAATTCTAGCTTGCGCGTCGTTGTCCGGCTGTTAAAATTACCTCCGAGGTACCAAGCGGTCAGTTTCAAGTACTATAATTTAACCCTGTCTGTGCCCCGACACAGCGCCCGACAAGTCAGTCTTGTCGTAAGCTTCACGAGCCGCATGACTGATTCACATCCTCTGCTCCGATTGGGGCACTCAGTTGACGTTTGGCACAACAAACGAGATCTAGAGAAAAACAGCGGCCCGAAAGTTGGGCAGTGAAGTGTGTGCGCCGCAGTTTATCGAGGGGGAATTCATGGACCTCTGATCAAGATCATCGCCGTCTGCTTGTTTATTAAATGGAATAACGCGCACTTCTTAAATGAAAGAAAGGAAAAGAAAATTTGCAGATCACGAAATGTTACATTGGAAACAGATTTTTTTTGAATATTTTGTGGTCCGAGTGTTTCGGAATGAGCCGTTACGCAGTGGAGAGACACGACGGAGATTATGGTCGTCCGCAGTTTCTGGACTGTAACAGCTGTGGACAACGTTCCGTGAAGTGCGTGGTTGTACTGTTGATTGTATAAGAAGACTGCACAGTCGATCGGCTGAAGTGAATTTCGTGAATGGTGTTCCGCGTAAGCGGCAGTGCGTAACGCCGTAGCTGTTGATGAACATGCTCGGGGTCCTTCGAATTCACCGCTTGTCCCGTTCTCAGGGTCGGTGGTTTATGGTGTCTATCCCTAGTAACAGTCGAAGTAGACGGCACGTCTGGCCCTCGGCTTGGCAAGTCCAGGTCGGGGGTTCAAAATGTTGGTGGGGTTGGCTTGTGGGGTTCAGCGACGGGTGGTGAACCCCGGATTCCTGCTCTTCATGGGCGACCTGGGTACTCGAAGGGTGGTGTAATATGTATAAGAGCAAAATGAATGCGTGGTTTCATTACTCATTTTAATTCTCTTAAACCTAGAGAAAAAAGGGACTACGCTTAAATTTTCCAGAATTTTTAGTTATATAACGTGGTTTGTCTCACTACATCAAACAATTACAATCGAATATACAAAATATTGTTCATTTAATCTTTAACGGTTTTTTGACACCTCGCTTGTTCAATCAGTGTGGAGACGTTCTAAATATGGTCGCTCATTCCTAGTCTGCACTAGCGTTTGTGATACTAGGAGAGAGTGAGAAAAACTCAAGTGCTGTTGTCTTTTGCTGTTGAACTTCGTAAGCATATGGAGAAGTCCGTTGCTCAGACAAGTTAACTAGTCGATGAGCCTGGTAGTACCATGTGCAGTCAGCGGTAAGAATCTCGGTCAAGAAGCTCTAAACGGTTAGGGAAAAGAACCCTTATGAATCATCTAAATGTTTCTCGATCTTACTGTTTTGACGAGATATAACAGTTATTTGCTTGGTCAGCCCATGCACAGAACTTGTTGCTTGACACGGTCCTTGCGCCAAAGACGTTTCTTGATCAGGCTCATGACTGGCTGCAGTCGATAGATAGCTGACTAGACGATTTTTCGATCGAACATGGATGGTGATTGGATCTTCCACGGCGGTAGTCGACGACTGACACTGTCCGAATGAGCAGTGTCGAATGAGAGAATGAAAGAAAGTGGCGAAATGAAGGGAAATGGAAGATAGTGGCTTGCGTTCGGCACACAGTCCTGACGTTGCCTTGTGTGTCGATTAACTGAAGATAGAACTGATCAGTAAAAGATTGTAGGACGTTTCTCTGGGACTGGTCGGAGATAGAGGGTAGAGAGGGTGGACAATCGCTCGCAAGTGAAGGAGAAAGACAAGGAAAAAGAGAGAGTATATGATATGATGCACAGCAAGTCACTGACATGTCACCCCGGAGCTTGCTCTCGGATGATTTGCACTGGAAGCGCGAAATGTGCAACGCATCCCACCCTCCTCCACACTGCTCAATCTTCTCCCATTTTAACATCTTCCATTGGTGCTGAGTTGTTTATCTGACAGTAGTTGCCCGAAGCTCTCTAATTTGCATCTGATTCAGCTCATGTTCTAACCCGAAAGAAGGTTGAGAGCGGGATTGCTGCTGCAGCCACAGGAGGATGGGTTGTCTACGGAAGAGAAGCAGGTTGCGGGATTGAAATAAGCCTGGCATATATATCAGCTGGGTGGCTGCATTTGCTGAATCCTTGAAACACCAACCAGTTGGGATGCGAACTCAAGCAGAAGTGAAGGTTCTAGCCAGCTCCTCGTTCACGTGTAGTGCCCCTGAAACGTTTGCGTCATGTAGTTGGTTGAGTAGTCTGTCTCAGTGATAAGAGCTGGAGGGATACAACAACTGTTATGGATCTCACAGAACTACAAAATCGTCTTTCTGGATTAAGTTGCCTTTTCAGTTCCGTATAATTGTTTACATACCACGTGTACATAAATTGTTACATGTGATCGAGTACATACAATAATCCGTCATGGTTCTGGCCAAGAAACGTCTTGGCGCAACGGCCCTGTCAAGTTAAAAGATCTGCGAATGAGCTGAACAAGCAAATAATTAGAGATATAAATATAAAACTAACAAATAAGACGAAATATTTTAACATCGATCGAGGTTCGAGTATATTTAAACGAATTAACAAGGTGGTGAGACGAGACCCTGAGTTCCACTACGAGAATAGCTATTAAAACTAAATTAATAAATTAAAATGGACAAAATTTCGGCTTCAAGTTTGTTTCACATGAGCCCTACTAACAGTACTGCCCGAATCTTCCCCGCACTCCCACGTTTTGGGATCCAGATGACTCACACAAACGGCAACAATAAGTCCACGATCGACCGTCCCCTGCTGTCACGACTCACAAGCGGCCGCCCTCTTGCTTCGGTTGCCATACAACGGGATTTGTGCCTCCAACTCCGGGAGAACTCTTCTAGTGCCAGAAGACTCGATTTGTCTTATGTTGACCTTGGCCAGCAAGCCAAGACAGGTCACGTCTGTGGTGGACTATTTGCACACTGCGGAACGAAGTATTCGAACAGACTAAACGAGAAAGTCGGATGTTAATATAGAGGTCGGATGTTGACTGCGTGTACCCAATTTCACTTATGGCCCAGCCGCAGATAGTAGTTTATCATTAGTTTTCTAGCTTCTTTTTAAGAATCTGAACTAGATTATCCGGTTTGGTAATACAGAAGAGTTCCCTCCACAAACATGAGTTAAATGTTGTGAGCAGAACTATCATATAGACTTTTAGATTTTGTGTGATTTAATAATTATTTTTTCTTATTTTTTGTTTTAGTAAAAGTTAATTCATAATATGAACGATGTCAAACTAAAACCAAACAGCTCTAAAAAAACCTTAATAAGTATTCAAGACGACTTTTTATAATTTGATTAATTTTTAGAATATATTTTTTCAATTTAATAAAAACCCAATAAACTTATAGATGCGATTCCCAGCCTTATTACCGGACCTAAGTTCGGGTAAAAAACTAAGCGGAAAGTTCTATGTGCGGCTTGGCCCGTACGGTATTTTATCCTAACATCTATTTACCACATGCTAAAGTCGATGTGAAGCGTGTGATTACACCGGCATCTCTTCTTGTTCCGTCTAAGCAAAAACCAAAAGCAATTAGCAAACGTTAAATTATTTTAAAACATAATTAACACATAACATGTAATACGACTGAGCACACTTAGCGAGCATGATCTTAGACTACATCTTGTGTCAGAGATTAATAAGAAGTGAGTTCGTTCTACAGACTCTGAGAGAGCTGCACACAGGTAAACATCATTAATATATTTTTAACACCATTAGTCTGTTCGAATAATTTCGATTCACAATATGATATGCATGCGGTGGGAACTTCTGGAAAACTTTTGCTCGGTTGTTATTATCGGGAAAGGCATAAATATTAAGTATAAATTCTACACTAAGTTGATTGGAAAAATCAAGATTATTTCTAAATATGAAATATTATCCGGACCTAAAGACCCATAAGGAAAACGAAGAAAGAATTAATTCTGAGAGTATAATTGCGAAAGACTAGCTACTAGCAAAGAAACATTATTCAACTAAATAATTAGTTTATTACCCTTCAGACCAACTTTGCCAAGAATATTTAAGAATGCTATACCTGTCTTTTTTTTTGTTTGAATTTTATTTTTAGGCCTCTTTTCGCTGTGGGGCTTTCTGCAGCCGTATGCGTATGCGGCATGAGTCCCCCCGACAGGAGGACTCGACCCCACGACGCCCGGGCTACAGGCGGATGGGGTAGCCAACAAGCTGTTGCTTGTTGGCTGATGCTGTACCTGTCTACAGAATCTCCGTTCACGTTAAACATAATTATCAACTTATATAGATTTACAATATAAGATCCTAAAACAGATCCAGAAAAACCAGTTAGATGCCAAATTTTCCTTCCTCTGAATCCACGTGTATTCTTCCTTGACCGCGCCAGAAGTGGATGTTGCATGCATATTCACGGGTGCCTCACAATGTACGTATAGTCCAACATACGCGTACGTCGGGTACATGTCCCATCAATCACCTAACAGTCTTTCAGTCGTTAGAGTGCGATATCAGCTATGGACATAAGTCAATAATTCGTTGCGATTGAAGGCTTCATAAGAGGCGTGGTGCGGCAGTCCAGACAAGACAAAGGTAAAAGCCGATGGTGATTTGAACTGAACAGAACTTGGACCAGATCTAAGAGGTGAGGACGATATCAACTTGAAGACTGCACGGAATATTCTCTCCCTGCCTTTTCTTTCTGGACACGAGCGCCGCTCGAATGCAGGAAGCAATATACACTAATACACGGCATACTACTTATGGAAAGGGTTAAAATGCAAAGTGCCGGAAAAGGTGAAACGACTCCCACTGCGACCAGAACATATCCGGTACTCAGAATATGACGAGTTTCGACTGTTCTCTATAAACGGAGGTAGACTGTACCCTCGATCTGATGTAACAAGTTTGACAGACATAAGGTCTGACTCAAGGCGTTTGCAATTACGGTTCCTGGAACTGTGCGCTTACCATCACGATCGCGAACAACGGATGACAACTACGTACAGGCCGACACCCAAACGTACGTAGGTGCACGTGATATGATCAGGCCGAGTTCATGATCCACGTTAGAGAACTTCAAGGCAGTCTCAGAAAAAATATGGTAACCAGATTCCAATACTCCGTCCCACATAAAACTTAATACATCGCAAACATTTTCCTGCAGTCCTCGAGGTCGAGAACCTGGATCTACTCTTCGACAGAAATTCTTCCCTGGAATATGGCTGCACGCGTACGAGTTCGAGCTATCTCAATCATCCTAGCAGTATTGTGATGAGAGAGATATCGATCGATCTTTGACTACAAGTTAGCAATTATAGATAGATCTCACCCAATGTTTTAGTACAACACCAGCTGCACTGAAGTATACAGCAGGTTCCAGATGGTTCCGGTAAAGCTGAATCAAATGTCTAACCGTGGCCTCACTTGTGAATGAATGAATAGCTGACAGTGTATGTACAGACATAGCTTTCGATCACACGACGAAACTCCCAGATCTGACTAGTACAGGATTACTACTAGCTACTACAGTATATGGGCTGCCATGCTCCTGGAGTGCTGCCTACAACCATGAGCTCCTGTAAGCTGGTGCAGTAGCATCGGTTGGCTAGCTCCCTAAGTGTGGCTCTCCAGATACTGCTGCTGAGGGATCTTAAGAACGAATTCAAGTTCCCCCTGGAATCCTCTATTATAGTGTCATGATCAGTACTTCGATCATCAAGTTTAAATTTGCGTTTCTCCAGATCGATATGGATCCTTGCCTGGCCTTGAATTTAATTTTAGCGTTTTTAGCTTTAAGTCAATCCTCAAATGAGAGGCTCAAAACCTTCTCTCTGCTCGAAGCAAACCTCCAGAGCACGTTCCTTGGGGATGAAACCGAAAATGGTCTTCTTGTCCTGGGTCCAGTCCTTGGGGAATCTGATGTCGTACCTCTGAGCAAGACTACCGACGATCATGTGTGTGCAGTTCATGGCGAGCTGAGAACCAGGGCAGATTCGTCGGCCTGCGCCGAACACAATGTACCTGGGGTCTTCACCAGCGTAACGCATTTTCTTCCCTTCGGCCGTGAGAAATCTTTCGGGCTTCAGTGTGAAGGGATCTGGGAAGACAGTCGGGTCGTGAGCCATCGCCCAGACGTTGATCCATATAGAAGATCCTTTGGGAATATCGTATTCGCCTAGCTTGACGTCCTCCATGTTCACATGGGGCACGAGGATCGTAAGAGTACGGTGAAGTCTCAGACACTCTTTGATGAAAGCTTCGAAGTAGGGCAACTTCTCCGCGTCCTCGAGTCTGAACTGTCTCTTTCCGATCGTGTCGTCCATCTCCTGTTGGATTTTCTTCAGTATGTCAGGACGCTTGGCGAGCTCTTTGATGGCCCCTTCGATTGCCTTAGCTGTAGTTTCTTGACCTGTTGTTACCAGTCGCAGGACAAACAATTTTATCGTCAGGTCAGCGCGTGGGAATTCCTAGCAGTCCATGGTTCTCACCCGCTCGGAAACCCAGAGTCAGCTGAAACCGATCGTCATGACGAATAATATGTACAATTACTCACCGGCAAAGATGACCTCGTCGAGTAAGTGCATCTGACCATCAAGGTTGATTTCGCCGTTCCTCTGAGCCTCGAGAAGGACATCACAGAAGGCGAACTGCCTCTGTCCACCGTATCTGTCATTTGAAGGTACAACATGACCGCAGATACTGTGAGAAATGGTGTTTTCTACTTGACAGGATTCTCGCAGTCCCCTCAAGTTTAGTCGTTAGGCCAAAAGCTTTACATTAGAGATCGAACAAATTGATCAACCCACAAGAGATCTGAAACGAGTATGTAAAATCCGATACTACGTTACTCAATCCGATACGACGTTGGGTCATATCATATGCAGTAAAGAATCCAGCTCCAACTGTCCGAGGAAGAAAATTATCCATCAGATCGCTGTATATATATATGTATATATATGTTGTATCAGTCGGAGGTCCTCTAAAGAGCTAATAGGCACCAAGAGAGTAGCCAGGGTACTTTCACTCGACGGCCTTGTGGACAATCAAATGATAGGATTCCAAAGCCAGAAAAAGAAGATGAGAGCTGCTTACGATTCACGGTCTTCGAACATCTTTTCCAAGATTTTGAACTTGGAAGCCATGCAATTCTTGGTGACGATCTTGCCCCAGTATAGATCGAACAAGGGTTCGAACATGGGGAAGAACCACTTCGCGAATTCAGACATATCCAGGCAGTAGAACATGGTGTCGTTCAGAGCGTTCAGCTCTTCGCCGTACTGCTCAGAACCAGGTCCGAACATGAAGACTAAGAAGATTCTGAGAAGGAAAACTCTGCAGATCATGGTGCGAACCTCGAACGGATGTTCCCCGTTCCTGCTCAGGGCTCCCTTGTTACTTGCGATCTCGCTGTACAAGACGTTCAACAGATCAACAATAAAGCCATCCCCGTGAATTCTCCTGTGCTCTTGCTGTCCCACGGCCATGAGCTTCCTGTTGGTCTTCCAGGTTTTACTGTAATGAGTAAACAGCACCCCGGAGTCGTTGCCATCCTTGTCGTGGACCATGAATTTCTGTGCAAACGTTGGAGGAGATCGAGATGCAAATACTTGGCCTTGAGTCACCAGAACCTCCTTGGTGATTTCCGGAGACGACACCACGAATACCTTCTGCTTGTTAACGAGCTTGAAGGTCATGAGAGGCCAGTTGTTCTCCCTGGCAACTTCCGCCAGCTTTGCCGGGAGCACATCACCAACCAGCAGATTCATGTTCCCGATGAGAGGTAAAGGCTTGGGACCTGGCGGTAGTCTGTACTTTTTGCCATCACTCCTGCGGAAGATTTTTATGCTAACGACTGCCAGAAGCACCACGGCCAGGACCGGCTTCCACATTTCCGGCCACGGTTGATTCATCACGCTGTATTGAAGACTACCAAAACTCGAAGCATTCACCATCGATCTTGAACCGAGATCAGTATCGAGCCTCGGGCAGGTTTTCTTTTCTTGTCTTCGAGTCGAGTGTCCAAGACAGTTTTCTGCGGGACTCACGCGACAAACCACGACATGTACAGCAGGCACTCGGCCTCGAGTACGTTTTATGAATGAAGATCGATCTGCAAGGTGCTGGTCTGTACAAGCAGCGGAGGCCCGGCCTCTATCGTGAAAGATTTACTCTCAGAGTACTTTTCTACATGGGCTGAGCAATCGACTCCAAGCGCGATGCTCAAAAACCCTGAGAGGAGTGGACTCTACTCTCCCCTCGATCTCTGTCGCTTATATACACGTCGAATCCCAGACTGAACCAGTGCATCTGCACGACGTCCATGACTTATTCTTGAAGATTCTTCGAACTTCGTTGACAGAGAAAATTCAAACCATGTAGATTTGAATGACCAAAGTCCATTCTTTCTAGACACTCATATAGTCGACCAAGAGAGAGTAGGCAGTTGATCTTGATCTAACCCTCGACCTGGGAAGTTCAGAACGGGGGTTCGACTGGGCTGCCTTGCTTGGCTTGCCACAAGCCAAACCAACCCCAGGCAGAGTGGGGACTGCAGGAGGTGGTGTAGTCTAACTTGTAAGAATGAAAGCTACACGTAATTATATATAAAGCAGTTTAAAATGTTAAATTAATAAATTAAGTTTGAAGTAATTCTTTATAAAATAAATAATAATAAGGCAAACATAACTCCAAAAGAACAAGGTGGTACGCATGTAATAGAACTGCGAGGTTATTTCATCGTTATTTGGTAAAGAGGAGGAATGGGAACAATTTCTATTTTGTTGTGTGAGAAGGTGATCATATGAGAGACATATATAAGAGTAAATAGTAAATACCAAAAGGCGAGTAAAGGGTCCGGTGCTGTTATACCTTTGCATTTGCACTGAAGAGAATAATATGAGAATAATTCATTAACTAAAAACTGGACGTGAAGTCAAAGCAGATAATGACAAAATATATCCATATTCCTGACGTCGTGCAAAAACGTCCAAGCAGAAAACGACAAACTGAATGTACTTTTCTCTTTGTCTTGTCGTCTTCGAAAATCGCCTAGCAAAACCGGAAGAGACTGATAGAGTGGTCAAGGAAGTTGCCTCGCAGTCCGGATTTTTCTGTTCATATCTCTCTCTTTTCTCTTCATAATTTTATCAAGTTTTGAGTTTTCGTGTTTTTTTCATGCTTGCTTATTCACCTCTTCCATCTTCAGACGGAAAATTGTAGCAAGCTTAATTTATTATCTAATTTTTAATTAAAAAGATTAGATAATAAATTAAAATAATGATAAAATAATCATTTTATTCAGTAACCCGTCAGATTTATATTGTTGGATGTGGGTTGGTGTGGATTTCATTTATGGGTTCTCTGGACATTTTTGCAGTCCTTTGTGCGACTAACATAACCGATATATTAGATTTGATTTTCAATAAAATTCTTTTCCGATAACAAATACCGAACAAAAGTTCTCCACAGGTGGTTGAGCATGCTTATTCTCTATTCTGTAATTAAAGCCTTTCGCATCGATATGAAACTCTATATTCTGACGTGAAAATAAAGTTTAATCAAAATAATACATCAATGGGAGTGGAGCAAAGAAAGAATAAAGAGATATTACTTCCTGATATATGATAAAAACATTAAACCCAGAGTATGACTACAATTTCTCTTAGTCACGGAGGATACTTTATTTTGCAGGTTTACTTTCAGAGAGCTGAGAAATCTAACCGTCATGTAAAAATGATTCTGGTGATTATTTCTTCATCTCAATTTAGAATATGTGAAATAAAAAGTCTAATTAAAGCTATTCATCAGCTTTAAAACTTATGATTCTACTCGGAGCAAACTACTTTGTATTGATCGAGAAATATTGAAATAAAAATTTCAAGATCTTTTGGAGTAAAAGAAAATCTTTCTTCAGACTCAAAAAACATTACGAGGAAAAAAAATATTCTCTCATGCTTTTATACTCATATCGGGTTTTGAGTAAATGTTAAGTAGAACATCATTCAGTTCTATAAGAAGTGCATTTCTTTATTCAGGAATAGAGCCTATAGTTGCATTGCAGCAACCTTGCTTTCACTTTCTTCGAGCAAGTCGGTCTTTTAGGGCATGATATCTCTCAGTGGAGCTGGCAACTTGCCTCACCGGAAGCAGCGCCTTGTAGAAAGATTCAGCCTCCCGATTGCATTTTGTCTGCCTAGGATGGTGCGAAGCGAGCACAAGTACCCTTAGGTTGCGAGAGAATCGTAAAATAATAATCATCACTATCGTACATTATTATACATTTATTTTGTTATAACAAATATACTATGATCTACACTTGCTTGGCCAGACATACTTTGCACGTTGCCGGCTAGAGTTGTAACGAGAGTAGCATTTCCATATTTAACTTTCTTCGAGATCAAAGAGAAAACATATAGTAAAATATGCATCCGAAGCGAATAACCGAGAAAAGGACAAGCGGGGTACGAGAGAAAATAAAAAGAGTGGATTTGTTCCCAGAGTGAGATGTACTCGGAGATTATTTTTTGAATATTTCTTGATTTGTTTTCTTCACGTTTTTGGTGATGTTCTTGTTTAGATTAATAAAAGAACTATACATGTTAGATAAAAAAATTTGATAAACTAAAATATAAATTTGAATTATTATATAAACATTAATTGTTACCAGAACTACAAGCTGTGTGTGAGTCTAAAGAAAATCTATAAGTATAACATGACTTGCCGTGTTGCCAAAACCATTAAACCAAGAACCTGATCTCAAATTAAATAATAATTATGTTATGAATGACATTAATTTATTATCTAACCCTTCAGATAAAATAAGGTTAGATAATAAATTAATCCTGCAATCTTTTCCATCCAAAGATGGAAGAGATGATTACGCAGGCTTGCCTACCTAGTATGCATACAACTTGAGCTCTCAGCCGGTCTCGAAGGAGAAGGACAAGCATTTAGAACAGTAAGCAAATCTGGACGTGTGATTTACTCACACAGTGAAGTGATTATTATCAAACTTCTAGATTGTACTCTAAATTAATGATTTTATGATTTTATATTTATAATATATAGTTTTAAATTATTATATTTTAAATATATATTATATATAATAAATATTAAGTGTTACATGCATGCAGGAAGTTTATTACTTATTGCTTTGCTTATAAGTAATAAACTTATAAGCAAAGCAAGTCAAGTCGCGCTCGAAGAAACATAACAACATATGGCTGTCTAATCATTAAATACATTGCAAATTCAATCCTTCTTGTCAAAAATATTAAGTGATAAATTGAATCACATGTGCACATATTCCTCTCTTCCGAACTTGGAAGAAGATGATATTTTGCCTGTCTAAGTTGATAGCAGACTGAGAATATTAAGACAAGAAGTTCTTCTTCGACACATGTCGAGTCCGAACTGCCCTGAAGGATATTATTCACCCATGTGTTCTGAGATAAGCATGGAAGTTACCATTACTGTTGTGACTTACGTATTTCACGTGTTGACGAATGAGGTTGCATTGTCGGTCCTATTGTTCCAGTTTTCCTGTTTTCGGACTGCTACACTGGAGTTGACAAAAAAAAATCCTATTTTCTATTTTCTATTCTCTTATTCCAGTTCTGAAATCAGATTATAATTTCTGTGCCGAGCACTGTATTTTACGTCTTGACGAATGAGGTTGCTTTCTCGCTCCGGTTCTTGCAGTTTTGCCATATTCATTGGACCGCTACACTGGTCTTGGGGAAAAAATGTTTTGTCTATTTTCTGACTCCAGTTCTTAGACAGTATGCAGTGACGGGTGCTTCTCGAAGATAAATGCATGCAGTAGGAGAAGTCGTACTGTATCATCCATGTGCATTGGACTTGTAGTTGCTGTTTACAGAATCCATGGATATAAAATAATTTGCATTCAGCTGAAACAGTTACAGCATTTCGAAAAGTGGAGCCTAAGTAAGTCTACTAACTGACAGAAGATCGACCCGAAATGTAAAGAAGTTGGTATGTACAACTATGTACAGGCGTGGATATATAGAGGTATGTAGTGAAACATGGCTAAATAGCAGAAACTGTGCTGAAATGCTGGTCATGGACACTAGCCTATGTAGTGAAATAAAAAGGCTATGTATTGAAACATCTGAAACATGTAAAATGGCTAAATATGCATGCAACATGAACTTTCTGGGAACTTTCGTTTTCCTTTTGTTAGCAGAGAATTATATAAGTGTTAAATAAAATATATGTACTAAGTAGATGTAAATAATTAAAAAGTTCCATAGATGTTATTTGTTAGTCCATGCCTGCAAACACGGGGTGAGCAGGAAAAAACCAATAAGTCTTGTGTGGATTGTCGCGCTTCAGGAGGTACAAGTCCGGGGTACTGTACTCAAGAATTCATAATTTAATCAGGCGTTTGATTTAATACCTAACCCTTCCGGCCAGAAGGGTTAGGTATTAAATGGAAGAGGGTGAATATGCATGCCTGGCTAAATAGCCTAAACAGTGGCCACGGACACAACGTAAGTAGATTAATTGAGCAGCAAGTAACGCATGTATATGATGTACGGTCGAGCAGAGAATAAGTGGCTGAAGCTTAATTCAGCAGCAAGTAGCCTATCTGCTGGGTGTAGTATGCATGAACGGTTACGGTGGATCGCAATCGTCGTTTTTCTCTTCGATGTCTTCTTCTGGTCGGTGGTGACTTGTACTCGCTGCATTGAGAGATAGGTGAGTAGTAATATCAGAGCAAGCAAGCCAGTAGAAACAGTAAGGACGGAAAACAGAGAAAAATGTCTTATTTTCATAGAGTCTGGTGCCTCCGAGATTACGCTCCAAAGCGCTACAAATCGGTATGTATTCGAGCAGAGTATGTACATCTTGGAAGGTCGGTACAATTCTGGTTCTTGGAATTGTGAGAGAGGCTGCCAGAATGTACTCCTCCTCATCGAGCATGTCGGAGTCAGGTTGCTCAATAGTAAAGTAACGAGCACGAGTTTGCACAAAGAAAAAATTATCAATGTCTGCTATGATCACCTTTTCATGACAAATTATAGCTTTCCACAAAGAGTCACTACACGTCTTTTGAATTTCACATGTCATGAGCCATCTGCAAGAAGGTGTATATTTACCGGATCTGATCATAGACCTTAAGCAGGTTCTGAGAGTCATACCTAATGAGTGTCTACTCCGGTATTTATTAGACTGCAGTGCTCGTTGAAGAATATTCATGTAGTTCAATTCCACGCTGTCCAAGCAAGCAGTATACTGCAACAACAGTAGGTTTCACAAGATGACGATCATTCGGCAATTCAATGAATTTTGGATAGCAAAAAAATCTGGATTTGAATCCTGCAAGATGATAAAAGCTCCTTCTGAATGGATATAATCGAAGAGTCTAATAACCGTTTGAAGACAAAAAATTTCTATGGAGAATGATTTACTGATGAGGACATAGTCCAGATCAGCAAGCAAGAACTCAGATGAAACACGACTGAAATAAAAATCTATATAAATGTATGATCTATGTCTACAAAGTTGAAGATCGGAAATGGACAATAGAGTTCTGTAATAAACAAGATAAGGAGGTAAAGTCACTTGCTTCTGAAAACTATCTACGTTACATGGCAGAATGACATCACACTGGTGAGAGAAAACTGTCGTTCTACGACTTCTTCTGTTAATTAAGTCGATAGAGTCGGTTTGTGCTGGAAAGTCGTTAGATAAAAATACTCAAACTTCTCGATAAAAAGATAAAGTCGTTTTGTCTGCTTTTAATTAAGTCAATGACAAAACCAGTGAGAACATTTGCTTGCATTGCGAACGAGTCGATCTAAAAAGAAGGTGACCCTGAAGTTGACCAATCATGAAAAGAGACTGACTTTAGCTATCTTGCGTACGCGTGTAGCTGAAGTCGGCTTCCGGCGAGCTTGCTGAATGCAGTTTCAATGTTTTAGTCCAGGCTCCTTCGTTCGGAATGTGTTCTCGTCTGATTATGGACTTTTTCTTTCAGTGGGTCGGCTTCTGCCAAGAAAGGAATTTAAAGTTATACTCAGAATATGTTTGCTGAAAGAATTTGCTTGTGAGACTAGAATCTGTTAAAAATTTATTCAAATCAAAACTGTACCAGAGCTTTACACACTGTGATTCACTTCAGAACAAATTGTTAAGTATCGCTAGAGAAAAACTGAAATAACATTTTGATATTAACTTTGAGTCCACACTTCGTTTGCTTCGAGAACAAAAGGTGCAACAGAATACAGACTTTTACATTATACTCCACCTTTTCAAAGGTTGCATGAGAAAGCAAAAAACTAGAAGAAAATGGTCCACATATTCTTTTGCATCCTCGTCTAAGTTTCTGCATTGGGAATGGTTGGGTAAGGGAACGAGGAACGCACCCGAGGCCCATCAATGATGGTTTCTCGGAATAAAACATATGTACACTAGGAAAAGTTGGAAAACAGAGAGAATATTCGTTTCTTCACTTTTATACTCGCAACTGGGGTTTAAAATGCCCCAATTCGAGTATAAAAGCCGAAAAAGAAATATTCTTGTTTCCCTTGTACTTTAGAATCAAAAATGTTTTGTTTTCTTTCAAGAAACCACAAAATCTTCGTCTGAATATTTCGAAGTTTAAACAGTTCTGAACTGTTTTAAATGAAATGAATTAGATACTGTAAAGTTCTTAGAGACCGTTGACTGAAGTACTTACTTAACTTCGATTGTTTAAACAGTTCTGAACTGTTTAAAATGAAATGAATTAGATACTGTAAACTTCTTAGAGACCGTTGACTGAAGTACTTACTTGACTAATTCCGTTCTCGCAAGAACATCTTTTATCAAGAAAATCATTTTAGACTTGACGGTTGAATTTCTTTATCCGCAGACGGTGAACCCGCAAAATAAAATCCTGCTGGTTACCAAGACTAATCTCGAAGCACGGGGGTTTGAAGTTTGAAATATCTCAGACTGTTTCCTCATTTCCTCGAGCATGTCACCCGTAATCGTTGACTTTTTTCGTAACGCTTGGAAACCAGAGGTCCGGAATCCGGACCGCAACCATCTTACTGGATCGTCGCGGAGGAACTTGGGGCCTGGGCCTTCCCAGAATGGTAGGACTCAAAACGCTCGTTTTTCTACTCGAGAAACAGCCCACGTGACCCTTGTGTGGGGGCATTCTGCAGCTTGGAACTGTGCCCTTTCACAGGCTGCGGCCCCCGAGAAGCCCCACGCCGCAAACAATGTACTGCGTGGACCACGTGTGAACTTGGTGGACCTCCCCCGGAATATCAAGTCAATAGGAGTGTAAAAGTGAGGAAGAATTATTTTCTCACGGACGGAGAAATCTTTGGAATAATTTATCTGCGGTTACTATGTGCAGTTTATGAAGTTTAACTTTGTGATGACATTCCATCTTATATCCGCGGATATGTGAGGGAGGTCTCAAACATACTCGTGGATTATTTAGTACCTCTTACTCTTAAATAACGTTTAACTTGGTATGATGGTGGGCATGCGAGTACGAGAAAGCACTCACTTCTTGAAAGTGACATTCAATTTGTGTGAAGTAGTGGAAGAGTGACAGAAATAACTTAAAAACGAGAGCGTAAAAAATGAGCTCTGTTTGTGAAAAGTTTGAGATGGATGTAGGCAGTTTCGAGATCAGTGAAGAGATTAAGTCGGATGGAGGTAGTTTCGAAAAGATTGAAAGTGATGTAATCAGTATCGATAGAGTTTCTTCAGCTATGGCTCCCAAAAGTCAGGAAGCTTCGAGAAAAACTCAAAATCATTGGAATTCAAATGATTATGAGCAAATTATAGCATACATCGAGGACGAAGAGAAGTTTACCGCATTACACGGTGTAGGATGGAAGATGAAAGTTGGTGCGTGAAAGCGTTTCAGCAAAGGGATTATGGCCGCTCAACTTTCAGGAAAGAACGGCTTCCCAGTAGTGACTAGTGTTGAATTGAAGAAAACAGTCCGAAAGATATGTGGACATGTACAAGAAGACGAAAGAAATCCAAGACAGCACAGATGAGGACTTGCTGAAGATGAGATGCTGACTGGGTTGACTTCGGAAGAGAAATTGAATGAAAAATGTCCTCATTTCTTTCGAATGAATGTTCTTTTGAAATCATGCGAACATTGATCCTCTTGCGTTGTATTCTCAAGAAATATCAAAAGAGGAGTTCTAAGGTTTAGACTCTCATTGTCAACCTATTGTTCCTTGTTATGATCTTGAGAATACTCAATTTGAAGAAGAAGGTGATGAGGATATGAATATTTCTCAGTGCGGATACAAAGATGTCGGCTACCAAGTAGTGGAGTCCATTTGCTGAAGATAGAACAATAAATAAAGAGGAAGAAGAAGGTCACGGAAAGACGAGCCGAGGAACCTCTACTGTCTCTGATATATCTCAGTCGGTGCAAGACACATCTAGAAATCAGCGACCAACAAACTCTCGAAACATGAAAGTGGATGTGTTGAATTTGTATGAAGAGTCTATCAAAGAGAAAGTTCAGTATAGAAAAGTTTACGTTGTATGACCACATTGGAAGAGAAGAAAAGAGCTAGAGAGAGAGTTACGAGAAAGAAGTGAGTAGAAAGAGACATGCTTCATTATTTGTTGAATTACACAAAGTAGGCAAGTCGTTCGAGGAAATAAAAAAATTTATCGAGAAACTCGACAACATGTAACTGAGTTATTCGTATGAGTAAAAATTTGTTTAAGTTCCATTGCGTGTCTCTTAAGACTCTCTTCCGTTTATTCGAGTACATACTAGTGAGTCGTCGAAGAGGTCCTTGAAGTTCCAGGGTTTAGGCAAGGTTATAACCCTGTGAGTCACAGAAAAGTTTCTTCGAATTCACACTGACTGCAAATCGAGAGAGGAAGTACGAATCGAAAGAGAGAGAGAGTAAGTGCTCCATGCGAATCGATAGTGTAGAAGTGTTGGGTGCGAGAGAGAGTGCGAATTGAGAGATAAGAGCGATAGTGCTCAATGCGGAAGTGCTCACTATGAATCATGGAGAGAGAGAGGAAGTGCTCAGTGTAATCGAGAGAAGAAGGGCGGATGTGCGAAGTGCGTTCAAGAGAGAGTGTAAATCGAGAGAGGACGTGTAAGAGAAGTGCGACTCGAGAGAGAAGAAGAGCAGAACTGCAAGAGAAGGGATGAAGACTCTGCAGACGGAAGCATACGAGAAGAGAGAGTGCAAGAGATTTGAAGAAACCGAGAAAGACCGGAGTTTTCTTCATTCAAGTCTTAAGAAGTAAGTTTTGGTCTCCGCTTTTCTTGCGATTTCACAATGGTCGCAGTGGTCGCAGTCATTGCATTTTACCGTCGATCATTCTATCATAATCAGACGCGCTTAGTGTGGTTTTTGGAAGCTTTGCACTGAATGAAGCACGCTCGAAAAATCACACTGAGATTTCCGTGGAGGTCACACTTAGTGCGATGTCCTTATGGTCGCACTGAGTGCGATTTTGCACGAGTCACACTGTGATTTTTATCCGAGTCAGTGTGTTTATCGTCGATCGCTCTGACTTGACGAGGTGCGTGTTTAGTGCGATTTGTTAAGGGGACGTCTTGAACACTAGAATTGTGTAAATTGACAAGCTATGTATTGCATATTGCAATTTCTTGGATTGCGTAGTGAACTCAAGTATGGTGGGATCTGAAGAGGAATCTGAAGAAGAGGGAAAAGACTCAAGCACCAAGAGAAGAAGGATCATTTCTTATCTCATTCACATCACAAGAGGATTTACATCAACGAATCAAATGAGGATGGATGAGTAAAGAAATGTGAGACTTGTGATGATGGAAATAAACGAGGAGGAGTTAGAGAAGTTGGGATTATTGATAGCTCTTTCGTTCGAATTCGCTCGTCTTGACGTAAGTACCCTAAATTCTTTCTTTGGTTCGAATGCCCATACGTTAAAGTTTTTTTGTTCTAACGCTTTGACATTGAAGGAGTTTATGAATTTAATACTTGAGTAGCTTTACTACGAGGGCAGAATGACGAGGATAAAATTGTGTTTCTTAGATCGATCTTTGTTCCACCTTCGTTCAATCTTACAATGTTGAATCAGGAATGACAAAAATTGACGAGCAAGAAGTTTCATTGAGTCTCGATTTAATTCGAGAAACATTTTCTAATCCCTCAAGGTCTCGTGCAATTACCTCTTTTCGTGAGACATGTGCGTATAGCATATTGGTTTCCTGACTATGACAAGGTGGGAAAGAGATATTTCGCACGAGAATGTGCTCTTCCTCCGTGGAGACCTATTTTTCAGTGTTTGAATGCAGTTCTTTTGGCAAGGAGAAGACCTAAAGCTGTTACTAGTCAACTCGCATTGTATGTAAAATCTAAAATCGAGGGGATAGACATAGACTATGATTAGACTCAGTTTATGCTAGATAACCTTGAAGGAGAAGTATTGCATTTGCAGAAGCACATTCGAGCCTCGAAGAAAAGAGGAACTGTAGAAACTTTCTTAGGGATGGCTCTTACTTGTCTTATGATACATTTGAGGATCTTGAGAGAGGAGGAGGCGGTCTTTTTCGTCCAAGCCATCGCAAGAGATCGGCAAGGAGCGAAGCAAGGAGCGAGCGAAGACGATGAAAGTAAGAAACTTTGTTAGTAGTTCCTCCTTTTGTGTATTCTGTTTTACATAGTGTGTTGAAAGATTATGTTTATGTAGTTCGTTAATGTTTTGTGTACGAGTAGCATGCATGTGTTAGAGCACTTAGTGTAGTGTTAGATCACAAACACTACAACACACTTAGTGTAGTGTTTCGCACTAGGTTCAGTGCGATGTTTATGTAGTTCGTTACGATTTTCAGTGCGATCGGTGTCGATCGTCTTAACGACAGTGAAAGTGTAAGGCTCAGTGCGATCAGTGCCGATCGCACTAACCGATCGTGATCAGCCGAAAGGGTTAGTGTGATCGACACTGATCGCACTGAGGCTAGTGCGATTGACATTGATCGCACTAGACTTTCACTAAACTGATCACACATAGTAGGTTCATGCGATCGTTGCTGATTGCATTGACTCTATTGCGATCAAGACAAACATCGCATTGACCTTGGGTGCGATCTACCTTAATCGCACTCAGAAGAAGATCGCATTGCGATCAAGATCAGATATTAAACTCTTTGTCCGACTCATGTGATATAGGATCTGTCTCTAATCTTGCGAGAAGAAGAGATTTGTGCTCGGCTTGCGAACAGGAGGAAAGAGGAGGAGACTTTAAACTTGAGAACTGCGGAGGCTAAACGGAAGGAGGAAGAAGTGAGCAAGCGTGTGCAAATACTTGAATCTTTGATGGCTCAATCTTCGGAAGAGTTGGAAGGTCTAAAGGTTGAGGTAACTCGTCTTCGTTCCTCGAAGCTTTTCTACCCGAGATTGATGGATCCATCTTTGCCAAGGAGGAAAACACTCATTTTGGTCTTAAATGGACTTTTGATAAGAGTGGGTCGTAAAGAGATGGAGCTTCAAGGAGCTAAAGAAAGAGGGTATCAGGTTGAAACATACCGGATAGATTTATGCTATGTTGTGTGACCAGGAGTGCAAGACTTCATGGATATGTTGTCAAGACTTTCAGGTCTTGATCTGGACATATCATACCTTCAGTAATTGTAATGCCATTCTTCGTTTCATGGAGAATAAAAAGTATCTTTTTGTGAGAATCGCTTCAGGTCAGGTAAATTCTCTGTAATTTGTTGTGCTTCTTTTAAGTTTCGTTTAAGTGTTTACAGTCTTTGAAGTTGTCAAAGTACTATGCGATCTTATTTTGAACCTTCCGTATGTATTTATCGTTGATGTATTTATCCTTATGTGAATTTTCACTTCTGCAGATCTGTATAGTTTTTGCACAACCCATGTGTACTTGTTTCAAGACGATAAGAGAAGCTGCAACAGATAAATTTCTATATTTGAACTTCTCGCGGCTGTACTCTTACAATTTGTGTACAAGAGATTGTCTGCTGATCTCGACTCTCTTGAGAAGAATAGCACGAACCATCCGTTTAGTGCAGTTCATCGTCCTTCTTTCCAGCCGGAGTCTGCAGACATGGACCGGGATGATTATCTTTTATTTTGTTACTATGGTTGAAGACATGAGAAAACAACTTACTAGAAACCCCGAGTTTTGTTCAAGCAAAATATATACATGTGTTTGGTAGAGATCCTTTGTAAGCTTTGAAAGCCTACTGGGGCACTATGTCTGAGGAGGAGATCGAGTTGATATGACGTTCTTGCACAATTGCCCAACAAACTGAGTTTATGACAAGACTCAAATCATGTTGAAGGACAATTTCATTATGCAATAAAGTGATGTCACTCCTCCAATAGTTTTCACCCAACTGTCTCATGAGTCGCACAAAAGAACACCAATAGTTTTCACCTAACTGTTGCACAGAAAAGCTAATTGTCACACCAGTAGCACAAATACTCACAAAAGAGCACCAGTAGGTTAAAAAACGTCTGACTGTACGCATTGGGTGTTTCTACAAATATCCATCAGATTGTACTCAGTGTGATCTTCCCACTGGAGGATTTTCCTCAGTGCGAAGATTGCACCGTCGCACCAAAGGATCGCACAAGTTTACGATTGTACTCAGTGCGATTGGCTCATCGTCGCACTAGGTGTTATCCTCAATGTGATCTTCGCACCGTCGCACAAGTTGAACAGAAGTATTCAGTGTGATCTTCTCAACATCGCATTGGGTGAGTTAAGAACTTTACAACTGTACTCAATGTGATCCACGTCCCGTCGCACTGGATGTTTTTCTGAGTGCGATCTTCGCACTGGATGGGTTCAAAAGTTTACGACTGTACTCAGTGCAATATGAGCATCCTCGCACTGGGTGTTTTTCTCAGTGCGATGTTCGCACCGTCGCTGGTGAGAAAACCAAAGAAGACAGAGAAGATTGTACGCAATGCCCACCACTTTATGTAAATACTCGCAAATACATCAAGGTTTGAGTAAAAATCCACTGGGTCTCCTATTATGCTCGAAATAAATTCTAAGAATTATATTTCTTCGATATATCTCGGTGGCATGGGGTGAGAAAGTTTCTCTCGTCATTGTTCCGAGATCTCTTTCAGATTCTATAATTAACTTTCTATTTTCCTCTGTCCATTCATCTTCATTTTTGAGTAAAAAGTTATGGAGCATCGCTCAACAGCCTACCCATCTAACAAAAAACTGGTTCTCAGATTTTTGTTTCAATTGCGTTCTAACTTCCTTTAAAGAATACCAACGAGACTTCAAAAAACCTATACAGTTTTCATTCGCCACCCTAGCATGCACTAAACAAATATTGAAATCTTGTTTCTATTTGTCTCCTGTAGTCATCCTAAACGATGGAATAAGATGTCGCATGGGTGAATATCCAGAATTATCCAGTAAATATTGATCTGTCTCAAACAGAGAAGAATCAATGTGTTTTCATAGGACAGACTCTTCAAGCAGATGATATCTTGGCAACTCCTCGGGCATACTTGTGAAAAGAAAAATGATTCTCTTTCAATGATAACACACAACTTGAGCATTCACTGAATAATTACATTTCTGATCATAATAAGTTTCACCATCGACTCGAGACCTCTACGATAAAGACAGCAGAGTCTCATCTATCAACTCTATACATCTCGGAAATCCTTTTGCTCCAAAAGCATCTGAGATGATGCGCCTTGCTTCACGACTTGATCAACTATTCAATCCTCAAAGAATCGACTCTAAAGCTTGCATCACCCTCTTAGTATAAAGAACCATCGTTCCATGGACAATGTAGCAGAGACCGTCCAAGAGCAACACCATTCTCGTTGTGTCCAAATCTGTCTAGAGCAACAGCAAGTTCCAAAGATACTAGAGCTTGTTTTACGCGACCTTGATTATAGAAAATGGGATGAGCTTCGCTACTTAAACTCACCAGTTTACCGAAACTTCATCTATCCATTCTTGTAAGATGTTGGAAAGAGTCTGTAGGAAGATTTTCAAAATAGTTTCAAAAACATCTTTACTCTTGGAAAATGAGAATCGATCTTGTCTTTCCAAATATCTTGAAGTGTAGAGTACTTGATACAACTCTACTAACTCTTCATCAGAATCTGAAGCGTCATCAGACGATGACGAACTCGTACAATCATCTTTCTGTTTTCACCTCGAGTGTGAATTTTCTTTCGTATTGCTATCGCTAGATTCATCTGAACTTGAAGACTCTTCTGAGCTCGAGGAAGCCAACATCACTCTCATCTTCACAATCTCCTCTATATTCTGCAATAACTGTTTTCTCTCGGACACACACGGCATGGCAATCACTAAATGAGATAACTACTTCAGCAATGATAAACATTCAAACGTGAGCTTATCCTTAAACCTGAAAATACGCACAAGTGAAAGCTGATCCATAAACCTGGAACGCAGAGCTTGAAACGATCATTCAACCGACTATCGAATAGACCTTCACATTGAACTTTTGATTATAAGTTTATGCTAGAAGTCTTGTGCACTCTTTGCGAAAAGTATTGTAGTACTTTTTCAAATTTTGAATTTGTGAAAGTACATGCCCTTAAACACGTAGCACGTAGTCCAAGATAAATGAACGTGATCATTAATCTACGACCTAAACCTTCACCGGTAGTGAGACGAAACCCACGGACCACTTCTGCGAGTATCTCCATACCCACCTGCATCAAAAACGGTTGTTGTCTGGAACTCAAGCTCACGGGTAATGGAATAAACACGCTTTGACACCCCCTAATAAACGGAGTGGATGAGAGCGGAAGTCTTCGAACCACGCCAGACAAGTAGAGCGTATTGTCCAGGGCTCTGATTGGTCTTCAAGAACCCATGCTAGACCGACAATCTGTAGGAAGGCAGGAGGACTTAGAGAAGTCTCTAAAATTGGTGGGACAACGAAGGTTTCATTCATTCGGACAAAACCACGAAGTAAAGTCTCAATTCCTTAGCCGAACACTTCCTTCACAGCAGACAGAGCCTGCTTGTTGCCTGTGTCTGCAGAGCATGGAACGCTGTCCGAACAGTTTACACTGATTTATGCAGTATCCAAATGTTTCTCTCCCACACGATTATGATCACATCATGTACCTATGGATAGTGGAATATTATTATGCTGCTATCAGGCATGCATAATCTCCTCCTTCAGATGGAGGAGGTGATTCATTGGATTGAAGTGATGTTACTTTTATTAGTCAAAGATACTTGTGTTTACAATAGAAAGATTGATGTTTGAACAACTTCACTTATAGATTTTCGTTTTTCGCAGAGCCCACGTGTTACCTTTAGAACGATTCAAAATAGATATTTAACATTTATCTTTATCTTTATCTTTATCTTTTCAACTGTGCTCTGTTAGAGCAGAGTAAGCAAACATGTGCACGTCAACATTGAACCATTTGGAATAATTTAAGACTATATTAACTTTTCTTTTTGTTTCGATACACTCATTTTGGGATGCATATTTAGTGACTTCAAGGTGCAGGAGAAACATACCCTTTGACCGTTTTCTTATTGGTACTTGTGCTAGTGTAGGATACCACCTCGGCTATGGCCATCAACAGGTGTAATCTATTCTTGATAGTGTTATGAAGAAATTAATGTGTGGATGAACTGATGCATTTTGGTTTACAAACTCTTGCATTTATAATTTCCGCATCGGGTGAGTGTTCGCTTCGTTTATGGCTTATGTTTGGATCTACGTGCAATTGTAAGTCTGGTTATCACATAATAATTAGATATATTTAGTTTCTCAGAACAACTTAGTACAAAATTTATACATAATATTTCTTTCTTTTCTGATAATATAAAATGCAGTTTGACGTACAAGTCACGGGGGAAGATATTACCCTACATAGCATATAGAGGCTTGCAAAACTTTGTATTAAGAGAATTCTCTTCCCTTAATGGATATAGATTTGAAAAGTTTGATTCTCTTGAGAAATCGAACTAATTTAATGTGAGTTTATGTTACATGTACATAATCTGACGATCATTATGAGTTCAACGATGGTGTGCATTTCGGCTTTTGAAGCTACGATAACCCTCAAGCCGATAGTGCTTTACGTTAATGTTACGAGCCTGTTTATTAATCATGTACATATAAGTATTTGGTGGATCATTAGCAGAATGATAAAGATCGCCAATCTCTAAAATTGTATTGTATTATTGTATTATTGTCAATGACTGTAAATGTAAATTGTATTATTGTCAATAACCAAATGTAAAGAAATGTTGCATTTTAACAGTTAGGGTATTAAATTCCAAAGTGGAAAAGTTTCTAAGTCTCTATTCCACGTGTACAAACAGCCCTCGGTCTCTTGGTCAAGTAATACTCCCGGAAACGAGTTGACATCGACTTCAGGCGTCTGATGAGGTTGAATGCTGTTAGTGTTGAGCTTTCTGTCGAACGCCATCTCAATTATCCACCCACCACTCATCTCATTTACAGAAAACTCGGACGAGTAATTGTCGGAGGTGACAGATGCTACCGGTGCTTTAGCACTTCTACTCATACTTGGGGTTTAATGCACATCGCTTCGTTCAAAACATTAACGATTAATTATTACGTATTCGTTTTAAATATGTGTACATGATATTAAACCCCTGGTGTGGGTATATGATGCGCTATCGGACAACAAGCTGATGTGCTGTGAGATTGTACCCAGCAGGCTCAGAGACAGAAGGAACTGTAAGTTCCAGTATTGTTGTATGTTAAACTTCAAGTTCTACCTCGCCTGGACTCGTATTGACATATGATTTATATCAAATTCAAGATCATTGTGATACGCTTTGTTTTATGCTAAATTTACAAAACGTAAATCTATGAAGGATTAAGTTGTGTTAAGTTTTAAGACGTGAATTCTCAGACTCGTTTCGGCTCTGAGATTTTCTCCACCTGCATAAATGGAAATAGCTGGCTCTTAAAGCCCGAGTGGGACTACAAGAGCTCCGGGTGATCAGATAAGCTTATTTTGCAGGTTTGCTTTTAGAGAACTGAGAAATGTTACCATTATGCAGAAAAAGATTTTGGTTATTACTTCTTCATCCCAATTTGAATGAAATAAAAAATCAACTTAAATTTATTCACCAACTTCACAAGTTATGATTCATCTCTAAACAAAATCTTGAGTATTTACAGAGGAATGTTAAGTTGAAGATTTTGGGGTTTCTTGGAGCAAAAGGAAATTTTTTCTTCAGACTCAAAATACATTGGAAAGAAAAAGAAATATTTTTTTTCATGCTTTTATACTCATACTCGCAGTTTAAATCAACCCATTTCCATTGTGTGTCAAATATCTAGTGAGAGTATTTGAAGAAGATCCTAAATGACCCAAATTTTGTCCCCGTGCTCACTTTACTCATGAGATAGAAAAATGAGAGTATTTTTCACCCTCTCAACTTCTTCTTATATACTCCACCACTTTTTATCGTGGTAACTTTCATTAAGTTACCTTATCTCTTGGTAAGTATAAAATCCAAAATAGTAAAACCTCTAAAGATTACTAAAGCTTAAAAATAACACCCATATTACTTGTTCTGTTTTACTAAAATAAGAGATTCTCATACTTTAGCTTTTCCAAAGTGTTAACATTTCATACTATCCAATAAGAAGATGACAACAAACTAGCACGTCTTCCGGAACATCTTCAGATATTTGTGCATGACTTTTCATCATGCATCCAATCAGCGATGATCAACAAAATTATATACTTTTGAGAGACATATTTGGAGCTCCGTACTTGTCACGTAGTGTCGTAGTGAAACCTCTAGCAGTTTCCTCAACTTAATTATAACTAGTTTTGGTAATTTTAGATTTGGATCTTCTACCTAGAGTAATCTGTAAGATAGGCATACATAACAAATGTAATACAAACAAACACATAAATAATGGGATACTTGTGGGATGACATTTACCTCTCGGACTTAATTTTCACTCCCTCCTCAGACTAAAATATCACGCTGATAAAACTTCTTCAGCTTGTCGTGGTTCTCTCGGTCGACAGCTGGAGCACCGCTCCTTTCTTGAAGATCAGAGGTGACATTGCTCTACATCTTGGAGATGATGAGAGGTCCAAAATATTTCCATAGAAAATTCTTTTGAGTTCGCTTGTGTCTAATAGCATCACCCACTCACCCTTTTGAAATGATTCTAACTTCGTCTTGTTTTTCACTAAGCGATTGTCATAGCTCTTCTTCTGTTGTAGTTGAGCCATCTCATTCATTGAGCTGCATCGTCTTTATTCACCTCCAGCTCCAACGAGGTTTGTCTCTTCTCGTATGGAGCTCAAAATGAGAGTTGGGCCACCCTTTCTCTTCAATCAAACTTGCAAGGTCTGAAAAGCAGTTAAGTCGAACTAGATTGGTAATTTGGACTCCAATTCATACATCATCTTGAAAGAAGAATATCCTATAGACATCTTCATTGTTGTATGATACACTCATAAAATCGCATCAAGACGCTTGTCTTTGTTGTGTTTGATCCTTTTCATATCAACATCCTTTGCTAATATTTGACACAAGGTAAAGTTTGTTCTCTCTACCAAACCGTTTGAACTAGGTTTATATGAAGTGGTAACCCTCTGAGAAATGAAAAAGTATGTGCACAGAAGTCATATCGCTCATAAATTCTCACCCCTATCAAAAACTAACTCCAAGGGACATCCAAGCGTAGTAATGATCCGTTCATAAAGAAATCTATCCACCACAACTTCTCCAATAGCCACAAAAGATCTAGCTTCAACTCACTTTCTAAGATAATGTATGGCTACAACAAAATACTTACTGTTGAGAGGGGTGCGATTCAAAGGTCTCACAAAATCTATTTCTCGTTCTCGAAACGTGTAAGATCGGAATAGACTTAAGAGGAGTAGAAATACTAGACTAGCTAAAGCTTGACAAACATCACATGTTTTACAATACGTCAAGCAATCTCCAAACATCTCCCTCCAATGATATCTCACGTCAAGTATCTTGTGGGTTGTCAACTTATCTATAAAATGTCCTCCACATATTGGATCGTCATGGAATTCTTTCATTAGTCATAGAGATTCCTCCTTGCTCGCAGCTCTTCTCATGACTTCATCAACTTCTTCATGAAATAACACTCCTTCCACCATTGTGTAGGGTTGACTTTGTTTCACCAAAGCCTTCTTCTCTATGGTCCGCATCTCGTTTGGAGAGACATCTTTGATAACAAAATCTTAAATTTCTTGATACTTATTGGGATAATAGAGTTGCTCATCAAGACCATCAAACCTTCATGGATATTGACAGACTCCTCTCCATCACCATCGTAGGTTATAGATAACAAGTCTGCATCTGCATGCTTCTTCCCTGATCAACCGTAGAACTCATAGTCATACTCTAACACTAAGAGCTTCTACCTTGCTAATCGTCCTTCGATCATAAGTTTATTGAAGATGTACTTCAATGCCTTATGAACAATGAACTTTTCTCCTATGAGATAATGTTGAAATTTTCTCAAAGCATATATAAATGCTAATCCTCCTCTCTTTGTCATAGAATAATTTCTCTCTATCTTGATCATTTGCCGGCTGGCATATGCAATAGGATGATCTCTATCTTCAACATCGTCTTGACTTAAAATACATCCTACTGCTATATTTGAAATATTCATATATAGAATAAACTATTTATTCATTCGAGATTAATCAAGATTGGAGTTGAAGTAAGAGTTTTCTTTCAGTTACTCAAATGCAACTAGAGCTTTTTCATCTCTTAAAATCAACTTGTAATCTACCCCCTTCTTCAGATATACAGTCAAAGCATATGATTTATATGAGAACGAGAGTATAAACTTTTGATAATACACCACCATACCTAAAACATGACGTAGCTTAGTGAGAGTATTAGAAAAGAGAGCTCTAAGAGCTTCTGCACCTTCTTCGGATCTACCGCATTGTCGTCCTTGGATATGATATGATCCAAGAGTAATCCTTTCTCACACCAAAAATGCATTTCTCCGGATTGAGAGATGCATTTGCTACATCTATACATTCAAGAAGGTGCTCAAAATGCTTCTCCTTACTCCACACAAAAGTCATATATAAAATCTCTCACAAACTTCCTTAAGAAAAGTTTGAACACTTTGTTCATAAACCTTTGAAACGTAGCAAGAGCATTACGCAGACCAAACTGCATGACACGAAATGCAAACATACTCCAAGGAATAGTGAAAGTAGTAAGGTATTGATGTTCCGGCACAATTTTGGTCTGATTATATCCGCTATAATCATTTTCAAAACTATACCATTCGTTTCCAATCACTTCTTTCAAGACCTCATTGATGAAAGGTAGAGGGTAGTAATCCTTCTTCATGATAACATTGAGCTTTTTGTAATCAACACACTATCAATTTGTTATTTTTTTTCTTTATGATCACAATGGATGATATCCATTTAGAATGCTCTACCTTGTAAATAAATCCAGCAATGTGCAACTTCTCGATCTCTTCTTCCACTAGATATCAATTAGAGGACTCACTCTTCATTGCTTCAACAAATAATCTTTGTGTCAGTTATTTGTTGCATGTACTGATGAAGCCAAGGTCTTCCGAGCAACATTTCATAACTTGACTCCTTCAAGATTTGCAATGTCATATTTACTTGTACCCCCATTACTTACACATAAACTCTCTCCAACACTCCCAACAACATAAATCGATGTTTGTAAGTCATACCAAAGACTGTTGATGTGACAATCTCGTTGACATGGTAGAGCACATGTGACCGTTTACATGATACATATTTTGTCTTGTAGTGACAAGCAGCTTATCACTAGAAGACAAAATAATTTTGATGTGACATCCTTATTAACTTGACAAAGCCTGGATGGCTATTGATGTGATACTTATTTTGTTATGTATTTATGAACGACTCACCACTAGAAGATAAAGTAATGATGATGTGATGATTCATGATGACATGTCAGAGCCTAGATGGCTACTGAAGTCAGCAGGGGTGCCACATTAGTACTATTTGTCTTCTACGGGTGAATCGCTCACCACTACAAGATAAAATATGTGTCACATCAATGACCACATGTACTCCATCAAGTCATCAGGGAGTGTCACATTAGCACTATTTTGTTTTCTAGTGGTGAATCACTACATGACAAAATAAGTGTCGCATCAATGATCACATGTGTTCTATCACGTCAGCGAGATTGCCAAGTCAGCAAGGGTACCACAATAAGTACCACATCAACAGTCACATGTACTTTGTAAAATCAACGAGATTGTCAAGTCATCAATCATCTAAGCTCCACCCGGTCTACAAAGGTGTTACATTAGCACCATGTTGCTTTCTAATGGTGAGTCTCTCATCACTACAAGACAAAATAATCACCACGTCATCATCCGAAGGAGGGAATACTGAAAGCATTGGATGGTGATAACTTAGTAGTCTAAGCTCCGTTTGAGCTGAATATTTTTTGTTGAGGTTTCCACACCGAGGGCCACATTTTGGAAGATGAACATGTGTCACTCCAGACAAACTATCACCCTAAACTTCTGCAGATAGGAAGTCGTCACTTAGCTATTTTATTTTTTGTTTTATTTTCTTTGTTCTTCTTCTGCTGCGAGCATAGACAACGGGTGAATTATCAGAAGGATTAGACAGAGAGAGATCGATATTGATCAGATGAGAAGAGAGTGGAGATAGAAGAGAAAACTGTTAATTCTGTAAAGAGATATTTGATTTTGAATGAAAAAAGAATTAGCTTTTGAGTGAAAGCGCAGGTGCTTCACAAAAGTTACCTTCTCTTTTTGAAGAAAATTTGGAGTGTCTGAAGCGTGAGGAGATAACAACTGAGTCGTCTGGCGTTAAAGTCTATTGAAGATTTTGTGAGGGTTCATTATCTAGTGTGGTGATTTTTTTCTTCAAGACTGTCACAGTCAAAAGGTTCTATCCTTCCCAGGAAGACTCTCACCTCGTACCGCGCTAGTTGGAAATGAATCCACTCAAAATTATTGTTCGGCTACAGCAGATGAGAGATTTCATATCATTAGAATATAGGAAATAAGTTTAAGATTAGTAGAATTTTGAATATGCATGCAACATGAACTTCAGAGAAACTGTTGTTCTTTTGCTGTTACCAGAAACTATATAAATATTAAGTAAAATTATTCTATTAAATTTAGAAAAAGTCATAATATCTCTAAAAATTAACTATTACATGAACATGGAGACACAAGAGGATACCAACATAACCCATAAGGCAAGGAAATACGAACTTGCTCCTTTGAGTATACGTGAAGAAGGGTATAAACCATAGCAAAGAAGTTAATGAAGATTTTAATTTATTACTTAACACTTCTTAATCTTTTTCAATTGAAGAGTTAGATAATAAATTAAACCACATGTATATTCCGAGATGATTGACTAGAATCCGGAGGATGAGAGATTTCATATCATCCGAATACGTTTTATATATATATAATCGATATAAAATGTCTGAAGAGTAGGACACTGATATATACTAGACAACCCTGTAGAAAATAGATCAGGATTTGGGTGAAATGCCGTACCTCGTTTCCGGATACATGTTACGGAAATACTTACGAGAGTTAATGGAAAAAACTGTAAAAACCCTTACAACTTTGAAGCTTCATTTACAACACCCTCCAAATCTTGCCGTAAAACAGTTAATGTTTTATTGCAGCTTTTTGGGTTCAAGCAGCATGTACCTAGCTAGATGCATATCCCGCTAATTTCATATCGATCAAGTTTACCCGTATGAGAGAGAATATGGCAAAATATAACTACGACACTAACGGCAAACGGTTTAGCTGTGGAACAAGGTATCTCAAGGGTACGTTGTTCTACGTTAGGGCCACTCAAACCTTTCTCTATAGCGAACATTACAGTATTTAGATGAGAAGGCGTAAATCGAAAATGAAAGGGATTGCAGAACGTCTGTGGTCATTTGATTTAATTATTTTCATGAGATCTTGGGTATACATTGTATACGTCCAGCTACTGTAAAATTTACATACCACTAGAGCTGGTACATCAATTTTTCAGCAGAAAACTGTAAAAAGTTTTGTGGGAGCTATTGTGTGTTCCGTAAAATCTAAGTTGGAGTTTTCGTGATGGCCACTCAAACCTTGGCTATAAACGATTTTTGTAAAACTTTTTCTAAGTTTTTGCCATAAATTTTACGTACCATTTCATTTACAAACACTAGATGTTTACCATCTATGCTCCTAAAACTGATAGAAAACCGTTGAAACATTTTCAGTTCGATGTGTGGAGATGTTCTACAATCCCCGACACCGTCTAAATATTTCAGACTTATTTCTTTTCATATTATTACTCCTGTATTTTTTTTTACATGGAGAGGTTTGGTGTCCTTAATATACATACAATATACATATATCTTTTTACGGCTGAGCTCCGAAACGCACTACTAAAGTCTACTGAGGGAGTCTTAAACAATTTTTGTCACCCTTTATAGGTTTTTAGCTGAAAAACGAGTATTACCATTAATAGTGCCTTGGCTGTAAAAGATATTTGTAACATTTTTTACAGATTTCTGCCATAAATTTTAAGTATCACCTCTAGAGGTGATATGTAAAATCTTTAGTTATAAAATAGATTTCCTGGAAACCATTGAAAACTTCTCAAACAGACGTCTAAAGATGTTCTGCCGTCCTTGACATGCCCTGACTTACGTCTTTTCATCTGAACATTATAATTCTTGTTACGGGATGAGGTTTAAGTGTCTCTAATACGCAGTTAAAAGTCGGGTAGAATGGCTAAAACGGTTAGAAATACGCCGTTCGAAGTTAGCATAAGGAGCTAAATCTCCGTTCTTATAATGATTCTCTTCCCAAAAGTCTCTTTGATCATGTGTATTCTGCATACTATCACAACTCGCTGACACCTAAGGTTTACAGTTCAGACTTTAATACCGTTTTTGCTATGCATTAGCATAGCTATACGTGGATTGTGAAAACCGGAAGGAAAGGGGAAACTTTTGGTTGTGTAGCCGAACGGACGGAGTCGGTTGTATTTCTTTTCTCTTTCTGGCTTTTACAACCGAAAATAGAAAAAAAAGTAGGAAGAAAGAGAAAAGATCTTTTGTCATGTAATGAAAACGGATGGAGTAATTGTGATAACCGAAGAGAATAAAAGAAGAGGATAGATCTAGATAAATCACTAATGCATAACCCTGCAAGCAAACTTCCTTGTTATTTATAAAAAGAGCTAAGATATTTTCACTACTTTTCACACAACGCTGTATACTTCAAACACACGTAAATGCTTTTGGAACATAGATAAGTTAATGAGAGAACTGGTAGAAAATTATACCTTTATTTGGTAAGAAAAGGAAATACCATTGTTAGGTACAATTAGGGTTAAACCCCGAGTATGAGTGTAAGAGTATGGAAAAGAATATTCTTTTTTCTATTCTAGTGTTCCTTCAGTCGAAAAAAAGATTTTGTTTTGCTCCAGAAAACTTTGAAGTCTTCATTTGAATATTTCTCTGTCAATACTAAGTAGTTTGCTTGAGATGAATCGTAACTTGTAAACTAGTGAATAACTTAATGTGATTCTTTATTTCACAGATTCCAGATTGAGATGAAGAGAGAATCACCATAATCATTTTCTTCATAAAGGTTAATTTTTTCAGTTCTATGAATGCCAACCAGCAAAATAAAGGTTTAGGTTTGTCTATAACTTCAAGTTTTTATATGTTTATAACCATAATTTTATTCAATTCTGTTGTCAAATCCTAGTCGTGTCAATGTATTTGAACTTCTATATATTTAGTACGTCATTTCATTCGATTGTATTTGTCAGGTACTATATCCTATCTCCTAGTTGCTGTATTAAATTAAATTAGATTAAACTATTCCGTTTTCTTTAATAAAGCAAAAATGCTTTACTAAGATGCATAGCACAGTCAGCCGGGGTTGGAAGAGTTCTCAACCTTGACACCGTCTGGGTTACATCCACTTCCGCACCGTAACTCTGTATGGTTGTGTCTCTGTCGATATACCCCGCAGTAACACTATGTGAATCCAGGTGAAACCCGTAGTCAGTCCAGTCCCCGCAGGTCCAACTTTGATTCTAGCAAGTTTCACGACCGTGAAGTCGCACCGTGAAAAAGTTGTGAAGAAACAGAAATGGGTCAACTGTCTAAAAGTCTTCCTTGCATATTAAGTTATACTAATAATTAATATTAATAAATACTGTTTTATGAACTTAGTATAAAAGTTTTATTTAATAATTGTATATTTTCCAGGTAAAAGTAAATAAAAATCAACGGAAGTTGATCTTGCATGCATATTTTAATTCCCGTGCTTTCCAGTCTCCAGCCTATCGGCTTATCCTTTTCCCTCGTTCGGCCTAACGTTCACTTTGCATGTATATTTTATTGGGCGTGCTGGAGAAACAGGATTGTACAAGGAAAAAGAGTTCAAACTTAAATAACGTTCGGCTGCTAAAGCTGAGAGCGCGAGGGCAAAATATCCTTTCCCACGGCATTGTACATTGAATTTCGTTTTCTCTTATCGGAAAACGTGTAACTGTTATAAAAATTCATTTTATTAAATTATTATAGAAAATTGAGTTAATTCACAAAAATTATATATTAGTCAATCCTGGAGTAGCAAACTCGTCTGGAGAAAACCTATAAGTGAAGGCCGGCCTGCTGCGCTCTCTGGGGTATAAGTCCGGAGCCTTAATTATTAAATCGCATTGTTTACCGAGGACGTTAATTAATATTCTAACCCTTCCCATCGGAAAGGTTAGAATACTAATTAACTTCAGTGTACATGAGGTGAATAAATAATATCCTCCTTCATGACAATGTTAAGATCGATTCGAAGTTCCGGTCTTCAAATGGAAGCGCACAGCACTCTCGCAGCAAAGCTGTGCATATATAGGTGAGAAAGCGCGGAACGTTTCATACTTCAGTTCCAAGTTTCTTTGCAAAAGGAAGGAGCAGTTCTCAGTATGGAACGCAGTTTTGTGCGTGCGTTCTCCGTGAATTTGAATTTGATTCTTACTTACGGGTTTTCGTGTTTTGAATGGGCGCGTTGACTAGGTAAACACACAGAATAATCCTGTACAGATCCACACATACATTCCCGATTCGCGCTGACTTGTATTACGGAAACCAACTAATGCCGTGGACATATCGATCCGGGTGAAATCTTAGAGCCCCTAATTTGATGGTAGTCCGGCTGTCCTCATTTGGGAACAGTAGTTTGCACTGGCTTCTCTGGTGTAAGATCTGCTGACCGTGTCTCCGCCACTTTGGAGCATGACAACGAGTATGGAGAACGTGACTGAACTCCGCAGTCGTGTGTGAGACCACTATGTGGCTTTACCCCAAAGTCCATATTATGCCTTACATGGTTGGTCCATGAGGGTGTGATCAGCCGAATTTCAGAGCCTACTAGCGTAATCAACGTTAACGAGTCACCATGACAAGGTAGGAAGCGGCAGTCGTATCAGCTCAAACACCAATGAGCAATATGACTCATCAAGGGTGAGCGTTATCTGAGACCACTCAGATATTCACTTTACCGCAAATCTAGTTCGTTTGACTTGACTCCATCCATGAACTTTGTTACTTGACTCTCATTGGTTACAGTAAGTCAAAATATCACGTGATCGAACTGCAAGAAGTGTCCGTCAATAATATATTTACTCCGAAAAGTTCTATTTGAAATATTTCGATAATAAATTATTAACTGAAATTATTTTTTACTCTTACTTGTCTTAATGCAATGTTTCTTATAACTTGACTTACTTTTACCAGTCAATGGTGCGATAAAGTAATGCTAAATAAAAAAGAGTGAGATCCAATAAATCTTTGCTTCATTCATCTTGTCGTTGGCATTCAAAACCCTCGACTTAGGCACTAGACAACATGTCTTCGGCATCTCTGCACTATGGCACTCCACTCCTTCGTGCATCATAGTAAGGTTTCGCTGAGAGAGTATCGACAAATTTCGAATTTCTGTCTTTCGACTTCCACTCATGAATCTTGTCACAAATATCAAAGCTGATGAAAATTGGAGGTCATGACTCATGAAAAAGTGAGGATCGCTCGTGATAAGAGGGCTAAAAAAATTCTCAAGAGTCAAACACAGCGGATACGCCACTAAGATTCATGACGTCTCTGATCTTTCATGTCTAGATCTTCTTCTGCAAAAATGTGATTTTCAAGAGTTAACTTTCACTCCCAAAACTGACACTATTGATACCATGCAGATTCTAAAGTTTATTTTGTTTGATTCACTGACATCTGTTATCTGTTTCGTTGTCAGCTTCTTCGTTGACTTCAAATGAATGGTTTGGTGCGACAGACTCGGTAGTGTAGAACTGAGATGACATCCAAAAACTCGTTCATATTTCTTACCAAACTGGATTCAAAACTTTGTTTTTTCTTGCTTTCTTGGCTCCATTGGGGCATGTACGCACTTGGTAATTCATATAAGCAAACGGAATACTCAAAGTCTTCATGCGTACCAAATCACCTCTCCCTTCTTGATCAAACAACAACTAGAAGTGATTGTCCATTCTGATCAGCTGTTGCAATGCATCTTTTCTGAATTACAATCAACATTGACTCAATAAGTGTACTGGACGCACCGCATCCAAAAACTCAATCGATGATATCTGTGAAACTTTAGAGACAATTGTGGTGCACTCGTAATCACATGTCATTGAACTTCCACAATGTCTAACTTCCGATCCACTATCCCACTAACATGGTTACCTAAGCATTGTCCACAAGCATCACTGACTAGGTAAAGATGCGCAAGACAAAATGCTCCGAAAGAGCCAACAAAAATGACTTCTACAACTTTCGTCATCATGGAAAAGCAATTCTTACATATAGGCAAACAAAACTAACACTGCAGACATAATGAGAAAACTTAGAGTTCGAGCAATCATGAGAACAATATGATCATAGAATGAAATGAAGAAGCTTCTAAGGTCAAGTTTAGCATGACCTTTATACAAGCTAGGAAGCCCCCATTGAGTCTTGATGTGAATCAAGAGCCAAGCCACAATGGTTGGATGTAATAAGTAGAGCTTTACTTATCAACTAGAGGGGAAATTGGTTTGTAGAAGTCTTTGATATAAGAATTAGTTACGGCTAAGTTGACCTGAGAATACATGCAGCAAAGGAGTACTTCTACCAATAGACATGAGCGTCAAAAGACCGCCGAGAAACTTCCAAAAGGAAGTTTCTGAATGAAACTTCTAGAACTTTCTAACGAGCTCTTATGTGGCTCATTCTGAACCTTCTAGATGTTGTTTAGGATTGGAGGCTACATGTAAGCCACGTCAGCAATCCGTGTGCTCACTTTGAGAGATCAGCATTGACCGGAAGCTCATCCTGTACTATTCTCATCACTATATAAAAGGTGAGAATGCACCTCCACGGACATTCAAGTTTTGAGTTCACTCTAGAACCCCATCTTACAATGATATCGGAGCAGGGAACTCTTAGAGAGCATATTACCTCTCTTAGAAGGACCTTTGATCGATGTACCTGATAATTGAAACTCTGAGTGCGTCGAAAGGATACAAGAGAGCTATTTGATGAACGGGGGTAGATTTTCAGCTCCAGAATTACCATTCTTGAATCATTTCCACATCAAGCTTATGTATCTACGTCGTGAGCATTTTTGAGTGTATCTTGTCTACCATTTTGATGAAGATTTCATGGGTCAAGTGATGAATTCGCCAGTCCCGGTGATTCTTTCAGTAGTGACGTATGAGGTCAGTTGGGATTTGACCATATATATCTTGATTTAGTGAGCATGGATCTAAACCTACCCGCTCCTGTTCTCTTCAACACGTGGTGGAGATCCGCTATGTTTGTAGATCGAAATCGTTACATAGAGAGTTTGTGATTAGAAATTTTGATGAGGAACTCTACCGCGAGATAATTGATTCTCTTGTCCCTTTTGTAGTACCTTAGTGTATGAACGCTTTCGGGTGGCCGTCATAACTCTATACTAAGAAAAATTGAAAAAATTTGTGCTATTAGAGAGAGAGCGCGCGATCATGGAACAACAACCTGCAAACCCAGGGTTGGTGATGCAAGAATTGATGCAAGACATGCTCAACGAATTTCAGGAGATGAAGATGACGGTGGAAGCACTACATAGCAAGATGTTGAACCTCGAGAATCAAAGCATGACAAACGTTGGAAGGGGAGGATCGTCTCAAGGAGTACCCGTGGTGGGAGAGCAAGCTGCACCAAGAGAACCCGTGGCACAAATCGTTAGAGCTCCAATCGATGATGAAGGTGCCCTGTTATTACGGATAAACAAGATCTGTAACATTGAACCGTACAAAGGTCAACGAATCATGAGAGTAGTCCAGAATTGGATTTCTCGGATGAATCGATATTTGTGACTTTTCAGTACGCAAATCACGGATCATGTAGCGGGAGTGTTTGCGTGTGAATACTTGAACGATAAAGCTCTCACGTGGTATGATGCATGAGAGAGATCGGTGTTGACGGAAGAGAGAATATTAACATGGATGCAATGCAAGAAGGTATGTTGAAGAATTTTCAGTCTGTGGATTCGATGCAAATGGCTCGAACGAAGATGTGGAGATTGAAACAGAAGGGAAGCCTTCAAGAGTATGCAAGCGTTCCTCGACTTGCAAGTGGCAATCACTGATATGAGTCCAGCGGAGGCTCTTGATAATTTCAAGAGGGGGTTGAAGGAAAGAATCTGACAAGAAGTAATGGTGCAAAATCCACTCACGGTTTTTGAGACCATCGCTTGCGCTCAGAGAATTGCTGGAGCATTAGGAGGAGAAGTGATGATTCCACCAAATCACCAGAATCGACCCAAAATCCAATACGGAAACGGTCCGACACCCATGCAGCTAGGCAACATCCGCTATCAACCACGACAGTTTCAAGGTGGAGATCGTCGAGGTCGGCTAGAAGAAAGGCGTCAGGGAGCTCCTAGAGGAGAAGGTGATGCTGCACCTCAACTCGAGCAACGATGATGTTACAACTGTGGATGATTTGGTCATATAGCTGCAAATTGCCAAAATTGTTTTCCTAGAGACCTCAGACCTCCATATCGTCAACCTTTGAATCATCTGAATGAGACAAAAGAAAATGAAAAAATCGAGGTAAGACCGAGAAATGAAGAACACCAGTAAATGCACCTCGTGGCCTTATTGATTCAAGGAGGGAGAAGAAAGACGAAGGAAGGAGAAGAAGATTGACAAAAAAAATAATGCCGTTGATTGTCATGGATGGAGTCTTGGAAGGGACCTAGGTGAGAGTACTAATCGATCCTGGTGCAACAGAGAACTTCTTTGTCTCGATCGACTGCTATGAAGTTGGGAATGGAGTTAGAAAGTGATGAGAGTGAAGAGGTAGAACTACCCAATGGACAAACTGAGAAGATTGAATCTTTATCTCGAAAAATATAACTTACTTTAGGTGAATATCGCGAAGATATTGAGTGACAGATGATCAAACTAGCTTGTTATGATGTCATATCGGGTATATCGTGGATGGAGCAGTATAATCTTAAAGTGAATTGACGAAGAAAAGTGGTGAAAACCAAAAAGTGAAAAATCTTCGGAGATAGAGTGAGATCTCGAAGACAGAACTTGTCTTTGTATGTCATAGGTATGAGTGCTATACGTAAGAGCGATGTTTGTTTTCTAGATTTAATAAGAGAGCTCCCGAGTGCACAGCTCGAAGGACAGATTCCTGAAAGCTTGACAGATGTGATAGTAGAATACGGGAATGTCTTTCTCGACGATCTTCCTCCAAGGCTAGCACCAAAACGAAGGATTGATCACAAAATCGAGGTGATTCTAAAGAGCACCCCTCCTTGTAAGACCTCATACAGACTAGCACCACATGAATTGGAGGAGTGCAAGGCACAAATTTAGGAGACGTTGCAGAAAGAGTTTATCCAGCCTAGTGTATCATCATATGGAGCTCCAATCCTTTTTGTGAAGAAAAAAGATAACAGTCTACGGATGTGCATCGAGTTATCGAGCACTCAATCAACAGACGGTGAAGAATAAATATCCATTATCTCATATGGATGACTTGTTCGACCAACTTGAAGGAGCAAAATACTTCACGAAGCTAGACTTACGGAGCGGATATAACCATATTCGATTGATGAAAATATGAAGAAGACTGTCTTTCGAAAAAGATACGGTCACTTCGAATACTTAGTGATGTCATTTGGTCTCACAAATGCACCAGCCACCTTCATGGATCTGATGAATGACATATTCCGCCCTTACTTAGACAGATCAGTCGTATTGTATTTCTTGACGACATCCTAGTCTATAGCAAAACTATGAAGGAACATTTGCATTAGGAGCTCTACCTATCGATGCGATGAAAGTGAAGATCCCAAGTTGTGCTAAAAGCCCGTAAGTTGATGCATAGTTTGTTTTACCAATGAGTGTCTTTGGAGCGATAAATGTCAAAATTTGATTTTCAAATAGGAGCTGGTCCACGACACGACAAAGTAGGACGAGGTCTTGTCGTTCACTCATAATTTCAAAAAGTTTCTGACACGCAGACGAGACTGCTTCCTACAGCCACGTCCATATTTGATGACTTGAAGTTCCATTTGCTACGTTCTGCACGCATAATTTGATTTGATGATTGGCACTACCACGAGATTATTTCAATGACACATGCTTACTTCGATGACATGCCATTTCCTCTTGCTACTTCTCCGGTTCAGGTTTTCTCCGCTGCTCATCATCTTACATCGTTGAGAATTTCTCATGCAACGGATCATCAATATTTCCTCACATACACTCAATTTTCTGTCACTTTCATTTTTTCCTCGATTCGTTCCCACGTGGTGACTTTACACGAATGATCCATTTCTACCATTAGTTTTGATCAATCGTATGAGCTGAGATTACAACACAACATTAGTGCTTGAAGTCTCCTCGAACGTTTCTTAACCTGTACACAAGTCAAGATTGAGTTGGAAGGAGTGAAACTGGAACAGAAGTCAATGAAGCAAAAGATTGATAGGTTGCGGAGGGGAGTTAGCAAATGTTCATCTAGACTTTGAGTCGAACCAGTTTGCAAAAGCTAATGTAGAGAAGAGAGCTCGATGCTGCAGCTTGATTGTAGGAGTCGAGGCTCCTCAGATTTTGGAACTTATGATTGTAGAGCTTATTGCATATAATTTTGTCTTGGAATAGTCGATTAAAGAAGGTAAAGTGTATTAGCTCTTTTTTTAGTTATATTTTTTAATTGTTTTCTATGCTTTTGCATAGATGAGTGGAGGTTTTGAGAAAATGAATAAGACGAAGCTCTAGAAAGTCAAAAGAGAAATTCACTCTTGAAGGATAATTTGACGTGGCATTTAGTCACTAAAATGAATATGAATGGAGAATTAGTTAATAAAAATTTGATAAAAAATATAAGAGAACAAAAAATATGAATCTTCTTTGTCGATCTTCTCGTACAATATGGTATAGATGATTGCAGATCTAATTGTCTTCATAGAGTGCAGTGCGGACGTCGGTGGAGATATGTGATGCTACAGATTGATTCTTTTGATCCATAGTGATCTACTACATTTTTTGCCATTCTTTTAATGTGGACAACAACCGCAATGGAGATGGATGAAAAGAAAAGGTTGGATAATTTTGACCATCTGAGCTCCTACCCCCACGCTATTTGCTAGTGCTTCAATCTTGACAATGATCAGAATTGAGATAGATGAAAGAGAAAACACTAGATATTTCAACCGTCTGAATAAATGTCCCCACGCTTTTATCATCATCTCAATATTGATAATGACAGCAATAGAGATTAACGAACAAAATTGTTGGATAATTTTGATCGGGAGCAAGAATGATGATCGAAAACATGAATAGAGTTTTAGTACGGACAATGTCATAGGTAATTTTTCATGTATGTTACTTTGATAAGATAATACTTGTAACTGCCTCTCGTGTATGTTGTCTTGATAGGATAATGCTTGTAATTGCATCTTGTGTCTGTTATTTTGATAGGATATGCTTCTATAGGATTATGTTTTGCAATGTTGTAGAATAATTGTAGTCAAGGTTTAGATATGAACGAGACGATTTAGATAATCGACAGAGATTTACATTCTATTGTGAGTGACATAGTACATATAAACTTATTGTATCGAAACAATAAGTTTCATGCAATCAGCTACTCAACTTAATTCTCGTACTTTGAAACATCATAATTCTCATACTTTGAAATGACTCAATTTTCTTACTATGAAACAACCCAATGTCATATTTCATATTGATCATGATACCAGTGATCAAACTTATTATTCTTATTCTCATAACATTTATATCTTCTCTCAAACTATCTCAAAACAGATATATCTTCTCTCGAACTACTCAAAATGATAATACCTTCTCTCGAACTATTTTAATAAAATTGGTTGTTTTGTCAAATTGGTCTAAATCAGCTTTTCTTGATCTAGTTATAAATTGTATTGTTGGTTTTCCTCATGAGGACTATTGTTATATATTTAGACTACATCAGACTGCAAATAATCATTAATTGTGAGAAGAATTTTTGTTTAACTTAATTCAGATAATGATCTATAGTTGTTCAGACTATTCTAGAGAAAAGTATCAAGTCTTCGTATATAACACTTTGTTACATACACAAATCTTGGTTTAGCTTTGAAAAGTAATAAGAAGTTCAATTTAAATTAATAGATGTTAATGTATAAGTTTGTTAGTTCTAATTTAGAATTTAGTTAAGCTAGAAAAAAAGTGAAATAACTTAGTAAAAAATACATAACTTATGTAGAGTTTCATTATTTATAGTTGAAGTTTATAAGCTAATTTAATTTAGATTGATAAGCTAAAACGATAAAAGTTATAATTAAAAATAAAATGAAATGAAAATTAAGAGCATTACAAACTCTTTTGGATCAAAATTTAATAAAAAGTTATCGCAATATTGTTGATGTCATCGCGTTACTACACAATCTTATAGATTGATACACGTTGTATTATGACGGAGCTTCATATGTACGCATTAACTCACATTGAACCGAGAGACTAACCCTCATATGTTGTAGAATCAAAGTAGAGTATTAAGCTCCATACGTAGAGATCCCTTCTTTTGGATGCGTGTATTAAGCAGAGGCGATGCACAACATGCTACTATTAAGGGGATATCGTAGTCCTTAGGGCACAAGGTCCAACATAATCCTCCAAAGGGACCAACCTACTACTATTATCTTTGTGATGCAACTCTAAATCCTCCTCTTAGAGAGATGTCAAGAGAGAGATTTGAACTCTAGACCTTTGGCTTCTCAAGGGGTGCCTTAGCCATTGAGCTAGAACCACATCACGTGTATTTTTCTGCTCTAGTAGTTCTTATGTTTTTCCCCATACTTAATTTTTGCTGTTCTTTTCATATTTTATCAATTCTATTGATGAACTATTAGGTTCACATGAAAAAGTCTCTATATATTCTATAAGATGATTCATTTTCAAAAATTAGTTTATATTTCTCAACCATGAGATCATATCTATCATTGTATATCAGATTTTGTTATTCTTCATGTATAATTAATTTTCCAAGTGCACTATATATATAACCATACATACATATATTTACATATCATATATATGTATACATCAATGTTATTGAATTGAATATGTAATAAATATATATATAAATAAAAAAATAGTATTATATTCGAGTTATATATATTATAACTCTTCATATAATTCATTTATCAAACTATATATTATATCATAACGATATACTCAGTCTAGCATGTAAGATAAATATACATGTATACACATAATCCTAAATATTATTATATTTGATTCAATACATCATGGTGATATTAAGTTTTTTGGTAAAACATTAACCAACTGGGTGTTGCAGGTAAGAATATAAAATATGAATAGCTCATCAAGATACTTTTCACTTACTCAGAACATGTCAAATAAATACTTTCTCTATATAACTACACATGTAAAGTCAAGGAATTCAAGAACTGCTTGTCTAGACAAATGCATAACATTTGTAATACCATTGCATAACATTTGTAATACCATTGCATGCGCAAAAACTTGTTTTTCTTTTTGGGTTTTGAAAAAAAGTTGCAGCACACACAAGAACTTTAAACTCCAATTGCGGGTATAAAAGCAGGAAAATGAATATATATTTTCTCCCCTAGTACTTTTGGATAGAGAAAATATTCAGTTTTGTTCTCAAAAACCAGGAAAATTTGTGTGAACATTTCCTCTAAAATGAACTCTAGATTATAAAGCTCCTAGACAGCTCTGATTTAAATCCTTACTCAACAGATTCTATTCTTGCATGAACGTTTTATCAGCAAAATAATTTTAGATTTAACGGTTGAATTCCTCACTCGTACTATAAACTGTAAAATGAAGGACTACGGGTTACCAGGACTATTTCGAGAGACCAAGGGTTTAAAGAAGTAAAATGAGAACAAGGAGACCGCTAGTGCGAGTCAACCTCCAGGAACCAACCTCCATGTGACCAACGCACCCTCATGTGATTTATTAGGGAGGAGCTGGGGTTCCCTACATGTATCCAGAGAGGATCAAGAATGAAAGCATGGCATCAAGTAGGATTAGTCGCTAAATGATATCGTGACTACTCGACAGCAAGAAGCCTTCAAGTGAGTAGTGAGAGGGGATCTCAAACTAAACCATATTGGAACCTGGAAACTCCTCACGATATCACGATAACTGCAAGTATCCGATGAGACTAGGACCTAGAAAACAGAAAAACTCATAGGAGCGTACGTTGTATCCATGTAACATAACCGATCCATGTAACGTATGCTAAGAGGAGCAGAAGCGGAAGGGTCGAGAATGTTTTAGTTAATTATCTGTTTTTTAGTTTAGATGTTCATGGTTTATTTTATCAAGGAGAATATCCAAGAGAGTGAAGTAAAACCTATGTATGAAATGCTCAGTAGAAAACAAGGTGCTGCTCTTGCAACAGAATTGCAGGGCTATGCATTTGCGATTTATCTAAATCTAGTTCTTTCTCCTTTCCTCTAAAGGTTTGACTAATGGGATAAATACGTTCAAATACAGAAATACAAAATTTCTTGGTGAGATTCACAATCGAAGGATAGTTATGCATAATCTCTCCGAGGGAAAATTTCAATCTAATTTGATTTACATCAAAGTATACTAGATGAAATATAAACCTATGCCACATTAAACCTTAGTTGCGAGTATACAATGAAGAAAAAATATTCCTCTTTCTCTGTTTATTTTTGGTTAGACAGAAAATATTGTTTGTTCCAAGAAATCATAGAGTAAATAAGTTAACCATAGAGTGTAAAGCTATGAGAGAACTTTGATTTAAATCCTAATTTAACAAACTGGTTCTTGTAAGAAAATCTTATCAGCAAAAACAAATTTAGGTTTAACTATTCAGTCTCTTTGTCCTCTGACAACCAAGCAGCATAGTGAAATCTTCATGTTTACAAGGTATATATATGTAGTGCAGATGGGTTTAAAATCAAAAGTCTTTGTGTTTAGAAAGGAAAAATGTATCTCATCTTTTCTTTCGGTTTTTGTCTTCTTCCTACTTAAACTGAATTTACGGTTAGCTATGCAAATGCATGGCAACAAGAGGCTAGGAAGTTTTGTTGTAAAGTTATAAGAGATACTTGAAAAGAGCATAATGTTCTGTTGTCAAAGAATGAGAAAAAACTAACGTCTATGAATGTTTACTGTATATGCAGTTGTGTTCCATTCAAAGAGTAGGTAGATAGAGCTCTAATTTCAATAGTTTTTCGATGATGAACAAGATCCGATGGTATTGAAAGTCAGATTTACACCCTATCATGTTGGAATCCAAGATGACAAAGATAGAGTTGAAATTTAAGAAATCATTACGAACCAACACACAAATATCGATTAAATCAATATAGATTAATGCACAAATATATCCATTTTTTATCTATTTACTCCAGAAAGGAGATATCTAATTGATATATATATATATATATATATATATATATATATACACGTAGTGCATTCACATGTTTGAACATGTTTAGTTACTCAACTATGTTGTCAATGTGTAAGCTTATATATTATTCGCGATTGTGATGGTTGCTTTGTTTAGAGAAATATCATCCATAAGATCCATCCACAATTTAACCAAACTGGGAGTTTATGTATCATGTGAATCGTGCTCTTGAACGTAGCCGAGTGACTAATAGTTATATTTCTCAAAAAAAAGATAATAAAATACAAAGAACTCCATACAAAGAAGAGTTAGTCTATAGACAAAAGAAGATTTGCTCATTCTTGCTTAATCTCCATCTCGATTGCTGAGCAAATCTGAAATACAAGATTGAAAAAAGAAGTGATAGACTAAGTCTTCCATCCAAGACGGTACGTCATGTGTTTTTGAGTTTAATAAGAGAAATATGAGATGTTTGAAGGCATGAATATATATTCATCAAGAAGATAGTAAGAGGAGCTATGAGAATGAAGATCATGTGACAAACGGTTGGTAGTAGATCCGATACGTGAAAATATGAGAAAAACGATCATGAAAGAATGAATTGACTACTTGTTCGAGATATTAATAAGATAAAATGTAGATCTAAATAAATTAACTCCCATCCTTATTTTGCTAACATGGTATCAAACAAATTTTTTTTCCTTTACACAACATCTGTAACATATTTATATATCATGTGTGATGTTTCATGTCTTAACACTTTATTATTGTAAAGATTACTTTAAAAATATATATTAAAATCTTTATTATATAATCAAAATATTTTATTATCCTCTTCATATAAAATTAATACAACTTTCCAAGTAATGATTACTTTAATTTTTTATAAATTAATATATATTATTTTCTAACTTTTAGTGCTAAATATGTAGATGTGTCATTGTACACACTGATTCATTGTATGAAAAAATACTGAAATCAAAAATGATATCTCACTGAAAAAAAAATCACTTGTTAAAAGCATAAAACCTACAAGCCAGATATAACAGATCATCCACATTATATCTTTTATGAGTTAGACTGTTTTCTCTAAATTACTTTTTTTGAATTTTTGAATTTGTTCATGTTGTAATAAAAGTTCATTTCAATAAATTTTAGTAGTCTTCATTATATTCTAATATTAATTAATATTAATATTTTTCTTTTTTATGATCTATATTAAGCCGCACACATGGTTTTATAATAATGTTCATTGTCCCCCAAGTACATTACTTCCGTTCCTACTTTAAGCTTTTCTCAGTCTTTCAGCCGTACTACTAGATAAGTCTCAACATCGAAATGTAGAGCTCCTCCCTTGCACCTTTCTATTGGGCACAACGTCAGTTGGTAAACCTAAAACATCTATTGCTGCATAGGACTATGTGACGCAACATGTACTCAATGGTGGTCTTGGTATCTTTCATTCGGACGGTTCTAGTCGGACCTCTTTTGTAAATACGTCTCTTCTTTGTTTGATGATACACCAATGGCAGTTTGTCTTCCCCAACATTCTCACTACCCTTGTCAAAGTCCCTCCTCTTGCTTCTCCCAATTCACGCTCTTGCATCTATTATGATAACCGTCATCACGCGCACTTGGGTTACGTTTACGTCTTCTGGATCCTTATTGATCTTTTCTTTCTATTGACACTTTTAATTCACACACTTCTACAACTTTTGGTTAAGCAATGGACTTTACAAATGCTTTCCGTCCTGATATTTTGTTTAACCTCCGTAGTTATATGGTATATTAGTTTGCTCAGTCCTCTCATGTTGCATCTATGGATCATATGTTCGCTGTACTTTCTCTTTATGTTACAACGATCATCCTTTCTTCTCCATATAGCTAGAACCTCTCAATCAATGGTCATTGTCATTTTGTCAGCCAACCCCTCTTCATTCATTTACATTGTCAATTTCAGTGATTTATTCTTGTTTTTACATCCTATCCATTACACTACGACTACACAGCTTAATCAGCATTGGAATCTAGAGTGGAGGGGGAGGGCCGTCCACTTGGGTCTTGACTTTTATCCTCCTTCGACATGAAACCGTCATCATGCACGCTTGGGTTACGTTTACGCCTTCATTTGCATGGGTCTTTACTGAGCTCTTCCTTCCATTCATATTTTTAACATATCACATGGTATTAGTCTAGCGCCTCTTCATTATTTTTATTATAGGTTTAATATCTATTCACCATATTTCGTCTTTCTCCAATATTTGCTTTATATATCATGTGAGATGTTTCATATTTTTTTCCATTTTATTATATTATAGAATTTATTTAAAAATAAATAAAGATCTTTATTTTATAATATAAGGATCTTATTATCCCTTTTAAATATAACTAATTATAATTTTTTTACTCTGTAAATAATAATTATTTTTTCTGTTTATAAAACTAATAAATATTATTTCTAAACTTTTAATGCTAAATCTTTAGGTATGTCTCTATATTGATTCATTGCATGAAAATATATTGGAATCAAAGATGTCATTTCATTAAAAATAACTATTTATAATAACCATAAAATATATAAGTCAAATATGATAAATCATGCACATTATCTATGATGATTAGTCTTTTAAAATTTTTTAAACCCCATTTAGTATTTATTGTTTGGCAAATAAATCCTTAAAGAAAGAATTATAAGAAAAATTCATTTGAACAGATTTTTAATAGGCTTCATTATACTCTAATATTATTTAATATTGTTATTTTCTTTTTGTAAGACTTATATTACACCGCACTTGGTTTTACAATAAATTTCGGTTGTCCCCCCGAGCCGGAGTGTTGGAGTCTTGAGTTGGGTTTGTCACTATGTGGGTTGCCTCTCCTTATATCTCGGTTTTTCTGGTAATAAATGTTTTATGGTTGTATCGTGGTTTTTTCTTTGAGAAGAACAACGAAAAGAAATAAATTTCATTATTTGTCCTATGATCATCGCGATAATGTGTTCATTAATTGCGTATTATCAATTATAATTACAAAGAAAGTGATAAAAAATGAACAACCCACGTATTTCGGCGATGCTGCGTTCACCCACTGAACAGTCCCCGCACACTACGTGTCCGAAGCTGCTGTTGAGTGAAAGTCAAAAGACGCTACAAGAACTTCACGATCACATATCAAATTTCCCTTTGAAGTGGAACCTTCGACCGGAACTCTTTGGAAGTTCGGTTCAAGCTAAGAAGATTGGACCTTGGATAAAGATTCTTGATTAAGCGTTATAATTTATAATTACGAAAATGTAAATATTATAAAGTATATACTCGAGAATATGTTATTTTGTTAACTGTTTGGTTTGAGTACTTTATGATTATCAGGGTTATCTTTTCTTTGTTAATAAACCTGGATATATGTTATGTACTTGTTATATACTTGTACTTATCTACTTAAAAATTATTATTAATTCCATTATAGAATTCGCTATTAGTAAGTCACACTATACTATCAGTTTATCATCCTTTTATGCGCTTTTTGGTGTTTTCTTAGGAAGAAAACACCAAAAATCATCATAAAAGGATGTCATCTTCTTTCTATCATCTCATTCCAAGTTCATAATAATTGCATTTGCTGAAGTTACAAGCAAACTGAGAAATCCGAGAAGATGTAAGTAAGAACTTGACTAGGAAGTGCTTGTGTTTGTATGTCGGTTGAGAGTACTCTCTCTGAAACTTGATTCACTGCTTTGGAAAACATGAAGTTTGGACGATGCGCTAAAAATGTAGAATGCGTTGTTTAGCCATTTGCGTCGTTGCGCGGATACTTAAGCATGGTTACTTATTATTCACCTCAACTCTTCTTTGTTCATTTCTAGTATCGGGTTCCATTATCTTTTCAGAGACAATCAACTATTTTACAGAACCAATGAACTGTTACTCTAGGTTAGTCTATCAAGATTTAGATAATCAAGGTACCCCTTTAACTCGTTCTGAAATAATAGTTTATCATATATATTACAGAAGCGTCTGTCCTGTGAATTAAAGAAGCATCCGTCTAGAAATCGAATGTCTACCACCTGTCTAGAATGTTGACTGAAGTGTCAGATTCGAACTTCCGTGGCTAGATCTCCAGATGGACTATTTTGCCAAGATGATAGACAATATATAGGTAGAAACCATGAAGTGGAAGTTTACATACGAAGGCTCGACTATTTGTGTACTACTGGTGTATAAATAAGAAAAAAACAAAAAGTAGAAACAAAAGGCTCGTAGGCTCGTAGTGCAGTGTTAATGTGTAAAAAAAGTAAAGTTAAAAACAGAAAGTAAAATACAAAGCTCCACTACTCTGTGTACTACTGGTGTATAAAAAAAAAGAAGCCAAAAAGCAGAAGCAAGAGGCTTGTGAACTCATAGTACAGTGTTAATGTGTAAAAAAAGTAAAGTTAAAAACAGAATGTAAAATTCAATAGAACATACTAAACTCACGAGGAGAATTTTTTGGATATCCAACTTTTGGGTTTACAATCCCTTGAGTATCTTAGTTCAGATGAATGAACTTTCCGATCCAATCATTGAGGAGAATTAACCCCCGGATCCAACGCTTGTCTTCTTTCGCAAAGTTTGTACCAAAGTTGATTTAGGATGCTTATTTGTCATAATTACCAAAATTTACATATTGTCAAAATTTTGATACTTGTGATAATTCGAATTCATAATGCTGTAAGAACAATGTCTCTCATTTTTAGTTTTTAGGGTTTTTACTAAATCCATGAACAGTGCTCGCTTTCTTTTCTTCACCCTGGTTCGTTTTAAACCCCTGCTCCTGATACTTAATGTCTGGGTACCCAGTCTTCACTTTTTTGAGACCACTTCCCTGAAATGTGTTCCTCTAGATTACCCAGAGCGATTTGTTCCTGTCCATATCGTTTTTGTCCGGTTCTCAAATCTGACGTGAAAAATAACATTATAAATAAACCGAGAAGTACTATCATTTTACAAAAATATATATTTAATATCAAAAACCAATAATCTACGATTTTAGCTTTTCTGTCCTCCGAAAAGAGCTCTTTCCTTGAAGAGGAATTTTGTTTCAAACACAAGATTAAGGAATATTCTCATTAGAGGCCTTTTATACCAGGCGGGGGTTTTAACCTTGTTCTTGTTCGTGCGCAATTAGTATTTAATTGTGAAGTTAGGGTACTCCGCGCAAGCCTATGCTCGAATAGAGTTTGCAATACGATAAACGACGAACCAGGTTTACCCTACCACGTCTAATAGTCGTAAATTTGATAGACGTGCGTGCACACGGTACAGTCGGGGTATCGACTCCGCCAGTACAGCGTTTCGTACTCTTCTATCTTCAGGGTTTAGTTAGGGTTTAAGGTCATCCCATTTACTGTCACCAGCTTTACCACGTTCATGTCATGTCGATAGACTTCCCGTGGGTTTATGATTCCCTTCTGATTTGTGGATCATCGCGTTGTCAATGGCTGTTTGAATTTCGATGCTGATATTGTAGGAATTTGAAGGCATTGCAATCCGTGGGAGGGTTTTGATAGTAAGGTTGGAACCAGGTGGAACATTGAAATGTTTAGTGTGCGGGGTCGGAGGGTGCTTTGGGCAGGCCGAGCAGCAGGATGAGAAATGACATATCAACAAACTTTACGTCTTTGCAAAAGTGTGGGGTGGGCACTCTCGGCATCGTCGACGTCTTCAGCGAAAAGAGCCATGGTTCTAGCTGCTTCGCCCAGGGTTTTGGGCGTGGGAGCTTTGAGCCAGAGTTTGATCACTAATTCATGGCGGACAGATAGGAGGTTGCAGGTGTCCTCGTTAAGGAGGCAGTCATTGTTTTATAAAGACCGGTGTAAATTGGCAGCATTTGGAAATTCGTTCCCGCATGTAAGGTGCTTTGCAGCATTGAAGAAGAATGCGGGAGATAATTCTTCAGATTCAGGGAATGGAAAGATTGCGAGGGACTCGAACAAAGGACAGGCAGCCGTTAGTGAACTGGGGGAAGATGAAACTTTGGATGACGAGCAGGATACAGGTTTGAGCTTATACTTGCTACGATTTGTGAAGAAGAAGAACTGCGAGTTATACTGCTGACAGAAACCAGCTCCGGAAACCATAGATGGTAGTTGATATGGTTAAACATGTAATTCAGACGTAGATATCCATGTTGACGTCCTACACTAGCTGACCATAACGAACGCTTTGTAATCAAAGCCAGAACTGAAATTTTTTCTGCAATCATTCTGAATGTGGAAGCCAAAGTCTGTCTACACAAAGGGAAAATATCCTGGAAACTCAAATGCCTGCTTGCAGGCTAAAACACGCCATTCTGTTGTCATCTCTATCACCTCTGTTCGCTTAATTGCAGAAAAAACATAGATGTATGAGATTCACGCAGACCGAGTCCATCATGATACATATTAGACATACTTGGAACTCACTTTTGAGCTAAGCGATATAACTTGTACACTCGACTCCAGGCTACACTTGTGGTGCTGCTTGATTGAAGTTAACGGATTTTCACACGGATTTGACTGTAAATTCAGGAGAAGGTCGGCCGCAGGATGCTCGCATTGTGCAGTTCGAATTGCACAGGGAGGCTTCGGAGTCGTATTTGGCATACGCCATGGCTGTGATTGTTGGGCGTGCTCTGCCAGATGTCCGAGACGGACTAAAACCTGTTCATCGTCGCATTTTGTGAGTCTATATCCTCTTTCACTCACCTACAACTTGCTCGTCTTTATCCCGATTTCATGAAATACTACTCCCATTATGCATATGGTACTTTCCGGCGAAATTCCAACTCAGCTTCTAGTGATTCTCAAGAAGTATAGATACGTGGAGAATGAGGAGTATGCAGTGAATTAAGATGCTTTGAAGCCAACCTCCAAAGCATCATTAATTTTCTTGTGATACTGGTACACCTTAGAACTCTGACGTTTGACAACGTAATGGTTCTTACGGGTAAGGGCGAAAGCTGTTTGTGCACCGTAGCTTGTCTGTTTAATGTCCCTTGGAATGACCACGCGTACGGTCTTCGGAGTCGCAGGTTCGCAATGCATGAGTTGGGTTTGAGTTCCAAGAAGCCTTTCAAAAAATGTGCTCGAGTTGTGGGAGAGGTAAGTTCGCCAGTTGATGTTCTTGTGAATCAGCCTCACGTCAACCGTTGAAGTTGTGTTTTGATTCATGGAGTTGAGCAGTTAGCCTCACAAAATTTCTTATTCCGGACGACTTAGTGTGAAATTCGATAGTAGTAGCTCGTGTTCTGATGCAGCTGTTGTCATGGTAAACTATTCAGGTGCTTGGTAAATTCCATCCTCATGGAGACACGGCAGTTTATGATGCCCTCGTTCGTATGGCACAGGTTGGTGACCCTGGGTTATAACGGTTGTATGATGGAGTTGTTAGATTGTATTACGATAGTAAAGTTGTTAATGAACTGCATCGAGTGGACCACACGTACACAATCTTTTCGGATTCCTGTTTACTGTATGTTTCTGTAATGAACTCCTGTTTCCATATGGTACGAACTTCTGATTCTACTGTTAACCCCTGAATATTGCTCAGCGTTGGGTCGTTGTGCATTAACAGAGTTTCTCCTTGCGATCACCTCTTGTCAACGGGCATGGAAACTTCGGATCCATCGATGCCGATCCACCGGCAGCTATGCGCTACACTGAATGTCGGCTACAGGTGAGTGAAGCCTCTCTCTCTAGCGTATTTTGATTCTGTTTTGGTTGCATTATAGGCGTCATGTTTATTTGATTCTTCTTTCCTCTTCATTTGATTGGCGCAGGCTTTATCAGAGTCAATGCTTCTTGCAGACCTCGAGGCAGACACTGTAAGTAGTTCCTCCCACTTTAATCCGCTTCTCTACGCCACTTGACGCGCTAGGTATTACGAATGTTTCTTATGATGTTTTGCGTAGTGAGAACTATGTAAGTGCTGGATTGCCCTTGGTTTACTGATCGATGTCCGTTTGGGTGAATTTGAATATTTTTCTCTTTGTGACTCGACGGTGACTGTGACTCTCTAAAAGGAGTACTGAGATTCTCAGCTGGTTTGTATGGGTGAGTGTTTACTGGCGTGGTTGGGATATCTGTCTGTCTAGCAGGCGTTTGGTCGCTTGTTTGTGTTAGGATGGGAGTTTTGCACGACATTAGACCCTTAAGTTTTCGAACAGGATGTTATTATCGGCAAGAACAGGACAAGGAAAGCATGGTTGGTGTGGCGCCAGAGATTTCATTCTGTAACGTGTATCTCTGAGGGAGATGGTGTTAGAAGTAAACCCAGCTAAACCATCTTCTAGAGCAACTGAGTAACCGAACTTAGAGTGTAAAATATTAATGAAGAAAGCGATCGATTATGCAGGTAAATTACATACCGAACTTTGACAACTCACAAATGGAGCCAATAGTGCTGCCCGCGCGGTTGCCGAACGTACTTCTGAATGGTGCATCAGGAATCGCTGTGAGTGTTAGACTGCTGTCTGCTTATTGACATGTACGTTGAAAGCTCAGAAAGTTACGTTTTCTTCCGTGGCCAAGAATTGAAATATATGAAGGTTTCGACGTTTGTAGAGTTAGATATTAGTTTCTGCGGGAAGCCCAGCAGGATCACTTGATGTTCTAGCGGTGAGTATCTTAGCGGCTGATCCATGGTTTATGTCAAATGTGTTAGGTTGGAATGGCAACAAATATCCCGCCGCACAATCTTGGAGAAGTGGTGGATGCGCTCATATCTCTAATTGGAAACCCGAACGCAACGGTAGCGGTCAAATTCACAGCTTTCTTTTGTGCTTCTATCATAACAGTGCCTATGTTGCTGCTGGCTTGCGCTGAAGAACTTACTTTCTTACGTGTATAGGTTGAAGAACTCATGGAACATATGCCAGGACCTGACTTTCCTACCGGGGGCCAGATTCTGGGAACATCCGGGTAAGACTTCAGATCCAGATGTCCCTCCTTCGATTGTTCAGGACATAGGGACAGTTTGAAACTCCGTTAGTAGTGCCGGACTGCAGCCTAGCCAGTCACACATTCTTCCGAAGATTTCCTCCCTGAATACCTGTCGTTGTTGGAGATATATGAGCGGAGGCATGTAATAATCACTTTCCGACGGGTTCTTTGATCTCAGTTATAATATATGCTACAAAGGAGACGTTAATGAATTCCAGTTAACCTCATGATTTCTTGGCTGCACACCAGATTATTGGAGGTTTACAGAACTGGCAGAGGAGGCTTGACTGTTAGAGGCAAGGTGGATGTAGAAGAACTGGATAAACGTGGAAGCCGATCAGCTATAGTCATTAGTGAGGTAAGGTTGCTGGGCTTTTCATCGATGGGGTACCGGCTTGTCATAGCTTTTCTGTCTGGACCTTGCCTGTCAATGTTTACACAGGAGTAAGCACCTGTATTTTCGGTATCAAGATAAGTCTCGATTGATAAAGCTGACTTCAAGTACGGTTCACGTTCTTGAAACATTTCTCGGACAAGAGTAGAGCTTTTCCTGTCGTCGTCGTACGTCCAGTAGTCTGCCAACATCTCTATACTGTACAATATCGAGGAAATGGCACCTTCTGACTGAGATACATCTGCAGATTCCTTACAAGACCAACAAGGCTGCCCTTGTCGAAAAGATAGCACACCTTGTAAACGATAAGGTAATGCTCTATGGAAGACTTTCTGCACGAAGATGATGTTAGATTGTTTGTGTTTCGTATCCCGGATCTTACCTAGTCGCCGGATTCCTCTCTCATCGTCTGCGTATATCCGTTGAAATTACTGCACCTTTCTTCTAGGTTCGTATATCATGCATGTTTTCTTGTTTTTGCTGCTTTTCTTGCAGACACTTGAGGGCGTTAGTGATATCAGAGATGAAAGTGACCGTGATGGGATGCGAATTGTCATCGAGGTTTGTAGCTGAATCCACTTAGCAATGACGTTTCGAGATTTGTTAGTATAGTTTGGGTTGTCTTTGAACTGGGGGCCCATGCTGCCGAACACCTGTCTTGGATTTGCCTGCCTTGCGAGGTTTTGTGGAATGTTGCAATACAAGTTCTGACGTTCAGGCTCTGTTGCCTGGTAATTTATACTTTAACGCCCGTAGGGGTTCTATCCTTTCGAAGCTCATAGGGTATAGATGGGTCAGTATATGTGCACAATCTAAGTGTCTTACAAACTCTAACTTCAGCGTACAAATATTTCAGCTGAAACGAGGTGCAACACCCGGAGTGGTTGTCAATAACATCTATAAGCATACTACACTGCAGTCAAGGTTTAGCTGCAATATGGTTGGGTAAGCTTGATGAATTCCCAGCCTTTGATAGAGTGTCTAGAATACCTGGTTTAAGCGACATGCGGAGGGTATCGCTTTACGACAGAATGAGCGTGCCGGCATGTTGCAAAAGTTCGAGTGTGCAGCCAACGTCGGACCTGGCAGCTTCTGACAATAATGAATTCGCACTAAGTTGGTCGTTGTGAATACGGTCGGTCCAGGATCGTAAAAGGAGAACCAGTGACGCTGGGCTTAAAGGATCTGCTACAGGTACTTAACACCTTGAATTTTAAATGTAGATTCTTGCTTCACCGTGTTGCGGACAGAGCTTTGTCTAGGAAGAACTTCTATACGCACGGACTGCTTTTCTCATGTACCAAGATATACTCACAGGCGAATCACATATTCTCTCGGAATTCCCCGGCGAATCCCATTCTCTCCCGGACGAATCATATACTCACGGAATTCTTGATAGTACCCTTTCTAGAATGTTGCTAAAACATTCTAAAGTAATTTCAGAAGTTGAAGTTTTTGTCGGTGTGCCCCTCAGAGCAGTCCCCACATGTGGATGTTTTAAGCTAAAACTCAGCACTGCTAAGAATTCCAACCCTTGTTCGCCGTTATACCGCTTGGAACTTCAAAAGTTCCTTCGCTGCGAGAGTATGACACCCCACCTTAGAATGTAGGACGCTGATTTAATCGGGTGCAGAACTTTTTGGAGTTTAGAATTGAAGTTATCGAGAGGCGGGCAAAGTACCATCTTCATCGTTCCCAAGAGAGGGAACACACAGTGAAGGTCAGTATTGAAGCACAGTAATGTTGGACTCTTCGCTGGTACTCCGTATTCAGTTTGGCCTTGCGACCGCGCATTCTCAGGTCTGATATCTACAAATGCGCTTGATCCATTTGTACATTGCGACGTTCTTCTATGCCTGACGTTTGCTTGGGATCCGTATGTTACAGGGAATCTTGATAGGGTTAGAAAATCTTGACAGAGTCGTGACAATCATTCGTGCTGCTAAGGACACCCATGCGGCATCGGAAGGTTTACAGCAAGGTAAGATTTGCTGTAATTTGCGCTCCACATGTTTCCTGTCTAACTTACACACGTTGCTGTGTGTACTTAGCTTGGCTAATTGCGTGATACCCCTATAATAAAGAGTGGACCTTGAGCATATCCCATTCTCGACGTATGAAGATAACTTACACACGTTAGTTCCACAAAGGGTTTTAGTGTCGAATGAATCACCGGCTGTTCGTGTTTATGGATGTTCTGTTTGACTGGGGTTAGTAAGTTGTACTACTACGAACTGTTAGTCCTTAGATATCTTAACATCTTAGAAAGTTGTACAGACAGAGGCCTTTACACTGACGTATACGAAACTCACCGTGTGGGAAGAATAAGTTTGTAGTGCGTCCATAGCCCTCTGGATTTGGCCCTTGGAGAGGACATCGGTGCAGGAAAGTTTGGCAACGTCCTTGCAGTGAAAAGTACTTTGGCCCAAAAGGTTGCTCATGTAATTCTGCTATGGGATTTTTATGGAAATTTGCAGAGTTGGGAGTTTCACATGCACAGGCCGATGCACTTCTAGGCATGCCCCTCCGAAGACTCACTAGCCTTGAAGTAAGTACAAATATTGCTTTCTTGCAGAACAGTTCCTCTGATATTGCTTTTGATGTGTTCTTGATCTAGCTGCATCCTTGCGCCCGTCTATCAGTAAAGTCCAATCTTTTCCGCCCATTATATGATGGTGTGAAGCATCGCATCATACACGTAATCTGGCACCTTTGTGGATTGAAAATTGCTGCAGTGTGCTGTTGATGAGCCGTCTGTATGATTGCTTTTTGTGCAGCGTAACAAGCTTCTCGACGAACAAAAGGAGCTAGCCGCGGAAATTGTTGAGTTAGAGCTGCTTCTACATAGTAAACAGCGGGTCCTGCAGGTACTGAACGCTCTGATCGCTGGGGTTTCGATTGTTGTTTACATTCGACATGTGACGGACAGTCGTTTGTTGTTGTATATATGAGGCTAAACCTCGCGAACCTGATAGGTGTCTATCTGCCGATGGAGCTCAGATTACATTTTGTAACGCATTGCTGTTAGCATCCAAAGCAGATCGATATTGGCCCAGTCAGTGAGAGATGCGCTGTATCTGCAAGTTTCGATCTTATCAATGCTTTAGTTTGCATGTCGCATTTTAAATGAGTTTGAAGATGCAGATGATAAAATAGACGTGTGCTTAGAGATTCTGGTAGTCGTAGACAGAGTGTTGAAGGCGAGTTAATGAAGGAAGCAGGTTGTATCTTTCTGAGCGGTACGTTGGTGACTGTATGTTATTATATTGCAGATAATAGAGAAAGAAGCCTTAGCGTTGAAGAAAGAGTACGGAACACCTCGTCTGACATCTCTTGAGCAAGGCGGTGACGGAGAAATTAACGACGTTGATGTTATCGCAAATGTCGAAACGTTAGTGGTAGGGGACTGATATGCTTGTCCGAAATATGCAGTCTTTATCTCGTATGGATACACGGGCTGTCACTTTTCACCACTCTTTTCATGAATAACCCACCACTTAGGCAGAGTCCTAGTCAAAGGCTCTGCCTAATTTTGTGTTTTTGTAGTAATCTACATGATCAAGCTTTTACATTGTTCTGACATACAACACCACGCAGTATCTAGTCAGGTTCAGTCTCGTTCTGTTCTCGATATTCTTACATCTCGTCTTTTCTTGCTGTAGACTTTGAGTGAAAAAGGATACATCAAACGAATGGCGCCCGACACTTTTACTGCCCAAAATCGCGGGACGGCTGGCAAGTCTGCAGGGAGGCTGAGGAACGATGATGCATTATCACGATTCTTTGCCTGTCGAACACATGATTATGTCTTATTCTTCAGGTTTGAGTATTCCCATTTTCTGTTCAACATGAAAGCAAGTTGGATCACAGTAGCGCGAGGTTGAAGTACTCGACGTGCTCATTTTAAGGACTCGTCGAGCAACCTGTATCGCCGTAACCGTGGGTGGTTATGTTCCATGTTCGCCCTGCAGTAAAATGTTTAGAAGGAACCCTTCCGTAATAAGTGAGTATGTGGGATTCTTCGGTAGCTATTAGTCCTCATACGCAGACTGCCGTTGCAGCGAGCGTGGAGTTGTCTATTCAATTCGGGCGTATCAGATACCAGAATGTTCTCGGACTTCTGCAGGAAATCCTCTGGTTCAGGTATGGTGTACATACGAAGACTATGTCTGCAGAATTTACAGATCTCACTTGGTGTGAGGTTGGGATGGATTTGGTACCCTACCTGCCTCGACGTTTATCGGGCAGTAAGAATAGGATGGGTGATAACAGTAGCCAACAACCTGCTGATCAAAAACGAATAAATGACTCAGTCGTCGTCGAATGGTTGTGACAGATACTTCCCCTTCCTCCTGGGGAGAGGATAACTTCGGTTATGTCTGTTGACGAATTCGCTGAGGACCAGTACCTTGTGATGCTTACCACCGCCGGATATATCAAACGGACTGCATTGTCATTTTTCTCGGCTATACGCCCGACTGGGATAGTTGCAATCCAACTGGTCAGTTCAAATTCGCAGTGATGGATGAAAGCTCATTAGGCCTATATAGCTATGGAATTTAATCACATCTAGTCTTGAGCAGAAGATAAGGGCAAACTGAATTTCTGGACGTCTATTTTGTTCTCATAGTATGCGTTGTCTGTTCTGATAAGTGAAGTGCAACGGACACTGTTGTTTCAGGTACCCGGAGACGAGCTGCGGTGGGTGAGGCGAGCTGTTGAAGAAGACGAAGTGGTCATCAGCTCCGAAGGTGGCATGCTTGTTCGAGTCTCTTGTGACAGTGATAAGGTGCTCTTGGTTTGTTGCGCTTTTTGTTGGCTTTAGAACTTTCGTTAAAGATACAGTAGTAAAACCATTGTCTGGAGTCAAATTTGGGAAGTAGAGCGTAAATACCTGACATTAACCAGGAAGGGAAATCAGGAAATTGTTCCAGGACATGGCTGTTGTTTTGAAAACATTTGACACCGGTTGGTTGGTTCGATCTAGAGTTCTTCTGGTTATTGGAATCGTTTCACCTATCGAACATAGTGCCTTCTGACTAATTTGTTGCCACTACTTAATTTGTACACCTCCGGTAAAGGGTTGCGACATTCTAGTGACATTGGTTCTTCCTTGTGTTTAGTTACGAGCACGTGGAAGAGCCACAAGGGGGGTGAGAGCGATGAAGCTGAAGCCTGGTGATAAGCTAGCTGCTATGGACATCGTCCCTGCTTCTCTGTTGAAAGAAAGCAAAGGAGCCAAGTAAGGACTTGCTGCTTGCTGCGTCGTAGCCTGTGCTTAATCTTATCTAGACAGATCCAGCCTAGATCAAGATTCTTAGTGAGCTGCCATTTGTGGTCCCAGATCGTGTTATAGTATGGGCCAAATGAAGTATTGTTTCGATCCCTTGTCTTGCATATAGTTGTTTCGTTGTCATGTGTGTCCTTCAAGTATTCGTAACGATTGTTCAACGCAGAAAATGTTAGCTACTGTTCCTGATTGTTCCTTGGGGCTTGATTCAGAAAGGAGAAGTGGGAGGAACCTTGTCTTCTTTTTGTTTCGAAAAACGGCTTTGGTAAAAGAGTAGCAATTAGCGCTTTCTCCACTGGAACACTGGGCCGCGTGGGCGTCATTGGTTGCAAGGTTTAACAACCTACCCAATTATCTTTTCCTTGAAAGGAAGTTTCAGAGGGCCATTGAGCCGGAACTCCTGAAGTTGGTTTTGTCCAAAGTCTAGTAATTGTTTTGTCATCGTCGGCAGTACAGATCTCATGATTATCCACGCCAAAAAGTTGCTGCACTTCCGGCCTGTCTGACAGTTTACTTTGTTTCACAGTTGAAGAAGGGTGATTCAATAGCGTCTTTGTATGTTTCCGGAGGTAATGCTCTTGCTTCAGGAGAAGTGCCTTCTTCTTTAGCCTTTATCTCATGTAATTGAAGTTGTTGCATCGTTCGATGAGCTCTCAGAAGTTCTGTATCCTGTTTTCACAGGGTTTATACCTGTCGACTCTCGAATGTGCAGTTTTAGGTACAGATGGGCAAACTGAAGAGGAGGTAGTGGTGGGAAGTCATCAAGGTATACTTAACAGACTAAGAGTCCGAGATATCTCTGTACAGAGCCGTACTGCGAGGTAAGTGGACGTTTCTGATTTTTTAAGGGAGAAAATTCTAGCGGCCCTGGTTAGTCATTTGAAGAAAGCTGTCGTTAAATCGGAAGCCTGTCAAGGAACCTCGTGTGGAAGGAAGGTTGGGAGATGTACATCAGCGACAACACCTTCTGTCGGCCAGAGACTGATCACATTGATTCTGGTTTTAAGTTACTGGGTCGATACTGTTTTCTAAGTGCTTCAAATAACGAAGGGTCTTTCTTCTGCAATGTCTAACCTGCTTTGCGGACCTGTGGTAGAGGTGTGAGGATGATGCGACTCGAAGAAGGGGATGAAGTGAAGTCTGTATCGCTGGTGACTAGCCACGACGACATTGCTGAAGAGAGTAATAGCCCCTCAAGGGAACCCGTATCTGTATAGTATACATCCAGCGTTTGGAGGTCTGTAGCATGCAACATCTCACTACAATCATTTTTGTCAGCTACTATCAAACTTTTACATTTAGCGTGTTAGTTTCTTAGCACGTACTTGACAGGAAGCGCCAAGTGAGTCTTCTAGGAACGTTGTAAAGTTACGCGATTACTGGAAACAGTTAAATTTCTTACCTGAGTGTCTCTCGTTGCCATTTTGATGAGTTGACGAATTCTCTCTACAAAATTTTGTACATCTTCTTGTAAAATACTAGAAGTGAAAAGAATTCATAATATTAGGATAGGTCTTAGATTTTACGTTTTAAATACCAAACATGAGTTACGGAACATGCCTGTCCAGGTGCAGGTAGTCCGCATCTTCACAGACATGTCTATTTCACCGAGTCTCTCTCCGAGCAAAGTCTTACGTCAACTAAAAAAATAAAAAATCAATTTTTTATTGGGCGGACGACGGGAATTAGCTCTTTTCTTTTGACACGATGGTTTTATAGATACCAAAAACACAAACGTGATTCCGTCAGCTAAAGGTTGAATAATCCTAAAGAAAGTATTCTAAAATTGATTCTAAAATTATTATGTGTCTCTCGTTGCCATTTTGATGAGTTGACGAATCTTCCAGTTAGTTCTTTTGTCGTCAGTGTCATCAACCTACGTTTTCAGTGTCACCACCCTACGTTTTCAAACACCTCTGTTCACTTAACAACCATTAGATGTTGCGTTCAACAGTTACTGAACGTTAAAAGCGTTTGTTGTCCATCTGATGCCACTCTTTATCTTATGTAACCAACGTTAGCTTAACGTGGGGAGTTGCAGCTAAACTTTCCTCTTTAAATGGATAAGCAATGCGTTCATATTGTGTAGAACCGGAAGAAGCGAGTCCAGAACACTCGCAATGAGCTCCTTGGGGTGCGTTTCGTTCGGGAGTTAAACTGTCACTCTGTCTCATGCCGCAGTTTCTTGTAATTCTAAGCGTGTGGCTTCAAGTCTTGAAACTCACTGTCAGTTGGGTCCTGACGTAGTTAGAGGAGAGTATGTTTTCGAACTCAATTGCAGTTAATCGCTCTGGCATATTGATAAGACTATACTCAAGCGGGCAACTCACGACATTTTGATTCAAAACACTCTTCGGCAAGTAAATCTGCTATGACTACTACGGAGACTTCGGCAAGTAATAGTGCGATGACTACTACTTCTGGAAAGGAAGTAGCTGAGAACAGCAAAATCATGAACAAATACTACTCGACTCAACATATCTGAAACGAAGAGGGTTAAGTATGACTACAGTTGTCTGTAGAGGACGAACTTCAAGCGGTACGTCACTAATTTTCATGAAAGGTGCCCGTGTATTAACACAAGTGATCTGAAAGCTTCAAGACACCTAAATCCACGAGGTGTATGATAAGTAAGGTAAGATGGCATACCGGCCGTCCATACCTCTGTCACATCCAGGATTCATGCTCAATCTGTTCACGGTAGAGTGACCATTTCGAGCGACTAGAGTTTAGTATTTCTCCATGCCTACATGGATCGAAAGCAACACAGAGACACCCTTGGGAACAAACATGAAACGAGCAAACGCAAAGCGAGGACTGGTTTCTAAGATAAGCTTCCAGACGGCAGAGACCAGTGTGTAAATTAGAACCCATTAGATAAAAGATTTCAATCTAACTAAATTTGCCAGAAAATACTGAAAGTAACAAAACCAATGAAAATGAACATGGGGAGTAACAGGGGGATTCTAATGTAAAGCTCTTCCAAATGAGCAAAAACATTATGGCCTCGCAGAGTTACCAATTTTCTCAAATTGCCACTTCACAAAAACCTTTACAACGTCTCAACTTCTACCGCTTCAAGCAAATCGCGTCCACCTACACTGTCTTTTACTATGACTGATTCAGCTTCCTGAAGCTGGCTGAGGGCCACCAAAATTGACTTCCGAGTTTAATCATCGACTCGTGTCCAGGAAACAAATTTACTATACAAATGAATGCTGAATGAACTACTACTACCACTACTGCTACTGAACCGAAACGATAAAAGCAAGAAACAAGAATCTGCTTACTCTGGCAAGGCTTTGGCAGCATTCTCGTAACCCGCATCGATATTTCTGACAGGACCTTTGAACCACTTCCTTGCATCGACTATCCACCAAAGCATAACTAGCGAGAGAACAGCAGCCAGGGCGATGGGAGCGTAGTTAAAAGTGTCCCATGCCAAAGGGTAGTAAGTAGGGAGAAGAAATACGGAACACGTGTAGCAGATCCACAAGAAGGCAACCGTGCAAACACCTCGGCTTGCCCTTCCCAGAAAGAAAGGACCAGGATGGAAGTTGCTCCTCGGCATAACGATACGACAGAAGATGGGCACTGCATAACCCCCAACCCATCCGATAGTGCAGACCGAAGTGATTGCAGTAAACACCACATTGATACCTAATATAGGCAGCCCTAGCAGGGCTGCTAAAAATGCGGAGAGCCATACAGCGTTTGCAGGCACTTTATAGACCGGGTGCACTTTCCTCCAGATTCTGGAACCAGGAATTCCTCCATCACGAGACAGTGCGTAGACCTGAGGCATGACGGAGCACTCGTACATTAGCATTAAGAAACAGAACAAAGCTGCATAAGCTGCAAGAAGTTTTGGTCTCTATTATAGCTGTTAGGCAAGCGATGCCATAAAGAGCACAGAGTCTAATGAGTTCTGATGAAGGAGGAAGATGAGATGACAAAAGGTTGGGATTTCCGTCCTCAGCAAGAGTTAGGATACTCACAACACGAGCAGCGCTTGTGGTGATGGACAGACCTCCGAAGAAGAACGAGCCCCAGATGATACACAGAAGAAGGATAGCCCCAGTACCACTACCATACCGGCCATTGAAAGCATCATACAGGATTTGGGCAGGAACGAACCCTCCTGCAGTCTCATTCGTACTGTCAAAAAGATAGGCTGGATCCTGCACATAACGCAACCAAATGCCTCTTGTAAGTCGAGCACTTACTCTGTACGTACCACGTCTTTTCCTGTATACTGTGGAAAAAGATACAGTTTTGAAACAGACCACAGGAACCAGAAAGCAACAGAGATACATGTCTTCTTGTCTCATTACCTGAATGCTGAAGGTCAGAGCTAGTATAAACGCCCATCCAAATACTGTGATTAGACCGATACTGGCTAGAATGGCAATCGGGCCATTTTTGTCAGCGTTTTTGGTCTCCTCTGTGAGATGCGCAGCCGCATCATAACCGTATAGTGAATACTGGCTGACCAAAAATGAAAGAATTACGGCGTATGCACTGGAGTGGATACCAGTGATAGAAGTTGTTTTCTCAAAATGCGTGAATACATATTCGGCTGACTGAGTCGTAGGTGCAACCAACGGCAGCAGAATAACTATGACTCCACCTCCTACCACCTGGATAGAACCACTTCTCAGATATCAGCATGATAGAGTTGACAAAGCGTATAACCTCACACTCTTTGAGACTACATTGAAAACTGACGCTGGAAATGATGTGTTCCTTCCTGTTATTGAACACTTTCTTTTCAGACAGTGGTTTTCTTTACTTAACAATTTCTCGTCCAGCCAGAACTTTTTTCTTAGCATCAACAAGTTCTAAAAATTACCACCCGGCTCAGCATGCAGCTGATAACTTCTACTTATATTTGCAGCTAAAGGTAAACCAGCGTTCCTTCTCTTGAATTTGCTGCTTCTTTGGCTATCTTTCAGAAAGTCAAATTAATTCACATAACAATTCTTGAGCTGCAATTGCTTCCCGAGAATGCACATGAGCTTGCGATGCCATCAAGGGATCAAGAAACTTGCTTTTGCAAGCACATTTCTCGTTTTATCGGTTATACATCAGGACATTGAGCTCTTCAGCAAACACATTCCGTGCTCTTGTTATCAAGTTTATGAAATTCGAAGAAAGTTCAGACCTGCCAGTAGATTGAGACCATGTCGATGATGGCGATAACGTTGAGTGCGAAAGTATTAAGAACAGCCCATATCAAACAAAATCCAAGATATATCGCTAGAAACACTCCACGTGGAGCAAAGTAACCTCCATCTTTGTTCGTGCCCGTTGACAAAAGAATAATATTCTGTAGTGTTTGAGCTCCAGCATAAGCCTGAAAAAGCACGAAGTGCGTGCTTTGAGATTTCTGAATAAGGTTACAAGAAAGTCTGACTTTTGCACACAAGACAAACAGGTTGAGCGAAAACTGAGCCTCGAAAATGTCACCAGATGATCACAGGAAAAATGACAACATGCCACAGTAATGATACAGTACAAATCATCTTCTCCTAGAAGGTCGAGAGTCTACCATTTTCAACGACTATCAGCAAACGTGGGGAGTCAAAGAGGGGAAAGTACGCAGCAACTTATCAGAAGCATCTAGCCAATACCTGAGTTCCAATTCCAGCGATCAAGCCGATGGTTTCGAGCCAAGCACAAACCCAAGACGCCAGAGGTCCGTACTTTGGACCAGCCAAATGTGCTGCCCAAAAGTACAGAGATCCAGTTGTCTGAAATTCAAGAATGGTGACATCCAATGTTAGTGATATCGCTTCAAGTCATCCCGTCATCGAGAACCATCTCTTGAACTGGAATATCATGAGAAGCATGTGACACTATAAACACTCGCTCTCTCAGAACAACATTAACGTACAGGGAAAGAGGAGCAGATTTCCGCCATGGCTAGGCCGACGAACCAGGTGAAGAATGAAACGATGACCCAACCCCATACCAGCCCCGCTGGTCCTGTGTACGCAAAACTGCTTCCGTACAAAGGAACAATTCCTGTGAACAACGTCATGGTGGAGAATGCGATGGCCAAGCACTTGAAGAGTGTCTGCAACGACCACGAAGCAAGAAACATAAGTGACATCCACCACTGATTTGATCCTTCATTCTCCCAGCTCAGAACCTGAGACTCTTTATACAGCCGAGATACATACAACCAAGAAGATATAACTCCTGCCTATCTTGGCACGTAGTCTGACGATCCATTACTGGCCTTCTCAACCTATATATCCGGAGCTCCACTTCAAATCTCCAATCTGACGTTCTCAGTTCGAGTTGAAAGTCATCAAAAGAGAATGTTACGCTTTCAACTGCTAATCCAGAAAACTTATTCATGCAGAGAGTGGAAGTCCATTTAGATATGGCCGTCAGCTCTGAAGAGTCAATCCCGACTCGAAGGTATGCATCAGGACCAAGGAGAAGCTCTGGTAAGCAAGGTTCTCAAAACTGAGGCTGAAAACAATTGTGGTAGACACAACTCCAGCCACTGGCAGCTGCAGGGAATTCCGTGAATGTGTTGTTGAGCACCAAGTATGCGCTCAATTAAGGAAGTAATAACCTCACTGAGCCGAATATGAAGTTGCGGATTGTCAAGACTGAAACCTGTCCCTAATTCAGAGGCAGACCTTGTTCACAAAATAAATTCTCCTGATCATAACCTGGTCTTAGAGCTCTTCAGATAAGCCACCAGATCAAAACTGTTCATTGCACCTATGGCTGCACCCCAGAATGCCCTTGTTAAGAATTTTGAGAAATCGTAGGGAGTGTTGTAAACATCTTCAAATTCCAGTTCCAGTTCCAGTAGGGATTCCATCAGTACTTAGAACTCCGGACACTCGGACGAGCTCATCTGCTCCACAGAGCTGTGTGATCTCACTTCATACCAAAACTGACTCGAACCTCATCTTTAGATTCGGCTGCCAACAAGAATCCTCGACTAACCCATCCATCACTGAACGCACCATTTCTCGCTTGAGTTCTTGTTTGTAACCCAGTTGATTCAGACGGCGCTCTCCTGGGTCCATCTCGACTTCAATTCCACCGGCCGAGCCGTTGCCCGTTCTTTCGGAGCCCATGGGAGCAGCCTCCGCCATTCTCTTTCGACCTTCAGGCAGCAGAAATTCCCTCTCAGCCTCCTTCAGAGGCAGCTTAGCAGTTTGAGAGGAGAGCGCAGAGGCCCAAGACTCATGCTTGTTGCTCGCATTGGAGTCGACGGAAGTGGCTAATAATGACAGGAGAGGCTTACTATTATACTTGTCCTTCGAGGGCGGAGGAGATGGAGAAGAAGCCATTCATAAGAAGATCTCCAGCTGCTGGGATCCGACCGGCTGACGAAGTGGATGGAAAACGGACAATCAAGGCACTTCCGCTAAGAAACAAAAGCTCCAATTGCGGCTCCACTTCTCGACCGTTCCCCCCTGCCCCCCGCTCTGTCTCTCTCTCGCTCTCTCTCTCACTCGATCGGTGCTGAATTCGGCAATTCCTTGCCGATTAATTCTTGCTCTGTGTACTTTCTCAGAAAGCAGCGAAGCCAACTGTCCGCTCCTCTCTACCTTCGCTTCACACTTCTCTTCTTCACCCCTCGAGGACGACTCTCAGGGGGGAACGACTCATTCTTCCATCAAACCTACCGGCAATTGGCAGAATCGAGGCCAGCTTCGGGCTTCGGGCTCCTGTCCCGGACACCTGGCAGTTCAGGGGGTGGTGCTAAACTAGCTAGTCGTCACCAACAGGTAGAGTCTTGCCAATACCTTGACAGGAACCGGCCAGACCGTCCTCTAACTCGTAGCTTAATATAATAATTTTAGTTCTATTCAGGTCAACTGAACCTTTTCTGGTATCCTGAACAACATGGAAAGTTTCAAAGGTGTTAATATTGGTAAAGTGGCCGTATGATAATTGCGAGTGGATGGGACAAGTACTTTCTTGTCCCATTCGCTCGCAAAATCCGGAGAAATATAAATGAAGAATTTACTTATTCCTCAGAAAATTTATATGTAATAGTTTTCCTCCTCGGCCGGGATTGGCTCCGACTGGGCAATTATTAGAAGATTAATATTTAGCTATTTACCGAATTGAAAAGTATTTTCTTACATAATGCAGAGAAATAGAAGAAAAGGATACCTGAATTTCCGAATAGCTTGTACGTTATGGAACAATAAATCTGCTACAGCTAACTGTACATTCATACTTGGAACTGGAAAATACGTATTCATAAAATAAAATAAAAACGATGAGAAAATAAAGAGCGGGTAAAAGTCACTGAAACAGAAAATTGCCTCCATTAACAGTTTACCAAGCGAGAGTCAAATGCTATACTGTGTCGTATATTTGTTCGATGGGGAAGAAGTTACCAAAGAAGCAGACGTTGCGAAGGCCACTGAAATTATTTAACTAAAGCAGAAGAACAGTTTCAATTTTAGTCTTTGCTTTTAACGTGGACAGAAGTCAAACAGGTAGTTACCCATATAGTTTCTTTTATCTGCCGGCGCCGAAGTCGGGCGGCAGGCAAAAGCTTCCTAATGGGGGACAAGCTCCGCACCGGCTACCGGCTTACCACACCTGCTTCCAGTTGGGGTTTAGTGTGAAGTTTTTACTTGTACATCCCCATTTCTAGGAGTGACGTAATTTTAAAGGAAAAATCTAACATAATCGACAAGAGGGGAAATACCCCAGCGTGGGATAGAAAGTGAGACCACAAAAGAAAGGATCCAGAAGGAAACTTCAAAACATTAGCTATGTTTAAAATACTGTTAAATCTCTTTAACTAAAGAGAAATTCAAATTGACTCTCAAATGCACCACATCTCTCAACGGATAAAGAAAATATTTTTATTTTATTCTTATTAATGATATATCATTCTAACGATAAAGTAATATTTTAGAGTTCTCCATTTGCATAATGATAACGAACTCAACATATGAATAAATTTTGGATGTTAACGAACTCAACATGTTAGTAAATTTCAGATGAAGATATGCGAATATTTCAGTCGTAAAGTGAAAAAATCACATAAATATCTATATGTAGTAATTATAAATTTTCCTCTCTATAGCTGAAAAAGCTCCATGTTATGAAGTAAGTAAAGACTTATGAACATAAAAGTCACCCTATCATATATATAAAAATATATCTACCACATATGTAACTTCTTCATGGCTGAAATATAGATCTATTTGTCATCAAATGATCCATGGAGGAAGAGGAGAGGAGACCCTTAACTTATTTTCTGCACATGACTAATGTCTCGTATGTTCTCATGTTCAAGAAATGATATCAGAAAGATGTGCTTTGGCAATAAAAACACCTTGGTCGCAGTTACATCCCGAGATATTCATATTCTAAGATTAAGACAGTTACATCTTGAAGAAGCATGTTATAATGTAAGACGAGGATACGATACACAATCGAGGAAAACAAAGTTTGGGAGTTGAGACTAAGTCAAGCATCCGCACTCTAACCTCGCAAAAGTGAGCTATACTATGATAATCTAATTAGAGAAGAGAGATAACAAAAAAAACTATGACTGAAAATCCTCTAGAACGAAGATGTCATATCTCTAACAAGCACCTTGAAGGGAATCAATAGAGAATGAGTCGAAGTAAACTTATCATCTCTACACTGAAGTAAGCTATTTGTAAGGAGGGAGACTCTATTATATGCAGAACAAACTCTTGAGTAGTGGACATGATCTACACAAATATTCAAATTACTATTCAAGAAAACCAAAAGAAGATCTACGTCACCATGTCTACAAGATCAAGCAACTTGCTCCTAGCCAAAACTCATGATCTGTTAATAACTACAAAAGCTTTCAGCAAGCCTTGATATAAACCACTCCAAACTATTGAGGAAAGCAAGAGATTGTGATACACACCTCTAAATTAAAAAATATTTTTTAACAAAGCAAGAAAATAGTATAGAGAATGTTATATAAGATCCTCAAGTTGAGATAAGAAAAGAAGAAGTTCAATAAACTCCAATCGATATTTTTTGAAAGAGAAAAACTCAAATGAACCAAAAATATATCCAAAACCCTGATTTTTCTTGTCCGGTTTCTCATGGATCCAAAGACGGAGCAATGTTCACATATATGTCACGTCAGTTTGGGCCCCTCGGCTAGGTTGACCGAGTGCGAAGTGGCGCATCCCGGTAAGGCCGTTAGTGCCGTTAGGGCGAGTTGGGGAGAGAGCCCACTAGGGGTAAACTTCGCAGGTAGGGCTTGGAGGCCTTAGTTCTTTGAGTTGAGCCTTCAAGCTCCAGGCTATGGTGGATAGTCTAGTTGAGTGTAACCTGGATTCTCTTCGCGTTTAGAGTGGGTTTGGCTTGACCGTTTGTGAGTAATCCTTGTTGTGGTGTTGGAGATGGTAATCTCTGTATTCAGATTACTCAAAGAACTCAGTGCAGGTCGAGGCGGAGTTCAGTAAGAGCTCGCAGATCTGAAATTGGAAATCGTCCGCTGGTATCTTCGGGCGTTGTTGTTCGTGGTTGATTGTTTGGAGCTGTGATCGAGGTGTGTGGGCGCCGTGCTACATTGCTGTCGCAGATCGATTTGCTGTTGATTGGGGTCGAGTGGAGATTTCTGTCATGCGGAAGCGCTGCAGAAATTTTGCGGAATGTTCTTGAAGTGTGTTGTTGGAGCCGGACTGCGCGTTTGGGCGTAGCAGCTGAAATACTTGTCAATGTCGGGTCGGAGTGGACTCTTTGGAAGCGCATTGGAGAGACGATTCTAGCGCACTAAGTTTCGTGGAGTTTGGCCAAGGATTGAAGAAGTTCTGGCATGTCGAAGTTCGCTGCCGTGAAACCCGCAAGCACTAAAAGGCTAGTTACGTCAGATTTTGGCTCAATTTCGTGAGGAAACTCGAGTTTAGTAGTTGTTTTGTGTGTGTGTGCATCCGCGAAGTGTGTGTGGTGCATTTGCGAATCTGTTTTGGTGGTGTTCGGGTTGGATTAGGAGGTTCTTGCTGTTTACGTCAGATTTTGGTCACCCGTGTGCACCCGCAAGCTGTTTTCGCTGTTTTGGAGGCTGTTTTGGTGCAATCTTCTGCAATTCGAGGTGGAGCCGAGCCTCTTCTGGTGTGTGTGTACCTGTTCTACTCTACTTCAAGCGGAGAGTGAGCGGGAGTGTCGAGGTGTTTAGAGGCTTCGAGGAGCAGAGGTGCGTGAGTGCGGAGGCGGAGCTGAGCTGAGCCTGAGCCTGAGCCCGAGCTCGCGCCCGCCGCAAGCCAGCTTGCTGGCGTGCGTGAGAGAGGTATCCAAGTTCTAGTGTGTGGGAAGGGTAAAACCAGCTGGTCACCCATCCCAACACTATTTCTGGACCTGGACTCCTGACTTTTTAGTCTTAGCTTTGGCTTTACCACTAGACCAATAGCTCTTGGTGTCCTACAGGGATGCGTGCAAGTACTTATGGACTTGTTTAAGGTAGTAGGAGACCTTCTCGCACGTTCCTAGAGGAGTGGTAGGGCGACCCCATAGTATTAGGGGCAAGCTATAGTTGTGGTAGTGTTTGTCTATACCGTAGAGACGCGTATGTAGGCAGTTGGTGGCAGTTGTCTTGGGTGAGCTAGTAGAGCTACCACGTGGATGTTTTTGGAGCTACTAGAGGTGTGGACATCTAGTTAGTGACCTCCAGTATCAGTTACGACAGTTGGTGACCATATATTGTGCATGTGGTCACCGACGAGGAGACGTCAGTCCGGGTGGGGCTGGATTTCTCTTTATGTGAATGTTTGAGTGTGGAGGGTTATCGTTTGGACTTCTTGTGGTTGGAACCCCTCCATATTCTGCTTCCTGTTTGTGCGCCGCGTTTGCTTGTGTTGGCGCTTGATTTCCGGAGTGAGTTCACTCCAGTGTGCTGTCGGTAGTGAGGCTGGAGTTGCGGACCAGTCAGACTACCTTTGTCTCTCTCACGGTGCGGTTGGAGTGACGACCAACAGACCGTGAGAGGCTGCCTGTGGTGATGGCAGGTACAGGTTGCCCTTACCTTGACCGTCATAGTAGGGGATAGGTGAGTTCAGTAGGAGCGGAGTTAGGCAAGTGGTGGTTACGGTGGTGACGGAGATTGCGACTTCCGGTTGGGGAGTGTGCTAGCGGGATTCTCTCATCACGGAGTTCTCGGGAGGTTCAGGTGGGGACTTCTTCGACAGTGGGTATACACGGAGTGGGGTGAGGTACCGACTACCTACACCATTGCCGTCAGTTGTTCCAGAGGACGAGTCAGACGCAGACAGCGCGTTTTCTGGTGGTGAGTCTAGTGTCACCACACCGTTGTTGTGGGACATGGACAAGATCTATGGGGCCACGAAGGGGCCTCGACGTTACTCGGGTACAGTTGGTACCATTGAGCTGGATGACTTCATCCAAGAGTTCGACAGTTGGTGCGATCTGCAGCAGATGCGGAACCCACAGCTGTTTACACCCTTCATGGCGTGGAAGGGTTTGTTCCAGCACTTGGAGGGATCGCCGATGGACGATTATCATGAGTTCAGGCGAGATTACAGTGTTGAGATCGAGTTGTGGAGACAACATTGGTCTCCCAACTACGTTTCTATCACTACTGGCGCAGTTTCGGGAGGCGTAGCACCTGCGAGTTCGGGTGCCAGTAGCAGTGGTACAGCCGCAGGTGACGGAGTACCTACTACCAGCGGTGCGTCCACAGGTAGTGGAGCAGGTGGTAGTATGAGCGGGATACCACCAGGGTTTAACCCTGTGGTTCAGTTCTTCCAATGTTTGAGGAAGAACTATCAGGGTGTGCGGACCGACAAGTTGAGGAGTCTGCAGGAGTTCCAGCGGAAGACTGGAGAGAGCATACGCGAGGCATTTACTCGCATGAGGCGGTTGATCAGCGTTACCCAAGGGGTGACGGAAGCACAGGCAGTCCAGTTCTGGTATGGGATACTAGACCGGGAGCTGCGTAGGAGAGTTAGAGATGCTACTCTTCTTAGAGATACCGCTCTGACGTTGGCGGTTGTCTTTAGTCTGGCTGAGCGGATTGAGCTCAACATGGTGGAGGAGAGGGTGGTGATTGCTGGGTTCAGCAAGGAGACACCACATGGAGCGACCACCTCTTCTCGAGGATCACAGGCTACGCAACAGCGTGGTGGTGGTGGTGGTGGTAAGGATCGTGCAGAGCAGTCACGATCGCAGAGAGGTGTAGGAGGATCTGGTGGGCAGAAGCCCATGCCGTCCTTCTCTAGTCAGCAGCAAGCGGGTCCTTGCTGGACGTGTGATGGTCCTCATCAGCAGAGGGACTGTCCACAGAGGAGAGGTTATGAGACGTCAGGGACATCAGGGACGTCTCCAGCAGTACCTAGGCAATGTGAGCATTGCGGACGACCTGGTCACAGTAGTGACCGTTGTTTTGATCTCCATCCCGAGTTGCGGCAAGAGAAGGCTGATCGTGGACGAGGCGGAGGAGCTCAGGGAGGCCGTGGTGGTCGAGCTGGAGGTAGAGGTCCAGCACCTGGGAGAGGACCGATCGGTCCACCGCCTGCTACGACGTCAGAAGCAGGTATGGCTGCTCGGATTGAGCAGTTGGAGCAGAGGATAGCTAGTATGGCTATGGCTCAGCGGAGATCGGGTGGAACAGAGGCTTCCACGTCTTATGGAGGAGAAGGAGGTGACTTCGACTTCATGGCTGGTGTGGCGCAGATTGAGGCATCTGCAGCAGTGACTAGAGGTGCAGTACGTGCCTCTGAGCCACGAGGTGCGTCAGTGGAGTTGGATCCACAACGCGGGGAGGCTGGTAGACAAGCCAGGCTTCCCCAGTCGTTCACGTTATCGGAGGCGTTGAGGACCACATCTATGGTTCCTAAACGACCTACCGATGGTGCAGTAGAGTTGGAGGCATCGACATCCAGGAGTGGGTGTGATGTGAGTCCACCTTCGACGTCTGTGGATGCGACGTCGAACCCGATGTTGGAGGCGGCTACAGCAGTTTTGCGAGCCCCACTATTCTCAGCCACGGATATGAGAGCATTGGGAGTCAACTTGGCTCCAGTGTTCCAGTTGGCGGCCACGCTCAGTGAGAGCGAGGATGTAGTTACCTCTAGTGCTGAAGTAGTTCAGCAAGAGACGGTAGACGTGTCCATGGAGTCGAGGATCAGGACAGCTACCAGTGGTACTTGGCAAGCGGCGGCTGCTAGGTTAGATGAGTTACCAGCTAGGCCGGCGATTGACCGTGCTAGTTTGGCACCAGGTGTGGTGTTGTTGGACAACAGAAGTGGTATCTTCTGTTTGGTGGCACCTTCAGGGAAAGTGTATCGACCCCAGAAGGTCTTGTTAGACTCTGGAGCCCAACCGTTGATGTTGGGAAAGGCGGCGTGTATTGGTTTGGGTCTGAAGAAGTCCGAGATAGAGAGATGTCCATTCCAGTTGCAGACATCTCTAGGGGGATCAGGAGGTACGGCTCTACACATGACACGGGAGATGTTGACGGTGAGAGTTCGGCCAGATCACCCCACGGATGGCTCTATGGTGAAGGCCAAGGCCATTGTTACAGCCGCAGAGTCTTATGATGTATTGGTGGGAGGTGCTGTGTTGTACCCTATGGGGTTCGTGATTGACTATTGGACAGAGACAGCATCTTACAGACCAGGTTGGCAGTCCGGTGAGGGACGAGTGAGCCGCTTACCAGTGCGGTTCAGTGCTAGAGTTGGGACGACGGAGCCTACACCAGGAACGATGGCATCCGTTGCAGGGTTCAGTTCGATCATCACTTGGCCGGACGAGTTGTTGGAGGGTAATGCCCATGCGGAGGATACTCCGATCTATGAGGAGGTGGAGGACATGCCTAGCATGTCTACGTTAGTACCATCTGCCTTGGATGTTCCACTCTGGAGTTCGAGTGGAGGGTTGCAGCAGTATGCTGATCAGTTGGTGCAGCAGGCTTGGAGTGAAGCTTTTGTACCACCAGTAGAGGAACAAAGGGTTGTTCCTGCTACTGGCCCTGTGACCTTATCACCGTTGGATACGACTCCCATTGTGTGGCAGTATCCAGAGGAAGGTGTATGTGTGCTGGAGCTGTTTGGAGGGATCAGCACAGGTTTGGCTGCGGTATTGCAGGCAGGTATACAAGTACAGCGATACTTGTATGTGGAGAGAGATGAGATTGCGAGACGCATCTCATTGCGACATGTAGCACGTTTGGTGCAAAGATATCCTGAGTTGTTGCCCATATCAGCTGTTAGAGGATACCAGCAAGCATTACCGTCGGATATTTCGCTGCTGGGGGCGCAGGATCTTACGTTTGTGGGCACCATTCACTTGGTGATAGCCGGATGGCCATGTCAAGGTCACACGCGTGCAGGGAGAGGTCAGGGTTTACATGACCCGCGATCTAGGATGTTCTGGGAGATGTTACGGATCCTACGACACCTCCAGATGCATCAGGTGGATTCTCCAGCATACATCTTGGAGAATGTTCCTTTGTTGGGTGATGCTCGTACACAGATGATGGCGAGTGTGCACCAAGTGCGGTCTTGGGTTGGACCAGCAGTGTTGTTGGATGCAGCGAGAGTGGGATCTCGTGCACATCGTCCACGGTTGTGGTGGACGAACTTGTTACCGAGAGAGGTGCTTAAGCGCGCACACGATGGAGTGAGACGACCAGCGCACCTCACGGTTGATAGCATCTTGGATGCAGGACGACGATCTCAAGTAGTGAGAGTCGTCGATAGGTCACCCATGGCAATGGTGAACCTAGTGGGACGGCCCATGGTAGCATTACCCACATTGGTAAGCTTTCCAGCGTCACATGCTTACAGAGATGGAGGACCTGGGCTTGTGTGGGATGCTCAATTACGGCAGTTGGTGGAGCCCAATGCCGATGAGAGAGAGCGAGCGATGGGTTTCACTACGGGTACGACGGCAGTAGCTTCGGTGTCGGAGGCTTCACGTCGTCAAGTATTGGGTCAAGCAATGGACTTGAATTGCTTGACATGGATTGTTAGCCTTGGATTGGCTGAGCAGCGTCGGATGCGATCGACGGGTGTTACTGCTCGAGCACTCTTGAGCTCTTTGCCTACCGGGTCGGTGGACACAAAGGCTGGGGGCGAGGCACGTGGAGTTCGTCATCCTTGGACATCATGGGATGTCATAGGAGAGAGTGTGGAGTTTGCAGCTAGAACTGCAGAAGTTTTACACACAGTAGCGGTGGAGGTTGTTGGTGGTGAGCAGAAGGAAAATGCTCCAGAGGCTGCAAGATAGCAGTCAACGACTTCGTCTTCTACCTCTAGCATGGTGACAGAGGATACTTGGGAGCCGGAGATCGGACCCAAGCTTATAGGAGAGGAGAGACGAAGAGTCCAAAGATTCCTGAAGAGCTACAGGAATTGTTTTGCCTTCAGTATGAAGGATTTGGGTACCTTGAAGGGACCTGGTATACGGATCGACTTGGCTAATGACACGCCAATCTTTCGACGTCCTTACAGGTACAGTGACATGGAGAGAGCCTTGATCCAGAGTCGGACTCAAGACTTGTTGGAGGCTGGGTTGGTGGAGATGTCGCATGGAGAGTATGCATCTGCCACAGTTATGCCAGCCAAGAAGGATATGTATGGCAACTACACGGATAGGCGGATGTGTGGAGACTACCGTCCTACCAATCGGCAGACGAAGTCCGATAAGTATGCCATGCCGACACCTGAGGAGATCTTTGATGCAGTGGGGCATGTGAAGGTCTTCAGTACTTTGGATCTTCGAGCAGGGTATCATCAGAAGAAGATAAGTCCAAGACAGCATTTTGGGGAATTGACTCTCACGGCAAGGATTGTTTGTATCAGTGGCGGTTCTTACCATTTGGGTTGAAGAACGCCCCTGCTGAGTTCCAAAGGGTGATGGACAGAATCCTAGCAGGATTGGATTTTGTCAGATGTTATATTGACGACATCTTAGTCTATAGTGCTACAGTGGAGGAGCACGAGAGACACTTACGGGATGTGTTTGAGCGGTTGAGAGCTCATGGGTTGAAGTTACACCCTGTGAAGTGTAAGTTCTTCCAGGAGTTGGTAGAGTATCTGGGCCACACCATCTATCCAGGTGGGTTGGGTGTTCAACAGACGAAGGTTGAGGCTATTGCACGTATCTCACGTCCCACAGATGTGAGTCGAGTTCGAGCATTTGTTGGTTTGGCGAACTTCTATCGTCGATACGTGAAAGGGTTTAGTGCAATTGCGAAGCCGTTGACCAAGCTGATGAAGGTGGACCAGGAGTGGCAGTGGGGAGATGAGCAGGAGCGAGCTTTCATAGAGCTCAAGGATAGGTTGACATCTGCTCCGCTCCCATCTTGAGGATACCCGTTAGGGGGCGTCCTTTCCAACTGCACACCGATTGGAGTATGTTGGGACTTGGAGCAGTGCTGACTCAGCATGATGATGAGAAAAAAGAGTTCGTGGTGGCGTATGCCAGTCGCTCCAATAATTCAGCGGAGGCGAGGTATAGTTCGTATGAGGGAGAGTGTTTGGCGGCAGTGTGGGCTGTTGCACACTTTCGATGTTATCTGTTTGGGAACCCCTTTACTCTCATCACTGATCACCAGCCGCTCAAGTGGTTGATGGAGTCCGATAAGCTTACAGGGAAGCTTGCACGATGGGCTCTGATCTTACAGGAGTATGACTTCCAGGTAGTACATAGACCTGGAGTTGCAAACCTAGATGCCGATGGGTTGAGTCGCAACCCGTGCACGAGTCAGCAGGATCAGACTGGGGCTCGATGGCATGACGAGGTTGATGAGGAGATAGTGCCAGGGTGGCATGCATCTGTCTTTCTTTGTGTGTTGGTCATGAACTCTAGTATGGAGGGCCAAGTCGTATCTTTCTCTGGTCAGAGAGTAGATGACGAGTCTCCAGATCCTGAGGGTGGAGATGGTGTTCCAGATCAGCGGGATATCCATGATGATGTGACCGTGATGGAGTATCTACGCATTGGTGTGGTAGTAGGCACAGTAAGTGCCAAGGAGCGAGATCGTGTTCTTCAACGAGCGAAGAGATTTCGACGAGAAGGACGACATGTACTTCGAGTGTGGGGTGATGGAAGGGTACGAATAGTGCCACATCCATCCCAGAGGGCACAGTTAGTACGACATGCCCATGAGGAGTTGGGACATTTTAGAGTGAAGCGTACACATAGCTTACTCCAAGGACAGTATTGGTGGCGTGGTATGCACATCGATGTGCAACAGTTTGTCGCACGATGTGTGGTTTGTGATCGAGTACGAGCATCGTTTAATGCTCCTACTCCACAGTTACACCCCTTACCGATTATGGGGTTGGGTTACCGTTGGAGTTTGGATTTTGCGGGACCCTTACCGTTGACCGTACGTCACCACCGGTATGTGTTGGTGATGGTGGAGCACTTCTCCAAGTGGATTGAGTTGGTGGCATTACCAGACAAGGCGAGTGAAGGGACAGCGTATGCGTTCTTAGATCGAGTGCTGAGTCGTTTTGGAGCACCAGCTGAAGTGTTGACAGACCAAGGTACAGAGTTCCTTGGTGAGTTTCAAGCCTTGTGTGATCAGGCGCTGATTGATCATCGGACTACATCTCGAGATCATCCTGAGGCGGATGGTTTGGCGGAGAGGGTAGTTCAGACGGTGAAGAGAGGATTGCGCAAGTATGGCTTGCAGAAAGGCCACTTGGGAGACTGGGATGTGCAGTTACCATGGTTGGCTATGGGCTACCGTTTTAGCCGACAAGCGTCTTTGGCTTCCTTCTCACCGTATTTCTTATTGTATGGCCGAGATCCAGATCTACCTTCGGCCATTCGTCGTGATTCTGCTGAGGTGCTGGACCTTGATGACCCGGATATGTGGGTGAGAGCATGTTCTCAACGAGCAGAGACATTTCGGAGAGTTATGCCTATGGCTTTTGAGAACCTAGCGATTGCCCAGCATAGAGACACATTGCGGTATGCGACTATCCGAGGAGGAGGTTATCGGCCGTCGATTCGCAGGTTTCATCCTGGCGATTATATCTATCTACAGCAGACTGCACCGACGACGTTGGACGTGACCGCAGGGCGCACTATTTTACGAGTGCGTGAGGTGTTACCTTCTGGAGTACTCATGTTAGAGGGCCGTGATGGTGTTGTGTGGAAGGACCATGTGCGTAATTGCGCGCCATGTCATCTTCCCAACATTGATGGTACCGTTGACCCAAGCTTAGCAGTTGTACGCGCGGGCTTGAGGTGTATGTTGTGTGGGTCCGCTGGTGGAGCAGCCCGTATGTTGGTGTGTGATGGTTGTTCGAGAGGTTGGCACATGTCATGTTTGATTCCACCTCTCAGTGTAGTTCCTACTGGACGGTGGGTTTGTCCTCGATGTATATAGCGGAGATAGTCGATTAGATCTTTGCGTGGTATGGATTGCAGACAGGCGACTAACGATGGGGCAATGTAGCACCCGGCCTCCTGATCCTTGCACCCATGAAGGTGTGTATCACGTAGTTGGGATATGGAGCTATCTGGAGTTAGAGGGACCTAACCGCCAGTTAGGGGGGCGATTGTGGTACACTTGTGTATGTGTATGACATCGTCCATGTGTTATGTGTATGTGTGGTGTACCTCTGACAGCGATGTATGTTGTGTAGCGATGTGTATGCGCACGACAGCTGTCACGTCAGTTTGGGCCCCTCGGCTAGGTTGACCGAGTGCGAAGTGACGTATCCCGGTAAGGCCGTTAGTGCCGTTAGGGCGAGTTGGGGAGAGAGCCCACTAGGGGTAAACTTCGCAGGTAGGGCTTGGAGGCCTTAGTTCTTTGAGTTGAGCCTTCAAGCTCCAGGCTATGGTGGATAGTCTAGTTGAGTGTAACCTGGATTCTCTTCGCGTTTAGAGTGGGTTTGGCTTGACCGTTTGTGAGTAATCCTTGTTGTGGTGTTGGAGATGGTAATCTCTGTATTCAGATTATTGTGGTACACTTGTGTATGTGTATGACATCGTCCATGTGTTATGTGTATGTGTGGTGTACCTCTGACAACGATGTATGTTGTGTAGCGATGTGTATGCGCACGACATATAAGTTAACGGATCCAATCTCAAGCGGTTCAAGGATATCGAGAGAAAAGTATTACTTAACAGTAGACTACCTGAAAATCTCTTGTGAATTCTATTCGTAGAAATAAATTACATCATCGTGGTTACTTCCTATTTCAACTTGGGATATTAGGAGATGTCAAAGGTTGAATAATTTTGAAAGATTCTTGACGCGTGGGAGGAAGTTACGACTTCTGCCAGGTCTGTGCGGATGTTTTCTGCTAGCACTCCAGAGGTGCCTGTAGAAAAATGTCTCCATCGTTTTCTTACTGAGATTCATTCGTCCAGTCTATTTATTTTTGCAGTAGAAAAATTTACTCTTCAGAGTAAATTTTATTCTCAGTTCATAAAAGAAAATTCAAAACGAATCGCAGTTAAGTACAACTAATCGTTGAAAAATTCAGTACAACTTGTTTTCCAGCGTGTAGGAATATCTCCGCTAATAGAGGATGTAAAAGTAAAACGTTTAGAGCTGATCACGGAGGGAAAGAAAGTGGCCGGTGAGTTGGCCGTCCTCCACTGACAGCCTGATTGTACAGGGCAAGTTACCGTCTTATGAAGAGATTCGCTGTTGCTTCTCGCCATACGGTCGCGTGACTGCAGTCAGCCGTTTGAACTTTGCGGGACCATTTTGACTTTCGATTCCAGTCGTGAGTCGTAACTTCGTTCGTTGCCCATCTCGTTCAGTACGGAACCTTACGACATATCATATCAGGTCACATCTTCCGGTACTGTACACAAAATTTCGTCACAGCAGAAGGCCGACACGAGACTCTGATCGTCTGATGACGGAGCAAGCGTGAACTGTCCTTTGACAGTGACGTCATTCACTGTCAGTGTTCCAGTTTGAACTTTGACGTCACAATGAAGGTTTGTTTTGGCCCGCACATCTCACGTTGATCAGTGATTTCTCATCCTTTACTCAACTTTCTTTTTACCTTACACATGGAGCTGATGGAGAGGAGCAGAAATTTGCTTGATCACACTCCCAGTAGGTTCCTTGAGCTTGATCACACTCTTCTTAGTAATATATTGCTTATCATACCCCTGAAGGGTTATCAACAGTAGAAAAAACTTTTATTTTTTTTAAGTTTTATCACTTCAATACTTCAACCTTGACTATATTACTGTAATTCAAAATATTTAACATTAAAGACATGTTATACTAACATGCTCGAAAATTTAATGTGTGCAATCCCTGATGTGACTAACATCACAAAGTGACTGGTTTTACAAACAATTGCCAATCAGAGAGGATTGATAGTTCTACAAACAATAGCCAATCAGAGGTGTGATCAATCCTCGTTAAGAGGAGTGAGGATGGAGATATTCAATAAGGTGCGTATTCTTAAATGTACGTGTAATGCTGTAACGAAAGGTGAAGACCGTGTGAAGATTATTCGAGAACTTCATTCGTCATTCCGCTGTGATACAAGTTTTAGCAATTGAGACTTATGAATGTTTCTGTTAACGGAGTTTCCAGTTTGTTGGTTCATCATGTCCTGAAATAACTCCTGCAATAATTACAGTAATTAAATAATAATATTACGCCAGCTCTATAGTCATATGATTCAATCTTTTTGCGCTCCTAAAATTACTTATGTTGTGTAAGGGAGCTTCTATGGTAGAAGTACGACTTCCAGTCCACAAAGCCTCAAATCTGTTACTTCTTTCGCACCAGAATAAGACGTATTGTCTATGTGGTTTGGTGAATAAGAAAGGGTTTGAGAATTGTATGGTGTTGTGCACTTAGAAAACCGGGTAAGTCCAGGAGATGCGAGCGGATGTGGCAGCTTCTTGTGACTTTTACTTCTGTAAGTGAGTTGACTATCCAAGCAGTCCGTTAGAAGATACGAAGAAGAACAAAAAGAGAAGATCAAAGTAAAGGCTTAAAATGTTAATTTTCTCTACATTCTTGCACATGGGACTCCACGAGAACTCTTTCCATACATTCAGTGTGCAAGAATATTTTGCACATGCATATCAGACGACAAAGACGATAGATAGTTATTTTAGTTTTCTGTAGGTAAGCCTTGATATAAACCACTCCAAACTATTGAGGAAAGCAAGGGAATGTTACACACACCTCTAAAGAGAATGATGTGCTTTTGGCAAAGCAAGAAGATAATAGAGAGAATGTGATAAAAGTTCTTCAAGTCGAGATAAGAAAAGAAGAAGTCGAATCAACTCCAATCGATCTTTTCCAGAAGAGACAAGATTTGGTTTCACTAGGTCTGAGTCCTATCATGCGATTTGCCATGAGAGTGTTGCATTCAAGCTTTAACACACACACACACACAACATTGGTATATACCTTGAAGAGCTGAAGTTAAGCGCATCGCCAATCCGGCCTCCGCGTTAGTCGTGCTACCCTGTATCCACAAAGAGTATCGTATCTACCAAGCGACAGAATCAAGTTATAAGTTACACGGCTGGGCCCACATGAGCCCCCAGCGCCCAGGTGCATTCCTGTTGAAATGGCAATGATAGTGACCCTCATCTGTAAGTGTCAACCTTCTGTCTTGTATATAGGCAGCAACAAACGAGAGTCTGAACGAAGTTCTTTACGATTCCCGACAACGAAAGGAAGAACTGAAGGAAGCTGGTAATACAGGCGCTCATCGGTCCTGGGCTTGTAAACCGGCCGACCGTCCGAGTACCTTGACTTCGACCTCTTGTCGCATGCGACGAATGTCATATTAAGGCACACAAGAATCACCTCAACCGACTTCTGCTGTACAGATTCAACGCTTGCAAATATAGATTTGGCCAGGGGAAGGCGACCACGACAGTTATCTACATGACCACGGTGTTAAGAAAGCATGCAACTAGGAGAAATGGGAACATAAAAGAGTAGCAAACATCTCTGGAAACACTACTAACCAAACTAGCAAACCATGGAAAAGAAAAAAATGAGAAGTGATGGCCCTATATATTCTTGTGGTTACTCCCGAGAAAAGCTTTCACAGAAGGACGGCATATTCGATTCCAGCAGTTGAAAATCGATATCTCAAAGCACACGTCGGAACATTATGTGGAGGTTCATATTACCACAGCGTTGCTGAAGTTAACAAACGTGCTTGTAAACTGCTCTGCTTTCCAACTGAAAAATGCCGGAAGGAACAGCTTGCAGCAGGAACAGGTCAACACTTTATACTGTTAGCTTGCACCAAAAGCTCTCTCTCCTGCGGAACGGTACGTCCTACTCTGGTGGACATAACAGTACAACTCTGGTCTTCTGAAATGCTGCAATTATGCTGTGCGTAAGCCGAAGGCCCTGGGATTTCTGTGAGGCTGTGGACCACGTGTTTCAGCCGCCGATCAGTTCTTGTTTTTCTAGCGAAGATCCAGCAGTCCCGCTTAGGTGAATGGAAAGAATCACATGTGTGTCAAATTGTGTCAAGGTCGATGTGGGCTCTACCAGGTGACATGCAGGAACTGCACTGACTGCTAGTGGTCCCATCACCTGTCTCGTGGGATGCGTCCCGTTCAAGCCCGTTGAATTGGAATTGTAACAGTCCAATTGTGTGGAGGTCTTCAGATTCAGTCCACGGTCAACACTACTGCAGAAACCGTGAATAGTAGTAAGATATGACGTATCTTTGTTTCAGGCTGTAGAGTTATGTTATGTTCTATACATTTCCTACGCCGTGAATCCAAACGCATGCTTCTCGGTACTATATTAGAACTGTTGACTACGGTTCTCGATCGCTTCTTCATTGGTTACAGCCCCGTGACCTTTTCAACTAGCACACTGAGTTTCTCGTGGTCATGAACGAAATAGTTTATACCGTGCTAACTGTCAAAATAGAGAGGTTGGCAAGAAGACAGCAGTGAGAACAATCATCGTGTTGATACCAGACACGAGCATGACTACCGATTCTGAAGAATCTGAATATAATATTCGAAGGAAGAGCTTTCGCAAAAAATGACACATTTACATACACGTTTCCAGAACATCCGCCATGTGAAAGTTAGTTCAGTCTCGTCATCTGAAGGTTCACGGTAGTCGAATTACTAGACAAACCACTCTACTGAGTGGTTTATGAGATATAAGGTTACTCACGAGGCGGAGTATGAGGGTAATAACCTTTATACCACTCTACACCGATGTAGAGTGGTGTAGTGGTTTACTCCGTGGTTTACTCCATTATTGAGTTTGGAATGAGTGATATTTAATTGCTTATAAAATAATTTGTTGATACTATCAACATTGAATTTTTTCAATATATATTAATTAGTTATAAATTATCAGTTTTGATAATATTAAGCACTTTAAATACAAAAAGGAATAGCCGGTAAAACTCCAAAGTGGTTAACGATCTCCTTTGTATAGGAGCCTTCATATCTTTTCACCTAGGCCAGTTTCGATAGAAAGCCTGGCCTGTAAAAGCTAAGCCGAGGAAAGGCTGAGGTGACAATGTCTCCTATATAAGCAAACCAAGCCTCCATTGAGCTTCGACAGCATGTCAAGTGTGTCAAGTCCACTAAGCAATGCTGGAGGCGCGTTTGCAGAAATACAAGTCTTTATCAGGTAGAGAAATAGCTGTATACAACTAACAAAGATGCTTACACAATATGCAATGCTTTGCCACGGCTCAAGTCAGTTATTCTTAAGCTAGATGAAATTTGCTAGAGAGAACAGCAACTCGCAGCAACATCTTCTCGTACAACTAACTTCTCGTACAAGTTAGTTGTACGAAGCAGAATAATGCACATGATTAACTTCAAACAAGCTGCTACTCATTACACTACTAAGTGTTCGGAAGCTAAGAGATCACACACAGGCTTAAGTTATGCAGATGGGAAGTGGCACTTCTTGGATTCCGCGACACACAGACAAGAACAAGCACAAGTGCATACAGATGCAATGTTCCATCGTTAGACTTTTTAGTGGTGGTGAAGGCAGCCTCCAGGCATTATGCAAGCGCCAAACACGTGTACAGAGTCAGTTACATACCTGTCTTCCTGGTATACATTGCAGGACTTTGTTCGTTACGTGTCACATCTTCTGTAACCAAGTTGCGCATTGTGTATGCTCGCGTGTGGAATCTCGATATGCTGATCAGCTTCCTCCTATAGTAACTGTGTTTGACCACGATCACGACAACTATACCGTGTAGGAAGTAATGAAATATGCCATTATAAAATTCCGTCTCGACGAGCATGCCCACCGGGCTCGCAAAACGCCATAGTATGACGTTTTCTCATCGTCTACACTATATGGCAGTTTTCACCGGACTCGCCAAACGCCACTCCAGAGTAGTGATCGCTAAATGATGGATCATATTTGATCTGGAGTTGACCGACTTTCAGTCACGCTATATTCATATTTGCTCCAAAATATTGGCGAGCCCGGTGGGGATGCTCTAAGTTATAGGAGCGCCACAAGGTGAAAGCGAGGTTGAATCTCCTTACATATTGAGGTTAGCCCTCTGAAGTTGACTTCAACTGTAATTTTAGAGTCCTTCCGTCAGTCTTTTGCACTTAGTGTCTTAGGAAACTTAGGAAATTTTCACCTTAGGAAAAGTATTTAGACTAGGTTGGATCCATGGATTCCCCTTACACCCTTGTTGTCATCGGTAGATTCTGTTATCCCTCATGTTGTGAATGGTTAGTACCCTTCTTGTGTGGGACCTAGGGTTCAAACTCTATATGGCATTGACTCGACAGATATGTTCGGACCCGGGTTTTCACCAGCAGCACGTCTGAAGTGCTAAAAACTATACATAGGCATAAAGCATGAGTTTCTTGTTATGAAATTTGGAAGACGAGAGAAATACTGGGATGTTACAGCTGAGATTCGTTGCATAGATTTCTCTGTTCTTTCTATGTGGGCAAACCAGACTTCACACGTCCTTGAAGAAGATCCGAACATGGGGAGATCAGTGCGTTTGGTCAAACTCATGACAGGAATGTATACTCTTTCTTAGCCGTTGAATAAGAAGCCCTCTCTTCTTAGGGTTATGTGGCTCGATCAAAAGGTTGTGGAAGCATGAAATTATCGGTCTTCGTTGTTCTCAACCGTTTCTCCCACAAGAAGTTCTACCAAACTTGAAGTTTCACTTTGCGGTAGAGTGTGCACTGAGCTTGGACTATGCATCACTTCGCGATCGCTTCTGTCATCCGGCCGTTGAACGAGTAGGTCGATGGAAGAGTCAATGAGAGCTCTATTTGTCCTCTCTACTTTTGACTGTCTCGTTGATCCAGATTCTTCACGACCCCCTGGAATCTAGATTGTTGCTTATATACCTTCTCGCGGACATTATCTTGTCTTTCAAGTCATCTTACAAACTTGTGTTATGGTGTCTCGTGATGCTTTCTTGGTTCATCTGAGTTCCGTGGTATCGTGACCTAATGACGATAAGACAGAATTCTTGAATTGCGTGCCGTTTTGCTGCCTATGTCATATCACTTATCAGAGACTGATCGACATAGTGATGCCATTTTTTACTTCTTTCCTTCAGATTGAGCGATAAAGATTATATTATACCTGATTGAGTACTCCTAGCAAAGAATCCTCCAGGCTAGTTGTCAGTCTCATTGACCCTAGGAGGATTTGTTCATGTCAATGCATGGAGCCATTATTGCCGTCTTGTATCTTGTTCCTTGCCATAATGATCTGGAACTGACCTATTCAAATTGTGTGAACCCGTCTGGATAAACCTTCTTGGCATTTGTATACACCAAAACGTCAAACTAAACTTCGGAATCCTGAAGTTTGAGGTTATCTGTCTTTTCTGTCTTTGCCCATGGACTGTCTTTGTCCATGGAATGTCTTCCTCCATATGGAACTGCTTGGAGTGTGCTGCCAAGGCTGGACTTCCATTGCATCTTGAGCAGATATTTTAGATTTTGTTATGAAACTCTGCCGTGAATGAATCATTCGTTTCTATTGTATGCCTGATTATTACTGGCCCATGGTTCTGGAGCTTTTACACCTTACAAAGGTTATTTCTGACCAGATTCCAGAAAGACGACCTCCACAGAGTTGAGAATCCCACCACTGGTGGTATTGTGAGAGAACTCTCTCCGCAAGGCGTGAGCTTCGTGTGGGCTGAATGAGACTAGATGTTTTGGGTACTCTGTCGAATTACGAAGTCCGGATGAAGTCGAGTCCAAAATCATGTCTTGGTCATCTGGTGATTCAGCATGTTTCTCAAGAATAAAGTTAGGTTTCTTCCGTTCAAGTGGTCCTACTCTCTGGTTTATTCCTGTCAATGACCACATATGATGAGCAAATAATTAACAGCCTTAATCCAACAGGTATTACTGGTTTATGCAGAAAAGCATCGCAAGTTCACCAGGTCTATACATGTGGATGTCAAGAGACATGGGATAAGAGCCGTTCAAACTTCATAACTCGTTCGTTCTTATGCTGATCACAAGCTAACTCAATGCTGCTGTCAGAGAAATTCGTCACTGCAACACCTACAATTGCTCTTCGTTCGTATTGGACCTAATTTGGTAAGCTACAAGGTGATTCGGGGGTTTCCCTCACCAGTCGATCCAGTTTCGACGTGCATCATTGTACAGTGTCATAACTCTGATGGTTTCCTGTAGTACATTTGCCCGTCCATATGGTATCTTGAATCATTGTGAATGTACAAAACTTAGTATTGAGAACATTTTCTACCCCTAAGAGGTGGTTCTGGTGTGCAGATGAACAGATTCGTAATGTGTTTCTACAGGCATGACTGGTCAGTAAAACCACTCAAACATCCAGTTGTGCTCAACCTGCTGGTAAAACCTAAAACCCTACTGGGAGAAGATCTGGAACCCCACTTGACTCTTAACAGGAAATGAGTAGGGTGAATGGGTTCTGGGTGGCAAAACTCGCTTGTTCTCACACAAAAGAGAAATGACTTCACGGTTAGTCAACCGACCGAAGCTTCTCCTGTTACACTTTTTCAAACACTAGAAGAGTCAACTGCAGAGATGTCATAGAGGATATGATACCATTCTGTGGTTTCATCACCTGTAACTAGACTAATAGGTTTTCAGATGGATCGAGAGTGCTATACGGTAGAGGGCTTTCGACGATCTAATGCACCATAATAAAAGCGTACTATCTGCTTCAGTACCCACATATAATCAGTCGGTTGCTGCAATATTTCGAGTCCATGCTCCACAAGCTGCTCGTGAACCCACAGTTTCTCCCGATCATATTCCAGCAGTTTCTCCAGCACGTCAACATTGTGGCTGTAATCAGGATGCCCACAGAAAGTCAAAAATTGAGATGGCTTGTAAATTGACTGGTACTGAGTGACATTGTTCGCAGCCAGGACCCAGAAATCATCAGGAAGCTGTAGTATCGCGTCATTGTGGTGGTAATGCAGACGGAAATCTTTGCGTTCAGTCTCGAACAATTCCTGTGCAGCTTTTGTCAGCTTTGCTGTTCGTACCGACACCTCCGATCCCTTTGGGTTTCTGCCAACTGTTCCACCCATAGCTTGGGCGATGGCTTGATGACCGAAGCTGATACCACAAGTCTTGACTTTCATACGATCCAGAACTTGTATCTCCTGCAACAGGCGAGAAATCCACGCCTCATCATCATACACACCACTCAGAGAGCCTGAAATGAGCACCCCGGCAAACTTCTGCACATTTGCAGGGTACTCCTCCGCCTTCACATCGAAGGCGGTCAGCTCAATTGCTGGGAGTGAAGGGTGCTCTGCCGAGCTCTTGGAGAAATGGTCGAATGCTCGCTGGAGTAAGGCCGAGTACCCTCCGGTGCGTTTGAACACGGAGGGTGCCAAATGGTCCTGCAACCTTTCGCACTCAAACAGCGCAACTCTCAGCCTTGAGGCCATCACAGGAGCACCAACGATCTAAATCCTGCGCTAAGACTTCACCTCGGCATTATCGATGGAGCAAAGGCCCCGAACGCAAACAATCTGAACTCCAGCTTCGGTGGGTAGAAACTCCGGCCGATAAACCTGGAAAGAAACCTCTACATAGGTGCAAGCACTGTTCTGGGCCGAAGTACAACTGGAGCAGAGGATAAGGAAGGCAACTATATAAAGGTGTTCACTTCCCCTAAATTAGTTGCTTATCCGCTTATCGCAGGCACAGAAATTTTGTATCTCCCGCTGAGGCTTCTCTCCGTCTACAGAGTAAAGTAATCTCGAGACTGTGATAGTGAGAGATGGTGAAAGCCTAAATGGCTTCCCACTTTGCTGGAATCACGTCAGAGAAATCAGACTAAGCTCGTGATTCACTGCACTGAATGAGATTCAGACAAAGTGGGGGGGAAGGTGTCATGGTCCATGGATGGCTTGACAAAAGCCAGGTGGAGCGAGTGTTAGATCACGTCCTGCATAACGACGAATCAGGGATTTTAACCGCATCGGATTTGGTATATGAATATTCCTGATATACGAATTAAAAGACTGGAGTCACTGGACCACCTTGACCAAGTTCAAGAATGAGTGCGTGGGGGAAGGGAGCCACTACCTTACTCTGTTGGCTCTGGCGGCATCGTCGGGAAGCTTAGTCAGCACCGGGGAGTTCTCAAGAGCTAAATCTGACTCCAGAGTATCGTGGTTGCGATAAAGAGCATTTAGTGGCTGAAAAGTGTACACATGTGCTTAGTCGGCCACACAAGTTCATGGTTCTTAGCGCTAAAGCGATGCAAGCGACTCGTGTACCGTCAGCAGCTTCTATGGGGTTTATTCGGGTATTGGAAGTTGAAACTTCCGCTTCATTGGACAGGAACGGACGTGTGCGGAGACGCAGAGAGTGAATTGGCCTACGAACTTGAATTTCAGCACCTTGGCAGGCACGTAGACACGCATAGTCTGCAGTCTTCGTTCTCAGTCGTGTCACACTCAGCTTTTCTTCTGGTGAAATGTCAAAACAAAGCGCGCGAATTACGTGGGGCGTAGATGATCGCTTCGCCCCACTGCGTAGTTTCATTTCTTCACAACTTAAGCCTGTCGCATTTTGTGCTGTTGATTGGGAGTTCACCAATTTTATGCAAGTCCACAGATATTGGACCGGAAGGTTTGCTTGTGAGAATGGTCTGGTAGAAAAGTCTTGACTGTTGCCATTCATTCTTAGGTAGGATACTGGATTATTCGTCAGTTCTGTTCTGAAGTTGGAGATTCTAGTTTACAGGGTCAGAAGAAACCTTTTCTTTCTGTGTGTCTCCCATTCATGATCTTTCCGAAGTGGACATAATGTTTAATTATGGATCCAATCTTACGAAAGGAGAATTCATGGGAAGTGAATTCTGCGACAGAGTATGTCCTGGAAGAATTGTCCAGCTTTTTCTGAACTTCTGGGTCGTAGCCGAAGAGGGTGTCTAGATTGGGCTGCAAGGTTTTATTATACAATCGCCTAACTGCTGTCACACCTCGACTCTGAGAAGTTCAGAGAAGGGCGTGTATTTCAGATTACAACATGTATATCGACGGAAAACTAAATCGAACATATGGTTGTTTGGCACCAGTGCAAGGACCACAAGAGACCGCACAATTCCTCACAAGTGAAGACAAGCGCTTTCGGTGACGAGGCCAAATAAATGGCCTCTGTATCAGGGGCCTTGCGCCCATGCGTGCTTCCTCATGGGGCATTCCGTTCAGTTCCTCTGTCTCACGCTGGAAGAAATCAATCTGTCACAAAAGCACTGCGTAGTTTAGTTCAGGGGAGACCGGGCCTGATGTCAAGCGCCACATGGAATTATCCATGCCCACTTAGTACAACGTCTCCATCCGCAGGCAGCAGAATCGAACATGTTCTGTCCCCTGCTCTGTTCTCCGCCGATATCAAGCAAGAGCTTCTAAGGAGCAGCCATTACTCAAGATGTACGTTTTCCACCTTCTGATTCCTGAGAAACATGACTTCTGCTGCTGCTTCCACGGAAATCGATGCAGACTTTTCTGAATTATAAATTTTGGTACAGTTCGTGCTTCGTTGGCCATGTATGTCGATTTTCTTTCCTCTCACGTTTTTCTCACGGGGAAAAATATGTGTTATGTTAACACTCTGGTAAAATCAGTTTCTTAAGGGGATGAATTTCTTCTGTACAGTCTATCAGGTGACTTCTCTAAGTTTGACGCTGAATCAGCAAGGATCATTGCGTTGCACCAATAACAAGCCCTTTTGAGCTCGGGATTGGTGGTAACAAGGGCTTGTGATTGGTGGTAGTAGATTATGATCCATATTACACCCATATACTCTGTCGCTTTCACTGATGTTTTCTCTTCAATTCCTCTTTTCTCATCTTTTGTCCACTACACGGGTGCTCGCCGTTCACTCTTGAGCTTGTCCGAGTGCGGAGCAACTTATAACTGTATGAATATATATCGAAGAGCTTGAACTGTATGTTGCCTATTTTCCATCTAAGTGAGATGGGTTCCATTGTGTAATCTGTCTGCTACTTTTTAGCGCATTACAGAAAGTCCTTTTTTGACAAGAAACTTGCAGAAAATTTTCGGAGTTTTGTACTCTGGGGTTTGGGGTTTGGTAGTGACTCCTTCCCTTGGAAATGATAGATTATAATTTGTCTGTTTTGCAGCATTCGGTAGGAAAGCAGTGGCTGGAGACAGCCGGACATCTGTCGCAGAATCCGAAGTCGTGTCGAAGGAAGAAGGAGGGAGTCAACCAGAAGAACCGCAAGATGTGGATAATCCTCCCGACTGGACGATCAAATTGTTGTATGATGGGGATTGTCCTCTTTGTATGAGAGAAGTACGAGTCTACAGAGATTTCTGCTCGCTCTTTTAAGTCCTACTTTATGGCGTTTGGTTTTACTTTTGTCTCTAACCAGTCGAGGCAGCTGATGTACTGGCAACTCTGAGAGAGTCGATAATCAGTCAGGAATATTTATGCTTAGTGAAGCATGTCCATTCCATCGTCCACTGAGAAAGACCAGCTGTGCCAATGCCCGTGCAGGTACAGTTTTTGCGTGAAAGAAATAAGACCTACAGAACTATCAAACTTGTGGAGATCAATTCTGACTCTTACTCTCCGGAGGAAAACGCTGGTGTTGGTTACGACGAGGTGAGTCCTAGTTGCAGTATTTTGCAAAAGCAACAACCGATTTAGATTACGTCTGCATTCATGTTCGTAATCGCATCGTATTCATATGTTGTCATTCATTTCATATAAAAATTTCATGCTCATTTTCGTCATCATAAGTAAACTGGCATCTGCAGTGTCGCTACTATCTGACATTTCAGTGTGTGAAAGTTTTGCGATCAAACATGGTTTACGTCTAAGTCTAGGCTAATAAGTTGGTGTATTACGCTCTAGGCAATGGGGCGCATCCATGGTGTTCTTCGTGATGGGACAATCCTGACAGGTATTTCGGTAAGTTACCCTCACATTAGTCCTTTAGTTCTAGCCTAGGTATTAGGCCTGTGTCTGTGTTCCAAATTATACTCGCATGTATGTAGCGCTCGATATACTTGGATCACATTCCTCTGTATCGTCATTTTGATGACTCGTTACTTAAGAGCAGGTGTTCAGGAAAGTATATCAAGAAGTAGGCCTTGGGTGGGTGTATGCGATCACCAACGTTGAGCCAGTAAGTCGGCTGACACTTCCTGTATCTTCAAATGTTGCTTCATAAGTTGGCTGAAATGATGTAGAGAACTCCACTGACTTCAAAATTTCTGATAACGTTTGACTGGCTTTACTTTCGATACTGCAGATTGGCAAACTCGCTGATGCGGTGTACGACTTGTGGGCAAAGTATCGTTTACCAATGACAGGTTTTTCATCCAACCTTTGCTAATCAGCATGTTCCTCGCTGATGCGAACGGTTTGCACTCGCGATGCTTCTGCCATTGGTTTACATTGTTGTTTTCCTAGTAACACTCTCTGTTCAGTGTTTGTGCTCTCAGGTTGTTTCTTATCATATAGTCGGTTATCCATGAGCTTTTGTTGCACCTTCCTAACTCGTTTGTGAATTTCGCCTTCAGGACGACCGCCTCTAGTAGAAGTCTTGGAAGCACGTAGACAGAAAAAGGTTAGTCCTGGAGAAACTCTCACCGAAGTATCGCATCTTCCCCTTCTTCATTGCGTTCGAGGTTCGTTGCTTATGAACACTCCTGCTCACTGAAAGCTGGGCGCCAAAAGTGCAAGTAGATAATTTATGCGGAGACCACCACCATAACGTTTTAGTTTCTCGTGTTTCTCAGGCGGTGGCGGATGAGTGCAACACCGAAACTTGTCGCGTCAACTTGGACTGAATAAAATGTCGATATGTACCGTGCCAATCTCCATGGACCCCTCTGAAAGGTCTCTTACTGAGTTGTCCATTGCCGTGAGGCTGTTGGTCATCTTTGAAGGTCTTGCGCATCAAGGATGTATGGACCAAACTCCAGAAGTGCGATCCGAGGCAATGTCAGAAACCATGTCCGGAATAAGAAGAAATTGTGGTATGAAGGTTATCATTGCAGAAAAGTCACGGAGAAACGCTGAAGTCGAGGAAGTAATGCTAGTTGAGATCTGGTCTACGTATTATGCACGTCCATATTTGATCTTTGGCTCGGGATTACTAGTCCTGCTGGAACGGAACGGTGATTGAATGGAGGGAAACTGTGGTTGAAAATATCTGATCAATGAAGAAACGTATATATCGATGAACTTCTCCTCTGCCTTTCTGCAGTTATTCTCACAGCCTGTCATTTACGAACGTAGATATTAGACCACAGCTCGAATGCTTAATAGCTTCCGCTCGGAGTTTTTGTTTCTGTCCGTTTGAAGCTTGTTTATCAGAAAAGTTATCAGGAATTTACCACTTCAATCTGATTCGAAGCGACTACAGCTACGTGGATGAGCCAGAATTCGCACCGGTATCCGACGCTGCAGTGCTGCTTATGAAGGTAAGTTCTATCTCGGAGAGCTCATCTTTCATGTGAAGTTTCGGACACGGGAAGGTCCCTCCGATGAAATGATTCGCTCCCTACGATGCCATTTCTCGTCTTTTCCTGCAACTGCGCATAAATGCGAATAAATACCTACATGTAGCTTCTTCCCTGGACAGCAGCCCAAAGAAGTGTACAATGCTTGATTATTGGAAATCAGATCACACCCGACTGACTGAGGCCTCCTTCCCGCTTGCTTATTGTACTCGAGCATGTCGCAGATTCCTCCTTTACTGAAAGAGCACTTGGCCACTCGAAACCTTGTCCCCAAACATTTAGCGGAAGCCAGTTTCACGCTGAAATGTATATCGACGGGACATGTGCTGGGCACAAACATTCTCTGCCAAGGAACTCGGCAGAGAAGTGTGGAGGGTACCCATAAAACTGAAGAGGTATCATTCTCCTGGATGTGAGATGCCCAAATAGACGAAAATGGTGACCTAAGCCAAGACACTCTGACCAAATACATAGCAAATGGAACGAGTCCCTTTCAGAGAGAATCGAGAAATTCAATTATAAAGGCGTGCCAAACCAGTGAACGTAATTCTGAGAACGGGGTAAAAGGCAGAACTCGATAGCCCCGCCGCTCTGTATCTGGTGGGATCATTGAAATAGGCCGAGCTCGAAATACGCTGAGGTTGGAGGACTATTTCTCTCAGGGAAATGAACTTACGTTCTATTGAAGATGTGAAGTTGCTGATTACGGTAGTCTATGTCGGGTACAGACCTCTATTGGGGCCACTCAATCCTCTCCCGGTAACGAAAACGATAGCAGAAGCCATAAGCCACTCGAACACAAGCATCCGATAGAAACGGCAATACAGAGAACGTACTTACAGGCAATGTTAGGGCCACTGAATGTTTCGTTGTAAAGCAATCCCATAAACCAAGTGTTTCTTAAGGAGGTAAAACGGGTTAATCAGATTAACATCATCTCCAAAGAGTCATCATATAATAGGATGTCTGAACAGTACAGATAAGGAAATTATAAAGACTACAAGGAAAAATGACATAGATAGGCCAGGAGTCTCTTTGAGTTACCAAGGTCACTTGGGACTAGTGACTAACCGGCTCTCACTATGAGAGCTACAACACTGAGCTTAAATCCAGGATATGGCTATAGAAGAATGAGAGGAAATATCTTTTCTTCCTCGCATTGTACTTTGAGTTTTACGAAAATATTCTCTTTTGTCCCCAGAAACCCGATAAATTTCATTTCTAGATTCCTAGTGTAGAGTTAGTGGACAGCTTTGATTTAATTCCATGTTTCAAGTTCTCTTCTCATCTGAACGTTTTATCACCAGAAATAGTGTATGTTTAACGGTTAAACTCACTCTCCTCTAAACATGAACTCCCAAAATGAGGTCTTATGGGTTACCAGAGCACTTATCTTTAAACGATGTTTTTCTATTAACTTTTAATGACCAACTTGTCAAGATTTTATGTCAACTGATATATTCAGTCTATGCTCGTCAATGTGTTCTGTTCAATACCATCCACAACCTTTCCATTTGGAACCTTTATATACGTTCTACACTCTTTGGCAGTTGATGATTATTGCTTTTGATCCTAATCTTCTTAGTTTTGTTACGGGAAGCAGATTGAAGGCTATTCAAACCTCGTAACGAAAATCAAAAGAAGAAGACGTCATGAGAGATTATGTCATTCAAAACGTTACATTCTGAATGTAACGTTGAAAATAACTGAATCGGATGAGTACAAACATTCTGCAGTCCCTGACAAAGATTGACATTTGGCATTACATCTTCTCATCTGAATCTTGGAATTTTTGTTACGAGGAGAGATTTAGATACTTTATTATTTGTCAAATACTGCAGAACTTTTATAGTCATGGGATTCAATTATTTTCAACCATGTTAAAGAGATCTCATTCATGAAACATAATGCATAATGACTACATATTTTACTTACAACTTGTGAAAGTGGTACGTAAAATTTATGACAGAAACCTAAAAAAAGAGTTTCAGAAAAGTTACGGAAATCTTTTACAACCAAAGTTTGAGTGGCTGTAATATACCGTAGCTTTATCGACAGTGTTGTCATCGAATATGAGATCTTACACGAGTACCGAAAAGAAGTCTATTCCCGTGTCGTTGCACTACCACGCATCATCATCTTACGTAGAAAGTGCAAACTGAAAAGGACGGACTGAAATGGATTCACTTGAAGCAAAAAGGTGATCTGATACATTCAAGTGTGCCTCGAGAAGCGAGCAACATCGACTTTAGCTACTTTAGCTCCACTGTTCTGGAAAGGTAAGTGACCCATTACTGCCAACTACCACAAGGGCCCCTCTCTTCTGCTAGTTATTTCTTCCACACGCAACTGAAGCACACAGAGCCAGCCCCCGAGCTTGTGCTTGCTCAAGGGATTTCGTGGTCCACTGCGGAGAAGTATTCATGAGGTCTTCTAGGGAAGTTCAACCTATATTCGCAGTCTGATGACGTTGTGACAGCGCAGAATAATATGCAGGCAGAGTGCACTTCTGGCCGAGGAGAAGAAGACGAATATTTAAACAGGTCACAAAATTGTCATGAGTTATTGGCTGACAACTTGCTTTAAAAATATGTAGTGAACAATACATTAACAACATGGAGTAAAGTGTGGACTTATGGAGAAGAGTGGGGCTCCATGAATGGGTTTGGAAATACATTTTATACCGTAATAAAGTTTCCTAAATTCACAAAACTAAATTTAAATTTTTTTAAAATTAAAAACCACTTTGTTCACTTGATTACCCATGGTCACTTTTCTTACAAAAGAACCCATAAAAACTTCTGTCTTCACGAGGTAAAATTATTTTCAATTTTCTAGCTTTAATTTATAACTTAATATTAAAATATAAATTAAAGACCGTGTATATTTCCCCTCTAAGGGTGAAATATGCATGCAATGAAAGTCAAATGAGTTCGGGGAGACTACCATCTTCCCCGAACAAGACGCCTACGCGTATTACAAAAGCTAATACGTGAAAATATATATTTGATATATTTAAAATTTATTTGAATAGTACTTCTTCTGAATATCCAGCTACGCGTATTTATCTCAACAATCCACACGTAAGTAGTCATCGAGATTTATTTAGGTTTTCCTTACGATTGTACGGGTTGAATACGGTTATACAAGATAACTAAGATAACATTCACCCATGTACACTTAGACGGCAGCAGGGTCATTTATTAATAGATTCTCTAACCTTTTCGATGAAAAAGATTAGATTAATATATAGATGAAATAACCACGTTCTATTCATTTATTCTTTAACCTTTTCGATGAGAAGGATTAGAGAATCAATTAATGTATAGATGAAATAAGGGTGTTTTATTAATTTATTCTCTAATCTTTTCGATGATAAGGATTAGAAAATAAATTAATGTGTAGATGAGTGCGTTCTATTAATTTATATTCTAATTTTTTTGATGGAAAGGGTTAGGGAATAAATTAGTGTGTAGATGAAGTGAGGTTGTTTTGTTAACCGGATTCTGATTTATACTTGTGGTAGAGAGTGAGTAAGCAGCTGATTTATGGGTTATGTCCAGATCTGTTGAAAACTGTTGGCTGGTTATGGATAAATTTGAGTTTTATATCAGCTTGGTACAACATTTCTATAGAACGTTTACTTACTTTCTAATAACAGAAAATGCAGTTCGGTGTGCAAGGATATTTGGTTGCCGTTGAGGTATAATGAGTTGCATACCTCAAATTGTTTAATGATATATTTTCAACATTTCTTTTCTGACCATTTTAAATAGTCTTGAATTAAATTGTAATATATAGTAAGTCGGTCTAAACTCATACAGTCGACAACGTATCCAAAAAGTTATATTTGTTACTGTCTACACGGATACATTATCTAATAGGGGTGTCAAAGTTAAAGAATCTCTGAAATATTCGGGAGCCGCGGGAGTGAGTTACGGATTCGGCAAGTCTGCGGCCAGTGTTTCCTGCGGGTACCTCAGGAGGTACCCGCAGGAAAACGCCGTGGGCGATTTCTTAACGGCTATTCACTGGTTTTTTCTGATTTTTTTTGCAATGGATTCTCTACTACTCTGAGTACTTATCTTGACTGTAGAAACAGAAAAATAATCAATGACAAAATTTTGATGTTGAATCTCGGGCACGATCTAGAATGAGCCGCGGTTTTATACAAACTTACCCGTGACAATTTTACGTCCAGTTACCTCTCAGCCGTTGAAGAATCTTTTTTCTAAACTCTGACACCCCCTAATAGGTGTCTTCTTCGGGGGAAGACGGCATGTCTAAGGTTTAGGTGGGGCTCCTAATTTTGCTAACCATGTTAGTGTTAATAATATAGCTAATATATGGTTCCAACTCCTACACATCTTAATGCATGACGTACATTGCAGAGTAATGAAGGGCCTAGTCTTAGGATGTTTCTTACTGCAGTTGTTTCTGCTCGCATCATGATATTTTGATTGGTGTAGCATTAAAATCTTTCAGAAATATTCTGAAACATTTTGAAAGATTATGCTTTTGATGTCAGAGACAGTCTCTCACTTTTGAAAATATACAAAAAGTACTGAATTTTAAAGCCCTTCCGTCGAGAGATTCTATCTGATCCTTTGGTATTTAGATGAGATTTTGGTATACGACTGGAACCAGATACATAATTTATATCGATAAAAATCGTTCAAAATGAATTTCCCCTTATGAACTCTAAGTAGTTTGGTCGTTTTACTTTTTTCAAAAGAAGAGTGGCGATGCCATGAAATTTTATTCATCATTGACACATAGCCACTTTACATTTCGGTTCCTCCGAGCAAGCACAAGATAACTAGACACAACAAGTACGTTGGTGCTTTTGTTAACTAACAATTCATTTACTGTTATTAGATAATACGCAAATAAGTTTAACTTTTCATATGAATTTGGCTGGGCTTTGGATCAACAGCTTCAGCTCATCAGCTTCAACCCATCAGCTTCAAATTTTTTTTTTATCTTAGTTGCACTTTTTAACTTATTTAATTTTAATGATTATTCATTTGATCTTCAAGCGTTACCTTACACTTGCCGTATCAACCGCATCGGTGAACTTTTAGCATATACATGTTAATGCAGGTTCTAGTTATGAAACTTTAATGGAGAGAAAACGACACTGAGAACCTCAAGCTTTTATAAAACTTATGTTCTAACCCCTAAAATGTTGTTTCTGGAATAAATTGGTAAACCGCCGTGTTCTTTTTACGAACAGAGCCTAAATTGTCACATGTAAAGTTTAAGGTAAAGAAATCAAATTTCTGAGAGTTCTAGTGAAGTATCAGTTTTGGGTTTCGTGTTATATATCATATCAGTTGAATATGCATCCCAAATGAGTTTCAGAGCAAAGAGACCGAAGAAAAGAACCGAAATACAAATTTAAAATTATTCTAAATGATTCGTTAAATATCATGATTTTGAGAAAAAGTTCTTTAGAAAAAAATAAAAGTTTAAAAAAAAATTAGAAGTAAGTGTGACGTAAGCAAACATGCGCAATGTTTGTTTACTTACACACTGCGAATAACAGACACATCTGAAATCTGAATCTAAATTTCTAGATTAAGATTATTAAATTTATATCTATTTTTAAATAGCTCTAATCTGAATATAACACATGAACTCTACAAAGAATTGAAACATGACTCCTTCGAGTATAAACATATGTTCCCCGAAAAATTAAACAATTTATGTTTTCATATATATTAATTTATGAGCTAACCCTTCCAAGAGGAAGGGTCAGGTCATAAATTAATGGACATTGCAAATGATATTAATATAGCTTGCTCGGTTGTCGTGGTAGATATCATATCAGTTGCAACTGGCGTCTTACTTTTGAACGGGGGAAATAACGACCAGCAGGAACCAGCTTTCCGAGCGGTGTTCATGGCACGGACGAAGCGTAAAGAGAACAGAGGAAGAGAAAGAGAGTACAAGTGGATGACAGCAATCAGTGTACTGCTCTGACTTCATCCGCTGAGGTGTCGATCAGGTTCACAGTTCAATGAAATCTCTGGGCCCAAAGACCAGAGGGAAACGCGAAGCAGTGAATAGCCAACGGGTGGAAAGACCCCATCAAGCCTTACAAAGGAAAGAAGGACCCGAAGCACTAAGCAACTAACGCCCCGAAAGGAAAAACACCGAGGCTAAGCACCGCTATTAGTAGCTCTAAGGTCACTATCGCCCCTAAGACGAGAGAGTGAGCGTAGATCTCTATAATTCCTCTGAGAAGAGAAGCACCGGCTTGGACGGAAGCTTCCCCGGCTGCTGGTCCGGTCCGGTCAAAGTTCAAATCTCATTCACCAGCTTGCTCCATGGGTAGATATTTATATGTTTTATTGTTATAGGCACCTGAGTTTGAGTTTAATTTTAATTTTAATTGTAACTTTAAAATAAAAACTAGATCTTATGTTCAGTTGGACACTTTAGAAATTGATCTTCTCAAATCTAATATCCTCAAATATTAGATATAACATCATATATATCTATTGTGTTCCATGTATCATAACATACATATTCTTATCTCTTATAACTTTACAGTAATTTACAGGTCATTTTTGCAGAGTTTACTGTGATTTCATTGTAAGTAATTATCTAAGATAGTTTGATTGATATTCTGAGATTTAAAGGGAAACTAGATAGGACAACGTGTCATGTGAATAGGTAATTATTGTGCATTGAGGATTTGAAGATTATGGTTTCTTCTTCAACATTATTTGGCGTCATATTTTATAGAACTGCTTGTCCATCCAGAAATTTTAAAATATTGCTAGTCGGTTGTAGAGTGCGGGAAAACTAGTAGTTGGTTTTGGTATTAGGAAAAATTATCTTATCGCGGTAAAACATAAACACAAATAGCGACATAAGTTTGCACGAATCAGTTTCAATCTTTAAATCAAAGTTTGTGATTTTTAGTTTTTAGTTTTTAGTTTATTTAGGTATTTTATAAATCAATTTAAATTTAAAAAGATTTCTTCAATCTAATCCACAGTACGTATTGATTATGCATTGAGATGTTTAACCGTATATGCATGCTGCATGAACTTCTGGGAACTTTTGTTTATTTTTTGTTATCAGAGAAATATATAATTATTAAATGCAAAATATATTATTAAAATGAATATAAATAAATAAAATATTTCATAAACATTATCTATTAACCTATGCCTGGAAAGACAGAGAGAGCAGAAGAAAAACTATAAGTATTGACTCGGATCTTACGCTTCAAAAGATACAAGATCAGAAAGCTATACTCATGAATACATTAATTTACTTAGATGTTTAATTTAATATCTAACACTTCCTGCAAGAAGGGTTAGATATTAAATTAAACTATACTCATGAATACATTAATTTACTTAGATGTTTAATTTAATATCTAACACTTCCTGCAAGAAGGGTTAGATATTAAATTAAACGAGCATGCATATTTCCCACTCTTCCTAAACTCGGTAGAGAGTGACTATGCATGCATTTCAATGCCTTTCGTATATATTTAACATATATTCACTCTCATGTCTCTCTTGTAACAAATGCGTAACCTCGTGCCAAGACCTTCGTTCATATCCATGGATAACCCATACACAAGTATGAAGGCCTCAAAGCCCTCTCAGCCGGTAGTTGCGTTCGAACCACGGACGGGTCGAGGGTCAGACCAAAACGGTAGCTGTTCTGGTCTTCATGTAAAATTCACATCGAGGCAGTGTCCGTAACTTCAGCGAGACCCTCCTCTTTGTGTGGCGCCCGTGCATATTATCCACCTCATGTGACACTTAGAAATCCGGAGGGTTTTCTTATTCTTTAATTTTTCTCTTCGGAAGGAGAGAATATAAATTAATGTGTATATAAATTGATATTCTTTTTTGGTAAATAGAGTTCCGGACTTATACCTCCTGCATCGCGTGATTCCGTGACTCACTTATGGTTATATCTGGATGTACTAGCAACTCCTAGACTGGTTAACACATGTTAATTATAAATTAATGTGAATTTTGAAAATGATTATTAAAAGAATTTTATATAATGTTTCTCGATAAGAGAAAATGAAATCCATGTACAAGGCTTTTGGGAAGGATATTCACCTCCTCCATAATTTATGCACCGGATCGATTTATTAGTTAACCCTTGTGTGATGAGATCTCGGACTTGTTACTTTTTGAAGAGTGCCGGCTTGCAATTGCTTTATGGGTTATGTCTTTTTTTCTCGCATCACTTTTCTCATGAATTATTTTAGATTTTAGTTTAGTCTAAATAGTTTTATATTTTATATTTATTTATTTTTTATTCACAAATTCAACATAAATATCGATTGAGATTAATATATTCAACAGACTTTTGTGTATTACGTGAACCCAGAAACCACTCCGTCATGACCCGGTACTAATCTTTAGGAGTTCTGTCTCTATTTTTCAGCTTGTCTTCTTAATTGTCCCTTTCTCAAACTCAAGAAGAATATCTAAAAATATTCTAAAAATATTTATTTGTCACTGCTTAGGGTCATTCGTATCACGCTTTAGTAACTCACTGCTTATCTCATTGATATTTCTGAGAGTCTTTCAGTTAGTACTTGAAGCAAAATCTTTTCTTGGTTATTTGGAATAAGTATGTGTTGCTAGTAGGGGTGTCAATGTTGGAAGCTTTCAGGAAGATTCTTAATCCACGGGCGTGAATAAGAACAAAGGTGAATCCGTTCGCCTTACTGAATTAAGTTTATGGTCGGTCTTAATGAATTCGATTAATTTTTCAAAAGTTTTTACGAATAGATAAAGTAGGTTCAAAACGTTTGTTAGAGAAATGACCAAAAGTTAGAGGAGTTACAACTTCGGCCGTGACTTTACGAATATTTTCTGGTGGCACCTCTAGAGGTGCTTGCACGGGTGTCTTTACATTCAATTTTCATTCGTTTTTCTCGTTTATTGTTGCAGTAAAAAAACACAATATAATACTCCAGGTGCCAAAAATAATAAATAATGAAAGAATAATGTCAACTCAGAAAGAAGATCGAATGTTCCACGGCTCATCACAAAGCTAACCACGGACAAGTTACAGTGTTTCCTTTGCAACCGTTGAGGAATATTTCCTCCTAACTTTGAAACCCCTAACAACTATTCAGATTCACAGATTTCTAACTCATACTTGATCTCTCTATTATGTAACATATGTCCATTCACTGTGATGTGCAAGGGCTTTCAATGACGTTCTAACATGATTTCATCTATAATCCATATTGCATTGAAGTGGCTCTCTAACTGTAGATATTAGAGATATTGTTCTTTTTGTCTCCCCACCAATTCTTCACTACCTTAGCCGAAACTAACAATATTACAATATTTTTTTAGAGTGTTGGTTATTGCTGGCGCTTGTTTTAATACCGATCCACATAAATGCACATGCACATAAAGGGTTCATAAATGCACATGATCCACCCTTGCACATAATTTATGTGAGACAAGCAAAGTTCAGAATCAGATAACTTTCTCGTGTTCGAGTGCGAGAGCCCAGCAGCCCTCAGGGGAGAACCGCGATTCTTTGGAGGCTGAACCGGCAGAAATTTTTGTTTGACGTTGTTAGCTGATTTATGTCGGACGGCCGACTTGCATGTATCTTTCTCATTTCGGATTCTTTACATGTTTCCTTATGACATGTGGATGTTGACTTGGGTACGAAGTTTCAAGATCAGACTCCGTAGGTGCGTTGTTATCGACGGAGGATCTGTATCGTCAGTATTTGTATGAGGTTAGGATCTTGCCGTCTATATCCACAGCTAAGACGGAACATCTTGTACTATGAGGTAGACTCACCTAGGTTGCACATTGCCTATTCACCTCATGTACACTTCGAAGTGTACATGGGGTTTAATATATGTTATAACCTTCCGGCAACGCAAATTAAGAGATCTCTCTTGTCCTCCCAGCAACGCATCAGCCCAGACTCCACTTATGGGTTATATTCTGTTGAGTTGGCTACTCCGAGACAGGTTAATATATATCACTTATGAATTTATTTATTTTTTTATAATATCTTATTATAAGATATTTTTACAATATTTACACATTTTCTGATAAGAGAAAACGAAATTCAATGTACAAGGCCGTTGGAGATGCTTATTCAATTGTCTTGTTAGGTCATCTTAGGGCAGTAATTGAAGTTAGAACTATTGGAGTGCACCACCTAAACATCCAATGATTACAAATTCTCCAATCATCAATAGATGGGAGAGTCAGAGACTCAGACTAGCTCTTCATTCATAGAACACATTCTACTCTTTGAGCTTATTTTGCGCGCAGTGCAGTGCACTGAGTGTTTTTTAGACTTTTGACTATGGGGTACTGAGACCGTGAACTTCTTGGTTTCACATTTTATGTCTTGTTTCCAGAGTATCGATACAAAATTCTGATTTTAATTATTCGTGTGTAACGTCAGTTACAGTTGTAAGACGCTTTTGTCTCTCACGATCTAGGTATGATTGAGTTTGGTCCAGGAGTTGAGTGTTTCATATAAAGGATAGTTCGTATTTTCTTTATTCCGCAACGTGCATCTAGTTTGAATGTTTATGAACTATGCATCATTTCTGTTTTGAGGTCTAAGTATACATCGTTCAGTATTTAGGTAAACTCTTAACATTCTGCTGTTGTTTTCCTTCTGTTAGTACTTAGAATCATCTTGAATAACTTAAATTCTAATCTTTGACTGTCTTTTGTGTTTGTATTCTATACAGTTAAATATTTCTCCTTCATATCTGCAATCTTAATGAATCGTTAGTCATATGCATTGCACTCTGCATTCGTTAGTGAACCTTTTTAGTCTCAGGGATACATAGGACCGGTTGAAAACTAAAATTTCAGGTTAGTATTATAATTCTTTTAGTAGTTTACATTTTAACGATAATCTTAGAATTTCTTCTAGTAGCTTAAATTTTAACTCTAATGTTTTTGGAGCACTTGTTGAGAATGGCAGAAAGAAGAACTTCGAGGTCAAATAAAGAATCTTTGCCTTCGGAAAAGAGGCAACGTAGTATTTAGAGTTCAGGGATTGAAAAGTGGCTTCAAGCTTTACTCCTAGTTCAGGTGATTATGTTCGAGAGTTAGGTGAGGTTTCAGTTAACAGCATAGAAGAAGCCTGTAAATGATGGAAGGACTCTTGGTATGGTATATTCGAATAGATTATATTTGATCTTGAGGTTGGCAGAGTTTTTTTGTAAGTTTTGTAGAGATGGAGGATCTAAGAGTGTTTTTGCAACAGAAGGTTCATTCATGTGTCATCTTTTCATGATCACGCTCGTTCAAAAGGACACCATAAATTTTCATATGCTACCAAAATTGGTAAGTCATATTTACGTGCAGCTATTAGAGCTTCGAACCGACCTACAACTCTAATCTTACTTAATTTGTTTAAAATAACATATTTTGTAAGTAAGGAGAACTTGGCTTTCACTAAATATCCTAGCCTATGCAGTTTATTCTATCGAGTGGATGTGAACTGACTGTAAAGTTGTACCATTCCGAGAAGAGATGTGTTGTCATGTTGAGTTACATCAATGAAATCTTATAAGAGAGGGTTCTAGAGAAGGTTCGAGAGAGTGAGTTTTATGGTTTGATGATTGATGAAGCTACATACGTATCTGTTATTTCTGTTATGGTTATATTTATGATTTTTTTACAGCAAGGAAAAAGTGAAGTAGTGTTCTTCGGTACAGTTCCTGCCACACAAGAAGAACGTTGGGGCCCTTACCTTTTTTTTTTTTTTTTTTTTTTTTAAGAAAAGCCACGGTGGGCAGAACCTTTATAGAAACGGCGAAAGGGCGCCAACCCATTACATCAAGTCACCCCTGCCGCGACGGACACAAGGGAACCCGACCGAAATGCCTCGGGCCCGGCCCGTCCCCGACTTCCCAGTGCTGCCGACCCCACCCGATCGACTCTCCACCCTCTCATTCGTCCCCTCCCACGTCCGCGTCTTCGCTCTCGAGCTGCGAGCCCCGCCATCGCCGTCGCCCCTGCACATGCTCGTGTCCTGCTTGATTTCTTCGAGGGCGTCCTTCTTGCTAACCTTCTGCTTCTGCCACCACAGCTCATGGGTCACCCCGTCATTATTACTTTTCGCTCTCGAGTTCTGGACGTCGTCAGCAGGATCATCGTACTCATTATCACCATCTCTTTGCACCTGCTTAGGAGTCCCTGACACCCTAACCTCGTGTACGACCTTCTTCCTGACACAGGTCTGGATCAGGAGCGGAGCCGCACGAACCCAGAGCGAGGAGGGAGAGTCTTTCCGGCCCCACTTCGAGGTAGTCGCCTCACGCCGCCAGCCAGCCCTCCATCTATGGCACGAATAGGAGGGGCACTGTCCCCGATGAAGAGGTTTGAGATCTCTCGTTGACGCCACCTCTCTGTCACCATCGCAGTCTTGACTCTGCTCGCAGGTGCTGTGCCACCCTCCCTCTCTCAGCTTATTGCTCCTCTTATGCCGTTGTTTGTTGTTCGTTGTCGTTTGCATCATTAGCAATCAGGTTGATAGGAGGAATTTCGGGCTGGATTCGGTCATCCGGTCTTAGAATCTTCTGTATGCACCTAGCGTCTTCATCCCTCTAGCCCAGGCTTTCCGATTGTCTTCACTCGCGATCTCCTTAAGGTCTGCCCACATAGTTTTGGCCACTTCGGCGAGGATCCTAGCTGCTGGCCGGTCAGTTTTTTTTTTCCTGAAGATCCAGTCGGCTCTTTCTCTCCAGGTAACGTTGGTGTGTTCCACCAGTAGGAGGAGGAGAGCCGGGTCACGTTGTCTCAAGTTCAAGGCCTTATCGATCGTCTCGAGAAGCCCCTCCTCCTCGCCATAGTCTGTCTCTAGCACGGAGTCACTTAGTTTAAACCTCCTCCATCTACTCCTAGCCACAGGGCACTCCCAGAATAAATGCTCGATGGTCTCTCTAGCTCTGCACCCCCTCGGACAGTCCCCATCGCTCATATTCATTTTCTGCGCCCTCTGATTAGTAAAGAAGCATCGGTTTAATAGCCTCCATAACCAAACGTTGACTCTCATCGTGCCGCCTAGTCTCCAGACCTTTTTCCACCTCTCCTCCCACTTCCGTTCGGGGTCTCTTACCCCCCATCGCTGATTCAAATACACTTGGTTGGAAGGGGTCACCTCAACAAGTTTTTTCCACATTTTTAAGTCTAGCTTCCATCCCTTGACTTTCCGTTCACCCATCCTCCATGTCCAGCTAGGGCTGTCTTGCAGCCCACCTTCGAAAATCTTAGTCTCTCCTGCCCATTTTGTTAGCTTCCTCAGAGCCCCTCCCCCCGGTGGTTCATGTTCCTCCTGAGTCAGCCTGAGGGAGGCTCCACTCATCGACTCTCTAAGGTCCCTTAGTTTTAGTGCCAGCAGCGTGCCTATACCTTCTTCCTTAAGACCCCTCATGACCTCTTTCCTTTCCTGCTCCCCTATCCTCTCCATCTTTTGCCAGAGATCTACCACCAGTGGCGAGGGCAGCGACCCGGGAAGTTGTGCGGGATTGCCATCAAAGTCCAGACCCCCTTGGGCAGCATGCCAGCATTTTATCAGACCATCGAGGGTAGGTAGATGACGAACCCGGAGTTTCGGATCCAACAGTAAGCACTCTTCTGGGGTCCACATCCTCATTTTCCTCCTATTTCTTCCAAGTCTCATATACTCCTCGATCCCCTCCTTCGCGATGCACACCCATTCTTGTTGTCCGCCTTCTAGTAGCTTCCCCACGTATTTCAATTTTAATGCTTGTGCTACCACCTTGAAGGGAAGGAAGCCGAGGCCACCTAGAAGTTTATCCTTCGCCAGGGCGTCCCAGGTCACAAGCGGTACCTTATTCCTTCCCTCTGGGCTTCTCCCCCACAGAAAAACTCGACACACCTCCTCCAGTTTTTTAAAGCCCGAGTTAGTGCAGTCTATCCCTGTGAGCTGATAAGCCGGTATCGACCGTAGAACGTGAGTGAGAAGGACAGCCCGGCTGGGCCAGGAGAGCATTTTGTTGGACCAGTGTTGTAGTTGCCCTTGCAGCCGTCCGACCATCGCTTCGACCATCTGGGTTCCTGTGAGCCCTCTTCCTATCCAAGCCCCAAGGTATTTCAGCATCTGGCCTTTTTTTGCAACGATACACCCCGAGTGCAAGAGTCAATCCGGAGTCTCGGTCATCCCCATAGGTATGACCACCGACTTCCCTAGGTTTAACGCCGCACCGGAGATGGCTTCATATTTGCCTATAACATCATGAGTAGCTAGGAAGCACTCCTCCGTTCCCTCTATCAGCAGGCCAGTATCATCAGCAAAAAGTTGGTGAAGGAGAGGTCGTCCTTCCCCCGCCCGGATCCCATCTATATCTCCCTTCTCCACCGCCAGTTTCAACATATTCATCAGCGGCTGAGTCGCAATCGCGAAGAGATATGGGGCAATCGGACATCCCTGCCTGACCCCCCGTCCCAAAGCAATGCCTTCCGTGAAGCCGCCATTTACATGGACCTTCGATTGTCCTCCTACAGTCAGGCCTTGGATCAGTTTCATGAAGTGAGGGCTAAACCTCATATTCCTCATCGTGTCCCACAAGTATTCCTGTGACACACGATCATACGCCTTCATAAAGTCCAGTTTGAGGAAGAGGTAAGGCCATCCCTTAGCTTCTGCTAGCTCTTGACCCAGTTTGAAGCTGAGTATATTGTCATATATATCTCTCCCCTGGATAAAACCAGTCTGCTGTTCGTCCACCACGTTCCCAACGATTGGTTTCAATCTCCCAGCCAGAAGTTTACTGAGAATTTTGTAAGTGGCCGTTAGTAGGGAGATGGGGCGCCAGTTCCCCAACTCAGTCCTCGTGCCACCTTTCAGTATAAGTTTGATCACTCCCTGCTGGGTTTTTTCATCGATCTGCCCTGTCTCCCAGAAGATTTTAACCATCTCGTAGCACTCTTCCTTTATGAACGACCAGCAGTCTTGCAGGATTTCGTACGTTACACCATCTACTCCAGGGGATTTCTCTTTCGAGAATGACATCACCAGCTCTTCCAGCTCTTCAGGTGTAGGCAGTTCCTCCAATCTCGCATTTTCTTCTGCTGACACCCATTTCGCAGTGAGCCCCATTACTTCTTCTCTGCTCTCTCGATTCCTGGTAACTTTCTCGTCTTCTTGGTAGAGATCCACGTAGTATCGGTGAACTCTCTGCAGTATCTTGTCATGCTCTACCGCTAATTGCCCATCTTCGAGAGTGACCCCTTTCATTGCTTCCCTTCCGTGTTTGGCTCTTAACTGGGCGAAGAAGTACCTCGAAGGCGCCTCCCCCTCCTTCAACCATCTGATCCGGCTCCTCTTCCTCCAGAGGATCGCATCCTGATGCTCTCTTTTCCTGAGCTTCCTTTCCGCCTCTTGCAGTTCTATTCTGATATTCTCCATATCCTCCCCTGCCACCAGCGTTCTCAGCCTTAGTAGGTCTGCTTCCAGACTCGCCCTTGGTAATGCCTTCTGCCCTGCTAACCTTCGTTCCTCCATCAGAATTCTCCTTACCCTCGTCCAGCCAACTACCCATTTTACCCTCGGATCTCCAGTTTCTCTCCGAAGCGTTCTCCATACCGTTTGCACCCTTGCTTGGATTCTCGGAACTTTTAACATACTAGCATCCATCTTAAAGTACGTTGCCTCTTTATTCTTTCTCCTGTCTCCTCTTCCTTTAGCTTTATGAAGATCGTCACAGGGATATGATCCGACAGTGTCTGCCTCCCGTCATGAATGATTTTCGTGACCCCGTGACACCACTCGGCTCTATTATTTAGATAGCATCGGTCCAGCCTCGCCTGGTCGTAACGTCCCCCCGATCTTACCTGTCTGGTGAAGGCCGGGCCTTCTCTGCTCTGAGCGCAGAATAGTGCGTCAACCAGATCAGAATGTAAAAGCGTGCTTCTCCACAACCTCAGCTCATTACCGTGCAGGAGGGGCGTAGGGCCGAAGCTATCGTCGGGCAACTCCACCATATTCCAGTCACCTGCAAGGACCCAGTTCCCCTCCCTCGTCAAAGTTCCCAGCCACTCCCACATCTGGCGCCTTTCCTCTCTTCGGTTTGGTGCGTAAATCGAGGCCACGTTGATGTGTCCAGCCTCCGAGTCAATAGTGCACCAGGCGGCGTTGGGGCCCTTACTGAACATCTCTTTCAACTTCTAAAGTGTTGGAGTCTTTCTCATGATAGCTTTTCGGGATTTGGGTTGGCATGGAGCATCTATTATGAATGGTAGGCATAATGGAGTTGCTTCTTGTTAAAAACGTATTGTTAATCCATATTTGCTGTCGGTTCATTACATTGTTCATCGGACAAACTTGGGTTGTGCTACTGGTAGCTAAAAACGAGTCTTGTCGTAAGTCTTTTTATTCCATCGATGAATTGATTAACGCAGTCTGTTTTTACTTTTACGAAATCGTCCAAGAGGAAAGGAGCACTTTCTCAAGTTCAGCATGAGCTTTTGATTCACACCGAAGCATGAAACGATACAATAAGACTCTGTGGTTAAGTAGAGCTAAAGTTGTTGCGTGCATTTGCGATAGTTTAAAATCTTTGCTTGTTTTTCTGAGATGTTGATCCGAAAGAGGAATCATGGTGTAGTGAAGTCTATCTTTTTGAGATTAAGTGATTTTACAGTTATTTACTCTCTGTACTTTTTGGCAAATATCTTGCACAGTCCATCACTGCTCAATCGTGTTTTCCAGCAGATGTTTGTGGATATCTCTACTATAGGAGTGATTGTAGCTACAGAGGTTACAACTATTCAGATTATTTACCTTATAGATAAGTTGGATGTAAATACCGTGTTGGTTAACGAAGATACTGGATATCATCTTCTCCTAGAGTATGGTTCGATATATGGTTATCGAACCATATATCGAGAAGGTTACCTTCTGATATGCAAGTTGTATCATTCTATGGAGTTAGAACGTAGTAGAATTGGCATAAGATCTTGAAACTTGTATCATTCTTTTCTAGAAACATTTTTTTAAGCAGTTTGTGATACATTAATGCATCATTTTACTGACAATGATACTATTTGGTAGAAAATAATTCATTATCTCCACCTATGCTTTTTCTAATCTATAGAAATCTTGAGTATCCTGCATGCTCCAGCAGGATACTCCGCTGAGACAATGTCTCGTCTCAGCGGCGCGGCCACCGCCCATTCTGCTCTAGAACCTGATCTATATGTATCGCATCCAAAGGTGTGAAGCTGGGTAGAAAAGAGATGAAGAACCCGGACTGCGTCTGCTTTTAAGATCCTTTTGACATCTCAGATGTCTAAACAGATGGTTTCTTTGCGAGATTAGAGGTGGAAGGAGTTCGATGTGATCTGTGAACATTTCTGTGAGATCAAATTTGTTCATGGAGTTACGATGAGACCTCTTCTATATTCTGCTACCTTGAGGAACGAGTTTTTGTCCTTTAAGTCTCATGCAATTACTAAATTTAAAGATTTATCTTTCAGAGCTTTGTGGTCTATGATAGATCTTTCTGAACCATTGCAGGTGAAATATCCTGAACTGAACTCACAAAACTTTCTCTTATAGCTAGGGTTTAGTGTGTTTCCAGCACAATGCGAGAGAGTCTTTTCTATACAAAACGTTGTAAAATACAAGTATAGAAAGTTATTATCGGGTGATAACTTGGATAAAGTGCTCCGCATAAGCATAGAGATTCCCGGCATAAAGAAGACTGATTCTGAGCTAGATGAGATATTGGTCGATGTTATTGACAAATGGAAGAAAATTGTGCAAAATATCGATGTTTTAACTTGAAATCCTACTATTTATATTCACTGATGTTCTTTGAAATATGTTTTAAATTTTTTGTTTTTCAAGTATTGATTGGTGAGATTTCATGTTGTGTGGTTCTTTTTTACTGAAGGATGTACACAATGATGTACAATCTTATGGGGTCTTACACCATGAGTCTCTCTTTGGGGAGATCCTCAAGTTCAATTCCTACTGAAGGTTCAAATTATGCATTAATACAACTCTTTTAAAAGTAATAGAATGTCACTTTGTATAATTAAAAAGCGAAGGCAAATGAAGGTTTTTCTTCAGTCTGTATTTATTCTGATGTTAGAATATATTTTAAAAGAACTAGAATAATCAGAGATCTTACAGATTTACAACGTGGAAAATTTCAAACTTTCAGTTTTACAATCTAAGGATAATATGAGGCATTCGGATCTCTACTTATTAATAAATTTTTAGATTGGTTTTGATCTGGTCACTTACTAAATAACTTTTAGATCGGTTTTGTTCTGGTCACTTCAATCAGTATAAGAAGAGGCGTAAAACACGTACTCTGTAACAGTATCCGTCTACAATATAGATTAACAGACTCTTGAAGATACGGTCATAAAATCTCGTCGAGTGTTGTGGCAGCTCTTTGCCTAACCGGCATTCTCTTTTTCTCAACCGGTTGGAATTCTGAAAAGTCTGGTTGAAATACTATCTAGTCAGATCTTTTACCGGCCAAAACTTTACAAAACGACAAGTTATTCGTCAAGCAAACCGAGAAGACTAATACATGATTGAGAAAAACCGGTTTTTGGTGCCGATGACTTCCTGTTCCCGGAACTTTTTACCTCGAGCACTGGGCTGTGCGAGCCTCTGGAAAAGCCTCTTTAGTAGCCTCTATAGTATTAAAGCTATTGTCTATCTTAAGGGAAGAAAATTAAGGACATTAAATGCCGGCTCTGTTCGGAAGTTGTTGGGACTTTTACTGTCGGGCAGATCGTTCCTCACAAAAATATATATTTACGGAGAGCAAGAATGAGAAAGTTATTAACTTGGTCAGCCCATGCGCCATATCACTTACTTGGTCGGGCTCTTCCCTTTCTTGTCTCTCTTGGTCGGGTCCATGATTGGTAATATACAGTTTACGACTGCCATGTCAGCTGTGGGTGATTAAATGAAGTACTTGAGGATGACGTGAATGTTCGATGATCCGATGACGTGGATATTCAACAATGTGGATGTTCGATGTGTCTGGATATGCTGGAGAAAACTGTCGACCACCTCTGCCTCGTCATTGTCATATCAATCACACAAGCCATCCAACTCAAGAGTCCTACCACGCTGGCAAGATGACTGCTTATTACCTGTCATCGGCTGGCTAATAAAGAGGAGAAAATGAGGGGCCCAACCAAGTAAGAACAATGGCGCGTGGGCTGACCAAGTTAATAACTGAGAATGAGATGATAAGTTGGTAACTGTGGCGGCCAGGTAGTTTACGCCCGTCAACTATATCCAGGTACATCCGGCCGGCATGCACTTTTTCCACGTCGCTGTTCCGGAGTGTATTCGAGTTACAACAGTCTCGGAGTTGACCTAAGTTGAACGTAAAGTTGACCTAAATATCTATTTTGACGGGCACTGTCGGAAGGCTTATGCATGAACGCCTACTGGATGACGAAAAGTAGTGTTCTCCCCAAGATCCGGCGCGTAAGTAAGAAATGTAATGCCTCCTGTAAAAGTGGGATTGCTGGTGGAACGACGAGAACACATGAGTGGCCACAGAGTGTACAAGCAGTACAAAGGAAATCGATCCGGGACCTTGGTTGATGAGAACTTCATGTATGTACGAACTTCTGCCGGCGAGACTTTTATCAACTGATCGATGTAAGGTCTACATCATCCAAGCGAAAGTGAAGAAGCGAGAAGAGCAATTCAACCTTGAGAGAGACGAGCACTGAAGTACATCGTTCCCGGACATTGTCAAATAGCTAGGGTCAAACCCTACACACTTTTAGTTCATTCGGTAGAGATAACAACATCTCGCGGCGTGACTGCTTGAGGCAGCGGCAGTGTTAACCAAACCTCGAACAGTGGTGAGAAATCACAGAAAAACCCTTCAAGAAGGACGAACTCATCCTCCCTTCGAGTCCTTCCACTCTTTCCACAATCTTTTCTCAGCTAGTGTAATCTTCTTTGCGGCGCAGCCAAGGCAGTTTCAAGAAGGAAGAAGAACTCATCCTCCCTTCGACATAGTCCTTGCATTCTACCACAATCTTTTCTCAGCTAGTGTAATCTTCTTTGCGGCGCAGCCAAGCCAGTTTGAAGCCAGTTTCCTGAATACCTTGGCGCGAGCAGATAGTTTCAACCTCCAATAGGTTCATCCCAGCCACGAGAAAAGACAACTTGTAAACAGTCAGTGTCAGCAGGAGATAACCGGGAGGAAACGGAGCGAAACAACTGATCAATGAAATGAGGTACAAGTCCCAGGACGAAGAAGGGTTGCAGTTTTACTAAAATCTCCCTTGAGACAAATGAGAAGACAGCGTTGTGACGGAAATGAAGCCCTATATCTCCCAGAAGTATCGCGAAGATCGACTTCGAGTCAAGTAACCCGCATTCTAAAAGCACTTACTTACAAGCGCGTCAGCGAGCTGTGACGAAACTGAGAACTGCTCTTGTCAGCTGATGAAGAGGATGGCAAGGCTCGAAGTCAGACCGGCTACCTCATCCTTCTTTAAACCGTAGGAGTAAAGTACAAAGTGGACACGGGAAGCTACTACGATAATGGTACTATAGTTTACGGGGGAAGTACTGGCAGCCAGCAGTTTTCTTAAAACGTGTCTAGTAACTCATGGTCTCAAGTGCTAGCGTAGTATCCATCCTTTCTGTTTGTGCGGCTCAGCCGATCGCTGCTGAAGAGCTGCTTGGCGGAGATGACTGCAAGGAAAATCAGTGCCAATATTGCGGCGAAGCATATGATGACGGACACTCCGACCTGGCTGCAGAATCGGCCGAAGTTCTGACACTGCTTCCCCCATTGTACTTTAGCCTCACCATTCTCAGCCAAGTATGCGACCTCCGTGGCTGCTCCCACTACTCCCAACAGCGCGTACACTGCAAGCTGTACACCATCGCCCACATTCTTTCAGCTCAAAGACTGTAGTGAGCACACTGGGATTGCAGACTCTTTGTCTGAGCAGGCAAAAGAGATACTGGAGCAAAACTTAAATCGGGAACATAAGTGTATACTCAAACCGTAAGCCTCAGAACAGTAGACAAGTCCATCTTGGTCTGTTATTGAGACCACAAAGTGCTAAATCTACTCCACAGCTGGGACAAGACCTCGCAAGGTGAAAATCCGTCGCCAAAGATGTCTCGTTTATAAACATGGCACTCAGTACACTTGAGCTGGCTTCTGGACCGTGCTCGTTAGTTGATCAATAAAACGAACAGAATACTGCACTTTCTTCACGTCACGTCCAGCAGAGAACAAGAGATGCGAGACACTTACCAGGGCAGAGACTATGGAGGAACTTGAAGGGAACTTAAATAACTCAGTACCTGATCTAGAATAAACGTAAGCCAGAGCTGGAGTTTGTTGGTGGCGAAGCTCTTGCCAATAACAGTCCACAGTGCCTGCAGAAGGCTGTATCCAGCAACCACGCCATTTGCGTACACATAAACTCTGCACAGAAAAAATCCAACGAGTGAAATCAGCTGTCGACTAGAAGCTGGGCAGATAGTGAAAACCTTCTACACAAGCGCTAAATGACTGAGGGAAAGAACACTCATAAACAAAAATGCTGGGTTTCCGACGACACTGGGCGTCAGGAACTTACACGAGAGCCAAGACACTGGAGTATTTAGCGGTCTTGGCGAGGGTAATTGGGGGATTGATTGGAATAATGAAGTTATGGGTCTGTTTGTCCGTGGCCATGGTAGCCAATGCTGCGGCGCACAGCGCCATCGCTGTAAGACGCAGTATTATGCCAGCGGTTCTCATCCTCCTGAGTGCGGAGTCATTCCCAGCGTGTGACACAGGGACAGTCCCGGGGGTACCTATGTACCCGTTGGTCGCCTCTCCCATCTCTGTATCCTGTTTCATCTTCTCGATTCCGTTAGAGTCGCTTGCAACACGACCTCTATCTCGTTCTCCCTGCTGCGGCTGTGCTGTCCAACTCTCCTCTCCTTTCCTCTTCCACGGGAATGGGCAGCTCCGGCTTCACGAGTCAATCACCTCCTCGAGAACTGGGTGCAGCTAGGCCCCCTCTGCTCCTTCCACACCCCTCCAGCAGCAGCAGCAGCAGCTCAGGTGAGGCTTCACGAGGTAGTTCTGCTCTTGCTGTCTATCTACAGTTGTCATAAAGCTCTAAGTCTTGAATGTCGAGAATGAGCAGAGCTCATATACGGTGCGGGGCAGGCATGGTGATAGTCTCTTGTCATTAGAATCAACGGAACGAGTCGTTCATTTGAGAGCCTGGTTCTGGGCTGTAGACAGTCAGGACAGCTGATATCAATCAATGCAGCACCAGACTCAACTCAGACGGGGCAGTACGACCACCGATCACACTCGCAGGTATTCTACCAGTGATATTATATTAATCTAGTAATTTCCACCCGCCAGTTTTCTGCTCACGACCTACAAGACGTTCGGGACCTTTCTCTTTACAAGTCACTCCTTTTGCCTGTGAGGAACATTAAACTGCTAGATGTCCCAGACATTGATTTCTCATACTTGCTCCAGCTGGTGGCGAGCATAACTCGCGTGGTCTCTTCACTACTATGCAGATAGACACATGGCAAGTGAGTCGAATTCTCCCATCATTATGCTACCTGTATGCTGATCCTGCGTATTATCTTACAGTGCAAGTCTTTAGCGCCCTAACCAACAAAAGATTCATCATCTTTCGCCATTTATGCATTGGTGCAAATGTTTGGAATTACCGTAGTATCAATTCAAACCACGCATATACACTTCCGTGACATTCCTTCACGTTAAAATGCACATGGGTAGGTAAAACGCAAGAGAAGAAGGATGGAGGGAAGATGTCACACCGTAAATTTATCTAAAGAATCAAAAGGATGAGCGGAATGGTTAAAAGTTATTATCTGAATCTAGAGATGCTGCAGATCTTGTGTTAACTTTTCATGCATCTAACAACCTTCTTGAGAGGAAATTTCGCTTGTAAACTTTTCATATCAGTTTTAGTCCAATCGCTGTCTGTATTGTTATATTGCATGAGAAGTGAGAGAAGTCATCATCTGGAAAATAGCAAGAAACAGGTGCCTTGCCTTATGATGGATCATGGGCAGTGTATCACAGTACACGAGTAGCTTGTCCCCCAGAAGTGATCATGGCCCCAGATATACGTACGGTTGAAGAAGCTCGTACGTATGAAACCAGTGTATGGTACGATATGTATTCGGACCAAGCTCAGCATCATACATTGCAGTTCATGTCAGTCTTGCAGATTTAACGTTCACCTTTGCACTTCATCTCAAAGTTAAACTGAAATGCTAATTTCAATTTAACTTCACATTTCATTTCATATTACCCTTCTCATGAAATATTGCTCGTCATATTATATGTCATGGGATGTGTTAAACAAGTAAACCAAGTGAATACTCTTCACTGTACAAGTCATATCAGTAAAGGGATCAGTCGACTTATCATCTCCCAAGAGGGGGGTTGTTATATACTCTAACCTATGTACTGAGGTTAGTCACTAGTCAGTTACTAGACATAGAGATGTGTCTATAGAGGTGACTATAGATGTGACTTATAGAGGTGACTATAGAGATGACTATAGATGTGACTATAGACTAGACATTATCTTTAACAGGATGGAACTAGTAATAAAACCCTAAAGATCATAACCATAAAATTAAATTAATGTTTCAATCAAATTCATTTTGAATGCTTTCCGTATATGGATGTTAGTTCGAATCTTTTCACAATTGCGATCTAGAACTTCCACAATGAAGTGTAAGTTTCACTTGGCATGTGGTAACATGAACCTATGTGGCAAGCGGACGTTCTAGTAAATGAAAGCTCGCCTTACGACAATTTCATACAGCAAATGCCATTCCTCCCGGACGTGATTACTTTTAGAAAGCTATTAAAGGACGTGAAAAGTAGTGCAGGACGGGCAAATTGCCCGTCAATCTGCAAGAGTGGTTCATGCCCACGAACGTCGACCCTTCTTCTAAAGTATTTGGAATACTTCACTAGTGACATGAAAAAGTCGCATGCATCCGTGCAGACAAATTTCAGCTTCCTCCCTTCCACAAGACTTATCCGCAAACGTTTGTGGTCCCGTTAGTGCGCCCTTCACCGCCACCGCTGAGGATGATCAAGTGGATTCATCACCACTACGGTAGTCTTTCCAAACCTTTCTTGAGAGAAAGTGGCAAACACTCGTCGGGTAACACGCGACGCAATGGATAGCCAACGAATGGATTCGTTTTCCTGGTTCTTTTTCTTCCTTATTTTGGACGCCGTTATAGGTCATTATCTGGTCAACAACTAGGGACTGTTAGTACAGTACAAGGATTTCTGAGACTGGCCTTGACTCAGTTGACGTATGTCGTTGGCTCTCTTTAGCTACCTTTTAACTCATTAGGAAAGTCAACTTCACAGTAGTACAGATAATTTCATAAGTATCTTAGCCTATAACCTCACCAAGCTTATTGAGTTATTGAGTTTTAGATTTTTCTTATAGCTTTCGAAGTTGTTTCGCGTGTGTGATTAATCGTAGTTTTTTGTGATAATAAATTAGTTGTATCGCACATATTTCTATTTTTTTAGGTACTAGAGTTCTCCTCCTGAGAGAACACATTATCAAAGTCAAAGAATTGTGAACCCAAAAAACTGCTAATCGAAAAGCAACTGAAAGATTCAAAAATATATTTTTTTGAAAACTGTGGAGAAGGTCCAGACCACCTGAACATAATGAGATGACTGTCTCGTTACAGATCATCAAGTCCAAACATTTCGGAATGAAAAACAATCCCCAAAAAGCATAGTGTGATTACACCCTTATACCTGTTCCTAGAAAGTATTCTTACTCCAAGTTATTTGAACTAATTCATGTGCATTTGCATAGCTACGCCCTCGATTTTGCAGAAATCAGAAGAACTTCAAGACGAAAGCTCGAAAGCATAGTTGGCATTTATTGTCATATTCTAAAAGCGAGAAAACGAGACTTCTTTCACCTTTTCACTGATAATTATCATGATTCTCCAATAAATGCTATTGCGCGCTCAGCACCTTGTTTGGTATTCTTCTTCTAGCAGAGGTGAGAAATGGTTGACAGAGAAGTCTGCGATATGATATCATTCCAAGACAAGACGCGAGAATAACGAGACACAGCACGACGGCAAACGAGGAGTCACAGCTTCCCTTTTGCAGTTCAAGTAGGAGGAACTAGCATAGATTGTGGCTGTGGATATCGAGCACTTGAAGGCACTTTAGAGTACTGTCATGAATGAGAAGAGCCACTGAATCTCGCCTGAATCGACGTAGAAGTATATACCTATCTCATTACAGATTCCCGAACACAGATCACACATCATCATGCAGCGGACAAGTTATATCTTACAGACGAGTCAGTTGGATTTTACAACATCTCAGACTTGATTTATTCGGTGGAATCTTGTCGAAGAATAGATCCCGTACATGAATGATAATAGTATTTGCTAATAAGAACTTCATTATAAGTGGATTTCCATTAGTGTTTTCAACTAAACCCATCAAGGACACATCACACATAGTAGTTTATCAGGTTTTTCGGTTTTCTTTTTTTCTAACATATAAGGTTTTTCACTCCACAAATATGAGCAAATCGTTGTGGGAATAAGCATGATGTTTGTTTTTATGTTTCAGAGGTAATTTTTTGTATTTTACGTTTACTTTAACAAATATTACTGACACATGTCAACATAGAAGACAACCGCTCTTAAAGAAAGCTTTAAATGGTATCCAAGCAGACCCTCTATGAATTGACTAATTTCAAGAATATTCTTTTATTCAGTTGAATGAAAATCGATAAGCTGAAGTATATCTTCGTAACCGTATCATACACGTTAAGTATTAAGTATCGGTAATCTTATTACCTAGTCTTGGGAAAAACTAACCGATGAAATACTGTGTGCGCCTGGGTTTAACTCAAAACTTGACAAGGAATGAGTTGTGTTGGTTTTATTCTTCGTTTTCAACCGGTAACAAAATGCAAAATCCGATGTTATTTAGTTCTATTCTCTCATCGACGGAGAAGGATAGAAGGAAGCATGCTGGAAAAGTACTCGGCAACTGCTGGGAAACGGGATTTCTGAGCCATGTGAATTCGGCTTTAGTAGTAAAATTTACCAAAAATCTCCGCAGAAACTCGGTGCGAATAGATGCATATGAACTGGCATTCTGACAACAAGAGACGAACAATAAGATATAAGAACCATACTTCATATACTTCATTTCTTGCTTTTATTTCTTTGGAGGAAGTCGGTTATATTAGTTACAGTTGTCCTAGAAAAGCAAGTCTCTAAATTTAGACCTTTTCATTAGGAAGATTTTGAACGGAAGTTTGATAGGCGCTAAACTGGCCGTCGTGTGAGTAGCATTTAACGGCTCAGATCTTAGAGGGTGAAAGCCAATCGGACCCTGCCAGTGACAGAACATGCTACAGTGGAGCCTTTATGTACTCAAAACTGTTGTTGTCTTCACACTCAAACTGCCGCTAGTGGCGTTGCTGCCATGCCAAGTTGGCTCTAGGCCTAGGCCCCGGTTCGGTTCGAGCCGAACCGATCCACGAAACCGTAGTTTAAAGCGACTTTTTGTTTTGGTAAATCACCCATCGGGTCGCGTTTTTGTTTTCAAGATGAAGATCCTCAAGATCACCCATCTGGAAATCTTGGAGACCGTCCCGAGTTTTATTACCAATCTCGCAGATTATTGACTAGTACTTGTTTCTAGTGCTCAAGAACGACTCAAGAAGTCTCTATGGACACCTAACCTTAGGCAAAAGAAGGAGAGACCCATGTGTCTTGATTCGACCCATTCGATCTAACCCCATCTAAGCTTGAATGCTGTAATTAACTTTTTCTTTTTCTCTTCCAGTAAATTTCCTTTTTTGTTCCTCCCTTAACTTGGATTCTTGGTTTTCACTCAAGAATTGAAGTCAGAATGGCTACAGAGTTGCTGCTGTTTTAGAGAGTTCGGCCTCAGATGGCAACACTCAAAGACTTGAGGAGGAGCCAACTAGACCTCTGTCCCAGTTCGGTTCGGCTCAAACCGATTTGAGAAAATCTTAACTAAATACTTATAGATCGAACTGGTTAAAATTTTCTTTTATCTGAAGCAAAAATTAACCGAATCATTTGAAACAATTTTGTTTAAACCACGAAATTATTTAAACCAAACCATTCAAACCACGAAACTAATAAGCAAAATCATTTAAAGAAATCTGAACCTGAACCACTTTGAACCAAACTCTATAAACCCATGGTCCGAACTGTTTAATATGATCGAAAATTTAGTTCATAATGTGTAATTGAAAAGTTGTCTAATTAAAACTTATACATAATGTTTTGAAAATATATATATATGAATCATGATCTGAGTTGTTTAAGTCACAGTTCGAACCATCTTAACCTGAACTGAACCGTCTTTATAGGATATTGTATCAAACCGATTTTAAATCGAACTGTTGAATTATTATAAATAGAACAATATAAATTATTTCGAACTTGCAAACGGATGGGAAGACTAGGTTTTACTATATCCTGTTACAGGTAGCTTTTTGGTTGTATAAGACAAAACATTCAAGTCTTGATTAGTCAATGGAGACTGAGATGATGAGATGAGATGCGTAGTATTTTATGAAAGTTTTGAAAAGAAGACTAGGTTTTCTGTAATGGAAACCTACTCTAAGTGTAGTATTTGAGTCTCGGGAGTTCTCTTGTTCAAACTGGTTAATGGTTCTTAGTCACTACTTATTTACCTCATGTACACTTCAAAGTGTACAAGGGGTTTAATATATGTTCTAACTCTTCTGGCGGGAAAGGTTAGAACATATATTGATGTTTTCACAAAATGACGCAATCTGAAAATTTTGTCTTATACTCCCAGCAACGCATCAGCCTGGACTCCATTTATGGGTTATATTCTGCTGAGTTGGCTACTCCGAGACGAGTTAATATATATTATTTATGAATTTATTCAATTTTTTATAATATTTATACGTTTTCTGATAAGAGTAAATGAAATTCACTGTACAAGGACGTTGGGGATGCTTCTTTATTCACTTTGCAGTGTTACATTTGGAGATGTGTGTTGTTATGGTGGTCGAGATCCGCTTGTGAGCGAGGCCTTGTTTTCTGTTGGTTATTTACCCTGTTGGAACAAATTTTCTCTCGAGGTCTTTCCCGCTCCGTAAAAGAGTAAAATGGATCTTAGTTAACTGTGATTCTACTCTCGCCATAAAACCAAAAGAACAAACAACAAAACTGTGACTACATCGGTCTCTCTATCGATATAATAGAATAGAGGTTTATCTCAAGCCCGCAGCTGTGGCACAGTTCCGCTAATTACGTCAGGGTTTATACGTGCAAATTAATTAATGATGGATTCCAGATTCATAGTCGGTCTACTCATCTGTAACCGGATTCTCCGCTCATTACCGCAGTACACCGAGCTCCGAACTGCAATCATGGTGACGATCACGGTCTGAGCTGCAGTCACGGTCACGATTGCAGTCACATGTTTTCTCCGTCCATCCGTTGCAAGTCCGTTGTGATCGTTCGTTCGTCCATAATTCATCGCGTCTTGTACTGGGACGGCGGCATTGAAGACGTCTGGAGGTGCCATGTTACCATGTTACAATTAGAGGCGGTGGAAGTTCGTGAAGAAAATTTTGCGGCCAGAGTGCAATGGAACTTTACGAGTAACGGTGGATGTACAACAGAAGCTTATGTATTTAATGTGTCAACATTTGCTGTCACATGAGAAGTCGACGCATAAGTTGCATTGTTTCTCTACTGTTGCTATCAAGTTTTTGGAGTCGATATCTGGATTAAATCTTTGGAAGCATGAGGTGTACCGTATATTATGTGAAAAAGAGTTCATTAGTCCTTTGAGTATAACTCGGACGTAGGTAAATTTCTGGATCGCTGAAGTTCAGTCTAGACAATATCTCCGTGATATCTTAGATGATCAAGTGAAGTCTGCATCTTTGTTGATACGCAGTGAAGCTTTAGCTCAGAAAGGCTTTGTTGAGGTGTTGTATGAACAGACTGACGAGTACATTACTTCCGCAGTATGCACATCTTTTATTGAGCATACAGATAGTGTCAGAGAAATTATTATCGATAGTACTTTCAAAATTAACTCGATGCGCTTTGAGCTGTTCGTTATTGCTACAAACTTCGGAGGTTTTGGTATGTCTCAATCGTACATGTTCTACTTGAGACAAGGTGATGCAAAGAAAAGTTCTAGATCAAAGACGGAGCAATATAGAAAGGCCGTTCTTATGATGTGGTTCGAGAGATTAAGAGATAGAGGACTACGTTCGGTGTTTGCACTCATCGACAAAGATATTGATCAGATTTCGGCATTACGCTCTATCTTTACTGCTATGTATGTTCAACTTTGTTTGAAGCATGCTCAATCATCGATGGAAGTTCGATGTATGTGTACTGGACGAGCCACTGGATCATAGAACAGTGTGGAGGTAAGTAATTCTTTCCCTTTTATTGATGTAAATTGGTTTTCAGACAGTGTTGGAGTTGTTGGTCAGTTGTGTAATGCTGAACAACGAAAGGTTGTTGTTGAAATGATCATCAAACATTTGAACTTGCATTCACTTATACCATCAGCTGAAGGGATTGTTTACTCTTGATGTATTACACTCTACGGCTGTTCGTGAGATTTATGAGTTTTGTAAGAGTTCGAACCTTTTGTCTTTGTGGATATATCTCTGACGAGAGTGATACAATCAAGACGAATGGAAAATTTTCAACAGAGCATCAAAACCTCTCCTTTGCTTGTCGCGTACTATGAATATTGTCGAGAGCACTGGAGAAAATTAAAGCACGATTACAAATATACCCTTAATCGTCCTCGTTTAGATAAGTTGACGTTAATCATCTGTGAAAGTCTTGTGACAGATTGCAAGTGTGGCAGATATGCAAGTGTCGCGGACACCAAATCATTCACGGATATTTATTTCTCAGCTGGTGGGAACAGTTTTGTGTCACTTGGAGCAAATATCTGAGTAAATACGTCTCTCTTCCGTAGTCACTTCACAGACGTGGAGAGATGGATATACTCTTGCTACTCATTTTTGAATAGCCCCTACTTGTTATGCAAGCATTTGGTCAGAGCTTATGCTGAGAAGTCTGCGATACAACCCGTGTTCTCGTCTACGTTCCGGCGCTGCACGTACCCACTTTATGTTTTCACTAGTTCAGAGAGCTTTTTCAATAGAGAAGTTGTACCCAATGATCTGAATCCATGTAAATCGCAGCCAGTGCGACAGTGGACGGAAGCGCATTCAGTGCGGAAGTGGACGGTGTTAATCGCAGCCAATGCGACGGTGGATGGAAACGCGTTCAATGCGGAAGCGCGTTCAGTGTGAAAAAGACTTTAGAACATCTCGAGTGGCCTAAATATCTGCGAGAGTTGCGTGCTCAGTGCGACATAGGCTCGGTCGCACTGAGCGCTATTGCTAATTTCTGCTACATGCGCTCAGTGTGATCGAGACTACGTCGCACTGAGCGCGCGGCTTCAAGCGCAATGCAACAAGTTTTTGGTCACACTGAGCGCATCTAACCGCATGCTCAATGCGACCGAAACTATGACGCACTGAGCGCATCTAGCCACGCGCTCAGTGCGACCGAAACTATGACGCATTGAGCGCGTGACTCCAAGCGATCGCACTACGCTCAGTGCGACTAAACACTTGTCGCATTGAACCGTATCATGTCGGATATTTTGCGTGAAGGATGTCCAAGAAAACGCGAGGTTCCTGGCTGTGGAGATGTTGTGTGCCAAACAGAGACAAGACAGAGAAGAACAACCACGAAAACGAACGCGCAATATATACCACTCCAAATGTATGTACACTGCCGTTTCTTTCTCCTAACAGCACAAAACTGAAGAACAGACCAGAGCGGTCTATAACCTACTTCAAAAGCCCCTAAAAACACCCCTTGAATCACAACCCTGACCCAAAACCACCGAAGCGTAGCTCAAAGCAAGAGAAACTTCTCTTTGCTAACAAACAGAGCCACAACAGTATCATGCGATCCAAACTCAAGTCCAAACCACATCCATGTATAAACTCTTAGCTAAAGCTAGCTACCACAAGCTGTATACAACCAACTAAGTCCTTAACGAACTCAAAAAGACGAAACCTGTAGCGAAGGAACCGAAAAAGACCTATCTGGGAACTTTCTCCTTTCGCCATACGATCTTCAAATGTTGATACGGTCTCCTTCACTGACTTCGTTAACCCAAGAAACCTTCAGATCCGACTCCCAACAGCCGAGATATCGCCGATTTTCGGTCGCAGGTGACCGAACCTCCAAAAACTCCTCCCTGCAGCTTAAAACCGCGCACACCGCACAAACGGATCGTCTAAACTGATATTCATCTTCCTTGGCAGATAGATCTAGCTACCCTGAACCCAACAAGACTCCAAACAAGTCGTTTGGAGTTCCCCTTGCAAAACCACGCAAGAAATTTGGTCGCAGGTTGCAAAAAACTGACGTAAATCAGCTCCCTGCGGCTCAAACTTGCTCACCACACCCAAACCAACAATCCAATTCACGTACAGTCTTCTCCTATGCGTACATGAAGACTCCTTGATCGCGTAGGCACCAAGAACGAAGAGCTTGGCTCACCAATCGCGAAGAACAACCCAATCTCAGGTCGCAGGCGAATGAAAATCTGATGTAAGCGCTTCCCTGCGAGCCAATTTCACTCAGAACTTCCAAACCGCCCGATGAAAACTGGTATCGTCTTCAATTTCTTGTAGAACTCGATGTTATGATCCCGATGGATCCAAGGACAGCAAGTTTGGACTCCGGAACGGCCCGAACGGTCCAACTCTCCTTCACAGGTAACTGAAAACTCCAAATCTGCATCCTGCGTCTCAATTTCACTCAGTACGCACTCCCTGATCCGTCTCTTCCCTAACCGTTTGAACCAGTGCGTAGCCTGCACAGATCTGAACCCAACGACGCCTTGCGCGCTTGCATTGGACTCCTAAATCTCCCGAACCGTCTGTTGACAGATCGCAGACGCAAGCTAGCCCCTTAAGCACCCCCCTTGCAACAGTCTCTGTACGTACAGTTCTCTCCTCAATAATAAGAAGCAGGCCCCTTGCGTTTTTGATATAACGCCTGAAGCCCTAAATACCCAGTCAGCAAGTAACCAGGGGCCTAGCTTGATTTTACCTTCTTTCGAATCTTGTAACTTTTCCACTAGACGTCCAAACGAAGTAGATGAAGTGCCTATGGAAAGCTGACAAGGAGCTCTATCCACCGGCGCGATAAAAACGAAGATCCGAAGTGGTGCCAAAAACCCGTAAGCTGGGGCCTAGCTTGTTTTCTCTATCTTTCGAGTCCTGTAACTTCTCCACTAGGCGTCCAAACGAAGTAGACAAAGTGCCTATGAAAAGCTGACAAGGAGCTCTACCCATCTATGCGATGAAAATGGAGATCTGAAATTGTGCCAAAAATCCGTAAGCTGGGGCCTAGCTTGTCTTCTCATGAGTGTCTTTGGAACGACAAGCATCGAAGTTTGAATTTCAGGTAGGAGCCGGTCCATGACACGACATCCACCCCCTCCAAACCTGTGCATCCTCCGGTATGCACCAGAGATACCAACCAAGGAGTGGATCGGCACGCACACTCATTCCTATCTTGTTATCCTCCCTCCCATCTCAATCAACCTCATCCTCATCCTCAAGTCCGCAACTCGATCGTCATCTTGAAGTTGCTACCCTGCCATGATCCTCCCTAGATCCATGCTCATTGATTTTCTCCTCGAACCTCCCATCCAATCACCCCCTCTAAATCTACACATCTTCAATATGCGAAGACATAGAAAGAATAACCCATCATACCATCATACCATGGAAATGTCTTCCATGCGTCCTGTAGAACCTCGCTGTCGAGGTTTGTGAACCAAATGTCGTAGTAGACATCACCCATCCTCCCAATCATCACCGCATATCTTGATTGTAACCTTCAACCTCAAGTCTGTACATGTCATCGTATGTATCCAACTCTTCTTTTCTGTTTTCTGAAAAAAAAGGAACCACATTGCTGCAACCAAAATCCTCAAATGCAACCATAATTATCCCGCTGTACAATGATATCCTCCTCAACCATCATCCTCCCTGATATCTTCTTCTGAAAATCCTCACAACCTCCCAAGCATCATCCTCTCAACCTTCTTGAAAATATTTACAAATCCCCAAGCATCATCCTCCCAACACAAATCACCTTCAGCAATGGCTTCTCCCCTGTAAGCCATCCTTACCCATCATCCTATACCCGTAGCCTCGAGAGCATCCGTCCACTCTCCTTCAACCTCAGCATGTCTGTCCTTGATGATGCCAATGTTGACATCATGGACTCCCCTTGTAGCTGCACTCAAGACCTCCCGTGATAGGAACCCAACCTGTGCATCTCGAATGTGCTCCTCCCAACCTCCCTTCACATCCATCACTGTATCAATATCTGGTTGTTGTATGTCTGTAACCAGATCGACCATATCCATTGTCTGCACCCCAACCATCTCCTCTGGTGGTGAAGGATCGCCCTCCATTGCCTGTATAGGAAGAATAGTTTCATGTTGAACCTTATCCTCCCCAGCTTGCTTCCCTGAAGAAGTCTCTTCTTGTCTCTTCTTCTCGCTCTGCATCGTGGATGCAGTATCCAACCTGAGCTCGTTTAGATCCTCGTGCTCACCCAAACCATCTATATGGAGATCATGCTCAATCTCCTCCACCCTAGCACCATAACATGTAGCTTCGATAGCTACAACTGCATGTACCGCAAGGTAATCATCCACAAACTTCTTCATCCCTCCTTTACCAACGTTGGCTTGAAGGAGAGTACTCGTACTTGTGAATGTAACCTTTCCATCATCCCAATAAATAACCTCACGTTGCAAAGACTCTGCAAAGTCTATGCAATCGTCCTGTTGATGATCATTATCATCACACCACGTACACTGATGTACCCAAGCTGGTTTGGGTACAAGTTCTGTCTTGTTCAACGATCCCTTACCCTCCAACCTAGTAACCTGAGCTTGTAGATCTTGCATCTTTTGCTGTAGGTCCTCGATGATTGGCTTCTACAACCACAACTGGAGGTTGAACCTCAGATACTACCCGAACTGGTGTGGTAGTCAACGCTGCAGGTGTCAACCTTGTAACCCTTTCCCTTGTCTGTCTCCGGACAAGAAGCTCAACAGCTTCATGCACAACCTCCCAATTTCTTGTCAACCCTTCTTCTTCCTCTCCATCCTCCAGAAGTAGCTCCAACTGTTCCTGCCATGGTTCATCCGCAGCTTGAAGAAACAACTCTGTCTTGTAGCTCTCCAAGGTTAACTAGTCCACCCGAGATAGTTGAGAGAATTGTCTCTCAAACTCCTTTAACAGCTCTGTAATCTACAAACCCTTGCTGGATCCGTTGACCCATTCCAGAAATGATTTCTTGGTTACTCGATCTGAGCTTCTCAAGAAATACTCCTCCATCAGCGCATGTGAAAATGCATCCCAGTTCTTCCCAAAACGCTTTGTTAGACCCTTCACATGCTCCCTTATCTCAGGCACCACAGCGAGTTCAAACGTCTCGATCATCTCCTTCTCTGGTACCTGATCCAAATCCATCTCCGTCTTGTAACATCTCAAGTACTTTGAGATGTCTTCCCCACCAAAAAGATCGAACTTGTTGATCACCCTTCCAAGCGCCTTCTTCCCCAAAGCCTCCTTTTGTTGGTTCCCTTGCTCTTGTCGCATAAACAAAGTGAAGGCTTGAAACAAACGTACAGTCGCTGCATCCAACTGCACCCCTGGTATCCCCTCAGATCCATTCATCCCGTCCATAGTCATGGCTCGTCCCATCCTCCCATGATCCCAACCGTCTACAAATCCATCACCCCAGGTCCACAGCATCCTCCCGAACAACCGTATCCATCTTCATCCTCGTTCATGATTGTTGATCTCTTCTGTCCAATTCAAACACAGAAATCTCCACCTTAGACCTTCACGTCGAGTTCACCACCGTATCATGTCGGATATTTTGCGTGAAGGATGTCCAAGAAAACGCGAGGTTCCTGGCTGTGGAGATGTTGTGTGCCAAACAGAGACAAGACAGAGAAGAACAACCACGAAAATGAACGCGCAATATATACCACTCCAAATGTATGTACACTGCCGTTTCTTTCTCCTAACAGCACAAAACTGAGGAACAGACCAGAGCGGTCTATAACCTACTTCAAAAGCCCCTAAAAACACCCCTTGAATCACAACCCTGACCCAAAACCACCGAAGCGTAGCTCAAAGCAAGAGAAACTTCTCTTTGCTAACAAACAGAGCCACAACAGTATCATGCGATCCAAACTCAAGTCCAAACCACATCCATGTATAAACTCTTAGCTAAAGCTAGCTACCACAAGCTGTATACAACCAACTAAGTCCTTAACGAACTCAAAAAGACGAAACCTGTAGCGAAGGAACCGAAAAAGACCTATCTGGGAACTTTCTCCTTTCGCCATACGATCTTCAAATGTTGATACGGTCTCCTTCACTGACTCCGTTAACCCAAGAAACCTTCAGATCCGACTCCCAACAGTCGAGATATCGCCGATTTTCGGTCGCAGGTGACCGAACCTCCAAAAACTCCTCCCTGTAGCTTAAAACCGCGCACACCGCACAAACGGATCGTCTAAACTGATATCCGTCTTCCTTGGCAGATAGATCTAGCTACCCTGAACCCAACAAGACTCCAAACAAGTCGTTTGGAGTTCCCCTTGCAAAACCACGCAAGAAATTTGATCGCAGGTTGCAAAAAACTGACGTAAATCAGCTCCCTGCGGCTCAAACTTGCTCACCACACCCAAACCAACAATCCAATTCACGTACAGTCTTCTCTTATGCGTACATGAAGACTCCCTGATCGCGTAGGCACCAAGAACGAAGAGCTTGGCTCACCAATCGCGAAGAACAACCCAATCTCAGGTCGCAGACGAATAAAAATCTGATGTAAGCGCTTCCCTGCGAGCCAATTTCACTTAGAACTTCCGAACCGCCCAATGAAAACTGGTATCGTCTTCAATTTCTTGTAGAACTCGATGTTATGATCCCGATGGATCCAAGGACAGCAAGTTTGGACTCCGGAACGGCCCGAACGGTCCAACTCTCCTTCACAGGTAACTGAAAACTCCAAATCTGCGTCCTGCGTCTCAATTTCACTCAGTACGCACTCCCTGATCCGTCTCTTCCCTAACCGTTTGAACCAGTGCGTAGCCTGCACAGATCTGAACCCAACGACGCCTTGCGCGCTTGCATTGGACTCCTAAATCTCCCGAACCGTCCGTTGACAGGTCGCAGACGCAAACTAACCCCTTAAGCACCCCCCTTGCAACAGTCTCTGTACGTACAGTTCTCTCCTCAATAATAAGAAGCAGGTCCCTTGCGTTTTTGATATAACGCCTGAAGCCCTAAATACCCAGTCAGCAAGTAACCAAGGGCCTAGCTTGATTTTACCTTCTTTCGAATCTTGTAACTTTTCCACTAGGCGTCCAAACGAAGTAGATGAAGTGCCTATGGAAAGCTGACAAGGAGCTCTATCCACCGATGCGATAAAAACGAAGATCCGAAGTGGCGCCAAAAAACCCGTAAGCTGGGGCCTAGCTTGTTTTCTCTATCTTTCGAGTCCTGTAACTTCTCCACTAGGCGTCCAAACGAAGTAGACAAAGTGCCTATGAAAAGCTGACAAGGAGCTCTACCCATCTATGCGATGAAAATGGAGATCTGAAATTGTGCCAAAAACCCGTAAGCTGGGGCCTAGCTTGTCTTCTCATGAGTGTCTTTGGAGCGACAAGCATCGAAGTTTGAATTTCAGGTAGGAGCCGGTCCACGACACGACAACGCACGGCTAGATGCGCTTAGTGCGACCGAGAACATGTCGCACTGAGCGCGCCGCTCCAAACGGTCGCACTGCTCTCAGTGCGACATGTGTTCGGTCGCACTGAACGCGCGGCTATACACAAGACACTTTATTAAGGTTCAGAGTCTTAGATTACTTTCATAAGAAAGTGACATTGGATTCTTAATTATAGTGAACTTATGTTAAATTTATAAATGTGTTTATCTCTGAATCCAGTATAATCATTTTTTAGAGGTTCAGAGTATCAGAGATCATCCACAAATTAGAGTCACCCTCCAAGGAGTTGAATCCAAGCAAGCCAAATCGGCTTGGTCCGATAGGGTGTCCTGCACAAAACAAAACAAAAAATGAAACAAAAACCACAAGCCTAAAAACAAAAATTAACTAAATACAATGAGGGGCCAGTAGATGCCCACGTATGTTGCTGTTTTCGAGATCGCAAAACAGTTATACAATGACGGACTTTTCTTTCAAAAGATTAGAACGCCCTGTCAAGTGACTTCAAAAAAAGAGGGTTGTCATGTTCACGATTGCAAAGAGTTCTGAGAAGTCATGAATCTCTTGACATCGCTCGACCAGATTTGATCTTTTTGTGTCTTCAAATGCTCCTTGCGAGCGTACATGTGCATCTTCTTCACCCTCTGTAAAATCAAAGTGAGTAGGACAATTTGACATTTTTTCATTTACATATACATGATTGTGCACTGAACTCGCTTCCGTCCACCGTCGCACTGGCTGCGATTTATATCGCCGCACAGGGCCTCGTTACACCGAACGCACTGAACGATTTTCTCTACACATCAATTTCTCATCGTGTGCAGCGAAACGATCGATCGTCTACTTGGAGTAGCGAGTAAATGTGATTGATCACATGGAGTATTGACTGCTTTTTGTAGACAGCGATCGACCACTTGGAGTATTAGCGATCGACTACTTGGAGTTTTGATTCTTTCTACTGTTCGTTCTTCTCTCGGGCACTTGGAGTTTCGCTCTTCTCTCGAGCATTTGGACTTTTGAGTCTTTCTGTCGTTTGCTCTTCGATCTCTCGCGTCTAAATTGTGATTTTCACTTTTTTTCTTATCACAGTGATTTCTTTCGAGTAATTGTGAAGCGAGCTGGCAGTGAACGAGGCTCTGACATGTATGTGCAGTGAATGAACAAGATACAAGCTTGTGACTTTATCTTTCGAGTAATTGTGAAGCGAGCTGACATGTATGTGAAGTGAACGAGGCTCATGCCTAGCCTGACATGTATGTGCAGTGAGTGAACGAGATACAAGTATGACATCGCGAGAAGGACTTTTTTTAATTATATTTATTTCTCAACACGATTTACATTGACGTATCGTCTGGCAATGGATGGATAAAGAAGTTATCAGTCAAGCCTTGAGTGAAATAGACGAGGACGAGCTAGAGAAGCTGGGATTATCGATTGCTTTCTCTTTTGAATTTCCTCGGCCTGACGTAAGTACTCTATCGTTAGTCCCTCGTTTACAATTTATGCGGAGCTTGTTCACAATAAGCTCAAGTGTAACCTCAAGTATAACTAACCTAAGTAAACTCAAGTTAAGTACTGTCCTGGTTGGTTGTATCTGTACCTATTGTAATGTTTGTTTATGTCAGATTGGACTTTGTGTGACTTTCATCCAATCCTATAATGTAGAAACAAGAGTGGCCAAAATTGGAGATCGGGAGTTGAAGTTGACCTTGACTTAATCCGCGAAGTCTTTGATCCTTGAAGGATCTATGATGTTACTCCCCTTCGTGAGACATTTCCGAATAGACGATTGGTTTTTTGAATACGATAAAGTCAAAAAATATACTTCGCAAGAGAATGTGCTTTCAAGAGATGGAGATCTGTTTTTCAGTGCTTGAATGCGGTTCTCCTGACGAGAAGAAGACCTAAAGCTGTTATAGGTCAACTCGCCTTCTACGTAAAATCTAAAGTGGAAGGAGAAGATAAAGATTACGACTGGTCTTTGTTCATGTTCGAGAACCTGGAGGCAGAAGTGTTACATCTGCAAAAGCACATACGAGAACAGAGGAAAGGAGTATTCGTCGAAACTTTCTACGAGATGGCTTTAATCCATCTCATGCGACACTTGGGTATCTTGAGCGAGGACGTGTTATTATTCTCCATTGAACACAAAGTACAAGAGAGTACTCGTCATCGAAATATCGAGCTTGGCATGAGCCACGATGATGGAGGTACCTCTTTTCTCTTTACTTGTGTATTATTTGCTTGCTTGAGTTACGTTGGCTCTCTGTGTAAAGTTCAGTGAAATCTCTTGCTTGAGTTGCGTAGGCTCTCTGTTGCAAGTTTAGTGAAATCTCTATGTAAAGTTCAGTGAAAGTTTAGCGTTAGCTCGTGTTGTTGTGTGCTATAAGTGTTCGTTCGCAGTAAAGTGTTGTTGTGTGTTTTAAGTTGATAGCACAGTGCGACTGACCCTAGCTGATAGCACAGTGCAAGCGGACCCTCGGTCGCACTGAGCTCAACGTTCAAAGTTTACACACAGTGCGATCGTGGTCCGGTCTCACTATATGCGATCTTTTCTTTCGTGCCGCACAGTGCGAAGGAAAAGTGAGAAGGACCGCACTGAGCGCACGGCCAGTGTGATCTTTTTCCTTTGCACTGAGCGCGTGATCAGTGCGACCTTTTTCACTTTCTTTTTGCACTAAGCGCGCGGCCTTAAGGCTTCACACCGTCCTCACTGCGACGAGAGCCGTGGATCGCAATGAGCGTGCGGCTTTAAGGCTTCGCATTGCGCTCAATGCGATAGGCTTTAGGTCGCATTGAGCCTAGACCTTATACATTACATCGAACATCTGATGTAGTGCAACGGGGCCTATGTCTCACTGAGCCTAGGCCTTATACATCACATCGAACATCAGATGTAGGAGGATCGGAGACTCTTTTCAACAAGAGGAGGAAGACTTAGATGCTCGGCTCGCGATCAAAAGAGAAGAAGAAGAAACTTTGAACCTCCGAATAGCAAAAGCGAGTCAGAGAGAAGAAGACATGTACGAGCGACTGCAAATACAGGAAGAGGAGATAGAGAGGTTAAAAATGGATGTCACTCGACTTCGTTCTTCGAAACTCTTCTATCCCAGATTGAATAATCCTACTATTATTAAGAGGAAGATGCTGATTTTAGATCTGAACGAGTTGTTGATAAGAACGAGACGTAATGACTTAGAGCTCCAAGGAGCTAAAGAGAGAGGTTACCAAGTTGAGAGTGCCAAAAAGGATTTATTCTACGTGGCACGGAAGGGAGTTAAAGAGTTCATGGAGATATGCTTTCAAGATTTCCAAGTGATGATATGGTATCGCGTACTCTGAGCAACTCCAACGCCATCCTTCGATCTATGGAGACCAAAAAGTACTTGCCTATAGAGATCGCGTCGGGCCAGGTAAATTAGATAAACTCAATGCTATCAAAATCATTTTAGATGTTATCAGTTTTCACTTTGCTTCTACTTACCTTCTTGCAAAATTATACTATGCAGATCTGTAGAATCTTCGGACAACCCATGTGTACTCGTTCCAAGACGACCAGAGAAGCTATCACGGATAATTACTTGTATCTGAAGGATTTTTCTCGACTGTTCACGTTTTTAACTTATGTACACGAGATGTGTTGTTGATAGATGATTCTCCTGAGAAAAATAGTACTAATCATCCCTACAATGCAATCCATCCCCCCTCTTTCATGCCAGAGTCGGGTGACATGGACAAAGACGATTATCTTATGAATGTACTTTTATCATGGCTGAAATCATGGGCAAGCAGCACCCAAGATACCTCAAGTTATGTGGCCATAAAGTATAGATAGGCTTTTGGAAGAGAGCCTTATGACGCTCTTAAAAACTACTTGGGCACTATGTCACAGGAAGAAGTTAACTTGATATGGCGTTCTTGCAGTGTCGTTCAAGCGACCAAATTTATGAAGAAATTAAAATCATGTTAATAAAATGTGTTGTTTTCTAATTCTGTTCAACTCTTCTCTCTGAATCCAACGAGACGAAATTTGTGTTTGAATTGTTCAACTCTTCTCCTCGAACTCTCCGAACCCAACAGCTCCGCTGTAAAATAGAATCTGTCATCATTTTTTTCCGTTGGAAAGGTGGTGAAGAAGGAATAAAATCTGTCAATCGTTGGAAAAGTGAGTTGACAATGTCGCACTGAGCGTACATCACAATTAAGGCCTCGCGCTTAGTGCGATCGGTCCAGGATCGCACTGAGCGCGAGTCCCTAACGCAGTGCGACCGGGACTAGATCGCACCGAGCTTAGGCCATAAAGTTGCGATGTGAATGTAGAACACAGTTTACTGGTAATCTACCAAGTTTACCATGCTCCATACTACAAACTTAACCATATCTAACATTTGCAATCCAAATATACTCATAATATTCACATATTATGGGTATATTATATACAATTTAAAGAAGTAATGTGAAATGCACGTTGAACTTTAGCTTTATACCTTGACCTCTAACCCAGCATTGTATCTAATATTATTCTCCGTTGCGTACTTCCACTTTCATTGCATAGCGGACTGGCTCTTTCTGAATGTATTTCGGATTTTCACCAATAGAAAGGCTGACAAGTTTCCTCGCTCATGATCAGAATCAGCGTTACCAAAATATTTGCATTTCCTGCTCCCAGAACCTTCTCTTTGCATGGCTTATTCAGCGTTTCGTCTTATGACCTATGATTATTTACGAGTTGGAGAGTAGTTAAAGATATAATTACCTTTCCTAGCATACATAGTGTGATTTTTTGCCCCTCACAACTTTCACACAAGCATATAGACTATACATAATTACAGTGACAATGCTTTCATTTGCTCCAAAACGTTTTTTAATGGAGGTGTGTGCGATGGACTAATCTAGTGAAGGGTTTAGGGTTTAGGGTACAATCCTGATAACTACATTAGTACTTGCCAACAATGTCATGCAACTGACATCAATAACTATTTCGGTCTGTTGGATGCCTGACTGTTAACGTAATAGGTGCTACTTCGGAATTTGTACAGAACTTAAAACTTGTCAATGCACTAAGAGGACAAGCATCCAAGTATTAACTGCAAGTCAGATAGTACGCCCGGGAAACAATTTGAGAATGAAGACGATTTCTTGTCTTGAGTAAAACTCCGAAAAAGTCTAGTGAGGGAAAACTACCGTAGGCACAAGAGTTGTGGAGACTAACTCATACAAATTTTAAACAAGTTTAGCTCGTTGTGTTGAACTGTTACATGTTAGTTGTAAATCATCTCTCTGAACATATTTTGGCAACATCTCTTTGGCCCACGTTTCTTACATTATTATTAAGTTTTCATATTGGCTTATCCAAAGCATCTCCTAACCTAATTTATACGTCGATGATGGGCGGATTCGAGCACCACAGAGATCTCGTCGACGTTCTCAAAGAAGCAATTGGATTGCAAATGGTGGGGCAGGGAAGATCTGCATGCGAAAGGTAACTTAATCTCCACCGAGACGAGAATAGAGAGAATTGTTTGATAGAAGAGTTGTGCAGTGCGACTGGTCCTAGGTCGCACTCCGCAACTCTTCTCCCCGCTGTAAAATAGAATCTGTCATCATTTGGAGAAGGAGTTGACAATTCCAGCAGATGGAGGGAAGATAACTGTCATAGAGTTCCTTCGATATACAGACACTGGAGGGAAGATAACTGACGTAGAGTTCCTTAGATATACATTGGCTATTCTCGACAGATATTTCTATTCTGTATACACCAATAGGTGAAGAATGTCATCTCAGTTCATTCAAAATATAAACAGTACATTTGGACTGTTAAATGCATATTACAGTCCATCATGACGATCCACAAAGACAGTCCATGTTCGTGATGATCAAATAATCGATCACCGCCACCACTTCAATATAGCAAATGTGAACATAACCATCGCTAACAACACGGCCAGAGATCCCACTGAAAATCCCATGAAAAAACCACTCTTATAATCATCGGTGGCATGAGAATGAGTTACTTTATGTCTCCCGTTTGAACGAGAATCGATGTCATGAGAATGAGCTACTTGATGTCTCTCGTCTGCACTGAAGTTGATGTCTGGCTCCGGTATGATGCTTGTGCTCGACTCGGGTACGACACACTGGGTAGGGGCGAGAATTCGAGTAGTAAACACGCCTCATTCTGAAACTGGAAGACACGAAGAGACATTGAATAACTGTCGTTTTTCACGTCGTTGTGCCTGATTGATCTGAATATATTTTCCGCCAATAACTTGTACTTGTCACCACGGTAAAGTGACAATACCAGTGCTGACCAACGATACGGTCCATCAGAACATTGTCTTCTCTGCGTAATTCCAGTAGACTATAAACTGAGGCACTTATGTCTAGAAAATCTCTCCCAGCTTCCCATGCTATGGTCCACGCGTTGGCACTCTCGTCCGCTACCAGAAACTGTAATCTGAAACATCTTTTCGAAGACATGCGCTCATTTTTACATCTCGAACAAAACAACCCAGACAATTTTTTGCTGCATCTGTCGCATCCATCATATGTCATGAATCCAGTTTCCACATACGTTAAGACAGAAACCTTCAATAACATATGAGAGCAACACATATTACTTTCCACGCAGTCCATCAAGTAATGCAAATTACGTCTCGCGTAGCTGCTCACTGTAGCAGAAGAACAAAACATCACGACTGCAAAACACAATCAAGTTGTGTTAGCAAAGATCAGACTGTAAAACACAATCAAGTTGTATTAGCGAAGATCAGATGAAAAGATCGACGTTTATACACAGTGTGTTGACACAAGTGAAGTCTCACATTGCGCATTGTGCGACTATGGACCACGTACTTCTGAGCACATCTGAGACCACTGACGATTTGTTGTTAAACTGTGTCTAATTCAAAATGAACGGAGAACAAATTGTTGTTAAAATGTGTCTAATTCAAAATGAACGGAGAACGGGCTTCAGTCAAAATGACAGAGAATGACCTTGACTGTGCGGAGAGCTCGGTGACTGCAGTTCGGACCGTGACCGTCACCATGATTGCAGTTCGGAGCTCGGTGTACTGCGATAATGAGCGGAGAATCCGGTTACAGGTGAATCGATCGACTATGAATCTGGAATCCATCATTAATTAATTCGCACATATAAACCCTGACGTAATTAGCGAAACTGTGCCACAGCTGCGGGCTTGGTTTATCTCTTCCAATATTCCGCGCACTATCGTAACGACACCAAGGTTCACGTATTAAATAATTAAATAGCGCACTGCAGGAGAATTTAAAAATGTTTTCTTTCATATACTACTTCATGTATTCATTTTTTTTCAGTGAAAACTTTGCTAGAGGTGTGCGCTTACAAGAAAAGTCTCCTCTCGTAAAGCTCTAGTCTTGGTCGATTTAAAACTTGGAATTTTCGAAGATTTATTAACTTAGAAGTATGATGCTAGTCACGATGGTCTCATTTCCAAGTTTCTTACTCTCTCTAGAACTCATCAACAAATTAATAAAATTATCACTAATCTGTGGCATGAACATTGGATATATACTCTTAAGTAGTCGATTTTAACGCATAGTGTCGGCCTATTACTACTACATTAAGTTTTTTACATGCTCAAAACAGAAAAACTGCATCATTCTTGACCCAACTGAGCACTGGGTACATTGCTGTAGATAGTTATTGCTATGGTTATTGCTATGCATTTGCATAGCTAACCATCGATTCTAGTGAAAGGAGAAGAAGAAAAAACGCGGAAATGAAGGGAGAAACTCTTTGTCGTTATTGTCGTTAGGTAGCAGCGCTCAAGTTGCATGCATATTCATGTTCATGCCATTCCTGGACCTCAGATTAGAAACTCTCTTACCTTCGAACCAAGAAGTTGCGAGGATTTCGTATCCTTACATTGAGAATCTCTGCCTAAGCCACCGGCTGGATTGAAGAAGAACTGATAAATAATTTGGCTAGAGTTTCTCACGTGAGGGTAACAGTCTTACATCATAAAGGTAAGGCCCTGAAGCACCTGGCGTTGGATCTTCGCTACCGAAGAGATAAGCTTCGCTCACTTACAAGTTAGAAAGATGGCAGACGAGATACTCCACGCACTTTAGAGAAATGGAAAGAAGAATAGGGAAGAATCTCCATAATTCATAAAGGCAGCGACGTCTGTCTTTCATGAACAGATTACGGTATAGTAGCGTATGTCATGTGCTTCTGCAACGCACTGAATTTCGCTGCTCAGAATCTCAGAATTATAGCCGCCTATCATTGGCCCTACAACGCCGAGAGGGTACTCGGACTTCTTTCAGGGGCGGCGGCCGGGAACTTGTCTTGTCTCGGACGCACTTCGGACCGTCATGGGACTCAGGAATTGAGTTCTACGGCGTATAACAGCCATGGTTGATTCGTGTATTAAAGTATTTCGTGTATTCCATGCACATGTTCTTCTCTCTCAATATCACGGACACAGGCCAGCATGCCCTTCTAAGCATAAGCACGAGCGAACTTGTCTATAATCAGATTAGTTTCCAAGAAGAGATGGTCAAAGCGGTGTTGCCGCTGAGGGAGTCGTTTCATTTTTGGAAAACCCTTTCTTCATATTTGTAGTTGCGCGCCAGAGGAATGTCTTTTAGCTTTGGCAAGGGTCGCTTCTCATAGTATTTAAGCAGTAGTGATCTATAGGTGAACTTTAGGAGTAAAACTCTACATTGCGCTGGTACGTTCTTTTCTTTCGCCCCGGTTGTTTTGAGCTTTGTAATTGCATCATCAACTGCTGCATCCGATTGTTTTGAGATTTGCTGTTTCGAGATTTGAGTAACGTAGGTATGTCCTTATAGATCATTCACACTGATGAAGTATGAAATGATAGACTCTGATTCAATGGACGCTTGTAGACCGATTAACAGTTTCAGGTTTGTAGACTCTAGCAAACTTCAAGTTCTGTACTTAAGAACTGAAACTAGACCGTTTACGCTCGGTGAACACGATATGTTCTTCCATCATCTGTTCCTCTGAATGGATCGATCTACAGTCACGCAAACATACGTAGCGTGGTTTTGGTATATCGTGCTACGTCCGGGTGGTAGGCAAAGTATGGCATATTCTGGCCACTGCTTCTGCTTACGATTCTCCAGCAGAAAGAGTGGCGCCAATGCTACGTCCACCTCAGGTCAGTTGATGCCACCTCCAAGAAAGCCTCTCTCATGCCTTACAATCTTTCAACAGCACATCTCTCTAGCAGCCGCGCTAAAACAACCCATCGTTATCCAGTACGCAACTCTACAGCGCCCCACTCCTCCTCCAAGCCATCTGTGGCTACTCTTTTGGGTTCAACTACTGCATCTAGCAGCCTAGGAGGGCAAGCGGGATGCTGAGCCGGTGTGCTGCTGTCTGTTTCTAGTCGCAGTTCTTTCTCCAGCTTCGACAGAATTGGTGAATGCTTTGCCATTAGCCGTCAGGACTTCCCAAAGCGGGAAAATTCAACGCTTCAGCTTTTGTAGTTCTGAAGTGTCGAACAACAGGTCGCCTCATGTAAAGTGACTCTGGCATTTTACCACACGACCTCAAAGTAGATATGAGTTACGTACAAAGTGCAATAGCGTTTATGTTTCTGCTGCTCCGTCCGGTAGTGCAATACATTACCTGTACTTTGGTAAAGTTTCCCCTTCAGCACGTGTAACGAATTGCTCGCAGGTTTTTTCTTCAACGGTAGGAGTCTTTTGCCCCCTCCTCGACAGTTCATACTTCAACGTTGAACTGTTACTTGGAGGCGGAATACTCTCGGTATTATGAAATTGTTATCTGATGACAAGAAACGACTAGAAGATAAAATCACCAGTTTCAATAAGCCATACAGCCCGGAATGAGAACACTTGGAACCAAGACATCCGTTCCAGTCCTTTCTTGGTTCACCTTTTCCCATTACGAGTGAATACTCTTGACTTATGTTCTACATGTAGTCTATCCCACAGTATCACACATAGTAGAGTTATTCCTCAACAGTTAGATGACCAGAAAGAGTCAGTGAATTATTACTTGGCAAGTCTTGAAAACCTTTTCTATCGGTCCATTTCTCACGTATACGTGACTCGAGTCTGCTCTCAGTATAATAAAGAATATTCCTCGATAGTTCAGACGTGTACCAAGACAATCACTTTCTCCATGAAGTAAAGTTACTGGGGGTATGATCAAGGTGTTGGTAAGTATTCCTCTAAGCTCTCTTTCCGCAGTCAGGTAATGCTCTCACCATGTGGTACACCTTTTTACCATCTAGATCCTCGGACCTCCTTCTCGAAGACCTAACACCCTTTCCACACTGTTAACAGTAAATAACCTGCACGTGAAAGGGGGACTTCATGTAGACACGGACGTGTTGAACGCTGTTCGGTTCTTATAAACGTTTCTTCCATGATAAAACGAAATACATATGTGCAGAGAATTCCGAGATAAAATGAAATATCTATGTGCTCAAAGTGCTCAAGTCTTTCTCGTGTGTCTTGCGTGTATTTGATCTATAAGTCCAGCTTTTTGCACCGGAAGCATTTCTTTTTATTCCTTTGGGAAGGGCTTTCCATATCATCGTCAACCCAATTTCAGCATGGATCCGCATGCAAGAAATCTGGGTTCGTCATATATTACCCAGACATCCCTTTCACATCTGTTGCATATCCATGTTGTGATCCGTTTTCTCTAGCTCAGACAAAAGCTTTTATCTCCTCGGTGTGACATGCAAGAGATGATTTCTGGCGCATATATCTCGCATGGCTCTTAATCCACCTGTTCCTGCTGCCAATGTGCGGTGTTCCAGAGACAGACAAAGTGTGCAACACACAGCGAGTGCGTGGACTAGTTTATCGGCAGGAGTGTGAATCAGGGAATTGCTTGGATTGGACCATATCCGAACCCACATCGCCGTTTTCGATGACGAGGTCAAGGTACTTGGTCGCCTTCCTCCCCACCTTTAAGACATTCCATGTAGACACCGTGTGGGACTCTCCACCTGGTGGGCGGCTCTTCCTCCTTTCTTTTCCTTCTAGCACCCGTGCATACGGTATGCACGAGACAGTATATACGAGGTTTGTAATTGACCAAACACTTCTACATACGTTTGGAAAGGTTTGTGAAAATACAACATATTTATTAAGATTTAGATTCGTGATTTGTACATTGTATTTTTATGTTCGAGGAGCCTTGGGTCCGTCTACAATGTTTATAGATTTTTCTCGTCTTCTGCATTTTGAACATGAAAAATAAATTTCTTGATTTCTTTACTCCGCCTATAGTTTGCACTTGGTTTCCAGACACTTACTCCATTTATTCTGCTAGAAACAGAGTACTTTTGTTTTGAAGCATTCTTCTTGTAATTTTCTGTAATGGATTCTTAAGATTAATTTCTAAATAATTCTTTTTTATTTTGGTTCCTTTCTCTGCATCCTGGTATGAGCCATGGTCTGACCATGGATAACTTGCTCATGGACTAACTTACAGTGAATCTGCAAGCATTGGTATTTATATTTTGTTATTGAATGATTGTGTGCAGAATTCTCATCTATTAGAAGCTATCGGCTGAAGGGATATAAGCTATTGAGACCTTCAAAGTTCTTCTCTCTCTGAAAGTAATGGATAAGTTTAGAATATTTGATTATTTAAATGTAATGATAAAGTTATTATATGATTTTAGTTAATAGATAATTTAGTTATATCATTTTAGTTAATATAGTATTGTTCAAATCTAGATAATATAACATCATATTCATTATATTTAGTAAGATAAAAGATATATATCTTTTTTGTCTTAGAAGAGACCATGATCTGTGATTGATGAAAAACATAGTAGAATAAAGTCATATTGATTTTATTCTAGATGGCTTTTTCATCATTGCATAAAATATAATCATTTATGAATGATTGAAAAACATAAAAGAATAAAATCATATTGATTTTATTCTAGATGGCTTTTTCATCATTGCATAAAATATAATGATTGATGATTGATGAAAAAACATAGTAAAATAAAGTCATATTGATTTTATTCTAGATGGCTTTTTCATCTTTGTATAAAATATAATGATTTATGATTGATGAAAAAACATAATAGGATAAAGTCATATTGATTTTATTCTAGATGGCTTTTTCATCTTTGCATAAAATATAAAAATAATCACTGTACTTAGTGGAAGAAAAGATGTACATCTTTTTTTTCTAGAAGGGACAATGATTTGTTGAAAGAACATAGTGGAATAAATCATTCATTTTATTCTAAATAGATTTTTTATAATTTAAATGAACATAATTTATAAAATTAATTATTAGTAATTCATTCTATGATATATTTTTAATATTATATTTTTAATTCAAATTTATGTTAATGTGTTGTAACAGGTACACATTCTCTTGGAAAATGTCTAAACGTCCAACCATGGAAACTAAAATTGATGGCTCTAGCAACAAAAATAGAAGGCTGACTGAAAACAAAGTCTGGAAAGACACATTACGTTGCATTCGAAGAGTTTGGATCACGACTTTTCTTTCTCTTCCTGTTGAAATTTGTCGTAACTGGGTGATACGAGAAAACATCGGTGTGAAAAATTTTTGTGAATGGTTGAATGCTACAGCAATGGAAGTGATGTCCACCAGTTCGTTTTCTTCACCATCTGAGAAGAAAATAATATCGAGCCATATAAAAAATATGACATCGTGTATAATTGGTCACTTTGTTGACCAATATGCATGAGTGTGTTCAAAGCATGATCGTGATTTTGATAGTGCAGAATCCGAACTTGTCAAAAAGTTCGACTCTGAACTCAAAGCCGCAAAAACTATGGGTTTGGGTCTGAAAGGACGTTATCACGGAGGAACGATTCAGCCTGACGCCATCATTTGGTTACGTAACAACAATGTCGAGAAAAAGAAATACCTCGGAGGTAGAGTCAACGAAAAAGTCTACACTTGTTTGGTCCAAGATGTTCTTAATTTTGATGCTTCTATCCTTTATTGCGTCAAACAGTACACAGCAAAATGTGATATCGAAGCGTTGGAGTAACGAGACATCGAAATATTAGCAGCTAGAGTCCGTCATTTTGGTGTGATTCAAGCGATTGGAGCTAGCATTGATAACCTCTCGTAGCTCTTTTCCAGTACTGGAATGGAGGAATTCTCTTCTCGTGAAAAAAGAAACGGTAGTGCTTCTATTTGTGCAGGTGAAGTGAAGAGACAAACAAACTTTAGAAATAATTTTCATCTTGTTTGTTCGGCTCTTTGGAGTACTCTTGAAGCTATTCATGCTTCAGATATTCTACATTGCGATCTCCATACAAGAAATATCTTTTTACATTTTGAAGGTGATGAAAAAGTATTTGTTGACATAGGAGATTGGAGAATGGCACAGACTGTGAAAAGAGCACAAAGTGCATACGGGCACCGATGGTCAGCTCAAATAACAAATCATTTTGGTCATGTGGCCCCAGAGCTAACACCAGATTCAAAAGAATCGCAGTCATATACTAGAGTCACAGACGTTTATGCCATAGGATTCATCATTCGACATATGTTTATGAATGATCTAATCATAGCTACATGTTTGCATCAAACTTTCATACATGCAATACGTAATAGTTGATTATGGAGTAGCAAGAAAGATCCACATGATAGATTTAGTGCTTCTCAATTAGCATCATATTTCCGTAGTCCTGCATCAGATATAATAACCGATCTTATGGTATGCTTAAGAAAGATCATGTACACATGAGTCTACACCATAGAAATTAAAATGGACATGAGATATGTGTAATTTGAATTCACTACTTGTCAATTTTATATGTCTGATTTTTTCTTTCAGTTGATATGATTACAAATATTTTATATTCATATGTTTCAAATATTAATATTAGAATTATTTTAATTTGATTATTGTGATGTTAACAGATGAGTAAAGTGATGGATGCAGCTTGATCTTCTTCTCTGAAAATGAAAAGTCTTGCAAGACATCCTAGCTCGAAATCTGCTTCTTCGAAATATGCCTCTCCCACCAACGACATGACTGTCGCAGAGCATGAGATCCCTGATACTATGCCCTCTCCTCAATCACCTATCTCCATGCATGTTACTCAATCTCCTCCGTTGTCCTACCCATTTGTGTCGCTCTCATTGTCTTCTAATGTAACGACTCATTTAACTCTAAAACGAAAAGAGCTTGATGCAAATGTTGCTACACTCCCCTCTGTTTCATCTGTAGAAACCGTTCTATATGTATACCTATAAAAAATTAAGAAAATCAAAATTATTCACTGGATGTGCTTCAATCAATTCAAAGATCCTGAAGAATATTTTAGAGAGCAAGTATTATTATATGTACCATTCATTGGTGATGAAAATTCAGTGAAAAATGAAAATGAATCATGGCAAAACTATACATTAAACATAAATCACACATTTCTTTGTTAACCACTTCTTATAGTTTTCAATATAAAACAAAGGAAGTGAATAAAGAATGGGACAATTTTCCAGATCTAGTGATCGAACTAGAAAATGAAAATGCACTTCTTATGAACCGACAGGAACATGAAAGCATCAATTACCATATTACTTACGATAATATTGATCTAAGCACAACCAATGTTTCTCATAAACAAAAAACAACATGTGCAGATATTTCAAACAAATTTCCTTGTGAAGATATATTTCTTCCTTTCCACACTCTATACATTGAACTAAGACAACTCAATAAACAACAAAAAATGATATTCTATGACTGTATATATGAAAAAGACATTTTCCTGAACAACCTTTGTTTTTATTTCTTGGAGGGGAAGCAGGTACAGGAAAAACATTAACACTCTTAAAAATTATCCAAGGTCGCTCTTGGATATACGAAGATGATAAATCAAAATTCAATGATCCTGAAGCAATCAAGATATTGAAACTTGCATACAAAGGCAGAGCTGCTTACAACATTCAAGGAATAACTATCCATAGTGGTTTGTCCATACCTAAAGAGTCATATGACGTTCTAGTTTCTAAATTACATCTTGACTCTCTTGATCGTTATATTAAGTTTTATAAAAATTTAAAATTAGTAGTCATTGACTAAATTTCTCTAGTTGGAGCTAAAATGTTCTCTTATATAAATCAACGACTACAACAAATAACACAAAACTTTGCTCTCCCATTTGATGGGCTTGACATAATCGTTTCAGGAGATTTTTACCAAGCCCAACCTGTAAAAGATACATGGATCTTTCAACCATCTGCTGCAAACTCTTCAAATATTGCTATTAATATTTGATCTTCTTATTTCAAATACTATGAATTATCTCAGCCTAGGCGACAAAATAATACTAAATTTATAGATATTTTAAATCGCATTCGTATCAATAGACAAACATCAATGGATCTTGAATATCTAAATTCGTCTTTTATCAAATCTAATATCAATCTATCTTCATTCCCTCATCTATTTTATACAAACAATGATACAAAAAATCACAATCATTATATATTTTCTATTAGTGAAGGCCAACAATATTTATTTGAGTCTGTTGATCATATACCTTCTTCTGTATCAACTCATTTCAAAATTTCATACAATCCTAAAGATACTTGCGGATTATACAAACTTCTACATCTAAAAATAAAAATGTTAATTGAATGATGTTACAACTATAATACTAAAGATGATCTCACAAACGGAAGTGATGGTATCTTTATGTTAACGACAAATCATAAAAATAATCAAATTATATGGATTATGTTCATTGATGGTCATATAGGAACAATAACTAGTCAGAAACAGCAAGCACTGTTCACAGATTGTATACATTCATCTTGGACACTTATATTTAAAATTTCTCAACAATTTCTAATCAATAAATACAACAAAGATACCAAATTTACAAGAACTCAGTTTCCAATTCAACAAGCATCAGCAAGAACTATCCATAGGTCACAAGGTTAAACATTGCATCAACTGGTTTTCTCTCCAAAACATATAAATCAACACGGATTAACATATACAGCGTTATCTAGAATAAAAAATCCAGATAATTTATATTTACTAGAACCCATTCAACAACGTCATATTATTGTCGATAAGAAAATACAACAAGAAATGCATCGCTTAAACACAATCTCAAAATGGAATATATCTACAATTATACACGTCAGAACTTACATATACATTAGTTCAATATCTAAACACAAGATCTCTTCCAAAATATTATGAAGATATTAAAACAGATCATCAACTACGACTCTCAGATGTTCTATGTGTAAGCGAAACATTAATCAAAGATCCCCACTCTGTTAAATTTTTTATCGATAACAATAAATTTCAATACATTCATACTTATACTTATCATAGAGGCTTGTTATTATTATACCAACTTGTACCTTCTGAAGTGCATACTCCTGCATTCCACTTATGAGTTTTCTAATAATATTTTCAACGTTCTTGGAATAAAAATAAAATGTTAACTTATATATAAAATTTTAATTTTATTTTAATTTTTTATCAATTTTAATCAATAATATTTATATAATATTTATAATATTTTTGATATCGTAAAGAGAACAAAAAATCCAAAAGTTGATTGAGCATGGTTATTGCTATGCATTTGCATAGCTATCCGTCGATTCTAATAAAGTGAGAAGAAGACAAAAGAGAGAAAAGAAATGAGACTTTTCTGTCGTTTTCATACACTTTGACTTGTGACAAATTTCTGTCCACCGTCTCCTGTAAAATACCAGCCCTTTTGAATAATACAATGCCCAAAAGGACCGGCATGGCTCATATGATTTTATCATTAACAACGACCTCAACTATATGACCTGCTAATCTACCCATTCCTTATCGCAGGACAATTATCATTGTCATCTTATGAATTCCAACAATGAGATCCCGGGCAGATTTAAGAAAATTCTTTAGTCCCTGTCCAAACAACCACGAACGAAGTAATAGGATCAGAAGTCAGTTCAAATAACAAAAGACAGATTAAGATCTGGAAATAACTTGCATTATGGGAAAGCAACTGCCAGTGAGATCTGAGGTAACCAATCATGCAAAGTTCTAACATTTCATGAGGTACGAGGACATATCACTCTGGCGGCGTCTATGATAGTTGTGGTCGAACATATAGGTTGTTTGGCAGCAATTGAACACGCAGGGAACTTCAAGTTGAGAGTTTTTGCAACTCCAATACATGATATCTTGTATACCTTTCAAGCTAGTAACCTGCATTAAGCTTGGCTGGATCTACCCTGTCTAAGCCCATGTGCCCCTTTATATGTTTTGTAAACTGGAGGTTTCTTTCTGCGGATGCGTTGTCCGAAGAAGAAGAAATTGAACACTTATCCCTAAACTTACTTTTTCTGATAAGATATCTTTACAAGAACCAAATTTGTTAAATTGAAATGTTAATCAAAGCTCTCAAATAGCTTTACAGTATTTGATTGACTCCATACTTTATTATTCAACATCCATTGAAAGATATTACAGGAAATTTTAGTGATTCCTTGAGACAAACCAATATCTTTTCCCTAATTTAAATTAAACAAAGGAAAAAAAATTCTTCACTTTTATATCTTCACCTAGGGTTTAATATAATATATTTATATTAAATTATGAATTGTCGTCCTTATGAATTTCAGAGGAAGAGAGGAATATGTTAGATTTGGATCAATCTCAAATGCATAGCTCTGCAATTCCATTGCAAACGCAGCACCTTATTTTACTTGCTTTAATATTCCTGAATCTCCTCTACGCAAATTGTGTAACATTGCTAAAGAATCTAGAACTCACATCTACGTAATGATGATATTCTATCTAAGATATTCATTTCATTACATTTAGAAGGTCGGAGTGTTTTCTGTTAGTTTATTTCTTAACCGGAAGGGTTAGAGAAAAAATTAATGTGTGAATGAATACTCGATACTTTCTTCAGTGTGTGAGATGAACTTTGCTTATGGGTTATGTCTGGGTCTGCTTGTAACTCTCTGTAATGTTATCATTTAAGTTAGATATAAATTCGAATTTTCAACATAATATTTACGTATTTTCTGATAACAGTTTCTATAATCATATGTACAAGGCCATGGGGAAAATATATATTAATCCAGTGTCCAGCTACTCGTGATATTTAGCTGCAGCACCTTAATGGAAATCTTTACATGTCGCGGCAACTCTGAACACATCCCAGACTCAGGGCTACTCTTTTCAAATACTTTATACCATTCAGGTTTACTTTCGATAGATGAATCGCGCTGCATCGCCTTATGACCCCACACACATAGTCATGATGCGCAGATAACGAAAATAACTTAAACCTCTTGCATATTTAATAAAACTCTATCAACAACCAATGAGAAATAGCAGAACCTGTCGGAAACGTGTTGGAAAGGGTAAACTGCGCGCGTACCTTTGTTTCACTACAGTACATCGGGCGGTCTACTGTGGTGAGGAACAGTCGAGCGGCATGGACATTCATTCTCGAAAAGTGAGGATTCCTGCAGCTGTCACATGAGTCGCTATCTCTCCAGGAGGTTGTGAGTTGAAATTTATCCGGGGAGATAAGAGAATAATAACAGTGGTGGTAACTTCTAGTGCTTTCTTTTGTTTACTTACAAAAATTCACATAATGAAGTTTATTTGTTCAACAAAAGAACATCCTTACACTTTTGTCATACAAATCATAGAAAGCATCCTAATGATTTACAGTACTATACACCAAAAAGTGCCTTGTCATCCATTAAGTTCTGTTATTTATCATGTTCCAAACATGAAATAGAGTATCTGAAACAAAGGTGCTGACAATAACGGTCTTATCTCGTGACACATGTATGATCCACCTCAACTGGAAGGTCTCCTGCAACTCGCAGTGAAAAAGGCTGAGTCGTTACTATGATGTGTCCATATATCGAGGTACGACGGGAAAAAAACAATTTCATTGCAGTATAATTAAATTCATATATTCTAGAAAAGCATTTATCCTCGATGTTCGAGGGTAAATTGTTCGATGACCAGCAGTTCATTTACCGATAGGGTACTTCATCTTCGACTATATATCAGAGATGCCTTTTTAGAATAATCATAAAATTATTATAATGTTAATAATTTTTTTAATTTTCTGAAAAACATTAAATGCTTACTGTCACGCGGAGGTACGTAATCTGGTTCTACGTTAATTGCCCCGCCGTACATGGTAATAGGGACACTCAAACCTGAGGTTTATGACTTTACAGTAATCGACATAAAACTTTTTTACAGTGATAAGACGTAAACGTTATGTATCAACTCCAGAGATGATACATAAAATATTTATTTCTTCAGACGTAAGTCCTATAATGTTTCTATTCCTGTAATCTGAAACATTAGTCAGCACTAAATGCACGTCAGGGTTTCGTCATCCATTCAAAATTTGAATGGACGCAAGTGCACTTTTGGGATGTATGGAACATCAACAATTGTGTTCTGCGTTTTGTCATTAAGAGCATACTGTCTCATAAAAATACTGAACACTACGGAAAGCATTTCGCGCTGTATTAGAACAGAATGCTATAGTTGCATTCCACTGTGCTAAGTACAGCACAGAACAGGTAAATATACATAGAAAGAGCCGAAGTGGGGAAGATGAGGAAAAGGACAAGCATCAAAGTAAAGTACAAAATTTTCATAAATGATTGGTTGAAATCCGGTTTGGTGAGAAATGAAAGTGAAAAATACACAGTACTTGCTGCTCTTTTGGATTCCGAGAAAACATGAAGGATGGATTTTTAGACAACTAAATTTAAATAACTAAATTTAACCAAGTAGAAGTGCAGTAATACGAGAGATTTCTTTCTCTCACGGTACTACTTAGCTATCAGTTACGCAAGAACTGGTCCTTGCAGATTCACACGTACCCCATGCTACCCGGGCAGGAGTCTACTGCTGTACTCTGCTAAATTTGGATTCACACTACGTCATTACAGTCACTTAAACATTAATTTGGATTACACGTTGTCATTACAGTCACTTAAACCCATAAGCAATACCCCGGGACTGAAACTCCTTCTGATACTAATGCTTCTGCTTTCCACAGATAATAACATTATTAATTCTTCAGCTTTTAATTTATACCGTAACCTTTCCAAGATGTAAGGTTACGATATAAATTAAAAGCAATGTATTCCCTCTTCCGAACTTGGAAGAGGTGAATATACATAAAATAGCATTCCATGCTGTGCTTTTGTAATACAGCGTACAACGTTGTAACAAATATTTTGCGCTGTGGTTTTCTTTTACAACAGCATGGAATGCAGTGATTACAGTTCCGCGCTAAGCTTGTTTTAAGTATGGACTTGAACTTAGTGGATATGGTAAAGTTTTTATATGATCTGATAAACTTTTTATGCGAATGTGAGTTGGAACAAGCAACCTGAATTTTGAATAATATTAGTTCTTTGTTGCGTAAACGGTATTATGATCTTTCTTTAAAACCCAGTTTGAATTAGAGTTTATCTCTAATACAGATGTGCTTTACGGATTTACTACTAGGTCTGAAAGAAATAACGATGTCAGTAACTGTAAGGATGGACTACAGAGACCTCTCAAACCAAGTTACCCTCTTCCGTAAAACCACTTCAGATTTGGGTTACGGGCTTGACGTGGTAATGAAATTTAGATTTTGGGTTTGAGTGAACCTAATAGCAATATATTGTTAACTGCGAGTTAATTGCGACCTAACCGGACGATGTAGACTCAGTGAGATGTTTCTGCCGGAAATATATTTATCCATCTCTCACTTGCGTATATTCGCATGCTTACTCACTAGAGGACAGTAGTAATAAACTGACATGTAGTTGTGTGCTTACCACGCAGTTACTTACCACTGTACATGAAGCATATTACCAACACTTTCAAGCACAGACGTATAATTTAGTCGTCGTAAGGGGCAGTTTAGGGTTTGTGCTATTTTGAAACTTGAACTTTTCAAGTTTTCGTACTCAGAGACTTCCTTGCATATTCACCTCTTCCAAGTTCGGAAGAAGGGAATATGCAAAGAATGTTTTTTTTTTTTTTGTAAAAGTTAGATTATAAATTAAAAGTTAGAAATTAAAAGGATTATTATTCATGAGAGACACATGTCTTTATACTAGACACAGGTTTGGTCTGCGTTAATTCCTTATGAGTTTTGTGTAACTCAAGTGACCATGTGTAATCAAGTTTATCAAACAGATTTTAATTTTAATGATTTAACTTTAGCACTTTACATTTAGTAAAGTAAAGTTAGAAAACTTTATCACAATCACAAAAAATTCTGTCACTTTTTTCGCAGAAAATCAAGTGGAGCACCACTCTTCCTCGTAACTCTGAGCTTTAATAAACTATATTTTCCACTCCATATTTTAAAGATAATTATAAACTAATTATTCATGATATTTGTTGACTTGTCTAAACATTTATCTTTTTCCTCCGTTTGACTAGAAATGCACTTTGGATGTATACTAAATTTCCATCCTGTGAATTTTATGGATTACTGCTGAATGAGATATCTCCTGTTTTCCTCATCATTTGCTTCTTTTCGCTTTTCCTTTTCCATTCTCCACCTGTCTTTTCCTTGGGTACTTTCTAGCTTTAAGCTTGAGGAGTGCAGCGGTGACAATCATCGGAAGTATAAATGCGTACTGGAATTCAATACGCATTTATACTGCATGCATATTCACCTCTTCCAAGTTCGGAAGAGCTGAATATGCACAAACTGTTTGGTTTATATCCTAACCTTTCGAAGATTATGGTTATAAATTAAATTTTTTAAATTAAAATAATTATATTTGTTAATCCGCAGAGATGTTCTTATTAAGAACAGGATCAGTTTACGTGAATTACTTATGGTTTTTGTAACTGCAGCCGCCAAGTGTTATGAAGTGCACTATGTTGAGTATATACCTTTATATTTAATCACTTAAATTTATTAAATTTAGTACAAAGTTAATAAACTGAATTTAGCCAACAATTGTCCCTTATCTCTCCTCTCTCTATAATGTATAGACCATCAGTCTTTGCATCTCCATGCTTCTGTGTTCTAAGCTATCTAATATATTTTTCGCTAAACTTTTCTCAAGTAACTTGTCAGCAAATTGTTGTTGATAATTTTGTGGATTGTCTAAACATTTATCTTCTTCTCCGTGGCCAGAAGTGCACTTTGCATGCATACTGACATACTTGTTCAGCGTCACGATGATGAATCCAAAATATTTCTTTTGCTAGCTCGAAATACTTCTCAGGTCTGACGTAACTATTTTCCATTGTGCTGGAAAAACAGTGAAGTTATATGAACGCAGATTGTTGGAACCACAGTGTACTTGGTAGCAGAGTTCTGATGAGCTTTTGGTTTTGGAATAGAAAAGAATACAGTCGATAAGGGAAGTCTACATTCAGGAATCCTACTATAATTCACATATTTTCCTAACTAGTATAGAGGTCCAGAGAAACTTCATATTGTGTTTCTCATGATGTACTACTATAAAGTGCACTGATTCAAAATAATGTTATTTAAATCCACATAAACCATGATAATGAAGCGAATAGAAAAAGAACCTAGAAAACCTTTAAACCCCGAGTATGAATACAAGTGCTCCGGGTAACCCACACGACTTTATTTAGAAAAATTTTAACCTGTATACAGAAAATATTTCTGGTGATTACGTATCCATCTCAACTTGAAATTTGTGAAATAAAGAATCAAATTAATGCCATTCGCTAACTTTACAGGTTATGATTCATCTCAAAACAAATTACTTAGTATTGACAAAGAAATGTTGACATGAAAGTTTTGGGTTTTCTTGGAACAGAGAGTTATTATTTTTCTTCAAACTCAAAATACAATACGAAGAAAAATGAATATTCTCTTCTATGATTTAAAACTCATACTCGGGGTTTAAGCTACACAAATATCTGTTCATTTTGGCTTTTCTCACATAAACAATTTGTTCCTCGACCACAGCCTCAAATGATAGATTATGTGAGCCAAGTCACACCCGACGGAGCTTTGTGTTATACATAAAACATTTTCAAGTCTTTTTGAATCAGTTTTCAATATTTCTTAATATGTTTGCGGTGGTTTAAACATCTAACGCCCACACCGGATATGGATCGAACGTTCGGTTAAGTGAGTTTTGGTCAAGCGTAAGTCACTCTCGGCTAAAGATAAACTATTTTTAGGGTGTGAAAATCACTACCTCTAAACTATAATACTCTAAAAGTGGTAAAGGGAAAACCTAACAATGATTTAAAATTAATTCTGTGGAATAGCTAATGCTCTTTGTTCTAGGTTGGAAAGTAATCTTTTCACTTCGACGTGTATTTCGCTTCACAGTTTAAGCATGCATAATAATCTATGCTCTTAGTTTATTACCTAACCTTTCCAATCTGACCTTAATACAGACCAAAAGATTAATGTTTATTCTGTTTGGAACTCCTGGTCTTGTAGTCCTAGAAACACGTCTCCATGCGCTGTGGTATGGGTTAAGTTTAACTCTTGATTTTCTCAACATTTGATATTTATAAATAAATTTAATATAATATATTTGTGTAACTTGAAATTATGATATGTATATATTTTCTATGTTAACAGAAAAATACAAAGATCTCTGAAGTTTATTTGCACATTTCATAGATAAATATGCATCCAAAGTGAGTCACGGATCAAAAGAAAAGAAAAAGATGCCCGCCGAAAGCGGGCGTTAATCTTCAGAGGTGATTGGTTGCCGCTTGCTCTTGGGGTACTTTCTTTACTTTCATGCATATAAATATTCTTCAGCTGGGGAATTGAGTATACTTCAGTGGAGGTGAGAATATTGGTTTCTTAGATTAGTTGCCGCTTGCTGTTTGAGATTTTTGGCATATCGAGTCGAGAAGAAAATGGTGCGCACGTTTGGAGGTTGGTTCGGGTGGCTTGCACTGTTTCAACTTTATGCAAGCAATGTGTTCAGAAGGTGACAAGTTGTACTGAAAATGCGAGAACATCAAACTATAACCCATAAAGGGCGTGCGAGGACGGAACTTCTACACGTACATATGTGGGAGACTGTTGCAAAACCTGTCATTTTTAGTTCAATATTTAATTTATCACCTAACCTTTCTCAACGGAAAGGTTAGGTGATAAATTAAACCTTTATATATTGTGCTTCTTCCATCGAAAGATGGAAAAGAGAATAAGTGAAATAAAATAAACGACCAAAGTGCACTTCTGGCCGGTGGAGGAAAACGACAAACGTGTAAAAATATTTTTTTCTCTTATGTCAGCACGTCTGAGAACTGACACGGCAAACAAAAACCGACCAGACGTACGCGGGTGACTTCGAGATTATGAAATATAAATAAAGTTATATAAAATAATTTTAATTTTAATAAATTTAAATAATTTCTATTTTTAGAAATATCTGGAAACACGAAGAGAGTAAAACATAACCCATAAGTCTTGACCCGAATTCCGTGCTGCCGAAGATACAAGACCGAGATTCTACACTCATTAAAAACATCAATATATACTGAAGTTAATTTAATACCTAACCCTTCCGGTAAGAAGAATTAGGTATTAAATTAAACATATTTACCTCCTCCATCGGAAGATGGAGGAGGTGAATATAATATACAAGGAAGAGAGATTCTACTATAGCATGCAAATCTCCTCAGGGTATATATTTCTTTGGAAAGAACACTAGCCATACTAAGAAAAGGCACCGGGACAACCTCCGCCATGAGATTTTCTCCTTATTTCAGTTCTTCTCTTTTTGTACACGTTCTTACTTAGGGAACTTGGGATGCATATTTCGTGTCGAGGTGACCTTAAAACTGAGAATACATTCTCATGGTTGAATCTCTCTATAGGCAAGGGATCCTGGAAATATAAATCTTTTCTCTTTGTATTTATGTTGGATATATCATCCGTAGCGGATTATCAGGCACGATATTTGGTAAATTTTAATTAATAAACTATAATCTTTATATATTAATTTGATAAACCATAACATTTAAATGATATTATTAGAGATGCAGTTCAACCGTTAGATATTGTCGTAAAACAAATAGAGATTTTATATTTCTATAATATCTTGAAAGTTTAATATTTATAATATCCTCTCGGTTTTATCTCAAAGAGTGGTTTAGGATTGAGAAATCACGACTACGACTATCACAACGTATAGAAAAGAAGAAAGAAATCTAAATTATTTTATGAAGAGATCTGAAAACTGAACTACGTTTCTAGAAATATAGTTAACAAGTCGTGGTTTATCAAATTTACATACAAAAATTATAGTTCATCAAACCTCTATCTGATAATCCACTGAGAGGATGATGTATCATACATAAAACCACTTGTCGTGCGCATACACATCGCTACATAACATACATCGCTGTCAAAGGAACACCACACATACACATAACACATGGACGATGTCATACACATACACAAGTGTACCACAATGATAACAAGGTATGTACTCACTCCACCTGCCAACAGGCACTAGACAATCACTACAGTCGAGCCAAATCCACTCTGTGCTCGCAGAGAATCCAGATCTCACTCTCAAGACTACCCACCATAGCCAGGAGCTTGAAGGCTCAACTTGAAGAACTGAGGTCTCCAAGCCCCTATCTGCGAAGTATACCCCTTGTGGTCACTCTCACCAACTTGCCTTAACGGTCTTAACGGGACCCACCACTTCGCACTCGGTCAACATAGCCGAGTTACCAAACTGACGTGACAGCTGTCGTGCGCATACACATCGCTACATAACATACATCGCTGTCAAAGGAACACCACACATACACATAACACATGGACGATGTCATACACATACACAAGTGTACCACAATCGCCCCCCTAACTGGCGGTTAGGTCCCTCTAACTCCAGATAGCTCCATATCTCAACTACGTGATATACACCTTCATGGGTGCAAGGATCAGGAGGTCGGGTGCTACATTGCCTCATCGTTAGTCGCCTGTCTGCAATCCATACCACGCAAAGATCTAATCGGCTATCCTTGCTATATACATCGAGGACAAACCCACCGTCCAATAGGAATGATAGTGAGAGGTGGAGTCAAACATGACATGTGCCAACCTCTCGAACAACCATCACACACCAACATACGGGCTGCTCCACCAGCAGACCCACACAACATACACCTCAAGCCTGCTCGTACAACTGCCAAGCTTGGATCAACGGTACCATCGATGTTGGGAAGATGACATGGCGCGCAATTACGCACATGGTCCTTCCAAACAACACCATCACGGCCCTCTAACATGAGTACTCCAGAAGGTAACACCTCACGCACTCGTAAAATAGTGCGTCCTGCGGTCACATCCAACGTCGTCGGTGCAGTCTGCTGCAGATAGATATAATCGCCAGGATGAAACCTGCGAATCGATGGTCGATAACCTCCTCCTCGGATAGTTGCATATCGCAACGTGTCTCTATGCTGAGCAATCGCTAGATTCTCAAAAGCCATGGGCATAACTCTCCGAAATGTCTCCGCTCGTTGAGAACATGCTCTCACCCACATATCCGGGTCATCAAGGTTCAGCACCTCAGCAGAATCACGACGAATGGCCGAAGGTAGATCTGGATCTCTACCGTATAATAGAAAATACGGCGAGAAGGAAGCCAAAGACGCTTGTCGGCTAAAACGGTAGCCCATAGCCAAACATGGTAACTGCACATCCTAGTCTCCCAAGTGGCCCTTCTGCAAGCCATACTTACGCAATCCTCTCTTCATCATCTGAACTACTCTCTCCGCCAAACCATCCGCCTCAGGATGATCTCGAGACGTAGTTCGATGATCAATCAACGCCTGATCACACAAGGCCTGAAACTCACCAAGGAACTCTGTACCTTGGTCTGTCAGCACTTCAGCTGGTGCTCCAAAACGACTCAGCACTCGATCTAAGAACGCATACGTCGTCCCTTCACTCGCCTTGTCTGGTAATGCCACCAACTCAATCCACTTGGAGAAGTGCTCCACCATCACCAACACATACCGATGATGACGTACCGTCAACGGTAAGGGTCCCGTAAAATCCAAACTCCAACGGTAACCCAACCCCATAATCGGTAAGGGGTGTAGTTGTGGAGTAGGAGCATTAAACGATGCTCGTACTCGATCACAAACCACACATCGTGCGACAAATTGTTGCACATCGACGTGCATACCACGCCACCAATACTGTCCTTGGAGTAAGCTATGCGTGCGCTTCACTCCAAAATGTCCCAACTCTTCATGAGCATGTCGTACTAACTGTGTCCTCTGGGATGGATGTGGCACTATCCGTACTCTCTCATCATCCCACACTCGAAGTACATGTCGTCCTTCTCGTCGAAATCTCTTCGCTCGTTGAAGGACACGATCTCGCTCCTTGGCACTTACTGTGCCTACCACCACACCAGTACGTAGATATTCCATCACGGTCACATCGTCATGGATATCTCGCTGGTTTGGAACACCATCTCCACCCTCAGGATCTGGAGACTTGTCATCTACTCTCTCACTTGAGAAAGATACGACTTGGCCCTCCATACTAGAGTTCATGGCCAAAACACAAAGAAAGGCAAATGCATGCCAGCTTGGCACTATCTCCTCATCAACCTCATCATGCCATCGAGCCCCAGTCTGATCCTATTGACTCGTGCACGGGTTGCGACTCAACCCATCGGCATCTAGGTTTGCAACTCCAGGTCTATGCACTACCTGGAAGTCATACTCCTGTAAGATCAGAGCCCATCGTGCAAGCTTCCCTGTAAGCTTGTCGGACTTCATCAACCACTTGAGCGGCTGGTGATCAGTGATGAGAGTAAAGGGGTTCCCAAACAGATAACATCGGAAGTGTGCAACAGCCCACACTGCAGCTAAACACTCCCCCTCGTACGAACTATACCTCGCCTCCGCCGAATTGTTGAAGCGACTGGCATACGTCACCACAAACTCCTTTTTCTCATCATCATGCTGAGTCAGCACTGCTCCAAGTCTCAACATACTCCAATCAGTGTGCAGTTGGAAAGGACGTCCCCTAACGGGTCTCCTCAAGATGGGAGCAGATGTCAACCTATCCTTGAGCTCCACGAAAGCTCGCTCTTGCTCATCTTCCCACTGCCACTCCTGGTCCACCTTCATCAGCTTGGTCAATGGCTTCACAATTGCACTAAATCCTTTCACGTATCGACGATAAAAGTTCACCAAACCAACAAATGCTCGAACTCGACTCACATCTGTGGGGCGTGGAATACGTGCAATGGCCTCGACCTTCGTCTGTTGAACACCCAACCCACCTGGATAGATGGCGTGGCCCAAATACTCTACCAACTCCTGGAAGAACTTGCACTTCCCAGGATGTAACTTCAACCCATGAGCTCTCAACCGCTCGAACACATCCCGTAAGTGTCTCTCGTGCTCCTCCACTGTAGCACTATAGACTAAGATGTCGTCAATATAGCATCTGACAAAATCCAATCATGCTAGGATCCTATCCATCACTCTTTGGAATTCAGCAGGGGCGTTCTTCAACCCAAATGGTAAGAACCGCCACTGATACAAACAATCCTTGCCGTGAGAGTCAATCCCCCAGAATGCTGTCTTGGGTTTATCTTGCTCTCTCACCGGCAACTGATGATATCCTGCTCGAAGATCCAAAGTACTGAAGACCTTCACATGCCCCACTGCATCAAAGATCTCCTCAGGTGTCGGCATTGCATACTTATCGGACTTCGTCTGCCAATTGATAGGACGGTAGTCTCCCCACATACGCCTATCCGTGTAGTTGCCATACATATCCTTCTTTGCTGACATAACTGTGGCAGATGCATACTCTCCATGCGACATCTCCACCAACCCAACTTCCACCAAGTCTTGAGTCCTACTCTGGATCAAGGTTCTCTCCATGTCACTGTATCTATAAGGACGTCGAAAGATTGGCGTGTCATTAGCCAAGTCGATCCGTATACTCGGTCCCTTCAAGGTACCCAAATCCTTCATACTAAAGGCAAAACAATTCCTGTAGCTCTTCAAGAATCTCTGAACTCTTCGTCTCTCCTCTCCTATAAGCTTGGGTCCGATCTCCGGCTCCCAAGTATCCTCTGTCACCATGCTAGAGGTAGAAGACGAAGTCATTGATTGCTATCTTGCAGCCTCTGGAGCAGTTTCCTTCTGCTCACCACCAATAATCTTCACCGCTACTGTGCGAAAAACTTCTGCAGTTCTAGCTGCAAGCTCCACACTCTCTCTTATGACATCCCATGATGTCCAAGGATGACGAACTCCACGTGCCTCGCCCCCAGCCTTTACCTCCACCGACCCGGTAGGCAAAGAGCTCAAGAGTGTCCGAGCAGTAACACCCGTCAATCGCATCCGACGCTGCTCAGCCAATCCAAGGCTAACAATCCATGTCAAGCAGTTCAAGTCCATTGCTTGACCCAACACTTGACGACGTGAAGCCTCCGACACTGAAGCTATTGCCGTTGTACCCGTAGAAAAACCCATCACTCTCTCTCTCTCGTCGGCATTGGGCTCCACCAACTGTTGTAACCGAGCATCCCACACAAGACCAGGTCCTCCATCTCTGTAAGCATGTGACGCTGAAAAGCTCACCAAAGTGGGTAACGCTGCCATAGGTTGTCCCACTAGGTTCACAACTGCCATGGATGACCTATCAACGACTCTCACTACTTGAGATCGTCGTCCTGCATCCAAGATGTCATCCACTATGAGGTGCGCTGGTCGTCTCACTGCATCGTGTGCGCGCTTGAGCACCTCTCTCGGTAACAAGTTCGTCCACCACAACCGTGGACGATGTGCACGAGATCCCACTCTCGCTGCATCTAACAACACTGCCGGTCCGACCCAGAACCGCACTTGGTGCACACTCGTCATCATATGTGCACGAGCATCACCCAACAAAGGAACGTTCTCCAAGATGTACGCTGGAGAATCCACTTGATGCATCTGGAGATGTCGTAAGATGCGTAACATCTCCCAGAACATCCTAGATCGCGGGTCATGTAAACCCTGACCTCTCCCAGCACGCGTGTGACCTTGACATGGCCACCCGGCTATCACCAAGTGAATGGTGCCAACAAACGTGAGATCTTGTGCCCCCAGCAGCGAAATATCTGACGGTAATGCTTGCTGGTATCCTCTAACAGCTGATATAGGCAACAACTCAGGATATCTCTGCACCAAACGCGCCACGTGACGCAATGAGACACGTCTTGCGACCTCATCTCTCTCCACATACAAGTATCGATGTACTTGTATGCCTGCCTGCAATACCGCAGCCAAACCTGTGCTGATCCTTCCAAACAGCTCCAGCACACACACACCCTCTTTTGGATACTGCCATGCAATGGGAGTCGTATCCAACGGTGTTAAGGTCACAGGGTCAGTAACAGGAACACCCCGATGTTCCTCTACTGACGGTACAAAGGCTTCACTCCAAGCTTGCTGTACCAACCGATCGGCATACTGCTGCAACTCTCCACTCGAACTCCAGAGTGAAACATCCAAAGCAGATGGTACTAACATAGACATGCTAGGCATGTCCTCCACCTCCTCAAAGACCGGAGTATCCTCCGCATGGACATTACCCTCTAACAACTTGCCCGGCCAAGCGATGACCGAACTGAACCTAGCAACGGATGCCATCGTCTCTGATGTAGGCTCCGTTGTCCCAACTCTAGCACTGAACCGCACTGGTAAACGGCTCACTCCTCCCTCACCAGACTGCCAACCCGGTCTGTAAGATGCTGTCTCCGCCCAATAGTCGATCACGAACCCCATAGGGTATAATACAGCACCTCCAACCAATACATCATAAGACTCTGCGGCCGTAACGATAGCCTTGGCCTTCACCATGGAGCCATCCGTGGGATGATCTGGTCGAACTCTCATCGTCAGCAACTCGCGTGTCATGTGTAGAGTTGTACCTCCTGATCCCCCTAGAGATGTCTGTAGCTGGAACGGACATCTTTCCACTTCGGACTTCCTCAGTCCCAAACCGATACACGCCGTCTTCTCCAACATCAACGGTTGAGCTCCAGAGTCTAACAACACTTTCTGTGGTCGATACACCTTCCCTGAAGGTGCCACCAAACAGAAGATACCACTTCTGTTGTCCAACAACACCACACCTGGTGCCAATCCAGCACGGTCAATTGCCGGTCTAGCTGGTAACTCATCTAGCCTAGCAACCGCCGCTTGCCAAGTACCACTAGTAGCTGTCCTGATCTTCGATTCCATGGACACATCTACCGCCTCTTGCTGAACCACCTCAGCACTAGAGGTAACCACATCCTCGCTCTCACTGAGCGTGGCTGCCAACTGGAACACTGGAGCCAAGCTGACTCCCAATGTCCTCATATCCGTGGCTGAAAATAGTGGGGCTCGCAAAACTACTGTAGCCGTCCCCAACATCGGATTAGACGTCGCATCCACAGACGTTGAGGGTTGACTCGCATTATCCCCACTCTTGGATGTCGATGCCTCCAACTCCACTGCACCATCGATAGGCCGTTTAGGAACCATAGAAGTGGTCCTCAATGCCTCTGATAGCGTGAACGATTGAGGAAGTCTGACCTGTCTACCAGCCTCCCCGCGTTGTGGATCCAACTCCACTGACGCACCTCGTGGCTCAGAGATACGTACTGCACTCCGAGTCACTGCCACAGATGCCTCAATCTGCGCCACACCAGCCATGAAGTCGAAGTCACCTCCTTCTCTTCCATAAGACGTGGAAGCTTCTGTTCCACCAGATCTTCGCTGAGCCATAGCCATACTAGCTATCCTCTGCTCCAACTGCTCAATCCGAGCAGCCATACCGGCTTCTGACGTCGTAGCAGGCGGTGGACCAACTGGTCCTCTCCCAGGTGTTGGACCTCTACCTCCAACTCGACCACCACGGCCTCCCTGAGCTCCTCCGCCTCGTCCACGATCAACCTTCCCTTGCTGCAACTCGGGATGGAGATCAAAACAACGGTCACTACTGTGACCAGGTCGTCCGCAATGCTCACATTGCCTAGGTACTGCTTGAGACGTCCCAGATGTCTCATAACTACCTCTCCTTTGTGGACAATCCTTCTGCTGATGAGGACCATCACACGTCCAGCAAGGACCTGTTTGCTGCTGACTAGAGAAGGACGGCATGGGCTTCTGCCCACCAGATCCTCCAGCACCTCCATGGGATCGTGAGTGCTCAACACGATCCTTACCACCACCACCACCACGCTGTTGCGTAGCCTGTGATCCTCGAGAAGAGGAGGTCGTCCCATGTGATGCGTCCCTGCTGAACCCAACAGTCACCACCCTCTCCTCTACCATGTTGAGTCTATCCGCTCAGCCAAACTAAAGACAACCGCCAATGTCGGAGCGGTGTCTCTAAGGAGAGTGGCATCTCTGACTCTCCTACGCAGCTCCCGGTCTAGTATCCCATACCAGACCTGGACTGCCTGTGCTTCCGTCACTCCTTGAGTAACGCTGATCAACCGCCTCATGCGAGTAAACGCCTCGCGTAGGCTCTCTCCAATCTTCCGCTGGAACTCCTGCAGACTCTTCAACTTGTCGGTCCGCACACCTTGATAATTCTTCCTCAAACAGTGGAAGAACTGAACCACAGGGTTAAACTCTGGTGGTATCCCGCTCGCACTACCACTTGCTCCACTACTAGTGGACGCACCGCCGGTAGTAGGGACTCCGCCACCCGTGGATGTACCACTACTACTGGCACCTGACCTCGAAGGTGCTACGCCTCCCGAAACTGCACCAGTAGTGATAGAAACGTAGTTGGGAGACCAATGTTGTCTCCACAACTCAATCTCAACACCGTAGTCTCGTCTGAACTCGTGGTAATCGTCCATCGGCGGTCCCTCCAAGTGCTGAAATAAACCTTTCCACGCCATGAAAGGTGTGAACAACTGTGGGTTCCGCATCTGCTGTAAATCGCACCAACTGTCAAACTCCTAGATGAAGTCATCCAGGTCAATGGTACCCACCGTACCCGAGTAACGTCGAGGCCCCTTCGTGGCTCCATAGATTTCGTCCATGTCCCACAACAACGATGTGGTGACACTAGACTCACCACCAGAAAACGCATTGTCTGCGTCTGACTCGTCCTCTGGAACAACTAACGGCAATGGTGTAGGTAGTCGATACCTCACCCCACTCCGTGTATACCCACTATCCGAGAAGTCCCCACCAGAATCTCCCGAGAACTCCGTGGTGAAAGAATCTCGCGAACACAATCTCTAACCAAAATGTGGAAATCCCCGTCACCACCGTAACTACAACTTGTCTATCCCCCTCCTACTGAGCTCACCTATCCCCTACTAGGACAGTCAAGGTAAGGACAACCTGTACCTGCCATCACCACAAGCAGCCTCTCACGGTTTGTTGGTCGTCACTCCAACTGCACCATGAGAGAAACAAAGGTAGTCTGACTGGTCATCACTCCAGCCTCACTACCGACAGCACACTAGAGTGAACTCACTCTGGAAATCAAGCGCCAACACAAGCAAGCGCGGCGCACAAACAGGAAGCAGAATATGGAGGGGTTCCAACCACAAGAAGTCCAAACGATAACCCTCCACACTCAAACATTCACATAAAGAGAAACCCAGCCTCGCCCGGACTGACGCGTCTTCTTCGGTGATCACATGCACAATATATGATCACCGACTGTCATAACCTGCACCTAAGGTCACTAACTAGCCGTCCACACCTCTAGTAGCTCCAAAAATATCAACGTGATAGCTCTACTAGCTCATCCAAGACAACTGCCATCAACTGCCTCCATACGCGTCTTTACGGTATAAGTAAACACTACCACAACAGCAGCTTCCCCCTAGTACTCTGGGGTCGCTCTGGGTCTCTTACCACTCCTCTAGGAACGTGCGAGCAGGTCTCCTACTACCTTAAACCAGCCCCTAAATACTTGCACGCATCCCTGTAGGACACCAAGAGTTATTGGTCTAGTGGTACAGCCAAAGTTGAGACTACAGAGTTAAGCGTCCAAGTCCAGAAATAGTGTTGGGATGGGTGACCTACTGGTTTTACACTTCCCACACAACTGAAACTTGGATATCTCTCTCACGCACGCCAGCAAGCTGGCTTGCGGCGGGCGCAGGTTCGGGCTCCGCCTCCGCACTCTCGCACTCCGCTCTCACGCCTCCGCACTCACGCACCTCTGCTCCTCGAAGCCTCCTAACACGCAACTCCACACCTCGACACTCCCGCTCACTCTCCACTTGGAGAAGAGTACCCGGGCCAAACACCATAAAGAAGGACGAGTACGACGAGAAAACACCCGAAACAGAAACTCAGGGTCGAAATTGCACCAAATTGTCGAAATCAGCCAATTTGGAACTCGCAGACGAGATTTACATCAGATTTTGACCAACCCGCGACCTTCTTCGGCTTGTAACTTCGTCGATCCTTCACCAAATCGAACGATTTTGGTTGCGTTGGAATCGTCTTCCCGGCACGCACCTACTGCACTCCTCAGATCCAAAAATTATCGACCCAATCCAACCTGACACTCCCCGACGCACTTCGGCTGACCTAAACCCGTCACCAAAACCCGTCACCAGAAATTCAACTTCCCATAACTCGCAAACGGCTCGACCAAACTTCGTGAATCTTCCTGCACTACGACCGTCTTCCCAGCGCGCTTCCAACGAGCCCACATCGGCCTGACATTGTCGACTATTTCGTCTGCCACGTCCAAATGCGCACTTCAGCCCGAAATTGGTCACTTCAACACATTCCGCGAAATTTCAGCAGCGCTTCCGCACTACCTCACCACCAAATCGACCTCGAACAGGTTCAGACGACACCCATACACACAGCGATCGATCACAACACCAAAACAAGCCACTCCATGCACGCGCGCACCCGCAAATCGAAGATACCAACGATCTGCCAACTCCGGAGATACCACCGGTAGCAATCTGCGACCTGAAATCCCTAAACCAGGCCTCTCAATCCGAGTTCTTCAAGTGATAACAAGGTATGTATTCACTCCACCTGCCAACAGGCACTAGACAATCACTACAGTCGAGCCAAATCCACTCTGTGCTCGCAGAGAATCCAGATCTCACTCTCAAGACTACCCACCATAGCCAGGAGCTTGAAAGCTCAACTTGAAGAACTGAGGTCTCCAAGCCCCTATCTGCGAAGTATACCCCTTGTGGGCACTCTCACCAACTTGCCCTAACGGTCTTAACGGGGTCCATCACTTCGCACTCAGTCAACATAGCCGAGTTACCAAACTGACGTGACACACTCCAAAATACAAAGAGGAAAAAGCTTTATATTCACAATTCTTTCCGCTATATATCGACCACGCTCCAACCACGACCTTCTGAGGTTTATGTTTCATGAAGCATGTATGACTTTTCAGATGTCAGTGTACATTTAGCCACGGGTATTGAAGTACGTCACCTACACACACAAATCCACGCTTATTCTCTTTATTTACAAAAATTTACTTGCTCTCAACTCTATTACGGACTTGATCCCACCCTGTTAACTTTGTGTTACTTGATCGTACTCTTGACTGAATACAACAGATTCAATAGATCAAAATATCATAACATAAGAAGGCTAAAAGTGCATATTATCCGTCAGTCATGTATCTACACGAAAAATTCATTTCGGTTCTCCTTTATAACATATTATCAATATAGATTATCTCTTGATTGTCTTAGTGCAATACTTTAATATAGTGATAAACCTGCTGTTACCAATCAAAGATACTATCAAATAACATAAAGTCAAGAAGAATAAAGTCAAATCCGACAAACAATTAAAACATTGTTTTGTTGTTGATATCTCTCTAGTAACCGTTAATTGTACTTTGTAAATTTCTCAACCCTAGATTGAACCATAATGTTTATATCCCTGCTTTATTAATGATATCTCTTTATCGAACCATTAATTGTGATAGGTATATTTCTCAACCTTAAATTGAACCAAATATGCATACCAGATGGATTTTTGGGAGAGATGAAGAAAACGACAAACATCACTAAATTCATAACATTTATTGGTCCTTGGTGTCTGCTTACACTGATGAAAGAAAAATACAGTGATCGAGAGAAAAATATAGACAGATCAATGTTCGATTGGATTTCTAAGGAAGACATTTTAGACAAGGGATGAATTGTACTAAATTTATACTATTAAATACAGATTGCTAAACTTAACTAAACTCAGTTAACCTCATCATATCAAACCAATAAACTAAGTCAGTTTATTGATTCCAATCTTCGTATATACATGTCAGGTTGTCCTCCAGTTAAAATATATTTAATTTCATAAATTTATGATCTAATTCTTCCAAAAAGACAATAAAGATATAAATTAAAATATATATATATTCATCTCTTCCGAACTTGGTAGAGGGTGAATATGCATTCCTGATACATTCATAATGTAACATATGAATTTCACGAAACTAAACACACCTAAATTGTGGTATCAATGTTTCCCACCAAAACCGAACCTAAACAATGCATATCAATTTTCCAGAACTTAAACAATAGAATCCACATTCTGGTTCATAAAACCGTGTTAACGCGGCAGTATCGGAACCGGACCTAAACCATATGTGGACTGTGATTCATCAGTTTCCCAAACCTAGACAGCGGTTTATTGTAGTAAAATCGATGGTTTTCAACTACAATACGACAAAATTACGAAGGGAAAATACAGAAATGGTTTATGCAAAATAATGCCGTTCTATTTAAGAGAGTGAAGCTACATACTCTTGGCATGGCAAAAAGACCGAACGTCCCGATGAGTGTATCCCATCCCTAGTGGCGTCTGTCAAGAATTCCTCCCACATAGATAACTTGGAAAGATAACTTGGAATGATAAGTGCTATACTACTGTGACCCTAAAATCCGGATACACATTTCAGACTGCTTTAGTGTTCCTTCCGGCGAAAAGCTCGACAACACTGAGAACTTCGAGTTTGCAAGCCAATGTGTGTTGATGCTCTGTGCTACTCGCTGTTAGCCTTTTTGCTCAGGCAATCATGTGTGCCCATTCTAAGATTTAAAAGACTTCAAATGCATTTCCGTCTGCAAAATAACTATGCATCTTGAAATCCGGAAAAGCTTACAGTGACTGGGACTGTAAATCGCCTTCGCTTAAAATCGACGACAGCAGTTCAGGGAAGCCTTAAATGTTTGCACTGCGGATATTGAGTGCTGGGTCCTCCATCCTTCTTAGATGAAACTGAACAGATCAACTACACTGTGCTCCCTTCTGGCTCCAATTGTCATGGTGGAGGACTAGAATACGCCCGGATTCTTAGACTCGCCTCACTGAAAACTCAAATAGATGTATCGTACAAGAAGCAGCGGAAGAGATGATCCAGAATATGGGATACACATACAGTACCATGAAAGACTATGATGTGCATTCTAGGATGCCTCCCTTACTATCACGCATATTCTAGTTCCAAAGAAGTAAATTTGGTACAGAATTTGACAAAATCAAGTGAGGTGCTCTACTCAGGTAGCCTGCACGTGTTCTGCAGGCATTACGTGGGTAGTCTTACTGTATGATTTGTACCATCAGCAAGACACAACTCTTGCATCCGACACTCCAGACTTCCTGTACTGGTCCTCGTGAGAGAATAATGAAAAAACCGATAAGCTCCATAGGGAAAGTCCGGGCCCATAGTTGAATTTAGCCTCTCAGCAAACAGTCCATGTGTGCTTAGTAACAAAAGGAAAGAGCGAGTGGTCTTCAGAAGAGTAGCCTCGAACTAGTGACAACTAAAGAGAATTGTTTAAACGAGATCAGAAGATAGGAGCTAAGCAGTTCGGGAGTAGGATTGATATACAGCTTGAGCCAAAATAGCTCAGAATCTCTTATCGGCTACTGCAACATCAAGTTGGTTAAATAAGCCAGACACAACTGCTACACCTTGTAACTGTTTGGGCCGCGGTGAAGCCATTACCTCCTTGACATTATGCTCTTTTATACCACCAATGGCAACCACAGGCAAGGGGCTACCTTCACAAACCTTCCTCAGTCATTCTACTCCAATGGTTTTGTTGTTTTGTTTTGTGTTGGTAGGATAAACACCGCCTGATCCTACGTAATCTGCACCTTCTTCCCAAGCTCGCTGTGCCTGCTCTGGTGTCTTACATGAGACTCCAATAATCTTCTTAGTGCCGAGAATAGCTCTCGCACGACTGACGGGCAAATCAGACTGACCCAAATGGACTCCATCTGCATCACAGGCCAGAGCTATGTCTATTCGGTCGTTGATCACCAGAGGCACGCCATACTTGCGGGCAACTTTCTATGAGGCAACTGCTTCCTGAAATGCAAGAAAATGATCACTGGTCATATGTCAAAGAGTAACAGGAAGAACCTTGACGACTTGGAAGCCAGCATGAAAGAAGGTGTCACGGTGATAAGTTTACGCATTACATTTGTCCTTTGTTACAGGCGAGACATGTGCAAACATGCGAAGATCACAAGGTCAGAATCAACAACAGCCCTGATAAGTTCCTGGAGCTAAGGGTAGATAGAAGCTTTGGCTGTTTCACGACAGTTCAACACACTTCCTGTTACAAATGTACTACTTCCTATGTCCTGGCAAGCAAACACAAGGTCAACTGTGAGCCTGTGCCTTCGAGTATGGAATACGTGGAACATAAGTTTATGGTCCATCGATTCCAACATAATTTGGCCCCATGCGGCAGCATATGCCGCTATAAAGATCAATAGGCCATTATGCATATAATGGTACACAAGTAAAGTATTTTTCGGAGAAAACAGTGACTTCTCCCGCACACTAAGGTAACACTTAGGTAAGGCCATTATGTATACTGAGTGGCAGACATTACCTCAAGAAACTCTCCCGACTCAACTTCTTTCTCCCTGCAGGAAACAAGGAACGTAAATAACTCACTAGATACAAGATCCAACACATATATCTCCAAGCCCTAATGAAAACAATGACCTGAGAGTTGCGGCACAGTTGTGTATCGAATTTGTACAATGGTTGCCCTGCCCTCAATCACTGACAGTACAGCCTTTGACATGGAGCGACCCCATTGTTTATTCATCGAAGAGTCAAGTCACAGCATAAAGTAGAAGGCTTTCTGGCTTGAAGTGCGACTGTACGAGGCTCTCCCAGTGGTTCAGTTGGTACATGTGGTTAAGGGGACCTTGTAAACCACTACCCATTGCAAGCTTAGAGCTTCTCTGCAATGTTTCTCTGACATATGCCGTCGCTGCCTGCATGTTCGAGAGTATTAATAGCAACCATTATCTACCTTTGAGCTGATAGTGTGGAAAAATATTCCGAATGGAGAATTTCAAACGTAGCAAGGCCTACAGTTCTCCACAGTAAATGCAATCGTTGTCTTACATCATCATCCACAATCTTTTAAAATTCAGCCATGTTTAAGCTCCAACAGGTGAAGATCGGTTTAGTGGTCTCCCCTCAGTAAAGGCTAAATTGCTAGACCTCTGCTGATAATATGGAAGAAATTTTCTGAATGGAGATCGACGACCTCCGACAGCATACGTTGAAGGCACAATTAACGTTCCGCAACTTGGTCTCTTGACGTTCTAATGAATTGTCCGTAAAAGCTTCAGAGAATCTAATCCCTTGCTGGGCAACACTTAATCGAAAGGGAGGTTGGTACTACTTAATACCTGGACAGCTTGTCTCATGTGTGATCCTTTAGCAAGCTCTGCTGCGATTGCTGAAGCAAGGCTGCATCCTGTGCCGTGCGTGTTCCGAGACTCCAACCGAGATCCATGATACTCGTGTATATCGGACCCTAATACGAAGAGAATGTTGGTTACACCAAACACCAGACAAACCCAGTATTTGTCGTGCACAATATAGTGAGAGCAATAAGGTTATAAAAACAATGAGGGGCTTGGAAGAACGTGATGGTTAGGTTTCAAACAACATGAACTGGACTACAGAAAACATGACAAACATCAGCTACATTCTTCTAAATATTTTTGACTTCGCAATCTCCGTGTTTAAACCACTTTCACGGAAACTCTAGTAATTTCGGAGAGGCCAAAGAAAATGCTCTCGAAAAAATGTGCCAGAAGTTTCACAGTTCTATCTGCTAGTGGATCACTCAATGTGCGGAAGCCCACAGACGCTGGAGACTTCAAATGTTTTAACCAACAATTTCTACAGGCTAAGCTGAGAGTTGCAAATGACAGCTGTGTACTATCCTTTGCAGGTCTAACGCTGTGGTTACACAAACAAGCGGCCAAAATTACGTTATTTCTGTGAGCAGACTTTTGAGAGTTTGCATGTGTACACACAGAGAGCGAGAGTACAATCCATGTGTCTCAAAGAAGTCGCAGGAGGAGTTATTACCGTCGTAAAGAATATCAACTATATCTGCAGAGCCTGATAAGTGTCCACCTTTTATCAACACGTATCTGAAAAATCACAATAAAAGAGACAACATCTAGCAGATTCTTCTTGGTAGACTGTACAAAGAGAAGAAAAACTCTGTCAATGCTGTATACTCTGTGGTCTCTAATGCAATAAAGAATGACAATGCAAATTACTATTCCAGAATGCAAGAAGTTGACCGCATAAGAAGACAGGTAACTGATTTATTTACTAGGTTTTACAGTACAAGAAGGGATGTAATACCGTGGACCCATTTTATGGATTTCAACAGCGGCTTTTCGCATTTCTTCGACCGTACCAACTGAGGCTCCACCCAGCAAAAGCGATGCTCCGGACAAGTTCGGTGTCACGACATCTGCTCTTGGAAGTAGCTTCTTTCTGGAAAAAAATACCAAAGGACGGACACATATAATAGCTCAGAACCAAGTCATTTCTACTACTCTTCCAAGAAGTTCCGCTTATTGCATCTACGGTGGAGCGAACCTTGGAGACTGCAAGTGAGACTCAACGCAGTTTGCTACATTACTACTAGTCGTTTTAGCTTACTTGCATCTCCTCTGCTGTGGTTGTGACAGTGGCAGAAACAAGGGAAGTAAGTACAGGGTTGAAACTAATTAGGACTATCTAATAAGCTCTGAGTATCATGTGCTTCTGAAACACCAGATTTTCTGATTCACAGAGCGAGTCAAAGATATCAAGACTCAGTGGTGCGTGGATTAAGCTCTAACCTAGGTAGACCTAACGGAATGCATACAACTGAAAAACAATTCGTCTGTTAGCAGTACATACATAATATAGCAAAAATAGTAGGGGTAGAGTTTCAGACCCAAGAGCATCAAGAATTCCAGCGCCTGTCAGTTCATGACCGCTTGTTGACACCATAACGGGATCGACAACCACTGCTGTCCTACCAGAACACCCATACATTCTGGGAAATTTTATCACACTCTCATTATGCTGAAGAGAACAGACGTAAAAAGAAAATATTAGAAACCGAATCTCTCCTAGTCTTTGAGCTTTGTATAGTCAACTGAACTAGAAACTGAAAAAGGACACTTTCTAACAAGTGGCAAATGCAAAGCACGGTTACAGAGCTCAGGAGTCAATACCTCGGACTAGAAACGAATCCAGCACGGAGCAAAGAGTTTCTATACAGTCGGCTGATGGCAACATGCCCGTTTTTACCTGAAAATGCAGCACGCATAGCACACTTTGCAAGAATCTTGCAGACCCTATCATGGCAGGCCAATCGTACACCACAAGGCCACTCTCCACTAGTCTTCTGACCCTGACCCCATAACAACTTGGCGGAAATCAACCCTCCCGGTTGCTCTTCAATAAACTGTGAAAAACTACCACGTTTCAGTCTATCAATCAAGCTAAATGGGTCGAGAATGCAGATGAAGGTAGTATGTTACTTACCACATCGGCTCCTATGTCTGAAAGAACAGACCTCAACTGCTTTTCCAAAAATTCAGCTGGTACCGTGTGAATCCCCTGCACAGCTACGTGAGATGAAAAAGTAAGAACCCAGAACATGGAACATTTACATAAAGTGGAGCAACGAAGTCGAAAGCCAACACTCAAACATTAAAGGCATGAAATCCCAAAGTAGATATCACCCATCAGTACAGTGTAAGAGAAACTACAGAGACAGCGCATATCTCTCTCAGAACCTCAGAATTTCTCACTTCGCCCGCACTTTTGCTTGCTCTATCTCAACAAGTCTAATCAACAGATAAACTTCACTTCATACTAGAACTTCAGTAAACATGGTACCTGTACACCGATGGTATTTTGAGCAGTTAGAGCAGAAATGGCAGTCGTGTAAAACACTCCTAGAGCCGCGCACGTCTTGATGTCCGCTTGAATACCAGCTCCTCCACCAGAATCTGACCCAGCAACCATCAGAACTCGAGGTACCTTCACTGTGATCGGACCGGTGTTCGTGGCTTTGGATTCAGAGCTTGCCATTCTTACAAACCACGGGCCGAGTCGTGTGGTTTTGTGGCTTGAAACCTGCAATCAGCGGGATCTTTGACTATGGGACAAATTTACAGCAAATTTGCACGGTAAGAGCATCCTTCACCAGAAACTCACAAAGTCCACCACTGAACCAGGATCCCGGGTGGTTCATAACATGAGCAATCATCAAACTCTGGGGTCTTTCGAAGAAAAGCAACTACTTTCCACTTTCTCAAAGTTTCTGACAACATTACTACTCAAACCAGCTGCAACAAAATCGTGATTCTGTAACTCACCCGGAAGACAGTATTTCCGGCCGGCCGTAATTTCTGAGCGGTCAACATAGCCACTCAATTCTTTATTCTACAACTTCGGGCAACTTATTCTACGGACTTCGAGCATACTACACGCAAATTCAGTCGATTCAGTCTATTATCTGGCGATCATCTCAGCTTCATATCGACCTCCGAGTTGTCACTGAACGTTGGCCCCTCGACGACAGAAATGATGAGGATGAGAAAGCAGGAGGGGGTTCAGGGCTTTGGATAGGTAGTGTTCACTGCTGTATGCGTGGAGTTCATAGAGAACTTTAGTAAGAAAACATTATCTATATAATTTGTATCGTCAATTTCTAATACAGATCAGAAATACTAACTCGAAACCACAAGTTGGATGACAGTTGATCAACACAATATTCAATAAAAAGAATCTGATCAAGCTTGACTTTCGTACTGAGAGACTGATAAAGCAAAAAACTGCTTTGGTCTTTCTTTCTCCTTGGTCGGCTTGATGAGGTATTTCGGTCCGTTTGGTATTCATTGTTTCGTATTTGCTTTCCACTCTTACCTCCTTTACCACTAAGTGGGGAATGAATTAATTTAGAAGTGTTTATTTAAAAAATATATTTTAACCGTTCTTGTAGGAGAAGAAAAACAGAAAAACAACAACAAACAGAAGACTCATCATACCAAAACCAGAGAAAAAAGAACCAAAAACCCAAAAAGTGAAGAGAATAAGAGCTAATCTCCGCAATCCTTAGATTAGTTGGAAAGTCTTCAATTATTCTTAATATATCACATGATGATAAATTAATTATCCTAAAATTAGTACACATGAGAGAAAATTGTCTACTGCGATTGTCTGATGTGGACCGCCGATGCTAGGACAAGCTACTCTTGGATGAATTGAATTGGATCGTTGGTTTGAATCCAACCTAGAATCATCAAAAATGAATATGAACCAAAAAAATCACTTATATAATTAAATAAAAAAATATGGTTGAAGCAAAAGAATGCCGTCTCGTTTGTTTTTTATATCTAGAAAACAATCTGAAATAATTATAAAATTCAATAAAAAACTTTTCACCTTTTTTACTCATGCCCGAGTTCTTTAGAGCTATACAGTAGTGACAGTTGATGCATAGTTAATTAAATTTTGGTTCACAAATATGATGTATTAATATTTCTTTAATAATTCCACGAGTTTATTCTAATACATTCAAGTAACTGTGTAGACGATCAGAGACAACTGCTTTTAGCACCTATATTCAAATTCAAATTTAGACGGTTACTGGAGAACTTTTAGTTAAATTCTATATCGTCAAGAAAGAAAAATAGTTTGAGAATAATAACAAGTAAATCTCTAACAACATGATTCGTAAACGATAGTAAAAGATCCAAATGGTATCATTGATGTCGATACAAAGAAAGACAATAGGAATGAATCGTAATGGTAAACTCTTACTTAATGAGATTAGATCTGACATAACAGAAGAATAATACTCATGGCTTGCACTGATATGGAATGGCTAGGATATCAATAATTAGAGAAGACATTTAACAAAATTTGACGAACTTCTCCAGATGTCAGATCTAGGTTGGTCTGTTACTGAATAGTTAAAAGTGATTTTTTCAATCTGTAAAAACAGCCAGAACTTACCTGTGGAAGATAAAGTAAAAAAAGTAAGTGCTAACGTTTTTGTTTAGATAGTAAGATAAGTTCGTTTCACATTTGAAGTATATGGACATGATTTCGTAGAAAATAATAATAAATGCTTAATTTTGATAGAGGATAATTATCTGAACGTACTATGATTGTATTTCTGTCTGGCTAACAATATTTCAATTGATTTAAGTAAGTGTGCACTGGACAACTACTTTCTAAAAGAATCGCACATAACCTTTTCAGTCGTACGAATCTCAAAGAGATATACTTTTGTTCTCGTGCACTAGAATAACTAATTAATGCGCAGAGTACAATGACTGCTGCAACTCAGCTAACTGTTCTGTCGGCTTCAGAAACTTTTATACAGAAGAGGAGTTCCTGCTTCCTTCTCTGAGATAGATAACAACATTGCCTTGGGGCTGCTCCAGGAGGAGGCGCTATGAGGGAAGCAGGCATTCCTCACACAACAACATCTCACGCTTCTCTTTATCACCTTCACAACTTCAGCTTGTCAATCTCTATAAGAATAGGTATGCCCACTGTCTGCGGGTCGTTCTGTGCAGTCCGAAGGTTCATGTGCAAGGAAGTCAATCGTTCCCTTCACATGAAAAGTGCCGGTTCTTACAAAGGTTCAAGTCCTTTGTTATGATTCCTATGTATAAAACAGGCGATGCCCTCTGTTCAAAGTCACACCATCCAAGGAAGACGAGACGTTGTTAGCCGTTTCATTTACTCGGCTCTATTGTTCTATCAGATCTTGCAGCTGGAGCCACTGTTCTATCGGACCACTGCTTCAAACACCGCTGCTACTATCGCTGGGGTTCTTGGTGATTGTGCGCTATTATGGTAGCGTGCATTGGACTTACTCCGGACGTTCTTTGGGCTTTTCGTTGTATCAAGGCAGTCCTATAAAGGACGCATCTACTATTCTTGCTTCGCGCCATTTCTGCTCTCGTGGCAGCGACCATCCGAGTTAGTTCGCACGTTCTTTGGACCTCTCGCGTTGTTGTGACAGCAGCCACTGCTTTCTATCGAGCCATTGCTACGGACACTGCTACTCGCAGTCTATTGTGAAGATTGTGTGCGATCGAAGACACTTTGGAGGTTCTCTTCGCTGCTAGAGACCGCAAGATTCTACTATCGGGCCGTTGATGTGAGCGTTCATATTATCATTCTTTCGCCCGCGACCAAAAGAACGATTTTGTGTTTTTGTTTTGTATTATTTTTCTGCTGCAGCTTTACTGCTACATCGAACACTTGCTGCTGTTCCTTCTCTTCGACGGTGGACTTTTCTTCTCTCCAATCGAACGTTCTACGATTTGGTGTTCAACTTGCATTATGTCGGCACATTCTCATCTTCCACAATGTCTATGATGAGGGAAGTGGAGTCTTGATTTGTTTTTTTTGCTTCGGCCCTTTTTCATTCCGTTGTTTGTAAAACTTGATTGCATGCTTGCTTCCATGTTATTATTCCTTCCGCAGATGGAAGCTTTCTACATAGATCGTCACGGATCGTGATGGAGCTTATCCATGCACATACTGTTGTCAAACTCCAAGAAGTCTTTTTATTCTCTTCTCGTACATTTCATGAATGTTGTCTGTTTTTACTTTCTTTTCAATGTGTATACCAACGAAAAGTCTTGCAACTCGTCTAGAGACACTGTCTCAGTAGATGATGAAGTCATGGAGTCCATTCCTACCACTCCCATAGCAGAGCCTGTTGGTCCAGCCTAAACACAAGAGTCTAACAGACAAGCCTGAACTCAGCTTCGATCAATTCGAAGCTGTTTGTAGTCACGATATAACTTTACCGTGTAATCTGGACCGATTTCAAGGACCCAGCACCTCACTTTGTTACAGTCTATAATCTAAGGACATACTATCTTTCTCAGATATTGAGCTCTATCGCTACAGAAGTTATGTTTACACATATTTTTATTTTTGTCTAATCCCGCCTCAATTTCTTCTGCTAGGGCTCGGTTATGTTCTGAACTTTTTCCATGGGACCTGATAAAACTGATCTTTTGAAAAGTGATAACCTCTCAAGAATGAATTTAGTCATGTGTCATAGCTATTATAAGTCATCGAGCATGTTACCCAGATAGAGTTACCACACTGCCAACACATGAGCTACTACATGTCTGTCACCTCTCGCCGATGTATGAGAGGATGAATATCAGGATAAGGTGGAACCTCGATCAGTATATAGACTACGTCTCTTCCGTGTACATTCATTCCATTCAATGCTGTAATATACATTACTTGTGTATCTCTATTTCCTGAGTATCACCAACATGGTATCAGAGTTGGGAGAAAAATCTGGAGCAACATTATGAGAGAGAAAGGAATTCTTATTCCAGAGTGATAGAGCGCTAGCAGAGAATAGAGAATCAGTCTTCGTAATCAGATAGCAGCAGATTCATTTTTGATCTGGATGACGTTTGAATACAGGATAGTGGAGAAGATCTCGAAGTTCGATGGAGAGAACTTTCACATGTGAAAATCAAAGATGAAGTTCATAGTCATCGAGAAAGGGCATTGGAAGATTTCTTCTGGGAAACTCTTGAGACCCAATCTGGACAGTAAAGCGGAGGAGATACAAGCGTGGGACGATACGGATGAGAAGGCAATTGCTGCAATCTGCCTCAATATCCAAGACTCTCAGCTACTTCACGTCAGTAAGCCCAGACATCTGCAGCAGTATGGCAGAAGCTTGAGAATCAGTATGAAAAGAAGAATGCAGCAAATTTACTGTATTTATGTCAGAAATTCTTCACCTTAAGGATGAGTGCAGGTGATAGTATGGCAACGTACATTCACAAGATGCGAGAGTTGGTAGATCAATTAGCATCAGTTGGTTCTACCGTAGAAGATCTTGACATCGTGATGGTGTTGTTGTATGGACTCACTGAGTCGTATCAAACTTTAGTCGTAAATCTCGGTACTCGTGATCCGAACGAGTTGACTGTCGAGATGGTCACCTCTATGCTGCTACAGGAAGAATCAAGACAAGTCCGTGGACTTGCAGAAGCTACCGATACAGCTCTCTACAGTGGAAGAAAGGCTGACTTCAAGAAGAAGACCAGTGGGAGCACCGAAGAAGTTGTAAATGTGACTTCCAAGGCAAAATCTGCTTGGAAGAAGAAGCCAAAGTGTTCTTCGTGTGGAAAGCGTGGGCATTCAACCGAGCAATGTTACGGTAATAATCGTAATCATGACAAAGGAAGACATCAAGCACATCATACGGAGAAAAGGAAGGAAAAGGCTGAAGATGACAAGCACCTGTTCGTGGTTGCCGCTCTCTCAGCTGTTGACGAAGAGTCCAAAGAATTCTGATACATCGATTCCGGTGCATCACAACATATGACCGGAAGAAGAGATTGGTTCTCCTATTACGTGCCTCTGAAGACCAACTCCAAAGTGTACTTGGGAGATTATACCGGTCTGGAGATTTGCGAAAAGGGCACAGTACATTTTCAGTTAGCTGATAACCAAAGGAGGAACATTGTTGAGGTACTTCACATACGTGGTCTTACCAAGAATCTACTCTCAGTAAGTAAGATGATGGACCAGGGCTTTGATGTCAGCTTCTCTTTGATGTCTCCAAGCATGTACAATCAGGAAAGATGTGGAAGGTACCAAATGCTATAGGTTGTACAATCCAGAGACTAAAAGGATAGTCAAGTCCCGTGTCGTTGAGTTCGTTAAAGGGCACGGTCAAACAGACGTCATCATGAGAACAACTCCATTTGTCCATCATCCGGCTTGTGAAGAGGACAGAGACAATGTGACAGACGATAACATGGAGGTTCAAGCACACCTGACATCGCTGATCCCCAACAAAATGAGGACAGTGATGACTCAACTCTTGAAGATATGGAGTAGTCAATTGAAGTCCCAAAGGTAGTGGAAGATCTTGGAGACGCTTCAATTAGCAGTCATAGGAAGCAGCAGACTGAGCTGTTCAAAAGAGTGAGCTCGACGGTACGGAAGCCTAGCCAAAAATTCATAGATTCCTTAGATTATCTTCATGCTTTCCATACAAGCATAGAAGAACCCAAGACGCTTAAGGAGACCTTGGAAAGTGATGACAAGGATAAGTAGGAGCAAGCAGTCAAATCTGAATACCAGTCTCTCGTAGATAATCAGACATGGAGATTAGTGGAACTTCCACCGGGAAGAAAGGCTGTAAGAAGTAAATGGATTTTTAAGGTGAAGTATCATGCTGATGGAACGGTAGAACGGTACAAGGTCCGGTTAGTAGCAAAAGGCTATTTCCAAATCGAAGGAACAGACTTCAATGAAACTTTTGCCTCCGTTGCTAAGCTCACCACAATCTGTACCATTTTAGCAGTAGCCACGCATGAAGATCTGGAGGCAGAGCAAATGGATGTCAAGACGGCGTATCTGAATTCAGAGATCAAGGATACAATCTACTTGGAGCAGCCCAAAGGCTTTATCAAAGAAGGTAAAGAGAAGTGTGTTCTTTTACTCCTGAAGACCATTTACGAGCTACGACAATCAGGGAATGCATGAAACGGTACGATATCCAGGTTCTTCAAGGATGTTGGTTTTGTGAGGAGTGTAGCAGACTCCAGTCTATTCGTTTTAACTACAAAACAGAAATTTCTTTACATAGTTCTTTACGTAGATGACTTACTATTGGTATCAAACTGCAAAGTGTTGATAGTTGAAGTAAAAATTAGTCTAGCAACCAAATTTGCTATGACCGACTTAGGTCCTGTAAAGTACATCATAGGACTTTTTATTGTCCGTGATAGAAACAAAAGACATACATTTGTTAGTCAGAGACAATACTTGAAAAACATTCTGGAGAGATTCAGAATGGAGGATTGTAAACCTGTAGGCACACCTCTAGACGTTAATGTCAAGCTCACAAAGGAAATGTCCCCAACGATAGCAGAAGAAATTCTGGAAATGGAAAAATTTCCATATCAAGCTGCAGTCGGAAGCTTGACGTGGGCAATGCAGGGCTCGAGACCAGATCTAGCATTTGCAGTCGGCTTGGTGAGCCAATTTTCATCGAATCTTGGTCACGATCATTGGGTTGCTGTCAAACGTATTTTCAGATATATCCATGGTACTTTGGATTACAGGATTTGCGATGATGGTGGCAATAGCACATTGGAGCTGGTTGGTTATGACGATTTTGATCACGCATGCTGCTTAGACTCTAGAAGGTCTACAACAAGTTATACTTTTATTCTAGCAGGAGGTGCCATCAGTTCGAATAGCAAGAAGCAGAAGACAGTCGCTTTATCCAGCACGGATGCGGAGTACATGACTTGCACTCAGACACCCAAGGAAGCGGTGTGGGTTAGGATATTCATGAGAGAGATGGGCTTTCCACAAAAGAACCCAACTATCGTTCACAGTGACAACACTGGTTGTATTGCACTTGGTAAAAATCCAATATTTCATCAACGGACAAAGCACATAGATGTGCAGCATCATTTTGTCCGTGAAAAGATAGAAGATGGTATAGTTACCTTGAAGCATCTTGGAACGAAAGAGATGCCTGCAGACATATTGACTAAAGTCCTAAAACGCAAATTACACTATAGTTGTATGAATATGTTGGGTATGATAGTCGATGTCTCATAAAGTGGGAGTGTCAGAGCTATTATAAGTCATCGGGCATGTTACCCAGATAGAGTTACCACACTGCCAACACATGGGCTACCACATGTCTATCACCTCTCGTCGATGTATGAGAGGATGAATATCAGGATAAGGTGAAACCTCGATCAGTATATAGACTACGTCTCTTCAGTGTACATTAATTCCATTCACTGCTGTAATATACATTATCTGTGTGCGTCTATTTCTTGAGTATCACCAACATCATGTTCCCAAATGTTGTTCATGCACTCACTGCGACAATGAACTATCTTTCGGTGATCAAGCCCCAGTTCAAACAAAACTTATCTGATGAAGGAAGACTTATCCGATGAAGGGGGATTTCTCTACTGTAAAAAAAAAGTTTAGATATGCAACTCAAAGCACATTGTCAAGCTTTCAGGTAGAGTGTTTTCATGAGCATGCACTAGTCTCTATCCTTGTGAACTAATGAGAACGTCAACTTGAGCTTGATAAAAATTTGGAAGATAAACAGTTCCACAAACACAAAGGCTAGAAATTTACCTCCGATCTTTCTCCAGGTTTTCCAAAACTTTCGTAGCCTAATAAATTGTACATACACCGCAGAACGATTGGCCTCCTGTGGTTTCCTTGCAACTACTACGGTAGTCATGATCAGCTCTTGCCAGCAGCTCAGTCACGAATCTCTTCAAGAAATGTCAGGTACCCTTTGAACTAACTTAAGACTCATATTCGGTTGTCAGGTGTATGAAGTGATATTCAAGACAAATACACTGGAGTCGGGGGAAGGATCTATCGAAGGAGGTGAGTGAGTCTTTAGTCGAGGTCGAGGTTTGCTGAACTTATCAAAGAGAAAATACTGAAGCTAACTGATCACTTCTTTGACAAAGCATTCTGGAAAACCACAGTATTGACAATGAAACCATAAACGTACTGGTGGACATTTCACAAAGTCCACTACATCAATACATTTGTGGTCATTTCACAAAGTTCTCATGAAGCCTGAGACATTGATTCTTCAGTGAACAGCAATGACCAGAACTTTGCAATCAAAGTCAAGAGTCATGACATGAAAGTCAAAAAGAATCAAACGCCACGTAAAATTAAACGAGAAAGCAGAATCATTTTCCAATGGTGACCATATGTGGTATAACAGTTCTAGGTTATCAATATGCGACGAGGACATGTTCTGGGCACAGTTATTACAGAGCAGAAATCGAACGGTGAGTAGAACTTGCCTTCAGTTGACGAGTAACAAAGTTCTGTTTTGTATTCTACATCTGGTACTGAATTCACATAGCCATGCCGTCACCATACGGAATCTTAAGAAGATAGGTGGTAGCTGCTAGTTCCAGCTGATGTGAGCGCTTGCTTTCTGATTTATCGTTACGAAGAATGATCTACGCACTACAAGGATGCAACTTTTGACTCTAAGCAGCTTGATGAACAACACTATGCACTTACGATATTATTGATAGTTTTAGGAGTGAAAATCCTCACGTGGACGTACGTAAGATATTGAGGGACATGCTTCAAGCCATTAATTGGAGTGAATATTTGTACTCTAGATCTGTTACTTTTCTCTGCTCCGATGAGTATAAAAGTGCTTCAGATATTTAGTATCGACATTCTTTACTGAGAGGACCTGAGATCAGACGATGGGCATTCTTGGAGATTGGTCCACCTGAGGTCGTCTGGTTTCACGTGCTCGCCCACTAACTTGTACTAAACGTTTAAAGAGTTTATAGCCTCAATATCCACACTATGAGACTCATCCCAAGCAGCACTAGTATGTGTTTCAAGATCAAGCACAAACAAATAAAAAGAAAAGAAAGAAATAGTTCATCACTTTATTATGACTTTCAGACAACTAATAATGAATTGTGATGTGAATTATTATATCTCGTACATCATAGTCGACATGCAAAACACCACTTGATAAGTGATAACGAGGAGAAGATTTCTCGATTACAAGAAAATCCATTCTCTAGCCCCATATAAAATTCCGGACTGGAAATTAATTGAATCTAGGCTGAGCAACACGTACCAAGTCTTTCTTTATTACTAATCACGTACTTGTTTAGTCCGCATTATCCACGTGTACCTGTCATTTCTCCAAAAGTAGGTACAGTAGTATGCTGTGCTTCCTTCATGATCACATACACATGTACTTGTTGTAAAATCTCCGCACATCTTTTCTTTTATGAAAGGCGAGCCTGAGTAAGCGGAAGATACACAAAACCAAAACCAGTAAACAAATGGATCCTCCAACGCCTAAGGTGCCTACAGTGAGGCCTCCATGGTTCCAAGACCCTTCATCTGGTATTACGGCTATGGAAGCAGACGCGAAAGCCACGAGAATGCCGACCATCGATAAAAGTAGAAGTCCCACCGCTATAGTCACAGTCCTCCGAATGAGCTTCAATTCGTCCAGAATCGACTCATGAGGCATGGGCAACGATGGAGTCAAAGACAACATGATCGCCGCCAAAGCCAAATAGAAGGCCAAAGTGTTGCACACTATGAAAATCCGCACGGATAGAACGCCCACTTGCATTTTGTCGATCAGACCTTCAGACTGCGCAGCATATCCCAGAGGAGGTTGTAGAGGACCCACGTATGAGGCCGTGGCAACGAGGGCTGCCGTCACCGATATAGCATTCGCTGCAGCATTTAAACTTGTTTTGGCTTCTTGAGTTTCTTTTGACACCTTCTCGTACCACCATGAGCTGTACTCTGACGAAGCTTTGGGGCCTGGATCTGCCATTTGTTTGGCTTCATTCGTCTGCCATATGTCGATCCCCCCTTGAAGCAACAAATTGATACAACCTTGTCTTCTGCTTTCTCCGATTCGTATCAGGTCTTTACGCTCCTCAGTAGACAAGGACGATTCCACTTGATATGAAGTGCCAATACGCTCGTATGGAATCTTACAAAAGTCTGTCAACGAGTGTGGAAACTGGAGCGGAGCTTCAAAGCGGGTGGCGAGATGCAATGCAGTATCACCGTCGTAATCTTGAACAAGGGGATCAAACTTTCCAGTTGCCAAAATGGTTCTGATCGCATGAGGGTGTCCCGCCGCGGCAGCAGCATGAAGAACAGAACCGTACGCTGGCCAGCTGTTACCTTTAGTTGGAATGGACAAGTTGTTGAGTCTGGAGGGATCATAGATATTGTCATCCTGCACATAAAATACAGTTATCAACTTCCAAAGAATGTTAATTGTTACAAAGAAAATATTCCTGATACTTTTTAGCTATTTTTTATTGAAGCATCTCATATAATGCATTACCAATTTAGGAACTCCATGGTTACAGCAGTTTCCATAGAAATAGAGAGCTTCTGAAATACAGCAGAACGATATCTGTTTGTGCGAGAAGAATCGAGAAGATACTTCAAAGCTTTTTAAGATGAGAATGCTTCAAAGCTATGTTCGAGCAAGATATGACTTTGTGGCTTACACGTGGAAAGATGTAGATCTAAGAAGAGGTAGAGTATAGAGTTAATAATTAGACTTCTCCGCCATGCAACAATCCCATATTAATAGATGAATATCGTCCTCTTGATGTAAACAAAACAATTAATTTACGAGTTTTCTAACCAACGTAATTCCCTTACTAAGGAAAATTGTCCATTTGACCTCAAAATAACTTTTGTACTTATAAACCTCCCCCAATTTCATATTAAATAGAAATATAGAAAGTTTAGTATGCTTGAAAGTAGAACGGAATCCGGGCCGGGACGTAAACGAGAGAGCAGCGTAACTTGGTTTGAAATGTTGTATGTGCAGATCGTAGCATCAGCGGAGAACGTCCTCTCAATGAAATATACAATTACGGTATGGAGAGCAAATTTAGCAAAAAGAGAAATGCATTTAGTTCTCTACAAACAGAATTCTTTCATTGACGCAATAAGTAGAACAAGAGAATACTTAAATTACTGCTGATATCAACTTCAGAAGAGATGGATAATACTTACGTTGGCCAGTACCTCCAGAGTTGCCGTATCACCCATGTAAGCCGCCAAGTGCAACCCCGTCATGACTCCGCCATCAAGCTTCGGACATATGCTGAGTTGGCTGGTGGGGTGCACACGCTCCAAATGCTGTGTAGAGATACGTGTTAGCAGCGGCCGGTCGCGATCCGAAATGTGAGGACTGCGGATGATGACGTCGACGGCATGTGTGGCATGCTCGTGAAAGAAGAGATCTGGTAAGTAGTGATTTACGGCAGACACTTTCGCTACGTCTATTTGCCAGATACGTCCTTTAAACTGCCAATGCCCACAATCTCTGTTTATATTTTTCAAACTATCTACTATCGTTGCTTTGTTTTCTAAAAGTTGGCTTGTCATATTCGTTGCTCCTAGTGCCAATCCAATGTAAAGCGGCGTCCTTCCCGCGCTATCATGCACGTTGACGTAGTTCGCTATTGCATCTACATCTTCTGTAACCATCTCCTCTATCCAATTGCAAGTAGAGTATCGTCCTCGCATCAAGTGATGCAGTACGGAGCCACGTGTGTCGTTGATCCCGAGGAGGTATTTCCTGAAAGAGATTCCTTTTCCCGAGTGGTCAAAGGCTTCTAACATTCTCTCTTGTATTTCATAGTTTTTTAACCTTCTATGATCAGAGATATCATAGGGAGATTTGAAACTATAATTAGAGTAACAAGCGAGGAAAAGGAACTCTTCTAGAGGTAGAAAAGGACTCGTCAGCTCCCATCCTTGCGTATATTCAGGATAAATTTTATCCGCAAGCTGGTGCTTGGGACCGGAAGTAGCTGGAGTGGCCTGAGAATCTGTCGCTCTCTGCTGTTCACTGGTAGACACGTTGGACGCAGCATGGGGTTGCTCGCTGACCGTTTCCAATTCATGATCAATTCTGACGTCTACCCCATCGGGGACGGCAAAACACTTTTCAATGATCTCGCACAACAGTTTTCTTTCTTCTTCATGGCGATCAGGCGAAGAATTCGACTCTCTCGTTTCTTCCCGTTCTTCTCCCATGAAACAAACGACATATTGATAAGGATGAGGGTGATCAAACAGGCCATCAACCTGCAGAACTGCTTCCGCTAGAAGTGTATTGATAGCTGCATCCCCTTGTATTACTGCCATCGCAAAAACATCTAAACCGCTTTTATAATCTGTCACACCCCTATCACGTGGAGTTGCACCACCATCCTCCTTTGCCTCGAGGAGGTCCCTGAAGCTAGCCAAGTCAAGGCCATAGACGTCCTTACTATGAAGGTCACCTGTCGTAGCCTGAGAATCAACTGTAGAGCTGGATTGAAAGTCTTCAGTATCCTCCCCAGGATTTTCAACCTCCGACCGTGATGAAAATCCTTGATAGAGGAAAGACGCATCCTTGTAGAGATGTTTGAACTTTCGCAAAACTTCTTTAACTAAGCTATACCAATTATTTCTCATAGCCAAGTGCAGTACATTGCAGCTATAGTACTTGATGGTCACCAGACGAGGTTCTTGTCTCAGAAGAGTCATTAATTGGTACCCATCTTCGATCCAGAAGGCATGAATCCAGTCGGCTTGTAGAGGTATTTCTTCCATTCCCGAACTTTAGTACACAAGCAGCCGATTACGTGCTTGTAAATACTCAGAACAGCGAGGCTTGACCAGCTGCAAGAATGGCGGCACTCGCCAGCATGAATGTACAAACAGGAAATTTGTACTCGCCTTTTGTCACTCGTGTCTCGCTAGAAGGAGCTCTACGAACTCTGACTGATTGCAGCTGAGAAGAGGACTTCACAGGAATTCGCAGAAACTTCCACGACTTCACAAAGTCGCTACAGTAGAGTCCTCCAATTCGCAAGTTGCTCGGGCCAGTTGCTCATGCACTTGCTTCTCCGACTCAATCAGGACGCTTTCCTCAAGAGGATCAAGAGAACAACACCTTTAAAAAGGGAGGCCCATACCATGAAGGAGACGCAGCCGTAAAACATAACAAGGAAGTGAACAACAACTCCTCAGAACTGAATGGTACCAGATGATTCTAGCAGTTATAAACTCTCCACGGCGGAGAGAAAACTCCGGAATACGATGCTGTTTTCACGCCTGAACACTTTCCCACCCTCACATGACCTTCAGATGCCTCCATTATTCCAGGCCTAGACGCGTTTCACAAGCATCCTTCAGCCAGAATCGCGAGTCTTTGACGTGAGTCCTCAGGTCCCCCGTCCCAGTCAGGGCCAGCCCAGGTTTCTCCTGCTTACCTGTAATTTGCCGGCGGTTTTTGACAATTGAAGTACTACTGTGTTAATTCACCGGCGATTTTTAGCAAATTTCGAGTAAATTTTTATTTTTCTAGTTGTTTTGAGACAAAAATTGTCCTACGCATTCTCTACTTCTCCTGCACTTTTAGAAAACTTGCCGGGGCACATTACACGGGATGCCGGATCTACGCTGGCGCTGGTCCCAGTTCCTTCTGAAACACGTGCTGGACATGTCCTGAGAGGATTTTGAGGTTCTAGCTCAAAGAGTAGCTGGCTCTTCTGGAACAGATTCGTGACTTTGCTGCTGGCAAGAGCTGGAAAATAGGAAAAAGCAAGTGGTGAATCGAGCAAAAGAGCCAAGAATGCCAGCAGTGGAAGATCTTGCGCAACTCCTGGAGAAAATTTTGGTTCTTGTTTTATGTTTGTGGAGCTGGTTACGTTTCAAGTTTTCGATCCAGCTCTCCAGCTGACAGTCGTGCGAAATTATTCCCAAGTCACACTCGTGGCGGCCGTAATACGTAAGAGTTTCTGAGTCCTCGTCCGTAGGCAACTCTACTGAATATTATTATTGCCTTGCCGTCATGGAATAGTAACTATATCGTTATTCGTCACTTCCCTCGGACAAGCCGGATTCATACACTGTGGCACGACATCAATTAATATCAGTATAGTTAACTCTGAGTCTTAGGAAGTCCGAGCCTGTCACTCACGAGGGAGTCCACGTGAGAATGGTATAACTTCCGAGTTCTTCAAAACCGCGTCAAATCTGTTTAGTCTCACAGTAGAATTTAGTTCGAAGCAGCATCTATATTTTATTCACTACGTTGTTCATATGAAGTCTTCACGGTGTTTACTCGACTTTATCTAAAGTTCTACTTTTTTACTTTAAAGCTTCTGCTCTTAGGGAATCCCTACCGGAGTCACTGTAACGCTGTCAAAGTTACAGGAAATATTCCTTAATGGCTGAGAAGGAAAGAGCTGTAAAATCACCATGGGTATCTTTGTATAGAAACGTGTTTCATTAGGGGTCGCACTTGTGACTGAAAACCACTATCTCTTCAATGAATTTTATTTCAGTTCTGAAATGCGAGATAATTGCTCAGAGCAGTAGATCCTCCACTGAAAAAAAGAACGGACGAAACGAGTGAATAGCATTGCGGTCTGGATGAAATCGTAATTTCTTCCCGCAGGTGCAGAATCTTTCAGAAACTTTTAACTTTGACATATTTATGATAGAGTTAAAAGACAGAGAGATTCTCCGTCGTATACACTAAGAAAACTCTATCTTAGTGCCAAGAAGCTAGGACTGAACATAAGACTCTAAATTAGAGTTTTATATAGTGTTGTATTATTCTTATATACGTTGACAAGTTCTGGTGTAACGTTATGAAAATGTGTTTGTTTGTCGTTAATTTAAAAATATGTTCAAACTCTTGCCGTCTTTTCCTTCTTCTTTTCTCTTTTTCCAGACGTTGTTTGGCTTCTCTCTCTTTGCCCCAGGTTGACACTGTTTGTCTGTTTGTCGCTGGCTACTTTGCTGAGATTTGTCTCTTGACGATTGATCTACTTCAGTCCTCTTACTCCACTGTTCCTAGCACTCTCCATACGTTCATGTTGTTGCTACGATTGCCGAGGACCTGCTTCCCAAGTTCCATCAGGAAACTTGGCTTCCTTGTTCAGATTGCCTTGTTCTCTCCTAGTTCTAGCATGGTGAGCACTCGAGTGACTATTGTACCCGTCCCTAGAGGTCCTTGCGCTGCTATTTGTCTCCCTAGTATATCTAGACACGTCACCTCCATCTGGTGGCGTTTCTTTTGAATTGATTTTTCCTCTAGATTGCCCAAGCTTTGGTTAGAGATGTCGGTTAGAACATTTCTGGCCGTTGCTTGTCTTCCTTTGAAGGTGAAAATCTCATTTCGCCTCCATTGTATTGGCTGACTTTCACTAAGTGAGCTGTTATCGTTTTCTTGCATCTACGTTTCTATCTCGTCTACACTATTGCTCGAGATGAGTGTTTGCTTCTGTCAATCTACTCTAAATTGCTGCATCAAGACACGCCATAGCCAAAGATGTCAATTTTGTGGCTAAGTCCTCCTATCTCACTAATCGTAAAATATGGAAGCTAGACGGGAAAAATACCATCTTCTAATGAGTTATGAGGACATACAACTCCGGGTGATGTCTAAGATGGTTGTCGTTGAACATATAGGTTTTTTGGCAGCATTGAACACGCATGGAACTTCCAGTTGAGAGGTTTTTTCAACTCCAATGCATGATATTTTAGTTATCTTTCAATCTAGTAACTTGCATTAAACTTGGCTGGATCTACCTTGTCTAACTTCAGGTGCCCTGTTATATGCTTTGTAAACCGGAGGTTTCTTTCTGCGGATGCGTTGTCTGAAATTGAACACTTATACCTAATCTTACTTTTGCTGATAAAATTTCTTTACAAGAATCAAATTTGTTATATTGGAATATTAATCAAAGCTCTAAAATAGCTTTAGAGTATGTGATTGACTTCATAATTTATTATTCAACATCCATTGAAAGATATTACAGGAAATTTAAGTGATTCCTTGAGACAAAGCAATATTTTTTTCCTAACCTAAAGTAAACAAAGAAACAAAAATTCTTCACTTTTAGACCTTCACCTAGGGTTTAATGTAACAGATTTATATTAAATATATGAATTCATATAGTATACATCTAAACTAGTCTGGATTTTCTCTTGGAGAGATTATGCATACGTATCTCTCGATTGTCAATCTCATAAAAAATAAAAAGTATTTACTTTGAGTACTTTTGTCGTATTAAATAAATTTTAGAGGAAAAGAGGAACATGTTAAATTTGGATAAATCTCGAATGCATAGCTCTGCAATTCCATTGCAAACGCAGCATCTTGTCTTACTTGCTTTAATATTCCTGAATCTCCTCTATGTAAATTGTGTAACATTGCCGAGAAATCTAGAACGCACATTTTATGTACTGGTGATATTCTATCTAAGATATTCATCGCATTACATTAGAAGTCCGGAGTGCTTTGTGTTAGTTTATTTCGTTTCAGGCCGGAAGGGTTAGAGAAAAAATTAATGTGCAGAAAGTTCAGCTCACGAACTTTCTGCAGTGCGTGAGCTAAACTTTTGCTTATGGGTTATGTCTTGCTCTGCTTGTAACTCTCGGTAATGTTCTCATTTAACAGTTAGATATTAATTCAAAATTTCAGTATAATATAGTATAAGAATTTAAACATAATACTTACAAATTTTCTGATAACAAAAAATGCTAAACAATCAGATGTACAAGACCATGGGGGAAATTATATATTAGTCCAGTGTCCAGTTACTCGTGATATTTGGCTGCAGCACTTTAATGGAAATCTTTACATGTCGCGGCAACTCTCCACACATCCCAAACTCAGGAATACTATTTTCAAATACTTTATACCATTCGGGTCTACTTTAAATAGATGAAAATCGATTTTCTCTGATCTTGTCTGACTGTTCAGATTCTCTTTCGTGGTTTCCCTTTTGATCTCTTTTTGGTTCTTCATTCCTTTCCACCTTTCCCCTTTCTTGTCTCTCTGACTGCTTTGGTTTGTGTTGTTGGGCGTCTTAGTTTTCCAGAATTCTTTGCATATTCACCTCTTCCATGTTCGAAGGGGAGAATATGCAAAGGCATTTAATTTATCATTTAATTTTTCCTGCGAGAAAAATTAGGTGATAAATCACACCTTGTAGTTATGATACTGTTTTTTTTTTGGGTGTTTATAGTTCCTGCTGCAGCTTACATGTCTTATGGATTCTTTCTGTAACATCCGCCATCTACTCTGTAACTAATATATAACACTTAACTAAATATATAATTTAGTTTATATATATTGAGAATTTCTCTTTAACAAAATTCTGTACTTAATTATAAAATTCTCACAACACCTCGATGGCATCCCAACTGTGGGGTGTCATCGAGATGACATTTTCAGATTTTCTATTTTTTCTTTACTTACATCATTTCCGCGAGGTCAAAAGTACACTTTGGATGTATATTTTTCATGCTGCATCTCCTTATGACCTCTACACACATAGTCATGGTTCGCAGATAACAAAAATAACTTAAATCTCTTGCATATTTATCTCACCCCTGGTTGCTTATTCATTTCTTCCATCTGAAGATAGAAGAGGTGTTGCAACCTTAATTTATTACCTAACCTTTTCGGTGAGAAGGGTTAGGTAATAAATTAATGTATGTATGAATGGATAAATTCTGTGCAACACTCACTTGTACTCTTTGAAGCGCAAAGTCAGATGTCACTTATGGACTTTCTAACTAGGTTTTTAACATTCTTGGAAACTTAACAATTAACATTTAAATATTTGTTTGATTATTTTTTACTTAATCTAGAATATTTTATATAACACTTAGAGACTATTTCTGATATTTTAAAGAGAGCAAAAGTACAGAAGTTGGTCGAGCATGCTTATTTAATAATACTCTATCAACAACGATTGAGAAATAGCAAGATCTGTCGGAAAAGTGTTGGAAATGGTAAACTGCGTGCGTACCCTTGTTTCACTACAGTACATCCAGCGGTCTACTGTGGTGAGGAACAGCCGAGCGCCATGGGCATTCATTGCCGAAAGGTGAGGATTCCTGCAGCTGTCACAATCTCTCCTGGAGGTTGTGAACTGAAATTTATCCGGGGAGATAAGAGGATAACAACAGTGGTGGTAACTTCTAGTGTTTTCTTTTGTTTATTTCAAAAATTCACATAATGAAGTTTATTTGTTCAACAAAGGAACATCCTTACACTTTGTCATACAAATCATAGAAAGCATCCTAATGATTTACATTATTATACACCAAAAAGTGCCGTGTCATCCAATATGAATTCCAAACGGCGGACTGCCAAAAAGCAGCGTCGGAACAGAATTTAAAACAAAACCGTTGGTGGAGGCGCTGTTAAAGCCGGACACCAAAATGGTCGCGAGATGGTCGGCGCCACTTGCGCGCGGCCGAAGACTGCTTTTTTCTCGGCCACGGCAATATTATGTGGGGTTAATGTATGAGGCGTTAGGAGGCTTTCGCTGTCTTCTTCGAACCCTAACATCTTGCTCTTTTCTCGTTTCGCTCGCTGTCCTTCGCGTGTGTGTGTTTTGGCACTGCTGTACGTGCTCTGGACGTTTACTTGCTCGCTTCGAGGTTCTCTGCGTGCCTCTGTTCCTTTCGTCGATGGGGCCCTTCGATGACCGCTCGCTTCTCTGAGTAGGAGAAATGGATGTGCGTTCGCTCCTGTCGAAGGACTGCTTGGAGTGGCAGGAGCTGGGTTGCCGCAGAGTTTCCACACGCACCTTCACAGTCTGCTGGTAGTCTATGGCTTTGTCTCCGTATAGTTTCTACTTCGTATAGAGGTTGGAGTGGCAGGAGGTCGATTCCCGGACGCTTTGTACGTGCGCCTTGAGACTCTGCTACTGCTATCTGCTGGCTTTGTTTCTACCCAGGTTCGGCGTGGCCTCACACTAGTTTAAGTTTCTACTGTAAGCACTTTGTATATACCGGCTGAATCTGCGAACTCGGCCGCTTTTCTGGTAGTCTTGCAGTTACTTTGTCCTCTACACAGTATTTCCGTGGTCTTCCACTGCTATTCGGCTTGCCTTGTGTCGGAGGTGACCGCAAGTTTCTGTACACAGGTGGTTTTGTCTATACAGATTTTGTGTTATTGGAGTATTGTCTGTAGGGAGTTTAGTTCTTTGCACTTGTACTTGTCCCCAAATTTGGTCCATGAACAAGAATGGTAGAAAAGCAGGCCACATATCTATGTCGACCGGTCATGAGGCTGGTCGAGAGCAGGGTTGAAAAGAGTTGAAAAGAGTGAGCAGTAGAGGTAAGACCTCGTTAGTCTCTGTAGGGAGTGGTTCGTCGCAGTCTACCTCTACTCTGAGCGCCCCTGATCGCTTGTGTAGTACTGCTCAGACCTTTGTACAGCCAGTTAGCAGTGCGAGGCAGTAATGCCCCAAAGGTCGGTAGAGTATTGTACTGCTATCTCGGCTGTTATACCTGGAGGTAGCGTTGTACTATAGAGCCTTCACCGTCTCGGTACGTAGCTACGAAGCCTCACATCTACAGACATGAACAGGGCAAAAAAAAATCTTCCTCAAGACTGAAAAGAAATTCGCTGTGGAGTAATGACGGCCGTGAAATTCGCGCGCGGCAGAACGCCTTTTTTTCGGACAGCAGGAGCATGCAGCAGAGAAGCAATAGGAAGCATAGAATAAGACCGGCCTCAAAAAAAGCAAATCTGTTGCAACACTCTTACCGCAACCTGGGGAAAAAAATTTGAACCGAAGCAATAAGGAGCAAGGTGAATATGCATGCATCCATTAAGTTCTGTTATTTATCATGTTCCAAATATGAAATCGAGTATTTGAAACAAAGGTGATGACGATAACGGTCTTATCCTATGACACATCTATGATCCACCTCAACTGGAAGGTCTCCTATCACTCGCAGTGAAAAAGGCTGAGTCGTTACTATAATGTATCCATACATTGAGGTACGACGGGGAGAAAACAAAAAAGAAAGATTCATTGCAGTCTAATTGAATTCATATATTCTAGAAAAACATTTACCCTCGATGTAAATTGTTTGATGACCACCCAGTTCATTTGTACGGATAGGGTACTTCATCTTCGACTATATATCGGAGATGCCCTTTTAGAATAATCATAAAATTATTATAATTTTAATAATTTTCCAATTTTCTGACAAGCATTGAATGCTTACTGTCACGCGGGGTACGTAATCTGGTTCTACGTTAACTGCCCCGCCGTACATGGTAAAAGGGACACTCAAACCTGAACTTTAAGATTTTACAGTCATCGACGTAAAACTCTTTTATAGTAACAAGATGTAAATGTTATGTATCACCTCTAGAGATGATACATAAAATATTTATATTTTCAAACTTAACTCGTGTAATACTTCTATACCTGTAATCTGATACATTAGTCAGTAGTAAATGCATGTAAGAGTTTCGTCATCCATTCAAAATTTGAATGAACGCAAGTGCTCTTTTGGGACGTATGGAACATCAAAAGTTGTGTTCTGCGCTTGTCATTAAGAGCATTCTGCCTCATAAAAATACTGAACGTTACGGTAAGCATTCCGTGCTGTATTACAACAGAATTCTATAGTTGCATTCTGCTGTGCCATGGATAGATAAAATAGCATTTCATGTTGTGCTTTTGTAGTACAGGGTAGAACATTGTAACGGATGTTCTGCGGTGTGATTTTCTTTTACAACAGCACGTAATGCCGTGGTTAGACTTATTTAAGTACAGATTTAAACTTAGTGGATATGATAAAGTTTTATATGATCCGATAAACTTTTTATACGAATGTGAGTTGGAACAAGCAACCTGAATTTTGAATAATATTAGTTCTCTATCGTCTAAATAGTATTTATAATCTTTGTTTAAAACTCAGTTTTAATTAGAGTTTGTCTCTAATACAGATGTCTCGACTAGAAAGAGATAACGCTGTCAGTAACTGTACGGACGAACTACAGAGACCTCTCAAACCAAGTTACCCTCTTCCGTAAAACCACATCAGATTTGGGTTACGGGTTGGACGTAACTCCGGTAGTGAAGTTTAGATTTTGGGTTTGAGTTGACCTAATAGCAATATATTGTTAATTGCGAGTTAACCTGACGATGTAGACTCAGTGAGATGTTTCTGCCGGAAACATATTTATCCATCTCTAGTGAGTAAAGATATTTATTTGCATGTTTACTCATTAGAGGACAGTAGTAATAAACTGACATGTAGTTGTGTGCTTACCACGCAGTTACTTACCACTGTACATGAACATATTGGTACTATACATCTGGTATTGGTACTGTGCACTTTGGATGTATACTAAATCTCCATCCTCTGAGATTTTATGGATTACTGCTGATTGAGATATCTCGTGTTCTCTCAGCGTTTGCTTCTTTTCTCTGTTTCTTTTCCAGTCGTCACCCGTCTTTTCCTTGAGTACTTTCTAGCTTTAAGCTTGAGGAGTGGAGCGGTGACAGTCATCGGAAGTATAAATGCGTACTGGAATACTTTGCATGCATATTCACCTCTTCCAAGTTCGGAAGAGCGGAATACTGTTTAGTTTATTTCTTAATTTTTCCAAGATTATGGTAATAAATTAAGTTTTAAAACTAAAATGATTATATATGTTAACCTGCAGAGATGTTTGTATTAGGAACAGGATCAGTTACGTGAATTACTTATTGGGTTTTGTAATTGCATCCGCCAAGTGTTATGAAGTGCACTATGTTGAGGGTAAACTTAATAAACTGAATTTTGCCAACAATTGTCCCTTATCTCTCCTCCTCTCTAGAATGTATAGACCATCAGTCTTTGCATCTACAGACGTCTATGTTTTAAGCTATCTGATATATCTTTCGCTAAACTTTTCTCAAGCCACTTGTCAGCCAATTGTTGTTGATAATTTTGTGGGTTTTCTAAACATTTGTCTTCTTCTCCTTGGCTAGAAGTGCACTTTGCTTAAACCCCCGAGTATGAATACAAGTGTTCCGGTAACCCAAAAGACTTTAGTTAGCAGAATTTTAACCGGTATACAGAAAATATTTCTGGTGATTACGTATCCATCTTAACTTCAAATTTGTGAAATAAACCATAAAATTAAAGCTATTCGTTAACTTTACAGGTTATGATTCATGTCAAAACAAATGACTTAGTATGACAAAGAAATGTTTACATGAAGATTTTGGGCTTTCTTGGAATAAAATAATAATCTTTTTTTTCAAACTCAAAATACACTACGAGGAAAAAAAAAATTCTCTTTCATGATTTTAAACTCATACTCGGGTTTAAACTACACAAACCTCTGTTCATTTTGGCTTCTCTCACATAAACCATTGGTTTGGAGGGTTGACTTACCAACCATTTGGTAAACCATTGGTTCCTCGATGGGCCTCGAATGATAGATTACGTGAGCCAAGTCACACCCTACGGAGCTTTGTGTTATACATAAAACATTTTCGAAGTCTTTTTGAATTAAATTTTCAATATTCTTAATATGTTTGCGGTGGTTTAAACAAATCATTCGGTTAAGTGAGTTTTGGTCAAGCGTAAGTCACTGTCGGCTAAACATAAACTACTTTTAGGGTGTGAAAATCACTACCTTTAAACTATAATAGTCTAAAAGTGGTAAAGGGAAAACCTAAGAATGTTTTAAAATTAATTCTGTGCAATAGGTAATGCTTTTCGTTTTAGGTTGGAAAGTAATGTTTTCACTTCAACGTGTATTTCACTTCACCTTTAAGCATGCATAATAATTTATGCTATTAATTTATTACCTAATGCTTCCAATCTGACCTTAATATAGACCAAAATATAGACCAAAAGGTTAATTTTTATTCTGTTTGGGACTCGCGGTATTGTAGTCCTAGAAACGACTCTTCACGCGCTGTGGTATGGGTTAAGTTTAACTCTTGATTTTCTTGACCTTTAATATTTATAAATGAATTTAATATTATATATTAGTTTAATATGATATATATATATATTTCTATGTTAACAAAAGAAATGCAAAGATCTCTGAAGTTTATTTGCATACTCCATAGATAAATATGCGTCCAAAGTGCGTTGCGGATCAAAAGAAAGGAAAAGGACGCCCACCGAAAGCGAGCGTTAATCTTTAGAGGTGTGCCGCTTGTTCTTGGCGGTACTTTCTTTACTTTCATGCATAAATATATACTCTTCAGTTAGGGAATTGAGTGGAAATTTTGGGAAGAGGAGGAAACCATCGGGATGTTAAGTCATTGAATGATTATGCGTCCAAAGCGAGGTTTCGGCCGAGAGCAGGAAAACTCCAAGCGGGGGTGCGGCTGGTTTTCGGTTGGTGGGCTGCGGGTAGAGAGGGGTTAGATCATGGGGTGCGGCTAGTTTACAAAATGGGCGGCCGTTGGCATTAAGGCTTTAAAACATATCGGCGGAGTGCCGTGCCGTCGTGTCAGGGTGCCGTGCCGTTTATCGATACATTGTCTATATTAGTATATAGACAATGACTATACTTATATAACCAACATGTTGAAGTTAGTACAACGGTTGTGTGTCTCGTTTGGAAGCCGGATGTCGTAAGCTCGAAACTAGGATCACACAGAAGAGTGAACACTTCCATTAAGTATTAGACGAAAAATTAATCCTTAAATTATCAGTCTGAGATAAAAACAATCATGATTAATTATGTCTCAGACTAAAGGGATGTCTTTGTAAATTAATCATCACTATACCACTCCACGAAGAGTCCAGATTGGTTAGACAAGTCAGAATATTTCATCTGGAAAAATGTCAACTCTCTAATAAAGAGACTGAACTGGGATCAGGTCATTATGCGGGCTTATGAAATAGTTACGTCGAGTACAAGATTATGCCTAAAGTCTTTGTATTAAATTGCTATTTACGTTGAAGTCAACCGAATTTAAGTTCGGGACCCCGTCGTAAAATTAAGGCATGGCTACATCGGGAGGAGGAAACCATCGGGCTCCACGAAAAATAGTTACGTCAAGTCAATACTAATTAATACTTAAAGGCCTTGTCATACTTAAAGGCCAAGTCATAAATATGTGTTGAAGTCAAATGAGTTTAATTTCGGGAGCTCGTAGTAACATAAAGCATCGTTACATCGAGAGGAGGAGGAAACCATAATGGAAAATTAAACCAGCAGCCTCTACAAAAAATAGTTATAATTAAATCATATTTTACATTGAAATAGGAATTTATAATTAAACCATCATCGCAACATTAAAGCATCGTTACATCGGGAGGAGGAGTAAACCTTCTTGCTCCAGGAAAATAGTTTCATGAGGTTTTAAATTAAGGCTTAAGGGACTCTGAAATAAATCTTTATTTGCGTTTTCGTCAAAAGAATAGGATATCAAGAGCTGTAGCAACATTAATATCGGAGGAGGAACACTTGCTCGACCCCTCAAATAATTTGTTCCGTGAGTAAGTGCGAGACTAGTTTGTATAAGAAAATATTTAAAATTGATGGTTTAACAAATACAAAGTTATAGCAACCATAAAAGTGAAGAAAACGGTTTAATTTGTATTCTTGAGAAAGTGTAGAAGGAAATACTGAAAAGATATTAGCAATAATAAGAGTAGTAGAAATAGTTGAATCCATTCCTCTGGAATTGAGAAATTAGTAGAAGGAAATATTACAAAGTTATAACAATAACAAATTCGATGTAATAATAAAAGCAAAGCAATAGGTTTAATAAAACATTAAGTTCGTAATAAAGAAATATTTAAAAATAGAAGCAAATGGTAATAATTTGTTCCTTAGAATGCAGCGGAAATGTTAAGAAGAAGAGAATATATAAAAACGCCATGGGAAAAATCAAACGTATTGATAAAAGGAACAAATCAATTAAGAGAGCAGAAGGAAACAAAAGAGAAACGCGAGATTGAAAAGATTTAAGCTGAAAAGGGGCGTGTTGTATTTATTTTCCACTACAAGTCACAGGTGTTTTACTTAGCCTTACCGGGAATGATTATAGAGGCGGGAGGAAACCCTCCTTTAGGGTACTAAGAGTACTCTTATCCTTTAGTAATGCCTAAATGACTTCAGAATCGCTTTCCGAGAACTTGGGCCAAACATAGTCATGACTAACGCTAGTTGGCCCGTAGCTAAAAGTCAATTGGGGTTGGTTGAATCGAGTGAACTTCCATGGGAAATGAGAATATTAGTTTCTTAAGTTGGTTGTGGCTTGCTGTTTGAGATTTCCGGCATATCGAGTCGAGAAGAAAATTATCCGCACGTCATGATGCGTTTGGAGGTTGGTTTGGGTGCTGGCACTGTTTCAACTTTATGCAGGCAATGTGTTCAGAAAGTTACAAGTTTTGCTGAAAATGAGAGAACATCAAACTGTAACCCATAAAAGGGAGTGCGAGGACCGAACTTCTACACATACATATGTGGGAGAGTGTTGCAAAACCTGTCATTTTTAGTTCAATATTCAATTTATCACCTAACCCTTCTCAATGGAAAAATTAAGTGATAAATTAAATCTTTACATATTTTTCCTCCTCTATCTTTGGGTGAATATGCAAGGAAGAAAGAAGATTTGCATATTTGCATTCTTCATAGACAATATTAGGGATATTCTACTATAGCTAAAGATATATATTTCTTTTGGAAAAAACACGAGCTATACTAAGAAAGAAATCGTTAATGTTAATCTTATTTCAGTTCTTGTCTTTTTGTACACGTTCTTACGTAAGAACTTGGGATGCATATGGAGGAGGCAACAGGCGTTTAATTTAGTACTTAACCCTTCCGACACGAAAGATTAGGTATTAAATTAAACTCTGCGTGAGTAATGATATTCATGAGCACAGTTGATCACAGTTGTACTTTCTGAAGCGAGCAGGTGAGCCAAGACTTATAGTTCATCTCTTGCTCTCCCCGTGTTTCCAAACATAGACTAACAGATAATTTTTATAAAATATTTTAATTATATTTATTTAGTATATAACTTTTATTTAATATATATATATATATTCTCAATAACATTAACCGAACAAAAAGTTCTAAAGTTCATCCATATTAAGCGCCTTCTCCAGACCCTAGCCGTCGCACCGATAACAATTCAAAACCTGCCACACAGCGTATCCGCCGCACGTATTTTTGCGTCCATTTCTGTCGACTGTCGTCTTTCTCTGATTTGTCATCCTCCCTGTTTGGATGTATATTTCGCCTCGGGGTGACCTTAAAACTGAGAATGCATTCACATGAGTGATTCTCTATATATGTTGGATATATCATCAGTAATGGATTATCAAGCACGATATTTGATAAATTATAATTAACTAATAAATTATATTTTATATATATTAATTTGATAAATATAATTTTTAAGTGATATTGTTAGAATTGCAGTTCAATTGTTAGATATCCTCGTAAAACAAATAGAGTTTTTATATTTTCTTATATACTGAAAGTTTAATATTTTATAATATCCTCTCGTTTTATTTCATAGAGTGGCTTAGTACTGAGAAATCACTAATACGACTATTAGTTCCGCAAGGTATAAAGAAAAGAAGAAAGAAATCTAAATTATTTTATGAAAAGATCTGAAAACCTCTATCTGATACTGATAATCCACTGAGAGGATGATGTATCATATTTATAAAACCACTCCAAAATACAAAGGACAAAAACCTTTATATTCACAATCCTTTCCGCTATATATCAACCACGCTCCAACCACTAACTTCGGAGGTTTATGTTTCATGAAGCACGTATTACTTTTCAGGTGTCAGTGTACATTTAGCCACGCGTATTGAAGTATGTCACCTACACACAAATCCGCACTAATTTTCTTTATTTACAAAAATTGACTTGCCCGCAACTCTATAACGTTGTTCTGAATTGACCTCACCCTCTTAACATTGTGTTACTTAATCTCACCCTTGATTGACTACAGCAGATTCAAGAAATCAAAATTTGACGACATCAGAAAGCTAAAAGTGCATATTATATATCAATCATGTATCTACACGAAAAATTCAAGTGGATATTTTTTATAACATATTATTAATTTATATTATCTCTTAATTATCTTAATGCAATAGTTTTACATACCGATCAAAGATAAGATAACGCAAAGTCAAGTCCGAAAAACATATCAAGAGTGCGAACAAATAAAAATCTCCATTTTATTGTTGATATCTCTCTAGGAACCCTTAATTGTAGTAGTAAATTTCTCAACCCTAAATTGAACCATAATGTTTATATATTCCTGCTTTATTTATGATATCTCTCTATAGAATCGTTAATTGTAGTTTGTATATTTCTCAACCATAAAATGAACCTTAATGTAACATATGAATTTTGTGAAACTAAACACGCCTAAACTGTGGTATCAATATTTCCCACCAAAACACAACCTAAACAGTGCATATCAATTTTCCGGAACTTAAATAGAATCCAAACAGCGGCATATCAATTGTTTCTCACCAAAACCGGATCTAAACGTTGGCATATCAGTTTTCCGACAACTTAAATAGAATCCAAACAGCCACACCTCAAATTATGGCTTGTAAAACCGTGTTTATGCGGCAGTATCAGAACCGGACCAAAACCATATATGGACCGTGATTCATCAGCTTTCCAAACCTAGATAGGGTTTTATCGAAATAACATCGATGGTTTATCGACTATGAAACGACAAAAATACAGAAGGAAAAGGCAGAAATGGTTTATGCAAAATAATGTCTTCTATTTTCTCGGTTGAATACATAGCCTAGGGTTTAGGATCACGTCTATTTAAGAGAGTGAAGCTCCAGACTCTTGGCATTGCAAAAGAGCGATCGTCCCGACGAGTATATCACATCCCTAGTGGCATCTATCAAGCATTACTCCCACATCGATAACTTGGAATGATGAGTGCTATACTACTGTGACCCTAAAATCCGGATACACATTTCAGACTGCTTTAGTGTTCCTTCCCGCGAAAAGCTCGACAACACTGAGAACTTCGGGTTTGCAAGCCGATGTGTGTTGATGCTCTGTGCTACTCGCTGTTAGCCTCTTTGCTCTCAGAGTATTTGCTCAGGCAATCATGTGTGCCCCTTCTAAGATTTAAACAAAAATGCATTTCCCTCTGCGAAATAACTATGCATCTTGAAATCCGGAAAAGCTTACAGTGATTGGGACTGTAAATCGCCTTCGCTTAAACTCGACGACAGCAGTTCAAGGAAGCCTTAAATGTTTGCACTGCGGATATTGAGTGCTGGGTCCTCCATCCTTCTTAGAAGAAACTGAAACACGTCCGAAGGATGTGCAGATCAACTACACGGTGCTCCCTTCTGGCTCCAATTGTCATGGTGGAGGACTAGAATAAGCCCTGATTCTTAGACTCGCCTCACTGAAAACTCAAATAGATGTATCGTACAAGAAGCAGCGGAAGAGATGATCCAGAATACGGGATACACAGACAGTACCATGAAAGAGTATGATGTGCATTCTAGGATGTCTCCTTACTGTCATGCATATTCCAGTTCCAAAGAAGTAAATTTGGTACAGAATTTGACAAAATCAAGTTATGTGCTCTACTCAGGTAGCCTGCACGTGTTCTGCAGGCAGTACGTGGGTAGTCTTACTGTATGATTTGTACCATCAGCAAGACACAACTCTTGCATCCGGCACTCCAGACTTCCTGTGCTGGTCCTCGTGGGAGAAAAATGAAAAAACCGATAAGCTCTATAGGACAAGTCCGGACCCATTGTTGAATTTAGCCTCTCAGCAAACAGTCAATGTGTGCTTAGTAACAAAAAGGAAAGAGCGAGTGGTCTTCAGAAGAGTAGCCTCGAACTAGTGACAACTAAAGAGAATTCTTTAAACGAGATCAGAAGATAGGAGCTAAGCAGTTCTGGAGTAGGATTCATATACAGCCTGTACCAAAATAGCTCGGAATCTCTTAACGGCTACTGCAACATCAGGTTGGTTAAATAAGCCAGACACAACTGCTACACCTTGTAACTGTTTGGGCCGCGGTGAAGCCATTACCTCTTTGACATTGTGCTCTTTTATTCCACCAATGGCAACCACAGGCAGGGGGCTACCTTCACAAACCTTCCTTAGTCCTTCTACTGCGATGGTTTTGTTGTTTTGTTTTGTGTTGGTAGGATAAACACCGCCTGATCCTACGTAATCTTCACCTTCTTCCCAAGCTCGCTGTGCCTGCTCTGGTGTCTTACATGAGACTCCAATAATCTTCTTAAGGCCGAGAATAGCTCTCGCACGACTGACCGACAAATCAAACTGACCCAAATGGACTCCATCTGCATCACAATCCAGAGCTATGTCTATTCGATCGTTGATCACCAGAGGGACGCCATACTTCCGGGCAACTCTCTGTGAGGCAACTGCTTCCTGAAATGCAATAAAAGGATTCTTATCACCGGTTATATGTCAAAGAGAAACGGGAAGAACCTTGACGACTTGGAAGCCAGCATGAAAGAAGGTGTCGACGGTGATAAGTTTACACATTACACCTGTCCTCTGTTACAGGACATGTGCAAACATGCGAAGATCACAAGGTCAGAATCAACGACAGCCCTGATAAGTTCCTAGAGCGAAGGGTACAAAGAAGCTTTGGCTGTTTCACGACAGTTCAACACACTTCCTGTTACAAATGTACTACTGTCCACTTCTTATGTCCTGGCAGGCAAACAGAGGGTCAACTGTGAGCCTGTGCCTCCCGAGTATGGAATACGTGGAACATAAGAAGTTTATGGTCCATCGATTCCAACATAAATGGCCCCATCAGGCAACATATGCCGCTATAAAGATAAATAGGCCATTATGCATATAATGGTACACGGGTAAAGTATTTTTCGGAGAAAACAGTGACTTCCCCCGCACACTAAAGATAACACTAAGGTAAGACCATTATGGATACTGAGTGGCAGACATTACCTCAAGAAACTCTCCCGACTCAGCTTCCACAAGATACAGGATCCACCACATATATCTCCAAGCTCTAATGAAAACAATGACCTGAGTTGCGGCACAGCTGTGTACCGGATTTGTACAATGGTTGGCCCGCCCTCAATCACTGCCAATACAGCCTCTGACATGGAGCGCCTCCATTGTTTATTCATGGAAGAGTCAGTCACAGCATAAAGTAGAAGGCTTTCTGGCTTGAAGTGCGACTGTACGAGACTCTCCCAGTGGTTCAGCTGGTACAGGTGGTTAAGGGGACCTTGTAAACCACTACCTATTGCAAGCTTAGAGCTTCTCTGCAAGGTTTCTCTGACATATGCCGTTGCTGCCTGCATGTTCAAGAGTATTAATAGCAACCATTATCCACCTAAAATTTTTCGAATGGAGAATTTCAAACGTAGCAAGGCCTACAGTTCTCCACAGTAAATGCAATCGTTGTTCCTTCTTACATCATCATCCACAATCTTTTAAAATTCATCCATGTTTAAAGCTCCAACAGGTGAAGATCGGTTCAGTGGTCTCCCCTCAGTAAAGGCTAAATTGCTCGACCTCCGCTGATAGTATGGAAGAAATTTTCTGAATGGAGATCGAGGACCTCCGACAGCATACGTTGAAGGCACAATTAACGTTCCGCAACTTGGTCAATTTGGACGTTCTAATGAATTGACCGTAAAAACTTCGGAGAATTTAATCCCTTGCTGGGCAGCACTTAATCGAAAGGGAGGTTGGAACTACTTAATACCTGGACAGCTTGTCTCATGTGTGATCCTTTAGCAAGCTTTGCTGCGATTGCTGAAGCAAGGCTGCATCCTGTGCCGTGCGTGTTGCGGGACTCCAACCGAGATCCATGATACTCGTGTATATCGGACCCTAATATGAAGAGAATATTGGTTACATCAAACACCAGACAAACCCAGTATTTGTCGTGCACAATATAGTGAGAGCAATAAGGTTTAAAAAACAATGAGGGGCTTGGAAGAACGTGATGGCTAGGTTTCAAACAACATGAACTGGCCTACAGAAAACATGACAAACATCAGCTACATTCTTCCAAATACTTTTGACTTCGCAATCTCCGTGTTTAAACCACTTTCATGGGAACTCTAGTAATTTTGGCGAGGCCAAAGAAAATGCTCGTGAAAAAAAATGCCAGAAGTTTCACAGTCCTATCTGCTAGTGGATCACTCAATGTGCGGAAGCCCACAGACGCTGGAGACTTCAAATGTTGAAGATAACCAACAATTTCTACAGGCTAAGCTGAGAATTGCAAATGACAGCTGTGTACTATCCTTTGTAGGTCTAACGCTATGGTTACACAAACAAGCGGCCAAAATTACGTTATCTCTGTGAGCAGACTTTTGAGAGTTCGCATGTGTACACACAGAGAGCGAGAGTACAATCCATGTGTCTCAAAGAAGTCGCAGGAGGAGTTATTACCGTCGTAAAGAATATCAACTATATCTTCAGAGCCTGATAAGTGTCCACCTTTTATCAACACGTATCTTTTATCAACACATGTCTGAAAAATCACAATAAAAGGGAAACAACATCTAGCAGATTCTTCTTGGTAGACTGTACAAAGAGAAGAAACTCTGTTAATGCTGTATACTCTGTGATCTCTAATGCAATAAAGTATGACAATGCAAATTACTATTCCAGAATGCAAGAAGTTGATCGCATAAGAAGGCAGGTAACTGATTTATTTACTAGGTTTTACAGTACAAGAAGGGATGTAATACCGTGGACCCATTTTATGGATTTCAACAGCGGCTTTTCGCATTTCTTCGACCGTACCAACTGAGGCTCCACCCAGCAAAATCGATGCTTCGGACAAGTTCGGTGTCACGACATCTGCTCTTGGAAGCAACTTCTTTCTGGAAAAGAATGCCAAAGGACATATCTAATAGCTCAGAAGCAAGTCATTTCTACTACTCTTCCAAGAACTTCCGCTTATTGCATCTACGGTAGACAGAACCTTGGAGACTGCAAGTGAGACTCAGCGCAATTTGCTACATTACTACTAGTCGCTTTAGCTTACTTGCATCCCCTCTGCTGTGGTTGTGACAGTGGCAGTAACAAGGGAAGTAAGTACAGGGTTGAAACTAATTAGGACTATCTGATAAGCTCTGAGTATCATCTGCTTCTGAAACATCAGATTTTCTGATTCACAGAGCGAGTCAAAGATATCAAGACTCAGTGGTGCGTGGATTAAGCTCTAACCTAGGTAGACCTAACGGAATGCATACAACTGAAGACAATTCGTCTGTTAGCAGTACACACATAATATAGCGAAAATAGTAGGGGTAGAGTTTCAGACCCAAGAGCATCAAGAATTCCAGCGCCTGCCAATTCATGATCGCTTGTTGACACCACAACGGGATCGACAACCACTGCTGCCCTACCAGAACACCCATACATTCTGGGAAATTTTATCACTCTCATTATGCTGAAGAGAACAGGTGTAAAAAGAAAACTTATGACCAGGTAAATAAAACGACAGGTGAGATCTCCGAACAACGATCCCATATTAGAAACCAATCTCTCCCGGTCTTTGGGCTTTGTATAGTCAACTGAACTAGAAACTGGAAAAGGACACTTTCTAACAAGTGGCAAATGCAAAGCACGGTTACAGAGCTCAGGAGTCAATACCTCGGACTGGAAACGAATCCAGCACGGAGCAAAGAGTTTCTATACAGTCGGCTGATGGCAACATGCCCGTTTTTACCTGAAAATGCAGCACGCATGGCACACTTTGTAAGAATCTTGCAGACCCTATCATGGCAGGCCAATCGTACACCACAAGGCCACTCTCCACTAGTCTTCTGACCCAGACCCCATAACAACTTGGCGGAAATCAACCCTTCCGGTTGGTCTTCGATAAACTGTGAAAATCTACCACGCTTCAGTCTATCAATCAAGCTAAGCGGGTCGAGACTGCATATGAAGGTAGTATATTCCTTACCACATCAGCTCCTATGTCTGAAAGAACAGACCTCAACTGCTTTTCCAAAAATTCGGCTGGTACCGTGTGAATCTCCTGCACAGCTACGGCAGATGAAAAAGTAAGAACCCAGAACGTGGAACATTTACATAAAGTGGAGCAACGAAGTTGAAAGCAAACATTCAAACATTAAAGGCATGAAATCTCAAAGTAGATATCACCCCATCAATTACCGGTGCAAGAGAAACTACTGAGACAGCCCATATCTCTCGCAGAACCTCAGAATCTCTCACTTTGCGCGCACTTCTTGCTTGCTCTATCTCAACAAGTCTAATCAACAGATAAACTTCACTTCATACTAGAACTTCGGTGGACATGGTACCTGTACACCGATGGTATTTTGAGCAGTTAGAGCAGAAATGGCAGTCGTGCAAAACACTCCTAGAGCTGCGCACGTCTTGATGTCTACTTGAATACCAGCTCCTCCACCAGAATCTGACCCAGCAACCGTCAGAACTCGAGGTACCTTCACTGTGATCGGACTGGTGTTCGTGGCGTTAGATTCAGAGCTTGCCATTCTTACAAACCACGGGCCGAGTCGTGTGGTTTTCTGGCTTGAAACCTGCAATCACCATGGTACCAAACACAGGGATCTTTGACTATGGGACAAATTTACAGCATATTTGCACGGTAAGAGCATCCTTCACCAGAAACTCACAAAGTCCACCGCTGAACCAGGATCCCGGGTGGTTCCAATATAAGCAATTATCAAACTCAGGGGTCTTTCGAAGAAAAGCAACTACTTTCCACTCTCTCAAAGTTTCTGACAACATTACGACTCAAACCAGCTGCAACAAAATCGTGATTCTGTAACTCACCCGGAAGACAGGATTTCCGGCCGGCCGTAATTTCTGAGCGGTCAACATAGCCACCCAATTCTTTATTCTCCAACTTCGGGCACCTTATTCTACGGACTTCGAGCATACTACACGTAAAATTCAGCCGATTCAGCTCTCTAAAATCTGGCGATCATCTCAACTTCATATCGACCTCCGAGTTGTCACTGAACGTTGTCCCCTCGACGACAGAAATGATGAGGACGAGAAAGCAGGATGGGGTTCAGGACTTTGGATAGGTAGTGTTCACTGCTCGTACTCTTCAGAGAAATCGATAGTTTCCGTCAGGTTCTGTTTCTGGAGTTTACGCACAGACGTCCACGACTCACGTGCGATAATGATGCAATCGATGTATTGTACAGTATTCAGGGATCGTTTTACTATTCTTAGGCAAACGTCCTGGATGTCGTTGCACTCCTTCTTCTTGGTGTGATTGTTTGACCCTGTGGGTCTCAGCTTTCTGCTTTATCAGTCTCTCAGTACAAAAGTCGAACTTGATTGAAACTTCTCAACGCATGTTTTGGTCGGCTGGCAATAGAGTGTTTTGCCAGTCATCATCCTATTTTAAAATTCATTATTATATCAACGTATGCGTGGAGTTCATAGAGAACTTTACTAAGAAAACATGATCTATATACTTTGTATCGTCAATTTCTAATACAGATCAGAAATACTAACTCGAAACCACAAGTTGATTACAGGATGACTGGTTACTGCCAGTCAAGGTCTGATCACCACAATATTCAATAAAATGAATCTGATCAAGCTTGACTTTCGTACTGAGAGACTGATAAAGCAAAAAGCTGCTTTGGTCTCTCTTTTCCCTTGGGTGGCTTGATGAGGTATTCCGATACGTTTGGTATCCATTTTTTTGCATTTGATTTCCACTCTTACCTCCTTTACCACTAAGTGGTGATTTAATTAATTTAGAAATATTTATTTTAGAAGAAAAAACAGAAGATCAATAACAAACGGAAGACTCATCATACCAAAGAAAGAGAAAAAAGAACCAAAAACCCAAAAAGTGAAGAGAATAAGAGCTAATCTCACCATCTTTAGTTTAGTTGTAAAGTCTTCAATTATTCTTAATATATCACACGATGATAAATCAATTGCCCTACATAAAATTGGTACACAAGAGAGGAAATCATCTCCTACGATTGTTTGATGTGGACCGCCGATGCTAGGACAAGCTACTCTTGGATGAATTGAATTGGATCGTTGAAGTAAAAGAATTCTGTCTGAATCTAGAAAACAATCTGAAATAATAATAAAATTCAGTAAAAAACTTTTCACCTTTTTTACTCATGCACGAGTTCTTTAGAGCTATACAGTAGTGACAATTGATGCATAGTCAATTAAATTTGGTTCAAAAAGTGTTACTTATACGATGTATTAATATTTCTTTAATAATCCCACGAGTTTATTCTAATACATTCAAGTAACTGTGTAGACGATCAGAGAAAACTGCTTTTAGCACCTATATTCAAATTCAAATTTAGACGGTTACTGAGAGAACTTTTAGTTAAATTATGTATCTTTAAGAAAGAAGAACAGTGTGAGAATAATAACAAGTCAATCTTTTACGACATGATTCGTAAACGATAGTAAAAGATTCACATGGTATCATTGATGTCGATACAAACGAAGACAACAGAAAATGGTAAACTCTTATTTAATCAAACTAGATCTGAAATATTAGAAGAATTATACTCATTGCTTGCAATGATATGGAATGATTAGGACATCAGTAATTAGAGAAGACATTTAACGAAATTAATCTATTTGACAAACTTCTCCAGATATTAGAGGATCCACGTTGGCCTATTTCTGAAAAGTTAAAAGTGATTTGTTCAATCTGTAAAAACAGCCAGAACTTACCTGTGGAAGATATAGTAAAAAAAGTAATTTCTAATGTTTTAGTTTTGATAGTAAGATAAGTTTGCTTTACATTTGAAGGATATGTACATGATATTCTATTCGTATGAAATAATAATAAATGCTTAATTTTGATAGAGGATAATTATCTGAAATGTACTATGATTGTATTTCTGTCTGGCTAATAATATTTCAATTGATTAAGTAAGTGTGCAATGGATAACTACCTTCTAAAAGAATTGCACATAACCTTTTCAGTCGTACGAGTTCTACTTTTGTTCACGTACACTAGAATAACTAATTAATGCGTCGAGTACAATGACTGCTGCAACTTTTCTAACTGTTCTGTCGGCTTCAAAAACTTGTATACAGAAGAGGAGTTCCTGCTTCCTTCTCTGAGATAGATAGCAACATTGCCTTGGGGCTGCTCCAGGAGGAGGTGCTATGAGGGAAGCAGACATTCCTCACACAACAACATCCCACGCTTCTCCTTATCACCTTCACAACTTCAGCTTGTCAATCTCTATAAGAATAGGTATGTCCATTGTCTGCGAGTCGTTCTGGGTAGTCCGAAGGTTCATGTGCAAGGAAGTCAATGATTCTCTTCACATGAAAAACGCCGGTTCTTACAAAGGTTCAAGTCTTTTATTATGATTCCGATGTATAAAACAGACGATGCCCTTTGTTCAAAGACTACACCATCCAAGGAAGACGAGACGTCATTAGCCATTTCATTTATTCTGCTCCATTGTTCTATCAGATCTTGCGGCTGGAGCCACTGTTCTATCGGACCACTGCTTCAAACACCGCTGCTACTATCGCTGGGATTCTTGGTGATTGTGCGCTATTGTGATAGTGTGCGTTGGACTCACTCCGGACATTCTTCGGGCTTTTCGTTGTATCAAGGCAGTCATGTAAAGAACGCATCTACTATTGTTGCTTCGCGTCATTTCTGCTCTCGTGACAACGACCATCCGAGTTAGTTCACACGTTCTTTGGACCTCTCGCATTGTTGCGACAGCATCCACTGCTTTCTATCGGGCCACTGCTACGGGCACTGTTACTCGCAGTCTATTGTGGAGATTGTGTGCAATCGGAGACACTTTGGAGATTCTCTTCGCTGCTAGAGACCGCAAGATTCTACTATCAGGCCGTTGGTGTGAGCGTTCATATTATCGTCGCTGTATTTCTTTTGCTCAATGCCGCGACAAAAAGAACCATTTTGTGTTTTTGTTTGTATCATTTTTCTGCTGCATCTGTATTGCTACATCGAACACTTGCTGCTGTTCCTTCTCTTCGACGGTGGACTTTTCTTCTCTCTAATCGTGCGTTCTACGATTTGGTATTCAACTTGCACTATGTCGGCACGTTCTCATCTTCCACGATGTCTATGATGAGGGAAGTGGACTCTTCATTTGTCTTTTTCGCTTCGATCCATTTTCATTCCGTCGTTTGTAAAACTTGATTGCATGCTTGCTTCCAAGTTATTCCTTCCGCAGATGGAAGCTCTCTACATAGATCGTCGGGGATCGTGCTGGAGCTTATCCATGCACATACTGTTGTCAAACTCCAAGAAGTCCTTTTATTCTCTTCTCGCTCATGTCATGAATGTTGTTTCTTTTTGCTTTCTTTCCAATGTATATAATATCAACGAAAAGTCTTGCAACTCGTCTGGGGACCCTGTCTCAGTAGATGATGAAGTCATGGAGTCCATTCCTACTACTCCCACAGCAGAGCTTGTTGGTCCAACGCAAACACAAGAGTCTACTAGACAGACAAGTCTGAACTCAGGTGCGATCAACTCGAAGCTGTTTGTAGTCACGATATAACTTTATCGTGAAATCTGGAGCAATTTCAAAGACCCAACACCTCACTTCCTTATCGTCTATAATCTAAGGACATACTATCCTTCTCAGATATCGAGCTCTATCGCTACAGAAGTTATGTTTACACAGATTTTTATTTTTGTCTAATCCCGCCTGAATTTCTTCTGCTAGGGCTCGACTATGTTCTGAACTTTTTCCACTACAGTTGGACTTGACAAAACTGATCCTTTGAAAAGTGATAACCTCTCAAGAATGAAATTTTAAATTAGATCATTCTCAACGTTTTTCACTACAGTGGAAAACATCTTCTATTTTCTCCTTTCTCTAATTAGAAAGTTTAGGTGCTTCAAGTTTCATCTATTTGGAAGCCAAGCGGATTAAAGAGTTCTCCCGTGGATAGATGGAACGGACAGCTAAAGGTTGATTCTGAGCATTAAATGTACCGAATTTAGATTCAGAACTACGAGTCTTGTTCCCAAATGTTGTTCATGCACTCACTGCGACAATGAACTATCTTTTCGTGATCAAGCCTTAGTTCAAACAAAACTTATCTGATAAAGGAAGACTTATCCGATGAAGGGAGATTTCTCTTCTGTAAAAAAGGAGTTTAGATATGCAACTAAAGCACATTGTCAAGCTTTCGGGTGTTTTCTTGAGCATGCACTAGTCTCTATCCTCGTGAACTGATGAGAATGTCAACTAGAGCTCGAAAAAAATTTGGAAGGTAAACAGCTCCACAAACACAAGAGGCTAGAAATTTGCCTCCGATCTTTCTCCAGGCTTCCCAAAACTTTCCTAACCTAGTAAATTTTACATGCACCGCATAACTATTGGCCTCCTGTGGTTTTCTTGCAACTACTACGGTAGTCATGATCAGCTCTTGCCAGCAGCTCAGTCACAAATCTCTTCAAGAAATGTCAACTACTCTTTAAACTAACTAGTTAAACTAACTAGTCTTTAGTTTAGATATGCAACTAAAGCACATTGTCAAGCTTTCGGGTGTTTTCTTGAGCATGCACTAGTCTCTATCCTCGTGAACTGATGAGAACGTCAACTGGAGCTCGAAAAAAATTTGGAAGGTAAACAGCTCCACAAACACAAAAGGCTAGAAATTGCCTCCGATCTTTCTCCAAGCTTCCCAAAACTTTCCTAGCCTAGTAAATTGTACATGCACCGCAGAACTATTGACCTCCTGTGGTTTTCTTGCAACTACTACGGTAGTCATGATCAGCTCTTGCCAGCAGCTCAGTCACAAATCTCTTCAAGAAATGTCAGGTACGCTTTAAAGTAACTTATATAAGTGTTCTTATACATGTATAGTATCCTTGCATGATCACTTCTTAGTGCTCCAAATACTCCCCTTAACTTTAAAAGTATTAACCACATTAATATATCACGTTATTATTTTCATATTAATGAAATATTTTTTATCTTACGAGAATCTTCTCAGTTCTCAGGCTCGAACACCCGACGTTCGAGATATGAAGCACTGCAGTTATCATTGTGATAACTTCAGATAGTGATTAGATCTCTAACTATAGTGTTCATTAAGCGGGTTCTCATCCGTCTTTATGTACACATCCACACAAAGGACTCAAGTCGTATCCCGCTAATCTTGCTTGTCTTTTTCCTCCACCCGGGCGAGTGTACACTTTGGATGCATATTTGAACTAACTTATGACTCATATTCAATTGTCAGGTGTAATGAAGGGGTATTCAAGGCAAATACACTTGAGTCGAGGGAAGGATGTTTCGAAGGAGGTGGGTGAGTCTTTAGTCAAGGTTGAGGTTTGCTGAACTTCTCGAACAGAAAATAGTGAATCTAACTGATCACTTGTATGACAAAGCATTCTGGAAAACCACAGTATTGACAGTGAATCCACAAGCGTACTGGTGGACATTTCACAAAGTCCACCAGACCAGTATGCTTGTGGTCATTTCACAAAGTTCTCATGAAGCCTGAGACAGTGATTCTTCAATGAACAGCAATGACAGAACTTTGCAGTCAAAGTCGAAAGTCATGACACGAAAGTCGAAAAGAATCAAACACCACTTAAAACTAAACGGGAAAGCAGAACCATTTTCCAATGATGACCATATGTGGTGTAACAATTCTAGGTTATCAATATGCGATGAGGACATGTTCTGTGCACAGTTATTGCAGAGCAGAAATCGAATGGTGAGTAGAACATGTCTTCAGTTGCCTGTTTTATATTCTGCATCTGGTAGTGAATTAACACATAGCCATGCCGTCACCCTACGGAATCTTAAGAAGACAGGTGGTAGCTATTGGTTCCAGCTGATGTGAGCGCTTGCTTTCTGATTTATCGTTAGAAGAATAATCTATGCACTACAAGGATGCAACTTTTGACTCTAAGCAGCTTGATGAACAACACTTTGCACTGACGATATTATTGATAGTTTTAGGAGTGAAAATCTCCACGTAGACGTACGTAAGATATCGAGGGACATGCTTCAGGCCATGCTTGGAGTGAATATTTGTACTCTAGATCTGTTGCTTTTCTCTGCTCTGATGAGTATAAAGTGCTTCAGATATTTAGTATCGACATTCTTTACTGGGAGCACTGAGAGCAGACGACGGGCATTCTTGGAGACTAGTCCACCTGAGATCGTCTGGTTTCACGTGATCGCCTAGTAACTTGTACTGAAGGTTTATAGAGTTTATAGTCTCAATATCCACACAATGAGACTCGTCCCAAGCAGCACTAGTATGTGTTTCAGGATCAAGCACAAACAAATAAAAAAAAACGAAAGAAATAGTTCATCACTTTATTGCGACTTTCAGAGAACTAATAATGAACTGCGATGTGAATTATTATATCTCGTACATCCTAGTCGACATGCAAAACATCACTCATTCCCTAGCCTCATATAAAATTCCTGACTGGAAATTAATTGAATCTAGGCTTAGACAACACGTACCAAGTCTTTCTTTATAATAATCACATACTCGTTTAGTCCGCATTATCCACGTCTACCTGTCACTTCTCCAAAAGTAGGTACAATAGTATGCTTCGTCCCCTTCATGATCACATACACACGTACTTGTTGTAAAATCTCCGCACATCTTTTCTTTTATGAAAGGCGAGCCTGAGTAAGCGGAAGATACACAAAACCAAAACTAGTAAACAAATGGATCCTCCAACTCCTAAGGTGCCTACAGTGAGGCCTCCATGGTTCCAAGACCCTTCATCTGGTATTACGGCTATGGAAGCAGACGCGAAAGCCACGAGAATACCGATCATCGACAGAAGGAGAAGTCCCACTGCTATAGTCACAGTCCTCCGAATGAGCTTCAACTCGTCCAGAATCGACTCACGAGGCATGGGCAACGATGGGGTCAAAGACAGCATGATCGCCGCCAAAGCCAAATAGAAGGTCAAAGTGTTGCACACTATGAAAATCCGCACGGACAAAACGCCCACTTGCATTTTGTCGATCAGACCTTCAGACTGCGCAGCATATCCCAGAGGAGGTTGCAGAGGACCCACGTACGAGGCCGTGGCAACGAGGGCTGCCGTCACCGATATAGCATTCGCTGCAGCATTTAAACTTGTTTTGGCTTCTTGAGTTTCTCTTGACACCTTCTCGTACCACCATGAGCTGTACTCTGCTGAAGCTTCGGAGCCTGGAACTGCCATTTTTCTGGCTTCATTCGTCTGCCATATGTCGATCCCCCCTTGAAGCAACAAATTGATACATCCTTGTCTTCTGCTTTCTTCGATTCTTACCAGGTCTTTACGCTCCTCAGTAGACAAGGACGACTCTACTTGATATGAAGTGCCAATACGCTCATTAGGAATTTGACATAAAGCTGTCAACGAGTGCGGAAACTGGAGCGGAGCTTGAAAGCGGGTGGCGAGATGCAATGCAGTATCACCGTTGTCATCTTGAACAAGGGGATCAAACTTTCCAGTAGCCAAAATGGTTATGATTGCATTAGGGTGTCCCGCTGCGGCAGCAGCATGAAGAACAGTACCGTACTTTGTCCGCTGGATATCCTCAGGCGGGAAGGACAAGTTGTAGAGTCTGGAGGGATCATAGATCTTGTCATCCTGCACATAAAATACAGTTATCGATGCCGAAGGAATGTTAACCGTTAAAAAGAAAATATTCTTGATACTTTTAACTATTTCTAATTGAGACATCTCAATAATGCAATACCAATTTAGGAACTCTATGGTTACAGCAGTTTCCATAGAAATATAGAGCTTTCGGAATACAGCAGAACGATATCTGTTTGTGCGAGAAGAATCGAGAAGATATTTCGAAGTTTGTTAAGATGAGAATGCTTCAGGGCTATGTTCGAGCTTCGTTGCTTCCACGTGAAAAGATGTACGATCTAAAAAGAGATAAGAGTATAGAGTTTATAATAGGACTTCTCCGTCATGCAACAATCTCATATTAATGGATGATTATCGCCACCTTGATGTAAAAACTATTAATTAATTAGTACGAGTTTTCTAACCATCGCAATTCCCTTACTAAGGAAAATCTTCAATTTGAACTCAAAATAACTTTTGTACTTTATAAATCTCCCTCAATTTCGTGTTAAATAGAAATGTAGAAAATTTAAAGTAGAAGGGAATCCAGCCGGGACGTAAAAGAGAGAGCAGCGTAACTTGGTTTGAAATGTTGTATGTGCAGATCGTAGCATCAGCGGAGAACGTCCTCTCAGTGAAATATACAATTACAGTATGGAGAGTAAATTTAGCAAAATGAGAAATGCATTTAGTTCTCTTCAAACGAAATTCTTTCATTTACGTAATAACTAGAACAAGAGAATACTTCTATTACTGCTAATATCAACTTCAGAAAAGATGGATAATACTTACGTTGGCCAGTATCTCCAGAGTTGCCGTATCATCCAAGTAAGCCGCCAACTGCAGCCGCGACATCTCTACTGTATGGACACCAAACGACAAATATCCGTTGCTGATGGAGGGCACACCCTCCAACTGCTCTGTATACAGACGTATTAGATCTGACTTGTCGCGATCCGAAAGATGAGGACTGCCGATGATGACATCGAGGGCATGTCTGCCGTCGCCGCAAATCATGTGCCCATGTGGCGAGTACCCATTCACGGCAGACACTCTTCTTACATCTGCATCCAAGTAGCGCCCTTTAAACCGCCAACGCCCATTGTCCGCGCCCGAAATATATAGCGGTGATTCTTTCAAACTATCTGTTATCGTTGCTTTGTTTTCTAGAAATTTGCTTGCCACAGATATGTTGCCTATTGCCAATGCAATGTAAAGTGGCCTCCTTCCCGCACTATCATACATGTTGATGTAGCTCGCCATTGCATCTACATCTTCTGTAACTATCTCCTCAAACCAATCGCAGGTAGAGTTTCGTGCCATGTGATGCAGTATGGAGCCACGTGTGTCCTTGATTCCAAGGAGGTATTTCCTGAAAGAGATTCCTTTTCCCGAGTGGTCAAAGTCTTCTAACATTCCTTTTTGTATTTCTTGTCTAAAAATATCGGTTTTTTGATACAACGGAAAGTTTCCATTTACAACCAGAGTAACAAGCGAGGAAAAGGAACTCTTCTAGAGGTAAAAAGGGACTTGTCAGCTCCCATTCTTGCATCAGTTCAGGATCAATTTTACCCGCAAGCGGATGCTCCAGCTGCTTGGGGCCGGTAGTAGCTGGAGTGGGTTGCTCACTGACGGGAAGATAATTTTCAATCATGCCGAACATCGCTTTTAACATAGGGTCCATCAGTTCAACATCAATCCGAGGGGGGGCGGGAAAACACTTTTCAATGATCTCGCACAGCAGTTTTCTTTCTTCTTCATAGCGATCAGGCGAAGAATTCGACTCTTCCGTTTCTTCCATTTCTCCTCCCATGAGACGCACGACATCTTTATAAGGATGAGGGTGATCAAACAGGCCTTCAACCTGCAGAACTGCATCCGCGAGAAGTGTATTGATAGCTGCATCCCCTTGTATCACTGCCATCGCAAAAGCATCTAAACCGCTACCATATTCCCCCTTCGCACCACGAGCCTCCTTTCCCTCGAGGAGGTCCCTGAAGCTAGCCAAGTCAAGGCCATAGACGTCCTTACTATGAAGGTCACCTGTCGTAGCCTGAGAATCAACTGTAGAGCTGGATTGAAAGTCTTCAGTATCCTCCCCATGATTTTCAACCTCCGACCGTGATGAAAATCCTCGATAGAGGAACGACGCATCCTTGTAGAGATGTTTGAACACTCCCAAAATTTCTTGAACTAAGCTATACCAATTGTTTCTCATCGCCAAGTGCAGTACATCGCAGCTACGACACTCGATGGTCAATAGACGAGGTTCTTGTCTCAGAAGAGTCATTAATTGGTATCCATCCTTGTTTGCGAAGGCATAACTCCACTCGTATTGTAGAGGTATTTCTGCCATTCTCGAACTTTAGTACACAAGCAGCTGATTACGTGCTTGTAAATACTCAGAACGGCGAGGCTTGACCAGCTGCAAGAATGGCGGCAATCGCCAGCATGAACGTACAAACAGGAAATTTGTACTCGCCTTTTGTCACTCGTGTCTCGCTAGGAGGAGCTCTACGAACTCTGACTGGTTGCAGCTGAGAAGAAGACTTCACAGGAATTCGCAGAATCTTCCACGACTTCACAAAGTCGCTACAACCGGGTCCTCCAATCCGCAAGTTGCTCATGCACTTGCTTCTCCGACTCAATCAGGACGCTTTCCTAAAGAGGATCAAGAGAACAACACCTGTAAAAAGGGAGGCCCATACCACGAAGGAGACGCAGCCGTAAAACATACCAAGGAAGTGAACAACAACTCCTCAGAACTGAATGATACCAGATAATTCTAGCAGTTATAAACTCTCCGCGGCGGAGAGAAAACTCCGGAATACGACGCTGTTTTCACGCCTGAACACTTTCCCACCCTCACATGACCTTCAGATGCCTCCATTATTCCAGGCCTAGACGCGTTTCACAAGCATCCTTCAGCCAGAATCCCGAGTCTTTGGCTGCGAGTCCTCGTCCCAGGGCCAGCCCAGGTTTCGCCTGCTTAGCTGTAATTTGCCGGCGGTTTTTGACAATTGACGGACTACTGTGTTAATTCACCGGCGATTTAGCAAATTTCGAGTACTTTTTTAGTTTTCTGGTTGTTTGATACAGAAATTATCCGACGCACTCTCTACTTCTCCTGCACTTTTAGAGAACTTGCCGGGGCACATTACACGGGATGCCGGATCTACGCTGGCGCTGGTCCCAGTTCCTTCTGAAACACGCGCTGGACATGTCCTGACAGGATTTTGAGGTTCTAGCTCAAAGAGTAGCTGGCTCTTCTGGAACAGATTCGTGACTTTGCTGCTGGCAAGAGCTGGAAAACAGGAAAACGCAAGTGGTGAATCGAGCAAAAGAGCCAAGAATTCCAGCAGTGGAAGATCTTGCGCAACTCCTGGAGAAAATGTTGGTTCTTGTTTTATGTTTGTGGAGCTGGTTACGTTTCAAGTTTTCGATCCAGCTCTCCAGTTGACAGTCGTGCGAAATTATTCCCATGTCACACTCGTGGCGGACGAAATACATAAGAGTTTCTGAGTCCTCGTCCGTAGGCAACTCTACTGAATATTATTATTGCCTTGCCGTCATGGAATAGTAACTATATCGTTATTCGTCACTTCCGTCGGACAAGCCGCATTCATGCACTGTGGCACTACATCAATTAATATCAGTATAGTTAACTCTGAGTCTTAGGAAGTCCGAGCCTGTCACTCACGAGGGAGTCCACGTGAGAATGGTATAACTTCCGAGTTCTTGGAAACTGCATCAAATCTGTTTATTCTCACAGTAGAATTTAGTTCAAAGCAGCATCTATATTTTATTCACTACGTTGTTCAATATGAAGTCTTCACGGTGTTTACTCGACTCTATCTAAAGTTCTACTTTTTTACTTTAAAGCTTATGCTCTTAGGGAATCCCTACCGGAGTCACTGTAACGCTGTTAGAGGGTGTCAAAGTTACAGGAAATATTCCTTAATGGCTGAGAAGGAAAGAGCTGTAAAATCACCATGGGTATCTTTGTATAGAAACGTGTTTCATTAGGGGTCGCACTTGTGACTGAAAACCACGATCTCTTTAATGAATTTTATTTCAGTTCTAACATGCGAGATAATTACTCAGAACAGTATATACTCCACTGAAAAAAAGAACAGACGAAACGAGTGAATAGCACTACGGTCTGGATGAAATCGTAATTTCTTCCCGCAGGTGTAGAATCTTTCAGAAATTTTTAACTTTGACATATTTATTATAGAGTTAAAAGACAGAGAGATTCTCCGCCGTATACACTAAGAAACTCTATCTTAGTGCCAAGAAGCTAGGACTGAACATAAGACTCTAAATTAGAGTTTTATATAGTGTTGTATTATTCTTATATACGTTGACAAGTTCTAGTGTAACGTTATGAAAATGTGTTTGTTTGTTGTTAATTTAAAAATATGTTCAAACTCTTGCCGTGTTTTCCTTCTTCTTTTCTCTTTCTCCAGATGTTGTTTGGCTTCTCTCCTTCCTTGACTCCTTGCCCCAGGTTGACACCTGTTGTCTGTTGTCGCTGGCTACTTTGCTGAGATTTGTCTCTTGACGATTGATCCACTTCAGTCCTCTTACTCCACTGTTCATAGCACTCTCCATACGTTCATGTTGTTGCTACGATTGCCGAGGGCCTCCTTTCCAAGTTCCATCAGGAAACTTGGCTTCCTTGTTCAGATTGTCTTGTTCTCCCCTACTCCTAGCATGGTGAGCACTCGAGTGACTATTGTACCCGTCCCTAGAGTCCTTGCACTGCTATTTGTCTCCCTAGTATATCTAGACACGTCACCTCCATCTGGTGGCGTTTCTTTTGAATTGATTTTTCCTCTAGATTGCCAAGCTTTGGTTAGAGATGTCGGTTAGAACATTTCTGGCTGTTGCTTGTCTTCCATTGAAGGTGAAAATCTCATTTCGCCTCCATTGTATTGGCTGACTTTCACTAAGTGAGCTGTTATCGTTTTCTTGCATCTACCTTTCTACCTCGTCTACACTATTGCTCGAGATGAGTGTTTGCTTCTGTCAATCTACTCTAAATTGCTGCATCAAGACACGCCATCGCCAAAGATGTCAATTTTGTGGCTAAGTCCTCCTATCTCACTAATCGTAAAATATGGAAGCTAGACGAGAAAAATACCATCTTCCAGATGTACCCCGTAGATTTTATCATTAACAACGACCTCGACTGATGACCTGCTAATCTACCCATCCCTTATCTCAAGGTAATTGTCATTGTCAATCTTCTGAATTCCAACAATGAGATCCCAGACAAATTTGAAGAAAAATCTTTAATCCCTTATCAAAACAAGCACGAACAAAGTACTATGATCAGAATGCAGTTCAAATAACAAAAGATTGATTAAGCTGGAAATAACTTGCACTATGGGAGAGCAACTGCCAGCCAGATCTGAGTTATGAGGACATACAACTCCGGGTGATGTCTAAGATGGTTGTCGTTGAACATATAGGTCGTTTGGCAGCATTGAACACGCATGGAACTTCCAATTGAGAGGTTTTTTCAACTCCAATGCATGATATTTTAGTTATCTTTCAATCTAGTAACTTGCATTCAGCTGGATCTACCCTGTCTAAGCCCAGGTGCCCATTATATGCTTTGTAAACTGGGGGCTTTCTGCGGATGCGTTGTCGGAAGACAAAGAAATTGAACACTTATACCTAAACTTACTTTTGCTGATAAGATTTCTTTACAATCAAATTTGTTAAATTGGAATATGAATCAAAGCTCTCAAATAGCTTTAGAGTATGTGATTGACTTCAGAATTTATTATTCAACATCCATTGAAAGATATTACAGGAAATTTAAGTGGTTCCTTGAGACAAAGCAATATCTTTTTCCTAACCTACAGTAAACAAAGAAAAATAAAATTCTTCACTTTTATACATTCACCTAGGGTTTAATGTAACATATTTATATTGAATTATGAATTCATGTAGTATACATCTAAACTAGTCTGAATTTTCTCTTGGAGAGATTATGCATACGTATTTCTCTATTGTCAATCTCATAAAAATAAAAAGAATTTAGTTTGAGTGTTTTTGTCGTATTAAATAAATTTTAGAGGAAGAGAGTAACATGTTAGATTTAGATAAATCTCGAATGCATAGCTCTGCAATTCCATTGCAACAGCAGCACCTTGTCTTACTTGCTTTAATATTCCTGAATCTCCTCTATGTAAATTGTGTAACATTGCCCAGGAATCTATAACTCACATTTTATGTACTGTTGATATTCTATCTAAGATATTCATCGCATAACATTTAGAAGTCCGGAGTGCTTTGTGTTAGTTTATTTCTTAACGTTTCAGGCCGGAAGGGTTAGAGAAAAAAGTTAATGTGCGGATGAATTCATGAATTCTCGAAACTTTCTGCAGTGCGTGAGCTGAACTTTGCTTATGGGTTATGTCTTGCTCTGCTTGTAACTCTAGGTAATGTTATCATTTAACAGTTAGATATAAATTCGAAATTTCAGTATAATATAGTATAGAATTTAAACATAATACTTACAAATTTTCTGATAACAGAAAATGCTAAAAAATCAGATGTACAAGGCCGTGGGGGAAAATGTATATTAGTCCAGTGTTCAGTTACTCGTGATATTTGGCTGCAGCACTTTAATGGAAATCTTTACATGTCGCGGTAACTCTCTACACATCCCAAACTCAAGACTACTCTTTTCAAATACTTTATACCATTCAGGTCTACTTTAGATAGATGAAAATCGATTTTCTCTGATCTTCTCTGATTGTTCAGATTCTCTTTCGTCGTTTTGTCTCTTTTTGGTTCCTCATTCCTCTGCACTTTTCTCTTTTCTTGTCGTTTCTGACTGCTTTGCTTTGTGTTTTTGGCGTCTTAGTTTTCCAGACTTCCCTTGCATATTATCCACCTCTTCCATGTTCGGAAGAGGAGAATATGCAAAAACATTTACTTGTCACTTAATATTTCTTGTGAGAGAAGTTAGATGATAAATTGTGAGAGAAGCTAGATGATAAATTACACTTTGTAGAAAATCCATTTTAATGTAATTTAAATATATTGAAAATTTTTCCTTAACACTTATAAAATTCTCGTAACACCTCGATTACACCCCAACTGTGGGTCCGGACTAGTGACGCTTTCAGACTTTTTTTCTCTCTACGTACATCTTTTACCTCCTCGCGGCCAAAAGTACATTTTGGATGTACATTTTTCATGCTGCATCGCCTCATGACCCCCGCACACATAGTCATGGTGCGCAGATAGCGAAAATAACTTAAACCTCTTGCATGTTTCGTAAAACTCTATCAACAACGATTCAGAAATAGCCAGAACATGTCAGAAACGTGTTGGAAAGGGTAAACTGCGCGCGTACCCTTGTTTCACTACAATGCATCCGGCGGTCTACTGTGGTGAGGAGCAGTCGAGCGGCGTGGACATTCATGGTCGAAAAGTGAGGATTCCTGCGGCTGTCACATGAGTCGCTATCTCTCCAAGAGGTTGTGAGTTGAAATTTATCCGGGGAGATAAGAGAATAATAACAGTGGTGGTAACTTCTAGTGCTTTCTTTTGTTTATTTACAAAAATTCACATAATGAAGTTTATTTGTTCAACAAAGGAACATCCTTACACTTTGTCATACAAATGACAGAAAGCATCCTAATGATTTACAGTACTATACACCAAAAAGTGCCGTGTCATCCATTAAGTTCTGTTATTTATTGTGTTACAAATATGAAATCGAATATCTGGAAACAAAGGTGATGACAATAACGGTCTTATCTCGTGACACATCTATGATCCACCTCAACTGGAAGGTCTCCTGCAACTCGCAGTGAACAAGGCTGAGTCGTTACTACACTGAGGCACGACGAGAGAAAAACCAAAAAAAAGGATATTCATTGCAGTATAATTAAATTCATATATTCTACAAAAACATTTATCCTCGGTGTTCGAGGGTAAATTGTTTGATGAACACCCAGTTCATTTGTACCGATAGGGTACTTCATCTTCGACTATATATCGGAGATGTCTTTTCAGAATAATCATAAAATTATAACAGTGTTAATAATTATATAGTTTCTTGACAAGCATTGAATGCTTACGGTCATGCGGAGGTACGTAATTTGGTTTTGGGTTAATTGCCCCGTCGTACATGGTAATAGGGACATTCAAGCCTGAGGTTTACTACTTTACCATCATCTACGTAAATCTTTTCATAGTGACTAGACGTAAATGTTATGTATCACCTCTAGAGATGATACGGAAAATATTTAGGTATTCTGATGTAATTCTCGAAATATTTCTATATCTGTAATCTGACACATTAGTCAGTAAGAAATGCACGTCAAGATATCGGCGTCCATTCAAAATTTGAACGAACGCAAGTGTACTTTTGGGACGTGCAGAACGTCAATAATTGTCTTCTGCACTTTATCATTAAACGCAGAAAATTAAAATTTATTCATGCAAATATCAATGACCTCGTAAAAATACAGAACATTGGAAAGCAGTCCACGTTGTATTACAACGGAATGTTGTAGTCACATTTTGCTGTGCTACAGCTATATACTTGACTGGCCCCATGCGCGGAAATACATTCTTGACAGGCCCCGTGCGCAGAAAACACTACTTGACTGGACCCTTTACCGGGTACAGACAGTTTGCGACTGCCAGCATGGCACTCGAGTCTGACGTGGTAGGTAGTCTGCTTGCGTGGCTAGAAGAACATAGTGAAAGGAGATGTAGATGCTGACATGGCAAAAAAGACAATGCTGAGAGGACATGTAGGCGGGTGCGTGGTCCTGAATTCTTGCTCAGTAGACACAATTAGGTGCGAAGTGAAGACGAATCGCCCGAACGATGACGGTGTCAGTGAAGACGAGTCGAAGCTGAAGTGTAAGGCGTAACGTGTATGAAGAGACAGTCTGTGAATGTGAATGCCGAGAGGCTGTGCCGAGAGTCGAACAAGAGTGAAGGAGAGTGAAAACGAGACACGAAGTGTAGGCGCGACGCCTGAACGACGGCCATGTCAATGAAGACGAGTCGAATTTGACGACCCTACATTCATCGAATGACAGCAGTCTCCTGCCGCACTAAAATAATGAAGCCAGCAGCGCGCTCCATCCGATTCACCACAAAAAACTAGCATGACAATCCGATTCGCAAGAAGGCAAGCCAACACCGCGGTCCATCCATCGACCGTCGACTACGACGACAATTCGGAGCAGCTGATTTGCGACTACATGACAATCCGATTCGCAAGAAGGCAAGCCAACACCGCGGTCCATCCATCGACCGTCGACTACGACGACAATTCGGAGCAGCTGATTTGCGACTACAAGGCACTCCATAGACAAAACTTCCCGATGTTCGCACAAAGCCGTCGTCATCGTTCTCCACTGCGGCATTCGATAATGCCGTGCCCTCGCGCGCAATCGTTCACGCGCACATTCTGCCCTGTCGTGCCTTCTTGCCACGCGCGCATGGTCAGATCCCTGTCACCATGTACATGTACCGTGGCGGCCACATCATCATACAAAAACTCACGTATGTCACGGAAGGCCACGTAAGCTCGTGCTACGTCACCTTAGATTATCGACTACCTACCACGTCAGACTCGAGTGCCACACTGGCAGTCGCAAACTGTCTGTATCGGTAAGGGGTCCAGTCAAGTAGTGTTTTCCGTGCACGAGGTCTGTCAAGAGTGTATTTCCGCGCATGGGGCCAGTCAAGTATATAGCTGGCTGTGCTATGTACAGTATATGAAACACGCAAGATAACATTTTATGTTGTGCTTTTGTCGTACAGCGCAAAATGTTTTAACGAATGTTCTGCGCTGTGGTTTTTTCAAAATAGCATAGAGCGGCGTGGTTACGGTTTTGCACTATGTTTATTTTAAGTACGGATTTGAACTGGACGTGATAAAATTTATATGTGGTCTGGTAAACTTTTCCTGCGAATGTGAGTTGGAACAAGCAACTTGAATTTTGCACAATATTAGTTCTATGTCGCCTAAATAGTATTATGATCTCAGTTGAATAAAGACAGTTTATCTCTAATAAAGACATGCTTTACGGATTTACGACTACATTCGAAAGAGATAGCACTGTTCGTAAATGTAAGGATGGACTTACATTTACATTTACATTTACATTTACATCCTCTCAAACCAAGTTACTCTTTTCCGTAAAATCACATCAGATCTGAATTACGGGACTGGACGTAACTCTGTAGTGAAGTTTACGTTTTTGAATGACCATAATAGCAATATCTTGTTAATTGCGAGCTAATCGACCGATGTAGACTCAGTGAGATGTATCTGCGGGAAACATATTTATCCATCTCTCACTTGCGTATATTTGCATGTTTACTCACTAGATGACAGTAGTAATAAACTGACATGTAGTTGTGTGCTTACCACGCAGTTACTTACCACTGTGCATGAAGCATATTACCAGCACTTTCAAGCGCAAACATATATTTTGGTTGGCCGTAAAAGGCAGTTTAGGGTTCGAGCTATTTTGAAACTTGAACTAGCACAATCTAAACGTTTCCCTTCTTAAGTTTCAGTCCTCTAAGACTTCCTTGGATATTCACTTCTTCCAAGTTTGGAAAAGGAGAATATGCAAAGAGTTTTAATCTATGTTTTTAATTTTTTTCTTGGAAGGATTTGGTTATAAATTAAAACTTAAAAATTAAAATATTTTTTTCTTCCGAGACATAGATATTTATACGAAGCACATGTTCTATCTAAGTGAATTACTAATGGATTTTGTGTAACTCAAGTGACCATGTGTAATCAAGTTTACCAAATGAGTTCTAATTTTACTGATTTAAATTTAATAAAACAATGATAGAAAAGTTCTGTCACTTGTCACAGAAAATCAAGTAGAGCACCACTCTTCCTCGTAACTCTACGATTTAATAAACTGTATCTTTCACTAAACTATTTTGAAAGAAGTTGTCAGTCAATTACCAATGATTATTTTGCCAAAATGTTTAAACGTTTATCTTTTTATTCCGTTGGACTACAAGTGCACTTTTGATGTATATTAACATACTTGTTAGAGAACATATGATTTGGTTGAGTTCTGAGCTTTTTCAGCGTCACGATTTGATGAATCCAAAATATTTCTCTTGCTGGCTCGAAGATACTTCTCAGGTCTGACGTAACTATTTTTCATCGTGCTGGGAAAACAGTGAAGTTAGATGAGTGCAGATTGTTGGAACCATAGTGTACTTGGTAGCAGAGTTCTGATGAGCAAAGCTTTTGGATAAGGAATAGAAAAGAATACAGTTGATAAGGGAAGTCTACATTCAGGAATCCTACTATAATTCACTATATATATATATATAGTATAGAGGTCCAGAGAAACTTCATATTGTGTTTCTCGTGATGTACTACTATAAAGTGCACTGATTCAGAATGATGTTATTTAAATCCACATAAACCATGATAATGAAGCGAATAGAAAAAAACCTAGAAAACGTTTAAATCCCGAGTATGAACACAAGTGCTCAGGGTAACCCAGAAGACTTTATTTAGCCAAGTTTGGTTTCAGAGAACTGAGAACTTTAATCGTTATACAGAAAATGTGTCTGGTGATGAAGTATTCATCTCAACTTGGAATCTCTGAAATATAAAATCAAATTATATCTATTCTTTAACTTTACAAGTTATGATTCATCTCAAAACAAACTACTTAGTATCGAAAAAGAAATGTTTACATGAAGAACAAAAAATAATATTTTCTTCAAACTCTTAGTACACTACGAAAAAAAAATACTATTTTATATCATGGTTTTAAACTATACTCAGGGTTTAAGCTACACAAATCTCTGTTCATTTTGGCTTCTCTCGACCACAGCCTCGAATGATAGATTACGTGAGCCAAATCACACCCGACGGAGCTTTGTGTTATACATAAACATTTTCAAGTCTTTTTTAATTAGTTTTCAGTATTTCTTAATATGTTTGCGGTGGTTTAAAGAAATCATTCGGTTTAAGTGAGTTTTGGTCAAGCGTAAGTCACTCTCGGCTAAACATAAACTATTTTTAGAGTGTGATAATCACTACCATTAAACTATAATACTCTAAAAGTGGTAAAGGATAAACCTAAGAATGTTTTAAAATTAATTCGGTGGAATAGCTAATGCTCTTCGTTCTAGGTTGGAAAGTAATCTTTTCACTTTGACGTGTATTTCGCTTCATCTTTAAGCATGCATAATAATTTATGCTATTAATTTATTACCTAACCCTTCCAATCTGACCTTAATATAGACCAAAAGATTAATGTTTATTCGATTTGGAACTCCCGGTCTTGTAGTCCTAGAAATGTGTCTTCACGCGCTGTGGTATGGGTTAAGTTTAAGTCTTGATTTTCTTAACACTTAATATTATTATTATTCTAATATAAAATTATGATATATATATATATATTCTGTGTTAAGAGAAAAAATACAAAGATCTCTTAAGTGTATTTGCATACTTCATGGAAAAATATGGATCCAAAGTGAGTCCCGGATCAAAGAAAAAAAAAAGACTTCCTCCGAAGGCGAGCATTAATCTTCAGAGGTGGTTGGTTGTCGCTTGCTCTTGGGGTTTCTTAGGTTGATTGCCGCTTGCTGTTTGAGATTTTTGACATATCGAGTCGAGAAGAAAATGGTCCGGACGTCATTAAGTGTTTGGTTGGTTCGGGTGGCTGGAACATTTTTAACTTATGCAAGCAATGTGCTCAGAAGGTGACAAGGTGTACTGAAAATGCAAGAACACCAAACTATAACCCGTAAAGGGAGTGCGAGGACCTAATTTCTACACGTACATATGTGGGAGGCTGCTGCAAAACCTGTCATTTTTCGTTCAATATTTAATTTATATATTGTGCCGCATCCACCGAAAGAGGGAGGAGATGAATATATATGCAAGGAAGGGAGAAGATTTGCATCCTTCATAGACAATATCAAAGAGATTCTATTATAGCATGCATGACTCCTCAAGATATATATTTCTTTCGGAAAGAACAATAGCTATAATAAAAAAAAACACCGCTCCAACCTTCGCAATGAAATTTTCTCTTTATTTCAGTTCTTGTCTTCTTGTACACGTTCTTACGAAAAGAACTTGGGATGCATATTTCACCTCGAGGTGACTTTAAAACTGAGAATGCATTCTCATGGTTGGCTCTCTCTAAATATAAGGGATTCTCATGGGATTCTGGAAATATAAATCTTTCCTCTTTTGTATTTATGTTGGATATATCATCCATAGTAGATTATCAAAAATGACATTTGATAAATTATAATTAATTAATAAACTATGATCTTTATATATTAATTTGACAAACCATAACGTTTAAATGATATTGTTAGAAATGCAATTCAACCGTTAGATATCCTAGTAACTGAGATTTTATATTTTTTAATATATAAACGTTTAATATTCAATAATATCTTCTCGATTTTATCTCGGAAAGTGGTTTAGGACTGAGAAGTCATGACTATGGCCATGACCTCCACCACGTATAAAGAAAAGAAGAACGAAATCTAATTTATTTTATGAAAAGATCTGAAAACTGAACTGCGTTTCTAGAAATATTGTTAAAAAGTCATGCCTTGTCAAGTTTACATACAAAAATTATGCTTTATTAGATCTCTATCTGATCATCCACTGAGAGGATGATGTACCATACATAAAACCACTCTAAAATACAAAAGAGAAAAAACTTTATATTCACAATCCTTTCTGCTATATACCAACCACACTTCAACCATAAACCTCCGGAGGTTAATGTTCCATGAAGCATGTCACCTACACATACATTCATGTCTATTATTTTTATTTACGAAAACTCTTGTCTGCAACTCTACCAAGATCCCGACCTTGTAGTTCCAGAAATGCATATTTGCGCACTATGCTTACGGGTTATGCCTAGATTTGACCGTAACTCTGTTTGCTTATTATTTAATATTTATAAAATTATCCAATATTAATTTAATATATATTATTTATAATAGAAACAGTTAAAATCTTTCTTTAGGTTAACTCATTGTCCGTGAATACATAATTTTTTCTAGAGAGATACAACACATGAACCACAGCCAACTCCTCCAAAGATTTTCAGTGCACTTGGGATGCACATATATTATATGAGTAGAGCATTAGTGCAAATAATTGTTTCTGTGTTTTTTACGAGGATGCCATCTCTCTATCTCACCAGGCAATAGAGGCGCAATTACCCAAACGTTCCTTACGCAGTCAAGTTAATACGCATACAAACGAGTAGTACCAGCAAAACAAGGTAGAAGACGAGAGAAATAAAGGAATAAGAAATAAACATATGCAACTGGTCCAAAGCAACGCTCACTTGCAAATAGGGGCAGTAGGAGGCAGAAATTAATTTTTCTTTGGGTCGGCTTTATTGTTTTTACAATGCATCGTTATGTAAAATATTAGTGTCACTTGCCAGCGAGACGCTATGAAGGGATTTTTGATCTTCTACCTGCCTCTCGTTCTACATGTAGCATGTGTCACTTGTAACCGAATCTGCTTTATGACTGCTAAAGTTATCAAATATCTAATATAATTTCAAATTTATGTGTAAACTACACTTGGATGTTGAAAGAACAAAAAACCTATAAATCATGTATGCAGAGTAGCTCTCACGCTAACATAACGACTCACTCTGCGGAGTAACAAAATTTAATTTGAATACTTCTAATAACCTTTTCAAGAGAAAAGATAAAGCATAAATTAAAATGAGTGCATTCGTCCTCTATTCGTAAGAGAGATGAAATATGCACGCTTCTCCTGATAGAATCACAACTGTCTTTGTTTCAAAGTCGAGGTCTGAGCTCGAAATTTATGTCAATGGACAACGAGAAACTCTTTCAGAGAGAAAAGAAACTTTAATTTATTTACTTGGTAACTCAAGAGAATAAGGTATCCTCAGGTAGAAATGAAAAATATGTATGAGGAAGGATGTCACTGGATTCAATCTTCGTTAGAGCAGCAGACGAGAACAATACATGAATCGTTTCCTCATCTGAGAAATTTAGAGAAGTTAGAAAGGTGCACCTCAAAAGGCACGTGATGTTCTCATCTGAAAAGAACTCGTCTACAGAAACACTTACACTTTAATACAATGAATAAATTAACAGAGATGAGTTGAATATATATGCATCCCAAGTGTACTTTTGGTCGGTCAAAAAAATTAAAGAAGTGTAGAAAAAAGTAAAAAATCTAGAAGCGTCACTAGATCAGACACTATAGTGAGAGTGCCATCATGATGTTAGTGAGAATTCTGTAAGTGTTAAAGATAAAATATTTAATATCTTTAAATTAAAATATATAAATATTAAATATTAAACAACAGAGTACATTCCAGATCTTCTCGAGAACACCCATAAGACATGTGGGTCGCAGCACGCACCAAGAAGACTGGACCGCTGTCCTGTCAGAAAATCATTTTTTACTAAATTTAATTTCTCACCTAAACTTCTCTGGAAGAGTTAAGTGATAAATTAACTTTGCATATTCTCCACTTCCAAACATGGAAGAGGTGAGAGCAAGGAAGTCTGTGAGTGAATTTTGATGCGTTCAACCAGAACTTCACAATAACCACGAGAAATAGCGAGACAAAAAAATAATCACTTTCTAAAGAATGAAGATTCAACATGAACTTCAAGAAGAACGTCGACAAATAGACACGAAAACATATGATCACCTCCGGTTGACTATGGTATTGCCAAAAAGAAGTGGAAGAAATTTCTTTGTCTCAAATATTCACTTGCGGTTGGCTATGGTATTACAAAAGAAATGGAAGAAATATTTTCTCTCATTGAGATATTATCCACTTTGATTTAATAAACCTAAATTAAAAGTCTTAATTTAAGCATCTAAACTAAATTCTCTTCTTACATTTTATCTTCCGTTTCTCTTTTCTACGTACACTTGGTCAAAAAAAGATAAAAACTTTTTGCCTCCGATGTTTAATTTACTCTCTCTAGTTTTTACAGTTGACTAGAAAAGAAACTAAAAGCTTCAAGTGCAGTACACGGAGTAATCCTGCAAAAACCATAAAAACATTTAAATGATAAATTTTTTTTTGATTTGCTTTTAGACACTTTTCTCTGTGGAGCTTTCAGCAGCCGTGTGCTGCTGTCTTTGCATAGCAGGAGTATCCCGGTAGGAGTACTTGACCTCAAGCTGCCTGGACCACAAGCGGATGGGGTTGCCAACTGCTATTGTTTGTTAGCGTCAATATTAACATGAAAAGAATAAAATATTAATTTTGATATATTTTAATTTAAAAATAAAGTTTTCATTAACAACAAGTTGCTGTGCCAAGAATGGGATTACGAATGCTATGCATTTTTCAAGACAAGTAATTTTTGAATTTCAGGATTTTGTTACATGAGTAGTTATAGAGAAGGTGTTTACATTACATGTTCCAAGTTAAGTGAAAGTATATTGATGAGAACTTTATATTTTATATTCTTGCATGCAGCATCCAGTTAGGTTAAAATTTTATCAAAAATTTAATATCATGATCATATATTAAATCAAATATAATATATTTGGTTATACACATAGATATGAGGATTCATTAGGAGTATGTGTACACATGCATATTTATATTGTATGCCAGATTGAAGAGATATAATATATATACATATATATATAACTCAAAAAAATACCATCTTTTTTATTTACATACATATTTATTACATATTCAATTTGGAGTTAAAGTTATATATATATATATATATATATTATATGTAAGTCTATGTATGTTGGTATATATACATATTAGAATTATAAAATTGATTATATGTGAAGAATAAAAGATTCTGATATACAATGATAGACATGCCGTCATGGTTGAGAAATATATAAATAATTTCTGAAAATAAATCATTTTATTAAATATATAGATATTTTGTCATGTGAGCTAGACATTATTTCAATGGATAAAATTGATGAAATATGACAAGCCTAGAGCGAAAAACAAGTATGGAGAAAGCCATAAGAACTAATAGAATAAAGATTTAGATGTGATAGATCCATGGTTAAGGCATCCCTTTGGAAGTCAAAGATCTAGAGATCAAATCTCCCTCTTGACATCTGTCTAATATGAGATTTTAGAGCTACATCACAAAAGTTATCTTAGTATGTTGGTGCCTTTGGAGATTATGTTGGATCTTGTGCCTATGGATGAGGACGATATCCTCTTAATAATAGTATGTTGTGCAACGCCTCTGCTGATTTCACGTATCCGAAAGAGGAGATCTTGAGATATTGAAGCTTAATACTCTACTTTGATTCTAAGGCATTTGGAGATAACACCCTCAGTGCAATATGAGTCAATGCATACATATAAAGCTCGTCATAATACGACGTGTGTAAACCTATAAGACAGTGTAGTAACATGTTAGCATCAACGATATTGTGATAATATTAAACTTTGATCCAAAAGGATTTATAATGCTCATAATTTCCATCTAACTTAACTTTTTAATCTAACTTTTATCATTTTAGCTTATCAATCTAAATTAAATTAGCTTGTAAACATCAACTATTAACAATGAAACTCTTCATAAGTTATGTATTTCTTACTAGTTTATTTCACTTCTCATTCTGACCTAACTAAACTTAGAACTAACCAACATATACATGAATATCTCCTATTAAATTTAAATTGCAATTTCTCACTACTTCTCAAGCTAATTCAATATTTTTGTTTGTAAAACTGCTATATAAGAAGACCTGATACTTCTCTCTAGGATAGTCTTAACAACTATATATCACTTTCTGAATTAAATTAACCAAAATTCTCATTTCTTCTCAAAGCTAATGGAATATTTGTAGTATAATATAGTATGAACATATAACAATGAGAACAATACAATCTACAACTATGCCAGAAAAGCTGATTTGGAATAATTTATCAAAATGACCAATTTAATGAAAATAGTTCGAGAGAAGATATAAGCATTTTGACTAGTTCGAGATAAAATATATCTATTTTGAGATAGTTTCAGAGAAAGTAGAACAGTTTTGAGATATTTTGAGAGAAGATATAACCGTTATGAGACTAAGAATAATAGATTTGATCACTAGTACCAATGATCAATGTGAATATGACAATGAGTTGGTTCATAGTAGGAGAACTGATTCATTCCAAAGTAGGAGAATTATGTTGTTTTAAAGTATGAGAATTGAGTTGAGTAGCTGAGTGTGGAACTTACTATTTTGATATAATAAAGTTATATGTATTACCTCACTCATCATACAACACAAACCTCCGTCGATTATCTAAACCGTCTCTTTCATATATTAACTTCGGCTACAACCTATCTACAACAATGCAAAACATAATCATGTAGAAGCATTATCTTACCAAAACAACAGACACGATATGCAAGTACAAGCATTATAATATCAAATAACAAACACGAGAACACTAGTTGTGCTTGAGATCATCCTCTCGAAGGTTAGTTTCTTGCTTCGAGTCAAGATTATCCAACGCTTTCTCTTTCATCAATCTCCATTGTGATCATTATCAAGATCGAGATGATGATAAAAGCGTGAGGGGCACCCGTTTCGACGATCAAAATTATCAAGCGCTTTCTCTTCATCCATCTCCATTGCCATAGTTGTCAAGATTGAAGAGCTAGCAGAGAGCTTGGGGACAAGAGCTTAGACGGTCAAAATTATCCAGTTTTTTTCCTTTCATCCATCTACATTGCTACCACCGTTAACCTTGAAGCGATGATAGAAAGCGTGATGGATCAAAATGCTGATCTATAACGTCATACCTATCTCCACCGTCGTCTGCACTGCACCGCACTACACAAGAAGAATGATCACATTCGGTCCACAATAGTTTGTACCGCACTGCACGAAGAGAACAACAAAGATGATCCGTTTTCTTGTTCTCTTATACGATCTGCTAAATTTGTATTAGCTAATTTCACTTTCACTTTCATTTTAGTAACAAACTGCTATGTTGGATTAGATTTCAAGAAGTGCAGAAGAAGAATTGAAGAAGAAGAATTCTCTGGTTTTTTTGAGCTCCGTCTTATTCACTTTCTCAAAATCTCCACTCAACTACGCAAATGCTTAGCAAACATTCAGTCATAATTAAAAGAAACACATATATCTCCTCTATTTGAACATATTATGCATACTTCTGAGGTGAAATAAATAATTATGCATTCTAAACTACCATGATTCATAAACGTAATATGCATGTAACCTGAACTTCTAAGCGGAAGAAGGAAAAAGACAAGTGATGATGTAAGGAGAAAATTATCACACACCATTGGTTGAAGTCTAATTGACTACTGGTTTTGGAAAAGTATATTTTAGAAAACTAACATATGTTGTCCATTTAGTATTCACAGAGAGAAACGCAAAAGAGCTAAGAAGTGCTTCTTAATTTAATTTATTAAAATTAAATAGCTAAAATTAAAAATCTATTATTAAATTTAGATTTCTTTCTTACACTTGACCTCTGTGATCAAAGAATCTATAAGTGAAGTACGTTTAATGCTCATCTTCCTTGTATAAACACCATTGTTATCAAGAATTAAAATATTCATCTTGTCACCTTTTGATGTATAACCTAACCCTTCCAAGAGGAAGAAAAAAGGTTTGTTAATAAATTGAGCGTGCTCCTCCATCTCGACATGGAGAAGATGATTAATGCATGCAACCTTTAAACCACGAGTATCGATATAAAGGGTTTCTTGGACCTCTAGTCTGGATCTTCCGTAGTCATAATTACTTTGCCCAGCATCCGTCTCGACCTTTGCCCTCCAGGTTGCGGGAGTCTCTCCATCCAATGGAGCAGCCCAGACAAAAGATATACACACCCTTATTCATTCTCTAATCGCCGTTGCTACATTCCTCATCATTTTGTCGAGAGAATACAGTTTCTCGGAGACGTGATCCTACCAAGCACTTCTATTTTCCTAGCAATGGACGGCTCCGCAGACATGCAGAAGCTATTTTTTGTTTGGGTTTGTTTTTTAGGCCTCTTTTCGCTGTGAGGCTTTGTGCAGCTATATGCTGCTGCCCTTTCGCAGCATGAGTCCCCCCGTCAGGAGGACTCGACCTCACAAGACCCGGGCTACAGACGGATGGGGTAGCCAACAAGCTATTGCTTGTTGGCACTATGCTTGGTAGACATGCAAAAGCTATCATCGGCGGAGAAAAGATACCATTCTTGCAATTGGATATTTGATTTGTGTTCTTGTCTGTGATACATGATTCGTTCCTCGTTTCATGTTCATACTCAGATGTTTGTGCAAGAAAGCACCCGATGATGACATGGCAATCTTTCTTACGAGGTCGAAGCCACGATGAACACCACAAGTTGTTCAGATGAAACTGTCGATCAATGGTGGAACCTAGTTAGTCATCGGATATCATTTGTAGAAGGGTGTGACATTGAAGTGCTCACCTGTGAAGTTGTGGTTTCCAACGTGGATAGTGGCTGCCCTTGTATTCTGCAATCAAGAAATTAATCAAGAAGAAGAGTTGCCATTCGAATTCGTTGATGATTTGATAATGTGTATCACCCTTTCTTTATGTCATGCGGCAGAAGAACTGTCGAACCAAAGACTTCTATAGATAGATGTCACGATAGACTGCCGTCTATCATGACATTATGTTTTTGCTGGGATATCAAGTTCGCACATCATTGCCGACAATTCCCGAAGTTGTTGTGAAGTCAGAACTCCACGATCCAGAAGGCATTTATGTTGGCTACAAGCACTGCTAGGTCAAATCTATGACGGTCGATCGATCTAGTAGTGTGTATAAAATCATTCTCGATGTTGTGACAGTTTTAGATTCAGTCATGCATATTGACAAGTATCATAGTAAATGCATTTCAATGCAACTTCATGAAACCAGCTTACGGTGTTCTTGAAGCACAATTACTCTTTCGTATAAAGATTTGCTGAATTTCTTGTTTCTAACATGTATCCTTTCAGTGGATGACGTTTTTGTCCATTTGGAACAAAGTGGATTGAATCTTTTGCGACTGATGTCTTAAGTTTTTCATTTGATCGTCTGAATTGCTCTACTATCTGTTTCTGAATTGCTGCATTATTTATGATTATATGACACCCGAGAGAACGTCAAAAATCCTTACCAAAGTGGATGCTACATCAAACATCACCTTTGCATCATTCGTATATGCGAGTCTCTTCTCGGTTTCTGAAACCAAGATCATACTAGTCACATGTAAACCAAGTGTATTGTGACGCATGGTTTGATTAGTTAGTAGGATAATGAAACCCTTCTTTCAAGGATTAGATCACTGCAGAAACTTGAGGTGTATAGTACTCAAGACTATATTGTTAGAGAATTATACCAGCTATAGATATCAATATCGTGATACGGTCAGCATTTAGTTCACCACACATGTACATTTGGACATGATTAGTTGCATAGTGTTTATAGCTGTAATCTTTGATCAGGTTGGTTCAATTTTGGATTTTAGGGATGTACATGTCTAAATGGTCATTTAGGATCTCTTGAACATAAAAATCAGCAGAGATTATCTCTTTCTCATACACATGATTCCGCAGTAGTGTGCGCTCAGAATCTCATAGTTAAGCCCCGAGAATGAAATTGGGTTGCTGGACTCAGTGATGTGGATCTTGAGAAAGGTAGCAACGATAGTGAAGCCAACATTCGGCAATCACATAATACCTTCATATCTTCCAAATGGAGCAACACATGTACGTGAAGGTAAGTAAACACCATATGCTAACTGAATATTTGCTCGCTGATCCTTTGCTTTCATATGTTACTCCTCTCCTCCAACAGACGAGCAGTCGAGCTTCATGTGATGTCACACACAGAAAAGGTCTTCTTCATTCCCTACTAATCTTTTCATTCCAGTCTAGAGCACTTGCTGCCAATCATGCGTAATGAGAGCCCAACCAATGGATATATTTTGATGCAAAATTGTTTATGACTCTATGATAAGTCTCGCTTATGTAATTTTCTCTTGCATTAGTGTATAACTTCATCTTTGATATAACAATTTACTTTCCAAAAGAGCCTCTACAGCCATGTGCGTAATAGTCCCACATGCATTACATTCTCATGCTTAACCCAACCACAATTACAAAAAACACAACTACAACTACGAAAGACAGTGCCAAGAACCTAGCTATATCTCTATCTAACAATGCAGACAGGTTAGAAGTATAGTCAGCGTTCTAACTCCCATCCTTCGTCACAACATTTTCTAGAGCTAGACAACATCATATCGGGCATCCTACATAATGAATGGCTAGAGCTAGACAACATCCTATCGTGCATCCTACATAATGAATGGACGTCTGCTCAATGAGCTGCAATACTTACTGCAGACAATATCTGCAGTAAGTAGCTCAAGTTTAGAGTCCTCCTGCTCACAGAAAACAACCAACAGAGAAGAGATTAGCACTTCTGTATAATATATAACATGCTAAGTCTTGAACAATGCACAGAGAAATGTAAATCTTACCTCCTCGTTGCAGCTTGAGCAGCGGTATACACCCGTGACTTCAGTTTGTATGTATGTCGTTAGCATCAAGCTCCGAAACTTATAAGGTCATGCTCGCTGCAACACTATCTGTTACTCACCTAACTGTAACTGAGCTGCAACACGCTGCAAAGATTGGATTTATTGCCACTGACAGACAAGTGTCGAACTCGAAGCCACTCTTTCAACTCCTTAATACTGAACAATGAGATATCATTCACTGAGACAACACAGTCAATCTCGCAGTCTCTAGCATGTTTCTTCACCTCCTGCAAGGACTCCAGAACTAAGACATAATAATTTTGCACTTATGCTGGAGCTCTTTCTGTGACATGATGTTCCTTTCGTTCAACAGACTATCAACATTAGGGTTATCATCATGTACAGTTTCCTGAATGATTATCCCTCGCGCTTGCAGAAGGTCCCTTTATTGATCGTCGTTGTCTCTGTTCTCCAATTGTTATTTGCTTCCTTCCTAGTCATGGTAACGTGATACGATTGTCCTCTATACTGATAAAAGGCACTGTAGTCATGATACCCTGATCTGGAACTGTCATGTCGACAGTCAACATATAATACGACAAGTTTTGCATCACTCAAACAAGCATGGTGCACATGAAGTTATTGACGGAAACCAGCCAGTCATATAGTAGGTGGACAAACATGATCGGTATCTTCTCAGCTGGTATCATTGGAAGAAGAGTATCGAGACATGCAAGAGTAGTACATACATGTCTATTATTTCATTTCACACAAGTCAAGAGTTGGTAGGTTGTGGGCATACGCTCTGTTTGAACAGAGTTCTGTCATATTTAGTTTGTCACTCCGTAAGCAAGCTGTTCCCTCACTTATCTGGGAGTTTATAGCATAACTCTCGCCGGATATTCGAATTTGGCTCATGTTCTAATAACAAGTTTGGAACGCAACTTCTCGCAAGCTACAGCACACTCCAATCTACGCTCTTGTTACAGGTGTAATCATATAGAATCCATGTGTATATATTCCTTCTGCTAGAAGTGACTTTGTTAGAAGTTGCTTACAGAATCAATTCACTTCTGACTATTACATGTGGTATGCTGTTCCATTTGTGAGATAGGTGCGGTTGAAACCGCTTCTAGATCTGTTTAAAGAATCTAATGATGATTTCCTGGACACTCAAGCACTCGGTGGAGATGGTCATAGTGATGCTGCGACTGAGGATTTATTTCATGTTTGGAAAACTTTTTTTTCATATTTGTCTAGGTACACTCCGGAGGAATATCTTTTAGCTTTGGGAAGGGTTGCTTCTCACTATATTTTACGTAATAATCCATAGGTGAGCTTTAGGAGTCAGAATATACACTGCAATGGTACGTTCTTTTGTTTCGTCTCATTTTTCATGTTTCGAGACTTGCAGTGGAGGGGGCAGCAGTGCTTGTGCATGTTTGTTCCTGAATTCAAAGAGTAGTGTGAAGTGCAGAAGTGGCACTGAATGTATCTTATGGTAGTTAGGTACTATTTTGTCTTATCTTCACTATTATAGCGTTATACATTGTGGATTCTCTTCTGTTTCATCCATAGCTCATGTGCGTTTGTCATTTCTTTGGTTTATAGATTGTGATCATCGTTCTTAGATAGTTTCAATCATTTTCGCTTGCAAGGTTTCCTACAAGTCCATCTGCCTGTAGCAAGATGAGAACTTTGATCATCCTGAATTTCAGTAGGTGTCAGAATGATTGTCAGTCTTGCTGTTTAAAATTATTGTACTTTCTCTGTTGATACCTTCTCATTAGTTTCAGATACAACCAAGAGGCTCCGTATGAACATGTGAACATGCCTGGTGGAGTCTTGGAGTAGTACAACAGTACCCAGCTGGTGAAGTCTTAGAGTAATATAACAGTACTCAGTTGTTGCCGCGGTAAAGATCCATCCTATCAAGGGACTGTAATCCCACTAGCATAAATCAGATGAAGGCATGTATATGCTAGATGAGGTTTATTATCATCAGATCGTTGAATCATGGTTTCTTAAGTTTTAACAGTTTTCGTTCAGAAAATCAAGAAGTTGTACCACAACCTTATGCTCCGGCAAGAACCTAGCATCTGCAAGTCTATACAGGATCCTAAACTCCAATCCTGAGTAGTAGAGACCTCAAATTTCCAGAATCTTTAATGTTTTTTACTGTCATTGGTTTGTAGCCATTGTCACAGTGGCTACAAACCAGGAAGCTTTTGACATTAACGTTCACAAGCGTCTCTCATAGTCAGTCAATCACTAGGTTCTACACCTAAGCCTTGGCGTCATCACTTTCACTAGAAAAACCATGCAAAGTTAGAGAGGTGTCAAGCTTCAGCCTTGGGTTTAAATGTGTCCTCTATAAAATCTGGTGTAGTGAGGAAAGCTCTTAACAGAACAATCTGAGCATATTACACGAAGAAATATAGAGAGCTGAACGATAGTTTAAGGCGTAATCATCAAGCGATAGAAGAAATGGAAGTGATTTATAGTATACTATGATGCTGATTCGACATCCAGAAAATCATGTGGATATGTATACATAACGCAGTCATCGTTCTTCATCAGAACATCCATGAGAAAGCAAGGCAAATGTGTCAAAAATTCTCAAAATGACCGTGTGGTATGGTTTTTGGTGGTGGAAAAAGTTATTTGAGGAACTGTTGTTATTATTTGTCCTCCTTAGACTGGTTTTCTGTAGATGTTTTATTGCAGTGGTGGTGCAGACATTTCTTGTCCATATGGTCAGAATCCATCAGAGCCATCAGCCATGCTCCTTCCCCACTTGTCAGAATTCTGTCACAACCCAATTCGCTTAGATCTTTGGGGTTTGTCCTCTCATTGTTCACAACTGCTTTATTTTGAGGTTTCTACTTCTAGGTTTTTACTTTTATTGTACGCTACCCTAGCCATCTATATCCTTTAATTGAATTAGACGTCCACTGATACTAAATATCGTAATGTGATCGACAGGAGTTCTGCTGCTGGAAGCAAGAGGACAAGCGTTGAAGATAAATCTTGGTAGAGCGTTGTTATCATACTGACATTACTTGTTTATGTGACATAAAAATGGATGTATGCTTGAGGTCATAGCCTGATCCGTATTATTTTGTATATCTAATTTCTACATGGATATGTATTTTATGTTTCCTTTCGGTATATTCTGATTTGTTTGTTATAGAATCGTATTGAAGTATCTTTTACAATAGTATATTGTATATTTTAGTTGATGTGTTTTAGAGAGAATTTGATTGAATTGTAGTGAGATGATTATATGTTTTTATATGTTTATATTAGTATATATGTTTTATATATAATTAATTAATTAAGTTTTTAATTAAACATGTGTTTAGTGTGTATTGCAGTACTAGTATTCAGAATGGTTGAGGAAAAAAGCGTTCCAGAGTGAATCATGAAAAAGTTAATGAAGAAAAGTTTAAGAAAGTAAATTTTAGAGTTTTGTATTCTAAATCCACGATTTCCTTTTATCACGAATAAACGTAATCTGTAGTGTATCAAAAAGAAGATAAAGTATTGATACATCGTCCAGCAAGAAAGATGAAGTATGTACTACTTCATCTTTGCAGAAGCTTAGTTAGGATAGCAACATGGAAAAAGTTTCGACAAGAAAATTCAAGAAGAGCTTACAGAATATAAGTATGCAACAGAAACAGAAAATTATTAGAAAATGTAATATCGTAGTGGTTTTTTCTTCATGATTACTTGTATTTGTCATTTACTTAATCAATGTTGTCAAATGTATATTCTGATAGTGAGTATTCTTTCAATATTAAAATTTTATTTGAATGATTTATATGATCACAAATTTATATGCAAATTCATACCCCGGAGGCGATTCAGTGAAGGCATGGAAGATTTTGAAAGTTCTATAATCCATCAATGTAACAGAAATTTTGTAAATTTATGTTATTTATTTTGCAAATTTATGTTACTTATTTACTATTTATTATACATATCATTTTCAAACTTTCAATACAAATACTATATATCATATCACTGTACTTAGTGGGACAAAAATATAAACATCTTTTTGTTCTAGAAGGGGTAATGATGTACTGAATGATGCAAGCATCATAGTGGAATAAAATTATATTTATTTTATTCTAGATGGCTCTTTTATCATTCAGTTAAATAGAATGATGATCACTGTACTTAGTGGGATGAAAATATATATTTCTTTTTATTCTAGAAGAGACAATAATTAATTGATGAGAGAATGTAGTGCAATAAGATTATATTAATCTTATTCCAGCCAGCTCTCTCATCATTTGATTGAATATAATGATGATTATTGTACTTGGTGAGATAAAAATATATAGGTAGTCTTTTTATTCTAAAAGGGATAATGACTATAGATCAACAAAAGAATGGAATGAAAATAAATTATTTTTATTTTATTCAAGATGGTTGGTTTTGTTATTCAATTTTTGATCAATTATATTAATAATATATGTTGTACACAGAACGTAGATGTTTAATATTCTAGAAAAAATGAAATGTATATTGTATTCATATTTTACTGTGTTAGTGGTGGTCATGTATATTTCTTTGTTACATGATGTTTAAACGTCCTATCATTAATACAAAGTTGATGACTCTAGCAAAGAGAAGGTTGATCGAAACCAAAGCTTGGAAAAACCATGATACTTTATATTTGGAGCATTTGAATCATAATGGTCATTTCACTTCTTATTGAAGTTTGACATAACTGGGTGGTACCAGAAAACATCTCTGTGAGAAATTTTCATGAATAGTTGAGCGCTATAGCGATGGAAGTTATTTATAGGAGTTCTTTTATACGTCATAAAAAGATAATGTGCAGTAATATTAAGAATATGACCTTGTGTATAATTGCTAACTTTGTTAATCAATATGCATTAGTGTGTTCGGAAATAGATCATGATTTTGATGCAATACAGTTCTAATCAAATCATTTGGATTCAGTTTATTGATCTTCATACAAGAACACTAACTAGACAAAAACATCAAGATAGTATAAATAATATAGAATATATTTCAAATCTCTCAATAACTTTTAGTTAATAAATATAACAAAAATATCATAATTACAAGAACCCAAGCTCTAAGTTCAACAAGCATTAACAATAACTATTCATAGGTCACAAAGATTAACAACATTCACTTTACTATTACTTAAAAATAATCAAAATAATTTTAAAACTTTTATATGAAGTTGAATTTTTATCTAAACAAAAAAATGTGTGTGACGCGCTAAAGCTACATACTACATATGTCATTAGCCAAAACATATGCGACCAAATTTAAACTAGGCACAGCAGCTAAGGTTTTTGTCAAGGGTGGCAGAGACCTGTCAAAACCAATACTGCAGTGATCTTAAATAAAAGACCTACAGCGATAAATAAAATTCCCCTAAAGATGGAATTTGCACCTATTTTTATCTATTTAGTAATCAGTTTGCTACTTTCTTTGATCTTGATTGGTGTTTCTTTTTCAAACAATAATTTATAGAAGAACTTTTGTTCAGCTTGATCTGTTTGTAACCTATTTTTTTATAGAATTTCACAATTCCAATAGGCCACATGAGGTGTATAATGCATAGCTAAGAAAACACCGTCAATTATGTTTCTCTCCTAATCATAGAAATCGACATCAATTAACATATACAATATTATCCATAATAAAAGATCCACATAATTTATATTTACTAGAACCCGTTGAAACATCATCATATTATTGTTGATAAGAAAATACACAAGAAAGGCACCGCTTAAATATAATCTCAAAATGAAATTTATTTCTTTGTGATATACATTTGTACACTTCACAAATTACATATACGTTAGTCCAATATCTAAACACAAAATCCTTCCAAATATTTTGAGGATATTAAAACAGATCACCAACTACAACTCTCATATGTTTCAGGTCAAAGTGAAACATTAATCAAACATTTGCACTCTATTAAATATTTTATCTACAAGGATAAGTTACAATATATCCATACTTATACTTATAGAGATTTATTATTATTACATCAATCAACAGTGAAACTATCTTCTTCTATCATTTATGGATCAAATATCATAGAAATTATTTCAATACATTCTAATATCAACACTTCTGGTGCACTTGATATCACAACTCTTTATAAATCATCTCCTTATATGTTTCTTACTGAACTCCTCTGTTAATTACATCCTGCCATAATAAATAACTTCACTAACATTCCTTCAATCCTCATAGGTGATTTTAACATAAGGACGTTTGTAATCAAGAATCTTCAGATAAAATATTTACAGTCTTTCATGAGGGTCATAATTTCTTCTTTGTATTTTCTCAATCATCACTTAAATAACATACACATTTAGATCATATATGGATAATTTTTTCATAATATAATAATTTTGTTTCAGCAATTTATCATATCATGATCTGATCTTCATTGTATACAAAAAAATCATCATATGTGAATTTTTTGTTCTAGCACAAATGCATAGCCTTGCTCTCCAGATAATACCGAAGCATGTCCATTAATTTATTATCCAGAAAGTTTAGATAGTAAATTAATGACATTTGATATCACAAAAGTTTAGATAGTAAATTAAAGGTATTTGATACCAAGATCCCAGCCTTGTAGTTTCAGAAGTGCATATTTGCGCACTATGCTTACGGGTTAGGTCTAGATTTGACCGTAACTCTTTTGCTTATAATTTAATATATATTATTTATAATTAAAATATAACAATTTTTCTTTAGGTTAACTCATTGTCTGCGAATACATAATATTTTCTAGAGAGATACGACACATGAACCACAGCCAACCCCTCCAAAGATTTTCACTCCATTCGGTTTCTCTTTTTGTACACGTTCTTAGTGCAGTGCACTTGGGATGCACATATATTATATAAGCATCTGTGTCTAGTGCATTAGTGCAAATAATTGTGTTTGTTATTTCTACGAGGATTTCATCTCTCTATTCCATCAGGCAATAGAGGCGCAATTGCCCAAACTTTCCTTATGCAGTCAAGTTAATATGCATACTAACGAGTAGTATCAGCAGGACACGGTAGAAGACGAGAGAAATAAGGGAATCAGAAATAAAAATATGTGACTGGTCCAAAGCAAAGTTCACTTCAAACAGGAGCAGTGGGACGAAGAAACTGAATTTTCTCTGGGTCGGCTTTTGTTGTTTTCATAGCACATCGCTATGTAAAATATTAGTGTCACTTGCCAGCGAGACGCTATGAAAGGATTTCTGATCTTCTACCTGCCTCTTGTTCTACATGTAGCATGTGTCACTTGCAACCGAATATGCTTTATGACTGCTAAAGTTATCACATGTTTAAATTTATTTCAAATTTCAAAACACTTGGATGTTGAAAGAACAAAAACCCATAAATCATGTAGGAAGAGCAGCTCTCACGCTAACATAATGACTCACTATGCGGAGTAACAAAATCTAATTTGAATACTTTTAATTTATAGTCTAACTTTTTCAAGAGAAAAGATAAGGCATAAATAAAGGCGTGCATTATTCCTCTATTCATAACTTGAAAGAGATGAAATATGCACGCTTCTCTTGATAGAATCACAACCGTCTTTGTTTAAAAGTTGAGGTCTGAGCTCAAATTGTATGTCGATGGACTACAAGAAACTCTTTCAGAGAGAAAAGAAACTTTAATTTATTTACTTGGTAACTCTGGAGAATAAAGCATCCTCAGGTAAAAATGAAAAGGAAATATATATGAGAAGGATGTCACTGTATGCAATCTCCATTAGAGCAGCAGAGGAGGACAATAATGATTCGTTTCCTCATCTGAGAAATTTAGAGAAGTTAGAGGGGTGCACCTGAGGACTCACGTGATGTTCTCATCTGAAAAGAACTCGTCTACAAAAAAGCTTACACTTTAATACAACGAATGAATTAACAGATATAAGTTGAATAGATATACATCCAAATTGTACTTTTGGTCGGTCAGAAAAAAAACGACAAACGTAGAGAAAAGTAAAAAATCTGGAAGCGTCACTGGCCCGGACACTATAGTGAGAGTGCCATCATGGTGTTAGTAGGAATTCTATAAGTGTTAAAGATAAAATATTCAATATTTTTAAATTGAATTATATAATTATTAAAATATTATATATTAAACAGTAGAGTACATTCTAGATCTTCTAGATCTAGAATGTACTCTACTAGAAAACCTAGAAATAAAACCCATAAGACATGTGGGTTGCAACAAGCAACCATAAAACTGGACCGCTGTCTTGTCAGATAATCATTTTTCTACTGAGTTTAATTTCTCATCTAAACTTTTCTGCTGGAAGAGTTAGGTGATAAATTAAACTCCTTAGCATATTCTCCACTCCAAACATGGAAGAGGTGAAGATATTCACCTATGTATACTGAAGTGTACATGGGTGTATTAATTGACGTTGTAACTCTTCTGACGGGAAGGGTTAAAACGTTAATTAATGTCCTCGATAAAGGGCACTATTTTCCATTACTGCTCCGGACTTATATCCCCAGGAGCGCAGCAACCCACTTTTCACTTATGGGTTCTCTTCAGATGAGTTGGCTACTCCGAGACTGATTAACATATAAAATTTATAAAATTAATTTAATTTTCTATGATAGCTTAGTAAAATAAATTTATATAACACTTACACTTTTTCCGATAAGAGAAAACAAAATTCATTGTACAAGGCAATGGGGAAGGATATTCTCCACTCCTAACATGGAAAAGGTGAGAGCAAGGAAGTCTGGAAGTGAATTTGGATGTGTTCAACATGAACTTCACAATAACCACGAGAAATAGCGAGAGAAAAAAATAATCACTTTCCAAAGAATGAAGATTCAACATGAACTTCAAAAAGAACGTCGACAAATAGAGACGAAAACATATGATCACCTGCGGTTGACTATGGTATTGCCAAAAAGAAGTGGAAGAAATTTCTTTGTCTCAAATATTCACTTGCGGTTGGCTATGGTATTACAAAAGAAATGGAACAAATATTTCCGCTCATTATTGATTTGAGAGGAAATATTTATATAATAAACATAAAATTAGAAGTCTTAATTTAAGCATCTAAACTAAAATTCTCTTCTTACATTTTATCTTCCTTTTCTCTTTTCTACGTACACTTGTCAAAAAAAATTTTGCCTCCGGTGTTTAATTTACTCTCTCTAGTTTTTACAGTTAACTAGAAAAGAAACTAAAAGCTACAAGTGCAGTGGACGGAGTAATCCTGCAAAAACCATAAAAACAGTTAAATGATTTTTTTTTGTTTTGATTTGTTTTTCGACACTTTTCTCAGTGGGGCTTTCGGCAGCCGTGTGCTGCTGTCTTTGCATAGCAGGAGTATCCAGGTAGGGGAGTACTTGACCTCAAGCTGCCCGAACCACAAGCGGATGAGGTTGCCAACTGCTATTGTTTGTTAGCGTAAATATAATTTACATGAAAAGAATAAAAATGTATAATTTTGATATATTTAATTTATAAATAATTTTTTTCATTAACAACAAATTGCTTGTTCTGCGATGGATTATGAATGCTATGCATTTTTCAAGACAAGTAATTTTTGAATTTCAGTACTTTGTTACATGGGCAGTTATAGAAAAGGTGTTTATGTTACATTTTCCAAGTAAGTGAAAAGTATATTGATGAGACCTTCTTATTTTATATTCTTACATGCATCCGGTTGGGTTAAAGTTTTGTCAAAAATTTAATATCATGATTAGATATTAAATTAAATATAATAATATGTTTTATTCACATAGATATGATGATTCATTAGGAGTATGTGTATACATGCATATTTATCTTGTATGCAAGAGTGAAGAGTTATAGTATATATATATATAGCTCAAATATAATATCATTATTTATTTATTTATTTATTTATTATATATTCAATTTGGAGTTAATGTATATATATATATATTAGAATTGTAAAATTAATTGTACATAAAAAATAATAAATTATGATATACAATGATAGATACATTGTCATGGTTGAGAAATATAAAAATAATTTCTAAAAATAAATTATTTTATGGAATATATAGAGATTTTGTAATGTGAGCTGGATACTATTTCAATTGACAAAACTGATGAAATATGGCAAGACTAGAGCGAAGAACAAGTATGGAGAAAGCCATAAGAACTAAGAGAATAAAGATTTAGATGTGATAGATCCATGGTTAAGGCATCCCTTTGGAAGCCAAAGATCTAGAGTTCAAATCTCCTTCTTGACGTCTGTCTAATACGTTGCTTTAAAGCTGCATCACAAAAGTTATCATAGTATGTTGGTGCCTTTGGGGATTATCTTGGACCTTGTGTCTATGGACGAGGACAATATCCTCTTAATAATAGCATGTTGTGCAACACCTCTACTTATTACACGCATCCTGAAGAGGAGATCTCTACGTATTGAAGCTTAATTCTCTGCTTTGATTCTAAGGCATTTCGAGATAACTCTCTCAGTGCAATATGAATCAATGCGTACATATAAAGCTCCTCATAATACGACGTGTATCAATCTATAAGACCGTGTAGTAACGCGTTAGCATCAATAGTACTGGGATAATTTATTATTAAAATTTTGATCCAAAAAGATCTATAATGCTACTAATTTCCATCTAACTTAACTTTTAACTTAACTAACTTAACTTTTAATCTAACTTTTATCATTCTAGCTTATCAATCTAAATTAAATTAGCTCGTAAACTTCAACTATAAACAATGAAACTCCGCATAAGTTATGTATTTCTTACTAGTTTATTTCACTTCTCATTCTAATGTAACTAAACTTAGAACTAACCAACATACATGAATGTCTCTATTAAACTTAAATTTCAACTTCTCAATATTTCTCAAAGCTAATTCAATATTCGTGTTTATAAAAGCATGCTATATAAGAAGACCTGATACTTCTCTCTAAGATAGTCCTAACAACTATATATCACTTTCTGAATTAAGTTAACTGAAATTCTCATTTCTTCTCAAAGCTAATGGAATATTTGTAGTATGATATAGTATGAACATATAACAATAGTTTTCGTGAGGAAAACCAACAATACAATCTACAACTAGGTCAGAAAAGCTGATTTAGAATAATTTATCAAAATGATCAATTTAATGAAAATAGTTCGAGAGAAGATATAAGCATTTTGACTAGTTCGAGAAAAAATATATCGATTTTGAGATAGTTTCAGAGAAAGTAGAACAGTTTTGAGATAGTTTGAGAGAAGATATAACCGTTATGAGAATAAGAATAATAGATTTGATCATTGGTACCAATGATTATTGTGAAATATGATACTGAGTTGGTTCATAGTAGGTGAAGTGAGCTCATTCCAAAGAATGAGAATTATATTGTTTTTAAGTATGAGAATTGAGTTGAGTAGCTGAATGTGCAGAACTTACTGTTTTGATATAATAAGGTTATATGTATTGCATCACTCACCATGCAACACAAAAATTTGTCCATTATCTAAATCGTCTCTTTCATATATTAACTTCGGCTACAACCTATTCTACAACAATGCAAAACATAATCATGTAGAAGCATGATCCTACCAAAACAACAGACACGAGATGCAAGTACAAGCATCAAAGTATCAAACAACATACACGAGAAATTATATTTAACACTGTTTGTGCTTTCGACCATCATCTCGAAGGTTAAGTTTTCTTGCTTCGAGTCAGAATTATCTAACACTTTCTCGTTCGTCAATCTCCATTGATCATTATCAAGATTGAGATGATGAGAAAAGCGTGAGGACACCGTTCTGACGATCGAAATTATCAAACTCTTTCTCTTTCATCCATCTCTATTGCGATAGTTGCCAAGATTGAAGCGCTAGTAGAGAGCGTGAGAACAAGAGCTTAGACGATCAACACTTTCTCTTTCATCCATCTCCATTGCTGCCACTATTAACCTTGAAGCGATGGTAGAAAGCATGACGGATCAAAAGAATCCATCTGTAACATCACACATACCTCCACCATTGTTTGCATTGCACCGCACTACACGAGGAGAATGATCATATTCGTTCCACAATAGTTTGTACCGCACTGCACAAGGAGACCGACAAAGACGATTCTTTTTCTTTGTTCTCTTATACGTTCTGTCAAATTTTTATTTGCTGATTCCACCTTCATATTCATTTTAGTAACAAACTGCCACGTTGGATTACATTTCAAGAAGTGAATTCCTCCTCTGGCTTTTTTGAGCTCTGTCTTATTCACTTTCTCAAAACCTTCACTCAACTATGCAAATGCCTAGGAAAAATTTAGTCATAGTTAAAAGAAACACATATACCTCCTCCATTTGAACATATATGCATACTTCTCAGGTGAAATAAATAATTATGCATTCTAAACTACCACGATGCATAAATACAATATGCATGTAACATGAACTTCTACGCAGAAAAGGAAAAAGACAAGTGATGATGTAAGGAGAAAATTATCACACACCGTTGGTTGAAGTCTACTTGAGTAGTGGTTTTGGAAAAATACATCTTAGAAAAACTACATATGTTGTACATTTAATATTCACAGAGAGAAACGCAAAGAGCTAAGAAGTGGTATAATTTAATTTAATTAAAATTAAGTAGCTAAAATTAAAAGTCTAGTATTAAATCTAGATTTCTTTCTTAAACTTGACAGCTGTGATCAAAGAATCTATAAGTGAAGTATGTTTAATGCTAACCTTCCTCGTATAAACACCATTGCTATCACAAATTAAAACATTCATCTTTTCACCTTTTGATTTATAACATAACCCTTCCAAGAGGAAGAGGAAAAGTTTCTTAATAAATTGAGCATGCTCCTCCATCTGAACATGAAGGAGGTGATTAATGCATGCAACCTTTAAACCACAAGTATCGGTATAAAAGATATAAAAGGTTCCTTAGACCTCTAGTTTGGAACTCTTGGAGTCATAGTTACTCTGCCGATCATCTGTCTCGACCTTTGCCCTCCGGGTTGCAGAAGCCTCTCCATCCAATGGAGCAACCCAGACAAAAATTCTACACGCCCTTATTCATTCTCCAATCGCCGTTGTTACATACTTCATCATTTTGTCGAGAGAATAAAATTTCTCGGAGATGTGGTCCTACCAAGCACTTCACTTTTCTTGACAATAGACGGCTTCGGAGACATGTAGAAGCCATCATCGGCAGAGAAAAGATACCATTTCTGCAATTGGATATTCGTGATGGGAAGCAGACATTCCTCACACAACAACATCCCACGTGTCTCCTTATCACCTTCACAACTTCAAGCTTGTCAATCTCTATAAGAATAGGTATGCTCATTGTCTGTGCGTTGTTCTGGGCAGTCCGGAGGTTCATAATATGCAAAGAAGTCAATCGTTCTCGTCACATGAAAAACACCGGTTCCTACAAAGGTTCAAGTCTTTTATTATGATTCTTATGTATAAGACATACAATGTCCTCTGTTAAAGTCAACACCATCCAAGGAAGACGAGACACCATTAGCCGTTTCATTTACTCGGCTCCATTGTTCTATCAGATCTTGCGGCTGGAGCCACTGTTCTATCGGACCACTGCTTGAAACACCGTTGCTACTATCGCTGGAGTTCTTGGCGATTGTGCGCTATTGTGGTAGCGTGCATTGGACTCACTCCGGACCTTCTTTGGGCTTTTTGTTGTATAAGGGCAGTCTTGTGAAGAAAACATCTACTATTGTTGCTTCGTGTTAATTTTGCTCTCGTGGCAACGACCATCCGAGTTAGTTCGCACGTTCTTTGGACCTCTCGTGTTGTTGTGGCAGTAGCCACTATTTTCTATCGGGTCATTGCTACGGGCACTGCTACTCGTAGTCTATTGTGGAGATTGTGTACGATCAGATACACTTTGGAGGTTCTCTTCGCTGCTAGAGATCGCAAGATTCTACTATCGGGCCGTTGGTGTGAGAGTTCATATTATCGTCACTTTTGCTCAATGCCGCGATCAAAAGAACAATTTTGTGTTTTTGTTTTGTATCATTTTTCTACTGCAGTTGTACTGCTACATCGAACACTTGATGTTGTTCTTTCTCTTTGACGGTGGACTTTTCTTCTGTCCAATCGTGCATTCTATGATTTGGTGTTCAACTTGCACTATGTCGGGATGTTCTCACCTTCCACAATGTCTAGTGGACTCTTGATTTGCTTTCTCGCTTCGGTCCATTTTCATTCCATCGTTTGCAAAACTTGATTGCATGCTTTTCTTCCACGTTATTATTCCTTTCGCAGATAGGAGCTTTCTACATATATCATCCAGGATCGTGCTGGAGCTTTTTCATGCACATTGCCGTTGTCAAACTCCAAGAAGTCCTTTTATTCTCTTCTCGCACATTGTCTCTTTTTCCTTTCTTTCCAATGTGTATAACTACAAAAAGTCTTGCAACTCGTCTGGGCACACTGCCTCAGTAGATGATGAATTCATGGAGTCCATTCCTGTCACTCCCATAGCATAGCCTGTTGGTCCAACACAACCACAAGAGTCTAACTATACAGACAAGCCTGAACTCAGCTTTGATCAATTCGAAGTTGTTTGTAATCACGATATAACTTACCGTGTAATCTGGACCGATTTCAAAGATCTAGCACCTCACTTCCTTACAGTCTATACTAAAGACATCAGATATCGAGCTCTATCGTCACAGAAGTTATGTTTAAACAGATTTTTATTTTTGTCTAATTCCCCCTGAATTTCTTCTGCTAGGGCTCGACTATGTTCTGAACTTTTTCCACTACAGTTGGACCTGAAAAAACTGATCTTTATAAAAGTGATAACTTCTCAAGAATGAACTTTTAAATTAGATCATTCTCAAGAATGATCTAATATTGATCCACCGTAAACATTTTCCACTACAGTGAGAAAAGTTTACGGTGGATCAACTACGTCTTGTATTTTCTCCTTTCACTAGTTAGAAAGTTTAGGTGCTTCAAGTTTCATCTGTTGGGAATTCAAGCCGATTAAAGAGTTTCCTCGTCTAATTCCCCCTGAATTTCTTCTGCTAGGGCTCGACTATGTTCTGAACTTTTTCCACTACAGTTGGACCTGACAAAACTGATCTTTATAAAAGTGATAACTTCTCAAGAATGAACTTTTAAATTAGATCATTCTCAAGAATGATCTAATATTGATCCACCGTAAACATTTTCCACTACAGTGGGAAAAGTTTACGGTGGATCAACTACGTCTTGTATTTTCTCCTTTCACTAGTTAGAAAGTTTAGGTGCTTCAAGTTTCATCTGTTGGGAAGTCAAGCCGATTAAAGCGTTTCCTCGTGGAGAGATGGAACAGACACCTGAAGGTTGATTTTGAGCATTAAATGAGTCGGATTCAGAACTACGAGTCATGTTCCCAGATGTTGTTCATACACTCACTTCGACAATGAACTATCTTTCCGTGATCAAGCCCCATTTCAAACAAAACTTATCTGATGAAGGAAGACGTATCCGATAGAAGGGGGATTTCTCTACTGTAAAAAGGGAGTTTAGATATGCAACTCAAAGCACATTGTCAAGCTTTCGGGTAGAGTGTTTTCTTGAGCATGCACTAGTCTCTATCCTCGTGAACTGATGAGAACATCAACTGGAGCTCGACAAAAATTTGGAAAGTAAACAACTCCACAAACACAAAAGACTAGAAATTTGTCTCAGATCTTTCTCCAAGCTTCCCAAAACTTTCCTAGCCCAGTAAACTATGCATACACCACAGAACTATTGGCCTCCCTCTGGTTTCCTTGCAACTACTACGGTAGTCATGATCAACTCTTGCCACCAGATCAGTCACGAATCTCTTCAAGAAATTTCATGTACTCTTTGAACTAACTTAAGATACATATTCAGTTGTCAAGTGTAATGAAAGGGTATTCAAGGCAAATACAACGGAGTCGGGAGAAGGATCTTTTGAAGGAGGTGCGTGCATCTTTAGTCGAGGTCGAGGTTTGCTGAACTTATCGAAGAGAAAATAGTGAAGCTAACTGATTACTTCTATGACAAAGCATTCTGAAAAATCACAGTATTGACAGTGAAAGCATAAGCGTACTGGTAGAGATTTCACAAAGTCCACCAGACCAGTACGCTTGTGGTCATTTCTCAAAGTTCTCATGTTCTCATGAAGCTTGAGACAGTGATTCTTCAATTTGTTCATTGACCGGAACTTTGCAGTCAAAGTCGAAAGTCATGACACGAAAGTCGAAAAGAATCAAATGTCACTTAAAACTAAATGAGAAAGCAGAATCATTTTCCAATGATGACCATATGTGGTGTAACAGTTCTAGGTTATCAATACGCGATGAGGACATGTTCTGGGCACAGTTATTGTAGAGCAGAAATCGAACGGTGAGTAGAACATGCTTTCAGTTGACGAGTAACAAAGTTTTGTTTTGTATTATGCATCTGATACTGAATTCACATAGCCATGCCGTCACCCTACGGAATCTTAGAAGACAAGTGATAGCTGTTAGTTCCAGCTGATGTGAGCGCTTGCTTCCTGATTTATGATTACGAAGAAAACTCTATGCACTACAAGGATGAAACCCTTGACTCTAAGCAGCGTGATGAGCAACACTCTGCACTGACTGATATTATTGATAGTTATAGGAGTGAAAATACCCACGTGGACGTAAGTAACATATTGAGTTACATGCTTCAAGTCATTAATTGGAGTGAATCTTTGTACTCTAGATCTGTTGCTTTTCTCTGCTTGCAATCATGAACTATTTTTTTTTTTCTTTTTATTTATTTGTGCTTGATCCTGAAACACATACTAGTGCTGCCTGGGATGAGTCTCATAGTGTGGATACTGAGGTTATAAGCTTTGTGGACGTTCAGTACAAGTTATTGGGCGAGCATGTGAAACCAGACGACCTCAGGTTGACCAATCCTCAAGAATACCCGTCGTCTAATCTCAAGTGCTCGCCCAATAAAGAATGTATGTACTAAATATTTATACTCAATATTGTGACTTTCAGAAACTAATAATGAATTACGATGTGAATTATATCTCGTACATTGAAGTTGACATGCAAAACATCACTTCATAAGTGATAACGAGGAGAAGGTTTCTCGATTACACTGAAAATCCATTCCCTAGCTCCTATAAATTTCTGAACATGAAACTAATTGAATCTAGGCTTAGACAACACGTACCAAGTCCTTCTTTCTGATTTATCACCTACTCGTTTAGTCCGCATTATCCATGTATACCTGTCACTTCTCCAGAAGTATATGCAGTAGTATGCTTCATCCCCTTCATGATCACATACACACATACTTGTTGTAGAATCTCCGCACACCTTTTCTTTTATGAAAGGCGAGCCTGAGTAAGCGGAAGAGACACAAAATCAAAACCAGTATACAAATGGATCCTCCAACGCCTAAGGTGCCTACAGTGAGGCCTCCATGGTTCCAAGACCCTTCATCTGGTATTACGGCTATGGAAGCGGACGCAAAAGCCACGAGAATGGCGACCATCGACAGAATTAAAAGTCCCACCGTCAGAGTCACAGTCCTCCGAATGAGCTTCAACTCGTCGAGAATCGACTCTTGAGGCATGGGCAATGATGGGGTCAAAGACAACATGATCGCCGCCAAAGCCAAATAGAAGGCCAAAGTGTTGCACACTATGAAAATCCGCACGGATAGAACGCCCACTTGCATTTTGGTGATCAGACCTTCAGAATATCCCATAGGAGGTTGCAGAGGACCCACGTATGACGCCGTGACAACAAGGGCTGCCGTCACCGATATAGCATTCGCTGCAGCATTTAAACTTGTTCTGGCTTCTTGAGTTTCTTTTGACACCTTGTCGTACCACCATGCGGTGTACTCTGACGAAGCTTTGGGGCCTGGATCTGCCATTCTTTTGGCTCGATTGGTCTGCCATAAGTCGATCCCCGCTTGAAGCAACAAATTTATACAACCTTGTCTTCTACTTTCTATCATTCGTTCTTCAATAGACAAGGAAGACTCCACTTGATATGAAGTGCCAATACGTCTATCAGGAATCTCACAAAAGTCTGCCAACGAGTGTGGAAACTGGAGTGGAGCTTCAAAGTGGGTGGCGAGATGCAATGCAGTATTACCGTCGCGATCTTGAACCAAAGGATCAAACTTTCCAGTTGCCAAAATGGTTCTGATCCCATGAGGGTCTCCCGCCGCGGCAGCAGCATGAAGAACAGAAGTGTACTTTGTCGACCTGTTATCCTTAGGCGGTAAAGACAAATTGTTGAGTCTGGAAGGATCATAGATCTTGTCATCCTGCACATAAAATACAGTTTATCGACTTCAAAAGAATGTTAACCGTTACAAAGGAAATATTTCTGATACTTTTCGGAATATCTCATCTAATGCAGTATATGATGTAAAGTATAGAGTTGATAATAGAGCTTCCCCTCCATGCAACAATCCCAATATTAACGGATGATTATCGTCCTCTTGATGTAAACAAAAACAATTAATTAACTGGTACGAGTTTTCTAACCAACGTAATTCCCTTACTAAGGAAAATCTTCCATTCGAACTGAAAGTAACTCTTTTACTATGAAAATCTCCCGCAATTCGTATTAAATAGGAACGTAGAAAGTTTAGTATGCTTGAAAGTAGAAGGGAATCCGGGCCGAGGCCGTAAAAGAGAGAGCAGCGTAACTTGGTTTGATATGTTGTATGTGCAGATCGTAGCATCAGGGGAGAACGTCATCTCAATGAAATAGACAACTACGCTATGGATAGCAAATTCAGCAAAAAGAGAAATGCATTTAGTTCTCTACAAACTGAACTCTTTCATTGACGTAATAAGTAGAACAAGAGAATACTTCTATTACTGCTGATATCAACTTCAGAAAAAGATGAATAATACTTACGTCGGCCAGTATCTGCAGAGTTGTCGTATCACCCACGTAAGCAGCCCAGTCCAGCCATGTCAGCACGGGGGAATGAAACGTCGGACATTTGATGACTTGGCTGATGGAGAGATCACCCTCAAAATGCTCTGTATATATAGATGTTAGCCATGACTGGTACTTATTCGAAATGTGGGGACTGCGGATGATGACGTGGAGGACGTGTGTGGCGAGTTTATGGAAGACCGGATCTGGCGAGTAGTGATTCACGGTAGACACTGCCCTTACATCTGCCTGCCAGACGCGGCCTTTAAACTGCCAATGCCCACATTTCCTGCTTGTGTCCTTCAAACTATCTACTATCGTTGCTTTGTTTTTTAGAAGTTGGCTTGCTCTAGTCATGTGGCCTAGTGCCAACGCAACGTAAAGCGGCGTCCTTCCCGCGCTATCATGCACGTTGATGTAATTTGCTATTTCATCTACATCTCCTTTAAGTATCTCCTGAATCCAAATGTAACCTCCCCCTCGTACCATGTGATGCATTGCATAGCCACGTGTGTCCTTGATTCCAAGGAGGTATTTCCTGAAAGAGATTCCTTTTCCCGAGTTACTAAAGGCTTCTAACATTCTCTGTCGCATTTCAATTCTTTTATCTTCTAACATTTTCTGTCGCATTTCGATTCTTTTAGTTTCTAATCTATGCCTATGGTTACTCTGATCGTTATCAAAGGAACCATAGGCATATGCCCCATAAGAGGAATCATAGAGAGATACCTGATATTCCCGACTGATAGAGAAACAAGCGAGGAAAAGGAACTCTTCTAGAGGTAAAAAGCGACTTGTCAGCTCCCATTCTTGCGTCCATTCAGGATAAATTTTATCCGCAAGCTGGTGCTCTAGCTGCATGGGGCCGGAAGTAGCTGGAGTGACCTGAGAATCTGTCGCTCTCTGCTGTTCACTGGTAGACACCTTGGACGCAGCGTGGGGTTGCTCACTGACCGTTTTCAACTTATGAACACTTCTGACGTCTATCGGATCGGGGACGGGAAAACACTTTTCAATGATCTCGCACAGCAGTCCTCTTTCTTCTTCATGGCGATCAGGCGAAGAATTCGAGTCTCCCGTTTCTTCCAATTCGTATCCGATGAAACGAACGACATCTTTATAAGGATGAGGGACATCTTTATCAAGATGAGGGTGATCAAACAGGCCATCAACCTGCAGAACTGCTTCCGCGAGAAGTGTATTGATAGCTGCATCCCCTTGTATCACTGCCATCGCAAAAACATCTAAACCGCTAACATCGCTCCACATCGCAACTCTACCATCATCCTTCGCCTCGAGGAGGTCCCTGAAGCTAGCCAAGTCAAGGCCATAGACGTCCTTACTATGAAGGTCAGCTGTCATAGCGTGAGAATCAACTGTAGACCTTGATCTAAAGTCTTCTGTATCCTCCCCAGGATTTTCAACCTCCGACCGTAATGAAAATCCTCGATCGAGGAAAGACGCATCCTTGTAGAGATGTTTGAACTTTCGCAAAATTTCGAGAACTAAACTATACCAATTGTGTCTCATAGCCAAGTGCAGTACATTGCACCCACGATCCTGGATGGTCAACAGACGAGGTTCTTGTCTCAGAAGAGTCATTAATTGGTACCCATCTGTCTTCCAGCAGGCATCAGTCCACTCGGCTTGTAGAGGTATTTCTGCCATTCTCGGACTTTAGTACACAAGCAGCCGATTACGTGCTTGTAAATACTCAGAGCGGCGAGGCTTGACCAGCTGCAAGAATGGCGGCAATCGCCAGCATGAATGTACAAACAGGAAATTTGTACTCGCCTTTTGTCACTCATATGTCGCTAGAAGGAGCTCTACGAACTCTGGGAATTCGCTGAAACTTCCACGACTTCACAAAGTCGCTACAGTCGAGTCCTCAACTCGCAGGTTTCTCGGGCCAGCTGCTCATGCACTTGCTTCTCCGACTCAATCAGGACGCTTTCCTAAGGAGGATCAAGTGAACAACATCCGTAAAAAGGGAGGCCCATACCATGAAAGAGACGCAGCCGTAAAATATAACAAGGAGGTGGAGAACAACTCTCAGAACTGAATGATACCAGATGATTCTAGCAGTTATAAACTCTCCACGGCGGAGTGAAAACTTATGCTAGTCTGACTTTCGAGGAAATCTGTATCTCGGCGCTGTGCATTCAGATTCGAGGCCATGGTATGCAGGAATGATGCATACCATGGCCTCGAGGCAGGGACCCTCGCTTCTAACTTCCGAAGTTACTGGTTGATAGATCCGTAGGAACTACTTTTTGGTAAGAGAAACCCTAAAGACCAAATCAAACAAGAAGAAGAAAGAAAAGGAGTCTCCTTCTCGTTTGGTAAATACTATATCAGACCATCTTACTTCACACTATCCTAATATGTGATTTGACATCTTGTGTTCAAGTCAGTGTCTTTTACGTGCATATATATAATTAGTATCACCCCTCTCCATCTTCAGATTGAGAGGGTGACATGTTTAATTTATTAACTAACTAACTTTTTCTTTTGGAAAGATTAGGTAATAGATAAGTTTTGTCATAAATTAATATTTTTTGAAGCAAAGCTCTGGTATTATATTTTGAGAAGCTCTTGCTGTCGCTATGTGCTTATGGGTTCTCTTTAGATTCAGATGCAGCTCATGGTTTTTAACATTTATTGTTTATAAAATCATTTTAGTACTTTAAATTTTTTATTTATCATATATACATTCACGAACATCGTTACACACAGTAAAAAAGAAAAAGAAAAGTCAAAAGATGTTTTTCAAATAATCTTTGACTCCATGTCACCCAGAGCCAATCTATTGTTATATTGTGTCCTTGATACCTCCGCTTGTCTTCTTCTTTAGCACCGCAAGAAGTACATGTGGCATGCATAGTGAGTGAAGACTCATGAGTAATGCTCCATGAGAACTCTGCCGAATGGCCACCACTAGTTTGTGGTTTCACTTCAATGGTGTGCTTTTGCAGTGTCAGCTCGCCATTAGGAGTGATCAGTTAGCTCCAGTTAGAGCATCTCCATCGCGAGTATTTAGAGGCTCCCTTAACTTGTTATGGAGCCAATTAGGGGAAAAACTTCCCACATCTTATCTTCGTACTAGTCTTTAATTTAAAAAATTCTTTAAAAGCTATCGCGCTTTTTTAACTTTAAAGATTGCAATAAAAATCTTTTAATCTCATATCAAATCGTTTGAGAAAAAATTTTTGATAATTTTGAAAAAATTCATTTAAAACTAAAGATTTTTCACTCTTCATCTATAAATTAGAGATAAGGAGGTATTTATCTCTATATGGTTGGAAATGCTCTTAGTTTTCGTTGCCAATGGGGAATTGGATTCGACTTACTCACTCATCCCCCTGCCCGATCTCCGTTCCAGCCGGGAGGCAGCTTAAAAGGAAAAGCAGAGAGATTTCTCTTCTCCAGTTTCAAACTTTTGCTGACAAGGAAAAATCTGTTTCCATGTCTTCTGAATAACCCATAAAAGTTTACCGATCTTTGTACCTAAGCTTTACAAATATCATCACCAAAGTTCTTGAACCGGTCACGCTTGACAGTTTTGACTCCGTCCGGAATACGACGCTGTTTTCACGCCTTTCTGAGGACTTTCCCACCCTCACATGACCTTCAGATGCCTCCGTTGTTCCAGACCTAGACGTGTTTTACAAGCATCCTTCAGCCAGACTCCCGAGTCATTGGCGCGAGTCCTCAAGTCCGTCGTCCCAGTTCTCTTTTGAAACACGTGCTGGATACGTCCAGACACGACTTTTGAGGTTCTAGCTCAAGGAGTAGCTGACTCTTCTGGAACAGATTCGTGACTTTGCTGCTGGCAAGAGCTAATTAGCAGTTGAAGGTAAACACAAGTGGTGAATCAGCCACAAGAGCCAAGAATTTCAGCAGTGGAAGATGTTTCGCAACTCCTGGAGAAAAGTTGGTTCTAGTGTTTTATGTTTGTGGAGCTGGTTACCTTTCAAGTTTCGTTCCAGTTGTCTAGCTGACAGTCGTGGCGATTATACCCCATTACTCCTGACAAATGTAAGAAATAAGAGTTTCTCATTCGTCGTCCCTAGTCTACATGTTGACTTTGCCAATATTACTATTGCCTTGCCGATATATTACTATTAAATAGTAATATTAAATATCGTTATAATAAAATAAAATAATCTTAAAATATTAAATATCGTTATTTGTCACTTACTTGTACAACCCGTTCATGCAGAGCGGCACGACATCAGTTATTATAATTACAGTTAACTCCGAGTCCTTAAGGGATCTGAACCTGTCACTCACGAGGGAGTCCACGTAAGGATGGTCCAACTTCCGAGTTCTTGGAAAGAGCAACAAATCTGTTTATTCTTACAGTAGAATTTAGTTCAAAGCAGCATCAATATTTTATTCACTACGTTGTTCATATGAAGCCTTCACGGTGTTGACTCGACTTTATCTAAAGTTGTACTTTTTCACGTTTTAAGAACTCTTTTCGCCGAGTAGCTTCTGCTCTTAGGGCATCCCTACTGGAGTCACAGGAACGCTATTAGAGGTGTCAAAGTTACAAGAAAATATTTCTTTCACGGCAGATGACTTTATGCAAAAGCGTGATTCATTTTGGGTTGCACTTGTGACTTGATACCACGATCTCTTTAAACCACCAATCCTCTTATAAAAGAGACCGTGGATCATGACATATGATGTGGCATTTAGACAGTGCACTTCTTGCATAGGAACAAGAGAGAGATTGGAGAGCCGAGAGCCGGAGTCTGGAAGCAAAACTGAAAGTGATCTCAAGCAAGTCTTGCAAGAGCTGCAGCTGTTAGAGTTTTTGGTTCAATATTTGAGTCGGTGCATGACTTTCACAGTGAAGGCGGCGATGAACAATGATGGCTAGGTCTTCATTTACGTAAGAATGTGAGGTCTCCGGACTGTTCTTGTCAAAAGATTTGAGGACCGTCGCGAGAGCTGTTTTCTGCAGGTGATCTGTTTGAACTGTGCCTCGCTACAGAGGAGTGGTGCAATCTCTTTCTTTGATGATTCATTTGTTATTTTCTTCCCGGTGGTGATGATCAAGGCCGTTGTCGTGTTGTGGTTCGGCTCCTATGTGAAATTCCCGTGTAACCTATGTTGTGTTTCTTTTCTGTGTTTCGTGAACCGTATCGCGTAACTCGCCGAACGGTGTGATGAGTGCCACGTTTGTGATTATCTGTTTAAGTGATCGCACGGTAGAGGAACGTGCCAAGTCATCGATCTGTGTGCGTTCACTTTAGTGGTCCTTGTCGCCGCAATTGTGTATAAAATGGTGGGTCGAAGGTTCATACGACATTCTCTCTCAACAGGTGATTCGTGAGGGTTCTCGGTGGTCTGCATGGAGGAGTGAAGAACTGCAGGAGTGGTGGTTATGGACGGAGGTGTGTTACCGGCTCCGGATCTTCCTTTCCCGAATCCATTTCACATCAAGCTTCATTGCATCCACCGCGATCACTTTCGACAGTGGTTAGTTGCATACTTTGGCGATGAATTCATGGGAAGAATGATGGAGTTACAGCTTCCGGTGATCCTTCCGATTGTTACATACGGAGAGACTTGGGATATGACGGTGTACATTTTGTTGTGAGGAACAATGGATCTCAACTATCCATCGAACGTTCCTTTCAACCTTTGGGTCGATGTCCGGTGTCATTGCCGACCGAAGGTCAATCATGGGGCTTGGATCGTGAGAAACTTCGGACAAGAATATTACAATGGAGTGATAGCTTCACCATTTCCTTTTGTCGTACCTTTTATTGTAGAACGTTTTCAGGTTGTAATATTGACGTTATATTACTCTGCGACTCGCTGGTTTCATTCTGGTTGAGCGCTTCTATGTAGTTACGGACCGCGAAGAATTCATCGACACATCTGAAGGATTTTTTGAGGTCTTAGAGTGTTGTTGATGTCTTATGTCTCCTTGGGAGTAAAAATTCGTTCTAAGGGAAAAGTTAAGAGGAGAAAAGACAAAAAGTAAAGCTCTTTTTGCTCTTATTGGTCCACTTTTGGACCAATAGTTTTCTAGCTGATCCTCGCGACGTTTCTGTGATTTCTGGAGGCTTCGGAGGTCCATTCGCAAAACGAAGGGTATGGTTGGAGAGCTCTCGACCGGGGCTACAATCTGGGCTGAAGAATCGGTCGATTTCATGGAGGGATGAGCGCGTTATGATCGATTGAGTGGAGGGGGGGTGAAATTCGTACCTACTGCTACGTTTCTGGTTATTCCGAGAGACTCGCGAGGAGTTTTGAGGAGCTGTCTGTTGGGTTGGAGAGCTGACGACGTGCTGGTCGTTTTGATATCAATTTCATCAGGTTCTTGATCGATTTGGATTCTGAACCGACCGATTGAAGTTGAGAAGTGCAGATGGGATAAGACGGGGACAGCGAACTGTGATAGCCATGGATAGTTTGCTATTGCTTAAGTTCTGTCTCGAATTTCTGAGTGAAACTTTCCAGGATTGAAGCATGTCTTATCAGTAAGATACTTGGGAAGTTTCACCTCAAATGGTCGAGTAGTTTGTTCAGAATCTTGGATCTAATGTACCTGGGTCTGTAAAGCTCTGAAGTTAGCACCGATTACGGTTTGATCCATATCTGAGAATTGGTTTAAGATTTCGACCTGAAAATTGTTCAGGGTAGGAGTGAAGGGTCCAATCAAGCTTCCTGTGAAGTTTGATCATCTTTGGTCGACTGGTTTGGGAGGACTGAGGTCTCAAAGTTCAAAGATACTTCTGTTATTAGCAATTTCGGGTTTTTCGGTATCATCTATGGTCATTTTGGTCATTTTCGATCAATTTGGAGAGGAGTTTGTTGCTGAAACTGCCATGCCTACATACAACTCGACATTGGAAGGTGTAGGGGCTGATTTCAGCTCTTGGTGATGAAGGAGACCGGAGTCACCATGAGTCTTAAGCCGCTGTTTGGGTTCTCGGAGCTGCCAGGTACTACCGCCGTTGGTGTTATATTGAGATCTGAGTAGTGTTTTGGAGTATGCATGCTTTACCTTGCTGGAATGCTTGGTAGACCAGGGTGTACAGCAAGTTTTATCGATGCTCTATCAAGTTGATTGAGTGATCTTATAGCATCTTCTGGTTGTACTATGAAGTTGTGATAGTTGGATTGATGGGTAGTTAGCGTCGTTGGGGAGCTATTCAGAAATCATGCTTCCAGTGATATAGAGGAATAACTTCAGTTAGATAGTACAGAGCTGAGTATTTTAGTTAGAGTACAAAAGATCTGTTTGTAACACAAGTTTATGCAACCTATACGTAACCTTGAATCATAGCAAGCTTTAAACTTGAGCCGAGCGGATACAAGGTCACTCAGGCTAGAAGAGTAGACAGTGAAACATTTGAGTGGAAACATCCAGATCTAGATCCAACCTTGTCAATCCACATACCTCTGCACAGCCATATACCCAGTGTATTCCTAGACAGAAAAACACGTTATACGATACCGTGCTTTTATATTCTTGCTAGTCTTTATCTTCTTTTGGCGGGTTGGTTCACTTTTGGACCTTCTTGGTGATGTTTTTGCGTTCGATTTATTGTTGCAACAACGTCTGTTGTAGACATATAGCATTTGCTTCGGTCAATGTGCACCTTCACAATTTCACATATGTATTACACTCGACATGTGGTGTTCTTCTCACTTCTCATTTCTGTCAGGGTGTTTTCACAATCATCATTTGTTTCGGTTTTGGGCTACTTTCTCGTTGTGTTCTTGGCTGCATATTGCATCATATTTTGCAAGAATACTGTGAACTCCATGCCACATGCAGAGAAAAAACAGAGAGTAACTGCAGATGAGGAGTTCAAGGATGCTTGGGTTGTCTTCGGAGGTTGTCTTGGTGACAATCAACTTATCTTTACAACACAGGAACTGCGAGAGTCATTTCCTTTTTATTCTCCAGCTGTGGTGGCTTTTGTAGCCTCTGATGAGGGCGCACACTTGGTGGACTTTGAGAGTGAACTCGTTGGTTGCGTTGCTGCTTCTTACTCTGAGGCTGTTCAAGAAAACACGTTTTATTATGTATAGAGAACTAGCTTATCTTCCTGGCTATTCTGATCATAAACAGTTACCTGAACTCTTAGAAGCAGCAGTGAAATGAGAGTTCCATGACTTTTGACTTCCGAGTTTTCAAAACTATTCTTTTTGTTTGTGATGTTCTCCATGTACATTTTGTTTGTATTTCTCTCTTGTTGAGTTATTTTAGTTGCATCATGATGCATCCCGATTAGCGGGTCTAGGAACTGTTGTATCAGTTCCTATGAAATACTATGCCTAGTTGGAGGCTTCCAAGGGTTCAAACACGCTGTAGCATTTTTGTAAACTATGAGTTTTCTCATATTTGTTTTTCAATGTAACTCTATACAATCTTATCTGTCATATATAGTTTTGAAATTTTAGGTTCATTGATCTCTGCAAGCTCAAGTTTCTGTCAAGAGAAAATGGTAGAAATCAGATTCCAAAAAAATTTTATGGTTGTTTGCTATTGATAAATTAGTTTCAAAATCTTGTTTCATTTCAGAAACAAGTTCTCATATCTTTACGAAAACTTGTTTTATTTCAGGAACAGGTTTCCTGATCCTCTGTGAAATAAATAAAAAGAAAAAAAAATATTCATGTCTAAAACCGTAGAAAATATGTTTCAGAAATGAAACAGGTTTTGGATACCTATTTCATTTCAGAAACAGGTTCCAGAACTGCAAGGAAGTAGTTCCGGTTCTAAAGGAAGTTCTCAAGGTTTCCTCCTTTTCTGAAAACCTGGAAAATGTGTTTCATTTTTTGAACATATTCCAGATATCTGTGTCACTTTTGAAACAAATAACTAAAATCAGATAACTGAAACCAGAAATATATGTTTCATTCTAAAACAAGTTGGACCTGTTTCATTCTGAAACAGTTCTTTGAAACCAAGAAATCTGTTTCTCAACTGAGTTTGGTTTAGGATACCTGTTTCACTTCTTGAACATGTTTTGGAACTGAGAAAATATGTTTTAATTCTGATGCAGGTTTTGGATACCTGTTTCAGAAGTGAAACAGTTTCTTGGAACCTAGAAAATCCGTTGCATTTCAAAGACAAGTTTATGAAACAAGAGAACATTATTTCATTCCTGAAATAAGTTTTATGAACTCTTCATGAAATAAGTTTCACTTCATCCTTTCCAGACGTTTTGGAAACCCCAAAACAAACATAATGTTCACTGTAAAAAACTGTATATTTCCCGAAAACAACTAGTACTCACTGTGTTTAAACTTCTCGAAAGCCAAGCAGCCTTTCTCGCAGACCGGCCTTCCACTCAGTTGTCCAAGGTGGCAATATGCACGTAGTCGCCGTCCTATGCCGCACCGTAGTATGTTGTGGTCCTCGTTGTAAGATCCTAATGGGTTCACGAGTAATATTCTCATTCCAATCTAAACAACAAGCGGCAAGGCGGTGTCGTGTCGTGGACCGGCTCCTACATGAAAATCAAATTTTGATAGTTATCGCTTCAAGGACACTCATTGGTAAAACAAGCTAGGCCTCAGCTTACGGACTTTTAGCACAACTTGGGATTTTCACTTTCATCGCATCAATGGGTAGAGCTCGTTGTACACTTTCTATATGCACTTTGTCTACTTCATTTGGACGCATAGTGGAGAAGTTATGAGACTCAAAAGATGGGTAAGACAAGCTAGGTCCCAGCTTACGAGCTTTTGGCACGACTTCGGATCTTCACTTTCATCGCATCAATGAGTAGAGCTCATTGTCAGCTTTCCATAGGCACTTCGTCTACTTCATTTGGACGCCTAGTGGAGAAGTTATGAGACTCGAAAGATGGATAAAACAAACTAGGCCTCAGCTTACGGGCTTTTGGCACGACTTCGGATCTTCACTTTCATCGCATCAATGGGTAGAGCTCCTTGTCGGCTTTCCATAGGCACTTCGTCTACTTCATTTGGACGTCTAGTGGAGAAGTTACGAGACTCGAAAGAAGAGAAAATCAAGCTAAGTATCAACCTAGTTTACTTTTGCTGACTGGGTATTTGTAGCTCCAGGCGCTATACTAAGGATGCAAGGTGCTTGCTTCCTCATTATTGGAAAAAAATTGTACGTACTGTGATTGACATAAGGGGGTTGCTTAAGGAGTTAGCTTGCACCTGTGACCTGTAAGCAGACGGTTCGGGAGATTTGGAAGTCCAGTGCAAACGCCCAAGGCATGGTTGGGTTCAAATCTATGCAAGCTACGCGTTGGTTAAGACGGTTCATGAAGAGACGGATCGGAGAGTGTGTACTGTAAACCCTCCGCGGTCCTATCGATCAACTACCCCCCGATCTCTCAACCTCCACGATCGTCATCCAGGAATCTGCAACATGTCGGGCCTGTCTCTCACTCAGGGGTCACCTCTGATGGCTTTGATGGAAGCACACCATGAACTTGAAGGGAAAATGCTGAGTTCACTCATTCATACACCCACAAACTTATCCACTAAAAATCTCCTTAAACACATCAACTAAAATCCTCCATTCTAACGACGTCTCTCAAGTTCTCACATGCTAAAAATATCCCACACTCTCTATATTACTCAAGTTGTCATTACGACAATGTGAAAACAAGGATGAGGAGCTCTTCTCTACTCCTCTATTTATACATTCTAGGTTTTTACTTTGGTACCCTCCGGTAACTCAGCCGTAACTATTTTTACCGGGTTTTACTAAGATATTACTTAAGATAAAAGCATTGATCACATGGGCTTTTTACCTTTTCACATGGGCTTATTCCTTCAAAGTCAACAACTTCTAGAAGGATTCTGGAATATTCTCAAGGAATCTCGAATTTCCAACCCCCTTCTACACTAGGACCCACTAAAAAGGAAACATGTGGAATCTCTTCTTGTTTTTAATGCCCACAAAGTCCACAACTTTAATCCAACCACTCATATCAAGTCAAAAAGGAGATAAGGGATATTTTCCACCTCCTTTCTACCTTTTAGACAAGATGACAAGATAGTAGTGCTCACTCTTTAGGAAATATCTGAATTCTGCCAAAAGTACAGCTAAGTTTAACCATAACTAACTTTTAGCTAGTCACGACTAACTTGATACCTCCTTAAAGTACTTGGGCAGCAAATAAACATTCTCAACACTTAGTTATAACTAAATACCTTACTAATGGACCAACTTCCTATGTGTAACATAGGTCGTTACATTTTACCCCCGGACTAAATTTTTGCTCTGTCCTCGGAGTGAAGAGAGAACTTTCGTCGATGAAAGAACTTCAACTTGTCATGGTTGACCCGATCGAATCTCCTTCCTCCCAACTCTTGAAGGTCATATGTGAAGTTGCTCCACTCTTTATCTACAACAAAAGGACCAAAATATCTCGGAAGAAACTTCTTCCTAGCCCTCTTGAATCTGATAGCATCATACAACATAACCCAATCTCTGACTTGAAAAGGTGTTACCTCCCTCTTGCCCAACCGTTTGTCGTAACTCTTCTTTTGATACGCCTGAGCTCGTTCCATCCGGATCATTGCTACCGCTCGGGTCTCTTCTAACTCCATGAGTTGCTCCCTTCTTGATCTGACCACGTCTTCTCCTCTCGACCTCTTCAACTTTCGTTGAATAGTTTGAAAAGTATCCAATTCGAATTGGATCGGCAACTTGGACTCCACTCCATAAACCAGTCGAAATGGGGAGTACCCAGTAGAAGTCTTTGTTGTCGTTCGATACTCCCATAAGATGGCATGTAGCCTCTTATCCCAAGTATGTTTCGCAGTCTCAACACCAGCATCTTTGGCGAGCATCATACAAAGTGTAAGATTGGTCTTCTCCGCAAGACCATTAGCATTTGGTTTGTATGAGATCGTTACTCGTGGCTTGATAGAAAAGTGTTGTAGCATAGCAGTAGTCATGCTCCCTACAAACTCTCCTCCTCTATCTGAGACCAACTCTAACGGACATCCAAATCTCGTGATGATCCTCTCCCATAGGAATCTACCGACTTCTGTTTCATTGGTCTCTCTCAAAGGTCTAGCCTCTACCCACTTGGTACAATAGTCAGTGGCGACTACAATGTATCTATTGCCTCGAGGTGTTTTATTAAGAGGACCTACAAAGTCAATACCTCATTTCTCAAACGGCCCTAATACTGGAATTGATCTTAACGGAGGTATTCTAGTAGACTTTAGAGCAAATGCTTGACATACGTCACAAGTTTTGCAATAGTCTAAACATTCTTTGAAAATCCCTCTCCAGTGATAACCCGCATCCAAAATCTTGAAGGCTGTTATCTTACCAGCAAAGTGACCTCCGCAAACAGTTCCGTCGTGAAACTCGTGCATTAGCTTGAATGCCTCCTTCTGACCAACTGCTCTCCCTAGTAACCCATCTGCTCCTTGATGAAACAGAATTCCCTCCACCATGGTGTAAGGTTTGCATCTCTTGATCAACGCGTTACGTTCTCGGGTATGCATACCTTCTGGAAAAGAGCCATCTACAAGGAAACTCCAGATTTCCTTGTACTCGTCCGGTATCTCCTCGATGCTTGTGATGGTCATCAGATGCTCGTCTGGAAATGAATCATCAAACGGTTCTTCTCCCTCATCATCATAAGCCCTTGACAAAAGATCAGCATTCGCATGCTTCTTCCCTGGTCTATCTTCGATCACATAATCGTATTCTGTTAGAAGGATCTTCCAACGAGCAATACGAGGCATTAGGCTTATTAAAGATATACTTTAAAGCCTTGTGATCTGTGACTATGGAAAATTTCTCTCTTAGCAAGTAGTGTCGAAATTTCTTCAATCCAAAGATCACCGCTAATCCTTCTCGTTCAGTCACGGAGTAATTCTTCTCCGCTGGAACCATCTGCCTACTAGCATAAGCTATAGGATGATCATGCCCATCTCCATCTAGCTGACTTAATGTACATCCGATTGCTACATTGGAGGCATCCGTATACAGAATAAATGCTTTACTCCACTCAGGTTTAGCAAGTATAGGAGCTGTCACTAATGCCTTTTTCAGCTCCTCAAATGCTTCCTTTGCCTTCTGATCATGCACTATCAAGTCAAAATCAACTCCCTTCTTCATGTACATAGTCAAAGCTATTGCTTTGTTTGAGAAGGAAAAGACAAACCTACGATAATATCCAACCATGCCAAGAAACTGCCTCAACTTTGTCAAGTTAATCGGAAATGGAAGATCCACAATCTTCTTCACCTTCTCAGGATCTACCGCAATCCCATTCTTGGAAATGATGTGCCCTAACAGCAGACCTTCTTCGCAGCCAAAGATGCACTTCTCTGGATTCAGAGAAGCGTTAGCTTGCTCCAACCGCTGCAGAACTTTGATCACATGATCAAAGTGGTCCTCCTTTCTTCCGTACACACAAAAATCATCAATGAAATCACGAACAAACTTTCCTATGAATGGTTCGAACACCTTGTTCATGAACCTCTGGAACGTGGCCGGAGCATTACACAGTCCGAATGGCATCACTCGAAATGCAAATGTTCCCCAAGGAGTAGTGAAAGTAGTCAACTGCTGGTACTCCTGTGCTATCTTGATCTGGTTGTATCCACTATAACCATCACCAAAGCTGTACCACTCATGACCGGCAACTTCCTCCAAAATCTCATCTATAAATGATAGAGGATAATAGTCCTTCTTGGTAACTGCATTCAACTTCTTATAGTCTATGCACACTCGCAGCTTACCATTCTTCTTCTTGACAATCACAATGGGTGAAACCCATTTTGAGTTCTCCACCTCATAGATGAAACTCGCCTCCTTCAACTTGTCTATCTCCTCCTTGACCATCATTGCTGTTGTAGGATTGACCCTTCTCTGCTTCTGTCGAATTGGTCTTGCGTTCTCCTCCAATTCGATTCGATGAGTCTCGAGAGTCACCTCCTTCAAATCCTTGTAGCTGAAAGCAAACACATGGATATATTTTCGAAATATATATAAGAATCTACTTTTCTCCTCTTGAGTGACATTGATACCAAACTTCAAGGTAGAGAGTCTTCTCACAATCTCTGCCTCACTCAACTCTTCTTTGTCAGGATCTTTCTCCACTGCTGGTCGAGGCAACAAGTCAATAGCACTAAGCTGATGTAATGATTCATCTTGACCAAATCCTTCGTCCTCAGACGAGGATTCTTGATCGTAAGAATCTCCGGTATCTACTTCTGAGACACTCTGATCGTCTTCCGTATCAGATTCCCAGTAGTCACTAGTGGGTCTATCAGAGTCAGAAGTCACAACTCCAACACCCGAGAGAGGAACTATCACTCTATGATCTCTAGGCCCAATCCGTAAATATCTCTTGTGCCACCTATCAGTGGTGCGCACAGCTCTCAACCAAGGCCTACCTAGGAGCAAATCATAACTAGAGTCCTTTAACACTTGAAAGGACATCAATGTTTGAACTCCCATCACAGACACGACCACCTTCTCTAACACACCAAGAGGTCTTACCCGTTGCTTGTTAGCCATCCCCACTACAATGCTAGCCGGGCGAGTTGGTTCCATCCCCAACTTCTTCATCAACCTCTCCGATATGGCGTTTACAGCCGACCCTCCATCCACCAATACGTCAGAGACGTAGTGACCATTCAACCGGACTTCAATCTTTGAAGCCCTAATGCATACCTCTGAAGCATGCACATCCACCACACCAACTCCCACTGACTTTGATGTCTTGCTCTTGGGTTTCTTCTTCTTGCTTCTTTTAGAACTCAGTCCTCCTCTGAGTTCCCTTCGTAAGCTGGGATTAAGTGCGATCAGTTGTCCAACAGTGATGTTGGCTTTCTGAGCACCCACATCTTCAACCACATCATATCCCGCTTGGGAAGATGAAATGGTGAAATCCGCCATCCCCAACTTCCTTCTTGGCTCCCTTGGTGTACTCGAAACATTACTCGAACGAGTATTTCTACTTGTTGACTCCTCCATGAAAACCGGTTCATCAGAAAATCGAGTTCTTTTCCTTTCTTGAGCTAAAAGCTCCACCGGTGCATGAGAAGAGTTTGAACTCTCTCTTTTCTCGTAGATGGGATCTCGCACTACATCGATAGTAGCCACTCCCTTGTCTCGTCCTTGTGATGGATTTCCTCCACCCACATTCATTCTGACCGCTTCGGCACCTCTTGCTCCGTTGTTAAGACAGTTTCGCTGGAAATGAGAACCTCCACACGTCCAACAAGTGATTCCTCCAAAGTTACCTTGGTTGCCTCCAAAGTTACCTTGATTTCCTCGGTTAGGATTGTTGTCGTAACCTCTTTGACCTCCTCCTCCACCTTTGTTCCTCCATTCTCGTAACTGCACCACGTTTATCTTGAGATCCGCAAGAGTATCGGTGATGCTCTTCAGCTCGGCATGAAAATCAGAGGTGGCAGTAGACATCGTTGTTGGGACAAACGGTCTTTGCACCACCGTTGGAGTAGGAGCTGACGTTGAAGCAATCACCAATTGTGATGGTGCAGGTGCGATCGTTGTGACTACACCAGGAGTTGGAGTCGACACCAGAGCAGCATGATGAGGTTGGATGATATCTCCTTCATCCAAACTCTCTTCCATATTTGTCGTAATCTTGATGACCTCCGCTTTGGTTGCTGGCTTCTCGTACCTCACTTGGGTTCGAATTGAAGGTCTCAACCCTCCCACCAAGTTCTTGGTCAACACTGCTCCAATCCCTGCCATCGTTAGCTCCACATTGTCTCCACTCTTCCGTAGGACCGTCCGAAACCGTTGCTCCAACTTATCCACCCTTTCGGCATATTGCCGAACTTTCTCGTCGTCCCGTTGCTTCAAATGAGTAAGCTCCACCATGAGCTTCTCATAACTCTCTTCTGGAAGAAATTCTTCGATGAGTGCATTACTCAACGTCTCCCATGTGTCCTCAACTGCACCAGATGTCTTGCTCTTCACTCGGTCTTCATACCACGTAAGAGCAAAATCTTCTAAAAACTCTGGCAGTAACAACACCCATTCTTCCTTCCTTCTCACGTTGTTTCTGATGCAACCCCTTTTGAAGTCTTGTACAAATGGTTCTACATCTTCATTGTCCTTCCCATGAAACACAGGTAGCTTTCCCATCTTGTAACTACTCTTTCTACTCTTCTAATTGTCGTGCAATAACTACTCGCTAAAAGAGTACGAACATCACCAATTCCATTCGTGAATAATCTACCATAGGTAAAATAAAAGAAAATGGTTGTAACAACACCTCTTGTGCCATCTCTTCTCCCAAGGTAATCATGAGTCTGAGTCGCATCACCGTCTTCTCCACCATTCGAATGATGATCTCCATCACAACTCAGCCGAGTCCTCCTTTGAAGTCGACAACTTCTCCGTCTCAGCTCTTTGGGTCTCGTCCAACTTCTCGACTACTGACGTAAGTAAGGCGGCAACATCTACGCACTTGTGTCCTCTTGATAGATCACCCACTCGACAACTTGGACAAGGGTCCTCTCCTAGAAGATGAATCGTCGGTGGTGATGATGGACCCACTCGAAGACTTAAATCAGTAAACTCCCGCTTTCCTTTAGCTTTCTCGGTTCTGATTCTAGTTGGACAGTTCACTACCTTATGTCCCAACCCTCTACAGAAATAACACCACAAGTCGGTTTCTACTCTTCGCCTCGGAGATTCTACTTGAGATTTTGTACTAGTGTTTTCAAACTCAACGATAATCTCTTTTGAGCTCTCTCCGACACTTACTATGACATCTAAACCTTGAGGAATGTTTCTAAGTCTAACTTTCCAATCTTTTGAACTTCCACTCATGTTGCGCCTTCTCAACCATTAAGTGGACAAAATATCGTTGAGGAAAATAACTCTACATCACTTTCTTAACTCTTTCGAGCTTTATATTGAAAATCGTGTATTCTACATGCTATACACGAAATAAAATCCAATCTAAAATTAAGAGTCCATGATAATATCCTCATGACCATCGTCTGTACTAATCCTAGCAGACATCTTAAAGTCACTTTTGTAAGGATCACACTCTACTTCGTCAGGAGCATTCGTGGCCTCCACAGTGAATGATACTTTGAACTCAACCTTCTTCACATCTGCGCCGATGCTCGCAGAAGCTTCTTGATATAAAGCAAAAATATCACCCCAATTGCAATAGAAGCTTGATCGCAACGCCTCTATACTTAACTTTGGCTTTTTCGTCTCCGTTATAACTCCCAAACGTCTCTTTTTCAACTTCGGCACTCGAACTGGATTCCCCATGAAGTATCTTCAAGACCTCCTTGTATGCCGAAACGTATATCTCTTAGTTGGTAAGAGATCTCTCCAAGATTTTTGTGGTCTCCAGTAGCTCAACCTCCAAGCTACTAAATCATGAAGTTTCAACAGAAACTTCCCTAATCAGAAGAGATGGTGATGACTGTACAAATTTTCAGAGAACTGAAATTTGTATATTTTCACTTCCCTCATGGTTGTCAACCCTCTCCACTTTGAAAAATTCTTTCTCCCTCTTCAGACCTCATCTTCTCATGATTTCTTTTGTCCTGGATAGCTTATCAGCCAATCTAAAACACTGGAAAATTTCTCAGGAAAATAAAATTCACAGAAAATCTGACACTGACTGTAAACTTTTTCCAGAGAACAGAATTCCTCAACTCTCACGAATAGACCCCCTCAACTTTGAAAACTCATTGCTCCCTCTCTAGACCATCTTTTCCTATGATTTCTTTTGTCTTAGATAGGTTATCAGCCAATCTAAAACACTGGAAACTTTCTCAGGAAAATAAAATTCACAGAAAAGTTGACAGCGACTGTACAAATTTTCCAGAGAGCAGAATTTCTAAACTCACAAATTTCTCTCCTCTAATAACTTTTCTCTCCTCCTTTCTCTACAACTCTTGTTGCACCTTCTTTCAACTCTCCTCAAGCCCTTTCTAAGTGAACAAGATGTAAAGAATGACTTCGAACGCGTCATATATCACTACGGGATACACGAAAGGTTCTAGCGTTGCTAACATCGCGTTAGCTCTCTCTCCTCCCAACGTTCTCTCCATGTGCTCTCTCATAATCTCCTTTTGTCGAATATAGAACTGAACTCTAAACATTTTCAATGATCCCTTCAAGCGAGGTCCCGGCAACGGAACCAAAAATGTACACCCTCCGCGGTCCTATCGATCAACTACCCCCCGATCTCTCAACCTCCACGATCGTCATCCATGAATCTGCAACATGTCGGGCCTGTCTCTCACTCAGGGGTCACCTCTGATGGCTTTGATGGAAGCACACCATGAACTTGAAGGGAAAATACTGAGTTCACTCATTCATACACCCACAAACTTATCAACTAAAAATCTCCTTAAACACATCAACTAAAATCCTCCATTCTAACGACGTCTCTCAAGTTCTCACATGCTAAAAATATCCCACACTCTCTATATTACTCAAGTTGTCATTACGACAATGTGAAAACAAGGATGAGGAGCTCTTCTCTACTCCTCTATTTATACATTCTAGGTTTTTACTTTGGTACCCTCCGGTAACTCAGCCGTAACTACTTTTACCGGGTTTTACTAAGATATTACTTAAGGTAAAAGCATTGATCACATGGGCTTTTTACCTTTTCACATGGGCTTATTCCTTCAAAGTCAACAACTTCTAGAAGAATTCTGGAATATTCTCAAGGAATCTCGAATTTCCACCCCCCCTCTACACTAGGACCCACTAAAACGGAAACATGTGGAATCTCTTCTTGTTTTTAATGCCCACAAAGTCCACAACTTTAATCCAACCACTCATATCAAGCCAAAAAGGAGATAAGGGATACTTTCCACCTCCTTTCTACCTTTTAGACAAGATGACAAGATAGTAGTGCTCACTCTTTAGGAAATATCTGAATTCTGCCAAAAGTACAGCTAAGTTTAACCATAACTAACTTTTAGCTAGTCACGACTAACTTGATACCTCCTTAAAGTACTTGGGCAGCAAATAAACATTCTCAACACTTAGTTATAACTAAATACCTTACTAATGGACCAACTTCCTATGTGTAACATAGGTCGTTACAGTACAGAGAGAAATTGAGACGCAGGAGACCACTCAGGTTTAGCAAGTATATGAGCTGTCACCAATGTCTTTTTCAATTCCTCAAATGCCTCTTTGGTCTTCTGATCATACACTATTAAGTCAAAATCAACTCCCTTCTTCATGTACATAGTCAAAGCTATTGTTTTGTATGAGAAGGAAAAGACGAACCTACGATAATATCCAACCATGCCAAGAAACTGTCTCAACTTTGTTAAGTTGATCAGAAATGAAAGATCCATAATCTTCTCCATCTTCTCAAGATCTACCGCAATCTTATTCTTGGAAATGAAATTTCTCAACAGTAGACCTTCTTCGCAACCAAAGACGCACTTCTCTGGATTTAGAGAAGCATTGGCTTGCTCCAACCGTTGTAGAACTTTGATCACATGATCAAAGTGGTCCTCCTTTCTTTCGTACATGCAAGAATCGTCAATGAATCACACACAAACTTCTCTAAAATGTGGTTGGAGCATTGCACAATCCGAATGACATCATCCGAAATGCAAATATTCCCCAAGAAGTAGTGAATTGTAGTGTCTAGGATTTCTCCTTTAGCCCATTTAGCATAAAAGATATGGTTCCCACAGAGGATTTGCACAAGTATCGATGCCCTAAGTTCTAAGATCTGTTCAAACACAAAAACACACGGGTTTTACCTAGAAATCATGTCTTCTCACAAAACCACACGGCTTCCAGATCCTTCAGAAGGTGCTCTGGACCTAAACAAACAACTACCACCTAAAATATCACACAGATATGTATTGGGAAGCTCGAGAAGACGATTTCTACTTCCATGTCACGGCTTTTAGTCTTCTCACGACAGTCTTCCCGAAGCAATTCTCGGCTTCTAGGGGCTCAACTCAGCTTCTCGCACCTCCAAAAGACTGGTCCTGCTTCATAAACATCAAATTATCACCGTCTATCATACATTGCTCTTCAAATTCCCAACGGGGTTAGATCAATCACATGGTGTATGCCCCCTGTAGCCTTCCCAGGCTTCTGCTTACGAAAACGGTCTTCATGCAGCACTACAACGACATTCACCTTCACGGAAGCTCAATTGAAGTCTCGGAAGCTCACTAGAAGAAGATAGGAAGATGGGAAGATGAGAGAAGATGGGAAAGAAGAGAAAATCCAAACAAGAGAAAACAAGATAAGAATGAGAAATTAAGACTCCAATAGGCTTCTAGTTCGTATCTTGACTAAGAAGCCATCCCTGCTTGTAGTAAGTTGGGGAAGAAGACCACAAATTCACTTACAGTTACACAGTCTTCTACTCGAGGAGGTCATCTTCTGCTGTGGGAAGAAGGCTTCTTTCTTCTTCTGTCATTGCTCCAACTACTCTGTCGTCTGGGATATCTTATCCATAAGACTGTCCGTACGTGGATCCTAAGTGCTCCACTGGATGAGACAAGAAGAAGGCTTCTCATGCACAATTGGGTGTGAATTTGAGAAAACTCACTGCCCAGAACACACGGACAAAGCTTCTGCACTTAAACCTGAAATCAATTCCTCGAGGAGAAGGTACATTGGTGTTGGGAAGCTCACTCCCTCTATTTCCTGCTCCTACTCCTCGACACACCAGCTTAGATACAGGACTACACGATGATGCCGTTCTCTGCTCTAGGCTGTCCATTATCTCTATCTACATCTTTGATCCACTGCTCGAAGCGAGAATATAGACCCCTCCTGTGTAATCCAATTCTATTCGTATGTCTCTACCGACAAGCGTAATGTGTGTATAATGTCTCTCACATGTGTGTTTAATGTGTGCTTCATAAAATGTGTGTGTGTGTGTGAGTGCTCAAAATCCTACTCTATATCCTAACTTATACATCCGTCTTGAGGCGTAGGGGAGATCCCCTCCAATCCTCAACTTGCAACCAGGAGAGATGGGGGGCTGTCAGAAGACCACCACCTCACATGCAGTCGGCACACTACCTTGGTTTAGAAACTTACTTTCTACTCATGCGCTGCCTACTCTGCCATATGGACAGTTATCTAAAATTACAAGAGAAACTGTCATTTCCCAAGATAATAATTTTTGACTCTTACCAAAATAAGCAAGTCAACTGTCTTTCTAACTTGCTGCCTACTCTAATTCGTGAGATGTGATCTCCTCCTGATCTACTCCTACATGAACTCCTAACTCGGCCTCTGATAAGATGAGAAGCCATGCGAGTACCTCGGGTGTGACTGAGGTAGCTTCCTCTCTGTTCGTGGCTTGCTCTTCTAGGACGGCTTCGGAAGACGAAAGCGTCTTTTGGGAAGCTGAGTCCATCTGTGCTTTCTCGTTCTTCTGTGACACTGATTCGACGCAGGGAGCTGAGATGACTTTGCAATGGTCAGAGGAAGTCACCTCCTCCACTCAAAACACCTGAGAAGACAACTCTACTTCATCTCTTCCAGAAGACACCTTGTCTTCTGGGGCTTCTTCTGCGGTCTTCTCGGCTTCCAGTACTTTCACTACCAAGTAGACAGCGAGGTCGAACTCCTCCTTCTCCAAATCTGTCTCGATCGCTGGTCTTGGAGCATAGGAAGATGTAGCTGTTGGTCGTGGGATCGAGAAAATATCGTAAAGTATCTTCAGGTCTTCAATCTGCCGATCCAAATAGCGGAACATGCTGTTCTTGCACTCCACTAACATCCCCATGGAATCGTCATCCCACTCCCTAGCTAGGGTGAGAAGCTTCGTACCCACGGTGAATTTGAACTTCTTGCGAAGTGCTTCCATCGACTGCGCCATGAGTCCATTCGCTCGGGCTTCTGTCTTTTCCCGCTGCGTCTTCTCTGCTGCAGCTTGTGCTTCTGCGACTTCCCGCAATGTCCAACCCCTACAGTACATACGCGTCGCTCCTGAGAATCCTCAAGGTCGAGGTTCATCATCCCATTCACTGTTGTCATAAGAGGATGTTTCCTCCAACGGTCGAAGCTTCATAGTCAATTAAAAGACAGCTATATACTTGACTGGCCCCATGCGCGCAAATACTCTCTTGACAGGCCCCGCGCGCGATATACGTTTCTTGACAAGACCCCTTACCGGGTACAGACAGTCTGTGACTGCCAGTGTGGCATTCGAGTCTGACGTGGTAGCCGTCTGCTTGTGTGAATATGTTCATATTTTAGTAGTAAGTCTTTAGGACAAGGTCTTTGTTTCGCTAAGTGTTGGGGTGTAGAGGCGGCTGCCACGTGTCCTCATGTATGTGGTCCCAGCGGTTTTTTGTTATGTGACGAGGTGTTTATCGTTCACACGTGCGAAACATGGTGTTTTGGTGTGTGGAGGGTCGAAAATTACCATCTATACAGTGATCTTTTTCTTCCGTGGGGGGGATGTTGAGAGTTCTCACGTGCCACGAGTTACTTCAAGGGAATTTAGGATGAAATAATAATAATAATAATAATATTATTATTATTATTATTACTCTGTCTGAACTCTAAAATTCTCATCCGCACTTGAGAACAAGGCTTTTTCTTTTCTTCTTTCTTTTGACCAAGTGTTGGAAGTGGGTGCCACGTGGACGCACGTGTGAGGGAAAACCTAGACCTCGAAAACGGTCATCTATACGGAGTTTTCTTCTCGTGTGGATTTCCAATGCCACGTGGCCATACGTGTGGAAAGGTTTTCAAGAAATGTGAACCCTAATAATCTACCACGTGGCACTCTCTCATTCAGCCTTCTAGCCACGCAAGCAGACTAGCTATCACGTCAAACTCGAATGCCAAGCTGGCGGTCACAGACTGTCTGTACCCGGTAAGAGGACCTGTCAAGTAGTGTTTATCGCGCACGGGGCCTGTCAAAAGAGTATTTGCGCGCATGAGGCCAGTCAAGTATATAGCTGATTAAAAGATGGGATGGCTTATAGAGCTCTGATATCATGGTTCTATTTACGGTCGGCCAGAGTTGGTAATCGAGGATAAAAACTACTAATTTTAGAAAAATAAAGATATATTAAGTTAAATTTCACTTTTTATCGAGTTACTTATGTGTCAAAGTAATAAACACATGTAAATTTCATGTAGAGACAGCAAAGGGAAAGCCGTTGGGCGAATAGAGAGACGGACCCAGCTCTCTTTCATCTGTTACGCCGACGATTTCGTGGTCCTCCATTCAAATCTGGGAATAGTCCAACAAGCCCGTGTGAAGATCGAACGACTACTCAGCCGATGGGGCTGAAGCTTAAGTAAAGTAAAATGCACGTCTGCCACGGCCAAAAAAAGATTTTTGACGGCTTCCGTATCCGTCAGTACCCTGTGGGAGCCTCACATTGTGGGCGTACAAAACCCTTGTAAAGGCTAGTAAGAAAAAGATAAAAAAACTATTTAATGAAGCCCGTAGGCCGGGGCACTGTCACGACCAAAATACGACGGAAAAGCGCACATTTGAGGAAACTGGCTCGATGGGATGCAAGGAGCCGTAGAACGGGAAACTGTCACGTACTGTTCTGAATTGGCGGCCAGGTGGGAGACCCCTGGTCGACCATAACATGCTAACAGATGTTGTCACCATCATAGGTACTCAAGATATTGTGTTTGGAGAGGTAGATAGATAGGACTACTAATTGCATAGGTAGGACAAAAAAAATCTATATTGTTTTCTTTATCATTTTCTGTCTTTTTTTTGTCTGTTTTTTTCGCCCCATTTTTTTCAGACAGTCCCTGGCCCTTGTCGGACAGTTTTTTTATTTTGTGCTGTCCCCGGGCCCTTTTTTTGTTTGACAGTGTCCCCGCCCTACGGGCCTACTGTTTTAAATATAGAAATATATAGATATATCTATATATTTTGCTTGATTAGGATTATCATCAATATAATGCGAATGAAGGCCGCAGGAATAAATCAATATATATGTATTTTCAAATCTTCTAACCTGCCCTACAAGCCTCCATAATGCTTCCCTTCGGGCAGTCTTATGCCTCATCTATAATTCTTGGCATAAATCCTTGGGAATATATTCCTCAATTTATATATATATATATACAATCTATATTTCTTTAAACATCTCCTCTCTTCTTCATAAAAGGATAAAGAATTTCCCTGATTATATTCTTCCCAATCTCTGCCCATTTAGAATAGAACTGTCTGATCGAAACATAGATATTCTCTATAGTAATCTCCTCGCCAAAGCACAAAGCAAATACTTTCAAGGAAATCTCACCAAATGAATCCTGGTCTTCATCGAAATTCATTTGACTTACGATACCCGTCAATTTCTACATAAAAGTAAACATAAAGGTAAGAAATGAACCCATAATGATCCAATAGAGAATCCAAATTATCCATGATAGTATTGAATTCAATAACGTTATAAAAGAAATTATTATAATTACCATAATAAGATAAAGGTACACCCTATATCTTTCCGATTTCGAATTCAAAGAAGGTCCTTTAACTAAAGAGTTGGAAGCCATATATATTTACGGTTTTTTATTCTGATCGTCTTCCTCTTCCCATCTTCTATTGAAGAAGTAAGAATCATCTTTGATTTCTCCATTAGAGCTCGCCGTCCCTTTACCTTTTCTATCTATTGTGATATCATCTTCATATTTTCTTTTATCATCTAGATATTGATCTAAATATGATCGAGAGCTCGTATTCCCAAAAGTCCATGGTAACCTATCTTTTGTCAATGTTTTGCTCTTTAAGGTCTTATCTATAATAGTCTGCAGCCTATGAACAATGGGTGCGTTTATGTCCTCTTGGGACGAACTGATATTCTCAAATTTATTATTTATTCGGGCAGTAGCCTCCGAAATGCCTTTTGTACTGGCTCTCAAATCTTTCAATTCTTTTTGTAATACTTCCAATGATTCCTTATTATCCTCTGAGAGTTTACGGTCATTTTGAAGATTTATCGATAGATCCTCGAGATTCTTACCTAGAGAGATAAAATCCTCGATGTGCTGTTCAACTTGATTACTCTGAATTTCCCATTCTTGTCGAGCCCTTGTAAGTTCTTCTTGTGTGGCAAAACTGACAACTCTGGAAAAGACCGACAATACAGTATAGAGAATATTTTTCCAAAACCGAAGCAACAACAATAATATTAAAATATATAGCAATTTCATTCTCCAGTCCATGGTTTGTGGTCTATAAAATGGGTTCAATTTATTAAGTAATTGTGTTATATCATTGATATAACCACCCTGAAGAGGATATTGGCCATAATAAATAAATGGAAGATAAGAACTGTCCAAAATCATACACGGTCACAATGATCTGTATAAAAGTCCATCCCACGATGGATGTTACAACTATGATTATAACGGAATAAAAAGAGAGATTGTACATCAATCTAAAGATATTTTTCATAAATGACCGGCGTGTGGACCCTGAGGACCACGATATAGGTCGCATGTAATATAGTAAAGAACCAATACTAAGCCTTGCTTTATCTTCTTTCGGTTTCAGAGATAGTTTCTTATTTGTGCGAAGAATTCCTTTACCTTTTATAATATTAATTGATTCTTTCATAATTTTGCTTGTACCTTTACCTGCACTATCAAATCTTCTCTCAATTTGACTAAGTTTACGAGGACTTTTCAATATATTCATAGGGTTCTCCTTTATTTGAGTTTATTCACTCCCTCCTCCTGTAGTTTCAATCTCATCTGAAGTACCAGGCTTGATGAACTTTCTGGGTACAGATGGGGGGGAATCTACAGGTGGGAAGGAATCTCCGGATGTAAGCGAATCTACAGGTTCGATAGAATCTACTGGTTTTTTCATTAATCGGGCATAATTCTTATTAAAGATTTTCAAATCATCTTTAAACTGATCTCTCAAATGCTCCGGTATATGAGGCAGCACAGAGTCTTCCCCTTCCCTCGGTACAATGGAAGTGAAGTCTGGCTCCAACCCTGCGTAATAGAGCAATACGATTGTCCCGATCACAAGAACAGGTGCAGTTGGATCCAGCGACTGCATCGATGTTCCAAGCTTTCACTATGTTCTTACGGCAGCAACAATCTGATGAACGGAAGGAAGCTTTGACAACAAAGGCGCTACAAGCGGTGGTCAGCAGGATTGACCAGTTTGATGGAAGAGATGTCTCAAGGTATCTGAGACATTATGTGAAAGAGATGGAGCTGAATCGGGTCTCAGAAGATGAGATGATTGAGACGTTTGAGTTGGCAGCAGCTCCAGAGATTAAGGATCATGTTAAAATGCTAACGAAGCATTTTAACAAGGATTGGGAGACTTTTGCTCGTGCCTTGATGGATGAGTACTTCTTGGAGGACTCTGATAGAGTCACCAAGAAGTCATTCTTGGAGTGGGTTGAGCAACCGAGGAAGGGTTTACAAGCTACAGAGCTGCTCAGGGAGTTTGAGAAGCCGTTTTCACGGCTGACCAGGATGGAGAAGTTGACATTGCAGTCCAACAAGACAGAGCTATTTCTTCGGGCTGCAGATGAGAAGTTGCAGGAGAAGCTAGAGGTACTTCTGGAAGACCGGGAGGAGGACGATGGATTGACCAGTAGCTGGAAGAAGGTTGAAGAAGCTGTTGGTCTGCTCACCAAGAGGGAGCGGAGGCGAGAGAAGGTTCCTGTTAGGAGACTGACACCAGCACCAACTGCTGTAACACCTGTTCCTGTAGTTCGACCAGTTGTTCTTGTTGCTAGACAGGTAGTGCCGGTTGCTCCTGCTGTTCCAGTTGTTCAGACACTGATAGTATCTCCGAAGAAGGACTCAAGTCTTGAGGAGATCATGCGTGGAATGCGAGACTTGTAGATCAAACTCATCAGATTGGAGGAACAAGGGTCTACAAGCGGAGCGAAACCTGTTGAGAAGCAAGGCTGGATCCAGCGATGCATCTGGTGTGATGGTACCGATCATCCGCGCAGAGATTGCAAGGAGTTCAGTGATACCTTACAGCAAGGGGTGATCTTCTGGAAGGATGGGAAGGTAGCGTTGAGTGATACAGGTGCACTTCTTCAGACCAACTTTGGTAGAGGAGGGATGAAGAAGTTGATTGAGGACCACCTATCAGCGCAAGCAGTCGCAATCGTGGAAGCTGGAACTTATGGCACAAGGGTTGAGGATCAAGCTGAGAGGAGTTCCAACAAGGAGGTTGAGCCAAGTGGATTGTGGTCATCTGCCATCTCCATGAAACAGAAAGGGAAGATGGCACGTGAAACATTGATGAGGACAGCTGCTACGATCAGGAGGGATACTGGATGGGAGGATCCGATAGAAGCTCTATCGGTGTATGCTTACATCGCCAAGAACCAACACGAAGCGTTGTTGGAAGAGAAGAGAAGGCGAGATTCAGAGGATTCAAGAGAAGGGACTTCTTCGAAGAGACAGACTCGAGGGGAGAAGATTCGCCAAGAGCTTCGGGATGCAGGAGCTCAAGACCTACCGACGGACGATGCTCCTTCTTCATCGAAGGAGAAATCTCAGAAGGAGAAGGATAAGCCGGCTGCGTACAAGCTACAGTCGGATATCGAGGCGTCAACAGACTTGAAGGGAGTCTTGGAAGATCGCATTCTGAATGCGAAGGTGGAGTTTACTTTGAGAGAAGTGTTAGGCATCGTCAAGCGTGAGTTTCATGATGTCATCATCGATGTCATCAAACAGAAACGACAAATTACGGGTGAGACTGGTTTATCGCATGCTTTGGATACTAGGATGTCAGTGGATGAGGAGAGAGAGCTTGCAAGGTGCAGTGTCTATTCTCCAGAGGAAGAAAGAGATCGAAGACGCAGGGTGCATTTTGAGGACGAAGAGGAGGATGAGAAGCGGAGCTCAAGTCATTACAGCCATAGTCACTGGGCTCGAGCTACGACGGAGACGTTGGTGAGGATCGAGGACTTGGATGAGCCGGTGGTTGCTCTGATCGATCATGGATCAGAAATCAACATCATGTCGAAGGAGCTGTACAAGAAAAAGAAGTGGCCGATCGACACAGAGCATGGATGGGTCATAAGAGCAGCCAACAACACGAGAGGAGACTTGTATGGAGCTTGTCCAGACATCAGAGTGCGTGTAGGTGATGTTGCTATCGAGCAAAACTTCTTTGTTCAGGAAGCAACATCATATCCACTCATTCTGGGCCAACCTTTCATCATAGCGACCCGGATGGAGACAAAGGTACTGGACGACGGATCTGCATATGCTAGGATCCGAAGTCAAGATGGGAAGAGAGCGGTACAGTTCTTGACTGTACCGTCCAACCACGAGCGCAACCGAGATCGTTTGAGGGAGAAGTCGCTTCCAAGGGTGAGTGAAGAGTTCAAGGATTTTCGTTGAGTACCACTATAGAGCGGGATTGTGGTGGTGCGCAAGGGAAGGTACTCTCGCTTGATGGAGATAGTGCCTTTTGTACAGGATTTATTGGATTTTCAGAGTGTGGGATTGCTATCTACAAGAAGGTAGAGGAGCTTAGAAGAAAAGAACAAAAACATTTGCGTGATGTTGAGTTGATGTTGAAAGAGTTGGGTGAGCTAGAAGGGGATGAATGGATTTCTGGTGTTTATGAAGAGGATGGATTGGAAGATCCCTTGCGAGAGATCATATTTATTGGATGGGAGGATATGGATAAGGTCGTGCAGATTCATTCAAGGGAGGTCTATTCGGTGATCGAATCATTCCGTGCACCGAAGGTGTGAGTTGAGACAAGGTACAAGACAGTGGATAGGAAGGTAAAGCCAGTTGCTGGTCCTTTGTCGGAAGACACCAACCAACAGATGGATCGAGCTTCAAAGGAGAAGAGTTTGAGAGATCCTGTAATGATAGGACACAAGTTCACGGAGAAGACCCTTGAAGAGCTGAAGATTGGATCTGATGAGTCTCTTCTACCAGAAGAGAGGATGTGCTTCAAGGAGATGCTTTCAAGACATGGGAAAGCATTTGCTTTTGAGCCACATGAGATTGGGTGTGTAGATCCGTACGTTGTTACCCCGATGGTTATCTTCACCGTATCGCATGTGCCATGGAACCTGAGACCAATTCTAGTACCGCGGGCTCACTTGCCCAAACTAGTGGAGTTGCTGAAGGAGAAGATGCGGATGAAGATCTTGGAGCCGTCGTTTGCACCATATTCAAGCAGATGGTTTACAGTACCAAAGAAGAATGAGTCGCTACGGTTCATCCAAGACATGCAACCGGTGAACGCAGTAACAATCAGAAATGCTGGGGTGGGACCGATTGTGGATGAGTTTGCAGAAGCATTTGCAGGAAGAGCGATTTACTCGACGGGAGATCTTTACTCAGGGTATGATCAGTTTCAACTAGCGGAGGAGAGCAGAAGCTTCACGACAATGAGGACACCTTTGGGGTTGGTTAGGATGTGTACTTTACCGCAGGGAGCTACCAACTCAGTAGCACACATGATGAACGGGATGAATCGAGTTCTAAGAGACTTCATTCCTGAAAAGACGATGCCGTTCTTGGATGACATTCCCATTAAAGAATGTGTGGAAGATGAGAAGGATGAAGCATTAGATCAGAGGGGGTGTCGGCGATACGTCACTGATCACATCGCAGACTGTGAGAAGATCTTATCTCGACTTGAGGAAGTTCATCTTACGCTGTCAGGTGCGAAGTCTACATTTGGAGTTAGAGAGGTTTTGATCGTTGGTCATTTGTGTGGATCGTTTGGTCGGAAGCCAGATCCGAACAAGGTGGATGCGATTGGAAAGATGAAGGAGGTTTGCAACTCGCTGACAGAAGTAAGAAGATTCTTGGGTGCTTGTGTATTCTACCACATTTGGATTCCTCATTATGCGCATGTGGCGGATCCGTTGTATGGATTATTGCGTAAGGGTCATAAGTTCAGATGGGAGGAAGAGCATACTGACGCGGTAAGGAAGTTGAAGTCTTTACTATCATCTCCTCCAGTTCTGGGAAGGATTGATTACAAGGGTGCTAGGCCGGTGGTTCTTACTGTGGATACAAGTCCAGTTGCAATTGGATGGGCAGTCGGACAGGATGATGAGGATGGAGACATGTTTGCGGTTAGGTTCGGAGCGAAGGTGTTAAGTGCTCGACAACGTGCTTACCCGCAAGTGAAGAGAGAACTGTGGGGTATTGTTTCAGCTATGAAAACTGAGAAAGAGTATTTGATTGGAGCAGTAGTGGTGGTTGAAACTGATTGCTTGCCGTTGTTAGGGATGATCATGAATTGTTCAACTCTTGATATTGCGATGTTACGATGGATCGCATATATCAAGTCGTTGAACCCGGAGTTTAGACATATCGCAGGGAAGGATAATCTGATGGCGGATATGTTATCTCGGGCTTGATATGATGGGGAAGATGAGATGGTAGAAGACATTGACGACGTGGATACAGAGTTCTATTCGATTGCACAGACAGGAAGAGAAGATGAGTTATTTGTTGAAGGGTTGTATGATGGTGATTTGCTTGATATCGGGAGGTACCTTAGTACGATGGTTAAGCAGACAGGTTGGACAGATGAGAGGTTTCGGAGAGTTCGAAGGAAGGCCTGCAACTTCATGTTGCAGGATGGGTTTCTTTGGAAGCGATCGAAGCAAAAAGGTGGAGTACCGCTACGGGTGATTTGCAACAAGGAAGATCAACAGAAGTTGCTCAAGGCGTTCCATGAGAGTCTTTGGGCTGGACATCGAGGGATTTGGGCCACTTTTATAAAGATGAAAGAGCGGTATTGGTGGAAAAACATGTACAGGGATGTTGTATCTTTTGTGGAGTCTTGTTTGACATGTCAGATGTATTCGAACATCCGACATCGTGACGGATTACACCCGACTTATCCGTTGGCAATCCACTTCAAGTGGGTGGTAGACTTGGTGATTATGCCGGTTGGGTTGTGGCAGATGAGATACTTGGTACTTGCTAGAGAAGATCTTTCAAATCAAGTCGAGGGTAGGGCGCTTCGGACGAAGACAACTGAAGGGGTATGTAGATTTCTCTTGGAAGAGGTTGTTTGTCGGTATGGATGTGTGGGAAAGATCACTGCAGATCGAGGAGAGCTAGATGCACATGAGGCTCGTGAATTCTTTGTAAGGTGTGGAGTGAGGTTGTCACTGACAACTGCTTACAACCCCGAAGGGAATGCCAAGAGTGAACGTGGTCATCCATCCATTGTGAAGGCTTTGGTGAAGGTTTGCAACGGAAGGGTACGCGAGTGACCTCGACTCTTACCATTTGCGTGATGGGCAGATCGAACGACGCACAGCTCGGTGACAGGTTACATGCCGGTGGAACTCATCACAGGTCAGAAGCCTATCATGCCGATTGAAGAACATGTTCTGACATGGAGTGTGTTACCTTGGGAGGACAATTTGACTAGAGAAGAGCTTCTTGCTATTCGAATTAGGCAGTTAGAGAGAAGACCAGAGGATATCCAAACTGCTTTGGATAGACTGCGAGAAGCACGGTTGAAGAACAAGGTCAGATTTGATCAGCGACATCGTTTGAGACCCAGGGAAATCAAAGAAGGTGATTGGGTGTTAGTCTATGACAACAGTCTAGACAACCAGCATAGTGCACTCCGGAAGTTTTCCAGAAGATGGTTTGGTCCGTATGTGGTGAAGAAGGTTCATGACAACGCAACTTACGCCCTGCAAGAGTTGGATGGAACGAGCTTGAAAGTACCAGTGGCAGGTAAACGTGTCAAGATTTTCAAAAAGAGAGATGAGGAGGTCGATCTAGCAGATATCTTGACGGAGTTTCAGTTTGAGGATGAGGATTATGCAGAAGATCTTGAAGGTGAGGTTGGTTACGATGGGAAGTAGGACGATAAGCCGGTCCACTCATTGGTTGGTATCTCTGGTGCATACCGGAGGATGTACAGGTTCAAAGGAGGTGGATGTCGTGTCGTGGACCGGCTCCTACCTGAAATTCAAACTTCGATGCTTGTCGCTCCAAAGACACTCATGAGAAGACAAGCTAAGCCCCAGCTTACGGGTTTTTGGCACAATCTCAAATCTCCATTTTCATCGCATAGATGGGTAGAGCTCCTTGTCAGCTTTCCACATGCACCTTGTCTACTTCGTTTGGACGCCTAGTGGAAAAGTTACAGGACTCGAAAGATGGAGAAAATAAGCTAAGCCCTAGCTTACGGGTTTTTGGCACCACTTCGGATCTTCGTTTTTATCGCACCAGTGGATAGAGCTCCTTGTCAGCTTTCCATAAGCACTTCATCTACTTCGTTTGGACGCCTAGTGGAAAAGTTACAAGACTCGAAAGATGGAGAAAACAAGCTAGGTCCCAGCTTACGGGCTTTTGGCGCAACTTCGGATCTTCACTTTCATCACATAGATGGGTAGAGCTCGCTGTCAGCTTTCCATGGGCATCTTGTTTACTTCATTTGGACATCCAGAGAAGAAGTTATGCGATTCGAAAGAAGGTAAAATCAAGCTAGGCCCCTAGTTACTTGCTGACTGGGTATTTAGGGCTTCAGGCGTTATATCAAAGACGCAAGGGGTCTACTTCTTATTATTCAGGAGAGAACTGTACGTACGGAGACTGTTGCAAGGGGGCTGCTTAAGAGGCTTGCTTGTTCCTACGATCTGTCGGTGGACGTTTTGGAGAATTGGGAAGTCCAATACACGCGCGCAAGGTGTCATCGGGTTCAGATCTGTGCAGGCTACGCACAGGTTAAGACGGTTCTTGAAGAGACGGATCGGGGGTTGTGTTCTGGGAGAAATTGAGACGCATGAAGTAGATTTGGGATTTTCAGTTATCTGTGAAGGAGAGTTGGACCGTTCTGGCCGTTCCGGAATCCAAACTTGCTGTCCTTGGATCCATCGGGATCAGAACAACGAGTTCTTCAGGAAATTGAAGACGATACAAAGTTTCATCGGGTGGTTTGGGAGTTGTGAGAGAAATTGGCTCGCAGGGAAGCGCTTGCGTCAGGTTTTCATCGCCTGCGATCTTAGATTGGATTGTTCTTCGCGATCGGTGAGCCAAGCTCTTCGTTCTTGGTGCCTACGCGATCAGGGAGTCCTCATGTACGCATAGGAGAAGACTGTAAGTGAATTGGATTGTTGGTTTGGGTGTGGTGAGCGAATTTGAGCCGCAGGGAGCCGATTTACGTCAGTTTTTTGCAACCTGCGACCAAATTTCTCGAGTGGTTTTGCAAGGGGAACTCCAAACGGCTTGTTTGGAGTCTTGTTAGGTTCAGGGTAGCCAGATCTACTTACCAGCAAAGACGGATATCAGTTTAGACGATCCGTTTGTGCGGTGCGAGCGGTTTTAAGCCGCAGGGAGGAGTTTTTGAAGGTTCGGTCACCTGCGACCGAAAATCGGCGATATCTCGATTATCGGGAGTCGGATCTGAAGGTTTCTTGAGCCAACGGAGTCAGGGAAGGAGACCCTATCAACATTTGAAGATCGTTTGGCGAAAGGAGAAAGTTCCCAGATAGGTCTTTTTCGGTTCCTTCGCTACAGGTTTCGTCTTTTTGAGTTCGTTAAGGACTTAGTTGGTTGTGTATAGCTTGTGGTAGCTAGCTTTAGCCAAGAGCTAGTGTGTGGATGTGGTTTGGACTTGGGTTTGGATCGCGTGATACTGTTGTGGCTCTGTTTGTAAGCAAAGAGAAGTTTCTCTTGCTTTGAGCTACGTTTCGGCGATTTCAGGCTAGGGTTGCGATTCAGGGGTTTGTTTTAGAGCTTCTGAAGTAGGTTACAGACCGCTCTGGTCTGTTCCTCAGTTTTGTGTTGTTAGGAGAAAGAATCGGCAGTGTACATACTTTCAGAGTGGTATATATCGCAGCATTCTTTTTCGTGGTTGTTCTTCTCTGTCTTGTCTCTGTTTCAGCACACAACATCTCCACAGCCAGGAACCTCGCGTTTTCCTGGACATCCTTCACGCACAAAATATCCGACACGATATCGCTGACCCATTATGCAAAAGGTACGCCGTTAGAGTGGAAAGTTTTCTATACTTAGTCAGCTTCCTTCGACTGATTGTTTGCATCGGATTTCAGGTTTTCTATTTCACTCCCTTTCTTAGGGTTCTTTTCACCTTTCCCTCACGGTACTTGTACGCTATCGGTCATTGAGGAATACTTAGGCTTAGAGGGTGGTCCCTCTTGGTCGCGTAAAAGCGATCAAAATTCAAACACGGTATCCGCGTTTTACTTATTGAATAAAACCAATGGAAAAATGTGCTACAGGGCTATCGCCTTCTTTGGCAAGATTTTCCAATCTTTTTCACAATTCCTTTAATGGTTTTTCCATCATTCAATTCTCAACAAATTGAATAAAGAGAGAAGCCTAATCCGCTTTCGCTCGTCGCTACTAACGGAGTCTCGGTTGATTTCCTTTCCTTTAGCTACTTAGATGTTTCAGTTCGCTAAGTTGTGAAAGTCCAAGGCGTAGCGCAGCACACTAATGCGCCGCTTCCGCTTGGATACGGTTTCCCGATTGGAGACTCATGGATCACAGACGATATCTCCCCATGGCGTTTCGCCTTTGAAAGCGTCCATCCTTCTCAATGCCTATGCATCCATCCAATGCATTATTTTTGATACAGTAGGAATTGAACCTACTTCACAGCCAACTAGGCATATCACTTGGATACTCCAGGAATTTAACCTGCTTTACTACTCCATCAAAATGATGAAAACCCACCCTAGATTGAGCTTTCATCGATTCCTAGTGGCTCCGCGCTATCTCCCGGGGGCGAAGCTATATGCTTCAATATAAGCGACTTCTATAGATTTTTGTAAAATACGGGCTAAAGCCCCAGGCGGGAAAGGAAATCAGAAAAGTGATATCTAGAACCGGACCTCGTGTTTTGTGGGTGGGTTGTTCATTTTTTGCATTTTTTTTCTCACCCCTTTTATCACCTTTTTTGGCGGGAGTCGGATTTGAACCCACAACATTCAGATTATGAGCCTGACGAGTTAGCACTTACCCGCGAACAGCCAACAAAAAAAGAAATCTATTTTTCTTTATCGCCTTTTATTTATCTATGATGATTCATCATTATTTTTATATGATTCTTCGGGTCCTTTGGCTAAAGTCAGGCTACGCAATACTTTAGGGCTTGGTCCCAGGGATTGTTCATCACTGCGTCCCTCGTACAAATTCATACAACAAGTTCGTAAAGCCCTGTAAAACAAAAGAAGTATCCGGACCACCCTTCTTTCTCAGCCATTTCTAGAAGAAGGACCAACAAAGTCAGTTTGAAACCACTAGCATGGTTATCTTATCCCCGGCTGGACTAGAGTTTCGAGGATATGGTCGTATTTTTTTCGTAAGCTATCTGCCTTTGTCTAACAGCATTTTTTTATTTTAGTTATTTCATTTTGGTCGTATATATATATATATATTTTTTTTATCTAGTGCGTTGTCCGGGCGTGGACCATGTCTTCCGAAATTGATGAATTAGTACATATGGTCTAAGACAATTTCACATATCGAGGTCGAAATGGGATCGGGTGTTTTCACATCTTACCATAGTGCCCGGCTCTCAAAATTTTTATTTTTATTTTTTCAAATAAAGAAATAATCTAATTTATTTTATTATTATATTATTTCTAAAATAATAATAAATTATTTTTTTGCCGATTTTCATTAATTATATGAAAATGTGTACTAATTTGTACAAAGATAAAAGGCCAAAGGGCCTGAGCTTCTAGTGGAGGATATCATAGGACCACCAGACCACCCATAAGGCACTGTAAGCTTGCACTTTCATTTGCTACTGAAAGGCAAGCTACACTTACTACTTGCACTTAAAAAGAACAAGTTTAAGGCATGCCAGGCCGAACGCAGAAAGCAGAAAAAAATAGATAAAAAAGGCCTTGTCAGTTTTTTTCTTTTTTTTAAAGTTTTTGTCCGTTTTTTTCTCTTTTTTTTTCTGACAGTCCCCCCTGAGCCCCGAGGACCTTCGCCCCGAATCTTCAAGCTAGTCAAACTATCGGCGCGCTGTGCACGACGTCTTTGTAAGGTTGGATTCTCAAATGGCCCGATTGCCTTAGGTTACTTGCCAAAGGGCACTCCGTGCCTTGTAATTGGTGGACTATTAAGATTGAAAAATGAAGTAGAGAGGTAGAAAGTTCACGGTTATCGAAAACCCGAAATAAAAGTGCCAAGCTTCGCAAGGTTCTGGCATCTCAAAGTTTCCAGTCTTTCTTCATGGTGAGTTAAGAATCGAAGGCGAAAAAAAAATATATCTATTTTTTTTATTTCAAAGCAATGAATCCTCTAAAATGATTTATAACTCATTTATAACCGGACAGCTTTTTGAAGCTAATTTTCTACACTTTGTTAACAAAAGTACGTAGATATGGGGTATAGCGGTCGTTTATATACTTTGTTCACAAAGTATATAATGAAAACTCAAGGTGCATTGTATATGATATTGATCGCTTTGTCAATACAACATACAGTATATTGGATTGTGTAATTACGCTAAGAAAGATCGTAGATCTCTCTTTACCGTAGCTCAAATTAGATGGAAATTGATATATGGTTAGTTACCAGCAAAAAAATCTTTTTTTTGTCTATCGGAAGAGGGATTTGAACCCCCGTGTGCGAATTATGATCCCGCTGTTCTACCCTACTAAACTATTCCGACATGCTGATTATGATCCCGCTGTTATAATAATCTTCCGCTTCCTAGTTGTTGGGTTAGAATTTGCTTCACGCCCTGTGCTTTTCTTTATCTAGTCTATGGTCGCATAGCCCGAAGAGAAAGCGGCCATCACGAAGGCTGCAATACATGTCTTTATAGGCTTGATTGCCTGTCCCGGCCTCCGGCAAGTGGAGCCGGCGGGCCTCTCCTGCTGGTCGGGCACTCCGGACCTCTCTCCTATCGGGTCGAGTGTCCTCTCCCGTTGGTCGAGAGCTCAAGTAAACAAAATATTTATTTTGTTTGGATCGAAGACGCATTTTTTGACCAGAAAACGCGGAACGGGGACACTCGACCATAGGGAGAGGGAGTCCACTTTTTGGGGAAGGGTCCGAAGGTGCGTAAGCATTGTCAGACAAGAGACGGTTTTACGAAAGAAGGGCTTAAAAATATTAAAAAAAAGCCCTATTAAGCCCTATAGGTAAATAGCGCAATACATTCTCGTGAATTTCTTCTATCCTTATATGTAACATCATAACGACAAACAAAATGAAAACGGCTCCTACATAAACAACTAAAAAAAACATAGCAAAGAAGTCAAGACCTAACAAAACAAGTAAAGCGGAAGTATTGAAAAAACTAGGATTAAAAAGACAACAGAATGAAGGCGATTTTTGGCACGTATACCGAGAGCACCCGAAACTCAAGCGAGAACAATAAAAACATCAAAAAGTATCATGATGAAATTTTCAATTTATTTGATTCTTTTTTTGAGCTGTGTCATTGTATTCGAGATTGTAAATTGAAAGCTTTCTTTCGTAAAGTCAATTTTGTTTATTATTTTTTTACCGCTTGCTCTTTTTTATGGAATTAGAAAAAAGGAGTCAATCCAGCCACAGGTTCCCCTGCGGCTACCTTGTTACGACTTAACCTCAGTCAGTGGCCCGACCTTGGTCTCCTACATAAGATCACCAATGACTCTAGTAAACCACACTCAACAACGGCGTGGAACACCCCGAGTAATGGGTGATCCTTGGTCGGCTGCTTCGGGCAAAACCAATTCCCATGGTTTGACGGGCAGTTTGTACAGGGCCCGAGTACTTATTCACCGCAGCATGCTGATCCGCGATTACTAGCGATTCCAACTTCATGTTCTCGAGTTGCAGAGAACAATCCGAACTTAGGCAATCTTTCTGGATTCGCTCCGCCTTACAGCATTGCTTCCAATTGTAATTGCCATTGTAGCACGTGTGTAGCCCAGCCCATAAGGGCCATGCGGACTTGACGTCATCCCCACCTTCCTCCAGTATATCACTGGCAGTTTGGCATTTAGCACGGAACTAAGGACATCAGGATGGATCAAAATCATGGTGTCAAAACTAGGTTCTTTCGATTTATGAACAAACAGAACTACTAGACATGTATACAAAATAAGTGATCGAGTTGAATTTTGAATATTTGAGAAATAGAAATTGGACCATGATGGCAACACGACAGGAGAAGCTCCTTACATTTTGTAGCCGTTTAGAAACAAGATGGATACTTTAAAGAAGAAATTTACGTAAGAGAAAAGATAAAGATCGGGAATAAATGATCCTCAGTGGAAAATTTGGGACAAAATGTATTATCTTCTCCGTGCATGTCCTAGCTTGAATGATGTTCTCGGTGCAGTTGATATAAGAACAAGTGTGGGAGGTGTTGATGAATCAGTTTCACATACAATTCAAGTACAGTGTACGGAGAGAAATTTTGAACTCCAATCGATTTCGATAAGCTAGATTCTTACATCACGAGACACAAATATGTGGTGTTTCATTTTTCATTTTTTCAATGCAATCTAGTTAGGAGAGTTTAATCAACTTTATGCACTTCTCTTTTCATCATTTCGAGTTGAATGTTCTTTTCATTAATTCATATGTCCAATTCTGTAACGGGGTTGGGATGCGTGACTAGCTAGATATACAAGACATTGATATTGAGAACTTTGAAAATCCATTCTCACCTTCATTAGCACAACCAGAGACAAGAGCAAGTGCATATAGTCCACACACTCAAGCTTGTAGTCATGGGTTATAGGAAGATCAAATAAAAAGCAGAGGAGATCAAAAGTGCGTGCCATGGAGATAAACTGCACTATGAAGCATTATTCTTGACCTGGTCACCGATTGGAGCTAAATCCGATGTGTACAGTATCATAGCACGGGTTTTGAGAAGCTCAGAGCGGTTGAACACTTTTTAACCATCAGTCTTGAATTTGGCTACAATGACGTTTGGCAGAACTGGATTCTCTTCTCTAATTCTTGCCATCGTTTGCCTCATTTCTTCCTTCGCTTTCTTGTCATATTCAACATCCTCGTAAATTTTCAGGTAATGCACCTCTTCTCTCTTCTTCATACCTCTTGAAGCGTTGAATATTCCTCCTCACAGATTCTAGTGATTACGTGACGGATGTCCAAGCTCTTGCCATCCATTCCTTCTTCTTTTCTCTTTCTCCGGACGTTGTTTGGCTTCTCTCCTTCCTTGACTCCTTGCCCTAGGTTGACACTTGTTGTCTGTTTGTCAAGTGATAGCGACTGGTTATTTTGTTGAGATTTGTCTCTTGAGGATTGACACAGTTCTGTCCTCTAATCCGCTGGTGGCATTGTTCCTAGCACTCCCCAGACGTTCATGTTGTTGCTACGATTGCCGAGGACCTCCTTTCCAAGTTCCATCAGGAAACTTGGCTTCCCTGTTCAGATTACCTTGTTCTCTACTACTCCTAGCATGGTGAGCACCCGAGCGACTATTGTACCCGTCCCTAGAGGTCCCTGTGCTAAGATTTGCCGCCCTAGTATATCTAGACATGTCATCTCCATCTGGTGGTGTTTCTTTTGAACTGATTTTTCCTCTAGACTATTGCCCAAGCTTTGGTTAGAGATGTCGGTTAGAACATTTCTGGCTGTTGCTTGTCTTCCTTTGAAGGTGAAAATCTCATTTTGCCCCCATTGGATTGGCTGACTTTCTCTAAGTGAGCTGACTTGTCTACATTATTGCTCGAGATGGGTGTTTGCTTCTGTCAATCTACTCTAAATTGCTCTGCATCAAGACGGGCCATAGCCAAAGATGTCAAGTCCTCCTATCTCACTAATCGTAAAATATGGAAGCTAGACGACAAAAATACCATCTTCCAGATGTACCCCGTAGATTTTATCATCAACAAGGACCTCGACTGATGACATGCTAATCTACCCATTCCCTATCTCAAGGTAATTGTCATTGTCAATATTCTGAATGCCAACAATGAGATCCCAGAAAGATTTGAAAAAAATCTTGCATTATGGGAAAAAATCTTGCATTATGCATTATCTCAGATCTTGCCAGCCAGATCTGAGTTACGAGGACATACAACTATGGTGATGTCTAGGATGGTTGTCCTTGAACATATAGGTTGCTTGGCAGCATTGAACACGCATGGAACTTCCAGTTGAGAGGGTTTTTCAACTCCAATACATGATATTTTAGTTATCTTTCAATCTAGTAACTTGCATTAAACTTGGCTGGATCTACCTTGTCTAACCTCAGGTGCCCCGTTATATGCTTTGTAAACTGGAGGTTTCTTTCTGCGGATGCGTTGTCTGAAAACAAAGAAATTGAACACTTATACCTAAACTTACTTTTGCTGATAAGATTTCTTTACAAGAAATAAATTTGTTAAATTGGAATATTAATCAAAGCTCTCAAATAGCTTTAGAGTATGTGACTGACTTCATAATTTATTATTCAACATCCATTGAAAGATATTACAGGAAATTTTAGTGATTCCTTGAGACAAAGCAATATCTTTTTCCTAACCTAAACTAAACAAAGAAAAGTTTTCTTCACTTTTATATCTTCAACTAGGGTTTAATATAACATATTTATATTAAATTATGAATTCATATAGTATACATCTAAACTTGTCTGAACATTCTCTTGGAAAGATTATGCATACGTATCCCTCGATTGTCACTCTCATAAGAAATAAAAAATAATTTACTTTGAATGTTTTTGTCGTATTAAATGAATTTTAGAGGAAGAGAGGAACCGGTTAGATTTAGATAAATCTTAAACACATAGCTCTGCAATTCCATTGCAAATGGAGCACCTTGTTTTACTTGCTTTATATTCCTGAAACTCCCCTATGTAAATTGTGTAACATTGCCAAGGAATCTAGAACTCACATTCTACGTGCTGATTATTCTATCTAAGATATTCATCTCATTACATTTAGAAGGCTGAAGTGCTTTCTGTTAGTTTATTTCTTAACCTTTCAGGCCGGAAGAGTTAGAGAAAACATTAATTTGCGGATGAATTCATGAATTCTCGATACTTTCTGCAGTGGACGAGTTGAACTTCGTTTATGGGTTATGTCTGGGTCTGCTTTTAACTGTCGGTAATGTTATCATTTAACAGTTATGAATTTGAATTTTCAGTATAATACAGTATAAGAATTTCAACATAATATTTACGTATTTTCTTATAACAGAAAAAGCAATCAGATGTACAAGGCCATGGGGGAAAATATATATTAGTCCCGTGTACAGCTACTCGTGATATTTGACTGCAACACTTTAACGGAAATCTTTACATGTCGCGGCAACTCTTCACACATCCCAAACTCAGGACTACTCTTTTCAAATACTTTATACCATTCAGGTCTACTTTAGATAGATGAAAATCGATTTTCTCTGATCTTCTCTGATTGTTCAGATTCTCTTTCGTGATTTTATTCTCTTTTTGGTTCCTCATTCCTCTGCACTTGTCCCTTTTCTTGTCTTTTCTGACTGTTTTGCTTTGTGTTTTTGGCGTTTTACTTTTCCGGACTTCCTTGTATATTCACCTTTTTCATGTTCGAAAGAGGAGAATATGCAAAAACATTTACTTATCATTTAATCTTTATTGTGAGAAAAGTTAGATGATAAATTACACTGTGTAGAAAATAAATTTTATGATAAGATATTTTTCGGTCTTATGGTTCCTGCTGCAACTCACATGTCTTATGGTTTCTTTCTAGAACATGTACTCTGCAATTAATATATAACACTTAACTAAATATATAATGTAATTTAAATATATTAAAAAGTTTTCCTTAACACTTTATAAAATTCTCATAACACCTCGATGACACCCCAACTGTGGGTCCGGACCAGTGACGCTTTCAGACCTTTTTCTTCTCTACGTATATCTTTTTACTCGTCGTGGCCAAAAGTACACTTTGGATGTATATTTTTCGTGCTGCATCGCCTTGTGACCCCCACACACATAGTCATGGTGCACAGATAACGAAAAAACTTAAACCTCTTGCATGTTTAATAAAACTCTATCAACAACGATTGAGAAATACCCAGAACCTGTAGGAAACGTGTTGGAAAGAGTAAACTGCGCTTGTACCTTTGCTTCACTACAGTACATCCGGCGGTCTACTGTGGTGAGGAACAGCCGAGCGGCATGGACATTCATTGTCGAGAAGTGAGGATTCCTGCAGCTGTCACAATCTCACCAGGAGGTTGTGAACTGAAATTTATCCGGGGAGATAAGAGAATAATAACAGTGGTGGTAACTTCTAGTGCTTTTTTTGTTTATTTACAAAATTTCACATAATGAAGCTTTTCTTTCAACAAAGGAACATCCTTACACTTTGTCATACAAATCATAAAACGCATCCTAATGATTTACTGTACTATAAACCCAAAAAAGCCGTGTCATCCATTAAGTTCTGTTATTTAAGGTGTTACAAATATGAAATCGAATATCTGAAAACAAAGGTAATGATAATAACCGTCTTATCTCGTGACACATATCTGATCCACCTCAACTGGAAGGTCTCCTGCAACTCCCAGTGAACAAGGCTGAGTCGTTACTACATTGAGGTACGACGGGAAGTTTCATTGCAGTATAATTAAATTCATATATTCTAGAAAAACATTAATCCTCGATGTTCGAGGGTAAATTGTTTGATGACCACCCAGTTCATTTGTACAGATACGGTACTTCATCTTCGACTATATATCGGAGATGTCTTTTCAGAATAATCATAAAATTAGTACAGTGTTAATAATTATATAATTTCCTGACAAGCATTTAGTGTTTACGGTCATGCGGAGGTACGTAATTTGGTTTTGCGTTATTTGCCCCGCCATACATGGTAATAGGGACATTCAGACCTGAGGTTTACTACTTTACAGTCATCGACGTAAATCTTTTCACAGTGACGAGACGTAAATGTTACGTATCATCTATAGAGATGATACAGAAAATATTTACGTCTTCTGATGTAGCTCCCGTATATATATATATGCTTGTAATCTGATACATTAGTTAGAAGTAAATGCACGTCAAGATTTCGCCATCCAGTCAGAATTTGAATGAACGCAAGTTCACTTTTGGGACGTGCAGAACGTCAACAACTGTCTTCTCTGCGCCTAATCATTAAATGAAAAATAAAATAAAAATATTCATTCAAATATCATTCTGTCTCGTAAAAATACTGAACATCAGAAAGCAGTCCACGTTGTATTACAATGGAATGCAAGTCACATTTTGCTGTGCTACGTATAGCACAAAACACACAAAATAACATTTTGTGTTGTGCTTTTGTAGTACAGCGTAGAACGTTGTAACGAATGTTCGGCACTGTGGTTCTTTTACAATAGCACGGAACGTCATGGTTAGAGTTCCATGCTATGCATATTTTAAGTACGATTGAACTTAACGGATATGATAGAATTTTTATGTGGTCTAATAAACTTTTCGTGCGAATGTGAGTTGGAACAAGCAACCTGAATTCTGAACAATATTAGTACTAGGTCATGTGAATAGTATATATGATCTTTGTTTAAAACTCAGTTGAATTAAGTTTATCTCTAATAAAGATATGCTTTACAGATTTATGACTAGATTCAAAAGAGATAACGCTGTTCATAAATGTAAAGATGGACTACAGAGACCTCTCAAACCAAGTTACTCTCTTCTGTAAAACCACATCAGGTCTGGATTACGAGGTTGGACGTAACTCCATAGTGAAGTTTACGTTTTTGGGTTTGAGTGACCCTAATAGCAAAATCTTGTTAACTGCGAGTTAATTGCGAGCTAATCGGCCGATGCAGAATCAACGAGATGTATCTGCGGGAAACATATTTATCCACCTCGATCTTGCGTATATTTGCATGTTTACTCACTAAAAGGACAAGAGTAATAAACTGACATGTAGTTGTGTGCTTGCCACACAGTTACTTACCACTGTAAATAAAGCATATTACCAGCACTTTCAAGCGCAAACATATATTTTGGTTGGTCGTAAAAGGCATTTAGGGTTTGAGCTATTTTGAAACTTGAACTAGCACAATCTAAACGTTTCACTTCTTAAGTTTCCGTCCTATGATACTTCTTTGCATATTCGCTTCTTCCAAGTTCTGAAGAGGGGAATATGCAAAGAGTTTTAATTATGTTTTAATCTTTTTCTTAGAAAAATTTGGTTATAAATTAAAACTTAAAATTTAAAATATTTTTAGTCTTGAGGCACAGGTATTTATAGGAGGCACATGTTCTATGTAAGTGAATTATTTATGGATTTTGTGTAACTCAAGTGACCATGTGTGATCAAGTTTACCAAATGGATTCTAATTTTAGTGATTTAATTTAGTAAAATAATGTTAGAAAACTTCTGTCACTTGTCACAGAAAATCAAGTAGAGCACCACTCTTCCTAGTAACTCTACGCTTAAATAAACTGTATCTTTCACTAAACTATTTTGAAGGCAATTGTCAGTCAATTACCAATGATTATTTTGTGAAATGTTTAAACGTTTGTCTTTTTCTTGCCTTTGACTACAAGTGCAATTTTAATGCATATTTAACATACTTGTTAGAGAACATATGATTTGGTTGAGTTCTGAGCTTTTTCAGTCACGATTTGATGAATCCAAAATATTTCTCTTGCTGGCTCGAAGATACTTCTCAGGTCCGACGTAACTATTTTCATTGTGCTGGGAAAACAGTGAAGTTAGATGAGTGCAGATTGTTGGAACCATAGTGTACTTGGTAGCAGAGTTCTGATGAGCAAGGCTTTTGGACAAGGAATAGAAAAGAATACAGTTGATAAGGGAAGTCTACATTCAGGAATCCTACTATAATTCACATATTCCTAACTAGTATAGAGGTCCAGAGAAACTTCATATTGTGTTTCTCGTGATGTACTACTATAAAGTGCACTGATTCAAAATGATGTTATTTAAATCCACCTAAACCATGATAATGAAACGAATAGAAAAAGAACCTAGAAAACGTTTAAATCTCGAGTATGAACACAAGTGCTCCAGGTAACCCAGAAGACTTTATTAGCCAAGTTTGGTTTCAGAGAACTGAGAACTTTAATCGTTATACAGAAGTTTCTAGTGATTACCTATTCATCAACTTGGAACCTGTGAAATATAGAATCAAATTAAATCTATTCTTTAATTCCACAAGTTATGATTCGTCTCAAAACAAACTACTTACTATCGACAAAGAAATGTTGACATGAAGCATAAAAAATAATATTTTCTTCAAACTCAAAGTACACTATGAAGAAAATATAATATTTTCTTTCATGGTTTTAAACTACACTTGGGGTTTAAGCTACACAAATCTCTGTTCATTTTGGCTTCTCTCACATAAACCATTGCTTCCTCGACCACAACCTCGAATGATAGATTACGTAAGCCAAATCACATCCGACCGAGGTTTGTGTTATACATAAACATTTTCAAGTCTTTTTGAATTAGTTTTTAACAATTAATTCGGTGGAATAGCTAATCGTCTTCGTTCTAGGTTGGAAAGTAATGTTTTCACTTTGACGTGTATTTCGCTTGACATTTAAGCATGCATAATCATTTATGCTATTCATTTATTACCTAACCCTTCCAATCTGACCTTAATATAGAACAAAAGATTAATGTTTATTCTGTTTGGAAATCCTGGTCTTATAATCCTAGAAACGTGTCTTCACCCGCTGTGGTATGGGTTAAGTTTAACTCTTGATTTTCTTAACATTTAACATTTATAAATAATTTCAATACTATATATTAGTTTAATGTAAAACTATATATATATATTTCTTTGTTAACAGAAAAAATACGAAGATCTCTGAAGTTTATTTCATACTTCATAGACAAATATGCATCCAAAGTGAACAGTGGATCAAAAAGAAGAAAAGGATGCCCACCGAAGATGAGCATTAATCTTCAGAGATGGTTGGTTACCGCTAGCTCTTGGGGTACTTTCTTTACTTTCATGCAAATATATATTCTTCAGCTGGGGAATTGAGTGGAATTCCGTGGAAGTGAGAATATTGGTTTCTTATGTTGGTTGCCGCTTGTTGTTTGAAGTTTTCGACATATCGATGGAGAAGAAAATGGTCCATGCGTCATTATGTGTTTTGATGTTGGTTTGGTGGCTGAGACTGTTTCGACTTTATACAGGGCGATGTGTTCAGACAAGTTGTACTGAGGAATGAGAGAACACCAAACTAAAGGGAGTGCGAGGACCGAACTTCTACACGTACATATATGATAGGCTGCTGCAAACCTGTCATTTTTAGTTCTCACTAACCTTTTTAAACAGAAAGGTTATGTGATAAAGTGAATTTTTATATATTGTACCTCCTCCATCTTTTGATGTACGAGGTGAATAAACATCCAAAGTGCAGTTCTTGCCTAGAACCAGAAAAAGATAAACTTGAAGATCGATGATAAAATAATGAGTTCTAATTTGAGACGTAAGGACAATAAGACTTTCTTGACTTTATGTTTCAGTGAAAATAAATTTTTAGCTCAAATTTAATTTTATGAGAGAGTCCAAGAAAATCATTACCTGGGCCAAGACGAAGATCTTCCGGTATTTCGTTATCTCATGACAGGAGGTGAGACTTCTAGCTTTAGGGAAAAAAATGTCAGTGGGCTTGCGTGGGCAGCAGCGCGTTGTTTTTTGCTGTTTGGTCTGTTGTAGATATTTGGTAGCTGTTTTGGCTGCTTAGCCTATTGTAAGTATTTGGTAACTGTTTTTGGTTGCTTGACCTGTTGTAAGAATATTTCTAAAGATAATGAACTGAGGAGACTGGATTTTGAGAGACAGGTTGTTGCTGACAACTGTCATATAGGTACATAAAAACTCGTAAGTATGATGCAGTGAAGCAGTCTGCAGTTCTGCATATATAGCTGAGAATGCATTCTCATGGTTAAACTCTCTCTAAATATAAGGGATTCTCAAGGGATTCTGGAAATATAGATCTTTCCTCTTTTGTATTTATGTTGGATATATCATCCATAGTGGATTATCAGACATGACATTTGATAAATTATAATTAATTAATAAACTATAATTTTTATATGTTAATTTGATGAACTACAACGTTTAAATGATATTGTTAGAAATCCAGTTCAACTGTTAGATATCCTCGTAATTGAGATGTTATACTTCTTAATATATAAAAGTTTAATATTCAATAATATCTTCTCAATTTTATCTCTGAGAGTGGTGACTGAGAAATCATTACTATGACCATGACCTCCACCACTTATAAAGAAAAGAAGAAAGAAATCTAAATTACTTTATGAAAAGATCTGAAAACTGAACTGCGTTTCTAGAAATATTATTTAAAAATCATGGTTTATCAAATTTACATACAAAAATTATGCTTTATTCGACCTCTATCTGATCATCTGCCGAGAGATGATGTATCATACATAAAATCACTCCAAAATACAGAAGAAGAAAAACTTTATATTCACAATCCTTTCTGCTATATACCAACCACACTCCAACCATGACCTCCGGAGGTCTATGTTTCATGAAGCATGTATGACTTTTCAGATGTAAGACTACATTTTAGCCACGGGTATTGAAGTATGTCACTACACACACATTCATATTTATTCTTTTTATTTACGAAAATTCTTGTCTGCAACTCTATTACGTTTTTCGGACTTGACCTCACCCTCTTAACTTTGTGTTACTTGGTCGTCCCTTTTGACTGGATACACAAATTCAATAGATCAAAATGCCACAACATAATATCCGTAAGTCATGTATCTACACGGAAGGTTCACTTCGTTACCCCTTTATAATTTATTATCAATCTACATTATCTCTTAATTGTCTAAGTGTTATATCTTTTAGTGATAGACTTGCGGTTATCAATCAAAAATACAATCAAATAATGCAAAGTTAAAAAAGATAAAGTCAAATCCAACAGAAGTATTAAGAGCGAGAACAAATAAATCTCTACTTTATTGTCAATATCTCTCTAGGAACCCTTAACCGTAGTTTGCAAATTTCTCAACACTAAACTGAACTATAATGTTTATATGTCCCCGCTTTATTTATGATATCTCTCTATCGAACCGTTAATTGTAGTTTGTATATTTCTCAACCCTAAATTGAACCATAATGTGACATATGAGCTTCGCGAAACTAAACACGCCTAAACTGTTATCAATCCCATCAAAACCGAACTTAAGAAGTGCATATCAATTTTCGGAGACTTAAACAGAATCCAAATAACGACACCTCAAATTCTGGCTCGTAAAACCGTGTTTATGCAGCAGTATCAGAACCAGACCTAAACCATATCTGGATTGTGATTCGTCATTTTTCCAAACCTAGACAGGGGTTTATGGAAATAAGATAGATCATTTATCAAGTACAAAACACAAAAATACGAAGTGAAAAGACAGAAATGGTTTATGCAAAATAATGTCTTCTACTTTCTCCGTTGAATATATAGCCTAGGGTTTAGGGTCACGTCTATTTAGGAGAGTGAAGCTACAGAGTTCGCATTGCAAAAGAGCGAACCTCCCGACGAGTATATCACATCCTAGTGGCATCTGTCAAGCATTACTCCCACATAGATAACTTGGAATGATGAGTGCTATACTACTGTGACCCTAAAATCCGGATACACATTTCAGACTGCTTTAGTGTTCCTTCCAGCCAAAAGCTCGACAACATTGAGAACTTCGGGTTTGCAAGCCGATGTCTGTTGATGCTCTTTGCTACTCGCTGTTAGCCTCTTTGCCCTCAAGGTATTTGCTCAGGCAATCATGTGTGCCCATTCTAAGAATTAAACGACTTAAATGCATTTCCGTCTGCAAAATAACTATGCATCTTGAAATTCGGAAAAGCTTACAGTAATTGGGACTGTAAATCGCCTTCGCTTAAAATCGACAACAGCAGTTCAGGGAAGCCTTAAAAGCTTGCACTGCGGATAGAGTGCTGGGTCCTCCATCCTTCTTAGATAAAACTGAAACACGTCCGAAGGATGTGCAGATTAACTACACTGTGCTCCCTTCTGGCTCCAATTGTCATGGTGGAGGACTAGAATAAGCCCTGATTCTTAGAGTCGCCTCACTGAGTGAAAACTCAAATAGATCTATCGTACAAGAAGCAGCGGAAGAGATGATCCAGAATATGGGATACACAGTCAGTACCATGAAAGACTATGATGTGCATTCTAGGATGCCTCCCTTACTATCAGGCATATGCCAGTTCCAAAGAAGTAAATTTGGTACAGAATTTGACAAAATCAGGTGAGGTGCTCTACTCAGGTAGCCTGCACGTGTTCTGCAGGCAGTACGTGGGTAGTCTTACTGTATGATTTGTACCATCAGCAAGACACAACTCTTGCATCCGGCACTCCAGACTTCCTGTGCTGATCCTCGTGGGAGAATAATGAAAAAACCGATAAGCTCCATAGGGCAAGTCCCGGCCCATAGTTGAATTTAGCCTCTCAGCAAACAGTCCATGTGTGCCTAGTAACAAAAGAAAAGAGCGAGTGGTCTTCAGAAGAGTAGCCTCGAACTAGTGACAACTAAAGAGAATTGGTTAAACGAGATAGAAAGATAGGAGCTAAGCAGTTCGGGAGTAGGATTCATATACAGCCTGAGCCAAAATAGCTCGGAATCTCTTAGCGGCTATTGCAACATCAGGTTGGTTAAATAAGCCAGACACAACTGCTACACCTTGTAACTGTTTGAGCCGCGGTGTAGCCATTACCTCCTTGACATTGTGCTCTTTTATACCACCAATGAACAGGCAGGGGCTACCTTCACAAACATTCCTTAGTCCTTCTACTCCAATGGTTTTGTTGTTCTGTTTTGTGTTGGTAGGATAAACACTGCCTGATCCTACGTAATCTGCACCTTCTTCCCAAGCTCGCTTTGCCTGCTCTGGTGTCTTACATGAGACTCCAGTAATCTTCTTAGGGCCGAGAATAGCTCTCGCACGACTGACAGGCAAATCAGACTGACCCAAATGGACTCCATCTGCATCACAGGCCAGAGCTATGTCTATTCGGTTGTTGATCACCAGAGGGACGCCATACTCATCACAGGCCAGAGCTATGTCTATTCGGTTGTTGATCACCAGAGGGACGCCATACTTGCGGGCAACTCTCTGTGAGGTAACTGCTTCCTGAAATGCAATAAAAGGATTCTTATCACTGGTCATATGTCAAAGAGTAACTGGAAGAACCTGGACGACTTGGAAGCCAGCATGAAAGAAGGTGTCGACGGTGAGAACTTTCCCCGTTGAGAGAGAGAGAGTGACAGTGACTTCCCCCGCACACTAAGGTAGCACTAAGGTAAGACCATTATGTATACTGAGTGGCAGACGTTACCTCCAAGAAACTCTCCCGACTCAGCTTCTTTCTCCCTGCAGGAAACAAGGAACGTAAATAACTCACAAGACACAGGATCCAACACATATATCTCCAAGCCCTAGTGAAAACAATGACCTGAGTTGCGGCACAGCTGTGTACCGGATTTGTACAATAGTTGCCCCGTCCTCAATCACTGCCGGTACAGCCTCTGACATGGAGCGCCTCCATTGTTTATTCATGGAAGAGTCAGTCACAGATCATAAAGTAAAAGGTTTTTTGGCTTGAAGTGCAACTGTACGAGGCTCTCCCAGTGGTTGGTTGGTACAGGTGGTTAAGGGGACCTTGTAAACCACTACCCATTGCAAGCTTAGAGCTTCTCTGCAAGGTTTCTCAGACATATGCCGTCGCTGCCTGCATGTTCAAGCGTATTAATAACAACCACTATCCACCTTTGAGCTGATAGTGTGGAAAAATGTTCCGAATGGAGAATTTCAAACGTAGCAAGGCCTACAGTTCTCCACTGTAAATGCAATCGTTGTTCCTTCTTACATCATCATCCACAATCTTTTAAAACTCAGCCATGTTTAAGCTCCAACAGCTGAAGATCGCTTCAGTGGTCTCCCCTCAGTAAAGGCTAAATTGCTAGACCTCCGCTGATAGTACGGAAGAAATTTTCTGAATGGGATCGAGGACCTCCGACAGCATACGTTGAAGGCACAATTAACTTGATCTCTTGACGTTCTAATGAATTGACCGTAAAAGCTTTAGAGAATCTAATCCCTTGCTGAGTAGCACTTAATCGAAAGGGAAGTTGGTACTACTTAATGCCTGGACAGCTTGTCTCATGTGTGATCCTTTAGCAAGCTCTGCTGCGATTGCTAAAGCAAGGTTGCATCCTGTGCCGTGCGTGTTGGGGGACTCCAACCGAGATCCATGATACTTGTGTATATCGGACCCTAATACGGACCGTAATATGAAGAGAATGTTGGTTACACAAACACCAGACAAACCCAGTATTTGTCGTGCACAATATAGTGAGAGCAATAAGGTTACAAAAACAATGAGGGGCTGGAAGAACGTGATGGCTAGGTTTCAAACAGCATGAACTGGCCTACAGAAAATATAACAAACATCAGCTACAGTCTTCCCAATATTTTTGACTTCCCCACTTTCATGGAAACTCTAGTAATTTTGGAGAGGCCAAAGAAAATGCTCGTGAACAAAAGTGGCAGAAGTTTCACAGTCCTATCTGCTAGTGGATCACTCCATGTGCGGAAGCCCACATACGCTGGAGACTTCAAATGTTGAAGATAACCAACAATTTCTACAGGCTAAGCTGAGAGTTGCAAATAACAGCTGTGTACTATCCTTTGTAGGTCTAACGCTGTGGTTACACAAACAAGCGCCAAAAATTACGTTATATCTGTGAGCAGACCTTTAAGAGTTTGCATGTGTACACAGAGAGCGAGAGTACAATCCGTGTGTCTCAAAGAAGTCGCAGGTTACCGTCGTAAGAATATCAACTATATCTACAGAGCCTGATAAGTGTCCACCTTTTATCAACACGTATCTGAAAAATCACAGTCAAAGAGACACAACATTTAGCTGATTCTTCTTGGTAGACTGTACAAAGAGAAGAAGCTCTGTGAATGCTGTATACTCTGTGGTCTCTAATGCAATAAAGTATGACAATGCAAATTACTATTCCAGAATGCAAGAAGTTGACCTCATAAGAAGGCAAGTAACTGATTTTTTACTAGGCTTTACAGTAAGAAGGGATGTAATACCGTGGACCCATTTTATGAATTTCAACAGCGGCTTTTCGGATTTCTTCTACCGTACCAACTGAGGCTCCACCCACCAAAACCGATGCTTCGGACAAGTTCGGTGTCACGACATCTGCTCTTGGAAGCAGCTTCTTTCTGGAAAAGAATGCCAAAGGACACATCTAATAGCTCAGAAGCAAGTCATTTCTATTACTCTTCCCAGAATTCCGCTTATTGCATCTACGGTAGAGGAGAACCTTGGAGACTACAAGTACTCTTTGTAAGAATCTTGCAGACCCTATCATGGCAGGCCAATCGTACACCACAAGGCCACTCTCCACTAGTCTTGTGACCCTGACCCCATAACAACTTGGAGGAAATCAACCCTCCCGGTTTGTCTTCAATAAACTGTGAAAAACTACCATGCTTCAGTCTATCAATCAAGCTAAACGGGTCGAGACTGCAGATGAAGGTAGTATATTCCTTACCACATCAGCTCCTATGTCTGAAAGAACAGACCTCAACTGCTTCTCCAAAAATTCCGCTGGTACCGTGTGAATCCCCTGCACAGCTACGGGGATGAAAAAGTAAGAACCCAGAACATAGAATATTTACATAGAGTGGAGCAACGAAGTTGAAAGCAAACGTTCAAACATTAAAGGCATGAAATCCCGAAGTAGATATCACCCTATCAGTTACGAATGTAACTACAGAAATTACTGAGACAGCGCATATCTTCGCAGAACCTCAGAATCTCACTTCGTCCGCACTTCTTGCTTGCTCTGTCTCAACAAGTCTAATCAACAGATAAACTTCATTTCATACTAGAACTTCGGTGGACATGGTACCTGTACACCGATGGTATTCTTAGCAGTTAGAGCAGAAATGGCAGAAGCACTCCTAGAGCTGCGCACGTCTTCATGTCCGCTTGAATACGAGCCTTCCACCAGAATCTGACCCAGCAACCGTCAGAACTCGAGGTACCTTCACTGTGATCGGACTGCTGTTCGTAGCTTTGGATTCAGAGATTGCCATTTTTACAGACCACGGGCCGAGTCGTGTGGTTTTATGGCTTGACACCTGCAATCAGAATCGTACCAAACACAGGGATCTTTGACTATGGTAATTTACAGCAAATTTGCACGGTAAGAGCATCCTTCATCAGCAACTCACAAAGTCCACCACTTAACCAGGATCCCGGCTGGTTCATAACATAAGCAATCATCAAACTCTGGGGTCTTTCGAAAAAAAGCAACTACTTTCCACTTTCTCAAAGTTTCTGACAACATTACGACTCAAACCAGCTGCAACAAAATCGTGACTCTGTAACTCACCTGGAAGACAGGATTTCCGGCCGGCCGTAATTTCTGAGCGGTCAACACAGCCACCCAATTCATTATTCTACAACTTCAGGCAACTTATTCTACGGACTTCGAGCATACTACACGCAAATTCAGTCGATTCAGCTCCCTAATATCTGGCGATCATCTCAGCTTCATATCGATCTCCGCGTTGTCACTGAACGTTGGCCCCTCGAGACAGCAATTGGAGGAAGTGGATGGAAGAGAATCAAAGGCAGAGAAAACAGAGTAAAAGTAGAGGACCCGGAAAGCAGAGGTACAGTGCTTTCCAGTAGTGACCCATAAAAGATTGATATTACTCTGGTTTTGGGTTATAAGATTCAGAAGGTTTCAATTGCGCGTCCAGAACTCCTCACGTAGGGCACGCTGATAGGAGGAGACTTCTGTTCCACAACTTCCATTTGGAGTTTTGTTACATCAGCTGGATATCACTTACCGAAAAGCAGTTCTTACGGATCTATCAACCAGTAACTTCTGGAGTTATGAGCGAGGATCCCTGCCTCGAAGCCATGGTATGCATCATTCCTGCATACCATGGCCTCGAATCTCAATGCACAGCGGCGAGATACAGATTTCCTCGAAAGTCGGAACTAGCATCAAGTTTTCTCTCCGCCGTGCAGAGTTTATAACTGCTAGAATCATCTGGTATCATTCAGTTCTGAGGAGTTGTTGTTCACTTCCTTGGTACGTTTTACGGCTGCGTCTCCTTCATGGTAAGGGCCTCCCCTTTTACAGGTGTTGTTCTCTTGATCCTCTTTAGAAAAGTGTCCTGATTGAGTCGGAGAAGCAAGTGCATGAGCAACTGGCGAATTGGAGGATTCGACTGTAGCGACTTTGTGAACTCGTGGAAGTTTCTGGGAATTCCTATGAAGTCTTCTTCTCAGCTGCGATCAGTCAGAGTTCGTAAAGCTCCTTCCAGCGAGACACGAGTGACAAAAGGCGAGTACAAATTTCCTGTTTGTACATTCATGCTGGCGATTGCCGCCATTCTTGCAGCTGGTCAAGCCTCGCCGTTCTGAGTATTTACAAGCACGAAATCGGCTGCTTGTGTACTAAAGTTCGAGAATGGCAGAAATACCTCTACAAGCCGAGTGGATTGATGCCTTCGAGGAGGGAACTGGGTACCAATTAATGACTCTTCTAAGACAAGAACCTCGTCTGATGACCATCAAGTATTGTGGCTGCAATGTACTGCACTTGGCTATGAGACACAATTGGTATAGCTTAGTTTTAGAAATTTTGCAAAAGTTCAAACATCTCTATTGAGGATTTTCATCACGGTCGGACGTTGAAAATGCTGGGGAGGATACTGAAGACTTTCAATCCAGCTCTACAGTTGATTCTCAGGCTACGACAGGTGACCTTCATGGTAAGGGCGTCTATGGCCCTGACTTGGCTAGCTTCAGGGACCTGCTCGAGGCAAAGGAGGATGGTGGTGAAACTTCATCACGTGGTGAAGGTGCAAAGTGGAAATATGAAAGCGGTTTAGATGTTTTTGCCATGGCAGTGATACAAGGGGATGCAGCTATCAATACACTTCTCGCGAAAGCACTTCTGCAGGTTGATGGCCTGTTTGATCACCCTCATCCTTATGAAGATGTCGTTCGTCTCATCGGAGAAGAAACGGGAGAGTTCAATTCTTCGTCTGATCGCCATAGAGAAGAACCGGAAGAAACGGGAGAGTCGAATTCTTCACCTGAAGGCCATAAAGAAGAAATAAAACTGCTGTGCGAGATGATGGAAAAGTGTTTTTCCGTCCCCGATCAGACAGACATCAGAATTAATCATGGGTTGGGAACCGGCAGTGAGCAACCCCATGCTGCGTCCAACGTGTCTACCAGTGAACAGCAGAGAGCGACAAATTCTCAGGCCACTCCAGCTAGTTCCGGCACCAAGCAGCTGGAGCATCCGCTTGCGGATAAAATTGACCCTGAATGGACGCAGGAATAGGAGCTGACAAGTCGCTTTTTACCTCTAGAAGAGTTCCTTTTCCTTTTTACCTCTAGAAGAGTTCCTTTTCCTCGCTTGTTTCTCTGTTCGTAATAGAATGTTAGAAGAAAAAAGGATAGATATACAAAACAGAATGTTAGAAGCCTATAGGAACTCGGGCAAAGGAATCTCGTTCCGAAAATACCTCCTTGGAATCAAGGACACACGAGGCTTCGCACTGCATCACATGGTACGAAGAAGAGGAAGCGACGGTTGGTTTGAGGAGATGATTACACATGATGTAGAAACACAAGCGAACTCCATCAATGTGCATGATAGCGCAGGAAGGACGCCGCTTTATATTGCATTGGCACTAGGTGACATAATTAAGACAAAACGATTTCTAACAACCAAAGCAATGATAGTAGATAGTTTGAAAGATACATTCTGGATACAAAGCGAATTAGTCGAGAAGAGTGTGTGCGTTGGCAGTTTAGAGGACGAGTCTGGCAGGAAACAAGCCTGGGTTAGTGCCATGAAGACCTTCGCGGAAATCCAAGTGCAGCTAAACCCAGCTAAACCCAAGAGATGGCAGAGAAGATCGAAGCGAAGATAATTGACGAAGGAAATGAGGGAAACGAAGACCACTTCTACCACATACCTCCAGGTCATTTTGACCCCTGACAATCCCTCGTATGTCGACACCATGGACCAGAGCGAGGACAAGACAAGCAGCGCAGCCAGGGAAGACCCCGACTCCTCAAGGCTCTACACGTTCGTTGACGCTGACAAAGGGGCCCAAGTGAAGCAAGGACCCCACCAGCCTACCATCAACTGCAAGAAGGGTCAGAAGATCACATCACTTTGGAGCCCTGAGATCGATCCTGACGCTGACACGGTTCACGACTACCCGCGCGGCTGTCGCTACGCACATCATTAAGATCATCGGTTAATTGCCACGGTGCACGGACAGAACGAGGACAGGCTCCAAGAAAGAGAGGGCGCGAGGTGCGAGGAGAAGTGGAGTTGCCGTCACTCTGGCCGCTCTTCGGAGCAGCAGAGATAGCGTAAGGAGAGCTGATACTCCGCCAAATCGGCCCTCCTCGACTACCGCCATGGCCAGCCCCAGACGGACGATAAAAGACGAGATCACGAAGACCAAGACGATCGATCAAACGAGGAAGAACGACAGACACCAACCCTCCACGAGCACGAGAAAGGGAACGATGGAAGAGCGCCAAAGGTGCAGACGCTCCGCCTTTCGTGTTTACCAGCACGGTAGCCAGAGTAAGGATAAGATCGAGAATTTTAGATCGACTAGGTCGATTAAGTGTAGTGACAAGTGGAAGTGGCCCGCGGCCAAGCAAGGCTTTGGCTACCCCGCAAGATTTGGCGAGGTCTACTTTACCCGGGACCCGGGTGTGGGTGCCCGGCTTTCCCCTGACTTTGAAACAAACTTTATGTGAGCGTACCGCAGCTCTTTTTTAAAATAAAAAATAATAATTAGAAAAAGAAAAGGAAGAGTTTTGCTATGCGTTTGCAAGACCTCACAATCCTATAAATTGAAATCTGTGGAGGTGAATGTTAACAGTGAAATTCATCTCATCTCACGGGTCTTAGAAAGTGATATATATGAAAGTGTAATTCTAGAGATGTGGATGAATGTTTAAAAAGTGATGAAAATTAATATAGTCTTTGAAAGCCATGATAAGATTATCTTTGGATATTGAAAGAAATAGTCTTTAAATTTATGTAACTCACAACGGGCATCTTTCAACATATCTTCATATGATGATAGTAACATGTCTGCATCATTTATGCAAATATATACTTGTGAAGCTTCGGATCATTTTGAGGATAGTGATCTTAAGAATCTTTCGATGTATGAAAATGTAGAAGTTTATGAGTCTTTGGACCGATTCGAAGGTAGTGATAAGTTACAACTGCAGAAAAGAACATTTAGAACATTATGAAAGTTAAGAAAGATAATTTCAGATTGTGTTATTACATACATTTCAAAATTTATAGAAATTAAGAAACGATACATAAATGACATTGTGCTAGTTTTCAGTTTGTGTATGATGTAATTATTGTAAAAAATTATAAAGGAGTATATGATGTCATAATTGTTGAAATTAGCTTAACTCATGCATATGAATTTGTATTGAATGGTTCGAATGATGAGCGTATGAAGAAAATAAATAGACTAATTTGTTTAACTACGTGAGAATATATTAACATATGATGATTTTTGAAATGAGAAAATATATAATGAAGATTGTGAGAGATGTTGTGAAGATCATGTACACTGGAGTATTGATAATATATAAAATATGCAAGAAATGTATAGAATGATTTGAATCTTGAGGTCGTCTTAAGAGCAATGATGAATCGTAATTGCGAAACAAAACAGTTGTGGATGCATACATTTTTTAGGAATTTTACAAAGTCAATAGCTCATGACATGATGATGATTTACAATTTATATAAGAAATGTTTTTTTCAAGAAACGTAAAAAAGAGTACCTTGTTTCGCAAGTGTTGAAAATCTCTTGAATTTGAAATATATGGTCATGAACATCACTCGTATAACTCTATTGATGAGTATACGAACAAAAAAAGATTCGATTTGCTTTTTCACGTAAATGAGAACATATTAACATGTGATGGCTTTTTATAGAGAATAAAAATAAGATCATGATCTGTCCAATAATCATGTGATGATGAAGAGAGATTTTCATATTGGGGTACGTTAGTCCATATTTGATCTAGATTTGATCTGTATTTTGTAGTTGATTTTGTGAAAGTTGGAAAAAAAGTTTAATGAATTCATGAAAGATGCGAAAGATGTAGTTTGATGATCATCAATATTGAAATCTCCTATGTTTATCGTGGGATAATCCTTAGGTATATTTTGAATAATGGTAGTAAAATTGATCAAAAACTCATCGACATACATACGAGGAGATTTGTGTACAACTATGATGTGAATTGCATGACGAGTTAGAATGTTGAAATCTGCAGAAATTATTTCCATGTTATGAATTCCATCGAGAATTGCATTGTGTTTCGATATGTTAGTAGCAAACCTCGACTTGTGTGCGTATGTATATATTGAAAGCGTTCGATGTCTATGAAATGTGGAACAGAAGTATGATTTTGTATAAGTATCTCATTGAAGCACAAAATATCATATAGTTGTAGCACAAAATTATGATCTGCTCGAACATCAAAGTGATATTTTATTAATGATCTTGTGTTTAGAAATTGTATGAGCATGTAAATGGAAGATGAGATATTCATCTGAAGATCATAGATGTGGAATTGCCATGATGATTTTAGTTTCAACCGTTCCATTTCGAGAGTGATTCTGTTGTCCACAACTATATGACGATGCTCGATCAATTATAATTTATGTAAGTGCTTAGGATTTTTCACTCTGGATAATGCAATATATGTCAATCCATGTCGATTTATGTGTTTGAGACTGAAAGCTTCCTGATGCATGGTCAATCCTTGCGATCTGTGGATAGTTCGTGCAGATGCTTGTTGAACAGGGAATTGTGTTATAGTGATCTGATGTTCTCTGGTATATTTATTGATTAGAATGTTGTGAAATTTTCATAATGGGCGTCCAAGATGGATGAATGTTACTGGAATACAAATGTTTTTGTTTGTTTCTCGTTTGTGTTCCAATCTTTGGATCAAAGAATTGGATCCAAATGATTTGATCATCGTTATATGTTATTGTCGACAAGAAAATCTCATCGCTTTCATTTGTGAGTCCATCTCGTGTGTTATAATTATAACATAATTCTACTAACATGGTAACTTTTAGAGATAAAGTATCATGTAATCCAGCTGTATCTAATGGATCTATGGATATCTTAAATCTTTTCAATATAACGGAAGAAAAATGATCTTTTGAATGGAATAAATATTCGTTCCCATCAGTTATACTAAATACATGTTGATTATGAAGTTTCGTATCTTTGTTACAGTAAAATAAATGAGGTGTATCGTTTGGTTTAGAATACATTTTTTGATAAGTTGAATTTAAATAATGTAGATTAAAAGATGTTTGTTGGTTGATGCGAATACGATTCAAAATTTGTATAAAATCTGTATTGTTCTGACGCATAGGTTGAGTCAATTCATAGTGTTTGAAAAATGAAGATCATATGTTAGTGATAATATTTTGAGAATAAATATTAGAAGACTGAAAAATCCTGAATCTTGAACAGGTTGTACTTTTTAAAAATCACCGCAAACAATTATATCTATGCCATCGAATGAAAGGTTGAAATTCTGAGTTATTCGTTGTAGTCTTTGGTTTATGTAAGAGAACATTTTTACGCCCACTAGAGAGATTTCGTCTATCACTAATAATCTTAATTGGCTATAATATTTGATATATTTATCCAGTCGATCTGGACTTAATTTTGATACGTTCATATCGTAATCTTTAAGGATTACTAAGGCACTGTGAATAGTCATTCCTTGTATGTTATATGCAGCTCGTCTTGTGTATGCTATCTTCAAAACTTTTATTTGTTCAGGATCATTAAACTTGGATTTATCATCTTCGTATATCCATGACAATCCTTGTATAAATTTTAATAAGGTGAATGTTTTACCGGTTCCTGCTTCTCCCGTAAGAAATAAATGGATTGGTTCATGTGAAAAGTGTTTTTTTTGTACATACAATCATTGAAGATTAGCTTTTGTTGTTGGTTTAATTGACGTAATTCAGCACAAAATGATTCTATTGGTATTAGAGGATCTTTGATCGGGAAGGTTTCTTCACGATTCGTAGTCTTAGAAGTACATTTAAGAGTAGTTTGTTGCATTAAGTCGACATTGTCCAAATCCAAATTGCTTGAATCATGTTTCGATTCGCTTTGTTCGTTATGATATTCTCTTATTTCTTCAAGTTCTGCCAGCTCATCCTCAAATTTTTTCCAATCCTCGTTTACTTCATCCGTATTATACTTAAATATATATAAATTTTGTAACAATAGAATATGAGATTTATATCTATTATATGTATTTTCCCATGTTTCAGTTGAATCTTTAATGTTGTTCTCGTCGTAAAGAAAAGAGACATACAACAGCACTTGCTCTCTGAAATACTCTTCGGGTTGTTTATATTGGTCGAAACATATCCATCGAACGATTTTAGATTTTCTCAATCTTCTATTTTGTGAAGTATTAAACTTGGCCCCGAATTCTATCAAAGTCATGGAATTTGTTTGCAGATGTCGTGTACGTCGTGCATACTTATGATGGGTTGTTGAAGAATCATCTTCACAAGATAATTGTTTGGCACTTTTGAGGAGGAAGGTTCGATCAGATGGACTACTAGTGTCTATGAATTGAAAAGAACGAGAAGCATGATACAAAGATAATTTTAAGATTGTATAGATGGCTAATTGAGCCGAAACTTGTATGGAATTGAGGAATGCATTACCTAACTTTTTTATCCATGTGGTTACTTCTTGATTTTCCTCGGTACATTTATTGCTAATTTTCTTCATCTCAGTCGTTATTGTATTGTCTACTTTTGTTAGATATGAGGTACAATATTGTGCCACAGCATGTGGATCCAAGATGTATTGACAATCTGTGTTGGCTTGCCAAATGGAAGTAGTATTTTTTGGAAAAGAATTAATGTAAATATCTATTGGATGACGTTTGAGATATATAGAAGGTTTTGATAAAGAATATCTTAAAGCTAATAAGTAAATTTCATATGTAAGTTCTAAAAGTTGAGATACTGATCGAAGTTCATATCCAATCCAATATTGGAAAAAGAAATGATGTTTGAAATTCTAATAGATTTAAGCTTTATATCTCTCGTCGTTTCATCATCAAGTTCATCCTTAGTTAAAGGATATAATATTGTCATTTTTACATGGGATGCCATGAAAATTGAAATAGACAAGAAGAAGAAGATCTTTTCTTATAACAAGTATTGTGTGATGATGAGTTTGACATTTGATCATCTCTTCGCTCAATAAGTGATGATCAGTAGAAATGTACTCGTCAATGAAAGTTGTTATTGATTCATCACGATCTATCTTGAAAACATGAGCATTTTTTATCCACAATAGTTCGTGATCATGTGGACTGCCTCTGCTTTGAAATTCAATTACGAAAAAGAAATAAGATCTCAAAACTAATTGATTATGTTGAATAAGTTTACGAAAAAATTGTGTTCTACGTTCGTAATATCATGCACATGTAACAGGATCTTGTCTAAGAAGTTGTTGTTTTTGTGAAGAACTTAAGGTTTCTTCATCGTCCAACAATAGTATATGGTTATTCATTTTGTTCAATCTGAATAAGGTGTTCATCAACGATTTTCAGTTTTTTTCGTTCGCAGTTAAAGTAATGAAAAATTGTCGGATCATCGCGAAAAGATTTCGCTTAACGACTTGGTAATAGTCTGGAGTGAATCGTAATTGGGACAAACAAGGAAAAGATTGATCTGATATAAGAAGTTGTTGTTTGAAATTATCATCCTTGACTTGTTTCGTCGTCAAAAGGAGAGCCTTGTAGTTTACTTTTCTTTACTCGAATCCAAGAAATGCTTAGAATTTTCTCCATGCAGATTTTGGACATCTTGAAAAATATGTTTGATAAATTTCTGGTAAATTTATGAGTTTTGTATAATAATTCTCATGAAGCTAGTTTGTGATATGACATCTTCGAAACGATTTGTTTGTTTCTTCCGTTGCCAAAAAACAAATAAGGAAAATTAGTCTCTTCACAAAATTCATCTTTGAATAAGCTCAAAGGGTGATATCCCTCGCTATGAGCCACAGTAAGTTTATACTTTTCATTGACGTAAATCATTTCAGGATCTAAAAAGTTTACAATAAATGTATCAGTGTTTGTGTTCGGTTCATGATTATTTTCATCGAACTCGTTATTTGTTTCGATGGTTTCTACTTCATCGAATCGGAGTTGTTCTTTGGAACAATTGTCGTTGAAAGTGTGAATCCAATTTTCATTCAGCTTGATATTGTGATGTTTGTAAGTGTGTATCAATTAATGTAAAGCTCGCATTACTTTGTTAGGTCTGACGTAGCTTGTTTTATAGATTGATTTTAGAGTCAGTTTTCTTTTGATTTCCACTATGATAGAACTTTCTTCATCAGCCATACGTGGTAAATGTGTTTGGACCATGTTTGTATTTGACGAGATATTGATAACACTACCTCTTAGATGCCATTGTTGGAAATCATTGTATATATGAATGTTTCCGAACATGACTCGCGGTGAGATCAATCTTTCTTCGACTTCGTTTAAACATTCAAGATATGGTATCGTATTGTTATTGAAACTCTAGATATCTCAAAGGAAATAGATATTTTGTTATAGTTTATACGCATACACATCAAATAAATCCTAGTATTATCTTTAAGCTGTTCGGAAGTTATGTTAGTTGTTTCAGCATAAGAGGAAATGAAATCGTAATGAATTTGATTGATATGTTTTAAATTCTTTAAGAAATCACGTTTATAGCATATGTCACATGAATGATATGGAACGTCGAGTAAAGACTTGGAGTAAGTATCTACGTGTTTTTCTTCTAATGATAGTTTCTTTTGTTTTTTAGAAGTACGGTTAGATGTGCTAATTGAATTAGTCTTATTCATTATTCTATATTGTTTTATTATGTCAGAAAATATATTTTTAGTTCTAAAGAGTTGTATTTCATATTGTTTATGAGATTATATGAAATTCTTTATGACATCTCTTATGGATAAATACGGATATTTCTGACAGAATAATAAGAGTTCTTAATATAGAATGTTTAATTGATGAGAGTCAATATCTTGCAAAGGATGGTTTACTTTGGTTTTCTGGAGATTTAGTTTATCTATATCTAGTTTATAAATTCTAGTTTGGATAGTGTTTAAGTCATTCTCATAAGTTAGATTTTGACTTATAAATTTACGTATCAATTATACTATTTGTACATTTAGATGAATTAATCATAAATCTTGCAGTTGTTTCACTATATACTCTCATTTGTCAGTATGAAATTCATCATGAATCAATACGATTGGTTCGTAATGACCAGAACTACATTCATTATCATCATATAGAAGATTGAAAATAACATGATAAGAGTTGTTGTCTCGAAATTGAATTATATTCTCTCCAGAAGTAGAACTGTAATGTGTATATTTTTCTGTAGTATGGAGGATAAAGCTAAGAGACATAAAGAATCACCCCAGACACCACCTTCTTTTGCCATTTTACCAACTTTGGTTATATATTCATTTACAGATTCGACACGATGCAACACTCTCAATTCATCTTCCATGAAATAAAATAATATCAATGGATCATGTGTATCTCTAACTCTTGAGTAGATATTATCAAGTTCAATTTGAGTTTGATTTCGTAAAGATGCGGTAGAAGATTTATGATGCAATAAATATTATATGGAATCAAACATACAATCTCTTGGAGTATATATGAAATCTTCACACTTTTTAAATTTGGACAAATCTTTAGGCATCTGAACAGAATAATAGAAGATTATGTTTGTTGTTTGATAAACTTAGAAATTTTAATCCATGAAAATTATGCAAAGGTTGTAATCCACATACTTGATTATGATGACCGTAGTGTTCTTCAACTTGGGTTGTTCGATTATGGTTTGATGATGAAGTTTGAGTTCTCTTTCTTCTCCTCTGGGTAGTTTTTTGATGAAGAACAATGTGGAGCAGAAGCACATAGATCATGTAATGTTGAATGTTTGCTACGTATCATATGTTGCATTAAGTTTAAATTTCATACCCTTTCATTGTGCGAAGATGTTTGATGTAATTTGTATAAAATGATGTCACGTTTCAAGAGCAATGAATATTTCTGAAGTATTTATGTTTGAAATAATCTTGAATTTTATGTTTAATGCAATTAAATTGTATGTTTCAATTTGTTTTTGTGAATCACATCACGTTTGAATGGTAGTAAATTTCGTAAATAATTGTCGTTTCAAAAGCGTTTCAAAAGCGTTTCATAGCATTTTTTGTTTTTGTTTCAAAGCGTTTCATAGCGTTTCATAGCGTTTTTGTTTTTTGTTTCTCCCAATTTATACGTTTCTTCGTAGTCTTTATTGTTTCATGCTTTTTGCACGTTGATAGAGTTGCACTTGGCAAAGCTACAACATGTTTCAAAAATGTTTGTTTCTTGCCATCATTTCATGTTTTTGTTTTATGTTTTTTCAAATTTTGATAATTTGGTGTTGCATCCATCTTTTGTTGGCACCATGAGTTTTTGTTTGCGAAAGAGTTTCAAGTTCTGCATATATCATCGTAGGTCAGACTCCGTTTGATCATGTGATATATACTTGAAAAACAACATCAAAGAAAGCGTTGTTGGAAAACTTCAGGCAATGTTGAATTTACCTTGGAATATATACAACTTGTATTGATTTACTTGAATGCTTAAACAAAAATGCTATAATTAATACATACAAAAATGCTATAATATATGCAAAATATATTATATACATGAAATTAATTACAATGGTAAAATTATAAATGCAGAAGACAAAACAGATCTTGAAGTATTCAATGTTACGTATGTTAGTGTAACTATATTATTTAGATATAAAAAAGGTTCTTAGAACTTTACCGATGTTGAAAGATTAAATGGTTGGAATTGTCGAGATTTTCGACGATTCTTCCTCAGCAGATGTTGTCTCCTTGATCTGTTAAAAGAAAAGTTAGACGTTCAATGATGTCATTATATTAGTGGTTTCGTAATATTCGATAGCGATTCTTATACTGATGCAATTAATTTGTGATGACATGAGTCATTGTTTTAATGAAATTATTAAAAATCATCATGATACTTCTACAATTAAAAATGAAATAAAGTATAAGTTGTATACCTGATCAATCCACAAAAATCACCGTTTGAATTAAACGAGAAAATTCCTACTGTTGCGATCTCCTCAATCTTATCCAGTAGCATATCTCGATGGTTGTCGCTGTCGTAATTTTGGACAACCTCTGTTTCCACTAGGCCCGTTAGATCTTGGAACCAATTATCTTTTGCATGGACCATGTATTGTTTACCATTAGAAAGATCTTCCACATACCCTTCAATCCATGGCACAAGTCGTAATTGACAATCCATATTACAATTTTCGCAAAAGCCTCGAAGATTATTCAAGTCTTCAATTTGTAAGTGCGTCAAATTGCACGTGATGCATGTGTATTTATAGGGTCGGTCACCATAATTACGTGGTCTGAAAGTACCATGTACCTAAACACATGGAAAGAAGTTATAAACATAAGATATATCTGCGAATAGGAAAGTTGATTCTGATTATTCACATAAAAAATTGATTATATACCTTGATGTTTTTATTTCCTCTTGTGATGTGGGCTTTCTGCACTCTTTTCAAAACGTCCATTCTCGATTGGATCGAAGGAGTTGCTCATATAGTAGCTGCATGTGTATGCAGCTTTGGAAGATCATTTTCTTCTCTTGTGGACAAAATTTGTCTTGATACATATTTCAAGTGCAACAATACAGCATGTCCAGAGTGAATACGAGTCTCAATATTTTTATACTCTGTTGCGAAATCATAATGGATGATCAACTGCAACATGAACACAAAATGTGTTAGTCTAGAAGTTTCATGAATAGTCAAATTTTGAAATCAGTTGCGAAATAAATTTATAAACGTAAGTTATTTAATGTACATAATTACTTACCATCTTCAGAATCATCATCCACGATTGTGATCTCAAATTTTTGGTATTCATTTTCACCGTGTACAGCAATAACGGTAACAGATATGTCTAATGTCGTGAATCAAACAGTAAGATGACGTATGCACATTCGGAGAGGCATGAAGTGTCGAAATTTGAAAATTGGAGTAGAATTCCAAGGCGTAATTGTTTGAAATGTTGTTTGCCCATCGATCAAGAGGATGAGTTTGACATCCCCTTTGTGATTGAGAGTTTTTACTGGTCTCTCTACCTGCACAGCCCTACAACCAAAGTATTGTATTCTACAATACGTATTTCTATTCATTTTATCTGACCAGTTTATAGTGTTGTTGCCTTGGGCACTACATGTAATAGTCTTTTTCATACGACGATCAACCATGGGTTCACTCCCTTCCACTGATGATACAGAAGGGAGTGGACTCATAGTACAAATACTGAAGAAGCCAAGTTATGCTCCAACATCTCCTATAAAGTCTCCGAAAAGGAAAAAAAAGAACAAGGGACAATTATTTCATTTGAAACTCCAACTGTAGATAAAAGATTATCAATATTAATAGATAATATAGAATATGTGAAAGAAATGATATATTTGAAGGAATTATACTAAAAAAATATGATAATATTAATAGATTTATAACAAAAAGCTCTTTTTCATTTTTTCTTTTTTGGACGTAGTGGAATCCATTGTATATATGAACCTGAAAAATGCACATAATATCATTTTCTATCCAAGATAGATATAATATATACAATCATGATCATAGACAAAAAACTATTTCAGTTGGATGTCTTAGGTCTTACCTTCGTGAGTAAAAGCAGTAGTTATGATCTCGTAAACTTATTTCAGAGGTAAAACGTCGTTATGAAAGAAGGTCTTGCTTTGGATCGATACTATCACTTTGCTGCAGATAGGTCTTGCTTTGGATCAATACTATCACTTTGCTTCACCTGCAGAACATAATCACATCATATTGATAAGAATATAAAAGAAGTTATAGCAAAGTGGTAGGACTACGAGACTAAGAGAACTTAGACAATCAGCTTAACTCTTGCAACTCTCACAGAAAATAGATTTCGTGATTATGATTCCATACGCAATTAAAATCTATTAAATGAAAAATGAACTTACAACTATTCATCATTTAGTTCCAGAGCACAAATTGGCGTGTCTGGAAGACGTGTGGTTTTGTGTGGTTTTGTGGGAAGACGGGATTTCTAGACAAAACCCGTGTGTTTGTGTGTTTGAACAGATCTTAGAACTTAGAGCAGCGTTACTTGTGCAAATCCTCTGTGGGAACGATATCTTGTATACTAAATGGGCAAAAAGAGAAATCCTGCGTCACTACAATACCTCGAGAGTTGAGAGAGCATCGCATTGACTTACTGGAGGGCGTTGTTCCTGCACGGCAGAGGCAGTATCGACTCAACCCCAAGTACTCGCTTCTGGTGAAGGACCAGATCGACCAGTACCTGAAGACGGGAGTCATCTTCCCAGTACTTAGCAGTGAGTGGGTAGCTCCTATTGTCATCGTGCCGAAGAAGCAGACAGGGAAGATCCAAGTGTGTCAGGACTTCCGGAAGCTGAACTTGGCCACGAAAAAGGATCATCATCCTTTACCATTCACTGATTTTGTATTAGATCAGGTAGCAGGACATGAGTTCTACAGCTTCCTGGATGGGTATTCTGGGTACAACCAAGTTTCAATCAGAGAAGGAGACAGACGAGAAGATGAAGTGGAAGACGAGTTCCTTGACGAGAAGCTGTTTTCAGTTTTTGCAGAGACACTTTTATCTGAGGGGGGGCGTATCGCCTGCTTCCCAGAAGACGAGACTAGATCTTCTGATCCAGTCTTTGCGACTTCCACAGAAGAGTCGATCTTCAAGGACTTGAGGGAGTTCTTGGAAGATCAACAGTATCCCGAGGGATTGGATGCGGAGCAGAAGGCTGTCTTCTTACACAAGGCAGGTCCTTATGCCATCTTCCAGGGTATCCTGTTCAAGAAAGAACATGACGAGAAGCTGAGGAGATGCCTCGGACGTGCACAGAAGTGCTGAAACACTGATGTTTGCGAGGACGCAAACATGTGAGGGTGGGCGTATGTGGTGCCCACAAATTACAGGATTCATGAATTTTTAAAATTTTTGAGATTAATAACTTATTTGTATAACTGAAGAAGCGTTGTTACTTAAGATTACGGCTTCCTTATTAGGAAGATGATCTTAAGGGCTGTTTGTAATAATAAGTTGACTTCTTCGGAAGACGACCATCTTCGGAAGAGCGTCTTCCCAGTTTCGTCTTCGGAAGATGGAAGACGGCGGAAGACGGAAGACACGTATCTTCCGGAAGACGGCAACCGCAGAAGCTTCACCACGTAAGGAGTCCGAAACCTTGAACAGAAGACGCTTCGGAAGATTGGAACATCTTCGGAAGACGCTTCGGATGCCTAACTATCTTCGGAAGTCGACTGTACACAATTCGTATCAAGAGTGGATTTGTGTTGCTTTGTGTTAAGAGAGGCTTGGTACGAATCCTGAGTGGTGTGGTGAGTTGTTTTGTTATTTCGAGAAGTTAGAAGTCGGGAACTAGGCCTGTGCCTCCCGGTCTTCCAAGCTTCTCAACTCCACATCTTCCTAGAGAGACTAGAAGACTGAAGGGCTGGCAAAATGAGCGAGAAGACGTGAGGGTCCATTCGGGTCTCTTCTGTCCGACCCATAGCAGCCATTCCTTCTTCTTCCCAAACTTAAGAGAGAATCGTGAGAGGACTTGCTGGCAGAATCTGGAGAGAATGGTCGAGGGTCATGTCTTCCCACCGAGCAGCAAGCTTCTTCTGAGTGTGTATGAGAGGTGAGAAGTCAGAAGAACAGAGTGCACATGTCTTGAGTCTGTTGTGAGGATAGATTGCGCGTAGGAAGACGAAGACAGGTGAGACCAATGAAGGGAAGCCTAACTTCGGGAGGTCTTCCGAGAAAGACATTGAATCGGAAGCTGTCTTGGGAGTCTTCCCAGAGACCACTGTCACCGCAGGAGCCCGCAACCATCTTCTGAACCTGTTATGCACTCTACGTTTCACGAATCTTGTATCTTCTGATAGGAAGTAGGATGTAATGCAAGGTGGGTTGTCTTCTTAGGAATCCATGCGAGGCCTTGCTTAGTTAGGATTGAGTAGATATAGCCCGGAAGACGAGAGGAAGTTAGGAAGCACTGTTAGAATCCCGGAAGACGGAGTAGCTGTCTTCTGGAAGACTATGTTCATCTTCTGAGAGTGGAAGCTATACTGTGAGGACTTAGGGAAGGACTGAGCCTTCGACTCACAACAAGTACGTCACTTCTTCCAAGGAGTTAGTGCAGCTGAAGAAGAGCAACCAGGAGTTGCAGACGCGCTTACAGCAGCGTGACCAGGAGGTTCTGCGAGTTCGGGATAAGCTCACCGCCCTTGCAGAAGAGAAGACGACGTGGAAGACTCTGCGGGAAGTCGCAAAAGCGCAAGTTGCGGCCGAGAAGACTCAGAGAGAAGCAGCGGAAGCCCGTGCGCAGGGGTTACTAGCTCACTCGGTGGAGGCACTTCAGAAGAAGTTTAACTTCACCGAGGGTAGGAAGCTCCTTACCTTAGCTAGAGAGTGGGACGAGGAGTGCAAGGAGAGTATGTTGAGGTACTTGGACCGGCAGAAAGAGAGAGTGAAGACGCTCTATGGTCTTCTCTTGATCCCGCCATCAGTAAACACGTCTTCCCAAGCACTAGCATCATCGACAAGACCAGACTTGGAGAAGGGAGAGTTCGACCTCGCTGTACACTTGGTAGTGACAGCGTTGGAAGCCGAGAAGAACGGAAGATGCCCCGGAAGACAAGACGTCTTCTGGAAGATAGGAAGGAAGACTGTCTTCTGGAAGACAAGAAGGAAGACCGTCTTCCCAGGTATTCCACGTGGAGGAAGCGACTTCCCTGGACCCCTATGAGGTCACCATGGCTCCCAGTGTCGAACTAGTCCCTCAGAAGACCGAGGAAGCACAAGTCGACCCAGCTTCCCAGAAGACGCTTCTGTCTTCCGAAGCAGCAGCAGCAGAGCCAGCGATGAACGTGGAGGAGGAGGCCACCTCAGCGACACCCGAGGTAAATGAAGGGTTCCCAGCCTATCAGAAGACTAGTTAGTAGTTCAGGTAGGAATAGATCAGGTGGAAATGGCATCCGAGCCATTAGAATAGATAAGCAAAGCCCAGAAGATCAGGAGCTTGTCCAAACTTAGTAAAGTACTAAATATGCTATATTAGGAAAAGACAGGTCCGATTTAATTTTAGATCAGTGACCATGTGGTAGAGTAGGCAGCGCAGGGTAAACAACCAGATGGCTAATTAGGAAAGGGGAACCGTTTTTGCATGTGAGGTGACAACCTCCTGTCAGCGCCTCTCTCTCCCTGGTTGTCATCTCCCCTGGTTCTCACAGCCGCGACATAAGTAGGATGACAGAGTAGGAATTAGGAGCTCTGCACAAACACCAACATTTTACGGTGCAGACTCATAGCACATTAGACCTGTATGGAGAATTGAGTTCTGCACACACATTCCAATCTTACGGTGCAGACAGATTAGACACACAGGGGAATCTTCGAAGAAACTGACTGCCTGCACACACATACCAATCTTACGGTGCAGGAGACAGATTAGACACTAGAGGTACACAGTGTACACAGTGTACACTACACTTGATGTTGGAATAAGAGGATAACGCAGGAAGAAGTCTGCATTCTCTTACCACCAGCAGCGATTCGGAGATGTAGATGAGTAGTGGGCAGTCTAGAAGCAGGGAACGGCATCCTCGTGCAGTCCTGCTGATTAGACTGATGTGTCGAGGAGTAGGAGCAGACAGTAGAGGGAGTGAGCTTCCCAACACCTATGTACCTTCTTCTCGGAGAATGGATTGCTGATTTGAGTGCAGAAGCTTTGTCCATGTCTTTTGGGTGGTGGATTTTCTTAGGTTCACTCCCAATTGTGCATGGGAAGTGTTCTTCTTGAGTGGCGGTGAATGTCAACAGTTGTGGAGTGTAGCTTGACTCGTTTAGTAGAGCACTTGGGATCTGCGTACGAACGGTCTTCTGGGTAAGGGATCCCAGAAGACAGAGCAGTCAGAGCAGCGAAGTGAAGAAGAAAGAAGCCTTCTTCCCGCACAGAAGACGACATCCTCGAGTGGAAGACGGTGCAACAACACTCACGTTTGTTGTCTTCCTCCCCAAACTATTACAAGCAGGGATGGCTTGTTAGTCAGGATCCGGACTAGAAGCCTGTCGGAATCTTAATTGCTCCTTTTCGTCTTATTTTCTCTTGTTTGGATTTCTCTTCTTCCCCATCTTCTCCCATCTTCCCCATCTTCTTACCTTCTTCTAGTGAGCTTCCGAGACTTCTATTGAGCTTCCGTGAAGGTGAATCTCGTTGTAGTGCCGCAGGAAGACCATTTCCGTAGGCAGAAGCCTGGGAAGGCTACATGGGGCATACACCCTGTGATTTATCTAACCCGTTGGAATATGAGTATGAGAATAAGGTGTAACGACCGTTACTAGTTGACTTCTGCGAAGCAGAACAGCCTTCTGGAGGTGTGAGAAGACGAGCTGAACCCCCAGAAGACAAGAATCGCTTCGGGAAGACAGTATCGAGAAGACCGGAAGAAGCAACCTGGAAGCAGGAAGACCGTCTTCTCGAGCTTCTCTGTGGATAGTTGTGTGATATTTTAGTTGGTAGTTGTTTGTTTAGTTCCAGAGCACCATTTGGCGTGTCTGGAAGACGTGTGGTTTTGTGTGGTTTTGTGAGAAGACGGGATTTCTAGGCAAAACCCGTGTGTTTGTGTGTTTGAACAGATCTTAGAACTTAGAGCAGCGTTACTTGTGCAAATCCTCTGTGGGAACGATATCTTGTATACTAAATGGGCAAAAGGAGAAATCCTGTGTCACTACAGACTGGTACTTGGGAGGATTGTCTCAAGATATGGAGTTGTACTGCAGAAGAGGAGGAGGTGATGACTTAGTGGAAGTACAGAAGCACGCCGAGCAGTATGAAACCTCGAGCATCACTCAGAACATGACGAAAGACAGAGGGAAGATCTCGAGGAAGTCGAAGAAGTCGAAGAAGTCTTCTAGAAGGTCCAAAAGGAAGTCCAAGTCCATTGAAACTGATAACAGTGATTCGGAAGCATCCTCTACTTCGGAAGAGTCTACTGTCGAAAGTTCTGAATCTGAATCTGAACAAGGGAAGAAGACACGGAAGAAGAAGAAAGAGAAGTCACGACCTAGAGAAGAAGTTGTGCAGAAGATCCCTCAAACTCAGATCATTCAACCTACACCGGATCTCCGGATCGATGAAGTGTTGAAACAGTTTGCCGACCTGAAGGTTCATCTTCTGAACTAGAAGGACAAGCGGAAGCAACCCTTGGCTTCTCAGCCAAACACTTGATGCAACCTTTGTAACTCTTCCGGACACACCAGAGATCAGTGTACATAGGACCAAGCTGTCAACTGGGCAAGTTGGGAATAAGACGAGGAGAGATATCTTCATGATCCCAGTGGGGAATCTTGCTATAGGATCGAGATGATACAACCGTTCACTCCCATGCCCCCTGCCCAATATAATCGTTATACACCGAGACAGGACTAGTAATGTACAGACCAGAATACCCTGGCAACCTTCTTCATCACAACAATCTGTAACACACAAGAAAACCAAAAGATGCTCGAAAGTAGTAATTTAAGGATCGAACCCACAGAGATGCAAGTAAAGATCATCCAAAAGTAGTAAACATGTGACAAATGTGATTCTTTATGGTAGTCTTTTATTCTCACGGGCAGAAATCAGTCCCGATAGAGATCAAACTCAGGTCTATCCAACAAGACAGAGTTGATAATCCTGACAAACAACGTAACAGATACTAAACAGATCAGAGACCTCAAGAGACAGATGAACAACAGAGAAACAGAGCCACGGACAGAAATGTCAAACGAGGAAGTACTGCTGAAGTGCTACTAAGTAGCCTTTATCACCATAAACGCTAAATGTCTTCACACTAAGTTACTTTCACTACTACTGCTCTCGGAAAACTCTGACGAAGAAGACTCTTCTTCCGCCGAAGTACCAGAATGAACTTCCTCCAAAAATGTTCTCACCAAAGAACAACTCTCTCCGAAGTCAACTTCGCCCAAAAACGTCTTCGTAGCAAACTAACCTCGCAGATGCTAGTCTATTCTCAGTCCTCGCCGCAAACGTTCTATTCTGATTTCAAATGTCGACAGCAAATCCTTCGGCACCCAGACTAATTCCTACCACAACAAACTACGATACTTCGTAGGTAAATCTCCGAAGAAGACAAAACACTCAATGACTCCGAAAACTCAGGAAATAGAAAATCCAAAAATGATAAAACACATAGAGGTACTGAGCACGAACAACACAACGCTTATATACAGATTTTCCCGAAGATGACGGATCTTCTTCCTAAGAAGTCGGGAGTACTCCTGGTCCGTCGGATGAAGGTCCTGTGCCCGAAACGACACCACTTCCTATCGCTAACTCTCTACCTATCTCACTAACTGAGAACTCAACAGTCGCTCTAACCTCTCTAAGCTCTCTAACTACCCGTTGTCCTAGCCTAGCTACTCGGTTCTTCGCCGAGGTACCCTCTACATCTGCGGCTACAAACTCCTCTCTAATCTGGCGAAGAAATCCTAGCTCCTCAGTATCCATCTCAACGGCGAAGTAGTTCTTCAGCGTTGGCTCGATCCTACTCCGAAGTTGTGCGCTGAGCTCTTCGGCCGAAGCAAGTCGACGCTTTGAGTCCTCAATCTCCTTAGTCATCTCTGCGACCACATTGTGAGTTCGATCCCTCTGAACGCGCATCTCATCCAATTCCTCTTCATCAGAGAAAGTACCTTCTCATGGTCTCTCTCGTGATCCAACTTCTGTCGAAGAAAAACCTCCTTCTCTGATGTCTCGTTCTTCAACTCCTCGACCTTCACCTGGGTCTCCTTCTGTGCCATGAGGAGCGCTGTGCGTAAATTCTCTTTCTCCTCCTTCCAGTTACCTCGGCCGAAGTGCATCGTCTGCACTAATTCCGCCAGATTCAGCTTCCGACCGATAACTTCCTCATATGTTCCGCGGTTCCCTTCCAAGCTGTGCAGCAACGGTACGACTACCTCCTGGATGTACTTCGCCGAAGAAGTGAGCTGCTCTATCTCTCCTGTCGTCGATAGAGAAAGAGTAGTCTTCGGTGTAATGTCAGCATCCTTCTCCGTCCGAGGAGTGTCTCCTTCATCGGCTTCCTCAGTATCAGCTGCTTCATCATCGGCATGGACTGTCTTCGTCATCTTCATCTTCTTTCTCGACTTCTGTGCAGACCTTGGTGTCTCTTCCAAAGGTTTCTTCCTACCACTTCTTCGCACCGGAGGAGATACCTCGACCACATCGTCATCCTCGGCCGGATTCACCTCTTATATATTTTGAGTCTTAGTAGGTTGATAGTATATTATCTATCTTGTTCAAGCACTCATGTGCTTGTGCAAATGATATCATGCTTATCTATGTTGTGAGAGCACATAACTTAGGGTTTCCATGCTGATAGAGGTTTAAGCTCATGGGTTGTACTTACTTGTCGCCCATGCATGCTTTCTAGCCGGTTTAAGTTATCTTTCAGGGTTGCGTGTCATTTTAGGTAGTTTAAGTTGTACACTGGCACTCTAAGGGGCTCAACGTGGTAGCCTTTGAGTGTAGATAAGTAACCAGGTAGTTTAAGGCACAAAAGGACAGTCAAGTGGAGCTATGAACTCCTATTGGTCCATTTTTGTCTTTTGTAAAACTCTAAGTTTAGAAACAGAGGTCTAAAGGAGTTTTTGAGCATTTGGTGAGGGGACTTCGAAATCTGAGAGCACAAGGGGACAGAGCTCCTCATGCCAAGCACTTCCAGTGAAATTTTCGATCGATTTGAGGCAATAAAGACGAAGTTATGACCAATTGAAGTTCAAATTGTGCTAGAATTGAATCACTTTTGTTGGATTTAGGGTTTTCAGTGTCACTTGCAGCAGATTTGAGGAAATTGCTTCATAACTTCGAGGTTGTGTTCTCTGCCAGCAGGGCTATGATTTCCCAAAAGGTTTCATATCGATCGAGTGACTGAGTAATTCAGGGCGGCCGCTGAAGCTGAGGGGGTCTGAAAAGCTCTTAATCTAGAGCAGCGACTTCAGAGGAGGAGATCTGGAGTTCTGTGTACAGTCAGGAGTCCCAACTTCACAGGGATGTTCAGCATCCTGTAGACTTCAAATACTGCGATAATATTTGAAATTGATCGAGCCAATCTTCTGTTCTAGGTTGAAATAGCCAGCTGGGTACCAGAAATTGCTGCAATTTTCTTACTCATAACTTTTCTGTCCACATCTCGGTGATGGAATTTGATCTCAGGCTGAAAATTCGTGTGTGTGTTCAGTATTACCTCATTTACATGTAGGGGAAGTTTAGAAGTCTAAACCTTCATAGTTTTCCTCTCCGTGAGTGTTGAAGTTCACCTCAATCCTATTACTGCTAGTTAGACCTGAATTTCACTTTCTGAGCATATTACAGGATCTTACACACATGTGTGAGTGTTTATAGCCCCTGTTGTAGTCTGAAAGCCAACCTCTTGAGTAAACATCCACAGCTAGAAGCCCGAGACTTTCCTATGTAGACGGATCACACTCCGACAGCGGGACCAAGTTAGGGATGTACAGAGAAGAAACCTTGGAATCTGGATGAGTTTTGAGCGATCTCTTCGAGAGGAGTTTCTTGAAGAAGATTCAGAGAGAGTTACTAGGAGGACGTTTCTGGACTGGGTTGAGCAGCAACCTGGTCGTATGACGAGCCTGAATGAGTGCTGAGAGAGTTTGATCGGAGATATCGACAACTTTCAACTCTTGAGCGCATAACCTTAGATGCTAGGAGAACAGAGTTTTTCTTGCAAGCTATCGACGATGTTACGACAGATAGATTATGCTTCATGTTAGCAGATTGATCGGCTGAAGGAGGTGTTACTATGGATTGGGGAAGAGTTGAGGATATTGTGGCTATATTGACGAGACAGAGGAGGGGAAGAGTGGCTGTGGGAGGACGTCCGCTTGCAGAAGTGGTCACTCAAGCTTATGCTGCTCCTCAAGTACAGCAGCCTTTGGCTCCTGCTCCCAGACTTGTTGTCTCGGCTGCAGTTCCTTTGATGCCAGTTGTGCCAGCTCATGCACAAAAGGCACCTGTTCAGAGACCTGCGGAGAACCATGGTCAGCAGAATCAGATTGAAGATCTTATTCAGCAGATGCGAGAGCTGAAGGTAGAGCTAGCTGGATTGCAGAGAGAGCAGCCACCGGCGCCTGCTGCTGCACGTCCAGGAGGTGATCCTGTTCGTAGATGTATTTGGTGTGACAGTCTTGATCACTTCCGAGGAGACTGTCAAGAGCTCACAGCTGCTCTGCGAGATGGTGTGGTTCACTATCAGAACGGTAGGCTGCACCTTTCTTCTACTGGAGAGCCGTTGAGCACGCAGTTTGGGCGAGGAGGCATGAGGAGTCTACCTCAGATTGCTGCGGCTGCAACAGCAACTACGTTGATGGCACCGCTGGTAAATTTTGATGTATATGCTAGGCATATTGAAGTCTCTTCTAGTCCTACATTGCTAGATAAGACTGCTGAGAAGAGTGTGACTCCAGTTCCTTCTGAGATATTGAAGAGAAGAGTCGAGTCTATTCGTAGAGTTACAAGATGGAGAGATCCTGTAGACGCTGCTTCTATCAGAGCATTCTTGGATGTAGGTAGACATGTTCATTGATATGATGCTTCTGTGGAGGAAAAGAGGCGACGAGAAGCCTCTAAACTTGATACTGGAGTTCATGAGGAGACTGAGGATAGACGGAGAGTCACAAGGAGGCGAGCAGCTCCTCCAGAGGACATCCCCTCTACTTCTCAAGCTCCTCCACATGCACCAGGGCAGATGGAGGATGTGCAGAGGTCTCAGCAAGAGCCAACGGCTGCTGGAAGGAGGTTTACTGCCCAAGAAAGAGAAGGGACCAGCCTACAAGTTGGCAGCTGATATTGAAACTTCTACTGATCTGAAGAGCATCTTGGAGCAAAGGATACTAGATGCACGGACCGAGTTTTCTCTCCGAGAAGTTCTTGGTATTGCAAAGAGGGAGTTTCACGAACTGATCATCGACATCATCAAACGTAAGAGACAAGTGATGTCTGAACAAGTAGAAAGCCAAATGATAGATGTGGTAGGAGCTTCTGTGAATGATGCAGAGTTTGGGAAGGTGCATTTTCAGGAAGCTGATGTCCAGGGCTACCAGCAAGAAGCGTTAGTTGCTGGTACCAACACTATTGAGTTCGATGATGAGGAAGCTGGCAAGGAGAGTCCACTAGTGATAGTGACTTCAGAAAAAGACATTGGGCTCGTGCTACGATTGCTACACAAGTTCGTTTTAGGGAGTTTACCTGAACCTGTTGCTGCTTTGGTTGATCACGGATCTGAGATCAACATCATGTCACGGGAGGTGTACGAGAGAGGTCAGTGGTCTATCGAGCTAAACCATGGTTGGGTGTTACGTGCTGCAAACAACCAGATAGGTGAGCTATACGGCGCTGTCTTGATGTGAATTATTCCACATAGTGAATAATTCACCTCTCAGTTAGAAGTTAGTCTCTCTGAGTGAAGCTAAGACCTCAGAGGCTGGCCCTTTCGGGAAATATGAGAGGCACCAAGTTGCCTAGGGGCGGGACACTAGATGTCTCTTAAACGTACCGTGAATGCGGGACGTCTCCGTCTATCCCTGCACTAGTGCAGTCACCTAGTGTGGATGCTAGAGGGAGATTACCATCGGGTTTCGAAATGGACCTCTCACCTTCGGGTTGGTGGGGGTTGGTGGGGTAATTAGTACGAATTGGTTGCGGCCCTCTAAGTCCTGGGGTAGCGACATGGCATCAAAGATACTTCAAGTCGGTATCAATTCTTTTGTAGAAAATTGTAGAGTTCGAAATATTATTCACTTGGGTCGAAAAATCAAGTGAAACTGATATCTGAGGCAATACTTACGACACTTCAAAGTTTAAGGGGGCCGGAAAACAACAATGGTGATAACTCGGACTCCATGTGTCAGAACGAGGTGATTCCGGTGGTCAGAGGTAGCCGTGGTGGAGTTACTTCGAGTGGAGGTGTCAGATGATGACTGTGCAGCCGAAACGGTGGCCGTCCGTATAGATGAACCTGCGAAGCTTAGTGAAATAGTCTTCTTACGTGTAGATATATTATCAGTGATTTATTTTTCTACTGCCATCTGTTTAGGGCGTCTTTTACCCCTGCTAGGTGACACTGAAGGTTACGTAGGATGGAGGAGAACCCAGAGGGGTGTACTGCGGAGAGAGAATTCTCATGGAATTATCGCATTATCGAATTATCGGGCATTGTCGATCATCGAGCAGTGTAGAGTTTTACCATGCGGAGACTATCGAGTAGAGAGAAACAATAGAGCTGAGGAGAGAAGATTTACACGGGGGTTACGTCCGAAGAGAACTTCTGTCTAATCAGAGTTTTGATATCGAGGGATTGAGAGTAGAGAACAGAATCGAGTAGAGAGGAGACCAAGAACTTGTACGTGTATCTTTCTGAATAGAAAACGGGAAGCTTCTAGGTGAACGCACTGGTGCTTCACAGGAGCAGTTTTCTGATATTTTGAGTTACTGAACGTGAGCTTTGCAATCTGAATGACATGGAGTTGAAGATCTACTTGCACGCCGTGTGTTTTATCTTGGCCAGATCGAGAACGTGGTGGTGTGGTTTCTTGCGGTCCGTATTTCGTGTGTGATTTTCGTCCTCCTCTTCACGATCGTATCACAGCTAGAAGGTTCGCCTTTCTTAGGAAACTCTCGCCTCGACAGCGCTTGTCCTAACGTGAAGGTAAAGATAGGTGATGTGGATGTAGATCAGCACTTCTTCGTGCAATCTTCTGCTTCATATCCTGTGATTCTTGCTAAGCCTTATATCACTGCGGTTAGAATGGAGACCAAGGTGATGGATGACGGATCTCATTATGCTAGGATCGTAGTCCAGATGATAGACGTTCTGTGCAGTTTCTGACCGTTCGTACGAACCACGAATGAAACCGGCAGACCTTGAGAGATTCTCCTATCTGTAGGAGTAAGGGTTTTCTGAAACCACTCTCGTAGGACGCGATAGCGAGAGTGAAGGGTCTGCTGCTACTATGATCCTGCTTGAGCAGCCTGAGGGATCACAGAAGGCTGATGAAAAGGCTGCTCAAGATTCAAACAGTAGTTATACTGTACATAGTTGGAGGTCTGGTTTGATGAATTTCAGTTCTGATGATTGGAGTGAGTTCACACGAGTAGATGATCTGAGTGAGAAAAGTAGAAAACAGATGGAGAAATATGCAGCAGATCTGCGCTGTACATGAGTTTTGAAGGAAGAAGAGATGATTTTTGGTGTTTATGAGGAGTTTGTAGGTGTACAATCTTTTGTTCGTTGGCTGGATGATGTAGATAGGTTGATGGAGCAGATGGGAGGTAAGGTGGTGATCCCCATCCATTCTCGTGAAGCCAATGAAGAGATTATCTCGTACTTGCGGTATCATCCTCATCCAAGACTAGAGAATGGATGGAAGGATGCAATCTGTTGGTGTGACTTTCAACAGGAAGCGGAAGTACACGCTAAGCATAAAGCTGTAGCGAGGAAGGTGAGACCTGTGGCGACCCAGTTACTTGTTGATTCTCAACAGCAGATGGAGTTAACGGCTGCTGAGCCTGTGCTTAGAGATCCTACACAGGTAGGACACAAGTTTACTCAAGAGACACTCGAGCAGCTTCAGATAGGAGGAGGTGGCTTCTTGATTGAAGTGGAAAAACGAGCTTTTGAGCATATGATAGTTAGCCATGGTAAGGCATTTTCTTTCTCAGCCGAGGAGATTGGTTGTGTGGATCCTAGTGTGATAGCTCCGATGGTTATCTTCACAGTTCCTCACGTACCTTGGGACTTGAAGCCGATTCCTGTCCCTCGTGCCTTATTATCGAGGGTCACTGAGTTGCTGAAGGAGAGGATGCGGATGGGTATTCTTGAACCATCTATGTCTCCGTACTCTAGCCGATGGTTCACAGTACCTAAGAAGATAGGAGCTCTGCGCTTCATCCAGGACTTGCAGCCTGCCAACAACATCACGATCTGAAATGTCGGGACAAGACTTGTGGTTGATGAAGTAGCTGAGGCGTTTGCTGGAAGGTCAATCTATTCTATTGGAGATCTGTTTTCAGGTTATGATCAGTTTCAGCTTGCTTTGGAGAGTAGAGACTTGACTACCATGCGTACACCTTTGGGATTGATGCCGATGTGTACTCTTCCTCAGGGTGCGACAAACTCAGTAGCCCATATGTAGAATGCGATGCATAAGGTGTTACGAGAGTTTGTACCTGAGGTCACTGTCTCGTTTCTAGATGATATTCTCATGAAAGGTTGTCCGGTGAAGACAAAGACGAAGCTGTGACTTCTGATGGATGTAGAAAGTTCGTTGCTGACCACATTCGAGATGTAGAGAAGATTCTGATGCGCTTGGAGGAGGTACACCTCACTCTGTCAGGTACCAAATCTCGTTTTGGAATGTCAGAGATTGTGGTGGTAGGTCATTTATCTGGTACTTTTGGGAGGCGTCCGAACCCAGAGAAGGTAGATGCTATAGCAAGGATAGCGGACTGTACCAACATCATTGAGGTTCGACGGTTCTTGGGAGCTTGTGTGGTCTTTCATGTGAGTATTCCTCATTATGCACACATTGCCGAGCCTCTGTATGAACTTCTGAGAAAGAGGAAGAGGTTTACTTGGCGGCGAGAACATCATGAGACGATGGAGCAACTGAAGGATATTCTGAAGTCTCCACCTGTACTAAGGAGGCTTAACTACGAGAGCGGAAGACCTCTGGTACTGACTGTTGATACGAGTCCAAAGGCGATTGGATGGGCAGTTGGTCAGGAAGATCCAGAAGGTGTGCGGTTTGTTTCAAGAATTGGAGCTCGGATCTTAACAGATAGACAACGTAACTATCCTCAGGTGAAACGTGAGTTGTGGGGAGCTGTTACTGCTATGAAGGTAGATCGAGAGTTCTTGATAGGAGCTCGTGTGATATTAGAAACATATTGTTTGCCCTTGTTGGGTATGATAGCGAACTGCAATACACCAGACATAGCAATGCTGCGATGGATTGCTTATGTCCGGAGTCTGAACCCTGAGCTAAAGCATATAGCAGGGAAGGACTGTGGTGCCCACAAATTACAGGATGCACGAATTTTTAAAATTTTTGAGATTAATAACTTGTTTGTATAACTGAAGAAGCGTTGTTACTTAAGGTTACGTCTTCCTTAACAGGAAGATGATCTTAAGAGCTGTTTGTAATAAAGTTGACTTCTTTGGAAGACGATCGTCTTCGGAAGAGCGTCTTCTCAGTTGCGTCTTCAGAAGACGAGAAGACGGCGGAAGATGAGAAGACGGCGGAAGACACCTGTCTTCCGGAAGACAGCAACCGCGAAGGCCTAACCACGAGTTTTCGGGTAAGACAGTAGGTGTACCTACTGGGTAGCACCGAATAGGTAGGTAGGTCGGGGAAGACACCTAAGGTCGAAAACCCCTAATCTGCGGGGAAGATGCGTAGGGAAGCACATTAGGCGCATTCCAACTTCCCGTAGCACAGCGCGCTTGAGAAGATCGATTGGAGAGAGTGAGCTTCACAAGTGAGCTTTGAGAGAGGAATCGAGTGAGGACATCGAGGTAGGAGAGAATCAGTTGGCAGCTAGGCGAAGGGCGAGACCGAATTGCTGGAGCACAAACAGCAGAGAGCGAAGGCGTTTCTGTGAGCTCCCGAGAAGCTGACATTGGAGAGTGGCGAGTAAAAGCGAAGGTGGAATCGAGGTGTGGCCAGAAATTGACAATAGGCGCAGTAGGGAGGAGTCGCATTGGAAGCTAGGACAAGAGCCAGAAGCGCTGTCGTAGGGCGTGAAATATGGTCTGGGAATACACGGGATATCTGGCTGTAGAGAGATACAATTGGATCTATGACCTAACCGTTGAAAACTTATGCTCTCAATATCTAATCTATCAGTGTTTTTTGTAGGTTACTAGCGAGCTAACTTGACCGAAGTGTAGCACATGTGCATCACACAAATGACTCGGAGCTCGTTTCCACTCTAGATAAAGGCAAGGCTCATACACGGTACGTGTCTGCTTTAGATCCCAAGCACTCTTCATACAATCTCTCATCCACATCCGCTTCACTACTTCTTCTCGACAAACTACCTAATTGTAGCCTCTGACCTTCTATTGTTCGCTGATACGAGTTTGCTCAGGAAGATGTCCACAGCAAGGACCGCCTACTACACAAGCTTCCCAACGATACAAGACATATCGGCAGCAAAACAGCTAGAAACTCGGGGCGTGATACCGAGGATAACGGTACCTCAGCTTCAGCAAGACGTGGCACCTCCACTGAGCGTGATCGCCGTACCAATCTCACAATACAGCCTCCTTGTCATCCACACGACACCTCCAAGAAGCACACCTCCCATCTTCAAGTCGTTTTTGTTCAACTCCAACCAAGAGATTTCAGCAAAATCTCTCTACGTCTTTCTCGTCTCGCTGCAAACTGAACTTTGACACTCTCGTGCCTTCACCTCGATTACCCAATCAGGCTCAAACTCCACAGGACATCCCCTCTGACCCTTCTCTACTACTGTATGAAATTTCAGTCTCAGATCTGACCCCCAACTGTTCGCGATGAATCAAGCCAACCGCCTGTGCTAACTTCTGAGCTTTACAGATCTCGATGGCCAAAATCCTAGATCTCCACACATTCTCTTACCCAATTGAACTGAAATTTCACATGTGACTAGCTGATAGGGCACACTCTCATCCTGGAAAGTTTCACTCAGAGATCCAATCCCATGTGCACGGAGCAACTCAAGCTTTGAATCCAAAGAAATCGGGTTTTCTCATACCTCTCAACTGTAACAGCCAACTTCAATTGATCATTTCAGGAGCAAATCCAACCCAAATGTAGGATTGTTTTACATCAATACAACCAACACGGAGTGAACTACTCGATCCCCTTGACAGCTCCTAAAGATCACCTCTCAAACTCCCGGATCACTCCAAAACGTGGCTCGGGGTACCGATTTGACCCCCCTGACTTTCAACGTCCATCACTCTCTCCTCAGAATTCCAAATCGCCTGATCTTTGTCTCCAGAGTGTAGCCCGTCTCGAGAGCTTTCCAACAAGACCACTCACTCCTCAAATGACCCCCGGGAAGACCTCCAAAAACCCTAAAGTCGTCTGCAGATCTGGAATGGTGTTGATTGGTCGAAAATAGACCAATAAGAAACAGATCTGGAAACCTCTTTTGTCCTTTACTTGGTACCCTAGAACAACTATGACCTAGCTACCCTCTCATGCCTTCAAGGCATTGGTCCCAACCTTAGTTAATTACCCTCGTCAAACTATAGAGATCTTACTTAACACTTAAGATTCAGTACAAGGTCAAGATGACGACCTGGAACCGATTTACAATGAAAGGTACTACAAAAGGAAATGGAGAAGCCATCACTTGATTACAGTACTCCTCCCCAAAGTTCCTTGTGATCCACGCACGATGATTGATCTTCCGCCGACAGTGACACCGAACATCCACCCAGACATTGAAAGGGATGTTGGCTGGATAATTCAAGTCCATTGGCCCTCCTCCATTGACAACAAGAGCCATTCACGCGAACGTTCACGGATCATTGAGTCGGCACATCTCGTTATCGTGCGATCTCACATCCAGATCTCTGTGAACGTGACACCTAATACTCTCTCATGCGAACTACACAAAAGGTTCACCAAACACAAAAGAAAACACAACACCCGTTCTACACTGAATTCACATGTGGGACGTCTCACAACACGACATCCACCCCCTCTAAACCTGCGCATCCTCCGGCATGCGCCACAAACACTTACAAGTTGTGGACGGCATCACACCACGTCTTCGTCGTCTTGAATGATGTCATCGTTATCAGCATCCTCAAGAACCAAATCATCCTCGTCGTCGTCCAAGAGATCAAACTCCGCTCCGACTTCTTCCACGCTTATCTCTTCATCTCGCTTCTTGAAGAGTTTCACACGCTTTCCTGCAATAGGAACTTTGAGCTTTGATCCATCGAGCTCCCGAAGTGAATATGTAGCATTGTCATGTACAACAAGAACCACATATGGTCCAAACCACCGCTTAGAGAATTTTCTAAGAACACTGTGTTGGTTGTCCAAGCTACAATCATACACCAACACCCAATCGCCTTCCTTAATCTCCTTTGGCCGCAACCGATGACGCTCATCAAACTTGCCCTTATTCTTCAACCGAGCCTTTCTCAACCTATCAACTGCAATCTCTATGTCCTCGGGTCTTCTTTCCAGTTGACGAATCCGAAGCGCAAGAAGATCCTCCTTAGAAATATTATCCTCCCAAGGTAGAACGCTCCAAGTAGGAATGTGCTCCTCAATGGGTATGATAGGTTTTTGCCCTTGCATTAGCTCCGCTGGCATGTACCCAGTCACTGAACTATGTGTGCAGCGATCAGCCCATAAAGCAAAAGGTAAGAACCTTGGCCACTCCTTCACCCTTCCTCTACAAGCTTTCACAATGGCTTTAACAATAGGAGGATGACCTCGCTCACTCTTAGCATTCCCTTCTGGATTGTAGGCCGTAGTAAGAGCTAGTTTCACCCCGCATCTCTCAAAGAACTGCTTAGCTTCGAGAGTATTCAGCTCTCCCCGATCTGCTGTAATCTTCCCAACACACCCGTACCTACAGATCACGTCCTCCAACAAGAATCTGCAAACTCCTTCAGTGGACTTTGTACGCAAAGCCCGTCCTTCTACTTGGTTGGACAGCTCCTCTCGTGCAAGAGCCAAATATCGCATTTGCCATATCCCTACTGGCATGATAACCAGATCTACTACCCATTTGTAATGGATTGCAAGCGGATACGTAGGGTGCAAACCATCTCGATGTCTGATCTCTGAGTACATCTGACAAGTCTGACACGATTCTACAAACCTCACAACATCTCTATACATATTACGCCACCAGTACCTCTCCTTGAGCTTTGTGAAGGTCGCATAAATACCTCGATGTCCAGCCCATAAACTGTCATGGAACTCTCGGATAAGTTGCGTCTGCATCTCCTTCTTACACACAACTCTTTGTGGTGAATCAACATCTCCCTTAGATCGCTTCCACAGATAACCACCTTGTAATAGGTAGTTGTATGCCTTCTTCCTGACCTGTTTGAAGTGTATATCACTCCACTCATGGTGCTTCAGCAACGTGCTAAGATAACGCCCAATATCTATCCATTCACCTTCGTACAACTCCTCTTCGAATGGTTTTGGATACGCTGCTTCTCCCTTTTGCGCTCTAGAAAAGACGGTAGTGCCAACATCCTCTGTGTCCTCGATCATATCTTCCTCTCCTTCATACCTTGCTCGAGACAACATATCTGCTACTGGGTTATCCTTACCAGCTATGTGCTTGAATTCAGGATTCAATGATTTGATGTACGCTATCCACCTTAGCATAGCAATATCAGGAGTGTTACAATTCGTAATCATTCCCAACAATGGCAAACAATCAGTCTCCACAACCACCGATGCTCCAATCAGGTAATCTTTCTCAGCCTTCATAGCTGTAACCACCCCCCATAGTTCTCGCTTCACCTGTGGGTACTTCCTTTGTCGCTCACTCAACACCTTTGCGCCGAACCGCACAGCAAACCTGTTCCCTTCTTCATCATCTTGCCCCACAGCCCATCCAATTGCTATAGGACTACTATCAACAGTCAGAACTATAGGTTTACCCCCTTCATAGCTGACTCTACGAAGTACAAGCGGGGAAGACAACAGTTCTTTTAGCCTTCGAACTGCCTCTGAGTGCTTCTCGTCCCACTTAAACTTCTTGCCTTTCCGAAGCAAGCCGTATAAAGGATCAGCAACATGTGCAAAGTGAGGAATCCAAACATGATAGAATACACAAGCCCCTAAGAACCTCCGTACTTCAGTTTGCGAACTACATGTATCCTTCATCCGTTGGATGGCATCTACCTTACTTGGATCAGGCCTACGACCAAACCATCCACACAAATGTCCCACAATCACAACCTCTCGCACTCCAAACGAGGACTTAGCTCCTGATAACGTCAAGTGGACTTCCTCAAGACGTGATAATATCTTATCAACATCTGCAATGTGATCAACAACAAACTTACGGCACCCCCTCTGATCTGTCGCTTCATCCTTCTCCTCCTCTGGACAACCCTTGATTGGAATGTCATCCAAGAACGGCATTGTCTTCTCCGGAATAAAATCTCGTAAGATTTTATTCATCCCATTCATCATGTGCGCCACTGAGTTAGTAGCCCCTTGTGGTAATGTGCACATCCTTACCAGTCCCAACGGAGTCCTCATAGTGATGACATCCCTACTTCTTTCGGCAAGTTGAAATTGATCGTATTCGGAGTAGAGATCTCCCACAGAATAGATCGCTCTTCCAGCAAATGCTTCAGCAAACTCTCCTACAATCGGTCCTATCTCTGTATTCCTGATAGTCACTTGGTTTACTGGCTGCATATCTTGAATGAAGCGTAACGCTCCACTCTTTTTTGGAACTGTAAACCAACGACTGGAATACGGTGCAAATGAAGGTTCGAGAATCTTCATCTGCATTTTCTCCTTTAGAAGCTCCATAAGCTTAGGTAGATGAGCCCTAGGTACAGGGATTGGCCTCAAGTCCCAAGGTGCATGCGGCACTGTAAAGATAATCATTGGAGCTACTACGCTCGGATCCACGCATCCTATCTCCGAAGCTTCAAAAGAAAAAGCCTTCCCATGCTTACTCAACATCTCTTTGAACTCTCGCTCTTCAATAGGAAAGAGAAAATCTGCGGATCCTACCTTCAACTCCTTGAGCGTAGCTGCAGTAAACTTGTGACCCACTTGGCGAGGATCCCTTAAGCTCTTCTCCTTCGAAGCTTGCTGAACTTGGTGGTTGGAGTCATCGGGTAAAGGTTGAGCTACAGGCTTAACTTTTCTATCTACCGTTTTGTACTTGGTTTCAACCCTGACTTCTGGTTTCTGGAATGACTCTATGATCGAATAGAGCTCTCTAGAATTTATCTCCACCAGTTGATCTTCACTCCTTTTCTCAATCTTGGTAAGTTCCTCCAAAGGATCCTCTAATCCCATCTCCACGTAAACACCCGCTATTCTATCCTCCTCGTCAAGTACACACACTCTTTTTAGATCTTTCTCAACTCTTTCCACAGCCTTCCGCTCCCACTTCTGTAGATCAACAAGCTGCGTATATAAAGCAAATCCACCCTCAGAAAATCCCACAACTCCTATACAAAAGGCACTTCCCTTCGCTGACGAGAGTACCTCCTTCTGTGTATCGGTATCACCATACCCTCGCTCTATGGTGACCCTATGCGAAAATCCTTAAACTCTTCAGTGACTTTAGGAAGAGAACCACTCCGCAAGTTCTCCCGATTGCGCTCATGGTTAGGCGGTACAGTTAGAAACTGCACTGCTCTCTTACCGTCTTGATTTCTGATCCTAGCATATGCAGATCCATCATCCAGCACCTTGGTCTCCATCCGTACAGCCGTAATGTATGGCTGTCCAAGAATCACCGGATACGAAGTAGTGTCTTGAACAAAAAAGTTTTGCTCTATGACTACATCCCCAATCTTCACCCTTACATCCGGACAAGCACCGTAGAGTTCTCCCCGTGTGTTATTCGCTGCCCGAATCATCCAACCATGCTCTGTGTCAATGGGCCACTTCCCTCGCTTATAGACATCTTTGGATATGATGTTAATCTCAGATCCATGGTCAATGAGAGCAACCACCGGATCTACCAAATCTCCTATCTTCACCAAGGTCTCCGTAGTACCTCTAGCCCAATGTCCCCTAGTATAATAACTGGGAACCCTATCATCTCCCTCATCTTCATCGACAGCAAATCGAACCTTATGACTGGTGCAATATTTAGCTAACTCTTGCTCCTCCTCCTTCGTTATTCTCGTATCTAGAGCGTTTGTCATAGCAATCTCTCCTGTCAACTGCCTCTTCCTCTTGATGGTGTCAATAATGACATCATGGAACTCCTTCTTTGCTATTCCAAGGATCTCTCGTAAAGTAAACTCAATCTTTGCGTTGAGCACTCTCTCTTCTAACACCCCCTTCAAATCTGTAGCAGCTTCAATATCCGACTGCAGCTTGTAGGTAGCAGGCTTACCTTTCTTACTCCTTTCTAACCTCTCTGTAGTAGATGGTGGAACTTCCTCCATAGTCTCTTCTCGCACCGGCGTTGTATCTAGCCGAGGTTTCTCACCTCGTAACTGCCTCTTAGGAGTACTTCTCTCCTCACTAGGACCAGCATCATCCCTCCTACGCTTCTCCTCCATGAGAGCCTCATGTTGACTCTTTGCCAAGTAGGCGTGTACAGACATTGTATCTACTGGATCACTCCATCCAGTAGCACCTCTGATTGTCGTGGCCACCTTGAGTAACTCACCCCTTGTTGCTTTTCCTTTCTCCATTGTGGTCACAGCATGACTCCATATTTCACTCGCCTTTACTTCCTCTTCAGAAGTACTATCTCTATCTTTCACTACCTCAACCCCATAGGTAGCGGCTTTTACTGATACCTCAGCATGTTGTGAAAGATAATCCTCTAAAACTTGCCTCATCCCTCCTCTTCCAAAGTTAGTTTTGAGGATCTCACCTGTCTCCTTCAAGGCAACCTTTCCCTCCTTCCAGTAGATCACCCCTTGCCGTAGGATGTCAGCAAAATCTCCGCACTCCTTCCGGTGATGTTCAGTGCTATCGCACCACATACATCTCTGCACATACCCTTGCTTTGGAGCGGTTTTGCCCTCAAGTACTCCTCCTTTCTCCTCTAGCCTTGCTAGCTTAATCTGCAAGTCTCTCATCCCTTTTACCAATTCCTCTATTGCATCTTTTTGAGGTGCAACCATAGGGGCAGGAACAGCAGGAAATGAAATAGGAGGTACTTGTACCATAGATGCTTGTACATTAGGCATTGTTGGTTGCCTACGGGGTAGTACGATTGACGGTGGTCTCACTTCTTGCCTTACCACCACCTTCCCTCTCCGATACTCCCGCTTCGCAAGTACACCCACTGCTTCAGAAACCTTCCTCCAATCAGCCGTGAGCCCAGTATCTTCCATCCTGTCTTCCAGAAGTAGTTCCAACTCCCTCTATAGCTCATTGTTAGCTGCTTGCAGAAACAGCTCCACTTTGTCGTTCTCCAATGTGAGCTTCTCCATCCGAGACAACTGAAGGAACTGTCTCTCGAACTCCCTAAATAGCTCTGTAGCAACAAGCCCTTTATTGGGTTTGTTTACCCACTCCATGAATGACTTCTTAGTCACTCGATCTGCGTCTTCTAGAGAGTATTCTTCTTTTAATTGAAAAGTAAACTCCTCCCATGTAGCGCCATGAGAGTGGATGATCTCCTTCACATGCTCTCGTATCTCTGGTACGACAGCAAGCTCAAATGTGTTGACCATCTCTCTCTCTGGAACTTTACTCAACTCCATCTCCCGAGAATAGTACTTAAGGTACTTGGATATGTTCTTTCCATCAAACTGATCCAACAAACCCACAACAGACTGCAAAGCTCTAGTAGCCATTGCCTCCTTTCGTTCAGCGGCTTGTTGTTGTTGCATGATCAACGCGAATGCCTCAAGCAATCGCATATCAGACCTTTTTAGTGGGTTCACCCTCGGGGCCTCTCCAGACGTCGAAGCCTCATCTATGAATTGAGATAGGCTCTCAGCGTCCATGATTGGAAAAACGTATCTCTCAACCCCAGACGTTTCACGTCGAGTTCACCAACTGTCGTAGGGCGTGAAATATGGTCTGGGAATACACGGGATATCTGGCTGTAGAGAGATACAATTGGATCTATGACCTAACCGTTGAAAACTTATGCTCTCAATATCTAATCTATCAGTGTTTTTTGTAGGTTACTAGCGAGCTAACTTGACCGAAGTGTAGCACATGTGCATCACACAAATGACTCGGAGCTCGATTCCACTCTAGATAAAGGCAAGGCTCATACACGGTACGTGTCTGCTTTAGATCCCAAGCACTCTTCATACAATCTCTCATCCACATCCGCTTCACTACTTCTTCTCGACAAACTACCTAATTGTAGCCTCTGACCTTCTATTGTTCGCTGATACGAGTTTGCTCAGGAAGATGTCCACAGCAAGGACCGCCTACTACACAAGCTTCCCAACGATACAAGACATATCGGCAGCAAAACAGCTAGAAACTCGGGGCGTGATACCGAGGATAACGGTACCTCAGCTTCAGCAAGACGTGGCACCTCCACTGAGCGTGATCGCCGTACCAATCTCACAATACAGCCTCCTTGTCATCCACACGACACCTCCAAGAAGCACACCTCCCATCTTCAAGTCGTTTTTGTTCAACTCCAACCAAGAGATTTCAGCAAAATCTCTCTACGTCTTTCTCGTCTCGCTGCAAACTGAACTTTGACACTCTCGTGCCTTCACCTCGATTACCCAATCAGGCTCAAACTCCACAGGACATCCCCTCTGACCCTTCTCTACTACTGTATGAAATTTCAGTCTCAGATCTGACCCCCAACTGTTCGCGATGAATCAAGCCAACCGCCTGTGCTAACTTCTGAGCTTTACAGATCTCGATGGCCAAAATCCTAGATCTCCACACATTCTCTTACCCAATTGAACTGAAATTTCACATGTGACTAGCTGATAGGGCACACTCTCATCCTGGAAAGTTTCACTCAGAGATCCAATCCCATGTGCACGGAGCAACTCAAGCTTTGAATCCAAAGAAATCGGGTTTTCTCATACCTCTCAACTGTAACAGCCAACTTCAATTGATCATTTCAGGAGCAAATCCAACCCAAATGTAGGATTGTTTTACATCAATACAACCAACACGGAGTGAACTACTCGATCCCCTTGACAGCTCCTAAAGATCACCTCTCAAACTCCCGGATCACTCCAAAACGTGGCTCGGGGTACCGATTTGACCCCCCTGACTTTCAACGTCCATCACTCTCTCCTCAGAATTCCAAATCGCCTGATCTTTGTCTCCAGAGTGTAGCCCGTCTCGAGAGCTTTCCAACAAGACCACTCACTCCTCAAATGACCCCCGGGAAGACCTCCAAAAACCCTAAAGTCGTCTGCAGATCTGGAATGGTGTTGATTGGTCGAAAATAGACCAATAAGAAACAGATCTGGAAACCTCTTTTGTCCTTTACTTGGTACCCTAGAACAACTATGACCTAGCTACCCTCTCATGCCTTCAAGGCATTGGTCCCAACCTTAGTTAATTACCCTCGTCAAACTATAGAGATCTTACTTAACACTTAAGATTCAGTACAAGGTCAAGATGACGACCTGGAACCGATTTACAATGAAAGGTACTACAAAAGGAAATGGAGAAGCCATCACTTGATTACAGTACTCCTCCCCAAAGTTCCTTGTGATCCACGCACGATGATTGATCTTCCGCCGACAGTGACACCGAACATCCACCCAGACATTGAAAGGGATGTTGGCTGGATAATTCAAGTCCATTGGCCCTCCTCCATTGACAACAAGAGCCATTCACGCGAACGTTCACGGATCATTGAGTCGGCACATCTCGTTATCGTGCGATCTCACATCCAGATCTCTGTGAACGTGACACCTAATACTCTCTCATGCGAACTACACAAAAGGTTCACCAAACACAAAAGAAAACACAACACCCGTTCTACACTGAATTCACATGTGGGACGTCTCACAACACGACATCCACCCCCTCTAAACCTGCGCATCCTCCGGCATGCGCCACAAACACTTACAAGTTGTGGACGGCATCACACCACGTCTTCGTCGTCTTGAATGATGTCATCGTTATCAGCATCCTCAAGAACCAAATCATCCTCGTCGTCGTCCAAGAGATCAAACTCCGCTCCGACTTCTTCCACGCTTATCTCTTCATCTCGCTTCTTGAAGAGTTTCACACGCTTTCCTGCAATAGGAACTTTGAGCTTTGATCCATCGAGCTCCCGAAGTGAATATGTAGCATTGTCATGTACAACAAGAACCACATATGGTCCAAACCACCGCTTAGAGAATTTTCTAAGAACACTGTGTTGGTTGTCCAAGCTACAATCATACACCAACACCCAATCGCCTTCCTTAATCTCCTTTGGCCGCAACCGATGACGCTCATCAAACTTGCCCTTATTCTTCAACCGAGCCTTTCTCAACCTATCAACTGCAATCTCTATGTCCTCGGGTCTTCTTTCCAGTTGACGAATCCGAAGCGCAAGAAGATCCTCCTTAGAAATATTATCCTCCCAAGGTAGAACGCTCCAAGTAGGAATGTGCTCCTCAATGGGTATGATAGGTTTTTGCCCTTGCATTAGCTCCGCTGGCATGTACCCAGTCACTGAACTATGTGTGCAGCGATCAGCCCATAAAGCAAAAGGTAAGAACCTTGGCCACTCCTTCACCCTTCCTCTACAAGCTTTCACAATGGCTTTAACAATAGGAGGATGACCTCGCTCACTCTTAGCATTCCCTTCTGGATTGTAGGCCGTAGTAAGAGCTAGTTTCACCCCGCATCTCTCAAAGAACTGCTTAGCTTCGAGAGTATTCAGCTCTCCCCGATCTGCTGTAATCTTCCCAACACACCCGTACCTACAGATCACGTCCTCCAACAAGAATCTGCAAACTCCTTCAGTGGACTTTGTACGCAAAGCCCGTCCTTCTACTTGGTTGGACAGCTCCTCTCGTGCAAGAGCCAAATATCGCATTTGCCATATCCCTACTGGCATGATAACCAGATCTACTACCCATTTGTAATGGATTGCAAGCGGATACGTAGGGTGCAAACCATCTCGATGTCTGATCTCTGAGTACATCTGACAAGTCTGACACGATTCTACAAACCTCACAACATCTCTATACATATTACGCCACCAGTACCTCTCCTTGAGCTTTGTGAAGGTCGCATAAATACCTCGATGTCCAGCCCATAAACTGTCATGGAACTCTCGGATAAGTTGCGTCTGCATCTCCTTCTTACACACAACTCTTTGTGGTGAATCAACATCTCCCTTAGATCGCTTCCACAGATAACCACCTTGTAATAGGTAGTTGTATGCCTTCTTCCTGACCTGTTTGAAGTGTATATCACTCCACTCATGGTGCTTCAGCAACGTGCTAAGATAACGCCCAATATCTATCCATTCACCTTCGTACAACTCCTCTTCGAATGGTTTTGGATACGCTGCTTCTCCCTTTTGCGCTCTAGAAAAGACGGTAGTGCCAACATCCTCTGTGTCCTCGATCATATCTTCCTCTCCTTCATACCTTGCTCGAGACAACATATCTGCTACTGGGTTATCCTTACCAGCTATGTGCTTGAATTCAGGATTCAATGATTTGATGTACGCTATCCACCTTAGCATAGCAATATCAGGAGTGTTACAATTCGTAATCATTCCCAACAATGGCAAACAATCAGTCTCCACAACCACCGATGCTCCAATCAGGTAATCTTTCTCAGCCTTCATAGCTGTAACCACCCCCCATAGTTCTCGCTTCACCTGTGGGTACTTCCTTTGTCGCTCACTCAACACCTTTGCGCCGAACCGCACAGCAAACCTGTTCCCTTCTTCATCATCTTGCCCCACAGCCCATCCAATTGCTATAGGACTACTATCAACAGTCAGAACTATAGGTTTACCCCCTTCATAGCTGACTCTACGAAGTACAAGCGGGGAAGACAACAGTTCTTTTAGCCTTCGAACTGCCTCTGAGTGCTTCTCGTCCCACTTAAACTTCTTGCCTTTCCGAAGCAAGCCGTATAAAGGATCAGCAACATGTGCAAAGTGAGGAATCCAAACATGATAGAATACACAAGCCCCTAAGAACCTCCGTACTTCAGTTTGCGAACTACATGTATCCTTCATCCGTTGGATGGCATCTACCTTACTTGGATCAGGCCTACGACCAAACCATCCACACAAATGTCCCACAATCACAACCTCTCGCACTCCAAACGAGGACTTAGCTCCTGATAACGTCAAGTGGACTTCCTCAAGACGTGATAATATCTTATCAACATCTGCAATGTGATCAACAACAAACTTACGGCACCCCCTCTGATCTGTCGCTTCATCCTTCTCCTCCTCTGGACAACCCTTGATTGGAATGTCATCCAAGAACGGCATTGTCTTCTCCGGAATAAAATCTCGTAAGATTTTATTCATCCCATTCATCATGTGCGCCACTGAGTTAGTAGCCCCTTGTGGTAATGTGCACATCCTTACCAGTCCCAACGGAGTCCTCATAGTGATGACATCCCTACTTCATAGTGGGCTCATAGTAAGTGCTTGTGGCTTAGTGCAACAGATCTTCCAGCATGACGATGCATGCGCGAGGCTTGGTGTTACCATCGGCAGAATTGGCCGAGGCCACTCCTTTCCTCAAGGAGTGGGGTCTCGACTTCTTCCTGTAGGATTGGAACCTCGTCGATCAAGGACTTTTGGAAGAGGTGTGGGCAGCATTGCCACCTCGTAACCGTGTACCTGCGAAGGCAGGTGTAGCTCGAGGAAGACCATCTTCCTGGACTGAAGACTGGTGGCGCAAGGCTTTTCACAGGCTTGAATCCGAGAACCGAGGATATTGGTACGAGAAGAAGATCTTGCCTAGGATCGTGAGTTCGTGGCATGTGCCTGGGAGCATCACCTGCCTTTTCGTGGAAGACAGGCAGGGGAGGAACGGTTGGAAGATAGAGTCTTACCGGGAGCCGAAGAAGCGACTCCTGGCGAAGTTGTTTCTGCATCTTTTTCCCAAGGAGAAAGCGCAGAAGACCAGGTACTTAGGAGATCAGGACGTGGAGTTCTTGGAATCAGTGTGGGATGACAGAACGCCCATCTACTGGGGCGCGTACATCCACAACTATGTATAGATGGAGCTAGCATACTTGGGTACCTCGTCGGGAGGACACTTGACGCCCTTCTTCTGTTACTTGTATGTAGCCATGGAGGATCTTAGGGAAGATCAGCTGGCAGGGTATGGGCCAACGGAGCGACAGGAGGTGAAGGAGGAGACCACGGAAGACGATGACCGAGAGGCAACAACAACGCCCCCTCCCACTCTGATGCCACAGCTGAGGCCCGGCTCTCATCAGAAGACGCTTCTGATGAGAGAAGACGAGTCTAGTGGGTCGGAAGATGCCACGCCACTGAGGAAGATGGGTCTGTAAACCCTCCGCGGTCCTAACGATCAACTACCCCCCGATCTCTCAACCTCCACGATCGTCATCCACGAATCTGCAACTGTCGGGCCTGTCTCTCACTCAGGGGTCACCTCTGATGGCTTTGATGGAAGCACACCATGAATCTTGAAGGGAAAAATGCTAAGTTCACTCTCATTCATACACCCACAAACTTATCAACTAAAATCTCCATAATCTCATCCACTAAAATCCTCCATTCTAACGACGTCTCTCAAGTTCTCACATGCTAAAAATATCCCACACTCTCTATATTACTCAAGTTGTCATTACGACGATGTGAAAACAAGGATGAGGAGCTCTTCTCTACTCCTCTATTTATACATTCTAGGTTTTTACTTTGGTACCCTCCGGTAACTCAGCCGTAACTACTTTTACCGGGTTTTACTAAGATATTACTTAAGGTAAAAGCATTGATCACATGGGCTTTTTACCTTTTCACATGGGCTTATTCCTTCAAAGTCAACAACTTCTAGAAGGATTCTGGAATATTCTCAAGGAATCTCGAATTTCCACCCCCCCTCTACACTAGGACCCACTAAAAAGGAAACATGTGGAATCTCTTCTTGTTTTTAATGCCCACAAAGTCCACAACTTTAATCCAACCACTAATATCAAGTCAAAAAGGAGATAAGGGATACTTTCCACCCCCTTTCTACCTTTTAGACAAGATGACAAGATAGTAGTGCTCACTCTTTAGCAAATATCTGAATTCTGCCAAAAGTACAGCTAAGTTTAACCATAACTAACTTTTAGCTAGTCATGACTAACTTGATATCTCCTAAAAGTACTTTGGCAGCAAATAAACATTCTCAACACTTAGTTAGAACTAAACACCTTACTAATAGATAAACTTCCTATGTGTAACATAGGTCGTTACATTTTACCCCCGGACTAAATTTTCGCTCCGTCCTCGGAGTGAAGAGAGAACTTTCGTCGATGAAACAACTTCAACTTGTCATGGTTGACCCGATCGAATCTCCTTCCTCCCAGCTCCTGAAGGTCATATGTGAAGTTGCTCCACACCTTATCTACAACAAAAGGACCAAAATATCTCGGAAGAAACTTCTTCCTAGCCCTCTTGAATCTGATAGCATCATACAACATAACCCAATCTCCGACTTGAAAAGGTTTTACCTCCCTCTTGCCCAACCGTTTGTCGTAACTCTTCTTTTGATACGCCTGAGCTCGTTCCATCCGGATCATTGCTACCGCTCGGGTCTCTTCCAACTCCATGAGTTGCTCCCTTCTTGATCTGACCACGTCTTCTCCTCTCGACCTCTTCAACTTTCGTTGAATAGTTTGAAAAGTATCCAATTCGAATTGGATCGGCAACTTGGACTCCACTCCATAAACCAGTCGAAATGGGGAGTACCCAGTAGAAGTCTTTGTTGTCGTTCGATACTCCCATAAGATAGCATGTAGCCTCTTATCCCAAGTATGTTTCGCAGTCTCAACACCAGCATCTTTGGCGAGCATCATACAAAGTGTAAGATTGGTCTTCTCCGCAAGACCATTAGCATTTGGTTTGTATGAGGTCGTTACTCGTGGCTTGATAGAAAAGTGTTGTAGCATAGCAGTAGTCATGCTCCCTACAAACTCTCCTCCTCTATCTGAGACCAACTCTAACGGACATCCAAATCTTGTGATGATCCTCTCCCATAAGAATCTACCGACTTCTGTTTCATTGGTCTCTCTCAAAGGTCTAGCCTCTACCCACTTGGTACAATAGTCAGTGGCGACTACAATGTATCTATTGCCTCGAGGTGTCTTATTAAGAGGACCTACAAAATCAATACCCCACTTCTCAAATGGTCCTAACACGGGAATTGATCTTAACGGAGGTGTTCTAGTAGACTTCAGAGCAAATGCTTGACATACGTCGCAAGTTTTGCAATAGTCTAAACACTCTTTGAAAATCCCTCTCCAGTGGTAACCCGCATCCAAAATCTTGAAGGCTGTTATCTTACCAGCAAAGTGACCTCCGCAAACAGTTCCGTCGTGAAACTCGTGCATTAGCTTGAATGCCTCCTTCTGACCAACTGCTCTCCTTAGTAACCCATCTGCTCCTTGATGAAACAGAATTCCCTCTACCATGGTGTAAGGTTTGCATCTCTTGATCAACGCGTTACGTTCTCGGGTATGCATACCTTCTGGAAAAGAGCCATCTACAAGGAAACTCCAGATTTCCTTGTACTCGTCCGGTATCTCCTCGATGCTTGTGATGGTCATCAGATGCTCGTCTGGAAATGAATCATCAAACGGTTCTTCTCCCTCATCATCATAAGCCCTTGACAAAAGATCAGCATTCGCATGCTTCTTCCCTGGTCTATCTTCGATCACATAATCGTATTCTGTTAGAAGGATCTTCCAACGAGCAATACGACCTTCGGCATTAGGCTTATTAAAGATATACTTTAAAGCCTTGTGATCTGTGACTATGGAAAATTTCCCTCCTAGCAAGTAGTGTCGAAATTTCTTCAATCCAAAGATCACCGCTAATCCTTCTCGTTCAGTCACGGAGTAATTCTTCTCCGCTGGAACCATCTGCCTACTAGCATAAGCTATAGGATGATCATGCCCATCTCCATCTAGCTGACTTAATGTACATCCGATTGCTACATTGGAGGCATCCGTATACAGAATAAATGCTTTACTCCACTCAGGTTTAGCAAGTATAGGAGCTGTCACTAATGCCTTTTTCAGCTCCTCAAATGCTTCCTTTGCCTTCTGATCATGCACTATCAAGTCAAAATCAACTCCCTTCTTCATGTACATAGTCAAAGCTATTGCTTTGTTTGAGAAGGAAAAGACAAACCTACGATAATATCCAACCATGCCAAGAAACTGCCTCAACTTTGTCAAGTTGATCGGAAATGGAAGATCCACAATCTTCTTCACCTTCTCAGGATCTACCGCAATCCCATTCTTGGAAATGATGTGCCCTAACAGCAGACCTTCTTCGCAGCCAAAGATGCACTTCTCTGGATTTAGAGAAGCGTTGGCTTGCTCCAACCGCTGCAAAACTTTGATCACATGATCAAAGTGGTCCTCCTTTCGTCCGTACACACAGAAATCGTCAATGAAATCCCGAACAAACTTCCCTATGAATGGTTCAAACACCTTGTTCATGAACCTCTGAAACGTGGCCGGAGCATTACACAGTCCGAATGGCATCACTCGAAATGCAAATGTTCCCCAAGGAGTAGTGAAAGTAGTCAACTGCTGGTACTCCTGTGCTATCTTGATCTGGTTGTATCCACTATAACCATCACCAAAGCTGTACCACTCATGACCGGCAACTTCCTCCAAAATCTCATCTATAAATGGTAGAGGATAATAGTCCTTCTTGGTAACTGCATTCAGCTTCTTATAGTCTATGCACACTCGCAGCTTACCATTCTTCTTCTTGACAATCACAATGGGTGAAACCCATTCTGAGTTCTCCACCTCATAGATGAAACTCGCCTCCTTCAACTTGTCTATCTCCTCCTTGACCATCATTGCCGTTGTAGGATTGACCCTTCTCTGCTTCTGTCGAACTGGTCTTGCGTTCTCCTCCAATTCGATTCGATGAGTCTCGAGGGTCACCTCCTTCAAATCCTTGTAGCTGAAAGCAAACACATGGATATATTTTCGAAATATATCTAGGAATCTACTTTTCTCTTCTTGAGTGACATTGATACCAAACTTCAGGGTAGAGAGTCTTCTCACAATCTCTGCCTCACTCAACTCTTCTTTGTCAGGATCTTTCTCCACTGCTGGTCGAGGCAACAAGTCAATAGCACTAAGCTGATGTACTGATTCGTCTCGACCAAATCCTTCATCCTCAGACGAGGATTCTTGGTCGTAAGAATCCCCAGTATCTACTTCCGAGACACTCTGATCATCCTCCGTATCAGATTCCCAGTAGTCACTAGTGGGTCTATCAGAGTCAGAAGTCACAACTCCAACACCCGAGAGAGGAACTATCACTCTATGATCTCTAGGCCCAATTCGTAAGTATCCCTTGTGCCACCTATCCGTGGTGCGCACAGCTCTCAACCAAGGCCTACCTAGGAGCAAATCATAACTAGAGTCCTTTAACACTTGAAAGGACATCAATGTTTGAACTCCCATCACAGACACGACCACCTTCTCTAACACACCAAGAGGTCTTACCCGTTGCTTGTTAGCCATCCCCACGACAATGCTAGCCGGGCGAGTTGGTTCCATTCCCAACTTCTTCATCAACCTCTCCGATATGGCGTTTACAGCCGACCCTCCATCCACCAATACGTCAGAGACGTAGTGACCATTCAATCGGACTTCAATCTTTGAAGCCCTAGTGCATACCTCTGAAGCATGCACATCCACCACACCAACTCCCACTGACTTTGATGTCTTGCTCTTGGGTTTCTTCTTCTTGCTTCTCTTAGAACTCAGTCCTCCTCTGAGTTCCCTTCGTAAGCTGGGATTAAGTGCGATCAGTTGTCCAACAGTGATGTTGGCTTTCTGAGCACCCACATCTTCAACCACATCATATCCCGCTTGGGAAGATGAAATGGTGAAATCCGTCATCCCCAGCTTCCTTCTTGGCTCCCTTGGTGTACTCGAAACATTACTCGAACGAGTACTTCTACTTGCTGACTCCTCCATGAAAACCGGTTCATCAGAAAATCGAGTTCTTTTTCTTTCTTGAGCTAAAAGCTCCACCGGTGCATGAGAAGAGTTTGAACTCTCTCCTTTCTCGTAGATGGGATCTCGCACGACATCGATAGTAGCCACCCCTTTGTCTCGTCCTTGTGATGGATTTCCTCCACCCACATTCATTCTGACAGCTTCGGCACCTCTTGCTCCGTTGTTAGGACAATTTCGCTGGAAATGAGAACCTCCACACGTCCAACAAGTGATTCCTCCAAAGTTACCTTGGTTGCCTCCAAAGTTACCTTGATTTCCTCGGTTGGGATTGTTGTCGTAACCTCTTTGACCTCCTCCTCCACCTTTGTTCCTCCATTCTCGTAACTGCACCACATTTATCTTGAGATCCGCAAGAGTGTCAGTGATGCTCTTCAGCTCGGCATGAAAATCAGAGGTGGCAGTAGACATCGTTGTTGGGACAAACGGTCTTGGCACCACCGTTGGAGTAGGAGCTGACGTTGAAGCAATCACCAATTGTGATGGTGCAGGTGCGATCGTTGTGGCTACACCAGGAGTCGGAGTTGACACCAGAGCAGCATGATGAGGTTGGATGATATCTCCTTCATCCAAACTCTCTTCCATATTTGTCGCTATCTTGATGGCCTCCGCTTTGGTTGCTGGCTTCTCGTACCTCACTTGGGTTCGAATTGAAGGTCTCAACCCTCCCACCAAGTTCTTGGTCAGCACTGCTCCAATCCCCGCCATCGTTAGTTCCACATTGTCTCCACTCTTCCGTAGGACCGTCCGAAACCGTTGCTCCAACTTATCCACCCTTTCGGCATATTGCCGAACTTTCTCGTCGTCACGTTGCTTCAAATGAGTAAGCTCCACCATGAGCTTCTCATAACTCTCTTCTGGAAGAAATTCTTCGATGAGTGCATTACTCAACGTCTCCCATGTGTCCTCAACTGCACCAGGTGTCTGGCTCTTCACTCGGTCTTCATACCACGTAAGAGCAAAATCTTCTAAAAACTCTGGCAGTAACAACACCCATTCTTCCTTCCTTCTCACGTTGTTTCCGATGCAACTCCTTTTGAAGTCTCGAACAAACGGTTCTACATCTTCATTGTCCTTCCCATGAAACACGGGTAGCTTTCCCATCTTGTAACTACTCTTTCTACTCTTCTAATCGTCGTGCAATAACTACTCGCTAAAAGAGTACGAACATCACCAATTCCATTCGCGAATAATCTACCATAGGTAAAATGAAAGGAAATGGTTGTAACAACACCTCTTGTGCCATCTCTTCCCCCAAGGTAATCATGAGTCTGAGTCGCATCACCGCCTTCTCCACCATCCGAATGACGATCTCCATCACAACTCAGCCGAGTCCTCCTTTGAAGTCGACAACTTCTCCGTCTCAGCTCTTTGAGTCTCGTCCAACTTCTCGACTACGGACGTAAGTAGGGCGGCCACATCGACGCACTTGTGTCCTCTTGATAGATCACCCACTCCACAACTTGGACAAGGATCTTCGCCTAGAAGATGAATTGGCGTTGGTGACGATGGACCCACTCGAAGACTCAAATCAGTAAACTCCCGCTTCCCTTTAGCTCTCTCGGTTCTGATTCTAGTTGGACAATTCACTACTTTGTGTCCCAACCCTCTACAGAAATAACACCACAAGTCGGTTTCTACTCTTCTCCTCGGCGATTCTACTTGAGGTTTAGTACTAGGGTTTTCAAACTCGACGATAATCTCTCTCGAACTTTCTCCGACACTTACTATGACATCTAAACCTTGAGGAAGGTTTCTAAGTCTAACTTTCCAATCTTTTGAATTTCCACTCATGTTGCACCTTCTCAACCATTAAGTGGACAAAATATCATAGAGGAAAATAATTCTACATTACTTTCTTAACTCTTCCGAGCTTTATATTAGAAATCGTGCATTATACATGCGATACACGAAATAAAATCTAATCTAATATTAACTATCAAAGATATGATCCTCCTCACCCTCGTTTGTACTCATCACAACAGACATCTTGAACTCGCTCTTGTAAGGATCCAACTCTATTTCACCAGGAGCATTCGTGGCCTCCATAGTGAATGATGCTTTAAACTCGACTTTCTTCAAATCTGTGCCAATTGTCGCGGAAGCTTCTTCGTATAGAGTAAAGAGGGCACCCCAAGTGCTATAGATGCGTGTTCGTAACTCATCTATACTTAACTTGGGCTTCTCCATCTCTGTTCGAACTCCTAAACGTCTCTTCTTCCACCTCGTCATTCGAACTGGATTCCCCATGACGTATCTTCAAGACCTCCTTGTATGCCGAAACGTATCTCTCTTAGTTGGTAAGAGATCTCTCCAAGATTTTTGTGGTCTCCAGTAGCTCAACCTCCAAGCTACTAAATCATGAAGTTTCAACAGAAACTTCTCTAATCAGAAGAGATGGTGATGACTGTACAAATTTTCAGAGAACTGAAATTTGTATATTTTCACTTCCCTCATGGTTGTCAACCCCCTCCACTTTGAAAAATCCTTTCTCCCTCTTCAGACCTCATCTTCTCATGATTTCTTTTGTCCTGGATAGCTTATCAGCCACTCTAAAACACTGGAAAGTTTCTCAGGAAAATAAAATTCACAGAAAATCTGACACTGACTGTAAACTTTTTCCAGAGAACAGAATTCCTCAACTCTCACGAATAGACCCCCTCAACTTTGAAAAATCATTGCTCCCTCTCTAGACCACCTTTTCCTATGATTCCTTTTGTCTTAGATAGGTTATCAGCCAATCTAAAACATTGGAAAGTTTCTCAGGAAAATAAAATTCACAGAAAAGTTGACAGCGACTGTACAAATTTTCCAGAGAGCAGAATTTCTAAACTCACAAATTTCTCTCCTCTAATAACTTTTCTCTCCTCCTTCTCTACAACTCTTGTTGCACCTCCTTTCAACTCTCCTCAAACCCTTTCTAAGTGAACAAGATGTAAAGAATGACTTCGAACGCGTCATATATCACTACGGGATACACGAAAGGTTCTAACGTTGCTAACATCGCGTTAGCTCTCTCTCCTCCCAACGTTCTCTCCATGTGCTCTCTCATAATCTCCTTTTGTCGAATATAGAACTGAACTCTAAACATCGTTCAACGATCCCTTCAAGTGAGGTCCCGGCAACGGAACCAAAAATGTAAACCCTCCGCGGTCCTAACGATCAACTACCCCCCGATCTCTCAACCTCCACGATCGTCATCCACGAATCTGCAACTGTCGGGCCTGTCTCTCACTCAGGGGTCACCTCTGATGGCTTTGATGGAAGCACACCATGAATCTTGAAGGGAAAAATGCTAAGTTCACTCTCATTCATACACCCACAAACTTATCAACTAAAATCTCCATAATCTCATCCACTAAAATCCTCCATTCTAACGACGTCTCTCAAGTTCTCACATGCTAAAAATATCCCACACTCTCTATATTACTCAAGTTGTCATTACGACGATGTGAAAACAAGGATGAGGAGCTCTTCTCTACTCCTCTATTTATACATTCTAGGTTTTTACTTTGGTACCCTCCGGTAACTCAGCCGTAACTACTTTTACCGGGTTTTACTAAGATATTACTTAAGGTAAAAGCATTGATCACATGGGCTTTTTACCTTTTCACATGGGCTTATTCCTTCAAAGTCAACAACTTCTAGAAGGATTCTGGAATATTCTCAAGGAATCTCGAATTTCCACCCCCCCTCTACACTAGGACCCACTAAAAAGGAAACATGTGGAATCTCTTCTTGTTTTTAATGCCCACAAAGTCCACAACTTTAATCCAACCACTAATATCAAGTCAAAAAGGAGATAAGGGATACTTTCCACCCCCTTTCTACCTTTTAGACAAGATGACAAGATAGTAGTGCTCACTCTTTAGCAAATATCTGAATTCTGCCAAAAGTACAGCTAAGTTTAACCATAACTAACTTTTAGCTAGTCATGACTAACTTGATATCTCCTAAAAGTACTTTGGCAGCAAATAAACATTCTCAACACTTAGTTAGAACTAAACACCTTACTAATAGATAAACTTCCTATGTGTAACATAGGTCGTTACAGGTCCCAGAAGCGTACCGAGGACACCCATCTCCCTCATTCATTCAGGATCGGAGTCCGACTCGGAAGAAGACTTGCTGAGTACCCGATCAGAGCAGAAGACCGCTTCTGCAACGCCTGGGAGTCTTCCGAAGACTCCAGAAGACGAAGGATGGATGGGCGCTCCTGCTGCGATGCGAGGAAGCGCAAAGAAGAGAGCCGCTCCTGCCATGAGGAGTCTTCCACCCCGGAAGATGAGAAGAGTAGCTTCTTCTCGTGCACAGAAGATGAAGGTCGTAGTGGTGGAAGAGGCTTCCTTGCCTCTGGAAGACGACGTCGACACCACGGAGTGAGTGGTAGAGATGAACTTGTCTTCCGCAGGAAGATGACTGGAGGAGTTCAGCGCCTACTTCCAGAAGGAGATCCAGCCAGCTATGGAGTTGCTGGAGAAGAAGGCGAAGGCACAGGAGAGGCCCTTACAACCTGGGTTCGGCCTGCGCACCTTGCTGCGACAGGAGGAAGCCCAAAAGAAGACAGAGTCGCTGGAAGCTAGTCTCCGCACCGTGGAGAAGCTCGCAGCAAGATACAAGGTGGAAGCAGCCGCTTCTGCCAAGGAATCGATGCAACTTCGGAAGAGCAACCAGGAGTTGCAGGCGCGGGTACAGCAGCGCAATCAGGAGGTCACACGAGTGCGGGAGAAGATCACCGCCCTCGCAGAAGAGCAGACCATATGGAAGACGCAGCGAGAAGCCGCGGAAGCGCGAGCTGCAGCTGAGAAGACGCAGAGGGAAGCAGCAGAGGCCCGTGCACAGAAGATGTTGGCACAGTCGGTGGAAGCGCTTCGGAAGAAATTCAACTACACCGCGAGTAGGAAGTTACTTACCTTAGCTAGAGGATGGGACAGCGAGTCCAAAGCGATGTTGGTGGAATGTCGGGAGAGCATGTTCAGGTACTTGGATCGACAGATAGAAGGAGTGAAGACACTTTATGGTCTTCCCTCGCTTCCGACACCTGCAACCGCATCTTCCCACGCTCCAGCACCATCGACTAGATCCGGAATGGAGAAGGAGGAGTTCGATCTCGCTGTGCATTTGGTGGTGACAGCGTTGGAAGACGAGAAGACTCTAGAAGACGCTCCGGAAGACAGGAAGACGAGCCGTCTTCCCAGGTATTCCGCGTGGAGGAAGCGACTTCCCCGGACCCCTATGAGGTCCCCATGGTCCCTAGTCCCGCACCCGTTGTCGTGTTGTACATAGGTCTGTACAATGAAAAGTATTGCAGAGAGATTTTTTTTCTATATTGTGTAAAGGAAGCTGCCTTGCAGCTTAACAAGCTAGGCAGGAGCTAAGCTGGGGCTATGCTTGACAAGCTGCCCCCTAGCTTGGATTGGAATATCACCCCTAAGGGAGTCGAAAGACGTCAGAATGCAAAGCTCGACGAGGAGAGCGGCCTCATGCTTCTAGTTTTGACAGAAAGTGTTTTAAGCAATAGTTAGTACGAGTTTTAGACTGTAAAATATGTGAAAGAGGGAAATCGGTCGATTCTGGCTCGTGACTCGAACTCAGAATCTGATAGCATGGGTGTGTAGGTGTTCATGAATACTATAGTTTTGACTCCTTATTCATTAAAAATGGAGTTGTATAGAGAAGTTAGCACAGAAAAGGCTAGTAAAGACTTTGGAGGAAGATTTCTACAGTAAAGGCATATGTACAGATTTTAAATGCTTTTAGAACGGAACCAAAGGCCATCCCAGTGATAGGGCGCCTGCCTAGGAGGGAAGTGGTCTCAGGATCAATCCCACCTGACCTCTAGTTCCTATTCCGGCATGTTGGCCTCCTGGAAGGGAGTCTATGTTGGATATGCAGTCACGTCCTGCATATCTAGGAGCGGGAGATCGGTATCTCCTTTAATCGTGGGCTTCTTGGCCTAAGCCTCCGCATGCCATCTTGAATATACTATGAGAGATACCTGGTGCGCATATGGGGGGACTGTAAGCCCTGTGGGGCAGCCTCATAAGTGTTGGGGCTTCGGCCTACATTGGACAGCTTGTAGTATATTCAGGGTGGCATCGAAGGCACGGGAAACTTTTGCTGATTATTATGTACGCATAAGGACAGCAGGGGAACAGCTTTAGCAGGAGCCTTAAAACTACAGCGGAAGCGGAAGATTACCGCGGAAGCTTGAAGCGGAATATTACAGCGGAAGCGGAAGATTACCGCGGAAGCGGAAGCGGAAAACTACAGCGGAAGCGGAAGATTACCGCGGAAGCTTGAAGCGGAAGGTTACAGCGGAAGCGGAAGATTACCGCGGAAGCTTGAAGCGGAAGGTTACAGCGGAAGCGGAAACTACAGCGGGATCGGAACTCTGTACGCATAAGGACAGGAGGGGGGCAACTTAAGCGGGGGCCTTTAACTTTTAGGTAATATATCTGCGGTGACTTGGGATCAGGGGGGACACTTTTTCAAGGGATTTTTCTGAGAGAATTGAAGCGGAAGGAAGAGGATTAGGGATTTGGGGGTTGAGGACACGCAGGAGAAGCTAGGAGGCTGGAGAAGGTCAAATTGCTCACAGATTGAATTGGGAGATCATCGTAGGGAGAGGGGCAGGAGTTATAAGCTTGGAGGTTGGAAATTACTCTAAGGGGGCAGTTTTATTGAGAGAGATCGTTTGAAAATCTACAGAGGACTTTTGATCGTCGCTGGATAAAATTTCTGAGGGTTTCAGTTGGGGCAAAGAGAGGAATAAGATTCAGGGCCGGAATTTCACTATTAGGTTCGGATTGAGACGTACTGGGTCGACTTTTGGCTTGACGGGTGAAGAGAGGTGCGCAGGAGAGGAAGAGAGAGATTTTCGGTACAGTTGGAGAAATTGGTAGTGCAGACGACACTATAATAAAGTTAATTGAATCTTGAGAGACCTATCTGTGTACCCAAGGTGTGTTTGGGTGCTTGTTTTTGTAATTGGTGGACGCAAGAAGCAAGGTTTTGGAGATCTCATCGTCAGCGGCTACTTGTCTTTCTCTTCTGGTCATTTTCTTGGATCGATCACAGTCAGGAGGTCCGCCCTCCCCAAGAAAGACTCTCGCTCTGACATGTGGTGCTTCCACTGAGAGCAATTGGGGTGATCGATTTGGAGAATTGGCTAGATTGGGTTGAAAAAGGATCACAGTGCTGCTGTACAAGGGGTGGCTGCTGCTCAAGGTGCTCATGTTCAAGGGACTCCTGGTCAGGATGGAGTTGGTTCTCAAGGAGGACCTACGGTGGTTCCAACAGCAGCAGCACAGCCTGCCATAGACACATCTCAGATTCTTCAGGCGTTGGCTGCCTTGATTCAACAACAGCCTGCAGTTGGAGGAGGTGAGCAGAAATCCACGAAGGCGTTACAAGCAGTTGTTGGTCGATGTGGACGATTTGATGGGAGAGATGTTACTAGGTATCTGCGGGAGTATGTAGGTGAGATGGAGTTGGTCAGGGCACTTGAAGTTGAGATAATTCTAAGCTTTGAGTTGACTGTTGTTCCTGAACTGAGAGAGAAGGTTAGGGGTTTACAGAGAAGACATTTAGGTGGGTGGACTCTATTTGAACGGGCACTGAGAGAAGAGTTTCTAGAAGAGGACTCTGAAAGAGTCACCAAAAGAACTCTAATGGATTGGATAGAGCGTCAGCCTGGACGTTCCATGGGATTGAATGAAGTGATCCGTGAATTTGAGAAGAGGTATTCTCAGCTTTCTGGTCTAGAGAAGTTGACGTTTGATGCTAGGAAGACAGAGTTGTTCTTAGGGGCTCTGGATGAGTTCACCGCAGATAGGATTTGTTTCATGTTGGCTGATCGAAGGGCTGAAGGGGGAGTTACATCTGACTGGAGGAGAGTGGAAGAAGCAGTATCCACCCTTGCTAGGCAACGTCGTGGTAGGATGGTGTTGCAGCTAGAGACCTTGCCAGAGCAAAGGCTAGCTCCTCCAGTTCATATAGCTCCTCCTACAATACCTCAAGCATCCATAGTGATTTCTCAAGCACCCATAGTGGTTCCTCAAGTGGTTCCTCAAGTGTCTGCAGTACTTATCCCAGCACAGAGAGGACCTAGACAGCAGCAGCGACCTGTGGAGAACCGAAATCAACATAACTTGATAGAAGAACTCACTCAACAGCTGAGAGATTTGAGGGTTGAGATGACAGACCTGAGGAGAGACCAACGACCTATTGCACCAGGTGCTCGACCTGTAGGAGGAACCTTTACCAGGAGATGTATTTGGTGCGACAGTCCAGATCATCTCAGAGGAGACTGTCAAGACTTGGCGGTTGCCTTGCGAGAGGGTGTAGTCAACTATCAGAATAATAGGTTGTATCTAACCACCACTGGGCAGCCTCTGAACACATATTTTGGAAGAGGAGGAATGAGAAGTTCTCTTCCAGCACTTACTGCTGCGAATACTACAGCGATGACTGCGGATTCTGCGGAGGCTGATGTATATACTGGGAGAGTTGAGGTACGCTCTAATCCAACTATGGTTGAGCAGGTTGTTGAGGTTCCGGTTGAAATGATGAAGAGAGGTGCTGAAAGCATTAGGAGAGCTACTGGATGGAGAGACCCAGTGGATGCAACTTCTATTCGAGCATTTTTAGAAGCGAGCAGTGAACAGGATGTCATGATGGAAGACAAAAGAAGACGGGACGCTTCTGATTTAGATGCAGGAGTACCAAAGGACAGTGACCGTCGGAGAGTTACGAGGAGGAGAGCAGCGGAACCATCACCATCTGTACCAGCTGGTAGATTTCCTGCTGCAGAGGATATACCTTCTACCTCTACAGCTCCACCACCTGCAGTAGATCCTATGGAAGGTGTACAGGATTTGCCACAAGAGACTACTGCTACAGATAGAGTACGGGGAAAGAGGTTTACAGCACAGGAGAAAGGAAAAGCTCCAGCTTACAAGTTAGCGGTAGACATCGAGACAACAACAGACTTGCGTGCTGTTCTAGAGCAACGCATTTTGGATGCTAGAGTTGAGTTTACTCTTCGTGAAGTGCTTGGTATCGCAAAGAGAGAGTTTCATGAGTTGATAATAGACATCATGAAGAGGAAGAGACAGGTATTGACTGAACAATTAAGTAGTCAGATGGTTGGAGCAGTAGATGCTATTGGTGTTGATCAGTTCAGAGATGATAAGTATGAGGCATGGGTTGCTGGTCCAGCTGTTATTGAGAACGAAGATGAAGAGTTTGAGGAGGATAGGTCAAGCGCGGACAGTGATTTCAAAGAAAAGCACTGGGCAAGAGCGACAACTGAGACGCAGGTTCGACTTAGGGGACTTTCTGAGTCAGTGCCTGCACTTGTGGATCACGGGTCGGAGATCAACATCATTTCCAAGGAGGTGTATGAAAAGAGACAGTGGCCAATCGAAAGAAATCATGGTTGGGTGCTTCGAGCTGCAAATAACCAAAAGGGTGAGTTATACGAAGCATGTCCCAATATGCGTGTAAGGATTGGAGATGTAGAGGTTGATCAACATTTTTTTGTACAGTCGTCTGCCTCCTATCCTGTCATACTGGGCCAACCATACATCACCGTTGTTCGAATGGAGACAAAGGTGATGAACGATGGGTCTCATTATGCCAGAGTTCGGAGTCCTGATGACAAGTACTCAGTACAGTTTTTGACGGTTCGTTCAAGACATGAACGGAACCGACAAACCCTTAGAGATTCTCAAACCAAGAGATGTAAGGGTTTTCACAGTCCACTCCTGTAGAGCGGGAAGACAGGGGTGTAGAACCTACTGTTGAGGTCCCGTTAGGATTGGAAGCGAAACATGTACAAAGTTTTGGAGACAAGTGTGGTGTATAGAGTTGGCAGTCTGGATTGCTGATGTTTGAGGCAGATGGGTGGAGTCGATTTACAAGAGTTGAAGATATGGGGAAAAATACAAAAAGATGGATGGTGAAATATGTATCAGAGTTGTGGCGTGTAGGAGTTCTACCTGAAGACGAAGTGGTTTCTGGCTTGTTTGAAGAGTTTAAGTCTGTACAGTCAGTTATTGGTTGGTTAGACAATGTGAGTAGATTGATGGAGGGAAAAAGTAGTGTGGTGGTGATCCCTATCCACTCTCGATGCATATATGAGGAGATGGCTACATACCTGCAGTTCTTTCCTCATCCGATGCAGAATAGTGAAGGGAGAGAAGCAAGTTGTTGGTGTGCATTCCCTCAGGAAGCAGACGTCCATGCGAAGTACAAATCTGTACTGAGAAAGGTAAGACCGGTAGCAGCTCAACTACCTGCTAACTCCCAGCAGCAAGTACAGTTAGTGGAGACTGAACCTATATTGCGTGATCATAGACGAGTAGCGCACCAGTTTACTGAGAAGACACTGAAGGAGCTCCAGATAGGAGGGGGTGATTTCTTGACTGAGGTCGAAAAGACAGTGTTTGAACAGATGGTAGTAAAGCATGGTAAAACATTCTCTTTTTCAGCAGAGGAGATAGGTTGTGTGGACCCAAAGGTTATAGCGCCTATGGTTATATTCACAATCCCTCATGTGCCTTGGGACCTGAAACCGATCTTAGTTCCTCGTGCTTTGTTGCCTAAACTCATCGAGTTGTTGAAGGAGAAGGTACAGATGGGGATACTTGAGCCGTCTATGGGGCCATATTCTAGCAGGTGGTTCACTGTACCCAAGAAGTCAGGAGCTTTGCGTTTTATCCAAGACCTACAGCTTGCGAATAACGTAACCATTCGAAACGTTGGGACGGGTCCTGTGATTGAAGAGGTAGCAGAGGCATTTGCAGGGAGAGCTATCTACTCGATAGGAGATCTTTATTCTGGTTATGATCAGTTCCAGCTGGCTGTGGAGAGTAGAGATTTAACTACTATGCGTACGCCCCTGGGGTTGATGCGGATGTGTACTCTTCCACAAGGAGCGACGAACTCGGTGGCTCATATGCAGAATGCGATGCATAAGGTACTAAGAGAGTTTGTGCCTGATATTACCATTCCATTTCTAGATGATATTCCTATAAAGGGTTGCGCGGTTGAAGATAGGGATGGAGCAGTACTTGCGAATGGATGTAGGAGGTTTGTTGCAGATCATATCAAGGATGTAGAACGTATCTTGACTCGACTGGAGGAGGTGCATCTCACCCTGTCAGGAGCTAAGTCCAAGTTTGGTGTGTCCGAGATTTTAGTGGTTGGACATCTGTGTGGTGCTTTTGGAAGACGACCAAACCCCGAGAAGGTTGAAGCTATAGCTAGGATGGCAGACTGTAAAAATATCACGGAGGTTCGACGCTTTCTAGGTGCTTGTGTATTTTATCGTTTATCCATTCCTCATTATGCCCATATTGCTGAGCCTTTGTATGCATTATTGAGGAAGAGTAAGAGGTTTGCATGGACCTCAGTCCATCGAGAAGCTATGAATAGGCTGAAGGAGGCTGTATAGTCTCCACCTGTTCTAAGAAGAGTAGACTACGGATGTGGAAGACCTGTCATTGTCACAGTAGATACTAGTCCAAAGGCGATTGGCTGGGCAATAGGTCAAGATGATGCGGATGGTATGCGGTTTACCTCTAGGTTTGGAGCTAGGATCTTGACAGACAGGCAACAAGATTATCCTCAGGTGAAGCGTGAATTGTGGAGAGCGGTGACAGTGATGAAGACAGACCGTGAGTTTCTGATTGGTGCTCATGTAGTCTTAGAGACGCATTGTCTACCTCTACTAGGCATGATATCCAACTGTAGCACGCCAGACATAGCGATGTTACGTTGGATTGCCTATATTAGAAGCTTGAATCCAGAGCTGAAGCATATAAAAGGAAAGGAGAATATGATCGCAGATATGTTATCAAGAGCTCGATTTGTAGACGAGGATGTCATGATTTCAGAAGCTGAGGAAGAGGAGAGAAAGGATGCTCAGTGTCAGGTTAATCGACGGGCTACGAACTTGGAGCCCTTGATGTTTAGAGAGGAGCTTTACACAGGTAGACTTCGTGACATAGGGTATTATCTGAGCTTGTTGGAGAGGCAAGAGAGATGGAGCAAAGTAGAGTTCAGAGAGATAAGGAAACAAGCTTACAACTATCTTCTGCATGATGGGTATCTTTGGAGAAGGCCACAGAGGAGAGATGGGATGTTCATACGAGTAGTGGACGATCTGCAGACTAAGCAGCAACTAATGAAAGAGTTCCATGATACCTTATGAGCCGGACATCGAGGGATTTGGGCTACCTACGTCAAGCTGAAAGAAAGGTATTGGTGGAAAGGTCTGTATCAGGATGTGATGAACTACGTCAGTTCTTGCTTGCATTGTCAGTTCTACTCAAAGATCCGGTATAGGACGGTCTCGTGCCAACTTATCCGCCTTGCATTCACTTCCAATGGGTTCTCGACTTGGTGGTAATGCCTCTGGGGTTATGGGGCATGCGATATTTGGTTCTGGCTCGTGAGGATCTCTCCAACTTTGTAGAAGGGCGAGCCTTGAGGACGAAGACCACAGAGGGAATATGTAAGTTTGTTCTTGAGGATATTATCTGTAGATATGGGTCTGTAGGAAGGCTACGGGCAGATAGGGGAGAACTACGGGGTACGAAAGCGAAAGAGTTTTTTGCTCGATATGGTGTGAAGCTCAAGCTTACTACTGCGATGAATTCAGAAGGGATTGGCAAGAGCGAGCGAGGACATCCATCGATAGTTCAGGCTTTGGTGAAGGCGTGTGATGGTAAGCATAGAGAGTGGCCTAGGTTACTCCCTTTTGCTTTATGGGCAGATAGAACAACTCATTGTTCTACTACAGGGTACATGCCTGTTGAGTTAATGCTATGACAGAAACCGATGATGCCAGCAGAAGAAGACTTTCCTACTTGGGCTACCTTGCCATGGGAGGACAATGTGGACCGTGTGCAACTTCTCTCACTATGAATCAGACAGCTAGAATATAGAGAGGAGGATCTCGCTGAAGCGCAGCGACGGCTGAAGGCGGCACGACTTGGGAACAAGGAGAGGTTTGATAAGACTCATAGACTTCGACCTAAACCGATACAAGTTGGAGACTGGGTGTTGGTATAGGACAGCACATTGGAGAACCAACACTCTACAATTCGAAAGTTTTTGAGAAGATGGTTTGGCCCTTACCTTGTCTCTGATGTACATCAAAATGCTACTTATTCCTTGCAAGAGCTAGATGACACGCCTTTAAGGCTTCCAGTTGCTGGGAAACGAGTGAAGTTATTCAAGAAGAGAGGGGAGAATGTGGAGCTAGCTGAGTTCTTAGGTTCAGAGCAGACAGGAGCAAATGAAGACCTTTCTGATGCGGTCGAGGAGAACGAAGATGATTTGGAGGACCACGAGGATCGGTGACGGATTGGCACATACCAGAGGATGTGCAGGTTTGGAAGGGGTGAATGTCGTGTTGTACATAGGTCTGTACAGTGAAAAGTATTGCAGAGAGATTTTTTTTCTATATTGTGTAAAGGAAGCTGCCCTGCCGCTTAACAAGCTAGGCAGGAGCTAAGCTGGGCTATGCTTGACAAGCTGCCCCCTAGCTTGGGTTGGAATATCACCCCTAAGGGAGTCGAAAGACGTCAGAATGCAAAGCTCGACGAGGAGAGCGGCCTCATGCTTCTAGTTTTGACAGAAAGTGTTTTAAGCAATAGTTAGTACGAGTTTTAGGCTGTAAAATATGTGAAAGAGGGAAATCGGTCGATTCTGGCTCGTGACTCGAACTCAGAATCTGATAGCATGGGTGTGTAAGTGTTCATGAATACTATAGTTTTGACTCCTTATTCATTAAAAATGGAGTTGTATAGGGAAGTTAGCACAGAAAAGGCTAGTAAAGACTTTGCATGAAGATTTCTACAGTAAAGGCATATGTACAGATTTTAAATGCTTTTAGAACGGAACCAAAGGCCATCCCAGTGATAGGGCGCCTGCCTAGGAGAGAAGTGGTCTCAGGATCAATCCCCCCTGGCCTCTGGTTCGTATTCCGGCATGTTGACCTCCTGGAAGGGAGTCTATGTTGGATATGCAGCCACGTCCTGCATATCTAGGGGCGGGCGACCGGTATCTCCTTTAATCGTGGGCTTCCTGGCCTAAGCCTCCGCATGCCATCCTGAATATACTATGGGAGATACCTGGTGCGCATATGGGGGGGCTGTAAGCCCTGTGAGGCAGCCTCATAAGTGTTGGGGCTTCGGCCTACATTGGACGGCTTGTAGTATATTCAGGGTGGCATCAAGATGGCATCGAGGGCACGGGAAACTTTTGCTGATTATTATGTACGCATAAGGACAGCAGGGGAACAGCTTTAGCAAGAGCTTTAAAACTACAGCGGAAGCGGAAGATTACCGCGGAAGCTTGAAGCGGAATATTAGAGCGGAAGCGGAAGATTACCGCAGAAACGAAAGCGGAAAACTACAGCGGAAGCGGAAGATTACCGCGGAAGCTTGAAGCGGAAGGTTACAGCGGAAGCGGAAAACTACAGTGGAAGCGGAAGATTACCGCGGAAGCTTGAAGCGGAAGGTTACAGCGGAAGCGGAAACTACAGCGGGATCGGAACTCTGTACGCATAAGGACAGGAGGGGGGCAACTTAAGCGGGGGCCTTTAACTTTTAGGTAATATATCTGCGGTGACTTGGGATCAGGGGGGACACTTTTTCAAGGGATTTTTCTGAGAGAATTGAAGCGGAAGGAAGAGGATTAGGGATTTGGGGGTTGAGGACACGCAGGAGAAGCTAGGAGGCTGGAGAAGGTCAAATTGCTCACAGATTGAATTGGGAGATCATCGTAGGGAGAGGGACAGGAGTTATAAGCTTGGAGGTTGGAAATTACTCTAAGGGGGCAGTTTTATTGAGAGAGATCGTTTGAAAATCTACAGAGGACTTTTGATCGTCGCTGGATAAAATTTCTGAGGGTTTCAGTTGGGGCAAAGAGAGGAATAAGATTCAGGGCCGGAATTTCACTATTAGGTTCGGATTGAGACGTACTGGGTCGACTTTTGGCTTGACGGGTGAAGAGAGGTGCGCAGGAGAGGAAGAGAGAGATTTTCTGTATAGTTGGAGAAATTGGTAGTGCAGACGACACTATAATAAAGTTAATTGAATCTTGAGAGACCTATCTGTGTACCCAAGGTGTGTTTGAGTGTTTGTTTTTGTAATTGGTGGACGCAAGAAGCAAGGTTTTGGAGATCTCATCGTCAGCGGCTACTTGTCTTTCTCTTCTGGTCATTTTCTTGGATCGATCACAGTGAGGAGGTCCGCCCTCCCCAAGAAAGACTCTCGCTCTGACACCGTGCCTCAGAAGACGGAAGAAGCACCGGTCGACTCCGTTTCTCAGAAGACGCTTCTGTCTTCCGAAGCAGAAGTCGAATGTCGAGGAAGACGCAGCAGCAGCGACAGCAGAGCCAGCCAAGGACGATGAGGAGGAAGCCACCTCAGTGACACGCGAGGTAACTGCAGGGCTTTCTAGCTTATCAGAAGCCGCGTTAGGAGCTCTGATAGGAGCAGATCAGGTAGAGATTGCCTCCGTGCAATCTGAGTAGTTAGTAACTCCATTGACAATTCCAAATATAGTAGGATCGAACATGCTATCTTAAGGGTGGCAGTTTTTCCATGTAATATTAGCTAGGATACCATGTGGCAGCATAGGTAGCGTAGGAAGGACAAGGTGGATGGCCAATTCGGGCCGGAGAACCGCTTGCATGTGAGGTGACAGCCTCCTGTCAGCGCCTTTCTCTCCTTGGTGGTAGCCTCCCTTGGTTCTCACGGTCGCGACATAAGTAGGATCGCAGAGTAGGAGATAGAGTTCTGCCAGTTCTAAAACGTTCAGTAATCAATTCTATGGTGCAGGCAGACTAGACACATTAGAGCGAAGACACTTGATAGATAGTTCTTCGCACTAGACCCGTTGTTGGAAACATACGAATAGTCTTGGAATACACAGGAGGGGTCTGCATACTCGTACCAGTAGTGGTTCGAAGATGTAGATAGAAGTAGTGGAAAGTCTAGGAACAGGGAACGGCATCCTCGTGCAGTCCTGTTAGCTAGGCTGGTGTGTCGAGGAGTAGACGCAGGAAGTAGAGGGAGTGAGCTTCCCAATGCCATTGTGACTTCTTCTCGGGGAATAGATTGTGGATTTGAGTGCAGAAGCTTTGTCCGTGTCCTCTGGATGGTGGGTTCCTTGAATTCGCTCCCAATTGTGCATGGGAAGTCTTCTTCTTGAGTGGCGGTGACTGTCAACAGTTGTGGAAGTGTAGCTTGGCTCGTTCAGTAGAGCACTTGGGATCTACGTAGAAACGGTCTTATGGGTAAGGGATCCCAGAAGACAGAGTAGTCAGAGCAGCGAAGTGAAGAAGAAAGAAGTCTTCTTCTCGCAACAAAAGACGACATCCTCGAGTAGAAGACGGTGCAACAGTACTCACGTTTGTTGTCTTCCTCCCCAAACTATTACAAGCAGGGATGGCTTGTTAGTCAGGATCCGGACTAGAAGCCTGTCGGAGTCTTAATTTCTTATTCTTATCTTGTTTTGATCTCGTTTGGATTTTCCTTCTTCCCCATCTTCTCCCATCTTCCCCATCTTCTTATCTTCTTCTAGTGAGCTTCCGAGACTTCTATTGAGCTTCCGTGAAGGTGAATGTCGTTGTAGTGCTGCATGAAGACCATTTCCGTAGGCAGAAGCCTGGGAAGGCTACAGGGGGCATACACCCTGTGATTAATCTAACCCGCTGGAATGTGAGTGTGAGAATAAGGTGTAACGACCGTTACTAGACGACTTCTGCGAAGCAGGACAAACCTTCTGGAGGTGTGAGAAGACGAGCTAAACCCCCAGAAGACGAGAATCGCTTCGGGAAGACGGTATCGAGAAGACCGGAAGAAGCAACCTGGAAGCAGGAAGATCGTCTTCCCGAGCTTCTCTGTGAATAGTTGTGTGATATTTTAGTTGGAAGTTGTTTGTTTAGTTCCAGAGCACCATTTGGAGTGTCTGGAAGACGTGTGGTTTTGTGTGGTTTTGTGAGAAGACGAGATTTCTAGGTAAAACCCGTGTGTTTGTGTGTTTGAACAGATCTTAGAACTTAGAGCAGCGTTATTTGTGCAAATCCTCTGTGGGAACGATATCTTGTATACTAAATGGGCAAAAGGAGAAATCCTACGTCACTACAAGGACAATCCAGTTGCAGATATGTTGTCTAGGGCTCATTATACAGATGAGGATGAGATGTTTGCAGAGGTGGAGAATGAAGAGAAGAGAGACGTTTGGTGCCAAGTTGATCAGCAGACTTCAGACTTGGAACCACTGCCGTTCAGTGAGAAGTTCTACTCAGAAAAGTTCCGCGATATTGGATTTTATCTGAGTTCATTATGCAGAAGAGAAGGATGGAGCGATACAAAGTTCAAGGAGATCAGACGGAAAGCTTACAGTTACCTTCTACGTGAAGGTTATCTGTAGAAACGTCCGAAGAGAAGAGACGGAATGCTTGCTAGAGTGGTGGATGATCAACCGACGAAGCTGAATCTGCTTAAGGAGTTTCATGACACCTTGTGGGCTGGACATCGTGGAGTCTGGGCTACTTACACGAAGATGAAAGAGCGTTATTGGTGGAAGGGTTTGTATCAAGATGTGGTGGACTTTGTTGGATCGTGTCTGCACTGCCAGTTCTACTCTAAGGTCTGTTACAGAGATGGGCTTGTACCTACCTACCCACATAGTATCCATTTTCAGTGGGTTCTTGATCTTGTGATGATGCCACCGGGGTTATGGGGATGCGATATTTGGTGTTGGCTCGAGAGGATCTTTCCAACTATGTGGAGGGACGGGCACTACGGACAAAGACTACAGAGAACATATGCAAGTTCGTGCTTGAAGATATCATCTGTCGTGATGGATCTGTTGAGAGATTACGTGCAGATAGAGGTGAGTTGAGAGGCGTAGAAGTGAAGGAGTTCTTTGCTCGTTATGGAGTAAAGCTTCAGCTTACTACTGCCATGAATCCAGAGGACATTGGTAAGAGTGAACGAGGACACCCTTCTATTGTTCACTCTTTAGTGAAAGCATGTGATGGTAGGCTTAGAGAATGACCGAGACTACTTCCATTTGCTTTATGGGCTGATAGAACTACACACTGTACCACGACTGGCTATATGCCAGTTGAGCTTATGTTGGGACAGAAACCGATCATGCTTGCTGAGGAGGACTTTCCTACGTGGGCTACGTTACCATGGGAAGATGATTTAGATCGTGCTTCACTTATTGCTCTACGTACCAGACAGTTAGAGCGGAGGGAGGAGGATCTTGCTGAAGCACAGGAAAGGCTGAAGGTGGCTTGAGTCACAAACAAGGAACGTTTTGACAAGACTCACCGACTACGACCAAAGCCGATGCGTGTTGATGATTGGGTTCTGGTGTATGATAGCACGTTAGAGAATCAACATTCTACGATTCGTAAGTTCTCTCCAAGATGGTTCGGACCTTATGTTGTGCTAGATGTTTATGAAATACCACTTATAGTTTACGTGAGTTGGATGGTACTCCTTTGAAACTGTCTGTGGCTGACAAACGTGTGAAACTATTCAAAAGGCGTGGAGGATCAGTAGAGTTGTTCAATTTTCTGAAATCAGAGCAGAGAACAACAAGAGACGGAGACGTCTCAGTGTTTCAAGAGACTGAGGCGGAGGAGAGTGATGATGATGAGGAACAGATAGAAGAATGAAGAGTTGACACATGCCGGAGGATGTGCAAGTTTGGAGGGGGTGGATGTCGTGATGTGAATCATTTCACATAGTAAATGATTCACCTCTCTGCTAGGAGTTAGTCTCTTTAAGTGAAGTTAAAACGTCAGAGAAGTCGATTCTAGAGGCTGTGGACATTGGCGGCTACGGGTTACGCTTCTACTCCGACACTTGGGAGTTAGTAGCGGTAAAAGTTAGCTTAATGTTACTCCTAGTCCTTCATGCATATATTAACACTGTTGTGTGTAACAACCCAGAGAAACATAAAGTATCGGAAATAGTAAATAAAGGATCGTTCCCACGAAGATACAGTTAACAATTACACAAAACACAGTACTACAACGTCACAATGATAATTCAGGTAGTTTTCTGTTATTCTCACGGAATGGAATAATATCCGGATGAGAGTTTAAGTCTGATAAGAAACCAAACCCAAGCACAAACTTGATAAATCGAATACAAACAACAATGAAATAGTTCTTTGATCAGGGACCCTTCCGACAAACATACAAAAGATTGAGAAGACAAATGTGAATGTATGAATAAGGTAAAATACTACTGAAATGTTACTAGTCTTCTTCTGAAAGGACAGAAGAATACTGATTTCACATCAAGGTTCAAAGAATAAGTCCCTACTCTTCCTAAGGAATGTTCTTCCAACTAAATCCTCATACTTAAGAATCCCACTTATTTGAAGAAGCCAAACTTAAGATGAAGCCACCATCATCCAAACTCTCCTTACAATTTAACTTATGCTCTTCCACTTCACAGTAACTGATTTGTTCTCAGATCTTCATTTAGAAACTCTTCACGAAGATTACAGTTCAACTTCGGCCGAAGGCTCTTCAAAGTTCCTACACCGAAGTCTCTTCTTTCAAGTCTAAGGGCGAAGATCTTCGTCAATCAGAAAATTACACATGCGACAGTAAACTCCGAATATTCGGAGGAAAATATCTTCGTCCAAAACATTCACAACATCGCTCCGCACTTTTGGGAAATAGAAATAAATTAATAAAGAACTGAAAACATGGAAAAGGCACAAGGGCAGTGGATCGCGCTGCTTATATACTACTTCGTCCTAACCTAACTGTTTTTTTCTAACTGCGCTAACTGTCTAACTTCCTAAGAAGGCGGAAGACCTTCGCTACCCTACGATCATCTTCATCTTCACAGTAACTAAATTCCTAAGCCTAACTGCGCTCTAAACTCTTCTAACTGAACTTCCACGTTCGCTCGCATCTCGCCTATCTCCCTATCTACTTTCTGTCTAAGTCGAGAAAGGCGCGCTTTCACACCGTCGGGGTTGGTCTCCGCTTGTACTACCTCCGCCTTTAACGCCTGAAGAAGACCAAGCTCGTCCACATCTAGCCCCGAAGTCACGTACGCGGATAGAACCGGCATCAACTTCTTCCGAAGGTCTTCGGAGTCTGCCACCTTCGTCTTCAAGTCTTCGTTCTCCTTTGTAAGTTCTGCAACCGTAGTCTGGAACTCACCTTGACTTCGCTGCAACTCAGCTACCTGGTCAGATAACTCCTTTATGCGGTCGGCGAAGCTCTTCGTCGACACCTTCAACTCTTCATCTTTACTGATCAAAGCAGTCTTGGATTCTTCGCATTGGCGCCGAAGATCTTCTAACTCCTTCTTCGACTCCAACCTCATCTTCGTTGCGTTCCGGGCCTCTTCGCGAAGATTGTTCTTCTCCTCCGCGCCTCTTGAGTATCTTCGGCTGTTGCCTTCGGTGAAGATCCCAGTTGCTGAACCTCTTCGGCTTGTCCCTCTTCGACTTCACGAACGGGTGATGAAAAATCTTGTTCTTCATCTTCGCCGAAGCCTAACTGCTTAGCTTCATTCTCCTTCAGCCACCCCATACCAAAGTAGAAAATACTGACGAAGCCTCCCATAAACACATAGTCGTGCTTCTTAAACAGGTGCTGGACTTCGTCGTGGAATATCTTCGCCCAGTAAGCTCGTCTTCCGGCGAAGAGCTGTTCGAAGAAGCATACCTTCCAAGTCGACAGGTAAGTTGTTCTTCGGGGGCTCAAAATCAGCATGATGGCCTCCGCAATCTTCCTCTTCACGAGATCTCTGTACTCAGACAACTTGTACCCATTTGTTGGGTGCATCGGACGCTCGAAGAGCTCCTCGTAGTTCTGGTCCTCCTTGACCAAGTGCTTCATCGACGCATTGTCGAAGAGCATGTCGCCATTCGTCCCAGCTTCATCCAGCAGAACCTTCTCCCAGTTCTCGACAGTCTAGTTGCCAGGTCGCGCATATAGTTCTGCGCCTGCGTGGTCTTCACACATCCGAATCTGGCTAATGAATTTGCCAGACACCTTCGTCCAGCCTCCCAAGGTTAGGAAGCTAAGACCTATCTCCTTCAGCTTCGGCCGAAGATGCACTAACTCCTCTTGATCTAACTCAAAGGCTCTAATCCGCGGTAACTTCGTCGCGATAGACATCGTGGTCAGACAAAGATTGCTAGCTGGCTGAGATGAACTTCGTCTAAAACTGCTAGTCTTCGCTCAAGTTGGCCTTCGCCCAAACTGATTGTCTTCGCTCAAATTGGCCGTCCGCAATTGGAGGGTAGGCTGAGCGCTAAGAGTGAATGTGAGAAATGAGCTAATTTTCCTAGTATATAGGTCGGTTCAAACTCTCACACGTGCCGAAGTCGCCTCTGATTGCTTGTCCTCTGACCTGACAAGGGTATGCGCACTGTTGTCTTCGCCCACGCCGCTTATCGTTCCTGTCCCTTTCTGGGTAGGTAGTTCGTCTTCGCTCAGACTATTCGTGAAGAGAGTGTACTGACGATATACATTCTCTGGTCTTTCCTGGAAAGGTCTTCTTCCGAAGATCTTCGTTGAAGGTTATTCTCTTCTTTCGAAGACTCTTCTTTACTAAAACTAAGCTATTCTTCTTCTATCTTCATTATTTCTTCTACAAACTTCTACATTTCTAGCTTCTTCTATCAAAAATTGAAAAAGTGGGCTCTACATTGTGTTATTCGTTTTAAGTCCTAGTAGGCTGATAGTATGCTGGTTATCTTGTTCAAGCATTTGTGCGCTTGTGCAAATGACTTCTTACTTGTCTATGATGTTCAATGTACATAACTTAGAGTTTCCATTCTGATAGGGGTTTAAGCTCATGGGTTGTACTTACTTGTCGCCCATGCACGCTTTCTAGCTGGTTTAAGTTATCTTTTAGGGTTGCGTGTAATTTTAGATAGTTTAAGATTTACGTTGACATTTTAGGGGAGCTAACATGGTAGCCTATGAGTGAAGTTAAGTTACCACGTGGATTAGAGTACTAAAGGACAACCAAGTGGAGCTATGAACTCCCATTGGTCTGTTTTTGTCTTTAGTTTAACTCTAAATTTAGAAGCAGAGATCTAAAGCAGAGTTCGAGCATTTGGTGAGGGTACTGCAAAATCTGAGAGCACAGGGAGATAGAGCTTGTCGAGCCAAGCACTGTCAGTGAAATTCTTGATCGATTTGGATCAATAAACAAGGAGTTATGCCCAATTGAAGTTTGGATTGTACCAAAACCGCGTCACTTTTGTTGGATTTGGGGTTTTTAGTGTCAATTGCAGCAGAATTGAGGAAATCGCTTCAAACCTTCGTGGTTGCGTTCACTGTCAGCGGGGCTACGACTGTCTAAAAAGTTTCAAGTCATCTGAGTGAGTGAGTAATTCAGGGCGACCGCTGAAGCAGAGGGGGTCTGAAAAGCTCTCAATCTAGAGCAGCAACTTCAGAGAACGAGATCAGGAGTTTTGTGTACAATCAGGAGTCCCAACTTCACAGGAACGTTCAGCATCCTGTAGACTCTGTGGTGCCCACAAATTACAAGATTCACGAATTTTTGAAATTTTTAAGAATAATAACTTGTTTGTATAACTGAGGAAGCGTTGTTACTTAAGATTACGTCTTCCTTAGCAGGAAGACGATCTTACTAGCTGTTTGTAATAATAAGTTGACTTCTTCGAAAGACGACCATCTTCGGAAGAGCATCTTCTCGGTGGTGTCTTCGGAAGACGAAAGACAGAAGACGGCGGATGACACGCATCTTCCGGAAGACGGCAACCATGGAAGCTTAACCACGTAAGGAGTAGTTGCACCTACCAGGTAGCACCGAATCGATTAGGTAGGTCAGGAGAGACGAAACCCCTAAACTGCAGGGAAGATGCGCAGGAAGCGCATTAGCACAAAAATCTACCTGCTTTTCGCATCAAGAGATTGGAGGTCGAGAAGATCAATTCAAGTAGCGAGTTGATTTGAGTGAGGAAATCAGCGAGTGAAATCGAGTGAGGTTAGGATCGATTTGAAGCTAGAAGAAAAGTGAAGTCGAATTGCTGAGCGCAGAAGAGTGTCGAGCTGAAGACGGTTTTCTGTGAGCTCCCCGAAGCTGACATTGGAGGGTGGCTGAGTGGAATCGAAGGCGGAATTGAGGCGTAGCCAGGAACTGACCGCGGAAGCAGCCTTGTGAAGTCGCGTTGGAGCTGGAACCAGAGCCAGAAGCGCGTAGAGGATCGAAGACAGCTCGAGAAGTCGACAGAAGACAGTAGAGGTTCTTCCCATGTTCTCTTCCCTTCCCCACTGCTTCTCACCTTTGTTCGGTATCTCCCGCGCTTCCCTAATGGTTTGCAGGCAGCCTGATCGATCGGATCCCCCATCCCTACTTTCCTATTGAGACATTGGGCACGGAAGCGCTGCCCAATTTCTGTCAAACATCTTCTTGATTCTTCCCGAGTTCAATTCGAGCTTCCCTGCCCATCACCTCAAATTGACGATCCCAGCTATCAATTTCCTTACCCTACTACCCCTCTACTCCCGAAACCTTGAACAGAAGACGCTTTGGAAGATTAGAACATCTTCGGAAGACGCTTCAGTAGCTTGACTGTCTTCGGAAGTCGACTATACACAATTCGTATCAAGAGTGGATTTGCTTTGCTTTTGTGTTAAGAGAGGCTTGGTACGAATCCTGAGTGGCGTGGTGAGTTCTTTTGTTATTTCGAGAAGTTGGAAGTCGGGAACTAGGCCTGTGCCTCTCGGTCTTCCAAGCTTCTCAAATCCACATCTTCCTAGAGAGACTAGAAGACTGGAAGAGCTGGCACAATGCACGAGAAGACGTGAGGATCCATTTCGGGTCTCTTCTGTCTGACCCATAGCAGCCCATTCCTTCTTCTTCCCAAACTTAGGAGACAGTCGTGAGAAGTCTTGCTGGCAGAATCTGGAGAGAATGGTCGAGGGTCATGTCTTCGCACCGAGCAGCAAGCTTCTTCTGAGTGTGTATGAGAGGTGAGAAGTCAGAAGAACAGAGTGCAATTGTCTTGAGTCTGTTGTGAGGATAGATTGCGCGTAGGAAGAAGAAGACAGGTGAGACCGAGGAAGGGAAGCCTGACTTCGGGAGGTCTTCCGAGAAAGATATTGAATCAGAAACTGTCCTGGGTGTCTTCCCAGAGGCCACTGTCACCGCAGGAGCCCGCAACCATCTTCTGAACCTGTTATGCACTCTACGTTTCGTGAATCTTGTATCTTCTGATAGGAAATAGGATGTAATGCAAGGTGGGTTGTCTTCTTGGTAATCCATGTGAGGCCTTGCTTAGATAAGATTGTTTAGTTATAGCTCGGAAGACGAGGGCTATCTAAGAAGTACTGTTAGAATCCCGGAAGACGGAGTAGCTGTCTTCTGGAAGACTAGTTTCGTCTTCTGAGAAGTAGAAGCTAGACTGTGGGCACTTGGGAAGAACTGAGCCTTCAACTCACAGTAAGTGCATGTGGCTTAGTGCAACAGATCTTCCAGAATGTCGATGCATCCTCGAGGGTTGGTGTTATCGGCAGCAGAGTTGGTCGAGGTCACACCCTTCCTCAAGGAGTTGTGTCTCCATTTCTTCTTATGGGATTGGAACCTTGCAGACCAGGGACTTCTGGAGGAAGTGTGGGCAGCGTTACCACCCCGCAACCGTGTACCTGCGAAGACAGGAGTAGCTCGAGGAAGACCATCTTCCTAGACCGAAGATTGGTGGCGCAAGGCCTTCCACAGACAAGAATCCGAGGACCGAGGTTATTGGCTCGAGAAGAAGATCTTACCCATGATCGTGAGTGAGTGGCATGTGCCTGGAAGCACAACCTGCCTCTTCGTGGAGGACAGGCAGGGAAGGAATGGGTGGAAGATCGAATCTTACCGGGAGCCAAAGAAGCAACTTCTGGCGAAGCTGTTTCTGCATCTCTAACCCAAGGAGAAAGCGCAGAAGGTATCTGGGAGATCAGGATGTGGAGTTCTTGGAAGCAGTATGGGATGAAGGATTGCTCGTCAACTAGGGCTCATTCTTCCACATTTATGTACAGACGAAGCTAGCGTACTTAGGTACCCCGGCAGGAGGACACTTGACACCTTTCCTCTGTTACTTGTACGTAGTCATGAGAGATCTCAAGGGAGATCAGTTGGCGAAGTATGGACCAACGGGGCAACATGAGACGAAGGAGGAGACCTCGGAAGAAGATGACCGAGCAGCAGCCGCAACTCCCCCTCCCACTCTGATGCCGCAGCTGAGACCCGGCTCTCATCGGAAGACGCTCCTGGTGCGGGAAGACGAGTCTAGTGGGTCGGAAGACGCCACGCCTCCGAGGAAGATGGGTCCTAAAAGTGTACCTAGGAAGACCACCTCCCTCATTCATTCGGGATCGGAGTCTGACTCACCGGAGGAGTCCTTGAGCACCCGAGTTGAGCAGAAGACCGCTTCTGCCACACCATGGAGTCTTCCGAAGACTCCAGAAGACAAGGGAAGGAGGGATACTCTTACTCCGATGCGGGAAAGCGTAGTGAAGAGGACCGCTTCTGCCATGGGGAGGGATCTTCCACCCCGGAAGATGAGAAGAGTAGCTTCTTCCCTTGCGCAGAAGATGAAGACCATAGTGGTGGAAGAGGCCTCCTTGCCTCTAGAAGACAAGGTAGAGACCTCCGACCGAGTCGTGGAGATGAGCCTGTCTTCCGTAGGAAGACGACTGGAGGAGTTCAGTGTCTTCTTCCGATCCGAGATCCAGCCCGCTATGGAGTTGCTGGAGAAGAGAGCGAAGGTACAGGAGAAGCCCTTGCAACCTGGATTCGGTCTGTGCACCTTGCTGCGACAGGAAGAAGACCAGAAGAAGACAGAGGCGCTGGAAGCTAGTCTCTGCACCACGGAGAAGCTCGCAGCGAAGTACAAGGCGGAAGCAGCCGCTTCTGCCAAGGAGCTGGTGCAGCTTCGGAAGAGCAACCACAAGTTGCAGGCGCGTGTACAGCAACGCGATCAGGAGGTTCTCCGAGTGCGAGGGAAGATCACCGCTCTCGCAGAGGAGAAGACAACATGGAAGACGTAGCGAGAAGCCGCAGAAGCGCGAGTTGCAGCTGAGAAGACGCAGCGGGAAGTAGCGGAAGCTCGTGCGCATGAGATGCTAGCGCAGTCGGTGGAAGCGCTTCGGAAGAAGTTCAACTTCACCGCGGGTAAGAAGTTGCTTACCTTGGCTAGAGGATGGGACAGCGAGTCCAAGACGATGTTGGTGGAATGCAGGGAGAGCATGTTCAGATATTTGGATCGGCAGATAGAGAGAGTGAAGACACTCTATGGTCTTCCCTCGCTTCCGACACCCGCAACTGCATCTTCCCAAGCTCCAGCACCATCTACTGGATCCGAATTGGAGATACCATGTGGCAGCATAGGTAGGGTAGGAGCAACAAGGTGGATGGCTAATTAGGAAGGGGAACCGCTTGCATGTGGGGTGGCAGCCTTCTGACAGCGCCCATCTCTCCCTGCTGGCCGCCTCCTCTGTTTTCTCATGGCAGCGGCATAAGTAGGATCGTAGCGTAAGAATTGAGCTAGCTGCTGCACACACATATCGATTTTAAGGTGCAGACAGACTAGACACATTAGAGACGAGACACATGACATACAGTTCTTCGCACACTACACCCATTGTTGGAAACATACGAATAGTCTGAGAATACACAGGAGGGGTCTGCATGCTCGTACCAGCAGTGGTTCGAAGATGTAGATAGAGGTAGTGCACAGTTTAGGAACAGAGAACGGCATCCTCGTGTAGTCCTGTTGACTAGACTGGTGTGTCGAGGAGTAGGCGCAGGAAGTAGAGGGAGTGAGCTTCCCAATGCCAATGTGACTTCTTCTCGGGGAATGGATTGCTGATTTGAGTGCAGAAGCTTAATCCGTGTCTTTTGGGTGATGGGTTTTCTTGAATTCGCTCCCAATTGTGCATGAGAAATGTTCTTCTTGAGTGGCGGTGAATGTCAGCAGTTGTGGAAGTGTAGCTTGGCTCGTCCAGTAGAGCACTTAGGATCTACGTACGGACGGTCTTATGGGTAAGGGATCCCAGAAGACAAAGTATTCGGAGCAGCGAAGAGAAGAAGAAAGAAGCCTTCTTCCCGCAACAGAAGACGACATCCTCGAGTAGAAGACGGTGCCACTGTACTCACGTTTGTTGTCTTCCTCCCCAAACTATTACAAGCTGGGATGGCTTGTTATTCAGGATCCGAACTAGAAGCCTGTCGGAATCTTAATTTCTACTTTTCATCTTGTTTTCCTCTTGTTTAGATTTTCTCTTCTTCCTCATCTTCTCCCTTCTTCCCCATCTTCTTACCTTCTTCTAGTGAGCTTCCGAGACTTCTATTGAGCTTCCGTGAAGGTGAATGTCGTTGTAGTGCTGCAGGAAGACCATTTCCGTAGGCAGAAGCCTGGGAAGGCTACAAGGGACATACACCCTGTGATTAATCTAACCCGTTGGAGTGTGAGAGTGAGTAAGGTGTAATAGCCGTTGCTAGTCGACTTCTGCGAAGCAAGACAGTCTTCTGGAGGTGTGAGAAGCCGAGTTGAACCCCCAGAAGCCAAGAATTGCTTCAGGAAGACGGTTTTGAGAAGACTGGAAGAAGCGACCTGAAAGCAGGAAGATTGTCTTCCCGAGCTTCTTTGTGAATAATTGTGTGATCTTTTAGTTAGTAGTTGTTGGTTTAGGACCATAGCACCTTTTGGCGTGACTGGAAGACTCGTGGTTTTGTGAGAAGACGGGATTTCTAGGCAAAACCCGTGTGTTTGTGTGTTTGAACAGATCTTAGAACTTAGAGCAGCGTTACTTGTGCAAATCCTCTGTGGGAACGATATCTTGTATGCTAAATGGGCAAAAGGAGTAATCCTGCGACACTACATATAGTGAGCACCATTTTTGGCGCCGCTGCCGGAGATTTCATCTTAGTAACTTCTGTTCTAAGCTTCCTAGACTGTGTGCCAGTAGTTAGTTTCATTCCGAACTAACTTCGATTGTAGTTGAATGTGTTGTGGGACTCTATCTTGCTAGAAGACAGGAACCGCAACCAGAAGCTGATAAGATACATCAGGGGGGACTGGAAGAAGCCGCTTCCCCGCTTCTAAGAACTTCTTGGAAGACTCGATCTTGGAAGACTGCAGTGAGTACAACAGGAAGCAGGAGAAGAAGACTTTCCGAACCTGTGATCGGTTGTTTGGACATTCAGTCTACCGGATCTAGTGGTAGAAGAAGAAGGACATCTGTTCTTGTAGTAACGCAGGATTACTCCTTTTGCCCATTTAGTATACAAGATATCGTTCCCACAGAGGATTTACGCAAGTAACGCTGCTCTAAGTTCTAAGATCTGTTCAAACACACAAACACACGGGTTTTGTCTAGAAATCCCGTCTTCTCACAAAACCACACAAAACCACACGTCTTCCAGACACGCCAAATGGTGCTCTGGAACAAAACAAACAACTACCAACTAAAATATCACACAACTATTCACAGAGAAGCTCGGGAAGACGATCTTCCTGCTCCCAGGTTACTTTTTCCGGTCTTCTCGATACCGTCTTCCCGAAGCGATTCTCGTCTTCTGGGGGTTCAGTTCGTCTTCTCAAACCTCCAGAAGGCTGTCCTGCTTCGTAGAAGTCGACTAGCAACGGTTGTTACACCTTATTCTCACACTCACATTCCAACGGGTTAGATTAATCACAGGGTGTATGCCCCCTGTAGCCTTCCCAGGCTTCTGCCTACGGAAATGATCTTCCTGCAGCACTACAACGACATTCACCTTCACGGAAGCTCAATAGAAGTCTCAGAAGCTCACTAGAAGAAGGTAAGAAGATGGGGAAGATGGGAGAAGATGGGAAGATAAGAAAATCCAAACGAGAGAAAACAAGATGAAAAGAGGCAATTAAGATTCCGATAGGCTTCTAGTCCGGATCCTGACTAACAAGCCATCCCTGCTTGTAATAGTTTGGGGAGGAAGACAACAAACGTGAGTACTGTTGCACCGTCTTCTACTCGAGGATGTCGTCTTCTGTTGCGGGAAGAAGGCTTCTTTCTTCTTCACTTCGCTGCTCTGACTACTCTGTCTTCTGGGATCCCTTACTCATAAGACCATTCGTACGCAGATCTCAAGTGCTCTACTGAACGAGTCAAGCTACACTTCCACAACTGTTGACATTCACCGCCACTCAAGAAGGACACTTCCCATGCACAATTGGGAGCGAATTCAAAGAAACCCACCACCCAGAAGACATGGACGAAGCTTCTGCACTCAAATCCACAATCTATTCCCCGAGAAGAAGTCACAATGGCATTGGGAAGCTCACTCCCTCTACTTCCTGCGTCTACTCCTCGACACATCAGTCTACTCAGCAGGACTGCACGAGGATGCCGTTCCCTACTCTAGACTGTCCACTACTCATCTACATCTCCGAACCACTACTGGTACGAACATGCAGACCCCTTCTGTGTATTCTCAGACTATTCGTATGTTTCCAACAACGGGTGTAATGTACACTGTGTACTTCTAGTGTCTAATCTGTCTTCTGCACCGTAAGATTGGTATGTGCGTGCAGAACTAGAGAACTATCGAACTCTAGAACTCTGTCTCCTACTCTTTGATCCTACTTATGTCGCTGCCATGAGAACCAAGGGAGATGACCACCAGCGAGAGAGAGGCGCTAACAGGAGGTTGCCACCCCACATGCAAGCGGTTCCCCTTCCTAATTAGCCATCAACCTTGTTGCTCCTACGCTACCTATGCTGCCACATGGTAACCTAACTAATTTTACACTGAAAACTGCCACTCTTAAGATAGCATGTTTTGGTCCTACTAAATTTGGAATAGTCGATGGAGTTACTAACTACTCTGATTGCTCGATGGCAATCTCTACCTGATCTGCTCCTATCGGAGCTCCTAACGCGGCTTCTGATAAGCTAGAAAGCCCTGCAGTTACCTCGGGTGTCACTGAGGTGGCTTCCTCCTGATCGTCCTTGGCTGGCTCTGCTGTCGCTGCTGCTGCGCCTTCCTCGACTTCGGCTTTTGCTTCAGAAGACAGAAACGTCTTCTGGGAAGCAGAATCGACCGGTGCTTCTTCCGTCTTCTGAGCCACTGGTGCGGGACTAGGGGCCATGACGACCTCATAGGGGTCTGAGGAAGTCGCTTCCTCCACTCGGAATACCTGGGAAGACAGCTCCTCTTCTTGTCTTCCAGAAGACATCTTGTCTTCCGGGGCTTCTTCCGGTGTCTTCTCGGCTTCCAACGCTGTCACTACCAAGTGGACAGCGAGGTCGAACTCCTCCTTCTCCAAGTCTGGTCCTGTCGATGATGCTGGGGCATGGGAAGATGCGGTTACAGGTGTCGGAAGCGAGGGAAGACCATAAAGTGTCTTCACTCCTTCTATCTGTCGATCTAAGTACCTGAACATGCTCTCCCGGCATTCCACCAACCTTGTCTTGGACTCGTCTTCCCACTCCCTAGCTAAGGTAAGAAGCTTCCTACCCGCGGTGAAGTTGAACTTCTTCCGAAGCGCTTCCACCTACTATGCTAGCATCTCCTGCGCACGAGCTTCCGCTGCTTCTCTCTGCGTCTTCTCGGCTGCAACCTGCGCTTCTGCGGCTTCCCGCAGTGTCTTCCACGTTGTCCTCTCTTCTGCAAGGGCGGTGATCTTCTCCCGCACTCGGAGAACCTCTTGGTTGCGCTGCTGTAAACGCGCTTGCAACTCCTGGTTGCTCTTCCTCAGCTGCGCTAACTCCTTGGTAGAAGCGGCTGCTTCCGCCTTGTACTTCATTGTTGCACTAAGCCACACGTACTTACTGTGAGCCGAAGGCTCAGTCCTTCCCAAGCTCTCACAGTCTAGCTTCCACTCTCAGAAGACGAATCTAGTCTTCCAGAAGACAGCTACTCCGTCTTCCGGGATTCTAACAGTGCTTCCTAAATAGCTCTCGTCTTTCGAGCTATATCTAAACAATTCTAACTAAGCAAGGCCTCGCATGGATTACCAAGAAGACAACCCACCTTGCATTACATCCTACTTCCTATCAGAAGATACAAGATTCGCGAAACATAAAGTGCATAACAGGTTCGGAAGATGGTTGCGGGCTCGTACGATGACAGTGACCTCTGGGAAGACACCTAGGACAGTTTCTGATTCAATGTCTTTCTCGGAAGACCTCCCGAAGTCAGACTTCTCTTCACTGGTCTCACCTGTCTTCGTCTTCCTACGCGCAATCTATCCTCACAACAGACTCAAGACAATTGCACTCTGTTCTTCTGACTTCTCACCTCTCATACGCACTCAGAAGAAGCTTGCTGCTCGGTGGGAAGACATGACCCTTGACCATTCTCTCCAGATTCTGCCAGCAAGTCTTCTCACGACTCTCTCCTAAGTTTGGGAAGAAGAAGAAACAGCTGCTATGGATCGGACTGTAAGCCGGCCTGTCTCTCACCCAGGGGTACCTCAGATGACTAGGATTACTAGTGCACCTTAATTACAAAGATTCTATCATACCCATGCTCACTTCACTCAACACTCTGACCCGTATGGTCACATCAGTCCCTCTAATAGCGTTCCTGCAAACAAGTTCTAACCCCGCCCTCCACATTGCATCACATAGTACTCAAGGACTCCCAAGGTCTCCAATGCTCACTTTACTTATAGACAGGAAAATGAGAGTGTCTTCCACCTTCTCAACTCCTCCTTATATACTCTACAACTTCTTACCGTGGTAACTTTTACTAAGTTACGTTACCTCATGGTAAGTGCGCAATCCAAAATAGTAAAACTTCTAAAGGCTACTAAGCTTTTAAGAATAGCACACACATTACTTGTTCTACTTTACAAAAGTAAGAGATTCTCCTACTTTAGCTTTTGTAAAGTGTTAACTTTCCACGCTATCCAGTCGAAAGACGACAACACACTAATACGTCTTTTGAGGAGCATCTTTAGATCTTTGTGCATGACTTTTCATCATGCATCCAATCAGCGATGGTCAACAAAGTTACATACTTTTGGAAAGCATATTTAGAGCTCCGCACTTGTCCTATAGTGCCATAGTGGAACCTCTAATAGTTTCCTCAACTTAGTTATAACTATCTCAACTAGTTATGACTACTTTTGATCACTCTAAATTTAGATCTTCAAACTAGAGTAACCTTTAAGATAGTCATACCTAATGAAATGTATATAAGCATACACACAAATAATGGGATACTTGTGGTGTGACATTTACCCCCAGACTTAATTTTCACTCCGTCCTCGGAGTGAAGTATCACGTTGTCGCGCTACTTGGCGGCTACATGTTATATTTCTACTCCGACGCTTGAGTTTAGTAGTTCTAGAAGTTAGCTTATATTACTTCTAGTCGTTTATGTATATGTTTGACACCTTTGCATACGGTGTTAACACTATTTTGAGTCTTAGTAGGTTGATTACCATGTTGATGGGCTTAAGCTCATGGGTTGTATTTGCGTGTCGCCCATGCACGCTTTCTAGCTGATTTAAGTTATTTTTCGGGGCTGCGTGTCGTTTAAGTAATTTAAGTTTTACGTTGGCACTCTAGGGGGCTTGACGTGGTAGCCTATGAGTAAAACTAAGTTGCCACGTGGTTTAGGGTACTAAAGGACAACCAAGTGGAGCTATGAACTCCCATTGGTCTGTTTTTGTCTTTAGTTTAACTCTAAATTTAGAAACAGAGCTCTAGAGTGGAGTTCGAGCATTTGGTGAGGGATCTTCGAAATCTGAGAGCACAGGGAGAGAGGTCTCGTCATGCCAAGCACTTCCAGTGAAAATTTCGATCGATTTGAGTCAATAAAGACGGAGTTATGAGCAATTGAAGTTCGGATTGTGCTAGAATTGAATCATTTTGGTTGGATTTAGGGTTTTCAGTGTCACTCGCAGCAGATTTGAGGAAATTGCTTCAAAACTTCGAGGTTGTGTTCTCCGCCAGCAGGGCTACGATTTCACAAAAAGTTTCATATCGATTGAGCAACTGAGTAATTCAGGGCGGCCGCTGAAGTTGAGGGGGTCTGAAAAGCTCTTAATCTAGAGCAGCGACTTCAGAGGAGGAGATCTACAGCTCTGTGTACATTCAGGAGTCCCAACTTCACAGGGATGTTCAGCACCCTGTAGACTGCAAATCCTGTAAGAAACTTCGAAATTGATCGAGCCAAACTCCTGTTATAGGTTGAAATAGCCAGCTAGGTACCAGAAATTGCCGTAGTTTTCTTGCTCAAAACTTTTCTGTTCATATCTCCGTGTCAGAATTTGATCTCAGGCTGAAATTTCGTCTGTGAGTTCAGTAGTACCTCATTTGCATGTAGGGGAAGTTTAGAGGTCTAAACCTTCATAGTTTTCCTCTCCGTGAGTGTCAAAGTTCACCGCCGAATCCTATTACTGCCAGCTAGACCTGAATTTCGCCTTCTGCGTATATTACTAGATCTTACACATCTGTGTGAGTGTTTATAGCCCTATTGTGACCTGAAAGCCAACCTCTTGAGTGAACAACCACAGCCAGAAGCCCGGCGCTTTCCTAGGTAGACGGATTACACTCCGACAACGTTGATGGAACTTCTTTAGCTTGTCGTGGTTCACTCGGTCGAAGAACGTACCACTCCTTTCTTGAAGATCGTAGGTGCCATTACTCCACACTTTGGAGATGATGAAAGGTCCAAAATATCGATGTAAGAACTTCTTTTGAACTCGCTTGTGTCTAATAGCATCCCATAGCATCACCCACTCACCTTTTTGAAATGGCTGTAACTTCGTTTTGTTCTTCGCCAAGCGCTTGTCGTAGCTCTTCTTCTGTTGTAGCTGGGCCATCTCAATTCGTTGAGCTGCATCGTCTCTATTCTCCTCCAGCTCCAACAAAGTTTCTCTCCTCTCTTTCTCAGCTATTTGACCACCCTTTCTCTTCAATCCAGCTTGTAAGGTCTGAAAGGTGGTTAGGTCGAACTGGATTGGTAATCTAGATTCCAACCCATACACCATCTTGAAAGGTGAATATCCCGTAGACGTCTTCACTGTTGTTCGATACTCCCATAGAACCGCATGAAGACGCTTGTCCCAGTTGTGTTTGGCCCCTTCCATGTCAGCATCCTTTGCTAACATCTGACACAAGGTAAAGTTTGTCCTTTCTACCAAACCGTTTGAACTAGGTTTATATGAAGTAGTAACTCTCTGAGAAATGGAGAAGTGGTTGCACATAGCAGTAGTCATACCACTCACAAATTCTTGACCCCTATCAGAAACTAACTCCAAAGGACATCCAAACCTAGTTATGATCCGTTCGTACAGAAATCTACCCACCTCAACTTCTCCAATAGTTACAAGAGGTCTAGCTTCTACCCACTTTGTAAGATAATCTGTGGCTACAACAATATACTTATTGTTGCGAGGGGTGCGATTCAAAGGCCCAACAAAATCTATTCCCCATTTCTCGAAAGGTCCAAGAACCAGAATAGATCTAAGAGGAGTGGAAACACTAGATTTGATAGCGAAAGCTTGACAAACATCACAGGTTCTACAATACGTCAAGCAATCTCTAAACATCCCCCTCCAGTGATATCCCGCGTCGAGTATCTTATGAGCCGTCAACTTGCCTGCAAAATGTCCTCCACATACTAGACCGTCATGGAATTCTTCCATGAGTCGTAGAGATTCCTCCTTGCTCGCAGCTCTTCTCAGGACCCCATCAACTCCTTCACGGAATAACACACCTTCCACCACCGAGTAAGGTTGACTTCATTTCACCAATGCCTTCTTCTCTCTGGTCCGCATCCCATCTGGATAGACACCTTCCGTAACAAAATCCCAAATTTCTTGATATTCTATTGGGATAATAGAGTTGCTCAAGACCATCAAATCTTCATCAGGAAAGGTGTCATCCACCGGTTCCTCTCCATCGTCATCGTAAGCTCTAGATAACAAATCTGCATTCGCGTGTTTCTTCCCTGGTCGATCACAGATCTCATAGTCGTACTCTGACAATAAGAGCTTCCACCTTGCTAATCGTCCTTCGACCATAGGTTTATTGAAGATGTACTTCAATGCCTTATGATCTGTAACGATAGTGAACTTGCCTCCTATGAGATAATGTCGAAATTTTCTCAAAGCATAGATCACTGCTAATCCTTCTCTCTCTGTCACTGAATAATTTCTCTCTGCCTTGATCATTTGCCGACTAGCATATGCGATAGGATGATCTCTACCTTCAACATCATACTGACTTAAAGTACATCCTACTGCTATATTTGAAGCATCCGTATATAGAATAAACTGTTTATTCCAATCGGGCTTAACCAAGATCGGAGCTGAAGTAAGAGCTTTCTTCAGTTCCTCAAAGGCGGCTAGAGCTTCTTCATCTCCTAAAATCAACACGTAATATACTCCCTTCTTCAGATATACAGTCAAAGCATACGCTTTATGTGAGAACGAGAGTATAAACCTTCGATAATACCCCACCATACCTAAAAACTGTCGTAGCTTAGTGAGAGTACTAGGAAAAGGGAGCTCTAAGATCTTCTGCACCTTCTCTGGATCAACGGCAATGCCGTCCTTGGATATGATATGACCCAAGAGTAACCCTTCCTCACACCCAAAAATACATTTCTCCGGATTGAGAGATGCATTTGCTACATCTAAACATTCTAAGAGCTTCACAAGGTGCTCAAAATGCTTCTCCTTACTCCCGTAAACACAAAAGTCATCTATAAAATCTCTCACAAACTTTCCTAAGAAAGGTTCGAACATTTTGTTCATAAACCTTTGAAACGTCGCAGGAGCATTACACAGACCAAATGGCATGACTCGAAATGCAAACGTACCCCACGGAATAGTGAAAGTGGTCAGGTGTTGATGTTCTGGTGCAATTTTGATCTGGTTATATCCGCTATAACCATCTCCAAAGCTGTACCATTCGTTTCCCGCCACTTCTTCCAAGATCTCGTCGATGAAAGGTAGAGGATAATAATCCTTCTTTGTGACCGCATTGAGCTTCTTGTAATCAACACACACCCTCAATTTGCCATTTTTCTTCTTTACGATCACAATGGGTGATACCCATTCAGAATGCTCCACCTCGTAAATGAACCCAACAGTGTGCAGCTTCTCGATCTCTTCTTTTACCAGATCTGCAATTGGAGGACTCACTCTTCGTTGCTTCTGTCGCACCGGTTTGACTTCCTTCTCTAACTCGATACGGTGTTGCTCCAGTGTGACCTCCCTCAAATCCTTGTAACTAAATGCAAATACATGAATGTATTTGCGAAAGATCTCTTCGAAACAACTCTTCTCCTCTTTAGTAACCTTCGATCCATAACGTAAGGTGGCAATTCTTCTCTCCACCTCCTCGAGAGTCAACGGTTCTTTGTCTCTATCTCTTTGCACTTCCGGAGAAGGGAAAAGATCCACTATGTTCACACCCACATTTCGTTCTTCTCTCTCCTCTTCTGACGATGTATTTTCAGATTCTGAATCTGAAGAATTGGTACCTACATCAGAAGTAGTATCGACAACTTCTGACTCCCAGTAGTCCGATGTGGGTCGATCCGATTCCGACGTCCCAACTTGATCTCCGAGCAATGGAACTTTGATCCGGTGGTGATTTGGTCCGATGCGTAAATAACCTTTGTGCCTGTTATCCGTTGCATGTACTGCTCGAAGCCAAGGTCTTCCGAGTAACATTTCATAACTTGACTCTTTCAAGATTTGAAATGTCATGTTTACTTGCACTCCCATTACTGACACACAAACTCTCTCCAGCACTCCCAATGGTCTAACTCGCTGTCTGTTAGCCATACCCACCGTGATACTAGAAGGACGAGTTGGTACTAGATCCAACTTCCTCATGAGTCGTTCTGAGATGGCATTTACTGCCGATCCTCCATCGACAAGAACATCTGAGACATCTCTCCCATTGATACGAGCCTCTACTTTTGATGCCTTGTTGCACACCTCTCCTTCACTAGCATCTAAGGCACTCACACCGACAGTAGAAGGATTTACCTTCTTCTTCCGACCTCGTCGGGAGCTTAGACCGCTACGAAGTTCTTTCCTCACCGAAGGATTCAGAGCAATCAACTGTCCCACCGTAATGTTTGCTCGTTGCTTACCCACGTTGTCGTGGCGAGAGTCTTTCTTGGGGAGGGCGGACCTCCTGACTGTGATAGATCAAAGAGAAATGACCAGAAAGGAAAATAGGTCGCTGCAGACGATAAAATCTCAAAACACAGCCTCTTGTGTCCGCCAATTGCAAAACAAACACTCAAGCACGCACTCAGGTACACAAATATGTCTCTCCGGAGTAGAAATAGCTTTATTTCAGCATCAACTGCTTCACTGTTAAGAAAATATCTCTCTCCTCCTCTCCTAAGTCCTTCTCAGCTGAAAATTCCAAGGAATTTGATCTTACGACAACCAAAGCCTTGTCAAAAATGATCTCCTTCCAATAAACCACCTCTATCCGTTCAATTCTACTCCTTCCAAACCTCAAAACTGTGTAACATATGAGGTTCTTGTCTCCAAAACACTTTCCTGCCTCTCTCACGATCTCCCTTGTTCACTCCATTCAATTCTGTCAGAAAAATCGACCCCCACTCAGACTCCAAGCTTCTCAGCGTCTCCTCTCCTCAATCCACTCAATTCTGTCAGAAAAATTGATCCCCACTCAGCCTCCAAGCTTCTCAGCGTCTCCTCTCCTCAATCCACTCAATTCTGTCAGAAAAATCAACCCCCACTCAGCCTCCAAGCTTCTCAGCGTCTCCTCTCCTCAATCCACTCAATTCTGTCAGAAAAATCAACCCCCACTCAGCCTCCAAGCTTCTCAGCGTCTCCTCTCCTCAATCCACTCAATTCTGTCAGAAAAATTGATCCCCACTCAGCCCCCAAGCTTCTCAGCGTCTCCTCTCCTCAATCCACTCAATTCTGTCAGAAAAATCAATCCCCACTCAGCCTCCAAGCTTCTCAGCGTCTCCTCTCCTCAAATCCCTAATTCTCCTCCTTCCCTCCTAGTTCTCTCAGAAAACTCTCTTGAAAAAGTGTCCCCGATCTCCAGCCGCCGCAGGTATTAAACCTAAAAGTTAAGGCCCCTGCTTAAGCTGCCCCCCTGCTGTCCTTATAAGTGCAGTCACTTATCACAAGCAGGGCCCTAGCTTAAACTGCCCCCCTGCTATCCTTATGCGTACAGAGCATTTTTTACAAAGTTGGCCCCTTTTTAATACAAGTTTCACAGTTGTCTCCACAACTCTACCCCTACACTAATAAAGGTTCACATAACCTCATTCTCCATCCCAAGCCTACTCGACGATTATTTAACTATTTAACAAAAGTTTCCTGTGCTCTTGATGCCATCCTGAATATACTACAAGCCATCCAATGTAGGCCGAAGCCCCTACACTTATGAGGCTGCCCCACAGGGCTTACAGCCCCCCCATATGCGCACCAGGTATCTCCCATAGTATATTCAGGATGGCATGCGGAGGCTTAGGCCAGGAACCCCACGATTAAGGGAGATACCGGTCTCCCGCCCCTAGGTATACAGGACATGGCTGAATACCCAACATAGACTCCCATCCGGGAGGCCAACACGCCAGAATGGGAACCAGAGGCCAGGAGGGATTGATCATGAGACCACTTCCCTCCTAGGCAGGCGCCCTATCACTGGGATGGCCTCTAGTTCCGTTCTAAAAGGATTTAAACTTTGTACATATGCTTTTACTGTAGAAATCTTCCTGCAAAGTCTTTACTAGCCTTTTCTGTGCAAACTCCTCTATACAACTCCGTTTTTAATGAACAAGGAGTCAAAACTATAGTATTCAGGAACACCTACACACCCACGCTATCAGATTCTGAGTTCGAGTCTCGAGCCAGAATCGACGGATTTCCCTCTTTCACATATTTCACAGCCTAAAACTCGTACTAACTATTGCTTAAAACACTTTCTGTCAAAACTAGAAGCATGAGGTCGCTCTCCTCGTCGTGCTTTACATCCTGGTGTCTTTCGACTCCCTTAGGGGTGATACTCCAACCCAAGCTAGAGGGCAGCTTGTCAAGCATGGCCCCAGCTTAGCTCCTGCCTAGCTTGTTAAGCTGCAGGGCAGCTTCCTTTACACAACAAAGAAAAGATCTCTTTGCAACTAGTTTTCATTGTACAGACCCATGTACAACACGACATTCACCCCCTCCAAACCTGCACATCCTCTGGTATGTGCCAATCCGTCACCGATCCTCGTGGTCCTCCAAATCGTCTTCGCTCTCTTCGACCGCCTCAGAAAGGTCTTCATTTGCTCCTGTCTGCTCTGAACCTAAGAACTCAGCTAACTCTACAGCCTCCCCTCTTTTCTTGAATAACTTCACTCGTTTCCCAGCAACTGGAAGTCTTAAAGGCATGCCATCTAACTCTTGCAAGGAATAAGTAGCATTCTGATGTACATCAGAGACAAGGTACGGGTCAAACCACCTTCTCGAAAACTTTCGGATTGTAGAGTGTTGGTTCTCCAATGTGCTGTCATATACCAACACCCAGTCCCCAACTTGTATCAGTTTTGGCCGAAGTCTATGAGTCTTATCAAACCTCTCCTTGTTCCCAAGTCGAGCCGCTTTCAGCCGTCGCTGCGCTTCAGCGAGATCCTCCTCTCTACATTCTAGCTGTCTGATTCGTAGTGAGAGAAGTTGCACACGGTCCACATTGTCCTCTCATGGCAAGGTAGCCCAAGTAGGAAAGTCTTCTTCTGCTGGCATCATCGGTTTTTGCCCTAACATTAACTCAACAGGCATGTACCCTGTAGTAGAACAATGAGTTGTTCTATCTGCCCATAAAGCAAAAGGGAGTAACCTGGGCCACTCTCTATGCTTACCATCACACGCCTTCACCAAAGCCTGAACTATCGATGGATGTCCTCGCTCGCTCTTGCCAATCCCCTCTGGATTCATCGCAGTGGTAAGCTTGAGCTTCACACCATATCGAGCAAAAAACTCTTTCGCTTCCGTACCCCGTAGTTCTCCTCTATCTGCCCGTAGCCTTCCTACAGACCCATACCTACAGATAATATCTTCAAGAACAAACTTACATATCCCCTCTGTGGTCTTCGTCCTCAAAGCTCGCCCTTCTACAAAGTTGGAGAGATCCTCACGAGCCAGAACCAAATATCGCATGCCCCATAACCCCAGAGGCATCACCACTAAGTCGAGAACCCACTGAAAGTGAATGCAAGGCGGATAAGTTGGCACGAGACCATCCCTAAACCGCATCTTTGAATAGAACTGACAATGCAAGCAGGAGCTGACGTAGTTCACCACATCCTGATACAGACCTTTCCACCAGTACCTCTCCTTCAACTTGGTGTAGGTAGCCCAAATCCCTCGATGTCCGGCCCATAAGGTATCATGGAACTCCTTCATTAGTTGCTGCTTAGTCTCTTGATCGTCCACTACCCGTATGAACATCCCATCTCTCCTCTGTGGTCGTCTCCAAAGATACCCATCATGCAGAAGATAGTTGTAAGCTTGTTTTCTTATGCTCCCTGAACTCTACTTTGCTCCATCCCTCCTGCCTCTCCAACAAGCTCAGATAATATCCTATGTCACGAAGTCTACCTGTGTAAAGCTCCTCTCTAAACATCAACGGCTCCAAGTTTGTAGCCCGTCGATTAACCTGACACTGAGCATCCTGTCTCTCTTCTTCCTCAGCTTCTGAAATCATGACATCCTCATCCACGAATCGAGCCCTTGACAACATATCTGCAACCATATTCTCCTTTCCTTTTATATGCTTCAGCTCTGGATTCAAGCTTCTAATATAGGCAATCCAACGTAACATTGCTATGTCTGGCGTGGTACAGTTGGATATCATGCCTAGTAGAGGTAGACAATCCGTTTCCAGGACTACATGAGCACCAATCAGAAACTCACGATCTGTCTTCATTGCTGTCACGCTCCCCACAACTCACGCTTCACCTGAGGATAATCTCGTTGCCTGTCTGTCAAGATCCTAGCTCCAAACCTGGAGATAAGCCGCATACCATCCGCATCATCTTGACCTATCGCCCAACCAATCGCCTTTGGACTAGTATCTACTATGACAATGACAGGTCTCCCACACCCGTAGTCTACTCTTCTCAGAACAAGTGGAGACTGTAGAGCCTCCTTCAACCTATTCATAGCTTCTCGATGGACTGAGGTCCATACAAACCGCTTACCCTTCCTCAATAATGCATACAAAGGCTCAGCAACATGAGCATAATGAGGAATGGATAAACGATAAAATACGCAAGCACCTAGAAAACGTCGAACCTCTGTGATATTCCTACAGTCTGCCATCCTAGCTATGGCTTCAACCTTCTCGGGGTTTGGTCGCCTTCCAAAAGCTCCACACAGATGTCCAACCACTAAAATCTCAGACACACCAAACTTGGACTTAGCTCCCGACAGGGTGAGATGCTCCTCCAAGCGAGTCAAGATACGTTCTACATCCCTGATATGATCCGCAACAAACCTTCTACACCCACTCGCAAGTATTGCTTCATCCTTGTCTTCAATCGCGCAGCCCTTTATAGGAATATCATCTAGAAATAGAATGGTAACATCAGGCACAAACTCCCTTAGTACCTTGTGCATCGCATTCTGCATATGAGCCACCGAGTTCGTTGCTCCTTGTGGAAGAGTACACATCCGCATCAATCCCAGGGACGTACGCATAGTAGTTAAATCTCTACTCTCCACAGCCAGCTGGAACTGATCATAACCAGAATATAGATCTCCTATTGAATAGATAGCTCTCCCTGCAAATGCCTCTGCTACCTCTTCAATCATAGGGCCCGTCCCAACGTTATGAATGGTTACGTTATTCGCAGGCTGTAGGTCTTGAATAAAACGCAAAGCTCCTGACTTCTTGGGTACAGTGAACCATCTGCTAGAATATGGTCCCATGGACGGCTCAAGTATCCCCATCTGTACCTTCTCTTTCAACAACTCGATGAGTTTAGGCAACAAAGCACGAGGAACTGGGATTGGTTTCAGATCCCAAGGCACATGAGGGATTGTAAATATAACCATAGGCGTTATAACCTTTGGGTCCACACAACCTATCTCCTCTGGTGAAAAAGAGAATGCTTTACCATGCTTCACTATCATATGTTCAAACACTGTCTTCTCGACCTCAGTCAAGAAATCACCCCCTCCTATCTGGAGCTCCTTCAATGTCTCCTCAGTAAACTGGTGCCCTACTCGTCTATGATCACGCAATATAGGTTCAGTCCCCACTAACTGTACTTGCTGCTGGGAGTTAGCAGGTAGTTGAGCTGCTACCGGTCTTACCTTTCTCAGTACAGATTTGTACTTCGCATGGACGTCTGCTTCCTGAGGGAGTGCACACCAACAACCTGCTTCTCTCCCTTCATTATTCTGCATCGGATGAGGAAAGAACTGCAGGTATGTAGCAATCTCCTTATATATGCATCGAGAGTGTAGCAATCTCACCACCACACTATTTTTCCCCTCCATCAATCTACTCACATTGTCTAACCAACCAACAGCTGACTGTACAGACATAAACTCTTCAAACAAACCAGAAACCACTTCGTCTTCAGATAGAACTCCTACACTCCACAACCATGATACTTGTTTCACCATCCATCTTTTTGTATTTTCCTCCATATCTTCAACTCTTGTAAATCGGCTCCACCCATCTGTCTCAAACATCAGCAATCCAGACTGCCAACTCTGTACACCACACATGTATCCAGACCTTTGTACATGTCTCGCTTCCAACTCTGACGGGACCTCAACAGTAGGTTCTACACCTCTGTCTACAGGAGTGGATTGCGAAAAACCTTACATCTCTTCGTCTGAGAATCTCTAAGGGTTTGTCTGTTCCGCTCATGTCTTGAACGAACCGTCAAAAACTGTACTGAGTACTTGTCATCAGGACTCCGAACTCTAGCATAATGAGACCCATCGTTCATCACCTTTGTCTCCATCCGAACAGCGGTGATGTATGGTTGGCCCAGTATGACAGGATAGGAGGCAGATGACTGTACAAAGAAATGCTGATCAACCTCTACATCCCCAATCCTTACACGCATATTGGGACAAGCTCCATATAACTCACCCTTTTGGTTATTTGCAGCTCGAAGCACCCAACCATGATTCCTTTCGATTGGCCACTGTCCCTTTTCATACACCTCCTTGGAAATGATGTTGATCTCCGATCCGTGCTCCACAAGTGCAGGTACTGGCTCAGAAAGTCCTCCAAGCCGAACTTGCGTCTCTGTTGTCGCTCTTGCCCAGTGCTTCTCCTTGAAATCGCTGTCTGCGCCTGACCCATCCTCTTCAAACTCTTCATCTTCATTCTCAATAACAGCAGGACCAGCAACCCATGCCTCATACTTATCATCTCCGAACTGATCAACACCAATAGCATCTACTGCTCCAACCATCTGACTACTTAATTGTTCAGTCAATACCTGTCTCTTTCTCTTCATGATGTCTATTATCAACTCATGAAACTCTCTCTTTGCGATACCAAGCACTTCACGAAGAGTAAACTCAACTCTAGCATCCAAAATGAGTTGCTCTAGAACAGCACGCAAGTCTGTTGTTGTTTCGATGTCTGCCCCTAACTTGTAAGCTGGAGCTTTCCCTTTCTCCTGTGCTGTAAACCTCTTTCCTCGTACTCTATCTGTAGCAGTAGTCTCTTGTGGCAAATCCTGCACACCTTCCATAGGATCCACTACAGGTGGTGGAGCTGTAGAGGTAGAAGGTATATCCTCTGCAGCAGGAAATCTTCCAGCTGGTACAGATGGTGACGGTTCAGCTGCTCTCCTCCTTGTAACCCTCCGACGGTCACTATCTTCTGGTACTCCTGCATCTAAGTCAGAAGCATCCCGTCTTCTTTTGTCTTCGATCATGGCATCTTGTTCACCACTCGTCTCTAAAAACGTTCGAATAGAAGTTGCATCTACTGGGTCTCTCCATCCAGTAGCTCTCCTAATGCTCTCAGCACCTCTCTTCATCATTTCGACCGGAACCTCAATAGCCTGCTCAACCATAGTTGGATTAGAGCGCACCTCAACTCTCCCAGTATATACATCAGCCTCCGCAGAACCCGCAGTCATCGCTGTAGTATTCGCACCAGTAAGTGCTAGAAGAGAACTCCTCATTCCTCCTCTTCCAAAATATGTGTTCAGAGGCTGTCCAGTGGCGGTTAGATACAACCTGTTGTTCTGATAGTTGACTACGCCCTCTCGCAAGGCAACCGCCAAGTCTTGACAGTCTCCTCTGAGATGATCTGGACTATCGCACCAAATACATCTCCTGGTAAAGGTTCCTCCTACAGGTCGAGCACCTGGTGCAACAGGTCGTTGATCTCTCCTCAAGTCTGCCATCTCAACCCTCAAATCTCTCAACTGTTGAGTAAGTTCTTCTATCAAGTTATGTTGATTTCGGTTCTCAACAGGTCGCTGCTGCTGTCTAGGTCCTCTCTGTGCTGGGATAGGTACTGCAGGCGCTTGAGGAACCACTTGGGGAACCACTATAGGTGCTTGAGGAATCACAATAGGTGCTTGAAGTATTGTAGGAGGAGCTACAGGAACATGAGGAGCTACTCTCTGCTCTGGCAAGGTCTCTGGCTGCAGTACCATCCTACCACGACGTTGTCTAGCAAGGGTGGATACTGCTTCTTCTACTCTCCTCCAATCAGAAGGTTATTTACGCATCGGACCAAATCACCACCGGATCAAAGTTCCATTGCTCGGAGATCAAGTTGGGACGTCGGAATCGGATCGACCCACATCGGACTACTGGGAGTCAGAAGTTGTCGATACTACTTCTGATGTAGGTACCAATTCTTCAGATTCAGAATCTGAAAATACATCGTCAGAAGAGGAGAGAGAAGAACGAAATGTGGGTGTGAACGTAGTGGATCTTTTCCCTTCTCCGGAAGTGCAAAGAGATAGAGACAAAGAACCGTTGACTCCCGAGGAGGTAGAGAGAAGAATTGCCACCTTACGTTATGGATCGAAGGTTACTAAAGAGGAGAAGAGTTGTTTCGAAGAGATCTTTCGCAAATACATTCATGTATTTGCATTTAGTTACAAGGATTTGAGGGAGGTCACACTGGAGCAACACCGTATCGAGTTAGAGAAGGAAGTCAAACCGGTGCGACAGAAGCAACGAAGAGTGAGTCCTCCAATTGCAGATCTGGTAAAAGAAGAGATCGAGAAGCTGCACACTGCTGGGTTCATTTACGAGGTGGAGCATTCTGAATGGGTATCACCCATTGTGATCGTAAAGAAGAAAAATGGCAAATTGAGGGTGTGTGTTGATTACAAGAAGCTCAATGCGGTCACAAAGAAGGATTATTATCCTCTACCTTTCATCGACGAGATCTTGGAAGAAGTGGCGGGAAACGAATGGTACAGCTTTGGAGATGGTTATAGCGGATATAACCAGATCAAAATTGCACCAAAACATCAACACCTGACCACTTTCACTACTCCGTGGGGTACGTTTGCATTTCGAGTCATGCCATTTGGTCTGTGTAATGCTCCTGCGACGTTTCAAAGGTTTATGAACAAAGTGTTCGAACCTTTCTTAGGAAAGTTTGTGAGAGATTTTATAGATGACTTTTGTGTTTACGGGAGTAAGGAGAAGCATTTTGAGCACCTTGTGAAGCTCTTAGAATGTTTAGATGTAGCAAATGCATCTCTCAATCCGGAGAAATGTATTTTTGGGTGTGAGGAAGGGTTACTCTTGGGTCATATCATATCCAAGGACGGCATTGCCGTTGATCCAGAGAAGGTGCAGAAGATCTTAGAGCTCCCTTTTCCTAGTACGCTCACTAAGCTACGACAGTTTTTAGGTATGGTGGGGTATTATCGAAGGTTTATACTCTCGTTCTCACATAAAGCGTATGCTTTGACTGTATATCTGAAGAAGGGAGTAGATTACGTGTTGATTTTAGGAGATGAAGAAGCTCTAGCCGCCTTTGAGGAACTGAAGAAAGCTCTTACTTCAGCTCCGATCTTGGTTAAGCCCGATTGGAATAAACAGTTTATTCTATATACGGATGCTTCAAATATAGCAGTAGGATGTACTTTAAGTCAGTATGATGTTGAAGGTAGAGATCATCCTATTGCATATGCTAGTCGGCAAATGGTCAAGGCAGAGAGAAATTATTCAGTGACAGAGAGAGAAGGATTAGCAGTGATCTATGCTTTGAGAAAATTTCGACATTATCTCATAGGAGGCAAGTTCACTATCGTTACAGATCATAAGGCATTGAAGTACATCTTCAATAAACCTATGGTCGAAGGACGATTAGCAAGGTGGAAGCTCTTATTGTCAGAGTACGACTATGAGACCTGTGATCGACCAGGGAAGAAACACGCGAATGCAGATTTGTTATCTAGAGCTTACGATGGCGATGGAGAGGAACCGGTGGATGACACCTTTCCTGACGAAGATTTGATGGTCTTGAGCAACTCTATTATCCCAATAGAATATCAAGAAATTTGGGATTTTGTTACGGAAGGTGTCTATCCAGATGGGATGCGGACTAGAGAGAAGAAGGCATTGGTGAAACGAAGTCAACCTTACTCGGTGGTGGAAGGTGTGTTATTCCGTGAAGGAGTTGATGGGGTCCTGAGAAGAGCTGCGAGCAAGGAGGAATCTCTACGACTCATGGAAGAATTCCATGACGGTCTAGTATGTGGAGGACATTTTGTAGGCAAGTTGACGGCTCATAAGATACTCGACGCGGGATATCACTGGAGGGGGATGTTTAGAGATTGTTTGACGTATTGTAGAACTTGTGATGTTTGTCAAGCTTTCGCTATCAAATCTAGTGTTTCCACTCCTCTTAGATCTATTCCGGTTCTTGGACCTTTCGAGAAATGGAGAATAGATTTTGTTGGGCCTTTGAATCGCACCCCTCGCAACAATAAGTATATTGTTGTAGCCACAGATTATCTTACGAAGTGGGTAGAAGCTAGACCTCTTGTAACTATTGGAGAAGTTGAGGTGGGTAGATTTCTGTACGAACGGATCATAACTAGGTTTGGATGTCCTTTGGAGTTAGTTTCTGATAGGGGTCGAGAATTTGTGAGTGGTATGACTACTGCTATGTGCAACCACTTCTCCATTTCTCAGAGAGTTACTACTTCATATAAACCTAGTTCAAACGGTTTGGTAGAGAGGACAAACTTTACCTTGTGTCAGATGTTAGCAAAGGATGCTGACATGGAAGGGGCCAAACACAACTGGGACAAGCGTCTTCATGCGGTTCTATGGGAGTATCGAACAACAGTGAAGACGTCTACGGGATATTCACCTTTCAAGATGGTGTATGGGTTGGAATCCAGATTACCAATCCAGTTCGACCTAACCACCTTTCAGACCTTACAAGCTGGATTGAAGAGAAAGGGTGGTCAAATAGCTGAGAAAGAGAGGAGAGAAACTTTGTTGGAGCTGGAGGAGAATAGAGACGATGCAGCTCAACGAACTGAGATGGCCCAGCTACAACAGAAGAAGAGCTACGACAAGCGCTTGGCGAAGAACAAAACGAAGTTACAGCCATTTCAAAAAGGTGAGTGGGTGATGCTATGGGATGCTATTAGACACAAGCGAGTTCAAAAGAAGTTCTTACGTCGATATTTTGGACCTTTCATCATCTCCAAAGTGTGGAGTAATGGCACCTACGATCTTCAAGAAAGGAGTGGTACGTTCTTCGACCGAGTGAACCACGACAAGCTAAAGAAGTTCCATCAACGTGATACTTCACTCCGAGGACGGAGTGAAAATTAAGTCTGGGGGTAAATGTCACACCACAAGTATCTCATTATTTGTGTGTATGCTTATATACATTTCATTAGGTATGACTATCTTAAAGGTTACTCTAGTTTGAAGATCTAAATTTAGAGTGATCAAAAGTAATCATAACTAGTTGAGATAGTTATAACTAAGTTGAGGAAACTATTAGAGGTTCCACTATGGCACTATAGGACAAGTGCGGAGCTCTAAATATGCTTTCCAAAAGTATGTAACTTTGTTGACCATCGCTGATTGGATGCATGATGAAAAGTCATGCACAAAGATCTAAAGATGCTCCTCAAAAGACGTATTAGTGTGTTGTCGTCTTTCGACTGGATAGCGTGGAAAGTTAACACTTTACAAAAGCTAAAGTAGGAGAATCTCTTACTTTTGTAAAGTAGAACAAGTAATGTGTGTGCTATTCTTAAAAGCTTAGTAGCCTTTAGAAGTTTTACTATTTTGGATTGCGCACTTACCATGAGGTAACGTAACTTAGTAAAAGTTACCACGGTAAGAAGTTGTAGAGTATATAAGGAGGAGTTGAGAAGGTGGAAGACACTCTCATTTTCCTGTCTATAAGTAAAGTGAGCATTGGAGACCTTGGGAGTCCTTGAGTACTATGTGATGCAATGTGGAGGGCGGGGTTAGAACTTGTTTGCAGGAACGCTATTAGAGGGACCGATGTGACCATACGGGTCAGAGTGTTGAGTGAAGTGAGCATGGGTATGATAGAATCTTTGTAATTAAGGTGCACTAGTAATCCTAGTCATCTGAGGTACCCCTGGGTGAGAGACAGGCCGGCTTACAGAGCAGAAGGCTGTCTTCTTACACAAGGCAGGTCCTTACGTCATCTTTCAGGGTATCTTGTTTCAGAAGGGACATGACGAGAAGCTAAAGAGATGCCTTGAGCATTCAGAGATTAAACCAGTGATCACAGATCTTCACTACGAAGATGCTGGGGGTCACTACGGGCTAAAGACCACAATGAAGAAGATGTTGGACGCAGGATACTGGTGGCCGACCATGTACAGAGACACTTTTCAGGAGATCAGGAAATGCGATGCGTTCTAGAGGATGGGAAGACCAACAGCTACTACTAGGTGGTCTCTTACTCCCATTCTTCCGCTTGCTCGTTTTGAAAAGTGGGGGATCGACTTTGTTGGACCTATTGCCCCGGTGGCTAGAAGAACACGAGCACGGTATATCCTGATAGCTACCGACTATGCTACCAAGAGAGTGGAAGACGAAGCAACAAGAAAGAACGACGCCGCCGTGGTCGTCAGGTTCCTCTGGCACAACATTATCACTCGGTATGGATGTCCGCTAGAATTGGTGTCAGATAGGGGTAATCATTTCTTAAATGAGATCATTTCCCTCGTGACCCAATACTTCAAGATTAAGCATAGGAAGACGACGTCATACAACCCGAAAGCTAACGGACTGACGGAGAAGTCAAACGGTCTTCTGTGTAACATCCTGAATAAGGTAACTGTTAACACATACGTATGATTGGGACACGAAATTGCCATCTGTGTTATGGGCTTTCAGAATTTCACCCAAAGTCACGACCCAGAAGACACCTTTCTACCTGACTTATGACATGACACCCATTGTGCCCATCGAGTTAGAGGTTCCTACTTACATGTTAGCCGTAACCGAACGCATGGAAGAAGAGGAAAGCCAGGAGCAGCGTCTTCTAAACTTTGTAGATTCTGAAGAAGACAGGAATGCAGCTTTGGAGAAGACGTACGAAGTACAAGCGCAACGTAAGGTGAACTATGATGGCAAGCTGAAGAAGGTGACCGTCGTAGATGGGGACTTGGTTCTTCTCTACGACAACCGACATCTTAAGTTCCCTGGTAAGGACCCATCCATCTTCGCTGGATGGGTCCTTACCGCGTCTTGGAAGTCTTCACCAATGGCTCCTTGCAGTTGGAAGAGTTGGACGGTACGTTGATGACCACTCGTGTAAATGAGTGGCGTGTCAAGAAGTACTGGACGTAAATAGAAGTGCCGAAGCACTGATGTTTGCGAGGACACAAACATGTGAGGGTGGGCGTATGTGATGCCCACAAATTACAGGATTCACGAATTTTTAAAATTTTTTAGAATAATAACTTGTTTGTATAACTGAGGAAGCGTTGTTACTTAAGATTACGTCTTCCTTAGCAGGAAGCCGATCTTACTAGCTGTTTGTAATAATAAGTTGACTTCTTCGGAAGAGCATCTTCTCGGTGGTGTCTTCGGAAGACGGAAGACGGCGGAAGACACGCATCTTCCGGAAGACGGCAACCATGGAAGCTTAACCACGTAAGGAGTAGGTGCACCTACCAAGTAGCACCGAATCGATTAGGTAGGTCAGGAGAGTCGAAACTCCTAAACTACGGGGAAGATGCGCAGGAAGCGCATTAGCATAGAAATCTACCTGCTTCACGCATCAAGAGATTGGAGGCCGAGAAGATCGATTCAAGCAGCGAGTTGATTTGAGTGAGGAAATCAAGGAGTGAAATCGAGTGAGGTAAGGATCGATTTGAAGCTAGAAGAAAAGCGAAGTCGAATTGCTGAGCGCAGAAGAGTGTCGAGCTGAAGACGGTTTTCTGTGAGCTCCCGGAAGCTGATATTGGAGGGTGGCTGAGTGAAATCGATGGTGGAATTGAGGCGTAGCCAGGAACTGACCGCGGAAGCAGCCTTGTGAGGTCGTGTTGGAGCTGGAACCAGAGCCAGAAGCGCACGGAGGATCGAAGACAGCTCGGGAAGTCGACAGAAGACAGTAGAGGTTCTTTCCATGTTCTCTTCCCTTCCCCACTGCTTCTCACCTTTGTTCGGTATCCCTCGCGCTTCCCCAGTGGTTTACAGGCAGCCTGATCGATCAAATCTCCCATCCCTACTTTCCTATTGAGACATTGGGCGCGGAAGCGCTGCCCAATTTCTGTCAGACATCTTCTTGATTCTTCTCTAGTTCAATTCGAGCTTCCCTACCTCATCCCAGCTATCAATTTCCTTACCCTACTATCCCTCTACTCTCGAAACCTTGAACAGAAGCCGCTTCGGAAGATTGGAACATCTTCGGAAGACGCTTCAGTAGCTTGACTGTCTTCGGAAGTCGACTGTACACAATTCTTATCAAGAGTGGATTTGCTTTGCTTTTGTGTTAAGAGAGGCTTGGTACGAATCCTGAGTGGCATGGTGAGTTCTTTTGTTATTTCGAGAAGTTGGAAGTCAGGAACTAGGCCTGTGCCTCCCGGTCTTCCAAGCTTCTCAAATCCACATCTTCCTAGAGAGACTAGAAGACTGGAAGAGCTGGCAAAATGCACGAGAAGACGTGAGGGTCCATTTCGGGTCTCTTCTGTCCGATCCATAGCAGCCCATTCCTTCTTCTTCCGAAACTTAGGAGAGAGTCGTGAGAAGTCTTGCTGACAGAATCTGGAGAGAATGATCGAGGGTCATGTCTTCCCATCGAGTAGCCAGCTTCTTCTGGGTGTGTATGAGAGGTGAGAAGCCAGAAGAACAGAGTGCAATTGTCTTGAGTTTGTTGTGAGGATAGATTGCGCGTAGGAAGAAGAAGACAGGTGAGACCGGAGAAGGGAAGCCTGACTTCGGGAGGTCTTCCGAGAAAGACACTGAATCGAAAACTGTCCCGAGTGTCTTCCCAGAGGTCACTGTCATCGCAGGAGCCCGCAACCATCTTCGCTGTTATGCACTCTACGTTTTGCGAATCTTGTATCTTCTGATAGGAAGTAGGATGTAATGCAAGGTGGGTTGTCTTCTTGGTAATCCATGCGAGGCCTTGCTTAGATAGGATTGTTTAGATATAGCTCGGAAGACGAGGGCTATGTAAGAAGTACTGAAAGAATCCCGGAAGACGGAGTAGCTGTCTTCTGGAAGACTAGTTTCGCCTTCTGAGAAGTAGAAGCTAGACTGTGGGCACTTGGGAAGGACTGAGCCTTCAGCTCACAGTAAGTGCATGTGGCTTAGTGCAACAGATCTTTCAGAATGTCGATGCATCCTCGAGGGTTGGTGTTACCGGCAGCAGAGTTGGCCGAAGTCACACCCTTCCTCAAGGAGTTGGGTCTCGATTTCTTCCTATGGGATTGGAACCTTGCAGACCAGGGACTTCTGGAGGAAGTGTGGGCAGCGTTACCACCCCATAACCGTGTACCTGCGGAGGCAGGAGTAGCTCGAGGAAGACCATCTTCCTGGACCGAAGATTGGTGGCGTAGGGCCTTCTACAGACCAGAATCCGAGGACCGAGGTTATTAGCTCGAGAAGAAGATCTTACCCAGGATCGTGAGTGAGTGGGATGTGCCTGGAAGCACAACTTGCCTCTTTGTGAAGGACAGGTAGGGTAGGAATGGGTGGAAGATCGAATCTTATCGAGAGCCGAAGAAGCGACTTCTGGCGAAGCTGTTTCTGCATCTCTTTCCCAAGAGGAAAGCGCAGAAGACAAGGTATCTGGGAGATCAGGATGTGGAGTTCCTAGAAGCAGTGTGGGATGAAGGAGTGCTCGTCAACTGGGGCTCATTCTTCCACATTTATGTACAAGCGGAGCTAGCGTACTTAGGTACCCCGACAGGAGGACACTTGACACCTTTCCTCTGTTACTTGTACGTAGCCATGGGGGATCTCAAGGAAGATCAGTTGGCGAAGTATGGGCCAACGGGGCAACATGAGACGAAGGAGGAGACCTCGGAAGAAGATGACCGAGCAGCAGCCGCAACTCCCCCTCCCACTCTGATGCCGCAGTTGAGGCTCGGCTCTGATCAGAAGACGCTCCTGGTGCGGGAAGACGAGTCTAGTGGGTCAGAAGACGCCACGCCTCCGAGAAAGATGGGTCCTAAAAGTGTACCTAGGAAGACCACCTCCCTTATTCATTCGGGGTCGGAGTCTGACTCACCGGAGGAGTCCTTGAGCACCCGAGTTGAGCAGAAGACCGCTTCTGCCACAACAGGGAATCTTCTGAAGACTCCAGAAGACAAGGGAAGGAGAGATACTCCTACTGCGATGCAGTGAAGCGCAGTGAAGAGGACCGCTTCTGCCATGGGGAGGGATCTTCCACCCCAGAAGATGAGAAGAGTAGCTTCTTCCCGTGCGCTGAAGATGAAGACCATAGTGGTGGAAGAGGCCTCCTTGCCTCTAGAAGACAAGGTAGAGACCTCCGGCCGAGTCGTGGAAATGAGTCTGTCTTCCGCAGGAAGACGACTGGAGGAGTTCAGTGTCTTCTTCCGATCCGAGATCCAGCCCGCTATGGAGTTGCTGGAGAAGAGAGCGAAGGTATAGGAGAAGCCCTTGCAACCTGGATTCGGTCTGCGCACCTTGTTGCGACAGGAAGAAGACCAGAAGAAGACAAAGGCGCTGGAAGCTAGTCTCTGCACCACGAAGAAGCTCGCAGCGTACAAGGCGGAAGCAGCCGCTTCTGCCAAGGAGCTGGTGCAGCTTCGGAAGAGCAACCACGAGTTGCAGGCGCGTGTACAGCAACGCGATCAGGAGGTTCTCCGAGTGCGAGGGAAGATCACCGTCCTCGCAGAGAAGAAGACAACATGGAAGACGCAGCGGGAAGCCGCAGAAGCACGAGTTGCAGCTGAGAAGACGCAGCGGGAAGTAGCGGAAGCTCGTGCGCATGAGATGCTAGCGCAGTCGGTGGAAGCGCTTCGGAAGAAGTTCAACTTCACCGCGGGTAGGAAGTTGCTTACCTTGGCCAGAGGATGGGACAGCGAGTCCAAGACGATGTTGGTGGAATGCAGGGAGAGCATGTTCAGATATTTGGATCGGCAGATAGAGGGAGTGAAGACACTCTATGGTCTTCCCTCGCTTCCGAAACCCGCAACTGCATCTTCCCAAGCTCCAGCATCATCTACTGGATCCGAATTGGAGAAAGAGGAGTTCGACCTCGTTGTGCACTTGGTAGTGACAGCGTTGGAAGCCGAGAAGACTCTGGAAGACGCCCCGGAAGACAGGAAGACGAGCCGTCTTCCCAGGTATTCCGCGTGGAGGAAGCGACTTCCCCGGACTCCTATGAGGTCGCCATGGTCCCAAGTACCGAGCTGATGCTCCAGATGAGCGAGGAAGCACCGGTCGACTCCGCTTCCCAGAAGACGCTTCCGTCTTCCGAAGCAGAAGCAAAATCAGAAGCCGAAGCCGAGGAAGAAGCAGCAGCAGCGACAGCAGGGTCAGCGAAGAGCGATGAGGAGGAAGCCACCTCAATGACACCCGAGGTAACCGCATGGCTTTCTAGCTTATCAGAAGCCGCGTTAGGAGCTCCGGTAGGAGTAGATCAGGTAGAGGTTGCCTCCAAGCAATCAGAGTAGATAGTAACCGACATTGACATATTCCAAGTTTAGTAGGGCCGAACATGCTATCTTAAGGATGGCAGTTTTTCAGTGTAAAATTAGTTAAGATACCATGTGGCAGCATAGGTAGCGTAGGAGCAACAAGGTGGATGGCTAATTAGGAAGGGGAACCGCTTGCATGTGGGGTGGCAGCCTTCTGACAGCGCTCATCTCTCCCTGGTGGCCACCTCCTCTGTTTTCTCATGGCAGCGGCATAAGTATGATCGCAGCGTAGGAATTGAGCTAGCTGCTGCACACACATATCGATTTTAAGGTGCAGACAGACTAGACACATTAGAGACGAGACACATGACATACAGTTCTTCGCACACTACACCCGTTGTTGGAAACATACGAATAGTCTGGGAATACACAGGAGGGGTCTGCATGCTCGTACCAGCAGTAGTTTGAAGATGTAGATAGAGGTAGTGGACAATTTAGGAACAGGGAACGGCATCCTCGTGCAGTCGTGTTGACTAGGCTGGTGTGTCGAGGAGTAGGAGCAGACAGTAGAGGGAGCGAGCTTCCCAACACCTATGTACCTACTGGATACACATACGAAATTTCAGCTTCAGATCAATTCAGAGCACTAAGATATGAGCAGAAACTTTCTGAGTAGAGAAATTACGGCAGTTTCTGGTACCCAGACAGCTATTTCGACCTATAACAAGGAAATGGCTCGATCACTTTGGGAAATTCTTACAGGACTTGCAGTACACAGCTTGATGAGCACTCCTGTGAAGTTGGGCCACCTGATTCCACACAGAACTCCAGATCTCGCTCTCCAAAGTTGCTGCTCCAGATTGAGAGCTTTTCGGACCCCCTCTACTTCAGCGGTCGCCCTGAATTACTCACTGACTCAATCGACATGAAAATTTGGAGACAGTCGTAGCCCTGCTGACAGTGACCACAGCCACGAAGTTTTGAAGCAATTTCCTCGATTCTGCTGAAAATGACACTCAAAACCCCAAATTGAACAGAAGTGCTTCAGTTTTGACACAAATCGAACTTCAATCAGCCATAACTCCTTGTTTATTGCCTCAAATCGATCAAAATTTTCGCTGACAGTGCTTGGCTCGACGAGCTCTATCTCCCCATGCTCTCAGATTTCGAAGTGCCCTCACAAATTGCTCGAACTCCCCTCTAGAGCTCTGTTTCTAAATTTAGAGTTTAACAAAAGACAAAAACAGACCAATAGGAGTTCATAGCTCCACTTGGTTGTCCTTTAGTACCCTAAACCACGTGGCAACTTAGTTTTACCCATAGGCTACCACGTCAAGCTCCCTAGAGTGCCAACGTAAAACTTAAACTACCTAAAACGACACGCAGTCCCAAAAAATACTTAAATCAGCTAGAAAGCGTGCATGGGCGACACGCAAATACAACCCATGAGCTTAAACCCTATCAACATGGTAATCAACCTACTAAGACTCAAAATATATAACATCGTCCAAAAACGGACTTCTCTGAGGTCTTAACTTTACTCAGAAAGACTAATGCCTGACGGAGAAGTGAATCATTTACTATGTGAAATGATTCACATCACGACATCCACCCCCTCCAAACCTGCACATCCTCCGGTATGTGCCAATCTCCTCAGTCTTCTGTTTGATCTTCATCATCATCGCTCTCCTCCGCCTCAGTCTCTTCAGACACAGGGACATCTTCGTCTCTTGTTGTCCTCTGCTCTGACTCCAGAAAGTTGAGTAACTCAACTGACCCTCCGCGTCTCTTGAACAATTTCACACGTTTGCCAGCCACAGATAGCTTCAAAAGAGTACCATCCAACTCACGCAAGCTATAAGTGGCATTCTCATACACATCTAGCACAACATAAGGCCCGAACCATCTTCGAGAGAACTTACGGAGTGTAGAATGCTGATTCTCCAACGTGCTATCATATACCAGAACCCAGTCACCAACACGTATTGGCTTCGGTCGTAATCGGTGAGTCTTGTCAAAACGTTCCTTGTTTTTGACTTGAGCCACCTTCAGCCTCTCTTGCGCATCAGCAAGATCCTCCTCCCTTCGCTCCAACTGCCTAATACGTAAAGCAAGGAGTGAAGCACGATCTATACCATCTTCCCACGGTAGTGTAGCCCACGTGGGAAAGTACTCCTCAGCAGGCATGATCGGTTTCTGCCCCAGCATAAGCTCAACTGGCATATAGCCAGTCGTAGTACAGTGTGTAGTCCTATCAGCCCACAAAGCAAACGGAAGTAGTCTCGGCCATTCTCTCGGCCTACCATCACATGCTTTCACTAAAGCGTGAACAATAGAAGGGTGTCCTCGTTCGCTCTTACCAATGCCCTCTGGATTCATAGCAGTAGTAAGTCGAAGCTTTACTCCATAACGAGCAAAAAACTCCTTCACTTCAGCGCCTCTCAACTCTCCTCTATCTGCACGTAATCTCCCAACCGATCCATAACGACAGATGATATCTTCAAGAACGAACCTGCAGATATTCTCTGTAGTCTTCGTCCGTAGTGCTCGTCCCTCCACATAGTTGGAGAGATCCTCTCGAGCCAACACCAAGTAACGCATCCCCCATAACCCCGGTGGCATCATCACAAGATCAAGAACCCACTGAAAATGAATACTAGGTGGATAGGTAGGTACAAGTCCATCTCTGTAACGGACCTTAGAGTAGAACTGGCAGTGTAGACACGACCCAACAAAGTCCACCACGTCTTGATACAAACCCTTCCACCAATAACGCTCCTTCATCTTCGTGTAAGTAGCCCATACTCCACGGTGTCCAGCCCACAAGGTGTCATGAAACTCTTTCAGCAGATTCAGCTTCGTCGGTTGATCATCCACCACTCTAGCAAGCATCCCGTCTCTTCTCTTCGGACGTTTCCACAGATAACCTTCACGTAGAAGGTAGCTGTACGCCTTCCGTCTGATCTCCTTGAACTCTGCATCACTCCATCCTTCTCTCCTGGATAACGAACTCAAATAAAATCCAATATCACGGAACTTTTCTGAGTAGAACCCCTCATTGAACGGCAGTGGTTCCAAGTCTGAAGTCTGCTGACCAACTTGGCACCAAACGTCTCTCTTCTCTTCATTCTCCACCTCTGCAAACATCTCATCCTCATCTGTATAATGAGCCCTAGACAACATATCTGCAACTAGATTGTCTTTCCCTGCTATATGCTTTAGCTCAGGGTTCAGACTCCGGACATAAGCAATCCATCGTAGCATTGCTATGTCTGGTGTATTGCAGTTTGCTATCATACCCAACAAAGGCAAACAATCGGTTTCTAGTATCACACGAGCTCCTATCAAGAACTCTCGATCTACCTTCATAGCAGTAACAGCTCCCCACAACTCACGCTTCACTTGAGGATAGTTACGCTGTCTATCTGTTAAGATCCGAGCTCCAAACCTTGAAACAAACCGCACACCTTCTGCATCTTCTTGGCCAACGGCCCATCCAATCGCCTTTGGACTCGTATCAACAGTCAGTACCACAGGTCTCCCGCTCTCGTAGCTAAGCCTCCTTAGTATAGGTGGAGACTTCAGAATCTCCTTCAGCTGCTCCATCGTCTCATGATGTTCTTGCCGCCAAGTAAACCTCCTTCCCTTTCTCAGAAGTGCATACAGAGGCTCGGCAATGTGTGCATAATGAGGGATACTCACACGAAAGAACACACAAGCTCCCAAGAACCGCCGAACCTCAGTGATATTGGTGCAGTCAGCTATCCTTGCTATAGCATCTACCTTCTCTGGGTTCGGACGTCTCCCAAAAGTACCACACAGATGACCCACCACCACAATCTCTGACATACCAAAACGAGATTTGGTACCTGATAGAGTGAGGTGTACCGCCTCCAAACGCATCAGAATCTTCTCCACATCCCGAATGTGGTCTGCAACGAACTTTCTGCATCCATCAGAAGTCACAGCTTCGTCTTTGTCTTCCACCGGACAGCCCTTCATGGGAATATCATCCAAAAACGGGATAGTGACCTCAGGTACAAACTCTCGTAACACCTTATGCATCGCATTCTGCATATGGGCTACTGAGTTTGTCGCACCCTGAGGAAGAGTACACATCCGCATCAAACCCAAAGGTGTACGCATGGTAGTCAAGTCTCTACTCTCCAAAGCAAGCTGAAACTGATCATAACCTGAAAACAGATCTCCAATAGAATAGATTGACCTGCCAGCAAACGCCTCAGCTACTTCATCAACCACAGGTCCTGTTCCAACGTTTCGAATCGTGATGTTGTTGGCAGGCTGCAAGTCTTGGATAAAGCGCAGAGCTCCTGTCTTCTTAGGTACTGTGAACCATCGGCTAGAGTACGGAGCCATAGATGGTTCAAGAATACCCATCCGCATCCTCTCCTTCAGTAACTCAATCACCTTCGATAGCAAGGCACGAGGGACTGGAATCGGCTTCAAGTCCCAAGGTACGTGAGGAACAGTGAAGATAACCATCGGAGCTATCACACTAGGATCCACACAACCTATCTCCTCAGCCGAGAAAGAAAATGCCTTACCATGGCTAATTATCATCTGTTCAAAAGCTCGTTTCTCCTCTTCAGTCAAGAAGCCACCCCCTCCTATCTGGAGCTGCTCGAGTGTCTCCTGAGTAAACTTGTGTCCTACCTGTGTAGGATCTCTAAGCACAGGCTCAGCAGCCGCTAACTCCATCTGCTGCTGAGAATCAACAGGTAATTGGGTCGCCACAGGTCTCACCTTCCTCGCTACAGCTTTATACTTGGCGTGTACTTCCGCTTCCTGATGTAAGCCACACCAACAGACTGCATCCTTCCATCCATTCTCCAATCTCGGATGAGGACGATATCGCAAGTACGAGATAATTTCCTCATAGACTTCACGAGAATGGATGGGGATCACCACCCTACCTCCCATCTGTTCCATCAACCTATCTACACCATCCAGCCAACGAACAAAAGACTGCACACCTACAAACTCCTCATAAACACCAGAAATCATCTCATCTTCCTTCAGAACTCCTGTACAACGCAGATTTGCTGCACACCTCTCCATCTGCCTTCTACTCTTCTCAGTCAAATCCTCCATCCGTGTGAACTCACTCCAATCATCAGAACTGAAAGCCATCAACCCAGATTTCCAACTATGCACAGTGCAACTACTTTCTGAATCTTGAGCAGCCTTTCCATCAACCTCCTGTGATCCCTCAGGCTGCTCAAGCGGGATCATAGTAAAAGTAGATCCATCACTCTCGCTATCCCGTCCTACGAGAGTGGTTTCAAAAAACCCTTACCCCTACAGATAGGAGAATCCCTCAAGGTTTGACGATTTCGTTCGTGGTTCGTACGGACGGTCAGAAACTGCACAGAACGTCTATCATCTGGACTACGAATCCTAGCATAATGAGATCCATCATCCATCACCTTGGTCTCCATTCGAACCGCAGTGATATAAGGTTGACCAAGAATCACAGGATATGAAGCAGAAGATTGCACGAAGAAATGTTGATCCACATCCACATCACCTATCTTCACCTTCACGTTAGGACAAGCGCCGTATAGCTCACCTTTCTGGTTGTTTGCAGCACGTAACACCCAACCATGGTTTAGCTCGATAGGCCACTGACCCCTCTCGTACACCTCCCGTGACATGATGTTGATCTCAGATCCGTGATCAACTAAAGCAGCAACAGGTTCAGCCAAACTTCCAAGACGAACTCGCGTAGCAGTTGTGGCACGAGCCCAATGTCTCTTTCTGAAATCACTTTCACTAGCTGGACTCTCCTCACCAGCTTCCTCATCGTTGAACTCAATAGTGTCGGTACCAGCAACCAACGCTTCTTGCTGGTATCTCTTGTCATCAACTTCCTGAAAATGCACCTTTCCAAACTCTGCATCATTCAGAGAAGCTCCTACTACATCTATCATCTGACTCTCTACCTGCTCGGACATCACCTGTCTCTTTCGCTTGATGATGTCGATGATCAGTTCGTGAAACTCCCTCTTTGCAATACCAAGAACTTCTCGAAGAGAAAACTCGATTCGCGCATCCAGTATCCTCTGCTCCAAGATACTCTTCAGATCAGTAGAAGTTTCAATATCAGCTGCCAACTTGTAAGCCGGTCCCTTCCCCTTCTCTTGGGCAGTAAACCGCCTACCAGCAGTCGTTGGCTCCTGCTGGGATCTCTGCACATCCTCCATAGGACCTGGCGCAGGTGGAGGAGCTGCAGAAGTAGACGGGATGTCTTCAGGAAGAGCCGCTCGTCTCCTTGTGACTCTCCGTCTATCCCCAATCTCCTCAGGAACTCCAGTATCAAGTTCAGAGGCTTCTCGTCGCCTCTTCTCCTCCACAGAAGCATCTTGCCAATGAACGTGTTTATCTACATCCAAGAATGCTCTGATAGAAGCAGCATCTACAGGATCTCCCCATCCTGTGACCCTACGAATAGACTCGGCTCCCCTCTTCAGTACTTCAGAAGGAACGGGGGCAATACTCTTCTCAGCAGTCCTATCTAGCAACGTAGGACTAGAAGAAACCTCAATATGTCCAGCATATACATCAGGATTTACCGGTGGTGCCATCAATGCATGAACAGTTGCCGCCGCAGCAATCTGAGGTAGACTCCTCATGCCTCCTCGCCCAAACTGCGTGTTCAACGGCTCTCCAGTAGAAGAAAGGTGCAGCCTACCGTTCTGATAGCGAACTACACCATCTCGCAAAGCAGCTGTGAGCTCTTGACAGTCTCCTCGGAAGTGATCAGGACTGTCACACCAAATACACCTACGGACAGGAGCACCTCCTGGACGTGCAGCAGTAGGCGCCGGTGGCTGCTCTCTCTGCAATCCAGCTAGCTCTACCTTCAGCTCTCGCATCTGCCGAATCAGGTCTTCAATCTGATTCTGTTGACCATGGTTCTCCGCAGGTCTCTGAACAGGTGCCCTTTGTGCTGGAGCTGACACAACTGGCATCAAAGGAACTGCAGCTGGGACAACAGGTCTGGGAGCAGGGGCCAAAGGTTGCTGTACTTGAGGAGCAGCATAAGGTGGAGTGACCACTTCTGCAAGCGGACGTCCTCCCACAGCCACTCTTCCCCTCCTCTGCCTTGTCAGTACAGCCACAGCATCCTCAACTCTCCCCCAATCCATAGTAACACCTCCCTCAGCAGATCGATCGGTCAACATAAAACATAACCGATCTGCCGTAGCATCATCGGTAGCTTGTAGGAAAAACTCTGTTTTCCTAGCATCTAGGGTGATTCGCTCTAGAGTTGAAAGTTGTCGGTATCTCCGATCAAACTCTCTCAGCAACTCACTCAGGCTCATAATACGACCAGGTTGCTGCTCAACCCAGTCTAGAAATGTCCTTCTAGTAACTCTCTCTGAATCCTCCTCAAGAAACTCCTCTCGAAGAGATCGCTCAAAACTCATCCAGACTCCAAGATTTCTTCTCTGTACATCCCTAACTTGGTCCCGCAACTCAGGAATGACAGCTAACTCAAAACTTGCTATCATCTCAGCATCAGTAACCCTAACCAGCTCCATCTCTCCTCTATACTCACGCAGATATCTAGAAATATCTCTACCTTCAAACCTTCCACACCTATTCACTATTGCTTGCAAAGCCTTGGTGGATTTTAACTCACCCCCTCCAACGATCGGATGCTGTTGAACCAGGGCCGCAAGCGTCTTCAAGATCTCAGCCGTGTCCAGACCAGATGCAGATGTCGATGTAGAAGACGCAGGTGCAGTTGACGGTGCAGCAGTAGACGTTGATGCTCCAGCCCCAGAGGCAGCAGCAGCAGCTCCGCTCTTGCGATCCATCTCTTCTCCTTGTAGCAACTCAACCTTCTCAATCAATCACCCCAAGAGCTCTCAGTGGAAGCACCAGATGTCAGGTTGAGAGTCTTCCTGGGAAGGGCGAACCTTCTGGCTGTGATATGAGCTTGAAGGCTGTGTTCAATCTACTCAGGGAAGCGCTGGACTTCAGGCTGTGGCTGGTTTACTCACATGATAGGCTTCAGGTCTCAAGGTGATACTGAAAAACACTCATATAGGTCTCCAGGCCCTTCAGATATGTTCAGGAAGCAAAGTTCAGGCTTAACTAGCAATGCTAAGATCAGATGGCGAACTTTGACACTCAGGATTGAGAAATATGTGAAGGTTCAGGCTTCAGAACTCCTCCTACATGTAAACAAGGTTCTACTGGATACACATACGAAATTTCAGCTTCAGATCAATTCAGAGCACTAAGATATGAGCAGAAACTTTCTGAGTAGAGAAATTACGGCAGTTTCTGGTACCCAGACAGCTATTTCGACCTATAACAAGGAAATGGCTCGATCACTTTGGGAAATTCTTACAGGACTTGCAGTACACAGCTTGATGAGCACTCCTGTGAAGTTGGGCCACCTGATTCCACACAGAACTCCAGATCTCGCTCTCCAAAGTTGCTGCTCCAGATTGAGAGCTTTTCGGACCCCCTCTACTTCAGCGGTCGCCCTGAATTACTCACTGACTCAATCGACATGAAAATTTGGAGACAGTCGTAGCCCTGCTGACAGTGAACACAGCCACGAAGTTTTGAAGCAATTTCCTCGATTCTGCTGAAAATGACACTCAAAACCCCAAATTGAACAGAAGTGCTTCAGTTTTGACACAAATCGAACTTCAATCAGCCATAACTCCTTGTTTATTGCCTCAAATCGATCAAAATTTTCGCTGACAGTGCTTGGCTCGACGAGCTCTATCTCCCCATGCTCTCAGATTTCGAAGTGCCCTCACAAATTGCTCGAACTCCCCTCTAGAGCTCTGTTTCTAAATTTAGAGTTTAACAAAAGACAAAAACAGACCAATAGGAGTTCATAGCTCCACTTGGTTGTCCTTTAGTACCCTAAACCACGTGGCAACTTAGTTTTACCCATAGGCTACCACGTCAAGCTCCCTAGAGTGCCAACGTAAAACTTAAACTACCTAAAACGACACGCAGTCCCAAAAAATACTTAAATCAGCTAGAAAGCGTGCATGGGCGACACGCAAATACAACCCATGAGCTTAAACCCTATCAACATGGTAATCAACCTACTAAGACTCAAAATATATAACATCGTCCAAAAACGGACTTCTCTGAGGTCTTAACTTTACTCAGAAAGACTAATGCCTGACGGAGAAGTGAATCATTTACTATGTGAAATGATTCACATCACGACAACGTACGGACGATCATATGGATAAGAGATCCCAGAAGACAGAGTAGTCGGAGCAGCGAAGAGAAGAAGAAAGAAGCCTTCTTCCCGCAACAGAAGACGACATCCTCGAGTAGAAGACGGTGCAACAGTACTCACGTTTGTTGTCTTCTTCCCCAAACTATTACAAGCAGGGATGGCTTGTTAGTCAAGATCCGGACTAGAAGCCTGTCGGAATCTTAATTTCTCCTTTTCATCTTGTTTTCTCTTGTTTGGATTTTCTCTTCTTCCCCATCTTCTCTCATCTTCCCCGTCTTCTTACCTTCTAGTGAGCTTCCGATACTTCTATTGAGCTTCCGTGAAGGTGAATGTCGTTGTAGTGCTGCAGGAAGACCATTTCTGTAGGCAGAAGCCTGGGAAGGCTACAAGGGGCATACACCCTGTGATTAATCTAACCCGTTGGAATGTGAGTGTGAGAGTAAGGTGTAACAGCCGTGCTAGTCGACTTCAGCGAAGCAAGACAGTCTTCTGGAGGTACAGGAAGCCGAGTGGAACCCCCAGAAGCCAGGATCGCTTTGCGAAGACGGTACTGAGAAGATCGGAAGAAGCGACCTGGAAGCAGGAAGATCGTCTTCCCGAGCTTCTCTGTGAATAGATGTGTGATATTTTAGTTAGTAATTGTTTGTTTAGGTCCAGAGCACCTTTTTGCGTGTCTGCAAGACGCGTGGTTTTGTGAGAAGACGGGATTTCTAGGCAAAACCCGTGTGTTTGTGTGTTTGAACAGATCAATGAACTTAGAGCAGCGTTACTTGTGCAAATCCTCTGTGGGAACGATATCTTGTATACTAAATGGGCAAAAGGAGTAATCCTGCGACATTACATATAGTGAGCACCATTTTTGGCGCCGCTGCTGGAGATTTCATCTTAACTTCTTTTCTAAGCCTCCTGGATCTGTGTGCCAGTAGTTAGTTTCATTTCAAACTAACTTCGATTGTAGTTGAATGTGTTGTGGGACTCTATCTTGTTAGAAGACAGGAACCGCAACCAGAAGCCGAAAGAGATACATCAGGTAGAGTTGGAAGAAGCCGCTTCCCTGCTTCCAAGAGCTTCTTGGAAGACTCGATCTTGGAAGATTGCAGTAAGTGCAACGAGAAGCAAGAGAAGAAGACGTTCTGAACCTGTGATCGGTTGTTCAGTCATTCAGTCTATCGGATCTAGTGGTAGAAGAAGAGAGACATCTGTTCTCAGTACTCTGATGGATGCCTCCACCAGAGGAAGAAGCAGAAAACGCACGGGTAAAGATCCTGAGTGGGTAAATTCACCCCAGCGAACCGCTTCTAGAGAGCAGCGAATATCCCTGAGACACCAAAGGAAAGAAGAAGAGCTCAGGAAGATCCGATCAGTAGAGTTGGAAGAGCTTTCCATCTCGAGCATAATCTTTGGAGAAGACAGAAGCCAACCGGGTGATCACGTGTATAAAGTAGATTTCGGTACTGGTTACTCGGAAGACGTCTTCCCAAGTGCAGAAGAAGCTTCTCAAGGTGAAGAAAGATTGGAGGAGATTGTTCTAGACGTCTCGGAAGATAGCAGTGACAGTAGTTCTGACTCAGAAGACGACCTTCGTGATTTAGACAGGCCTGGACCTTCGAGAAGACCATCTCCACCACCTGGACCTGAGGGAGGAAGAAGTTGGCAGTCGCACCAGCCGGCAATCGACATGGCTTTCCACACTCGGCAGAAGTACCATCCGTACGACGATGATGCTGACGCGGACGACTTCATCACGATGTTCGAGACTGTAAAAACCCAGAGAAACACAAAGTATCGGAAATAGTAAATAAAGGATCGTTCCCACGAAGATACAGTTAACAATTACACAAAACACAGTACTACAACGTCACAATGATAATTCAAATGGTTTTCTGTTATTCTCACGGAATTGAATAATATCCGGATGAGAGTTAAGTCTGATAAGAAACCAAACCCAAGTACAAACCTGATAAATCGAATACAAACAACAATGAAATAGTTCTTTGATCAGGGACCCTTCCGACAAACATACAAAAGATTGAGAAGACAGATGTGAATGAATGAATAAGGTAAAATACTACTGAAATGTTACTAGTCTTCTTCTGAAAAGACAGAAGAATACTGATTTCACATCAAGGTTCCAAGGAATAAGTCCCTACTCTTCCTAAGGAATGTTCTTCCAACTAAATCCTCATGCTTAAGAATCCCACTTATTTGAAGAAGCCAAACTTAAGATGAAGCCACCATCATCCAAACTCTCCTTACAATTTAACTTATGCTCTTCCACTTCACAGTAACTGATTTGTTCTCAGATCTTCGTTCAAAAGCTCTTCACGAAGATTACAGTCTCAACTTCGGCCGAAGGCTCTTCAAAGTTCCTACACCGAAGTCTCTTCTTTCAAGTCTAAGGGCGAGGATCTTCGTCAATCAGAAAATTACACCTGCGACAGTAAACACCGAATATTCGGAGGAAAATATCTTCGTCCAAAGCATTCACAACATCGCTCCGCACTTTTGGGAAATAGAAATAAATTAATAAAGAACTGAAAACATGGAAAAGGCACGAGGACTGTGGATCGCGCTGCTTATATACTACTTCGTCCTAACCTAACTGTTTTTCTAACTGCGCTAACTGTCTAACTTCCTAAGAAGGCGGAAGATCTTCGCTACCCTACGATCATCTTCATCTTCACAGTAACTAACTTCCTAAGCCTAACTGTGCTCTAAACTCCTCTAACTGAACTTCCACGTTCGCTCGCATCTCGCCAATCTCCCTATCTACTTTCTGTCTAAGTCGAGAAAGGCGCGCTTTCACACCGTCGGGATTCGTCTCCGCTTGCACTACCTCCGCCTTCAACGCCCGAAGAAGACCAAGCTCGTCCACATCTAACCCCGAAGTCACGTACGCGGACAACACCGGCATCAACTTCTTCCGAAGGTCTTCGGAGTCAGTCACCTTCGTCTTCAAATCTTCGTTCTCTTTTGTGAGTTCTGCAACTGTAGCCTGGAATTCGCCTCGGCTTCGCTGTAACTCAGCTACTACGTTGTAATGAGGGCTCACCACTGAGACAACCCTCTTAGTTTGTTCTGCCGCCACCTTGCGTAGTTCAGATGGTCGTTCGACTTCGGGCGAAGAGACTTCGGCCCGCACCTTCCCCAGCCCCTCTTGGCTAGGTTCCACCTCCTTGGCTTGCTTACTCAGTTCCTTACTGAGTAGTACCCTTACTTCTTCGGAGATGTCCGCAGGTAATGTTCCTGAGGTCTTCTTCTTTCTCTGATCTTCTTGACGATCATCTGTCCGTGCCGATGTCGTCTTTTTCTCTACAACTTCGCGCACTTGTTCCTTCAAAGTTTTGTGCGCTTTCTTCTCTTTCTTCTGTTGCTTCCGCTCAGACTTTTTAAGGTCCTTCGCCTCTTGAGTTGCAGCTTCTGCTAGTGTCTCCCCCTTCCGAAGTAGTTTCTTCCCACTTCGAGTCTCCACTTTGTTCACCAGCATCTCCTCGTCTTCTGGCCAACCATTTCCATCTTCTTTTGACAGAGTACAAGCTTTCAGATCATCGACCAATTCGACCATGTTTACTCCTGCATCTGATCGTTGTTGGTTGAGTGGCGGTTGAAATCTGACTCCGGTCTTCTGGATTGGTTCATTCGTACAGTCCGAAGCTCCATGACCGGGTTTTCCACACTTTCCACATAATGGCATGTATCCCACTTGTTTCTTTGGGTGAGGACAAGAAGGAGCCCAGTGACCTGTAGCGCCACAATTAAAACATGATGTACCAAGAGACGGTGGTCTTTCCTGGTAACCTGCAGGGGCAAACTTTCGTTGGGTAACGTTAGTTGCCATCTGTCTAGGTACAAAACGTTGAATATGTACCGGGGGAATGGGCGTGAATTGTTGAGGCTGAGTGGGTATCATGGCTCCATCTTGAGCTTGTACTCCATAGACCCCGTCTTCACACTCTACAAAGTAATTGGGTTCGTATAATGGCGCCCACTCCACTGCATGGGTGTTATAGGATGATTTACCGTTGAAACATTCCGTATTGGCATGTCCAGGTTTACCACAGTTAGTACACCACAAATTTGGACGTGAAGTAGTTGGCGATTTTCGCCTCTCGGGCGTTCTGACCAGTTGCACTTTGAGGTCTTCGAACTTCTTAAGAAGATCATCAAGAGCAGTGTCCTTAGATGGCTGTGTCCTCCTCACCATCGGAAGTCTGGATTTCGTCATTCTTTTCCGCTTCTTATGCTTTTCCTCTTCGTCCGAAGATGAGGTATCTTCATCTTCTGATGTTGAGCTTTCGTCTGAAGACTCTTCTGAGGATTCTCCCGAAGATGAGAATTTTCGGTGTTTCCGTTTTGACTTCTTCTTCTTCTTCTTCTCATCCTTTGCACTCTTCTTCGATTTTCTGAAATCCTTCTTCTTTCTCGACTCTGAAGCTTTTTCACGATCTCTGCTGAGGATGTTGGAGGATTCGTAATTCTCAGCAGAATCAATGGCTCGTTCCAATGTTGACGTATCAAACCGTCTTACCCACGTTTGTTGCTTTGAGGGTAACCCCTTCACAAACCATTCTACTGCCTGTGCCGGAGTGTACGCTGGGTGTGTTCCATTGGCAGGTAATCTATCCAAAATTCCATAGAATCTTTGGACGTAGCTTTTCAAGGACTCTTTCCTCTTACGTTTGACGCTATTTACCTTATGTAACACATGCCTGTTATAATTCAGTTCTCGGAATCTCTTTAGGAATTCGTTCTTCATTAGATCCCAAGTAGATAAGATCGCGGGAGTTAGATTGGCATGACTGTACCATTTTCCGGCTGCATGTTTCAACAAGCTGGGAAAAATCCTCGTACGATCCGGATCATTATCTTCTTTATTTGCGTGAGATACCGCTTCAAATTGCTTGACAAATGAGTCGGCACTCTCTCCATCTCCATCACTGTCCGAATCGTCACCGCCGAATTTTGGATAATTTTGGCGAGTGAAAGGTGGTGCCCCTGACGGAAGTGGTACTCCTGTCATTGTATGCGGTAGTGTGGAAGGTGGGACTGTTGTCTGATGTACTTGTCCTTGTCTTGTTGGTACCGTTAAGTTTGAAATCCTCACTGATCCTGCGTTCGACAAATTGCTTATTGGTCGAAGTGTCAGCTTGGCAAGAGCATTCACCACCGTTGTTCCCTCTTGGATGTTTGGGGAGTTCACTTCGGGCAAAGTAACTTCGGCCGAAGGCTCTTCAACTGAGTGAACATTTCCTCGTCTTACTTCATGTTCTCTTTTGGGTGAAGACGAGGTAGAGGCCTCTTGACTTCGTATCTTAAAGAGTGATACTCCTGGAGTACCCTGTGGTCTAAGGTTTGGGATTTGAAGAGCAGGTGATCCCAATGGTAATAATTCTCGAATTAATTCTTGTCCTCTTTGTTTCTTCAAGAGGTCTACAAAGCTTGTGATTTCCGGCCCATGTCTGACGATCAGCTCCAAGGCCGCTTCCGCGTCAGGATTTGGATCTTCCGCAAGAGTTGTCAAAATATTGGATTCTGTCTGTGCTGATCCTGAAGATGAAGACGAAGATGAAGATTGAAACAACTCCACTCTTCGAAGTGAAGGTGATCCTTCTCTATCTGACTCCTCTTCTTCTGCTTGAATACCTTCTTCTTTTCTTGTTGATTCAAACAGAGATTCATGAAAATTTGTGGTCCTTGAAGGAAATGGTAACCATGATACGTCTTTAGGTGAACTCTCTCCACTTCTTACGCTCGAGTATGGAGATTCGATATCTCCCTTCTTCTTCCAGTATGTGCGCTCGTCTTTCTCGTAACGTGTTCGTGGTGAAATAGGTACTGAACTTCTTTCAAGCGGAGATGAAGTTCCTTCGGAGAGATTTTTCACTTCTTGCCACTTCTGAGCTGCTTGACGTCTTCGCTCCCTCGTTGCCTCCTTCTGGCATTGGACTTCTTCCAACAATTGTTCTCGGACCAATCTTCTTTTCAGCGCTCGCCTGGTCCTTCCCGTCCTCTGATCTTCGTCAGAAGGCGCTCGTGCTCCCCCCGACATACATGTCGACGGTTACAACTTACTGAATTCAAAGTAAAAGTTAAATCTGTATCCCCGGCAGCGGCGCCAAAAGTTTTAATGTTTCTATATGTAACAACCCAGAGAAACACAAAGTATCGGAAATAGTAAATAAAGGATCGTTCCCACGAAGATACAGTTAACAATTACACAAAACACAGTACTACAACGTCACAATGATAATTCAAATGGTTTTCTGTTATTCTCACGGAATTGAATAATATCCGGATGAGAGTTAAGTCTGATAAGAAACCAAACCCAAGTACAAACCTGATAAATCGAATACAAACAACAATGAAATAGTTCTTTGATCAGGGACCCTTCCGACAAACATACAAAAGATTGAGAAGACAGATGTGAATGAATGAATAAGGTAAAATACTACTGAAATGTTACTAGTCTTCTTCTGAAAAGACAGAAGAATACTGATTTCACATCAAGGTTCCAAGGAATAAGTCCCTACTCTTCCTAAGGAATGTTCTTCCAACTAAATCCTCATGCTTAAGAATCCCACTTATTTGAAGAAGCCAAACTTAAGATGAAGCCACCATCATCCAAACTCTCCTTACAATTTAACTTATGCTCTTCCACTTCACAGTAACTGATTTGTTCTCAGATCTTCGTTCAAAAGCTCTTCACGAAGATTACAGTCTCAACTTCGGCCGAAGGCTCTTCAAAGTTCCTACACCGAAGTCTCTTCTTTCAAGTCTAAGGGCGAGGATCTTCGTCAATCAGAAAATTACACCTGCGACAGTAAACACCGAATATTCGGAGGAAAATATCTTCGTCCAAAGCATTCACAACATCGCTCCGCACTTTTGGGAAATAGAAATAAATTAATAAAGAACTGAAAACATGGAAAAGGCACGAGGACTGTGGATCGCGCTGCTTATATACTACTTCGTCCTAACCTAACTGTTTTTCTAACTGCGCTAACTGTCTAACTTCCTAAGAAGGCGGAAGATCTTCGCTACCCTACGATCATCTTCATCTTCACAGTAACTAACTTCCTAAGCCTAACTGTGCTCTAAACTCCTCTAACTGAACTTCCACGTTCGCTCGCATCTCGCCAATCTCCCTATCTACTTTCTGTCTAAGTCGAGAAAGGCGCGCTTTCACACCGTCGGGATTCGTCTCCGCTTGCACTACCTCCGCCTTCAACGCCCGAAGAAGACCAAGCTCGTCCACATCTAACCCCGAAGTCACGTACGCGGACAACACCGGCATCAACTTCTTCCGAAGGTCTTCGGAGTCAGTCACCTTCGTCTTCAAATCTTCGTTCTCTTTTGTGAGTTCTGCAACTGTAGCCTGGAATTCGCCTCGGCTTCGCTGTAACTCAGCTACTTGGTCAGATAACTCCTTTATGCGGTCGGCGAAGCTCTTCGTCGACACCTTCAACTCTTCATCCTTACTGATCAAAGCAGTCCTCGCTTCTTCGTATTGGCGCCGAAGATCTTCTAGCTCCTTCTCCGATTCCAACCTTATCTTCGTCGCATTCCGGGCTTCTTCGCGAAGATTGTTCTTCTCCTGCTGCCAAGTTCTCCTACTGAAATGTAACTCCGCCAACATCTCTGGAAATGTCACCTTCCGCTGCACTTCCTTCTCGTAATCCTCCTTGTTGTCTTCAAGAAGTCGGAGGATCGGGACGACTACCTCTTCGCCATAGTTCATCGCCTGTCTAAAGAGATCGACCTTGCTCAATGTTGTTCCGGCCGAAGTGCCTTCACCGCAGACAGCTTCACCTTCAATCTTTGCTCCTGAACTACTCAGGTCCACTGTTTCCTTCTTCGTGCCCTTTACCTTCTTTCGGGCCTTCGGTTTCTCCATGGGCGAAGTTGGAAGAGGCTTCTTCCTCTTGCTACGTCTCTTCTCTTCGTCTTCGACCGTTGCTTGAACAGTCGCTGCCTGCTGCTCCTCTTGAGTATCTTCGGCCATTGCCTTCGGTGAAGATCCCAGTTGCTGAATGTCTTCGGTTTGTCCCTCTTCGACCTGACGAGCGGGTGATGCAAAATCTTGTTCTTCGTCTTCACCGAAGCCCAACTGTTTAGCTTCATTCTCCTTCAGCCACCCCATACCGAAGTAGAAGATGCTGACAAATCCTCCCAGATACACATAGTCCTGCTTCTTAAACAGCCGTTGGACCTCATCGTGGAATATCTTCGCCCAGTAAGCTCGTCTTCCGGCGAAGAGGTGTTCGAAGAAGCATACCTTCCAAGTCGACAGGTAAGTTGTTCTTCGGGGGCTCAAAATCAGCATGATGGCCTCCGCAATCTTCCTCTTCACGGGATCCTTGTACTCGGACAACTTGTAGCCATTCGTCTGGTGCATCGGACTCTCGAAGAGCTCGCCGTAGTTCTGGTCCTCCTTGACCAAGTGCTTCATCGACGCATTGTCGAAGAGCATGTCACCCTTCGTCCCAGCTTCATCCAGCAGAACCTTCTCCCAGTTCTCGACAGTCCAGTTGCCAGGTCGCGCATATAGTTCTTTGCCTCCATGGTCTTCACACATCCGAATCTGGCTAATGAACTTGCCAGACACCTTCGTCCATCCTCCCAGGGTTAGGAAGCTAAGACCTATCTCCTTCAGCTTCGGCCGAAGGCGCACTAACTCCTCTTGGTCTAACTCAAAGGCTCTAATCCGTGGTAACTTCGTCACGATAGACATCGTGATCAGACGAAGATTGCTAGCTGGCTGAGATGAACTTTGTCTAAAACTGCTTGTCTTCGCTCAAGTTAACCTTCGCCCCAACCTGATTGTCTTCGCCTAATTTGAAAATCTTCGCTCAAATCGATCGTGCGCAAGTGAGGATTAGGGTGAGCGCTAAGAGAGAATGTGAGAAATGAGTCAATTCTCCTAGTATATAGGTCGGTTCAAACTCTCACACGTGCCGAAGTCGCCTCTGATTGGTTGTCCCCTGACCTGATAAGGGCATGCGCAATCTCATCTTCGCCCACGCCGCTTATCGTTCCTGTTCCTTTCTGGGTAGATAGTTCGTCTTCGCTCAGACCATTCGTGAAGAGAATGTTCTGACGATATACGTTCTGGTCTTTCCTGGAAAGGTCTTCTCCCGAAGATCTTCGTCGAAAGTTCTCCTCTTCTTCCGAAGACTCTTCTTCAGAAGTCTCTTTTTTTACTAAAACTAAGCTATTTCTTCTTCTAACTTCATTATTTCTTCTACAAACTCCTATATTTCAAGCTTCTTCTATCAAAAATTGAAAAAGTGGGCTCTACATACTTCTCCCCCCAGATGTGAGCGACCCCGCGAACACGTCAAGAATAGTATCGCTTGATTCTTCCACCGTTTACTCGAGTAGCGAAAAGATTTCCTTCAAGGTCTTTAAGTTGGACTGAACCGTTACCATAACATTGTTCGACTATGTATGGTCCCATCCATCGTAGCTGTAACTTACCTGGAAACTTAATATGTCTGCTATCATATAGCAAGACCAAGTCTCCATCGTTCACTTCTACTTTTCTTAACCTCTTATCATATACTTCCTTCCGCTTCTCTTGTATGTCCTTAGTTAACTCCAGAGATGCTTCGCGATCTTCTTCCAGTGCCATCAAACTTTGCAACCTGATGAGCTGACTATCTTCTGCAGACAGTCTATCCTCTGACAGAATCCTGTAAGTAGGGGTTTCAAACTCAATAGGCATAATGGGATGCATTCCATACGCCAAGAAGAATGGTGTTTGTCGTGTTGTTATCTTCTCTGTATTTCTGAATGTCCAAAGTGCTGCATCCAACTTGGTGTCCCAATCGTAAGCATGATTGACAGTAACTTTGTTCAGAATCTTGCACAGTAATCCATTGCTTTTCTCGGTAAGTCCATTCGCCTTAGGATTATATGGGGTAGTCTTCCGATGCTTGATCTGAAAGTAATCTGTCAGTGCCTCTATGGTATTGTTCAAAAAGTGTGTGCCCCTATCACTCACCAGTTCCAATGGACACCCAAACCTGGTGATGATATTCTTGTGTAGAAACGCTGCCACGGTTATCGCATCATCTTTCTTTGTTGCTTCAGCTTCCACCCACTTGGTTGCATAATCTGTAGCTACCAAGATATATCTTCTGCGTGTCTTCTTCGTCGCTGGCTGAATAGGCCCCACAAAGTCAATTCCCCACTTCTCAAATGGTGCAAGGGGTAAGATAGGATGAAGTGGCCATTGAGTAGTTCGAGTAGGCTTACCCACTCGCTGGCAACTGTCACATCTCTTAATGATCGCATGCGCATCTTTGTACATGGTGGGCCACCAGTATCCTGCATCCAAGACCTTCTTCACTGTGTTACGGAGAGCATAGTGTCCTCCTGCTGGTTCCGAATGCATGGCATCTACCACTCTCCCTACTTCTTCCTCTTCCAGACATCTTCGGAGTTCATCATCGGTCCCTCTTTTGAACAGAATGCCACTCTTCAGCTCGTACGGTCCAACCTTGTGTATGAACACCGTACGCTGTTCCACATCCATTCCTTCAGGACATTGCAACGTATACAAATATCTGTATATCTCATGGTACCTACTTGTGGGAGTGACTGTGAGCTGGAAAAGTTCTTCGTCTGGAAAGTCATCTGCTACATTGTCTTGACGCTCTCCCGTCCTCAATCGAGACAAGTAGTCTGCATTCTCGTGGTGTTTCCCTGCTCGAGTTTGAACTGTGAATTTGAATTCCTGCAATAATAACATCCATCTCGCTATTCTTCCTGATAGATCAGATTTTTGCACCAGATGTTTTAGAGCATAATGATCCACATAGAAAACAAACTCGCATCCCAACAAGTAGTGTCGAAATTTCCTGACAGAATACACCATCCCTAGTGCTTCCCGCTCTGTAGTGGAGTAGTTTTTCTCTGCAGCGGATAGCTGTCTACTCGCATAGTAGATCGGATGGTCCCTCCTTTGACTGTCTTTCTGACTCAACACCACTCCAATAGCGAATGCTGAAGTATCCACATATACTTGAAAAGGTAGATTCCAATCTGGTGCCTTCATGACTGGAGCTTCAATCAACTTCGTCTTCAGCGTGTCGAAGGCCTTCTGCCTCCGTTCCTGCCAGATGTACTCAGTGGTCTTCTTCAACAATTCGGTTAGTGGTGCTGCCAAGGTTGCATAGTCTTTGATGAACCTCCGATAATAACCCACATGTCCTAAAAATCCCCGCAACTCACTAACATTTGTGGGAGGTTCCAAAGCTACTATAACTTGCACTTTGTCTACATCTACTTCAATGCCTCGCTGCGAGACTCTATGTCCTAATAAAAGTCCTTCTGACATGGCGAAGAAACACTTTTCTGGATGCAACGCCAACTGAGCATCTCTACAACGCTGAAAAACTACTGCCAAGGAATTTATGTGTTCTTCCCTTGGACCAAAAACGCAAAAGTCATCTATAAAAATTTCTAAGAATTTCCTAAGATACTCCTGAAAAATGTTCGTCATCATTCTTTGGAATGTGGCAGGAGCATTACATAAACCAAAGGGCATCTTATGATAAGCAAAAGTACCCCAATCAGTGGTAAAAGTAGTTTTGTCTTTATCTTCTTCTCTGATGGATACCTGATTGTACCCTGAAAATCCATCGAGAAAACTGTAGCACTCATGACCAGCTACCCTATCCAGAATAGAATCCGTAAAAGGTAAGGGATGGTGGTCCTTCCTAGTTGCTGCATTCAGTTTTCGAAAATCTTGACATACTCTTATTTTACCAGTTTTCTTCTTAGGAACTATCACTATAGGCGATACCCATTCACTGCTAAGGACAGGAAAAATAATGCCAGCACTTAAGTACTTGTCAATTTCGTCCTTGACTAAAAGAGAGTACTTTGGGTTCAGTCTATACTGTCTTTGCCTTACAGGTACAGAGTTTTCCAGTAGATCAATTCGATGTTGACCCCACTTCGCTGGGATACCCTTCATGTCTTCTATCTTCCAGGCGAAGACATCCTGGTAGTAAGTTAACATATCATGGTACACTTCCAATTCGGGTCCCTGTAACTTCGCTGAGATCTTCAAGATTTTCCCTTCGTCAAGAACCAAGTCCATTGTTGCTGACTTCAGTACCATTCCTTCTGTGTGGCTCACCTCTGAACTTCCTTGTCCCAACTGTGATTGCTATTCTTCCTCATTCTCATCGCATTCTCCTTCATCTTCTATCTCGTAGCATTGCAAGTAATTCACAACTATGTAAGGTCCTGCTTTTTCATTTTCCGAGCTAGTATCCGAAGATGAAGAGTCTTCGTCCGAAGTGTACCCTGAATCTGTTGAAGATGTTTCTCCCTGATGCGACATCTTTTTCCAGGATACAGAGACACTTTTCTCCTTGGGTTTCATCGGATCATTAAAGGACAGCTTCTGTTTATACCAATCAGTAATCACCTTAGCACCATACAACCAAGGTCGCCCTATGAGCACTCCATAGCCAGACTTTACCAAGGGTCTTAGTACAATATAGGTAAGTTTGAAGATTATCCCTCCAATGGTTGTAGGGATATCTCGCAGTACTCCCAAGGGTCTTCTTCTACTCTGATCCGCCATCCTCAACACTCTCGGTGTTGATTCGAACTTATGGTAACCCAAACCATGCGCCGTCTCTTCTGTAATAATGTTCACACTAGAACCAGAATCTATAGGCACATGTTTTATTAGACATCCATCTATCTCGATGTCTACTTCTGGGGATCCTAAATCCTCCAATCCAACTTGAAATAATGAAGGCAGATTCTTCGACTTAGCCTTCGCGGGTTTTCTCAAGGCTGCCAATAACAGTTTCCTGTACAGCCTATTGTCCTCGACCAACTGCTTAATGGTTATATTGGCTTGTTGGTTCAGCAGGTCTTCTACTACGTTGTAATGAGGGCTCACCACTGAGACAACCCTCTTAGTTTGTTCTGCCGCCACCTTGCGTAGTTCAGATGGTCGTTCGACTTCGGGCGAAGAGACTTCGGCCCGCACCTTCCCCAGCCCCTCTTGGCTAGGTTCCACCTCCTTGGCTTGCTTACTCAGTTCCTTACTGAGTAGTACCCTTACTTCTTCGGAGATGTCCGCAGGTAATGTTCCTGAGGTCTTCTTCTTTCTCTGATCTTCTTGACGATCATCTGTCCGTGCCGATGTCGTCTTTTTCTCTACAACTTCGCGCACTTGTTCCTTCAAAGTTTTGTGCGCTTTCTTCTCTTTCTTCTGTTGCTTCCGCTCAGACTTTTTAAGGTCCTTCGCCTCTTGAGTTGCAGCTTCTGCTAGTGTCTCCCCCTTCCGAAGTAGTTTCTTCCCACTTCGAGTCTCCACTTTGTTCACCAGCATCTCCTCGTCTTCTGGCCAACCATTTCCATCTTCTTTTGACAGAGTACAAGCTTTCAGATCATCGACCAATTCGACCATGTTTACTCCTGCATCTGATCGTTGTTGGTTGAGTGGCGGTTGAAATCTGACTCCGGTCTTCTGGATTGGTTCATTCGTACAGTCCGAAGCTCCATGACCGGGTTTTCCACACTTTCCACATAATGGCATGTATCCCACTTGTTTCTTTGGGTGAGGACAAGAAGGAGCCCAGTGACCTGTAGCGCCACAATTAAAACATGATGTACCAAGAGACGGTGGTCTTTCCTGGTAACCTGCAGGGGCAAACTTTCGTTGGGTAACGTTAGTTGCCATCTGTCTAGGTACAAAACGTTGAATATGTACCGGGGGAATGGGCGTGAATTGTTGAGGCTGAGTGGGTATCATGGCTCCATCTTGAGCTTGTACTCCATAGACCCCGTCTTCACACTCTACAAAGTAATTGGGTTCGTATAATGGCGCCCACTCCACTGCATGGGTGTTATAGGATGATTTACCGTTGAAACATTCCGTATTGGCATGTCCAGGTTTACCACAGTTAGTACACCACAAATTTGGACGTGAAGTAGTTGGCGATTTTCGCCTCTCGGGCGTTCTGACCAGTTGCACTTTGAGGTCTTCGAACTTCTTAAGAAGATCATCAAGAGCAGTGTCCTTAGATGGCTGTGTCCTCCTCACCATCGGAAGTCTGGATTTCGTCATTCTTTTCCGCTTCTTATGCTTTTCCTCTTCGTCCGAAGATGAGGTATCTTCATCTTCTGATGTTGAGCTTTCGTCTGAAGACTCTTCTGAGGATTCTCCCGAAGATGAGAATTTTCGGTGTTTCCGTTTTGACTTCTTCTTCTTCTTCTTCTCATCCTTTGCACTCTTCTTCGATTTTCTGAAATCCTTCTTCTTTCTCGACTCTGAAGCTTTTTCACGATCTCTGCTGAGGATGTTGGAGGATTCGTAATTCTCAGCAGAATCAATGGCTCGTTCCAATGTTGACGTATCAAACCGTCTTACCCACGTTTGTTGCTTTGAGGGTAACCCCTTCACAAACCATTCTACTGCCTGTGCCGGAGTGTACGCTGGGTGTGTTCCATTGGCAGGTAATCTATCCAAAATTCCATAGAATCTTTGGACGTAGCTTTTCAAGGACTCTTTCCTCTTACGTTTGACGCTATTTACCTTATGTAACACATGCCTGTTATAATTCAGTTCTCGGAATCTCTTTAGGAATTCGTTCTTCATTAGATCCCAAGTAGATAAGATCGCGGGAGTTAGATTGGCATGACTGTACCATTTTCCGGCTGCATGTTTCAACAAGCTGGGAAAAATCCTCGTACGATCCGGATCATTATCTTCTTTATTTGCGTGAGATACCGCTTCAAATTGCTTGACAAATGAGTCGGCACTCTCTCCATCTCCATCACTGTCCGAATCGTCACCGCCGAATTTTGGATAATTTTGGCGAGTGAAAGGTGGTGCCCCTGACGGAAGTGGTACTCCTGTCATTGTATGCGGTAGTGTGGAAGGTGGGACTGTTGTCTGATGTACTTGTCCTTGTCTTGTTGGTACCGTTAAGTTTGAAATCCTCACTGATCCTGCGTTCGACAAATTGCTTATTGGTCGAAGTGTCAGCTTGGCAAGAGCATTCACCACCGTTGTTCCCTCTTGGATGTTTGGGGAGTTCACTTCGGGCAAAGTAACTTCGGCCGAAGGCTCTTCAACTGAGTGAACATTTCCTCGTCTTACTTCATGTTCTCTTTTGGGTGAAGACGAGGTAGAGGCCTCTTGACTTCGTATCTTAAAGAGTGATACTCCTGGAGTACCCTGTGGTCTAAGGTTTGGGATTTGAAGAGCAGGTGATCCCAATGGTAATAATTCTCGAATTAATTCTTGTCCTCTTTGTTTCTTCAAGAGGTCTACAAAGCTTGTGATTTCCGGCCCATGTCTGACGATCAGCTCCAAGGCCGCTTCCGCGTCAGGATTTGGATCTTCCGCAAGAGTTGTCAAAATATTGGATTCTGTCTGTGCTGATCCTGAAGATGAAGACGAAGATGAAGATTGAAACAACTCCACTCTTCGAAGTGAAGGTGATCCTTCTCTATCTGACTCCTCTTCTTCTGCTTGAATACCTTCTTCTTTTCTTGTTGATTCAAACAGAGATTCATGAAAATTTGTGGTCCTTGAAGGAAATGGTAACCATGATACGTCTTTAGGTGAACTCTCTCCACTTCTTACGCTCGAGTATGGAGATTCGATATCTCCCTTCTTCTTCCAGTATGTGCGCTCGTCTTTCTCGTAACGTGTTCGTGGTGAAATAGGTACTGAACTTCTTTCAAGCGGAGATGAAGTTCCTTCGGAGAGATTTTTCACTTCTTGCCACTTCTGAGCTGCTTGACGTCTTCGCTCCCTCGTTGCCTCCTTCTGGCATTGGACTTCTTCCAACAATTGTTCTCGGACCAATCTTCTTTTCAGCGCTCGCCTGGTCCTTCCCGTCCTCTGATCTTCGTCAGAAGGCGCTCGTGCTCCCCCCGACATACATGTCGACGGTTACAACTTACTGAATTCAAAGTAAAAGTTAAATCTGTATCCCCGGCAGCGGCGCCAAAAGTTTTAATGTTTCTATATGTAACAACCCAGAGAAACACAAAGTATCGGAAATAGTAAATAAAGGATCGTTCCCACGAAGATACAGTTAACAATTACACAAAACACAGTACTACAACGTCACAATGATAATTCAAATGGTTTTCTGTTATTCTCACGGAATTGAATAATATCCGGATGAGAGTTAAGTCTGATAAGAAACCAAACCCAAGTACAAACCTGATAAATCGAATACAAACAACAATGAAATAGTTCTTTGATCAGGGACCCTTCCGACAAACATACAAAAGATTGAGAAGACAGATGTGAATGAATGAATAAGGTAAAATACTACTGAAATGTTACTAGTCTTCTTCTGAAAAGACAGAAGAATACTGATTTCACATCAAGGTTCCAAGGAATAAGTCCCTACTCTTCCTAAGGAATGTTCTTCCAACTAAATCCTCATGCTTAAGAATCCCACTTATTTGAAGAAGCCAAACTTAAGATGAAGCCACCATCATCCAAACTCTCCTTACAATTTAACTTATGCTCTTCCACTTCACAGTAACTGATTTGTTCTCAGATCTTCGTTCAAAAGCTCTTCACGAAGATTACAGTCTCAACTTCGGCCGAAGGCTCTTCAAAGTTCCTACACCGAAGTCTCTTCTTTCAAGTCTAAGGGCGAGGATCTTCGTCAATCAGAAAATTACACCTGCGACAGTAAACACCGAATATTCGGAGGAAAATATCTTCGTCCAAAGCATTCACAACATCGCTCCGCACTTTTGGGAAATAGAAATAAATTAATAAAGAACTGAAAACATGGAAAAGGCACGAGGACTGTGGATCGCGCTGCTTATATACTACTTCGTCCTAACCTAACTGTTTTTCTAACTGCGCTAACTGTCTAACTTCCTAAGAAGGCGGAAGATCTTCGCTACCCTACGATCATCTTCATCTTCACAGTAACTAACTTCCTAAGCCTAACTGTGCTCTAAACTCCTCTAACTGAACTTCCACGTTCGCTCGCATCTCGCCAATCTCCCTATCTACTTTCTGTCTAAGTCGAGAAAGGCGCGCTTTCACACCGTCGGGATTCGTCTCCGCTTGCACTACCTCCGCCTTCAACGCCCGAAGAAGACCAAGCTCGTCCACATCTAACCCCGAAGTCACGTACGCGGACAACACCGGCATCAACTTCTTCCGAAGGTCTTCGGAGTCAGTCACCTTCGTCTTCAAATCTTCGTTCTCTTTTGTGAGTTCTGCAACTGTAGCCTGGAATTCGCCTCGGCTTCGCTGTAACTCAGCTACTTGGTCAGATAACTCCTTTATGCGGTCGGCGAAGCTCTTCGTCGACACCTTCAACTCTTCATCCTTACTGATCAAAGCAGTCCTCGCTTCTTCGTATTGGCGCCGAAGATCTTCTAGCTCCTTCTCCGATTCCAACCTTATCTTCGTCGCATTCCGGGCTTCTTCGCGAAGATTGTTCTTCTCCTGCTGCCAAGTTCTCCTACTGAAATGTAACTCCGCCAACATCTCTGGAAATGTCACCTTCCGCTGCACTTCCTTCTCGTAATCCTCCTTGTTGTCTTCAAGAAGTCGGAGGATCGGGACGACTACCTCTTCGCCATAGTTCATCGCCTGTCTAAAGAGATCGACCTTGCTCAATGTTGTTCCGGCCGAAGTGCCTTCACCGCAGACAGCTTCACCTTCAATCTTTGCTCCTGAACTACTCAGGTCCACTGTTTCCTTCTTCGTGCCCTTTACCTTCTTTCGGGCCTTCGGTTTCTCCATGGGCGAAGTTGGAAGAGGCTTCTTCCTCTTGCTACGTCTCTTCTCTTCGTCTTCGACCGTTGCTTGAACAGTCGCTGCCTGCTGCTCCTCTTGAGTATCTTCGGCCATTGCCTTCGGTGAAGATCCCAGTTGCTGAATGTCTTCGGTTTGTCCCTCTTCGACCTGACGAGCGGGTGATGCAAAATCTTGTTCTTCGTCTTCACCGAAGCCCAACTGTTTAGCTTCATTCTCCTTCAGCCACCCCATACCGAAGTAGAAGATGCTGACAAATCCTCCCAGATACACATAGTCCTGCTTCTTAAACAGCCGTTGGACCTCATCGTGGAATATCTTCGCCCAGTAAGCTCGTCTTCCGGCGAAGAGGTGTTCGAAGAAGCATACCTTCCAAGTCGACAGGTAAGTTGTTCTTCGGGGGCTCAAAATCAGCATGATGGCCTCCGCAATCTTCCTCTTCACGGGATCCTTGTACTCGGACAACTTGTAGCCATTCGTCTGGTGCATCGGACTCTCGAAGAGCTCGCCGTAGTTCTGGTCCTCCTTGACCAAGTGCTTCATCGACGCATTGTCGAAGAGCATGTCACCCTTCGTCCCAGCTTCATCCAGCAGAACCTTCTCCCAGTTCTCGACAGTCCAGTTGCCAGGTCGCGCATATAGTTCTTTGCCTCCATGGTCTTCACACATCCGAATCTGGCTAATGAACTTGCCAGACACCTTCGTCCATCCTCCCAGGGTTAGGAAGCTAAGACCTATCTCCTTCAGCTTCGGCCGAAGGCGCACTAACTCCTCTTGGTCTAACTCAAAGGCTCTAATCCGTGGTAACTTCGTCACGATAGACATCGTGATCAGACGAAGATTGCTAGCTGGCTGAGATGAACTTTGTCTAAAACTGCTTGTCTTCGCTCAAGTTAACCTTCGCCCCAACCTGATTGTCTTCGCCTAATTTGAAAATCTTCGCTCAAATCGATCGTGCGCAAGTGAGGATTAGGGTGAGCGCTAAGAGAGAATGTGAGAAATGAGTCAATTCTCCTAGTATATAGGTCGGTTCAAACTCTCACACGTGCCGAAGTCGCCTCTGATTGGTTGTCCCCTGACCTGATAAGGGCATGCGCAATCTCATCTTCGCCCACGCCGCTTATCGTTCCTGTTCCTTTCTGGGTAGATAGTTCGTCTTCGCTCAGACCATTCGTGAAGAGAATGTTCTGACGATATACGTTCTGGTCTTTCCTGGAAAGGTCTTCTCCCGAAGATCTTCGTCGAAAGTTCTCCTCTTCTTCCGAAGACTCTTCTTCAGAAGTCTCTTTTTTTACTAAAACTAAGCTATTTCTTCTTCTAACTTCATTATTTCTTCTACAAACTCCTATATTTCAAGCTTCTTCTATCAAAAATTGAAAAAGTGGGCTCTACAGAGACCATCTCTCGATCCAACAAGGAAGACTCTGATGCTGACAGACTCCGTGTATTTCTTAGTTTGATCGTAGGGAAGGGGAGGAAATGGATGAGTAAAATGTTGGATGATGAGATAGTAATGGCCGCTTGGGCTACTCTGAAGGCAACTTTTCTGAAGAGGTTCAGAGGAGTGGGCTATGATCGGATGACCCTCATAGAACTTCAGAGGCTCGAACGGAAGAAGAAAGAGACACTGCGGGATTACACCGAGAGGTTTGAAGACCTCCTGGATCACATCCCTCAGAACCAAGAAAGACCCGGTTACTGTGCTCAGCAAGCCGTGGACTGGTACTTGGGAGGATTGTCTCAGGATATGAAATTGTACTGCAGAAGAGGAGGAGGTGATGATTTAGTAGAAGTACAGAAGTATGCCGAGCAGTATGAAACCTCGAGCATCACTCGGAATATGACGAAAGACAGAGGAAAGACCTCGAAGAAGTCCAAGAAGTCGAAGAAGTCTTCTAGGAAGTCCAAGAGGAAGTCCAAGTCCACTGAAACTGATAACAATGATTCGGAAGCATCCTCTACTTCTGAAGAGTCTACGGTCGAAAGTTCAGAATCTGAATCTGAACCAGAGAAGAAGACGCAGAAGAAGAAGAAGGAGAAGACGCGATCAAGGGAAGAAGTTGTGCAGAAGATGCCTCAAACTCAAATCATTCAGTCTGCACCCGATCCCCGTATCGATGAGGTTCTGAAGCAGTTTGCCGGCCTGAAAGTTCATCTTCTGAACCAGAAGGACAAGCGGAAGCAACCCTACGGCTTCTCGACCAAACCTTTGGTGCAATCTTTGTAACTCTTCCGGACACACCAGAGATCACTGTACGCAGGACCAAGCTATCAACTGGGCAGGATGGGAAGAAGACGATGAGGGATATCTACACGATCCTAGTGGAGAAACCTGCTATAGGATCGAGACGATACAACCCTTCACTCCTACGCCTCCCGCCCAATATAATCGTTATGTATCTAGAGATAGAGCTAGTAATGTATAGACCAGGACGCCCTGGCAACCTTCTTCATCACAACGACCTCTCAACCCTCTTCCTGGAGCGTGCAATAATTGTGGAGAGACAAGACACTGGTGGTACACCTGTCCTCATCCGAGAAGACAGATTGGGCAAGTGACCTTGTGTGGGAACTGTAAGGAAGCCGGTCATTTCATCGGGAATTGTCCTCAAACCTTACGGCCACGACAAATGGTAAGATTTGCAGAGACCACGCCTCCTGCAGAAGCCGCATCAGCTTCTAAACTCGAGTTAGTAGTGGTACAGCACATCACGGTAGAAGAAGAAGATCCCGGGGATTGTACGGATTGTCTCCATATCGAGGAAGACGAACCAGATCCCGGGAAGCGCGAAGGAAAAGAACCTCAGCTGCAAAAGACGACTGCAGCTCAAAAGACGAAGTCGCTTGAGACAGCTTCCTCTTTCACTCTGACGGATGACACTGTTTGGAGCCCTAGCCCAGATTCAGACAGTTGGCCTCCAGAAGAAGTCTTGGATGAAGTTGTGTTCAAGGTAAGTACCAGAAGCAAAGAGAAGTCAGAATCTCGTCAGAAGGAGATCAAGAAGAAGAAGCAGCGAAAGGAGAGGTCATCTTCCCCTGAACGACCTTCTTCTCCTACTTACGACTGAGAAGATCCGAAGTACTTTGCTCCTGATATTAGACAAGAAGTTGAAGCGATCATGCAAGAAGAGCTGGAGAAGCGACGGAAGATAGTACAGTAGCTTCCTACACCGACTACGACAGCCCTTGTCTCACGGGACCAGCTTCCAGTCGAGGGAAGACACTCTTCTCGTCTTCCACCCAAGGAAGCAGCTACTACATCTTCTCTGTTGGAAACGCCAGTCACTCTTCTGAAGCGATCCCCTTAATATGACTTCTTGCGAGACTTGTGGAATCAGAAGACGGATGTAACCTTCCAACAGCTATTGGAAGACAACGCTGGTTACAGGAAACTGTTACAATCTGTGCTTCGAGGATCGAGGAAGAGAAGGACAGCTAGACTTCCCAAGAGCATCCTGATCCTAAGGATAGAGCATGAGGACTTGGGAGCCCCAGAACTTGATATGGAGATCCATGGCTGTCTTCTGAAGAAGGTACCCATTGATTCCGGCTCCGGAGTTAACATCATGACTGAAGAAACGGCGCATGCCCTAGGCTTCACTGAGTTCCAGCCTACTCCGAGAATCCTCAGAATGGCGGACCAGACCAGAAGACGACCTTTGGGGCAACTGAAAGATGTCTTGATGGTAATTGGGGGAGTATCTTTTTACCTCACTTACATTATTTTGCGACCTGTAGCTAGGGTTGGATATCAAGTGTTGATAGGACCATGGCTGTATGCTGCAAATGTAAATACCGATTGGAGAAGACATCGTTTGAGATTTCCCAATCCTACACCCAAGCCAGGTGAGAAGACTAAGGTCTCGCTTCCTTGGATCAAGATTGGACACCAAGGTGAAACTCCTTCTACGACAGAGGGGTACACTTCAGAAGACTCAGCTGCATCTTCTGACAGTCATGAACGATATAATGAGTTTGTGGTGAATAACTTGTGTACTACAGAAGTAACAGAGATAGCAGAAGACGTGATCTGTGGATACATTGAGTGCTACGAGATTGCAGAAGAAGAGCTTCCAGAAGACGATAATACCGTCTTCTCTTCGGAAGATCTGACAGTTGGTCTTCCAGAAGACGAGAATACCGTCTTCCTTTTGGAAGACCAGTTAGCTGATCTTCCAGAAGACGAATCGGAACCAGAAGAAGCTCCCAAACCGGAATACTTTGGTGCTAGTGAGTACAGTCACACTGAAGGAATGGTAAACCCGGATGATCTCCAAGAGATGGAGGTTGCTCCTGGGAAGAAGCTGAAGCTTTCCAAGGTGATCGAGGGTCAGCAGTTGGAAGACTTCCGAGAACTTCTAACGGAGTTCCAGGATGTCTTCGCATGGACCATAGAAGACATGAAGGGCATATCTCGAGAGCTGGGAGAACATCGCATTGACTTGCTGGAGGGCGTTGTTCCTACACGGCAGAGGCAGTATCGACTCAACCCCAAGTACTCGCTTCTGATGAAGGACCAGATCGATCAATACCTGAAGGCGGGAGTCATCTTCCCAGTATTCAGTAGTGAGTGGGTAGCTCCTATTGTCATCGTGCCGAAGAAGCAGACAGGGAAGATCCGAGTATTTCAGGACTTCCGGAAGCTGAACTTGGCCACGAAAAAGGATCATCATCCTTTACCATTCACCGACTCTGCGGGAAGACAACTCAGTGATGCAGAGAAGAAGTACTCGACAATTGAAAGGGAGTGTCTTGGCATGATTTACTCCTGTAGGAAGTTTAGACACTATCTTCTAGCCAACCCGTTTGTCTTCTATGTGGATCATTTTTCTTTGAAACATCTTGTAAAGAAAGCAGATTTATCAGGTAGGATAGCTAGGTGGATTCTTCTACTCCAGGAATTTACTTACACCGTTGAGTACAGGCCTGGAAGACAGCATGTTAATGCTGACTACCTATCCAGATTAGAGACGGAGCGACGAGAAGATGAAGTGGAAGACGAGTTCTCTGACGAGAAGCTATTTTCAGTTTTTCACAGAGACACTTTCATCTGAGGGGGGGCGTACCGCCTGCTTCCCAGAAGAAGAGACTAGATCTTCTGATCCAGTCTTTGCGACTTTCACAGAAGAATCGATCTTCAAGGATTTGAGGAAGTTCTTGGAAGACCAACAGTACCCAAAGAGATTGGATGCGGAGCAGACGGTTGTCTTCTTACACAAGACAGGCCCCTACGCCATCTTCCAGGGTATCCTGTTCCGAAAAGGGCATGACGAGAAGCTAAGGAGATGCCTTGAGCCTTCAGAGATTAAACCAGTGATCACAGGTCTTCACTACGAAGATGCTGGGGGTCACTACGGGCTGAAGACCACAGTGAAGAAGATGTTAGACGTCGGATACTGGTGGTCAACCATGTACAGAGACACTTTTCAGGAGATCAGGAAATGCGATGCGTGCCAGAGGGTGGAAAGACCAACAGCTACTACCAGGTGGTCTCTTACTCCCATCTTGCCGCTTGCTCCTTTTGAAAAGTGAAGAATCGACTTTGTTGGGTCTATCGCCCCGGTGGCTAGAAGAACACGAGCACGGTATATTCTGATAGCTACCGACTATGCTACCAAGATGGTGGAAGGCGAAGCAACAAGGAAGAACGACGTCGCAGTGGTAGCCAGGTTCTTCTGACCAACATTATCACTCGATACGGATATCCGCTGGAATTGGTATCAAATAGGGGTACTCATTTCTTAAATGAGACTATCTCCCTCATGACCCCAATACTTCAGGATTAAGCATAGGAAGACGACGCCATACAACCCGAGAGCGAACGGACTGACAGAGAAGTCGAACGGTCTTCTGTGTAACATCCTGAATAAGGTAACTGTTAACCATGCGTATGATTGGGACACGAAATTACCATCTGTGTTATGGGCTTTCAAGATTTCACCTAAAGTCACGACCCAGAAGACACCTTTCTACCTAACTTATGGCATGACACCTATTGTGCCCATTGAGTTAGAGGTCCCAACTTACAGGTTAGCCGTAACCGAACGCATGGAAGAAGAAGAGAGCCTGGAGCAGCGTCTTCTGAACTTTGTAGAGTTTGAAGAAGACAGGAATGCAGCTTTGGAGAAGACGTACGAAGTACAAGCGCAACGTAAGGTGAACTATGATGGCAAGCTGAAGAAGGTGACCGTCGTAGATGGGGACTTGGTTCTTCTCTACGACAACCGACATCTTAAGTTCCCTGGGAAACTTCATCTTCGCTGGATGGGCCCTTATTGCGTTTTGGAAGTTTTCGACAACGGCTCCTTGCAGTTAGAAGAATTGGACGGTACGTTGATGACCACTCGTGTAAATGGGTGGCGTGTCAAGAAGTACTAGACGTAACCAGAAGTGCCGAAACACTGATGTTTGCGGAGACGCAAACATGTGAGGGTGGGCGTATGTGGTGCCCACAAATTACAGGATTCACGGATTTTTGAAATTTTTAAGATTAATAACTTGTTTGTATAACTGAAGAAGCGTTGTTACTTAAGATTACTGCTTCCTTAGAAGGAAGATGATCTTATGAGCCTCTTGTACAAAGAAGTTGACTTCTTCAGAAGACGACCGTCTTCCCGGAAGCGTCTTCTCAGTTGCGTCTTCGGAAGACGGGAAGACGGCGGAAGACACCCATCTTCCGGAAGGCAGCGACCGTGAAAGCCTAACCATGAATTTCCAGGTAAAGGAGTAGGTGTACCTACTAGGTAACACCAAGGTGATAGGTAGGTCGGGTAAGCCATCTAGGGTCGAAACCCCTAATCTGCGGGGAAGATGCGCAGGAAGCGCATTAGCGCATTCCAGCTTCCCGCAGCAAGCACACTTCTTGAGAAGATCGATTTCAGAGGGTGAGCTTCGAGTGAGGAGGCAGCGAGGTGAAATTGAGTGAGGACAGGATCGATTAGTGTAACAACCCAGAGAAACACAAAGTATCAGAAATAGTAAATTAAGGATCGAAGCGCATTAGCGCAGAAACACCACCGTTTCTCACATCGAGGGCATTTTAATAGAAGATCGAATCAGGAGGTGATCAAAATGAGTGAGGAGGGCCAGCAGAGTGAAATCAAGTAGAGCAAGGATCGCTCCGCAGCTAGAGAGAAGGCGAGGACGAATTTCTGAGAGAAGGAAGCACCATCGAGCTGAAGGAGTCTTCTGTAGACTTCCGGAAGTAGACATTGAAGGACGACTGAGAAGAATCAGAAGTGGAGTCTTGTTCGATTGAGGACTAGCAAGACATTGATGGCCGAAGCAGCTCTATGGAGTCGCATTGGAGCTGAGGTCGGAGCCGGAAGCGCGTAGAAGACTGAAGACGCTACGAGAAGCAGACAGAAGACTGTTTGAGGTTCTTCTCATGTCTCTTCTCTTCCACACCGCTTCTCGCCTCTTGTTTGGTATCCCCCGCGCTTCCCCGGTTGTTTGCAGATAAATCGATCGGTCGTTTCCTCATCCCGCATTTTCCTTCTGTGAAATTGAGCGCGGAAGCGCTGCCTAATTTTTGATAGTCATCTTCTCGTTTCTTCCCAAGCTATAATCGAGCTTCCCTGTCCGTCGTTCTCAAATTTGATACCGTAGCTATCAATTTCCCTACCCTACCGCCCCTCTACTCCTGAATCCCTGGACAGAAGACGCTTCGGAAGATCTGAACATCTTCGGAAGACGCTTCTGAAACCTGAACATCTTCGGAAGACGAATGTGTGCAATTTGTATCAAGAGTGGATTGGATTTGCTTTTGTGTTAAGAGAGACTTGGTACGAATCCCGAGTGACTTGGTGAGTTGTTTGTTATTTCGAGAAGTTGGAAACTAGGCATGTGCCTCCTGATCTTCCAAGCTTCTCAAATCTGCATCTTCCTAGAGAGACTAGAAGACTGGAAAGGCTGGCAAAATGCATGAGAAGACATGAAGGTCCTTTTCGGGTCTCTTTTGTCTGACCCATAGCAGCCTATTCCTTCTTCTTTCCGAACTTAGAAGAGAGTTGTGAGAAGTCTTGCTGGCAGAATCAGGAGAGAATGGTCGAGGGTCATGTCTTCCCACCGTGCAGCAAGCTTCTTCTGAGTGTGTATGAGAGGTGAGGAGTCGAAAAAATAGAGTATGAAGATTTCGTGTCTGTTGTGAGATTAGATTGCGTGTCGGAAGCAGAAGACAGATGAGATCAGTGAAGGGAAGCCTCACTGCGAGAAGTCTTTCGAGAACGTTACTCAATCGAAAGCTGTCTCGGGAGTCTTCCTAGAGACCACTGTCACTGCAGGAGCCCGCGACCATCTTCTGAACTTGTCATACGCTTTGCTTCTCGCATATCTTCCATCTTCTGTCAAGAAGTGTAGTGTCGTAGGATTACTCCTTTTGCCCATTTAGTATACAAGATATCGTTCCCACAGAGGATTTGCACAAGTAACGCTGCTCTAAGTTCTAAGATCTGTTCAAACACACAAACACACGGGTTTTGCCTAGAAATCCCGTCTTTTTACAAAACCACGCGTCTTTCAGACACACAAAAAGGTACTCTGGACCTAAACAAACAATTACTAACTAAAATATTACACATCTATTCATAGAGAAGCTCGGGAAGACGATCTTCCTGCTTCCTGGTCGCTTCTTCCGGTCTTCTCAGTATCGTCTTCCCGAAGCGATCCTCGGCTTCTGGGGGTTCCACTCGGCTTCTCGTACCTCCAGAAGACTGTCTTGCTTCGCAGAAGACGACTAGCACGGATGTTACACCTTACTCTCACACTCACATTCCAACGGGTTAGATTAATCACAGGGTGTATGCCTCATGTAGCCTTCCCAAGCTTCTGCCTACGGAAATGGTCTTCTTGTAGCACTACAACGACATTCACCTTCACGGAAGCTCAATAGAAGTATCGGAGGCTCACTAGAAGAAGGTAATGTCGCGCCCCTCATTCTCAAGATCGGGCGCAGACGCGAACAACAGAACCCTAGCGGACTTGCGCTAGGTTGTGAACGCTGCGAGTAGGACTTATCGGCTTGGCCGGGAAGTCGAGGTCAGAGGAACCCTAAGTGGTTCTCTGAACCAAGGTTGGAACCTTGGGTTAGGACATAAGGGCTTACCCCAAGAGGCCCCCAGACGAACGCTGACCTAAGGGGGCGAGTCTGGGAACGGGCTGAAACATGAGTCTCAGACATAGGTCTGAGACGTGGGTCCGAGACGCAGACGAACCACAGGGTTCGACCCTGGGTCTGGACCACAGGTTTCGGAAAAACTGCTAAGTGTTGGAGCTCTAGGGACGTTTTAGGCCGTGGACGGAGCTCCACGTAAGATCTCGAGGCGAGTGAGGTATCATTGGAAAGGTCTCGTCGAGAGCTTTCCAGTGATATATAACACGCCTCGATCTGACCTCCGAGCTGGAAGTTATGGCCGAACCACAATCGGGTTGTGGTATAATTTTCAGGGACCAAAGAGGAGGGCGGGGCCGCCGATCCCCAGAAGTATATATGAGGGGGGCTCGATGCCTGGGTGGGCCAAGACGAGTCACCCGACCCCAGAGTTCGGCGGGCGGACTCTGGGGGCATGAGGTGATGGCTGGGCCGGTTCCAAGGCACGTTCCGATCTAGACTTGGATGTCTGGACTTAGGAACGATGTAAGGGCTGGGGCAAGACTAGGGAACGAGTCGGCGGGTTAGACCACCGTTCGGGTGCCTAGACCCAGACGGACATCACGGGCGGTTGGGCCGCTAGGTGTGCTGGAGGCACCGTTTAGGACCCTGGACTTTATGGGAAGTCCGCCCCAAGTCATATTGTGACTTGCTCATGTTTGGGACCGACTTAGGCGGATCTAAGTCGGGACTTAGGATTGCTGAGCTTGATGAATAGGGAGACGGTCCGGCTCCGGTCCGGACCAAACAGAACTAAGGTAAGTGGTGCATGGACGCTAACTTGTGATTGTGTTTGCAGGTTAGCGGTGTAAAGTTTGCGACCTACTGAGTTAGAGCTTCCGCTGGCGCAATAAGGCGGTAGGTGCGCGAAAAGTGGTATCAGAGCCGACGCTTCGGTGAGCGAGAACTTGAGGTAGCGGCTGAAGGTTGGACGCTTGAGGAGAGACGCGAGACACGAAGCGGATCAGCGTTTCTAGGTGAACACTTGGAGCGATGGCCGAGGACGGACAGAGTTCCAGGAGGAAGACCAAGAAACGAGGAGCTTGCTAACGGAAACAGATCGACTCGAGCTAACCCCGAGGCATAGTCAGGGGACGACAACCGACAACCTTCGCCTCAACGTCAAGGGAGCCCTGTATCAGCTGCGGCACCGGTGCAGCAAGATGGAGTCTTGCCAGCGGTGCCCAACGATTCAGACGCGGGAAGTCAAGGAGCTCTGTATGCGGAACTCATCAAGATGATGAAGACCGTGCAGGAGGGTATGGCCTCCAGGGACAAACGTATCGCCGAGCTTGAGGCAGGCCAAGGAAGTTCCTCGTCTACCAGGAAGCTTTGTAAGACGAATTTGCCGACCCCGTTCTCAGGTATAGGACGAGCTCGCAAGGTTAAGGATTTCTTAACTGAGTTGGATCTATACTTTGAGGCGCAACAGACTAAGGAGTCTGACAAGGTGAGAGCGGCGGTTACGTTCCTGAAAGACCATGCGCTTCTCTGGTGGACTGCATATAGGGATGAACATGCCTTGACCGTCTCGGCGCTTAGTTGGAAAGAGTTCCAAGGAGTTGCTTGCAGGACGATTCACTCCGGAGTATCAAAGGATTCGAGACGATGTTGAGTTGGTGAGACTGAAGCAGACGGGGACCTTGAGCGCTTATGTGCGCGAGTTCAGTGCCAAGCTGGATTCGTTCTCCAAGTGGACTGAGGAAACCAAGATATGTATATTCATTGGAGGACTCAAGTCTAGCTCGGAGAAGGCTCTCTTTCGGATGCCAAAGCTGCCAGAGACAAGTGCCGAACTTTTGAAGCTAGCGGAGCGAATTGAGGACGACGAAGTCCAGCAGCAAAAACCCTTTGAACCACGCAGCACGGACAAGTTCCAGAAGAAGAACAAGGGCTTCAAACGACAATGGGATGGGGGTGAGAAGGACCGGAAGGATACTTCTGCCCCGGCAGCAAAGCGGCAGCAAACAGGAGTGAAACCTAAGGAGCAAACACCTCAGAAGGGCAATGGTGCTAAGTTTACTTGTTACAACTGTGGCGAGGCGGGCCATATTGCTAAGGGGTGTACGAAACCTAAGGTTAGTAACTGTAGCATGAATGCATTTGTTGCAAAGGACTTGTTGGAGGGCCAAATGACTGTGACCTTGAGAACCACGAAGAAGATGCCGGGACTGATGTATCTACAAGCCAAGGTTGCTAACCGTGATTGTTACTTTTCTTGTGGACACAGGAGCGACTCACTCCTTCATAAGTCCAAAGTTGGTGAAGAAGTTGGGCTTGTCTACCTCCAAGGCAGACAAGCTTATTCAGGTGCGCTTTGTCATGGGCAAGACGTACCAAACTTCTGAAGTAGCCTTGGACATACGATTTGTGTGTGGGAAGTTGGAGTTCACAGAGAACTTCACGGTGTGCGAGATGGATGATATCCATGCGGTTTTGGGGAACACTTTCTTGGACAGGTTTGAAGTGGAACTTAGGCGGAAACCTTTAAGATTAAACGTTAGAGTTAAAGGGCGGAAGTTGGGAGTGAGGCTGATCCGGAAGGCGCGGAAAATTGATGACTTTGCAGTGAATTTGATCAAAGGCAAACAGATGGACTTCAACGATGGGGTCATGTGTTTGATGCGGGTTGCAGATTTGATGGCGGGTGACAGACAAGAGGAAACATCAGGAGACGCGACTAAACTTCCGGAGGTGCTTCGCGAAGTGATTAAGGAGTTTGAGGATGTCTTGACGGACGAGTTACCTGCTGAGTTACCTCCAAGGCGGGTGGTGGATCACAAGATCGAAGTCTTGCCAGGATCAGAACCACCTTCCAAAGCCCCTTACCGACTCAATCAGGTGGAACTCCTTGAGTTGAAAAGGCAACTCGGTGAGCTATTAGCGCGGGGATATATTCGAACCAGCAAGTCACCTTATGGAGCCCCAGTTCTTTTTGCAAAGAAGAAGGATGGGAAGTTACGACTCTGCGTAGATTATCGTGCACTCAATAAGGTGACGGTGAAGAATAACTATCCCTTGCCAAGGATAGATGACCTCTTTGATAGGTTAGCGGGTGCGAAGTACTTCAGCAGGATAGACTTGAAGTCAGGATATTACCAGATCCGGATAGCTGACCCAGATGTTGCGAAGACCGCTTGTCGAACCAGATACGGATCGTTTGAATTCGTGGTGATGCCATTTGGACTCTGCAACGCCCCTTCGACGTTCACAACATTGATGAACACAATTTTTCGCGAGGAGATGGATGAGTTTGTCATCGTTTACATCGACGACATCTTGATCTACTCCAAAACCTTGGAGTCGCACGCGGAGCAGCTAAGGGTGGTGTTGACGAAGCTGCGGGAGCATAAGCTGTTTGCCAACATTGACAAAAGTGAGTTTGGTTTGGAGCGCATTAACTTCTTGGGACATGTAATTAGTGCAGAAGGAGTCGGCCTAGATATGCAGAAGGTGGATGCGATTGTGACTTGGGAGCCTCCGACTACAGTGAAGGGGATGCGGCGATTCTTAGGATTGGCGCAGTTCTACCGCAAGTATGTGAAGGGGTTTTCAAAGATCGCGAAGCCGCTGACGGACTGGACGGGCAAAGACGCACAGGTAAGTTGGACCAAGGAGGTGGATGATGCGTTTCAGACGATCAAAGCTATTTTGTCAAAGGCGCCAGTATTGAAGCTGCCGGAGTTCGACAAACCATTCGAGGTGCACACGGACGCGAGCGACTATGCGATTGGCGGAGTGTTGGTGCAGGATGGAAAACCTGTAGCGTACGAAAGCAAGAAGTTATCTGGGACGGAGAGTCGATGGCCGACTCACGAGAAGGAACTGTTTGCGGTGGTTCATTATTTGAGGAAATGGCGGCATTACTTGGGACTTCACAAGACCCAAGTGTATACTGATAACATCTCGCTCAAGTACTTTGAGACACAAGATCGGGTGACACCAAAGCAACTGCGGTGGCATGATACCTTGGCGCTCATGAATGTGGAATTGATCCACAAAGCGGGGAAGGACAATGTGGTTCCTGACGCCTTGAGTCGCAAGGAGGAATATCTTCCATCGTCAACACAGATTTTGCGAGCTATGTATCCTAAGGAGTCAGATTTGGAGAGGCGAATACGCGAAGGTTACATGGGCGACGATCAAGCGAAGGAGTATCTGGAACAGCTCAAGCGAGGAGTGAAGTTGCAGAATATGCAGCTAAGACACGGTTTACTCATGTTCAAGCAAAGTCGGGTTTATGTGGGACAAGGAAAACTTCGGACTAAGTTACTCAAAGAATGTCATGATGCGCCCTTATCAGGACATAAAGGAGAAAAGTCAACTTTAGCAGTGATAGCTAAAAAGTTTTATTGGCCCCACATGAAAGACGATGTTGCCCACTTTGTGAAAATATGTGTAACCTGTCAAGCGAACCGCGTTGTCGAGTTGAGAGTTTTCCTGAGAAGGGCGGAACCTTCTGGCTGTGATATGACCTTGAAGGCTACGTTCGGTCTACTCAGGGAAGCGTTGGACTTCAGGCTATAGTTTCTTACTATACAGAGGTAGGCTTCAAATCATAAGGAAACACTATAAACACTCATTCAGGTCGAATGGACCCTCCAGTATGGTCAGGAAGCGAAGATCAGATCAGACTAACAGTAATAAGGTCAGACAGCGAACTTTAACGGTCCAGAATCAGAAACATATGATGTTTCAGACTTCAGAACTCCTCCTACATGTAAGTGAGGCCCTACTGACCATGCACACGAAGTTTCAGCTTGAGATCAAATCAGAGTGTCGAGATATGGGCAGAAACGTTCTTAGCAGAGAAATTACGGCAATTTCTGGTACCCAGACAGCTATTTCGACCTAGAACAGAGAATTGGCTCGATCACTTTCAAAGATTCTTACAGGATTTGCAGTAAACAGCTTGCTGAACACTCCTGTGAAGTTGGGCCTCCTGATTGTACACAGAACTCCAGATCTCGTTCTCTGAAGTTGATGCTCTAGATTGAGAGCTTTTCGGACCCCCTCTACTTCAGCGGTCGCCCTGAATTACTCACAATTTCAATTGACATGAAAATTTGGGGACAGTCGTAGCCCTGCTGCCAATGAACGAGACCTCGAAGGTTTGAAGCGATTTTCTCAAATCTACTGCGATTGACACCGAAAACCCCAAAATCAACAGAAGTGCTGCAATTCTGGCACAAATCGAACTTCAATCAGCCATAACTCCTTCTTTATTGCTCCAAATCGATCAAAAATTTCGCTGACAGTGCTTGGCACGACGAACCCTATCTCCCTGTGCTCTCAGATTTTCGAAGATTTTCTCCAAATGCTCGAACTCCTCTTAAGACCCTTACTACTAAGTTTAGCAGTACACTAAAGACAGAATTGGACCAATGGGAGTTCATAGCTTCACTCCCCTGTCCTTTTGTGTCCCAAACCACGTGGTGACTTGAATTTGCACATAGGCTACCACGTCAAGCCCCTAAAGTGCCAGCATAGACCCTAAAACTACATGCGAAGACATGTAAAACGACGCGTAATCTTGAAAGAGAACCTAACCTCGCTAAGAAGCATGCATGGGCGACACGTAATTACAACCCATGAGCTTAAGTCCATCTACATGGTATCAACCTACTAAGACTCAAAATATATAACATCCTCCAGTGTCGACTTCTCTGAGGTCCTAATTTCACTCAGAGAGACTAACGCTTGACAGAGAGGTGAATTATTTACACTGTGAAATGATTCACATCACGACATCCACCCCCTCCAAACCTGCACATCCTCCGGCATGTGCCAACCTCTTCAGTCTTCTGTCTGCTCTTCATCATCATCGTTCTCGTCCGCCTCAACCTCTTCAGTAGTCGAGACGTCTTCATCTCTTGTCATCCTCTGCTCAGACTCTAGAAAGTTGAACAAATCTACTGATCCTCCACGTTGTTTGAACAACTTCACTCGTTTGCCAGCCACAGATAGTTTCAAAGGAGTACCATCTAGCTCACGTAAACTATAAGTGGCATTCTCATAAACATCTAACACAACATAAGGCCCGAACCATCTTCGCGAGAACTTACGAAGTGTAGAATGCTGGTTCTCCAGCGTGCTAACATACACCAGAACCCAATCACCAACACGTATTGGCTTTGGTCGTAGTCGGTGAGTCTTGTCGAAACGCTCCTTGTTTCTAACTCGAGCCACCTTCAGCTTCTCTTGCGCCTCAGCAAGATCCTCCTCCCTTCGCTCCAACTGCCTAGTTCGTAAAGCAAGGAGTGAAGTATGATCTATACCATCTTCCCACGGTAGCGTAGCCCACGTAGGAAAGTCCTCCTCAGCAGGCATGATTGGCTTCTGCCCCAGCATAAGCTCAACTGGCATGTAGCCAGTCGTGGTACAGTGTGTAGTTCTATCAGCCCATAAAGAAAATGGAAGCAGCCTCGGCCACTCTCTAGGCCTACCATCACATGCTTTTACTAAAGCGTGAACGATAGAAGGGTGTCCTCGTTCACTCTTACCAATGCCTTCTGGATTCATGGCAGTAGTAAGCCGAAGCTTTACTCCATAGCGAGCAAAGAACTCCTTCGCTTCTGCACCTCTCAACTCGCCCCTATCTGCTCGTAGTCTTCCAACAGATCCATAACGACAGATAATATCTTCCAGCACGAATCTACATATGTTCTCTGTAGTCTTCGTTCGCAGTGCTCGTCCCTCCACGTAGTTGGAGAGATCTTCCCGAGCTAACACCAAGTAGCGCATCCCCCACAGTCCCGGTGGCATCATCACAAGATCAAGGACCCACGAAAAATGAATACTAGGTGGGTAGGTAGGTACAAGTCCATCTCTGTAGCGGACTTTAGAGTAGAACTGGCAGTGCAGACACGACCCTACAAAATCCACTACGTCTTGATACAAACCCTTCCACCAGTATCGCTCCTTCATCTTCGTGTACGTAGCCCAAACTCCACGGTGTCCAGCCCACAAGGTGTCATGAAACTCCTTCAGCAGATTCAGCTTCATCGGTTGATCATCCACCACTCTAGCCAACATCCCATCTCTTCTCTTCGGACGTTTCCACAGATAACCTTCACGTAGAAGGTAACCGTACGCTTTTCTTCTAATCTCCTTAAACTCTACATCACTCCATCCTTCTCTTCTGCATAATAAACTCAGATAATAGCCGATATCGCGGAACTTTTCCGTGTAGAACTCCTCGTAGAACGGCAGTGGTTCCAAGTCTGAAGTCTGCTGACCAACTTGGCACCAAACGTCTCTCTTCTCTTCATCTTCGACTTCAGTAATCATCTCTTCTTCATCTGTATAACAAGCCCTAGATAACATGTCTGCAACAGGATTATCCTTTCCTGCTATATGCTTCAGCTCAGGGTTCATACTCCGGATATAAGCAATCCATCGTAGCATTGCTATGTCTGGAGTATTACAGTTTGCTATCATACCTAGCAAAGGCAAACAATCTGTTTCTACTATCACACGGGCACCTATCAAGAACTCTCGGTCTACTTTCATAGCAGTAACAGCTCCCCACAACTCACGCTTCACTTGAGGATAGTTACGTTGCCTATCTGTTAAGATCCGAGCTCCAAACCTTGAAACAAACCGCACGCCTTCTGCATCTTCTTGACCGACTGCCCATCCAATCGCCTTTGGACTCGTGTCAACAGTCAGTATGATAGGTCTTCCGCTCTCGTAGTTAAGTCTCCTTAGTACAGGTGGAGACTTCAGAATCTCTTTCTGCTGCTCCATCGTCTTGTGATGTTCTTGCCGCCAAGTAAACCTCTTCCCCTTTCTCAGAAGTGCATACAGAGGCTCGGCAATGTGTGCATAATGAGGAATACTCACACGAAAGAACACACAAGCTCCTAAGAATCGTCGAACCTCAGTGATGTTGGTACAGTCTGCTATCCTTGCTATAGCATCTATCTTCTCTGGGTTCGGCCGTCTTCCAAAAGTACCGCATAAGTGACCAACCACCACAATCTCTGACATTCCAAAACGAGATTTGGTACCTGACAGAGTGAGGTGTATCTCTTCCAAGCGCATCAGAATCTTCTCCACATCTCGGATGTGGTCTGCAACGAATTTTCTGCAACCATCAGCAGTCATAGTCTCGTCCTTGTCCTCCACCGGACAGCCTTTCATGGGAATATCATCCAGAAATGGGATAGTAACCTCAGGTACAAAGTCTCGTAACACCTTATGCATCGCGTTTTGCATATGAGCTACTGAGTTTGTCGCACCCTGAGGAAGAGTACAATCCGCATCAACCCCAAAGATGTACGTATGGTAGTCAGATCTCTACTCTCTAAAGCAAGCTGAAACTGATCGTAACCTGAAAACAGATCTCCAATAGAATAGATAGATCTTCCAGCAAATGCCTCGGCTACTTCATCAACCACAGGTCCTGTTCCAACATTTCGAATCGTGATGTTGTTAGCAGGCTGTAAGTCTTGGATGAAGCGTAAAGCTCCTGTCTTCTTAGGTACTGTGAACCATCGGCTAGAGTACGGAGCCATAGATGGTTCAAGAATACCCATCCGCATCCTCTCCTTGAGTAACTCAATCACCTTCGGTAGCAAGGCACGAGGGACTGGAATCGGCTTCAAGTCCCAAGGTACGTGAGGAACAGTGAAGATAACCATCGGAGCTATCACACTAGGATCCACACAACCAATCTCTTCAGCTGAGAAAGAAAATGCCTTACCATGGCTAACTATCATCTGCTCAAAAGCTCGTTTCTCCACTTCAGTCAAGAAGCCACCCCCTCCTATCTGGAGCTGCTCGAGTGTCTCTTGAGTAAACTCATGTCCTATCTGTTTAGGATCTCTCAGTACAGGCTCAGTGGCCGCCAACTCCATCTGCTGTTGAGAATCAACAGGTAACTAAGTCGCCACTGGTTTCACCTTCTTCGCTACAGTTTTGTATTTGGTGTGAACCTCTGCTTCTTCACGAGAGTCACACCAGCAGATTGCATCCTTCCATCCACTCTCCAGTCTCGGATGAGGACGAGATTGCAAGCACGAGGCAATCTCCTCATAGACCTTACGAGAGTGGATAGGGATCACCACCCTTCCTCCCATCTGTTCCATCAACCTATCTACATCATCCAACCAACGAACAAAAGACTGTACACCTACAAACTCCTCGTAAACACCAGAAATCATCTCACCTTCGTTCAAAACTCCTGTACAGCGCAGATTTTCTGCATACTTCTCCATCTGCCTTCTACTCTTCTCGGTCAGATCCTCTACTCGCGTGAACTCACTCCAATCATCAGAACTGAAAGTCATCAAACCAGATTTCCAACTATGTACAGTGTAGCAGTTTTCAGAATCTTGAGCAACCTCTTCATCAGTCTGCTGTGACCCCACAGGCTGCTCAAGTGGGATCATAGTAGTATCAGATCCATCACTCTTGATATCCCGTCCTACAAGAGTGGTTTCAGAAAATCCTTGCCCCTACAGATAGGAGAATCTCTCAAAGTTTGTCTGTTTCGTTCGTGGTTCGTACGAACGGTCAGAAACTGAACAGAACGTCTGTCATCTGGACTACGGATCCTAGCATAGTGAGATCCATCATCCATCACCTTGGTCTCCATTCGAACCGCAGTGATATAAGGCTGACCAAGAATCACAGGATATGAAGCAGAAGATTGCACGAAGAAGTGCTGATCTACCTCCACATCACCCAGCTTCACTCTCACGTTAGGACAAGCGCCGTATAACTCACCCTTCTGGTTGTTTGCAGCTCGTAGCACCCAACCGTGGTTCAGTTCGATAGGCCACTGACCTCTCTCATACACCTCTCGTGACATGATGTTGATCTCTGAACCGTGATCAACTAACGCAGCAACAGGTTCAAGACTTCCAAGGCGAACTCGTGTAGCTGTCGTAGCACGAGCCCAGTGTCTCTTTCTGAAGTCGCTATCAGTAGCTGGACTCTCGTCGCCAGCTTCTTCATCATCAAACTCAGCAGTGTTGGTACCAGCAACCAACGCTTCTTGCTGGTATTCTGTATCATCAGCCTCCTGGAAATGCACCTTCCTGAACTCTGCATCATTCATAGAAGCTCCTATCACATCAATCATCTGACTTTCTACTTGCTCGGACATCACCTGTCTCTTCCGCTTGATGATGTCGATGATCAGCTCGTGAAACTCCCTCTTCGCAATACCAAGAACCTCCCGAAGAGAAAACTCGATTCGCGCGTCAAGTATTCTCTGCTCCAAGATGCTCTTGAGATCAGTTGAAGTCTCAATATCAGCTGCCAACTTATAAGCCGGTCCTTTCCCCTTCTCTTGGGTAGTAAACCGTCTACCAACAGTCGTTGGCTCCTGCTGGGATCTCTGCACGTCCTCCATCGGACCCGGTGCAGGTGGAGGAGCTGCAGAAGTAGATGGGACGTCTTCTGGAGGGGCTGCTCGCCTCCTTGTGACCCTCCGTCTATCTTCAGTCTCCTCTGGAACTCCAGTATCAAGTTCAGAGGCTTCTCGCCGCCTCTTCTCCTCCACAGAAGCATCTTGCCAGTGAACGTGTCTATCCACGTCCAAGAATGCTTTGATAGACGCAGCATCAACAGGATCTCTCCACCCTGTGACCCTACGGATAGTTTCTGCTCCTCTCTTCAATACTTCAGAAGGAACAGGAGCAATACTCTTCTCAGCAGTCCTATCTAGTAACGTAGGACTAGAAGAAACCTCAATATGACCGGCATATACATCAGGATTTACCGGTGGTGCCATCAACGCATGTACAGTTGTAGCAGCTGTAATCTGAGGTAGACTCCTCATGCCTCCTCGTCCAAACTGCGTGCTTAGCGGCTCTCCAGTGGAAGAAAGGTGCAGCCTACCGTTCTGGTAGCGAACCACACCATCTCGCAGAGCAGCCGTGAGCTCTTGACAGTCCCCTCGGAAATGATCTTGACTGTCACACCAGATACATCTACGAACAGGAGCACCTCCTGGACGTGCAGCAGGAGGCGCCGGCGGCTGCTCTCTCTGCAGGCCAGCTAACTCCACCTTCAATTCTCTCATCTGCCGAATGAGATCTTCGATCTGGTTCTGCTGTCCATGGTTCTCTGCAGGTCTCTGAACCGGTGCCCTTTGTGCAGGAACTGGCACCACTGGTATCAAAGGTACTGCAGCCGGTACAGCAAGTCTAGGAGCCGGAGCAAGAGCCGGAGGTTGTTGTACTTGAGGAGCAGTGCGAGGTTGAGCGGTTATTTCTGCAAGCGGGCGTCCTCCCACAGCCACTCTTCCTCTCCTCTGCCTCGTTAGTACGGCAACAGCATCCTCGACTCTTCCCCAATCAGTAGTAACTCCTCCTTCAGCAGATCGATCAGCCAACATAAAGCATAACCGATCTGCCGTAGCATCATCGGTAGCTTGCAGAAAAAGCTCGATTTTCCTAGCATCTAAGGTTATCCTCTCAAGAGTTGAGAGTTGTCGGTATCTCCGATCAAACTCTCTCAGCATCTCATTCAGGTTCATCATACGACCAGGTTGCTGCTCAACCCAGTCCAGAAACGTTCTTCTAGTGACTCTCTCTGAATCTTCTTCGAGAAACTCCTCTCGAAGAGATCGTTCGAAACTCATCCAGACACCTAGATTTCTTCTCTGTACATCCCTAACCTGGTCCCGCAACTCAGGGATTACAGCTAACTCGAAACTCCCTATCATCTCAGCATCAGTAACTCTAACTAGTTCCATCTCTCCTCTGTATTCACGCAGATATCTAGAAATATCTCTACCTTCAAATCTACCGCATCTATTCACAATTGCTTGCAAAGCCTTGGTAGACTTCAACTCACCACCTCCAATGATCGGATGTTGTTGGACCAGGGCCGCAAGTGTCTTCAGAATCTCAGCCGTATCTAGACCAGATGCAGATGTCGCTGTAGCCGCTGGTGCTACAGAAGGAGCTGCAGTAGACGTAGATGCAGCAGGCGTAGAAGTAGCAGCAGCAGCACTCTTGCGATCCATCTCTTCTCCTTGTAGTGAACTCAACCTTCTCAATCAATCACCCCAAGAGCTCTCAGTGGAAGCACCAGAATGTCGAGTTGAGAGTTTTCCTGGGAAGGGCGGAACCTTCTGGCTGTGATATGACCTTGAAGGCTACGTTCGGTCTACTCAGGGAAGCGTTGGACTTCAGGCTATAGTTTCTTACTATACAGAGGTAGGCTTCAAATCATAAGGAAACACTATAAACACTCATTCAGGTCGAATGGACCCTCCAGTATGGTCAGGAAGCGAAGATCAGATCAGACTAACAGTAATAAGGTCAGACAGCGAACTTTAACGGTCCAGAATCAGAAACATACGATGTTTCAGACTTCAGAACTCCTCCTACATGTAAGTGAGGCCCTACTGACCATGCACACAAAGTTTCAGCTTGAGATCAAATCAGAGTGTCGAGATATGGGCAGAAACGTTCTTAGCAGAGAAATTATGGCAATTTCTGGTACCCAGACAGCTATTTCGACCTAGAACAGAGAATTGGCTCGATCACTTTCAAAGATTCTTACAGGATTTGCAGTAAACAGCTTGCTGAACACTACTGTGAAGTTGGGCCTCCTTATTGTACACAGAACTCCAGATCTCGCTCTCTGAAGTTGATGCTCTAGATTGAGAGCTTTTCGGACCCCCTCTACTTCAGCGGTCGCCCTGAATTACTCACAATTTCAATTGACATGAAAATTTGGGGACAGTCGTAGCCCTGCTGCCAATGAACGAGACCTCGAAGGTTTGAAGCGATTTTCTCAAATCTACTGCGATTGACACCGAAAACCCCAAAATCAACAGAAGTGCTGCAATTCTGGCACAAATCGAACTTCAATCAGCCATAACTCCTTCTTTATTGCTCCAAATCGATCAAAAATTTCGCTGACAGTGCTTAGCACGACGAACCCTATCTCCCTGTGCTCTCAGATTTTCGAAGATTTTCTCCAAATGCTCGAACTCCTCTTAAGACCCTTACTACTAAGTTTAGCAGTACACTAAAGACAGAATTGGACCAATGGGAGTTCATAGCTTCACTCCCCTGTCCTTTTGTGTCCCAAACCACGTGGTGACTTGAATTTACACATAGGCTACCACGTCAAGACCCTAAAGTGCCAGCATAGACCCTAAAACTACATGCGAAGACATGTAAAACGACGCGTAATCTTGAAAGAGAACCTAACCTCGCTAAGAAGCATGCATGGGCGACACGTAATTACAACCCATGAGCTTAAGTCCATCTACATGGTATCAACCTACTAAGACTCAAAATATATAACATCCTCCAGTGTCGACTTCTCTGAGGTCCTAATTTCACTCAGAGAGACTAACGCTTGACAGAGAGGTGAATTATTTACACTGTGAAATGATTCACATCACGACAGCGTTTCTTATGAAAAGAAACAAGGGTTGCTTCATCCTCTGCCGATTCCAGTCCGACCTTGGGAAAGCATTAGCATGGACTTCATTACCTCTCTGCCTGACTCGAATGGATACAATGCGATTTTTGTGATAGTTGATCGGTTTAGCAAACTAGCGAAGTTTGCTCCGACCTTAGATACTGCAACAGCGTTCAAGACTTCTCGGTTGTTCTTAGATACTTGGTGGCGTTCACATGGATTACCTCGGAGTATTATTTCAGACCGAGACTCTAAGTTCACAAGTGCCTTTTGGAAACACTTGTTCCAAAAATTGGGGACTAAATTAAAATTTAGTACCGCCTTTCATCCGGAAACAGATGGGCAAACGGAACGAGTTAACTCGGTTTTGAATCAATACTTGAGGAATTATGTGAGCGCGGACCAAAGTGATTGGGCGGAGTGGCTCAGTCTTGCGGAGTATTGCTACAATTCCACGAAGCATTCGGCAACCGGTGAATCGTCTTTCTTACTGGCTTACGGACGTGAGCCAGAAGGGCCTCTTGACTTGACTCTTGCAGGGAGTTCTACATCGGCACGACCAAGAACACGGCAAACATCAGCTGAAGAGTTGGTGACGACAATGCAGCGGCGTGAGGAGCAAGTTAAGAAGAACCTCGAGAAGGCGCAGCAACGATACACGAAGCAGGTAAACAAACATCGGCGGCAAGTGAACTTTCAAGTGGGCGAAGAAGTATGGATAAGTACGAAAAACTTCACACTTCCGAAGGAAATATCGGCAAAGTTTTCATCGAAGTTTCCGGGACCTTTTGTCGTTGTCAAGAATCCGCATGAAGAAGTCTATACCTTAGACCTTCCTCGCGAGTGGCAGTTGCATCCGACTTTCCATGTTTCTTTATTAAAGAAATACTTCAAGGATGATTTGCGGCCGGAGCGCAAACAAGTACTCAGGCCTCAACCTGATGTCGTGCAAGGCGAAGCAGAATATGAGGTGGAGTCCATTTTGCGATCTCGGCGCAAATCAAACCGGATGGAGTACTTGGTCAAATGGCGTGGTTACCATTTGAAGGAAGCAACTTGGGTGCTAGAGGAAGATCTCGCACATGCGAGCGAAGCATTGGACCTCTTCAAGCGGAGACAAGGACAAGAAGGGCGTTAGCAAGATGAGGACATCTCCTTCTAGCGAGGGGTGAAGAAACGACGAACCATACGAGTAGCAACTTGAGGCGATTTGGGCCGATGGACTTTGTAGCTTTGACTTGTGTTTGGAAATAAAGATATTGTTTCTTGAAAATTTGTCTAAGTGTATTGGTAGTGCATGGCTATGACTAGTTCTGATCAGATGCCTAGGATGTTGTCAAGAGGAGGAACGAAGCACACTCAAAGGAAGCGAGCTGGGTTGGATAAGCATCTAAATCAAGACTAAGTCTTGATGTCAAGACTTAGGTTTGCCGTAGCGTTGGCAAAGCAAGTATGAACTATCATACTTGTCTTGGGGCTTGGGGTGATCTTGCTTTGCGGTTTTCTAACTGCAAAGTAAACTTAGTCGCGCGTCTAAGTCAAATCAGATTGCGACCGGAAAGTGAGTTTCGGGGGACCTCGTAAGTAGGTGTGAATACTTATAGTTTGCAAGTTAGAGTCTTAAGTAGAATGTTTAGAAGTTGTCAACTAGTTTTGTTTAGGGTAAGCCAAAAAGGTAAGGCTTTTTCCGAGACTAGTTGAAACTTTCTAAGTGTTTTAGCGACAACTTAAGACTCAAGCCAAGAAGGGAATTGCGGGTTAGCTACCAGAACGCAATTCTGACGCCAAGGGGTTGGCTACCCATTTTGAACTTGGTGTTAACTTAAAGGATCATTGTTGATGAGGGCATCAACCTCCAAAGTGGGGGTGAGTGTCGTGCCCCTCATTCTCAAGATCGGGCGCAGACGCGAACAATAGAGCCCTAGCGGACTTGCGCTAGGTTGTGAACGCTGCGAGTAGGACTTATCGGCTTGGCCGGGAAGTCGAGGTCAGAGGAACCCTAAGTGGTTCTCTGAACCAAGGTTGGAACCTTGGGTTAGGACATAAGGGCTTACCCCAAGAGGCCCCCAGACGAATGCTGACCTAAGGGGGCGAGTCTGGGAACGGGCTGAAACATGAGTCTCAGACATAGGTCTGAGACGTGGGTCCGAGACGTGGGTCCGAGACGCAGACGAACCACAGGGTTCGACCTTGGGTCTGGACCACAGGTTTCGGAAAAACTGCTAAGTGTTGGAGCTCTAGGGACGTTTTAGGCCGTGGACGGAGCTCCACGTAAGATCTCGAGGCGAGTAAGGTATCATTGGAAAGGTCTCGTCGAGAGCTTTCCAGTGATATATAACACGCCTCGATCTGACCTCCGAGCTGGAAGTTATGGCCGAACCACAATCGGGTTGTGGTATAATTTTCAGGGACCAAAGAGGAGGGCGGGGCCGCCGATCCCCAGAAGTATATATGAGGGGGGCTCGATGCCTGGGTGGGCCAGGACGAGTCACCCGACCCCAGAGTTCGGCGGGCGGACTCTGGGGGCATGAGGTGATGGCTGGGCCGGTTCCAAAGCACGTTCCGATCTAGACTTGAATGTCTGGACTTAGGAACGATGTAAGGGCTGGGGCAAGACTAGGGAACGAGTCGGCGGGTTAGACCACCGTTCGGGTGCCTAGACCCAGACGGACATCACGGGCGGTTGGGCCGCTAGGTGTGCTGGAGGCACCGTTTAGGACCCTGGACTTTATGGGAAGTCCGCCCCAAGTCATATTGTGACTTGCTCATGTTTGGGACCGACTTAGGCGGATCTAAGTCGGGACTTAGGATTGCTGAGCTTGATGAATAGGGAGACGGTCCGGCTCCGGTCCGGACCAAACAGAACTAAGGTAAGTGGTGCATGGACGCTAACTTGTGATTGTGTTTGCAGGTTAGCGGTGTAAAGTTTACGACCTACTGAGTTAGAGCTTCCGCTGGCGCAATAAGGCGGTAGGTGCGCGAAAGTAAGAAGATGGGGAAGATGAGAGAAGATGGGGAAGAAGAGAAAATCCAAACAAGAAAAAACAAGATGAAAAGGAGAAATTAAGATTCCGACAGGCTTCTAGTCCGGATCTTGACTAACAAGCCATCCCTGCTTGTAATAGTTTGGGGAGGAAGACAACAAACGTGAGTACTGTTGCACTGTCTTCTATTGGAGGATGTCGTCTTCTGTTGCAGGAAGAAGACTTCTTTCTTCTTCTCTTCGCTGCTCCGACTACTATGTCTTCTGGGATCCCTTATCCATAAGACCGTCCGTACGTAGATCCTAAGTGCTCTGTTGGACGAGACAAGCTACACTTCCACAATTGCTGACAGTCACCGCCACTCAAGAAGAACACTTCTCACTGCACAATTGGGAGCGAATTCAAGAAAACCCACCACCCAGAAGACACGAGCAAAGCTTCTGCACTCAAATCAGCAATCCATTCCCCGAAAAGAAGGTACATAGGTGTTGGGAAGCTCGCTCCCTCTACTGTCTGCTCCTACTCCTTGACACACCAGCCTAGTCAACAGGACTGCACGAGGATGCCGTTCCCTGTTCCTAAACTGTCCACTACCTCTATCTACATCTCCGAACCACTGCTGGTACGAGCATGCAGACCCCTCTTGTGTATTCCTAGACTATTCGTATGTTTCCAACAACGGGTGTAGTGTGCGAAAAACTGTATGTCCTGTGTCTCGTCTCTAATGTGTCTAGTCTGCCTGCACCATAGAATCGATATGTGTGTGTGTACAAAAATGGATGCTCACTATATGTAGTGACGTAGGATTTCTCCTTTTGCCCGTTTAGTATACAAGATATCGTTCCCACAGAGGATTTGCACAAGTAACGCTGCTCTAAGTTCTAAGATCTGTTCAAACACACAAACACACGGGTTTTGTCTAGAAATCCCGTCTTCCCACAAAACCACACGTCTTCCAGACACGCCAATTGGTGCTCTGGAACTAAACAAACAACTACCAATTACAATATCACACAACTATTCACAGTGAAGCTCGGGAAGACGATCTTCCTGCTTCCAGGTTGCTTCTTCCGGTCTTCTCGATACCGTCTTCCCGAAGCGATTCTCGTCTTCTGGGGGTTCAACTCGTCTTCTCACACCTCCAGAAGGCTGTCCTGCTTCGCAGAAGTCGACTAGCAACGGTCGTTACACCTTATTCTCACACTCACATTCCAACGGGTTAGATAAATCACAGGGTGTATGCCCCATGTAGCCTTCCCAGGCTTCTGCCTACGGAAGTTGTCTTCCTACAGCACTACAACGACATTCACCTTCACGGAAGCTCAATAGAAGTCTCGGAAGCTCACTAGAAGAAGATAAGAAGATGAGGAAGATGAGGGAAGATGGGGAAGATAAGAAAATCCAAACAAGAGAAAACAAGATGAAAAGAGGCAATTAAGATTCCGACAGGCTTCTAGTCCGGATCCTGACTAACAAGCCATCCCTGCTTGTAATAGTTTGAGGAGGAAGACAACAAACGTGAGTACTGTTGCACCGTCTTCTACTCGAGGATGTCGTCTTTTGTTGCGGGAAGAAGGCTTCTTTCTTCTTCACTTCGCTGCTCTGACTGCTCTGTCTTCTGGGATCCCTTACCCAGAAGACCGTTCGTACGTAGATCCCAAGTGCTCTACTGAACGAGTCAAGCTACACTTCCACAACTGCTGACAGTCACCGCCACTCAAGAAGAACACTTCTCATGCACAATTGGGAGCGAATTCAATGAACCCACCATCCAGAAGACATGGACAAAGCTTCTGCACTCAAATCCACAATCTATTCCCCGAGAAGAAGTCACAATGGTATTGGGAAGCTCACTCCCTCTACTTCCTGCGTCTACTCCTCGACACACCAGCCTAGTTAACAGGACTGCACGAGGATGCCGTTCTCTGTTCCTAGACTGTCCACTACTTCTATCTACATCGTCGAACCACTGCTGATGCGAGTATGCAAACCCCTCTTGTATATTCCAAGACTATTCGTATGTTTCCCACAACGGGTGTAGTGTGAAGAACTATCTATCTTGTCTCTGCTCTAATGTGTCTCGTCTGCTTGCCCATAGAATCGAAGTGTATGTGTAGTTGCTACAGCATTCTACAGAACTGGCAGAACCGGCAGAGCCCCATCTCCTACTCTACGATCCTACTTAACCATCTGCCTCGAGAGCCAGGGGAGGCGACCACCAGGGAGAGAGAGAGAGGCGCTGACAAGAGGTTGTCACCTCACATGCATGCGGTCCCTCTTCCCAATTAGCCCTCCACTGTGTTACTCCTACGCTACCTATGCTATCACATGGGGTCCTAACTATTTTTACATGGAAAACTGCCACCCTTAAGATAGCATGTTCGATTCTACTAAATCTGGAAGTATCGATTGAGTTTGCTAACTACTCTGATTGCTCGGTGGTAATCACTACATGATCTGCTCCTACCGGAGCTACTCCCTCGACTTCTGATGGGCTGGGAAGCCCTGCACTTACCTCGGGTACCACTGAGGTAGCTTCCCTCTCCTCGCTCTTCGCTGGCCCTGCTGTTTCTGCGGCTGCGTCTTCCTCGGCTTCGACTTCGGAAGACGTAATGGTCTTCTGGGAAGACGAGTTGAATGGTGCGTTTTCGGTCTTCTGAGGCACAGATGCAGTACTAGGGACCATGGCGACCTCATAAGGGTCCGGGGAAGTCGCTTCCTCCACGCGGAATATCTGGGAAGACGGCTCGTCTTCCTATCTTCCAGAAGACATCATGTCTTCCGGGGTGTCTTCTGGAGTCTTCTCGTCTTCCAACGCTGTCACCACCAAGTGTACAGCGAGATCGAACTCCTCCTTCTCCATTCCGGATCCAGTCGAGGGTGCTGGGGCTTGGGAAGATGCGGTTGCAGGTGTCGGAAGTGAGGGAAGACCATAAAGTGTCTTCACTCCTTCTATCTGTCTATCCAAGTACCTGAACATGCTATCTCTGCATTCCATCAACCTCGTCTTGGACCCGCTGTCCCATTCCCTAGCTAAGGTAAGTAACTTCTTACCCGCTGTCAGGTTGAGAGTCTTCCTGGGAAGGGCGAACCTTCTGGCTGTGATATGAGCTTGAAGGCTGTGTTCAATCTACTCGGGGAAGCGTTGGGCTCTTGGCTGTGGCTGGTCTACTCACATGATAGGCTTCAGGTCTCAAGGTGATACTGAAAACACTCATATAAGTCTCCAGGCTCTTCTGATAAGTTCAGGAAGCAAAGTCCAGGCTTAACTAGCAATGATAAGATCAGATGGCGAACTTTGACACTCAGGATTGAGAAATATGTGAAAGTTCAGACTTCAAAACTCCTCCTACATGTAAACAAGGTTCTACTGGATACACATACGAAATTTCAGCTTCAGATCAATTCAGAGCACTAAGATATGAGCAGAAACTTTCTGAGTAGAGAAATTACGGCAGTTTCTGGTGCCCAGACAGCTATTTCGACCTATAACAAGGAAATGGCTCGATCACTTTGGGAAATTCTTACAGGACTTGCAGTACACAGCTTGATGAACACTCCTGTGAAGTTGGGCCACCTGATTCCACACAGAACTCCAGATCTCACTCTCCAAAGTTGCTGCTCCAGATTGAGAGTTTTTCGGACCCCCTCTACTTCAGCGGTCGCCCTGAATTACTCACTGACTCAATTGACATGAAAATTTGGATACAGTCGTAGCCCTGCTGACAGTGAACACAGCCACGAAGTTTTGAAGCAATTTCCTCGATTCTGCTGAAAATGACACTCAAAACCCCAAATTGAACAGAAGTGCTTCAATTTTGACACAAATCGAACTTCAATCAGCCATAACTCCTTGTTTATTGCCTCAAATCGATCAAACTTTTCGTTGACAGTGCTTGGGTCGACGAGCTCTATCTCCCCATGCTCTCAGATTTCGAAGTGCCCTCACAAATTGCTCGAACTCCCCTCTAGAGCTCTGTTTCTAAATTTAGAGTTTAACAAAAGACAAAAACAGACCAATGGGAGTTCATAGCTCCACTTGGTTGTCCTTTAGTACCCTAAACCACGTGGCAACTTAGTTTTACCCATAGGCTACCATGTCAAGCTCCCTAGAGTGCCAACGTAAAACTCAAACTACCTAAAACGACACGCAGCCCCAAAAAATACTTAAATCAGCTAGAAAGCGTGCATGGGCGACAAGTAAGTACAACCCATGAGCTCAAACCCCTATCTACATGGTAAATCTAAGTCATGTACATTGAGTATCATAGATAAGTATGAATTTACTTGCACAAGCGTACGAATGCTTGAACAAGATAAATGTCATACTACCAACCTACTAGGATCCAAAATATATGACAGAGTTAACACCATATGCAAAAGGTGTCAACCATAAGCATAAAAGACTAAGAACAATACAGAGTTAACTTCTAAGACTACTGAACATCAAGTGTCGGAGTAGAAATAACATGCGCTAAGTAACGCGACAGCAGTGATAAGTGAATCATTTACTATGTCAAATGATTCACATCACGACACCGCGGTGAAGTTGAACTTCTTCCGAAGCGCTTCTACCGACTGAGCTAGCATCTTCTGCGCACGAGCCTCCGCTGCTTCCCTCTGCGTCTTCTCCACTGCAGCTCGCGCTTCTGCGGCTTCTCGCTGCGCCTTCCAAGTGGTATGCTCTTCTGCGAGGGCAGTGATCTTCTCCCGCACTCGGAGAACTTCCTGATCGCGCTGCTGTAAATGCGCATGCAACTCCTGGTTGCTCTTCCTCAGTTGGGTTAGCTCCTTGGCAGAAGCGGCTGCTTCCGCCTTGTACCTGGCTGCAAGCTTCTCCGTGGTGCGGAGACTAGCTTCCAGCGACTCCGTCTTCTGCTGGCTGTCTTCCTGTCGCAGCAAGGTGCGCAGGTCGAATCCAGGCTGTAAGGGCTTCTCCTGTGCCCTCGCTCTCCTCTCCAGCAACTCCATAGCGGGCTGGATCTCCTTCTGGAAGTAGGCACTGAACTCCTCCAGTCGTCTTCCTGCGGAAGACAAGTTCATTTCCACCACTCGCTCCGTGGTGCCGACTTCGTCTTCCAGAGGCAAGGAAGCCTCTTCCACCACTACGGTCTTCATCTTCTGCGCACGAGAAGAAGCTACTCTTCTCATCTTCCGGGGTGGAAGACTCCTCGTGGCAGGAGCGGCTCTCTTCTTTGCGCTTCCTCGCATCGCAGCAGGAGCGCCCATCCATCCTTCATCTTCTGGAGTCTTCGGAAGACTCCCAGGTGTTACAGAAGCTGTCTTCTGCTCCGATCGAGTACTCAGCAGCTCTACCTCCGAGTCCGACTCCGATCCTGAATGAATGAGGGAGATGGGTGTCCTCGGTACACTTCTGGGACCCATCTTCCTCAGTGGCGTGGCGTCTTTCGACCCACTAGACTCATCTTCCCTCACCAGAAGCGTCTTCTGGTGAGAGCCGGGCCTCAGCTGTGGCATCAAAGTGGGAGGGGGCGTTGCTGCTGCCTCTCGGTCATCTGAGGTCTCCTCCTTCACCTCCTGTCGCTCCGTTGGCCCATACACTGCCAGCTGATCTTCCCTAAGATCCCCCATGGCTACATACAAGTAGCAGAAGAAGGGCGTCAAGTGTCCTCCCATCGGGGTACCTAAGTATGCTAGCTCCGTTTGTACGTAGTTGTCGATGTACGCGCCCCAGTAGATGGGCACTCTGTCATCCCACACTGATTCCAGGAACTCCACGTCCTGATCTCCTAAGTACCTTGTCTTCTGCGCTTTTCCCTTGGGGAAAAGATGTAGAAACAACTTCGCCAGAAGTCGCTTCTTCGGCTCCCGATAAGATTCGATCTTCCAACCGTTCCTCCCCTGCCTGTCTTCCACAAAAAGGCAGGTGGTGCTCCCAGGCACATGCCACGAACTCACAATCCTAGGCAAGATCTTCTTCTCGTACCAATATCCTCGGTTCTCGGACTCATGCCTGTGAAACGCCTTACGCCACCAGTCTTCAGTCCAGGAAGACGGTCTTCCCCGAACTACTCCTGCCTTCGCAGGTACACGGTTACGTGGTGGTAACGCTGTCCACACCTCCTCCAGAAGCCCTTGATCTGCGAGGTTCCAATCCCACAGGAAGAAGTCGAGACCCAACTCCTTGAGGAAAGGAGTGGCCTCGGCCAATTCTGCCGCTGGTAACACCAAGCCTCGCGGATGCATCGACATACCTGGAAGATCTGTTGCACTAAACCACAAGCACCTACTATGAGCTGAAGGCTCAGTTCTTCCCGAGTGCTCACAGTCTAGCTTCTATTTCTCAGAAGACGAAACTAGTCTTCCAGAAGACAGCTACTCCGTCTTCCGGGATTCTAACAGTACTTCCTAGATAGCTCTCGTCTTCTGAGCTATACCTAAACAATCCTATCTAAGCAAGGCCTCGCATGGGTTACCAAGAAGACAACCCACCTTGCATTACATCCTACTTCCTATCAGAAGATACAAGATTCATGAAACGTAGAGTGCATAACAGGTTCAGAAGATGGTTGCGGGCTCCTGCGGTGACAGTGACATCTGGGAAGACACTCGGGACAGCTTCCGATTAAATGTCTTTCTCGGAAGACTTCCAGAAGTCAGACTTCCCTTCACTGGTCTCACCTGTCTTCGTCTTCCTACACGCAATCTATCCACAACAGACTCAAGACAATTGCACTCTGTTCTTCTGACCTCTTACCTCTCATACACACTCAAAAGAAGCTTGCTGCTCGGTGAGAAGACATGACCCTCGACCATTCTCTCCAGATTCTGCCAGCAAGTATTCTCACGACTCTCTTCTAAGTTCGGGAAGAAGAAGGAACGGCTGCTATGGATCGGACAGAAGAGACCCGAATGGACCCTCACATCTTCTCGCTCATTTTGCCAGCCTTCCAGTCTTCTAGTCTCTCTAGGAAGATGGGGAGTTGAGAAGCTTGGAAGACCGGGAGGCACAAGCCTAGTTCCCGACTTCCAACTTCTCGAAATAACACAACAACTCACCACTCCACTCAGGATTCGTACCAAGTCTCTCTAAACACAAAAGCAAAGCAAATCCACTCTTGATACGAATTGTGTTCAGTCGACTTCCGAAGACAGTCTTCCGAAGACGGTCTTCCGAAGACAGTCAAGTTCAAGAAGCGTCTTCCGAAGATGTTCCCATCTTCCGAATCGTCTTCTGTTCCAAGTTTCGGGGGTAGTGAGGTAGTGGGGTAGGGAAATTGATAGTTGGGGTCTCCACTTTGAGGGCTAGGAGTAGGGAAGCTCGAATTGAGCTCGGGAATAAGCAAGGAGATGTCTTGACAGAAATTGGGCAGCGCTTCCGCGCCCAATGTCTCAATAGAAAGAATGGGGGGTGGGGTAATCGATCGGGCTGCCTGCACACAATCAAGGAAGCGCGGGGAGTACCAAGAGAAGACGAGAAGAAGTGGGAAGGAGAAAGAACAAGGGGAAGAACCTCTACAGTCTTCTTCGGCTCCCCGAGTCGCCTTCGACCTCCGCGCGCTTCCGGCTCGCCTCCTAGCTTCCAATGCGACTCCTCTCGACTACGCCTGCTGTCAATTTCGGCCCACACCTCGATTTCACCTCCGCTTCTACTCGCCACTCTCCACTGTCAGATTCTCGGGAGCTTCACAAAAACACCTTCGCTTTCTGCTGTTTGTGTTCCAACAATTCGATCTCACCCTTCGCCCAACTGCCAACTTGTTCTCTCCTACCTCGATGTCCTCACTCGATTCCTCTCTCAATGCTAACTCGCGAAGCTCACTCTCTCAATCGATCTTCTCAAGCGCGCTGTGCTGCGGGAAGTTGGAATGCGCCTAATGTACTTCCTTACGCATCTTCCCCGCAGATTAGGGGTTCTCTACCTTGGATGTCTTCCCCGACCTACCTACCTATTCGGTGCGCCCCAGTAGGTACACCTACTGTCTTACCCGAAAACTCGTGGTTGGCCTTCGCGGTCGCTGTCTTCTGGAAGACATGTGTCTTCCACCGTCTTCTCATCTTCCGCCGTCTTCTCATCTTCTGAAGACGCAACTGAGAAGACGCTCTTCCGAAGACGGTCGTCTTCCGAAGAAGTCAACTTCTTATTACAAACAGCTCTTAAGATCATCTTCTTGTTAAGGAAGACGTAACATTAAGTAACAACGCTTCTTCAGTTATACAAACAAGTTATTATTCTTAAAAATTTCAAAAATTCGTGCATCCTGTAATTTGTGGGCACCACAATGTGCAGTAGCTAGCTTGATTCCCTACACTGCAATCCTACTTATGCTGCCTACCTCGAGAGCAGAGGAGGCGACCATCAGAGAGAGATGGGACGCTGTCAGAAGGCTGCCAACCCACATGCAAGCGGTTCCCCTTCCTAATTTAGCCATCCACCTTGTTGCTCCTACGCTACCTTTGCTGCCACATGGTATCCTAACTAATTTTACACTGAAAAACTGTCACCCTTAAGATAGCATGTTCGGCCCTACTAAACTTGGAGTTGTCACTTCGGTTACTGTCTACGCTGATTGCTTGGTGGCAATCTCTACCTGATCTGTTCCTATCGGAGCTCCTAACGCGACTTCTGATAAGCTAGCAAGCCCTGCGAACACCTCGGGTAACATTGAGGTGGTTTCCTCCTCCTCGTTACTCGCTGGATCTGCTGTCGCTGCTGCTGCTTCTTCCTCGGCTTCGGCTTCGGCTTCAGAAGACAAGAGTGTCTTCTGGGAAGCGGAGTCGAATGGTGCTTCCTCGCTCTTCTGGGGCATCAGCTCGGTACTAAGGACCATGGCGACCTCATAGGGATCCGAGGAAGTCGCTTCCTCCACTCAGAATACTTGGGAAGACGACTCGTCTTCTTGTCTTCCGGGGCGTCTTCCGGGGTCTTCTCGGCTTCCAACGCTGTCACTACCAAGTGCACAGCGAGGTCGAACTCCTCCTTCTCCAATTCGGATCCAGTAGATGGTGCTGGAGCTGGAGAAGTTGCAGTAGCAGGTCTCGGAAGCGAAGGAAGACCATAGAGTGTCTTCACTTCCTCTATCTGCCGATCCAAATACCTGAACATGCTCACCCTGCATTCCACCAACATCGTCTTGGACTCGTTGTCCCATCCTCTAGCCAAGGTAAGCAACTTCCTACCCGCGGTGAAGTTAAACTTCTTCTGAAGCGCTTCCACCGACTATGCTAGCATCTCCTGTGCACGAGCTTCCGCTGCTTCCCGCTGCGTCGTCCATATCATCTTCTCCTCTGCGAGGGTGGTGGTCTTCTCCCGCACTCGGAGAACCTCCTGTTCACGCTGCTGTAAGCGCGCTGTCGTAGGGCGTGAAATATGGTCTGGGAATACACGGGGTATCTGGCTGTAGAGAGATACAACTGGATCTATGACCTAACCGTTGAAAACTTATGCTCTCAATATCTAATCTATCAGTGTTTTTTGTAGGTTACTAGCGAACTAACTTGACCCAAGTGTAGCACATGTGCATCACACAAATGACTCGGAGCTCGATTCCACTCTAGATAAAGGCAAGGCTCATACACGGTACGTGTCTGCTTTAGATCCCAAGCACTCTTCATACAATCTCTCATCCACATCCGCTTCACTACTTCTTCTCGACAAACTACCTAATTGTAGCCTCTGACCTTCTATTGTTCGCTGATACGAGTTTGCTCAGGAAGATGTCCACAGCAAGGACCGCCTACTACACAAGCTTCCCAACGATACAAGACATATCGGCAGCAAAACAGCTAGAAACTCGGGGCGTGATACCGAGGATAACGGTACCTCAGCTTCAGCAAGACGTGGCACCTCCACTGAGCGTGATCGCCGTACCAATCTCACAATACAGCCTCCTTGTCATCCACACGACACCTCCAAGAAGCACACCTCCCATCTTCAAGTCGTTTTTGTTCAACTCCAACCAAGAGATTTCAGCAAAATCTCTCTACGTCTTTCTCGCCTCGCTGCAAACTGAACTTTGACACTCTCGTGCCTTCACCTCGATTACCCAATCAGGCTCAAACTCCACAGGACATCCCCTCTGACCCTTCTCTACTACTGTATGAAATTTCAGTCTCAGATCTGACCCCCAACTGTTCGCGATGAATCAAGCCATCCGCCTGTGCTAACTTCTGAGCTTTACAGATCTCGATGGCCAAAATCCTAGATCTCCACACATTCTCTTACCCAATTGAACTGAAATTTCACATGTGACTAGCTGATAGGGCACACTCTCATCCTGGAAAGTTTCACTCAGAGATCCAATCCCATGTGCACGGAGCGACTCAAGCTTTGAATCCAAAGAAATCGGGTTTTCTCATACCTCTCAACTGTAACAGCCAACTTCAATTGATCATTTCAGGAGCAAATCCAACCCAAATGTAGGATTGTTTTACATCAATACAACCAACACGGAGTGAACTACTCGATCCCCTTGACAGCTCCTAAAGATCACCTCTCAAACTCCCGGATCACTCCAAAACGTGGCTCGGGGTACCGATTTGACCCCCCTGACTTTCAACGTCCATCACTCTCTCCTCAGAATTCCAAATCGCCTGATCTTTGTCTCCAGAGTGTAGCCCGTCTCGAGAGCTTTCCAACAAGACCACTCACTCCTCAAATGACCCCCGGGAAGACCTCCAAAACCCTAAAGTCGTCTGCAGATCTGGAATGGTGTTGATTGGTCGAAAATAGACCAATAAGAAACAGATCTGGAAACCTCTTTTGTCCTTTACTTGGTACCCTAGAACAACTATGACCTAGCTACCCTCTCATGCCTTCAAGGCATTGGTCCCAACCTTAGTTAATTACCCTCGTCAAACTATAGAGATCTTACTTAACACTTAAGATTCAGTACAAGGTCAAGATGACGACCTGGAACCGATTTACAATGAAAGGTACTACAAAAGGAAATGGAGAAGCCATCACTTGATTACAGTACTCCTCCCCAAAGTTCCTTGCGATCCACGCACGATGATTGATCTTCCGCCGACAGTGACACCGAACATCCACCCAGACATTGAAAGGGATGTTGGCTGGATAATTCAAGTCCATTGGCCCTCCTCAAAGTAAGATGTACACTGTCAAGTCCCAATCCTCTCCATACGTGACGATCGGTAAGATCACCGGAGTAGGCGAGTCCATCATCCTCCCCATGAACTCTTCTCCAAAGTAGGCGACGAACCACTGTCGAAAGTGATCGCGGTGGATCAAGTGAACCTTGATATGAAACGGGTTCGGAAATGGCAGATTTGGAACTCGATTCAGTCCTCCATCCATGAATACAACTCCTGCCGCTCCTTCTTATCACGTAAGACACTAAGACACACTCATGAAAACTACCCCTCCAGAAGAATGCCTCACAAACCCCCAACCCACTATCTTATACCTATGTTGACAACAAGAGCCATTCACGTGAACGTTCACGGATCATTGAGTCGGCACATCTCGTTATCGTGCGATCTCACATCCAGATCTCTGTGAACGTGACACCTAATACTCTCTCATGCGAACTACACAAAAGGTTCACCGAACACAAAAGAAAACACAACACCCGTTCTACACTGAATTCACATGTGGGACGTCTCACAACACGACAGCGCCTGCAGCTCCTGTTTGCTCTTCTGAAGCTGCATTAACTCCTTGGAAGAAGCGGCTGCTTCTTCCTTGAACTTTGCTGCGAGCTTCTCCGTAATGTGAAGGTCAACTTCTAGTGCTTCTGCCTTCTTCTGGCCCTCTTCCTGCTGCATCAGGAAGCGTAGCCCGAATCTAGGTTGCAAGGGCTTCTCCTGAGCCTTCGTCTTCTTCTCCAGCAACTCCATAGCTGGCTGGATCTCTGAGTGGAAGAAGGCACTGAACTCTTCCAGCCTTCTTTTTGCGGAAGACAAGTTCATCTCCACAATCCGATCGGAGGTGCCTTCCTTCTTCCCTAGAGGCAAGGATGCCTCGTCTGCTGCTGTCGCCTTCTGCTTCTGCACAGGGGGAGAAGCTACTCTTCTTGTCTTCCGAGGTGGAAGATCTCTCCCTATGGTAGAAGCGGTCCGCTTTACTGCGCTTCCTCGTTGTGCAGTAAGGGTACCCATCCATCCTTCGTCTTCTAGAGTCTTCAGAAGACTCCCTGGTGTGACCGAAGCGGTCTTCTGCTCCGGTCGGGCACTCAAGAACTCCTCCGGTGAGTCAGAGTCCGATCCCGAATGAATGAGAGAGGTGGGCTTCCTATGTACACTTCTAGGACCCATCTTCCTCGGAGGCGTGGCGTCTTCCGACCCACTAGAGTCGTCTTCCCGCACCAGAAGCGTCTTCTGATGAGTGCCGGGCCTTGTCTGCAGCATCAGGGTGGGTGAGGGAGTCATTGCTGCTGCTCGGTCATCTTCTCCCGAGCTCTCCTCCTTCTCCTCGCGCTTTCCTGTTGGCTTGTACCTTGCCAGCTGATCTTCCGTGAGATCCCCCTTGGCCACGTACAGAAGAATGGAGTGAGATGGCCTCCTGCCGGGGTACCTAAGTACGCCAGCTCTGTCGGCACGTAGGCGTGGATGTACGCAACCCAGTTGACACTCTCCCTGATACACACTGCTTCCAGGAATGCTACATCCTGATCTCCAAGATACCTTGTCTTCTGCGCTTTCCCCTTGGGAAAGAGATGCAGAAACAGCTTCGCCAGAAGTCGCTTCTTTGGCTCCCGATAAGAATCGATCTTCCACCCGTTTCTTCCCTGCCGTTCTTCCAGGAAGAGACAAGTGGTACTCCTAGGTACGTGCCACTGCCCTGAGATTATGGGTGAGATCTTCTTCTCGTACCAATAACCTTGGTGCTCCTCTTCTGACCTGTGGAAGGCCATGCGCCACCAATCCTCGGTCCAGGAAGATGGTCTTCCACGAGCTACTCCTGCCTTCGTAGGTACACGGTTGCGTGGCGGTAACGCTGCTCAAACTTCCTTCCGCAGACCCTGGTCGGCCAAGTTCCAGTTCCATAAGAAGAAGTCGAGACCCAACTCCTCGATGAAGGGTGAGGCCTCGGTCAATTCTGCCGCTAGTAACAGCAATCCTCGCAGATGCATCGACATACTTGAAAACTCTGTTGCACTAAGCCACACGTGTTTACTGTGAGCTGGAGGTTCAGTCCTTCCCAAGTGCCCATCGTCTAGCTTCTACTTCTCAGAAGACGAAACTAGTCTTCCAGAAGATAGCTACTCCGTCTTCCGGGATTCTAACAGTATTTCCTAAATAGCTCTTGTCTTCTGAGCTGTATCTAATCAATCCTAACTAAGCAAGGCCTCCCATGGATTACCAGGAAGACAACCCACCTTGCATTACATCCTACTTCTTATCAGAAGATACAAGATTCGCAAGAAGTGCATAACAGGTTCAGAAGATGGTTGCGGCTCCTGCGGTGACAGCGGCCTCCGAGAAGACTCCCAGGACAACTTCCGATTCAATGTCTTTCTCGGAAGACTTCCCGAAGTAAGGCTTCCCTTCACTGGTCTCATTTGTCTTCTTCTTCCTACACGCAATCTATCCTCACAACAGACTTAAGACATGTGCACTCTGTTCTTCTGACTTCTCACCTCTCATACACACTCAGAAGAAGCTTGCTGCTCGGTGGGAAGACATGACCCTCAACCATTCTCTCCAGATTCTGCCAGCAAGTCTTCTCACGACTCTCTCCTAAGTTTGGGAAGAAGAAGGAATGGCTGCTACGTGTCGGACAGAAGAGACCCGAAATGGACCCTCACGTCTTCTCGCTCATTTTGCCAGCCTTTCAGTCTTCTAGTCTCTCTAGGAAGATGTGGAGTTGAGAAGCTTGGGAGACCGGGAGGCATAGGCCTAGTCCCCTACTTCCAACTTCTCAAAATAACAAAACAACTCACCAAGCCACTCAGGATTCGTACCAAGCCTCTCTTAACACAAAAGCAAAGCAAATCCACTCTTGATATGAATTGTGTATAGTCGACTTCCGAAGACAGTCTTCCGAAGATGTTCTTCCGAAGATGTTCCAATGTTCCGAAACGTCTTCTGTTCAAGGTTTCGGGAGTAGAGAGAGGGTAGTAAGGTAGGGAAATTGATAGCTGGGATCGTCAATTTGAGGACGATGGGTGGGGAAGCTCGAATTGAACTCAGGAAGAAGTAGGAAGATGTCTGAAGGAAATTGACAGCGCTTCTGCACCCAATGTCACAATAGAAAAAATTGGGATGGGAGGTAATCGATCAGGCTGCCTGCAAACAACCGGAGAAGCGCAGGGGATACCAAACAAAGGCGAGAAGCAGTGGGAAGGGAAAAGAACATGGGAAGAACCTCTACAGTCTTCTGTCTGCTTCTCGAGTTGTCTTCGACCTTCTGCGCGCTTCTGACTCTGGTCCCAGCTCCAATCCGACCCCACTGAGCTGCTTCCGCTGTCAGGTCCTGTCTACGCCTCAATCGATTAAGCTGTCCACCGCTGATTCTACTCAGCTACTTCCAATGTCAGCTTCTGGGAGTTTTACAAGGAACGCTTTTCACTCAGTATGCTTTCTGCGCTTCAGCAATTCGACCTCACCTTCCTTCTAGCTTCTAATTGTAAAGCCCACTTTTTCATTTTTTTTAAAGAAGAAGATCAAAATGTAGAAGTTTGTAGAAGAAATAATGAAGTTAGAAGAAGAATAGCTTGGTTTTAATGAAGAAGAGACTTCTGAAGAAGAGTCTTCTGAAGAAGAGTCTTCTGAAGAAGAGTCTTCGGAAGAAGACCTTTTCATGAAAAATCTGAGGCTTCGAGGATGTATATCGTCAGTACACTCTCTTCACGAATAGTCCGAGTGAAGACGAACTACCTACCCAGAAAGGGAGAGGAGCAAAGGCCAACGTGGGCGAAGACAATATTGCGCATGCCCTTGTCAGGTCAGAGGACGAGCAATCAGAGACGACTTCGGCACGTGTGAGAGTTTGAACCGAACTATATACTAGGAAAATCGACTCATTTCTCAAATTCACTCTTAGCGCTCAACCTACTCTCCAATTGCGGACGATCAGTTTGAGCGAAGGCCATCCATTTAGACGAAGACAACCAGTTTGGGACGAAGATCAGCTTGAGCGAAGACTAGTAGTTTTAGACGAAGTTTACCTCAGCCAGCTTAACATCCTTCGTCTGATCACGATGTCTATCGCGACGAAGTTACCGAGGATTAGAGCCTTTGAGTTAGACCAAGAGGAGTTAGTGCGTCTTCGGCCGAAGCAGAAGGAGATAGGTCTTAGCTTCCTAACCCTAGGGGGCTGAACGAAGGTGTCTGGCAAATTTATTAGTCAGATTCAGATGTGTGAAGACCACGGAGACGAAGAACTATATGCGCGACCTGGCAACTAGACTGTCGAGAACTGGGAGAAGGTTCTGCTGGATGAAGCTGGGACGAAGGGTGACATGCTCTTCGACAACGTGTCAATGAAGAACCTGGTCAAGGAGGACCAGAACTACGGGGAGCTCTTCGAGCATCCGATGCACCCAACGAATGGGTACAAGTTGTCCGAGTACAGAGATCCCGTGAAGAGGAAGATTGCGGAGGCCATCATGCTGATTTTGAGCCCCCGAAGAACAACTTACCTGTCGACTTGGAAGGTATGCTTCTTCGAACACCTCTTCGCCGGAAGATGAGCTTACTGGACGAAGATATTCCACGACGAAGTCCAACGCCTGTTTAAGAAGCAGGACTATGTGTATCTGGGAGGCTTTGTCAGTATCTTCTACTTTGGTATGGGATGGCTAAAGGAGAATGAAGCTAAGCAGTTGGGCTTCGGCGAAGATGAAGACCAAGATTTTTCATCACTCGTTCGTGAGGTCGAAGAGGGACAAGCCGAAGAGGTTCAGCAACTGGGATCTTCATCGCAGGCAACAGTCGAAGATACTCAAGAGGCGCAGCAGGCAGTGACTGTTCAGGCAACGGTCGAAGACGAAGAGAAACGACGTAGCAAGAGGAAGAAGCCTCTTCCGACTTCGCCCATGGAGAAACCGAAGGCTCGAAAGAAGGTAAAGAGCACGAAGAGGGAGACAATGGACCTGAGCAGCTCAGGAGCAAAGATTGAAGGCGAAGCTGTCTGTGGCGAAGGTACTTCGGCCGGAACAACCTTAGGTAATGTTGATCTCTTCAGGAAAGTAAATGCTCTATGACGAAGAGGTAGTCGTCTCGATCCTCCGACTTCTTGAAGACAACAAGGAGGATTACGAGAAGGAAGTGCAGCGGAAGGTGACATTCCCAGAGATGCTGGCGGAGTTGCATTTCAGTCGGGGGACTTGGCAGCAGGAGAAGAACAATCTTCGCGAAGAGGCCCGGAATGCGACGAAGTTGAGGTTGGAGTCGGAGAAGGAGCTTGAGGATCTTCGGCGTCAATGCGAAGAAGCAAAGACTGCCTTGGAGGGTAAGGACGAAGAATTGAAGGTGTCGACGAAGAGCTTCGCCGACCGTGTCAAGGAGTTGTCTTCCCAGATAGCTGAATTGCAGCGAAGTCGAGGTGAGTTCCAGGCAACAGTCGCAGAACTCACTAAGGAGAATGAAGACTTGAAGACGAAGGTAGCAGACTCCGAAGACCTTCGGAAGAAGTTGATGCTTGTGTTGTCTGCATACGTGACTTCGGGACTAGATGTGGATGAGCTTGGTCTTCTTCGGGCGTTGAAGGCGGAGGTAGTGCAAGCAGAGGCCAATCCCGACGGTGTGAAAGCGCGCCTTTCCAGACTTAGACAGAAAGTAGATATGGAGATAGGCGAGAGGCGAGCGAACGTGGAAGTTCAGTTAGAAGAGTTCAGGGCACAGTTAGGCTTAGGAGTTTAGATTCAGTTGAAGATGAAGATGATCGTAGGGTAGTGAAGGTCTTCCGCCTTCGTAGGAAGTTAGACAGTTAGCGCAGTTAGAAAACAGTTAGGTTAGGACGAAGTAGTATATAAGCAGCGCGATCCACAGCCCTCGTGCCTTTTCCATGTTTTCAGTTCTTTATTAATTTATTTTTATTTCTCAAAAGTGCAGAGCGATGTTGTGAATGCTTTGGACGAAGATATTTTCCTCCGAATATTCGGTGTTTACTGTCGCAGGTGTAATTTTCTGATTGACGAAGATCTTCGCCCTTAGACTTGAAAGAAGAGACTTCGGTGTAGGAACTTTGAAGAGCCTTCGGCCGAAGTTGAACTGTAATCTTCGTGAAGAGTTTCTAAACGAAGATCTGAGAACAAATCAGTTACTGTGAAGTGGAAGAGCATAAGTTAAATTGTAAGGAGAGTTTGGATGATGGTGGCTTCATCTTAAGTTTGGCTTCTTCAAATAAGTGGGATTCTTAAGCATGAGGATTTAGTTGGAAGAACATTCTTTAGAAAGAGTAGGGACTTATTCTTGGAACCTTGATGTGAAATCAGTATTCTTCTGTCTTTTCAGAAGAAGACTAGTAACATTTCAGTAGTATTTTACCTTATTCATTCATTCACATTTGTCTTCTCAATCTTTCGTATGTTTGTCGGAAGGGTCCTTGATCAAAGAACTATTTCATTGTTGTTTGTATTCGATTTATCAGGTTTGTGCTTGGGTTTGGTTTCTTATCAGACTTAACTCTCATCCGGATATTATTCCATTCCGTGAGAATAACAGAAAACTATCTGAATTATCATTGTGACGTTGTAGTACTGTGTTTTGTGTAATTGTCAACGGAAGGAAAGACCTCATCAAGCCATACAAAGGAAAGAAGGACCTGAAGGATGAAGCAACTAACGTCCCTAAGGGAAGAACACCGGGGCTAAGTCTTGCTATTAGTAGCTCTAAGGTCATCTATCGCCTCTATAATATCGTACACAAATAAGTCAAAACTCATGCATATTACATGTGCACATGAAGTAGAATCACCTATTGCAATTGCTCTTTTGTGGACCGTGTCTGCTAAAACTCTCTATAGAACAATGAAAACTCATTGTCTAAGTATATAGTGTAGGAAGAAAGAGAAAGTGGTACCTTTGATGTCTCTCATGGTAGACTCTGACACAATCTCCAAAGAAGACGTCGAACTCCAAAGCTATCAATCCGTATATCTCCAAGGCTAAAGAGATAAAGGCATGTCTCACATGCATATCCTTATACTTGGTCACCTTCACTGATGTCACCACGCTTGTAGCTCATCTTGAGGGATGATTGAGCACATGTGCCGTCATTGAATCTCATCAAAGGCAACACAGACTTGATCCGCCAGATCTATGATATGTGTATCATCAGCTAGAGATGGAAAAACACAATCTAGAGCAGTCAAGGCGATGGCCAAGAGAGCTTTATAGTGAGCTAAGACAAAAAGACGTCCATCCAAAGGGTCTCCTTGACAAGTACGTGTAGCATAGATGTTGATTGCAACCCCCTTATAGCAGGACCATGCTGGTAATAAAGAGAGAAGGAAGAACCATAGAACGATTTCACGAAGGGAACAAGACTCACCGGATATCTACCGCCATCCATGAACTCCCTAAAGAAGGAAGCACAGAAAATACTATTAAAAGTATTTTCGACTACCACTTGTAGGATAACCCAATCGGGATGGATGTCCAAGAGAGTCCTAATGTCGAAAGACATAGACTCACAACCTCTAGGCGTCGCAACTCCAAACTGATGTGGACAAAGGTGGTCTTGAAAAGTATCTTGAAGCTGAAGATAATGATACGACTAATAAGCTTTAGATAGATAGTGTTCACTGCTCGTACTCTTCAGACAACCTGATAGTTTTTGCTAGGTTATGTTTCTATAGTTTGCGCACGAACGCAACGACTCACATGCAATAATGATGCAACTCATGTACTGTATAATATTCAGGAATTGTTTTACTATTCTAGGCAAACGTTCGTATCAAAGCATGCCTTGATGTGGCTTGATTGGCAACAAATGGTTTTGCCAATCATTTCATTATTATTGGATCGTGAAGTTCATAACGAACTGTAGTAAGAAAACATTATCCATATAATTTGTATAGTTAATCTTTAATACAAATCAAAAATATGGACTCAAAAACACAAGTTGATAGACAAGGTGATTGGTAAAACCGACTACTACCAGTCAAGGATATGATCAAGACAAGAGTCTATGATCTGATCAGCGAGATCTGATCAAGCTTGACTTTCGTATTGAAAGATTGATAAAGAAAGAATCGCACATAATCTTTTCAGTCGTACGAATCTCAAAGAGTTTTATTTTTCTTCTCGCCTACTAGAATAACTAATTAATGCGCAAAGTACAATGACTGCTACAACTTTTCTAACTGTTCTATCGGCTTTAGAAACTTTTATACAAAAGAGGAGTTCCTGCAACCTTCTCTAAAATAGATAGCAACATTGTCTTTGATATGTTCCAAGAGGAGGCGCTATGAGAGAAGAAAGCATTCCACACACAACAACATCCCACGCTTCTCCTTATCACCTTCACAACTTCAGCTTGTCAATCTCTATAAGAATAGGTACGCCCATTGTTTGCGAGTCGTTCTGAGTAATCCGAAGGTTCATAATATGCAAGGAAGTCAATCCTTCTCTTCAGATGGAAAACACCGATTCCTTCAAGGCTCAAGCTCTTTATTATGATTAGCAGATCATACCTACGGAAGAGATATGTATAAAATAGACGATTTTCTCTGAGTCTGATCATGACAGGATACGGTGCATTGGAACTTCAACTACGACCAGTCCATAACTATTGCAAGTCAGTTGTCCCAGTCAACTTATTCCTTCACATAGCTTCCACAAAAAGTTGTTGCTGATATGTATCGAGATCACCATAGTCGTTTTGTCTGCCTTGCTCGAATGCTTTGCTCTCATTCAAGCAAGGCAGACATGAAAAAGACTCAGTCGCTTTTCCAATCTAAACGGATTGCTAGAACTTACTGATCTATGCAAGTCACTTTTTCCACTACAGTGGGACTTGACAAAACTGATCTTTTCAAAAGTGATAACCTCTCAAGAATGAACTTTTAAACTCGATCATTCTCAAAAATGATCTGGAGTTTATCCACCGTAAACTATTTCCACTACAATATATTGCTACTCTGAATGTCTTCTATTTTCTCCTTTTTTTCTAGTTACAAAGTTTAGGTGCTTCAAGTTTCATCTCTGGGGAAGTCAAGCCGATTAAAGAGTTCTCTCGTGGAGAAATGGAACGTCAACTGGAGCTCGATAAAAATTTGGAAGGTAAACAGCTCCACAAACACAAAAGGTTAGAAATTTACCTCCGATGTTTCTGCAGGCTTCCTAAAACTTACTTAGATCAATAAATTGTACATACACAGCAGAACTATTGGCTTCTTGTGTTTTCTTATGTGTGTGCAACTACTACGGTAGTCATTATCAGCTCTTGCCAACAGCTCAATCACGAATCTCTTCAAGAAATGTCAAGTACTCTTTGAACTAACTTAAGACTCATATTCAGTTGTCAAGTGTAATGAAGGGGTATTCAAGGCAAATACACTAGAGTTGGGAGAAGGATCTTTCGAAGGAGATGAGTGAGTCTTTAGTCGAGGTTTGTTGGACTTATCGAAGAGAAAATAGTGAAGCTAACTTATCACTTCTATGACAAAGCATTCTGGAAAACCACAGTATCGACAGTGAAACCATAAGTGTACTGATGGATTTCACAAAGTCCACCAGGCCAGTATGCTTGTGATCATCTCACAAAGTCCACCAGACCAATACGCTTGTGGTCATTTCACAAAGTTCTCATGAAGCTTGAGATAGTGATTCTTCAACGATCAGAACTTTGCAATCAAAGTCAAAAGTCATGACACGAAACTAAAATAGAGTCAAATTTCACTTGAAACTAAACGGGAAAGCAGAATCATTTTGCAGTGGTGACCATATGTGGTGCAACAGTTCTAGGTTATTAATATGCGATGAAGACATGTTCTTGGCATAGTTATTACGGAGCAGAAATCAAACAATGAGTAGAACATGCCTTCAATTGATGTGTAACAAAGTCTTGTTTTATATTCTACATCTGATACTCAATTCACATAGCCATGTGGTCACTCTATGAAATCTTAAAAACACGAGTGGTAGTTGCTGATTTCTTGCTGATGTGAGCGCTTGCTTTCTGATTTATGGTTACAAAGAATAATCTATGCACTACAAGGATGCAACCCTCGACTCTAAGCAACCTGATGAACAACATTTTGCACTGATGATACTATTAATAGTTTTAGAAGAGTGAAAATCCTCATGTGGCCGTACGTAAGATATCGAGGGACACGCTTCAGGTCATTAATTTCTTTAATTCCAACGAATCTTTGTACTCTAGATCTGTTGCTTTTTTTTCTTGCAGTCATGAACTATTTCTTTCTTTTGTTCTTATTCGTTTGTGCTTGATCTTGAAACAAGTACTAGTGCTGCTTGGAATGAGTCTCATAGTGTAGATATTGGGGTTATAAACTTTGCTCTGTGAACGTTGAATACAAGTTATTGGGCAAGCAAGTGAAACGAGACAACCTCATGTTGACCAATCTCCAAAAATGATCGACATCTGGTCTCGAGTGCTTGTTCAAAAAGAATGTCGATATTAAATATCTCAAGCGACATATTGTGACGTTCAGAAAACTAATAATGAATTGCGATGTGAATTATATCTCTTACATCAAAGTCCACATGCAAAACACCACTTCATAAGTGATAACAAGGAGAGAATTTCTCGATTACACAAAATATCCATTCCCTAGTTCCATATAAATCACAGATTGGAAACTAAACGAATCTAGGTTTAGACAACATGCACCAAGTCTTTCTTTTTTTATTTATCACATACTCATTTAGTTCGCATTATCCACGTTTACTCATCACTTTCATAAAAATAATCATCACTTTCACAAACACAACAGATCTTTTTGATGATCCAACATATGAGCGCGCTGATTCTTATACATAGCAGCTGTATGGAATAATGTATGTACTTTCTCCACATAATGTCAGACTCTCTTATCACACCTTTTCTTTTATGCAAGGTGAGTTTGAATAAGCAAAAGAGACACAAAACCAAAATCGATACACAAATGATGAAGGTGCTTATAGTGAGGCCTCCATGGTTCCAAGAGCTTTCAATCATCACTTTCACAAATACAACAGATCTTTCTGATAATCCAACATATGGACTTGTAACACACAAGAAAACCAAAAGATGCTCGAAAGTAGTAATTTAAGGATCGACTCCACAGAGATGCAAGTAAAGATCATCCAAAAGTAGTAAACACGTAACAAAGGTGATTCTTTATAGTTATCTTTTATTCTCACGGGCAGAAATCAGTCCCGGTAGAGATCAAACTCAGGTCTATCCAACAAGACAGAGTTGATAATCCTGCTAATTAAACATAACAGGTACTGAACAGGTCAGGGACCTCAAATAACAGATGAACAACAGAGAAACAGAGCCACGGACGGAAATGTCACACGAGGAAGTACTGCTGAAGTGCTACTAGGTAACCTCTAACAATATAAACGCTAAGTATCTTCACACTAAGTTACTTTCTCTACTACTGCTCTCGGAAAACTCTGGCGAAGAAGACTCTTCTTCCGCCGAAGTACCAGACTGAACTCCTTCCTAAGTGTTCCACCAAAGAACAACTTCCTCCGAAGTCAACTTCGCCCAAAAACGTCTTCATAGAAAACTAACTCCGTAGATGCTGGTCTATTCTCAGTCCTCGCCGTAAACGTTCTACTCTGATTTCAAATGTCGACAGCAAATCCTTCGGCACCCAGACTAATTCCTACCACAGCAAACTACGATACTTCGTAGGTAAATCTCCGAAGAAGACAAAACACTCAATGGCTCCGCAAACTCAGGAAATAGAAAACTCAAAAATGATAAAACACATAGAGGTCCAGAGCACGAACAACACAACGCTTATATACAGATTTTCCCGAAGATGACGGATCTTCTTCCTAAGAAGTCGGGGGCACTTCTGGTCCGTCGGATGAAGGTCCTGTGTCTGAAACGACACCAGGAACAACACCGCTTCCTAACGCTAGCTCTCTACCTATCTCGCAAACTAAGAACTCTACGGTTGCTCTAACCTCCCTAAGCTCCCTAACTACCCGTTGGCCTAGTCTAGCTACCCGGTTCTTAGCTGAAGTACCTTCCGCATCTGCAGCTAAAAACTCCTCTCTAACTTGGCGAAGGAATCATAGTTCTTCGGCGTCCATCTCCACGGCGAAGTAGTTCTTCAGTACCGGTTCGACCCTACTCCGAAGTTGAGCGCTCAGCTCCTCGGCCTTAGTCAATCGTCTCCTCGAGTCCTCGATCTCCTTAGTCATTTCTGCAACCACGTCCTGAGCTCGATCTCTCTGAGTGCGCATCTCATCCAGTTGCTTCTTCATTAGAGAAAGTACCTTCTCATGATCTTTCTCCTGATCCAACTTCTGTCGAAGAAGAAGCTCTTTCTCTGAGGTCTCGTTCTTCAATTCCTCGACCTGTGCTTGGGTCTCCTTCTGTGCCATGAGGAGAGCTGTACGTAAGTTCTCTTTCTCCTCCTTCCAATTACCTCGGCCGAAGTGCATCGTCTGCACCAACTCCGCGAGATTCAGCTTCCGACCGACAACTTCCTCATACGTTCCCTTCTAAGCTGTACAGCAGTGGTGCGACCACCTCTTGGATGTACTTCGCCGAAGAAGTAAGCTGTTCAATCTCTCCTATCGTCGATAGAGAAAGAGTAGTCTTCGGTGTAGTGTCCACGCTCTTCTCTGTCCGAGGAGTGTCTCCTTCATCAGCTTCCTCAGTCGCTTCTTCGTCAGCTGGTTCATCGTCGACGCGGACTGTCCTCGTCATCTTCATCTTCTTTCTCGACTTCTGTACAGACCTCGGCGTCTCTTCCAATGGTTTCTTTCTTCCACTTCTGCGGACCGGAGGAGATACCTCGACCACATCTTCGTCTTCGGCCGGGTTCACTTCTTCGGTTGCCTTCTCTGGAGCTGGTGTTGAAGTTGACGCATCTTGCCTCGGCGTAGTGTCAGCCCCTACTTCGGTCGCTGCTCCCTCCGTGGTGACTTCGTCGAAGAACTTCTCTAGTTGCGCGTCTCGGGCTGGAGTCTGCACTACCTGAAATTCATCTTCCTCGGCAGCTGCGGTAAAGCCTAACTTCTTCTGCTGTGCGTCACATAGTAGCCCCATCCCCATATAGAACACCGATACAAATGGTCCGATGTATGCCAAGTCCTCATCCTTCCAAAGCTTCTGCACATGACGATAGAAGATCCTCGCCCAATGCGCTCTTCTTCCGGCGAAGAGCTGCTCGATGAAATTGATCTGCCAATTCGACATGTATGTCGTTCTTCTTGGCCTGAAGATCGCCATAATCGCATCGGCTACTTCTCTCTTCTTCAGATCGCAGTAATCGCTCGTTCGGTAGCCGTTCCTCCCTTGAGGTAATTCTCTGAAAAGATTTGGGAAGTTCTTCACTGCTTCGGGCGAAGCAGCGGCAGATGTGCTATCAAAAAGAAGGTCACCTTCCCGACCTGCATCGTCAGTTCCCAAGACACCGGACCATTGATCTTCGGTCCAGTTACAAGGTCGCCCATAGTGATCATCGGCCGGATGCTGCTTGCAGATCTTCAACTCATGCACCAATTTGGAGGAGACCATCCCCCACCAAAGAAGTAAGAGGAATGCTAATCCCATCTCCTTGAGCTCCTTGTCATAGCGGCGAAGAGCTGCTCGATTAACTTCAAAGGCTTGGAGCCTCGGTGCCTTAGCCGTCTGCATCCCTCGCATCCCTAGGATCACTGCAAGAAGCTTCGCCGCAAATGGATTCTTCGTCGCAATCCCCTCCTCGCCCGTAATCGAGTTCTTCCTCTCAAATTGGCTTCCTCGTCAGTCACTGCTATAGCTATACTTCGGCGATCGGAAAATGCGGCTCGCTGCGCCCCTGCTATCGTTCGCTCTGGGAATAGTAAAACAGTAAAGTAAATGACTTGTTATCTGGCTTATATCCCGCGATAGGTTTTCCCGTACGTGCCGAAGTTAGGGTTTCCCTCTTGACGACTGACATTCTTCTGTCTGCTGTAACTTCGTCATTCGGTCTTCGATTGCCTCGTACAACATATCTTTAGAAAGCTCTTCGCCCGAGGAAATCATCTATGAGGAAATCATCTTTGAGTGTCTCCATAGATTCGATAAATTCCTCCAGAACTGAGATTCTTCACTAAACTTCTAATTAACACTATTCTACTCATATCGTTTATCTTCTATCATCTATTCTTCTTATTTACTTTACAACTAATCAATTAATTAACAAAAACGAAAAACCAAGGCTTCACATACTCCCCCTCTCAATTGTGAAGCGACCCCGCGAACACTTAAGAGTAGTATCTCTTGATTCTCCACCCATTGACTCGGGTGGCTAACAATGTTCCATCGAGTTCTTCTAACTGAATCGAACCATTACTATAACCATTACTTTGTAAGGGCACATCCAACGTAAGTGTAACTTCCCTGAAAATTTGGTGTACCTACTGTCGTACAGCAGTACTAAATCACCATCCTTGATGTCCACTTTGCGGATCTTCTTATCGTGCTTCTCTTTCCGCTTCATTTGAATGATCTCCGTTAGTCGTTTAGACTCTTCACGGTCTTCCTCAAGTGTCATCAGACTCTTAAGTCGTAACAGTTGACTCTCCTCCACTGACAGTCTATCTTCAGACAGGATTCTGTAAGTAGGCACATCAAATTCAACTCTCATAATCGGTGTCATGCCATATGTTAGGAAAAAGAGTGTTTGTCGAGTTGTGATCTTCTCTGCATTCCGAAATGCTCATAAGACAGCCGGTAACTTTGTATCCCAATCATATGCATGATTCACTGTCACCTTATTCAGAATCTTGCACAACATTCCATTAGACTTTTCCGTCAATCCATTAGCTTTTGGATTGTACGGTGTTGTCTTCCGGTGTTTTATACCAAAGTAATCTGTCAGTTCTTCTATCATTTTGTTCAAAAAATGTGTACCTCGGTCACTCACCAACTCCAGTGGGCATCCATATCGAGTAATGATCTGTGTGTACAAAAACTCAGCCACAGTGGCTGCGTCGTCTTTCTTGGTAGCTGCTGCTTCAACCATCTTCGTTGCATAATCAGTAGCTATCAGTATGTACCTTCTTCTAGTGCGGCGTGTTGCAGGTTGTATAGGTCCTACAAAATCAATCCCCCACTTCTCGAATGGTGCTAATGGGAGTATCAGGTGTAACGGCCACTCAGTGGTTGGCGTAGGCTTATCCACTCGTTGACAGTTATCACACTTCTTGATGATCTCATGAACATCTTTGTACATCGTGGGCCACCAGTATCCAGCTGAGAGGATCTTCTTCACAGTGTTTCTCAGTGCATAGTGTCCACCTTCAGGTTCCGAATGTAGTTCTCCCACCACTTGGGTATCTCATGCACTTCCAGACATCTTCGAAGTTCTTCATCAGGCCCTCTTTTGAACAATATCCCGTTCTTCATCTCGTAGGGTCCCGCCTGATGTATGAAGACTGTTCGCTATTCAGCGTCCATTTCTTCTGGGCATGCAAAGTCTATAAATATTTGTACAGATCATAGTACTTCGTAGCAGGTGCTACGGTCAGCTGAAACAATTCCTCATCTGGGAAGTCATCTGCCACTGTATCCACTCGTTCTCCCGTTCTCAGTCGAGACAAGTAATCAGCATTCTCATGATGAATCCCTTGTCTCGTCTGAACTGTGAAAGTAAACTCTTGAAGTAACAACATCCATCTTGCTATCCTTCCTGACAAGTCTGACTTCTGTACGAGATGCTTCAACGCATAATGATCCACATGAAAAACAAACTCATAGCCAAGAAGGTAATGTCTGAACTTCTTTACTGAGTACACCATTCCCAACGCTTCACGTTCAGTAGTGGTGTAGTTCTTTTCTGCTGCTGAAAGTTGTCTACTCGCATAGTAGATTGGATGGTCTCTCTTTTCATCATCTTTCTGACTGAGCACCACTCCTATAGCAAACGCAGAAGTGTCTACATACACTTGAAAAGGTCTCTCCCAGTCTGAGGGTCGCATGACAGGTGCTTCTGCCAACTTCTTCTTCAGCGTTTCTAACGCCTCATGCTGTTTCTCGTGCCATGGTACTCTGTCGTCTTCTTCAGCAGTTCTGTCAGTGGCGCAGCAAGTATGGCGTAGTCTTTGATGAACCTCCTGTAATATCCAACATGTCCTAGGAAGGCTCTCAACTCGCTGATGTCAGTAGGGGGCTGTAGGGAGAGTATCACTCTAACTTTCTCTACATCTACTTCTATGCCTCGACCTGATACTCTATGTCCTAGAAGTATTCCTTCAGTCATCACGAAGAAGCACTTCTCAGGATGTAATGCAAGTCTGGCCTCCCTACACTTCTGAAAGGTTTTGGCTAAACACGCTGCATGTTCTTCACGTGTGCCAAAAACACAAAAATCATCTATAAAGATCTCTAAAAATTTTTGCAAATAATCTTGAAAAATTGAGGTCATCATCCTCTGAAAGGTAGCTGGTGCATTGCATAGTCCAAAAGGCATCTTGTGATAAACATAAGTGCCCAAATCTGTAGTAAAGGTAGTCTTGTCCTTATCTTGCTCTCTTATGGACACTTGATTGTACCCTGAAAATCAATCCAGAAAGCTGTAACATTCCTTTCTAGATACATGATCCAAAATGGTATAAGGTAAAGGGTGATGATCCTTCTTGGTTGCTGCATTCAGCTTTCTGAAATCTTGACAGACTCTTATCTTTCCTGTTTGCTTCTTGGGTATCACTACTATGGGTGCTACCCATTCGCTGCTTAACACAGGAAAAATAATACCTGCCTTTAGGTACTTATCTATCTCGTCTTTAACCATAAAAGAGTATTTTGGGTTGAGTCGGTACTGCCTCTGTCGTACATGTACTGATCCTTCAATGAGGTCGATACGATGTTCTCCCCACTGTGCAGGTATCCCCTTCATGTCCTCCACAGTCCAGGCGAAGACATCTTGGTAATGGATCAGCATCTGACTATACACTTCCAACTCTTCTCCTTGTACCACAACAGAAATCTGTAGGCTCTTACCTTCGCTTATTAGTAGGTCTTGGGATGCTCCTGGAAGGACTATACCATCTGTATGACTGGTCTCTGCACTCCCGTGACCTAGCTGTGATTGCTATTCGGCCTCGTTCTTATCTTCTTCTTCATCAATTTCATAGCATTGTAGATAGTTGACCATCGAATAAGGGTCTCTTTTCCTTTCTCCTGCGCTGCTTGTTGATGAATCAGATCCTGAAGTATAACCCTCATCAATCGACTCTGTTTCGCCCTGATGTGTTATCTTCTTCCAGGAAACCATCACAGCCTTATCAGTTGGTTTCTGTGGATCTTTGAACTGTAAACGGTGCCGGTACCAATCTGTTAGTACCTTGGCACCATACAACCATGGCCTCCCGATCAAAATTTGATAACCAGACTTAACCAAAGGGCGCAGCACAACATAAGTAAGTTTAAAAGAAATTCCGTCTATTAAGGTGGGGATGTTGCGCAGTAGCCCAAGTGGTCGTCTTCTCGTTTGATCTGTCAGCCGTAACACCCGCTGAGTTTCTTCAAACTTGCTGAAACCCAACGCGTGTGCCGTGTCTTCTGTCATTATGTTGACTCCTGATCCAGAGTCAATTGGCACTTTCCTAATTACACAACCTGCAACCTCCACTTCCACTTCTGGAGATCCTAGGTCTTCTGCCTCGATGTGAAACAGAGAAGGTAACTTTGATCTCCTTACTTTAGTGGGTTTCTTCAGTGCTTGAAGTAACAATTTTCTGTAAATTTTGTTATCGTCAATCAGCTGCTTGAAACTTATGTTAGCCTTCTGTGTTTCTAGATCAGCTACCACATCATAGTGTGGCATTGCCACAGGTTCTTTCTTCACAGGTTCCGGTCGACTGTGCTTCTTCGGAACCTCCTCACTCTTGGTCGCAGTCTTGTCTTCAGTGGCCGAAGTACGGAAAATCTTGGGTACGGACGAAGTTGATTGTTTTGGTACTTCGGCCGAAGTTGTATCAGCTTCCTTTGCTGAGGTTCCTGCTCGTAGTAACTCCTTCTTCAGGAGTTCGCGGACTTCGTCCGTAATGTCAACTGGTAGTCTCGGAAGATTTACGTTCTTCAGTATTTCTTCTTCCTCTTCCTCAGTTTCCTCCTCAACCATCTTCTTCTTGGCTTTATCCTTTGCCTTCTTCTGCTTCTTCAACTCTTTCTTCGATTGAGTTTTTAGAGGTGCTTTGTCCGCCTTCCTCTTAGATTTGAAAGAGCTTCTGGTGTCCACTTTGCAAACCCAAGTTTCTTCTGATGGCCATCCTTCATCTCCAGCGGCTTTCCATTCTTCCAAGTCCACCTTGTGCAGTTGTGCTTCCGCATGACGGTCTGTTTTGGGATCAAAGCGAACCCCTCTTTTCTCTGCGGGTGGGTTAGTACAATCTGCTGTGGCATGTCCTGGTTGATGACACTTTTCGCAAAGTGTAACGTATCCCAATGATTTCTTTGGGTGAGGGCAATTTGGTGACCAATGTTCCAAACTGCCACAATTAAAACAAGACCCATGGGGTGGTGGTTTATTTGCTCCTGGCGGACTCATCAAACGTTTCTGAGATACATTCAGGGCCCTCTCTTTTGGTGCAAACCTTTGAATTGGTATGGGTTGAATTGGGGTAATTGCTGGCTGTGGTGGGGGTGGATTTGTTTGTACTCCATATACCTCGTCCGGAGTTTCCACAAAGAATGAGCTATAATATGATTCGAATGCTGGTGCCCATTCAAGTGATTGTGCTTGAAATGTTCTGTTGTTCTTACATTCCGTATTAGCATGTCCTGATTTGCCGCATGTCGTACACCATAAGCTTGGACGGGATGTAGCAGGTGATTTTCTCCCTTCAAGAGATCGTACCATCTGCACTTTCAGGTCTGCAAACCCTTTAATCATCTCCTCCATGAGTTGATTACTATCCCCTCTTGTCTTGCCCTTCTTTTCATTCGAGCTTTTCTTTTCCTTAGATGAAGAACTGCGTTTCATTCTTCGTTCTTCTTCGCTCGAAGAAGATGAACTCGCCGATGAAGACTCTTCGGCTTCGGCCGAAGAAGACTCATCGTCAGAAGATTCATCGGAGGAAGAGGGTTCTCTGCGACTCTTCTTGTGCTTCTTCCTTCGAGTCGATTTCTCTTCCTTCTTCTCCTTCTTTTCTTTCTTCCTTTTCTTCTTCCCTTTTATCCATCCTCCTTTACTTCCGAGGGTGGATGCTTCAAATGCTTCTGCTGAGGCAACAACCTCTTCAATGGCGTCCATCTTTCCTCGACGACACCAGATCTCCATCTCAATCGGTAAGCTTGTAACTAGCCATTCTGTGACTTGATCCATAGAGTATGGGTTGGCTGTACCCATCCTCGGAATTCTATCCAGTAGATTGTAAAATCTTTGAACATAATCTTTTAGGCTCTCTTTCTTCCCTCTGACCAGTCTGGTCAGCTTTCCCAAAACTTGACGATTGTACCCAATTTCTCTGAACCACTCTAAGAACTTTGTCTTCAGCTTGTCCCAAGTATCGATGTCTCCTGGTATTCTATTTGCATGATTGTACCAGCTGCGTGCTCTCTTCATGAGAAGACTTGGAAAGATTCGCAGACGATCTGGTTCAGCATCTTCTTTATTAGTGACGGATACAGATTCAAACAGTTTAATGTAAGCATCGTCATATGAAGATCCTCCTCTGAACTTCGGGTAACCATGTTTCGTGATGGGTTGGCCTGCCAAACTTCGAACAAAGGGAGCTCTTGGAACTTGAGTTGCTATCTTGGCAGGAGCTGGAATCGGCGCTGGTACTGCAGCTTGAACAAGGACAGCAGAGGAAATACCCGCAGCAGCAGCTGCTTGTGCTTGTCTCTTCTTAAATATGGACGGTCATGTGGTTGGCTGTAAGTAAGGAGCAGCGCTGTCCTTCTGAGCTACTGGAGTTAACGGAAGGAGTTTCCGCACCAGTGCTTGAGGAATAAGTTCCTGCGCCTGTAAAAGTTCCACTAAGGTAGTAACAGCTTCTACTGCCTTAGTTGCAGCTTCTTCAATCGAAGAAGTAAACTGATCTTGATCTGCAGAAGTACTTCCTATCTCTGGGTCAGGAGTAAACAACTGCGGATATAAAACAGTATTGACTTCAGGGAAAGGTTTCAACCCACTTCACTTTCTGGATGTTCGGTCGCAGCACTTAGCCGAGTGGTAACTTCTTTGAAGTCAAGTTCTCTCTGAGCAGATTCGAGAGGCGTTGGAGGTAATGACTTTGGTGTCCGGGGTGAACTTGATTCACCAAGGCTTGGTTCCTTCCTCTTCCATTCTTTTGAGTTAGGTGTTCTCCAACCTCGCTCTCTCTTCTTATGCTCTTCTTTTAACCGACGAGCTTCTTCCAGAATCTGTTCTCGATATTCTGCTCGTCTTTCTCGCCTCCTGTCTCTCTCAGATTGCACGTTTCCAGGAGGATCAGGCTTGCCCGTCGACATACATGTCTCTGGACTTCTGTTCACTGATCTTGGATAATTTCAGCATTCGCATCCCCGGCAGCGGCGTCAAAATTTATTCAGTCTTCTATATGTAACACACAAGAAAACCAAAAGATGCTCGAAAGTAGTAATTTAAGGATCGAACCCACAGAGATGCAAGTAAAGATCATCCAAAAGTAGTAAACATGTAACAAAGGTGATTCTTTATAGTTGTCTTTTATTCTCACGGGCAGAAATCAGTCCCGGTAGAGATCAAACTCAGGTCTATCCAACAAGACAGAGTTGATAATCTTGATAATTAAACATAACAGGTACTGAACAGGTCAGGGACCTCAAATAACAGATGAACAACAGAGAAACAGAGCCACAGACGGAAATGTCACACGAGGAAGTACTGCTGAAGTGCTACTAGGTAGCCTCTAACAATATAAACGCTAAGTATCTTCACACTAAGTTACTTTCTCTACTATTGCTCTCAAAAAACTCTGGCGAAGAAGACTCTTCTTCCGCCGAAGTACCAGACTGAACTCCTTCTTAAGTGTTCCACCAAAGAACAACTTCCTCCGAAGTCAACTTCGCCCAAAAACGTCTTCGTAGAAAACTAACTCCATAGATGCTGGTCTATTCTCAGTCCTCGCCGTAAACGTTCTACTCTGATTTCAAATGTCGACAGCAAATCCTTCGGCACCCAGACTAATTCCTACCACAGCAAACTACGATACTTCGTAGGTAAATCCCCGAAGAAGACAAAACACTCAATGGCTCCGCAAACTCAGGAAATAGAAAACTCAAAAATGATAAAACACATAGAGGTCCAGAGCACGAACAACACAACGCTTATATACAGATTTTCCCGAAGATGACGGATCTTCTTCCTAAGAAGTCGGGGGCACTTCTGGTCCGTCGGATGAAGGTCCTGTGTCCGAAACGACACCAGGAACAACACCGCTTCCTCACGCTAGCTCTCTACCTATCTCGCAAACTGAGAACTCTACGGTTGCTCTAACCTCCCTAAGCTCCCTAACTACCCGTTGGCCTAGTCTAGCTACCCGGTTCTTAGCTGAAGTACCTTCCGCATCTGCAGCTAAAAACTCCTCTCTAACTTGGCGAAGGAATCCTAGTTCTTCGGCGTCCATCTCCACGACGAAGTAGTTCTTCAGTACCGGTTCGACCCTATTCCGAAGTTGAGCGCTCAGCTCCTCGGCCTTAGTCAATCGTCTCCTCGAGTCCTCGATCTCCTTAGTCATTTCTGCATCCACGTCCTGAGCTCGATCTCTCTGAGTGCGCATCTCATCTAGTTGCTTCTTCATTAGAGAAAGTACCTTCTCATGATCTTTCTCCTGATCCAACTTCTGCCGAAGAAGAAGCTCTTTCTCCGAGGTCTCGTTCTTCAATTCCTCGACCTTCGCTTGGGTCTCCTTCTGTGTCATGAGGAGAGCTGTACGTAAGTTCTCTTTCTCCTCCTTCCAGTTACCTCGGCCGAAGTGCATCGTCTGCACCAACTCCGCGAGATTCAGCTTCCGACCGACAACTTCCTCATACGTTCCTCGGTTCTCTTCTAAGCTGTACAGTAGTGGTGCGACCACCTCTTGGATGTACTTCGCCGAAGAAGTAAGCTGTTCAATCTCTCCTATCGTCGATAGAGAAAGAGTAGTCTTCGGTGTAGTGTCCACGCTCTTCTCTGTCCGAGGAGTGTCTCCTTCATCAGCTTCCTCAGTCGCTTCTTCGTCAGCTGGTTCATTGTCGATGCGGACTGTCCTCGTCATCTTCATCTTCTTTCTTGACTTCTGTACAGACCTCGGCGTCTCTTCCAATGGTTTCTTTCTTCCACTTCTGCGGACCGGAGGAGATACCTCGACCACATCTTCGTCTTCGGCCGGGTTCACTTCTTCGGTTGTCTTCTCTGGAGCTGGTGTTGAAGTTGACGCATCTTGCCTTGGCGTAATGTCAACCTCTACTTCGGTCGCTGCTCCCTCCGCGATGACTTCGTCGAAGAACTTCTCTAGTTGCGCGTCTCGGGCTGGAGTCTGCACTACCTGAAATTCATCTTCCTCGGCAGCTGCGGTAAAGTCTAACTTCTTTTGCTGTACGTCAGATAGTAGCCTCATCCTCATATAGAACACCGATACAAATGGTCCGATGTATGTCAAGTCCTCATCCTTCCAAAGCTTCTGCACATGACGATAGAAGATCCTCGCCCAATGCGCTCTTCTTCCGACGAAGAGCTGCTCGATGAAATTGATCTGCCAATTCGACATGTATGTCGTTCTTCTTGGCCTGAAGATCGCCATAATCGCATCGGCTACTTCTCTCTTCTTCAGATTGCAGTAATCGCTCGTTCGGTAGCCGTTCCTCCCTTGAGGTAATTCTCTGAAAAGATTTGGGAAGTTCTTCACTGCTTCGGGCGAAGCAGCGGCAGATGTGCTATCAAAAAGAAGGTCACCTTCCCGACCTGCATCGTCAGTTCCCAAGACACCGGACCAGTGATCTTCGGTCCAGTTACAAGGTCGCCCATAGTGATCATCGGCCGGATGCTGCTTGCAGATCTTCAACTCATGCACCAATTTGGAGGAGACCATCCCCCACCAAAGAAGTAAGAGGAATGCTAATCCCATCTCCTCGAGCTCCTTGTCATAGCGGCGAAGAGCCGCTCGATTAACTTCAAAGGCTCGGAGCCTCGGTGCCTTAGCCGTCTGCATCCCTCGCATCCCTAGGATCACTGCAAGAAGCTTCGCCGCAAACGGATTCTTCGTCGCAATCCCTTCCTCGCCCGTAATCGAGTTCTTCCTCTCAAATTGGCTTCCTCGTCAGTCACTTCTATAGCTATACTTCGGCGATCGGAGCTATACTTCGGCGATCGGAAATTGCGGCTCGCTGCGCCCCTGCTATAGTTCGCTCTGGGAATAGTAAAACAGTAAAGTAAATGACTTGTTACCTGGCTTATATCCCGCGATAGGTTTTCCCGCACGTGCTGAAGTTAAGGTTTCCCTCTTGACGACTGACATTCTTCAGTTTGCTGTAACTTCGTCATTCGGTCCTCGATTGTCTCGTACAACATATCGTTAGAGGGGTGAAGTAAGATAAAGGGGGTCTTAAAAGTACATATCTCTTTGCATAATTTTTGGATACTTTATCAAAAGAAGAGACAAATGGATCTCTCAAGGGTAGAGATTGAATTTTCTAATCCAATGAAGAGCAATTAACGCACATAGTTTATCTTTATACTTGGTGGTTAACGTACCATTACGCACGCACAAAGAGAATTTAAGTCTTACTTGATACAAGTGAGCGATCCAGATCTCATGGGATAGATCAACGGCTCAGCGCGCAAGGACAACGTTCCCATCCGTTTGCAGTTCATTCCGTCACGATGCTTTCATCGTAGCGCGGGAGGATAACCACATTTGAAAACAATCGCGCGTAGTGCGTGAGAGGGAAATCGAAGGTTTCTTTCAGTTTGAACATAACGTCGTCTGCAATGCATTCTCTCGATGTTTAAAGTGTACACGATGCTTGCCTCTGACTCCTTCTTTTCTAGTCTTTAGGTTTTGTGTTTTTTCGTCCATCACTTTGCTCTACTCGTGCTGCTCTTTTGCGATCACAGCTTTGCATACTATCCATAGAGGCACGCAAGCTTTTGCTCGGAGTTGTCTGTTCAACGATCACTGTTGGATCCTCTCAGTTCGACGGTTTTCAGTTTGAACATAACGCCGTCTGCAAACCCGATGCTTGCATCTTACTCCTTCTTTTCAAGTCTTTAAGGTTTTGTGTTTTTTCGTCCATCACTTTGCTCTACTCGTGCCGCTCTTTTGCGATCACAGCTTTGCATACTATCCATAGAGGCACGCAAGCTTTTGCTTCAGGCCCGGAGTTGTCTACTGCAACGGTCACTGTTGGATCCTCTCAGTTCGACGGGCTTGATACAATTTTAATGCTCCAGGGTCTAGACCAGAAGCAGACCTAGAGGTTTGGAGGTAAAACAGTTGTTCGATCAGAGCAGGATCGTCATCTAAAGGTTCGTCCTGTCAGTTAGCGCTTCAAGCTCTTGCTCTTTCTCAGCTGCTCCAGCTCGACTGCTGATGGTTCTGGCCCTCGTATAAGGGCATATCCCAACGCCCCCAAAATTGCTCCCAGTGTGGGTGCGAATAGGTAGACCCAAATATGTTTGTAGGTGTTGCCAGCAACCGCCGATCCAATGCTCCTCGCCGGATTCATCGATGCTCCTGAAACCGGCCTGTAGTCATTTACCATACACACTGTCAGTTCACTTCACCGCTTTATTCCAGCAAGTGAACAAATCACACTGGGAAATATTACCGAAGCCCCTCCCCGACTCACCCTGCAACGAGGACATTCACTACAATCGTGGCACCCACGGCGATTCCAGCCAGCTCTCCGACCTGCGTTCAGTTGTCAAAATCATTCCCTAAGGTTCAGATAGCCCGTGAAGGCAGGCAAGAAAGAGTGAAGCTACCAGGGAATGGATGGTGTCAGCTGTGAGACCTTGGTTCCGAAATTGACCAAGAATACATGTCCTATGGTTCAAGTGTCGCAGGTGCAAACATAACGCCTTGCATTTGAAGATTGAGCGTGGTGATGTTTTGACGCGTGATAGCACTTCAACTCTGTCCGAGGGAAAGAACTAAATGCCTTGAGGTTCCATGATCAAGAGCGGCGAAGAGGAGAAAGAGATACAGCGAAGTGTAGAATACTGAGCTTGAAGTTCCTCGTGGGATGGGATAAGAGGAAAAAATCCTATCTCGGTGGGGGACCTGAAATTCCTATCGACAATACAATTTGTAAGTGGTTCTTTTTCCTCTGCCTGTATCCATATGGATTTATTCAGTGACTGATGCAGGGGACCTCTATTTCAGCTCGATCAAATACATCCGATTGTTATGTATCACCGCAACAAACTTTATAGGGCAGGAATATCATGAAGTAGACTGAGCTATCAACTGTGGTATCGTGCTCGTATGCAGAAGCTACATTAGCTGTTGATAGACGCAGCGGACCATCCTAAGGAAACCTTATGGTCTTCCTTCATGATCATTATGATAGACCTGGAGGTCAATAGTTCATGGAGCTCCACAGAAATCTCGAGTCTTGGTTACACTTACCAAATCCATTATAGAGTTGGTCATCCTTGCTGTTCAATCGAGACAGCACAGTGGCACTGGTCGGATAGGTCCTCGTGCCGTTGACCGTCAGTTATGGTGCTCGTTAGGGAACAATGTTTTCTTCTATACGGTTAAAATATGAGGAGGTCTAGGTTCGTTTTATAGCCGTGAATCTTGTTTGCATAAGAAATTGTTACCTTGAAGTTCTCCTCATGACGCAGCGGTATAGGAGAGTGTGACAGTAGAGTAGGCACAGCCGTCGTGAGTCAAGCCTCATGCGATGATCATGGGATCCCGCTCAAATCTGATGATCAGGCTAGTTCTTCAACTAAATTTTCAGAAACATGCGTACGCTTTGCAAGTAATATGATGACAGTCTCATATATATTTCCTGCATTTCTCTTGGCTTAGCGAGCTTACTTGATCGATGACTCTCCAGGATCGGAGTGTTCTCTCACGAAGAAGTTCCTGAAGCTCAGATTGTCAAGTTCTACAGGTACATGTACCATCCATCCTGTTTTCTTTTGCTGGATCTTTGAATTACCTGGATCATCGGCCTCGACGGATGATCCAGGCTGGATGGATATGGATACAGTTCGGGAACTGTATCCATAATCCTGATTGCAAGAATTCGAAGGGCATCTTGCTGTCCTAACCCTTTCTCGTTAAGAAAACCGTTCGCGAGGAACCGATGTCTCGCGTTTCAGGCGGTCAAGGCTTCAGTTAAATAAATGCCTTACATTTCTCCATTTATCTGCGAGTTTGTAGCTTCCTCGGTCAACTCAGGTCGGTCACTGTTTGCTTACAGCTACATGCTGAAGGAGAGAGCGGACGACACTATATTACTCAAGTTGCTGGTCGGCTTGTTGGATCTTACGAGAAACTACGGTAAAGCTCGTATGATTTATATCCTCAAAATTTTGCTGCCACCTACAGACTTGTGATTTTACATTTCCGCATAAGGTTCACTCTTGTTTCTTGCTACTGAACAACAAACTCTGCAGTCTGCGTGTGCAGTAACTCTATCTTAACTGTAACTCAGTTTCTCGCTCTAAATCTGTTTATAAGCGTATAAATGTGCAACCTGGATTTCTTTATTTACTTACTGAGATTTATTTGCGTGCACAGGAACAGCGGAATGGAGAGAACATCGAACATCGACAAAGACAGAGCTTTGAAAGATCGTCGTAACTTTCTCTTACGAGCCCGCAGAGAGAAAAAGAAGATGACTGTTGAAACTGCGAAAGCGAAATCAACAGAACAAGAAGCAGAGGAGAAAGCCACGGTTCTTGTTTCTAATGCAATACAGGAGGCTTCTAAGATCTTGGAAGAAGCTAAACAACAAGCTCATGCAATTCTAGGCAGTGCAGAGGAGCAAGCCAATGCAACGGTGTGCAACGCCAAATCCAATCTAGACGATCTAGAGAAGCAAATCGGTGAGAGAAAGATTTGTATTCATAAACTCAGGTTGAGAATCAGATCCTTGGAGAGAACAGTAAGTCTATCAGCAGTAACACAAGAGAATATTATTCTCGGGTTAGATCAGCAACTAGCAAATAGTCAACTCGATAATCATGTACAGAGCGAAGATACTGGTTTGAATCACGTAACGGAAGTTCTTGATTCTAGGCAAGGGTTTGGAAATTCTTCTGGTAATCGAAGTTCTGGTACAGTAGGTGAGCAGTCCCCTCCTAATAGAAGTAAACGGAGGGCACAAGCTATTGTCACGGAGATGCTGAAATTGTTTATGAGTCGTACACGCACTCTGAACGGTAGCAGCAAGAGACAAGTGCTTAAGCTCTTTTGGTCCCATAACGAACTGAGTAAACTGCATCCTTCCTCCTTAGGGTGCCCAAAGTTGGACTTATCTGTAGCAGCTGGTCTTCAGGATATCAAGACCTCTTTGCAAGTTGTGAAGATGGCCAATCGAAGAGATTACAAGAGCACAAAAGATGCAATATTGACATCTTTTGTTGGGCCCATGGTCCGTGAGAAAAGATCAATGACTAGTTTATCGAAGGCCTTGGGGATCAAGAGACATAATCTGTACAGAGCTAGTAAAGTCCGTAGTCAGTTAGACAGTAATAAGTCCCTTCGACATCCTATGGGGGAAAGACGACCTAGATCCGATAAGCTTTGTGGAGAGACTTGCAATATGGTGGAGCTCTATTGGGAAACAAGGACTCGTGTTTCTCCAAACAAGAAAGATGAGGTTCGGAAGCGACTTGGAGTGAAACAGTATGAAACTCATCGGGTTCATTGGCTTGAAGAAACTGAGGTAATGATAACTTATCTGTTCGCGTGCTTTTGCAAATTTTATCTTAGAGATATAGAGTTTTATATGTACTTGTGTAGGTATGGTTTCAGACTGAAATCTTGTAGGATTCTGGATTACAGGTGGAGTTTTACTTACGTTTCAAGGAATGGTGTAAGTCTGAGGGCAAAACTGTAGAAATAGGATTACGGTCATTTCAAAAACTGAAGCCGTACTATGTCCGTGTTCTGAAAGATAGGAACGTATGTTGCTGTAAGAAACACGTGGAAATGGATTTACTGAAAGAGGGGTTAAACAAGCTCAGGATTCAACTTCATCCGAAAGACTGTACTTGTGATTGTCAGATCTGTGCACTTGGTTCATCTTTGACTCCAGTTTGTCCTTCGGTTTCACTGTGTCTTGCTACTAAGAACACCATCCACATCTTTGACTCCAGTTTGTCCTTCGGTTTCACTGTGTCTTGCTACTAAGAACACCATCCACAGCGTTCGTGAATGGTGTGAAGAAATCGTATGTCCAAAGTTGGAAGGACAGATTTGGCATAAGAAGAAATGTATCATGGGTGAGTGCAATCGATGTGGTGTATCAAAGTTGAAGTACTGCAAGATAGAGATGGATCCTAGCGCAGGTTTATCTCTAGATTGGCAGACCTTCCAGTACGTCACACTGGAAGTTAATGCCAAGAAGAAGCAGAAGATTATTCACAACGACGGGAGTTCCAAGCCAATCAAACGTTTAGGAATGGTTTATAAGACCACATCTGTCTCTGAGTTTATGGAGAAGGTACAGACGACTATGCCTGGTTTTGTTATTCATAATTTTCAAGCTCGATGGCAAAGTGAGGAGTACAAGAGATGTTTGGCGAACTTTCCTAGAGGAACAATTGTCTCTGGAATAGATTTTGCAGAAAATTATACTTTCAAAGTACAGGATGAGGTGCAGAGTCTACACTGGGACAATCGACAGTTAACCATATTGGTTCTTATTACTTATCGTCACAAGGCTGATCAAGATGGTGTTGCGGAGACTATAGGAGTGGATCGCGACGTTGTGGCAGATTATCACTTTTACATTAGCGATGACAATGCACATGATACATTGTTTGTTCAGCACTGTCTTAATCTTCATTCCGTGTGGATGAAAGAGTTGGGAATTCAGTTCAAAAAACACTGGATGTGGAGTGATGGTTGTGCTGCTCAGTTCAAAGCTTGTCGGCCTTTCTATTTCGTCTCACGGTACTTCCATGCGTATGGTGCTCGAATGATATGGTGTTTTCATGCGTCAGGTCATGGGAAAGGAGTGCACGTAAGTAAACACTCAATTGACTCCATGAAATTGTTTGTATACAGTTTAAATCTTGAACTTGTCATAATGCTTTGCTGTTGTGCTGTTGTGTGTGTCAGGATGGTTTGGGTGGGACCATTAAAAGCACGTTGACAAGAGCTCAATTGCACTGTACTGCTGCTAAGTTGGAGAATGCACATGACGTTGTTGAGTTCCTCAAGGAGAAGTTCGCTGTTGGAAAACAAAAGGAGTATGCTGGTATACAAGAAGTCCGGAGAGTATTCGTCGAGGTTGCAGTTGATGAAGTTGACAGGAAGCTTAAGTGGGATTGTGCACCTATTGAAGGCACACGTATACTTCATTGTTTTGACGGCTTCAGTGAGAAGAATCCAATGATCTTGAGAACCAGAGAGCTTTGTTGCTTCTGTCCAGCCTGTATAGTTGGAGATGACGAAGAGTGTTCCAATGAAGAGTACGTTGGAACATGGTCCTTGCGGCCCGTCCATCCTAAGATGTCAGATTTTGTTAAGAATTGTGTGGAGATGTTTGGCACAGGACAAGGGGGTGAAGATATTGAGAATGATTCTTTGGCTGATTTGGTAGAGCTTGGAGACTTCTTTGCTGTCCAAGCCGAGGTTGATAACGCATTTGGTGTGGATTTTTACATCATGCAATGTGAAGAGGGAGTGAGGGAGGTTGTGACAGATTTCACTGATGCTTATGGAAGTTCATTTTCGGCTGGGGATCTTGTACTAAAAGGCATCTGGTACCAACAATATGGCAACAAGGAGACTTGCTTTGTCCTTTCAGACACCAGTCCAAGAAGTTACATAGCTGCTGAATCTGTTGTTCACATCAAGTTCACGCTAAAACCGACCGGCACCACGAAAGGGACTAAGTCTTTCTGCTTGGCAACAGACACCCTCGAGGCTATCATGTCTTCTTTGAACGAGTGCGTATTTGAAAACGAAGAATGTTTTTGCGTCTGATGTTGGATTCACATCCTGGTAGTTCTATAATTTGCATACTGCTGTTCTCTTAACTGATACGCAGGCTTTTTATGTTATAGTGACACCATTCTTGCCCTGGATGATTGAGACTGAAAATGGAGTACTGAAAATGGAGCCAGATTCCTTTCGCTCGAAATCATCCCCATGATAGGTAAGCTTTCAGTGTTGAAATATTTTGACAAGTCTACTCTGCAAGTACTGCCTATGCTGCTATGGATTTACTGTTGAGATAGAACGCCTCTGATGTTGAGTATTGAGTACTTGAATTGAAGACTCTCAAAGTACTGTTAGAATTGACTACTTGTAGTTGATATTAAAAAGGTACGCATTTTGTTTATGAGGTGAACTTTTGTACTTAGAAAAATGACTATACTTTGGACTTGGACTTTTGTACTTGAAGATTAGTACTCTGTACTTCAAGAGTTTGATACAGGTTACTTTCTGTACTTAGAACTTGGAATCTCACATCCCCTTTGACTTGTGTACTGGAAGTTTAGTACTCTGTACTTCAAGAGTTTGATAGAGGTACTTTGCGTACTCAGTACTTGGGATCCTACATCTGTCTTTTGTACTTTACTTGTACTTTGAATATCGGTTGTGTTTTGTACTTTACTTGTACTTTGAATTGTTGATGTAATGCTGCTGTCCTGATGAGTTCAGTGAGGAGGCTAACTTCATTTTATGGGCTACGTCAAGACAAGAGCGAGAACAGTTACGGGATATCACTCTGCGACTAGGTGGTTGTTTGCACGGAGTCGGTTCCTGCCTACCCGATTTGGACATTGCTCCGGATACCATCGATCGTTCTCGTAGCAAATACGATGACTTGCAGGCGTTGAGTGTCGTTGGTGGGGCTGGAACTTTGCGTACTCAGTACTTGGAATCCTACATCTGTCTTTTGTACTTTACTTGTACTTTGAATATCGATTGTGTTTTGTACTTTACTTGTACTTTGAATTGTTGATATAATGTTGCTGTCCTGATGAGTTCAGTGAGGAGGCTAACTTCATTTTATGGGCTACGTCAGGACAAGAGCGAGAACAGTTACGGGGTATCACTCTGCGACTAGGTGGTTGTTTGCACGGAGTCGGTTCCTGCCTGCCCGATTTCGACATCGCTCCGGATACCATCGATCGTTCTCGTAGCAAGGGCGATGACTTGCAGGCGTTGAGTGTCGTTGGTGGGGCTGGAACTTTGCGTACTCATTACTTGGAATCCTACATCTGTCTTTTGTACTTTACTTGTACTTTGAATATCAATTGTGTTTTGTACTTTATTTGTACTTTGAATTGTTGATATAATGTTGCTGTCCTGATGGGTTCAGTGAGGAGGCTAACTTCATTTTATGGGCTACGTCAGGACAAGAGCGAGAACAGTTACGGGATATCACTCTGCGACTAGGTGGTTGTTTGCACGGAGTCGGTTCCTGCCTGCCCGATTTCGACATCGCTCCGGATACCATCGATCGTTCTCGTAGCAAGGGCGATGACTTGCAGGCGTTGAGTGTCGTTGGTGGGGCTGGAACTTTGCGTACTCAGTACTTGGAATCCTACATCTGTCTTTTGTACTTTACTTGTACTTTGAATATCGTTGAGCTGCAACCGCGAACTAGTTGAGTCCCTTCCTTAGATATGCAAGTCATCCAGTGAGTAGATGTATTAGGCTTGGAACTGGAGCAGTGCCATTTTTTAAACTTTGATCTGCTCAGGCACCCTAGAGGACTTACAAGTAATTGTCGTTCATTTCAGCATGTTATAATTCATGTTCTGTCGCTGTGACAATTCGGGGTTCCTCGAGCTTAGTAAGAAAAGTACACATGCTTCATAAGTAATCTGGAGATATTTTAGTGAACAATTCCTGTTACCGTACCAGGTTGCAGACGTGAATAGCCTAGCTCGAGCTCGGAGTCCTCTTCAGTGGAGCACGTCAAGCGAGACGCAGCAGCAAGGGCTTTCTCGGTCACGGAGCCTTCCGGAATGGAAAATTCAGCCCTACAGTTTTGTCGAAAAGTGGGCCAATGCGGTATAATGCGGTCTGGCCACTTTCCGCATGCTAGGCACGCCAGAGTTCATACGCCAGTGTGCTCTTTCAGCTGTAATTGTTAACGTCACCAGCAGGAATGTGGAGAAAGGCTGAACGGGTGTCAAAGTCAAAGCTGTATCAAGTTTTGGAGACTGATCTCGATTCGAAGCTCAACACCAAAGTTGGAGAATGTTTATTACCTTCCCATATTTTGTCTCAGTATTCAGTTTTTCTTCCAGTTTTACTTCAGTTCCTGTTGTGAGCGAATGCACTTGATTACTTCTGTGTATTCACGGTCAAGACCTGTACTGTACATAGTCGTCGCACCTTGACTGGACAGAGGCTAGAAACAAGTATGGGTTGAGATTGTCACAAAGTTGAGACGTGTGTTCGAAAGTTGTCAAACAGTTCCAACAGATCCTTGACGAAAATGTTAAAGCAGGTGGAGAGAGAAGAGCGCTTAACATTTGACTGATATATGTACAGTGCCTGCGATCCATCATGATCGAAGTTCCACTTAATACACAGTTTCAGAATAATTTCCGATAGCGACTGGGGACATAATGTAGCACTAATTATGCATTCATCAAACAACGAACCCAAAACTGGATGCAAGAAGAGTAGCCGTTTTCAGCTTCTAAGACAAAGCCTCCTCGGAAAATTGATAACATCAAGAAGCTTGATCGTTCTCGTGGCTTGATCGATTAGTAATCATGGAGAGTAACAAATGAAACCACTCATTCTTTTCAGAAGAAAGAAAACTGAATCCAGCTACGAGAAAACTGAATCCAGCTACGATCAAGGAAAGTTTTTGAACGCATGCCATTGGCAAAGCTAAGTAATCCTTCCCATAAAATCATGCGCGTTTGCTTTTCAGATCCCCATGAGATTATATATCTAGATTAAACTTCATTACGAAGACGGTGTGGAGTCAACACCGACCGGTACCGTAAGCGACTAAATGTGCTGTTCCGAATCCTTGATCGCCCTTTTCAGCATACCAACTGCTGGACATTGCAAGTTCTCTCATGTGACGGTTCCACCACCTGCAATCAACACCGACCGGTACCGTAAGGGACTAAGTGTGCTGTTCCGGATCCTAGATCGCCCTTTACAGCATACCAACTGCTGGACATTGCAAGTTCTCTCCTGTGACGTTTCCACCACCTGCAACTCTCTTGCAGTTGGCTCGAAACTTCGAAATTATGAGAACCAGTAATACCCGACCGGCATGTTGGACTCAGTCATTGACTGGGGGCTGCTACTGCGGTAACTTATGATCATGCTGCGTAATTAATTAAGCTGCCCAACTGTATGGGCGAATAGTTCAAGTGTCCATTGGGGCTGGCACTCCATGATCACACAGTGAACTCCCGGTTCGAACCATTTCCACTCTTGCGTTTCCAGAGCTCATGAAGCGTCTGTCAGTTACAAAGTTGGTCGACTCACAGTTGCTGCCTCCAGTTCCATAGCCACAGAGTGCACAGTGGATTCAACATATTCTCGCTCCCAGTAGAACCCATACTACCCATAAGTCCATCAGGGGCTGCATATTGCCTCGGGTCACTCTCTCCATGTCTCCACAGAGTTGTAGGACGTGCATGACTAATCTCTGTACTAACAGTACTACTCTCGTAAACTCGATAGCTTTCTCCTACTCCGCCACAGCACCATGCAGGATCCCTTGTTATCTCTTGTTCAGATACTTGTCGTTAATAGGGTGAGTCATGAGATGAGTGAACCTTGTTGATAACTTGCATGATAACCTCATCGTTATGCATACTTCATATGTATGATCCATAAATAATTTTGTATCGGAGTCCATTAGAGAATTATAGCAAATGAACACAATCCGTCTGTATGCACTTTGTGTGAATCTTCTATGTGAAAAATGTTTTGCCTGAACAGATTTAGAGCAAATATGCTAAGATAAGTCTAGAGAAGTATGCCAGAATTTTCAAAATAAACATGACCAAAATTCTCTAAATCCATGTTTGACCAAAGTGACCGTAGCTAGACTCTGGTTGCCCGTCACTAATAGATTAAACTGATTAATCTCTTTCTGAGTCAACAGATTATCCTAGAGACCATTCTCGAGTGTCTGAGACCTCTTCTAGGACAAGGCGGACACGGAACACCCATCAGTCACAAACTTGTCACCCACCTGCAGAACTTCAAGACCATTTCTCTTACCAACTGGATCCACTCTCACACCCGCTTCTCTTGCATTTCTCAGATCAGTTGGGTTTTCGTTCATTTCAGACCTGCAATTGGACGACGGCAAAACTAGATCCACTTCGGGGCAGGTCCTAGATCAGGATCAGGCCCTGACCAGAGTGAACACTTCGCTCCATCGGCTTTCGTTGTACCGGTCTGTTGGACAATCAGCATAAAAGACATCACTGCATAAATCTGCAAAGCTTGCAATGTTAAGCCCTCTACCATCCGGAGTACTTAATACTTAGGTACTGAACTCTCCGTACTGAAGTACTTAAAGGACCAAACCACTGAAGAGAAAGTTCAGGGTATACACAAAGTACTACTCGGATTGCTCATCCAAATTAATGAGTAGGATTTCGTCTTAGTAGGACCAAAGTGTTCCAAGTACTTTGGTACTGAATGTACAGTACTGAAGTACATAAAGGACCAAAGTACTTAGTACACAAAACATAAAATTAAAAGTACCCAAGCTTAAAAGTAACCAAGTACTTAAGTATCAAGAAACTTTATGTTACTTTAGCCATCGAGTACTGACTGAGCATTCAAGGGTACAGACAAAAGTACTCAATACAGTACACAATACAGAAACTTAAAAGTACCCAAGTACGAGTATCAGTTAAGTACGAGTATCACTTGAGTACTTAAAGTATCAAGTGAAGTAATCAGATACTTTATGTAACTGTACTATGAGTACTGACTTAGCCTAAGTACTCAACCGAGATAATATGAGCTGTACTATGAGTACTGACGGAGTCTAAGTACTCAACCGAGATAACTATGAGTACTGACTGAGCCTAAGTACTCAACCGAGATAATATGAGCTGTACTATGAGTACTGACTTAGCCTAAGTACTCAACCGAGATAATATGAGCTGTACTATGAGTACTGACGGAGTCTAAGTACTCAACCGAGATAACTATGAGTACTGACTGAGCCTAAGTACTCAACCGAGATAATATGAGCTGTACTATGAGTACTGACTTAGCCTAAGTACTCAACCGAGATAATATGAGCTGTACTATGAGTACTGACTTAGCCTAAGTACTCAACCGAGATAATATGAGCTGTACTATGAGTACTGAATGAGCCTAAGTACTCAACCGAGATAATATGAGCTGGAGTAACACGGTTTAAGATTCTAAGAGGATGATGAGAAAGTAATGTCCTGAGTAATATTATTCCAAATCAACTACAAGGTGCGTGCGAGAAGAAGCATCAAGTGGAACACTCTAGCAGGTCTAGAAATAGTTTCCATCATACTTTGGTAGGTTTCTTACCTTCACAAGACAGTCAAATCATTTTTCCTCAGAAAAGCTTGCTGATCTGATATCTCCTTTCCTGCAGAATTGTCACATGTGAATTGAAAATCGTACAAAGATTACTTACAAAATAAATAACTAAACTTTGACTATGATGAAACATGTTGTAAGAAATATGCATTTGTTTTCTTACCTTTCTTGTTTGCGTGACAGAGGAGTGTGCACTTCTCTCAGTTGCTTGACATTTAGCTGAGTGCATGTCTCTGGGCTGTCTATGCCTGTCTCTATCTCTGCTTTCGATGCACTCCTAGTAGACACTTTCTTCGATGATATCTTGACAATGTGAGATGACGTTCCTGCACTATACATCCTCTTCTTGGTTTTTGAGGCAGTCGGCTGTATGATGCATAAGTCAGAATCACCTTCTTGATCCTCAACATTCTCCAACCCTTCTTCTTCCACTTTGGGTACTTTGAGAGCTTGAGTTCGTTTCCCAACTTTCAAGTTAACTTCCGGCATGCCTTTCATAAGACTGGAAGGCTTTGCAGGTTCACTGATGAATGCAACACACTGTCTGTCCAAGGACCTCGCCTTGAAGACTGAACGCTCAAGTACCCATTTTCGTTCAACCGATGTCTGTCACACTCAACAGACCACAGGACAAAGTTAGATATACCTTGTACAAACTATCCACATATTGACTAAGCTAGTATAGATCCTTCACTTCTCGAGTTGATTAGCAAAGATACTTGTTTATGGAACATGCATAATATAGCTCTACAAATACAAAAGCTATTCAGAAACATTGGAAAGTAACCGTGATTTCTGAACTCACCAATGTACAACACCAAGTGTGTCCTTACAGTATGATTTCCAGAAAAAGCACTGTAGATTTCAACCATAAGTCCACGGGTGGAGACTTGGCTTTGAGGCTCACATGCAAATGATTACTGTGACCCGCTCAGTAGAGAGAGAAAAAGAGAACAAGAGAGAGAGAGTTGCAATTCATGAAAGTTTGCATTAGCAGATGCATCGAAACCGAATGTAGAGCCTTGACATGTGCAAGCTGATTGAACCGTCGAGACAGAAGAGGAAACTGAAAAGAAGCATGGGACGACACCACTTAAGAGACTGATCGTTGTCTTTTACTTGTGTGAATGCTGTCTAAACTGTTGCACGCTGTTTGAACTATTGACACATACGAGAAAGAAAGTACGAGCTGAAAATGAAAGGAGATTGGAGAAATTAATCTTTATCTTTTAATTGTGTGCAGACTATTGAAAGAAATCCAAATTTCTCGTTCCCGATGAGACTAAGCTGATCGAAGTGCATGCCCTTAAGACGAAAACAAGGAACCCGAAGAAATAAACTTGATTACTATCTCCGGGGCAAGTACCTCTAGAAAGTCCAACTACCTTCTTGTTATCCATGTCAACCTGGCAACAATTTTCACACTACTGCATAAGGAGCCAGTAAACCAAAGGAGCAAGGCACTGTAATTCCTGGGTCACACTGACCGACGGAATGACTCTGATTCATGACAAAGGAAATGGGAAATCCCAAGTAGATGAAAGCAGAAACTCGTCCAACATGAAAGCGAAGCACTCTCCAAATGCAATCGTCTCTTTAGCAGCGCAGACAATATCTATGAGGGTGAAAAGGGAAGGCAACAGGACTACATTAGCATGATATCTACGTTAGCGCTTCGTACAACTTGGTAACTTCACTGTGGAGGTCAATCGTTCTTGACGTGAAAAAGCGCGTTCACTAATATTTTACCTAAGATTTTACTAGACCCATCATCTGAACCATGGCCAGAGTCAAGAGACGCCGAAATCATACGATGATAAGAGACATGTAAGGCCACTGCCTCGAGGGTGGAAAAATCTTCCTTCAGCTCACACGGAGGCAAGCGGATAAAACCAACGAAGCTGAAAACAGACAAGAAAGTCTCACAATGCGATCGTTTGGTGCGCAATGCCAACCAGCAAATAACATCTTGAATTAAAAAATAAAACGGCGGAGCCGAGGGCACCTTCAAGAAAGGCTCCAGAGTCCAGTTCCTTATCCACCCACACTTGTCAGAGGTAAAAATGTATAACTTACAGGCAGAGTCTTAGTTTAGTAGATACCTTAGTATACACCGTCGTGAGTTGTAGTTGGCGTTCTCTCTCTTGTACTCTTCGTCAAACAATCAGATCAGGATCTTTGTGATATAACTCATTGACACTGTCGGTAAAAGCAACTCGTTGGGCAACCAGACCTAACTCTGTTTCCAGATCGATAAAGATGGAAGAAGATACTCGCAAACCCCAACTCTCAAGCCAGTCTGGATGGAATAGCTGAGTACAAGCTACACACTTGGGCTCTGAATTGCTTAACAAAGGTATGATGCAAGCTGGATGATACACATGTCCACATGATGTGGGCATAAAATTATAACAATGAAAAGCAAGACAACAAACTGGACATGTGGACAATCGAAAAACTGAACGTGTCAACTCAACAGCAGTAGGAATCTGCCGAGGACTCAAGGTGACCTTCCCACGCTCAAAATGATTCTTCAACTCTAATAACTCTTGCCTTTGTGCGTTTAACAATGTCTCGCATGCTAAAAGATTCTCCTCCTCCTCCAATATTTTCTTCTTTGTTTCTTCTTGTTGTTGAACGTTGAATTTCAAAGCCTCCGCTGTAACTTTCTCTTTGGTTTCTAGTGAAGCTTTCTCTACGACTGCAGCCAAGAGTTCTTCTTTTCTGCTTACCAGCTCATGGTTCGTTTCTTCTTGCTCACTTTCCAGTTTATCCAGTTCTGTCATATCCTGAACAACAAAAAGATCACCAGAGAATGAGAATGTATTGTCAGTTAAAACATAATCTATGCAAGTAGATGGCAACGGAGTACAAGAGCTATCCGGAGTCAAATCACACTTGAGCAAACGACTGTAAGGCAAGAAAAAACTGAAAAGTCAAAACCTCACTCTCTCAGTCAAGTTCCCATCCACAAGTGGCATTTACTGAAATTTCTTGTCGAGGTTGTTGAGGATACATCCCCTTGGTTCGATAGATTCTGAGTGCATCTCCTGATCATTTCGAGGAAATAAGTACGTAGATCATCGAGCAGAACGAGGACAACTTAGTGGATACACAACTCATCACCAGATGATTACAAGAAGATTCTCTATCCTCCGCTATTCAGCAATCTTCCTTTTTTTCTGCTCGAATCTGCAGGGTCAAACATCAATCGGCACAACATAGACTAAAGGTTTCTAACCGCCTCATGAAACCTTGGTCAAGCCTATACTCAACTTATTCTGATATTGCTTCTACGGCGCCAAACGCTTTGGAGTCACTTTTGAACTGCCAAACCCAAACCATATTCGAAATTCCAGCTCCGGGATAAGAATTCGTCGATACCAGTACACCTATGTAAAGCGTGGGTGCGTGACAAGTTCGACTCATCCAGTAAACTGGATGTAAACTGTTCAGTAAGAATCACGAACAGTTTACCACCCGTTCGTAGCTAACCATTGTCTTTCCTGGTACTGTACCCTTGTATGACAGTAGTTTGCGACTTGTCTGTTCTACGTCTTAGCTATATCAGTGACCACTAAGGTAGACCACTGTACATAGGCAATAATAGTGCTGTCTACTCCCACAATGGTGAAACACTGCAAACGAAGGGAAGAAATATTCCCCAATCGCAACCGGTTCGAAAACAATAACAATCTTACACATAGGGACAACCGAGTTTACATCTGCATAAGAAAAGACCCCATCAATCAGCCGTAAGTCAAGACGGAGAGCTTGAAGCCATGCTTCAACACAAAGGAAGTGCTGTATTGCCTGGCACACCGAACGTCGATTGGGGGACGAACCTAGCATCAGCCATAGAAAGGTCCTTACGGCCAGGAAGAGCGGGTGTAAGGAAACAAATCGACAACCAAAGCTTCAAGATTAGAGCAGCTCAGAAACATGCATCCGGTTGTGTAAATAAACGGGGGAAGAATATCCAGTGTCTTGACACCAACGATTCAGAAAAGCAAGACATTATCGTTAGCAAAGTTAGCGACGTTGAGTACAATCAAAGAGAACTTTCGAGTCAAGACATCTTTCCAGAAGAGCGAGTCAACTTCTTCGCCTCAAGTCTTCGATCAACCCAATGGCCAGAGCAATGGAGGTGATAGTGATTCTATGCTGCTATTCAGTGCCATATCTGGCTACAAGGAAAAGACCCCAGATATGCACCCGCAGCTGAACCTTTCTCCATCAGGGAAACTGACTCTCCCAGACGATCCTCTCTGATCAAAAACGAAGAAAAAGCATCCTCTTTCAACAGTGAGCATGTAGCAGCTGAAGAATCATTCAGTGGAGATCACAGGGATTACGATGGACAAATCATGCTACGGAAGCCTCTTGTGGAAAGACGGGAAGCAGAGGAAGATTCGAACGGAGAAGACCATGAAACAGAGCGCAAAGAGGAATAACAAGAAGAGAAGCATATCTATTCGACAAAAAATCTTTCATTGAAACATTTCATGTAGAGTTTACTTACTGCAGGGTCTTCATCGTTAAATCCATCGTCGCGTTCTAAGCTCATGGATATTTGTTTCGCTGCTTCTTGGAGTAAATTCACTTCAGTCTTCACTTGGAAGATCTTTCCATCTTCGTCTATAATCTTTTGCTGCACTTCCGCCGTTACCCTCTGTCCATCCTTTTCTTCTGCAATGAGCGACTCCAAGAGCATTTTGACCTTATCAAGTTGATCCTTCCCTTCTCGTGTTCTGTTTTCAGCAAGACAAATCTGGAGTTCTAAGACATCGACACACACATTCTTGACGTCTGCTCCAGCTCCAACAGAATGACGGATAGAAAAATCAGGTTCTAAATGGCTCAAATGGTTTTCACAGACAGTAGTTTCTTCAACATTTTGTGAAGAGTCCTGGGGAACGTAATGAGAAGAAGCGCGCCCACACTTGCCATACTCCTCGTGATCATCCTCGTCAAAGATCAAATCGAGAGGGGGTGTGTATACTCTGTGATCTCGAATCCAAGGAGGACCTGTTGGCCTAGGTCCCTTGCGGATCTTTTGAACTTTCAACTGATTTTTTAGCTTATCTACGGCAAAAGCAGCCCAATTCACTCGTTTGCGTAGAATCCTCTCCACATATAAACCCTTGGCACAATTTCTACCGATGCAATCATTCACTATTTTCTCTCGTCCATCTACTACCTGTAAGAGTTGAGTGATGTCTGTATGAGGGATCCCTGTACTCAGATGGACTTTGAACCCGTTCCTCCCGTTTCTTCCCTGCGCAGGTCCAAAGCATTCTGTGAGTTGTGTATCGGTGACTATCAGATGTTGGTCTATAGTCGTGGGTAACAATCCACGCGATGGAAGTTTACACACAGTGCCAAAATAATCCACGTCTTTGTAAAATTCCTCTTCTTTCCAGTCATCTTCAAGAGTTTCGAAAGTATCTTCCATCACGATGATCAGACAAGCACTGAGTACTGCAAATCACAGCCAAACTTATCGATCTCTGTTCACCTCAGTACTGTAAATCTTTGAAGTGAGAGCCAAACTTGTCGAGCTTTGTTATGATACTAAGTCGTTATGCTCAGACCAGAACTTTTGAAGAGAAGATCTCTTTCCCTCCAAAGTTCTGGTCAAAGTCAAGGTACGTGCGGACGAGCTCTAGAAGACCTGTCCTTTCCCTCTTCCCTTCCCCTCTTCCCCCTTTGTTCCCGCTTATAGTTTTGTGCACAAGACTTTATTCTTTCAATTTAATGTGTACTAAAGGTAGTTCAGATCAAAAAGATCTCCATCATTGAATTTGAAACCAGTATAGCATTCATAGATCGGACCATTAACACTAATGAAACTATATAGTGAAACATTAGAAGAGCATTAGTACTTTATAGAAACACAAGTACTATGGAAAAAAGTACAAAATGGCACACTTTAGGCCCCTTTTATCATGCTTTCACCCTAGAAAGCTCTTTGCCCGAGGAAATCATCTATGAGGAAATCATCTTTGAGTATCTCCATAGATTCGATAAATTCCTCCAGAACTGAGATTCTTCACTAAACTTCTAATTAACACTATTCTACTCATATCGTTTATCTTCTATCATCTATTCTTCTTATTTATTTTACAACTAATCAATTAATTAACAAAAACGAAAAACCAAGGCTCTCATTCTCATCTCACAGGACTCGCAGATTCTCATACATAGCACCTGTAAAAACACACCTATGTAATCTCTTCGCATAATGTAAAACTCTCTTGGCACACCTTTTCTTTTATGAAAGGTGAGTTTGAGTAAGCGAAAGAGACACAAAATCAAAATCGGTACACAGATGATGAAGGTGCTTATAGTGAGACCTCCATGGTTCCAAGAGCTTTCATTTGGTATTACGGCTATGGAAGCAGACGCGAAAGCCACAAGAATAGCGACCATTGACATAATCAGAAGTCCCACCGCCCAAGTCACAGTACTTCGAATGAGTTTCAACTCATCCAAAATAGACTCTCGAGGCATAGGCAACGATGGGGTCAAAGACAACGTGATCGCCGCCAAAGCCAAATAGAAGGCTAAAGTGTTGCACACTATGAAAATCTGCACGGACAAAATGCCCACTTGCATTTTGTCCATCAGAGTTTCAGAATATCCCATAGGAGGTTGTAGAGGACCCACATACGAGGCCGTGGCAACGAGAGCTGCCGTCACCGATATAGCATTCGCTGCAACATTTAAACTTGTTCTGGCTTCTTGAGTTTCTTTTGACACTTTCTCGTACCACCATGTGCTGTACTCTGATGAAGCTTCGAACCCTGGATCTGCCATTTCTCCGACTTCATTGGTTTGCCATACATCTATCCCCGCTTGAAGCAACAAATTGATACATCCTTGTCTTCTACTTTCTGTAATTCGTATCAGGTCTTTACGCTCCTCAGTAGACAAGGACGACTCTCCTTGATGTGAATTGCTAATACGTCCATCAAGGATCTCAAAAAAGTCTGTCAACGAGTATGAAAATTGCAACGAAGCTTGAATGTGGGTGGCAAGATGCAATGCAGTATTACCGTTGAAGTCTTGAATGAGGGGATCAAACTTTCTAGTTGCCAAAATGATTCTGATCACATGGAGGCGTCCCGCCGCAGCAGCAGCATGAAGAACAGTTTCATACTTTGTTGATCGACTGGAACTAGATGACGAGTTGTTGAGTCTGGAGATGTCATAAACTTTATCATCCTGCACATTAAATAAAATTATCACTTTGAAAATACATCAACCGTTACAAAAGAAATATTCTTGATGCTTCTTAACTATTTTTAATTGATCGTCTCATACAACGCAATATTAATTTATGAACTCTACGGTTACACCACTTGCCATAATAATATAGAGCTCTAGAAAAATAACAAATGATATTTGTTTGTGTAAGAAAAATAAAAAATGTATTTTAAAATTATCAAGATAAAAATGCTTCAAAGATATGTCCAAACAGAAAATGATTTTGTTCCTTCCACTCTAAAAACTGTCCATTTTGAGAAGAACTAGAGTATGAAGCTTATAATAAAGCTTATCCTCCATGTAACAATCTCATGTTCATAGATGATTATCATCTTCTTGATGTAAAAAGATTAATTGCAAATTTTCTAAACACACATAGTTTTATTACTAAAAGAATTTTCCATTTGAACCCAAAATAACTCTTGTAACCTCAATTTCATACTAAATAATAATATAGACAGTTTGGTATGCTTTAAGGTAAAAAGGAATCGCCTCGAGATGTAAAAGAAGAAAACAGAGTAACATGGTTCGAAATGTTGTATGTGCAGATCGTAACATAAACGGAGAACGTCCTCTCAATGAAATATGCAATTACGGTATGGATAACAAATTTAGAGAAAAACAAAAATGCATTTAGTTCTCTACAAACAAAATTCTTTCATTAACACAAAAGAAAAACGAAAGAATTTTTGTATTACTGCTGGTATCGACTTCAAAAGAGATAGATAACAACTTACGTTGGCCAGTATCTCCAAAGTCGCGGTATCACCCAAGTAAGCCGCCAGCTGCAACCACGTTATCTTGCCTGCCGTGGGCCTATGACAATAGCCGAGTGTGTGCTCGGTATATATACGTGTTAACAGTGACCGGTCTTTATCGGAAAGGTACGGACTTTGGATGACGACTTGCGGGGCGTGTGTGGCGAGCGTGACGAGCGTGCACGTATCGTCCAAGTCGTGTCTACTTGGCCGTCGAGCTTCCAAGGCGTGTCTTGGCCCTCCGCTTTCCTGGTGCGCCGTATCCAACTGCCAGCCGTACACCCTATTCAAGGTAGAACGTGTCATTGCACTTGCTTGACACGCCAGATTCACTGTAGAGATTATAGCTACATCTGCCAGCCAGACCTGTCCTCTAAACCGCCAACGCACCCCTTCTTTGCATGTCTTATCTACTTCATTCAGTATCCAGTGTGTATCCTTCAAATTATCTCGTATGATTACTTTGATTTCTAAAAGTAACTTTACAACAGCCATATTGCCTAACGCCAATGCAATGTAAAGCGGAGTCCTTCCTGCGCTATCACGCTCGTTGATGTAGTCCGCTAGTGCATCTACATCTTCACCCATCATCGCCCGAATCCAATCGTGGCTTCCTCTTCGTACCATGTGATGCAGTGCGGAGCCTCGTGTGTCCTTGATTCCAAGGAGATATTTCCTGAAAGAGATTCCTTTTCCCGAGTGCTGAAAGGCTTCTAACATTCTGTTGTGTATTTCTACTCTTTTTTCTTCTAACATTCTATCACGAACAGAGAAACAAGCGAGGAAAAGGAACTCTGCTAGAGGTAAAAAGTGTCCTCTCAGCTCCCATTCTTGGGTCCATTCAGGATAAATTTTATCCTCAAGCAGATGCCTCAGCAGCTTGGGGCCGGAAGTAGCTGGAGTGGCCTGAGAATCTGACGCTCTCTGCTGTTCACTGGTAGACACGTTGGAACAAGTCGCCGTTTCGGACTCACGATCAATTCTGACGTCTATCCGATCGGGGACGGGAAAACACTTTTCAATGATCTCGCGCAGCAGTTCTGTTTCTTCTACATGGCGATCGGCCGAAAAATCCGACTCTCCCGTTTCTTTTCCGATGATACGAAAGACGTCCTTATAAGCATGAGGGTGACCAAACAGGCCATCAACCTGCAGAACTGCTTCCGCGAGAAGTGTATTGATAGCTGCATCCCCTTGTATCACTGCCATCGCAAAAACATCTAAACCGCTTTTATATTTCCACTTCGCACTTTTACCACGTGATGAAGTTGCACCACCATCCTCCTTTGCCTCGAGGAGGTGCCTGAAGCTAGCCAAGTCAAGGCCATAGACGTCCTCACTAGAGTCTTCCTCCCCAGGAATTTCAAATTTCCACAATGATGGAGATCCACCGAGGAAAGACGCATCGTTGTAGAGATGTCTGAACTTTCGCAAAATTTCTACAACTAACAAAAACCAATTGTGTCTCATAGCCAAGTGCAGTACATTGCACCCACAATTCTTGATGGTCAACAGACGAGGTTCTTTTCTCAGAAGGGTCAGTAATTGGTACCCATCTTCCTCCCAGAAGGCATCAATCCACTCGGCTTGTAGAGGTATTTCTGCCATTCTCGAACTTTATTACGCGAGCAGCCGATTACGTGCTTGTAAATACTCAGAACGGCGAGGCTTGACCAGCTGCAAGAATGGTGGCAATCGCCAGCATGAATGTACAAACAGTAACTTTGTACTCGCCTTTTGTCACTCGTGTCTCGCCAGAAGGAGCTCGACGAACTCTGACTGATTGCCGCTCAGAAGAAGACTTCACAGAAATTCGCTGAAACTTCCACGACTTCACAAAGTCGCTACAGTCGAGTCCTCAACTCGCAAGTTACTCGGGCCAGTTGCTCATCTACTTGCTTCTCCGACTCAATCAGGACGCTTTCCTAAAGAGGATCAAGAGAACAACACCGGTAAAAAGGGAGGCCCATACCACGAAGGAGACGCAGCCGTAAAACATAACAAGGAAGTGAACAACAACTCCTCAGAACTGAATGGTACCAGATGATTCTAGCGGTTATAAACTCTCCACGGCGGAGAAAAACTCCGGAATACGATGCTGTTTTCATGCCTGAACACTTTCCCACCCTCACATGACCTTCAGATGCCTCCATTATTCCAGGCCTAGACGCGTTTCACAAGCATCCTTCAGCCAGAATCGCGAGTCTTTGACGTGAGTCCTCAGGTCCCTCGTCCCAGTCAGGGCCAGCCCAGGTTTTTCCTGCTTACCTGTAATTTGCCGGCGGTTTTTGACAATTGAAGTACTACTGTGTTAACTCACCGGCGATTTTTAGCAAATTTCGAGTAAATTTTTATTTTTCTAGTTGTTTTGAGACAAAAATTGTCCTACGTATTCTCTACTTCTCCTGCACTTTCAGAAAACTTGCCGGGGCACATTACACGGGATGCCGGATCTACGCTGGCGCTGGTCCCAGTTCCTTCTGAAACACGTGCTGGACATGTCCTGACAGGATTTTGAGGTTCTAGCTCAAAGAGTAGCTGGCTCTTCTGGAACAGATTCGTGACTTTGCTGCTGGCAAGAGCTGGAAAACAGGAAAACGCAAGTGGTGAATCGAGCAAAAGAGCCAAGAATTCCAGCAGTGGAAGATCTTGCGCAACTCCTGGAGAAAATTTTGGTTCTTGTTTTATGTTTGTGGAGCTGGTTCCGTTTCAAGTTTTCGGTCCAGCTCTCCAGCTGACAGTCGTGCGAAATTATTCCCATGTCACACTCGTGGCGGACGTAATACATAAGAGTTTCTGAGTCCTCGTCCGTAGGCAACTCTACTGAATTACATGGAATAGTAACATATCGTATTCGTCACTTCACTCGGACAAGCCGGATTCATACACTGTGGCACGACATCAATTAATATCAGTATAGTTAACTCTGAGTCTTAGGAAGTCCGAGCCTGTCACTCACGAGGGAGTCCACGTGAGAATGGTATAACTTCCGAGTTCTTGGAACCGCGTCAAATCTGTTTATTCTCACAGTAGAATTTAGTTCAAAGCAGCATCTATATTTTATTCACTACGTTGTTCATATGAAGTCTTCACGGTGTTTACTCGACTTTACCTAAGTTTTACTTCTTTTACTTTAAAGCTTCTGCTCTTAGGGCATCCCTATCGGAGTCACTCTAACGCTGTTAGACGGTGTCAAAGTTACCGGAAATATTCCTTAACGGCTGACAAGGAAAGAGCGGTAAAATCACCATGGGTATTTTTGTAAAAAAGAACGGATGAAACGAGTGAATAGCCGTTAAAAAACACCCAGTAAGGTCTTGCTGGAATCATAATTTCCTCCCGCAGGTGTAGAATCTTTCAGAAATCTTTTAACTTTGACACCTTTATTAAAGACTTAAAGAAAGAGAGATTCTCCGCCGTATACACTAAGCAAACTCTATGTTAGTGCCAAGAAGCTCTGAACATAAGACTGCCGAGGACCTCTTTTCCAAGTTCCATCAGGAAACTTGGCTTCCTTGTTCAGATTGCCTTGTTCTCTCTACTCCTAGCATGGTGAGCACTCGAGTGACTATTGTAACCGTCCCTAGAGCTCCTTGCGCTGCGATTTGTCTCCCTAGTATATCTAAACATGTCCTCTCCATCTGGTGGCGTCTCTTTTGAACTGATTTTTCCTCTAGACTATTGCCCAAGCTTTGGTTAGAGATGTCGGTTAGAACATTTCTGGCTGTTGCTTGTCTTCCTTTGAAGGTGAAAATCTCATTTCGTCTCCATTGGATTGGTTGACTTTCACTAAGTGAGTTGTTCTCGTTTCCTTGCTTCTACCTTTCTATCTTGTCTACACTATTGCTCGAGATGGGTGTTTGCTTCTGTCAATCTACTCTAAATTGCTGCATCAAGACGTGCCATAGCCAGAGATGTCATTTTATGGCTAAGTCCCCCTATCTCACTAATCGTAAAATACGGAAGCTAGACGGCAAAAAGACCTTCTTCCAGAGGTATCCTCGTAGATTTTATCATTAACAATGACCTCGACTGATGACCTGCTAATCTACCCATTCCGTATCTCAAGGTAATTGTCATTGTCAATCTTCTGAATTCCAACAATGAGATCCCAGACAGATTTGTAAAAATTCTTTAATCCTTATCAAAACAAGCACGAACGAAGTAATAGGATCAGAAGTCAGTTCAAATAACAAAAGATCGATTAAGATCTGGAAATAACTTGCACCATGAGAAAGCAACTGCCAGCCAGATCTGAGTTACGAGGACATACAACTCCGGTGATGTCTAGGATGGTTGTCGTTGAACATATAGGTTGCTTGGCAACATTGAACACGCATGGAACTTCCAGTTGAGAGGTTTTTTCAACTCCAATACATGATATCTTAGTTATCTTTCAATCTAGTAACTTGCTTTAAACTTGGCTGGATCTACCTTATCTAACCTCAGGTGCCCCGTTATATGCTTTGTAAACTGGAGGTTTCTTTCTGCGGATGCGTTGTCTGAAAACAAAGAAATTGAACACTTATACCTAAACTTACTTTTGCTGATAAAATTTCTTTACAAGAATCAAATTTGTTAAATTGGAATATTAATCAAAGCTCTCAAATAGCTTTAGAGAATGTGATTGACTTCATAATTTATTATTCAACATCCATTGAAAGATATTACAAGAAATTTAAGTGATTCCTTGAGAAAAAGCAATATCTTTTTCCTAACCTAAAGTAAACAAAGAAAAATAAAATTCTTCACTTTTATACCTTCACCTAGGGTTTAATGTAACATATTTATATTTAATTATGAATTCATGTAGTATACATCTAAACTAGTCTGAATTTTCTCTTGGAGAGATTATGCATACGTATTTCTCGATTGTCAATCTCATAAAAAGTAAAAAGAATTTACTTTGAGTGTTTTTGTCGTATTAAATAAATTTTAGAGGAAGAGAGTAACATGTTAGATTTAGATAAATCTCGAATGCATAGCTCTGCAATTCCATTGCAAACGTAGCACCGTGTCTTACTTGCTTTAATATTCCTGAATCTCCTCTATGTAAAATGTGTAACATTGCCCAGGAATCTAGAACTCACATTTTATGTACTGTTGATATTCTATGTAAGATATTCATCGCATAACATTTAGAAGTCCGGAGTGCTTTGTGTTAGTTTATTTCTTAACGTTTCAGGCCGGAAGGGTTAGAGAAAAAAGTTAATGTGCGGATGAATTCATGAATTCTCGAAACTTTTTGCAGTGGGTGAGTCTGAACTTCGCTTACGGGTTATGTCTTGCTCTGCTTGTAACTCTCGGTAATGTTATCATTTAACAGTTAGATATAAATTCAAAATTTCAGTATAATATAGTATAAGAATTTCAACATAATACTTACACATTCTCTGATAACAGAAAATGCTAAACAATCAGATGTACAAGGCCATGGGAAAAATATACATTAGTCCCGTGTACAGCTACTCGTGATATTTGACTGCAGCACTTTAATGGAAATCTTTACATGTCACGGCAACTCTTCAAACATCCCAAACTCAGGACTACTCTTTTCAAATAATTTATACCTTTCAGGCCATTTCTTTTATCTTCTCTGATTGTTCAGATTCTCTTTCGTGATTTTATCTCTTTCTGATTCCTCATTCCTCTTCACTTTTCCCTTTTCTTCTCTTTTTGACGGCTTTGCTTTGTGTTTTTGGCGTCTTAGCTTTCCGGACTTCCTTGCATATTCATCTCTTCCATGTTTGGAAGAGGAGAATATGCAAAGATATCACTTAATCATTCTTGTAAGAAAAGTTAGGTGATAAATTACACTTGTAGGAAAACGATTTTATGATAAGGTTTTTTCGGTCTTATGCTTCCCGCTGCAACTCACATGTTTTATGGGTTCTTCCTAGAACATCCTGCATGTACCCTGCAATTAATATATAACATTTAACTAAATATATAATATAATTTAGAAATATTAAAAAGTTTTCCTTAACACTTATAAGATTCTCATAACACCTCGATGGGTGGAACCGGACCAGTGACGATTTCAGACCTTTTCTCTCTCTACGTACTTCTTTTTTGCTCAACGCGGCTAAAAGTACACTTTGGATGTATATCTTTCGTGCTGGATCGCCTTATGACCCCCGCACACATAGTCATGGTACGCAGATAACGAAAATAACTTAAACTTCTTTGCATGTTTAATAAAACTCTCTCTATCAACAACGATTGAGGAATAGCCAGAACCTGTCGGAAACGTGTTGCAAAGGGTAAACTGCGCGCGTACCTTTGTTTCACTACAGTACATCCGGCGGTCTACTGTGGTGAGGAACAGCCAAGCGGCGTGGACATTCATGGTCAAAAAGTGAGGATTCCTGCAGCTGACACAATCTGTCCAGGAGGTTGTGAACCGAATTTTATCCGGGGAGATAAGAGAATAGTAACAGTAGTGCTTTATTTTGTTTATATACAAAAATTCACATAATGGAGTTTATTTGTTCAACAAATGAACATCCTTACACTTTGTCATACAAATCATAAAAGTCATCCTAATTATTTACTGTAGTATACACCAAAAAGTGCAGTGTCATCCATTATTCTGTTATTTATTGTGTTCCAAATATGAAATCGAATATCTGGAAACAAAGGTGATGACAATAACAGTCTTAGCCTGTGACACATATATGATCCACCTCAACCGGAAGGTCTCCTGCAACTCCCAGTGAACATGGCGCTGAGTGATTACTACATTGAGGTACTACGGGAGAAACCCGGAAAAGGGAGATTCATTGCAGTATAGTTAAATTCATATATTCTAGAAAAACATTTATCCTCGGTGTTCGAGGGTAAATTGTTCGATGACCACACCCAGTTCATTGTACCGATACGGTACTTCATCTTCGACTATGTATGGAAGATGCTTTTCTGGAATAATCATAAAATTAAGATAATGTTAATAATTTTATAATTTTCTGACAAGCATTGAATGCTTGCGGTCACGCGGAGGTAAGTAAATTGGTTTTATGTTAATTGCCCCGTAATAGGGACACTCAAACCTGAGGTTTACATTTTACAGTAATGTACGTAAATCTTTTCACAGTACGAGACGTAAATGTTACGTAACACTTCTAGAGATGATACGGACAATATTTGTTTCTGATGTAACTCTCGTAATGTTTCTATGCCGGTAATCTGACACATTATCTAGCAGTAAATACACATCGAGGTTCCGCTGTCCATTCAAAATTTGAATGAACGCAAGTGCATTTTTGAAACGTGAAACTTTTGAACGCAATTGTCTTTTGGGCTTTGTCATTAAACACAAAAAGAAAATAATTATTCATGCAAATATCATTTTACCTCGTAAAAATACTTAACATCGGAGAGCAGTCCGCGTTGTATTACAACGGAATGCTATAGTCGCATTTTGCTGTGCTATGTATAGCACGGAACATACAAAACAACATTTCGTGTTGTGCTTTTGTAGTACAGCGCAGAACGTTGTAAGAATGTTCTGCTCTATACTATACATATTTACCCACCTCTCACTTGCGTATATTTGCACGTTTACTCAGTAAAGGACAATAGTAATAAACTGACATGTAGTTGTGTGCTTACCACGCAATTACTTTCCACTGTACATGAAGCATATCACAAGCAATTTCAAGCACAAACATATATTTTGGTTGGTCGTAAAAGGTAGTTTAGAGTTTGAGCTATTTTGAGCTAAACGTTTCACTTCTTAAGTTTTGGTCGTATGAGACTTCCTTGCATATTTATCTCTTCGTTCGGAAGAGAAGAATATGCAAAGAGTTCTAATTTATGTTTTAAATTCTTTTCTTAGAAGAGTTTGGTTATAAATTAAAACTTAGAAATTAAAATATTTTTAGTCTTCGGAAACACAGGTATTTATACCTAAGAAATCTGTCATTCTTTCAACATGCACCTTCTTCATCTTGAAGACAGAAATTCACATCATTGTCCACATCAGCTCCACGACCAGGCGACTGCCATGAGGTGTGGCCAAGTTAGAGTGAGAAAGTCATGGGTACGATCAAGAAGTATAAGTTCTGCAGAGGTCTCGTCAAATAAATATCTCTATCCGAAACATCCGAAACCCTAAAAACAAAATCAAACAGGAAGAAGAAAGAAAGGAGTCTCCTTCTCGTTTGATAAATAACTAGATCAGACCATCTAACTTCACACTATCCTAATATGTGATTTGACATCTTGTGTTCAAGTAAGTGTCTTTTATGTGTATATATATATAATTATTATCACCCTTCTCAATCTGAAGGATGATCTAAATTCTTTTTTGGAAAGATTAGGTAATATAAATCAATCTTTTCATAAAGTAATGTTTCTTTTGGAGCAAGGTTCTGGTATTATTTTTGGAGAAATGCGTGCCGTCACTATGTGCGTATAGGTTCTCTCTGGATTCAGATACAGCTCGTGGTTTTTGTAATATTTAATCTCTATAAAATCATTTTAATGTACATTAAGATTCTTATTTTACATATATACATTCACGAACATCAGAACATATAATAAAAAGAAAATCATAAAATATTGTTCAAATAATCTTGGACTCCATGTCACCCTAGAGCCAATCTATTGTCTTTGATACCCCGCTTGACTTCTTCTTTAGCTCCTTCTTCTTTAGTTCAGCAAGAAGTGCATTTGGCATGCATTTTGAGCCACTTGTGACATCCTTGCATAAACGGACCCTTCTAATCCGAGATAATTTGCTTTGTACCCTAAGTTCAACGATAGGACTCTGATGTACAGAGTCTGATTCGGACCGGGTAGGTCACATAGCTTAGGCAATAGCTTAGGTCTAGAGACCTAAGCTATTGCCGCTGCACTAATGATGTTTTATAAACAGAATCTCTTTACTTAATTTTACAAACACCTACAGATCAGTATAGACAAGTTAACTACTGTAGTTTGGCCTGCTACAGGGCACTCCAACCAGATGTACACGGAGTTCGCAGTAACTTCTTTAGATTTGCTGCTTGTCACATTGGGCCTTCACTAGATACACACTATAGACAACCCTTCAATAAGTTCTGTTTTAAGACATCTGCATTATGTCAGCAGCCGCTCCATTTTTTACCATGGTCCATTCTTTCAGCACTTCTATAATATTAGAAGGTAACTTTAACTTTTTCACAATCGGTTACAAGTTCAGATTCACCTCCCACTTTACGCAGTTGTCTTTTTCCTCTCCTCGGTGGATGTTCGCTTTGGATGCATATTTGAGTGAAGAATCATTAATAATGTTCAATTTGAGACTCAGTGAAATGACCATCACTAGTTGTGGTTTCACTTCGAAAGTGTGCTTTTGCAGTGACAGCTCGTCATTAGGGACAATCAGTTAGCTCCACTTCGAGCATCTCCATCGTGAATATTTAGAGACTCCCCTAATTAGTTAAGGAGCAAGTTAGGGGAAAATTTTTCCACCACTGATCTTTATACTAGTTTTTAATTTACAGAATTCTTTAAAAATTATTACATTTTTTAATTTAAAGATTATAATAAAAACCCTTTAACTTCATATCAAATCGTTTGAGAAATCATTTTGGTAATTTTAGAAAAATTTGAGTTTTTGATTTTCTTTAAAGATCTATTCAAAGAATATAGTGGGGAAAGATAAAGATCTTTCACTCCTCATTTGTAAATTAGAGACAAGAAAGTATTTATCTGTATACGGGTGGAGATGCTATTAGTTTTCATTGCCATTTGGGAATTGGATTCGACTTACTCACTCATCCCCCTGCCCGATCTCCGTTCCAGCAGGGAGCAGCTTAAAAGGAAAAGCAGAGAGATTTCACTTCTCCAGTTTCAAACTTTTGCTGACAAGGAAAAATCTGTTTCCATGTCTTCTGAATAACCCATAAAAGTTTACCGATCTTTGTACGTAAGCTTTAGAAATATCATCACCAAAGTTCTTGAACTGGTCATGGTTGACAAGTTTAACTCCGTCCAGAATACGACGCTGTTTTCACGCCTTTCTGGGCACTTTCTCACACTCACATGACCTTCAGATGCCTCCGTCGTATCCAGACCTAGACGTGTTTCACAAGCATCCTTCAGCCAGACTCCCTAGTCCCGAGTCATTGGCGCGAGTCCTCAAGTACGTCGTCCCAGTTCCATTCTGAAACACGTGCTGGATATGTCCTGACACGACTTTGGAGGTTCTAGCTCAAAGAGTAGCTGACTCTTCTGGAACAGATTCGTGATTTTGCTGCCGGCAAGAGCTGATTAGTAGTTGCAGGTGAACACAAGTGGCGAATCAGCCACAAGATCCAAGAATTTCAGCAGTGGAATATCTTTCCCAACTCCTGGAGAAAAACTGGTTCTAGTGCTTTATGTTTGTGGACTTGGTTACCTTTCAAAGTTTCGACCCAGGTGTCAAGCTGACAGTTGTATGTACTATCCGCATGTCCCAATCAGGACAAAGGAAGAAATAATAGTTTCTGAGTCCTCGTCCCTAGGCTACATGTTAACTTTACCAGTATTGTTATTGGCTTGCCGATATATTAGTATTAAAACAGTAATATATCGTTAACTGTAACCTCGTCGTACAGACTGGCTCATGCAGAGCGCCACGAATCAGCTATTATCACTAGAGTTAACTCTCTAAGTCCTTAAATGATCCGAATCTGGCACTCAGAGGGAGTCCACGTCAGAATGGTCCAACTTCCGAGTTCCTGGAAACTGCAACAAATCTGTTCATTCTCACAGTACAATTTAGTTCAGAGCAGAATCTATATTTTATTATTACCTTGTTCATATCCTTCCTCAAGGCCTTGTAAAGGCAACGTGGAGGTGAGAAAACCGTACACTAGATACCTGCCGACACGGTTGTCCACCACGGATTTAGCCCTAAACCTGGCTTTTTCTTTTTCTCTAACGTTTTTGTGAATTTAGCCCTACAAAGCATTTAACATCTGTTCTCTATTCTTTAACGTGACGTCTTCTTTGCGGACGCCTCGTGGAGCAACTCGGCCGGTGGAGGTTCATCCTTCAGCGTTCGTCGATGCGTACAACATGTGCGTGCTTTATGGCCATCTTTCCTTTATGTTTGGACTGCGACTTACTACTTTCTACTACGTTTTTTCTCTTGCGTGCACAACGTCCTTGCACTGTTCGCTTTTGTGCTCCCCCCTCGCTTCGTCCAGGTCTTTCCTTTCGCTTGATTGAAAGCAAACATGCTCACTTTCTGCGCTCTCTTTCGTTTCGCTCATCTTCGATCTTCAACGACCAACCAGTCTTTCTTGCTTTTTACTTTCTCGTTCTCACTGGTGCATGTTGTTGGACGGGGATAACAATACTTTGTTTCTATCGCTTGGACACTCGCTGGGCGTTCTTCGTCGAGGAACGACGATGTGATATCAGGAAAGGATGATGAGACTATGTGTTAATGCGACCGGGTGCCGAATGTGTTTCATTCATTTGCAGACTCAGGGAGGGGAGCAACAATACGTCCATTCCACGAGAAGATGATAGAATACGCTGCTGCAACCTTGACACATCGATGTGCATTTCTAACGCATGGAAGTCTATGGCACCAATGCCGTGATTTTCAACCATGAAATTATGATCGATCCACTTGAAGGAAGTGTTTCATTTATGCTTGCATTTTGCTTCAAAAACTTGTTTAAGTTATGTCACAACAAGCTTGTATGAAATCTTGTTAGGACGATGACTCTGTTTAGTCTGTTTCTTCTGCCGATGATGAACTTGTCGCTGATGATGACCTTCTTGCCTCTGTTCTCGTTACCTCCTACCAGAGCCCGTTAGCGCTATCAACTTTAAACAAGACATAGATGATTTTTGTTTTGACTCTTTTCAGATTATTTGCTCTCATCATTTTGATCTTATTCTATGATGTACTGTAGACGTTTTCCTAGGCCAGCAACTTACCTCCTTATCCTCTTTATTTGGTACGCTATTGTCATTCTCCGATGTTCAATTTTATAGAAACAGATCGTACATTTATATAGAGTTTCATTTTTGATTATATTTCGTCTAAATTCTTGTTGGATGCCCTGGATTACATGCAGATTACTAAATCGTTCTCCATACCGACCACTTGCCTCCAGATCGTCATCTGATCCTTCCATTATATCAACTCAGAGGGAGCTTAGATCACTTTACGTGACTCTAGATCTGTAGCACTTAGGGGTTGCGTAGTAGTAAATATATGGTTAGTTATAACTATGTGTGATGAGTCTTCTAAATAGGTCCTAAAACTAGACAATACTCTAAGTTTGTGATAGATAACTAAGAGTAGTCACAGTTAGCGTTGGTGATATTTGAGAACAGAATATTAAAATATTCTAAGTGTGAGAACTACTATTTTGTTTGATTTTATATAAAATGACAAGGATGTGAATAATATACTCTTGTTTATGCGTGATTGATTTTTATTGGTTATAGAAGCTTAAGGTCAAGCAATCAAGAGGATTCTCGATCTTTTTGGCTCAGTTATGTGTTAGTATTTTGTCTTATAAAGAGTTCTATACTCAAATGCGATGACAATGATCACTGAAGTCAACGTGCACAGATTGATGACTTGACATGATTCTATATCGTAGGATCACTTAAATAGATAATCATGAACATGACACCCATCACACTGTTCGGTGAGTTATGCGGTACGGTTCACGAAACATAGAAAAGAAACACAACATAAGTTACACAAGAATTTCACACAGGAGCTGAACCACAACGTCACGGCTACGAGTGATTTGCGACAAGGAAAATCAGCAGAAGTTGCTCAAGGCATTTTGTGAGAATCTTTAGACTGGACATCGAGAGATTTTGATCACTTTTACGAAGATGAAAGAGCAGTATTGGTGAGAAAATATGTACAAAGATGTCATATCTTTTATGGAGTCTTGTTTGACATGTCAGATGTATTCAAACATCTGGCAATGAGACGGATTACACCCGACTTATCTGTTGACAATTAACTTCAAGTGAGTTGTAGACTTGGTGACTATGTCGGTTGGATTGTGACAGATGAGATACTTGGTACTTGCTCGAGAAGATCTTTCAAATCAAGTCGAGGATAGGGCGCTTTGGACAAAGACAACTGAAGGGGTATGTAGATTTCTCTTAGAAGAGGTTGTTTGTCGAGATGGGTGTGTGGGAGAGATCACTACAGATCGAGGAGACTTAGATGCACATGAAGCTCGTGAATTCTTTGCAAGGTGTGGGATGAGGTTGTCATTGAGAACTGCTTACAACCCCGAACGGAATGCCAAGAGTGAACACGATCATCTGCTCATTGTGAAGGCTTTGGTGAAGGCCTGCAACAAAAAGGTGCACGAGTGGCCTCAACTCTTGTCATCTACGTTATGGATAAATCGAATGACGCACAACTCGATGACATGTTACATGTCAGTGGAACTCATTACATGTCAGAAATCTATCATGCCGATTGAAGAACACATTCTGACATGGAGTGTAGTACCTTGAGAAGACAATCTGACTAGGGAAGAGCTTCTTGCTATTCGAATTAGGCAGTTAGAGAGAAGACATGAGGATATCCAAGCTGCTTTGGATAGACTACGAGAAGCATGGTTGAAGAACAAGATCAGATTTGATCAGCGACATCGTTTGAGACCTAGAGAAATCAAGAAAGATGATTGGGTGTTAGTCTATGACAACAATCTAGACAATCCGCATAGTGCACTCCGGAAATTTTCTAGACGATGGTTTGATCCGTATGTGATGAAGAGTGACCCTTATGCCCTACAAGAGTTGGACGGAATGAGCTTGAAGATACTAGTGGTGCCAACAATTTACAGGATTCACGAATTTTTGAAAATTTTTAAGGTTAATAACTTGTTTGTATAACTGAAGAAGCTTTGTTACTTAAGATTACGACTTCCTTAGCAAGAAGATGATCTTAAGATCATTTTTCCACAACACGAAGTTGACTTCTTCGGAAGACGACCGTCTTCTGAGAAGCGTCTTCTCGGTTGTGTCTTCCGAAGACAAAAGACGGCGGAAGATGGAAGACACATATCTTCCGGAAGATGACAACCGCAGAAGCTTAACCACGTAAGAAGTAGGTGTATCTACCACGTAGCACCGAGTAGGTTAGGTAAGACGGGTAGGTCAAAAACCCCTAAACTGCGCGAGAAGATGCACAGGAAGCACATTAGCACCGGAACACTACCGGTTCCTACATTGAGCTCGTTTTTGGCTAGAAGATCGAGTTGGAAGGTGATCGATTTGAGCGAGGAGGACCAGCAGAGTGAAATTGAGTGGAGCCAGGATCGATTCACAGCTAGGAAGAAGGCGAGGGCGAATCGCTGAGAGTAGGAACCACATCGAGCTGAAGGAGTCTTCTGGAGACTCCCGGAAACAGACATTGTAAGGACGATTGAGAAGAATCGAAAGTGGTGTCTTGTTCGATTGAGGTGTGGCAAGGAATTGACGGCAGAAGCAGCTTTGTGGAGTCGCATTGGAGCTAAGGTCAGAGCCGGAAGCGCGCAGAAGATTGAAGACAGCTCGGGAAGCAGACAGAAGACTGTTTGAGGTTCTTCCCATGTTCTCTTCCCTTCTCATCGCTTCTCGCCTTTTGTTTGGTATCCCTCGCGCTTCCCCGGTTGTTTGCAGACAAACCGATCGATTGATTCCTCTTCTCGCATTTTCCTTCTGTGACAATGGGTGTAGAAGCGCTGCTCAATTTTCGACAGCCAACTTCTTGCTTCTTCTCGAGTGCAATTCGAGCTTCCCTGTCCATCGTCCTCAAATTCGAGATCACAGCTATCAATTTCCCTACCCTACTGCACCTCTACTCCCGAATCCCTGAACAAAAGACGCTTCGGAAGATCTGAACATCTTCGGAAGACGCTTCTAAATCCTTAACATCTTCGGAAGACGCTTCTGAATGTCTGACGTCTTCGGAAGACGACTGTGTACAGTTCGTATCGAGAGAGGATTGGATTTGCTTTTGTGTTAAGAGAGGTTTGGTACGAATCCCGAGTGGTTTAATGAGTTGTTTGTTATTTCGAGAAGTTGGAAGTTGGAAACTAGGCATGTGCCTCCCGGTCTTCCAAGCTTCTCAAATCCACATCTTCCTAGAGAGACTAGAAGACTGGAAAGGCTGGCAGAATGCGCGAGAAGACGTGAGGGTCCGTTACGAGTCTCTTCTGCCTGACCCATAACAACCTCTTCCTTCTTCTTCCTGAACTTAGAAGAGAGTTGTGAGAAGTCTTGCTGGCAGAATCTGGAGAGAATGGTCGAGGGTCATGTCTTCCCATCATATAGCAAGCTTCTTCTGAGTGTGTATGGGAGGTGAGAAGTCAGAAGAACAGAGTGCGCGTGTCTTGTGTCTGTTGAGAGGTTAGATTGCGTGTAGGAAGCAGAAGATAGATGAGACCAGTGAAGAGAAGCTTGGCTTCGGGAAGTCTTCCGAGAACGTTATTGAATCGGAAGCTCTCCCGGTGTCGCGCTACTTCGCGGCTACATGTTATATTTCTACTCCGACGCTTGAGTTTAGTAGTTCTAGAAGTTAGCTTATATTACTTCGAGTCGTTTATGTATATGTTTGACACCTTTGCATACGGTGTTAACACTATTTTGAGTCTTAGTAGGTTGATTACCATGTTGATAGGGCTTAAGCTCATGGGTTGTATTTGCGTGTCGCCCATGCACGCTTTCTAGCTGATTTAAGTTATTTTTCGGGGCTGCGTGTCGTTTTAAGTAATTTAAGTTTTACGCTGGCACTCTACGGGGCTTGACATGGTAGCCTATGAGTAAAACTAAGTTGCCACGTGGTTTAGGGTACTAAAGGACAACCAAGTGGAGCTATGAACTCCCATTGGTCTGTTTTTGTCTTTAGTTTAACTCTAAATTTAGAAATCGAGCTCTAAAGGAGAGTTCGAGCATTTGGTGAGGGATCTTCGAAATCTGAGAGCACAGGGAGAGAGGGCTCGTCATGCCAAGCACTTCCAGTGAAAATTTCGATCGATTTGAGTCAATAAAGACGGAGTTATGAGCAATTGAAGTTCGAATTGTGCCAGAATTGAATCATTTTGGTTGGATTTAGGGTTTTCAGTGTCATTCGCAGCAGATTTGAGGAAATTGCTTCAAAACTTCGAGGTTGTGTTCTCCGCCAGCAGGGCTACGATTTCACAAAAAGTTTCATATCGATTGAGCAACTGAGTAATTCAGGGCGGGCGCTGAAGCTGAGGGGGTCTGAAAAGCTCTTAATCTAGAGCAGCGACTTCAGAGGAGGAGATCTACAGTTCTGTGTACATTCAGGAGTCCCAACTTCACAGGGATGTTCAGCACCCTGTAGACTGCAAATCCTGTAAGAAACTTTGAAATTGATCGAGCCAAACTCCTGTTATAGGTTGAAATAGCCAGCTAGGTACCAGAAATTGCCATAGTTTTCTTGCTCAAAACTTTTCTGTTCATATCTCCGTGTCAGAATTTGATCTCAGGCTGAAATTTCGTCTGTGAGTTCAGTAGTACCTCGTTTGCATGTAGGGGAAGTTTAGAGGTCTAAACCTTCATAGTTTTCCTCTCCGTGAGTGTCAAAGTTCATCGCCGAATCCTATTACTGCCAGCTAGACCTGAATTTCGCCTTCTGGGTATATTACTAGATCTTACACATCTGTGTGAGTGTTTATAGCCTTATTGTGACCTGAAAGCCAACCTCTTGAGTGAACAACCACAGCCAGAAGCCCGGCGCTTTCCTAGGTAGACGGATTACACTCCGACATACTCTCTTTTTGGTGAACTCGACGTGAAACACCAAGGGTGGGAGTTTTCTTGAGAGTGTTACAGGATCAGATATCATGGCCAACCAAGGATCATCAAGTGGAGGTGCTGCTGCTGCTCAGCAACCTGTTCAGTTGGATGCTGCTACGATGAAGATGTTCCAAGCTTTTTCCATGTTTATGCAGCAGCAGCAGAGCACAGAGAGGAAGGAGGTGTTAGCAACCAAGGCGTTGCAATCTGTGGTGCACCAGATGGACCAGTTCAAGGGTACAGATATTTCCAAGTATGTGCGATACTATGCTAGGGAGATGGAGGTGAACAAGGTGCCTGAGAAGGAGATGGTAGAGAACTTTGAGCTTGCTGTTGTCCCTGAGATTCGTGGGCGTGTGAAGGAGCTCAAGCAGCAGCAAGGACAGAGTTGGGAGAGCTTTATGCGAGCTTTGAAGGAGGAGTACTACACTGAAGATTCAGAGAGGGTGACCAAGAGAACGTTCTTGGAGTGGGTGGTTAAGCCCAACAAAGGTTTGTCTGTAAATGAGTTGTTAAGGGAGTTTGATCGTCAGTATGCTCAGCTTTCTAGGACAGAGAAGCTTACATTAGAGGTGGAGAAGACCGAGCTTTTCCTACAAGCAGCGGACGTGACTATTCAGGAGAAGCTTGAACTGTTGCTGGAAGACAAGAGTGAGGAGAGAGGATTGAAGACTGACTGGAAGGAGGTTGAAGAGGCTGTCTCTTTGCTGACCAAGAGACAGAGAAGAAGGGACAAGGTGGTGGTAAGTGAAGCAGCACCTCTGATAATTCCTGTCAAGCAGTTGTCTGCTAAGCCTGCTTTGGTAATTGCTAGAGAGGAAGACTCACCGCTTGATGAGTTGATTAAGGGTATGAAGGAGCTTAAGCTTAAGCTCACTAGGTTAGAAGAGAAGGAGCAGAATGTACAGCCTGCTATGCAGAGACCTCAGATGAGAGAAGGCTTTGTTCATCGTTGTATATGGTGCGATAGCCTAGACCATGTAAGAAGAGATTGTGGAGAGTTTTCAGATGCATTGAGGAAGGATCTTATCTTCTTCAAAGATGGTAAGATCCATTTGAGAGAGACTGGGATGATGCTGGGAACCAACTTTGGCAAGGGTGGTATGAAGAGACTTGTGAATGATATATCAGCATCACATGCTGTTTCTCTTGTGAATGCTGCTACGTGTGGAGTGAAAGTGGAAATGGAGAGAGAGAAAGGGACTACTGGGTTGTGGTCAGATGTAGTGCGGTCCGTAGCTAGAACAGAGCTAGACAAGGATGTGCTACGAAGGGTTGGCAACTCAATTAGAGAAACTACAGGATGGAATGACCCTGTGGATACTATGTCAGTGCATGCTTATGTTGCAAGAAGTCAGCATGAAGCTCTACTAGAAGAAAAACGCAGGAGGGAGGATGCAGGTGAGGCTTCTACAGCCAAACGACCTGCTACAAGGAGTGAAAGGGCTAGACCAGATGCAAGGCAGGAGACAACACCTACTCGGGAGGAGACTATGGAGGATCTACCATCTACAACACCAAAGGAGAAGGAGAGAAGCAAGGAGAAGGGTAAGATGCCTGCATACAAACTTCAGTCTGACATTGAGATTGCTACAGACTTGAAGCAAGTGTTAGAGAACCGTATCTTGAATGGGAAGGTTGAGTTTACTCTGGGTGAGATTCTTGGGATAGCGAAGCGTGAGTTCCATGAGGTTATCATAGATATTATCAAGAGGAAACGTCAGATTTTGGGTGAAGCAGCTACGCTTAACGCTCTAGGGACCAAACTGTCAGAAGATGAGGAAGATGAGATTGCTGGTTATTGCTCTCAAGTATCAGAGGGAAGATCAGATCAGCATGTGAGGTTTGAAGATGAGGTGGAAGCATCGCAGAAGAGCCATTATTCTCACAACCATTGGGCGAGAGCAACCACAGAGACCTTAGTGAAGCTGGGAGATCTAGAGGAACCTGTGGTGGCATTGATTGATCACGGCTCAGAGATTAATCTGATGTCTAAGGAGCTGTACAAGCGTGGGAGGTGGCCCATAGACACCGACCATGGGTGGCTTATCCGTGCTGCCAACAACCAGCGAGGAGAACTCTATGGTGCTTGCCCCAACATCAAGGTAACTGTGGGTGACATCAGTGATGTTCAGAATTTCTTTGTACAAGACATGTCAACCTATCCTATCATTCTAGGACAGCCTTACATTACTGCTGTTAGAATGGAGACACGAGTTATGGATGATGGTTCAGCCTATGCTAGGATACGTAGTAGAGACGGCAAAAGAGCTGTTCAGTTTTTGACCGTTGCTGCAGAACATGAGAGGAATCGTGATAGCTTGAGAGACCGTCCACTGCCTAAGATTACTCAGGAGTTTAGAGAGTCTAGGGGTTTTGGCAGAGTACCATTGAAGAGCGAGACTTCAACGGTACAGTAGAGATAGGATTCTCGCCTGATCCAGTAGAGCATGAAGCTTTATCCACTAGCTTCTTAGGATTGACGTCATGTGGATCAGTATGTTACAGGAAGGTTGAGAATCTGAAGAGGTTTGAGAGGCAACATGTGAAGTATGTACAGCAGTCTTTGTGGGATAGTGGAGAGTTAGCAGGAGATGAATACATATATGGAGTGTTTGAAGAGCAGTATTTGGTAGATACTATAGGAGAGTTGAAATCTATATTAGAAAGCTCTACAGATGATGTAGATAGAGTGGTGAGAGTGAGCTCCAAGGAGCTTTATGATGTTATTGATAAGTTTATAGATCGACAAGAGGTGTATGTGGAGACCAAGTACAAGTCAGTGGCAAAGAAAGTCAAACCAGTGGCTTTGCCTTTGCCACTCGATTACAATCAGAAGATGGAGCAAGCTGCACGAGAACCGACGCTCAGAGGACCGAGAAGAATTGGGCACCAGTTCACAGAAACAACACTGAAGGAGCTAAGGATTGGAGGTGATGGATTTCTTACTGAGCAAGAGAAGAAGAGCTTCGGGGAGATGCTATCTAGGCATGGTAAGGCGTTTGCGTTTGAGTCACATGAAGTAGGATGTGTAGATCCAAGTGTAGTTGCACCTATGGTAATCTTTACTATACCGCATGTACCTTGGAATCTACGTCCTATCCCTGTACCTAGAGCTCATCTACCAAAGCTGATAGACTTGCTCAATGAGAGGATTAGGATGGGTATCTTGGAACCATCTATAGCTCCCTACTCTAGCAGATGGTTTAGTGTTCCGAAGAAGAGTGGAGCTTTGAGATTCATTCAAGATATGCAGCCAGTTAACAAGGTGACTATCAGGAATATGGGTATAGGACCTATTGTAGACGAGTTTGCGGAGGCTTTTGATGGTCGTGCTATCTATTCAATGGGAGACTTATATTCAGGGTATGATCAGTTTCAGTTATCCTCTGAGAGTAGAGACTTGACTACAATGAGGACACCTTTGGGGTTACTAAGGATGTGCACCTTGCCACAAGGTGCTACGAATTCTGTAGCACATATGATGAATGGCATGAATAAAGTTTTGAGGGATTTCATTCCTGAAAAAACTATGCCATTCCTTGATGATGTGCCGATCAAAGGGTGTGCTGAGGAGGAGAAGAATGAGGTAAAGGATAAGAGGGGGTGCCGTAAGTTTGTTGCAAACCATATAGCTGACTGTGATAAGATATTGAGTCGACTGGAGGAGGTACATTTGACTTTATCAGGAGCAAAGTCTGTATTTGGAGAACAGGAGGTGTTAATAGTGGGACATCTGTGTGGATCTTATGGTCGGAAACCTTGTCCAAACAAGGTTGATGCCATCCGAAGGATGAAGGGGACATGTGGATCAGTTACTGAGGTGAGAAGGTTTCTAGGTGCATGTGTGTTTTATCATATATGGATTCCACACTTTGCACATGTAGCAGATCCGTTGTACAAGTTGCTGAGGAAGGGGCAGAGATTTCAATGGCAAGAGGAGCAAAGCGAGTCTATGAAGAAGTTGAAGGATCTGTTGTCTTCACCACCAACTCTACGGAAGGTAACATATGAGTTGGGCAGACCTGTTATCCTTACTGTTGATACTAGTCCTATTGGCATCGGGTGGGCTATAGGACAAGATGATAAGGATGGAAATAGATATGTGGTGCGTTTTGGTGCTAAGGTCTTAAGTTCACGGCAGAGAGACTACCCTCAGGTCAAGAGAGAGCTATGGGGAGTAGTTACTGCGATGAAAAATGACAAGGAATACTTGATAGGAGCACCTGTGGTTGTAGAGACAGATTGTTTACCTCTCTTGGGAATGATCACTAGCTGTACAACTCCAGATATTGCTATGTTGAGGTGGATAGCATATATCAAATCCTTGAACCCAGAGTTTAGACATATTGCAGGAAAAGACAATCCTGTGGCAGATATGTTATCAAGGGCTAGGTATTATGATGAGAAAGAAATGATAGATGATCAGGAGGATGTGGGAACAGAGTTCTATTCTAGTGCTTTTGCTAGAAGGGATAGAAGCTGTTTTGCAGCTCCGTTGGAGTTTTTTGAGGAAACTATGTATGATGGCGAGTGGTTGGATCTTGGGCGCTATTTGAGTTCATTGGAAAGGCAAGAAGGCTGGTCTGATGCAGATTTCAAGAGGATCCGTAGGATAGCTTATGGTTACTTTTTACATGGAGGACATCTATGGAAACGCCCTAAGCTACAAGGAGGTGTACCACAGCGGGTGGTATGTGACCTAGAATTGAAGCAGAAGCTGATCAAGGAGTTCCATGAGAGTCTATGGGCCGGTCATAGAGGAGTTTGGGCTACATTTGCCAAGATAAAGGAGAAGTATTGGTGGAAGGGTATGTATAAGGATGTAGTACAGTTTGTTTCATCCTGTATACCTTGCCAGATGTATTCCAACGTACGTCATCGTGATAGATTGCATCCTACTTATCCTTTAGCCATTCATTACAAATGGGTAGTTGATCTAGTAACTATGCCATTTGGACTTGGACAAATGAGGTATCTAGTCTTGGCTAGAGAAGATCTATCTAACCAAGTTGAAGGTCGTGCCCTGAGGACGAAGACCACTGCTAGTGTTTGCCGCTTTCTACTTGAAGATGTTATTTGTAGGTATGGGTGTGTGGGGAAGATCACTGCAGATAGGGGTGAGCTGGATTCACAAGAAGCAGTTGAGTTCTTCAAGCGATTGGGAATCAAGTTGGCGTTAACCACTGCTTACAATCCTGAAGGGAATGGTAAGAGCGAAAGAGGTCATCCGCCAATCATCAAAGCTTTGGTAAAAGCTTGCAAGGGTAAGATCCGTGAATGGCCTAGACTGCTACCGTTTGCTTTGTGGGCAGATCGTACAACTCATAGTACCGTTACAGGTTACATGCCAGCAGAGTTGATACTAGGGCAAAAACCTGTGATGCCGATTGAGGAGGTTGTGCCTACTTGGAATGTTTTGCCATGGGAAGATGGTAGAAGTACGGAGGATCTTCTTGCATTAAGGATCCAGCAGTTAGAACGAAGACCTGAGGATGTTGCAAAAGCTGTGGAAAGGTTGAAGACTGCTAGAGAGAGAAATAAAGGCAGATTTGATAGAACGCATAGATTACGACCCAAACCAGTTAAAGAAGGTGATTGGGTGTTAGTCTATGATAGTAGTCTTGATAATCAGCATAGCACTATCAGAAAGTTCTCCAAGAGATGGTTTGGACCTTATGTGGTGTTAGAAGTTTATGATAATGCCACATACTCCTTGAGAGAGTTAGATGGTGCAGTGCTCAAGACACCAGTCGCAGGAAAGAGAATCAAGCTCTTTAGAAGGAGAGGGGAGGATCGGAACGTTGCAGAGTTTACAGAGGATGAAGCTGAAGACTCAATGCAGGTTGAAGATGAGTTTGAAGCCGAAACTGAAGAGTCTTGATCTGGATGGCACATACCGGAGGATGTGCAGGTTCAGAGGGGGTGGATGTCGCGCTACTTCGCGGCTACATGTTATATTTCTACTCCGACGCTTGAGTTTAGTAGTTCTAGAAGTTAGCTTATATTACTTCGAGTCGTTTATGTATATGTTTGACACCTTTGCATACGGTGTTAACACTATTTTGAGTCTTAGTAGGTTGATTACCATGTTGATAGGGCTTAAGCTCATGGGTTGTATTTGCGTGTCGCCCATGCACGCTTTCTAGCTGATTTAAGTTATTTTTCGGGGCTGCGTGTCGTTTTAAGTAATTTAAGTTTTACGCTGGCACTCTACGGGGCTTGACATGGTAGCCTATGAGTAAAACTAAGTTGCCACGTGGTTTAGGGTACTAAAGGACAACCAAGTGGAGCTATGAACTCCCATTGGTCTGTTTTTGTCTTTAGTTTAACTCTAAATTTAGAAATCGAGCTCTAAAGGAGAGTTCGAGCATTTGGTGAGGGATCTTCGAAATCTGAGAGCACAGGGAGAGAGGGCTCGTCATGCCAAGCACTTCCAGTGAAAATTTCGATCGATTTGAGTCAATAAAGACGGAGTTATGAGCAATTGAAGTTCGAATTGTGCCAGAATTGAATCATTTTGGTTGGATTTAGGGTTTTCAGTGTCATTCGCAGCAGATTTGAGGAAATTGCTTCAAAACTTCGAGGTTGTGTTCTCCGCCAACAGGGCTACGATTTCACAAAAAGTTTCATATCGATTGAGCAACTGAGTAATTCAGGGCGGGCGCTGAAGCTGAGGGGGTCTGAAAAGCTCTTAATCTAGAGCAGCGACTTCAGAGGAGGAGATCTACAGTTCTGTGTACATTCAGGAGTCCCAACTTCACAGGGATGTTCAGCACCCTGTAGACTGCAAATCCTGTAAGAAACTTTGAAATTGATCGAGCCAAACTCCTGTTATAGGTTGAAATAGCCAGCTAGGTACCAGAAATTGCCGTAGTTTTCTTGATCAAAACTTTTCTGTTCATATCTCCGTGTCAGAATTTGATCTCAGGCTGAAATTTCGTCTGTGAGTTCAGTAGTACCTCGTTTGCATGTAGGGGAAGTTTAGAGGTCTAAACCTTCATAGTTTTCCTCTCCGTGAGTGTCAAAGTTCATCGCCGAATCCTATTACTGCCAGCTAGACCTGAATTTCGCCTTCTGGGTATATTACTAGATCTTACACATCTGTGTGAGTGTTTATAGCCCTATTGTGACCTGAAAGCCAACCTCTTGAGTGAACAACCACAGCCAGAAGCCCGGCGCTTTCCTAGGTAGACGGATTACACTCCGACACCGGGAGTCTTCCCAGAGGTCACTGTCACCGCAGGAGCCCGCAACCATCTTCTGAACTTTTCATACGCTCTACTTTTCGCATATCTTGTATCTTCTGTTAGGAAGTAGGATGTAATGCAAGGTGGGTTGTCTTCTTAGGAATCCATGCGAAGCCTTGCTTAGTTAGGATTGTTTAGATATAGCTCTGAAAGACGAGAGCTACTTAGGAAGCACTGTTAGGATCCCGGAAGACGGAGTAGCTGTCTTCTGGAAGACTAGATTCGTCTTTTGAGAGTGGAAGCTAGACTGTGAGAACTTGAGAAGGACTGAGCTTTCAGCTCACAGTAAGTACGTGTGGCTTAGTGCAACAGAGTTTCAAGTATGTCGATGCATCCTCGAGGGTTGGTGTTACCGGCAGCAGAATTGGCCGAGGCCAAACCCTTCATCAAGGAGTTGGGTCTCGACTTCTTCCTCTGGGATTGGAACCTCGCCGACCAGGGTCTTCTGCAGCATTACCTCCTCGCAACCGTGTACCTACAAAGGCAGGAGTAGCTCGAGGAAGACCATCTTCTTGGACAGAGGAGTGATGGCACAAGACCTTTCACATGTCAGAATCTGAGAACTGAGGTTGTTGACTCGAGAAGAAGATCTTACCCATGATCTCGGGTAGGTGGTATGTGCCGGGGAGCACATCTTGCCTCTTCCTGGAGGACAAGCAGGGAAGAAACGGATGGAAGGTTGAATCTTACCGGGAGCCGCAGAAACGTCTTCTGGTGAAACTGTTCCTTCGCCTCTTTCCTAAGGGGAAGGCGCAGAAGACAAGGTACCTTGGAGATCAGGACTTGGAGTTCCTGGAAGTAGTGTGTGCTGGAGAGAACGTCAACGGGGGTTCATTTTTCCATGCATATGTACAGGCAGAGCTGGTGTACTTAGGCACCCCGGCAAGAGGACATCTTACTCCGTTCTTCTGTTACTTGTACGTGGTCAAGAGGGATCTCACGGAAGATCAGTTGGCGAGATATGGACCAACAGGGCAGCACAAGACGAAGGAGGAGACCTCGAGAGAAGATGATCGAGCAGCAGCAATGACTCCCCCTCCCACTTTGGTGTCGCAGATGAGGTCCGGTACTCATCAAGAGACGCTTCTGATGAGGGAAGACGACTCCAGTGTGTCGGAAGACGTGACACCATCAAGGAAGAGAGGTCCTAGGAGTGTACCTAGGAAGACCACCTCCTTCCCGATTATTCATTCTAGATCGGAGTCCGACTCACAGGAGGAGTCCTTGAGTACCCGAGCTGTGCAGAAGACCGCTTCTGTAACACCAGAAGACGAAGGTTGGATGGATACTCCTACTGCGATGCGAGGAAGCGCAGTAAAGAGGACCGCTTCTGTCATGGGAAGAGATCTTCCACCCCGGAAGATGAGAAGAGTTGCATCTTCCCGTGCGCAGAAACAGAAGACCATAGTGGTGGAAGAGACATCCTTGCCTCTGGAAGACAAGGTAGACACCTCTGATCGGATCGTGGGGATGAGTCTGTCTTCCGCAGGAAGAAGACTGGAGGAGTTCAGTGCCTTCTTCCACTCAGAAATCCAACCAGCTATGGAGTTGATGGAGACAATAGCGATGGCTCAAGAGAAGCCACTACAGCTTGGATTCGGTCTGCGCATCCTGATGCGGCAGGAAGAAGACCAAAAGAAGGTAGAAGCGCTGGAAGCCAACCTCCGCACCACGGAGAAGCTCGCAGCAAAGTACAAGACGGAAGCAGCCGCTTCTGCCAAGGAGTTAGCGCAGCTGAAGAAGAGCAACCAGGAGTTGCAAGCGCGTTTACAACAGCGTGACCAGGAGGTTCTGCGAGTACGGTGTCGTATTGTACATGGGTCTGTACAGTGAAAACTAGTTGCAAGGAGATCTTTTCTTTGTTGTGTAAAGGAAGCTGCCCTGCAGCTTAACAAGCTAGGCAGGAGCTAAGCTGGGGCCATGCTTGACAAGCTGCCCCCTAGCTTGGGTTGGAGTATCACCCCTAAGGGAGTCGAAAGACACCAGGATGTAAAGCACGACGAGGAGAGCGACCTCATGCTTCTAGTTTTGACAGAAAGTGTTTTAAGCAATAGTTAATACGAGTTTTAGGCTGTGAAATATGTGAAAGAGGGAAATCCGTCGATTCTGGCTCGAGACTCGAACTCAGAATCTGATAGCATGGGTGTGTAGGTGTTCCTGAATACTATAGTTTTGACTCCTTGTTCGTTAAAAACGGAGTTGTATAGAGAAGTTTGCACAGAAAAGGCTAGTAAAGACTTTGCAGGAAGATTTCTACAGTAAAAGCATATGTACAAGTTTTAAATCCTTTTAGAACGGAACTAGAGGCCATCCCAGTGATAGGGCGCCTGCCTAGGAGGGAAAGTGGTCTCAGGATCAATCCCTCCTGGCCTCTGGTTCCTATTCTGGCGTGTTGGCCTCCCGGATGGGAGTCTATGTTGGGTATTCAGCCATGTCCTGTATACCTAGGGGCGGGAGACCGGTATCTCCCTTAATCGTGGGCTTCCTAGCCTAAGCCTCCGCATGCCATCCTGAATATACTATGGGAGATACCTGGTGCGCATATGGGGGGGCTGTAAGCCCTGTGGGGCAGCCTCATAAGTGTTAGGGCTTCGGCCTACATTGGATGGCTTGTAGTATATTCAGGATGGCATCAAGAGCACAGGAAACTTTTGCTAAATAGTTAAATAATCATCGAGTAGGCTTGCGATGGGGAATGAGGTTATGTGAACCTTTATCAGTGTAAAGATAGAGTTTGTAGAGACAACTGCGAAACTTATATTAAAAAGGGGTCAACTTTGTAAAAAATGCTTTGTACGCATAAGGACAGCAAGGGGGCAGCTTAAGCTGGGGGCCTGCTTGTGATAAGCGACTGTGCTTATAAGGACAGCAGGGGGGCAGCTTAAGCTGGGCCCTTCGCTTTTAGGTTAAATACTTGCGACGGCTGAAGATCAGGGGGACTTCAAAACAGTTGGCAGAGGAGTTTTCTGAGGGAGTGGGGGCGGAAGGAGGAGAAAAGAGCAGAATTAGGGATTGAGGAGAGGAGACGCTGAGAAGCTTGGAGGCTGAGCAGGGATTGATTTTTCTGAGTAGAATTAGGGATTGAGGAGAGGAGACGCTGAGAAGCTTGGAGGCTGAGCAGGGATTGATTTTTCTGAGTAGAATTAGGGATTGAGGAGAGGAGACGCTGAGAAGCTTGGAGGCTGAGCAGGGATTGATTTTTCTGAGCAGAATTGAGTGGATTGAGGAGAGGAGACGCTGAGAAGCTTGGAGGCTGAGTGAGGATCGATTTTTCGGACAGAATTGATTAGAGTGAGCAGGGGAGATCGTGAGAGAGACAGGAAAGTGTTTTGGAGACAAGAATCTCATATGTTGCACAGTTTTGAGGTTTGGAGGTAGAATTGAACGGACAGGGCGGTCTATTTGAAGGGGATTGTTTTTGGTAAGGGTTTGGTTGTCGTGAGATCAAATTCCTTGGAATTTTCAGCTGAGACGGACTCAGGAGAGGAGGAGAGAGATATTTTCTTAAACAGTGAAGCAGTTGACACTGAAATAAAGCTATTTCTACTCCGGAGAGATCTATTTGTGTACCTGAGTGCGTGCTTGAGTGTTTGTTTTGCAATTGGTGGGCAGAAGAGGCTGTGTTTTGAGATTTCATCGTCAGCAGCGACATATTTTCCCTTCTGGTCATTTCTCTTTGGTCTATCACAGTCAGGAGGTTCGCCCTCCCCAAGAAAGACTCTCGCCACGACATCTGGTGCTTCCACTGAGATAAATTGGGGTGATTGATTGGAGAATTGACTAGATTGAGAGAGAAAATGGATCACAGTGCTGCTGTACAGGGTGTAGCTGCTGCTCAAGGTGCTCCTGTTCAAGGGACTCCTGTTCAGGAAGGAATTGGTTCTCAAGGAGGACCTACGGTGGTTCCAGCAACAGCACAACCTGCTGTAGACACGTCTCAGATTCTTCAGGCGTTGGCTGCCTTGATTCAGCAGCAGCCTGCAATTGGGGGAGCTGAGCAGAAGTCCACAAGGGCATTACAAGCAATTGTAGGTCGATGTTGGCGATTTGATGGAAGAGATGTTACAAGGTACCTGCGGGAGTATGTGGGCGAGATGGAGTTAGTCAGGGCACCTGAAGTTGAGGTAATTCTAAGCTTTGAGTTGACTGTTGTCCCTGAACTGAGAGAGAAGGTTAGAAATTTACAGAGAAGACATTTAGGTGGGTGGACTCTGTTTGAACGTGCACTGAGAGAAGAATTTCTAGAAGAGGACTCTGAAAGAGTCACCAGAAGAACTCTCATGGATTGGATAGAGCGTCAGCCTGGACGTTCCATGGGATTGAATGAAGTGATCCGTGAATTTGAGAAGAGGTACTCTCAGCTTTCTGGTCTAGAGAGGTTGACGTTGGATGCTAGGAAGACAGAGTTGTTCTTAGGGGCTCTGGATGAGTTCACAGCAGATAGGCTTTGTTTCATGTTGGCTGATCGAGGGGCTGAAGGGGGGGTTACATCTGATTGGAGGAGAGTAGAAGAAGCAGTATCCACCCTTGCTAGACAACGCCGTGGTAGGATGGTACTGCAGCCAGAGATCTTGCCAGAGCAGAGAGTAGCTCCTCATGTTCCTGTAGCTCCTCCTGCAATACCTCAAGCACCTATTGTGATTCCTCAAGCACCTATAGTGGTTCCCCAAGTGGTTCCTCAAGCGCCTGCAGTACCTATCCCAGTACAGAGAAGACCTAGACAGCAGCAGCGACCTGTTGAAAACCGAAATCAACATAACTTGATAGAAGAACTTACTCAACAGTTGAGAGATTTGAGGGTTGAGATGGCAGACTTGAGGAGAGATCAACGACCTGTTGCACCAGGTGCCCGACCTGTAGGAGGGACCTTTACCAGGAGATGTATTTGGTGTGATAGTCCAGATCATCTCAGAGGAGACTGTCAAGACTTGGCGGTTGCCTTGCGAGAGGGCGTAGTCAACTATCAGAACAACAGGTTGTATCTAACCGCCACTGGGCAGCCTCTGAACACATATTTTGGAAGAGGAGGAATGAGGAGTTCTCTTCCAGCACTTACTGGTGCGAATACTACAGCGATGACTGCGGGTTCTGCGGAGGCTGATGTATATACTGGGAGAGTTGAGGTGCGCTCTAATCCAACTATGGTTGAGCAGGCTGTTGAGGTTCCGGTTGAAATGATGAAGAGAGGTGCTGAAAGCATTAGGAGAGCTACTGGATGGAGAGACCCAGTAGATGCAACTTCTATTCGAGCGTTTTTAGAGACGAGTGGTGAACAAGATGCCATGATCGAAGACAAAAGAAGACGGGATGCTTCTGATTTAGATGCAGGAGTACCAGAGGACAGTGACCGTCGGAGGGTTACAAGGAGGAGAGCAGCGGAACCATCACCATCTGTACCAGCTGGAAGATTTCCTGCTGCAGAGGATATACCTTCTACCTCTACAGCTCCACCACCACCTGCAGTAGATCCTATGGAAGGTGTGCAGGATTTGCCACAGGAGACTACTGCTACAGATAGAGTACGGGGAAAGAGGTTTACAGCACAGGAGAAGGGGAAAGGTCCAGCTTACAAGTTAGCGGCAGACATCGAAACAACAACAGACTTGCGTGCTGTTCTAGAGCAACGCATTTTGGATGCTAGAGTTGAGTTTACTCTTCGTGAAGTGCTTGGTATCGCAAAGAGAGAGTTTCATGAGTTGATAATAGACATCATGAAGAGAAAGAGACAGGTATTGACTGAACAAGTAAGTAGTCAGATGGTTGGAGCAGTAGATGCTATTGGTGTGGATCAGTTCGGAGATGATAAGTATGAGGCATGGGTTGCTGGTCCTGCTGTTATTGAGAATGAAGATGAAGAGTTTGAAGAGGATGGGTCAGGCGCAGACAGCGATTTCAAGGAGAAGCACTGGGCAAGAGCGACAACAGAGACGCAAGTTCGGCTTGGAGGACTTTCTGAGCCAGTACCTGCACTTGTGGATCACGGGTCGGAGATCAACATCATTTCCAAGGAGGTGTATGAAAAAGGACAGTGGCCAATCGAAAGGAATCATGGTTGGGTGCTTCGAGCTGCAAATAACCAAAAGGGTGAGTTATACGGAGCTTGTCCCAATATGCGTGTAAGGATTGGGGATGTAGAGGTTGATCAGCATTTCTTTGTACAGTCATCTGCCTCCTATCCTGTCATACTGGGCCAACCATACATCACCGCTGTTCGGATGGAGACAAAGGTGATGAACGATGAGTCTCATTATGCTAGAGTTCGGAGTCCTGATGACAAGTACTCAGTACAGTTTTTAACGGTTCGTTCAAGACATGAGCGGAACAGACAAACCCTTAGAGATTCTCAGACGAAGAGATGTAAGGTTTTTCGCAATCCACTCCTGTAGAGCGGGAAGACAGGGGTGTAGAACCTACTGTTGAGGTCTCGTCAGAGTTGGAAGCGAGACATGTACAAAGGTCTGGAGATAGGTGTGGTGTACAGAGTTGGCAGTCTGGATTGGTGATGTTTGAGGCAGATGGGTGGAGCCGATTTACAAGAGTTGAAGATATGGAGGAAAATACAAAAAGATGGATGGTGAAACAGGTATCAGGGTTGTGGCGTGTAGGAGTTCTATCTGAAGACGAAGTGGTTTCTGGTTTGTTTGAAGAGTTTATGTCTGTACAGTCAGCTATTGGTTGGTTAGACAATGTGAGTAGATTGATGGAGGGGAAAAATAATGTGGTGGTGATCCCTATCCACTCTCGATGCATATATAAGGAGATTGCTGCATACCTGCAGTTCTTTCCTCATCCGATGCAGAATAAAGAAGGGAGAGAAGCAAGTTGTTGGTGTGCACTCCCTCAGGAAGCAGACGTCCATGCGAAGTACAAATCTGTACTGAGAAAGGTAAGACCGGTAGCAGCTCAACTACCTGCTAACTCCCAGCAGCAAGTACAGTTAGTGGGGACTGAACCTATATTGCGTGATCATAGACGAGTAGGGCACCAGTTTACTGAGGAGACGTTGAAGGAGCTCCAGATAGGAGGGGGTGATTTCTTGACTGAGGTCGAGAAGACAGTGTTTGAACATATGATAGTGAAGCATGGTAAAGCATTCTCTTTTTCACCAGAGGAGATAGGTTGTGTGGACCCAAAGGTTATAACGCCTATGGTTATATTTACAATCCCTCATGTGCCTTGGGATCTGAAGCCGATCCCAGTTCCTCGTGCTTTGTTGCCTAAACTCATCGAGTTGTTGAAAGAGAAGGTACAGATGGGAATACTTGAGCCGTCCATGGGACCATATTCTAGCAGATGGTTCACTGTACCCAAGAAGTCAGGAGCTTTGCGTTTTATTCAAGACCTACAGCCTGCGAATAACGTAACCATTCGTAACGTTGGGACGGGTCCTGTGATTGAAGAGGTAGCAGAGGCATTTGCAGGGAGAGCTATCTATTCAATAGGAGATCTATATTCTGGTTATGATCAATTCCAGCTGGCTGTGGAGAGTAGGGATTTAACTACTATGCGTACGCCCCTGGGATTGATGCGGATGTGTACTCTTCCACAAGGAGCAACGAACTCGGTGGCTCATATGCAGAACGCGATGCATAAGGTACTAAGGGAGTTTGTGCCTGATGTTACAATTCCATTTCTAGACGATATTCCCATAAAGGGTTGTGCGGTTGAAGACAAGGATGAAGCAGTACTTGCGAATGGATGTAGAAGGTTTGTTGCGGATCATATCAAGGATGTAGAACGTATCTTGACTCGTCTGGAGGAGGTACATCTCACCCTGTCAGGAACTAAGTCCAAGTTTGGTGTGTCTGAGATTTTAGTGGTTGGACATCTGTGTGGCGCTTTTGGAAGACGACCAAACCCCGAGAAGGTTGAAGCTATAGCTAGGATGGCAGACTGTAAGAACATCACGGAGGTTCGACGCTTTCTAGGTGCTTGTGTATTTTATCGCTTATCCATTCCTCATTATGCTCATGTTGCTGAGCCTTTGTATGCATTATTGAGGAAGGGTAAGAGGTTTATATGGACCTCAGTCCATCGAGAAGCTATGAATAGGTTGAAGGAGGCTCTACAGTCTCCACCTGTTTTGAGAAGGGTAGACTATGGATGTGAGAGACCTGTCATTGTCACAGTAGATACTAGCCCAAAGGCGATTGGCTGGGCGATAGGTCAAGATGATGCGGATGGTATGCGGTTTACCTCTAGGTTTGGAGCTAGGATCCTGACAGACAGGCAACGAGATTATCCTCAGGTGAAGCGTGAATTATGGGGAGCGGTGACAGCGATGAAGACAGACCGTGAGTTTCTGATTGGTGCTCATGTAGTCCTAGAGACGGATTGTCTACCTCTACTAGGCATGATATCCAACTGTACCACGCCAGACATAGCAATGTTACGTTGGATTGCCTATATTAGAAGCTTGAATCCAGAGCTGAAGCATATAAAAGGAAAGGAGAATATGGTTGCAGATAGGTTGTCAAGGGCTCGATTTGTGGATGAGGATGTCATGATTTCAGAAGCTGAGGAGGAAGAGAGACAGGATGCTCAGTGTCAGGTTAATCGACGGGCTACAAGCTTGGAGCCGTTGATGTTTAGAGAGGAGCTTTACACAGGTAGACTTCGTGACATAGGATATTATCTGAGCTTGTTGGAGAGGCAAGAGAGGTGGAGCAAGGTTGAGTTCAGAGAGATAAGGAAACAAGCTTACAACTATCTTCTGCATGATGGGTATCTTTGGAGACGACCACAGAGGAGAGATGGGATGTTCATACGGGTAGTGGACGATCAAGAGACTAAGCAGCAACTAATGAAGGAGTTCCATGATACCTTATGGGCCGGACATCGAGGGATTTGGGCTACCTACACCAAGTTAAAGGAGAGGTACTGGTGGAAAGGTCTGTATCAGGATGTGGTGAACTACGTCAGCTCCTGCTTGCATTGCCAGTTCTATTCAAAGATGCAGTATAGGGATGGTCTCGTGCCAACTTATCCGCCTTGCATTCACTTTCAGTGGGTTCTTGACTTAGTGGTGATGCCTCTGGGGTTATGGGGCATGCGATATTTGGTTCTGGCTCGTGAGGATCTCTCCAACTTTGTAGAAGGGCGAGCTTTGAGGACGAAGACCACAGAGGGGATATGTAAGTTTGTTCTTGAAGATATTATTTGTAGGTATGGGTCTGTAGGAAGGCTACGGGCAGATAGGGGAGAACTACGGGATACGGAAGCGAAAGAGTTTTTTGCTCGATATGGTGTGAAGCTCAAGCTTACTACTGCGATGAATCCAGAGGGGATTGGCAAGAGCGAGCGAGGACATCCATCAATAGTTCAGGCTTTGGTGAAGGCATGTGACGGTAAGCATAGAGAGTGGCCCAGGTTACTCCCTTTTGCTTTATGGGCAGATAGAACAACTCATTGTTCTACTACAGGGTACATGCCTGTTGAGTTGATGTTAGGGCAGAAACCGATGATGCCAGCAGAAGAAGACTTTCCTACCTGGGCTACCTTGCCATGGGAGGACAATGTGGACCGTGTGCAGCTTCTCTCACTACGAATCAGACAGCTAGAATGTAGAGAGGAGGATCTCGCTGAAGCGCAGCTCCGGCTGAAGGCGGCTCGACTTGGGAACAAGGAGAGGTTTGATAGGACTCATAGACTTCGGCCAAAACTAATACAAGTTGGGGACTGGGTGTTGGTATACGACAGCACATTGGAGAACCAACACTCTACAGTTCGAAAGTTTTCGAGAAGGTGGTTTGGTCCATACCTTGTCTCTGATGTACATCAGAATGCTACCTATTCCTTGCAAGAGCTAGATGGCACGCCCTTAAGACTTCCAGTTGCTGGGAAACGAGTGAAGTTATTCAAGAAGAGAGGAGAGACTGTGGAGCTAGCTGAGTTCTTAGGTTCAGAGCAGCCAAGAGCAAATGAAGACCTATCTGAGGCGGTCGAGGAGAGCGAAGACGATTTGGAGGACCACGAGGATCGGTGACGAATTGGCACATACCAGAGGATGTGCAGGTTTGGAGGGGGTGAATGTCGTATTGTACATGGGTCTGTACAGTGAAAACTAGTTGCAAGGAGATCTTTTCTTTGTTGTGTAAAGGAAGCTGCCCTGCAGCTTAACAAGCTAGGCAGGAGCTAAGCTGGGGCCATGCTTGACAAGCTGCCCCCTAGCTTGGGTTGGAGTATCACCCCTAAGGGAGTCGAAAGACACCAGGATGTAAAGCACGACGAGGAGAGCGACCTCATGCTTCTAGTTTTGACAGAAAGTGTTTTAAGCAATAGTTAATACGAGTTTTAGGCTGTGAAATATGTGAAAGAGAGAAATCCGTCGATTCTGGCTCGAGACTCGAACTCAGAATCTGAAAGCATGGGTGTGTAGGTGTTCCTGAATACTATAGTTTTGACTCCTTGTTCGTTAAAAACGGAGTTGTATAGAGAAGTTTGCACAGAAAAGGCTAGTAAAGACTTTGCAGGAAGATTTCTACAGTAAAAGCATATGTACAAGTTTTAAATCCTTTTAGAACGGAACTAGAGGCCATCCCAGTGATAGGGCGCCTGCCTAGGAGGGAAGTGGTCTCAGGATCAATCCCTCCTGGCCTCTGGTTCCTATTCTGGCGTGTTGGCCTCCCGGATGGGAGTCTATGTTGGGTATTCAGCCATGTCCTGTATACCTAGGGGCGGGAGACCGGTATCTCCCTTAATCGTGGGCTTCCTGGCCTAAGCCTCCGCATGCCATCCTGAATATACTATGAGAGATACCTGGTGCGCATATGGGGGGGCTGTAAGCCCTGTGGGGCAGCCTCATAAGTGTTAGGGCTTCGGCCTACATTGGATGGCTTGTAGTATATTCAGGATGGCATCAAGAGCACAGGAAACTTTTGCTAAATAGTTAAATAATCATCGAATAGGCTTGCGATGGGGAATGAGGTTATGTGAACCTTTATCAGTGTAGAGATAGAGTTTGTAGAGACAACTGCGAAACTTATATTAAAAAGGGGTCAACTTTGTAAAAAATGCTTTGTACGCATAAGGACAGCAAGGGGGCAGCTTAAGCTGGGGGCCTGCTTGTGATAAGCGACTGCGCTTATAAGGACAGCAGGGGGGCAGCTTAAGCTGGGCCCTTAGCTTTTAGGTTAAATACTTGCGACGGCTGAAGATCAGGGGGACTTCAAAACAGTTGGCAGAGGAGTTTTCTGAGGGAGTGGGGGCGGAAGGAGGAGAAAAGAGCAGAATTAGGGATTGAGGAGAGGAGACGCTGAGAAGCTTGGAGGCTGAGCAGGGATTGATTTTTCTGAGTAGAATTAGGGATTGAGGAGAGGAGACGCTGAGAAGCTTGGAGGCTGAGCAGGGATTGATTTTTCTGAGCAGAATTGAGTGGATTGAGGAGAGGAGACGCTGAGAAGCTTGGAGGCTGAGTGAGGATCGATTTTTCGGACAGAATTGATTAGAGTGAGCAGGGGAGATCGTGAGAGAGACAGGAAAGTGTTTTGGAGACAAGAACCTCATATGTTGCACAGTTTTGAGGTTTGGAGGTAGAATTGAACGGACAGGGCGGTCTATTTGAAGGGGATTGTTTTTGGTAAGGGTTTGGTTGTCGTGAGATCAAATTCCTTGGAATTTTCAGCTGAGACGGACTCAGGAGAGGAGGAGAGAGATATTTTCTTAAACAGTGAAGCAGTTGACACTGAAATAAAGCTATTTCTACTCCGGAGAGATCTATTTGTGTACTTGAGTGCGTGCTTGAGTGTTTGTTTTGCAATTGGTGGGCAGAAGAGGCTGTGTTTTGAGATTTCATCGTCAGCAGCGACATATTTTCCCTTCTGGTCATTTCTCTTTGGTCTATCACAGTCAGGAGGTTCGCCCTCCCCAAGAAAGACTCTCGCCACGACAACGGGGTAAGATCACCGCCCTTGCAGAGAAAAAGATAACTTGGAAGACACTACGAGAAGTCGCAGAAGCGCAGTCTGCAGCCGAGAAGACACAACAAGAAGCAGCAGAAGCTCGTGCGCAGGGGATGCTAGCACAGACGGTGGAAGCGCTTCGGAAGAAGTTCAACTTCACCGCGAGTAGGAAGCTTCTTACCTTAGCTAGAGAATGGGACGACGAGTCCAGAGCGACGTTGATAGAGTGCAAGGAGAGCATGTTCCGGTACTTGGATCGACAGATCGAAAGAGTGAAGACACTCTATGATCTTTCCTCGATTCTGTCACCCGCAACTACATCTTCCCAAACCCCAGCACCATCGACCGGATCAGACTTGGAGAAGGAGGAGTTCGACCTTGCTGTCTATTTGGTAGTGATAGCGTTGGAAGCCGAGAAGACCTCGGAAGAAGCCCCGGAAGACAGGAAGAAGAGCTGTCTTCCCAAGTATTCCGCGTGGAGGAAGCGACTTCCACGGACCCCTATGAGGTCATCATGGCTCCCAGTGTCGAACTAGAACCTCAAAAGAGCGAGGAAGCACAAGTCGACCCAGCTTCCCAAAAGACGCTTCCGTCTTCGGAAGTAGAAGCTGAAGCAGAAGCAGCAGAGCCAGCGACGACTGTTGAGGAGGAAGCCACCTCATTGACACCCGAGGTAATTGCAGGGCTTCCCAGCTTATCAGAAGCCGAGTTAGGAGTTCAGGTAGGAGTAGATCCAATGGAGATTGCATCCGAGCAATTAGAGTAGGTAGCAAAGCGCAGAAGACAAGTTGATTTGTCCAAACTTAGTAGGAAACGAACATGTTATCTTGGGAGGTGGCAGTTTTAGTGTAATATTAGATAAGTGACCTCTGTGGCAGTGTAAGCAACGCAGGAGTAGTAAGATGGATGGCTAATTAAGAAGGGGAACCGCTTGCATGTGGGGTGGCAGCCTTCTGACAGCGCCCATCTCTCCTTGGTTGTAGTCGAGGATTGGAGGGAAATCTCTCTGCGTCTCAAGGCAGCTGCATAAGTAGGATCGAAGAGTAAGATTTCAGATACATTCGAGACACATGTGAGAACACATTATACACATGAGGGGCGCACTAAGTACTTTAGTAATTTTTGGTGTACACTACTGTGCGCACACACACTACACCCGATGTTAGAGACACACGAATAGATTGGGATTACACCGGAGGGGTCTGCATGCTCGTTGCCAACAGTGGTTCGAAGATGTAGATGGAGGTAGTGGACAGTTTAGGAGCAAGGAACGGCATCCTCGTGTAGACCTGCTGGCTAGACTGGTGTGTCGAGGAGTAGGAGCAAAAAGTAGAGGGAGTGAGCTTCCCAACACCAATGTGCCTTCTTCTCGGGGAATGGATTGCTGATTTGAGTGCAGAAACTTTGTCTGTGTCTTCTGGGTGAGAGATTTTCTTGAATTCACTCTCGGTTGTGCATGGGAAGCATTCTTCTTGAGTGGCGGTGACTGTCAGCAGTTGTGCAGATTCGGAGCTTGGCTCGTCTAGTGGAGCACTTCGGATCCACGTATGGATGATCTTATGGGTAAGGGATCTCAGAAGACAGAGTAGTCGGAGCAGCGAGAGAAGAAGAAAGAAGCTTTCTTCCCACAACAGAAGACGACATCTTCAAGTAGAAGACTGTGTAACTGTACGCACGTTTGTTGTCTTCCTCCCCAAACTATTACAAGCAGGGATGGTTTGTTAGTCAGGATCCGGACTAGAAGCCTGTCGGAGTCTTAATTTCTTATTCTTATTTTGTTTTCTCTCCTTTGGATTTTCCCTTCTTCTCCATCTTCTTCCCCATCTTCCCCATCTTCTAACCTTCTTCTAGTGAGCTTCCGAGACTTCTATTGAGCTTCCGTGAAGGTGAATGTCATTGTAGTGCTGCAGGAAGACCGTTTCCGTAGGCAGAAGCATGGGAAGGCTACAGGGGGTATACACCCTATGATTAATCTAACCCGTTGGAATGTGAGAGAGTAAGGTGTAACAGCCGTTGCTAGTCGACTTCTACGAAGCAGGAGTAGTCTTCTGGAGGTGTGAGAAGTCGAGTTGAACCCCTAGAAGCCGAGAATTGCTTTGGGAAGACGATACTGAGAAGACCGGAAGAAGTGACCTGGAAGCAGGAAGCGTCTTCCCGAGCTTCTCTGTAGATAGTTGTGTGATATTTTAGTTAGTAGTTGTTTGTTTAGGTCCAGAGCATCTTTTGAAGGGTCTGGAAGCCGTGTGGTTTTGTGAGAAGACGGAATTTCTAGACAAAACCCGTGTGTTTGTGTGTTTGAACAGATTTTAGAACTTAGAGCAGCGTTACTTGTGCAAATCCTTTGTGGGAACGATATCTTGTATACTAAATGGGCAAAAAAAGTAATCCTGCGACACTACAGTAGTGGCAAGTAAACGTATCAAGATTTTCAAAAAGAGAGATGAGGAGGTCGATCTAGCAGATATCTTGATAGAGTTTTAGTTTGAGGATGAAGATTATGCGATAGAGCTTGAAGATGAGGTTGAATACGATGAGAAGTAGGACGATAAGATAAGGTACGTGCCGATCACTCCTTGGTTGGTATCTCTTGGTGCATACCGGAGGATGCACAAGTTTAGAGGGGGTGGATGTCGTGTCATGGACCAGCTCCCATCTGAAAAACTGTTTGTGATACTTAGCATTATCGCTCCAAAGACACTCATGAGATTAAAAATGAGGCTTTTGGTACAAGTCCGGATCTTCACTTTCATCGCATCAATGGGTGGAGCTCGTTGTAAGCTTTCTGTATGCACTTTGTCTACTTCATTTGGACGCCTAGTGGAGAAGTTATGAGACTCGAAAGATGGAAAAACCAAGCTAAATTCTAGCTTACGGGCTTTTGGCACAACTTCAGATCTTCACTTTCATCGCATCAATGGGTAGAGCTCGTTGTCGGCTTTCCATAGGCACTTTGTCTACTTCATTTGGACGCATACGGAGTGGAGAAGTTACGAGACTCGAAAGATGGGTAAAACAAGATAGACCCCAGCTTACGGACTTCGTCTACTTCATTTGGATGTCTAGTGGAGAAGTTACGAGACTCGAAAGAAGAGAAAATCAAGCTAAGTCTTAGTTTACTTTTGCTAATTGGGTATTTGCAGCTCCATGCGCTATAATAAAGACGCAAGGGGCCTACTTCCTCAAAATCTGTGAAAACTTATACATACATCGATTGATGTAAGGGGACAGCTTAAGGGGTTAGCTTGCACCTGCCATCTGTCAGTAGACGGTTCGAGAGATTTGGAGATCCAATGCAAACGCGCAAGGCGTCGTTGGGTTCAGATCTGTGCAGGCTACGCTGTCGCGCTACTTGGCGGCTACATGTTATATTTCTACTCCGACGCTTGAGTTTAGTAATTCTAGAAGTTAGCTCTTATTACTTCTAGTCGTTTATGTATATGTTTGACACCTTTGCATACGGTGTTAACACTATTTTGAGTCTTAGTAGGTTGATTACCATGTTGATAGGGCTTAAGCTCATGGGTTGTATTTGCGTGTCGCCCATGCACGCTTTCTAGCTGATTTAAGTTATTTTTCGGGGCTGCGTGTCGTTTTAAGTAATTTAAGTTTTACGCTGGCACTCTAGGGGGCTTGACGTGGTAACCTATGAGTAAAACTAAGTTGCCACGTGGTTTAGGGTACTAAAGGACAACCAAGTGGAGCTATGAACTCTCATTGGTCCGTTTTTGTCTTTTGTTAAACTCTAAATTTAGAAACAGCGCTCTAGAGTGGAATTCGAGCATTTGGTGAGGGATCTTCGAAATCTGAGAGCACAGGGAGAGAGGTCTCGTCATGCCAAGCACTTCCAGTGAAAATTTCGATCGATTTGAGTCAATAAAGACGGAGTTATGAGCAATTGAAGTTCGGATTGTGCTAGAATTGAATCATTTTGGTTGGATTTAGGGTTTTCAGTGTCACTCGCAGCAGATTTGAGGAAATTGCTTCAAAACTTCGAGGTTGTGTTCTCCGCCAGCAGGGCTACGATTTCACAAAAAGTTTCATATCGATTGAGCAACTGAGTAATTCAGGGCGGCTGCTGAAGCTGAGGGGGTCTGAAAAGCTCTTAATCTAGAGCAGCGACTTCAGAGGAGGGGATCTACAGTTCTGTGTACATTAAGGAGTCCCAACTTCACAGGGATGTTCAGCACCCTGTAGACTGCAAATCCTGTAAGAAACTTTGAAATTGATCGAGCCAAACTCCTGTTATAGGTTGAAATAGCCAGCTAGGTACCAAAAATTGCCGTAGTTTTCTTGCTCAAAACTTTTCTGTTCATATCTCCGTGTCAGAATTTGATCTCAGGCTGAAATTTCGTCTGTGAGTTCAGTAGTACCTCATTTGCATGTAGGGGAAGTTTAGAGGTCTAAACCTTCATAGTTTTCCTCTCCGTGAGTGTCAAAGTTCACCGCCGAATCTTATTACTGCCAGCTAGACCTGAATTTCGCCTTCTGGGTATATTACTAGATCTTACACATCTGTGTGAGTGTTTATAGCCTCTGTTGTAACCTGAAAGCCAACCTCTTGAGTGAACAACCACAGCCAGAAGCCCGGTGCTTTCCTAGGTAGACGGATTACACTCCGACATACTCTCTTTTTGGTGAACTCGACGTGAAACACCTAGGGTGGGAGTTTTCTTGAGAGTGTTACAGGATCAGATATCATGGCCAACCAAGGATCATCAAGTGGAGCTGCTGCTGCTGCTCAGCAACCTGTTCAGTTGGATGCTGCTACGATGAAGATGTTCCAAGCTTTTTCCATGTTTATGCAGCAGCAGCAGAGCACAAGGAGGAAAGAGGTATTAGCAACCAAGGCGTTGCAATCTGTGGTGCATCAGATGGACCAGTTCAAGGGTACAGATATTTCCAAGTATGTGCGATACTATGCTAGGGAGATGGAGGTGAACAAGGTACCTGAGAAGGAGATGGTGGAGAACTTTGAACTTGCTGTTGTCCCTGAGATTCGTGGGCGTGTGAAGGAGCTCAAGCAGCAGCAAGGACAGAGTTGGGAGAGCTTTATGCGAGCTTTGAAGGAGGAGTACTACACTGAAGACTCAGAGAGGGTGACCAAGAGAACATTCTTGGAGTGGGTGGTGAAGCCTAACAAAGGTTTGTCTGTAAATGAGTTGTTAAGGGAGTTTGATCGTCAGTATGCTCAACTTTCTAGGACAGAGAAGCTTACACTAGAGGTGGAGAAGACCGAGCTTTTCCTACAAGCAGCGGACTAGACTATTCAGGAGAAGCTTGAGCTGTTGCTGGAAGACAAGAGTGAGGAGAGAGGATTGAAGACTGACTGGAAGGAGGTTGAAGAGGCTGTTTCTTTGCTGACCAAGAGACAGAGGAGAAGGGACAAGGTGGTGGTAAGTGAAGCAGCACCTCTGATAATTCCTATCAAGCAGTTGCCTACTAAGCCCACTTTGGTAATTGCTAGAGAGGAAGACTCACCGCTTGATGAGTTGATTAAGGGTATGAAGGAGCTTAAGCTTAAGCTCACTAGGTTAGAAGAGAAGGAGCAGAATGTACAGCCTGCTATGCAGAGACCTCAGATGAGAGAAGGCTTTGTTCATCGTTGTATATGGTGTGATAGCCTAGACCATGTAAGAAGAGATTGTGGAGAGTTTTCAGATGCATTGAGGAAGGATCTGATCTTCTTCAAAGATGGTAAGATCCATTTGAGAGAGACTGGGATGATGTTGGGAACCAACTTTGGCAAGGGTGGTATGAAGAGACTTGTGAATGATATATCAGCATCACATGCTGTTTCTCTTGTGAATGCTGCTACGTGTGGAGTGAAAGTGGAAATGGAGAGAGAGAAAAGGACTACTGGGTTGTGGTCAGATGTAGTGCGGTCCGTAGCTAGAACAGAGCTAGACAAGGATGTGCTACGAAGGGTTGGCAACTCAATTAGAGAAACTACAGGATGGAATGACCCTGTGGATACTATGTCAGTGCATGCTTATGTTGCAAGAAGTCAGCATGAAGCTCTACTAGAAGAAAAACGCAGGAGGGAGGATGCAGGTGAGGCTTCTACAGCCAAACGACCTGCTACAAGGAGTGAAAGGGCTAGACCAGATGCAAGGCAGGAGACAACACCTACTCGGGAGGAGACTATGGAGGATCTACCATCTACAACACCAAAGGAGAAGGAGAGAAGCAAGGAGAAGGGTAAGATGCCTGCATACAAACTTCAGTCCGACATTGAGATTGCTACAGACTTGAAGCAGGTGTTAGAGAACCGTATCTTGAATGGGAAAGTTGAGTTTACTTTGGGTGAGATTCTTGGGATTGCAAAGCGTGAGTTCCATGAGGTTATCATAGATATCATCAAGAGGAAACGTCAGATTTTGGGTGAAGCAGCTACGCTTAACGCTCTAAGGACCAAACTGTCGGAGGATGAGGAAGATGAGATTGCTGGTTACTGCTCTCAAGTATTAGAGGGAAGATCAGATCAGCATGTGAGGTTTGAAGATGAGGTGGAAGCATCGCAGAAGAGTCATTATTCTCACAACCATTGGGCGAGAGCAACCACAGAGACCTTAGTGAAGCTGGGAGATCTAGAGGAACCTGTGGTGGCATTGATTGATCACGGCTCAGAGATTAATCTGATGTCTAAGGAGCTGTACAAGCGTGGGAGGTGGCCCATAGACACCGACCATGGGTGGCTTATCCGTGCTGCCAACAACCAGCGGGGAGAACTCTATGGTGCTTGCCCCAACATCAAGGTAACTGTGGGTGACATCAGTGATGTTCAGAATTTCTTTGTGCAAGACATGTCAACCTATCCTATCATTCTAAGGCAGCCTTACATTACTGCTGTTAGAATGGAGACACGAGTTATGGATGATGGTTCAGCCTATGCTAGGATACGTAGTAGAGACGGCAAAAGAGCTGTTCAGTTTTTGACCGTTGCTGCAGAACATGAGAGGAATCGTGATAGCTTGAGAGACCGTCCACTGCCTAAGATTACTCAGGAGTTTAGAGAGTCTAGGGGTTTTGGCAGAGTACCATTGAAGAGCGAGACTTCAACGATACAGTAGAGATAGGATTCTCGCCTGATCCAGTAGAGCAAGAAGCTTTATCCACTAGCTTCTTAGGACTGACATCATGTGGATCAGTGTGTTATAGGAAGGTTGAGAATCTGAAGAGGTTTGAGAGACAACATGTGAAGTATGTACAGCAGTCTTTGAGAGATAGTGGAGAGTTAGTAGGAGATGAATACATATCTGGAGTGTTTGAAGAGCAGTATTTGGTAGATACTATAGGAGAGTTGAAATCTATATTAGAAAGCTCTACAGATGATGTAGATAGAGTGGTGAGAGTGAGCTCCAAGGAGCTTTGTGATGTAATTAATAAGTTTATAGATCGACAAGAGATGTATGTGGAGACCAAGTACAAGTCAGTGGCAAAGAAAGTCAAACCAGTGGCTTTGCCTTTGCCACTCGATTACAATCAGGAGATGGAGCAAGCTGCACGAGAACCGACGCTTAGAGGACCGAGAAGAATTGGGCACCAGTTCACAGAAACAACACTGAAGGAGCTAAGGATTGGAGGTGATGGTTTTCTTACTGAGCAAGAGAAGAAGAGCTTCAGGGAGATGCTATCTAGGCATGGTAAGGCGTTTGCGTTTGAGTCAGATGAAGTAGGATGTGTAGATCCAAGTGTAGTTGCACCTATGGTAATCTTTATTATACCGCATGTGCCTTGGAATCTACGTCCTATCCCTGTACCTAGAGCTCATCTACCAAAGCTGATAGACTTGCTCAATGAGAGGATTAGGATGGGTATCTTGGAACCATCTATAGCTCTCTACTCTAGCAGATGGTTTACTGTTCCGAAGAAAAGTGGAGCTTTGAGATTTATCCAAGATATGCAGCCAGTTAACAAGGTGACTATCAGGAATATGGGTATAGGACCTATTGTAGACGAGTTTGCAGAGGCTTTTGCTGGTCGTGCTATCTATTCAATGGGAGACTTATATTCAGGTTATGATCAGTTTCAGTTATCCTCTGAGAGTAGAGACTTGACTACAATGAGGACACCTTTGGGGTTACTAAGGATGTGCACCTTGCCACAAGGTGCTACGAATTCTGTAGCACATATGATGAATGGCATGAACAAAGTTTTGAGGGACTTCATTCCTGAAAAAACTATGCCATTCCTTGATGATGTGCCGATCAAAGGGTGTGCTGAGGAGGAGAAGAATGAGGTAATGGATCAGAGGGGGTGCCGTAAGTTTGTTGCAGATCACATAGCTGATTGTGATAAGATACTGAGTCGACTGGAGGAGGTTCATTTGACTTTATCAGGAGCAAAGTCTGTATTTGGAGAACAGGAGGTGTTAATAGTGGGACACCTATGTGGGTCTTATGGTCGGAAACCTTGTCCAAACAAGGTTGATGCCATTCGAAGAATGAAGGAGACGTGTGGATCGGTTACTGAGGTGAGAAGATTTCTAGGTGCCTGTGTGTTTTATCATATATGGATTCCACACTTTGCACATGTAGCAGATCCGTTGTACAAGTTGCTGAGGAAGGGGCAAAGATTTCAGTGGCAAGAGGAGCAAAGCGAGTCTATGAAGAAGTTGAAGGATCTGTTGTCTTCACCACCAACCCTACGGAAGGTAACATATGAGTTGGGCAGATCTGTTATCATTACTGTTGATACTAGCCCTATTGGCATTGGATGGGCTATAGGACAGGATGATGAGGATGGAAATAGATATGTGGTGCGTTTTGGAGCTAAGGTGTTAAGTTCACGGCAGAGAGACTACCCTCAGGTCAAGAGAGAGCTATGGGGAGTAGTTACTGCAATGAAGAGTGACAAGGAATACTTGATAGGAGCACCTGTGGTTGTGGAGATAGATTGTTTACCTCTCTTGGGAATGATCACTAGTTGTACAACTCCAGATATTGCTATGTTGAGGTGGATAGCATATATCAAGTCCTTGAACCCAGAATTTAGACATATCGCAGGAAAAGACAATCTTGTGGCAGATATGTTATCAAGGGTTAGGTATTACGATGAGAAAGAAATGATAGATGATCAGGAGGATGTGAGAACAGAGTTCTATTCTAGTGCTCTTGCTAGAAGGGATAGAAGCTGTTTTGCAGCCCCGTTGGAGTTTTTTATATGCCTTCCTCCTTACTTCTCTAAACTCTGCATCACTCGAACCCTCCTGTCTGTTTAAAGAACTCAGATAGAGTCCAATGTCACGTAATCTTCTCGTGTAGAACTCCTCTCTGAACGGCAGCGGCTCCAAGTTTGTAGCCCGTCGATTAACTTGACATTGAGCATCCTTTCTCTCTTCTTCCTCAACTTCTGAAAACATGACATCCTCATCTACAAATCGAGTCCTTGACAACATATCTACGACCACATTCTCTTTTCCTTTTATATGCTTCAGTTTTGGATTCAAGCTTCTAATATAAGCAATCCAACGTAACATCGCTATGTCTGGTGTGTTACAGTTGGATATCAGGCCTAATAGAGATAGACAATCCGTTTTTAGGACTACATGAGCACCAATTAGAAACTCACGGTCGGTCTTCATCGCCGTCACCGCTCCCCACAACTCACGCTTCACCTGGGAATAATCTCGTTGCATGTCTGTCAAGATCCTAGCTCCAAATCTAGAGGTAAGTCGCATACCATCCGCATCATCTTGACCTATCGCGTTTGGACTAGTATCTACCGTGACAATGAGAGATCTACCACACCCGTAGTCTACTCTTCTCAAAACAGGTGGAGACTGTAGAGCCTCCTTCAGCCTATTCATAGCTTCTCGATGGACTGAGGTCCATACAAACCTCCTACCCTTCCTCAATAATGCATATAAAGGCTTAGCAACATGAGCATAATGAAGAATGGATAAACGATAAAATACACAAGCACCTAGAAAGCGTCGGACCTTCGTGATATTCTTACAGTCTGCCATCCTAGCTATGGCTTCGACCTTCTCCGAGTTTGGTCGTCTTCCAAAAGCACCATACAGATGTCCAACCACTAAAATCTCTGACACACCAAACTTGGACTTAGCTCCTGACAATGTGAGATGTACCTCCTCCAAACGAGTTAAGATACGTTCTACGTCTTTGATATGATCTGCAACAAACCTCCTACATCCATTCGCAAGTACTGCTTCATCCTTGCCTTCAATCGTGCAACCTTTTATAGGAATATCATCTAGAAATGGAATGATAACATCAGGCACAAATTCCCTCAGTACCTTATGCATCGCATTTTGCATATGAGCCACCGAGTTCGTTGCTCCTTGTGAAAGAGTACACATTCGCATCAATCCCAGGGGCGTGCGCATAGTAGTTAGATCTCTACTCTCTACAGCCAGCTGGAACTGATCATAACCAGAATATAGATCTCCTATCGAAAAGATAGCTCTCCCTGCAAATGCCTCTGTTACCTCCTCAATCACATGACCCGTCTCAACGTTACGAATGGTTACGTTATTCGTAGGCTGTAGGTCTTGAATAAAATGCAAAGCTCCTGACTTCTTGGGTACAGTGAACCATTTGCTAGAATATGGTCCCATAGACGACTCAAGTATCCTCATCTATACCTTCTCTTTCAACAACTCGATGAGTTTAGGCAACAAAGCACGAGGAACCGGGATCGGTTTCAGATCCCAAGGCACATGAGGGATTGTGAATATAACCATAGGCGCTATAGTCTTTGGGTCCACACAACTTATCTCCTCTGCTGAAAAAGAGAATGCTTTACCATGATCCATTATCAACTGCTCAAACATTGTCTTCTCAACCTCAGTCAAGAAATCACCCCCTCCTATCTGTAGCTCTTTCAACGTCTTCTCAGTAAACTGATGTTCTACTTGTCTATGATCACGCAATATAGGCTCAGTCCCTACTGATTGTACTTGCTACTGGGAGTTAACAGGTAGTTGAGCTGCTACCGATCTCACCTTTTTCAATACAAATTTGTACTTTGCATGGACGTCTGCTTCCTGAGGGAGTGCACACCAACAAACGGCTTCTCTTCTCTCACTATTCTGCATCGGATGAGGAAAGAACTGCACGTACGTAACAACCTCCTTATATATGCGCCGAGAGTGGATAGGGATCACCGTCATACTATCTTCCCCTTCCATCAATCTACTCACACTGTCTAACCACCCAACAACTGACTGTACATACATAAACTCTTCAAACAAGCTAGAAACCACTTCGTCTTCAAGTAGAACCCCTACACGCCACAACTCTGATACTTGTTTCACCATCCATCTTTTTGTATTTTCTCCCATATCTTCAACTCTTGTAAATCGACTCCACCCATCTTCCTCAAACATCAGCAATCCAGACTGCCAACTCTATACACTACATCTGTCTCCAGACCTTTGTACATGTCTCGCTTCCAACTCTGACGGGATCTCAACAGTAGGTTCTACACCCCTGTCTTCCTGCTCTACAGGAGTGGACTGCGAAAACTCTTACATCTCTTCGTCTGAGAATCTCTAAGGGTTTGTCGGTTCCGCTCATGTCTTGAGCGAACCGTCAAAAACTGTATTGAGTACCTGTCATCAAGACTCCAAACTCTAGCATAATGAGACCCATCATTCATCACCTTCGTCTCCATTTGAACAGCGGTGATGTATGGTTGGCCCAGTATGACAAGATAGGAGGCAGACGACTGTACAAAGAAATGCTGATCAACCTCTACATCCCCAATCCTTACATGCATATTGGGACAATCTCCGTATAACTCACCCTTTTGATTATTTGCAGCACGAAGTACCCAACCATGATTTCTTTCGACTGCCCCTTCTCATACACCTTCTTGGAAACGATGTTGATCTCCGATCCGTGATCCACAAATGCAGGTACTGGTTCAGAAAGTCCCCCAAGCCGAACCTGCGTCTCTGTTGTCGCTCTTGTCAAGTGCTTCTCTTTGAAATCGCTGTCTGTGCTTGACCTATCCTCTTCAAACTCTTCATCTTCATTCTCAATAACAGCAGGACCAGCAACCCATACTTCATACTTATCATCCATGAACTCATCGACACCAATAGCATCTACTGCTCGAACCATCTGACTACTTACTTGTTCAGTCAATACCTGTCTCTTCCTCTTCATGATGTATGTTATCAACTCATGAAACTCTCTCTTCGCGATACCAAGCTCTTCATGAAACTCTCTCTTCACGAAGAGTAAACTCAACTCTAACATCCAAAATACGTTGCTCCATAATAGCACGCAAGTCTGTTGTTGTTTCGATGTCTGCTGCTAATTTGTAAGCTGGAGCTTTCTCCTTCTCATGTGTTGTAAACCTCTTTCCCCGTACTCTATATGTAGCAATAGTCTCTTGTGGCAAATCTTGTACACCTTCCATAGGATCTACTCTAGGTGGTGGAGCTGTAGAGTAGATGGTATATCCTCTGTAGCAGAAAATCTACCAGTTGGTACAGATGGCGATGGTTCCGCTGCTCTCCTCCTCGTAACTCTCCGACGGTCAGCATCCTCTAGTACTCCTGCATCTAAATCAGAAGCATCCCGTCTTCTTTTGTCTTCGATCATGGCATCTTGTTCACCACTTGTCTCTAAAAATGCTCGAATAGAAGTTGCATCTACTGGGTCTCTCCATCCAGTAGCTCTCCTAATGCTTTCAGCACCTCTCTTCATCATTTCAACCGAGACCTTAGCAGCTTGCTCCACCATAGTTGGATTAGAGCGCACCTCAACTCTCCCAGTATATACATCAGCCTCCGCAGAACCCGTAGTCATCGCTGTAGTGCTGGCACCAATAAGTATCAGAAGGGAACTCCTCATTCCTCCTCTTCCAAAATATATGTTCAGGGGCTGCCCAGTGGCGGTTAGATACAACTTGTTATTCTGATAGTTGACTACACCCTCCCGCAAGACAACCGCTAAGTCTTGACAGTCCCATCTGAGATGATCTGGGCTGTCGCACCAAATACATCTCCTGGTAAAGGTTCCTCCTACAGATTGAGCACCTGGCGCAATTGGTCGTTGGTCTCTCCTCAAATCAGTCATCTCAACCCTCAAATCTCTCAACTGTTGGGTGAGCTCTTCAATCAGGTTATTTTGATTTCGGTTCTCAACAGATCGTTGCTGCTGTCTAGGCCCTCTCTGTGCTAGGATAGGTACTACAGGCGCTTAGGGAACCACAATAGGTGTTTGAGAGATCACTATAGGTACCTGAGGTATTATTTCAGGTATTATAGGAGCCTGAGGAGCTACTCTCTGCTCCGGCAAAGACTCTAGCTGCAGTGCCATCCTACCACGACGCTGTCTAGTAGATACTACTTCCTCCATTCTCCTCCAATCAGATGTAACGCCCCCTTCAGCTCCACGATCAGCTAACATGAAGCAAAGTCTGTCTGCTGTGAACTCATCCAGAGCACCTAAGAACAACTCCGTCTTCCTAACATCCAGCATCAACCTCTCTAGACCAGAAAGTTGAGAGTACCTCTTCTCAAATTCACCTAATCACCTCATTCAATTCCATAGAACGTCTAGGCTGGCGCTCTATCCAATCCATAAGAGTCCTTCTGGTTACACTTTCTAAATCTTCTTCTAGAAACTCTTCTCTTAGAGCACGTTCAAACAGAGTCCGCCCACCTGGATGTCTTCTCTGTAAAATTCTAACCTTCTCTCTAAGTTCAGGAACAACAGTTAACTCAAAGCTCATAATTACCTCAACTTCAGGTGCCCTGACCAGCTCCATCCCACCCACATACTCCCGTAGGTATCTAGTAACGTCTCTTCCATCGAATCGCCCACATCGACCAACAATTGATTGTAATGCCCTTGTGGACTTCTGCTCAGCTCCCCCAATTGCAGGCTGCTGCTGAATCAAGGCAGCCAACGCCTGAAGAATCTGAGACGTGTCTACAACATGATGTGCTGTTGCTGCTGGAACCACCGTAGGCCCTCCTTGAGAGCCAATTCCATCTTGACCAGGAGGTCTTTGAACAAGAGCACCTTGAGCAGCAGCTACACCTTGTACGGCAACACTATGATCCATCTTCTCAATTCAGTCAATTCTCCAAATCAATCACCCCAATAGCTCTCAGTGGAAGCACCAGATGTCGTGGTGAGAGTCTTTCTTGGAGAGGGTGGACCTCCTGACTGTAGTTGATCAGAGAAACGACCCAAAGGGAAAACAGATTGCTGCTGACGATGAGATCGCAAAATCTGGCTTCTTGCGTCCACCAATTACAAAACAAACACTCAATAAGTACTCAGGTACACAAACAGGTCTCTCAGGATTCAAACTAACTTTATTCAGTGTCTGCTGCACCATCAATTTCTTCAACTGTAGAAAAAACTCCGATGCGTTGTCGTAGCGAGAGCCTTTCCTTTGAGCAAGGGCGTACCTTCTGGCTGTGGCTAGCGATCAATGCACAGCAGAGCGACAAGTTTCCTGTAGATTTCTCTCTAACTTCCTCGATAACTAAGCACTTTCTTTCTCTCAGTAAAGGGTCAAGATAACTACACGAAAACGTTGGATGATCATGGGCACGACAAACGGGATATGTGATGACATGATCTCTCGGTAGTATTCCTCTCCGAAGTTTCTCACTACTAGGGCTTCGTACATGGCTTTGGGTCGACAGATGTGTCTTATCTCGCACTGGGTGTTAAAGTTTACAGGAGGGAGCTGATTTAGATCCATCCTTCGTTAGATGAGGATAAAGACGGTGAGGTCCCATTCTTGGCCGTAAGTGACAACAGGTAAGATCACAGGGACAGGCGAGAGCATAACTTGCGCGGTAGAGTTATGCCCGAAGGATCCTATCAGAAACTGTTGAAAGTGGACTCGTTCCATATACATCAGTTTAATCGAGAAAGGGTTTCGAAAAGGGAATCTGGGCGGTAAGTAGAGTCCTTCGTCCATCTCTCACAACATGTGTCTCCAACTACAAAGGTATCTCGATTCATAAAACTCTGATTCAATCTCATAGGATCACCACGATCTCCACACGAACAATCTCTTGGATTTTTCCCCAGGTCGAATGCCCCCACACAGGTCACTCCCCTTTGCTTAAAAGTTTCGAACCCAAAACAAGGATAGGTGCAAGCACCCTAACCAAGCAACCCAAGCCTCACGGACCGATGAGGTGGCACACATGCACATTGCATGTTTGGTGCCGTCATACTCATCCACGTGTGGGTCTTCTGGGTGAAAGGTTCAATGCATGCACCGTAACGTGTCTCAAAACCAGAGACTAGGCTAGACAGGTAGTCGACTCTACAGGTCAAGGATCGCACTTTGCCACGTTGAGTGCGAACCTAACAACCACATGACGTGGATACAACGTAGGTCGCTAAAGTCGTATCTACGCCTAGAATACTCCCCAAAGCAATACAAATGTCGCACTGGATACTTTTCAGCCAGCTGCCGCTAACAACTCGAGACCTAGAGTAGATATCGTTGCCGATACAACTCGGCAGAAAAACCAGCGAACTTTCACACATGATAGGTACAGATCTACAGCTCAATCTCCTCTCAAACTTGCCACGTAGGTAGGATACTAAAATCTCTACTTGCAGGTCAAATTTCAGGAAGATCTGACGGCTAGATCTCCTCCCACAATTAACACAAATCCACAGAAACTAACACGCACTTCCAATCTCAGATTCAGGACAGAAGCTTCTTCGACTAAATGAACCGTCCACTTCCACTCCAACTTCATGTGCTATCAAATCAGAAGGTAAACTCACTACACAGGAAATTTGAGTCGATTTGACCGTTCTGATCGTCCTCCATAAATCTGCAAACTCGCTGCTTCAGATTGACAGCTTTCTGCACCCCGTCGCCTTCAAATCGCCATTGCGCTCAATCCGCACAACATCCGGTGGTGAAATTTGTGGTCAGAGCTTCAGCAGCTGACAGACTACAAGCCCATGAAATCTGGTCTCAATCTGACGGCTCAATCACTCAAACCCCTTAATCTTACAATCGGAAGAGAAACTCTTGTACTCTCATCACTCTATGAACTTCAAATCGCCATAACGTATGCCCTGGACCTCCAAATCGAGTGAAATTTGTGGTCAGATTGGTCCTCCCGTCGAGAGCTCTCCGCCCATGCCCTCTGATCTTCCAAATCCCTCGTCAAAGTGCCCCGAACCTCCCAGAGCGCACACTTAGGTAGAAGACAAGTTATCTTCACTTTTGGGTGGACCAATGGGAAGCTAAAGGACTCAACCTTGTCCTTTTCTGCCCCATGGAGACCCCCAGCAGATAATAGTGCATTCTAAGCTCATAAGAGCAATGTTTTAGATCCCATTACACCACAACTTCTACAATTATGTGCAAAACGCACTTATACGCGTAATTTACATACTAACTGGTCCCACAACAGGACATTCACCCCCTCCAAAACTGCACATCCTCCGGTATGTGCCAACTTGTTATCCATAGTCATCATCGTATCCTTCATCGTGCTCTGAGTTGTCAGGTCCATCATCATCTTCCCTCGCATAAGGTCTGGATAGACGAGAATCAGACTCGAGAAGTTCATCGAAATCAAGAAATCCTTCACGTCTTCGGAAGACCTTGACCCTTTTACCAGCAATGGGTAACTTCAAGAGTGTACCATCCAATTCTCGCAAACCATATGTGGCGTTGTCGTGAACGACAACAACAACATAAGGACCAAACCAACGTCGTGCAAACTTCTTGATAGTGCTGTGTTGGTTATCCAAACTGTTGTCATATACTATGACCCAGTCACCTTCTCGGATCGGCTTCTTCCGCAGTCGATGTGTCTTGTCGAATCGCTCCTTGTTCTTCAACCTCGCCTCCTTGAGTTTGACCAATGCTTCTTCGAGGTCCTCCTCACGTCGCTCAAGCTGCTGAATTCGTAGTGTCAATAGTCCTTCCCTATCAGAACCATCCTCCCAAGGTAGACATACCCAAGTAGAAACGTCTCCTTCCGTTGGCATGATAGGTTTTTGACCAGTCATCAGTTCTGTAGGCATGTAACCAGTGACAGTACTATGAGTAGTTCTATCAGCCCACAACGCAAAAGGAAGAAGTCTAGGCCAGTCCCCATGACGCCCCTTGCACGCTTTCACTAATGCTTGGATGATTGGTGGGTGCCCTCGTTCACTTTTCCCATTCGCTTCCGGGTTCATCGAAGTGGTCAACTTCAATCGTATTCCATACCTGTTGAAGAACTCACGTGCTTCATCTGCATTCAACTCTCCTCTATCTGCACGGATTCTCTCCACGCTTCCATATCTAGAAACGATATCTTCTAGTATGAATCGACAGACAGGTTCAGTAGCTTTGGTGCGTAGAGCCCTCCCTTCTACAAAGTTAGATAGCTCTTCCCGAGCCAAAACTAAATGACGCATGCCCCAAATTCCTGGTGGCATGGCAACCAGATCCAAAACCCATTGGAAATGAATGGACAAGGGATATGTGGGTCTCAATCCATCCCTATACCGAATCTTGGATTGGAATTGACATTCAATGCATGACCCAACAAACTTCTCTACATCTCGATACAATCCTTTCCACCAATACCTCTCCTTGATCTTGGTAAAGGTTGCCCATGTACCTCGATGACCTGCCCATAAAGTATCATGAAATTGTTCGAGTACTTGTTTCTTGGTCTCTGCATCATCCACTACTCTCAAGGGTACTCCATCTCTCCTCTTTGGCCTCTTCCACAGATATCCATCTCGTAATAGATAGCCATAGGCCTGATGTCGTATCTCCTTGAAGACTTTCTCCGTCCATTCTTCATACTTCTGAAGAGTGCTTAGATAGCGTCCGATTTCTTTGAGCCTCCCACAGTAGAGTTCTTCCTTGAAAGGAAGAACACCATCCAAGCGACTCCGGTCCTCGCTTGATAGTTGTAGAACTTGCCCCTCCTCTGCATCATCTTCATCCATATCTTCCGCCTCCATATCTTCTTCTTGAGAGTACCTAGCTCTAGACAACATGTCTGCCATCGAGTTCATCTTCCCTGCTATGTGCCTCAACTCTGGATTCAACGACCTAATGTAAGCTATCCAACGTAACATAGCAATATCAGGCGTTGTGCAGTTTGCTATCATTCCCAACAGAGGTAAGCAATCAGTTTCAAGTAGTACATGTGCTCCAATGAGATACTCCTTCTCAGCTTTCATTGCAGTTACAACGCCCCATAGCTCTCGTTTGACTTGAGGGTATCTCCTTTGTCGATCCGAAAGTATGCGAGCACCAAATCTTGTTGCAAACCTCTTTTCCTCACCATCATCCTGCCCTATTGCCCAACCTATAGCGATAGGACTAGTATCAACAGTAACGACTATGGGCCTACCACAATCATAGCTCAACTGTCGTAGAACTGGTGGTGATTTCAATGCTTCTTTTAGTCGCACCATAGCGACCCTCTGCTCCTCACCCCAAGTGAACCTCCTTCGCTTCCTCAGCAACTCATACAACGGTTCAGACATGTGACCAAAATGAGGAATCCACACTCGATAGAACAAACAAGCTCCCAAGAATCTCCTAACCTCTGTGGTGTTGACACAATCTTTCATCCTCCCAATGGCATCAACCTTTGATGGGTTTGGACGTCGACCAAAAGCTCCACAAAGATGACCAACAACAACAATCTCTGGTACTCCAAAGCTCGACTTCTCTGCTGAAAGAGTGAGATTTACCTCCTCAAGCCTTGTTAAGATCATCTCCACATCGTGAATATGATCAACCACAAACCTTCGACATCCATCCTCAGTCAGCTTCTCATCTTTGTCTTCGATCGCACACCCTTTCATAGGAATATCATCTATGAAAGGTATGGTCTTCTCCGGAATGAATTCCCTCAAAATCCTATTCATTGCATTTTGCACATGCGCAACAGAGTTTGTCGCTCCTTGCGGTAATGTACACATCCTTACAAGCCCAAGCGGAGTACGCATGGTGGTGAGATCTCTGCTCTCCATTGCCAACTGGAACTGATCATACCCAGAGTATAAATCTCCAATCGAGTAGATAGCACGACCAGCAAAAGCTTCTGCAACTTCATCTACTATGGGTCCTGCTCCCATGTTTCGAATAGTCACCTTGTTAGCATGTTGCATGTCTTGGATGAACCTAAGAGCCCCTGACTTCTTAGGTACAGTAAACCACCGACTCGAGTAAGGTCCCATAGATGGCTCTAAAATACCCATGCGTATCTTCTCTTTCAACAATTCAACAAGCTTCGGCAACATAGCTCGTGGCACTGGTATAGGCTTCAAGTCCCAAGGCACATGTGGTACTGTGAAGATCACCATGGGTGCTACGACACTCGTATCTGCACATCCAACCTCTTCTGCACTGAAAGCAAAAGCCTTTCCATGCCTTCTCAACATCTCATGAAAACGCTTTCTCTCTTCCTCAGTGAGAAACTCACCCCCTCCAATCTGTAGTCGTTTGAGTGTCTCTTCTGTGAACCTGTGCCCTACTCTCTGTGAATCCCGCAGAACTGGTTCAGTCGATGCTCGTTCCACTTGCTTGTTAGAGTCTTCAGGTAGCTGAGTAGCCACTGGCTTCACTTTACGCGCCACCGTCTTGTATTTTGTATGAACCTGCGCTTCTTGGTGTTTCGTGGCTCTACTCCTTTCTAACTCCAACTCATGATCTCCTTTCATCTGAAGCTGAACCTTGTAGCCGTCCTCGACGAATCTTGTAATCTCCTCATGTAACTCACGTGAACGGATCGCGACTAATCCATTAACCAAAGAATCGGTGCTTATAAATGACAAAACTTCCTCAAGAGTATCTTCAAAGCCCTCTTCTTCATACACCCCGTTAATGAACTCCCGATCTAACAGAACTCCTTGAGTTTTGAAGAGATCTTCCTGCTTCTTCACACATCGTCTTTGTACACTATCCATCTCTTCTACCACTCGAAATCTATTTACACATGTTTCAGAAAACTGAGCAAACCCACATTTAAACATCTCTTCTTCATCTTCTGGCACTAGCGGAAGGCTCTTTCTCCTATCAACACTCCCATACTCCCGCTCTACAGGAGTGCTAACTAAAAATCCGAAAACTCTTTGTCAGTCCTTAAGGGACTGTCCCTCAGCTTCTCTCTGTTCCTTTCATGACCCGTACGTACAGTAAGAAACTGTACCGCTCTTGTACCATCTTGACTTCTGATACGAGCATAATGAGACCCATCGTCCATTACTTTCGTCTCCATCCTAGACGCAGTAATGTACGGTTGACCAAGGATCACAGGATAAGCAGCTACACTCTGAACAAAAAAGTTTTGTTCTATCTCAACATCTCCTATCCGAGTCTTGACAGCTGGACAAGCACCAAAAAGTTCACCTCTTTGGTTGTTAGCAGCACGAAGAACCCATCCATGTCCTGTGTCGATTGGCCACTTCCCCTTCTCGTAAACATTTTTGGACATGATGTTAATCTCCGAACCGTGATCCACCAACGCCACTATAGCCTCTGACAAGTTACCCAGTCGGACCCTTGTCTCTGTGGTTGCACGAGCCCAATATGCTCGAGAATAGTGACTCTCATGCTGCTTCTCGTCGCCATGTTCTGCAGCACAGTCTGAAACTCTTGCCTCTCTTCCATTCGACGCCTGTAGTACATGCTTTTGGGCAAATACGCGACCTAACTCTTCATCTTCTTCCCCAGTGATGTCAGTATCCAATGCTTTCACCATCACTGTATCCGCAGTCATCTGCCTCTTTCTCTTGATCACATCTATGATCAACTCATGAAAATCACGTTTAGCTATCCCTAAGGCCTCTCGCAAGGAAAATTCTATTTTTGCATCCAAAATTCTCTCTTCAAGAATCTCCTTCAAGTTGGTGCTGGTCTCGATATCAGACTGTAGTCTGTAGGTCGGTGCTTTACCTTTGCCCTTTGAAGAAGCTCCTTTGCCTTTCTCTCTCATCTCCGTGTCATAAATAGGAACATCAACCATAGGTTCAGACGTAGATGCCCCTTGAGACGTCGAAGGGATATCAGACGGTGATGTCTCTTGTTGCCCTCTCCTCTTCGTGGTTCTGGCTCTCCTTGTAGCCTCCTCCGGATCAGCAACATCATCATCACGTCTCCTTTTCTCTTCCACAATCGCATCTTGCCAGCTTACATGCTTCTCTTGCACCAAGTAAGCCTTGACACACCCTGCCTCTACAGGATCATCCCATCCAGTAATGCGACGAATTGCCTCCGCATCTCGCAACATTACTTCTCGTGGAACTTCAACTACATCGCTCTTAACAGCTGCTACAACTGGTACATCTACTTCAATCGCAAACGTTTCTGGCTCTATTGTGCGTATCGCCGTAGCTATACCAACCTGACCTCTCACCAAACTCTTCATTCCTCCCTTACCAAAGTTGGTATTCAACGGCGCACCAGTTTGGGCGAGATGAATCTTTCCGTCTCTAAAATTCACGACTCCGGTCCTGAGAGCTTCGGAAAACTCCTCACAATCTCGTCGTTGGTGTTCAGTACTGTCACACCAGATACATCTTCTAACAAAATTTCTGCTAGTTGAAGATGCATTGGTATCACCAGGACTTCGACTATGCTTTAGCTCTGCCATCTCTATCCTTAACTCTCTCAGACCCTTGACCAACTCATCGATTGCAGAATCTTCAATCTTGCTATTGGCAGGCTTGGGCAATGGAGCTAAAGAGACATCAGACCTCAAGGTTGCAGCTCTACCTCTTCCACGTTTTTGCTTCGTGAGAATAGTAACAGCTTCCTCTACCTTTCTCCAGTCTGTGCTCACTCCTCCTTCTTCTCCCTTGTCTGCTAGCATCAAGAAAAGCTTGTCCTCTAGATTTTCATCAGCAGCTTCTAGAAAAAGTTCAGTCTTCCTTAAGTCAAGCGTTGTCCTCTCGGATGGAGACAATTGACAGAACCGTTTCTCAAACTCACGCAGCAACTCATTTGGCGTCATCTCATTCCCCGGACGCTGCTCTATCCACTCCAAGAACGTTCTCTTGGTTACTCTATCCGCATCATCATCAAAAAATTCACTCTTCAACCTCTGCTCATACTCCTCCCAAGAACTCGTACGTGCGTCCTTCAGCTTTGTCACTTGATTACGGATCTCAGGTATCACAGCCAACTCAAAACTAGAAATCATCTCTGTCTCAGGCACACGATTTACCTCCATCTCACAAATATACTCCCGAACATACTTCGTGATGTTCCTTCCATCGAACCTCCCCAACTTTTTCACCACCGCTTGTAGAGCTCTTGTAGAATTCTGCTCCCCAACATCGCCTCCTTGTTGTTGTCTCAACAACATCGTCAATGCTCGAAGCAGATCGTCCGCTCCTCCTCCACTCGTCCCCATTGCTTCGGGAAGATTCATACTTGACGCTCCTCGGCAACAACTCACTCAACCACCTCAAAGCGTGCTCTCAGTGGAAGCACCAAATATGTCGTAGCGAGAGCCTTTCCTTTGAGCAAGGGCGTACCTTCTGGCTGTGGCTAGCGATCAATGCACAGCAGAGCGACAAGTTTCCTGTAGATTTCTCTCTAACTTCCTCGATAACTAAGCACTTTCTTTCTCTCAGTAAAGGGTCAAGATAACTACACGAAAACGTTGGATGATCATGGGCACGACAAACGGGATATGTGATGACATGATCTCTCGGTAGTATTCCTCTCCGAAGTTTCTCACTACTAGGGCTTCGTACATGGCTTTGGGTCGACAGATGTGTCTTATCTCGCACTGGGTGTTAAAGTTTACAGGAGGGAGCTGATTTAGATCCATCCTTCGTTAGATGAGGATAAAGACGGTGAGGTCCCATTCTTGGTCGTAAGTGACAACAGGTAAGATCACAGGGACAGGCGAGAGCATAACTTGCGCGGTAGAGTTATGCCCGAAGGATCCTATCAGAAACTGTTGAAAGTGGACTCGTTCCATATACATCAGTTTAATCGAGAAAGGGTTTCGAAAAGGGAATCTGGGCGGTAAGTAGAGTCCTTCGTCCATCTCTCACAACATGTGTCTCCAACTACAAAGGTATCTCGATTCATAAAACTCTGATTCAATCTCATAGGATCACCACGATCTCCACACGAACAATCTCTTGGATTTTTCCCCAGGTCGAATGCCCCCACACAGGTCACTCCCCTTTGCTTAAAAGTTTCGAACCCAAAACAAGGATAGGTGCAAGCACCCTAACCAAGCAACCCAAGCCTCACGGACCGATGAGGTGGCACACATGCACATCGCATGTTTGGTGCCGTCATACTCATCCACGTGTGGGTCTTCTGGGTGAAAGGTTCAATGCATGCACCGTAACGTGTCTCAAAACCAGAGACTAGACTAGACAGGTAGTCGACTCTACAGGTCAAGGATCGCACTTTGCCACGTTGAGTGCGAACCTAACAACCACATGACGTGGGTACAACGTAGGTCGCTAAAGTCGTATCTACGCCTAGAATACTCCCCAAAGCAATACAAATGTCGCACTGGATACTTTTCAGCCAGCTGCCGCTAACAACTCGAGACCTAGAGTAGATATCGTTGCCGATACAACTCGGCAGAAAAACCAGCGAACTTTCACACATGATAGGTACAGATCTACAGCTCAATCTCCTCTCAAACTTGCCACGTAGGTAGGATACTAAAATCTCTACTTGCAGGTCAAATTTCAGGAAGATCTGACGGCTAGATCTCCTCCCACAATTAACACAAATCCACAGAAACTAACACGCACTTCCAATCTCAGATTCAGGACAGAAGCTTCTTCGACTAAATGAACCGTCCACTTCCACTCCAACTTCATGTGCTATCAAATCAGAAGGTAAACTCACTACACAGGAAATTTGAGTCGATTTGACCGTTCTGATCGTCCTCCATAAATCTGCAAACTCGCTGCTTCAGATTGACAGCTTTCTGCACCCCGTCGCCTTCAAATCGCCATTGCGCTCAATCCGCACAACATCCGGTGGTGAAATTTGTGGTCAGAGCTTCAGCAGCTGACAGACTACAAGCCCATGAAATCTGGTCTCAATCTGACGGCTCAATCACTCAAACCCCTTAATCTTACAATCGGAAGAGAAACTCTTGTACTCTCATCACTCTATGAACTTCAAATCGCCATAACGTATGCCCTGGACCTCCAAATCGAGTGAAATTTGTGGTCAGATTGGTCCTCCCGTCGAGAGCTCTCCGCCCATGCCCTCTGATCTTCCAAATCCCTCGTCAAAGTGCCCCGAACCTCCCAGAGCGCACACTTAGGTAGAAGACAAGTTATCTTCACTTTTGGGTGGACCAATGGGAAGCTAAAGGACTCAACCTTGTCCTTTTCTGCCCCATGGAGACCCCCAGCAGATAATAGTGCATTCTAAGCTCATAAGAGCAATGTTTTAGATCCCATTACACCACAACTTCTACAATTATGTGCAAAACGCACTTATACGCGTAATTTACATACTAACTGGTCCCACAACAGGACAGCGTCTCTCCCTTTGTCTCTCAGTTCTCTGCCAAAGATCATCAAATTCACCTCAAACCCGATCCAGTAGGTAAAATTCAGACCCCTAACTCTTATACCCCTCCTTGCGTCAACTTCTCAACTGAAAAACTCAGAGATTTGATTCAGCGAAGATCAAAATCTCTCACAGATCACCAAACTGATCTCCTTTCAATAGACTACCTCCTGAAAGTTATTTATTTCCAAAACAGTTTATTAGACAAAGCTCAAGCTTTAAAACACTGCGCCTCTCCTTGCAACGACCTCCCAACTCAGATTTCTCAGAAATTTGATCTATCCTCCTCCCAAGCTTTTTCTGCGCGTCTCGATGGCTTCTCCTTCTGCTCTCAGTAAAAAAGTCTCTCTTCTCCCGCGGCCGAAGGTTAATTAACCTAAAAGATAAGTCTCCAGCTAAGCTGCCCCCTGCTGTCCTTATAAGTAGAAATACTTATCACAAGCAGGCCCCTAGCTAAGCTGCCCCCTGCTGTCCTTACGTACAGAACCTTAATTACTAAACCAGCTCCTTTTTTAATAAAAGCTTCACTGCTGTCTTTACAAAGCTAACTCTTTCATTATTAAAGACCTCACATCTTTCTTTGCCATTGCTAAGCTGACTCGATGATTAATCAACTGATCAGCAAAAGTTTCTCGTGCACTTGATGTCATCTTGATGCCACCCTGAATATACTACAAGCCATCCAATATAGGTCGGAGCACCAACACTTATGAGGCTGCCCACAGGACTTACAGCCCCCCCTCATATGCGCATCAAATATCTCCCATAGTATATTCAAGATGGCATGCGGAGGCTTAGGCTAGGAAGCCCACGATTAAGAGAGATATCGGTCTCCCGCCCCTAGATATGTAGGACGTGACTGCATATCCAACATAGACTCCCTTCCAGGAGACCAACATGTCGGAATAGGAACCAGAGGCCCGGGGGCATTGATCTTGAGACCACTTCCCTCCTAGGGAGGTGCCCTATCACTTGAATGGCCTTTGGTTCCATCAAGAATGTAAAATTTTCTATACATATGTTTTCCTGAAGAAATTTTTCTTTAAAGTCTTTACTAACCTTTCCTACACTAACTTCTCTATACAACTCCGTTTTTAATGAACAAGGAGTCAAAACTATAGTATTCATGAACACTTACACACTCATGCTATCAGATTCAGAGTTGGAGTCACAAGCCAGAATCGACGGATTTCTCTCTTTCGCATATTTCTCAGTCTAAAACCCGTGCTAACTATTACTTAAACCACTTTCTGTCAAAACTAGAAGCACGAGGTCGCTCTCCTCGTCGAGCTCTGCATTCTGGAAACTTTCACCCTCGTTCAGGGTGATATTTCAACCCAAGCTAAGGGACAGCTTGCCAAGCATAGCTCCAACTTAGCTCCTGCCCAGCTTGATAAGCTAGGGCGCAGCTCTCTGAGCAAACGCTGGTTGAGTTTCTTCTGAAGCTCCGTTTCATCATCTTGAACCCACGCACTATGACAATATTCTGTTCAATTTCTGACTGTTCGGACAAACCATGAGCGAAACAGGTAGACCTTGAGACTCTCCTATTTGTAGAAGTAAGGGTTTTTAGAACCTACTCTTGTAGAGCAGGAGGACAGGAGTGAAGGATTAAAGATCCCGCTTGAGCAGCCCAAGGGATCACAGGAGACTAATGAGGAGGTTGCTCGAGGTTCTGAGAATGTATATAGAGTACCAAGTTGGAGATCTGGTTGTTGAGTTTGAGTCGTGAGGATTGGAATGAGTTTACACGAGTGGAAGATCTGACTGAAAAGAGTAGGAGGCAGGTGGAGAAACGTATAGCTGATTTGCGCTGTGTAGGAGCTCTCGAGGAAAATGAAGTGATTTCTGGTGTGTATCAAGAGTTTATCAATGTACAATCTTTTGTTCGTTGGCTAGATGAAGTAGATAGGATGGAAGGACAGTTGGGAGGTAGGGTGGTGATCCCCATCCATTCTCCTGAAGTCTAGAGTAGATTGTCTCGTACTTGCAATATCGTCCTCATCCGAGACTGAGAATGAATGGAAGGATGCAGTTTGCTGGTGTGGTTCTCGTCGGGACGCAGAAGTACACGCCAAATATAAAGCTGTAGCGAGGAAGGTGAAGCCTGTCGCAACCCAATTGCTTGTTGATTTGCAAGAGCAGATGGAGTCAACCGCCACTGAGCCTGTACTTAGAGATCCTGTAACACACAAGAAAACCAAAAGATGCTCGAAATCCACAAAGATGCAAGTAAAGATCATCCAAAAGTAGTAAACATGTGATAAAGGTGATTCTTTATGGTTGTCTTTTATTCTCACGAGCAGAAATCAGTCTCGGTAGAGATCAAACTTAGGTCTATCCAACAAAACAGAGTTGACAATCTTGACAAATAACATAACAGATACTAAACAGGTCAAGGACCTCAAGAAATAGGTGAACAACAGAGAAAACAGAGCCATGGACGGAAATATCACATGAGGATGTACTGCTGAAGTGCTACTAGGTAGCCTCTAACACCATAAACGTTAAGTGTCTTCACACTAAGTTATTTCTACTACTACTGCTCTCGGAAAATTATGGCGAAGAAGACTCTTCTTCCGCCGAAGTACCAGATTGAACTTCTTCCTAAGTGTTCCACCAAAGAACAACTTCCTCCGAAGTCAACTTCGCCCAAAAACGTCTTCGTAGCAAACTAACCTCGCAGATGCTGGTCTATTCTCAGTCCTGGCCGTAAACGTCTTACTCTGTATTTCAAATGTCGACAGCAAATCCTTCGACACCCAGACTAATCTCTACCACAACAAACTACGATATTTCGTAGGTAAATCCTCGAAGATGACAAATACACAATGGCTCCGTAAACTCAGGAAATAGAAAATGTAAAATAACAAACACATAGAGGTGCTGAACACGAACAACACAACTTTTATATACAGATTTCCTGAAAGATGACGGATCTTCTTCCTAAGAAGTCGGACGTCCTTCTGGTCCGTCGGATGAAGCTACTGTGCCTGAAACGACACCAGTTCCTATCGATTACTCCCTAGCTATCTCACTAACTGAGAACTCAACAGTCGCTCTAACCTCACGGACCTCTCTAACTACCAGTTGTCCTAGTCTAGCTACTCGGTTCTTCGCCGAAGAACCTCTACATCTGCAGCTACAAACTCCTCTCTAATATCTCGGAGAAGCGTCAGCTCCGAAGTATCCAAATCAGTGGCGAAGTAGTTCTTCAGCGTAGGTTCGACACTACTCCGAAGTTGAGCTGTCTGTTCCTCGTTCCTCATACATCGCCGCTTCAGATCTTCAATCTTCCTTTGTCATCTCCGTGACAACATCTTGGTTCCTATCCCGCTGAAGTCGCATCTCATTCAGCTCCTTCTTCGTCAGCGAAAGAACCTTCTCGTGTTCTTTCCTTTGTTCCAACTTCTGCCGAAGAAGCTCCTCGCGCTCCAAAGTCAGACTCTTGATTTCTTCGTCCTTTGTCTTGATCTCCTTCTTCGCCTGAAGAATTCTTGCTCGTAAAGTCTCTTTCTCCTGTATCCAATTTCCTCGGCCGAAGTTCATCGTCTGAACTAACTCCGCTAAGTTCAACTTCGCCCTACGACTTCCTCGTAGACTCCCTTGTTACTCTCTAAAGCAAAGAGCAATGATACAACGACATCATGTAGATACTTCGTCGAAGAACTCAGTTGTTCGATTGCTTCCATCGTCGATGAAGAAGTAGAGGTCTTCGGTGTATCCTCGTCCTTCTTCTCCTCCTGAGGGTATCTTCTTCCTCAGTGTCAGCTTCAGCTTCCTCTTCTTCGGTACAGGTTGTCCTCGTCATCTTCATCTTCTTCCGAGATTTCTGTACCGACCTCGGAGTCTCCTCTACAGTCTTCTTCCTTCCACTACGTCTTATCGGCGGCGGAGGTACCTCAACCACATCGTCATCCTCGGCTTGGGGTGTTGTCTCGGTAGCTTTGGCTGGAACCGCCTCTGAAGTAGACGCTGCCTGATTCCTCGCTTCATCGGCCGCCGCATCTTCGGCTGCTACTTGAAGAACCTCTCCAATTGCACATCTCTAACTGGAGTCAGTACAACTTTGAATTGTTCTTCGGCTGCTGCGGTGAAGCCCAACTTCTTCTGATCAGCTTCCGATAAGTATCCCATTCCCATGTAGAAAACTGAGACGAAGGCTCCAATGTAAACCAAATCTTTGGTTGCCAAGAGCTTCTTCACATGCTGATGCATGATCCTCGCCCAATGTGCTCTTTTCTCATTGAAGAGCTGCTCGATGAAATTGATCTACCAATTCGACATGTACGTCGTTCTTCTTGGCCTGAAGATCGTCATAATCACATCTGCAACCTCCCTCTTCTTCGGATCGCAATAATCGCACGTTCTGTAACCGTTCCTCCCCTGAGGTAATTCCTTGAAGAGATTGGGGAAGTTCTTCACTACTTCGGACAAAGCAGCCGCCGAAGTACTGTCAAAAAGAAGGTCGCCCTCCTTATCTGCATCGTCTATCCTTAGGACGCGACTCCATTGTCCTTCGGTCCAATTGCTCGATCTCCCATACGAATCATCGACCGGATGCTCTTTGCAAACCTTCAATTCGCACACTAGCTTTGAAGAAACCATTCTCCACCAAAGAAGTAAGAGGAATGTCAATCCCATCTCCTCCAACTCCTTCTCATAGCGATGAAGTCCCGCTCGATGACTTCTAGTGCGCGGAGCCTCGGATGTCTAGATGTCTGCATCCCTCTCATATGCCGAAGACTAGCTACAACGAGGATACGAAGAAGATCGCTTCTTCACCACTAACTGAGTTCTTCGTCAGTAACTCTCTCCTCGTTGCAAACGGATTCTTTGTCGTTCGTGGATAAACTGCTTCTTCGTCAGTAATACTTAGTCGATCAAAAAATGCAACACGCTCCGCTCCTGCTATCGCTCTGGAACAATAAGATAATAAGACAAATAGGTTTGTTACTCGACTTATATCTCGTGGTAACTTTTCCACACGTGCCGAAGTTAGGTTTTTCCTCCTTCTTGACTTCGGCTCTTTGGCGCTCGCAGTGCGGTAATGTTCTTCCTCTCCAACTGCAGTGCATCTTTGATTTGTTGTAACTTCGTCGTTCAACCTCCGGTTGCCTCGCAGAACATATCGTTAGAAAGCTCTTCGTCCGAGGAATTCAACTAAGAGGAAATCATATCTCAAATGTCTTCATGGATTCGATAGATTCCTCCAGAATAGAGATTCTTCACTAAACTTCTAATTAACTATTCTACTCATATCTTTTATCTTCTATCATCTATTCTTCTTATTTACTTTACAACTAATCAGTTAATAAACAAAAACGAAAAAACAAGGCTTCACAGATCCTGCACAAATAAGGCATCAGTTTACTCAGGAAACACTCGAACAACTCCAGATAGGAGGGGGTGGTTTCTGACTGAAGTAGAGAAGAAGACTTTTGAACAGATGATTGTCAGTTATGGTAGAGCATTTTCTTTTTCAGCTGAGGAGATTGGTTGTGTGGATCTTAGTGTGATAGCTCCGATGGTTATCTTCACTGTACCTCATGTGCCTTGGGACTTGAAGTCAATTCTAGTCCCTCGTGCGTACTTGCTGCCAAAGCTCATTGAGCTATTGAAGGAGAAGATGCAGATGAGTATCCTTGAACCATCCATGCCTCTGTACTCTAGCCGATGGTTCACGGTGCCTAAGAAGTCAAGGGCTTTGCGCTTTATCCAAGACTTGCAGCCTGCTAACAACATCATGATTCAGAACATGGGAACAGGACCTATGGTTGATGAGGTAGATGAGGCGTTTGCTGGGAGGTCTGTCTATTCTATCGAAGATTTTTTTTTGGGTTATGATCATTTTCAACTTGCCTTGGAGAGTAGAGACCTGACTACCATGCGCACACCTTTGGGATTGATGCGGATGTGCACTCTTCCTCAGGGAGCAACAAATTCAGTAGCACACATGCAGAACGTGATGCATAAGATGTTGCGAGAGTTTATACTTGAGATCACTATCCCATTTCTTGATGACATTCCCATGAAAGGCTGTCCGGTGGAAGACAAGGATGAGACTGTGACTTCCAATGATTGCAAGAAGTTTATTGCTGATCATATTCAAGACGTGGACAGGATTCTAACACGTATGGAGGAGGTACATCTCACTTTATTAGGTACTAAGTCTCATTTTGGGATGTCAGAGGTTATGGTGGTTGGTCATTTGTGTGGTACATTTGGAAGAAGATCAAACCTAGAGAAGGTAGATGCTATAGCAAGGATAGCATACTGTACCAATATCATTGAGGTTCGATGTTTCTTGGGAGCTTGTGTGTTTTTTCGCGTGAGTATTCCTCATTATGCACACATTGCCGAGCCTTTGTATGCGCTTTTGAGAAAAGAGAAGAGGTTTACTTGACTGCGAGAACATCATGAGACGATAGAACGGCTAAAGGAGATTTTGAAGTCTCCACCCATATTGAGAAGACTTAACTATCAGAGATGAAGGCCTGTGATACTAACTGTAGACACGAGTCCAAAGGCGATTGGATGAGCAGTTAGTCAGGAAGATGCATATGATGTGCGGCTGTTTCTAGATTTGGAGCCCGAATCTTGACAGACGGACAACGTAACTATCCTCAAGTAAAATGTGAACTATGAGGAGTTGTTACTGCTATGAAGGTAGATCGGGAGTTCTTGATTGGCGCATGTGGTTTTAGAAACAGATTGTTTGCCTTTGCTTGGTATGATAGCAAACTGCAATACTCCAAACATAGCAATGTTGAGATCGATTGCTTACATCCGGAGTTTGAACCCTGAGTTGAAACACATTGTCGAGAAAGAGAATCCAATTGTAGACATGTTGTCTAGAGCTCGTTACACAGATGAGGATGAGATGTTTGCAGAGGTGGAAGTCGAAGAGAACAGAGATGTTTGGTGCCAAGTTGGTCAGCAGACTTCAGACTTGGGACCACTGCCGTTCAACGAGGAGTTCTACTCGGAGAAGTTCCGTGATATTGGGTTCTATCTGAGTTCATTATGTAGAAGAGAAGGATGGAGTAATGCAGAGTTCAAGGAGATCAGACGGAAAGCATATGGTTATCTTCTACGTGAAGGTTTTCTATGAAAACGTCCGAAAAGAAGAGACGAAATGCTTACTAGGGTGGTGGATGATCAACCGACGAAGCTTAATCTGCTGAAAGAGTTTCATGACATCTTGTGGGTTGGACATTGTGGAGTCTGGGCTACTTACACGAAGATGAAAGAGCGATACTGGTGAAAGGGTTTGTATCGAGACGCGGTGGACTTTGTTGGATCGTGTCTGCACTGCTGTTCTATTCTAAGATCTGTTACAGAGATAGGCTTGTACCTACCTATCCACCTAGTATCCATTTTCAGTGGGTTCTTGATCTTGTGATGATGCCACCGGGGTTATGAGAGATGCGTTACTTGGTGTTGGCTCGAGATAATCTCTCCAACTATATGGAGGGACGAGCATTACGAACAAAGACTACAGAAAATATATGCAGGTTCGTGCTTGAAGATATTGTCTGTCGTTATGGATCTGTTGGGAGATTATGGGCAGATAGAGACGAGTTAAGAGGTGCAAAAGTGAGGAGTTTTTTGCTCGTTATGGAGTAAAGCTTCGACTTACTACTGCCATGAATCCAGAAGGTATCGGTAAGAGTGAACGAGGACACCCTTCTATAGTTCACGCTGTAGTGAAAGCATGCGATGGTAAGCCTAGAGAATGACCGAGATTACTTTCATTTGCTTTGTGGACTGATAGAACTACATATTGTACCATGATTGGCTATATGCCGGTTGAGCTTATGTTGGGGCAGAAACTGATCATGCCTGCTGAGGAGGACTTTCCTACGTGGGCTACGCTACCGGGAAGATGAGATAGATCATTCTTCACTCCTTGCTTTACGCATCAGGCAGTTGGAACGAAGAGAAGAGGATCTTGCTGATGCACAGGAGAGGTTGAAGGTGGCTCGAGTTAGAAACAAGGAACGTTTTGACAAGACTCACCGACTATGATTAAAGCCGATATGTTGTGGTGATTGGGTTCTGGTGTATGACAGCACGTTGGAGAATCAGCATTCTACACTTTGTAAGTTCTCTCGAAGATGGTTTGGATCTTATGTTGTACTAGATGTTTATGAAAATGCCACTTATGGCTTACGAGAGCTAGATGGTACTCCTTTGAAGCTATATATGGCTAGCAAACGTGTGAAACTATTCAAAAGACGTAGAGGGTCAGTCGAGTTATTCAACTTTCTGGAGTCAGAACAGAGGACAACAAGAGACGAAGACATCTCGGCTACTGAAGAGACTGAGACGAAGGAGAGTGACAATGATGAAGAGCAGATGGAAGAATGAAGAGGTTGGCACATGTCGGAGGATGTGCAGGTTTGGAGGGGGATAATGTCGTAGTGCATGGCGTTCAAGATGCAGAAACAGAGCTTCAAAAGGCACTCGATTAGCTTTGCTTAAGAAGCTACACCCTAGCTTATCAAGCTAGGCATGAGTTAAGCTAGGGCTATACTCAACAAGCTACCCCTTAGCTTGGGTTGAAATATCACTCTAAAGGGGGTGGAAGTTTCTAGAATGCAAGTTCACCGAGAAGAGCGACTTCATACTTCCAGTTTTGACAGAAAGTGTTTTAAGTGGTAGTTAGTACGGGTTGTAGACTAACAAATATACGAAAGAGAGAAATCCGTTGATTTTGGCTCGTGATTCGAACTCAAAATCTGATAGCGTGAGTGTGTAGGTGTTCACAAGTACTATAGTTTTGACTCCTTATTTGTAGAAAACGGAGTTGTATAGAGAAGTTAGCGTAGGAAAGACTAGTAAAGACTTTACAGAAAAACTTCCTTAGGAAAACATGTATACAATATTTTCAACCCTTTTGAACGGAACCAAAGGCCATTCCAATGATAGGGCGCCTGCCTAGGGAGGAAGAGGTCTCAGGATCAAATCCCCCTGGCCTAGGGTTCCTATTCCGGCATGTTGACCTCTTGGATGGGAGTCTATGTTGGGTATGTAGCCACGTCCTGCATATCTGAAGACCGATATCTCTCTTAATCGTGGGCTTCTTGACCTAAGCCTCCGCATGCCACCGTGAATATACCATAAGAGATTCTTGATGCACATATGAGAGAGCTGTAAGTCATGTGGGGCAGCCCTATAAGTGTATGAGCTTCGACCTACATCGGATGGCTTGTGATATATTCAAGGTGGCATCAAGGGCACGGAAAACTTTTGTCAATCTGTTAATTAATCATCGAGTCGGCTTAGTAATGATGGAGAAAGTTGTGAAGTCTCCATGCGTGAAGGAGTCTGCTTTACAAAGATAGTAGTGTGCTTTTATTTAAAAAAAGGGCCAGCTTTGCAAGAGAAGATCTGTACGTTGTCGTGTCGTGGACCAGCTCCTATCTGAAATTCAAACTTCGATGCTTGTCGCTCCAAAGACACTCATGAGAAGACAAGCTAAGCTCTAGCTTATGGGTTTTTGGCACCATTTTGGATCTCCACTTTCATCGCATCAGTGGATACAGCTCCTTGTCAGCACTCTATAGGCACTTCGTCTACTTCGTTTGGACACCTAGTGGAGAAGTTACAAGATTCGAAAGATGAAAAAAACAAGCTAGGCCCCAGCTTATAGACTTTTGGCACCATTTCGGATCTTCGCTTCATTGCATCAGTGGATAGAGCTCCTTGTCAACATTCCATAGGCACTTTGTCTACTTCATTTGGACGCCTAGTGGAGAAGTTACAAGACTCGAAAGATGAAAAAAACAAGCTAGACCCCAACTTACGAGCTTTTGGCACAACTTTGGATCTTCACTTTTATCGGATAGACGGGTAGAGCTCATTGTTAGCTTTCCATGGGCATCTTGTTTACTTCGTTTGGACATCTAGTGAAGAAGTTATACGATTCAAAAGAAGACAAAATCAAGCTAGACCCTAGTTACTTGTTGACTGGGTATTTGAGGCTTCAGGCGTTATATCAAAGACGCAAGGGGCCTACTTCAATTAATTCAGAGAGAACTTCGTACGTACAAAGACTGTGACAAGGGAGCAGCTTCGGGACTAGCTTGCGTCTTTGACCTGTCAACGGACGGTTCGGGAGATTTAGGAGTCAAATGCAAGCACGCAAGGCGTCGTTGGGTTCAGATCTGTGCAGGCTACGCATTGGTTCAAACGGTTTGGGAAGAGACGGATCGGGGAGTGCGTATTGAGTGAAATTGAGATGCAGGAAGCAGATTTAAGAATTTCAGTTACCTGTGAAGGAGAGTTGGACCGCTCGGGTCGTTCCGGAGTCCAAACTTGCTGTCCTTTGATCCATCGGGATCAAAACCCCGAGTTCTACAGGAAATTGAAGACGGTACGAGTTTTCATCGGGCGGTTTGGGAGTTCTGAGTGAAATTGGCTCGCAGGGAAACGCTTACATCATATTTTCGTTCGCCTGCGACCTGAGATTGGGTTGTTCTTCACGATCAGTGAGCCAAGCTCTTTGTTCTTGGTGCCTATGCGATCAGGGAGTCTTCATCTACTCATAGGAGAAGATTGTGTGTGGATTGGATTGTTGGTTTGGGTGTGGTGAGCGAGTTTGAGCCGCAGGGAGCCGATTTACGTCAGTTTTTTGCAATCTGTGACCAAATTTCTCGAGTGGTTTTGCAAGGGGAACTCCAAATGACTTGTTTGGAGTCTTGTTGGGTTCAAGGTAGCTAGATCTACCTACCAGAGAAGACGGATATCAGTTTAGACGATCCGTTTCTGCGATGTGTGCGGTTTTAAGCCGCAAGGAGGAGTTTTTGAAGGTTCGGTCATCTGCGATAAAAAATCGGCGATATCTCGACTATCGGTAGTCGGATCTGAAGGTTTCTTGAGCCAAAGGAGTCAGGGAAGGAGACCCTATCAACATTTGAAGATTTTTTGGCGAAAGGAGAAAGTTCTCAAATACGTCTTTTTCGATTCCTTCGCTACGGGTTTCGTCCTTTTGAGTTCGTTAGGGACTTAGTTGGTTGTGTATGGCTTGTGGTAGCTATCTTTAGCCAAGAACTAGTGAGTGGATGTGGTTTGGACTTGGGTTTCAATCGTATGATACTAGTACAACTCTTTTTGTTAGCAAAGAGAAGTTTCTCTTGCTTTGAGCTACGCTTCGATGGTTTCGGGCTAGGGTTGTGATTCAGGGGTTTGTTTTAAGGCTTTTGAAGTAGTTTTCAGACCGCTCTGGTCTTTTCCTCATTTTGTGCTCTTAGGAGAAAGAAACGGCAGTGTACATACATTTGGAGTTGGTATATATTGCGCATTCGTTTTCGTGGTTTTTCTTCTCTGTCTTGTCTCTGTTCGGCACACAGCATCTCCACAGCCAGGAACCTCACGTTTTCCTGGACATCCTTCACGCAATATCCGACACGATAACGTTAGGACAGTAAGGGGCAGCTTAGTTGAGGCCTTGCTTCTGATAAGTGACTACGCTTATAAGTATAAGGACAGCAAGGAGTAGCTTAGCTGGGGCCTTAACTTTTAGGTTGAATATCTACGACGGCTTGGGATCGCAGACACTTTTCAAGGGATTTTTTACAGAGATTTATAGAGAGCTGAGGTAGAAGGAGGAGGATTAGGGTTCAGAGCGAAGGACGCGCAAGAGAAGCTCAGAGGTCGGAGAGATCAATATCTCTGACAGAAATGAATTGGTGAACTGGGTGATTGTTGCAGAGGGACGGACAAGTGTTTTGGGAGCTGAGACTTTTCTATCTAGTTTGGAGATAGAACTACCTTCTGAACGGATAGGAGGCTGTTTTATTGAAGGAGATCGTTTTGATAATCTGCATAGAGGCTTTTAGGTAGTGGTTGGATCAAATTCTTGACAGTTTTCAGTTGGGGAGGTCGACGCAGAGAGAGGATTAAGAGTTTGGGGTCTGAATTTCACCAACTAGTCTAGGATTGAAGTGAATTTGACGAAAGGAGAACATTATTTGAGTGGGGGAGGAGGACGGAGACTGAGAAGGTTGGAGTTTTGAGAAATTTTTGTTGCGAGATTGCTGCAAGCAGGAATACAAGGCGTGGGAGTTCATATCTCTTCTATTGTTGTGTTTCATGGCGAATCGATCTTCTGGTGAATGAGAATTGATTCTGTTGAGCAGTAATAGATTGTCAGACAGAGTTGGAGATAGTGAGAGGCCTTGGCTGTTGAGGTCCACCTGTTTGGCACTTGTCTTTGCATTCAATCTCTGTTCATATCTCCTGATTTATCACAGTCAGAAGGCTCGCCCTTCATGAGAAGGACTCTCCTAGATAGCACGCTGTCGTGATGTGAATCATTTCACATAGTGAATAATTCACCTCTCTGTCAAGAGTTGATCTCTCTGAGTGAAGTTAAGACGTCGAAGAAGTCGATTCTGGAGGTTGTGAGCATTGACGGCTACGTGTTACACTTGTACTTCGACACTTGAGAGTTAGTAGTCATTGAAGTTAACTAAATATTACTCCTAGTCCATTATGCATATGTTAACATTGTTGTGTTATATGTTTTGAATCCTAGTAGGTTGATAGTATGTTATTTATCTTGTTCAAGCATTTGTATGCTTGTGCAAGTGAATTCATACTTATCTTTGATATTTAAAGTACATAACTTAGGTTTATCATGTTGATAGAGTTTAAGCTCATGGGTGTATTTACTTATCGCTCATGCATGCTTTTTAATTGGTTTAAGTTATCTTTCAAGATTGCGTGTTATTTTAGGTAGTTTAAGATTTGCGTTGGCACTTTAGGGGGCTAAGAGTTTAGTTACCACGTGGATTAGGGCACTAAAGGGCAGCCAAGTGGAGCTATGCACTCCCATTGGTTCATTTTTTATCTTTTGTAAAACTCTAAACTTAAAAGCAGAGGTCTTAATAGGAGTTCGAGCATCTGGTAAGGACACTGAAATCTGAGAGCACAAGAAGATAGAGCTCGTTGTGCCAATCACTATCAGTGAAATTCTTGATCGATTTGAAGCAATAAAGAAGGAGTTATGCCAAATTGAAGTTCAGATTGTGCTAGAATTGCATCACTTTTGTTGATTTTGGAGTTTTCAGTGTCAATTGCAGCTGAATTGAGGAAATTGCTTCAAACTTTTGTGGTTGTGTTCACCATCAGCAGGGCTATGACTGTCCTAAAGTTTCAAGTCATTTGAGTGAATGAGTGAGTAATGCAGGGTGATCATTGAAGCAGAAGGGGTCTGAAAAGCTCTCAATCTAGAGCAGTAACTTCAGAGAGAGAGATTAGAAGAATCGTGTATAACCACTAGGTCCAACTTCACAAGGGTGTTCAGCAAGCTGTGAACTCCAAATCCTATAAGAATCTTCAAAAGTGATCTAGCCAATTCTTTGTTCTAGATCGAATAGCCATCTGGGTGTCAAAAATTATCATAATTTCTTACTCATCATGTTTTTTCCATGTCTTTGTGCTACAATTTGATCTCAAGTTGAAACTTCGTGTGTGTGCTCAGTAGGACCTCTTTTACATGTAGGAGAATTTTATCATAGTTTTCCTCTCCATGAGCGTTAAAGTTCACCGCTTGATCTTATTACTACTAGTTAAGCCTGAACTTTGCTTCCTGAACATATTAGGGGTTCCTACAGACCTGTAAAGAGTGTCTATAGGGTCCCGTTGTAACCTGAAAAGCCTATCCCTTGAGTACACCAGCCACGGCTAGAAACCCAGTGCTTCCTTGAGTAGGAGTATCAGAATCTTCCAATCAAATCACAGCCAGAAGGTTCCACCCTTCTCAAGAAAACTCTCACCTTGACAACGCGGTAAGACACTACTCTTCTCGTCTTTCATGATGGAAGATCTCTTCCCACTGCAGGAGCGGTCCTCTTTGTTGCGCTTCCTCGAGTCGCAGTTGGAATATCAATCCATACTTCAGCTTCTGGAGTCTTTGGAAGACTCCTTGTAGTCGTAGAAGCTGTCTTCTATGCGATCTTGGTGCTCAATGTCTCCTCCTATAAATCCAAGCCTGATCCAAAGTGGATGGTCGGGAAAGAGGCGCTCCTCCTAAACACACTGCTAGGTCCCATCTTCCTTGATGGTGATGCGTCTTCCTATCGCTGGAGTTGTCTTCTCGCACCAGAAGCATCTTCTGATGAGTGTCCAATCTTGTCTGAGACACTAAAGTGGGAGGGGGAGACACGGCTGCTGCTCGGTCTTCTTCTCACGAGGTCTCTTCCTTCACCTCGCACTGTCCTATTGGTCCATATCTCACCAACTGATCTTTTGTCAGATCCCTCTTGGACACGTACAAGTAGTAGAAGAACGGGGTGAGGTGCCCTCTGCTGGGATGCCCAAGTACACCAACTATGTCTAGATGTAAACGTGGAAGAAGGCACCACAGTTGACGACCTCTCTTGCTCAAACTGCTTCCAGAAACTCCATGTCGAGATTTCCAAGATACCTCACTTTCTACGCTTTTTCCTTTCTTCTCCTCGAACTTGTGTCCTATCATTGCAAGATCTCTCAAACTCTTCTCTCTTGAAGCTCGATCCATCTGTTGGTTAGTGTCTTCCGGCAAAGGGCTAGCAACTGGCTTTATCTTCTTATCCACTATCTTGTACCGTATCTCAACTCGAACCTCCGGTGCACGACATGATTCGATCACCGAATAGACCTCCCTTGAATGAATCTGCACAACCTTATCCATGTCCTCTCATCCAATAGACATGATCTCTCGCAAAGGATCTTCCAACCCATCCTCTTCATAGTGGAGAAATTATAGGACTCGAAAGATGGGGACAACAAGCTAGGCCCCAACTTATAAGCTTTTGGCGCAACTTCAGATCTTCCCTTTCATCGCATCAATGGGTAAAGCTCATTGTCAGCTTTTCATAGGTACCTTGTTTACTTCGTTGGATGTCTAGTGAAGAAGTTATGTGACTCGAAAGAAGGAAAAATCAAGCTAGGCCCTAGTTTACTTGCTGATTGGGTATTTGAGGCTTCAGGCGTTATATCAAACACGCAAGGGGCCAGCTTCATTATTATCACAGAGAACTTCATACGTACAGAGACTGACGCAAAGGGGCAGCTTAGGGGCTAGCTTGTGCCTGCGATCTGTCGGTGGACGGTTTGGAGATTTAGGAAGTCTAGAACATTGGGTTCAGGTCTCAGCAGGCTACGCACAGGTTAAGACGGTTTGGGAAGAGATGGATCAGGGGGTGTGTACTGAGAGAAATTGAGACGCAGGAGGAGATTTGAGGATTTCAGTTACATGTGAAGGAGAGTTGGACCGTTCGGACTGTTCCGGAGTCTAAACTAACTGTCCTTGGATCCATCGAGATCAAAACACAGAGTTCTACAAGAAATTGAAGTCGATACAGCAGTTCAGGAATTTTGAGTGAAATTGGCTCACACAGAAGCGTTTATGTCAGATTTTCGTTCCTCTGTGGCTTGAGATTGGGTTGTTCTTCGCGATCGGTGAGCCAAGCTCTTCGCTCTCAGTGCCTATGCGATCAAGGAGAAGACAATACGTAAATTGGATTGTTGGTTTGGGTGTGATGAGCGAGTTTAAGCCGTAAGGAGCAGATTTATGTCAATTTTTTGCAACCTACGATCAAATTTCTTGCGTGGTTTTGCAAAGAGAACTCCAAACTGCTTGTTTGGAGTCTTGTTTGGGTTCAAGATAGCTAGATTTACATACCAAAGAAGACAAATCTCAGTTTAGAAGATGCATTTGTGCGGTGTGTGCGGTTTTAAGCCGTAAGGTAGAGATTTCGAAGGTTCGACCACTTGCGACCGAAAACTGGCTATATCTCGACTATCGAGAGTCGGATCTGATAGTTCTTGAGAGCAATGGAGTCAAGGAAGAAGATACTATCGACATCTGAAGACCATTTGGCGAAAGGAGAAAGTTCTCAAATAGACCTTTCTGGTTCTTTCGCTACGAGTTTCGTCCTTTTGAGTTCATTAGAGACTTAGTTGGTTGTGCACGGCTTGTGGTAGCTAGCTTTAGCTAAGAGCTTATACGTGGATGTGGTTTGGACTTGGGTTTCAATCGTGTGATACTGGTGTAGCTCTTTTTGTTAGCAAAAAGAAGTCTCTCTTGCTTTGAGCTATGCTCCGGTGGTTTTGGGTCAAGGTTGTGATTCAGGGGTTTGTTTTAGGGGCTTTGAAGCAGGTTGCAGGCCGCTCTTGTATGTTTCTCAGTTCTATACCTTTAGGAGAAAGAACCGGCAGTGTACATACATTTGGAGTTCGTATATATTGCAGTGTTCGTTTTCGTGGTTGTTTTTCTCTGTCTTGTCTCTGTTCAGCACACATCATCTCCACAGCTAGGAACCTCCTATTTTCTTAGACATCCTTCACGCAACAAAAATCTGACATGACATGAGGAGGTGAACTTTGAAGAAGAGATTGACAGTCATGAGTTCACCACCTTATGTCACGTCAGATTTTTGTTGCGTGAAGGATGTCCAAGAAAACACAAGGTTCTTGACTGTGGAGATGATGTTGCTGAACAGAGACAAGATAGAGAAAAATAACCACAAAAATAAACACTAAAATATATATCAACTCCAAATGTATGTACACTACCGGTTCTTTCTCCTGAGAGTACGGAACTGAAAAACAGACCAGAGCAGTTTGTAACCTGCTTCAAAGCCCCTAAAACAAACCCTTGAGTCACAACCTTGATCCAAAACTACCGAAGCGTAGCTCAAAGCAAGAGAAACTTCTCTTTGCTAACAAAAAGAGCTGCACCTGTAAACACGATTGAAACCCAAGTCCAAACCACATCCATGTATAAGCTCTTAGCTAAAGCTAGCTACCACAAGCCGTACACAACCAACTAAGTCCCTAACGAACTCAAAAGGACGAAACCCGTTGCGAAGGAATGGGAAAAGGCCTATTTGAGAACTTTCTCCTTTCGCCAAACGGTCTTCAGATATCGATAGGATCTTCTTCCTTGACTCCGTTGGTCTCAAGAACTATTAGATCCGACTCTCGATAGTCGAGATATCGCCAATTTTCGGTCGCAGGTGATCGAACCTTTGAAAACTCCACCTTGCGACTTAAAACCGCACAAACCGCACAAACGGATCTTCTAAACTGATATCCGTCTTCTCTGGTAGGTAGATCTAGCTATCTTGAATCCAACAAGACTCCAAACAAGCCGTTTGGAGTTCCCTTTGCAAAACCACGCAAGAAATTTGATCGTAGGTTGCAAAAAACTGAGACAAATCGGCTCCTTGCGGCTCAAACTCGCTCACCACACCCAAACCAACAATCCAACTTACGCACTGTCTTCTCCTAAGAGTAGATGAAGACTCCTTGATCACGTGGGCACCAAGAACGAAGAGCGTGGCTCACCGATCGCGAACAACAACCCAGTCTCAGATCGCAGGCCAACAAAAATCTGACGTAAGTGTTTCCTTGCGAGTCAATTTCACTCAAAACTCTTGAACCGCCTGATGAAAATTAGTATCGTCTTCAATTTCCTGTAGAACTCGGTGTTCTAATCCTGATGGATCCAAGGACATCAAGTTTGGACTCTAGAACGGCCTGAACGGTCCAACTCTTCTTCACATATAATTGAAATCTCCAAATCTCCTTCCTACGTCTCAATTTCTCTCAATACACATCCCCCGATTCGCCTCTTCCCAAACCGTCTTAACCTATGCGTAGCCTGCACAGACTTGAACCCAATGACATCTTGCGTACGTGTACTAGACTTCACAAATCTCCAAACCATCGCAGACACAAGCTGGCCCCCTATCAAAGATGCAAGGGGCCAGCTTCAGATAATAATGAAGCTGGCCCCTTGCATCTTTGATAAAACGCCTGAAGCCTCAAATACCCTATCAGCAAGTAAACTAAGGCCTAACTTGATTTTTCCTTCTTTGGAGTCACATAACTTCTTCACTAGACGTCCAAACGAAGTAAACAAGGTGCTTATGAAAAGCTGACAACGAGCTCTACCCATTGATGCGATGAAAGAGAAGATCCATAGTTGTGTCAAAAGCCTGTAAGCTGAGGCTTAGCTTGTTTTCTCTATCTTTCGAGTCCTGTAATTTCTCCACTAGACGTCTAAACGAAGTAGACAAGGTGCCTATGAAAAGCTGACAAGGAGCTCTATCCATTAATGCTATGAAAGCGAAGATCCAGAGTTCTGCCAAATGTCTGTAAGCTGAGGCCTAGCTTGTTTTCTCCATCTTTTGAGTCTTGTAACTTCTCCACTGGGCGTCCAAAACGAAGTAGATGAAGTGCCTATGGAGTGTTGACAAGGAGTTGTATCCACTGATGCAATGAAAGTGGAGATCTGAAATTGTGTCAAAAGTCCGTAAGTTGAGGCCTAGCTTGCTTTTCCCATGAGTGTTTTCAGAGCGACAAGCATCGAAGTCTGAATTTCAAGTAAGAGCCGGTCCACAACACGACAACGTGAGGATCTTTTATGGACCTCTTCTGTCTGACCCATAGAAGCCTATTCTTTCTTTTTCCCGAACTTAGAAGAGAGTTGTGAGAAGCCTTGTTGGTAGAATCTGGAGAGAATGGTAGAGGGTCATGTCTTTCCGTCATGCAGTAAGCTTCTTTTGAGAGTGTATGAGAGACAAAGAGTTGGAAGGACAGAGTATGAACGTTTTGTGTCTGTTGTGAAGATAGATTGCGTGTAGGAAGTTGAAGACAAGTGAGACTAGTGATGGGAAGCTTCGTTGCGGGAAGTCTTTTGAGTACATCAATGCATCAGAAGCTATCTTGGGAGTCTTCCTAGGGGTCATTGTTGCCGCATGAGTATGCGACCATCTTCTGAACTTTTTGTATACTCTACTTCTCACGTATCTTGTATATTCTGTTATGAAGTATGATGAATTGCAAGGTGGGTTGTCTTCTTAAGAATTCGTTCGATGTTGTTTAGTTAGGATTGTTTGGATATAGCTTGGAAGACGAGAAGCAAAAATCCATTCATTCCTTTCTAGCTCACCCAACTCTTTCAACATCAACTCAACCTCACTCATATATTTTTGTTCTTTTGTTCTCAACTCTTCTACCTTTTTGTAGATAACAATCCCACACTCTGAAAATCCAACAAACCCTGTACAAAAGACACTATCTCCATCGAGCGAGAGTAGCTTCTCCTTGCTTGATTGATTGATTGATCAACCAATCAATCAATCAAGCAAGTAGACAAGGTGCATATGAAAATCTAACAAAGAGCTCTATCCGTTAATGTTATGAAAGTGAAGATCCGGAGTTGTGTTAAAACCTCGTAAGCTGAGGCCTAGCTTGCTTTCTCCATCTTCCGAGTCCTATAATTTCTCCACTAGGCATCTAAACGAAGTAGACGAAGTGTCTATGGAGTACTGACAAGGAGCTCTATCCATTGATGCGATGAAAATGGAGATCCGAAATTCTGCCAAAAGTCTGTAAGCTGGGGCTTAGCTTGCTTTTCTCATGAGTGTCTTTGGAGCGACAAGCATCGAAGTCTAAATTTCAACTAAGAGTCGGTCCATGACACGACATCCGCCCCCTCTAAACCTGTGCATCCTCCGGTATGCATCAGAGATACCAACCAAGGAGTGGATCGGCACGCACCTCGTCATATCACCTTACTTCCCATCGTAGCCAACCTCATCTGCAAGGTCTTCTGCATAATCCTCATCCTCAAATTGAAACTCCGTCAAGATATCTGCTAGGTTGACCTCCTCATCTCTCTTTTTGAAAATCTTGACACGTTTATCTGTCACTGGCACCTTCAAGCTCGTTCCGTCCAACTCTTGCAGGGCGTAAGTTGTGTTGTCGTGAACCTTCTTCACCATATACGGACCAAACCATCGCTTGGAAAACTTCCTGAGTGCATTATGCTGGTTGTCTAGACTGTTGTCATAAACTAACACCCAATCACCTTCCTTGATTTCCCTAGGTCTCAAAGGATGTCGCTGATCAAATCTGACCTTGTTCTTCAACCGTGCTTCTCGTAGCCTATCCAAAGCAGCTTGGATATCCTCAGGTCTTCTCTCTAACTACCTAAGTTCGAATAGCAAGAAGCTCTTCCCTAGTCAGATTGTCTTCCCAAGGTAACACACTCCATGTCAGAACATGTTCTTCAATCAGCATGATAGGTTTCTGACCTGTGATAAGTTCCACTAGCATGTAACCTGTCACCGAGTTGTGCGTTGTTCGATCTATCCATAACGCAAATGGTAAGAGTCGAGGCCATTCCCGCACCTTCTCGTTGCAAGTCTTCACCAAAGCTTTCATAATGAGCGGATGACCGCGTTCACTCTTGACATTCCCTTCGGGGTTGTATGCAGTTGTCAATGACAACCTCATCCCACACTTGGCAAAAAATTCATGAGCCTCATGTGCATCTAACTTTCCTCAATCTGCATTGATCTTTTCCACACATCCATATCGGCAAACAACCTCTTCCAAGAGAAATCTACATAACTCTTCAGTTGTCTTTGTCTGAAGCGCCCTACCCTCGACTTGATTTGAAAGATCTTCTCTAGCAAGTACCAAGTATCTCATCTGTCACAATCCAACCGGCATAGTCACCAAGTCTACAACCCACTTGAAGTGGATTGCCAACGGGTAAGTCGGGTGTAATCCGTCACGATGTCGGATGTTCGAATACATCTGACATGTCCACAAAAGATACAACATCCTTTTACATGTTGTTCCACCAATATCGCTCTTTCATTTTGTAAAAGTGACCCAAATCCATCGATGTCTAACCCAAAGACTCTCATGGAACATCTTGAGCAACTTCTGCTGATCTTCCTTGTTGCAAATCACTCGTAGCGGTACCTCACCTTTCTGCTTCGATCGCTTTCAAAGAAACCTATCCTGCAACATGAAGTTGTAGGCCTTCCTTTGAACTCTCTGAAACCTCTCATCTATCCAACCTGTTTGCTTAACCATCGTACTAATACCTCTCGAAGATGTGATGAAACAGCCCTACTAGAAGATGCGGCTCTCGGTAAGCTTCTACCTTCCATCTGTTTCTCCTTTGTCTATCTTCCAAGAAGAAGTAGGTCGTGCTTTCATGTACATACCATTTCTTAGAGACGAACGGTATGATCTTCTTCTCCTGCTCGTATCCTCGATTCTTAGCTTCTGGCTTGTAAAAGATCTTGCGCCATGACTCCACTGTCCAGGAAGATGGCCTTCCTCGAGCAACCCATGCTGTCATAGGTTCACGGTTGCACGGTGGTAATACTGTCCACACCTACTCTAGAATACTCTAATCCGTGAGGTTCTAGCCCCACAGGAAGAAGTCGAGACCAAACTCCTTGATGAACTCTACTAACTCTGTTGCTGGTAACACCAACCCGCGGGATGGACCCACATGCTTCGAGCTTGTTACACTAAACCATACGTACTTGCTGTGAGCCGAAGGCTCAGTCCCTCTCAAGTCCTCAGAGTCTAACTTCCACTCTCAGAAGACGATTCTAGTCTTCCATAACACAGCTATTCCGTCTTCCATGATTCTAATAGTGCTCCTAAGTACCATCGTACAACCCTCCAACAAATAACTTATCTTCTCTTCATGTCTGTGCAATCGAATAGACTCTGTATCCACATTGTCAATGTCTTCAACCATCTCATTCTCCCCATCATATCGAGCTCGAGATAACATATCCGTCATCAGATTATCCTTCCCTGCGATATGTCTAAACTCCGGATCCAACAACTTGATATATGCAATTCATCGTAACATCGTAATAATAGGAGTTGAACCATTCATGATATCCCTAACAACGGCAAGCAATCAGTTTCAACCACCATTACTGCTCCAATCAAATACTCTTTCTCAATTTTCATGACCGAAACAATACCCCATAGTTCTCTCTTCACTTGCGGATATGCACGTTGATGAGCGCTTAACACCTTTGCTCCGAACCTAACCGCAAACCTGTCTCCATTCTCATCATTCTGTCTGATTGCCCATCCAATTACAACTGGACTTGTATCCACAGTAAGAACCACCGACCTAGCACCATTGTAATCAATCCTTCCAAAAATTAGAGAAGATGATAGTAAAGACTTCAACTTCCGTACCGCATCTGTATACTCTTCCTCCCATCTGAACTTATGACCCTTATGCAACAATCCATACAACGGATCCGCCACATGCGCATAATGAGGAATCCAAATATGATAGAATACACGAGCACCCAAAAATCTTCTTACTTCTGTTAACGAGTTGCAAACCTCCTTCATCCTCCCAATCGCATCCACTTTGTTCGGATCTGGCTTCTGATCAAATGATTCACACAAATGACCCACGATCAAAACTTCTCTAACCCCAAATGTAGACTTCGCACCTGACGGCATAAGATGAACTTCCTCAAGTCGAGATAAGATCTTCTCACAGTCTGTGATGTGATCGATAACGTATCATCGACGTCCCCTCTGATCTAATGCTTCATCCTTCTCATCCTCTACACATCTCTTGATGGGGATGTCATCCAAGAACGGCATCGTCTTTTCAGGAATGAAGTCCCGTAGAACCCTATTCATCCATTCATCATGTGTGCTACCGAGTTGATAGCTCCTTGCGGTAAGGTACACATCCTAACCAAGCCCAAAGGTGTTCTCATTGTCGTGAAGCTTCTGCTCTCCTCCGCTAGTTGAAACTGATCATACCTTGAGTAAAGATCTCTCATTGAGTAAATAGCTCTTCTTGCAAACGCTTCAGTAAACTCATCCACAATCGGCCCCCCCTCAATATTTCTGATTTCTCTTCTATGGTTCCGCATGAAAAACCAATTAAAATGTGTTCACCGGTTGCATGTCTTGGATGAACCGCAATGACCCATTCTTCTTGGACACCGTAAACCATCTACTCGAATACGGTGCAAACGACGGCTCCAAGATCTTCATATTCTCCTTCAGCAACTCCACTAGTTTAGGCAAGTGAGCCCGCGGTACTAGAATTGATCTCAGGTTTCATGACACATGCGGTATCGTGAAGATAACCATCGGGGTAACAAATTGCACTAGTGATTGGACGGTACAGCCAAGAACTGTATCGCTCTCTTCCCATCTTGACTTCGGATCCTAGCATAAGCAGATCCATCGTCTAGTACCTCCGTCTCCATCCGAGTTGTTATGATGAAAGTTGGCCTAGAATGAGGGGGTATGATGTTGCTTCCTGAACAAAAAAGTTCTATCTCATAGCAACATCACCTATGTTCTCTCCAACGTCTTGGTAGGCTCCATACAGATCTCCTCTTGTGTTGTTCGCTGCTCTTATGACCCACCCATGCTCTATGTCGATCGACCACTTCTTCTTCTTGTACAACTCCTTTGACATGATGTTGATTTCTGATCCATGGTCAATTAGAGCAAACATCGACTCCTCCAAGTCTTCGATCTTCACCAACGTCTTTGTCGTAGCTCGAGCCCAGTGACTGTGGCTGTAATGACTTGAGCTCTGCTTCCCATCCTCAAAATGCACCCTACGTCTTCGATCTCTTTCTTCCTCTGGAGAATAACCACTGCACTTTGCAAGCTCTCTCTCCTCATCTAAAGACATCCTAGTATCCAAGGCATGCGATAAACCAGTCTCACTCGTAATCTGTCGCTTCTGTTTGATGACATCATGAAACTCATGTTTAGCAATGCCCAACACTTCTCTCGAGGTAAACTCCACCTTCGCATTCAGAATGTGATCTTCCAAGACTCCCTTCAAGTCTATTGAAGTCTCGATATCCGACTATAGCTTGTATGCAGCCGGCTTATCCTTCTCCTTCTGAGATTCCTTCACTCTCTCTTTCGAGATGGAGAAGGAGTATCATCCATCGGTAGATCTTGAGCTCCTGCATCTCGAAGCTCTTGACGAACCTTTTCTCCTCAAGTCTATCTCTTGGAAGAAGTTCCTTCCCTTGCATCTTCTGAATCTTACCTTCTCTTCTCTTCCAACAACGCTTCGTGTTGGTTCTTGGCGATGTAAGCATGTACTGCTAGAGCTTCTATCGGATCCTCCTACCTAGTATCCTTCCGGATCGTAGCAACTGTTCTCAGCAACGTCTCACGTGCCATCTTCCCTTTTTGTTTCATGCAGATGGCAGATGACCACAATCTACTTGGCTCAACTTGCTCGTTAAAACCTCTCTCAGCTTGATCCTCAACCCTTGTGCCATAGGTTCCAACTTCCATGATTGCAACTGCTTGCGTTGATAGGTGGTCCTCAACCAACTTCTTCATCCCCCCTCTACCAAAGTTGGTCTAAAGAAGTGCACCAGTACCTCAGCGCTACCTTCCCATCTTTCTAGAAGATCACCCCTTGCTATATCACTGAACTCTTTGCAATGTCTATGTGGATTATCAGTACCATCGTACCAAATACATTGTTGGATCCAACCTTGCTTCCCAACGGGTTTCGCTCCGCTTGTCGACCCTTGCTCCTCCAATCTTGTGAGATTGATCTATAGGTCTAGCATTCCACGCATGATCTCCTCAAGACTTGAATCCTCCTTCGGAGGTACTATAGATGCTTGAACAACTAGAGCAAATGGAGCAACTGGAGCAACTAGCACTACCTGTCTAGCAACAAGAATCGCTGGTCGGACTACATGAACAGGTGTTATAGTAGTCGGTGTTGGTGTTAGTCTCCTAACATGAACCTTTTCTCGTCTTCGCTCCCTCTTGGTAAGCAGACCAACAGCTTCCTCAACCTTCTTCCAGCTACTGATCAATCCATCATCCTCTTCCCGGTCTTCCAGAAGTACCTCTAGCTTCTCATGCAACTTCTCATCTGTAGTCCGAAGAAATAGCTCTGTCTTGTTGGACTGCAACGTCAACTTCTCCATACTGGTCAGCCGTGAAAACTACTTCTCAACTCTCTGAGCAACTCAATAACTTGTAAACCCTCCCTTGGTTGCTCAACCCACTCCAAGAATTACTTCTTGGTGAATCGATCAGAGTCCTCCAAGAAGTACTCATCTATCAAAGCACGAGCAAACGTCTCTCAATCTTTGTTAAAATGCTTCGTTAACATTGTAACGTGATCTCTAATCTTTGGAGCTGTTGCTAACTCAAACGTCTCAATTATCTTTCCTATCCCCACTCATGACTACCAATCACTTCTTCAAAGTTCACACACAACAGAGTTTAGACGGATCTGTTTGTGCGGTGTGTGATTTTAAGCCGCAAGGTGAAGTTTTTGAAGGTTCGATCACCTGCGACCAAAAACCGGCTATATCTCGACTATCGAGAGTCGGATCCGATAGTTCTTGAGGTCAACGGAGTCAAGGAAGAAGACCTATCGACATCTGAAGATCGTTTGACGAAAGGAGAAAGTTCTCAAATAGGTCTTTATCGATTCCTTTGCTACGGGTTTCGTCCTTTTGAGTTCGTTAAGGACTTAGTTGGTTGTATAGGGCTTGTGGTAGCTAGCTTTAGCTAAGAGCTTATACGTGGATGTGGTTTGGACTTGGGTTTCAATCGTGTGTTACTAGTGCAGCTCTTTTTGTTAGCAAAGAGAAGTTTCTCTTACTTTGAGCTACGCTTCGGCCGTTTTGGATCAGGGTTGTGATTCATGGGCTTGTTTTAGGGGCTTTGAAGCAGATTACAGACTGCTCTGGTCTGTTACTCAGTTCTGTGCTCTCAGGAGAAAGAACCGGCAGTGTACATACATTTGGAGTTGGTATATATTGCAGTGTTCGTTTTCATGATTGTTTTTCTCTGTCTTGTCTCTATTCAGCACACAACATCTCCACAGCCAAGAACCTCACGTTTTCTTGGACATCCTTCACGCAACAAAAATTTGACGCGACAATGTCTTCTCGTGCATTCCGCTAGCCATTTCTAACCTTATAGTCCCTCTAGTTGTGGATTGACAAGCTCGAAAAATCAAGAGGCACGGGCTTGGTTCGTCATTTCTAGCTTCTCAAAACAATAATCAACTCACCAGTTCACTCAAGATTTGTACCAAGCTTCTCTCAACACAAAATCCAATCCAATCCAATCTTGATACGAATCGTAAATAGTCATCTCTCGATGACATTCATACATTCAAAAGCGTCTTCCGAAGATGTGCAGATCTTCAGAAGCGTCTTCTACTCACGGATTCAGGAACAGAGGTACATTAGGGTAGAGAAACATATATTCAGGTGTTCGAATTTAGGAATGAGAGACAAGGAAGCTCAATTCCAACTCGAGAAGAAGTAGGAAGATGGTTGTCAAAAATTGGCTAGCACTTCCACGCCCAATTTTCATAGAAGGAATTTCAGGGTAGGAAAATTGATCGATGGGCTTCCTACAAAAGACAGAGAAGCGCGAGGGACATCAAATCAGAGGTAAGAAGCGGTGGGAAAAAAAATAGAACACGGGAAGAACCTCAGTACTTCTTTCGGCTGCTTTTGTTGCACCTTAAGTCTTCCGCGTGCTTCCAACTTTCAATTTCACCTTTGATGTGGTACCACGATCTTGCTTCTTCGTCAATCTTGAGATGCGCCCCTTTGTTGCTGCAATCGATTCTCGCTTTTGTCTCAAAGCTTCTCTCTGATTCCTAATCGATCTTCAATTTCTGCTTCTCGAAGTCCTCATGGACTCCTTCAGCTCGAATATGCTTCCTAGTTGAGAAATTGACCTCACTCTCTCTCAATTCAATCCTAGGTGTTTTTGATTTCAGCTTTCTTTGCTTCCAAGACCTACTTCGATACCTCGGGTGCAATCGATCCCTCAATGCACATTCGACTTTTAGTGCAAAAAACAGGCCATCGATTTTATACTAATGCACTCACCTTGTATCTTCTTCGAGCGATTTAGGTTAATGCCACAAGTTACCCTGACTTACCTACTACTTGGTGGTACACCTACTCCTTCACGGATATGGCGTGATGTTGGTACCCCGAAGTCGAAGTCGCCGTTTTCAGAAGATGTAGATCTTCCGTCTTCCATCTTTGGAAGATAAGGTTCAACAGACGTCTTCTAGCTTTGGAAGAAGTCGACATGCTTCTACAAAAAGCCCTTAAGATCATCTTCTCGCTAAGCAAAGTGTAATCTTAAGTAATAAGGCTACTTCAATTACATAGACACGTTTTTAACTTCAAAAATTTAGAAAAATCTCCAATCTTGCAAATTTTGGACACCACACGATCTCCACTGGATCCTCTCCTACCCGAACTCTTAAGTTGACCTCTGATAAAGTGAGAAGTCCTGCTGGTACCTCGGGTGTGGTTGAGGTGACTCCCTCCTCGACAATCACAACTTGCTATTCTAGGGTGGCTTCGGAGGACAGAAGCGTCTTCTTGGAAGTGAAGTCCACTTACGCTTCTTGACTCTTCTGCGGCACTTGTTAGACAATGGGAGCTGAGATGACCTCACAGTGGTCAGAGGGTCAACTCCTCCACTCGAAACACTTGAGAAGACATCTCTACTTCCTGTCATCCAAAAGACACCTTGTCTTCTAGGGCTGCTTCTGCAGTCTTCTCGGCTTCTAATGTTGTCACTACCAAGTGGACAGCAATGTCAGACTCCTCCTTCTCCAGATCTCTCGTGATCTTTGGTCTTGGTACTAGAGAAGACGTAGCTATGTGTTGGGAAATCGAGAGAAGACCGTAAAGCATTTTCAGACTCTCAATCTACCGATCCATATAGCGGAACATGCTCTCTTTGCATTCCACTAGCATCCCTTTGGAATCGTCATCCCACTCTTGAGCTAGGGTAAGAAGCTTCCCACCCGCGTGAAGTTGAACTTCTTGCAAAGTGCTTCCATCATTTATGCCATGATCTCTTACGCTCAGGGTTCTGCTTCTTCTCGTTACTTCTTCTTTGTTGCGGCTTGTGCTTTTGTAGCTCTATGTCATCTCTCTTCTGCGAGAGCAATGACCTTGCCTCTGATCCACAAAACCTACCGTTCATGCTCTTGCAATCGTGCCTGCGACTCCTAGTTGCTCTTCCTAAGCTGCATCAACTCCTTGGCAGAAGTAGATGTTTCCGCCTTGTACTTCGCTGCAAGCTTCTCTGTAGTGAGGAGGTTGACTTCGAGCATGTCCACCTTCTTCTACACCTCATCTTACTACATCGAGGTGTGTAGATCGAACCCATGTCATAGTGACTTCTCTTGAGCCATCGTACGCTTCTCGACCAACTCCATGGCTGACTGGATCTCTGAATTGAAGAATATGCTGATTTCTACCAATCTTCTTCTCGCGGTATCGTATAAGGTGTCTTTTTATCTAGGAATACACGGTGTCGTGTTGTGGTTCGGCTCCTGTGTGAAATTCTCATGGAACATATGTTGTGTTTCTTTTTTGTGTTTCGTGAACCGTATCGCGTAACTCGCCGAACGATGTGATGAGTGTCAGGTTTGTGATTATTTGTTTAAGTGATCGCACGATAGAGGAACGTGCCAAGTCATCGATCTGTGCGTGTTCACTTCAGTGGTCCTTGTTGCCGCATTTGTGTATAAAATGGTGGGTCGAAGATTCATACGGTATTCTCTCTCAACGGGTGATTCGTGAGGGTTCTCGGTGGTCTGCATGGAGGAGTGAAGAACTGCAGGAGTGGTGGTTATGGACGGAGGTTTGTTACCGACTCCGGATCTTCCTTTCCCGAATCCGTTTCACATCAAGCTTCATTGCATCCAACGTGATCACTTTCGACAGTGGTTAGTTGCGTACTTTGGTGATGAATTCATGAGGAGAGTGATGGAGTTACAGCTTCCGGTGATCCTTCCGATCGTAACATACGGAGAGACTTGGGATATGACGGTGTACATTTTGTTGTGAGGAACAATGGATCTCAACTATCCATCAAACGTTCCTTTCAACCTTTGGGTCGATGTTCGATGCCACTACAGACCGAAGATCAATCATGGGGCTTGGATCGTGAGAAACTTCGGGCAAGAATATTACAATCGAGTGATAGCTTCACCATTTTCTTTTGTCATAACTTTTATTGTAGAACGTTTCCAGGTTATAATATTGACGTTGTATTAGTCTACTGCTCACTGGTTTCATTCTGGTTGAGCGCTTCTGTGTAGTTACGGATCGCAAAGAATCCTTCGACATGTCTCAAGGATTTTCTGAAGTCTTAGAGTCTTGTTGATGTCTTGTATCTCATTAGTAGTAAAAATTCATTCTAGGGGAAAAGTTAAGTGGAGAAAAGACAAAAAGTAAAGTTCTTTTTGCTCTTATTGGTCCACTTTTGGACCAATGGTGTTCTAGCTGATCCTCGCGACGTTTCTGTGGTTTCTGGAGACTTCGGGGTCCACTCGCAAAACGAAGGGTATGGTTGGAGAGCTCTCGACCGAGGCTACAATCTGGGCTGAAGAATCGGTCGATTTGATGGAAGGATGAAGGCGTTATGATCGATTGAGTGGAGGGGGATGAAATTCATACCTACCGCTATGTTTCTGGTTGGTCCGAGAGATTCCTGAGGAGTTTTGAGAAACTGTCTGTTGGGTTGGAGAGATGAAGACGTGTTGGTCGTTTTGATATCAATTTCATCAGTTTCTTGGTCGATTTGGATTCTGAACCGACCGATTGAAGTTGAGAAGTGCAGTCTTGATAAGGCGGGAACAGTGAACTGTGATAGTCATGGATAGATTGCTATTGCTAGAAATCTGAGTCGAATTTCTGAGTGAAACTTTCCAGGGTTGAAGCATGTCTTATCAGTAAGATACTTGGGAAGTTTCACCTCAAATGGTCGAGTAGTTTGTTCAGAAAGTTGGATCAAATGTACCTGGGTCTGTAAAGCTCTTAAGTTAACACAGATTACGGTTTGATCTATATCTGAGAATTGGTTTAAGATTTCGACCTGAAAATTATTCACGGTAGGAGTGAAGGGTCCAATCAAGCTTCCTGTGAAGTTTGATCATCATTGGTCGACTGGTTTGGGAGGACTGAGGTCTCAAAGTTCAAAGATACTTCTGTTATTAGCAATTTCGGGTTTTTCGGTATCATCTATTGTCAATTTGGTCATTTTCGAGCAATTTAGAGAGGAGTTTGTTGCTGAAACTGCCATGCCAGCGTACAAATCGACATTGGAGGGTGTGGGGTTGATTTTAGCTCTTGGTGATGAAGGAGAACGAAGTCGTCATGAATCTTAAGCCGTTGTTTGGTTTCTCGGAGCTGCCAGGTATTACCGCCGTTGGTGCTATATTGAGATCTGAATAGTGTTTTGGAGCATGCATGCTTTATCTTGCTGGAATGCTTGGTAGGCCAGGGTGTACAGCAAGTTGTATCTAGACTCGATCAAGTTGAATCGAGAGATACTAGGTCACGTATCCGAGAAGAGTAGATAGAGAGCATTCAGGTTGAAGGATCAAGGTTCAGAGCCAACCTGTTCAAGTCACCTACCTCTACACAACCATATACCCCGTGTATTCTAGACAGAAAAACAAGTTATACGATAGCTGGTGAACTCGACGTGAAAAGTCTAGGGTGAGAGGTACGTTTGTGGTTTTGCCACCATGGACATTGAAGGGTTGGGTCATTATGTAGATGAGGCTTCTACATCTGGAGAGGCCCCAAAGGTGACCAAGCTTTCACGATCTGATATGCCATTGCTTGAGGCATTCGCGTTGGTAATGCAGCAACAGCAAGCCACTGAACGGAAAGAAGCAATGGCTACTAAAGTCTTGCAGTCTGTTGTGGGACTGCTAGATCAGTTTGACGGGAAGAACATATCCAAGTACCAAAGTACTATTCCCGGGAGATGGAGTTGAGTAAGGTGCCAGAAAGAGAGATGGTGAGTACATTTGAGCTTGCTGTCGTACCTGAGCTACGAGAGCATATGAAGGACATCATCCGATCTCATGGTGCTACGTGGGAAGGATTTACTCTTCAGTTGAAAGAAGAGTATTCTTTAGAGGATGCAGACCGAGTGACTAAGAAGTCATTCATGGAGTGAGTAAACAAACCCAACAAAGGGCTTGTTGCCACAGAGCTATTTCGGGAGTTTGAGAGATAGTTCCTTCAGTTGTCTCGGATGGAGAAGCTAACATTGTAGAACGACAAGGTAAAGTTGTTTCTGCAAACAGCCAACAATGAATTACAAAGGGAGTTGGAGCTGCTTTTGGAAGATAGGATGGAAGATAATGAACTCACAACTGACTGGAAGAAAGTCTCTGAAGCAGTGAGTGTACTTGCCAAACGAGAGTACCGGAGAGGGAAGGTGGTGGTAAGACAAGAAGAGAGACCACCACCGATCATAGTACCTCGTAGGCAAGCAATGGTACCCAATGTGCAAGCACTATTGTGCATGTACCTCAAGTTCCACTTCCTACTATTCCTGTCCCGAAAGTTGCGCCGCAAAGAGATGCTATGGAAGAGTTGGTAAAAGGGATGAAGGACTTGCAGATCAAGTTAGCAAGGTTGGAAGAGAAGGGAGGAGCACATGATGCCAGATTTGCTCCTAAGTAAGATTATGTGCAAAGATGCATTTGGTGTGATAGTTCTGATCATGCTCGAAGAGAGTGTGGTGATTTTGCCAAAACTCTACGAGATGGAGTAGTCTACTGGAAGGAAGGAAAGATTGCTTTGAAAGATAATGGAGAGATTCTTAGAACCAACTTCAAGAAAGGAGGAATGAAGCAAGTACTGGAGGAGTATCTATCTCAACATGCTACTGCGTCGGTAGAAGCTGCTACTTATGGAGTTGAGGTAGTACGAGAAAGAAGTGCTTCTAAGAAGCATGGAGATACTCTTGATATGTGGAGTCATGCGGTAAGCACGAACAAAAGGAGGAAAATGGCAAGGGAGGAGTTGCTCAGAACAGCCACAGGGGTGCTACTGGATGGGATGATCCCGTGGATACAATGTCTGTACATGCTTATTTGGCGAAGAGTCAACATGAGGCTCTCATGGAGGAGAAGCGCAAACGAGATGAAGCAGGCCCTAGCGAAGAAAGAGCAGTTCTCAAGAGACAAACAAGAGGAGAAAAGGTCAGACCGGAAATTATGCCTCTACCAGAGGAGACTATGGAAGAGATCATATCATCTACTCCTGAAAAGTCAGAGAAGAGCAGAGGTAAGGAGAAAGATAAATCTCCTTCATACAAGCTTCAGTCTGATATTGAAGCTGCTACGGATCTGAAAGGAGTACTAGAAGAGAGAGTACTCAATGCCAAGATCGAGTTTACCTTACGAGAAGTTCTTGGGATTGCTAAGAAGGAGTTTCATGATGTCATTATTGACACCATCAAACGAAAAAAACAATTGGTGAGGGAAACCGCTGTATCTAATGCATTAGACACAAAGATATCAAGAGAGGAAGAGTTAGAACTAGCTCAATGTTGCATCAACCGCAAGGTTCGGTTTGAGGATGATAGTGATGACAAGGTCTCTAGTCATTATACTAGAGGACATTGGGCTAGAGCTACTACCGAAGCCTTAGTGAAGGTAGGAGAGATGACAGATCCGGTGGTTGCTTTCATTGATCATGGATCTATAAACCCTCCGTGGTCCTATCGATCAACTACCCCCCCGATCTCTCAACCTCCACGATCGTCATCCACGAATCTGCAACATGTCGGGCCTGTCTCTCACTCAGGGGTCACCTCTGATGGCTTTGATGGAAGCACACCATGAAAATTGAAGGGAAAATGCTGAGTTCACTCATTCATACACCCACAAACTTATCAACTAAAAATCTCCTTAAACACATCAACTAAAATCCTCCATTCTAACGACGTCTCTCAAATTCTCACATGCTAAAAATATCCCACACTCTCTATATTATTCAAGTTGTCATTACGACAATGTGAAAACAAGGATGAGGAGCTCTTCTCTACTCCTCTATTTATACATTCTAGGTTTCTACTTTGGTACCCTCCGGTAACTCAGCCGTAACTACTTTTACCGGGTTTTACTAAGATATTACTTAAGGTAAAAGCATTGATCACATGGGCTTTTTACCTTTTCACATGGGCTTATTCCTTCAAAGTCAACAACTTCTAGAAGGATTCTGGAATATTCTCAAGGAATCTCGAATTTCCACCCCCCCCTCTACACTAGGACCCACTAAAAAGGAAACATGTGGAATCTCTTCTTGTTTTTAATGCCCACAAAGTCCACAACTTTAATCCAACCACTAATATCAAGTCAAAAAAGAGATAAGGGATACTTTCCACCCCTTTCTACCTTTTAGACAAGATGACAAGATAGTAGTGCTCACTCTTTAGCAAATATCTGAATTCTGCCAAAAGTACAGCTAAGTTTAACCATAACTAACTTTTAGCTAGTCATGACTAACTTGATACCTCCTTAAAGTACTTTGGCAGCCAATAAACATTCTCAACACTTAGTTATAACTAAACACCTTACTAATAGACAAACTTCCTATGTGTAACATAGGTCGTTACATTTTACCCCCGGACTAAATTTTCGCTCCGTCCTCGGAGTGAAGAGAGAACTTTCGTCGATGAAACAACTTCAACTTGTCATGGTTGACCCGATCGAATCTCCTTCCTCCCAACTCCTGAAGGTCATATGTGAAGTTGCTCCACACCTTATCTACAACAAAAGGACCAAAATACCTCGGAAGAAACTTCTTCCTAGCCCTCTTGAATCTGATAGCATCATATAACATAACCCAATCTCCAACTTGAAAAGGTTTTACCTCCCTCTTGCCCAATCGTTTGTCGTAACTCTTCTTTTGATACGCCTGAGCTCGTTCCATCCGGATCATTGCTACCGCTCGGGTCTCTTCCAACTCCATGAGTTGCTCCCTTCTTGATCTGACCACGTCTTCTCCTCTCGACCTCTTCAACTTTCGTTGAATAGTTTGAAAAGTATCCAATTCGAATTGGATCGGCAACTTGGACTCCACTCCATAAACCAGTCGAAATGGAGAGTACCCAGTAGAAGTCTTTGTTGTCGTTCGGTACTCCCATAAGATGGCATGTAGCCTCTTATCCCAAGTATGTTTCGCAGTCTCAACACCAGCATCTTTGGCGAGCATCATACAAAGTGTAAGATTGGTCTTCTCCGCAAGACCATTAGCATTTGGTTTGTATGAGGTCGTTACTCGTGGCTTGATAGAAAAGTGTTGTAGCATAGCAGTAGTCATGCTCCCTACAAACTCTCCTCCTCTATCTGAGACCAACTCTAACGGACATCCAAATCTTGTGATGATCCTCTCCCATAGGAATCTACCGACTTCTGTTTCATTGGTCTCTCTCAAAGGTCTAACCTCTACCCACTTGGTACAATAGTCAGTGGCGACTACAATGTATCTATTGCCTCGAGGTGTCTTATTAAGAGGACCTACAAAGTCAATACCCCACTTCTCAAATGGTCCTAATATTGGAATTGATCTTAACGGAGGTGTTCTAGTAGACTTCAGAGCAAATGCTTGACATACATCGCAAGTTTTGCAATAGTCTAAACACTCCTTGAAAATCCCTCTCCAGTGATAACCCGCATCCAGAATCTTGAAAGCTGTTATCTTACCAGCAAAGTGACCTCCACAAACCGTGCCATCGTGAAACTCGTGCATAAGCTTGAACGCCTCCTTCTGACCAACTGCTCTCCTTAGTAACCCATCTGCTCCTTGATGAAATAGAATTCTCTCCACCATGGTGTAAGGTTTGCATCTCTTGATCAACGCGTTACGTTCTCGGGTATGCATACCTTCTGGAAAAGAGCCATCTGCAAGGAAACTCCAAATTTCCTTGTACTGCTTGTGATGGTCATCAGATGCTCGTCTGGAAATGAATCATCAAACGGTTCTTCTCCCTCATCATCATAAGCCCTCGACAAAAGATCAGCATTTGCATGCTTTTTCCCTGGTCTATCTTCAATCACGTAATCGTATTCTGTTAGAAGGATCTTCCAACGAGCAATACAACCTTCGGCATTAGGCTTATTAAAGATATACTTTAAAGCCTTGTGATCTGTGACTATGGAAAATTTCCCTCCTAGCAAGTAATGTCAGAACTTCTTCAATCCAAAGATCACCGCTAATCCTTCTCGTTCAGTCACGGAGTAATTCTTCTCCGCTGGCACCATCTGCCTACTAGCATAAGCTATAGGATGATCATGCCCATCTTCATCTAACTGACTTAATGTACACCCGATAGCTACATTAGAGGCATCCGTATACAGAATAAATGCTTTACTCCACTCAGGTTTAGCAAGTATAGGAGCTGTCACCAATGCCTTTTTCAGCTCCTCAAATGCTTCCTTTGCCTTCTGATCATGCATTATCAAGTCAAACTCAACTCCCTTCTTCATGTACATAGTCAAAGCTATTGCTTTGTTTGAGAAGGAAAAGACAAACCTACGATAATATCCAACCATCCCAAGAAACTGTCTCAACTTTGTCAAGTTGATTGGAAATGGAAGATCCACAATCTTCTTCACCTTCTCAGGATCTACCGCAATCCCTTTCTTGGAAATGATATGTCCTAACAGCAGACCTTCTTCGCAGCCAAAGATGCACTTCTCTGGATTCAGAGAAGCGTTGGCTTGCTCCAACCGCTGCAGAACTTTGATCACATGATCAAAGTGGTCTTCCTTTCTTCCGTACACACAAAAATCATCAATGAAATCACGAACAAACTTTCCTATGAATGGTTCGAACACCTTGTTCATGAACCTCTGAAACGTGGCCGAAGCATTACACAGTCCGAATGGCATCACTCGAAATGCAAATGTTCCCCAAGGAGTAGTGAAAGTAGTCAACTGTTGGTACTCCTGTGCTATCTTGATCTGGTTGTATCCACTATAACCATCACCAAAGCTGTACCACTCATGACCAGCAACTTCCTCCAAAATCTCATCTATAAATGGTAGAGGATAATAATCCTTCTTGGTAACTGCATTCAGCTTCTTATAGTCTATGCACACTCACAGCTTACCATTCTTCTTCTTGACAATCACAATGGGTGAAACCCATTCTGAGTTCTCCACCTCGTAGATGAAACTCGCCTCCCTCAACTTGTCTATCTCCTCCTTGACCATCATCGCTGTTGTAGGATTGACCCTTCTCTGTTTCTGTCGAACTGGTCTTGCGTTCTCCTCCAATTCGATTCGATGAGTCTCGAGGGTCACCTCCTTCAAATCCTTGTAGCTGAAAGCAAACACATGGATATATTTTTGAAATATATCTAGGAATCTACTTTTCTCCTCTTGAGTGACATTGATACCAAACTTCAGGGTAGAGAGTCTTCTCACAATCTCTGCCTCACTCAACTCTTCTTTGTCAGGATCTTTCTCCGCTGCTGGTCGAGGCAATAAATCAATAGCACTAAGCTGATGTACTGATTCATCTCGACCAAATCCTTCATCCTCAGACGAGGATTCTTGGTCGTAAGAATCTCCAGTATCTACTTCTGAGACACTCTGATCATCCTCCGTATCAGATTCCCAGTAGTCACTAGTGGGTCTATCAGAGTCAGAAGTCACAACTCCAACACCCGAGAGAGGAACTATCACTCTATGATCTCTAGGCCCAATCCGTAAGTATCCCTTGTGCCACCTATCCGTGGTGCGCACAGCTCTCAACCAAGGCCTACCTAGGAGCAAATCATAACTAGAGTCCTTTAACACTTGAAAGGACATCAATGTTTGAACTCCCATCACAGACACGACCACCTTCTCTAACACACCAAGAGGTCTTACCCGTTGCTTGTTAGCCATCCCCACGACAATGCTAGCCGGGCGAGTTGGTTCCATTCCCAACTTCTTCATCAACCTCTCCGATATGGCGTTTACAGCCGACCCTCCATCCACCAATACGTCAGAGACGTAGTGACCATTCAATCGGACTTCAATCTTTGAAGCCCTAGTGCATACCTCTGAAGCATGCACATCCACCACACCAACTCCCACAGACTTTGACGTCTTGCTCTTGGGTTTCTTCTTCTTGCTTCTCTTAGAACTCAGTCCTCCTCTGAGTTCCCTTCGTAAGCTGGGATTAAGTGCGATCAGTTGTCCAACAATGATGTTGGCTTTCTGAGCACCCACATCTTCAACCACATCATATCCCGCTTGGGAAGATGAAATGGTGAAATCCGCCATCCCCAGCTTCCTTCTTGGCTCCCTTGGTGTACTCGAAACATTACTCGAACGAGTGCTTCTACTAGCTGATTCCTCCATGAAAACCGGTTCATCAGAAAATCGAGTTCTTTTCCTTTCTTGAGCTAAAAGCTCCACCGGTGCATGAGAAGAGTTTGAACTCTCTCCTTTCTCGTAGATGGGATCTCGCACGACATCGATAGTAGCCACCCCCTTGTCCCGTCCTTGTGGTGGATTTCCTCCACCCACATTCATTCTGACAGCTTCAGCACCTCTTGCTCCGTTGTTAGGACAATTTCGCTGGAAATGAGAACCTCCACACGTCCAACAAGTGATTCCTCCAAAGTTACCTTGGTTGCCTCCAAAGTTACCTTGATTTCCTCGGTTGGGATTGTTGTCGTAACCTCTTTGACCTCCTCCTCCACCTTTGTTCCTCCATTCTCGTAACTGCACCACGTTTATCTTGAGATCCGCAAGAGTATCGGTGATGCTCTTCAGCTCGGCATGAAAATCAGAGGTGGCAGTAGACATCGTTGTTGGGACAAACGATCTTGGCACCACCGTTGGAGTAGGAGCTGACGTTGAAGCAATCATCAATTGTGATGGTGCAGGTGCGATCGTTGTGACTACACCAGGAGTCGAAGTTGACACCAGAGCAGCATGATGAGGTTGGATGATATCTCCTTCATCCAAACTCTCTTCCATATTTGTCGCTATCTTGATGGCCTCCGCTTTGGTTGCTGGCTTCTCGTACCTCACTTGGGTTCGAATTGAAGGCCTCAACCCTCCCACCAAGTTCTTGGTCAACACTGCTCCAATCCCCGCCATCGTTAACTCCACATTGTCTCCACTCTTCCGTAGGACCGTCCGAAACCGTTGCTCCAACTTATCCACCCTTTCGGCATATTGCCGAACTTTCTCGTCGTCTCGTTGCTTCAAATGAGTAAGCTCCACCATGAGCTTCTCATAACTCTCTTCTGGAAGAAATTCTTCGATGAGTGCATTACTCAACGTCTCCCATGTGTCCTCAACTGCATCAGGTGTCTTGCTCTTCACTCGGTCTTCATACCACGTAAGAGCAAAATCTTCTAAAAACTCTGGCAGTAACAACACCCATTCTTCCTTCCTTCTCACGTTGTTTCCGATGCAACCCCTTTTGAAATCTCGTACAAATGGTTCTACATCTTCATTGTCCTTCCCATGAAACACTGGTAACTTCCCCATCTTGTAACTACTCTTCTACACTTCCAATTTTCGTGCAATAACTACTCGCTAAAAGAGCACGAACATCACCAATTCCATTCGCGAATAATCTACCATAGGTAAAATAAAAGGAAATGGTTGTAACAACACCTCTTGTGCCATCTCTTCTCCCAAGGTAATCATGAGCCTGAGTCGCATCACCGCCTTCTCCACCATCCGAATGACAATCTCCATCACAACTCAGCCGAGTCCTCTTTTGAAGTCGACAACTTCTCCGTCTCAGCTCTTTGAGTCTCGTCCAACTTCTCGACTACTGACGTAAGTAGGGCGGCCACATCGACGCACTTGTGTCCTCTTGATAGATCACCCACTCCACAACTTGGACAAGGATCTTCTCCTAGAAGATGAATTGGCGCTGGTGACGATGGACCCACTCGAAGACTTAAATCAGTAAACTCCCGCTTCCCTTTAGCTCTCTCGGTTCTGATTCTAGTTGGACAATTCACTACTTTATGTCCCAACCCTCTACAAAAATAACACCACAAGTCGGTTTCTACTCTTCTCCTCGGAGATTCTACTTGAGGTTTTGTACTAGGGTTCTCAAACTCAACGATAATCTCTTTAGAGCTCTCTCCGACGCTTACTATGACATCTAAACCTTGAGGAAGGTTTCTAAGTCTAACTTTCCAATCTTTTGAACTTCCACTCATGTTGCGCCTTCTCAACCATTAAGTGGACAAAATATCGTTGAGGAAAATAACTCTACATCACTTTCTTAACTCTTTTATATTGAAAATCGTGTATTCTACATGCTATACACGAAATAAAATCCAATCTAAAATTAAGAGTCCATGATAATATCCTCATGACCATCGTCTGTACTAATCCTAGCAGACATCTTAAAGTCACTTTTGTAAGGATCACACTCTACTTCGCCAGGAGCATTCGTGGTCTCTACAGTGAATGATACTTTGAACTCAACCTTCTTCACATCTGCGCCGATGCTCGCAGAAGCTTCTTGATATAAAGCAAAAATATCACCCCAATTGCAATAGAAGCTTGATCGCAACGCCTCTATACTTAACTTTGGCTTTTTCGTCTCCGTTATAACTCCCAAACGTCTCTTCTTCAACTTCGGCACTCGAACTGGATTCCCCATGAAGTATCTTCAAGACCTCCTTGTATGCCGAAACGTATATCTCTTAGTTGGTAAGAGATCTCTCCAAGATTTTTGTGGTCTCCAGTAGCTCAACCTCCAAGCTACTAAATCATGAAGTTTCAACAGAAACTTCCCTAATCAGAAGAGATGGTGATGACTGTACAAATTTTCAGAGAACTGAAATTTGTATATTTTCACTTCCCTCATGGTTGTCAACCCCCTCCACTTTGAAAAATTCTTTCTCCCTCTTCAGACCTCATCTTCTCATGATTTCTTTTGTCTTGGATAGCTTATCAGCCAATCTAAAACACTGGAAAGTTTCTCAGGAAAATAAAATTCACAGAAAATCTGACACTGACTGTAAATTTTTTTCAGAAAACAGAATTCCTCAACTCTCACGAATAGACCCCCTCAACTTTGAAAAATCATTGCTCCCTCTCTAGACCACCTTTTCCTATGATTTCTTTTGTCTTAGATAGATAATCAACCAATCTAAAACACTGGAAAGTTTCACAGGAAAATAAAATTCACAGAAAAGTTGACAGCGACTGTACAAATATTCCAGAGAGCAGAATTTCTAAACTCACAAATTTCTCTCCTCTAATAACTTTTCTCTCCTCCTTTCTCTACAACTCTTGTTGCACCTTCTTTCAACTCTCCTCAAGCCCTTTCTAAGTGAACAAGATGTAAAGAATGACTTCGAACGCGTCATATATCACTACGGGATACACGAAAGGTTCTAACGTTGCTAACATCGCGTTAGCTCTCTCTCCTCCCAACGTTCTCTCCATGTGCTCTCTCATAATCTCTTTTTGTCGAATATAGAACTGAACTCTAAACATCGTTCAACGATCCCTTCAAGTGAGGTCCCGGCAACGGAACCAAAAATGTAAACCCTCCGTGGTCCTATCGATCAACTACCCCCCCGATCTCCCAACCTCCACGATCGTCATCCACGAATCTGCAACATGTCGGGCCTATCTCTCACTCAGGGGTCACCTCTGATGGCTTTGATGGAAGCACACCATGAAAATTGAAGGGAAAATGCTGAGTTCACTCATTCATACACCCACAAACTTATCAACTAAAAATCTCCTTAAACACATCAACTAAAATCCTCCATTCTAACGACGTCTCTCAAATTCTCACATGCTAAAAATATCCCACACTCTCTATATTACTCAAGTTGTCATTACGACAATGTGAAAACAAGGATGAGGAGCTCTTCTCTACTCCTCTATTTATACATTCTAGGTTTCTACTTTGGTACCCTCCGGTAACTCAGCCGTAACTACTTTTACCGGGTTTTACTAAGATATTACTTAAGGTAAAAGCATTGATCACATGGGCTTTTTACCTTTTCACATGGGCTTATTCCTTCAAAGTCAACAACTTCTAGAAGGATTCTGGAATATTCTCAAGGAATCTCGAATTTCCACCCCCCCTCTACACTAGGACCCACTAAAAAGGAAACATGTGGAATCTCTTCTTGTTTTTAATGCCCACAAAGTCCACAACTTTAATCCAACCACTAATATCAAGTCAAAAAAGAGATAAGGGATACTTTCCACCCCCTTTCTACCTTTTAGACAAGATGACAAGATAGTAGTGCTCACTCTTTAGCAAATATCTGAATTCTGCCAAAAGTACAGCTAAGTTTAACCATAACTAACTTTTAGCTAGTCATGACTAACTTGATACCTCCTTAAAGTACTTTGGCAGCCAATAAACATTCTCAACACTTAGTTATAACTAAACACCTTACTAATAGACAAACTTCCTATGTGTAACATAGGTCGTTACAGATCGAAGATCAATATTGTCTATAAGGACATCTACAAGCAAAGTGGATGGTCTGTTGATATAGATCATGGTTGGATGATCAGAACAACGAACAACACACGAGGAGAACTCTATGGAGCTTGTCCTGATGTGAAAGTGAAGGTTGGAGATGTAACTATTGAACAAAACGTTTTTGTTCAAGATAGTACATCATACCCGGTGATACTCGGTCAACCTTACATTACAGCTGTGAGGATGGAGACCAAGGTTTTGGATGATGGATCTGCTTATGCGCGGATCAGAAGTCAGGATGGCAAGAGAGCAGTACAATTTCTAACTGTATCAGCAAACCACGAGAGAAATAGAGATTATCTGAGGGGTGCCTCCTTGCCTAAGGTCACGGAGGAGTTCAAGGATTTTTGACAAGTATTGCTATAGAGCGAGGACATAGTGGTACACTGGAGAAAGTACTCTCGCTAGAGAAAGAAAATGCTTTTTGTACATGAGTTGTGAGATTTTCTGGGAGTGGATTTGCTACACATACACGGCTTGCTGACTTGCAGAAGTGGGAGCAGAAGGTTGTGCGAAAAATTGAAAAGACCTAAAGAGAGTTGGTGTGCTTGAAGAGGATGATAAGATAGAAGGTGTTTATTTGGAGTTAGGATTGGGAGATTTCATCGATGAGCTTGCTATGCATGAGCAAGAAGATGAGGATCATGTGGTGGAAGTACACTCTAGAGAGCTCTATACAGCTATAGAGTCATTCGTAGATCCTGAAGTTAGAGTTGATACTAGGTACAAAACGGTAGACAAGAAGGTAAAACCTGTTGCTCAGCCATTACCTAGTGATTCTAACCAGCGAGTCCAACAATCTTCGAAGGAGAAAAGCTTGAGGGATCTTAGCCGAGTCGGTCACAAGTTCACTGAAGCTACGCTCAAGGAGTTGAAGGTTGGTTCTGCAGATTTTCTTTTGCCTGTGGAGGAGAATAGGTTTAAAGAGATGTTAGCTAGACACGGGAAAGCCTTTGCTTTTGAAGCCTCAGAAATCAGATGTGTAGATCCCAGCATTGTGACACCAATGATCATATTCACAGTTCCACATGCTCCTTGGGACTTGAGGCCAATTCCTGTACCTAGAGCGCATCTACCAAAACTCATAGAGCTCTTGAAGGATAAGATGCAGATGAAGATCTTGGAACCATCGTTTGCATCATATTCTAGTCGTTGGTTTACAATACCAAAGAAGAGTGGTGCATTACGGTTCATCCAAGATATGCAACCTGTGAACCAAGTGACTATCAAAAATACAGGCATAGGACCTATCGTTGGAGAGTTTGCTGAAGCGTTTGCTGGGAGGGCTATTTACTCTATAGGAGATCTTTACTCTGGATACGATCAGTTTCAACTTGTTGAACAAAGTAGAGATATCACCACCATGAGGACACCATTGGGGTTGGTCAGAATGTGCACGCTACCACAAGGAGCAACAAACTCGGTAGCGCACATGATGAACGGGATGAACAAGGTTCTCCGTGAGTTCATTCCTGAGAAGATCATGCCTTTCTTGGATGACATTCCAATTAAAGGATGCGTTGAGGAGGAGAAAGATGAGACAATGGATCAGAAGGGGTGTAGAAACTTCGTTGCTGATCACATTTCAGATTGTGATAAAATTCTATCACGACTTGAAGAGGCGCACTTGACACTATCAGGTGCCAAGTCTTCATTTGGAGTGCGAGAAGTTGTGATTGTGGGACACCTATGTGGATGGTTTGGACGCAAACCTGATCCTGGTAAAGTGGATGCTATACGGCGGATGAAGGATACTTGTGGTTCAACAACGGAGGTGAGAAGGTTTCTTGGAGCTTGTGTCTTCTATCATGTATGGATCTCACATTTTGCACATGTGGCTGATCCTCTTTATGATCTGTTGAGAAAGCACAAGAGGTTTGCATGGGAGGAGAGACATACTGAAGCGATTCAGAGATTGAAGCAGTTGTTATCTTCTCCACCTATACTTCGTCGTGTGAGCTATGAGGATAGCAAACCAGTGATACTTACTGTTGATACAAGTCCGATAGTCATTGGATGGGCAGTAGGACAGGATGACGAAGAAGAGAATCGATTTGGAGTCAGATTTAGAGCAAAGGTGTTGAGTGAGCGACATAGAAACTATCCTCAAGTGAAGAGAGAGTTATGGGGAGTAGTTACAGCTATGAAAGCTGAAAAGGACTATTTGATTGGAGCGCCAGTAGTAGTAGAAACAGATTGTTTACCACTATTAGGGATGATTACAAATTGTAACACCCCTGATATTGCTATGCTACGCTGGATTGCTTACATCAAGTCCTTAAATCCTGAGTTCAGACACATAGCGGGAAAGAACAACCCAGTAGCTGATATGTTATCTCGTGCGAGGTATGCAGATGAGGAGGAGATGATAGAAGATACAGAAGACGTTGGTACTACTATTTTTTGTAGAGCTCAAGGAGGTGAGGGTGAGCATTTGAAACCGTTCATGGAGGAGCTATATGAAGGAGAATGGATAGACATAGGACGCTATCTAAGCCTGTCGACTAGACAGCCAGGATGGAGTGATGCTCACTTTAAACAAATCAGGAGGAAGGCTTATAACTACTTTCTACAAGGTGGTTATTTGTGGAAACATGCTAAGCAAGGTGGTAAGATGCCACAAAGGGTTGTGTGCAAGGTTGACATGCAGAAGTTACTCTCGTAAGAGTTTCATGAGAGCTTGTGGGCAGGACATAGAGGTATTTATGCCACCTTTACAAAGCTGAAGGAGAGATATTGGTGGCGTAACATGTACAGAGATGTAGTTCAATTTGTGGAGACATGCCAAACTTGTCAAGAGTATTCAGGAATTCGGCATCGAGATGGGTTACATCCTACTTATCCACTTGCAATGCATTACAAGTGGGTAGTAGATCTTGTTATTATGCCAGTTGGTATATGGCAGATGCGATACTTAGTTTTGGCACGTGAGGATTTGTCCAACCAAGTGGAAGGGCGAGCCTTACGGACAAAATCCACAGAGGGAGTCTGCAAATTCTTGTTGGAAGATGTGATTTGTAGATATGGTTGTGTTGGGAAGATCACTTCTGATCGAGGGGAGCTGAACAATGATGAGGCTAAAGCGTTCTTCAAGAGGTGTAGTGTGAAGTTAGCTCTCACCACAGCCTACAATCCGGAGGGTAATGCGAAGAGTGAACGTTATCGTGTCGGATATTTTGTGTGTGAAGGATGTCCAGGAAAACGCGAGGTTCCTGGCTGTGGAGATGTTGTGTGCCAAACAGAGACAAGACAGAGAAGAACAACCACGAAAAGGAATGCTGCGATATATACCACTCTGAAAGTATGTACACTGTCGATTCTTTCTCCAAACAGCACAAAACTGAGGAACAGACCAGAGCGGTCTGTAACCTACTTCAGAAGCCCTAAAACAAACCCCTGAAACGCAACCCTAGTCTGAAATCGCCAAAGCGTAGCTCAAAGCAAGAGAAACTTCTCTTTGCTAACAAACAGAGCCACAACAGTATCACGCGATCCAAACCCAAGTCCAAACCACATCCACACACTAGCTCTTGGCTAAAGCTAGCTACCACAAGCCATACACAACCAACTAAGTCCTTAACGAACTCAAAAGGACGAAACCTGTAGCGAAGGAACTGAAAAAGACCTATCTGGGAACTTTCTCCTTTCGTCAAACGATCTTCAAATGTTGATAGGGTCTCCTTCCCTGACTCCGTTGGCTCAAGAAACCTTCAGATCCGACTCCCGATAGTCGAGATATCGTCGATTTTCGGTCGCAGGTGACCGAACCTTCAAAAACTCCTACATGCGGCTTAAAACCGCTCACACCGCACAAACGGATCGTCCAAACTGATATCTGTCTTCTCTGGTAGGTAGATCTAGCTACCCTGAACCTAACAAGACTCCAAACAAGCCGTTTGGAGTTCCCCTTGCAAAACTACTCGAGAAATTTGGTCGCAGATTGCAAAAAACTGACGTAAATCGGCTCCCTGCGGCTCAAACTCGCTCACCACACCCAAACTAACAATCCAATTCACTTACAGTCTTCTCCTATGCGTACATGAGGACTCCCTGATCGCGTAGGCACCAAGAACGAAGAGCTTGGCTCACCGATCGCGAAGAACAATCCAATCTCAACTCGCAGGCCATGAAAAACTTGACGCAAGCGCTTCCCTGCGAACCAATTTCACTCACAACTCCCAAACCGCCTGATGAAAACTGGTATTGTCTTCAATTTCCTGAAGAACTCGTTGTTCTGATCCTGATGGATCCAAGGACAGCAAGTTTGGACTCTGGAACGGCTCGAACGGTCCAACTCTCTTTCACAGGTAACTGAAAATCCCAAATCTGCTTCCTACGTCTCAATTTCTTCCAGAACACAACCCCCGATCCGTCTCTTCAAGAACCGTCTTAACCTGTGCGTAGCCTGCATAGATCTGAACCCGATGACACCTTGCGCGCGTGTATTGGACTTCTCAATTCTCCAAAACATCCACTGACAGGTCGTAGGAACAAGCAAGCCCCTTAAGCAACCCCCTTGCAACAGTCTGTACGTACAAAGTTCAACTCTCAATAATAAGAAGCAGGCCCCTTGCGTCTTTGATATAACACCTGAAGTCCTAAATACCCAGTCAGCAAGTAACTAGGGGCTTAGCTTGATTTTACCTTTTCTCGAATCGCATAACTTCTTCTCTGGATGTCCAAACGAAATAAACAAGATGCCCATGGAAAGCTGACAACGAACTCTATCCATCTATGCGATAAAAGTAAAGATCCGAAGTTGCGCCAAAAGCTCGTAAGCTGGGGCCTAGCTTGTTTTCTCCATCTTTCGAGCCCTGTAACTTCTTCACTATGCGTCCAAACGAAGTAGACAAAGTGCCTATGGAATGCTGACAAGGAGCTCTATCCATCTATGCGATGAAAATGGAGATCTGAGATTGTGCCAAAACCCGTAAGCTAGGGCCTAGATTGTCTTCTCATGAGTGTCTTTGGAGCGACAGGCATCGAAGTTTGTATTTCAGATAGGAGCCGGTCCACGACACGACATCCACCCCCTCTGAACCTGTGCATCCTCCGGTATGCACCAGAGATACCAACCAAGGAGTGGACCGGCTTATCGTCCTACTTCTCATCGTAACCAACCTCACCTTCAAGATCTTCTGCATAATCCTCATCCTCAAACTGAAACTCCGTCAAGATATCTGCTAGATCGACCTCCTCATCTCTCTTTTTGAAAATCTTGACACGTTTACCTGCCACTGGTATCTTCAAGCTCGTTCCATCCAACTCTTGCAGGGCGTAAGTTGCGTTGTCATTAACCTTCTTCACCACATACGGACCAAACCATCTTCTGGAAAACTTCCGGAGTGCACTATGCTGGTTGTCTAGACTTTTGTCATAGACTAACACCCAATCACCTTCTTTGATTTCCTTGGGTCTCAAACGATGTCGCTGATCAAATCTGACCTTGTTCTTCAACCGTGCTTCTCGCAGCCTATCCAAAGCAATTTGGATATCCTCTGGTCTTCTCTCCAACTGCCTAATTCGAATAGCAAGAAGCTCTTCCCTAGTCAAATTGTCCTCCCAAGGTAACACACTCCATGTCAGAACGTGTTCTTCAATCGGCATGATAGGTTTCTGACCTGTGATGAGTTCCACCGGCATGTAACCTGTCACCGAGCTGTGTGTCGTTCTATCTGCCCATAACGCAAATGATAAGAGTCGAGGCCACTCGCACACCCTTCCGTTGCAAGCCTTCACCAAAGCCTTCACAATGGGTGGATGACCACGTTCACTCTTGGCATTCCCTTCGGGGTTGTAAGCAGTTGTCAGTGACAACCTCACCCCACACCTTGCAAAGAATTCACGAGCCTCGTGTGCATCTAACTCTCCCCGATCTGCAGTGATCTTTCCCACACATCCATACCGACAAACAACCTCTTCCAAGAGAAATTTACATCCCTTCAGTTGTCTTCGTCCGAAGCGCTCTACCCTCGACTTGATTTGATAGATCTTCTCTAGCAAGTACCAAGTATCTCATCTGTCACAACCCAACCGGCATAATCACCAAGTCTACCACACACTTGAAATGTATTGCCAGCGGATAAGTTGGATGTAATCCGTCACGATGTCGGATGTTCGAATACATCTGACATGTCAAACAAGACTCTACAAAAGATACAACATCCCTGTACATGTTTTTCCACCAATACCGCTCTTTCATCTTGGTAAAAGTGACCCAAATTCCTCGATGTCCAGCCCAAAGACTCTCATGGAATACCTTGAGCAACTTCTGCTGATCTTCTTTGTTGCAAATCACCCGTAGCGGTACCTCACCTTTCTGCTTTGGTCGTTTCCAAAGAAACCCATCCTGCAACATGAAGTTGTAGGCCTTCCTTCGAACTCTCCGAAACCTCTCATCCGTCCAACCTGTCTGCTTAACCATCGTACTAAGGTACCTCCCGATATCAAGCAAATCACCATCATACAACCCTTCAACAAACAACTCTTCTTCCCTTCCTGTCTGTGCAATCGAATAGAACTCTGTACCCACGTCGTCAATGTCTTCTACCATCTCATCTTCCTCATCATATCGAGCCCGAGATAACATATCCGCCATCAGATTATCCTTCCCTGCAATATGTCTAAACTCCGGGTTCAACGACTTGATATATGCGATCCATCGTAACATCGCAATATCAAGAGTTGAACAATTCATGATCATTCCTAACAACGGCAAGCAATCAGTTTCAACCACCACTACTGCTCCAATCAAATACTCTTTCTCAGTTTTCATAGCTGAAACAATACCCCACAGTTCTCTCTTCACTTGCGGATAAGCACGTTGTTGAGGACTTAACACCTTCGCTACGAACCTAACCGCAAACCTGTCTCCATCCTCGTCATTCTGTCCGACTGCCCATCCAATTGCAACTGGGCTTGTATCCACAGTAAGAATCACCGGCCTAGCATCCTTGTAATCAATCCTTCCCAGGACTGGAGGAGATGATAGTAAAGACTTCAGCTTCTTTACCGCATCAGTATGCTCTTCCTCCCATCTAAACTTATGACCCTTACGCAACAATCCATACAACGGATCCGCCACATGCGCATAATGAGGAATCCAAATGTGGTAGAATACACAAGCACCCAAAAATCTTCTCACTTCTGTTAGCGAGTTGCAAACCTCCTTCATTCTTCCAATCGCATCCACCTTGTTCGGATCTGGCTTCCGACCAAACGATCCACACAAATGACCAACGATCAAAACCTCTCTAACCCCAAATGTAGACTTCGCACCTGACAGCGTAAGATGAACTTCCTCAAGTCGAGATAAGATCTTCTCACAGTCTGCGATGTGATCAGTGACGTATCGCCGACACCCCCTCTGATCTAATGCTTCATCCTTCTCATCTTCCACACATCCTTTGATGGGGATGTCATCCAAGAACGGCATCGTCTTTTCGGGGATGAAGTCTCTTAGAACTCGATTCATCCCGTTCATCATGTGTGCTACCGAGTTGGTAGCTCCCTGTGGTAAGGTACACATCCTAACCAACCCCAAAGGTGTCCTCATTGTCATGAAGCTTCTGCTCTCCTCCGCTAGTTGAAACTGATCATACCCCGAGTAAAGATTTCCCCATTGAGTAAATCGCTCTTCCTGCAAACGCTTCTGCAAACTCATCCACAATCGGTCCCAGCCCAGCATTTCTGATTGTTACTGCGTTCACCGGCTGCATGTCTTGGATGAACCGCAGCGACCCATTCTTCTTTGGTACTGTAAACCATCTACTTGAATATGGTGCAAACGACGGCTCCAAGATCTTCATCCGCATCTTCTCCTTCAGCAACTCCACTAGTTTGGGCAAGTGAGCCCGCGGTACTGGAATTGGTCTCAGGTTCCATGGCACATGCGGTACCGTGAAGATAACCATCGGGGTAACAACGTACGGATCTACACATCCAATCTCAAGTGGCTCAAAAGCAAATGCTTTCCCATGTCTTGAAAGCATCTCCTTGAAGCACATCCTCTCTTCTGGTAGAAGAGACCCATCAGATCCAATCTTCAGCTCTTCAAGGGTCTTCTCCGTGAACTTGTGTCCTATCATTGCAGGATCTCTCAAACTCTTCTCCTTTGAAGCTCGATCCATCTGTTGGTTGGTATCTTCCGGCAAAGGACCAGCAACTGGCTTTACTTTCCTATCCACTGTCTTGTACCTTGTCTCAACTCGAACCTCTGGTGCACGGAATGATTCGATCACCGAATAGACCTCCCTTGAATGAATCTGCATGACCTTATCCATATCCTCCCATCCAATAGACATGATCTCTCGCAAGGGATCTTCCAACCCATCCTCTTCATAAACACCAGAAATCCATTCATCCCCTTCTAGCTCACCCAACTCTTTCAACATCAACTCAACACCACGCAAATGTTTTTGTTCTTTTCTTCTCAACTCTTCTACCTTCCTGTAAATAGCAATCCCACAATCTGAAAACCCAACAAACCCTGTACAAAAGGCACTATCTCCATCAAGCGAGAGTACCTTCTCTTGCGCACCACCACAATCCCGCTCTATAGTGGTACTCAACGAAAATCTTTGAACTCTTCACTCACCCTTGGAAGCGGCTTCTCCCTCAAACGATCTCGGTTGCGCTCGTGATTGGACGGTACAGTCAGGAATTGTACCGCTCTCTTCCCATCTTAACTTCGGATCCTAGCATAAGCAGATCCGTCGTCCAGTACCTTTGTCTCCATCCGAGTTGCTATGATGAAAGGTTGTCCAAGAATGAGTGGATATGATGTTGCTTCCTGAACAAAAAAGTTCTGCTCGATAGCAACATCACCTATGCGCACTCTGATGTCCGGACAAGCTCCATACAAGTCTCCTCTTGTGTTGTTGGCTGCTCTTATGACCCATCCATGTTCTGTGTCGATCGGCCACTTCTTCTTCTTGTATAGCTCCTTGGACATGATGTTGATTTCTGATCCATGATCGATCAGAGCAACCACTGGTTCATCCAAGTCCTCGATCCTCACCAACGTCTCCGTCGTAGCTCGAGCCCAGTGACTATGGCTGTAATGACTTGAGCTCTGCTTCCCATCCTCCTCTTCGTCCTCAAAATGCACCCTGCGCCTTCGATCTCTTTCTTCCTCCGGAGAATAGGCACTGCACCTTGCAAGCTCTCTCTCCTCATCCACAGACATCCTAGTATCCAAAGCATGCGATAAACCAGTCTCACCCGTAATCTGTCGTTTCCGTTTGATGACATCGATGATGACATCATGAAACTCACGCTTGGCGATGCCTAACACTTCTCTCAAAGTAAACTCCACCTTCGCATTCAGAATGCGATCTTCCAAGACTCCCTTCAAGTCTGTTGACGTCTCGATATCCGACTGTAGCTTGTATGCAGCCGGCTTACCCTTCTCTTTCTGAGATTTCTCCTTCGATGGAGAAAGAGCATCGTCCATCGGTAAGTCTTGAGCTCCTGCATCCTGAAGCTCTTGGCGAATCTTCTCTCCTCGAGTCTGTCTCTTTGAAGAAGTCCCTTCTCCTGAATCCTCTGAATCTTGCCTTCTCTTCTCTTCCAACAACGCTTCGTGTTGGTTCTTGGCGATGTAAGCATGCACCGATAGAGCTTCTATCGGATCCTCCCATCCAGTATCCTTTCTGATCGTAGCAGCTGTCCTCTGCAACGTCTCACGTGCCATCTTCCCTTTCTGTTTCATGGAGATGGCAGATGACCACAACTCACTTGGTTCAACTTGCTTGTTGAAACTCCTCTCAGCTTGATCCTCAACCCTTGTACCATAAGTTCCAGCTTCCACCATTGCAACTGCTTGCGCTGATAGGTGGTCCTCAACCAACTTCTTCATCCCTCCTTTACCAAAGTTGGTCTGAAGAAGTGCACTAGTATCCCTCAACGCTACCTTCCCGTCCTTCCAGAAGATCATCCCTTGCTGTAAGGTATCACTGAACTCCTTGCAATCTCTGCGCGGATGATCGGTATCGTCGCACCAGATACACCGCTGGATCCAGCCTTGCTTCTCAACAGGTTTTGCTCCGCTTGTAGACCCTTGTTCCTCCAATCTGGTGAGCTTGATCTGCAAGTCTCGCATTCCACGCATGATCTCTTCAAGGCTTGAGTCCTTCTTCGGAGATACTATCGGTGTCTGAACAACTGGAACAGCAGGAGCAACCGACACTACCTGTCTAGCAACAGGAACAACTGGTCGAACTACAGGAACAGGTATTACAGCAGTTGGTGCTGGTGTCAGTCTCCTGACAGGAACCTTCTCTCGCCTCCGCTCCCTCTTGGTGAGCAGACCAACAGCTTCTTCAACCTTCTTCCAGCTGCTAGTCAATCCATCGTCCTCCTCCCGGTCTTCCAGAAGTACTTCTAGCTTCTCCTGCAACTTCTCATCTGCAGCCCGAAGAAATAGCTCTGTCTTGTTGGACTGCAACGTCAGCTTCTCCATCCTAGTCAGTTGTGAAAACTGCTTCTCAAACTCCCTAAGCAACTCTGTAGCTTGTAAACCCTTCCTTGGTTGCTCAACCCACTCCAAGAAGGACTTCTTGGTGACTCGATCAGAGTCCACCAAGAAGTACTCATCCATCAAGGCACGCGCAAACGTCTCCCAGTCCTTGTTAAAATGCTTCGTTAGCATTTTAACATGATCTCTAATCTCTGGAGCTGCTGCTAACTCAAATGTCTCAATCATCGCATCTTCTGAGACCCGGTTCAGCTCCATCTCCTTCACATAATGCCTCAGATATCTTGAGACATCTCTCCCATCGAACTGGTCAATCCTGCTGACCACCGCTTGTAGCGCCTTCGTTGCCAAAGCTTCCTTCCGCTCATCAGACTGTTGCTGCCGCAAGAACATAGTGAAAGCTTGGAACATCGATGCAGTCGCTGGATCCAACTGCACCTTCGGCAACCCACTTGAACCACTAGCTCCATCTCCATCACCTTTCCCATCCCCACTCATGACTGACAATCTCTTCTTCAAAGTTCACACACAGAAGAATCTCCACCCCAAACCTTCACGTCGAGTTCACCACCGTATCGTGTCGGATATTTTGTGCGTGAAGGATGTCCAGGAAAACGCGAGGTTCCTGGCTGTGGAGATGCTGTGTGCCAAACAGAGACAAGACAGAGAAGAACAACCACGAAAAGGAATGCTGCGATATATACCACTCTGAAAGTATGTACACTGTCGATTCTTTCTCCAAACAGCACAAAACTGAGGAACAGACCAGAGCGGTCTGTAACCTACTTCAGAAGCCCTAAAACAAACCCCTGAAACGCAACCCTAGTCTGAAATCGCCAAAGCGTAGCTCAAAGCAAGAGAAACTTCTCTTTGCTAACAAACAGAGCCACAACAGTATCACGCGATCCAAACCCAAGTCCAAACCACATCCACACACTAGCTCTTGGCTAAAGCTAGCTACCACAAGCCATACACAACCAACTAAGTCCTTAACGAACTCAAAAGGACGAAACCTGTAGCGAAGGAACTGAAAAAGACCTATCTGAGAACTTTCTCCTTTCGTCAAACGATCTTCAAATGTTGATAGGGTCTCCTTCCCTGACTCCGTTGGCTCAAGAAACCTTCAGATCCGACTCCCGATAGTCGAGATATCGTCGATTTTCGGTCGCAGATGACGGAACCTTCAAAAACTCCTACCTGCGGCTTAAAACCGCTCACACCGCACAAACGGATCGTCCAAACTGATATCTGTCTTCTCTGGTAGGTAGATCTAGCTACCCTGAACCTAACAAGACTCCAAACAAGCCGTTTGGAGTTCCCCTTGCAAAACTACTTGAGAAATTTGGTCGCAGATTGCAAAAAACTGACGTAAATCGGCTCCCTGCGGCTCAAACTCGCTCACCACACCCAAACTAACAATCCAATTCACTTACAGTCTTCTCCTATGCGTACATGAGGACTCCCTGATCGCGTAGGCACCAAGAACGAAGAGCTTGGCTCACCGATCGCGAAGAACAATCCAATCTCAACTCGCAGGCGATGAAAAACCTGACGCAAGCGCTTCCCTGCGAACCAATTTCACTCACAACTCCCAAACCGTCCGATGAAAACTGGTATTGTCTTCAATTTCCTGAAGAACTCGTTGTTCTGATCCCGATGGATCCAAGGACAGCAAGTTTGGACTCCGGAACGGCCCGAACGGTCCAACTCTCCTTCATAGGTAACTGAAAACCCCAAATCTGCTTCCTGCGTCTCAATTTCTTCCAGAACACAACCCCCGATCCGTCTCTTCAAGAACCGTCTTAACCTGTGCGTAGCCTGCACAGATCTGAACCCGATGACACCTTGCGCGCGTGTATTGGACTTCCCAATTCTCCAAAACATCCATTGACAGATCGTAGGAACAAGCAAGCCCCTTAAGCAACCCCCTTGCAACAGTCTGTACGTACGAAGTTCAACTCTCAATAATAAGAAGCAGGCCCCTTGCGTCTTTGATATAACGCCTGAAGCCCTAAATACCCAGTCAGCAAGTAACTAGGGACTTAGCTTGATTTTGCCTTTTTTCGAATCGCATAACTTCTTCTCTGGATGTCCAAACGAAATAAACAAGATGCCCATGGAAAGCTGACAATGAGCTCTATCCATCTATGCGATAAAAGTAAAGATCTGAAGTTGCGCCAAAAGCTCGTAAGCTGGGGCCTAGCTTGTTTTCTCCATCTTTCGAGCCCTGTAACTTCTTCACTATGCGTCCAAACGAAGTAGACAAAGTGCGTATGGAATGCTGACAAGGAGCTCTACCCATCTATGCGATGAAAATGGAGATCTGAGATTGTGCCAAAACCCGTAAGCTGGGGCCTAGCTTGTCTTCTCATGAGTGTCTTTGGAGCGACAGGCATCGAAGTTTGTATTTCAGATAGGAGCCGGTCCGCGACACGACAACGTGGTCATCCTCCTATTGTGAAAGCTTTTGTGAAAGCTTGCAAGGGGAGGACAAGAGAATGGCCGAGATTTCTTCCGTTTGCATTATGGGCTGATCGTTCGACTCATAGTTCAGTTACGGGATATATGCCGGCGGAGTTGATGCAAGGACAGAAACCTATCATGCCTATTGAGGAGCACATACCCACTTGGAGTGTTCTACCTTGGGAGGATGGTATGTCTACAAAAACTTCTTGCTGCGAATCCGTCAACTAGAGAGAAGACCTAAAGATGTAGAGATTGCATTGGAGAAGCTGAAAGAGGCACGCTTGAGAAACAAAGACAGATTCGATAAGCGTCATCGATTAAGGCCGAAGGAGATTAAAGAAGGAGATTGGGTGTTGGTCTACGATAGTAGCTTGGACAACCAACACAGTGCGCTTAGAAAATTCTCTAAGCGATGGTTTGGTCCGTATGTGGTTCTTGTCGTGCTTGACAATGCCACATATTCACTAAGAGAGCTTGATGGGGCAGAGCTCAAGGTTCCCATTGCAGGCAAACGTGTGAAACTCTTCAAGAAGCGAGATGAAGAGATAAGCATGGAGGAAGTCAGAGCAGAGTTTGATCTCTTGGATGATGACGAAGAAGATTTGGATGACGAAGATATTGCTAACGACAACATCAGTCAAGATGACGAAGATATAGTGTGATGCTGACCACAACTTGTGAGTGTTGGCGCATACCAGAGGATGCGCATGTTTAGAAGGGGTGATGTCGTGTTGTGGTTCGGCTCCTGTGTGAAATTCTCATGGAACATAGGTTGTGTTTCTTTTCTGTGTTTCGTGAACCGTATCGCGTAAGTGTCAGGTTTGTGATTATTTGTTTAAGTGATCGCACGGTAGAGAAACGTGCCAAGTCATCGATCTGTGCGTGTTCATTTCAGTGGTCCTTGTCGCCGCATTTGTGTATAAAATGATGTGTCGAAGGTTCATACGGTATTCTCTCTCAACGGGTGATTCGTGAGGGTTCTCGGTGGTCTGCATGGAGGAGTGAAGAACTGCAAGAGTGGTGGTTATGGACGGAGGTTTGTTACCGACTCCGGATCTTCCTTTTCCGAATCCGTTTCACATCAAGCTTCATTGCATCCAACGCGATCACTTTCGACAGTGGTTAGTTGCGTACTTTGGTGATGAATTCATGAGGAGAGTGATGGAGTTACAGCTTCCGGTGATCCTTCCGATCGTAACATACGGAGAGACTTGGGATATGACGGTGTACATTTTGTTGTGAGGAACAATGGATCTCAACTATCCATCGAACGTTCCTTTCAACCTTTGGGTCGATGTTCGATGCCACTGCAGACCGAAGATCAATCATGGGGCTTGGATCGTGAGAAACTTCGGGCAAGAATATTACAATCGAGTGATAGCTTCACCGTTTCCTTTTGTCGTACCTTTTATTGTAGAACGTTTCTTGGTTGTAATATTGACGTTGTATTAGTCTACGGCTCACTGGTTTCATTCTGATTGAGCGCTTCTGTGTAGTTACGGATCGCAAAAAATCTTTCGACATGTCTCAAGGATTTTCTGAAGTCTTAGAGTCTTGTTGATGTCTTGTATCTCATTAGTAGTAAAAATTTGTTCTAGGGGAAAAGTTAAGTGGAGAAAAGACAAAAAGTAAAGTTCTTTTTGCTCTTATTGGTCCACTTTTGGACCAATGGTGTTCTAGCTGATCCTCGCGACGTTTCTGTGATTTCTGGAGGCTTCGGGGGTCCACTCGCAAAACGAAGGGTATGGTTGGAGAGCTCTCGACCGGGGCTACAATCCGGGCTGAAGAATCGGTCGATTTGATGGAAGGATGAAGGCGTTATGATCGATTGAGTGGAGGGGGTGAAATTCATACCTACCGCTACGTTTCTGGTTGGTCCGAGAGATTCCTGAGGAGTTTTGAGAAACTGTCTGTTGGGTTGGAGAGCTGAAGACGTGCTGGTCGTTTTGATATCAATTTCATCAGTTTCGTGGTCGATTTGGATTTTGAACCGACCGATTGAAGTTGAGAAGTGCAGTCTTGATAAGGCGGGAACAGCGAACTGTGATAGTCATGGATAGATTGCTATTGCTAGAAATCTGAGTCGAATTTCTGAGTGAAACTTTCAAGAGTTGAAGCATGTCTTATCAGTAAGATACTTGGGAAGTTTCACCTCAAATGGTCGAGTAGTTTGTTCAGAAAGTTGGATCAAATGTACCTGGGTCTGTAAAGCTCTTAAGTTAACACAGATTACAATTTGATCTATATCTGAGAATTGGTTTAAGATTTTGACCTGAAAATTATTCAGAGTAGGAGTGAAGGGTCCAATCAAGCTTCCTGTGAAGTTTGATCATCATTGGTCGACTGGTTTGGGAGGACTGAGGTCTCAAAGTTCAAAGATACTTCTGTTATTAGCAATTTTGGGTTTTTCGATATCATCTATTGTCAATTTGGTCATTTTCGAGCAATTTGGAGAGGAGTTTGTTGCTGAAACTGCCATGCCAGCGTACAAATCGACATTGGAGGGTGTGGGGTTGATTTTAGCTCTTGGTGATGAAGGAGAACGAAGTCGTCATGAATCTTAAGCCGCTGTTTGGTTTCTCGGAGTTGCCAGGTATTACCGCCATTGGTGCTATATTGAGATCTGAATAGTGTTTTGGAGCATGCATGCTTTACCTTGCTGGAATGCTTGGTAGGCGAGGGTGTACAGCAAGTTGTATCTAGACTCGATCAAGTTGAGTTGAGAGATACTAGGTCACGTGTCCGAGAAGAGTAGATAGAGAGCATTCAGGTTGAAGGATCAAGGTTCAGAGCCAACCTGTTCAAGTCACCTACCTCTACACAGCCATATACCTCGTGTATTCCTAGACAGAAAAACACGTTATACGATAGCGGAGTATATGGCTATGTAGAAGTAGGTGACTTGAACAGGTTGGCTCTGAACCTTGATCCTTCAACCCTAATGCTCTCTATCTACTCTTCTCGGACAAGTGACCTTATATCTCTCGACTCAAGATTAAAGGTTGCTACAGTCCAATGATAAATATAAGTTATACAAATTTGTGTTACATACAAATCTTTTTGTACTCTATATGAAATACTCAACTCTGTACTATCTGCATACAAGTAACTCTAAATCTAGAAGCATGATTTAACAACTTCTCAACGACGCTAGCTACCCATCAGTTTGACCGCCACAACTCTATTCTGATACAACTAAAAGATACTATAGGATCGCTCAACCAACTTGATCGAGTCTCGATACTACTTGATGTACACCTTGGTCTACCAAGCATTCCAGCAAGGTAAAGCATGCATGCTTTAAGATACTACTCAGATCTCAATATAGCACTAACGGCGGTAGTACTTTGCAGCTCTGAGAACCCTAACAGCGGCTTAAGACTCATGGCGACTATGTTTTTCTTCATCACCAAGAGCTGAAATCAACCCCACCTTCCAAAGTCGAGTTGTATGCAGGCATGGCAGTTTCAGCAAAAAACTCCTCTCCAAATTGCTCGAAAATGATCAAAAAGACAATAGATGTGATCGAAAAACCCGAAATCGCTAATAACAGAAGTATCTCCAAACTTTGAGACCTCATTCTTTCCAAACTGGTCTACCAATGATGATCAAACTTCACAAGAAGCTTGAGCGTGTCCTTTTTTTGTCAGTTTTTTTTCCCTATTTTCAGGTCGAGATCTCAAACCAATTCTCAGATATGGATCAAACCGTAAACTATGTTAACTTAAGAGCTTTACAGACCCAAGTACATTTGATCCAAGATTCTAAACAAACTACTTGACCATTTGAGATGAAACTTCCCAATTATCTTACTGATAAGACATACATCAATTCTGGAAAGTTTCACTTAGAAATCCGACTCAAAACTCAAACAATAGCAAACTATCCATGACTATCACAGTTCGCTGTTCTCATCTTATCACGTCTGCACTTCTCAACTTCAATCGGTTGGTTCACAATCCAAATGGATCAAGAACCTGATGAAATTGAAAATGTCAAAACGACCAGCACGTCATCAGCTCTCCAACCCAACAGACAGCTCCTCAAAAATCCTCACGAGTCTCTCGGAACAACCGGAAATGTAGCAATAGGTACTAATTTCATCCCCCTCCACTCAATCTATCATAATGTCTTCATCCTTCCATCAAATCCATCGATTCCTCTGTCCAGATTGTAGCCTCAGTCGAGAGCTTTCCAACCATACCTTTCGTTTTGTGAATGGCCCTCCAAAGCCTCCAGAAATCACAGAAACATCACGAGGATCAACTAGAACACCATTGGTCCAAAAGTAAACCAATGAGAGCAAAAAGAGCTTTACTTTTGTCTTTTCTACACTCAACTTTTTCCCCTAGAACAAATTTTTACTCCCAAGGAGACACAAGACATCAACAAGACTCTAAGACCTCAAAAAATCCTTTAGACATATCAACGGATTCTTTGCGATCCGTAACTACACAAAAGCGCTCAACCAGACTGGAATGATTGAGTCGCAAACTAATACAAAGTCAATATTACGACCTGGAAATGTTCTATAATAAAAGGTACGACAAAAGAAAACGGTGAAGCTATCACTCAATTGAAATATTCTTGCCTGAAGTTTCTTACGATCCAAACATCATGATTGATCTTCGATCTGCAATGACACCGGACATCGATCCAAAGGTTGAAAGGAACATTCGATGGATAGTTAAGATGCATTGTTTCTCACAACAAGATGTATACCGTCATATCTCAAGTCTCTTTGTATGTAAGGATCGGAAAGATCACCGGAAGCTATAACTCCATCACTCTCTTCATGAATTCATCGTCAAAGTACGCAACTAACCACTATCGAAAGTGATCGCGATGGATGCAATGAAGTTTGATGTGAAACGGATTTGAGAAAGGAAGATCCGGAGTCGGTATCATACCTCCATCCATAACCACCACGCTTGCGGCTCTTCACTTCTTCATGCAGACCTCCGAGAACCCTCACAAATCATCCGTTGAGAGAGAATGTCGTATGAACATTCGACCCTCTTTTTATACACAAATGTGGCAACAAGGACCACTGAAGTGAACGTGCACAGATCGATGACTTGGCATGTTCCTCTATCATGCGATCACTTAAACAGATAATCACAAGCGTGACAACTATCACACCGTTCGGTGAGTTACGTGATACAATTCATGAAACACAAAAATGAAACACAACCTACGTTCCACGAGAATTTCACACAGGAGCCGAACCACAACACAACAGCGGAAGTTAGATTGATCCTCATGAATCGATCAGAGGTGTCTTCTTTGTCTTCCAAAGGCAAGGATGCCTCTTCTACCACTATGGTCTTCTACTTCTGTGCACGAGAAGACGTTACTCTCAACTTCTTTCGAGATAGAAGATCTCTTCTCACTGTAAGAGCGGTCCTTTTCGTTGCACTTCCTCGTGTCGTAGTCATGATGTCAACCCATACCTCAACTTCTGGAGTTTGCGGAAGACTCCTTATAATCATATAAGCTCTCTTCTGCACGACCTTTGTGCTTGATGTGGGTCCGACTCAGATCCAGAATGGATGCTCAAGAAAGAGATGCTCTTCCTAGGCACACTCTTAGGTCCCATCTTCCTCGGCTATGATGCGTCTTCTGTACCGTTGGAGTCATCTTCTCGCACCAAAAGCGTCTTATGATGAGTGCTCAATCATGTTTGAGACACTAAAGAGAGAGGGGAAGACATGACCACTGTTCAATCTTCTTCTCCCGAGATCTCTTCCTTTATCTCGCGCTGTCCTGCTGGCCCATACTTAGCTAGTTGGTCTTCCTTCAAATCTCTCTTGGACACGTACAAATAACATAAGAACGGGGTGAGGTGCCCTCTTATTGGAGTGCCTAGGTACACTAGCTCGGCTTGGATATAGATGTGGAAGAAGGTCCCCCATTTGACGACTTCTCCGGCTCAAACTGCTTCCAAGAACTCCACATCCTGATCTCCAAGGTACCTAACCTTCTATGCTTTTCCCTTGGGGAAAAAGTGAAGAAACAACTTCGCCAGAAGATGCTTCCGCAGCTCCCGATAAGCTTCTATGTTTCTCTGCTGTCTATCTTCCAAGAAGAGGTAGGTCGTGCTTCCAAGTACATGACACTTCCTAGAGATCATCGGTAAGATCTTCTTCTCCAACTCATACCCTCGGTTCTCTACTTCTGATCTGAGAAAAGCCTTGCACCACCACTCCACCGTCTAAGAAGATGATCTTCCTCGAGCGACTCTTGCCTTCACAAGTTCAAGGTTGCGCGTAGGCAGTGCTGTCCAAACCTCCTCTAGAATACCGTGGTCTGTGAGGTTCCAGTTCCATAGAAAGAAGTCGAGGTCCAACTTCTTGATGTAAGGTTTGACCTCCGTCAACTCTACTGCTGGTAACACCAACCCTCCAGGATGCATCGACATGTTTCTACCTTTTGCTACACTAAGCCACACGTATTTGTTGTGACCGAAAGCTCAGTCTTTCCCAAGTCCTCACAGTCTAGCTTCCATGCTCAAAAGATGATTCTAGTCTTCTGGAAGACAGTTAGTCCGTCTTCGGAGATTCTATGCTTTCTGAGTTCCTCTCGTCTTCCGAGCTATATCTAAAGAATCCTAACTAAGCAAGACATCGCATGGATTCCTAAGAAGACAATCCACCTTGCAATTCATCCTACTTCGTAACAGAAGATACAAGATACGTGAGAAGTAGAGTATGCAGAAGGCTTAGAAGAAGACTGAGGACTCTTGCGATGACAGTGACCTCCAAGAAGACTCCCGAGACAACTTCTGATGATCTGACGTTGTCGTAGCGAGAACCTTTCCTTTGAGCAAGGGCGTACCTTCTGGCTGTGGCTAACGATCGTGCACATCAGAGCGACTAGTATCTCGTAGATTTCTCTCTGACTTCCTCGATAACTAAACACTTTCTTTCTCTCAGTAAAGGGTCAAGATAACCACACGAAAACGTTGGATGATCATGGGCACGACAAACGGGATATGCGATGACATGATCTCTTGGTAGTATTCCTCTCTGAAGTTTCTCACTACTAGAACTTCGTACATGACTTTGGGTCGACAGATGTGTCTTATCTCGCACTCGGTGTTAAAGTTTACAGGAGGGAGCTGATTTAGATCCATCCTTTGTCAGATGAGGATAAAGATGGTGAGAGCTCATTCTTGGCCGTAAGTGACAACAGGTAAGATCACAGGGACATGCGATAGCATGACTTGCGCGGTAAAGTTATGTCCGAAGGATCCTATAAAAAACTGTTGGAAATGAACTCGTTCTATGTACATCAGTTTAATCTGGAAAGGGTTTCGAAAAGAGAATCTGGGCGGTAAGTAGAGTCCTTCGTCCATCTCTCACAACATTTGCACTCCAACTACAAGGGTATCTCGATCCATAAAACTCCGATACAATCTCATAGGATCACTACGATCTCTCCACGAACAATCTCTTGAATTTCTCAAGGTTGAATGCCCCCACACAGGTCACTCCCCTTTGCTTAAAAGTTTCGAACACAAGACAAGGATAGGTGCAAGCTCCCTAACCGAGCAACCCAAGCCACACGGGCCGATGAAGTGGCACACATGCACATCGCATGTTTGGTGCCGTCAAACTCATCCACGTGTAGGTCGTCTGGGTGAAAGGTTCTAATGCATGCACCATAACATGTTTCAATACTAGAGACTAGACTAGACATGTAGTCGACTTTATAGGTCAAGGATCGCACTTTGTCACGTTGAGTGCGAACCTGACAACCACATGACGTGGTTACAACGTAGGTCCCTAAAGTTTTATTTACGCCTAGAATACTCCCCAAAGTAATACAAACGTCACACTGGATGCATTTCTGCCAACTGGCGCTAACAAGACTCGAGACCTAGAGTAGATATCGTTGTCGATACAACTCGGCAGAAAAAACAGCGAACTATCACACATGATAGCTCAGTCTCCTCTCAAACTTGCCACGTAGGTAGGATACTAAAACCTCTACTTACAAGTCAAATTTCAAGAAGATCTAACAGCTAGATCTCCTCCCACAATTAACACAAATTCACAGAAACTAACACGCACTTGCAATCTCAGATTCAGACAGAAGCTTCTTCGTCTAAATGAACCGTCCACTTCCACTCAAACTTCCTTTGCTATCAAATCAGAGGTAAACTCACTACTCAGGAAATTTCAGCCGATTTGATCGTTCGGATCATCCTCCATAAATCAGCAAACTTGCTGCTCTAGATTGAAAGCTTTCTGCACCCCGTCGCCTTCAAATCGCCATTGCGCTCAATCCGCATAACATCCGGTGGTGAAATTTGGGGTCAGAGCTTCAACAACTGACATACTACAAGCTCATGAAATCTGGTCTCAATCTGACGGCTCAATCACTCAAACTCCTTAATCTTACAATCGGAAGAGAAAGCTATGTACTCTCATCACTCAATGAACTTCAAATGGCCATAACGTATGCCCTGGACTTCCAAATCGAGTGAAATTTGGGCTCAAGATCCTCCTCCAGTCGAGAGCTCTCCGCCCATGCCCTCTGATCTCCAAAATCCTTCGTGAAAGTGCCCCGAACCTCCCAGAGCGCACACCTAGATAGATGACAAGTTAACTTCACTTTTTGGTGGACCAATGGGAATTTAAAGGACTCAACCTTGTCCTTTTCTGCCCCATGGAGACCCCAGCAGATAATAGAGCATTCAAAGCTCATAAGAGCAAGTTTTAGATCCCATTACACCACAACTTCTACAACTGTTCGCAAAACGCACTTATATGCGTAATTTACATACTAACTGGTCCCACAACAGGACAACGTACTCAGAAGACTTCCTGCAGCTAGGCTTCTCATCACTGGGCTCACATGTCTTTGGCTTCTTATATGCAATCTAGCCTCACAACATACACAGAACATTCATACTCTGTTCTTCAGACTCCTCGTCTCTCATACAATCTCAGAAGAAGCTTGTTGCATGACGAGAAGACATGCAACAGACGAGGGGTCAACTCCTAGTGGATTGACCCCATCGGCGAGTGGATCTCTCAGCTCCTTGGAGTTGGTGTTCCTCCCTGAGTGGTGGAGGAAACCGTCGTCTTATCCTTCACAAAAGGATGGAAAGATGGGGCTTGCCACCCAAAGGTTATGATCATTCAAGATCGTTCTAATCTTGGAGGACGGATTAGTGAGCCTTGGGGGCGTGACCCCCAAGACTAGGTCCATGTTCGTCATAAAGGAAGGAAAGGTTGGATGCCATGTCACTCTTAAAGGTGGGGGTGTCGTCCTTCCATTGGGAAGAGTATCGACTGAGGGGTAGACCTAGATCGAGAGACGCACCCTAGACTTGAGGGCACAGATCGCCCTCTGCCAAGCAGCAATCACGACTGGTGAAGAGCATGCCGCATATGACACGTGCTGCGAGATACTTTCATGCGAGAGAGTGGTCTATGTGAGAGACCTTTCATTGGATGATTTATCCTTGTGGTCGATCACCTTGTGGGTTATGGATCGTCACGTGGTGATCCGTGACTAAGACAAATGAGAGACATGGAGCTCAATTCGACTGTGTGAGGAGATACCGACTACGTGAAAGGGTGTAAGGATAGGATGACTTGTGGTCGACCATGGTTGATTGATCAGCCACCACGGTCATCTCCAAGACTCACAATCTCTTCCGAGAAGAGGTTTCAGAGAGCATTATTGGAAGCAAAGATTAATACTGCTTTGCTTGCAGCTATGCATGGTGTGCTTGCGAGAGATATGAAATGTGCGGGAGAATAACGCACGAGTCCAACAAGTAGAGATCATAGCTAGGTGAGGATGAGACAATTGAACGTCTATTTTTATAATCTAAATAGCAAGCATTGTCATCGATTATGCACCATCCACCTTTGGAATCAAACATTTGAGCTGCAAATAAAATCTTTCATAGTGCTAGGACGTGCTAGACGTCCTTAATTAGTACGGCAAATAGTACGTTTCGCCGTTGAGTAGTTTGACTTCAACGTCATCATGACCTTCAATTTGAATTGTGGTGTCATCACTAAGAGAATCTGAGTGTGAAGAGCACTTTCTCGGTTAGTGTACTTACAAAATTGATCACGATTAAATGTCATATTGCGAGTGACGTCGATGTCAACATATCAATGGCGGTTCACGACTCGAGGTGTAAAATCGTTGTGAAGTTGACTCATCAGTACACACCACGTGTTTTTGTTGTTGCTACGTTGGCAGTTTTTCTGATTTTGTAAATGCTGATTTTGATTTTGATTTCTGTCTTGCTGTTGAAATTGATTAGATGGTGTCGGAGTGTGATACATCTACCTAGGAAAGTGTTGGGCTTCTAGCTGTGGTTGTTTACTCAAAAGATAGGCTTCAAGTCATAATGTGACACTATAAACACTTACACAGGTCTATTAGGTCCTCTAATATGTTCAGAAAGTGAAAACCACAATTAACTAGTAGTAATAAGGTCAGATGGTGAACTTTAACACACAAGAATAAGAAATATATGATAATTTAGACTTCAAAACTTCTCCTACATGTAAAAGAGACCTTACTGAACACACATATGAACTTTCAACCTGAGATCAGATTTAAGCATTGAGATATGAGCAAAAATATTTTGAGTAAGAAAATTATGATAATTTATGACACCCAAATGGTTACTTTGATCTAGAACAGAAAATTGGTTTGATAACTTTTGCTCATTCTTACAGGATTTGGAATCTACAACATGTTGAACATTTCTGTGAAATTTGATCTGCTGGTTGTACACGGTTCTCCAGATCTCAAGCTCTGAAGTTGCTGCTCTAGATTGAGAGCTTTTCAGACCCCCTTGCTTCAACGATCACCATGAATTACTCACTCACTCAAATGATAAGAAACTTTTTGACAGTCGTAGCCCTAATGACAATGAAAGCAACCACAAAGTTTTGAAGTAATTATCTCTATTCTGCTGCAATTGAAACCAGAAACCCCAAAATCAACAATTGTGATCCAATTCTTGTCCAATCCGAACTTCAATTTGACGTAACTCCTTCTTTGTTGCTCGATCAAAATTTGCATTGACAGTGACTGGCATGACGAGCTCTCTCACCCTATGTTCTCAGATTTTTGGGTGCCCCTCCTAAAAGCTCAAACTCTCCTTAAGAGTCTTGCTTCCAAGTTTAGAGTTTCACAAAGGAAAATAATGAACCAATGGGAGTTCATAGCTTCAGTTCTCTGTCCTTTTGTGTCCCAATCCATGTGATAACTTGATTTACACATATATTACATGTCAAGTGTGGTGCCCACAATTTACAAGATTTATGAAATTTTGAAATTTTTGAAGTTAATAACATGTTTGTGTAACTGAAGTAACCTTGTTGCGTAAGATTACACCTCGCTTAGAAGAAAGATGATCTTAACATCTTTTTGTAAGGGGAAGTTGATTTCTTCGGAAGACAGAAGACGGACATCTTCCGAGAAGATGTCTTTTCGGTTGTGTCATTCGGAAGACAGAAGACGCGTGTCTTCCAGAAGATAGCGATCGCGATTGCATGGACATCAACCACGCACCACCTAGGAAAGGGGTAGGTGTACCTACCAGATAGCCACCATGGTAGTAGGTAAGACAAGGAGGTCAAAATCCATAATCGCGTAGGAAAGATACGGGAGAATCACATTAGCACGGAATCAATGACTGCTTCTCGCACCGGAGACCCATCGTGCGTTGAAGGTCGTTTGCAATCAGGGGTACCAAATTGAGTGAAGGAAGTAAGAATAGTGAAACGGTGAACAACAAGATCGAATTTAGGTTAGAGAGAGAGATCGAGGACGATTTTGTGAGAGCAAAAAGCACCATCGAGCTCAAGGAGTCCTTGTGGATTCTTGGAAGTAGACATTGAAGGGCGATTAGAGAAGTATCGAAGGAGGAGCAAAGATTGATTGAAGAAGCAGCAGGGCGTAGCTGGGTCCGTGGGATCGCATTGGAGCTGAGGTGGAGGCAGAAAGCGCATAGAAGACTGAAGGTCTTACGAGAAGCTGCCAGAAGATTGTATTGAGGTTCTTCTCGTGTTCATTCCCCTTCCCACCGCTTCTCGTCTTTGATTTAGTGTCCCTCGCGCTTCTCCGTTTATTTACAAGAAGCCCATCGATCGCTTCCTCCATCCCGTAGTTTCTTTCTATGAAATTGGGCACGGAAGTGCTGCCCAATTTTTTACAGCCATCTTCTCGCTTCTTCCCAAGCTGTAATCGAGCTTTCATGTCTCTCATTCTCAAATCCGATCACTCAGACATCAATTTCTCTACCCTACCGCACCTCTATTCTCGAATCCTTGGACAAAAGACGCTTCAGAAGATCTGAACATTTTCGGAAGACGCTTCTAGATATCTGAACTTCTTCGGAAGACAATTGTGTTCCATTTGTATCAAGATTGGATTGGATTGACTTTTGAGTTGAGAGAGACTTGTACGAATCCTGAGTGACTTGGTGAGTTGTTTGTTGTTTCGAGAAGTTGGACGTTGGGAACCAGGCCTGTGCCTCCCGATCTTCTGAGCTTCTCAAATCCACATCTTCCTAGAGAGACTAGAAGATTGGAAAGGCTGGCAGAATGCACGAGAAGACGTGAGGGTCCTTTACGGGTCTCTTATGTTCGACCCATAGCAGCCTATTCCTTCTTCTTCCCAAACTTAGAAGAGAGTTGTGAGAAGTCTTTTTGGTAGAATATGGAGAGAATGGTCAAGGGTTGTGTCTTTCTGTCATGCAGCAAACTTCTTATGAGTGTGTATGAGAGGTGAGGAGTCGGAAGAACAGAGTACGAATGTCTCGTGTCTGTTGTGAGGTTAGATTGCGTGTCAGAAGCAGAAGACAGGTGAGACCAGTGAAGAGAAGCCTGACAGCGGGAAGTCTTCCGAGAATGTTATTCAATCGGAAGCTGTCTCGAGAGTCTTCCTGGAGACCACTGTCATCGCAGGAGCCCGCGATCATCTTCTGAATTTTTCATACACTCTGCTTCTCGCATATCTTCTATCTTATGTTAGGAAGTAAGATGTAATGCAAAGTGGGTTGTCTTCTTAGGAATCCATGCAATGCCTTGCTTAGTTAGGATTATTTAGATAGAGATCAGAAGACGAGAAGAGTCTTTGCAAATGTAGCCCAAACTCCTATATGACCAACCCATAGACTCTCATGGAACTCCTTGATTAGCTTCTGCTCCAATTCTAGGTCACATACCACATGTCGTGATATACCCCTTGTAGCTTGGGATGCTTCCATAGATGTCCTTCATGTAAAAAATAACCATAAGCTATTCTATGTATCCTCTTGAAATTTGCATCAGACTAGCCTTCCTATCTTTCCAAAGAACTCAAATACCGTCCAAGATCCAACCACTCTCCATCATACATAGTTTCTTCAAATAACTCCAATGGAGTTGCAAAATAGCTTTTGTCCTTTCTAGCAAGAGCACTAGAATAAAACTATGTTCCCACATCCTCTTGGTCATTCATCATTTTCTTCTCATTGTAATACATAGCCCTTGATAACACATCTACCACTGGATTGTCTTTTCCTGAAATATATCTAAACTCTGGATTCAAGGACTTGATATATGCTATCCACCTTAACATAGCAATATATCGAGTTGTATAGCTAGTGATCATTCCCAAGAGAGATAAACAATCTGTCTCTACAACCACAAGTACTCTTGTCACTCTTCATTGTAGTAACTACTCCCCATAGCTCCCTCTTGACATGAGGATAGTCTCTCTCTCATGAACTTAATACCCTGGCACCAAAACGTACCACATGCATATTTCCATCCTCATCGTTTTGTTCTACAATCCATCCAATACCAATAGGACTAGTATCAACAATAAGAATAACAGATCTGCCCAATTCATATATTACATTCTGTAGAGTTGATGATGAAGACAAAAGATCCTTCAACTTCTTCATGGACTTGCTTTACTCCTCTTGCCACTGAAATCTTTGCCCCTTCCTCAACGACTTGTATATGGATCTGCTACATGTGCAAAGTATAGAATCCATATATGATAAAACACACATGTACCTAAGAATCTTCTCATCTTAGTAACTGATCTACATGTCTCTTTCATATTTGAATGACATCAACCTTGTTTGGACGAGGCTTCCGACCATAAGATCCACATAGGTGCCCACAATCAACACCTCTTGTTCTCCAAACACAAACTTTGCTCATGATAGAGTCAAATGAATCTCCTCCAACCGACTCAATATCTTATCACAGTCAACTATGTGGTCTGCAACAAATTTACGGCACCCTCTCTGATCCATTACCTCATTCTTCTCCTCCTCAAAACATCCTTTGATCGACACATCATCAAGGAATGACATAGTTTTGTCAGGAATGAAATCGCTTAAAAACTTTTCTCATATCATTCATAATATGTGATACGGAATTGATAGCACCTTGCTGCAAGGTGCACATCCTCAGTAGCCTTAAATATGTCCTCATTGTAGTCAAGTCTCTACTCTCAAAGGATAATCGAAACTGATCATACCCTAAATACAAATCTCTCATGGAATACAAAGCATGACCAGCAAAAACCTCTGCAAACTCATCTACAAGAGGTCCTATACCCATATTTCTAATAGTCACTTTGTTAACTAGCTGCATATCTTAAATGAATCTCAAGGCTCCACTCTTCTTTGGAACAATAAATCATATACTAGAGTAGTGAGCTATGGATGGTTCCAAGATATTCATCCTATTCCTCTCATTTGAGCAAGTTTATCAATTTTGGTAGATGAGCTCTATGTACAAGGATAAGACATAGATTCCAAGACACATGTGGTATAGTAAAGATTACCATAGTTGCCACTGCACTTGGATCTGCATATCCTACTTCGTGTGGCTCAAACACAAATATCTTACCATGCCTAGATTGCATTTCCTTGAAGCTCTTCTTCTCTTGCTCAATAAAATCCATCATCTCCAATCTTCAATTCCTTCAGTGTTGCTTCTGTAAACTAATTCCCAATTCATCTTGGCTCTCTCAGTATCGGTTGTTGTGCAACTTGCTCCATCTTCTAGTTATAGTCGAGTGGTAAAAACAAAGCTACTGGTTTGACTTTCTTACCACTGACTTGTACTTGGTGTCTAGATACACCTCTCGTTGATGTAGAAACTTATCAATCACATCATAAAGCTCCTTGGAGCTCACTTTCATCACTCTATCTACATCATCTATAAGGCTTTCATATAAATTCCAACTTTCTTATAATATCTACCAAATACTATTTTTCAAACACTCCAGATATGTATTCATCTCTTGCTAACTCTCAAATATCTCACAAAGATTGGTGTACATACTTCATGTATTGTCTTTCAAACCTCTTTAGATTCTCAACCTTCTTATAACATATTGACTCACATGATGCCAGTCCTGAGAAGCTAGTGGATAAAGCTTCTTGCTCCATGTGATCAAGCGAGAATCCTATCTCTATTGTATCACTGAAATCTCACTCTTCAATGGCACTTTGTCAAAACCACTAGACTCTCTAAACTCCTGATTAATCTTAGGTAGTGGACGGTCTCTCAAGCTATCACGATTTCTCTCATATTTTATAGCAACAGTAAAAAACTGAACTACTATTTTGCCATCTCTACTATGTATCCTAGCATAGGCTGAACAATCATCTGTAACTCGTCTCTCCATTCTAACAGCAATAATGTAAGGATGCCCTAGAATGATAAGATACGTTGACATATCATGTACAAAGAAATTCTGAACATCATTGATGTCGCCCATAGTTTTACCTTGATGTTAGGACAAACACCTCTTGGGACTTGTACGAGTGGAAGATAAGTATGTAGAGGTTATTTGTAAGCAACTGATTCCATATTGAACGTCTAAGGTTTGGATCATGAGCGCTTCATTGAATTTGGATCAGACGGTATCTCTATTATGACAAGGAAGCAAACTATAGTTACTGATCGATTGAAAAGGAATGTAAATCCTTTTCTTATTTCTTGCATTGTGTTACACATAGGACTATATTTAACAATTCTATCTACCTCCAAGCAATCTATTGCGCACAAATCTCTGATGAGATTGAAAGTTTGATAAACACTTGCGCTAGTTACTTCAAGTGTTCATCCAAACATAGAGAGCAGTTTGATGCTTTACAAAGAGAGTTGGATGATGCCCGTTGTTCATTTAAGGGTTTAAGATTCAAATTTTGATGGCTTAGTCAAGCACAAGCTATCCCCACACTTTGTGACTCATTAGAGTCGGTACTTACTTACATTCGTGATGTTTCACCTTCAGAGGACCACGAGATTGCACATAGTGTGTATGGTAAGTTTGAGGAGTTTCAAGCTGATTTAGTCTTTACTTTTTGGCTGATATCTTGGTTCTCTTGCACGGTGTCGTGGCGAGAGTCTTTCTTGGGGAGGGCGAACCTCCTGACTGTGATAGACCAAAGAGAAATGACCAGAAGGGAAAATATGTCGCTGCTGACGATGAAATCTCAAAACACAGCCTCTTCTGCTCACCAATTGCAAAACAAACACTCAAGCACGCACTCAGGTACACAAATAGATCTCTCCGGAGTAGAAATAGCTTTATTTCAGTGTCAACTGCTTCACTGTTTAAGAAAATATCTCTCTCCTCCTCTCCTGAGTCCGTCTCAGCTGAAAATTCCAAGGAATTTGATCTCACGACAACCAAACCCTTACCAAAAACAATCCCCTTCAAATAGACCGCCCTGTCCGTTCAATTCTACCTCCAAACCTCAAAACTGTGCAACATATGAGGTTCTTGTCTCCAAAACACTTTCCTGTCTCTCTCACGATCTCCCCTGCTCACTCTAATCAATTCTGTCCGAAAAATCGATCCTCACTCAGCTTCCAAGCTTCTCAGCGTCTCCTCTCCTCAATCCACTCAATTCTGCTCAGAAAAATCAATCCCTGCTCAGCCTCCAAGCTTCTCAGCGTCTCCTCTCCTCAATCCCTAATTCTACTCAGAAAAATCAATCCCTGCTCAGCCTCCAAGCTTCTCAGCGTCTCCTCTCCTCAATCCCTAATTCTACTCAGAAAAATCAATCCCTGCTCAGCCTCCAAGCTTCTCAGCGTCTCCTCTCCTCAATCCCTAATTCTGCTCTTTTCTCCTCCTTCCGCCCCCACTCACTCAGAAAACTCCTCTGCCAACTGTTTTGAAGTCCCCCTGATCTTCAGCCGTCGCAAGTATTTAACCTAAAAGCTAAGGGCCCAGCTTAAGCTGCCCCCCTGCTGTCCTTATAAGCACAGTCGCTTATCACAAGCAGGCCCCCAGCTTAAGCTGCCCCCTTGCTGTCCTTATGCGTACAAAGCATTTTTTACAAAGTTGACCCCTTTTTAATATAAGTTTCGCAGTTGTCTCTACAAACTCTATCTCTACACTGATAAAGGTTCACATAACCTCATTCCCCATCGCAAGCCTACTCGATGATTATTTAACTATTTAGCAAAAGTTTCCTGTGCTCTTGATGCCATCCTGAATATACTACAAGCCATCCAATGTAGGCCGAAGCCCTAACACTTATGAGGCTGCCCCACAGGGCTTACAGCCCCCCCATATGCGCACCAGGTATCTCCCATAGTATATTCAGGATGGCATGCGGAGGCTTAGGCCAGGAAGCCCACGATTAAGGGAGATACCGGTCTCCCGCCCCTAGGTATACAGGACATGGCTGAATACCCAACATAGACTCCCATCCGGGAGACCAACACGCCAGAATAGGAACCAGAGGCCAGGAGGGATTGATCCTGAGACCACTTCCCTCCTAGGCAGGCGCCCTATCACTGGGATGGCCTCTAGTTCCGTTCTAAAAGGATTTAAAACTTGTACATATGCTTTTACTGTAGAAATCTTCCTGCAAAGTCTTTACTAGCCTTTTCTGTGCAAACTTCTCTATACAACTCCGTTTTTAACGAACAAGGAGTCAAAACTATAGTATTCAGGAACACCTACACACCCATGCTATCAGATTCTGAGTTCGAGTCTCGAGCCAGAATCGACGGATTTCCCTCTTTCACATATTTCACAGCCTAAAACTCGTATTAACTATTGCTTAAAACACTTTCTGTCAAAACTAGAAGCATGAGGTCGCTCTCCTCGTCGTGCTTTACATCCTGGTGTCTTTCGACTCCCTTAGGGGTGATACTCCAACCCAAGCTAGGGGGCAGCTTGTCAAGCATGGCCCCAGCTTAGCTCCTGCCTAGCTTGTTAAGCTGCAGGGCAGCTTCCTTTACACAACAAAGAAAAGATCTCCTTGCAACTAGTTTTCACTGTACAGACCCATGTATAATACGACATTCACCCCCTCCAAACCAGCACATCCTCTGGTATGTGCCAATTCGTCATCGATCCTCGTGGTCCTCCAAATCGTCTTCGCTCTCCTCGACCGTCTCAGATAGGTCTTCATTTGCTCTTGGCTGCTCTGAACCTAAGAACTCAGCTAGCTCCACAGTCTCTCCTCTCTTCTTGAATAACTTCACTCGTTTCCCAGCAACTGGAAGTCTTAAGGGCGTGCCATCTAGCTCTTGCAAGGAATAGGTAGCATTCTGATGTACATCAGAGACAAGGTATGGACCAAACCACCTTCTCGAAAACTTTCGAACTGTAGAGTGTTGGTTCTCCAATGTGCTGTCGTATACCAACACCCAGTCCCCAACTTGTATTAGTTTTGGCCGAAGTCTATGAGTCCTATCAAACCTCTCCTTGTTCCCAAGTCGAGCCGCCTTCAGCCGGAGCTGCGCTTCAGCGAGATCCTCCTCTCTACATTCTAGCTGTCTGATTCGTAGTGAGAGAAGCTGCACACGGTCCACATTGTCCTCCCATGGCAAGGTAGCCCAGGTAGGAAAGTCTTCTTCTGCTGGCATCATCGGTTTCTGCCCTAACATCAACTCAACAGGCATGTACCCTGTAGTAGAACAATGAGTTGTTCTATCTGCCCATAAAGCAAAAGGGAGTAACCTGGGCCACTCTCTATGCTTACCGTCACATGCCTTCACCAAAGCCTGAACTATTGATGGATGTCCTCGCTCGCTCTTGCCAATCCCCTCTGGATTCATCGCAGTAGTAAGCTTGAGCTTCACACCATATCGAGCAAAAAACTCTTTCGCTTCCGTACCCCGTAGTTCTCCCCTATCTGCCCGTAGCCTTCCTACAGACCCATACCTACAAATAATATCTTCAAGAACAAACTTACATATCCCGTCTGTGGTCTTCGTCCTCAAAGCTCGCCCTTCTACAAAGTTGGAGAGATCCTCACGAGCCAGAACCAAATATCGCATGCCCCATAACCCCAGAGGCATCACCACTAAGTCAAGAACCCACTGAAAGTGAATGCAAGGCGGATAAGTTGGCACGAGACCATCCCTATACCGCATCTTTGAATAGAACTGGCAATGCAAGCAGGAGCTGACGTAGTTCACCACATCCTGATACAGACCTTTCCACCAGTACCTCTCCTTTAACTTGGTGTAGGTAGCCCAAATCCCTCGATGTCCGGCCCATAAGGTATCATGGAACTCCTTCATTAGTTGCTGCTTAGTCTCTTGATCGTCCACTACCCGTATGAACATCCCATCTCTCCTCTGTGGTCGTCTCCAAAGATACCCATCATGCAGAAGATAGTTGTAAGCTTGTTTCCTTATCTCTCTGAACTCAACCTTGCTCCACCTCTCTTGCCTCTCCAACAAGCTCAGATAATATCCTATGTCACGAAGTCTACCTGTGTAAAGCTCCTCTCTAAACATCAAGGGCTCCAAGCTTGTAGCCCGTCGATTAACCTGACACTGAGCATCCTGTCTCTCTTCCTCCTCAGCTTCTGAAATCATGACATCCTCATCCACAAATCGAGCCCTTGACAACATATCTGCAACCATATTCTCCTTTCCTTTTATATGCTTCAGCTCTAGATTCAAGCTTCTAATATAGGCAATCCAACGTAACATTGCTATGTCTGGCGTGGTACAGTTGGATATCATGCCTAGTAGAGGTAGACAATCCGTCTCTAGGACTACATGAGCACCAATCAGAAACTCACGGTCTGTCTTCATCGCTGTCACCGCTCCCCATAATTCACGCTTCACCTGAGGATAATCTCGTTGCCTGTCTGTCAGGATCCTAGCTCCAAACCTAGAGGTAAACCGCATACCATCCGCATCATCTTGACCTATCGCCCAGCCAATCGCCTTTGGGCTAGTATCCACTGTGACAATGACAGGTCTCTCACATCCATAGTCTACCCTTCTCAAAACAGGTGGAGACTGTAGAGCCTCCTTCAACCTATTCATATCTTCTCGATGGACTGAGGTCCATATAAACCTCTTACCCTTCCTCAATAATGCATACAAAGGCTCAGCAACATGAGCATAATGAGGAATGGATAAGCGATAAAATACACAAGCACCTAGAAAGCGTCGAACCTCCGTGATGTTCTTACAGTCTGCCATCCTAGCTATAGCTTCAACCTTCTCGGGGTTCGGTCGTCTTCCAAAAGCGCCACACAGATGTCCAACCACTAAAATCTAAGACACACCAAACTTGGACTTAGTTCCTGACAGGGTGAGATGTACCTCCTCCAGACGAGTCAAGATACGTTCTACATCCTTGATATGATCCGCAACAAACCTTCTACATCCATTCGCAAGTACTGCTTCATCCTTGTCTTCAACCGCACAACCCTTTATGGGAATATCGTCTAGAAATGGAATTGTAACATCAGGCACAAACTCCCTTAGTACCTTATGCATCGCGTTCTGCATATGAGCCACCGAGTTCGTTGCTCCTTGTGGAAGAGTACACATCCGCATCAATCCCAGGGGCGTACGCATAGTAGTTAAATCCCTACTCTCCACAGCCAGCTGTAATTGATCATAACCAGAATATAGATCTCCTATTGAATAGATAGCTCTCCCTGCAAATGCCTCTGCTACCTCTTCAATCACAGGGCCCGTCCCAACGTTACGAATGGTTACGTTATTCGCAGGCTGTAGGTCTTGAATAAAACGCAAAGCTCCTGACTTCTTGGGTACAGTGAACCATCTGCTAGAATATGGTCCCATGGACGGCTCAAGTATTCCCATCTGTACCTTCTCTTTCAACAACTCGATGAGTTTAGGCAACAAAGCACGAGGAACTGGGATCGGCTTCAGATCCCAAGGCACATGAGGGATTGTAAATATAACCATAGGCGTTATAACCTTTGGGTCCACACAACCTATCTCCTCTGGTGAAAAAGAGAATGCTTTACCATGCTTCACTATCATATGTTCAAACACTGTCTTCTCGACCTCAGTCAAGAAATCACCCCCTCCTATCTGGAGCTCCTTCAACGTCTCCTCAGTAAACTGGTGCCCTACTCGTCTATGATCACGCAATATAGGTTCAGTCCCCACTAACTGTACTTGCTGCTGGGAGTTAGCAGGTAGTTGAGCTGCTACCGGTCTTACCTTTCTCAGTACAGATTTGTACTTCGCATGGACATCTGCTTCCTGAGGGAGTGCACACCAACAACTTGCTTCTCTCCCTTCTTTATTCTGCATCGGATGAGGAAAGAACTGCAGGTATGCAGCAATCTCCTTATATATGCATCGAGAGTGGATAGGGATCACCACCACATTATTTTTCCCCTCCATCAATCTACTCACATTGTCTAACCAACCAATAGCTGACTGTACAGACATAAACTCTTCAAACAAACCAGAAACCACTTCGTCTTCAGATAGAACTCCTACACGCCACAACCCTGATACCTGTTTCACCATCCATCTTTTTGTATTTTCCTCCATATCTTCAACTCTTGTAAATCGGCTCCACCCATCTGCCTCAAACATCACCAATCCAGACTGCCAACTCTGTACACCACACCTATCTCCAGACCTTTGTACATGTCTCGCTTCCAACTCTGACGGGACCTCAACAGTAGGTTCTACACCCCTGTCTTCCCGCTCTACAGGAGTGGATTGCGAAAAACCTTACATCTCTTCGTCTGAGAATCTCTAAGGGTTTGTCTGTTCCGCTCATGTCTTGAACGAACCGTTAAAAACTGTACTGAGTACTTGTCATCAGGACTTCGAACTCTAGCATAATGAGACTCATCGTTCATCACCTTTGTCTCCATCCGAACAGCGGTGATGTATGGTTGGCCCAGTATGACAGGATAGGAGGCAGATGACTATACAAAGAAATGCTGATCAACCTCTACATCCCCAATCCTTACACGCATATTGGGACAAGCTCCGTATAACTCACCCTTTTGGTTATTTGCAGCTCGAAGCACCCAACCATGATTCCTTTCGATTGGCCACTGTCCTTTTTCATACACCTCCTTGGAAATGATGTTGATCTCCGACCCGTGATCCACAAGTGCAGGTACTGGCTCAGAAAGTCCTCCAAGCCGAACTTGCGTCTCTGTTGTCACTCTTGCCCAGTGCTTCTCCTTGAAATCGCTGTCTGCGCCTGACCCATCCTCTTCAAACTCTTCATCTTCATTCTCAATAACAGCAGGACCAGCAACCCATGCCTCATACTTATCATCTCCGAACTGATCCACACCAATAGCATCTACTGCTCCAACCATCTGACTACTTACTTGTTCAGTCAATACCTGTCTCTTTCTCTTCATGATGTCTATTATCAACTCATGAAACTCTCTCTTTGCGATACCAAGCACTTCACGAAGAGTAAACTCAACTCTAGCATCCAAAATGCGTTGCTCTAGAACAGCACGCAAGTCTGTTGTTGTTTCGATGTCTGCCGCTAACTTGTAAGCTGGACCTTTCCCCTTCTCCTGTGCTGTAAACCTCTTTCCCCGTACTCTATCTGTAGCAGTAGTCTCCTGTGGCAAATCCTGCACACCTTCCATAGGATCTACTGCAGGTGGTGGTGGAGCTGTAGAGGTAGAAGGTATATCCTCTGCAGCAGGAAATCTTCCAGCTGGTACAGATGGTGATGGTTCCGCTGCTCTCCTCCTTGTAACCCTCCGACGGTCACTGTCCTCTGGTACTCCTGCATCTAAATCAGAAGCGTCCCGTCTTCTTTTGTCTTCGATCATGGCATCTTGTTCACCACTCGTCTCTAAAAACGCTCGAATAGAAGTTGCATCTACTGGGTCTCTCCATCCAGTAGCTCTCCTAATGCTTTCAGCACCTCTCTTCATCATTTCAACCGGAACCTCAACAGCCTGCTCAACCATAGTTGGATTAGAGCGCACCTCAACTCTCCCAGTATATACATCAGCCTCCGCAGAACCCGCAGTCATCGCTGTAGTATTCGCACCAGTAAGTGCTGGAAGAGAACTCCTCATTCCTCCTCTTCCAAAATATGTGTTCAGAGGCTGCCCAGTGGCGGTTAGATACAACCTGTTGTTCTGATAGTTGACTACGCCCTCTCGCAAGGCAACCGCCAAGTCTTGACAGTCTCCTCTGAGATGATCTGGACTATCACACCAAATACATCTCCTGGTAAAGGTCCCTCCTACAGGTCGGGCACCTGGTGCAACAGGTCGTTGATCTCTCCTCAAGTCTGCCATCTCAACCCTCAAATCTCTCAACTGTTGAGTAAGTTCTTCTATCAAGTTATGTTGATTTCGGTTTTCAACAGGTCGCTGCTGCTGTCTAGGTCCTCTCTGTACTGGGATAGGTACTGCAGGCGCTTGAGGAACCACTTGGGGAACCACTATAGGTGCTTGAGGAATCACAATAGGTGCTTGAGGTATTGCAGGAGGAGCTACAGGAACATGAGGAGCTACTCTCTGCTCTGGCAAGGTCTCTGGCTGCAGTACCATCCTACCACGGCGTTGTCTAGCAAGGGTGGATACTGCTTCTTCTACTCTCCTCCAATCAGATGTAACCCCCCCTTCAGCCCCTCGATCAGCCAACATGAAACAAAGCCTATCTGCTGTGAACTCATCCAGAGCCCCTAAGAACAACTCTGTCTTCCTAGCATCCAACGTCAACCTCTCTAGACCAGAAAGCTGAGAGTACCTCTTCTCAAATTCACGGATCACTTCATTCAATCCCATGGAACGTCCAGGCTGACGCTCTATCCAATCCATGAGAGTTCTTCTGGTGACTCTTTCAGAGTCCTCTTCTAGAAATTCTTCTCTCAGTGCACGTTCAAACAGAGTCCACCCACCTAAATGTCTTCTCTGTAAATTTCTAACCTTCTCTCTCAGTTCAGGGACAACAGTCAACTCAAAGCTTAGAATTACCTCAACTTCAGGTGCCCTGACTAACTCCATCTCGCCCACATACTCCCGCAGGTACCTTGTAACATCTCTTCCATCAAATCGCCCACATCGACCTACAATTGCTTGTAATGCCCTTGTGGACTTCTGCTCAGCTCCCCCAATTGCAGGCTGCTGCTGAATCAAGGCAGCCAACGCCTGAAGAATCTGAGACGTGTCTACAGCAGGTTGTGCTGTTGCTGGAACCACCGTAGGTCCTCCTTGAGAACCAATTCCTTCCTGAACAGGAGTCCCTTGAACAGGAGCACCTTGAGCAGCAGCTACACCCTGTACAGCAGCACTGTGATCCATTTTCTCTCTCAATCTAGTCAATTCTCCAATCAATCACCCCAATTTATCTCAGTGGAAGCACCAGATGTCGTGGCGAGAGTCTTTCTTGGGGAGGGCGAACCTCCTGACTGTGATAGACCAAAGAGAAATGACCAGAAGGGAAAATATGTCGCTGCTGACGATGAAATCTCAAAACACAGCCTCTTCTGCCCACCAATTGCAAAACAAACACTCAAGCACGCACTCAGGTACACAAATAGATCTCTCCGGAGTAGAAATAGCTTTATTTCAGTGTCAACTGCTTCACTGTTTAAGACAATATCTCTCTCCTCCTCTCCTGAGTCCGTCTCAGCTGAAAATTCCAAGGAATTTGATCTCACGACAACCAAACCCTTACCAAAAACAATCCCCTTCAAATAGACCGCCCTGTCCGTTCAATTCTACCTCCAAACCTCAAAACTGTGCAACATATGAGGTTCTTGTCTCCAAAACACTTTCCTGTCTCTCTCACGATCTCCCCTGCTCACTCTAATCAATTCTGTCCGAAAAATCGATCCTCACTCAGCCTCCAAGCTTCTCAGCGTCTCCTCTCCTCAATCCACTCAATTCTGCTCAGAAAAATCAATCCCTGCTCAACCTCCAAGCTTCTCAGCGTCTCCTCTCCTCAATCCCTAATTCTACTCAGAAAAATCAATCCCTGCTCAGCCTCCAAGCTTCTCAGCGTCTCCTCTCCTCAATCCCTAATTCTACTCAGAAAAATCAATCCCTGCTCAGCCTCCAAGCTTCTCAGCGTCTCCTCTCCTCAATCCCTAATTCTGCTCTTTTCTCCTCCTTCCGCCCCCACTCACTCAGAAAACTCCTCTGCCAACTGTTTTGAAGTCCCCCTGATCTTCAGCCGTCGCAAGTATTTAACCTAAAAGCTAAGGGCCCAGCTTAAGCTGCCCCCCTGCTGTCTTTATAAGCACAGTCGCTTATCACAAGCAGGCCCCCAGCTTAAGCTGCCCCCTTGCTGTCCTTATGCGTACAAAGCATTTTTTACAAAGTTGACCCCTTTTTAATATAAGTTTCGCAGTTGTCTCTACAAACTCTATCTCTACACTGATAAAGGTTCACATAACCTCATTCCCCATCGCAAGCCTACTCGATGATTATTTAACTATTTAGCAAAAGTTTCCTGTGCTCTTGATGCCATCTTGATGCCATCCTGAATATACTACAAGCCATCCAATGTAGACCGAAGCCCTAACACTTATGAGGCTGCCCCACAGGGCTTACAGCCCCCCCATATGCGCACCAGGTATCTCCCATAGTATATTCAGGATGACATGCGGAGGCTTAGGTCAGGAAGCCCACGATTAAGGGAGATACCGGTCTCCCGCCCCTAGGTATACAGGACATGGCTGAATACCCAACATAGACTCCCATCCGGGAGACCAACACGCCAGAATAGGAACTAGAGGCCAGGAGGGATTGATCCTGAGACCACTTCCCTCCTAGGCAGGCGCCCTATCACTGGGATGGCCTCTAGTTCCGTTCTAAAAGGATTTAAAACTTGTACATATGCTTTTACTGTAGAAATCTTCCTGCAAAGTCTTTACTAGCCTTTTCTGTGCAAACTTCTCTATACAACTCCGTTTTTAACGAACAAGGAGTCAAAACTATAGTATTCAGGAACACCTACACACCCATGCTATCAGATTCTGAGTTCGAGTCTCGAGCCAGAATCGACGGATTTCCCTCTTTCACATATTTCACAGCCTAAAACTCGTATTAACTATTGCTTAAAACACTTTCTGTCAAAACTAGAAGCATGAGGTCGCTCTCCTCGTCGTGCTTTACATCCTGGTGTCTTTCGACTCCCTTAGGGGTGATACTCCAACCCAAGCTAGGGGGCAGCTTGTCAAGCATGGCCCCAGCTTAGCTCCTGCCTAGCTTGTTAAGCTGCAGGGCAGCTTCCTTTACACAACAAAGAAAAGATCTCCTTGCAACTAGTTTTCACTGTACAGACCCATGTACAATACGACAACGGTTGAGTCTCGTCTCTCAGCAAAAAGTGGTGGATGTCTCAAGCATCGAAGGTATTATTTCTATAGAGATTGATTCGATTAGGATGACCTACAAGGTGGAAAATGTCGACCTGAACAAATTTTTGTAGAACAATGAGATCAGGTATCATGTTTGGCCTGATTATGGACCTGAAGGAGGTTTCATGAAACATCTATCGTCAGAAAATTTTATCATTCTTGTGAAATGCAGCATTGTAGACTAAGAACTGATCTAGAAGCTGCAGTATCTTTCCAAAAGCTTTTTTCGGAAGCTATTTGTTCTTCACTAGGAGAGCGTTTCATGGACAATGATATGATTGGGGCTCTAAAGATCTTGTCTCCGTCTCAAATGTCAAAGCAAATGGTTGCTTCGATAATATGAGGCATCAAAGGACTAGATCGACTTTCTCAAAACTTTGGTCAGGTAAAGTATCTTCATGGTTATTGAAGGGTCCCATTCTCTGTTCAACGGCACTGCAAAGTGAGTTTTTTCTTGTTCAAGACACAAGTTCTTATTGAGTTTCATGATCTTTCATTTGTTGAGTTATGGACGATGATTGAACTCTGAGAGAGTTTAAAGATGAAGTATCATAATCTTGTAATTATTGCTTGCATTGCAAGAGTGCAGTGCGTGAATACTGCTTAATGTGAGCGTCATATTTGCTTACGAAGTCCTTATAGTGTAACGAGAGCTATGACCTTTCAATTCTTCCAAAAAAATCTCAAGCAGAAAGTCATGTATGATAGGATTTTGAACCTGAAATCAAACAGGACACAACATCAGGCAACCCGTTGCTGTAATAAGTAGAGTCCTACTTATCAACTAGAGGAGAAATTGGTTTGGTAGAAGTCCTTGGTATAAGAATTAGTTACGGCTAAGTTGGCCGAAGAATACATGCAGCAAATAGTACTTCTACCAATAGGCGAGTGCGCCAAAAGTCCACCGGGAAACTTCCAGAAGGAAGTTTCTAGAATGAAGCTTCTAGAACTTTCCAGCCGGGAAGCTTCCAGAAGGAAGTTTCTAGAAAGAAGCTTCTAGAACTTTCCAGCCGGGAAGCTTCCAGAAGGAAGTTTCTAGAAAGAAGCTTCTAGAACTTTCCAGCGAGCCTTCTACGTGGCTCATTCTGAACCTCTAGATGTTGTTCTAGATCTAAGGCTGCATGTAAGCCACATCAGCGATCCGCGTGAGAGATGAGCATTGGCCGGAAGCTGATCATGTACTATTCCTCTCACTATATAAAGGCTGCGAATGCACCACCACGGGCATTGGAGTTTCGAGTTCACTCTAGAGCCTCATCTTACAATGGTATCAGAGCAGGAAACTCTAAGAGAGCGGATTACCCCTCTTAGAAGGACCTTTGATCGAGGTACCTAGCAATTGGAACTCTGAGTGCATCAAGAGAGCTATGTGATGGATGGGGGTAGATTTCTAGCTCCAGAATTACCATTCTTGAATCCTTTCCATATCAAGCTTATGTATATGCGTCGAGAGCATTTTCGAGTGTATCTTGTTTATCATTTCGGTGAGGATTTCATGGGTCAAGTGATGAATTCGCCAGTCCCGGTGATTCTTCTAGTAGTGACATATGCAGCTAGTTGGGATTTGACCGTCTACATCTTGATTTAGTGAGTATGGATCTAAATCTACCCGCTCCTGTTCCCTTCAACACGTGGGTGGAGATCCGCTATGTCTGCAGACCGAAATCGTTACATAGAGAGTTTGTGATTAGAAATTTTGGTGAGGATTTCTACCGCGAGATAATTGATTCTCCTGTCCCTTTTGTAGTACCTGTAGTATATGAATGTTTCCGAGTGGCCGTCATAACTCTGTACTAGGAGAAGCTTGAAACTTACGTGTCGTAAGAGAGAGAGAGAGAGAGCGATCATGGAGCAACAACCTCCAAATCCAGAGTTGGTGATGCAGGAACTGATGCAAGGCATGCTGACCGAATTTCAAGAGATGAAGATGACGGTTGAAGCATTACAGAACAAAATGCTGAACCTCGAGGGTCAGAGTATGACAGACGTTGCAAGAGGAGGATCGTCTCAAGGAGTATCGGTGGTGGGAGAGCAAGCTGCACCAAGAGAACCCGTGGCACAAATCGTTAGAGCTCCAGTCGATGAGGAAGGTGCCCTGCTACTACGGATGAAGAAGACATGTAACATTGAACCGTACAAAGGCCAACGACTTATGGGAGTAGTCGAGAATTGGATTTCTCGGATGAATCGATATTTGCGACTTTTCAGTACGCAAATCACGGACCACGTAGCGGGAGTGTTTGCGTGTGGCTACTTGACTGATAAAGCTCTCACGTGGTATGATGCATGGGAGAGATCGGTGTTGACGGAAGGGAGGACAGTCACATGGACTGCAATGCAAGAAGGGTTGTTGAAGAATTTCCAGTCTGTGGACTCGGTGCAAATGGCTCGAACGAGGATGTGGGGATTGAAACAGAAGGGAAGCCTTCAAGAGTATGTAGAAGCCTTCCTCGACTTGCAAGTTGCAATCACTGATATGAGTCCGGCGGAGGCTCTTGATAATTTCAAGAGGGGGTTGAAGGAAAGAATTCGACAAGAAGTAATGGTGCAAAACCCACTCACGGTTTTTGAGGCCATCGCTTGCGCTCAGAGAATTGCTGGAGCATTAGGAGGAGAAGTGATGATTCCACCAAATCATCAGAATAGATCCGAAATCCCGTATGCAAACGGTCCGACACCCATGGAGCTAGGCAACATCCGCTATCAGCCACGACAATTTCAAGGTGGAGATCGTCGAGGGCGGCCAGAAGAAAGACGTCAAGGAGCTCCTAGAGGAGAAGGTGTCAGGAATGCTACACCTCAACTCGAGCAACGTCGATGTTACAGCTGTGGGCGATTCGGCCACATAGCTGCAAATTGCCGAAGTCGTTTTCCTAGAGATCCAAGACCTTCATATCGTCGACCTCTGAATCATCTGAATGAGACGGAAGGAGATGAAGAAATCGAGGCAAGACTGGGAAACGAAGAACACCAGTAAATGCACCTCGCGGCCTTACTGGTGCAAGGAGGGAGAAGAAAGGCGAGGGAAGGAGAAGGAGATTGACAAAAAACAATGCACAACTGATTGTCGTGGATGGAGTCTTGGAAGGGACCCAGGTGAGAGTACTAATCGATCCTGGTGCAACAGAGAACTTTTTGTCTCGATCGACTGCTATGAAGTTGGGAATGGAGTTAGAAAGTGATGAGAGTGAAGAGGTGGAACTGCCCAATGGACAGACTGAGAAGATCGAATCTCTACCTCGAAAGATAGAACTTACTTTAGGTGAATATCGTGAAGATATTGAGTGGCGAGTGATCACATTAGTCCGTTATGATGTCATATTGGGTATGCCGTGGATGGAGCAGTATAATCCCGAAGTGGATTGGCGAAGAAAAGTGGTGAAAACCAAACAGTGGAAAATCTTCGGAGATAGAGTGAGATCTCGAAGACAGAACTTGCCTTTGTATGTAATAGGTACAAGTGCTATACGTAACAACGATGTCTGTTTTTTGGGTTTAATAAGAGAAGTCCCGAGTGCACGACTCGACGGACAGATACCAGACAGCTTGACTGGAGTGATAGCAGAATATGGGGATGTCTTTCCTGATGATCTTCCTTCAGGATTACCACCAAAACGAAGGATTGACCACAAAATCGAGGTGATTCCAGGGAGCACCCCTCCTTGTAAGGCCCCATACAGACTAGCGCCACATGAATTGGAGGAGTGCAAGGCGCAAATCGAGGAGATGTTACAAAAAGGGTTCATCCAACCCAGCGTGTCACCATATGGAGCTCCAGTCCTTTTTGTTAAGAAAAAGGATAACAGCCTACGGATGTGCATCGATTACCGAGCACTCAATCAACAAACGGTGAAGAATAAGTATCCACTACCTCGGATGGATGACTTGTTCGACCAACTCGAAGGAGCAAAGTACTTCACGAAGCTAGACTTGCGGAGCGGGTACAACCAGATTCGAATCGCTGATGAAGATGTGGAAAAGACTGCCTTTCGAACAAGGTATGGTCACTTCGAATACTTAGTAATGCCATTTGGTCTCACAAATGCACCGGCCACCTTCATGGGCCTGATGAATGACATATTCCGTCCGTACTTAGACAGATCAGTCGTTGTATTTCTTGACGACATCCTAGTCTATAGCAAAACTATGGAGGACCATGTGCACCATTTGAGAGAGGTTCTCCAAGTACTCCGCCAAAATAAATTGTACGCCAAAATTTCAAAATGTGAATTTGGCAAGACAGAGGTGGACTACTTAGGACACAGAGTGAGTGCAGAAGGCATACAAGTAATGACCGATAAAATAGTTGTCATCCAACAATGGAAGGCTCCAGAAGATCAGACCCAACTTAAGAGCTTCTTGGGATTGACAGGATTTTATCGTAGATTTGTTAAGCATTTTGCCAAGCTTGCACAACCACTAACTGCCCTGTTAGGCAAAGGCAAGAAATGGATGTGAGGAACAGCGCAAGAAGTAGGTTTTCAAGCATTGAAAACCGCGCTACTACATGCTCCGATCCTCAAGTGGTACGACCCAAAAAAACCTATCAAGTTAGCAACGGACGCATCAGGCACGGCAGTAGGGGCGGTGTTGCAGCAAGAATGGAAGGATGGTTGGCATCCAATTGCATACTTCTCTCGGAAGTTGTTACCAGCAGAACAGAACTATCACACCACCGAGAGAGAAGAATTGGCGATAGTTCTCGCTACTAAGCATTGGAAGCACTATCTAGGGGAGAAGGCTTTTGTGGTCGAGACAGACCACAAACCTTTAGTCTATTTGGAGACGCAGAAGGATCTCTCAAAGAGACAAATCCGTTGGGCAGAATGGAGGCAGCGATTCAACATGACCATCACGTACGTTGAGGGCAAGAAGCAAATTGCTGATGCATTAACCCGCATGCCTATGGTGCATAACATAGTCTCTGAAGTCAAGGTGAATTCTGACTTCTGGACAAAATTGATCGAGGGCACAAAATCGGATGCACAGACTGTCGCAGCAAAACCTTCAAGAACCATCACCCGCAACCATGGTTTGGTATTCCATGAAGGGAAGTTATGGATCCCAGATGATCCAGAACTACGTACCACCATACTAACTGAATGTCACGATTCAGCCATTGCAGGACACATGGGGGCAGAAAAGACGTTGGAAGCAGTCCAACGAGTGTTCTATTGACCCAAGATGGCAGAGGATGTTGTAGTATACACTCGGAGTTGTGCAATGTGTCAACAAAATAAGGCTACAAATCAAGCACCCTCCGGTCTCCTTCAACCCCTCCCGATCCCTTCCAAACGTTGGGAACATGTTAGTATGGACTTAGTGTGTGAACTTCCCATGACGAGCTCAGGTTTTGACTCCATCGTCGTCTTCGTCGATAAGCTTAGCAAGATGATCTATCTTCGACCGACCACGAAAGACATCTCAGCACCGCAACTTGCTCAGATATATTTGAACACCATTTTTGCTCAGCACGGTCTATCACGAGTGCTTATAACAGATAGAGGTCCTCAGTTTACGAGCATGTTTTGGAGAACCCTATTTGGTCTGTTCAAGACCAAACTTGCCATGTCTACGGCTTATCACCCACAGACCGATGGACAAACCGAAAGAGCCAATCGCACCATTGAAGACATGCTACGAGCCTTTACTCTGGAGGAGCAAGCGAAGTGGGACACTTTACTCCCTTTGGTAGAATTTGCCTACAACAACTCCCTCAATGCATCTACTCGTGAAACACCTTTTTATCTCATGTACGGCGAACATCCTCTCACACCAGCAAGTTTGACACGATTCAGCACGACGTCGTCAGTCAACACCAAAGTGGATGCTGTTAATGAATTCGTTGCACGAATTCAACAAGGAGTGGACAAAGCTAAGGTGAAACTACAAGTTGCTCAGAACCGACAAAAGCAATATGCCGATGGACACCGTCGGCATGAAGAGTTCACGATTGGTGATCAAGTTTGGTTATCCACAACCAACCTTACTCTGATCGGCAGTCGTAAATTCAACCCTCGCTTCATCGGGCCTTTCTCTGTTGTCCGGAGAATTGGAGCAGTGGCATATCAACTCGAACTTCCACCCCACATGAAGATTCATCCGGTTTTTCATGTGTCTTTATTACGGCGATATACACCACGACCTCCTCAATTTGGCAATTCGCAAGAGTCGCGACCACTGCCTCAAATTATCGATGGCGAGGAAGAGTTTGAAGTGGAATGCATCTTAAAGAAACGTGTTCGTGGGACTCGTCATCAACGGGTAGATTATTTGGTCAAATGGAAAGGCTATCCATTACATGAAGCAACATGGGAACCTGCAACCAATCTTGCACACGCCCCACTCATAGTGCAAGCTTTCGAACAGCAGTTGAGCAACGAGGACGTTGCTTCTTAAAAGGGGGAGGTTTGTAATAAGTAGAGTCCTACTTATCAACTAGAGGAGAAATTGGTTTGGTAGAAGTCCTTGGTATAAGAATTAGTTACGGCTAAGTTGGCCGAAGAATACATGCAGCAAATAGTACTTCTACCAATAGGCGAGTGCGCCAAAAGTCCGCCGGGAAACTTCCAGAAGGAAGTTTCTAGAATGAAGCTTCTAGAACTTTCCAGCCGGGAAGCTTCCAGAAGGAAGTTTCTAGAAAGAAGCTTCTAGAACTTTCCAGCGATCCTTCTACGTGGCTCATTCTGAACCTCTACATGTTGTTCTAGATCTAAGGCTGCATGTAAGCCACATCAGCGATCCGCGTGAGAGATGAGCATTGGCCGGAAGCTGATCATGTACTATTCCTCTCACTATATAAAGGCTGCGAATGCACCACCACGGGCATTGGAGTTTCGAGTTCACTCTAGAGCCTCATCTTACAGTTGCATTTTCATTTCAAAACTTGATAAAGAGTAAGTATCGCAATCAGTTGACTACAATGCATCTTGATGCACTCTTATGTTTGAATTTAGAAGGTCTTGTTGTGTCAATTTCTATCTAGAGCTAGACGATATTCCTTGTGATGTTATTGAGGTCTGGAAAAGATCAAAGGAGTTTCGTTACTTGGTATCTAACCTTGACGTTGTCGTGTCGTGGACCGGCTCCTATCTGAAATTCAAACTTCGATGCTTGTCGCTCCGAAGACACTCATAAGAAGACAAGTTAGGCCCCAGCTTACGGGCTTTTGGCACAACTTCGGATCTTCATTTTTATCGCATAGATGGGAAGAGCTCCTTGTCAGCATTCCATAGGCACTTTGTCTACTTCGTATGGATGTCTAGTGGAGAAGTTACAAGACTCGAAAGATTGAGAAAACAAGCTAGGCCCCCGCTTACGGGCTTTGACACAACTTCGGATCTTCAGTTTTATCGCGTAGATGGATAGAGCTCGTTGTCAACTTTCCATGGGCATCTTGTTTACTTCGTTTGGACATCTAGAGAAGAAGTTATGCGATTCGAAAGAAGGTAAAATCAAGCTAGGCCCTAGTTACTTGCTGACTGGGTATTTGAGGCTTCAGGCGTTATATCAAAGACGCAAGAGGCCTGCTTCTAAGAATTCAGGGTGAACTTCGTACGTATAGAGACTGTAACAAGAGGGCAGCTTAGGGGCTAGCTTGCGCCTGCGACCTGTCAACGGACGGTTCGAGAGATTTAGGAGTCCAATGCAAGCGCGCAAGGCGTCGTTGGGTTCAGATCTGTGCAGGCTACGCACTGGTTCAAACGGTTTGGGAAGAGGTGGATCAGGGAGTGCGTACTGAGTGAAATTGAGAGGCAGGAAGCAGATTTAGAGATTTCAGTTACATGTGAAGGAGAGTTGGACCGTTCGGGCCGTTCTAGAGTCCAAACTAGCTGTCCTTGGATCCAACGGGATCAGAACACCGAGTTCTACAGGAAATTGAAGACGATACGAGTTTTCATCGGACGGTTTGGAAGTTCTGAGTGAAATCTACTTGCAGGGAAGCGCTTACATCAGATTTTCGTTCACCTGCGACCTGAGGTTGGACTGTTCTTTGCGATCGGTGAGTCAAGCTCTTTGTTCTTGGTGCCTACGCGACCAAGGAGTCTTCATCTACTCATAGGAGAAGATTGTACGTGAATTGGATTGTTGGTTTGGGTGTGGTGAGCGAGTTTGAGCTGCAGAGAGTCGATTTATGTCAGTTTTTTGCAACCTGCGACCAAATTTCTTGAGTGATTTTGCAAGGGGAACTCCAAACAGCTTGTTTGGAGTCTTGTTGGGTTCAGGGTAGCTAGATCTACCTACCAGAGAAGACGAATATCAGTTTAGACGATCTGTTTGTGCGGTGTGAGCGGTTTTAAGCCACATGGAGGAGTTTTTGAAGGTTCGGTCACCTGCGACCGAAAATCGGCGATATCTCGACTATCGGGAGTTGGATCTGAAGGTTTCTTGAGCCAAAGGAGTCAGGGAAGGAGACCCTATCAACATTTGAAGATCGTTTGGCGAAAAGAGAAAGTTTTCAGATAGGTCTTTTTCGGTTCCTTCGCTACGGATTTCGTCCTTTTGAGTTCGTTAGGGACTTAGTTCGTTGTGTACGGCTTGTGGTAGCTAGCTTTAGCCAAGAGCTAGTGCGTGGATGTGGTTTGGACTTGGGTTTGGATCGCGTGATACTGTTGTGGCTCTGTTTGTTAGCAAAGAGAAGTTTCTCTTGCTTTGAGCTACGCTTCGGTGATTTCGGGTTAGGGTTGTGATTCAAGGGTTTGTTTGAGGGCTTTGAAGTAGGTTACAGACCGCTCTGGTCTGTTCCTCAGTTTTGTGCTCTTAGGAGAAGAAAACGGCAATGTACACATATTTGGAGTTGGTATATATTGCGCGTTCGTTTTCGTGGTTGTTCTTCTCTGTCTTGTCTTGTTCGACACACATCGTCTCCACAGCCAGGAACCTCGCGTTTTCCTGGACATCTTTCACGCAATATCCGACACGATAACGTACATTTGTCATCTTCTTGATTGTTTGAAGATTTCTAGTTTGAAAGCTGATTAACCTGCTTGCGTCTTTAGAGGTCATGAGACGAAAGTGGCTTGAGGATAATCTTGAGACCTCCAGCAATGATGATCCGGTGGTCTTTGAAACTTCTATGGTGTCATGGTGAACGTGGGTTAAATGCTTCCATCTGCTTGAAGCTGAGATGTTGAATGATAGGTTTCAAGTCTTTGTGTGTGACTGAATACTAAAGTTAGTCTTGATTTTCTGACTATCTTCTGAAAATGAGAGACCGTAACCTGGAAATATGTGAAAGAGGACAAAGAGACGGTTGGTAAGCATTAACACCAGGTCAACACAGAGGACCATCTTCCTTAAAGATAGTGTCTCAGACCTAAGTCTGCCATATCACGAGCTGTAAATCTAATAATTGGATTGCAGAGGATTTTCACAGCCTATACACACATGTTAGAGAAACTAAACCACCCTTCAAACCCACCTTGAGCAACAGTTCCTTCATTCAACATCATGAAAATATCCGATTTTCTTGCTCCTCTTCTTTTCTGTCACTCCTCTTCCATCTTGCGTTCCTTTTATTCATCATTGCTTTGGTTTTGTCTTTGCATGTCACCTTGGGCTGACACCCTGCTGATCTGTTGGCTGTTTGAGTAGGTGACATCTTGCCTCTCGTCGTGCTCGATTTGCCGTTTGCCCTCTTCAGTTCCTTCTCTTCTCTCTGGTCCTTGTCCTAACATTCGAATTCTTCCCGGAAGATGCTGAAAAAAGAAAGATTTGCATCTATTCCTAATGTTTCAAGTTCCTGTGCAACATGTTCTCTTTTCTTCTTCCAATTCGCATTCGGATCAGGGTGTCTCTCCATGGTAAGCACTCTCACCTTCCTTTCATGTTGGTGATGGTAACAAGCATCGATATGTCTCTGCCCATATCTTTAAAAACCTGACCGTTACGTTCTAACCAGATCTGCATGAGAATTTTTGTAACTCCTATCAACTTGATAGCTCTCCTTCCTCTGTTAACTTCATCGATGGCTTCTAGGAGGATAGTTGGACGAGTGACATAGTGCTCTATCCCTTGAGTGATTTGTGAACCATTGCAACCATTTCCGTTGGACTTTGTGGCAATCCCAGAAGCAATGCTCAAAGGATTCTTCTTTTGTATTGCATCTGGAGCACATTCCACTTCTTTTCTGCATTTTCGTCATTCTTTGAGCCGTCAAAAAGCCTTGCTGCATAACCTCCGTATCCAAGTCTTCTCTCTCATTGAGGTCTGCGCAGTCCAGATTTTCCTCCACCTCTTCCTCCAGATTTTAGCCGAGTCTTCCCTGTTCCACTTTTTGTTGAGTCTAGTGTGATGCGAGAGTTCACATTCCAACATGTCTCTGCAATCTTGTGTCGTTACCAACCAACGTTTGACTCGCTTGTTTTGCTTAGCTTTCAAGTGTCACCCTTCCACCTCATGTAAGTGTTTGTGTGTTTCCTCAACCCGGGTCCTTTGAGCCTATTCTTGGATCATTTTGTCTTCTTAAGTATCGCCATCCCACCTACTCTCATTCCTGTTGCACCAGACCTTAAAAAGAGCAATGGATGTTCCCTTGCTTTCTTTAGCCATCTTCCTCACCTTTCCAGCCATCTCCCGAGACAACCTTCCAGCCGCTTCGTCCATTAAGGTGCCTTGTAACACCGTTGTGTTACAACGGTAACTCTGCCGTTCGTATCCTGCTGTAGTTTGCTCTTGAGTTCACAACAAAGGTTGCAGAAGGAGTTGGGAAGGAGAAGTATTGGTGGAAGGGTATGTATAAAGATGTAGTATAGTCTATTTATTCTTGTATACCTTGCAAGTTATTCTAATACACGTCATCCTGATGGATTGCATCCTATCTATCCTTTAGCTATTCATTACAAATGGGTAGTTATCTTCTAACTATGTCATTTGGGCTTGGACAAATGAGGTATCTAGTCTTAGCTAGTGAAGATCTATCTAATCAAGTTCAGGGTCGTGCCGTGAGGACGAAGACCATTGTTAGTGTTTGCCATTTTCTACTTGAAGATCTTATTTGTAGATATGGGTGTGTCGGAAAGATCACTGTAGAGAGAGGTGAGCTAGATTCACAAGAAGTAATTGAGTTCTTCAAGCGATTGAGAATCAAGTTGGCATTAATCATTGCTTACAATCCTGAAGAGAATGGCAAGAGCGAATGAGGTCATCCACCAATCGTCATAGCTTTAGTAAAAACTTGCAAGGTAAGATCCGTGGGTGACCTAGATTACTACCATTTGCTTTATGGACAGACCGTACAAATATGTTAAACATATACATAAAAAACTAGAAGTAATATTTAGTTAACTTCTAGAACTACTAAACTCAAGTGTTGGAGTAAGTGTAACATGTAGTCGTCAAGTAGTACGACATCCACCCCCTCTAAACCTGCTGCACATCCTCCCATATGTGCCAGATCTAGATCAAGAGTATTTTGCTTCAACTTCAAACTCATCTTCAATCTCTATGGAGTCTTCAACTTCATCCTCAGTAAACTCTATAATGTTCTGGTCCTCCCTTCTCCTTCTAAAGAGCTTGATCCTCTTTTCTACAATTGGTATCTTGAGCACTGTACCATCTAATTCTTTCAAGGAGTATGTGTCATGGTTTGGACCTTATGTGGTGTGAACTTCCAATACCACATAAGATCCAAACCATCTCTTGAAAAACTTTCTGATAGTGCTATGCTAATTATCAAGACTACTATCATAGACTAATACCTAATCACCTTCCTTAACTAGCTTGAGTCTTAATCGATGAGTCCTATCAAATTTACCTTTTTTTTTCTCTCTAGCAATCTTTAACCTTTCCACAACTTTGGCAGCATGCGCAGGTCTCCGTTCTAACTGATGGATCCTTAATGCAAAAAGATCCTCCATACTTCTACCATCTTCTCATGGCAATATATTCCAAGTAGGTACAACCTCCTCAATTGACATGAGTCATAATATGTTGATAGTATGTTATTTATCTTGTTCAAGCACTCGTACGCTTGCTCAAGTGAATTCATACTTATCTATGTTGTTCAAAGTACATAGCTTTAGGTTTACCATGTGATAGAGTTTAAGCACTTTGGTTGTGCTTACATGTCTCCCATGCATATTTTTTAGCTTGTTTAAGTCTTCTTTTAGAGTTACATGTCATTTACATGTTCTCGCACGAAGTTTAAGGTTTATGTTAGAACTTTAGAGGCTTCAGATGTAACCTACGTGTGAAGTTAAGTTGCCACGTGGATTAGCAGCACAAAAGGACAAGGAAGTGAAGCTATGAACTCCGATGCTTTCTCTTGCCCACCACTCGTATTCAAATTTACAACTCACATCAACACATGACTTTGTCATTTTAGTCCATTTGTTTATCTTTGATCAAATTCATTGCAAAGTCATCAATTTTCTATGTCTTTCGAGTCGACCTCACTCATAGCTTGCACCCTTTTACTTTGACGTTCAACATCAAAGGTTTCCGCTTAAGTTCCACTTCGAACTTATCCAAGAAAGTGTTCTCCAAAATTGCATGGATGTCATTCATTTCATACACCGTGAAGTTCTCCGTGAACTCCAATTCTCACACGTAAATCGTACGTCCAAGGCCACTTCAGAAGTTTGGTACGTCTTGCTCTTGGCAAAGCGTACCTGGATAGGTTTGCCTGTCTTGGAGGTAGACAAGCCCAACATCTTCATCAACTTTGGACTTATAAAGGAGTGAGTCTCTCATGTGTCCACAAGGAAAGTAACATCATGGTTAGCAACTTCAGCTTGTAGAAACATCAGTCCCAGAATCTTTGTCGTGATTCGTAAAGATCATTTGGTCTTCCAACAAGTCATTTGCAACAAATACATTCATGCTACAATTACTAACTTTAGGCTTCGTACACCTCTTAACAATATGGTCCGCCTCGCCGTAGTTGTAGTAAGTAAACTTAACATCATTGTCCTTCTGAAGTGTTTGCCCCTTAGCTTTCGACCCTGTTTGCTTTCACTTTCCTGCTGAGGTAGAAGAGTCCTTCCGATCCTTCTCACCCGTCTCATTGTCTCTTGAAGTCCTTGTTCTTCGTGTGAATTTTATCCATGTTGCGATGTTCAAAGGATTTTTGTTGCTCGACTTCGTCGTCCTCAATCCGCTCCGCTAGTTCCAAAAGTTTGACACATGTCTCAAGTAACTTTGGCATCCGAAAGAGAGCCTTCTCCGAGCTAGACTTAAGTTCTTCAATAAATATACATATCTTAGTCTCCTAGTCCACTTGGAGAACTAGTCCATCTTAGCACTAATTCGTGCACATACGTACTTAAGACCCTCGCCTGCTTCAACATAACTAACTGAACACCATCCTGAATCCTTTGATACTTTGGAGTGAGTCGTCCCTAAGTAACTCCTTGAACTGTTTCCAACCAAGCACCGAGACAGTCAAGACATGTTCGTCTTTGTATGCAACCATCAAAGAAGCGCATGATCCTTCATGAACATAACCACCGCTCTCATCTTGTCCGACTCCTTAGCTTGTTGCGTCTCAAAGTATAGCTCCAACTTAATTAAGAAACCCTTAACCTTGCGAGCCCGTGCTATACCTGAAAACAGAGTTAGAAAATTCATCCTACAAAGCTTCTTGGTAGACCATGAACTCCCTTGGGTTATCTCAAACTCGACGATATGTTTATTCCTAGAGACCATACTCTCCTGCATAGTCTTGATGAATTTTACATACAAATCTCTCCGACTTCCCTCGTCTGAATCATTGGGCAACATTGGCAAAACATCATCTTGTTGCACATGTGCTACAATTGGTAGTGACTTTTTTGACATTGAGATCGATTATCGTCTCGTAATTGTACCTCGGGGCTAGCTCGAGTCAACCTGATCTTAGTGTCAACAACTACTAGTTTCTTGATCTTTCTCTTCGAGTTATGTCTTATGTCAGCTATTGCTCCAAACGTTCACCTATAAACAGTTGATCTTTTTCTTGTCTCGCGTCCCTCCTCTAGCATCCAGCCTTCAGTCGCTACCTTGAGTTCTCGCTCACTGAAACATCAACTATGATATCACTTTTCGTGCACCTATGACCTTCTTGTGTCTTGTTCTCTGAACTTTGGTTCAGAGAATCACTTAAGGTTCTTCTGTTTTTGACTTCTCCATCAAACCATTAAGTCCTACTCGTAGCATTCATAATCTAGCGCACGTCCACTAAGGTTTTATTGTTCGTTTTTATGTCTGATCTTGGGACTGAAGATCGTGTCAATAATGCACAATGAAAGAGCATTAGAGACATTTACAAGATGTGTTCGAGCAATTGAGACCTCATGGGTGAAAGTTACATCCTGAGAAGTGCAAGTCCACACCATCCACCTAGTTGGGTTGGGTGTTCAACAGACGAAGGTTGAGGCTATTGCACGTATCTCACGTCTCACAGATGTGAGTCGAGTTCTGACATCTTGGTTTGATGAACAACAATTGTGAAGGTGATAAGGAGAAGCGTGAGATGTTGTTCTGTGAGGAACGTCTCTTTCTTCATAGCGTGACATTATTAGCATCTCCTTCTGAAGCACCCCAAGGCAATATTGCTATCTATCTCAGAGAAGGAAGCAAGAACTCCTCTTCTATATACAAGTTTCTGAAGCCGCCAGAACAGTTAGAAAAGTTGCAGCAGTCATTGTACTCTGCGCATTAATTAGTTGCTCTAGTGCGCAAAAACAATAATAGAACTCTTTGAGATTCGTACGACTGGAAAGGTCATGTGCAATTCTTTTTGAATGTAGTTGTCCAGTGCACACTTACTTAAATCAATTATTAGCCAGACAGAAATACAATCTCAGATAACGATTCTAGATAAATATCCTGTATCAAAATTAAGCATTTTATCGTTTTCTACTAAATCAGATCCATATACTTCAAATGTGAAACGAACTTATCTTACTACCAAAACAAAAACGTTAGAAATTATTTTTTTTACTTTATCTTCCACAGGTAAGTACTGGCTGTTTTTGCAGATTGAATTAATCACTTTTAACTATTCAGTAACAAGCCAACGTGGATCCTGTAATATTGGAGCTAGACTTCACTTCCATTGTACCGAGGGAAGGGGAAGACTCTCTGGAGAAGTTTGTCAAATAGATTATTTGTTACATGTCTTATCTAATTATTGATATCCTAACCATTCCATATCAGTGCAAGCCATGAGTATTATTTTTCTCTTATTTCAAGAACTCGGGGCATGAGTAAAAAAAGTGAAATTACAAAAATAATAATTTTTGATCATATTCATTTTTGATGATTTAGTGTCTCCAGGTTGGATTCGAACAAACAATATAGTTCAATTCATCCAAGAGTAGCTTGTCCTAGCATCAGCGGTCCACATCTCACAATCACAGTAGACAATTTCCTCTCATGTGCCAATTTTATTTAGTGAATTTAATTTATCATCATATGATATATTAAGAGTAATTGAATATTTAACAAGTAAACTAAAGATTACGGAGATTAGCTCGTATTCTCTTCGCTTTTTGGGTGTTTGGTTCTTTTTTCTCTTTGTTTGGTATGATGGATCTTCCGTTTGTTATCGATCTTTTGTTTTTTCTTCTCCTACAAGAACGGATAAAATATTAAAATAAAAATTAATACTTCTAATATAATTCATTTCAAATAAATCACCGTTTAGTGGTGAGGTAAGAGCGGAAGCAAATGTGAAACAATGGATACCAAATGGAACGGAGTAACTCATCAAGCCGACCAAGAGAAAAGAGAGATCAAAAATAGTATGTTGCTTGATCAATCCTTCAGTACGAAAGTAAAGCTTGATCAGATCCTTCTTATTGAAACTTGTCTTGATCATACTAGAAGCTGGTTTTCCAGTCATCTTGTTATCAACTTGTGTTTCGAGTTCGTATCTCTTATCTGTATTAGAGATTTACGATATAAATTATATGGATAATGTTTTTATCATCGACTTGTATTCTCGAGGTCGTATTTCTGATCTGTATTAGAGATTTACAATACAAATTATATAGATCATATTTTTGTCATCAATTTATGTTTTCGTGTTCATATTTTTGATCTGTATTAAAGATTGACAATATAAATGATATAGATCATGTTTTCGTACTAAAGTTCTCTATTAACTTCACTGGCGCATTGATATAATAAAGAATTTTAATATAATATGATGATTGGCAAAACGATCTGTTGTAAGTCATGGTACTATCAAGACATGAAAGTTACGACCAAGGTCGACTTTTGTACTAGAGGATTGATAAAGCTGAAAGCTGAGACCGAAAGGGTTAAACAACCACACCAAGAAGGAGTGCAACGATAGCCAGGATGTTTGCCTAGAATAGTAAAACGATTCCTGAATTACTGTACATGGATTGCATCATTATCGCACGTGAGTCGTTGACGATTGTGCCAAACTACAGAAACAAAACCTGATGAAAACTATCGGGTTGTCTGAAGAGTCCGAGCAGTGAACACTACCTATCCAAAGCCTTGAACCCCCTCCTGCTTTCTCCTCATCATCATTTCTGTTGTCGAGGGGTCAACGTTCAATGACAACTCGGAGGTCGATATTAAGCTGAGATGATCGCCAGATATTAGAGAGCTGAATCGACTGAATTTGCGTGTAGTATGCTCGAAGTCCGTTGTAAGTTGCCCGAAGTTGTAGAATAAAGAATTGAGTGGCTATGTTGACCGCTCAGAAATTACGGCCAGCCGGAAATCCTATCTTCCGGGTGAGTTACAGAATCACGACTGTTGCAGCTGGTTTGAGTCGTAATGTTGTCAGAAACTTTGAGAAAGTGGAAAGTAGTTGCTTTTCTTCGAAAGACCCAAGAGTTTGATGATTGCTTATATTATGAACCACCCGAGATCCTGGTTAAGTGGTGGACTTTGTGAGTTTCTGGTGAAGGATGCTCTTACCGTGCAAATTTGCTGTAAATTTGTCCCATAGTCAAAGATCCCTGTGTTTGGTACCATGTTGATTGCAGGTTTCAAGCCACAAAACCACACGACTCGACCCGTGGTTTATAAGAATGGCAAGCTCTTAATCCAAAGCCACGAAAATCAGTCCGATCACAGTGAAAGTACCTCGAGTTCTGACAGTTGCTGGGTCAGATTCTGGTGGAGGAGCTGGTATTCAAGCGGACATCAAGATGTGCGCGGCTCTAGGAGTGTTTTGCACAACTGCCATTTCTGCTCTAATTTCTCAAAATACCATCGGTGTACAGATACCATGTCCTCGGAAGTTCTCCACCGAAGTTCTAGTATGAAGTGAAGTTTATCTGTTGATTAGACTTGTTGACATAGAGCAAGCAAGAAGTGCGGGCGAAGTGGGAGATTCTGCGCTGTCTCAGTAGTTTCTCTTACACTGGTACTGATGGGGTGATATCTACTTTGGGATTTCATGCCTTTAATGTTCGAATGTTGGCTCAACTTCATTGCTCCCCTTTATGTAAATGTTCCATGTTTTGGGTTCTTACTTTTTCATCTCCCGTAGCTGTGCATGGGATTCACACGGTACCAGCCGAATGTTTGGAAAAGCAGTTGAGGTCTGTTCTTCAGACATAGGAGCCGATGTGGTAAGGAATATACTACCTTCATCTGCATTCTCGGCCCGTTTAGCTTGATTGATAGATTGGAACGTGGTAGTTTTTCACAGTTTATTGAAGAACAACCGGGAGGGTTGATTTCTGCCAAGTTGTTATGGGGTCAGGGTCAGAAGACTAGTGGAGAGTGGCCTTATGGTGTACGATTGGCCTGCCATGATAAGATCTGCAAGATCCTTACGAAGTGTGCCATGCATGCTGCATTTTCAGGAAAAAACGGGCATGTTGCCATCAGCCGACTGTATAGAAACTGTTTGCTCTGTGCTGGATTCATTTCCAGTCCGAGGTATTGACTCCTGAGCTTTGTAACCGTGCTTTGCATTTGCCAGTTGTTAGAATGTGTCCTTTTCCAATTTCTGGCTCAAAGACCGGGAGAGATTTGGTTTCTAATATGGGATCGTTGTTCGGAGATCTCACCTGATGTTTTATTTGCCTGGTCATAAGTTTTCTTTTTACGCCTGTTCTCTTCAGCATAATGAGAGTGTGATAAAATTTCCCAGAATGTATGGGTGTTCTGGCAGGGCAGTAGAGGTTGTCGATCCCGTTATGGTATCAACAAGCGGTCATGAACTGGCAGGCTCTTGGGTCTGAAACTCTACCCCTACTATTTTTGCTATATTACGTGTGTACTGCTAACAGACGAATTGTCTTCAGTTGTATGCATTCCGTTAGGTCTACCTAGGTTAGAGGTTAATCCACGCACCACTGAGTCTTTATATCTTTGACTCGCTGTAGTGTTGCAAGATTACTCCTTTTGCCCATTTAGTATAAAAGATATCGTTTCCACAGAAGATTTACAAATAACGCTGTTCTAAGTTCTAAGATTCGTTCAAACACACAAACACATGAGTTTTATCGAGAAATCTGATCTTCTCACAAAACCACACGGCTTCTAGTCCCTTCAGAAGGTGCCCTGGACCTAAACAAACAACTATTATCTAAAATATCACATAACTATCTACAGAGAAGCTCGAGAAGACGCTTCTTGCTTCCAGGTCACTTCTTCCGGTCTTCTCAACACCGTCTTCTAGAAGCAATTCTCGGCTTCTGGGGGTTCAACTCGGCTTCTCACGCCGCCAGAAGACTGCTTCATAGAAGTCGACTAGCAACGGCTGTCATACCTTGCTCTTCCACGTTCCAACGGTTAGATTAATCACAGGGTGTATGTCCCTTGTAGCCTTCCCAGGCTTCTGCCTGCGGAAACGGTCTTCCTGTAACACCACAACGACATTCATCTTCACGAAAATTCAATAGAAGTCTCGGAAGCTCACTAGAAGAAGGTAAGAAGATGAGAAGATGGGAGAAGATGGAGAAGAAGGAAAAATCCAAACGAGAGAAAAACAAGATAGGAATAAGAAATTAAGACTCTAACAGACTTCTAGTCCGATCCTGACTAACAAGCAATGCCTGCTTGTAATAGTTTGGGGAGGAAGATAACAAACGTGCGTACAGTCACACAGTCTTCTACTTGAGGATGTCGTCTTTTGCTGTGGGAAGAAGGTTTCTTTCTTCTTCTCTCGCTGCTCCGACTACTCTGTCTTCTGGGATCACTTACCCACAAGACCGTCCGTACGTGGATCTGAAGTGCTCCACTGGATGAGCCAAGCTGCGAATCTGCACAACTGCTGACAGTCACCGCCACTCAAGAAGAATGCTTCCCATGCACAATCGGAAGTGAATTCAAGGAAACCCACTGCCCAAAAGACACGGATAAAACTTCTGCACTCAAATCAGCAATCCATTCCCCGAGAAGAAGGCACATTGGTGTTGGGAAGCTCACTCCCTCTACTTTTTGCTCTTACTCCTCGACACACCATCGTCGTCCCACTCCCTAGCTAAGGTAAGAAGCTTCCTACCCACGATGAAGTTAAACTTCTTCCGAAGCACTTCCACCGTTTGAGCTAGCATCCCTTGCATACAAGCTTCCGCTGCTTCCTGCTGCGTCTTCTCGGCTGCCGTTGTGCTTCTGCGGCTTCCCGCAGTGTCCTCCACGTCGTCTTCTCCTCTACAAGACGGTGATCTTACCCCGAACTCGCAGAACCTCCTGGTCACGCTGCTGTAACCGCGTCTGCAACTCCTGGTTGCTCTTCCTCAGCTGCGCTAACTCCTTGGCAGAAGCGGCTACTTCCACCTTGTACTTCGCTGCGAGCTTCTCCATGGTGCGGAGATTGGCTTCCAACGCTTCTACCTTCTTTTGGTCTTCTTCCTGCCACATCAAGGTGCGTAGACCGAATCCGCACGGTCTAGTGGCTTCTCTTGAGCCATCGCTCTCTTCTCCACCAACTCCATAGCTGGCTGGATCTCCGAGTGGAAGAAGGCACTGAACTCCTCCAGCCTTCTTCCCGCGGAAGACAGACTCATCCCCATAGCAGAGATGTCTTCTTTGTCTTCTAGAGGCAAAGATGCCTCTTCTGCTACTCTTCTCATCTTCCGAGGTGGAAGATCCCTCCCAATGGCAGAGGCGGTCCTCTTTACTGCGCTTCCTCGCATCGCAGTAGGAGTATCCATCCAACCTTCGTCTTCTGGAGTCTTCGGAAGACTCCCTAGTGTTGCAGAAGCGATCTTCTGCTCAAAGGCGGATACTCAGTGGCTCCTCCTGAGAGTCAGACTCCGATCCAGACTGAATGGTCAAGAGGGAGGTGATGTTCCTAGGCACACTCCTAAGACACATCTTCCTCGATGGTGTCACGTCTTCCGACCCACTGGAGTCGTCTTCTCTCATCACAAGCGCCTTCTGATGAGTACCTGGCCTCATCTGTGGCATCAAAGTAGGAGGGGGAGTCATTGCTGCTGCTCGGTCGTCTTCTCCCGAGGTCTCCTCCTTCACCTCGTGCTGCCATGTTGGTCCATATCTCGCCGTCATGTCCCCCTTGGCCACGTACAGGTAGCAAAGAAACGGTGTCATGTGTCCTCCTGTCGGGGTGCCTAAGTAGACTAACTCCGCTTGCACATATGGGTGGAAGAACACGCCCTAGTTCACGGGCAATCCTTCTCACATAGCCTCTAGGAATTTCACATCCTGATCTCTTATGTACCTCGTCTTCTGCGCCTTCCCCTTGGGAAAGAGGTGCATGAACAACTTCACCAAAAGACGCTTCTGCGGCTCCCGGTCAGCTTCTATCTTCCACCGTTCCTTCCCTGCATGTCTTCCAGGAAGAGACAAGTTGTGCTCCCATGCACATGCCACCTCTCTGAGATCATCGGTAGGATCTTCTTCTCTAACTCGTAGCCCTTATTCTTTGCTTTTGGCCTATGAAAAGTCATACGCCACCAATCTGCTGTCCAAGAAGATGGTCTTACTCGGGCCACTCCTGCCTCGCAGGTGCACGGTTGCGGGGAGGCAATGCTACCCAAACCTCCTCCAGAAGTCTTTGGTCTACGAGATTCTAGTCCCACAGGAAGAAGTCGAGACCCAACTCCTTGATGAATGACTTGACCTCAGTCAAATCTGCTGCCGGTAACACCAACCCTCGAGGATGCATCGACATACTTGAGGTTCTGTTGCACTAAGTCACACGTACTTACTATGAGCCGAAGGCTCAGTCCTTCCCAACTTCTCAGAGTCTAGCTTCCCTTTCTCAGAAGACGAATCTAGTCTTCCAGAAGATAGCTACTCCGTCTTCCGAGATTCTAACAGTGCTTCTTAATCTCTTCTCGTCTTCTGAGCTATATCTAAACAATCCTAACTAAGCAAAGCATCGCATGGATTCTTAAGAAGAGAACCCCCCTTGCATTACATCCTACTTCCTAACAGAAGATAGAAGATATGCGAGAAGCAAAACATATGACAAGTTTAGAAGACGATCGCGGGCTCCTACGATGACAGTGACCTCCAAGAAGACTCTTGAGACAGCTTCGATTGAGTAACGTTCTCGGAAGACTTTCCATAGTCAGGCTTCTCTTCACTGGTCTCACATATACTTTCGACACCTAATCTAATCTCACAACAGACACAATACATTCATACTCTGTTCTTTCGACTCCTCGCCTCTCATACACACTCAGAAGAAGCTTGCTGCATGATGAGAAGACATTACCCTTGACCATTCTCTCCAGATTCTGCCAGCAAGTCTTCTCAAAACTCCCTTCTAAGTTCGGGAAGAAGAAAGAATAGGTTGTTATGGGTTGGATAGAAGAGACCCGTACAGGACCCTCATGTCTTCTCGCGCATTTTGCCAGCCTTTCTAGTCTTTTAATCTCTCTAGTAAGATGTGAATTTGAGAAGCCCGGAAGATCAGGAGGCGCAAGCCTGATTCCCAACTTTCAATTTCTCGAAACAACAAACAACTCACCAAGTGACTCAGGATTCGTACCAAGCCTCTCTTAACACGAAAGCAAATCCAATCCACTCTTGATACGAATTGCACACATTCGTCTTCCAAAGACGTTCAGACATCAAAAGCGTCTTCCGAAGATGTTCAGATCTTCCGAAGCGTCTTCTGTTCATGGATTCGAGAGTAGAGGGGCGGTAGGATAAGGAGATTGATAGCTGCGGTATAAAATTTGAGAACGATGGATAGGGAAGCTCGATTACAGCTTGGGAAGAAGCGGGAAGATGACTGTCGAAAATTAGGTAGCACTTTCGTGTCCAATTTCACAGAAGAAAAATACGGAATTGGGAAACGATCGATCGGTTTGCCTGCAAACAACTAGGGAAGCGCGGGAGATACTAAACAAGGGACGAGAAGCGGTGGGAGAGGAAGAGAACATGGGAAGAACCTCAAACAATTTTATGTTTGCTTCTCGTAGCGTCTTCAGTCTTCTGCGCGCTTCCTGCTCCGACCCTAGCTCCAATGCGACCTCACAGAACTGCTTCTACCGTCAATGTCAATGAAACTGGTTTGGGATGACGGATGGACCTGCCACTCCGAACCTTAACCCGCAACCTGCTACGAACAGACCAGCCAATTCGACCATACCTGAGGGCAGCATAGTCGCTGGTCCAGATGGAGGAAGCTTCGCCTCGAGTGACTCTGGAGGGTCAGATGATGGAGATTCGGACAGCAGCAGCAAGGAAGAGCCAGTCGCCAAGAAGAGGAGCAGGTGACGGAGGGCCCCATCGTCTGAAAGTCACAAGAATATTATGGAGAACCTTCTCTCCATAAGTTCAAACTTTAGGTGATGTCAATGAAGAACTATTTGAAACACTACTCCAAGAGTGGACGTTTTGTCTACGTGGTTAGCAGACTTCGAGGGGTTGCGTTGAAATGGCTGACCAACCATCAATGCGAGAGGGCCAACAATGGCAAACCGGAGCTGAGTATCTAGGAGGAGCTTTGGGACTGTCTGTGAACTTACTTGGTCCCGAGGAATGAGTACAGTCAGTACGGTGTCGCGTCATTTGACGGCTACATGCTTGACTTCTACTCCGACGCTTAGGTTCGGTAGTTCTAGAAGTTAGCTCATATTACTTCTAGTCCTTTATGTATATGTTTGACACCTTTGCGTACGGTGTTAACACTATTTTGAGTCCTAGTAGGCTGATAGTATGTTAGTTATCTTGTTCAAGCATTTGTGCGCTTGTGCAAGTGACTTCTTACTTGTCTATGACGTTCAATGTACATAACTTAGGATTTCCATGCCGATAGGGGTTTGAGCTCATGGGTTGTACTTACTTGTCGTCCATGCACGCTTTCTAGCTGATTTAAGTTAATTTTCGGGACTACGTGTCATTTTAGGTAGTTTAAGTTTTACGCTGGCACTCTAGGGGGCTTGACGTGGTAGCCTATGAGTGCAGATAAGTTACCAGGTAGTTTAAGGCACAAAAGGACAGTCAAGTGGAGCTATGAACTCCCATTGGTCCATTTTTGTCTTTTGTAAAACTCTAAGTTTAGAAACAGAGCTCTAGAGTGGAGTTCGAGCAATTGGTGAGGTATCTTCGATATCTAAGAACACAGGAAGAGAGAGCTCGTCGTGCCAAGCACTGTCAGTGAATTTTTGCTCGATTTGGATCAATAAACAAGGAGTTATGCCCAATTGAAGTTCGGATTGTGCTAAAACTGCATCACTTTTGTTGATTTTGGAGTTTTCGGTGCCAATTGCAGCAAAATTGAGGAAATCAGTTCAAAACTTCGTGGTTGCGTTCACTATCAGGAGAGCTACGACTGTCCAGAAAGTTTTGAATCATTTGAGTAACTGAGTAATTCAGGGCGGCCGCTGAAGCTGAGGGGGTCTGAAAAGCTCTTAATCTAGAGCAGCGACTTCAGAGGAAGAGATCTGGAGTTCTGTGTACATTCAGGAGTCCCAACTTCACAGGGATGTTCAGCATCCTGTAGACTTCAAATACTGTGAGAATATTTGAAATTTATCGAGCCAATTCTCTGTTCTAGGTCAGAATAGCTGTCTAGGTACCAGAAATTGCCATAATTCTCTTACTCAGAACTTTTCTGTCTACATCTCGGTGCTCGAATTCAATCTCAGGCTGAAACTTCGTGTGTGTGTTCAGTAGTGCCTCATTTACATGTAGGGGAAGTTTAGAAGTCTAAACCTTCATAGTTTTCCTCTCTTTGAGTGCCAAAGTTCACCGTCTAAACCTATTACTACTAGTGAGACCTAGATTTCGCTTTTTGAGCATATTAGAGGATCCTACACTCCTGTGTGAGTGTTTATAGCTCCTGTTGTGACCTAAAAGCCAACCTCTTGAGTAAACAACCACAGCCAGAAGCCCGGCGCTTTCCTAGATAGACGGATCACACTCGACAACGGACAAGAGCTAGACAGCATGAGACAGACTGCTGAGATCCGTGAGTACAGCTAGAGATTTGGACATATGTGGAACGCACTGGCGCTAACAGACTCCAAGGAAAAGAAGTACCTCTTCTACCGAGAACTCCAAGGCTAGTACTCGTATTAGATGACCCGGTACGGCTGGAACACAACTTGGAAGACATCTGCACACACTTGGAGCTTTTGGAGGGAGATCGACAGAAAGGGAAGTCAGGGGAGACATCCAGACCAGCTCGAACCTTTTGGAAGTTTAAGAGGGCGTTTGGTCAGAGGTTCAAAAGGGCAGCGTAGGCCACCAGCACCTCTAGCTACTGGAGAAGGAGTTGCTGCCGGAGCACCCCGCGGACCAGACAGACTTCAACAGAGACCTAGAGACAGAAGCAGAGGCCACAACACGGAGGAGGTGTGCCCATGAGACCCTCTAGGCCGAACCAACCACCTCTGTGTCGACCCAACGTGGAGACGGCTGCTATCATTGTGGTCAGAGAGGACACTTCCTGCGTGACTGCTCCACTCGAGCAAGAGGTGCGAATCTACGCGTTACTACTAGGGGGACCACATACATGAGGTGCCACCACCGGCGAGCGATCGAGGAAGAGAGTATGCGCTCGAAGCACCACCAACTGCTGACAGAGGTAAACTGGAACCCGCTAAGTGTTTATCATGGGATAAATATGCGGGTAAAAGAAAACACACTACGAATGCTAGTTGATACAGGGGCAGATGTGAGAGTGTTGTCTACAAGCAAAGTTTTCTAAATTTTCAAAACTTGATAGAGTTCTCATAGTTTTTCATACAAAAACTTGTTGTAGAAATACCATCCATCCATAGAGCCATGCTCGTGTAGCAAATATCTTGGTGATAAACATGTTGAGGATGTCGTCCATCACCATGTTTCCGAGATGTATTGAGTGAATGGTCTGATCGAACAAATCACTCGGATACATGTTGAAGGTTCTTTTCCAATGTACTTTCGTCGATCAGTGTACTCAATGGAACAACCCTGAGTATAATATAAATATTGTTTATTACTTTGTGAGTGATTTTGTCTCAATTCACTCAATAGAGATGAATAGATTTACAACACACTTAAATACTCTTGAATTTTCAACAAAAATATGTTTTATATTATAATCTATAGTAGAACAGAAAGTTGTAGTACCACACAAACTTAATTCAATATGAAAAAAGTGAATAATTTTGTACCAAACGAAAACCAGGATAATGAAAAGCATTGAAGGACCCTCCGAACCCCACCCCGATTAGGGCGGGTTCCAAGCGCAGGGCTCGGTGCTGAGTCCGCTCCTCTGCAATATAATACTACATCACCTCGACGAATTTGTGATGAAACTTCGTGATCGATTTAACAAGGGCAAAAGTACCTAAAACAGAAAAAACAATAAAAAGTGAAATTAACCACACCAGTCGCGGTCCCCCTGCGGGCGGTTACCTCTTACGTACAGTCTCCGGGGATCTTATAGAGCTCCTTCTGCCTTGACTTTGCCGGGTGGATTTTACCCTGATAGGTTTAATGCTGATTGGTCAAAATGAGATATTACTTTTATACTAGTAAAATAAAAATTTCAATAAATAAAATTGTACTAAATATTTGATTTGATTAATTCTGTTGCGCGAAATCCATCATTGGTTAAGCAATTATTTGGTTATGCGACTTAAATAAAACATTTTTATATAAATTTTTGTAAAAATCGAGGAGTAAGCTATATGAGTATTTTGATACTCAGCCCTGAGGGACATCAAAATGCGGTGGAAGAACCCTTCGTGGTGGCTCGAATTCGATATTCGGAAATGCTTCGACACTATCAGGGCTCCAGTGTATTTATTTGTAGGCTTGGGCCTACTGGCCCTAAGGGCCCAGAACATAACTAATCAAGGATAAGACGGGCGAGTAGGAAATGGAAAAATTGACCGGGTCGTTAACTAATTGGTCAACTATAGAAACCCGTCTTCAAAAATTTCAAGATTTAGAAAAAAAAAAAAAACAGGAATAATAAATCGACTTCCTAAAAAAGGTTTTCTTGTATTTAAGATGAGGTTCTGTACTGGCTTGAGTTCTCCAATAAATATTATTACAAAAGTAAAATAGACATAAGGGTTCGAGTTTATTTTAGTATATTGGGTTATTTTTAGTTTGGCTGCATTTTGAGTGATCAGCCATGAATGGTCATCCAAAGGAAACTCCAGGACGGCCGACGGGATTTCACTAGATTATAGACCGGCTATAATACTCGTGTAGTCTTTATTTAAGAAAAAATATAAATTATTTAAAAGATCAAAAAAATGATATAAATCTATATATATATATATATATATACATTTATGAAAATTTAAAATTTAAAAAAAAGTGGGATGAATTAAAATATACAAGACAAATTTTTTATTAAAAAAAAACTTATATTTATAAACCACTTCGTCCCCATACAACAAACGAAAGAGAAAAGGTAAAAATAACCATTAAGGCCCCAGTTTCGGTAGGGATTAGCCTTAACGTCCTCAAGGCACCAATTTCCATCGGTCATTTATCTATACGGACCCTGCGAGCCTGATCTGAAAAAGAAATCTTTGACGTTTATGGATTACTCGAGTTAATGCAGCAGCAAGAGATAATGGAATTTCCTACAATAAATTAATTACAAGAATTTATTAAATGAAAATCAGACCATACAAGATTTAATAAAGAATTTTTTTTAGAATTAATTTGATTAAACAGCCGCTCTAGAAATTTTAGTATATTGCCGCCGGAGACATTTGCCGTGTCTAGTTTGATATCCCGGCCCCGCAACTTTGGACCATTGTCAAGCTGAGAGCTTTAATGCGTGCGCTCGTGCGTGTCACCGGTTTGGATCCGGATTCAATCGCAGAAGACAGAGTAGTCGGAGCAGCGAGAGAAGAAGAAAGAAGCCTTCTTCTCACAACAGAAGACGACATCCTCAAGTAGAAGACTGTGTAACTGTATGCACGTTTGTTGTCTTCCTCCCCAAACTATTACAAGCAGAGATGGCTTGTTAGTCAGGATCCGGACTAGAAGCATGTCGGAATCTTAATTTCTTATTCTTATCTTCTTTTTCTCTCGTTTGGATTTTCCCTTCTTCCTCATCTTCCCCATCTTCCTCATCTTCTTATCTTCTTCTAGTGAGCTTCCGAGACTTCTATTGAGCTTCCGTGAAGGTGAATGTCGTTGTAGTGCTGCAGGAAGACCGTTTCCGTAGGCAGAAGCCTGGGAAGGCTACATGGGACATACACCCTATGATTTATCTAACCCGTTGAGACTTGGAAGAGCAATGTGCGTCAGACGTTGCTAGTTCGACTTCTACGAAGCAGGAGCAGTCTTCTGGAGACGTGAGAAGCCGAGTTGAACCCCCAGAAGCCGAGAATTGCTTTGGGAAGACGGTACTGAGAAGACCGGAAGAAGTGACCTGGAAGCAGGAAGCGTCTTCCCGAGCTTCTCTGTGAATAGTTGTGTGATATTTGAGTTAGTAGTTGTTGTTTGGATCCAGAGCACCTTTTGAAGTCTGGAAGCCGTGTGGTTTTGTGAGAAGACGGGATTCCTAGACAAAACCCGTGTTTGTGTGTTTGAACAGATCTTAGAACTTAGAGCAGTGTTACTTGTGCAAATCCTTTGTGGAACGATATCTTGTATACTAAATGGGCAAAAGGAGTAATCCTGCGACACTACAGTAATTGACTTGCGTCGTACTTCTCTCTTTTCACGGACAGCCTATAGTTATATTTTTTTCCAGGCTAAGACACACTAGTCTAAACTGTACACGTTTCTTTCAAACAGCGAGTCATGTGTACTAGCGCTATATATTTTGCCAAGCTAAGACAGTAGTCTGAAGTATAGAGATTTTTTTCAAACAGCGAGTCCTCTGTACTATCTCAACTCTGCACTATCTGTATTGACCACGGGGACTGCGAACGCTTGAGTTGCTGTCTTATCAATGTAGATGGAATAAAGCTCTGCACTTACACTTGCAGTGATACATACTATGTGGAAAAATCCAGATGAAAAAAAGAGAAGCAGCAATCGTTTGCATAACATAAGCAATAAGCAATTGTCGTATGCTGATATACTGCTGTATGCTAACGAGCTGTGATGTATATCTGGGTTCCGAAAAGATAAACTTGCTGGAGCGTATGGTAACGAAGTCCATTTTTCGGTTTATAAAATGGATACTACCTCCGAAGTGTCCGAAGCGGATTATGCAGTTCTTAGAAAGGATACCACCGACTAAGTGTTGCAGTGGCCACTTGATTCAAATAATATATATCGCGAGCAGTGTTCCAAGTAGACGGAGTGAAATGTAATTGAGAGAAGAGTATATTAAGGGAAGACAGCGTTCGAAGTACCAAAAGCGCGAGAAGTGAAGGCAACATTGATGCGAGAAAACCACTGCCACCGAACCCCTTTTCCTCGAGGAGAAACTAGTAGAGCGTACAACGTGAGGGGAAATGAAGTTAATAAAACAATGTAACGAAGTATTAAACCGATACTTGTGTCTGGACCAAGCCCTCCTACATTTATTTATGTCCCTCCGTCGGAAGACAAACTCTCTATCCTTACAGGTGAATATCCAGGATATGGACTAACACGCATATAGCATGAAAGTATATTTCTCTCGATATATATTCTAGGCCTACTACAAGGCAGCATAATTAAGCTGTGTAGAAATCGTCTTGAAGCAGGAGCGTCTTTCTGCTTCTGTTCTATTACATAGAACCGAAGATTATGTGGATTGCAATGGAGCAAAATTGTTCGTGTTTTCCTTCTATTGTCTTGAACAGAGCAATTTGCAAATACGAACAAACAAAAGTATGTGCTTTTGCCTGAAATAATTTCGTAACACATAATCGTGAGACAAATTTTGGCTTTTCCTTCTACTGTCTAGAAGCGAACAAAATTAACGCATACCTAGATTGAAAGAAGCAAGAGAAAACACCGTGGTTAGACAAGGTGGTATTTCTGAAATGCGAAGAGGATATCTAAGGCAACTCACGACGCAGTAACGACTGCTGGGATAAAGTAAATCCCTCCGGCTGTTAAATTTTCACACGTAGCAGATATCTAACATGGCTTTGGTGAATATGCGTCCAAAATGAACTTCTGCAACACAGAAAGGAAAAGACAAATGGCTAAAAAAATTAATGTTCTCGTTCATGATCATGTACTTATGAATGTATGTTCGTTTCTAGAATCAACTATTAAGACAAGATTGATAATTGAGTAGATCGATTATCTTAGTAGATCGACTCTGTCTCTTGAGACTGGTACGCTCAAGATAAGATCCGTGGGATGAAAATGATATATTTAACTATGAATTTTATATATATATATGAAGTCTACGTAGTGGTAAGATTTTTAGTTTAGAAATCTGACAGGGGGAGTTCAAATCTCTCGCGATCCATCTTAAAAATGGAAAACAAAAGAAGTACAGAAATATACTCTTCCAAAGAAGGATTAAAAGGGTGAATTTATATCAATGGTCTCTACGAGCAGAAAATGATCGTTTAGAATAATAATGACTTCTAAATACTGAGACATTAAATATATCATTAGTAATTTAAAATTTTAGACAGATATTTAGAATAGTAAATTGTATCCAAAGTACATCCGATTTGTTCTGAACAAAAAAAAATTAGCTTCAATATCAAATTTAGAGAGGTATTTAGAATAATAAATTGTGTTTAAAAATAATTAATTCTTCAGTAACTAAATTTAGAACCATATTTAGAATAGTAAATTGTGTCAAAAAATGCACATATGATTCTTTCTGAACAAAAATAATTCATCTCCAATAATTAAATTCATTGTGATACTTGAATTGAACTCATCTAATGTGATTATGCATGCTTGCTATGATAGTACAAAGAAGATGTGGCGATGTGATCACCTCCTCCATCTTTCGATGGAAGGGGAAAATATCTAAATGTTTAAATTTATTACTTAACCTTTCTGACAATTAAATTAAATTAATGTACAAACAGCCACATGTGTTGGACTTGTATCTTTAGAAATGAAATGCAGCAGTCTATTCGGACCTTATGGTTTATATCTTGGTATTCTCGCGTTTATAGGTATGGATTAACAGTTAGTATTTATAAAATATGTTTATTATTTTTATTCACTTGATATATGATTTCATTTAATTTTTATATATTTCTCTGATAACAACATACGAGCAAAACTCCCAGAAGTTCATCGAGCATGTATATATATATTTATCCAAGCTCAGTATGATCTTTTTATTTTCATAGGCTCTAACAAGGACAGAGTTGTAAGTTGACCTTTCTAAAACTCAAGAAACTGATTATAAAGTTTTTTACATCTCTTCTTAGAGAGAAGTTCTCAATCTCCTCTAGCATTATAATAACTCTAACTCATCTTATAACAAGATTTCTTATTTCACTTATGAAACCCCACGTAGTCAATCCTACAATATGTTTTATTTGATTTCTTTCTCGATCTCTAATTTTGTCACCTCTTGGTTGAGATTTGAACTCGCACAGATCACTCTCGAGATCTAGACAATAAGTAGTGTTCCGGCTTGTGTACTTGAACTGATTTAAAAGTTGATGTATAAATTCAGAAGTATTAACCAATGTTTTTACCTCAGATTGAGATTCAAACTCGTGTGAGCAAGTCTCTAGACCTAGACCACAGTCTAGGCACCAACATGTATACTGGAAGTTAATTATGCCTAACCTCACGCATTCTAATTCTGTAGAGAGAATGATATTGATTTTATATTCTTCCCCCGGTACCAAGACCCCATGCCTGCGAATCTTCACATTTTTTATAGTGCAAAGATAATTTTGTCTCTTTTCGTCTTTTTTTAGACATGTACTTTGGATGCATATTCTTTTTTTTAACGGTGCGAGTAGGGGTTCTTGTTCTTCTCTTTACTAGACCTTCCACTTGGATGTGGATTGTGAAATGAATTTATGAACCTATGGAATAATCATTTGCATATAATCATTTGCAATTTAATTTGGGATCAAGCCTTTTTGTGAGATAAATTTTGACAATAGATTAATCTTCATACATATACATAAAAAATGAGTCTTTTAGTATATTGGATCTCTTCTATTTTCTGAGTGAAGAGGCAAATATGCAAAAGTTTAATTTGTTATCTAGATTGTTTTTTAGGAAAACTAAAACTGCAAAGAAAGTGTGATCATTTGTGAGTAACTTCCTGAATATGTAACTTCATAATCGAGTCTATATTTTATTTCCTTGACTTCCTTGCATTATCACCTCCTCCAAGTTCTGAAGAGGGGATAATGCAAAGAGATCTAGTTTATCACCTGACCTTTCTTGCGGGAAAGGTTAGGTCATAAATTACACCTTAATCAAAATGTATTTTTTTTTGAGAAGACAAAAAGCATCTTTTATGGCTTTTGGAGTACCCTTGCAGTTACATGACTTATAAGTTTTGTCCAGAACTTCCTGCATGCACTTTGCATCTAATATGTTTAAGTTCAGAAATTATTTTATATTTTATATTTATAGAATTATTATTAACATTCATAAACCACCTCTATCTAAGATTGATAATAATCCAGACTTCTCTACCTACACTTTCTGGTCCTCACTGCAAAGAAGAAAATGTTATATACAGTTCTGCTTCAGTTGAAATGTTCTATTTTATTTTTCTTCTCTCTCTTGTCTTTTTCTGCGCTCGGGCCAGAAGTACATATTACATGCATACTTGGGTTATATTTGGATCTTTTTATATTTATAGGTTTTGCTATCATTTAATACTAAAAAAGAAATTTGATATTTTTAATCAAATTATTACAAGATTTTCACTTAACACTCATATATTTTCTGATAACAACAAACTAGCAAAGGTTTCTCCAAGTTGATCTTGCATGCAACTCTTTATCTGGAACAAGGTAATGAGTGGCTCATTTAGCATTAGCAGTGATAAATTGTGACGAGTCAGTATAGAGTATCTTATTAGTCAGAGCCGCTAAATCCTGGACTCTGGCCTTCAGGTCCAGGAACAAGACTGTTGGCTTGCATTTCACGGGCTCTTTCTTTTTACGGACGGGCACCTCCGTAAAAACACCATGGGCATCATTTTATTGAGTCCTCATCCGTTTTGTTTGTTTATTCTTGAGTAAAGTTTCTAAAATAATGATTTCAAATAAAGAGTCTTTATTAATTATTTCCTCAAATAATTAATGAAGACATTGTATTCACACTTAAGAGACACAAAACGAACCACGGTTCAGTAGAAAACTAGCCGCTGAAATGTACTGGTCTTTTTGCTTCCAGCAATATTTCCGTTTAACATTCACACCCCCTATTAATATACGTCGAAGGTGTGAAACTCATGGATGGACGGAAACAGACAAGCTGGTTTGGCGGCAGTTAAATTTCTCGTTCGTGATAGAGCGGGGCCGCTAAAGTGGCGGCAGTGCGTTAGGGCTAGGTTGTGTTTTACTGTGACTGTGTTAATGCGATGTAGAAGCTGGTGCTCGCATTTCTAGAGAAGCTGGTTTGGCGGCAGTTAAATTTTCATTCGCGATAGGGTGCGGCCGGGAAAGTGGCGGCAGTGCATTAGGGCTAGGTCGTGTTTTACTGCGATGTAGAGGCTGGTGCTGTCGGTGTTTCTCTCGTCGTCTTCTCGTGTTTGTCGTCGATGTGTGGTGAGTACTGGCGGGGCTCGGTTCGCATGGATCCGCTATGCAGGTGCTGCGATGATGGTGGTGTCCACCTTGTTTGTTGTTGTTTGGTTCCTCTCTGCATTAGAGACAGTATGGAGAAACTGCTGTCGGAATCGTCATCACCATCGGTCGTTTTGTTTTCTTTGCTTCTTGGTTTGGCGGTTCTCGTCTAGCAGGTCGTTTAGGTCATTCGAGCTTTTTGTTGGTGGATGTTTCCATTCTTTCTCGGCGATCAGCGAGAGACTGGGATTGGCAGAATGATGCGATGCGTTGTGTCATTTTCTGCTTTCTTCTTCTGTGAGTGGATTCGTGACATCGCTGTAGTTCTTGCTACACTGCTGGTTTTGGTGATAAGTGGATTGCGCTACCGTCCTTTTGCTCTTTTAGTGCTCGTGGTTTTTGGTTCTGCCATATGCTCGTTTTGATGTTTTCGTGCTAGCAGTTTTTTGCTCTTTGTCCGACCTGTGTAGGGATGGGGAGCTCTAGAGACGGAGAGTTTCTTTGCGCTTGTCGTCTTGCTTTGCTGGACATCGAGGTGCTGACACTGTTAACTCCACGAGCGAGTTTGCATCCACTCTCAGAGGTGTCAGGTACCCGACTTAGGTACTTTGCTTGTTTGGCCAAACTGGACCAAACTGGAGCACTTGCTTGGTACGTCTTCTATCTTTCTTTTCTCTGTTCGGTGCGTCTTTGTACTTTATGATGAGATGATTTTTCACTGAGACAGCGATGGCATCGGATGATGATGATGAGTTGCTCCTTCTTGTTAACGACTCGTTGGAGACTTTAGAGACAACGAGAACACTTAGAGACTCTCCTTATTCCAGATACTGCTCCGAGGTTCTCTTTTTACCGTAGCAAGTTGCCTTGATTGGTTTTGATGATAGACTACTGCAGCTGACTCGTCAGTACATCTACCTCGACCTGCAATACTCTACGAGTACTATCAACTTCTTTGTGAAATTCGACTATGTGAAAATAGCCAAAACCTGTTATCTGTGCCTATTACACAACTTCCCTATTCAGAGTTTGGATGAGTCGTATCGGTTCTTTTCTTGTTCCCTGGACGGACTTTCATTTTTACTCGCAGGACAGACGATTCCGTGTTTAGTTACCTAACCTTTTTTCTGCGCGAAGGTGATAGGAGGCGTTCAACTCTCCAGGCGGTGTACATGCTTATCACTCTACCTTGTATCTGCAGTGACCTTCACCCATCCAGACACATGTATATCTGCCGCCATCTTATCACGTTCGACCAGGAATATGTCTCTACAGAAGCAAGCGAGAGCAAAGACACCCACACTCGAGGCGTCTGTGACAGTGTGCCGAACGGGAACTGACCTTGACATTTCTCTATTCTCACTCATTTCTGCTTTTCTACACAGACAGTGCGTGTCAAGCATATTCTCTGTCAACGGGGGTAGTCTGTTGCACTTACATTTTCAGGTAGTCATATCCATTCATGGAAAATCCTGTCTGGAGGTGAAGAAGAAGCTGCTCCAAGCGCTTGGATGGGATCAACAGCGACCACTAGGTGCTGAGATCTGTGTCAAGCAACCCTCTAACAAAGAGTTGCATACATTTGTGAGGATGGTAGGGTACTGTTCGAAGGATGACAAGCTCGAACATCATCACGCCGTGATGAAAAATATCACTGAGAGTATGATAACAGTGGATAAGGAGCTGTTTATGTTGTTAGGAGCTGCAGATTCAAAGAATTGTGTTGAGTTAACGTACATGAATCTTTTGTCCAGATACTTCAATTTAACAGATACAAAAGCTCGCACCCCTTGTCAAATACTTTGTCTCACTGTCTACATCAAATGCTGGTTTCAGAGAAATATTCCGCTTCTCCTAGGTGGATCATGTAGACGAGCATACAGAAGAAGCGCTCTGACTCATTGTAGAATTCCTTTATCAGGCTGGAGCAGGTTACACTCGAGGACATCAACAACAATTCTTTTTACACTGATAATAAGCGCTGTCCTCGTTGCAATCATAGGTATTTCGTGTTGACATACGAAGTAAGACAAGCTCATGAAGTCTTGTAAGACCCCGTTGTCGTAGGGCGTGAAATATGGTCTGGGAATACACAGGGTATCTGGCTGTAGAGAGATACAACTGGATCTATGACCTAACCGATGAAAACTTATGCTCTCAATATCTAATCTATCAGTGTTTTTTGTAGGTTACTAGCGAGCTAACTTGACCCAAGTGTAGCACATGTGCATCACACAAATGACTCGGAGCTCGATTCCACTCTAGATAAAGGCAAGGCTCATACACGGTACGTGTCTGCTTTAGATCCCAAGCACTCTTCATACAATCTCACATCCACATCCGCTTCACTACTTCTTCTCGACAGACTACCTAATTGTAGCCTCTGACCTTCTATTGTTCGCTGATACGAGTTTGCTCAGGAAGATGTCCACAGCAAGGACCGCCTACTACACAAGCTTCCCAACGATACAAGACATATCGGCAGCAAAACAGCTAGAAACTCGGGGCGTGATACCGAGGATAACGGTACCTCAGCTTCAGCAAGACGTGGCACCTCCACTGAGCGTGATCGCCGTACCAATCTCACAATACAGCCTCCTTGTCATCCACACGACACCTCCAAGAAGCACACCTCCCATCTTCAAGTCGTTTTTGTTCAACTCCAACCAAGAGATTTCAGCAAAATCTCTCTACGTCTCTCTCGCCTCGCTGCAAACTGAACTTTGACACTCTCGTGCCTTCACCTTGATTATCCAATCAGGCTCAAACTCCACAGGACATCCCCTCTGACCCTTCTCTACTACTGTATGAAATTTCAGTCTCAGATCTGACCCCCAACTGTTCGCGATGAATCCAGCCACCCGCCTGTGCTAACTTCTGAGCTTTACAGATCTCGATGGCCAAAATCCTAGATCTCTACACATTCTCTTACCCAATTGAACTGAAATTTCACATGTGACTAGCTGATAGGGCACACTCTCATCCTGGAAAGTTTCACTCAGAGATCCAATCCCATGTGCACGGAGCAACTCAAGCTTTGAATCCAAAGAAAGCGGGTTTTCTCATACCTCTCAACTGTAACAGCCAACTTCAATTGATCATTTCAGGAGCAAATCCAACCCAAATGTAGGATTGTTTTACATCAATACAACCAGCACGGAGTGAACTACTCGATCCCCTTGACAGCTCCTAAAGATCACCTCTCAAACTCCCGGATCACTCCAAAACGTGGCTCGGGGTACCGATTTGACCCCCCTGACTTTCAACGTCCATCACTCTCGCCTCAGAATTCCAAATCGCCTGATCTTTGTCTCCAGAGTGTAGCCCGTCTCGAGAGCTTTCCAACAAGACCACTCACTCCTCAAATGACCCCCGGGAAGACCTCCAAAACCCTAAAGCCGTCTGCAGATCTGGAATGGCGTTGATTGGTCGAAAATAGACCAATAAGAAACAGATCTGGAAACCTCTTTTGTCCTTTACTTGGTACCCTAGAACAACTATGACCTAGCTACCCTCTCATGCCTTCAAGGCATTGGTCCCAACCTTAGTTAATTACCCTCGTCAAACTATAGAGATCTTACTTAACACTTAAGATTCAGTACAAGGTCAAGATGACGACCTGGAACCGATTTACAATGAAAGGTACTACAAAAGGAAATGGAGAAGCCATCACTTGATTACAGTACTCCTCCCCAAAGTTCCTTGCGATCCACGCACGATGATTGATCTTCCGCCGACAGTGACACCGAACATCCACCCAGACGTTGAAAGGGATGTTGGCTGGATAATTCAAGTCCATTGGCCCTCCTCAAAGTAAGATGTACACTGTCAAGTCCCAGTCCTCTCCATACGTAACGATTGGTAAGATCATCGGAGTAGGCGAGTCCATCATCCTCCCCATGAACTCTTCTCCAAAGTAGGCGACGAACCACTGTCGAAAGTGATCGCGGTGGATCAAGTGAAGCTTGATATGAAACGGGTTCGGAAATGGCAGATTTGGAACTCGATTCAGTCCTCCATCCATGAATACAACTCTTGCCGCTCCTTCTTATCACGTAAGACACTAAGACACACTCATGAAAACTACCCCTCCAGAAGAATGCCTTACAAACCCCCAACCCACTATCTTATACCTATGTTTGACAACAAGAGCCATTCACGCGAACGTTCACGGATCATTGAGTCGGCACATCTTGTTATCGTGCGATCTCACATCCAGATCTCTTGTGAACGTGACATCTAATACCCTCTCATGCAAACTACACAAAAGGTTCACCGAACACAAAGAAAACACAACACCCGTTCTACACTTAATTCACATGTGAGACGTCTCACAACACGACACCGTGCACAAGTCCTGTAAGACTTTGGACTTTGTGCACAAGTCCTGTAAGACAACTATGTCACGGAGACCCAACCTCAAAAGTCTGTTGGTTCTCCCTATATATTGAGAAGGGGCTCTGCCTCCAAGTAAGTCTCTTTAGTGATACTCTGTTCCTTCTTTGTTTCCTCTTGTGAAGGCTGCGAGAGCTTCCTTCCTTGTTAGAAGGTTTTCCTCCCCTGTTGGAGTGGTGCTATGAATTGGGTTCTTGCTGCCATACATTGTAACATGGTATCAGAGCTTGAGTGAAGGAATTAGAGATTGAAGATATACAGAGGACTCAGATTGCAAGTGGAGGTGCTGCAATTTTTGCACATGGAGATTTCTCTTGAGGCGAAACTCTAATAGGCGTCCTTGCTGTTTGGAGCTACTTTTGAAAGTCCAGACATCATTTTTCTGGTGCAGCAAGGAATGACAGCGTTGGTGACAGGTTCTGAATTTTCGAATTGTCCCTCTGCTGTGTTTGTTATGTGTTTTTTGTGAGAGTTTTCACAATTATAGTCAGTCAACAAGCTTTGACTGTATCTTTTAGGGTCTTCTATTCATTTTTAGCCAAAACGGACTGTATTTGCGTCACATAGACCTAAGTCTAAACCTACATCTGTATAACCCTAGAATCAACGTTTCTATCACTGTGTAAAATTCCAATTTGTTCAGAGACACTGTCTGTATCTTCGTTTCTTACGTCTAATCCATCATGAGTAGAATAGATACGTTTTCAGCCATTACCGGTGAACCTTTAGACAAAAACAACTACTCCATATGGAAGTAACGCATGTCTGCCTTCTTGAAAGGCCAAAGCCTGTTTGGCTTGGTCACAGGGACAGATGCGAAACCTGTTGGAGTTGATACAGATCCTGATGTTGATGCATGGAACAAACGAGCTTGTCAAGCTGTGCATTATCTTTCTTTGTGTGTCTCACCTTCCATGTTTGGATACATACAGTCTGTTGATACCCCCCAAGAGGTCTGGGATGCACTAGCTAATGTTTTCCAGACATCTACCAAAGCTCGTAAGTTACAACTCAAGCAGCAACTCTTAGATGTTAAGAAGGGTTCATTGAGCATTACAGATTATGTTTATCAAGTACGAGGTCTAGTTGAGCAGCTTAATAGCATAGGGGTGAAAGTCTATGATGATGATCTCATCCTACACACCATCAATGGTCTTGGGAAAGAGTACAAACCTTTCGAGACTTCCATTGCTGTCAGGGATACTTTTACCAAGTTCGATGAGTTGATTCTTATGTTAGTGTCAGAAGAGATTCGTCTTCAGGGCAATGGTGGTTCTGTCTCATCACAAGAGCAAGCTTTCTTTGCTGGAGGTAGAGGCAGAGGACGAGGAAAGAGCTTCGGTGGTAGAGATAAGAACCAATTTGGTTCTTCTGGTCGAGGTCAGTTTTCTCAGCAGCAACAGAATCTTCGATCTGACCATCAGCAACAGCAAGCTAAAGGCGGGGGTGAGCAGCGATTCTGTGCATACTGCAAAACCAAAGGTCATGTGATCAAGACCTGCTTCAAGAGGCAAGCAGACATCAGGTCTGGTAAGCTTCCACAGCAAAACTATGTGTCGACAGAGGAACCTTTTTCAGATGGCAGTCTTCTAACGATGGCACATGTCATGGGTTCCATGAGCAAACCTGCTGATGAGTGGTTTATTGATTCTGGAGCTTCAAACCACATGACAGCACATGATGAATGGTTCAGCCAGAAGGAGCCACTGAAGACACCAGCAATAGTCTATACTGGTGATGATACCCAGCACAACATTACACATATGGGTACAGTTCCTCTATCTGTTGCATCTTCAAACATTTCTGCTTTGGGAGATGTACTATATGTGCCCACCATTACTAGGAATCTAGTTTCAGTAGGTCAGATGGTGGAGCAAGGTTATCAAGTTCGGTTCAACAGCAAGGGATGTATTGTTGAAACCAGCGATAACAATGTAGTTGCTAGAGGGTCAAGAGTAGGAAGGTTGTTCAAATTGGATGCTGTTCAACCTCAACTTCAAGCTGCGATGTTTGTTCATACCTCTGGAGTCTCAGATTTGGAGATGTGGCATAAGAGAATAGGTCATATGAACTATCAGCGGTTGAAGACCTTACCTACGTCAGAGTTAGTTACAGGTCTTCCCAAGTTCACATCTCCTATCCCATCTCAGATTTGTGAAGCTTGTCAGTTTGGCAAGCAGGCTAGGCAACCATTTCGTCATCAGGGCACTAGAGCTTCCAAGATGTTGGAGTTGATACATTCTGATGTATGGACTGCATCTCAAGCAAGCTTGAATGGTTCTCAGTACTTCGTCTCATTCATAGATGACTTCTCGTGATTTACTTGGGTCTACTTCCTGAAGGCCAAGTCAGACGTCTTTGCTATGTTTCAAACATTCAAGATCCTAGTTGAGAAGCAGTACAACCATTGCATCCTACGGCTTCGTTCGGATGGAGGAGGCGAGTTCATCTCTCGCCACTTTGACACTTTTTTGCAAGAGCATGGGATCAAAAGAGAGGTCACGTGCAGCTACAGTCCGCAACAGAATGGTGTAGCAGAGAGGAAGAACAGACACATTGCGGAGTCAGCACGTGCAATGCTGAACGAGAAGTCTATGCCTAAGTGTTATTGGGCAGAAGCTGTTGCCTGTGCTGTCTACCTCATGAACCGTGCACCAACTGCAGCGGTACATAAGAAGACCCCCTACGAGGTATTAGTAGGCAAGAAACCAGACCTCTCCTGTCTCAAAGTGTTTGGTTCTATATGTTTTGTACATGTACCAGATGAAAGACGCAGCAAGCTGGACCCGAAAGCTGAGAAGTGTATCTTCTTAGGCTATGCTTCTGATACGAAGGGATATAGGTGTTATATCCCAACTTCGAGACGACTGCTCATATGTAGAGATGTTGTTTTTGATGAGTTGTTATCTTGGTATCAGGTTACGTCAGGCTCTGTTGCTATTTCACCCATTCTATCCTCTGTCCAACCCGTTCAGGTTGGTTCTACAACCACTCAAGCCACTAGTTCAGGTAGTGGTAGTGCTGTATTTCATCCAATGCGCATGAGAGCTCCTTGGTCTGGCCAAGTCCCTGTAGTTGATGTACCTACGGTTCAGGTCCCTCCACCTGTTGTTCAACCTACACAGGTTGTACATTCCAACAGCTCTCCAGTGTTGCAGCAGATGATCAATGAGCAGCGCAGTGCAGATATTGTGCATACTTTTGACGACCACGTCAGCAGCTCTCAGCCAAATCAGGGATCTGAAGCTGGACCATCATGTCAATCTGATCTGCGAAGGTCCACCAGAGCGAGACATCCTGTCCAACGTTTTCAGTGTGAAGGTTTCTTGGCTGAACACCATGCCTACATGGTGAATGTCGTACATGAGCAGGAACCGAATTCTCTTGAGGAGGCGATGCATCAGGCAAAATGGGTGCAAGCCATGCAAGTTGAGCTTTCAGCTTTGCAAAATCAGCAGACTTGGGAGCTGGTTGATTTACCTTATGGTAAGAAAGCTATTGGTTGTAGATGGGTGTACAAGATCAAGAGAAATTCAGATGGTTCAATCCACAGACATAAGGCGAGACTTGTGGCTAAAGGATATGCGCAGCAGTATGGCCTTGATTTTGAGGAAACCTTCAGTCCGGTAGCCAAGATGGCTTCGATACGTACCCTTGTGGCATTGGCTACAAGTAAAGGGTGGCAACTGCATCAAATGGACTTCAATAATGCTTTCTTGAACGGAGATCTGCAAGAGGAGGTCTACATGGTGCAAGCCCTTGGATACGAAGACCAAAGGTATCCAAATAAAGTTTGTAGACTCCAGAAGTCCTTGTATGGGCTTAAGCAAGCTCCAAGAGCTTGGAATGCCAAGATTAACTCATTTCTACTATTGCTTGGCTTCCGTCTTTGTAGTTCAGACTCCTCATTGTACTCTTTGCAGGTCGATGATAACACAGTACTGATCATCATCTATGTAGATGATCTTGTTATCACTGGTACCTCTAAGAGCCTTATCAAGCAGGTGAAAGATCAGCTGAAAGGAGAGTTTGATATGAAAGATCTAGATGAGCTGAAGTACTTTCTAGCTATTGAGTTCATCAAAGATAGAGGTGATACATGGCTGTTATAGAGACAGTATGCTCTGAATAAGCTAGAACAGTTTGGGATGACAGCTTGTAAGCCTATCTCTACCCCTCTTGCATCTTCTCTGAAGTTGAATGCTGAGGATGGTGAGCTATTAGCAGATCCTAATTTCTATAGACAGATTGTAGGTAGCCTGATCTACTTGACCATTACTAGACCTGATCTAAGTTATGCTGTAGGCCTAGTTAGTCAATTCATGCAGGCACCTAGGAAACCTCATCTTGATGCAGTTCGACGTGAAGTTCACAATCCAGTATGGACTTCACTACGCAGCGGGTGGTCCACTCTTGTTACATGGTTTTACTGATGCAGATTGGGCAGGAAGTGCTCAAGATAGAAGATCTACGTCAGGTTTTGTCTTCAGCCTTGGAGACTCTGCTGTTAGTTGGCAATCGAAGAAGCAACCTACAGTTGCTCTGTCATCGACTGAAGCAGAATACAGAGGTGCCACTAATGCTACGTGCGAATCCGTTTGGCTTCACACCTTACTGAAAGATATGGGTGTAGAATTTTCTGATCCTGTTGTTTTACACACAGACAATATCAGCAGTATTAAACTTGCTTCTAATCCTGTTTTTCATGCTAGGACCAAACATATAGAGGTTCATTATCATTTTCTTCGAGAAAAAGTATTGGCTGGAGAGATAGATCTAAGATATGTACCTACAGGTGAACAAGTTGCTGATATATTCACTAAAGCTTTACCTAGAGATAAATTTGATATTTTCAGATTATGTCTAGGTGTTAAGGATATTGATATGAGCTTGAGGGGGACTGTTGACATACGAAGTAAGACAAGCTCATGAAGTCTTGTAAGACCCCGTGCACAAGTCCTGTAAGACTTTGGACTTTGTGCACAAGTCCTGTAAGATAACTATGTCACGGAGACCCAACCTCAAAAGTCTGTTGGTTCTCCCTATATATTGAGAAGGGGCTCTGCCTCCAAGTAAGTCTCTTTAGTGATACTCTGTTCTTTCTTTGTTTCCTTTTGTGAAGGCTGCGAGAGCTTCCTTCCTTGTTAGAAGGTTTTCCTCCCCTGTTGGAGTGGTGCTATGAATTGGGTTATTGCTGCCATACATTGTAACATTTCGGACTGCATGCAGGCGGAGGACAAGAAGCGACCGAGGAAGAGATGCCAAGCAACGAGTAGGAGCTCCGGAGTAACGAAGAGGAGGCACGCATGGGACAGAGATAGCGTCCGAGAGGGGGACGAACAGTCAACTTTTCCTGATTTCATTGCCCTCGCTGATGTGTTACTCAGGACCCGTCACGGGGATCGGTCTAGTGGCAGCCAGGAACAGGCTATTGAGATCGAGTAGTAGCAATTATGCTCTCTACTGCTAAAAGAACCTGTATTTTTGTATATAGCTTTTCTACTGCTATACAGAACCTGTGTATTGGAGAGACCAGTACCGTCTACCTTCACCTCTGTGAAGGACGCATGAAGTGTTTAGCAAGCAGTATTCCAGTTAGTAAATAATATGCGAGCCCAGTTGGATGGCACACCTGTGTGTAGAGGGGACACCAGTATCGTCTGCGTTGGACCAGCCCAGTTGGAACTGTGGCAGTGTTGAATCTGTGTATATCTGTGTATTCGGAATAAAACCACCTTGTCCTACAGCAGACTACTTGCGTGCAACTGGTGATATTTTTTGTTTTTGGGTTTCGAACCGTCGTAACGGAGGCACTCCACGCTGGACTTTAACCTCCTCGAAACGGGGGAAGGAGCGAAACCCGTTGGGGCACGTCGGAAGGATATATCTTCAAACTCAAAAAATAAACGCACGCCAAGACACAAACTCTCAGCCGGGTGAATAATATGCATGTTGAATAAGGTGAATTAGATATTAGATACTCCGCTTCTGCGGAGACCATGCAAACTAGTAGTGTGGACACGCAAATGTTCTCGAAGTGAAAGTCTAGAACATCATCTACTTTTGCTTGACTGCAGTAGCGACGCTTGGATAAGAGTGGTCAGCGTGAATTGAGTTGATGTGGATCCCTGAGCCCGTGACTGTGCCGGTTAACGTTGCAGATGGCTCATTCTTGGCGACGAACAGGGTCTGAAGACTTGCTGCTTTTTCTCCTTTACCTTCAGCGCACTCGGTAGTACACCTTCACTTTCCTTTTGTTTGTTGACGAACCGGGAATTCCAGTCTGCGAGTCTACGCTTTAACTTTCGCTGCCATTGTAATCTTCGTAGTTTTCTGGCTTGTGCTTGGCGGTAAACATCTTGTCGTTTGATTTTCGATGCCTGGCTTGTGCTTTGTTAGCTATGCTCTATTCTGTCCAGTGATATAGAGCGTCTCAGTTGGCGAAGTTAAAATCTGTCGTTTAGACCTGTGCTGGTACTCTTTGTGTGTACGCTATCAAGGGGCTAGTGCGTTTGAACAAGAGAGAAATTATGGCAAGTCTCTGCTCAGCAGGCGCCGGTGTCTCGTAAGAAGTGGCAGCTGTTATACCAGTCATGCCTATGGGATGATGTTGACCTGGCTGTTGGTACATTCATGTTATGTTTCTGGACTTTGAGATTTCCAGACGATCGGCGGATCGTGGAAGGTGAGTGCCATTCCTGCCCTCGAGGGCTGTAGGTAGAACCCACATGGATCGATCAGAATTCCTACTAGAAGGTTGATTAGGACCTGAGACCTGTGCCCACATCATTCTCGTGTATCTGCCAGTCGGGTTAATTTCCTTGCTCATAAAGTCCTGTTCAAATCCGTTGAGCTGGCAGGTCTATTGCTTGCGTCGTCGCGCATTGCCAGTTGAAGAAAGAGTACAAACATCATCATTCCTCGTGAGTCATGAGCTCCATAAGAAACCTTAATTTCTCATGCTAAGGCGTATACCCAAATTACTGCTGTAGATGCTTTCACAAAGATGAATCCTGTCTCCACTGGAGAATGCATCTGCTGATCACTGCACGCATGAAGTAAGACTCATCAGGTTCAAGTGTTGGACCGCATTTTGGACGAGAGTTTAGTCATGGTGTTAGTCGTTGCCGTATGCGCGGCAGCGACGAAGGACTTCACAGAAGTTTTACGCTTAAACAGTGGTACACTGGTGGCAGTATCAACCCGCATGAAAGGCATATTATGTGCAATATCTGTTGATTACTTCAACGATATTTGTTTAAATCTACACGCACGAAGCATGTAGTTATTTCTTCTGACACGTTTTCTTGGTCGATATTCATCACAAACTGTTTTACCCTTCACAATTTCCTTACGAGGACCTAAGGAAGACTAGTTGTTAACAGGTTTTCGCCGCCAACTTAGTCGTGACAACACCCTTCCAACTTTGACCTGTCATAACGTGGATTTGCTTCGATTCATTGAAGTCATACAGCTCTGCAGTATACAATCTTCCTTTCTTCTCTGTAGTAGATAGAGTATCATTGAAAGGTAAGTCTTACATAGAACAGAGAATGTTCAAAAACTTCAGCGTAAGAAGCTCCTTTTCTAAACATGTCCCTCCAGCGGTTTAAATATACACAATCCAGCAGGATGCTCCAACTGCAAGCGTCGGTAATGCCAAACGCTCATACGGCTTCCCACTTTACCTCCCAGTATGCTTCTTCGCATTTATGCTACATTAAACCCCAAGTGCAGGTATATCAAGAAATAAAAATAATAATTTCGCATTGTACTTTAGGTTAGAGATAATATATTGTTCCATTCCAATAAATAGAAACAACTTTATTTCATATTCTTTAATGGATGTTGAGTAATCGATTGTTAATCACATAGAGTAATGCTCTATGAGAGCTTTGATTTAAACCATTACTCTATACATTTCATTCTCGCATGTAAATTCTATCAATAAAGATATTTTGGTATAACGATTAAATTTCTTTATTTCTAGATAGTATACTCGCACAATGACTCCTCTTGGTTACCAAGTATATTTACAGAAAATCCAAGTTTTAAACGGAAAATTATATTTTTAATAAAATGACGGAAAATCCCATAATTTTTTAGCTTTTGTGTTCTTCTCACTTCAGATGCATAATAATAGATTAAGTATTCGTTATATAATCTCAGTTCAGATTTAAACAAAAGATACAAAGTTTTAGTCCTAAACCATATCAATGACGTCGTCTTCAAGTTGCTCTCATCTGACCACAGAGAAAGACGTACACTAAAGCAAGCTTCATATCTAGCTCGTTTATTTTATTTATTCACCTCTTTTATATGAAGAGGGCAGTAAACTTAATTTATTACTTAACTCTTTTCGTCAAGAAGGTAAGAAATAAATTAAGTTTCTACAGTGCTTGAGTATGCTTTGGTTTATGGGTTATGTATGGATCGTCCTAGTTCAATCTTTATTATCCAAACAGTTCCAGATAAATTAAATTTTCCATGATAACTTAATACATTACACTTATATCTTTGCAGGTAAACGAAAGTGAGCAAAAGTTTTCCAAAAGCAATTAGGGATGATGCCTTCTCAAGGCTGAATTCATTACTTCTTCATTTCCTCCATCTTGGAATGGTGAAAATGGAAGAGACAATTATGCAAGGTTTGATTTATTAACAAAAAAGCTTAGCAATAAATTAAACGTTGAGTAAAAGAATGTCATGTTTTCTCTCTCCAGATTCAATCATATAGTTTATGGAGCTCGTTTACAAGCACTTCACATGTATATAGATTCTTTTTGGAACTCTCGATGGGATGTAACATCTAAAGTTGTATTTTATTTGGACATGTTATGATTGTTTAGTCCATATTTATCTTTTAATATATATATTAATTGGTCTGCTTATTATTAGATAAATATAGACTAACGTTCAAAAACCACTCTCCTGACAGACTTGTATAACATTTGTAAAGCGGTGAAAGATTATACATCATATTGTCTTATTTACTTTCCTCTTCGAGCATACATATCGAGATCCCTGGAAAACGAATTACCTCCCGATACCTCCCGACGTTGCAGCTTGTCAGTTTCCTTGTCCGTGGTGAAAGCGCTATGTTGCATGTATATAAATATTCACCTCTTCTTGGAGGTAAATATGCAAAGGTTTAATTTATTACTTAATAATTTTTGCAAGAAAGGTTATAAAAATTTAAGTTACAGTAAATTGATGTATAAATAGTTACTCGTTCAAGGACTTGTACATTCAGAAGCGAGGAAGTCTATTCATACTCTATGGTTTATGTCAGGGTATTCTCGTCTTTCCAAGATTAGACTAACAGTTAATATTTATAATTTATAAATTTTTCTCATCAACTTGGTATACAATTTGTGCTTAACATTTAATATTTTTCCAATAACAGCATACGGACAAAAATTCTCAGAAATTCATCTTGCCTCTTGGTTCCAACATCAGTTCACTAAAGACGATCTGGTTCAATCTGGTTTTCTTTAACCGCCTATTCTTATCAACAACTCGTCCACACTCCGAATCTGTCCACTTTATGAATATACATCCCAACGAGAAGTTCATAACGATAAAAGCTTAGAAATATAGGCTGCAAACGGTCTGTATACTGCACGTTGAGGCAGGTACGACAGAAAATAATTACGAGAAGGTCATGTATACAATTCTTTAAATTCATATGAAGAAATCCAAAAAATGTGTCGAAAAAATCCAAAAGATAGTGTTGAAATCCAAAAAATAAAATAAAATAGAAGCTGTTACAATTCTAATATATTCAGTAATGAATAAATGTACAAAGGACTGAATTTCTTGAATTACTAATAAAGCTTCAGAAATTTGACCTCGAGGTACGATACTATTTTTGTTAGATATGTATACTAGAGATGGGAAAAATATATTTGCTTGCAAGGAAAGAGTTACTTAAATTTTCTTCTGATGAGGATTGTAGGTTGCTGGGAGGCATAATGTATACGGGATTAAACTTCGAAGAAATTTTATTCGTTATTGTAAAATATACGCAAGTGTTATTCCTAAATCCAAGACTAAGCTAATGTGAAAAGAATAGATTTTTCTCTAAATATCAATTGTTAACAAGCATTAGAGGTGCGAAGAGTTCCAATGATAATCCAGAACTATAAGCGCGGTCCTCTTACAGCTTACAAAACAGGAAAGATTCCTTAATCCTTCCTGCTGAAAAGATTAGAGAATAAATTAATCAAACATGCTTTCCCCTTCCATCAAAAGATGAAAGAGGATAAACTATGCATGCTGCAGAGAGTGAGAACCAACCTCAAATAGTTAGATTATCTCTCTAAGTGTACAGAACAAAATATGGGTATGTTCCCATGGAGAGTCTTTTCAAACATGTTACGCACGAAATGGGCAGATTTGATCACTAAAGAATTTGCGATCAGATCTAAAGCTTGATTGGGGGAGTTTTCACCTCCCAACGTGGAGGTGCAAGTTCGATCTTTCTTACTTCTCAGAATGGGAGATTGGGGGAAATCCTAGGTGGTGGTTAGGTACAAATAGAGTATGAGTATGAAGTTCGGTCGAGTAAATTCTAGGGCTAAAATATTTCAAATTAGAAATAAAGTTAAAGAAAATACAGTATGATTAATGGCAATATTACCGTAGAGTGCAGTCCATTTTGCCACAGAGGAAACGAATACATTTTTTTAGTGAGGAAGTGATTCGTTATTCATCTTCTATTTTTCTTTAAATTCGTTTCTTCTAAGGAACAATCTATCATGTTGCATATACTAAATCCTCTACATGACGCATTAATAATATTGGTTATGTTTCGAAGTTTTGTCCACAGAGGAATTATTCGCTATTTTCATTCTTTTGTCACGAAGATCTCCAAATCAATTTCTATTATAATTTGATACTCCGTGGAACTTGTTTGAAAACCGATCTAGTTTCATTTCTTAGCTTCTTATTCTTTGGAATTACAATTTATATACCAATTCTTCCGCCAATACAGTCATCTTCTATGAATAAGTGTCGATTAAAACCTAAATTAAGTCAATATAGTCATAGAGAATCACTACGCTCTTATCGTGCCTGTGACACTCAGTTCTAGATAAGAGAATCTAGATGTTATCAAGTAACCAAAATTGTGTAACTATTTCTCAAGAAATAAAAGCAAGATCACCAACATATGCGTTGAGATGAATCCATTTTGCTTTCAACTTTGGTCGGTTGCTAGAAATTAATGCATGCCTTGAGAACTCTTTCAGATTTATTAAAGAGCACAGCAAAATTGGAACCACGATAATCATTTATGCATCCAAACTGCCCTCTCTAAGGTAGATGGCAAAGGAAGATAATGCCTTCTCCAGATGGTAATGGTTATAGATTATAGATTTTCCAATCTTTCAGGACTTTGTTGATTAGTAGGTCCATGAAGCATGCATATTTCTCACCCTCTCATATTGAGATACATAGCCAAGTATGTCCATTAATTTATTATTTAACTCCTCTATCGAGAAAGTTTAGATAGAATATTATCGAGCACTTGATACCAAGATCCCAGCCTTGTAGTTCCAAAAGTGCATATTTGCGCACTATGTTTACTGGTTATGTCTGGATCTGATCGTATCTCTGTTTCTTTGTAATTTATATACCTGGTATTCATAATAAAAATTAAAGGTTTATCTTTAGGTTAACTCCTTGTCCGCGAATACATAATATATTCTAAAAAGATACTTGATTTCCTGGACGGAAACTGTTAAAACTTAAGAATCCATGATTCAACGACCCGATGATAATAAACCTCATGTAGCATGTACATTCATCTAGTTTATGCTGGTTGGATTTCTGTCCTTTAACGGGATGGATCTTTACCACGGCAACAGCTGGGTACTGTTATACTACTCTAAGACTTCACCAGCTGGGTACTGTTATATTACTCTAAGACTCCACCATGCATGTTCCACATGTTCATATGGAGCCTCTTGGTAGTATCCGAAACTAATTAGAAGGTATCAACAAAGAAGGTACAATAATTTTAAACAGCAAAAAATGACAATCATTCAAACACCTACTGAAATTCAGGATGATGAAAGATATTTCGGTATGGGCAAATTGACTTGTAGGAAACCTTGCGAACAAAAATGATGGAGATTATCTAAGAACGACGAGCACAATCTATAGACTAGGGAAATGACAAACACACGTGAGTTATGAATGAAACAGAAGAGAATATGCATGCTGGATGAACTCCGGGGGAACTTTTTTTCGCTTCATGTTACAGGGAATATATATATATATGTTAAATAAAAAACATGTACTAAGTATATATAAAAAATTAAAATATTTTATATACGTTATCTGTTACCCATGCCTAGAAAGACGGGGAGAGTAGGAGAGAACCCATAAGTGTCGACCAAGCCGCCGCGCTTCAGAAGGTATAACACCGGGACGGTATAGTCGTTTTTACGTTAAAATATATCTAAGTTTAATTTAGTACCTAACTCCGGCAGGAAGGGTTAGGTACTAAATTAACCACCTATATATTTTCCTCCTCCATCGAAAGATGGAGGAGGTGAATATGCAGGTGCTCTTACTGAATACACAAGGTCTAATGTTACGATAGTGAAGATAATACCGAACAATACCTAACTACCACAAGATACATTCAATACCATGTAACATTCTGTATGCACTTCACACTGCTCTCTGAATCCATGAACAAATGTGCACAAACATTGTTGCCCTCTCCACTGCAAGTCTCAGCACAGCAACAATGAGACGAAACAAAAGAACGTATCATTGCAGTGTAGATTCTGACTCCTAGAGCTCACATATAGATTATTACTTAAAATACTAGTGAGAAGCTATCCTTGCCAAAGCATCGGTCTGACCATCTCCACCGCATGCTTGAATGTCCAAGAAATCATCAGATTCATTAATTGACCAATTGGTTATCAGATTGAAGACATTGCTATTTGAGAGATTGTTCTGTTGTGCCACGGCACTGAAACAATAGAATTGAGTAGGACAAATCTGAACCTTTTGGTTGAGGTCACACCGAAAAGACCAATCAAGGAAACTGCCAAGACAGAGGTGAACGCACAAGATCACTCCCTATCTGGCAGCCGAACTTAATTCCGTGTCATTACATACTTACTAGTACAAACTATTACTATTAAATCAGAACTTTCTGCATGCACTTTGCACACAACATATAAAACTTATGCTAAAAATTTATTTTAGTTTATATTTATTATTTAATATTTATAAGATTACTCTTAAGTCTTAAAATTACTCTATGGATTATTGTCTATTTGAAATTGACAATAATCCATACTTTTTTATCTACACTTTTTGATCCCTATTGCAAATAATAATGTTACCTATACTATTTGGTTTAATTGGAATGTTCTATTTTATTCCTCTTCTTTCGATTGTTTTTTTTGTGCTCGAGTCAAAATTACACGTTGCATGCATATTTAGGTTATATATGAACTTTTTGTACATTTCCAAGTCTGGCTATCATTTAATATTTTTAAAATAAATTAAATATTTCAATTAATTTATTACAGAATTTTCACTTAACACTCATATCTTTTTTGATAACAATAAAAGAGCAAAAGCTCCCCCAAGTTGATCTTGCATGCACCTCTCTTTCAACACCAACCATAGATCCGACATGCAGTGTAATGTGCCTCGACAACTTTTCTAAAAGTACAAGAGAAATAGAGAATGCGTCGGATAATTTCTATCTCAGAAAAATCAAAATGTAAAAAATTATTAAAAATTTGCTTAACATCGTAGGTGAAATAACACAGCATTCAGTCCCCCAAGCTCTGACTTGTGGGTGCAAGGAGCTTCTGAGATCACCATGGTCTATGCTTCTGACGACCTTCTCACAAAGTTACAAACCTTTCTGGAATATAGGGAATGATCCAGACTTCAAAGGTACAAAGTATGTCACCGGTTCCCGACCGCCAATGTATCACTCAATCAAGCGACGATAAACGCTTTGACACCAGGACCAGGAACACTCCGTCTACTCTCGATACTAGCACAAACTGAAAGTTCATCACGGGAGCTTGTCTACTGACGTTTTGCTCCGGCATACATACCATATCAGAAGGTGGCTTGTCGTAGTTCCATCACGTTCTCTTCTTCGATGGCATTCGCTACAAGAAAACAAGACTCGCGAAAGAACTAAACTCATTTTTTTGTCACTTTCGATTGGTGCGAGCAACCACGTTGAGAACAAAAGATACATTATAATACAATACAAAGATATAAGCAAGCATTACCTCCTTTTCCAGCAAGAGATTCTTGTATGACCAACTTCTCCTTATCCTATAACTGCATAGCAGCAACGATCCATCCTACTTCCCTCCCTCCACCAGTTTGGAAATCATGGAGACCCTAAAATTCTCTTGTTAGATTTGCAAACTTTTGTGGGAGAGACCCGTAGCGAGCACATCGTGATACGATTTACCAGTTACAACCGCAATACCCTTGTCATTCTCCAAATCTCCGAGAGTGAACGTGGTGCAATGACCTACATTGCACAACATGTACACAGTCACAACTGATGAAATTCTTCCATAGTAGGCAGTCGTTCATAAATATGTACAGGCAAGCGTCACTATGATGTCTCTCTCGTTTCTTATGTTTGTGATAATTAATTCGATCGAACTAATATTTGGGTTGCGGTGGTATCTCCGACCACAGGCTTGATCGAAAGTGCAAACTGCAAGCGATCACAAAACAACACGAAAAGTCTATGTTCAACTTATAACCTTGAGCAAGGAGATGCATGCATAACCACAATCAGCACATGTATCGAATGAAAGGAGAAGGTAGTGGACGGTTGATTCTCCAAACAACGAGTCGAACAGCAAAAACTCCAACCGCAACACTCATTGCAAACCCTCGAGCGTCCTAAACCTTGTACATATGAGTCACACAACTTCAATTCTATAAGTGGTGCAAGCGAATGTCTGAGCGACACTACTCAACAACTGAACATGACTTCCTAGCTGGTGATTTCCTACTCAGTACAATAATGCTTAGTTTTTGAACCGTACTTTACAACAAGAAGTTGACATGATGGAGAGAGTATATCTGCCCTTCTAGCTGTAGGAGATAATTTATTTGCATACGATCTTTGCAGACCGGATTCTCCTCGTACAACCACGCAAATCACTCCAGAAAATCACGTTAGATGTAGTATTTACAGAAATTTGCTTGAAACATCTCTAATATCTACTAACTGGCAAATGCAAAACACTGTTACAGAGCTCAGGAGTCGGACTGGAAATGAATCCAGCACGGAGCAAAGAGTTTCTTTACAGTCGGCTGATGGCAACATGCCCGTTTTGACCTGAAAATACAGCGTGCATGGCACACTTTTTAAGAATCTTGCAGACCCTATCATGGCAAGCCAATCGTGCACCACAACGCCATTCTCCACTAGTCTTCTGATCCTGACCTCATAACAACTTGGCAGAAATCTATCAATCAAGCTAAACGGGTCGGGACTGTAGATGAAGGTATTATATTCCTTACCTTATCGGCTCCTATGTCTGAAAGAACAGAATTTAACTGCTTTTCCAAAGATTCGGCTGGTACCATGTGAATCCCCTACACAGCTACGGGAGATGAAAAAGTAAGAACCCACAACATGGAACATTACATAAAGTGGAGCAACGAAGTTGAAAGCCAACCTTCAAACATTAATGGCATGAAATCCCAAAGTAGATATCACCCCATCACTTACTCGTGTAACAGAAACTACTGAGACAGCGCATATCCCTCGCAGAACCTCAGAATCTCTCACTTCGCCCGCACTTCTTGCTTGCTCTATCTCAACAAGTCTAATCAACAGATAAACTTCACTTCATACTAGAACTTCGGTGGACATGGTACCTGTACACCGATGGTATTTTGAGCAGTTAAAGCAGAAATGGCAGTCGTGCTCCTAGAGCTATGCACGTCTTGATGTCTGCTTAAATACCAGCTCCTCCACCAGAATCTGACTCAGCAACCGTCAGAAGTCAGGGTACCCTCACTGTGATGGGACTGGTGTTCGTCGCTTTGGATTCAGAGCTTGCCATTGCACAGGCCGAGTCGTGTGGTTTTGTGGCTTGAAACCTGCAATCAGTATGGTACCAAACACAGGGATCTTTGACTATGGGACAAATTTACAGCAAATTTGCACGGTAAGAGCGTCCTTCACCAGAAACTCACCACTTAACCAGGATCCCGGGTGGTTCATAACATAAGCAATCATCAAACTCTGGGTTCTTTTGAAGAAAAGCAATTACTTTCCACTTTCTCAAAGTTTCAGACAACATTACCACTCGAACCAGCTGCAACAAAATCGTGACTCTGTAACTCAACTGGAAGACAAGATTTCCGTCCGGCAGTAATTTGTATGTGGTCAACATAGCCACCCAATTCTCTATTCTACAATTTCGGGCAACTTATTCTACGGACTTCGAGCATACTACACGCAATTTAGTCGATTCAGCTCTAATATATGGCGATCATCTCAGCTTCATATCGACCTCCGAGTTGTCACTGAACGTTGGTCCCTCGACAGAGATGATGATGAGGAGAAAGGAGAGGGTTCATGGCTTTGGATAGGTGTTCACTGCTCATACTCTTCAAACAACCCGATAGTTCCCGTCAAGTTCTGTTCTGCAGTTGCGTACAGACGTCAACGACTCACGTGCCATAACGATGCATCGATGTACTATACAATATTCAAGAATCATTTTACTATTCTAGGCAAACATCCTGATTGTGGTTGCACTCCTTCTTCTTCGTGGTTGTTTGACCCTTTCGGTCTCAGCTTTCTGCTTTATCAGTCCCCTTGTACAAAAGTTGAACTTGATCATAACTTTTTTATCAGAGCAACTCTTGTTCGGACTTGACGGGTAAAAGACCGTTTCTCCAATCATCATTTATATTAAAATTCATTATTATATCAACGCCCCCGTGAAGTTCATAGCGAATTATAATAATAAAATATTATTCATATAATTTATATCATAAATTTCTAACACTGATAAAAAAAGACGAACTAAAAAACACAAGTTGATGACAAGATAACTAGCAAAAGTGGCTACTGCCATTCAAGAGTATGATCAAGTACAAGATCCAATAAGAAGAATCTGATCAAACTTAACTTTCGTACTGAGAGAATGATAAAGCAAAAAACTACTTTGAGTCCCTCTTTTCTCTTGGTTTCAACTTTCTGCTTTATCAGTCTCAGTACAAATGTCGAATTGATCGGACCTTTCTTATAAAAGTATGTTTTGATCAGACCTTGATTGGCAACAGATCGTTTCTACAATCATCATGTTATGTTGAGATTCATTATTATATCAACACCTTCGTGAAGTTCATAGCAAACTATAATAAGAAAATATTATTCATATAATTTATATCATAAATTTCTGATACAGATCAAAAATACGAACTAGAAAACACAAGTTGATGACAAGATGACTGGCAAAAGTGACTACTGCCATTCAAGAGCATGATTAAGATAAGATTCAATAAGAGGATCTGATCAAACTTAACTTTCATATTGAGGGAATGATAAAGCAAAAAGCTACTTTGGTTCCCTCTTTTCCCATGGTCTCAACTTTCTGCTTTATCAGTCCTCAGTACAAATGTAGAACTTGATCAGACCTTTCTTATCAAAGCATGTTTTGATTAGACCTTGACTGGAAACAGATCAATTTTACAATCATCATCTTATGTTAAAATTCATTATTATATCAACGCATGTGAAACTAATAGCGAACTTTAGTAAGAAAACATAATCCATATTATATTCACAATCTCTAATACAGATCAGAAATATGAACTCGAAAACACAAATTGATAAAATGATGACAGACAAAACTGGTTATTCTACTCATGGATCTATAAGGACAAGATTCAGTAAGAGAGATATGATCAACCTTGACTCTCATACGGAAGGAATGATCAAGCAAAAAGCTGTCTTGGGTCCCTCTTTCCCCTTGGTTGGCTTAATGAGGTATTCTGGTCCATTTGGTATCCATTGTTTCTCATTTGTTTTCCACACTTACTTCCTTTATCACTAAGTGGTGATTTAATTTAAAACTAAATTAAATGAATTAAAATTAAAAAATTTATTTTAGTCATTCTTGTAAGAGAAGAAAAAACAAAAGATCAATAACAAACGGGAGACTCATCATACCAAATAAAGAGAAACGAGAACCAAACACCCAAAAGTGAAGAGAATAAGAGCTAATCTCCACAATCTTTAGTTTAGATGTAAAGTCTTTAATTATTCTTAATATATCAAACGGTGATAAATCAAATACCCTACATAAAATTGGTACACAAGAGGAAATCATCTACTACGATAATCTAATGTGGACAAGCTACTCTTGGATAAATTGAATTGGATCGTTGGTTCGAATCCAACCTGGAGAGACCAAATCATCAAAAGTAAGTATGACCCAAAAATATTACTTTTATCATTAAATTAAAATTTATGGTCGAAGTAAACAAAATAACGTCTCGTTTGTGTTTTATATCTAAAAAAAAATCTGAAATAATTATAAAATTCAGTATAAACCTTTTCACTTCTTTAACTCATGCCTCATGACTACGGTATAGCTCTTCTTCAGAGCTATACTGTAGTCGCAATTGATGCATAGTTAACTAATTTTGGTTCATAAATATTACTTATATGATGCATTAATATTTCTTTATAATCCCTCGAGTGTATTCTAATACATTCAAGTAACTAGGTAGACGATCAAAGAAAACTGCTTGTAGCACCTATATTCAAATTCAAATTCAAAATTAGACGGTTACTCAAAGAAATTATAGTTAAATTCTATATCTTCAAGAAAGAAGAACAGTTTGAGAGTAACAACAAGTGAATATTTAACGACATGATTCGTAAAAGATAGTAAAAGATCCACATGGTATCATTGATGTCCATATAAACAAAGATAGTAGAAATGAATAGTAATGATAAACTCTTCCTTAATCGAACTAGATCCAAAATAATAGAAGAATATACTCATGGCTTGCAATGATATGGAATGGTTAGGATATCAATAATTAGAGAAGACATTTAACAGAATTAATCTATTTGACAAACTTCTTCAGAGATTAGAGGATCCACGTTGACCTGGTACTAAATAGTTCAAAGTGATATGTTCAAACTGTAAAAATAGCCAGTAACTTACCTATGGAAGATAAAGTAAAAGAAATAATTTCTAATGTTTTTGTTTTGGTTAGTAAGATAAGTTCATTTCACATTTGAAGTATATGATTTCATAGAAAATAATAATAAATGCTTAATTTTGATACAGGATAATCATCTGAAACGTGCTAGGATTATATTTCTGTCCGGCTAACGATATCTCAATTGATTAAGTAAGTGTGCACTGGACAACTAATTCCTAAATCTCACATAACCTTTTCAAATACGAATCTCAAAGAGGTCTATTTTTTTCCTCGCGCACTAGAGTAACTAATTAATGCGCAGAGTACAATGATTGCTGCAACTTTTCTAACTCTTCTGTCGGCTTCAAAAGCTTTTAAACAAAAGAGAAGTTCATGCTTCTTTCTCTAAGATAGATAGCAACATTGCCTCGAGGATGCTTTAGGAGGAGAGGCTATGAGAGAAGAGACATTCCTCATAGAAGAACATCCCATGCTTCTCTTTATCACCTTTACAACTTCAGCTGGTCAATCTTTATAAGAATAGGTATACCCACTGTCAGTGAATTGTCATAGGCAGTCTGAAGGTTCACAATATGCAAGGAAGTCAATCGTTCTTGTCACATGAAAAACACCGGTTTCTACAGAGATTCAAGTCTTTTATTATGATTCCTAAGCATAAAATGGACGATGCTCTCTATTAAAAACCTATACCATCCAAAGAAGACAAGACGTCATTTATCGTTTCATTTACTCGACTCCATTATTCTATCAGATCTTGCGGTTGGAGCTATTGTTCTATCGGACCATTACTTCAAACACCGCTGCTACTATCGTTGGGGTTTTTGGCGATTGTGCGCCCTTGTAGTAGCATGCATTGGACTCACTCCGGATGTTCTTTGAGCTTTTTGTTGTACCAAGGCAATCTTGTAAAGAACGAATATACTATTATTGCTTCATGTCATTTCTGCTCTCGTGGCAGCGACCATCCGAGTTAGTCCGCACGTTCACTGGACATCTCGCGTTGTTGTGACAGCAGCCACTGCTTTCTATCAGGTCACTGCTACGGGCACTGCTACTTGTAGTCTATTGTGGAGATTGTGTGCAATCAGAGATACTTTGGAAGTTCTCTTCGTTCTTAGAGACCGCAAGATTCTACTACCGGGCCTTTTAGGTGTGAGCGTGTGGTGTGAGCGTCATATTATCGTCGCTGTAGTTCTTTGCTCTGTCACGACCAAAAAAACAATTTTGTGTTTTTGTTTTGTATCATTTTTCTGCTGCAGCTGTACTGCTACATCGAACACTTGCTGCTGTTCCTTCTCTTCGACAGTGGACTTGTCTTTTCTTCAATCGTGCATTTTACAATTTGGTGTTCAACTTGCACTATGTTGGCACGTTCCCACCTTCCACGATGTCTATGATGTGAGAAGTGGACTCTTGATTTGTCTTTGTCACTTCGGTCTATTTTCATTCCGTCTGCAAAACTTGATTGCATGCTTTGCTTCCATGTTATTATTCCTTTCGCAGATGGGAGCTTTCTACATAGATCATTGCGGATGGTGTTGGAGCTTCTTTGCTTTCTTTCCAATGTGTATATTAACAAAAAGTCTTGCAACTCGTTTGGACACTATCTCAGTAGATGATGAAATCATGGAGCCCATTCCTACCACTCTCATAGCAGAGCATGTTGGTCCAGCGCAAACACAAGAGTCTAACTATACAGACAAGCCTGAACTCAGCTTTGATCAATTCGAAGCTGTTCGTAATCACAATATAACTTTACCGTGTAATCAAGACTGGTCTCGAAGACCCAGCACATCATTTCCTTACCGTCTATAATCTAAGGACATACTGTCCTTCTCAGATATCGAGCTCTATCGTTACATAAGTTATATCTACACAGAGTTTTTATTTTTGTCTAATCTCGCTAGAATTTCTTTTGCTAGGACTCTACTATGTTCTGAACCTTTTCTACTACAGTTGGACTTAACAAAACTGATCTTTTCAAAAGTGATAACCTCTCAAGAATGAACTTTTAAATTGGATCAACTATGTCTTCTATTTTCTCCTTCTCTAGTTAGAAAGTTTAGATGCTTCAAGTTTCATCTGTCTGGAAGTCAAGTCGATTAAAGAGTTCTCCCGTGGAGAGACTGAACAAACAGCTAAAAGTTGATTCTAAGCATTAGATGAGCCCGATTCAAATTTAGAACTACAGTCATGTTCCCAAATGTTGTTCATGCACTCATTGTGACAATGAACCATCTTTTTGTGATCAAGTCCTAGATCAAACAAAACTTATTCGATGAAGGAAGACTTATCCGATGAAGGAGAATTTCTCTACTGGTAAAAAGGAGTTCAGATATGCAACTCAAAGCTCATTGTCAAGCTTTCGGGTAGAGTGTTTTCTTGAGCATGCACTAAGTCTCTATCCTCGTGAACTGATAACAGCTTCAACTGGAGCTCGATAAAAATTTGGAAGGTAAACAACTCCACAAACACAAAAGGTTAGAAATTTGCCTCCGATCTTTCTCCAGGCTTCTCAAAACTTTTCTAGCCCAGTAAATTATACATACACCGTAGAACTATTGACCTCATGTGTTTTCTTTGCAAGTACTACAATTGTCATGATCAGCTCTTGCTAGCAAATCATTCATGAATCTCTTCAAGAAATGTCAAGTACTATTTGAACTAACTTCAGACTCATATTCTGTTGTCAGGTGTAATGAAGGGGTATTCAAGGCAAATACACTAGAGTCGGGGGAAGGATCCTTCAAAGGAGGTTAGTGAGTCTTTAGTCGAGGTTGAGGTTTATTGAACTTATCGAAGAGAAAATAGTGAAGCTAATTGATCGCTTCTATGACAAAGCATTCTGGAAAATCACAGTATTGACAGTGAAACCATAAGCGTAGTAGTGGACATTTCACAAAGTCCACCAAATCAGTACGCTTGTGGTTATTTCACAAAGTTTTCATGAAACTTGAGACAGTGATTATCCGATGAACATCAATGATCAGAACTTCACAGTCAAAGTCAAAAGTCGTGACACGAAAGTCGAAAAGAATCAAATGCCACTTAAAATCAAACAAGAAGCAGAATCAGTTTCCAATGGTGACCATATGTGGTGTAACAGTTCAAGGTTATCAATATGCGATGAGGGCATTGTTCAAGGCACAGTTATTGCAGAACGATGAGTAGATGCTTTCAGTTGACAAGTAATAAAGGGTTTAGGGTTTAGGGTTTAGACCTAAAGTTATGTTTGTATTCTGCATCTGGTACTAAATTCACATAGTCATGCCATCACCCTATGAAATCTTAGAAGATAGGTGGTAGCTGCTGATGTGAGCGCTTACTTCATGATTTATGCTTACCTTTACCTTTTATGCTTACCTTACCTAATAACCTATTCACTACAAAGATGTAACCCTCAACTCTAAGCAGCTTGATGAACAACACCTTTGCACTGATGATATTATTGATAGGTGTAGGAGTGAAAATCCTCACGTTGTCGAGGTGAGATTTCTTGGGAAAGACGGAACTTTCTAGCTATGATATGACTGTGGAGATTGTGATACGTTTATCTAGGAAAGCACTAGGTTTCTTGCTATGATTTTTTACTCAAGAGATATACATTCAGGTTATAACGTAGCACTATAAACACTCACACAAGTCTGTTGGGTCCTCTAATATGTTCAAAAAGTAAAAATTAGGATTAACTAGTAATAATAATGTCAGACGGTGAACCTTAACACTCAAGAATCATAAACATATGATAACTTAGACTTCAAAACTTCTACTACAATAAATAAGGCCCTATTGAACACACATACAAATTTTCGACTTGAGATCAAATCTGTGCATCGAGATATAGATGAAGATATTTTTGAGTAAAGAAATTACGGTAGTTTCTGATACCTAGATAGCTACTTTGACTTAGAATAGAGAATTGGTTAGATAACTTTCGATAATTCTTACAGAATTTGGAGTCTACAGCACGTTGAATAACCTTGTGAAATCTGACATGCTAGTTGTACACAGTTCTCCAAATCTCGAGCTTTGAAGTTGCTGCTTTAGATTGAGAACTTTTCAGACCTCCTTTGCTTCAACGATCGCCCTAGATTACTCACTAACTCAAATGATATGAAATTTTTTAGACAATCGAAGCTTTGCTAACAATGGATGTAACCATGAAAATTTGAAGCAATAATCTCAATTCTGCTGTAATTGACATCAAAAATCCCAAAATCATCAATTATGATACAACTTTGGTCCAATCCGAACTTTAATTTGGCATAAATTTTTTTATTGCTCCAATTCGATCAAAATTTTCACTAATAGTGGCTGGCACAATGAGCTCTCTTTTTCTATGTTCTCGAATTTCCGTATGTTCTTATCAATAATTTAAATTTCTTCTTAAGATCTCTAATTTTAGAGTTTCACAAAGAATAAAAATGGACCAATGGAAGTTCATAGCTTCTGTACATTGTCTTTTTGTGTTTCAATCTACGTGATAACTTAATTTTACATATAAATTATCACGTCAAACCTCTAAAGTGTCGGCGTAAATCTTGAACTATTTGTGAAGACATGTGTAAATCTTAAACTACTTGCGAAGACATGTAAAATAACATGTAATCTTGAAAGATAATTTAAAAGAGCTACAAAGTATGCATGGGCGACACATAAATGTATGATGAATAAACTCTATATAAACTCTATCAACATAAGAATGATAAATTATGTACTTTAAACATCATAGATAAATATGAAATCATTTGCACAAGCGTACAAATATTTGAACAAGATAAATAACATATTATCAACTTACTACGACTCAAAATATATAACATAATAACGTTAACATCATATGTAAAGATGTCAAACATATGTATAAAAGACTAGAAGTGATATTGAGTTAACTTCTAAGACTACTAAACTCAAGTGTTAGAGTAAGAATGTAACATGTAGTCCTCAATGCTCACAACCTCCAGAATTGACTTTTTTGAAGTTTTAACTTCAAACAGAAAACTAACTTTTGAAAGAGAAGTGAATTACTTATTATGTGAAATGATTCACATCCCGACAACATGAACGTACGTCAGATATCGAAGGACATGCTTAAGGTCATTAATAAGAGTGAATCTTTGTGCTCTAGATCTGTTGTTTTTCTCTGCTTGTAGTCATAAACTATTTCTTTCTTCTTTTTTTATTCGTTTGTGCTTGATCTTGAAACACATACCAGTGTTGCATAAGATGAGTCTCATAGTGTGGATATTGAGGTTATAAGCTTTGTAAATGTTCAATACAAGTTATTGGATAAGCACGTGAAACCATACTACATTAAGTCGACCAATCCCCAAGAATGCTCGTCGTTTGGTCTCAGATGCTCGTTCGATAAAGAATGTCGATACTAAATATCTGAAGCACTTATACACTCATATATTGCGACTTTCAAAGAACTAATAATGAATTCTGATTGAATTATATCTCGTACATCATAATTTTGACATGCAAAACACTACTTGATAAGTCATAACGAGAACAAGATTTCTCGATTACACAAAAAATCCATTCCTAGTCTCATATAAAATTTTGGACCAAAAAATTAGTTGAATCGAGACCTAAACAACACCATGTCTTTCTTTATGATTTATCACTTACTTGTCTAGTATGCATTATCCACATCTACTTGTCACTTCTCTAAAAATAGATATTGTAGTATCTTTCGCCCCCTTCATGATCAACAATACATGTACTTGTTGTAAAATCTCCGCACATCATTTTTCTTATAGAAGACGAACCTGTGTAAACGGAAAAGACACAAGACCAAAACTAGTAAACAAATGAGTCCCCCAATGCTTGAGACGATTGCAGTGAGGCCTCCTTGGTTCCAAGACCCTTCATTTGGTATTACTGCTATGGAAGCAGCAGCGAAAGCCACAAGAATGGCGATCATCGACAATATCAAAAGTACCACCGCCAGAGTCACACTCCTCCGAATGAGCTTCAACTCGTCCAGAATTGACTCTTGAGGCATGGGTAACGACGGGGTCAAAGACAACAAGATCGCCGCCAAAGCCAAATAGAAGGCCAAAGTGTTGCACACTATGAAAATCCGCACGGGTATCTCCTCCACTTCTATTTTGTCCACACCATAAGCATATCCCATAGGAGGTTGTAGAGGACCCACGTACGAGGCCGTGACAACGAGGGCTGCCGTCATCGATATAGCATTCGCTGCAGCATTTAAACTTATTTTGGTTTCTTGAGTCTCTTTTGACACTTTGTCATACCACCATGCGCTGTACTCTGCTGAAGCTTTGGGACCTGGATCGGCTATTTTTTTTTCCCGGTTGGTCTGCCATACGTCGATCCCCGCTTGAAGTAACAAGTTGATACAACCTTGTCTTCTACTTTCTCCGCTTCGTAACAGGTCTTTACGCTCCTGAATAGACAAGGACAACTCCACTTGATATGAAGTGCTAATACGCCGATCAGGAATCTCACAAAAATCTGCCAACGAGTATGGAAATTGAAGCGGTGTCCTGTTGTGGGACCAACTAGTATGTAAATTATGCATATAAGTGCGTTTTGCGCACAGTTGTCGAAGTTGTGGTGTAATGGGATCTAAAACATTGCTCTTATGAGCTTAAAATGCTCTATTATCTGCTGGGGGTCTCCATGGGGCAGAAAAGGACAAGGTTGAGTCCTTTAACTTCTCATTGGTCCTCCAAAAAGTGAAGGTAACTTGTCCTCTACCTAAGTGCGCGCTCTGGGAGGTTCGGGACACTTTGACGAGGGATTGGGAAGATCAGAGGGCATGGGCGGAGAGCTCTCGACGGGAGGAGCAATCTGACCACAAATTTCACTCGATTTGGAGGTCCAGGGCATACGTTATGGCATTTTGAAGTTCATAGAGTGACGGGAGTACATAGTTTCTCTTCCGATTGTAAGATTAAGGGGTTTGAGTGATTGAACCGTCAGATTGAGACCAGATTTCATGAGCTTGTAGTCTGTCAGCTGCTGAAGCTCTGACCACAAATTTCACCACCGGATGTTGTGCGGATTGAGCGCAATGGCGATTTGAAGGCGACGGGGTGCAGAAAGCTGTCAATCTGAAGCAGCGAGTTTGCAGATTTATGGAGGACGATCGGAACGGTCAAATCGACTCAAATTTCCTGTGTAGTGAGTTTACCTTCTGAATTGATAGCACAGGAAGTTAGAGTGGAAGTGGACGGTTCATTTAGTCGAAGAAGCTTCTGTCCTGAATCTGAGATTGGAAGTGCGTATTAGTTTCTGTGGATTTGTGTTAATTGTGGGAGGAGATCTAGCCGTCAGATCTTCCTGAAATTTGACCTGCAAGTAGAGATTTTAGTATCCTACCTACGTGGCAAGTTTGAGAGGAGACTGAGCTGTAGATATGTACCTATCATGTGTGAAAGTTCGCTGGTTTTTTTGCCGAGTTGTATCGGCAACGATATCTACTCTAGGTCTCGAGTTGTTAGCGACAGCTGGCTGAAAAGTATCCAGTGCGACATTTGTATTGCTTTGGGGAGTATTCTAGGCGTAGATATGACTTTAGCGACCTACGTTGTATCCACGTCATGTGGTTGTTAGGTTCGCACTCAACGTGGCAAAGTGCGATCCTTGACCTGTAGAGTCGACTACCTGTCTAGCCTAGTCTCTGGGTTTTGAGACACGTTACGGTGCATGCATTAGAACCTTTCACCCAGAAGACCCACACGTGGATGAGTATGACGGCACCAAACATGCGATGTGCATGTGTGCCACCTCATCGGTCCGTGAGGCTTGGGTTGCTTGGTTAGGGTGCTTGCACCTATCCTTGTTTTGGGTTCGAAACTTTTAAGAAAAGGGGAGTGACCTGTGTGGGGGCATTCGACCTGGGGAAAAATCCAAGAGATTGTTCGTGTGGAGATCGTGGTGATCCTATGAGATTGAATCAGAGTTTTATGGATCGAGATACCTTTGTAGTTGGAGTGCACATGTTGTGAGAGATGGACGAAGGACTCTACTTACCGCCCAGATTCCCTTTTCGAAACCCTTTCTCGATTAAACTGATGTATATGGAACGAGTCCACTTTCAACAGTTTTTGATAGGATCCTTCGGGCATAACTTTACCGCGCAAGTTATGCTCTCGCCTGTCCCTGTGATCTTACCTGTTGTCACTTACGGCCAAGAATGGGACCTCACCGTCTTTATCCTCATCTAACGAAGGATGGATCTAAATCAGCTCCCTCCTGTAAACTTTAACACCCAGTGCGAGATAAGACACATCTGTCGACCCAAAGCCATGTACGAAGCCCTAGTAGTGAGAAACTTCGGAGAGGAATACTACCGAGAGATCATGTCATCACATATCCCGTTTGTCGTGCCCATGATCATCCAACGTTTTCGTGTAGTTATCTTGACCCTTTACTGAGAGAAAGAAAGTGCTTAGTTATCGAGGAAGTTAGAGAGAAATCTACAGAAAGCTTGTCGCTCTGTTGTGCATTGATCGCTAGCCACAGCCAGAAGGTACGCCCTTGCTCAAAGGAAAGGCTCTCGCTACGACAGCGGAGCTGGAAAGTAGGTGGCGAGATGCAATGCAGTATTACCCTTGTTATCTTGAACAAGGGGATCAAACTTTTCAGTTGCCAAAATAGTTCTGATCGCGTGAGGTCGTCCCGCAGCAGCAGCATGAAGAACAGTGCCGTACTCTGTCATCGAAGTATCATCCCTCTTGTTGTTGAGTCTGGAAGGATCAAAGATCTCGTCATCCTGCACATAAAATACAGTTACATAAATTCCAAGAAATGTTAAGCGTTACAAAGGAAATATTCTTGGTATTTTTCAGCTATTTTTAATTGAGATATCTCATATAATGCAGTACCAATCTAAGAACTCTATGATTACAACAATCTCCATAGAAAAAGGAGTTTCTTGAATACAAGAGAACTATATCTATTTTTGTGAGAAGAATAGAGGAGATATTCTAAAGATTCTTAAAATAAAAATACTTCAAAATTGTGTTCGAACAAAATATGGTTTTGTTGTTTCCACACGAAAAGAAATATGATCTAAGAAAATGTAGAGTATAGAGTTTATAATAGAGATTCTTCACCATGCAACAATCCCATGTTAATGGATGATTATCGTTCTCTTGAAGTAAACAAAAATAAATAATTTACGAGTCCTCTAATCAACGTAGTTTTCTTACTAAAGAAAATCTTCCACTTGAACTCAAAATAACTTTGGTACTTTATAAATCTCGTAAATAGAACTGTAGAAAACTTAGTATGCTTGAAAGTAGAAAGGAATGCGAGCCGAGGACGTAAAAGAGAGAGCACCGTAACTTGGTTTAGAATGTTGTGTGTGCAGATTGTAGCATCAGCAAAGAACGTCCTCTGAATGAAATATACAATTACGATATGGATAACAAATTTGGCAAAAAGAAAAATGCATTTAGTTCTATACAAACAGAATACTTCTATTACTGCGGATATCAACTTCAGGAAAGATGGTTAATACTTACCTCGGCCAGTAACTCCAAGAATTTCGTCTCGCCGAAGTAAGCCATCATCTGCAGCAAAGTTATCTTCTTCATATTGCCTTGACTATCACAATAGTCGAGTTCGCTGATTTTTTTCTTTCGAAAGAGTTCTATTAGCTGGATCCGGTCTTTACCCGAAAGGTGAGGACTTTGGAAGACGACGTGGAGAGCACTGGGAGTGCGCTCATGGATGTCCGAATCTAGAGAGTAATGATTCAAGTCTTTACCCGAAAGGTGAGGACTTTCGAAGAAGACTTGGAGAGCACTGGGAGTGCGCTCATGGATGTCAACATCTAGGGAGTAATGATTCACGACAGACACTGCTGATACATTCCAGATCGTCCTTTTAAACTGCCAAAGCAGACGCTCCTTGCTTGTATCTTTCAAACTATTTGCCTTCTCCCTTGTAAGGCTTGATGGGGTCCTCCCCGTTTGCAATTCACTGGGTTGCGCTTTTTGGTTTGCCTTGTAGTAGAAGTTTGTTTGCAAAATGCTCATGACCTAGAGCCAATGCAATGTAAAGCGGAGATTTCCCCGTGCTATCAGGCACGTTGATGTACTTCGTTACATCTTTATCTGATGTAACCGTTGCGTAAATACTGTAGCTTCCTCCTCGTACCATGTGATGCACTGCGGAGCCTCGTGTATCCCTGTAGCTTCCTCCTCGTACCATGTGATGCACTGCGGAGCCTCGTTTATCCGTGATTCCAAGGAGGTAATAACGGAAAGAGATTCCTCTCCCGGGGTACTCACAGGCTTTAGCTATTTCGTCTTCTATTTCTATTCTTTTTTCTCTTGATATTCTATTACGAACAGAGAAACAAGTGAGGAAAAGGAACTCTGCTAGAAGTAAAAACCTACCTGTCAGTTCCCATTCTTTCATCAGTTCAGGACCAATTTTATCAGCAAGCAGATGCTCCAGCTGCTTCGGGTCGGAAATAGCTAGAGTGGTCGGAGAATCTGTCGTTATCTGCTGTTCACTCGTAGACACGTTGGGCGCAGCATGGGGTTCCTCACTGACCGTTTTCCCGACGTCTATCCGGTCGGGGACGGAAAAACACTTTACCATGAGATCGTACAGCAGTCTTTTTCCTTCTGCATGGCGATCAGCCGAATCTTCCTTTTCTTCCGGTTTTTCTCCGGTGGGACGAACAACGACGCCTTTATAAGGATGAGGGTGATCAAACAGGCCATCAACCTGCAGAACTGCTTTCGCGAGAAGTGCATTGATAGCTTCATCCCCTTGTATGACTGCCATCGCAAAAACATCTAAACCGCTTTCATGTGTCCACTTCGCACCTTTACCACGTGATGAAGTTTCACCACGTGGTACTTCAGGGACCTCCTTTGCCTCGAGAAGGTCCCTGAAGCTAGCCAAGTCAAGGCCATAGACGTCCTCATCTGATGAAAATGCTTGATGGAGGAAAGACGAATCCTCATCTGATGAAAATCTTTGATCGAGGAAAGACGAATCCTTGTAGAGATCTTTAAACTTCCACAAAATCTCTAGAACTAAGCTATACCAGTTGTGTCTCATAGCCAAGTGCAGTACATTGCAGCCACAACACTTGATGGTCAACAGACTGAAACAAAACACATGTACTGCAACACATGTGATAACCGAAGTCTCTGAGAGAGAAGGCGAAATGAACTGTAATCGGGATAATCATCCTGAATCTAGTACAGAAGATATAGTCGTAGAGCGGAAGCGCAAGGCAGAGCCAATGCTGACAAGCTGATCTCAACGTCCTGATTAACGGGTGCAACTCTTCTAAACTAGAACAGATCCTCGAAGATTTAAACAGATTCAAAATCTACTGGTAGCCATTAGAGACCTGGAGCTACGATACTACCGTTTATCTAACACTCCCACGTAGTGAGTGGCTGCTGCTTCCTGTTAGGCCCAACGATCGTACAAACTTGAGATGATTTTCTTTCGTTAGTGGCTTCGTAAAAATATCGGCCACCTGTTCAGCCGTAGCACAATAAACTATGCATATTTCCTTATCTGCTACGTGCTGATTGATGAATTTGTACCGTATGTCGATGTGCTTACTCCGATCATGAAACTTCGTGGTATGGAGAAGTGAAATTGCACTCTTATTATCACAATAGATTGTGATAATATTGTCATGAAAATCACACTGTAATTCAGACAAGAGCGATCGGAGCCAGATGGCCTCAGTTGCTGCTTTTGACAGCGCCATGTACTCTGCTTCTGTCGACGATAAGGCGATTGACCGTTGTCGAACACTCGTCCAACTAACAGTCGCACCAGAGAGCAAGTAACAAAATCCGGAAGTAGATTTTCTGGTGTCAGTATCTCCGGCCCAGTCTGCATCAGAATATCCTGTCAACTGAATTGGTCCCTGAGTTCTCTCATACCGTAGAACTAAATCCTGAGTGCCCTTGAGATAGCGAAACACTCTCTTGACTGCTGTCCAGTGTCGTGGTCCTGGGTTGGACATGAATTGAGCCAGAGAAAACACAGAATATGCTATGTCAGGCCGTGTAGAGAGTGCTGCCCACATGAGTGAACCAACTGCATTCTGGTATGGTACTCCTGCCATCACTGCTCGCTCCTCTTCAGTCGCTGGAGAGTCCTTCAATGATGGTCGAACTCCCACTGTCATAGGCGTTGATGCAGGTTTTGCATCTTGCATATTGAAGTTGACTAACTTCTGTGAAATATACAGACTTTGTGAAATTTCAACAAATCCTGCATCTACGTCATGATGTATCTGCATCCCTAAAAAATGATAGATTGTTTCTAAGTCTACCATATCAAACTCACTGCTCAACAGTATCTTGACATACTGCATAAGGAGTAAATTGACACTCATCAGAATGATGTCATCGACATAAAGTGCAAGGACAAGAAGTCCCATAGTATCAGTGAGCAAGTAGATATTAGAATCCGCAGCAGTGGGTTTGAAACCATGTTTCTTCAAGTACGTATCTATGCAATGATACCAAGTCCTTGAGGACTGTTTCAGGCCGTAAATGGCCCGCTGAAGTTTACAGACCAAGGATGGATCAGTCGGTGCAAGTCCTTCAGGGAGTCTCATGTAGACTTCCTCTTCAAGTACTCCGTTAAGAAATGCAGTTTTCACGTCCATCTGATGAATGTGCATGTTGAATTGTACTGCAATTGCTAACAAAACTATGATCGACTGCAACCTTACAACAGGCGAGAAGGTTTCCTCGTAATCAACACCCTTTACTTGTGAAAACCCCTGAGCCACCAATCTTGCCTTGTATCTGGAAATAGTACCATCGGGTCGAACCTTCAACTTGAATATCCATCGACAGCCAACAGTCTTACGTCCTGGAGGTAAGTGGACTAAACTCCAATTTGCAGCATCAGGACCGGAAACAGCTTCATGGTAAGAACTGGGTTCTTGTGGTAACGCAGACGCATTCAGTGCCGATGTGAAGAGTGACCGTGGTTGTTTGAAGTCTAGCTCATCAAATCGAACAGGTGGATGACGTGAACGAGTTGAACGTCGAAAGTTCTGCTGCTCAGCATCCATGGAATGAGACGGAACAGACAATCCCGTATCTGAGAATCCAGAACCTTCAGATGGAACCTCACTTCTCTGCGGTTCGACGTTGAGGTCAACATACAGTTCTCCTCCTCTCACATCACGCACTTGTGGAGTTCCGTCTGCTCCATGCGGTACCAGTGATGAATCCAAATCTGCAACAATGTTGTCGAGAGGTCTGGACGAAGAAGGAAGACTAGGTAATGAAGTGTGGGTTGTAGCAGAAGGAATAACAACGGATCCTAGAGGGGAAAAAGTAGATGTGACACGAGAAGTTGAAGAGGATGAACTGACAGATGGAACATGAGTAGTTGGACTTGGCAAAGTAAGTTCACCCGTTTGAGAGTCAGAAGACGAGAGAAAAAGATTTTCTTGGAACTTGACATCACGAGAATAAATGACAGACTTATCTATCAACCTCATCAACTTGAACGCTTTGGATTCGGCACTGTAGCCCAAGAGTATACATTTTTGACTCCTATCATCTAGTTTCTTGCGGCTAGTGGTTTTAGGAACAAAGGCATAGGCTATACAACCAAATACACGGAGGTGTGACACATTTGGTTTACTACCATGCCATAATTCAAACGGTGTGACATCAACTTTTAATGCCTTGGAAGGACAGCGGTTCAGCAGATAACAGGCAGTGACAACAGCCTCACCCCAGTAGGATTTTGATAATCCTGACAGGCTCAACATTGAACGCACCATCTCCATCAACGTCCGGTTCCTTCGCTCACTTACTCCATTCTGTTCTGGAGTATAGGGAGTCGTCAACTGACGAGCTATCCCTTGCTCCGTGCAAAAGTGAACGAATGCTTTTGAGGTATACTCTCCTCCATTATCAGATCTCAGAGTTTTCAGTTTCTGTCCAGTGAATCTCTCCACACTGATGAGAAATTCTTTGAAAACCTTGAGACAGTCTGATTTGCTTCTCAAAAGATAGACAAATGTGTACCTTGAATAATCATCAGTGAAACTATTGAAATACCGGAAACCAGAATGAGTGGACGAGGAAATAGGTCCACAAATATCAGAGTGAACCAACTGTAGCAGAGACACAGCACGAACTCCTCCTTTCGAAGGAAATGAATCGCGGGTTTGTTTACCGAGAAAACAAGACTCACACTTCACCGTTAATTTGTGAGACTTGAACTGAGGAAGACCCTCCACCATCTGTTGGACATGCAACTGCTGCATGCGAGCTTGTCCGACATGTCCCAGTCGTTGATGCCAAAGGGTGTACAAATCTGCCGCTCCAGCACCTTGAGCCTTTGATGTCGTTTGTACTGCAACTGCGCATGCGGCTGCAACAAACGTAGGAAACACTGCATTTCCAAGTTTGTACAATCCTTGGTCAAGAGGACAATCGGCCAAGTGTTCTCCTGATGCCATTGTGAGCTGACAAGCTTGATTAGAGAACAACAATGAACCACCGCTGCTGTCAAAATATCTAGCGGAAAAAAGATTTTTCCTAAGATTTGGGACATGATAAACTTGTGTTATCTCCACTTCTTCACTGTGCGGCAACTGCACTATAACACTCCCAACGCCAACTACCGGATGTGACGAATTATCACCAAGATAGATATTTTGTCCATGTGACAGTGTGGTGTACGTCCGGAAATACTGTCGATTGACAGCCATATGGTGAGTAGCACCAGTGTCGATATACCAAGAATCATCTTGGTCGGAAGAAGTCGAAGATGTGGCTAGAACCTTGCGTTGAAAAGATGAATCATTGGACTTCTCTCCGAGTTTCTCCCGCTTCCTCTGTAACTTTGGACAAACATCAATGGTATGCCCAGCCTCTTTACAGTATCTGCAGAATTCTCGTCCAATCTGTTTAGGATTCTCACCATGTGACCGTTCTCCAGATCCTGAGAAAGAACCAGCTTTCCTAGAGGATTTGGTTGGCTGATTCTTTTTCGAGGAACGCCGATTCACATACATCAGTTGAGCCTTCTCTCCTTCATTAGCCTTCTCCTCCAGCTCTTCTTGAAGAAGAATGCTCGTGATTTCTGAGAGTTTCAACGAAGGATTGGAGAAGCAAATCAGACTGTCTCAAGGTTTTCAAAGAATTTCTCATCAGTGTGGAGAGATTCACTGGACAGAAACTGAAAACTCTGAGATCTGATAATGGAGGAGAGTATACCTCAAAAGCATTCGTTCACTTTTGCACGGAGCAAGGGATAGCTCGTCAGTTGACGACTCCCTATACTCCAGAACAGAATGGAGTAAGTGAGCGAAGGAACCGGACGTTGATGGAGATGGTGCGTTCAATGTTGAGCCTGTCAGGATTATCAAAATCCTACTGGGGTGAGGCTGTTGTCACTGCCTGTTATCTGCTGAACCGCTGTCCTTCCAAGGCATTAAAAGTTGATGTCACACCGTTTGAATTATGGCATGGTAGTAAACCAAATGTGTCACACCTCCGTGTATTTGGTTGTATAGCCTATGCCTTTGTTCCTAAAACCACTAGCCGCAAGAAACTAGATGATAGGAGTCAAAAATGTATACTCTTGGGCTACAGTGCCGAATCCAAAGCGTTCAAGTTGATGAGGTTGATAGATAAGTCTGTCATTTATTCTCGTGATGTCAAGTTCCAAGAAAATCTTTTTCTCTCGTCCTCTGACTCTCAAACGGGTGAACTTACTTTGCCAAGTCCAACTACTCATGTTCCATCTGTCAGTTCATCCTCTTCAACTTCTCGTGTCACATCTACTTTTTCCCCTCTAGGATCCGTTGTTATTCCTTCTGCTACAACCCACACTTCATTACCTAGTCTTCCTTCTTCGTCCAGACCTCTCGACAACATTGTTGCAGATTTGGATTCATCACTGGTACCGCATGGAGCAGACGGAACTCCACAAGTGCGTGATGTGAGAGGAGGAGAACTGTATGTTGACCTCAACGTCGAACCGCAGAGAAGTGAGGTTCCATCTGAAGGTTCTGGATTCTCAGATACGGGATTGTCTGTTCCGTCTCATTCCATGGATGCTGAGCAGCAGAACTTTCGACGTTCAACTCGTTCACGTCATCCACCTGTTCGATTTGATGAGCTAGACTTCAAACAACCACGGTCACTCTTCACATCGGCACTGAATGCGTCTGCGTTACCACAAGAACCCAGTTCTTACCATGAAGCTGTTTCCGGTCCTGATGCTGCAAATTGGAGTTTAGCCATTACTGCAGAGCTTCAAGCGTTGGATAAAATGTCTACATGGACATTAGTCCACTTACCTCCAGGACGTAAGACTGTTGGCTGTCGATGGATATTCAAGTTGAAGGTTCGACCCGATGGTACTATTTCCAGATACAAGGCAAGATTGGTGGCTCAGGGGTTTTCACAAGTAAAGGGTGTTGATTACGAGGAAACCTTCTCGCCTGTTGTAAGGTTGCAGTCGATCAGAATTTTGTTAGCAATTGCAGTACAATTCAACATGCACATTCATCAGATGGACGTGAAAACTGCATTTCTTAACGGAGTACTTGAAGAGGAAGTCTACATGAGACTCCCTGAAGGACTTGCACCGACTGATCCATCCTTGGTCTGTAAACTTCAGCGGGCCATTTACGGCCTGAAACAGTCCTCAAGGACTTGGTATCATTGCATAGATACGTACTTGAAGAAACATGGTTTCAAACCCACTGCTGCGGATTCTAATATCTACTTGCTCACTGATACTATGGGACTTCTTGTCCTTGTACTTTATGTCGATGACATCATTTTGATGAGTGTCAATTTACTCCTTATGTAGTATGTCAAGATACTGTTGAGCAGTGAGTTTGATATGGTAGACTTAGAAACAATCTATCATTTTTTAGGGATGCAGATACATCATGACGTAGATGCAAGATTTGTTGAAATTTCACAAAGTCTGTATATTTCACAGAAGTTAGTCAACTTCAATATGCAAGATGCAAAACCTGCATCAACGCCTATGACAGTGGGAGTTCAACCATCATTGAAGGACTCTCCAGCGACTGAAGAGGAGCGAGCAGTGATGGCAGGAGTACCATACCAGAATGCAGTTGGTTCACTCATGTGGGCAGCACTCTCTACACGGCCTGACATAGCATATTCTGTGTTTTCTCTGGCTCAATTCATGTCCAACCCAGGACCACGACACTGGACAGCAGTCAAGAGAGTGTTTCGCTATCTCAAGGGCACTCAGGATTTAGTTCTACGGTATGAGAGAACTCAGGGACCAATTCAGTTGACAGGATATTCTGATGCAGACTGGGCCGGAGATACTGACACCAGAAAATCCCGTATCTGAGAATCCAGAACCTTCAGATGGAACCTCACTTCTCTGCGGTTCGACGTTGAGGTCCATCGAATTTAGGAATCAGCTCCGAACGAGTAGAAGTAGACATTGCGAAAGAAATTCTGTGGTGTCACAGTAACAGCAAGGAAAACACTACAAACGGAGAAGTTACTGATCAAGAAAAACTATCGATGAAATCACTGCTCTGATACCATGAAACAAAACACATGTACTGCAACACATGTGATAACCGAAGTCTCTGAGAGAGAAGGCGAAATGAACTGTAATCGGGATAATCATCTTGAATCTAGTACAGAAGATATAGTCGTAGAGCGGAAGCGCAAGGCAGAGCCAATGCTGACAAGCTGATCTCAACGTCCTGATTAACGGGTGCAACTCTTCTAAACTAGAACAGATCCTCGAAGATTTAAACAGATTCAAAATCTACTGGTAGCCATTAGAGACCTGGAGCTACGATACTACCGTTTATCTAACACAGACGAGGTTCTTGTCTCAGAAGAGTCATTAATCGGTACCCATCTTCCTCCCAGAAGGCATCAATCCACTCGGCATCAATCTTCTTCCTCTCGGCCTCAATCCTCTCTGCCATTCTCAAACTTTAGTACACAAGCAGCCGATTACGTGCTTGTAACTACTCTGGACGGCGAGGCTTGACCAGCTGCAAGAATGGCGGCAATCGCCAGCATGAATGTACAAACAGGAAATTTGTACTCGCCTTTTGTCACTCGTGTCCTGCCAGAAGGAGCTCTACGAACTCTGACCGAGCTGAGAAGAAGACTTCACAGGAATTCGCTGAAACTTCCACGACTTCGCAAAGTCGCTACAGTCGAGTCCTCAACTCACAAGTTGCTCGGGCCAGTTGCTCATGCACTTGCTTCTCCGACTCAATCAGGACGCTTTCCTAAAGAGGATGAAGAGAACAACAGCCGTAAAAAGGTAGGCCCATACCATGAAGGAGACGCAGCCGTAAAACATAACAAGGAAGTGAACAACAACTCCTCAGAACTGTATGATGCCAGATAATTCTAGCAGTTATAAACTCTCCACGGCGGAGAGAAAACTTGATGCTAGTTTCGACTTCCGAGGAAATCTCTATCTCGCCGCATTGAGATTCGAGGTCATGATATGCAGGAATGATGCATACCATGGCCTCGAGGCAGGGACCCTAGCTCATAACTTCAGAAGTTACTGGTTGATAGATCCGTAGGGAACTGCTTTTTGCAAGTGATATCCAAATGGAAGTTGTGGAACAGGAGGCTCCTCCTATCAGCGTGCTCTACGTGAGGAGTTCTGTACGCGCAACTGGAGCCTCCTGAATCTGATAACCCAAATCCAGAGTAATATCAATCTTTTATGTGGTCACTACTGGAAAGTACTCTACTTCTGCTTTCCGGGTTCTCCACTTTTTCTCTGTTTTCTCTGCGTTTGATTCTCTTCCATCCACTTCCTCCAATTTCCAGGAACCCAGTGCGTATCTGAAACGAGATATTTTCTTGACCAGACACTTGCAGAACTTAAATTGCTTGTTCATACCCATAACTTTCTCACATATCCCGTCGTAGAGCTGACATGGACAGTGACATACACTGGCAGAAAAAAACGTAAAATATTAAAAGATAGAGTGAGCAAAACACAGAATGTCACATGTATCATTTGGGAGACAAACATATATTAACATAGCAGCAAATTGTTCCGCTGTGTTATAATTATGCGCTTGTGTCACTTAGCACGTTCTCGATGTTGTGTCAATGAAAGAAATCTGTCATGTTCAACACGCACGTTCTTGATGTTGACGATAGAAATTCGCGTCATTGTTCACATCAGCTCCGCGACCAGACGACTTCCATGCGGTGTGATCAAGTTAGAGTGAGAAAGTCATGGGTATGGCCAAGAAGTTTAAGTTCTGTAGGTGTCTGCCCAAAGAAATATCCCTATCCGAAACATCTTAGACCTTAAATACCAAATCACACAGGAAGAAGAAAGAAAGGAGTCTCCTTCTAGTTTGGTAAAACTAGATGAGAGCATCTTACTTCACACTATCCTAATATGTGATTTGACATCTTGTGTTCAAGTTAGCGTCTTTTACGTGTATATATATGATTATTATCACCCTTCTCCATTTCAGATTGAGAGGGTGAAATGCTTAATTTATTAACTAACTTTTTCTTTTGGAAAATTTTCATATTTCTTTTTATATTTGAGAAACGCGTGCTGTCAATATGTGCTTATAGGTTCTCTCTGGCTCGTGGTTTTTTGTAATATGTAATATCTAAAAAATAATTTTACAATTAAATTCTTATTGAACATATATACATTCACGAACATCAGAACATATAGTAAAAAGAAAATCAAATAATGTTTTTCAAATAATCTTGGACTCCATGTCACCCTAGAGCCAATTTATTGTTGTATTTTGTCCTTGATACCCGCTTGTATTTTTCTTTAGCTCCCCAAGAAGTGCATTTGGCATGCATAGTTGGAAGCACCTGCATATTCACCTCTGTGATGTTTGTGGTACAGTCGAAGGCAATTATTTTTCCCAGTTCTCGTAAAAATTTGCTGCGCTCTGCGTATCACGTTCACCCTTTGTCGGTTACGGCCCTTTCAAAATACGATGGACTACGTTTTACACTTGGAGACACAGTAACGTTTTTTTTATAACGTAAAACCAAGTCCATGGGAAATAAAACCTCGCAAGCATTTCCGATGCCCAGCGAAAGCATAACTGTCTGCGAAAAAGGTACATAACTTTGTGCAATCAACGTTTTATTTCGTACGCCCACAGCGCGTAAACAGTAATGTACATAACTGTGTGCAATAAAAGAACCGATACATAAGTTTTATTTCCCAGCGAAGAAATAACTTTCTCCTCGAGGAACTGGCTTTCCCAGCACTGCCTTCAGCGGGCTATAGAAGGCATGTACTGTACAGAGGGCACGCAAATAATCTAGTACTGTACAAAGGCCTCAACACAAAGATGTGCCTCGGTACCAGGTGTGTGTGCACGTACAGAGGCAAAACAAAAGTAGAGTATAAACAAAGACATTATCTGCTGTTGTAACACCTTTTGCTTTATCCAACCAGATGTCATGCGGGCAGTGATTACCAAAAAAAGAGGCAGCTACAAGATCACAAGGCAGACTCAAGGAGACCAGATAAAGCGAGTCGCGAACCCTAAATGGGTCATTCTCAGTTTTCAGTCTTTGGAGAGAGAGCACTCTTGGTGGTGAGGAAAGAGAGACTGTATTTTACAGAGTAGAGAGATATTACCTTTGAGTTCAGAAAACAGAGAGCTAGAACTGAATGCACATCAGGCTCCTTGGAGAGCAGATCTGGAGAGTAGACCTTGAGGGCCGACTTGTGATCAACAAGAAGGATATGATGTAGCTTAGATCGTTGACTTCAGATCTGATCTATGGACTGAAAAATCAGAGTGTTCATAGTGATAAGAGGTTCTCTGGTGAAGTTTTAGTTCTGGAGTTAATTTCTCACAGCAGAGTTGCTGAGTAGTGAAGAATTGCCGGTCCAAGAGCGCTGCGTGACCTTGTCAGCAAGTAAACGCCATGTAATGTATATGAGCCCGTGATTTTCTCCATTCTGATAAGTAGGCTTGGGTTGTGTGCCAAAACTGAGTTGGGCGCATCTGGTGTTGTGTTGACTTTATTTTGGTGTAACTACTTTGCCTTCCTACTTCCTAGCATCTACTAGGTCTCCTAGTCTTGACGGTTGCTCCTTGTGGGTTCTGGCGTTCCGACTTGATCACCAATAGCAGAAGCGCTGCCCAAATTTTATGCAACCCAGGTCTAGAATAGTTCCACCTGTGTTTAGTAGCCTAAGATTGACCAGAGACCTACAAAAGACTAGTTGGAACCCGTTCAACAGTTATTAAATCCTCTGTGCTTATTAGCGGATAGTTTAACGAACTAGATCTGGAGACACAAATAAAGTATACAGGTCTCCAAGAAGGTTCACGTTCGGCAGTTCATTGGTTAGAGATAAAAGAATCTGTTCCGAGATCTACAGTCGAACGTTACACTATCTCGGGTAGTATAAAAAGAGATAGTATCTACTGTCTACTTCAACTTCTATTTGAGTGTGCTATTCGACTTCGATAGAACGATTGTAGGTGCCGATAGCCTGCACGGCTCTCAGTAGCACATCAGATAAAGTCTGGAAGACTGCCATGCAGTTCCGTGTCGTCTGCAATTGTTTGCTCGTTCTCTGCTGCCCGGTCGAAGTCAGTCGGAACCTCATGCTCCTTTCCTTGCTCTTCCCCTACCAGTTCGTGTGCATCGAAATACCTTTGACTGCAATGTGGACAATGACGATGTCAGTATGAAAGAAAATGTTGTTGACGTCTTTTGATGTACCTGCTCCTGTTTGATGAAAGAGTTCCATAGTGAATCAAACAGCCTCTTCTGTATACCAGCTTGCATAATCCACCTAGGCGAAGCGGAATACTTCCTCGAAACTAGCATCTGACGAAAACAGCGGCCGAGAGTATTGGAGAGAGGATTGGAGCTCTTGTACCTGTTAAACTGAAGTGCTCTGGGTAAAAGGTTCATGCAAGTGAGTTCAACATGGTTTTTGGTATCTGCAGCTCCTAAGAGGATAAATAACTCATTACCGTCTGCGACCATACTCTCAGTGATATTCTTCATCACGCAGTGATGATGTTGAAGCTTCTCGTCTTTTAGACAGTACCCAATCATGCCAACAAAGGTGTGTAATCCTCCATTAGAAAGTTGTTTGACACATATATCAGCACCAACTCGACGCTGCTAGTCCCAGCCAATCGCCTGGAGAAGTTTCTTTTTCACCTCTACACAAGATTTGCCATGGATCCATATAACCCCTTGAAAATGTAAGTGTAACAAACTACCCCCTCTCTCAACAGAAAATATTCCGGACAAGCATTGTCTTTGCAAAGAGAAGAGAAAAACGTCCAGATCATTCTCCGTCCGGCATACCGTGACATACAACTCCAGTGTTGGAGCTTTCGCTCTGGCTTGCTTCCGGAGAGACATAATCCCTGTCCAACTTGGTATGATGAGTACAGACAAACCGGTAAGTGGATGCGTCAAGCTGATTACAGATGCAAGGTAAATGAAAAAACCTGTACACGCAGCAGACAGTAGGAGACTTGCTATCAGGTTCGTGGAGAAAGAAGTCCGGGTAGCTAAACATTCGAAAATGTCTGTCTTGCAAGTAAAGGAAAAGACCGTCCTCGGAATAAGAGAAGAAGCGGTAAGGTCCAGCTAAACTGGAAATAGGCAAGACATGGAGAGGACACGGAAAGTACGTCTTCGCTATCTTGACATAGTCAAATCTTAGCAAGAAATTGACAGTACTCTTGCTATACTGTAGGTCCAGGTAGATATAGCAATGAGTCAGCTGGAGGGTATTATCATTAAAACCGATCATTGATGGCTTGGTAAACCAGAAAGGCTATCAGGAATAAGCAACGTTTCCAGCAAAGACTTTCTTTCCGCGTGGCTCGCCTCTATGCACTCTACGGCAGACAAGAGAAGCTCATCATCATCACAGGACATGGTCCTCTGGAAGGTATCTCATCATAGAGTACAAAAGTTGAATGAAAGGTAGAAGGAAGAAAATATACATCACCTGTGGCAGCCGAGCAGGTAGCGGTAAATGGAGTAGTACTCCGACTCCATGTACGAGTATGGAGACAGAGTCTCCGATCACAGGACGGGATGCCAGCCATGACCAATGCCACGAACACAAAAATCGACGAATGCCAACAGTGATCATCTCTGCAAACAAACGAGAGGTAAAAAAACAGCAACATGTTAAAGAAGAATCGACTTCACTCACCCAATCGCCAAAGAAGTCGCCAAAGAAACAAAAGCGTGCAAGTCCACTTCAAACTGAGCTGGTTTCAAACTCACCAAGTCGCCAAAGAAGTCGTCAAACAACCACAACCGCGAAGAGAATCGAGTTCACTGATCGACAACTGCTGGTCATCGCAGCCCACCGATAGAAGACACAGATGCAACTTATCGCAACAGTCCAAACGAAGGGAGATCCGAGCCATAGAAGAACGCGATGCAGAACTTCGGTGCCAAAACAACATATGATTAGCAGACGAGAAACGAAGCGCTCGAAACCTGACTGCGAGAACAGAAAATGGTGACAGTTGATAGACGAAAAATGAAAAACATCATGAGGTCCGCAGATGTCCTCTTAACCTGGCCCTGCCAGTACCCGCAACAATGCAAAACCCGACGACAGCAGAAGCAAAGCACACGACACCTCTAACGAGGTCCGCAAACGTCCTCCGAGCCCGGCCTCGCCACTTCTTGCAACAATGTCAAAACCTGACAACAGCGAATCCTAACTCCAAGACCGGCGCCACGTTAACTTCAAACTGCCACCTGAAAACCGCGCCCTACCGGCTACACTGCACACAAATACAACCCTACGTGTCTTACAGACGACCTCTATTTCGCTTCTCGCGTTCGTCTCTTTATGCTCCCTGCCCTGAACCGCAATATTTACAGCATTTCGCCTCACTTACCCACAACTACAACCCCCTGCGCCTTACAGACGAGCTGTATTTAAACCCGCTTCTCGCGTTAGTCCCTTTCTGCTCCCTGGCCAGAACCGCAACTGCTATGCATATTGAGTGAAGAATCATGAGTAATGCTCATCCACGACTCGTTTTGTACATCGCCCCGACACGATCATTTTGGTACCTAGATGACTTTCATCCGATGATAAATTAAAACGGGACAGCAAGGCATAGTTCACGTGGGCTAATCCATCGAGACAAATTTCTCTAAACATGCGATTAAACATATTAGCGATAAGATATCCCACCGCTAATATAGCGGTACTTGTGGTTTAAAAGTGAAAATGTAAAACTTTAGATAAAGTCGAGTAATATATCGGCAACGCAATAATAATATTGGTAAAGTTAACATGTAGCCTAGGGACGAGGACTGAGAAACTCTTATTTCTTATATTCGTCACGAGTCGGACATGGGAATAATATTCGCACGACCGTCAGCTGGAAAGCTGGATCGAAACTTGAAAGGTAACCAGCTCCACAAACATAAAGCACTACAACCAACTTTTCTCCAGGAAATTGGCTGATTCACCAGTTGTATTTACCTGCAATAACTATTCAGCTCTTGCCAGCAGCAAAGCCACGAATCTGTTCCAGAAGAGTCAGCTACTCTTTGAGCTAGAACTTAGGAAAGTCGTGTCAAGACATATCCAGCATGTCTTTCAGAATGGAAGTGGGACGACGTACTTGAGGACTCGTGCAAGGAATCTGGCTGAAGGATGCTTGTGAAACAAGTAAAATGCGACCCAATATATAGCCAACTGATGAGAAGACCCCATCAAGCCTTACAAGGGAAAGAAGGACTCGAAGGGCCAAGCAATAACCACCCTGAAAGAGAGAACACCGGGGCTAAGCCCCGCTATCAGTAGCTCTAAAATCGTCAGTCGCACCTATAATGTCAGAGACCAAAATGTCAGTACCTCTACCTACAACAGGTGCACTTGAAGAGGCATCGCTTACTGCAATTGCTCTCCTGTGAATGGCCCCTGCTAAAGCGCTCTATAGAGCAATGGAAACTCGCTGCCTCAAAAACATGGTGCAGAAAGAAAGAGAAAGTTGTACCCCTTGGCGTCTCTCATGGTAGGCTCTAGCGCACTCTCGTAGAAAGACGTCGAACTCCAAAGCTGTCGATCCGTATATCTCTAAGACTAAGGGGATGAAGCGATGTCCCGCTTGCATACCCCTATACTTGGATACCTTCGTTGCTGCCGCCACGCCTGCAGCCCATCCTAGGGGATGGGTGATCACCTGTGCCGCCACTGAGTCCCGTGTCTGATCAGTAACAACCACATCAGCCACTGAGACCTGATCCTCCCTCATCATGTACAGGTCTACTCTCACTGATCCTTCCGTCTGAAAGACGTACCAACGCTCTCTCCACGCCCTGTGATCGCTCTCCCGTGCTAAGACAAACACGACGTCTCTGATGACATCATGGGTGGCTATCCGCTCTCCATCGTGAGGACATCGAGCAAGGTGATGACCCGAGGTGTCGAGCGAGACACCACACTCGTAGGTGGACAATGCTGAAGCAACAGGTTGGACCAAGTCTAGACGGAACCTCATCGCTGTAGAGAAGATAGTCGGTGCGAGTCGGAACATTCTAATGCAAGGTCGAGCTATGAGTCAAGAGCCTGCGCCCTTGTCCGAACAAGAGCGGAGTCGAGCTCTAGTATCCTGTGAGATGGAAGGATCCACTAAGAGCGCATGGAGAACCTACTAGAAGTGATGTCCTGTCAGAGAAGACTGTAGTCCGGGAGATCCATCGGAAAGTAAGGTATCGAATCGAGGGTGTGTTTCACGTGCCTCAAGAGTCAAACTATCTCTTGCCTCACGGAGACACATCTGTAGTGGATAAGAACCATCCTCCACCTCTGTCACATAGCTCTCCAGGATAGGTCTATCTCGCACGAGAAAACGACCACAGAGCCAAGGTGCTGAGAGGGCCCAAATACTCGAAAAAGCTGCCGAAGCAGTCTCCTCCATGAATAATAAGCCCATCCGCCACATGATATTGACAAAGATGTCTGTCTCCGTGCGAGAGGTCCTGCCACACAGTCAAAGGTCCCCGGTCCTATGATGTCGCCAAACACCTCCATGATCCTCCTATCAAACTCTCTAAGGCGCGAGATGAAGATATGAGATGGGGGTACTGTGCGGAGTAAGTAACAAGGACGTCGTGGTATGGAAGAGGAAAGGATACCAAAAGCAACCTGTGGGTCCTCTAACATAGGGAGATCCTCGATATGCATAACGTCCTCCGCAAGAGCAGCATCTAAGAATCGAGAGACAAAGTCCTTTGTACCCACGGGTACTCCGAGGATGCGTAAACCATCTGTAAGGGTAACAAATCCCTCTGGGAGCTGTAGGTCCGACGGTATACGTATGGGAGACCAAGCCTTGCACTTTGACACCTTCGTCCTCAGCCCTACCAAGGCCAATTGAGAGACAAGGTGATCAAAGACAACACCGACTTGATCCGCCGGATCTACGATGTGCGTATCATCAACTAGAGATGGAAAGACACAACCTGGAGCAGCCAAGGCGGTGGCAAAGAGAGCTCTATAGTGAGCTAAGGCGAAGAGAGGTCCACCCAAAAGATCTCCCTGGCGAGTCTCTGCATCAGAGCTGATGATTGTAACCCCCTCTATCGTAGGACCGTGCTGATAATAAAGAGAAGAGGAAGAACCATAGAACGATCGCACGAAGGAAACGAGATCCACCAGAGATCCTCCGCCATCCATGAGCTCTCTAAAAATAGAAGCACAAAAACCGCTATTAAAAACGTTTTCCACGTCTATCTGTAGGACCACCCAATCGGGATGGATGTCCAAGAGAGCTCTAATGCCGAAAGACACAGACTCACAACCTCCCGGCGTCGCAACTCCAAACTGATGTGGACAAAGGTGGTCTTGAAAAGTATCTCGAAGCTGAAGGACAATGGTTCGACTGATAAGTCGTAAGAGAATCTCACCGATGGCTATCGGTCGAATCTCTCCATCATCCTTCGTCATGGTCAAAAGTCTAGCTGCTCCCAGTACCTGAGCTATAGACTGAGGAATATGTCCTTGAGCTACTGCTGCCGCTACCTGAAAAAGCTCCGTGAAACCACTAGAGAGGTCGTCTGTCTGAAAACAATCCTGTAGGTGCTCGTAGATCATGCTAGACAGACCTCCAGAAGATAGACGTGGAGCTGTACACAAGGCCTGGACAAACAAAGATCTATCGAGACATAATGGCTCCTCAGGCTGATAGTCCTGAACCTCAGGTGGTGGGGGATCACCTGGTGAGGGATGAAGGAAACGCAACGCAGCGATCATCTCCTCAGTAGGACATGCTAATGACAAAGGATGCAATGCTCTGGCAGCTCTGCTATACTCTCCCACCTGACCTAACATCCTACAACGTCGTATGCGAGCGGAAGATGAGATATCACGTGTAGAGGCAGACTCACTCCTACCTCGTACCGCACGGACTGATTCCTCATGTAAGACCGTCTAGTCACCTGCTCGGAATCTTCGAAGACGAGCCGCCACCTCCCGATGTCCTCCTCTGCCACCTCGAGTATGACGGAGGCACCAACGAGGAAGTAACAGAAACAATAACCACGCCGCCTCGTCCCTGGTGTTCCGTGCCAACATGTCGAGGGATAAATGGAATGCATGTCTCATCTCGTCATGAAGAGCACGAGGTAACCGATGGAACAAACGCAGACAAGGAGAACTCGTCTGGAACAAACTCAGAATAGTGCCAGAGTGAGCTCTCAACCACTCCCACGACTCTGGAGAGACTCTAGGAAGAAGGACTAACGGTGTCATAATGACTGCACGTGTAGACCTCCGATCTCGGCTAACCTGGGCATCCCATGTGGTCGTATCATAGCTCTTGTGCATCTTTCTCACATGAGATTTTACCCCTTGCGAGGTAAATAACTGATTGCACACCGGACATGGTGTGTCTCGAATCAGTCTCGATCTCATGGAAGAGAGAGTACCCATAGCTAAGAAAAAAATGATATCCGATCAAACGATACTCATAATAAAAACATCTCCTAGAAAAGAAAAAAACAAGAAAGAAAAAGAATAAAGAAAGAAAAGAAAAAACAAAAACAAAAAAAAAGAAAGAAGAGAATCCTGAACCCCGATATGTAAAGAGGAAGAGAATAAATATACTAGATGTAGCAAGAAATCTCTCCAAAATCTCTCAGAAACCCTAAAAAGAACACTTTGTAACCCTAAAATCTCAGAAAAACTAAAACTATTTAATACTCACTCATTTCTCTACAAGATGTACTAATTCGAAGTGCAAAAAAAAGACAGAGAAAAATATGTAAAAAAACCCTGCAATATCTTCCTGTAACACCCTCCCCTCTCTCACAAACCCTCCCTGCGATCTCACTCCCATCCCTCCCCGCCGCTCATCCGCTTGCGCATCTAGTTAATCCCATGGTGAAACACGTCTAGGTCTAGAAGAACGGGGGCATCTGAAGGTCATGTGAGGGTGGGAAAGTGCTCAGAAAGGCGTGAAAACAGCGTCGTATTCTGGACGGAGTCAAACGTGTCAAAAGTGACCGGTTCAAGAAATTTGGTATTTCTAAAGCTTACGTACAAAGATCGGTAAACTTTTATGGTAAACTAAACCTTTTATCTTTCCCTACTATATCTTTAAATAGATCTTTAAAAAATATCAGAAACTCAAATCTTTCTAAAATTACCAAAATGATTGCTCAAAGGATTTGATATGAAGTTAAGGGATTTTTATTACAATCTTTAAGTTAAAGACGAGATAATTTTTTGAGAATTCTGTAAATTAAAGATTAAAGATTAGTATAAAGATTAGCGGTGTGAGATTTTCCTTAACTTGCTCTCTAACTAGTTAGGGGAGCTTCTAAATATTCGTGACGGAGATGCTCTAACTGATCGCCCTTGGCGAGTTGAATTCCAAAAGCACACCATTGAAGTGAAACCACGACTAGTGGTGGCCATTTGGCAGAGTTCAACTGGAGCTAGTCTGAGATCGGATGCTCCAGATATGTCTTATCAAAAATTGGAACAAGCATAGCCACTGAAATATGATATTCAAAATTCAAAATTTAGAATGTTCTTAGACAAAAAGCACTGCACGTTAGAGGAAACGTCAGCCAGAATTCGCACATCTTTTTGTTCTAACCGTACATTGCTGACTCCAGCTGGTTTACTGTGCACCGGCTGGAGTTAGACTTTTAGCCAGAAAGAAGAGAAAAAGGTTTCAAAAATTTACTTCCAGCACCTCCTTCCTCTTTCCTCCTTCCTCAGCTATATCAGCCACATCGTTGACAGGCTGGTCTCCTTCTTGCCTTCGCTGGCTGGAGGGAATGCTGAGGGATAAACCCTCTCTCTCCTTCATTTTTCTATATTTTTTGTGAAAGTCTCATTTTCTCTCCCTTCTCCGTTTCAGAACTTCTGGATTTTTTCTAACTTTTTTGGTCTCTTCTTTTTGAACTTCTGAATATTTGTAGTGTCTCAGGATTTCTCCTTTAGCCCATTATAGCATAAAAGATATCGTTCTCATAGAGGATTTGTACAAGTATCGATGGTCTAAGTTCCAAGATCTGTTCAAACACATAAACACATGAGTTTTATCTAGAAATCTCATCTTCCCACAAAACCACACGGCTTTCAAACCCTTCAGAAGGTACTCTAGACCTAAACAAACAACTATCACCTAAAATATCAAATAGATATCTATTAAGAAACTTGGGAAGACACTTCTTGCTTCCAGGTCATGGCTTCCAAATCTTCCCACGACAGTTTTCTCGAAATAATTCTCGGCTTTTGGGGGTTCAATCTGGCTTCTCACACCTCTAGAAGACTGCTCTTGCTTCGTAGATAGCGGATTGCTCTTCCAATTCCTAATGGGGTTAGATCAATCACATGGTGTATGCCTGTTGTAGTCCTCCCAGGCTTCTACCTATGAAAATGATCTTCCTGTAGCACTACAACGACATTCATCTTCATGGAAGCTCAATAGAATCTCGGAAGCTCACTAGAAGAAGATAAGAAGGTGAAAGAAGATGGGGAAGAAGACAAAATTCAAATAAGAGAAAACAAGATAAGAATGAGAAATTAAGACTACGACAGGCTTCTAGTCTAGATTCTGACTAACAAACCATCCCTGCTTGTAGTAATTTGGAGAAGAAGATCACAAATTAGCTTACAGTTACACAATCTTCTACTCGAGGATGTCGTCTTCTGCTGTGGAAAGAAATCTTCTTTCTTCTTTTGTCATTGCTCCGACTACTCTGTCATCTGGGATCGCTTACTCATAAGACTGTCCGTACGTGAAGCCGAAGTGCTCCACTAGATGAGACAAGCTTCGACTCTGCACAACTGCTAACATTCACCCCCACTCAAGAAGAAGGTTTCTCATGCACAATGAGTATGAATTCGAGGGAACCTACTGCCCAGAAGACACAAACAAAGCTTCAAAACTCAAATCTAAAATCAATTTCTCGAGAAGAAGGTACACTGGTTTTGGGAAGCTCACTCTCTTCACTTCCTGTTCCTACTCCTCGACATACTAGCTTAGAAACAAGACTACACGATGACGTAGTTCCCTGCTCTAAGCTATCCACTACCTCTATCTACACCTTTGATCCAACTCTCTGTGCGTAGCACTTCTAACAACGTGTCGAATAGATCATTTATGTCTAATGTGTGTGTCGAATTCTACTTGGACCTCGATCTTATACATCTGCCTTCCAGACGTAGGGGAGATCCCCTCCAATCCCCAACTTGCAATCAGGAGAGATGAGGTGCTCTCAGAAGACCACCAGCTCACATGCAGTCGGCTCCTTGCCTTCGTTTGGAAACTTACTTTTCTACTCCTGTGTTGCCTACTCTACCACATGGATAGTTGTCTAAAATTACAAGGGAAACTGCCATTTCACAAGATAATAAATTCGGATTCCTATCAAAATTAGACAAGTCAACTTGTCTTCCTAATCTTGCTGCCTACTCCTAATTGTTGGATGCGATCTCCTCATGATTTGGTCCTACTTGAACTCCTAAATCGGCCTCTGATAAAGTGGGAAGCCTTGCGAGTACCTCGAGTGTGACTGAGGTGGCTTCCTCCTCGATGTTCATGGTTAGCTCTACTGGGGCGGCTTCAGAAGATAGAGACGTCTTTTGAGAATCTGAGTCTATTTGCGCTTCCTCGCTCTTCTGTGACATTGGTTCGACCTGGGTGCTTGGGTGACCTCACAATGGTCAGAGGAAGTGACCTCCTCCACTCGAAACACCTAGGAAGACAACTCTGCTTCTTGTCTTCTAGGGCTTCTTCTGTAGTTTTCTCGGCTTCCAACGTTGTTACTACCAAGTGGACAGCGAGGGTCAAACTCTTTTTTTTCCAAATCTCCCCCAATCGCTGGTTCTGGAGCATGGGAAAATGTAGCTGCTTGCTGTGGGATCGAAGGAAGACCGTAGAGCGTCTTCAAGCCCTCAATCTGCCGATCCGTAGCGAAACATGCTCTCTTTGCACTCCACTAGCATCGTCCTGGATTCGTCATCCCACTCCATAACTAGGGTGAGAGGCTTCCTACTCGCGGAGAAGTTGAACTTCTTGCGAAGTGCTTTCACCGTCTGTGCCATCAATCACTTTGCTTGGATTTCTGTTTCTTCTCGCTGCGTCTTTTCTGTTGCAGCTTGCACCTCCGTGGCTTCCCGCAGTGCCTTCCATGTCGTATTCTCTTCTGCAAGGGAGGTGATCTTACCTGGTCACGCTGCTGTAGACGTGCATGCAACTCCTGGTTGCTGTTTCTTAACTCTGCTGACTCTATGACAGAAGCGGTTGTTTCCCTCTTTGTGGTGCCCACAAATTACAAGATTCACGAATTTTTGAAATTTTTAAGATTAATTACTTGTTTGTATAACTGAAGAAGCGTGGTTACTTAAGATTACGGCTTCCTTCAAAGGAAGATGATCTTAGGAGCTTTTTGTAATAAGAAGTTGACTTCTTCGGAAGACGAGCGTCTTCCTGGAAGCGTCTTCTCGATGGTGTCTTCGGAAGATGGAAGACGGCGGAAGATGGAAGACACATATCTTCCGGAAGACGGCAACCGCAGAAGCTTAACCACATTAGGAGTAGGTGCATCTACCAGGTAGCACCGAACAAGTTAGGTAAGTCGGGAGGGTCGAAATCCCTAAACTGCGAGGAAGATGCGCAGGAAGCGCATTAGCAGATTGTGACTTCCCGCAGCAGGAGCGTTTCTTGGTTAAGAAGATCGATTCGAGGGTGAGCTTTGAGTAAGGAGGCATCGAGGTGAGTTGTTTTGTTATTTCGAGAAGTTGGAAGTCGGGAACTAGGCCTGTGCCTCTCGATCTTCCAAGCTTCTCAAATCCACATCTTCCTAGAGAGACTAGAAGACTGGAAGGGCTGGCAAAATGCGCGAGAAGACGTGAGGATCCATTTCGGGTCTTTTCTATCCGACCCATAGTAGCCCATCCCTTCTTTTTCCTGAACTTAGGAGAGAGTCGTGAGAAGTCTTGCGGGCAGAATCTGGAGAGAATGGTCGAGGGTCATGTCTTCCCATCATGCAGCAAGCTTCTTCTGAGTGTGTATGAGAGGTGAGAAGTCAGAAGAACAGAGTGCAAATGTCTTGAGTCTGTTGTGAGGATAGATTGCGCGTAGGAAGAAGAAGACAGGTGAGACCAGTGAAGGGAAGCCTGACTTCGAGAGGTCTTCCGAAGAAGACATTGAATCGGAAGCTGTCCCGGGAGTCTTCCCCGAGGTCAATGTCATCGCAGGAGCCCGCAACCATCTTCTGAACCTATTATGCACTATACGTTTCACGAATCTTGTATCTTCTGTTAGGAAGTAGGATGTAATGCAAGGTGGGTTGTCTTCTGAGGAATCCATGCGAGGCCTTGCTTAGTTAAGATTGTTTAGATATAGCTCGGAAGACGAGAGCTATCTAGGAAGCACTGTTAGAATCCCGGAAGACGGAGTAGTTGTCTTCTAGAAGACTAGTTTCGTCTTCTGAGAAGTAGAAGCTAGACTGTGGACACTTGGGAAGGACTTAGCCTTCAGCTCACAGTAAGAACGTGTGGCTTAGTGCAACAGATCTTCCAGTATGTCGATGCATCCTCGAGGGTTAGTGTTACCGGCAGCAGAGTTGGTCGAGGTCACACCCTTCCTCAAGGAGTTGGGTCTCGACTTCTTCTTGTGAGATTGGAACCTCGCCGACCAGGGTCTTCTGGAGGAGGTTTCGGCAGCCTTACTGCCTCGCAACCGTGTACCTGCGAAGGCAGGAATAGCTCGAGGAAGACCATCTTCCTGACTGAGATTGGTGACGTAGGGCCTTCCACAGGTCAGAATCCGAGGACCGAGGTTATTGGCTTGAGAAGAAGATCTTACCCAAGATCGTGAGTGAGTGGCATGTGCCTGGAACCACATGCCACTCACTCAAGATTGAACATGTTATCTTAAGGGTGGCAGTTTTCAGTGTAAAATTAGTTAGGATACCATGTGGCAGCATAGGTAGCGTAGGAACAACAAGGTGGATGGCTAATCAGGAAGGGAAATGGCTTGCATGTGGAGTGGCAGTCTTCTGACAGCGTCCATCTCTCTCTGGTGATCGTCTCCTCTGTTTTTCTCGTGGTAGAAGGCATAAGTAGGATCGAAGAGTAAGAAATCTAGTTACACACACACTACACCCGATGTTAGAGACATACAAATAGACTAGGATTATACCGGAGGGGTCTGCATGCTCGTTACCAGCAGTGGTTCAAAGATGTAGATAGAGGTAGTGGACAGTTAGGAACAGAGAATGTCATCCTCGTGCAGTCCTGTTGGCTAGACTGTTGTGTCGAGGAGTAGGCGCAGGACGTAGAGGGAGTGAGCTTCTCAATGCCAATGTGACTTTTTCTCGGAGAATGAATTGCGGATTTGAGTGCAGAAGCTTTGTCCATGTCTTCTGGGTAGTGGGTTTTCTTGGATTCACTCTCGATCGATCCCTGGGCCTGAGGGAGAAAGAAGTTGGCAGTCGCACCAGCCGGCAATCGACATGGCTTCCCACACTCGGCAGAAGTACCATCCGTACGATGATGATGCTGACGCGGACGATTTCATCACGATGTTCGAGACCATCTCTCACTCCAACAAGGAATACTCGGATGTCGACAGACTTTGTGTATCTCCCAGTTTGATTGTAAGGAAGGGAAGGAAATGGATGAGTAAAATGTTGGATGATGGGTTAGTAATGGCCGCTTGGACTACTCTGAAGGCAGCTTTTCTGAAAAGGTTCAGAGGAGTGGGCTATGATCGAATGACCCTCATAGAACTTCAGAGGCTCGAACGGAAGAAGAAAGAGACATTGCGGGATTACACCGAGAGGTTTGAAGACCTCCTGGATCACATCCCTCAGAACCAAGGAAGACCCGGTTATTGTGTCCAGCAAGCCGTGGACTGGTACTTGGGAGGATTGTCTCAGGATATGGAGTTGTACTGTAGAAGAGGAGGAGGTGATGATTTAGTAGAAATACAGAAGCATGCCGAGCAGTATGAAACCTCGAGCATCACTCGGAATATGACGAAAGACAAAGAGAAGACCTCGAAGAAGTCCAAGAAGTCGAAGAAGTCTTCTAGGAAGTCCAAGAGGAAGTCCAAGTCCACTGAAACTGATAACAGTGATTCAGAAGTATCCACTACTTCTGAAGAGTCTATTGTCGAAAGTTCAGAATCCGAATCTGAACAAGAGAAGAAGACACGGAAGAAGAAGAAGGAGAAGACACGATCAAGGGAAGAAGTTGTGCAGAAGATGCCTCAGACTCAGATCATTCAATCTGCACCTGATCTCCGTATCGATGAAGTTCTGAAGCAGTTTGCCGACCTGAAAGTTCATCTTCTGAACCAGAAGGACAAGCGGAAGCAACCTACGGCTTCCCGGCCAAACCTTTGGTGCAACTTTTGTAACTCTTCCGGGCACACCAGAGATCAGTGTACGCAGGACCAAGCTGTCAATTGGGCAGGCTGGGAAGAAGACGATGAGAGATATCTACACGATCCTAGTGGGGAAACTTGCTATAGGATCGAGACGATACAACCCTTCACTCCTACTCCTCCCGCCCAATATAATCGTTATGTACCTAGGGATAGAGCTAGTAATGTACAGACCAAGACGCTGTCGTGTCGTGGACCGGCTCCTACATGAAATTCAAACTTCGATGCTTGTCGCTCCAAAGACACTCATGAGAAGACAAGCTAGGTCCCAACTTACGGGTTTTTGGCACAATCTCAGATCTCCATTTTCATCGTATAGATGGGTAGAGCTCCTTGTCAGCTTTCCATAGGCACTTTGTCTACTTCGTTTGGACGCCTAGTGGAAAAGTTACAGGACTCGAAAGATGGAGAAAATAAGCTAGGCCCCAGCTTACGGGTTTTTGGCACCACTTCGGATCTTCGTTTTTATCGCACCAGTGGATAGAGCTCCTTGTCAGCTTTCCATAGGTACTTCATCTACTTCGTTTGGACGCCTAGTGGAAAAGTTACAAGACTCGAAAGATGGAGAAAACAAGCTAGGCCTCAGCTTACAAGCTTTTGGCGCAACTTCGGATCTTCACTTTCATCACATGGATGGGTAGAGCTAGTTGTACGATTTCCATGGGCATCTTGTTTATTTCGTTTGGACATCCAGGGAAGAAGTTATACGATTCGAAAGAAGGTAAAATCAAGCTAGGCCCCTAGTTACTTGCTGACTGGGTATTTAGGGCTTCAGGTGTTATATCAAAGATGCAAGGGGCCTGCTTATTATTATTGAGGGTTGAACTTCGTACGTACAGACTGTAACAAGGGGGCTGCTTAAGGGGCTTGCTTGCGCCTGCGACCTGTCAGCGGACGGTGCGGGAGATTTGGAAGTCCAATGCAAACGCGCAAGGCGTCGTTGGGTTCAAATCTGTGCAGGCTACGCAATGGTTCAAACGGTTTGGGAAGAGACAGATCAGGGAGTGCATACTGAGTGAAATTCAGACGCAGGAAGCAGATTTGAGGTTTTCAGTTATCTGTGAAGGAGAGTTGGACCGTTCGGGCCGTTTCGGAGTCCAAACTTGCTGTCCTTGGATCCAACGGGATCAGAACACCAAGTTCTACAGGAAATTGAAGACGATACCAGCTTTCTCGGGCGGTTTGGAAGTTCTGAGTGAAATTGGCTCGCAGGGAAGCGATTACATCAGATTTTCGTTCACCTGCGACCTGAGGTTGGGTTGTTCTTCGCGATCGGTGAGCCAAGCTCTTCGTTCTTGGTGCCTACGCGATCAGGGAGTCTTCATCTACTCATAGGAGAAGACCGTGTGTGGATTGGATTGTTGGTTTGGGTGTGGTGAGCGAATTTGAGTCGCAGGGAGCCGATTTACGTCAGTTTTTTGCAACCTGCGACTAAATTTCTCGAGTGGTTTTGCAAGGGGAACTCCAAACGGCTTGTTTGGAGTCTTGTTGGGTTCAGGGTAGCCAGATCTACCTACCAGCGAAGACGGATATCAGTTTAGACGATCCGTTTGTGCGGTGTGAGCGGTTTTAAGCCGCAGGAAGGAGTTTTTGGAGGTTCGGTCACCTGCGACCAAAAATCGGCGATATCTCGGCTGTTGGGAGTCGGATCTGAAGGTTTCTTGGGTTAACGGAGTCAGCGGAGGAGACCCTATCGACATCTGCAGTCCGTCCAGCGAAAGGAGGAAGTCCACAGATAGGTCTTTTTCGGTTTCTTCGCTACAGGTTTTGCTCTTTTGAGTTCGTTAGAGTTCTAGTTGGCTGTATACAGCTTGTGGTAGCTAGCCTTAGCTAAGAGCTTATACATGGATGTGGTTTGGACTTGGGTTTGGATCGCGTGATACTGCTGTGGCTCTGTTTGTTAGCAAAAGGGAAGTTTCTCTTGCTTTGAGCTACGCTTCGGTGTTTTCGGGTTAGGGTTGCGATTCAGGGGTTTGTTTTAGGGCTTCTGAAGTAGGTTACGGACCGCTCTGGTCTGTTTTTTGATTTTGTGCTCTTAGGAGAAAGAACCGGCAGTGTACATACATTTGGAGTGTATATATCGCAGCGTTCGTTTTCGTGGTTGTCTTTCTCTGTCTTGTCTCTGTTTCAGCACACAACATCTCCACAGCCAGGAACCTCGCGTTTTCCTAGACATCCTTCACGCAAAACGTCCGACGCGACAACGCCCTGGCAACCTTCTTCATCACAACGACCTCTAAACCCTCTTCCTGGAGCGTGCAATAATTGTGGAGAGACAGGACACTGGTGGTCCACCTGTCCTCATCCGAGAAGACAGATTGGACAAGTGCCCTTGTGTGGAAACTGTAAGGAAGCAGGTCATTTCACAGGAAATTGTCCTCAGACCTTACGACCACGACAAATGGTTAGATTTGCACCCAAGGAAGCAGCTATTACATCTTCTCTGTTGGAAACACCAGTCACTCTTCTGAAGCGATCCCCTTATGACTTCTTGCGAGACTTGTGGAATCAGAAGGCGGATGTAACCTTCCAACAACTATTGGATGACAACGCTGGTTATAAGAGGTTGTTACAATCCGTGCTTCGAGGATCGAGGAAGAGGAGGACAGCTAAACTTCTCAAGAGCACCCCGATCCTAAGGATAGAGCATGAGGACTTGGGAGCCCCAGAACTTGATATGGAGATCCATGGCTATCTTCTGAAGAAGGTACCCATTGATTTTGGCTCCGGAGTTAACATCATGACTGAAGAAACTGCGCATGCCCTAGGCTTCACTGAGTTCCAGCCTACTCCGAGAATCCTCAGAATGGCAGACCAGACCAGAAGACGACCTTTGGGGCAACTGAAAGATGTCTTGACGGTAATTGGGGGAGTATCTTTTTACCTCACTTACATCATTTTGCGACCTGTAGCTAGGGATGGATATCAGGTGTTCATAAGAAGACCATGGCTGTATGCTGCAAATGTAAATACCAATTGGAGAAGGCATCGTTTGAGATTTTCCAATCCTACACCCAAGCCCGGTGAGAAGACCAAGGTCTCACTTCCTTGGATCAAGATTGGACACCAAGGTGAGACTCCTTCTACGACAGAGAGGTACACTTCAAAAGACTCAGCTACGTCTTTTGACATGGATGAACGATACAATGAGTTTGTGGTGAATAACTTATGTACTACAGAAGTAACAGAGATAGCAGAGGAAGTGATCTGTGGGTACATTGAGTGCTACGAAGTTGCAAAAGAAGAGCTTCCAGAAAACGAAAGTATTGTCTTTCCTTCGGAAGATCCGACAGTTGGTCTTCCAGAAGACGAAGATACCGTCTTCTCTTCGAAAGATCCGACAGTTGGTCTTCCAGAAGACGAATCTGAACCGGAAGAAGCTCCCAAACCGGAATACTTTGGTGCTAGTGAGTACAGTCACACAGAAAGAATGGTAAACCCGGATGATCTTCAAGAAATAAAGGTTGCTCCTGGGAAGAAGCTGAAGCTTTCCAAGGTGATCGAGGGCCAACAGTTGGAAGACTTTCGAGAACTTCTGACTTAGTTCTAGGATGTCTTCGCGTGGACCATAGAAGACATGAAGGGCATACCTCGAGAGTTGGGAGAGCATCGCATTGACTTGTTGGAGGGCGTTGTTCCTACACAACAGAGGCAGTATCGGCTCAACCTCAAGTACTCGCTTCTGGTGAAGGACCAGATCGACCAATACCTGAAGGCGGGAGTCATCTTCCCAGTGCTTAGTAGTGAATGGGTAGCTCCTATTGTCATCGTGCCGAAGAAGCAAACAGGGAAGATCCGAGTGTGTCAGGACTTCCGAAAGCTGAACTTGACCACGAAAAAGGATCACCATCCTTTACCGTTCACTGATTCTGTGTTAGACTAGGTAGCAGGACATGAGTTCTACAGCTTCTTGGATGGGTATTCTGGATACAACCAAGTTTCAATTAGAGAAGAAGACAAGTCGAAACCCACTTTCACTACTGATTGGGGCACGTATTCATACAATCAAATGCCGTTTGGTTTATGCAACACGCATGCCACATTCCAGAGATTGATGATTACAATCTTCAAGGAGTATCTTCGCACTTTCATGGAGATCTTCTTGGATGATTTCTGTGTGTTTGGATCGAAAGAAGACCACCTGATATTTCTAAGGAAGTGTTTTTTGAAGTGTAGAGAACATCGTTTGGCTCTTCACCCTGAGAAGTGCTTCTTTGGTATGTCAGAGGGAATTTTGCTAAGACATAGGATTTTTGGAAGAGGTATAGAAGTCGACTATGCTAAGGTGGAAGTCATCATGAAACTTCACCCACCTGCTAACCTGACTCAGTTGAGAAGTTTCATGGGCAACGTAGGATACTACAGGAGGTTTATTGACAGGTACGCAGAGGTAGCAGGAAGACTTACCAAGTTGCTGAAGAAGGACGAACCTTACATTTGGTCTTCTGAGCAGCAGGAAGCATTCAAAGAAATGAAAAGGCTTCTGTCGGAATCTCCTGTCCTAAGGTCACCTGATTGGGAGAGAGTCTTCCATATTTATGTGGATGTTTCTGCTTTCGCCATAGAGGTGGTATTGAGTCAGAAAGATGAGAAGAAGAAGGATTATCCCATCTACTATGCAGGAAGACAACTCAGTGATGTAGAGAAGAAGTACTCTACAACTGAAAGGGAGTGTGTTGGCATGATTTACTCCTGTAGAAAGTTTAGGCACTATCTTCTAGACAACCCATTTGTCTTCTATGTGGATCATTTTTCTTTGAAACATCTTGTGAAGAAAGCAGATTTATTTGGTAGGATAGCTAGGTGGATTCTTCTACTCCAGGAATTTACTTACACAGTTGAGTACAGGCCTGGAAGACAACATGTTAATGCTGACTACCTATCTAGATTGGAGACGGAACGTCGAGAAGATGAAGTGGAAGACGAGTTCTCTGACGAGAAGCTGTTTTCAGTTTTCGGAGAGACACTTTCATCTGAGGGGGGGCGTACCGCCTGCTTCCCAGAAGATAAGACTAGATCTTCTGATCCAGTCTTTGCGACTTCCACAGAAGAGTCGATCTTCAAGGACTTGAGGAAGTTCTTGGAAGACCAACAGTATCCCGAGGGATTGGATGCGGAGCAGAGGACTGTCTTCTTACACAAGGCAGGCCCCTATGTCATCTTCCAAGGTATCCTGTTTAGGAAGGGACATGACGAGAAGCTAAGGAGATGTCTTGAGCCTTCAGAGATTAAGCCAGTGATCACGGGTCTTCACTACGAAGATGCTGGGGGTCACTACGGGCTGAAGACCACAGTGAAGAAGATGTTGGACGCCGGTTACTGGTGGCCGACCATGTACAGAGACACTTTTCAGGAGATCAGGAAATGTGATGCGTGCCAGAGGGTGGGAAGACCAACAGCTACTACTAGGTGGTCTCTTACTCCCATTCTTCCGCTTGCTCTTTTTGAAAAGTGGGGAATCGACTTTGTTGGGCCTATCGCCCCGGTGGCTAGAAGAACACGAGCACGGTATATTTTGATAGCTACCGACTATGCTACCAAGATGGTGGAAGGCGAAGCCACAAGGAAGAAAGACGCCGCATTCCTCTGACACAACATTATCACTCGATACGGATGTCCGCTGGAATTGATATCAGATAGAGGTACTCATTTCTTAACTGAGACCATTTCCCTCCTGACCCAATACTTCAGGATAAAGCATCGGAAGACGACGCCGTACAATCCGAAAGCGAACGGACTGACGGAGAAATCGAATGGTCTTCTATGTAATATCTTGAATAAGGTAACTGTTAACCATGCGTATGATTGGGACACGAAATTGCCATCTGTGTTATGAGCTTTCAGGATTTCACCCAAAGTCACGACCCAGAAGACACCCTTCTACCTAACTTATGGCATGACATCTATTGTGCCTATCGAGTTAGAGGTCTCTACTTACCGGTTAGTCGTAACCGAACGCATGGAAGAAGAGGAAAGCCAGGAGCAGCGTCTTCTGAACTTCGTAGAGTTCGAAGAAGACAGGAATGCAGCTTTGGAGACGACGTACGAAGTACAAGCGCAACGTAAGGTGAACTATGATGGCGAGCTGAAGAAGGTGACCGTCGTAGATGGGGACTTGGTTCTTCTTTACGACAATCGACATCTTAAGTTCCCTAGGAAATTTCATCTTCGCTAGATGGGTCTTTACCGCGTCTTGGAAGTCTTCACCAATGGTTCCTTGTAGTTGGAAGAGTTAAACGGTACGTTGATGACCACTCGTGTAAATGGGTGGCGCGTCAAGAAGTAGTGGACGTGAACAGAAGTGCTGAAGCGCTGATATTTGCGGGGACGCAAACATGTGAGGGTGGGCGTATGTGGTACCCATAAATTACAGGATTCACAAATTTTTGAAATTTTTAAGATTAATAACTTGTTTGTATAACTGAAGAAGCGTTGTTACTTAAGATTACGGCTTCCTTAGAAGGAAGATGATCTTACGAGCTTTTTGTAATAAGAAGTTGACTTCTTCGGAAGACGACCGTCTTCCGGGAAGCGTCTTCTCGGTGGTGTCTTCGGAAGACGGAAGACGGCGGAAGATGGAAGATACGTATCTTCCGGAAGACGGCAACCGTGGAAGCTTAACCACGTAAGGAGTAGGTGCACCTACCAGGTAGCACCGAACAAGTTAGGTAAGTCGGAGGGTCGAAACCCGTAAACTGCGGGGAAGATGCGCAGGAAGCGCATTAGCAGATTGTGACTTCTCGCAGCAGGAGCGCTTCTTGGTTAAGAAGATCGATTCGAGGGTGAGCTTTGAGTAAGGAGGCAGCGAGGTGAAATTGAGTGAGATTAGGATCGATTAGAAGCTAGAAGGAAGGCGAGGTCGAATTGTTGAAGCGCAGGAAGCGTATTGAGCTGAAGGCGTTTCCTGTGAACTCCCAGAAGCTGACATTGGAGGACGGCTGAGTTGAATCGAAGGTAGACGGCTTAATCGATTGAGGCGTAGTCAGGAGCTAACGGCGGAAGCAGCTCAGTGGGGTCACATTGGAGCTGGGACCAGAGCCGGAAGCGCGCGGAAGAAGAAGACAACTCGAGAAGCAGATAGAAGATAGTAGAGGTTCTTCCCATGTTCTTTTCCCTTCCCACTGCTTCTCGCCTTTGTTTGGTATCCCCCGCGCTTCCCCGGTGATTTGCAACCAACCTGATCGATCAATTCCCCCATCCCTATTTTTCTATTGTGACATTGGGCGCGGAAGCGCTGCCCAATTTCCGTCAGACATCTTCTTGCTTCTTCCCGAGTTCAATTCGAGCTTCCCTACCCCTAGCCCTCAAATTGGAGATCCCAGCTATCAATTTCCCTACCCTACCATCCCTCTACTCCCGAAACCTAGAACAGAAGACGCTTCAGAAGATTGGAACATCTTCGGAAGACTGTCTTCGGAAGACGCTTTTGGAACCTGACTGTCTTCGGAAGCCTGACTGTCTTCGGAAGCCTGACTGTCTTCGGAAGTCGACTGTACACAGTTCGTATCAAGAGTGGATTTTCTTTGCTTTTATGTTAAGGAGGCTTGGTACGAATTTCGAGTGGCTTGGTGAGTTGTTTTGTTACTTCGAGAAGTTGGAAGTCAGGAACTAGGTCTGTGCCTCCCGGTCTTCCAAGCTTCTCAAATCCACATCTTCCTAGAGAGACTAGAAGACTGGAAGGGCTGGCAAAATGCGCGAGAAGACGTGAGGGTCCATTTCAGGTCTCTTCACTCCGACCCATAGCAGCCCATTCCTTCTTCTTCCCGAACTTAGGAGAGAGTCGTGAGAAGTCTTGCTGACAGAATCTGGAGAGAATGGTCGAGGGTCATGTCTTCCCATCATGCAGCAAGCTTCTTCTGAGTGTGTATGAGAGGTGAGAAGTCAAAAGAACAGAGTGCAAATGTCTTGAGTCTGTTGTGAGGATAGATTGCACGTAGGAAGAAGAAGACAGGTGAGACCAATGAAGGGAAGTCTGACTTCGGAAGGTCTTCCGAAGAAGACATTGAATCAGAAGCTGTCTCGGGAGTCTTCCCCAGGGCCACTGTTACCGCAGGAGCCCGCAACCATCTTCTGAACCTGTTATGCACTCTACGTTTCACGAATCTTGTATCTTCTGTTAGGAAGTAGGATGTAATGCAAGGTGGGTTGTCTTCTGAGGAATCCATGCGAGGCCTTGCTTAGTTAGGATTGTTTAGATATAGCTCGGAAGACGAGAGCTATCTAGGAAGCACTGTTAGAATCCCGGAAGACGGAGTAGCTGTCTTCTAGAAGACTAGTTTCGTCTTCTGAGAAGTAGAAGCTAGATTGTGGACACTTGGGAAGGACTGAACCTTCAGCTCATAGTAAGAACGTGTGGCTTAGTGCAACAGATCTTCCAGTATATCGATGCATCCTCGAGGGTTGGTGTTACCGGCAGCAGAGTTGGCCGAGGTCACACCCTTCCTCAAGGAGTTGGGTCTCGACTTCTTCCTTTGGGATTGGAACCTCGCCGACCAGGGTCTTCTGGAGGAGGTTTGGGCAGCCTTACCGCCTCGCAACCGTGTACCTGCGAAGGCAGGAGTAGTTTGAGGAAGACCATCTTCCTGGACTGAGATTGATGGCGTAGGACCTTCCACAGAGCAGAATCCGAGGACCGAGGTTATTGGCTTGAGAAGAAGATCTTACCCAGGATCGTGAGTGAGTGGCATGTGCCTGGAAGCACCACTTGTCTCTTCAGGGAGGACAGGCAGGGAAGGAACGGGTGGAAGATCGAATCTTACCGGGAGCCGAAGAAGCGACTTTTGGTGAAACCGTTTCTACATCTCTTTCCCAAGGGGAAAGCACAAAAGACGAGGTACCTTGGAGATCAGGACGTGGAGTTCCTAGAAGCAGTGTGGGATGAAGGAGTGCCCGTCAACTGGGGCTCATTCTTCCACATATATGTACAGTCGGAGCTAGCGTACTTAGATATCCGGGCAGGAGGACACTTGACACCTTTCCTCTCTTATTTGTAGTAGCCACGGGGGATCTCACGGAAGATCAGTTGGTGAAGTATGGACCAACAGGGCAACATGAGACGAAAAAGGAGACCTCGGGAGAAGACGATCGAGCAGCAGCCGGGCGATCGTCTTCTCCCCCTCCCACTCTGATGCCGCAGCTGAGGTCCGGCACTCATCAGAAGACGCTTCTGGTGAGAAAAGATGACTCTAGTGGGTCGGAAGACGCCACGCCTCCGAGGAAGATGGGTCCTAGAAGTGTACCTAGGAAGACCACCTCCCTCATTCATGCGGGATCGGAGTCTGACTCGCAGGAAGAGCCGCTGAGTACCCGACCGGAGCAAAAGACCGCTTTTGCAACATCAAGGAGTCTTCCGAAGACTCCAGAAGATGAAGGATGGATGGATACTCCTACTGCGATGCGAGGAAGCGTAGTAAAGAGGACCGCTTCTACCATAGGGAGAGATCTTCCACCCCGGAAGATGAGAAGAGTAGCTTCTTCCCGTGTGCAGAAGCTGAAGACCATTGTGGTGGAAGAGGCATCCTTGTCTCTGGAAGACAAGGTCGACACCTCCAATCGAATTGTGGAGATGAACCTGTCTTCCGCAGGAAGAAGATTGGAAGAGTTTAGTGTCTTCTTCCACTCAGAGATCCAGCCAGCTATGGAGTTGTTGGAGAAGAGAGCGAAGGCTCAAGAGAAGCCCTTACAACCTGGATTTGGTCTACGCACCTTGATGCGTTAGGAAGAAGGCCAGAAGAAGAAAGAAGCACTGGAAGCTAGTCTCCGCACCACGGAGAAGCTCGCAGCGAGGTACAAGACGGAAGCAGCCGCTTCTGCCAAGGAGCTAACCCAACTGAAGAAGGGCAAATAGGAGTTGCAGGCGCGTTTACAGCAGCGCGACCAAGAGGTTCTCCGAGTGCGGGAGAAGATCACCGCCCTCGCAGAGGAGAAGACAACATGGAAGACGCAACGGGAAGCCGCAGAAGCGGGAGTTGCAGCCGAGAAGATGCAGCGGGAAGCAGCGGAAGCTCGTGCGCAGGAGATACTAGCACAGTCGGTGGAAGCGCTTCGAAAGAAGTTCAACTTCACCGCGGGTAGGAAATTGCTTACCTTGGCTAGAGAGTGGGACGACGAGTCCAAGGCGATGTTGGTAGAGTGCCAAGAGAGTATGTTCCGGTACTTGGATAGGCAGATAGAGGAGGTGAAGACACTCTATGGACTTCCCTCGACTCAGCCACCGGTAACTACATCTTCCCCAGCCCTAGTACCATCGATCGGTGCCAACATGGAGAAGGAGGAGTTCGACCTCGCTGTGCACTTGGTAGTGACAGCTTTGGAAGTCGAGAAGACTCCGGAAGAAGCCCCGGAAGACAGGAAGAAGAACCGTCTTCTCAGGTATTCCGCGTGGAGGAAGCGACTTCCCCGGACCCCTATGAGGTCACCATGGTCCCTAGTACCGAACCAATGCTCCAGAAGAGCGAAGAAGCACCACTTGACTCCGCTTCCCAGAAGACGCTTCCGTCTTTCGAATCAGAAGCCGAAGCAGAAGCCGAGGAAGAAGCAGCAGCAGCGACAGCAGGGCCAGCAAAGAACGATGAGGAGGAAGCCACCTTAGTGTTACCCGAGGTGTTCGCATGGCTTTCTAGCTTATCAGAAGCCGCGTTAGAAGCTCCGGTAGGAGCAGATCAGGTAGAGATTAGCTCCGAGCAATCAGAGTAGATAGTAAACACAATCGACGTTGACATTTTTCAAACTTAGTAGGACCGAACATGCTATCTTAAGGGTGGTAATTTTCAGTGTAAAATTAGTTAGGATACCATGTGGCAGCATAGGTAGCGTAGGAACAACAAGGTGGATGGCTAATCAAGAAGGGAAATGGCTTGCATGTGGAGTGGCAGTCTTTTCACAACGCCCATCTCTCTCTAGTGATCGTCTCCTCTGTTTTTCTCGTGGTAGAAGGCATAAGTAGGATCGAAGAGTAGGAAATCTAGTTACATACACACTACACCCGATGTTAGAGACATACAAATAGACTAGGATTAAACCGGAGGAGTCTGCATGCTCGTTACCAGCAGTGGTTCAAAGATGTAGATAGAGATAGTGGACAATTAGGAACAGGGAACGTCATCCTCGTGCAGTCCTGTTGGCTAGACTGTTGTGTCGAGGAGTAGGCGCAGGACGTAGAGGGAGTGAGCTTCCCAATGCCAATGTGACTTCTTCTCGGAGAATGAATTGCGGATTTGAGTACAGAAGCTTTGTCCATGTCTTCTGGGTGGTGGGTTTTCTTGAATTCACTCCCGATTGTGCATGAGAAGCGTTCTTCTTGAGTGACAGTGATTGTCAACAGTTGTGGAATTGCAGCTTGGCTCGTCCAGTAGAGCACTTCGGATCTACGTACGGACGGTCTTATGGATAAGAGATCCCATAAGACAGAGTAGTCGGAGCAGCGAAGAGAAGAAGAAAGAAGCCTTCTTCCCACTGTAGAAGACGACATCCTCAAGTGGAAGACGGTGCAACTGTACACACGTTTGTTGTCTTCCTCCCCAAACTATTACAAGCAGGGATGGCTTGTTAGTCAGGATCCGGACTAGAAGCCTGTCGGAATCTTAATTTCTCCTTTTCATCTTGTTTTCTCTTGTTTGGATTTTTCCTTCTTCCCCATCTTCTCTCATCTTCCCCATCTTCTTACCTTCTTCTAGTGAGCTTCCGAGACTTCTATTGAGCTTCCGTGAAGGTGAATGTCATTGTAGTGCTGTAGGAAGACCATTTCCGTAGACAGAAGCCTGGGAAGGCTACAGGGGGCATACACCCTGTGGTTAATCTAACCCGTTGGAATGTAAAAGTGAGTAAGGTGTAATAGCCGTTGCTAGTCGACTTCTGCGAAGCAGGAGCAGTCTTCTGGAGGTGCGAGAAGCCGAGTTGAACCCCCAGAAGCCGAGAATTGCTTCGGGAAGACGGTACTGAGAAGACCAGAAGGAGTAATCTGGAAGTAGGAAGGGCGTCTTCCCGAGCTTCTCTGTGAATAGTTGTATGATATTGTAGTTAGTAGTTGTTTGTTTAGGTCCAGAGCACCTTTTGGAATGTCTGGAAGACGCGTGGTTTTGTGAAAAGACAGAATTTCTAGACAAAATCCGTGTGTTTGTGTGTTTGAACAGATCTTAGAACTTAGAGCAGCGTTACTTGTGCAAATCCTCTGTGGGAACGATATCTTGTATACTAAATGAGCAAAAGGAGTAATCCTGCGACACTACATATAGTGAGCACTATTTTTGGCACCGCTGCCAGGGATTTCATCTTAGTAACTTCTGTTCTAAGCTTCCTGGATCTGTGTGTTACTAGTTAGTTTCATTTCGAACTAACTTCGATTGTAGTTGAATGCATAACTCCATATTTTTAATATGGACAAAATCCAACTATGATGAGCAAATAAGATGCTAGAACTGAAAATGAACAAATACAAATATACATAATGAGGTTTGAAAAAGAAATACGTACAATCAATGATACTTGTAAACTTCTCCACATTCAAGTAGATGGACGTTCACCAAACAAGCACATCCGGAGCTCAGTCTTCCACTCAATAGTACGAGGAGGTAACACTCGTGTGGTAGCAGTTCTGTGACGTATAATCGTGTGTTGTTGTCGACTGATATCTCTTAATCGGCTCGCAGATAATGTTCTCATTGCAAGCCATTACAACATGTTGCGAGACGAGCTTCGTGGATCCTTGCAAAGTGGATCCTCTTCGTGGCAAACTTATTGATGTGTTTCTGACATATAGTTCTCTTTCATCCGTGTACAGAAGTGCATCTTTGTGGATGTGATAACCTCTGTGAGAAAACTCACCATGGTCAAGTACGTAGGTCCATCTACACCGAAAATAGACGTCAAGATGACAAAAATGACAAAAAAAACTAACATATTCAGAAATGGTTTGAAGAGGATGGAAACTTATTGTTCATGTAATAGGTGTCAGATGCCAGTCTATTCAAGTCAGGTAGACTGCAACACGGTAGAGGTACTTCAATTTCGCATTGGAAGATAAAACATGTGACATGGTCTCCAGTCCAATGATCTGCAGCATCTCGGATGACTAAACACAATAGTGATGTATCATCCTCTTCTTGGCTGTAGCGTCCATCTTCACCAACGGTTCTCTTGGTATTCAATTGTGCACATGTATAAATCCACCCCTTCAACTTGTCATCGATGCCATGTCATCCGTCGAGTAAGCACATGATCTCTTGAATTCAATCTCTTCATCGTGACCACCCGCTGAACTAGTTGGGGTTTGTTTCCAGCAACTGATGCTCCTTGGGAGCGTAACCAAGTCACCAAGTGTCTATTTGTGAGGAGCTTCAAATCAGTGGTCACCTCAGCATCTTCGACGGCTCCAAGGACATGCTTTTTGTTCACCACATCCACCAAGAACTTCTTGATCACCTTTTTGTGTTTGTGCCATAAATCCTTCTCGCTTACAATCTCGTGGCGGAGTAAGATGCCATCCATTGATGCTTGTTGTTTTGCACGACCTCATCTGGTACTACCTCACGAGCTAGCAATCATTGAATGCCCTCCTTGAACGCACGGTCCTCAGTCAGCCATGCATTATTTCTTGTCTCTACACACGTCTTGTTCATCAATTCTATCACACGATCATCACTTGCATCGATGAATGCACATGTGTCGGGTCATATTTCAAATCGGCGTATACAACAAAATTTCCTAGAAGATCGTGCATAACATCAAAAGTATCAAATTATGCTACAACTCTAATCCGTCAAGGAAAATAAGAAAAGGTAGCATTTAATATAAGAGGTTTCAAGACTCACCGCCTACAAGAGATGCATTCAAGTCTGGAAAGTGTTTGGCTAACACTTGGGTCTAACATCGTCTCGACCCATCGTATCTCTTTCTGATTGTCACTTTGGAAATAAAAGAAAAAGGTCCTCGATATCAGAGCTAAACTGCCCTCTCGGTACACAGAATCCAACTGAGAGAATCTTAACTCAATACATAATGCAGCAGAGTACATGCGATGTGTAACGTCTCAGACACTATTATATATTTCTATCTGTGTCGATCTCCATCCATATGTATGCTGACTAGGACATATTAGCTTCACAGACCAGCTTTGATGAATGGAGGAAATGATGGATGCAGAAATAAATGCTCACATCCGTAGTGAGGACATCTATCGCTAAACGTCTGAAAAAGTTCTCTCAACCGAGATGCGGCTACAAATGCATACACTAGAAGGTCCATAACAACTCTATTTGTAGCTACACTCGATCCTCTTTCTTCACTATCTTCATTCAGAATCTGAGAATCTATCATAATAGCCTCCTCAACCTAGGAGTCCACTACTGTCGACTCTAACACCTACAAACAAAATACTGAAGATTACAAACTCTTTACTTGTGTTATAAATATATGAAGTCATATAGAACAATTTTATGCGAGCATAAAGTCGATTGTCAAAAGATAAAGATCTAATCATCTAAGAGTCTCGAACATCTACATACATGTGACTATTAGTTTCAGCTCGTGACATTCATTAGAAATAAACAAGCAAATTCATATGTTAGAAAACAGCATGTATCTAGGTTGGTCGATACTAACGTCAAGAGTGCATAACACATCCAGATCAGCAACAAAGTCATCCAACGCAACGCTTACACCTCCTCTCTCTAGAACATCATCCTCTGGGATTACATCTGGATCTACGGATAATTGCTCAACATCTCGGACCATCTGGTCTATGCGTGTTCAACCGTGGTAAACAGAAATCAGAAGACAGTTGCATGTCCGGCTCCTGGTCCAAGAAGTTTCATCACCTGTACATACCTAAGTAGTAGACTATTCAGTGCTCTCATCGTACCAGTAGGGACCTCTAGACATCCTCTAGGTGCATGACGATCTCCATGACGTCTAGGATGTACCCTTGGTGACATTATTACAATAAATATACCGCACAGGTCCTTGCAACTCTATTCGTCCAGAGGTACAACAAAATCTATGCTAAGCCAACCAACGGTGCTCATTAAAGAACCTCTAGTTAGAAAAAATGAGTCTATTTCATACTTGAAACTCTACCAAAATAAAAAAAATTTAAAAAAATTTAAACCTAATAGAACAGAATAGATTTAGTATGAAAAGAACAACAAGATATATAACAAGGTGAAGAGATTATAAAGACAGAAATAGAAAAAAACAGAAAAGAAGAACAATATAAGATAAATAAGATTACAAGAAAAATACTCCTCCAAGAAACAGTAATTGGACAGATAACTACAACAAATCAAAATATGCCAAAGAGAGTTAGACAATATTGTGATGCTCATAATTTACAGGATTGGAGACTTTTTAAAATTTTTTAAGTTAATAATGAATCTATGTAAATGAAATAACCTTAGTACTTAAGATTATACCTTGCTTAGAGGGAAGATGATCTTAAGGACTTTTTGGTAAGGAGAAGTCGACTTCTTCTGAAGACGGAAGACGGAAGACGGACATCTTCCAGAAGACATTGAGTTTTTTTTTACGGTGTCTTCGGGGGTACCAACCACGTGTCACATCACCGAAGAGTAGGTGTACTACCCAGTAGTAGATAATTCGGGATAATCGAAAGCATTAACCTAAATTACATGGAAGATACGGAGCAAAGCGCATTAACAGGAAATCAATCGTCTGCTTCTCAATCGAACAAGACTCCACCTCCGATTCTTCTTCAGTTGCCCTTCAATGTCTACTTCCGGGAGTCTACAGAAGACTCCTTCAACTCGATAGTGCTTCCTACTCTCAAAAATTCATCCTCGCCTTCTCTCTAGCTACGAATCAATCCTTGCTTTCCTTGATTTCACTCTGTTGACCCTCCTCACTCAGTTCGATCACCTCCTGATTCAGTCTTCTACGCAAATGCCTTCGATGCGAGAAGCGGTGGTGATTCTACGCTAATGCGCTTCTCCCGTATCTTCTCACACAATTTAGGAGTCCGTTGTCCTATTGTGGGACCAGTTAGTATGTAAATTACGCGTATAAGTGCGTTTTGCACATAATTGTAGAAGTTGTGGTGTAATGGGATCTAAAACATTGCTCTTATGAGCTTAGAATGCATTATTATCTGCTGGGGGTCTCCATGGGGCAGAAAAGGACAAGGTTGAGTCCTTTAGCTTCCCATTGGTCCACCCAAAAGTGAAGATAACTTGTCTTCTACCTAAGTGTGCGCTCTGGGAGGTTCGGGGCAATTTGACGAGGGATTTTGGAGATCAGAGGGCATGGGCGGAGAGCTCTCGACGGGAGGAGCAATCTGACCACAAATTTCACTCGATTTGGAGGTCCAGGGCATACGTTATGGCGATTTGAAGTTCATAGAGTGATGAGAGTACAAGAGTTTCTCTTCCGATTGTAAGATAAAGGGGTTTGAGTGATTGAGCCGTCAGATTGAGACCAGATTTCATGGGCTTGTAGTCTGTCAGCTGCTGAAGCTCTGACCACAAATTTCACCACCGGATGTTGTGCGGATTGAGCGCAATGGCGATTTGAAGGCGACGGGGTGCAGAAAGCTGTCAATCTGAAGCAGCGAGTTTGCAGATTTATGGAGGACGATCAGAACGGTCAAATCGGCTCAAATTTCCTGTGTAGTGAGTTTACCTTCTGAATTGATAGCACAGGAAGTTGGAGTGGAAGTGGACGGTTCATTTAGTCGAAGAAGCTTCTGTCCTGAATCTGAGATTGGAAGTGCGTGTTAGTTTCTGTGGATTTGTGTTAATTGTGGGAGGAGATCTAGCCGTCAGATCTTCCTGAAATTTGACCTGTAAGTAGAGATTTTAGTATCCTACCTACGTGGCAAGTTTGAGAAGAGACTGAACTGTAGATCTGTATCTATCATGTGTGAAAGTTCGCTGTTTTCTCTGCCGCGTTGTATCGGCAACGATATCTACTCTAGGTCTCGAGTCTTGTTACGGCAGCTGGCAGAGAAGCGTCCAGTGTGACGTTTGTGTTGCTTTGGGGTGTATTCTAGGCGTAGATGAGACTTTAGCGACCTACGTTGTAACCACGTCATGTGGTTGTCAGGTTCGCACTCAACGTGGCAAAGTGCGATCCTTGATCTGTAAAGTCGACTTCCTATCTAGCCTAGTCTCTGGTATTAGGACACGTTACGGTGCATGCATTAGAATCTTTCAACCCGACGACCTACACGTGGATGAGTATGACGGCACCAAACATGCGATGTGCATGTGTGCCACCTCATCGGTCCGTGTGGCTGGGGTTGTTCTGTTAGGGGACTTGCACCTATCCTTCTGTGGGGGGTTCGAAACCTTTAAGCAGAGGGAAGTGACTTGTGTGGGGGATTCGATCTTGAGAAATCCAAGAGATTGTTCGTGGAGAGATCGTGGTGATCCTATGAGATTGTATCAGATGTTTATGGATCGATATACCTTTGTAGTTGGAGTGCACATGTGGTGAGAGATGGACGAAGGACTCTACTTACCGCCCAGATTCCCTTTTCGAAACCCTTTCTCGATTAAACTGATGTATATGGAACGAGTTCACTTTCAACAGTTTCTGATAGGATCCTTCGGGCATAACTTTACCGCGCAAGTCATGCTCTCGCCTGTCCCTGTGATCTTACCTGTTGTCACTTACGGCTAAGAATGGGATCTCACCGTCTTTATCCTCATCTAACGAAGGATGGATCTAAATCAGCTCCCTCCTGTAAACTTTAACACCTAGTGCGAAATAAGACACATCTGTCGACCCAAAGCCATGTACGAAGCCCTAGTAGTGAGAAACTTTGGAGAGGAATACTACCGAGAGATCATGTCATCACATATCCCGTTTGTCGTGCCCATGATCATCCAACGTTTTCGTGTAGTTATCTTGACCCTTTACTGAGAGAAAGAAAGTGCTTAGTTATCGAGGAAGTTAGAGAGAAATCTACGAGATACTAGTCGCTCTGCTGTGCACTGATCACTAGCCACAGCCAGAAGGTACGCCCTTGCTCAAAGGAAAGGCTCTCGCTACGACATATTTGGTGCTTCCACTGAGAGCACGCTTTGAGGTGGTTGAGTGAGTTGTTGCCGAGGAGCGTCAAGTATGAATCTTCCCGAAGCAATGGGGACGAGTGGAGGAGGAGCGGACGATCTGCTTCGAGCATTGACGATGTTGTTGAGACAACAACAAGGAGGCGATGTTGGAGAGCAGAAGTCTACGAGAGCTCTACAAGCGGTGGTGAAGAAGTTGCGGAGGTTCGATGGAAGGAACATCACGAAGTATGTTCGGGAGTATATTTGTGAGATGGAGGTAAATCGTGTGCTTGAGACAGAGATGATTTCTAGTTTCGAGTTGGCTGTGATACCTGAGATCCGTAGTCAAGTGACAAAGCTGAAGGATGCACGTACGAGTTCTTGGGAGGAGTATGAGCAGAGGTTGAAGAGTGAATTTTTTGATGATGATGCGGATAGAGTAACCAAGAGAACGTTCTTGGAGTGGATAGAGCAGCGTCCGGGGAATGAGATGACGCCAAATGAGTTGCTACGTGAGTTTGAGAAACGGTTCTGTCAATTGTCTCCATCTGAGAGAACGACGCTTGACTTAAGGAAGACAGAACTTTTTCTAGAAGCTGCTGATGAAAATCTAGAAGACAAGCTTTTCTTGATGCTAGCAGACAAGGGGGAAGAAGGAGGAGTGAGCACAGACTGGAGAAAGGTAGAGGAAGCTGTTACTATTCTCACGAAGCAGAAACGTGGAAGAGGTAGAGCTGCAACCTTGAGGTCTGATGTCTCTTTCGCTCCATTGCCCAAGCCTGCCAATAGCAAGATTGAAGATTCTGCAATCGATGAGTTGGTTAAGGGTCTGAGAGAGTTAAGGATAGAGATGGCAGAGCTAAAGCATAGTCGAAGTCCTGGTGATACCAATGCATCTTCAACTAGCAGAAATTTTGTTAGAAGATGTATCTGGTGTGACAGTACTGAACACCAACGACGAGATTGTGAGGAGTTTTCCGAAGCTCTCAAAACCGGAGTCGTGAATTTTAGAGATGGAAAGATTCATCTCGCCCAAACTGGTGCGCCGTTGAATACCAACTTTGGTAAGGGAGGAATGAAGAGTTTGGTGAGAGGTCAGGTTGGTATAGCTACGGCGATACGCACAATAGAGCCAGAAACATTTGCGATTGAAGTAGATGTACCGGTTGTAGCAGCTGTTAAGAGCGATGTAGTTGAAGTTCCACGAGAAGTAATGTTACGAGGTGCGGAGGCAATTCGCCGCATTACTGGATGGGATGATCCTGTAGAGGCAGGGTGTGTCAAGGCTTACTTGGTACAAGAGAAGCATGTAAGCTGGCAAGATGCGATTGTGGAAGAGAAAAGGAGACGTGATGATGATGTTGCTGATCCGGAGGAGGCTACAAGGAGAGCCAGAGCCACGAAGAGGAGAGGGCAACAAGAGGCATCACCTTCTGATATCCCTTCGACGTCTCAAGGGGCATCTACATCTGAACCTATGGTTGATGTTCCTATTTATGACACAGAGATGAGAGAGAAAGGCAAAGGAGCTTCTTCAAAGGGCAAAGGTAAAGCACCGACCTACAGACTACAGTCTGATATCGAGACCAGCACCAACTTGAAGGAGATTCTTGAAGAGAGAATTTTGGATGCAAAGATAGAATTTTCCTTGCGAGAGGCCTTAGGGATAGCAAAACGTGACTTTCATGAGTTGATCATAGATGTGATCAAGAGAAAGAGGCAGATGACTGCAGATACAGTGATGGTGAAAGCATTGGATACTGACATCACTGGGGAAGAAGATGAAGAGTTAGGTCGCGTATTTGCCCAAAAGCATGTACTACAGGCGTCGAAAGGAAAAGAGGCAAGAGTTTCAGACTGTGCTGCAGAATATGGCGACGAGAAGCCGCATGAGAGTCACTATTCTCGAGCATATTGGGCTCGTGCAACTACAGAGACAAGGGTCCGACTGGGTAACTTGTCAGAAGCTATAGTGGCGTTGGTGGATCACGGTTCGGAGATTAATATCATGTCCAAAAACGTTTACGAGAAGGGGAAGTGGCCAATCGACACAGGACATGGATGGGTTCTTCGTGCTGCGAACAACCAAAGAGGTGAACTTTTTGGTGCTTGTCCAGCTGTCAAGACTCGAATAGGAGATGTAGAGATAGAACAAAACTTTTTTGTTCAGAGTGTAGTTGCTTATCCTGTGATCCTTGGTCAACCATACATTACTGCGTCTAGGATGGAGACGAAAGTAATGGACGATGGATCTCATTATGCTCGTATCAGAAGTCAAGATGGTACAAGAGCGGTACAGTTTCTTACTGTACGTACGGGTCATGAAAGGAACAGAGAGAAGCTGAGGGACAGTCCCTTAAGGACTGACAAAGAGTTTTCGGATTTTTAGTTAGCACTCCTGTAGAGCGGGAGTATGGGAGTGTTGATAGGAGAAAGAGCCTTCCGCTAGTGCCAGAAGATGAAGAAGAGATGTTTAAATGTGGATTTGCTCAGTTTTCTGAAACATGTGTAAATAGATTTCGAGTGGTAGAAGAGATGGATAGTGTACAAAGACGAAGTGTGAAGAAGCAGGAAGATCTCTTCAAAACTCAAGGAGTTTTGGTAGATCAGGAGTTCATTAACGGGGTGTATGAAGAAGAGGGCTTTGAAGATACTCTTGAGGAGGTTTTGTCGTTTATAAGCACCGATTCTTTGGTTAATGGATTAGTCGCAATCCGTTCACGTGAGTTACATGAGGAGATTACAAGATTCGTCGAGGATGGCTACAGGGTTCAGCTTCAGATGAAAGGAGATCATGAGTTGGAGTTAGAAAGGAGTAGAGCCATGAAACATCAAGAAGCGCATGTTCATACAAAATACAAGACTGTGGCGCGAAAAGTGAAGCCGGTGGCTACTCAACTACCTGAAGACTCTAACAAGCAAGTGGAACGAGCATCGACTGAACCAGTTCTGCGGGATTCACAGAGAGTAGGGCACAAGTTCACAGAAGAGACACTCAAACGACTGCAGATTGGAGGGGGTGAGTTTCTCACTGAGGAAGAGAGAAAGCGTTTTCATGAGATGTTGAGAAGGCATGGAAAGGCTTTTGCTTTCAGTGCAGAAGAGATTGGATGTGCAGATACGAGTGTCGTAGCACCCATGGTGATCTTCACAGTACCACATGTGCCTTGGGACTTGAAGCCTATACCAGTGCCACGAGCTATGTTGCCAAAGCTTGTGGAATTGTTGAAAGAGAAGATACGCATGGGTATTTTAGAGCCATCTATGGGACCTTACTCGAGTCGATGGTTTACTGTACCTAAGAAGTCAGGGGCTCTGAGGTTCATCCAAGACATGCAACATGCTAACAAGGTGACTATTCGAAACATGGGAGCAGGACCCATAGTAGATGAAGTTGCAGAAGCTTTTGCTGGTCGTGCTATCTACTCGATTGGAGATTTATACTCTGGGTATGATCAGTTCCAGCTGGCAATGGAGAGCAGAGATCTCACCACCATGCGTACTCCGCTTGGGCTAGTAAGGATGTGTACATTACCGCAAGGAGCGACAAACTCTGTTGCGCATGTGCAAAATGCAATGAATAGGATTTTGAGAGAATTCATTCCGGAGAAGACCATACCTTTCATAGATGATATTCCTATGAAAGGATGTGCAGTCGAAGATAAGGATGAGAAGCTTACTGAGGATGGATGTCGAAGATTTGTGGTTGATCATATTCACGATGTGGAGATGATCTTAACAAGGCTTGAGGAGGTAAATCTCACTCTTTCAGCGGAGAAATCGAGCTTTGGAGTTCCGGAGATTGTTGTGGTTGGTCATCTTTGTGGAGCTTTTGGTCGACGTCCGAACCCATCAAAGGTTGATGCTATTGGGAGGATGAAAGATTGTGCCAACACCACAGAGGTTAGGAGATTCTTGGGAGCTTGTTTGTTCTATCGAGTGTGGATTCCTCATTTTGGTCACATGTCTGAACCGTTGTATGAGTTGCTGAGGAAGCGAAGGAGGTTCACTTGGGGTGAGGAGCAGAGGGTCGCTATGGTGCGACTAAAAGAAGCGTTGAAATCACCACCAGTTCTACGACAGTTGAGCTATGATTGTGGTAGACCCTTAGTCGTTACTGTTGATACTAGTCCTATCGCTATAGGTTGGGCAATAGGGCAGGATGATGGTGAGGAAAAGAGGTTTGCAACAAGATTTGGTGCTCGCATACTTTCGGATCGACAAAGGAGATACCCTCAAGTCAAACGAGAGCTATGGGGCGTTGTAACTGCAATGAAAGCTGAGAAGGAGTATCTCATTGGAGCACATGTACTACTTGAAACTGATTGCTTACCTCTGTTGGGAATGATAGCAAACTGCACAACGCCTGATATTGCTATGTTACGTTGGATAGCTTACATTAGGTCGTTGAATCCAGAGTTGAGGCACATAGCAGGGAAGATGAACTCGATGGCAGACATGTTGTCTAGAGCTAGGTACTCTCAAGAAGAAGATATGGAGGCGGAGGATATGGATGAAGATGATGCAGAGGAGGGGCAAGTTCTACAACTATCAAGCGAGGACCGGAGTCGCTTGGATGGTGTTCTTCCTTTCAGGGAAGAACTCTACTGTGGGAGGCTCAAAGAAATCGGACGCTATCTAAGCACTCTTCAGAAGTATGAAGAATGGACGGAGAAAGTCTTCAAGGAGATACGACATCAGGCCTATGGCTATCTATTACGAGATGGATATTTGTGGAAGAGGCCAAAGAGGAGAGATGGAGTACCCTTGAGAGTAGTGGATGATGCAGAGACCAAGAAACAAGTACTCGAACAATTTCATGATACCTTATGGGCAGGTCATCGAGGTACATGGGCGACCTTTACCAAGATCAAGGAGAGGTATTGGTGGAAAGGATTGTATCGAGATGTAGAGAAGTTTGTTGGATCATGCATTGAATGTCAATTCCAATCCAAGATTCGGTATAGGGATGGATTGAGACCCACATATCCCTTGTCCATTCATTTCCAATGGGTTTTGGATCTGGTTGCCATGCCACCAGGAATTTGGGGCATGCGTCATTTAGTTTTGGCTCGGGAAGAGCTATCTAACTTTGTAGAAGGGAGGGCTCTACGCACCAAAGCTACTGAACCTGTCTGTCGATTCATACTAGAAGATATCGTTTCTAGATATGGAAGCGTGGGGAGAATCCGTGCAGATAGAGGAGAGTTGAATGCAGATGAAGCACGTGAGTTCTTCAACAGGTATGGAATACGATTGAAGTTGACCACTTCGATGAACCCGGAAGCGAATGGGAAAAGTGAACGAGGGCACCCACCAATCATCCAAGCATTGGTGAAAGCGTGCAAGGGGCGTCATGGGGACTGGCCTAGACTTCTTCCTTTTGCGTTGTGGGCTGATAGAACTACTCATAGTACTGTCACTGGTTACATGCCTACAAAACTGATGACTGGTCAAAAACCTATCATGCCAGCGGAAGGAGACGTTCCTACTTGGGTATGTCTACCTTGGGAGGATGGTTCTGATAGGGAAGGACTATTGACACTACGAATTCAGCAGCTTGAGCGACGTGAGGAGGACCTCGAAGAAGCATTGGTCAAACTCAAGGAGGCGAGGTTGAAGAACAAGGAGCGATTCGACAAGACACATCGACTGCGGAAGAAGTCGATCCGAGAAGGTGACTGGGTCATAGTATATGACAACAGTTTGGATAACCAACACAGCACTATCAAGAAGTTTGCACGACGTTGGTTTGGTCCTTATGTTGTTGTTGTCGTTCACGACAACGCCACATATGGTTTGCGAGAATTGGATGGTACACTCTTGAAGTTACCCATTGCTGGTAAAAGGGTCAAGGTCTTCCGAAGACGTGAAGGATTTCTTGATTTCGATGAACTTCTCGAGTCTGATTCTCATCTATCCAGACCTTATGCGAGGGAAGATGATGATGGACCTGACAATTCAGAGCACGATGAAGGATACGATGATGACTATGGATAACAAGTTGGCACATACCGGAGGATGTGCAGGTTTGGAGGGGGTGAATGTCCTGTTGTGGGACCAGTTAGTATGTAAATTACGCGTATAAGTGCGTTTTGCACATAATTGTAGAAGTTGTGGTGTAATGGGATCTAAAACATTGCTCTTATGAGCTTAGAATGCATTATTATCTGCTGGGGGTCTCCATGGGGCAGAAAAGGACAAGGTTGAGTCCTTTAGCTTCCCATTGGTCCACCCAAAAGTGAAGATAACTTGTCTTCTACCTAAGTGTGCGCTCTGGGAGGTTCGGGGCAATTTGACGAGGGATTTTGGAGATCAGAGGGCATGGGCGGAGAGCTCTCGACGGGAGGAGCAATCTGACCACAAATTTCACTCGATTTGGAGGTCCAGGGCATACGTTATGGCGATTTGAAGTTCATAGAGTGATGAGAGTACAAGAGTTTCTCTTCCGATTGTAAGATAAAGGGGTTTGAGTGATTGAGCCGTCAGATTGAGACCAGATTTCATGGGCTTGTAGTCTGTCAGCTGCTGAAGCTCTGACCACAAATTTCACCACCGGATGTTGTGCGGATTGAGCGCAATGGCGATTTGAAGGCGACGGGGTGCAGAAAGCTGTCAATCTGAAGCAGCGAGTTTGCAGATTTATGGAGGACGATCAGAACGGTCAAATCGGCTCAAATTTCCTGTGTAGTGAGTTTACCTTCTGAATTGATAGCACAGGAAGTTGGAGTGGAAGTGGACGGTTCATTTAGTCGAAGAAGCTTCTGTCCTGAATCTGAGATTGGAAGTGCGTGTTAGTTTCTGTGGATTTGTGTTAATTGTGGGAGGAGATCTAGCCGTCAGATCTTCCTGAAATTTGACCTGTAAGTAGAGATTTTAGTATCCTACCTACGTGGCAAGTTTGAGAAGAGACTGAACTGTAGATCTGTATCTATCATGTGTGAAAGTTCGCTGTTTTCTCTGCCGCGTTGTATCGGCAACGATATCTACTCTAGGTCTCGAGTCTTGTTACGGCAGCTGGCAGAGAAGCGTCCAGTGTGACGTTTGTGTTGCTTTGGGGTGTATTCTAGGCGTAGATGAGACTTTAGCGACCTACGTTGTAACCACGTCATGTGGTTGTCAGGTTCGCACTCAACGTGGCAAAGTGCGATCCTTGATCTGTAAAGTCGACTTCCTATCTAGCCTAGTCTCTGGTATTAGGACACGTTACGGTGCATGCATTAGAATCTTTCAACCCGACGACCTACACGTGGATGAGTATGACGGCACCAAACATGCGATGTGCATGTGTGCCACCTCATCGGTCCGTGTGGCTGGGGTTGTTCTGTTAGGGGACTTGCACCTATCCTTCTGTGGGGGGTTCGAAACCTTTAAGCAGAGGGAAGTGACTTGTGTGGGGGATTCGATCTTGAGAAATCCAAGAGATTGTTCGTGGAGAGATCGTGGTGATCCTATGAGATTGTATCAGATGTTTATGGATCGATATACCTTTGTAGTTGGAGTGCACATGTGGTGAGAGATGGACGAAGGACTCTACTTACCGCCCAGATTCCCTTTTCGAAACCCTTTCTCGATTAAACTGATGTATATGGAACGAGTTCACTTTCAACAGTTTCTGATAGGATCCTTCGGGCATAACTTTACCGCGCAAGTCATGCTCTCGCCTGTCCCTGTGATCTTACCTGTTGTCACTTACGGCTAAGAATGGGATCTCACCGTCTTTATCCTCATCTAACGAAGGATGGATCTAAATCAGCTCCCTCCTGTAAACTTTAACACCTAGTGCGAAATAAGACACATCTGTCGACCCAAAGCCATGTACGAAGCCCTAGTAGTGAGAAACTTTGGAGAGGAATACTACCGAGAGATCATGTCATCACATATCCCGTTTGTCGTGCCCATGATCATCCAACGTTTTCGTGTAGTTATCTTGACCCTTTACTGAGAGAAAGAAAGTGCTTAGTTATCGAGGAAGTTAGAGAGAAATCTACGAGATACTAGTCGCTCTGCTGTGCACTGATCACTAGCCACAGCCAGAAGGTACGCCCTTGCTCAAAGGAAAGGCTCTCGCTACGACACCGTCGACTTATTGGATCTACCTACTACCTTCTACCTTGGTGCTACCTAGTAGGTACACCTACTTCTTTACTGGGTGGTATGCAGTTAGGTCTCTGCGATCGCTGTCGCTGTCGCTGTCTTCCGAAAGACACGTGTCTTCCGTCTTCCATCTTCTGTCTTCGGAAGACACAACTGAGAAGACGTTTCCCGGAAGACGGCGTCTTCTGGAGAAGTCAACTTCTTGTTGCGCAAAAGATCTTAAGATCATCTTCCTTCTAAGGAAGTCATAATCTTAAGCAACAAGGCTTCTTCAGTTATACAAACAAGTTATTAATCTTAAAAATTTCAAAAATTTGTGAATCATGTAAATTGTGTCCACTACACTCGCTATGTGAATCAGAAAATCTGGTGTTTCAGAAGCACATGATACTCAGAACTTATCAGATAGTCCTAATTAGTTTCGACCCTGTACTTACTTCTCTTGTTACCGCCACTGTCACAACCACAGCAGAGGAGATGCAAGTAGCTAAAGCGACTAGTAATAATGTAGCAAACTGTGATGAGTCTCACTTGTAATCTCCAAGGTTCTCTCTATCGTAGATGCAATAAGCGGAACTTCTTGGAAGAGTAGTAGAAACAACTCGCTTCTGAGCTATTAGATGTGTCCTTTGGCATTCTTTTCCAGAAAGAAGCTGCTTCCAAGAGCAGATGTCGTGACACCGAACTTGTCCGAAGCATCGATTTTGCTGGGTGGAGCCTCAGTTGGTACGGTCGAAAAAATACGAAAAGCCGTTCGAATGGTCGACCGACTTCGGACGAAGAGACTTCGGCGCGTACCTTCCCAGACCCTTCTCGGCTAGGTTCTACTTCATTGGCTTGCGTACTCAGTCTTTATTGAGTAGTGCCCTCACTTCTTCGGAGATATTCGTATGCAATATTCTTGAGGTCTTCTTCGTTCTCTGCTCTTCTTTATTATCATCCGCTGATGCCGATATCGTCTGTTTCTCTACAACTTCGCACACTTGTTCTGTCAAAGTTTTGTGCGCTTTCTTCTCTTTCTTCAGTTGCTTTCGCTCAGTCTTTTTAAGGTCCTTCGCCTCCTGAGCTGCAGCTTCTGCTAAAGTCTCTCCCTTTCGAAGTAGTCTCTTCCCACTTCGAGTCTCCACTTTGTTTATCTAAATGTCTTTAACTTCTGGCCAACCATTTCCATCTTCGTCTTGTGAGTCTTTGATCTTTAGTTCTTCCACTAAGTCGATCATATTTACTCCTGCATATGTTCGTGTCTAGACGACCGGTGGTTGGAATCTCACTCTGATCTTTTGGGCTGGCTCATTTGTACAATCAGTGGCTCTCACATTTTCCGCACAATGGCATATATCCTACTTGCTTCTTGGGATGAGGACAACTAGGAGCCCAATGACCATTAGCGCCACAATTAAAACATGATGTGCCAAGAGATGGTGGTCCTTGGTAACTTGCACGGGCAAACTTTCGTTGGGAAACGTTAGTTGTCATTTGTCTGGGTACAAAATGTTGGGTGTGTACCGGAGGAATGGGAGTAAATTGTTGGGGTTGAGTGGACACCATAGCACCATCTTGGGCTTGTACTCCATAGACCTCATCTTCACATTCCACGAAGTAGTTGGGTTCATACACTGGCGCCCATTCCACTGAATGTGTATTGTAAGATGGTTTGCTGTTAAAACATTCCGTCTTGGCATGTCTCGGCTTCCCACAATTAGTACGCCACAAATTCGAACGAGAACTAGTTGGCGACTTACGTCTTTCTGACGTTCTGACCAACTGCACCTTGAGGTCTTCGAACTTCTTGAGAAGATCATCAAGTGCATGATCTTTAGGTGGTGGAGTTCTCTTCACCATCGGAGGTCTGGACTTCGTCATTCTTTTCCGCTTCTTACGTTTTTCCTCTTCGTCCGAAGATGAGGAATCTTCTTCTTCCGATGTTGAGCTTTCATCCGAAGACTCTTCCTAAGATGAATATTTTCTGTGTTTCCGTTTTAACTTCTTCTTCTTCTTCTTCTTCTCTTCTTCACGACTGTTCTTGGATTTCCTGAAATTCTTCTTCTTTCTCGACTCCGAGGTCTTTTCATGGTCTCTGCTAAGGATATTGGAGGATTCGTAACTCTCAGCAGAATCAATGGCTCGCTCCAAGGTTGACGTATCAAACCGTCTAATCCACATTTGTTGCTTTGAAGGCAACCCCTTCACAAACCACTCTACTGTCTACGCCGACGTGTAGGCTGGATGTGTTCCGTTGGCAGGAAATCTATCCAAAATTTCATAAAATCTTTAGACGTAGCTTTTCAAGGACTCTTTCCTCTTACGTTTAACGCTATTTACTTTATGTAGCACATGTCTGTTATAATTCAGTTCTCGGAATCTCTTCAGGAATTCGTTTTTCATTAAATCGCAGGTAGATATGATTGCGGGAGTTAGATTAGCATGACTATACCATTTTCTGACTGCGTGTTTCAACAAGCTGGGAAAAATCCTTGTCCGATCAGGATCATTGTCTTCTTTGTTCGCATGTGATACCGCTTCAAATTGCTTAACAAAAGAATCGGCATTCTCTCCGTCTCCATCACTATCAGAATCTTCACCGCCAAATTTAGGATAGTTTTGACGAGTGAATGGTGGCGTCCTTGACGGTGGTGGTACCCCTGTCATTGGAGAGAGTGTGACTGATGGGTGCTGCTTCCGTCTGTATATTGGTTATGTTGGCAGAGATGAAGGCACCACTAGCTTAGTATTGAGCAAATTCCCCGACGGCTGAAGAGTCAGATTTGCAAGAGTGTTTACAACAACGTTACTAGCTCTTATATCAAGAAGATTTGCTTCGGATGAATGAACTTCGGCCGAATGATCTTCGGTTGATTTGCCCTCTTCTCCGTGGACTTCGTCTTTTCTCTTTGGTGAAGACGATGTGGAGGTCCCTTGGCTCCATAATTTTAAAAGTGATACTCCTGGAGTCCCGTGGGGTCTGAGATTCGGGATTTGAAGCAAAGGTGATCACAAGGGCAACAATTCTCAAATTAAATCCTCTCCCCTCTGTTTCTTTAGAAGTTCCACAAAAGTTGTGATTTCTGGCCCATGTTTAACGATCAACTCTAAGGCATCTTCCGCTTTCGGATTTGGATCTTCCGCAAGAGTAGTCAAAATGTTGGATTCTGACTGCGCTGAACCTGAAGATGAAGATGAAGATGAAGATTAAAATAACTCCACTCTTCAAAGAGAAGGAGTTTCTTCTCTATCTGTCTCTTCGTCTTCAGCCAGAATACTCTTGTCCTTCTGCGTCGATTCTAATAGAGATTCATGCAAAATTGTGGTCCTTGAAGAGAATGGTAGCCATGAACTGTCCTTAGGCGAACTCTCTCCACTCCTTACACTCGAGCTTGGAGATCCGACATCAATCTTTTTCTTCCAATATTTCCGCTCGTCTTTCTCGTACTGTGTCCGTGGTGAAATAGGTACTGAGCTTCTTTCAAGCGAAGATGAAGTCCCTTCAGATAAACTTTTTATCTCCTGCCACTTCTGAGCTGCTTGACGCCTTCGCTCCTTCGTAGCTTCCTTCTGGCGTTTGAACTTCTTCCAATAGTTGTTCACGGACCAATCTTCTTTTCAGCGCTCGCCTGGTCCTTCTCGTCTTCTGGTCTTCTTCAGAAGACGCTCGTACTCTCCATGACATACATGTCGACGGTTACAACTTACTGAATTCAAGTAAAAGTTAAATCTGTATCCTCGGCAGCGGCGCCAAAAGTTTTAATGTTTCTATATGTAACAACCCAGAGAAACACAATGTATCAGAAATAGTAAATTAAGGATCGTTCTCACAAAGATACAGTTAACAATTACACAAAACACAGTACTACAACGTAAAATGATAATTCAGATATTTTTCTATTATTCTCACAGAATAGAATAATATCCGGATGAGAGTTTAAGTCTGATAAGAAACCAAATCCAAGCAAAACCTGATAAATTGAATACAAACAACAATGAAATAGTTCTTTGATCAGGGACCATTCCAACAATACAAACAAAAGATTTGAGAAAACAATTGTGTGAATGAGTGAAGAATGTAAAATACTGCTGAAATGTTACTAGTCTTCTTCTGAAAAGATAGAAGAATACAGACTTTACATCAAGGTTCCAAGGCTAAGTCCCTACTCTTCCTAAGGAGTGTTCTTCCAACTAAATCATCACTCTTAAGAATCCCACTTATTTGAGGAAGCCAAACTTAAGACAAAGCCACCATATTCCAAACTCTCCTTACAATTTAACTTATCTCTTCCACTTCACAGTAACTGATTGTTCTCAGATCTTCGTTCAAAACACCTTCACAAAGATTACAGGTTCACCTTCGGCCAAAGTCTCTTCAAAGTTCCTACGCCAAAGTCCCTCCGTTCAAGTCGAACAGCAAAGATCTTCGTCAATCAGAATCACACATGCGACAGCAAACTCTGAATATTCGGAGGAAAATATCTTCGCCCAAAACATTCACAACATCGCTCCGCACTTTTGGGAAATGAAAATTAATTAATAAAGAACTGAAAACATGAAAAAGACACGAGGGCTGAGGATCGTGCTGCTTATATACTCTTCGTCTTAACCTAACTGTTTTCTAACTATGCTAACTGCTTATCTTCCTACGAAGGCGGAAGATCTTTGCTACCCTACGATCATCTTCATCTTCACCAAAATCTAAACTCCTAAGCCTAACTGTGCTCTGAATTCCTCTAACTAAATTTCTGCGTTCGCTCGTATCTCGTCTATCTACCTATCTACCTTCTGTCTAAGTCGGGAAAGGCGCGCTTTCACACCATCAAGGTTTGTCTCCGTCTGTACTACCTCCGCCTTCAGCGCTCGAAGAAGACCAAGCTCGTCAGCATCAAGCCCCGAAGTCACATATGCAGAGAGAACCGGCATCAACTTCTTCCGAAGGTCTTCGGAGTCAGCTACCTTCGTCTTCAGGCCTTCATTCTCCTTTGTGAGTTCTGCGACTGTGATCTGGTACTCTTCTCAACTTCACTGCAAGTCGGCCTTCTACGTCGACAACTCATGTATGCAGTCGGCGAAGCTCTTCGTCGACACCTTCAACTCTTCCTCCTTCGCCTCACCGTAGAATGAAGTTCCTCATTCAGACGCCGAAGATCTTCTTTCTCCTTCTCTGTCTCCAACCTCAACTTCGTCGCATTTCGGGCTTCTTCGTGAAGGTTGTTCTTCTCCTGTTGCCAAGTACCCCTGCTGAAGTGTAATTCGGTTAACATCTCTGGGAACAACACCTTCTTCTCAACTTCCTTCTCATAATCCCCTTCTTGTCTTCAAGAAGTCGAGAACTGGGACGACTACCTCTTCGCCGAAGATCATTGCCTTCCTGAATATGTCGACATCACCCGAGGCAGATCCCTCCGAAGTCTCTTCATCACAGACAGCATCACCTTCTATCTTCGCACTCCAACTGCTCAGGTCCACCGTCTCCTTCTTAGTGCTCTTCGTCTTCTTCCTTGCTTTCGGCTTGTCCATAGGCGAAGTCGGAAGAGTCTTCTTCCTCTTACTACGCCTCCTCTCTTCTTCATCAACTGCAGCCTGTACATCCTCCACCGGCTGCGTCTCTTGGAGGTCTTCGGCTGGTACCTTCGGCGAAGCCTCCTGTGAGCTGAGCGTCTTCGGCCGGTGCCACTTCAACTTCACGAACGGGCAAGAAATCATCACCTTCCTGCCCTTCGTCTTCGCCGAAGCCTAACTGCTTGGCTTCACTCTCCGACAGCCATCCCATGCCAAAGTAGAAAATGTTGACAAAGCCTCTCATATAGACGTAGTCCTGCTTCTTCTATAGGTGCTGAACTTCGTCATGGAAGATCTTCGTTCAATGTGCTCGTCTTCCGACGAAGAGGTTCTCGAAGAAGCATACCTTCCACACGGACAGGTAAGCATTCTTAGGGGGCTTAGGATCAACATGATGGTCTCCGCGATCTTTTTCTTCACTGGGTCGCGTTACTCGGTCAACTTGTAATCATTCGTCGGGTGTACCGGATGCTCGAAGAGTTCCCCGTAGTTTTGGTCCTCCTTGACCAAACCCTTCATCGACACATGATCAAAGAGTAGATCGCCATTCGTCCCTACCTCGTCTAACAAGACCTTCTTCCAGTTCTCGATGGTCCAATTACCAGGTCGTGCATATCCATCTCCCCCCCCCCCCCCCCGTGATCTTCACACATACGTATCTAGCTAATGAACTTGCCAGATACCTTAGTCCAGCCACCCAAGGGTTAAGAAACTCCGACCTAACTCCTTCAGCTTCGGTCGAAGACGCACTAACTCCTCTTGATCTAGCTTGAAGGCTCTAATCCTCGGTAACTTCGTCGCGATTGACATTGTACTCGGACGAAGGTTGCTAAACTGTCTGTGGGATAAACTTCGCCTAAATTGCTAGTCTTCGCTCAAGTTGACCTTCGCCTAAACCGATTGTCTTCGCTCAAATTCTCTATCTTCGTCTAAACTTATCCTCCGCAATTGGAGAATAGCTAAGCGCTAAAAGTGGATTTGGGTAATGAGCCAGTTTTCCTAGTATATAACTTGGTTCAAACTCCTCAAACGTGCCGAAGTCGCCTCCGATTGCTTGCTTCCGACCTGACAAGAGTATGCGCATATTGTCTTCGCCTTCGCCGCTTATCGTTCCTGTTCCTTCCTGGGTAAGTAGCTCGTCCTTACTCAGACTGCATACTTCTCGATTGTGAATTCCTCTGATCATTCGTGAAGAGAGCGTACTTACAATCTGCGTTCTCAAGAAGTCTCCCTTCTCAGATCTTTCCTGTGAAGGTCTTTTTCCGAAGACTCTTCTTCACTAAAACTAAGCTATTCTTCTTCTATCTTCATTATTTCTTCTACAAACTTCTACATTTCGATCTTCTTCTATCAAAAATTTAAAAAATGGGCTTTACATACTTCTCCCTCCAGATGTGAGCGATCCCACGAACACATCAGCAGTAATACCGTTTGATTCTTCCTCCATTTACTCGAGTAGCAAAAAGATTTCCTTCTAAGTCTTCAAGTTGAACTGAACCATTATCGAAATGTTCTGAGACTTTGTATGGTCCCATCCACCGCAGCTGTAGTTTCCTTGGAAACTTAATATGTCTACTATCATATAGCAAGACTAAATCTCCGTTGTTCACATCTACTTTCCTCAACTTCTTATCATATATCTCTTTCCGCTTCTCTTGTATATCCTTAGTTAACTCCAAGGATGCTCATGGTCTTCTTCTAGTGCCATCAAATTTTGCAGTCTGATGAGCTGAATGTCTTTTGCAGACAATCTATCATGTGACAGAATCCTGTAAGTAGAGGTTTTGAACTCAATAGGCATAATGGGATGCATTCCATAGGCTAAGAAGAATGGCATCTGCCGTGTTGTTATCTTCTATGTATTTCTGAACGCTCACAGTGCTGCATCCAACTTGGTGTTCCAATCATAAGCATGATTGACAGTCACTTTGTTCAGAATTTTACACAGCAATCCATTGCTTTTCTCAGTAAGACCATCCGCCTTAAGATTATACGGAGTAGTCTTCCGATGCTTGATCTAAAAATACTCTGTCAGTGCCTCTATGGTGTTGTTTAAAAAATGTGTACCTCTATCACTCACCAGTTCCAGTGGACATCCAAACCTGGTGATGATATTCTTGTGTAGAAACGCTGCCATTGTCACCGCATCATCTTTCTTTGTTGCTTCAACTTCCACCCACTTCGTTGCATAATCTGTAGCAACCAGTATGTATCTTCTTCGTGTCTTTTTGGTTGCTGGCTGAATAGGTCCCACAAAGTCAATTCCTCACTTCTCGAACGGTGCAAGAGGTAAGATAGGATGGAGTGACCACTGAGTAGTTCGAGTAGGCTTACCTACTCGCTGGCAACTCTCACACTTCTTAATGATTGCTTGCACATCTTTGTATATGGTGGGCCACCAGTATCCTACATCCAAGATCTTCTTCACTGTGTTTCGAAAGACATAATGTCCTCCTGCTGATTCGGAATTCATGGCATCCACCACTCTTCCTACTTCTTCTTCTTCCAAGCATCTTCGTAGTTCATCATCGATCCCTTTTTTGAACAGAATACCGCTCTTCAGCTCGTACGGTCCGACTTTGTGTATGAACACCGTATGCTGTTCCACATCCATTCCTTCAGGACATTGCAATGTATACAGATATTTATATATCCCATGATACATGCTCGTGGGAGTTACTGTAAGCTGGACAAGTTTTTCATCTGGGAAGTCGTATGCTACATTGTCTTGACGCTCTCCTGTCCTCAACCGAGACAAGTAGTCTGCATTCTCATGTTGTTTGCCCGCTCGAGTTTGAACTGTGAATTTGAACTCTTGCAATAATAACATCCATCTTGCTATTCTTCCTGACAAATCAGATTTTTGCACCAGATGTTTTAAAACATAGTGATCCACGTAGAATACAAACTCGCATCCCAACAAGTAGTGTCAAAATTTTCTGACAGAATACACCATCCTCAGTGCTTCCCGCTCTGTAGTAGAATAGTTCTTCTTTGGAGCAGATAGCTGTCTACTCGTATAGTAAATCGGATGGTCCCTCTTTTCGTTGTCTTTCTGACTCAATACCACTCCAATAGCGAATGCTGAAGCATCCACATACACAAGGGTTGACTCCAATCTGGTGCCTTCATGACTGGAGCTTCAATCAACTTCGTCTTCAGCCAGATGCATATTTATCTATGAAGTGTGCAAATAAACTTCAGAGATCTTTGTATTTTTCTGTTAACATAGAAAAATATATATATATCATAATTTTAAACTACACTAATATATTATATTAAATTAATTTATATATTAAATGTTAAGAAAATCAAGAGTTAAACTTAACCCATACCACATAGCATGGAGACGTGTTTCCAGGACTACAAGACCAGGAGTTCCAAACAGAATAAACATTAATCTTTTGTCTGTATTAAGGTCAGATTGGAAGGGTTAGGTAATAAACTAAGAGCATAGATTATTACGCATGCTTAAAGGTGAAGCGAAATACACGTCGAAGTGAAAAGATTACTTTCCAACCTAGAACAAAGAGCATTATCTATTCCACATAATTAATTTTAAATCATTCTTAGGTTGTCCCTTTACCACTTTTAGAGTATTATAGTTTAGAGGTAGTGATTTTCACACCCTAAAAATAGTTTATGTTTAGCCGAGAGTGACTTTACGCTTGACCAAAATTCACTTAACCGAGTGATTTGTTTAAACCACCGCAAACATATTAAGAAATATTGAAAATATAATTCAAAAAGACTTGAAAATGTTTTATGTATAACACAAAGCTCCGTCGGGTGTGACTTGGCTCACGTAATCTATCATTCGAGGCTGTGGTGAGGAAGCAATGGTTTATGTGAGAGAAGCCAAAATGAACAGAGATTTGTGTAGCTTAAACCCCGAGTATGAGCTTAAAACCATTAAAGAGAATATTCCTTTTTAAAGAAATCAAGCATTCCTTCTGTTCCATGAAAGCCCAAAATCTTCATGTTAACATTTCTTTGTCAATACTACGGAATTTGTTTTGACATGAATCACAACCTGTTAAATTAGCGAATAGCTTTAACTTGATTCTTTATTTCACCAATTTCAAGTTGAGATGGATACGTCATCACCAGAAATATTTTCTGTATACCGGTCATCACCAGAAATATTTTCTGTATACCGGTTAAAATTCTGCTAAATAAAGTCTTCTGGGTTACCCGGAGCATTTGTATTCATACTCGAGGTTTAAATGGTTTTCTAGGTTCTTTTTCTATTCGCTTCATTATCATGATTTAGGTGGAATGAATGATTGAATCAGTGCACTTTATAGTAGTATATCACGAGAAACACAATATGAAGTTTCTCTGGACCTCTATACTAGTTAGGAAAATATGTGAATTATAGTAGGATTCCTGAATGTAGACTTCCCTCATCGACTGTATTCTTTTCTATTCCATATCCAAAAGCTCATCAGAACTCTGCTACCAAGTACACTGTGGTTCTAACAATATGCATTCATCTAACTTCACTGTTTTTCCAGCACAATGGAAAATAGTTACGTCAGACCTGAGAAGTATTTTCGAGCTAGCAAAAGAAATATTTTGGATTCATCATCGTGACGCTGAACAAGTATTTCAGTATGCATGCAAAGTGCAATTCTGGCCAAGGAGAAGAAGATAAATGTTTAGACAATCCACAAAACTATGAACAACAATTGGCTGACAAGTGGCTTGAGAAAAGTTAAGCGAAAAATATATTAGACAGCTTAGAACACATGCGTATGGAGATGCAAGGACTGATTGTCTATACATTCTAGAGAGGAGGAGAGATAAGGGACCATTGTTCGCTAAATTTAGTTTATTAACTTTATACTAAAAGTATTAAATATAAAATCTATACTCAACTTAGTGCACTTCATAACACTGCAGTTACAAAACCGATAAGTAATTCACGTAAACAGATCCTGTTCTTAATACGAACATCTCTGCGGGTTAACAAATATAATCATTTTAATTTGAAGAATTTAATTCATAACCATAATCTTGGAAGGGTTAAAATATAAACTAAACAGTTTGTGCATATTGCACTCTTCCGAACTTGGAGGAGGTGAATATGAGTGCAAAGTATTCCAGTACGCATTTACACGTTCCGATGAAGGTCACCGCTCCACTCCTCAAGCTCAAAGCTAGAAAGTACCCAAGGAAAAGAAAAAGCAAAAAGAAGCAAATGCTAACGACAACAGGGGATATCTCATTCAGCAGTAATCCATAAAATCTCAGAGATGGAAATTTAGTATACATACAAAGTGCACTTGTAGTCGAATGGAGAAGAAGAAAAATGTTTAAACAGGTCAAAAAAATATCATTGGCAATTGGTTTACAATTATCTTTGAAATAATCTAGTGAAAAATACAGTTTATTAAAACTCAGAGTTAGGAGGAAGAGTGGTGCTCCACTTGATTTTCTGCGACAAAGTGACAGAATTTTGTGTGATTGTGATAAAGTTTTATAACTTTGCTTTACTAAATTTGAAGTGCTAAATTAAAATCACTAAGATTAAAATCTGTTTGATAAACTTGATTACACATGGTCACTTGAGTTACACAAGACTCATAAGGAATTCACGCAGAAAGAACTTGTGTCTAGTATAAAGAAATGTGTCTCTCACGAGTAATAAACCTCTTAATTTCTAGCTTTTAATTTACAATCTAATTCTTTCAAAAAAAATTAAATTTAAATTTAAAATTCTTTGCATATTCTAAACTAATTCATCCGAACTTGGAAGAAGTGAATATGCAAGGAAGTCTCAGAGTACGGAAACTTAAGAAGTTCAAGTTTCAAAGTAGCTCAAACCCTAAACTGCCTCTTACGACCAACCATATTATACGTTTGTGCTTGAAAGTGCTGGTAATATGCTTCATGTACAATGGTAAGTAACTGCGTGGTAAGCACACAACTACATGTCAGTTTATTACTACTGTCTTCTAATGAGTAACCATGCAAATATACGCAAGTGAGAGATGGATAAATATGTTCCGGCAGAAACATCAGAGTCTACATCGTCCGTTTAGCTCGCAATTAGCTCGCAATTAACAATATCTTGCTATTAGGTTCACTCAACCCCAAAATCTAAACTTCACTACTGGAGTTAAGTACAGCACTTAACCCAAATCTGATGTGGTTTTACGGAAGAGGGTAACTTGGTTTGAGAGGTCTCTATAGTCTGTCTTTCCAGTTAATGATAGCGTTAATCTTATCTTTTTCAGACCTAGTCGTAAATCCGTAAAGCATGTCTGTATTAGAGATAAACTCTAATTCAAACTGGGTTTTAAACAAGATCATAAATATCTGTTTAGACGACAAAGAACTAATATTATTCAAAATTCAGGTTGCTTGTTTCAACTCACATTCGCATAAAAAGTTTATCGGATCATATAAAGACTTTACCATATCCACTAAGTTTAAATCCGTACTTAAAATAAGCTTAGCGCGGAACTGTAATCACTGCATTCCATGCTGTTGTAAAAGAAAACCACAGCGCGAAATATTTCTTACAACGTTGTACGCTGTATTACAAAAGCATAGCATGGAATGCTATTTATCTGTTCTGTGCTGTACTTAGCACAGTGGAATGCAACTATAGCATTCTGTTCTAATACAGCGCAAAATGCTTTGCGTAGTATTCAATGTTTCTATGAGACAGAACGCTCTTAATGACAGAGAGCAGAACACAATTGTTGATGTTCCATAGGTGCCAAAAGTGCATTTCCTTCCATTCAGATTTTGAATGGATGACAAAACCCTGACGTGCATTTAGTGCTGACTAATGTCCCAGATTACAGGCATAGAAAATAGGAACATGAACCAATGAATAGCAAACGGATGGGAAGACCCCATCAAGCCTTACAAAGGAAAGAAGGACTCGAAGGGTCAAGCAACAACCACCCCGAAGGGACCGGCTAAACCGGCTAAACCCCGCTATCAGTAGCTCTAAAATCGTCTGTCGCATCTATAATGTCGGAGACCAAAAAGTCAGTATGACTGCAAACAACTGGTGCACCTGAAGAAGCATCACCTACTGCGATTGCTCTTCTGTGAATGGCGCCTGCTAAAGCTCTCTGTAGAGCAATGGAAACTCGTGCCTAAAAAACGTGGTGCAGAAAGAAAGAGAAAGTGATATCCCTGACGTCTCTCATGATAGGCTCTAGCACAATCTCTCAGAAAGACGTCGAACTTCAAGCCTGTCGATCCGTATATCTCCAAAGCTAAGGGGATGAAGCAATGTCCCACTTGCATACCCCTATACTTGGTCACCTTCGCTGCTGCTGCCACGCCTGCAGTCCATCTTGGGGGATGGATGATCACTTGTGCCGCCACTGAGTCCCGTGTCGGATCCGTGACAACCACATCAGCCACTGAGACCTGATCCTCCCTCATCATGTACAAGTCAACTCTCACTGATCCTCCTGTCTGGAGGACATACCAACGCTCTCTCCACGTCATGTGATCGCTCTCTTGTGCTAAGGCAAACACGACGTCTCTGATGACATCATGGGTAGCTATCCGCTCTCCACCATGAGAACATCGAGCAAGATGTCGACCCAATGTGTCGAGCGAGACACCGCACTCGTAGGTGGATAGTACCGAAGTAAAAGATAGGACCAAGCCTAGGCGGAACCTCATCGTTGTAGAGAAGATAGTCTGTGCGAGTCGGAACGCTCTAATGCAAGGTCGAGCTATGAGCCCAGAGCCTACACCCTTGTCCGAACAAGAGCGGAGTCGAGCTCTAGTATCCTGTGAGATGGAAGGATCCACTAAGAGCGCATGGAGAACCTGCTAGAAGTGATGTCCCGTCAGAGAAGATTGTAGTCCGTGAGATCCATCGTTAGCTAAGGTATCAAATCGAGGGTGTGCCTCACGTGCCTCAAGAGTCAAACTATCTCTTATCGCACGGAGATACATCTGTAGTGGATAAGAACCATCCTCCACCTATGTCACATAGCTCTCCAGAATACGTCTATCTCGCACGAGAAAACGACAACAGAGCCAAGGTGCTGAGAGGACCCAACTACTCACTGTCGCAGCAGTCTCCTCCATGGATAATAGACCCACCCCACCACATGATATCGGCAAAGATGTCTGCCTACGTGCGAGAGGGCCTGCCACACAATCAAAAGTCCTCGATCCTATGATGTCACCAAACACCCCCATGATCTTCCTATCAAACTCTCTAAGACGCGAGATGAAGATAGGAGATGAAGGTACTGTACGGAGTAAGTAACTAGGACGTCGTGCAATGAAAGAAGAAAGAATACCAAAGGCAACCTGAGGATCCTCCAACATAGGGAGATACTCCATATGCAAAACGTCCTCCGCCAGGGCAACATCTAAGAATCGAGAGATAAAGTCTTCTGTACCCACATGTACTCCGAGGATGCGTAAACCATCTGTAGGAGTAACAAATCCCTCCGGGAGCTGTAGGTCCGACGGTATACCTATGAGAGACCAAGCCTTGCACTTTGACACCTTCACCCTCAGCCCTACCAAGGCCAATTGAGAGACAAGGTGGTCAAAGACAACACTGACTTGATCCGCCGGATCTACGATGTGCGTATCATCAGCTAGAGATGGAAAAACACAACCTGGAGCAGCCAAGGCGGTGGCCAAGAGAGCTCTATAGTGAGCTAAGGCAAAGAGGGGTCCACCCAAAGGATCTCCTTGACGAGTACCTACAGCGGAGCTGATGATTGTAACCCCCTGTATCGTAGGACCGTGCTGGTAGTAAAGAGAAGAAGAAGAACCATAGAACGATTGCACGAAAGAGACAAGACCCGTCAGAGATCCCTCGCCATCCATGAGCTCCCTAAAGATGGAAGCGCAGGAAACGCTATTAAAAGCATTTTCCACGTCTACTTGTATGACAACCCAATCGAGATGGATGTCCAGGAGAGCCCTAATGCCAAAAGACACAGAGTCACAACCTCCCGACGTCGCAACTTCAAACTGTTGTGAGCAAAGGTGGTCCTGAAAAGTATCTCGAAGCTGAAGGACAATGATACGACTGATGAGTTGTAAGAGAATCTCACCGATGGCTATCGATCGAATCCCTCCTCCATCCTTCGTCATGGTCAAAAGTCTAGCTGTCCCTAGTACCTGACCTATAGACTGAGGAATATGTCTCTGAGCTACTGCTGCCGCTACCTAAAAAAGCTCCGTGAAACCACTAGAGGGGTCGTATGTCTGAAAACAATCTCGTAGGTGCTCGTAGACCATCCCAGACAGACCTCCAGAGGATAGACGTGGAGCTGTACACAAGGCATGAGCAAACAAGGATCTACCCAGACATATTGGCTCTTCAGACTGATAGTCTTGAACCTCAGGTGGTGAGGGATCACCCGATGAGGGATGAAGAAAACGCAACGCAGCGATCGTCTCCTCAGTATGACATGCCAATGACAAAGGATGCAGTGCTCTAGCAGCTTACTGTACTCTTCAACCTGACCTAACATCCTACAACGTCGTATGCGGACGGAAGATGAGACATCACATATAGAGACAGACTCACTCCTACCTCGTACCGCACGGACTGATTCCTCCTGTAAGGCCGCCCAATCACCTGCACAGAATCTCTGAAGATGGACCGCCACCTCTCCATGTCCTCCTTTGCCACCTCGAGTATAACGGAGACATCGACGAAGAAGTAGGAGGAACAGTAACCACGCCACCTCGTCCTTTGTGTTCCATGCCAACATGTCAAGAGGTAGACGGAATGCCTATCTCACCTCGTCATGAAGAGCACGAGGTAATCGATGGAACAAACGTAGACAAGGGAAACTCGTCTCGAACAAACTCATAATAGTGCCAGAGTGGACTCTCAACCACTCCCACGACTCTGGAGGAACTCCAGAAAGAAGAGCTAATGGTGCCATAATGACTGCACGTGTAGACCTCCGATCTCGACTAACCTGGACATCCCATGTGATCGTATCATAGCTCTTGTGCATCTTTCTCACATGAGATTTTACCCCTTGCGAGGTAAATAACTGATTGCACACCAGACATGGTGTGTCTCGAATCAGTCTCGGTCTCATGGGAGAAAGAGAGTACTCATAGCTAAAGAAAAGACGATATCCTGTCAAACGGTACTCGTGATAGAAACATCTCCAAACAGAAAAGAGAAACTAGAGATAAAAATAAATAGAGAGAAAACAAAGAGAGAAGGAAAAGGAAAGAAAAGGAAAAGAAAAGAAAAGAAAAAGAAAAAAGAAAAAAGAAAGAGAGAAGAGAAGAGAAGAACACTGAAGGGATGACACAGCACTTTTTGGTGTATAGTACAGTAAATCATTAGGATGCGTTTTATGATTTGTATGACAAAGCGTAAGGATGTTCATTTGTTGAAAAATAAACTTCATTATGTGAACTTTTGTAAATAAACAAAAGATAGCACTAGAAGTTACCACCACTGTTATTATTCTCTTATCTCCCCGGATAAATTTCAACGCAACCTCCTGGAGAGATAGCGACTCATGTGACAGCCGCAGGAATCCTCAATTTTCGACAATTAGTGACCATGCCGCTCGGCTTTCCTCACCACAGTAAAACGCCGGATGTACTGTAGTGAAACAAAGGTACGCGCGAGGTTTACCCTTTCTAACACGTTTCCGACAGGTTCTGGCTATTTCTCAATCGTTGTTGATAGAGTTTTATTAAACATGCAAGAGGTTGAAGTTATTTTCGTTATCTGCGCACCATGACTATGTGTGCGGGGGTCATAAGGCGATGCAGCACGAAAAATATACATCCAAAGTGTACTTTTGGCCGCGAGGAGTAAAAAGATGTACGTAGAGATAAAAAAAGTCTGAAAGCGTCACTAGTCCGGACCCACAGCTGGGGTGTCATCGAGGTGTTATGAGATTTTTATAAGTGTAAAGGAAACTTTTTAATATATTTAAATTATATTATATATAGTTAAGTATTATATGTTAATTGCAGAGTACATGCAGGATGTTCTAGAAAAAACCAATAAGCCATGTGAGTTGCAGCAGGAACCATACGACCGAAGAAAACCTTATCATACAATCGATTTTCTACAAAGTGATTTATCACCTAACTCTTTTCACAAAAAAGATTAAGTGATAAGTAAATGTCTTTGCATATTCTCCTCTTCCGAACATGGAAGAGGTGAATATGCAAGGAAGTCTGGAAAACTAATACGCCACAAAAGCAAAGCAGTCAGAAAAGACAAGAAAAGGGAAAAGTGCAGAGGAATGAGGAACTAAAAAGAGATTAAAACCACGAAAGAGAATCTGAAAAATCAGAGAAAATCGATTTTCATCGATCTAAAGTAGACCTGAATGGTATAAAATATTTGAAAAGAGTAGTCCTGAGTTTGAGATGTGTGAAGAGTTGCCGCGACATGTAAAGATTTCCATAAAGTGCTGCAGTCAAATATCACGAGTACCTGTACACGGGACTAATATATATTTTTCCCCCTGGCCTTGTACATCTGATTGTTTCTGTTATCAAAAAATATGTAAGTATTATGTTGAAATTCTTATACTATATTACACGGAAATTTTGAACTTATATCTACTGTTAAATGATAACATTACCGAGAGTTACAAGCAGAGCAAGACATAACCCGTAAGCGAAGTTCAGCTCACCCACTGCAGAAAGTTTCGAGAATTCATGAGTTCATCCGCACATTAAATTTTTTCTCTAACCCTTTCTGCCTAAAAGGTTAACAAATAAACTAACACAAAGCACTCCGGACTTCTAAATGTAATGCGATGAATATCTTACATAGAATATCACCAGTAGATAAAATGTGAGTTCTAGATTTCTTGGCAATGTTACACAATTTACATAGAGGAGATTCAGGAATATTAAAACAAGTAAGACAAGTTGCTGCGTTTGCAATGGAATTGCAGAGCTATGCATTTGAGCTTGATCCACATCTAACATGTTCCTCTCTTCCTCTAAAAGTGCATTAATACGGCAAAAGTACTCAAAGTAAATTTTTTAATTTTTTATGAGACTGACAATTGAGAGATACGTATGCATAATCTCTCCAAGAGAAAATTCAGTCTAGTTTAGATGTATACTATATGAATTCATAATTTAATATAAATAAGTTACATTAAACCCTAGGCGAAGGTCTAAAAGTGAAGAATTTTTGTTTCTTTGTTTACTTTAGGTTAGGAAAAAGACATTGCTTTGTCTCAAGGAATCACTTAAATTTCCTGTAATATCTTTCAATGGATGTTGAATAATAAATTAGGAAGCCAATCACATTCTCTAAAGCTATTTGAGAGCTTTGATTAATATTCCAATTTAACAATTTTGATTCTTGTAAAGAAATCTTATCAGCAAAAGTAAGTTCAGGTATAAGTGTTCAATGTCTTTGTTTTCAGACGACGCATCCGCAGAAAGAAACCTCCAGTTTACAAAGCATATAACGGGGCACTTAAGTTTAGACAAGGTAGATCCAGCCAAGTTTAATGCAGGTTACTAGATTGAAAGATAACTAAGATATCATGTATTGGAGCTCGAAACTGGAAGTTCCATGCGTGTTCAATGCTGCCAAGCAACCTATATGTTCGACCACAACCATACTAGACATCACCGGAGTTGCATGTATGTCCTCGTAACTCAGATCTGACTGGAAGTTACTTTTTCATCGTGCAAGTTATTTCCAGATCTTAATCGATTTTTTGTTATTTGAACTGACTTCTGATCCTATTACTTCGTTCGTGCTTGTTTTGATAAGGATTAAAGAATTTGTTCAAGTCTTTCTGGGATCTCATTGTAAGAATTCTGAATTCAGATCCTCGATGTTCGAGGGTAAATTGTTCGATGACCACCCAGTTCATTGTACCGATACGGTACTTCATCTTCGACTATATATCGGAGATGTCTTTTCAGAATAATCATAAAGTTATTACAGTGTTAGTAATTATATAATTTTCTGACAAGTATTGAATGCTTACGGTCATGCGGAGGTACGTAGTTTAGATTTTGTGTTAATTGCCCCACCGTACATGGTAATGGGACATTCAAACCTGAAGCTTACTACTTTACAATCATCGACGTAAATCTTTTCACACTGAGGAGACGTAAATGTACGTATCACCTCTAGAGATGATAACGAAAGTATTCATATCTTCTGAAGCGTTTAGGCGTGTTTATTTTCACGAAATTCATATGTTATATTATGATTCAATTTAGGGTTGAGAAATATACAAACTACAATTAACAGTTCGATAGAGAGATATCATAAATAAAGCAAAGATATATACACATTAAAGTTCAGTTTATATATATAGTTAGAGAGATATTAACAATAAAGCAGAGATTTAATTGTTCTCACTCTTAATATGTTTGTTGGATTTGACTTTATTCTTTTCAACTTTGCATTATTTGATTATAATTTTGATTAATAACAGAAGGTTTATCATTATGTGAAGATATTGCATTAAGACAATTAAAAGATAATGTAGATTGATAATATGTTATAACGGATCACGAAATAGATACATGACTTGCGGATATCATATACTTTTAACTTTTTGATGTTGTGGCATTTTGGTCTATTGAATCTGTTGTAGTCCGTCAAAGTTATGATCAAGTAACATAAACTTAAGAGGGTGAGATAAAGTCCGAAAAACGTAATAGAGTTGCAGACAAGAGTTTTCGTAAATAAAAATAATAGACATGAATGGGTGTGTAGGTGACATGCTTCATGGAACATTAACCTCCGGAGGTTTATGGTTGGAGTGTGGTTGGTATATAACAGAAAGGATTGTGAATATAAAGTTTTTTCTCTTTTGTATTTTAGAGTGGTTTTATGTATGGTACATCATCCTCTCAGTGGATGATCAGATAGAGATCTAATAAAGCATAATTGTTGTATGTAAACTTGACAAGCCATGACTTTTTAACAATATTTCTAGAAACGCAGTTCAGTTTTCAGATCTTTTCATAAAATAAATTAGATTTCGTTCTTCTTTTCTTTAAACGTGGTGGAGGTCATGGTCATAGTCATGACTTCTCCGTCCTAAACCACTTTTCGAGATAAAATCAGGAAGATATTATTGAATATTAAACTTATATGTATTAAAAAATATAAAATCTCTGTTACGAGGATATCTAATGGTTGAACCGCATTTCTAAAATTGTCATTTAACCGTTATAGTTTGTCAAATTAATATATAAAGATCATAGTTTATTAATTAATTATAATTTATCAAATGTCATGTCTGATAATCTACTATGGATGATATATCCAACATAAATACAAAAGAGGAAAGATTTATATTTCCAGAATCCCATGAGAATCCCTTATATTTAGAGAGAGCCAACCATGAGAATGCATTCTCAGTTTTAAAGTCACCTCGAGGTGAATATGCATCCCAAGTTCTTTGCGTAAGAACGTGTATAAGAAGACAAGAACTGAAATAAAGAGAAAATTTCATTGTGAAGGTTGGCGCGGTGTCTTTTTTTATTATAGCTCTTGTTCTTTCCAAAAGAAATATATATCTTGAGGAGTCATGCATGCTATAATAGAATCTCTTTGATATTGTCTATGAAGGATGCAAATCTTCTCCCTTCCTTGCATATATATTCATCTCCTCCCTCTTTCGGTGGATGCGGCACAATAGATAAATTAAATATTGAACTAAAAATGACAGGTTGCAGGAGCCTCCCACATATGTACGTGTAGAAATTAGATCCTCGCACTCCCTTTACGGGTTATAGTTTGGTGTTCTTGCATTTTCAGTACACCTTGTCACCTTCTGAGCACATTGCTTGCATAAGTTAAAAATGTTCCAGCCACCCGAACCGACCAAACACATATGACGTCCGGACCATTTTCTTCTCGACTCGATATGTCAAAAATCAAACAGGAAGCGGCAACCAACCTAAGAAACCAATATTCTCACTTCCACGGAAGTCCACACAATTCTCCAGCTGAATAATATATATATGCATGAAAGTAAAGAAAGTACCCCAAGAGCAAGCAACAACCAACCACCTCTAAAGATTAATGCTCGCCTTTGGCGGAAGTCTTTTTCTTTGATCCGGGACTCACTTTGGATCCATATTTGTCCATGAAGTATGCAAATAAACTTCAGAGATCTTTGTATTTTCCCCTTAACATAGAAAAATATATATACATCATAATTTTATACTAGAATAATAAAGAATATTAAATGTTAAGATAATCAAGAGTTAAACTTAACCCATACCACAGCGCATGAAGACGCATTTCTAGGACTACAAGACCGGGAGTTCCAAACCGAATAAACATTTATCTTTTGGTCTATATTAAGGCCAGATTGGAAAGGTTAGATAATAAATTAATAGCACAAATTATTATGCATGCTTAAAGGTAAAGCGAAATACACGTCGAAGTGAAAAGATTACTTTCCAACCTAGAACGAAGAGCATTAGCTATTCCACCGAATTCTTAGGTTTTTCCTTTACCACTTTTACAGTATTATAGTTTAAGGTAGTGATTTTAACACCCTAAAAATAGTTTATGTTTAGCCGAGAGTGACTTACGCTTGACCAAAACTCACTTAACCGAATGTTCGGTCCATAGTGTGGGGTTAGAGTGTTTAAACCACCGCAAACATATTAAGAAATATTGAAAAACTAATTAAAAAAGACTTGAAAATGTTTTATGTATAACATAAAGATCCGTCGGGTGTGATTTGGCTCACGTAATCTATCATTCGGGGCTGTGGTCGAGGAAGCAATGGTTTATGTGAGAAAAGCCAAAATAAACAGAGATTTGTGTAGTTTAAACCCCGAGTATAGTTTTAAACCATGAAAGAAAATAGTATATTTTCTTCATAGTGTACTTTGAGTTTGAAGAATATATTATTTTATGTTCTCCATGTAAACATTTCTTTGTCGATACTAAGTAGTTTGTTTTGAGATAAGTCATAATTGCAAAGTTAAAGAATAGATCTAATTTGATTTTATATTTTAGAGATTCCAAGTTGAGATGAATACTTAGTCACCAGAAACATTTTCTGTATAACGATTAAAGTTCTCAGTTCTCTGAAACCAAAATCGGCTAAATAAAGTCTTCTGGGTTACCCGGAGCACTTGTGTCATACTCGGGGTTTAAACGTTTTCTAGGTTCTTTTACTATTCGCTTCATTATCATGGTTCATGTGGATTTAAATAACATCATTTCGAATCAGTGCACTTTCTAGTAGTACATCACGAGAAACACAATATGAAGTTTCTCTGGACCTCTATACTAGTTAGGAAAACATGTGAATTATAGTAGGACTCCTGAATGTAGACTTCCCTTATCAACTGTATTCTTTTCTATTCCTTATCCAGAAGCCTTGCTCATCAGAACTCTGCTACCAAGTACACTATGGTTCCAACAATCTGCACTCATCTAACTTTACTGTTTTCCCAGCACAATGAAAAATAGTTACGACAGACCTGAGAAGTATCTTCGAGCCAGCAAGAGAAATATTTTGGATTCATCAAATCGTGACGCTGAAAAAGCTCAGAACTCAACCAAATCATATGTTCTCAAACAGGTATGTTAATATGCATCAAAAGTGCACTTGTACTCCAACGGAAGAAAAAGACAACGTTTAAACATTTCAAATAATCATTGGTAATTGATTGACAACTTCCTTCAAAATAGTTTAGTGAAAGATACAGTTTATCAAAGCGTAGAGTTACAAGGAAGAGTGGTGCTCTACTTGATTTTTTGTGACATGTGACAGACGTTTTCTATCATTATTTTACTAAATTTAAATCATTAAAATTAGAACACTTGGTAAACTTGATTACACATGGTCACTTAAGTTACACAAAATCCATAAGTAATTCACTCAAATAAAACCGTGCCTCATATAAATACCTGTGCCTCGGAACACTAAAAATATTTTAACTTTTAAGTTCTAAATTATAACCAAACCCTTCCAAGAAAAAAAATTAGGATATAAATTAAAACTCTTTGCATATTCCCCTCTTCCCAACTTGGAAAAAGTGAATATACAAGAAAGTCTCCGAGGATGAAAACTTAAGAAGTGAAAGGTTTAGATTGTGCTAGTTCAAGCTTCAAAATAGCTCAAATCCTAAACTGCCTTTTACGACCAACCAAAATACATGTTTCGGCTTGAAAGTGCTGGTAATATGCTCCATGTATAGTGGTAAGTAAATGCGTGGGAAGCACACAACTACATGTCAGTTTATTGCTATTGTCCTTTAGTGAGTAAATATGCAAACATACGCAAGTGAGAGATGGATAAATATGTTTCCCGCAGATACATCCGCTAATCTACCGATGCAGAATAATTTATTCTGCATCGGTTAGATTAGCTCGCAATTAACTCGCAGTTAACAAAATATTGCTACTGGGTCATTCAAACCCGGAAACGTAAACTTCACTACGGAGTTACGCCCAGCCCCGTAATCCAGACCTGATGTGGTTTTACGGAAGAGAGTAACTTGGTTTAAGAGGTCTCTGTAGTCCATCTTTACATTTACGAACAGTGTTATCTCTTTTGAATATAGTCGCAAATCTGTAAAGTATAATTTTATTACAGATAAATTTTAAATCAACTGGATCTTAAACAAAGATCATAAATACTATTTAGGCGACATAGAACTAATATTGTTCAAAATTCAGGTTGCTTCTTCCAACTCACATTCGCACGAAAAGTTTATCAAACCACATAAAAATTTTATCACATCTATTAAGTTCAAATCCGTATCTAAAATAAGCATAGTGCGGAACTCTAACCACGCCGTTCTGTGTTATTGTAAAAAAACCACAGTGCGGAACATTCGTTACAACATTTTGTGCTGTGGTTTTGCTGTGCTATGCGCAGCACAGCGAAATGTGACTATAGCATTCCGTTGTAATACAAAGTGGACTGCTTTCCGATGTACAGTATTCTATCAGGACGAGGTGAATAATTTGTTTTTTTGTTTTTTGTTTCTTTTTTGTTTAATGATAAACCGCAGAAGACAATTGTTGATGTTCTGCACGTCCTAAAGTACACTTGCGTTCATTCAAATTTGGAATAGATCGTGATACCTTGACGTGCATTTATTACTGTGTGTCAGATTACAGGCATAGAAATATTACGGGAGTACATCAGAAGATGTAAATACTTTCGTTATCATCTCTAGAGGTGATACGAAACATTTACGTCTCGTCACTGTGAAAAGATTTACGTCGATGATTGTAAAGTAGTAAACCTCAGGTTTGAATGTCCCTATTACCATGTACGGCGGGGCAATTAACACAAAATCTAATTACGTACCTCCGCATGACCGTAAGCATTCAATGCTTGTCAGAAAATTATATAATTTCTAACACTGTAATAACTTTATGCTTATTCTGAAAAGACTTCTCCGATATATAGTCGAAGATGAAGTACCGTATCGGTACAATGAACGGGGTGGTCATCGAACAATTTACCCTCGAACATCGAGAATCTGAATTCTGAATTCCACCAATGAGATCCCAGAGAAACTTGAACAAAATCTTTAATCCTTATCAAAACAAACACGAACGAAGTAATAGGATCAGAAGTCAGTTCAAATAACAAAAGATTGATTAAGATCTGGAAATAACTTGCACTATGAAAAAGCAACTGCCCGTCAGATCTGAGTTACGAGGACATACAACTCCGGTGATGTTTAGGATGGTTGTGGTCGAACATATAGGTTGCTTGGCAGCATTGAACACGCATGGAACTTCCAGTTTCGAGCTCCAATACATGATATCTTAGTTATCTTTCAATCTAGTAACCTGCATTAAACTTGGCTGGATCTACCTTGTCTAAACTTAAGTGCCCCGTTATATGCTTTGTAAACTGGAGGTTTCTTTCTGCGGATGCGTCGTCTGAAAACAAAGACATTGAACACTTATACCTGAACTTACTTTTGCTGATAAGATTTCTTTGCAAGAATCAAATTTGTTAAATTGGAATATTAATCAAAGCTCTCAAATAGCTTTAGAGAATGTGATTGACTTCATAATTTATTATTCAACATCCATTCAGAGATATTACAGGAAATTTAAGTGATTCCTTGAGACAAAGCAATGTCTTTTTCCTAACCTAAAGTAAACAAAGAAACAAAAATTCTTCACTTTTAGACCTTCACCTAGGGTTTAATGTAACATATTTATATTAAATTATGAATTCATATAGTATACATCTAAACTAGTCTGAATTTTCTCTTGGAGAGATTATGCATACGTATCTCTCGATTGTCAATCTCATAAAAAATAAAAAAATATTTACTTTGAGTACTTTTATCGTATTAAATAACTTTTAGAGGAAGAGAGGAACATGTTAGATTTGGATCAATCTCAAATGCATAGCTCTGCAATTCCATTGCAAACGTAGCAACTTGTCTTACTTGTTTTAATATTCCTGAATCTCCTCTTGTTTTAATATTCCTGAATCTCCTCTATGTAAATTGTGTAACATTGCCAAGAAATCTATAACTCACATTTTATGTACTGGTGATATTCTATCTAAGATATTCATCGCATTACATTTAGAAGTCCAGAGTGCTTTGTGTTAGTTTATTTCTTAACCTTTCAGGCCGGAAGGGTTAGAGAAAAAATTAATGTACGATGAATTCAATAAATTCTCGAAACTTTCTGCAGTGTGTGAGCTGAACTTTGCTTATGGGTTATGTCTTGCTCTGCTTGTAACTCTCGGTAATGTTATCATTTAACAGTTAGATATGAATTCGAAATTTCAGTATAATATAGTATAAGAATTTCAACATAATACTTACATATTTTCTTATAACAAAAAATGCTAAACAATCAGATGTACAAGGCCATGGGGGAAAATATATATTAGTCCCGTGCACAGCTACTCGTGATATTTGACTGCAGCACTTTAATGGAAATGTTTACATGTCGCGGCAACTCTTCACACATCCCGAACTCAGGACAACTCTTTCCAAATACTTTATACCATTCAGGTCTACTTTAGATAGATGAAAATCGATTTTCTCTGATCTTCTCTAATTGTTCAGATTCTCTTTCGTGGTTTTCTATTTTGACTTGTTTTTGGTTCTCCATTCCTTCGCACTTTTCCCTTTTCTTGTCTCTTCTGATCGCTTTGCTTTGTGTTTTTTGCGTCTTAGTTTTCCAGACTTTCTTGCATATTCACCTCTTTCATTATTCAGAGCACCTGCATATTTAATACCTAACCTTTTCCGCAAGAAGGGTTTGGTATTAAATTAACATCAGAGTATATTAACGTACTAACGAGTGTGGACTCTCGGACTTGTACCTTCTGAAGCGTAACATTGAGGATAATACTTATGGGTTATCTCTTACCCTTCCCGTGTTTCCAGACATGGGTAACAGATAACATTACAAAATATTTTAATTCTTTATATATAGTTAATATATATTTTTTACTTAACACCTATATATATTCCTGATATCATTAAGCGAGCAAACCAGCCGAGCAGCATGGACATTCATTGTCGAAAAGTGAGGATTCCTGCGGCTGTCACATGAGTCGTTATCTCTCCAGGAGGTTGTGAGTTGAAATCTATCCGGAGAGATAAGAGAATATGCATGCTCTTTGAAGTTTTGTCCAGAGAGGCGCGTCCGGATAAGCGGCAGAGGCGGTAAAAATTCGGGGTTCTGGTTCGGTGCTGATGCTGATGCCTTGTTAAGAGAGCATGCATTTAGTTAGTGCCTGCCGTTCTTTTCGGGTAATCTGAACTTCTGAGAATTTGTGTTCTTTTTTTGTTATCAGATAATTATATAAATGTTAAATAATATATGTATATTAAGTAGATGCAGATAATTAAAATACTCTATGGACATTATTTGTTAGCACATGTCTGGAAACACGAAAAGAGTAGACAAAAACCCATAAGTGTAGTCTTGATCCTCGCACTTCAGAAGGTACAAGTCGGGCACTATATTCATGAATATCTACTTTTAATCATGTATTTAATTTAATACCTAACCCTTTCGGCAAGAAAGCTTAGGTGTTAAATTAAACGGGCACGCATTTCCCCCTCTTCAGAACTCGGAAGAGGGTGACTATGCATGTCTTCAAAACTTTCGTGGTGGTAACTTCTAGTGCTTTGTTTTGTTATTTACAAAAATTCACATAATGAAGTTTATTTGTTCAAAAAAGGAACATCCTTACACTTTGTCATACAAATCATAAAAAGCATACTAATGATTTACTGTACTATACACCAAAAAGTGCCGTGTCATCCATTAAGTTCTGTAATTTATTGTGTTACAAATATGAAATCGAATATCTGGAAACAAAGGTGATGACAATAACGGTCTTATCTCGTGACACATGTATGATCCACCTCAACTGGAAGGTCTCCTGCAACTCCCAGTGAACAAGGCTGAGTCGTTATTACATTGAGCTACGACGGGGAAAAACCAAGAAAAAGGAGATCCATTGCAGTATAATTAAATTCATATATTCTAGAAAAACATTTATCCTCGATGTTCGAGGGTAAATTGTTCGATGACCACCCAGTTCATTGTACCGATATGGTACTTCATCTTCGACTATATATCGGAGATGTCTTCCCAGAATAATCATAAAATTATTAGTGTTAATAATTATATAATTTTCTGACAAGTATTGTATGCTTACGATCATGCGGAGGTACGTAATTTGGTTTTGCGTTATCTGCCCCGCCATACATGGTAATAGGGACATTCAAACCTGAGGTTTACTACTTTACAGTCATCGACGTAAATCTTTTCACATTGACGAGACGTAAATATTACGTATCACCTCTAGAGATGATACAGAAAATATTTACGTCTTCTGATGTAACTCCCGTATTTATATATGCCTGTAATCTGATACATTAGTTAAGAGTAAATGCACGTCAAGATTTTGCCATCCATTCAGAATTTGAATGAACGCAAGTTCACTTTTGGGACGTGCAGAACGTCAACAACTGTCTTCTCTGCGCTTAATCATTAAATGAAAAATAAAATAAAAATATTCATTCAAATATCATTCTGCCTCGTAAAAATACTGAACATCAGAAAGCAGTCCACGTTGTATTACAATGGAATGCTATAGTCACATTTTGCTGTGCTACGTATAGCACAAACACACAAAATAACATTTTGTGTTGTGCTTTTGTAGTACAGCGTAGAACGTTGTAACGAATGTTCGGCAATGTGGTTCTTTTACAATAGCATGGAACGTCATGGTTAGAGTTCCATGCTATGCATATTTTAAGTACGATTGAATTTAACGGATATGATAGAATTTTTATGTGGTCTAATAAACTTTTCGTGCGAATGTGAGTTGGAACAAGCAACCTGAATTTTGAACAATATTAGTACTATTTCATGTGAATAGTATATATGATCTTTGTTTAAAACTCCGTTGAATTAAGTTTATCTCTAATAAAAATATGCTTTACGGATTTATGACTAGATTCAAAAGAGATAACGCTGTTCATAAATGTAAGGATGGACTACAGAGACCTCTCAAACCAAGTTACTCTCTTCTGTAAAACCACATCAGGTCTGGATTACGAGGTTGGACGTAACTCCATAGTGAAGTTTACGTTTTTGGGTTTGAGTGACCCTAATAGCAAAATCTTGTTAACTGCGAGTTAATTGCGAGCTAAATAGCCGATGCAGAATAAACGAGATGTATCTGCGGGAAACATATTTATCCACCTCTCACTTGCGTATATTTGCATGTTTACTCACTGACAATAGTAATAAACTGACATGTAGTTGTGTGCTTGCCACACAGTTACTTACCACTGTAAATAAAGCATATTACCAGCACTTTCAAGCGCAAACATATATTTTGGTTGGTCGCAAAAGGCAGTTTAGAGTGTTTGAGCTATTTTGAAACTTGAACTAGCACAATCTAAACGTTTCACTTCTTAAGTTTCCGTCCTCTGATACTTCTTTGCATATTCGCTTCTTCCAAGTTCTGAAGAGGGGAATATGCAAAGAGTTTTAATTTATGTTTTAATTTTTTTCTTAGAAATATTTGGTTATAAATTAAAACTTAAAACTTAAAATATTTTTAGTCTTCCGAGGCACAGGTATTTATAGGAGGCACATGTTCTATCTAAGTGAATTATTTATGGATTTTGTGTAACTCAAGTGACCATGTGTAATCAAGTTTACCAAATGCGATAAGTACGATTGAACTTAACGGATATGATAGACTTTTTATGTGGTCTGATAAACTTTTCGTGCGAATGTGAGTTGGAACAAGAAACCTGAATTTTGAACAATATTAGTACTATGTCATGTGAATAGTATTTATGATCTTTGTTTAAAACTCAGTTGAATTAAGTTTATCTCTAATAAAGATATACTTTACGGATTTATGACTAGATTCAAAAGAGATAACGCTGTTCGTAAATGTAAAGATGGACTACAGAGACCTCTCAAACCAAGTTACTCTCTTCTGTAAAACCACATCAGGTCTGGATTACGAGGTTGTACGTAACTCCATAGTGAAGTTTACATTTTTGGGTTTGAGTGACCTAATAGCAAAATCTTGTTAACTGCGAGCTAATCGGACGATGTAGAATCAATGAGATGTATCTGCAGGAAACATATTTATCCACCTCTCATTTGCATATATTTGCATATTTACTCACTAAAGGACAACTTGCTCGTTCTAGTTGACAACTATTCGATTTCCAAGGACTGTACTTAACCATCGAGCATTCTTTGTAAGACCGCACCAAGCATGCACAATCGCGGGACAAGTATGAGAGATTATACATATCGTGATTTTTATTGTTCCAGACAGTCTACTCCTCTGTGACGAATTCGGAAAGGACAAGATAGATTCTCAGTACCAGCTTCTACCATCACGTTGCTGCTACGATAACAATGTAATCCACTACTCAAATATCGAGCACGTTCACCACAAGCACCATTTATGCTAACTCGATGATTTCTTGCAATGCCGACTCCAAAAGGTTCACCTTTCTCTGTACCGGATGCACTTGACGGATCAACCTCCCTTTGTTTTCTTCGACGTTGCGTGAACTCTTGAAATGATCGACCATTTTTCTCAGTGGAACTTCCAAAGGATTTTGAGACTAGTTTCAGTTCTCTGGTGAATTTTGATTCGCATGGCTGCTCGGTATCTGCAAACTCGTACTTTGTAGTCTGTGTTTGATTTGATTTTCTAGCATACTCGACCCAAGACAACACACAGAGAAGACATCGAGTAGTCGAATTCTTCGAAGGAGGTAAAACATTTGTCCAACTTAATTCGCACCGTGGCTTTCCTCACGTCTTCTCATGAACGACCTCTCATATCGATGAAAGGTCGATGCCCTTGCTTTCTGAATGTATGTCTCCATGCATCAAAAATGTTTTCACTCTCCGTAATAGTGCCAACACGTCCTTCACGTAATGCAAAAGAAATGTCTTCGGTAGGAAAGTAAATGTCATCAATATCTCATGCTTCTGATGTCTCAACGGTATCCATGTCTAATCTCCAAAATGTAGACTCCAGTCAGCCGCTTGTTCCTTCAAGTCGCTCAGTAGTGAGAATGAAACCAGCTTTGCTCGCTCGCTCCTGCAAGTTCACAGTACTTCAAATTTTGACGCAGATGTTCTCACTATCTTGCTTCTTGACTCTCCTTCAGTCCTCAAGACTACAGTTCCTCGCTCCTTCAAGTCGCTTAGTCGTGAAAACTAAAGCTGCTCGCTCAATGCTCTCGGTCGCTCGAGCTTGCAAGTTCATAGTAGCATTCGAAATTCAGACCACCATGGCTCTCTTCCTTTCGAGCCTGCAAGTTCACAGTGCAAGTACAATTCAAAATTCTGACCACCGTGTTCTCTCGATCTCAACTCCTCTTCCATGTTCGTAGCGTTCTATACTTTTGCTGTTCTTGCACCTCCCGTTCCCGCTGTCTGCTTGGAGCTGGCCAACTAAGCTTGTGAACTCCAACATGGAAGGTCGAATCTGACATGGTGGTAGACTATGGACTGTGGCCGGTAAGGGGTCTGATCAAGTCTACGATATGGTGCAAGGGGTTGGTCAAGTCCAAAAGATGGCGCACGGGGCTAGTCAAGTATTTTTCTGGACAAATGTAAGAAATAAGAGTTTCTCAGTCCTCGTCCCTAGGCTACATGTTAACTTTATCAGTATTATTATTACCTTACTGATATATTATTATTAAAATAATAATATATCATTATTATCCTTTCGTCATACAAACCAATTCATCAGGGACACGACATCAGTTATTATCAATAGAGTAAACTCTGAGTCCTTAAGGCATCCGAATCTGTCACTCACGAGGGAGCCCATCCAAGTTCTTGGAAATCGCAACAAATCTATTTATTCTCACAGTAGAATTTAGTTCAAAGCAACATCTATATTTTATCCACTATGTTGTTCATATCCTTCCTCGCGGCCTTTTACAATGAAGGAAGAGGGTGCAGTGTAAATTTAAATATACAATTTTACTGCTCTTTTACTGGAGCGCAATGAAAATTTTAGTCCTCACGGCCTTGTACAAGAAAGAAGGGGGGTGCAATGTAAATTTTAAATTTTAATCCGTGCTTGCTTAACAGTGAAAGAAGAGGAGGTTCAGTTTACAGCTAAAATTTTAATCCGCATCAAAATCTAAATTTAAATATCCAAATTTAAAGAGCTAAATTTCAATGACTATATTTAAAAAATCTAATTTAAACTTCTCTTAGGTCAACGATGGCTTCTAAATAGCAGAAAAATCCATAAATGCAATGACTATCCTTGAATGTATTGAATTATAAGTCAAATCTTATTTACAAATGAAGTCTATCATTAAGACTAATTTAGACCTAACCCTTCCTAAGAAAAGGGTTAGCTCAAAATTACGCCCATGTACACTTCTAAGTATACATGGGTGAATATGCAATCTCTCAAAGACTATATGAAGCCTTCACGGTTTTGACTCAACTTTATAGAAGGTTTTATTTTTTTACTTTTAAGAACTCTTTTCGCCAAGTAGCTTCTGCTCTTAGGGCATCGTTACCCGGAGTCACTGGAACGCTATTAGAGGTGTCAAAGTTACAACAAAAATATTTTTTAATGAAGGAGAAAGAAAAATCATAAAATCACCATATATGACTTTGTATAGAAACGTGATTCATTCCAAGTCGCACTTGTGACTGGACACCACGATCTCTTTAATGATTTTTTTCAGTTTTGACACTTATGATAACTACTCAGAGCACTAGATACTCCACTGCAAAAAAGAAGGAGCAAAATGAGTCAATAATCGTTAAGGAAACATCCACCAAGGTCTGGTCAAAATTGTAACTCTTTCTTGCTATCGTGTTGTGGACCGGGTCATACCTGAAAATCAAATTTTGATGCTTAGCATTATCATTCCAAAGACGATCATATGACTAAAATGAACTTTTTAACAGAACTTTGGATTTTCACTTTCATTGCATCAGTTGGTAAAGCTTTTTGTTAGCTTTCCATGGGCACTTCACATGTTGTATTTGGACGTTTAATGATGAAGTTACGAAGCTCGAAAGATGGGAAAATCAAGCTAAGCCTTAGCTTACTGATGATGACTAGGTATTTATGGTTCTTGGCCAAGGACGCAAAGGGACTACTTGATCATTATCTAAACAAAAATCACGTACTGTGAATTGAAGTAAGGGGGTAGCTTAAGGGGTTAGCTTGTATCCACGATCTACCGACGGATGGTTTGGGAGATTGGGAAGTCCAATGCAAGCGCCAAAGGTGTACATGCTATGCACTGGTTAAGATGGTCAGTGAACAAACGGATCGTGGTGTGTGTTCTATAAGAAATTGAGACGTAGACAAGAAAATTTGGAGTGCTTCAGTGACATGCGAAGGAGAGTTGTTCTGGAATCCAAACTTGTTGTTCCTTGGATCCATTGAAATCGGAAGGAACATTGAGTTCTGCAGGAAATTGAAGACGATACAAACTTTTATCGAGCGGTTTGAGAGTTCTGGATGAAATTGATTCACAGAGAAACGTTTACGTCAAGTTTCTATTCGCATACGATCTGAAGTTGGGTTGTTCTTCGCGATCGGTGAGTCAAGTTCTTTGTTCTTGATGCATCAACGTGATCAAGGAGTCCTTGTCTACACATAGGAGAATATTTTACGTAGATCATACTGTTGTGTGGGATGAGTGAAGTTGAGTCACAAGAAAATGATTTATGTCAATTTTTTGCTTCTTGCGATCTTTCTTGTGTGGTTTTGCGAAGGAAACTCCAGATGACTTGTTTGGAATCTCATTGGGTTAAGAGTAGTCAAATATATCTACAAGAAAAGACGGATCTTAGATCAAACGGTCCGTTCGTAGTTGTAAGTGGTTTTAAGTCGCAAGAAAGTTTTGGAGGTTCGGTCATCTATGATAAAAAATTTAGAGATATCTCGGCTGTCGAGGGTCAGATTTGAAAGGTCCTAGAGCTAACAGAGTCAAGAAGGAAGATCATGTCGATCTCTAAAGATCGTTTGACAAAAGAAGAAAGTTCTCAGATAGATCTTCTTCAGTTCATTCGTTACGGTTTTTGTCTTTTTTGGATTCGTTAGAGTTCTAGTTGGTTGTATACGGCTTGTGGTAGCTAGCTTTAGCTAGAGGCTTGTACATGGATGTTATTTGAATATGGGTTTGAATCCTACGGTATTGGTGCAAAGCTTTTTGTTAACAAAGGATATTTTCTTTACTTTGAGTTATGTTTTGGCAGCTTTGGGTCTTGGTTGAGATTCAGAGACTTGTCTTAGGAAGTTGGTTGCATATTACAAATCACTCATATTTGTTTTACAATTTTGGTGTTCTTAGAGAGAAAAAAACAAGAGTATATATAAAGTGAGAGATGATATATCTAGCAAAGCTCGTTCTCGTGATTGTTTTTCTCTTTCTTGTCTCTGTTCAACACATGATATCTCCACAACCAATAACCTCACATTTTTCTCGACAACCTTCACGTAAAATCTGACACGATATCACAGGTGTAGAATTTTTCAAAAAGATTTTAACTTTTACACCTCTGTTATAAGATAAAAGATAAAGAGATTCCTCGCTGTATACACTAAGCAAACTCTATGTTAGTACCAAGAAGTTGAGAGTGAACATAAGACTTTAAATTAGAGTTTTCTATAGTGTTGTATTATTCCTATATACCTTGAGAATTTATAGTGTGTCGTTATAAGGTGTGTTTGTTTGTTGTTGATTTAAAAATAAACATAATTATCTTCTCACGGTGGGGAGATTTACTAGACACCACGAACCCTTCCTTTCTTCAATCTTCACTCTTGATATTTAGGGTATGGGTTACCCAAACTCTTCACTTTTTGACGTGTCTACGGACGTGAAATGTGGACCTCTGGATTACCTAAAGCAAACTGCACCTCTTCATAACTTATCAGTTCCTATTGCACCTCCATGAGCATTGTATGCTTTCATCAACCAAGTAAACATAGGATAAGCTGAATCACCCACAATGTATGATCGCACTTCATGTTATTCTCTAATTAGAGTAGGTAGATTGAGAGATTGATTGGTAAGAGCTAATCTGTTCGTCGTTTTATTATACAGGGATCGGCATAAGTGAATTACATCATGCGTCTCAGATATAAAGATCAGCATCATCTGTAACTTGCAAGAGTATACAATGAAACTTCTTATGTGATCAATATTTAACTGGTTGATGATACCATTCAGACTTCCTTTGGAGAGGAATGTACGTACCATAAACAGCTCAATAAGTCACTCTGAAACTTCTCCGTAACAGATATGAGTTTTTCTCCATAAGATATTTGAACGAATAAACTGTATATCTCTTCTCTGGATCGACATAAATATACATGTCAATGTGATTTATTTATGAATAGTAGACATATTTGCAGCATATTTGTCATTCAGTGATTTCAATCCTTCGTTAAATGCAAGTTTGTTAATTATAACTGCTAAAGCTTTCTCCTTCTCCATCATTTGCCATGCACCAAGAAACTCAGGTAAGGAGACCAGAAAGGATCAATGATCTATAACAAAGTCTCAAACTGTCACTGTTCATCTTGTAGTTAGCTCTCCATTCTTGATCTAAGTATCTTAGATTATATGATCATACTGGAGATGCATCACACTCCACCAACTTCCATTTCTGGGTGCTACACGTCACTCTTTGTCTACTACATAAAACTCATAACAGTACAAGACGAGTTGAAGTAATTGACCTTGTCCCGACCAATTTGGACCAGACTTTGGACTTGGATAAGTCAAAACGCTACTTCTCTACTAAGTTGAGAATATTGAATGAGTGAAATCATAGAATTCAAAAAACCATAACTACCTTAGTTCGGAAGACCACATGAGACGAGAGAAGGTCTTATACAGAACAATCGGAAGTTAGATTTACCAAAAATCTATATTGACTTGTAGGTTAATGAAGAACAAAACGAACAAAACAAGACATTTTATTTTTTTATCAGAAATGGTAAAACTCACTATCATAAGTTTTCCATACACTAGTTGACCGAGAACAACCGGTAATATATCTCCAAGAAACCAACTCGTTTAAAAATCCGTTCGTAACTTAATGATATCATCCGACCGGTGGCCGGTGGACTTCCGAGATCGTCCGGCGTCACAACATGTGAATGCCCCATGATCAGGGTCCCCACAAGCCAGACGGGGTTTATTTAAGTTTTTATAGCCCTTCAAGTTTTTTAGCCCAATTGACTTATCTCAGGTTTGTTAGAATATTGTACAAGTATGAAACCTCTTTTGCAGTAACCAGTTCAAGTTATTAGGTGGTGACTTTTCGAAAGGTCACCAAGACCAAGACCAAGAGTATATTATCCAGGCCCAAGGCCATTGTACATTGAGTAATCTATTTACTTGGTTCTGCCCACACTCCCTTGAGGAGCTCTCTCACACTCTCATACTGTCCTTATGTCGTGACTTAGAGTTTTGCCTTAGACTATTCTACTAGCAATCCATTTCCAACATGGTATCAGAGCTTTGCTTTGTTGATGCACTAGCACAATAGCATAAGCACTAGGTAGGTCTTCGACCCTTAGGTGAGAGCAGTTGGAGGACGCTTCAGCTGTTGTGAGAAGGACGCTTCACGCACTGAGATTATGTACCTTCGTAACAGAACTTCATCGTTCCAGCGATCAATCTGATACAGAATGTCTGCCCCCTTTGACACCAAAGGCTGGGCTAAGTTCGACGGCACATACTTCACGCTTTGGAAGCACAAGATAACCTTGCGGCTCAAGGCCCATGGCGTTCTTGATATCGTGGAAGGGAACGTGCAGAGATCACGTGCCACTACACCCGGAGGTATTGCGATACCCATCCCTCCTCCTGCTACCGGACCCGGTAGCATCGCAGATTGAGATCAGCGTGATGTTAATGCGCTCGCAGCGATCAACGAATGCTGCAAGAACAGTGTGGCAAGACATCTAATGTCCTGCACCACGTCGAACGATGCATGGTCCACCTTGACCAGACACTTTGCTGGTCAAGACATGGTGATCAAGATGCACTTAAGAGAGAAGTTGCGGGTTTTAAAGATGAAACCCAATGAGACTGTCACCCAGCATGTGAACAACTTCAAGTCTCTCATCCAGCAGATGACTTCAGCTGGATTGATAATTACCAACGAGGAGCAAGTCCTTGCGTTGATGGGCAGCATGCCCAACAACTACCATTTATTCTTGCAGGCGATGAGAACAAACCCAAATCTCTCGCTACAGGACCTCATCACCTTCCTCATCCAGGAGGAAACGATCGAGCGCAAGTTATCAATGAAACCATCTACTGCCTTATTTGCAAGATGCCGGCAAGGAGGACGCAATGACAACAACCGACGCAACAATGATGGCAATCGACAAGACGGTAATCAGCCACCGAAAAGACCGCCAGATCCTAACGAGAAATGTTTCCAGTGCAACATTGCCGGTGAGAGATCGTCAGTTGGCGGCCGTTGGCAGTTAAGGGCGGGTGAAAGGACTCGATCCGTGTGCGCGCAAGAGGAGACAAGCCAACAGGTGGCGTCCGTATGAGGAATGAGCCAAGAGGTGTGGAGGTAACGGGGGTAGAGGCCGCGCTCACAAGAATTGGACCTTCATTTTCTAAGTGTAGTATTTCTGAATTTTATGGAGTGACGAGGGCTTCGCTTGTGAGGGTGTGCTCCGAATTAGGGAGAGAAAAACTCCGTGAGTTACTTGAGTGAATTTTCTCTTGAGTGTGGATATTCTGTGAGACGGGGCTGGGCTTGGACCGTGGGAAACGGATCCTGCGCATATTGTGATTGAATAGTGAGGTGCTAGTCCGCTGGTTAGATTGCGGTCTAGCTCGCAAGCGCGGTTCTTATCTCTGGCTGGGGTAGTGTGTGGACTATTGGAATCCTACCAGCTGTAGCTACAAGCGTGGTTTGGTCAGCGACCAAAATTGAATTCCTGAGCATGTAGAGATCATCGACAATGGGACAAGGAGCCAGCACTTGTCCAAATCTGTCTTCTAGGTGACAGAATCCGTTGCCAATTAAGCACCAGCTGCCATTGGCATCAAATTGCAGAGCTGAGAATAAATTCTTCTGCAAGGCGGGTACATGGAGAACGTCACGTATGTACACATGCTCGCCGTTGAGATACCGGACCAGCAACGTGGATGGTGGTGTTGTCACCGAGTAGAATCGCATCATTCTCGATGTTCTCAGTAGAGACATGTGAGTATTCGACGAATTGTCATCGATTCTGTGCCATGTGGTGTGTGGCACCCGTGTCCACATACCAATTAGGATCAGCTGTCTGCACGATTGCAGATGAACATTGTGTCATCAGAACCCGCCGAGTGTTGTTGTTGTTGTTCTGAGAACGACGATTCTTGTTCTTGTTCTTGTGTTGATTACCAGCATTCGAGTTTTCGTTGCTGCTGCTGGGTATGTCCGGACACTCGGCGATGCGATGCTCATTGCCTGGCTCCTTCCTCACGCCCCTCGCAGAGCCCCTACCCTTCTCCATAAGTCTTTACCCCCCATCGCGATCCCCAGTCCACGGGAGGTCTTAATAGCCCTCGCAGACAGGGAGTCCCCTGTCAATGAGGACTCCCACGAGGTCCTCTAGGATATCACGCACCTCCCACGAGGCACTACCTCGTCGGGAGGCGCGCCTCCCGACGCAGGCCGTCAGGCAAGCGTGCCCCCACGCGGGCTACTAGCCCCCACATCAAACGGAGATGGGGATGAGGATGGAGATCCCATCTCCATCCATGCATGCTGCACCTCGCACGGGAGATCGTGCATCCCCGCTGCACGAAGATGCACGTACCATATCCCCGCCGCCGCGGAGATATGCTGACGGTCCCCCATCAAAAGTGTCGTCCCTGCAGCCCCGCACAGGAGATAACGCATCATTGCACGGCGGGGATACGTTAGATACGACAGTCCGTCCGGAGACCAGGGGGACTATCCTTTCAGCGGGGACACAGTCCCTCGAGGAGGGACGCATGGTCTTCTTGGCCCGCGTCCTTACAGACCTGACCCGGCCCGGCTTACAAGTTTCGACTCGACTTTTAACCAAGTTTTACCTTGGATTTTTCCTGAAACCTACACCTAGTAAATTCTGAGTTCTCCAGGTCGCGATCTCCTCCGCAACTACTAGAAGGCCTTCAGGGTTTTACATCTGGTAGTCGGACTCCTCCACCGACGCCACCTCGACCCTGCGCCCTTGTTACTACAACGGACGATCTCTCTACCTTGTGACATCAGCGACTCGGCCATATCAACCATCATCGAGTCCATGAGCTGAGCCACCGCAGGTATGTTATCGGCCTCTCCTCCTTCCCACTCTCTGAGGATATTTGTCCAGCTTGTGCACACGGAAAGCATGCACGCACTAAATTCTCACGTGCCAACTCCACTCGATCCACTCGTCCTCTGGCACTAGTCCATTCTGATATTAGTGGTCGCATCTCTCCTTGCACCTTTTCCGGCTATGAGTATTTCATCACCTTTATTGATGACTACTCGCGCTACACTGTCACTCGTCTTCTCTACTTTAAGAATGACTGTTTTGCTGCTTTCCGAGACTATCTCGCATTTGCTAAGCGCGCCACTGGTCAATCTCTTGTCACTTTGCGATCTGACAATGAGGGGGATATCGTTCAGCTGCTTTTTATCGTGAGCGCGGCATCCAGCGTCAATTCACAGTCCCTTACTCTCCTCAGCAGAATGACGTTGCTGAACGTAAGAACCGCAGCTTGCTTGATGTTGTCCGTTCTATGCTTTTCACTTCCAAGCTTATCAAGCCCTTCTGGGGTGAAGCAATCACTTGCGCTACCTTCCTCCAGAACTGGTGTCCTTCTAAGGCTATCCCATCTATGACCACACCTTATGAACTTTGGCACTCCTATGCCTCCACAACTCTTCGCCGACCCGATCTCTCTTTTCTACGCGTCTTTGGTTGTCGCGCTTTTTCCAAGGTCTCCGAGGTTGAGCGCACAAAGCTCGATGATCGCTCTCACGAGTGTATCTTCCTTGGCTATAGCGCTCAGAGTAAGGACTACCGTCTCCAAAGAAAATCTGACGATCATACCTTCACCTCTCGTGATGTCATCTTCGATGAGTCTTCTCCGACTCTCTCTCTCACATCTGCCCTCTCTGCTGATCTCTCACTCACTCAAGCATCTCCTGAGACCGACGTCCATTTTTACCATACTGTGCCCGCTCCTTCTGCTGGCCCAGCTTATGTTCAGTCCGTCTCTCCCGATTTCTCTTCAATGGGAGTTCCTCTGCCATCTCCTGCCGGTCCAGCTCCAACTCCATCCGCTAGTCTTGGATCTGGAGAAGGAGTCTTTAGCAGTCATGGCCTTGGCGGAGGAGTCACCAGCAGTACACAGTCCAGTGGGAGTAGTCGCCCTCCACGTTCTCACCCCTCAAGCCATCACTCTCTCCCTGCAGAGAACTTGAGCCCGTTGTCGTATTGTACATGGGTCTGTACAGTGAAAACTAGTTGCAAGGAGATCTTTTCTTTGTTGTGTAAAGGAAGCTGCCCTGCAGCTTAACAAGCTAGGCAGGAGCTAAGCTGGGGCCATGCTTGACAAGCTGCCCCCTAGCTTGGGTTGGAGTATCACCCCTAAGGGAGTCGAAAGACACCAGGATGTAAAGCACGACGAGGAGAGCGACCTCATGCTTCTAGTTTTGACAGAAAGTGTTTTAAGCAATAGTTAATACGAGTTTTAGGCTGTGAAATATGTGAAAGAGGGAAATCCGTCGATTCTGGCTCGAGACTCGAACTCAGAATCTGATAGCATGGGTGTGTAGGTGTTCCTGAATACTATAGTTTTGACTCCTTGTTCGTTAAAAACGGAGTTGTATAGAGAAGTTTGCACAGAAAAGGCTAGTAAAGACTTTGCAGGAAGATTTCTACAGTAAAAGCATATGTACAAGTTTTAAATCCTTTTAGAACGGAACTAGAGGCCATCCCAGTGATAGGACGCCTGCCTAGGAGGGAAGTGGTCTCAGGATCAATCCCTCCTGGCCTCTGGTTCCTATTCTGGCGTGTTGGCCTCCCGGATGGGAGTCTATGTTGGGTATTCAGCCATGTCCTGTATACCTAGGGGCGGGAGACCGGTATCTCCCTTAATCGTGGGCTTCCTGGCCTAAGCCTCCGCATGCCATCCTGAATATACTATGGGAGATACCTGGTGCGCATATGGGGGGGCTGTAAGCCCTGTGGGGCAGCCTCATAAGTGTTAGGGCTTCGGCCTACATTGGATGGCTTGTAGTATATTCAGGATGGCATCAAGAGCACAGGAAACTTTTGCTAAATAGTTAAATAATCATCGAGTAGGCTTGCGATGGGGAATGAGGTTATGTGAACCTTTATCAGTGTAGAGATAGAGTTTGTAGAGACAACTGCGAAACTTATATTAAAAAGGGGTCAACTTTGTAAAAAATGCTTTGTACGCATAAGGACAGCAAGGGGGCAGCTTAAGCTGGGGGCCTGCTTGTGATAAGCGACTGTGCTTATAAGGACAGCAGGGGGGCAGCTTAAGCTGGGCCCTTAGCTTTTAGGTTAAATACTTGCGACGGCTGAAGATCAAGGGGACTTCAAAACAGTTGGCAGAGGAGTTTTCTGAGTGAGTGGGGGCGGAAGGAGGAGAAAAGAGCAGAATTAGGGATTGAGGAGAGGAGACGCTGAGAAGCTTGGAGGCTGAGCAGGGATTGATTTTTCTGAGTAGAATTAGGGATTGAGGAGAGGAGACGCTGAGAAGCTTGGAGGATGAGCAGGGATTGATTTTTCTGACTAGAATTAGGGATTGAGGAGAGGAGACGCTGAGAAGCTTGGAGGCTGAGCAGGGATTGATTTTTCTGAGCAGAATTGAGTGGATTGAGGAGAGGAGACGCTGAGAAGCTTGGAGGCTGAGTGAGGATCGATTTTTCGGACAGAATTGATTAGAGTGAGCAGGGGAGATCGTGAGAGAGACAGGAAAGTGTTTTGGAGACAAGAACCTCATATGTTGCACAGTTTTGAGGTTTGGAGGTAGAATTGAACGGACAGGGCGGTCTATTTGAAGGGGATTGTTTTTGGTAAGGGTTTGGTTGTCGTGAGATCAAATTCCTTGGAATTTTCAGCTGAGACGGACTCAGGAGAGGAGGAGAGAGATATTTTCTTAAACAGTGAAGCAGTTGACACTGAAATAAAGCTATTTCTACTCCGGAGAGATCTATTTGTGTACCTGAGTGCGTGCTTGAGTGTTTGTTTTGCAATTGGTGGGCAGAAGAGGCTGTGTTTTGAGATTTCATCGTCAGCAGCGACATATTTTCCCTTCTGGTCATTTCTCTTTGGTCTATCACAGTCAGGAGGTTCGCCCTCCTCAAGAAAGACTCTCGCCACGACATCTGGTGCTTCCACTGAGATAAATTGGGGTGATTGATTGGAGAATTGACTAGATTGAGAGAGAAAATGGATCACAGTGCTGCTGTACAGGGTGTAGCTGCTGCTCAAGGTGCTCCTGTTCAAGGGACTCCTGTTCAGGAAGGAATTGGTTCTCAAGGAGGACCTACGGTGGTTCCAGCAACAACACAACCTGCTGTAGACACGTCTCAGATTCTTCAGGCGTTGGCTGCCTTGATTCAGCAGCAGCCTGCAATTGGGGGAGCTGAGCAGAAGTCCACAAGGGCATTACAAGCAATTGTAGGTCGATGTGGGCGATTTGATGGAAGAGATGTTACAAGGTACCTGCGGGAGTATGTGGGCGAGATGGAGTTAGTCAGGGCACCTGAAGTTGAGGTAATTCTAAGCTTTGAGTTGACTGTTGTCCCTGAACTGAGAGAGAAGGTTAGAAATTTACAGAGAAGACATTTAGGTGGGTGGACTCTGTTTGAACGTGCACTGAGAGAAGAATTTCTAGAAGAGGACTCTGAAAGAGTCACCAGAAGAACTCTCATGGATTGGATAGAGCGTCAGCCTGGACGTTCCATGGGATTGAATGAAGTGATCCGTGAATTTGAGAAGAGGTACTCTCAGCTTTCTGGTCTAGAGAGGTTGACGTTGGATGCTAGGAAGTCAGAGTTGTTCTTAGGGGCTCTGGATGAGTTCACAGCAGATAGGCTTTGTTTCATGTTGGCTGATCGAGGGGCTGAAGGGGGGGTTACATCTGATTGGAGGAGAGTAGAAGAAGCAGTATCCACCCTTGCTAGACAACGCCGTGGTAGGATGGTACTGCAGCCAGAGACCTTGCCAGAGCAGAGAGTAGCTCCTCATGTTCCTGTAGCTCCTCCTGCAATACCTCAAGCACCTATTGTGATTCCTCAAGCACCTATAGTGGTTCCCCAAGTGGTTCCTCAAGCGCCTGCAGTACCTATCCCAGTACAGAGAGGACCTAGACAGCAGCAGCGACCTGTTGAAAACCGAAATCAACATAACTTGATAGAAGAACTTGCTCAACAGTTGAGAGATTTGAGGGTTGAGATGGCAGACTTGAGGAGAGATCAACGACCTGTTGCACCAGGTGCCCGACCTGTAGGAGGGACCTTTACCAGGAGATGTATTTGGTGTGATAGTCCAGATCATCTCAGAGGAGACTGTCAAGACTTGGCGGTTGCCTTGCGAGAGGGCGTAGTCAACTATCAGAACAACAGGTTGTATCTAACCGCCACTGGGCAGCCTCTGAACACATATTTTGGAAGAGGAGGAATGAGGAGTTCTCTTCCAGCACTTACTGGTGCGAATACTACAGCGATGACTGCGGGTTCTGCGGAGGCTGATGTATATACTGGGAGAGTTGAGGTGCGCTCTAATCCAACTATGGTTGAGCAGGCTGTTGAGGTTCCGGTTGAAATGATGAAGAGAGGTGCTGAAAGCATTAGGAGAGCTACTGGATGAAGAGACCCAGTAGATGCAACTTCTATTCGAGCGTTTTTAGAGACGAGTGGTGAACAAGATGCCATGATCGAAGACAAAAGAAGACGGGACGCTTCTGATTTAGATGCAGGAGTACCAGAGGACAGTGACCGTCGGAGGGTTACAAGGAGGAGAGCAGCGGAACCATCACCATCTGTACCAGCTGGAAGATTTCCTGCTGCAGAGGATATACCTTCTACCTCTACAGCTCCACCACCACCTGCAGTAGATCCTATGGAAGGTGTGCAGGATTTGCCACAGGAGACTACTGCTACAGATAGAGTACGGGGAAAGAGGTTTACAGCACAGGAGAAGGGGAAAGGTCCAGCTTACAAGTTAGCGGCAGACATCGAAACAACAACAGACTTGCGTGCTGTTCTAGAGCAACGCATTTTGGATGCTAGAGTTGAGTTTACTCTTCGTGAAGTGCTTGGTATCGCAAAGAGAGAGTTTCATGAGTTGATAATAGACATCATGAAGAGAAAGAGACAGGTATTGACTGAACAAGTAAGTAGTCAGATGGTTGGAGCAGTAGATGCTATTGGTGTGGATCAGTTCGGAGATGATAAGTATGAGGCATGGGTTGCTGGTCCTGCTGTTATTGAGAATGAAGATGAAGAGTTTGAAGAGGATGGGTCAGGCGCAGACAGCGATTTCAAGGAGAAGCACTGGGCAAGAGCGACAACAGAGACGCAAGTTCGGCTTGGAGGACTTTCTGAGCCAGTACCTGCACTTGTGGATCACGGGTCGGAGATCAACATCATTTCCAAGGAGGTGTATGAAAAAGACAGTGGCCAATCGAAAGGAATCATGGTTGGGTGCTTCGAGCTGCAAATAACCAAAAGGGTGAGTTATACGGAGCTTGTCCCAATATGCGTGTAAGGATTGGGGATGTAGAGGTTGATCAGCATTTCTTTGTACAGTCATCTGCCTCCTATCCTGTCATACTGGGCCAACCATACATCACCGCTGTTCGGATGGAGACAAAGGTGATGAACGATGTGTCTCATTATGCTAGAGTTCGGAGTCCTGATGACAAGTACTCAGTACAGTTTTTAACGGTTCGTTCAAGACATGAGCGGAACAGACAAACCCTTAGAGATTCTCAGACGAAGAGATGTAAGGTTTTTCGCAATCCACTCCTGTAGAGCGGGAAGACAGGGGTGTAGAACCTACTGTTGAGGTCCCGTCAGAGTTGGAAGCGAGACATGTACAAAGGTCTGGAGATAGGTGTGGTGTACAGAGTTGGCAGTCTGGATTGGTGATGTTTGAGGCAGATGGGTGGAGCCGATTTACAAGAGTTGAAGATATGGAGGAAAATACAAAAAGATGGATGGTGAAACAGGTATCAGGGTTGTGGCGTGTAGGAGTTCTATCTGAAGACGAAGTGGTTTCTGGTTTGTTTGAAGAGTTTATGTCTGTACAGTCAGCTATTGGTTGGTTAGACAATGTGAGTAGATTGATGGAGGGGAAAAATAATGTGGTGGTGATCCCTATCCACTCTCGATGCATATATAAGGAGATTGTTGCATACCTGCAGTTCTTTCCTCATCAGATGCAGAATAAAGAAGGGAGAGAAGCAAGTTGTTGGTGTGCACTCCCTCAGGAAGCAGACGTCCATGCGAAGTACAAATCTGTACTGAGAAAGGTAAGACCGGTAGCAGCTCAACTACCTGCTAACTCCCAGCAGCAAGTACAGTTAGTGGGGACTGAACCTATATTGCGTGATCATAGACGAGTAGGGCACCAGTTTACTGAGGAGACGTTGAAGGAGCTCCAGATAGGAGGGGGTGATTTCTTGACTGAGGTCGAGAAGACAGTGTTTGAACATATGATAGTGAAGCATGGTAAAGCATTCTCTTTTTCACCAGAGGAGATAGGTTGTGTGGACCCAAAGGTTATAACGCCTATGGTTATATTTACAATCCCTCATGTGCCTTGGGATCTGAAGCCAATCTCAGTTCCTCGTGCTTTGTTGCCTAAACTCATCGAGTTGTTGAAAGAGAAGGTACAGATGGGAATACTTGAGCCGTCCATGGGACCATATTCTAGCAGATGGTTCACTGTACCCAAGAAGTCAGGAGCTTTGCGTTTTATTCAAGACCTACAGCCTGCGAATAACGTAACCATTCGTAACGTTGGGACGGGCCCTGTGATTGAAGAGGTAGCAGAGGCATTTGCAGGGAGAGCTATCTATTCAATAGGAGATCTACATTCTGGTTATGATCAATTCCAGCTGGCTGTGGAGAGTAGGGATTTAACTACTATGCGTACGCCCCTGGGATTGATGCGGATGTGTACTCTTCCACAAGGAGCAACGAACTCGGTGGCTCATATGCAGAACGCGATGCATAAGGTACTAAGGGAGTTTGTGCCTGATGTTACAATTCCATTTCTAGACGATATTCCCATAAAGGGTTGTGCGGTTGAAGACAAGGATGAAGCAGTACTTGCGAATGGATGTAGAAGGTTTGTTGCGGATCATATCAAGGATGTAGAACGTATCTTGACTCGTCTGGAGGAGGTACATCTCACCCTGTCAGGAACTAAGTCCAAGTTTGGTGTGTCTGAGATTTTAGTGGTTGGACATCTGTGTGGCGCTTTTGGAAGACGATCGAACCCCGAGAAGGTTGAAGCTATAGCTAGGATGGCAGACTGTAAGAACATCACGGAGGTTCGACGCTTTCTAGGTGCTTGTGTATTTTATCGCTTATCCATTCCTCATTATGCTCATGTTGCTGAGCCTTTGTATGCATTATTGAGGAAGGGTAAGAGGTTTATATGGACCTCAGTCCATCGAGAAGCTATGAATAGGTTGAAGGAGGCTCTACAGTCTCCACCTGTTTTGAGAAGGGTAGACTATGGATGTGAGAGACCTGTCATTGTCACAGTAGATACTAGCCCAAAGGCGATTGGCTGGGCGATAGGTCAAGATGATGCGGATGGTATGCGGTTTACCTCTAGGTTTGGAGCTAGGATCCTGACAGACAGGCAACGAGATTATCCTCAGGTGAAGCGTGAATTATGGGGAGCGGTGACAGCGATGAAGACAGACCGTGAGTTTCTGATTGGTGCTCATGTAGTCCTAGAGACGGATTGTCTACCTCTACTAGGCATGATATCCAACTGTACCACGCCAGACATAGCAATGTTACGTTGGATTGCCTATATTAGAAGCTTGAATCCAGAGCTGAAGCATATAAAAAGAAAGGAGAATATGGTTGCAGATATGTTGTCAAGGGCTCGATTTGTGGATGAGGATGTCATGATTTCAGAAGCTGAGGAGGAAGAGAGACAGGATGCTCAGTGTCAGGTTAATCGACGGGCTACAAGCTTGGAGCCGTTGATGTTTAGAGAGGAGCTTTACACAGGTAGACTTCGTGACATAAGATATTATCTGAGCTTGTTGGAGAGGCAAGAGAGGTGGAGCAAGGTTGAGTTCAGAGAGATAAGGAAACAAGCTTACAACTATCTTCTGCATGATGGGTATCTTTGGAGACGACCACAGAGGAGAGATGGGATGTTCATACGGGTAGTGGACGATCAAGAGACTAAGCAGCAACTAATGAAGGAGTTCCATGATACCTTATGGGCCGGACATCGAGGGATTTGGGCTACCTACACCAAGTTAAAGGAGAGGTACTGGTGGAAAGGTCTGTATCAGGATGTGGTGAACTACGTCAGCTCCTGCTTGCATTGCCAGTTCTATTCAAAGATGCGGTATAGGGATGGTCTCGTGCCAACTTATCCGCCTTGCATTCACTTTCAGTGGGTTCTTGACTTAGTGGTGATGCCTCTGGGGTTATGGGGCATGCGATATTTGGTTCTGGCTCGTGAGGATCTCTCCAACTTTGTAGAAGGGCGAGCTTTGAGGACGAAGACCATAGAAGGGATATGTAAGTTTGTTCTTGAAGATATTATTTGTAGGTATGGGTCTGTAGGAAGGCTACGGGCAGATAGGAGAGAACTACGGGGTACGGAAGCGAAAGAGTTTTTTGCTCGATATGGTGTGAAGCTCAAGCTTACTACTGCGATGAATCCAGAGGGGATTGGCAAGAGCGAGCGAGGACATCCATCAATAGTTCAGGCTTTGGTGAAGGCATGTGACGGTAAGCATAGAGAGTGGCCCAGGTTACTCCCTTTTGCTTTATGGGCAGATAGAACAACTCATTGTTCTACTACAGGGTACATGCCTGTTGAGTTGATGTTAGGACAGAAACCGATGATGCCAGCAGAAGAAGACTTTCCTACCTGGGCTACCTTGCCATGGGAGGACAATGTGGACCGTGTGCAGCTTCTCTCACTACGAATCAGACAGCTAGAATGTAGAGAGGAGGATCTCGCTGAAGCGCAGCTCCGGCTGAAGGCGGCTCGACTTGGGAACAAGGAGAGGTTTGATAGGACTCATAGACTTCGGCCAAAACTAATACAAGTTGGGGAGTGGGTGTTGGTATACGACAGCACATTGGAGAACCAACACTCTACAGTTCGAAAGTTTTCGAGAAGGTGGTTTGGTCCATACCTTGTCTCTGATGTACATCAGAATGCTACCTATTCCTTGCAAGAGCTAGATGGCACGCCCTTAAGACTTCCAGTTGCTGGGAAACGAGTGAAGTTATTCAAGAAGAGAGGAGAGACTGTGGAGCTAGCTGAGTTCTTAGGTTCAGAGCAGCCAAGAGCAAATGAAGACCTATCTGAGGCGGTCGAGGAGAGCGAAGACGATTTGGAGGACCACGAGGATCGGTGACGAATTGGCACATACCAGAGGATGTGCAGGTTTGGAGGGGGTGAATGTCGTATTGTACATGGGTCTGTACAGTGAAAACTAGTTGCAAGGAGATCTTTTCTTTGTTGTGTAAAGGAAGCTGCCCTGCAGCTTAACAAGCTAGGCAGGAGCTAAGCTGGGGCCATGCTTGACAAGCTGCCCCCTAGCTTGGGTTGGAGTATCACCCCTAAGGGAGTCGAAAGACACCAGGATGTAAAGCACGACGAGGAGAGCGACCTCATGCTTCTAGTTTTGACAGAAAGTGTTTTAAGCAATAGTTAATACGAGTTTTAGGCTGTGAAATATGTGAAAGAGGGAAATCCGTCGATTCTGGCTCGAGACTCGAACTCAGAATCTGATAGCATGGGTGTGTAGGTGTTCCTGAATACTATAGTTTTGACTCCTTGTTCGTTAAAAACGGAGTTGTATAGAGAAGTTTGCACAGAAAAGGCTAGTAAAGACTTTGCAGGAAGATTTCTACAGTAAAAGCATATGTACAAGTTTTAAATCCTTTTAGAACGGAACTAGAGGCCATCCCAGTGATAGGGCGCCTGCCTAGGAGGGAAGTGGTCTCAGGATCAATCCCTCCTGGCCTCTGGTTCCTATTCTGGCGTGTTGGCCTCCCGGATGGGAGTCTATGTTGGGTATTCAGCCATGTCCTGTATACCTAGGGGCGGGAGACCGGTATCTCCCTTAATCGTGGGCTTCCTGGCCTAAGCCTCCGCATGCCATCCTGAATATACTATGGGAGATACCTGGTGCGCATATGGGGGGGCTGTAAGCCCTGTGGGGCAGCCTCATAAGTGTTAGGGCTTCGGCCTACATTGGATGGCTTGTAGTATATTCAGGATGGCATCAAGAGCACAGGAAACTTTTGCTAAATAGTTAAATAATCATCGAGTAGGCTTGCGATGGGGAATGAGGTTATGTGAACCTTTATCAGTGTAGAGATAGAGTTTGTAGAGACAACTGCGAAACTTATATTAAAAAGGGGTCAACTTTGTAAAAAATGCTTTGTACGCATAAGGACAGCAAGGGGGCAGCTTAAGCTGGGGGCCTGCTTGTGATAAGCGACTGTGCTTATAAGGACAGCAGGGGGGCAGCTTAAGCTGGGCCCTTAGCTTTTAGGTTAAATACTTGCGACGGCTGAAGATCAAGGGGACTTCAAAACAGTTGGCAGAGGAGTTTTCTGAGTGAGTGGGGGCGGAAGGAGGAGAAAAGAGCAGAATTAGGGATTGAGGAGAGGAGACGCTGAGAAGCTTGGAGGCTGAGCAGGGATTGATTTTTCTGAGTAGAATTAGGGATTGAGGAGAGGAGACGCTGAGAAGCTTGGAGGATGAGCAGGGATTGATTTTTCTGAGTAGAATTAGGGATTGAGGAGAGGAGACGCTGAGAAGCTTGGAGGCTGAGCAGGGATTGATTTTTCTGAGCAGAATTGAGTGGATTGAGGAGAGGAGACGCTGAGAAGCTTGGAGGCTGAGTGAGGATCGATTTTTCGGACAGAATTGATTAGAGTGAGCAGGGGAGATCGTGAGAGAGACAGGAAAGTGTTTTGGAGACAAGAACCTCATATGTTGCACAGTTTTGAGGTTTGGAGGTAGAATTGAACGGACAGGGCGGTCTATTTGAAGGGGATTGTTTTTGGTAAGGGTTTGGTTGTCGTGAGATCAAATTCCTTGGAATTTTCAGCTGAGACGGACTCAGGAGAGGAGGAGAGAGATATTTTCTTAAACAGTGAAGCAGTTGACACTGAAATAAAGCTATTTCTACTCCGGAGAGATCTATTTGTGTACCTGAGTGCGTGCTTGAGTGTTTGTTTTGCAATTGGTGGGCAGAAGAGGCTGTGTTTTGAGATTTCATCGTCAGCAGCGACATATTTTCCCTTCTGGTCATTTCTCTTTGGTCTATCACAGTCAGGAGGTTCGCCCTCCCCAAGAAAGACTCTCGCCACGACACCGTGCCATCCTTACCTTCGGCGCACATCATCACGTTCATCACGAGTTTCCGGTCGTACCCACAGTGAGTCCTCTCTTCCTTCATTAGATTTCCCAGCACCGCCTCCATTGAGACAATCAGCATGACATTCAGTTCCTCCACAACGGAACCCAGATAAAGACTACGACCCTTCATCGTTGATCCCGAATTCTCGGAAGAACACCAAGCGTGCATTGATGGTAACTCTCAAACCTGTGCCAATTGAACCTGTTTCTTACACAGAAGCAGTATCTTCTCCAGATGCCGATCAGTGGAGAAGAACAATAGAGGATGAGTTAGATTCTCACGAATCTAACGGCACTTGGAAGCTCACCGACTTGCCACAAGGACGCCGACCAATAACATGTAAGTGGACCTTTAAGTTAAAACTTAATACCGATGGGTCCATTGCTCGTTATAAGACGAGACTAGTGGCTCGTGGTTTCATCCAGATCTACGGGTTAGATTACACAGAAACTTTTTCCCCTGTAGTCCGTATTCAGTCAATACGGCTCATCCTTGCCATCTCAGCGCAGTATAATCTACATGTACATCAAATGGATGTTAAAATTGCGCTTCTGAATGGAACACTTAACGAGGAAATATACATGAGTGTTCCGGAAAGAGTGACTACAGCAAGGCGCAGTCAAGTATGTAGATTGCTTAAGACTCTCTACGGTCTTAAACAATCATCAAGAGAATGGTACTTGATCATCGACAACTTCTTGCTTTCTCTTGGATTTGCTAAGTCCGGTGCAGACAGAAACGTTTACTACTTGCACCAAAAACAACACTTCGTCATCCTCGCCCTCTACGTGGATGACACTGTGATTGTCAATAGCAGTGAGGCTCTACTATTCCTTGTAAAAGAGAAATTGAGCTCACGGTTCAAAATGACTGACATTGGTCCAGTTCGTCATTGCCTTAGCATTGAGATTAACTGTGATCCATCTTCTAGCACTATCAGACTTAGTCAAACTTTGTATTTGACACAGAAACTATTTCAGTTTGGCTTACAAGACTGCAAACGTGTAAGCACCCCTCTAGTTACAGATGAGAAATTTTCCTCGGATGACTCTCCTGTCACTTGGATGAAAAGAAGCTATGTAATAGTTATCCTTACCAAAGTGCAGCTGGCTCTATTAATTGGGCCGCAGTATGCACTCGTCCTTATTTGTCTTATCCCATTAGTGTACTCTCTCAGTTCATAAGTAGTCCTGGACCTAGACACATGCCGCTATGAAGCAGATTTTTTGTTACATCAAGAGAACTTTAAATTTATACCTTGAGTATGCTCATACACCCCAGCCCTACTCTCTTTTCGGTTACACCGATGCTGACTGAGGAAGACAAGCAGAGACAAGACGATCCACATCAAGTCATTGCTTCATCTACTCTGGAGGAGCCATTAGCTGGTCCTCTAAGAGACAGAAGTCAGTAGCCTATCAAGTACAGAGGCAGAATACGTAGCTCTTAGCACGAGCTGTTCAGAGACAATTTGGTTACGTCAACTCCTGACTGATATCGGATTGCATGACAAGGAGCCGACCGTTACGTATTGTGACAACCAAAGTGCTATGACCCTTGTCGACACTAACAAGTTCCACGATCGTATGAAGCACATCGACATCCGATATCACTTCATCAAAGATCACGTCGCTGGAAAAGTTATAGAAGTTAGATATTGTCCTACTGAGGACATGGTTGCAGATATTCTGACAAAGAGCTTACCAACTCCCAAGTTGAACTACCTACTACCAAAGCTAAGAATATTTTCTAACTAAATAATATTTTTATCCAAACTGTTACTGAGTGGAAGTGTTAGAATAATGTACAAGTATGAAACCCCTTTTGCAGTAACCAATTCAGGTTATTAGGTGGTGACCTTTCGAAAGGTCACCAAGGCCAAGACCAATAGTATATTATCCAGGCCCAAGGCCATTGTACATTATTGAGTAATATATTTACTTGGTTCTGCCAACACTCTCTTGAGGAGCTCTCTCACACTCTCATACTTTCCTTATGTCGTGATTTAGAGTTTTGCCTTAGCCTATTCTACTAGCAGTCCATTTCCAACAAGGTTTTGCCCCCTCAAGTCCTTTGTGCTAATTCCCGTCTGCCTCGTGGATGAGTTTGTCTAGAAAGAACTTCCTGTTATTCTATATAGAGATGTAGAAATACTTGTAGATCATGTTGCAATCCGGGCTATGATAAGACCTTCCTGATTCTCTTCTAACTCTGCTGAAGGACGATATTCTCTTTTACAGAAGATGTGTAGGTGATGTCAACCGCTTAAATACAGGATATAGAGGTGCGGTTCGCAAACAATCAATAAGCGATATCGTAATGATGCAACTTATTCTCACCATCACTGTATGTGCTGCATGAGACAACGACATTCTTCTGCACAATCGCGTCCTTCTGAACCTCTACACGTCTCCAGCTTCTTGAACTCATCGACAACTTTGCAGGGTATCTCGTCTTTCACTCCTCCCAACGAAATATCTGACTACTTCTTTCCTCCTCAGTTTCATTCCTTTCCGCTGGACCGCTGACATTTATGATTGTCCTGAAAAAGTTGATAGAGTTTCGCTTCCTCGAATGAACTCGTCATTCACTGGTTTTATCAATGGAACGTAGCCTGCAGAATCTGAAACTAATGCGGCAGATATTCAGTTGCACTAATTATGGAAAAGTTTTGAAACGAAAGTAACCAGACAAAAAGTCTCCTGCATACACAAGAAGTGAAAACTTCTTACAGACTGGACGCTAGATAGATCCCTTTATTGCAACAACTGAGATTCCATTCACCTGAAACAATGAGTGGACACCTTTGCACATGGTATTTCCATCTGCGGTCAAGCCAACCAGTTGATACATTCTCAAACTGTACCACTCCATTCCCTGCATGCTTGAAATATCTGCTTGTGAAGGCTTCATCTACTGCTCGTGAAGAGCTTCAGTCACTTGAGATGAGAAATGTTTGAATCACTGAGCTTGTCTAGATCTAGAAGCCTATATACATACGGTGTACAATTTGAAACGAATTGTTATGATTTCAGGCATGTATAATTACAAGGCACAAAATGGTCTGCTTGACCTTAGCTGGTATGGAGGCTGACTGCCAGTCACCTGCTCCTGATGAGGATCTCATTGAACAGATACTACGTTAGAGAGGTCAGATGGGTCTAATGCCAAGCATTGACCTCAACTCTTCAAAGCAGAAAAGGGTGATAATCGTATGAGGACCAATACGCAGCCAAACAGGAACAAAACCTTTGTAGAGACCCAGGGGACTCTCGGCTCGGAAAGTCTTCCAGAAGCAGTCCACAGTAGAGGAATACAACACTCCATCCCCATGTGGATGCATAGCCTGTTGCATTATTCTGCGAAAAGCCGAGGTACACATGAAATACTGTGGAGGGATACCGAAAAATACCTCAAGGCACTGGAACTGTCCAACCATGAGAATGAGTAGACTAAAATTCCAGATTGTCTACTCTAACGAGAGCCTATCTCGTTCTCATGAGATCCACTGGTGCTATAGCGAGAGCTGTTGCAAGGCCAGCTACCATGGATGCCGCCAGATGGCTTCCGGTACCCTCTTTCATGAGACCAGAGTTTAGCAAGTGATGCTTTGTGTGATCATAAGTCGGCACCTGAGCTGCACTCAGTAGAGCAGCTCGTTGCATTGTTGGTCCTACTCCTCGAAATAAACCTCTCAAACCTTCGGTTCGAGCTATGGAAGTGAAAGCATGGAACGGACCCCGGTATTGCCATGATCCAGAAGTACCTACACGACCATCAACTCATCATTAGCGGCTACACGTGGACTTACCTACAGAACCGAATAACAGTTCCGATAATAGCTCTGCTGCACTAGTGTTCCATCTAGAGTCAAGCTCCATATATCGTGCCTAGAAGTCTCTGACGTTCTAACATAACAGTCGCGCTCCGTGCAATCAACAATCCTCGTAAACTGAGTATGGATCTTCCTATGGATATCACTCATAGAACAAACAATTCAGGTGACTGCATGAAACAGAAAAAGAAAGAAACATGTAATCACTACGAACTTGGAGATGCTAACTGCAGCACTATCTGCAATAGGTTGCAGAGGCAGGCAGAGGGCTTTGAGAAAATTCTGGTGGGTTCATGTTCCAATCTTAAACCTGCGATAGATGTACTAAGAGCGGGAGCCTGCATTCGAATCATGATAACATCTGTAGGCTTTGCGATGGCACTTCCAATTGTGCCTGCCGATGCCCCTGCTGCCACCTTTATCCACAACGGTGTGTGTGCAGGATTGTCTGCTCCAAGAGCTTGCCCAATATCAACTTCTCAATTATTTCAGTTCAGAGAACTGGTTCTATTGATCCAAGCAGCTACGCCAGAAGTCGCGGGTTTGGTCTAGTACTACGTTCCTTGTGAGCAACATGAATCATACAATTTCAGTTTTCATAGAAATGTTTAATGCAAATATTTTCCTGCCCATCAGTCAACTGCCACGCTTTCTGCTTAAAGGTTTTCCATCAAAAGATTCTACCTTCTTCAGAGGTTCATAAGCACCCATGCGTATACTTGAGTACGATGCTTCTCGAAGTAAAGCAGCTCCTGTGCCTCTCCACAGTCCCTGCAACCCCTCCTCCTTTGCTATTCGCATAATTCCTCTGAGAAAACCTTGGCAAACACGCTCATGAGCCGCTCCCTGTCTTGCTCAGCCACACAGGGTGGATATGTGTCAGCACAACAGTGTCGCGAGTTGTATGGGATCATCCTCAAGAGAGCAGATAGAAAAGACAGAATCAGACTTCAGGTGGAAATTGTTCCCAGTCTGAGACCGTGTTCTCCCTACTCCAAACAGTTGACTACGTGCGTATCAAAATCATGAAAAGTTTCTGGGGACTAAAAATCGAAATTATCCTTCCATCAGAAATTAAGAACGGCAAAAAGCCAAACGTTAAAACTTTATAATGCAACAACTTCAGGTGATAGACAAGAAGATGTCATTTGTTACGCCTGAGCTAAGTCTGAAAACTCAACTCATGTTTGAAAGATAAGAGCTTGTTAATGGCAGAGTTCAACGTCTCAGAAGCATCGTTGAAGTGAACTAGAAAACTTCTTGTGTCCTTCGCTGATCAGATGGCGATCCTCTGATGGACAATGGAAAGACTTTAAACCTGATTGGACAGTGCGTCATCCAGGTGCATACGGACTTTCACAACATTGATCGGATTTGTGACTGCGGCTCCAGACATATTGCTGATACCAGCTAGCACGAAAACGGTCGCCGGACTTTACCGTCATTTTGTATTTTGGGGTTCTTGTTGGCGGAATTGTAATGCTAGACCTGTTGTCAAGCGGAGAGCGGACGAAGCTACAAAATGGTTAGAATATACCAAAGCCAACTCGCTAACATCGACAAGAGTCTCAGGTACTCAAAAAGCGACCTTTGCGTAGAGGGCCCTCATTACAAACTAACTGCTCCAACCAGGCAGATGACAAATTCAAGAGTGCACATCTGCGTAAATTACACGGCCCTTATATCCTTGTTAATATCAAAAAGGTTCCATGTTTCTTAGAAAAGATCCACATACGAACTGCATTTCGGAACGAAGACTTCGACTCATAGATAAGGTTTCTCTATCAGGAAAATCTGCCACCTAACATATAAGCTCTTCAGCTTTCCCCGGCTGGAGCAAAGGGGATAATCTACAGCAAATTTACAGAACCATCCAAAACAGAACAAAACTTATCCTTACAACTAACATAGGTTGGTACACGAGTATAGCAGAACGAATCAGACTACGCGCAAACACGCGCGGTAACCCCCAAATCCCGTAGAGCCCAACGATGTACGTAGAGAGTACCAAACGGGTGTGTGAATGTGCACTAGCTTAAAAAATCTAGCTAGCGAATGTCTATAACCAAGGGAAGGACCAACGGAAATGTATAGCAGAGGGCACATTGCCGGAGATGGAGATAATCCTCACAATTAATATGCTTTTATAGCCGGATGATCTGTTTGTGGAATAAAATTGGTGGAAGTACGCAATGGGTCCCTTGTCAAGACCTGTAACTCGAGTCATAAGCAATCCCCGCCTGCTATTTATGTTTATTTCGTTTCCCTTTGTGTAGTTCCTTCGTGCTATACCTAGAGCAGCGGAACTCTGCGACCGCGTTGGCTCAGTTCGTGACCCCTCCTCTTGACCCGATGTATAATGCAACTAAAATGAAAGAAAAACAAATCAGAGTTCAGTCGTCATGGACAACAAGAAATTGACGATCATATAATCAAACGGCTGAAGTCCCTGAAACCTGGTTGCCCAAAAAAGAATCGTGGAAACATGAACAACATGCAATATTCTTCGAAACAAAACGTGCTCAAGTAATTGCAATCAACTCCAGTTCCGCTAATCACAAACCCACCGGCGGAAACTATCGGCCTTTCAGCTGGATGGGAAGAGGAGTTGAGTGCCGCAGCTTGCTCACCCATCGGTAGCACAGCGGTAGCACTCAGCTGAACAGCAGCGGTTTTCCTAGACTCCCTAATTCCTCTGTCAACCAGCCAGGAGGATCCGACGGTCAGCTACGAAGTTTTTGGGACAATGCTTAGAAAGCCTTCGGTTACTCGTGATTTCTGAAGGATGCGCTTTGTTGCAGGTCAAATACTCGATGGATCCATCAGTTCGTGGTTCTTACCGAGTTTTGGACGCCATGAAGGAGGAGGGTGTCAGATTCGAGGACTTTTGCCACTTCTGTAGCCCCCACCAACTACGCATCAGTAGAGCGCCGTGACGAGGCTATGACGTGGATTGTCTTGAGCTACTGGAACTTGCCACGTCGGAATCTGTCCGGGACGGGAACTCGTGCTACAGGAACTTCACCGAACATATGGTATAGTGAATTGCACTCACACGGAGACTTCGATCGTATGCTCCACTCCAAATAAATGCCACTATTCCCCAACGAGTAAATAGTGAAAAATACTCGAGGGCTCTCGAAAAAGAAAATTCATGAGAAATATTTTGTAAGATTTCTAAGTTTTTGCATTTTTGGAGATCTAAAATATTTGCAATGGAAATTTAGAATCGACGATAATATCCAACTATGGTAAAAAACTATTTCAACTTTGTCAAGTTGATCTGAAATGAAAGATTCACAATCTTCTTCGCCTTCTCAAGATTTATTGTCATTTCATTCTTGGAAATGATGTGTCGCAACAGTAGACTTTCTTCGCAACCAAAAACGTACATTTTAGATTCAGAAAAACGTTGGTTTGTTCAATCCTGATCGCCTCCGCTTTGGTTGCTGACTTCTCATATCTCATTTGAGTTTGAATTGAAGGTTTTAACACTCCCACCAAGTTCTTGGTCAGCATTGCTCCAATCCCTACCATCGTTAGCTCCATGTTATCTCCACTTTTTCGTAAGATCGTCTCAAATTGTTGCTCCAACTTATCCACCCTTTTGGCATATTGTTGAATTTTCTCGATCGTCTCTTTGCTTCAAATGAGTGAGCTCTATCATAAGCTTCTCTAACTCTTTACTGGAAGAAAACTCTTCGATGACTGCGTTATTCAATGTCTCTCATGTGTCTTCAACTGTATCATGTGTTTTGCTCTTCACTCGATCTTCATATCACGTAAGAGCAAAATTTTCTAAAAATTTTAATAATAACAACACTCACTCTGTCTTCCTTCTTACGTTGTTCTCGATGTAATCCCTTTTGAAATCTTGAACAAATGGCTCTACATCTCCATTGTCTTTCTCATGAAACATTGTAGCTTCTCCATCTTGTAACTACTCTTTCTACTCTTCTAGTCTTCGTGCAATAATGGCTTGCTAGAAGAGTACAAACATCATCAATTTCATTCGAGAATAATCTACCATAGATAAAATGAGAGAAAATGATTGTAACCATACCTCTTGTATCATTTCTTCTCCCAAGGTGATAATGAGTCTGAGTCGCATTACCACCTTCTCCACCATCCGAATGACAATCTCCATCACAACTCAACCGAGTCCTCCTTTGAAGTCGACAATTTTTTCATCTCAACTCTCTGAGTCTCGTCCAACTTCTCGACTACTGAAGTAAATAGAGCGACCACATCTAAGTAATTGTGTCATCTTGATAGATCATCTACTCCATAACAAGGATTCTCTCTTAGAAGATGAATTGACGTTGATGAAGATGGACTTACTCGAAGAGTCAAATCAATAAACTCTCGCTTCTCTTTGGCTCTCTACTCTGATCCTAGTTGGACAATTCACTACTTTATGTCTCAATTCTTTATTGAAATAACACCATAAGTCAGTTTCTACTCTTCTCTTCGGAGATTCTACTTGAATTTTAGCGCTAGTGTTTTCAAACTCAACGATAATCTCTCTCGAGCTCTTCTAACACTTACTATAACATCTAAACTTTGAGAAAAGTTTCTACGTCCAACTTTCCAATCTTTTGAACTTTCACTTATGTTGTTGCGTCTTCTCAATCATCGACTGGACAATATATCTTTGAGGAAGCCCAAATCTACATCATCTACTTAACTCTTTCGAGCTATATGCTGAAAATCGTGTATTTATACATGCTATACGCGAAACTAAATCCAATCTAAAATTGATTGTCTAAGATAATCATCTCATGACCATCGTTGTTACTATTCACAATAGACAACTTAAGGTCACTCTTGTAGAGATCCGACTCTACTTCATCAGGAGCATTTGTGACCTCCATAGTAAATGATGCTTGAAACTTCACTTTCTTCACATCTGCTCCGATAGTCTCATAAGTTTAGCATATGGAGCGAAAGAGATCACCCCAAGTGCTATAGATGCGTGTTCACAACTCATCTATACTTAATTTTCGCTTCTTCGTCTCTGGTCAAACTTCAAACGTCTCTTCTTTCCACTCGGCACCAGATTCCTCATGAAATATCTTCAAGATCTCTTTGTATGTCAAAATGTATATTTCTTAGTCGGTAAAAGATCTCTCCAAGATTTTTATGACCTCCAGTAGCACAACCTCCAAGCTATTAACTCATAAAATTTGAACAAAAATTTCTAAATTAGAAGAAATAGTGCTGAATGTATAAATTTCTAGAGAACTATGATTTTGTATGTTTTGACTTCACTCACAAACGTCGATCTCCTCAACTTTGAAAAATTTATATCTCACACTCTATGTCTTTTCTTCTCATGATTTTTGTTGTCACTGATATCAAATCAGCCAAGCTACAATCTTGGAAATTTTCATAGAGAAATAAAAACACAAAAATATGACAACAACTATACACAATTTTTAGAAAGCAAAATCTCTAAATTCTCACGAATAACTACTCTAACCTTTGAAATATCATATTCTTTTTCTAGATCATTACTTCTTATGATTTCTGTTGTATCTGATAGCTTATTAGCAAAGCTACAATCCTTGAAATTTTCACAAAGAAATAAAAATATAAAAATCTCAAGGATTCTACACTCTCCTCAAACCTTTTCTAAATAAACAAGATATAAAAAATGATCTCGAACACTTCATATATCACTACATGATACACGAAAGATTCTAAGATTGCTAACATCGGAGCTTTCTCTCCTCCAAACGTTCTTTCCATGTGCTAGCGCATGATCTTCTTCTATAAAGTGTAGAACTGAACTTTAAATATTCTTCAACTATCTTTTCAAGTGACGTCCCGACAATAGAACCAAAAATCTATCTTATCGATCAATTACTCCTAATTTCTCAACTTCTACGATAATCATCGATCAATCTGTAACATGTCAGATATGTCTATCCCTCAAAGATAACCTTTGATGGCTTTGATAGAAGCAAGTCACTAACTTGAAGAGAAAAATGCTAAGTTCAATCATTCACACACCCCATAAACTCATAAATTAAATTTCTTCATTCTAACGACGTCCTTCAAATTCTCACATTCTAAAATCTCACGCTCTCTCTATATTACTCAAATGTCATTACGATGACGTGAAAACAAGAATGAGGCTCTCTTCTACTCCTCATTTATACATTCTATATTTTTACTTTGGTATTCTCTGGTAACTCAATCGTAACTATTTGTATTGAGTGATATTATCTAAGATAAAAGCATTAATCACATAGACTTCTTATATTTTCACATATGCTTATTTCTTCAAAGTCAACAATTTCTAGAATGATTCTAGAATATTCTTAAAAAATCTTGAATTTCCACCTCTTTATACTAAGACTCACTAAAAGGTGACATGTGGAATCTCTTCTTGTTTTTATTGCATACGAAATCAATAATTTAAATCTCATCATTGATATCAAGTCAAGAAAAAGACAAAGGATATTTTCCATCTCCTTTCTATCTTTTAGACATGATGACAAGATGTAGTGCTCACTATGTAAGAAATATTTGAATCTGTCCAAAAGTACAACTAAGTTTAACCATAACTAACTTTAGCTAGTCATGACTAACTTGATATCTCCTTAAAGTACTTGGACAGCAAATAAACATTATTCACACTTAGTTATAACTAAAAAACTTACTAATAATAAACTTCTTATGTGTAATATAGTTCGTTACAATATTGATTCTTCTTTGTAGGGCAACTCAATCACCATCATAGAATCTTTGAAGAAGGACCCATCTCCAGATGTCTCACTATGCCATCTCAAGTATAACGGAGACATCAACAAGATAGTAAGAGAAACAGTAACCACGCCATCTCATCCTTGGTGTTCTATGTCAACATGTCGAGAGGTAAGCAGAATGTCTACCTCACCTTGTCATGAAGAGCACGGGATAGTCATTGGAACAAGCACGAAAAAGAAAAATTCATCTCAAACAATAATCAAAAGAGTGTCAATGTAGAATCTCAATCATTCTCATGACTCAAGAGGGACTCCGGGAAGAAGAGCTAACGGTGCGGTAATGACCACACCTATAAAGTTCCACTCTTGGCTAACTTGGACATCCTATGAAGTCTAGTCATAGCTCTTGTGCATTTTTCTCACATAAATAATTGATCGCACACCGAACATGGTATGTATTAGATCGATCTTGACCTCATGCGAAAGAGAATATCCATAGCTAGAAAAAAACAATATCTAACTAAACGATAAAAATATTTTTAAAATATACTCTCAAATATAAAACTCTGATACTCTAAAGATAAAAAACACAGTAAACGTAACAAAAAATCTCTCAAAAATCTCTCATAAACCTTGAACAAAACACTATGTAACGCTAAAATTCCAAAATTATTTAATATTCACTTATTTTTGCGAGAAATAATAAAATTCTAAAACAACCAAAAACAAAAAACGAAGAGAAGTAGGTAAACATCTACACTAACCCACCTTAACACACTCCACCCTCTCTCCCCTCCTCCTGCACCTTGGCTCACCCGCTCTTCACTATTAACTACGGTAATAGGTGTACATACGAGGTATGTAAGAGGAAAGGTTAGTAAATGAATTGAGCATGGATTTAATACCTCCTCCATGTTCACATGGAGGAGGTTATTAATCCATGCAACTTATGCATGCAACCTTTAAGATTACTAAAAGTGGAGTTATTATCGCAGATTTCCCTGGCTTGATGGTGCGATACCAAACTTTAGTTTTCCTCTAGTTTCGCTGAAAATCACGCCATAAACTCAGGTTCGGAAGTACGCGAGAAGGGCGAAAAGAATGCCTACATGCACGCACTCAAAGGTGGTGCGGTAACTGCGGTTAGGATCTTACAGTCACACGAAGGGAAGTTCTTGAACAAAGCAGCCAGTATACCAATTGGTCCGCGTCTGTCAGCTGATGGCAAACAAATTACGAATGTTGGAACTCTTATCGAGTTCTTGTCGGATCCGCTTGTGCGAGAACTCCCACCGACGATCATTTTCACAGCCTTTAGAGTTGCCTACTTCACTGGGTCTTCGATCATTGATGCCAGTTTTCAGGTCCAGGTGTACGTACTTCTGTTCCAGTGCAGATATAAATGCAGGTATACATGAAGCTGTTAGAGCGAGAGACGTACGCCTCGTTCCTGGTCGCCCGCCAGAATTTGCAGAAGTTAGTGGTGGAACATCCACGGAAGCTTTGTTGGTGGTGTTGAGGTTGGAGTGATTCTTTTAGGGAGGTGTTTGCGAACACGGGGCGTGCAGTGAGTTGTGGTCCCCACTGTTCGGAGGGAGTGAACACTGAGGGAATGGGGACATCATCGTGTTTGCCCAATTCTTCTGTGTTTACCTTTTCCTGTTTGAATTACTAGCTTCTCTTGGACACATTAGTGCTGCAGTTCAGTCTGCAGAGGGCATGAGTGATTATTCGGTCGATAAAACCGAGGATACTGTGAACTGCTCCGCTTCAGCGTTAACGGGTTCGAAGAATTTGTTCTCTTGCCTGAGTCTCTGTAGCTAATTGGATTTGTTGAATCTCGGCCTCCTACGACCTCAACGGCCCGTGATAAATTGTTTTACAAGGACATCAGCTAGTAAATTGACGCGTGCTTGCAGCACTAAATCGTTCCAGATCTCAAAGCGGGTCAGGTGGTTGTCAGTTATCATCGACAGAAATTTGTGGCAGAGGCAGATAAGGCCTTATGACGTCGGACGCCGGGGTTTAAGAGCTGTGAAGGACACGATAATCCACCAGAGAATTGGAGATTTCTTTTATTCTCGGGGAGTGCAAGATGGAAGAATATTTGTCATTCCTTCTGCTGACTTCAATAGCATTGGTGTTGTTTCCTCAACTGTGCGTTGGCGGTAAAACTGGCCTCGAGACAAGCCAAAGCCCCTGGGATCTTTGCAAGCAGATTGTCCTTAAAATGGGTTATCCTTGTGCAAACTACACTGTGAGTGGATATTTTGCTTATAAGACGCAACTGCTTCCCTCGTCCGTGTTCTTACGTTCTGTCCGTGGCTTTCTCCTGTGTTTGCCTGCCAGTTTCCAGTAGGTCGATTGCTGGGTCCTAGCATTGCTGCATTATGGATGGGCACGACTTTCAGAGTTAGTTGTGTAGCACGAGGGAGGTTACTTATCTGATAATGTTCCTTGCCTCCTTCATTTCCTTCTGTCAGAGGAACGGAACTTGCCAACAGCTTATTGTTGATAAACATCGCAACACCACCTGAGGTTGCTGTTTTATCCCATCAATGCAGCCAGAAGTTTCTCACCTAGCACAGCTGATAAAGCGTTAGTATTTTAAAAGCGAAACGTCCAACATGGGGAAATCCAGATTAGCATGAACAGTTAGTGATATTTGATGTTTACCAACTCCAGTATCCGAGCAGTTATGATGTTTCCTTTTGGTCCCCATTCTCCACCAGTATATCATTGTCTTTAAGGCTGTTTACCAGCTATCGTCGTTCAGCGTTCATGGTTTTCGAGGGTCTGGAAGGGTCGAGTGCTACTCTGGCCATCAATAATCCGTGCATCCCTTCCCACGCTTCTGCGTGTAACATCACGGATCGTGGTGTTAGTACTTCAGTTCTTCTGGTCGAAGTGACACATACTCTGTATCAACCCCTAACTAATGTTTGAAGAGCTTTTCTTGTGTTTTCAGGTGACTACCGAGGACGGTTACCTGCTAGGTCTCTATCGAATTCCTTATGGCTACAACGAGAAAATTCAAAACCAAAGCTGGTCTCGGCCTCCTGTTTATTTACAACATGGTCTTGTGCAAGTGAGTCCTTCCTACCTTGAATTCGACAAGTCTTAGTTCTTCCATTCCAGCTCTCCGTTGAGACGCTCGTCGTTGTCACTGATACCTCATCTCTTGCGAATGTTTTTCCATGGGTAGCTAAAACTAAAGTCCTCGTAAGTCGGCTAATAACGCACATGGAGAAGGAAGGCACACGCCATCTTTCGTTGCCTATTTCTGTCGTTTTGAGCAATTATTACATAAGAAGGTGAAAATAAGACTTCTATTATAGCAGTTTCTAGTTTCATGTTTTACAAGCTTAACCACTTCCTACATGTATACTGTGAGTGACCCTTCGCTTCCAAACTGACGCTTCTTAAGGCAATTTCCATGTCAGTAAGGAACTAATCCGGGCATACATTGCACGATTCCGTTCAGGTTCTGCCTCTGTCTGTGGTTTTCCTCGAGAACATTATTCACTTCGTTATACCTTCTTTGTCAGTGACCAGCTTCGAAGATGATTGTTTGTCAAACAGGGTGGAGATAATTGGGTTCTGAACAATCCAGACGAGTCTTTAGGATACATTCTTGCAGATGCCGGGTTTGATGTCTGGTTGGGCAATATACGCGGTACTCGGTGGAGCTATGGGCATGTTTCGCTGGCAAGAGAAGACAAGGTAGGTCTTTGTCTTATCTTCTCAATGCTTTCTTGTTTATCGAAAGTTCTGAGAACTCCTGGAGTCTAGCTGATATTAGTTAGTGTATCTTGGAAGTTGTTTCTGGTCCCCCAAGCAGTGAGTGAATTGAATCCACAAATGAAGCTTCCTGTCGGAACTTTGTCTTCACCCCATCGCTTGTCGGTACACACGTCTAACGGGATTCCATTATTGTTTTTATGCAATGTGTCTTCCTAAGCGATGTGAGTGGATGACAGGATTATTGGGATTGGAGTTTTGATGAATTGGCCGGTTACGACCTACCAGCTATGCTTGAATTCGTCTACAAAAGCACTGGTCGCAAGGTCCTCTACGTTGGTCACTCGCAGGTACTTTTTTCGAGGGATTATGGCCTATTGCATCCCTATTTTTCAGCCCTTTAAAGAACTTGTAGGTAAACACCTTGTTTCTAGGTATATATTTGTTAGCGGCAAACTCTGGGGAGGGAAAGTTAGTGCATCTGTCAAGTTTTGATAGATCATTTGCAAACCTGTCTTCTGCTTTGTCATGAGTTGACGACTGTACAAAACTGGTGAACAACAGGGAACTATCATGGGATTTGCAGCTTTTACTCAAGATAAGGTTGGAGACTTTGTGGCTGCTGCAGCATTACTGAGCCCGATCACCTACTTGGGTCATATAAATTGTGCCTTTCTCAACGTTGCCGCCCATTATTACATTGAGAAGGTACCTGCATTTCACTAGCACTGGGTGCCTTTCTCTCGTGTAATCGCCAACTTGCGCTCATGATGCTCGGACCCCTTCTGTGTTGTCTTTACGAAATTTTTCCAAAGTTTATGGAGGTTTATCTTCCGCATGGACTCGAGGATATGAAATTTGACTAAATTCATTGTGATGGCTTAGCAAGTTTGCCCACATTCGATCCCTATTCGCTACTTGCTATGTACTTGACCGGGTTACTTGCGGGTTACCTATGTACTAGAGAGTGGTCCTAGATACAATCTGCCATTCTCTACGTATGAATATACATTCCTTGTGATAGGTGCACGGGCATGGTTTCTGTCAAGAGGTGACTCAAATTCATTTGTGTCCGGCGTCTGCATTCTGGTCGGCTAGTCTAACGGAAACATTCTGACGAAGATTGAATTTAGTGGTGCAGATGGTGAAGACTATGGGTGTCCACGAGTTCAGTCTTCGCAGGTAAGTGTATCAGACTTATTAGCTTTTATGCAAGACTTTTGTGCTATGGAACCTTAAAGAAATCAATCAATGTGGAACTAGAACAATAAAACAGTCACTTAGAACATGCAACCGAGTCCCGTCCGGAGGGGACATGACAGGTGTCATAAGGTGGTTGCTGAGAAGATAGGGAAGGATGTAAATTGTTTCAACAGTCTCTTGTTGCTATGGTCTTTGTCGCATCTGGAGGTTTGCAGTTTGTAGAATGAGCAGTAACTCCATGTTTCCGCTTAGTATTTGCGTGTATTGTGTTCCAGTGAAATTGGGGTAGAGCTCGTTGATCGGGTGTGTGCTTCCCCGCGAGTGGATTGCGGAAACTTGTTGGCAGCTCTGACAGGTATGCTACCCAAATGCCTCAGTTGGATCCTGTGAAGTTGTTCAGACTCGATAGTTACTATCTGTGCTCCAGATGTACTTTCCTTTACACTTCCCGTTTTTTGGGCTATCTTTCTCATAGTTAGAGGCAGTTAAGTGGTCTTCAGTACAGGAAAACGTATTCTTAGTCATCGGTTGATCAAGAGCCTGACAAAACTGTGAATTTTTCCAGGGCCCAATTGTTGTTTCAACGAGACCCGTATTCCTTATTATCTGCAGTACGAACCACACTCCACGTCACTGAAAAATTTAGCACATCTTGCTCAAAGTAAGTCGTACTTCACTGGTAGTCAAAGTTCTTTGAGAATGCCTTTGTGATGTTTGAGCTGGCACCGAGGTCCATATTCTTGGCTATAAGAGGGTTCGCACTCACAGCGGCAATTTTTTGTTCCAGTGATTCGTAAAGGAACATTCGCCAAGTACGACTATGGGAAACTAGGGAACCTACTGCACTATTTTAGGTTATCTCCTCCTGCCTACAATCTTGCCGATATCCCGAAGTCAATGGCCATCTGGATGGCTTGGGGCGGTAACGATGCCCTTGCTGATCCAGTTGATGTAGCTCTTACAGTCGCGCAGCTACCATCCAAGCCTGAGCTAGTTTACGTGGAGGATTATGGACATATTGATTTTGTTCTGAGCACCCGAGCCAAAGCTGACATTTATGACAGCATGATCGCCTTCTTCAGAGCTCAGTTGGGAATGGTGCATGCAGAAATGTAGTTGCTTGTCAGGGCTTTGTAGATGTAACAATCGTGCTCAAGAGGCTGAGGTCTGCGAATTCAGGTTTATGTAGCCATGTACAGAGGATCCGTAGTAAGGCAGCTGAAAATATCGCCTGGAGTTTGTTTAACTTAAGTAAACAAACTTAAATGTATAACTTGTGAGTGCTGATAGGTGGAAACATGTCCAACGCCACTGACATTTAGTAGTCATTTGTGAATATTGTCTAAGTATTCATTTCTATAAATAATACATTCCAGTGGAAGGTTTTTACTTCAGATTCGCTTTTATGCTTTATGTTTCCACTCCCCCATGCTGATCCAGACCAGCGGAGGAAGGTTCTGATCAGCTTATTGCTATTAGCGGTATGCCGCTGCAAATGTTTTGGTACCATGAGGTACCTCGTGACCTGCCGAATATATGATGATGCTTGGGAATGATTCCTGGTTCACACCATGCATTTTTGCGGACCAAAATTCCGTCGATTGCTGCAGGTTCCGGTGCCGTTCGTGTTACCTTCTGGGAAATACATAGGAAAGCATTGAGGGGCCAGTGTAAATGTGTCCCTAGACACAATGCACGTCGAGAATCTTCACGGAGACAATCCCACCGTGACGTTTCCTCACGAGGATAGTGCACTGAATACACGGAACTGTGATCTACGCCTACAAAGTGGTAATAATGTCAACACAAAAGTGACGCTTGTAGTCACTTCGAACTTTTTACAATTCAAATCTGATCAAAACAAGGTACACGGTACCCCATTACAACAACTTTCTTCCACTGATGAAGCAGCAAATGGTCGGCAACATAATCGGATATATGTAACATGTGCCATCTGGGAAGAGCTTAAAAGTGCACAGTCTCTTCATCAATCCATCAATCCGCATTCGATTGGTCACTAAGAGTTCGCGTATCGTCAAAGGAGTTTCTACTAAGCTTCCGGGCTTCTATGCCAAACGAGACGGGAACTTGACGCCTGCTGAGTCCCGACAAGCGGACGGCGAAGGACTTTCACAGCATAACGAATTACATTCTGAAGTATCTACCGATTAGACATACACTGTCCGTTAATTGCTGGTAGTCCAAGATCCGGTTGTGCATGGTAATTGTGAGCAATGGAATGCTACAAGATCTGTCCTTGTATGGAAGAGTGGGTTAAATAAAATATACATACAAAGTGTAGGAATGCCAAGGAGAGGGAAGAGTCCAAGCGAGAAAGTAGATGGTAAAATACATGATTCGAAAGGAGGAAAGTGGACTTACGACAAGCTATGTTAAACATGCATGTTCACTGAATGGGATACTAAAGAGGATTAACAATCAAAAGAGTTTTGATTACTTCACAAGAGACATGACGGAAAAAAAGTTGATCCATTTGACTGATTAACTTCTGCTAAAAATATTCGATTTCTAAACAAACTCTTACTCCTTGTGCCACATGGAGGTTAGCACAAAGAATATGCATGCTGGATGAACTCTGGGAACTTTTGTTCATTTAATTTCATCGGGAATATATATATATATATATATATATATGTTAAATAAAATATATATACTAAGTAAATATAAATAATTAAAATATTCTATAAAAGTTATCTGTTAGTCTATACGTGGAAACTCGAGGAGAGCATGAGATAAACCGTAAGTCTTGGCTCGCCTGCCGTGTTTCAAAAGGTACAAGTGCGGTCAACTACACTCATGAATAAAATTAAAATACTCAGAGTTTAATTTAGTACTTAACCTTTCCTGCCAGAAGGATTAGGTACTAAATTAAACGTTTGTATATTTTACCTCTTCTATTGAACGATGAAGGAGATGAATTGAATATACATACTTTGCTACAAGTATATGTCCTTGTATGGAAGAGTGGGTTAATATCCTTCTTCACGGCCTTGTACAGTGAATTCTGTTTTCTCCTATCAAAAAACATGTAAGTGTTATAAAAATCTATTTTAATAAATTATTAAAAAAATTAAAAAAATTATATGTTAACCAGTCCCAGAATAACCAACTCATCCAGAGAGAACCCTTAAGTGAAGAGAGGGCTGATGTGTTCCTGGGGGTATAATTCTGAGAGTTTCATTGTCAATAAGTGTAATTCTGAGTGGACATTAATTTATATTCTATCCTTTCTCGTCGAAAGAATTAGAATATAGATTACACCCCATGTACACTTCAGTGTACATGGGTGAATATCCTCCCATATCATATAATGAAGTGTGTAGTAGCAAAGAGAGAAGTGTGAAGGTGAGATGATATTAAACCTCGTGTATGACTACAAGTGCTCTGGTAATCCAAAATACCTTATTTTATGGATTAATCTTCAGGAAGTGAGAATTTTAATTTAATTAAACCGTTATGCAAAAAATAGTTATGGTGATTGTCACTTCATCTCTGTTTCAAACCTGTGAAATAAAGAATCAAATTAAAGCTGTTCACTAGCTTGAGAAGTTATGATTCATTTCAAAGCCAAATTACTTAGTATTGACAGAGGAATATTAAGATGAAAAATTTGGAGTTTTTTGGAGTAGAACAAAATCTTTTCTTCAGCCTCAAAGAACACTGTAAAAAAAAAAGAATATTATCTTCTCATGCTTTTGTACTCATCCTCGTTTAAATGAAACAGACTTCAAAACTACCCGCAACCCAAAGAGGTAATAGAGTTCATATTTTTATAAGTATTAAAATGGGCAGAGTCACTTCACATGGTAGAGTTCATATTTTCACAAAGTGCCAAACTGAAAAAGGAAAAGAGGTTAACGAGGTATGCCAAGGATGTGAGCGGAGTTGAGACTTCTTTTATAATGAGCACAACAAAAAATATTACTGTTTTAAAGACAAGAAAACCTATAAATGACGTGCGCGGATGATGATACAATGAACGATAAAAACCCTCCGAGATGAAGAATAAATAATATATTTCAAATTTAATATAGTTATTAAAAAAGTTGAGTGAAGTACTTTTACAATGAGAGTAAATGATAGTAGTGCGGGTGCAGCTTACATGGAGGTCTCCTCATCCTGGTGGAAATATATTGTTGCGATCACCCGAATATCAAAGCTCTATATGCGGCACGAAGAGAAACAATATGCTTGCTGAGGTCGCAATAAACCAGAATAGCAACGCACCTCTCTTCGAAACCCTCAAGTGTAGTGTCTTTGGTCTCGAAAATATATTTAAACTATATATGCCATATAAATAAATAAAAACTTCATATTGACGAGAAGAATTGATAAGAGCAGATTGTTGGTAGTGCGCAATGTAATGAAAAAGAATGGGTTGAACATGTGAGAAGAAGAAGCCAACTTAGCGACTGTTTGTAATCAAGGGGTGGATGATTATATTGTATCTATTATTTTGTAATAACTTAGTATCTTTCACAAGCCCGACACGATGAAATCTAGAATTTCGTTTGCGACGTTGAATATACCTCATTTTCTGGTGAAAAACTTGAATTTACCTCTATACAACAATAAGGAAATGATCATTTAACTTGATATTAGTACCTGGAATTCCAATGTTCCATTGTTTTTAAAACCCTTTTTGAAGGTAGACATCTGACGTAGCTGAAGACACTGTAGACTGTGACAAAGCAGCCTCGCTGAACCCGAAGGTAGCATGTCTTTCGTGATCTATATATTTATTTTTTCTATGCATTTACATAATTAATTTTTATATTTTTAATTGAAATAAAATTTACCGTCTAACTGACAATTTGCAGCATTCAAAACGAGACAAAATCGAAGTGAGAGTTCCTTTTCTCTTTTACAAGCAAAAGATTTTCACGTCCAATGTAAGACAATGAATATTAACATGCAGATATATAGTCTTGGCGATGTTATTGCAAAAGTAGTATATTATTGCGTGTTAAAGTTAGAATCTTTTCGATTAACAACTGTTGTCCATTATCTCTGCCAAGAGGCGGTGGATGTTTTCTGTGGACATCTCCGGAGTTGTCAGTAAGAAATACCGCGGTGTGTTTTGTGTTACATTTGTTTTAGATTCAACCATAAATTTTGGTGGTAAAGTAGTTTAGAATTTAAAAGAATTCAGTTTATAAAAAGTATTTTAATAAAAAACTAAAATAATACTATTTCACAGTACGATGGTAAGCGATTCACTGTTCTATATAAAGTTGACCTTCAATAAACTATTTTCCTTCTGGACGTGAGAGAAGATTCTCTCTTGGCTTTCATACGCACTATTGTTAATAAGTCTTATCTCTTATTCACCGTCTTGGCGATGCTATTGCAAACGTAACCACTTGTTTTTCCTCTTTGCGTGCATGCCTGAGACTAGTCGCTGCTAACCCACGTGTCCGGGCTGAAGGGAGTTTGCAGTAGAAGCGGCCAGGGAGAGACAACGATACGACCGTATTGTATCGTTTGAAGTTTCTAGCGACGGAACCTTAGTTGATCAGGACCATCTGCTGTCCGAAGGGCTCTTGTGAAATACTGAACTGTGCACAGATCAAATGGACACGTGACGGGATTCAATCATCTTGACCAGAGGAGATGAACCTGCTTCTGAAAGTTGGAGTAGACCAAACTCTGGACCGACACGTGATCATATTAACTGGATTCTCGCCAAGCGAACGGCGTCATTCTTTCCTGTTAGAAGCAATTATTTACTTCGTCAGCCCATGCGCCGAACTTGAAACTTGGTTGGACTTTTGCACCGAAGAAGCAACTTGTTCAGGGGCATGACTTGTTGCAGTCGGTAACTCGTTCTCAGAATGATGTTCTTGTCGAAAACCATGAGATGTTTCACATCGCAAAGCGCATGAAAGCATATCAGACGTCGGCACACGTCCAAAGGTCTTTATATAGCCGACGTGATGGTCATTTCTTCACTTACCCGTTCATGAACCTGATGAAGAAACGATTTGAACTCAAAGGACTGGCCCAAGTAAAAACTATGACGCATGGACCGATCGAGTAAATAATTGTGTGAGAAGAAATGAGTCGAGAGTGACTTCGTCTTTTTACATACGTGAGGTACCTCAGCATGAGTATGCATTAGGGGCACTAAAACCTGTTCCTATAGTGCAATTTATAAAGTTCAGATGAGAAGAAATAAGTATAAACGGTCGTTCATTGTCAAGGATTGCAGAAAGAGTGTATTAATTATATTTTATTTTCTATTAATATTTAAAATTATTATTTATATATAGAGTAATTACATAAATTTTACAACCAAATCTGTAAACACATTTACGAAAATTACAGCAGTTTCGTAAACGTGAAGTTTGAGTGGCTCTATTAACAAATAATTTACTAACATAAGATTAAAGATTAAAACTGAGAACACTCATGTTGAATATCAAAATGTGATCATATATATTTTGAAATGAATTACTAAAAAGTAAAATAAGTATTGTTTATATATCTCAAAATGTACTTTTACTTAAAAGAGACGAGCAACTTTCTAGAAGTCTCTTTCATCTCCATGACAGACACTTAATTTTTAGCTTTTGCATTAAAAGAGAAAAATGAGTTCACATCAGAACTGCAATTTTTGAATTATCTCTGATGCTCTAAGATGCCAACATGTGAATCCATCGACATGTAGACATAATTCAAGATTTTACAAGAAAAATTATTCCAAATCCAGTTTCATAAAAGAAAGCCAACGTATCATGTAACCATCTTGGTTCAGAAGCTCGTGTTCAAAAACCATAAGAGTATATCCAGATGAGAGTCCTATTTCAGTGGTGATTTTTCCTCTATTAGCCTCTTAAACTGAAATGCAAGTGCGCACATTCGATTTATTACTTATCATAATTCTAAAAAACTGGATGCAAAAAACTGGCTGATGCGAATAGTTCTTAGATATATTATGACTTCTATTTTACAAACTTCATATTAATAACTGATATTTTTATTTATAAATATATATTTAAAATATTATTATATCCATATAATATATATCATATATATTTCTCAATTTTTCATTTATATCTTATCGATCCATCATATATTAAATGTATTCTACCATTTTATAATACACAAGAAGACAAAGTTGTTGTATGTTGTATTGTATCTAGATTATGCATTACCTATTAGTACAAGTGGTAGAGATAAAATTTCAGAATCCAAAACACCACAAACTGGTCGAGCACTCTTGCATATACATGCTGTAACACTACAGAAACTCTAATCGCGATCCTCAAGAACACTCATGAATAGACGGAAGAACTCTCAACTCAACTCAAGGTGGAATGGAATTCAAGGACCATTCTCCTTCTTTATATAGTTAGATAAGTGCACACCCCAATCCATACTAACCACTCATCAATCCTCACACGGATTGATGACATGGCTTCCATGCAACCCACACAATCAACTACCAATCAAATATCAACACCACCACATTCTTATCCGGTCTCACATATCATGGTCCCACTATAGTCAACTCTACACATATCTTATCCGGTCCCACATACCATGGTCCCGCTATAGTCAACTCTACACATAGTTCTAACTATGAGTATAGTTAACTATGCATGGTTACAAACCTCCCTCCATTTAAGTTGCAACGTCCTCGTTGATGATGGAATGCTCATAAGCTTGAACTAACAAGTCGGCATTAGTCAAATTTCCTAGTGGTTCCCAAGTAGCCTCATATAATGGATATCCTTTCCATTTTACCAAGTATTCTATCTTGGGATATCGAGTACCACGAAGACGTTTGTTCAGTATGCTTTCTACCTCGTATTCCTCATGATCATCCACTATTTCTGGCAATGGTGGTGCTATGTGAGGATTGGTGAAACGAGGAGAACGTGGAACATATTTCCTCAATAAAGAAACATGAAACACCGGATGCATGCGCATATGAACTGGAAGTTGTAATTTGTACGCCACAGCTCCAACTCGTCGTAAGATGGTGAATGGACCGATGTATCTAGGGTTAAATTTGCGAACACCTACTAACGATAAGTTAGTGGTAGATAACCACACTTTCTCCCCAATGTCAAACTCCACATGACGACGATGAGCATCTGCATATTGCTTCTGACGATTTTGAGCAGTTTGAATCTTCTCCTTGGCTTGGTGAACACCTGCATGGATCTTCTGCACAAATTCGTTGACGGCAGCAACTTTGGTTGTTGACTCTTGTCCTGATCCAAATCTAGTAAAACTAGAAGGAGTGAGCGGATGTGCGCCGTACATCAAGTAGAACGGTGTAGCTTTTGTCGATGCGTTCACAGAGTTATTGTAGGAGAACTCTACTAAAGGTAGGAGTTCATCCCACCTCGCTTGCTCTTCAATCGTAAAAGCTCGTAACATATCTTCTATCGTACGATTAGCCCGTTCTGTTTGTCCATCACTTTGAGGATGGTAAGCTGTGGACATAGCAAGCTTAGTTTTGAATAACCCAAACAAGGTTTTCCAAAACATGCTTGTAAAATGTGATCCCCTATCAGTAATTAAGACTCTAGAAAGACCATGTTGAGCAAAAACAGCGTCTAAGTAGATTTGAGCTAGCTCTGGTGCAGTAACAGTCTTCTTGGTTGGACGAATATGAATCATTTTGCTCAACTTATCAACAAAAACTACAATAGAGTCAAATCCCGTACTAGTTGGAGGTAGTTCACACACTAAATCCATACTCACATGTTCCCATCGGTTAGTAGGAATAGGTAATGGTTGGAGTAAGCCTGCTGGTGTTTGATTGGTTGCCTTGTTCTGTTGACAAGCAAGACAACTTTTGATGTATCTCATTACATCATCGTGCATTTTTGGCCAATAATAAATGCGCTGCACCGCCTCCAAAGTCTTCTCTATTCCGACATGACCGGCAATCGCTGAATCATGACATTCTGTCAAGATAGTCGTACGAAGCTCTGGATTGTTGGGAATCCAAACTTTGCCGTCCTTGAATGCTAACCCATGCATCTTGGTAAGCTTGGTGTGCTTAGTTGCTGCCACAATCTCCTCATCCGTTCTGGTAGCTTCCATCAATTGTTGCCACCAATCGGAATGGATCTTCACTTCTGTCGACATGTGATTAACTCGAGGCATTCGAGTTAACGCATCAGCAAGTTGCTTTTTCCCTTCCACGTATAGAATCTGCATGTTGAAGCGTTGTCGCCATTCCGCCCATCGAATTTGACGTTTGGAGAGGTCCTTCTGCGTCTGCAAGTAAACCAATGGTTTGTGGTCTGTTTCTACCACAAACTCCTTATCTCCCAAGTAGTGCTTCCAATGCTTGGTAGCCAACACAATAGCTAACTCCTCTCTTTCTGTGGTATGATAGTTGCGTTCTGCAGGAAGCAACTTACGGGAAAAAAAAGCTACAGGATGCCAGCCATCTGCCCATGCTTGTTGTAACACTGCTCCTATTGCTGTACCTGATGCATCTGTGGCCAACTTAATGGGTTTTGTAGGATCATACCACTTAAGGATTGGTGCTTGTAACAGCGCGTCCTTCAAGGCTTGGAAGGCAAGCTCATGCGATGTACCCCATCTCCATTTTTGTCCTTGACCTAATAGGTTTGTCAAGTCCTGTGCAACTTGTGCAAAGTTTTTGACAAATCTACGATAGAACCCCGTAAGTCCTAGAAAACTCTTTAACTGGGTTTGATCTTCTGGAGCACTCCACTTTTGGATTGCCTCAATCTTATCGCTCATGACTTGGATTCCTGCTCCACTCACACGATGTCCTAGGTAATCTACATCGCTCTTGCCAAACTCACATTTAGAGATCTTGGCATATAGCTGGTTTTGTCTAAGTACTTGTAAAATCTCCTGTAAGTGCATCTTATGCTCTTGCAACGTTTTACTATAGACAAGAATATCATCTAGGAATACAATGACAGATCTATCCAAGTATGGTCGAAAGATGTCATTCATTAGACCCATAAATGTAGCGGGTGCATTAGTGAGACCAAAAGGCATCACTAAGTACTCAAAGTGACCGTACCTTGTACGAAAAGCAGTCTTTTGTACATCTGGCTCAGCAATCCGGATCTGATTATAACCGCTTCGTAAATCCAATTTGGTGAAGTACTTTGCTCCTCGTAGTTGATCAAACAAGTCATCCATTCGAGGTAATGGATACTTATTCTTCACAGTCTGAAGATTGAGAGCTCGATAGTCAATGCACATACGCATACTCCCGTCCTTCTTCTTCACGAATAAGACCGGAGCTCCATAAGGAGATACACTAGGTTGGATGAATCCTTTGTGTAACAGTTCCTCCACTTGAGCTTTGCACTCCTCCAACTCGTGCGGTGCTAATCGATATGGTGCTTTACAAGGAGGTGCACTACCTGGAAGTACCTCAATCTTGTGATCCACTCGCCTTCTTGGTGGTAATCCGGAAGGTAAATCATTCGGGAAAACATCTTTGAATTCTTCTACAATCATTTTGAAACTATCCGGAATATCGCCATCATAGTTGGAACTATAAGCTTCTCTTATTAACCCCAAGAAACATACATCACCACTATGAATAGCGGTCTGTTCTATCACATACAGAGGTATGTTTCTAGATCGAGATCTTACTCTGTCTCCAAAAACTATCCACCCCTTACTCTTCACAATCTTCTTTCTCCAATCCACCTCCGGATTATATTGCTCCATCCAAGGCATACCCAAAATGACATCATAACGAGCTAATCGAATAACTCGCCATTCAATCTTTTCTGAATATTGCCCTATAGTGAGCGCTACACTCCGTGGGAGAGACTCAATCATCTCAGTGTGCCCGTTTGGCAGCTCTACTTCTTCCTTGTCATCCTTTTCCAAAGCCAAATCCAATCTCATAGCAACTGAACGCGACAGAAAGTTCTCAGTTGCGCCAGGATCAATCAACACTCTCACCTTAATGCCTTCTAACACTCCATCAGTAACGATTAGTTGCGTAGTCCTTCGTGTCAATCCATTTAACTCCTTCTTTTGTCCTCCATTCTCGCCTTTTCTTCTCTTTGTTGAACCAGTACGACGACGAGGTAAATCTACTGGTGCTCTTCGTTTTCCAAAACTGGATTGTTGTACTGCATCTCTCCTTCCTCTCCACCTTCCTCTGCTCTATCATTCAGATGATTCAGAGGTCTTCGATAAGGAGCTCGATTTCCTCGAGGGAATCGGGTGCGACAATGAGCAGCTATGTGCCCAATTCTCCCACAGTTATAACAACGCCGTGTCTCCCCTTGAAGCTCTTGATTTCGAATGCCGTCACCAATATCACCATCCCTCGGAAGTCCTCGAGGTACATAGTTACGAACTCCACCTCCGACACCGCCACCTCGTGGTATCACTTCTCGTCTTGGTTGCTCTCTAGCACGATCTCTCCGATCCTCTCCATAGAATTGTCGTGCATAACCGTCCTGTTGCCGAAGATTACCCAATTCCATGGGCATTGGACCTCCATATTGAACTCGCGGTACGATTGGTGGTTCCCCCCCTCTAGCGATACCTAATGCACCAGCAATTCTTTGGGCATAACCGATTGCTTCGAACACGGTACGTGGATTATTCACCATGACTTCTTGGCGAATTCTCTCCTTCAATCCGCGTTTGAACACGTCTAAAGCTTCTGCCTGGCTCATATCAGAGATAGCTACTTGTAGATCTTGAAATTCCTCTACGTATTCTTGGAGACTTCCTCGTTGCTTGAGATCCCAGAGCTTCATTCGAGCCATCTGCACTGAATCCACTGATTGGAAATTCTGCAGCAAACCTTCTTGCATATTGCTCCATGTTACTTGACTTCCTCCAGCAATCATCGAACGCTCCCATGTATCGTACCATGTAAGCGCTTTATCCATCAAGTAACCACTTGCAAATACTCCCGCAGAGTAATCATTGACTTGTGCTTGAAAAAGTCTCATGTAGCGATTCATACGAGAAATCCAATTCTCTAGAATACCCATTGCTCGATTACCTCGATAAGGTTCCACGTTACACGTCTTCTTCATGCGAAGCAATAGAGCATCTTCCCCCTCCACTGCCCTTTGGACCCCTAAAACAACCTCTTCTCTATGTAATGTCTCCGCTGCTTGCGTTGGAACTTGTGATGGACCACCCATCTCCATTGCTCTCACATTCTCTCCCTCTAGAGTTGCTATCTTGCTCTCTAGTGTCCTCACCACTGTCGTCATCTCTCGAAACTCATTGAGCATGTTCTGCATGATCTCACGCATCTCCGTGCCTTGTTGCTCCATGTTATTTCCACTCATTCTAACGTCTCTCAACACTCTCAGTCCTTACACCACTCTTTCTACTACCTTCAATACAATGTCAGTATCACTACACGAAAACGCCTCACGAACAAAGGTATCACAAAAGGTTGAGGCGACGAGATAACTTCTTGATAGAATGCCTCTCCAAATTCTCTCACTATTTCCTCACGGTATGTCACCTTGGGACGACATGTATAATGAACTACGCACCAAGTGTTGAAGGTGGTTGGTGGTCGATTCAGATCCATATCCTCCTAAAGCAAGATATAGAGCGTGAGGTCCCACGTAGCAGCATACGTTACGATCGGAAGAATCACAGGGACAGGTGAGTTCATCACTTGCGTCATGAAAGCATCTCCGAAGTGCGCCACCAAATAAACCTGAAAATGATGACGTGCAATGTAGAGGAGTTTGATATGGAAAGGATTCAAAAACGGAAAATCTGGAACTCTATGAATCCCTCCTTCCATGTGTACCAAATTTTGCAATTTTGGCAGTTTGACCCCCTATCTTCCGAAGACTATAACTCGAGTTTCCTTGGGTCAAATCTCGCATTTGTTGAACCCTTGGATAGCTTATCTTGCCAATTAGAAATTTGCAAAGATTCTACTTGAGATTTGACAACCTCAAAACATGGCAGTGACTGTAAAATCCTTCCCGAGAGCGAAATGTGAAAAAACCGAAAAAATCTGAAAAAACCCCCTCACATTTCGAATGTCATATCTTTCAAACTATAAGTGATCTCCATGAGATTTCAAGTGTCATAGGTAGCTTAGTTCTCCCTCTATAACATACTAAAAGTTGAAATGATTTCAACTTTCTCTCAAAGTTTCACAAGGACTGTAAGCAGCTCGAGTTTTCACTATTTCTATCACTTTCTCTCACTACTATTGAAAATTCGAAATTTCTCTCCACTCATGTGCATCAAATCACAAGGTTTCTTTGCAATTCTTTCTCCTAAGAGGGGTAATCCACTCTCTCAGAAGAAGAGCTTTGCTCTGATACCATTGTAACACTACAGAAACTCTAATCGCGATCCTCAAGAACACTCATGAATAGACGGAAGAACTCTCAACTCAACTCAAGGTGGAATGGAATTCAAGGACCATTCTCCTTCTTTATATAGTTAGATAAGTGCACACCCCAATCCATACTAACCACTCATCAATCCTCACACGGATTGATGACATGGCTTCCATGCAACCCACACAATCAACTACCAATCAAATATCAACACCACCACATTCTTATCCGGTCTCACATATCATGGTCCCACTATAGTCAACTCTACACATATCTTATCCGGTCCCACATACCATGGTCCCGCTATAGTCAACTCTACACATAGTTCTAACTATAAGTATAGTTAACTATGCATGGTTACACATGCATACATTTGCTTCAAGGTTTCTAATTTAAGATCCATGACCAAACGTAGGTACAAGATACATATCGATATTCCTATTTTCTATATCAAAACTAGTCTAAGTTCACAGTGTTGTCTTGATGTGCTCTTGTATATTCTCAGAACGCAGAGATGCAATCAAAAAACTTGATGTGGCAAGAGATGGATGTTGGATGAATGTTTGTAAGATGTGAAGAATGTTATCCGAGTAAAACCATAATGAATTATTGCTGCAATTATAAAAGAAGTGAGACGAAGTGTGAAAATGAAATTTTAAAAATGTTAGGTATTGTTGGCCGATGGGGATATTGACTATTTGCTTTATATACCATGCATGATCACGTTTTTATAGAACTTTTGATACATTAGTAAAGAGTATATGTTATTCAAAAATAAAATTTAGGAGTTTTATTATAACGTTTTATCACCCTCTTTAAATAACTAATAATATTTATTTTATTTTAATATTGTATATTTTCAAATTTTTAATGTAAAATCTTTATATGTATCCTTATATTGAATGATTGCATGAACAAATTTTAAACTAAAAGATGATATCTCAATCAAGCAATCATTTGTTAAATATATAAACTTTATAAGTCAAACATGACAAATTATGCTAATTGTATCTATGATGAGTTAGATTATTCTCTCTAAATTACTCTTTCTGAAATTTAAGCAATTTTGGTATTTTTTCTTGTAAGTTCATGTCAATATATATTTTATAGTATTGAGTATTCATTTTTTTATGTTCTATGATTACGCAACACATGATTTTATAATAACATTGTGATTGTCTCCTCGAGGCTCCCAGAGGCTCCACTGCAGTCCTCTCTAATGAGACATCACTTCTAGCATGTTTTTCATGCGCTCTTAGTTGATTTTTTCATCTCATGAGATACTAGAGCTTGAATCCGTTCTTGTTCGGACAAGGGTGCAAGCTCTTGGCTCATAGCTCGACCTTGCATTAAGACGTTCTGACTCGCACCGACTATCTTTTCTACAGTGATGAGGTTCTGCTTAGACTTGGTCCAGTCTGTTGCTTCGATATTGTCAATCTGTCCAATTGCATTACATTTTTTAGACAACGTGTTTTCATTGGTCTACAAAGAGCTGCACCACATGAGAGTAATTGTAGTAGGCAATGCTATCTCATGTGCACTTGTTGTATGCAGGAGTTTTGATTTACCGATGTGATAATTTAAGAATGATAGATGCGAGAGCTACTGATAGTGAGGCTTAGCCCCGATCTTCTTTCTCTCTTCCAAGCATTGGTTACCTAGTCCTTCGGGTCTCTCTTTCCCTTGTAAGGCTTGATGAGGTATTTCTATCCATTGGCTATTCATTGCGTCGGGTGTTTCCATTTGTTACCCGTAAGAAATATGATAAAGATATGATTTATAAGAAGGGTACCATCAAACTCTACTTCTTAACGAGAGGATATTGGGATTTCTCAAAACAATATTTGATTTCCTCAAGGAATATTCGGGTCCTATGTACGTACATACATAGGAGGCCACGTACTCATGCAGTTTCGATTCTCATGCTCTTCTCCGTCATCATTGTGCTGCAATGAGAGGCGTTCCACTTGCCACCTAGATGAAATAACTAGGTAATGTCTTCTCGTTTCTGAGTTGACCGCAGCGTTTGACTACGTGAGAAATATTTCTTTGCAACCTGTACAGTTGTATGTCTGACAAAAAAGTGAAAGGTCGTGATAAAACTTTTTCTAGCTCTTCAGTGTCTCACAGAGCATGGCGATGTGAGATTATTCTCCGATCGACGACGTGACGACACCCTCCAGGGTCGATCTGAACTTCTGAAGTGAACTGGCTAGTGAAGAATATGTTTTATGAGACGAACCTGCTGCAAAGAACACCTCCGTGGAAGTCAAGGAACATGGGGAGAAATGAGCACAACATCTTCCCGTTAGGATTTGGATGGTTGAGATCTGTTGAGAGATCACGCGATTTGGCTGGAAGTAGTGTCCCGGGAAAGTGCCCGCTGCCAGTGAGCAGATCAGTTTCTGCCGAGGAATCTGCAGAATCTTTCAAATTTCTCCCGAGGCTAGAGATTCCGTTCGGATTTCATCCTACGATGCAGAAAAATGAACACTTTGGGAAAACTTGTGCTCGAGTTTACTTGGCGTCGAGGTTGTCTGAATCATCGACTGATTCTTGACCAGAGTTTGTGGGTCCACCAAAGCTGCGAAGTCTCTGTAGTGATCTCGTAATAGTTTATTGGTATGTCCCGGGGTAAAGTTCACTGGATGTAAATGCCGTGTCCCTTGGGGTTCAATTCGCTGCCCACAAGGGATTCGCCAATTTCGATGGAGTTATGCGGAAGCTGAGGCGCTTTGGAGAACTTCAATGTCTCGCAGGCCACGCCTGTCTAGAGGTTCGTAGGCGACAGTTGATCGTCTTTGGACTGCGATGCCACAGTAATTTGTCACCCGCTACAGAAGCTTTAAGCATTGAATAAGCTTAAGGCGCTGTGCATATGTGGCTGCCCTCGTCTTGTTTCGGTATGTCCGTAGTTCACTCAGGCCATGTCTCAGGGTCCTATTGGTAATAGTTGCTGTCACAGGGATCGTCGGAACAAGAGCTTAAACTCTGTGCAAACGACGGTTTGCTATGTCTCGTGAGGTTGTGTGTTTCTGACCAGACGAATCGGTGCTGGAGGCGAGTTTGCTATCTTCCGTGAAACTTCTGGGTCAAAAAGAAGAAGCATTTTTTTGAAGACAGCATCAAAATTTAATCCTCTTCAGGTTAGTGTTTCTGGTGCAATCGCTCCTTTTCCAAGAAGTTAAATGCTACAGTGTCCATGGGCCCATCTCTTGTTCAATGTTTTGTAGGAAAAATGTGCTATTCCGGGATGAGCACTGTGACAACCGAGAGTTGTGCAGCGGTGCCAGACGGCTCCGTCCTGTTTTTTAGAGGACGCTTGCCGGGAGCCTGAGGCCGCGTACTTCCTTGCGGTTCTTGGATCGAGCGCGTGGCGGTCGTATATAGACCCTACGGACGAGTCAGACTGTCCTCTTCCTTTACTCTCCGGGAGCGTCAGGGTTCGGTTGTTTCACAACGCTGTGGTCTTCACTGATTAATCGCAGACCTCACTGCTTTCATGCGTTCTGCGTCATCGATGCTCTCGTACGTCTAACTCGAATTTGCTCGCCGTTACAATTGCTGCTTAGCCATACCTTAAAGCGATAACACAAATCACTTCTCTCTCTGATCCTCACAGCTCCGCAGCCAGCGATGGATTACGTTCAAAATTACGTGGCCAGCATTGCGGAAGCCGCTGCACCTGTAGGCGGTGAATCGGTTGCTACTTTGCTGCGGTTTTCCATGCTTCCAATTGCCAAGGTGCTTATAATGTGCGCGCTCGGATTGCTTATGGCCACATCATACGTCAACATCCTCCCGGGTCCAGCGCGCAAAGAACTCAGCAAGGTCTGTATTAATACCAGAGTACAGTAAACCTTACAGTTGAAACTGTTTGTCTGTCAGGGGCAGATCTAGACTAGTCGTGACAGCCAATCCATTTTTTGTTGGTCACTCTAAGCTGGATTGTCATGTGTTAAGTTTGTGGTATGGATAAATTCGTCTGCTGAGGAGATGAATGTATTTCGATACGGCTCCCAATTGTTGGAGTCATTCTTAACCTCTGACTTGTTTCTCCAGTTGGTCTTCTCCCTCTTTCTTCCATGCCTTATCATTACGCAGCTGGGAAAAGCAGTGACCCTTGAGAAGGTTCTTCTATGGTGAGTGCTCTCACACTTGAGAAGGTTCTTCTTCTCCTGTATCACCCTTCTTTGCCCGTTCTAGAGTCCATGGTTAAAATGTATAGACAGGTGTTGATTCCCTGAGGCTACCTTCATGTATTTTGTCATCTAGATTTGAGAAGTCTCGTTCCACTCATCGCTAGAGAATATCACCCTTGATTCCAAGCTTTGTGATCGTTCACGTGAAATTGGATAGGACTCCTGAATAACACTGTATGAACATGCAAGAGGGGTGAAAGCCTGATTCAGCCAAGCAGTTTCAGAAAATGTGAACGTGCAGGCTAAGGTAGATGTATAGATGAGATGTTCGCAGTTTGGTGGTCAGCCTAAGCATCAGGATCATTCTTCTGCCGTTCTCTGCATCTAGGTGGTTCATTCCCGTCAACGTTCTGCTGGGATCAGTTATCGGTTGTACCATTGGTTACATTGTGGCATTACTCGTGAAGCCGCCTCCTCAGTTTTTCAACTTTACCGTCTGCATGATTGGAATTGGTAGGTCTGTAAGTTGTCGAATTCTTTTATATTATCTTGGAAGAAGAATTCGTGGTTTAAATATATTAAAAATAGTGATTTCGTCCAACACTCGAAACATAACAATCTTGTGCTACTCCATCTTTACTCAAGCAAGTACAAGACAAAAGTAATAGTAAGTGCGAAGGAGGAGTGAAAGTGGGTTTGTATTTGAAAGAAAAAGACCAGTACGAAGAATTTGTTCGTTATTTCTTGCTTACACATCTAGTTTGTAATTACAGGAAATATCGGAAACATTCCTCTGGTTCTCATTGGTGCTATCTGTCATGACCCAAATAATCCGTTTGGGGATGTGGACAAGTGCAATAATGATGGTGTAGCCTACATCTCTTTCGGTCAGTGGGTACGTACGAGCGGCTTTTGTATAGACTGGAGCCTTTGTCAACATTTTCATTGTTGTGTCAAGTGGATAACTAGCAAGCTGCATGTTGGCTCTCACGTGGACAAGTGCAATAATGATGGTGTAGCCTACATCTCTTTCGGTCAGTGGGTACGTACGAGCGGCTTTTGTATAGACTGGAGCCTTTGTCAACATTTTCATTGTTGTGTCAAGTGGATAACTAGCAAGCTGCATGTTGGCTCTCACGTTAAGTAGAGTTCATTTACCGCTTTAAAATAAGCTTATCGGAGGGACAGAGTAGAGTGGACGACGTAGCAACCAGCCACTTTGGTGGATAGATTCACCCTACTAAGGTCTACTATAGATTAGAAAATTTTCATATATAGTGCAAGTAAATTCAGGAAAGTCTTTTCAGGGTAAGTTCATCTATTTTAGTCGTCTTCACAGAGCAGAGCTAGATGTGGGTCGTTTGTTTTCAGCAAGATATCTTAAGTGCAAGATAGAGCAATATCTAAAGCAAGATATCTTTTAGCTTTGAGTTGATGCACATGATGCTTATTCAGAGGACTAGAGCATGTCCTGGTTGAGAGAAAGAACTTACATGTTTAGTTACTGTGTTTTTTTTGCTTTAGGATCCCATTCAGGGGCTAATATATGGAGTGATTGGCTCCAGGTTGGTGCTGTGGTTGTTTACACTTACGTCTATCAAATGTTGGCCCCTCCCAAAAGTCTGGAGGACATCGGAGAATCAGAAATAACGCTTACACTGAAGGAAGTCCACGCCAACGCGTCGACAGAATCACTGTCCCGTCCAGCAAATGGCGATGATTTGACCGCTCCTCTTCTCTTGAAATCTCGGAAACAGGGCAAGGTTAGAAGTAATCTTGGCTGTTGTGTTCGTATTGTAAGTTAGTTCGTGGTTCCTTTTAAGCTAGTTCAAGGTTCCTTTCACTTCCTGCACGGACCTTAGTCTATGCAAAGGAGACTATTCAAGAGGCTCACTTAATGAATTTACTTGTTTGTTAAGGTGATGGAGTACATAAGGAATTGCATTGCGGAGTTCAAGATCATGGATATTCTCACGCAACCGCCAGTTATTGCTTCTGTAAGTTACGATGTGGCAAGAGATAATCATCTCCTTCTTCTTGATAATGAATCCATTTAGTACACCATCGGGTTAGGAATTTTTGTTGTGTACAAGCGTATACACCATTTGCCTGCTCAGCCACGAGTTTCGCTCTGTGAACCCAGACAAGAACAACTCTTTTTCGATATTTTTAATATAAACTCTATCTTCAGTAGAACGAAATAGCCTGTAGAGCTCTTTCGTGGATTATGACAACTAGTGACGAACCTTCGATCGGAGCACCTTACGTTCCTCGGCAGATCTAGCCTGTGACGGTTAGTTGTATGACCTTACTGGTGAAACTGACGTTTTGTGTTTCTGACTGTGCAGTTTCTTGCCCTTTTAATTGGAGGAGTCCCTTTTCTGAAGAGCACTGTCTTCGATGAACACGGATTTCTATTCTTCCTTTCTGACAGCCTTAACATCATGGGGTATGAAGCTTGATCTGACGATTGAGAAAGTCTTTCCTTCGTTATTTGTTGTCCTTCTGTTGTGGTTTAGAGAGTCATTTGGACTAGGCCTTATAATCAAGCCTTGTGGGGAAGTCATGAGAAAGCATGATAGATGCTGTTATGCTTTTGTTCCAATAGTTCGTTGTTAGTTGCGGGCTAATTATATAGCATGTATCAGCGACTTGCGGCTAGTTCAAGGTTGAATGCTAGTTATTGGATCGTACACTGAGGCTGACTTGTTCTTTCAACAGGGGAGCGATGATTCCATGCATCATGCTTGCGTTGGGAGGAAATTTGATTGGAGGTAAAACTTGCTTATTGAACTCTTCTTGGATTGTGTCCAATACAGAAGTTATCGAACCGACTCTATTCTCATGACAGCGTTACTAGGAAGCAGCTGGGATAAACTCTCTGTTTGTCTAATTTTTTGTTTGCCACCTCCACCTTGTACTGACATAACTTTTCATTTTGATTTGACACTGTTCATGGCAGGTGCTGGTAGTTCACAGCTAGGTATGAGAACGACAGTTGCTATCGTGTTCACAAGGCTACTTATAATTCCCTTGGAGGGTTTGGTGATCCTGTACTTTGCAGAGAAGTTCCGATTTATTCCTGCAAACGACGACATGTTCCGCTTTGTCTTGCTCTTACAACACACCATGCCCACCTCAATTCTTGCAGGTTTGTCCATCGTCTTGTTCGTTTACAGTTTTACGTGCTAACATCATGTCCATATCTGCAAGTCATGCATGTACGTTAATTGGCGAGGTTGTCTGTCCTCATATAGGGTCTTCACTGACATCAGATGTATATGGTGAACCTGAACAGGGGCGGTGACAAACCTCCGCGGTTTTGCAGAGAAGGAAGCTTCAGCTGTCCTATTCTATGAGCATATCATTTCCATGATAACACTAACAGGGTGGCTCATACTATACGTAAATGTTCTTTTCTGACAGTTTCTTTCAGTTCTGTAAACTATATAGGCTTGTACAGTAGAGAGATCTGACTAGCATATTCGACGCTGTGAAGTCCTGATTTTACATACCCTGCTGACTAACTGAAAAATACGTTCAGCTGGAAAAAGGATATTCACACTCCTTTTGTAAAATATAACATTCATTTGGGTTGTATACCCGGAGAGTTTATGAAATGACGATAAGGGAAGGGGCAAAGAGAATTTGTTGTTCACGCAAATGGCTTGCGGGAATCGTGTACGCAATATGTCTCAAAAGGTATGGAATGATCATAATTGATTGTCGAAGATGCTGTATGACACAATTCATGCATATACAAGGATCAGGATAGAGGTGAGAAGGCACAAGATACTGAAGGGAATTCGGCCTCCTCATCAATTAAGTACCTGGGTCGGAGACGCCTGGTCTTTACCAGTCTCAGGCCACATGTGGGAGGAGAAGAGTGGCTGAAACATGTGCCATGCGTTTGCTAGTCTTCTGGAGTGTACCATTCAGATCTGCACAAAATGACGATGTCATCAACTGTTTACAGGGCCAAACAGTGGTTTGGGATATTAAAGATGACGTAAAATCCTTCTGCAGAAACTCACGCTCGGCTCTCGAGTATTTGGATGGTATTTTATTGGACGTAATGCAGTTACTCGTCAAGAAGAGCGACGTACGAAGGATGAAAATGCTGGGAGGGGTTTTACGCTCGTAAGACTCGTTGAAAATATCGTGAAGTGCTGTATTCTGCATTTGGAAATTGCATAACGTGCCTTTCGTTCCTAGTTAAAGCTTGTAATTCTTATCCTAATACCGTCGTAACCACTTGAAGTAAGGCGTGTAGTAACATTACGGCATTGGTTCATAGTAGTAACCACTTGAAGTAAGGCGTGTAGTGACATTACGACATTGGTTCATACTGTTCCGACTAGAACTAACCGCATGAAAAAGTGCAGGAAAATGATTTCTGAATGATATACAATCTGACTCTGAAATGATTCAGAAGTTCATATTATTCAGAAAGTTAAGTAGTATTTTTAAATGATTTAGAAGTGTATATTGTTCAGAAAGTTGATAAGTAATTACAGATTTAAGTTTTGAGTTAAATATGCATGCTGGATGAACCTCAGCGAACTTTGGCTCGTTTATTGTTATCGAAGAAATATATAAGTTTGAAGTAAAACATATATACTAAATGAGTTTAAGTAATTATTTTATTAGTATTTCGTAAATATTATCTGTTAGTCTATTCCTGGAAAGATGAAGAGAACAAGAGATCATAAGTCATGAATAAAATGTCTTGCTTCAAATGATAAAAGTCCAGGAAGCTATAATATTTAATGTAATGATTACAGCTTCTTGGACATTAAATTAATACAATGTAAATTAATTTAATACTTAAGTTTCCTGTCAAAAAGATTAAATATTGAATTAAAAAGCATGGATATTTTTCTCCTCTATCGAAAGAAAGTGGAGGTGATTCATTCAGAAAGTTGATTAGTAATTACAAATTTCCGTTTCAACTTGTAACTCTGAGTCACAAGATAGTAAAATGTTGTTGAAGTTCATGACTAAACTCGGTTAAAAGATTTTAGTTTGAAGCTGGGATTCGAGTAACAACATTTTACAATGTTGTTGAAGTCAAAGTGAAACGAAAAGTTGATACAGTGAAAGAGGTTCAGGTTTGATCATTGAGACAAGGTCATTCTTAAGTAAAATTAGGTTATTATCTGATGAAATACTTAACGTTCAACGTGTTAAATATCCTTCTTCACCGCCTTGTACATCAAAATGTGTTATTTGTTATCAGTAAATACATAAATATTATGAAAGTTTAGTATTTAACTGGTTTAGAATATCAAATTTTTCTTTAACTTTTTAGAAAAATTTAACGTGTCAAATATTAAATTGTGTTGGAATTACAAGCCGATCAAGAAAGAACCCATACTGAAACACAGACACTCGTGCTGCTAGGAGTATAAGTAAGGATCCGATTAAAAGAACAGCGTTATTTCATCTACACTTTAGTTTATACCCTAATTTTCTCGTTAATGTATGAATTAAATGGAAGCACTCCGGCTTCTAAGTGTGTATGAGGCTTCTAAGCACTCCGGCTTTTATGTATGTTCACCTCCTCCATCTTCCGATGGAGGAGGTGAACATACTGTAAACGACCGTATATTTTGCAGTATTAATGACTATGCCTTCCCAGTCTTGTATCTTCTGGAACGCGACAGGCAAGCCAAGGTTTATAGTTTATCTCCGGTTCTCTCCGTATTTTCAGGCATGGGTCAATAAATAAATTTTATAAATAAATTTATTTTTAACATTTACTTATTTTATAAATTTTATTTAACATATATAGATTTCTGATAACAATAAGAGAACAAGGGTTTATCCAGCATGCAGAGTAAAAAGTTTTATGGTGGTACGAAACCCAACCTCCAACGCCTCGTCCTGACCAAAGCTGTTGCCGTATCCACCATTTGTATTTTTGACTCCAAAAAATCTGCTTGTCGTCTTCCTCCGTTTTTCTTTTCTCGACGTTTGGATGTATATAAAGTGAGTATAGAATACAGTCGTATTAATATGCAATCATTGAAATCTAATCGAAATTTTGAAATAGATATTTTTAGGCAAGCAAAATTAGCGATGCAATCTATCATTTCTTGTGCTCCCGACTCGACTGTACCCTCAAATAGCACAAGGCAGGGCCAGCCCACACTCCCTCAGATACACTCGGATGTCGTGGATACTCTAGTTCTATTAGGGGGTGTCAAAGTTAAGAACCTTTTGAAATATTCAAGCAACAGGCGTGAGTTACGACTTTGTTCATACTTCGATCCAATGTTTCATGCGGGCATCTCCAGAAGTACCCGCAAGAAAATACCGTGGGCTTTTTCTTAACGGCTCTTCATTCGTTTTGTCTGCTTTTTTTGTAATGGATTTTTCACTGAGTAATTATCTTAAGTGTACAAATTGAAGAAAATCAATGATAAAATCGTGATGTCCAGTCACAGGCGCGATCTAGAATGAGTCACGATTATATACAAAGTTACATGTGATAATTTTACGACCAATTACCTCTCTACCGTTGAAGAATATTTCCTCAGAACTTTGACACCCTCTATTAGACAGCCCTCTGTCATTACGGCCATCTAATCATTAAAAAATATGTATAATTTAAATAAATTGTTTATTTTATTTCTTTTATTTCTTTTATCGTTCATTGTGTCACAATCGAAACATTCTATTAATGGATTTTAGTTTTCATACTTTTCTAACTATAATGTTTCTTATTTCTCATTTGGATCTCTAGAAAATTTATTTAGTAAAGATGATCTTGATTAAACCATTTTGACACCTTGTTAAACTATGTGACTCTGATCACATCCATATGATGCTTCTCAATTAAATATGGAGAAGTCCTCATTATCACTCAGTCAAGTTTTGATTGTCCCTTCGTCGAAAAATTAATGTAAAAGTTTTTGTTGAAAAATTAATGTAAAAGTTTTTGTTGGTAGCCAATGGACATCTCCCTGTGGATTCTCAATCCTTCAAATTCTTTTTCCTTGGTGGCTTATATCCTCTGGAAAAAACAAAATGATGTATTTCATTTTCGCTTTATATGCGTTATCGCTTCCCGTTCATCTGAGGGGACAGTTTTGTAAGTTGCTTTAGCCAACATTCGTGACAGAGTATTTTTATGACTAAAAAATGACGGTGGTACGTCTTTCACTTTTATTATTTTCAGTTGTGAAAACGACAGTTTACAAGGTCTGTACGCAAAATGCTAAACTACTTCATTGAGGACTACAGTATAACATGTGCGTGATATAAAACTGAGTGTCTGTATAGAAGACAAAACACTATATACAGAAGATGTTGTTACTTGTAACAACATCTACATTTGAGTAGCAAAACAGATAGTACACTCAAACTTAAATCGAGAATGCACAATCCGATCCACTATTTCTCAAGAAAAACTTTGTTAGAGATAAGAATTCAGACAGACCGTCCATCTCTTCGCCATCCTCAGGGACTTTGCGTGGTACTTGCGGAGGTGTAGGCGGTTCTCTATACTCGTCATCTTTATCCTCACCTCCGTCTGCACTGGCTTGGTTTTTCAAATACCGATGGTGGCAAAGGAGGCATCGTCTGGTATCTTTGAAAAACAAGATGTTGTCGATATCTTATAATGTGACGTCGTGCGGCTTGACAAAGGAAGTCCACAAAGAATCCGATTGACGTTTCTAGATCTCAGTCTGCATCAACCACTTGGGAGAAGCATTCTATTTCTCATAAGCATGCTACGCGGACAACAGTCAAGTGTGTTAGAAAGCGGATATCAAGACTTATATCTATTGAACTACAAGGCTCTTGGGAGGATGGTCATGTATCCAAGCTCAACTCTGTTTTTTGTGTATGTAGTGCCTAGTAAGGCGAAGAGCTCATGACCATCACTGATCATCGACTCAAAGATATTTTTCATCGTCGTTGCGTGATGTGCCTCATCTTTCAAGCAATACCTAACCATTCCAACGAAGGTATGCAGACCTTTGTTGGAAAGAATCTTAACACACACTTCGTCGTCAATCGGTCTGTATTTATCTGAACCCAAAGATTCTACCAAGTGCTTCTTGACTCGCCGTCTATCATGGACTTGGCATACAAACAAATTACACCTTGGAAATTGACGTGTGAAAAGGTGCCGCCTCTCTCCACTAAGAATAACCTCGATAAACATTTTGCATGAAGAAAATCTGATAAGCAGGAGAATAAGTCCAATTCTAAGTCGGCCTCAGTCCTACATACCGTGACGGATGTTTCAATTGTGGACCTTTGGGCCCTCGCTTGTCTGTGCAGTGACATTGTATTGGTCAAGTCGAGAAAATAACGACAAACTTAACGATTTTGGGTTCGGTCAAAGTCCTTGCAGATACAAGGAGTGGACAGTGGACTTTAAAAAACCATCACCATGGATAAAATAAGCTGGATAAGAAAACATACCGAACCTGCGGTCCTGAAGTATAAACAAAGTTTATCGGACGAGTTTAAAAAAATGATAAGGTCTAACCAAAGTCTACAATGGAGTGTTGTGCATGGAGCATGGATAGCAAGTTCTGACTATTTGTACATAGTCGAACTTGAGCAAAAAGGAGATAAGGTCTTCCAAGAAATCTAGTTCAAGATAGTTGTACGATCTAGTCAACTGCATGATAGAGTGATCAAAACTGATCATTGATCGGTTAGAAGTAAGAATAGAGAACCTCGATGGATCTATAGCCAAGTGGAGAGTATCAAAAGTGTCAGAGGTCAATGGTCGCTGAATTGGAGAGAGAGATGGAAAAACTATCAGGCAGCACCTCTAGACGCTGGTCTTCAATATCAGACATGAGAACAAGACGACACAAAACACATCTTTCTCATCATCAGCAAGAATCGATAACCCATCTTTATATCACAGTATAACGAAGCAAAAAATGATGTAAGAGTGGATAACATTGTGAACCATATCGTCGACGCTCAAACGTGCAGACCATCCCGCCTGGAATGTTGAGGCATTAATCGCTCGCTGTCACAATCTGCTCAGCAGACCAAGTATAACGAACAGACCATTCCGCATGGCTCCATGGGAAACAATCCGTCAGTAGGTCCTCGCCAAATCAAGATCTTGATCTTACAGAACAAAGCAGCGAAATCGCTGCCTGTTGAGCAATACAGCAAGAAAAGAAACCGCACGATGAAATGTGAGGCACGAAGACAGCCACGGATCCAAGCACGAAGACAGCCAGCGCTCGTGCGTGTCTGGAAGACAAATTCGCAGTAACGTAAGTTTGTGATGTCTCGCTCTTTTCCAGTTCGTGATATCACTCTCCATGAAATGAACATCCACAGCGTAGAGCTAGAGCAATACAGTAAGAAAAGAAATGACACGCGAAAGCACGAAGCCAGCCACCGCTGAAAGCCGTGAGCAGCAAGAACAAATGACACGATCTAAGTTTGCAATGACCAACTCCCGCTCGCACACGCATGCAAGAAAATTCTAGATGAACGTAAGTTCACAATCCCGCTCCATTCCAACCTCCAGCGCTATCGTAATTTTTTGATAGAAGAAACTAATCGTTCGTTGTCACCATTGACATTGTAAAGTCGAAACGACAGCACCGTCCCGGTCCATTCCCAGCCTCCAATCCCTATCGTCATTAACTATTTCGTTTCTCACAAATTAAAATCTCGCTCCCTTCCAACCTAGCGATATCAGTTGTAAGATGAGGCTCTAGAGTGAATTCAAAACTCGAATGTCCGTGGTGGTGCATTCGCAACCTTTATATAGTGAGAGGAATAGTACATGATAAGCTTCCGGCCAATGCTGATCTCTCACACGGATCGCTGATGTGGCTTATATGCAGCCTTAGATCTAGAACAACATCTAGAGGGTTCAGAATGAGCCACGTAAGAGGCTCGCTGAAAAGTTCTAGAAGCTTCTTTCTAGAAACTTCCTTCTGGAAGCTTCCCGGCTGGAAAGTTCTAGAAGCTTCTTTCTAGAAACTTCCTTCTGGAAGCTTCCTGGCTTGAAAGTTCTCGAAGCTTCTTTCTAGAAACTTCCTTCTGGAAGTTTCCCGGCGGACTTTTGGCGCACCCGTCTATTGATAGAAGTACTATTTGCTGCATGTGTTCTCTGGTCAACTTAGTCGTAACTAATTCTTATACCAAAGACTTCTACCAAACCAATTTCTCCTCTAGTTGATAAGTAGAGCTCTACTTATTACAAACCTCCCCCTTTTAAGAAGCAACGTCCTCGTTGCTCAACTGCTGTTCGAAAGCTTTCACTATGAGTGGGGCGTGTGCAAGATTGGTTGCAGGTTCTTATGTTGCTTCATGTAATGGATAGCCTTTCTATCTTATCAAATAATCTACCCGTTGATGACGAGTCTCACGAACACGTTTCTTTAAGATGCATTCCACTTCAAACTCTTCCTCACCATCGATAATTTGAGAGAGAGGTCGTGACTCTTGCGAATTGTCAAATTGAGGAGGTCGTGGTGTATATCGCCGTAATAAAGACACATGAAAAACCGGATGACTCTTCATGTGAGATGGAAGTTCGAGTTGATGTGCCACTGTTCCAATTCTACGGAGAACAAAGAAAGACCCGATCAAGCGAGGGTTGAATTTACGATTGCTGATCAGAGTAAGGTTGGTTGTGGATAACCAAACTTGATCACCAATCGTGAACTCTTCATACCGACCGTGTTCATCGGCATATTGCTTTTGTCGATTCTGAGCAACTTGTAGTTTCACCTTAGCTTTTTCCACTCCTTGTTGAATTCGTGCAACGAATTCATTGACAACATCCACTTTGGAGTTGACTGACGACGCCGTGCCGAACCGTGTCAAACTTGCTGGTGTGAGAGGATGTTCGCCGTACATGAGATAAAAGACGTTTCACGAGTAGATGCATTGAGAGAGTTGTTGTAGGCAAATTCTACCAAAGGGAGTAAGGTGTCTCATTTCGCTTGTTCCTCTAGAGTAAAGGCTCATAGCATGTCTTCAATGGTGCGATTGGCTCTTTCGGTTTGTCCATCCGTTTGTGGGTGATAAGCAGTAGACATGGCAAGTTTGGTCTTGAAAAGATCAAATAGGGTTCTCCAAAACAGGCTAGTAGACTTCTATTTGTTATAAGCACCCGCGATAGACCGTGTTGAGCAAAAATGATGTTCAAATATAACTGAGCAAGTTGCGGTGCTGAGACGTCTTTTATGGTTGGTCGGAGGTGGATCATCTTGCTGAGCTTATCGACGAAGACGACTATAGAGTCAAAACCTGAGCTGGTCATGGGTAGTTCACACACTGAGTCCATACTAACATTTTCTCAACGTTTGGAAGGGATCGGGAGGGGTTGAAGAAGACCGGAGGGTGCTTGATTTGTAGCCTTATTTTGTTGACACATTGCACAACTCCGAGTATATACTGCAACATCCTCTGTCATTTTGGACCAATAGAACACTCGTTGGACTGCTTCCAATGTCTTTTCTGCCCCCATGTGTCCTGCAATAGCTGAATCGTGACATTCAGTTAGTATGGTGGTACGCAGTTCTGGATCATCTGGGATCCATAACTTCCCTTCATAGAATACCAAACCATGGTTGCAGGTGATGGTTCTTGAAGATTTTGCTGCTACAATCTGTGCATCCGGTCTTGTGCCCTCGATCAATTTTGTCCAGAAGTCAAAATTCACCTTGACTTCAGAGACTATGTTATGCACCATAGGCATGCGGGTTAATGCATCAGCAATTTGCTTCTTGTCCTCAACATACGTGATGGTCATGTTGAATCGCTGTCTCCATTCTGCTCAACGGATTTGTCTCTTTGAGAGATCCCTCTGCGTCTCCAAATAGACTAAAGATTTATGACCTGTCTCGACCACAAAAGCCTTCTCTCGGTGGATAGTGGTTCCAATGCTTCGTGACGAGGACTATCGTCAATTCTTCTCTTTCGATGGTGTGGTAGTTTTGTTCTGCTGGTAACAACTTCCGAGAGAAGTATGCAATTGGATGCCAACCATCCTTCCATTCTTGCTGCAACACCGCCCCTACTGCCATGCCTGATGCGTCCGTTGCTAACTTATAGGTTTCTTCGGGTCGTACCACTTGAGGATCGGAGCATGTAGTAGTGCGGTCTTCAGTGCTTGAAAACCTACTTCTTGCGTTGTTCCCCACATCCATTTCTTTCCTTTGCTTAACAGGGCAGTTAGTGGTTGTGCAAGCTTGGCAAAATGCTTAACAAATCTACGATAAAATCCTGTGAATCCCAGGAAGCTCTTAAGTTGAGTCTGATCTTCTGAAGCCTTTCATTGTTGGATGACAGCTATTTTATCTGCCATTACTTATATGCCTTCTGCACTCACTTTGTGTCTTAAATAATCCACCTCCGTCTTGCCAAATTCACATTTTGAAATTTTGGCGTACAATTTATTTTGGCGGAGTACTTGGAGAACCTCTCTCAAATGGTGCACATGTTCCTTCATAGTTTTGCTATAGACTAGGATGTCGTCAAGAAATACACGACTGATCTGTCCAAGTACGAGCGGAATATGTCATTCATCATGTCCGTGAAGGTGGCAGGTGCATTTGTGAGACCAAATGACATCACTAAGTATTCGAAGTGATCATACCTTGCTCGAAAGACAGTCTTCTCCACATCTTCATCAGCAATTCGAATCTGGTTATACCCGCTCCGTAGGTCTAGCTTCGTGAAGTACTTTGCTCCACCGAGTTGGTCGAACAAGTTATACGAGGTAGTGGATACTTATTCTTCACCGTTTGTTGATTGAGTGCTCGATAATCGATGCACATCCATAGGCTGTTATCTTTTTTCTTCACAAAAAGGATTGGAGCTCCATATGGTGACACGCTGGACTGGATAAAGTCTTTCTGCAACATCTCCTCGATTTGTGCTTTGCACTCCTCCAATTCATGTGGTGCTAGTCTATATGGGGTCTTACAAGGAGGGGTGCTCTCTGGAATCACCTCGATTTTGTGATCAATCTTTCGTTTTGGTGGTAACCCTGAAGGAAGATCATCGGGAAAGACATCCCCATATTCTGCTATCACCTCTCTGAAGCTTTCTGGAATCTGTCCGTCGAATCGTGCACTCGGGACCTCTCTTATTAAACCCAGAAAACAGATATCGCTATTAGTATAGCACTCGTACCTATTACATATAAAGGCAAGTTCTGTCTCCGAGATCTCACTCTATCTCCTGAAGATTTTCCATTGTTTGGTTTTTATCATTTTTTTTCGCTAATCCACTTCGGGATTATACTGCTCCATCCACGGCATACCCAATATGACATCATAACGGGCTAATTTGATCACTCGTCACTCAATATCTTCGCGATATTCGTCTAAAGTAAGTTTTATATTTCGAGGTAGAGATTAAATCTTCTCAGTTTGTCCATTAGGCAGTTCCACCTCTTCACTCTCATCACTTTCTAACTCCATTCCCAACTTCATAGCAATCGATCGAGACAAAAAGTTCTCTGTTGCACCAGGATTGATTAGTTCTCTCACCTGAGTCCTTTCCAAGACTCCATCCGTCACAATCAACTGCGCATTATTTTTTGTCAATCTCCTTCTCCTTCCCTGGTCTTTCTTCTCCCTCCTTGCACCAGTAAGGCCGCGAGGTGCATTTACTGGTGTTCTTTGTTTCCCAGTCTTACCTCGACTTCTTCATTTCCTTCCGTCTCGTTCAGATGATTCGGAGGTCGACGATATGGAGACCTTGGATCTCTAGGAAAACGATTTCGGCAATTTGTAGCTATGTGACCGAATGATCCACATTTGTAACATCGACGTTGCTCGAGTTGAGGTGCAACATTCTTGACACCTTCTTCTCTAGGAGCTCCTTGACGTCTTTCTTCTGACCGTCCTCGACGATCTCCATCTTGAAACTGTCGTGGTTGATAGCGGATGTTGCCTAGCTCCATGGGTGTCGGACCGTTTGCATATGAGATTTCAGATCGATTCTGGTGATTTGGTGGAATCATCACTTCTCCTCCTAACGCTCCAGCAATTCTTTGAGCGCAAACGATGGCCTCAAAATCTTGTCAGATTTTTTCTTTCAACCCCCTCTTGAAATTGTCAAGAGCCTCCGCTGGACTCATATCAGTGATTGCAACTTGCAAGTCGAGGAAGGCTTCTACATACTCTTGAAGGCTTCCCTTCTGTTTCAATCCCCACATCCTCGTTCGAGCCATTTGCACAGAATCCACAGATTGGAAATTCTTCAACAGACCTTCTTGCATTGCAGTCCATGTGACTGTTCTCTCTTCCGCCAACACCGATCTCTCCCATGCATCATACCATGTGAGAGCTTTATCGTTCAAGTAACCACACGCAAACACTCCTGCTACGTGATCCGTGATTTGCGTAGTGAAAAGTTGCAAATATCGATTCATTCGAGAAATCCAATTCTCGACTACTTCCATGATTCGTTGACCTTTGTACGGTTCAATGTTACATGTCTTCTTCATTCATAGTAACAGAGCACCTTCATCATCAACTGGAGCTCTAACGATTTGTGCCACGGGTTCCCTTGGTGCAGCTTGCTCTCCCACCACCTTGCAACGATCCTCCTCTTCCAACGTCTGTCCTACTCTAACCCTCGAGGTTCAACATCTTATTCTGTAGTGCTTCAACCGTCATCTTCATCTCCCGAAATTCGTTCAGCCTGCCTTGCGTCAATTCTTGCATCACCAACTCTAGGTTCGGAGGTTGTGACTCCATGATCGCGCTCTCTCTCCCTCTCTTCAACAACACGAAAGTTTCAAGTCTTTCCTAGTATAGAGTTATGACGGCCACTCGGAAGCATTCATACACTACAAGTACTACAAAAGGGACAAGAGAATCGATTATCTCGCGATAGAAATCTTCATCAAAATTTCTAATCACAAACTCTCTTTGTAATGATTTCGGTCTACAGACATAGCGGATCTTCATCCACGTGTTGAAGAGAACAGGAGCGGGTAGGTTTAGATCCATGCTCACTAAATCAAGATATAGACGATCAAATCCCAACTGACCGCATATGTCATTATTGAAAGAATCACCGGGACTGACGAATTCATCAGTTGACCCATGAAATCCTTATCGAAATGATAGACAAGATACACTCGAAAATGCTCACGACGCAGATACATAAGCTTGATGTGGAAAGGATTCAAGAATGATAATTCTAGAGCTGGAAATCTACCCATCCATCACATAGCTCTCTTGACCATTTCGACGCACTCAAAGTTCCAATTGCCCCGTACCTCGATCAAAGGTCTTTCTAAGAGAGGTAATCCGCTCTCGTAGAGTTTCTCGCTCTGATATCATTGTAAGATGAGGCTCTAGAGTGAACTCAAAACTCGAATGTCCGTGATGGTGCATTCACAATCTTTATATAGTGAAAGGAATAGTACATGATAAGCTTTCAACCAATGTTGATCTCTCACACGGATCGCTGATGTGGCTTACATGCAGCCTTAGATCTAGAACAACATCTAGAGGGTTCAGAATGAGCCACGTAAGAGGCTCACTGGAAAGTTCTAGAAGCTTCTTTCTAGAAACTTTCTTCTGGAAGCTTCCTGGCTGGAAAGTTCTCGAAACTTCCTTCTAGAAACTTCTTTCTGGAAGTTTCCTGGCGGACTTTTGGCACACCCGTCTATTGGTAGAAGTACTATTTGCTGCATGTGTTCTCCGGTCAACTTAGTCGTCAACTTAGTCGTCTCCGGTCAACTAATTCTTATACCAAAGACTTCTACCAAATCAATTTCTCCTCTAGTTGATAAGTAGGGCTCTACTTATTACATCAGTCCTCGCGAAACGAACATCCGCATTGTAGAAAACAAAGCATTGAACAATTCAGCCCCTGCCTGTGCCATAGCAATACAACAAGAAAAGAAACTGCACGCCAAAGCACGAAGCCATCCACCACTGAAAGCGATGAATAGTCGTGACCAGCAAGAACAAATGACACCATTTAAGTTCGTGCTCGTGCACACCTGCAAGAAAATTCCACACGAACGTAAGTTTACAATCCCGTTCTCTTCCAGTCTCACGATGACACGCAAACACCAATCCCCCTCGCGCACAGCTGGAAGAAGAACTTGGCGAACTCCCGCAAAGCACAGCCTCGCTCCATTCCAACCTCCAGCCTTATCGCCATTTTTTGATAGAAGAAACTAATCGTCCGTCGTTACAATAGCCACAATAAAGTCAAAATGACAACACTATCCTGGTCCGTTCTCAGCCTCTAGCCCCTATGGCCGTTAACTAATTTGTTTCTCCAATCATAGTTCTTGTCGTTTTCCCTCTTTTCGGCAAACACACACTTTGTAAGCATATTCATTTCGGCTAAATATGAATGCTATCATTTTCTCTGATGTACCTCTTGATCCAAGTCATTTCAAATAACTTGTAAAAGTATTAACTCTATCTCCTCCTCCATTGCGTGCGACTCATTTTAGAGTCTATTTTTCTTTCAGCTTTTCTCAAACTGGAGAAGAATATTGGGATCTTTTTTCCCTTTTAACTATAATTTTTTTCTTGTTATTCTCATTTGGATTTCTAAAATAAGGTCAATATTTGTTTTCACAGGCTAGTGTTACGGTTTCGACCAAGAGGCCATGGTGGTTTTCTGCGAGTACTTCTGGAAGTGCACAACAGAAGTTGCTACAACTATCCCTTACTGCTTCTTTTTCTCAGATTCGACTGTAAGTTTTGGCAGTAAGGAAGTTTATGATTCAAATAATTTTTAAATTTTTTATTAAAAGTTAATAATTATATCAATTCACAAATATGACTGTAAGTGATTCACAACTCTATACAAAGCTATCCTTCAATAAACTATGATTTTGTTCGTTCTGGACATTAGAAAATCTTCTTTCATAACTTTGATACGCCTTAGAATATAATCTGCCAATTGTATATAAGTTCGTGGATGCTCAAGGATTCCCTTGTGAAGTGCAAGTACTATTTTGTCATTAATCCTTTTTGGCCTCTTACCATTAGAATCATTATTCTCATTATTAAAAATTTATCACTGCAAAAATTCTCAACTGAAATGAGTGAAAATCAATTAAGAAACATCCATGCTGATTTTCTGGAGATAAATTCCTGGCTGAAGGTGTAACTCACTACCGTGAGTAAAGAATATGTGGAAAAGGTTATAACTTTGACTCCCTCTAATAATGTTTTAGGATGTGTGAAAACTGAAATCTTCGTCCAATATTTTTCGCCCATAGGTGAGTGTTACTACCTCCCAAAGAGGTTGCTGATGTTTTTTTATTGGTGTTTTTTCAGATTCGGTCGTAAGCTTTTGCACTATGGAGTTTAGGATTCATGTAATTTATTTTCAATTTTCTTTATTAACAATTTAATATTATTTCTCAAATTCGATGATAAGCTATTCACGGCTCTATACAAAACTAACTTTCAATTACTGCTCTATACATACTAACCTTCAATAAACTACGAACTTTTTTCCTTCTGGATGTTAGAGAAGATCTTTCTTAGCTTTGACATGCACTAGTACACTATCCGTATGAAGAACATCATACTCTGCTGTAGTCTTGACTAATGTGTGTGTACTTTTTTGTATGTTCATCTCTTCCAAATTCAGAAAAAGATAATATACAAAGATGTTTAATTTATCATCTAAGTTTTCTAACGAGAAGGGTTAAATGAAAAATTAAACTTAGTACAGAAACTATTTTCTTACAGGACTATAGTACGGTCTTATAGTTCTTGATGTGCGTTACAATTTCACATTCCTTATAGGTTCTTTCTGGAAGATCTGACATGTACTTTTGTAATTAATATATAATAGTTAAATATAAATATAAATATAAATATAAATATCAAATATTTTCTCATTAACATTTTTAGAAGTCTCATTAAGATCCCTCACTGTAGTGTCGGGTCCAGTGATGCTTGAGGATTTTTCAGTTCTCTTTCTCATTTGTCTTTTTCTTCTGTCGACCAAACGTGCATTTTGGATACATATTCGACTAATCCTCTCCTCTTCTGTCGACCTTTCGAGCCAACGTGGCACTTTGCCGGATAAGCAACAAGATCATCAGCTGTTCTGGAGAAGGTTTCTCCATTATTTCTCTTGGCATTACATTTCATGCTTTCCAATGACTTGAAAAATATGCATGCTTGATGAATTTCTAAGGAAATTTTGTTCGCTTGCCGTTATTGGAGAAATATATAAATATTAAATGAAAATCTAAGTGAATAAAAATAATAAAAATATTCTAAAAATATTAACGGTTAGTCCATGCTTGGAAACACGAGAAAACCTGGATATAAACTGTAAGCTATGAGTATACTGGAGTGCTTCTAAAATTATAAATCAGAGAACCTATTATTATTTATACATTAATTTACTATTAGCTCAACTTGTACCTAACCTTTTCTGCTACAAGGATTAGATAATAAATTAAACCTCGGATATTTACCTCCTCCATCGGTGAATGTTGGTGCTCTTGCTCTAAACGGTAGCATAAGATTTAATAGTAGCAAACTCATAGTTCTTTTATGAAACAGTTTTGTGCCTCTCTTTCTTTACGTTTGGTTCATCTTCTTGCTTTAATTATATGTTGGGTTAAATATAATCACGCGAACAAGGACGGGAAAATAATTCAATATTTAGAACAACTTCTTGCTTGGCTATTCGAGTGTGCAGTCGAGAGGCCATGTTAAATTACTTCAAAGTAATAATCTAAAAGGTTTTTTTGTGATAAACACAGGAGATAACAGCACAGAAGCCGTGAGATAAATTAAATAGGGGTGTCAAAGTTAGTAACCTTCTGAAAGATTCTAGACCTGCGAGAGTGAGTTATTATTTTGTCCATACCTCTGCAAGTGTTTCATGTAGGCATCTCCGGAGATATTAGCAGGAAAACACCGTGAACTTTTTCTAATGGCTTTTCACTCGCTTGGTTCAATTTTTTTTTGCAATGAATTTTCCACTGCTCCAAATAATTATTTTGAATGTAAAAATTAATGATAAAATAATGATATTCATTTAAATGCGACTAAAAATAAATCGTGATTATATATAAAATTACCTATGAAAATTTTATTAACAGTTACCTCTTAATACTGAAATTTGACAACCCTTAATAATCTCGCTACTGTCGGGTTGTCTACTCGGCAAGGATCTCTACGCCTCTGTAGCTCTCTGTTACCCGTACTGTGCAACCTATCCTTACTGTGGTTGCGGTCGCGGTAATCACTTCTGTTGTTTCCGCCAGGTCCTGCGGTCTCTCGGTAGGTCAGGGACCTTGATTGTCGTCCCCCGTGTCCTCCCTGTTACTCTAGCACAGCTCGGGCGTTTGTTCCTCCAGTTGTCGTGTTCTGTCCGAGTGGTCATTCCGGTCCCCGGAGAAACGTCTTCGCTGCCGCTATGCCTCGAGGTCTGGATTTGGGAAATTGGGAGTGCTGCTGCCACTTTTGTCGAGAGAGCGATTTAGTGGGTTTAGTGGGAACTTGCAGCGTTAGACCCGCATCTTGGAGCAAGTCGGTCCATGTTGTAATTATCGTCTTCCTCTGTGAGGACTCTCTCTGCGCTGATCAGGTATACTCCTCTCCCGTGATGAGTCCTCCTCCTCCTGCTATGAATCGAGCATCTTCCCATTGCCCCCGTGATTCGTTAGATGTCCTCCCGTATCTTGTTTGTAGCCCTACTGGGCTCGTCCAACATCATCTTAGCGAATTCCTCCATGAGCTCTTCAGTACCATCGTCCGTGGACTCTACCTGCATGTTGATACTGTGGGAGCTCCTTCTGGTGTCAACTCCGTCTTCTTGCGTTGCGATGTGTTCCTACCCTTGCCGCTTTCGCGTTTTGCTGATCCAATTGTTGATTTGGTGTTGCATCTCGTTGAATGATTCTTCGCTCAACGAGATGTCAACTCTCGGTTTCGAAGTCTACCTCGCTTCTTGCGATTTTTTTGAAGTGGCATCAGGACAGCTCTGCCTCAAACTGATACCTGTTTCTTTCCAGCCAGCAGTGTATCCTTGACGATTACCATAATATCTGCGGCCGACTGTTCCAAAAAGCGGAGTCGACCGCCATCAGCAGGTTCGCAGGTTTTGGAACGCGCACGAAGTCAGCTACCAATTTAGCATACATGTTACCACTCTTTGTTACTCACATTGTACTTGCATGGTTCAAACTATTTGGGGTTTACCTAAGTGTGCGGGGGAAGTTACTGTTTTCTCAGAAAACTGTTTTACTCGTGTACCAGTATATATACTCGCGGCTGTTATAAATCTCTAGTGGGCCTTTTAATATCCATATTTGTAAGTAGCGGCTGTCTCGTCTTTGCTCTGCATTTGCATACTCGTGGTCGCAGTTCTTCTGAAGAAGCCGCTCGTAATTTTTCAGAGCACCACTCCTGAAGAAGTCGCTCGGAACTTGGAGCACCACTTTCGAGAGGAAACATGGCGACCGCATCAGGTGCGTGCTAAGTAACCCGCCTTGATTGTTCAGACCTTATTTGGCTTGGAGCTGGCGCGAGGCGTTACTCTAAGCTTAATTGCGTCATTGGACACGCGTTGAAACTCCTTAGGCTGGGGCGAGGTGTAAGAAGTGTGCAGATCTGGATTTCCACTACATGCAAAGAACCTTGGTCAGATGTTTGTGGAATCTTCAGTTGATTTTAGATTTCAAGCTGCCACGGAAGATTTCAGAGGGTCTGATGGTTTTGTGGAAACGGTGCTATTTCGCGCTTGGACAGTTGAAAAGCTTTGCAGACATAATTTTAAATTCGGTTCATTTGTGATTTCAGCCGCTTTCAAATCACGAGAGGACCATAGGAAGCAGTTGGAACTAGAGGAAGCTCGAAAGGCTGGACTTGCCCCTGCTGAGCTCGATGAAGATGGGAAAGAGATTAATCCTCATATTCCCCAGTATATGTCCTCGGCGCCCTGGTACTTAAATGCGGAAAGACCGGTACGTGGAGACACATTCGTGTTTTCGTTCGTTTCGGGGCCGTTTGTCCAAGTTGATTTTTGTCGTTTTTTCTCATGTTTACTTTCTAGCCCTCGGGGCATGGTCATTTTGTTTCTTCATTTTCTCGTTGACTATTAGCTTACTCATATGTTTCCACACAAGTGTGCGCAAGTTAGTTAACCTGAACGTTCAGTTTTAAGATGCCTTCCTCTCACCTTTTCAGGATCATGAATTATATGTTTTGGGTAACATCGTACAACCCCCGTGGTTATATTTTTGGTGAGTGTTAAAGGAGTGTTGCATTGGGGCTAGTCAGATGTCTGTGAACATCTGTTGGAGTCGACTGGAAGGTGCTGCTGAATCAAGTTACTGATGGTACTAATTTATCCGATTGGCTTATTTGCAGAGTTTGAAACATCAAAGGAAATGGAAATCGGACCCAAATTACACTAAGGATTGGTACGATCGAGGTGCGAAAGTATTTCAGGCTGAGAAGTATCGGCCTGGAGCTTGCACGAAGTAAGCACCTGTCATCATGTATACTGTTTATCATGGGTTCATGTGCTTTTTCTCGAACTTCAAACTTTTCAGGAGACCACGTTGTGATCTCTCTTTGGCTCACAGCTTTTGGAGTCGAGTTCTTTATGTTGACGACCTGTGACCACAACTAGCTCGTTTCCTTGTCTTGACTGACCTCTCTCATGATGTCCAAACTTTACAGCTGTGGTGCTATTAGTCACGATGTAAAAACGTGCATGGAAAGGCCAAGGATGGTTGGTGCGAAGTGGACCAACACGCGAATAGCCGCGGACGAGAAAACTGAATCATTTGAGTTGGATTATGATGGTAAGAGGGATAGATGGAATGGGTATGATCCGGCAACCTATGCCCGGGTCATAGATTCCTATGAGATGCGGGATGAAGCCCGAAGGAAATACCAAAAGGAGCAGCAGATGAAGAAGATGGAACAGAAGAATGCTGTGCCAGAGAGGGAGAGAGAGAAGGGAGATGACAGCGATGAAGATGAGGACGAAGATGATGACGCCGAGGTGGATGAAGCAAAAGTAGACGAGTCGAAGCAGATGGACTTTGCTAAAGTAGAAAAGCGTGTGCGCACTACGGGTGGTGGGAGCACGGGAACTGTACGGTAAGCTCACATACAATAATTCAGGAGTTTTAGCTTTGTGGTGCTGTGATTTGTATTTGTGTTCTTTTCATCCTGTGGGCGGTAGTATGATTTTAGAGACTCCAGCATGTGTTGCTGTTTATGCAGTTTTGGCACGGAGTTGCCAAAACGTTACGAAATAGTATTCATTTAGCTACTGACCTAAGTCGCACGTGTTTTGGTTGTACAGAAAGCATAGCATACGTTTAGGTTCTAACTTAGGTAATACGTGTTTGGTTGTATAGAAACCTACGTATTCGAGAGGATACTGCGAAGTATCTTCTCAATTTGGACGTAAATTCTGCATATTATGACCCTAAAACGAGGTCTATGCGCGAAGATCCTCTCCCAGAAACTGACCCCGGTGAGAAGTTCTATGCGGTAAGTTTCTCAAATCCTGTCCTCTTTTTGGTCCTCTTTGTTGTTTTAGGGTGTTTTGTGCTCATACCTGCATCCCACAGTTTCTCATCTTTAGGTCTAACTGATATGCTTGAATGTTACAGGGAGATAACCAGAACCGCGTGAGCGGACAAGCGCAGGAATTTAGGGGGCTAAATATTCACGCCTGGGAGGCTTATGAGAAGGGACAGGATATCCACTTGCAAGCGGCTCCGTCTCAAGCTGAACTTTTACATCGGGAGTTTAAAATAAAGAAGGAGAAGCTGAAAAGCCAGACCAAGACGGACATTCTAACCAAGTATGGAAATGCAGCTGAAGAAGAGAAGCCAGATATGGAGTTATTGCTCGGTCAAACTGAACGTCAAGTCGAGTACGATAGAGCTGGCCGCATTATCAAGGGACAGGTGTGTAGATGTGAAACCAAATTTCACTTTCAATTTTCGCCAGTAGCTTAAGATCATGTTCGTCCCATCGTTGTAATCATCCCATTATAACCATTTTAACCTTGTGCTATCGCGGTGGATACACTTAGATCCTCACGTACGATCGTGATGAAAATTCCCACTTTCAGTGCCTCGTTGATAGTTACATACCCATGCGAACACGTCGAGACTTTCACATTGACATCTTGCAATTATCATTTAACTTTCAAGGTTACATGATGTTTTTGTGCTTTGGATCTTCAAGAAACTTCGTTATAGTTCAAAGTTATACTTTATCTTTCCCGGAGACAGCGATCACGCCACTGTGCGTGTCACTTGCGTTATGTGAATTCTAGCGCACTTAGACCTGTGCGCGATTCAACTGCCTATCTATCTCTCTGGGGTTGCCCATTTTCTACGATGTCGTCTTAACCTCTGCGAGTAGAGTCCTTCCACTCTCGGTAGCTGAAAGGCGAACCAGTGAATATCTGTTGTACCTCTGAACTTTCGTGCTGTCTCTCACAGGAAAAAGCAGTCCCCAAGAGTAAGTATGAAGAGGACGTCTACATCAACAATCATACCACTGTATGGGGATCATGGTGGAAGGATGGTCAGTGGGGCTACAAGTGCTGTAAACAGCATACGCGAAATAGTTACTGTACTGGGCAGGCTGGTATTGAAGCCGCTGAAGCTTCTGCAGACCTGATGCGCACGAATATTGAGAAGAAGGAAGCACTATCGGGTACGTTCTGACTTGGTTATAAGTATGACATCTAGGCGCTGTAGTTGACCTTCGTCGCGTTATAGGTAGAGATCAGGCGTAGAGTGGACTTTCTTATACGTTCTTCCCGTTGTGGCTTTTAGAAATATGCAGAAGAAAGTAAAATGTGCCGGCGAAACGTAACTATTGTGTGGGCATACATGTCGCTGGAGGCAGTACCAGTCTGCAGTGGACTTATTCAGGACATGTCTTAGGATGAGTAGTACTTTATGATGGTTGGCGGGGTCAGTCAAAACGACATCTGTTTCGAAGCTGTGTAATGTAGATCTTGAATGTGGTTTGTCTCAGAAAAACCAGCTGCGAAAGAGGAAAACAATCTCGCGACATGGGGAACAGATGTACCCGACGATTTGGTTTTGGACCAAAAGAAACTAAAGGGAGCTCTAAAGAAGGTGAAAGCAATCAAACTCGAATTTCTCCTAGCTACTCAAGTAGCATGTCACTTTTTCACGGTGTAGTGCACCGCACGGAATATGGACCCTCAGAGTTTGCCTCATGTGGAGTTCAGGGTCATAGTTACGCCGTATTTTCCGTTATGCTAATTGGTGTTGTCAAATACTGACATTCCGTACCTGAATGGCAATGTGCAGGAGGATGAGAGACAGAGGGAGGAGAAGGACGAACGGAAACGGAAATATAATGTAACGCACTCAGATGAGGTATCACTCGTTTATCCACGTACTTCCCTCCAGTGCGAGTTCACTATCGCTATGCGTCCCCATCCGTCTAGCATCTTCCTTTTCGTTCTTTCATTACATTGGTAGGTATGGTTTGACTTAACTGACATGGAGATGTTTCCCAATGTATAGGTTACGGCGGAGGATATGGAAGCATACAGAATGAAGAAGGTCCATTTTGATGACCCAATGAAAGACTTTCTGTAGTTGGGGGGGAAAATGGTGGTTTAAGAATTATCAGTTCCAAGGGCCCAGTTTTTGTTAATCCTGCTTCTTGGAAGGCGGCCTTGTGATAGCAATGCTATTTGATATGGGTACCAGGACTCCATCAAACTGGGAACCGATAAAGTGTCAGCAGGAAAGGAAAGGATTTGGGCGTAATGCCGACCTTTGTACATCTAGACTCGGAATACGCTACATAGCCAAAGGCTGTCGTCCTCTACACACGGACTCTATGGATGTAGTGCACCTGGGGAAGACTCCGACAATTGGAGCTGCTGTAGTTTTAGTTTATTGGACAGGGCATGAGGTCCATGACCAGACCGCTAGTTTCGACCTTGTATTGAAAACGACATAAGTCATCAGATTTCTCATGAGCAGAACGCTGGTTTCCACCCTGTGTTGGAAACGACATAGTCATCAGATTTATCGGGTTGGCAAAGCCACATACCTTGTAATATATTAGCTAGGAATGGAAGTCTTGAGGTTTCTACCGTATCGGACTTGACTCGCACGATTAATATCTATTGTGATTAGTTTCTCGGGCTCACTGGTTTTCTTGGTACAGTGAGTCACACACCTGTAGCAAAAGTCCAGTCGGTCTGCCCCTGTGATTTTCCTCCATCTGGTGTACTGTGACTTTGTAGACGCTACAAACCGAAGTGTAGGAGACTATCAGAGCTCGGGAGACTCCTCCTGACCGTACGTAGAAAGCATCGGGACCTCATAACTAGATATTGCATAACGTAGAGCTCATAACTTTTGATATTGCATTAAAGTAAGAACGGTTCGATCATGTTTGGCTACTGGCTGACTTGGATGTGGGCTTCCATCGGGTGATTCTAGAACCGGATACCCAATCTCTGAGATGCATTCATATGTTCCGGCTCACCTGTTCACAAAGTTTGGACAGACATGATTGTAACATGAGGTTTCATAAACTTTAGAACAGATACATCCTGTAAGGGAGTGGGCAATCTCTGTAACAGTGCTGTTTTTAACCATCTACACAGGTAGTTGTGGCCAGCGATTCGAGTTCATTAGCCTTGGCCGAAGTAGCTTTTCACCATACACAGGTAGGAACTCATAGTTGTGCCGAGCTATTCCATTTAATTACCCTAGTACTAGATAGCCAAATCTAGTAGTAACTGGACTAAATAGCTAAACTAGATTTTTCTTTTTAAGATAACACGTAACAAATAAACGACTGGAGCTATCTAGTCACGGGAGTTCTCTGGTCCAGAACGGTCATCTCTCGTCCACGAGGGTTGATCATTGTCATTTTGTAAATCTCGATTTGGAACCTCAGAACCTGAACATCTTTTATGAATGTTTTACAGCACGTAATTGTTCGTTTTGATTATCAACATTTCGTACTCACATCTATAGATGATTTGAGTCAGCGATTATTACCACGACCATACAGAACATAGGCATAGGGGTCGGTGCAGATCAAGATGCAACATTGGGTGATCCTGGTGGCATTCTTTTATGCATCTAAGGTTTCAGAAACATGACGCTTTGAGAGCATTGTTATCGTTGGTTGTTTAGTTTGTTACTACATTGAGTCCATACGGTATCGAACAGAAGATCGCTCTAGTTTTCCAAAAGTTTAAAAGTGTAACAGTGACTGACGTTGGATCAGCCAAATGGATCCCTCTTGGATTGTTAGTAGTGGTCCATGTTGTTGGTTTTGTCTTTTTTGTAGTGTGATCCATCGTGGATCGAAGATTCGATTGAAAAGAGATGTGTTAATCTACGATCCGCTGAGGATATTTGTCCTCTCTACAATCCGTAAAGGAAAATGGAAGTGTAAAGTATCGCTTCCTTTGTATTTTGTACATAAATACGTTTTGTACTTTGGCATTTATATAATCTTCCGCATGTGATTCAGTTGATAAATCACTATCTCTTTTGATAATTCACAATTTGTATATATTATTTTCATAAATCATGATAGTTAAATATTATTTTCATAAATCATGATATTTAAATATTATTTTATTTGAACTGTTGAATTATATAAAAGTTTATCTTGATCTTTATATCCCATTTTCCTTTATGCTGTGCAAACCAACAGTATGGGTCAATAAGGTCTTTCAACACAGCTGCACTCAGAACCGTACGTGAGGCTTTCACCTCAAACGGCTCGCAACTCCAGTCTCCACTTATTGCTATGAACTTTCAGTCTGACAATTGAACATCTCTCCATGGATCGTGTACACAGGCAGTGCTAACATTTCCCACTCAGATAACTGGCCCTTGTGATACGCACTGTGATGGTGAGAAGGGATGTATATATTGGATCGTTCATTATTCACAACTACGACAAACAATCATGATCCGCACTGGGATCGTCTTTTTATAAGGAGATCTGTGCGTGGGTTTCTGTTTGACAAGACGAACCGTGCATGAATTTCTATTAGACCGGCGATCAATAATGGATCGTTGTCTGGACAAGAATCCACTCAAGTATTACAGAGGGATAGGGATCTGTTACGGATCCCTATGTAATCAGCGATCTCCAGTTATCTTCATCTAGTCTGAAGTCTTCCTTACTTATATCATTCTCATGTTGAGATGGAACTTAAGACTTGCACCGATGCCATAGAGATATTCTTATTACAACATTTACTCGTTCACGAGCAGGTTATAATTTGGACATAACCATGTTACAACATGTGAGCACAAGATATGAGAGCATTCTATATTAACAGAATGAAATGTATTCAGCTTTTTCTTCCATTACACCGTTTTGCCACGTCAACATTGCAAAAGAAATTGTTATTGACAGCACTTTCAAGATGAATGCATTACGTTTTGAGTTATTTTTCACTCAAGCAAACTTGGTTGGTTCTGAGTACCTCTAGTGTCTTTGTTTTACTTGAAACGGAAAGAAGGTAAGAAAATATCCACTTTTGAACAAAAGCAAGTGAGAAAGACTTTGCTAATCCAATGATTTACTTTGTTGTTTCAGCGGGGTCTTCGTCCTATTTTATTTGTAAATTTGTTTTAGAAGGATGTGATTAGCTGAGGTATTCGATATACCACACAAGCAATCATATTTGTCAAAGACCAAAGAAACCTTCCCGATCCTCCAGAATCAATAATGTCTGCTTAACCAAACAAAAGAACTTCTACTTTGTGGAGCTTTAACATCTCCAAATGCTTACTGGCCTAAAGAGACATCTCCAGACCCATCGTCTCAGCAATAAACATCATCTGATCTACGATTTGGCTATAAATGATAAATGATAAATGATGTTACTTGTCCATTGGGGTCTACGAGGACCATGAGACTGTCTATGTGAGTCCATCACAGCGGAACTCGGACCAAAAGCTTCATTAACAGTTTGCAGCAACATGCACCTCCGACCGTGCCTGCAGGAGATTGAACCCACGATCTTTCTCTTAGAGGATTGTAAGCTAAACCACTTGGTACACCGATCTTCGATCTATGAGATCACTGAAACCACATCATAAAAATTGTGTCTTCATATTTTCACTCCGATCGGTGACTTAGTCGATTGTTGATCATCTGCAAGGAGAAACGAGGGAAAGCTCCAAATGCAAATTACCTCGTGTTTCATTAGGCATAAACCTAAAGCTATGTTGAAAGACTAATTTATAATATATGAAACCTACTACTTGCAGTTTGCAAAACTATTAATTCGAACCACATATCAAGATGGACCAGCGATGGCTCATGATGATCATAGTAAAGTCTATAGTGATCTTAGCCACATAAATCAAAACAGTACTAGAAGAGTTTCTTCTTGGAATGCATAGAGAACATAACAAAGAAAACTGCAAGGCTAACAAATGCAATATACAAATGAATTTCCAACACCACCATAAGCACTTTTATTTTCTAGGGTGTAATCGAGAAGGAATTACTCTCGTTCCGAGGACTCAAATGAAATTCTGTCTGTCTTTCATTTTCAACTTGAAGGTTTGCATCAGATTGAGATGCCATGAGGAAGCATTGAGACCACATCTTCTATTGTGAGCAACAAAATATACTATCCTTGTTGAACGCAAACAAGGAGCAAATTCATGACAAGTTAAGAAGATTCTCATACATGTATTTGATCACACGTGTAACACCATGTCATGCTAGCCTTCACTATTGGCACATGTTCATGTGGTACCACAGTGAACAACTCTCTTTGATTACACGTGAATGCGGATGAGTGGTTTACTCGTTAGCAGTCAGATGTATGACTCGTTATGAATAAAAACTTTGCAGTCAAAATTTTACGTAATGTAAATATTTCTCAGTGGTTCACTTCAAACTATTTGTCCAAACCATTACGAGTTAAAATATATATGTTTAGTTTTAATTAAATATATAAGTTAAAAAAGATTTAATTAGAGAGAAAATAACAATTTATCTCTATTTTCTTGCACACTTGTAAATCAATGGCTAGTTATGCAAAAACATAACATAGACAAAAGTGGTCCCTTAAACCTCGAGTATAACCACAAGTGCTCTGGGTGACCCAGAATGCCTTATTTCCAGGTTTTCTTTCAGAGAACTCAGAAATTTTATCCTTATGCTGAAAATGCTTTTGATCATTACTTCTTCATCCAACTGTTGAATAAGGAATCAAATCAGATTACCAGCTTTACACGTGTATATTCATCTCAAAAGAAACTAGTTAGTACTGAGAGAGAAGAGTAAAAACTACTTAAACTGCGAATATGCATGCTAGACATCTAACTTGCCTATAACTCCTACCTGCGAGTATACTCGGGGTTGAAGTAGTTGCGATTGTAATATCAATTCTAAACCGAAGAGAAATTTTCATTCAAGTCAGGTTATACTATCATCATACAAAGAAAGTCCATTAGCGTAAGGAACCCAGATATGGAACAAAATAACGATAGATGGAATTTCAGACAGAAGATAACTAAAGATGGAATTTAAGATAGTTTCTAGCTTGCATTTTTTCCTCTTGTAAGTTCGGAAGAGAGGAAATATGCATGTGATTTAACTTACCATCTAACTTTTTTGCTGAGAAAGATTAATAAATTAATTAAAGTCTTCACTAACTCCCTGGTTTTTTGTTAGAAGCCTCTTTGTTTTTACCGCTTTAGCCTCCGGATCTTGTTCATTTTTCCTCCTGCATCTCCAGGTTCACATAACATTTAAAGTTTAAAGATATTATGATTTTTTTCTTTAACTTAGTATAAAATTTTCACTTAATATTTATACGTTTTTCGATAAGAACAAACTGTGAACAGTTTCTCAGAAGTTCATTTTGCATTACTTTTACATTAGTAATTCTGTTTAATCTAGTAATGACTTTACACTAATAGGCATCCCCAACAGCATTGTACAGTGAATTTCGTTTTCTCTTATCAGAAAGCCTGTAAGTGTTATAAAAATATATCATATTAAGTTAAAATAAAAAATTAAAATCATTTATAAACATTATATGTTAGTCAGTCCCGGAGTAACCAACTCATCTGGAGAGAACCCATAAGCGAAGAGCGGACCACTACGCTCCTGAGGTAAAAGTCCGGAGGAATAATTATAAAACAGCGTAGTTTACCGAGGACATTAAATAATGTTCTAACCCTTCCCGCCGGAAGGGTTAGGACGTTATTTAGTGTACACCCATGTACTAATCTGATAACATGTATCAGTCTCAAAAAGAATATAACTTTCACATTACTCCTAAGTAATCTGAAAATCACTCTTTCTTTACATTAGTAACTTTTATCCATCGTGAGTACATTTAACGAGGAGTCTGGTTAACCCTTTTATGTCTGATACGTTAGTACTCATATGTAGAAAGGACATTCATAATGGTTTCAAAGGCTATTTGAGGGGTGTCTTACTTTATATTTTAGACTAACATGTGTTATTTCCGAAATTACGTGAAAGAAGTTAGAACTACGTGATTGAAAAGTCGTACAAATTAAAGTACAATACTTTAATTTGACATGGTTAATAATTCTCAAAGGTTCCAGTGATTTGATAAAATAATCCTTTTATATCTACTGCATCGGATGAGAAGAACAATGATCTGTTTTGACACCCTTAATATAACTATTCCATCAGTAGTTGAAAATCACACCTGTATTTATAGACCTTAGAATACAAAAAGAAAGTGAAGGAATTTTTCCACCGATAGATAAACGAGAGATATTATTTTATATAAAAATCCGTATCATTTGACCAAATATAGAGGTACATATCATCTAAACATCTCCCATTAGGTGCCAACAATTTTGGCATGGGCATAAAGGGCTAATAATAAAAACGATTAGTAATGTTGTAGACGGAAGCAGAAGACGATGATTTATGTATATATATATTGTAGATTGTGTTTTATAAACTGAAAGTAATCCATTATGCAACTGCATAGCCACAAGGTGCTGCCTATGCAACTAAGATATGTCACAAAGATAATGATTATAAGGAAATATATTAAAATAAAATATTTTAAATGCTTGTGAAGCGAAAGGAGAGAATGATAATATGTTTTCAATTTTGGTAATCTTGCAAATTCGATTATTTTCTTTCCGCCTTTATGGCTAGGGAAGATGGAACGCTGGTGAAACGCGATTCCAACCGTTTACACATAATTGCTAATCAAGTATTACCGGATTCTACCGGTGGCTCGTGACGAGCCCGACCATACTTGCCACAAGAGCAATTTGATTTCCAGTTGAGAAACGAGTGCGAAAGCTCGAAAGCAAGTCTGAGTAACGCAGTCTGAGTTCAAATTTCGGAATTGTAATCTTGGGGATAGAGAGGCGGATCGAAGAAAGTTTGAACATGGCTACAAGAGGAGCGCTTTTGCGTCTCGTTCGAAGACCTGTGTTTCGAATGAGTCGAGCTTCTTATTCTGCGGCCTCTGGTTCCCACTTGTTCCAAGCCGAGGATTATCATGAAGTGGCTCGTCCATGTTTTCCTTCGGTCTCGTCTGCCAGTAATCTGATTCCGTTCAGTTTTTCTCCCACATCTCAACATCGAGTTTTTTCTTCTGATGCTGGTCAGTGTTATCCCTTTCCCTCTACTGCAGCCTGTGTTGAATGTGTGACTACGGCTGAATCCAGTTTCGAGTTGGACTCGTGGACGTAATTTGTCGATCGTTTGAGAGTTTCATATGTTCCTAGTCTTCTAAAACCTTGCTCTCAACGCGTGCACATCACCTTCTTGGGTTTGTCGGGTGTATGGACTCCCTTTAGCAGCTAGCCCGTCATCGAAAGTGGTAATCGTTAAGGATGATGCACATTTTCAGCAAGCGATCAAAGAGGCGGAAGGTACTTCCACGCTTCCTCCGTCCGTGGTTTCAGGATGAAACTCTGTGTGATTTAGTGGCAGTTAAGTTCGTGAATGAACGCAGGCTGATAATCTCGTCAGGTGTCTGATTAGTGAATTTGCTCAGATTTTTCTATTTCACTGAGTATGAATGAATCGTGAATCTTATTTATAAAATTCGTTTAGCTGCATCCCCTTTCCAGCATGTTTGGTGGAAGTTGAAGATTTTCATTTTAGGTCTTTGGTGGCTGCCTTTTTATGTTAGGTTTGGAGCAGAAAACACGTTTTGTCCATAATTTTTCTGATGGCTTACAGGTTTAATATGACAGGCGCAGGGTCCCTCTGTGTTGTCTACTTCACCGCACAATGGTGCGGCCCGTGTATGTACATACCTTCTTAACCTGTGTGTTAGTTTTGTTATCCCTCTTCGGGCTTATCTTTGCAGGTGTAAAAGCATTCGATTTTCAAACTGAAATTTTCTGCTGATTGTGTCTTTGCAGGCAAGCAGATAGCTCCGTACATTGATGAACTAAGTAAAGATTTTGATGATGTTACCTTTCTGAAAGTCGATGTTGATAATGTAAGAAATAAATCCATGGCCCTAATCATCTTGACCCTTCGCTTCCAGTTCTTCTCAGCATTGTATGCCTGTAGTTTAATCTCCAAGTGACTTGTGATGCTTTCAACTCGTCTAAAATCTCAGGGAAACATATCAGCAAAGAACGTTTGCAACTTTTCTAGTATCAGGTTTGTGCTCTATAGTGTGATGATAGGTGAGCTTACTTAAGTTAAGGCCAGTAGTATGATCTCATGGATGTCAGTTCTAACCTACAGGATGGTTTGGTCTTCTTCATCTTGCTTGCAGTTGAAATTGGAGGACACAATGATAGAGTCAAGAATAGGTGTCGTTGTAAGTAACTTTATATCTCTCTACCTCTCGTGCATCCCCAAGGAAGATAGACCATTAAGAATTAACCATTCTTCTTGCCTCAGTGATTCATGCAACACGTGACTGGAGAAAATGCTGGTAACGTATTCGGAATTGATTAAACCTTGAAATTATTTTGCAGCCAACATTCCAGTTCTATAAAGAAGGCAAACTCGTCGGTGAACTGACCGGAGCAGTGAAGGATAAATTGAAGAACTTGGTTGTGACGTTAAGGTAAAGTCCACATTTTTTAGTACCTCAGAATGTTCGTTTCTTGCATTTGTTGCGTGCATGGTCTTGTAACAGAAGATTGAGCATATATGGCCTTCTGACGAGAGTTAGTTTTTGCATCACTTAGAAGCTGACTACCGATCGTCGTGTTCAAATGCAGGGCTAAGCAACAATGAGCACTGAAACACATTATGAATATCAAATATGCATCCATGATTCATCAGAGCTGTTGAATGAGGCAGCTCTGATGAATCCTGGGATTCGTCTGGGCCACGTTTTCCGGATAGTTTCAGACACTGCAGCAGTTGTGACAAAAGCATGCTACACAAATGCCAACCGGCTAAACGGTAATGGTGATGTCTACTTCTTCGCGTATGAGGCGTCACCTTTACTAGACGCGACGAGAGTCCTCCTAGCTGGAACAATACAGTGTCCATAACTACGGTTGCAAAAGGATGTTATAAGTAAGAATTTAGTGGAGACATGACAGTGTTAACTCTTTCTTGCAGAAAAAGTTGTTCTATCCCGACTGAGCTTTCAAGGTTAAACCTGGTTCTTAGGATGCTATTTGTTTGTCTTGCGGCATCCTGGTCTCACGACTCCTTGTCTTAGCTCAAATGGAACAGTTCTCTGCAGCTTACGCTCAAATGATGCTTACAGAGGAGAAATTGACATCAGCAGAATTCTTGGAGGATGTAGAATTGTTGGAGAAATTGAGAGCATTGTCGCTCTGCATTTTGCTTTGTAGATTCAGCTTCGTTCCGGGCTGGAGGGTGTAGTCAGTGTAAGAGGCCACGTCTTGCCTAATCTGCACGTAATTAGCATACGGTTTTTGGGAGCATGAACATCATTCTTCAGCTGGAAGCATATAAGGCATCATGGAGTGTCATATATGTACATAATAAGGTTCGTTTGAGTTACATTTTCAGAGGGTAATTCTTATCTTATCTTAGTGTAGTGTTTATCACTTAAAGTAATCAGTTACGAGTCACTCGGAACTAGTAAAAGTAGAGTTTAATCTCCTCTCTAAACCTAATCGTTTGCAACATATAAGGTTTGGAGATATGTGTCTTCACGGAAAACGTATTTAACTCTTTTCTAACATGCGTATATTCATCTAAAACATGCTTTCGTAGGAAAGCCGTACGCTGCCTGTAGCAAAGCCTGTTACACTCATTGCACCCTGAGCCTGACCATCTGTCTAGGACGGTATAGGCAACCGCCACGCCAAGGCCTGGTGGTCTAAAGAGTTTTACAACAGGTACAGTTCCCATATTCAGTGGAATTTGTGGCCGTTACACAGTTGGTTTCTACCGCGGCTGTTTCTTATTTCAGCCGTGGACCACGTTTCTTTGTATTCTCTTTCTCTAAAAGGACCACGACCGGGAAAATAATCACAAAGGAAGATACCGTTAACACTGCGAACCCTAGCTTCCTACTTACGGTTGATCTCCATTCCGACGTTAAAGAATCTACTCACGAATTAACTTCGACACCCTCTATTCTAACGTCTTTCTAGGTGCCGTCCTTTGCCGGCTTGACAGAATCCTTTAGATGCTTCGATTTGTACCATATTGCCAATCCAGGAAGTTACAACCTGGTTCTTATCGCTTTGTCGTTTTACACTGACGTTCAAGACGATTACTCTCTACTCTCTTACTGGGTTCTTGCTGAGATCACCGGCACCGAGACAATGTGCAAAACAGTGATCAGGACAATGACACTCATTTTTCGAGAGCCCACAAGTGTCGTTTGTTTCGTCCCCGGCATGTATTAATACCATGGGCGTTCGACGCACATAATATTCTCAGATCTAATCGACGCTAAGTCAGAGTGGGCGCACTGTTCCGAAAGCACGCATGGGTGAATATTAATGTGATAAGAATGTGTATGGAGCTAAAGTATTAAGATACTTTGGGAATTCGCGTACTCTTACCTTGATATTATACTTTTGAATATCAAAGTAAGAGTATGCGGGCTGGCAAATGGCAGCATGGCTGGAGGCGCTTTAACTGATCCTGACTCGCCTACTAGGGGGTGTTATTTTCGCACATTTGGTAAAGATGTTGTGCCGGGAGAGTTGAAGCTCGGGTCTTAGTGAGAAATACTTTTATACTCTGTAAAAGTATGTATCCCCAGTACCTTGCTGAAAGTCGTCAGAGAAGAGTACAGGCGAGGTAAGAGGGATAAAATTATCAAATTAGGTTGGCTGTTATACGGTTGGATTATCATGATCATAGATTAATTAAGACATAATTTACATTCGCGACTGGTTTAGATACTTAGGAAAAAACATATGATATACAGAAAAAGAAAAGATTTTTAGTTAAATTTATCATTCTAAATTTAAATATTTAAACATAGTAAAACACTAAACTTTATTGTTCTGCTTGCACACGGCCTCTGCGATAATATAACCAGCAAGTGATGTACGTAAAATAATCATCTTTCTGGTATAAACTTAATCTTCTGGTATAACAAGATATAGATTATTTTAAATTGTTATTTTTACGGATTGAGGTCGAGATACATCCGGCCGTTAGACATCTAGGAGGTTTAACTTGATTTCTCTATCTATGATTCTAGATTGGAGTCCGGAAAATAGATAAAAATATTAATATTATCTATTAATTTATGACTAAACTTTTTTAGACGGAAGGGTTTATCACAAAATGAAACATGGAACAACACCTCCTCCATTTGAACATGGAAGAGGTGATTATGCATCCTTAATCTACGAGAACTTCTAACAACTTTTTCTGGACAACTTGGACAGTTATCCGGAAGAGATCTCTTCGTAGTTTCAGTTAGAGAATCAGCCTGGTGATTTGAAGAAAAAACAGGAGCTCTGTTTACAATAGAATTGCGAGACTATGCCTTGTGATATTCCGTTCTAAATTTTTTTTTCTTTTTTAGTTTTCACAACGACTCCATATGTATGTTATCACTACTTCTTTTCACTTTTCGAATTCTCCTTTTTTTTCTTGGTTTCCACAATCGATATATGACTATGCTGCCGAATAGCAAAAACCTCATCCATAAAAATAGATCGTGCTTGTCTCGCGAGAACATCCTGATCTAAATTAAATCTTGAGAGAGATTTGTAAATGTAAAATGACATCTTTACTATTCTACACTGGGCCGATGTGCCCTCGTTTTCGTTTGGCCTTCGTGTGTAAACAAGTTCTTGTGAAAACCGTATGGAGGATGAAACACGGAGCTATGTTTGGAATATAATTACGGGGTTATGGGTTAGCGGTTAATCCTGATCTAATCCAATATGCATGTCTAGAATCAAATATATCCAATTCTTGGTCAAGAAGAACTTGTGGAAATCGTCTGGAGAATAATATCCTCCCTACGGCTTTGTACAGTGAATTTAGTTTTCTCTTATCAGAAAATATGTAAGTATTATAAAAAATTATTCTAATAAGTTACTATAAAAGATTGAGTTATTTCATAAGTTTTATACGTTAACCGGGCTGGAGTAGTCAACTCATCCAAAGAGAACCCATAAGTGAAGAGCAGGTTGATACGTTCCTGGGGTATAAGTCCGGAACATTAATTGTCAAATCGTGCCGTTTCCACAGGACATTAATTAATGTTTTAATCCTTCCGTGTACATGGGTGAATAAGCATCCCCAACAGTTCAATGAAACAAGAAACTACTTTTGGAATGTAATAGTGAGGCTACGCGTTAACAGTTAATCTTTATCTAACTCATTTTTTTTTTGATTTTCACAGTCTTACCGTTCATTTCCTAATTAACGATTAGTTATTAACTTAACCTTTCTATAATATGATAAAACGATTAGACGACAAAACGCTCTTTCCATTGCGTTCTTCAGAATCCACGTATAGCTATGCTGCTCTATACTGAATGTGATATGCTTCTCCCTAGAGCAAGAACCTTCGCTAGTAAAACCGGCAGTAAATCCAAACCCTCCGCTTCCTCGGGACTTCCATTGTCCAACTGTACAGCACAGCATGGATCCTGACACCACGACGATGGTAATCTTGAAAGATCAGTGGTAGAAAGCATACCGAAATCAGAAGTGAGATATTGACTCACGCGCGGATGATGTGATGAGGCTGCAGGATAGCCCAATGGGCAGATTCTAGTCTAAGATCGATTCTCGACCAGAGCAGACAGAAAAGCGCCACTCAAACTGTTCTCTGTAGATACCCCCCAGACCGGAGGGGAGATCGCCCACCCCTTTGCTTTCAGATTGCCAACACTTCTGTTTGTTGTTCGCAGGCGAAGTTTTATCGACGATTTGCCATTGATTCCTTCGGCAATGCGCCAGAAGATGGGAGAGGGAAGTGGTTGAGGTCAGGATTGGAGTGGTTAGAGTTGTTTTGAAGTCGTGGTTCAGTTGTTGAGACTCGGATTGATTTTGAGTAGCAGCGAGGCAGTGATGGAGGGTTTGGTTCATCGCCAGCTTTGTCCTCCTTTGGCTGCTGCCGCTGCCACTGCTTCCTGCGCAACTTCCTCTTCTAGATCGTCGACAAAGCTGCGATTTTGGCATGGAGTGTCTAGTTCTTTCCACAAGAATTTACAGACAAAGAATGGAAGTACGTCTCCTACGAAAGCCACCTTTGTGGTGAGAGGGGCGCAGGGACAGAGGCAGCAGCTGGAGAATCTCTCCGGGGTTGTGACGGATGATGCCGTTCCCGAAGGACACAAGGGCCTCCATGGATTTCTGTATGGGGAAGGAGGGGCAGACATTCACAACGGGATTGCCAAGGAATTCACGGGTAGAGAAGGGGAGGATGATGGAACAACCATTCTTGGATACGAGGAGTATGTGACTGCTAGGGAAGCAGTCAAGTTCTCCGGTGTCTATGGGGTTCACAATATCAGTGGCGGTCTCGAGTATGTTGGATATTCAAGGAACGTGGTATTATCGTTGAAAACTCACAGGGCAAGAGTGGGAGCAGAGAAATGCGCATCCGTGAGGGTGAAGTTGTTCTCTACAGCATCGATAGTGTCTAGAGCGAAATTAGAAGAGGAAAGAAAAATGTGGATACAATTCGCTGCGGAAATGCCGGCAGGAAATTCTCATGAGAATCATTTGTGGGAAGGAAGCAGTGCGAGTGCGCCATTGCAGCACATGACAGAGGAAGAAAGGACGGAATACGAGGAAAAGAAGTTGAAGATGAGGAAGGCCATGGGTGAGAATCTTTACGATGATGTTGCTGGAGAGGATGATGACTCCAAGACGATTCGAATGAAGCTTTTGCAAGCCACAGAAGGCGATGATTGGAGCAGTGTGATCGATGGTCAGACTAAACAAACCATCAAACCTCCTCCCATTGCCTTCGAAGTTGAGGTTGAGGAAGTCAGGAAGGTTGCAGAACCTGTCTCTCAGATCGTAAGCCCTTTTTCCAAGCCTGCCGATGGAGGTCTTTACTCTGCAGAAAGCTATGAATTGACGATGGAGAATGTTGATATGGTTCTAAATGAAGTGCGCCCTTATCTTATAGCTGACGGCGGCAATGTAGAGGTTGTGAAACTGGACGATGGTGTGGTCTCATTGCGTTTACAAGGTACTTCCTTTAAGCATGATGGAGGAAAATATTTTCGCCTCGTATGTTCAAGGTCATGAATCTCACCACAGCTCAAATTTACAGCACTTCTTAACGGTCTTCTAATTTCGAACGAAATTAGTAGACCATTAGTAGACCAATCCAGTACTTCACGGGGGCGGGAAACTTGAGTCTTTTTCTTTCTCCTGGATGGTATTTGCAGGAGCCTGTGGTACATGTCCCAGCTCAACGACTACCATGAAGATGGGGATTGAGAGAGTCCTCAATGAGAAGTTTGGAGACGCTTTGAAGGGCGTGGTGCAAGTAGATCAGCAAGAGATCGGAGCAACTTTTGCGGTAAGATCATAGTTTCTGCCCTACTGAGCTGAGCGAATGGAGGTGAACTTTGTATCCCAACTTGAAATAACTACTTGAAATACACTTGGATCATCTGATCTTGTCGAGTGCTATAACTGTAGCTTACATGAGGCCTTGCTTCGAAGGGTTTCATGTGTACTCGTTTTAGTATGCTATCAAGTTTTCAGTATTCAGTTTTCTTGTACCGCACAACTGCTGGACACTCATCATCGGTAGATACTCCATCGACATTCTCCAACTCTCATTGTGGAAAATGATACTACTCTGGGACTGTTGCATGTGGTCTCATACTAACAGGTTGTGGCAAATGCAGGGAGTGAACTCGCATCTGGACATGCTGAGACCTGCAATCAACAACTATGGAGGATTTGTCGAAGTTGTAACAGTAAGCCCTTGCAAAGGCGAAGTTGTGGTAAAATACAAAGGACCTGCACCAATCGGTATGGGAATCCAGGCCGCTATCAAGGACAAGTTTCCAGATATCAAGACCGTTACCCTTGTCGAACCATGAGCCTCAAACTGAGTGTATAGTATGTATACTATGCAGTTAAATTCAAAGTCTACTTCAAACCAAACTCTTCTGACCGTTGTTTTGAAGAAGTGATTTCCATGCCTACTAAAGTCGAGGGAATGGTCAGTCCTTCTCTGTCGGATAGCTTAACACTCCATGATCGCCGGTATTGTTTATGTCACTTACCGTAGGTTTTAGGATGAAAGTTTCAGAGGGGAGTTGCTGTCAAGTGTTGTAGTCTTTGAAAAGTTGTACTTTACTGGGAAGATACTGGAAGTGACCCTTCCTCTTCTTCTAAAACAAGTTACGTGATTATTTCTAGAAAATGGCTGGCCTGACACCTTTGCGATTCTTACAATAGTGACTCGACTGTCAAGCTCTCGGCCTTTAGCTCATCGTTGTTCTTGATGGTTCTGCGGCACTTTTCCTGATGCGGTTCAATGCACGCTTTTGTTGGCTTCTGCACCACAAAAAAATTTCGAAAGATTCCAAGGTCTTTGTAGTTAATTTATTCTATTCGATCAATTCTGGGATATTACCAGCTCAAGGGTTTAACAAATCTCCGCCGAAGTTGAATGCAACTGGGCAGCAAGACTGCCCAGTTCTTATTTCTTGGACTACCAGTACATCCATCAAATCGCTAGGTTTACAGCGAATAGCCATTTGGGAAGATGCTTTAGTTGAAATCTCTTGAACGCACTCGGCAACAGGGAAACAACCAACTTCATATTACCGCATTTAGTGTTAGTCACTCCATTTCAGTGAGTAAAGAGTGGAAATAGTGTTAACACCCCCGGAGCGGGTATTAGCAAGGAAAGGAATATTCCTTCTTCTGTTCTCAAAACGACAGTTAAGTTAGTTACAAAAGGCAAAGCTCGTGGAGAGCTTTGATTTATGTACTTCCATCAAGGATTTCATTCGCGCATGAAGGGTTTGTAGTTAAAAAGCTTAACCCTTAAAAAGTTTAAGGATTAAGCTTTTTGATGGAACGAACCCGCAGGAAAAGGCTTTCTTGTTCAGGACTACTGACATGGGCACTGGGGTTACATAACATTATTTATAGTTTACATCAAAATATATAATAACCACAAGTAGCTACGCCTGCAGTGTAATTGCGGGGTTATACGTTAACCCCGCAATTACGTTAATTGGATTTAACCTAATTCTCTTTTGATTTCTATAGCCGCTCCGTCCTCCCGTCCATCACTTAACCGTATTCTAATATGACAAATACGCTACGCCACCACAAATTCCCCCTTCCTTTCCGTTCTTCAGAATCGACGTATAGTTATGCTGACGTATAGCTATGTTAACGCAAAGCAAAAGCTATTGTAGGATACAAGCTTCAAATTGTATGGATCTACAGAGGAGGCGTACCATCAATGTTCTCTTTGGAGGTTTTCTCTTTCGAACGTAATTATTACGATGGTTCTGTCAACGACTGCTTCTCGTTCAGATTAACGTAACTCTTGAAATTGATTATCTTAATATAGGAACTGATGTTATGCTCAAATACCCAAAATCAGAGTATCACCTCCATGTAAGTATGAATATGCATGTTAACTTGAGTTTTCGATCTGAGGGAAACAGAAAGACAAGCTGAGCTTTTGCCAAGAGGGAAAGGGAAAAAAAAGCGAGGAAATGGGAGAAAAAATCCAATTTTCTGTTTGTTAGGAAGTGTATAAAATAAATAATCTTTATTTATATTTTAAGTGAATCTTTGATTTTTTACCTATCTTTATATTTTTTAATTTCTGTCACAAGTTTATTAGTATCATATCTTATCGTTTAGATCTAGACATTTTTAGTGACAATGTTAGAAGCAGATTGTCCGGGATTTTAAAATTATAATGTTTGAGTCGAGAAGTGTTCATGTCTGAACTCATTAAGATCCATGCTCCACTAGAATTCTGGGTCTTGCTACCAAGAGAAATAGTAGAATGTAAGGTCTGTTTTCTCGATAGTGATATTGAGAAGTGACCGAGATTCGACTTCATGTTATTAGTAGATATAAAACTTTTCAGTTTATCGGCAGCTCATCTGGTCGGTCGGAGAAAGTGCTTGGGAATACAGAGGTTTTGGGTTCGAACCATGATGTTAATCGTTAATTTCACTAGAAAACCGAATTTTTTGAAATATAGTTTGACAAGAACTGCCGAGAAATAAAATTTCATCCGAGTCAAGTGATCACTCTAGCAAAATTTTCTCATATAGTTTTAAAATTAAGTTGATGCGTCCGCAATGGGATTGAGTCAGTGAAAAGTATCTTGACGTGTTTTTTCTATTTATATTCTTGTATGTAGCATCCGACTAAATTAATAATTTATCAAAAAATTAATATTATCATCATTAAAACTAAATTTAATAATATTTATTTATACACATATACATATTTATTACATTCAAGAATATATGTCAATATACTGTTATGATAGAATATATAGTTTGATAAGTGTTGTTTGATATGAAGATATTTATTACATTCAAGAATATATGTCAATATACTGTTATGATAGAATATATAGTTTGATAAGTGTTGTTTGATATGAAGAGTTATATAATATATATAACTTAAATAATAATATTTATATATTTATATATTTAATTTAGAGTTGAAGTAGAAATGTATATATATTCAAATATATGTACATGCGAGTATATATATATATATAGAGCACCCCACCATTGAAAAATTAACTATACGTGAAATTCTAATATTCAATGATAAATAGTGTGTCATGGATGAGAAATACGGCAGGACTAGAGTGCAAGACAAGTATGAAAGAAAGAAATAAGAACTAAAGAAACAAAGGTTTAGATGTGATGTGCTTCTAGCTCAATGACAAGCATCCCTTGGGAAGCTTAAGATCTAGAGTTCATACTAACATTTCTTTAAGAGTAGTCTTTAGAGCTACATCACAAAGGTTATTGTAGTAGGTTGGCCCTTTGCAGGATTATGTTGGTCCTTGTCTCTAAGGGAGAGGATGAAATCTCTATTCAGAATAACATGTTGTGCAACGCCTCCGTTTACTACACGCATCCAAAAGAAGGGATCTCGACGTATTGGAGTTTAATATCTATTTGATTTTAAGAAATTTGGTTTAATCTCTTAGTGCATGTGAGTCAATGCGTAAATATGAAGTTTTGTCATAATACAACGTGTATCAATCTATAAGATGGTATAATAACGCGATTGCATTAACGATATTACGATAATTTATTATTAAATTCTGATAGAAAAATTTAAAATGCTCTTAATTTCTATCTATTTTTATTTTTATTTCAACTTTTATCATTTTAGCTTATCAATCTAAATTAAATTGACTTCTGAATATCAACTATAAGTTCATAATTTCAACTATAATATATAATATATAATAATAATAATAATAAAATGATAAAATAAAAACTCTATATAATAATGAAAATCTACATAAATTATGTATTTCTTACTAGTTTATTTCACCAAATGAACTTCTCATTGTTTCTCCAAGGTAATTTAATATTTGTATCTGTAACAAATGTTATATATGAAGACTTGATATTTTTTCTAGAATAGTCTAAATAACTATAAATCACTCTCTGAATTAAGCTAAATCAAAAATTTTATTTTTTAAAGTTAATAGAATATTTACAGTTTGATGTAGTCTGAACATATAATAATAATTCTTGGGAAAAACAAAAAATACATTAAGGGATGCCAAAGTTAAATTACAATATTCCTACACTGCAACCAAAGATCTGTGTCCCAAGTGGTTTAGCTTACAGTCTTCTAAGAGAAAGATCGTCAGTTCAATCTCTTGCCGACACGATTGGAGGTGTATGCTGTTGCAAATGAAGCTTCTGGTCCGAGTCTCGCTGTGATGGACTCACATGGACAGTCTCATGGTGCTCGAAGACCTCGCGAGACAGATAATATCATTTATCATTTATAAAAAGAAAATACCAAATTTTTTGCACAACTAACTTCGTATTGAACTACGATTCAGTTTTGATCGCATTGATGAACGGAGAATACAATGATTTTATTAATTAATTTTAATTACTGTCACCTAGAATCATTATAATAAATAATAGATTTTTCTATTGTAAAAATATACGGAGAAAACAGATGAAGATTCAATAAGAACATACTTTTAAAACTTGACCAAATTCGTAACTTGCTCTTACGAATAAAAAATCTTTCAAAAAGAATCTGACTTTGACACCCTTAATCTACAACTAGGCAAGAAAACCTGATTTAAAAAATTTACAAAACAACCTATTTAACAAAAAAGATTAAATATATCTTCTCACTTACTTGTCCAAACTAAAGCCTGTCGAAATCTATCTTAATCCGTAATTTCCCGTGCAAACATTTTCTCGCGACATACGCTTGTTGAAAAGAAAGAGCAAAACTGACCCCGAACCCAAGAGCAAGGTCTGACAAGAGGAATTTAAAATTCCTGTGTCTAAGGGGAAAAGGAGAGGAGGGATGCGAACCCTAATGCTCACATAACACGCTAAGTGACGATCCCAGCCAATAGCTGTTTCCCATTTTCATTCGACCGAGACGCTTGTCCTCTTCCGCACCATGGGGCCGGCAGTGCGTTAAGGTCCATGTATGTTTTAAGTGTTATCTTGCACAATTTCCCTATCATTTCATGGTTTATCCCGAGTCTTCAAACATTGTACAACCTTCTACGGTAATTTCGGACGTTCTGTCACAGGAGTTCTGAATCGTGTTACTTCTTAACAGTCGAAGATATTTAGTCTTAGGTTCAGGTTCCGGTTCCTGTGAGTCGCAGCTGCGGAGAGGTACTATGGCGATAGGAAGCGGGACACGCCCCATGAAATCCATGGACGTCACGCAAGAATCACACAGCCAAGAGGATAAGTGTTCTGTTTGTTTCAGGAAGGAACGAGGGATCATGAGTGAGTACAATTTCGTGCACGCATGTCCGTACTGCTCAACGCAGAACCTGGTCGCACTTGCGATGCAGTGTTGTGAGCTCATCACGCTCGCGCCAGTACTACATAGCGAGCATACTCGTTCAGCTGTCGCATATAGATATACGTATGCACACTAGATTCACATCTTCATACTATGAACTACAATTGCACACCAACATCGGCAATGCCGTGCGCGTGATGGACATTCAGGTGCGGGTAATCATCTTACTCTTGTCCACTTCTCATGCGGTGCAGATTTCCATGACCACTGTGTATACCACGCAACTAGAAACTACTAGATGGGGACCTTGCGGTAGATATACACTCTTCCATACATAAACATATACAGAATGTTGCAGAGAGCCAGTTTTAATATACAGAATATGTTTTTCTGGATGTGAAGAACAATTGACCTAAGAATCAATTTTTAAAGGCGGCACTAAGTTGCTTGCAATCAACACAGAGCATCTATCTTCCCAGCAGATGCTCCGGCCAGTTCTCCCAGCCCTTACAAATACTAGTTGCCTTCAGTTCTATGATCCAGGAAAAGCATTAGAAGAGAGGGAGAGAGGGAGAGCCGCCAGGCTTTTGCGTTGAAACGTTTAGGCACTACGGTAGTCGTGTATCGAGGAGCAATCAACTTGTGAGTTCTTCATCGGAGAAGATCTTCAGGAACAACAGGGTACGAAGAGCAAGTTGCAATACCTGCAGAAAGCCAGACAAATCAGATATGATCACTACAGAGACAGTGGGATCTACCCACCACATACTAGTCCTACTACTGTGTAGGTTGAAATAAGTTGTACATGAGGGGTACATGAAGTGGCCTCTAATGCAAGTTACGGAAGGATAGAGTACTCAATCCTTCATGATTGTCGTCATACATAATGATGGTCAAGTTCAGAGCATTTAGTTTACTGACGGCTTACGTAAGTAAGGTTCAGGTACTCACCACACATGTTCTTGCCCATCTCCATATTGAAGTAACCCTCCACTCCCCACTCTGGTCCCCAAGAGTTTTTGATGATCCAGTAAGGAATGTCACCACTGGTATCATAACCCACAGCTAAGACAGCATGATTCACCGTCTGTGCAACGGGCAGACAGCATATTGTGTCAATAAGAAGAACTGTTGCTGGAAGCCCATGTTCTGCGGTCGATTGTGACTAAGGGTAGAAAATACAAAAGCACCGAGGAAAGGTGCTTAAAGCTGTAAGTAAAGATGCAGGTAACAGGTAACTCGTCGGAAGATGCTTTTTGAGATTCACACGTGACAAAAGCTTGAGTGCTCCGCTTGCGGTTTTGAAAAGAAAAACTTAATCACTGTTTTCACTTCGATAATTGCTTAGGCCTACCACCCGCATAAAGGACTCTCTAGAAAGGACTTATTCCTGACCTCAGGGCCCGTGTGACATGAGGGGTTGGTGTAGACTCCACTCGAGTACAGGCTGAAATCACCAGCAACTTCGAAGGCAATAGACACCGGTCGCTGGAAGGCCACTGCATCCTTCAACTCCTCCTCGTTATACTGCGTTTTGCGAAAACGGATGAATTAGACAACGGGTGCTCCCGAATGGTCACTTTAGCGTCGTCAAAGGAGATGAACTGCACAGCAAGCTTTATATGCGGCCCGGAGATCTCCGCCATTCTACCGCAAATGCAGCATATATTAATATGAAGCCAAATCCGCAGCAACACCTCGGACGTTAAGAAAGATAATGCGAAAAATAGGATATAAACGAACGTTTGCATGCCTTCCCACCGGTCACGAGCCGCAGTATCGAGGATCAAGATGCAGGTAAGAAATAGAAAAATCATTACTTTCCTCTCCAGCCTTACCGCGGTGATGTTGACGACATCGTACACCTTGGCACCGACAGATGAAGCCTTGAATTTGCAGCTTTCATCCACGGCATGGTACGGATATGCTGCTTCAGTATCGAGACCACCGTTGTATCTAATGTACTCGAATGCTTGTGAAGGAAGTCCACCACCACAACCGAAATTGTTGAATGCACCAGCACAATCAACGAGTTGCTGCTCCGACAGGAGAACCATGTTACCTGTAGCTTGGGCATGCGCGGACTCCAGAGCACCTGTGGTACTGTAGAACACAAAAGATTGGTACTGAGATTTCACCCCGAATGGTGCAGGAACCATTCATAGCAACACCTGCAGGTCCCTCATGTTGGTCAACAATCAACGTAACTCTTCGGAGGATGCTTGCTATCGAGCTTGAGTTGCGAAGAATTCAGTGTGCAAGAACCGAAAGCTGACTGAATCTCGCAACATGGACATTACTATCGAGAAGAGCATTATCACTTGGTTTTCAACACAGTACCTAAACGTCCAGCACGATCCACACGAGGCTTGGTCCTTGACGGGGCTCACAATGTTGTCCAGACGCCAATCCCTCTGGAATTTGTAGGCGTAACGTTAGCTCAAAACCAAATAAAGACGTAAGATACCCACTCTAGAACGCGACATGAAGATGGTGATCACGATGATCCTTCCCACAGGTCCGTGTTCACCTTTCTAAGCGCGTAATATTCTCTACTACTACTTCCTTATGAGTACAGCAAACGTTTCTAAGCGCGTAATATTCTCTACTACTACTTCCTTATGAGTACAGCAAACGCTGTCGGAAAACCGCTGTTTATCAGGATTGTTAGAAGGTGGAGATAGGAGTTAAAAAGTCCCTTGCACGTGACATTACAACCCCACCTTTTCCGGCAAAGCTGCATTGCTCCTCATCTTGTGAGTGCCCTTGGTCGCGGAGCAATCCTCTTGCTTTTGCCCAAGATGCAATCTCCTGAACTCTTCCATTGGTATGTCCGCAAATTCTACAAAATTTCAACGCCTGTTGAGCTTCCTCCTCAAACCACTTAGAAAACCTTACGGTCGCTGCTCTGGTTGCATCTTCGAGAGCACCTAAACTTCCTAGAGATATTCAACTTATAACCTTAATAGCACTCGCTACACGACCACACAGAAATAAGCGCCACTTCTAAACGAAGTAACAATCAAGCTCTTCGTACGGCTGCTTGGCACTTGTGATAGCTGCCTGCTTGTTGATACAGGAACCACAACTAGTCGCTATAACTTTAAACCGAGCCCGTCAAACGAAACCCGCCGATACCTTAGCTTTCGGGTTCCGGCTTCTTAATTTAGGAGCTAGCGTCACAATCTCAATTACTTCTGAACACTGAATTGACTATCATCCGATCCGAGGGTGCAACCTGCGATATTCTTTTCGTAAACTTCCGCGACAGAGCTACTCACAACCTACACACGCACAAGCAGGAAGGTCAGGCACTGTACTTACTGTTGATTGCAAGCTTGTAGGAAAGGTCTTGCTTGTTCGTTTTCTCCACGAGCTCGAAGTTCTTAACAAATGTTTCGAAGCGATATCGGAGCTCAACCAGTGAATTGTACGCCTTCTTGTACCTGCATCAATACATTTCGAAATAAGGAACTGAACTCTCAGAAGTGCTAATCCAAAGTACAATGTTCAGACAGCATTCAGGGAACCGCATACTTAGAAATCCCAGGTCCTGACCTAACCACTCTTGTTCGTTTGAGTTCCCATCTTATCTGTTGCTTAAAGCTATACAGTGAACAGTGAACTTCCCGGTTAAGCTAGGCGAGGAATACACGGAAGCCATCCCAACTCATTCAAGCGTGTATTAAGTACGCTACTTAGCTAAATAAGCTATATCTCGATAGTTCACCTAAACTCGACTAGACTCGACTGGCCTCGACGTAATGGATCTAGTGGTCGAGACACTTCGCGCCAGTTGTTCAACACCGTGGTGCTCCAAAATTAAGAGGGCCATATCCTCGGTACCACATCAGAGGTAGATATGGACAACAGATAATCGACCTCCTCAATGAAGATGCTCATCATCAGCATCAGAATTCCCCCTCCAGTCGACTAGAAAAGCAATCATAATTAATTAACGAAGGCAGCGAAAATTACTTCATCGCAAAGCCGACGAACTCAGCGACGAGCAGGCCATCTCCTAGAATCTCGTGATAGCGCCCACTCGCAAGCGCCTCCTGAGCTTGCTGCAATTCGGTGACCATGGCAATGTTTGGCCTGTCTCTTTCAGGGTGCGCAGTGACAGCGGCAGTCAGAGCCACCGCCACGGTCAAGAGCCCGAGCGCAAGAAACCCCTTCATCTCTCCTGCGTTCCTTTGATCCTGCAGCAACTCAATCGACCGAAAGCCAAATCCAATCGATCAATCTCACTCTCTGCCTCTCGGTGGATCTCTCCTGAGAAATACGACGGACCTCTCTTAAATGCAGGAGATGTCTGAAACGCTTACAGCTCTCTCACTGGCCGACGCAAGCTCGATTCCTTTACACCTTTATTGCCCGGAATTCTGGTCCTCACGTTGCGGGAAAAGGGCGCAAGAATTCTCTTCCCGTTCAGTGCACATATAAGACTGGTACATATATCGGACGGTTCAGTCACCCTCATACAGCGCAGAATCTTCCTCGAGATTCATTAGCATAATCTGACTAATGAATCCAAATCTGTCGTTTCTCATGCTGTATGTGGACTCCTTGGAATTATTCCTCTAATCTGACGGCTTTCTAAAGTTGTGCGACTTGAGCGTTTATTCCCTTCGAGAGCGAATCTGCAAAAAGCGGGAACGAACGACGGTGCACAAGCGAAACGATAACGTCATACGAAGAATCTCACCGAAAGCTACGGTAGGACACCACGTTGGAAGATTTCTTCCCTGATGCACGCAAATCCAAATCCACCAATTCACGGTCAGGTTCAGTTTCTAGTTCTTAGGAAATGCTTCATTTCAGGAGAAAGTCGAGATCCTGCTTTCCGTCCCATTCGCTGGGCACATGTGGCGCGCTCTTCTTCATCTACGCTTTTCTCGTCGGCGAGATCATTTTCTCACCGGGAGTTTCTAAATCAGTGCTGATCAGTTCAATCAGCCCTTCCCTGTTCCAGTCCAAGACTCATTGACTCGCTCTTTCCTCGACCGGCCGTACACTTTGTAATCAAGGGCCGCTTTCCATGGAGATAAATGAGGAACGGTGCGATCCGTCCATTACGTCCGTAATAGAATGGTCCTATATACATACGCATTACGGGCAAGTTACAAGAAGTTTGGTTATCCCTGCCCGGGGGTTTGAGGCTGTGCAAGGGTAGCAGCATAAAGCCACACAGCGAAAGAGGTTTAAAACCAAATCATACAAAAAGAAACAAGAAGTTGGGTTATATAATGTAACATGAACTTTGGTAGGTTTTTAAAAAGAGATATAAGTGTTAAATAGAAATTCTATACTAAATTAATTGAAAAATAAATGAATTTAATATTAATCATTAAATATTAATTTCATGTGGCACTGAGAGTAGTCTAGACATAATCCATAAACACAGCACGAATAGATGCATTTCATATACTACAATGGTGATCATTTTGTTGATGAAAAATTATATTTAATCAAATATATTATTTTATTATCTAACTCTTCTTTACAAAAAAGTTAATAATCTATCAAAGTATACAAGGAAGAGAGTCATTTTTAATATAAGAAATGAGGTTATACCGTTATAAGCTACGAAAGCACGAATCGTACCAAAACAAATACCATTTAAGTTTTAATTTGATTTTAATTTAATTTCGGAACTGACGTTGCACCAATCTGAATATCGTACCTCGAGGTAAGATTCAGCACTTGTTGCAGAATATTTATTTTTCTATATAAATTGAACTTCGGCAACCAAGATTGAAAATTGAAAGAAATTTGGCAAACTTCCAAATCTTTTCTATTAACCTTTAGTAAGAATTCTACTTTTTCTACATTTCATCTATTGTACAATCACTCAAATATACTACAATTTTAAAACTTTGAGATTTGGACATTCTACTCACGTAATTTGTTAAAATTTGTATATGAACATCTTGTAATTATTCTCTGTCTAATCTGACCCCTAAATACGGTATCACCTAAAGGGGTGATACCATATTTCTTTTGGTCCAAAGGACTATCCACATGAGCGCCACGTAGGGTTACCTTTCTGTTGTCTAAGATAGAAAAAACTCACTCTATTTGGTCTCTGAATTTTATGTCTTAGTACCGTTTTGGTCCAAGTATTATATTCTAACGGACGAGATTGCTGCAAACGTTCCCTTTACAAGATAGGTAGATGATAAACATGAAATAAATTAGTTCAACTTCATGTAAATCGGCATTAGTTCAACTTCATGTAAATCGTCCTTTCGTAACGTGACAGTAGGGCCATACAAATCTGAAAAACCTTCACAATTACATCTAAATTGTGAAGATTTTTCAGAGTTAAATACACGTGGTTAACCAGCAAGGTCTGGAGAGTTCAACCAGGAGGCTGGAGCAAGAATTCCAAATGTTTTGTTTTTTCTTCTGTTTTCTCTTGAGTTCTTCCGGAAGAAAGCAGGTCCCACTATATCTGAAAGAGAGGAGAGAGATTGATGTAATCTTCACTGTAGAGTTTCCAACCACAGACTGTATAGAGAGAGTAGAGCAGATCAGTTCAAGACCAAACTGTTCTTCTTGAATGCTAAGAGAGAAGATTAATAAGCAAAACCAGATTAATGAAAATTCTGGGAGAACATGGAGTAGGTCCCAACGACCTTGAGATAGTCCTCGAGTCCACCGTGCTGCCAGCGGTCGTGGTAGATGCCGGCAGATGTCAAAAAATTTAAATTTGTGTGCACATCTCAATTGGACTTGCGTCAGTGCACTGGAAGCTTCATTCTCTTCAATCTTTATGATTTATCTCTTCAAGATGTCCTATAGAGCTCCAAAGTGTGAGAGTGGTTGCGTTATTGTGTTTGAGATCTTAACCGTATAGCTGAAGTGCTACCCAAAAGCATTCTGAACTTTATACTCTAGACATTTAAATTCCAGATCAGAACCTGAAGTCTCGTTAAAGATTAGTCAGTTGTTTAAATCTAGTTCCAGTACATCTTATTTTTCATAGATCTTATAAAACACGTATCTTGGAACAACGATGAAATAGACTGGATCTGAAGATGAAAATTGACAACAAAGAGGTTCATCTTCAACGACAATTTCACTAGAGATAGTGGTGTATTTACACCCGAACATCACCAAAACCACCTCTTTTTTCTTGTGAATATCTACTTTTTGGGATATCTTAACTCAAAAGTGGTTAAGGGGAACAAGAAAGAAACTACCAATGCTCTAGTATCCATATATCATTTCCTATTTGTTCATGCTAAAGTTTATTATTATTGAAAGATTTAATGTTGATCGTTCATTACGCATGCTCTAGCAAGAACTGTATGATTTATCTTTCGACCCAGAATTTTGCAAAAGATTATTGAATGAAACTTTCTAGTAAATACAAAGTGGATAGCCCACAAAGAGTCAAGATTGTCAACCTGATAACATGGATTATGCATCTGTTCACCTCTCCTTGATCATCATGCTTGGTCTAATCTTCCTACAGAATTGATGACGACTTGCAATCAGTACGGTCGTGGGATGGCACGGCAGTCGATACCGAACAGATAACAAGAGGGTTCTGATATAATAATATATGATAGAGTTTGTGACAATGTGGTGCGTTAGCATGGTGTATAAGATATGCTTTGGGAGATCGAGGTCTAGGGTCCAAATTTGGGAAGATTCTTTTATTTTAGCAGTCCTTCTTCTCACCACAATCTCCTTAGTGAGGTTTAGGAGTTAGAAATAAATTTAGAATCCTCAAGCCATCTCACGAGGATCATGCATGGACAAGAGAAAATACTGCATTGATGGTTGGTCGTCATCAATTTTAGAAAGATTAGACTTGATTTCAAAAAGTACATTTCTAAAGATCAACCAACTTTAAAGGTCCTTCCATACCCCTAGTATGGTATAAGAGCATGGAAGAAAATATTCATTTTTCTTCTCAATGTATTTTGAATCAGAAGAAAAGATTCCTTTTTGCTCCAAGAAACCCCCAAATCTTCATCTTAGCATTTCTTTGTCAATAGTCATTAGTTTGAGATGAATTATAACATGTGCTAGTTAATAGCTTTAAGTTGATTTTTTATTTCACAGACCAAGTTGATATGAAGACGTAAACACCAAAATCATTTCTATATAACGGTTAAATTTCTCAAGTCTTTGAAAACAAATCCTCAAAATAAGGTTTTCTGGATCATCCGGAGCACTTGTAGTCATACTCGGGGTTTAAAGACAGCATGAATGGACTACCCTAACCCTTATCGCAAGAAAAGTTAAGTAATAAATTAATGTCTTGTATTATTTAATATTTAGTTGGTGATATTGTCTTGTAGTTTCAGAACCGTGTTCTGCATCCTAGCCTTATCGATAATGTCCAGAAAATCTACCATGAATACATTTTCAGTGAATAGCTATCATAAATTAATAGTTAACTTTCAGTTTTTAATTACACCTATGAAATTTGAAACCTTTTTAATTAAACCCTCGAGGGATTATGTTAAGTTGACGTCTACCATATTAGAAAAACGATCCTTGGGAGCAAGAAGTGGGTCCGTTTGTCGATGTTGAAGTCGAAGTCCTTTTTGTATGTTTAGAGTGGTTTTATGTATGATATATCATCCTCCACAATGGATTATCAAGAAAGACACTTGACACATCACAATTGGTTGATACACAATGATCTTTACATATGTAAGTAAGACTAATGCAACAGTTGATATGTTAATTTGATAACCTATGAATTTTACATAGTATTCTTAAAAATACAATTTAATTGTTAATCTCTTCGTAAAACCTTTATGTTTCTCTTTATCTATTATGCTGTGAAAGCGACGAATGTAGTCGTGATTTCTCAATCCTAAACATTCCACTCCCCTCTGTTCTACATGGGAGTGGTTCAGGACTAGAAGTCACTCCTTCCCATGGATTATGCTATACATAACCCATCAAACATTTTTGTTGAAAGGAGACGAAAAGTATTCACAAATGGTAATGTTGAGAATATATCCATCTTGCTTTCATAGATAGCGCCTCAAGTTGCACTTGTTTCTGGTGATCGATATGGTGGACAGAATGACTCACTTATTCATGGGGATTGATTTATCATTAGCAACGTATTTAATGACATATGATCTTCAACCTAAAAGTCTTTTGACGATTTGACTTGAAACTGAAGCAAGCTCTACTTCTTTTTATAGGATGAGAAAGTGTGACGCAATGAATACCAAACAGATAGGAAGAGCTAAACAAGTCGAACAAAGGGAAAGAGGGACCCGAAGGGCCAAGCAACCAACACCAAGAAGAAGTTTAGAGAATCAGAAGTAAACATTGTTATCTCTTTCTCTATAGTCGATTATTTTTCTAAAATATCACACTGATAAATAAAACCTCCTCCATACTGTTGATGTACTAAGAAGTGACATCGTCTGTTATAGTTATTCTCTTGTAGATGTAGCCAACATAATGGAGATTATATCACGCGGCTAGAACGTCCGAGAATATCAGCAACTTCCCCGTTATAGATAATCCCTAAAGAGTTTAGAACCCATGGAAGTACAGGGTAAGTAAGAGAGGGTGGTGTGCATGTGCGTTACTTGGTTAGAAAAGTTAGAGAATGTCTGTAACCGTCGGACCAAAGGGCAAAGCACATTCCAGAGATGGATACGCCGAGTGTCCGTGTATAAAAGTAGGGAAAAGTGTATTTCCTTTGCCACCCTTTCTATTTGTACTTCAAGTCACGAAGGAGATTCTCTCTTTCTCCAAGCAACTGTACAGTTCTTCTCTCCATAGATCCCAATCACTACTGACCGGGCTGACTTGAAATAAATCCAAAAATTGAATCTTTTGAAAAGCTTTAATTTATCTTAAATTAAAAATTATATTATAGCAAAAATTTCTATCGGCAAAGTAGTTTGAGTTATAACGGTTAAATCTTTCTTCCTTTAGAAAGATGCCTAGTTAGGAGGCACCTTTCTAAGAGAATAGGTGATTAAAAAGCAATAAGGCATTTTGGAAAATACATTACAAAATTTAAAAGATGGTCTACCGTAAAGAAGATTAGAGATAATTCTCTAAACATAGATACTAAACAAAACTGTAAGTAATGAGATATAGATGTACACTCCAGAACTTAACTACCACTACGTACATGCGGAGAATGCAGCAGAGTATATCTCTCCGCCATATCCTCTCAACTTGCTCTATGAATTCATCACCATCCAGCACAGAATGTTAAGTTATAGATCTAGATGAGTAAGAATAGTGTTCAAACGGAGCTTTTTTAGTTCACAAGTGTGTTTCAGTCCAAGAGTCTCTTGTCTCATCCACATCATTTGAATTGCTTCTGGTGAGTCTTTACACAACAACTTCTGTCAAGCCAAGAAGATAGTAGTACGTCGATTGGTCTGACATATAGACCTCTTGCCCCGTCCTGTCTGTTAGACGATCTGACGTACGTCTGGTCAAAAGTACTCAGCAATAAGAGTTACAACTAATTGAAAAAGATTGGACTTATGTTAGAGACTGATTTGTGGATTTCATTCACATACAATCGAAAAGATTCTCATTAGGATTAGAATTTCATTTGTTTCTAGAGAGTGTCGGACGTTCACTTGACGTATCGCACTAAGTAATGCGAATTGCCTTTTTGTTCAATTCCGAGACGTCTGAGAACAAACTCTCGTTCTTGGTGTTGGAATTTTGTTTGTTTCAGATGAGTGCCGGAAGTCCGCTTGACGTACCGCACTAAGCAATTTGAATTGCCTTTCTGTTCAATCCTGAGACGTATGAGAGCAAACTCTTGTTTCTCGGTGTAATGGTGGGTACGTGAGCTTGTGAAGAAGAAACCAAGTAGCTATGCTTACAATGAAACCGCGAGTTGGCTATGTGTTAACAGTTTATCTGAGTCTTAACCCAAACCTTTTTCTTTTCCATTTACACAGTCGCTCCATCCGTCCCCGTTAACTTCAACAAATACGTGTCGGTCCACAAGACATATGAAAACGAACTCCCGTTCTTGATGTTATAATAGACCCGGGAGCTTGTGAAGAGAAAACCAAAAAGCTGCGATTACAGTTCACTAGCGATTATTCTAGATCTAACCCAATTCTTTTCGATTTACTGAGTCGTTCCATCCGCCCATTTCGTCACTTAAACGTCCACTAATAAGACAATATACACTACATGACAATATCTCTCTCATTCCTTTCTGTTCTTCGCAATCGACGTATAGCTATAGTTCATCTGCATGCATATGTAGCTATTCTAACGCATAGGAAATATACCAAGAGATTAAATATCCGTAGAGATCGAAGGTGTAGATCATGAAGTGGGCTATTGTAATATCTTCTCCGATTGTTAGTATTAAATAGTTCTGGCTGTTGACTATAACTAGTTCAACCAACAGGGAGATAATTATTAACTTGGTCAGACCATGCGCCATAGTTCTTATTTGGTCGAGCCCCTCACTTTCTCGTCCATGACTAGTAATAGACAGTTTACGACTGCCATGTCAACAGTGGGTGATTAAATGGAATACTTGAGGATGACATGGATGTCTATGATGTGATGATGTGGATATTCAATGATGTGAATGTCTGATGTGTCTGGACATATTGGAGAAAAATGTTGACCACCTCATCAAGAAAGAAGAAAAAGTGAGGGGCCCGACCAAGTAAGAACTATGGCGCATGGGCTGACCAAGTTAATAACTGAACAGGGAGATGTCAGACTCTATATGGGGTAGGCATTCCAGTTTGTTTCCAAGAAACAGAAGGTGGTCTTCCCTTTCGAACACAGAAGTATGCATCTCGTGATATCAAAATGTCCAAGTAACTGCAAAAGTAGGGCTACGTTTAGTTCGCAGACTATGAAATAGAGTAGATTCCCCGCCAATAACATTTGAGCGGGAGTACATAGAACCAACAGAAATTAGGGATATCAGTTACTAGCAAGTCGTCCACAAATCTACCAACTAAGGCGAAGGAGATTAGTAACCATCCGCACGATACTTTCGAAAGATTCTTACATCTTCTACATCTGAAAGTGAAAAGTCCGACACCCTGAATCATCTACATTTCGCACAAATTTAACCTCATTTTCGAGAATATGAGAAAGACACTGCACTAACACCCACATTCTCGGTCATGAAGTGTGTAACTCATACGTGCTTTTCGGATCTTGGAATCTTGTATTGGTATTTTACTCTTGGCAAACCGAACACGATATACCTATCTATGAACTTTGCAGGAAATTTAAAACCTGCATAAACAAGGTCTTGTTGTTCAGCTTCTCTGGTAAACGAAACCAGAGAAGCTGAATAGCAAAAATCTCAACCAATAACCTCAAACTCATTCTCTCCGTCTAAAATCCTTCAATGTATATAGTTCACAATATGACACACGCAATGTGATCAAATGAAAAGTGCACAATGCTTCATATATCTCCCGTCGAGTGGGATGCGTGTGTCACAAGAGCACAATGCTCCATATATCTCCCGTCGAGTTGCAGCAGCCGTGCTGGGGATCAAGACCTCCCGTTGGTAGAAGGTTCCCCTATGCATACCCGCTTCACCGCAAAGGTTGGTATCGTGGAAACACTAAAACATAACCTCGAAAATAGTGAAGTTCAAACGATTCTGAGATGCGGTGCCTCCTCTTACGTCCAGACCTACGTGGCCCTCAAAATGCGAGCGATCTGACAACATCAAAGGGTTGTGCGGATGGCTCCTTACTAAGACAGGGTGGGTATCTGCAGTAATCAAACGTTGCATGAACTCCGTCTCAAAGGTGTGCAGGAATAGGTTTGCAATGTCCACTGCACAGTTACTACCCATGGGGATTTCAATAACTTGTTGGTAAACCGAATTCCAGAAAGTTAGAAAGGTTATCCAGTAGGAAGGTGAGCCAGGGGATCATGTCGGAGACTTGAACCACTTCACAATGGTCGTTGTTGCTTTGCCGCCTCGGCAAAGCTTGAACCACTGGATGCTAAAGATGCTTCGTCTTTACAGTTATGTTGAAGTGCTGAAGGTAGCACCTGTACAGACTGCTTAATGAAGCATCCGATACCGCCGGCGGACACAATCTCGTCCATGTGCGATTCAATGATGTCATGCACAACCTGTATGCAGATCAGAAGGAAACAGCGTTGAGGGGAAACCTATTTCGATGAAGAAAGGACAAGAACAAAAAGCAGCTCCAGATCTGATTTGACTTCAAGGGGTAGAGAGGGAATGGAGCTGAGAGGACATAGCACTGAAAAATACAAACACAACAAAGAGGAAGAAACTGGCGTGCCTGTGTAGGAGTCCTCTTCAGTCTTTTCCCACGATAAGACATACGACGTCGCTTATAATCTCTTTCTTCGGCAAGTATTTCCTCCCTGCTCTTGTTCTTATTTTTCTCCTGGCATGAAGGAAAATTTCCTAGGGTAAAAATCGCCTCATACTTAATGGGGCGACGCTGATGCACATTTTTTCTACAAGAAATGTCCTATGGAATTCAAACTACAGACCGTCTCAGAAGCAGAGCTGAGAGTTTAGTGGTGGCTCTTATCTCATCATTCTTCGTCCCCCACCGTACGAGCAGAATATTATGTCAAGACTATGAGGTCGAAATTGAACCAAACAAGGAACATGAATGCCTGAATGCGGAATCAGACTCTGGGAAGCGAAAAGACAAGGAGCAGGAATACCTCCAGCTGGGAACGATGCCAGATAAGGCCATCAAACTCCAGAACTGCTCTGTAATTTGGCCGCTTCAGTCGCTCTTCTGCAGCCAGCTTAACTGCAGCATCGTACTCTTGTATCCTGTTGGGGACAAAAGAATATGCGAGATTTAAGCAGGTGATGCCTACCGACTCGCTGAATCGGCCCAGCTGAAAGCATTCGAATGAAGCAATAAACCATTTACGTAGCATCAACTTCTAAACAAGTAAAGAGGAACAGAAGTCTGGCGAACGCCTGACTGAAAGCAGTAAATATATCATGGCCTTCAGCCAACTGCGTCACATGCAATGACGTTGGTATCACTGCTGCTGTACTGCAGTAACTTTACTAGGCATCTGCAACTAAGGAAACAGCAAATACCAACTTCACGTCAAATCACATGAGCTTAGGCGTATTTGAACTCACGTCTGAAATTTAGGCAACCTATTAGCATGGAGTGGGGTCCTCAAATAGCGCTCCAAAACCGCCCGCTCATTCACAGCAGCAACAGCGGCCTCCAATTCCTGGACCATCGTAGATGAATTCCCAACTGCCACCATTTCTGTGCTTCGTAGATCATCAGAAACCATGAGAGGCTCAAAGGCGCGCGAATCTGCTCTCTCAATTCCATTCTCATTTTGGAGAGCTCCCTTGCTGTCACGACTCTCGTTTTCCACTTTACTTCCCCTTGTAACCCACTCACTGCAACCGAATGCGTCAGTAAATGGAGAACAGAGTAAACGCCCTGACGAAGCCATCAAATGCTTGAGGAGATTCAAGCAGAAAGTCTTGCTTTGTGCAGATCCGTAGAGAGGGCATAACTGAGCCGACAGCCAGTCTACGCTTCGGAATACCCTAACGCAGTCGACAAATTGTACCTGCGGATACAAATATTTTGCTGCAACCGAATCGCTAGTTTTTGATTTAACTGTCTGCACGTCAGCGGTCCTTTCATCGTTCAGTCCATAGGCAGGCCCGACAGCAACTGGCTTGTAATCTGCTCGTTCAATTACTGCATATGCTTCATTATACACTTCCTGTAGACATAATTTAATTAGAGAATATATATGACACGCCAAGATGGAATCGATGACAATCCCGTGAGCAGGAGAGTTTACCAGGAGCCAACTCACAACTGTAGGCTTCCCAACTCTTTGAAGTGCAATAGCTGCTTCTAAGACCAGAGAGGATGACCGAGAAGGTAAGCCTTCCCATGCTTGTATTTCTCTTGACAGAAAGAAGTATCGTGAAGGAAGCAGCAAGAGCGCATTCCCGGAAACAGGCGTTTCTCTAGTAGAATCTGGCTCTATGGCATCCGTTAACCCCGATTTTGGGCAGAGCCGTCCAGGCACCTCAACTTGGGAAAGCGGAATGTTACGTGATGGCGGATAGAGCGTGCACAAAGGTGCTTGCACGACGGCAGAGGCACCGTCGTAGAAAAAGTGGCCCCCCCAGATGTCAAATTTATTTCGTGAGGACGATCCTGACCCGCTGGTCAGATCTGTTGTTGCCCTTCGTCTACTATCCTGTTCCGCAGAGGAAATATCACTGGACCTATGGCCCTGATCGACTCGTCCTCTGTAAGTCAGTGAATCCAGGAGAGGCTGCGCATTGAGCGGAGGTTTCGGACCGGACGGGCATCGCAGGTAGTGCTGGAAAAGACCTTCGGGGACGATTTTGTGTGCACGATCAAACGGACATTCCACGGCCAGAGTCTGTATCGAGGAAAGATCAATCTTGACTAAGCTTCCAATTTGCTCAGCGGCCCGTTCAACCTGAGAAACAAGAGACCGAATTTGCAGAAGTACCTCCTTTAGATCAACACTTTTCTCCTGTCGACACTTAGGCATAGCCACCTCCACAGCATTCATCGATTGATTCGCTGCTGCAACACCCCTCCCTTGAGTGATGACGTGCGTTGCTGCGCTACAGGGCACAGGATACAGGCAGCGAAATTGGACAACAATTTCGACCCCTAAACCCTAAACGACAAAGACTCAATTTCTGCCTCCCGACATAACTTCCGCAACAAGTACCCTACTGCCAACAAGTACCCTATGAAAATTCAAGTCGGGATTCAACCTGAGACACATGTATCTGAAACACTTACGCACAAGTGCCAGTTAGTGACCTCAATAACCCCATCTTCAACACAACCTGCGCATCCTTAACAAATCGAACAAATAGAACTCAGAATAAAATAGAACATATTGTACCTTTGCTCCTTGAGCACCGGACCTGCATTATTAACTGAGGACGGAAAGCAGTGCGGTTGCGACGCAGGGCCCATCCTCTCCATCACGCACGACGATAGCAGCAGGCAACGCAAAGCCTCTTGGGAGAAAGCTCACTTTTTCACGAGGCGCTTTTCGCAGTCTTTGCGCTGTGTTTCATCTATTACAGAACCGAGTACTCTGCAAACGTGTGCTCTGTAAGTGCCGCTTTCCATGGAAGGAAGGGAGGAGTGTCAAGGAGTACTCGAACCGGAAATGCAAAGTACGGGATCAATGAGGAGATCGAACATCAAAACGAAGTGCCAACAAGCAAGACAACAATTGAAAGGCAAGTTTTAACTCATGACCACAGTGTGCATAAGGGGAGCCAACAAGTAACACAACAATTGAAAGGCGAGTTTTAACTCATGACCACAGTGTGGATGAGGGGAGGTTCCCTCTTCACCAAGTCGATGTCTTAATCCAGAAGGCAGAGTCAAGGTGAGGACAGTCGATCTACTCCCTCCAGTTCGGAGAGAAGGCTCTCCACAAACCAGAATCAGAGGTAGAGAGATCAACACCGCATACTTCATGAGAACCAGGCACTAGAAGACTAAATGGAAGTACTTCGAATCGGAGTTCGTCAAGGATAAAGTGACCCTGACGGGACGAGGAGGAGGAAGGAGACGAGGAGAAATCAGTTTGAGATGTCGAACACACTGAAAATGATTACCTGGAACGTCCGCGGCCTGAGCGACCCGCACCCAATGCAAGTGATCAAGTATTGGCCCCGTTCAGAAGACAAGGATGTGAAAATCTTGGCCCTACAAAAACTGAAAACAGCAGGTTCAAGGCTACAGCTGACTGAACCCGATAGTGAAAGAAGGGTACTTTGTTACTGACTTGCTCAAGAAGAGGAGGCTGTTCGATAATCAGCCACCCTTCTCTTCTTGTGGCCGCTTCTGGAGTAAGTGGAACGGGGAAGATTCAGATGGAGGTGGGTACAGTAGGCATCATATCCGTGCATGCACCTGACACTCGACCTGAGAGAATGGAGTTGTGGAGGTGGTTACAAGGGACTATAGAGGGAGGGAGGTCGATAGTTGCGACTTCAACATGGTTGAGATGCCCGAGGACAGTTATTGGCCGACACCGCTCATTCATGGTTCAGGAATAAGATGATGGAGGGCAATTTTGATGGAGCATGATGTTGTAGACTCTTACTTCTGCCCCTCAATGAGAAGTGTGCCTCTCTTTACCAGACAACTGTTAGGAGCTGGAAGGATTGACCAGTCTCGTCTGGACAGAACATACCAGAATGGAGGAGCTTCGCGGATCGACCTAGTGGGAAGTGTGCAGCACCATGGTGATCAGACACTTTCAGATCATCTGCCGCTCTCTATGGTGCTAAACATACTCCCGGTGGGCGAAGAATCGACAACGTGGATACGGCGATTCTAAACTCTCCCGAGGTCATGACCAACGTACGAGAAGCTCGTGCAAGGTGGGTCCGAGATCCGAGTGGGCAATGGGATGGGGTAGACTAGACATGTTCTACGACAAGCCCCTAGAACTAGTGCAGCATGTCATAGGCATAGTATGGTCGTGAAGAAGAGAATTTTGAAGAAACCAGAAGGTTAGTACAGCATTTTAATCCTTATCGGATGCACAGCTCAATCTACAGAAGTCTGTTCTAATGCCCACGGGGGACGGCGAGATACCTGAGTGGATGTTGAACTCAGGGTGCGAACTGAGAATCAAAACCAGACCTTTACATACCTTGGTGTGGAGTCTGAACGGAACATTAACAGATGTTGATATCATCGACTTCCTCATCCAGAAAATAGCTGGGAGGTTGCCTCACTGGGCTAACAAAATGCTCAGTTGGACGAGCAGACTGCTGCTAATCAAGCAGGTATTGTCTGCCATTCCGTTGTACGCGATACTGTCTATAGGGATCTCAAGGGAGGGAGCTAGTGAAATAGACAGACTGTGCAGAAGCTTTCTGTGAGGAGCTAACTCGGAAGGTAGACCAAAATTAGCTTATTCCTTGGGAGGTGCTAACGAGCTAGAGGAATGAAAGCGGTCTCAGATAGGCGTCAGCTTAAGAGAAGTGCCATGCGCAAATGCGCAATATGTACAGAATGTTAAAATATAAAACATACGGAGTGGATCCCAGTGGCTAATAATAATGAACACTGAAGCGATCATCTTGTTACACAATGTCAAGAAACCGAAGGCTCCCACGTTGTCTTATATTTCGGTATTGGGCAGAGGTGAAGGGGAAGCTACAGTCCACGACTGAAGGAGGTGAAATTCCTTGTAGTAAGTCTGCGGATCGGCTTGAACGGCTTCACAAGAAAAACTCCCATGTAAATGAAGACAAATTCAAAATCGTAAAGAGAGTAGCGAAGAAGGTGCAGGTGGATCACTCCTGCCACATCAAGACGCATGACGGGAGCTGGCGTACGATGATGAGCATTGTCCAAGAACGAAATCTGAAAATCAGCCATGAGGAGCGGGAGCAACTTCAGAAGATCGACGCTTGGGTTCACATGGTGGTGAGTACAGACCGAAAGTTGGAAGACGTGAGAGGTTGCACCTGGCGTGACGAGCAGAAGGGCGAAAATATACGGGAGGAGAGCACGAGGGAGTGGGTTTCCTTAACACGAAAAGAATCTGGACGAGCAGCTGCATTGGCGAAAGATGGAGGGTTACAGATGGAACGGAGAAGTGGACACCAAGGTGGAAGCAACTCTGGTCCGCTCCCATCTCCTTGAAGCTGAAATTAACGACGTGGAAACTATTGCAGCGCGGTCCCTTTACACTCAGTAGAGCAAAGAGAATAGGTGATGGATGTGTACTATATGCAAAACTGAGGTTGAAACATCATAACATTTGTTTTGGGAATGCCCAGCGGTGAGACGTAGGAAATTAGGAACTGAAGCATGCATTTAAAACAGCGAGGGCAGCGGTAGATCGCTCTTACAGGCTTTTACTGACCCGCTTAACCAAGTAAAGGGATGGACGAACAGCTGGCGCTGTCACTCTAGCTCAGCTTCACCAATTTTGCGTGGAGAGAGAGAAGCGGATTACAGTTTCAGGGTAGGGAAGACTCAAGAACGCCCCTCTCAGTAATCATCAAATCTGCCATATTCGAGTTGCAAGCAGGCTGGAAAAATGGGCAGAGCTACTGTCATGAAACTGTTATAAAAAGTTCCATCTACTCGCTGCAAATACGACTCGAATATGCAAGCCGTCTAAAGCAAAGACGGTTTGGAAGGAGCGCCGTAATTCCAGAACAAGAGTTGTGTGAAACCAACCCTGGAGGAGAGGAACCTGCAGGATTTTCGTCCACCGGAAACTTAGATAGTGAAGAAAACAACGATGGCAGAATTCAAAGAACTCTGCTCGAGCAGATCAAGAAAAGCGACGCAATGTATACCAAACGGTGGGAAGACCCATCAACAAGGGGAAGGAGGGGACCCAAAGGACCAAGCAACCAACACGGAGAGCAGATACGTAGATTATAAAACTTGACGATGAATCACAAATAGGAGGTGTTAGCAGAGGTGATAATCACGAGCGTCTCCAAACCTTCCGTGGCGCATGTTCTCAGAAATGGGAGCCGGGACAACATGCCACTCCAGAGTCAGCAACTACAGCCAGATGGCAAGGGAAACAGTGGTGGGACCACCAAGTGCTATAAGCTTCCAAATTTCAGATAGAGCTCAATCCACAGCCCGCCACGTGGCGAGGGCTATAGTCGGGCACTAAACTCAGTGCGGCGGCATCACCAGACCAAGTCCACCGTTTTCTTCACCAGCGGGCCTTTCTTCAAATTCAAACCGACAAAAGGGAAAACCCGCTTTTCAAAGGATGATCTTCCGTTTGGATCCCGGTCCAAAACGATCGATCGAAATACCGAAGCAAACGACCCTTCAATCGAATTTCCGTTTGTATTAATAAAAAATATAAACATATAACCAAAATAAAATATTTTATATAATTATATACAAGATTTATTCATAAACAGTTATTTATGTTTATTTACAAAATGTACATATATTTATTCTATGATTAATTAATTAATAGATATTAAATCATAGTATCCATATTGAACATTACGAAGAGTTTCGAATATAACCTATAGGAAAACGCACCCTTTGGCGGCGCTTCCATACGTACTTATCGATGACCTTGATGCAAAATACACATGAATTATTGCAGCCGAAGATTGCAGAGGTGATAACGCAAAGAAGTTATCTATTGTACAATAGAGAGATGTCTATTGTTATTGAGCACATAGACTTGCTTATTGCTTATTTTGTTTATTATTCGCCTTTTCATCTTTGGAAGATGAAAATGTAACAGGTTTAATTTAATATTTAATATTTTTTCCAAATAAGGTTAGGTAAGAAATTCATATCTCTCACAATCGTAGTTTCCGCACTTGGTTTATGGGTTATGTCCGAATCTGTTGTAACTCCAACTCTGATTATTAATTAAAGTTATAGATTTCTCATACCAGCTTAGTACAGAATTTTTACATAACATTTACATCTTGCCGATAACAATATTTGGAGATGCTTCTTCATAATGGGTATGTTGGACAGACATATCTACTTTCTATTAGAATCAGCATTAGAGACGCTTCGCTGTGTATTTTTCATATAAAACATAGGCTTCTAGCAGAACGGTATATATATGTTCAGCGTTCAATAAACAAGCATTCATATAGTTCAGATAGTGAATAACATAAACATGAAGAACCCTCAATGATATTCATTCATACTTCTCTTCATTATCGACAAACATAAACTTCTCATTAAATTATGTAGAAAATTCTTGAGGAGTTTCACGAGTTCAACTTCAAGCATAGATGAGAGTGGAACTAGGATGGAAACTCGTGAGATCGACAGTGATTCACGTGTAGCGGAAGGTTCTGCCTGTAATGGCCATACGAGCTTAAACTGTTGCCCGAAGTTAAGGTCGTAAGTGCACCGAGTTTCTCAGAGTCAGATGTTCAAGAGACGTGTGTCAAAGTTATGGTCTGGGAAAGAGCTGCTCACTGCATAGCTATTCACCGGTTCCGAGTTGCGCAGCGGGTTGAAACAAGGTCTTACTAATAATATGCCGTTTCCGAGACAGGCTCTAAAAGGATGGGGTCAGGGAGACGGGAGAGATTTCATGACTTCGCATGAGTTCATTCTCTCCGCTTCCCATGTAATTGTCGAGACGACTGCATGGTGGAGTGACAATACATTTTCAAGCACAAAAGACCTGTCTCGAGAACCTGCCTTGTCAAGGTTAGGATCCGCCAACTTATCGCGAGCAGCAGAGCTAACTCCAGAGCAGCAGGCTAACTCCCGAAGCTTCTCCCACCTCTGCAGCATCCAGTTTACAGACGAGCTAGGAAGATAATGGCTTGCTCCCCCTTCTTGCAAGAAGCACATCTCGTTTCTAACTGCTCAAAGATTTTCAGGACAACTGCCCAGAGATTTTCGGAGTTACTGCCCAGAGATATTGGGACAAGGTTTTCAAATTCGAATTTCTTCACAGTGGCTGCAGATATCACGTGAGAAGGCTGTTTTGTGTCAGTGCAGTACGTATCTTTGGGTATTCTTTTACAGAAATGTAAAACATCTGACGTCGATTCTATCGCTATACAACATGGCAGGAACAAACATCTGTAGAATGCATTATTACTCCCCGAAATCTGCTCTGTGTAACCAGAGACTCCATTTCCTCGAAACGCAATCCACGAAAATGGGGCTCTGGGTTACCCAGAGCCTTTATACATGTAGTGGGGGTTTAACCAGTCAGGGAGCCTGTTATCTCCCCACCGGTTATCTTTACAAGAGTCCTTAATTTAAAGCATTTCCTAAAACCCACCGCGCTTCACTATCATGAAGATCCCAATGAAGAGTCTTTATCCAACCGTTCCAGTAACAGTTTATCAACTATCCAATTTGTGTATCGATTTCGTGCTCTTTTTAGAACCATTTTAAGGACTGACGTGGGAAATTTAAGAATAGAAGGTCCTTCACTCCTTATATGTTAAATAGAGATAAGGAGGTCTTTATCGCTATACGGGTAGATATGATCTCAGGGTTTAAGTACTCCGATGCATACTCAGAGATGTGTGAAAACAACAGCTCCGTTAGTTTGTATTATTTCCACCGTGAATTTGTCCTTCACTACAGACGAGGGAAATGCTTCATCTTGTAAAGAACATGTTCTTGTGTGGTCCTTCGTTGTGGAAATCCATTGCCGCTCACCAGGCTACCAACTACCACGTTGATCGCCTTGCCAACGACAGTCAATCAAAGTAGACACAGCATGCTTAAGAGAAGTAGCGTCGGACCTTTTCAGTCATATTCTCTTCTCAGCATCAAACTAGGATAGCACTGCAACAGACGTGAGTTCCAAGGTCTAGATATTATCCTTTGCTGGAACAGCGCTTCTGTTCGACAGAGACATGGAAACGACGAGAGTAAAAGACCTGATCAGGACTAGCTATCCCAGGCTTACATGGACTGCTTATGCCAACTTAGTCGTGAATTGTCTTTTGAGCAGTTTTCTTATCAAACTTGGATTCCCAACATTCATGCATCATCTTTTGCATAAGACCGCCATCAACCGGCGAGTTGCCACTCGACAATATGTCAAACTACTTCCATGGCCTCGAATCTTGAGCAACTGCTTTTTGAGCAGTTTTCTTATCAAACTTGGATTCCCAACATTCATGCAACATCTTTTTCATAAGACCACCATCAACTGGGGAGTTGCCACTCGACAATATGTCAAACCAGCTCCTCCAGGAGATGTCAAACTACTTCCATGGCCTCGAATCTTGAGCAATTTGCCCCAGATAGTACAAGGGAGTAAAACCGCTTCCTCTTTCCAACAACTCTTGGCTCTTCACATTGACTGCCAAAGTAATCTCTTTCATGTAGAGCACTAGTTGCAACAGTTTATCCGCCTTTTAAACTACAAACTATTCAGAGCTGTCAAACAAGCTCTTTCTGCCACTAGCTCCTTACACGTCTGTAATAGCTCAGCCACCGACCATTTCCCCGCGAAGTCTTTCAAGCATCTAAATGTACGAATGAGTCACAGCCTCCATTGGTTCACAGACAGGCGTGACTAGCTCTGGAAGGGAAAATTGAGCTAGTGAATCAAGCGAGCGAAAGGAACTCAATATTATCCGTAGGTCTTCCTGGAGGCATTATCTGAAGAAAGAAACAAGGTCAAGCGTTATAACCACAATCCTCTGCTCATGATGACGGACATATCTGGAATAGCTAGTCATCCACGGCTGTTACCTGCAATAAATGATGAGAGTCTGGCTCTTACCTTCTCAACATCTACGGCTCCATAGGTTTTGCAGCAGGTCCGCTTGTCAAAGACGATCTTTAAAACCTTCCAATTTGTACACAGAATGAAAATGTTCATGTTAGCTGAAGGACGATTTTCACGATATGAAAGCTGGAAGGTCTGAAGCGCCTTCAACAAGTTTCAAAACATTCAAGATATAAATTGTCCTTCAGACAGAATTTTGATGCTCTCCAAGTCCGACCAAGTTACTTACTAGAGAAGCGACATCGGTTCTACTGATGAGGCCTGCAACTGATGAGTCCTCGGTGAGCCCACCCTTGCCTGATGGCGGCTGATGTACAGCCAAACAAACAATAACCATGAGTAAGCGGTAAGGAGTTTAACATCAGCTGCCACGGCTTCATGTTTCCAGTGGATGAAACTACGAGTTAAGCCTTTGTCACGCTGAGCAACCCTCGCCAGGCAAGTATTTCTAACCATCACAGAGGTGAGCGAGAATATGAAGATACTTACGGCACCACTCAAGAGTCCACCGGGACGAATGATGGTCCACTCCAAGCCGCTTTGCTTCAGATAATCTTCTGCCACCTCCTTGGCTACAAGAACTTTCTCAAGAACTCCGAACGTCTGAGGACAAGGAAAGCACTCCTGCAGTGAGCTAATGGGAAGACATAGATGACCATCAAAACAGAATGCTCGTCCTCCGGTGAAGAGCACTTATGGATACAGTCACGAACTTAAACTTAGTCACATCGTGTAGGTTTGAACATAGTGCAAAACATAGGAACTCGGCATGTCCGAGTTCGTAATACAGATCATTCCCCTAAAAGAAATTCAGCGCAGTTCACAATGAACTTCTTTTTACGAGCATCTATATCTCGAGCAAGCCTGACAGACTATTGCCGTAATGCCTTACTCCGCACACACTAAAAAGAACCAGTCACATACTTTCCACCTTGCAGAAACATCAACACTTGGCTAAACAAGTTAAATCATGTTTTTGTTCTCTTGTTATACAGCCGACCAAACAACTATAAACATTTAGAAACATACGCTTGGCGTCAGCAATGTGCGAAGATGTACTTACTCTGTCATCTATTGCTTTTCGGCTGTCTCCTGTCCCGATGCTTGAGATCTGTGGGAAATGACATCTCATAAATTGTGAGAGATACATCTGAAGATGCTGTGACCCAGGACACGCATAGCATCTGTAAGGACTTGTGGTCGTCGCAGAGACGAGTGCGTGTTAGAAGTGCCACATGAGTAACGTGACTCGCATCTAACGCAGAGCTCCGTCTACTTGGCTGCCATGAAGGATTTAACTAGATCATCAACAGACTTTGTCAAGCTGACCCCAAAAAATGTTCGACAACAAGGCAGCTGTGTCTCCAGGCGACTGAATCTTGTGAACAGGTCCGATGGTAACAGCTTTATGATGTCACAAAATAGGTTTGTTCTGGGAGCGTAAAGTTTTACACCATCTAGCAGATAATGCACAGTATCTTCATCCCTATTTGGACAAAGAGTACAGACCTTACTCTGCTGGTTCATCTTATTCATCCTGGTGTTCAACGGGCGCTACCCACTCGGAACTTAAACTTCAACCGTGTACCTAAGGTAAGTTTCCTCTAAGGTCGGTCTTGAAGCCAGGTTCTTCCGGGGGTACACTCTCGTCAAAAGAGAAGAATGGCTTTTGTGTTGCCTCCCATCTCTATCTTATGTCGGAAAAGTCTGCCCATTGTCTCTTTCAGTCCTAGTCATCTCGACTTCAGACAAGTTCCAGAGCTTCTCTGATAGGTCGGCTCTCTCAAAATTCCTGATATCTTCTTTGTCCAAGCCTTGGCCTGTTTAGCTAGCCAATCCTGCACCCAAGTGATGTTAAACACCGTCCTTGGGTATCAAGCTGGATTCAAGTTCCTCCTGTTGCCATCGCCACTTGATGCGCTATGTCCCTTCGCTCTTCACGTGGTTCTACACCCCAATGCCTCCCGGACCGCTACTAGAGCAGTTGTAGAAGCCGTACCGATCATAAGCCGAAGAGCTTACAATTGGATAGCCTCCAGCCATGGTCTTTGCTTGGCATGAGCATCCCAAACAGCAGCTCCATATTGGAGAATAGGACGCGTGGTGTGCAGGAATACAGTTCGTTATGGATGTAATGTCTCTGCAGAAAAGGATGTTGGTTATCCATCTATCTTAAGATGGCCCTCCTTGACAGTACAAGAGATATGACCCTCCCATATATTATCCTCCGAGAATTCCGCCCCTAGGTAAGGTAAAATTCTACTATCGGAAGGAGGCCTGGGCCCAACTTCTAGTACCAGTGAGGGTCTACTTCACTTTCATTGACCCTCTAGAATCCATTACCCTCATTTAGAAACATTCACCTCCAACCCCTACATGCCATACCATATTTCCACAAGTTAATCATCTTCTGGAGCTTCTTCGCAGATTCTTTCAGACCAGCAAAGTCGTCTGCGAACACCATTGGTGGTATCCGTACGGCTCCGATCGACAAAATTTACCGGTACACCCATCGACTGTTCTCTACCCAACTGTTCCAACAAAAAGTTCGTTGACGAAAATACTGAAAGGTTGGGAGGGGGAGGACAGCCTTCACCCAGCCCTTGATCTGTCTGGAAAGGAACCGACATTTCACCATCGATCAGCATCGCACTCTTGGTGTGGTGGTACATCGTCTCAACTACCCGCCACATTTTCCTGTTATGCCGCATTTCCAAATACGGTATATGACAGCATAGGGTACCGTATGCTTTCTTCACATCGAGGAAGGACCAATCCAAACTGTGCATCACCGGATCTCTACATCTCTAGCCCTTAGGCATGAACATTTACGTTACTAGTGATCTCGCGGAGAGAGGCAGAATTAGGAAGGATTTCGGACCAACCTCTGCCAGACACTGCTTGGGAAGCAAAATAAAGTAAGGAAGCTCACCAGAATAAATCTTTTAATTCCTGCTTTCTTCGCAGCGTCAATGAGGTTGATTGGTCCTTGCTGTGGAACGCAGGTAAACAGTCAGCAGCATTTAGTAAGAATGAAATTGACACCTCCCTTGACAGGCCATCTGCAACTATCAGCAGCATGAAAACAGTCTTCGTGCTACTCTGCTGCTCTAAGCATACAAAGATGCATTTCCCTGAGTCCCATGGATCCCACAATAATGAATCAGATATCTTTCTGTCCTAGCTCTTCACCACATCAGGTGCTGGTTCATCCCAGATTTATCTACCCGGACGGTATAGATAAGCAGGGACTACCTTGTCAACTTCTGGGTCAGTTGTACCTCCACCTATGCAACAAATAATTTACCACCGAGCAAAGATGAGTTCGAATTTCGATAAAGCGGGTTCCATCACACTGACCATGAAATCCTTTACAGAAACCTCCGTCTCTGGTCCGTAGGGGTAAGTAGCTCTACTCAAGTCCCACTGAAAATATGTTTAAGAATCTTAGAAATGTTGGTCGCAGGAGGATTCAAGTTGGACTGGTGATGAGACAGGAATCTATACTGAAAGAGATAATATCGTACCAACTGTGCAGACTATGGCATCAAATGAATTTGACTTTAGAGTCTTCTCAATGGTGGCAGGATCCAAAACATCTCCAATAGCGAGCATAGCTCCTAAACTTTCAATATCTTTCCGGAACTTCTCACTCCTTTGGAACCCTGTGACCCATGAGCCTGCCTTTGACAGCGCCTTGATAGTTTCCAATCCGACACCTCCACCGCCGACCACCAAAACTGTGACAGAAGAAAAGAATTTCGAGCCGAAAAGATTATAAACTGCCACTTCTCTGCAGTGCAGCAAATAATGTCCGTAGACTTCAAGGGACAAATCGCAGAATTCAAACATCAATCACGTTCTCACATAATAGCGGGTGCTACCTGTGGAATTGTCGACAGTGGGCTCCTCGGCTTCCATACATCTCGTGGTATATCTCTTTCCGTGCTGCTTTGGAAACCTCAAGTTGCGCTGTGCATTCAAAACTTGCAGCTGGGAGCCCAACATCCCGGTGTTGCGCATTCCAAATGTGGTCGAGAAGTTGCTCCATTTTGCGCTTGGATGCTGTCTCAGCACAACCAAGTCTGCCGGTCATCCAACCAAATGTGATTCAAACATCAGAGAGAAAACCAACAGCATTCTATTTTCCACGCACTTCCCTATACATATATCCTGGTAAGACGAAAGAGGTGCTACATTTTGAGGTAGTAGCTTCTATGCTGAGATGAAGGGCGACTTTGCCAGCTCCGCCAGATTCCAACACAGTGCTATTTAATAAGGAGTGCTAGAAGCTAAAATGAAAAGTCCTGAATAAGCCCCAGACGCAATTCCCAAGTAACCATCTCTAACTCCCATAATTTCATGATCCGGGACGGGGAGCATTTGCGTGAGAATCAGTTACCAGCAGCAGCAAAAGATCGTCTCGAGTGCTTCTCCTCCCCTGAGAAAGAAGAAAAGGCGATAGCTCCGGAAGCACAAACAGAACAAATTGCAGCCATTGCCTCAATATGCACACACTCGAATATCGCTTACGATCTCCTCGCTCCTGGAGCAGTACTAAAATTGAAAAGAAAATTGGCTGAACCGAAATATTCTTCAGCCATTCCCAGCGCTACTAAGTCACCCGACCATTGCAGATATGGTGCTTCGCGACGAATGTGCACATGGCATGTCCACATCAGCATACCCGTGGATGCATGCAAGCAGCCAAGGTCGCGTCCGGGACTCCGGGCAAGGAATCATTCCAAGCATATAAGATCCTCGTTTTGACTCTGTAATCCACTGCTTTCAAGTGATCTACTTCATCCAACGGCACTTGATGCCACTCGACTGAAAATGTGTTTCAAGCTTCTATTTGGGCTAATATTTGGGCGCAAAGGACGGAGGGGATTGCAGCATATGAACGTTCAAGATGGTCACCAATTCATTGGTGATTATCAAGCTTGTGGGATTGACGGTATTTGCACGACCATACTCTGACCTCCGCACTCCACGGTCCAGTCAATTCATAGCCGCACTCTATCCGCATAAAGCCCGCATAATGACTTGATCGCAGTTTACTCATTGTATTTGGATCTCATTGTTTTTATAAAAAAATTATTTTTATTTTCAACCAATCATGTGTTGCTATGGACTACTTTAGTGAGGAGTAAATGCCCGCATAATGACTTGATCGCAGTTTACTCATTGTATTTGGATCTCATTGTTTTTATAAAAAATTTATTTTTATTTTCAACCAATCATGTGTTGCTATGGACTACTTTAGTGAGGAGTAAATAATAAGCATACCCCACTAAGTCACTCTGAGACATTTTTTGTTTTTAATCTGCTCTGTAGACCCCGGTAAGTCAGTTTGAGAAATTTATTATTTTTAGTCAACGGAATAATACGAGATAACCTGCTCTGTGAATTGTACACAATAGAATTATTTTCTTCTAATCATTGGATTGAGGATTCGAACCGGGACGGGTGCATCTCCAGACCCAAGGTATTACCACTGCAGTACTTACTTGTATAAGCAGATGCCTTACTTAACGCGTTTATAGAAAGAATGTTATATTTAGAGTTGTGCTGGACAGTGGACCAGAGTTCTTGCTGTGTTGGCCGCTGTTACAAAAGGAAGCCATGTGATTAATATTTCAAGCCACCGATCTTGTTGACTACTGTATCACTGATAGTATTAGTTAACTAAAAGATTCTTATGGCACTTCTAACATTAGAAAAATGCTAAAAATCTTCTTCAACCAATTACAAGCTCAGATTTATCATGCACTATACGCGCTTGTCCTTTTTCTCCATTTCAGTAAAACTTCACTTTGTATGCATAATCACCTAAGCATGCATATTTATTTACCCTCTCTATCTTCAGATGGAGAAGGTGGAATGCACATTAATTTATTAACTAACCCTTTCTGATAATAAATTGATATCACCAAGAATTAATAAATTTTTAAGACCGCAGCATCTCGATTTTATAGTTTCGAGAATGCGATTCTCCACATATTGCTTATGGGTTACGTTCGGACGAAAGCGTCATTCTTGGTTCACTTGACATTTAACATTTAGATAAAATGTTAATTCAGTTTTTGCTGAGTATAGATGTTTTATATAACATATATATATAAATCTACCATTAATCGACATTACAACATAACTTTTAAACAGAAGCATAATTTCAAAAATACCCCTCTCAAAATTGATCCGACTCGCAAATTTCTATTTCTTCCCAAGGTATTTGGACCGAGATTCTTTAAGAGACCTAAACAATGGAGTCGTGTGCTTAACTAATATTTTAACATTAAATATAATTAATATATAAATAAGTAAATATTACTATTGATTTATGAAACATATATTTATACTAAAAATTGATTGATTTACATACTTCACTTATAAATTTTGTGATTGTGAGCAACAAGTATAACAAAGATAATCAAGTTTAAAATATGTTTTGATTTAAATAATTTGAACTAAGTTATTTAAGATTAAAAATATAAATTTATAAACAAATTCTCATGTTTTTTTCGCTTCTCTCATATGTATATTCTTTACCCTTTAAAAGTCATTCGCAACGTCCAATTTTTTGTCATTGTAATCCATCAACAACAACCAATCCACTTTGTTTATTTTGTCTTTGTTATCACAATTATCCTCTTGTCGGACCATCTTCCCTAAAGCATTTGAGATATAATATTTAGTTCATATCTCCCCATCAATTCTAAGATACAACTATTAAGTAGTGTTTATTCAACTTTATCTATAATTTCCATTAGATCTCTAGTGGTCATAACACAAGAAGAACGAAGTTGTTGGATAATGCGCAACTAAAACATAAAGTTCTTGAATTACCAATGTTGTGATTTCTCTGATAATATAAAGAATTTATCTATCTAAGATAGATTTATCTATTTTTTAAGCAAAATTGTATAAATTGAGTTTCAAGTGATATCGTATTATTTTACATAAAAGATATATGCAAAATATCTTATTACAAAAGTGTATTAGATTGAGAAAGATTAACAACATCGTAACAATACAAATTTATAAACCAAAACCTCTAAGTATGTCAACTTTTTACTTCTTCAATTATCCATTAGATCAATTTATCTTTAATTATTTGACTTCATAATTTATGATATTTACATAACTATTTAAAATCTTGATATAACTTCTCTTTATACAGCTTCTCAAAATACATCATGTTCAGAAAGTTAAATTTAAGAGTTTTGTATTCTAATCTACCATTTTCTCTTGATCACGAGAATAAATGTAATCTCAATAGTGTATCAAAAAGAAGATAAAGTATTGATACATCCTCTAGCAAGAAAGATGAAGTAAGTACTACTTCATCTCTGTAGAAGCTGGTTAGGAAAGCAAAATGAAAAGTTTCGACAAAAAATTTCAAGAAGAGCATACAAAATATAAGTATGCAACAGAAACAAAAGAGTCATTTGTAATAAAATTAATATAATTTTATTCCACAACAATACTTGCATCATTCAGTACATCATTACCCCTTCTAAAACAAAAAGATGTTTATCTTTTTGTCCCACTAAGTACAATGATATGATATATAGTATTTGTATTGAAAGTTTAAATATGATATGTATAATAAATATTAAATAAATAATATAAATTTATAAAATATATTTTAACTTTCATACAAAAAGACTGATAAAACTAAAAGCTACTTTGGGTCCCTCTTTTCTCTTTGCTTGCTTGATATAGTATCATAGTCCATTTGGTATCCATTGTTTCGCATTTGCTTTCCACTCTTACCTCTTTTATCACTAAATGGTGATTTATTTGAAATTAATCTAAATGAATTAAATTATAAGTATTCATTTCTATTTAAATATTTCACCGTTCTCGTAGGAGAAGAAAAAACAAAAAATCAATAACAAATAGAAGACTAAAAAAAGAGAAAAAAAACCAAAACCTCAAAAAGTGAAGAGAATAAGAGATAATCTCTGAAATCTTTAGTTTAGTTGTAAAGTTTTCAGTTGTTTTTAATATATCACATGATGATAAATCAAATGCCTTGCATAAAATTGGTACACAAGAGAAGAAATCATCTATTGCGATTGTCTGATGTGACCGTCAATGCTAGCACAAGCTTCTCTTGGATGAATTGAATTTACGTTTGTTCGAATCCAACTTGGGGACACCAAATCATCAAAAATAAATATGACCTAAAAATATCATTTTTATAATTAAATAAAAATATATGATTGAAGTATAAAAATTTCCGTCTCGTTTGTATTTTTATATCTAGAAACAAATCTGAAATAATTATAAAATTCAATCAAAAGCTTTTCACTTTTTTACTTATACCTCGAGTTCTCTACAACTATACCGTAGTGATACTTGATGCATAATTAATTAATTTTGATTTATAAATATTACTTATATGATGTATTAATATTTCTTTAATAATCCCAAGAGTGTATTAGAATAGAATGAAATAAATTATTTTTGTTTTATTGAAGATGGTTATTTATATCATTTATTTTGAATCAATTATATTAATAATACATGTTGTACATAAAATATAGATGTTTAATATTTTAAAAAATGAAATATATATTATATTTATTTTTCATGATGTTATTATACGGTCATGTATATTTCTTTGTTATAAGATGTTTAAACGTCGAATCGTTAATATAAAAGTTGATGACTCTAGCAACAAAAAGAGAAGGTTGATCGAAAGCAAAGCTTAGAAAAACATGATACTTTCTATTTGGATCATAACGTTCATTTCACTTGTTATTGAAGTTTGACGTAATTGAGTGGTACGAGAAAACATCTGTGTGGACAATTTTCATGAATAGTTGAGCGATATAACGATGGAAATTATATCCATGAGTTTTATTTATGCGTCATGAAAAAATAATGTGCAGTAATATTAAGAATATGACGTCGTGTACATTTGGACACTTCGTTGATCAATATGCATTAGTGTGTTTAAAAATATATCATGATTTTGATGTAATACAGTTCAAATCCAATCATTTGGATTCAGTTTATTGATCTTCATACAAGAACATTAACTTGACAAAAACATCAAGCATTGTATACAAATAATATATATTCTTCTTAGACATTTATATTTCAAATCTCTAAATAATTTTTAATTAATAGATATAACACAAATATCAAAATTACGAGAACCCAAGTTCTTAGTTCAACAAGCATTAACGAGAACTACTCATATGTCACAAGGATTAACAACACATCAAATAGTTTTCTCTCCCAATCATAAAATTGACATCGATTAACATATACATAATAAAAATTCACATAATTTACATTTACTAGAACGTAACAAGAGTCTTTTCTTTGAGCAAGGACGTATCTTATGACTGTGATTAGCAATCGATGCACATCGGAGCAACTAATATCGTGTAATTTTTCCCTGACTTCTTCTAAATCTAAGCACTTTCTTTCTCTCACTAAAGTGTCAAGATAACCACACAAAAACGTTAGATGATCATGGGCACGACAAACGAGATATGCGATAATATAATCTCTCGATAGTATTCCTCTGTGAAGTTCCTCACTACTAGAGCTTCATATATGACTTTGGATCAATAGATGTGTCTTATCTCGCACTAAGTCTTAAAGTTTACAAGTGGGAGCTAATTTAGATCCATCAACCGTTAGATGAGGATAAAGATAGTAAAATCTCATTCTTGATCATAAGTGACAATAGGTAAGATCACAAGGACAAGCGAGAGCATGACTTGCACGATAAAGTTATGTCCGAATGATCATATCAAAAACTGTTGGAAATAGACTCGTTCCATGTACATCAGTTTAATCTGAAAGGGGTTTGGGAAAAAAAATCTTGGTGGTAAGTAGAGCCTTTCGTCCATCTCTCACAACATTCGCACTCTAACTACAAAGGTATATGGATCCATAGAACGTCGATACAAACTCATAAGACCAATACGACCTCTCCACAAGTAATCACTTGAATTTCCTTAAGGTCGAATTCTCCCACATAGGTCACTTTCTTTTGCTTTAAAAGTTTCAAACACAAAACAAGGATAGATGCAAGTTTATTAACCGATCAACCAAAGACACACAGACCGATGAGGTGGCACACATGCACATCACATGTTTGATGTCGTCTTATTCATCCTTGTGTAAATCATTTCGGTGGACGATTCTAATGCATGCACCGTAAAATATCTATCACTAATCACTAGACTAGACAAATAGTCGTCTTTAAAAGTCAAAGATCGCACTTTGCTACGTTGAGTGCGAAACTGACTACCACATGACACAATCACAACACTTCTCCTCTCCAAAGCAATACAGATGTCAGATCAAATGTCTTTCTGCCACTTGTCGCTAACAAGTCTCGAGATCTAGACTAGATATCGTTATCTGATACAACTCGACAAAAAAATAGCGAAGTTCCACACATGATAAGCTCAGATCTCCTCTCACAATTAACACGAATTCTAAGAAACTTAAATACACTTCTAATCTCATATTCAAGACATAAGCTTCATCGCCTAAATGAACCGTGTACTTCGACTTCGACTTCTTGTGCCAACAAATCACAAAGTAAACTCACTACTCAAGAAATTTCAGCCGATTTGACTGTTCCGATCACCTTTAAATCTACGAACTTGCTTCCTCATATTGAAAGCTTTTTGCACCCGTTCGTCTTCAAATCGTCATTGCGCCCAATCCGTAGAACATCTAGTGATGAATTTGGAGTCAGAGCTTCAGCAACTGACAAGTTACAAGCTCATGAAATTTGGTCTCAATCTGACGACGTAATCATTCAAACTCCTCAATCTTTCAATCGGAAGAGAAAGCTATGTACTTTCATCTCTTTATGAACTTCAAATGGCCATAACACATGCGTTGGACCTCCAAATCGAGTGAAATTTGGACTCAAGTTGCTCTTCCCGTCGAGAGCTCTTCGTCCATGTCCTTTGATCTCCCAAATGCCTCGTGAAAGTACCCCGCTCCTCCTGAAGCACTCAACTAGGTAGATGACAACTTATGTCTATTTTTTGATGGACCAATAAGAATTTAAAAGACTCAACCTTGTTTTTTTGCACACCTTGGAGACCTCATTACTTCACAACCTATACAACTGTGCATAAAATATAATTATACGTGTAATATATATATTAACTGGTTGCGCAACAAGACACCATTGAACATCATCATATTATTATTTATAAGAAAGTACTACAAGAATTGCACTGCTTAAATATAATCTCGTAATGAAATTTATATCTTTGTGATACAGTCATACATCTCATAAATTACATATACCTCATTCCAATACCTTAACACAAGATCACTTCTAAATATCTTGAGGATATTAAAGCAGATCACCAACTACAACTTTCATATGTTTTATGTCTAAGTGAAACATTAATTCAAAGATTTGCACTCTACTAAATATTTTGTCGACAAAAATAAGTTCCAATATATTCATACTTAAATTTGTAAAGGTTTATTAATATTATATCAATCAACAATGAAATTATTTTCTTCTATCATTATGCATCAAATTTCATAGATATGATTTCAATAAATTATAGTGTCAACATTCTAGTGTGCACTCAATATCATAACTCTTTATAAATCACCTCATAATATGCTTCTTATTGAATTTCTTTGTCAATTACATCCAGCCATAATAAATAATTTCACTAATATCCTTCAATCCTCATAAGTGATTCTAACATAAAGATGTTAAAAATCATGAATCTTTAGATAAAATATTTGTAAATATTTGTAAAATATTTACAGTCTTTCATGAGGGATAATAATTTATTTCTTATATTTTCTCAATCAGTAAGAGGAACCATAACCATGTCGTCTCATTCTTGATGGTTTGTTCATGCATTTCGAGAAGTAGACGGAATGTTTACCTCATCTCGTCATGGAGAGCACGAGGTAGCCAATGGAACAAATGCCAACAAGGAAAACTTGTTTCGAACAATCCAAGATGGTGACAGTGTGGAGTCTCAACTTGTCCCACGACTCAAGAAGACCTCCAAGAAGCTAACTTTGTCATAATGACTACACGTGTAGACCTCCACTCTTGACTAACTTGGACATCTCATGTGGTCCAATCATAGCTCTAGTGCATCTTTCTCACATGAGACTTTATCTCTTGCAGGGTAAATAATTGATTGCACACCGAACATGGTGTGTAACATTTCAAAAATATGTATTCAAATAAAAAACTATGATATGTATGAATAAAAAACACATAAGAAGCAAGAAAACCCTCAAAAATTCTAAAAAATCTTAACCAAAAGACTATGTAACCCTAAAACCATCAAAAAATCCAAAAACATTTAATACCTACTCATTTTTTCAACATAATGTACCAGTTCTAAAACCAAAAGAAGAAAAAAATTTTTGAGAAACATATCTAAAAAAATTACAATAATCCACTCCACCCACTCAAATTACACTCTCTACCGTCTCCTCTCCTCTCCTTTCCTCTTCGCATGTCCTCTCTCCTCCACGTAACATCATCTCCTATAGTCTTATATAAATAAAAAGGTGAAAAAATGAATATCTTTATTTTGAATAATGGTATTTATACATGAAGGTGAGCATGAAATATGCTTTATTTATATGTTCTTTGATCACTATTGTTAAGTATAAGAAAGAAATTTAACTTTAGTAATCGACTTCTAATTTTAACCATTGAATTGAATAAATTAAATTAACAAACACTTCTTAACTCTTTTACGTTTCTCTCTATGAATACTAAATCAACAACATATTTATTTTTTCTAAAATATATTTTTCCAAAACCAATCGTCAAGTAGACTTCAACCAACGGTATGTGATAATTTTCTTCTTACATCACCATTTGTCTTTTTCCTTCTTCCCCTTAGAAGTTCATATTATATGCATATTGTGTTTATGCATCATGGTAGTTTAAAATACATAATTACTTATTTCATCGAGAAGTATGCATAATATGTTCAAATAGAAGAGGTATATGTATTTCTTTTAATTATAATTATAATTTTAAAATGAGTAGAGATTTTAAGAAAGTGAATAAGACATAGTCCGAAAAAGTAGGAGGAAGAATTCACTGAGAACACATTTCATGTACAAAAAAGAAAATGATACATTCTTCATTTCTTTCATCTTCATTGGTCAGATGATATTTACATCGATATGTATCACAGTCTGAAGTATCTTAGAGTCCTCGGAAGGTGTATGTATATTTTCTTTCAGTCTTCTTTCTACACGTTGGTAGGCATATGCAATTGTGCACTCCGGACATAAAAACATTTATTTTTCTGATCTCACAAGAAATAAATCTAACAACATAAATCTAACGACCATAGCTCTGGTCGTGAGCCTTGCCACGAGCACGCACGAGTCGAATCACTGCAGGAGTCACAGACGATCGGATCAGGACACCTTGACAGTCGCACAGAATCGGCGTGTAGTTACGTGAGGTGGGGAGACGGGCCAATGCCACCGAGAGAGAGCACAGTCCGGAGCAGGGCCGTCTCGACCGCCATCCTCGAGCCCGCCGTTCCCCGTACCCGTCGCGTCCCAGACGCCGTCGGGCTATGGACCCCAACCCGCAGCCTCCGGAGCCTCGGGTGCCGGATCTTCTGCAGGTCCGGCTGAACCGCCAACCGGGGATCCAACGTCGACGACGCCGCCGACAAGTGCTGAAGTCCGGCAGACACTCCAAGACGTAGAAGTGTTCCTGCGAAACCTGCGAGCCCGGTTTGGAGTTACCGGAGCTCCCCCAGCACCGTCACCCGATCCGACTGCACCGGCGCCGGCCACGGCGCCTGCACAAACGAACGCGCCCGCGGATCAGCCCGAGAGAGCAGAGGGTCCGGAGCCGCAGCGCGCTGGTCCGAGCGCACTTGGCACTGGTGGTCCCGATGGAGGGTCCAGTAACTCGAGTAGCTCGAGTCCGGGTGAGCCTAGTACAGACAGCGATCTGAGCGGCCGACGATCAAGAGGGAGGAAACGCCACCGAAGGGCACCATCCCCCGAAAAGCCACAAGAATACTATGGGGAGCCCTCTCTCTCCAAATTCAAACTTTGGGTGGCCGCAATGGAAAACTACTTAAGCCACTACTCCAAACGAGACCGGTTCGCTTATGCTGTGAGTCGACTGAGGGGAGACGCAGTGAAGTGGCTTACCAACTACCAGAGAGAGCGGATCAACGAGGGTCGCCCCGAGCTCAACACTTGGGAGAAGCTCCGGGATCGACTCAAAACCTACTTGGTCCCCCGCAACGAATACAGTCATTACCGTCAGGAGATGGACGGATTGAAGTAGACGGGAGGCATCAAGGAGTACAGTCAGAAGTTCAGCCACTTGTGGAATGCACTGGCGCTTACCGACGCCAACGAAAAGAAGTACCTCTTCCATCAGGGTCTCCAAGGCTGGTACAGTTACGAGATGACCAGATTTTGGTGGGACAAGCCACTGGAGGATGTATGCGCCCACCTGGAACTTCTGGAGGCCGACCGACAGAAGGGAAGAACCGGGGAGAAACCGAGAGAGTCTCGTCCCTTTCGTAAGTTCCGCGGAGGTTCCAACAGTAAGGCCAGGAGGTCCTACAACCCTGTAGGAGGTCAGGGTGGACCGCGACCGCCGCCACCCCAAGCATCCGGTCGGAGACCATCGACCGGAGGACAGCGCCCACCTGAGCGTTGACAGCAAGGAGGAGGAGCCGCCCGCGGGAACCAGAGGCCGAGGAGGGGACAGAGCGGAGGACCCCCTAGGGACCCGCCTAGACCGAATGCACCGTTCCGCGCCCCGCGGGGATGGCTGCTACCACTGCGGTCGACCAGGACACTTCGCCAAGGAGTGCCCAGCCCGGATGGGAGCACCCAACATGAGGGCGGCCGTTGCTGAGGAACCCGCCCTGGAGCATCCCGAGTTCGAGGTGAACCATGCCGAGGCGCCAGCCCGGGAAAACCCACCGAATGCGGAAAGAGGTAACACTGAACAACCAACATGTTTGCCTTGGGTAAAAGTTGGGATCAAAGGCCAGGATGTTCGTATGCTAGTAGACACGGGGGCGGATGTGAGTGTTTTGTCTTCTCGCAAAGTGCATGAGTTGCATTTGATTCCGAAAAAGCTCGCCGCGCCTCTAGTTGTTAGGTTTATACAAGGGACATCCCAGGTCACCCACATGATAACTCAGTTATCCGTGGAGTGTGCCGGCATCACCCGAGCCCACGATTTCTTTATCATGCCGTTAGTTAAAACCGACGGGATTCTATCCTGGGCTTGGTTAGGTCAGAACCATGCATGTATCGACCTGACCAGAGGCCACCTCTGGTTAAAGGACCCTAGAGGAGTCGACTATCACACAAGCCTGGAGATAGATCCGAAACCCCAGAAGGCTACCGAACCGCAATACCGGTCCTGTCGGGTGGCATACATGGTATGTACCGCCCGACAGTTTAAGAAATCTATGAAGGGAGCCGAGGAGGCCTGGATGGTCCTCCCGGACAAAACCTTGGAAGAGGTGGACGAGGAAGACAGAGTGTCTCAACTCCCCATCCGTAAAGAGATGCAACAACTTTTGTCTAGGTATTCGCATCTTCTCCCGGAGAAACTCCCCAACGTACTACCACCGAGACGGGCGATCGATCACAAGATCGACCTTATCCCCGGCTCCGCCCACCAGTTGGGCGGTGCCGAAGGATGCCCCTCAACCTGCTGCAAGAACTTAAAGCGCAGTTGGGAGAAATGGTGGAACATGGAATTCTGAGGCCGAGTTGTTCTCCTTATGCTACCCCAATTATGTTCGTTTCCAAGAAGGAGGGTACCCTCATATTATGTGGGGACTACCGCATCTTAAACAAAGTTACCATCAAAAATAAATACCCAATTCCATTGATGGATGAGACCATGGACCGTTTGGTGAAAGGCCGGTTCTTTACCAAGCTGGACCTGCGCTCAGGGTACCACCAAATTCGAATAGCGGAAGAGGACGAAGAGAAAACCGCCATAATCACTCGGTATGGACTCTACGAGTATACCGTACTCCCCTTCGGACTCTCGAATGCCCCTACGACCTTCTGTAGGTTGATGAATGACATCCTACGTGACCAACTGGATGATTCGGTTGTTGTCTACCTGGATGACATCATAGTCTACTCACCTACATGGGGAAAGCATCTGGCAGACGTAGAAGTCGTATTCCGCAAACTAGAGAAAGAGAAGTTAGTGCTGAAAGCCTCAAAGTGCTCCTTCGGTCAAGAAAGCGTAGTCTTTCTGGGTTGCTTGATCGACCGGACCGGGGTACACATAAACAAACATAAGGTGCAGGTAATCCAGCACTGGCCCACCCCGAAGACGGTTTCGGAGGTGAGGTCGTTCCTGGGATTAGCCTCATATTTTCAAAAATTTATAAGGGGCTTCGGGCACTTAGCTTCTCCTATTTTTGACTTGCTAAGGGATTCCAAGAGAGCTTTCGAGTGGAAGATGCCCCAGCAGAAAGCCTTTGAGGCACTTAAGAAAGCCCTTACGGAAGCGCATGTCCTCGTGCTCCCCGATTTGGGCAAACCGTTCGAGATACACACGGATGCCTCCAAGTTGGCCATAGGGGGAGTTCTCATCCAAAGGGATCATCTCGTAGCCTTTGAGAGCCACCGACTGTCCGAACAGGAAGCCCGATGGGAGACGCACGAACAAGAGATGTTGGCAGTCATCTGGTGTCTCAAACGGTGGGAGCACTACCTCCTCCCGAGTGAGGTCACAGTGGTGACGGACAACATCTCGAACACATACTTCCAAACGAAGCCAAAGCTTTCCCTGAAACAACAGCGTTGGCAGCTTGAACTCTCGAGGTACAACTTAACATGGAAGTACCGGAAGGGAAAGGACAATGCCCCCGCCGATGCCTTGTCCCGACAAGTTCTGGCCTTGACATCGACTCCGCAATCCAATCTGGTGGAGTTCGTCAGAAGGGCTACGGCCTTAGATCCCCAAGCTAGCCAATGGGCGACCAGAACATTTCCGACCCAGGGATGAGACACCTAAGTCGCCGGGAGGGGTGCTGGTTCTTCAAACAGAACCGACTCTACATTCCGACCGGACCCTTGAGAGCTCGAGTCCTCTACGAGGAACACGATGCGCCCACGGCTAGTCATGGAGGGCAAGCCCGAACACTGCACCGGGTGCGCCAAAAGTACTACTGGCCAACCCTAAGTGCAGACGTACGCCGATACGTTGAGAGCTGCCTGGTCTGTCAACAGACCAGGTCCGACACCCAACGTCCGGCGAGGCTTCTACAACCGTTATCGGTCCCCGAGAACCTTTGGGAAAGCCTGACGATGGACTTTGTCCCGCAACTACCCTTATCCAATGGGTATGACTGCATATTAACAGTGGTCGACCGACTAAGTAAGATGGCACACTTTATTCCGTGTACCACCATAATCTCCGCCTCAGCCGTGGCCAAACTCTTTGTGGCCCATGTTTTTAAATTTCACGCGTTACCTAAGGAGATTATAGCCGACAACGATTTCCGTTTCGCCAATGAGTTTTGGACCTCCTTGTTTTCTCACCTAGGAACCAAGTTAAAATTCACCGCCGCTTACCATCCGCAGACCGATGGTCAGAGTGAGCGAGTGAACCAAGTCATTGAGCAGGGCTTACGCAACTACATGGTTAGGATCAGACAGACTGGTCGGATCATCTAGACTTAGTCGAATTCACCTATAACGATGCCTTACACTCCGCCACCGGTTATCAGCCATTCGAGCTCGTATACCGGAGGAATCAGTCCCCACTGTCCCCTGCTAGTTTTCAACTCCACTCCCCTGAATTCGAGAGTGCCATTCGAGAAGCACCTCTGGACGTGGCCGAGTTTATTGGCCAGAGATCCTACGTCCTACACTTGGCCAAACAAAACATCATAAGGGCACAGGTAAGGTATATGAAATACGCCAACCAGAAGAGGCGAGACGTCCAACTCGAGGTAGGAGATAGGGTATGGCTGAAGACCAAACCCTACGCCATCCCACGAGGAATGACCGGAAAGTTCATTCTCCGGTGAGCGGGATCTTTCGAGATACTACGGAAAATTACACCGGTGAGTTACCAACTTGCATTCCCGGCAAGCATGCAAGGGTACCACCCCATCATCCATGTCTCGAGCCTTAAAAAGTTCGTAGCCGATGATTTGCAGCTCCCAGGGAGGGTCCAGAAATGGACCCTTGCCCTGGAACACCTCCCCATGTTATCCGACATGAGGATGCGGAGAGTGCTAGATCAGAGGACCTTACCTGGTCCAAGCACCGAACCCGAGCGGGTCGAGATTCTGGTAGAATGGGAACGCAGGGGTTTGATCGCTCAGGCTTGGGTCACCCTAGCCGAGATCCCCTGGGTGCTGGTAGCACGCCCCTACCAGGTGTTTATCCGGGGACGGGCCCCGCAAGTAGCCCCGACCTGATGCCCGACCTGAGAGGAGAAGTGTGGGAGGATCGGCGAGAGGCTCGAAACCCTCAGAGACCACTGCACTGCACCAGGATTTGCAAACCTAGGGGCACATAGGTGTAGAGGGTATTCTAAGGCCCAGCCAACTCCCACAGGTTCGAATCAAGATGGGAAGGAGGAAAGAATTGAAACAGCCGGCTGACCTAGCTGAGCTTAAAAGGTAACTAACTTACCTAGTGCACTTCAAAAAGCTTGTCTCGGAAGATCTCTCCTTCCACAGAAAAGGATCGAGCACCGAGTGTGGAACTCTCGAGGAGAAGTTCAGGACCGTAGGGAGTCCAGGTGTGAGGACACACCTCTTCGTTTGTTTGGCTGTATGTCATATAGACCCGCTGTCATTCCCGCGGGTTCACCTGACCTAAGCAGAGGAGGTAAAGTATCGAATGCTAACCCTAAAACCCAACCCCTCGTTCTTGATTCCAGGTCGGCTATGATTAAATGGTCAAAATGCACTCGGAGGCACCGGAAGGGGACAGCCCGGCCACGATATAGGTTAAGTCCCGGGAGGGGAAGTAGCCACTAGGATGTAGGTCGAGGAAGGAGTAGAGTGACCCTGGGTCAAACCAAAGGGTCCACGCGGACCGGAGTAGAGTGGAGGACTTGCGACAGTCAGGCGAGGTGCGCCGGCGGGTATCCCTATGCAGCCGCATGAAGGGAGGCCAAACGCCACCGCGTGGCGGTCACTGGTTGGCGCGCATAAGGACACACGAGCGGAGGAGGGGAAGTAGAGTCGAAAGAAGGGGCAGACATCAATGATTGTAAGGACAGGACCCCGGACGGGACGGCCAGCTCGCCGAGACCCCTGGAGGTGTGGCGGCGCCACGCATGCGGGCAACTGCAGCGGTCGGTTCGCCTCCCACTTCGGAGGGAAGTAGAGCTGGGGGATCTTGCCGGGCCCGCCTTCATCTGCCGCGAGTTCCCAGCCAACGGGAACCCGCAGAAGCTCACCGCTACTGTCCTCGCGATCCCCTACTCAGGTCCACGTAGCGTCTTCTTACTGACCGCGGACTTTGGAAACCCGACACTCCACTCCGGAAGAAGAGACAGTCCGGCTAGTACGTCCGGGTGCTGGGTATAAAAGCCCCATGCATAGGGCACTGTGCAGACAGAGTGCGAGGCCGGAACGGGTGTTAGAACAGGAGCGAGCCACGTAGAGCGATTGCCGCGAGGATAGGGACCAGCGCTGGGTTAAGTGTATACGAGCGAGGAAACCTCGTAGTCTAGCAGCTGACAGTTTTGGGGTGACAGTAGAGCCTCGACTAGTGCTAGTTTGAGATAGAGACTAGTGGGTCGGGATTTTAGTGCAGCGTTAGGGTCTACCGTGGTCTAATTGAGGTTTGGCACCTGACCGGAGCAGCCGCGCCTACCCTACCCAGGGTGCGCCCATGTATGAGCTCGTGTTTTAGTAAAGAAGAGTCGCCGCCGCCGAATTGAGGAAGTGAGAGTGTGTATGTGTGTGTGCAAGCTCATGAGGCAAGTGTGTTGCCTCCGATCTGACCAAGGAGAGTGAGTATCGCCGGGTCGTTTGCGCGTAGGAGTATCGCCGGGTTGCCGAATTTTGAATTTCTGTGTTTTTTCGCTAAGGGAACCCGCGACGCCGCCTTCGGACCCGGGATCCACGTCAAAAAAACCCATTGTTATGTAGATAAGTTTGTAGCAAAACATGATTCTTATAAAAGTTCACATCCACACAGAAAAAGAATGACTGAGTATCACTTGAATCTACTTATTTTCATTCTGTAAATAACCTAGCTGCGTGTGGTTATTCGAGATTTATGTTCTTGAATGTGATACTTCATAAATCAATTTCGTAGGATCATAATGTGTCTCTCAATAGTGTCATAATGCAAAGGTCGTTCAACATCTCGAGTATAATTTCACCATTTTGTATATCATGAACATTTAATTAGGTGATAGAAATCAAAATATGTATACATGGAAAAGAAAATACAAGTATATTTAACAACAATACAATCAGACTTATGTGCTTATCTTCATATTCTTTATAATATCAAAATTTCTTTTGACATCAAGTGAAGATGTTTCTACATGATCTCTAGATCGAAACTTGTTTTGATTCCACGTATTGATTATTTTGAACTAATAATAAACTTTTTATGTTCAATTTCTCCATTTTGACTCAACTCCGATCCAAACATATGTTGATGTACACTCCTTGGCATGAAAATCGTACCACTATTTCACAAGTTTTCCATGGAAGAGTCACTAGCTTTGAGCTAATGACTGTGATTGGTTCCTGTTGATAAACCATTGGTACAATCTCTACATCACAAAGTTGAGTTTGTTCTCGATAAAATTTCAATTGATCAATTGTCATTTGCAAATGCAGATCATGTATATAGATCATTGTCTTCTCAAGTACATCTTATCGTACAACATGATGGAAGATACATTGGCAATAACGATCCACATCATTGAATCTTCGTACCTATTTTGTGCTACCATTTCCCAGTTTTTGTAACAAAACATCATGACATGCTGAGAAGTTCATGTTTAACACCTAGTAATGCTGCACATGATTCTGCAGTAACTTGTTGTGTTGAGACCGAATAAAATAGCACAAGGACATCACGAATTGTATTGTGAGATCAGATATTCTCGAATGATAATTTAAATTTTATTTTTGTTCTTGGTGACAAAACACTAAAGCAACAACAAGTGGATGCAAGATAACAGGAACATTTTTAGAAGTTGACCGCATATTATAATCTGAGTTCTCATTTTGATATCTAAATGCATCATCGTCATCTTCGGCCGTGGATTGGTGATAGATTTGTTTATAAAACTGATATATGATCCCTCGAATTTATTTTTCTCGACACTCTAGTTCAAACTGATTTATATTTTATGTTATTCACAAGCTTTGATCTACCATACATTTTACTAATTAGTTGAACTAGACACACGAGTGATATCGTTAGAAAGAGTTTTTTGAAGTTTTTGCTAACTAGATGAAAAATAGATAATTTTTAGCAATGATATGATAATTACAAGGGTTTGAAATTAAAATTTTATTTTTAAACTTCACAAAACTACACAGCCAATGGTGTAATTCCATATTAATTGAGGTTTAGGTGCTTATTTCATATGATTATAATTAATATAAGAAGACGTAACTGAAACCAACATCGTTGAAATCAGATTTTTATGATGAATGTGTTGAGAATATCAATTCTAAGATTGATCAATATCATAATCAATATCATAAACATCTTTTGAGATTAAAGGCATTAAGTTTAGAGTTAACATAACTTACGTTATCAAAAGATGTTTTTCATGATTCGCTCTGAACTCTTTTTTCCTTAACCATTTTGAATGTACTAGTACTGCAATACACAATAAATACATGTTTTAAAAACTTAATTAATTAAATTATATGTAAACATGTCTACTAATCTAAACATATAAAAATATATATCATTCAATCAAATTCTCTCTAAAACACATCAACTAAAATCTACAATATACTACTGTAAAAGATATCTCAATATGATTCTATAACAAATAAAACAAAATATACTGAAAGAAAACATGAAATTACATATCCAGGTAGAAATTATACAAAATAATACGGATCAGATATTGACCTCAAGCATACATCCATTTCCACGTCACATAAACAAATAAAGTCAATACGATAACAACGCTCTACCAAAATTTATCTTCAACGCTTGTCCTCTTGCTTCCAAGAGCTGACGAGAACTCCTATAAATTACATTATGATATTTAGTATCAGTGTTTGTCTAATTCAATTAAAGGATAAAGATGGCTAGGGTAGCTTACAATAAAAGTAAAAACCTAGAAGTAGAAACCTCAAGATAAAGCAGTTGTGGACAACTAGCGGACAAACCCCCAAGATCTAAGCAATTGGGTTGTGACACAATTGATCATCGTGATGGCAGTGGTGATTCTGACAAGTAAGGAAGGAGCATGGCTGATGGCTATGATGGATCCTGACCGTATGGACAAGAAATGTCTGCACCATCGCTGCACTAAAATGTCTAAAAAAACCAGTCCAAAGAAAATTAATAACAAACCAAAAATCGTACCACACGGTCATTTTGAAAATTTTTGACACATTGGACTTGCTTTCTCATGACAGTTGTGATGAAGAACGATGATTTTGTTATGTATGCATATCCACCGGATTTTTTGGATGTTTGATCAACGTCATAGTATACTATAAATCACTTCTATTTCTTCTATCGCTTGATGATTACTCCTTAGACTATCGTCCAGCTCTGTATATTTCTTTGTGTATTATGCTCAGATTGTTTCATTCAGAGCTTTCCTCACTACACCAGATTTTATAGCGGTAATGTATTCAATCTGATAACCAATTGGTCAATTAACGAATCTGATGATGATTTCCTGCACACTCAAGCACTCGGTGGAGATGGTCATAATGACGCTGCGACTGAGGAGTTGTCTCATGTTTAGAATTTTTTTTTCATATTTTTCTAGCTTCACGCCGGAGGAATATCTTCTAGCTTTGGGAAGGGTTGCTTCTCACTAATATTTAAGTAATAATCTATAGGTGAGCTTTAAGAGTCAAAATCTATACTTCAATGATACGTTCTTTTGTTTCGTCTCATTTTTGTTGTTTTGAGACTTGCAATGGAGAGGACAGCCTTGTTTATGCACGTTTGTTCATGAATTCAGAGAGTAGTGTGAAGTGCATACGAGGTGTTACATGGTACTGAATGTATCTTGTGGTGGTTAGTACTATTCTGTCTTATCTTCACTATCGTAGCATTATACATTGTGTATTCTCTTCTGTTTCATTTATAGCTCATGTGTGTTTGTCACTTCTTTGGTCTATAGATTATGGTCATCGTTCTTAGATAGTCTTCATCACTTTTGCTCACAAGGTTTCCTACAAGTCCATCTGCATGTACCAAGATGTCTTTAATCATCCTGAATTTCAATAGGTGTCAAAATAATTGTCAGTTTTTGCTGTTTAAAATTATTGTACTTTTTTTGTTGATACCTTCTCATTAGTTCCGGATACAACCAAGAGGCTCCATATGAACATGTGAAACATGCCTGGTGGAGTCTTGGAGTAGTAAAATAGTACTCAGCTGTTGTCGTGGTAAAGATCCATCCCGTCAAGGGACTAAAATCCCACCAGCATAAACCAGATCAAGGCATGTACATGCTAGATGAGGCTTATTATCATCAGGTCGTTGAATCATGGATTCTTAAATTTTAACAGTTTTTGTTCAGAAAATCAGGAAGTTATACCACAACCTTATGCTCCGGCAAGAACCTAACATCTGCAAGTCTATACATGATCATAAACTCCAATGCTGAGTAGTAGAGACCTCACATTTCCAGAATCTTTAATGTTTTGACTATCATTGGGTTGTAACCACTGTCACAGTGGCTACAAATTAAGAACCTTTTGACATTAAACACAAGCGTCTCTCATAGTCAGTAATCACTAGGTTCTACACCTAAGCTTTGACGTCATCACCTTCACTAGAAAAACCATGCAGGGTTAGAGAGGTGTCAAGCTTCATCTTTGGGTTTAAATGTGTCTCAGAGACTTTGGTGAGTGTTTTTTGCATGCACTTCCGTATAAAACACTGCGGGTATTTTTTAATTGAGTTTTAATTCGTTTTGTTTCATTCATTTATTTTTGAGTAAGAAAATTTATTAGTTAGAGTAATGCTTTCAGGATAATGATTCCAAGTGACAGAGATACAAAATAATCAATGAAGCAAGCATTGTGGTAGAAAGCTAACTGCTGAAAAGTTCCTATCATTTTCTTTTCAGCTATAAAATTCACTCAGTATCGTATGTTGTTGCGTAGTATCTGCTGGTGATTTCTGATTTTCCAAAGATGGAAGTAGAGTCTAGAGCTATTAGGAATAAAATCTAGAGTTACCACAAGCTTACGAAGAAGAACTACAATTCTAAGATATTATCTTTCGTCCAATACCAATGATAGTGAACTTTTGCTCTTTATTCTTACTAAAGATTGGTGTGATGCTGAAACAAAGCTGATGGCACTAGAAAGAGATTATGATGGTGGTATGATAGTTGATTTGAGTGATGGCACAATACGGGTTTGGTGTTGTTTCAATGTGACATGTTTGGAAGATAATAAGCAAGCAAAGATTATACTTTCAAAGTTACAATTTTTGAGAAGAAGAAAAAATGCTCAGTTGGCTCTTATTGCGGTGATGATGGAAGAACAAGTTGCACTTTTGTTACGACGTGTTGATTTTTTGGAATCATATAGCAAGTATGTCATATAGCAAAATGACAATATGAAATGACAGCTTTCTCAATTTTTGAGAAAGCTGTCATTTCATATTGTCATTTTCATTGTCATTTCATATATATAAATCATTAGAGACCTTACAATGCATTATTTCAAGTTTCTCCCTTGAGTTACTTAGATCTCGACTGTGCTTTGATTCGGTTTAGAGAAAGACTAATCTCTTTTGCAAAATAATAATTCTCAAAGGCAAAATTTATTTCCATGTGAAATAAATATATCTTATGGAAAATAAATATTACGATGACAATAACACATGATAAAGAAACAATTTACCTGCTAGCTAAGAAAGAAGTAGCCAAGAAGGTTGTCACCAAGAACTAAAACAAGATGTCCAATTGTCGTTTGAGAATATCGATGATCCCCAATGCAATTCATGGTGTCATTGTGCTATTTTACCGAAGAGCTTGAAAAACAACAAGATGTCGTGTTAGATTCTATAACTAATTTGCTCGAGGATCAAGAATCAATCACCAATTAAGTATTCTCTGAGTAGCTTTCGAGTATGAACTATTCGTGCTTTAAATAGAGATGAACATTATTAGATATATTATGATTAGTAAATAATTAATATAAATAAAAATGAATAATCTTATTTCATTTTTTTGTATATGTGCATGTATTTATACATTTGATCACTGAGATATGTATATCCATATGTATGATTTTATGAAAATTGTATTTTTATGTTTACTTGCTATTTTATTCAACACAATGTTTAGTTTAAAGGAAATATGATCAATTTGATCATTTCAACTCTTGTAGATCAAGAGCTATATGGTGGGTGGACATGTTTAACCTTTTAAAATAATAGTTTATTTTGTATGAGTTATTCAATTCGACATGTTGTTTGGTTAAGAAAATAAGATCAGTTTTCATATCTGATCACTTCAACTCTCATTCATATTATAAAAAATATTTATTTGCTTCAATGTACAGTTTGATGAAAATATGACTTGTTTTCTCAATCTAATCACCAAACTACTTCATTCTTTTATTGACAAGAATAATATAGATAATAAGTCATATATAACTCTAAAATTTGATGCGCTAACAAACTAAACAGTTAAACTCTGGAATGATAAATTTAAAAATTTAAAAATATTTTATTAACAGTATTAAGTGGTCAAAACTTTACCTTTAAAGATTCACAGTAAGTGGGTTGTCAAATATAAATGATCCAAAACAATGTTAAGTAAATTCATTTATTAATAGTATTCAATGATCAGAAATCAACCATAACGTTTTATTTTGAACCTTGTATCTCATTGTTAGTAAACATAACTATTTACCCTTGAATTATCTGAAACTCAACTACTTGACTCCCATTGATTTGAAACTCGATAAAACTATAAGAGTTTCGAGAATCGTGTAGATGCACTAAATAATAATACTTTATGATCTTTTTATATTTCACCACCAGATTTCACGACCAAATCAAACATATTGATATCAAACACCACTTTATTAAAGATCAAATTGTGTCCAAGACGATAGTTGTGGGGGTCCAACTCAAGACATGGCGGCAGATATACTCACTCAAAGTTTAGCAACATCTAAGATAAAATATCTTTTGCTTAAGCTAAGATTGATAAGATTAATTAGTTATGAAAACAATCACTGAGTGGGAGTGTTGGAGAGCACGGATCTCGGACCATATGCAAAGAATGTGAAAGTTTTTCACGGATTTTTCTCTCTTCCTCCATATATATATAGTCACTATGTGGCAGGACATAACTTCTTAGCAGTTATAGAGAAGAAGATCCGTAGCTAGTTTAGCCCTTTTTCTCTTTATTTTCACTTAAGACATTCCTCCGAGATAATTGGGCAGCTGGAGAGGGTGCGACCTTTTTCTCTTGCCCTCTCCTTTTGTACATAGAGCTCTTGCCTTAGCTCTTTATTCATTATCTACTTTATTCTCTTTGAAGACTTGACTCTTTGTCTCTTTCTCTTGAGCTCTTGGTTAGCACTACAAAATAACATTTTCTTTACACGTCTATATGAAATCTTTCAGCTAGCCAGTTTTGCAACATTCGGTTTGACTCAAATTTCTCATCTTATTGTTTGTGTTGTCTTTTTGGTCTCAAAGATTGATACTTCTCTGCGTGGTGTAAGCTTTATACACTACAAGATGAAGAGCATCATCACCACCACACTTGTAGCCAACCAAGCTTTACTGTTGGAATTAATCTATATGGAAAATTGATATCTAGTAGGGTAGAATTAATCTGTATGCAAAATAGAGCAGAGCTCTCTTTAAAGAATATTAATTTTTCAACCAAGTTCACTACCCACTATTCCACGTACTGGATAAAGAGATTCTCACCTGTGGTTTTCAGAGCTACCTTACCACAAAGTCTGATTTTGATGCACCGTGTGCTCTGCTTGTTGATGTGATAACTGAGTTTAGAGAAAGAATTTCAAATCGGCCGCATACGTAAATATTGAAATCTTAGCTTGAGAAAAAGAAAGTATGTTCATCGTCCACCAACCATCCACGAAGTACTGCAATGTGACACTCTTTATCAATTTGTGTGTTTTTAACTATTCTGAATGTGCATTACGAGGTTCACAAGAAATATAGTTTTCCTCTCGCCCTGGATACGTTTGAATGTTCATGTACTGCTTAGAAAGAAAGAACGATAGTTCACCGTCCGATTCTTTTGTTTCATAACGTGGATTTAATATATACCCATTCTACAGGTAATGGTGACTTGCACGACGGGGAGACCAATCGTCAAAGACATGCTATATAATAATAAAGTTTCTTAGTCCGGTCGTTCCGGAAAATTCTTCAGTTTGTTTTCCGCACGGACGGTGGTTGATGCTTTCGCGTTACGGAGAAAGTGTCTCCGGATCTTTTCAGTTACGGAGTCCTCCGGAGGTATGCGGAAGATTTCCGGAGAATTATCTCGATATGAAATCACCTTGCGAGTGCCTGAATTTTGACACTGCAGTGAGTGGTTCGTTGCGGTCAAGAGAATGTGCAATGGACAGTGCTGCTAGCGGGAAAGGAAGGCCGCCCAAATCACGACTAGCTCCAGAAGTATATTTCCTACCTCGGCGACCGCTGCATGTGTCAGTGGGCATCTATGGGACGATCGTCTTGGCGGGTGTAGGAGCAGGGTTGTTGGCTGAGAAGTGGATTACTGCCAGAGTTCAAGAGTAACGGGGATATGTCACCGTAGGATCGAAGAAAGAGGAGTTGCATTCTGTTTCACAGCTGTGATGTGCAAGTCTGTCGTGGCTGTGGTTAGGGTTTATGTTGGAGGTAGGTTCTTCAGCAGCTAGAATTTTGGATGTTAAGCTTGTCCAAGCTAAGGATCTGTATCAAATGCGGATGCTCTACGGTATCTCAGGCCAGTACCAACTCGTATCAAGAGGAGCAAGATCATAGTAAGGGTTGCACGCACGCCGTTCACCTCCGGGAGTCACTCTTGTGGCATAAGAAATTCAGAATCCATTGCTGTCATTTTTCTCGGTCTGTAGGATCGCACGTTTCTCTTTTCTAAGCTGTGTCATTCGGTAAGCGGTAAAGTCACCAGTCTCCTCTTCATGTTAGGACCCAGTAGAGAGCATCCCATGGAGTACAGATACATCCTGTTGACTGCTGATGGTCTTGTTGATCAGACACGGATGTGACTGTTTACGGTGTTGCTGTCAGAATGTGTCCAATTGGGGACGATATACGGGATCAAGTATATACTCTCAAACCCCAGTTTTCTCTCGGTTCTTCTTCTTCTGTGGTTGACTGTTTATGTTCGTTCCTCCATGTTCCGATTTTGTCGTTGGCCGAGTTCATTGTCCTACACCGTACACCGTGTACACATTACACTGCTTCCTACTTGGTCAGGCACAAATCATCTCGATTTTGTTTTAGTTCCCAGTGTAATCGACAGGTGTCGTTACATTAGAAATGTTATGGGAAATGTAGGTGATCGTGCTTTCAACCTTTAATATACAGAGGCTACGAGTAACAGTGGAGCATAGAACTTGTGGTACTCTGAACTGAGAACTGAGAGGACGGAAAGAGGTGTGTCGATGGTGTGAAGGTGTCGAGGATTCCCGACTTTGGGGCCGACAAGAATGAGGAGATTGTAGGTGGTTTCGGTTCATAGATTTTGGACTCTGGATTGACCACATCCGATGTCCGGACCGCATGGTCCATCTGAATTAGACGCAACGTCTGGCCGAACCCACTGTTAGCTCTGATAATCCACAGCTGCTTCAGACTTTTTGTGTCAGGTTTTAGACTTTGGATTTTAGGAGGTTCGCTTGGTAGCACCGACCTGCCGCGACGAGTACCTTAAAATTTGCCGCGAGTGGTAAGTTACATCACATTTAGCGTTGACGGTTTCTTGATGATCCCTCACAAAGTGTTTTGATTTGTTCTTCTTGGAAACATGGAAAGCAATTTAGTTTTCTCTGCATCACGGGTTTGTACTTAAAGCTATCCTGATTTTGTTATCTCTTGTTATATCTTGTCCCTAAAGTATTCATTTTCTACTTATCAGCTTTATAGTGATCTGGCAATTTATGCCTTATCATGACCGAGCTCAACGTGATCTCTTCAGCGTACAGACATGAATGGTTTATCACAGTCGACGACCACTTTTGGTTTTAGAAGTAGTCCCCTTCAGTGAGTTTTACCGGTAATGAACCTGCAAGAACGAACTGTGACTCCTGGTACGAGTAGGTTGGAAATTAGGATCAAAAGCTCAATAAAAGGTCACAGCCTTCGTCTCTGTGTGGACTTGAATGAGTTTTTGCTATGCGGTAGCATAGCTATACGTCGATCGTGAAAACCGGAAAGGAAAAGGGGAATTTTTGTCGTGTAGCGAAACGGACGGATGGAGTCGTGGTGAAAACCGGAAATGAAAGGAAGTAGCGGTAACGGACGGATAGAGTCGTTGTGAAAGCAGGAAAAGTGAAAGGAAGGAATAGATCCAGAAAATCGCTAACGCATAGCCCCGCAATTCCACTGCAAGCGGAGCTCCTTGTTGTTGAGGGTGCTGAATGCAGCAACAACATTTTGTATCCTCGAGTGGGCCGGGAGAAGAGGGTCCTTCCTTACGCCTGCCGAAATTGTCATCATCAGGTAAGTTTTATTTATAGGGCAAATTTCTGAGCTATGAAGTGAAGAAGTGGGGTAGAATTGTAGCGTATCATGATAAGCTTTGGTAGAGAGCTGATTTTCGCTTCAGGACGTGGCAGACAATAACTGCGTGTATTGCAACGAAGTGCTCCATAGTGCTGATGAGCGTATTCAGGTACTTCAAGATGTTGCTTCCGATCCCACACTTCCTCGAATCAAGTCAGTTCGATGTGCCAACTGTAAGCACGGGGAGGCATCGTTCTTCCAAGTACGTATCCAGAGCCTTAATCAGTTTTGCTACTGTACTATGCTTCTGTTAGTAGCTTGTAGAAGAAATTTGCTACCTCGGGCTAACCTCTTTGGACTGTGAATTCAGGCCACCGCGAGAGGAGAGGAGGGTATGACTTAGTTTGCTGTCTGCTGCAATCCGTGAGCGCAAAGATCAGGCACTGGCTGGAAGGTTGATATTCTGTTATGTACTCGTTTGGATAGGTGAGAAGCACAGCGATCTGATAAACACAAGAACGGCAGTAAGAAACAGAGCCAAAAAAGCTTTTGAAAGATCAGTGTCTCGAAAGGATGAGCATCATGGATGCAGAAAGCCGCAAACCCCGTAATGACGTGAAGCAGTGGCATCTGCGGGGAAAATGGAAAGAGAAGGTATGATCGATCTTGGGCTTTATGCAAAGCCCGTCAGCTGTCTAGCTCTGTCACAAGAGTTCCGGTCACCTTGGTGGGGAACCTCCTCGTGTTTGACAGGTCTAGTGTTTGAGCCTGATCATGTGAAAGTTAGATCTGCATGCAACTAATGAGTAGCTGATGTTTTCTCTTGGGAGCAGTGTCAACTTCAGGCATGCATCTGGTTATCGTGAGGTCTCTTTCCATAGCGACCACTGAACCCAGTAAAATACTAAGCTTGTTCCCTTTGACATCCTCTGATGGCTTGAAGATTTCCTGATATGGTAAGTCGAGCCGTAAGGTTGACATGAAGCTTGGCTTATCTCTTTTAGCTCCAGTAACTATCCGTCCAACTTCAATACCTCTGCACAAGTTCGCCTCGTAGTCCTGATAATACACATAGGTCGAGGTAGTACATAGATTTTCCGCTTCTCGTGGGGAAGAGGTAAATGTCGGACGATAGAACTTCGTGAGCGCAAAGATCAGGCACTGGTTGGAAGGTTGATATTCTGTTATGTACTCGTTTGGATAGGTGGGAAACAAAGACCGAAACAGTATCCACATCTCTGAGAGACATGCCCCTACGCAGATATTAACTGGTCTCTGCAACTTACAGAGGGAGAGCAAGGCAAAGTAGCACCACAGGGAAGTGGTTGGGACCCTCACCGATACCAAGTCAAGTGGATGTTATGGTGCTGGTTATGTGAACGTAATGAGTGAGGCGTATGACGGGACTATGTTTCAACACGAGTTCTGAAGTCTCTACGGCACAATTTCACTATGAAAAGTACTCGTTCCTGGTTGTGATCCCCTGCAGTTCAAGGAGAATGTTGTGCAGAGGGTGAAGCGGGAGAGAAATCAGCTTCTTTGGGATATCCGTTTGGCTGCTGCCCCTGCTACGACCAACTCAGTGGCAAAAGTCAGTCTTCTGCGACATAGCTCCTCTTGGCTCAAATCAATCCAATCAGATTTATACTGTTTTGCTGTTTAGTTAGTTCTTTCTTTTCTTTTTATTGTTGTTAGTGTAGGTGGTCTCTACGTCCAAAATTTCGATTGGTTTTGCGCGAAATACCAGGTAGGGCTCTCTCAGGCTTACTTGAGACACAATTTCTTTTGCAATTGGCCGGGCCATGCTTTCTGGACGTTGGAATTGCTGCTATAGAGATTTGAATCATCCTTTGAGAATGTGTCACACACAGGAACAGGTGAGGAACTTTTCCCTGCACAAACTAGCGATAATTGTCTTTAGCGAATATGGGTGTGAAGATCAACGCTGGGACATGATAATTCTGTGTAAATGCCTTTGTTCCTGATGAACGGGGCCTTTGCCTACTAATCTAAGTTGAGAGTCGTGAGTTGCACTGCAGTAAGAGAAAAGGAGAATTATACCAGACAAAGATTTCGCCAATTAAAGTCGACATCTAGTTGCTCGTCTCACCTCTTGTTTTGCTTAGGCTCCTCTGTTGCAAATCTGAGATGCTACAGGGTGCAGTGACAGTGGAGCATGATCGTTGCTTGATGCAGGACGTAGTCGGATCAGCGTTTGAGCATATTGTTGCAGATGAGCTGCTGAAGGTGAAGCAAAGTGAAGTTCTCCAGGGGCAAGATGGACAAAACATTAACAACCTACGAGAAGAGGATGACATGCTTTGGGAATATGACCCACCCGATCCGACAGCTGAACTTGAGGATGAAGAGTACGAGGCACTTATGCTTGCCATGGAGCAGGCTTTGTATGAAGACGTGCAATCAGAGATTGTGGGCAGAGGTACTGGTTACTCTTTGATGAAAACCTTTTGTGAAGAGCATGAGAAGGATTCAGTGTGGATAATAAAACTAATCCTTCTAGACTCATAGCGACGGAGTCTCAAACATTCGACTTAGATGGTCTCTATCATGGCTTGTTAGAAGATGCCAAAAGTAACTCGTCGGTTAATAATACCACCAGTGCCTTAACCATCACTGCAAAAGAAAGATCAACGAGGTTGAACCTTTGAATCACTTGCAGAAGCTGCACTTCTTGAGGAGTATGAGGCTGCACATGCTTTTGAGGATGAATCGCTGGCTGCTGTAGTGGAGCATTGGCAAGAACACGAGGTGATGTTAATGCTTCGTCACACCTTGGGAGGGGCTCATTCTTAAGATGTGTAGTTCTGCAGAGCTCTTACCTTGCATATCGATAACTTCAAAATTAATTTACAGCTCTGTTGACCAGAGTGGTGTTATGTTCTGCTCTTCACGCCCTTCTTACATATCTCTTAAGCCCATCCTTCAATTGTTTCAAGACAATAGACTGTCCTTTCCCCAGCAGCAGTCATGTTCCAAAGATGAAAGTAATCCCTCGTAAACTAGACAGATCGTCCGGCTATCCTGACACCAGTTTGGGGGTTTTAGGAGGGGGGGCTGCTCTGCCCACTGTGTCGAACACGGGGCTTGCAACAGTCCAATCGTGTAATACATTGTGAATGTGGAAGTTTTCGGATAGATACCCAGCACGACCAGGTACGATGATAGCTTTGTTTCAGAGGTTTCTTTCTTTTCTTTTGGTTGAGAGAAGATGGGGATTCGGTGCGTTCCTTTACCCTTCGTACCAGTTTAAGTGCTGCATTGGATGTGACAGTTTGCTTCTCCTTGTATGCTTGACATCATGCAGGTGGGTTTAGAGTACTTGCGGAGGCGCCTAGCTGAAGTCCTCCAGGAGCACATTGATTCTGGTTGTCGTGATCAAGCCACCTTTTCTATACAGCGTCGCTTTGGGATAGCAGCTCTGTACATGCAATGCGCGGTTTGTGATTGCTTTCAGTTGGTGCTTTAGTATTTCCCAGCGAAGGTGGATCGTACCTAGTCACCTTTATATTTGACAAAAGTCAGGTAAACACGTTGACCATGCGATTCTACACTAGAGTAGGCTGTAGAGGTAACGCTATGCACTATGCAGGTGAGAAGTCAAGAAAGAAGGCACCGTTTTGAACTTTGAAATGAAGAAAGCACCCTGCGTTTTCTGGTATTAAAGTTGTCGTATCTTGCATGTCTCTCGACACTCTAAGCTGTATTTTTTTCTGATATCCTTGTAACAAGCTCTCTTGAGAGCGAGTCGCAGTAAACGCATGTGTAATTATTCTTCCACAATAAATTCCATGTATCAATATTGGGGCATTACCGTGTTTGTGTTACAAACCAAGCGGGGGACCTTAAAATTTCTTCACTGAATGCCCTTGTTTTTCAGTTCCGTCAGTGGACCCAGTAAACATCGGGCTTCGACCTTTGAAGAATTCTTCTAGATTCGTTCAAACACACAAACCGAATTTGGATTGAAATCGGATGATAACGGTTTAAACTGAACGCTTCTAAACGAATATTGAAAACTAATATGGAAATAAACCATGAATTATTTGGATGAACCATGAAACCATTCAGAGCATAGCACTAAAATTTCCTTTACATTTGAACCACTTTGAACCGAGGCGTTAAGATTGCGATCCTGGCCATTTTCAGTGTCGGTTTGTTAACTTAGAAAGTGAAATACATTTCATAATCATTTAGTTAACTGAAGAGAAATGAATTACATTATATTCTGAAATAAGAGTTTTTACACAAAATTATTTGACATACTAAACTAGCTAAATTTTAAATATCACGATGTCTGGAAAAACAAAATCTGAATTGATACGTACTACCGTATGTTCTTTTTAACCCAAGCATTAGGGGCAGAAGATATATACTCTGCAGATTATTCACGTCCTTCATCGAACGGAGTCTGAATTGATTCGTACTACCATATGTTTTTCTTGAACCTAAACATTAGGTGCAGACGATATACTCTGCTATTACCGTACCGTATTGAACAATGCTGCTTATTTATTCACCCATGTACAATTGAGTGTACAGGGTGTTTAATATATGTTTCTAACCCTTCCGGCGCGAAGGGTTAGAAACATATATTAATGTCTCTGTAAAATGACGTTAATTGACAATTTCACTCCCGGACTTATATATCCAGCAAGGCGTCAGTTAGTTCTTCACTTATGGGTTCTGTCTGGGTCAATTTGCATGGAGAGGTTAACATATAATATTTATAAAATAATTATATTTTTTATTATAGTTTATCACAAAGTAATTTTATAATACTTATACATTTTCTGATAAGAGAAAACAAAATTCACTGTACAAGGTCGTTGAGGATGCTATTCACGTCCTCCATCTCCGTATAGTTATTCACCTATCTTCCATCTCCGTATAGTTATTCACCTATTTTCCATCTGAAGATGAAGAGGGCCTCCATCTCCGTACAGTTAATCACCTATCTTCCATCTGAAGATGAAGAGGGCAGGAAGCTTAACATTAATTTATTATCGAATAAATTAATATATAGGTTAATTTTTAATTTTTATTTCTCTTTCTTCAACGGAGGAGGTATATATCCAAAATTTTAATTGATTATTTAACTCTTCAAATGTATAAATAATAAATTCTCAAACTTGTGTTTTCGGAAGTGTCATAATCTGTTCATGTCTTATCGTTTATATCTAGGTATTTTATAGTGTCATCATCTATTCATGTCTTGTGGTTTTTTCTAAGTTTTTATCTTTAGAAAACGATTAATAGTTAATATAGTTTATTTTATTATATAATTTAATATTTATATTTGTTCCAGATAACAACAAGCGAGCAAAAGTTCAGAGAAGTTCATGCTCGCATAATAAAGTTTGGACTTGGTTGGTGGACTTGGTGAACTATCACAGAGAACTCTTGGGCTACGGAACTATAATTATTACAGTTCTGTAGCTAAACTTCAAGCTGGACTCAGATGGCAATTCTCTTAGGTAAATATCTTCCCTCACGGCCTTGTACAGGCAAAGTGGAGGTGAAAAAACCGTTTACCAAAATACCAAAAAGCCTGGGGATCCGTTGGCCACCGCAGATTTAGCAGTAAGGCAGCGATTTAAAACATTAATGAAAGGAGATTGCAGTGTAAATTTACTGATTTTTTACTGTGGCGCTGTGAAGCCAGGTTGTAGTGTCATTTTTATGGCTCCACAGTCACGGAGAAAAATGGCGCCCGGTTTTACATCATCGGGTCAAAATGAATGGACGATCTAAATTTGAATAGTTAAATTTAGAATACTATATATAAAAAATTTTTAATTTAAAACTTATCTGTTAATGAAACAGATGGCTTTTTGAAATCACAAAGACCCATAAACGCTGGGACTGTCTAGGAACCTCAAACAGTATAAGTCAAATTATTGTCACAAATAAAATAAATGATAAAGCTTTAATTTAGAGCTAACCCTTCCTAGGAAAAGGGTTAGCTCATAAATTACGCCCATGTACACTTTCAAGTGTACATGGGTGAATATACAGCCTTGAACATGTAATTCTTACGTTTGACGGACATCTACAGAGAGAAGACTACAGAAGAGTTGCTCTGTTTTCTAAATACGTTTGAATCGGGGTACGGTACACTGACGGTAAAACTCAGCCTCTCCTCTCACACGAACCCTACTTTCCAATCGTAAGGCTTCCTCGTCGTTTCCCCTCCATCTTGTTACCTGGCCCCCAAGGCATCCGCGGCAATGCTGACTCGCTGCCTCTCGACGAGGCTCTTTTTCCGGTTTCTCTCCATGTGGATCCACAGCTTCTGCTCCTAACGTACGGGGACACTGTGGAACTGCGCGCGCTCCATCAACACAATGCACTGCTTTATACTTGGTTAGGCACAAATCATCTCGGTTTTGTTTTAGTTCCCAGTGTAGTCGACAGGCGTCGTTACGTTAGAAATGTTATTGTAAATGTACGTGATCGTGCTTCAACATTTAATCGGTGCAGCACTTTTTGAATATACAGAGGCTACGAGGAAGAGTGGGGCATACAACTGAGAACTGAGAGAACTGGAACAGGGGTGTCGATGGTGTGAAGGTGTCGAAACAGAGGTGTTGAGGATTCCCGACTTTGGGGCCGGCCAGAATGAAGAGATTATAGGTGGTTCCGGTTCGTACATTTTGGTCACTGCCTTGACCACATCCGAAGTCCGGACCGCACGAGCCAGCTGAATTAGACGCAACGTCGGGCCGAATCGACTGTTAGCTCTGAAAATCAACAGCTGCTTCAGACTTTACACTGTGTCAGGTTTTACACTTTGGATTTTAGGAGGTTCGCTTCGTAGCACCCGACCTGCCGCGATGAGTACCATGAAATTTTGCCGCGAGTGGTAGGTTACACCACAATTAGCTTTAACGGTTTCTTGATGATCCCTGACAAGTGTTTTGATTCGTTCTTCTTGGAAACATGGACTGTTCTGAATTCGATTTTCTGAAGCGATTTAGTTTTTTCTGCGTCACGGGTTTGTACTGAAAGCTATCACGATTTTGTTATCTCTTGTCCTAAAGTATTCATCTTTTACTTATCAGGTTTACAGTGATCTGGCAATTTGTGCCTTAGCATGACCGAGCTCAACTTGATCTCTTCAGGATACAGTTTCTAAAAGATAAATGTCTGTTTTACAAGAGATGAATGGTTGTTGATCACAGTCGACGACCACTTTTGGTTTTAGAAGTAGTCTACTTCAGTGAGTTTGAACGGTAATGAACCTGCAAGAACGAACTGTGACTCCTGGTACGAGTAGGTTGGGAATTAGGATCAAAAGCCCATAAAACGGTCACAGCCTTCGTCTGTGTTGGACCCGAATGACTTTTGTTGACGCGGCTGAATGCAGCAACAACATTTTGTATCCCCGAGAGGACCGGGAGAAGAGGGTCCTTCTTTACGCCTGCCGAAATTGTGATCATCAGGTAAGTTTTATTTATAGGGCAAATTTCTGCGCTATGAATTGAAGAAGTTGTGTAGAGTTGTAGCGTATCATGAGAAGCTTTGGTAAAGAGCTGATCTTCGCTTCTGTGCTTTTGATCAGGAAGTGGCAGACAATAACTGCGTGTATCGCAACGAAGTGCTGCATAGTGCTGATGAGCGTACTCAGGTACTTCAAGATGTTGCTTCCGATCCCACGCTTCCCCGAACCAAGTCAGTTCGATGTGCCAACTGTAAGCACGGGGAGGCAGTTTTCTTCCAAGTACGTATCCAGAGCCTTAATCAGTTTTGCTACTTTACTATGCTTCTGTTAGTAGCTTGTAGAAGAAATTTGCTACCTCGGGCTAACCTCTTTGGACTCTGAATTCAGGCCACCTCGAGAGGAGAGGAGGGTATGACTTTGTTCTTTGTCTGCTGCAATCCTAACTGTGGGCATCGTTGGCGAGATTAAGCCGTGAAAACTCTGCGGTGTTCAGTGCGAAGCTTCACAACTGTAGAAATTGTCAAGCTCCATTCATCGTTTCACACACTGTCGTAGTTGAGATGGTAAGTCTCGCATCATCGGCTGCTCATTGAGAAAGCCCGCAATGTTACTTGAAGGATTCAAGACAGCCAATACTTTGGTGGATATACAAAGAGAGATTCCTCCTTACACTCTTTTTACCTTGTCTGAACGCAATGTCAGTCCTTCCTCGAAGGCTCCATATTCTTGTCATTGTCACCTTTGAGCCTTGTTGACTAACTGCTTAGGGTTGATAGTACCCTGTAAAAAAGTTAGCTAAGAGAGTGGCAAGAATGAAGTGAGCAGATCCCGTCTGGCAGAGATAAGATTAGCAACAAGGTCAAGCGTGGAGCAGAGAGCAGCTTGGCGTGGTGAGTTAAAGCAGTAAAAAGCTCATTGTGTAATGAGCTTGATGTTCGTAAGATTATCCTGTATCAACCTCTCAGAGGAATTTCCTACCACAATAAATAATCAACTCATGGGCCCATCAGACAGGTTTTCATCTCAGTATTCAGGATATAGCTAGCATAAAATGGTCGATCTCATCTGAGAAGGAACAGGAGACCGGCGAGCCGCTCAAAGATCTCGACTCTGACAGAGAGGAACTTGACTGAAACAGTGGAGTGCTGAGCTCGACGAAGCCAGATGTCTGGACCTACGTGGACGCATAAAGTCTTTGAAAGTCTCTGTTCATGGACACGTCGTTTGGTACAGAGTCAAGTGTAACCCAATTCTACAAAAGTAACTCAATATCATCTTAACTCGGAAGTGATGTGATTTTCAATTGGATAGCCAGAAATATCCTAAAATGTATAAAGGTCTCTGGACATTCCACTCCAAGTTCTACATGCGTACTCAGAATTGAGAAACAAAGATGTGGCAGTTTCTGCCGATGTGTTAGCTAAGATTCCCATGTGGCCTCCACTTATTGAACCTGATGACTGATGATCAGGAGTAAATCGCCACGGGTGTTACACCATTTACGTTTTTTCTCGACTGATTCGGTGCTGATACTTCTAAACGCTAGTCTTGGGGACACTTCCACATCACAGATTTTTAGAAGAGAGCGCCTACCCACACTCACACATGAACCGCATGTGTGATTACTTGGTTGCAAAGCCTAAATTAGTATCCAACTCAAATGGAGACACGGATGATTAGGTGTCAGAATAGCTCCTACATCAAATCCTTCTTCTTCGAGTCTTGTCATAATCGCGTACTCGACGTTTGATTTCATCACACTTATACCTCGCCGCACCTTCGTATCTCCAAAGCCTTCATTTTTTGGTAAGTGTCAATCCTGTACAAAACAACCACCGCTAAACAAGGTCACTTCTCTGTCCTCTCGAGCATTACTTGGCCACATCGTGAATCACCACGTCAGATCATCAGAGTGCTCTTTCATTGCTCCCTGTTGTTGATTCGATGGGCAATAGTGTACAGAAGTACGATACTGCTCCATGTGCGTGTGCTAGGACGCACAAAAAGTCCAGCAAGGAACAACAACTACGGTAGATCCTGTGTGCGTCAAATTAACGAAGTACGAGAGGTTATTAGGTACGTGGTTGCCAAGTATAATTACTTCCCAAACTACAGTACTGGTTAGCGTTCTTCACCAAAATCAGTCCTTTCGGAAGCTGACGCATGACTTCGCAAAGGAAGTAGTAAAATGGAAAGACTACTCTGCAACTAAAGTACTCTGATTTACTCTAGCATCGGGACAAATCCTAATTACAGGAGATCCGAGAACTTCAGAAGTTTGCTGAATGGTGGACCCCACATGAGGAGGACTTGGCGACTAACTGTAACAATCACTGCGTTACCGCAAGAGAATACAGAACAGTGTACACCGTAATGTGCAACGATAACTGTAGAAACAGTCAGTTCAAATATTACCTCTGATTCTCACACCCACGCTGTTCGTGTTTCGCAATCCGCTCCTCAGGATTTCCAAAACTGTCGACAAAGACTTCCTCAGCTTTACCCCACTGGCTTCTGGAAGGCGCAGTAGCTCACGTAGATGCCAAACCTTGTTCTGAACTACTACATCTGGACGTTTCATGTACCCATCCTGCCCCGCCGCGCTCTCTGTGAGATGGTGTCTAGCAATTAATGTAGGCTTGTTGGTGCGCAGCTTTTCAGCGCAAGAAGATCCGCCCACCGAATCGCTCCAGTTCAGGCGATGAGTTTGTGCATTTGTGTATTCGAGCACCTTCAGTTCGGAGGTTTCGAGCTCGACTGCGCCAGCAGCGGAGGCAAGTTTCTGCTCTTCTTTTCTGAACCTCCGCTTATTGTCATCATAAGTGTATGTACTTATGGCCTTAGTAGGGTTCAGCTTGAATAATGAGCTTTTCTGCAGCCGCAGTTATTACACCTGTAGTATAAAACTACCGTAGACTGTTGCAGCCTTGTTCACACAAATACATAAAGAATCTGGACTACACGCAGCAGGAAGTACCTCAGAAGGAGCACCGTTTGAAATCGTGGCTTGTAGAAGTTTTTGGAAGTTCTTCTGTGTGAAAGTCGCCGCAGCTACCGCGACGATAATTAGGCTTCTTGCGCATGCTGCTCTGTGAGCAATGGCATCTTTTGTATCGTTCCATCCCGCTGCAGGTCGTTGGCAATTCCGAGCCCACATTCCGTGCACAACTGGGAAACACAAAATCAGCAAGTTATCGAGCATCTTGAAACAAATTTCTTTTGTTATTCGAACTTTATGTTCCTTTTACTGAAATCCAGTATGAAGATCTGGAAATCACAATCGCTACGACTAACAGGCGGGCTAGTACGAGTGTACAGGTATCTTCGCTTCCTGTAGGTGTGACGGGGCCTTGGAGGAAAAGGAGAGGAGAAATGATACGGTAGCTTCGATGTCTGAGAACGTAAGGTAATCCATTCTTTTCCGGTAGAGGAGGATTCGGCTGCTGCATTAGGTAATCATTATCCCAACTTGCACCAGGCAGTACTAAATGGAACTAAGAAACTGTTTAGGATTGATTGATTGATGGCCAAGGAGAAAATCTTGTGAGAGAAACACGTCGGATTCAACACCGAGAGAGTAGGCGACCGAGATTGCACCAGTGGGAGGAGCAGTTGGTTCTGCTGGGGCTTGTGCTGGTGCTGCGGCAGTGGCCCTCGCCTTCAAGATAGAGCCTTTGACAAACTCTGCAAATTCCTCTTTCGCCCATTTCCCCCGTCTTCTGTGTCTCCTTGTGAACTCTGCAACATCCCACCGCTGCGTACCCTGCCCAGTCGACTCAACCAGCTGCTTCAAAGATGTCCCGGACTGTGCACCGACGTACCACTTGCCTGCTACCCTCCAAGAAGGAATCTGGGGAAGTCCTAGAAAGTGAGGTCACTCGAATATTGTTTGATCGTATGTTATTCGTCTCAAAAAGAAAGCTAGACTAACTGCTGGTCCCGCTTGCATATGACTAACCTTCTTCACTGTCGAGCATTCCAGCACGTTCCGCAGAGAATCACAGTCCACGTAGAACCGCTCCCAAGTGGAGCAAACATCGGAAAGTAGAGCTTTATGTTTACCGCACATCGTACACCAGCGGGTGCCATAAAGTTTCACTCCTTTGCGTATTAGCAGCTTCTCCCACTTGTCTCTCACACACTTCGGCCTGATCCGAAATCCACCTCGCTCCATAGCTACTGGACTCTCCTCGGGGTCTCGTCACCCTTTCTTACAGGCTATCTACACCCGGTGCGAAAAGCTCCAAGACATACTCGCCTCGCTCAGTCGTCGCGAGAAGGATTTGCTCGATGCAAGAGCTTATCTTCATTACCCGTAGCGATCCAAGCGGGAGCGATTGAGTTTACTATGACTTCACGCGACTGACCCAACTTCATAGTGTAGATGTTCAGACGCGCATTGCACTGTCGTAAGCAATCCGTTCTCCAATTCAACCATACACAGGCATCACGGATTTCGACATCCAAAACTGGGTAAACGATCCTTCATAACCAAACCCAAGATCTGCAGCTGAGTGGGCTATACACTTGCTTCGCGGTACAGGCAGGCCTCAAGTCCGTCTAAATGGTGCATACTGAACCTTAATGCTTGCCATTGAGTGTGAATTCCTCATTGCTCATCCGCGACTGCAGTGGGACGTGAGTGCAGCTGACGCCTGGACTAAAACGGGCATATAGATCAAATCATAATCTCCTTGGCTAACACCTTGTAGAAAAACGACCAAGTTTACATACGGCTGGCACGTCCGACGCACACGCTTGCGAGCTCAAGCCTGCATTTTCTTCCTACTGGAAACTCACGGACACAACCTGAATTAATCTCGGCTTCCTTTTCCTTTTCATCGAGTTTCCAGAGCAGATATCGTGTAGTCAGGATCCCTTCCCTACCTGTATCAAAGTTCTAAGGAAGAGAACCTACACATCCCGTGGAGCTGGCCAAGTTCGCCCTAGACATTTAGTTTCATCTTCTCCTCCGTCAGTGATAAACTAATCTTGTTACCACTGGTATAAGTGCGTGCCTGTAAAGTGTACTTCGTCAGTTAAGTCCGTAGCAAACTAAAAAGTTCGACTATCGGCACACATCATTAGCCAGCGGTGTATTAGAATTTCTGCCAGACTGCTTGTTTGTCGCAGGACGCTTGCTGAGATAACTGTCGTTCGAAGATTGAAAGAATCCTTTCGTATGACAGAAAGATTTAGCAGATGCAGCTTTAAATCGACGGCTTCTGGCTACCGAACCACTCATTCCTCGAGTTGATTATGACCCGCGCTCTTCGGCATAGTTTCTAAGATGAAGTAAACTATGAATCCAAATAGTTTACATCCTCAACGAATACTGACTGGGTCACCACAAACAGCAACAAAACTCAATTGTGCAATATCCCTGCCGCAGTAAAATCTACGGTAGTTCACAGATTGGAGAATACGAGAAGCTGTCTAAGCACTCGCAGATCACACCACCGTTCTCGAGTGTGACAGTCCGGTCATGCAGTAAAACGGATGGGAAACAAGCGACTCTCCGAAGTCACTAGAAGTTCTTCACTAAATGTACAAACCAATATGAAGTCAGTTTGAAGTCCACTCAGAAATCAGTTCGAAGGAAGAAAAGGCAAACGCAAATGAGTCGCATAATACTAAATCCTGCTTCCAGGCACTACAAGGCCATGACGATAGCAACTCTTTTACTGGTAGCAATAGTTTGCAGAGAAAATAATGAGAAGATACTCCAAGATGGGGTATCACTTATACTTGAACAAACTAACGTCCACAAGACAGAAAGATTGAATTTGTCGCTTCAGAGTCTTTCTTGAACATTCAACTCGTGCTGGGGCAGGCACATACTACCTCTTCCCCGACCTGAAGCCTCGTCCACTAAGCACCAGCAACTTCTACATAGGCCATCCGGGACGTGCTATAAGAATCCTGTGTATGTTGGTGTCTACTTGGAGGCCGAAGTAAGTACCCTGGCAAACGATGCATCTTGATGTACTTTGCTGCTTGTTCTGCAGCAATTCAAGATACTACTCTCCCTGGGTCTTGCGCCCCACTCGTTAGGCAACTATATGCCAGAATTCTGAACCTCTTTACCTCTTTACCTGCCACCACCGTAAGTTCTTTAACCTCAAATCCTCAAATCAATGACGTCAAAACTGTCCACTCACGGTATGTGAGGGTCAACCCATATGTACAGGACACGGGGCTGCGACCAGCCCGTTAACCGGTAGGACTTGAATAATACATAGCTCGTCTGTGGAACGAATGTGGTGCTCAGACATGAGTCTTCCAAGATATTTCAACCAAGTAATCGCGACTTGAAAGCCTGCACACAAGAAGCAATAGACGATCATTAACCAGGACACAAGAAGGAAACTTCCATCTGCTCACGACTTCACCTTCGACCAGGTCCAAGATAAGGTACCGGAGAATAACACTCACCTTCAGGCTCTGAACCCTTCTTCCTCTTTTTTGCCACCGAAAAGCCCACCCCACCAGGATGAACTCCCACTGCTACTGCTGCTGTGATCAGTGGGGATAGGTGCAGTTCCACTCTCAGAATCAAGCTTACGCTCCTCAAAAGTTGAACCACCAAGGTTAACTGGTATCGGAGGGGAATCAGCCACGTTGAACGTTGTCGCTTGGCCAGTATACGGAGACGGTGTCGCGTATGGGCCTCCAGGCATGCTCATCTGAGGCATCGGCTCTTCTAACGGAGGCGGTTGAGCCATGTTCGCTGTTAATCTATTGAGCATAATTCCGGCACCCTCGATGAGAGCAAGAAGCACTCCTCCAAAAACTGCAGATCTAGTCGCGGATCTCATGCCAGCTCTAAGCTGAAGAAAACCACCTGTCGCCGCTCCTGCAGCAATAGAATTCCAAGGATCCTCTTTCTGCCTCAGATAAACCATCGAGCAGTCGAACGTGGAAAACAAACCGCCCCATACAGCAAAACTCCCACCTATTCTTGGAGCATTAATTCTTACGGCCTGAGTTCCTCCTAACATCCTCTCCCCACGAGGTGAATTCTTCATTCCTCTGATAAAATGCCAAGCAGTTCCTCCTACTGCGCCCATACCGAAAGCCCCACCAATATCATCCAAAATCCTGTCCGGGCACGGCTCCCTCGCGTGGTCGGGAGTGCCCATCTCCTCCTCCGCTCAGCAAAGCCCAATTCGCAAATAACGTAACCCGGTACGATTTCTGCGTCAAAGTTCAAATCCCCTGTAAAACAGCTCTACAATCTAACAATCTGCTACTCCGTGCACTGCAATCAATCCCAACCCCCGCCCCACCCGCGACAGACGAAATTGCACTCGACTATACTCTACACCCGATCGATCGGTGTCCAGGCTTAGGGTTTGACGGAAGGTCGAGCTGGAGTGAGGTAGAAGCCCGACCCCGACGAAGGCCACAAGGCCCTGATGTGGAACAAGAGTGGAACCGGCCAAATCTCACTTAACCCCAAGGTCAGGGTCTACCCAAAGGTGCTTCAACTGACCGTCAGATTATAGATTCTCGAGAATATTCTCCGGTGGATCAGCTGAAACTAGGTTCCGGGAACGGCTTACGGGTTGTTTCGGGCAATTAGGGCACCGGAGAAACCAGCCAGAGGCTTGTTCATTTAGGGCACAACGATCGTTCTCTTATTCTTTCACTCCTGCTCGCGTTTGAGCTCCCTGTCGTGTCGTTCGTCGTCTGCTCCTAGTCCTTCGTTCATCGGTTGATTAGCCATGGCCACCTACCAAGGGAGCGTCTCTCACTAAGGTTCTCGTTGGTTGTTGATTCATATTCATCCGTCACAACAAGCGACTCTCCCAAGTCAGGAGAAGTTCTTCATTAAATGTACAAACCAACATGAAGTCAATCTGAAGTCCACTCAGGAATCCCTGCGATCTTTTGTGGTAATAATGCAGTTCGAAGGAAGAAAAGGCAAACGCAACTGAGTCCCATGATACTGAATCCTGCTTCCTGGCACCTACAAGGCTTTACAAACTACCTTTACAAACTACCTAAACTGCGTGGACGCATGAAGTCTACTGCGGTTTGCTGTGAATCTTGGCCAGAATGATCGATCTACTAGCTTCCTCATGGGAACAGGACTCTCATCATTTTGTTTTGCGACTAAGATACCGCCTTCCTGTTTGCATTCTTGATGTGGATGAGGTTTTACATGACCAGAAGCATGTCATGTGAGGAGGATTACCTAAAGACACCCTTTTGCCATCCTTCGCCTACTAGTATGCTTCTCTTCTCAGCGTTTTATTTTGTATCCAACCGTGAACAATACATGGGTGTTGATTTGATTTCAACTGTTTATCATGTTTCTTGGTTTTGTCCTTCACGTAAATACTAGTTTAGTGCAGATACAGATGAGTAGTATAGAGCAGGGTATGACTTTGGCTCCCTCGTGCCAAGAATTTGGTTCTCCAAGTTCAGGTTCGAATGCTGATACTGCTTTTGAATTCTACGTTACTGTGTGACCCCCTACAAATCCAGTTGAAAGACTTAGTTGGTCCAGTTTCAGTCAGTATCGCGAACTGATAGAGGTTGCTGTTACTTTGTTAACACAGAATGCAGAGTCAATTGAAGCGAATGACCAAACAACATCAGCGTTTTCTTTGATAGAAGACGACCACACTTTCAACAATGCTCTCGATATGCTAGGCATAGAGGGAAGTGTCTCAGTCTTTGTTGTGCGCACGCTTAGGTCGCGTAGGGTTTAGAAGCTAGGAATGTAGTAAGTAAGATGAGTCGTGTACATTCAGTTTTCAAGCAAAGGCAGTTAGTAGATTAGGAGGTTGGTTCACATCGTGATTGCAAGGGAGGTTGCCATGTTTTGATTACTCGAAACACAAATACTCACTTTGGTGTCTTCGGGTTGCTTTAACCCACACCTTGCTTACGAAGCTAACTCTTGAAAGTGTACTTTGTCGGGGCGAGATGCGAGTGAAGGTCACTGCTGCAAATGGGAAAAATGCACCAGCATTCTTCAATGTAGTCTACCTTCTTTGTTTTCCATCGCGTGGATAGCATCGTATTCCCCTAAGACCACCAAGACTGCGAAGAGTATTCCAGAGGCTTTGGTTTCCTTGTTGAATATTGTGCAAGCTAGCTATGTACTTTAGTCATGGTTTCCTCTTTTTGCTAACTTAGTTAATTTAAGATATGAGGACCCAACCCCAGTTCACTTTTTTTTTCTCTTTCTCCTTCTTACTAGTAAAGAAAGACTGATGACCCTCGACTCCTTCTCTTGTGTGAACTTTGAGACTCTCCACTTTTCTTCAGATTGGACTTAGGCTATAACTATCTTGTCTTGTCATATGAATGCTTACAGTTTCCTTGAATCTTAACATGGTATCAGAGCAGGAGAGACGAGATGAGATGAATGAGGTTCGAGAATGCAAGTGGGGAGGTGACAAGTTTTCAGGTCTTTTATGATTTTCAGTCGAATCAGACTTACCCAACCTGAGTGAAATCCTAAACATAGAAGTGCATTCTTGGAGGTTTTCCACTCATTTTAGTCTCTGAAAACAAGTGGAGAGTGATATAGGTAGGGATTCGCCGCTAGCTACCGGGAGAAACTTTTTTGCTCCAATCGGAGATCGTATGCAAAAGTTGTTTCACTATTTAGGTCAACACAACTTTGAACGTAATTTTGAAGGTCTTAACGATCATTTTTGGTCATGCTGACATTTGTGAATCGACTGACCTAGCAGCCAAAATTATGTTTTATTTGTGACTTACTTCTTTGATATTTTTCTATCATCTTCTTTTTTATTCATTCTGAGCTTGTTTGAACATTCGATGTCTGCCACTTATTGCATCGTGAGTGGTAGGATAGACACATTCTCAAACATCACAGATGAACCTCTTGGGACGAACAACTACTTGATATGGAAGTATCAAATTATTGTATTTCTCAAGAGATAAGGACTCTATGGTCTTGTTAGAAACACTGACAGCAAACCACCTAAGGATGATGAAGACTAAATTGTTGCTGAATGAAACAGACGTGCTCAACAAGCTGTACACTACATGTCATTGTGTATTTCATCACAAATGTTTGGTTACATATAGACAGTTGACACCCTAAGGAAGTTTGGGATGCCTTGACAAATTTGTTCCAGACTTCAACTAAAGCTCGTAAGTTGTAGCTGAAGCAACAACTTTTGGAGGTCAAGAAAGATACTTCGACAATTATAGATTATGTCTACTAGATCAGAGGTCTGATCAACAGCTGAGCAGCATTGGTATCAAGGTCAAGGAGATGATCATCTCGTTCTTCACATCATTCAAGGACTTGGTAAAGAATACAAGCCCTTCAAAACTTCTATTGCTGTTAGGGATACTTATCCCACGTTTGAAGAACTAGTACATATGTTGGTATCAAAAGAGATGAGACTATAGAGTTCAGCTGGTCCAAATTTGACTCTGGAGCAAGTCTTTTTTGCTGGTAGGGGTTGAGGTAGAGAACAAAAGAAGAAGCAACTCTGTTGGACGAGGTCAACAACACGACATACCCAAAGCAAAGGTTATGCAAATACTCATTTTTGCAACTATTGCAAAAAGACGGGTTTGAAAAGAACTGCTTCAAGAAGTAAAATGACATCAAGGTTGATAAGCAACCTCAAAACTTCCATGGGGGATTATCGTTCAGATGGTAGCATGTTAATCATACAACATGTCATGGGTGTTACGACCAAATCCGTTGAGAGTTGGTACATAGACTCTAGTTGCTCAAACTACATGACTGCACAAGGCGAGTGGTCAGCAGCAAAAATCCTATGAAGACTCCAGCAAATTTCTACACTGGTGATGGTACTCACATCCGATACTCATCTCTATCATGTACATATCTCTATTTCATCCTTGAAAATCTCAACTTTAGGAGATGTTCAATAACTAAGAATTTGGTCTCAGTAGGTCAAATTGCTGAATAAGGTTATGAGGTTAAGTTCAACAAGCATGGTTGCTTTGTCCAAACTGAAGACACATTGTAATGACCAAAGAAACTAATGTTGATCTGCTTTTCAAGTTAGATATAACTATACCAAAAACTGATACTGCCATGTTTATAGACAGTTCTCAGATTTTGATTTTACAATTGTGGCACGAGAGGTTCAGACATATGAACTTCTCACTTTTGAAGACTTTGTCAATTTCTAATCTAGTTGTAGATATTTTGAATTTCACAGATGTTATTCTTGTAGAGGTCTATGAAGCTTGTCAATTTGCTAAGCATGTTAGACAACCCTTCTCTCATAAGGGCACTAGAGCTTCTATTGTGTTAGAGCTTATTCACACTGATGTATAGAACTTCTCAAGCGAGTATGTAAAGTTCTCAATACTTTATCTCATCCGTTGACGATTGTGCGAGATTCACTTGGGTTTATTTCTTGAAGGTCAAGTCAGATGTCTTTGCTTTATTTCAGCAATTTAAGAGCCTAGTTGAGAAGCAATTCAAACATAGCATCCTTCATCTATGTTCTGATGGAGGAGGTGAGTTCATTTTTGACCAGTTTGATGCTTTTTGCAACAACATGGCATCAAGAGAGAAGTCCAATGCAGCTATAGTCCTCAGCAAAATGGAGTTGCAGAGTGCAAGAACATGCATATTGTTGAATGCGTTATAGCTTTGCTCAATGAGAAAGCTTTACTGGGCAGAAGCTGTATCCACTGCTGTTATCTTATGAATAGGTCTCCAATTGCTGAAGTTCATAAGAACACACCATTTGAGGTGTTGTACAATCAACAGCAAGATCTAACTTTTATAAGGGTATTTGGTAGCATCTGCTTTGTTCATATACTAGATGAAAGATATAGTAAGTTGGATAAGAAAGCTTGGAAGTGTTTGTTTCTAGGCAGTGCTTCAGATCAAAAGAGATATAGGTGTTATGATCTCATTTCAAAAATGTTGCATGTAAGTAGAGACGTTGTCTTTGACGAAATCAAGTCTTGATTCAAGTCTACATCGACAGTTGTACTACCCTCTATACCTATTGTGTTGATTTTACAACCAATAGTTGCTACTCCATCTACTTCACAATCTATTAGTTCTACTACTGTGTTACATCATGTGAGAACTCCTTGATCTGGACAGGTTGCTCCACCACCTACAATTTGGGTGTTTGCTTGAGCACCTACTCAATCCACTAGCTCTCACCTTATGTTACAACAGATGGCAGCTCAACAACATACTGCACAATCTTTGACTCCAATAGATGATCAGGTTACCACTTCATCTCAACCTGTTAGAGTTGAGATTGCTCCTTCAGCTCAGACATTTGATCTGCAAAGGTCCAATAAGATCAAGTACTATGTACAACGTTTTCTGTGTGAAGGATTTTTGACAGAACATCATGCATACATGGTGAATGTAATACAAAATGTACAAGAACCAAATTCGAGGAGGCGATGCATCAAGCAGAATGGGTGCAAGCCATGGAGGTTGAACTTGCAGCGTTATAACATCAACAAACATGGAAACTTGTTGACTTACCTCTAGTAAGAAAACCATTCGTTCCATGTGGGTTTACAAGGTCAAGAGAATTCTGATGGTTCTGTGTATTAGTGCAAGGTCACCGTTGTGGCCAAGGGTTGTGCACAGCAATATGAAATTGATTTCGATGAGACATTCAGTCATGTAGTCAAGATGACTTCTATTCGTATACTTGTGGCATTGGCTACAAATAGAAGGTGACATCTTCATCAAATGGACTTCACCAATGCTTTTCTTATTGGACATTTGGAGGAGGAGATCTACATGGTGCAACCTCCTGATATGAGGATTCTAGGCATCCGAAGAGAGTCTGTAGACTCAAGAAGTCCTTATATGGACTCAAGTAGGCTCTCAGAGCTTGGAATGTCAAGATCAATTCATTTTTGTTATCTCTTGGTTTTACCTATGCATTTCAGACTCTTCGCTGTATTCTCTATGTTCAGGTCAAGAATTAGTACTACTGGTCATCTATGTTGATGACTTGATTCTCATTGAGATTTGTGAGCATCTCATCAAATGGGTAAAAGATCAACTCAAGAGAGAGCTCAACATGAAAGATCTTGAAAAACTCAAGTACTTCTTGGGCATTGAGTTTGTCAAGAATGATGCTGCGGTATGGCTGTTGCAGAGACAATATTGTCCAGACATGTTGGAGAAGTTCCGGATGATTGTCCCTAAATCAGTCTCTATCCCTCTTGCTGCTAGTGTTAAGCTAAAGGTGGAAGATGGGTGAGTTGCTAGCAGGTCCTTTCATGTATGGACAGATTGTATGTAGCTTGAACTATCTTACTATAACTAGACCAAATTTATTCTATGTTGTCAGTCAGGTCGTACAGGTTTTGAGGAAGTCTCCCCTTGATGCATTTCGACAGATTCTACAATATGTGAAGTTTACACTTCATTTTAGACTTCACTTTTCTTCTGGTAAGCCTCTTGTGTTACAAGACTTTACTAATGCAGATTGGGCTCGGAGAACCCAAGACAAGTGATCTACGTCAAGTTTCACTTTTTGCCTCGGAGATTTTGCGTTAGTTGACAATAAAAAAAGCAAAAAGTAGTTGCTTTGTCTTCTACATGAGCAGAATATAGAGGTGCTACCAATGCTACGTGTGAATCTATTTGACTTCGCATCCTATTGGATGATATGGGTGTTGCACATGGACAACATCAGCATCATTAAACTTGCTTCTAATCTTATTTTCCATGCTAAGATCAAACATATAGAGGTCCATTATCACTTCATCAAGGAGAAAGTATTAGCTGGAGAGATTGATCTTAGGTATTTTCTTATTGATGAGGAAGTTGCTGATATTTTCACCAAGGCCTTGTCTAGAGACAAATTTGAGTATTTCAGATTGTGTTTAGGTGTTAAGGACATAGATTCTAGCTTGAAGGAGAGTGTTGAATACTGTGCAAGCTAACTATGTATTGTAGTCATGGTTTACTCTTTTTGCTAACCTAGTTAGTTAAGGTATGAAGACTTAACCTCAGTTCATCCTTTCTTTGTCTCTTTCTCCTTCTTACTAGGCTAGTTAGTTAAGGTATGAAGACCCAACCTCAGTTCATTCTTTCTTTGTCTCCTTCTCCTTCTTACTAGTAAAGAGAGATTGATGACCCTCGACTCATTCTCTTGTGTGAATTTTCAGACTCTCCATCTCTCTTCAGATTGGGCTTAGGTTATGGCTATCTTGTCATATGAAATGCTAACAGTTTCCTTGAATCTTAACATTCAGAAAATGTATAATCGACTCCAGTTTAAACAATGGATCACATTAGACGTAAACCGAAAGTGAGTCGTAACTTTCAGCTAAAATGCAGTTTAATCTGTTATAAAAGATGAAACTACATTACCGTATTGATAAGCAGATTAACGTATAAGTTGTTACATAAGTTTCGCATAAATCATAGTGCAAAATGTCGAGCAGATCGATTGATAGATGATGTGAAAGAAAGGTTGACGGGGGATGTGAAAGAAAAAACTCTACGCTAAGTTACGGGCGACCATCATAGTACACGAATTGTCTGATATGTTATCTTTGTGATAAGCACTGTAACTTCAATATATGTCATTGTGATAAGCACTCTAACTTGAAGATGCGTCATTGGGATAAGCACTCTTCACTTCAATAAGCGTCGTAAACTAGAAGTTATCTGCAGATGCCGACTAGATATCTACCTAAGGTTGCATGGTCTCTAATAACTCGCTAACTCTCCTCAAAGACTTGGTTGTTTTATGCAATTCAACAAACAGATACATGTCTCTTTTTCTACTTTTTTCTTTCTCATGGCTTTCTCGCGCTCTTTTCTTCTCCTCAAATGTAGCCATACGGTATTCTACATCTACTTTTCTATATTGGACTTTTTCTCTGATACTTTCTTCTTATAAATTCAAAACTTTGACTTTTACACTACGACTGGCTCTATGATGTCGAGATGTCTTATGTGCAAACTGAGCAAGATCTGGGATAGCTCCTCCTCTTGTTTCACCTTGTCCACCTTCTTCTTCCTCTTCTTCATTTACTTCTCTCCTCTGCGTTCAGACTTTCTTCCTCGTAGGTTTGATAACCGCATTGGGAGATATCTATATCTTCGTCTCATCTCTTCACACCGAAACAGTGTATTATTAGTCTTATATCAAGGAAGAGTACTCTCACCTTGAAATTGAGAGTCATAGCTCAAGAGTTCTTCTTCTGATGGTATCCCAAATGAACATAAAGCAATAGGATCAATATTTATTTTACTATCAAAAACAACATTCATTCTGAAATAATGAGTATATTTTTCATTCAATTTTTCCTCTAGTGTCAAACCCTTAAGCACTTCATCTTTCGTAAGACCTCCTCTTGTGATGTCTTGAATTTCTTTAGCTTTCTTGTACGTATCAATGTATCGATCGAATCGTTTCTTCAGTTCTATGTCAATAACAACAAGAAACTCATTCTTCTCTGAAAGCTATGCAGCCATAATTCCGGATGCTGTAGCTTTGCTCAAACACTTTCATGCACCAACTTTTGTCTTTCAACCCGCTCCATGAACTGCTGCAAAATTCTCCTCGTCTTTGATACAGGCAACAATTATTTCATAATCGTCATCATTTAGACGAATACGAGTTATCTTCAAAGAGTCTATCGTTTTTGGAGTCATACCACTCTCGGTTCCTCTTACATTGTTTGTATATGATTTGATCTTGTCATAGCTCTCGCAACTGTTTGTATTCTATTTGAACTTTTCAGATATACCGCTCATTTCGGAATGCATCCTCTCACATGTATCAGTCATCTTTGACAAAAATCGTTCCTCTACTTTCACTACTTCATGCACCTTCGATGCTCCCTTAATTATCCACGACCGTAAGATGTGATCACCTGACAATGTCGGACGTCGAAGCCTCTACTCAATGACCGTCCTCAAGTTATGACAAATATTCTCTTGTCCGTCAGAGAATATATTCTCTTAACTTTGACACCTTCAAATAGCCGGAGGACTGTTCTATCAAACATTGCTGTAGTCTATCAGGAACATCTAAGTTCAAGCACTCTCTCTTTTGTGGGAACTCGGATCGATGCTGTCCATATATGTTTTTAAGGAGATGAAGTTATTTGCGTTCTGGAACTAGAACTGAGAATTATTGGTCACTAATCTTAGTCACCAATACTGAAGATCTCTTTGAATCCTACTAGGAGGAGGAGTATCGCTTCCATATAATTGATAGAAACTATCGAGAAAATGGCTCTTGTCCTCGGATTTTTCACTTCCACAGAAAACTGAAATTCGGAATTTAGCCGGACATGTCAACAGTTTATGCGATATGAGTAGACTAGGATCGCCGAAAATCGCTTAGTTAGAACTGACAGTTCCGAAAAGCTTTCATATTTCCATAGTATCTTGTAAATTCTACCCAGGCCACGGTAATGCTCAAGTTATTGCTATCGTACGAGTGATGATATGTTAAGGGATCTGTCAAGTTCCTGCTAAGTTTAATTGATCATCCTTTCGCTGTGTCGTCATTCCAGTGGCTTCTGGCCATTGCTCCAGTTGAGGGTCATGACTGTCCATGTCCATACTAAGGGTTCGTCCAAGTAAATTACGACTGCAACCGAGAATTGTCATAGAGCAGTTAATTCTCTCATCACTAAATCTGCCGATGAACCAGTATTCTAATTACCTTCTTAAGTTTGTACTTTTGTCTGTTTTCGGTACAGAATAGCAAGACCATGGCTTCAGCCCTCTTGCTGACTGGGTTAAGATCCTTGGAAGAAGATGACATCTCCATACCATTTTCACAATTCGAATCTTGCAATACGTTTGGAAAGGTGTATTGCAGAGATGAATATTCAGTTTAATTTGCAAAGAGGGCTTGCATATTCAGCAACGAGAATATCGTTTGACTTCAAAACTCTAGAAGCTGCCTTCGAGGTGTACATTTAGGTGAAAGCATGAACTCGCCTCAGTGTTTTAAAGGGAAAAAACGCTATAGAACTAGAGACTCGACTCTTGCTTCGGTTATAATTGTAATCAGTATGGACAGACATTCAGGATGCATGAAGCGCTGGTGGGATAAGGTTGATTGTCCTGTTATGAGAGGTTTTTGAAACATACGTTGCGTTTGTAAGTTTCCGTATGGTGGTGTCCTATTATGAGAGGTTTTTGAAACGTACGTTGCATTTGTAAGTGCGTTTGTGTTTTCCGTTGATAAAAACATTACAATCGTGAGTGAAACGCAGTGCGATTGGATCAAGGTGTTTCAGTACTTCACTTTGCGGTTTTATTTGCTCAAGCACTTTGGAAAAAAATTGCAGAATGGCTTTTGACCCAAAGATAAAAAATATTTTGCAGACAAATTTTCTATAGTTAACTTTTATGAATATTTGGATTTATCTCAAATTGTTAAGTGATAGTTGGACTTGAATTCTGAGAAAATGTTACATAACCCATAAAGAAAATGTGGACCCACACTATGTAGAAACTACAAGTGCGACACTTTACTAACAAAAACTATTAATATGATCCACATAGTAAGTTTATTCACCTTCTTTCATCTTCAGATAGAAAAGATGATACAAGAGTAGGTAAGAAATTTGGTAAGAAATTTAGAACGATAACTAGGTAATCCAACCGAACTTCACTTTTAAAATAAAACACAAGAACACACTATCTATCTATTCATCGTATTGAGGGAGTATTGAGGGAGTTCCTTCGGGTTGGTCACCAGTTGTATAGTAAAACTTTCGTGGCCAGTTTCAGAAATTAAGGAGAAGTAGAATCCATGATAAACTCAAAATTTATGACAGAGAATGCAGCTTTATTTTCGTTGAAATATTAAGATTCTACACCATCATAATAGGCGTGCATGGATCATATAAAGAAATATAATAGGTTCTCTCAATCTCACTGTGGATTATTATGGGTCATATCCGTTGTAGCAATCTAGTCTAAATAAGGTAAAACGACCCAAGCATATTTATTCTAATAGTGTGATTTTCACCTTCTCCACTAAATCTTAAGTACTACAAATTGTAGTTAAAATTTCATTGCGTGTATAAAGCGAAGAATATTTTCTTTTCTCTTTTCCTCTCCGTGTACTTTAGATTAAGGAACAAGTTACTGTTTTGTTCTAGATAATTTTCATATTTATGCATATGATAACACATGCTATTTGACTCTTCAGTGATTTCTCTTTTCCTCTAACACTAGATAGATCGATCCCATTACATTTCTTTTATCTAATAAGCAGAATGATATCAATGTCAAAACTTAATTTGTTATCCATTTCTTCATAAAAAAATTCAATAGTGTATAATGTCATGATTACACTACCACATGTTCAAATGAGTAACTCTTTCTTTGCACAAGTAGGTCAAAACGTCATAGTGCCACAACTTCTTCACTAATAGATGACAAGGTCATATGAATGTCTAGTCTAATTGGTCCATCATCTTTTTCTCTCTAGACTCTTATTCCTCAAAAGGATACATAACATATGTCTAATAGATATTTTCGTTTTACATTATCTTAGTATAATGGAATGGATTTAAAAATCCTGGCATGTCGCGGTTTACATTGTTATCGATGAATGTTGACCTCACCAAATGTTTACGGCATCACTAGATGCTACACTCGCGATAGAGAACTCCAAGCCTTATTCTCCTTTTCTATAACGGTTACTTTTGGTGAAAAATTACCTTTTGTTTCCTTGTGACGCTGTGAGACGTACCTCACGTCACTCGAAGCAACAATAGAGACATCCACGTCTTATTCTACTTTCTTGTAACAGTTACTCTTGACAAAACATCTCATTTTGTCTCCTAGTGACATTCATGGGAGTTCTCTAGCATAACTCGATGTAGCACTAGAGACCTCCATGTCTTATTCCTCTTATTCTGTAACCCTTGATCAATATGCATGCAAGATGTTGTTGTTATCAGAAAATGATATAAACATTAAGTGGATTTTTTGTATCAAACTGAAAAATTCAAAGTATTTCTAAATGTTAAATGATAGCTAACATGAACAAGCAAAAAGATCAAAAAATAACCTACAAAGAGAATGGTAACCAACGTGCTCCTTAACGACGTACACATATCCAAGCATATCCAAGGAGTATGCGAGGAATGATCCAAAACAAATCATAATGTGATTCTCTTTGCTCTTTAATTTATTACCTAACCTTTCCTAATGGGAGTCTTAAATAATAAATTAATTCTTTGTATATTGACAAAGATTAATTTTATATTTTAAGATCGGAGATATCTATGCAAGGAAACACAAATGCTTGTGTAACCCTTGATGAAATACCTCCTTTGTCTCCTTGTGAGATTATGAATACTTGGAGAAGTTTGAGAGACGTCTCTTTCTAAGGGGTATCGTTAATGGAGGACAGATGATCAATCCGTCCTGATTGAAGATATTGGACTTCTCATAAGCCACTCAATAAAAATTCAACCATCACAGTTACGTCTCTACTTTTGAGAGAATGTTTTTACATTACGGAACCATTATCATCCTCACGTACTTGATAGTAACAAATGAAGAAGGATGAGCCAAGGGAAGCTCAAGCTAGCTAAATCACCCTAATCAATCAATGTAATAATGCAACATGGGCTATACAAAATTACGAAGCCTTTGGTTGCTCTTGCTTAGCATGATTCATTATTTATGTGTATTAGGATAATGCGTTAGGGTCCTTCAATCTTCACCCCTAGCAATTTTGTTTTGGTTTATTTGACTTTTTACGTAGTTGGTGTAAATATTTACATTTCATCTCTAGAGATGATACTCTAAGTTTATGAAAGTTACTAGATTGCGTTACATTGTTTACAACAAAAGATTGTATGGTCTTTTTGGTGGTAGTAGCTAAGGCTTATGCTTGAAGCAAGAATAATTATACACGAATGAGATTGCATTAGCATAGGTTTGGTGAAAATTTGAGTTCTAGGAAGTTGTTGTTGGCTTCATGAACATATTAGACTTAAAAATAGGATTCTCTTTGATAGATTCTTGTTCGCTGCATGACGATGGCCATATCATAAGTCTACATACCTATTAATGTGGGACTATGGAGCGTAATTACAATGATATAATCTTTACAAATTTCAGATAATTTAATGTAACTTCCAGTTTTGAAATGTCTGCTCAAGCTTAATGATAAGATAGCAAGGACTTCCCAAGACCCTTTCAAGTTAGGTTTTGGAATTTTCTAACCGCTAGCTATCTTCATAGATCTCTCGCACTTAGTCTAGATACAGTGGAGAAATATATGATATGGTACTATATTCACTATATATTTAGGATTCAATTGGATCATACATCGATTGACTGCAAGTTGACGTTTACACATTACACGATACGTATAAAGAACGTATATCAGACTATATATATGGGTTGAGTTACGCTATATAAGGAGGTTTACTGTTATTGTTGGTACGTATACCATGGGGCTGAATTTTGGAAGATGTGTATCATATCTTTGGAATATGCGTTTAACTATTGTGCCTTTTAACATAGGAAGGAAACTCTTATCAGATCTTAACATCTTCAGATCCAAAGGATACTGTCCGTTGGATCTGAAGATAAATATCCTGTTCCACAAGAAGTGATAATATTATTCACGTTCATCAAGTTACATGAACATGTACAGTACGAAGTTCACATCTGAGTGTTCAGTTAAATGGTAGACTAAGTTGAGCAGACTATTCTGTATTCATCAATTACCTGTACCATGTATCACTTTTTCCACACCAAGTCTTCATGAAGAAGAATGATCATACCATATTCCAGTCCTTGAACTTAGTGTATGACAGTCACCATGATATTCAAGACTTAGTGTATATCAATATTGTACTAAGTCATGAGAACAAAATACTTCAGATTTATTTAGGAAGGGGATTTTATTTATTTGGTCTTCCATGTTAAATATATAAAAATTTGTCTCAAGAATAGTACATGCTTTCACCAAGTTCATATATATCAAATTCAGTTAATTTCAGTATCACGAGTTAAAGATCTGAATCCAAGGTTTGTTTAGGGTTTAGAGTTTACACAACTTAGGGGTTACATTTGTTACAGACAATGGAGTATCTAGCTTATGATCATGTCACTAAGCAACTGATTCAAGAATGGTCATGTAAGATGACAGGAGGTGATATCAACGGTTGGAAAAGTTCCTCTGCTAACTCCCATCCAGGGTTTGTGTTTAACCGGACACTCCTCGTGCAGTTAGGCACACCAGTTACAATTAGGCGATCGTGAGTACCACATTCAAAAGTTGGAGGAGCCTCCCTTTCGACCCATTCGCATACAGGTTTTGAGGAGCCTCCGGATCCCCATCACGCTCGCAGGAGGAAGTGGTCGTATGTTTTTAACGGGAACTCTACCGATACGAGATTCTGCAACTCTGAGCTTGATTATTCTGGTGAGTGAGGTATCAGACACCACAACATCACTCGGCATTCGGAAGCTTTTGTATGACTTGTATCTCCACTTTTTAGGCCGGAAAATCAGCAGTCGATAAACCTGTCATATTTTGATTTTGATATTCTACTTTTCTCCGAAAAGTTGGGGGCGTGGTACTCTTTGTCTTTATGTGAAATGCGTTAACGTTTATCCTTCGTATGCAACATTTCTCGTACAAAAAATGGTGACCACTTTCACCAAGAAGTTTGTAGGGCAATACCATTCGACTCTCATGCATTTATTGAAACGGTAGAAGTTGACATCGTGTGCTAAACATCGTGTTTTAACTTACTCACTTAGAGGTATTGTTCCTTTCGTTTGATATTAACCTTCAATTGAAGATCCATGTCGTGGTTTTCATTTGAAACTTACTCCTCGTTTGATCAAGTATCGTGGCCGTCGAGTCACTTGACATTGATTTCATTTGAAACTTGCTCCTCGTTTAATCAAGTATCGTGGCCATCGAGTCACTTGACAATGTGACTTCACTTGGCATGACAGATTTGGGAAGCTATCTTTGAAGCAGACATCGATCAACAAGATGGCAGGTCGTAAACAATCTCAGACTCTGAGAAAAAAGTCGGTCTCCAAGTCCCAGAAAGCTGGACTGCAATTTCCCGTGGGTCGATTGGCTCGATTCCTGAAAAAAGGACGATACGCCAAACGCATTGGATCTGGTGCTCCTGTTTATCTAGCAGCGGTTCTAGAGTATCTAGCTGCTGAGGTGAGTTTCACTGCTAGTGGCTATGTTACACGTATTGTTCGGACAGAGGTTGGTCTTCAGTTGTATGGTGAAGTGAAACCTCGTGACAATCATCCAGTTGAAATATGTACGTCTACCTACGCAGGATATATTTAAATGCGTATATTTAGTCTCCGTTTGCATGGGGATAGTTTTCTTTAACTTTGCTTAAGCTAGTATATAATTGTATGAGTACTATATATATGATCATGAGATGAGAACGAGTTTCTTTAAATTTTTAGCAAAACTGATCAGATGATAGAAACTAATGCAGTTGAAAGTAGCCGCATTAGTGGTATTAACTGTTACATGGGAAATCTAACAGCTCACTCGGAGTTTGTACTCAAGGGACCGTTCGATAGGGTCATCCCTCCAGTTAGAGTATATTCTCAAGTATCGGGTTAGGTTATTAAATTAGAGTATTTAACGATTACTTCTTTCTAACCAGCTCTGGCTCCCAGCCGTAACTGTTACAGTTTTATTAGGGTATTATGGTGTCACCTGTCCTAGATAGAATTCAACCAACTGCAAACTGAGTAAGCTAAGGAGCCTTAACTAATAGGTCTAGATGATAGAAATGTATGTCATTAACATAAAAGTTCTTTTGAGTCTTATAGACATTATTACTGTTTAACTCGGAAGAACTGTGAGTGATATATAAGTATATATGTATAAGAATGCAACATGTAAAATATATTCTTTACAAGACTTTTGAAATCAGACTTTTGAATGATCGTATTTGCAAAGCACTGCTTCGAATAGGTTTATGGTCAGATCTCGTTGTAATCACTTCTTTTACGCCATAAACAGTGTGTTGTAAGAAAATAAAGCTTAGTAGTCCGCAGTATATCAGACCACACTGTTCACTCTGATACTGCTAACGTTGAGGACGTGAGGAGTTTGGGAACACGGTGATTCCGATATCAGTTACAGTTTTCTGGAACCACACCCCTTAACGCATGTTGCCGTCAGATTTGAATGAACTTTTTGATGTAACCAGATAGGAGTACCTCTGCGAGGTAACCGTTTTTAGATGTACCCTGTAACAGCTTTTAGGTCTGGACGTAAGAAGCCTGTTGCGAAGAGTCTCCTTTTCTCATCACCGTTCGAAACGTTTTAATCGGACGATAGTGCAGTTACTGGCGGCTTTGACGCTTGAGGCTTATGGGCTTTAACCCTAATCCCATGTTGAGGTGAAGATAAATAGTTGCAGATGTGACCTTATTTCTATTTGTGTTTCGTTACTACACGATTACCAGACTTGCTCGGTGTTTGCTTACGATCCTTATTTGCTTCAAACTTTGGGCTGTTTATCTTTAGTGGACTTGCTGTCCAAGGAAAACTGATGTCTGACATCGATTGGAAGTGCTCACTGATCATGAAAGCTTTTTTAAACTTCAAGCTACTCGTCTTTGGTGGATTTGTTTCCTTGATTTGTTTTCTGCTTTCTTGTACTGAGGCTTGCCTCTAGGAGATTTCTTTGTTGACGTAAGTTTTTTACTTACTTCATGAGATAGGTTCATCCTTCTTCGAGACACCTTCATTGTTAACTTATTTCGCAGGGAAACTGGATGGATGTTGGGAACACCGCCTTGCGATATAGTTAACAAGACAGAAAGAAAACATCCTCGCGATATAGTTGTCATTCACTTTTCTGATGATCATAACCGAAAGTTTTGAGCAGCTTGACATGGAGTTCCCCCATCTAGGGTATGAACGTTTCTTGTATATGACAGGCAATGGAATATTTAGTTCTTTTCATTCTTCCCTTGCAGAACTGATCTTGATCTGTCAATGCAATGTTCTGTCTCAACAGAAAGTTTTCCTAATTCTCACTTACTGTATATGTGCTAATACTGCAGGTGCTCGAGCTCGCAGGCAATGCTTGCAGGGACAACAAGAAGACGAGAATCATCCCAAGGCACATACAGCTTGCCGTCCGCAATGATGAGGAGCTGGGGAGGCTTCTGGCGGATGTGACTATATCGCGAGGTGGTGTTCTGCCGAACATTCACCCAATTCTTCTTCCGAAAAAGTCAGCGACAAAGGTGGTCGAGGAGAAAGTTGAAACCATGTCAGAGCTGAGTAAAGAACCTTCGTCCGAAAAGAAATCGCTTAGAGGGAAGCACGGATCTAAGAAATCAGTCAACAAATCCACTGAAGGTAAATAGCTTAAAGTAGGAAGAGGTTGTCATGATTAGTGAGCACTTCCGATCGGTGCCACACATCAGTTTTCTTATCCTTTGCATTGTTTGAGTAACATCTTGCTGTTATCTCAATGATGGGTGTAACCAAACGTAAACTCGTAACTCAAAGGCATCTCTGCTTGAACCAAGACTGTGAGATGAAGCCATGGCAGAAACTTTGTTTTATGCATTAAATTTTTGCCAAGGCATCATTGAGCAGTTCCCGAGAAGAATCCTGGATTTCTAGTTGAGAATGATAGATAGCTTACTGCAGCTATTGATTCTGTGTTGGTAAGAGCTCGAGCAGGATATGTATGATCATGAGAGAGTCTGAACTTATAGAGTATTTCACCATGTGGAACTTGAGGTCCATGAGATCGAGGTGATCTATTATATTAGGTGGAAACTCTGCTATCCTACAAAGGTTCGTTAACACCCGGCCCTGTAATCACTTCACTTCCTTCTCATGAGGACTTCATGAGGTAATTGTCATACGTTCTCTTAATTGTGGCTAATTCATAACTGAGGCATGATTGTAGATATGATTTTCCAGGAAGTTTACCCTGTTACTGTGCTTCCAAGCATTTCCCTCTTATCCGATGTGAAATTCACTACCTGGTGTCACTGCCTGCCTGCCTGGTTCAATATGCCAATTAATGCATTGACCTGGGGCTTGGAAACTTGAAAGGCTTGATGTCACTTCTACTCTTATACGCATGCGCAAACTTTACTTCTGTTATGATAGCCTAAACTTTACTTCTTTTATGATATTAGGCTAGAATGTCTTGATCGTATTTGAAGTTTCAAAGTAGATGATGATTCGACTGCTCCGATCCACTCACGTACTTTCAAGATGTAGACAACAACTTTTGGTAACGAAAGGGATCAACAACTCATTTACAGTCCAATTTAGCGTACGTTCTCTTTTCTAGTGCTATCTCACAAACTTGCATGAGAAGGCAACTGCACATGTACATACACAGATCACAGTCTTTACTGTATGCGTGTGTACTTGGGTCGGTTGGAATCCTTCGGTCGAATTCGGATCCGGACTTCGAGTTTGTTGGCAGAATGTTCTGCTTCTCGAGCTCACAGTTTGTAACAAACTTGTTTCATGTACAAGCTCTATAGCTTCTACATGAATCTGACTTGAAGCTGCCAATAGTCGGCCTGCTGCGCAAGCTTCAGGAGGCGTTTGATGGTGAGACACTAATATTTCGCAGGCCTTGGGCGTTGTAATTTTCCATGTATCATTTCTCAGAAGGCTTAGCGTTGAAAGATGATATGTGTAGTCCTAACTTGTAGGTCCTTATAATTAATGGAAGAAGGCTAGCGTGAGGGGAGACTTATTCCCAACTGACTGATACATGTACTGGCCGGACCAGACAGCACAAGTTGCGAACTCACGGTTTTGAGCAATCTAACTCAAATGTCTCTCACTAGCTAGACAATCAGAGAAATCAGGCTGCAAACATTAAAGTCTCAAGGCGCCCGTCAAAACTTGTGACATCTGGTGGCAAAGTTTTCAAGGCTACACTGCACACTACGTACACGTACCTACGCGATGTTAATTAACGTTAGAGTGTTCAGCGTACTCTGCTGGTTAAGAGATCAAGTGCTGTGAGACCGACGATGGCATGACATGTCCAGTCCTCTCGATGTTAATTAACGTTGGAGTGTTCAGCGTACTCTGCTGGTTAAGAGATCAAGTGCTGTGAGACCGACGATGGCATGACATGTCCAGTCCTCTCGATCGTCGCTTTGCCCAGGCTTCCAGTTGCAGGATAAAATTTCAAGAAGGTGTTCTGAGGTCTATATCAGAGTCAGTGAAAATTTGGGAAGAACAGTCTTCTGTCCGAACATTCTTTCATTTTGATGCACTCCGATTTCCGCCGGGAAGTTCAGGTCCTCATGGGTGACTGAAGAATTCCTTCCAAGATTATGAAAACATGATATGAAATAATGCCCGGCCGCTGGAGCTCGAGGCGGCGAGAGCATCTGCGTGACGTTAAATGCTTAAGCATTGAAAATCAAGATAACGGCAATCAGAAACCCGGCTGTGCTTCTTCGAACAATCAAGTGGGATCCGGAGTTCCTTAGTTCTGCACGACATAAGCATGCAGCGCTCGTAGGCCCCTGGCTTCCAGAACTCTTCAAGTTGATGAAATGGTCACGATATTAACGATATTATCATGATTCTCCGGAGCTAGCGCTGAAGCTAGCCTTGATCACTATATATTTTCCTATGAAGCACGGGAGTCCCAGATTCATGAGAACCTGCGATCTGAATGCAGAACTATATCTGAAGTTTTGAGCATGGATACTCCATGATCCGTACCAAGATGGAGATATCGTAGATCGTTAAGTGGCTTCACACTGTATCCAAAATTTTATTCAGTATGATCAAAATATTATATTCTCTTACCAGTGCAATAAACCTGCTAGCTGTCGCGCGATCAAATTAAATTAACCCAACCTTCTACAGGTTCGATCCGCTTCACCAGAAACGGAAACTAACAACGTATTCGAGCCTGCAGGACTTCTTACAGAGACGGGAACATCGCATTTGGTAAACTCAAACTAAATGAAGTCACTCAAATCTGAGCATGCGCATGCCTTTACAACGTCGACGTATCTTTCAGTTTGCTAGTTAACAAGCTCTAAGCATTGAAGTATATGATGGAGTCCCTACCATGATCCCTGCTCGACAGGTATGTCTTGCAGTCAAGCTCCCTTCTGGCTTTGCACTCGAAGGCCTCCAGCCATGATGCACATAATTTGCCATGTCTGCCACTACCATGTGTGCCTTACTAACTGTCACTGTCAGTAGTCGGTTTTTGTAGAGTAAAACCTACGGTAGTTTCTCCTAATCCAGATCTAGAGATAGTGATGTTCATTAGCAGCATCCTGACTACTTACGGTAGTACTTAGTCCACTTCTGAATATTAGCCCCGGCCCAAGCACGTTGCAGTTCTCAGAGTTTTACATGGTCTTGGATTTGCTTGCAATCGACATCCATCAGGTCAGCGCACAAGTTACCTCTTCGCCGGCCATCCCTGAGGCCTGAAGTAAAAGTGGTTTTCCCACAATCTTCGCAAAACAAGGTTTAAGCACCAATAGACCATCACACCTTTGGAACAAATGATCTTCTGAATCAGCTTTTCTGTCTGTTTCCTAATTAGCTCAGAGGACAGGTCTGTATATTTGAAGAAGAACTCCAATATCACTGACCTTACTGAGCATGTATTAAGCTATGGGAGCCCTTCTTCGAGCTCTGTCGGTCGACAAGTTGTCAACAGCACCAACTTGAAGATTTCTTCCACTGGCAGCAGGAAGATGGAGCTGTTCGTTATCGACCTACTTCCTTGTCCTACTTATCGACCGTATTCTGTTAATCCTCCACCGGCAACAGAATCGGCCATTCCTCGAAGAATCTTTTGTTGTCAAAAGACTGGCCATAGTCGACCATTGTCTGGACTCGACTGACTATAATCAATATTTTTGCTTTCTTCAAGCAGCTATAAACCAGAAATACTAGTTCGAGCTCGTAAGCACTCTTGAATTTGAGGTAACACAAGAAAGTTAACGTTGTACACGGTGCTAATTTAAATTAATCTCCACCGGCTGCAGATCGACGACCCTCCCATAAGGTTACTGTCGATAGACATTTTCAGAAAGCTGGACCAGCACGACTGTTTCATGATCACCTTCTTTAAACCCCCAGTATACTAGCTATAAAAGCATCAAAAGGAAAGCTCCCCATTACTTGAGGTTGACTAAAATGTTCTTCTCTTTTGTCCCCAAAACCATATAAACTTCATTACCAGATTCTCAATCAATGCTAAGTAGTTTGTTAAGAAATTAATTCCAAAGTGTAGATTATTGGATCCGCGGAGCTTTGATTTAAGTCCATGTTTCATATATATATATTCATATATTCTATCCTGAGACTCGTGTGAAAGTATCACCAGAAACATGTACAGCTTAACGGTTATATTTACCCTTTTGAACCTGCAAACTGAGGTCTTCTGGGTTACCAGGAGCACTTATAGTCATACCGGGGCGGGGTTTAACTGAAACAGTTACTTACTGTGCAGCACTTTGCATGGCGACCCATTATAAGATTAATTAATCATAGGCATTGTAGCTTTCCTGTAAAGTCCATCCAGTGCGCACATTGATGCCGGAGACAGTCCAGCCAAACCTGCTAGCTGGGTAGCAAGATATCATCACTTCTTGTAGTGAGCCATGGTAATAAATTTCCTTTGCTTCTCGCGCAAGTGAAATAATTTTTTAGAATTCATGAGCTAGGCCTCCCCCTATCCTCAAAGTTGTTGCGCTAATCAGATAAAGACAGCAACTTATTATAGTCCAACTAATAGCGCGTGTCAAAACTAAACAATTAATTCTCTAACGTGAAGAAAAAGAAGTCCCTAGTTTGTCAAAGGACAGTTTTGTCCAGTAGAGCCGTGTATCGTTTAGAGTGGTGTCTTTGAATCACTCTAAGTTTTTGATATTTTGAATTTCTAAAAATTATATAAATTCTCTGTTAATTCTCTACTTTCTTATAATCGTACTTAACTTGCCAACGGGTGCAACATAAGTACTATTTGAATAAAAAATCAATTAGAGACTGTCCCATTCGTAACTCGCTGCATGGACGAATCTTTCTCAAAAGTTCCAGCTTTTACACTCCCTAATATATTGGTCTATGGAACTATAATATGCACTAGAAACAGTTAAACCCTAAGTCTGTGATGCAGGAATCAGCTGGTCATTCCAGCCATGTTCTTGTAAAGAATCAATTGGCTTTGCTGCTTCTGCTCTTTGGCTGATTTTAGGTTAAAAACATTCGTTTTCGGGGGAGGTATGGTGTGGAGACAATGATAATAGGTCCTCCATCACGATCTCGAATGAAAGAATCTTCAAAAACCAAAAATACCAAATCATTTAACTTTTGAGTGCTTCAATTTCAATAAAAAAAAAGGCCAAATCAAATTATCAGAAGATGTAAGAAGTGTATCTAGATATCGTTGTTCTTTCTTAAAAAGCCACCATATTTGTAGCAAATAATGCATATCCCGAATGCAGGATAGCGAGGAGCTCGCTCTAGCGAGCGTGATCTCACTCCTCACTGGACGGCTGGCTCAAAGACAGTGTCTGACTCTTTGTCTTGTGGTGTTATTTATACTTTGATCAATTATCGATACTTTTAGGTCAAGATCAGTAACTGCATCATATAATAAGATGAAATGTTCAAATTTATGACACAGTACAACGTGGTAGTACTCTCTCACGGGAAAAGGTGACAAAATATATTAATTTATCAACCAACACATTTTAGTCTTCACCACATATCTTTGTTCTACTTGCAATAATTATAATCAACCGCTAACGACAAAATTCATTGAAATTTCATGCTTGAATAATGTTGTTGAGTTCATGTGAACTCAGGAATATATTCTTCTATATGTGCTTGCATTCGTTTTATTTGTTAATCTTGAAAGGTAAAATAATGCCTAAACAGTCAACTTAGAGATCTCCATTCATGAGTGATAAACTAGATACTGCAGTGAGTACGTATATGTCACTCGTCTAGCTAAGACTAATTGTTGCTAACATTAGAACTACAATATTAAATCTTGGCATATATAGCAGTTTTCAGTGTTCCGATAAATGTTGTCTGCTCAGTTTGCAGTTAATACGTTCTAGGCTTAATTATAGCCTTTGCGATTCATCTCTCCATCACTCCATGTGGCGATAAGCCCTCCACTGTTTCCTACTCTTTCTCTTTTGTAACTCTTTGTGAAGAATCTCTTCTGTCTCCTTGTGACAATATGAAAAGGACGCTAATGAGACATAATTCAGCGGAACGATTGATACCCCATGTCTTATTCCTCCTTTTTATGTAATTATAACTCCTCTGATGAAAAGAGTTTAAATCTCCTCTTTAGGAGAAGTTGGCTCAAACCAAATCACCACAATCAATCATTGATAATAGTGCAAGTCTGCAAGATGAAAATATATAAGGAAGCACTTGGCAGCTCTTGCTCCTCATAATTCATCGTCTTTTGTGCCACGGATGCTCTGCCATCTTTGAGGTAACCGAGGGCTGATGGCAGAAAAGCATAGGGAGTAAAGTTCTTTCAATTCAATTTCACAGCTTCCGCTGAAAACTCTTACATAACATCTCTTATTTAAGTACACACTCTACTCTGTAAGGTAACTTCTGCCAACTTTTCATGAAATGTAAATGAACAAAATATATGAAAAAATAGGCAGTAAAATTAAAAATGGAAAAAGTTTAATACTTATAGGTGTGAATTGTACCTTTGAGAACGTTGCAGATATTTAGAGCAGAAACTCTTACACAAGAGTCAAGACTTAGTAATCTATTGGAAATGCTTGAATGCGTTGTAAACTGTAGAATGCGAACAATGCTGCTGACGGTAATTGTGCAAACTTGATCATATCAACAGTCCGCTAAAAGTTAATTTGGGAGCTTTGCTCGCATCGAGTTCTCACAGAAGCTATCGTGTGAAGCTCGAAGCATGCAGCTTTATATAATAACATAATGTTGAGAATCCGACATTCGGCTGAGAGGCGGAGGCAGCTCGTAACGGATCACTAATGACCCGTACTCTTATCTAGCGATGATCACTCCGCAACTGGATGAACGTTTGAACAACATTACTTGAACCTTCAGATCAAACAATATATTCTACGATATTTGACCCTTCAAACACTATCACAGTTGTTGAAAACACACAAAAACTCCTCTCTAGCTTAAGATAATAGTCTAACTAGTGAAATAAGTCATTTAAGCTATCTGAAGATCAAAGTTAAACGATCACATTTTGAACTCATATTAGAAGAGTGATACGTTACAACCAGGCTCCGTCTCTCAGCAATGCTTGAAATCACATTTCCAACGTACAAGGTTAAAGCTGCTTTCATCGATCATGCTACATCTTGTAAGAATTCAAGCTCTTGTACAGATTCGGCACATTCAAGCTAATCTCTTAGCGTAAAGCTGCAATCAAGCTTAGAACTGCACACAATCAAGCTTTCGGTAGCACTGTAAGCATTCTGCAATCATTATGGCGCGCAACAGAGGCAAGGGAAACAAATCGCATCACAGAAGTCAAGTTGATTTATGGGAGCTTGCAGTCTGCAGCATGAAAGCACCCTAAGTCTCCAGAAGACGAGAACGCACCGACAAGTGCTTTCTCTAATAATCATTAGCATTTCCGAGCCTGACTGAGCTGACTAACTGTTCTTTCTTTGTTCTTTTTCTCAGCAGACGCAAGAAAGGAGAAGAAATTGCGATGTCGTAAGGATACCCGCTACTTGGGAGGAATTTATGAAGTCTTCTGTTACTGTATCAATTTACTTTACCAGTTTAGTTTATAATATCAATTTTCTTGTATCATTGAATGGTTTCTGTTTTAGTTTTCCTGTACTTGTTTTCCTCTAACAGTTTTTATGAATGGATGTAAGCAGGCTACGGCAGTAAGCATCCTTTCCTCACAGCAGATTACTTTTAATAGGAAGTTAGTGAAGTTTCTTCCGGCTCTGACATCAGCTGACACTTGGGGCTTATGGGTTTAAACCTTAATCCCGTTCACGTTTATAAGGAGTCAGGATTGAGACTCCTTCCATATGCCCAGTGCTTGCATTTGCTTCAGTAAACTTGATGTTTAAATTTTTATTTCTTGTTTTACCTCCGGGTATTACTTCGAAGTTAGAGTTTTTATACTTGCTTCTGAGATGAGTTCATCCTAGCTTATCCTGGACCAACTTCGTTGTGGATTTGTTTAGGCTAAAAAACTGGATGCCATTGGATGTTGGAAAGAACACCACCTCCCGATATAGTTAACAAAACACAAGAGAAAACATCCTTGTCATTCATTTTTCTGCAGATCATAACAATTTCAAACAGCTTGACCTCGGGTCTCCGACTAAGGTATGAATATTTCTTGTATATGACATGCAATGAAATTTTCAGTTCTTTTTGTTCTTCTCTTGCAGAAATGACCTTGATCTGCTAATACTTGCATTTGTTCTCAAAAGTACTATCCGATCTTCTCTCATTCTGTACAGGTGGTAATGCTGCAGGGACAAGAAGAAGAGAATTGTCCCAAAATACTGAATATTTAGTGGGAAGTCCTTCCCTGAGAACAACTTGCAATTGTGCAAAGCAACGAGTTACTCACATCATATGTAGCACTCTTCTGGAAAATAAATCATATTCATTTTTCCCTATCTAGAGAATCCATACCAGCGGGAGTGGATCGTGGAGAGCATGAAAGCTAAGAAGCTAGCTCTCCTTATATCTTACGTCTTATCCCGGTAACTTCTACGACTTTTCTGGGTCAATATGCCCAAAACGACTAGTGTTTTGTGTAAGGTCAGACTGGTGTAAACAAGTTGTCAGAGCTTTGTCTCTCACTTACACTAAGTGGTCCCGAATTGCACTGATGTTATAGTAGCAGTGGCTCGTCTAAGACCCGTAGTGCTCATTTTATACCGAAATCAATATGTAGGAGATAATCACCAACTTGAACACAGTTGCATATATATGCTCATCCCGGTACCAGTCAACAAACATTGCTGCTAGAGTGGCTAGTTTGAAGATGTTTCTAAGTCTACAAAAGCGGTTATTGCTGAGGATTCAAGTTAGTCTTAAAGGAAAAGGAAGATAGCATAACTTGGTTCATTGGTTCAGATTGAAGTTGGAGGGTTCAGTACGTTCGGATGGTGGGCTTGTCTACCAAGTAAAATCTTTGGGTGCAATTGACGGAGGTGATAGCGTGTTCCTTGAAGGAGCTGAGGGAGAAATTCTTACCATCTATGTGCTTTGACCTTTCCTCTACCTTTGGAATGTAAGGCCCAGGAATAGATTATAAATGAGTCTAAAATGGATTACACTGCTAGGGAAGTTTCTTGTGATAGCCATGGTTTACAAATTGAAGAGGACGTTAGCGGAAGCTTTGCAGTGGAGAGTCGAGTCGCTTCAACGTTACATCAGTAAGTCATGTGAGCTAGGGCCTCTTTACTTGAGGAGGTTGCACAGTTAGCTAGAAATAGTTATTTTCTCAAAGTTTTTTTCTTTCTCCGCCTTGTGTTTAGAGGATGTGAGCTAAAGAGAACTGACCATGAGTAATGACCCAGTCACTCATTTGCACAGATACGTTAATGCAGCACAGTTATCATGTTCAACGCAACAATGTCTTCAGTTCATACGGCAAAGACTGTCGAGCCGAAGGCTGTTTCGGGGCAATTTGTACATGTCAATCGAGCTTTGGCAATTGGTTCCTGATCAACGATACATATTATATGAAGAACTTTTTCAAACCAAGTTATAGCTATATCTTGATCTACTTCGTTGTACATTTCTCTGGGGATGTACTGTAGGCTTTTTAAGAGTTTTAGGTCCACAGTTGGGTATCGATGACCGTCTGAAAGGAGTCCAGACTTCACTTCACAGGAACCTGGCGAACTCTATATCAGTCTCCAGCCGGCGGGTTTGGACAGGATGGAGGGTACAGTTGAAGAGTAAAGATCGTGAACTGATGGAGGCTAATTCGAGCTCTGCCGAGAAACCCATGAATCAGATTATTCATCTCTAGTTCTAGAGACATGGTTCGAATCAGAAAGTTGTCTTTCTCTTCGATCACTAATCCCAGTAACATTAGGTGGCGAAGGAGCTACCTAGCTATAAGTTGACAAGAACGAATGCTGTCCAGGATCTACCTGGAGTGGGGACACTTCCTTTGTATCTTCCATCTCCGCAGTCCCCTTTTGAGTATAATTCAGCAAGTATTCAGTATCTTCAGTAAAATTTACGGTGATGATCATGAAAGACTTGAATCCAGTTATATATATGCATGTAATATAACTGGCTTCAAGTCTTTCATCAGCGTAGACTTTTACAACATCATGCATGGGTACGTGCTCCATAGTCTCCACGAAGGTCTGTTAAGACTAGCAAGGATAAGGCTGCTCCGGTAGACAATGATAATGGACATAAAATATTCAGTACATTAAATGCAACGATGCTTCTGCCCCAGCTAGACTGAGAACGAAGATCCTCTGATATGAATATCGATCGATCATAACGCGCGTAGGTGATCTCCGAGAAGCCGCATAGGAAATTGTGCGCTACCGCCTGTACCAAAATTGATAAGTCAACAACCAAAATGAACCCAAAACTTGCTGGGATGATCATTTGCATTTTTCGGTATCCTGACTGACCTGACTGGTATACAGCTCTTTCTTTCTTTTCCTTCAGCACCGCTTGGACATGAAGGAAGAGAAAAATGTGGTATCGCATTGCACATATCCATGGCCAGACGTAAAGTAAACAGAACTGAACCGAGCCAGGGTGCTGTTCTCCCGGATCCATGCCAATTGCACATGTACAGTCTACCAACCAGTCTGCATAGACGAGCCTGCAAAGTAGTTCCCTTGTCATCGATAATCTGGAAAAAGTGAGCAATATCGTGATCGCTTGTGCCCCAGCCAGAAGTGGAACAAAACTACGCTGCTAAAGATTGCATTAATTCTACGGATCAGCGATCACGTACCCAATTAATCCGACATTCGGCTGAGAGGCGGAGGCGGCTCGTAACGGATCACTAGTGACCCGTACTCCTATTTAGCGATGATCACTCCTCAACTGGATGAACGTTGAACAACATTACTTGAACCTTCAGATCAAGCAATTCATACGAACGTATATATTTGACCCTTCAAACACTGTCACAGTTGTAGAAAACATACAGAAACTCCTCTATAGTTTAAGATAATAGTCTAAATAGTAAAATAAGTCATTTAAGCTATATTCAAAGGTGAAACGATCACATTTTGAACTCATATTAGAAGAGTGATACGTTACAACCCGTGTAACCAGCTTCGTTTCTCAGCAATGCTTGAAATCACATTTCCAACGTACAAGATTAAAGTTGTTTTCAACGATCATGCTACATCTTGTAAGAATTCAAGCTCTTCTACATACTCGACGCATTGAAGTTAACCTCTTAGCGTGTATAGCTGCAATCAAGCTTAGAACTTCACACAATCAAGCTTTCGATCGGTAGCACTGTATGCATTCTGCAATCATGATGGCACGCAACAGAGGCAAGGGAAACAAATAGCATCACAGAAGTCAAGTTGATTTTATAGGAAATTGCATTCTGCAGCATGACGAGAACAATTTTGCTATTCCTCAATTGCAGATAGTCAATGAACTAAAATTGTCTGCTATGGATCACAACAAGATCCCTGGAAAGCCGAGGAGGAGATTGTGGACTACCATCATCAGCAGTACAAGATTGGTAAGTGAACCAGCAACACAACCAAAATCTGCTCTAGATCTGATGATCGTTTCTGTTTTACAACATCCTGGTTGTTTACTACATCTCTCTTGTTTGTTGCCGTTCAGCAGGCGCCTGAAGGAAGAGATCGAATTCCACGACGCAAAATAAACAGATCACTGTTTCAGGATACTGTTCTCCAGAACAGTACTCTTAAAAAGACAGACTGCATTCGAGACCATGCACAAGACCAGCTTGCAGAGGTCGCCATCGAGACCTCCCAGAACGAAGATGATTCTCCAGTCAGTATTCGAGATCATGCACGAGACCAGCCTGCACAGATCGCGATCGAGACCGTCCAAAACGAAGATGATTCTCCAGTCAGTCATAATCCCGAGAATCGAGCAATATCACCTCTGCCCCAGCCAGAGAGAGAGCAAAACTCCTCTGCTATGAATGACAACATACTCCTCCAAAAGGCGAAAATCCGGTCATCAGCTACTGCGAGTGCCAGATCGGTAAGTGACATAACCAAGAGGCACCGACAAGTGCTTCCTCTAATAATCATTAGATTTCCGAGAATCCTTTCCGAGAATCCTGACTCATCTAACTAACTGTTCTTTCTTTGTTCTTTTTCTCAGCAGACGCAAGAAGGGAGAAGAAATTGCGATGTCGTAAAGATACCTCGACGCAGAATTCAATGCGATAGAGTGAGCCCGTACACTGATCTCCTGGACTCTCCCCGTAATGAATACAACAAAGATATCGATACCCTTATGATCTCTACAGCAGTCGACCAAGCGGACTGCACGCAGGCCCACGCTGAAGACGAGTCTGCACACGACGAGAAGGGCAGTTTGCTTGTCACCAGTACTACTAGTGAACACCGGAAAGAGCATTCAGCATACTCGCTTCCTATTGTGGTGAGCAATAAACGTAAATTCAGCTGTCTTTCTTATAGCTACCAGGATACTCCGGATAATTACATCGCCGAAGAGATCTCAAGCAAGAGATTATGTGTCCGCGACACCATCACACATGTAAGTCGAATTAACCAAGAGAAATCCATTCTCCACTAAGCATTCACATTTCCAGTATCCTACTTGTTCTAGCTCGATATGACTGAGTCTGCCGTCTCTAATTTGTCTCTGTTCCGCAGATACCTGAAGTAAGAGAAAACCGCAGATATGTACCAGATGAGCTTCCACTGTACCGGAACCGCTTGGAGGACTACACCGATACCTTTACCTGCTGGGATTCTTCTGTAACAGAAGTAGATTTAGAGAAAACTAAGACAGAGCGATTAGACTGCAAGCAGGCTGATGCGAGGAGTCCGGAACCCGACTACGATCGCGAGGATGGTACGCTGGTACGTCACTGATAACCGGAAAGAGCATGGGACATGCTCGCTTCCTTTTCAGCTAAACAAGAAACGAAAATTTATTTGTCTTATCAAGATCTTCCAGATAATTACATCACCGCAGAGATCCCCAGTAAGAAATTATGTCTCCGCGCCAGCACCAGATTGGTAAGTCGAAGTAACGAAGAGAAATCGATACTTTTTCCACTCAAAATTGTGCATTTCCAATATTCTACCTCTCCTGACAGAGTTTGCTTTCTTTATCTTTGTTCCGCAGACACCTGAAGTACGAGAAAGCTGTGATATACCAGATTCCCTGCTTCGAGTTCCCACATATGGGAACCCCTTGGAAGAGTACACCGTTACCTTCGATTCTCTCGCAGAATTCAAAGTGTGCAAAAGGAATACGGTCACAGAGATCCAGCGAGTAGACTGCAAGCAGCCCCATGCCAGTAGCCTTGAACTTGCCCACGAGCATTGTACTCTGGTCGCTGATAACGAACACCGAAAGGAAGAGTACACCGTTACCTTGGATTCTCTCGCAGAATTCAAAGTGTGCAAAAGGGATACGCTCACAGAGATCCAGCGAGTAGACTGCAAGCAGCCCGATGCCAGGAGCCTTGAAGCTGCCCACGAGCATTGTACTCTGGTCGCTGATAACGAACACCGAAAGGAAGAGTACACCGTTACCTTGGATTCTCTCGCAGAATTCGAAGTGTGCAAAAGAGATACGCTCACAGAGATCCAGCGAGTAGACTGCAAGCAGCCCAATGCCAGGAGCCTTGAAGCTGCCCACGAGCATTGTACACTGGTCGCTGATAGTGAACACCGAAGGGAAGGGTACACCGTGACCTTGGATTCTCTCGCAGACTTCGAAGTGTGCAAAAGGGATACGCTCAGTGACACCAAGACCCAGCTATTAGATTGCAAGCAGCCCAATGCCAGGAGCCTTGAACCTGCCCACGAGCACTGTACGCTGGTCGTTGATAGTGAACACCGAAGGGAAGGGTACACCGTGACCTTGGATTCTCTCGCAGACTTCGAAGTGTGCAAAAGAGATACGCGCAGTGGCACCAAGACCGAGCGATTAGACTGCAAGCAGCCCGATGCCAGGAGCCTTGAAGCTGCCCACGAGCACCGTACGCTGGTCGCTGATAATGAACACCGGACGGAAGGGTACACCGTGACCTTGGATTCTCTCGCAGACTTCGAAGTGTGCAAAAGGGATACGCTCAGTGACACCAAGACCGAGCGATTAGACCGCAAGCAGCCCGATGCCAGGAGTCCTGAACTCGTCTACGAGGATCGTAATCTGGTCGCTGATAATGAACATCGAAAGGAGCGCGAGCATGCAATTGCAACCGAGTCGCTTCCTCTCCACCTAGAGAAGAAGCGAAAGTTCGACTTTCTCACTTATGAAGATCCGGATAGTTACATCACCGGAGAGATCAGGAGAAAAAGATTATGCGTCACCGCAAATACGAGACTGGTAAGTGAAAATATGTTTCAAGTTAGAGAAATAGGCGCTTCCCCAGATTTGAACTGGTCACCTTACGTCTCAATTCTCTTTCTTTGTGTTTCAGTTTTTGCAGAAATCTGAAATCCAACCTCACTGCACTCCACTATACTCGAGCTCACCAACTGCTCTCGCCCGCGTGGACATATATATAGATCAACACTGTCATGATCAGCCTCAAGACGATCCCGGGCTACATGACTGGATGGACGTCGAGCAGAATTGCCAACCTCATGATCAAGAGCCGCATCCCATCGAGCTACAGGACTGGATGGACATAGACCAAGAGGGCCTGCCACGAGAAGATCCCATGGTTTTCTCTTACCACTCAGTTCTTGAACAGCTGAGTCTACATTTACCTCTACTGTCCATCTCGGCATCCAGTTATTCCTAGGTTGGCTGAAGAGAAGCAAGTATTTAGATAAGACGGTCAAATTAAGGCAAGGTTTTGATTAATTCTAACAGACAAAAGTGGCTCTTACTCCACCATGCCCTGGGCTTCAAATTCAGGTGGTAGAAGTCTCTACAGCAACTTGAATGTTTTGAAACTAATATGGTATCGAAACGCACGCTTTACTGCAGAATGGATATTTTGAAAAGCACTTTCTCCCCACTGCGTTGGAGAATATGGGATCATGAATGGTTGTTGTAGATAGCTATCCAGGTTGTTGTTTCTGAACTAAATGAGAGTTGATTAAATGTATTACCTTCCCGTTCTGTTACAGTTTCTCCGAAGTAAGTTTCGATGAATTCCCTCTTGTATCGTCATGGAACCTGATGTTGGTCCGCTTTGAGTAATCGTACCCAAGACTACTTATGGAGACGAAGTCTCAAGCGACTGCTGCCGATAACATGGCAAGACTTGGAGGAGGGGTACAAAGGGGTGCAAGGCGGTATGAAACCGCTGAACTAAGGTCACACTGTATTCAATTTTGAGGATCTAGCCCAATGAGCCTTCACTTCCAAGGGATGTGTCGGATGCAACAGCTCGATTATTGATGAATCAGGCCTCGAGGTTTTGGCAATGGACCGCAAATGCCTGGGCTAACAAAACCGAGTTCGTGAATGCAAGTGTGTCTTTGAAAAAATCTATAAGAGTTGGACTGACAGCTTTCCCCACTTCCTCTAGAATCACTGCAATCTTGATGTAGAGTGCATTTCTGTCCTTGTTCCTAGCTAGTTTCTTCTTCATGAGTCTTGATTCGTCTCCCATGGTGGAAAGTTACGTTACTTGGGTATTCACTTTGTCATGCATGACACTGTAAGCGAAATTTGTCCTTTTCTTTGGCAAGATTTCAACTCAGGGTGACACGTGCGATTTTGGTAAAATGGAAAATCACTCATGCGAGCCTTTATAATTAATTTCATTATCATAAAATAGTTTAATGATCACCTTCTACGGATATACATACTGCTTGGTGCGTAACAGTAACAATAGTTCCTATGGACTTGCCAGTGTACAATAGGTTAACTTATTGTTCGCTGTATCAGGGAACTATTTACTATAATTAACGGAGTGTATGACGAATTCAAATTTATACAGTACCAGTCTATATCCAATGGACAGAGCAATGCGGGGGAACATGAGATCGACGGCTCGAAAAGAAAATCTACAGTCTAGATTAAACCAATCTCATTTTTGCCGCTGATTCAGCTCCGAGTCGTGACCATCCTCTACCAGGATTATGATTACTCGATTGGGCGGCCAAGCGAGGTTCTAAACTTTGAGAAGCGCCTGAATTTTTTCAGTTTGCTGAAGCTTGTCGCAAGAGTGAGTACTAGTCGCAGGTTTGCTTTCAACAGGTCCTGGAACTCCACCGAAACCAAAGGCCTGAGCTCGGGATTCTGGTCTAGATCTTAGTCACCACGACCACCATCGGCTTAACTACTTATCAAGCATTTTTATGATTTTAACCTCCGGTTTTCTTGTTTGGTCGCGAATCTGCCTCCACCAGGGCCATGTTGGTATATAATGTCCCCTTCTCTCGTCGAAAGTTGGCACTCCTTCTTTTCTGACCTATACCTCGAGAAAAGTTTTGCGTTTATATATCCCTTATCTGGAGCTGCAACGGCTTAATTTGATTGACTTAGTCTAGCACGGAGAAGTTCCAGTTCCGTTCATGATCATGCATTTAGTGGGAGTCGTAAGACCTAACAGTCTAGCTTTCATTGTACAACTTGTTTTCCATTTACTAAGTGAAACAGTTACTTCTTTTCGGGTTTGGAACTTTCAGTTGATTTTGATTAGAAAAGCGTAAATAATACTGAGGTCAAGTATATATGATGCATATGGTGTGACTTTGGTCTTGTGTGACAGATTGGGGAAGCTATTTCTGTACAGATCCCCACGATGTCTGGCCGTAATCAATCCCGAAGGAATACGAAGAAGTCGGTATCGAAGTCTCAGAAAGCTGGACTCCAATTTCCGGTGGCAAGATTGGCTCGATTTTCTGAAAACCGGGCGATATGTTCAACGTATTGCCTCAGGCGCTCCTGTTTATCTTGCAGCAGTTCTTGAGTATCTAACTGCGGAGGTAATTACCTTAACCTTTTAGTTAGCATGATTGCTCCAGAACCGTACGTGACGCTTTCACCTCAAACGTGATTATCTCGCAAAGGTTTTATCTTTAGTCTGATATTGGTGGGTGAATCGTGATTCAGTTGACGAGTTTCTTGAGATGGTGGTTCAGTCGATTCGCAAGAGTCTTACAAAAAGCAATATAAAAAAAAGCTTTGATATATATATCCTAAGGGATATATATATCAAAGCTCTACATTTGAACGTGACGAGTCTGACCGATTATTGCCGACAAGACAGTAATGTAGTTTATCTTCTAGATAGATCTTTTATGAGGTAGCAGAAAAGCTACCTTGTTTCAGTTTGAAATTCTCGTTTCGGATTTGAGTGCTTATTTACGCACAGATGGGTGAAATTTTCCAGTTTTTCTTTCCTCTAGAGAAAAGAAAATTTCCACTCATCTGTGCGCTCACCCACTTCACCCATCCTCCTTTGGCTGCCCGCGAACTGAATTTACCGTCTTTCGCGAGGTCTCTCTGCTCAAGAAATCCTCAAGCGCGCAAGACCGATCAGTTTGCGAAGACTTTGTCGATTGCGCTCGCAGAAAGCTTGAAACTTTGCCTAGTGTTCCCTTACTATAGGTGTTAAGTTTTCTAGCTACAGGCTCTTCATTCACGAATTTTGCTGAAAGGTTTGAATTCCGGAACCTTCGATTAGTTTTCAGTTGCTCCTACCAGTACCCACGTGCACAAGGCTAATATAACTTCAAGATATTCATCTGTTACTTTCCTTCTAGATCATTTTGATAACGTTAACAGTGCCATACCTTCATTGTTTGGTTCTGATAATACTGCAGATACTGGAGCTGTCAGGCAATGCATGCAGGGATAACAAAAAGACAAGAATCATACCGAGGCATATACAGCTTGCCGTGCGCAATGACAAGGAGCTGGGAAAGCTTCTGGCGGATGTAACTATATCACAAAGCGGTGTCCTGCCCAATATCCATCCAATTCTCTTACCGAAGAAAACCGCAACGAAGAATTCGAAGCTGGAGAGGGATGAACTTACACCGGAATACGCCGAAACCAAGGACAATCAACCTTCAAAGAAATCCCAAAAGGGCAAGCGGGGAGATAAGAATCCAGACACCAAGTCGAGCTCGAGTGCAGGTAAAAGATTTTGAAAGTGGCAACCCTTCTCATGCCACTTACGATTTTATTATACTGTTATAATTATAGCGGCACTTTTCATTGATGTCAATGATGGGCTGCACGTAAGAAAGCAGACACAATATTATCACAATCGCGACCACAAACCTTCAAGTCATCATGATCACGGCGTGCACAGGATTATCAGGTGAAGTTAGAGCAGACAGTTTGGCACCTGCAAGGGAATGGTTGATCAGATGAAGAGTAGAAATCTTGATTCTCTAGTTCATAGTAGTCGGTAGGTTACGCTCAGTAGCTGCTCTTAATCTCCGTTCAACTTGGTGAAATTCCAAAGCTCTTGAGCTAAGCCTTGAACACTTTACTGAGTCAGTACACTACGGTAGTCTGCTATGTCGACAGTCTAGAGATCTAGTACTAGTTAGTCAAAGGACTCCATCATTGCACCTTGAGGTATATATATATATATCGAGGTGGTGATGATAATTAGCATTTTGATCCATGATTCGATCGTAAAGAACAACTCAAACACCGAGTATGTTATGACACTAGATACACATGTTGATTATCACTCAGAATTCGACCACGTACAGTCTCAAGCTCCTCTTTGCTTTGTTTTACAAGAACCCGCAGATCGATTAAAAAGCTGTTAATCGTCACAAAGGTACAACTAGGACCGAAAGTAGAGCCCATGCGCCGCTGCTCGTCCACGGAGAGCATGTGTAAGAAAAATGAGAGGGAAACTAACGGACAAGTTAGGAGCCTAATCGAACCTAGGCGGCTGTCTCAACAGGCTGTGCGCAGGCACACGTTGGTGGATCGAATATTGAGCACGACAATTTTCGATTCCACTACCACAGCCTCCGAGAGTGTGTCTCTAGGCGGTCTTCTTGGGCAGCAGGAGGGCCTGGCCAGAGTTGGGGAGTCCCCTCGGCTACCGCCTCTAGGAAAGGACCTTACGGCCCATTACCAACTCCTCTGCAGACGCTTGGCGCAGCGTAAAAGCATTAAAAACTTTTACAACTGTTATTCGAGGGCATAGTCGTTCCCAACTGCGGGTCTTGTGTCCCCCACCTCGTACATCAGCTCTTTTGTTTTGAGAAATCAGGTTTGCTGACCGTAGGTGGTGTTTTCTGACCCCAAGGTTTGGAGGACCTGGCACTTTCCTACCCACAGGGACATTTGCATTGTCTAATGTCCTCGCTGTTGTCTTCCCAAGTGCGAAGGTTATGCGCCACTCCATTTTCATGTAGGTCGTGAGACCCTCCCCGACATGCAGTTTGTTTTAGCCGGTGGCCAGTTCTGCTGCATGAAGATGGTTGACTTGCGTGCTTCCCAGATTGTACAGATTGCAGTTCCGATTGTAGTTCTACCAGGTTTGGTAGCTTTTGCATTTCGCTGTACCACGTACAGTTCTAACTAAGCAAGCTAATTTGTTCTGACACAAAATGCCTACAGAGTATATCCTTGTTTTGAATAAAACTTTTTAAATGCACTTCTTTCGCCCCATTTCATTAGAATTACATAGTCGGCGGTTGTGGTTAACGTTGTCACTTGTTTTCTAGATCTGGACCCACGGTGCATGGGAAATCCAGTGGTGCATGATATGCATGGAAGATCGACTTCTGGTATCAGGAAAATATATAAATGTTAAAAGAAAATCTTATATCAAGTTGATAAGGAAAATCAAATATTTTATAAATATTAACTTTTATCTCAACTTGGGAACGCAGAGGATCCAGATATAAGCCATAAGAGGAAAGCGGACAAATGTACTCTCCAAAGTACATATATGTGAGCTGCTGATCACCACACCATCACATTTAGAGTTAATTTATTACCTAAACTTTTTATTAAAAAGTATTAAGTAATAAATTAGACCTTTGCATATTTGTCTATTCATCAAGAAGAGGTGAATAACATGCAGAAAAGCTAAGACTTTTATATCTTCAAACTTGGCTGGCCTGGACCGGACACAGAGTTCTAGGCCTAGGCCGTCCTCGTGACTTCTGTAAGCACAATAAGGGCCAAATTTGAATCGTGAGAAGGTCAATTAGGGTCTGTTTCCACGGGCAATTTTTGGGGATGCGTCCTCTATCGTACTGTCTTTCGTCCCAAAACCATCCAGCGCTAATTAGGCTTTAGTATTAATAAACCTAGACAAAGTTTCTCCTCCCAGGAAGTAGTACTTCAAACGGTAGCTTAACCTTCTTAATGGCCCGGCCACACTAAACTGCCCCGTAACCAGTCGTTACTTTAGCTTGGTGGGCGAGAAAGTTCGTTAAACGTCCCTTGTCACGGTATATGTGGCGTGCACCGTCATGGTAAATTTTTACGCTATTTTTTCACGAATAAAGAATAACACATAGAATAATGTTTTCCCTTGCGCTAATGTGGTTTCAAAATAGTGATGTCACGGTTTCTCTAATCAATTCGCTTAGACTCGTGCGAGATTAAAGACGATTTAGGTGAACTGTACAGTCACCGTGATGCCGTTTAGAGCTGTTGACTACGAGAATCCTCACCACGACCGGGTAAGTGACGACGTAGAAATGAAACGTGACCGCGACCGCGACCAGGGGGTGACGATACCATGCCAAAAGCCCGCTCGCAAGTCCTCGTCTCGCAGTTCTAGTACCCCGCCCGCAGTACTTCCGTTCAAACGGTGGTACGAAGTCCTCCGCAAGTTCAAACGAAATTGCTCGCTCGTTCGTCATTCGCTCGTTCGTCATTCACTCGTTCGTAAATTCGCTCAGTCGCAAGCTCCGCAAAGCTGTTCCGTGCTTTCAAATCTGAATTATCAATTCGATGCGGAGCGAATAAAGTCTGTAGAGGTACAGGTTTACGCACATTCGCATAGTCAACGTTCAGTTAAGGTTGTGATGAGCTGAACTCGTTCAGAGGAGCTCGTGTTGAGGAGTGGTGCAAGAGGAGGAGCGGAATTGCGAGAGAATTGCATGATGACTCTTCAAGCTGCGATCGATTGGCTAGAGATCGAACTCACAGCAGAGCTTATAGATTAAGAGTCCAAGTTGCACAATACGACAGTGATGGGTTCCGCACGTATAATGGGTGTTTTACCTGCTGTAAAAAACTCGAGGCTGCGCTTGATTATTGCTCCAAGTGTAAACGCATTAGTCATTGTATGAAACGTTGTTTCAGGTTGCAGTGCTACTGACGGATGAGTCAACAGAGGCATGGGCTGTGGCATGGAACGCAGCAAGAGATTTGATCGGACTGTCAGCTGACGAGTTCAGTGTTTTAGAGTTGAAGCAAGAGGACTCTGCTGTCTTGGATAAATTAGTGAGACATTTCTGGATGGTGAGGCTAACAGCGGTGTACAACAAGACACCTGAGTCGTGCTATCTCCAAACTGAACGTGCATATCCATGTACACAACGAGAATTTATCTCATCACTATCTCCTACCATAAGTTCGACTTCTACTACCTTCGAGAATGATATTCGTAATATCGATGATACACAGGATATTTCCAGTGACATATTTACTAACATTGTATTGGTAGAACTGAGAGGTGTTCTCATGCAAGTTCTATGTGAATATATAGCTGTCTTAAACAAAGTTTGATGAAATGTATTTCATTTGACAGTGTAGACAAATTGTGGCATGCTTTGCTCCCAACTTCTTCTGCGTTCGTGAAAGATAAAGCTGTTAGTGTTATCCGAAGAACTCCATATCTAGTATTTACAAGTTATGGAAATTTATCCAAACCACGAGCCTAGATCTGGATATGACAGAAACAGTACACCTTCTGAGTTATATGTTCCATGCGGAGAACAATAGAGACTGCAAAATGATGTTCTATTCTTTCTGCGGTATGACACTAAACAAGCCGATGTAGTTAGTTTTTTTCTTTTATGTTTTCATGATACTGTTTGTGTTTTCATGATACGTACCGTGTCTTTGAAGTTAATGTCAGTACTTTACATGTTGCGATGGTTTGCACTAATTTTTGCTTCTGCTTCTAGGTGGTACTGATATTGAATAATTGTACAGGGTGATATTATACAGTTTCCAGCAATTTACTTAACGTTACGATGACTATAGCATGGCCATCCAAGGATGAAGACTCCGATTCGGATGTTGATATCAGAAACATTGATAACTCCAACTCCAGCAAAGATCTACGTTCGATCTTCATAACTCTAATGATGCAGAAGAATTCTCCATGACTGCAGCTGATTGCAAGGTTGGAAGAACGTAGATGGTAGGTCTCCATAGTCGATCCATGCAATATGAAAAGTTCATTTGATCATGAGTGGTTGCCATCAAGACCTGATACAAGTACTGACATTTGTCTTCAAAATAATAAGGTACCTGCTGCATCAACTATTCCGTCAGATCGCGTTGCTCTTCCGATTGTTGCAGTACGAGATCCTTGTACTGTTACTACTGCAATGCCACAGAACGCTAGTGATACAATGGTTAGTTTAGGACCAAATACCGAGGAAAAAATAGTTATTCGTGCATGCAGATCCGCCATCCCCTTGGGTTCATCAATACAGAGTATATAGTTACTCCTCGTGATTCATCCTTGCACGCTACAAATCCTCTCCCTCCCTCCTCTATAGTTTCTTCTTCTCATTTACAGTTGCATGTGGTGAGCAAAACTGTAGATGAAAATTTATCAAGGTCAAGTTCATCAGGGAATACATATCTTCTGTGTCCGAAGGCTGGTGATCATGAAGGAAACTGGAGCTCTGTGTTTCATTCTCCCTTTGTGTATGGGCATGAAAACTGTAAAGAGTTGACTCCAGAAAGTACATGTAGCATACACGCACCCTTGTTATCTTCTTCGCCAGGTTCTTCTCCAGACAGTGAAACTACTCTTGAGTCAACTGACACTGATACTACCAGCAAGATAGCTCAAGGCAAGAGACAAATTATGGATAACTATAACAAGACAAAGCCTTTTGTTAATGTCCAAGTGCCGCGTAGGAATGGATCATCTACACTCTTGTTCAAGAAAAAAGCACGTCACATTCCACAACCAGTGCGGAAGTTACAGTTGGATCCAGGAATGGATCAAAATAAGTCACAATTCAATGATAGCTAGTCCAGTGGAGCACCTTCTATGTATGTACAAGTTAGCTTTCAATTTTGTAAAAGCAAACATCCTTGTACTAGATTTAGTCTATAGTTTTGTGCAGAAATGCATTTGAGATTCAATATTAATCAGTATTGCATTGCAGAATTATAACATTGGATGCACAATCATCTCCAACTGTGATACGATCGCGACCAACTTTACTGGAGAATTGTCAGATCTCTACTGTTTCGTCTATATTACAAGCGTTTGATCCAAACCTTCCTCCTTTCCAAGTGACCCAAGAGGTAAAAATTTTCTAAACCTCATGCACATCGATCTTTAGATCCGCACCACAGACTACGTTCAGAATTTTATTTGGGCAGTGCAGCTTGAGACTAGATATGTTTCCCTGATTTCCTTAAGTATCAAGAAGCATCTTTTTATTCAAGTGAAGGTAATATCGATTCATCTTCTTTAGTTCTTGTTTCAATCTAGCTTGAATCTAGTTCTTAACATGTTTTGTTTTCTCCAAACAGATAGTTGCAGACCCAGATCATGTCTTTAAATTGTTCGACCGGGAAAGCAAGTTGACCATTCCGATGTTTGTAATGGGGTTGAGTCGAAAACAGGATGTTTACAGCAATATGAAAACGTTCATTGTTCGACCGGGAAAGCAAGTTGACCATTGCGATGTTTGCAATGGGGTTGAGTCTAAAACAGGATGTTTACAGCAATATGAAAACGTTCATTGTTCGACCGGGAAAGCAAGTTGACCATTGCGATGTTTGCAATGGGGTTGAGTAAAAAACAAGATGTTTACAACAATATGAAAACGTTCCTGGCTCAAGAAAACAATCAAGCTAATAAATTAATATCTAGCATTGATGAGAAACGAATAAGGAGACAACCTTTTGTTGATCATTCTGCAGATTCTAACGAGATGTTACTTGATCGATTAGTCCTATGGGCTTTAGATCATAAGATAGTAATTGTCAACGCACCGTTATCTATGAATGGTGTCATCAGACTGTGCAAACAGCATGTAAGTTTCAAATCTCAATAAAATGATACTGTCTGTACAAGATCTATAATGTCATGATTCATAAACATTTTGTTAACAACTGGATCATGTCTATCTGCTCGGAATGAAATTCTTGGCAATTGAAAAGTCCTCTTCAAGTGAATTTCAAACTCGAGCAAAGCCATCCACACAAGACTCTCATTATCAGTCACGGTGCTCATATGTATATTACAAAGTGCAAATATTGTCTGAGAAAAGTGAATCTCGTCCCGGTGCAATTTCCTTACCAAGTGAGATTTTATGAATCCTGCATATATATGCATGTTACAATTAAGGAAAACTAAGCACTAGCTTGAACTAGGAAAGCAGTTCAGCTTCAGGAAGGCAATTCCAAAGTCGCACTTGGATACTATAGGTGCTCTTTCGAACGATTGAAAATGTCTATTTGTCAAAAGGTGCTAATACTATAGGTGAAGCTGAGGACAATTCCAAAATTGCACTTGGATACTATAGATGCTCTTTCGGACGATTGAAAGTGCATATCTGTCAAAAGATGCTAATACTATAGGTGATCCTGAGGGCAATTTCAAAATCGCACTTGGATACTATAGGTGCTCTTTCTAACAATTGAAAGTGCCTATCTGTCAAAAGGTACTAATACTATAGATGATCTTGAGGGCAATTTCAAAATCGCACTTGGATACTATAGGTGCTCTTTCGAACGATTGAAAGTGCCTATCTGTCAAAAGGTACTAATACTATAGATGATCTTGAGGGCAATTCCAAAATCGCACTTGGATACTATAGGTGCTCTTTCGAACGATTGAAAATGTCTATCTGTTGGAAAAGATGCTAATACTATATGTGCTATTTCAATTGATTGAAAATGTCCATATGTCAGAAAGGTGTTAATTTTATGGAATTGTACGTACGTATTTGGAATGAAAAAACTCTGGTGCTATATTTTAAGGTGCAAGATTGTGCACTTAACAGAAACAAGGCAGCTGAATGTATATCGGACATTGGGTCATTTGCACCTTCTCTCTCCTTCCGCACCCATTGTACCTCTGAACAACACTTGGGCTAACTTGAAAATGTCTTCCTGTGAAACCTGGTAGAACTACAACTGGAACTGCAATCTGTACAATCTGGGAAGCATGCAACCACAGGAAGACATTTTCAAGTTGTCCAAGTGCTGCTCAGAGGTACAATGGGTGCGGAAGGAGAGAAAAGGTGCAAATGGCGCAATGTCCGATATACACTCAGCTGCCTTGTTTCTGTTAAGTGCACAATCTTGCACCTTAAAATATAGCACCAGAGTTTTCACATTCCAAATGAGTACGTACAATTTCATAAAATTAGCACCTTTCTCACAAATGGGCATTTTTTCAATCAATTGAAATAGCACCTATAGTATTAGCACCTTTTCAACAAATAGACATTTTCAATCGTTCGAAAGAGCACCTATAGTATCCAAGTGCGATTTTGGAATTGCCCTCAAGATCACCTATAGTGTAATTAGCACCTTTTGACAGATAGGCACTTTGAATAGTTCGAAAGAGCACCTATAGTATCCAAGTGCAATTTTGGAATTGTCCTCAGGATCACCTGTAGCATTATCACCTTTTGACGTACAAATAGGCACTTTCAATCATTCGAAAGAGCGCCTATAGTATCCAAAGTGCGATTTTGCGTCTTGAAGCTGAAGTACTTTCCAAGTTCAAGCTGGCGCTTGGTTTTCATTAATTGTAGCATGCATATATATGCAGGATTCATAAAATCTCACTTGGTAAGGAAATTGCACCGGGACGATATTCACTTTTCTCAAACAACATCTGCACTGTGTAATATACATATGAGCACCATGACTGATAATGAGAGTCTTGTGTGGATGGCTTCGCTCGAGTTTGAGATTCACTTGAACATGACTTTTAAATTGCCAAGAATTTTCATTCCGAGCAGATAGACACGACTAGGTTGTTGTACAGACAGTATCATTTTACTGAGATTTGAAACTTACATGTTGTTTGCACAGTCGGATGACACCATTCACAGGTAACGGTGGGTTGACAATAACTATCTTATGATCTAAAGCCCACAGAACTAATCGATCAAGTAACATCTCATTAGAATCTGCAGAATGACCAACAAAAGGTTGTCTCCTCATTCGTTTTCCATCGATGGTAGATATTAATTTATTAGCTTGATTGTTTTCTTGAGCCATGAATGTTTTCAGATTGCTGTAAACATCTTGTTTTTGACTCAACCCCATTGCAAACATCGCAATGGTCAACTTGCTTTCTCGGTCAAATAAATTGAAGATCAGATCTGGGTCTGCAACTATCTGTTTAGAGAAAACAAAACATGTTAACAACTAGATTCAAGCTAGATTGAAACAAGAACTAAAAAAGAAGAATCGATATTATCTTCACTTGAATAAAAAGATGCTTCTTGATACTCAAGGAACTCAAGGAAACATATCTAGTCTCAAGCTGCACTGCCCAAATTCGTAACGTAGTCTGTAAGGCGGATCTAAAGATCGATATGCATGAGGTTTAGAAAATGTTTATCTCTTGGGTCGCTTGAAAAGGAGGAAGGTTTGGATCAACCGCTTGTAATACAGGCCGGCTAGGTCTCGAAACAGTAAAGATCTGACAATTCTCCAGTAACGTTGACCGCGATCGTATCGCAGATGACTGACAATTCTCCAGTAACGTTGGTCGTGATCGTATCACAGTTGGCGATGATTGTGCATCCAATGTTATAATTCTGCAATGCAATCCTGATTAATATTGAATCTCAAATGCAATTTTGCACAAAACTATCGACTATATCTAATACATGTATGTTTGCTTTTACAAAATTGAAAGCTAACTTGTACATACCTAGAAGGTGCTCCATTGGGCCAGCTATCGATGAACTGTGACTTGTTTTGATTCATTCCTGGATCCAACTGTAACTTCTACACTGGTTGTGGAATGTGACGTACTTTTCTCTTAAACAAGAGTGTAGACGATGCAGTCCTACCCGGCACTTGGACATTAACAAAAGGCTCTGTCTTGTTATAGATATCCATGATTGGTCTTTTGCCTTGAGCTATCTTGCTAGTAGTATCAGTGTCAGCTGACTCAAGAGTAGTTTCACTGTCTGGAGAAGAACGTGGCGAAGAAGGCAACAAGGGTGCGTGTATGCTACATGTACTTTTTGGAGTCAACTCTTTACAGTTTTCGTGCCCATACACAAAGGGAGAATGAAACACAAAGCTCGAATTTCCTTCATGGTCACCAGCCTTCGGAGACAGAAGCTCTGTATCCCCTGATGAACTTGACCTTGATAAATTTTCGTCTACAGTTTTGCTCACCACAGGCAACTGTAAATGAGAAGAAGAAACTATAGAGGAGGGAGGGAGAGGATTTGTAGCGTGCAAGGATGAATCACGGAAAGTGACTATAGACTCCTGTATTGATGAACCCAAAGGGATGGCAGATCTGCATGCACGAATAAGTATTTTATCCTCGGCATTTGGTCCTAAACTAACGATTGTATCACTAGCGCTCCGTGGCATTGCAGTAGTAACAGTACAAGGATCTCGTACTTCAACAATCGGAAGAGCAACGCGATCTGGCGGAATAGTTGATGCAGCAGGTACCTTATTATTTTGAAGACAAATGTCAGTACTTGTATCTTGATGACAACCACTCATGATCAAATGAACTTTTCATATTGCATGGATTAGAATATGGAGACTTACCATCTGTGTTCGTGAGACCTTGCAATCAGCTGCAGCCATGGAGAATTCTTCTGCATCATTAGAGTTATCAACTCCGATCGAACGTAGATCTTTGCTGGAGTTGAAGTTATCAATGTTTCCGATATCAGCATCCGAATCAGAGTCTTCATCCTTGGATGGCCATGCTATAGTCGTCATAACCAATTGTAATGGATCCGTTAAGTACATTGCTGGAAACTGTATAATATCACCCTGTACAATAATTCAATATCAGTACCACCTAGAAGCAGAAGCAAAAATTAGTGCAAACCATCGCAACATGTAAAGTACTAACATTAACTTCAAAGACACGGTATGTATCATGAAAACACAAACAGTATCATGAAAACATAAAAGAGAAGAACTAACTACATCGGCTTGTTTAGTGTCATACCGCAGAAAGAGTAGAACACCATTTTGCATGATCTCGTCTTCATTGTTCTCCGCATGGAACATATAACTCAGAAGGTGTATTGTTTCTGTCATATCCAGATCTAGACTCGTGATTTGGATAAATTTCCATAACTTGGATGCTAAATACTAGATATGGAGTTCTTCGGATAACACTAACAGCTTTACCTTTCCCGAACGCGTAAGAAGTTGGGAGCAAAGCATGCCACAATTTGTGTACACTGTCAGATGAAATACATTTCATCAACTCTTTGTTTAAGATAGCTATATATTCACATGGAACTTGCATGAAAACACCTCTCAGTTCTACCAATGCAATGTTAGTAAATATGTCATTGGAAATATCTTGTGTATCATCGATATTACGAATATCATTCTCCGAGTCTAATTTCTGACATTGCGCATCAAGAGACTTTTTGTTATATAGACCGTGTTTTTTATGATCCTTGAACCAACCTTTCAACAGATCATATGGCTCACAAAGGACAACGACACTGATCCCTTGTACTTGGAAAACCAATGGTTCCAATGACTCACAAACTTGCGTGATATAGTCTAACGTGACCTTTTCTGCTTTTGAGTCTGTACGAAAGTTAGAACTGAATGCAAGATCGACTACTGGATTGGATCTATCACTGAATGCACTTCTGAGCAGTCTGATATTACGATTATAAACATGCTTTGTTCGAGGATGATACTTGACACATACGCACTACCCCACTCAGCCTTGGGTACACCAGGCGGCTCTGGACGCCAGACGCGCTTATATAACAATTCAGTCAATGGACAACTTTCTAAGGTCATGGCAACATTATTGGATCTGACACACATTGGTCTAACGACTCTTCAACCAAGTGACGAGGTTGTACTACATCTCTCGATCTAGACCCATCGGAGACTGAAATATGTCACGGTTAACCACTCTGGATGGAGACGACACTCGATGCAAAGTCCCTCTAGGAAGAGAACGAGAAGCAGTAGCTAGAGACAAAGAACAAGAAGTAGAAGGAGATGCCTCTCGTAAAGAAACACGAGAAGATAGTTGAGAAGAGGATGTGAGCATTTTCAGAATAGGCTGGTATTTCTCTCTGTGAACTTGAAGTTCTTCTCGACCATCTGCTGAATAGGATTTGTCAATCGAGTTTTTCAATAATGCGTTAACTCTACTCTCAAGAATCGTGGCACGTCCGTATGTACACTCTAAAATATTTTGAAAGTCAATCCTCCGCACCTCTGCAAGTACAGTCCCAGTGATTTCCTGGACTTCCATCTCTTTCACTTCTTCTGAAGTGAAATCAGCATGAATATGTAACAGTGATGCTACATCCTCACAAGTCCACTCAGCGGAATTGTTGCTACTCATCGTGCATATACAATCGAAGATCTTATCCACCACTACACTCAAGGAATGTAAAGTCGAAAGAATAAGATGAAAAGACACTACTTCTTCTAGATATAGTTGAAAAAGCTGAGAGGAAAGAGATGTGATCGGAAGGAGAGAAGACGGTTTCAAAGTTAACTGAAAAAAGACAGTACCGGAAGACATCAGAAATGGGAGGACAGAAGGGTATCTCAAAATTAACCGCGAAAACTGAAAAACACTCAAAATTAACTGCGAAAACTCTTAGCACTGCAAGGACAATACGAGACAAATTGAGAAGTGTGAGGATGAAAGAGAGATTTCAAAGTTAACCGCGAAACTCGTAACGATGCAAAGACAGTACCGGTGTCGTGTTGTGGTTCGGCTCCTGTGTGAAATTCTCGTGGAACGTAAGTTGAGTTTCTTTTCTGTGTTTCGTGAACCGTATCACGTAACTCGCCGAACGGTGTGATGAGTGCCACGTTTATGATTATCTGTCTAAGTGATCGCACGGTAGAGAAACGTGTCAAGTCATCGATCTGTGCGTGTTCACTTCAGTGGTCCTTGTCGTCGCATTTGTGTATAAAATGGTGAGTCGAAGGTTCTTACGGCATTCTCTATCAGCGGGTGATTCGTGAGGGTTCTGGGTGGTCTACATGGAAGAGTGAAGAACTGCAAGAGTGGTGGTTATGGATGGAAGTTTGTTACCGGCTCCGGATCTTCCTTTCCCAAATCTGTTTCACATCAAGCTTCATTGTATCCACCGCGATCACTTTCGACAGTGGTTAGTTGCATACTTTGGCGATGAATTCGAGAAGAATGATGGAGTTACAGCTTCCGATGATCCTTCCGATCGTAACATACGGAGAGACTTGGGATATGACGGTGTACATTTTGTTGTGAGGAACAATAGATCTCAACTATCCATCGAACGTTCCTTTCAACCTCTAGGTCGATGTCCGGTGTCATTGCAGATTGAAGATCAATCATGGGGCTTGGATCGTGAGAAACTTCGGATAAGAATATTACAATCGAGTGATAGCTTCACCGTTTCTTTTTGTCGTACCTTTTATTGTAGAACGTTTCCAGGTTGTAATATTGACGTTGTATTAGTCCGCGACTCAATCGTTTCCATTCTGGTTGAGCGCTTCTATGTAGTTACGAACCGCGAAGAATCCATCGACATATCTGAAGGATTTTCTGAGGTCTTAGAGTCTTGTTGTTGTCTTGTGTCTCCTTGGAGAGTAAAGACTCGTTCTAGGGGGAAAAGTTGAGTGGAGAAAAGACAAAAGTAAAGATCTTTTTGCTCTTATTGGTCCACTTTTGGACCAATGGTGTTCTAGCCGATCCTTGCAACGTTTCTGTGGTTTCTGGAGGCTTCAGAGGTCCATTCGCGAAACGAAGGGTATGGTTGGAAAGCTCTCGACCGGTGCTACAATCTGGGCTGAAGAATCGGTCGATTTGATGGAAGGATGAGCACGTTATGATCGATTGAGTGGAAGGAGGTGCAATTCGTATCTACCGCTACGTTTCTAGTTGTTCTGAGAGACTCGCAAAGTGTTTTGAGGAGCTGTCTGTTGGGTCGTTGGTCGTTTTGATATCAATTTCATCAGGTTATTGATTGATTTGGATTCTGAACCGACCGATTGAAGTTGAGAAGTGCAGACGTGATAAGGCGGGAACAGAGAACTGTGATAGTCATGGATAGTTTGCTATTGCTTAAGTTCTGAGTCGAATTTCTGAGTGAAACTTTCAAGGATTGAAGCATGTCTTATCAGTAAGATACTTGGGAAGTTTCACCTCAAATGGTCGAGTAGTTTGTTCAGAATCTTGGATCAAATGTACCTAGGTCTGTAAAGCTGTTAAGTTAGCACAGATTACGGTTTGATCCATATCTGAGAATTGGTTTAAGATTTCGACATGAAAATTGTTCAGGGTAGGAGTGAAGGGTCCAATCAAACTTTCTGTGAAGTTTGATCATCATTGGTCGACTGGTTTGGGAGGACTGAGGTCTCAAAGTTCGAAGATACTTCTGTTATTAGCAGTTTCGAGTTTTTCGGTATCATCTATTGTCATTTTCGTCATTTTGGAGCAATTTGGAGAGGAGTTTGTTGCTGAACTGCCATGCCTGCATACAACTCGACATTGGAGGGTGTGGGGCTGATTTCAGCTCTTGATGATGAAGGAGAACAGAGTCGTCATGAATCTTAAGCCGCTGTTTGGGTTCTCGGAGCTGCTAGGTATTACCATCGTTGGTGCTGTATTGAGATCTGAGTAGTTTCTTGGAGCATGCATGCTTTACCTTGCTGGAATGCTTGGTAGACCAGGATGTACAGCAAGTTGTATCGATACTCTATCAAGTTGATTTAGTGATCTTATAGCATCTTCTGGTTGTACTATGAAGTTGTGATAGTTGGATTGATGGGCAGTTAGCGTCGCTGGGGAGCTATTCAGAAGTCATGCTTCCAGTGATATAGAGGAATAACTTCAGTTAGATAATACAGAGCTGAGTATTTTTAATTAGAGTACAAAAGATCTGTTTGTAACACAAGTTTATGCAACCTATACGTAACCTTGGATCTTAGCAAGCTTTAAACTTGAGCCGAGCGGATACAAGATCACTTGGGCTAGAAGAGTAGATAGTGAAACATTTGAGTGGAAACATCCAGATCTAGATCCAACCTTGTCAATCCACATACCTCTGCACAACCATATACCCAGTGTATTCCTAGACAGAAAAACACGTTATACGATACCGGACGAAATGAGAAACGTGAAAGTCAGACAAGGATTTCAAAATCAATCGCGAAAACCTCCGCGCTGAAAAGACAATAACAGTCAGAATGAAAGATGTGAGAAGAACAGAAGGAGATTTCAAAGTGAGCGCTGCAAAATTCTGAAGACAGAGATCTTTCAAAATTAGATAGCAGTTGAATTCGACCTCTTCGTAGCTAGATCCTTCAGGAGTAAAGGTGGACTAGAATTACTTGTTTCTGACGTTGACGAAACATTGAAGATGTCGATGAATGATGCGTACTTACTGCGAAAGCAGTTGAATTCAACCTCTTTCTAGATCGTTCAGGAGTAAAGGTCGACTAAAATTACCTGTTTTTGTACATTGACGGCACATTGAAGATGTCGATGAATGATGCGTACTTACTGCGAAATCAGGAAACGTAGGTGAATGATGTGGGTGACAATTACTGCAGAAAATATCTATAAGGTGGACGTCAACTCTCGTCGTAACAGCCAACAAATGAGAAGCGATGGACCCTTTCTCTTTGTACTATGATCGCGACTTTCTCTTGTAGTGTGACCGCGCCTAGAAACTTGAAGGAACATTGGACTAAGCTCTGCTATCAGAAGCTCTAAGGTCTCCTACCGCTGCTATAATATGAAACACCTCTAGAATCTTGTGAACCGTGCCAGCTAAAGTTAGAGCAAGTACTCGGGCGAATACCTGACCTATAGCTTAACTGCGAGCTTAACGTCGGATGGAAGATCCTATCAATATAACACGTCAGTTTGTTTCAGACTTGATGAACTCGTGACGATGTTACTTCATAGCGAATGCTAATATTATCTAGAGAGTAGAAAGAGATGATATACAATACATGAGCCCATCAATGAACCTCACATAGTAGTTGGAACGGAAAAGATGGAGATAAGTGAACCTCGGATGCCATATCTAGGTCCATGTAGGTCCTACAAACCTGTGACACAGCAAGAACAGAATTCACAAATGTGAGTCAAACAACAAAGTGAGCAGTTAGAATAAAAATGAGGTACTAATCGGTTACTGGATCATAGTAACAGTAGCTTTTCGCTGTTGCACTTGTTCAATAACATACACAAACGACCTGATCCTATTCGACCGCGAGAGTAATACAATTTATAATTGCAATTTGATTTTTGATTAGTTTTGAGGATGTCCTAAGTAGCCGACAATAATTTAATTTCCTAAGCGAAACTTGTCAACAGCGTGGCAATCACGAGAGGTAACTAGTGAAGACCAACCTCTAAAGAACAGAAGAGGAACTTAGCGAACTTAGTCGTATATACATCCTAGACATGTACACATGAGCGACTTCAGGATCCCTCTCTCCTGCAAATAGAAGGAATATTCTGTGTTCACATGCTACGATCAACTCTCAAGATTAAATGTGATCAACTTTCAAGTGGCTTAAGTCATTCAAATAAAGAAAGTTTAGAAGTAAAGATTATAACATGCTCAAGTGCAACTTTATTCAAGATCTAAGTCGATATTCTCGAAATGAGATTATACTCTATATCCTTTTGAGGCCTTTGGCGATATAAGGCAAGGAAGAGAAATCTTGATTTACGATGAAGGACAAAGTTGTGAGAATTATTCTAGAGTTGTACTTCTATTTTATCTGAGATTATATTTTAAATTTTAAATTTGGAAATAAAATAATTATATTTTCAACTTACTAATGTTGCACTTAGTCGTTAATTACTAAAAAAGACTATAAGTGAAAGTACAAAACGTCCTTGATTTTATATATATAAATAATATTTATGATAAATTAATCTTGTGTCTTTGTTTTTATAATCTTGATCTATATATCTTTTGTATATTTATATATATATGATTAATCTTATATTTTTATTTCTTTTAATCTTGATATCATTTTATTCATAATCTAAATCCTCTAAGAGAAAAAATCAAGTTATGAAATATTACTAAATAACTTTGAATAACTTTATTTTAAGTGAAAAAAATAATTTCCAAAAACTCAAACAACACTAAGAAGAAAAAATAAGTATTATTTCTATATTTTTATACTCATATAAAAGGTTAAAGAACAAATGTGAGACAAAGAAAGCTCTTAGTAATACATAGAAATGTAAAGATAATAATAATCAAGATTTCTTAGAACAAAAAATTGTCTTTTCTTTCGACTAGGACTAGTGAAAAAAATAAATCTTAATTGTCGATATAGCTATAAAAGTCTTGAAAAAACTTTTCCCAATGTACTATTTATTGTACATCTGCGCATATCCATCTTCAGTATTGTTTTCAGATCTATACGTAGTACAATGTGGTATATCTCCCCTAAAAAAATTTAAATCTCCATCTCCTAAAGGTATGTGAACACCTAAATTTGGTAACAAAAAACTACCATCATTCGTATTATTTGATGGATTTGAAACTAAAACAACTGTGTATTTACTATCGTCTTGATCTGTGTGAAGAATATTACAATAATTCTTCGTAACAAATAAAGGATAAACTGGTATATTGGAAAATAAAAACGTTTCTTCAGTATCTCTAGAAATTAATACTGATTCTTCCGTATTAAAATACGGAAAATGTATCTTGAAAAAATCTTCCACAACAAAAGGAAAATCTTCACAAGCACCAACTAAAAAAGTTTCAAGTAAAACACGATGATAATATTTCTCTAAAAAACTATCAAATCCCTCTATAATATTAGGAAGTTCTTTATACTTACGACTATTTTTGAAGAATGTCATTGAATCCGGGCCTCGCCGTTCACGCCAATTATGCAATGGCTCTACAGCGCGCATTGTTTTCTTCAAGGAAACTCGAGCATCTCTTCTCTTCAATGTGTACTTCATATCATAGATTGCTTTGATATACTGTCGCAAGTATATCATAAGAGCACCTCCAAATTTCATTTTTCTCTTCCTGCAATAATCTGACCTTCAGATGTATAAATAAGTTCTATTTGTTGCCTTGAAACAACAGTGTAAAATGAAAGAGGCACTACGCACCAAAGGGATTTATCTTTTTGAGCTAGTTCTCCTTTGATAATTTCTATTCGCTTGCGATAAATAAGTTCACTAATATCTGAACTGTCGTGATAGTAGAAACATTCTGAAAATTGTTGATCAGAATAAGAAAAATATTTTTTGTCGATCATTTTGCTATCATATGAAGAAAGATAGTACTCTAAAAACTCTAAAGGGTCTTTACGAAACTTTCTAATTTTTTTCTGTATCTTACTCGGAAAAACATTAAATTCAACCGTGAATCAATACAAAAACAAATCCTGTTCCACAAAGTTTCAGAAAAAAAATATATCCAATAGTCTCCAGTAGCTATTGTCACAGCTAATATATGATAACTTGTCAAAAAACTTTCTCGTGATCTAGTCGTTTTGCCACGTAGTAACATTTTGACAACTGTGTCAAAGAAATATATTTTTCCGAAAACCCAAATCAAAAAAATTTCTAAAAAGTTTCCTTTCATTGAAAGGAGCACGTTCACAACGTCATAAAAGAAAAGAATGTCTTCAATATTATCTTTCACCATTTTAAAAGATCTGCATATACAAAAAATCACAAATACAATATATCAATAAATAAAATAAATAATAATCAACAAATAAATTTGAAATCATACAATAAATAACCAAATTTAAATTAATCTAAATAATCTGCATTAAATAAAATTTAAATAAAATCAGAAATGCTTCAAATGGAAATATCTTAAATGTTTATTTGCTTATTTCTTTATTAAATTTCTATTGAAGTGTATTATGTTTATAATCTATAACATCCACGCTGTAGATCAATTAAGGTCATACTTTAGAATGTAAAGATATATATAAACATATATCAACTTCAAAGATACTTAATAAATAAATAGCTAAGTTATTGCTTTGAAGACAAAGTGATGATATTTTCAATTTTTATCTATTAAATTTTTATTGAAATATATATATGTTTATAATCCATGACATCCACGCTGCAGACCAATCAAGGTCGTGCTTAGAATATAAAGATATATATAAAGATATATTTATTTCAAAAATATTTAATAAATAAAAATTATATTAATTTTTTCTATTTTCTAATAATTTTATAAGGATTATAACAAATATAAGATAGAATCATCTAAGCAACTATACACTATAATGCAAGAAGAAACAAAGTAGGTTGATAAAATTTACCTTGAACAAGTTGCAGTGAATGACCAAATACCAGTACGATAATACTGATGTCACCTTCAGTATCCCCACATGGAAGACAAAAAAAATCAAAATATCTGCATGATGTAACAAAAGAATTTTGACACTTGTGAGCTTAGAGATCCGAGACAGCGAATCTTCACTGTTTGCTGATGAAGCTGCTGTAGGTCGCTAGAAGCCACTTCTAACCGACAAATAAACTTTCCGGACTTGTCGGACTGCAGATGGAGTGTCCAAAGGTATTCAACTGACTCCTCCATCCCGTCTATCTAGGGACTGTATCGAAGCGTAAAGTTAAGAAAGTCGAGATTTGCACACTAATTTTAAACCCATAAAAGCAAAGCTCGCGAGCGACTTCAGCAAATCTCATACGGAAGAGATCTGCTCCTGCTCGTGCTGTGTTGGGACAGAGACGAGAAGGAAGAACACTGGAGTTCGTCTTCTTATTCTTCATCTTCTTCTTATTCATGTATGCTCACATACGCCATGCGTATCTTCGGGTCCGAGTCGTACAAAATCCAGATCTGCCCTTACGTCGTTAAACTATGGCCTGGCAGAAGTAAAAGTGTTAAATCGAACTGCTACGGTAACCGCCGCTCGTAGGAGGACTCTCTTCTTCTATCAAGCCTCGAGAGTCAAGAGACGAGGGTTGCGTGACGCTTGAATTCACCCCCGGACCTTAGGACGATTTATATAGCAGTGCGACTCCTGCAAGGAGCAAGACGGTCATGAAATCTTGTAGCGTACGTAGTACCGGGTCCGGTTTGGCGCAATTGCAAGCAAAGTTAACCTGCAGCCGGAAGCAAGGAAAGAAAGAAGAGTGACGAAGACAGAGAACAGGGACTAACTGTACAGTAGGCAGGAATTTAAAGTCAAGATTTACTGAGAGGTCGGTTAAACGTGATATATACATAGCAGCAGCAGAGGAAAGTCCAGCAGTTCACTTGGATGTTTGCACCACGTCCAACATTCGAACTCGGTGCGGTCTCAATCAGTCCCTGTTGTCTCAGGTCAGGTCAGGCCAGATGTCACATCGTTGGTGTTCATGGTGAGCAGCTGAACAGGAAAAGAATCAAAGAATCAAAAGAAGGAAGGAGCGCAAGCAATCACTGGAAGCTCAGTGTGACTGTGCCGCTACACTGTGTATCCTGTCCGTCGCATTTCTCAGGGGTCTTGATCAACTTGAAGTGACCCCTCGGTGATAAGGGTAGTATCAAGATCGTCCGACGTATACGGTAGAAATGGATTACTGACGAAGGGGATAGTTGAAGGACACAGAAACCCCAGAGGCTTTACTCCTAAAACTCCTCTCTAAACCACCTACTTCCCCATGTAGGCAAGTAGGCGACGAGAGGGCCTGAGCCATCGCTGCCATCGTTATATCGCAAAAGTTCACAGAAAAGCGTTCAGTGTCAAAACTCACTAAAAAACTAACAGGCCAGTTTCTCGTAATCTTCAACTCTCCCTGTGCTTTTTAGCTTCTCATGCTAAGCTTTCTTCCCTTACTCAAGCAGTTGAGGTAAAACAGAGTTCGGAATTGGTTCCTTGTCTTCAATTCTCCATGTCCCATTATCTAAAGGTGCCAAATATTTATGGACAAAGGATACCTGTTCCGTAGTGGAATACAGAACATGTATGTTTTGGTGGAGGACGTTAGCCGGTCATTCTCGTATGAGTTTTCAACCAGCAATATGTGAGTCCTCGACCCGCTACTTGTACAAAGAGAATGTAGATGTAATCAGTCCTATCTTCCTAACTAAAACTTACTGTGCTAAGTACGACTCCGCTGAGCTGCATGGTGTATAGACCACGAGGCAGTGCTGAACAATTACACCATCGCGTCCTAGTTTTGCCTGGCCCAACCTTTTGTACTTTCGGACGAAGTAACGAGCTGATCTAACGATCCGAGCTGATCTAACGGTCAACCACAGTAAACGACTAATTCGTCAATCGGTTATCTTCCATGACTGTATAGTTGTATGTACAGTACTCGACGTTCGTGGAGGTATTTTCTAGAAGTTTGCGAGCGACAAACAGAAACAACTGAGTGTGCGTTCCTAGCTAGCTAGCTACGCAAACTTCATCTCGTTAGAATCTGAATCTGCAACGGAAGTATCACTGCGAAGTGACGACAGACAGAAGGTGCAAGTTCGAAGATACAGTTTCCTAGCTATGGATCGATCGTGCGTACCGTAATTTCTTCACAGGGATACTGGTACGGACTGACAAGCTCGGCACACAAGCTGCTAGCTTGCGCTTGAGCACAAGGAGCCTGTAGCAGCAGCTCTACCAAAAACATGGTTGTAATAACACGAAGATCACGGTATGAAACTGAGCGCGAGCGCGATCACAGACGTCATAATTATACTGTACTTGCCTAGCTTCCTGACTGTTACTCGAAGTCCTCTAGCCTGAGCTCGAAGAAGTTTGAAGAAGTGTCCGACTCAAGCTCCTTTATATAACTACAGGCATATCATCTGTATCCAAATTTATAACTGTGACGAGCTCGAGGAAAAGTGGGCCGAGACTGCAGCACTGTCGATGCAGGCTAGGGCGCATACCAAAAGCTAACCGTGATGAGTACTAATGATATACGAAAAAGATATACGACAAAGCTAACGGGTGTAGGTAGTTTTTTACTGACAGAACAAACCCGAATCATCTCTATATGCGAGTACGGCAATTATACGACTGTCGTGCGACGACCACAGGAAGTGAAGCAGTCGATAGTACTCACCTGATAAAATTTAGAATTTTGACTTCGAGCTCCGACTGTCGATGAACAGATACTCAGCTCGCAGTCTTTACCATGAGAAGTGAGAGAAGTGGTAGTTGCTTCGGGTTTCCCTCTTAAGAAGCTTGGTATTTGACTTCAAGGTACCCTCCTGACCACAAAAAGGTACGATAAGATAAGACGAAGGCATGGCTGGTATCTCCTCCGGCATTACGATAAGATAAAACGAGGGTATGGCTGGTATCTCCTCCGGCATTACGATAAGATAAGACGAGGGTATGGCTCGTATCTCCTCCGGCATGCCCGTAGTCAGCAAAATGATAAGATAAGACGAGGATATGACTGGTATCTCCTCCGGCATGCCCGTAGCCTCGAGCTTCTGCTACAGAACTGCTAACTCTGACATGCACTAGTAAAAAGATACTCATCACAACAGGAATGTTTCCCGCTAATAGTCTTCGCTCAACAGTAGCTTCACATTTGAGAATATATTCACGTGCTTCTTGTTTCCTTTTCAGATATATGTGCTTTTTAAAATATAGTGAACTTTGTGCTATTCATTGAAAAGTCAGATTTTTAAGCTTCTCCATATCTTTCAGTTCTATGTGTAGTGGAGACGTGAATCACATTACCATCATTTTATTTTTAGAATCTTTTATCAGATCTTCTACCCCATCTTCTACTTGCAGTAAAATTTTTATTTTAAAAATAAAAAATACCACAAGTGGTGTGCAAGAATATAGTTCTTTTGATGATGGATGTAATGTCAATGCAGACGAGGAAGTTAAGCCTAGGATAGCGCTTCTCGACAGTACGAGAACTATTACTATCTCCGTGATAAGTGTAAAATTTCACTTTCTGAAATAAAATAGCAAAATTTCTTAGTTTGAAATCACAATATATGGGTAAAAGCTTCTTCGTCGACAAGACTGGTGCTTGGTCAATAAGCAGAAGACAGATACATATTTTACAGAAAGTTTTCCTGAAATCTCCACAGAGTCCCCGCTCTGCTGAACTTTCACGATTCAGTTGCAAATAAACAAATAATTTTTCTTTTAAAATAAAATAGAATGAATAATAATAAAATTATTTCTCATACACATGACGAGGACGGTGAGTTTTTAGTTTACTATGTTCTTCTCGGTAACGGGGCTGACATATGCATGCAACATCAGGTTCTGACAAGAGGGAAGGGAGAGGTCAAGTAAAGAAAAAACAAAACCAAAAGAAAAAAAATTTTGCAGGTGCTCAGGAGGGAAATATACTAACCTATCTGGTTAGAAACACAACACAAAACGTGCATGGTAACTAAACTTGTTCTTTTACGTTCTTCAGCGAGTCGGAGGACTTTTGTACACTCAGATTGGTTCCGGAAGATCTCATGCTGTTGACACATGCCTCAATGTCATTTTCTTTTAACCAGTTATGCATGCCTCATGACACTAAATGAAATGAAAATAGAAATGAAAATGGAATGGAATTACTTGTGATGGAATGATTGTTGTTTGAACCAACTCAGCGGACCAGTACAGTCAAATTTCATTATAATCACCTTTGATAGAGTCTCTTTAACGATATAAGTACAATTTATGAGATAATTTTTAAAAATTTGTCATCGTTATTATCACATTCGATATGGTCACATACAGATATAAACATATTTTATGGGGCAATAGATTTCTTTTCTTAGTAAAAAATTTTCGTTATTGTCACTATTACATGATATATACACATTTGAGTCACTATAAATATAATTATAAACCTAAATAGAGTTAAATCCGTAATCTTCCATAAAATGATTAAGCGTGATTAGACATCATGCATAGATATTATTTAACCCACAGATTCTTGTATCTTGCAGTAATGAAATGCAGATTGTGAAATAATGCAATCCATTTGCTGTCTTTTCTTTCACTCTAAAACTTTAGAGTAATATTTTGACCACAACAGTAACGAAATAACTACATAAACTGTGAACATTATCACAAATATTTGTGAATGTAAGCTTAGATGTGTTAGTACATGTATCCAAACACGTTTAGTAAAAGAGAGTTGAGACATAACATATTCGGAAAGAACGAAGAAAGAACAGACACGTATTCAGGATGAAACGGATATTAACGCATGTCCAAGTTAGAATCTCTGATAAACATTTTTTGTCCACGAGAGAATGTTTTTTCTTTTTTCTTTTCTTGTTTGTTTTTATAAAGAGGACGATGGGACGTCCAAATTTTTTATTAAATAGAAAAAAGAATGACACTGAGAGGCTGTGCCTAGATAGAAACGTCATGAGCTAGTCCGTCCACCTGGGATATATTAGTATGGCAAGGGGAGACTCAAAAATTTACGTACCAAGCAAAGGATTACTGGAGGCCACACTAAAACACACGAGGGCTACAGCCGATTATGATCGAACTCGAGCATATAATGATTAAAGAGAGACAAGAAGGATCGCAGACTGTCAGCAGCAACACAATTCAAAATAAGGAGATCTAATTGCAATCAAATGCTAGTATGATAGCTTACGGAGAGTGGGTTGGAGCCAGGTGAGAGCATACATAGACCAGCGTTTGCTTGCAACTTGAGTTGTCGATGTAAGTTGAAGAAGATGATGGCAAAGTGCTAGATCGGAAATAATGAGAAAGGAGGTTGGTTAGCTTGAAAAAGTCAAGTGCAATGAATTTTCCAAACTTGTCTCCAGTAGAGCCTTAGAACACATCAAAAATACGACTAGGAGAAATACTTCATTTCCCTAGATAAATTGACTCTAAAGTGAGGATTGAGGTCACCAGGAGAAACGCAACAGGGATAATTTTTTATCTAAGGATTTTTATTTCTTTATGTGATCCCTATATCTGTTAAATTTCCCTTGTTCATTTATCTCAATCCTCATATAGGAAATTCTCTATGCATGTGTGGAAAACTAATCTAGGTAAAAACATGTATAGGTTAAATAGTATTAAAAATATTTGTACTGTTCTTGAAATAATTTTCTAGGGATTTAATATAGAGTAACTATGTCAGAAATAAATCTGTTAAATTTCAAGAAAAAATATAATATTATAGGTAAAATATGTGTGGTATATTGACAAATGATATCTCATAATAGCAATATTGATACCACTATACGTGTTATATATCCCTAGATCCAATAGTGGTAACATTCTGGGGTGATGTTTTTCTTTTCAAAAAGAAAAAGAATTTCAATACAAGGAAATAGTTTCATGAGAATCATCTAAAATACAAGACGGTCTTTTCATGATTCATATATACATATTTAAACACCATATGTTTCTCTAGAAAACAAACATTTAAACCGAGATATCATACATATAAGTTTTTCGGGTTTAATATGGATAAATATGTACACGTGTGCAACGTTCGTCTGCATTTAATATCTTAACTTGATTTGGATTGACTTTATAACTGACTGGTCCTTGTCTGCTTAGAAAACAATCTAGTTTGAATGCAACACCTTGTACCTTCGACTTTCTTTTTTATCCTCATCCACGTCAGATTTATAAATTCACTATCGATGTCAATGGCTTGTTCCTATGGAACAAAGCGAATAAGTTGTTTAATTCACCAGGAGAGAATGATAGAAGGAATAGCTGGAACATAACTAAGGAAGCATCAGACAGTTTCAGCGTTAATTTAAGCTAGCTTTGAAAAAGAAATATAAGTTATTAACTTCATATCTAACTTATAGATTCTGAACTATAACTTCTACTAAAACGTTCCTAAGTTAGCATTTCAGGTATAAGTAACTCGAATCGGCTTCTAAAGTTAAACTATGATTTACTTTATTTTCAAATTCTTTATTATAAATATAAAATATTATTTCACTTCAACAACTCCATTTAGAGAAAATCCTGAACCCCCACACCAGGGCTCGGGACTAACCAGCATTCTTTGTATTCTCAACCGGTTGGAATTCTGGAAAGTCGAGTTGAAATGATGTCTAGCCGGATAATTTGTAGGTTGATATTTTGCAAAACGACAAGTTACTTGTTAAGAAAACCGGGAGGATTAATAAATGACGGAAATGACTCGGGAGCATTTATTACCGTCGGATAATTTTTTGGTTCACGAATCGTTTTACCTCGAGCGCTGTCCACACCGGGGTCCCATGTAATTAAGCGGCTATCCTGGTTGGATGCATCACCCATTTCCTGCTTAGCTAAGACTACCTTGTTGGAACTAACCGCGCACACGTGAACTAGACTGTGTCTCTTAGATAGTAGGTCTTCTCCATCTTGTTGGAACTAACCGTGCACACGTGAACTAGACTGCGTCTCCTAGACAGTAGAGCTCGTGCCCTGGAGGAGATCGATACTGATACTGACGGTGACGGAGCTGCCGCTCTTCTTGCCCTCGTTACATTTGCAAAGAGGAAGCTCGATGAGGGAGATTTTGGCGGAGTTGCCGCTCTTTTTGCTCTTGTTACGTTCGCGAAGAGGAAGCTCGATGAGGGAGATTTTATCCTCGTTACGTTCACGAAGAGGAAGCTCGGTAAGGGAGATTTTGGCGGAGCCGCTCCTTTCTTTGCCCCCGTACTTCTTGCTCGTGTTTGTACATGATCGAGAAGAGACCTTCTTGTTTGCTCGCTGCTTGTGCTATGCCTGGGCCAGAATTTGCTTTCATTACTGTTGATCTCTTTTGCCTCCGTGTACTGCTTAGACTGATCGAGGCTCTTAGTACTCTTATCATGTTCGTTATTTATCATAATGAGGTTTTGATCACGTTTCTGTTTCTTCTTGATGTCGTCAACCTGCAGAGCCTATCCTGGAAGTTAATGATCAGCAGTCTATGGGACCTCGTTTGCTGATTCAGGGCAAAAGGATGGAGGCCTTTGCCTCCAATGGTTCTCGTTGGCTAGATCGACACCGATCGTGCAGATCTCGAGAGCATGGGCGTCAGATTTGATCAGCTTGTCCTTTAGCAGAAGGGATTTCACACGCGTGGACTCCAAATAAACACATCATCGTACTCATACCCTTGTCCTTTAGGATACTAACTGCATACCCTTGTCCTTTAGGGTACTAACTGAAAGCCAGTCAAAATGGAAGAAGAGACATTTGCTACGCTCAAGATGATAGCTTTCCTCGTTAAGCATCAGCGAACCCAACAGCTTATCCATTTTGTGCCCCATTTGACCTTATTTCACCTCGGTTTCTCTTCCTTGCCTTACATCACCAAAGGCCCTAAAAGGATCTAGAGTATAGTCTCATTTCGAGAATATCGACTTAGATCTTGAATAGAGTTGCACCTGAGCATGTTGTAATCTTTACTTCTAAACTTTCTTTATTTGAACGGCTTCAGCCACTTGACAGTTGATCGCATTTAATCTTGAGAGTTGATTGTAACATGTAAACATAGAATATTCCTTCTATTTGCAGGAGAGAGGGATCTTGAAGTCGCACATGTGTACATGTCCAGGATGTACCCACAACTAAGTTCGCTAAGTTCCTCTTCTGTTCTCTGGAGGTTGGTCTTCACTAGTTACCTCTCGTGATTACCACGTTGTTGACAAGTTTCACTTAGGAAATTAAATTATCGTCGGGTACTTTGGACATCCTCCAAACTGATCGTCAAAAATCAAATTGCAATTATAATTTGTATAGCAATGTATAGCAATTTGTATAGCAATGTACATACTCGAGGAGGAACGAACCAACCATCTGGATCTGTACATACTCGACGAGGAACGAACCAACCATCTGGATCTACTCTCGCAGTCGAATAGGATCAGGTCGTTTGTGTCGAGGTTTTTAGTTAAATAGCACCCACAGACAAGAGTACACCACAGTCTCATTATTTAGTTGAACAGCACCCGCAAAGGTTAACAAGTCGAGTACCGGTGACTAGAATCGGGAGGGCACAGAGACAGTCGTTCATGACGCGTTGTAGTGGCCCCGTGTCTGACAAAGGCTCCCGATGCGAGAGAAAACCCTCGATCAGCAACCCCATTTGACCTTTAGCTACGGGCCAACTAGCGTTAGTCATGACTATCTTTGGCCCAAGTTCTCGGAAAGTTTAACTGAGGTCATTTTTACATTACAAAAGGATAAGAGTACCCTTACTCCTCCATTTTGAGTACAAACCGCCTCTTTAATCATTCCAGGGTAAGGCTAAGTAAAACACCTGCAATTTCTACTGGGAAATAAATACAACACACCCCCTTTCAGCTTTAATCTTTTTAGTCCCGCGTTTCTCCTTTGTTTCCTTCTCCTTTCTTAATTTATTTGTTCCTTGCACTCAACGGGTTTGATTTTTCCCATGCCTTTTTTACATATTCCCTTCTTCTTGTTTCCTTCTTAAACATTTTCGCTACATTCAGAGGAACAAATTATTACTATTGCTTCTACTTTTAAATTTTTCCTTATTATGAACTTAAAAGTCCGGATGAGCCCTTTAAAAGCATCTATCCCTGACTATCTTATCCTGTTAGATCAGGATCCATTTTATCCTGTCGAGCGAGTCACTTGATTCTATTTACCTCAGAATAAGGTGCCGACGTGGGATCGAATCTCGCTGGCAGGAGTCTTAACAAATGGCATCGTGAGTCTAACCCTCCTACCTAAACATAAGGTAGGTACATTATTTACCTCTTATGTTCATGCTGTACGCAGGATTTACCGTCTGCTTATAACTTTTACTCCTACATGAGGCATCGTTGGTTTATCATGACTTGCTTTAGAAATTGACTTGATAAGACTTTGATATATTGGTAAGATTTGATCTCACCTTTCTAAAAAAATATTTTTTTTATAATAACCTTGACTGGTCAGTAGATCAAAATGTCATTTCATTTGAATGTGAGACGGCATATCAGCAGCAAGTCATGTATCTGCATCGAAAGTTCAATAGGAGGTGTATGTATAATCGATTATTAGTTTACAAAATCTCTTTCATTTGTCTTGTACATTGTCCCCAAGTGGCAGTGTTCAAACTTATTCTTGCCAATCAAAGATAAATCAAGATGAGCAATCTTAAGAGAAGTCAAATCAAGTCTGACAATGTATTAGGGATATGGTGAAATAAATTTCTGTGTTTTGCTTCTACCCGAGCATTCCTTTCGTCGTTGTTATGCATTTGCATATCTAACAGTATATTTTACAGAATTCAAAACAAGACAAAAGTTAGTAATAATATGAGAACATCTTTTTCATTCGACTAGAGTATTTTTCACTTCCAACATAACATGTGATTATTTATTACACAATACTCAAGTATAGCAAAGTGCATAGCCTTGATAATGTTATTGCAAGCTTAGCACCCTGTTGATTTCAGTTAGTTTAGATGTATGCAGCCTCATAGGGCTATGACACCCGACGAAAATTTTGACAGTAGTAAGTGTATCATTAGATACAGCAAACGAGCAAAGGAAAGGGCTCTCCTCTTCTTAACATGAAAGAAGTGATATACATGCTCCTAGAAAAGCAAAATGTAACCGTTTCTTAAGTAGAACAATGGTCTCTTTTTTCTTCCTTATTACTTTCACTAATAAACAATTCCATTTCCTCCTTCCTGTCCTCACTTCAGTTTTTTGTTATAAATTTGTTATAAATTTTATGTTAAATTAGATGCTTTGTACATGCCGAATCTTCTGGAAATAACCCATAAAGCATGTGGACTGCGACGCACAATAGGAAGAGAAAAAGAGGACTATATCGTGTGAGAAAATCAGTTTTTTGAAGGTTTTATCACTTTATATTCACTTTATTTATCACTTTATATTCATAATTGTATTCACTAAATATTATTAGTTTAAATTATGTATTTAACAACATGAATAAATCACAAGGGGCTTTTAAGTTCATAATAAGGAAAAATTTAAAAGTAGAAGCAATAGTAATAATTTGTTCCTCTGAATGTAGCGGAAATGTTTAAGAAGGAAACAAGAAGAACGGAATATGTAAGAAAGGCATGGGAAAAATCAAACCCGTTGAGTGCAAGGAACAAATAAATTAAGAAAGGAGAAGGAAACAAAGGAGAAACGCAGGACTGAAAAGATTAAAGCTGAAAGGGGGTGTGTCGTATTTATTTCCCAGTAGAAATTGCAGGTGTTTTACTTAGCCTTACCCTGGAATGATTAAAGAGGCGGTTTGTACCCAAAATGGAGGAGTAAGGGTACTTTTATCCTTTTGTAATGTAAAAATGACTTCAGTTAAACTTTCCGAGAACTTGGACCAAAGATAGTCATGACTAACGCTAGTTGGCCCGTAGCTAAAGGTCAAATGGGGTTGCTGATCGAGGGCTTTCTCCCGCATCGAGAGCCTTTGTTAGACATGGGATCACTACAACGCGCCACGAACGACTGTCTCCCTGTCCTCTCGGTTCTAGTCACCGGTACCCGACTTGTTAACCTATGCGGGTGCTGTTCAACTAAATAATGAGACTGTGGTGCCGTTCAAGCTGTACTCTTGTGTGCGGGTGCTGTTTAACTAAAAACCTCGTTTGTGTCTGTTATTGAACAAGTGCAACAGCAAAAAGCTGCTGCTAGTTATGGTTATTGAGATCCAGTAACCGGCCACTACCTCATTCTTTATTCTAACTGCTCATTTTGCTGTTTGACTCACAGTTGTGAATTTTGTTCTTGATGTGTCATAGGTTTGTAAGACCTACATGGACCTCTTCATATAATATATCTGGATTTGAGCGTTGTTGGAGGCGTGTTCGTCCTAGATGTGGCATCCGAGGTTCACTTCTCTCCACCTTTTCCGTTCCAACTGCTATGTGAGGTTTCATTGATGAGCTCACGTATTGTATGTCATCTCTTTCTACTCTCTAGATAATAGTAGCATTCGCTATGAAGTAACATTGTCACGAGTTCATCAAGTTTGAAACAAACTGACATGTTATATTGATGGGGTCTTCCATCCGACGTTAAGCTTGCAGTTAAGTTTGCAGTTAAGTTGGCAGTTAAGCTACAGGTCGGACATTCACTAGAGAACTTGCTCTAACTTTAGCCGACACGGTTCACAAGATTTTAGAGATGTTTCATATTATAGCAGCGGTAGGAGACCTTAGAGCTTCTGATAGCAGAGCTTAGTTCCGATATTCCTTCAGGTTTTTGGGCGTTGGGTTGTTTGACCCTTTCTCTTCATATATTGATGAGGTCTTCCATCCAACGTTAAACTTGCAGTTAAGCTACAGGTCGGGCATTCGCTAGAAAATTGCACTCTAACTTTAGCTGGCACGGTTCACAAGATTCTAGAGGTGTTCCATATTATAGCAGCGGTAGGAGAACTTAGAGCTTATGATAGCAGATCTTAGTCTCGATGTTCCTTCAGGTTTCTGGGCGTTGGGTTGTTTGACCCTTTCTCTTGATATATTGATGGGATCTTTTCATCCGTTAGCTATTCATTGAGTCGCGTTGGTTGTAACAAGTAGAAGAGGAGATCAGATCTAGAAGATCTCTACATCGTGGTGTGCCGTTACCATGCGGTCACAGTACGAGAGAAAGGGTCCACCGCTTCTCTTCTATTGGTTGTTACGACGAGAGTTGACGTCCACCTTATAGATACCCACGACTGACGGAATCGTTAAGTTCTTCTTCCGTTCTCTGGAGCTTGGTCTTCACTACTTACCTCGGTTTCTCTTCCTTGCCTTACAACGCCTCTCACAGATATGACGGATTCTTACCATGATGATATTTACCAAGGCGATTAGATCCTGTTTCCCTTGGCTGCACACTTCTGTCTCTGATTGATGAGTTTGGACTCAGATTCCCTCGCGGCGAGAGTACAACACGACTTGGCAAGGAAGAAAGAGATGTAGCGCAACAGATTTTCATGCTGGCAGTGAAGAAAACGGAAGGGAACTTGGGCGTTGATACGTACGAGACATATGATGGAGTCTGATCAGTGTGAAGGTACTCGTAATCGTGGTCGTGTGAAATGTCATTGTCCATACAAGTGTTCTTTACTGCCGGCCGATTTCACTTTAGTTCCTGAGTCCACTGCAAGATCTCATCAGAAAAAATCGATTCAGAATGTTGGGTCAATGCTTTTGTAGTTCTTGTGGTCAAAACGGTCAGTGGATTACCGAGCGATCTCATCGTAGACACGACCAAATCTCTGTTTGGAAAGCTAGATTATCTACACATATATCAGTTAATTTCGTAGAACCGATAGAGGAAGAACCGATACATATGCATACTGCTCATGAACCATCGACTCCTATCAGAACTAACCTGGATGCCATCCCTGTTAGGAGCTGTCCAAATCTTAGTGAGTTGGCACATCCCAGCGATGTAGATGACTTATTCAATGTATTTCCAGTAGAGTTTGATGAAGCAATGCAAGAGAAAGTAGTAGAAATGTTTTCATTGTTAGATTTTCACAAAGTTTCCATTGCATTACAGTCAAAGTTACTAAAAACTCTTATTTGGTGATATCGGATGAAGGCAAGATTCAAGAATATCAGGAATATCTACAGATTACTCAAGAGATATTCCTCGAATAGCACCAACAGATTACAAGAGCATGTCGTGGGCTAGAATGTTAACACTTGCAGGGAACTCTTGGGTGGGAGGATGTAGTGATTGAGAGTGCACCATCTTCATGGCGTAAGTTAATGCAAACTTATGATCAACTAGGGATGGTCAAACCCGAAAGATGGTATATGTGTAATGGTACATCATCTTCTCCTCATGTGCATGTGACAATCGGACCGGATGATAATCTTACTTTGTGTTCTGTTCGAGGTTGTAGTCGTCCAATCTTTGATATGATCAGATTTGATTATATTCCCATAGGGTCAATTTTGAAACCACTGTTTCAAAGTCGAACATTCTGTCATGACATGTTGAAACTTTGGAGACAAAGAAACGATTGGATGGGGAAGGATGTCGATTATGAACCATCATCGATCTACGAGTTCTGACATGGAAGTAAGTTCCGTCAGTATCAGAACTTTTGGGATCCAAATACGTTGTGGTCTCCACCGGTTACTTGCAGAAATCTAGAATGTGGAAAAATTTACAGACTGTGGCCGACAGTATATGAAGAATTACAAGATCAGACTAACTATGATGCAGAAACACAATGTTACAGGTTTCTTTGTGTTCAATGTTCCACAGAGATTATCCATTCTCCTACTTACGTCCATGTAGGTTTATTACATCACGTCATAGTTATCATTTACTGCATGTCTTCAAATGCACATATGATCTTTATAGAACAACACTAACACTAACTTTTTGTTTCTTGTGAATTTTCAGAGAGAACCACTGAACGTAGCCTTAATAGGTCATTGGGATGATTTTCAAGCAGCTACCAGAGCACAAAAGGATTGCTGGACGGTTGAAATATCAGTACTAAATGGTGGTAAAACTCCAGTATCTAATAGTTTATTGGCTAAACCAATCCCTATACTCTTTATCCCAATGGCATCGAAGCTTATACAGAAACTGAAAGACTCTCATATCTTAGAGGCTTTCCTGAAGCCAATGTATTTTGATTTGAAGAGATCATTTATAGATGGTTTTTGTGTACCATATATACCTGTAGGTGATTATAGTATCCATAGGCAAGTAGGAAGTGACATCAGAGTTAGAGTCATGCTCATGAGTTGGACAGGTGACTTACCCGCACAATGTAAAGTGTCCGGCACTTTGTTCAAGGGCTATAGCGGTTGTCGCCGATGCATCCCCATGTCTGTGATGGTGGATGGACAGATTGTTTATCCTGATAACAGATATCAAGCTCGATATCCTCCGGAAAAGAGGAAAGTAGAAGATATGAAGAAGTTCGGGTTATGCTTCAATCAACGACTCGGGAGGAGGAGAAAGAAGAATACCACAGACAGAGTGGTTTGGCTTATTTGACTCTGCAGTGGAGTTTGAATGATCTGTACGATTTTGATATATCCAAAGATAATTTACACGACGTAATGCATTTGCTTGTGCTGAATGCTGTGAAGAACTTTAACGATCAGTTTGTCGGTGTCTTGAATCCGAAGCAGATGAAGGTGTTACAACAAGTACTTCTACAACTCACCAGAAAGAGACCTGCTGGATTGGGAGACCGATGGCCACGACCTCCTACAAAAAAAGAGATGTTCAAATTGTCTTTCTACAAAGCCGAAGAACATCAGTTGTTCATGATGTATTGTTTATCATCAATTCTAGAAGAACTTGGATTTGATATTGATTCTTACTATGGTAAGATCGTATCTCTTTTAAATCAACTCTGTCGGATTTTCTTCATCACGTCTCGAAAATATGGATGGACATTCGAGATGTTACAGAATGCTCGGCAACTTTGTCTAGCATGGCGAGGACTCAGTGAAGAACACGATGGTCCGAATTCTAGAATTATGGAACATATTCTTGGTAACTCACAAATCTCTTGTTTTTATTCCGTCTCACAAGCAATGATGTGTAAAATCTCCATAAGTAAACGCATAGACTACTTAAGTACATTAGTATTCTACAGATAATTTAGAATCTTTGTTTCAGATTGTATTTTTGTTTCTGGTTGACGCACTGTAACTATTTTTTTATCTCTCATAGATAATCGAGAATTTGCTGGGATGTGCAGGGGCAGGCGAAGTCTTTGATGACATACTTCGTCATGGTCATCATGACTATTTCTGGTGCTATGCATTTGAATGGATGGTTCGTGGATACAACGCTATTCCAACTAACAACAGGACGTCAGAGATGACATACACCAAGTACTTCTGTCGGCAGTTATTTACAATATGTTATGCGCAAGATCGACGAGATTGAGACGGATTTCATCGACTTCACCGAATTGTTCATGATTTAGAACGAGCTTTGTATCCACGTCTTGTGAAACACTATCCTGGATATAAATGCAGTTGTAATACTTGGCATAATCAACATGTTAGTGTTGTTTCTAGTGTATCTATAGCATTAGAGTTGAGCAAAAACCTGATGTTATTAGGACAAGAACAGAAAACATATCCATGTTTCCAGACTACGTTGAAAGGGGTTGGTGTGGGTCCTCATCACTGTACTGAGATAGATATACCACCGAACAAAAAATATGCGAAGTATCTTACTAACTATTGATTTGAGAAGGGATTGTTGACAGAGCAGAATAAGGAGCAGTTTCGGAATAAAATGCAAATGCTGCGAGCGGTTGTTATCGGCAATTGCTGTTTCAAGACCAGTGACAACATGGTGGTGGAGCATGATCAAGCTGAACCTGTTCAACAAACATAGAAGTGTAAACTGACTGAGATTTTCATTCACGAATTTGGAGGACATTTTCAGATTTTCTTCGCAGGAAGATGGTACAGTCAAGTCATGGTGGATGCAAGAGGTAGTGATACACCTCTAGTTTATGAGATTACTGGTATGACTGTTCTTGTTGAAGATCCTCTGAAGTTTAGTGGAGATAATGTACTTCATGTTTCCAAACTTTTACATAGATTTTTTCCACAACCTACACAACATAAATGTAGGGGTAAGCAGTGTATCGTAGCATATGAATTGAACGATCAGTTCTTCACTCCAGATATTCCTCTTCTCAAGCCAGGAATGCCCGGATGTTGTCCTCCATGGATTGTAGGAGGTGATTTGGTCATCGCTAAAGCAAGAAACTGGGAGTGTGGAATGCCGATGAGCCTTGTGCTAGTAAGGAGAGTGCCAACAGATGCTGATAGTGAAGTGACTGAAATGTCTAACGTTATCCATTCTCGTAAAGTAGAGTTGACTTGACTTCAGGTAGATAATATGAGTACTTTAGAGAGAGAAACAAAAGAGTTTATTGTATCTCGACAGGTCACTACTAGTACATGGACAGATATTTTATCTATAGTGCATCCCACTCAAATCATCGCGGTAGAGTTTGAAACAGTTGGAATTGAGGAAGTGAGATTGTATCAACCCAAACGTTGGAAAGGATTGAGCACTTGGTTAAACAATGTACAGTTAAAATGCAAAAATTTTCGTTGTGCAAATACTACAGGAAAAGTTTAGTAAATAAAGAGAATTACCTTGGAAGCACACGTCTGTGATGATATATGATGATATGAATTACTGGTGTTTCGTCTTGCCATTGACTTGATGTTGCCATAGCTGGGTGAGAGAGTGTGTATCCTAGAAGTCTAGGACGCTCCATGGATTCTCCGCTTGTACCAGCTCATGCACAGCCCTCTCGAGCTGAATGGTTTTTCTCAAGAGAGCGTGCAGGCTGAAAGTTAGCGAACCGAACGAGAGCATGTCGACTGAGTTGTCGATGATCAGACATGCTGGCTGGAGTCTAGTCGAGGCAATAAGATCTTTGACCGTGTCTTCGAAGCTTTGCTCGAATCAATCCATTGTCCACTTGAGATTAGAGGGCTTCTATCCACATGACGACACGGTTTCTCTCAAGAGAGCGTGCAGGCTCTCCGTAAGCAAGCCGAACGAGTGCATGACTGAGTTGCCGATGATCAGAGATACTGGCTGGAGTCTAGTGGAGACAATAAGGTCTTGGACCGTGTCCTCGAAGCTTTGTTTGAACTGAGCTTCATACCTCGAAGCTTCTGTCGAGGTATGAAGCTCTCTTTCGTGAATCTGGATTTCGAAGTATCCAATCCTTCAGACGACGCCAGCTGCTCGGCCTTTTAATGTTTAGTTGCAAAACCTGCTGGAGAGAATCGATGGTGGACAGAACTTCTTCTCTAAGACGGTCAAAGAGCTCCCCAGAGGCTCGTAACAGTTTCTGCATGTGCTCGGTCAAACAATCCTCCGTTGTACAATAACATCAATAGAAGTTTAGATAGTGCAAAATGAGTATAATATAATTCGTACGCTCTTTATAGCACCATTTGATCTACATAGTTGAAAATAACACCTTGTGAAGCACTTGACGGCCGGGCAAGGTAAGGATTTTCTGACAGTTATGCACTTTTGTCTGTGTCTGTAGAAAAAACACCAAGAGAAGTTTAGTTGGTGCAAAATGAAGATAATACGATTCGTAAGCTCTGTATAGCACCGTTTGATATACAGAGTTGAAAATAGCACCTTGTGAAGCAACTTAAAGACAGGCAAGGTAAAGAAATTTCATTTTGCACCGATAAGTACCTCCAGGAGTGTATTTTGAGTGCTATTCGGTTCAAGGAGAAGTGTAATATTGAAATGTCTTCCTGTGAACGCAACCATCTTCATGCAGCAGAACTGGCCACCGGCTAAAACAAACGGCATATCTGGGAGGCTCTCACGACCTACATGAAAATGGAGTGGCGCATAACTTCTTCGCACTTGGGAAGACAACAGCGAGGACAATGCAAATGTCCCTGTGGGTGCCAGGTCCTCCGGACCCTGGGGCCAGAAAACACCACCTACGGTCAGCAAAAGCTATTTTGTCAAAACAAAACCGAATCAAGAACTGATGTACGAGGTGGGGGACACAAGACCCACAGTTGGGAACGACTATGCACTCGAACAACAGTTCTAAAAGCTTTTTAAAAATGTTTTTACGCCGCGCGAAGCGTCTGCAGAGGAGTTGGTTATGGGCCGTAAGGTCCTTCCTAGAGGCGGTAGCCGAGGGGACTCCCCAACTCTGGCCAGGCCCTCCTGCTGCCCAAAAAGACCGCCTAGAGACACACTCTCGGGGGCTGTGGTTGTGGGATCGAGCCCCAATATTCGATCCACCAACGTGTGCCTGCGCCCAGCCTGTTGAGGCAGCCGTCTAGGTTCGATTAGGCTCCTAACTTGTTCGTTAGTTTCCCTTTCATTTCTCTTACACATGCTCCCCGTGGACGAGCAGCGACGCATGGGCTCTACCTTCGGTCCTCGTTGTACATTTGTGGCGATTAACAGCTTTTTAATCGATCTGCGGTTTTTGTAAAACAAAAGAATAAGGAGCTTGAGACTGTACGTGGTTACTAATGTGTCACATAATTACTCGGTGTTTGAGTTGTTCTTTACGATCGCATCATGGATCAAAATGCTAATCATCACCACCTCGATATACCTCAAGGTGCAATGATGGAGTCCTTTGACTAGCTAGGACTAGATCTCTAGACTGTCGACATAGCAGACTACCGTAGTGTACTGAGTCAGCTGTAAAGTGTTCAAGGCGTAGCTCAGAGCTTTGAAATTTCACCAAGTTGAACGGAGATCAAGAGCAGCTTCTGAGCGTAACCTATCGATTACTATGAACTAGAGAATCAAGATTTCTACTCTTCATCTGATCAACCATTCCCTTGCAGGTGCCGAACTGTCTAATACTGTGCACGCCGTGATCATGATGGCTTGAAGGTTTGTAATCGCGATTGTGATAATATTGTGTCTGCTTTCTTACGTGCATCCCATCATTGACATCTGTGAAAAGTGCCGCTATAACAGTACAATGCAGAAGCTAAAATCGTAAGTGGCATGAGAAGGGTTGCCACTTTCAAAATCTTTTACCTGCACTTGAGTTCGATCGCGATTTGGTGTCTGGATTCTTATCTCCCCGCTTGTCCTTTTGGGATTTCTTTGAAGGTTGATTCTCCTTGGTTTCGTCGTATTCCGGGGTAAGTTCATCCCTCTCCAGCTTCGAATTCTTCGTTGCGGTTTTCGTCGGTAAGAGAATTGGACGGATATTGGGCAAGACACCGCTTTGTGATATAGTTACATCCGCCAGAAGCTTTTCCAGCTCCTTGTCATTGCGCACGGCAAGCTGTATATGCCCCGGGATGATTCTTGTCTTTTTGTTATCCCTGCATGCATTGCCTGACAGCTCCAATATCTGCAGTATTATCACAATGATATGAAGGTATGTAACTGTTAACGTTATTCAAATGATCTAGAAGGAAAGTAACAGATGAATATCTTGAAGTTATATTAGGAGCTTGTAGGAGCTCACTGAAAACTAATCGAAGGTTCCGGAATTCAAACCTTTCAGCAAAATTCGTGAATGAAGAGCCTGTAGCTAGAAAACTTAACACCTATAGTAAGGAAAAACTAGGTCAAGTTCAAGCTTTCCGCGAGCGCAACCAACAAAGTCTTCGCAAATCAATCTTGCACGCTTGAGGATTTCTTGAGCAGAGAGACCTCGCGAAAGACGGTAAAATCAGTCCGCGGGCAGCCAAAGGAGGATGGGTGAAGTGGGTGAGGAAAGAGAAACTGGAAAATTTCACCCATCTGCGCTGTAAAAGAAGCTTAAGCACTCAAATCCGAAACGAGAATTTCCAACTGAAACAATCTGAAACGTCAGTAGAAAAGCTACCTGTGTGAACTTTGATATATATATCCCTTAGGCTATTGCTTTTTGTAAGACTCTTGCGATCAAGATACTCAAGAACTGCTGCAAGATAAACAGGAGAGGCAATACGTTTAGCATATCTCCCGGTTTTCAGAAATCGAGCCAATCGTGCCACCGGAAATTGGAGCCCAGCTTTATGAGACTTCGATACCGACTTCTTCTTATTCTTTGGGGTTTGATTACGGCCTGAAATCGTGGGGATCTGTACAGAAATAGCTTCCACAATCTGTCACACAAGACCAAAGTCCGACCATATGCATCATATATATACTTGACCTCAGTATTATTTACGCTTTTCTAATCAGAATCAACTGAAAGTTCCAAACCAAAAAAGAAGTAACTGTTTCACTTAGTAAATGGAAAACAAGCAGTACAATGAAAGCTAGACCGTTAGGTCTTCCGACTCCCACTAAATGCATGATCATGAACGAAACTGGAACTTCTCGGTGCTAGACTAAGTCAATCAAATCAAGCCGTTGCAGCTCCAGATTGTCGTGAATTGTACTCGATTCTAACACACATTAGAGAGTCGCACATTAGAGAGTCGGACGAGTATCAACTAGAGCGGAGATCTGACATCCTGAAAGCTTGTTGAGATGTGAATCCTCGTTCGAAGGCAAACAGCCATTACATAAGGAAGCACCCTGGCCTCAGTACCCCGTGCATGCAAGAAGTGCAGCGACAGGCAAGTAGCAGTAACGTAAACTGTAGAATCAAGAAGTATTATTTGAGAACTGAAAGGTCTCAAACTAACATCTCCTCCTACTTCTCGGTTCTACTGAAGTCCTAATTTCTCCAGGCAATAATCGTGTTTGATACGAGGAAGTCCTTTAGTCAGTATATCAGCTACGTTATCACATGAAGGTATCTGCCTGACTGAGATATGGCCTAAATCGTATCGTTCACGGACAAAGTGATGTTGCACGTCGATGTGTTTACTCCTAGAATGATTAACAGGATTTTTAACCATGTCTAGTGCTCCTTTGTTATCACCGCTAATAGTTGTTGGTCCTGCCAAGAAATCTGAGGCATGAAGGTCTGTCAAAAGTTGACGTAACCAGATAGCCTCTCTTGTGGCAGTTGAGACAGCTTGGTACTCCGCTTCTGTTGTAGAGACAGCGATGGTTTTCTGCCGACGACTGCTCCAACTGATTGCTCCAGATCCGATTGAGAAGACATAACCAGGTACTGATCGTCTGTCAATATGGCTGGCAGCCCAGTCTGAATCTGTGAAGCCGTGAAGACTTGATTCAGTGGTTCGCCTGATAAACAGCTTGTACTCACGTGTTCCAGAAAGATATCTGAAAATACGTTTGACCATAGCCAGATGATCCAATGTGGGGGCGGAACAGAACTGGCTTACAAAACTCACTGCAAATGCTAAATCAGGTCGTGTAAGCAACATCGCGTACATGAGCATTCCCACCAGTCGCTGATAGGAGCGTTCTTCCGTGGGTTGATGTCCTGCTGTGTTATTGAGAAATCCCAATTTATCCACCTTGAGGTTGAGCTCAATTGGCGTAGTAATCACAGTGCACTCCTGAAAACCTGATCGTGCCAAAATGCTCTCCAAGTATCTGTGCTGATTAAGTGCAATGTAACCTGCATCGTAATCAATGTCTATCTTCATGCCCAGGCACCATTCCAGTGGTGTTGGTCCCTTCATCCTGAACTCTTGCTTTAACTGAGATACCAGTAAATCAAGTTGCTGCTGAGAAGAGCTGGCAGGAATGAGATCATCAACGTAAATGACTAGCATAATCAAATCAGATCCCGTGGAACGTGTATACAGACATGGGTCAGCTTTTGATCTCATGAAACCGAGCTTTATCAAGAAAGCATCGAGGCGCTGCCACCAACATCTGCCTGATTGATGAAGACCATACAACCCTTTCAGGAGGAGACACACTGGTCGCCTGAACTTCATCTCCGGACACTCATATTCTGAAGGTAAGGACATGAAAACCTGTTCAGTCAATGTACCGTAAAGATATGCTGTATCAACATCAAGCTGAAGTAGTAACAACCTGCGATGAACAGCTACAGCCAACAGTGTCCGTAAAGTAGTGAGCTTTACTACTGGAGAGAAGGTCTCGTTGTAGTCAACTCCATATCGCTGTGTGTGACCTTTGGCTACTAGGCGTGCTTTGAATCGTTGGATGGTCCCATCTGAATTATGCTTAAGCTTGAAGATCCATCTACTGCCAATCACCTTCTGCCCAAGCGGTAAATCCACTACTTCCCATGTGCCATTGTCTTTATGAGACTGTAACTCCGCTGTAATGGCAGTTCGCCACTGATTACATTCAGAGGAGCGGAGGGCTTCCTCATAAGATTGTGGCTCGATAGGATCAGCAGCAATAGTGGTCATCCATGCAGATTCAATCAAGGAGTCTTCTTGATCCTTAACCATCAACCCATCTTCGATCTCATCTGGTAAGTATGGTGTACTTGTAATCCATGCATAATCTTGAAGACGACTTGGAGGTCGTATGTGCCGTCCAGATCGCGTACGAGGTAAGTAGTCTTCAGATGAAGGCTCCACTGATTCCTGATGCACGTTATGTGAGCTTCCGGTTGGAGAATACTCTGGAGTAAGATTCAACTGGAGTGGAGAAGTATTTGGACTATTTAAGCGAGGAATGGGTACAGGTGATCCTTCAGACTGAGGAGTAGATACAGGTGACTGAGAGTTGGATAAGTGAGACTGCGGAGAATTTATGGGTTGCGTGAAAATGTGTATCACAGGCTCAGCAATGACAGGCTCATGAAGAACAGATTCTGTTGTAAAAGGAGTTGAACTCTCTTGAAAAATTACGTCTCTACTTTTCACCAACTGCCGAGTGACTGAATCAAATAACCTGTAAGCGCGACTATCTTCATAATAGCCCACATGTACACATTTTAGAGACTTTGAATCCAGCTTCACTCTTCTCTCATCCGGGATGTGTACATAAGCAATAGCACCGAATACTCTTAAGTGAGACAAGTCAGGCTTCCTCCCCATCCATAGCTCCTCAGGCGTTTTGTCCTCGAGAATCCTGTTTGGAGATCTATTGCGTAAATATGCCATTGTACGCACAGCTTCTGCCCATAGTGCTTTTTCTACATTCCGTCCATACAACATCGATCTTGCTCCCTCCAGGAGTGTACGATTTGCTCTCTCTGCAACCCCATTCTGTTGTGGAGAATATGGACTCGTAGTTTGGTGTATGATCCCATGATTTTTTAGAAATGAAGCCATTTCTTTGTTCATGTATTCACCTCCGTTGTCAGTCCTTAGTGCCCGTATGTTCTTTCCTGATTGATTTTCAGAAAGCGACTTGAACTCTTGGAAAGTTGTGAGGACCGCTTCTCCAGTTTTCCTTGCAAGCCCGTAAACCCAGATCCTCCTACTGTAATCATGATGAAAGTAAGTACATACTTAGAGTTCCCTAGGGAAGGGACGTTGACAGGTCCACATATATCAGAGTGCACTAGTCGTAGAAGCTCGGTCGATCTGGTAGTCGATGTGAGAAACGGTTCTCTGTGTTGTTTTCCTTGGAGGCAAGGCTCGCAAGTAGGTAGGCTGTCAGAATCTTGAGTGACATTGATTCCAGTTCCCATTCCAGATGCCAAACGTCTGATGCTATCCACATTCAGATGTCCAAGTCTCTCATGCCAAACCGTGAGTGGAACTGCAGGTGAATTTGAAATGCCCATCTTTACTGTTCCAAGGTAAGCTGCCTCACGATTATCCAGCCGTAGGCGGTATAGTCTCCCGTCCAATTCTGCTTCAGCTACAACACGTCCGAGAGAATCAAGAATATAGCAAGCTTTAGCATCAAAACGAATCGTACGGTGAGAAGATGCAATCTTACTTACACTCAGTAAGTTGGTATGTGCGTCACTAGAGTACAGCACATCTTTGACAGTGATCGTCCGACTCAAGTTGACTGATCCAAGTGTCAGTCGGACATCTCCTCTTCCCGTGGCCAAGAAGCTATCTCCTTTGGCAGTAAAGATGCTGATTGGTGAAATTTCAGAGAAATTTATAAACTTCTCTCGATCAAATGTCACGTGTGATGAAGCGCCTGAATCAATGAACCAGTCACTGCATCTACTACTTGTGTGGAGAGTGACAAATGCTTTCTCATCCGAGAATTTGGATCGACTTGATCCTTCTCCTTGAGAAAAATTCATTCTTTTCTCTCTCTCCCTTGCCCGCTGGTTGGCTCTTGCTCGTTTCTCACAATCTTCTTTTTTGTGACCAAACTCTTTGCAATAGTTACAAACTCCGTTGAAATGCTTTGAAGGTCGTGACTGATTGACCATCATGGTTAGCTCATCTTTCTCTGTAACGGACATCGCCTGCTCATCTCTGGTTAACGTTGTTGATCGCCGGGTTCGAGTTGGACAATCAATGTCTTGTTCAGCTATCAACAATTGATCTTTTAGAACTGCCAAAGAAAGATGATCTCTACCACTCAAGCTCCGGACCACATCTTTCCAAAAAGGAGTTCTCCGTAGACTGCCAAGAAGCCTGGCGACCACTTGCGGCTCCTTCCGTTCGATGCCGAGATCCCTCATCTGCTCTGCTAGCTTGGTCACCTCATTTATGTGATCAACCATTGATCCGGATGTATACATCACAGCATGAAATTCATCTTCCAATCTATTCTGCCTTTCTATGCTATCTCCGGCATGGATAGCACGTAGAGCTTCCCACGCTTCCGCTGATGTCTGACAGTCGCTTATGTGTTGAAGTTGATCGTCTTCTACAGACATCTCGATCATGCATTGTGCCAGTTGATCTTTCTTTTCCCATCTAGAAAGATCCTCATCATCGCTGGTGTCATCGCTTGGTTTTTCCACTTTGTTAGTAACATAATCCCAGAGCTCTCTCATCTTAAGAGCGGTTTTAATTCGCTTACTCCAGAGATAATAGTTATCTCTGGTCAGTCTCTTGATGTGACTAATCTCTGAATTCGGATTCATCTCAGCTGAGAAGCAACCTGATTCTATCGTGATTTCTGAGATACGGATCGATAGAGAATGGAAGTCAGTTCCGTGGGCCCATAACCTGTCGTGAATTGTACTCGATTCTAACACACATTAGAGAGTCGCACATTAGAGAGTCGGACGAGTATCAACTAGAGCGGAGATCTGACATCCTGAAAGCTTGTTGAGATGTGAATCCTCGTTCGAAGGCAAACAGCCATTACATAAGGAAGTACGCTGGCCTCAGTACCCCGTGCATGCAAGAAGTGCAGCGACAGGCAAGTAGCAGTAACGTAAACTGTAGAATCAAGAAGTATTATTTGAGAACTGAAAGGTCTCAAACTAACACAGATAAGGATATATAAACGCAAACTTTTCTCGAGGTATAAGTCAGAAAAGAAGGAGTGCCAACTTTCGACGAGAGAAGGGAACATTATATACCAACATGGCCCTGGTTAACGCAGATTCGCGACCAAATTAGAGAAGCGGAGGTTAAAATCATAGTAGTTAAGCCGATGGTGCTCGTGGTGACTAAGACCAGAATCCCGAGCCTTTGGTTTCGGTGAAGTTCCAGAACCTTCAAAGCAAACCTGCGACTAGTACTCACTCTTGCGACAAGCTTGAGCAAACTGAAAGAATTCAGGCGCTTCTCAAAGTTTATAACGTAGCTTGGCCGCCCAATCGAGTAATCATAATCCTGGTATCATTCGCAGAGGATGGTCACGACTCGGAGCTGAATCAGCGGCAAAAATGAGATTGGTTTAATCTAGACTGTTGATTTTCTTTTCGTGCTGGAACTCTTTCAACCGTCAATCTCATGTTCCTCTGCATTGGTCTATCCATTGGATAAAGACTGGTACTGTATAAATTTGAATTCCTCATACAGTCAGTTAATTACAGTAAATAGTTCCCTGATAGAGCGAACGATAAGTTAAACCTATTGTACACTGGCAAATCCGTAGAACCGTTGTTACTATTACGCACCAAGCAGTATGTACATCGTAGAAGGTGATCAATAAATTATTTTATGATGGAGAAATTAAGTATAAAGGCTCGCATGAGTGATTTTCCATTTTACCAAAATCGCACGTGTCAGGCTGAGTTGTGATCTTGCCAAAGAAAAGGACAAATTTTGCTTTACAGTGTCATGCATGACAAAGTGAATACCCATGTAACGTAACTTTCCACCACGAGAGACGAATCAAGACTCATGAAGAAGAAACTAGCTAGGAACAAGGCCAGAAATGCACTCTACATCAAGATTGCAGTGATTCTAGAGGAAGTGGGGAAAGCTGTCAGTCAAAGACTGACAAAGACACTCTTGCATTTCACGAACCTGGTTTTGTTAGCCCAGGCATTTGCGGTCCATTGCCAAAACCTCGAGACTGATTCATCAATAATCGAGGTGTTGCATCCGACACATGAAACTGAAGGCTCATTGGGCAAGATCCTCAAAATTGAATACAGTGTCACTTTAGTTCAGCGGTTTCATACAGCCTTGCACCCTTAATACCCCTCCTCCAAGTCTTGCCATGTTATCGGCAGCAGTCGCTTGAGCCTTCGTCTCCATAATTAGTCTTGGGTACGATTACTCAAAGCCGACCAACATCAAGTTCCACGACGATACAAGAGGGAATTCATCGAAACTTACTTCGAAGAGACTGTAACAGAAAGGGAAGGTAATACATTTAATGAACTCTCATTTAGTTAAGAAACAACAAATGCCGCCTGAAAAGTCTTCACCCAGAAACGCCAGTCTAGCTAAGTACAACAACCATTCATGATCCCATATTCTCCAGTGCAGTGGGAAGAAAGCTTAGTGCAGCAAAGCCTGCGTTTCGATAACATATTAGTTTCAAAACATTCAAGTTCCTGTAGAGTTACTCAAGTACCACTTGGTGTTGCAGAAGCGGTCTTCTGCTCCGGGCGGGTAATCAGCGGCTCTTCTTGCGAGTCGAAATCCGATTCAGAATTAATGATCGGGAAAGAGGTGGTCTTCCTAGGCACACTCCTAGCACCCATTTTCCTCGGTGGCGTCGAGTCTTCCAACTGGAGTCGTCTTTCCTCACCAGAAGCGTCTTCTGATGAGTACCTGGCCTCATCTGCGACATCAGAGTGAGAGGGGGAGTCATTGTTGCTGCTCGGTCGTCTTCTCCCGAGGTCTCCTCTTTCGTCTCGTGTTGCCCTGCTGACCCATATCTCGCCAACTGATATTCCGTCAGATCTCCCTTGGCCACGTACAGGTCATAGAAGAATGGTGTCAAGTGTCCTCCTGCTGGGATGCCTAAGTATACTAGCTCTGTAAACCCTCCACGATCCCATCGATGAATCTGTAAATGTCGGGCCTGTCTCTCACTCAAGGATCATCTCTGATGGCTTTGATGGAAGCACACCATGAATCTTGAAGGGAAAAATGCTAAGTTCACTCATTCATACACCCACAAACTTATCAACTAAAAATCTCCTTAAACTCATCAACTTAAATCCTCCATTCTAACGACGTCTCTCAAGTTCTCACATACTAAAAATATCTCACACTCTCTATATTACTCAAGTTGTCATTACGACAATGTGAAAACAAGGATGAGGAGCTCTTCTCTACTCCTCTATTTATACATTCTAAGTTTTTACTTTGGTACCCCTGGTAACTCAGTTCGTAACTACTTTTACCGGGTTTTACTAAGATATTACTTAAGGTAAAAGCATTAATCACATGGGCTTCTTACCTTTTCACATGGGCTTATTCCTTCAAAGTCAACAACTTCTAGAAGATTTCTGGAATATTCTCAAGGAATCTTGAATTTCCACCCCCCTCTACACTAGGACCCACTAAAAAGGAAACATGTGGAATCTCTTCTTGTTTTTAATGCCCACAAAGTCCACAACTTTAATCCAACCACTCATATCAAGTCAAAAAGGAGATAAGGGATACTTTCCACCTCCTTTATACCTTTTAGACAAGATGAGAAGATAGTAGTGCTCACTCTTTAGAAAATATCTGAATTCTACTAAAAGTACAGCTAAGTTTAACCATAACTAACTTTTAGCTAGTCATGACTAACTTGATACCTCCTTAAAGTACTTGGGCAGCAAATAAACATTCTCAACACTTAGTTATAACTAAATACCTTACTAATAGACAAACTTCCTATGTGTAACATAGGTCGTTACATTTTATCCCCGGACTAAATTTTCGCTCCGTCCTCGGAGTGAAGAGAGAACTTTCGTCGATGAAACAACTTCAACTTGTCATGATTTATCCGATCGAATCTCCTTCCTCCCAGCTCCTGAAGGTCATATGTGAAGTTGCTCCACATCTTATCTACAACAAAAGGACCAAAATATCTCGGAAGAAACTTCTTCCTAGCCCTCTTGAATCTGATAGCATCATACAACATTACCCAATCTCCGACTTGAAAAGGTTTTACCTCCCTCTTGTCCAACCGTTTGTCGTAACTCTAAAAAAGATACGCCTGAGCTCGTTCCATCCGGATCATTGCTACCGCTCGGGTCTCTTCCAACTCCATGAGTTGCTCCCTTCTTGATCTGACCACTTCTTCTCCTCTCGACCTCTTCAACTTTCGTTGAATAGTTTGAAAAGTATCCAATTCGAATTGGATCGGCAACTTGGACTCTACTCCATAAACCAGTCGAAATGAAGAGTACCCAGTAGAAGTTTTTGTTGTCGATCGGTACTCCCATAAGATGGCATGTAGTTTCTTATCCCAAGTATATTTCGTAGTCTCAACAACATAATCTTTGGCGAGCATCATACAAAGTGTAAGATTGATCTTCTCCGCAAGACCATTAGCATTTGGTTTGTATGAGGTCGTTACTCGTGGCTTGATAGAAAAGTGTTGTAGCATAGCAGTAGTCATGCTCCCTACAAACTCTCCTCCTCTATCCGAGACCAACTCTAACGAACATCCAAATCTTGTGATGATCCTTTTCCATAAGAATCTACCGACTTCTATTTCATTGGTCTCTCTCAAAGGTCTAGCCTCTACCCACTTGGTACAATAGTCAGTGGCGACTACAATGTATTTATTGCCTCGAGGTGTCGTATTAAGAGGACCTACAAAGTCAATACCCCACTTCTCAAATGGTCCTAACACGAGAATTGATCTTAACGGAGGTGTTCTAGTAGACTTCAGAGCAAATGCTTGACATACGTCGCAAGTTTTGCAATAGTCTAAACACTCTTTGAAAATCCTTCTCCAGTGGTAATCCGCAAACAGTTTCGTCGTGAAACTTGTGCATTAGCTTAAATGCCTCCTTCTGACCAACTGCTCTCCTTAGTAACCCATCTGCTCCTTGATGAAACAGAATTCCTTCCACCATGGTGTAAGGTTTGCATCTCTTGATCAACGCGTTACGTTCTCAGATATGCATACCTTCTGAAAAAGAGCCATCTGCAAGGAAACTCCAGATTTCCTTGTACTCGTTCGGTATCTCCTCAATGCTTGTGATGGTCATCAGATGCTCGTCTGGAAATGAATCATCAAACGGTTCTTCTCCCTCATCATCATAAGCCCTCGACAAAAGATCAGCATTCGCATGCTTTTTCTCTGGTCTATCTTCGATCACGTAATCATATTCTGTTAGAAGGATCTTCCAACGAGTAATACGACCTTCGGCATTAGGCTTATTAAAGATATACTTTAAAGCCTTGTGATCTGTGACTATGGAAAATTTCCCTCCTAGCAAGTAATGTCGGAATTTCTTCAATCCAAAGATCACCGCTAATCCTTCTCGTTCAGTCACGGAGTAATTCTTCTCCGCTGGCACCATCTGCCTACTAGCATAAGCTATAGGATGATCATGCCCATCTTCATCTAACTGACTTAATGTACACCCGATAGCTACATTGGAGGCATCCGTATACAGAATAAATGCTTTACTCCACTCAAGTTTAGCAAGTATAGGAGCTGTCGCCAATGTCTTTTTCAGCTCCTCAAATGCTTCCTTTGCCTTCTGATCATACACTATCAAGTCAAAATCAACTCCCTTCTTCATGTACATAGTCAAAGCTATTGCTTTGTTTGAGAAGGAAAAGACAAACCTACGATAATATCCAACCATCCCAAGAAACTGTCTCAACTTTGTCAAGTTGATTGGAAATGGAAGATCCACAATCTTCTTCACCTTCTCAGGATCTACCGCAATCCTCTTCTTGGAAATGATGTGTCTTAACAGCAGACCTTCTTCGAAGTCAAAGATGCACTTCTCTGGATTCAGAGAAGCGTTAGCTTGCTCCAACCGCTGCAAAACTTTGATCACATGATCAAAGTGGTCCTCCTTTCTTCCTTACACACAGAAATCATCAATGAAATCACGAACAAACTTCCCTATGAACGATTCGAACACCTTGTTCATGAACCTTTGAAACGTGGCCGGAGCATTAAACAGTCCGAATGGCATCACTCGAAATGCAAATGTTCCCCAAGGAGTAGTGAAAGTAATCAACTGCTGGTACTCCTGTGCTATCTTGATCTGGTTGTATCCACTATAACCATCACCAAAGCTGTACCACTCATGACCAGCAACTTCCTCCAAAATCTCATCTATAAATGGTAGAGGATAATAATCCTTCTTGGTAACTGCATTCAATTTCTTATAGTCTATGCACACTCGCAGCTTACCATTCTTCTTCTTGACAATCACAATGAGTGAAATCCATTCTGAGTTCTCCACCTCATAGATGAAACTCGCCTCCTTTAACTTGTCTATCTCCTCCTTGAACATCATTGCTGTTGTAGGATTGACCCTTCTCTGCTTCTGTCGAACTGATCTTGCGTTTTTTCCTCCAATTCGATTCGATGAGTCTCGAGAGTCACCTCCTTCAAATCCTTGTAGTTGAAAGCAAACACATGGATATATTTTCGAAATATATCTAGGAATCTACTTTTCTCCTCTTGAGTAACATTGATACCAAACTTCAGGGTAGAGAGTCTTCTCACAATCTCAGCCTCACTCAACTCTTCTTTGTCAAGATCTTTCTACACTGTTGGTCGAGACAACAAGTCAATAGCACTAAGCTGATGTAATGATTCATCTCGACCAAATCCTTCGTCCTCAGACGAGGATTCTTGATCATAAGAATCTTCGATATCTACTTCTGAGACACTCTGATCGTCCTCCGTATTAGATTCCCAGTAGTCACTAGTGAGTCTATCAGAGTCAGAAGTCACAACTCCAACACCCGAGAGAGGAACTATCACTCTATGATCTCTAGGTCCAATCCGTAAGTATCCCTTGTGCCACCTATCAGTGGTGCGCACAGCTCTCAACCAAGGCCTACCTAGGAGCAAATCATAACTAGAGTCCTTTAACACTTGAAAGGACATCAATGTTTGAACTCCCATCACAGACACGACCACCTTCTCTAACACACCAAGAGGTCTTACCTGTTGCTTGTTAGCCATCCCCACGACAATGCTAGCCGGGCGAGTTGGTTCCATCCCCAACTTCTTCATGATATGGCGTCTACAGCTAACCCTCCATCCACCAATATGTCAGAGACATAGTGACCATTCAACCGAACTTTAATCTTTGAAGCCCTGGTGCATACCTCTGAAGCATGCACATCCACCACACCAACTCCCACTGACTTTGATGTCTTGCTCTTGGGTTTCTTCTTCTTGTTTCTCTTAGAACTCAGTCCTCCTCTGAGTTCTCTTCGTAAGCTGGGATTAAGTGCGATCAGTTGTCCAACAGTGATGTTGGCTTTCTGAGCACCCACATCTTCAACCACATCATATCTCGCTTGGGAAGATGAAATGGTGAAATCCGCCATCCCCAGCTTCCTTCTTGGCTCCCTTGGTGTACTCGAAACATTACTCGAACGAGTACTTCTACTTGCTGACTCCTCCATGAAAATCGGTTCATCAGAAAATCGAGTTCTTTTCCTTTCTTGAGCTAAAAGCTCCACCGGTGCATGAGAAGAGTTTGAACTCTCTCCTTTCTCGTAGATGGGATCTCGCACGACATCGATAGTAGCCACCCCCTTGTCTCGTCCTTGTGATGGATTTCCTCCACCCACATTCATTCTGACAGCTTCGGCACCTCTTGCTCCGTTGTTAGGACAATTTCACTGGAAATGAGAACCTCCACACGTCCAACAAGTGATTCCTCCAAAGTAACCTTGGTTGCCTCCAAAGTTACCTTGATTTCTTCAGTTGGGATTGTCGTAACCTCTTTGACCTCCTCCTCCACCTTTGTTCCTCCATTCTCGTAACTGCACCACGTTTATCTTGAGATCCGCAAGAGTATCGGTGATGCTCTTCAGTTCGGCATGAAAATCAGAGGTGGCAGTAGACATCGTTGTTGGGACAAACGGTCTTGGCACCACCATTGGAGTAGGAGCTGACGTTGAAGCAATCACCAATTGTGATGGTGCAGGTGCGATCGTTGTGGCTACACCAGGAGTCGGAGTTGACACCAGAGCAGCATGATGAGGTTGGATGATATCTCCTTCATCCAAACTCTCTTTCATATTTGTCGTAATCTTGATGGCCTCCGCTTTGGTTGCTGGCTTCTCGTACCTCACTTGGGTTCGAATTGAAGGCCTCAACCCTCCCACCAAGTTCTTGGTCAACACTGCTCCAATCCCCGTCATCGTTAACTCCACATTGTCTCCACTCTTCCGTAGGACCGTCCGAAACCGTTGCTCCAACTTATCCACCCTTTCGGCATATTGCCGAACTTTCTCGTCGTCCCGTTGCTTCAAATGAGTAAGCTCCACCATGAGCTTCTCATAACTCTCTTCTGGAAGAAATTCTTCGATGAGTGCATTACTCAACGTCTCCCATGTGTCCTCAACTGCACCAGGTGTCTGGCTCTTCACTCGGTCTTCATACCACGTAAGAGCAAAATCTTCTAAAAACTCTGGCAGTAACAACACCCATTCTTCTTTCCTTCTCACGTTGTTTTCGATGCAACCCCTTTTGAAGTCTCGTACAAATGGTTCTACATCTTCATTGTCCTTCTCATGAAGCACTGGTAACTTCCCCATCTTGTAACTATTCTTTCTACCCTTCTAATTTTTGTGCAATAACTACTCGCTAAAAGAGTATGAACATCACCAATTCTATTCACGAATAATCTACCATAAGTAAAATGAAAGGAAATGGTTGTAACAACACCTCTTGTGCCATCTCTTCTCTCAAGGTAATCATTAGCATGAGTCGCATCATCGTCTTCTCCATCATCCGAATGACGATCTCTATCACAACTCAGCCGAGTCCTCTTTTGAAGTCGACAACTTCTCTGTCTCAGCTCTTTGAGCCTCTTCCAACTTCTCGACTACTGACGTAAGTAGGGCGGCCACATCGACGCACTTGTGTCCTCTTGATAGATCACCCATTCCACAACTTGGACAAGGATCTTCGCCTAGAAGATGAATTGGCGCTAGTGACGATGGACCCACTCGAAGACGTAAATCAGTAAACTCCCGCTTCCCTTTAGCTCTCTCGGTTCTGATTCTAGTTGGACAATTCACTACTTTGTGTCCCAACCCTCTACAAAAATAACACCACAAGTCGGTTTCTATTCTTCTCCTCGGAGATTCTACTTGAGGTTTAGTACTAGGGTTTTTAAACTCGACGATAATTGTAGTGACGCAGGATTACTCCTTTTGTCCATTTAGTATACAAGATATCGTTCCCGCAGAGGATTTGCACAAGTAACGCTGCTCTAAGTTCTAAGATCTGTTCAAACACACAAACACACGGGTTTCGTCTAAAACCCCGTCTTCTCACAAAACCACGCGTCTTCCAGATACGCCAAAAGGTACTCTGGATCTAAACAAACAACTACTAACTAAAATATCACACAACTATTCACAGAGAAGCTCGGGAAGACGATCTTCCTGCTTCCAGGTTGCTTCTTCCGGTCTTCTCAACACCGTCTTCCCGAAGCGAATCTCGGCTTCCGGGGGTTCAACTCGGCTTCTCACACCTCCAGAAGACTGTCCTGCTTCGCAGAAGTCGACTAGCACGGCTGTTACACCTTACTCTCACACTCACATCCCAATGGTTAGATCAATCACAGGGTGTATGCCCCCTGTAACCTTCCCAGGCTTCTGCCTACGGAAGTGGTCTTCCTGCAGCACTACAACGACATTCACCTTCACGGAAGCTCAATAGAAGTTTCAGAAACTCACTAGAAGAAGGTAAGAAGATGAGGAAGATGGGAGAAGATGAGAAAATCCAAACAAGAGAAAACAAGATGAAAAGAGGAAATTAAGGTTCCGACAGGCTTCTACTCCGGATCCTGACTAATAAGCCATCCCTGCTTGTAATAGTTTGGGGAGGAAGACAACAAACATGTGTACAGTTGCACCGTCTTCTTCTTGAGGATGTCGTCTTCTGCTGTGGGAAGAAGACTTCTTTCTTCTTCACTTCGCTGCTCTGACTACTCTGTCTTCTGGGATCCCTTACTCATAAGACCGTTCGTACGTAGATCCCAAGTGCTCTACTGAACGAGTCGAGCTACACTTCCACAATTGCTGACAGTCATCGCCACTCAAAGAGAACACTTCCCATGCACAATTGGAAGCGAATTCAAGGCAATCCACCACCCAGAAGACATGAACAAAGCTTCTGCACTCAAATCAGAAATCCATTCTCCGAGAAGAAGGTACATAGGTGTTGGGAAGCTCACTTCCTCTACTGTCTGTCCCTACTCCTCGACACATCAGTCTAACCAGCAGGACTGTACGAGGATGCCGGTCCCTGCTCCTAGACTGTCCACTACCTCTGTCTTGTCACACCACAAGTATCCCATTATTTGTGTGTATGCTTATATACATTTCATTAGGTATGACTATCTTAAAGGTTACTCTAGTTTGAAGATCTAAATTTAGAGTGATCAAAAGTAGTCATAACTAGCTGAGATAGTTATAACTAAGTTGAGGAAACTATTAGAGGTTCCACTATGGCACTATAGGACAAGTGCGGAGCTCTAAATATGCTTTCCAAAAGTATGTGACTTTGTTGACCATCGCTGATTGGATGCATGATGAAAAGTCATGCACAAAGATCTAAAGATGCTCCTCAAAAGACGTATTAGTGTGTTGTCGTCTTTCGACTGGATAGCGTGGAAAGTTAACACTTTACAAAAGCTAAAGTAGGAGAATCTCTTACTTTAGTAAAGTAGAACAAGTAATGTGTGTGCTATTCTTAAGTCTTAGTAGCCTTTAGAAGTTTTACTATTGCGCACTTACCATGAGGTAACGTAACTTAGTGAAAGTTACCACGGTAAGAAGTTGTAGAGTATATAAGGAGGAGTTGAGAAGGTGGAAGACATTCTCATTTTCCTATCTATAAGTAAAGTGAGCATTGGAGACCTTGGGAGTCCTTGAGTACTATGTGATGCAATGTGGAGGGCGGGGTTAGAACTTGTTTGCAGGAACGCTATTAGAGGGACCGATGTGACCATACGGGTCAGAGTGTTGAGTGAAGTGAGCATGGGTATGATAGAATCTTTGTAATTAAGGTGCACTAGTAATCCTAGTCATCTGAGGTACCCCTGGGTGAGAGACAGGCCGGCTTACATTTAGGTTCCGTTGCCGGGACCTCGATACAAAGATTCATATTTAGTCGTTAGTACAGTTCATGTCTGTTTTTGAGCATGAGTTCAGAACCTTTGTACATACACCATGTTATAGAGGGCAAGATAAGCTTTCCAATAAGCTTGATATCTCCGAGAGATCAATTGTGAGGAGAGAGTTATGTCTTTCGGAAGTTAAGGAGGTTTTTCGGTATCAAATAGTGAGCTCTCGGGAAGGAGTTTACAGTCAGTTTCATATTTTCAGTTTTTAGAGTTAGACCTTGAAATCTTCCATGCTGATAGCTTGGAAGATAAGCTATCTAGGCACCCAAATCATGCGTGAATTGATCGAGTAGAACTGGAGTTATGGCATTCGAAGTGAAGGGGGGTCAAATCTGTTATATCGCTTGCTGAAGTAAAAGAGTGAAAGAATTTCAGAATTCTTGAGAGGGTTATGTTCGATCTCTAAGGCTCAGGGTTGACAAGTTAAGCTTCTACTTAGTAATGTGAGAGATTGCTAAGTGAGAAGATAGTCGAGTGATCAAAATTGTCAAACAAGCTATATAGCGAGAGAGATGTATGACGGATCATCGTCATGGAAGGACAGCAAGAGTGGAAATTGAGGTTGAGCAAGATCCCTCAAGGCTATGCGGTGATAGTTACCGCTGATCTGGCGAAAGGAGAATTTCGACTAGAATTTGAGGAAGAAGCAGAGAGTAGTCGTAAGAACCAGGAGAAGAACTCGAGGTGCTTTTTGTGTGGAGAAGAAGGACATAAAGTGAGCAAGTGTCCTACGAAGAATAGACTTTTGCGTGAGCGAAGAGGGTTGGTCGACTTAAGCTTACACATAGGTCCTTCTTCCCCTAGATAAGACGTCATTAATCCTACAACCTTTTGTCCTAGATGTGGAGTGGACGGGATTCCAGTTGAGCACGAGTGTAGCGCAGTGGTTGCTTTGCTAGAAACTGTAGCCGAAGGTCTCGAGAGAAGGTTGAGTGTAGAAACAGAACGAGTGAAGACCTCTAGCGAGGATAGAGATAGTCTGTCACACGAGAGATAAGATGACCATGAGGGTCAAACTTATTCCAACCTTTGGAGAGGAGAGAGCTCAACGGGGAAATTGTGGATTGCGGTGAAGTGCGATCTTCACATCCGCAAGCAGTTCCTTGAGTAAGAAGAAGAAAAGAAGAGAAGAATGGGGAAACTTCCGGTGTTTTACGGAAAGGATGGAGAAGACGTGGAAGGATTTGTGAGAGACTTCAAAAGAGCATGCATTGGCAATGGAGATCGAAAGAAGAGCGAGTGGGTAGGGTTGATACCTGAATTTCTTGAGAGTTCTGCATTGACATGGTATGAGGATAGGAAGAAGAGAAGAGTAGTGGGGACTCCAGATGATACTTGGGAAGTATTGACGGAGGCCTTAATTGAAACTTTTCTTCCTGATGAAAGTTACGAGAAGTTAATGGTGGAGGTAACTTACCTCAAACAAGGAGAGAAAGAGAAAGTAAGGACTTATGCCGAGAGGGTGGAGAAATTAGAACAGAAGTTTCGGGTGGTTTTACGAAAGAGTGGAGATGTAGTAGAACCAACGATGGTGGGCATTGGAGCAATGCTCACAAAGAATTTTATTGGGGGATTGAGGCCGGAGATTCGAACACAAGTGCGGTATGAGAGACCAACTTCGAAGGCTGATGCAGTGAAGATCGCAACCAGGATGGAAGAGAGTCTGGATGGAGACGACTTGCAACCAATGACTGTTGGGGCAGCATGTGGAGATGTGCAAGGACTGAGCATGCCAACTCTGACACCTGCGAGTGTTCCGACTGTTCGATTTCAGAATCTGACTCCGATAGCTCCTACTAGTGCGGTTACAGTCACTGTACCATCTAGATCTGTTACTCCCGACTTTCGTGATGAGTTGAAAAGTTTGACAGATTCTCTAGCAGATTTGAAGATCAATATGGTGAATTTGTTGCAACACCGGAGTCCAAATGTTGGAGGGGGCTCACGAGGTTATGGAAACTATCAGTCCAGAGGTGGACCACCGCAAGGATCACCCAGTAATTACACGAGCCAAGGATGTTTTACGTGCGGAGGATCACACTTCCAACGTAATTGTCCGAGTCGTAATGGTGGAACGGCGGATGGAGCTTCAACTTCACAAAGCAAGGACAAGGGTGTAGCATGCATTGACATCTTGGAGCCGCGAGATGTACGAGAAGGTTTTCAGTCTGTAGAGCTGTTGGCTCAAGAGAGGAAGAGGATGAGGACGCATTTCGACGAGGGAGAACCTGTCGTGATGGAAGATTCTCCAAGTCAAAATACTCGGAGTAGCAAATCTTCTTCAAAAACCAAAGAGCGACGGAAGAAATTGGGAAATACTGATTTCACAATTTCAATGGAGCAATCAAAATACAGTGTGGTGGAAGACGTGGGAAAGCAACGAGCAAACATTACTGTGGGACAGTTGATTGCTCTGAATCCTTCGGTGAGGAAAGAACTTCGTAGCGGTCTAAGCTCTCGACGAGGTCGGAAGAAGAAGGTAAATCCTTCTACTGTCGGTGTGAGTGCTTTAGACGCTAGTGAAGGAGAGGTATGCAACAAGGCATCAAAAGTAGAGGCTCATATCAATGGGAGAGATGTCTCTGATGTTCTTGTCGATGGAGGATCGGCAGTAAATGCCATCTCGGAACGACTCATGAGGAAGTTGGATCTAGTACCAACGCGTCCTTCTAGTATCACGGTTGGCATGGCTAACAGACAGCGAGTTAGGCCATTGGGAGTGCTGGAGAGAGTTTGCGTATCAGTAATGGGAGTGCAAGTAAACATGACATTTCAAATCTTGAAAGAGTCAAGTTATGAAATGTTACTCGGAAGACCTTGGCTTCGAGCAGTACATGCAACGGATAACTGGCACAAAGGTTATTTACGCATCGGACCGAATCACCACCGGATCAAAGTTCCATTGCTCGGAGATCAAGTTGGGACGTCGGAATCGGATCGACCCACATCGGACTACTGGGAGTCAGAAGTTGTCGATACTACTTCTGATGTAGGTACCAATTCTTCAGATTCAGAATCTGAAAATACATCGTCAGAAGAGGAGAGAGAAGAACGAAATGTGGGTGTGAACGTAGTGGATCTTTTCCCTTCTCCGGAAGTGCAAAGAGATAGAGACAAAGAACCGTTGACTCCCGAGGAGGTGGAGAGAAGGATTGCCACCTTACGTTATGGATCGAAGGTTACTAAAGAGGAGAAGAGTTGTTTCGAAGAGATCTTTCGCAAATACATTCATGTATTTGCATTTAGTTACAAGGATCTGAGGGAGGTCACACTGGAGCAACACCGTATCGAGTTAGAGAAGGAAGTCAAACCGGTGCGACAGAAGCAACGAAGAGTGAGTCCTCCAATTGCAGATCTGGTGAAAGAAGAGATCGAGAAGCTGCACACTGCTGGGTTCATTTACGAAGTGGAGCATTCTGAATGGGTGTCACCCATTGTGATCGTAAAGAAGAAAAATGGCAAATTGAGGATGTGTGTTGATTACAAGAAGCTCAATGCGGTCACAAAGAAGGATTATTATCCTCTACCTTTCATCGACGAGATCTTGGAAGAAGTGGCAGGAAACGAATGGTACAGCTTTGGAGATGGTTATAGCGGATATAACCAGATCAAAATTGCACCAGAACATCAACACCTGACCACTTTCACTACTCCGTGGGGTACGTTTGCATTTCGAGTCATGCCATTTGGTCTGTGTAATGCTCCTGCGACGTTTCAAAGGTTTATGAACAAAGTGTTCGAACCTTTCTTAGGAAAGTTTGTGAGAGATTTTATAGATGACTTTTGTGTTTACGGGAGTAAGGAGAAGCATTTTGAGCACCTTGTGAAGGTCTTAGAATGTTTAGATGTAGCAAATGCATCTCTCAATCCGGAGAAATGTATTTTTGGGTGTGAAGAAGGGTTACTCTTGGGTCATATCATATCCAAAGACGGCATCGCCGTTGATCCAGAGAAGGTGCAGAAGATCTTAGAGCTCCCTTTTCCTAGTACTCTCACTAAGCTACGACAGTTTTTAGGTATGGTGGGGTATTATCGAAGGTTTATACTCTCGTTCTCACATAAAGCATATGCTTTGACAGCATATCTGAAGAAGGGAGTAGATTACGTGTTGATTTTAGGAGATGAAGAAGCTCTAGCCGCCTTTGAGGAACTGAAGAAAGCTCTTACTTCAGCTCCGATCTTGGTTAAGCCCGATTGGAATAAACAGTTTATTCTATATACGGATGCTTCAAATATAGCAGTAGGATGTACTTTAAGTCAGTATGATGTTGAAGGTAGAGATCATCCTATCGCATATGCTAGTCGGCAAATGGTCAAGGCAGAGAGAAATTATTCTGTGACAGAGAGAGAAGGATTAGCAGTGATCTATGCTTTGAGAAAATTTCGACATTATCTCATAGGAGGCAAGTTCACTATCGTTACAGATCATAAGGCATTGAAGTACATCTTCAATAAACCTGTGGTTGAAGGACGATTAGCAAGGTGGAAGCTCTTATTGTCAGAGTACGACTATGAGATCTGTGATCGACCAGGGAAGAAACACGCGAATGCAGATTTGTTATCTAGAGCTTACGATGGCGATGGAGAGGAGCCGGTGGATGACACCTTTCCTGACGAAGATTTGATGGTCTTGAGCAACTCTATTATCCCAATAGAATATCAAGAAATTTGGGATTTTGTTACGGAAGGTGTCTATCCAGATGGGATGCGGACCAGAGAGAAGAAGGCATTGGTGAAACGAAGTCAACCTTACTCGGTGGTGGAAGGTGTGTTATTCCGTGAAGGAGTTGATGGGGTCCTGAGAAGAGCTGCGAGCAAGGAGGAGTCTCTACGACTCATGGAAGAATTCCATGACGGTCCAGTATGTGGAGGACATTTTGCAGGCAAGTTGACGGCTCATAAGATACTCGACGCGGGATATCACTGGAGGGGGATGTTTAGAGATTGCTTGACGTATTGTAAAACCTGTGATGTTTGTCAAGCTTTCGCTATCAAATCTAGTGTTTCCACTCCTCTTAGATCTATTCCGGTTCTTGGACCTTTCGAGAAATGGGGAATAGATTTTGTTGGGCCTTTGAATCGCACCCCTCGCAACAATAAGTATATTGTTGTAGCCACAGATTATCTTACGAAATGGGTAGAAGCTAGACCTCTTGTAACTATTGGAGAAGTTGAGGTGGGTAGATTTCTGTACGAACGGATCATTACTAGGTTTGGCTGTCCTCTGGAGTTAGTTTCTGATAGGGGTCGAGAATTTGTGAGTGGTATGACTACTGCTATGTGCACCCACTTCTCCATTTCTCAGAGGGTTACTACTTCATATAAACCTAGTTCAAACGGTTTGGTAGAGAGGACAAACTTTACCTTGTGTCAAATGTTAGCAAAGGATGCTGACATGGAAGGGGCCAAACACAACTGGGACAAGCGTCTTCATGCGGTTCTATGGGAGTATCGTACAACAGTGAAGACGTCTACGGGATATTCACCTTTCAAGATGGTGTATGGGTTGGAATCCAAATTACCAATCCAGTTCGACCTAACTACCTTTCAGACCTTGCAAGCTGGATTGAAGAGAAAGGGTGGTCCAATAGCTGAGAAAGAGCGAGGAGAAACCTTGTTGGAGCTGGAGGAGAATAGAGACGACGCAGCTCAACGCATTGAGATGGCCCAGCTACAACAGAAGAAGAGCTATGACAAGCGCTTGGCGAAGAACAAAACGAAGTCACAGCCATTTCAAAAGGGTGAGTGGGTGATGTTATGGGATGCTATTAGGCACAAGCGAGTTCAAAAGAAGTTCTTACGTCGATATTTTGGGCCTTTCATCATCTCCAAAGTATGGAGTAATGACACCTATGATCTTCAAGAAAGGAGTGGTACGTTCTTCGACCGAGTGAACCATGACAAGCTGAAGAAGTTTCATCAACGTGATACTTCACTCCGAGGACGGAGTGAAAATTAAGTCTGGGGGTAAATGTCACACCACAAGTATCCCATTATTTGTGTGTATGCTTATATACATTTCATTAGGTATGACTATCTTAAAGGTTACTCTAGTTTGAAGATCTAAATTTAGAGTGATCAAAAGTAGTCATAACTAGCTGAGATAGTTATAACTAAGTTGAGGAAACTATTAGAGGTTCCACTATGGCACTATAGGACAAGTGCGGAGCTCTAAATATGCTTTCCAAAAGTATGTGACTTTGTTGACCATCGCTGATTGGATGCATGATGAAAAGTCATGCACAAAGATCTAAAGATGCTCCTCAAAAGACGTATTAGTGTGTTGTCGTCTTTCGACTGGATAGCGTGGAAAGTTAACACTTTACAAAAGCTAAAGTAGGAGAATCTCTTACTTTAGTAAAGTAGAACAAGTAATGTGTGTGCTATTCTTAAGTCTTAGTAGCCTTTAGAAGTTTTACTATTGCGCACTTACCATGAGGTAACGTAACTTAGTGAAAGTTACCACGGTAAGAAGTTGTAGAGTATATAAGGAGGAGTTGAGAAGGTGGAAGACATTCTCATTTTCCTATCTATAAGTAAAGTGAGCATTAGAGACCTTGAGAGTCCTTGAGTACTATGTGATGCAATGTGGAGGGCGGGGTTAGAACTTGTTTGCAGGAACGCTATTAGAGGGACCGATGTGACCATACGGGTCAGAGTGTTGAGTGAAGTGAGCATGGAATCTTTGTAATTAAGGTGCACTAGTAATCCTAGTCATCTGAGGTACCCCTGGGTGAGAGACAGGCCGGCTTACAGTCTACATCCTCGAACCACTGCTGGTAACAAACATGCAGACCCCTCCGGTATAATCCTAGTCTCTTCGTATGTCTCTAACATCGGGGGTAGTGTGTGTGACTACTCAACTCATGTGTCTCTGGCTGCACTGAAAGATTTGTATGAGCGCGTGGTGGCAGTAGCTGCAGCAGCCCGAATTCCTACTCTACGATCCTACTTATGTCTTCGCCACGAGCACACAGAGGAACCACCACCGGGGAGAGAAAACTGCCTCTCCACATGCAAACGGTTTCCCTTGCCTATCTTTGCGCTTCCTACTCTACCACATGGCTGCCTACTAATTTTACACTTAAAACTGCCACCCTTAAGATAGCATGTTTGGTCCTACTAAATCTGGAGTTGTCACTCTGCGGTTACTAGCTACTCTGATTGCTCGGTGGTAATCTTTACCTGATCTGCTCCTATCGGAGCTACTAGCTCGGCTTCTGATGGGCTGGGAAGCCCTGCGCTTACCTCGGGTGTCACTGAGATAGCTTCCTCCTCATCGCTCTTCGCTGGTCCTGCTGTTGCTGCTGCTGTGTTTTTCTCGCCTTTGACTTCGGCTTCGGAAGACAGAAGCGTCTTCTGGGAAGCTGGGTCGAGTGTTGCTTCTTCCATCTTCTGAGGCACTCGTGCGGGACTAGGGATCATGGCGACCTCATAGGGGTCCGGAGAAGTCGCTTCCTCCACGCGGAATATCTGGGGAGACGACTCGTCTTCCTGTCTTCCAGAAGACATCCTGTCTTCCGGGGCATCTTCCGGTGTCTTCTCAGCTTCCAACGCTATCACTACCAAGTGCACAGCGAGGTCGAACTCCTCCTTCTCCATTCCGGATCCAGTCGATGGTGCTGGAGCTTGGGAAGATGCGGTTGCAGGTGTCAGAAGCGAGGGAAGATCATAGAGTGTCTTCACTCCCTCTATCTGCCGATCCAAGTACCTGAACATGCTCACCCGACATTCCACCAACATTGCCTTGGACTCGCTGTCCCATCCTCTAGCTAAGATAAGTAACTTCCTACCCGCGGTGAAGTTAAACTTCTTCCGAAGCGCCTCCACCGACTGTGCTAGCATCTCTTGTGCACGAGCCTCCGCTTCTGCGGCTTTCCGTTGCTTCGCCCATGTCATCCTCTCCTCTGTGAGGGCGGTGATCTTCTCCCGCACTCGAAGGACCTCCTGATCGCACTGCTGTACACGCGCCTGCATCTCCTGGTTGTTCTTCTGAAGCTGCACCGGCTCCTTGGCAGAAGCGGCTGCTTCCGCCTTGTATCGGGCTGCGAGCTTCTCCGTGGTGCGGAGACTAGCTTCCAACGACTCCGTCTTATTCTGATCTTCTTCCTGTCGCAGCAAGGTGCGCAGACCGAATCCAGGTTGCAAGGGCTTCTCCTGTGCCTTCGCTCTCTTCTCCAGCAACTCCATAGTTGGCTGGATCTCTGTGTGGAAGAAGGCGCTGAACTCTTCCAGTCGTCTTCCTGCGGAAGACAAGTTCATCTCTACTACTCGCTCTGAGGTGTCGACCTTGTCTTCCAGAGGCAAGGATGCCTCTTCCACCACAATGACCTTCATCTTCTACGCACGAGAAGAAGCTACTCTTCTCATCTTCCGAGGTGGAAGATCCCTCATGGCAGGAGCGGTTCTCTTCACTGCGCTTCCCCGCATCGCAGTGGGAGTATCCCTTCTTCTCTTGTCTTCTGGAGTCTTCGGAAGACTCCCAAGTGTTGCAGAAGTGATCTTCTGCTCCGATCGGGTGCTCAACGGCTCTTCCTCCGAGTCTGACTCCGATCCTGAATGAATGAGAGAGATGGGCTTCCTAGGTACACTTCTAGGACCCATCTTCCTCGGCGGCGTGGCGTCTTCCGACCCACTCGACTCGTCTTCCCGCACTAGAAGCGTCTTCTGGTGAGAACTGGGCCTCAGCTGCGGCATCAGAGTGGGAAGGGGCGTTGCGGCTGCTGCTCGGTCATCGTCTTCCGAGGTCTCCTCCTTCACCTCCTGTTGCCTTGTTGGCTCATACTCTGCCAACTGATCTCCCCGAAGATCCCCCATGGCTACGTACAAGTAGCAGAAGAAAGGTGTCAAGTGTCCTCCTGCCGGGGTACCCAAGTACGCTAGCTCCGTCTGTACATAGTTGTGGACGTATGCGCTCTAGTTGATGGGCACTCCTTCATCCCACACTGCTTCCAGGAACTCCACGTCCTGATCTCCTAGGTACCTTGTCTTCTGCGTTTTCTCCTTGGGAAAGAGATGCAGAAACAGCTTCGCCAGAAGTCGCTTCCTCGGCTCCCGGTAAGATTCGATCTTCCACCCATTCCTACCCTGCCTGTCTTCCACGAAAAGACAAGTGGTGCTCCCAGGCACATGCCACGCACTCACGATCCTAGGTTGGATCTTCTTCTCAAACCAATACCCTCGGTCCTCGGATTCTGACCTGTGGAAAGCCCTGCGCCACCAATCTTCAGTCCAGGAAGATGATCTTCCTCGAGCTACTCCTGCCTTCGCAGGTACACGGTTGCGAGGTGGTAACGCTGCCCACACCTCCTCCAGAAGTCCCTGGTCTGCAAGGTTCCAATCCCATAGGAAGAAATCGAGACCCAACTCCTTGAGGAAGGGCGTGGCCTCGGCCAACTCCGCTGCTGGTAACACCAACCCTCGAGGATGCATCGACATGCTGGAAGATCTGTTGCACTAAGCCACACGCACCTACTATGAGCTGAAGGCTCAGTCCTTCCCAAGTGCCCACAGTCTAGCTTCTACTTCTCAGAAGACGAAACTAGTCTTCCAGAAGACAGCTACTCCGTCTTCCGAGGTTCTAACAGTACTTCCTAAATAGCTCTCGTCTTTCAAGCTATATCTAAACAATCCTCTCTAAGCAAGGCCTCGCATGGATTACCAAGAAGACAACCCATCTTGCATTACATCCTACTTCCTATCAGAAGATACAAGATTTGCGAAACATAAAGTGCATAACAGGTTCAGAAGATGGTTGCGAGCTCCTGCTGTGACAGTGGCCTCTGGGAAGACACCCAGGACAATTTCTGATTCAATGTCTTTCTCGGAAGACCTCCCGAAGTCAGGCTTCCCTTCACTGGTCTCACTTGTCTTCGTCTTCCTACGCACAATCTATCCTCACAACAGACAAGACATTTGCACTCTGTTCTTCTGACTTCTCACCTCTCATACGCACTCAGGAGAAGCTTGCTGCTCGGTGGGAAGACAGGACCCTCGACCCTTCTCTCCAGATTCTGCCAGTAAGTCTTCTCACGACTCTCTCTTAAGTTTGGAAAGAAGAAGAAACGGCTGCTATGGGTCGGACAGAAGAGACCCGAAATGGACCCTCACGTCTTCTCGCTCATTTTGCCAGCCTTTCAGTCTTCTAGTCTCTCTAGGAAGATGTGGAGTTGAGAAGTTTGGAAGGCCGGGAGGCACAGACCTAGTTCCCGACTTCCAACTTCTCGAAATAACAAAAGAACTCACCACACCACTCAGGATTCGTACCAAGTCTCTCTTAACACAAAAGCAACGCCAATTCACTCTTGATACGAATTGGTTACAGTCGACTAGTCTTCCGAAGACAGTCAAGTTTCAGAAGCGTCTTCCGAAGATGGTCCAATCTTCCGAAGCGTCTTCTGTTCAAGGTTTCGGGAGTAGAGAGGTAGTAGGGTAGGGAAATTGATAGCTGGGATCGTCAATTTGAGGACGATGTGTAGAGAAGCTCGAATTGAACTCAGGAAGAAGTAGGAAGATGCTTGACAAAAATTGGACAGCGCTTCCGCACCCAATGTCACAATAGGAAAAATGGGGATGGGGGTAATAATCGATCAGGCTGCCTGCAACCAACCGAGGAAGACAAAACCAAACAAAGACGAGAAGGGAAAAGAACATGGGAAGAACCTCTACAGTCTTCTGTCTGCTTCCCGAGTTGTCTTCGACCTCCCGCGCGCTTCTAGCTCTGGTCCCAGCTCCAATGCGACCGCACTGAGCTGCGTCTGTCGTCAACTCATGTCTACGTCTCAATCGATTGAGCCACCCACCTCCGATTTCACTCAGCTGCTTCCAATGTCAGCTTCCGGGAGTCTCACAGGAAACGCTCTTCACTCAGGATGCTTCCTGTGCTTCAGCAATTCAACCTCGCCTTCGTTCTAGCTACTAACCGATCCTATACTCACTCAATTCCACCTCATTGCCTCCTCACTCGAAGCTCACTCTTCTGGAATCGATTTTCTCAAGAGCGCGCTTGTTGCGGGAAGTTGGAATGCGCTAATGCGCTTCCTGCGCATCTTCCCCACAGATTAGGGGTTTCGACCTTAGGTGACTTACCCGACCTACCTACCACCTTGGTGTTACCTAGTAGGTACACCCACTCTTTTACCTTGGAAACTCATGGTTAGGGCTTCGCGGTCACTGTCTTCCGGAAGATAGGTGTCTTCCGCCGTCTTTCCGTCTTCCGCCGTCTTCCTGTCTTCCGAAGACGCAACTGAGAAGACGCTTCCCGGAAGACGGTCGTCTTCCGAAGAAGTCAACTTCTTATTAAAACACTCATAAGATCATCTCCCTTCTAAGGAAGCAGTAATCTTAAGTAACAACGCTTCTTCAGTTGTACAAACAAGTTATTAATCTTAAAAATTTAAAAAATTCGTGAATCCTGTAATTTGTGGGCACCACATACGCTGTCGTGATGTGAATCATTTCACATAGTAAATGATTCACTTCTTTGTCAGGCATTAGTCTCTCTGAGTGAAGTTAAGACCTCAGAGAAGTCCGTTTTAGGAAGATGTTATATGTTTTGAGTCTTAGTAGGTTGATTACCATGTTGATAGGGCTTAAGCTCATGGGTTGTATTTGCGTGTCACCCATGCATGCTTTCTAGCTGATTTAAGTTAAATTTTGAGGCTGCGTGTCATTTAGGGTAGTATAAGTTTTACGCTGGCACTCTAGGGGGCTTGACGTGGTAGCCTATGAGTGTAGATAAGTTACCACATGGTTAAGGCACAAAATGACAACCAAATGGAGCTATGAATTCTCATTGGTTCATTTTTGTCTTTTGTGTAACTCTAAATTTAGAAACAGAGGTCTAAAGGGGATTTCGAGCAATTGGTAAGGACACTTCGAAATCTGAGAGCATAGGGAGATAGAGCTCGCGGAGCCAAGCACTGTCAGCGAAAAGTTTGATCGATTTGAGGCAATAAACAAGGAGTTATGGCTGATTGAAGTTCGATTTGTGTCAGAATTGCAGCACTTCTGTTCAATTTGGGGTTTTGAGTGTCATTTGCAGCAGAATCGAGGAAATCGCTTCAAAACTTCGTGGCTGTGTTCACTGTCAGCAGGGCTACGACTGTCTCCAAATTTTCATGTCAATTGAGTCAGTGAGTAATTCAGGGCGACCGCTGAAGTAGAGGGGGTCCGAAAAGCTCTCAATCTGGAGCAGTAACTTCAGAGAGCGAGATCTGGAGTTCTGTGTGGAATCAGGAGGCCCAACTTCACAGGAGTGTTCATCAAGCTGTGTACTGCAAATCCTGTAAGAATTTTCCAAAGTGATCGAGCCAATTCCTTGTTATAGGTCGAAATAGCTGTCTGGGTACCGGAAACTGCCGTAATTTCTCTACTCAGAAAGTTTCTGCTCATATCTTAGTGCTCTGAATTGATCTGAAGCTGAAATTTCGTATGTGTATCCAGTAGAACCTTGTTTACATGTAGGAGGAGTTCTGAAGTCTGAACCTTCACATATTTCTCAATCCTGAGTGTCAAAGTTCGTCATCTGATCTTATCATTGCTAGTTAAGCCTGAACTTTGCTTCCTGAACTTATCAGAAGAGCCTGGAGACTTATATAAGTGTTTTCAGTATCACCTTGAGACCTGAAGCCTATCCTGTGAGTAAACCAGCCATAGTCTGAAGCTCAACGCTTTCCTGAGTAGATTGAACACAGCCTTCAAGCTCATATCACAGCCAGAAGGTTCGCCCTTCCCAGGAAGACTCTCAACCCGACAACGCCCACCCTCACATGTTTGCGTCCTCGCAAACATCAGTGTTTCAGCACTTCTGTTCACGTCCAGTACTTCTTGACACGCCACCCATTAACACGAGTGGTCATCGATGTACCGTCCAACTCTTCCAACTGCAAGGAGCCATTGTCGAAGACTTTCATGACGCGATAAGGACCCATCCAACGAAGATGAAGTTTCCCGGAGAATTTAAGATGTCGGTTGTCATAGAGAAGAACCAAGTCCCCATCCACAACGGTCACCTTCCTCAGCTTGCTATCGTAGTTCACCTTACGTTGCGCTTGTACCTCATATGTCTTCTCCAAAGCTGCATTCCTGTCTTCTTCAAACTCTAAAAAATTCAGAAGACGCTGCTCCTGGCTTTCTTCTTCTCCCATTCGTTCGGATACGGCTAACCGGTAAGTTGGGACCTCCAACTCAATGGGCACAATAGATGTCATGCCATAAGTTAAGTAGAAAGGCGTCTTTTGGGTTGTGACTTTAGGTGAAATCCTGAAAGTCCATAACACAGATGGCAATTTCGTGTCCCAATCATACGCATGGTTAACAGTTATCTTATTCAGGATGTTACACAGAAGACCGTTCGACTTCTCCGTCAGTCCATTCGCTTTCGGGTTGTACGGCGTCGTCTTCCGATGCTTAATCCTGAAGTATTGGGTCAGGAGGGAGATAGTCTCATTTAAGAAATGAGTACCCCTATCTGATACCAATTCCAGCGAACATCCGTACCTAGTGATGATGTTGTGTCAAAGAAACCTGGCTACTACTACGGCATCGTTCTTCCTTGTGGCCTCGCCTTCCACCATCTTGGTAGCATAGTCGGTAGCTATTAAAATATATCTTGCTCGTGTTCTTCTCGCCACCGGGGCGATAGGACCCACAAAGTCGATTCCCCACTTTTCGAACGGAGCAAGCGGAAGAATGGGAGTAAGGGGCCACCTAGTAGTAGCTGTTGGTCTTCCCACCCTCTGGCACGCATCGCATTTCTTGATCTCATGAAAAGTGTCTCGATACATGGTCGGCCACCAGTATCTGGCGTCTAACATCTTTTTCAGTACGGTTTTCAGCCTGTAGTGACCCCCAGCATCTTCGTAGTGAAGACCTGTGATCACTGGTTTAATCTCTGAAGGCTCAAGACATCTCCTTAGCTTCTCGTCATGTCCGTTCCGAAACAAGATACCCTGGAAGATGGCATAAGGACATGCCTTGTGTAAGAAGACAGCCTTCTGCTCCGCATCCAATCCCTCAGGATACTGTTGGTCTTCCAAGAACTTCCTCAAGTCCTTGAAGATCGACTCTTCTGTGGAAGTCGCAAAGACTGGATCAGAAGATCTAGTCTCGTCTTCTAAGAAACAGGCGGTACGCCCCCCTCCTCAGATGAAAGTGTCTCTACGAAAACTGAAAACAACTTCTCGTCAGGGAACTCGTCTTCCACTTCATCTTCTCGTCGTTCCGTCTCTAATCTGGATAGGTAGTCAGCATTAACATGCTGTCTTCCAGGCCTATACTCAACTGTGTAAGTAAATTCTTGGAGTAGGAGAATCCACCTAGCTATCCTACCTGACAAATCTGCTTTCTTTACAAGATGTTTCAAAGAAAAATGTTCCACATAGAAGACAAACGGGTTGGCTAGAAGATAGTGTCTAAACTTCCTATAGGAGTAAATCATGCCAAGACACTCCCTTTCAGTTATCGAGTACTTCTTCTCTGCATCACTGAGTTGTCTTCTCGCATAGTAGATGGGATAATCCTTCTTCTTCTCATCTTTCTGACTCAACACCACCCTTATGGCGAAAGCAGAAACATCCACATAAATGTGGAAGACTCTTTCCCAATCAGGTGGTCTTAGGACAAGGGATTCCGACAGAAGCCTCTTCATTTCTTCGAATGCTTCCTGCTGCTCAGAAGACCAAATGTATGGTTCGTCCTTCTTCAGCAACTTAGTGAGTCTTCCTGCTACCTCTGCGTACCTGTCAATAAACCTCCTGTAGTATTCTACGTTGCCCAGGAAGCTTCTCAACTGAGTCAGGTTAGCAGGTGGGTGAAGTTTCATGATAACCTCCACCTTAGCACATTCGACTTCTATGCCTCTTCTAGAAATCCTATGTCCTAGCAAAATTCCCTCTGACATACCAAAGAAGCATTTCTCAGGGTGAAGAGCCAAACGATGTTCTCTACACTTCAAAAAACACTTCCTTAGAAATATCAAGTGGTCTTCTCTCGATCCAAAAACACAAAAGTCATCCAAGAATATCTCCATGAAAGTGCGAAGATACTCCTTGAAGATTGTGATCATCAATCTCTAGAATGTGACGGGTGCGTTGCGTAAACCAAACGGCATTTGATTGTACGCGTACGTGTCCCAATCAGTAGTGAAAGTGGTTTTCGACTTGTCTTCTTCTCTGATTGAAACTTGGTTGTACCCAGAATACCCATCCAGGAAGCTGTAGAACTCATGTCCTGCTACCTGGTCTAACACAGAGTCAGTGAATGGTAAAGGATGATGATCCTTCTTGGTGGCCAAGTTCAGCTTCCGGAAGTCCTGACACACCCGGATCTTCTCTGTCTGCTTCTTCGGCACGATGAGGATAGGAGCTACCCACTCACTGCTGTTGAGAAGCTTTTTGGGCAACGTAGGATACTACAGGAGGTTTATTGACAGGTACGCAGAGGTAACAAGAAGACTTACCAAGTTGCTGAAGAAGGACGAACCTTACATTTGGTCTTCTGAGCAGCAGGAAGCATTCGAAGAAATGAAGAGACTCTTGTCAGAATCCCCTGCCCTAAGGCCACCTGATTGAGAGAGAGTCTTCCACATTTATGTGGATGTTTCTGCTTTTGCCATAGGGGTGGTATTGAGTCAGAAAGATGAGAAGAAGAAGGATTATCCCATCTACTATGCGGGAAGACAACTCAGTGATGCCGAGAAGAAGTACTCGACAACTGAAAGGGAGTGTCTTGGCATGATTTACTCCTGTAGGAAGTTTAAGCACTATCTTCTAGCTAATCCGTTCGTCTTCTATGTGGATCATTTTTCTTTGAAACATCTCGTGAAGAAAGCAGATTTGTCTGGTAGGATAGCTAGGTGGATTCTTCTACTCCAAGAATTTACTTACACAGTTGAGTACAGGCCTGGAAGACAGCATGTTAATGCTAACTACCTATCCAGATTGGAGACGAAACGACGAGAAGATGAAGTGGAAGACGAGTTCCCTTACGAAAAGTTATTTTCAGTTTTCGCAGAGACACTTTCATCTGAGGGGGGCGTACCGCCTGCTTTCCAGAAGACAAGACTAGATCTTCTGATCCAGTCTTCGCGACTTCCACAGAAGAATCGATCTTCAAGGACTTGAGGAAGTTCTTGGAAAACCAACAGTATCCCGAGGGATTGGATGCGGAGCAGAAGGCTGTCTTCTTACACAAGGCAGGTCCTTATGCCATCTTCCAGGGTATCCTGTTTAGGAGAGGACATGACGAGAAGCTAAGGAGATGTCTTGAGCCTTCAGAGATAAAGCCAGTGATCACGGGTCTTCACTATGAAGATGCTGGGGGTCACTACGGGCTGAAGATCACAGTGAAGAAGATGTTGGACGTCGGTTACTGGTGGTCGACCATGTAGAGAGACACTTTTCAGGAGATCAAGAAATGTGATGCGTGTCAGAGGGTGGGAAGACCAACAGCTACTACTAGGTGGCCTCTTACTCCCATTCTTCCGCTTGCTCCTTTTGAAAAGTGAGGAATCGACTTTGTTGGGCCTATTGCCCCGGTGGCTAGAAGAACGCGAGCATGGTATATTTTGATAGCTACCGACTATGCTACCAAGATGGTGGAAGACGAAGCCACAAGGAAGAACGACGCCGCAGTGGTAGCCAGGTTTCTCTGGCACAACATTATCACTCGATACGGATATCCGCTGGAATTGGTATCAAATAGGGGTACTCATTTCTTAAATGAGACTATTACCCTCTTGACCCAGTACTTCAGGATTAAACATAGGAAGACGGCGTCATACAACCCGAAAGCTAACGGACTGACGGAGAAGTCGAATGGTCTTCTATGTAATATCCTGAATAAGGTAACTGTTAACCATGCGTATGATTGAGACACGAAATTGCCATCTGTGTTATGAACTTTCAGGATTTCACCCAAGGTCACGACCTAGAGAACAACTTTCTACCTAACTTATGGCATGACACCTGTTGTGCCCATCGAGTTAGAGGTCCCTACTTACATGTTAACCGTTACCAAACGAATGGAAGAAGAGAAAAGCCAGGAGCAGCGTCTTCTGAACTTTGTAGAGTTCAAAGAAGACAGGAATGCAACTTTGGAGAAGACGTACGAAGTACAAGCGCAAGGTAAGGTGAACTATGATGGCAAGCTGAAGAAGATAACCGTCACAGATGGGGACTTGGTTCTTCTCTATGACAATCGACATCTTAAGTTCCTTGGGAAACTTCATCTTTGCTGGATGGGCCCTTACCGAGTCTTGAAGGTCTTCACCAATGGCTCCTTGCAGTTAGAAGAGTTAGACGGTACGTTGATGACCACTCGTGTAAATGGGTGGCGTGTCAAGAAGTACTGGACGTGAACAGAAGTGCTGAAGCGCAGATGTTTGCGAGGACGTAAACATGTGAGGGTGGGCGTATGTGGTGTCCACAATTTACACGATTCACAAATTTTTGAAATTTTTAAGATTAATAACTTGTTTGTATAACTGAAGAAGCATTGTTACTTAAGATTACGGCTTCAATAGAAGGAAGATGATCTTACGATCTTTTTGTAATAAGAAGTTGACTTCTTCAGAAAACGCCCGTCTTCCGGGAAGCGTCTTCTCGGTTGTGTCTTCCGAAGACGGAAGACAGCGAAAGACGGAAGACGGCGGAAGACGGAAGACACGTATCTTCCGGAAGACGGCAACCGCGGAAGCCTAATCACGTATTTCCAAGTAAAGAAGTAGGTGTACCCACGAGGTAACACCGAGTAGGTTAGGTAGGTCAGGTAGGTCATCTAGGTTGAGAACCCCTAACCTGCGCGAGAAGATGCGAAGGAAGCGCATTAGCGTAGAACACTACCACTTTCCGCATCGAGGTTACTTTGGCTTAGAAGATCGAATTGGAAGGTAATCGAGTTGAGTGAAGGCAGCAGAGTGAAATTGAGTGGAGCCTGGATCGGATCACAGCTAGGAAGACGGCGAGGGCAAATCGCTGAGAGTAGGAATCACATCGAGCTGAAAGGGTCTTCTGGAGACTCCCGGAAGCAAACATTGAAGGGCAACTGCGAGGAATTAGAGGAGGAACCTTTCGATTGAGGAGTGGCGAGACATTGGCATTGGCAGCAGCTTAGTGGGGTCGCATTGGAGCTGGGGTCGAAGTCGTAAGTGCGCAAAAGACTGAAGGAAGACCGGGAAGAAGACAGACGACTGTAGAGGTTCTTCCCATGTTCTGTTTCCTTCCCCACTGCTTCTCGTCTTTTGTTTGGTATCCCCGCGCTTCCTCAGTTGTTTGCAGGCAACCCGATCAATTTATTCCCTCCCCACGTTTTTCCTTCTGAGACATTGAGCGCGGAAGCGCTGCCCAATTTCCAACAGCCATCTTCTTGCTTCTTCCCGAGTGCAATTCGAGCTTCCTTACCCATCGTCCTCAAATTGGAGATCTCAGCTATCAATTTCCCTACCCTACCATCCCTCTACTCCCGAAACCTTAAACAGAAGACGCTTCGGAAGATCTGAACATCTTCGGAAGATGCTTTTGAAACCTGAACCTCTTCGGAAGACGCTTCGGAAGTCTTACTGTCTTCGGAAGACGACTATATGCAATTCGTATCGAGAAGTGGATTGGATTTGCTTTGGTGTTAAGAGAGGCTTGATACGAATCCCGAGTGGCTTGGTGAGTTGTTTGTTATTTCGAGAAGTTGGAAGTCGGGAACCAGGCCTGTGCCTCCCGGTCTTCCAAGCTTCTCAAATCCACATCTTCCTAGAGAGACTAGAAGACTGGAAAAGCTGGCAAAATACGCGAGAAGACGTGAGGGTCCTTTACGGGTCTCTTCTGTTCGACCCATAGCAGTCTACTCCTTCTTCTTCTCGAACTTAGAAGAGAGTTGTGAGAAGACTTGCTGGCAGAATCTGGAGAGAATGGTCGAGGGTCATGTCTTCCCGTCATGCAGCAAGCTTCTTCTGAGTGTGTATGAGAGGCGAGGAGTCAGAAGAACAGAGTGCAATTGTCTTGAGTCTGTTGTGAGGATAGACTGCGTGTAGGAAGCAGAAGACATGTGAGACTAGTGAAGGGAAGCCTAGCTTCGGGAAGTCTTCCGAGAACGTTATTGAATCGGAAACTATCCCGGGAGTCTTCTTGGAGGCCACTATCACCGCAAGAGCCCGCAACCATCTTCTGAACCTGTTACACACTCTACTTCTCGCAAATCTTGTATCTTCTGTTAGGAAGTAGGATGTAATGCAAGGTGGGTTGTCTTCTTAGGAATCCAGGCGAGGCCTTGCTTAGTCAGGATTGTTTAGATATAGCTCGAAAGACGAGAGCTATTTAGGAAGCACTATTAGAATCCCGGAAGACGGAGTAGCTGTCTTCTGGAAGGCTAGATTCGTCTTCTGAGAGTGGAAGCTAGACTGTGAGAGCTTGGGAAGGACTGAGCCTTCGGCTCACAGTAAGTACGTGTGGCTTAGTGCAACAGAGTTTCAAGTATGTCGATGAATCCTCGAAGGTTGGTGTTACCGGCAGCGGAGTTGGTCGATGCCAAACCCTTCTTCAAGGAGTCGGATCTCGATTTCTTCCTGTGGGATTGGAACCTCACCGACCATGGACTTCTGGAGGAGGTTTGGGCAGCGTTGTCATGTTGTGGGACCAGTTAGTATGTAAATTATCCGTATAAGTGCGTTTTGCACACAGTTGTAGAAGTTGTGGTGTAATGGGATCTAAAACTTTGCTCTTATGAGCTTAGAATGCTCTATTATCTGCTGGGGGTCTCCATGGGACAGAAAAGGACAAGGTTGAGTCCTTTAACTTCTCATTGGTCCACCAAAAAGTGAAGATAACTTGTCATCTACCTAAGTGTGCGCTCTGGGAGGATCGGGGCACTTTGACGAAGGATTTTGGGAATCAGAGGGCATGGGCGGAGAGCACTCGACGGGAGGAGCAACCTGAGCCCAAATTTCACTCGATTTGGAGGTCCAGGGCATACGTTATGGTGATTTGAAGTTCATAGAGTGATGGGAGTACATAGCTTTCTCTTTCGATTGTAAGATTAAGGAGTTTGAGTGATTGAGCCATCAGATTGAGACCAGATTTCATGAGCTTGTAGTCTGTCAGTTGCTGAAGCTCTGACCCCAAATTTCACCACCGGATGTTCTACGGATTAGGCGCAATGACGATTTGAAGGCGACGGGGTGCAAAAAGCTTTCGATCTGGAGCAGCAAGTTTGCAGATTTATGGAGGATGATCCAAACAGTCAAATTGGCTCAAATTTCCTGAGTAGTGAGTTTACCTTCTGAATTGATAGCACAGGAAGTTTGAGTGGAAGTGGACGGTTCATTTAGGCGAAGAAGCTTCTGTCCTGAATCTGAGATTGGAAGTGCGTGTTAGTTTCTGAGAATTTGTGTTAATTGTGGGAGGAGATCTAGCCGTCAGATCTTCCTGAAATTTGACGTGTAAGTAGTGATTTTAGTATCCTACCTACGTGGCAAGTTAGAGAGGAGACTGAGCTGTAGATCTGTACCTATCATGTGTGGAAGTTCGCTGTTTTTTCTGTCGAGTTGTATCGGCAAAGGTATCTACTCCAGGTCCCGAGTCTTGTTAGCGACAGCTGGCAGAAAGCATCCAGTGTGACGTTTGTATTGCTTTGGGGAGTATTCTAGGCGTAGATAAGACTTTAGCGACCTACGTTGTAACCACGTCATGTGGTTGTGAAGTTCGCACTCAACGTGACAAAAGTGCGATCCTTGACCTGTAAAGTCGACTACCTGTCTAGCCTAGTTTCTAGTATTGGGATATGTTACGGTGCATGCATTAAACCTTCCACCCAGACGACCTACACGTGGATGAGTATGACTGCACCAAACATGCGATGTGCATGTGTGCCACCTCATCGGGCCGTGTGGCTTGGGTTGCTCGGTTAGGGAGCTTGCATCTATCCTTGTTTTGTGTTGGAAACTTTTAAGCAAAGGGGAGTGACCTGTGTGGGGACATTCGACCTAGGAAAAATTGAAAAGATTGTTCGTAGAGAGATCGTGGTGATCCTATGAGATTGTATCGGTGTTCTATGGATCAAGATACCCTTGTAGTTGGAGTGCAAATGTTGTGAGAGATGGACGAAGGACTCTATTTACCGCCTAGATTCCGTTTCCGAAACCCTTTCCAGATCAAACTGATGTACATGGAACGAGTTCATTTCCAACAGTTTCTGATAGGATCTTTTGGGCATAACTTTACCGCGCAAATCATGCTCTCGTCTGTCCTTGTGATCTTACTTGTTGTCACTTACGGCCAAGAATGAGATCTTACCGTCTATATCCTCATCTGACGAAGGATGGATCTAAATCAACTCCCTCCTGTAAACTTTAACACCGAGTGCGAGATAAGACACATATGTCGACCCAAAGTCATATACGAAGCCCTAGTAGTGAGAAACTTCGGAGAGGAATACTACCGAGAGATCATGTCATCACATATCCCGTTTGTCGTGCCCATGATCATCCAACGTTTTCGTGTGGTTATCTTGACCCTTTACTGAGAGAAAGAAAGTACTTAGTTATCGAGGAAGTTAGAGAGAAATCTACATGAAACTTGTCGCTCTGCTGTGCATTGATCGCTAGCCACAGCCAGAAGGTACGTCCTTGCTCAAAGGAAAGGCTCTCGCTACGACATATTTGGTGCTTCCACTGAGAGCACGCTTTGAGATGGTTGAGTGAGTTGTTGCCGAGGAGCGTCAAATATGAATCTTCCCGAAGCAATGGGGACGAGTGGAGGAGGAGCGGACGATCTACTTCGAGCATTGACGATGTTGTTGAGACAACAACAAGGAGGCGATGTTGGGGAGCAGAAGTCTACAAGAGCTCTACAGGCGGTGGTGAAGAAGTTGGGGAGGTTCGATGGAAGGAACATCACGAAGTATGTTCGGGAGTATATTTGTGAGATGGAGGTAAATCGTGTGCCTGAGATAGAGATGATTTCTAGTTTCGAGTTGGCTGTGATACGTGAGATCCGTAGTCAAGTGACAAAGTTGAAGGATGCACGTACGAGTTCTTGGGAGGAGTATGAGCAGAGGTTGAATAGTGAATTTTTTGATGATGATGCGGATAGAGTAACCAAGAGAACATTCTTGGAGTGGATAGAACAGCGTCCGGGGAATGAGAAGCGTCCGGGGAATGAGATGACGCCAAATGAGTTGCTGCGTGAGTTTGAGAAACGGTTCTGTCAATTGTCTCCATCCGAGAGGACAACGCTTGACTTAAGGAAGACAGAACTTTTTCTAGAAGCTGCTGATGAAAATCTAGAGGACAAGCTTTTCTTGATGTTAGCAGACAAGGGAGAAGAAGGAGGAGTGAGCACAGACTGGAGAAAGGTAGAGGAAGCTGTTACTATTCTCACGAAGCAGAAACGTGGAAGAAGTAGAGCTGCAACCTTGAGGTCTGATGTCTCTTTAGCTCCATTGCCCAAGCCTGTCAATAGCAAGATTGAAGATTCTGCAATCGATGAGTTGGTTAAGGGTCTGAGAGAGTTAAGGATAGAGATGGCAGAGCTAAAGCATAGTCGAAGTCCTGGTGATACCAATGCATCTTCAACTAGCAGAAATTTTGTTAGAAGATGTATCTGGTGTGTCAGTACTGAACACCAACGTCGGGATTGTGAGGAGTTTTCCGAGGCTCTCAGAACCGGAGTCGTGAATTTTAGAGATGGAAAGATTCATCTCGCCCAAACTGGTGCGCCGTTGAATACCAACTTTGGTAAGGGAGGAATGAAGAGTTTGGTGAGAGGTCAGGTTGGTATAGCTACGACGATACGCACAATAGAGTCAGAAACATTTGCAATTGAAGTAGATGTACCGGTTGTAGCAGTTGTTAAGAGCGATATAGTTGAAGTTCCACGAGAAGTAATGTTACGAGGTGCGGAGGCAATTTGCCACATTACTGGATGGGATGATCCTGTAGAGGTGGGGTGTGTCAAAGCTTACTTGGTACAAGAGAAGCATGTAAGCTGGCAGGATGCGATTGTGGAAGAGAAAAGAAGACGTGATGATGATGTTGCTGATCCGGAGGAGGCTACAAGGAGAACCAGAGCCACTAAGAGGAGAAGGCAGCAAGAGACATCACCTTCTAATATCCCTTCGACGTCTCAAGGGGCATCTACATCTGAACCTATGGTTGATGTTCCTATTCATGACACGGAGATGAGAGAGAAAGACAAAGGAGCTTCTTCAAAGGGCAAAGGTAAAGCACCAACCTACAGACTACAGTCTGATATCGAGACCAGCACCAACTTGAAAGAGATTCTTGAAGAGAGAATTTTGGATGCAAAGATAGAATTTTCCTTGCGAGAAGCCTTGGGAATAGCCAAACGTGACTTTCATGAGTTGATCATAGATGTGATCAAGAGAAAGAGGCAGATGACTGCAGATACAGTGATGGTGAAAGCATTGGATACTGACATCACTGGGGAAGAAGATGAAGAGTTAGGTCGTGTATTTGCCCAAAGACATGTACTACAGACGACGAAAGGAAGAGAGGCAAGAGTTTCAGACTGTGCTGTAGAATATGGCGACGAGAAGCAGCATGAGAGTCACTATTCTCAAGCATATTTTGGGCTCGTACAACTACAGAGACAAAGGTCTGACTGGGTAACTTGTCAGAGGCTATAGTGGCGTTGGTGGATCACGGTTCGGAGATTAATATCATGTCCAAAATCGTTTACGAGAAGAGGAAGTGGCCAATCGACACAAGACATGGATGGGTTCTTCGTGCTGCTAACAACCAAAGAGGTGAACTTTTTGGTGCTTGTCCAACTGTCAAAACTCGTATAGGAGATGTAGAGATAGAACAAAACTTTTTTGTTCAGAGTGTAGCTGCTTATCTTGTGATCCTTGGTCAACCATATATTACTGCGTCTAGAATGGAGATGAAAGTAATGGACGATGGATCTCATTATGCTCGTATTAGAAGTCAAGATGGTACGAGGGTGGTACAGTTTCTTATTGTACGTACGGGTCATGAAAGGAACAAAGAGAAGCTGAGGGACAGTCCCTTAAGGACTGACAAAGAGTTTTCGGATTTTTAGTTAGCACTCTTGTAGAGCGGGAGTATGGGAGTGTTGATAGGAGAAAGAGTCTTTCGTTAGTGCCAGAAGATGAAGAAGAGATGTTTAAATGTGGATTTGCTCAGTTTTCTGAAACATGTGTAAATAGATTTCGAGTGGTAGAAGAGATGGATAGTGTACAAAAACAATGTGTGAAAAAGAAGGAAGATCTCTTCAGAACTCAAGGAGTTTTGTTGAGGCAAAATTTCTTCTGATCGGACAGGAGGCAGTTTTATTGAAGGAGATCGTTTTTGATAATCTGCAAAGGACTCTTGATTGACGCTGGATTAAATTCTTGATAGTTTTCAGTTGGGAGGTTGACGCAGAGAGAAGATTAAGAGTTTGGGGTCTGAATTTCACCTACCAGACTTGAGTTGAGGTGAATTTGATGGAAAGAGAGCATTATTTGAGTAGAGGGATTGGGACTGAGACTGAGAAGGTCAGGTTTTCTGAGAAATTTCAGTGCTGAAGCTGTCGTAGGGAGGGATACAAGGCGTTAGAGTTTCAAATCTTCATCGGTTGTAGGTTCTGGAGAGAAATCTGCTGGAGAAAAGACTAGTTGAGTGGGAATCTGTTTGGCATCTGCGGTGATCAACGTAAGGAGTTGAGTAGAGATAGGTTGTAAATTGATATATGTGGAGGACTATTGAGTGTGTTTTGGAAGAGAAATAAAGCATCGTGAGTTCAGGTTTCTCTTGTCTGTCGTGTCTGAAGGTGGATCTGTCTCCTGAGACTTGAGACTTGATCTGTTGAGTAGTAAGTAATCTATAGTCATAGTGTCTGTGAGTGACTTCAGCCGTTGCGATCTCTTGCTTGGCTCTTGTCTTGATATACAATCTCTACTTCTATCTCGCGATCTTTCACAGCCAGAAGGCTCGCCCTTCCTGAGAAGGACTCTCCTCGACATAAATCTGGTGCTTCCACTGAGAGTCATCTTGGGGTGATTAATCGCTGAGGTTGCTGAGGTTGAGATTTGCATACAAGGGAAGATGGATCGCAAGAGCGGGAGTGGTGCTACTACCTCTACGGCTGGAGCATCGGCGTCTACTGCTGCACCTTCGGCTACACCTATGTCTTCAGGAGCCACTGCAGCATCAGGCTTGGATACTACTGAGATACTGAAGACGCTTGCGGCTTTGGTTCAACAACATCCGATCGTCGGAGGGGGTGAGTTGAAATCTACAAAAGCTTTGCAGGCGATTGTGAATAGGTGTGGAAGATTTGAAGGTAGAGATATTTCCAGATATCTTCGTGAGTACAGAGGAGAGATGGAGCGTGTGAGGGTGACCGATGCAAAGATGATTGGAAGTTTTGAGTTGGCTGTGATTCCTGAGTTGAGAGATCAAGTCAGAGACGTACAGAGGAGAAATCTTGGTGTTTGGGCAAGTTTTGAGCGAGCTCTCCGAGAGGAATTCTTGGAGGAGGATTCTGAGAGAGTTACTAGGAGGACTTTTTTGGATTGGATTGAGCAGCAACCTGACCATAGGATGGGGTTGAATGAGTTGCTAAGAGAGTTCGATCGAAGATACCGACAGCTTTCGACGCTCGAACGGATAACTTTGGATGCTAGAAGGACAGAGCTCTTCTTGCAAGCCACCGATGAGGCTACAGCAGATCGATTATGCTTCATGTTAGCAGATCGATCAGCTGAAGGAGATGTTACTATGGATTGGGGAAGAGTGGAAGATGCTGTGGCCGTTCTAACAAGACAGAGGCGAGGGAGAGTGGCCGTAGGAGGACGACCGCTTGTAGAGGTGATCCATCAACCTTATGCTCCTCTGGTACAGCAACCCTCGGCTCTTGCTCCTAGACCTGTTATTCCTGTAGAAGCGCCTCCAGTGCCAGTTGTGCCAGTTCCTGCACAGAGGGTACCTGTTCAGAGGGTGGTTGAGAACCAGGGTCAGCACAATCAAATTGAGGAGTTAATCCGACAGATGCGTGAATTGAAAGTAGAGCTGGCTGGTTTACATAGGGAGCTCCCACCAACGCCTGGTGCTGCTCGTCCAGGGGGTGCTCCTGTCCGTAGGTGTATCTGGTGTGACAGTCCAGATCATCTTCGAGGAGATTGCCAAGAGCTTACAGCTGCTCTACGAGATGGTGTGGTTCGCTATCAAAATGGTAGACTGCACCTTGTTTCTACCGGAGAGCCATTGAACACGCAGTTTGGACGAGGAGGTATGAGGAGTCTACCTCAAGTTGCTGCAACTGCAACAGTAACTACAGTAACAGTACCGCCGATGAATCTTGATGTGTATGCTGGGCATATTGAAGTTTCTTCTAGCCCTACTTTGTTGGATAGGTCTCTTGAGAAGAGCAGTACTGAGGTTCCTTCTGAGGTGTTGAAAAGAGGAGCGGAAACTATCCGTAGAGTCACAGGGTCGAAAGATCCCGTAGATACAGCGTCCATTAAAGCTTTCTTGGACGTAGATAAGCATGTTCATTGGCAGGACGCTTCTGTAGAGGAGAAGAGGCGACGAGATGCCTCTGAGCTTGAAACTGGGAATCCAGAGGAGACTAGAGAGGGACAGGGACGGAGGGTCACTAGAAGACGTGCAGCTCCTCCAGAGGATGTCCCGTCTACCTCACAGACTCCACCACCTGCTCCAGGTCCAATGGAGGACGTACAGAGATAACAGCAAGAACCAACGACTGCTGGCAGAAGGTTCACTGCTGAAGAGAAGGGGAAAGGACCTGCTTACAAGCTGGCTGTAGATATTGAGACCTCCACTGATCTTAAAAGCATTCTGGAGCAGAGGATATTAGATGCACGGGTTGAGTTTTCGCTTCGAGAAGTTCTTGGCATCGCAAAGAGAGAGTTTCATGAGTTGATTATTGATGTCATCAAGCGAAAGAGGCAAGTCATATCTGAGCAGGTAGAGAGCCAAATGATAGATATGATAGGAGCTTCTGTAAATGATGTGGAGTTTGGGAAGGTGCATTTTCAGGAGATTGGTGACAAGAGGTACCAGCAGGAGGCGTTAGTTGCTGGAACTAGCACTATTGAAGCTGATGATGATGAAGCTGATGGGGAGAGCCCAACTGTCGACAGTGACTTCAAGAAGAGGCATTGGGCTCGTGCCACAACTGCCACACGGGTACGTCTTGGGAGTTTGCCTGAACCTATTGCTGCTTTAGTTGACCATGGATCAGAAATCAATATCATGTCACGAGAGATATATGAGAGAGGATTGTGGCCTATCGAGCTGAATCATGGATGGGTTCTGCGTGCTGCTAACGACCAGAAGGGAGAGTTGTATGGAGCTTGTCCTAACGTGAGAGCGAGGATAGGTGATGTAGAAGTAGATCAGCACTTTTTTGTGCAATCTTCTGCTTCGTATCCAGTCATTCTAGGCCAACCCTATATCACTGCGGTGCGCATGGAGACCAAAGTGATGGATGATGGATCACACTTTGCTAGGATCCGTAGCCCTGATGATAGACGTTCTGTTCAGTTTCTGACTGTTCGGTCAAACCACGAGCGAAACAGACAGACCTTGAGGGACTCCCCTATTTGTAGAGGTAAGGGTTTTTAGAACCCACTCTTGTAGAGCGGGAAGACAAGAGTGAAGGATCAAAGACTACTATGATCCCGTCTGAGCAGCCCAAGGGATCACAGGAGACTAATGAGGAGGCTGCTCGAGGTTCTGAGAATGTATATAGAGTACCAAGTTGGAGATCTGGTTTGTTGAGTTTGAGTTGTGAGGATCAGAGTGAATTTACAAGAGTAGAAGATCTTACTGAAAGGAGTAGGAGGCAGGTGGAGAAACGTATAGCTGATCTGCGCTATATAGGAGCTCTGGAGGAAAATGAAATGATTTCTGGTGTGTATCAAGAGTTTATCGGTGTACAATCTTTTGTTCATTGGCTAGATGAAGTGGGTAGGATGGAAGAACAGTTGGGACGTAGAGTGGCGATCCCCATCCATTCTCCTGAAGTCTATGAGGAGATTGTCTCGTACTTGCGATATCGTCCTCATCCGAGACTGGAGAATGAATGCAAGGATGCAGTCTGCTGGTGCGGCTCTCGTCAGGAAGCAGAAGTACACGCCAAATATAAAGCTGTAGCAAGGAAGGTGAAGCCTGTGACGACCCAATTGCCTGTTGATTCGCAACAGCAGATGGAGTCAGCCGCCACTGAGCCTGTACTCAGAAATCCTAGACGAATAAGGCATCAGTTTACTCAGGAAACACTCGAACAACTCCAGATAGGAGGGGGTGGTTTCTTGACTGAAGTAGAGAAGAAGATTTTTGAACAGATGATTGTCAGTCATGGTAGAGCATTTTCTTTTTCAGCTGAAGAGATTGGTTGTGTGGATCCTAGTGTGATAGCTCCGATGGTTATCTTCACTGTACCTCATGTGCCTTGGGACTTGAAGCCGATTCCAGTCCCTCGTGCCTTGCTGCCAAAGCTCATTGAGCTATTGAAGGAGAAGATGCAGATGGGTATCCTCGAGCCTTCCATGGCTCCGTATTCCAGCCGATGGTTCACGGTGCCTAAGAAGTCAGGAGCTTTGCGCTTTATCCAAGACTTGCAGCCTGCCAACAACATCACGATTCGAAACGTGGGAACAGGACCTGTGGTTGATGAGGTAGCTGAGGCGTTTGCTGGGAGGTCTGTCTATTCTATTGGAGATTTGTTTTCGGGTTATGATCAGTTTCAACTTGCCTTGGAGAGTAGAGACTTGACTACCATGCGCACGCCCTTGGGATTGATGCGGATGTGCACTCTTCCTCAAGGAGCTACAAACTTTGTAGCACATATGCAGAACGCGATGCATAAGGTGTTGCGAGAATTTGTACCTGAGATCACTATCTCATTTCTGGATGACATTCTCATGAAAGGCTGTCCGGTGGAAGACAAGGATGAAACTGTGACTTCCGATGGTTGCAGGAAGTTTATTGCTGATCATATTCATGACGTGGGTAGGATTCTAACACGTCTGGAGGAGGTACACCTCACTCTATCAGGTACTAAGTCTCTGTTTGGAATGTCAGAGGTTATGGTGGTTGGTCATTTATGTGGCACATTTGGGAGAAGACCGAACCCAGAGAAGGTAGATGCTATAGCAAGGATAGCAGATTGTACGAATATCACTGAGGTTCGACGTTTCTTGGGAGCTTGTGTGTTCTTTTGCGTAAGTATTCCTCATTATGCACACATTGCCGAGCCTTTGTATGCGCTTCTGAGAAAAGGGAAGAGGTTTACTTGGCGGCAAGAGCATCATGAGACAATGGAACGGCTGAAGGAGATTCTGAAGTCTCCACCCATACTGAGGAGACTTAACTATCAGAGAGGAAGACCTGTGATACTAACTGTAGACGAGGACGAAGACTGAGGACGAAGACCACAGAAGGGATATGTAGATTTGTTCTTGAAGATATTGTCTGTAGGTACGGATCTATAGGAAGATTGCGTGCAGACAGAGGAGAGTTGCGTGGTACGGAAGCAAAGGAGTTCTTCGCCCAACACGGAGTGAAACTAAAACTCACTACTGCTATGAATCCGGAAGGGATTGGTAAGAGCGAGAGAGGGCATCCGTCGATTGTTCAAGCTCTGGTAAAGGCATGTGATGGTAGGCATAGACAATGGCCTAGGTTGCTTCCTTTTGCTCTGTGGGCTGACAGGTCAACTCATTGCACTACTACTGGGTACATGTCCACTGAACTGATGCTGGGTCAGAAGCCGATTATGCCAGCAGAAGAGGACTTTCGTACATGGGCTACTTTACCATGGGAGGAAGGAATGGATCGTGTACAACTTCTGGCACTTCGAATCAGACAATTAGAACATAGGGAGGAGGATCTTATAGAGGCACAACAGAAGCTGAAAGAGGCCCGTCTCAAGAACAAAGACAGGTTTGACAAGACCCATAAGCTCCGGCCGAAGCCCATACATGCTGGAGATTGGGTTTTGGTGTATGACAGCACATTAGAGAATCAGCACTCTACAGTTCGGAAATTTTCTAAGAGGTGGTTTGGTCCGTATGTTGTCTTAGAAGTGTATCAGAATGCTACTTATTCTTTAAAGGAGCTTGATGGTACACATCTAAGACTTCCTGTTGCTGGCAAGCGGATCAAGTTGTTCAGAAGAAGGGGAGAATCCGTTGAGCTAGGTGAATTTCTAGAGTCAGATCAGATGATGGATGCCGAGGTAGATCTGCTATCCGAAGAAGACGAAGAGGACGTTGAACAAGACGACGGCGATTTGGAGAACCTTGGAGACTAGTGGAAAAGTTGGCACATACCGGAGAATGTGCAGGTTTAGAGGGGGTGAATGTCATAGTGCATGACGTTCAAGGTGCGGAAATGGAACTTCAGAAGACACTCGACCTGCATTTGTTCGGGAAGCTGCACCCTAGCTTATCAAGCTGGGCAGGAGCTAAGCTGGGACTATGCTTGACAAGCTGCCCCCTAGCTTAGACTGAAATATCACCTTGAAAGAGGCCGAAGAGCGTCAGAATGCGGAGCTAGACGAGGAGAGCGACTTTGTGCTTCCAGTTTTGACAGAAAGTGTTTTAAGTAGTAGTTAGTACGGGGTTTAGATTGAGAAATGTATGAAAGAGGGAAATCTGTCGATTTTGGTTCGTGACTCAAACTTAGAATCTGATAACGTGAGCGTGTAGGTGTTCACAAACACTATATTTTTGACTCCTTGTTCATTAAAAACGGAGTTGTATAGAGAAGTTAGTGTAAGAAAGGCTAGTAAAGGTTTTACAGAAAAATTTCTTCATATAAACATATGTACATCTTGAACGGAACCAAAGGCCATCCCAGTGATATGGCGCCTGCCTAGGAGGGAAGTGGTCTCAGGATCAATCCCCCCTGGCCTCTGGTTCCTATTCCGGCATGTTGGCCTCCTGGAAGGGAGTCTATGTTGGATATGCAGCCACGTCCTGCATATCTAGGGGCGGGAGACCGATATCTCCCTTAATCGTGGGCTTCCTGGCCTAAGCCTCCGCATGCCATCCTGAATATACTATGGGAGATACCTGGTGCGCATATGGGGGGGCTGTAAGCCCTGTGGGGTAGCCTCATAAGTGTTGGGGCTTCGGTCTACATTGGATGGCTTGTAGTATATTCAGGGTGACATCAAGATGGCATCGAAGGCACAGGAAACTTTTGCTGATTATTATGTACGCATAAGGACAGCAGGGGAACAGCTTTAGCAGGGGTCTTAAAATTACAGTGGAAGCGGAAGACTACAACGGAAGCGGAAGATTACCGCGGAAGGTTGGAGCGGAAGATTACAGCGGAAGCGGAAAACTACAGCGGAAGCGGAAGATTACCGCGGAAGGTTGGAGCGGAAGATTACAGCGGAAGCGGAAAACTACAGCGGAAGCGGAAGATTACCGCGGAAGCTTGAAACGGAAGATTACGGTGGAAGCGGAAGACTATAACGGAAGCGGAAGATTACCGCGGAAGGTTGGAGCGGAAGATTACAGCGGAAGCGGAAGATTACCGCGGAAGCTTGGAGCGGAAGATTACAGCGGAAGCGGAAGATTACCGCGGAAGCTTGGAGCGGAAGATTACAGCGGAAGCGGAAGATTACCGCGGAAGCTTGAAGCGGAAGATTACAGTGGAAGCGGAAGCGGAAGAGTACAACGGAAGCGGAAGATTACCGCGGAAGGTTGGAGCGAAAGATTACAGCGGAGGCGGAAGGAGGAGAATTAGAGTTTAAGAAGGGGTCATCGACAAGGATAGCAGGGGGGCAGCTTAGCTAAGGTCCTGCTTCTGATAAGTGACTGCGCTTATAAGGACAGAGGGGGGGCAGCTTAAGCTGGGGGCCTTAACTTTTAGGTAAAATATCTGCGGCGACTTGGGGTCGGGGACACTTTTTGAGGAGATTTTTTTTACAGAGAGCAGGGAGCTGAAGCGAAAGGGGAAGCTTGGAGGCTGAGGGAGATGAATTTTTTTCTGACAGAACTGAATTGAGGAATTGGGTGATCGTGACAGAGGGACGGACAAGTATTTGGGGGACTGAGAGCAGTTTGGAGGCAAAATTTCTTCTGATCGGACAGGAGGCAGTTTTATTGAAGGAGATCGTTTTTGATAATCTGCAAAGAACTCTTGATTGACGCTGGATTAAATTCTTGATAGTTTTCAGTTGGGAGGTTGACGCAGAGAGAAGATTAAGAGTTTGGGGTCTGAATTTCACCTACCAAACTTGAGTTGAGGTGAATTTGATGGAAAGAGAGCATTATTTGAGTAGAGGGACTGGGACTGAGACTGAGAAGGTCAGGTTTTCTGAGAAATTTCAGTGCTGAAGCTGTCGTAGGGAGGGATACAAGGCGTTAGAGTTTCAAATCTTCATCGGTTGTAGGTTCTGGAGAGAAATCTGCTGGAGAAAAGACTAGTTGAGTGGGAATTGGCTGTTTGGCATCTGCGGTGATCAACGTAAGGAGTTGAGTAGAGATAGGTTGTAAATTGATATATGTGGAGGACTATTGAGTGTGTTTTAGAAGAGAAATAAAGCATCGTGAGTTCAGGTTTCTCTTGTCTGTCGTGTCTGAAGGTGGATCTGTCTCCTGAGACTTGAGACTTGATCTGTTGAGTAGTAAGTAATCTATAGTCATAGTGTCTGTGAGTGACTTCAGCCGTTGCGATCTCTTGCTTGGCTCTTGTCTTGATATACAATCTCTACTTCTATCTCGCGATCTATCACAGCCAGAAGGCTCGCCCTTCCTGAGAAGGACTCTCCTCGACAACGTACATGTATAAAACGTATGGAACCAAACACTTTGAGACTCGAGAATTCTGGTTTCTTGCCTACCAATACCTCGTAAGGGGTCTTCTTATGTACAGCTGCAGTTGGTGCACAGTCCATGAGGTAGATAGCACATGCAACAGCTTCCGCCCAATAACACTTAGGCATAGACTTCTCATTCAGCATCGCACGTGCTGACTCCGCAACGTGTCTGTTCTTCCTCTCTGCTACACCATTCGGTTGCAGGCTGTAGCTGCACGTGATCTCTCTCTTAATCCCATGCTCTTGTAAAAAAGTGTCAAAGTGGCGAGAGATGAACTCGCCTCCTTCATCTGAACGGAGCGGTAGGATGCAATGGTTATACTGCTTCTCAACTTAGGGTCTTGAATGTTTGGAACACAGCGAAGAAGTCTGACTTGACCTTGAGGAAGTAGACCCAAGTAAATCACGAGAAGTCATTTATGAACGAGACGAAGTACAGAGAACCATTCAAGCTTGCTTGAGATGCAGTCCATACATCAAAATGTATCAACTCCAACATCCTAGAGGCTCTAGTGCCTTGATGACGAAATGGTTGTCTAGCCTGCTTGCCAAACTGACAAGCTTCACAAATCTGAAATGGGATAGAAGATGTGAACTTGAGAAGATCTATAACTAACTCTGACGTAGGTAAGGTCTTCAACCGCTGATACTTCATATGGTGTGGTGCCCACAAATTACAGGATTCACGAATTTTTGTAATTTTTAAGATTAATAACTTGTTTGTATAACTGAAGAAGCGTTGTTACTTAAGACTACGGCTTCCTTAGAAGGAAGATGATCTTATGATCTTCTTTTAATAAGAAGTTGACTTCTTCGGAAGATGACCGTCTTCCGCGAAGCGTCTTCTCGGTTGTGTCTTCGGAAGACGGAAGACGGCGGAAGACGAAAGACACGTATCTTCCGGAAGACGGCAACCGCGGAAGCTTCACCACGTAGGAAGTAGGTGCACCTACTAGGTAGCACCGAAGAGGTTAGGTAAGTCGGGAGGGTCGAAACTCCTAAACTGCGAGGAAAATGCGCAGGAAGCGCATTAGCACATTTCAGCTTCCTGCAGCAAGAGCGCTTCTTGGTTGAGAAGATCGATTCCAGAGTGATTGATTCGAGTGAGGAAGGCAGCAAGGTGAAATTGAGTGAGGTTAGGATCGATTCGAAGCTAGAAGGAAGGCGAGGTCGAAATACTGAGAGCAGAAGCACATCGAGCTAAAGGAGTTTTTCTGTGAACTCCCGGAAGCTGACATTGGAGGACGACTGAGTAGAATCGAAGGTGGACGGCTTGATCGATTGAGGCGTAGTAAGGAGTTGACGGCGGAAGCAGTTTTGTGGGGTCGCATTGGAGCTGGAACCAGAGCCGGAAGCGCACGGAAGATCAAAGACAGCTCGGGAAGCAGACAGAAGACAGTAGAGGTTCTTCCCATGTTCTTCTTCCTTCCTCACCGCTTCTCGCCTTTGTTTGGTATCCCTCGCGCTTCCCCGGTTATTTGCAGGCAACCTGATCGATCAATCCCGCATCCCTATTTTCCTATTGTGACATTGGGCGGGGAAGCACTGCCCAATTTCTGTCAGACATTTTCATGCTTCTTCTTGAGTTCAATTCGAGCTTCTCTACCCCTAGTCCTCAAATTGGAGATCCCAGCTATCAATTTCCCTACCCTACCATCCCTCTACTCCCGAAACCTTGAACAGAAGATGATTCGAAAGATTGGAACATCTTTGGAAGACGCTTCTGTAACCTGAACATCCTCGGAAGACGCTTCGAAAGCTTGACTATCTTCGGAAGACGACTGTATACAATTCTTATCAAGAGTGAATTTGCTTTGCTTTGGTGTTAAGAGAGGCTTGGTACGAATCCTGAGTGGCGTGGTGAGTTGTTTGTTAATTCGAGAAGTTGGAAGTCGGGAACTAGGCCTGTGCCTCCCGATCTTCCAAGCTTCTCAAATCCACATATTCCTAGAGAGACTAGAAGACTGGAAGGGCTGGCAAAATGCGCGAGAAGACGTGAGGGTCCATTTTGGGTCTCTTCTGTCCGACTCATAGCAGCCCATTCCTTCTTCTTCCCGAACTTAGGAGAGAGTCGTGAGAAGTCTTGCTGGCAGAATTTGGAGAGAATGGTCGAGGGTCATGTCTTCCCACCGAGCAGCAAGCTTCTTTTGAGTGTGTATGAGAGGTGAGAAGTCAGAAGAATAGAGTGCAAATGTCTTGAGTCTGTTGTGAGGATAGATTACGCGTAGGAAGAAGAAGACAGGTGAGACCAGTGAAGGAAGCCTGACTTCGGGAGGTCTTCTGAAGAAGACATTGAATCGGAAGCTGTCCCGGGAGTCTTCCCAGAGACCGCTGTCACCGCAGGAGCCCGCAACCATCTTCTGAACCGGTTATGCACTCTACGTCTCGCGAATCTTGTATCTTCTGTTAGGAAGTAGGATGTAATGCAAGGTGGATTGTCTTCTTAGGAATCCATGCGAGGCCTTGCTTAGTTAGGATTGTTTAGATATAGCTCGGAAGACGAGAGCTATCTAGGAAGCACTGTTAGAATCCCGGAAGACGGAGTAGTTGTCTTCTGGAAGACTAGTTTCGTCTTCTGAGAAGTAGAAGCTAGACTGTGAGCACTTGGGAAGGACGGGCCTTCAGCTCACAGTAAGTACGTGTGGCTTAGTGCAACAGATTTCCAAGTATGTCGATGCATCCTCGAGGGTTGGTGTTACCCGCATGTCGCGCCCCTCATTCTCAAGATCGGGCGCAGACGCGAACAACAGAACCTTAGCGGACTTGCGCTAGGTTGTGAACGCTGCGACTAGGACTTAACGGCTTGGCTGGGAAGTCAGGGTCAGATGAACTCTACGTGGTTCTCTGAACCAAGGTTGGAACCTTGGGTTAGGACATAAGGGCCTACCCCAAGAGGGCCCCAGACGAACGCTGACCTAAGGGGGTGAGTCTGGGAATGGGCTGAAACATGAGTCTCAGACATGGGTCTGAGACGTGGGTCCGAGACGTGAGACCGAGACGTGGGTCCGAGACGCAGACGAATCACAGGGTTCGACTCTGGGTCTGGACCACAGGTTTCGGAAAAACTGCTAAGTGTTGGAGCTCCAGGGACGTTTTAGGTCGTGGACGGAGCTCCACGTAAGATCTCGAGGCGAGTGAGGTATCATTGGAAAGGTCTCGTCGAGAGCTTTCCAGTGATATATAACACTCCTCGATCTAACCTCCGAGCTGGAAGTTATGGCCGAACCACAATCGGGTTGTGGTATAATTTTCAGGGACCAAAGAGGAGGGCGGGGCCGCCGATCCCCAGAAGTATATATGAGGGGGGCTCGATGCCTGGGTGGGCCAGGACGAGTCACCCGACCCCAGGGTTTGGCGGGCGGACTCTGGGGGCATGAGGTGATGGCTGGGCCAGTTCCAAGGCACGTTCCGATCCAGACTTGGACGTCTAGACTTAGGAACGATGTAAGGGCTGGGGCAAGACTAGGGAACGAGTCGGCGGGTTAGACCACTGTTCGGGAGCCTATACCCAGACGGAAATCACGGGCGGTTGGGCCGCTAGGTGTGCTGGAGGCACCGTTAAGGACCCTGGACTTTATGGGAAGTCCGCCCCAAGTCATCTTGTGACTTGCTCATGTTTGGGACCGACCTAGGCGGGTCTAGATCGGGACTTAGGAACTGCTGAGCTTGATGATTAGGGAGACGGTCCGGCTCCGGTCCGGACCAAACAAAGATAAGATAAGTGGTGCATGGACGCTAACTTGTGATTGTGTTTGCAGGTTAGCGGTGTAAAGTTTGCGACCTACTGAGCAAGTGCTTCCGCTAGCGCAACAAGGCGGTAGGTGCGCGAAACCGCAGCAGAGTTGGCCGAGGCCAAACCCTTCCTCAAGGAGTTGGGTCTCGACTTCTTCCTGTGGGATTGGAACCTCGCCGACCAGGGTCTTCTGGAGGAGGTTTGGGCAGCTTTACCACCTCGTAATCGTGTACTTGCGAAGGCAGGAATAGCTCGAGGAAGATCATCTTCTGGAAGATCAACTGTCGGATCTTCCGAAGGGAAGACGATATCTTCATCTTCTGGAAGACCAACTATCGGATCTTCTGAAGGGAAGACAGTACTTTCGTCTTCTGGAAGCTCTTCTTCCGCAACTTCGTAGTACTCAATGTATCCACATATCACTTCTTCTGCTACTTCTGTAGTACACAAGTTATTCACCACAAACTCATTGTATCATTCATCACTGTCAGAAGACGCAGCTGAGTCTTCTGAAGTGTACCCCTCTGTCGTAGAAGGAGTTTCACCTTGGTGTCTAATCTTGATCCAAGGAAGCGAGACCTTGGTCTTCTCACCTGGCTTGGGTGTAGGATTGGGAAATCTCAAACGATGTCTTCTCCAATCAGTATTTACATTTGCAGCATACAGCCATGGTCTTCTTAGGAAGACCATGGCTGTATGCTGCAAATGTAAATGGCTGGTGGCGCAGGACCTTCCACATATCAGAATCCGAGGACCGAGATTATTGGCTTGAGAAGATCTTACCCAGGATCGTGAGTGAGTGGCATGTGCCTGGAAGCACAACTAGCTTCTTCATGGAGGACAGACAGGAAAAGAATGGATGGAAGATAGAATCTTACCGGGAGCCGAAGAAGTGATTTCTGGCGAAGCTGTTTTTGCATCTCTTTCCCAAGGGGAAAGCGCAGAAGACGAGGTACCTTGGAGATCAGGACGTGGAGTTCCTGGAAGTAGTATGCGATGGAGGAGTGCCAGTCAACTGGAGCGCATTCTTCCACGTATATGTACAGGCGGAACTAGCGTACTTAGGTACCCCGGCAGGAGGACACTTGACACCTTTCCTCTGTTACTTGTACGTAGCCATGGGGGATCTTACGGAAGATCAGTTGGTGAAGTACGGGCCAACAGGACAGCATGAGACGAAGGAGGAGACCTCGGAAGAAGACGATTGAGCAGCAGCCGTAACTCCCCCTCCCACTTTGATGCCGCAGCTGAGGCCCGGCACTCACCAGAAGACGCTTCTGGTGAGGAAAGATGACTCCAGTGGGTCGAAAGACGCCACGCCTCCGAGGAAGATGGGTCCTAGAAGTGTACCTAGGAAGATCACCTCCCTCATTCATTCGGGATCGGAGTCTGACTTGCCGGAGGAGTCTTTGAGTACCCGAGTTGAGCAGAAGATCGCTTCTGCCACACCAGGGAGTCTTCCAAAGACTCCAGAAGACGAAGGATGGATGGATACTCCTACTGCGATGCGAGGAAGCGCAGTAAAGAGGACCGCTTCTACCATGGGGAGAGATCTTCCACCCCGGAAGATGAGAAGAATAGCTTCTTCCCGTGTGCAGAAGCTGAAGACCATAGTGGTGGAAGAGGCATCCTTGTCTCTGGAAGACAAGGTAGAGACCTCTGACCGAGTCGTGGAGATGAGTCTGTCTTCCGCAGGAAGACGACTGGAGGAGTTCAGTGCCTTCTTCCCATCCGAGATCCAGCCAGCTATGGAGTTGGTGGAGAAGAGAGCGAAGGTTCAGGAGAAGCCCTTGCAACCTGGATTCGATCTGCGCACCTTGATGCGTCAGGAAGAAGGCCAGAAGAAGACAGAAGCGCTGGAAGCTAGTCTCCGCACCACGGAGAAGCTCGCAGCGAGGTACAAGGCGGAAGCAGCCGCTTCTGCCAAGGAGATGATCCAACTGAAGAAGAGCAACCAGGAGTTGCAGGCGCGTTTATAGCAGCGCGACCAGGAGGTTCTCCGAGTGCGGAGGAAGATCACCGTCCTCGCAGAGGAGAAGACGACATGGAAGACGCAACGGGAAGCCGCAGAAGCGCGAGTTGCAGCCGAGAAAATGCAGCGGGAAGCAGTGGAAGCTCGTGCGCAGGAGATGCTAGCACATTCGGTGGAAGCGCTTCGGAAGAAGTTCAACTTCACCGCGGGTAGGAAATTGCTTACCCTGGCTAGAGGATGAGACGACGAGTCCAAGACGATGTTGGTAGAATGCAAGGAGAGCATGTTCATGTATTTGGATCGGCAGATAGAGGGAGTGAAGACACTCTATGGTCTTCCCTCGTTTCCGACACCCGCAACTGCATCTTTCCAAGTCCCAGCACCTTCGACTGGATCCAAATTATAGAAGGAGGAGTTCGACCTCGCTGTGCACTTGGTAGCGACAGTGTTGGAAGCCGAGAAGACTCCGGAAGAAGCCCCGGAAGACAAGATGTCTTCTGGAAGACAAGAAGACGAGCCGTCTTCCCATGTATTCTGCGTGGAGGAAGCGACTTCCCTGGACCCCTATGAGATCGCCATGGTCCCTAGCACCGAACTAATGCTCCAGAAGAGCGAGGAAGCACCAGTCGACTTCGCTTCCCAGAAGACGCTTTCGTCTTCCGAACCAGAAGCAGAAGCAGAAGCAGAAGCCGAGGAAGAAGCAGCAGCAGCGACAGCAGGGTCAGCGACGAACGATGAGGAGGAGGTCACCTCAATGAGACCCGAGGTGTTTGCAGGGCTTCCTAGCTTATCAGAAGTCGCGTTAGGAGCTCCGGTAGAGATTGCCTCCGAGCAATCAGAGTAGATAGTAACCACAACCGACGTTGACATTTCCAAACTTAGTAGGACCGAACATGTTACATGGCAATTCCCGTGTAAAATTAGTTAGGATACCATGTGGTAGCATAGACAGCGTAGGAGCAACAAGGTGGATGGCTAATTAGGAAGGGAAACCGCTTGCATGTGGGATGGCAGCCTTCTGACAGCGCTGTCGAGGTGAGAGTTTCCTGGGAAGGGCGAACCTTCTAGCTGTGATACGATCGTGAAGAAGACGGCGAAAACCTCACACGGAATACGGATCGCAAGAAACCACACCACCACGTTCTCGATCTGGCCAAGATAAAACACACGGCGTGCAAGTAGATCTTCAACTCCAGGTCATTCAGATTTGCAAAGCTCACGTTCAGTAACTCAGAATATCAGAAAACTGCTCCTGTGAAGCACCAGCGCGTTCACCTAGAAGCTTCCCGTTTTCTATTCAGAAAGATACACGTACAAGTTCTTGGTCTCCTCTCTACTCGATTCTGCTCTCTACTCTCAATCCCTCGATATCAAAACTCTGATCAATCAGAAAATCTCCTCCTAGCTCTTCGATTCCCTCTACTCGATAGCTCCCGCACGGTAAATTCTACACTGCTCGATGATCGGCAAACTGCGATAATGCGATAATGCGTGAGAATTCCTTCCCTTCCGGAGTACACCCCTCTGGGTTTTCCTCCATCCTACGTAACCTTCAGTGTCATCTGGCAGGGGTAAAAGACACCCTAAACAGATGGCAGCAGAAAAATAACTCACTGATAATAATTCTACACGTAACAAGACTATTTCACTAAGCTACGCAGGTTCATCTGTACGGACGGCCACCGTTTCGGCCGTACAGTCAGCATCTACCACGTCCATCCAAAGTAACTCCACCACGGCTACCTCTGGCCACCAGAATCACCTCGTTCTGACACGTGGAGCTCGAGTTATCACCATTGTCGTTTTCCGGCCCCCTTAAACTTCGAAGTGCCGTAAGTATGACCTCAGGTATCAGTTTCACTTGATTTTTCGACCCAAGTGAATAGTATTTCGTACTCTACATTTTTCTACAAAAGAATTGGTACCAACTTGGAGTATCTTTGATGCCATCTCGCTACCCCAGGACTTAGAGGGCCGCAACCGAATTCGTACTAATTACCCCGCCAACCCGAAGGTGAGAGGTCCATTTCGAAACCCGATGGTAATCTCCCTCTAGCATCCACACTAGGTGACTGCACTAGTGCAGGGGTAGACGGAGGCGTCCCGCATTCACGGTACGTTTAAGGGACATCTAGTGTCCCGCCCCTAGGCAACTTGGTGCCCCTCATATTCCCCCGAAGGGGCCAGCCTACTCCAAGCCGGTTGTGAGTCTGAAGGGATTTGATCCGGAGACCTCCTCCCTACAAGTTTCTCAGCTACACCACGGAAGCTGATCTCACAACTGGTTTTGAAGACCAGTTTCTAAGCTAATATGCTAGAAAGCTGCGGTATTTCGTCTTTCCTTTGCTAATACGAAGTGCCATAACTTTCTCTAAACATGCTCTTTTTGTACATTTCGAATTTTAAACAAATAATACATACCATAATCTACATGAGAAAAATCTAAAAAGTATTTTTCGAACTCACTCTGATTTATGGTAAATTTCCCGTTATCAGAAATCTTGTAGAAGAACTCCAAGTAACTTTTCGCCTGCAACTCCGTTTGCAACTTTTGAACATACCACGGTGATCAGCGCGACGAGACCTACGCCGTGGTGTTTTCAGATTTTTGAATGGACACTTCCTGCAGAATCGACTTCTCTGAGGTCTTAGCTTCACTCAGAGAGACTAACTTCTAACTGAGAGGTGAATTATTCACTATGTGGAATAATTCACATCACGACAGCGCCCATCTCTCTCTGGTGGTCGTCTCCTCTGTTTTCTCGTGGTAGAAGACATAAGTAGGATCGAAGAGTAGGATTTTGGGCGCATGAAGCACACGAGGAACATGATATACATTATGCACAGTGCACACTACACCCGATGTTAGAGACATACGAATAGATTGGGATTATACCGGAGGGGTCTGCATGCTCGTTACCAGCAGTGGTTCGAAGATTAGATAGAGGTAGTGGAAAGTTTAGGAACAGAGAACGGCATCCTCGTGTAGTCTTGTTGGCTAGACTGATGTGTCGAGGAGTAGGCGTAAGAAGTAGAGGGAGTGAGCTTCCCAATGCCAATGTGACTTCCTCTCGGGGAATGGATTGCTGATTTGAGTGCAGAAGCTTTGTCCATGTCTTCTGGGTGGTGGGTTTTCTTGGATTCACTCCCGATTGTGCATGGGAAGCGTTCTTCTTGAGTGGCAGTGACTGTCAGCAGTTGTGGAATTGCAGCTTGGCTCGTCCAGTAGAGCACTTAGCATCTACGTACGGACGGTCTTATGGGTAAGGGATCCCAGAAGACAGAGTAGTCGGAGCAGCGAAGAGAAGAAGAAAGAAGCCTTCTTCCCGCAACAGAAGACGACATCCTCAAGTAGAACACGGTGCAACTGTACTCACGTTTGTTGTCTTCCTCCCCAAACTATTACAAGCAGGGATGGCTTGTTAGTCAGGATCCGAACTAGAAGCCTGTCGGAATCTTAATTTCTCCTTTTCATCTTGTTTTCTCTTGTTTGGATTTTCTCTTCTTCCCCATCTTCTCTCATCTTCCCCATCTTCTTACCTTCTTCTAGTGAGCTTCCGAGACTTCTATTGAGCTTCCGTGAAAGTGAATGTCGTTGTAGTGCTGCAGGAAGACCGTTTTCGTAGACAGAAGCTTGGGAAGGCTACAGGGGGCATACACCCTGTGATTAATCTAATCCGTTGCAATGTGAGTGGGAGAGCAAGGTGTAACATCCATTGCTAGTCGACTTCTACGAGGCAGGAGTAGTCTTCTGGAGGTGCGAGAAGCTAAGTTGAACCCCCAAAAGCTGAGAATTGCTTCGGGAAGACGGTACTGAGAAGACCGGAAGAAGCGACTTGGAAGCCGGAAGCGTCTTCCCGAGCTTCTCTGTGAATAGTTGTGTGATATTTTAGTTAGTAGTTGTTTGTTTAGGTCCAGAGCACCTTTTGGTGATTTTGGAAGACGCTTGGTTTTGTGAGAAGACGAGATTTCTAGACAAAACCCGTGTGTTTGTGTGTTTGAACAGATCTTAGAACTTAGAGCAGCGTTACTTGTGCAAATCCTCTATGAGAACGATATCTTGTATACTAAATGGGCAAAAGGAGTAATCCTGCGACACTACATATGGCCTACTCTTTTATGCCACATCTCCAAATCTGAGACTCCAGAGGTATGAACAAACATTGCAGCTTGAAGTTGAGGTTGAACAGCATCCAATTTGAACAGCCTTCCTACTCTGGACCCTCTGACCACTATATTGTTATCGCTGGTTTCAACAAGACATCCCTTGCTGTTGAATCGAACTTGATAACACTGCTCCACCATTTGACCTATTAAAACTAGGTTTCTAGTAATGGTGGGCACATACAATACATCTCCTAGAGCAGAAATGTTTGAAGATGCAAAGGATAGAGGAACTGTACCCATATGTGTAATGTTGTGTTGGGTATCATTATCAGTATAGACTATTGCAGGTGTCTTCAGTGGGTCCTTCTGGCTGAACCATTCACCATGTGCTGTCATGTGGTTCGAAGCTCCAGAATCAATAAACTACTCATCAGCAGGTTTGCTCATGGAACCCATAACATGTGTCATCATTAGAAGACTGTCGTCTGAAAAAGGTTCCTCTGACGACACATAGTTTTGTTGTGGAAGCTTGTTAGACCTGATGTCTGCTTGCCTCTTGAAGCAGGTCTTGATCACATGACCTTTGGCTTTGCAGTATGCACAGAACCGTTGCTCACCCCCGCCTTTAGCTTGCTGTTGCTACTGGTCAGGTCAAAAGTTCTGTTGCTGCTGAGAGAACTGATCTCGATCAGAAGAACCAAATCGGTTCTTATCTCTAACATCGAAGCTCTTTCCTCGACCTCTACCTCTACCTCCAGCAAAGAAAGCTTACTCTTGTGATGAGGTACAACCACCATTGCCTTGAAGATGAATCTCTTTTGACACTAACATAAGAATCAACTCATCAAACTTGGGAAAAGTATCCCTGACAGCAATGCAAGTCTCGAAAGATTTGTACTCTTTCCCAAGACCATTGATGGTGTGTAGGATGGGATCATCATCTTCGACTTTCATCCCTATGCTGTTAAGCTGCTCTACTAGACCTCGCACTTGGTAGACATAGTCTGTAATGCTCAATGAACCCTTCTTAACATCCAAGAGCTGCTGCTTGAGTTGTAACTTACGAGTTTTGCATCTGTCCCTGTGACCAAGCCGAATAGGCTTAGGTCTTTCAAGAAGACGGACATGCGATACTTCCATATGGAGTAGTTGTTTTTGTCTAAAGGCTCACCAGTAATGGCTGAAAATATATCTATTTTAGTCATGATGGATTAGACGTAAGAAACAAAGATACAGACAGTGTCTCTGAACAGACCGGAATTTCACACAGTGATAGAAATATCAATTCTAGGGTGGTATAGATTTAGGTCTTGACGTAGGTCTGTGCGACATAGACTGTCAGAATATCTAAAAAAAGTCATTTACAGTTTCAAATACATGATCAAAGTACGGTTCACTGTATGCTCTAAAATGAAGTAGCTCGAAATGAGTCCAGAAAAATTCTTTTGGTATCGGGATGATTTCATCTGTTTTGGCTAAAAATGAATAGAAGATCATCAAAAACGCAGTCAAAGCTTGTTGATCGACTCTAATTGTGACAAACTTCAAAAACACACAACATACACGGCAGAGGGACAATTCGAAAATTCAGAACCTGTCACCAATGCTGTCATTTCTTGCTGCACCAGGAAATTGATATCTGGACCTTCGAAAGTAGCTCCAAACAGCAAAGACGTCTATCTGAGTTTTCGCCTCCAGAGAAATCTCCATGTGCAGAAATTGCAGCATCTCCACTTGCAATCTCAGAAAAATCTCCATGTGTAAAAATTGGAACACCTCCACTTGCAATCTGAGTCCTCTGTATGTCTCCAATCTCTAATTCCTTCACTCAAGCTCTGATACCATGTAACGATGTATGGCAGCAAGAACTCAACTCATAGCACCACTCCAATCGGAGAGGAAAACTTTCTAACAAGGAAGGAGGCTCTCGCAGCCTTCACAGGAGGAACAAAAGAAGGAAGAGAAGATCACCAAAGGAATTGATAGGGGCAGAGCCTCTTCTCAATATATAGGGAGAGTCAAAAGACTTTAGGGGTTGATACCGTAACATAGTTGTGTCCTAAGTCTTACTAACTTGTTCCCTAAGTCTTACAGGACTTCAGGAGCTTTTACTACGCATGTCAACAGGAATACGACAAAACCAAGGAGAATCAACCTTCAAAGAAATCCCAAAAAGGCAAGCGGGGAGATAAGAATCCAAACACCAAGTCGAGCTCGAGTGCAGGTAAAAGATTTTGAAAGTGGCAACCTTTTTCATGCCACTTACGATTTTAGCTTCTGCATTGTACTGTTATAGCGGCACTTTTCATAGATGTCAATGATGGGCTGCACGTAAGAAAGCAGACACAATATTCTCACAAGCCATCATTATCAGGTGAAGTTAGAGCAGACAGTTTGGCACCTGCAAGGGAATGGTTGATCAGATGAAGAGTAGAAATCTTGATTCTCTAGTTCATAGTAATCGATAGGTTACGCTCAATAGCTGGTCTTAATCTCCATTCAACTTGGTGAAATTTCAAAGCTCTGAGCTAAGCCTTGGAACACTTTACTGAGTCAGTACACTACGGTAATCTGCTATGTCGACAGTCTAGAGATCTAGTACTAGCTAGTCAAAGGACTCCATCATTGCACCTTGAGGTATATCGATGTGATGATAATTACCATTTTTATCCATGATGCGATCGTAAAGAACAACTCAAACACCGAGTAATTATGTGACACATTCGTTACACATGTCTTGATTATCTCTCAGAACCACGTACAGTCTCAAGCTCCCTTTTGTTTTGTTTACAAAAACCGCAAATCGATTAAAAAGCTGTTAATCGTCACGAAGGTACAACGAGGACCAAAAGTAGAGCCCATGCGTCGCTGGTCGTCCACGGAGAGCAGGTGTAAGAGAAATGAGACGAAAACTAACGGACAAGTTAGGAGCCTAATCGAACCTAGACGGCTGCCTCAACAGGCTGGGCTCAGACACACGTTGGTGGATCGAATATTGGGGACGACAATTTTTTACCCACTACCACAGCCCCCGAAAGTGTGTCTCTAGGCGGTCTTTTTGGCAGCAGGAGGGCCTGGCCACAGTTGGGGAGTCCCCTCGGCTACCGCCTCTAGGAAGGACCTTACGGCCCATAACCAACTCCTCTGCAGACGCTTCGCGCGGCGTAAAAACATTTTTAAAAAGCTTTTACAACTGTTATTCGAGTGCATAGTCGTTCCCAACTGTGGGTCTTGTGTCTCCCACCTCGTACATCAGTTCTTGATTCGGTTTTGTTTTGACAAAATAGCTTTTGCTGACCGTAGGTGGTGTTTTCTGGCCCCAGGGTCCGGAGGACCTGGCACCCACAAGGACATTTGCATTGTCCTCGCTGTTGTCTCCCCAAGTGCGAAGAAGTTATGCGCCACTCCATTTTCATGTAGGTCATGAGAGCCTCCTAGATATGCCGTTTGTTTTAGCCGGTGGCCAGTTCTGCTGCATGAAGATGGTTGCGTTGCGTGCTTCCCAGATTGTACAGATTGCAGTTCCGATTGTAGTTCTACCAGGTTTGGTAGTTTTTGCATTTCGCTGTACCACGTACAGTTTTAACTAATCAAGCTAATTTGTTCTGACAAAATGCCCTTGTTCTGACACAAAATCCCTAAAGTATACCCTTGTTTTGAATAAAACATATAAAATGTCCTTCTTTCGTCCCGTTTCATTAGAATTAGATAGTCAGCGATTGTGGTTAACGTTGTCACTTGTTTTCTAGATCTAGACCAATGGTGCATGGGAAATCCAGTGGTGCATATGCATGGAAGATCGATTTCTGGGATCAGGAAAATATATAAATGTTAAAAGAAAATTCTATATTAAGTTGATAAGAAAAATTAAAGTATTTTGTAAATATTAATTGTTACCTCAACTTGGAAACGCAAAGGATCTAGATATAAACCATAAGAGGAGAGCGGACAAATATACTCTCAGGTAATAAATTGAACCCTTGCATATTTGTCTCTTTTACCAAGAGAAGGTGAATAATATGCACAAAAGTTAGATTTTTATATCTACAAAGTTGGCCGGCCTGGACGGGCCTAGAGTTTTAGGCCGTCCTCGTGACTTCTATAAGCAAAATAAGGGCAAAATTTGAATCGTGACAAGGTCACTTAGGGTCTGTTTCCATGGGCAATTTTTGGGGATGCGTTCTGGATCGTATTGCCTTTCGTCCCAAAACCATCCAGTGCTAATTAGGCTTTAGTATTAGTAAACCAAGACAAAGTTTCTCCTCCCAGGAAGTATTACTTCAAACGGTAACTTAACCTTCTTAATGACCCGGCCTCACTAAACTATCCGATAACCAGTCGTTACTTTAGCTTGGTGGGCGAGAAAGTTTGTTAAGCGTCTCTTGTCACGGTACATGTGACGTGTACCGTCCTGGTAAACTTTTAGGCTATTTTTGCACGAATACAAGAAGAAGACATGGAATAATGTTTTCTCTTGCGCTTATGTGGTTTCAAAGCAGACTGGAAACCGGATCGTCCAGGGCCGCGTTCAGTGTTCGGGTGTAGATGCTCTTCCCGTCATAACAAGTAAAATTGATTGTGAAAGATAAAATGAGAAAGTTACAAAGAAAAACCAGACTCGGTAGACCCTACAGTTGAATACGTATGAAGCATGCATAATTATTCACCTCCTCCGTGTTTAGATGGAAGTGATATTAATGCATATTTCATTTATGATCAAAATATTTTGTAGTGGAAGAGTTTGATTATAAAAGAATATTTCTATTCGTTCATGGTGTCTTAAAAGCAAGAAGAGGACCATTCTGCATACTTGACTTATAGGTTTGAGATCACAGCGATCATGTATAACCAAGTTAACTAAATATGATTCTAGATTTATTCTAGATAAATTTAGAAACTTATTTTAACTATTCTCCTCTGTTTTCCGACCTTTCCATCTTCTTAATTGCTCTCATATGTAGTCTCCGACCCTCTGAAAGTCATTGACGAAATCAGTTTGTAATTCTTTTTCTAACTTTATAACCCAGTAATAACATCCAATCCACTTTATTAATATTATCTCTGTTATCACGTTTGTTTTCTTATCGACTCATCTTTTCCAGAGCATTTTGGATGCATATTTAGTTATTTAGTGGTTTGTGCAAGAGTAGTTGCATTCTGCGGTAGAAAGCCCCACGGTGAAAAAAAAGTAAAAATTAATGACATTACTAGTCTAACCCATTTCTTGCTTCGACAAAAAAATAATTTAATTTATTTACTGGTTTTGCATGTGAGTTTCTCCAAACGAATACTCTAAAACTGGTAGAACTTCTCTAAAAGTGCCTAAGGAAACAGATCTTGAGTGTAATTACTGGAGGAGGATTATATATTTTCGGAGATAGGATAGAGGATTATATCTCTATCTTGTGTATTATAATGTGTTTACTTCCTTGCGTATTTCACCTCTTCCCAGTTAAGAAGAGATGGAATATGCAAGGGCGTTTAATTTATCACCTAACTTTTCTGGTGGAAAGGGTTAGATGTTAAATTAAACTATATTATGATAGGATGGCAGCCCGCACTACACGTGTTGAGTTTGATGTTACTAATTGAATGTAAGTAGTTAGAGTTGTTACAAGAAACGGGAGATATGGAAAGATCTTGATGTTATTAATTTCATCTCAGTAGTTAGAATTAGTAAGAGGAAGCGGGAGGTTAGAGGGAGATATGAAAGGGAAGGTTACGATCTCCTTATGCATGAGAGAGAAAATTATAAATTTTTGTGTTCTTGCTAGTCTAGTAGATATGAGAAGGCAATTTATGAATCTTTGATACTTGCTAGCTTTATCTTGATCTGATATTCTGAACATGTAGCAGAAACGGACATTGAACCTAGAAGTACCGGGAGACAGTGTATATGTTTGTGTTCGTTATAGAGAGAAACGCGTCTCACACTACATTCTACAAGCACAACTATTATGTGCACTATAGAAAATCTTTAGTAGAATCTAGAGATGAGATTTTAGATTCATTCCAAAATGAATCTATATTCATGAGTTACTCACTATGAACGACATAGTGTTGTATCTACATTCAAATATGGTTGGATAGAGAAGTGACATATGCAAGAAAATTATTTTCTGCTTGGGATGTGCGCAAAGAAGAACACTTTGGACCATAAAGGTCACTGCTGGAACAAGTAACATGTATTCTTTATCATGTTTACTTGTTAACATTTTCATTAACTACTCCTAATGTTTAAACATGTTTTTTCTTCGCAGAGCAAATCTGTAGATTAGTTGAAGGTTCTTTTGCCAAGGTTGAAGAGTTAATGAGTAAACTTGAGATTCAGATGCGTTTTTTTCTCTGCAGGAAATGAAGAGATTGTAGATGATGTTGTGAGACATGAGCCTCGTGAGATTTTTTGGTGTTATGGGTTCGAAAGAGATGTCTTGGATGACAGTCGAATGTCTGTAGAATATCAAGATAAGGTTTTGAAGTTATATTCAAAAAATTCAAAAATCCATTCTCCATCTTATTGTTTAGATGTAGATTTTATAGACAATCCATGCCTTCAGATGCAAGATGTAGAGAGTTTATCCTTGTGTAGGTTATCTTCTCTTGCTGGTTCTAACTAGAAAGAAAGAGATGGAGGGTGGATTGCTCCTTCATCATTTCGAGCTCTCAATCAGACGTACAAGGTTCTTGTAATGGTGCATGTAAAATGATGGAGAATATGTACGGAAGAAGAAGATAGGCCTCATTTTCCGATCTTATTTTCTTCATGTAAAGTTGATCAAATGGAAAGGGATCGAAGAGACAAATGTATGTGTTCTTAAGTAGAGACTAATTGCATTTTCTGTACTTCTTGTAATAGAAGGAGAGAAAAATGTCTCATGTTTGATTATATACCTTTGACTGAAGTGTTGAGGGAATTATTTAGATCCAGATCGTTTACCTATGATATTTTGACAGTGTGATGTCATCGTCGTGATTGGCTTCACAAGCGACAAGAAGATGTTCCTAAAAGTATCTTTGAGTTTTGGCACGTGTGGAAAGTGCGAGACTATCAAGATTTCTGGAATCCTGGTGTTCATCTTCAATTGTCTGGAAACTATACCGTGCATCTCCTGCTAAATGTCCAGAATTGTCATCGGAAGCCAATTTCAACACAAAGACAAGAAAATACAACTTTCCATGTTCAGAATGCAGTAGTTCAATTCAACAGATGATGAAATTCACCAAGGTATTTTTTTATTTTCTTGTAATGTATAATATGTATTATACATTCTTGTCAATGCAACACCTCTAATTATTGTCTACCATTACTATTAATCATGGTCATTGTGCACATTTGAACTGCCTATTCGAGTCAACTCTTTCTGTTTTATGTGACATTAAATCTCACTCTTTAGAGATTTACTTACTAGTTCATAAAGACTCAAAGATATTCTTTCTTTCTCTTTCAACTGTTCATTCTCGTAACTACGTCTTCTGGAAACAAGCAGCAATTAGTTTCTTTGGAATGTGTTAGTGGAAACTGGTTCAATATCTTCTTGCCATGCTTTTTGTTGCTTCGCTTGGAGCACCTCTTTCGGACGCAACCTACTTCTCTCGAGAGTTCTCATTGTTTTTTAATTGACTTGTAATGGATGATGTAAGGACGTCTGTTGAATCTTGCTCTACTAGGACATTAGGATGGATAGCAGTCTACATCTACTACGCAGTAAGATTGTTAGACAGTGGAGGTGGTCCTTTTGAACTGTGGGAAAATTTACAGAGAACAAATATGATGAACTGTTCATTTTTTATTTTCGTCATTCTTGTTAGTTCTAAACAGTTGATAGAAGAGAGAAATTCTTACTTATCACTTATCATCTCCTTATCACTTTTGTGGAATTGTTCTTAAGTGAATTAGTAACAATGTTCATAAAAGGATTTGAAGTGCTGACTAACATTTTCGATAATGGGGTACTACAAGAGTCATTTTCTTCATCTCTCTGTCGCGACCCTCATTCTCAAGATCGGAGGCAGACGTGAACAATGGAACCCTATTGGACTTACGCTGGGTTGTGAACGCTGCGAGTAAGACTTAACGGCTTGGCCGGAAAGTCGGGATCAGATGAACCCTAAGTGGTTCTCTGAACCAAGGTTGGAACATTGGATAAGGACCTAAGGGCCTACTCCAAGACGACCCAGATGCACGCTGACCTAAGAGGACAAGTCCGAGAACGGACTGAAACATAGGTCTGAGACATAGATCTGAGACATAGGTCTGAGACGTGGGTTCGAGACGTGGGTACGAGACGCATATGGACCGTGGTTCGGATGCTAGTCCGAACCACAGGGTTTGAGTCTAGGTCTGGACCACATGTTTCCGGAAAACAACTAAGTGTTGGAGCTCCAGTGACATTTTGGGTCGTGGACGGAGCTCCACATAAGATCTCGAGGCGAGTGAGGTATCATTGGAAAAGTCCCGGCGAGAGCTTTCCAGTGATATATAGAACTCCTCGAACTGATCTCCGAGCGGAGAGTTATGGCCGAACCAGGATCAGGTTGTGATATAATTTTCAGGGACCAAAGAGGAGGGCGGGGTCGTCGATCCCCAGAAGTATATATGAGGGGCGCTCGATGCCTGGGTGGGCCAGGACGAGTCACCCGACCCCAGGATTCAACGGGCGGACTCTGGGGGGATGAGGTGATGGCTGGGCCGGTTCCAAGGCACGTTCTGATCCAGACTTGGACGTCTGGACTTAGGAATGATGTAAGGGCTGGGGCAAGACTAGAGAACGAGTCGACGGGTTAGACCACCGTTCGAGAGCCTAGACTCAGACGGACATCACGGGCGGTTGGGCCGCTAGGTGTGCTGGAGGCACCGTTTAGGACCCTGGACTTTATGGAAAGTCCGCCCCAAGTCATCTTGTGACTTGCTCATGTTTTGGGACCGACCTAAGCGTGTCTAAGTCGGGACTAAAGGAATGCTGAGTTTGGTGATTAGGGAGACGGTCCGGCTCCGGTCCGGACCAAACTGAGATAAGATAAGTGGTGCATGGACGCTAACTCGTGATTGTGTTTGCAGGTTAGCGGTTTGAATTTCGTGTCCTACTGAGCAAGAGCTTCCGCTGACGCAACAAGGCGGTAGGTGTGCGAAAAGTAGTATTAGAGCTGACGGTTCGGTGAGCGAGAACTTGAGGTAGCGGTTGAAGGCTGGACGTTTGAGGAAGGACGCGAGACATGAAGTGGATCAGCGTTTCTAGGTGAACACTTGGAGCGATGGCCGACGTAGGACAGAGTTCCAAGAGGAAGATCAAGAGACGAGCGGCGGCTGACACCGAGACCAGATCGACTCGAGCTAGCCCCGATGCCCAGTCACGAGACGATAATCGCTAACCTTCGCCCCAACGTCAAGGAAGCCCCGTACCAGCTGCGATACTGGTGCAGCAAGATGGAGTCTTGCCAACAGTGACCAACGATTCAGGCGTGGGAAGTCAAGGAGCCTTGTATGTGGAACTCATCAAGATGATGAAGACCATGCAGGAAGGTATGGCCTCTAGGGATAAACGGATCGTTGAACTTGAGGTAGGCCAAGGGAGTTCTTCGTCTACCAGAAAGCTTTGTAAGACAAATTTGCCGATCTCGTTGTCGAGTTGAGAGTTTTCTTGGGAAGGGCAGAACCTTCTAGCTGTGATTTAACCGTGAAGGCTGTGTTGTGCCTACTCAGAGAAGCGTTGAGCTTTTGGTTGTGGTGGTTTACTCAAGGGATAGGCTTTTCAGGTTACAACAGAGCACTATGAACACTCATACAGGTCTGTATGAACCTCTAATTTACTCAGAAGGCAAAGTTCAGGTCTAACTGATAGTAATAGGATCAGGTGGTGAAATTTAACACTCAAGAAGAAGAAAACTATGATGGTTCAGACTTCTAAATTTCTCTTACATGTAAAAGAGGCCCCACTGAGCACACACACGAAGTTTCAGCTTGAGATCAAATTCAGACACCAAGCTATGGACAGAAAAGTTCTGATCAAAGATATTACGGCAGTTTCTAGTACTCAGACAGCTATTTCGACCTATAACAGAAAATTGACTCGATCACTTTTGAAGATTCTTACAAGATTTGGAGTCTACAGGATGCTGAACAACCCTGTGAACTTGGGACTCCTGATTGTACACAGAACTCCAGATCTCGCTCTCTGGAGTTGCTGCTCTAGATTGAGAGCTTTTCAGACCCCCTCTGCTTCAGCGGCCGCCTTGAATTACTCAGTCACTCAAATCACATGAAACTTTTTGGGCAGTCGTAGCCCTGCTGACAGAGAACGCAACCACGAAATTTTGAATCGATCTCCTCAATTCTGCTGCAATTGACACTGAAAACCCCAAATCTAACAAAAGTGAAGCAGTTTCAACTCAATCCCATCTTCAAATTGCCATAACTCTCTCTTTATTGCTCCAAATCGATCAAGAATTTGACTGAAATCGACTAGCATGACGAGCTCTACTCTCTTGTGCTCTCAGATTTTGCAGTGTCCTCACCAAATGCTCGAACTCTCCTTTAGACCTTTGTTTATAAATTTAGAGTTTAACAAAAGATAAAAATAGACCAATGGGAGTTCATAGCTCCACTTGGTTGTCCTTTAGTACCCTAATCTACGTGGTAACTTAACTTCACTCATAGGCTACCACGTTAGCTCCCCAAAAATGCCAGCGTAAAGCTTAAACTATCTAAAATGACACGCAGCCCTGAAAGTAAACTTAAACAAGCTAAAAAGCGTGCATGAGCAACACGTAAGTACAACCCATGAGCTTAAACCCTATCAACATGGTAAATCTAAGTTATGTACATTGAACATCATAGACAAGTAAGAAGTCACTTGCACAAGCGCACAAATGTTTGAACAAGATAACTAGCATACTATCAGTCTACTAGGACTTAAAACGTATAACACAACGGCGTTAATATATGCATGAAGGACTAGGAGTAACATCAAGCTAACTTTTACCGCTACTGACTCCCAAGTGTCGGAGTAGAAGCGTAACCCGTAGCCGTCAATGTCCACAGCCTCCAGAATAGACTTCTCTGACGTCTTAACTTCACTCAGAGAGATTAACTACTAGCAGAGAGGTGAATCATTCACTATGTGAAATGATTCACATCACGACATCCACCCCCTCCAAACATCCACCCCCTCTCTGACACATCCTCCGGCATGTGCAAATCTCTTCATTCTTCTATCTGTTCTCCATCATCGTTACTCTCCTCCGCCTCCGTCTCTTCAAACACTGGGACGTCTCCGTCTCTTGTTGTCCTTTGCTCTGACTCCAGAAAATTGAACAGCTCTACTGATCCTCCACGTCTTTTGAACAATTTCACACGTTTGCCAGCCACAGATAGCTTCAAAGGAGTACCATCCAACTCACGGAAACTATAAGTGGCATTCTCATACACATCTAGCACAACATAAGACCCGAACCATCTTCGAGAGAACTTACGAAGTGTAGAATGTTGATTCTCCAACGTGTTGTCATACACCAGAACTCAATCACCAACACGTATCGGCTTCGGTCGTAGTCGGTGAGTCTTGTCAAAACGTTCTTTGTTTTTGACTCTAGCCACCTTCAGCCTCTCTTGTGCATCTGCAAGATCCTCTTCCCTTCGCTCCAACTGCCTAATACGTAAAGCAAGGAGTGAAGCACAATCTATACCTTCTTCCCATGGTAGCATAGCCCACGTAGGAAAGTACTCCTCAGCAGGCATGATTGGTTTCTGCCTCAACACAAGCTCAACCGGCATGTAGTCAGTCGTGGTACAATGTGTAGTTCTATCAGCCCACAAAGCAAATAGAAGTAGTCTCGATCATTCTCTAGGCCTACCATCACATGCTTTCACTAAAGCGTGAACAATAGAAGGGTGCCCTCGTTCACTCTTACCAATGTCCTCTGGATTCATGGCAGTAGTAAGCCGAAGCTTTACACCATAACGAGTAAAGAACTCCTTCACTTCTGCGCCTCTCAACTCACCTTTATCTGCACGTAATCTCCCAACAGATCCATAAGGACAGATGATATCTTCAAGCACGAACCTGCATATGTTCTCTGTAGTCTTCGTCTGTAGTGCTCGTCCCTCCACATAGTTGGAAAGATCCTCTCGAGCCAACACCAAATAACGCATCTCCCATAGCCCCGGTGGCATCATCACAAGATCAAGAACCCATTGAAAATGGATACTAGGTGGATAAGTAGGTACAAGCCCATCTCTATAACGGACCTTAGAGTAGAATTGGCAGTGTAGACACGATCCAACAAAGTCCACCACGTCTTGATACAAACCCTTCCACCAGTATCGCTCCTTCATCTTCGTGTAAGTGGTCCAAACTCCACGGTGTCCAGTCCACAACGTGTCATGAAACTCCTTAAGCAGATTCAGCTTCGTCGGTTGATCATCCACCACTCTAGCAAGCATCCCATCTCTTCTCTTCAAACATTTCCACAGATAACCTTCACGTAGAAGATAACTGTAAGCCTTCCGCCTAATCTCCTTGAACTCTGCATCACTCCATCCTTCTCTTCTGCATAATGAACTCAGATAAAATCCAATATCACAGAAATTTTCTGAGTAGAACTCCTCGTTGAAAGGCAGTGCTCAAGCGCGTCTCGGGATTTTGATTAATCCAAGGTGGTTCCAAGTCTGAAGTCTGCTGACCAACTTGGCACCAAACGTCTTTCTTCTCTTCATTCTCCACCTCTGCAAACATCTCATCCTCATCTGTATAACTAGCTCTAGATAACATATCTGCAACTGGATTGTCCTTTCGTGCTATGTGCTTTAGCTCAGGGTTCAGACTCCGGACATAAGCAATCCATCGTAGCATTGCTATGTCTGGAGTATTGCAGTTTGCTATCATACCCAACAAAGGCAAACAATCTGTTTCTAATATCACACGGGCTCCTATCAAGAACTCTCGATCTACCTTCATAGCAGTAACAGCTCCCCACAACTCACGCTTCACCTGAGGATAGTTACGTTGTCTATCTGTTAAGATCCGAGCTCCAAACCTTGAAACAAACCGCACACCTTCTGCATCTTCTTGACCAACTGCCCATCCAATCGCCTTTGGACTCGTATCAATAGTCAGTACCACAGGTCTCCCGCTCTCGTGGTTAAGCCTCCTTAGTACAGGTGGAGACTTGAGAATCTTCTTCAGCTGCTCCATCGTCTTGTGATGTTCTTGCCGTCAAGTAAACCTCTTCCCCTTCCTCAGAAGTGCATACAACGGCTCGACAATGTGTGCATAATGAGGTATACTCACACAAAAGAACACACAAGCTCCTAAGAATCGTCGAACCTCAGTGATGTTGGTACAGTCTGCTATCCTTGCTATAGCATCTACCTTCTCTGGGTTCGGCTGTCTTCCAAAAGTACCGCATAAATGACCCATCACCACAATCTCTGACATTCCAAAACGAGACTTGGTACTTGACAGAGTGAGGTGTACCTCTTCCAAACGCATCAGAATCTTCTCCACATCTCGAATGTGGTCTGCAACGAACTTTCTTCATCCATCAGAAGTCACAGCTTCGTCTTTGTCTTCCACCGGACAGCCTTTCATGAGAATATCATCCTGAAACGGGATAGTGACCTCAGGTACAAACTCTCGTAACACCTTATGCATCGCATTTTGCATATGGGCTACTGAGTTTATCGCACCCTGAGGAAGAGTACACATCCGCATCAATCCCAAAGGTGTACGCATGGTAGTCAAATCTCTACTCTCCAAAGCAAGCTGGAACTGATCATAACCTGAAAACAGATCTCCGATAGAATAGATTGATCTTCCAGCAAACGCCTCAGCTACTTCATCAACCACAGGTCCTGTCTCGACGTTTCGAATAGTGATGTTATTGGCAGGCTGTAAGTCTTGGATGAAGCGAAGAGCTCCTGTCTTCTTAAGTACTGTGAACCATCGGCTAGAGTACGGAGCCATAGATGGTTCAAAAATACCCATTCGTATCATCTCTTTTAACAACTCAGTGACCTTCGGTAGTAAAACACGAGGGACTGGAATCGACTTCAAGTCCTAAGGTACGTGAGGAACGGTGAAGATAACCATCGGAGCTATCACACTAGGATCCACACAACCAATCTCTCCAGTTGAGAAAGAAAATGCATTACCATGACTAACTATCATCTTCTCAAAAGCTCTTTTTCCCACTTTAGTCAAGAACTCACCTCCTCCTATCCGAAGCTGTTCGAGTGTCTCTTGAGTAAACTTGTGTCCTACCTGTGTAGGATCTCTAAGCACAGGCTCAACCACCGCTAACTCCATCTGCTGCTGAGAATCAACAGGTAATTGGGTCGCCACAAGTCTCACCTTCCTCGCTACAGCTTTATACTTGGCGTGTACTTCCGCTTCTTGATGAGAGCCACACCAACAGACTGCATCCTTCCATCCATTCTCCACTCTCGGATGAGGAAGATATCGCAAGTACGAGATAATCTCCTCATAGACTTCACGAGAATGGATGGGAATCACCACCCTACCTCCACCAACCTATCTACATCATCCAGCCAACGAACAAAAGACTGTACACCTACAAACTCCTCATAAACACCAAAAATCATCTCGTCTTCCTTCAAAACTTCTGTACAACGCAGATTTGCTGCACACTTCTCCATCTGCCTTCTACTCTTCTCAGTCAAATCCTCTATCCGTGTAAACTCACTCCAATCATCAGAACTGAAAGTCATCAAACCAGACCTCCAACTATGTATAGTATAACTAATGTCTGAATCTTGAGCAGCCTTTCCATCAGCCTCCTGTGATCCCTCAGGCTGCTCAAGCAAGATCATAGTAGTAGTAGATCCATCACTCTCGCTATCTCGTCCTACGAGAGTGGTTTTAGAAAACCCTTACTCCTACAGATAAGAAAATCTCTCAAAGTTTGCCGGTTTCGTTCGTGGTTCGTACAAACGGTCAGAAACTACACAGAACGTCTATCATCTGGACTACGGATCCTAGCATAATGAGATCCGTCATCCATCACCTTGATATCCATTCGAACTGCAGTGATATAAGGTTGACCAAGAATCACAGGATATGAAGTCGAAGACTGCACGAAGAAGTGTTGATCTACATCCACATCACCTATCTTCACCTTCACGTTAGGACAAGCGTCGTATAGCTCACCTTTCTGATTGTTTGCAGCACGTAACACCCAACCATGGTTCATCTCGATAGGCCACTGACCTCTCTCAAACACCTCATGTGACATGATATTGATCTCAGATCCGTGATCAACCAAGGCAGCAACAGGTTCAGGTAAACTCCCAAGGCGAACTCGTGTAACAGTCGTAGCACGAGCCCAATGTCTTTTTCTGAAGTCACTATCACTAGCTGGACTCTCCTCGCCAGCTTCCTCCTTATCGAACTCAATAGTGTTGGTACCAGCAACTAACGCTTCTTGCTGGTAGCCCTGATCATCAGCTTCCTGAAAATGCACCTTTCCAAACTCTACATCATTCAGAGAAGCTCCTACTGCATCTATCATCTGACTCTCTATCTGCTCGGACATCACCTGTCTCTTGCGCTTGATGATGTCGATGATCAGTTCATGAAACTCCCTCTTTGCAATACCAAGAACTTCCCGGAGAGAAAACTCGATTCGTGCATCCAGTATCCTCTGCTCCAAGATGCTTTTCAGATCAATAGAAGTTTCAATATCAGCTGCCAACTTGTAGGCTGGTCCCTTCTCTTTCTCTTGGGCAGTAAACCTCCTTCCAGCAGCTGTTGGCTTTTGCTGAGACCTTTGCACATCCTCCATCGGACCTGGTGCAGGTGGAGGAGCTTGAGAAGTAGAGGGGATGTCCTCTGGAGGAGCTGCTCGCCTCCTTGTGACTCTCCGTCTATCCCCAATCTCCTCAGGAACTCCAGTATCAAGTTCAGAGGCTTCTCGTCGCCTCTTTTCCTCCACAGAAGCATCCTGCCAGTGAACGTGTCTATCCACATCCAAGAATGCTGTGATAGAAGCAGCATCTACAGGATCTCCTCACCCTGTGACCCTACGAATAGACTCGGCTCCTCTCTTCAGTATTTCAGAAGGAGCTGGAGCCATACTCTTCTCAACAGTCCTATCTAGCAATGTAGGACTAGAAGAGACTTCGATATGCCCAGCATACACATCAGAATTTACCAACGATGCCATCAACGCAGCTGTCGTTGCAACTGTAGCAATCTGAGATAGACTCCTCATACCTCCTCGTCCAAACTGCGTGCTCAACGGCTCTCCAGTAGAAGAAAGGTGTAGCCTACCGTTCTGATAGCGAACCACACCATTTTGCAAAGCAGCTGTGAGCTCTTGACAGTCTCCTCGGAATAATCAGGACTATCACACCATATACATCTACGAACAAGAGCACCTCCTGGACGTGCAGCAGTAGGCACCGGTGGCTGCTCCCTCTGCAAGCCAGCTAGCTCCACCTTCAGCTCTCGCATCTGCTGAATCAAGTCTTCGATTTAGTTCTGTTGACCATGGTTCTCCGCAGGTCTCTGAATAGGTGCTCTTTGTGCAGGAGCTTGCACAACTGGCATCAAAAGAACTACAGATGGGACAATAGGTCTGGGAGTAGGGGCTAAAGGCTACTGTAGTTGAGGAGCAACATAAGGTTGAGTGACCACTTCTGCCAGCGGACGTCCTCCCACAGCCACTCTTCCCCTCCTCTGCCTCGTCAGTACAGCCACAACATCCTCAACTCTCCCCCAATCCATAGTAACACCTCCTTCAGCCGATCGATCTGCTAACATGAAGCATAATCTATCCGTCGTAACATCATCGGTAGCTTGCAGGAAAAGCTCTGTTCTCCTAGCATCTAAGGTTATGCGCTGTGTTGCAGTAGACGTAGAAGTAGCAGCAGCAGCGCTCTTGCGATCCATCTTCTCTCCTTGTAGTAAACTCAACCTTCTCAATCAATCACCCCAAGAGCTCTCAGTGGAAGCACCAGATGTCGAGTTGAGAGTTTTCCTGAGAAAGACGGAACCTTCTGACTGTGATTTTACCGTGAAGGCTGTGTTGTGCTTACTCAGAGAAGCGTTGGGCCTCTAGTTGTGGTGGATTACTCAAAGGATAGGCCTTTCAGGTTACAACAGAGCACTATAACCACTCATACAGGTCTGTAGGAACCTCTAATTCACTCAGAAGGCAAAGTTCAGGTCTAACTAGTGAGTAATAGGATTAGGTGGTGAACTTTAACACCCAAGAAGAGGAAAACTATCAAGGTTCATGCTCCTAAATTTCTCCTACATGGAAAAGAGTTCTCACTGAGCACACACACGAAGTTTCAGCTTGAGATCAAATTCTGACACCGAGATATGGACAGAAAAGTTCTGAGTAAAGATATTGCGGCAATTTCTGATACTCAGACAGCTATTTCGACCTATAACAGAAAATTGGCTCGATCACTTTCGAAGATTCTTACAAGATTTGGAGTCTATAGGGTGCTGAACGTTCCTGTGAAGTTGGGACTCCTGATGTACACAGAACTCTAGATCTCGTTCTCTGAAGCTGCTGCTCTAGATTGAGAGCTTTTCAGACCCCCTCTGCTTCAGCGGCCACCCTGAATTACTCACTCACTCAAATGACTACGACCCGCTGACTGTGAACGCAACCATGAAGGTTTGAAGCAATTTCCTCAATTCTGCTGCAATTGACACTGAAAACCCCAAATCCAACAAAAGTGATGCAGTTTTGGCACAATCCGAACTTCAATTGGGCATAACTCCTTGTTTATTGATCCAAATCGATCAAGAATTTCACTGATAGTGCTTGGCTCGATGAGCCCTACTCTCCTGTGCTCTCAGATTTCGCAGTGTCCTCACCAAATGCTCGAACTCTCCTTTAGACCTCTGTTTCTAAATTTAGAGTTTGACAAAAGACAAAAATGGACCAATGGGAGTTCAAAGCTCCACTTGGTTGTCCTTTAGTACCCTAATCCACGTGGTAACTTAACTTCACTCATAGGCTACCACGTTAGCTCCCCTAAAATGCCAGTGTAAAGCTTAAACTACCTATAACGCCACGCAACCCTGAAAGTAACTTAAACAAGCTAAAAAGCGTACATGGGCAACACGTAAGTACAACCCATGAGCTTAAACCCTATCAACATGGTAAATCTAAGTTATGTACATTGAACATCATAGACAAGTAAGAAGTCACTTGCACAAGCGCACAAATGCTTGAACAAGATAACTAGCATACTATCAGTCTACTAGGACTTAAAACGTATAACACAATGGCGTTAATATATGCATGAAGGACTAGGAGTAACATCAAGCTAACTTCTACCGCTACTGACTCTCAAGTGTCGGAGTAGAAGCGTAACCCGTAGTCGTCAATGTCCACAGCCTCCAGAATCGACTTCTCTGACGTCTTAACTTCACTCAGAGAGATTAACTCCTAGCAGAGAGGTGAATCATTCACTATGTGAAATGATTCACATCACGACACCATTTTCAGGTATAGGACGGGCTCGCAAGGTTAAAGATTTCTTAACCGAGTTAGACCTATACTTTGAGGCGCAATAAGCTCAGGAGTCAAACAAGGTGAGAGCGGCGGTTACGTTCTTGAAGGATCATGCGCTTCTCTGGTGGACTGCATACAGGGATGAGCATGTCTTGACTGTCTCACCGCTTGGTTGGAAGGAGTTCAAGGTGTTGCTCGCGGGACGATTCACTCCGGAGTATCAAAAAATTCAGGATAGTGCTTCAACGTAACTAGCGAGCTAGTTACGTTGAAGCAGACGGGAACCTTAAGTGCTTATGTGTGCAAGTTTAGTGCTAAGTTGGATTCGTTCTCCAAGTGGACTGAGGAGACCAAAATATGTTATATTTATTGGGGGACTCAAGTCTAGCTCGGAGAAGGCTCTCTTCTAAATGTCGGAGCTACCTGTGACAAGTGCTGAACTTTTGAAGCTAGCGGAGCGGATTGGAGACGATGAAGTCCAGCAACAAAAACCCTTTGAACAACGCAGTACGGACAAGTTCCAGAAGAAGAACAAGGGCTTCAAGCGACAATGGGATGGGGGTGAGAAGGATCGGAAGGATTCTTCTACCCCGGCAGCAAAGCGGCAGCAAACAGGGGCGAAACCTAAGGGACAAACACCTTAGAAGGGCAATGGAGCTAAGTTTACTTGCTACAACTGTGGTGAGGTGGGCCATATTGCTAAGGGGTGCACGAAACCTAAGGTTAGTAACTGTAGCATGAATGCATTTGTTGCAAAGGACTTGTTGGAGGGTCAGATGACTGTGACCTTGAGAACCACCAAGAAGACGTTGAGATTGATGTTTCTACAAGCTAAGGTTGCTAACTGTGATGTTATCTTTCTTGTGGACACAAGAACGACCCACTCCTTCATAAGTCCGAAGTTGGTGAAGAAGTTGGGCTTGTCTACCTCCAAGGCAGACAAGCCTATTCAGGTGCGCTTTGCCAAGGACAAGACGTACCAAACTTCTGAAGTGGCCTTGGACGTACGATTTGTGTGTGGGAAGTTGGAGTCCACAGAGAACTTCACGGTGTGCGAGATGGATGATATCCATGCGGTTTTGGGGAACACTTTCTTGGAGAGGTTTGAAGTGGAACTTAGGAGGAAACCTTTGAGGTTGAACGTTAGAGTGAAAGGGCGGAAGCTGGGAGTGAGGCTGATTCGAAAGGTGCGGAAAATTGACGACTTTGCGGTGAATTTGATCAAAGGCAAACAGATGGACTTCGACGACGAGGTCATGTGTTTGATGCAGGTTGCATATTTGATGACGGGTGGCGGACAAGAAGAAACATCAGGAGACGCGACTAAACTTCCGAAGGTACTTTGTGAAGTGATTAAGGAGTTTGAGGATGTCTTGACGGATGAGTTATCTGTTGAGTTACCTCCAAGGCGGGTGGTGGATCACAAGATCGAGGTCTTGCCAGGATCAGAACCACCTTCCAAAGTCCTTTACCGACTCAATCAGGTGGAACTCCTTGAGATGAAAAAGCAACTCGGCAAGCTATTAGCACGGGGATATATTCGAACCAGCAAGTCACCTTATGGAGCACCAGTCCTTTTTGCAAAGAAGAAGGATGGCAAGTTATGACTCTGCGTAGATTATCGTGCACTCAATAAGATGACGGTGAAGAATAATTATCCTTTGCCAAGGATAGACGACCTCTTTGATAGGCTAGCGGGCGCAAAGTACTTCAGCAGGATAGACTTGAAGTCAGGATATTACCAGATCCGGATAGCTGATCCAGATGTTGAAAAGACCGCTTGTCGAACCAGATACGGATCGTTTGAATTCAAAGTGATGTCATTTGGACTCTACAACGCTCCTTCGACGTTCACTACATTGATAAATATAATTTTTCGTGAGGAGATGGATGAGTTTGTCATCATATACATCGACGACATCTTGATCTACTCCAAAACCTTGGAGTCACACGCGGAGCAGCTAAGGGTGGTGTTGACGAAGCTGCGGGAGCATAAGCTGTTTGCCAACGTTGACAAGAGTGAGTTTGGTTTGGAACGCATTAACTTCTTGGGACATGTCATTAGTGCAGAAGGAGTCGGCCCGGATATGCAGAAGGTGGACGCGATTGTGACTTTGGAGTCTCTGACTACAGTGAAGGAGATGCGGCGATTCTTAGGATTGGCGCAATTCTACCGCAAGTATGTGAAGGGGTTTTCAAAGATCACGAAGCCGCTGACGGACTGGACGGGCAAAGACGCACAGGTAAGTTGGACCAAGGAGGTGAATGATGCATTTTAGACGATCAAATCTATTTTGTCAAAGGCGTCAGTTTTGAAGTTGCCGGAGTTCGACAAACCATTCGAGGTGCATATGGAGGTGAGCGACTATGCGATTGGTGGAGTGTTGGTGCAGGATGAAAAACATGTAGCATACGAAAGCAAGAAGTTATCTCGGACGAATAGTCGATGGTCAACTCACGAGAAGGAACCGTTTGCGGTAGTCCATTGCTTGAGGAAATGACGGCATTACTTGAGACTTCACAAAACCCAAGTGTACACTGATAATATTTCACTCAAGTACTTTGAGACACAATATCGGATGACGCCAAAACAACTACGGTGACATGATACCTTGGCGCTCATGAATGAGAAATTAATCCACAAAGCGGGAAAGGACAACGTGGTTTCTGACGCCTTGAGTCGCAAGGAAGAATATCTTTCATCGTCCACACAGATTTTGCGAGCTATGTATCTTAAGGAGTCAAACTTGGAGAGGCGAATACGTGAAGGTTACATGGGTGACAACCAAGCGAAGGGGTATTTGGAACAGCTCAAGCGAGGAGTGAAGTTGCAAAATGTGCAACTGAGACACGGTTTACTCATGTTCAAGCAAAGTCGGGTTTATGTGAGACAAGGAAAACTTAAGACGAAGTTACTCAAAGAATGTCACGATGCGTCCTTATCAGGCCATAAAGGAGAAAAGTCCACTTTAGCAGTGAGAGCTAAAAAGTTTTATTGGCCCCACATGAAAGACGATGTTGCCCACTTTGTGAAAACATGCGTAACCTGTCAAGCGAATCGCGTTTCTTATGAGAAGAAACAAGGATTGCTTCATCCTTTGCCGATTCCAGCCAGACCTTGGGAAAGCATTAGCATGGACTTCATTACCTCTCTGCCTGACTCAAAGAGATACAATGCAATCTTTGTGATAGTTGACCGGTTTAGCAAACTAGTGAAGTTTACCCCGACCTTGGATACTGCAACAGCGTTCACGACTTCTCGGTTGTTCATAGATACTTGGTGGCGTTCACATGGGTTGCCTCGGAGTATTATTTTAGATAGAGACTTTAAGTTCACAAGTGCCTTTTAGAAACACTTGTTCTAAAAAATTGGGGACTAAATTAAAATTTGGTACCGCCTTTCATCCGGAAACAGATGGGCAAACGGAACGAGTTAACTCGGTTTTGAATCAATACTTGAGGAATTATGTGAGCGCGGATCAAAGTGATTGGACGGAGTGGCTCAGTCTTGCGAAGTATTGCTACAATTCCACAAAACATTCAGCAACCGGTGAATCATTTTTCTTGTTGGCTTACAGACGTGAGCCAGAAGGACCTCTTGACTTGACTCTTGCAAGGAGTTGGACATCAGCACGACCAAGAACACGGTAAACATCAGCTAAAAAGTTGGTGATAGAGATGCAGCGGCGCGAGGAACGAGTAAAAAACAACCTCGAGAAGACGTAGCAACCTTACACGAAACAGGTAAATAAGCATCGACGGCAAGTGAAGTTTCAAGTGGGCGAAGAAGTACGGTTAAGTACGAAAAACTTCACTCTTCTGAAAGAAATATCGGTGAAGTTTTCATCAACAACGACCTTCTTGACAATCGTGGATTGTCAAGAATCCGCACGAAGATGTCTATACATTAGACCTTCCTCGCGAGTGGCAGTTGCATCTGACTTTCCATGTTTCTTTACTAAAGAAATACTTCAAGGATGATTTGCGACCGGAGTGCAAACAGGTACTCAGGCCTCAACCTGAAATCGTGCAAAGCGAAGCATAATATGAGGTAGAGACCATTTTGCGATCGCGACGTAAATCTAACCGGTGTCGTGTTGTGAGACGTGTCACATGTAAATTCAGTACAAAACGTGTGTTGTGTTTCTTTTGTGTTCCTCGAACCTTTCGTGTAGTTCGTATGAGGGCGTATTAGGTGTCGCGTTCACGAAGATCTAGATGTGAGATCGCACTATAACAAGATGTGCTGACTCAATGATCCGTGAACATTCGCGTGAATGGCTCTTGTTGTCAAACTTAGGTATAAGATAGTGGGTCGGGGTTTGTGAGGCATTCTTCTTGGGGGGTTTCATGAGTGTGTCTTAGTGTCTTACGTGATAAGTGAGGAACTGCAAGAGTTGCATTTATGGATGGAAGACTAAATCGAGTTCCGAATCTTTCATTTCTAAACCCGTTTCATATCAAACTTCACTGCATCCACCGCGATCGCTTTCGACAGTGGTTCGTCGCTTACTTTGGAAAAGAGTTCATGGGGAGGATGATGGACTCGTCTACTCCAGTGGTCTTACCAATTGTCACGTACGGGGAGAACTGGGACTTGACAGTGTATATCTTACTTTGACGAGGGGCAAATGGACCTGAATTATCCAGCCAACATCCCTTTCAACGTTTGGGTGGACGTTCGATGTCACTGTCGGCGGAAGATCAATCATCATGTGTGGATGGCAAAGAACTTTGACGAGGAGTACTGTAATCAAGTGATGGTTCTCCATTCTCTTTTGTAGTACATTTCAACGTAGATCGGTTTCAAGTCGTCATCTTGACTTTGTATTGAATCTTAAGTGTTAAGTATGATCTCTATAGTTTGACGAGTGTAATTACCCTAAGGTTAGAGCCGATGCCTTGAAGGCATGAGAGGGTATTAGGGTTATAGTGGTTCTAGGGTACCAAGTAGAGGAAAAAAGTGGTTTCCGGATCTGTTTTCTTATTGGTCTACTTTCAACCAATCAACTCCATTTAAGATTTGCAGACGGCTTTAGGGTTTTGGAGGTCTTCCCGTGGGTCATTTGAGGAGTGAGAGGTCTTGTTAGAAAGCTCTCAAGACGGCCTACACTCTGGAGATGAAGATCGGGCGATTTGGAGTTCTGAGGAGAGAGTGATGGACGTTAAAAGTCAGGGGATCAAATCGGTATCCCGAGCCACGTTTTGGAGTGATCCGAGAGTTTGAGAGGTGATCTTTAGGAGCTGTCAAAGAGATCGAGTAGTTCACTCCCTGCTGGTTACATTGATGTAAAACAATCTTACATTTGGATTGGATTTGCTCTTGAAATGGTCAATTGAAGTTGGCTGTTACAGTTGAGAGATATGTGTAAATCCGTTTTCTTTGGATTCAAAGCTTGAGTTGCTCCGTGCACATGGGATTGGATCTTTGAGTGAAACTTTCCAGGATGAGAGTGTGCCCTATCAGCTAGTTACATGTGAAATTTTAGCTCAATTGGGTAAGAGAATGTGCGGAGATCTAGGATTTTAGCCATCGAGATTTGTAAAGTTCATAGGTTAGCACAGGCGGGTGGCTTGATCTATCGTGGACAGTTGGATTCAGATCTGAGGCTGGAATTTCATGCAGCAGTAGAGAAGGGTCAGAGGGGATTCCTGTGAAGTTTGAGCTTGATTGGATGATCGAGGTGAGAGCACGAGGTTGTCAAAGTTCAATTTACAGCGGGACGGGAGGAAGACGGAGAGAGATTTCGCCTAAATCTCTTGAATGACCTTGAACAAGCGATCTGAGGATTGGAGATGAGTTTCTTGGAGGTGTTGCCTGGATGACAAGGAGGCTATATTGTGAGATTGGTACGGCGATCACGTTCAGTGAAGGTGCCACGCCTTGCTGAAGTTGAGGTACCGTTATCTTCGGTGTCACGTCCCGAGTTTCTGGTTGTTTGCTGCCGATATGCCTTGTATCGTTGGGAAGTTTGTGTAGTTGGCTGTCCTAACTGTGGACATCTTCTTGAGCGAAGCTCGTATCAGCGAACAATAGAAGGTCAGAGTCTAGCATTTAGGTAGTTTGTCGAGAAGAAGTGGTGAAGCGGATACCGATGAAAGATTGTATGAAAAGTGCTTGGGATCTAAAGCAGACATGTACCATGTATGAGCCCTACTTTTACCTAGAATCGGATCGAGCTCCGAGTGGTTTGTGCGACGCACATGTGTCAAGTTAGATCGACAGTAACCAAGACAAAATACTGATAGATTAGATAATGAGAGCGTAAGTTTTCTTCGGTTAGATTGTAGATCCTGTTGTATCTCTCCACAACCAGATACCCCGTGTATTCCCAGATCACATTTCACGCCCTACGACAATTAGTGAACTCGACGTGAAACGTCTGGGGTTGAGAGATACGTTTTCTTGCAACCATGGATGCTGAGAGCCTATCTCAATTCATAGATGAGACTTCTACGTCTGGAGAGACCCCGAGAGTGAACCCACTGAAAAGGTCTGACATGCCATTGCTTGAGGCATTCACGTTGATCATGCAACAACAACAAGCCATTGAACGAAAAGAGGCACTGGCTACTAGAGCTTTGCAGTCTGTTGTGGGTTTGTTGGATCAGTTTGATGGAAAGAACATCTCCAAGTAACTTAAGTACTATTCTCGGGAGATGGAGTTGAGTAAAGTGCCAGAGAGAGAGATGGTCAACACATTTGAGCTTGCTGTCGTAACAAAGATACGAGAGCATGTGAAAGAGATCATCCACTCTCATGGCGCTACATGGGAAGTGTTTACTTTTCAATTAAAAGAAGAATACTCTCTAGAAGACGCAGATCGAGTGACTAAGAAGTCATTCGTGGAGTGGGTAAACAAATCCAATAAAGGGCTTGTTGCTACAGAGCTATTTAAGGAGTTCGAGAGACAATTCCTTCAGTTGTCTCGGATGGAGAAGCTCACATTGGAGAACGACAAGGTGGAGCTATTGGTGCAAGCAGCTAACAATGAGCCACAGAGGGAGTTGGAACTACTTTTGGAAGATAGGATGGAAGATACTGGACTCACGGCCGATTGGAGGAAGGTTTCTGAAGCAGTGGGTGTACTTGCAAAGCGGAAATATCGGAGAGGGAAGGTGATGATAAGGCAAGAAGTGAGACCACCACCAATCGTACTACCTCGTAGGCAGCCAACAATGCCTAATCTACAAGCACCTACGGTACAAGTACCTCCTATTTTATTTCCTGCTGTTCTTGTCTCTACGGTTGCACCTCAAAAAGGTGCAATAGAAGAATTGGTAAAAGGGATGAGAGACTTGCAGATTAATCTAGCAAGGCTAGAGGAGAAAGGGGGAGTACTTGAGAGCAAACTCGCTCCAAAGCAAGGATATGTGCAGAGATGTATTTGGTGCGATAGCACTGAACATCATCGGAAAGAATGTGGAGACTTTGCTGACATCCTACGGCAAGGAGTGATCTACTAGAAGGAGGGGAAGGTTGTTTTGAAGGAGACAGGTGAGATCATCAAAACTAACTTTAGAAGAGGAGGGATGAGGCAAGTTTTAGAGGATTATCTTTCACAACATGCCGAGGTATCAGTACAAGCCGCTACTTATGGGGTTGAGATAGTGAAAGATAGAGATAGTACTTCTGAGGAGCAAGTAAAGGCGAGTGAAATATGGAGTCATGCTGTGACCACAACGGAGAAAGGAAAAGCAACAAGGGGTGAGTTACTCAAGGTGGCCACGACAATCAAAGGTGCTACTGGATGGAGTGATCCAGTAGATACAATGTCTGTACAGGTCTACTTGGCAAAGAGTCAACACGAGGCTCTCATGGAGGAGAAGCGTAAGAGGGATGATGCTGGTCCTAGTGAGGAGAGAAGTACTCCTAAGAGGCAGTTACGAGGTGAGAAACCTCGGCTAGATACAACACCGGTGCGAGAGGAGACTATGGAGAAAGTCTCACCGTCTATCACAAAGAAGTCAGAAAGGAGTAAGAAAGGTAAGCCTGCTACCTACAAGTTGCAGTCAAATATTGAAGCAGCTACAAATTTGAAGGGGGTGTTAGAAGAGAGAGTGCTCAGTGCGAAGATTGAGTTTACTTTATGCGAGATCCTTGGAATAGCAAAGAAGGAGTTCCATGATGTCATTATTGACACCATCAAGAAGAAGAGGCAGTTGACAAGTGAGACTGCTATGACTAATGCTCTAGACACGAGAATAACGAAGGAGGAGGAGCTAGAGTTAGCTGAATATTGCACCAACCATACAGTTCGATTTGTTGTAGATGAAGATGAGGGAGATGATATGGCTTCTAGTTACTATACTAGGGGACATTGGGCTAGAGGTACTACGCGAGATCTTGGTGAAGATAAGAGATTTGGTAGATCCGGTGGTTGCTCTCATTGATCATGGATCAGAGATTAACATCGTATCTAAAAATGTCTATAAGCGAGGAAAATGATCCATTGACACATAGCATGGTTGGATGATCCGGGCAGCGAATAACACACGGTGTCGTGTCGTGGACCGGCTCCTACATGAAATTCAAACTTCGATGCTTGTCGCCCCAAAGACACTCATGAGCAGACAAGCTAGGCCCCAGCTTACGGGTTTTTGGCACCACTTTGGATCTTCTTTTTTATTGCACCAGTGGATAGAGCTTCTTGTCAGCTTTCTATATGCACTTCATCTACTTCGTTTGGACGCCTAGTGGAAAAGTTACAAGACTCGAAAGATGAAGAAAACAAGCTAGGCCCCAGCTTACGGGCTTTTGGCGCCACTTCGGATCTTCGTTTTTATCGCACCAGTGGATAGAGCTCCTTGTCAGCTTTCCATAGGCACTTCATCTACTTCGTTTGGACGCCTAGTGGAAAAGTTACAAGACTCGAAAGATGAAGAAAACAAGCTAAGCCCCAGCTTATAGGCTTTTGGCGCAACTTCGGATCTTCACTTTTATCGCATAGATGGATAGAGCTCATTGTCAGCTTTCCATGGGCATCTTGCTTACTTCGTTTGGACATCCAGAGAAGAAGTTATGCGATTCGAAAGAAGGTAAAATCAAGCTAAGTCCCTAGTTACTTGCTGATTGGGTATTTAGGGCTTCAGGCGTTATATCAAAGACGCAAGGGGCCTGCTTCTTATAATTCAAGAGAGAACGGTACGTACAGAGACTGTTGCAAGGGGGGTGCTTAAGGGGCTAGCTTGCACCTGCGACCTGTCAACGGACGGTTCGGGAGATTTAGGAGTCCAATGCAAGCGCGCAAGGCGTCGTTGGGTTCAGATCTGTGCAGGCTACGCACTGGTTCAAACGGTTTGGGAAGAGACGGATCGGGGAGTGTGTACTGAGGGAAATTGAGACGCAAGAAGTAGATTTGAAGTTTTCAGTTACCTGTGAAGGAGAGTTGGACCGTTCGGACCGTTCCGGAGTCCAAACTTGCTGTCCTTGGATCCAACGGGATCAGAACACCGAGTTCTACAGGAAATTGAAGACGATACCAGTTTTCATTAGACGGTTTGGAAGTTTTGAGTGAAATTGGTTCGCAGGGAAGTGCTTACATCAAATTTTCGTTCACCTGCGACTTGAGGTTGGGCTGTTCTTCGCGATCGGTGAGCCAAGCTCTTCGTTCTTGGTGCCTACGCGATCAAGGAATCTTCATCTACTCATAGGAGAAGACCGTGTGTGAATTGGATTGTTGGTTTGAGTGTGGTGAGCAAGTTTGAGCCGCAGGGAGCTAATTTACGTCAGTTTTTTGCAACATGCGGCCAAATTTCTTGAGTGGTTTTGCGAAGGGAACTCCAAACGACTTGTTTGGAGTCTCGTTGGGTTGAGCGTAGCTAGATCTATCTGCCAGCGAAGACGGATATCAGTTTGGACGATCCGTTTGTGCGGTGTGAGCAGTTTTAAGACGCAGGGAGGAGTTTTTGGAGGTTCGGTCACCTACGACCGAAAATCGGCGATATCTCGACTGTTGGGAGTCGGATCTGAAGGTTTCTTGGGTCAACGGAGTCAGGGAAGGAGACCCTATCAACATTTGAAGATCGTTTGGCGAAAGGAGAAAGTTCCCAGATAGGTCTTTTTCGGTTCTTTCGCTACAGGTTTCGTCCTTTTGAGTTCGTTAAGGGCTTAGTTGGTTGTGTATAGCTTGTGGTAGCTAACTTTAGCTAAGAGCTTATACATGGATGTGGTTTGGACTTGAGTTTGAATCGCGTGATACTGCTGTGGCTCTGATTGTTAGCAAAGAGAAGTTTCTCTTGCTTTGAGCTACGCTTCGGTGGTTTTGGATCAGGGTTGCGATTCAAGGGTTGTTTTCAGGGGCTTTTGAAGCAGGTTACAGACCGCTCTGGTCTGTTTTTCAATTCTGTGCTCTTGGGAGAAAGAACCGGCGGTGTACATACATTTGGAGTGTATATATCGCGGCGTTCGTTTTCGTGGTTGTTTTTCTCTGTCTTGTCTCTGTTTCAGCACACAACATCTCCACAGCCAGGAACCTCGCGTTTTCCTGGACATCCTTCACGCAATATCCGACACGATAACGGAGAGAACTCTACGGTGCTTGTCTGGATGTAAGGATGAAGATTGGAGATGTAGTCATAGAGCAAAACTTTTTTGTTCAAGACACTACTTCGTATCTGGTGATTCTTGGACAGCCATACATTACGGTTATAAGGATGGAGACCAAGGTGCTGGATGATGGATCCGCATATGCTAGGATCAGAAATCAAGACGGTAAGAGAGCAGTGCAATTTCTGACTGTACCTCCTAACCATGCGCGCAATCGGGAGAACTTGTGGAGTGGTTCTCTTCCTAAAGTCACTGAAGAGTTTAAGGATTTTCACATAAGGTCTCTATAGAGCGAGGGTATAGTGATGCCGATACACAAAAGGAGGTACTCTCGTCAGCGAAGGGAAGTGCCTTTTGTACATGAGTTGTGGGATTTTCTGAGAGTGGATTTGCTTTATATATGCAGCTTGTTGATCTACGGAAGTGGGAGCGGAAGGCTGTGGAAAGAGTTGAGAAAGATCTAAAAAGAGTGTGTGTACTTGACAAGGAGGATAGAATAGTGGGTGTTTACATGGAGATGAGATTAGAGGATCCTTTGGAGGAACTTACCAAGATTGAGAAAAGGAGTGAAGATCAACTGGTGGAAATAAATTCTAGAGAGCTCTATTCGATCATAGAGTCATTCCAGAAACCAGAAGTCAGGGTTGAAACCAAGTACAAAATGGTAGATAGAAAGGTTAAGCCTGTAGTTCAACCTTTACCTGATGACTCCAACCACCAAGTTCAGCAAGCTTCGAAGGAGAAGAACTTAAGGGATCCTCGCCAAGTGGGTCACAAGTTTACTGCAGCTACATTCAAGGAGTTGAAGGTAGGATCCGCAGATTTTCTCTTTCCTATTGAAGAGCGAGAGTTCAAAGAGATGTTGAGTAAGCATGGAAAGGCTTTTTCTTTTGAAGCTTCGGAGATAGGATGCGTGGATCCGAGCGTAGTAGCTCCAATGATTATCTTTACAGTGCCGCATGCACCTTGGGACTTGAGGTCAATCTCTGTACCTAGGGCTCATCTACCTAAGCTTATGGAGCTTCTGAAGGAGAAGATGTAGATGAAGATTCTTGAACTTTCATTTGCACCGTATTCCAGTCGTTGGTTTACATTTTCGAAAAAGAGGAGAGCGTTACGCTTTATTCAAGATATGCAGCCGGTAAATCAAGTGACTATCAGGAATACAGAGATAGGACCGATTGTAGGAGAGTTTGCTGAAGCATTTGCTGGAAGAGCGATCTATTCCGTAAGAGATCTCTACTCCGGATACGATCAATTTCAACTTGTCGAAAAGAGCAAGGATGTCACCACTATGAGGACTCCGTTGGGACTGATAAGGATGTATACGTTACCACAAGAGGCTACAAACTCAGTAGCGCACATGATAAATGGAATGAATAAAATCTTGCGAGATTTTATTCCGAGGAAGACAATGCCGTTCTTGGATGACATTCCAATCAAGGGTTGTCTAGAGGAGGAGAAGGATGAAGCGACAGATCAGAGGGGGTGCCGTAAGTTTGTTGCTGATCATATTGCAGATGTTGACAAGATATTATCACGACTTGAGGAAGTCCACTTGACACTATCAAGAGCTAAGTCCTCGTTTGGAGTGCACGAGGTTGTGATTATGAGACGTTTGTGTGGATGGTTTGGTCGTAGACCTGATCCAAGTAAGGTGGATGCCATCCAACGGATGAAGGACACATGTAGTTCGCAAACTGAAGTACGGAGGTTCTTAGGAGCTTGTGTGTTCTATCATGTTTGGATTCCTCACTTTGCACATGTTGCTGATCCTTTGTACGGCTTGCTTCGGAAAGGCAAGAAGTTTAAGTGGGACGAGAAGCACTCAGTGGCAATTCGAAGGCTAAAAGAATTGTTATCTTCCCCGCTTGTACTTCGTAGGGTCAGCTATGAAGAGGGTAAACCTGTAGTTCTGACTGTTGATAGTAGCCCTATAGCAATTGGATGGGCTGTGGGGCAAGATGATGAAGAAGAGAACATGTTTGCTGTGCGGTTCGGCGTAAAGGTGTTGAGTGAGCGACAAAGGAAGTATCCGCAAGTGAAGCGAGAACTATGGGGGGTGGTTACAACTATGAAGGTTGAGAAAGACTACCTGATTGGAGCATCGATGGTTGTGGAGACTGATTGTTTGCCATTGTTGGGAATGATTACGAATTGTAACACTCCTGATATTGCTATGCTAAAATGGATAGCGTACATCAAATCATTGAATCCTGAATTCAAGCACATAGCTGGTAAAGATAACCCAGTAGCAGATATGTTGTCTCGAGCAAGGTATGAAGGAGAGGAAGATATGATCGAGGACACAGAGAATGTTGACACTATCGTCTTTTCTAGAGCGCAAAAGGGAGAAGTAGTGTATCCAAAACCATTCAAAGAGGAGTTGTACGAGGATGAATGGATAGATATTGGGCATTATCTTAGCACATTGTTGAAGCACCATGAATGGAGTGATACACATTTCAAACAGATCAGGAGGAAGACTTACAACTACCTACTACAAGGTGGTTATTTGTGGAAGCGATCTAAGCGAGATGTTGATCTACCACAAAGAGTTGTGTGCAAGAAAGAGATGCAAATGCAACTTATTAGAGAGTTCCATGACAATTTATGGACTGGACATCGAGGTATTTATGCAACCTTCACAAAGCTCAAGGAGAGGTACTGGTGGCGTAACATGTATAGAGATGTGATGAGTTTTGTAGAATCGTGTCAGACTTGTCAGATGTACTCAGAGATCAGACATCGAGACGGTTTGCATCCTACATATCCGCTTGCAATCCATTACAAATGGGTAGTAGATCTGGTTATCATGCCAGTGGGGATATGGCAAATGCGGTATTTGGCTCTTGCACGAGAGGATCTGTCCAATCAAGTGAAAGGACGGGCTTTGCGTGCAAAGTCCACTGAAGGAGTTTGCAGATTCTTGTTAGAGGACATGATTTGTAGGTATGTGTGTGTTGGGAAGATTACAGCATGTAGTGTCGCAAGATAACTCTTTTTGCCCATTTAGTATACAAGATATCGTTCCCACAGAGGATTTGCACAAGTAACGCTGCTCTAAGTTCTAAGATCTGTTCAAACACACAAACACACGGGTTTTGTCTAGAAATCCCGTCTTCTCACAAAACCACGCGTCTTCCAGACTCGTCAAACGGTGCTCTGGACCTAAACAAACAACTACTAACTAAAATATCACACAACTATTCACAGAGAAGCTCGAGAAGACGTTTCCTACTTCCAAGTCACTTCTTCCGGTCTTCTCAGTACCGTCTTCCCGAAGCAATTCTCGGCTTCTAGGGGGTTCAACTCGGCTTCTCACCCCTCCAGAAGACTGCTCCTGCCTCATAGAAGTCGACTAGAATCGGCTGTCACACCTTACTCTCCCATAATTCAACGGATTAGATTAATCACAGGGTGTATGCCCCCTGTAGCCTTCTCAAGCTTCTGCCTACGAAAACTGTCTTCCTGCAGCACTACAACGACATTCATCTTCACGGAAGCTCAATAGAAGTCTCGGAAGCTCACTAGAAGAAGGTAAGAAGATGGGGAAGATGAGGAAGAAGGGAAAATCCAAACGAGAGAAAATAAGATAAGAATAAGAAATTAAGATTCCGATAGGCTTCTAGTCCGGATCCTGACTAACAAGTCATCCCTGCTTGTAATAGTTTGGAGAGGAAGACAACAAACGTGCGTACAGTAACACAGTCTTCTACTTGAGGATGTCGTCTTCTGCTGTGGGAAGAAGGCTTCTTTCTTCTTCTCTCGTTGCTCCGACTACTCTATCTTCTGGGATCCTTTACCCATAAGACCGTCCGTACGCAGATCCGAAGTGCTCCACTGAACGAGCCAATCTGCGAATCTGCACAACTGCTGACAGTCACCGTCACTCAAGAAGAACGCTTCCCATGCCAATTGGGAGTGAATTCAAGGAAACCCACCACCGCCAGGACACAGGCAAAGCTTCTGCACTCAAATCAGCAATCCATTCTCCGAGAAGAAGTCACATTAGCCGTGGGAAGCTCACTCCCTCTACTTCTTGCTCCTACTCCTCGACACACTAGTCTAGCCAACAGGACTGCACGAGGATACCGTTCCCTGCTCCTAAACTGTCCACTACCTCTATCTACATCTTCGAACCACTGCTGGTAACGAGCATGCAGACCCCTCCGGTATAATCCCAATCTATTCGTATGTCTCTAACATCGGGTGTAGTGTGTGTGCGCACAGTAGTGTACACCAACAACTACTAGTGTACTCAGTGCGTCTCTCCTGTGTAGAATGTGTAATGTGTCATGTGTGTCTAAAATCCTACTCTTCGATCCTACTTATGCATCTGCCACGAGAAAACAGAAGGAACCACCACCAGGGAGAGAAAAGCTGCCCCTCCACATGCAAGCGGTTTCCCTTTCCTATTCTTGTGCTTCCTACACTGCCACATGGCTGCCTAATTAAATTTACACTAGAACTGTCATCCCTAAGATAGCATGTTCGGTTCTTTATTAAGTTTGGAAATGTCAACTTGTCTCTTACGTTTGCTACCTACTCTGATTGCTCGGAGGCAATCTCTACTTGATCTGCTCCTATCGGAACTACTAACTCGGCTTCTGATAAGCTGGAAAGTCCTACAATTACCTCAGGTGTCACTGAGGTGGCTTCCTCATCGACATTCGTCGCTGGCTCTACTGCTGCTGTTTCGGCTTCTGCTTCTGCTTCGGAAGACGGAAGCGTCTTCTGTGAAGCTGGGTCGACGTGTGCTTCCTCGCTCTTCTGAGGCACTAGTCCGACACTGGGAGCCATGGTGACCTCATAGGGGTCCGGAGAAGTCGCTTCCTCCATTCGGAATATCTGGGAAGACAGTTCTTCTTCTTGGCTTCTAGAAGACATCTTGTCTTCCGGGGCTTCTTCCGGGGTCTTCTCGGCTTCCAACGCTGTCACTACCAAGTGGACAGCGAGGTCGAACTCCTCTTTCTCCAATTCGGATCCAGTCGATGGTGCTGAGGCTTGGGAAGATGCAGTTGCAGGTGGCGGAAGCGAGAAAAGACCATAGAGTGTCTTCACTCTCTCTATCTGCCGATCCAAGTATCGGAACATGCTCTCCTTGCACTCTACCAACATCGACCTGGACTCGTTGTCCCATTCCCTAGCCAAGGTAAGAAGCTTCCTACCCGCGGTGAAGTTAAACTTCTTCCGAAGCGCCTACACCGACTGAGCTAACATCCCCTGCGCACGAGCTTCCGTTGCTTCCTGCTGCGTCTTCTCGGCTGCAGTCTGCGCTTCTACGGCTTCCCGTAGTGTCTTCCATGTCATCTTCTCCTCTGCAAGGGCGGTGATCTTACCTCATACTCGCAGAACCTCCTGGTCACGCTGCTGTAAACGCGCCTGCAACTCCTGGTTGCTCTTCTTCAGCTGCGTTAACTCCTTGGCAGAAGCGGCTGCTTCCACCTTGTACTTCGCTGCGAGCTTCTCCGTGGTGCGGAGACTAGCTTCCAGCGCTTCTGTCTTCTTGTAGCCCTCTTCCTGCCGCATCAGGGTGCGCAGACCGAATCCAGGCTGTAAGGGCTTTTCCTGTACCTTCGCTCTCTTCTCGATCAACTCCATAGCTGGCTGGATCCCTGAGCGGAAGAAGGCACTGAACTCCTCCATTCTTCTTCCTGCGGAAGACATACTCATCTCCACAATCCGATCGGAGGTCTCTACCTTGTCTTCCAGAGGCAAGAATGCCTCTTCCACCACTATGATCTTCTGTTTCTGTGCACGGGAAGATGCTATTCTTCTCATCTTCCGGGGTGGAAGATCCCTCCCCATGGCAGAAGCGATCCGTTTTACTGCGCTTCCCCGCATCGCAATAGGAGTGTTCATCCATCCTTCGTCTTCTGGAGTCTTCGGAAGACTTCCTGGTGTTGCAGAAGCGGTCTTCTGCTCCGAGCGAGTACACAGTGGCTCTTCCTGCGAATCGGACTCCGATCCAAAATGAATGATCAGGAAAGAGGTGGTCTTCCTAGGCACACTCATAGGACTCATCTTCCTTGGTGGCATCGCGTCTTCCGACCCACTGGAGTCGTCTTCTCTCACCAGAAGCGTCTTCTGATGAGTACCTGGTCTCATCTGCGGCATTAGAGTGGGAGGAGGAGTCATTGCTACTGCTCGGTCGTCTTCTCGCGAGGTCTCCTCCTTCGTCTCGTGCTGCCCTGTTGGTCCATATCTCGCCAACTGATCTTCCGTCAAATCTCCTTTGGCCACGTACAGGTAACAGAAGAACGGTGTCAGGTGTCCTCCTGCCGGGGTGCCTAAGTATACTAGCTCCGCCTGCACATATGCGTGGAAGAACGCACCCCAGTTGATGGGTAGCCTTTCCCACACAGCCTCTAGGAACTCTACGTCTTGGTCTCCTAGGTACTTCGTCTTTTGCGCTTTCCCCTTAGGAAAAAGGTGCAGGAACAACTTCGCCAGAAGACGCTTCTGCGACTCTTGGTAAGCTTCTACCTTCCATCCATTCCTTCCTTGTCTGTCTTCCAGGAAGAGACAAGTTGTGCTTTCAGGCACATGCCACTTCCCCGAGATCATCGGTAGGATCTTCTTCTCCAACTCATACCCCTTGTTCTCGGCTTCTGACCTGTGGAAAGTCATCCGCCACCATTCTGCTGTCTAGGAAGATGGTCTTCCCCGAGCTACTCCTGCCTTCGCAGGTACACGGTTACGAGGAGGTAACGTTGTCGTAGCGAGAGCCTTTTCTTTGAGCAAGGGCGTACCTTCTGGCTGTGGGTAGCGATCAATGCACAGCAGAGCGACAAGTTTCATGTAGATTTCTCTCTAACTTCCTCGATAACTAAGTACTTTCTTTCTCTCAGTAAAGGGTCAAGATAACCACACGAAAACGTTGGATGATCATGGGCACGACAAACGAGATATGTGATGACATGATCTCTCGGTAGTATTCCTCTCCGAAGTTTCTCACTACTAGGGCTTCGTACATGGCTTTGGGTCGACATATGTGTCTTATCTCGCACTCGGTGTTAAAGTTTACAGGAGGGAGTTGATTTAGATCCATCCTTCGTCAGATGAGGATATAGACGGTAAGATCCCATTTTTGGCCGTAAGTGACAACAGGTAAGATCACAGGGACAGGCGAGAGCATGATTTGCGCGGTAAAGTTATGCCCAAAGAATCCTATCAGAAACTGTTGGAAATGAACTCGTTCCATGTACATCAGTTTGATCTGGAAAGGGTTTCGGAAAGGGAATCTACACGGTAAGTAGATCCTTCGTCCATCTCTCACAACACTTGCACTCCAACTACAAGGGTATCTTGATCCATAGAACACCGATACAATCTCATAGGATCACCACGATCTCTCTACGAACAATCTCTTCAATTTTTCCTAGGTCGAATGTCCCCACACAGGTCACTCCCCTTTGCTTAAAAGTTTCCAACACAAAACAAGGATAGATGCAAGCTCCCTAACCGAGCAACCCAAGCCACACGGCCCGATGAGGTGGCACACATGCACATCGCATGTTTGGTGCCGTCATACTCATCCACGTGTAGGTCGTCTGGGTGGAAGGTTCAATGCATGCACCGTAACATATCCCAATACTAGAAACTAGGCTAGACAGGTAGTCGACTTTACAAGTCAAGGATCGCACTTTTGTCACGTTGAGTGCGAACTTCACAACCACATGACGTGGTTACAACGTAGGTCGCTAAAGTCTTATCTACGCCTAGAATACTCCCCAAAGCAATACAAACGTCACACTGGATGCTTTCTGCCAGCTGTCGCTAACAAGACTCGGGATCTGGAGTAGATACCTTTGCCGATACAACTCGACAGAAAAAACAGCGAACTTCCACACATGATAGGTACAGATCTACAGCTCAGTCTCCTCTCTAACTTGCCACGTAGGTAGGATACTAAAATCACTACTTACAGGTCAACTTTCAGGAAGATCTGACGGCTAGATCTCCTCTCACAATTAACACAAATTCTCAGAAACTAACACGCACTTCCAATCTCAGATTCAGAACAGAAGCTTCTTCGTCTAAATGAACCGTCCACTTCCACTCAAACTTCCTGTGCTATCAATTCAGAAGGTAAACTCACTACTCAGGAAATTTGAGCCAATTTGACCGTTTGGATCATCCTCCATAAATCTGCAAACTTGCTGCTCCAGATCGAAAGCTTTCTGCACCCCGTCGTCTTCAAATTGTCATTGCGCTCAATCCGCAAAACATACGGTGGTGAAATTTGGGGTCAGAGCTTCAGCAACTGACAGACTACAAGCTCATGAAATCTGGTCTCAATCTGATGGCTCAATCACTCAAACTCCTTAATCTTACGATCGGAAGAGAAAGCTATGTACTCTCATCACTCTATGAACTTCAAATTGTCATAACGTATGCCCTGGACCTCCAAATCGAGTGAAATTTGGGCTCAGGTTGCTCCTCCCGTCGAGAGCTCTCTGCCCATGCCCTCTGATCCCCAAAATCCCTTGTCAAAGTCCCCCAATCCTCCCAGAGCGCACACTTAGGTAGATGATAAGTTATCTTCACTTTTTGGTGGACCAATGAGAAGTTAAAGGACTCAACCTTGTCCTTTTCTGCCCCATGGAGACCCCCAGCAGATAATAGAGCATTCTAAGCTCATAAGAGCAAAGTTTTAGATTCCATTACACCACAACTTCTACAACTGTGTGCCAAATGCACTTATACAGGTAATTTACATACTAACTGGTCCCACAACAGGACATTCATCCCTCCAAACCTGCACATCCTCCGGTATGTGCCAACTTGTTATCCATAGTCATCATCGTATCCCTCATCGTGTTCTGAATTGTCAAGTTCATCATCATCTTCTCTCGCATAAGGTCTGGAAAGATGAGAATCAGACTCGAGAAGTTCGTCGAAATCAAGAAATCCTTCACGTCTTCGGAAAACCTTGACCCTTTTACTAGCAATGGGTAACTTCAAGAGTGTACCATCCAATTCTCGCAAACCATATGTGGCGTTGTCGTGAACGACAACACAACATAAGGACCAAACCAACGTCGTGCAAACTTCTTGATAGTGTTGTGTTGGTTATCCAAACTGTTGTCATATACTATGACCCAGTCACCTTCTCGGATCGGCTTTTTCCGCAGTCGATGTGTCTTGTCGAACCGCTCCTTGTTCTTCAACCTCGCCTTCTTGAGTTTAACCAATGCTTCTTCGAGGTCCTCCTCTCGTCGCTCAAGCTGATGAATTCGTAATGCCAATAGTCCTTCCCTATCAGAACCATCCTCCCAAGGTAGACATACCCAAGTAGGAACGTCTCCTTCCGCTGGCATGATAGGTTTTTGACCGATCATCAATTCTGTAGGCATGTAATCAGTGACAGTACTATGAGTAGTTCTGTCAGCCTACAACGCAAAAGGAAGAAGTCTAGGCCAGTCCCCATGACGCCCCCTGCACGCTTTCACCAATGCTTGGATGATTGGTGGATGCCTTCGTTCACTTTTCCCATTCGCTTCCGAGTTCATCGAAGTGGTCAACTTCAATCGTATTCCATATCTGTTGAAGAACTCACGTGCTTCATCTGCATTCAACTCTCCTCTATCTGCACGGATTCTCCGCACGCTTCCATATCTAGAAACGATATCTTCTAATATGTATCGACAGACAGGCTCAGTAGCTTTGGTGCGTAGAGCCCTCCCTTCTACAAAGTTAGATAGCTCTTCCCGAGCCAAAACTAAATGACGCATGTCCCAAATTCTTGGTGGCATGGCAACCAAATCCAAAACCCATTGGAAATGAATGGACAAGGGATATGTGGGTCTCAATCCATCCCTATACTGAATCTTGGATTGGAATTGACATTCAATGCATGATCTAACAAACTTCTCTACATCTCGATACAATCCTTTCCATCAATACCTCTCCTTGATCTTGGTAAAGGTTGCCCATGTACCTCGATGTCCTACCCATAAGGTATCATGAAATTGTTCGAGTACTTGTTTCTTGGTCTCTGCATCATCCACTACTCTCAAGGGTACTCCATCCCTCCTCTTTGGCCTCTTCCACAGATATCCATCTCGTAATAGATAGCCATAGGCCTGATGTCGTATCTCCTTCAAGACTTTCTCCGTCCATTCTTCATACTTCTGAAGAGTGCTTAGATCTCGTCCGATTTCCTTGAGCCTCCCACAGTAGAGTTCTTCCTTGAAAGGAAGAACACCATCCAAGCGACTTCGGTCCTCGCTTGATAGTTGTAGAACTTGCCCCTCCTCTACATCATCTTCATCCATATCTTCCGCTTCCATATCTTCTTCTCGAGAGTACCTAGCTCTAGACAACATGTCTGCCATCGAATTCTATGTGTCTCAACTCCGGATTCAACGATCTGATGTAAGCTATCCAACGTAACATAGCAATATCAGGCGTTGTGCAGTTTGCTATCATTCCCAACAAAGGTAAGCAATCAGTTTCAAGTAGTACATGTGCTCCAATGAGATACTCCTTCTCAACTTTCATTGCAGTTACAACGCCCCAGAGCTCTCGTTTGACTTGAGGGTATCTCCTTTGTCGATCCGTAAGTATACGAGCACCAAATCTTGTTGCAAACCTCTTTCCCTCACCATCATCCTGTCCTGTTGCTCAACCTATAGCAATAGGACTAGTATCAACAGTAATGATTATGGGTCTACCACAATCATAGCTTAACTGTCGTAGAACTGGTGGTGATTTCAATGCTTCTTTTAGTCGCACCATAGCGACCCTTTGCTCCTCAGCCCAAGTGAACTTTCTCCGCTTCCTCAGCAACTCATACAACGGTTCAGATATATGACCAAAATGAGGAATTCACACTCGATAAAACAAACAAGCTCCCAAGAATCTCCTAACCTCTGTGGTGTTGGCACAATCTTTCATCCTCCCTATGGCATCAACCTTTGATGGGTTCGGACGTCGACCAAAAGCTCCACAAAGATGACCAACAACAACAATCTCTGGTACTCCAAAGCTCGACTTCTCTGCTGAAAGAGTGAGATTTACCTCCTCAAGCCTTGTTAAGATCATCTCCACATCGTGAATATGATCAACGACAAATCTTCGACATCCATCCTCAGTCAGCTTCTCCTCTTTGTCTTCGACTGCACATCCTTTCATAGGAATATCATCTATGAAAGGTATGGTCTTCTCCGGAATGAATTCTCTCAAAATCCTATTCATTGCATTTTGCACATGAGCAACGGAGTTTGTCGCTCCTTGTGGTAATGTGCACATCCTTACGAGCCCAAGTGGAGTACGCATAGTGGTGAGATCTCTGCTCTCTATTGTCAACTGGAACTGATCATACCCAGAGTATAAATCTCCAATAGAGTAGATAGCACGTCCAGCAAAAGCTGCTGCAACCTCATCTACTATGGGTCCTGATCCCATGTTCCGGATAGTCACCTTGTTAGCGTGTTGCATGTCTTGGATGAACCTAAGAGCCCCTGACTTCTTGGGTACGGTAAACCACCGACTCGAGTAAGGTCCCATAGATGGCTCTAGAATACCCATGCGTATCTTCTCTTTCAACAATTCAACAAGCATTGGCAACATAGCTCGTGGCACTGGTATAAGCTTCAAGTCTCAAGGCACATGTGGTACTGTGAAGATCACCATGGGTGCTACGACACTCGTATCTGCACATCCAATCTCTTCTGCACTGAAAGCAAAAGCCTTTCCATGCCTTCTCAACATCTCATGAAAACGCTTTCTCTCTTCCTCAGTGAGAAACTCACCCCCTCCAATCTGCAGTCGTTTGAGTGTCTCTTCTGTGAACCTGTGCCCTACTCTTTGTGAATTCCTCAAAACTGGTTCAGTCGATGCCCGTTCCACTTGCTTGTTAGAGTCTTCAGGTAGTTGAGTAGCCACCGGCTTCACTTTACGCGTCACAGTCTTGTATTTTGTATGAACCTGCGCTTCTTGGTGTTTCATGGCTCTACTCCTTTTTGACTCCAACTCATGATCTCCTTTCATCTGAAGCTGAACCTTGTAGCCATCCTCGACGAATCTTGTAATCTCCTCATATAACTCACGTGAACGGATCGCGACTAATCCATTAACCAAAGAATCGGTGCTTATAAACGACAAAACCTCCTCAAGAGTATTTTCAAAGCCCTCTTCTTCATACACCCCGTTAATGAACTCCTGATCACTGCTCTCAGTCCCCCAAATACTTATCCGTCCCTCTGTCACGATCACCCAATTCCTCAATTCAGTTCTGTCAGAAAAAAATTCATCTCCCTCAACCTCCAAGCTTCCCTTTCCGCTTCAGCTCCCTGCTCTCTGTAAAAAAAATCTCCTCAAAAAGTGTCCCCGACCCCAAGTCGCCGCAGATATTTTACCTAAAAGTTAAGGCCCCCAGCTTAAGCTGCCCCCTGCTGTCCTTATAAGCGCAGTCACTTATCAGAAGCAGGGCCTTAGCTAAGCTGCCCCCCTGCTATCCTTGTCGATGACCCCTTCTTAAACTCTAATTCTCCTCCTTCCGCCTCCGCTGTAATCTTCCGCTCCAACCTTCCGCGGTAATCTTCCGCTTCCGTTGTAGTCTTCCGCTTCCACTGTAATCTTCCGCTTCAAGCTTCCGCGGTAATCTTCCGCTTCCGCTGTAGTTTTCCGCTTCCGCTGTAATCTTCCGCTTCAAGCTTCCGCGGTAATCTTCCGCTTCCGCTGTAATCTTCCGCTTCAAGCTTCCACGGTAATCTTCCGCTTCCGCTGTAATCTTCCGCTCCAACCTTCCGCGGTAATCTTCCGCTTCCGTTGTAGTCTTCCGCTTCCACCGTAATCTTCCGCTTCCGCGGTAATCTTCCGCTTCCGCTGTAGTTTTCCGCTTCCGCTGTAGTTTTCCGCTTCCGCTGTAATCTTCCGCTCCAACCTTCCGCGGTAATCTTCCGCTTCAAGCTTCCGCGGTAATCTTCCGCTTCCGCTGTAGTTTTCCGCTTCCGCTGTAATCTTCCGCTCCAACCTTCCCCGGTAATCTTCCGCTTCCGTTGTAGTCTTCTGCTTCCACTGTAATTTTAAGACCCCTGCTAAAGCTGTTCCCCTGCTGTCCTTATGCGTACATAATAATCAGCAAAAGTTTCCCGTGCCCTCGATGCCATCTTGATGCCACCCTGAATATACTACAAGCCATCCAATGTAGGCCGAAGCCCCAACACTTATGAGGCTATCCCACAGGGCTTACAGCCCCTCCATATGCGCACCAGGTATCTCCCATAGTATATTCAAAATGGCATGCAGAGGCTTAGGTCAAGAAGCCCACGATTAAGGGAGATACCGGTCTCCCGCCCCTAGATATGCAAGACGTGGCTGCATATCCAACATAGACTCCCTTCCAGGAGGCCAACATGCCGGAATAGGAACCAGAGGCTAGGGGGGATTGACCTTGAGACCACTTCCCTCCTAGGCAGGCGCCCTATCACTGGGATGGCCTGTGGTTCCGTTCAAGAAGGTAAAAACTTTTGTACATATGTTTATATGAAGAAATTTTTCTGTAAAATCTTTACTAGCCTTTCCTACGCTAACTTCTCTATACAACTCCGTTTTTAATGAACAAGGAGTCAAAACTATAGTGTTTGTGAACACCTACACGCTCACGCTCAGATTCTAAGTTTGAGTCACGAACCAAAATCGACAGATTTCCCTCTTTCATACATTTCTCAATCTAAACCCTGTACTAACTACTACTTGGAAGCACAAAGTCGCTCTCCTCGCCCAGCTCCGCATTCTGACGCTCTTCGGCCTCTTTCAAGGTGATATTTCAGTCTAAGCTAGGGGGCAGCTTGTCAAGCATAGCCCCAACTTAGCTCCTGCCCAGCTTGATAAGCTAGGGTGCAGCTTCCCGAACAAATGCAGGTCTAGTGTCTTCTGAAGTTCCATTTCCGCACCTTGAACGTCATGCACTACGACAACGTGATGAAAGGCGCAGCAAACTGGATCCGAAAGCTGAGAAGTGTATCTTCTTAGGTTATGCTTCTGATACGAAATGATATAGGTGTTATATCCTAACTTCGAGGAGATTGCTCATCAATAGAGATGTTGTTTTTGATGAGTTGCTATCTTGGTATCAGGCTACATCAAGTTCTGTTGCTGTTTCATCTGTTTTATTCTCTGTCCAGCCAGTTCAGATTGGTTCTACAACAACTCAAGCCACTAGTTCAAGTAGTGGTAGTGATGTATTTCATCCAGTGTGCATGAGAGCTCCTTGGTCTGACCAAGTCCTCGTATGATTCAGGTCTCTCCACCTGTTGTTCAATCTATACAGCTTGCACATTCCAACAACTCTCCAATGTTGCAGCAGATGATCATAAGCAGCGCAGTGCAGATACTGTGTATGCTTTTGACGACCACGTCAGCAGCTTTCAGCCAAATCAGGGATCTGAAGTTGGACCATCAGATCAATCTGATCTGCGGAGGTCCACCAGAGCGAGACATCATGTCCAACATTTTCAGTGTGAAGGTTTCTTGACTGAACACCATGCCTACATGGTGAATCTCGTATATGAGCAAGAACCGAATTCTCTTGAGGAGGCGATGCATCAAGCAGAATGGGTGCAAGCCATGCAAGTTGAGCTTTCAGCTTTGCAAAATCAGCAGACTTGGGCGCTGGTTGATCTACCTTATGATAAGAAAGCCATTGGTTGTAGATGCGTTTACAAGATCAAGAGAAATTCGGATGATTCAATCCACAAGCATAAGGCGAGACTTGTGGCTAAAGGATATGCACATCAGTATGGTCTTGACTTTGAAGAAACCTTCAGTCCGGTAGCCAAGATGGCTTTCATACGTACGCTTGTGACATTGCCTAAAAGTAAAAGGTGACAACTGCATCAAATGGACTTCAATAATGCTTTCCTAAACGGAGATCTGCAGGAGGAAATCTACATGGTGCAACCCCCTGGATACGAAAACCAGAGGTATCCAAATAAAGTTTGTAGACTCCATAAGTCCTTGCATGGACTTAAGCAAGCTCCAAGAGCTTCGAATGCTAAGATGAACTCATTTCTACTATTGCTTGGCTTTCGTCTGTGTAGTTCAGACTCCTCATTGTACTCTCTGCAGGTCGATGATAACATAATACTGATCATCATCTATGAAGATCAATGATACCTCTAAGAGCCTTATCAAGCAAGTGAAAGATCAGTTGAAAGGAGAGTTTGATATGAAAGATCTAGATGAACTGAAGTACTTTCTAGCTATTGAGTTCATCAAGGATGGAGATGATACATGGCTGTTACAGAGACAGTATGCTCTGAATAAGCTAGAACAGTTTAGGATGACAGCTTGTAAGCCTATCTCTACCCCTCTTGCATCTTCTCTGAAGTTTAATACTGAGGATGGTCAGCTATTAGCAGATCCTGATTTCTATAGAAAGATTGTAGGCAGCCTGATCTACTTGATCATTACTAGACCTGATCTAAGTTATGCTGTAGACTTAGTTAGTCAGTTCATGCAGGCACCTAGGAAACCTCATCTTGATGCAGTCCGACGAATTCTACGATACGTGAAATTCACAATCCAGTATGGACTTCACTACACAGCGGGTGGTTCTCTCTTGTTACATGGTTTTACTGATGCAGACTGGGCAGGAAGTGCTCAAGATAGAAGATCTATGTCAGGTTTTGTCTTCAACCTTGGAGACTCTGCTGTTAGCTGGCAGTCGAAGAAGCAACCTACAGTTGCTCTGTCATCGACTGAAACAGAATACAGAGGTGTCACTAATGCTACTTGCGAATCCATTTGACTTCACTCCTTACTGAAAGATATGGGTGTGGAATTTTCTGATCCTCTTGTTTTACAAACAGATAATATGAGCAGTATTAAACTTGCTTTTAATCCTGTTTTTCATGCTAAGACCGAACATATAGAGGTCCATTATCACTTTATTCGAGAGAAAGTATTGGCTGGAGAGATAGATCTGAGATATGTATCTACATGTGAACAAGTTGTTGATATATTCATCAAAGCTTTACCTAGAGATAAATTTGATATTTTCAGATTATGTCTAAGTGTTAAGGATATTGATATGAGCTTGAGAGGGACTGTTGACATGCGTAGTACAAGCTCTTGAAGTCCTATAAGACTTAGGGCACAAGTTAGTAAGACTTAGGATACAACTATGTTACCCCTAAAGTCTTTTGGCTCCCCCTGTATATTGAGAAGGGGCTCTGCCCCTGGTCAGTTCCTTTGGTGATCTTCTTTTCCTTCTTTTCTTACTCCTGTGAAGGCTGCGAGAGCCTCTTTCTTTGTTAGAAGGTTTTCCTCCCCTGTAGGTTTTTCTCCCCTGTTGGAGTGGTGCTATGAGTTGGGTTCTTGGTGCCATACATCGTTACAATTCAGGGGTAAGTTCATCCCTCTCCAGCTTTGAATTCTTCGTTGCGGTTTTCTTCGGTAGGAGAACTGGATGGATATTGAGCAGGACACTGCTTTGTGATATAGTTACATCCGCCAGAAGCTTTCCCAGCTCCTCGTCATTGTGCACGGCAAGCTGTATATGCCTTGGGATGATTCTTGTCTTTTTGTTATCCCTGCATGCATTGCCTGACAGCTCCAGTACCTGCAGTATTATCACAACCAACGATATGAAGGCATGGCACTGTTAACGTTATCCAAATGATCTAGAAGGAAAGGACAGATGAATATCTTGAAGTTATATTAGCCTTGTGCACGTGGGTACTGGTATGAGCTCACTGAAAACTAATCGAAGGTTCCGGAATTCAAACCTTTCAGCACAATTCGTGAATGAAAAGCCTGTAGCTAGAAAACTTTAACACCTATAGTAAGTGAACACTAGGCAAAGTTTCAAGCTTTCTGCGAGCGCAACCAACAAAATCTTCGCAAACTGACCAGTCTTGCGCGCTTGAGGATTTCTTGAGCAGAGAGACCTCGCGAAAGACGGTAAATTCAGTTCACGGGCAGCAAAAGGACGATGGGTGAAGTGGGTGAGCGCACAGATGGGTGAAAATTTTATTTTCTCTAGAGGAAAGAGAAACTGGAAAATTTCACCCATCTGTGCTGTATGTAGAGCTTCATATCACGTCACGTTCACGTTCAAATGTAGAGCTTTGATATATATATCCCCTTAGGCTATTGCTTTTTGTAAGTCTCTTGCGATCACCGAATCGACTGAACCACTATCTGGAGAAACTCGTCAACTGAATCCCGATTCACCCACCAATATCAGACTAAAGATAAAACCTTTGCCAAATAATCACCGAGCAATCATGATAACTAAAAGGTTAAGGTAATTACCTCCGCAGTTAGATACTCAAGAACTGCTGCAAGATAAACAGGAGCGCCGCAATACGTTTAGTATATCGCTCAGTTTTCAGAAATCGAGCCAATCGTGTCACTGGAAATTGGAGTCCAGCTTTCTGGGACTTCGATATCGACTTCTTCTTATTCTTTGGGGATTGATTACGGCCTGACATCGTGGGGATCTGTACAGAAATAGCTTCCGCAATCTGTCAAACAAGACCAAAGTCACACCATATGCATCATATATACTTGACCTCAGTATTATTTACGCTTTTCTAATCAAAATGAACTGAAAGTTCCAAACCAAAAAAGAAGCAACTGTTTCACTTAGTAAATGAAAAACGAGTAGTACAATGAAAGCTAGACTGTTAGGTCTTACGACTCCCACTAAATGCATGATCATGAACGGAACTGGAACTTCTCGGTGCTAGACTAAGTCAATCAAATCAAGCCGTTGCAGCTCCAGATAAAGGATATATAAACGTAAACTTTTCTCGAGGTATAGGTCAGAAAAGAAGGAGTGCCACTTTCGACGAGAGAAGGGTACATTATATACCAACATGGCCCTGGTCAAGGCAGATTCGTGACCAAATTAGAAAAGCGGAGGTTAAAATCATACAAATGCTTGATAAGTAATTAAGCCGATGGTGCTCGTGGTGACTAAGACCAGAATACCGAGCACAGGCCTTTGGTTTCGGTGGAGTTCCAGGACCTGTTGAAAGCAAACCTGCGACTAGTACTCACTCTTGCTACAAGCTTGAGCAAACTGAAAGAATTCAGGCGCTTCTCAAAGTTTAGAACGTAGCTTGGCCGCCCAATCGAGTTATCATAATTCTGGTGTCATTCGCAGAGGATGGTCACGCACGACTCGGAGCTGAATCAGCGGCAAAAATGAGATTGGTTTAATCTAGACTATTTTCTCTTCGTCCTGGAACTCTTTCAACCGTCGATCTCATGTTCCTCCGCATTGCTCTGTCCATTGGATAAACACTGGTACTGTATAAATTTCAATTCCTCATGCAGTCAGTTAATTGCAGTATATAGTTCCCTGATACAGCGAACAATAATTTAACCTATTGTACACTGGCAAGTCCGTAGGAACCATTGTTACTGTTACGCACCAAGCAGTATGTATATCCGTCGAAGGTGATCAATAAATAATTTGTGATGGGGAAATTAGTTATAAAGACTTGCATGAGTGATTTTCCATTTTACCAAAATCGCACGTATCACCCTGAGTTGTGATCTTGCCAAAGAAGAGGACAAATTTCGCTTACAGTGTTATGCAACCCAAGTAACATAACTTTCCACCACGGGAGACGAATCAAGACTCATGAAGAAGAAACTAGCTAGGAACAAGGCCAGAAATGCACTCTACATCAAGATTGCAGTGATTCTAGAGGAAGTGGGGAAAGCTGTCAGTCGAACTCTTATAGATTTTCCCAAAGACACACTTGAACCCGGTTTTGTTGGCCCAGGCATTTGCGGTCCATTGCCAAAACCTCGAGCCTGATTCATCAAAAATCGAGGTTGTTGCATCCGACACATCCCTTGAAAGTGAAGGCTCATTAGGCAAGAACCTCAAAATTGAATACAGTGTCACCTTAGTTCAGCAGTTCATACAGCCTTGCAACCTTAGTACCCCTCCTCCATGTCTTGCGGCAGCAGTCGCTTGAGTCTTCGTCTCCATAAGTAGTCTTGGGTACGATTACTCAAAGCCGACTAGCATCGAGTTCCATGAGATACAAGAGAGAATTCATCGAAACTTACTTCGGAGAAACTGTAACAGAAAGGTAACTTAATACATTTAATCGACTCTCATTTAGTTAAGAAACAACTAAAACCTGGACAGCTATCTACAACAACCATTCATGATCCCATATTCTCCAATGCAGTGGGGAGAAAGTGGGGAGAAAGTGCGTTTCAAAATATCCATTCTGCAGCAAAGCGTGCGTTTCGATAACATATTAGTTTCAAAACATTCAAGTTCCTGTAGAGACTTCTACCACCTGAAGTTGAAGCCCAAGGCTAAATGGCATGGTGGAGTAAGAGCCACTTTTGTCTGTTAGAATTAACCAAAACCTGCCCTTGATTTGGGCCTCGTATCTAAATGCTTGCTTCTCTTCAGCCAACCTAGGAATAACTGGATGCAGGGATGGACAGTAGAGGTAAATGTCGACTCAGTTGTTCGAGAACTGAGTGGTAAGAGAAAACCATGGGATCTTCTCGCGGCAGGCCCTCTTGGTCTATGTCCATCCAGTCCTGTAGCTCGATGTGATGCGGTTGACAATCCTGCTCTACGTCCATCCAGTCATGTAGCCCGGGAGGATCGTCTTGAGGCTGATCATGACAGTGTTGATCTATGTCCACGCGGGCGAGAGCAGTTGGTGAGCTCGAGTATACTGGAGTGCAGTGAGGTTGGATTTCAGATTTCTGCAAAAACTGAACACAAAGAAAGAGAATTGAGACGTCAGGTGACCAGTTCAAATCTGGGGAAGCGCCTATTTCACTAACTTGAAACTTATTTTCACTTACCAGTCTCGTATTTGCGGTGATGCGTAATCTTTTTCTCCTGATCTCTCCGGTGATGTAATTATCCGGATCTTCATAAGTGAGAAAGTTGAACTTTCGTTTCTTCTCTAGCTGGAGAGGAAGCGAATCGGTTGCATGCTCGCGCTCCTTTCGGTGCTCATTATCAGCGACCAGATTACGATCCTCATAGGCGAGTTCAGAACTCCTTGCATCGGATTGCTTGCAGTCTAATCGCTGGGTCTTGGTGTCACTGAGCGTATCCCTTTTGCACACTTCGAAGTCTGCGAGCGAATCCAAGGTCACGGTACCGGTGTTCCCTTCCGTTCGGTGTTCATTATCAGCGACCAGCGTACAATGCTCGTGGGCAGCTTCAAGGCTCCTGGCATCGGGCTGCTTGCAGTCTAATCGCTGACTCTTGGTGTCACTGAGCGTATTCCATTTGCATACTTCGAAGTCTGCAAGAGAATCCAAGGTCACGGTGTACCCTTCCGTTCGGTGTTCATTATCAGCGACCAGCGTACAATGCTCGTGGGCAGGTTCAAGACTCCTGGCATCAGACTGCTTGCAGTCTAATCGCTGGATCTCTGTGAGCGTATCCCTTTTGCACACTTTGAATTCTGCGAGAGAATCCAAGGTAACGGTGTACTCTTCCTTTCGGTGTTCGTTATCAGGGACCAGAGTACAATGCTCGTGGGCAGGTTCAAGGCTACTGGCATCGGGCTGCTTGCAGTCTACTCGCTGGATCTCTGTGACCGTATCCCTTTTGCACACTTTGAATTCTGCGAGAGAATCGAAGATAACGGTGTACTCTTCCAAAGGGTTCCGATATATATGTGGGAACTCGAAGCAGGGAATCTGGTATATCACAACTTTCTCGTACTTCAGGTGTCTGCGGAACAAAGACAAAGAAAGCAGACTCAGTCAGGAGAGGTAGAATATTGGAAATGCATAATTCTGAGTGGAAAAAGTATCGATTTCTCTTCGTTACTTCGACTTACCAATCTGGTGCTGGCACGGACACATAATTTCTTACGTACTGGGATCTATGTGGTGATGTAATTATCTGGAAGATCTGGATAAGACAAATAAACTTTCGTTTCTTGTTTAGCTGAAGAGGAAGCGGAGCATGTCCCATGCTCTTTCCGGTTATCAGTGACGTACCAGCGTACCATCCTCGCGATCGTAGGCAGGTTCTGGACTCCTGGCATCAGCCTGCTTGCAGTCTAATCGCTCTGTCTTGGTGAGAGATTTCTCTAAATCTACTTCTGTTACAGAAGAATCCCAGCAGGTAAGGGTATCGGTGCAGACCTCCAAGCGGTTCCGGTACAGTGGAAGCTCATCTGGTACATATCTGCGGTTTTCTCTTACTTCAGGTATCTGCGGAACAGAGATAAATTAGAGAAAGCAGACTCAGTCATATCGAGCTAGAACAGGTATGATACTGGAAATGCGAATGCTTAGTGGAGAGAATGGATTTCTCTTGTTTACTTCGACTTACAGGTGTGATGGTGTCGGGACACATAATCTCTTGCTCGAGATCTCTTCAGTGATGTAATTATCCGGAGGATCCTGGTAGCTATAAGAAACACAGCTGAATTTACGTTTATTGCTTACCACAATAGGAAGCGAGTATGATGAATGCTCCTTCCGGTGTTCACTAGTAGTACTAGTGACAAGCAAACTGCCCTTCTCCTCGTGTGCAGACTCGTCTTCAGCGTGGACCTGCGTGCAGTCCGCTTGATCGACTGCTGTAGAGATCGTAAGGGTATCGATATCTTTGTTGTATTCATTACGGAGAGAGTCCAGGAGATCAGTGTACGGACTCACTCTATCGCATTGAATTCTACGTCGAGGTATCCTTACGACATCGCAATTTCTTCTCCCTTTTTGGGTCTGCTAAGAAAAAGAACAAAGAAAGAAAAGTTAGTCAGCTCAGTCAGTATTTTCAGAAATGCTAATGATTATTAGAGGAAGCACTTGTGGCTGCCTCTTGGTTACCTCACTTACCGATCTGGTACTGGCAGTAACTGGTAATCGGATTTTCGGCTTTTGGAGGAGTGTGTTATCATCTGTAAGAGAGCAGTTCTGCTCTCTCTCTGGCTGGGGCAGAGGTGATATTGCTCGATTCTCCGGATTATTACTGACGGGAGAATCATCTCCGTTGTGGGCGGTCTCGAACGCGATCTGTGCAGGTTGGTCTCGTGCATGATCTCTAATACTGACCGGAGAATTATCATTGTTGTGGGCGGTCTCGATGACGACCTCTGCAGGTTGGTCTTGTGCATGGTCTCGAATGGAGTCTGCCAATTTAAGAGTACTAGTGTTCTGGAGAACAGTATCCTGAAACAGTGATCTGTTTATTTTGCGTCGTGGAATTCGGTCTCTTCTTTCAGGCGCCTGCTGAACAGGAACAAACAAGAGAGACGTAGTCAACATTCAGGATGTTGTAAAACATAAACGATCATCAAATCTAGAGCAGATTTTGGTTCTGTTGCTGGTTCACTTACCAATCTTGTACTGCTGGCGGTGGTAGTCCACAATCTCTTCCTCGGCTTTTCGGAGATCTTGTTGTGATCCATAACAGACGATTTTCGTTCACTGATTATCTGCAATTGAGGAATAGCCAAATTGTTCTCCTCATGCTGCAGAATGCAATCTCTCATAAAATCAACTTCTTCTGTGATGCGATTTATTTCCCTTGTCTCTGTTGCGTGGCATAATGATTGCAGAATGGGTACAGTGCTACCGAAAGCTTGATTGTGTGCAGTTGTAAGTTTGATTGCAGCTGTATGCTAAGAGGTTATCTTGAATGTTTCGAATCTGTACAAGAGCTTGAATTCTTACAAGATCTAGATGTAGAATGATAGTTGAAACCAGCTTTAATCTTGTACGTTGGAAATGTGATTTCAAGCAGTGCTGAGAGACGGAGCCGGGTTGTAACGTATCACTTTTCTAATATAAGTTCAAAATGTGATCCTTTCCCCTTTAAATATAGCTTAAATGACTTATTTTACTATTTAGACTATTATCTTAAGCTATAGAGGAGTTTGTGTGTTTTCTACAACTGTGACAGAGTTTGAAGGGTCAAATATATACGTTCGTACAAATTGCTTGATCCGAAGGTTCAAGTAATGTTGTTCAACGTTCATCCAGTTGAGGAGTGAGGATCGCTAAATAGGAGTACGGGCCACAAGTGATCCGTTACGAGCCGCCTCCGCCTCTCAGCCGAATGTCGAATTCCCAACATTAAATTATTAAAGTTGCATGCTTCACACGATAGCTTCTGTGAGAACTCGATGCAAGCAAAGCTCTAAAACTAACTAGAGGACTGCTGATATGATCAAGCTTGTACAATGACTTTCAGCAGCATTGTCCGCGTTTTACAGATTACAACGCATTCAAGCTAAGTTCTCGAGCTTAACGCGACCGGCTTTTCTGGAATTGGGTACGTGATCGCTGATCCGCAGCATTAATGCGATCTTTAGCAGCGTAGTTTTGTTCCACGTCTGGCTGGGGCACAAGCGATCACGATATTTGCTCACTTTTTCCAGATAACCAATGACAAGGGAACTACTTTGCAGGCTCGTCGTACGCAGACTGGTTGGTAGACTGTACATGTGCAATTGGCATGGATCCCGGAGAACAGAACCCTGGCTCGCTAAGTTCTGTTTACTTTACGTCTGGCCATGGATATGTGCAATGCGATACCACATTTTTCTCTTCATGTGCAAGCGGTGCTGAAGGAAAAGAAAGAAAGAGCTGTATACCCTGGCCCGTCAGGATATCGAAAAATGCAAATGATCATCCCAGCAAGTTTTGTGTTCATTTTGGTTGTTGACTTATCAATTTGGTAAGGGCGGTAGCGGACAATTTCCTTTGCGGCTTCGCGCGTTATGATCGATATTCATATCCGAGGATTTTCGTTCTTTAGCTAGCTCTCTCTAGCTGAGGCAGAAGCGATCTTGTTGCATTTAATGGACTGTATGGTTTGTGTCCATTATCATTGTCTATGGGAGCATCCTTGTCCTTGCTAGTCTTAAACCACAGGTACCGCTATATTAGCGGTGGGATATACCACCGCTAATATGTTTAGTCGCGTGTTTTGAGAAAAACGTCTCGGTGGGCTATCCCGCGCGAATGCGCCTCGCTGTCACGTTTTAATTTGTCATCGGGGGAATCTCATCTAGGTACCAAAATGATCGTCTTGAGGAGATCTACAAAACGAGCCGTGGATGAAGCCAGTCTGAGATCGGATGCTCCAGATATGTCCTGTCAAAAATCTGAACTAGCACAGCCAATGAAATAGAATATTCGAAATTTGAAATGCAAAATGTTCTTAGACAAAAAGAACTGCGGGTTAGAAGAAACACCAGTTGTGTATAAGAGAAAACACTAACCAGAACCCACACATATTTTTATTCCGGCTGCACATTGTTGACTCCAGCTGGTTGACTGTACATCGACTGGAGTTAGCCAAAAGAAACTGAAAAAATTATCAGAAATATTTTCCGGCACCTCCTTCCTCCCTCCTTTCTCGCCTCCTTCCTTCCTTCCCCTTTCCTCCTTCCACCCCTCCTTCCTTGCCCCTTCCTCCCTCCTTCTTTCCCTCCCGCTTCCTCCTTCCTTGCCCCTTCCTCCCTCCTTCCTTCCCTCCCGCTTCCTCCTTCCTTGCCCCTTCCTCCCTCCTTCCTTCCCTCCTGCTTCCTCCTTCCTTCCTTCCTTCCCTCCCGCTTCCGCTTTCTCTTTCCTTCCTTCCTTCCCTCCCGCTTCCTCCTTCCTTGCCCCTTCCTCCCTCCTTCCTTCCCTCCTGCTTCCTCCTTCCTTCCTTCCTTCCCTCCCGCTTCCGCTTTCTCTTTCCTTCCTTCCTTCCCTCCCGCTTCCTCCTCCTCACCTCCTTTTTTCTCCCTCCTCGCCTCCCTCCTTCCTTCTCCTTCCTCACCTCCTTTTTTCCCCTCCTCCTTCTCCTTCCTCTCCTCCTTCTCTGATTTATCTTACATTGTTCTTCTTTTCTGTTTTTTTCTGTGTCTCTCTTTATAATCTTTTTTTCAAGTATGAATTAGACTTGGTTTTTCTAACAGGAGGTTCTTTAGTGAGCAACGTTGGTTGGCTTAGTATAGATTTTGTTGGACCTCTGGACGGATAGAGTTGCAAGGACCTGTGCGGTAAATTCCAAGACTTTGTTATATGTTCTGATGCTTCATAATGTACACTAGGGTTTAGTAAACCCTGAACCATGAGAACTATGCTGCGTGATCCAAGTAGTTTCATGTACAGTCAGTGACATCAGAAATTGGAGCACTTTATACAAAAGACTAAGCTGAGACTTCAGTCGCATTCACCTCATAACCAATGGTTCTATGAACGATGACGAAGTCAAACCATGATAGACCTCAAAAACGGACCGTAAACCAGCGGCACCAGAAACTTGGAAGGTATCTTACGAGGAGGTGGTCTCTGCAGTTGCTCCCTGCAGCAGTGCTGTAATTTTAGTGGTCATTTATCACGTACTTCAGCAGCGAAACATTGCAATAAACCACATTCCTCCCACGACCTGTATAACTATCCACTTCACTGGCTGATGACGTTAGGAACAGAGTAACACCTTTCTAGAGGAAAGGCATGCCGCAACTGGCTATCAAGGCATACTATGATCTTACGAGTTCTAGTTAGACCGAAACAGGTGCGTTCTGGCTTAGATTCAACTCCCCTACTACTCCATCATATGGGATCTTATCTGTGAGCAGACTGGACCGGCCGGCGTCGATGCCCTTTTGTACTACTAAATATCTTTCTACTACGAAATGGTGATGTAAAATGAGTAGACTGATTGAAAAAATAAGGAATACTGGTTTACAGAAACATGATTTCACAAACTTGATGACGTCGATGTCTTTCCCCACTCCCCAACCGCAATTTTATCTTCTCCGCTCCCTTCCGTTTGTTTGGTAAACCGTGGGTACCAAGTTCCCAAGTTCCCAACTCCAAAACTCAAGACCGAAACGCGTGAAACTCCCGTGGGATTTTCTAGAATGGCAGATCGGAACCAACATATTACCACGTAACACAGCAACCTCAACCCATCCTTTCCCATACAGGACCACCACCGTGCGTAGCAAATAATGACTGCTGCAATGTTTGCCATGAAATTTGCCAGTAAACTAACAGTAAAGCAATAGAAAACCAATGCACCTTCGTTGGGAGTTGAACCCAACAAGCTGACCCGTTCAGCGAAGGTTCACTCCCCTCACAAGAGGGGAGGAGGCACAAGCCAAATAAATTACAAAAAATACCCACACTTGTCAAAAAGAGTTTGAAAACCAACCCACTGGAGTGTATAGATATGATACAAACACAAGCGAAGATATGATACAGACAATAGCAAAAATATGATGAACTCAAGGTACATATCCAACATGAGTCTCTCCTAGCTCCTCCCAAGTTACCTGCACTGCTGATTGCAAGTACTCAGGGAACTGAGTACGCTCTTTCCAACCGGCTGCATCAGCCAACTGCCGGTATACAAGATATCGTTGTTTCTTAGGCAAAGATTCAGCATAAGAAAAGGCAGCACACAAAATGAAAGGCTCGGACTCTCTATCCAATGTGGCAGAAAAAATATCACAGGCATCACAGAAAACAGGAAACTTCTCTCTCATCCTCTCGATAGAAACCAGTCGAGCAAGCCTCATAGGAGCGTCAGAACGAGGTGCATAACGAGAAACACCCACCCATGAGAACTTCCACACCCCTTCCAATACTCGTTCGATGCGAGGCTTGCACCAAACGTCTTGCACAACATCGATGTCAGCCTCGTACATATCACGGTGTCGTATTGTACATAGGTCTATACAGTGAAAAATATTGCAGAGAGATTTTTTTTCTATATTGTGTAAAGGAAGCTGCCCTGCAGCTTAACAAGCTAGGCAGGAGCTAAGCTGGGGCTATGTTTGACAAGCTGCCCCCTAGCTTGGGTTGGAATATCACCCCTAAGGGAGTCGAAAGACGTCAGAATGCAAAGCTCGACGAGGAGAGCGGCCTCATGCTTCTAGTTTTGACAGAAAGTGTTTTAAGCAATAGTTAGTACGAGTTTTAGGCTGTGAAATATGTGAAAGATGGAAATCAGTCGATTCTGGCTCGTGACTCGAACTCAGAATCTGATAGCATGGGTGTGTAGGTGCTCATGCTATAGTTTTGACTCCTTGTTCATTAAAAACGGAGTTGTATAGAGAAGTTAGCGTAGGAAAGGCTAGTAAAGACTTTACAGGAAAATTTCTTCAGGAAACCATGTGTACAAAAGTTTTTACCTTCTTGAACGGATCCAAAGACCATCCCAGTGATAGGGCGCCTGCCTAGGAGGGAAGTGGTCTCAGGATCAATCCCCCCTGGCCTCTGGTTCCTATTCCGGCATGTTGGCCTCCTGGAAGGGAGTCTATGTTGGATATGCAGCTACGTCCTGCATATCTAGGGGCGGGAGACCGGTATCTCCCTTAATCGTGGGCTTCCTGGCCTAAGCCTCCGCATGCCATCCTGAATATACTATGGGAGATACCAGGTGCGCATATGGGGGGGCTGTAAGCCCTGTGGGGCGACCTCATAAGTGTTGGGGCTTCGGCCTACATTGGATGGCTTGTAGTATATTCAGGGTGGCATCAAGATGGCATCGAGGGCACGGGAAACTTTTGCTGATTATTATGTACGCATAAGGACAGTAGAGGAACAGCTTTAGATGGGGCCTTAAAATTGAAGCGGAATATTACAGCGGAAGCGGAAAACTACAGCGGAAGCGGAAGATTACCGCGGAAGCTTGAAGCGGAAAACTACAGCGGAAGCGGAAGATTACCGCGGAAGCTTGAAGCGGAAAACTACAGCGGAAGCGGAAGATTACCGCGGAAGCTTGAAGCAGAAGATTACAGTGGAAGCGGAAGATTACAACAGAAGCAGAAGCGGAAAACTACAGCGGAAGCGGAAGATTACCGCGGAAGCTTGAAGCGGAATATTACAGCGGAAGCGGAAAACTACAGCGGAAGCGGAAGATTACCGCGGAAGCTTGAAGCGGAAAACTACAGCGGAAGTGGAAAACTACAGCGGAAGCGGAAGATTACCGCGGAAGCTTGAAGCGGAAAACTACAGCGGAAGCGGAAGATTACCGCGGAAGCTTGAAGCATAAGATTACAGTGGAAGCGGAAGATTACAACAGAAGCAGAAGCGGAAAATTACAGCGGAAGCGGAAGATTACCGCAGAAGCTTGAAGCGGAATATTACAGCGGAAGCGGAAAACTACAGCGGAAGCGGAAGATTACCGCGGAAGCTTGAAGCGGAAGATTACAGTGGAAGCGGACGATTACAACAGAAGCAGAAGCGGAAAACTACAGCGGAAGCGGAAGATTACCGCAGAAGCTTGAAGCGGAATATTACAGCGGAAGCGGAAAACTACAGCGGAAGCGGAAGATTACCGCGGAAGCTTGAAGCGGAAGATTACAGTGGAAGCGGAAGATTACAACAGAAGCGGAAGCGGAAAACTACAGCGGAAGCGGAAAACTACAGCGGAAGCGGAAGATTACCGCGGAAGCTTGAAGCGGAAGATTACAGCGGAAGCTTGAAGCGGAAGATTACAACGGGAGCGGAACTCTGTACGTATAAGGGCAGCTTAAGCTGGGGCCTTAACTTTTAGGTAAAATGTCTGCGGCGACTGGGGATCGGGGGACACAGTTTTGAAAAGGAATATTTTTTTCTGAGAGAGCCGAGGCAAAACACGCAAGAGAAGCTAAGAAGCTGGGGGAAAGATCAAATTGAGGACAGATTGAATGGAGAGACCATCGTAGAGAGAGGGGCAGGAGTTTTTAGCTTGGACGTTGTCTAATAAACGGTTCGGAGGAGAAATTGCTCTCAGGAGGCAGTTTTATTGAGAGAGATCGTTTTAAAATCTACGGAGGACTTTTGATCGACGCTGGATCAATTTCTGAGAGTTTCAGTTGGGACAAGGAGAGAAATAAGATTCAGGGGCCTGAATTTCTCTATTAGGTTCAGATTAAGACGTACTGGGTAGACTTTTGGCTTGACGGGTGAAGAGAGGTGCGCAGGAGAGGAAGAGAGAGATTTTCTGTACAGTTGGAGAAATTGGTGGTGCAGACGACACTGAAATAAAGTTATTTAGACTCCTGAGAGATCTATCTGGGTACTTGAGTGTGTATTTGAGTGTTTGTTTTGTAATTGGTGAGCACAAGGAGCAGTGTTTTGAGATCTCATCGTCAGCAACAACCTATTTTCATTTCTGGTCATTTTTCTCTGACCGGTCACAGTCAGGAGGTCCGCCCTCCCCAAGAAAGACTCTCAACTCGACATCTGGTGCTTCCACTGAGAGCTATTGGGGTGATCGATTTGGAGAATTGACTGAATTGAGAAGATGGATCATAGTGCTGCCGTACAAGGTGTAGCTGCTGCTCAAGGTGCTCCTGTTCAAGGGACTCCTGGTCAAGATGGAATTGGCTCTCAAGGAGGGCCTACGGTGGTTCCAACAGCAAAAACACAGCCTGCTGTAGACACGTCTCAGATTCTTCAGGCGTTGGCTGCCTTGATTCAGCAGCAGCCTGCAAATGGGGGAGCTGAGCAGAAGTCCACAAGAGCATTACAAGCAATTGTTGGTCGGTGTGGACGGTTTGATGGAAGAGATGTTACTAGATACCTGCGGGAGTATGTAGGTGAGATGGAGTTGGTCAGGGCACCTGAAGTTGAGGTAATTCTGAGCTTTGAGTTGACTGTTGTCCCTGAACTGAGAGAGAAGGTGAGAAATTTACAGAGAAGACATCTAGGTGGGTGGACTTTGTTTGAGCGTGCATTGAGAGAAGAGTTTCTAGAAGAGGACTCTGAAAGAGTCACCAGAAGAACTCTCATGGACTGGATAGAGCGTCAGCCTGGACGTTCCATGGGATTGAATGAGGTAATTCGTGAGTTTGAGAAGAGGTACTCTCAGCTTTCTGGTCTAGAGAAGTTGACGCTGGATGCTAGGAAGACGGAGTTGTTTTTGGGGGCTCTGGATGAGTTCACAGCAGATAGGCTTTGTTTCATGTTGGCTGATCGAGGGACTGAAGGGGGAGTTACATCTGATTGGAGGAGAGTGGAAGAGGCAGTGTCTACCCTTGCTAGGCAACGTCGTGGTAGGATGGTGTTACAGCTAGAAACCTTACCAGAGCAGCAGAGAGTAGCTCCTCAAGTTCATGTAGCTCCTCCTCCATTACCTCAGGCACCTATTGTGATTCCTCAAGCACCCATAGTGGTTCCCCAAGTGATTGCTCAAGCGCCTGCAGTACCTATCCCAGCACAGAGAGGACCTAGACAGCAACAGCGACCTGTTGAGAACCGAAATCAGAATAACTTGATAGAAGAGCTCACTCAACAGCTGAGAGATTTGAGGGTTGAGATGGCAGACTTGAGGAGGGACCAAAGACCAGTTGCGTCAGGTGCTCGATCTGTAGGAGGAACCTTTACAAGGAGATGTATTTGGTGCGACAGCCCAGATCATCTCAGAGGAGACTGTCAAGACTTGGCGGTTGCCTTGCGAGAGGGCGTAGTCAACTATCAGAATAACAGGTTGTATTTAACCGCCACGGGGCAGCCTCTGAACACATATTTTGGGAGAGGAGGAATGAGGAGTTCTCTTCCAGCACTTACTGGCGCGAATACTACAGCGATGACTGCGGGTTCTGCAGAGGCTGATGTATATACTGGGAAGGTTGAGGTACGCGCTAATCCAACTATGGTTGAGCAGGCTAATGAGGTCTCAGTTGAAATGATGAAGAGGGGTGCTGAAAGCATTAGGAGAGCTACTGGATGGAGAGACCCAGTGGATGCAACTTCTATTCGAGCATTTTTAGAAGCGAGCAGTGAACAGGATGCCATGGTGGAAGACAAAAGAAGACGGGATGCTTCTGATTTAGATGCAGGGGTGCCAGAGGACAGTGACCGAAGGAGGGTTACGAGAAGGAGAGCAGCAGAACCATCACCAACTGTACCAGCTGGTAGATTTCCTGCTGCAGAAGATATACCTTCTACCTCTACAGCCCCACCACCTGCAGTAGATCCTATGGAAGGTGTACAGGATTTGCCACAAGAGACTACTGCTACAGATAGAATACGGGGGAAGAGGTTTACAGCACAGGAGAAGGGGAAGGCTCCAGCTTACAAGTTGGCGGCAGACATCGAAACAACAACAGACTTGCGTGCTGTCTTGGAGCAACGCATTTTGGATGCTAGGGTTGAGTTTACTCTTCGTGAAGTGCTTGGTATCGCAAAGAGAGAGTTTCATGAGTTGATAATAGACATCATGAAGAGGAAGAGACAGGTATTGACTGAACAAGTAAGTAGTCAGATGGTTGGAGCAGTAGATGCTATTGGTATTGATCAGTTCAGAGATGATAAGTATGAGGCATGGGTTGCTGGTCCAGCTGTTATTGAGAATGAAGATGAAGTGTTTGAAGAGGAGAGGTCAGGCGCAGACAGCGATTTCAAGGAGAAGCACTGGGCAAGAGCGACAGCAGAGACGCAGGTTCGGCTTGGAGGACTTTCTGAACCAGTACCTGCACTTGTGGATCACGGGTCGGAGATCACATCATTTCCAAGGAGGTGTATGAAAAGGGGCAGTGGCCAATCGAAAGGAATCATGGTTGGGTGCTTCGAGCTGCAAATAACCAAAAGGGTGAGTTATACGGAGCCTGTCCCAATATGCGTGTAAAGATTGGAGATGTAGAGGTTGATCAGCATTTCTTTGTACAGTCGTCTGCCTCCTATCCTGTCATATTGGGCCAACCATACATCACCGCTGTTCGAATGGAGACAAAGGTGATGAACGATGGGTCTCATTATGCCAGAGTTCGGAGTCCTGATGACAAGTACTCAGTACAGTTTTTGACGGTTCGTTCAAGACATGAACGGAACCGACAAACCCTTAGAGATTCTCAAACCAAGAGATGTAAGGGTTTTTACAGTCCACTCCTGTAGAGCGGGAAGACAGGGGTGTAGAACCTACTGTTGAGGTCCCGTTAGGATTGGAAGCGAAACATGTACAAAGTTCTGGAGACAAGTGTGGTGTACAGAGTTGGCAATCTGGGTTGCTGATGTTTGAGGCAGATGGGTGGAGTCGATTTACAAGAGTTGAAGATATGGGGAAAAATACAAAAAGATGGATGGTGGAACAAGTATCAGAGTTGTGGCGCGTAGGAGTTCTACCTGAAGACGAAGTGGTTTCTGGGTTGTTTGAGGAGTTTATGTTTGTACAGTCAGTTGTCGGTTGGTTAGATAATGTGAGTGGATTGGTGGAAGAGAAAAATAGTGTGGCGGTGATCCCTATCCACTCTCGACGCATATATGAGGAGATTGCTACATACGTGCAGTTCTTTCCTCATCCGATGCAGAATAATGAGGGGAGAGAAGCAAGTTGTTGGTGTGCACTCCCCCAGGAAGCAGACGTCCATGCGAAGTACAAATCTGTACTGAGAAAGGTAAGACCGGTAGCAGCTCAACTACCTGCTAACTCCCAGCAGCAAGTACAGTTAGTGGAGACTGAACCTATATTGCGTGATCATAGACGAGTAGGGCACCAGTTTACTGAAAAGACACTGAAGGAGCTCTAGATAGGAGGGGGTGATTTCTTGACTGAGGTCGAGAAGGCAGTGTTTGAACAGATGATAGTGAAGCATGGTAAAGCATTCTCTTTTTCAGCAGAGGAGATAGGTTGTGTAGACCCAAAGGTTATAGCGCCTATGGTTATATTCACAATCCCTCATGTGCCTTGGGACTTGAAACCGATCCCAGTTCCTCGTGCTTTGTTGCCTAAACTCATCGAGTTGTTGAAGGAGAAGGTACAGATGGGGATACTTGAGCCGTCTATGGGGCCATATTCTAGCAGGTGGTTCACTGTACCCAAGAAGTCAGGGGCTTTGCGTTTTATCCAAGACCTACAGCCTGCAAATAACGTAACCATTCGCAACGTTGGGACGGGTCCTGTGATTGAAGAGGTAGCAGAGGCATTTGCAGGGAGAGCTATCTATTCGATAGGAGATCTATATTCTGGTTATGATCAGTTCCAGCTGGCCGTGGAGAGTAGAGATCTAACTACTATGCATACACCCCTGGGATTGATGCGGATGTGTACTCTTCCACAAGGAGCGACGAACTCGGTGGCTCATATGCAGAATGCGATGCATAAGGTACTAAGGGAGTTTGTGTCTGATGTTACCATTCCATTTCTAGATGATATTCCTATAAAGGGTTGCGCGGTTGAAGACAAGGATGAAGCAGTACTTGCGAATGGATGTAGAAGGTTTGTTGCAGACCATATCAGGGATGTAGAACGTATCTTGACTCGCTTGGAGGAGGTACATCTCACCCTGTCGGGAGCTAAGTCCAAGTTTGGTGTGTCTGAGATTTTAGTGGTTGGACATCTGTGTGGTGCTTTTGGAAGGCGACCAAATCCGGAGAAGGTTGAAGCTATAGCTAGGATGGCAGACTGTAAGAACATCACGGAGGTTCGACGCTTTCTAGGTGCTTGTGTATTTTATCGTTTATCCATTCCTCATTATGCCCATGTTGCTGAGCCTTTGTATGCATTATTGAGGAAGGGTAAGAGGTTTGCATGGACCTCAGTCCATAGTGAAGCTATGAATAGGCTGAAGGAGGCTCTACAGTCTCCGCCTGTTTTGAGAAGAGTAGACTACGGGTGTGGGAGACCTGTCATTATCACAGTAGATACTAGCCCCAAGGCGATTGGCTGGGCGATAGGTCAAGATGATGCGGATGGTATGCGGTTTACCTCTAGGTTTGGAGCTAGGATCTTGACAGACAGGCAACGAGATTATCCTCAGGTGAAGCGTGAGTTGTGGGGGGCGGTGACAGCGATGAAGACAGACCGTGAGTTTCTGATTGGTGCTCATGTAGTCCTAGAGACGGATTGTCTACCTCTACTAGGCATGATATCCAACTGTAGCACGCCAGACATAGCGATGTTACGTTGGATTGCCTATATTAGAAGCTTGAATCCAGAGCTGAAGCATATAAAAGGAAAGGAGAATATGGTCGCAGATATGTTATCAAGAGCTCGATTTGTAGACGAGGATGTCATGATTTCAGAAGCTGAGGAAGAGGAGAGAAAGGATGCTCAGTGTCAGGTTAATCGACGGGCTACGAACTTGGAGCCGTTGATGTTTAGAGAGGAGCTTTACACAGGTAGACTTCGTGACATAGGGTATTATCTGAGCTTGTTGGAGAGGCAAGAGAGATGGAGCAAAGTAGAGTTCAGAGAGATAAGGAAACAAGCTTACAACTATCTTCTGCATGATGGGTATCTTTGGAGACGACCACATAGAAGAGATGGGATGTTCATACGAGTAGTGGACGATCTGCAGACTAAGCAGCAACTAATGAAGGAGTTCCATGATACCTTATGGGCCGGACATCGAGGGATTTGGGCTACCTATGTCAAGTTGAAGGAAAGGTATTGGTGGAAAGGTCTGTATCAGGATGTGGTGAACTACGTCAGTTCTTGCTTGCATTGTCAGTTCTACTCAAAGATCCGGTATAGGGACGGTCTCGTGCCAACTTATCCGCCTTGCATTCACTTCCAGTGGGTTCTAGACTTGGTGGTAATGCCTCTGGGGTTATGGGGCATGCGATATTTGGTTCTGGCTCGTGAGGATCTCTCCAACTTTGTAGAAGGGCGAGCCTTGAGGACAAAGACCACAGAAGGGATATGTAAGTTTGTTCTTGAAGATATTATTTGTAGATATGGGTCTGTAGGAAGGCTACGGGCAAATAGGGGAGAACTACGTGGTACGGAAGCGAAAGAGTTTTTTGCTCGGTATGGTGTGAAGCTCAAGCTTACTACTGCGATGAATCCAGAGGGGATTGGCAAGAGCGAACGAGGACATCCATCAATAGTTCAGGCTTTGGTGAAGGCGTGTAATGGTAAGCATAGAGAGTGGCCTAGATTACTCCCTTTTGCTTTATGGGCGGATAGAACAACTCATTGTTCTACTACAGGGTACATGCCTGTTGAGTTAATGCTAGGACAGAAACCGATGATGCCAGCAGAAGAAGACTTTCCTACCTGGGCTACCTTGCCATGGGAGGACAATGTGGACCGTGTGCAGCTTCTCTCACTACGAATCAGACAGCTAGAATGTAGAGAGGAGGATCTCGCTGAAGCGCAACGACGGCTAAAGGCGGCTCGACTTGGGAACAAGGAGAGGTTTGATAAGACTCATAGACTTCGACCGAAACCGATACAAGTTGGGGACTGGGTGTTGGTATACGACAGCACATTGGAGAACCAACACTCTACAGTTCGAAAGTTTTCTAGAAGGTGGTTTGGCCCTTACCTTGTCTCAGATGTACATCAGAATGCTACCTATTCCTTGCAAGAGCTAGATGGCACGCCTTTAAGACTTCCAGTTGCAGGGAAACGAGTGAAGTTATTCAAGAAGAGAGGGGGGACTGTGGAGCTAGCTGAGTTCTTAGGTTCAGAGCAAACAAGAGCAAATGAAGACCTTTCTGAGACGGTCGAAGAGAGCGAAGACGATTTGGAGGACCACGAGGATCGATGACGGATTGGCACATACCAGAGGATGTGCAGGTTTGGAGGGGGTGAATGTCGTATTGTACATAGGTCTATACAGTGAAAAATATTGCAGAGAGATTTTTTTTCTATATTGTGTAAAGGAAGCTGCCCTGCAGCTTAACAAGCTAGGCAGGAGCTAAGCTGGGGCTATGCTTGACAAGCTGCCCCCTAGCTTGGGTTGGAATATCACCCCTAAGGGAGTCGAAAGACGTCAGAATGCAAAGCTCGACGAGGAGAGCGGCCTCATGCTTCTAGTTTTGACAGAAAGTGTTTTAAGCAATAGTTAGTACGAGTTTTAGGCTGTGAAATATGTGAAAGAGGGAAATCAGTCGATTCTGGCTCGTGACTCGAACTCAGAATCTGATAGCATGGGTGTGTAGGTGCTCATGAATACTAAAGTTTTGACTCCTTGTTCATTAAAAACGGAGTTGTATAGAGAAGTTAGCGTAGGAAAGGCTAGTAAAGACTTTACAGGAAAATTTCTTCAGGAAACCATGTGTACAAAAGTTTTTACCTTCTTGAACGAAACCAAAGGCCATCCCAGTGATACGGCGCCTGCCTAGGAGGGAAGTGGTCTCAGGATCAATCCCCCCTGGCCTCTGGTTCCTATTCCGGCATGTTGGCCTCCTGGAAGGGAGTCTATGTTGGATATGCAGCTACGTCCTGCATATCTAGGGGCGGGAGACCGGTATCTCCCTTAATCGTGGGCTTCCTGGCCTAAGCCTCCGCATGCCATCGTGAATATACTATGGGAGATACCTGGTGCGCATATGGGGGGGCTGTAAGCCTTGTGGGGCGGCCTCATAAGTGTTGGGGCTTCGGCCTACATTGGATGGCTTGTAGTATATTCAGGGTGGCATCAAGATGGCATCGAGGGCACGGGAAACTTTTGCTGATTATTATGTACGCATAAGGACAGTAGAGGAACAGCTTTAGATGGGGCCTTAAAATTGAAGCGGAATATTACAGCGGAAGCGGAAAACTACAGCGGAAGCGGAAGATTACCGCGGAAGCTTGAAGCGGAACTACAGCGGAAGCGGAAGATTACCGCGGAAGCTTGAAGCGGAAAACTACAGCGGAAGCGGAAGATTACCGCGGAAGCTTGAAGCAGAAGATTACAGTGAAAGCGGAAGATTACAACAGAAGCAGAAGCGGAAAACTACAGCGGAAGCGGAAGATTACCGCGGAAGCTTGAAGCGGAAAACTACAGCGGAAGCGGAAAACTACAGCGGAAGCGGAAGATTACCGCGGAAGCTTGAAGCATAAGATTACAGTGGAAGCGGAAGATTACAACAGAAGCAGAAGCGGAAACCTACAGCGGAAGCGGAAGATTACCGCAGAAGCTTGAAGCGGAATATTACAGCGGAAGCGGAAGATTACCGCGGAAGCTTGAAGCGGAAGATTACAGTAGAAGCGGAAGATTACAACAGAAGCAGAAGCGGAAAACTACAGCGGAAGCGGAAGATTACCGCAGAAGCTTGAAGCGGAATATTACAGCGGAAGCGGAAAACTACAGCGGAAGCGGAAGATTACCGCGGAAGCTTGAAGCGGAAGATTACAGTGGAAGCGGAAGATTACAACAGAAGCGGAAGCGGAAAACTACAGCGGAAGCGGAAGATTACCGCGGAAGCTTGAAGCGGAAGATTACAGCGGAAGCGGAAAACTACAGCGGAAGTGGAAGATTACCGCGGAAGCTTGATGCGGAAGATTACAGCGGAAGCGGAAGATTACCGCGGAAGCTTGAAGCGGAAGATTACAACGGGAGCGGAACTCTGTACGCATAAGGGCAGCTTAAGCTGGAGCCTTAACTTTTAGGTAAAATGTCTGCGGCGACTGGGGATCGGGAGACACAGTTTTGGAAAGGAATGTTTTTTTCTGAGAGAGCCGAGGCAGAACACGCAAGAGAAGCTAAGAAGCTGGGGGAAAGATCAAATTGAGGACAGATTGAATGGAGAGACCATCGTAGGGAGAGGGGCAGGAGTTTTTAGCTTGGACGTTGTCTAATAAACGGTTCGGAGGAGAAATTGCTCTCAGGAGGCAGTTTTATTGAGAGAGATCGTTTTAAAATCTACGGAGGACTTTTGATCGACGCTGGATCAATTTCTGAGAGTTTCAGTTGGGACAAGGAGAGAAATAAGATTCAGGGGCCTGAATTTCTCTTTAGGTTCAGATTAAGACGTACTGGGTAGACTTTTGGCTTGACGGGTGAAGAGAGGTGCGCAGGAGAGGAAGAGAGAGATTTTCTGTACAGTTGGAGAAATTGGTGGTGCAGACGACACTGAAATAAAGTTATTTAGACTCCTGAGAGATCTATCTGGGTACTTGAGTGTGTATTTGAGTGTTTGTTTTGTAATTGGTGAGCACAAGGAGCAGTGTTTTGAGATCTCATCGTCAGCAGCAACCTATTTTCATTTCTGGTCATTTTTCTCTGACCGGTCACAGTCAGGAGGTCCGCCCTCCCCAAGAAAGACTCTCAACTCGACAACGGAAAGGAAGAACAGATACAGGTTCTGCCGACATGATGCTCATCCAGAAAGAACCAGCAATAAATAACCAGATGTATGGGAGCGATAACAAAAAGAAGGTCGAAACGAGAGAATACCAGAACCGAACGATCTCTCTGCACCCACAGACTGCAGTCGATCAATCACAAACACACATCCATGTTCTCATCTCCAAAATGGCCTAGCCTACGACTACGCTGGGATATCCCTGCGCTTCACAAAAGTAAGTGGAACTTTGAACTAGAGATAAATTTGAATGGACATCACGGATGCTCAGTCTGGACTTAGCGAGAGAGTACCCACGTATACTCCACGACAATCAGTCAGCAAGTCAGTCGCAGGTAACTCCAACGCAGCAAAGAGTAACTCCAACGCAGTACAGTAACTCCAACGCAGCGAGATCGATGTAAACAGGCAGCGAACCGGAACAGAGACTACTCAAGTACAATCCAGCCCTCAAGCCAGACTCTCCTGAAACAGGTACCATTCAGTGCTCACGCGAGAGGACCAAGTAACGACAGAAAAAATTGATTCAAATGGAACCTAAAGCTGCCACAACTCGCACCTGCACAGTTACAAGCTACAACCAGGCCCACCATCAGATTCTATTCCGAATATCAAGTACACCTTCAGTCAAAGATCGCATTAGTGCAACACCTTGCAAAGTCTCGGCAGTGTGCGACAATTATAGGAATACAACTAGGTCCACCATCAGATTGCACTCCGAAGGCCAAGTACACTAAAACTCGAAAATAGCAGGAGAGCGCTATGCATTCAGCGATTCGGTAGTGTGCGGAGACTACATGAATGTGCGTCTATAGGAATACAACCAGGCCCACCATCCGATTCCACTCATTCAAGCCAAGTACACCAAAAGTCGAAGAGAGCATGAGTGCGCTGTGCCTTCAGCAATTCGGCCGTGTGCGGCGACTACATGATTGAGAATGAGGAGCTAGGAACCCTAAAGGGAAAGTACACTTCGCCGGGAACTGGCTCCGGCCAAGACTCTCTTGCGCGTTACAGAGACAATGGGACCGAATGACACGTAGGCAGCCCGTTTTATAGCGCGACTTGTGGTTTAACAGACCTTCGTGGAGACTATGGAGCACGTACGGTAGTACGTACCCATGCATGATGTTGTAAAAGTCTACGCTGATGAAAGACTTGAAGCCAGTTATATTACATGCATACATATAACTGGCTTCAAGTTGTAACGTTCGACCGCAGATCTCGGAACAGATTCTTTAATCTCTAACCAATGAACTGCCGAACGTGAACCTCCCTAGAGACCTGTATACTTTATTGGTGTCTCCAGATCCAGTTCGTTAAACTATCAGCTAATGAGCACCGAGGATTTGATAACTGTTGAACGGGTTTCGAATAACCAACTAGTCTTTTGTAGGTCTCTGGTCAATCTTAGGTTGCTAAATACAGGTGGAACTATTCTAGACCTGGGTTGCATAAAATTTGGGCAGCGCTTCCGCTACTGGTGATCAAGTCGTAACGCCAGGACCCACAAGGAGCAACCGCCAAGACTAGGAGACCTAGTAGATGCTAGGAAGTAGGAAGGCAAAGCAGTTACACCGAAATAAAGTCAACACGACACCAGATGCGCCCAACTCAGTTTTGGCACACAACTCAAGCCTACTTATCAGAATGGAGAAAGTCACGGGCTCATATACATTACATGGCATTACTTGCTGACAAGGTCACGCAGCGCTCTTGGACCGGCAATCCTTCACTGCTCAGCAACTCCAGAACTAAGACTTCAGCAGAGAACCTAATTTCACTCTGAACGCCCTGATTTCTGTTACTCAACAGATCAGACCCCAAGTCAGCGCCCTAATCAACACCCCAAGTCTGCTCTCAAGGTCCCTCTTCAAATCTGCTCTCCAAGGAACTTGATGTGCATCAGTTCTAGCTCCTGACTTCTGACCTCAAAGACAATGTACACTACACTGAAAATACAGTCTCCACCAAGAGTGCTCTCTCCAAAACTGAAAAACTGAGAATGGTTCTCCTTTAGGGCTCGCGACACTCTTATATCTAGTCTCTTGAGCCTGCTTTATGACCATGCAGCTGCCACGTTTGGGTTAATCACTGCCCGAATGCCATCTGGTTTGGGGAAAAAGCAAAAGGTGTTACAAAGTCTTTCATGATCATCACCGTAAATTTTACTGAAGATACTGATACTGGCTGATAAACCCTAAAATTATACTCAAAAGGGGACTGCGGAGATGGAAGAAACAAAGGAATGTCGCCACTCCAGAATCTTAGATCCTAAACAGCGTTAGTTCTTGCCAACTTATAGCGAGGTAGCTTCCTTCGCCACCTAATGTTACTGGTATTAGTGCTCGAAGAGAAAGACAACTTGGCAGATGTATCTGAACAAATGATCGCACCACGCTTCAAGATAAAAACTTGTAGTTACACACGAGACGAGAACAACAATTGTACGCTAAAATGCAGAACCCTACCTTACGGCACTTAGACATCAAATCAGACTATTATGCATACTTTCCGAACACGGTCTCTTCCTTCATACGAATCTGATACTCTCCTCCTGCTACTGTAGATTGATCATCTACAACGGTTTCTACGGCACGCAACCGGCTGTGCGCACGCGTAGCAGTACGAGTCGAAGTTGCTGGAACACTTGGGGGAATTCTGTCGTTCTATACCTGTTTCCTCCCGCAGCCTCCGTTTACAGAGGTCGAACCAACGTTCCCAGGATTCTGTCTTCAGTTCTCATGTCCACCTTTGGTTAGACAGAAACATGGAGGTGCAAGTGCAATGGATAGTAACCGTTTCGGCCTAATACTAGTCCAAGAAAGAAAACTTGATTGTGACCCAAGCGGGAGTAAGAGAGTGAGGAGTCGCAACCCTCCCTGAGGACCGATGGGATCATGTGGAGGATGCCCACCTGAAGCGCAGAGTCTACTCTGGCCTCTTCCACGGAAGTGAGAAGGGTTTGGTGAGATAGTGTAGAGGGCAAAGCGTTAGGCGGGTGACCGAGCAGCGATCACTTCTCGCTCTGCGCAGTCAGGGGATAGTGTGCTTGAATGATTTCCAGCGATCATCCTCAGAGAGCAGGTTCTAACGACCACGCTCTGCCTTTTCCCGTACGATGTCACTTTGCTGCATCTGCCAACTGCCAAGGACAGAAACAAATTCAGTCACAGTAAAAAACGAGGCTTTGCTCCATTCCGTGCGCGTCCAGTTACAACCGTTCATATAGACATACTTCTGTCCCGTGAAGAAACAAAGTAAACTGAAGACTATCAATCACCTACTGAAGACAAGACATGTCATATTATGTCTGGAAGTGTACATGCATGATGTGCGTTATTCTGGACTGGTCCACGAATGCTTGCATACGCTGGCTTACCGAAGTCTTATTGGGGAGAAGCTTTGGTCACAGCGTGCTACATCCTCAACCGTACTCCCACGAAGGCATTGCCTACTGATGCTACTCTTTATCAGGTGTGGACGGGCAGAACAACCTGATGTGTCTCATCTCAGGATATTCGGATGTATATATGTACTAGTTCCTATTACAACTAGTCGTAAGAAACTTGATTCCAGGAGTGAAAGATGTATTTTTCTTGGCTTAGCCCACTTCTGAATATATGCCCCGGCCCAAGCACGTTGCAGTTCTCAGAGTTTTACATGGTCTTGGATTTGCTTGCAATCGACATCCATCAGGTCAGCGCACAAGTTACCTCTTCGCCGGCCATCCCTGAGTCAGTACTAGTGCCTGAAGTAATAGTGGTTTTCCCACAATCTTCGCAAAACAAGGTGAAAGCACCGATAGACCATCACACCTCTGGAACAAATGATCTTCTGAATCAGCTTTTCTGTTTGTTTCCTAATTAGCTCAGAGGACAGGGCTGTATATTTGAAGAAGAACTCCCATATCCCTGACCTTACTGAGCATGTAAAGCTATGGGAGCCGTTCTTCGAGCTCTGTCGGTCGACACGTCAACAGCACCAACTTGAAGATTTCTTTCACTGGCAGCAGGAAGATGGAGCTTTTCGTTATCGACCTACGTCCTTGACCGTTTAATCCTCCACCGGCAACAGAATCGGCCATTCCTCGAAGAATCTTTTGTTGTCAAAAGACTGGCCATAGTCGACCATTTTCTGGACTCGACTGACTATAATCAATTATTTTTGCTCTCTTCAAGCAGCGTATAAACCAGAACTAGCTCGAGCTTGCAAACACTCTTGAATTTGAGGTAGCAGAAGAAAGTTAACGTTGTACACGGTGCTAATTTAAATTAATCTCCACCGGCTGCAGATCGATGACCCTCCCATAAGTTTACTGTCGATCGGCAGTTTCAGAAAGCTAGTCCATACGACTGTTTCATGATCACCTTCTTTAAACCCCCAATATAGTTATAAGAGCATCAAAAGGAAAGCTCCCCATTACTTGAGGTTGACTAAAATATTCTTCTCTTTTGTCCCCAAAACCATATAAACTTCATTTCTAGATTCTCAATCAATGCTAAGTAGTTTGTTAAGAAATTAATTCCAAAGTGTAGCGTTACTGGATCCGCGGAGCTTTGATTTACGTCCATGTTTCATATATATATATCATCTATCCCGAGACTCGTGTGAAAGTATCACCAGAAACATGTACAGTTTATGCTTAACCGTTAAATTTACTACCCCTTTGAACCTTCAAAATGAGGTTTTCTGGGTTACCAGGAGCACTTACAGTCATACCGGGGCGGGGTTTCACTGGAACACTTAATTACTGTGCAGCACTTTGCATGGCGACCCATTATACGATTAATTATCTTATAAAAATTATAGCTTTCCTGTAAAAGTCCATCCGGTGCGCACATTGATTTCAGAGACAGCGCAAGTGAAATAATTTCTTATAATATCATCAGCTAGGCCTCCCCCTATCCTGAAAGTTGCTGCGCTAATCAGATAGAGACAGCAACTTATTACAATCTAACTAATATTGCATATCTGAGCCAAAATAAAAGATTCTCTAACGTTAAGAAAGAAAAGTCCGTAGTTTGTCAAAGGACAGTTTTGTCTCTATCGTTTAGGGTGGTGTCTTTGGAGCGCGGTAAGTATTTGATTTTTAATTTTCTAAAAATTATAATAAATTCTCTATTTGTTCTCTATTCTCTTATAATCTCACTTAACTTACCTCAGGTGTAACATTCGTACGATTTGAATAAACGAATCAGTTAGAGACTACCGCAGTAGTAACACTCTTCGGGGTGAATCTTTTTCAAAAGTTCTAGCTTTCACACGCACTAATATATTGGTATATGGGACTATAATATGCACTAGAAACAGTTAAACCATAAGTCTGCTTCTGTGATGCAGGAATCAGCTGGTCATTCCAGTCGTGTTCTTGTAAAGAAACTATTGGCTTTGCTACTTCTGCTCTATGGATATTTTCCTGGAAATGATTCTCAGTTAAAAATGTTCGTTTTGGGTGGAGGTATATTTGTGGAGAAAATGATAATCAGATATAAGAAGTGTATCTAGATATCGTTGTCGCTTTTAAAAAGCCACCATCTCTGTAGCAAATAATGCATATTCCGAATGCAGGATAGCGAGGGTGATCTCACTCCTGACTGGACAGCTGGCACAAAGAAAATGTCACTCTTTGTCTTGTAGTGTTATATACTTTGATCAATTATCGATACTTTTAGGTCAAGATCAATAACTGCATTATATAATAAGATGAAATCTTCAAATTATGACACAGAGTACAACTGTTAGTACTCTCTCGGGGGAAAAGGTGACAAAATATTTTAATTACCAAACAACAAATTAAAGTCTTCACTACATATCTTTGTTATACTTGCAATCATAATAATCAACCGCTTCGGAAACGAAATTCATTGAAATTTTATGCTTGAATAATGTTGTTGAGTCCATGTAAACTCAAGACTATAGTCTTATATATATGTGCTTGCATTTGTTTTATTTGTTAAGAAAAGTAAAATAATGCCTAAACATTCAACTTCGAGATCTGCATTCATGAGTGATAAACTAGATACTGCAGTGAGTACGTATATCTTAACTCATCTCAATAAGACTAACTGACTAATTATTGCTAACACTAGAACTACAATATAAAATCTTGGCATATATAGCGGTTTTCATTGTTCCGTGAGATGTTGATCGCCCCATCACTCCATGTGGCGATAAGCCCTCCACTTCTTACTTTTTTCCACTCTTTCTGAAAAATCTCTTACAATTCACGCCTAAAAGTATTAACTTTTCTTCATTTTTAATTTTATTGTCTATTTTTTCATATATTTTGTGCATCTCTATTTCATGAAAAGTTGTCAGAAGTTACCTTACAGAGTAGAGTGTGTACTTAAATAAGAGATGTTATGTAAGAGTTTTCAACGGAAACTGTGAAATTGAATTGAAAAAACTTTACTTCCTTTGCTTTTCTGCAGTAAGCCCTCGGATGCCTCAAGGGTGGCAGAGCATCCATGGCCTAAGCACCGGCGGCAGAGCCTTCCTCTGCACACAAAACGATGAATTATCAAGAGCAAGAGCTGCCAAATACTTCCTTATGTCTTTTCATCCACCTTGCACTATTATCACTAATTGATTACGGTGATTTGGCTTGAGCCAACGTCTCATATTCTCAATTTCACGAGGCCAAAGAGGAGAATTAAACTTTTTTCATCAGAGTTCTAATTACATAAAAGGAGGAATAAGACATGGGATCTCTATCGCCACACTGAGTTATGTCTCACTAGCGTCCTTTTCATACAGTCACAAGGAGACATTAGATCAGAAATGCTTACACAAGACTCAAGAGTCAATACTTGGTAATCTATTGGAAATGCTTGAATGCGTTGTAATCTGTAGAATGTGGACAATGCTGCTCACAGTCAGTGTACAAGCTTTATCATATCAACAGTCCGCTAAAAGTTAGTGTGAGAGCTTTGCTTGCATCGAGTTCTCACAGAAACTATCGTGTGAAGCATGTTGCTTTAATAACTTAATGTTGGACATCCGACATTCGGCTGAGAGGTGGTGTCAGCTCTTAACGGATCACTATTGACTAGTACTCTTATCTTGCGATGATCACTCCGCAACTGGATGAATGTTTGAACAACATTACTTGAACTTTCAGATCAAACAATATGTTCTAACGTATTTGGTCCTTCAAACACTGTCACAGTTGTAGGAAACACACAGAAACTCTTCTCTATCTCAAGATACAGTCTGACCAGTAAAATAAGTCATTTAAGCTTTCCAAGGTTCAAAGATGAAACGATCACATTTTGAACTCATATTAGAAGAGTGATCCGTTACAACCCGGCTCAGTCTCTCAGCAATGCTTGAAATCACATTCCTAACGTACAAGGTCAAAGCTGCTTTCAGAGATCATGCTACATCTTGTAAGAATTCAAGCTCTTGTACAGAATCGACCCATTCAACAAACTAATCTGTTAGCGTACAGCTGCAATCAAGCTTAGAACTGCACACGATCAAACTTTCGGTAGCACTGTACGCATTCTGCAATCATTATGACACGCAACAGAGGTAAGGGAAACAAATCGCATCACAGAAGTCAAGATGATTTTATGGGAGCTTTCATTCTGCAGCATGGAAGCACCCTGAGTCTCCAGAAGACGAGAACAAGAGCAGAGAAAACCACGAAGGTTAACACGGAATACAAACCAGATGAGAGACTAGATAAACGAAGATAGTGAAAAGGTTCAAACCAGTTACATTGGTCTAAGTCCTCGTTGCTCCTTCATATCCACTAAGCTTTGGAAGTCGAGCAAAGACAATTTGGCTGTTTCCCAATTGCAGATAGTCAGTGAACTAAAATTGTCTGGTATGGATCATAACAAGATCTCCGAAAAGCAGAGGAGGAGATTGTGGACTACTACCACCAGCAGTACAAGATTGGTAAGTGAACCAGCAACAAAACCAGCATTTGCTCTAGATCTGATGATAGATTATGTTTTACAACATCCTGACTGACTTGTCTACATCTCTTGTTTTTCCCAATCAGCAGACGCCTCGAGAAAGAGACCGAATTCCACGACACAAAATTAACAGATCACTGTTTCATGATATTGTTCTCCAGAACACTAGTACTCTTAAAAAGGCAGACTGGATTCGAGACCATGCACAAGATCCAGCCTGCAGAGCCATCGGGACCGTCCACAACGAAGATGATTCTCGAGTCAGTATTCGAGATCATGCACAAGATCAGCCTGACACAAGTCGGGATCTAGACCGCCCAGAACGAAGATGATTCTCCAGTTAGTAATAATCCGGAGAATCGACCAATATCGCCTCTGTCCCAGCCACAGAGAGAGCAAAACTCCTCTGTTATGTATGATAACATACTCCTCCAAAAGTCGAGAATCTGGTCATCAGCTACTGCCAGTGCCAGATCGGTAAGTGACATAACCAAGAGGCACCCACAAGTGCTTCCTCTAATAATCATTAGCATTTCCGAGTAGCTAACTAACTGTTCTTTCTTTGTTCCTTTTCTCAGCAGACGCAAGAAGGAAGAAGAAATTGTGATGTCATCAGGATAACCCGCTACTGGGGAGGAATTTATGAAGTTTTTTGTTACTGTATCAATTTACATTACTAGTTTAGTTTACGGTATTAGTTTCCCTGTATCACTGAATGGTTTCTGTATTAGTTTTCCTGTATCACTGAATGGTTTCTGTATTAGTTTTCCTCTACCTGTTTTCCTCTAACAGTTTTAATGAATGGATGTAAGCGGGCTAGGGCAATAAGCATCCTTTCCTCACAGCAGATTAGTTCTAATGGGATGTTCGTGAAGTTTCTTCCGGCTCTGACATCAGCAGACACTTGGGGCTTATGAGTTTAAACCCTAATCCCGTTCACATTTATAAGGAGTGAGGATTGAGACTCCCTCCATAAATGCCCAGTGCTCGCATTTGCTTCAGTAGACTTGATGTTTATTTCCTGCTTTACCTCCGGGTATTACTTCGAAGTTAGAGTTTCTTTACTTGCTTCTGAGATGAGTTCATCCTAGCTTCTCCTGGACCAACTTCGTTGTGGACTTGTTTAGGCTAAAACATTGGATGCCATTGGATGTTGGAATGAGCACCACCTCCCGATATAGTTAACAAAACACAAGAGAAAACATCCTCGTCATTCATTTTTCTACGTACCACAACAATTTCGAACAGCTTGACTTCTGGTTTCCGACTAGGGTATGAATGTTTCTTGTATATGATAAGCAATGAAGTCTTTAGTTCTGTTTGTTCTTCTCTTGCAGAATTGACCTTGATCTGCTAATACTTGCATTTGTTCTCAACAGTAATATTCGATCTTCTCTCATTCTCACTTTCTGTACATGTTGCAGGTGCTCGGATAGCTGCAATGCCTGCAGGACAACAAGAAGACAGAATCATCCCAGAATGTTGAATATAGATAGAGTTTAGTGAGAAGTCTTTCTTCGAGAACAACTTGCAATTGGGCAAAGCAACGAGTTACTCACACCATATGTTGCACTCAACACTCTCTCTAAGTCTACAAAGGCTGAGAATTCAGAAAGTAGTATTCATTAAAGGCGGGTTCATTTCAGTACGTTCGGATGGAGGACTTGTCAACCAAGTAGAATCTTTGGGTGCAACTAACGGACAGGATAGCATGTACCTTGAAGTAGCTGAGGGAAAGTCTGACCAACTCTTGGGAAAGTCATAACCATCTATGTGCTTGACCTTTCCTCGACCTTTTGAAGGTCCGGCCCATGAATAGATTGTATACAACTCTAAACTGGAGTGCACTGCTGGGGAAGTTTCTCGTGAGAGTACTAGTTTACAAACAGTTGATACTGCAAAGACTGTAGAACCGAAGGCTGTTTCGAGACAGTTTGTCAACCGAAATTTTCGTTCCTCGATCAACGATACAAATTTGGTGAAGAGCTTCCAGACCAAGGTATAGCTATATCTAGATCTATTTCGCTTTACATTTCTCTGGGGATGTACTGTTGGCCTTTTAAGGAGTTTAGGTCCACAGTTGGGTATCGATGACCGTCTCTAGATCTCCTTTTGTCTCTCTGGATGTCCGTCTAGATCTGGAAGGAGTCAGGAACTTTCCCAGCTGACAAAATGTAATTTCAAACTGATACAGAATTCCAGACTTCACTTCATAGGAACCTGGCGAACTCGATATCCTGATTAGCTCTAGCCGGCAGGTTTTGAAAGGATAGAGGGTACCGTTGAAGAGTAAAGGTCGTGAAAAGACGGAGGCTAACTTAGCTCTATTCGGGAACCCATGAATCAGATTATTCATGGTCACTAGAGACATGGTTCGTAACTTACCTGTTATGATCAGAAAGTTGTCTTTCTCTTCGAGCACTAATCCCCGTAACATTAGGTGGAGAAGGAAGCTACCTAGCTATAAGTTGGCAAGAACTAACGCTGTTTAGGATCTAAGGTTCTGGAGGGGGATATTCCTTTGTATCTTCCATCTCCGCAGCCCTTTAATTTGAGTATAATTCAGCCAAAATCAGTATCTTCAGTAAAATTTACGGTGATAATCATGAAAGACTTGAAGCCAGTTACATGTATGCATGTAATACAACTTGCTTCAAGTCTTCCATCAACGTAGACTTTTACAACATCATGCATGGGTACGTACTAACGTACGTGCTCCATAATCTCCACGAAGGTATGTTAAGACTTGGAAGCTTAAGGATAAGGCTGCTCCGGTAGACAATGATAATGGACACAAACCATACAGTCCATTAAATGCAACAAGATCGCTTCTGCCCCAGCTAGACAGAGCTAGCTAGAGAACGAAGATCCTCTGATACGAATATCGATCATAACGCGCGTAGGTGATCTCCGAGAAGCCGAAAAGGAATTTATGCGCTACCGCCGGTACCAAATTGACAAGACAACAATGAAAATGAACCCAAAACTTGCTGGGATGATCATTTGCATTTTTCGGTATCCTGACGGGCCTGACTAGTATACAGCTCTTTCTTTCTTTTCCTTCAGCATCGCTTGCACATGAAGGAAGAGATGTGGTATCGCATTGCCCCTATCCATGACCAGACGTAAAGTAAACAGAACTGAACCGAGCCAGGGTGCCGTTCTCCGGGATCCATGCCAATTGCACATGTACAGTCTACCAATCAGACTGCGTAAGACGAGCCTGCAAAGTAGTTCCCTTGTCATCGATAGTCTGCAAAAAGTGAGCAATATCGTGATCGCTTGTGCCCCAGCCAGACGTGGAACAAAACTACGGTGCTAAAGGTCGCATTAATGCTACGTATCAGTGATCACGTACCCAATCCCAGAAAAGCCGGTCATGTCACGGAAAAGCTCGAGAACTTAGCTTGAATGCGTTGTAATCTGTAGAAAGAGGACAATGCTGCTGACAGTTATTGTACAAGCTTGATCATATCAGCAGTCCTCTAAAAGTTAGTTTGAGAGCTTTGCTTGCATCGAGTTCTCACAGAAGCTATGTGAAGCATGCAGCTTTAATAACTTAATGTTGGGAATCCGACATTCGGCTGAGAGACGGAGGCGGCTCGTAACGGATCACTAGTGACCCGTACTCCTATTAGCAATGATCACTCCTCAACTGGATGAACGTTGGACAACATTACTTGGTTCATTGGTTCAGACTGAAGTTGGAGGGTTCAGTACGTTCGGATGGTGGGCTTGTCTACCAAGTGAAATCTTTGGGTGGAATTGATGGAGGTGATAGCGTGTTCTTTGAAGGAGCTGAGGGAGAAATTCTTACCATCTATGTGCTTTGACCTTTCCTCTACTTTGGAACGTCAGGCCCAGGAATAGATTATAAACGAGTCTAAAATGGATTACACTGCTGGGGAAGTTTCTCGTGATAGCATGGTTTACCAATTGAAGAGGACGTTAGCGGAAGCTTTGCAGCGGAGAGTCGAGTCGCTTTCATCGTCTGTTAGGAGAGATGGTACATCAGTAACTCATGGGAACTCGTGCCTCTTTACTTGAGGAGGTTGCACAGTTAGCTAGAAATAGCTATTTTCTCGAGATTTTTCTTTCTCCGCCTTCTGTTTGGTGGTCCTCGTATTGTATCCCAAGGTAAAGTTTTTCCACTTGTTTCGTGAGCTATTTCCAGTTTCCTTTTTTATTTTCTAAATGGATCCACTAAGGACTCAGAGTTAACTCTAATCATAATAACTGCGGTCGTGCCGCTCTGCATGAACCGGTTTGCACGACGAATTCACAAATAACGATATACAACTATTCTAATAGTAATATATCGGCAAGGCAATAATAATATTGGTAAAGTTAACATGTAGCCTAGGGACGAGGACTGAGAAACTCTTATTCTTATATTCGTCACGAGTGGGACATGGGAATATTCGCACGACCGTCAGCTGAAAGCTGGATCGAAACTTGAAAGGTAACCAGCTCCACAAACATCAAGCACTAGAACCAACTTTTCTCCAGGAATGGCTGATTCACCACTTGTATTCACCTGCAGCTACTAATCACCTCTTGCCAGCAGGGAAGTCACGAATCTGTTCCAGAAGAGTCAGCTACTTTGAGCTAGACATCAAAAGTCGTGTCAAGATATATCCAACACGTGTTTAGAAGGGAACTGGGACGAAGGACTTGAGGACTCGCGCCAATGACTCGGGAGTCTGGCTGAAGGATGCTTGTGAAACACGTCTAGGTCTGGAACAGCGGAGGCATCTGAAAGTCATCTGAGGGTGGGAAAGTGCTCAGAAAGGCGTGAAAACACCGTCGTATTCCGGAGGGAGTCAAAACTGTCAAGCGTGACCGGTTCAAGAACTTTTGACAAATAACGATATACAACTATTCTAATAGTAATATATCGGCAAGGCAGTAATAATATTGGTAAAGTTAACATGTAGCCTAGGGACGAGGACTGAGAAACTCTTATTCTTATATTCGTCACGAGTGGGACATGGGAATAGCGCACGACCGTCAGCTGGAAAGTTGGATCGAAACTTGAAAGGTAACCAGCTCCACAAACATCAAGCACTAGAACCAACTTTTCTCCAGGAAACTGGCTGATTCACCACTTGTATTTACCCTGTAGCTACTAATCACCTCTTGCCAGCAGGGAAGTCACGAATCTGTTCCAGAAGAGTCAGCTACTTTGAGCTAGACATCAAAAGTCGTGTCAAAATATATCCAGCACGTGTTTAGAAGGGAACTGGGACGAAGGACTTGAGGACTCGCGCCAGTGACTCGGGAGTCTGGCTGAAGGATGCTTACTCAACTGATCTGTTCCAGAAGCCTTTTTGTAACTTTTCTTTTTTGATCTGAAACACGTCTAGGTCTGGAACAACGGAGGCATCTGAAGGTCATGTGAGGTGGGAAAGTGCTCAGAAAGGCGTGAATTTGGCCAGTGTATGTCAGCTACACGACCGGGTTATTGCCATGAGGCGCGACCAAATTAGAGTGAGAAGGTTATGGGTATCACCAAGAAATTTAAGTTCTGGTCAAGTAAATTATCCCGTTTCGGATATGCACTGGATTCCTGGGAGTTGGAGGAAGTGGATGGAAGAGAATCAAACGCAGAGAAAACAGAGTAAAAGTAGAGAACCCGGAAAGCAGAAGAACAGTGCTTTCCGGTAGTGACCACATAGACCACATAAAAGATTGCTATTACTCTGGTTTTGGATTATAAGATTCAGAAGGCTCCAATTGCGCTTCCAGAACTCCTCACGTAGAGCACGCTGATAGGAGGAGCCTCCTGTTCCACAACTTCCATTTGGATTTCTGTTACATCAGCTGGATATCACTTACCAAAAAGCAGTTCCTACGGATCTATCAACCAGTAACTTCTGAAGTTATGAGCGGGGTTCCCTGCCTCGAGGCAATGGTATGCATCATTCCTGCATGGCCTCGAATCTCAACGCACAGCGGCGAGATACAGATTTCGTCGAAAGTCGGAACTAGCATCAAGTCATCTCTCCGCCGTGGGGATTTTATAACTGCTAGAATCATCTGGTATCATTCAGTTCTGAGGAGTTGTTGTTCGCTTCCTTGTTATGTTTTACGGCTGCATCTCTTTCATGGTAAGGGCCTCCCTTTTTACGGGTGTTGTTCTCTTGATCCTCTTTGGGTAAGCGTCCTGATTGAGTCAAGAAGCAAGTCCATGAGCAACTGGCCCGAGCAACTCTCGAGGCAGTGGTATGCATCATTCCTGCATGGCCTCGAATCTCAACGCACAGCGGCGAGATACAGATTTCGTCGAAAGTCGGAACTAGCATCAAGTCATCTCTCCGCCGTGGGGAGTTTATAACTGCTAGAATCATCTGGTATCATTCAGTTCTGAGGAGTTGTTGTTCGCTTCCTTGTTATGTTTTACGGCTGCATCTCTTTCATGATAAGGGCCTCCCTTTTTACGGGTGTTGTTCTCTTGATCCTCTTTAGGAAAGCGTCCTGATTGAATCAGAGAAGCAAGTGCATGAGCAACTGGCCCGAGCAACTTGCGAGTTGAGGAGTCGACTGTAGCGACTTTGTGAAGTCGTGGAAGTTTCAGCGAATTCCTGTGAAGTCTTCTTCTCAGCTGTAATCAGTCAGAGTTCGTAGAGCTCCTTCTGGCGAGACAGGATTGACAAAAGGCGAGTACAAATTTCCTGTTTGTACATTCATGCTGGCGATTGCCGCCATTCTTGCAGCTGGTCGAGCCTCGCCGTTCTGAGTATTTACAAGCACGTAATCGGCTGCTTGTGTACTAAAGTTCGAGAATGGCAAAGAGGATTAAGGCCGAGAGGAAGAGGATTGAGGCCGAGAGGAAGAGGATTGATGCCGAGTGGATTGATGCCTTCGGGGAGGAAACTGGGTACCAATTAATGACTCTTCTAAGACAAGAACCTCGTCTGTTGACCATCAAGTATTGTGGCTGCAATGTATTGCACTTGGCTATGAGACACAATTGGTATAGCTTAGTTCTAGAAATCTTGCGAAAGTTCAAACATCTCTACAAGGATGCGTCTTTCCTCTATCGAGGATTTTCATCACGGTCGGAGGTTCAAAATCATAGGGAGGATACTGAAGACTTTCAGTCGAGCTCTACAGTTGATTCTCAGGCTACGACAGGTGACCTTCATAGTAAGGACGTCTGTGGCCTTGACTTGGCTAGCTTCAGGGACCTCCTCGAGGCAAAGGAGGGTGGTGGTGAAACTTTATCACGTGGTAAAGGTGCGAAGTGGAAATATGAAAGCGGTTTAGATGTTTTTGCGATGGCAGTGATCCAAGGGGATGCAGCTATCAATACACTTCTCGCGGAAGCAGTTCTGCAGGTTGATGGCCTGTTTGATCACCCTCATCCTTATAAAGATGTCGTTCGTTTCATCGGAGAAGAACCGGAAGAAACGGGAAAGTCGAATTCTTCGCCTGATCGCCATGGAGGGGAATCGGAAGAAACGGGAGAGTCGAATTCTTCGCCTGATCGCCACGGAGAAGAACTGGAAGAAACGGGAGAGTCGAATTCTTCGCCTGATCGCCATAAAGAAGAAAGAAAACTGCTGCGCGAGATCATTGAAGCGTGTTTTCCCGTCCCCCATCGGATAGACGTGAGAATTGATCATGAGTTCGAAACGATCAGTAAGCAACCCCATGAACAGCAGACAGCGACAGATTCTCAGACCACTCCAGCTACTTCCGGCCCCAAGCAGCTGGAGCATCCGCTTGCGGGTAAAATTGATCCTGAACTGATCCAAGAATGGGGGCTGACAAGTCGCTTTTTACCTCTAGAAGAGTTCCTTTTCCTCGCTTGTTTCTCTGTTCGTAATAGGATGTTAAAAGAAAAAACACGATACGAAATGTTTGAAGCCTATATGAAGTCGAGAAAAGGAAAATCTTTCAAGAAGTACCTCCTTGGAATCAAGGACACGCGAGGCTCCGCAGTGCATCACATGGTACGTTCAGGAGACAACCAATGGATTTGGGAGATGACTAGAGAAACGAATTACACCAATGGGTATGACGGTGCAGGAAGGACGTCGCTTTACATTGCATTGGCACTAGGCCACATGAGAACAGTAGCTCATTATGATTCTTTAAGAGAGCAAGCAAGGATAGTAACAGACAAAACAAGAATAGTAAATAGTTTGAAGGATATAAACAAAGAGTGTGGTCATTGGCAGTTTAAAGGGCGCATCTGGCAAGCAGATGTAGCGGCTGTGTCTGCCGTGAATCACTACTCGCCATATCCGGTCTTTCATAAACTCCCCACAAACGCCCTTCACGTCATCATCCGCAGTCCTCACCTTTCGGATGACGAACGGTCATGGTTAACATCTATGTGTTTGGAAGGTGTGCGCTCCATCGACCAAATCATCAAATGTCCTACGTTTCCTTACTCCAAGATGACTTGGCTCATGTGGGCGGCTTACATGGGTGATACGACAACTCTGGAGAGATTGGCCGACGTAAGTATTATCCATCTTTCTCTGAAGTTGATATCAGCAGTACTAGAAGTATTGTACGGCTTATTACTTCAATGAAAGAATTCAGTTTGTAGAGAACTAAATGCATTTCTCATCTGCTAAATTTTGCTCTCCGTACGGTAATTGTATATTTCATTGAGAGGATGTTCTCCGCTGATGCTACGATCTGCACATACAACATTTCAAACCAAGTTACGCTGCTCTCTCTTTTACGTCTCCGGCCCGGATTCCCTTCTACTTTAAAGCATACTAAACTTTCTATATTTTTATTTAATACGAAATTGAGGGAGATTTATAAAGTAAATGTTATTTTGAGTTCAAATGGAAGATTTTCATTAGTAAGAGGATTACACTGGTTAGAGAACTCTGATTTATTTGTTTTTGTTTAAATCAAGAAGACGATAATCATTCATTAATATGGGATTGTTGCATGGCGGAGAAGCTTTATTATAAACTCTATACTCTACCTCTTCTTGGATTATATTTTTCACGTAGAAACAACGAAACCATATCTTGCTCGAACATAGCTTTGAAGCATTCTCATCACAAAAATCTTTGAAATATCTCCTCGATTCTTCTCGCACAAACAGATATCGTTCTGTTCTATTCAAGAAGCTCTCTATTTCTATGGAAACTGCTGTAAGCATGGAGTTCTTAGATTGATACTGCATCATATGAGATGCTCCAGTTAAAAATAGTTGAAAAGTACCAGGAATATTTCCTTTGTAACGGTTAACATTCCTTCGAAGTTTAATAACTATATTTTATGTGCAGGATGACAAGATCTATGATCCTTCCAGACTCAACAACTTGTCCTTACGGCCTGAGGATTTCTGGATGACAGAGTACGATACTGTTCTTCATGCTGCTGCCGCGGCAGGACACCCTCACGCCATCAGAACCATTTTGGCAACTGGAAAGTTTGATCCCCTTGTTCAAGATGACAACGGTAATACTGCATTACATCTCGCCACCCACTTTCCAACTCCGCTCCAGTTTCCATACTCGTTGGCAGACCAGTTTCCATACTCGTTGGCAGACTTTTGTGAGATTCCTGATGGGCGTATTGGCACTTCATATCAAGTGGAGTCGTCCTTGTCTATTGAGGAGCGTAAAGACCTGTTACGAATCGGAGAAAGTAGAAGACAAGGCTGTATCAATTTGTTGCTTCAAGCAGGGATCGACATATGGCAGACCAATCTAGACAAAAAAATAGCAGATCCAGGCCCAAAAGCTTCGGCAGAGTACAGCACATGGTGGTACGACAAGATGTCAAAAGAGACTCAAGAAGCCAGAACAAGTTTAAATGCTGCAGCGAATGCTATATCTGTGACGGCAGCCCTCGTTGCCACTGCCTCGTACGGAGGTCCTCTGCAACCTCCTCTGGGATATGCTGTGCAGTCTGAAGATCTGATCGACAAAATGCAAGTGGGCGTTCTGTCCGTGCGGATTTTCATAGTGTGCAACACTTTGGCCTTCTATTTGGCTTTGGCGGCGATCTTGCTGTCTTTGACCCCATCGTTGCCCATGCCTCAAGAGTCTATTCTGGACGAGTTGAAGGTCATTCGGAGGACCGTGACTCTGGCAGTGGGACTTCTAATTCTGTCGATGGTTGCCATTCTCGTGGCTTTCGCGTCTGCTTCTATAGCCGTAATACCAGATGAAGGGTCTTGGAACCATGGAGGTCTCACAGTAAGCACCTTAGGCGTTGGAGGATCTATTTGTATACTGGTTTTAGTTTTGTGTCTCTTCCGCTTACTCAGGCTCGTCTTTCATAAAAGAACACGTGTGCGGAGATTTTACAACAAGTACGTGTGTATGTGATCATGAAGGGGGCAAAGCATACTAACAGTACCTACTTTTGGGGAAGTGACAGGTAAACGTGGATAATGCGGACTAAACGAGTAGGTGATATATCATAAAGAAAGAGTTGGTGTTGTCTAACCCCAGATTCAATTAAATTTCCAGTCCGATATTTTATATGGGGCTAAGGAATGGATTTTCTGTGTAATCGATAAATCTTCTTCTCGTTATTACTTATCAAGTGGGATTCAGTTGACGAGTTTCTCGAGATAGTGGTTCAGTCGATTCGGTGATCGATATCGCAAGATCTTACAAAAAGCAATAGCCTAAGGGATATATATATCAAAGCTCTACATTTGAACGTGACGAGTCTGACAGATTATTGCCGACAAGACAGTAATGTAGATTATCTTCTGGATAGATATTTTATGAGGTAGCTTTTCTACTGACGTTTCAGATTGTTTCAGTTGGAAATTCTCGTTTCGGATTTGAGTGCTTAAGCTTCTTTTACAGCACAGATGGGTGAAATTTTCCACTTTCTCTTTCCTCTGGAGAAAAGAGCATTTTCACCCATCTGTGCGCTCACCCACTTCACCCATCCTCCTTTGGCTGCCCGCGAACTGAATTTACCGTCTTTCGCTCTCTGCTCAAGAAATCCTCAAGCGCGCAAGATCAATTTGAGAAGACTTTGTTGGTTGCGCTCGCGGAAAGCTTGAACTTTGCCTAGTTTTTCCTTACTATAGGTGTTAAATTTTCTACCTACAGGCTCTTCATTCATGAATTTTGCTGAAAGGTTTGAATTCCGGAACCTTGGATTAGTTTTCAGTGAGCTCCTACAAGTACCACGTGCACAAGGCTAATATAACTTCAAAATATTCATCTGTTACTTTCCTTCTAGATCATTTCGATAACGTTAACAGTGCCGTACCTTCATATCATTGGTTGTGATAATACTGCAGATACTGGAGCTGTCAGGCAATGCATGCAGGGATAACAAAAAGACAAGAATCATCCCGAGGCATATACAGGGAGCTGGAAAAGCTTCTGGCAGATGTAACTATATCACAAAGCGGTGTCTTGCCCAATATCCGTCCAATTCTCTTACCGAAGAAAACCGCAACGAAGAATTCGAAGCTGGAGAGGGATGAACTTACCCCGGAATACGACGAAACCAAGGAGAATCAACCTTCAAAGAAATCCCAAAAAGGGCAAGCGGGGAGATAAGAATCCAGACACCAAGTCGAGCTGGAGTGCAGATAAAAGATTTTGAAAGTGGCAACCCTTCTCATGCCACTTACGATTTTAGCTTCTGCATTGTACTGTTATAGCGGCACTTTTCACAGATGTCAATGATGAGATGCACGTAAGAAAGCAGACACAATATTATCACAATCGCGATCACAAACCTTCAAGCCATCATGATCACGGCGTGCACATTATCAGGTGAAGTTAGAGCAGACAGTTTGGCACCTGCAAGGGAATGGTTGATCAGATGAAGAGTAGAAATATTGATTCTCTAGTTCATAGTAATCCATAGGTTACGCTCAGTAGCTGCTCTTAATCTCGGTTCAACTTGGTGAAATTTCAAAGCTCTGAGCTAAGCCTTGAACACTTTACTGACTTAGTACACTACGGTAGTCTGCTATGTCCACAATCTAGAGATCTATTACTAGCTAGTCAAAGGACTCCATCATTACACCTTGAGGTATATCAAGGTGGTGATGATAATTAGCATTCTGATCCATGATGCGATCGTAAAGAACAACTGAAACACCGAGTAATTATGTGACATATTAGTAACACATGTGTTGATTATCACTCAGAACCACGTACAGTCTCAAGCTCCTTTTTCTTTTGTTTTACAAAAACCACAGATAGATTAAAAAGCTGTTAATCGCCACAAAGATACAACGAGGACCGAAGGTAGAGCCCATGCTTCGCTGCTCGTCCACGGAGAGCATGTGTAAGAGAAATGAGAGGGGAACTAACGAACAAGTTAGGAGCCTAATCGAACCTAGATGGCTGCCTCAACAGGCTGGGCGCAGGGACACGTTGGTGGATCGAATATTAGGGACGACAATTTTCGATCCCACTACCACAGCCCCCGAGAGTGTGTCTCTAGGCGGTCTTTTTGGGCAGCAGGAGGGCCTCGCCAGAGTTGGGGAGTCCCCTCGGCTACCGCCTCTAGGAAGGACCTTACGGCCCATAACCAACTCCTCTGCAGACGCTTCGCGCAGCGAAAAATTATTTTAAACAGCTTTTACAACTGTTATTCGAGTGCATAGTCGTTCCCAACTATGGGTCTTGTGTACCCCACCTCGTACATCAGTTCTTGATTCGGTTTTGTTTTGACAAATCAGCTTTTGCTGACCATAGGTGGTGTTTTCTGGCCCCAAGGTCCGGAGAACCTGGCACTTTCCTAGCCACAGGGACATTTGCATTGTCTAATGTCCTTGCTGTTTTCTTCCCAAGTGCGAAGAAGTTGTGCGCCACTCCATTTTCATGTAGGTCGTGAGAGCCTCCCAGATATGGAGTTTGTTTTAGCCCGGTGGCCAGTTCTGCTGTATGAAAATGGTTGCGTTGCGTGCTTCCCAGATTGTACAGATTGCAGTTCCGATTGTAGTTCTACCAGGTTTGGAAATTTTTGCATTTCGCTGTACCACATACACTTTTAACTAATCAAGCTAATTTGTTCTCAAACAAAATGCCTACAAAGTATTCCCTTGTTTTCTAGATCCAGACCCACGGTGCATGGGAAATCCAGTGGTATGCATAATATACTTGGAAGATCGACTTCTGGGATCAGGAAAATAGATTAGTGTTAAAAGAAAATCCTTTACCAAGTTGATAAGAAATATCAAAGTATTTGATAAATATTAACTTTTACTTCAACTTGGAAACGCAGGAATCCAGATACAAACCATAAGAAGAGAATGGACAAATTTACTCTCGAAAGTATATATATGTGAGCTACTGATCACCACCCAATCACATCTAGATTTAATTTATTACCTAACTTTTCACTTAGGAAAGATTAGGTAATAAATTAAAACCTTTGCATATTTGTCCCCTCCATCAAGAGGAGGTGAATAATATGCAGAAAACGTTAGATTTTTATATCTTCAAACTTGGTCGGCCTGGACCGGCCACAGAGTTCTAGGCCGTCCTCGTGACTTCTGTAAGCAAAATAAAGGTTGAATTTGAATCGTGACAAGGGCACTTAGGGTCTGTTTCCAGGGCAATTTTTGGGTTGGGTTCTCGATCGTACTGACTTTCGTCCCAAAACCATGCGGCGCTAATTAGGCTTTAGTATCAGTAAACCTAGACAAAGTTTCTCCTCCCGGGAAGTATTAAGAAGGTAACCTTCTTAATGGCCGGCCACACTAAACTATCCGGCAAGCAGTCGTTACTTTAGCTTGGTGGGCGGGAAAGTTCGTAAATCGTCTTTTGTCACTGTATATGTGGCGTATATGCATGCTGGATTAACTTCTGATAACTTTTGCTTGTGTATTGTTATCGAGGAAATATATAAATGTTAAAATATATAAACTAAATAATAAATTATATAAAATATATATACCAAGTAGGTGTAAATAATTAAAATATTTTATAAATATTATCTGTTATTCAATGCCTGAGAACCTGAGGAGAACAAGAGATAAATCATAAGTCTTGGATCGTCTTCAGAAGGTACAAGTTCGAGAAACTATACTCATCAATACATTAATTTTCTTCGAGTTTAATTTAATACCTAATCCTCCTAGAAGAGTTAAGTATTAAATTAAAAGTCTAGATAATTACCTCCTCCATTTTTTCTATAAGTTGGAGGAAGTGAATATACACACTCCCCAAAATATGTTGCATCCTGGTAAACTTTTATGTTATTTTTACATGAATAAAAATAAAACATATGGAATATGTTTTTCCCTTGAGTTTATATGGTTTCAAAGCAAACTGGAAACCGGATCGTCCAAGGCTGTGTTAAGTGTTCGGGTGGAGATGCTATTAGGGGTATCAAAGTTAAGGAACTTCTGAAATATTCAAAATCCGCGGAAGTGAGTTACGGCTTCGGCAAGACTGTGGCCAGTGTTTCATGCGGACATCTCCTGAGGTACCTGCAGAAAAACGCCGCGGGTGTTTTCTTAACGGCTATTCAGTGGTTTCGTCCGCTTTCTTTTGTAATAGATTCTCTGCTGCTCAGAGTCATTATCTTGAGTGTACAAATGAAAATTAATCAGTGATAAAATCTTGATTTTCGGTCACAAGCGCGACCCAGAATGAGTTGCGGTTATATAAAAACTTACTTGTGATAATTTCACGGTCAGTTATCTCTTTGCCGTTGAAAAATCTTTCCTCTGAACTTTGACACCCCCTATTAGTTCTTCTCACAATAAGAAGTAACTGATTGTTACGAACAAAATGAGAAAGTTACGAAGAAAAACCAGACTCAGTAGTATAATACGTATTCACCTGTAAGGGTGAAGACGTATTACTACGGATGAATACGCAGAAGCATGCATATGTGTAATTCACCTCCTCCATGTTAGATGGAATAGGTATTAATGCATATTCCATTTATGATCAAAACTTTTTTCGTGGAATGGTTTGATTATAAATTAATATACATAAATAAATTTATTTCTATTCATTCATGGAGTGTCTTAAAACAATAAAGAGGACCATTCTGCATACTTGACTTATGGGTTTGATATCACAGCGATCATGTGTAACCAAGTTAACTAAATATGATTATAGATTTTTTATTTTTGTAACTTAAATTCAGTTATTTAAATTTGACAAGATAAATGTAGAAAAATTATTTTAATTATTCTCCTCTGTTTTCCGAACCTTTCGATCTTCTGAATTGCTCTCATACAAAATCAGTTTTGTAGTTTTTTTCTAACTTTATAGCCCAGTAGTGACATCCAATCCATTTTATTAGATTATCCCTGTTATCACGTTTGTTTTCTTATCGAATCATCTTTTCCAGAGCATTTTGGATGTATATTTAGTTATCTATTGGTTCATGAAAGGGTAGCTGCATTCGGCGGCAGAAAGCTTAACGGTGATCAAAGAATGCAAAAAGTAATGACACGCTACTTGCTTCGACCAAAAAGAATAAAAATTTATTTACTGGTTTTGCATGTGAGTTTCTCCAAACGAATACTCTAAAACTGCCTATGGAAACAGATCTGGAATGTCATTACCGGAGGATGATTATATATATTCGAACCAGAGGATAGAGGATTATATATATTCGGAAGAGAAGAATAGTGTGGTATATTGTGTGTATTTTTTTTGCATATTTTACTTCTTTTAATTTCAGAAGAGGAGAATATGCAAAGCATTTAATTTATCATCTAATCCTTCCAGCGGTAAGATTTAATGTTAAATTAAACTGTGGAGAAAAACTATATTATGATAGGACTGCATCCTGCACTTATTATGTTGTGCGTTGCATCTCACTTTCTTTGTGGATTTCCTTGAAAGATACGGAATGTACTCTAGAGTAAATAAAAAATATATATTTTTATTCTACTTTTATTCTAAAAGTATTAAATCTTTTCTCTATAACATTGATATAATTTCCATTAACATCTTTACTGCACCCACGTTATAATGTCCGGCCAAGTGACGTTTGTAGATTATTCGCGTTTCTTTTACATTTATCTTTTTGCTCCGCCCGGCCAAAATGCACTTTAAATGGTATTTATATATATGGAATGAACTCAAGGCCAGCAGAATTCAAGTTGTCTCAAGGAAACGATGGGAATGAGAATCTAGATTGACCCAAAGGGAACATTTCAGGAGTTTTATTCTCTGGCAGAAGGAAAGTACGTTAAAAGTTAAGAATATGCATCCTCTCAATTTCAAGATTTTTTGGAATTCCAAAAATTTCAGTATATCCAACCGAATTCGGTTTGGTCAAAAGTTAAATTCCACTGCGAGGTGGAGAAGCTCTGGATGGAAGAGACAAGCACTAGAAGCGGAGAAAATTTATTAATTTCTGTATTATCTCTGGCACAAAAAGAAAGAATTACAGTTTTATTGTGATGCAGACTCTGGTGTGGACTGTACGCTGTTAGTGCCTCTTGTATATACGGTTAGACTTGTTCGGTTTTTGTTATTGGTAAATCTACAATATTTTATTAAAAGATCTAAAGTAACTGATATAGATATTAAAATTATTTCTGAATATTAGATGATAACCCAACCAAGAATCATTGAACAGATGCAAACATATTTACATAACCCATACACCAAGAGCGCACCAACCCGCTCCCAAACTATAAGAACGGAAACTTAATACCATCTAAATCTAGATATAAAGTAACGTAAAATTTAATATTATTTCCTACGTAAGCCTTCTCGAGAGAAAGGTTCTTTAATAAATTAAGCATGCTACCTTCTTCCATCAGAAGATGGAAGAGGGGATATTATGCATCTTCGAATAATATATTCACATTTTCCTGATCAGTTTTGGTTTAAACCCAAAGGTTCTGAACTCTGAAGCATATGCAGCTGAGAACATCACACGCATTTCCTTTGTGCACTACTTGTCGCCTTCCTTCTTTTTGCAATAAACCATAGATAACATTAGATTGAGTTTCCTTATTTTCATGCCACTGTGCTCTCTACTGATATTGATAATAGCAAAAACCAAATACATCATCTGAATACTGCCCTAACATATGCAGTCACTGTGGAGATTTCTGGATGGTTACAACTATAATTTAATAGAGAACAAGAATTCTTTGTCGACAAGTATCTTCCTTCTTCAGCTCGATGTTCTTGTTAGAAAAATTAGCAGTCCCGTAATTACTTATCAGCGACATGTATAACAGTATTATCCTAAGTACCTAAACTAATCTTTTGCACACTGAATCTACATAATTCGCACATTATCTAATCATTCTCTAGAACACGTTCTCTCTTCAAATTGATTAGAGAAGATTATATTAATGAAAAACTTGTAAAACATCCCGTAGATTACGAGGATTGGATGACCACCCATAAAACTGCTCAGACTAACAAATAGCTAGTTTTAAAAGTACCAAATGCTCAGAGAAACCTCAACAAAATGTTGTTGTATTTTGCAACTTTTTGAATTTTATACTTGCTAGCAAATGATCCATCAACACTTAGTCTAGCATGTGTTACGCTCCTTTACTTATAAGTGTGGGGCATTTTCAGGTTTCAACTAATGTCTTCTTCTATTTCCAGACTACTTATTAATTTTCTATAAGTATATTACTTAGAATTATAATACTTATGATAATTAACCAAGAAATAACTTGATCAGTTTTGTTTGATAAGGCCACTTAACATTTTCTTTCTTGCTTGATTGGGTTCAATCCATATCAGCGCAAAACATTTCCGGATAGCAGGAGCACATGCTTGTTGATATAGTCCCAAGCTCTACTAGATCGATGGTTAATATTAGCCGGAGTGGTTAGAGTAGTTATAGTTAGTTAGAGGGTTAACCCACCATTAGAGTTTTTCTTGTACTCACCTCCACTATATATACATGGAGAGGCAAAGCCTCTCTCATCTCATTCCTATTTTATTTTCTTTGTCTATTCACTCTCTTCTTGGAGTGTCCTCGAAGTATCGATCTTTCTACATGATATCAGAGCTGTAGGGAGCGTGTGTCTCTTGCTGATGAGCAAGATGGAGTTCGTGCATGGAGGAGTACATGAGAGAGCAGCTGGAGTTGTGTCTGATGTCGATCACTATCTTGCTGATGCGTTCAGATGAGACGAAACTGTTTTTTTTGTCACCAGAAATTTTAAACGTGATTTCGGAGACCTAAATGATTTTTTCTCGTTGAAATTTGTCGACTAGTCTTATAAGGATTGTCTTGTTCAGAAGGTGCAAATTGTGTACTTGGTCAAGTTTTAGTCGATTTGGAGGTTACCCGCGGCCGATTTTCAGTTGGATCTTTTTCGATCAAAACGATACTTTGAGGGGTCTCACGTCTATTTCTAACCTCATTTGGTCCAGTTTTGATCTTTCTTGGTGTGTTCTTTTGACATTTTCGTCGTGTTTTGTACACCTACAGTTCACAGACATGTTCTTTCTTCATTCTCGCTGCAGGAGGAGTTCATGGAGTTGCCTTGTTGTGACTTGTGATAACTCTTGATCGCACTATCAAGGCGAGAATTTCCTGAGAAGGACGAAACCTTCTAGTTGTGATACGATCGTGAAGAGGAGAGCGTAAAACCACACACGAAATACGGATCGCAAAGAAGCACACAACCACGATTTTGATACGGTCAAGATAAAACACACGGCGTACAAGTAAATCTTCAACTCCAGATCATGCAGACTGTAAATCTCACGCTCAATTACTCAGAATATCAGAAAATTGCTCCTGTGAAGCACCAGCGTGTTCACCTAGAAGCTTCCCGTTTTCTATTCAGAAAGATGTGTGTACAAGTTTCTGATCTCCTCTCTACTCGTCTCTGTCCTCTTCTCTCAATCTCTCGATGTCAAAACTCTGATCAATCAGAAATCTCTCCAGACGTAACCTTTGTAAAGTCTTCTCCTAGCTCTTCGATTCTCTACTCGATAGTCTTTGTCTCTCAATCTCTCGACGTTAAAACTCTGATTAGTCAGAAATCTCTCCTGACGTAACCTCTGTAAAATCCTCTCCTAGCTCTTTGATTCTCTACTCGATAGTCTCTGCATGATAAACTCTACACTGCACAATCGATTGACAATGAACCTCTCCTCTGGAGTATTTCCTTTGGATTTTCCTCCACCCTACGTAACCTTCAGTGTCACATGACAGGGGTAAAAGTTGTCCTAAATAGATGGCAGCAGGAAAATAATTCACTAATAAAAAATCAACACTTAAGAAGACTAGTTCATAAGTCTTCGTAGGTTCATCTGTACGGATGGTCACCGATTTGGCCGAACAGTCAGCATTTGACACCTCCACCCAGAGTATCTCCACCACAGCTACGTCTGGCCACCAGAATTACCTCATTCTGACACGTAGAGTCCAAGTTACAGCTGTTGTCGTTCTCTGACCTCCTTAAACTTCAAAATGCCGTAAGTATCACCTCAAGTACCATTTTCACTTGATTTTTCAATGGCCGTACAGTTAGCATCTGAAACCTCCATCCAAAGAAACTCTACCACGGCTACCTCTGGCCACCGGAATCACCTTGTTCTGACACGTTGAGCCCGAGTTACAATTGTTGTCGTTTTCCGTCCCCCTTAAACTTCGAAATGCCTTAAGTATCACCTCAGGTTTCAGTTTCACTTGATTTTTTGACCCGAGTGAATAATATGACGAGATCTACCTACAAAAAATTTGATATCGACTTGGAGTATCTTTGATGCCATCTCGCTACCCCTGGAGTTAGAAGGCCACAACCAAATTTGTATTAGTGACTTCTACAACTCGAAGACGAGCTTAGTCCTCTAGCCTAAGGTCCATTTCAAAATCCGGTGGTAAACTCCCTCTAGCATCTAGACCAAGTGACTACACTAGTGCAGGGATAGAAAGAGAAATCTCACATTCATGGTATGTTTGAGGGACATCTAGTGTCCCGTCCCTAGGCAACTTGGTTCCCCTTATAATTTCCCGAAGGGGCCAGCCTACTCCAAGCCGGTTGTGAGTTTGAGGAGATTTGATTCCGAGACCTCCTCCCTACAGGTTTGCTCAGTTACACCACGGAAGCTGATCTGGTTCTAGAGACCAGTTTCTAAACTTATATGCTAATCAAGTGTGGTATTTTATCTTTCCTTCACTAACACGAAGTGCCATAACTTACTCTAGACATGGTCTTTGTGTGCATTTCGAAATGCAAACAAATACTACATACTACAATCAACATGACAAAAATCTAAAACATATTTTTCAAACTCACTCAGATTTATGATAAATGTCTCGGTATCAGAAATCTTGTGGAAGAACTCCAAGTAACTTTTTGCCTGTAACTTCGTTTATAACTTTTGAATATACCACGATGATCAGCGTGACGAGACTTACGCCATGGTATTTTCAGATTTTTGAATGCTCACTTCCTCCCGGATCGACTTCTCATAGATCTTAACTTCATCAGAGAGACTAATTTCTAACTGAGAGGTGAATTATTCACTATGTGAAATGATTCACATCACGACAGCGCGGTGTGGGCGGACGAGTTTCGTGAAGGTTCTATGAGGTTTTTGGCGTACATAACAGAGCAATTTCAACATTACAGCTATGACGAAGTTCGTGTCTTTGATCACTGGAGAGAAGCTCGACAATAACAACTACAAAGTGTGGACGTTCCGGATGATGACTTTCCTGCAGGGGCAAGATCTATGAGATCTTATCATTGAGGAGGAGAAGACGATTTGATCTGAAATTCAAGGAGTGGAAGAAGCGCTCTACATCGCGTTGACAGTTTCAGCATCGATGATCGGTCACATTCAAGATTACGATATGCCTAAGAAAGCTTAGGATGCACTCGCGCGTCTGTTTCAATCTTGAACAGAGGCACAGAAGCTGCAATTGCTGCAGCAGTTCAACACCGTGAAGAAGAGATCGATGTGCATCAACGACTTGAATCATGTCAAGGAGCTCACGGATAAGCTATCTTCTGTCAAAGTCGAGATTGATCTAACAGTCTTGATCAGAGTCACATTGCAGGAGTTCATAACATCGATTTCAACCATAGAACCCCTTCCGCGGTTTGATGAACTTCTTCTTATGATGTTAGGAGGGGAGGTGCGCCTACTAGGAAGTTCTACTTCGACGGGCCAGCAAGAATCTGTCTATTTTGCAGATTCTGGAGGATCTCGAGGTAGGAGTCGTGAAAAAGATACTGGACGTGAACGGGATCACGGACAACAACAGCGGTCGCAGCAGAACCAGCAAAACCAGCAACAGTCTGGTTCTTCCAACAACCAGAGACGAGCGCATGGTTCCTGCAACTACTGCAAGAAGCAAGGCCACAATGCGAATCAGGACTATAAGAAGCAGAAGGAACAAATGCACCAATACGACAACAACCCCCAACAAGATAAAAGCAACCAGCAAGGCTATGCATCCATTGAGCAAGTCTATTCGGAGCAGTTGCTGATTACAACGCATCAGAGTTATGACGGCTTTCGAGCCACAGACTGACTGGGTGATCGACTCCATCGTCATCAATCACATGACTCCTCATCGGGAGTGATTCAGTACACTCGAGCTTGTGGAGACTCCACAGTTTATGGTGACAAGAGATGACACCAAGCACAAGATCCAGCACAATGATAACATTCTACTTGACATTCCTGCTTCAACGTTTACTGATATACGGAATGTCTTACATGTACCCACGTTGACTAGAAACCTGCTACTAGTAGGATACTTGATAGAGCAAGGTCTGCAAGTGCGTTTCAATAAAGATGGATGCTTTATTGAAGATTCAAACAACACTGTCATAGCTCGAGGTAGCAAGAGTGGTAGGTTGTTTAAACTAGATGCATCTGCGCCTAAGTTACAGGCTGCCATGTATGGATAGAGTGGTCCAGTAATGTCTGATATTGACATCTGGCACAAGCAAATTGGGCACATGAACGTTTAGAGACTGAAAAGCCTTCTGAGTTCTGACCTAATTACAAGTCTGCTAGTGAGCCCACTGGAGTCTGTGCAAGATGTCATTTCGGCAAGCAAGCTAGACAACCCTTTAATGGATCAAGTAGAAGAGCGAACAAGCTTCTAGAGCTTGTTCACACTGATGTATGGACTGCTTCTCAGCCAAGTACGATCGGTTTTTAGTACTTCGTGTCGCTCATTGATGATCATTCGCTAGCAGAATGATCATCTATCTCTGTTTGAGATCTGATGGAGGAGGCGAGTTTCTTTCTGGAGAGTTCAATGCATATCTACGTATTCGTAATGTGAATTATTCACATAGTGAATAATTCACCTCTCAGTTAGAAGTTAGTCTCTCTGAGTGAAGTTAAGACCTCAGGGAAGTTGATTCTGGAGGAAATGAGCATTCGAAAATCTGAAAACACCACGGCGTAGGTCTTGTCGTGCTGATCATCGTGGTATGTTCAAAAGTTACAAACGGAGTTACAGGCGAAAAGTTACTTGAGGTTCTTCTACAAGATTTCTGATACCGGGAAATTTACCATAAATCTGAGTGAGTTCGAAAAATACTTTTTAGATTTTTCTCATGTAGATTGTAGTATGTAGTATTTTTTTAAAATTCGAAATGTACAAAAAGAGCATTTCTAGAGAAAATTATGGCACTTCGTGTTAGCAAAGGAAAGACAAAATACCGCACCTTTCTAGCATATTAGCTTAGAAACTGGTCTTCAAAACCAATTGTGAGATCAGCTTCTGTGGTGTAGCTGAGAAACTTGTAGGGAGGAGGTCTCCGGATCAAATCCCTTCAGACTCACAACTGGCTTGGAGTAGGCTGGCCCCTTCGGGGGAATATGAGTGGCACCAAGTTGCCTAGGGCGGGACACTAGATGTCCCTTAAACGTACCGTGAATTCAGGACGCCTCCGTCTACCCCTGCACTAGTGCAGTCACCTAGTGTGGATGCTAGAGAGAGATTACCATCGGGTTTCGAAATGGACCTCTCACCTTCGAGTTGTCGGGGTAATTAGTACGAATTCGGTTGCGGCCCTCTAAGTCTTGGGGTAGCGAGATGGCATCAAAGATACTCCGAGTCGGTACCAATTCTTTTGTAGAAAAATGAAGAGCTCGACATATTATTCACTTGGGTCGAAAAATCAAGTGAAACTGATACCTGAGGCAATACTTACGGCATTTCGAAGTTTAAAGGGGAGGGAAAAAACCGACAATGGTGATAACTCGGACTCCACGTGTCAGAACGAGGTGATTCCGGTGGTCAGAGGTAGCCGTGGTGGAGTTACTTCGAGTGGAGGTGTCAAGTGCTGACTGTACAGTCAAGTCGGTGACCGTCCGTACAGATGAACCTACGAAGCTTAGTGAATTAGTCTTCTTACGTGTAGATTTATTATCAGTAATTTATTTTTCTGCTGCCATCTGTTTAGGGCATCTTTTACCCCTGCCAGGTGACACTGTAGGTTACGTAGGGTGGAGGAAAACCCAAAGGGGGTACTCCGGAGGGAGAGCGTTCTCAGTCCATTATCGAATTAACACAGATTGTTGATCATCGAGCAGTGTAGAGTTTACCGTGCGGAGACTATCGAGTAGAGAAAAACAGTAGAGCTGAGGAGAGAAAATTTTACAAAGATTACGCCCGAAGATATTTTCTGACGGATCAGAGTTTTGACATCGAGAGATTGAGTTTAGTAGACAGAATCGAGTAGAGAGGAGACCTACAACTTATACGCATACTTTTCTGAAAAGAAAACGAGAAGCTTCTAGGTGAACGCGCTGGTGCTTCACAGGAGCAGTTTTCTGATATTCTGAGTCCTTGAGCGTGAGCTTTTCAATCTGCATGATCCGGAGTTGAAGATCTACTTGCACGCCGTGTGTTTTATCTTGGCCAGATCGAAATCGTGGTGGTGTGTTCTCTTGCGATCCGTATTTCGTGTGTGATTTTCGCCCTCCTCTTCACGATCATATCACAGCTAGAAGGTTCCGCCCTTCTCAGGAAACTCTCGCCTCGACATACAATCTGGTGCTTCCACTGAGAGGCTTCTTGGGGTGATTGATCGTGAAGTTGAGTTCTAAGACGAAGAAGAAGATGGATCGAAAGAGCAGAAGCGCTGCTGCTGCTACTTCTACGGCTGCTGCATCTACGTCTACTGCAGCACCTTCTATAGCACCTACGACTGCAGCGACATCTGCATCTGGTCTCGATACAGCTGAGATCTTGAAGACGCTTGCTGCCCTGGTCCAACAGCATCCGATCGTTGGAGGGGGTGAGTTGAAATCTACCAAAGCTTTGCAAGCGATAGTTAATAGATGTGGCAGATTTGAGGGTAGAGATATTTCTAGATATCTGCGTGAGTATCGAGGAGAGATGGAACTGGTTAGAGTTACTGATATAGATATGATAACCAGTTTTGAGTTAGCTGTAATTCCTGGGTTGCGGGACCAAGTTAGGGATATACAGAGAAGAAATCTAGACTTCCACCAGGTTGTATGTCCAGACCTGATTGGAGGGGGTGAGTTGAAATCTACCAAAGCTTTGCAAGCGATAGTTAATAGATGTGGCAGATTTGAGGGTAGAGATATTTCTAGATATCTGCATGAGTATCGAGGAGAGATGGAACTGGTTAGAGTTACTGATATAGAGATGATAACCAGTTTTGAGTTAGCTGTAACTCCTGAGTTGCGGGACCAAGTTAGGGATATACAGAGAAGAAATCTAGACTTCCACCAGATTGTATGTCTAGACCAGATTGTACCACATACACGGGGGAATACGGATCACAAGAGAACACACCACCATGATTTCGATCTGGCCAAGATAAAACACACGGCGTTGTCGAGTTGAGAGTTTTCCTGGGAAGGACGGAACCTTCTAGCTGTGATATGATCTTGAAGGCTGTGTTCAGTCTACTTAGGGAAGCGTTGGGCTTCAAGCTATGGTTGCTTACTACAGAGGTAGGCTTCAGATCAAAAGGGAACACTATAAACACTCACTCAGGTCGAATTGACCCTCCAGTATGTTCAGGACGCGAAAATCAGGTCAGACTAGAAGTAATAAGGTCAGACAGCGAACTTTAACAATCCAGAATCAGAAACATACGATGGTTCAGGCTTCAGAACTTCTCCTACATGTAAATGAGGCCCTACTGACCATACACACGAAGTTTCAGCTTGAGATCAAATCAGAGTGTCGAGATATGGACAGAAACGTTCTGAGCAGAGAAATAACGGCAATTTCTGGTATCTAAACAGCTATTTCGACCTAGAACAGAGAATTGGCTCGATCAATTTCAAAGATTCTTACAGGATTTGCAGTACATGGCTTGCCGAACACCCCTGTGAAGTTGGGTCTCTTGATTGTACACAAAACTCCAGATCTCGCTCTCTGAAGTTGATGCTCTAGATTGAGAGCTTTTCGGACCCCCTCTGCTTCAGCGGTCGCCTCGAATTACTCAGTCACTCAATCGACATGAAAATTTAGGGATAGTCGTAGCCCTACTGACAGTGAACGTGACCACGAAGGTTTGAAGCGATTTTCTCAAATCTACTGCGATTGACACCGAAAATCCCAAAATCAACAGAAGTGCTGCAATTCTGGCACAAATCGAACTTCAATCAGCCATAACTCCTTCTTTATTGCTTCAAATCGATCAAAAATTTTTGCTGACAGTGCTTGGCACGACGAACCCTATCTCCTTGTACTCTCAGATTTCGAAGTCCCCTCTCCAAATGCTCGAACTCCTCTTAAGATCCCTACTACTAAGTTTAGCAGTACACAAAGACAAAATTGGACCAATGGGAGTTCATAGCTTCTCTCCCCTATCCTTTTGTGCCCCAAACCACGTGGTGACTTAATTTCACTCATAGGCTAGCACGTTAAGCCCCCTAAAGTGCCAACGTAACCCCTAAACTACATGCGAAGACATGTAAAACGACACGTAATCTCGAAAGATACCTAACCTCGCTAGGAAGCATGCATGAGCGACATGTAATTACAATCCATGAGCTTAACTCCATCTACTTGGTAATCAACCTACTAAGACTCAAAATATATAACATCCTCCGGTGTCGACTTCTCTGAGATCCTAACTTCACTTAGAGAGACTAACGCTTGACAGAGAGGTGAATTATTTACAATGTAAAATGATTCACATCACGACATCCACCCCCTCTAAACTTGCACATCCTCCGGCATGTGCCAACCTCTTCAATCTTCTGTTTGCTTTTCTTCATCATCGTTCTCCTCCGCCTCAGTCTCTTCAGTAGCCGAGGCGTCTTCATCCCTTGGCATCCTCTCCTTCAGTAATTCAATAACCATCGGTAGCAAGGCACGAGGGACTGGAATCGGCTTCAAGTCCCAAGGTACATGAGGAACAGTGAAGATAACCATCGGAGCTATCACACTAGGATCCACACAACCAATCTCCTCAGCTGAGAAAGAAAATGCCTTACCATGGCTAACTATCATCTGCTCAAAAGCTCGTTTTTCCACTCCAGTCAAGAAGCCACCCCTTCCTATCTGGAGTTGCTCGAGTGTCTCTTGAGTAAACTCGTGTCCTATCTGTTTAGGATCTCTCAGTATAGGCTCAGTGGTCGCTAACTCCATCTACTGTCGTGAATCAACAGGTAACTGGGTCGCCACTGGTTTCACCTTCTTTGCTACGGTTTTGTATTTGGTGTGAACCTCTGCTTCTTCACGAGAGCCACACCAGCAGATTGCATCCTTCCATCCACTCTCTAGTCTCGGATGAGGGCGAGATTGCAAACACGAGACAACCTCCTCATAGACTTTACGAGAGTGGATAGAGATCACCACCTTTCCTCCCATCTGCTCCATCAACTTATCTACATCATCCAGCCAACGAACAAAAGATTGTACACCTACAGACTCCTCATAAACACCAGAAATCGTTTCTTCTTCCTTCAGAACTCCTGTATAACATAGATTTGCTGCACACTTCTCCATCTGTCTTCTACTCTTCTCAGTCAAATCCTCTATCCTCGTGAACTTGCTCCAATCATCCGAACTGAAAGTCATCAAACCAGATTTCCAACTATGTACAGTACAACTACTTTCTGAATCTTGAGCAGCCTTTCCATCAGCCTCCTGTGATCCCTCAAGCTGCTCAAGCGGGATCATAGTAGCAGTAGATCCTCCACTCTCGCTATCTCGTCATACGAGAGTGGTTTCTGAAAACCCTTACTCCTACAGATAGGAGAATCCCTCAAGGTCTGCCGGTTTCGTTCGTGGTTCGTACGAACGGTTAGAAACTGAACAGAACGTCTGTCATCTGGACTACGGATCCTAGCATAGTGAGATCCGTCATCCATCACCTTCGTCTCCATTCGAACTGCAGTGATATAAGGCTGACCAAGAATCACAAGATAAGAAGCAGAAGACTGCACGAAGAAGTGCTGATCTACCTCCACATCACCCAACTTCACTCTCACGTTAGGACAAGCGCCGTATAACTCACCCTTCTGGTTGTTTGCAGCTCGTAGCACCCAACCATGGTTCAGTTCGATAGACCACTGACCTCTCTCATACACTTCTCGTGACATGATGTTGATCTCTAAACCGTGATCAACCAAAGCAGCAACAGGTTCAAGACTTCCTAGGCGAACTCGTGTAGCAGTCGTAGCACAAGCCCAGTGTCTCTTCCTGAAGTCGCTATCAGTAGCTGGACTCTCGTCGCCAGCTTCTTCATCCTCAAATTCAGCAGTGTTGGTACCAGCAACTAACGCTTCTTGCTGGTACTCTGTATCATCAGCTTCCTGAAAATGCACCTTGCCGAACTCTGCATCATTCATAGAAGCTCCTATCACATCAATCATCTGACTTTCTACTTGCTCCGACATCACCTGTCTCTTGCGCTTGATGATGTCGATAATCAACTCGTGAAACTCCCTCTTCGCAATACCAAGAACTTCTAGAAGAGAAAACTCGATTCGCGCGTCAAGTATTCTCTGCTCCAAGATGCTCTTGAGATCAGTTGAAGTCTCGATATCAGCCGCCAACTTATAAGTCGGTCCCTTCCCTTTCTCTTGGCAATAAACCGCCTACCGGTAGTCGTTGGCTCCTGTTGGGATCTTTGCACGTCCTCCATTGGACCTGGTGTAGGTGGAGGAGCTGTAGAAGTAGACGGGATGTCTTCAGGAAGAACCGCTCGTCTCCTTGTGACCCTCCGTCTATCTCCAGTCTCCTCTGGAACTCCAATATCCAATTCAGAGGCTTCTCGCCGCCTCTTCTCCTCCACAGAAGCATCTTGCCAGTGAATGTGTCTATCCACGTCCAAGAATGCCTTGATAGACGCAGCATCAACAGGATCTCCCCACCTTGTGACCCTACGGATAGTTTTTGCTCCTCTCTTCAGTATTTCAGAAGGAACTTGAACAAGTTTCTTCTCAGTAGTTCTATCTAGCAACGTAGGACTAGAAGAAACTTCAATGTGACCGGCATATACATCAGGATTTACCGGTGGTGCCATCAATGCATTTACAGTTGCAGCTGCGGCGATCTGAGGCAAACTTCTCATGCCTCCTCGTCCAAACTGCGTGCTTAGCGGCTCTCCAGTAGAAGAAAGGTGCAGCCTACCGTTCTGGTAGCGAACCATACCATCTCGCAGGGCAGCCGTAAGCTCTTGACAGTCTCCACGAAAATGATCAGGACTGTCACACCAGATACATCTACGAACAGGAGCACCTCCTGGACGTGCAGCAGCAGGCGCCGGTGGCTACTCTCTCTGCAGGTCAGCTAACTCCACCTTCAGTTCTCTCATCTGCCGAATCAATTCTTCGATTTGGTTCTGCTGTCCATGGTTCTCCGCAGGTCTTTGAATCGGTGCCCTTAGTGTAGGAACTGGCACAACTGGCATCAAAGGAACTGCAGCCGGGACAACAGGTCTAGGAGCCGGACCAAGAGCCGGAGGTTGCTGTACTTGAGGAGCAGTGCGAGGTTGATCGGTTATTTCTGCAAGCGGACGTCCTCCCACAGCCACTCTTCCCCTCCTCTGCCTCGTTAGTACGGCAACAGCATCCTCGACTCTTCCCCAATCAGTAGTAACTCCTCCTTCAGCAGATCGATCGGTCAACATAAAGCACAACCGATCTGTTGTAGCATCATCGGTAGCTTGTAGAAAAAGCTCGGTTTTCCTAGCATCTAAGGTTATCCTCTCAAGAGTTGAGAGTTATCGGTATCTCCGATCAAACTCTCTCAGCATCTCATTCAGATTCATCATACTACCAGGTTGCTGCTCAACCTAGTCTAAGAACGTCCTCCTAGTAACTCTCTCTGAATCTTCTTCGAGAAACTCTTCTCGAAGAGATCGCTCGAAACTCATCCAGACACCTAGATTTCTTCTTTGTACATCCCTAACTTGGTCCCGCAACTCAAGAATGACAGCTAACTCGAAACTGGTTATCATCTCTATATCAGTGACTCTAACCAGTTCCATCTCTCCTCTATACTCACGCAGATATCTAGAAATATCTCTACCTTCAAATCTACCGCATCTATTCACAATTGCTTGCAAAGCCTTGGTAGACTTCAACTCACCACCTCCAATGATCGGATGTTGTTGGACCAGGGCCGCAAGTGTCTTCAAAATCTCAGCCGTATCCAGACCAGGTGCAGATGTCGTTGTAGCCGCTGGTGCTACAGAAGGAGCTGCAATAGACGTAGATGCAGGAGGCGTAGAAGTAACAGCAGCAACACTCTTGCGATCCATCTCTTCTCCTTGTAGTGAACTCAACCTTCTCAATCAATCACCCCAAGAGCTCTCAGTGGAAGCATCAGATGTCGAGTTGAGAGTTTTCCTGGGAAGGGCGGAACCTTCTAGCTGTGATATGATCTTGAAGGCTGTGTTCAGTCTACTTAGGGAAGCGTTGGGCTTCAAGCTATGGTTACTTACTACAGAGGTAGGCTTCAGATCAAAAGGGAACACTATAAACACTCACTCAGGTCGAATTGACCCTCCAGTATGTTCAGGACGCGAAAATCAAGTCAGACTAGCAGTAATAAGATCAGACAGCGAACTTTAACAGTCCAGAATCAGAAACATACGATGGTTCAGGCTTCAGAACTCTCCTACATGTAAATGAGGCCCTACTGACCATACACACGAAGTTTCAGCTTGAGATCAAATCAGAGTGTCGAGATATGGGCAGAAACGTTCTGAGTAGAGAAATAACGGCAATTTCTGATTCCCAGACAGCTATTTTGACTTAGAACAGAGAATTGGCTCGATCAATTTCAAAGATTCTTACAGGATTTGCAGTACATGGCTTGTCGAACACCCCTGTGAAGTTGGGTCTCCTGATTGTACACAAAACTCCAGATCTCGCTCTCTGAAGTTGATGCTCTAGATTGAGAGCTTTTCGGACCCCCTCTGCTTCAGCGGTCGCCTCGAATTACTCAGTCACTCAATCGACATGAAAATTTAGGGATAGTCGTAGCCCTACTGACACTAAACGTGACTACGAAGGTTTGAAGCGATTTTCTCAAATCTACTGCGATTGACACCGAAAACCTCAAAATCAACAGAAGTGCTGCAATTCTAGCACAAATCGAACTTTAATCAGCCATAACTTCTTCTTTATTGCTTCAAATCGATCAAAAATTTCACTGACAGTGCTTGGCACGACGAACACTATCTCCCTGTACTCTCAGATTTCGAAGTCCCCTCTCCAAATGCTCGAACTCCTCTTAAGATCCCTACTACTAAGTTTAGCAGTACACAAAGACAAAATTGGACCAATGAGAGTTCATAGCTTCACTCCCCTGTCCTTTTGTGCCCCAAACCACGTGGTGACTTAATTTCACTCATAGGCTACCACGTTAAGCCCCCTAAAGTGCCAACGTAACCCCTAAACTACATGTGAAGACATGTAAAACGACACGTAATCCCGAAAGATAACCTAACCTCGCTAGGAAGCATGCATGGGCGACATGTAATTACAACCCATGAGCTTAACTCCATCTACATGGTAATCAACCTACTAAGACTCAAAATATATAACATCCTCCGGTGTCGACTTCTCTGAGATCCTAACTTCACTTAGAGAGACTAACGCTTGACAGAGAGGTGAATTATTTACAATGTAAAATGATTCACATCACGACGACGTGCAAGTAGATCTTCAACTCCGGATCATGCAGATTGAAAAGCTCACGCTCAAGGACTCAGAATATCAGAAAATTGCTTCTATGAAGCACCAACGCGTTCACCTAGAAGCTTTCCCGTTTTCTTTTCAGAAAAGTATGCGTACAAGTTGTAGGTCTCCTCTCTACTCGATTCTGTCTACTAAACTCAATCTCTCGATGTCAAAACTCTGATCAGTCAGAAAATATCTTCGGGCGTAACCTTTGTAAAATCTTCTCTCCTCAGCTCTACTGTTTCTCTCTACTCGATAGTCTCCGCACGGTAAACTCTACACTGCTCGATGAGCAACAATCTGTGTTAATTCGATAATGGACTGAGAACGCTCTCCCTCCGGAGTACCCCCTCTGGGTTTTCCTCCACCCTACGTAACCTACAGTGTCACCTGGTAGGGGTAAAAGATGCCCTAAACAGATGGCAGCAGAAAAATAAATTACTGATAATAAATCTACACGTAAGAAGACTAATTCACTAAGTTTCGCAGGTTCATCTGTACTGACGGTCACCGACTTGGCTGTACAGTCAGCATCTGACACCTCCACTCGAAGTAACTCCACCACGGCTACCTCTGACCACCGGAATCACCTCGTTCTGACACGTGGAGCTCGAGTTATCACCATTGTCGTTTTCCGGCACCTAAACTTCGAAATGCCGTAAGTATTGCCTCAAGTATCAGTTTCACTTGATTTTTCGACCCAAGTGAATAATATGTCGAGCTCTACATTTTTCTACAAAAGAATTAGTACCGACTTGGAGTATCTTTGATGCCATCTCGCTACCCCAAGACTTAGAGGGCCGCAATCGAATTCGTACTAATTACCCCGACAATCCGAAAGTGAGAGGTCCATTTCGAAACCCGGTGGTAATCTCCCTCTAGCATCTACACTAGGTGACTGCACTAGTGCAGAGGTAGACGGAGGCATCCCGCATTCACGGTACGTTTAAGGGACATGTAGTGTCCCGTCCCTAAGCAACTTGGTGTCTCTCATATTCCCCCGAAGGGTCCAGCCTACTCCAAGCCGGTTGTGAGTCTGAAGGGATTTGATCCGGAGACCTCCTCCCTACAAGTTTCTCAGCTACACCACGGAAGCTGATCTCACAACTGGTTTTGAAGACCAGTTTCTAAGCTAATATGCTAGAAAGCTGCGGTATTTTGTCTTTCTTTTGCTAACACGAAGTGCCATAACTTTCTCTAGAAATGCTCTTTTTGTACATTTCGAATTTTAAACAAATACTACATACTACAATCTACATGAGAAAAATCTAAAAAGTATTTTTCGAACTCACTCAGATTTATGGTAAATTTCCCAGTATTAGAAATCTTGTAGAAGAACCCCAAGTAACTTTTCGCCTGTAACTCCGTTTGAAACTTTTGAACATACCACGATGATCAACGCGACGTCGTGGTGTTTTCAGATTTTCGAATGCTCACTTCCTCCAGAATCGACTTCTCTGAGGTCTTAACTTCACTCAGAGAGACTAACTTCTAATTGAGAGATGAATTATTCACTATGTGGAATAATTCACATCACCACAACGTGGGCATGGCACTTGACGCCAGAAGACCTGCAGTTACAGTCCGCAGCAGAACGGGGTTGCGGAGCGCAAGAATTGACACATAGCAGAAGCTGCTCGTGTGATGTTGAATGAGAAGACCATACCTAGACCCTACTGGGCAGAAGCTGTTTCATGTGCGGTGTATTTGATGAACTAGACGCCTACAGCGGCAGTCCACAGCAAGACACCAATTGAAGGCTTCACAGACAGTATCTTGATTACTCTTTTCTTAAAGTTTGCAGATGTATCTGTTAGTGCACATACTTGATGAAAGACTTAAGAAACTAGATCCGAAAGGAGATAGATGTATCTTCCTTGACTATGCTTATGATACGAAAGGGATAGATGTTACTATCCTTCGTCCAAGCAGTTCTATATCAGTAGAGATGTTTTTGATGAGCTATAGTCTTTGTTTGCACCTGCATCTGTCGTAGCCATCCCTGTACCTACTATAGAACCAAGGAGTAAATCCACTGTAGTACCTCAGAGTAATACATTGAGTGGAGGATCTGGAGAAGTCACTGATTTCATATCAGAATCCGTTGCACATAGAGCTGTTGTTAACGTTGGAGTCCACGTAACACAGCTTAACGGAACTAGTGTAGTTTCTACACAAGATGAGCGCGTGCTATTGTAACGTATGTTTGACTCATCCAGATATCTAGATCTTCCGTCTCCATTGGATACTTTGTCCCAGACCTTGACGTCTACGTCAGATCAGTTGCAAGAGGAGGTGACGAGTGCACCGATTATCTCTCGCAGATCTGAACGGGCAAAACATCCAGTGAGTAAGTATATGCATGAAGGTCTTCTTGCTGTGCATCATGCATATATGGCCAATGTTCCTCAAGAACATGAATTGAGTTCACTTGAGGAGACGATGCACACAAAATTGGATATCTCGAACCTTAGAGTTTTTGGGTGTAAAGCGTATGTACTTGTGTCTAGAGAGTTGAGGAAGAAGTAAGACGATTGTTCTAAAGTCTGCACTTTCATAGACTACTCGGAACAAACGAAGGGATATAGACTACTTGATAATAACGAGAAGATTGTCATTAGTAGGGATGTTTTCTTTGATGAGACAAATCATACTGCTCATCTTGAGGTAGAGAAGAAGAAGACTACCACTACCTCCAATGGTAGTTTTCAGATTCCCTCTTTATGATATGTTACAAGATAATCAGTCTGATGAGAATGTACCAGAAGCTGTTAGAGGTGGTATAGATGTTGATGTTGCTGAAACAGAACATATCGTGCACTCACCTGAGTTGGTAGTAGATCTAGGAGATCTTGCCACACAAGTTATAGTTCCAACTTCAGTACTTGAACAAGTGCTTCAACCACTTCCGGATCAAGTAAGAAGATCTACTCGAATCAGGAGGCTACCTGCTCGACTTGCTGAGATGTGGTTAGTAGAGGCGATTGATAACGCAGAACCACTGAAGTTCGAAGATGCTATGAAGCGTGAGAAGGAGGAGTTCATTGCATTGCAGAAAAATGATACTTGATTCTTGACAACTCTTCCTGAAAGAAGAAGTTGATTGGAACCAAATGGGTGTTCAAAACGAAGTACCATGCTGATGGTACAGTTCAGAGGTATAAGACTCGACTTGTAGCCAAGGATTATGTACAGCAGCAAGGGGAGGACTATGGTGAGACGTTCACTCCTGTAGCGAAGATGAGTTCTGTTAGGCTGCTAATAGCATATTCTATGCTTCAGAATTGTAAAGTTTGGCAACTAGATGTGAAGAATGCTTTTCTGAATGGTAAGATACAAGAGGATGTATACATTCAGCACCCACAAGATTTTCAGGTTGCTGGAAAAGAACAGTTAGTATACAAACTTCATAAAGTCTTGTATGGTCTTAAGCAGGCTCCTAGAGCTTGGTTTACTAGGATAGACAGTTTCTCTTCTACAAGGGGAGATCCTAATCTATATATCCTAGTTACAGCAAAAGGAAGAATAGTGTTGCTGTTGTATGTGGATGATGTAATCCTTTCATGCAGCGATGAAGAGGCTATCTCTTTAGTGAAGTTACAGTTATCTACAAAGTTTGAGATGACTGACCTGGGCAGACTTAGCTACTATTTCGGAGTTCATTTAGTCGAAGATGGTGAGAATCTGTACCTTGTACAAGATAAGTACATCAACGATGCATTGAAGGAGTATCAGATGCAGGACTGCAAGCAAGTGCCTACTCCAATGATACTTCCGAAGGATTGGTCTACTCAGCATGGATTTGAAGAAGCGGTTGATAGAACTGAGTACAGGAGACTAGTGAGAAAGCTGATCTATTTGGTTATAACGATCAGACCAGATCTAGCTTATGCTGTAAGTAAGCTTGACCAAGAGATGGAGGATCCAAGAGTTCCACATTTGAAGGCAGCGAAACGAGTACTCATGTATCTGAAAGGTACTGCGTTTCATGGACTAAAGTTTAAAGTTAATCCTAAAGTTCTAACAAGCTTTACGAATGCTGATTGGACAGGTGATGTCATAGACCGCAAATCAAGATCTGGTTATGCCTTCCTGCTTGCAGGTGCAGCTGTTACTTGCCAAAGTAAGAAATAGAAGGTTTCTTCTTTGTTATCCACAGAAGGAATACGGTGGACTGTGTAATGCAGTTTAGGAAGTCGTGTGGATAAGATGGATGCTGGAAGATCTGGGAGAGGTTCAAAGAGAACGAACTACCTTTTTTACTGATAACATGAGTAGCATTGCTCTTGCTAGAAATCCAGTCCATCATGCGAGGACAAAGCACATTGAGGTGCAGGTCCATTTTATTCGTGACAAAATACAAAGTGGAGAGGTATGTGCCACTTGGGTACATACTGATGATCAACTAGCAGATATATTCACTAAACCCTTGTCTAAACCTCAGTTTGATAAACTGATATATGTGAACTGTCTGTGATCTTACAAGGGAGTGTTGAAAGATAATATAAGTTCACGTTTTTTCTCTTTTGACTGTTCATTTATCTGTGTGTAGTGAATACTTGTCCCTCTGACCTCTCAGTTCCTTTTTCCCTCTTGTGTATCTATTCGTATCTCCCTCTAGTGTATCTGCGTTGTAACTCTTTCTTGTTCCCCTGTTCCATGTTCTCTTGTTCCTCTGTTCCTTCACTGAGGCACCCCCAATGACTTTGACTCTGGAGATGATGACACATTCATTGTCTGATCTTATGTCCGCAGCTTCAGCTGTGTGTGTGAGCTCCTGCTAACTCTCGTCTTATTCAACAATTCTCCGGGATCCATGTCAATTGCACATGTACAGTCTACCAACCAGACTGCATAAGACGAGCTTGCAAAGTAGTTCTCTTGGAAACCTGGAAAAAGTGATAACCTGGAAAAAGTGAGCAATATCATGATCGCTTGTGCTCTAGCCATAAGTGGAACAAAACTACGCTGCTGAAGATCGCATTAATGCTATGGATCAGCAATTACATACCCAATTCCAGAAAAGCCGATCACGTTAAGCTCGAGAACTTAGCTTGAATGCGTTGTAATCTGTAGAATATGGCTAATGCTGCTGACAGTCACTTTACAAGCTTGATCATATGATCAGCAGTCTGCTAAAACTTAGTTTCAGAGCTTTGCTTGCATCTAGCTCTCACAGAAGCTATCGTGTGAAGCATGCAGCTTTAATAACTTAATGTTGAGAATCTGACATTCGGCTGAGAGACGGAGGCGGCTCGTAACGGGTCACTAGTGACCTGTACTTCTATCCACTCCTCAACTGGATGAACGTTTGAACAACATTACTTGAACCTTCAGATCAAACAATTTGTACTAACGTATTTGACGCTTCAACCGCTGTCATAGATGTAGAAAACACACAGAAACTACTCTCTAGCTTAAGATAATAGTCTAAATAATAAAATAAGTCATTTAAGCTATCTGAGGTTCAAAGGTGAAACGATCACATTTAGAAGAGTGGTACGTTACAACCAGGCTTCCTCTCTCAGTAATGCTTGAAATCACATTCCCAACGTACAAGGTTAAAGCTTCTTTCAACGATCATGCTACATCTTGTAAGATTTCAAGCTCTTGGATAGAATCGACGCATTCAAGCTAACCTCTTAACGTACAGCTGCAATCAAGCTTAGAACTGCAAACAATCAAGCTTTCGGTAATACTGTAAGCATTCTGCAATCATTATGACACGCAACAGGAGCAAGGGAAAAAAACCGCATCACAGAAGTCAAGTTGATTTTATGGGAGCTTGCATTATGCAGCATGAAAGCACCCTGAGTCCCCAAGAAGACGAGAACAATGACAGGAGCAAACCACGAAGGTTAACACGGAATACAGACCAGATGAGAGACAAGATAAACGAAGATGGTGAAAAAGTTCAAACCAGTTACATTGGTGTACGTCCTCGTTGCTCCTTCGTCTCCACGGAGCTTTGGAAGTCAAGCAAAGACAATATGGCTATTCTCCAATTGCAGATAGTCAGTGAACTAAAATTGTCTACAATGGATCATAACAAGATCCCCAAAAAGCCGAGGAGGAGATTGTGGACTACCACCAGCAGTACAAGATTGGTAAGTGAACCAGCAACAAAACCAACATTTGCTCTAGATTTGATAATAAAGCTTAAATGGGAGGTGCCTCCGTATGTTGTTGATTTCATGGCCTTACATTCTAAAGTTCTCGCAAAAGAGATTACGATGGGTGTAGTTGTTTTACAATTAGAGACATGAGACATTATCTCTCTTAAACGTAGCATATATAGTTAGTACCTCCATATGTTGTTGGTTCCATGGTCTTGTATTTTTAAGTTCTCGAAACAAAGTGATTGTATATGACCACGACTCTAACAACAGCTTGTAAGCACTCCGCACAGTAGGAATTGTAAACTCGCAAAATTTTGACTTCATTTTAATTTTTTTGTTTGCATTACACGAGCTATTCGTCTACTAGGGCCGTACTATCTCTTTTGACTTAGGTTAGCTACTCACCCACCAGTGTCTTCACCCTAGACGAGCTGCTCGTCTACTAAGATCATAAGGCACATCAGCATATAGTTATTTTTTTAATCTTTACTTTTAGTCTTCATTTGCTTATTTTGTATTGGTGGTTACTTCGTTGTTGTACCTCGTTTAAAGGTGTTTTGGGAGGTTCATTCGTGACATCATCGATAAAGGAAGCTGTGAGGGAGAGATTGAGGGATCAGCGAACATTCTGGATAAAATATGTGTACTACTGAGAGAAAGGATACGAAGAAGAAAGAAATTGAGAAAATTGATGTACTTGAGAAGAGGATACTAGTAATGTGGTCCTTATAAAGAAAAAGGACTCCGAAATTTTATATGAGAAAGAGAGAGATTACACTTATACGACTTGTGTCTTGATCGTGTATCAAGATGTTTGATTTTAACGTTCGGCTTTGATTTGTGATTGAAATTGACAGTGAGGGGAGTCTGTTAGCACCGATCCATTTTTCACACGTGTATCTGGACACACATATCGCTCACAACTAGAGAGTCCAGTCTTTCCAAAGAAAACTCTCGCTCCACAACGCAATTGTCTCTCAACTCATAAGGGTCATAATACTAAGAGTTGAATGACAAGCGTCGTCATTCAGGAGAGCAACGTGAGCTGAATGGGACAGTCGCCAATCAGCTCATAAGGGTCATAACATGGGAGAGCTGAATGACACGCATCCATCATTCATTTCATAAGGGAACTTAGGCGCAAAAGCAGATTTTTGGATGACGTTCGACTGTCATTCAGTCCTATGATGTTTGTTTCAGTTGTCATTAATTACTATGGTTACGTGAATGGTTGTGTATTGCCTTTCAGATGAAGTAAAGTGTTTAAATAACAACACGACATGGTAAACGGATTGTCTATTATTGTTTATATCAATCTTTATTCATAACATTGCTGGTAAATGGATTGCCTATATATTCTATCATACTGATACTGAGAAATGGACCAAACAAAAATTTTAGAACACACTAACTCATATATCATTAAGTAGAGGACATCATTGTACTTTTCTTAATCCTCCTTAATCGCTATAACCAAACTGAGAGCCTGAATCTGAGTCATAGTCACAATCATAGTACTCGTTTTGAGAATCGAATGAGAAATAAAGCACGTGCTCCAAATCGGACTGCAAATGTTCTACATTTCCTAACTCTAAATTGGAACTAGATACATTATTTGTGATTACTTGGTCAAGTTGAGAATTCTCTACTAGAGCCAGTGGAACATGATTTGTCTAAGGTTCCCACAAGTTTGCTTGTTATGACTTGAACTACGACATAAACTGCAGATTCGTTGTCGAGGTGAGAGTTTCATGAGAAAGAAAGAATCTTTTAGTTGTCATATGATCTTGAAGAGGAGGACAGAAATCACACACAGAATACGGATCGTAAGAAAATAATCCATCACGTTCTCGATCTAGCCAAGATAAAACACACGACGTTTAAGTAAATCTTCAACTCCAGATCATTCAGATTAAAAATCTCATGTTCAAAAAATCAGAACTTCAGAAAACTGCTCCTGTGAAGCACCAGCACGTTCATCCAGAAACTTCCTGTTTTCTATTCAGAAAGATACATTAACAAGTTTCAGGTCTATTTTCTACTCGTTTCTGTCCTCTACTCTCAATTCCTCGATGTCAAAATCTGTCCTCATTCACAAATTTCTCGTTGCATCAGCTTTGTAAACTTCTCTCCCCAGCTCTACTATTTTCTCTACACGATGATTTCTACACGATGCACGATCTCCTCACACTACGAAAACGATCAGAAAAAAAAATCTCTCCTCTGGAGTACTGTTTCCTCTCTACTCGATAGTCGATACTCGTGTAAACTAGTAATGTCGTAATGATTCAGAAAAATTCTCTTTTGGAGTACACCCCCTCTAGGTTTTCCTCCATTCTACGTAACCTTCACGGTCACTTGGCAGAGGTAAATGATACCCTAAACAGATGACAGCAGAAAAATAAATCATAGATAAATATCCAACACGTAAGAAGATTAATTCACAAGTCTTCATAGACTCTTATGTTCGGAAGGCTGCCTATTTGGTAGTACAGTCGGCTTCTATCACATCTATTTGAAGTAACTCCACCACGGCTACCTCTGGCCACGGAATTCATCTCGTTCCGACGCGTGGAGCCTGAGTTATCACCATTGATGTTTTTCGGCCCCCTTGAACTCAAAACGCCATAAGTATCTCCACAAGTATCAGTTTCATTTGATTTTTCCACCCAAGTAAATCACATGAAGAGATGTATAATTTTCTATAAAAGATTTAGAATCACCTCGTTCTGACACGTGGAGCTTGAGTTATCATCATTGTCGTTCTTTGATCTCTTGAACTTCGAAACGTCATAAGTTTCTCCTCAGATATCAATTTCACTTGATTTTTTGACCCAAGTAAATCACATGAAGAGATGTATAATTTTCTACAAAAGATTTGGTACCAACTTGGAGTATCTTTTATGCCATCTCGCTATCCTAAGACTTAAAAGTTCTCACCAAATTCGGCGAGTTAGTCTTCTAGCATAGGATCCATTTCAAAATCTGACGGTGATCTCCCTCTAGCACCCACACCATGTGATTGCACTAGTGCAGGGGTAGATGAAGGTGTCTCACATTCATGATACGTTTAAGAGACATCTAGTGTCTTGTCCCTAGGCAACTTGGTGCTCCACATAAATCTCCCGAAACGGCCAACCTACTCCAAGTCGGTTGTGAGTCTCAGTGGATTTGATTCTTGGACCTCCTCCCTACAGTTTACTCAGCTACCCATGGTAGCCAATCTCACAACTAGTTCTAGAGACAAGTTTCTAAGCTGATATGCTAGTAAAGTACGGTATTTCGTCTTTCTTTCACTAACACAAACTGTCATAACTTTCTCTAGACATAATCTTTTTGTATATTATAAAATGCAAATAAATACTACACACTATAATCTACATGAGAAAAATCTTAAAAATAACTTTTGAACTCTCTCAGATGCATCTCCTGGTATTAGAAATCTTGTAGAAGAACTCCAAGTAACTTTTCGTCTGCAACTCTGTTTGTAACTTTTGAACATACTAAGTTAGATTACACACTTCCTCCAGAATCGACTTCTCTGAGGTCTTATTTCACTTAGAGAGACTAACTCCTCACAAAAGGATGAAATAATTCACATCACGACACCGTTGGACTCTACTTGCAAGTGTACTTCTGTTATCAAACACAACAAGACCTTTGCTCCCTTCTCGAAGCTATGCTAGAATCCGCTCTTCAAAGTCAGCAAAACATAATTCATCCACAAGTGCTGACATTGATACGTATGAGGCTAGAGTTCGTAAGGATGGAGAATCCTGTTTTGAATTCTGCAAACCTTATGCCTGTCTCTCAAAATGGCCATTGGAGGTGCACCATATTCAAACTTTAGTTCCAATTCTTGTAATGCGAATGCGGGTAGGTTGTTCATGTAAATAATAACTGAAGACGAATACCAAATATCATGAGAGAGATTTGTTGAACACTCACCCAACTCCATGTCCCAACATATGGCATGAAAGCATGGTCATTTCATCTCTTGGTACTCCAGACAAGTACATTAGCATTTCTGATCACTTCCATGACGGACAATGAAATTAGTGTACCTGTTATGCATTTGGATAGATGCCTCAGCAGGACTAGAGACCACACACTGGTACATTTCTGCCCTCCTCTTGTTCTCGGCTACTCATCTTTGTGCAAAGACTGAAAGCAACGCTCTTCGGTCCTGCAACTCTATCCACCGTTGAAAAAACTTGTACTGATAGTACTATATATCATATAGTATTCTGAAAGAGAGTTGAATCATATATACTTCAAGCTCTCATTCATACTCTCAGTGAGATTGGATGTTGTTTTGCCTCAATGAGACAAGGGAAAAGCACATTTAGCAAACCGTCCGGGTCTCATAGTTCGGATGTACTATGTGAGCTCTCTCATGAGTCATGCATGCTCTCCAGTATTTGGTTGTACCTGTCATAATGCAAATTTCAATACGGGAAGAGACCTTCACAACGGAGCTAAAACACACTATCTAACTCAAATATACTATCGTTACAAAAGAAGCTCTGAAACTCTACGATGAATGATAATATACTAACAGTATATAGAAGGCAACTAACGTAGAAAAAACATAAACCTCTGAAATCTAGAGTATTGGAAACAAGGAAAATATCCAAACTGAACTCTGACAAATGTTTATGTATATTCGTTCTTTGAATTGGTCCTCAGCTTGCTTCCGAACCTTGTTCTGATTTTCATCTCAAGGTGGAATGTACAGTGTCCGTGCACTATCTCTAGAAAAACTTGCACTACCACTGCCTCTAGACCCTCTTGTCTGTCAGAAGTAATGATAGTCTCCGAGGTCATTGACTGTGTAAAAGTGATCAACATTCGATGCTCTAGTCGAAATCAGCAAAAGATTCAAATTCTTCACCAAGACGTACTCTCGCAGCAGCCACTCGAATGCACTCCAATGTTTGACCTTCAAAGATGATATTCTCTCTATGTGTTGTCACCAATGCTCAAATGCATTTAGTCCTCACGTTTCAGCATTCACTTCGGGTTTAACTCAAGGTCTCAAGGAGACTATGTACATGGATAAGCCAGAAGGGTACTGTTGGAAATGGACTGCTAATAGAATAGACTAAGGTGAAACTCTAAGTCACGGCATAAGGACAGTGTGAGAGTGTGGGGAGAGCTCCTCAATAGAGTGTAGGCAAAACCAAGTAAGTAGATACTCAATAATGTACAATGGCCTCCAACCAGAATAATATACCTTGGGGTCTTGGCCTTGGTGACCTTACGAAAGGTCACCATCCTAAAAGCCTGAACTGCTTACTGCTAAGAGGGGTATTCACACTGCGTACAGTATTCTAACACTCCCACTCAGTAACAGTTTGGATAAAAAATATTACTTAGCTAGAAAACATTCCTAGCTTCGGTAGTAGATAATCCAACTTGGGAGCTGGTAAGCTCTTTGTCAGAATATCTGCAACCATGTCCTCAGTAGGACAATATCTAACTTCTATAACTTTTCCAGCGACGTGATCTTTGATGAAGTGATATCGGATGTCGATGTGCTTCGTACGGTCGTGGAACTTGCTGGTGTCGACAAGGGCCATAGCACTTTGGTTGTCACAATATGTAACGGTCGGCTCCTTGTCATGCAATCCGATGTCGGTCAGGAGCTGACGTAACCAGATTGTCTCTGAGCAGCTCGTGCTAAGAGCTACATATTCTGCCTCTGTACTTGACAAGGCTACTGATTTCTGTCTCTTGGAGGACCAACTGATGGCTCCTCCAGAGTAGATGAAGCAATGTCCTGATGTGGATCGTCTTGTCTCCGCATGTCCTCCCCAATCAGCATCGGTGTAACCGAACAGAGAGTAGGGCTGGGGTGAGTGAGCATACTCAAGGTACAAATTTAGAGTTCCCTTGATGTAACGGAAAACCCGCTTCATAGCGGCAATGTGCTTAGGTCCAGGGCTACTCATGAACTGGGAGAGTACACTAATGGGATAAGACAAATCAGGACGAGTACATACTGCAGCCCAATTAATAGAGCCGGCTGCACTCTGGTAAGGATAACTATTACATAGCTTCTTTTCATCCTCAGTGACAGGAGAGTCATCCGAAGATAGTTTCTCACCTGTAACTAGAGGAGTGCTTACAGGTTTGCAGTCCTGTAAGCCAAACTGAAATAGTTTCTGTGTCAAATACAAAGTTTGACTAAGTCTGATAGTGCCAGAAGATGGATCACGATTAATCTCAATGCTAAGGTAATGATGGACTGGACCGATGTCAGTCATGCTGAACCGTGAGCTCAATTTTCCTTTTACGTGAGACAGTAGAGCCTCACTGCTGCTGGCAATCACAGTGTCATCTACGTAGAGGGCAAGGATGACGAAATGCTGTTTCTGGTGCAAGTGGTAAACGTTTTCGTCTGCACCGGACTTAGCAAATCCAAGAGAAAGCAAGAAGTTGTCGATGATCAAGTACCATTCTCTTGATGATTGCTTAAGACCGTAGAGAGTCTTGAGCAATCTGCATACTTGACTGCGCCTTGCTGTAGTCACGCCTTCCGGAACACTCATGTATATTTCCTCGTTAAGTGTTCCATTCAGAAATGCAGTTTTAACATCCATTTGATGTACATGTAGATTATACTGCGCTGAGATGGCAAGGATAAGCCGTATAGACTGAATGCGGACTACAGGGGAAAAGGTTTCTGTGTAGTCCAACCCGTAGATCTGGGTGAAACCACGAGCCACTAGTCTCGCCTTATAACGGGCAATGGACCCATCGGTATTAAGTTTTAACTTAAAGGTCCACTTACATGTTATCGGTCGGCGTCCTTGTGGCAAATCGGTGAGCTTCCAGGTGCCGTTGGATTCGTGGGAATCAAGCTCCTCCTCTATTGCTCTTCTCCACTGATCGGCATCAGGAGAAGATACTGCTTCTGTGTAAGAAACAGGTTCCATTGGCACTGGTTTAAGAGTTACCATCAATGCCCGCTTGGTGGTCTTCCGAGACTTCGGGATCAGCGATGAAGGGTCGTAGCCTTCATCTGGGTTCCGCTGTGGAGGAACTGAATGACGAGCTGATCGTCTCAATGGAGGCGGTGCTGGGAAATCCAATGGAGGAAGAGAGGACTCGCTGTGGGTGGAGCTGGAAACTCGTGGTGAGCGTGGTGATGTGCGCCGAAGGTAAGGATGGCGCGGGCTCAAGTTCTCTGCAGGGGGAGAGTGAGTGCTTGAAGAGTGAGAACGTGGAGGACGACTGCTCCCACTGGACTGTGTACTGCTGGTGACTCCTCCGCCAAGGCCATGACTGCTAGGGACTCCTCCTCCAGATCCAAGACCAGTGGATGGGGTTGGAGCTGGATGGGCAGGAGATGGCAGAGGAACTCCCACTGAAGAGAAACCGGGAGAGACCGACGAGAAATGAGCTGGGCCAGCTGAAGGAGCGGGCACAGTATGATAAAAATGGACGTTGGTCTCAGGAGATGCTTGAGTGAGTGGGAGATCAGCAGAGGGGGTGGATGTGGGAGGGAGAGTCGGAGAAGACTCATCGAAGATAACATCACGAGAAGTGAAGGTATGACCGTCAGATTTTCTTTGGAGACGGTAACCCTTACTCTGGCCGCTATAGCCTAGGAAGATACACTCGTGAGAGCGATCATCGAGCTTTGTGCGCTCAACCTCGGGGACCTGGGAAAAAGCGCGGCAGCCAAAGACGCGCAGAAAGGAGAGATCGGGTCGACGAGGTGTTGTGGAGGCATAGGAGTGCCAGAGTTCATAAGGTGTGGTCATAGACGGGATAGCCTTAGACGGACACCGGTTCTGGAGGAAGGTGGCGCAGGTGATTGCTTCACCCCAGAAGGGCTTGATGAGCGTGGAGGTGTAAAGCATGGAACGGACAGCATCAAGCAAGCTGCGGTTCTTACGTTCAGCAACGCCATTCTGCTGAGGAGAGTAAGGGACTGTGAATTGACGCTGGATGCCACGCTCGCGACAGAAAGCGTCAAAAGCAGCTGAACGATATTCCCCGCCATTGTCAGATCGCAAAGTGACGAGAGATTGGCCAGTGGCGCGCTCAGCAAATGCTAGATAGTCCCGGAAAGCAGCAAAACAGTCACTCTTATAGTAGAGAAGACGAGTGACAGTGTAGCGCGAGTAATCATCAATAAAGGTGATGAAATACTCATAGCCAGAAAAGGTGCAAGGGGAGATGCGACCACTAATATCAGAATGGACCAGTGCCAGAGGACGAGTAGATCGAGTGGAGCTGGCACGTGGGAATTTAGTGCGTGCATGCTTGCCGTGTGCACAAGCTGGACAAATATCCTCAGAGAGCGGGAAGGAAGGGAGGCCGGTAACGTACTTGCGGTGGCTCAGTTCATGAACTCGATGATGGTTGATATGGCCGAGTCGCTGATGCCACAAGGTAGAGAGATCGCCCGTCGTAGTAACGAGGGCACAGGGTCTAGGTGGCGTCGGTGGAGGAGTCCGACTGCCAGATGTGAAACCCTGGATGCCGTCTAGTAGGCGCGGAGGAGATCGTGATCTGAAGAACTCGGAATTTGCAGGGTGTAAGTCGGGAAAATTCAGAGCTGGATCGAGATGGAGGAGGGAAACCGGAGGAAGATTATAAGGACCAGGGCCAAGAAGTCCCTGCGTCCCAGTCCGGGGGACTACGTCCCTGTGAGAGGGACCGTCCCCTTGGTCCCCTGGCGGACTGCCTTCGGGGCAGTCCGCGGGGGTTAGATTGCCGGCCCCGCGCGGTAAGGGGCCGGCTCCCCCGCGCGGGGATGTGCGCTCCCCGATGTGGGGATGCGCATCCCTGCTCCCATATCCCCGCGGCGGCGGGGATAGGGGGCACGCATCCCCATTGCGGGGATGCGGGTGCAGCACCCCCGATGCGGGGGTGCCATCATATCCCCGCCACCGCGGGGATATGGTGCGTGCGTCCCCGCTGCGCGGGGACGTACGCCTAGATGGGGATGGCCCCATCTGGATGGGGATCGCATCCCCATCCCGATCCTCATTGCGGGGGGGATTGCCCCCGCGCCGCATGCGCAATGCATGCGGCGCGGATGGGGATCCCATTCCTATCCGGATGGGGTCCCCATCCCCATCCTGGAACGGCGCGCGTGGAGGGGCGTCGTGAGGGTCTCCGGAGATGGGTGTGCGATGAGGGGGCGCGTGAAAGTCCCCACTGGCTGCGGGATCCGTGTATGCACTCAAGGGGTGCGTGGCCGCTGCAGTAATGATTTGGCTTAGGGGTGCGAGGCTTCCTAGAGGTGTGCCAGCTGAGTCGATCCGTGTAGAGGGAAACGACTCGATCCGTGTGCGGCCTGTGGTCATGCGTGGAGGAGGTGGAGCACCAAGAGGTGGAGTCCTAACAGGAAATTGCCCAAGGGGTGTGGTGGTGAGGGGGGTAGACCCCGCGCGGACTGAATTTGGGCCTTCATTTTCCAAGTGGGACAACTCCGAATTTGGTGGAGTGATTGGGACTTCTCTAGTGAGAGAGTGCTCAGAATTAGGGATTTGAAAATTCCGTGAGTGACTTGGCTGAATTTCAGCTTGGGTGTGCGCAATCTGTGAGGCGGGGCTGGGCCTGGACCGTGGGAAGCGGATCCTGCGCATGTTGCGGTTGTATAGTGAGATGCTAGTCCGCTGATTAGATTGTGGTCTAGCTCGCAAGCGCGGTCCTGATCGCTGGCTGGGAGGTAGTGTGTGGATTACTGAAGTCCTACCAGCTGTAGCTATAAGCGCGGTTTGGTCAGCGACCAAAATTGAATTTCCGAGCATGTAGAGATCGTCCACAGTGGGACAGGGAGCTAGCACTTGACCGAATCTGTCTTCAAGATGACAGAATCCGTTGCCGATTAGGCACCAACCGCCATTGGCATCAAATTGCCGAGCTGAGAATAAATTCTTTTGCAAGGCGGGTACGTGAAGAACGTCACGTATGTACACATGCTCGCCGTTGAGCAGGCGCACTTCCACCATGCCGGAACCAGCAACGTGGATGGTGGTGTTGTCACCGAGTAGAATTGCATCGTTCTCGGTGTTCTCAGAAGAGACGGGTGAGTATTCGACGAATTGTCGTCGATTATGCGCCATGTGGTGTGTGGCACCCGTGTCCACATACCAGTTGGGATCAGCTGTCTGCACGATTGCAGACGAACATTGCGCCACCAGAACCCGACGAGTGTTGCCGTTGTTGTTTTGGGAACGGCGATTCTTGTTCTTGTTTTTGTTACCAGCAGTCGAGTTGTCATTACTGCTGCTGGGTTTGTCCGGACACTCGGCGATGCGGTGCCCGGGCTTGTTGCACTGAAAACATTTCTCGTTAGGATCTGGCGGTCTCTTTGGTGGCTGGTTGCCACCTTGTCGGTTGTTGCCATTGTTGCGCCGGTTGTTGCCATTGCGTCCTCCTTGCCGGCGTCCTGCAAACAAGGCAGTGGATGGTTCCATCGATAATTTGCGACCGATCGTTTCCTCCTGGATGAGGAAGGTGATGAGGTCCTGTAGCGAGAGATTTGGGTTCGTTCTCATCGCCTGCAAAAATAGATGGTAGTTGTTGGGCATGCTGCCCATCAACGCGAGGACTTGCTCCTCGTTGGCAATTATCAATCCAGCTGAAGTCATCTGCTGGGTGAGAGACTTGAAGTTGTTGACATGTTGGGTAACAGTCTCGTTGGGTTTCATCTTTAAAACCCGCAACTTCTCTCTCAAGTGCATCTTGGTCACCATGTCTTGACCTGCAAAGTGTCTGGTCAAGGTGGACCATGCATCGTTCGATGTGGCGCAGGACATTAGATGTCCTGCCACGCTGTTCTCGCAACATTCGTTGATCGCTGCGAGTGCGTTAACGTCACGCTGATCCCAATCTGCGATGCTACCGGGTCCGGTAGCAGGGGGAGGGATGGGTACCGCAGTACCTCCGGGCGTCGTGGCACGTGGTCTCTGCACGTTCCCTTCCACGATGTCAAGAACACCATGGGCCCTGAGCCGCAAGGTTGTCTTGTGCTTCCACAGCGTGAAGTATGTGCCGTCGAACTTGGCCCAGCCTTTGGTGTCAAAGGGGGCAGACATTCTGTATCAGATTGATCGCTGGAACGGTGAAATTCTGTTAGCGAAGGTACAGAATATGGGTGCGTGAAGCGTCCTTCTCGCAGCAGCTGAAGCGTCCTCCAACTGCTCTCACCTAAGGGCCGAAGGCCTACCTAGTGCCTATGCTATTGTGCTAGTGCATCAACAATGCAAAGCTCTGATACCATGTTGGAAATGGACTGCTAATAGAATAGACTAAGGTGAAACTCTAAGTCACGGCATAAGGACAGTGTGAGAGTGTGGGGAGAGCTCCTCAATAGAGTGTAGGCAAAACCAAGTAAGTAGATACTCAATAATGTACAATGGCCTCCAACCAGAATAATATACCTTGGGGTCTTGGCCTTGGTGACCTTACGAAAGGTCACCATCCTAAAAGCCTGAACTGCTTACTGCTAAGAGGGGTATTCACACTGCGTACAGTATTCTAACAGGTACGAAATGGAAGGCAAGCTCTCTCGTCTCACAAAAGCTCTATATGGTCTAAAACAAGCTCCTAGAGTTTGATATGAGAAGTAAAATAATTATATAAAAGATCAATATTTTTCCCATCTCAATTCTGATCTGAGTGTCTATTCCAAAATTCCAATTGGAACTCTTTTTATTGTAATCTATGTAGATAATATGCTGCTTCAAGAGAAAAACAAGGAGGGAACTCAGAAAGTGATCAAAAGCATGTGTTCTGCATTTGATATGACTATCATTGGTCTTGTAAAATTTGTGTTAGGCATCAAAATTGATAGAGATCGATCACAAGGTTGGATCCGATTAAGCCAAGCACATTACATAGAATCCATGTTGGAGAAGTATCGATTAGAGGAATCTAGACCAACTGCTATACCTTTGTAGTTAGGTTGGAAGCTAAATCAAAATCAAGAAGCAGAAAAGAATGATACTGACAACATTCAGTTTGTTTACTAGAGTGCTATCAGAACACTAATGTATACGATGGTCTGTACCAGATCGAACATATCGTATGCAGTGGAGCACTTCCTATATACACTAGCAATCATGATCTTACACACTAGAAATGTGTAAAATGAGTTCTACGGTACTTGAAGAGAACAAAAAATGCCTACTTGGAGTACAGAATACAGAATTGTTATCCTACTTTGATTTGCTTCACAGATTCAAGTTGGAGAGATGACGAAGACAACAGTCGTCCAACTAGTGGATACATATTTATTCTGAGTGGAGGTGCAATCAGTTGAGGAAGCAAATAACAAGCTACAGTGGCTATGTCTACCACTGAAGTTGAGTTTATGGCGGCTTCAGCTGCTGTTCAAGAAGCAATTGGATTGAGTTGGAAGGTTGCTAGAAGAGTTGAGGTATAAACAGGAAAGACAACTGAATTTCTATGTGATAAAATTGGGAATATCAGTCTAGCTAAAAACCCAGTGCATCATCTCCGTACCAAACATATCAGGATCAGAAGACACTTCCTTGAAGAGAAGGAAGAAGAAAATGTGGTTAAGTTGGAGTACTGTTCGACTGCTGATATGGCAACAGATGTATTAACCAAAGTCCTTGCTAGAGAAAAACATCACAAGTGTAGAGAAGAAATGGGAGTAGTTCTAACTTCACATTAATTGGGAGTGTTAACGGAGTAATGTGTAGTTATCAGTAGAGTATCATTTCTCTAACTCCTGATTTCGATTTCTGTCACCTAGTGTTCTCTTGTGCAGAATCAGTATTTTGTTTTATTCTATTGTCTTGAGTTTTGAGTGATGTTGCGATCGTCAGACATGGACATAGACAGTTCACATATACTGGATGATCATTATGATCCCGTGGTTTCTCTTGCACATGTCGACGAACGTACGTTCTCTACTACTGCCACGCAGCAAGCTCGCTAGCTTGCAAGGTCTAGGATTTTTAGCACATATCCACAACACCTTCCAGTGTGGTCCTAGTATTCCTAGACTCAACTGATAATGAGGTCTAGAGCACTGTTGGTAGAGTTTGGATGAGAATCCTCTTCAGAGTCTAGCCTCAGAGACCGAAACGAGGAAACATCTGCTCTCGACACGGATTTCGATTTCAGCGGAGCTAGAGGTGAACATGTGCTCGTGGTCTGATCCTGATCAAGCAATAAAGGAACAGCCTTCGGCCCTTCTAGGCTCGTTCTATACTTTTGGGTTCCCGCTATGCATCTTCCTAAAGCTACTGAAGACAGAGAGCTCTTCAGTAGCAGTTCACGATTCAACTGCTACATTTTGCAAGACCTAATGGCTTCACTGCGCTCAAGCTGCACCGACTCGTACATAGTCCTTGTTTTTTGTGTGGACAATGAGGGGGTATTCACGGATGTCTCAGTCCTTAACCAGCCGGCAGCTTCATGCTTCGTATTACCCCTGCCACGATAGAGACCTTGCAATCCATGCATCAACCACCAGGCTTCGAATTGAAACTAGAGATTCATACAAATTCTTGCAGTCCATGCATCAACCACCAGGCTTCGGGTTGAAGCTAGAGATTCATACACATTCTCGTGGACCAGGTCCAGAATAACGCACATCATGCATGTACACTTCCAGACGTAATATGACCTGTCTTGTCTTCAGTAGGTGATCGATCGTCTTGGATTGATAGTCTTCAGTTTACTTTGTTTCTTCACGGGACAGAAGTATGTCTATATGAACGGTTGTAACTGGACGCGCACGGAATGGAGCAAAGGCTCGTTTTCAACTGTGACTGAATTTGTTTCTGTCCTTGGCAGTTGGCAGATGCAGCAAAGTGACATAGTAACGGAGAAGGCAGAGCGTGGTCGATAGAACCTGCTCTCTGAGGATGATCGCTGGAAATCATTCAAGCACACTATCCCCTGACTGCGCAGAGCGAGAAGTGATCGCTGCTCGGTCACCCGCCTAACGCTTTGCCCTCTACACTATCTCCCCGAACCCTTCTCACTTCCGTGGAAGAGGCCAGAGTAGACTCTGCGCTTCAGGTGGGCATGCCCTCCACATGATCCCATCGGTCCTCAGGGAGGGTTGCGACTCCTGACTCTCTTACTCCCGCTTGGATCACAGACGGCCGCTACGCCGCCCAGATGTCAAAACCTCGGTAAGACCAGAAGATGTAGTCTTCAAACTGAATGTACCGAAAACTTATGGTTCGATCGGTAAGAGAAGTTAACGGTGGCCAGGACTGAGGCACTATTCATAAGCTCCTAAATGGAGTTGACCTTCCTAACTATACTTTAGAACTATATGACAAGATAAAGTCACAGAAGTCTTATAATTAAGCTTTTATAGCTTATATTTAAAACCTAGCATGAGTATTAAGAAGGACACTCGTAGATTGTCTTATTAGTATTCTTGGACTAGTATTAGGCCGAAACGGTTACTATCCATTGCACTTGCACCTCCATGTTTCTGTCTAACCAAAGGTGGACATGAGAACTGAAGACAGAATCCTGGGAACGTTTGTTCGACCTCTGTAAACGACCAATGACAGAATATTAACATAGTGCTAGTTTCCAAAGATCCGAGAATCCCGGTTAAGAACCCAAGCTCTCAAGCATGGAAACAGTTGTTCAAACTGGGGTCTCTCTTGGAACTGTTAGAGTGATATGAGCTCCAAGCAGATGTCGAGGACAAGCTGCTGTTCGAGCATTGGAGACTCTGTGGTTCTCAAGAGAAAGGAGTCATTCAAGTGAAGGGTGGATGTAGAAACATCGACTTGGCAAGGAATCAATCTGGAAATTAAACTGGGCTTTGTTGTTGCGGTTGTGGAGAAACTCGTGATCGGAGCCGGGAAGAGGTCTCTTACCTACTTTGCAGGGAGGATGCTCTCAGGCAGTCCAGTACAATTCGTTCATCTGTCTGATCATGAGCTGTTCAATGATCATGGCCTCTTACATAGCTTATTAGCTTTGAGTGACTCGGTAGGCTCAAGTTAGTGGAACTTCTTCCATTATACTCTTGCTACTGGAGCAGGTAATCAACATGGCAGCAGGGGAAAATCTTGTCCGGGCCATCCTCTGTGCTTCATAGTAGATACTCTTAGAACCTCCGCATTCAGTGTATGGTTTCTGGAAGGTTATATCGACTAATCAAGGGTACGAGACTTCATGAGCTAATGATTAGAATAATAAGCAGTTCATTTGTTCTCTGCATTACCGAGCCACTAAACGTAGGTGCTACTGTCTCGCAGATGCGAGATGGAAACGGGCGACAACACAAGGTTCGTTTTACTGAGAGCAATGATACAACAAAGATTTTCAGGATGACAGTCGGCTCGGCAGAGGTTTTGAAGATGCATATATCAACTCGTGCTACAAAAATCTGCAGCACGGGCCGCCCAGATACCGTCTAGGGATAACACTGAAATCGGTGACCATGGGCTCTTCAAAAGCTCTCCAGACGACCATAGGCCTCTGGTAAGACCAATGTGAAGACGACTATTAATTTCACCAACGCTTCCGTCTGATTTCGTGACCAAACTCTGTTTCTAAAGATGACAACTATGCAGTAATGAAGAATTGTGTTAGGAATCCTAAGACGCAAAGGAAGGAACCAAACAGCTAGGCTAAGCTCTTTGCTAAGCTTGAATTGAATTTGTTCTTTACAGGTCTTGGTAGCTTCTCCCGAAAGCGCTAGGGAGAAAGCGCTACTCGTCTACCTTGGTATTTGATAGAGCGTTCTACTCTACTTTCCAGCAAACAACCACTACGGCACCTAGATGCTAAAGACTGCTGAGATGCATATGGTGGTCCATAAAGCTGGGTGTGAGATTCTGGTTGATGCAGTTTGTCATCCACAAGTCTGGATCTATATTAGTTGGAGACACTTAACGTGTCCCATTGTTCAGGAAGTTGAGCCTTCCATCTATCACTTTCCAAATGACAAAGTAGATATTCGGTAAGAACCGACTTGTGGCCTACTGAATCGAATGGGATCCCTAATGGCACCATAACCTTTAACAACTGATTACATACTTGAGTGAACAACATCACTGGGCCTGACCCATGGGATCTCTAATGGCACCATAACCTTTAACAATTGATTACATACTTGAGTGAACAACAACATCACTGGAAATTTTGACGAATGCCAAAAAGCTCCGCAAGCTACATCATAAATTTCTCACCATAAGTAGGTAACAATTGATTACATACTTGAGTGAACAACATCACTGGAAATTTTGACGAATGCCAAAAAGCTCCGCAAGCTACATCATAAATTTCTCACCATAAGTAGGAAATGGTGAGAGAAGTCGTAGGCAGCTGCTCACAGAGAGGATGGCCCAGAGGAGACTCCACGCTTCAGGTGGACATGCCCTGAAGGCCTTTGGCCGTCAGGGGAAGTACCACTTCGCACTCTCTTACTCCCGCTTGGGTTACAGGCAGTCGCGACGCGCCAAGATGACAAAACCGTCGCAAGACCAAACCATGTAGCCTCTGAATTCATATTCACTTCACTTGTGGTTTATATGATATAGCAGAAGGAAACGTTGTCCGGCTGGAACTAAAGCACTATTTATCAGCTGCTTACTGGAAAACCACTGTCATTATTAAGCAGGACATGAGGAGATGGTGAAGTTTACTAGGATTCTTCACCCCTTGATAAACACGAGAGGAAGTTGCACATAGCACATGGGTAAGGATCATAGTATTAAAGCCTCGATATGTTCCTTTTTTACAGCGGTTTTAGTGATCCTGAGAGTGGACTGTTAAGAGCCTCTTCCTTACTGTACTTACTGTCACCCACGGGGTTTGTTCATTGAACTTTATTCCTCACTGTATACATTCTCTCTCAGCAAGTTTTATCAGTTACCTGCGTATCATAGTGTCTCTGACTCCAGAAATTATGAAGCAGGACATCCGGAGATGGTGAAGTTTATTACTAACACATGATAAACAGAAAAGGTAAGCATCCATTGCACTTGCACATCTGAACCAGCGGTCGAATTCCCTGAACAGAGCAGCCAGATTTCAAAAGGAGTAGCTCAGAAAGTGCATGACATTTCCAAAAGGTGACAGAAGACTATTAACAAAGATACCCAGTCGCCGCGTTCTTATGTAGTTGTAGGATCGGCGATTTGTACTAGTTCTTACCCGCGGTAACTGAGGTACAGGTCTTTGATCTCGTTTTGAAGTGCTTGACTTCATCCTTCAAGTGTTCCAGCAACTTCGACTCGTACTGCTACGCGTGCGCACAGCCAGTTGCGTGCCGTAGAAACCAATGTAGATGATCAATCTACATGCACAGGAGAAGATTTCCAGAATGAACTTAAAGATTAAACGATTTGCACTCCGCAACCTCTTCCTCCAGTGCAATACTTCACCAGATACGCAATAACCAAAATTTGAACTTGTAACAGTCGTACCCAAGAGCAAACCTATTCTTTGCCTGACCAATATACAAGTGGGCATTTCACAGTTTTGCACTTGGTTGCACTTAACCAAGTCTAAGGTGCAGTAAGATCTTTTCGTATGTAAATTCAGTGCATTGTTCTATTCTGCCTATTCAACAAGCTATTGCACGTGGTCCACACAAGACATTCCAGAATTTGCATAATCACAAACAATATTGCCGTACACATGCATGGACATATCCGAGATGTAATACACAGTCTCTCTAGTGTTGCATGCATACATATAACTGGCTTCAAGTCTTTCATGATCATCACCGTAAATTTTACTGAAGATACTCATACTGGCTGAATTATACTCAAAAGGGGACTGCGGTGATGGAAGAAACAAAGGAATGTCCCCACTCCAGAATCTTAGATCCTAAACAGCGTTAGTTCTTGCCAACTTATAGCGAGGTAGCTTCCTTCGCCACCTAATGTTACTGGTCTTAGTGCTCGAAGAGAAAGACAACTTGGCAGATGTATCTGAACAACTAAACTCGATCGCACCACGCTTCAAGATAGAAACTTGTAGTTACACACGAGACGAGAACAACGATTGTACGCTAAAATGCAGAACCCTACCTTATGGCACTTAGACATCAAATCAGACTATTATGTATACTTTCCGAACACGGTCTCTTCCTTCATACGAATCCGGTACTCTCCTCCTGCTACTGTAGATTGATCATCTACAACGGTTTCTAAGGCACGCAACTGGCTGTGCGCACGCGTAGCAGTACGAGTCGAAGTTGCTGGAACACTATCTTAACAGGATGAATACGGAAAGTATAAATCCTTTTTTGCAAAGTCTTTGGTAGTACGTTGATGTTTAATTGGTTATCAATCAAAATACAAATCAATTTCCAAAGATCTCCGGAGAAGATCTATGTATGAAACTATATTCAAGTAATCACTTTCAGTATGTATGAAACTGATTATACACACACAAAAAACCCTCATGAGAAATGATTTTTTGTATATGAATTATGATCTTTATCACTGTATAAAAAAGAAAACTCTCTCCAACTACCCAAAGTAAAAAAATCTAGGAAAAATGATCAGCAAAACTCTTTACAACAGAAATTACATTACAAAAGTTTGTAATCTCTTCATAATGATCATTTTTCATCTGAAACACAAACATACGCAACGTTTGTTTGAGATAATATTTTATAGAGAACTTCATAAATATTTTCATAACCAACAATATCAACTTATCAAAGTGTTAACAAATCTTTACAGAATATACAGATGATAAAATAATTTTCGAGATGACTTTGTTAATCCGAGATAATTTTAAACCTATGCAAGTGTAAGATGAATAATAAAGATCAATTAACATGTGTATTAACTTGGTTTGTAGACAATGACAAACAGAATAAATTCAATACGCTTCAAAGGCTAAATGTAGATCCTTGTCGAGTTGAAGATAAACTAGATTTTTTACTGTAATGTTGAAAAAACAAAGGTTATGAAATCAAAATGTAGATAGCACTGAACCATAGAATCCATTGCCTACATACGTTATCTAAACGGAACAAAAATATCAATAACTATAGAATCTAATGCAAGACTTAAAAGAGCCAAATTTTGTGAATGAATAGAAGAGGAGGAAGACAAAGGCAGCAAAACAGAAGCTTGTATTGTCCATCCATCATGATGCACTTAGGTACTGAGTAGATGTACACACCTAAGAACCTAATTATCACAATAAACACTCGGAGCATACAGCAGAACACTCTTGTCACATGCATCTCAACTTGCTCTCTCACTTCATCAACACTCGATAAAGACAGTTCGACTGTAGATGAGTTATAAAAATGATCAATCAAATGAAAACTTAATAGACTCATCAAGGCCTTATTTGTATAGTTCACAAGTTATCATGAGAAGTATCGACTTTATCCAAAAATGTATTTTTCAAACTCCGAACATACAAGTTATTCATGTTTCTACAAACATGAACGTAGTGATATCACTTCTATTAAGTAAGTTACGTAAAAGAAGCACTTCTACTGTTGTGGATCATTACATAATCATCTTTTTGTTTAGTATCTTATACAGAAGACATTGAGATCATTTACGACAAGGACGAGAATATCATAGCAGGTCGATGTAGAGGAGAAGTGAGTCAACCAGACGAAATATATTTTTGATGATACATGATTGTAATTTACAATACAAGTATGTTCTAAAGCGAGGAGATGCAAGACTTTCTTTACAAGAAAGCATGCGTGCAGCTGGTCCATTATGCAACTGGAGAGAAGGTCAGGGACCAGATTTTATTTCTTATTATAAGAATAAGAAAAAATATAACAAGTTAAAGAGTGTTATAAAAGAGTTTGATTCGTTTGTGGAGGAAATTCTACTATTGTATTTTGTTGGAAATATTAGTTATCTATACATGTGATGTATTCCTTTTATCTTATAGGGTTTTTTTTCATTACATGAACTATATTTTCAAATAGCTGAAAATATGAAAATGATCAAGAGATCATGTTGATGAGAAAATGTTCCAACATTTATCTGCATACTCTTTATTTGTGACAAAAGACTACAGTACTTTACCTCATGAGGATGAACACTGTGCGAAGTATACTACTTGCATATTTTAATATCCTTCAAACAATACAGACTCATGTAACTTTTTATTACCATCTTTAGGAGTCAAGATTCTTTTAACAGATGGAGATATATAAATCTTTTAAAGGGGTTGTTGTACATTGTACATCATACTGTAGTCCAAGAAAATTACCAATATACGTGGCACGGCTTGTACGATCAATGGTAAGCTTAGTACAACATTTCAAATAAAATGTAACATTTGTTATTTAGTAACATCATATCAATGATTATATTTAGTTTGATGATAGATTTTACAACTGATATAAACTTTGGTATTACTTTCTCTTTTTATAATACATTTTTTGGTGTTATGTTCATGTGTTTAATGAGGTAGCAATGCCTTGGTTGAATTTGACTATATATTTGTAAATTTTATCTGACTTGCTAGTCTGTCAAAACACAAAGACACGGCATTACTTTATGATATATGTGTATACTTTATGAGACTAAAACTAGTGCTCTGGCAAGTGCATAATCAGATAAATTTCCTTACTTGTACTAAGGTGTTTGGAGATAACAACATCCGTTTTGTTTTGAAATATATGAAGATCGTACACTTCCCAATCAATGAAGGGAGAATAGCTCCTTTGCTTTATCCAAGGAGATCATTGACAAGACTGTGCTAATTGAGAGTGGAACTCTTGCTGTTTACTACTAGTGATTTTATGCATTTTTGTATGTTACTTTCATTGCTTGAGATGATTTGATCAGGAGTTTATCGTTATCTTCACGGATCAAAAGTAGACAAAGGAAAAGATGATGAGAACATTATGTGCTATATGAGTTAAAGCATCCGATATTGCAGATCCACTTGGAGCAGACATGGATCACATCTGAGAAGCTGACAAAGAGAGTGATGGCTGAAAAGCATGCTGTCATTAAAGTACATTCAACATCTAAATACGCTGTATTCAATTTCATAGTTGTTGGTCGTCTAGAAAGAACTAATCCAGTGTTTAGGACATTGAGCTTTATCAAACTTGCATCTAATCTTGGAGGGGTGACAATCATAGCGTCCCACCTAACATCGAGTTTTCAGATCTCACTTCAAATTATAAAGGAAGAGTGCTTGGGGATACTAGATGGATTCATTCAGCTATTGGTTGGTGTTGAAGATCATGAAGACTTCACTAATGATTTGCTAGTAATAACTGTAATTCAAGAGTTGTGGTACAAACGAAACGTAACTTTATTCCTTAGTGCATGATTTATTCTAGTTACTGAAGCTTGGAAATGAAGAAGTGAGTCCTGGGTCTCATCAAGAGGATTCTTCAAACATATGTCAGTTTTGGCAAGAAGCAAATGCCATCATGCAAACTTGTCTATATGTGACCCAGAAAAAGTAGGTGGCATCATAGTTTTAGAGCATTATTGTGAAGAAGGTAATGGTTTTCTTTTCAGATCTCATTGAGGTTCTTGGTCACTTTTCATTAGCTAAATTCTGTTTGCAGATTGTCTCTGTCTTCCTGACATTGAAGTTGGATCCAGAAATGAATGCACAAGGTATGTTTAAAGATGTCTTCATACTACAAATGACTTTAAGCCACACCCTTCTTTAAATGATTGGGTGTTTTCGACAAAGTTCATGTGTGATTTTGTTTGTCCATTTGTATCATAAATAAATAATAAAAAAAAAATTATTCACTGTTGTGTTTTCAGGGACAGTTGGCTCTTTTCGTCGTTGATGAAGTGCGTTGTGTGAGATAAACTCTCAAGGTAACATGTAATCTTTTGGACATGGTCAGAGAAGACCATCAACAGATAGAATTAGCAATAGGTATGGTCATTTCTTTCATGCACAGATACAGAACAAGCTTTGATGTGCATTGTTGTATGTTAACATTCAGAACAAAGGTGCACTGAATGGATTATCTTATATTTGTGTTTATGGTAGTCAGTGGGGATATGACTTCTGGCCAGAGTACCATCACTTAGGAATTCTGAAGAAAGAATTTCCTCTGAGTGTCCATAATGGCCGTGACAGCTACAGCCACCTACGATGTTCGTAAGTGTAGTTATCTGCTCTGCTTTGTTATTCTTTTAAGCTAGACTGATTTTGACAGAGACGTTTCTTGTGCGTTTCTCACCAAGCGGCCTCATCTTCTAGTGTCATCAATGAATTCATGCTTACTTGTGCCCTAAGGTTCTTGACAGTGCAATTTCTGATGCCAAGAGGCGTAATCCAGTTTATACGTGCAACGGCTATCAATTTTTGATTTGAAATTTAATGCATCATTTGAGAGTTCAAAAGAGATCTACTCCTCTCAAGCTACAAGCTCAATTATATGACATTTCAGGAGTTTGATATGCAAACCAGGTGATTTCTTCCCAAATTTCTCCAACTAAAGATAAGCATGTCAAATGAAGCTGAAAGTTTTGTCAGGTCCAGGGGGAAGGGGGCTTTGACGAAATTTTTACATAACACTGATAGGTACAAGTACTATATGCACGCCAAGGCAGAAATATCGTTGAGGTCTGGCCATAGTTTACTTTGCACTCACATGCCTATCATGTCAAGCTTAACTTCTCTCTTGAGGTTTGCACCTCAGATGAAGATGACTAAATCTACTATACAGGCTCCGGAAATCATTTTAGTGCAGACATTAAAGTCCAATTATAAACACAACAGTAGGCTACTTAGTTTTCTTTAGTTTCATACTCTAGTCATAATCATTGCTTATTTGTACACTTGGCTATTCCACTGAGTTTATTGTCTTCATATGATTCGAAAGTTCCTGTGACGTGGCGTAGTAACCTGGCGAATGGCAGGATGACCAGCTGGGGATGTTTCTGAGAGCTGAAAAATGAAAAGCTATAGACGAAGAGGAATTCGGGGCAGAACCAAACTAGGTTCGATACATTCAAAGCCATTTACCAGTATAATTGTGGAAAAAAGAGTAATAAATTTACAATATTTATTTTACCACCAATATGTATGTAGTTCTACGGTTATGTATTCTTGTTGTAATCACAATAATACATATAATGTGTGGTTTCGTTCATTAAAGCTTCTCGGAATTACAAATCTAAATTGAGAATTTATTTTAACTAAGGAAAATGCAAGTATTCTAAAGAGGACACTGGTCGAATTCCATCTTTATGGGGTACTCAATGTGAGGTGACCACAAAAACTCCCTGTGCTTTCGCGCGATCCATGATTAACCCAAGCTTCTGCAGGTCCAATCCGCTTCACCAGAAACGAAAACTAACAACGTAATTCGAGCCTGCAGGACTTCTTGCAGAGACGGGAACATTGCCTAAATTAAGTCACTCAACATCTTAAAAAAATGGAAAATGCCTAAATTAAGTCACTCAAAATCTTGGAAAAAATGGTCTTCTGAATCAGCTTTTCTGTTTGTTTCCTAATTAGCTCAGAGGACAGGTCTGTATATTTGAAGAAGAACTCCCATATCCCTGACCTTACTGAGCATGTAAAGCTATGGGAGCCGTTCTTCGAGCTCTGTCGGTGGACAAGTTGTCCACAGCACCAACTTGAAGATTTCTTTCACTGGCAGCAGGAAGATGGAGACTTTCGTTATCGACCTACGTCCTTGACCGTTTAATCCTCCACCGGCAACAGAATCGGCCATTCCTCGAAGAATCTTTTGTTGTCAAAAGACTGGCCATAGTCGACCATTTTCTGGACTCGACTGACTATAGTCAATTATTTTTGCTCTCTTCAAGCAGCGTATAAACCAGAACTAGCTCGAGCTTGCAAACACTCTTGAATTTGAGGTAGCACAAGAAACTTAACGTTGTACATGGTGCTAATTTAAATTAATCTCCACCGGCTGCAGATAGAAGACCCTCCCATAAGTTTATTGTCGATCGACATGTTCAGAAAGCTGGACCAGCACGACTGTTTCATGATCACCTTCTTTAAACCCCCAGTATAGTTATAAAAGCATCAAAAGGAAAGCTCCCCGTTACTTGAGGTTGACTAAAATATTCTTCTCTTTTGTCCCCAAAACCATATAAACTTCATTTCTAGATTCTCAATCAATGCTAAGTAGTTTGTTAAGAAATTAATTTCAAAGTGTAGAGTTGTTGAATCCGCGGAGCTTTGATTTATGTCCATGTTTCATATATATATATATTCATATATTCTATCTTGAGACTCGTGTGAAACTATCACCAGAAACATGTACAGTTGATGCTTAACCGTTAAATTTACTACCCCTTTGAACCTACAAAATGCGGTCTTCTGGGTTACCAGGAGCACTTATAGTCATACCGGGGCGGGGTTTAACTGTAACAGTTACTTACTGTGCAGCACTTTGCATGGCGACCCATTATAAGATTAATTAATCTTATAGGTATTGTAGCTTTCCTGTGAAGTCCATCCGGTGCATGCGCACATTGATTTCGGAGACAGTCCAGCCAAACCTGCTAGCTGGCTAGCAAGATATCATCACTTCTTGCCGTGAGCTCTGGTAATAAATTTCCTTTGCTTCTCGTGCAAGTGAAATTATTTTGTAGAATATCATCACCTAGGCCTCCCCTTACCATCAAAGTTGCTAGGCTAATCAGATAGAGACAGCAGCTTATTACCATGTAACTAATAGTGTGTAAAAGCCAAACAAAAGATTCTCTAGTGTCAAGAAAGAAAAAGTCCGTAGTTTCTCAAAGGGAAGTTTTGTCTAGTAGAGCCGTGTATCGTTTAGGGTGGTGTCTTTGAATTGCTGTAAGTATTTGATTTTTTGAATTTTTTAAAAATTATAATAAATTCTCTATTTTCTTATAATAATACTTAACTTGCCTACTGCTGCAACATAAGTAGGATTTGAATAAAAAATCAATTAGAGACTGCTACAGTTGTAACACTCACCGCTGAAAAAGAATCTTTCTTAAGAGTTCCAGCTTTGACACTCTCTAATATATTGGTCTATGGAAAATCCATAGACCAATATATTAGAGCGTTAACAGTAATACACAACAGCTAAACCGTAAGTATGCTTCTGCGATGCAGGAATCAGCTGGTCATTCCAGTCATGTTCTTGTAAACAACCAATTGGCTTTGCTGCTTCTACTCTATGGAAACTTTTCTGGAAATGATTTTCGATTAAAAAAATTCGTTTTCGGAGGAAAATGATAATCAGATATAAGAAGTGTATCTAGATGTCGTTGTTCGCTTTTAAAAAGCCACCATCTTTGTAGCAAATAATGCATATTCCATATGCAGGATAGTGAGGAGCTCGTTCTAGCGAGCTTGATCTCACTCCTTATTGGACAGCTTGCACAAAGACAATCTCAGACTCTTTGTCTTGTAGCGTTATTTATACTTTTATCAATTGTCGATACTTTTAGGTCAAGATTAGTAACTGCATTATATAATAAGATGAAATGTTCAAATTTAAGACACAGAGTACAACGATTAGTACTCTCTCGGGAGAAAAGGTGACAAAACATATTAATTTATCAAACAACAGATTAAAGTCTTCATATATGTTATTGAGTTCATGTGAACTCAAGACTAGAGTCTTATATATATGTGCTTGCATTCATTTTTTGGTAAGAAAGGTAAAATAATGCCTAAACATTCAACTTCGACATCTGCATGAGTGATAAACTAGATACTCCAGGGAGTACGTATATGTAACTCATCTCAATAAGACTAATTGTTGCTAACACTAGAACTACAACATAAAATCTTGGCATATATTGCGGTTTTCATTGTTTCGTGAGATGTTATTCTCCCCATCATTCAGTGTGGCGATAATGCAGGCTTTGTGTTCAGGTTGTGTAATTCCACTTCTTACTACTCTTTCTTTTTTAACTCTTTGTGAAAAATCTCTTTTATCTCCAAGTGACAGTATGAAAAGGACATAATGAGACATACTCAGTGGAGCGATAGCGACCCATGTCTTATTCCTCCTTTTACGTAATTATAACTCCTCTGATGAAAAAAAAATTTGAATCTCTTCTTTGGCCTCGTGAAATTGGGAATAGGAGAAGTTGGCTCAAGCCAAATCACAGTAATCAATCAGTGATAATAGTGCAAGTCTGCAAGGTGGATGAAAAGATATAAGGAAGCATTTGGCAGCTCTTGCTCCTGATAATTCATAGTTTTGTGTGCAGAGGAAGGCTCTATCTCCGGTGTTTAGGCCATGGATGCTATGTTTAGGTAACCGGGGGCTTACGGGCAGAAAAGCATAGGAAGTAAAGTTCTTTGAATTCAATTTCACAACTTCCGTTGAAAACTCATACATAACATCTCTTATTTAAGTACACACTCTACTCTGTAAGGTAACTTCTGACAACTTTTCACGAAATAGAGATGCACAAAAAAGAAATATGAAGAAAAGAAGAGAAAGAAGAAATATGAAGAAATAGACAGTGAAATAAAAAATGAAGAAAATGTAGTACTTTTAGGCATGAATTGTAACTTTGAGAGCGTTACCAATATTTAGAGCAGAAATGCTTACACAAGAGTCAAGACTTAGTAATCTATTGGAAATGCTTGAATGCGTTGTAATCTGTAGAATGCGGACAATGCTGATGACAGTCATTGTACAAGCTTGATCATATCAGCAGTACGCTAAAACTTAGTTTGAGAGCTTTGCTTGCATCGAGTTCTCACAGAGGCTATCGTGTGAAACATGCAGCTTTAATAATTTAATGTTGGGAATCCGACATTCGGCTGAGAGGCAGAGGCGGCTCGTAACGGATTACTATTGACTCGTACTCCTATCTAGTGATGATCACTTCTCAACTGGATGAACGTTTGAGTTAAAACAATATGTTACAACGTATTTGACTCTTCAAACACTGTCACAGTTGTGGAAAACACACAGAAACTCCTCTCTAGCTTAAGATATAGTCTAACCAGTAAAGTAAGTCATTTAAGCTATCTGAGGTTCAAAGGTGAAACGATCGCATTTTGAACTCATATTAGAAGAGTGATACGTTACAACCCGGCTCAGTCTCCCAACAATGCTTGAAATCACATTCCCAACGTACAAGGTCAAAGCTGCTTTCAACGATCATGCTACGTCTTGTAAGAATTCAAACTCTTGTACAGAATCGAACCATTCAACAATCTCTTAGCGTACAGCTGCAATCAAGCTTAGAACTGCACAAGATCAAGCTTTCGGTAGCACTGTACGCATTCTTCAATCATTATAGCACGCAACAGAGGCAAAGGAAACAAATCGCATCACAGAAGTCAAGATGATTTTATGAGAGCTTTCATTCTGCAGCATGGAAGCACCCTGAGTCTCCAGAAGACGAGAACAAGGACAGAGCAAACCACGAAGGTAAGCACGGAATACAAACCAGATGAGAGATCAGATAAACGAAGATAGTGAAAAGGTTCAAACCAGTTACATTGTTCTACGTCCTTGTTGCTCTTTCGTATCCACTAAGCTTTGGAAGTCGAGCAAAGACAATTTGGCTGTTCCCCACTTGCAGGTAGTCAGTGAATTAAAATTGTCTGCTATGCATCATAACAAGATTCCCGAAAAGCAGAGGGGGAGATTGTAGACTACTACCACCAGCAGTACAAGATTGGTAAGTGACCCAGCAACAAAACCAACATTTGCTCTAAATCTGATCGTTTACGTTTTACAACATCCTGACTGACTTGTCTACATCTTTTGTTTTTCCCTTTCAGCAGGCGCCTGGAGGAAGAGACCGATTTCCACGACGTAAAATAAATAGATCACTATTTTAGGATAGTGTTCTCCAGAACACTAGTACTCTTAAAAAGACAGACTACATTCGAGACCATGCACAAGATCAGTCTGCAGAGGTCATCATCGAGACCGTCCACAACGAAGATGATTCTCTAGTCAGTATTCGAGAGCATGCACAAGACACAGCCTGCACAAGTCGCAATCTAGACCGCCCAGAACGAAGATGATTCTCCAGTCAGTAATAATCTGGAGAATCGACCAATATCGCCTCTGCCCTGGCCAGAAAGAGAGCAAAACTCCTCTGCTATGGATGATAATATACTCCTCCAAAAGCCGAGAATCCGGTCATCAGCTACTGCCAGTGTCAGATCGATAAGTGACATAACCAAGAGGTACCGACAAGTGCTTCCTCTAATAATCATTAGCATTTCAGAAGAGCTGATTAACTGTTCTTTCTTTGTTCTTTTTCTCAGCCGACGTAAGAAAGGAGAAGAAATTGCGATGTCATCAGGATACTTCGCTACTAGGGAGGAGTTTTCTGTTACTGTATAAATTTACGGTACTAGTTTAGTTTACAGTATTAGTTTTATGGTACTAGTTTAGTTTACTGTATTAGTTTTCCTTAGTTTAAGGTATTAGTTTTCCTGTATCATTGAATAATTTCTGTATTAGTTTTCCTCTACCTGTTTTCCTCTAACAGTCTTAATGAATGGATGTAAGCGGGCTAGGGCAGTAAGCATCCTTTCCTCACAGCAGATTAGTTCTAATAGGATGTTCGTGAAGTTTCTTCCGGCTCTGACATCAGCTGACACTTGGGGCTTATGGGTTTAAACCCTAATCCCGTTCACATTTATAAGGAGTGAGGATTGAGACTCCCGCCATAAATGCCCAGTGCTTGCATTTGCTTCAGTAGACTTGATGTTTATTTCTTGCTTTATCTCCGGGTATTACTTCGAAGTTAGAGTTTCTTTACTTGCTTCTGAGATGAGTTCATCCTAGCTTCTCCTGGACCAACTTCGTTGTGGACTTGTTTAGGCTAAAACATAGGATGCCATTCGATGTTGGAATGAGCACCACCTCCCGATATAGTTAACAAAACACAAGAGAAAACATCCTTGTCATTCATTTTTCTACGTACCACAACAATTTCGAACAGCTTGACTTCTGGTTTCCGACTAAGGTATGAATGTTTCTTGTATATGATAAGCAATGAAATCTTTAGTTCTGTTTGTTCTTCTCTTGCAGAATTGACCTTGAACTGCTAATACTTGCATTTGTTCTCAACAGTAATATTCGATCTTCTCTCATTCTCACTTTCTGTACATGTTGGAGGTGCTCGGGTAGCTGCAATGCCTGCAGGAGAACAAGAAGACGAGAATCATCCCAGAATGTTGAATATAGATAGAGTTTAGTGAGAAGTCTTTCTCCGAGAACAACTTGCAATTGGGCAAAGCAACGAGTTACTCACATCATATGTTGCACTCAGCACTCTCTCTAAGTCTACAAAGGCTGAGTTATTGCTGAGAATTCAGAAAGTAGTATTCAAGTTGGTCTTAAAGGCGGGTTCGTTTCAGTACGTTCGGATGGAGGACTTGTCAACCAAGTAGAATCTTTGGGTGCAACTAAGACAGGATAGCATGTACCTTGAAGTAGCTGAGGGAAAGTCTGACCAACTCTTGGGAAAGTCAGAACCATCTATGTGCTTGACCTTTCCTCGACCTTTGGAAGGTCCGACCCATGAATAGATTGTATACAACTCTAAACTGGAGTACACTGCTGGGGAAGTTTCTCGTGAGAGTCCTAGTTTACAAACAGTTGATACGGCAAAGACTGTAGAACCGAAGGCTGTTTCGAGACAGTTTGTCAACCGACGTTTTCGTTCCTCGATCAACGATACAAATTTGGTGAAGAGCTTTTCCAGACCAAGCTATATCTAGATGTATTTCGCTTTACATTTCTCTGGGGATGTACTGTTGGCCTTTTAAGAGTTTTAGGTCCACAGTTGGGTATCGATGACCGTCTCTAGATCTCCTTTTGTCTCTCTGGATGTCCGTCTAGATCTGGAAGGAGTCAGGAACTTTCCCAGCTGACAAAATGTAATTTCAATTTGGTACAGAATTCCAGACTTCACTTCATAGGAACCTGGCGAACTCGATATCCTGATTAGCTCTAGCCGGCAGGTTTTGAAAGGACGGAGGGTACCGTTGAAGACTAAAGGTCGTGAAAAGACGGAGGCTAACTTAGCTCTATTCGGGAACCCATGAATCAGATTATTCATGGTCACTAGAGACATGGTTTGTAACTTACCTGTTATGATCAGAAAGTTGTCTTTCTCTTCGAGCACTAATCCCCGTAACATTAGGTGGCGAAGGAAGCTACCTAGCAATAAGTTGGCAAGAACTAACGCTGTTTAGGATCTAAGGTTCTGGAGGGGGGATATTCCTTTGTATCTTCCATCTCCGCAGCCCCTTTGAGTATAATTCAGCCAGAATCAGTATCTTCAGTAAAATTTACGGTGATAATCATGAAAGACTTGAAGCCAATTACATGTATGCATGTAATACAACTGGCTTCAAGTCTTTCATCAACGTAGACTTTTACAACATCATGCATGGGTATGTACTAACGTACGTGCTCCATAATCTCCACGAAGGTCTGTGAAGACTTGGAAGCTTAAGGATAAGGCTGCTCCGGTAGACAAAGCTAATGGACACAAACCATACAGTCCATTAAATGCAACAAGATCGCTTCTGCCCCGCTAGACAGAGCTAGCTAGAGAACGAAGATCCTCTGATACGAATATCGATCATAATTAACGCGCGTAGGTGATCCTCGAGAAGCCGAAAAGGAATTTATGCGCTACCGCCCGTACCAGATTGATAAGTCAACAATCAAAATGAACCCAAAACTTGCTGGGATGATCATTTGCATTTTTCGGTATCCTGACGGGCCTGACTGGTATACAGCTCTTTCTTTCTTTTCCTTCAGCACCGCTTGCACATGAAGGAAGAGAAAAATGTGGTATCGCATTGCACATATCCATGGCCAGACGTAAAGTACAGAACTGAACCGAGACAGGGTGCCGTTCTCCGGGATCCATGCCAATTGCACATGTACAGTCTACCAACCAGACTGCATAAGACGAGCCTGCAAAGTAGTTCCCTTGTCATCGATAATCTGCAAAAAGTGAGCAATATCGTGATCGCTTGTGCCCCAGCCAGACGTGGAACAAAACTACGCTGCTAAAGGTCGCATTAATGCTACGGATCAGCGATCACGTACCCAATTCAAGAAAAGCCGGTCACGTCACGGAAAAGCTCGAGAACTTAGCTTGAATGCGTTGTAATCTGTAGAAAGCAGACAATGCTGCTGACAGTTATTGTACAAGCTTGATTATATCAACAATCGCTAAAAGTTAGTTTGAGAGCTTTGCTTGCATCGAGTTCTCACAGAAGCTATCGTGTGAAGCATGCAGCTTTAATAACTTAATGTTGGGAATCCGACATTCGGCTGAGAGACGGAGGCGGCTCGTAACGGATCACTAGTGACCCGTACTCCTATTTAGCGATGATCACTCCTCAACTGATGAACGTTGAACAACATTACTTGAACCTTCAGATCAAGCAATTCGTACGAACGTATATATTTGACCCTTCAAACACTGTCACAGTTGCAGAAAACACAGAGAAACTCCTCTATAGGTTAAGATAATAGTTAAAGTAAGTCATTTAAGCTATCTTCAAAGGTGAAACGATCACATTTTGAACTCCTATTTTGGAGAGTGATACGTTACAACTCGGCTCCGTCTCTCAGCAATGCTCGGAATCACATTCCTAACGTATAAGGTTAAAGCTGCTTCAACGATCATGCTAGATCTTGTAAGAATTTAAGCTCTCCTACAGATTCGATGCATTGAAGCTAACCTCTTAGCGTACAGCTGCAATCAGGCCTAGAACTTCACACAATCAAGCTTTCCGTAGCACTGTATGCATTCTGCAATAATTAGGGCACGCAAGCGACACAAAGGAAACAAATCGCATCACAGAAGTCAAGTTGATTTTATGAGAAATTGTATTCTGCAGCATGACGAGAACAATTTTGCTATTCTCCAATTGCAGATAGTCATTAAACTAAAATTGTCTGCTATGGATCACAACAAGATCCTTGAAAAGAGGAGGAGGAGATTGTGGACTACCACCACCAGCAGTACAAGATTGATAAGTGAACCAACAACAGAACCAAAATCTGCTCTAGATCTGATGATCGTTTATGTTTTACAACATTGTGACTGTTGACTACGCTCTCTTGTTTGTTCCGGTTCAGCAGGCGCTTGAAGGAAGAAACCAAATTCCACGACTCAAAATAAACAGATCACTGTTTTAGGATACTGTTCTAGAGAACAGGACTCTTAAAAAAGCAGACTGCATTCGAGACCATGCACAAGATCAGCCTGCAGAGGTCGTCATCGAGACCGCCCACAACGAAGATGATTCTCCAGTCAGTATTCGAGACCATGCACGAGATCAGCCTGCACAGGTCGCGATAGAGACCGTCCAGAACAAAGATGATTCTCCAGTCAGTAATAATCCGGAGAATAGAGCAATATCACCTCTGCCCCAACCAGAGAGAGAGCAAAACTCCTCTGCTATGGATGATAACATATTCTTCCAAAAGCCAAAAATCCGGTCATCAGCTACTGCCAGTGGCAGATCGATAAATGACATAACTAAGAAGGAACGACAAGTGCTTCCTCTAATAATCATTAGCATATCCGAAAATCCTGACTGAGCGACTAACTGTTTTTTTCTTTGTTCTTTTTCTTAGCAGACGCAAGAAAGGAAAAGAAATTGCGATGTCGTAAGGATACTTCGACGCAGAATTCAATGCGATAGAGTGAGCCCGTACACTGATCTCCTGGACTCTCCTCGTAATGAATGCAACAAAGATATCCCTTACGATCTCTACAGCAGACGACCAAGCGGACTGCACGCAAGCCCACGCTCAAGACGAGTCTGCACAGAACGAGAAGGGCAGTTTGCTTGTCACCAGTACTATTAGTGAACACCGAAAAGAGCATTCAGCATACTCGCTTCTTGTGGTGAGCAATAAACGTAAATTCAGCTGTCTTTCTTATAGCTACCAGGATCCTTCGGATAATTACATCACCGAAGAGATCTCGAGCAAGAGATTATGTGTCCGCGACACCATCACACCTGTAAGTCGAATTAACCAAGAGAAATCCATTCTCCATTAATCATTCGCATTTCCAGTATCCTACCTGTTCTAGCTGACTGAGTCTGCCTTCTCTAATTTGTCTCTGTTCCGCAGATACCTGAAGTAAGAGAAAACCGCAGATATGTACCAGATGAGCTTCCACTGTACCGGAACCGCTTGGAGGACTACACCGATACCTTTACCTGCTGGGATTCTTCTGTAACAGAAGTAGATTTAGAGAAAACTAAGACAGAGCGATTAGACTGCAAGCAGGCTGATGCCAGGAGTCCAGAACCCGACTACGATCGCGAGGATGGTACGCTGGTAAGTCATTGATAACCGGAAAGAGCATCGGACATGCTCGCTTCCTCTTCAGCTAAACAAGAAATGAAAATTTATTTGTCTTATCAAGATCTTCCAGATAATTACATCACCACAGAGATCCCCAGTAAGAAATTATGTGTCCGCGCCACCACCAGACTGGTAAGTCGAAGTAACGAAGAGAACTCAGAATACTCTTTTCACTCAGAATTCTGCATTTCCAATATTTTATCTGTCTTGACTGAATCTGCTTTCTTTTCCTTTGTTTGTTCCGCACACACCTGAAGTACGAGAAAGCTGTCATATACCAGATTCCCTGCTTCCGGTTCTCACATATCGGAACCCCTTGGAAGAGTACACCGTTACCTTAGATTCTCTTGCAGAATTTACAGTGTGCAAAAGGGATACGGTCACAGAGATCCAGCGAGTAGACCGCAAGCAGCCCGATGCCAGTAGCCCTGAACCTGCCCACGAGCATTGTACGCTGGTCGCTGATAATGAACACCGAACGGAAGGGTACACCGTGACCTTGGATTCTCTCGCAGACTTCGAAGTGTTCAAAAGGGATACGCTCAGTAACACCAAGACCCAGCGATTAGACTGCAAGCAGCCCGATGCCAGGAGTCCTGAACTCGCCTGCGAGGATCATAATCTGGTCGCTGATAATGAACACCGAAAGGAGCGCGAGCATGCAACAGATTCGCTTCCTCTCCAGCTAGAGAAGAAACGAAAGCTCAACTTTCTCACTTATCAAGATCCGGATAATTACGTCACCGCAGAGATCAGGAGAAAAAGATTACGCGTCACCGCAAATACGAGACTGGTAAGTGAAAATAAGTTTCAAGTTAGAGAAATAGGCGCTTCCCCAGATTTGAACTGGTCACTTGACGTCTCAATTCCCTTTCTTTGTGCTTCAGTTTTTGCAGAAATTTGAAAGCCAACCTCATTGCACTCCAGTATACTCGAGCTCACCAACTGCTCTCGCCAGCGTGGACATAGATCACCACTGTCATGATCAGCCTCAAGACGATCCTCCCGGGCTACATGACTGGATGGACGTAGAGCAGGATTGCCAACCTCATGATCAAAAGCCGCATCCCATCGAGCTACAGGACTGGATGGACATAGACCAAGAGGGCCTGCCCCGAGAAGATCCCATGGTTTTCTCTTATCACTCAATTCTCGAACAACTGAGTCGACATTTACCTCTACTGTACATCTCTGCATCCAGTTATTCCTAGGTTGGCAAGTATTTAGATACGAGGGCCAGATTAAAAGAAGGTTTTGATTAATTGTAACAGACAAAAGTGGCTCTTACTCCACCATGCCATTTAGCCCTGGGCTTTAACTTTAGGTGGTAGAAGTCTCTTTGAAAAAATCTATAAGAGTTCGACTGACAGCTTTCCCCACTTCCTCTAGGATCACTGCAATGTTGATGTAGAGTGCATTTCTGGCCTCGTTCCTAGCTAGTTTCTTCTTCGTGAGTCTTAATTCGTCTTCCATGTGGAAAGTTACGTTACTTGGGTATTCACTTTGTCATGCATGACACTGTAAGCGAAATTTGTCCTTTTCTTTGGCAAGATTTCAACTCAGGGTGACACGTGCGATTTTGGTAAAATGGAAAATCACTCATGCGAGCCTTTATAATTAATTTCATTATCATAAAATAGTTTAATGATCACCTTCTACGGATATACATACTGCTTGGTGCGTAACAGTAGCAATTGTTCCTACGGACTTGCCAGTGTACAATAGGTTAACTTATTGTTCGCTGTATCAGGGAACTATTTACTGTAATTAACTGACTGTATGAGGAATTCAAACTTATATAGTACCAGTCTTTATCCAGTGGACAGAGCAACGCAGAGGAACATGAGATGGACGGTTGAAAGAATTCCAGCACGAAAAGAAAATCTACAGTCTGGGGTTAAACCAATCTCGCTTTTGCCGCTGATTCAGCTCCGAGTCGTGACCATCCTCTGCGAATGATACCAGGATTATGATTACTCGATTGTGCGGCCAAGCGACGTTCTTAACTTTGAGAAGCGCCTGAATTCGGCCGGGTTGCTCAACCTTGTCGCAAGAGTGAGTACAAGTCGCAGGTTTGCTTTCAACAGGTTCTGGAACTCCACCGAAACCAAAGGCCTGAGCTCGGGATTCTGGTCTTAGTCACCAGAGCACCATCGGCTTAACTACTTATCAAGCATTTGTATGATTTTAACCTCCGGTTTTCTAATTTGGTCGCGAATCTGCCTTCACCAGGGCCATGTTGGTGTATAATGTCCCCTTCTCTCGTCGAAAGTTGGCACTCCTTCTTTTCTGACCTATACCTCGAGAAAAGTTTTGCGTTTGTATATCCTTTATCTGGAGCTGCAACGGCTTGATTTGATTGACTTAGTCTAGCACCGAGAAGTTCCAGTTCCGTTCATGATCATGCATTTAGTGGGAGTCGTAAAACCTAACAGTCTAGTTTTTATTGTACTACTTGTTTTCCATCTACTAAGTGAAACAGTTACTTCTTTTTTGGTTTGGAACTTTCAGTTGATTTTGATTAGAAAAGCGTAAATAATACTGAGGTCAAGTATATATGATGCATATGGTGTGACTTTGGTCTTGTCTGGCAGATTGTGGAAGCTATTTCTGTACAGATCCCCACGATGTCAGGCCGTAATCAATCCCCAAAGAATAAGAAGAAGTCGGTATCGAAGTCTCAGAAAGCTGGACTCCAATTTCCGGTGGCACGATTGGCTCGATTTCTGAAAACCGGGCGATATGCTAAACGTATTGCCTCAGGCGCTCCTGTTTATCTTGCAGCAGTTCTTGAGTATCTAACTGCGGAGGTAATTACCATAACCTTTTAGTTATCATGATTGCTCGGTGATTATCTGGCAAAGGTTGTATCTTTAGTCTGATATTGGTGGGTGAATCGGCGTAGAACACATCATAAGAGATGTGAAAGGAGGCTGGTTCTGGAATGATCCGGCTTAGGCGCGCTGGTTGGCCTAACACAGGATTCAGTTGACGAGTTTCTCGAGATATTCAGTCGATTCGGTGATCGCAAGAGTCTTACCAAAAGCAATAGCCTAAGGGATATATATATCAAAGCTCTACATTTGAACGTGACGAGTCTGACAGATTATTCCCGACAAGACAATAATGTAGATTATCTTCTAGATAGATCTTTTATGAGGTAGCTTTTCTACTGAACGTTTCAGATTGTTTCAGTTCGAGATTCTCGTTTCGGATTTGAGTGTTTAAGCTTCTTTTACAGCACATATGGGTGAAATTTTCCAGTTTTTCTTTCCTCTAGAGAAAAAAAAGTTTTCTCCCATCTGTGCGCTCATCCACTTCACCCATCCTCCTGTGGCTGCCTGCGAACTGAATTTACCTCTTTCGCGAGGTTTCCCTGCTCAAGAAATCCTCAAGCGCGCAAGACCGATCAGTTTGCGAAGACTTTGTCGATTGCGCTCACGGAAAGCTTGAAACTTTGCCTAGTGTTCCCTTACTACAGGTGTTAAGTTTTCTAGCTACAGGCTCTTCATTCGCGATTTTGCTGAAAGGTTTGAATTCCGGAACCTTCGATTAGTTTTCCGTGCTCCTACCAGTACCCACGTGCACAAGGCTAATATAACTTCAAGATATTCATCTGTTACTTTCCTTCTAGATCATTTGGATACCGTTAACAGTGCCATACCTTCATATCATTGGTTGTGATAATACTGCAGATACTGGAGCTGTCAGGCAATGCATGTAGGGATAACAAAAAGACAAGAATCATCCCGAGGCATATACAGCTTGCCGTGCGCAATGACGAGGAGCTGGGAAACCTTCTGGCGGATGTAACTATATCACAAAGCGGTGTCCTGCCGAATATCCATCCGATTCTCTTACCGAAGAAAACCGCAACGAAGAATTCGAAGCTGGAGAGGGATGAACTTACCCCGGAATACGAGGAAACCAAGGAGAATCAACCTTCAAAGAAATCCCCAAAGGGCAAGCGGGGAGATAAGCATCCAGGCACCAAGTCGAGCTCGAGTGCAGGTAAAAGATTTTGAAAGTGGTAACCTTTCTCATGCCACTTACGATTTTAGCTTTTGCATTGTATAACATTTTCATAGATGTCAATGATGGGGTGCACGTAAGAAAGCAGACACAATATTATCACAATCGCGATCATGATCACCGAATTCAGGTGAAGAATTCAGATAGAAGTTAGAGCAGACAGTTTGGCACCTGCAAGGAAATGGTTGATCAGATGAAGAGTAGAAATCTTGATTCTCTATTTCATAGTAATCGATAGGTTACGCTCAATAGCTGCTCTTAATCTCCGTTCAACTTGGTGAAATTTCAAAGCTCTGAGCTAAGCCTTGAACACTTTACTGAGTCAGTACACTACGGTAATCTGCTATGTCGACAGTCTAGAGATGTAGTACTAGCTAGTCAAAGGACTCCATCATTGCCCCTTGAGGTATATCGAGGTGGTGATGATAGTTAGCATTTTGATCCATGATGCGATCGTAAAGAACAACTCAAGCACCGAATAATTATGTGACACATTAGTTACACATGTGTTGATTATCACTCAGAACCACGTACAGTCTCAAGTTCCTTTTTGCTTTGTTTTACAAGAAGCGCAGATCGATTAAAAAGCTGTTAATCGCCACAAATGTACAACGAGGACCGAAAATAGAGCCCATGCGTCGCTGCTCGTCCACGGAGAGCATGTGTAAGAGAAATGAGAGGGAAACTAACGGACAAGTTAGGAGCCTAATCGAACCTAGGCGGCCGCTCGACAGGCTGGGCGCAGGCACACGTTGGTGGATCGAATGTTGAGGATGACAATTTTCGCCCAGAGAGCACCCGAGAGTGTGTCTCTAGATGTAGGCGGTCTTTTTGGGCAGCAGGAGGGCCTGTCCAGAGTTGGGGAGTCCCCTCGGCTACCGCCTCTAGGAAGGACTTTACGGCCCATAAGCAACTCCTGTGCAGACGCTTCGTGCAGCGTAAAAAGCATTTTTCAGAAACTTTTACAACTGTGCCCTCGAATAACATTATAGATCGAAGATCGATTTTAGCCTAAAGTTTTCTAAGAAAAAGTTCGTGGTTAAATCCTTTGCAGGCACGGTTGGAAATGTATGCTGTAAATTATTAATGAAACTTCTCATCTAGTCCCGTGTTAACTCACATGGACAGTTTCATAGTCCACGAAGACTCCAAAGGACAAGTGATATCATTTATCATTTGTTTATCATAGATGCTCCCGATTGTGGGTACTGTGTCCCCCACCTCGTACATCAATTCTTGATTCGGTTTTGTTTTTAGAAATCAACTTTTGCTGACTGTAGGTGGTGTTTTCTGGCATTGTCCTCGATGTTGTTAGACCTCGGACTCAGTTCGGTTCGTCTCAAACCGGTTTGAGAAAGTCTGGAATGAACCATTATTGAACAACTGGTTAAAGAATATTTCAACCTGAATCGAAAGTGAACCAAATTATTTAAACCAGAAACCCAGAAACCGTGTAAACTGAATTGTTTTAATCATGAAACCATTTAAACCAAACCACTCAAATCATGAAACTAATAAACCAAATCATTTAAAAGAATCTGAACCTGAACCACTATGAAACGTATAAACCATAGTCATGACCGTTTAATCGATTAAAGATTTAGTCTATAATCTATAATATAAAAATTTTCGAGTTGCAAATTACACATGATGTTATAAAAATATATATTATTTAAATCTTGATTGAGTTGTTTAAGGAAGAGTTCGAACCATCTGAACCTGAACTGAACCATCTTTATGGGATATTGAAAAGATCTATTTTAGACAGAACTGTTTCAACCTGAACCGTTATAAGCAGAACCATATAAATTATGTTGAATCTTAACCAAACCATGGTTGACCAAACCTAAACTGCTATAAACCACATGGTTCGGTTAGGCTCCAACTGAACTGGGGCCGAGACCTAGCTGTTGTCCTCGCAAGTGCGAAAAAGTTATGCGCCACTCCATTTTCATGTAGGTCGTGAGAGTCTCCCAGATATACCGTTTGTTTGAGCCGGTGGCTAGTTCTGCTGCATGGAGATGGTTGCGTTGCGTGCTTCCCAGATTGTACAGCTTCTTTCGTCCCGTTTCATTAGAATTACATAGTCGGCAATTGTGGTTAACGTTGTCACTCGTTTTCTAAATCTAGACGCACGGTGCATGGGAATGCATGGAAGATCGACTTCTGGGATCAGGAAAAATATAAATGTTAATAGAAAATCTTGTAAGTTGAGAAGAAAAATCAAAGTATTTTATAAATATTCACTGTTACCTTAACTTGGAAACGCAGAGGATCCAGATATAAACAATAAGAGAAGAGCTGACAAATGTACTCTCCAAAGTATATACATGTGAACTGCTGATCACCCAATTACATTTAAATTTAGGTAAGAAATTAACTCAAAATGTAATTAGGTGATGATCACCCAATTACATTTCGAGTTAATTTCTGACCTAAATTTTTCGTTAGTAAAAGTTAAGTAACAAACTACATATTTGTCTATTTCATCAAGAAGAGGGTGATAATATGCAAAAAAGCTAAGACTTTTATATCTTCAAACTTGGTTGGCCTGGACCGGCCACAGAGTTCTAGGCCGTACTCGTGACTTCTGTAACCAAAATAAGGGCAAAATTTGAATCGTGACAAGGTCACTTAGGGTCTGTTTCTGTGGGTAATTTTTGGAGATGCGTTCTCGATAGTACACTTTTCTTGCATATTCACCTCCTCCATCAGAAGATGGAGGAATTGAATATGCAAGGAGTTTAATTTAATACCTAACCCTTCCGGCAGAAAGAGTTAGATATTAAATAAACTTACTGTACATTAGTGGTTTAATGAGCAATAGTTCCCGGACTTGTATGTTTTGAAGCGCGGCACTGGGGTCAAACTTTATGGGTTATCTCTTACTCTCCTCGTGTTTTCAGATATTTCTAAAATTAAAAATTAAAAATAATTAATTAAAAATTAAAATTTTTATTTATATATTATATATATTGTATAATTTTATATTCCATAATCTCGCTGTTACGTCTGGTACTATGATCCGAATTTTGTGTTTGTCGTGCTAGCTCTCAGAAACTCGTGCTGACATAAGAGAAAAAAAAAGTATTTTTACATTGTCCTTTTCCTCCACCGGCCAGAAGTGCACTTTGGTCGCTTATTCGCTTATTCGGTCGTATTGCCTTTCATCCCAAAACCATCCATGGCTAATTAGGCTTTAGTATTAATAAACCTAGACAAAGTTTCTCCTCCCAAGAAGTATTACTTAAAATGTTAACCTTCTTAATGACGCAGCTACACTATACTATCCGGTAAGCAGTCGTTACTTTAGCTTGGTGGGCGAGAAAGTTTGTTAAACGTCTCTTGTCATGGTATATGTGGCATGTACCGTCCTGGTAAACTTTCACGTTACTTTCTTCACGAATAGAAGAAGAGCACATGAAATCATGTTTTCTCTTTCGCTTATGTGGTTTCAAAGTAGACCGAAAGCCGGATCATCCAGGGCCAAAAATGCGACCCAATAATAGCAAACAGATGGGAGGACCCCATCAAGCCTTACAAGGGAGAGAAGGATCCGAAGGGCCAAACAACTACCACTCCGAAGAGAAGAACACCGGGGCTAAGCCTCGCTATCAGTAGCTCTAAGATCGTCTATCGCACCTATAATGTTGGACACAAGAAAGTCAATACTTCGACAAAAAACAAGTGCACATGAAGTAGCATCGCCTACTGCGATTGTCCTCCTGTAGACCGTGCTTGCTAAAGCTCTCTATAGAGCAATGGAAACTCGCTGTCTGAAAAATGTAGTACAGAAAAAAGAGAAAGTGGTACCTCCTGACGCCTCTCATGGTAGGCTCTAGCACAATCTCGCAGAAAGACATCGAACTCCAAAGCTGTCGATCCGTATCTCCAATGCTAAGGAGATAAATCGATGTCTCACCTGCATATCCTTATATTTGATTACCTTTGCTGCTACCGCCACACCTGCCATCCATCTTGAGAGATGAGTGATCACCTATGCCGTCAGTGCGTCTCGTGTCAGATCTGTGACAACCACATCAACCACTAAGATCTGATCCTCCCTCATCATGTACAGGTCACTGATCCTCCCATCTGAAGAGCATACCAACGCTCTCCCACGTCATGTGACCGCTCTCCCGTGCTAAGGCAAACACGACGTCCCTGATGGCATCGTGGGTAGCTAGCCGCTCTCCATCATGAGAACATCGAGCAAGGTGATGACCCGAGGTGTCGAGTGAGACCCCGGACTCGCAAGTGGATAGTGCCGAAGTACCAGGCTGGACCAAGCCTAGGTGGAACCTCATCATTGTAGAGAAGATAGTCGGTGTGAGTCAGAACGCTCTAATGCAAGGTCGAGCTATGAGCCAAGAGTATGCGTCCTTGTCTGAACAAGAGCGGAGTCGAGCTCTAGTATCTCGTGAGATGGAAGGATTCACTAAGAGTGCATAGAGAACCTACTGGAAGTGGTGTCTCGTTAGAGAGGACTGAAGTTGCGAGATCCATTGGAAGCTAAGGTACCGAATCAAGGGTGTGCCTCACATGCCTCAAGAGTCAGACTATCTCTTGTTTCATGGAGACACGTCTGTAGTGGATAAGAACCATCCTCCACCTCTATCACATAGCTCTCCGGAATAGGTCTGTCTCGCACGAGAAGGAGAGAACAGAGCCAAGGTGTTGAGAGTGCCCAACTACCAAAAAGGCTGCCGGAGAAATCTCCTCCGTGGATAATAAGCCCACCCCGCCACATGATATCAACAAAGATGTTTGTCTATGTACGAGAGGTCCTGTCACACAGTCAAAGGTCCCTAGTCCTACGATCTCGTCAAACACTCCCATGATCTTCCTATCAAACTCTCTAAGGCGCGAGATGAAGATAGAAGATGGAGATATTGTGCGGAGTAAGTAACTAGGATGACGTGCAATGGAAGAGGAAAGGATACCAAAGACAACCTGTGGGTCCTCTAACATAGGGAGATCCTTGATATGCAAAATGCAACATCCAAGAACCGAGAGACAAAGTCCTCTGTACCCACCGGTACTCCGAGGATGCGTACACCATCAGTGGGCGTGACAAATCTTTCCGGGAGCTGGAGGTCCGACGGTACACCTATGAGAGACCAAGCTTTGCACTTTGATACCTTCACTCTCAGCCCTACCAAGGTCAATTGAGAGACAAGGTGATCAAAGGCAACACCGACTTGGTCCACCAGGAGCTAAGATGTGCATATCATCAGCTAGAGATGAAAAAACACAACCTGGAGCAGCCAAGGCGGTGGCCAAGAGAGCTCTATAGTGAGCTAAGGCAAAGAGGGATCCACCCAAAGGATCTCCCGACCGCGAAGCAGAGCTGATGACTGTAAACTCCTCTATCATAGAACCGTGCTGGTAATAGAGAGGGGAGGAAGAACCATAGAACGATCACACAAAGAGAATGAGACCCCTCAGAGATCCACCGTCATCCATGAGCTCCCTAAAGATGGAAGCGCGAGAAATGCTATTAAAAGTATTTTTCACGTCACTTGTAAGACAACTCAATCGAGATGGATGTCTAAGAGAGCCCTAATGCCGAAAGACATAGACTCACAACCTCCAAGCGTCGCAACTCCGAATTGATGTGGAAAAAGGTGGTCTTGAAAAGTATCTCGAAGCTGTAAGACAATGAAAGTACTAATAAGTCGTAAGAAAATCTCACCGGATGACTATCATTCGAATCTCACCACCATCCTTCGTCATGGTCAAAAATCTAGCTGCCTCCAGTACTTGAGCTATAGACTGAGGAATATGTCCCTAAGCTACTGGAGCCACTACTTGAAAAAGCTCCGTGAAATCACTAGAGGGGTCGTCTGTCTGAAAACAATCCCGTAGGTGATCGTAAACCATCCCAGACAGACCTCCAGAGGATAGACGTGGAGCTGTACACAAGGCCTGAGCAAACAAGGATCTATCAAGACATAATGGCTCCTCAGGCTGATAGTCTTGAACCTCATGTGGTGGGGAGTCATCCGGTGAAGGGTGAAGGGTGAAGGAAACGCAACGCAGCGATCGTCTCCTCAGTAGGAACATGTCACTAACAAAAGATGCAATGCACTAGCAGCTCTACTGTACTCTCCAGCTTGGTCTAACATCCTACAACGTCGTATGCAAGCGAAAGATGAGACATCACGTGTAGAGACAGACTCACTCCTATCTCGTACCGCACGTACAGATTCTCCTATAAAGTCATCCAATAACCTGCACGGAATCTCCAAAGACGAGCCACCACCTCCCGATGTCCTCCTCTGCCAGCTCGAGTATAACGGAGACACCAACGAAGAAGTAAGAGAAAGAGCAACCACGCCGCCTCAACCCTGGTGTTCCGGACCAACATGTCGAGGGGTAGACGGAATGCTTGCCTCACCTCGTTATGAAAAGCACGAGGTAACCGATGGAACAAACGCGGACAAGAGAAACTCATTTCGAACAAACTCAGAATAGTGCCAGAGTGGACTCTCAACCACTCCCACGACTCAGGAAGAACTCCATAAAGAAGAGCTAACGGTGCCATAATGACAACACGTGTAGATCTCCGCTTTCGGCTAATCTGGGCATCTCATGTGATCCTATCATAGATCTTGTACATCTTTCTCACATGAGATTTTACCCCTTGCGAAGTAAATAATTGTTTGCACATCGGACATGGTGTGTCTTGAATCAGTCTCGGTCTCATGGGAGAGAGAGTACTCATAGCTACAAAAGAGACGATATCCGTCCAAACGGTGCTCGTAATAAAAACATCTCAAAAAAGAAACCCACTAAAAAGAATAACCCTTGTATGTAGAAAAAAAGACAAAGAGAGAAAAATAAAAAATAAAACAAACAAACACTAAATGCAGCTAAAAGGTTCTTCAAAGTCTCTCAAAACCCCTAAACAAGGGACTCGGTAATCTTAAAATCTCAATAAATCCAAAACTATTTAATACTCACTCGTTTCTCCACAAGATGCACCGATTCTAAGATCAGAAGAAAGAAAAAACAGAAATGAAAAAGAATATGTAAAAACACTAGAGTTTCTCACCTCAACACCCTCCCCCACAGTAAAAATGCTACTGTCTCATGTCTCTCACTACTTGTCTCTTGTCTCTCACTACTGTCTCCCACTGTCTAAACGATCATCCAAGGCCGTGTTTAGTGTTCGAGTGGAGATGCTCTTAATAAATGATTGTTATAGACAAAACGAGAAAGTTACAAAGAAAAACCAGACTCGGTAGACCCCTACAGGTGGATATGTATTATACAAAAGCATGCATAATTATTCACCTCCTCCATGTTTAGATGGAAGAGGTATTAACGCATATTCTATATTTAATGATCAAACTTTTTTTCGTGGAAAGGTTTATTTTTAAATTAATATACGTAAATAAATTATTTCTATTCGGTCATGGAGTCCCTTAAAACAAAGAAGAAGACCATTCTGCATACTTGACTTATGGGTTTGAGTTTATGTGTAACCAAGTTAACTAAAGATGATTATATATTATATATTTTTACTTTAAATTCAATTATTTTCATTTGGCAAGATAATTTAGAAAACTTATTTTAATTATTCCCCTCTGTTTTCCGACCCTTTCGATTTCTCAATTGCGCTCATATGTAGTCTTAGACCTTCTCAAAGTCATTGACGAAATCAGTTTTGTAGTTTTTTTTCTAACTTTATAACCCAGTAGTAACACCCAATCCATTTTATTAATATTATCCCTATTATCACGTTTGTTTTCTTATCGACTCATCTTTTCCAGAGCATTTTGGATGCATATTTAGTTATTTACTGGTTCGTGAAAGGGCAGCTGCATTCGGCGGCACGGTTGTGAGAAAAAATTACAACAAATTGATTACGTCACTGGTCTCACGCGCTTCTTGTTTCGACCAAAAAATAATACTAATTTATTTACTAGTTTTGCATGTGAGTTTCTCCAAACGAATACTCTAAAACTGGTAGAACTTGTCTAAAACGGCCTATGGAAACAGATCTTGAGTGTCATTACCGGAGGAAGATTATATATATTTGGAAGAGAGGATAGAGGATTATATCCTGTATACTCTCTATACTCGAATAGTGTGATATATTGTGTGTACTTCTTTACATATTTTACTTCTTCCAAGTTCAAAAGAGAGGAATATGCAAAGACGTTCAATTTATCACTTAATTTTTTTTGACGAAAAGACAATAACAGATAGATGTTAAATTAAACTGTGTAGAAAAACTGCATTATGAGCCCGCCCTTATCGTTTTTGTTGTGCGTTGCATCTCACTTTCTTTATCGTTCGTCTGCAATACCCCTCTAAACCATCAGAGAGTACTATTTTATATCGTTCGTCTGCAAGATCAGACATTACTATTTTATATCTTACGTCTGCAAATGTTTCAAGATCAAATCTACCCGGCTCGAACCCAGGACGTGCAGATTTCTAACGATAACTGTTATTACTACGTTATCTGGGGTATGTGTAATAATAAAAACGAGTTCAAATATAGCTAAAAGAATCGACCGCATACCGACATCGATCGAGTAATGCATGCGGCAAACAAAGCCCGACGGGCAAGGCTGAGCTGGTCCCGCGAGTGAGTCTCATTTTTTACGTGAACTCAGCAGGTACCTTTTTGGACATAAATGACACCCCTAGTTTCAGTTTCACAACCTTATCAGCCTGTTACACACCACTTACTTTTTACTTCTTGTCGTTTTCCTCTTCTTGGCTAAACCCGCACTTTCTACGCATAATTGCTTTTCCTTGGAAGATAGAGTATGTGCTCTACAGTTAACATATAACATATAAAAATATATTTTTTTGTTCTTAAAATATTAAATATTTTCTTTAGTATTTATATAATTCCCATTAACACTTTGATGGCACGCACGCTACCGTGTCCGGTCACTGACGTTTGTAGATTATTCTCTTTCTTTTTACATTTGTCTTTTTCTTTCGTCCGGTAAAACTTGCACTTTAGATGGATATTCATATATGAAAGAAGATATTCACCCATGTACACTGATTAACGTTCTAATCTTTCTGGCGGGAAAAGTTAGAACATTAATTAATATCCTCAGGTAAACAATGCGATTTGACATTTACTGCTCCAGACTTATATCTAAAGGAATGCAACAGTCTGCTCTTCACTTATGGGTTCTCTCCGGATGAGTTAGCTACTTAGAGAGTGATTAATATATAATATTTATAAAATAATTTTATATTTTATATTAATTTATTAGAATACAGTTTTATAACACTTACATGTATTCTGATAAGGGAAAACGAAATTCACTGTACAAGGCCGTGGGGGAAGATATTCATGTATACGAAATGAACTCAAGGCCAGCAGAAGTTCAAGTTTTCCCAAAGAAACGATGGGAATGAGAATCTAGATTGACCGAAAGGGAACATTTAAGGAGTTTTATTCACTGGCAGAAGGAAAGTTAACTTCACATTAAAAGTTTTGGATCAACATGGTTTTAAGCAAATCCATAGGTAAGAATGCATCCTTTCAATTTCATAATTTTGCAAAATTTCAGTATATCCAACCAAAATTTCAGTTTGGTCAAAACTTGGATTCCACTGCGAAGTGAAGAAGCTCGGGTTGGAAGGGACAATATTTTGCCATTTTTATTGCATTATTGTGCATGACCTTAGGATGATTCTCTCCAACAACTTCAAGAGATTTTCTTCCCTTATTATATACTATATAATTTTTTTAGGATGATTTTCTCCAATTACCTAAAGAGGTTTTCCTCTGGTTTCTCTTGTCGCCTTCCTTCTTTTTGCAATAAATTATAGATAACATTAGATTGAGTTTACTTATTTTCATGCCACCGTGCTTTCTACTGATATTGATAATAGCAAAACAATACATCATCTGAATACCGCCCTAACATATGCAGTCATTGTGGAGATTTCTGGCTGGTTACAGCTAAATTTAGTAGAGCACAAGAATTCTTTCACGACAAGTATCTTTCTTCTTCAGCTGGATGTTCTTGTTAGAAAAATTAGCAGTCCCGTAATTACCTATCAGCGACATGTATAACAGTGTTTCCTAAGTACCTATACTAATCTTTTGCACATTATCTAATCACTCTCTAGAACACGTTCTCTCATCAAATTGACTATAAAAGATGAGATTAATGACAAACTTGTAAAACATCCCGATCGGTTATGAGGATTGGATGATCACCCATAAAGCTGCTCAGACTAACAAATAGCTAGTTTGAGAAGTATCAAATGCTGAGAGAAAGCTCAACAAAATAGTAATGTTGTATTTTGCAAGTTTTCGAATTTTATACTTGCTAGCAAATAATCGATCAACACTTAGTCTAGCATGTGTTACGCTCCTTTACTTCTAGGACTGGGGCATTTTCAGATTTCAACTAATGTCTTCTTCCATTCCAGAGTAGTTATTAATTCTATAAGTATATTACTTATAATTATGATAATTCAGTTTTGTTTAATAAGGTCACTTATCATTTTCTTGGTTGATTAGGTTCTTTCCATACCAGCGTAAAACATTTCCGGACAGCAGGAGCCCAAACAGCCACGATTCTACAATAGCTCCTTCAGCAGAAAATATAACTGAAAAGAAAAAAGACAAATTTTGAAGGATGTTTCTCAAAACACATCTGTGATGTGTATACATACATCCGTGCCACGTAAGCACACATCCGCGAAGTACAAATGAAATTTATTCTTCGTAATGAACAAAAAATTACTCTGTGAGAGTGAGACATATTTTTCAACATAGTTTACGATAAAATATAAACCACTTTTGAGAACGTAAACACTACTGTATCTTGCATGCATATTCACACCTGAAAGATGGAGGAGGTGAATATACATAACATTAATTTATGAGCAAATCTCTTTTTGTGAGAAAGATTAAATCATAAATTAATTTGATTATTTCATTCTTCTGGAACACTTTTCTTATAATAAAAGGGGTTACATTTCAACTCATATTGCTTATAGCTTTTCTTTTCTCACAGTCCAATTGTTTCGTTCAGTTGAGAAGTATTTAGATTTAGTTTTTAGTTTTCTAGATGTTTTAATTTAAATATTTAGATTTAGATTTATCTTGCCACTGTGCTCAGTGCAGTGGCAAAATAAATCTAATCTTTTGTGCAGGAAAACTTATTTTTCTAAAAAGAACCTTTTACCAAAATAATCATGTTTACTGTTTGTTTCAAACTACCAGCTTCCTCGTCTCTCTGCATAATTCTGACTAAAAATTTCTCGTCCTCAAAATTCTGTCTCGTACTTTACCAGCCATTTTCCACAACTACCATCTGCATGCATATTTTGGTAATCTATAACGTTCTTAACCTGGTCAAAAAGAAACTGACAATGTTTTATACTATAACATCTCCAACGTAAAACATTCTCAGGTCACCTCTCTAGTTCGACTTGAGGTGACTTTAAAACAATAAACGCACTCTCCTGTTCATAAATTTACCTTGAGTTAGTGCTTTCTTTGTATTCTTTTAATAAACCATCGATCTTATTTCCGTGCACCACTGTCTAGTAGGTTTGAACACCTCATAAAGCGCAAGTCAGGTCGAGAAATAAATAAACCATGATTTAGTCATGGTTTTAGGATCAAAACTTTCGATGTCACTGCTTGGATTTGGTCCAAGATCAGGAAATCTATACGTCATTCTTGAATGTGGGTTTTGAACTTTTGGTTAGGAAATGAGCAAACCATTGTTTAGGTATGTAAAATTCATATACAATTGTTTATGCTCGTCTTTTCTGGTTTTGGAGATTGAGAGACAACCTTTAAAAGCTTATGTAGAGGAATAAATAAAAGAGAAACAGACTTAAAGTAGTAGCATGCATTGTTTTTTAGTACATGACACACCAATACCGGTTCCAGACTGGCTACTTGCCACGTGGCATGTTAACACGAGGCATACAAGTCTTCCAGACAACATATTATCATAGAATTATAGCATAAACATGTTTAACATGATTATATTTATTTAAGGGAATATGTTAAACATGCCCTTAGTCTGTTTGGTCCAATGGTGTCGTGGCACACAGACTCTAAAGCCTGACTCCTGCAAGTCCGCCATGACGTTGTAGTCTAACCTTGCTAGGTGACATACACTTGCATCTCCAATTGTTCAGAAATTTATTTGCTCTCACTTTGCAAAAATGAGTGGTTTCAATGATTGCTTAAAATAATGTGCATTGTATTGTTTAAACCAACTTTTTGGGTATGATTATATCATGAAAGGTTGTTCTAATGTCTATGAAAAAGAGTGGTTTTTTCCAATTTATGTATACATATTATATATTTAAGTATAACTATTTTATGATCTGAGTTTAAATGATAAAAAGAATTGTGATAAATATTTTAGTGACCAATCAAACTATGTTCTTTGTTTTTAGAACAATATTATCTTTTATGATATTATTATAAATAATCATTTAAATTATATACTATTATAATATATATAACAATGTCTTATGATCTTGTCATATCATCATTATTTTGTCATCTAGTGCTACATGTCACATGTGTGGATGTCTCTTCATAACATATCTCTTGTCATGTCAACCCTGGGGTACAGTCAGAACACATCTCTCTTGATATGCCACATGTACCAGCACGTGTAGATATTACTTCACTCTAGAGTTATAAGATTTGAACCTTAGACCTCTCTCTTTCTATTCATGGGATCTATATAGTTGCTATTTGATCACAAAGATCAAACGATGTGATTTATATATACACTCATTTTTGTTATTTAATAAACACAGATTTGAACATTTATTTCAGTGTGATTTTGAACTTTAAACCCTTTTGACATGATAACTCTTAGACCTCAATAAACAAACTGATATAAAATCTAAACATTTAAGTTTTATTATATAATTATGTATGTAAATGATAAACATATTTAATGATGTCTTTTAAAGGAGTGAAAAGTGTAATGGTATGTATTTAAATGATATACTTAACTCTTAGATATGAATCAAAAGATGAATATTTAGAATGTTGTGAGTGTCAACGCTCCAAATATATTTAAAAACAATAATAATATTATAAACATTGATGTTAAAAAGCTTTTACGATTCTTATCACTTTTGACAGGAAAAAAAATGAATCATATGATTATATGACTATGTCACTGAAACCCCAAAATTTATATGATATGTGAAATCATTTGTTGACGTAATTTAAACATTGAATTTTACTAGTGTCTCACTCTGTAGAATGTTCTTTAACTTGTCTATTACAATGTTTTGGGTCACATTGGCCCTCTCTCGACCATCACTCCCACATGATATCTTCTATGGACAGTATGTCTTTTTATTTAATCAATGACAATTAAAATGATGCTGAAATATCATTCTTATGTTGTCATACAGAGTCAAGCGAAACATATTTTGAAACGTATGTTTACGCATATCTTGAAACATGATATGTGGAAAAAGAACTATCGATCTCAAATTTAGTGATCTGATAAGAATGTGGATCTATCCTCTAATGAACCGACAACCACACAAACAAACAATTAGAAGACATGGAGAAAATCTATTTTAATGTCGCACTTGCTTCTTCATATCACACTATGAGATAACAATAAAACCTAATATGACCGTCTCAATTCTCATAAGTGCAACACAGCAAACGTCGAATCATTACAACGGGAGCTTTCACAGGAGTCTATTGTGAAAGTCTCAACTCCTTGAAGCACAATAAAGCAAAAGAACAACCAGTACATTGAGAAGAGCCTTCAGTTGGCTCTTATGTGAGAGTCTCAACTCACTAAAATTCCGATACATTGAGAGTGGAAACCGCCAGTCTTCCTTATTCTGTGACCGATAACATGACAGACCATGAGCTTGAATGTGACCCACATATCCAATTTGTAGAAATATAGAAAAACTTACATGATCAATAATTTACGTGTGAATGATACAATAGCATCATTTAAGTTATAATTAAATAAGTTGGTCGATAAATATAAAAGAATGATGTAAGAGCATCATTTACGATACAATTGAATTAACACTATATGGCGATAATAGGAATGACGCTGAGCATTATTTTAAGTAGAGAGAAGTAAAAAAAAATACTATGAAAATTAAAATACTGCTACAATATCATTTATGTACGATTAACTTAATGAGATATGACGATAATAAAAATGACGTTTCAGTATCATTCTTATTATCATTGATTAAATTAAAAAGGTATACTATCCACGGAAGACAACACGATGGAACGATGAACAGAGGACGGCCATGGGATGTGATCAATTGGTGCCAAAACGTTGTGAGTAAGACAAAGTTAAAAACCTTCTACGGGATGTCACCAAGTAAATTCCCCCAATTGTTATTGTTCGGAGGTATCAGAAACAGTAACAGTTAAAGCATATAATAATTAGAGAAAAAGATTAAACATTCTTCTCTTATTGTTCTATTTTCTCTTTTTTCACTTTTTCAAGAATTTCCTTTACTGATTCCAAAGCGTCTTACCTTCGTTAGAAAGCTATACATACTGTGGAATTCTTTGTCATATCCATGTCTATCCCACTAATAGCTGACATATCCTATTATAACATTAGAGATATACTTGAACTAAGTAATTTCTTTAACGTAATCTCAAAAACATAATTCTTTTAGTAATTTCATTCTTTCGGTGTAGAGTATACTTTTTACTGCCAAATTTAAGAAGTATAGTAATTATAGAAATTATAGGAAAAACATACCCTTCATATTTCTTCATCTAAGTTATCCGTGTAGTGACTGGTGGAATCATTACTGGATGTAAAGGGAGAAAATAATTTTGACAGGAATTAGATTACCACTCTCGATGGTCACACCGCACTTGTATGTTTGATGCATAGTTATTTTTTCTACTTGCAAATATGAATGCAACATGAACTTCTGGAGAACAGTTGTCCCTTTACTGTTATTGGAAAATATTTAAATGATAAGAGAATTTTGTATATTAAGTTTAAGTAAATATTGAATTGTTTACAAATATTAAATGTTAGGTAAGATAACTTGATCTTAAAAACAAAACTTGATCTTAAAAGCAGAAATGCTTGTGGATGGGCTGATTAAACAATCCTCTGTACAATTGACGAGTCAGTTATCATGTTTTGCTCTTACACTAGCATTCATGTTTCATCATATTACTCAGAAGAAGTGGTTTTCTATCAACTCATTCCATTACTGAAATTATTTAACTTTGTTCTAATACCGTATAGTTTAGTACTTGATTTGTCTTATGAAACTATGTATGTAGCTATATCAAATTGTACAATATGTATGCAAAGTGCACTTCTAGCCGAATGGAGGAAAAAGAGAAATGTTTAAACATAACACAAAATAATCATGGGTAATTGGCTGACAACTATCTTCAAAAGATTTAATGAAAATACACTTTACTAAAGGCAGAGTTACAGAGACGAGTGGTGCTCGACAGGGTTTGCAAATTATGACAAAATTGTCTACAAATATAGTTTATTAAAGCGCGGAGTAGCGAGAAAGAGTGGTGCTCGACGGGTTTATAAATTGTGGAAAAAGTTAAATTTAAATCGCTAAAACTAACACCCACGTGAGTTACACATGATTACATAGAACTTGATTACACACGGTCACTTGAGGTACACAAAATCCATAAATAACACAGGCAGACATAATTTTTCTCTGGTATAAAGATCAATATTTTCACGAGTAAAATGGAGGGAAGTAACAGAGTACCTTGAGACATGTGAAAGAGACCAGTCAAGGTTTTCTGACGTGTTAAATTAAATAATTCCTTTGTGTAATAAAGATTGTTATCTACTTATAATAGAGTGTATTACTGTAATACAGCAACTTTGTTTTTACAATTTTTAGTGATGTTGAAAAGGGTTAATGAAAAATTACTTTGAAAAGTATATATTTTTTGAACTTAGAAAAGGAATATTATTTCTCTTGGTCCTGATGATTTAGGGCTCTACACAGAAACTGATCAAGGTAAATATGCATGCTAAACGAATCCAAGAACTATAATGGAAGTATATGAATTTATGCTTAAAATATTACGGAAAGTGTTACTTTAGCAGCCTTTCTTGTATATTTTTCTCCTCATTCCCTCATAAGAAGACAATTGAAAAGCAGTGAACCTTAGGGACAGTATCGTGGTGAGCAACGGCTAACGATGGCTTAGTCTTACGACCGCGTACGCACCTGATTTCACCTGTCCTGCCAGTCATGGACGGCGTGCCCTGGCTTTTAGGGTTTCCTCTCGTTAGCGGCGAAAACCGCTTCTTTCAACGAGTACAAAAAGCTTCGCTGAAGCAAAGCCCATCGCAGTGGAGACTCGTTAGTCAGGCCAGGAGCTTAGAGTACCGAAGCGCGGCAGCCTTTGGGGATAGGAGTCCATTGTTCCAGGTTCACGTGTTTTGTTTACTGTAGGCATCTACTTTAGTTGTTGTGTAAACGCCCATCCCTTTAAGGCAATCGTTATATAGTTGTCGATGTTGGTTTGTGAATCTGAAAGCATCACACAATCTTTCTGCCATCCGTGAGGTTGTTGGTGGTTCATGGTTTTAGTTGCGTGGAGGCAATGGGTTGTGTCTCTCGCGGGATCCTACGCGAAGTGCTAACGTGAATCCTCGATAGTGAACGAGATATTTCTCGTTCAAGTAGCGTTAGGTTGACGGTGGTAGATCGCAGTTCCGGGCTTACTATGGATCCGTGTTCCCGTGATTTTGTAGGAGCTGCTGACCTAAATACTTGATAGTGCACGAGCGATATCTATTCTACGCAGCGCTATCTTATATTCAGGCTGGGAGCTCCTGCATGGTCTTGCTAGATTGTCGTTCTGTTCTTGTAAATCCGGGAACTCCCTTTCCGCGTATAGGTTGCAGATTGGTTAGGATGCAGGTAGTTCTCCTGAGCGGGATGATGAATCAGTTCCAATCACGACGGTCATCAGAGCTTTCGAGCACTGTCGATATTTACACTGCAAACTGTCTGACTGGCTCATCTAGTAGTCTCGTGGGGATTCGAAGACCCTTTATGTTGTTAGCCAGCCCTAGCTTTCATACCCTAGCTCTAATAAGAGAAGAGATTGAATGGTCTGGTTGATACTGCAAGAAATCGTTGAAGAGGGTGATGAGAAACAAACATCATTCAACACTTGGACTGATAATTCATGAAGAGAATCTGTCTGCGTTCTTTCTGACTCTTCAACAATTCACCATTCTCATTTTCAGATGATGATCAAACCACGCAATCTTAGGACACCTTCCTACACAGCTTCAAACACTGTGGATGAGAGTGAATGTTGATCTGATGAAGATGGGAATAATGAAACATGTCCCGTATAGATCACTATCCAGACTTCCCCGAGACAAGATCATTCAGCAAGCGGGAGTAGCCCTATTGGTAAGAACGTCTAATATGGGGAGAGGCGGAGGGGTTTGGTCAAGCAGCTGAATTCCACTGTGATTTCCATACCCGGTGTTCCAACCAGGAGTAATGTGCAGAGTCCTTCCCACTCGTAGACCTAGATATTCTCACTGTACTTTCCAGTATTACAAGTGGCTGAACGTATATCGTGTGGTATACATCGTTAGTGTTCATGAAGTAATGAGGTTTTTAACGCAGGGTCGATGTTGGTCACTTTGCTCAGAGGATCCAGTTTCTGTCTGGCACCACGCAGATTTCTGGATCCTAAAGTTGCATGGCGGGAGTTTCGCCCGTCTCTAAACGGCTGTCAAAGGTTTTGGCCTTCGAGTAAACGGAAAGAAAACTGTTAATCTGATAAAGAAGTAGACAACTCTTAAAAACTGGATTTCCCATCTCATCCCAATCTTTCCACTGCCACACTCTTCTACAAAGAAAATGTCTACAGTTGAAAAACCTGTAACGAAATTTCAAAATTTTTGACAACTTCTAAAGAAGGAAAGAATTGAGCAGGAACGTTAAGCGAAGCGGAGAACTCTCACCCCAACATGGTGGAGATGAGCATCGCAAGCAGCAGCTACGGATGTGCTTTGCTGAAAAGACGGCTGTTCGCTATGTGATTGTTTATTGACGCTGGAAGCAACTCTAAAAGAAAATATTCACACTTCCCCAAGGGAGTGGGAGTTGCGAAGGCCCTGTAAAAACAGAAGGCGAATGCGGAGAACCTCCGTCAATTCGATTCGAGAGAGATTGTGGAGAAATGTCCTGTGGAGAAACGACCTGATCCCTTCCATATCAAGTTCGCAAGTTACACGATACAACAACCAACATTTCACTTCAGTTAACTGTTATACCTTCAGTAACTCAGTTCAATCACAAATATGATCCACCGAAATCTGGATTATTTGGACCGAAAGAAATGATCATGCCTTCAACCGACGACAGCAGTGCGAACTCAAGATTCTCGCTACAATATAGAATGGGATGAAACTGCTCATCAGAAACAGATGGGTCGACATACAGAGCGTTGCGACTCTCAAGTTCAAGCGAAAATGGAGGTAGTGCTGCGCATCCAAATCAAGGGGAGATTCCTCTGCTTCCCGAAACAACCGGACTGGTACAGTTCTGGGTTACGGAAGCAAAAGCCAGCGGGAGAGAATGGTTTCTCCGTCCTAAACCACTCCTCAAAGAGAGTGGATCTTTAGGATTGAAAATCTCGATCGTGACTTGCACAAAGTAAAGGTGAAAATTATATAAAGTCTAGATGCTTTTGGAGAAGATTGAACGGTTCAACGGATTTTATAGAAAAGATATTTAAAAATGACAGTTTAAATAAAAGTAATATTTAAACATTGTAATTTATAAAAAATTAATATATAAAGGTTGTACTTTATTCTTGCGGAGGATGGTTCATTTTACATAAAGACACTACCAAATACAAAAGAAGAATTTCAGACTTGCCTCTGGGTTATCTTATCCAAGGGCACTCCGAAATACGAAGGAACAGAGACTTCTTATTTCCAGGACTCCTTCCCCGCGTCATAGGATGTCAATGGGCCGGGCCCTTCGTGTCTGCGGAGCTTTTGCTTGTCTCTTCTCTTCTCTGTGACCCTTCTGCAGTCAGCCTCCCTGCGTGGTGATCCTGAATCTCTGACGCCTGTCGTTCTTTTCCATTCTGCGGCGGTCGGTTAATAAAGTTTCCTTCCTCTCGCGTCAAAACGTTTAATCTGCACAGACCTAATAGAAGATGAAAAGAGCAGCAAAGAATAGAAGATGGGTATCGATCATTTACAGAGTAAAACTGCTGATTTTTCACCGAGGAAGAGTAAGATATCGTACGGGACAGATTGTTGTATGAACTTGATTGCAGAAATTTGCTGCATGACACCCTCAATTATTTGATTTTATCATACTTCTCAGAACAATGTATTGCTTGATTACACCATTGATGGATTATCAATAGTAAAACTAATCACTTGGAATTATCGATCATTCGTTACTGAATAATAGTAAAATCAATCACCTTGCTATGTCGGTCTTCATTTCACTATCTTAGACCACGACTAAATATCTTTGTCGTTCAAATTGTTTCAACCATAAAGTACACACCAGACGAAACATTTCATAAAGTACACACCAGACGCATCTGAGAAAGCTAATTTGTGCAGTCCATCATGTTATTCGTACTGCAAGTGACCGGTTTCATATGCTCGGAAAGCTGATGTGTGCTATCTCTCATGTTACTAATACGGTAGAGTGACTGGTTTCACACGTGATCGAGCTATACATAGTTAAAAAGAGTGTGATCAAGCACCACCATCTCACTAGGGTGGTGATCACGCAAATTTCTGACCCGATTGAAAGGAATTTTGATGGCAAAAGGTGAGTATGGTGTATTGAGGACGGTATTTCATCTAAGTCCAAACAACTTCAGTCCTACTGTGAAGTCATTCATAACTTCTTTACTTCTTTGGTAGCAACTCCAAGAGCTTCCAAAAAGCAGCATGGTACAACTGCAACCAGAAAAGAGTCTCACTGGTCTTCCACCAGTTCGATAACCTCCAGGGTAAGGCAAAACGGGTAATAAACATGTCAACAGTGGGATTCGAACCCACGCCCTTTCGGACCAGTACCTGAAACTGGCGCCTTAGACCAACTCGGCCATATTGACTTGTGGCTTCAACAGGAGAAACAGCATAATTATTGGTATAATATAGTATGTAGTTATCACGAGGTGAAGGAATATCAACTACCTCTACGTTCACACGTGAGGCAATGAATAGCGTGAGGCAGTGAATAACGGATGGAAAGACCCCATCAAGCATTACAAGGGAAAAAAGGATCCGAAAGGCCTCGTTCTGATCCATAGTGTATTTTAAGTTCCAGTAGCAAATATTAGAGGGAAAGAGTAACCTGCTCCCCAACTTGAGTGCCCTTCGGGTCCTTCTTTCCCTTGTAAGGCTTGATGGGGCCTTCCAATCCGTTTGCTATTCATTGGTTCGCGGTTTCCTTGCCGTAAACTTCAGCTGAACTTGAGAATACGATGTCCCCCAACCTTTCGGTTTTGTATGTCTTTGGAAGTGAAAGGCTTCTTGGTATATGGGATCACGTGGGCAGGCGACCAATACAAGACAAAATTTCTCTTGTCAAACCTATTCTCTTACTGAATCTAAGTTCGGACTGCAAAAAGGGAAGGCTACAGCTCCAGTGTCTGATCCCGGGCTCGAACCGGGGACCTCTAGTGTGTGAGACTAGCGTGATGACCAACTACACCAACCAGACAGACACGTCATTCATTGGAAGGCGACTATACCTAGATCAGAGACTTAAATAGATAGCAACCCTCCAAACGCACAATAGGACGACAGTTACTATTTTACATTGCCCTTCCTTTATCTCTCTCAGTGGTCAGAACAAAATTTTCTTCAGCAAGTGCAAAAATAGAGAGAATCATAAGTGTAACGGATACAAACTTGACACACTCACTCCCTTTTCTGCTTCTCCTTCATCAGCTTCAGAGAATTGAAGACTTCCGAAACAGGCATAAGAAAGATGTGAAACGGATGTGAGGAGAGTCCAGTGTCTACAGTCTACACCTTCTCAGGAAGCAGGATACGCGCCAAATATTCTACACTGGACGGTACTACAAACAGAACTGATTCATGAAAGTATTCAACGAGTCAAAGCGGCCTACACCTCTGCATAAAACTCACAGCTGATGGTTCTCGTCTCGTGTGTCAGCCGTCCATCACAAAGCACATGCCTCAGAATCAGCTGAACCTGGCAGGGTTCGTTTCCTTTTCCCTTTCCCTCACTAAGAAAAGAAACGAAAAAGCCTGTGGCTTTATCCAGGCTCGAACTGGAGACCTTCAGTGTGTTAGACTGACGTGATAACCAACTACACCATAAAACCAGATGTCAACATGCTACCGCAAAACCTATAAGATCTGTTTCGGCTACTTTTGTCCCTGGCGTCTCACGACAAACATAAAAGGGAAGAGAAACGCGACGTATGAAATAGCCAAACGGATGGAAAGACCCCATCAAGCCTCTCAAGGGAAAAGACGTTTCACGAGAAACATACAAGGCGCTTTCAGCGATGCATACACTCAAAAGTCTTGGGCACGGAATCCAACCCACGATCGAAAGAGAAGAAGTTACGCGAACCAGCGTTCACGCGCCAAGACTCCACGTCATGCGTGTCGGCTCGACCAGTCGTTTCGTCTCGAAGCACTGCTGAGAGGCTGCAGGGATGCAACGCGCCGGATCTCTGTGACGCATTTCATCATGAACGATAAGATCCTTCAACTTCCGTCGGCTTACAGAGTCAAGGCCAGGTGATGTACCCAGTTTGGCCACGTCGGGAGTCGGGACACCTTCGATCGTCTGCTTCGCCAGGTACACACCTCCTGCCTGCGGTCCAAACGCCAAATGAGAGAGAGAAAAGAACAAAATAATTGCCAGCTGATTAGCTGACAGCAAGACGGTTTGGCCGAGTGGTCTAAGGCGCTGGATTTAGGCTCCAGTCCGAAAGGGCGTGGGTTCAAATCCCACAGCCGTCAGCTGTTTTCAACCTTTTTATTATAGGCAGTATATACACACGCTAGTAACTGCCATACACCAAAGAGGCCCGCTCTCTGACAATATATTATTTTGATCTTCTCGAGCATAATTCTGAAATATTGCGGAGCAAAACTAACTATGTCATCGAAAAAGCCGTATATATAACTTAGTAACGACATACAGTAACTGCAAAACGATTATGTGTTTAAACAGTTCATTTCAATCCTGTTAGTAGTCAAAACCATCCGAAGGCTAAACAAATAAAATAAGCATGCATAACAATCTTGTGGAACTTTTGCTCCGTTTTTACGAGAGAAAATTGAAGTTCTAGATAGAAAGTAGAAGATCGCGAGGAAAACTATTCACTGGTTTGAATCCACTGCCACTGTACACATTCCACGTCATAGCACATTCCCCGAATTGTGCTATGTCATTCCTACCTGCTAGATGGTCTAGAGACTGTCAGGGGTGCGGTCAAGGTGAAGCAAACTAACGGGTTGCGATCAAGTCCAATGAACGTCCCAGGGGTGCGGTCAAGCAAACTGCTGGAAGACAATTTGCTCAGCTGCGAGTTTGAGGAAGTCTTCAACAGGGGGACGAGGCTATTCATGGATAGAAGATAGAAGAGACCGTAATGTCGGACTACAAGTGCCCAGTGAGGTGCCAGTGCGTTGCGCATCATAGGTGTACATGACTCGTCTTGCAGAGTCATGGCAAAATCCCAAAACGATTGGCCCATGCAGGTTTCGAACCTGCGACCTTCGCGTTATTAGCACGACGCTCTAACCAACTGAGCTAATAGGCCACATATGCGAGGTTGAACGCGCAACATATGGACTGCTGGCAACATGTCAGACTACAGGTCTACATGATTTCGTCCTGCAGAGGCACGGCAAAAATTAAAAAAGCATTGGCCCATGCAGGTCTCGAACCTGCGACCTTCGCGTTATTAGCACGACGCTCTAACCAACTGAGCTAATAGGCCATATATGCGAGGTAAAATGCGCAACATATCGACTCCTGGCAGCATGTCAGACTACAGGTCTGACATGATTTCGTCCTGCAGAGGCACGGCAAAAATTGAAAACGATTGGCCCGTTCCGTCCTCCGGGCCTCTCCTGGTCTCGGACCTGCGACCTTCGCGTTATTAGCACGACGCTCTACCCAATTGAGCTAATGAGCCACACAGATCCGACAAACGTTCAAAAATTCGATCCATAAGACAATAAATTGGTTGTTTGCACTAGTTCACTAGCTGTCTGCTCGATCTAAGAAGGTTGCAGACTTACCGGCAGTGTTTTCCACCATCGGACCGCTCGCATGGGCACATAATACACAACGAGATATAACATTTTCGGAACACCGAGGCGCTGAGACGAATTAACACTGGATCGCAGGACACCAGATTCGCGTGACAACGTCCCCTTTTCACTTTTAGTGCAGAACTAAGAAACCGCTAGCACATCAGTGTCCTCACAACTCACTAGCATCCTCGAATACATAATAAACCGGAGTGGAAATTCCGGAAAGGTGAACATACCGCGCATTCAGTCTACAGAGGGCGACAGGAAGATGGGCCGAACAGAGCAGAAAAATGTTAAAAAAAAAAGTCTGCAAACAAAGAGGCATATCTTAGCAACGGTAAAATTTCCAATTTAATTGGCCCATGCAGGTCTCGAACCTGCGACCTTCGCGTTATTAGCACGACGCTCTAACCAACTGAGCTAATAGGCCGGTCGGTTGTCACTCGAGCCAACCTTTATTTATGACTGTGAGCTAATTACTTTTCCATCCAATCGAGAACTGCTTTACACAAAAGTAGACACCATGCATTTACTGCTGCATACGTCGCTTTCGCGCTATCTTGTGACTGCAGGACTCACCAACAATGCGACGGTTATTGATCAGAATTCAGATATACGAGAATGGGATATGTTATGACTGGATCAGTCTCCAGTGAAGTCCAAAGGGGGAGTCTACCCGAGAACAATCACCACTATTGGAGGGTATGTACATCGCACACGGAAGGCACGAGTGCATAAAGCACGAAGGGAGAAACGGAACGTGTCGAGTGACAAGGATGGAATAAGTGAAACATGAAAGCGCGAGGAAAAGAGGTCTCATAGTTGACTGTTACTCCCTGCACTAGTAAACAATCTCTAGGAACAGTTCCAGATCCAAAACTTAAAAAGTAACCGTAACTATAGTAGAGTCACGCCGTATGGAGAGGAACTCGGGATTCTGACAGCTTGATGACCATCACGAACTCGCGCTGAAGATTTCTGCGTACAGGAACGAAAGTAATCTGCAGTACACAAAACTGCTAGTATTATTACAACTCCAACACCTGCAGCTGCAAGACAATCCCAGCAGGAAAACGACTGTTTCCAGCGTCTGCCCAATATCATTGTAAACTATCAATGTCAGTTCCTGTACCATGTTCATCCTCGACAATCACGAGTTTGCAAACAGGCTATTCCAGCATAGCGAGGTCGGTACTTACGTTACGTTCGAGCTGGAAGCACCGTCCTGAGCACAACACTGAGGGCCGCTCTGCGAAGCTAACCAGTAGAGATGGAACAAATCTGTCGAGAAGGAACAAACCTGTCTGCAGATAGTAAAAGCGTACGTTGGAGCGCTGTGAGACGAAAGAAAGGAGGGAAATAGCTGCGTCTCATGTGTCTGAACTCTCAGTGTGTTTGCATGGACATGAAAACATTATCGACAAGCGATAAGTCCACAGTCTCAAGTTCGAACACCCGCAACCATCCCGAGCATCCTCCCCTTCGCCCGTCCGCGACGAAACCCATTCCACCTTCCTGGATAGCACACGGATGGAAAGACCCCATCAAGCATTGCAAAGGAAAGAAGGACCCGAAAGGCCAAGTATCTACCACTCCGAAGGGGATAACACGGGGCTAAGCACCGCAATCTGTAGCTCTAAAATCGCCTCTCGCAACTATAATGTTGGACACCTGAACGTCAGTAAGGTGTACGACCTTCCTTCAAGTTATGAAGGTATGAACCGGATTCGGCGTCCCAACTAATTAGTCCGTCATGAATTCTCCGGCCCGACAATAAATATGTACAGTACGCATACAGTCTTGCCCTGGATAAACGTTACCTGGTTAAGTGTTATAATTTTATAGTTACTATAATTTGACTACTCTGTACAGAAGATACTCGCAAACCTGTTATTTTGTTAACTGCTATATTTTGTTAACTGTTATAGTTTAGGTATTCTCTTCTTTTGTTAATAAATCTAGATATGTGTTATTTTAGGGGATGGATGTATAATTGGAAAATAACTACCGATCATGAATCTACAATAATTATTTGTAAATATTAGAAATACAGTAATTGGTCCCAGCGTATCAAATTAACCTTTACAATTAATTAAGTATCCTTCACTTAAATATCTAACTTTGGAAGACGAGAGTCAAATCAAGTACTTCAGCATTTGGAAGAATTGAGCTTGGATTCTGGAGTGGCAGATGTATATGGATGAATTAATTGATTTTCTGGTGAGCACTGAGGATACAAAAGATCTGATAACAAAATCATACTTATGAAAAAGAAATCTAATATTATTTCCCTTGTCTCTTGTTGAAAGTGATATGTATTCATAACATCTTTCATTCAAAACCTTGATATTGTAGCATGTAGAACTGAGTATTCAGTTTAGAATATCCTTTTAACAACGACTTTTCATTCATATATATGCTTATAGTATACTATAATGTAAAGTAAGTTTTTATGTCCTTGTGTGTTGTTATTTTATTAAATTTTCTTGTTTATGTGTTATAACATATGAATTTAATATTAATTGTCCTTATTACATTTAGATGGTTATGATCCGTTATTACATTTACAATGTTATTTTTTTGTAAATGTTAGGATTTCGTTACTGTAGAGCGAAAATATTTATCCAAGTTCCATTGTACAATCACTGGAATGACTTTTCGGAATACGGAAGCGGAAGAGATTCCGTTGAGAAACAACAAAGTTTAGGTATGTGCTACGTAACTTCAACAGAATGTGAAACTCTAAGTTTCGACAGAAATTTGCTTCATCACACCCCCAATAGGTTTCGTGAGTTTGATCATACCCTTCTTAACGTTTTCTGGCTTGATCACACCCCTGACTGGCTATTGCCTTTCAAACCGGTCACTTTGTGATGTTATTCAGATGTGAGACTGCACATATTAGAGGAATGAGAATATAGATAGTCTAACGCGTCCTTAATGTCAAATATTTTGAATTACAGTGATATTCAGTCGAGGTTGAAAGTACTAAAATGATGAACCAAAAGATAAGATGTCGACCCATAAGATGTTCGACTGTCAATAATCCATCAGGGGTATGATCAAGCAACCAAACGTTAAGAGGGGTATGATCAAGCTCACAGAACGTACTGGGGGTATGATCAAGCAAATTTCTGAAGTTTCGATCTACACTACTCATTAGTAGGAAGTATATAGAGAAACGGGTTATGAAAATAGTCGTCTAGTACAATATAAGGAACAAGAAGTGATAGATGACGGGCAAATTTCGCGAAATGCAGGCGAAACGAATCTGAAAAATTCTTATAAAGTGCATTATGCAGAGTGGAGGAGGTCATGTGCGGAGTCACTCACATCACCTTCAAAATTCCACAGAATGCCCCGTTTAGGAGTTTCAGAGTGGAATCTTATGTATTTGGCGGCCGCCAAATGCACTTCCTATAATTCCACGTTGCGCAACTGGCAAATTCGTTCTAACTGCATTTTGTGAAATTTTCCAGTCACCTATCACTCACTTTTATAAATTGGACTAGAAAACCATATTAATAACTCATCTCTGTATTTATAGATTTTATTAATGCCAGTGATTCTAAGTCGGAAGTTTCGTTTCAGTTTCAAGTTGGAGAGCACATTATTGAAATCTGAATCAGTTTTGGATTTTATATCTCAACCGAATCTCTTCCGTTACCGCATTCCGGAAAGTCATCTGATAGACTCCACATTACTTTTACGTACTCTAACTTCGCAATGGAAGAACACCATGCAACTTCGCGTCGTGTTCAGTTTCTCAGTCTGAGAAACTGTAGTGGCATAGCTACGGCAGGTTCATCAGAGATTTGTGCGCGAGAATGGAAATCTTCTAGATGTATAAACACGCGATGTAATGAATAACCAACTGATGGAAAGACCCCATCAAGCCGAACACCCGAAGCGCCAAGCAACCAACGTCCCGAAGGGAGGAAGAACATGTATAATGTTAAGGTTCATGTATATATTTAGCACAGTATTGCTCTGTACCGGAGTGAAGCGAAAATTGAATAGCTGTACGGTACAACGTGTCTGGCAAGCGGAAGACACGTGGAGCCAATCAATCGAGAGGCGTCTAAATCCTAAAACTGGTATGAAATTGACGACGCCTGTACAGTACGCGGATCTTATGCACTTGGAGTAATCAGTCAAAGGCAGCGCCAAAATGGAGTTGACGACATATAGAGCTGTTCACAGACGTCTGCCGCCGGCAGTACAGGTACCGGATGTCGGCGCACCGCCGGTGGTCCTTATCATCAATTGCACAGCTCTCTTGTAACTTGTTCCACGTGATTGCTACGTAACTTCATCTGCATTTGTGTCATAGAAATTTGCTTTATCACACCTCCTGTAGGTGGTGGTGCTTGATCATACCCCTCTTAGAGATATATCGCTTGATCACACCCTTTATAATCTATTCCAAAGTAAACTAGTTATTTTTTCACATAGTTTGTCATTTTATTACTTTCTTTCGTAATTGAATACCTATTTCATCAACAAATTCGTCTCAAACCATACATGCTTGATAAGCTAATGTGTGCAGTCGAACATGGGACACTTTAGACAGAGTGACTAGTTTTATAATCAATAGTTAGTCAAGGATGTGATCAAACAATATATCGTTTAGAGAGATATAATCAAGCACTACAAACCTATTGGATATATGATAAAAGAAATATCTACCAGTGCAAACTGAGTCATACTGTAAGCTTGGAGACATCTACAATAGTCTCTCGGTATTGTATTTCGAAGTATATCTATGAGTTCAAGAATTTGCTTGTTCACCCCATGTACGTTTGGTGTGCTTGAACATAAAGATTTACTTTACCTTACCCTTAAACCACCCCTCCCGCTACTTTAGAGGTGAGGGCCCTCACCTCTAAACATTCTTAGTTATGACTATTCAAGGTTAAGAAAAGAGGGGCCCCGCAGCAAAATGCACATTGTTGGCACGTTTTCATTCGTTGTCGCCTGATCTTCATCTAGTGTTCAAAATGAGCATCTTCTGGAGATCTCCATTTAGAGCCATTGATGAGCCAATTTGCACATCTGACGGCTGAGAAAAAGTCAAAAGACCTTTGCTGCAATCTGAACCAATCATTTCAAATTTTGAATCTTAGAGGTGACCCTATTGAGCATATTTTCTTACAGCGATCAGATAGCTAGATAGAAAAACATTGTCTGAAAAGTCTTGCCTGAAACAAACACCTGAAGTATGGAGACTTCTCAACTAGAGATATTTCTCACCTGCCAAAATTTTGTCATCCGCCGGAAAAAATTTTCAGGCACCCTGTAAAATTTGAATTTTTCAGAGGAGGAAGTCCTTCCTCCTCAATTCGCGAGTGTGAGGAAGAAGGACTCTCTCCTTTCTCTTTTTCCTCTCCATGGAAAGAGGTATACTACCCCCTCTTCCTCATTTTCCTTCTATCTTTCTTTTTCTTCTTCTTCTCCTCTCCTCTCCTCTTCTCTTCTTCTAGATTTTTTCCATTAGTCTTCTTTTTCCTTAGTTTGTTTTCCATTTCAATTATTTTTAGTTTTCTTACATCTTAGTTATGGTCTAGTTTGAAATTTACTGTGTGTTTTTTGGTTGTTGATTCTTTTTTTCTTCTTATATTTTTTATATTTTCTGTTGGTCTACACTAGTTATTTTATATCTGCTGTAAACTCTTGCACACACCCCGCTTGGGTTGTGTGCAGATTTTGCACACATTAGTTTTTGTTATTTTTACAGTTGTCATTGTTTTTTTATATTTCTTTTGTTATATCTCTAGTTGTAGAGATCTTATATTTATAGTGAGGTTCTTGAGGAATTTGAGAGGCAAGATGCCTCCGAGAGTGTGGCCTAGATGTCCTGGGGACTGTCATTTGTCTAGAGGATGTCCCGAGGTACCAAGAGAGAAGGTGAGAGTGCTAGAGTCGTTGATGACGCTTTATGTGCAGTTGAAGCACTTTTTAGGTCCAGGTGCAAGTCACACTGCTGTTTTCCAGTTTCTTTTTGAGGTTGCTCGTCCTCGCATATATCATTTGACGAGAGAGGTGAGAGGCGAGTGCAAGAGCACAAGTCGTCATTGACAGGGAGGCGGTACCAGATGTAATGCCAGAGGAGGGTGATCTGATGAGGGTTGACGTAACACTAGGAGAGGTTGATTTCGATGCTCCTCTAGAGATACTTCATGCATTTGGTATTCAAAACACAACACTACCGATAAGAGGCTCGATCATGTTTAGTTTGTTTGTTTTAGTTTTTCAAGTATCAAATTATGTGTATATGATGTTGAATGTATGTATTTTGCATAACATTGTGGTGTAGAAACCTAAGTAGAAAAAACAAACACAGTTTGTTTTTTCTACTTAGGTTCTACACCACACTCAAACATACGTACGGTTATATGTGACTCCCAAGCTCCAGTAGACAGTGTGGGTGATTCTCAAAGGTCTACGGCTGTAGAGGTTGATGAGATAGTGAAATCATTGTGGGTAGATGCTTTGCCAACATATGAGTTTGTAGGCTTGGGTAGACTTAGAGAATTGTTTTAGGACTATAAGATGAATTGCCCTCATTTTGGATGTGCGGAGTATTTTTTCTCTCCGACTATCAAGCCTATCCATCAAACTTGATCGGTCAAGTTCAGATGTCCTGCGCAACACACTTATGGATGGAGATCGACAGAAATGAAGACTTTTTACGGCGTCCCAGATGTAGTACATCGTAGTTATCATGCTTGGTTGTCAGTTGGATTAGGATACATACAATTGGACAGTGTATATAGAGAGGTGGGTTTAGCCCCGGTCTCGGAGAGTCATTTTTCCAAATTTCAATCCGGCACCGGTAGACGAGTTGGGTGGATCCAAGCAGCATTGGAGAGGTGGGCGGTTGAGAAAGAAGTGGTTCAGTCCCAAGTGATGTCCAAGCACTTTCCCAATGCCGATGAGGCATCGATACAAAGTGAGTGCTTGTGAGTTTCATTGTCTTCGTGATGTGATGTGTATGTGAACACTTACATGTCCGTATTTGTTGTAGGAAATTTTGTGATAATGGTTGATTTATGATACGACTCGTCCGTAATGGATACAATGAAACATGCCCCTTCATTGACAAGCACGATGGACGTTGTATCGAGTTGGTCAACATGACGCGAGTGGAGACAGATAACAATGCTTGGCTGATCGAGGACAAAGCATTCGAGACGAGGATTCAATGGTTGATTGCACGAGGGATCACTCCTGACGAAGTCATTCATGATGACAAGGCTTCAGTAGATGCTATCTTGCTGAGATACGGGATTGTATCTCAAAAGGACTTATGGCACAAGTGCAAGAATATCATCAAGAAGTTTTTGGTAGACGTGGTGAAGAAGAAACGAGCACCGGGTGGTGTAGAAGATTGTGAAGTTCCAGCGGACTTGGAGCTTCTTACAAAGATCCAGTTGGTGGGATGGCTTCGAGCTCAAGGTGCATTAGTTACAGGGAACAAGCCAACACTAGTTCAGCGAGTGGCAGTGATGCACGAGATGATCTCGAGTACCTCTATCGGATCTCGACGTTACATGTTCCCGGAGGTCAGCACGTACGATCTAGTTGACAAGTTGAAAAGATGGATATACACTTGTTGTCAACTGAATGCAAAGAGGACAAAGTTGGTTGATGAGAGATATCCACAAGAGGACGACGATGTTGTTTTGCTGGTAGAGATATCAAGAATGCGGTTGATCACTGTACTGGTCAACATCTAGTTTGCAGATTCTTTAGAGTTGAAACTGGCACAAATAGACCTTGTTGTGCACGAGAGGACTCGGGCTTGCAACAAGCCGACAAGTATTATGACGAAGGTAAGTCGAACTTCAACTCTAATTTCAATTAGTGTATGTTTTCTGTGATGTTTTGCATCTGAGCTCAATGATCACTTCATGTGTAGATTCTCCAATGCATCGTGCTATGGTCGCATTTCTTGACAAGCATATTACGCCTACAAAGATGCATTTTTATACTCGTGCGAGAGAGAATTATCTTTTGGAGACGTTCAACTCAGTCATAAACAAGTTCGCATCAGAACGGATCCACTATGACAAGTCCCATGAGGCACGTCTTGCGGCTTGTGCTATGGACTGGAACGAGAATATTTTGCGTGAACCACGCATGTCAAGAGAACGACGATCACAAAATACTAATGTGCGAAACAGATCATCGATGGCATTACTTGCCGCAGCGCACATCCAGTGGAAGACTGAGCTTCGAGGTCTACTTGGTGAACAAAGCGAGCAGTGATTAGTAAGTGATCTATCTTTTTTATCATTCTTATTGTTGTAAAGCAAAAGCTTTGATTATTGTCATTGGCTAATGATCGTCTATTTTGCATTTTCAGGTTTCTACAGATTGATGATTTTTCTCTTGAAAATGGCTGAAACAATAAAGCCTAAAAGCATTATATTTCAAGATGGATATATTTTTTCTAAGAATATTGTGTTATTATGTGAATAAAATTTTTTCTTCTCTATTTGAAAGAAGTCAAAATATTGCTTGATTTTTGACCGATCGATGATTTTTCAAAATATTACTTTGTCTTTGGTCCTTTTCTTCCTCTGGCCCGTCTAAAATCTGTTTACGAACAGGTTTTGGAAACCTGTTGAAGTTTACAGGTTTCTAAAACCTGTTTCCGGTACAGGTTTTGGAAACCTGTTCAAGTTTACAGGTTTTGGCAGGCATATATATTGTTTTGGCAGGCATATATTTTTGACAGGCATATATTTTTTATTATAGTTTTGACAGATCGATGATTTTTCAAAATATTACTTTGTCTCTGGTCATTTTCTTCCTCTGGCTCGTCTAAAACCTGTTTTCTAAACAGGTTTTTAAAACCTGTTATAGGTACAGGTTTTGGAAACCTGTTGAAGTTTCAAGTTTACAGGTTTTGGAAACCTGTTTCCAAAACCGAACTCTATCCGCATGTTCCAATGGATGGTACTGGCAGGTAGATCAGAAGCTTGCACATCAGAAGACGATCAGAAGTCTTCACAACAAATGCAGACGATCAGAAGCGTTCACAACAAATGCCAACAGTAGCGAACAACGATAGTCAAATTGGAAAAAAAAATTAAAACACATGACTAAATGATCATGTACTTCCGAGGGGAGTTGAACCCCTCCAGCTGCACTTGTTGCAGCGGAAGTTCCAAACTCTCCTCAACATTGACAACTACTGTCAATGCTTGTAATTACTTGTAAATATGATTTACTGCAGTTTATGGAGACCAAGTCAAAGATAAAAGTCCTAAGTCAAGGGTAGATGTCTCTACTTTTGACTCTACTCTAATAATTTGAATCCTTCTAGAAGTAGAAAGGAATCTTTAAAGAGAATCTTTGATTGCTCCTTATAAGACAAAGTACTAACACATAATTGAGCAAAAAAAGTCAACAACCCTCTTGATTGTTTGACCTTAAGTCTCTACAATCAATAAAAATCAGTCACGCATAAGACAAGAGTGTATTATTCACCCCCTTGTCATCTTATGCATAACCAAACAAAATAGTGATTCTCACATTCAGAATATTTCAATATTATGTCTTCAAATACTTCCAACTCTAACTGTGACTACTCCTAGTTATCTGTCACTAACTTAGAGTATGGTCTAGCCTTGGGACTTATTTAGAAGACTCACCACACATAGTTATAACTTATCACATATTTACTACTATGCAACCCCTAGGTGTTACGGCCAGTGTACACCTACTATGTGACGTATGTATTTGCAAAGCACTATAGTTATAAACACTAAGCACATAGATAAATAATTTGGTGAAAGAAAATGTAGCACAGCGAAACAAATATGACCCTCTTATCGTAAGCACAAGGAAATTAAACTTTTCAGACACATACTTCAGAATACACTAAAGTGATCTTCGAATTCATATTCCTTGATTTTATACACTGATACATCGTGCTCGTCCTCATCACTTCCAATGACAACGTGATGACCATCCGAGTCTTGTTGGAAAACAGTAGTGCTCATTGTCTCTTCTGCTTGTACAACCTCTAGCACAAGATGATGAGTATCTGTCTATGTAGTATCAAACCCTCTCACTATTGCACGTTGTGGACAAGTGCGTATGTTGTGTCCAAGTGCCTTGCAGATAGAACACCTTCGCTGGCTTTGCTTGGACCTTGGATGTCTTGTACGAAGGGGTCCGGTTGCTGATACATGTCTTTCGAAAAGATATTAAAATGTTTCACCATCCGTCTGAGTTTGATGTGTGTTATCTTGCTGTAAATCAGTTTGTCACACACACACATATGACTCTGGTGCACTGGATCTTCATCCAATGGATACTCAAGTTCAGTTATAACTCGACCCCATTTTCTCTACATTGTGTGCCATGATGGTATTCGGACAACTCTGTGCCTCCCTCTTGGAGAGCTACTAGAGGAGGGCCACACCCGAATGTCAACATAAGATCTGTAGTGATCAAAGGAGGAATAGAATGTGCATATATTCTATGTAGGGTCTTGCTGAACCAAACACTATCATTATTACGTATAGGATCTCTCTTGAACTCTCTATCCGAGATAATGAAGAGACGCACGGTCACAACAACGAGTTGTGTCATCACTTGACATATGATAGATAAACTGACCACAAACTCTCACGTTCTCATCAAAGTAGAACTGTGCAAATGAAATTAAGACATCGTACATCCGTGCATCCACATTCTGTTTCACAAACACATCCATCATATATGTCCACATCTCGATGACTACACGAAAAGGAGCAAATTCTCTAATAAGCTTAAGAGTAGCATTTATAGACTCAATCACGTTTGAAGTAACTTTATCATATCATGGTAGAGGAAATTGACATCGTGTCAACAAATGGATAGGAATCTTGCAGATATAGGCAATTGCTTCATACCCACTACATCCATTGCTCTTCAGATTGTCAAGTATGAGATTGAACTTTTACACAGCCAAGCAAACACCAAGAGTTCAATCGTAAAACTAATACTGAGACAACTAGAACTCATGTCATTACAATGTCAAATCTATAACTTATAGAAAGCGAGATGAAGCACTTACTTCGCTTCTTTTCGTGCATAAACACATGACCAAAATGTCTTCTCGGCATCTTCGTCAAAGCGAACTTTCACATTAGTTCTCATATGATGTGAACAATATCCATGGATGTGCTATGGGAGAACATTTTTCACTACACTCAACAATCCTTTACATCGATCGGACAGAATGACTATATGCTTATGGCTCATACCTATACTACTACGTCGCATGAGAGTACAAGACCACGTCCATGTTTCCTCATCTTTGCTAGCAGCTACAGCAAAGCAGAGAATAATGGACTGTTATTTTCATAGAACAACTAGCGATAAATATTTGAGAAGGATATTTCTTGTTTTTAGTGTGACATGCGTCGAGGGTGATTACTTTTTGAGAAAATAACAATGCATGGAGATAGGTTGAAGGACATAGAAAAACACGTTGGAATATACAAAAACCTGACCATGTTCCATACTCAACTACGCATTCAGAATCTATCTCCTACAAGAATAGCATATAAAATCTTGTCTGACCACCTTGGATCCAGTCTTGGATCTTCTCTCACATTTGGTAAGTAGCATGGTAAGTAGTCCGTTTCTAGAAGGTCTGACAGAAGTCATTGATTAGTCTAACAAATGACACATTAGAATCTATAACAACCGATTGCATATCAAGAGAGCAATGTGATGGACATTTTGACATGAACCTCTCTAACTATGCAAATGATCGAGACATGTATGCTGCAAATTACGTACAGTAATCTGAAAAACACCAGACATCAAACCATGTTGGCATCAACTCTCCATTCACAGCAATTAAGGTCACTATCTATACTCCTTCAAACACTCAGTTGGTTCGTGTTCCGCTCCAAACTCTTAAAATAGACATGTCAAATGATGTCTCACTATCTGTCCGCATGCACCTACTATAGATAGTTTGCAAACCTTGTGTGGACGAACACCCACCTCAAACCACATGTCACTCAACCCAGCTTCTTGATTCAAATCAGTTCCTCTCACAACTGTACCTGAGATGAACGACGTTGGATAAATTCAGAAAAAGATCTCGATTCCAAATTCAGCTGTTGATTTTTCTTGTAAGTATGACGATGCACTATCTCTCCATTCCTCTTCATGGTAGACGGATTAAGTCTCATTCGAAATCCAAATATGCAAGTTCAAACATAGTAATTCTCTCTTGTCTTTCAATGTTTGTTGATCAAGAAATCATACACTGACCAACAACCCATAGCGAATTGAAATCCTCCATCAACTAAAAGTTAGAGCTCAGCTTAATACGTGTAGCTTCGAACTGAAGCTGGACATAGATCTTTCCAACTAAAAAAATCTTTGTCTTGCTCATCGTCAACATTGTCTGTCTCTATTTTTGCCAAGGAGTGATTTCGACTGTATCACTAGTTCCTTCTCTAGTGTTAGCCGAGACATTAAAATTGTATATCTCTCGTAAGAGAAACGAACTCTTTCAAAATCACCGTGTGCAGCAACACTCTCATCAATCCATCCAGGTGTGTCCGTTTCTGTCATAAGTTCAGAGTCGAGGATAAACTTGATTCTTCACTATAAGTATCACTGCGCGTCGCTACAACCCACTTCTGAAGAAACAAACGCGTTACAATTTCACATGGCTCTTCATCGAAGCTGCCTCGTGACTTATGTCTAGTCGTCTAGCCCACCTGCTCTCCTCGACCTGACATACAAGAACCTGTCTTTCAGAGCATCTCTATGGACCCGTAAACTTTCCAAGGTCAGGTTTGCTAACTTGCGTCCATTTCACCAGGTAAAGCCTCTACTGTAGTTGGCACCAGCGTCCGAACCGATCAAGGACTGAGGAAGTAAGTTTGAACATCGGAGGACTGAGCAGATTCAATTGTCCATACAGGGGACTGAGAGAGTAAATTTCTGCCCCGTTTTAGGATATTTAGAAAATACATCACGCATCAAAGACACACAAACATTGATTCACGATTTAGATTAACATTACGATAAGGATGCAGTCAAGCAAAAATCTTTAGCTAACTAGGTCGATAAGTAGATAGGTGTGTACGAAAGAGCATGCAAAGCCAGACCACGTGTACATTACAATTAGTTTTCTTCTCTCAGTCAGAGTGCGGGAGGTCAAGGTCCCAATTGAAATCCTTGTCTCAAAAGAGCTCGCTGGGTCATGGTAACTCGAGGAGTAAGTGATTATAACAAAACATGCTGCATAGTAGAACATTTCAAAATTCAAAATTTAGAATATTATATTTCTGTGGTCCTTAGTGATCCGAGATTCACTTGATAATTTTGAAGCCGTCCTTATTCCTCCTGAGCTCATCATGGGCTCATTTTGAAGCCCTTTTTCTTCTGCTCATTTTGCCACCAAGATCACAAAGTTTCATCACGTACTGCGATGATGACTGCGTTGCAAATCTCTCAAAGGCCCCCGCTTGTGCAGAATTTACTTAGCAAAGATTAAAAGTGATTAGCAGTGGAGATCCTCATCGCTAATATAGCGGTAGTTGTGGTTTAAGTTCGTCACGGTCATCTGTTCTCGTGTCGTGAATATTGGATCCAAGCAAGTTATAAGAGAGAATTACGTAGGGAGTGAGCCTCCTCTCATTGAGCAAGTGCAAAATAAACTAAATGCTGGTGAAAAATTCTTGATGTCTCACACGAAGTGATGCGAAGTGAATATATATAAGATATATGCACATGTGCCATATTAGACGTGGATATTCACCTTCTCCATTTTCTGATGGAGGTGGCAAATATGCAAAGTTATTTCTCTAACCATATGCACCTTCTCAAACTTGTGAGTGATGAGAGAAATAAACAAAACTTTTACCTAATCTTTTCATTAGGGTAGATTAGATAATAAATTAATGTATGTTCGTTAGTAACCTCTTGCATTTCTAGTTTCGGAAGTAAGTCTGTTCGTCTTTGCTCTACATGTCATGTCTCTACCGTATTCTATTTAACATTTATTAAAAATTATCTTTTCACTACATACTGGTTACAGAATTTTCGATAATACTTATTTCTTTTCTGATAACATAAAGCGAACAACGTTCCCGGAGAAATTGATATAGCATATGCTCACATGTATATCCCAAGTATATTCTATGAAATATGCTTACATCCATGAGATTGTTATGAAGTGTTCTGTAAATTTATTCTTTGACGTGTGGAATACTGGAGATAGCCTGTGATATCTGATATATAAGAAGCAAACATATTGTGAAAGTTAGTTATGCGATGGTGTGAGGTTTAGGAGGAACCATGAAAACGAGATTCGTATACCTCTTGAGTTTTCATGCCGGATCCTTTACTCTCTCCACGCAAACCGGATCAACGCAAGTATGGCAACCCAAAAAACTTATTATTTGCCGGTATAGGTTCCGTAGGGATTTTACGGGAAAGAACCCCCAACTCTTTGAGAAAGGCCCCGTGCGCATGTAGATGAGCATGGGGGTGGGTTCTGACTGTTCTTACAGGTTTCCCACCGTTTCCGATGCGCTCCGACCCTCATAGAAGAACTTGGTTCTCCCCTCCACAAACTGCGGAAAACTTAGTCAGCCTTTATAAAGAATTGTGTTCCATATATACGCATCTAAGGAAGCAGAAACGACAATAGTAGTTAGACTCCAGTACCGTATTTCAATCATTACGCGCCGCAACGCCGGGGCCGACAAACCTACCTATCACAGTGAAGCTCCGGAATTGCAGTAATCAGAAAGAACGTACAACCAGGATGGGCAGATAATCCTCTTGATATTCTGACACTCATAACGGTAGGTAGATAGGATACGGTAGGATAACAACATACGAATATACATCCCAAGCGTCCCATCGGAGAATGCGAGGAAGAGGACGAGCGGGTGTAACGGCCAAGAAAATCAAAGGGGCCGATTGGTTGAGAGGGGGGCCTCGCCTTCGCTTCGCATTAAATGTACTGTAAGTCGATGCTTGCCAGCCGAGAATGAATGAGAGGAAGAGAGCGAGCTGGTGTGGGCAGGAAAATCAAAGATGGCGGTTGGGGGAGGCGCTGTCGATTGTGGTCGAATTTTCTCGCTGCTTCCTCGCTAGGGTCGCGGTCGATGGCTACTCGTTTTTCTCGTCCAATGCTCGCTGGTGTGGTGGCTAGAGTGGACCGCTGCTGTGGATGGTTGTTTTTCTGCGAGTGGGACGAGACGGACGACGTGTATATCTCGTTGTTGAGTTGATTGAGTATGGTCGCGGAGTATGGAGACCGTGTTCTCGTCTTTGCCTTGTTGGGAATGGGGCAGTCAGCGAAATGAGATCCTCTGCTCAGTTTCGTGCCTTGCTCGAGATGGGCGTAGAGGCGCAGCACGAACGAGAAAATTTCCTCTTCTTGAATATGTTTATGCTCATGTGCTCATTCGCTCAAGTTATGTTGGCTAGCGTGCTTGGATTTCCTCTTGACTGCAGACCGCGATGTCGTTTCTCAGGTCGTTTTGACTCTTTGACTTCGTTTTGTCTGTGTTCGTTTCTGATTTTCTCTTTGTGCGACTGGGGCGGAGGCAGCCCATGTGTCTTCAGTAAAATCTTTTGTCACGCTTGTTTCTTGTGAGGAGACTGCCACGATGGAGTGGAACGGGTGGGAGAACGTGCAGCAACTTTTTAAGATAAGTTTTCCGTTTTGTGTCCTCTATCTTAGTCTGTCAACTATGGAGGACTCAGATATTGCTGTTACTGCTGAAGACATAGAAAGTGAGATTCACCTGTCTCCAGAGAGTTCTGGTACCGTGGAACCATCACAGATATTTCCCTCTTTGCGCTTCTCTCTTGTAGTTCCTCGTTTCCCTTATCTGTCCATCTGCGAGCCTATGAGATCATTCTCGGAAGACAAGCTTCTATTAACACGGACTTATTGTTATTTAGACATCGTTTCTTCTCGACAAATTGTCCCCTTTCTGTTCAAGTTCGATTATGTGAAAATCACAAAAACTTGTTTTCCATGCCCTGTGCACTCTATTCCTCTACAGTGGCTTGCAGGCCCGTATAGATTTTTTTCATACTCCTCTGATAATCTGTCCCTTTACTTGCAGGATCGCAGGTTTCGCTTGTTTTCGTATCCTGCGTTCTTCAATCGTTCTGAGCACATGTTAGAGTCTACTGTGTCTTCTTTACACAGGACGCACTCCTTACCTTGTTTGTGCACTATCTTGGACCCGTTCGAATTCAGTTTTATTTGTCATCACTATCCTTGCTTATCGCGAGATAATGTCTTTGAGGAGGGAGGCGAGGACGAAGAGACCGAGCCTCGAAGCGTCAGTGACAGTTTGCAGGACCGGGACTGACCTCGATATAGCGTTGTTCTCGTTGCTTTCTGACTTCCTTCACGCACAATGTCTATCAGGAATATTTTCGGTCGAGCGTGGAGGCAGCCTCCTCCACTTGCATTTTCAGGGGGTCATCTGCATCTACTCCAAATCTTGTATTGATATCAAGAAACGTCTGCTGCGGGCTCTTGGCTGGGACCAGAGCAAACCTGTTGGTGGAGAGCTGTGTGTGAAGTTGTTATCGAAGAAAGGGTTGCACACGTTCGTAGGTATGGTAGGATACTGCCTTAAGGATGAGCAAGAGCCGCACCATGTAGCTGCGATGAAGAATATCAGCGAGGCGATTGTTGCTGACGGGAAAGAGCTTTTTATGCTACTTGGCGCTGCGGACACAAAGAACCGAGTAGAGTTGACGTATTTCAACATACTGCAGAGGGCTCTTCAGTACAACAGGTACAAAAGCACCCATCCGCTGTCAACAACATTTCCACGCTGTTTGCGCGCCATGCTTATGTCTGGGAAGTATATGCCGTCTCCTAGGTGGCTTCTTCAACATGGTATACACAAGAGGCGTGCAGATGCGCTGTGGAGTTCTCTTGTGAGTCCTCGAGACGTCACTCCCGAGGACATAGATGAGATATTCTTTTCCAGGGAAAACCAGCGCTGCCCACGTTGTAGTCACAGATACTTCCAGTACACAGAAAAGCAGGACGATGAGGAGCATGCAGCGGAAGTACCATCCGAACCAGACGTGCAACCTCGTCACGATAGTCCTCTGCCGGTGTATATACCGCTTGCAACAGCGCTCCTGCGGTCCACTGGCTCCGATAGATGTTTTCCGATTACAGTTTGAGGTTGATGTACTTCAGACATATGGTTTCTTGTACAGAGTTAGATATATATATATGGTTCGTGCAGTGTTTATTGAAAAGTACTGGCTTTGTTGTTTGTGATTATGCTTCACAGACGGTTGTAGTTGAGTATATGTATGGTTCACATACAGCTAGAAATATATATGAACCCTGGAGTATCTACAGAGAAATAGTGTCTTCTTGTCTGTGATCATGCTTCACAGACGGTCTGTATGTCTCTGGTATTCTCTGCTATGAGTTCAATGAAGTAAAGTTGGCCTTCCCAGGTCGAGCAGTTTTCGTAAAGTCTATGTTAGTCGTTGGTTTCCATCAAATCCATGTGCGCGGTTTGGATGTGCCTGATAAACCTACTATCAGATCTATCTTCCCAGCCGGAAAGAACGTACAACCTATACCAGCCGGTTTCGAAAAAACTCGCCGGTTCGAAGACGGACATAATGTTTTCTGTAACGGTTTCGGAAAAGTGGACGACGCAGAACAATGCGAAAGGAATGCTGGCCCAGCACCGCACGCAACAAAAATTTAATTAAAAACCGCCAGCACGCAAAGAACTTCACAGAGGTGATTATACTATGGTTGTTCTCATCCAGTTTAGCCTTTAGGGTGTGCGTGATAGAGAAACTTTGATTCATCCCCAAGGTCAAATATGGAATGTCAAAGCTCAGAAAGAAGATTCTCAACGAGAGGAGAGAGTAACCTTTGGTAACTTATGACGAAAAATATCGTAGTTTACCACAGGTTAATTTAGTGTAGAACTGATGATGGCTTATTCGCGCATTTGTTAATGGTAAATTTTATTTTTCTAAACCTATATTACTTTTTTAATTTTTAAACTCCTTTACAGCAGAAACTCATCATAAAATAAATAGATCAATCAATAAAAGTACTCGTAATATTTTATATGTAAAAAATCTCCATAACTCTCATTTTTAAGTTAAACCACAAGTCCCGGTACAAAGCTCCAAATTCGTCTTGTATCAAAGGTGCAGTAGCTCAGGTGGTGTTGCTACATGTCTGGGAAGAAAGAGGTTGCAAATCTGATACTTGTCGTGATTAAAACTTTTACCGAAAAATTTAAATATGTTCACAAGTTCAAGCAAAACTTCTCAGAAAATATAATCTCAGTGAAAACAGATTTTAGTTTCAGGTTGGTAGGTCACTACAAAGAGATTATTCTTCACTGTACTGAGAGTCTACTCAATAGAATAATTTTTTACATTTAGAAAAAGAGCATATTTTCAGTATGTGATTCTCATTGCATCTTGCTCTTTTTTCTTGTTTTTGAGTCGTTATATCTCTGTTTGAGAGCATATATGATTCATTTTGTAGCTCTCAAGATTCTGATCATTTTGAGGTTTAGATCACTAGTTTCTGAAAACAAATAAAAATGTAACTTTTCAATGTAGGGTGTAGAGTTCATACGGTCCAAGACATTTACTAGACAGGGCGGTCCTCTAGGAGGTCCATTGTTCGTCTATTTGGACCATGTGAAAGATGATGGCTCTTCATCCATGATATGCGATTTTCTTTACACGACGATACTCATATATTGAGATCCGTTTCTTTGATAAGATGAATATTCGAGGATCTTCGAGTGGAGTTTTTGACCATTGGTTTGTCGATTAGGTTGATCAAGTGTGAGATTGGATCTCCTTGTAGTTTGGATTCTTCTTTCATCACTCCATAGAGCTTTCTCACTCCTCATGATGACATTAGAATCTTGGGCACCCCTTTTGGTTCACTCGAGTTTGTATCCTCCTTCTTAGAGGAGTATCTGTTAGAGTAGGATCGTTTGGCTCCTCTCTTATCTCGACTTGAGGACCCTCAGACCGCGTTCTCCATTTCATCTTCTTGCTTTGCGAGATGTGTGTCACCTACTCCTTGATAGTTTGGAACGGTTTGATAAAGACTTGTTGATGACTTTTGTAGATATTTTGAGACCATGAGCTTTTCTTTGTCCAGAGAAGAGTTGGACATGGAGCAGGTTACTTGACCTCGTAGGCATGGTGGGGTAGGCCTCATAGCCTCTAAGATCTCTATCTCTTTGAATTTCTTGGGCAGTTGGACTCTACTCACACCATCTTTGACACTACATTTTCACGCACATCATGTTTCATTATTGCAAGAGTTTGTTCTGCATATAAGAGATTGGTTATTTCTTCTACAAGTAGCATTACGTTAGTGTAGAGGTGATTTATCTAATCCAAATCATTTCCTCATTTGATGATTTCGGTGATTCCTCATTTATCATTGCTAGAGATGGGATGTTTTCGCTCCAAAAGACACTCAGTCATAGCTTCTGTTCGCATCTAGTCTTTGCTAGTCTCGATGTCAGATGGACTTTCAGATCCTAATATAGCTCATCTTCGTTCATGTGTAGATCTCGTTGTAGGTGCTTGGTTTTTTCTAAGCTTTTCTCCCCTTGATTACGCATCGCACTTTCAGCTTACATTTTAGCAATGCATCTTTGATTGAGTCTCCCTCAACCTCTGATTGCAAGTATCTCAAGGTGTAGCTATGACCAAGCTATCTCCGTTACAAGAAGACATCTTTTTTGATATACACATGGAGGAGAAATCATTGCAGAGAATGACGTCATTCGAGATATTGTATTTTCTCTCATGAGAGAGGCAAGTCTTCATGTGAGAAAGGAGGTTAAGGATCTCCTTCCCTCCTCTTCCATGGATCATTCTCGATGATGGATAGATTTATATTTCAGCCATGAGGTGATGGCATATGTGACTGACTCTTATATTCGTCAAGCGGCACTTACTTCGGGACAAGTAGCTTCTTTGGCAGCTGTAGCGGAAGATCCGGGACTACTCAAATAGGGATGCTTCAGTGGGGTTTTTTTTTCTTGATATTGAGACTTTATGATGTCTTCATCTAAAGTTTACTGACCTATTAAGTTCGTTAGCACGTATGGAGAACTCTAAAGAGACTATCCTATCTTTAGGATAATATGTCATTTATATGCAGCAGCGAATTAGTATAGCATTACAGAGGGCGTTAGGAGAGGTTTCATAGAGACGAGCAGAAGCAGTTTCATCGTCCGTTAGGAGAGGTGGCATCAGTGACTCAGCTCATGGAGGTTCGGGCCTCCTTACTTGAGGAGGTTGTGCGGTTAGCAAGACATAGATGATGTTCCGGGTTCTTTCTTTCTCCGTCTTGTGTCTGATGATCCTCGTCTTGTATTCCACGGTGAGAATTTTTCTCACTTATCTGTTATGCTATTTTTTTCTTAGCGTGAAAGTAACGTGAAATTTACGTGAAAGTAATGCAAGATGGACAAAATTCACGTCGATGTGCAAGCTAAATGACCTCTATCGTCTCGTGACTAATAGCTGCAGGGTTTCTTTTCTTTTGTGTTAGATCTGGGAGTCTTGGAGGGCTCAGTACGTGCAAGGGAAGTCGCATTGTGCAGCAACAATTTCCAAGGTGAAAAAGAGGTTTAAAAAATGACCTTGCTGACTTAACCCGTTTCTTGCTTCTAGCAAAAAAATATCATGTGGGAGTCTTGCTTGGATTTTACATGGAATCGAGTTAAACCAAGATAAATCGTTTCAAAATTCTGAAACAAACCAATTATGAACTGAACTGTTTTGAAAAGTTTCTGCATCAAACTCTTTATGAACCAACCATTTTCTAAAAACCTGAATAGAGCCAATCATTTCAAGACATTTGAATTACATTGTCATAATCTTGTTAATAAGAATATATAAACAAATTAAATAAGATCAGAACATTGGTAACGTGATGTTGTAGTATTTAGATTACAATGGAACAACATTATTCACGTTCATTATGATAGAAATATTCTCTGGTAGTTTATGTTGTATATTTTCAAATTTACGAAACCGAAAATTTGAAGAATTTGAAGACCAAGCTCAGGATACCTCAATCCGCGACTTTGCTCTGGAGCCCAATAGTCTTCCGCAGGGAGACCCAAAACGTCGGCTACACGATGGACCATCACAACCTTACTGCCGCTAAGAGGAAGTCCTTTTGATCGACAATACTCCTTCAACGTCGCCACTGAGAACACTGCTAGCTCCTTCCTACTCCTGACTTCCTCAATGGCTTGGTCGGATGAAGACATCTTTGCATCTTGTAGCTCATCTTTGAACTTTTGCACAATATTCTTCGTCTTGTGCCATAAATCTTTCTGGTTGCAAATACCGTGTCTACATCCGACGATCCATAAATAAGTGATCAAGCATTTACATTTTTTTCATACAAGGGGATGAATAAATAGAAAGATGCTATATAAATAGAAATATAGAAGAATACTCACTCATCAATAATGGTGTCGACGCTATGATTATCATCGTGGATAATCTCTGAGATAACCAAACCTCTATCCATGAGCATGGCAATCCCTTTCTCCACGGCAGACGTCTCTATCCTCCACGAGCTCTCGCACTCCACGCGAGTCATGGTGACCATCTCAATAATCTGATTATCTTTGGCATTGATGAATGGGACAGTCTCATGATATCCATTACGAGACGAATCCCATCGACAATCCACATACAACACCAGTGGCTCTGTACATCATCGACGCATCACACTCAAGATAAAATACACAAAAATGACAACTCCAGATCCTAAATGAATCCTTGGATGAGCATCTCACATGTGGACAATGATAGATCAAGTAACAAAGCATCTTTATGCTCACTCCATAACCCTTTGGCTGCCTCAACCCAACCTATAGGTCGTCTTGAGCCGCTTTGAAAGTCGTACCAATGCTTCTCTGTGGGTATGTTTAGTCGCATCGTCATCAACATGCTTGACGTCGCGGTGTAACTGAGTCCGGCACATAAAGCGACATGATACATCTGACCAACAATGCCAAGTGATCTACGATCGAACTCCATCTCTCCAGTAACATAAACCGTCTTGTGTTGATCGTCACAAGTAAACTTCAGTTGCCAGCATTGAAGATAAGCAGTAATCACGGGAGGGGGACAATGTAGACTACATCCTTGTCGTGGACAAGTCACACGAAATACCTCGAAGAACTCCAAAATCTTCCCTCGACCCCATAGACCATACTCAGAAGGGGGGTGTTCTATGGGTGCATCCTCCACATCTACAAGAGGCTCATCCTCCAACCTATCTACTGGTGTCTCAGTGGATTCATGATCGAACTGACTATCAAGGACCGTGTCTTGACTATCCTCAGCTATAGCATCTTGAATATCCTCACTAGGGACGTTCTGGCCGATATTGCGTTCAGCACGTGTCCTCTCTAGACCCTCTATACGACCGGCTGCGTCATCCAACAGCCATCTCAAACACGCAGTATGTGTAGCACGAGGTCCCAACGCATGACGTAAACGATTATAAGAGTCTAAGAGATCCTCGGGAATCCTTATAACCTTTACAGTATCGGGCCGTCTCTTGTCATGGTAATTTATCCGATCAGAAGCAAACTGTCCCCAACGTCTCTCAGCCATGAGATCCATTGTAAACAAATATAATTTCAATAATCAATCCAGCATCTACCACTCTATTCTGTAAACTGTTTGCTCTGTGAAGAATATCATAAAGCATCCACTAGTCATGATTTCTATTATATTTCTAAGTAAACTAAGCGCACAACTATATACTGCATACATCAAACTGGAATATTTTACTCATGCAAAAATCTCATGCAAAAATACCTGAAAAGAGAGTGACTTGTGATATATCTTACTCCTTCTCCCCTTCCTGGACAATGGTCCACGACTCCTTCATCTCTGCAATTTCCTATGTCAGCAAGAAGAAAATAACTGCAGAACTCAAAAATCCTAAAAATATACAAATTTAAAAGTTAGCTATTTGAACTAAAAATCATATCTGTTGCTTTCTCTAAGTGTAAAAAAACTAATGCTATAAAGTATAAGCATGGAAAAAAAACTAAGACAGAAAAGAAGATAACTTTGGAGCAAGGAGTAAGACGTACCTGGAGAGAGGAGGAAGACAGAAAAGCTCATTGTGGACATAGCACAAAGAGCAAGAAAGGGCGATGGGAAAGAGATTACCCCTCAATCTGCAGCTTTGGGCTCCTCTTCACATGCTTGGACTGGCCCAAGTGTCAAATGGCAACTTCCTGGTATGTTACGGAAGGACAGGGCACACAGGCGCAGGCTGCCATGATAGCTGACTCAGGGCAGTTTCTGGTTATTGGGCAGCTGCCCAAAAATTTTACAAATTTGAATTTCAAAAAGTTACTGCCCCACTCTTGTGATTGGTCCAGACATTTTCTCTTCTGTGATATTTTATACTGTATTATAATGTATTCAGATTTTGATCAATATGTACTACATTCAGGAAGCTCTGTATCGTGACCATATACGTCATCTCTCGTTTCCAGACGGTGACAGAATCCCAAGGTGCATTTTCTCCGGGTAACCCAGAATTGTAAAAATGTTAATCGCGTTTACGAAAAGTGACTTCTCTGGGTAACCCAGAGGCTTTGTATGGGGAGCGGGGGTTTAAGTGAAAAGCATTCATTTGAAATTGCGATACTTTGAGAACCAAACCGCTACAAAAACCATTTCCAAACCAGTTTGGCTTGAACCGAATTGGATGTAGGTACAGCACTGTCAAAAATTAAAGCTTCGGGAAATGACAAAATAAACACGTTCAGAATGCGAAATTGGTAGGAAAGTAAGAAGAGTACGTATAAGCATGCCTAGACACCTTCTCCACGCCAATCTGAACATAGAGGAGGTATTTATGCATGTTTACTTTAGGGTCGAACTCTTCTTTTTGGAAGAGTTAGATAATAAATTATCAGTATCATTTATGTATTATTATTATTCATTTATCATTGTTTTTACAGTAAGACGCCTGCATTATAGATTTCCCTTAGGAGTTTTTGTCCTAGCAGAGGTCAAGTGTGTAACCCTAAGTGTAAGGGACATACCATTATATTTCACGTCACCAAGGAATTATTTTCGTCAGAAACTAACGTAGACCACTTTAGAAACATCCGTACATCAAAACTAGATAAGTCCGAAAGAAACATCAAATATATGCATATCAATGTCTTATAATATAAATAGTAATTGCGCGTATTACTTCCCCTAATGAAAAACTGCGAGCGACGGTACAAATGGCTCTTGTTCATCTAGGTGCAGCCATTTCTATAAGGGACGCTTGCACTCTAAAAGAATCTGAAACGTAGTTCACAGAGTCTCCAAGTTCTGCCGGAATAGAAATTGAAGCTAAAAGATATATATTTACAAGATCTTCTATAGGAAAGAAATTTATGAGTATTAATGAGTGAGGATTTTCATCTCATGTACACTTAGAAGTATACATTATGATTTTACATTAATTTATGTTCTAACTTTTTCAGCGGGAAGGATTAAGACATAAATTAATGTCCTCACAAAATGATATCTCTTGAAAATCATTATCCTAGACTTATACTCCCAACAGCATATCAGCTAGACCTTCAGTTATGGTTTATATCTGGATCAGCTGGCAACTTCGAGACTGGTTAACATATATTAATTATTAATTAAGTTGTTTTTCACAATAACTTATTATAATATTTCTTTATAATATTTACACATTTTCCGGTAAGAGATAACGAAATTCAATGTACAAGGATGCGGGGAAGGATATTCTCTCAATGATCATCACTTTGGTACAAACAGCATGTGATTACAACCCTAGACTAAAGAGAGAACCCTGCGTTTTAGATAACTGAGCTTTAAGTTCAATTTTACTATAAAATTTTCTTCCTCTTGCAAAGTTAGTGACTTGGCGTAAACTTAGCTTGATTACTCATGTCTTTCATGTAAGGATGGAAGAGTGCAGCAAGTTTAGTTTATCATTTAATTATTTTATCAAAAAGAGTTAGATAATAAATTATTGAGTTAGTTAAGCTAATTCGTTCTGTTAGCAAATTGTGGCACTTGTAGTCCCGAAGTGCATCGATCCGCACTCCACTGTTAGGAGGTTATTTTTATATAAAATTTATATATATTTTACAATTTAGTATAGATCTTTCAAAAAGAGCAAAAATTCTCCAAAGATGGTTAAGCATGCTTATGATTTAGAATACCACATAATCTTATTTGTCCTCTAGCATCTTATATGTCCGGATAAGAGGTATTCCTACCACGTATACCTGTTACGTTCAGGCTCATGCAAATATAAAAACTAGAAAGTAAATTTTCGTCTTTTACAGTGTACTTTATGTTGCAGAGAATATTCGTTTAGTTCCAAGACGCTCTAAAACTTCTTGTTTACAATCTCAGTTAATTGTAATCAGTTTGCTTTGAAGTGAATATGCATGCAACATGAACTTTCTGGGAACTCTTTTTCTCTTTTTGTTAACAGAGAATTATATAAGTGTTATATAAAATATATATATTAAGTAGATAGAAATAATTAAAAAATTTCATAAATGTTATTTGTTAGCCCATGCCTGCAAAACACGGGGAGAAAAAAAAACCCATAAGTCTTGTGCCTATGGTCGCGCTTCAGGAGGTACAAGTGCGGGGGACTGTACTCAAGAAAATTTAATAATAGTCAAGGATTTAATTTAGAATTATAAAGCGTAAAGTTAGTGAATAGCTTGGTAATGGATTCAAACATTTCACTCTCGCATGAAAGATTTATCATGAAAAGCATTTTGCTCTTAACGGTTAAACTTTTGATTTTCAGAAAGTGAACTCCAACAAAGAAGTCTGATGCTACCAGGTGTACTTATAAGGACACTTGGGGGTTTAAAAATCAAAGTAGGGGCCTTCCACACGCGGGGCACGATCCGCCGCCAGAAGGGAATGAAACGCCCCGCGGCTTTCAAGACGCTGGAACGAGAAGGCAAAGAAGGCGTGAACTTTGGTAGCCTCCAGCTACGGAGGTTAGAAAGATTACGCAGGCTTTAGGGCTTTAGATGATGGAGAAATGCAAAATTCCACCAACACCATGAATGTAGTTAAGTTGCATTCATACCTTGAGATTTCGCGTCTGCAGGTTCGCTACATTTTAGATTTTATGCTTGTCGTCTTTTAGAGAATTTCAAGGTTGATTCTACGACAGGTGAAGTAATGGGTGGTTACTCGAATCTAAATAGAAAATCGATGCAAAATCCTTTGTGTAACGAGTTTCATGTTACCTGCTATGGCCAGGTAAATAATATACATTTCTTTTAAGTTTGAAAAGCAAAAAGATAAGCAGAAAGATAGTAAAAGAATTTTTGATGTAGATTGGTTCCGGTCGTGGCTGCAAGAAGTTTTAAACCCGCGTAATACATATATAATTTCTTGAATAGATTAACCTCAGTTGATAGTAGGTGTGATTTATGTTCATAAGAAAGAAATATATATTATAAAATTATAATATATACTTATTTTTTAGAAAGTAGAATATTTATTAATATTAACTAAAAAGTTTGATGCAAGAGAAAAAAACCTATAAGGCATATTGCAGGCCAGCACGCTTCAAAAGCTATAAGTCCGAGTTCAGTTACTAATATAGAATAATATAATAAATATTGAATTTATATCGAACTCCCCCGACAAAACCGAGTAGATAATAAAGTAATCTTGTGCATAAGATGGAGGAAGTGGATAATATATATATATATATATATATATTATATTGGCGGATGCAAAACTTTTGTCGGTCGACTGGAATAGTTTCGCTGTTCAATCATTTTGAGTGCGGAACAAAATTGCGCTTCACCGGAAACGGCTCTGCAAACTGCAACGGCGGCTGCTTCTGTCGTCGACGGATCCCAGCCACACATGCGACTTGAATCTGGTCCACCATATGAAGGCATCTTTAGCGTCTCGAGAAGTAAAAAACGCGTTTAGTTTCCATCTTAATTATGTATTTATTTAATGCTTTTAATGTTTATGTTCCATGAGTAATAGAAACATGTATCATCCTAAAGATGGTCAAAGACCGTAGCGTGTTTTCAGTATGAGCTATCATTCGTTGTCTTAACTGTACCTCTAAAATATTCCAACTACTGTAGATTTAACAAGCGGGATGGACAAGCACATCTTCTCATTGGAAGAGAGCAGCAGCAGCAGTCCTTGCAATGATAAGTCCTTTCTTCTTTATTCCGGGATATGCGGGAAGAAGGCCCCCATACTTCCCCTGATATCCCGTTCCATCAGTAGCCGGTAGCCGAAGTTTCTTGTGTCAGTTCGAGATTGGGAGATTGATACCCAAAGGAGCTGCTCCTGACGAGTCGGGAGTCGTGAACGTATGGCTTCTACAAGGTGACTGGATGTCCGATCATGGTGTAAGGAATGCGGCAATTTCGTACATTCTTAGCAGATTTGTTACCTGTCAAATATACGATGTTGATCGCTTTGAGCACGAGCTTGGTCTTTAAATAAGCGAAAGTCTTTGTCGGATGATACTCGCTGTACGTAAGCCTGCTCGAGACTTTACTCTCTGTAGCGGAATCTAGATACGAGTGACAATGCGTCTGTTGTACATTCAAGAGAAGAGTGTTTGTCATCATCGCAGTGTTGTAGGAATTGTCTGTGTGACAGTACCTGATTTCACCCCGATTTAACATCTGCTTGAAGGGCAACCACTGGGGACAGGCATCAGCAAAGGTTCACTCCTTTTATGTAGCCTGGAAGAGGGCTCCGAATTCAGCCCGATTATCCTCTTTGTGAGACTTTGAGTTTCTTACCGTTGCTATGTCTCGCCCTTAGAAGTCGACCAGTCCAACTGTCGGGAACGACACGAAAAGACACCCCACGCTCGCCAACGTTAGCCCGATGTTTCTTGTGGAGGTCCTATGCGGTGCAGTAAATGAGCCTGCAAGCTTCTTGGTCACTGTGATGTCCTTTAAGATAAAGATGTTGGTCGAGTATAGCTTGGTCCTTCTCGTATCCAATGTGATACAATGCGCTTTCAAGAAGCTGAGCGCGAGTTGTAACTAAACCGAATTCTTTGGAACTGACGTGTGCGCAGGAAGCTGCAGCAAGTTCGGAGGATGCGTGAGCCCAGGACGTAAGCGTTTCTTGTCCGCGAGGGCATTCTTCTGCTGGGATCACCGCCATGTCATATTCCTAACGGCAGTCGCGTTTCTGAGATCAAGAGGCGTTCCAGTAAAAGCTCTTTGCATTAGTCTACTGAGCGCGAATCCCTGGCTTCGTATGTCGTATGCATTCCAAGCTTCCTGGACTTCGTCGATTTCAGTAATATGAGGAACGAGGTATTTCAGGACAGTCCAGCGAAAAGGCGGAAACGCGAAGTACCGCCCGATATTGAACGGGCGAAATTATCACGACTAGTCATTCCGGATTTAGCCGAGGAGAATTCGATAGATTCGGTGAGTTCGCACACTAAAGAGAAGCAGTGTTATGAGTAGGTTCACTTTGACTCGAATCATTCAGATCTTGAACATCTCAAATCATCGGCTGTCAGTCTGCTGTGCAGGGAAAGATAGTGGCATACGCCGACGAGGAGTCAATGGGGCCTGTTGGCGTGAGCAAAACTGATCGAGATGTTAACAGTCCACCTGAAAGACGTTACCGCGTGGATCTTGCGTGGACAGCAGATGTACCTTCAGAGTGTAAGAAGATATCCGAATCGCTCGAAACTCTATCTTTTCTGAGGCTTAGGGAGGAGCGCACCTGCTCTTACATTAAACAACTGAACGGGAACTCACGCCAACTCCAGATGGAAGAACAAGATTTGATCGCCCGACTGAATGCTATTAACGAGGAGAGAATGAGCATCAACCATAGGTTGAATCGTGCAGAGTCTAGCCTGTGTTCTATCAGGTCAACGAGAGAGGAGAAGGAGAGAGCGCTGAATGTCAGCTGTTCGAAGATCACGGAATTGCATGAAGAAAAAGTAAATGTGATGGAGATTCTCGTGAAAGGGTTGAAAACGCATATAGAGACACTGAATGAAGGTCGCAGACGGGATCATGAAGCAGCTGTGCTAAGACTGGAGGCTGAGAAGGGAAGACAAGAGGAGGAGAGAGCAAGATACCACACAGATCTCAAGATTGCGGCCCAGAACTTAGAGAAAGAGGTGGACAAGCACATCTGTCAAATATGTATGTCTAGGAGTAGAAATGCTTTAGTTATGCCCTGCATGCACTTCCTGTATTGTAGTGAATGTCTCAACTCGCATCAAAGGAGAAATAACGAATGCCCTACTTGCAGAGGATCAATTACGGCAGTGATCCACTGCAGACTTAACATGGATTAATCGGACTTACCAGGCGGTGAAGCCCAGGAACCATACTTCTTGTTTTCACGATGTTGAGGGTTTTCTTTACTTTTATGTGATAGTCTTCCTGGTTGATTTAAGAGTGAGAAGTATGCAGGAAGACCTACAGAATGGAGTACATGAGCAATTTCTGTCGCAAACGGCGATGTAAGCCAACTAAACGGCCAACGGCGGCGATTACGCGATGCAATCACGTAGAGAAAACGGTCGAAATAGCACTTCAGTATCCTCGTACTTTTCCACCACCCCGAACAGTTGTTTACTTACAACGAATGTCGAACTAGTGCTCGCAGGCGAACTCTGCTAGTCGATGCTAGAGACATCATCTGGATAAGTTATAAATACGCGCATGGAAATGTAGTTTCGCAACAGGCTATTCCGGAGAGTCGTCATTTATGATTCTCAGCCGATACTAACCCCTCTCGACTGGACTCAGTAGGGAATAGGGACACTCGAACTTAGCGTGCTCGTCATTACAGTCACCGCGTCGTAACTATACGCAGATACTGAAGAATAGAGATCTCTTACCCGGCGTGAGCAAACGTAGCAGCCGCCGCAAAGTACCAATGTTCTTAAACATTTAGATTAAATGCTTTTACGCATATGTCCAATAACTCTCAAACGTTTGTAGTGTCTAGAAGCATTGTTTTCGTAAATGACCCAATTTGTAGCCAACGCCACGCGATAAATAGCTCATGGATTCTTTCAAAGAATCCATCAAACCAACAGAGGGAAAGGAAGGGCCAACCAACGCCCAGGGGGGAAGAACATGAAGCTAAATCTTGTTAATTGTAGCTATAAATTATTATTGTTTTTTAAATGTCTTACATTGGTAAATCTAAATTCTTGTATACAACATGTGCTTATTAAGGAGCATCACTACTTTCATGTGGGTTAATCTTGCTAAAACTTTGTGTGGAGAAATGAAGATTTGTTGTGTAGATAAACTAGTGCAAAAAGAGATTGAGGTTGAAGCTCCACATATTTCCAAAGCCAAAATATGAAGTGATGTTTTTCTTGCATATCTCTTTATGTGTCTTTTATTTTTTTTATTTTTTTTTTGGTCATGTTGTTATTGTCACGTTTGCAGTCCATCATAGAGATGAGTGATAGTTTGTTTCTCTATTGAGTCTCTATCAGATTCTTGATGCTCATAGTTGCGAGTGATAGTTTGTTTCGCTATTGAGTCTCTGTCTGATTCTTGATACTCATAGTTGCGAGTGATAGTTTGTTTCGCTATTGAGTCTCTGTTTGATTCTTGATACTCATAGTTGCGATTGAGATATGATCTTTTTTCATCATGTACAGATCAACTTTCTCGGACTTTTTCGTCTGACGTTTTTTTTATGTCATATAATCATTTCTTTGAATTATAACAAACATAACATCCTTGATGATATCATGAGTAACAAGTCTTTCTCCATCTTGAAGACACGAGTAGAGTGTCGGAGCAACATCTCATTTGCATGTGGACAATGTTGAACTAACAAGTTGTGCCAAGTTGAACAAGTTGAACTTCATCATTATAAAGAAGATAGTTGGTGTGAGTCTAGACGTTCTAATGCAAAGTTGAGCTACAAACAAAAAATCTACATCATTTTTTGAACAAGATCAGAATCCAATTTTAGTATCCAATGAGATGAAAAATCAACTAACAGTGCATGAAAAATTTGCTCAAAAGTGATGTCATGTAAGAGGACTCCATAAAAAACTAAAATATCTAATAGAGAATGTATTCTACGTGCCTCAAGATCAAATTATCTTTTGTCTCATGGAGACACATGTAATAGATATAAACCATCATCCATTTCTTTCACATAGCTAGCTAGAATAAATCTATTTTGCACGAAAAAATGACAACAAAGCCAAGATGTTGGAAGGCTCCAATTACTCGAAAAGACCACCGGATTAATCTCTTCCATAGAGCAAATTCACACTTCACATAATATCCATAATGATATTTGTCTACGTGTGAAAGATCCTATTACACATTCAAAGGTCCTCAGTCCTAAAATGTCGTCAAAGATCCCATGGTCCTCCTATCAAACTCTTTACGACATGAAGATAAGAGATGAACGTATTGTGCGGAGTAAATAACTCGGGCGAAGTGCTATGAAAAAAAAAGAATACCATAAGTAACATGTAGGTCCTCTAACCTAGAGAGATCTTCAATATGCAAAACGTCATCCGCTAGAGTAACATCTAAGAATCAAAAGATAAAATTCTCTAAATCTATCGATATTATGAGAATACATAAACCATCTCTAGGTGTAACAAAATATTTTGGGAGCTAGAGATCCGATGAAATACTTGTGAGAGACCAAGCACTGCACTTTGACACTTCGACTCTCAACTTTATCAAAGCTAATTGAGAGAGGAGGTGATCAAATGCTTTATAGACTTGGTTTGTCGGATCTATGATATGCATGTCATCAACTAGAGATGAAAAGACATAACCCAGAGCGATCAAGACGATGGCCAAGAAAACTCTATAGTGAGCTAAGGTAAAGAAAGATCTACCCAATGAATCTCCTTGACGAATATTTGCAATGGAGTGGATGATTGTAATTCTTTCTATCGAAAGAATGTGTTGATAATAACGAAAAAAAAGAAGAAATCATAGAATGATCGCACGAAAAGAATGAGACTCGTCAAAGATTCATTGTCATCCATGAACTTTTTAAGATGAAAGCACAGAGTATGTTATTAAAACCTAATTTGTAATAGTGCATGTAGACGAAACTCCTATAGCAAACTTTATAGTTTGATTGGAGTCGAGAACTAATGAACTAATGATACCTCCATGAGCAAACATTGCAACTGAACTAAAGCATTATATACTATTCTTAGACAACTACTAAACTATAGTAACTCCACACATACGATGTATGCTTGGTAGTAGAAATACTTCACACATTGGGGTTAGAATTAAACCCCCAAAAACTTAGAAGCATGAAAAGAAAATTTTCTTTTCGTTTCCATGTATACTATAAGATAGCGAGTGGTAACCGAGTCTGTTCTATTCGACGCCGATAAAAAATATACATTCAATATGCATACACTTTTAGAGCACATGCATATTCACCTCCTGCATCCAAAGATGGAGGAGGAAAATATCCAAGAGTTTAATTTAATATCTAACCATTTCGGCATTAAATTTAACTTTGCATAAACTAATGTATTAATGAGTATAGGTTCCCCAGTCTTGTACCTTCTGCAGCACGGTAGTCCGGTCGAGACTTATGGGTTATCTCTACTCTCCTCGTGTTCCCAGACATAGACTAACAGATAACTTTTATAAAACATTTTAATTATTTACACGTATTTAGTATATATTTTTTATTTAGTGCATATATATTTTCTCGATAATAATAAACGAGTAAAAGTTTCCAAGAGTTAATCAACATGCACATTGGTATGGAAAAGGAAGACAGGTTGTGAAGAGAAAACCAAAATCTATTACCAAATTGTCCGAGGAAAAGAAAGACTAACAATCGTAATGTTCGGGGAAAAGAATGAACTCCCATAGCGCAATATTTGAGAAGAAGAAGACTAACCATCGTAGAGAGAGGAGTTATCTAGTAACACTAAAATTGCAATGAGATCTTATAGGCTTAGTAATCCGTGTTAGATTATTCTTGTTTATAGAATGTTAATGTTAATTATAATATTAATTAAATAAAAATAAAAATATATAAAAATAAAAACAAACTATAAAAGTAAATATTATACATAATACATAACAAGATGTTAAGAAAAATCATAAATCATGTATATCGAAAGACACACATCGTGTGGCAAACTGCTGCATATCGATGTGCATACCACGCTGTCATGTCGTGGACCGCCTCCTACTTGAAATTTCAGATTTTGATGCTTGTCGCTCCAAAGACACTCATGGGAAAGACAAGCTAGCCTCAGCTTACGGGCTTTTGGCACAATTTCGGATCTTCGCTTTCACGCATCGATGGATAGAGCTCGTTGTTAGCTTTTCATAGGCATCTTGTCTACTTCAGACGTCTAGTGGAGAAGTTATACGACTCGAAAGAAGAGAAAATCAAGCTAATCTCTAGTTTATTTGTTGACTGGGTATTTGCAGTCCCAAGCGTTATATTAAGACGCAAGGAGTCTGCTTCCTCATTATTGAAGAAAACTGGTACATACTGTGATTGACATAAGGGGACTGCTTAAGAGACTTGCTTGTTCCTACGACCTGTCGGTGGACATTTTAGAGAATTGAGAAGTCCAATGCATGCGTGCAAGATGTCATCGGGTTCAGATCTGTGCAGGCTACATGTGGGTTAAGACAGTTCGTGAAGAGACGGATCGGGGGATGTATTCTGAGAGAAATTGGGACGTAGGAGAGAGATTTAGGGAGCTTCAGTGATCTGTGAAGGAGAGTTGGACCGTTCGGGCTGTTCTGGAGTCCAAACTTGTTGTCATTGGATCCATCAGGATTAGAACAACGAGTTCTTCAGAAAATTGAAGACGATACAAAGTTTCATCGGGCGGTTCAAGAGTTCTGAGTGAAATTGACCCGCAGGGAAGCATTTATGTCAGATTTTTATTCGTCTGCGATCTGAGATTAGGTTGTTCTTCACAATCGGTGAGCCAAGCTCTTCATTCTTGGTGCCTATACGATCAGAGAGTCTTTATCTACGCATAGGAGAAGATAGTACGTGGATTGGATTGTTGGTTGGGTGTGGTGAGCGAGTTTGAGCCGTAAGGAGTTCATTTACGTCAACTTTTTTGCAACTTGCAACTAAATTTCGTGCGTGATTTTGCAAAGAGAACTCCAAACGGCTTGTTTGGAGTCTCTTTGGGTTCATGATAGCTAGATCTACCTGCCAGAGAAGACAGACATCAGATCAAGCGATCCATTTGAGCGGTGTGTGCGGTTTTAAGCCGTAGGGAGGAGTTCTGGAAGGTTCGATTACATGTGACAAAAAACCGACGATATCTCGACTGTCGAGAGTTGGATCTGAAGGTTTGTTGGGCCAACAAAGTTAAGGAAGGAGACCCTATCGACATCTGAAGACTGTTTGGCGAAAGGAAGAAGTTCTTAGATATGTCTTTTTTGATTCTTTCGCTAAGATTTTTCATCCTTTGGAGTTCGTTAGAGATCTAGTTGGCTATATACAGCTTGTGGTAGCTAGCTTTGGCTAAGAGCTTGTACATGGCTGTGGTTTGGACTTGGGTTTGAATCGTGTGAAGCTGATGCAGCTCTTTTTGTTAGCAAAGAAAAGTTTCTCTTGCTTTGAGCTACGCTTCGATGATTTTGGGTCAGGGTTGAGATTCAGAGGTTCGTTTTAGGGGCTTTGAAGCAGATCACAGACCGCTCTGGTCTGTTTCTCAACTTTGTGTTCTTAGGAAGAAAGAATCGGCAGTGTACATACATTTGGAGTTGGTATATATTGGTTTCGTGGTTGTTTTTCTCTGTCTTGTCCCTATTCAGCACACAACATCTCCAGAGCCAGGAACCTCGTGTTTTCCTGGACATCCTTCACGCAAAATCTGACATGATATCGGTGGTGAACTCGACCTGAAGGTCTGGTGTGGAGATTTCTTCTGTGTTTGAACCTTCAAGAAGAGATTGACAGTCATGAGAGGGGACGAGAACGATGATGCGAACGGAGCTAGTGGTTCGTGTGGATTGCCAAAGGTGCAGTTGGATCTGGAGACTGTATCAATGTTTCAAGCTTTCACGATGTTCTTGCGGCAACAAAGGCGCTTCAAGCGGTGGTCAGTAAGAGACCAGTTCGACGAGAAAGATGTCTCGAGATATCTGAGGAGTTTTGTGAAGGAGACGGAGCTGAACCGAGTATCAGAAGATGAGATGATTAGGACGTTTGAGTTGGTAGCAGCTCCAGAGATTAGAGATAATGTTAAAATGCTAACAAAGCAGTTTAACAAGGATTATGAGACGTTTGCTCGTGCTTTGATGGATGAATACTTCTTGGAAGACTTTGATCGGATCACCAAGTCATTCTTGGAGTGGGTTGAGCAACCAAGGAAAGGTTTACAAGCTACAGAGTTGCTCAAGGAGTTTGAGAAGCAATCTTCAGGCTGACTAGGATGGAGAAGTTGACGCTGCAGTCCAATAAGATGAAATTATTTCTTCGAGCTGTAGATGAGAAGCTGCAAGAGAAGCTAGAGGTACTTCTGGAGGATCGGGAAGAAGACGATGACTTGACCAGTAGTTGGAAGAAGGTTGAGGAAGCTGTTGGTTTGCTTACCAAGAGAGAGCAAAGACGAGAGAAGGTTCTTGTTAGGAGATTGACACCAACAGCGACTGCTGTAACCCCTGTTCTTGGAGTCCGACCAGTGGTTCTTATTGCTAGACAAGTAGTATCAGTAGCTCCAGCTATTCCAGTTGTCTAGGCACATGTAGTATCTCCGGAGAAAGATGATTCAAACCTTGAGGAGACGTTGCATGGAATGCTAGATGTGCAGATCAAGCTCACAAGATTGGAAGAGAAGGGGTCTACAAGCGGAGCAGAACCGGTTGAGAAGCAAGGTTGGATCCAGCGGTGCATCTGGTGCGATGGTACTGATCATCCACGCAGAGATTGCAAAGAGTTCACTGATATTTTACAACAAGGGGTGATCTTCTGGAAGGATGAGAAGGTAGCGTTGAGAGATACCGACGCACTTCTTCAGACCAACTTTGGTAGAGGAGGGATGAAGAAGTTGGTTGAGGACCACCTATCTGCGCAAGCAGTTGCTGGAACTTATGGCACAAGGGTTGAGGATCAAGTTGAGAGAGGTTTCAACCAGCAAGTTGAGCCAAGTGGATTGTGGTCATCTGCCATCTCCATGAAACAGAAAAGGAAGATGGCACGTGAGACATTATGGAGGACAGCTGCTACGATCGGGAAGGATACTAGATGGGAGGATTCGATAGAAGCTCTATCGGTACATGCTTACATCACCAAGAACTAACATGAAGCATTGTTGGAAGAGAAGAGAAGACGAGATTCAGAGGATGCATGAGAAAGAACTTCTTTCAAGAGACAGACTCGAGGGGAGAAGGTTCGTCAAGAGCTTCAGGATGCGATCTATCGATGGATGATGTTTCTTCTCCATCGAAAGAAAGAGCAGAGGAGTTTCAGAAGGAGAAGGATAAGCCGGCTGCATACAAACTACAGTCGGACATCGAGGCTTCAACAGACTTGAAGGGAGTCTTGGAAGATCACATTCTAAATATGAAGGTGGAGTTTACTTTGAGAGAAGTTTTGGACATCGCTAAGCGCGAGTTTAATGATGTCGTTATTGACATCATCAAACGAAATGGATAGATTATGGGTGAGACTGGTTTATCACATTCTTTGGATACAACGATGTGTGTGGATGAGGAGAGAGAGCTTGCAAAGTGTAATGTGTATTCTTCAGAGGAAGAAATAGATTGAAGACACATGGTACATTTTGAAGATGAAGAGGAGGATGGGAAACAAAGCTCAGTAATTACAGTCACAGTCATTGGGCTCGAGCTACGATGGAGACGTTGATGAAGATCAGTGACTTGGATGAGCCGGTGGTTGCTCTGATCGATCATGGATCAAAAATCAACATCATGTCGAAAGAGCTATACAAGAGGAAGAAGTGGCCGATCGATACAGAGCATGGGTAGATTATAAGAGCAACCAACAACACAAGAGGAGACTTGTATGGAGCTTGTCCAGACATCATAGTGCGCATAGGTGATGTTGCTATCGAGCAAAACTTTTTTGTTAAAGAAGCAACATCATACCCGCTCATTCTCTGTCAACCTTTCATCATAGCAACTCGGATGAAGACAAGAATACCAGACGACAGATCTATTTATGCTAGGATCCAAAGTCAAGATGAGAAAAGAGCGATACAATTCTTAATTGTACTGTCCAGTCACGAGCGCAATCGAGATCGTCTGAGGGAGAAACTGCTTCCAAGGATGAGTAAAGAGTTCAAAGATTTTTGTTGAGTATCACTGTAGAGCGGGATTGTGGTGGTGCGTAGGAAAAGGTACTCTCGCTTGATGGAGATAGTGCCTTTTGTACAAGGTTTGTTGGGTTTTCAGAGTGTGCAATTGCTATTTACAAGAAGGTAGAAGAGTTGAGAAGAAAAGAACAAAAATATTTGCGTGATGTTGAGTCAATATTGAAAGAGTTGGGTGAACTAGAAGAGAATGAATGGATTTCTGGTGTTTATGAAGAGGATGGGTTGGAGGATCCTTTGCGAGAGATCATGTCTATTGGATGGGAGGATATGGATAAGGTTGTGCAGATTCATTCAAAGGAGGTCTATTCGATGATCGAATCATTCCGTGTACTTGAGGTTCGAGTTGAGACAAAGTACAAGACAGTGGATAAGAAGGTAAAGCTAGTTGTTGGTCTTTTGCCGGAAGACACTAACCAACAGATGGATCGAGCTTCAAGAGAGAAGAGTTTGAGAGATCCTGCAATGATATGACTCAAGTTCACGGAGAAGACCCTTGAAGAGCTGAAGATTGGATCTGATGGGTCTTTTCTACCAGAAGACAGGACGTGCTTCAATGAGATGCTTTCACGACATGGGAAAGCATTTGCTTTTGAGCCACATGAGATTGGGTGTGTAGATCCGTACGTTGTTACCCCGATGGTTATCTTCACGATACCGCATGTGTCATGGATCTTGAGAACAATTCTAGTACCGCGGGCTCACTTGTCTAAACTAGTGGAGTTGTTGAAAGAGAAGATGCGGATGAAGATCTTGGAGCTGTCATTCGCATCGTATTCGAGCAGATGGTTTACAGTGCCTAAGAAGAATGAGTCGCTGCGGTTCATCCAAGACATGCAACCGGTGAACGTAATAACAATCATAAATGCTGGAGTGGGGTCCATTGTGGATGAGTTTGCAGAAGCGTTTGTAGGAAGAGCAATTTATTCAATGAGAGATCTTTACTCAGGGTATGACTAGTTTCAACTAGCAGAGGAGAGCAGAAGCTTCACGACAATGAGGACACCTTTGGGGTTGGTTAGGATGTGTACCTTACCACAAGGAGCTACCAACTCGGTAGCACACATGATGAATGGGATGAATCGAGTTCTAAGAGATTTCATCCTTGAAAAGACGATGTCTTTCTTGGATGACATCCCCATCAAAGGATGTGTAGAGGATGAAAAGGATGAAGCATTAGATCAAAGGGGAGGTCGACGATATGCCATCGATCACATAGCAGATTGTGAGAAGATCTTATCTCGACTTGAGGAAGTTCATCTCACGTTATCAGGTGCGAAGTCTACATTTGGGATTAGAGAAGTCTTGATCGTTGGCCATTTATGTGGATCGTTTGGTCGGAAGCCAAACCCGAACGAAGTGGATGCAATTGGGAGGATGAAGGAGGTTTGCAACTCGTTGACAGAAGTAAGAAGATTTTTGGGTGCTTGTGTATTCTATCACATTTGGATTTCTCATTATGCGCATGTGACGATTTCATTATATGGGTTGTTGCGTAAGGGTCATAAGTTCAGATGGGAGGAAGAGCATCTTGATGCGGTGCGGAAGCTGAAGTCTTTATTATCATCCCCTCCAGTTTTGGGAAGGATTGATTACAAGAGTATCAGGTCGGTTGTTCTTACTGTAATACAAGTCTGGTTGCAATCGGGTGGGCAGTAGGACAGGATGATGAGGAGAGAGATAGGTTTGCGGTTAGGTTCGGAGCGAAGGTGTTAAGTGCTCGACAACGTGCTTACTCGCAAGTGAAGAGAGAACCATGGGGTATTGTTTCAGCTATGAAAACTGAGAAGGAGTATTTGACTGGAGCAGTAGTGGTGGTTGAAACTGATTGCTTGCCGTTGATAAGGTTGATCATGAATTGTTCAACTCTTGATACTGCGATGTTACGATGGATCGCATATATCAAGTCATTGAATCCGGAGTTTAGACATATCGCAGGGAAGGATAATCCGATGACAGATATGTTATCTCGAGCTCGATATGATGAGGGACGAGATGGTTGAAGATATTGACGACATGGGTGTAAAGTTCTATTCAATTGCACAGACAGGAAGGGAAGATGAGTTGTTTGTAGAAGGATTGTATGATGGTGATTTGCTTGACATCGGAAGGTACTTTAGTACGATGGTTAAGTATACAGGTTGGACGGATGAGAGGTTTCAGAGAGTTCGAAAAAAGACCTACAACGTCATGTTGCAAGATGGGTTTCTTTGGAAGCGACCGAAGCAGAAAGGTGAGATATCGCTAAGAGTGATATGCGATAAGAAAAATCAGCAGAAGTTGCTCAAGACATTTCATGAGAGTCTTTGGGTTGGACATCGAGGGATTTGAGTCACTTTTATCAAGATGAAAGAGCGGTATTGGTGGAAAAGCATGTACATGGACGTCGTATCTTTTGTGGAGTCTTGTTTGACATGTCAGATGTATTCAAACATCTGACATTGGAACGGATTACACCCGACTTACCCGTTGGCAATCCACTTCAAGTGGGTTGTAGACTTGGTGATTATGCCGGTTGGATTGTGGCAGATGAGATACTTGGTAGCTCGAGAAGATCTTTCAAATCAAGTTGAGGGCATGGCACTTCGGACAAAGACAACTGAAGGAGTATGTAGATTTCTCTTGGAAGAGGTTGTTCCTCGATATGGATGTGTTGGAAAGATCATCGCAGATCGAGGAGAGTTAGATGCACATGAGACTCATGAATTCTTTGCAAGGTGTGGGGTGAGTTTGTCACTGACAACTGCTTAAAACCTCGAACGGAATGCCAAGAGTGAACGTGGTCCTCCGCTCATTGTGAAGGCTTTGGTGAAAGCTTACAATGGAATGGTGCGCGAGTGACCTCGACTCTTATCATTTGCATTATCGACAGATCGAAGGACACATAGCTCGGTGACATGTTACATGCTAGTGGAACTCATCATAGGTCAGAAACCTATCATGCCGATTGAATAACACATTCTGACATGGAGTGTGTTACATTGGGAAGACAATTTGACTAGGAGAGAGCTTCTTGCTATTTGAATTAGGCAGTTAGAGAGAAGAACTGAGGATATCCAAGCTGCTTTGGATAGACTGTGAGAAGCACAGTTGAAGAACAAGATCAGATTTGATCAACGACATCGTTTGAGACCTAAGGAAATCAAGGAAGAGGATTGGGTGTTAGTCTATGACAACAGTCTAGACAACCAGCATAGTGCACTCCGGAAGTTTTTCAAGCGATGATTTGGTCCGTATATGTGAAGAAAGTACATGACAATGCAACTTACGCCTTGCAAGAGTTGGATGGAACGAGCTTGAAGATACCAGTGGCAGGTAAACATGTCAAGATTTTCAAAAAGAGGAGATGAGGAGGTCGATCTAGCAGATATCTTGGCAGAGTTTCAGTTTGAGGATGAGGATTATGCAGAAGACCTTGAAGATGAGATTGGATACGATGGGAAGTAGGACGATATGACGAGGTGCGTGCCGATCCACTCCTTGGTTGGTATCTCTGGTGCATACCGGAGGATGCACAAGTTCAGAGAGGATGGATGTCGTGTCGTGGACCGGCTCCTACTTGAAATTCAGACTTCGATGCTTGTCGCTCAAAAGACATTGATGAGAAAGACAAGCTAAGTCTTAGCTTACAGGCTTTTGGTACAATTTCAGATCTTCGTTTTCATCGCATCATGGATAGAGCTCATTGTCAACTTTCTATCGACATCTTGTCTACTTCATTTGGACGCTTAGTGGAGAAGTTACACGACTCGAAAGAAGAGAAAATCAAGCTAAGTCCTAGTTTATTTGCTGATTGGGTATTTGTAGCCCCAGGCGTTATATTAAAGATGCAAGGGGTCTGCTTCCTCATTAATGAAGAAAACTGATACATACTGTGACTGATGTAAGGGGGCTGCTTAAAGGGCTTGCTTGTTCCTGCGATGTGTCGGTTGACGTTTTGGAGAATTGGGAAGTCCAATGCATGCTCACAAGGTGTCATTAGGTTCAGATCTGTGCAGGTTACGTGTGGGTTAAGACGATTCATGAAGAGACGGATCAGGGGATGTGTTATGAGAGAAATTGAGACGCAAGAGAGAGATTTGGGCAGCTTCAATGACATGCGAAAGAGAGTTGGATCGTTCGGACTGTTCCGGAGTCCAAACTTGCTGTCCTTGGATCCATCGGGATCAGAACAATGAGTTCTTCAGAAAATTGAAGACGATACGAAGTTTCATCAAGCGATTCAGGAGTTCTGAGTGAAATTGGCTCGTTTATGTTAGATTTTTGTTTGTTTATGACCTGAGATTGGGTTGTTCTTCGCGATCGGTGAGCCAAGCTCTTCGTTCTTGATGCCTAAGCGATTAGGGAGTCTTCATCTACGCATAGGAGAAGACCGTACGTGGATTGGGTTGTTGGGTTGGGTGTGGTGAGCGAGCTTGAGCTAAAGGGAGTTCATTGACGTCAGGATTTTTTGCAACTTGCGATCAAATTTCTTGCGTGGTTTGCGAAGAGAACTCCAAACGTCTTGTTTGGAGTCTCGTTGGGTTCATGATAGCTAGATCTACATGTCAGAGAAGACAAATATCAGATCAAGCAATCCGTTTGAGCAGTGTGTGTGGTTTTAAGCCGTAGGGAGGAGTTCTGGAAGGTTCGGTCACTTGTGATCGAAAACCGACGATATCTTGGCTGTAGAGTTGTATCTGAAGGTTCTTGGGTCAACAGAGTCAGGGAAAGAGACCTTTTCGACATCTGAAGACTGTTTGGCTAAAGGAAGAAGTTCTTAGATAGGTCTTTTTCGGTTCTTTCGTTACGGTTTTCATCCCTTGGAGTTCGTTAGAGATCTAGTTGGCTATGTATGGCTTGTGGTAGTTAGCTTTGTCTAAGAGCTTGTACATGGATGTGGTTTGGACTTGGGTTTGAATCGTGTGAAGCTAGTGCAGCTTTTTGTTAGAAAATGGAAGTTTCTCTTGCTTTGAGCTACGCTTCGGTGGTTTTGGATCAGGGTTGAGATTCAGGGGTTCGTTTTAGGGGCTTTGTCGCTTTGGTCTGTTTTTCAGTTTTGTGTTCTTATGAAGAAAGAACCGGCAGTGTACATCCATTTGGAATTGGTATATATTGCAGCATTCATTTTCGTGGTTGTTTTTCTTTGTCCTCTCTCTGTTCAGCACAGAACATCTCCACAGCCAGGAACCTCACATTTTCCTGGACATCCGTCATGCAGAATATGAAACGATAACGCCATCAATATTGTCCTTGGAGTAAGCTATGTGTATGCTTCATCCCAAAATGTCCTAACTCTTCATGAGCATGTCCTACTAACTATGCCCTCTAGGATGGATGTGGCACTATTCGTACTCTCTCATCATCTCATATCGAAGTACATATCGCCTTCTCGTCAAAATCTCTTCGTTCGTTAAAGGACAAGATCTCGCTCTTTGGCACTTACTATGTTTACCACCATGCCAACACATAGATACTCCATTATGGTCACAACGTCATGGATACCTCGCTGGTCTAGAATACCATGAGAAGATCGACTTCTTCTCCTGTCAAAAATTATATCTTTATCAATCGTAAGTTAAGACTTCTTTTTCTTTTGTCAGGAATTACATTTTGATCAGAATTCTTCTCCTGTAAAAAAATATATTCTGATAGACTTGCTTCTTCTCCTTCAGAAATTATTAACATGAATAATAAACTCTGCCTTCTTCACTGTGAGTTGAATACTGTAATAGCATGTTACTTCTGTTATAATTAATCAAACAGAATTTAAAAGCTTATCTATAAAAGGTTATTGATAAAGCAGTCGACACTCTTCTGAATCTTATGAACTATTTAGTTCATAAATAGTTTTGTTCAGAATCTTTTGAAAACTGGTTCTGTTCTACGTAAAATGGTTCGATGTAAAACCAAACCAAACGGCTCGTGTTAATAGAAACAATTATCTGTTTTCTCTCAGGAAATCACAAAACTTTATCAACTTTTCTCAGTTGAGAAATGACGTATTCAACCGTTCGACGTTGGCATGAGAAATGCCAATGTACGATGAAGATTTCAGGGTTTCTTGGAGAGAACAGAATCTTTTTCAAAATGTTCTTAGAAAATTTTTTTCAGACTCAAAATATATTATATAAAAAAGAGAATATTTTCTTTCATGCTTGTATACTAATACTCGAGGTTTAATTTAAATTGGCACGCGACAGGGTTTCTGGGGCCTGGAGCGGTAGTCGCAGGGGGGGAATTTAGGATGCTTGATTGGCAAAAATAAGCACCCAAATTCAACTCGATTCGATGTAAAACAAGTGAATTTAATAAGCATGTTCCACCACCTTTGGGGATCTTCAGTTTCCATTATCGGAAAAAGTTACACCTGTTATGTAATGAGTCTAATTGAGAATTAAAACTAATGTATAATTAATAAATCGAGAACAGCAAAAACGTCATAACAGAACCCATAAATAAAGCGCAAGGCAATTAGCTTCCAAGAATGTAATCCTTGTCACTTATTGACTAAATGAAAAAAAATAATCACTATGTTAATCTATTACATAACCTTTATCGACTAGAGGTTAAGTAATAAATTAAGTTTGCTGCACTCTTGTTGAATAATTAAGTGAACTCTTGTTGAATAATTAAGTGAATTTGAGTCTCGATTCCACGAAGAATGAGTATATCTACAATGGAAAAATGGATGAATATACATGCCCGATGGACTTCGGGGAACTTTTGTTCGTTTATTATTATGAAAAGAATATATAAAATTTAAATAAAAAATATACAGTAGACTAGTGTTCAGTTCGGTTCAAGTTTTGACTGAACCATTATGGACCGGAACCAGTTTAAAAGAATAGAATTTAAGTCAAAAGTAAAGTAAATAATTTAACCAGAACGGTATAAACTGAATCACTTAAACAAAAATTTCATGTAAACCGAATCGCTCAAACTACGAAACCAATAAACCAAACTATTTACAAACAAATTTGAAACTGAACCACTTTGAACTAAACTGTTTCGAACTAAACTATATAAATTATAATTCTAATGTTTTAAACCAATTAAAAGTTAACTAACAATCTACCATACAAGAGATCTGAAGTTCAAAACTTGCACATAATGTTTAATCTGTTTAAGCGCAGTTTGAAGCGTCTGAGCAGGAACTGAAACCTTTCTACTGAATGTTGAACCGAACCGCTTTTAGACCGAATTGTTCAAATCTTAGCCGTTTACAAACCGGACCATATAAACTATGTTCAACTTTAACCAAACCAAAGTTTATCAAACCTCAAGTGCTTTACGCCACGGTTCGGTTCTACTCAAACTGAACTGGGGCCGAGAACCGATCCAGAGCTTGCATACAGATCTAGCTGATAGATGTCACTTTTCATTTATTTATCTATAGCTTGAATAAAGTTAGTGTTTGGAAGAGATAAAAGGCGTTTGAAGGCGTCTATGTTAATTTGGGATATGTTTAGTTTTTCTATATATTATTGGAAAATAAATTTTATTTTAGTTCTGGATATGATTCTTTTCATTACCACCTATGTGGGACACTTGGAACATAATCATTATAAAACTAAATAGGTTACGATAACTAGAAGAGATGATCCAATTCTAACATAAGTACCAAAATAATGATCAATTCTTGCAAGAAAATTTTATCACGAATAACATTTTAGGTTTGCGGTTAAATTTCTTTTTGTTTGAAGTTAGGTAAGCCACAATATGAGTTCCTTCTAGTTACCAAGATTGTTTCTAGGAGCACCATGGTTTAAGGAAACTTCCACGCGTGGATCTAATCTGGTGTTAGATAACATGAGTCTAATTTTCTTAGAAGAAACTTAGTAAAATATGCAGATTATTCACCTACTCTATGTTCAGAGGGAGGATGTATATGCATGTTTCAATTTATTACCTAGTATCCCTTCCCCCGCAAGGGTTAAGCAATATACCAATATACATTTAAATTAATGTATATTTGCAAGGAGGACCTTAAACTAGTATCATTTGGAAAACGCGTGAGTATGCTCTTCGTCTATGAGTTATGTCTATATATCTCATATGGCTTTTCTTAGTATAATTATCACTGTATATAATTAATACTGTTATCTCAATAAAATAAAATAAAATTTTAAATAATATATATATATATAAAGATCTATTCAACTATTTGCTCTCGAGTATTGGTTATAATACCCTCTGCTGAAATCTAGGACGATTTATCTATCAATGGTGATCTCTTGGTGTTGTGTGAATGATCACTGTTGAATATATCATAAGATATTTTAAGTCCTAACCGAGAGTCGAGATGATAGGGTACTTATATTATCTATACATATATATTTATGTAATGATAACACAAAGTGAATATGATATCAAATATATTTAATTCATTCCGATGTAAGATCCAGTTGCAAGACCTAGTCTCATTCTGATATATGACAACTATGACATAGCAAATGTCCATCTAGAGTTCTCTCACTATGTTTTTGCTTGTAGTCTCTTTCCCGCCTAGCATATGCTCACTAAAGGGGATGTGTAACAAATATCAATTATCAGGAACTTGCTGATATCAGATAAAATTCAAAAATAGATATGAAGTTCGATAACTATCTTCTGATATTAATAATATTTTTTAATATCAAGACATTTTTCTTGATATGAGTTCACGATAGCTGATATCATTCTTTCTCTCACTAAACGTGCAGACTGAGTCTAAAACCCACGAGAGCAAGCAAAGAGATGTACCCTGAGCATGTACTATATACTATTCGCAGAAACAAAAGGAAAAGGTTTTAGATATTTTGTTTTTGTACCCTAGAAGTTGTTTCGATTGTTTGCTCGAGAGGACCATTGAATATTATTATAAAACCTGTGGCCTAAAATAGTATTAAAAATATTAAATCATGTTAAAATAGAATGATTACTATTGTAAATTGTTTAGAATAAATTTTTATTATTATAAATTTAGAGAGAAAAATGTAACTCATCTATAGATTTAGCAATAAAATTATATGTATATTAATTTTATAAAAAATTACAAAAATCTTTACATATAAGAATTATAATTACAATTAGTTTTACTTGAAAGAGTGATATAATTTTCGAATTACATAGTTAAGATCTCAATATATAATTTTAACTAATATATATTATATAATAAGGTACCAAAAGATTATCAAATGTCAGACATGATATATAAGCAAATGTTCAGTGTCTCCCATATAGTTTCTAACTTCATTTCTCAATGATGTGGAATTAGGATTATGATACTCAGATTATTAGTACATTAATTTACGATTTAAATGAGATGTTACTTACCGGTACTCTTTAATTAGGCAAAGAGTTATGTAGTAGGACATGAGAAAGTATTTAGATTCATCATAAAAGACGGTATGTTAGGTAGGTAGGCAAGTCTACATAATCATAATGGAGACGGTGGGAGACTTAATTTATTACTTTATCCTTCCAATGGAAATGGTTAGATAATAAATTAAATCATCCATAATTTGACGATCAGGTCCTTGACCCAGGTCTTACGGTTTGGACAGCACGTGCTAATGTTATATACTTATGGGTTCTTTCCAGCTTATGATTATGATCACATTTAATATTTTTAAAATAAATTATATTCATATTCATATTTACTCTAAATAATTTATCTAATATATAAACTTTCTTTTATAACCTAAACGAAAACATTATTAACAGACGTGAAGAGAAAAGTTCAAAGGATATGAAAATAGTCATAGAGTTCATCTTACGGAACCAATCCATTGTTTATATTTTCTCTCTGATACAACTATCCTTGGCTAGGTCAATTGGGATGCATATTTTGTTGTAATGTTGAAAATAGATGAATAAATAGAATGTTGTGAAAATAGATGGAGACTCCTTCTTGATAAATAATGTTTTTAAAGTGGACCCAAGACATTACGTTTGCACACTTTACATTTCTTTACCCTACAAACAAACCTTCATCCCGCTGAATTACTTTTTATAAATATTTTCATCTAGAATAGCTGTAACAAATAAGAAACTACTGTAGAATTTTGTCTTATCCTTTTTTGCTTCGTGGATTCATAAGTCACTTCGATGCATATTCAATAGATTTCTAAATGATAAAAAATATATTCACATTAATGAACCAATGAGAAACGACATATCAACTTCAATGGTATAACCTTATAAAAAAAGGACACAGAGAACTCTAAACAACTTAGAAGTAGATCGTTTAAACCCCGAGTAGGAATACAACTACTGTTAGTTTGCTTTCAGAGAACTGAGAAATTTAACCGTTGTATAGAAAATTATTTTCGTGACTTATTTTTCATCTCAACTTGGAATCTGTGAAATAAAATCAACTTAAAGCTATTGACCAGCTATACAAGTTATGATTCATCTCGAAACAAACTATTGAATAATGATAAAGAAGTGTTAAGATAAGATTTCGGGGTCTCTAGGAACAAAAGAGATTATTTTCTTTAGGATTTACATACAGTGAGAAGGAATACAGAATATTCTCTTTTATGCTTTTATACTCAATGAAATACTGGGGGTTTAAGTAGGATTTCCTTCTCCGAGTTGGGTAATTCCCCACAAAGTCTATTGCAATTGTGATTCTCATTCTTAACTACTTTTGGGTGCGATGCCACCAATTGCAAGTGGTGCATGGGAAGTTTTAAAAATCACACTATTATGCGTATGGACCGCATTGTATGTCATTGCGCCCAGTCTCATGAACTAATAATGCATATCATACCAGACGACCAAGGAACTAGTCGCATTGAGAAAACCCAAATGAGAACCAAAAGAATCAAGGCAGTGCATGGGCGCTAGCTAGAAGTCAGCTCACAGCATTAATGTCTATAATGCTTGATAAGAAACATGAAAGGTCTCCCTATCTCATCTCTTTCGGAAAATGATTCTTTAGTGAGTGCGTATCTAAATTTTAGCTTTCTTACTTTCGCATAGGGTATTCTAAAAGTCATACGTATGTCTTACCGTCTACGTATTTCACAAAAGGGAGAAAACAACAAAATACAAAGTAGAGAGAAATTCTTTGTCGTGTATCTTTAAGTAGAAACCTATAACATACCTTGGAAGCTGACTATATTTCACTTTTACAGGTTTCTTGAGTGAAATGGAATTTTTGGTAAACGTTGTTACCTTGTTAAATAATTCATTGTTATTGTTATTATTATTAAAATTTGTTTTTTAGGAAAAGCCGACGGTTTAACGTAACCTTGTTACCTTGTTAAATAAAATTGTAACGTTGTTACCTTGTTAAATAAAATTGAACAACGAAGGCAGTATAATATGCATGAACGGTAAAAATTTCTCTTACTCCGCCTTAGAAGATTCCTCTCTTCAGTTTGTTACGTCATTGAACTTAAAAACTTACTATTATCGCGAATAAAAATAACTTCGTTTTTATTCTTTTTTGCGGAGAAAACATTATCTCATCGGAAAATTTGCAACTAAAGGCAGCATTGTGATATAATGAACAACTTTATTATCAATTCTTATCACGGAGTAAAATAGAAATAAGCATATTCAAAGTGGTATATATGTGAGCAGATATCATTTAATTTAGATTTTATAGTAATTCCATTCCTATAAGTCCAATGTAGAGATGCTCTCAAATCAGTGCATCCACTTCTCCTAAGCATAAGTATCTCATTTTCAGAGCGTAAATGAAATATAGTTGACGAGAGAAGTTAGTCTCTTTTGTTCATGACCCGATCAATATCTAATTTGAAGCATCAAATTAAATATTTAGTAACTACAGTTGAGTAAGTTTTTTGGAACGAAAACAATGTACAGTAGTATCTAAAGTTATTTAGAGTTATTTAGTTTCACTATATCCTATAGCAATAGTTGTATCAACACGTGATCATACTCCCCTACTATGGAGGTAACCGAATCTCATGAATAATAGTTATAGGTCACAATGTTCTCCAGTAAATTATTCATTTATTAAGGTAGTAACCTAAACTCCATATTGTTCAACTCGCTTTCATCTCTTGCGAGAAGCCAACAGTCATGATAAGACTTAGGCCGTAACCGCACCCACATTAACGAAGCCGGTAATCCGAGATTAGCGCAATAATCAGTTTTGGCCCGAGGCTGTTTAGACGGGTGCACGAATCTAGGTTTTTGTACTTTAAAAAACCGTTGTCACCGCACCAGGCAGCCGTCTCGAACAGAGCCGTTTCACCCTTATCGATGTAATAAATGTTTTGACGATGTAATAAACGTTATGACGATAGACTGTACTCACGTCCTGCAACATGGATCTAACATCGGCCGATCCTGCGTCGATTGCCATGCAAACTTATTAGAATTGGTGAATGCGCGGGACGGGTTTTCCAGCCAGTTCAGTGTTCTCGCGCGAGGGGGATTAGCGACGGACAACAGGTCGTAAGGTAAACAAGGTAGTAAAGCAAAGTAAGATTAACAGCTCGTAAGATTAACGGCTCGTAAGAATTAACAGCTCGTAAGATTAACGCTCGTGAGAATTAAAGCTCGTGAAGGTAAACAGCTCGTAAGATTCACGGCTCGTAAGGATTATTTGCTCGTGAAAGTAAACAGAAAGTAAGGTAAACAGCTCGTAAACAGCGCGTAAACACCTCGTAGCTACCTGCGACTATAAAGAAGTGGTAACGTAAACCTCGTCGTAAACGTAAACAGCTCCCTTTCAAACCGTCTACCTGTTCGTAAAGGTAAACAACCATTTCGAGATGCAAAGTTACCTGCGATTGAAAAGTGCTCGTAATGTAAACCAGCAGAAAAAGGTGAACTGCTCGCAAAGAAACTGTGAGGCGTGCGACTGTAAACTGTTCGTGTAGGTAAACAACGATTTGGAGATGCAAAGTTACCTACGACGATTTGGAGATGCAAAGATACCTGCGACTGAAAAATCGAAAAATCGAGTCCTGCGACTGTAAACTGTTCGTGTAGGTAAACAACGATTTGGAGATGCAAAGTTACCTGCGACGATTTGGAGATGGAAAGATACCTGCGACTGAAAAATCGAAAAATCGAGTCCTGCGACTGTAAACAGCTCGTGTAGGTAAACAACGACTTGGAGATGCAAATCGAACCTGCGACTGAAAACTGCGAGAAATGTAAACCAGCAGGTAAAGGTAAACTGCTCGCAAACAAACAGTGAGTCGTGCGACAGTAACAAGGTGTACGTTAAACCGGAGGGGTCCTTCAACAGTAAAAGAAACCGGTAAGTCATTGACAGTAGATACAACGATGGAAATTTTCGAGATCATAAAAACTCAGACGGTAAGCAGCAGTGCGAAATGAAGCGAAATTTATATACAATATTCTCAAGTCTTGAAGAAGGAAAGGTGGAGTTCCACATTGCAGGTTGCCTAGGCAACGATATGTACATATCGAAGTACCTCCCTATTCCCAGGGAATTGAACAGTCTACACAATCTAGAGGGCACGGGAACTCTGCGTCCACCCCGTAAAGTAACACTGGGTCTACGTGAGCTACTGAGTGAGCTGCAAATAAATCTTCGATCTTTTTCTTCACAAGCTTTCGCTGGGCTTTGTGACTTGTGACTGCGAACCCGGCACATATAAGCATCGAAAGCTCGAAGATAGAATCGAAATCTATTTCCTCGCCGACATGTAATGCATCTTCCCACCACTGCAAGCACAATTCGTGCCACACAGGAAACATCGTCTTCAACTCTTCTGGGTCGAATTCCAACCCCCAAGTCAGCTCTGCACCAACAACCTCCCACTTATCTGAACCTTCAACTCGATGTACCTGCACTACGGGCAGAGGCTCATCTGCACACCAGTCGTGGTCGAACCTCGGCTGTGGAGGTAAGTCTGACTCCAGGGTCCACATTGGCCGTCCTGCAGAAAATCCATACGAATATCAGTCTGCTGCTTCACTGAACATCGAAATGAAGAAACATCACCAAATCGCACTCGCTATGGGTCGGAGTTCTGACCCATGCTGTCTAGCTGTCCGAAAATTCGAATTCTATCGATCAGAAGACGATGAAGTGAAACATCCAAGCGAAAGCGAAATTCGATCAGAAGACGATGAAGTGAACGGTGACGCTGAAGGACTGAATTCATAACTCTTCGTGAAGACACTTACGTACCTCCAAATATACCCAACCTTCTTCGACCTCACGCTGACCTGTTACATTAAACCACTACAGCCTAAAAATGGTGAATTCTTTTGTGACTTGGAGTATGCATTCGAAGTTGCTTCAACCACTTGCTTCAACCACTACCTTCAATCAGTCCAGACCATATTCGAAGCTTGGTTACATCTCTGCGAAATCAGCTCAAGTCTAATAGCGAGATGTCCTCGTAGTCTCGAAAAAGTGAAACCATATTAGCGAAGAGTACTCAAGTTAGAACTCGAAAGTATAATATCCTTCTGTAGTCCATTTCGAAAGTATAATATCATTCTGTCACTTCACCACTACTCTGGAGGTCTGGAAGCGAAATTAAAAAACATACCTCAAGGGTCCTTGAAACCTCAAGGAGCTGAAGACGACTCCAACAATGCAGCTAAAGCTTCTCTAGCTTCACTGCCACTCGACCTGACAGAGTTATGAATATGATCCGGCCTCGCAGTCACAGAGGACATGGTGACAGCCGAATCTACACAAACCACAACTCTATGGTGCACAAGAAAATTATGTAACACGCAACAACACTTCACTATTTCAGCTGCCCATTTCACGCTACTGCTGATCCCAACACTAAGAATTGCAAAGCGTCCTTTCAGAACACCGAAGGCTTGCTCAATACAAACTCTACCTTTTATCTGACGTTCTGTAAATAATCTATGTACATGTGGTGACCCCGGGTTCAATGAGAATGGAGGCATTAACCACCTTTCCAACATGTAACCGGAGTCTCCTAACAAATACGGGTGAAGCTGAAATCCATTAGGTAGTGTAACTATGGGCTCTGATAACACTTTGCAGTCTCGAATATGGGTCCACAAGGCTGAGGTTCGAAGAACTCGAGAGTCGTGGTTTGAGCCTGCCCGGCCGCAACTGACATCGAGAAAACGTCCTTCTGTGTCACACACACATTGCAACACTAAGCTGTGGTACTGTTTTCTATTGTAATATTCTCCAGGAAGCTCTCTGGCTGGCCGGGCTCTGATTTTAATATGTGAGCCGTCTATGGCACCTTGACAATTTGGGAGACCAGCTTTCCTAAAAAACCCCTGAGACACTCGTTCCATAGCTGATCCAGTAGGCCATTGGATGAACTGAGGACCAAGGACCCCATTCACAGCAGTAACAACATCTGCAAAAACTTCTTGAGAGGTGGTCTCTCCTATACCGAACCTTTCGCCCACCTGAAAATGAGTCATGCCTGAGGTCAGTCTGAGTAATGCTGCCCCAACTCGAACCTCGGCAGGGACTGCTTTCCGATAATGAGTATCTGCTTTTGATACATGTGGCCCAAGTAGAGTGACAAGCTGAAGAAACAATGCCTTAGGCATTCGGAGGGTTCTAATCCATCGATCTTCCTCATAACTCTTCATGAGATAGTAGTCAAACCATATTAAAGATCTAGGCTTCACCCACCATGTATAATGTTCAGTCTGCTCGAGATGCTGAACGATTAGTTGTTGTGCCATGAAGACAACTCGCGTGACAGAGTCATGCACGGCCATAATATCAAACCACGATTCTGAGACATCATCCTCTTCCTCCTCAACTCTCACCCACTCGGCCACAATTTCTGTAACGAGCACAACCGCTGTAGTCACTATCCCCAAGATAGCCTTCATATCTGCAGAAGAAGACAACAGTTCGAACTTGAACTCAGCAGAAGAAGGCAACAGTTCGAACAGAAACTCAGCAGAAGAGGACAACAGTTCGAACAGAAACTCAGTATACAACTCGAATTTAAATCAGTAAGTAAGTGAAACTAGAAAGCCGCTGTCTGACCTGAAACAAGATAGATTCTTATGGAGAGCCTCAACTTGCAAACAACTCACAACTCGAACTGTAAACAGTAAGTAAGTGAAACAAGAAACATGGTATCTGACCTGAAACACGATAGTTTCTGATGAACAAGTGAAACTTGCAAACAACTCAGTAGACAACTCGAATTCTAAACAGTAAGTAAGTGAAACAAAAAAACATGCTCTCTGACCTGAAACTCGATAGATTCTTATGAACTAGTGAAACTTGCAAACAACTCAGCAGTTCGAAATGAAACTCAGTGACGAGTGAAACATCCAAGACAACACACCATCACATTGGGATAATTCGAGTACATCATCTGCATGTAACAGGAAAAATTGGCTAAAAATTCGGAATGAAGAAACTGTAGAAGCTTCATGTTCGGAGTGTAGATACCGATGAGAACTAGAACAGTGAAAATATTATGAACTCTTTAGTTTCTGATCAAGGCGCTGCCAATGTCAGCCAGTGCTCCTGCCATCTTATCTAACACACTAACAATTTGGCTCGAACGAACATTAGCCCCTTCTTGTTTGCTCTTCTCTTGCTGGAGTTTCTGAGCTTCTAGTTCTCTATACAAACTCAACTTCTCTCTATCAATTTCAAGTTTTTGTTTCTCTACCTCAACTATGGAACTCGAAAAACAAGTGAGAGTTTGGTTCAAAGCAGAAGCACTGCGGCTCATTTCACGCTTCCGTTTTCCTGAGTTATGACGACTGGACTCCTCGGCATCTATATCTGTAGAATTCCGAACTTCTGAATCCTGAGGACCGGGTTGAGGACCCGGTTGAGGGGGCGGTTGAACATCATCACTATCTGGACCTGCAGGACCATTACTCGGAGTGAGCGATTCGGCCATGCACGGCGGGGTGGTGCCAGGTTGGAGACCATACCAACAGTCAATGAGCGGATAGTGGTGCATAGGATAATTCAAGGGGAGTTTCTTCTCTTCACGTCTGCCGACTCAACGAGGTGTAGGGGGCATTTCCAGAGACCTTGTTGTGATCTCGAATTTTTCTGTACCCGGTTATCACTGTCTCCCACTTGTTCTTTATCACAGTTATGTCCGTGATAACCACACCTTTTGCACGAAGGAACGACTGAACCTGCTGAAGCTTGCTCACTGCCGTTATCATCTTCTTGAGACCTGAACTCCTATTCTGCTCCTCATGCTCTAATCGCTTCGCCTCAATCAGGTGCAGCACTTGCCAATCTTGCCACACAAACCTACTCTGCTTATGACAATTACCTGGCAGCGGTGAGCTTGGCTCAGAGGTAGCATCGACCTCAGAAATTGGGATGGAATGCAATCGAACGTTATTGCTGGCAACTGGTATCCGTGACACTCCTTCATCTCGTACTGCCTCCTCAGCTCCAACAACGTCGTCGAGAGGACTTCCCATGATTTCATGAAGATTCGGAGGTGGTGCATATACTCGATCATTATGTGCAGCAGCCTGAAAACGAAATGGAAGCTCATGTCGAATTTGACTGTCGGGACTCAGAACTATCCCATTCGAATCATCTTGTTGTGTCTCTACAGGCACGGGAGGCTCATCTGCAACGAGATCAAACAGTTCTAAAACCCTTCGTCTCAAAGCCATTTGCACTCTCCACTTAACAAGGCTCGAAAATAAAAGTAACGTTACGACACTGTAAATTACAAACGAAACTGCAAATGCTGGAGAGGCTTCACACAACGCTAGCAACTGAATCGCAATAGAAGTCATTTCTCTCTTCTCATACACACAGCGATACGATTCTCTTACCGCGAATGCGAGACTCTGGTGACTCGGACATTTCCCGCTCCATCTCTGCACATGTGGACATCGAATTGCTCGAGGAGCTAGTGCCTTCCCGCTCCATCGCAGCACATGCTAGGAATTCGTGTTAAATTCACATGCGCGAGGGAGAGACCATACTCGTGCGGAAGGCCGAAAAACTGTGCCTTCTCCCAGACCCCACCATTTTCGAGCCCGTCTGCAAACTGCGAATTAAGCGTACGGACCGGCTTCCTGCGGCCGCGGAGACTGCAACCGGGTACTGTGCGGTGAACACGTCTATCTCCAACCGTAACGGTCACACGCGGCTGGGGAAAAACCGGCTTCGTTAATGTGGGTGCGGTTACGGCCTTAGATCAATAGTGAAGGGGATCTTCAGTTTAAATGGTTGCTGATGTGTCGTAGCAAACACATCTGATAACACACTTCAACTTGACGACGGCAGATGGACGAGCCAGATGCAACGAAGTCTAGAGCGAGTGCTGACTTTGCATCTGTAAAGCTCTTGGATAACGGAACAAGTCAACTTCGAACTGACATTACCATTTGTTTAATTTATAGAAAACTGAAACACAAGTCGAGTTCTTCTCATTGACTGTATAGCTTTGACTTCACAAATCGTCAGTCTTCGCAGTGATATGCAGATTGAGTTGGAAGCAATTTAACAAAAGCTGCAAAGATATTATATCATACATACTTCTTTACATCTTCCGGAAGTGTATGAGGAAAAGGAAAAATATAGAATTTATATGTATATACCTGAAAACTTGACAGTGGAACGTAAAAAGTAGTTCTGCAAGTTCTATACTATCTATCTAACCAGGAAAATATATTGTCTATAAAACTCTTGTACTCAATGAAATGATTCAAAAGTACAAGAATATAATCAATGTATCCATTAGATTAGTTTCCAGGTTTGTAGGATTGTTCATCATTAGACTCAGGAGCACTTTTGGACTATCTCGAACTCCACCAAGCCTTCACTCTACTATAAACCGCAAATTTTTCATTTTTTAGTCCCACTTTTCCATCTGTAATTTCTTTTTGTCCCAATTCTAACTTTCCACTGGCTATTTTATTTTATTTGAAATCATCAGTGAAATGTATTTTGTTGCTTACGGCACCTTTTGCTGTAAAGATCTCGGCAGATGCTTCTGACTAATCGCAAGAAATTTTTTTCTTTAGCAGATAGTTGTAAAATCTTCTCTCCGTTACCTTTAACTAGATTCTTCCTTGGTTCGGCAAGTGACTAGAACCAGTGAAGAATAGCCGAACTTGTAGATCTTCTCTGGATAGATATCTCCATTTCCGTTGTCATTTTGCATCGTAAACAGAAAATAAATTCTCCATATTTCTTCTCGACTGAGTTTCTTGTTCGTGGTCCGCTTGTCTGATTTGGAATCCGAAAGCTGAGTAATATCTCCATACACTTAGCTTTCCGGTTGCAAGGTACAGAAATGATTCTTCAGCACTGATGAATTTGCTTTCCAAATGACACATAGTCATACTCAACAATTCTGAGTATTGAAAACCACGCTTTTGCTGCACATGCAGTCATGTTCAGATTGCCAATTCTCTGTTTTCCTGTAATCTCGTTAAATTATTCTTCGATTCTGGATATCTTCTTAGCATGCTAGTTATCCAGATCGAGACAATCTGTACTTCGCGACCTTCAAGTACAGATTATGGAATGCTAACCCCGAGTCTGTGTCCTGATAGTAGCACTGAATGACTCTTTCTTACGTACTCTCTCCCCTGCAAAACACTTACCAATCTTCTGTAGATCGCGAATAGAAATAACTTCTTAGCTTATCTTTTCCAGAGACATCATTTAATTTATCTCATCTAAAATCTGCAACTAAAGACGGCATTGTGACATAATGAATAGCTTTAGTATCAATTCTTATAACTGAGTAAAAGTAGAAATACGTATATTCAAAGTGGTATGATTACTATAGTAGTATTAAAGTGGTAAAGATCATCATTAGATTATATATTATTCTTAGAAGTCCAATGTAGAGATCTTTTCAAATCAGTGCATCCACGTCTCCAAAGCATAGGTTATCTATTTTCCGGGCGAAAATGAAATATAGGTTAACTAGACAGGTTAGTTGCTTTTGTTCATGATCAGATTGTTACAGAAAAACAAATACTTCATTTTCATTAAGATTTTGGTAACCAAACACTGTAGTATCTACAGCTTTTTACATTGATTATATCCTCTAGCAATAGTTGTATCAGTACCTCATCAATAGTCCCCTTAGGCTACTATGGAGGTAACCGGACATCCATACAAGTTACACCTCTCGAATGTTTGCTAGTAAATTATTCCTGAAGGTTCTTTGTTCAATCACGAAACAAGTATGCCATTGCCCTTAACCTCGTAATAGCATTGCTTTTGCAGCCACTTGTTAGGCCACTTGACTGTTAGTTAACCATTGCGAGTATCCTGTTCTGCAGTTACCTAAGTCCACCTTAATACTTTCGTACCTCCTTTATTCTGTTCCATTAAACTTTGTTCGGTTTACTGTTGATACTATTTAGTAGATATTTGACCTATACAGTAAAAAAATATTTCCCTTTTTGAACTTACCTTGCCTTTATAACCAAACTGAATATGCATGATCGATGACCTTTTGGTAGCTTCTGCTTGCTTATTGTTATCGGGGAAATATGTAAGTATTAAAAAATTTATATACTAAGTGAAAATAAATAATCAAAATATTTTATAAATATTAACCATTAGTAAATGCTTGAAAACATGAGAAGACCAATATATAAACCATAAGATTTAAGTAGACTGTCACGCTTCTAAACCTACAACTCCGAAGATCTCTACTTATTAATAAATTAATTTAATGATCATTTAATTTATTAAAATCTAATAAGAAGAGTTAGGTAATAAATTAAATTTCTCCATATTTGCCTCCTCCATCGTTCGATGGAGGAAGTGAAATATGCATTCTCCATGAATATATGTCTGATATAGTATGGAACCTTTTAATTTGATCATTATAATCTGGAGTCTACGTTTGATGATGACAATCTGTTAGGCTTAGCGGCTACATGTACAGCCATATGTTGCTAATACCATACACGGACTCACAAATAATAATATTCAGTGTTCGGATTATCAAGTGTCACTAAGAAATGTACCTCAGCATTTCTGGATTCGTTTTAAGTTCTGATGAATTTCCGAAAGTACCTCACAAAAAGGAAAAAAAAAGGAAATATAAAGAGAAAAGAAGCTAGAGAAAAAGAATTGTCACTTAGAAATGTATTTGCCATTCCTAAAACAAAAGTCTGTTCGCCTCGGGTTTCAAGGGGGTACCAACTACCATATATTATTTGGGGGAAAAAGAAGGTCTACAATACGTTGGGACTGGAAACATTGTTTGGATGTGACAAGGGTTCGGTTTATTTGGAGAACATTTCTTCTGAACTTTGATACCACCACTGTACAATGAATGACGTATGCAAAGATTCAGTTTTTAAGAGGGGAATATACAAAGCTATAAATTAAAGCTTACAAATTAAAAATATTTTAACTCGTGAGAGTGACATATTTTTATATCAGAGAAAAGTTTTGTTCACGTGATCATGAGTCACTTCCGGGTTACGGGTTTTGTATAAATGAAGTGAACATATATAATCAAGTTATCAAGTGAATTTAAAATTTAGTGATTTAAATTTAAAAATTTAAATTTAGTGAAATTAATTTGGAGAACTTTTACAGAAGTCACAATTTATAAACTCTGTTGAGTAGTGTTTTTTCTCATGGTCACGTGAACAAAAATTTTCTACATTGCATTTTTCATTAAATATTTTTTAGTGTGGTTGTCAGCCAAATGTCCATGATTATTTTGGTTACCTATTTAAACGTTTCTCTTTCTCCTCTGTTTTCTAAAATATACAATTTGGATGCATATTCAAACACGTAAAATAAATTGGAGAGTAAATAATGTGGAATCTGCCATCCAAGCGCATCCATCAATCTGCTGAGATGCATCTAGTAGAACCACTCTTAGATTAGTGAGTAACGTTCGCGAGGTTCGGAAACTCGAAGAGCGCTCAAAACAAAGTAAGGAGCCGTTTACAGTAAGCAGCTCGCTCCTTACTCACGGTTAGTAAGCGGGAAGTACGGCCATTTTCCAGATTCAAGTGGTGGCTCCCGAGCTCTCTCGATCCTTCCTATGCCTACCGCCACCCCTCGCCTAGGACCGTTAACGACTTCGGAGTTTCATCAGTTCTTTTTTCAGTGGTTTGTAATGATTATATCTTCAAGTTTAATAATAACAATCTAAATGTTAATACGCATAATTTGAATAATCTATGATTGACTGTTTATAATCAGAAAATTTCAGGTATTATTTATTTAAAACTCACTAATAATAAATATTCAAGTGGTATCTGTTGACTAAACCACTCCACATCATGATGACACAAATGTTATCACTTTCTAGCCGGAGGGGAGCGCGAGCTTAATTTTATCTACTGCATTTAAATTAATTTCTTCATTTCCAAATTCCACCGGAATTCTGTGCTGTGTAACTTCCCCAGCAAAATATGCACACGATGCAACGAAGCAAAGAAAAGGAAAGAAAAAGAGAGAGAGAGATTAAAGGGAAATATAGAAATAGAAATGGAGATAGAAAGAGCAAAAGAAATGGATATTTTACCACCATTTACTCCAGAGTCCAGATAGAAACGAGGAGGGAAAACTACTTAAAACCTACTTATTAGCAATAAATCACGAAACTTTTAATCTATACATCACATAAATTTAGTAGTGCTCAATAAATATGTTGGACTACATCTCTTCGTCTGGAATGCATATGATTCATCCTCTCCTAGTTGAACAAGCAGGTGGAAGAAGCGCCAAGCTGCATTGCCTTTCTTCACTCTCGCCATATTGCTGGATCATGCTTTCGCCCATTGTCCAAGATTCCGTGACTATTGTTTTTTCCTTGTGCATATTTTATTAATAAACTCACTCTTTGTATTGAGTTCTGACCCAAGTTCTGAAGATGGAGAATGTACATGACTTTTAATTTATGTTTTAACTTTTTTTTGTTCTTGGAAGGGTTAGGTTATAAATTAAAGCTAGGAAATTGAGAAATATTTTTATTCATGAAAAGTCCAGACCTTAATGACAAAATGAGGTTAAGTCTATGGGAGTTGCTTATCGGTTTTTTGTACCTGCACTGACAACGTGTAATCAAGTGGTTTTAATTTTAGCATTTCAGATTTGACAATTTTAATTTAACAAGTTAAATTTAGTCAAATAAATTTAATACACTTTGTCACTATCTAAATTTTTTTTTCTGGAGCACCAATCTTCCCCGTAAGTAAGAAGAGTCTATGTTGCTAATGTATTTTTTACTAAGCATTTTCTCGTTTTCGGAAGCAAGTTTTCTGCCAATCTCTCATGATAATTGTGTGGCCTGTTTGTACTGTTTTCTTCTTCTCCTGGGCAAGAAATGTAATCTGTATGTATATTATTTAGTGGAACTTTCTTAACTAATTCAGGCAGGGGGTGCTCAGAGGATATTATTAAACTATAGCTGTCGTTACCTTGCATCAGTAACGGTAAAATAATAAATATGCATCCCGACTCCCTTTCTGAGCCACGAAGCGTAAAGGACAACCACGGGTGGTTAATTCGACTATGGTACTGGTTAATCTCCAGATAACCATGAACGTGCACCTAAAAAGACAAATAATTAAACGCAGAACTGGACACATAGCAGACTGACCCATATCCAACGTCCTCTAAAAGAGGACAGTTGATTAAAATATGTTAAATGTATTATTAATAGTTCAGTTTATTTTTTGAACTTCCGGTGGGGGCTTATATCTGAAGCAAGAATAAAACTATACATGATGTGTCCACATACAAAGAAAGTTGAAGGATAGTGAATTATCAAATTTACTTTTATATGTTTTCTAATTTGTTACCTACGAGAAAAATATCTGTTATGAATTAACGTTCGTTTTCTTCCCTCTTCCGTCTTCAGAGAGAAAAGGTGAATATATATACTTGCTTTTATTCTAGGTAACTATTGATCATTACTGTAACTCAACATGTACATATTTTAGCTTTAATAACCATAAATCAATTATATTGATAGAATTTTTAATTAGCGAGTGTAAGCCCTGCCGGAATGCAGCACATATTGATCGATAAATTAATTCAAATCCTTGTTAACTCTAGTAAAGTCTTTAAGTAAGTAAGTTAGAGAGCAAGCAGTGCTCTCTAACTTACGTTCTTTGCGCTTGGATCGGTAAAAATATAAGAAGCTGCAGCTTGAACGACTATCTAAACTTTTGCGCCATCGGCTACAGATCAGATGAGACTTAGCTGCAACAGAAAATTATGAAACTTACTGTCATGCGTTTCTGCACTTTAGTGACCCCATCATAGCGTACCAGTACGTTATATTGAACAATACCAGTGAGTACTGATGAGTCCTAGGGGTCAGAATAGTTACGAACATGTTAACGGGCAAACAACGGAACTAGTGTAGAGTTATGGTACATGTGGCTTCCATGCACATAATCTTCTCATACAAATAGGAAAGGGAGACAGCCCGGAGTCTTGACAAGGTAAAGACCATCTGATACTTTTCTATTCTGTTATTAACTAAAGAAGATCTATTAAATATAATCACATTGTCGTGTCACCCAACTACGTACAGATTCAGAATTGTATAATTTCGTTCTTTACGATGAAGTGTTCGATAGTCTAATAACCATGATCGAGCAGTGTTGGTTTTGTTGATTTTGTTCGCTACCCGCGTAATTCAAGTAGGCTTTCCCTTCTCCGAATTTCTGAGAGTGAATCCTCACAAAACGGTTTGAATGATTCTAACTTGCCTTGTATCTGCTGAAGGAATGATTTCTGGACAGTGAGAAGTTAGAAGTAGCCGCAAAGGAATCCAAGCTTAAGGAGCGATGCATGCAGCAACGACTGCTTAGTGAGGTCAGCTTGGAAGAAGAATGAGCAGTGGCTAATGAGCAGTGGCTGGAGGTAGCTGTTGGGAGCTGCTGGAACTCTAATGGGAACGGTGGAATTTTTAAACTACAGCTCAGGTTTAACTTGACGTTGCTAGCTAGCTAGCTAGAAGGGCATGTAATCAGCATTTTGGTCGTGGTGAATTAGCTGACAGCCATAGATAAACCATCTGTCAGTGAAAATATATACTTAATTATGCTGGGACAGCATGCAATTTGAGATTTGCATTCTTCACACACTTGTTACGATAGTAACCTCGAGCTCCGTATCGTTCAACTCGCTTCCATCTCTTGCGAGGAACCAGCAGCCATGGTCAGACTCAGATGAGTGGTGAAGGGGATCTTCTCAGTTCAAATGGTTACTGATCGTTACTGATGTGCCGTAGCAAACACATCCGAGAACGCTTCAACCTGACGCGTACGATAGCATACGGACGAGCGGGATGCAATGAAACCTGGAATGTTAGACAGAACTGAAATACAACCCAGAGTTTCACTGATTGCGGCATAGCTTAAGACTTCCGTAAATCTTGGAACCGCCTTTACAGTGATATGTAGATTGAGTAGGAAGCAGTTTAACAAAAACTGCAAAGGCATTCTATCAAACGTCCTTTGAAGATGTATGTAGGAAAAGAAAAACATGGAATTTAACTTGACAATAGAACGTAGAAAGTAGTTCCATGTTTCTGCAAGTTCTATACTACCTACCTAACCAGCAAAATATATTGTCTATAAAACTTATATACTCAATGACATGATTCAAAAGTATAAGAATAGAATCAATGTATCCATTGGATCAAGGTCACAGTATGTGGAATCATCAGACTCAAGAACACTCTAGACCATCGCGAACTCCACCACGACTTTACTCTACTGAAATCATAAACATCTCTGTTTCTTCACTGTACTTCTTACTTTGTAATTTCTCTGTCCCAACTCCAACTTTCCTCTGGCAGCCTTACCTTCTCTGAAATCATCAGAGAAATGTATTTTGTTGCAGATGACACCTTTTGCTGTAAGATCCTTGCAGCTGCTGAACCGCAAGACAAACCTACCTTTGTCCGAACCAAGGAAGAATCAAGTTATAGATAGGGAGAGACGATTTCGAAAGAATATCCGCTAAAGGTAGGTTTGTCCTGCGGTTCAAGCAAAAGGTACCATCTGCGACAAAATACATTTCACTGATGATTTTAGAGAAGATAAAGCTGCTCATGGAAAGTGGCAGTTGGGACACAGAGAACTTACAGATGGAGAAGTGCGATGAAGAAAATGAGTAAGTTTACGATTTACAGTAGAGTGAAGTCCTGGTGGAGTTCACGATAGTCCAGGAGTGATCCTGGTCTGATGATGAACAATCCTCAAACTTTGAATCTCGTTCATGCTGTTCTCTGCTTTTTGATATCGAAAAAATCTGTACTTCGCAATCTTCAAATACGCCGCAACGTATATCACGACCGTAGCACTGAATGCACTCTTTCTTACGTACTCCCGTCCACTCCAAAACGCTTGCCACTGTTCTCTAGATCTCGAAGTCTGTAATGCTGGATAGATGCGAACACCTTCTAAAGAAGACCACCTTCGCCATCGACAGTAGACCAAGTACTCAAGTGAACTGAATTGCTCGATAATATGAGTGAGTGAGTAGAGAGTAACTTGTAAGGCTTTTATCTCTGCGTTGGGCATTCATGAGCATGCACCGTATATCGTCCAAACATAACTTGCTTGCAATGTCAATTCCCAACTTGAAAAGCAAACGGTACACATACATAGAAGCCGTCAAAAGTATTTTGAATCAATCAATTCAGATCAACCGAAATCAGCCTCAGACGTTAATTTTGAAATCATAGAGACCCGTTCAGTAAGACTGTCCAACCATAATTTAAGGCATCTCCACCGCACATTACGCTAACTGGAGAGTTAATGGTAGAATTAATCTACACGTTATACCTTCCCCACCGCTTGACGTTAAGAGTGGAAGGATTCTACGATGTCTAGAAAGTTTCCACACCGTGATGAAGAAATTACCTCTATTTTGAATCAACAACAATCAAGTACACCTTACAACGGCCGGATTGAAACCTTTCAACGTTTATCCGAATAATAGAATTCTGTAGAAAACTCTAATTTAGAGTATTGGTTCAGTCCCAGCTTCTTGGCACTAACATAGAATGTGCTTTGCTTTGTCATTTGTGGCTCATGATCATTCCGCTCGAAAACTTCATCTTTGTGTCTTTTAACGCTATAATACCGTTAGAGGCACTCCGGTGGAAATGCCCTAACAAACGTCAATACCATCTTTGCACTGAAGCCGGTGAAGTTTTCGAGCGGAATGATCATGAGCCACAAATGACCAAAATCCTACCAGCTCCAAGGTTTCGGCCCGCGGCAGCAAGGAATTCAATACCTTCTGTTATGTACGTTATGGTTGACTCGTCTCTTCAAAACTCTCTCCATGACCCTAACCTGCAAGGGTTACCGATCATGATCAGATTCTGACGCTGGTCCGCTCCGGGTAACATTTTGATAACTTGGTTTCCCAAGGCGGATGCTCGGATTATGACTGTAGTCATTGTCAATTGGTATTGTCAATTTACCAATCGTAAATAGGTGAATTAACAAAGTTGTAATACCAACCATCATCGACCAAAAGGTTGGAATCCGGCCCTATTCCGTTTCCTTCCGGATCTTGAACTTTTAGTATGCCCTCGTCTGGATGATGCTCGCGTTAGTAAGAAAGTATGAGATCATAATTGGGACACTTAAACAGGTTTTCTTAAGATGCATATGTTGATCGCAGTGTAAAGCATTCTCGCATCTGGAGATCTACAATGGCCACTTGGTTTTATCCACTCCTGCTTTGACAGGAGTGGATCGCCCAAGACCACAAACAGTTTCTGATTTTTTTGCAGAACCTTCCGAAGCGAAAGAGATGGCAAGCTTCGGTCCTTACACGGGCTATGATGGCCGCCATCCACACCTCCGAAACGCGAGCGTTTCCTGGGCTGAGGTGGTGACATCATTCCACAATCCCCAGCCGCAGATAGGGAAGATCGAGAAGGCAGTGTGGCCGCAGGGCGATCCGGTGAGTCGGGGAGGATTCAAGAGTCCTGTTTGTGGTCATTGCTCGAAGAAATATCTCAGCTGTTACTACCCTCCTGATAAGTCCAACTTAGATGTTCATGCTTTCGTGCTTCCTTCTGACAGAAGATGTTGGATATATGTAGTGAAGCCATTCTCGAATACGGAAATGCTGTGGAGCGAGTCGCCCAACTCATTCTCAAGGTTCTGCCCTTCAGTCTTGGGCTGGACGAAGACTTCTTTATTAGACACATCACCGACTCGAGCAAAACTGGCTACTATCCGGCTTGCCCTGATTCGTCTAAAGCTCTAGGAGCAGGTCCTCATTCCGATCCGTTCTGCTTAACAGTCTTGAACGAAGATGCAGTCGGAGGCCTTCAGATTAAGAAAGACGACACGTGGCTGATTATTGCTCCTCAGCACGATGCTTTTGTGATCAATATCGGTGATGTGCTTCAGGTGATGCTTAAAATTTCAGTTGCCCGCTTTCACCTTCCATGGACAGTCACGAGTCATCGAGAGTTGGCTCGACTTATAAGTTCTAGCACGTTTGTTCATCAGTTTAGCTTACGTTTCTATCGTGTTCGCCTGATTTCGGGCGTAGCTTCTCTCTGTCGTGACTGCACAGTGATCTGACTTTATTGATTCGTTTAAAGGGAGTTCGTGCATGTTCTGCAGAATCTCCTGTAAATAATTCGTTTTCGTCAATATGTTCTCATGCAGGCGTGGACGAATGGCCGTTTCAGAAGTGTGGAGCACAGGGTTGCTGTGAACAAGACACAGCCGCGTTTGTCCCTCGTATTCTTCTACGCCCCTCCTTTAGATTCTGTGATTTCAGCTCCTGACGAACTGATCGACGCCAACAAGCCCCGCCTGTACAGATCATTCTCGTGGAAGGACTATCTTCACTGTGGATACTTCTTAACCAACAAAATATCAGGGAAGTCGGCTCTGGAAAAGTTCGCCAGGATTTCCTACCAGTAAACTGCAAGCTGAGGTCAGCTATCACAACCGGAAGCAAACAGGACTGGTAGTGGGCTTGTTCTGGTGTCTAGATATTACTACTGGTATGGACCGGGGATAAACCTCAACCGTGCTATTAGAGAACAAACTCTGATTGTACGCAGCAGCTGTAGGTAGTATAGTACCCCCACATTATTTGGCAGATTGCCAAAGATCGTTTTCCAAGGCCTTGTTCGTCTTGGAGAATGACTCGTTTGAATTACTCGAAGCTGGGGGTTGTCAAAAAGGAAACCGAACCGGCATATCAAGGTGTATTTCATAATACCATGATAAGCTTTAGTACAAAAGATCGTGACAGTATTATAACATGACACCAGTTTCTTACTCAACATTTCTCGTTCAGAGATCTTGAGACGCGTTTCTGTACTCGGAAGGTATCTGACTTTGACATGAGGATGGATCTGGGGTGGATCAAACTGGGGATGCAGTTTACGCTAAGGCTGTTGTTAGTCCTGTTCATACATGATCTTTCCTTATCTTGTGCAAGGAGACTGATCTGCTTTCCCATAGAAGACTACTTTAGAAGGCCACAGCCTGCATCTGCACAGCACAGCCTCCTGCTCTTCTATGCGATTCAACGAACCGTTTTAGAATACAAGATTTGAAGTAGTTTACACCCAGGTAACTCCTCAGCAATGGGTAGCAGGAGCGGCTGATGAAGATTACAATACAGCTGAAGTTGTATCCACGAGCTTGATGAGCTCTTTAAGGCTGCATGCCCACATTAAATATTGACCAACTTTAGCAGAGAACTCAATGAATCATCGACGATTGAATTCGGAATGCTCAGATCAACAACTCCGCGCTACTTAGAGAGCCGTTTGCTGCGATATTTGAACTCTCTCACCAAAAACCTCTTTACCAAACGAACACACCCACAAATCCTGAGAAGAAACATTACCTGACTCCTCCAAGATTTGGGTAACAAGCCGCAGCACCAGAGAACTCCTGAAAATGGTGTGAAGGTAATGTTAGAAACAGTAACATGAACATCTACTGGTCCTTCACGAGCACCTGTGACGTTAACCAGATGTATGCAAGAAAGCCGATAACTTCTGTCCTCTAACATCGTAAGGAGACATCTTCACGCAACATAAGCTCAAGTTCCTTATCTGTATGAAATCTCGCCAGTTTAGATCGTGCATGTCTAACTTTATGTTGGGAACTCTAATCCGATATGTCTTCTTACCTGCTTAGAGGTGGAAGATGTATACGATATGACACATCTCATGCCAGCTCCTAATGCAGCCTGGTGCCATGAAGGCGGTCAAACGATTTATTAGTATTAAGAACTGAAAATCTAACAAATCTATTGTTTGTACATTCTACTCAAAGTCGAAATCCAGTGTCACACTAAACCGTTACACAAGGTACAATCTCCTGTTCGTCGTCTAACTATCAACGAAAACGTGTCAGCTACAGCTAACTATCATTAAGCTTGTAGCTTGATAAACATGGAGCACTAAATGGAGGATGTTCAGTTTGGGTCCACCTTTAGTCCAATGATGCTATCTTCAACCACAAGACATCGCTCCGGGGAAGCTGCTAATTTCTGCAAGCACAATCTTAGGGTAAGAGTATTTCCAGGCAATCCAAACCATTTGCAGCGATGATGCAACTAAATAGCTTGAACTTGCTGTTTTTGGACCCACTGCTAGTTTCCGTTCTACCTTCATCGCCGTATACTCTGCACAGGTCTGACTTGGCTAAGCTGATCGTACCTCTGCAGCAACTTGGTAGATGAATGGATCCGGCTTCTTATTTTTCACATCGTCACCTGTTCAGTGGATGCGATAAGCATGCATTAGTTACATACTCAGGCCATCATTAGCAACTAAGAGATCTGTCAGTTGTAAAAAGTAGGTGTCATGAAGAGAAGACGGGTGATTCAAGCGATACAGGAAGGGCAAGGGACCTGCTAGGAACCTGCAAGGAAGCAGTCGAGCTGTTCAAATCGCTCCTGACATCCATTCATTAACAACAAATGCCATAATAAGATTAGTCAAAGTCTTTAAGTTCCAGAGAAAATAATAACGAACTTGCTTGTCTGCACCGATGGTGATCGTTTTTGACCAACTATACTGATCAAATGACAGAAGTAAACTGCAAGGTATCTAAAGCCCACTGCTTTCACATGGACAAAACTGTGGTATTGCAAGATTCATTCACTGTTAACTTTGCACGGTCTACTAGATTACAAGTAGAACTCTTCTTCCTTGAAGAAAAGCTATGAACGTAGAAAGTGAATTTGGAGCATGGTAGTCCACGTGCGAGAGTGGTCTATACCTTCCCCAAGAGATTGGTTAGACAGAAGACAACCGAACTCTTCGTTGCTGCGGAGCAAACTGCCAACTTTATTCCCTGCAGTGCCCACAACGTACTCTAAGCATCAGAATGGAAGCCACGGTGCTATTCTTCTGAACATGTCAGCAGTATTAGTTACCGGACGAGGCAAATGTGTGCATAAGTAGAGCACAAGATGGAGAAACGACTAAGCACGACGACGACATTGCTCCATCTAGCTCTCCTCGGTTGCGAACGCGCTCTCCTGTGTCGGTCCTGTAATCGAATAACCAATTCTGCACTGCAACTGCACCACTACAACCTTCACAAGAGAAAGCTATCGAAAGATTTGAAGCATAGTGGATGTTTCCTACCATGGAGCGAGCTTCATCCATGAGTTCTAGTACTCCTGGTCTTGGTTCCTGCATACAAATATGCCACTCTGTTCAAGCATATGGAATTTTCTGGCTTCTAGTCTACACCGGGGCAGATTTCTAACTCGAAAACATACATAGCAAAGCTGGAAACAGCTGAATACTTCTCCATACCGCTCCTGAGCTAATTAGGTCTTTATATTTTTCAGTCTTCCAGTCCTGCGGAGCACAAATGCACCCATTAGCAACAAGACGGCAGACGAAAGCTGCCATTGCATCATCGGTGGACATCACTCAGACAACAGATGTTTAACATGGAGACTCTCCACAGATAAGGATTATCGAACCAAAGAGATATACTCTACAGACGATCAAAGGATTCAGTGAGTAGTTTCAACTGCCATTGTGACAGGAACTTCACTTCAGTTCTGAGCCCATTATCACTCTGAATCTGTGACTACTTGCTACCTTGGTGGAAAACACAAGAGCACACTGGCATAAGTTTAACTCAAACCGACAAAGCACCTGTAGTGTGTCGATGAGCGTGGATTTATCATCATCGCTTTCCGGCACAGAGTCGAACAGAGAGGAAGTAGGCCAGCCATACTTCCCGAAGTACCTGAAACGACAAAAGTAATATTCTTCAACTCGCTGTTTGGCGAAGTTTCTCCAACTTCCGAGACCAAGCATATCTTCAAGTCGATGTGTGCGACCTGACATGTGCGAGGGTAGCATAACTTATACTAGTCAAGATGCTCTGCCACTAGGATATCTTCTCAGCTCCAAACTTCATTCTCTTTTTATGTTTAACTGAATTACCATCAGGGGTCCCTCAGACGAGATGAGGCAGCTTTGACGCAATGCGCGTAGACTTAATTCAGATATTGTGGCCGACTAAACAGACTTCTATAGAAGTCGTTACTGGAATGACGAGATCTTGTTTGAAATTTATGAAGACTTTTTCCGTCTCAAAGATTCACTGACTGAAAAGAAATGTGGAATTCGACTGGGAACGTAATATCTCCAACTGGGCAAATTCTGCTGATAATATTTCATACTTGGGTTGTATGTAAATTATGTAAACGTGAGAGCAAATTCACAGAAATTACCAGCGCATTTTGGGCTTCCCACCGCCAATGGTGTTCTGCAGCACATCATAGAATTCAGTATCCCAGTCCACGAGCTTCGAGTCACATTTGACGTCGAAATGCTCGAAGGTGAGATTGTAAGCTCGCCGGTGAAGATCCTCCGATTCCAAAATAACTCCATCACAATCAAAAATTAAGGCATCCAAAGACGCTTGACAAATCCCACCGGCTGGCTTTCCACTCCGTGCTGTGAAATTCAACTTCCCATGCACAACATTCCGCAAGGAAAATAAACCTCCTTGAAGAAATCCACTCTTTTCTCCGCAGCTCAGGGAATTCCTCCCGCGTGTCGAATTCTTCTCTACAGCGAAAGACGAAGAGAAATTACTCGGCCTGACACAGAATGCAGAGACGCTGCTGGAGCCGAAGGAATCGAGGCCAGACGAAACACAGAGCGACGGGGAGATGACGAGCTGAGGGATCGCCATGGCTCTCTCTCTCTCTCTCTCTGTTCTCAGTCTCGTCGAGTGGACTCGAAGCCAAGGCTGTACGTGGGAACCTGGCCGAACGGGGTAGATAAGAGCCTGAGCGGACGCTCTGCTCTGCGGAAAGCCGGTCCAACCGGTCACCGGTCCCACTGTCAGTCCCATCAAAACTACATACCTTGGTTTGGGACAACGAAAGCCAAAGGTGAACCCGGTTTACAGGTAGTGGCTTCTGCTCCATGCGATTCAGGTACTTGATTCATCCCTTCTCTGCGTTTCCAACTAAGCTTCAACTTCGCTTGTTCATGGCGTTACAGTTTATGATTATGATATCCGGAAGGCACGTCCATTTTAGTGTAACCTCTGGCTTTGTGGTCACTAACTGACTTGCTAATACTACCAACGACTTAAGAACTTCTATTTCAAGATAAGTAGCACAAGGCAGTGCCTCGTGACCTGAGATGTACTTTTTTTTGTTTCGTTTCGTTTCGTTTCTAGGCCTCTTTTCGTTCTGGGGCTTTCTGCAGCCGTGTGCTGCGGCCCTTGCACAGCATGAGTCCCCCCGGCATGAGGACTCCACCCCTCGTGACTTGGGATTAACATTAGTGATGTAGCCATTACTCAGATTCTATAGTGAGTCTCTCAAGATACGGTCAGTCCGATCTTACAAGCAGCGGAATCCGACTTTGAAGTTTGCAATCTTTACGTCAAACACGACCACAAATGAACCAAATGAGAAGCTAATAACCGCCCGAGGACCCGAGCCCCTGAGAGTGAAGCACGACATAAACATAGAACATGCATAAAGGCTGGAATGACACACAGGAGGAGACATATTCCCTTCTTGGTTTCCTCAAGAGTGTAAATCCTTTACTACAGTAGAGAAAGTCCGAAATCTCTGCAGTTCTTGCTTGTAAAACTTCGCTGTGGATAGCGAGCTTCAGTGACGACTGGCTTGTATAGCTTGCATAGCTTGCCTAGCGAGATGCACTGACGACTGGGGTAGCGACGTGTACTTGTATGCACTTGGTCCTTACTTCCCCAGTATCTCTTGGTGCCCTCTGATACCCCTTATCGCCTTCCTATCTTCGCCTTGAACACTCCAATCTTTGATCTCTCTCAAGTAATCCCCTTGAAGTCAAAGGCTCTCTCCCTGTAACTCCATAATGGGTTTTGAATCTAGTGATTTCATGTTCAGAATCTATCGAAGATCATGTCTTCATCTCTGCTCTCCCACCGGTTCAAGTGTTAACAGTAATGAGTCAAAGGTCACTGAGGGTGATCGAAAATCGATTGGCATTTCATCAATTATGTACCATTTGGACCTTTAGCACATACCGCGCAGATAACACTCTGTGCAGCAGTCACTTAACTTCACAGTCCGGGTACTTACACATGTGACCTGGCTGGATTATGACTGAACATACACATTACAGAATATCTTCAACAAACCCAATCGTCCCGGCAGCTCGACTTGGCGTGACCTCAACCAGTGAACTTCCCATGGCAGAGGAGAGTTGAGTCACTCAGCTCATGGAGGCTCGTACTCCTTAGGCTCGTACACCTTGTTTTCTCTCCCTTGTATCGCACTGGGTTTTTCCCACTTATCTGTTATGTTATTTTCTTTCCTTTCCCATTGCCAAGCCGAGGGCGACATCAACACGGTAGATCGATGATATCAGATGGAATGATGCGTGGAATCCTTGTCAGGTGCGTTGTGCAGAAGCTCCGCTATGAGTTTTCTTCTGGTTAGACGCAGCTGGCATGCATGTAACTTGCGTGTATCCAATATTTCAGAAAAGAGAAAGTATTCTGCCGAGGCGAAGTCGTTCACTCACAAACCCAGTAAGTTGAGAGGTACTAGTTGAAGGGATCTGGATACTGGAAAAGATCATATCATCGAAGCTTGTAACAAAGCAATTTGTTCTTTAAGTTTGATTGTTTCTATGATACGGGAAGGTGAGGAACTTGTTCAACAGAACTGTCTCAGTGATGAAACGATGGAGTACACAATTCTGGATAGTTCACGCTGAGCTCAGTACTTTGACGTTAAGCGAACACCACCATAATTATAGGTGATCCATACACGGATCGCGTGTGGTGGAGAGTTTCCATCTACTGCTGGAATCTGGATCCTGGAGTAATCAAGTCTGATCGTGAATGACATAAATTTCAGCCTGCATGAGCCCATGTGTACGTTATCATCAAACGTACTTTCTAGGACGTTCTACGTACAGGGGGAACCAGTGAGAGGAGTGCGTTCTCGGTTTTAAGTCACCTCGAGGCGTAGTCGATCGAGTCGAAACAGAGAGGTGACCTTAAAACCGAGAACGCACTCCTCTTAATCATAGAATTACAGTTTTGATTTTATTACATTGTACTCTTTTGTGTTATCGTTTTAGATTGAAGAATAAGTTCGCATTCTCGAACGAACCCAGAATTACTTATACGACCCAAAAGTGACTTACACGACCACCTTCTTACACAAAACCGAGTTTGGCTTACAATCTCGAAAGTTATTTATCGTTCACCGGAGATGGATAACGTTTGACCGAAAGTAACTTAACGGGATGCCTTGGTGGGAGCTACCGTAAACATCACCGCAAAAGTACAAAGAAAGTAGTCAAGAAAAAGAGTAATTTGCTTGAACAGACTCCATTTCAAAATACTTTGCTTCGTCAACCCTGAACTTGCTACCTTTGTTTGAACAAGCCCTTGACCTGCTGAGAGCGGTTTTCTGTCTACGTGGCCTCTGTCACGGGAGAGGATGGCCATTTGGAATCTAAATCAAAAGACTAGTTCAGTCGTGGAGCTATTGTGACTATTACAGAATCCGACTCGACAGAAAAAATCAATCGCACCATGTGCTCTTCTCCGAGCAGAGTGCCACATCGCTCTCCTGGCAGTGCCTTTCCACATGGCAGAGTCCACGTCTGACCTGACCAAGCAGAATATTATGAAATGAGGCCTGTTCAAAGCAAATTATTGCAAGAAAAAATCCAATGTTTTGTGTATGGAAAGCCACCGAGAGGTCACCTCCCGAGTTAAGGTTACCTCTCCGCTTCGACTAGAGGTGACCTTCAAACCCAGAACGGTGGGCATAAGACATTTTTAGGTTTTCATTTCTGACCACGTTAAAGTTAAGAACGTTATAGCTTAACGGTAATGACTAACACACCCCGAAAGTGCCTTCCGTTTAACCAGAAGTCGCTTAACCCAATGCCTTGGTGAGAGTTACCGTATAAACCACAGCAAAAGTTCAAAAGGAAGTGGTTAAAATAATAGTATAGAATGTTTTATTAAAGGATACATCATCTTCCGTAGACGATGAATTTGATAAACCACGATTCCAGGTGATAAACCACGATTCATATGTATTATTTTCATAAATCATGATCTTTTAATGTTATTCTTTAAACACATCTTGCCCGATCGATCATGTGAAATTTCTTTTAATCTTTATATATTTATTTCCGTTCATGTTGTGCAAGCCACGGAAGTAGTCGAGGCCTCTCATTCCTAAAATCCTCTCCCCTAAGTTTCATCTCAGGAAGTGGCTTAAGACTGAGAAGCTACTCCCTCCCGTGTGGCTTGTGCTAAACATTAACCACGGGAGAGAATGATTTGTCGTTCTCAAACCATTCCTGGAGGTCGAACAGAGAGAGTGGAATGTTCAGGATTGTGAAGCTACGATCATTATCGTGATTCTCGAAAGTAAAGGATAAATAAATTCTCGACTGTTATGTAAAAAGATTTAACTATTCAACTGCGTTTCTAGAAATAATATTTAAAGATCATATGTTATCAAGTTAATATATAAAAGTTATGATTTATCAACAAATCGTGGTTTATCAAATATATTGACTAATAATCCACTCGGGAAAATGATGTATAGTACATAAATCTACTCCAAAATACACAAGAAGAGAGAATTTATATTTCCAGAATCCTTTACGGATCGAGAAGCAATTATAAACTTCCCTGCAATGAACCCACACGGACTCAAATGCATATTTTATCTGTAGGTGACGTTTAAAGATCAAACCGGAACGCGCACGAGGCAGGAAAGATAAAACAAAGTGCGAATCAGGATAGAAATGCTACCTTGGACGTCACTTGAACGCACTGTGAATGTCGTGCTTGCCTGGTAGACTTTTGAAGCTTCGGATCTGACTCTGCAATCTGGGAGGATGAATCCAAGTGACGTTGTGCGCACACGATGACTTTGCCGATTCATACTAAATGTACGGATATGTGAAGTAGGAATTTTACTTGTTCATGTCAAACTGTATCGATGGATAAGATTTGGCTAAGTATTATGTCTATAATTTGGGGGACAAGTAGGAATTCGAGTCTCTTTCACTAAATGTCTCCATGAATGACAACCGTTTTCCGATGTAACGTAACACGTCAGCATGCATAAATAACAGAAATAAAACAAATATATATATTTATTATTATTATTATTATTAAAGTTTGAAAATGTAAGCTTCAAATGTCAGAGAGAATATATGCGTCCAGTGAGGAGCTAAGGAGTTATAAATTCGGTTTATCGATTGATCAAAGCTTACTTCCGAATCTACGGTTAAAACCGGCCGGAAAAGAATACACTTTTCATACGAGAAATGACGTGGACTTCCACCTTGGAAGTTCAACCGTAGGATCATATAACTTGTAAACTCGAACACGTGATGTACAAAATGCAGCTAACATAAACTTCTGGGTAACTTTTGTTCACTTTTTGTTATCAAGAAAAAGAGAGTAAAACATAGGTGTTATACGAAAAATCTATAGTAAGTTTTAAAGAAAATTCCATTTTAGTTATAAGTGTTAATTGTTAAACGCATCTAGAATGGTGGTGCGTTCCAAACATAACACATAAGGACAGCGCAGACAAATGCATTTCCAAGAGTATAAATGCGAGAAATAGCTTACAAAAAAACATTAATTCAACCAAGAAATTAGTTAATTACTTAACCTTTCCTCACGAAAAAGGTTAGGTAATAAATTAGCATTGTTGTATGTCTAAATGCATGCCTAATATAATAACCTACAGAAGAAATATTGCAAAACAGTTTGTCTCCACTATAAATACTCTTTTTGTAGCTTATGATATTTTGTATGGTCTACTTTTGTCTATAGGTTTGATGAAACCATTTCTCGCATAAATATTTGGTCATTACTTAAAGTTCTTATATACTCTCTTAGGCTAATAGTTTCAAGTGTTCCATATGACAATAGAAGAGGTGAATATGCACGAGAAATGCGGTTCAAGTGTTTCAGAGAATATCAGAGCATGCATAATGTAAACAATACTCAAACTGAAAGCTTCTTAACGAATCGTGTGAAGAGAACAACTAGGAGATTCACCGGTGACTTGTTTGTCTTATGGAACAAAATCATATTTTTTTGTGTGTCATGTGAACCATGCTATAGCAAAAGGAGAAAATGAATAATGTGCACAAATGCATAATTCTGATATGAATGAGTGTAATCACCGATAGTAGAAAGCTCATGATAAACTACTGGACTGATAGTTTATCTATACTAGTTTATCTATCATGATAAACTATTATTATAGTGATAAAAAAGATGTTAATCAAGTTGGTATTTATGGTTATTGAGTACAAAATGAATATTAGTTAAAGATTGTGTTCATGAAAACTAACGTATAAAGATAGTGGTTAATGACACTCCATTGTTACTTGATATATTAGATCGTTGCAATTGATTCATGCATATTATGTTGTTTACATTCAGACGATTAGTTTCAAGACTATTAAACCACTATTCTGCACATAATATAGAGTATCAAAGCTAAAACAAAAGATTTTCTAACCTCCAAAAGGAAAAAATTCGTAATTTGTTTAAGGGTAGTTTTCTTGAGCTGTGTATCACTTAAAGTGGTGCTTTTAAACTGCAATGAGTATTTAATTTTTTAAAAATTACAGTAAATTTCTAGGTATTGAATTTACTTATGGCTGAAACGCAAGTCTTGGGCGTTTCCTACAAACACCTCCGGAGATGATTGTAAGAAATGTCTGCGGTCTCTTGGTCACGGACTAGGAATATTTCCCAAAAGTTCTAGCTTTGACACGCACTATTGCTCTTATCACATGCGAATACTCATTTCATGGTTAAAGATTCGCTTCCAAGTTGAGCAATAACAAGTTCTCAATCTTGTTAACAATATGCAGCCGCTTATAATTTTCTCGCCAGAAACCAGATAAACATGGTTAATCCCTTAACGCCCAAGCATGCAAAAACTGCATAATCAGCTTAGTTTTAGTACCATATCTCTCTGTTTTTCTCCAAATAGGATAAATTTTTAATGTAACAGAAGAATTTTGGAAAATAATCCAACGGTGTGTCTTGATCAAGCATCTGAGCAATCCTTGTGAACGTTTAAATTTCGGATTTTCTCAGATCTGAAAAAAATCTTTTTATTTCTTTTACAGTCTATCATAAACTGTCTATTCTCTAGAATCAACGGTGAGATTATTAAACAATGTCTTTATGACGAGGTATCTCGTCTTACATCATTGTCAGATGCTCTTATGTTAAGGGCTCCAAAAGGTACTGTGCGTAAAGGGGTTACGACTTCAAAACATTCGTCTCCCTAAATGAAATATTCATTTGAATCAATTCGGTTCGCATGGTCTGTCTTCAAAAAGCAGGAATTTACTTGATCGGACCCCAGAACGAATCGCTGACTTTATAAAACCTCTCTTATAATTCTCTTCTTGATCGGACCTCCAACCTGCAACAGCCAGTCAAACAAGTAACTTTACGTCGTCTGGCTTCTACGGTCGTGGTCGAGGCCTCAGCTGAGTTACCTGCTGACGGGCTGTTGCAGGTTGAGGGTCCGATCAAGTCCGCGATTCGTTCTGGGTCCGATCAAGTAAATTCCTGCTTCAAAAAGTATACGCTTGAAAATACGAAGATTTGCATCACCGTGTGATGTTTCGTTCTTCATGTTTAGTCGAGTTGCAAGACAAAATGCCACATAGGTATATATTAGTGTCCGCAAGCGGCTTTCATATGCAGACTAGAGGTTTAAGCACGGGAAAATGCCAAGGAAAAGAACACGTAAAACTCCAAACTGGTTTATGCAATATGAAAAGTCTATATAATGGTAGTTGATCTTCATAAGCAAACCGTAAATACAGTACTGAGCTTGATTCATATCGATTGCAAGTGGTACGTACTAATGGGTTATAAATAATTCTATTCATCTAGGAAGAAGAATACATCTCTTTACAACCGTAAGTACTCATCGACAATCTATATCTTTATTTATAATCACATTCTGAATTAGTTAAATATGCATCCAAGCTCCCCTTAAGAGACAAAGCGTGGGTGCAAGTGAATAATCACCAATGTTACTAATTGTAATCTCCAGAGAAGATTGGAACATGGAATTGCATTGAACATAACAGTTTTGATGACAGTTCGATTTCAAACGGCGCGAACAACTGAAGTTCTGAATTCATATTAGGTATATATATTCACCTCATGTGCACTTAAAACTGCAGGGGAATTCGATTAATTTATTCCCTAATTTTTCCATAAATTGGTTTGCAAATAAAATGATGTAATTTTCTTAATCGGATCTGGAATTATAGTCCTTGTAACATGAGAATCAGCATTCCACTCATGAGTTTTGTCCAGATCGGTTTACAACTCCAGCGTTATTTAACACTTAATAAGTATAGAAAAAGTTTATCTTTTAAATAATTTAGTATAATAACTTTACATAACACATATGTATTTATCGATAACAGAAAATACGACTTGATGAACAAGGCATGGGAAGGTTATTGTACACTTGGTAGAGCGCGACAAAGATTTCTATTTTAACTTTTAAATTTCAGAAATTCAGAAATTAAAATTCTTCCATTTCCATTAAACTCTTTTCCGTTTTCCTTTCTTTGGCTCACACTTGCATGGTGGAGATCCATAAAAGTATTAGCCTAGTGTAGTGGAACGCCCGACGTCTGACATAAAGAATCATGATTTTCATTTGAAAATTAGAACTACTAGAGAACAGACGAAGCGAAATAAACAACCTTGGAGAGTTAAAATTCCATGTTCTTACATCATCAGCTATGTGGCAAGAGTGAGGTTTCCTTGTAACATATTACCATTTAGTGCTGTGGATTTGCATAGGTAAATCACAAACATGGGTATAAAAAGGAGAAAAATTAAAGTTCTTCTTTTGTTTGCGTTTGCTTTGTGCTTTAAGTCATATTGGTAGATGCACAGTTTTCTCTAGGAAAATGATCCTAGACCAATTCTAATTGCATGATTCTCCGCGTATTACTATCTTATTAGTTAAGAGTAAAGCACAAAATGTAAAGCTCCTCAAGAGTTTACGACTAACATGAAAAATAACCATTCTCGATTAATGGTCCCTTTTCTGTGCTCGGTGCCTGTCAGATTCCTTTACCACGTGAAAACGTAATGAGAACTACAGTTTTCGATCAACAGTCCCTTTTCTGTGCTCCGTACATGTTAACTGGCCAAAGAAAGACTCCACGCGGCCAGGAGCCTTTACCATCAACTTTTGCAAGGCGATCAAACTTTGAAAATCTGTTATCGTTTTCTGCTTTGACTCCTCATGTACTTTTCAATTTACTCCAATATAGATAGTACAGGGGTCGAGCAGGTTTTGAGAATAGTATGCATAGAACATGAACTTCTGGAGGACTCTTGTCTGTTTTTTGTTATAAGAGAAAGTACAAGTATATTAAGTTTTATTGAGATAATTAAATACAAAAACTCTATATAAACTCATAAAAAATATCGAATTCTTTCTAAATATTATATGATAGCCATACTGGAAATTCGAGAACATCGAAACCCATAAAAGGAATGAGATACAGATATTATATAAAAAATTCATATTAAATTCACAAAACATATCAATTTCTTTTTGAAATATTAAATGATGACCATAATGGAAATGCGAGAACATCGAACTATAACCCATAAAAGGAGGAGAGGAGACCCGCTTCTGCACTTGCAATATGCGGAGGACTGCTGACAAACCTGTCACCTTTAATTGACGATTTTAATTTATCATCATCAACGAAAAGGTTAGGTTATAAATTAACCTTTGAATATTTGCCTCCTCCATCTTCTGATGGGAGGAGGTGAATAACATGCAAAGACGACGTAACACAATAACTCCTTCCCTCCCACTACTTAGGTAACTTGAACTTGGTTTGAGAAGTTGGCGAATGTATATAACCGAGGTCGGGCCAAGGGGAAATGGGTAGGGAAAGCACATGCATGCAACAGAACACCCTCCTGTCGAATACACCTCAACCGGCTCTCTGACTTACTAAGCACCCAACACGGAGGGTTAAGCTATAGATTGTGTAGGAGAATTCATCACGCGAAGTTGAGGACTTTTCCAACTTCACAGGGCGTTGTCGATACACGAGTTTCTGTTCAGTTCCCCGAACATTTGATAGAAAACTCCCGTTCTAGTTTCCCGTTCTTAGTATAGTGGTAGACCCGTGGTAGACCCATGAGCTTGTGAAGAGAATGGAATGGAATAGAGAAAGTAAAACATATCGTTAGTCAGCAAAACGTTTAAATAAAACTAAAGAACAAGAGACACAAACAGAAAAGAGTGAAAGAGTTAGCTAGAGAAAACCGAGAATGCTCAAAGTCAAGGCCAGAGAATAGAAGGAGATGAGGGAGGTAGAGTCAAAAAGAGGTAACTCCAGAGTATCGAACTACGTTCGCTCCCTCTTCTGTGCCAAATGCATAGCCTCGTAATTTCATTGCATAACAAATTGTTTGGTTGTTTTCTCACTTTGCGTGCTTCCCCCTAAATCCGTTGCCGGCTAACCAGCGCCCGCAAACCAGAGATGTTCGTCGACGGATGCGCCAGGGCTTGAGCGTTCCCTGTCGCAGATAATCGGATACAAAGAAAACTTTGGGGCACCCGGACGATCGGGTATACATATCATATGGTTATGTTACAATGGAACACCGGGTCTACATAACCAGTTTCTAAGACCTCGAGAACTAGCCGACGTCTTCATGAAGCAGGATATTTGGACTAAAGGTCTGATTTCCAACAAATGGTGAGCCGAAATCTCAAACTCTTAGCATCAAGATACGACTAATTGTAAAAGGGAAAAGGTTTACGCATTAATGCTAGGAAGCTTGAGGTCAAGCAGGACCCAATGCAGGTATCCGATCTTCAAAACTGACTAAGCCACATATAAGAGATTCAAAGGTGTGCCCTGGCGTGAACTCCACAACTTTGTTCCATAACACAGGCTACTTGAAGAAGGATGGGAAACGTAGATGGGAAAGACGAGAAGAAACTGAAGGACCTCCGGTCGTGTGGTATTTACAAAACGACCCTTACAATTTACACGAGTAACCTGCCGGTGTTACAAAAGCTGAAATGAGAACTCTCAAAGATGGCTAACAGTGAGCACAGTCACCAACGTGATTTACAGTATGGTGGCCCCACTGCAGATTGCGTAGCTTCTTTTCAATACCCCTCTGGAATAATGTACCCCCAAACAACCGAGTACAGGGCGGCATCCAAGTTGGCGGTAATTCTAGAACTTCGATGATGATCACCTGAATGGGTGACATACCTTTTCCTCAAAGGCCTCCGGCTTAAGCCTCCGACCTGAATATAAGCTCGTGGGTGCCACGCCGAAGCCAAATCCTAGCAAGTGCCACTCATGTGTTCAACGACGTACATTGTCGCCGGGGCCGTCTGGCATCTATAAAGTGGACGTGGCTAAGGTATGATGTAGAACGGGTACCTGATGACTCATGCTGCAAAACTGAATGGTAACTAGATGAGCAGATGGATAGACGAAAAAGGATGGTCCCATGACTAGTCTTCGTCACTCTCAGAGAGCCTCGAGTTCTTTCCTCGCCGCCTGCTCACCGGGCGTTGCTCTTCTGTGTCAGAATCCTCAAGCCCCTTCGGAGCTTCCAACTCGCCATCGCTGTCGGCAAACTGTTCATCTGTAGCAGCTCTCCTCCTGCGCGAACCATCCTCATCATCTGAATCTGAGACAGCCCTTCTCAGCCTTCCCTTCTTCTGCGGTGGTGCTTCCCTTCTCTGTACACGGAGAAAATTATTTAGTTGCAAGGTATTACACGATATACCCCCACAGCTGTACAAGACCGCTGAAATCAAGGTGGCCTAACGACTGATTCAAGAGGCTCACCCCTGCCGACCAAACTGCTGCTAATTGTACGGCTTTCACATTGTTGAACTGAAAACCACTGACAATCCATACAACTCAAAGGACTCTGCTTAGGGCTTACCGCGTCCTCCTCTTCGGACTCTTCAAGTAAACCTGCAGCAGCCAGGGCATCTTGTGCATCGTCTTCTTCAGGTGTAGGACTTCTGTAGTTACCATCCTCTTCAGGCTCAGAGGATTGCTCGCGCTTCTTTTCTTTCTTCTTCCTTTTCTTCTTGTCCTTCTTTTCTTTCTTCTCGCCACCGTTCTCCTCGTCATCGTCACCCCCACCTTTCTTGGTGTTCCAATTCGCCTAGTGATTTAACACAAGAATCAGCAATATCATCGAAGGGAACATAGTTCCACTCTGCTAAAGTGTTCCTTGACTTCAGACACCCAGATGATATTTAAAAGAGGTTACTCCTTTTTATCAGCCATACGCTCTGCTCTGCTCTTGTTCCCCAAAACACTCATCCAGACATAAATAAATACAGAGGAAAGCGAATACGTAGAAAGGCATGTTTTGTCTTCAATAAAATCTCTACAGGCACTGGCCCCCAATCGTGAGAGTCGGGACCTGTTCGAGGGTTATTTCCGAAAGTATGCTAGGCACTTTGGAAGACTACTGGTAAGTCGTTCACTTACAGGTAAAGAACGAAGATTACTTTTCTAATGCCCTTCACTCCGTTTCTAGAGGACTTACCATAAGATGCCTGAGCTTCTCCTCCTCCCTCTGTAGCCTCCTGGCTTCTTCCTCCCGAAACCTCTTCTCCATCTGCTTGTGTTGAAACACCAAATTCAGAGATACAATGGTAAGAGACACGTGTACAACCTGGAGCAAAGTTCGAAGATGGGATTTAAAATCCTACGATCTAGTTAACAGATGAGGGCACCTCGTGGAAGACTGGCCATGCTAAACACATTCTACAACCTGCTGTTTACGCTCTTCTTCGGCTTTGCGACGAGCTTCTTCTGCTTGGTGCAGCTGACGTGCAACTTCTTGTTTCTGGCGGTTTTGTTGCTCCTCACGCTCAGCTGCCTCTAAGTGAACCTTTGCCGCATCCAGAAGATGCTTACAGTACTCCACGTGCATGTCAATCTTCTTCTCATCAAAACCATGACCATGGCTAGCAGCAACACCAGATAGCTGGCTAAATAACCTCAGGGCATTCTTCAGCTCCGCAACTGACTGACGCACCTGCACTCGTTCAGATGTATAACACGTGAGACTAGTGCAGGCAAAGAATTTAGATATTTATCTGATGACCCGAAGCATCTCCCACAGTCCGATTCTTTAGGCCCTGCTAGTGCTGGGTCTGAAATACCGCTGCTTACAAACGCATTAGCAATCTTTCAAGCAACAACCTATTATGAGCAAATTAGACACTCTGATGTATATATTGGTACACGGGTAGGGCAGCTTTCTAGAAAACAGTAACTTTCCCCTCACACTCAGGTGACACTTAGATATTGTGATGTATATACTATTCTGCACCTCATCAGCTGAGCGCTTTGGCTTTTGTAGAGTCGCTGTTGAGAACTTTTGCATTGCAATGGCAGCGTCAAAACGCAAAGTGTAGTTGGAGGGTGCCAGATGAATGGCTCGAAGAAGTGCACGCTTGCAGTCTTGCCACTGTTCAGCCTCATAATGTGTTCTTGCCAAATAGAGGAGGATCTGGCTCTCTGTGTTATAATAGAATCTTCTGAGACAATTCTGGTACTGCGAGCCCACCCAAAATAAATCAACACGACATTTTGAGAAACAAAGAGTCTATGATACTGCTCTGAAACATTGCTCTCTAGAATAAGTTGATGCCGATCCGGACTCCCTAACAATCAAACGACGAGTTTCCATGATAAAAGCAGTTATACAGAGTTCGTCAACCACTTTCTCCTTGCAAATCAATACACTGCAGTTAAGTTTACAATGAAAAGGGTCACACGGAGAGGTGCGAACCATCTTTATGGCCAAAGCGAAATGTCCTTGTGCCAGGTAGATGTGAGCCAGATTGATCCATACATCTGGCATCTCGACAGTTATGTTGCCAGCAGCTGCCTCTTGTACCTGGCAAAGTCAAGTTTTGCAACCAACCGACGCATGAGACGCTCCTGTTGCCTGCCGTGACTGGCTAGAGATTAGAAGGTTCAAAATAGTTTCCCATCGTGCTAGACAGCAAAGAACGTACTCAATAGTAACAATAGTACTCCGACTGATACACTCCTTTCAGGTCACAAACATCCAACAAATCTGGAGATATAATCAAATCTCATCAGAGCCATTACACGAGCAAGGTCTCCTGGAACGTCGTATGCTATTAGTACCTGAGTAAACACCTCCTTGGAAAGATCGAATATCCCTTTCTCGGCCAGAACAATACCAATGCCATTTGCTGCATACATGTTGTTCGGCTTTTGAACCAAAACCTAGAACAATGTACAGATGTTTAGAGGCCTCAAGATCCGGGTAGCTGATGGAAACAGGCTAAGCTAAAGGAACTCACTACGTGCTTTAGGGTGCGCTTCAGATTGGTGATCATCAGGGGAAAGTCTTTTCAGGCTGCGACATCAGCTGTATAACAGAAGGTAGCCACAGACGAACGACGCGGTATCCCACCTGAGAAAATACTTGCAAGAGTCCAGACTTGGATGTTACAACGATCTTGGCAGATCGGAGAATACTGAATGACCTACAGTTGACAAGCTTGGATAGAAATTAATCAATTTAGCTACGTCGCAGGATAGGAACACCTGACGAGCTGAAGCGTACCTTGTAATACAACTCTTTAGCTTTTTCGAGGTGCGTAGCTTCCAGCTTCGGATCCTTCCTTTCTCCTCGCACAGCTGCATAGTAATTCCAATTACCCTGCACAGAATGAGAGATATCCAAGCCTTCAGCATGCACAGTGAATAGCCGGAGCTGGATAAGCCATAATTTCAAAACACAGAAAACACCCGGCGAGAAATCAAACCCCGGAGAAACGTCGAACTTACCAAGGCCAACAAGGCATAGCTGTCTTTGCCGTCCACACTCTGTATGCTCTTGTAGGTCTCCTTAGCTTTGAGCCAGTCATCAGCTTTCAGCTCCAAACTGCCTCTCACCGAAAGGGCATCGGCATGATTCTCCGTCACTTTCAGCACTTTGGAGACCTGCCATTGGTTATCCAAGGGAGATCACAAGAATATCATACTCGTGACATCATCTGTGTAGATCCAGACACTGAGGAACAGACATCAGGAGGCCAATCAACCTGACAAAATCAACCACCAGGCTACGTGAATATTTGAGAAATTACTCAGAGTTGCTAGAATAAAACTGACAAACAAGTCCCGGCAGCCAACTACTACGTTGCAAGTTTTAGTAAAACAGAAGTTACCAACTCTTGACTTGCTGCCAGGTCATTTCTTGCCAGTGCCATAGCTGCCAGCCGCATGTAAGCGTCCACATACTGAGGATGCTGATTTCACCACATAAAGGGATTAATGTCTGTTCAGATACAATGTTCGTTCCACATGAATGGCAAAGACAAAGCTCAAACAGGACCCAACGTTTGATTACCATCAAACAACAGGTCCAAACTCAAGCGGGGACATTCAGATGAAAACAAAACGAGCATCCTTTCAATGATAATTCGATTCAGGCTTCCAGTTACGGAAAACAACGTGCAGTGTCTACATACGTAGTGCAACAAATACTTCGATCATCCCAGATTTCAACAGGTTTGAAACGCAAAGAACCTTGTATAAGATGAGTTGATACAAAATAACTGCCTTTTGAGTCTCATGTTGCTGCTCATGTAGTCTCGCTAAATTGAAAAGAACAGTCACTTTCTCCGCAGGCACTTCCAAGGACAGGCCCTCTTCCTCCAGCTGCTCAAACTGAGGGTTCTCAGCAGTTATGCTGATTGGTAGCCCACCTTCGCGCCCAAGTGAGAGAGCTCTCCCATCGCTGAACTCAATCCAGATGCCCTCACCCAAGGCCTCCCTGTAAGCTTGCAGAGCAGCCTGGATCACAACCATCCAACACCCGTATCCAACACCCGTACATGAAGTCACTTACAAACGGACTGACAAGTATCTAGCCTCTACTTAACCCCCGACGTAGGATGTTGTTCTTAATGATACCAAATCTTCTCCTTCACAAAAGGAGTTGAGGGGAAGGGGCAACACAGTTTACATAATTATTTCTAGCGGTAACAGGCAATGTAACTCGGCGCTATGGCTTGTGGACGAATTTCATGCGAGCCAGCCTTGTGGAAAGTGCAATGTACAGTTATGTGCAATCATAGTGGGCGATGGTGATCCACTCTTACTGCGACGAATCTGGTCTGTTTCTTGTAAGAGAGAAAGTACAAAATTCCGTCGTGACCGTCACACATAGCACTCCAACTGAATCAGCCTTCTGCGGTCACTACGAGAAACTTCCCTCTCACGATACCAGAAAAAAAAGCCATCTTACCTCCATTTCGTTACGTTCGAAGTGAAGGACACCAATATTGTTCAAGAGACCAAACGGAATAGGTTCCTCGCTTTTAGTAAGAAGAGTGTGTGCCTGCCATATCTCACAAAAATGTTAACTCTCCTACAAGAACAAGTAATGAGATGTGCTGCAAGTTCACTCTCCCAGGCTTCGAGAGAGAAGATTGTATCAGACTGATTGAAAGTTGCCTGATTCATACTTGATATCAACTAGCAGGCGCCCAGAGCAAGTGTTTTATACAGCGACTACCTAGACAGAAAGTTGCCTGATTCATACTTGAATATCAACTAGCAGGCGCCCAGAGCAAGTGTTTTATACAGCGACTACCTAGACAGACAGCATTTTTCCTGATTAAGTTGAACCCCACACTCTGGCTACGCCAGAATTTCATCCTCTTTCCCTATAGTTGCATATTACTCACTCTAGAGATGCGGCGTTGACAGCGCAAGACGGCATGAAAGACAACATCTTAAACAAACAACTCACAGTTTTGAAAGCTTCCAAAGCTTGTCCAAAATCGGTGGAAACCAGAAGTTCACCCAACTCCACCCAAGCCTGCAGAAAGATGTAAAATTACATAAACAGATTAGAAAACATCGGCGCTAACCAGCATGAAACATTACAACATAAGAAAGTTGTCAGACCCACAAAGAAGAGAAGAGTCAGGGTAGAAATTAACACAATGTTTCAGTCATCTTGACCACTGACTACAAACCTTCCAAGCTTATCCGCAACTCATACAAATCTGACCAGCCCAACCCTTCCTCCGGTCACAGGTCACCTTCTTGTTATGGGGAAACAAAGTTTTCGTGACTCAAATACGCTGCGACTTCTTCAGTGTCTGAGAAAAAGGGTAACTGTGATAAACTTACATCAACATCACGAGGATTTTGCTTGGTTGCCTTCTTGAAATTCTCCAGGGCTTTGTCGGTGCGGCCCTGCTGTACATAAATAATTCCTATAGCCTGCAAACAGATATCCGTTTGTTGGTAATGTTGGTGGCGAAAAGGCGAAATAAAATCAAAGACAAGGGTGGCGCAGCAACCCGTACAGATTGCAGCAAAAGACAGTTTGCTGCACAATCGACTTGAAGAAATCTTATGACAGTTTGGTCCTGCTTCCGTCTAACACATACCTTCAGAGTTTCACAATTCTCTGGGTGTATCTCCAAAACCTTCTCGAAATGAGTCAAAGAAGTCTTTAAGTCGCCAAGCTTTAAGTGCACCTGCCCCAAGCCTGTTATACAATGAGAACTTCGGAATAAGACTGGAAACAGCAATACTAAGGGTCCAGCATTTTTAAGCTTGAGTACATCATTGCATGCCGTAGCCCTTCGACCATAAACCCCGCACCCTGGCCGGACGGTGCTAAGCTTGAGAAGTACTGTACAATATTCCGATAAAACCCCGCGCTTGTAACAAAGAATATGCCACGTGGAGAGCAACCATTCAGCTTCTTATCATCGCGTCCCAGTCCTGATTATCCAGTTGGAATACAAGTACGACAGGTGATGGAACCAACCGTAATACGGCAAAATGAACTCTCGTGCATCTTTGAGTTCCTTGATTGATGCTCTGTAGTACACTGCCCCATTGGTATAATCACCCTGCATACAATATCCGCTAGTCAAGTTTACCAACAGCAGTACCAAGAAGTAGGTACAACAGTACTGATTGATTCATCATCGGTTGATTGAGAGTGAACTTCATCCGTTCTCAGCACCAGATACGACGAAATGTCTGAAAAAAGCAGCAGGCAAGTACACCGCGCGATTTCTAGACCAGCGAAGAACCTCGCTAGTATTACCCATACCACATAAATCTATAGAAGAGACTTCAGGGATAGCAAGACGACACAGGGTAGCGGTGTTGCCCGGGGATCTAACTCTCACAGTACCAAATACGAAACTCAAGAGAGAGGTAACACTTAATGAGAAAAGTCTCCGTACCATGAACTCCTGAGAAGGTGGACGGCAGCAATCACAGAGGAACAACGTAACAACTGTAGCCATTAACTGTATCTAAGCCCTTCCAAGAACTGACCTTAGTGTGATATGATCGCGCAAGGTTGTAGTAGGAAACTGATTTGATTTTGGAGTGATCAGTAGCAGCAAGGGCAGCATCCATGAGTTGCTCCACAATATAATGCTGACCCGTGAAGAAGAAGTGGTTTGCCAGATGATTAAGTGCCATGGCACAATAAGGGTAGATGTCATAGGCTGCCTTCATGCCCTCCAGACCTTCCCGAACACCATCGGCTGCCAACGTCGAACAACAGTCAAACTACAATGATATACGAAATCACCTACCCCTTGATTCACTTCCCGGCTACACAGATAACTTCTTGTAATACAGCTATGGAGGTCGTCTGCACTCTACCGCATTCTGCAAACAGGGATACTGAAGAAGGGATACTTCAGATATTCTTGAAGAAATCAAAGCGTACGTTCATTGGTGTTTATGTTCATCACACCCAATGCCACCAATGCTTCTACGTTCTCAGGATCGAGCTGCATCACGACGACCAGCATGTTTTAGAGAAAGTGCCTGCTCAAAGAATCTCTACCAACGGACAGATGACATGCCTCTGGGCCGTGAGGGTCCTAGAGCACTTCTTCCCTACCAAACAGACATTGTAAAACATACCGATTATATCCAAGTCCGGGAAACCTACAGCTAAGAGCGATAGAATTCTTTTAAGTCTTTGACCAGATACAACAAAACCGGAAAAACGCAACATGACCTTACAATGACGTAGAGTAAATGGTCTGATTTGCAACTTAAAAGCAGCTGTACACAAACTTTAGTTCGAGAAATACCTGAAGTACACGTTCAAAAGCTTGTCTTGCCTTCTTCACCTGACCAAGACGATATCGACAGAGTCCTAAACCAAGCCTGACTGAAGCTGGGCACCTTGGATGAACTTGCAAAGCTCGCTGAAACAAGACGTCCGTGTAAAGAACCGTTGACCAGTGTCAACAAGCAAAGAATGTTATGTAAGTATCGATGCAATCAATTTTATTTTTTTCTAAGTAGAGCGAGCGAAGGATGTGTGAAACTGACATGGCTCGTTTAGTCTTACAGAATATGGCAGCTAAGGAGCAAGGACCACGCTCAAAGACAGAGGTAACATCCAGTAGAGTATTATCCTTCAGATATTCCCAGAATCCCGGAAGATTAGTAGGAAAAGTGATCACACGAAGTTGAGGACTTCTCCAACTCAGCAGGGCCTTGTCGGTACAGAAGGTTCCTTTTTACTTGTTCAGTTCCTTTCTGTTCAGTTCCGGCAACATCAGAAGGATAATACTATATCAATCATGATCAATCAGAAGGATATACGTATAATTCAGTGCACAAAGGTCACTGACGCCGCTCTAGGTAATGAGTAGGTAAACACTCAAGAACCTAACTACCAACAAGTCTTTTAGTTTTTCTCTTATAGTCTTATAGTGTATGTTGGTACATAAGCATAGCAGAACGACCACGCACACACACACACACACACTTAAGGTAGCTCCCAAAACCCAGAGACGTTTAGTCTTATATCTTGGTACACGGATAAAGCAATTTCCGGAGAAAGTAAAACTTCCCCCGCACACTTAGGTAACCCCCAAATATTTTTGAGCCCAGGGAAGTACAAGCTGATCAAACAGAGGGACGTTTAGTCTGAGTATAGCTCATGTGTCGCATATTTGATGGTAAACAACGACTTATTCCAAACTATATGGGAAAAGAGGAGCATCTACTCAGCTATGAACCAATTAGAGTAACTTCGAGTGAATCACTCTGCCCAATAGTGGATTACACAGGATCAAGCAAGTACCTTGTACAAGTTGAGTGCCTCTTGATATCGGCCTCGATTGAACTGAACACAAGCCTGCACAACAACAGGGCGGGTTGACATTTGTGAAAATGGACTTCAAATGATCTGTACAACTGAGTTTGTACAGTAAAGCCCTTGCTTCATGACTGTCGCAAGGATCCCAAGCCTTTTCAGTCCCGAGTGGAAACAACGGCACTCCTCCATATTACAAACCTGCCCAAGTACTGCTGGGACATTGTCGGGCTGTCCATCCAGGACAATTTTGAAGACCTCGTAGGACTGGTCCAGATCGCCCTTGGCAAGTAGCAACTGCCCTGAGAATCAAAATTTGTATGTCAGAGTACGTTACCGCAACGTGCTTATATATTACTACGGAGTTTCACCCCCCACAGATCGCTGCAAGAGACGGAGCTTGTCCATTTGCGCATTTAGCCATGAGAACAAATAAAAACACCTTAGAGATCAGCATGAGTTATACCTTTTCCAACCCATGTAGTGGGTTCATCTTGGTCAATCCTGGATGCCCTATTATAGAACTGTGTTGCGCTGATAAAATGTTCATCTTTCTCCCGTTGCTTCTGCTCCACTTTGCCCAAATTGGTATAATAAGCTCCCAAGGCATTGAGTATTGCAATTCGGTCGTACTTGACCTCACTATAGTACTCATCAATCTCTGCAAGGAGAAGCAATCAAATGGGAGATATGAACGTTCTGTATGCAGTAATTTCCTTAACTCGTAAAGTGGATAAACAGAAGGACCTCTCTATTCCCGTACACACACAGATGCGTTATTTCTTTCCTTGGTTAAAAAATATGCTGGCTACCAGAAGAGCCAAAACTTACCTGGACTCGAACCCTCCCGCAGAATTAGAAGAAACTCATTTATTTTGCCTTGCTTGAAATACTCTCTCTGCAGATACAAATAGCAACGTGGATCAATAATTATAGTCCCACAACAAGTAAAGGCAGAATAGTATTTAAGGCCCAGATTCACCGTACTCTAAACTGTGTCCGGCATTCCAATCGTTGCCCTACGCCGAAGAAGGTTGTCTTTTGTCAAACAACGGCGATTTGGCTGAACTAAAAAGGGTGCCCAACATTCAACATTTTCAGTCTCGACGGATCGCTTATGAGCGGCCTCTATACTTCCCACTCCAGCTGCAGATCGCAGATACAAATTCCACCATGCAAGCAGAAGTCAAGGTGGACAGAAGTTGAACCTCCTGCTGACAATTAAAGAGTCCACGATATTGACATGATCAAAAATTTAAAAATCAAAGAGGCTGTGAAAGAAGGATGTAAGGTACCGCGAAAGTAAGCCATAGATTAAGAGGGGCTTGCTCTGCCTTCAGAATGTCTAAAATATCTGTGGCATCTCGCGGAAGCTGGTCCAATGCGACCCGCACCTCCTCGGACGAATTCTGCACTGGAATGTACACGAAGGCCATTTAACCCTTAGGTGATGGCCTCCTGTCTCTTCTTTCTCTAATCCAGTGTTTCTGCGTATGTTCGCCTGGATGAAGGCTACGTTAGGGTAACCTAGGTCCTTTTACCTCCTCGGATGAAGGCTCACTAATCCTAGAACTATCTGCAGAGTTCCCGGGGTTCCGAACAAGTCGTACGGCATACGCTCTTGCCCTGTTTCATCAAGTCATGGTCTCCCTGCAATCAACCGGTAACCCTTTCGACCCACATTATCTTCGAGCGTGTTTCCGCATCTTGAAAAGCTGTCACTGGAAAAATACACTTCGTGGCGTTAAACACACACCCTCGTCGTCTTCCTTCAAGTGTACAGACCTCCATCTCACTGCCTACCAGCTGAGTCAACCGTTTTCTTCTCATTGAAATACTGCAAATGTCTTTACTTTCTCATAACTCCGCTGACTCATGCTCTGAAATCCTCGACATGTCGGCTCTTTCTACCCACTTTAACACACTGTAGCGTTCGAAGAGAACAAGGGTTCAGGGTTTTGAGAAATCATCCAGCGTGATCGCACTCGTCCGCGTCCCTTCACCTACAAGCAGAAAATCGACACGATTCGACGCCTTCGTCGACCTGTCAAACAGTGTCGGCGGGAGACACAAAAGTGTGCACTAGCGCACGTTCTCTCTGAACGATGGGTTCAAAATTTCACCTCGTCTGATGTGTTTCCATTCACGTTGCGGGTGTCTGACCCCGAGAGTTGCCAACATGCCAGAATTACGTAAGCGCGCACTCTCTCTGCCACATGTCGCAAGCGTATCACCGTAGCCATCATCATTCGAAGCTACGGTAGTTCATGTCAAACGTCAACACTTGACCCCGAGCTTTAGCACGCATGTGCAGGACTTCGATTAAAATTCGACTAGTTATGACTCGACTGGAATGCTGAGTAGTAGAGTTAGAGAACGGCCAGAGATTGCTTAGAATTAATTCTTAGTAGAGGTAGGGAACGGCCAGAGATTGCTTCTTGGACTTCTTGTTTTCTTTGGAGCATAAAGAAGAAAGAAGAGGTATGAAGAACCGATATGTCAAAATATATTTCCTGTTTTCTGAATATAGACCTAGAAACTACCGTGTGGAATATATTAGGATCTGCTGATATGTTTTGAGGGGATAATCCAAGACTATGTGAGTGCGTACGTGCGTGAGGAAGACTAAAATTCCTCCTCACTCCTTTGCCAATTTCCTCCAACTAGAATATTCTTACTGCTAGCACTGGATTAGACAAAGTTATTTTAGTTTGCTCATTCATTCAATATCCTTCCCCACGGCCTTGTACAGTGAATTTCATTTTCTCTTATAGGAAAACGTGTAAATGTTATAAAAATTTATTTTTTTTAAGTTATTATAAAAAGTTAAATTAACTCGTAAATATTAAATATTACTCTCGGAGTAGCCAACTCGTCTGGAGAAAACTCATAAGTGAAAGGCGGGCTGCTGCGCTCTTGGGGATATATGTCCGAAACAGTAACTGTAAAATAGCATCATTTATCTGGAACATTAAATAATGTCCTAACCTTTCTCACCGAAAAGGTTAGGACGTTATTTCGTGTACACCCATGTACACTGAAGTGTACATGGGTGAATAAGCAGGGACCAAGGTGGAAGAGGTAGCATGCTCGTGAATTTATAGTTGATTTATCCTTTCATCGAGAAGGCTTAGCAAAAAAATCAGGTTCTGATTAAAAATAAAATTTATTTGGTAATTCGATTTTGGATGTGATAATTCTAGAAGCGCGTTTCAGCATATTATCTTTATGGGTTATGTCCGGAAAATCTACTGCTCTGCAGTCTGATAATTAATATTTATCATTAGTTTTAGTATAATAATACTGAATATTGAATTCATTTATAAGTATTAATTTATCATATTACCTTATGTAGAATTTTCATCTAACAGTTATACATTTTCTGATGATAACGCACCACAACAGAGATTTTTCCCTTATATAGACAAGTCTCACCTGACTTGGCTTTTCCACCATGACCTGAGTTGATCACCAGTCTATCAACCTTGCTTATTCACCTTTTTCAGCTTAATTTATTACTTAATGTATTTATGAATGAATGGTTTAGTTCAGTGAGCTCCCCCACTTGTACCCTCTGAAGCGCATAGTCCTGCACTCCACTTATGGGTGTTTTATTAATGTTTTCATTGTTCTTGAAATAACTAATATTTAAATTTAAATTTTTATTAAATTTAATCTAGAATATTCATATAATCTATTTAATATTTTAATAAGACAAAGAGAGCAAAAAATACCGAAGTTGATCGAGAATGCTTATTGGTTTATCTGTTTGTTGTGAACTAACACTGCATCCACTGAAAAGTATAGTTTCATGTTTCTACATAAACAGAAATATGTGCTGGAACATGCTATTCCAGAACATAGCCTTAGAAAAGACTTGCCAGCAGTATTAATAGTTCGGTATGGACTCAACATACCTTGCTTTTCTGCCATGCAACAAGCTGATGATAGGTTTGATACATTATAGATAACTTTAATTAAGAAGTTTTGGAAGCGAGAAAAAAGACATCCACTATCTGCCGAGTCCTTCGCACCTAAAAGAATCAAAGCCATGTTCTTTCGATAAAGCTTGTCTATCCTGCATCACAAAAAAAACTAAAATTATCTAAAACTTGTGCTAACATTCCAGTGGCAGAAAAATGCTGAGCAATTTTCTCCTTCGTAATCTAAGCTTCCTATCTTCGTTGGGGATGTTTATTCATCATTCACAGTTTCTTTCATGTTCCCTTGCTTGTCCTTTCCTTACCTATGGTTAAAAGTTAACATTGCGTGTTATTCATCTTTACTTAGGTACATATATTCACCCTTCTCAAGTTAGGATACTCTGCTGGGATGAATTATTTTCATGTTGGGATGGATTATTTTTTGTCTGGCCCAATGACCGTGCTCTCTAGGTCATATTGATTTTACTGTGGACCTCTTTCACGGTGCGGATCCAGTGGATTTTCTGATATATATTTTGATAATGTAGAAAATAGTTGATGTGGATATTTGATGGGCATGCATTTGACTGTAGCTTCAATCGTTGTTTGCACAAACGATGATGATCATTAATAGAATCTCTTTGATAGTCACTGCTGTAATATTTACAAGATCCGTCAAGAAGCAATTAGATTTATTCTTCTACTCTTATCTTAGATGACCCAGATTTGAACTCTCGACGTTAGATTTTCAAACCAAGACAATGATCATTGAAGTAACTTTAGTATGTACAAAATTAATCTATGGTTGTCTAATATCTTGGCCAGCAATGCATCGGACCTCTCATTTCTCACGTAAGGGACGCTTCTGCGTAAGAAATAATCAGTACAGTTTCATGTAAATATAGTCAATTCTGGCAAGTGAAAAAAGTCAGTTGACCATGAACCAAGATGACCAATGAATGAGAATTCAGAATATATCATCCTCACAAACCGGTTGTCTTTTTCCGTGCCTTGGGCAACTATACACTTTGGATGTATATTCATCTCTTCCATCTTCGAAGGAACAGGCAAGCATCCTCAATTTATTATCTAATCTTTCTGTCTGAAAAGATTAGATAATTTAGGTCCATACTAATTTATAATATATGATATCGGGTTCTCTCAGTTATACTTCAGGCAGCGTGTGTGTGCACTCTTGGTGTATAGGTTATGTTTGCATTTGCTCACGATTCTTGAAAGTTTATCACTTGATATTTATACTAAATTATATATATATATATATATAACAGAAAGAAACATAGTCTAGTCTCCCAGAGTATATTCCATATCGGAATATCGGAATATCATTTGTTCGTTTCTATTTTGAATTTTTCCACCTCGTTTGGAATACCTTTTTTCAGCGTGTAAAAGTTTAACTTCCTTGCATATTATTCACCTCTCTATCTTATGATGAAAGAGCAATTTCAAATATGCAAAGATTTTAGTTATTATTGAATCCATCCATTGAGAAGGGGTTAGGTAATAAATTAAACAACAAAAGAATGTGATTGGTTGGAGATCAGTCCGTGGATCTATGTAGTTTCGGGAGCGTTTTGTTTAACACTCCCCTTATTGGTTTTCTCGGATCGTTCTGCATCTCCAGGCTAGCTATCACTAAACGTTTAGAAATACTTTGATTTTTTTGTCAGCTTGGTACAGTTATCACTTAACACTTACATGCTTTTGCGATAAGTTTTGAGAAGTTGATCTTGCACGGATATTTTGGATCCCCTCGTGATGTAAGTAAGCTATAACATAAGTATCACTTTGAAAACAAATTATCTGCTAGGAAGTAGGTTTGGTTGCAAAATATATATTCAGACTGAGTCTCTTTGAACTTCCTCAGTCCCTGTTTACAATTTAATTTAATATGTATCCCAAGCAATTAATTAGCATTCCAAGCGTCTAGGAGAACGTGACCAGGGAAGATGGCCAGCAAGGTATGAGGAAAATCTGCGAACTGGATTGATTCGAAGTGAGTTGAGTGAAGGGAGTCATGTATGATAAAAGACTGAACAGAATGTATGTGATAAGATTCTATCTGATGAGAAAATAAATACTATCAAAGTAAGTAATGAGAAAAATAATTTCGGAAATAGGTGTCCAAGTTTTATATTGCTTAATTATACAAATTAATTTAGTATTTTATGATTATAATAAAATATAAGTTGTCTTTATAGTTTAATTTGTTTCGCATCAACCATGTTTTCACAAAAGCATAAGTCAAGGATACAAAATGAACCACTTTTTGCTATATATATAGTAAATTTGACAAAATAATGTTATTAATTAATTTATTTATTTATATATTTATTTATTATCAAAATCTTCCAAGAACAAAAATTTATTCATAAATTTAAGACATACATATCCTCCTCCATCTGAGGGTGGAGTGGGTGATATTATATGTTCACATAGGCATGCATAATATTTCACCGGTATGGTGATCACTCTTATTTCTATCTTGGTATACCCGATGCAAAACCTCGTTCTAGTTCTTTGGAACGCATTGTAGTCCCTTCCAGCACTGACAGGTGTATTGCCCCTGATGAGGTAGCGATGCCTTGGTCTAATTTGACTATATGCTGGAATCTCCGCAAGGACAATCAGCAGGGAACGAACCATGACGGTCCCCCCTCAGATTGTAGAGTGCCACAATTGTAGAATGCAACTCACAAGTAGATAAATTCGATTCGATTTACATCTAACAAGCATGGTTACCTGATCCCACATGATGCTGTCATAGCAGATCTTTAGACCGTCACTAATGCAAAATGGAAATCGCTTTCCTGAATCTCTAGAACAATTAATAAGTATTCTTTTAAGAACCCTATTTACCATAATGGCAGATCTTGAAAAATTGAGTATGTCCATACACTTTTATATTTAGTTCTTTTTGGTGTTCCTTGAAATAAGGGGAATCAAATAAAACGGAAATTTGGTAAACTTTAAAATATCCTTTAATTCGACGATAACTTAAAGTATAATAATAAAATCTGTCATTTTTGTAGATTATATCCAATATATCTATGGATAGTATTAGATCGTATCACTGATATAAAATGTGATCACCAAGGCGACCACCGCAGATTTTGATGAAAAGATTCACATATTAACCTGGAATTTCCATTTTATCCTAGTCTCACACTAAACTAAACATATGAAAATAGATTCGAGAAAGATTAAATTAATACTGATGTAATAATATTATAAGAAAGTAAGTTCGACTTCTTGTTGGCTTCGGTGATAGCATCCGGTGGCTTATCGGTGATCAGGTGATAACCGGGTCGCACTTTCTGTTCAGGACCGGCATGGCTATTACACATACGTCAGGAACAGCTTCCTGAGGAATGAAACTCTCGACCAATGCTCGGGGAGTTACTGTTTTTAGAGTAGTGACTTCCGGTACTTTTATCAAAAATTTCCGGTGTTGGATCAAATCTGTCGGAAATTTTCCGACGGAAAAATTTACTTTTTTAGTGTAGATTTGGTAAAGTTTCCGACAATTGCCGATATGCTTTGCATTCTACCGGAAATTTTCCATTTTTCACCAAAAAACTCCCCTAGCACTGCTCTCGACCGAACACTAACTTCTGTCGCCCTGAGGTCATGATCAGTCGCAGGGTGCAGGTGGTGACTGACTCAGTCAAACTGCAAATTCTCTCAGTTAGAAGACCAAGTTAACTGGTACGGGACAGGCCGAATGAGGACAAGAAGGAAAGAGAGGAATTTTACTACTCCTCCCAATGCTCGGTCAGATCAAGCATCCCTCGGCCGGCAGAATTGAGAATTTTCCAGAAGATAAGAATTATCGGATTTCATTATCGATTATAAACAGGTATTTGTTTGATTTTGAACAAGAAAAAATGTATATCATCTAAATTTACACTGAGTTATATTCAAATGATCAGATAAGTCCAAGTACCTAGGACATCTACTATATGGTATTACCAAGATAATTAGAAACAAAGTGATGTAAACGATGAAAATACTATAACATCTCTCATAATTGCAAAAATTGTCTGGATATATCTTTTATTCGCAAACTAACCGGAAAGGGTTTGAAAAGTTCGGATAATAATCCTCTTGTGTTAATTTGGGTCAACTTCTTAACCGACACAAGAAGTTATACTTTCGGATTTTAGCAGATTTGTATTCAAACAAATAAGAAATGAGTACATAAGGATCGAAAGTCCCGGTTGTTGTAAGTGGTAAATTTTGTAAACACTCGGATATTTTCCGAAAACCAGAAAAAATCTGTCCGAGCACTGACTTCTCCGAGCGTAAACCAATACGTAAGGATATCGTGGTTTGTCCACCACCTTCCCTCTTCTTTCACACACGTCAGCGGGTAATTTCGTACAGGAAACGAAGATTGGTGTCTCCAAGGGAGCTGACGGAGAAAGTCTTGACCCACAAAACAGGAAGAAAAACATCGAGCTGTAAGGCAATACTGTGCATGCACGTGAGAGATATGTGTCGTAAAGTTTCATTAACGTGAATAAATAGCGGAGGATCTATGAGCCTGCAGTCCTCAAACTTTACACCATCCTCCTGACGTGTATACGGTATATCCCAAGGACCGAGCTACGGGGATAATTTTGACTCTGGAACCATAGCTAGGACCAAACGATCTCTTAGCTACTGACATGAACCACCACTTCCAGAAACCTTCTACTGTACTTGATTTGGGGAGTCCTGTTCCGGTGGAGATCTGGAATTGAGGCTCTGATAGCCGTCCAGACAGAAATAATCTGGGTGTTCGGAACCAGTGGCCAGTGAGCACAAATCGAGTCCACTAACTGTACATGTGGAGTCGCTACATAGAACTTACGTCTTGAACTGGTAAGTACTTTACATGCATGGTTTGCGCTTGTGGATTGCTGCTTCGAGCTCGAGCAATTCTGAGCTTCCCTTGAGGATCTACAACAGAATACCTCATGGTTCTGTATTAAGTGCGACAATATCACTTTGCTGGCTACAACTTTTGTGACGCAAACGATATCCCTCTAGCAGGAAGGAACACTATTGACCAGTGTTTGTGCTTAGTGGTTTTGTTGATTCACTTTCTGCTCAAGACAAGGACTAGTTGCCTACCGCTTGTAATAGTACTCTCCACGAGAGTCCTGTTGTTGAATTCTTCAGTAAGAGCTTCTTTGTATCTCTGCACGAAAAGTTTTGTGGTCAGCTTTCCGAAATGATCTTCACAGAGATTGCCGGCAGCGCCTGTCATCACGGAAGTAATCCTTTGCGCAGCTTCTTCCGCACCAGAAGCTGGATTGAAGAATAAGGAGCTTGAGAGTGCACTAGCACAAACATCTCGTTTTACAACCGTAAACAAAGAAGTGAAGCTTGACAGAACTTTGTTAACTTCACTCAAAGTTCTGAAGTACACGTAGGTATTATGAGCGTCCCTCAGTTCTGGCTCCACAAGGCCCTGCTCCGGCCCAGAATGCAAATGTCAGTGCACATGTAGAAGTGAGTGCCATGATCAGAGAAGTTAACCAGACTCAGCAAACATCTCGACCTTTAAGTTAAATCCCGGCTTCCGGTGCGAAATTCCTCACAGAAAATCAGGCTTAAACTCTTCAGAAGCTGGAACACAAAGGAACACCATCGTCTGATCTGTAGTACCCGGAGAAATCGAAGCGTCTTCCGCAAACCGCAGACATTTGACATGAACAAAAGAAGAATTATAGAGCTTGACCCAGATAATGCTACTCAAAATGCCTCATTTACACTAAGTTAAACAAGGTCGACATGACTAGGCCTTGCCTAGGAATCCCACAAGTTTACGAGGAGAGTGCACTTCCGGAACTCATGTGCCCTGGGGAATGTTGAGTACCTCCAAGACGAGATCATTCCAAATCTTCTCCTGTAATTCGAATATTGGCCCCATTCTGTAAGGGAAATAGCTCTCACGGATACCAAAAACCAAAAGCATCGATCCGCCTCTGGCTAGTTCGACTGCTCTGGCTGCGAGGAAAGAACTCAAGTCTTGCTCTGCTTGCTCTGCGTACGCGTCAACAGTTGAAATGCTGGAGAGGTGTAATTCTGTGTGGCCGCCGTTATAAGCTTGTGACTTCTTGTCGAAGACTGCTTCAGGGATCTGTGAAAGCTAAAACATTGGAGTATTAGCTGATAGACGTCAGCATGTTGACATGCACTCATCCTTATGTGGCCATCATCGCTAGGTACCCTTCCAGAACCGTGTGTACGATAAGCTGGATAACAGAACCCATCTCAACGAACCGAAAGGCGAAATATCACAGCACTTTAGAATTTGGTTTCTCTACCTCTCGTATATATGTAGATCACGTTTCTAGATTAACTGAAAGTTATATCAATCTTAGCAGGAGGGTGGAACAGGTGGGACCTTGGAGAGCCAGTGAAGCGCAAATGACGACATAGCGAAGTGGATGCTTGACACGGGGAAGAGACGGCCATAGAATGATCCGGGAACACCTGCGGTGTAGTAAGGAACAGCTTCAGCTTTACCACCCGAGGAAGGCACTGACTTCTTTTCTGAACTGAGAAGCCGAAACAAGTTGTTGAAATCGGTTCCAGGTAAATCTTGGAAATATGCTTGAAATTCAGGTCCGGATCCTTCGGTCTCGATGAATCTTGCCTCCAATCGGTGGATGATGGTGTCGATATTTTTAATTGCGTTAGGACCGGACGAACAACCCAAGTCAGCCACAGCAATGACACCTCGTTGAGGAAGACTTACGCTGTCAATCACATCGAACATTTGTGGAAGTAAACGGCCCATAAAATCTCCCTGAGGGTGTGAGTTGCGCGCATAGCTATCCACTCCATCTCCTGCGTTCATGCGAAGTTGCTGTTTACACGTAGGAGCTTCTACCAATGACTCCATGGGGCTCATGATGGCTGTCATAACACGCTAGATGCCCACCCCCCTTCCTTCGACTTGATTAAGATGCAACTCCTGCTTGAAGTTGGCAGTCTTCTCGATTCTTAGAGCATATCGAACGAGTGCAAGTAAAACGGTAACGACGTATCCTGAAGCTGCGATACGTAGTGTGTTCCACTTCGAGCTGCAGGCTTTCGACAAAAATCTTCACACGCTCCATACACTCATTATGACCCTGGGTCAGAAAAATGCTGTCTCCCCTTCCAGATGACCATTTTTTATATCTCAGATCCAGGACTATGCAAGTGAGAATGAGTAGTCTACTCATGCGGCACTGCAAAGTTACTTTTTGTGAATCTGTTGGTTGAGCAGGAAGCATGATGTTTGGATGCAAGGGAGGGGTCATTCTCTAGGGGAACAATCGTATGTCTGAACAGTGGGAAGAAGGAAAACGACAAAGCAGGTTGAACACGTTGTTTTCATACAGTTTGAGTGATCAGGCTACTGAATTCTGGGAGCTTTGTGGATCTGTGAACTTTTAATAAGTACTGTTTGTTGACCTCTGCAAAATCCAGACTTTATATGTGAGAATTTAGTGGTTCAAATGGTTACATGCTGCGTGGACGTGAGGCGTACGGTGCAGAAGGCTCGTTCAAAGGGACGCTAGATCCGCTTACTTAGGAAAAGTTGACCTGGGTCGGACTGTGACCCAGGTCGGGTAGCAGGAAAGTAAAGTGAAGGGAAGGTACTTTCTAGCCATCCATATGACGCTGGAGTGCTGATACGGAAGGGCCAGCGCATGTGCACGCAGTTTAATCAGGAGAGTAGATTGGGGCGATTGCACTTTCTGCTAAGCAGTAACGTAAAGTGGGATTAGTTCTAAGCCACAGAAATTGGAGGCTAGAGCACTTTGTCCGTGTTAGGAAGAAATCATCCTGACTGGTCTGAGCGCCAGCTAGCTCAGAGGCAGGTTGGCTTGCACTCTGCTCCCATGCGTGAGTGTAAACATCAACCGGCCATCTCAAATTTCCGTCCCTTGAATTTGCAGTTGTGCGCTTTTCCCAAGTCCCAGATGGTCCAAACTCGGTGTACACCTGGACACAAGCTTCTACTCCAGCTGTCTACAATACTTGTCTGGGACATCAAAGGGCAGCTGCGGCCTTCCGGGTATCCAGTACTAATGATGCGTCAAGTCAAATTCAACTGTAGAGTCAGTGTAGACTCTGAGTTGTAACTGTATAAGTACTGCTGGACTGTTCGGGTGTTTTGCGTAAAATGTGATACTTGTGACGATCGATATCGCGAGGAGGCATTTGTCTCATCAAGAAGTAATTCTTATAATCAGTTCCTGCCGGCGCCGTACACGGTAGGTTGGATTGAAGGCGCTCGGACCACAAACAACTTCTTTCAGTTCGGCTCTTCCGGCTGCGAAATTCTAAGAGCACTATCTCATGCAAGCATCTCGCAGCTTGGTGAGACTTCACACATGTCCGAAAACATATATATGACAAGGCTGAGGAGTCTGCAGGGCCGGAATGCCTGCAGATGCATCAACTGGTGAGTGCACCATAGTTTGTGGAGTCTCTTCCCAAAGGCTAGGAGCCAATACTATAACTTTGCCCCTGATGGCTTCATGTGGCTCAACGTGGGAATGTAGTGTTCAGTCAGACACAGTTCCCCAAGTGCACCGAACCCCACCCATTCACCAAATTATTAGCGTGTCCCCCATACCACTGAAAGCTGAGCCGAGACCCAAAATCTTATGCATGCATGCGCAATCTTTCTGCACCAGATCGGTTTTGTCGGGCGTCTAGTTCGAGTGTGAGCCTGTAGACCCTTTCTTTCGGTTTGTTTGTCAGTGCAGCACTAGCGTGCAGTTCGCCAGATATTAACTGTGGCACCAGACTCAGTTTGTCCTTAGGCTAGACAAGAATGTCCAAGCTCCTGATAGTAGTGCACTATTATCAGGAGCTCGGACATTCTTGTGAGACGCAGATTGCGCATGCAATTCGTACCTCCCTCTCGGGTTGAATGTCGGCTTTTATAAACGGAACTACTATACAACTAGCTGGGACTGTTTCAAGGGCAAACGAAGATCAGTACAGAAGACTATCTAAACTGAAGTCAGCCAGACAAATCCTTATGGCCCACAACTACAAGGAGACATCGGAAGGCCTACCAGACGCGAGGCTACGTCAGATGAGTCAATCGAGGACTAATAATTAAGAGAATTTGGAAGACATGCAGGTTGTCCGGCAATAACCACAGGCTCTCTAACAGCTCCAAATCAAGCGCTGCACAAGCTAGTAGTCAGAAGATAGTCTGTGATGGCAAACTTTCCACCGGTTGGAATCCACCCTGCCAAAGGCCTTGCAGAAAAGATAAATTAAGTATGTATGATCATGAACCCTCTAGCTATGCCCTTTAATTACAGACTGGCAGGCATCGTATGCTCTCATCAGAGTTGAACAGACAAACAATCGCTTGGCACTGCAGAAGCCAAACTCTCGACAGTTCCCATTGCAAGTTTACCGCAGGTACAAAGTGGATCACCTTCTTTCTCGTGGCGCGTCAGTCATACAGCAATGAACATCTAAAGTATTGACTTATAAACCCGGTTGGAAGTCTCGTTCATGACAAGTGTCGAAACTCTTGGAAGGATCCTCTGAGGGCGTACAGTATCTCTGCAAATCGGCAGGTTGCAACTGGGCAGCAGATCAGTACTAGTTGAATCCTCGCCGAGCCTTAGTTCAAAAAAGCGGATACTATAGCTATGCAAGTCGTCAAGCTTACGACACGTACCCATATCTATTTGGGTATTTATATATCATCGCAAGATTCAAGGTACAATTGAAGTCGATTAGCATCCATATATATATGAGTCCCAAGCCGCGATTTCATACCTTTATGACCTGCTTCCGGCGCTACAACGTTGAACATTTTGACGCCTTAGATGTTCCGATCATCAGAAAACACGACGGTCAGCCTAAGTAGGCGGTCTAGCTTCACTGCACCTACAAGGTGACTGATCACATGAAACCGTTTCAGTTGTGCATGATAACAGCCTTTGCTTCAGGACTTTAACTATGATTTGAAATGGTTGTTATGGACCTCATCATGTGATACGTAAATTTCTATAGCAGGTCGGTGTCCTGACTGAAAATTTACGGACTCGCTGGTGATCCTACCATATCGGGACTTTTTGATTCGGATGGTGTCGAGACTTGTGTGGTTTACGTATGCGGTACCGGTGGTGGATATCCATGCCATTGGATATAACTGCTCTTAACTTCTTAAGTTCGTCACGAAGTTCGCATTACAGAGCAAATGGAGAATACCTACTACTTGCTTACCAGTGTGTCGAAATGTTTACTCCCAACTCCATATGACTGAGGAAAGCATCACCATAGTTAACTTTGATCCACCCCTGGATCAGGCTGTACTTCTTCTTCCCAGGATTAGCTACAGGAGAAAGGAGTATCAGTATTAGAACTTTGATACCTATATAGTGCGTGCATTTACATATAAATGTATATACATACGCATGAATATATATATAGATGATCTTTTGGAGAATCGTAATCCAAAAGAGTCAGTAATTTGCTGACTCCTTAAGTTCTTCTTCAGTACAGTCATTCACATGCTTTCCATACCTTATATTATAGATACCCGAGATCCTGAATCTTGGAGGTTAGAAGACTCCTGGTTGAAGTGGTTTGTAACGACTGGAGCCGCTTTACACAAATATAAGGACCTTTGCTGGAAACAAATAAGTAAACCCGATAGTTTTAGATGTCTCATGAAACTCATGCCATGGGGAGCTCAAGGATCTAACAACCATCTTCCTAGGCCTGGAGCGATCAGCCGTGAAAGGTGACTTCTGACGAAGCCCTATTTCTAGCGACAATTGTTCAAATTCTGGTCAGTATTCCAATCAAGTCATGGTCACAGCACGGTCACAACAGAAATGCGGTAATGGATTGAATGCGGTCTTAAGTCTATAGATTTTTACTACCGATAGCAGCTTTAACAGGAAAGAGGTCGAAAACAAGACATGAACTGAAGAGAATAGGCTAAGTGCGCTGAACTGAATAAGCACCTTCAGCTTTCAATCTATAGCTACAGCCATGCTTCAATCCTAACAAATTAGTTACCCGTGTAGGCTAGATTTCCACATCTCAAAGTGCCGTTAGTTACTGGACTAAGTTGTATTTAAGTATGTGCTCTCTGGCTGTCGTCTCAATCTAACGCACTCAAGGGCTTCGTCTTCGTATTCCTTCATGTGAAGCATGAAGACCGAGTGCATGCATGTAATTCCAGTTGTGCGCCCATCTCAAGATCATGCCACCAGCGCGTGCACTACCAAGCAATCAAACGTATTTTTCTCCTCACCGGAAAGGAAATTTGAGGTAGTACTACTCATCTACATTCAGGAGATGCTAAACGCCGGCCAATTGCAAAAGTGATATGCCTCAAGCAAGTACATGAACAAACAAGCCGGAAGAGGTTGAAACATGATACACTGGGAGAACTTTATGCTGGGATGAGCATAATCTCCAGTCTACATCTTTGCTTCTGGAGTATCGGACAGGAAATGAGTTAGTCTCCGAGCTCTATACTATACTCCGCAACCAGTAGCAGCTGTTCAACGTGTGTAACGCCTGCTGGCAAATTGTGGAGCGGTACGCCGAGCGTATTCGAATTCGAATTTTAACACCTGCACGAACGTGTAGAATCTGGAGCGGAAACAGGAAGTAAGGTACCATGTAACAATTCAAATAAGTCCGCGACATTCTCTATCTTTCTCAGCGGAGAAATTTGCTTTATCACACCCACAATAGGGTTTTTGTGCTTGATAACACCCCTATTAACAAGGTGTTGTTTGATCACACCCCTATTAACAAGGTGTTGTTTGATCACACCCCTGACTGGTTAATGACAGTATAAACAATCATTTTGCCATATCTTTTAATATTTTCACTACTTTCGACCATGATTGCATACCTCTGCCCTCTCAAATTTTTCCAACAATAAGTACATGTTAGACGACACATACTTAGGAAATTACTGTGTGTAATCTGACAAGTCAATGACAAGGTGATTGATTTTACACTCGATAGCCAGTCAAGGTATGATCAATCACAATAAACCTATTGTGGGTGTGGTAAAGCAAATTTCTGATCTCAATGATATAATCCGCAGTTATGAATGTCCTTCATACTCTTTTCCTTATTTTACTTTGATATTATAAGAATGTATTAGGCGAGAATGATCGAATCATCTGGTATATTAGGATGTGTCCAAGATAGAAAAAAAGATTTCCTTATTGCCGGAGGAATAAAGTCCCTAACTTTGTTATAGCTCTTGGACGAAAGTTCTATGGCTAGCTGTGTGTTGATATCGAATCTCACGCCCATGGCTTTTAGAGGGGCTTACAAAATTAACCAAAGAATTATGATACTTAGAAGTGGTTACTAAAAATAATATTTTTGGTCATCGATATGAATGCTCTATCTATAATTTTATACACCACACTGAAGTTTCATTACAGTGAAACGATTTTGAAATAAGAGGGAGCGATTGTTCGGTTTAGATGATAGACATGACATGACATCTATTTTTCTAGTTCTGAGAGGGATCTTGTTATCAAGAACGACAGATGTGAACCAGAAGTAGATAGATCAAAAAGTCACAATGATCCTAGTCTTTCTGATGAGAGAATAGTGCTCGTGGACATAGCTCGAGTCTTCTAAGAAGAGAAGATAGTGTTTGGATGCTTCGGACTATGATAAAATTATCAGTTATTTAGAAGATCACGAAAATTTTGCACCGTTACATAAAGAATCGGTAGGAAAACTAGAATAGTCGTAAGAAGATGTTTGATTAAAACCACTGTTTTCAACGTCATGGCATTAGATATTCCAGGACTAGACTGATTTCTTATAGCCATCGATGAAGAATTATAAAAATGTGTGGTTCGGTACATCGATGTATAAAAAGGAGCGAGAGTTAAAAATGTAGAAAGATCGATACTTCGAGGACACTCCAAGAAGAGAGAGCGAGTAGACAAGAAAAGTAAAATAAGAATGAGATGAGAGAGGCTTTGCCTCTCCATGTATATATAGTGAGGATGAGTACAAGGGAAATCCTAATGGTAGGTTAGCCCTCTAACTAATTGTGACTATCCTAACCATTCCGGCTAATGTTAGCCGTCGATCTACTAGAGCTTGGGACTATATCAAACACTCCCTTTCAAGCTGGATTTTACATCCTGTACTCCTAGACAATGTCTGAAAGCATCAAACTTATCTCTAGACAATGCTTTAGTGAAGATATCGACAACCTGATCTCCTGTGCTCACATAACTGAGCTCAATCTCTCTTGCTAGGACCTTCTCTCTAATGAAATGATAGTGCACCTCAATGTGCTTCGTCCTAGCATGGAAAATAAGATTACTAGCTAACTTCATGCTGTTAATGTTGTCCGTATATACAACAACAGGATCTGTACACTCCACACCAATATCATATAGCAGACATCGAAGTCAAATTGATTCACATGTTGCGTTCGTTGCTCCTCGGTACTCTGCTTCTGTGGATGACAAAACAACTGTGGGTTGCTTCTTAGAAGCCTAGCTTATAGCACTTTTTCAAGTCCAAAAGCATAACCTGACGTGGATCTTCTCTCGGCACTTCTTGCCCAATCAGCATCTGTGTAACCATGTAACAACAATGATCCACCGTATCGATAGTAAGTCCGTATTGCATCGAGAACTTCACGTAACGGAGGATTCGCTTGACAGCCTCAAAATGTGATCTCTGTGGTGACTGCATGAACTGATTGATCAGACCGACGGCATAGTTCAAGTTTGGTCTGATGATTGTCAAGTAGATAAGACTCCCAACCATCTGTCTGTACATGCGTGGATATCAAGTAACTCATTATCTTCTGCTCTTAGCTTTACCCTTTACTCTAATGACGTAGCAATGGGTTTGCATTCAAGCATACCAAATCTCTCAAGCATACTGAGAGCATACTGTTGCTGTACAAGCCAAACATCCTTCTCATCTCTAATGAACTTCACAACAAGGAAGTACTTGAGTTCTCTTACGTCCATCATCTCGAACTCGGATTTCAAGTGATCCTTAATCTGGAAATAAGCCCCTTAAAGTTACCAGTAATGATCAAGTCATCAACATAAATGGTGATTACAATAATCCGATCTCGTGTTCTTAACGAATACAAGATAGAGTCTGAACTACAAAGATGGAAACCAAGAGATTGCAAGTAAGAATTGATCTTTGTATACCATGCTCTTGGTGTCTGTTTCAGACCACAGAGAGCCTTTCGTAACTTATATACACGAGAAGGGAACTTAGGATCCTCCTCGCTAACGTTCTTCCAATCAGATGTCAGACCGTTATCTTTCATCGGATCTTCCAGCAGCAACTCCAACTCTCTTAGTAGCTCGTTGTTGGCTGACTATAAAAATAGCTCCACTTTGTCATTCTCAAGTGTGAGCTTCTCCATCCGGGATAGTTGAAGAAACTATCTTTCAAACTCCTGAAGTAGTTCGGTAACAACTAGATCCTTGTTTGGTTTGTTCACCCACTCCATCTACATCCTCCAAAGAGTATTCCTCCTTCAGCTGAAGAGAAAACTCTTCCCAGTTAGCTCCACGAACTTGAATGAGCCCCTTCACATGCTCCTGTAACTCCGAGACAACAGCGAGCTCAAACGTCCGTATTTCTACAAAATTCTCATAAAATTTCTACAGGTTTCCGCTGTTAATTAATACTTCCAGAGACGGTATGTAAAATCTACAATCACTGGACATACAGTATGACATCTCTTGAATCATCTGAACCTAACCCTGTAAATTTTGTTTTGGGAAAGTCATGCAGGCGAGGTGAAGAGGGTACAAACGTTTCGAATGTACCAAAGATTTTTCGTATTCTTTTGGATATTGGTGAAATGCCTGAATGCTGGATTGGAACTGATCTCGATGATACCGGCAACTGCTTTACTGTACTCGACTTGAGAAAGCATAGCAGTACTGCTGGACTCGTGCATTCTGGTCCTTTGCATATTGCGGAAAGGGCCTGCTAGCACAGTAACTAAAGTAGCTGCACTAAAGTGGAAAGGAGCAGCAAAATGTCTGGTCGCATTTGGAGGTACACGTATCGTACAGGACCTGACCATGGTTGAGATATAGTTGGGACAAATCCTGTTGTACACCAAGACAGCTCAGTAAGAAAAAACAACAACATAATAGTAGAGTTTTACCCAAGCCATAATCATATGCTGCTCCACAAAGACAAGGCTCTAAGAGCGAAAGTGAACACTATCATAGTATCATGTTCAGTTACAGGGGAATAAATTAATATCGAAATACCGAAATGTACGTGAAACAAAACTACAAACTATTTTTATTTCTTTTATTTCTTTTTTACTGGGTTTTTGTCCAAAGGGACCTTTAGCTATGCAGATACATTGCAGTATATACAAGTTGCTGCACAACAGGATTGCGGGGCTCTGCATTTGAGAAAGCCGAGAAAGTGAACATACTGCATGATACGTGAATAAATAACAAGAAATATATAGAAGTAAGTTAATACCTATAATTTATGACTATAACACTTCGTGATCGTAGGTTTATTTTCAACAAAGAGTTTAAAATGCGACTATAGTATATAACATTTCATTTAACATTCATATAACATTTCATTTCAACGAAGAAAAGTTTGCACATGTGACTATAAAAGATAGATTTAAGATAAAGAATATAGAGAACGGTAACCTTGACAATGTCGTTGAATATTATTATGTTTCATCAACAACCGGCAAGCAAGGTTTCGCGAACGAAAGTAACGCAAACAATTGCATTCTGGGAAAAAGATTTTGTTTGTTACCGTTTGAAATGCTATCTCGTTATAATCACATGTGTGCTTGTATGCAGTGTGATATTGATTATAAACAAGAGACATTTACAAGAAATGAGTCATCCCATGCAAGATGTGACTAGAACCAAGTTTAACTATAGCAGTAACTGAAAAATTGATATAAATTTACATCTTAATCCGGATCCAAAGAGATGTAAAGTTTGTTAGAAGCAACCACCGATGAGTTTCAACTGTTTCAACTATAGCTTTACCATAAAGTCCTTCCTCGCTCGTCATGGTGCTCTAGGAGACCACAAGAGTCCAGCAAAGCGTGAGCAAGAGAGTTGCCATGGTAGGAGCTAACTCGGTCCACCTCTCCCAACACAATACAGTAGAAAGGAAAAATCACATGGGGAAAGCGTCATCAGTATGTGCTGTCACCTTATGAGCCATGGCTCAACTCCGTACGACTGCCTTTATAAGACATCCCCATCGAGGACGATATCGTTCAGGTTGAAGAGGATGCCGATGTTACAATAAAAACATGTCGATTGTGATCACCTCTACACACGTCCGGTGTCTCCTGATAAAAGAAGTCAAGAACCTCAAGGGTGTGCTTTAGTGTGGCTAAGGTGACACAAGTCATTACTCACTACTTGCTACAAGAGGTAAAAGATGGTTCAGTGTTATACTCATAAGTTGTACGCATCTGTTAATAATAGGGGTGTCAAAGTTAGTAACCTTTTTGAAGATTTCATAGTCGCTAAGAGAGAGTTACGATTTCGGCAAGACTTTGTAAATGATTTTTACGGGTACTTCAAGAGGTACCCGTAGGAAAACACCTGCAAGTATTTCTTTTAACGACTATTCGTTAATTTGTTTAAATTTTTTTTTACAGTGAAATATTTACTACGCTGAATAATTATCTTGAGTGTCAAAAATATTAGTTGAAAAAGTTGTGAGGTTCAGTCACAAGCGTAATCTAGACTCAAGGCGCTTCCATACAAAGTTAACTTCTACTATATTACGGCTCATTTTTGCAGTTGAAGAATATTCCCCTTTCAACTTTGACACCCCTAATGATTTAGTAAGTGAAAGATATGATCATGTTGCACTCAGTCTGGCGGGTTGTATTCTGAAACCTTTTAGCCGGTGGAAGATCGATCGACATACACGTAATATGACAAACGAAAACGATTTTTGACAGGAAAGTTTTAACGCATTAAGAAGACACATTCTTTATGTCATTTCCTTTCAGTGGTAATAAGACACTGGTAATGGATATTTTTATTTCTGATTTTAGAAGTTCCCATCAAAATCAAAACCGAATTTAATGTAATAGTTACTGCCGTAAAACTTGAACAATCAAACATGACAAAACCCGCCAGTGAGTCAGAATAATTAACTTCAATGTTTCTTTGGGCTAGAAAATATTCAGTGATCCGTAAGTGGACTAGACACAGATGGATATTATACATTTTACACCAAATTTTCCAATAGTACCGTCAAGATTCAAAGAGATACGTGACTCTAATTCAGCGGGTCTGATAGCTAATTAAAACAATACACTTTTTCTTTAGCGATATACGAGGTTGACAATGTTAATAGTTGATTTAGAGGCATTCTGAGTCATACTAAATCATTATATGATGAAAGAAATTTTACTGGACTTACTACATATCGAATTTAAAATAATTACTAATTAATCAGTAATTAAAATATTTTCTCTTACATTGGACGCAATAAACGACTTAACGAGTCTGCTTCTGAATATATTAACCAAGATCACAGTGTCATGTAATTAACAATGTTTGTACATATGTATCAACAATCTTTGAGTACTTACTTTTTTATCATAACGCATTATTTTACCATCCATCTCGGATCGTCAAGCTGACACAGTTTATAGTACATATTCTATGGCTAGGTTATAGGTACTGTTTTATAGTTCCATAATGAATGTAACTGAATATCTTTAATCAAGCTCAATGAAAGATTAATGGACTAATGGTTAATCTTCTAAAATGATTGGTAAGTACTTAGTATTTCAAACTGTTGCAGATTTGAACTGCTGTTACATTTGATATATTAATACTTTTAAGTTAAACCCCCAGTGAGTGATAACACCAGAGAAAGGAATATTCCTTTTTCTCCCGTACCTTATGACATCTAGAGATAATACTCTCGGTATTTTGTTCCAAAAACCTACAAAACCTTTGTCTTTAACATTTATCGATAAGTACTCAACAGTTTGTTTTGAAATGAATTACAAATAAATTATAAAGGCTCTTTGATTTAATTCCTTACTCGAAAGATTCCGTTCTCACCAGGAAGTTTAATCAGCAAGAGCATTTTGGGTTTAACAGCTAGATATCTTTTTTCACATACAGCAAACTCGCAAGATGAGGTTTTGCTAGTTACTAGGACCATTTCAAGGGGCAGGGAGTTAGTAAGTTAAAAGTTGATATTAGCTAAAATAGTATTTCCTATTCTATAATACTAAAGCTTCTTCATGATAGTAAATGGGAAAGACTTTTCTTGTCAATAAATAAATACTCAATAGATATTAGTCCAAGGGAAAGTAACTTGTTTCAGAATGAAAATCAGACAGTCAGATACTTTTAAGGTACTCGGAAAGATTCTTGAAATATAAAGTCTCTCCTCTTTTGTACAGAAGAGAGTTTATGCACAATACAACATGTACAGCAGGGGATCAACTTGATAAATTATTATTCTATTTGATAAACCATAATTTATATATATTATTTTATAAATCATAATCTCTAAATATTAATTTTTGTAACACACCTGGGCCGTTCGAGAAGGTGAGAAATTTCTTATATTTTTATATTTATTTTCCTTTACGATGTACAAGCCACTAGAGCGATCGAGGTTTCTTAGCTCATGCTCGATTCCACCCCGGCGAGTGGGTAGGACTGAGAAGCCACTTCCTCCTTTGGCTTGTGCTGTACATAAAATGAAGCTATTATAAATATTTTCCTGGAGCAAATTTGTCATGTCCCATGAGTATTCTAGTTGAAACTTACAATATTTTCTGTGAAGGTCCGTGCGTCACACGGGCTCCCATGTCAAAGAACAAAAAAGGGAAGTACAAGAAGCATTCGATGTCTAAAACACTACTTAGAAGACACATAAGCATCGAGTCGGACTCTTCTCGTCTTCAGCTGTGAGTCAAACTGCTTCGAAATGGTCGAGATGACATATATTATCTACGCGACAAGCAACAGTCTCTTTACGCATCTGTAGCTCTGAATTCTAACAAAGTGCATGTGCACTACCAGTCTATCATGTCTTGCAGCAGTCCTTCTCGCCACACGTACTATATGTTCACCGTTTCAGTCCTATAGCATCTGCGCTGGTAGAAGACCCGCCTTAATTACAAGCCCAAGCTGAAAAATGAAAGTACCGGATCAGATGCATGCTGGATTTCATAAACCGCGGTGGAGACATGAATCTGCATGGCTCTTTCTTTTCCTTACACTGTTTCGGTAGTTGCCTTAGGAGACTACACTGTAAAAGAGAAAATGCACCGGGGTTTGCGAGTAGTCGTCAAGGTTATTGTTTCATTAACAAGCAAGTTGAATTGCGCATACTTCGTGATCGAATTCTACCTCGTTCTTGATATAGCCGCCTTCAGATTGACCGCATTTTGATATCTGCATCTGTTTCTCGTGCCCAGGTTCTATCTACGACACCTTTCGACTCAATTGTCATATCAGAGACGACTAAGGATCCAATCGCGTATAGTTTATCACGAGTAGTTTCTTATTGATTTATTAGTCTTTTTTGAATCCGAAGCAGATTTAGGATCGGAACCTTGGTCTAGGTTTTATGTGATTGAATAAACAGCCTTTTTATTTTATATTTATTGTAACAAAAAATGAACAGTAAAAAGACATGTTCAATACAGAAAACTAACCACTCATAAAAATATATAACTTTTTGTATTTATTTTTTATTTCAGGAAAAATCAACAGATAACGTAATAACGTCAACCCTAAACGTCAGAAGTCAGCATATAAATAAAACAACTCATAAAAAACCTTAAGAGGTGCCCAAGAAGACCTTCTACAGTTTGTTTGATTTCTAGAACTTTTTCATTCTCATTTAGTGAAAACCCAATAAATTGATATGTGCGATAGTAAATTTTATTATCGAACCTAGGTTCGGCGAAAAATCTAGAAAAAAAGAACTAAGTGCGGATAGGACCTAAGGCGATTGAACAGCAGCCTTGCGTGGTGGTAAGGAAGTGTCTCCTGATCATGAGGAGATGGACATATAGGGACACATGATCCTCGTAACTTCTGTAGAACCTTGTACAGGTTTATGTGGTGACCGGACGTTCGCAGTCTATGTCCGCAAATGTTCATCTCCTGAATAGCGTTGAGAACTTTTGAATCAGACCTTTTGCCGTCCTTGACTTAGTCGGTCATTTTTGACTTATATATTTTTTCTCATCTTTTCCGCTCTCATCTTGTGTCATTTGGACTTTCTTTCATCTCATCCTCACTCTAGACTTGTCTTTTCTTTTGGACTTATGTCTTTTTCACGTTTCCAGCAGCTGTCGAGCACTTTCCCAACCAGCTCCATCAAGGTATGTAGACGCAAAGTCGAAGCCTGAAAAGTCAGTACTGCTCAAGACTTTTGGTTTGTGTTTGTCGCAAAATGCTTTTTGTGGGGTGGTACAGTTAAAAGGAAACTAACAGTAAAATATACTATGTCGAGTTGATACGTGGACCTTTTGTCGGATTTGCTTAACGACATTACTGAACTTGGCAATGAAGTGACCTTCTCTTGTGGATATTCTAAGTTCGATACTCGATGTAACAACTTGAAGTGGTAATGTCGCCGTTCGTGGTTTATTTCTCATGTTAGTCTAAGGACTGGTTTTCCGTCAAGACTGAACAGACTGCTGGAAACGCAAAATAGTTTGCCATGTGAATCGGCATTCACTAACTACACTCATTTATCTTTTTATACATATTTGTGTTAAGGGTTACCGCATTGCTAACGTGAAAACGTGAAAGTTGAATAGTATGCATGCAACATGAAGTGAACTTTGAACTTCTGGTGAAATTTTGCCTCTTGTTGTTATCAGAAAAAGATATATTTGTTAAGCTGATAAGAAAAATAAAAATTACCTTTAAATATTAAACATTATTAGATATGGATACGCGAGAAGATCGTCACATACTCCATACATAGACACATGCGTTTTCAAGAGAATAAATGCGATCAGTTACTGAAAAAAATATATTTTATCAATAGATTAATTTATTACCTATTCATTTAGATATTATTATATTAAATATTTTCGTCCTCCATCAGAAGATAGAGGAAGTGAAGATGCAAGTAAGTTAGACTTAGCTAAATTAAATGGCTACTTAGTTGAATATCAGGGAACTCTGGCAGCTAATACTGGATAACTCTTGTGTTTAGTTGGCAATGCAAATTTGAGATGTCCACAACAGTAAGAGAAACGATTTCTTAGGAACTTGAAGAACCTGAAACTGAAAAAATAACGATCTGTTTTGGAGTTGATAGAAGGAAGGATGAAGGTTACAAGGGTTGAAAGTTAAGAACTGCCTCCTAGAAGTTCGATTCTCTGACAAGCGCATTCTGCACTTTACACTTTATCTTTGCTTTAAGACCATAAGGTAACTTTTACTTTCGAGGTCAAGCATGCTTATTTACCCTCTTCCATCTTCTTATGAAAGACGGCAGCATGTTTTTTACTTTATTCCTTAACCTTGCGGCCAGAAGGGTTAGGGAATAAATTTAAACTTTAAAATTAAGATTTTCAATTTTTGTAAACCGGAATATGACTCCTTTTTAGTTCTGATTTTATAATTTCTTAACTTATCCTTGGAACTCCCCGTAGCTCTGTGGTTAGTTAATAATTAACCAACATTTAAAGAACTAAATTTAAAACTGGTACAATAAATTGATGTACTTTACTGTAACACAAAGCGAACAAAAGTCTGGCAAAATGTCCTCAATGTTGAATCTTAGGTTATCTAGCATGCTTATTCAACTTTCACGCTAAGATGAACAAATGGATTGATATGATTATCGTCTACCTCCTTGCAGTTATAGACAAAAGTTCTCTGATACATAATAGAAAAGATTTGCTTTCATGGAACAGATGCTAACAACAAACGATGGTACCTTTTATCACGAGGATCTCAGTTGACTATGACATATTAAAAATTCTAAATTTGCTAATGATGTTATGTCATTTCAAAAATCAGAATATCAGAAATATTCTGAATTTAATCAGCCTTACGAGTCAATATTCATCTAGATCTACATGTAAAGCAAAAAGAAGACAAATATTCGTTATAATTAATAAAAGTAGTGTACGGAAAAGAAGAATTAGAAAGATATCAGATAAAAGTTATTCTTTTTCTGATATTAGTTGAAGTTTTACCTGATATCAGAAAAATTTTATCTACATCCAGAGTTTTCTCTCTATTTTCTTGCTTGTCCTCGTAAGAGTGCTTTAGCTTTTCCCTCCTTGGAAAAGTTGTATAATTTCCTCAACAAAAGCACTATCATCTGTCGTTCGTTTAGTCATGATCACACCGGGGGAAGAGTTTGAAGCCGGAGCCGAATGGAGCAGTAACAGGTGACTTTGTCGTTTTAGGTACGATCTCAGGAGCATTTGATGATTCAGATTATGTCGTAAGTGTCAACTTCATATCAGCAGATTTTCGTAATCCGATCGTAATAGTGCGCGATTCTCCATTACGGACCTCGGGTTGATTGTAGCTGTTCATTGGACACGTTCTCCTTTTGTTTCCAGGGTGCTTCTCCAGGTTTGGATTTACCCCATGGCCACATCATTCACTGCCTTGAGTCACTTCACTACCTCTAGTCACATGCCTATCCTACGCAGTTGGCACCTGACAGTCAAAGCCTGGAAAGACAAGTGTCATGTGTTCAATGTTCCTAAGTGGGTCTACAGTCTTTCCATCTAGAAGGATGCAGATTTAGTGTTTCGAAGATGTTTTGCAGATGGTTCTCTCCTCCAAACTGTTCTTTCTCTTATTCTTGATTCGGCCTTCAATTCAGGGCTGCAAATTGGAGATTTTTGGGCTTGGACTCGATACGAGTGCGGCCCTACATAATGGCATTTGCGGTAGTAGATTTATGCAGCCGATGCGCCGGAGACTGAACTCGTTTGTAACTCATAGAAACTACAATTTGAAGCTGCTCTTGCCAATCAACTTCAGCTGCAACTGCAAGTGGACTAACGTTGACAATGGGGCAAGATGGAGCTTCTCCCATCTCTTCCATAGAAGCTGCTAGGTTCCGTGTGTTGGGAATGACACCGGGAGAAGGGGAGAACAGCTATGCCAAAAACTCACATCTACAAGGAATACTCATGCGGCAAATACTACCAACATTCTTTGACGTGATAAAGTCTATGACACTTCCGGATTCTGATGAGGTGTTCAGAATTGCAGACCTCGGTTGCTCGTCAAGCCGTAACACCATAGCGAACGTGGAAGCAGTCATCGAGCAGGTGCGTGCGAGATACAGAGAAGAAGGAACGGGTGACTCTGTGCCGGAGATTCAAGTCTTCTTCCAAGACCTCCCCGCCAATGATTTCAATACGCTTTTCAAGCACCTGTTCTCCCAACCTAATTCAGATGACGAGAGTCTGCGGAATTATATGTCGGCAGCCGTTCCCGGTTCCTTCTATGATCGTCTCTTCCCAAAGTTGACAATCAACATCGCAACGTCGTTCTTTGCCCTTCACTGGCTCTCTAAGGTAAGAAAGGAACCCGAAGAATCTCTGCACTGATTTGAACTCATAGCTTCCATCATGCTTCTCAAGTAATGACAGTCCTTTAGATTTAGTATTCTGTACGTCAGTTCTATGCTGCGATCCACCTTCGGCGCCATATTCAGCTGAAGCCTGAAAGCAGCAGATCGTCGTAGCAGTACGAGCCAATCATATCGACCACCAACTGTCCTGATCATGAGCGTAGGTTCGTCTGCTCGATGAGACGGTTTTGCACAGTCTGGGAATGGGTGGGGTCTCTTCTCTTCTTTGAACGTTTTGCTTGCAGCAAGAGAAAACACTTGAACTAAGACCATTATGGGACCCAGTTAGATGCGAGTCAGCTTGAATTGAAGTACCGAATTTGGTTGGTCTGAAAAGTTACATGTGAGCTTGAGCAGAAGTACTGGGACCTGGTGATCTGAAAGGCTAGCACATCTCATACAAGCGATTGGCGATTCCTCAGTTTTAGACACAACTATCGGGTTGGGAGTGTGGTTCGTGTACATTCTCTAAAAAGTTCTTTTGCATAATGCTGGGGATGAAAATTTGGATTGCTGTAAGTCACCCGGCTTGGAAACCGGGTGTGAATCTTCCTCTCCTTCTCTGTCTCTCTAATCAACTCTGCTTCTAGTCCCGTCCATTACCAGCATAGTAGTAGTGTACAATACTGCGGTGCACTCTAAGAACGTAGCAGTACGATGAGGACTTAGTACAACAGTTGCTCCCGTTTTAAGTAGCTTCTTAGTAGCGTCAAAATGTGCAAGTCGTGGTTATTTTTTTGAAGCGTACTATAAGTGATGATTATGTAGTCGTAAGGTGATGGGACATGCTGGTAGCTTTGCAGGTTCCCAATGCTGTTCAAGATAGGGAGTCTCCCGCTTACAATGGTGGGCACACGGACATCCATCGTTCAAGCTTGGCCACAGTCGAAGCCTATGCAGAGCAAGCGGACAAAGATCTAGACAACTTTCTCGCTGCCAGGGCGCATGAGGTCGCACCCGGAGGGCTTATCTTTCTAGCACTCGGCGTACGGCAAACAGAAACATTCCCTTACAGACGGGATCCAGCGACTCATTTACAAGAGCAAGTGTGGAATGCCCTGGTGTTGGAGGTAATTTTGTGTCACAAATTTGATCTACTACATTCGATTGAAGTTCTTTAACAGCTCCAGCATACATTCTTTAGTTCACCAGAGTTGAAATCAAGCTTTTGATTTGGTGTTAGCAGGGTTCAGTTAGTGAAGAATTGAGGGATTCCTATAATATTCCTTTCTACGCTCGTACTTTGGAGGCGGTAAACAAGCAGTTGGAGAGGTACAGCTCCGTTTTCGAGGTGAAGAGAAAACAAGTATTATCGTCGGACTACGGTGGTCAACTTCTAGAAACTATGGGTGTTAGACAGTTTACTCGACTACGAGTTATGGCCGACCGGGGAGTCTGTGCTGGTTCCTTTGAAGCATACTTCGGAAAGGCAGCGACTGACCTCTTTTACGAAAGATGGGAACAAGCTCTTTGCGAACAAATGACACAATGGCACCAGGGTAAAGCTGATAAAGCAGACATGCTTGCGCTTAGTCTGCTTAGAAAGTAGATGAGGATGCAGTGCTGAAGGAAATAATCTTCTTACAGTCTGCTGCATATTCTCACTATGCGCTTACGAAGGTAGCTTCCATCCTGGTCTGCTCCTACGACATACCGTGAAAATCGCAGAGGAAGTTTTAATAGAGGTTCTTGTTGCTCCCAGTTTATGATAGCGGAAGCTCCTTTTTCCTTCTCGTATTAGTGACCATCACCACCGCTGCCGGACTGACTCTGCCACCACCAGAATTTCGGAACGGACTTTGATCTAGCCAAGCTCCAGTTACCTCGTTTGAATATGTACTCCTTCGAATTTGTGTTATGTGTACGAGATGTTTCAAAGGAGAAAAGAAGGTGAGCCTACGGCAGATATAAGAGACTAACTCGGCCGAAGAGATTTCCCCTTCATAGCCTCAAGGTCTACAATTGCAATCGATTCGGACTGATAGCCTTGGACGGATCTTTTCCCTCTAGTGACTTATCTACGGCTAATGATAAGACTTAGGAAAGTTTGGTTTCTCCCATGAAGTCATCCACCTCGGAGTACATTGGATCTGAAATTTTACTCAACATCGTTTATCAAAACCTGAGTTTTATGGTTTGCACGTCTGGAACGCAGATCTCTGGTGACAAGGGAACACAAGTAGACTGAAGGTCGTCCAGGGGCCAGGGGATCAAACCTGGCCCGGATGTAGGTTGTTGAGCTAGCTCCCAACCAGCCAGACGTGAGGTCTGTTGTTTATTCGGCACCCTTCAGTAGTATCTTGGCATGGTCCGTGTAGTCTCCGTTTCTTCTCTGTAAGCTTGGAATCAACTTATTTTCGAGAGGGAAACGAAGAAATGCTTCGACTTTGACGATCCCACCGTCATAATAAGTGTAAAAGTCAATCAAGTGTCGAATTTGATACAGTTTTATAAAACAGCGAACGGTATCCGAGTAGCTCGTACTTGAACAACCACATCTCGTTACCGTAATGATTGCAATCGCTTTCACGTATATTTTCTACATATCACATTTCACGCAAGAGTCAAATTATAAATTTTGTATTCCGAGCAGCTATCATTTTCTCTATAGTTCGTAAGATGTCTATAGGGAAAATAAACTGTCGTGCTCGAATGATCTGACAAAATTTATGTTAGTTCGTGCAGATACTGTCATTTAAACAACGAACCTAGACCTGCTGGTCTTCATGGGGACCCGAGTACTGTCAGGGTGGTGTCAGCCGTGTAAGAACACAAAGTTCCACGGCGAAAACAGCTCTAGTCGTGTCAAGAGTCACTCTATTGCTATTTAGTTATTTTTTCGATTTGTTTATAGCTATTTTTCTACAAGAGCATTTGGCTTTTACAGTCCAATCAGAAACACATTTTTAACTTACACCTAAATATCATCTGGGTAATGTTTTCAAACTTTGGATTTTGTCATTAGCATGGGAATTCTTGCTAAGAAGACTTTATTTTTACAATCACTTGCCAATGGGTTTTTTCGCAACAAGTAGGTCGGAAGCAAGTGAGTTCTGGTGACATCAGGTCCCTCAGACCTAATGTGTTTTTATAAATGTGTTTAGGTCAATAAAGAAAAGCTTGAGGTTTTCTTCATCTACCTAAATTTTTTCGAGTTGATTAAAGTTAAGGTTGACTCAACATTCACGCTAACAGGCTTTTATTTCTGTAAACATTTCATGCAATGATTGCGAAAACCACTATTTGTCATACAACATTATTAGTTACGGAAACTGCAGAGAGTGGTGTAATCCGACCGAATGTGTCGGAAACTAGTGATGTTATAGCGACATCAGCAGGTCATTTTCTAGTTGTTTTAAGTTTCAATATATAGGAGGAATAGTTTCGATTTTTCCCGATAATTATCTGCCAATTTATTCTGTATCTTGAGAAATATACATTCTCTATCAAATATGCATTCAACATGAACTTCTAGAAAACTCTTGTCAGCTTGTTGTTTTCAGAAAATATTAAATGGAAAAGTTATATTAAACTAATCTAAAAAATCATAATATATATAATAATTAATGTTAAAAGAGCACAGATATGTAAGAAAATCCAGACATAACCCATAAGAGGAGAGAAGAGGAACGCACTTCACACAATAACTCAGGAAGTTACAATCAAGCAAGTTTAACAAAACATTCAATTTATTACCTAACCCTTCCGAAGATAATATGCCCGGATAATAAGAAGTTACTACACCATTTTTTCTCTGGATGTGAGTAACTGCCAAGGCGAAAAGACTTACTTCTAAGTTTGGTTTCTATGTAAGTGTTACAACAGTTAAATTTAGAGAATATCTCGTAAAAGAAACCTACAGTTGCAGCTGAACTTTATCTGGAAATTCTACTGGAAGGAGCCAACAAGCAATTCAGAATTGGCAACATCTCCAAAATACCAGAAAATTTATTTCTTGCAGTCTTGGCAAAGGACATGACATCTTTCAGGGTTTGTCAAGTGATCAAGGGATGTTGAAAAGACTTTTGCTTGTTGAGGTAGAATGATTTACAACACTATCCTTACATGAGTCGTATTCTTACATCGCAAAAATACTATATAATACCAAATGAGAGAGGTAGAACAGTTTATGTAGACAAGAATCAGATTAAATGTTTTTATCTTGTAATTTTCTTTTCTTTTCATAGCTAGTAAAAGATTACGAAAATCAACAATCTTGGAAATCAAACAGCACTTACGTGTACATATAAACCCGAAGATCAGACGGTCCATCCTCAAGCTATAAACAACAAGGTGACATGTTCAACACTGAGGAAGATATTCATTGTCTTCCTTTTTCTGTATATTTTAAATTTGATGTTATGAGTTTTAATCTCATTTTCTACTGTTTCACCTTTTCTTATCTTTTTGATATGTGTTTCACCTTTTCTTTTAATTCAATTGTTTTGTATTTGTTCCTTTAGAGAATTAAAAATTATTATTATCCAATGGAAAATTGATTTTAGTTGCCGTAATACATGAGATCCACACTTCATATGCATAAATATTTCAGACGTCACTCTTTGCGCACTAGAAACTATACATTATGAAACAGTGACACTTCCGGAGTCTTTAAGGACACTCCTATTATTTATTTCTAGTACGTGTCTCTCGATATTTGTCCTTCCTGTTGTTATAAGTCAAATTACTATTATTAGAAGACATTTTCATTTTTTCCGCGTGGACTTGGTCCAAACTGCAAATACAATCAAGAGTTTAAATAATATATTGTTAAAAGTAGACCAAATTATTCGATATTACAAATAATTTTCTGATATATAGATAATTTTTTCTAAATATGAATTTCCAAGTGTAGAAAACAGAATCTAATTAATTTATAAGAAACATATATTTGAATTATGTATGATATTTAAAATAACTCAATTCAAGATAAATTACAGTATGTATTTTTTTTATTCCTACTGTATCAACAATTAAACTGAAGACTAAAGTTATTTAGAATCGACAGTGATGTTTATTACTAAACTGAACTATATATATACATATGTATCATGCTAAATTGAACTATATTTCTTCATTTTCTCAAGTAAGAGGTTCTCCGGCTTCTACATAATTTGGGTTAAGGACGATAATTAAGACTTATGCTTTTTCTACTTTATTAACTATCATTTCTTCTTTTGAGATAAACGTCCAAAACTTTCTTCCAACTAGAAAATAAATCTTCTTCTTTATTTTGTTACTGTTAAACTTGAAGTTCTTTATATCCAAAAAGATTCTGTGATATATTGTTTATCAAACTTTTACCTCCAACACCATGGCATTCCATACTTGCTCTGCTTAGGTTTCTAGACTTGCTCTGTAAATGAATACCATTCCAATATTCCCAAGGAATATTTGTGCTTACCGTACACGAGTGGCAGCGAGAAAGTTATGTAGATCTTTGTCTGCTTGCTCTGCATAGATTTCCACTGCGGCCAAGCTTGAACCATGGATGTAAGTGTGCACACCATTCTAAGAGAGAGACTCCATATATTGAACAGCACTAGGAACCTACAAAGCTAACAGTATGTCCCATCACCTGACGACTAAATAATCACCACTTCTACTACGCTTGGATGTAATTACCATATCTTTCACGTTCCGACTCTATTAAGAAGCTATGGGAGCAACTTGCAGAAATTAATTGCAAGACGGTACCCCAAACGTTAATCCATTTGTCAAGATAGGAATTTTCCTATTTCGGACTTGACCCAACCCGTGTTAACTTTGCACTACCTTTTTTTCTGTCAAAACAAGAAGCGTATTAAGCCTGCGAAGTTGGAGGAGATAATATTAATATTAAAATAAAATAAAATAAAATATATGTACATTTCAGGTGGTCTCCCCGGAGGGATCCCAGTAACCACATTCACTGAAGTACTATTGCTACAGTGAACTTCTCTACTGATTGAGGGACCGATAGTCCCGCTAAACTCATGTTGTCTTCTATTATGCGAGGAGTTCCGGGACATATTTCAATTCAAATTTTATCGTCCGTGTTGTCGATACCATCACCATCGACAATGAATCAGTTTATTGTGTAACTATCGTCAATCCTTGCGGTCACTCATCTCTTCATGTGAATTTTTTTTGTGGATTTGGATCTTGACCGTCTTGCTTTCGCTACCGCTGTCAAGATCTCTTCCCTCGTTCAACTTCTAATTTTTTAAGTTCGCATTCTCATCATCGTCATCTCATCCATTCTCTCTTCTTCGCATGTATTATCTCCAACTCTCGCATTCTATAGTGCTATCGCTTCTCTCCACCAGGATCAGTGTATTGATGTCACTGGTGCTCGAAATCCTTGGCTCGCGATTAGCAAATCCCTTCTGGGCCCTAGCTTCCATGAGTTGAAGGTTCTACCTTCGGGTTCTCTTACGCGATATCCATTCTGACTACCAGGTGATGTGTACTCTTTTAACCACCTCTCGATAGTGGTATGTATCTCTTCTCAATTCTTCTCCTGCAATTTGCTATCTTTTGCTCTATTTTACATCTCATTTTTCACCTTTGCTAAAATGCCATGGGGTGATATAAATTCCCTTTTGTTGTTGAAGTTGATTGCATTCCGTTCATTCTAGGTTTCTTTGGTAAAGAATTTCATGGTGCTTATCACCGTCGGGTCATGCTGACTTTCTTGGATTGCATGATTGATCATGTCAATCAACGTAATCCTAGTCTCAGATTCTTGCAACCTTCTCTTTGCATCTCTGCAATATTCTTTTCTTTTTTCCGCAATGCTACTACACTCCCTTAAGCAGTGCTAGATCATTTCTGTTCCTTATTCGCATCTTAGACAAATCTCGCTTGCAACCTCCATTTTGATTGCTCTAGATTGGATGAAGAATCTTCTCTTGAGTAGTTTTCATATCCAAAAATTTTCTTCGAGGACCATCTTTTCTTTCCATAGCAACCTCCATCGCGACTCCCAGCTCACGTTCCTATTGTTGCTCCTAGACAACCTATTCGTCAGGAACGTATGATCCGCACCTTTTTGTATAGCTCTTTGCCATTTTTTCATTGACCTTCTCCACATCCCAACCTCTTGTAGGACTCCACTCCAAAACCCATCCTTACTCATACTTCAGATCCTCTACTTGAACAATCTTCCCCTTCTTAGATAACTTTGTGAGCACTTTTTCCTTGAAGTCTGATCGTATTGACTACATAATACTCCTATCGGGTTGGAGGATAGTGTCATTGGGAGCCCTTCACTGTCAAAATCAAACTTTAGCATCGCTCTACATCTTTATCAACTTCGAATCATCTTGCTTATTGTTAAAGAGTCCGATACTCTAAGTCCTTTAACCTACAAGATTTGTTCTAAAGTAGACTATTTCTTTTGTTCTCTCTTTTTTGATCATGATTCTAATACTTTTTGGATAAGTTTGTTCGCTATCTTATCCACTCCACATCTTTCTTTCCTAAGATCATAGCCATTTTCTTCATGTAGAGTACAACTGCTCTATCTTAAAACTTCTCCATCTTAGTCCTTTGCAATCTTTGGCTGCATAAATGATTCCCAAGAGATAAAAGATTGACTTTCTTTTCTCTTCATCCAAGAGAAATTGGGAATCTTCCTCAAGCGTTCGGGAAGATCCTTACTATGCTCTTCACCTCCTCAAAGTTCCTTACTATGCTCTTCACCTCCTCGAAGTAGATTTCTTCCGCAGTGATGAACACTCCGATATTGTCAGCAAATAATTGATGCGTTAGTGTGATGTTGTCTTTAATATTTACACCATGAATCCTCCCCTCCCTCTCTGCTGCTTTTCCATTAGTGACTACGAGTTGAGAGCGAACCAGAGAGGGCAAGAGACACCTCTGTCGCACTCCTCTCACCAACCTTATTTTGCTGGTGAAATCCTCATTGGCATGCACTTGTGAGATTCCTTCCAACACAATTATTTTTATAATTTCTAGTCCATCTCTACCTACCCCTAGCTTAGTCAGTGCTACTCATAGGAACCCATGTTCTAACCTATCACACGCTTTAACAAAATCTAGTTTCAAAAGGAGAGCCTTCTGTCCTAATGCAGCCATCCATTCTTGACTCAACTTCAGTCATGAGTAATTAGCAAGATAGTTTGGCACTATCTTGCTAATTATTTGATACGTCAATGTCATCAAAGTGATAAGATGTCAGTTTTGAGTCGCTTAAGGTCTCATGACATGAGTTTAATAATATCTTTGCCATCTGTCTGCAGCAATTTCTCCGAGTCTAGACCTCTTCTATCATCCGACTAGTCAGAGATAGCAATCTGACTATCTCGATTGTTATCCTTCTAGACTGGGAGACTTGTCGGTCTTCATCTCTCACCTTACTCCTCTTATCTCTTCCTAGCTAGGTACTACTTTCAATCTCTTATATGTTCTCTTGTGAATACCACCTCTGTATATTCTAGTGATCTCTCCTTTTTTCTCACTATATTCTCCTTAACCCCTTCAGTGTATACAGATCTTTATAGAAATCATCGACCTTCCGTATGATCCCTTCATGTGTACTAGACTCCGTTTCATCTTCTACTACGATGCACTTGATATCCTCTCATTGTTGCTTAGATCTAAGTAGGACAAAGACGAACTTTATTGGGACTTCACCTTCTCTGACCCATTTCGCTCTTGACATTTTCTTCCATCTTACTACTTTAGCATGGCTGAAATTTCTTGACTTATCCTCTACCTCAACCCATCTTCTCCTACTTTCATCCTAGTTGAGATTCTTCATCGTTCGTCTATTCACTTCAAAATCCTTGCCCCCATTATCGCTTTTCTTTTTCTCCTCCAATAATATTTTCTTAGTTCTACCTCAAGCTAGAGACCATAGTTTCCTATGGTTAGCTACTATTGGGAGGTGTTGTTTCCATACTTCTTCTATCCTTCTCTTAACTTCTCTCTTCTTCGCTAAACTAACATCCATCTTTTAATAAGTCTTTCTCTTCCTCTCTTATTCTCTACTTTCTACTAACCGTACCTTCATAGTTATTGATATATGGTCAGACAACATTTGGTCTCCATGATGTTTTACGTGTATGAGCTCACTCACCCATTCCGCTTGATCTGTTAGATACAATCTATCTAATCCTGACATATGAATCCGATCTCCTCTTAATGCCCTCCTCGTAAACCTAGGTCTGTTTCTCCTAATGGCGCTCAACCATGCATCAACTAGTCCTCCATTTTGTACGCAGCTTGACCCAGCTCGCTGCTCAACACCCCTTACTACTAATGGTGATGAGCCCAAGCTATCTCTTTCGCTTGCAACCATGTTCATGTCCTCTACTGGCACTCATCTTCCTCCTGAAACTAGTTCATCCAGCGACCTCCACAATATACTGTTTCCACACAAATCGTTTGATGCATAGATAGATATAAAGCCCATTTCTCTTAACTCTATCATTACTTTAATCCATGTTGCATGATCGTCTCTTTTTATTCTGCTTGACGATACCGGAAGCGAGGAATAGAACACCAGTGTTGTTCCTCCCCTCTCTAAGTAGGAGTAATCTACCTCGTATTTGTCATTTGGCATTATCCACCTAAGCTGCTTTTCAAGTTTACCTTCTGCTGCTTTGAGTTCTTGCAGCGCAAGTATTCATACCTCTAAACCTTTTGTATCTAGCCAACGAATTCAGTACTCTTGCTCGAAGTTGAGAGTCTAGGTCACAAACGTTCCACGAGGTGGACTACGTCGAGCTTCCACAAGCTAAGTTTCTCTCATGTGTTTATTTTTCTTACTCCCAGTAAGTATCTTCTTCAATTCTTTATATTCTTCCTTCTCTCACGTTTAACCTCCTCTAACTCTCTTTGCGTCTCAGCTTCCATTGGGTAGCTTCCTGTGTTTATTTCTCTACTTCCATTAAACATCATACTATCCTCTCCTTCACTATCTTCCACTTCGTGTTTGTCTCAAAGATTTTTTCATGAAGGGCAGCAACAGCCCAAAATGTAGTGAGATCCGTCTATTTGTCCTTATCATTCCTTCTAGCTCTTGCCTTTTAGTAACCGTGAGAGGTTTCGAGGAGCTTGCTTAAGTGGTACTACTTGCATGTCTATCAGCCCCTCTCTCTTTTTCCCTTTCGTCTCCTTGCTCCTCTCATATACCATTACTTCATTCGATATAGCAACTTCAAATCCTTCCAACATCTTTTCTAGGATCGCTCTACTATCCGGAGTTTTTTCATCGGGTTTAGAACACCAAGTTCTTCAGGAAAATGAAGACAATATGGCTCTATGGCGGACGGGGCTCTCATCTTAATGTGTGAATCATCTATGGCACCTTGATAATTGGAGCCAACTTTCTTGAAAAAACCTTGAGAAACTCGTTCTATAATTGGTCCAGTAGGTCATTGGACAAACTGAGGACCAAGGACTCCATTCACAGCAGTAACAACATCTGCAAATACTTCTTGAAGGATGTTCTCCCCTATATCAAACCTCTCGCCCACCTGGAAATGAGTCATGCTTGAGGTCAGCCTGAGTAACGCTGCCTCAACTCGAACTTCGATGTGAGTATCAACTTTTGACACATGTGGCTCAAATAGAGTGACAAGCTGGAGGAACAAGACCTTAAGCATTCAAAGAGTTCTAATCAATCAATCTTCATCATGACTCTTCATGAGATAATAGTCAAATCATATTAAAGATCTTGGCTTTACCTACCAAGTATATTGTTCTGTCTATTGGAGATGCTCATCTACAAGTTGATGTGCTATGAAGAGAACTCTTGTCAGCGAGTCATGCACGGCCATAATGTCTAGGCAGAATCTGAGATATCTATGAGCCTATGAGATGAATCTGAGATATCATCCTCTTCCTCTTCAGCTCTCCCCCAATCGACCAAAATTTCTATACCTAGCACAACAGCTGTAGTCATTATTACCAAGATTGCATGAATACCTATAGAACAATGCGACATATCCTTATTTCAGACCTCATGTATTTGCACTTCCAGTATTGGATATTAGACAATTATACATGATAACGAAAGCAATATCGACTATTCATTTAACGGAGGTTCACTTGGAATGCAACCGATCCGTCACTATTAAAATACGTGCAACAACTCGGGACTTCACACGGTAAGTGAAATTATGATTCGTCTTTTGGACTTGAAGCAAGACTAATTCAAGAAGACATACTGCAGGAAAGCTCAAAGTTACAACAACTGAGCAAAGAATGAAGCACACTAGCTTGGAAGGAATTAAAAAACATTTCAAAAATACCGAACTTTCACAGCAACATACAAGCGTGTAACAGAAGTTAGCAAACACGAGAAAAACTGAGTAGATTAACAACACATACAACACAATTCGAAAGCTAATACTGAACCGGATCAAGGAAACATCGAAGATCTTTACATCTCTTTCTTTGATAATTCGAATACATAAACTGTATCACAAGTTCAAAATTATTTAGTTTTTGATCAAGGTGCTGTCAATGTTAGCCAACGTCTCTACCATCTTGTCCAACACATTCACAATTTGACCCGAACGAATGTAAGCTCTTTCTTGTTTGCTCTTCTCTTGCAGAAGTTTCTGAGCATCTAGTTCTGTACAGACTCAACTTCTCTTTTATCAGTTTTGAGTTTCTGCTTCCTTACCTCAACTATGGAGCTAGAAAAACACATGAGAATTTGGTTCAGAGCAGAAGCAGATCGACTCATTTCAAGCTTCCATTTTTTCTAGTTTTTTTCTAGTTTTTTTTCATTTTATTGGACTCCTCAGCATCTGTCTTGACCAAATTTCAAACTTCAGAATCCGGTTGAGGATCCGGCTGAACATCATCACTATGGCGACCTGCAAGACCTTGACTCGGGATGAGAGATTCGGCCATGCAGGGCAGGGTAGTATCAGACCGGAGATCGTACCAACTGTCATTGAGCGGGTAGTGGTGCATGAGTAATTCAAGAGGAGTTTCTTCTCTTCACGTTCTGCCAACTCAACGAGGTGTACAGGGCATTCCTACAGCCTTTGTTGTGATCTCAAAATTTTTTTTTACTCGATAACGCTCTCTCCCACTTGTTTTTTATCACAGAAGTGTTCGTGATAACACACCCTTTGCACAAAGGACCTACTGAAGCTTGCTCATCGTCTTTATCATTTTCTTCAGATCTGAACTCCTATTCTGCTCCTCATGCTCTAATCGCTTCGGTGCGATTAATCAGGTGCACCACTTGTCACACAAACCTACTCTATTGATGATAATTATCTAACATCGGCAAGCTTGACTAAGAGGTAGTTTTGATCTCGAAAATTGAAATGGAATGTGAATCAACGTTATTGATTGCAACTAGTAGCCTGATGCTCCTTCATCTTGTGCTACCTCCTCGTCATAAACAATATCTTTGAAAGAACTTCTCATGATTTTGTAGAGATTGGAGGATGATGCATATACTCGATCACTATGCGCAGCAGCATGCTATGAAATGACATTTCATGTCGAATCTGACTGTCGAGGATGAGAACTCTCTCATTGGAATCATCGAGCTGGCTCTCTACGTGCACGAGAGGCTCATCTGAGATCAAACAGTTCTAAAACCTTTCGTCTCCAAGCCATCTTCCGCTCCACTCAACAATACTCGAAAAACTAAAGTAACATTGGATATAGTAAACTACGAACAAAAAGTTGCAAAGACTAGAGAGGCTTGACACAACACAAGCAACTGAACTGCAAGATTTCTCATTTCTTCTACTAGTTGTAAAATCTTCCCTGATTTCTTTATCGCGAATGAGAGCGGGGCATTTTCTGCTCCATCTCTGCACAAGTGACATCAAATGGTTTGAGGAGCTAGAAATTTTCCACTCCATCCTGACGCCGGTGGACCCGAGCCGGTGGTTGTGCAGAGCAAGCGGACAAAGATCTAGATAACTTTCTTGCTGCCAGGGCGCATGAACTTCCAACCGTAGGGCTTATCTTTCTGAAAATCGCGGTACGGTAGACAGATGTAAAAGCATTCACTTACAAACTGAATCCAGCGATTCATTTAGAGGCTGAAATGTGGAATGCCCTGGTGTTGGAGGTAAATATCCGTCACGAATTTGATCACTGCTGTCCACTGAAGTTCAGCTCAGCATACATGATTCCTGAGTTCAACAGAGCTCAAAGTCAAGCTTTTTGGTTTGGTTTTAGCAGGGAGTAATTAGTGAAGAATTGAGGGATTCCTATACCATTCGTCACTACGCTCGCGCTTCAGAGGAGGTAAACAACCAGTTGGACAAGTGCAGCTCTGTTTCCGGGATGCAGAAACAGCAAACATTCTCAGAGAGATACGATGGTCACCTTCTCGAAAATATGGATGTTCGAGACAGACAGACGGCTCGAGTACGAGTTATGATCAGCCGGAGAAAGAGTGCTGGTTCCTTCGAAGCATATTTCTGGAAAAGCAGCGACTGATGTCTTTTACGGAAGATAGGAACAAGCTTGTTGCAAACTATTTACAAGATGGGAGTCCGGCAGTGAGCGGAGAAAGCTGACAGGTCTTCGGTGGTAGACTTGCTTGCACTTGGTTTGCATTTGAAGTAAATTGCCGATGAATGTCTCTGGAAAAGATGGTTTCATCAGGAAAGTACTTAGTCCAAAATTTTTAAATTTCTGATTTACATCCAACTGCTTTGATTTCTAATGTACTATGCAGGAGGAGAAGTAGAGCGAACGTTATGATCTATGGATTCTACAAACAGAATTGAGAAGAGATATAAGCAAACGAGCAAGGAGAGAGGAAGAGAACAAAAAGAAAGGTTTGCTCAGAACAGAAAAATGAAGTATCTAAACCTGAAGCACCTTTACTCGATCTTCAGTCCTTAACGAGTACCGGTTGAGAGAAAGGATGGCAGCCCTTTTAGTACTTTTGCTTGGCCAAATAGCAATGCTACCCTCTCCTTACATATATGTCAGTTGAGGATGTCGTTGGACTAATGAATGGATGCAAGCAAAGACCTCAATGCAAACCTTTACTCCATGGAAATGGAATAAAAGCAAGAAGTAATTCTTGTTATTTTTTGTCAGGTATAAACAGTTATGCTGTTAGCACAGACCTGGGGCATTCGTTAAAAACTTTCCTCACTACTATCACACTTGGGACGAGGTAACGAGTCGGACGGTGTGGGAGCTGAACTCGGATAGAATGAACAACCAAATATTCCCTATAGCTACTATGGTTGAATTGCTCGACTCTGTGGGTGCGGGAGATAACCCTCGTGCTATCCAAAGAACCTTCAAAGTTCAGTTTTTGGGTATCGAACTGGGCTTCAGTGCATGATGAGTCCTCGGTCTCACCTTCAACTTGAAATTTTCTTCGTGGGTAGCGCCTTAGATCATCATGATTCGAGCATTCACGACTATACTTATAGTTCATTCGGTGGACCGATCTGCAAGTGTGTCGATATCTGCTTTGGAAACTTTGACTTTAGCCTACTGGAAAATGTATCTTGACTTTAGCCTACTGAACCTCGGAAAATGACCTTTCTTTATGGGATTACTCACTGACTTCTTTCTTTCTTTAAGAATTTTAAGAGTGTTCCACATTGCGTGCCGACATGAAGAGTCATCGGCTGCTAACCCACATGCCCAGGCCGAAGCTATTCGTCAAGGAAAAGCTAAGGTTTGAACCCTGGATCTTCCACTAGTGAGACAATGGGACTAATCATTTTTCTACTCGATTTATCTAATAAGAGAGGGGTGGGATTTCTCATTGAGTTTGGACCTCTACTTTCTTGTCATGGCTGCTTATACACCCATGTACACTCAAGTGTACATGGGTGTTTAATATATGTTTCTAACCCTTCCGGCGGGAGGGTTAGAAACATATATGAATGCCTCTGTTAAATGACGCATAATGACAATTTCTCTCCCGGACTTATATCTCCAGGAAGACCTCAGCCCGCTCTTCACTTATGGGTTCTGTTTAGGTCAATTTGCTACTCCCGGAGAGGTTAACATATAATATTTATAAATAATTTTAATTTTTTATTATAGCTTATTACAATATATTTTTATAACACTTACACATTTTCTGATAAGAGAAAACAAAATTCACTATACAAGGCCGCTGGGGATGCTTATTTATTATCATGGATGTATATATCGTACTTCTTGTTCCAACTCCTTCGGTGTAAATGAAAATGAAGAAAAATGAGTATCGCACAAGCTCTTTCCCATCTCAATTCAAGTGATCTTCGTGCAATCCAACAATGTCTTTTTCTCTTTGCTTTCGTGGTATTTTCATTACGTAACTTCAGTTGATGGACTATACGAATGACTTCAGTAATTTGACGTATCTCGGAAAGTAGTGGTACTTCTAATAATAATCAGATCATTAGTTCTTTTCTTAAGTATTCACTTTTTCCTGAAAATATTTACTAGATCAGTCTGTGTGTAGCTGCAAGTAACGTAAGAGATTATCGCTCACTTGAATAGCATTACTCATACAATAACTAAGATGGACTTTTTCATTCGAGCATATATCATAATACGTAGGATTGTCCATTTTCCATAAAACATAATCTTCGCTTTTGTGACTTTTGCTTCAGGTGATCCTAAGTTATACTCTAACAGGATCAACACAAATGGAATACTGGCTTTCAGCCCCTTCTGGTAGTAAAGGCATGTTTTGTACAGTGGTCGTGTTACTAACATTTTAAGACTGCAAATTCAGTCTTACTGCCTTCTGAGTTACCTTTACAATTTCCCAAAGTTCAAGATAAGAAGATAATTAAAAAGGATCATGTTGATGAGAGATTTAATTTGGATATTTATCTTATTAACATCTTTTTAGCACTCGATAAGTTGATGTGAACAATATGCACTAGCACCTCCTCTTGATCTTTTTAGACCAAAACCAGAATTATTGACAAAATGTTAAGTCTTTCGGTTAACAATTAACACATGTGTATCATACAACAATCTATTACATCACAAATCGATGTCTCAAGTGGTTTAGTCTATAGTCTTTTAATATAAAGGTCGTGGGTTTAATCCCTTGCGGGTATGATTGGAGGGGCATGCGCTGCAAACTGTTTACGAAGTTTTTGTCTGAGTCTCATCATGGTGGATTCACATGGGCACTCCCATTATCCTCGAAGACCCCAAAGAACAGATAATAATATTTATCATTATACAACTTGTCCTACATACATACATAATGAATATTCATGTTAATGAACATATTAAGTGGTCAGGTCCGGTTGTATATTCTTTGACACTTGTTGTGCATTTTGCAGCAAAACCTGGCGTCAATTTCCAAACAATAAGAAATTAAAGAGATAATTTATAGTTTATAAGCTACGTCCATTCACAAAGAGGAAATGTTTTACTAAATGGTGATGTGAGTACTGTACTGTTAATGATTTGGTACTCAAATAAATATTATTTAAGAACAATAAAATGAAACTACAGTAAGTATGTGAAATGCATAGACAAAATAACTCAATTCTTTTATTGTGAACTTACCGCGATTCTCAGAGTACCAGGCTATCAAAAAGACAAGTGTGCTTATCGAATTCTTGAGATGTACTCTGGAGTAGTGGAAATTTATTTCACTTGACCAAAACACGAAGAAACTCAACAGAAGTCCAGATGAGTATCGCGGAAATCGCAAAATATCAAATTTCATATTTCGCTTTCGTGTACCACGAATCTTTAAAACACTACAGTAGGACGTAATTTAAGACAACTCCAGTGCTGCTGCACCACCACACTGTTTGCAGAGCAGATTATCGAACGGTTTCTGATCAACTAGAGTCGAACAGAAAACCATGACCTGCCAACAACTTTGTATACGTTGCAGCAGCAAGAAGAGAGTGATAAATCCATCGGGTGCCTGATGAATAGTAATCTGTTATTGAATATTTTGGCTGAATAAATGTCATAAGTATAAGTAGAGTAGGTGGTGACATTATGATAAATGTCATAAGTAAAGTAGGTTTGTGTGGCAAGTGGTGCACCTCGGTGAGTTGACAAGAAGTGAAAGAGAAGAAACTCTTCTTGAATTACTCATCGCACCACTTCCCACTCAATGATAGTTGGTATGATCTCCGTTGTCGTGATGTGAATCATTTCGCACAATAAATGATTCACCTCTCTGCTAGGAGTTAGTCTCTCTGAGTCAAGTTAAGACGTCAGAGAAAGTCGATTCTGGAGACTGTGGACATTGGCGGCTACGGGTTACGTTTCTACTCCGACACTTGGGGGTTAGTAGCGGTAGAAGTTAGCTTAGTGTTACTCCTAGTCCTTCATGCATATATTAACACCGTTGTGTTATAGACTTTAAGTCCTAGTAGGCTGATAGTATGCTAGTTATCTTGTTCAAGCATTTGTGCAAGTAACTTCTTACTTGTCCATGATGTTCAATGTACATAACTTAGGGTTTCCATGCTGATAGAGGTTTAAGCTTATGGGTTGTACTTATGTGTTGCCCATGCACACTTTCTAGCTGGTGTAAGTTTACTTTTAGGGCTGCGTGTCATTTTAGGTAGTTTAAGCTTTACGTTGGCATTTTAGGGGAGCTAACGTGATAGCCTATAAGTGAAGTTAAGTTACCACGTGGATTAGGGTACTAAAGGACAACCAAGTGGAGCTATGAACTCCCATTGGTCAGTTTTTGTCTTTTGTAAAACTCTAAATTTAGAAACAGAGGTCTAAAGGAGAGTTCGAGCATTTGGTGAGGGACTTCGAAATCGGATAGCACAGGGAGATAGAGCTCGTCGAACCAAGCACTGTCAGTGAAATTCTTGATCGATTTAGATCAATAAACAAGGAGTTATGCCCAATTGAAGTTCGGATTGTGCCAAAACTGCGTCACTTTTGTTGGATTTGGGGTTTTCAGTGTCAATTACAGCAGAATTCAGGAAATCGCTTCAAAACTTCGTGGTTGCGTTCCTGTCAGCGGGGCTATGACTATCCAAAAAGTTTCAAGTCATTTGAGTGAGTGAGTAATTCAGGGCGGCCGCTGAAGCAGAAGGGGTCTGGAAAACTCTCAATCTAGAGCATCAACTTCAGAGAACGAGATCTGGAGTTATGTGTACAATCAGGAGTCCCAACTTCACAGGGGTGTTTAGCATCCTGTAGACTCCATATCCTCTAAGAATCTTTGAAAGTGATCTGAGCCAATTTTCTGTTATAGGTCGAAATAGCTGTCTGAGTACCAGAAATTGCCGCAATATCTTTGATCAGAACTTTTCTATCCATATCTTGGTGTCAGAATTTGATCTCAAGCTGAAACTTCGTGTGTATGCTCAGAGTGGCCTCTTTTACATGTAGGAGAAATTTAGAAGTCTGAATCATCATAGTTTTTCTCTTTTTGTGTGTTAAAGTTCACCGCCTGATCTTATTACTATCAATTAGACCTGAACTTTGCATTCTGAGTGAATTAGAGGTTCATACAGACCTGTATGAGTGGTCATAGTGCTCTGTTGTAACCTGAAAAGCCTATCCCTTGAGTAATCCACCACAACCAGAAGCCCAACGCTTCTCTGAGTAAGCATAACACAGCATTCACGGTTAAATCACAGCCAGAAGGTTCCGTCCTTCCCAGGAAAACTCTCAACTCGACATCTGGTGCTTCCACTGAGAGCTCTTGGAGTGATTGATTGAGGAGGTTGAGTTTACTACAAGGAGAAGAGATGGATCGCAAGAGCGCTGCTGCTGCTACTTCTACGATTGTTGCATCTACGTCTACTGCAGCTCCTTCTGTAGCACCAGCGGCTACAGTGACATCTGCATCTGGTCTGGATACGGCTGAGATTCTGAAGACGCTTGCGGCCCTAGTCCAACAGCATCCGATCATTGGAGGGGTGAGGTAAAATCCATCAAGGCTTTGCAAGCTATTGTGAACATATGTGGAAGGTTTGAGGATAGAGATATTTCTAGATATCTGCGTGAGTATAGAGGAGAGATGGAGCTGGTTAGAGTTACGGATGTTGAGATGATAGCAAGTTTTGAGTTAGCTGTCATTCCTGAGTTGCGGGACCAAGTTAGGGATGTACAGAGAAGAAACCTTGGAATCGGGATGAGTTTTGAGCGATCTCTTTGGGAGGAGTTTCTTGAAGAAGATTCAGAGAGAGTTACTAGGAGGACGTTTTTGGACTGGTTTGAGCAGCAACCTGGTCGTATGATGAGCCTGAATGAGTTACTAAGAGAGTTTGATCGGAGATACCGACAACTTTCAACTCTTGAGCGCATAACCTTAGATGCTAGGAGAACAGAGCTTTTCTTGCAAGCTACCGATGATGTTACGGCAGATAGATTATGCTTCATGTTAGCAGATCGATCGGCTGAAAGAGGTGTTACTATGAATTGGAGAAAAGTTGAGGATGTTGTGGCTGTACTGTAACGACCTATGTTACACACAGGAAGTTTATCTATTAGTAAGATATTTAGTTTTAACTAAGTGTTGAGAATGTTTATTTGCTGCCCAAGTACTTTAAGGAGGTATAAAGTTAGTCATGACTAGCTAAAGTTAGTTATGGTTAAACTTAGCTGTACTTTTGGCAGAATTCAGATATTTCCTAAAGAGTGAGCACTACTATCTTGTCATCTTGTCTAAAAGGTAGAAAGGAGGTGGAAAGTATCCCTTATCTCCTTTTTGACTTGATATTAGTGGTTGGATTAAAGTTGTGGACTTTGTGGGCATTAAAAACAAGAAGAGATTCCACATGTTTCCTTTTTAGTGGGTCCTAGTGTAGAGGGGGTGGAAATTTGAGATTCCTTGAGAATATTCCAGAATCTTTCTAGAAGTTGTTGACTTTGAAGGAATAAGCCCATGTGAAAAGGTAAAAAGCTCATGTGATTAATGCTTTTACCTTAAGTAATATCTTAGTAAAACCCGGTAAAAGTAGTTACGGTTGAGTTACCGGAGGGTACCAAAGTAGAAACCTAGAATGTATAAATAGAGGAGTAGAGAAGAGCTCCTCATCCTTGTTTTCACATCGTCGTAATGACAACTTGAGTAATATAGAGAGTGTGGAATATTTTTAGCATGTGAGAACTTGAGAGACGTCGTTAGAATGGAGGATTTTAGTTGATGAGTTTATGGAGATTTTTAGTTGATAAGTTTGTGAGTATATGAATGAGTGAACTTAGCATTTTTTCCTTCAAGATTCATGGTGTGCTTCCATCAATCAGAGGTGACCCCTGAGTGAGAGACAGGCCTGACATTTGCAGATTCATCAATGACGATCGTGGAGGTTGAGAGATCGAGGGGTAGTTGATAGATGGGATCGTGGAGGGTTTACATTTTTGGTTCTGTTGCCGAGACCTCACTTGAAGGGATCATTGAAAGATGTTTAGAGTTCAGTTCTATATTCGACAAAAAGAGATCATGAGAGAACACATGGAGAGAACGTTGGGAGGAGAGAGAGCTCACGCGATGTTAGCAACGCTAGAACCTTTCGTGTATCTCGTAGTGATCTATGACACGTTCGAGGTCATTCTTTACATCTTGTTCACTTAGAAAGTGTTTGAGGAGAGTTGAAAGGGAATGAAACAAGAGTTGTAGAGAAAGGAGGAGAGCGAAGTTATTAGAGGAGAAATATTTCAGAGTTTAAGAATTCAGCTCTCTGGAAAATTTGTACAGTCGCTGTCAGATTTTCTGTGTTTTTTATTTTCCTGTCATACATTCCAGTATTCTAGATTGGCTGATAAACTATCTAGGACAAAAGAAATCATGGGAAAAGGTGGTCTAGAGAGGGAGCAATGAATTTTCAAAGTTGAGGGGGTTTATTCACAAGAGTTGAGAAATTCTATTCTCTGGAAAAAGTTTATAGTCATTGTCAGATTTTCTGTGAATTTTATTTTCCTGAGAAACTTTCCTGTGTTTTAGAGTGGCTTATAAGCTATCTAGGACAACAGAAATTAGGAGAAAAGGTGGTATGGAGAGAGAGCCATGAATTTTCAAAGTTGAGGGGGTTTATTCACGAGAGTTGAGGAATTTTGCTCTCTAGAAAATTTTTACAGTTATTATCAGATTTTCTGTGAATTTTATTTTCTTATGAAAATTTCCAGGATTGTAGCTTGTCTGATGAGCTACTAGAAGAAACAAAAATCATGAGAAGATGATGTCTGAAGTGGGAGATAGAATTTTTCAAAGTAGAGGGGGTTGAAAGCCATGAGAGAAATGAAACTATCCAAATTTCAGTTCTCTAAAAATTTGTATAGTCAGCACCATCTATTTCGATTAAGGAATTTTCTATTGAAACTTCATTAGTTAGAAGTTTAGAGGTTGAGCTATTGGAGATCACAAAAATCTTAGAGAGATTTATTACCGATTAAGAGATATACGGTTCGACATACAAGGAGGTCTTGACGATACGTCATGGGAAATCCAGTTCGAGTGCCGAGGTTGAAGAAGAGACGTTTGGGAGTTAGAACGGAGACGGAAAAGCCAAAGTTAAGTATAGAGGCGTTGCGATCAAGCATCTATTGCAGTTGGGATGCCATTTTTGCTCTATATCAAGAAGCTTCTGCGAGCATCGGCGCAGATGCGAAGAAGGTTGAGTTTAAAGTATCTTTCACTGTGGAGGTCACGAATGCTCCTGGCGAAGTAGAGTGTGATCCTTACAAAAGTGACTTTAAGATGTTTGCTAGGATCAGTACAGCGATGGTCATGAGGATATTATCATGGACTCTTAATTTTAGATTGGATTTTATTTCGTGTATAGCATGTATAATACACGATTTTTAGTATAAAGCTCGAAAGAGTTAAGAAAGTGATGTAGACTTATTTTCCTCAAAGATATTTTGTCCACTTAATGGTTGAGAAGGTGCAACATGAGTGGAAGTTCAAAAGATTGGAAAGTTAGACTTAGAAACCTTCCTCAAGGTTTAGATGTCATAGTAAGCGTCGGAGAGAGCTCGAAAGATATTATCGTTGAGTTTGAGAACCCTAGTGCAAAACCTCAAGTAGAATCTCCGAGGAGAAGAGTAGAAACTGACTTGTGGTGTTATTTCTGTAGAGGGTTGGGACATAAAGTAGTGAATTGTCCAACTAGAATCAGAACCGAGAGAGCTAAAGGGAAGCGGGAGTTTACTGATTTAAGTCTTCGAGTGGGTTCATCGTCACCAGCATCAATTCATCTTCTAGGAGAAGATCCTTGTCCAAGTTGTGGAGTGGGTGATCTATCAAGAGGACACAAGTGCGTCGATGTGGCCGCCTTACTTACATCAGTAGTCGAGAAGTTGGACGAGACTCAAAGAGCTGAGACGGAGAAGTTGTCGACTTCAAAAGAGGACTCGGCCGAGTTGTGATGGAGATCGTCATTTGGATGGTAGAGAAGACGGTGATGCGACTCAGGCTCATGATTACCTTGGGAGAAGAGATGGCACAAGAGGTGTTGTTACAACCATTTCCTTTCATTTTACCTGTAGTGACGAAGGATTTCTCCTTTTGCCCATTTAGTATACAAGATATCGTTCCCACAGAGGATTTGCACAAGTAACGCTGCTCTAAGTTCTAAGATCTGTTCAAACACACAAACACACGGGTTTTGTCTAAAAAGCCCGTCTTCTCACAAAACCACACAAACCAACACGTCTTCCAGACACGCCAAATGGTGCTCTGGTCCTAAACAAACAACTACCAATTACAATATCACACAACTATTCACAAAGAAGCTCGGGAAGACGATCTTCCTGCTTCCAGGTTGCTTCTTCCGGTCTTCTCGATACCGTCTTCCCGAAGTGATTCTCGTCTTCTGGGGGTTTAGCTCGTCTTCTCACACCTCCAGAAGGCTGTCCGGCTTCGCAGAAGTCGACTAGTAACAGTCATTACACCTTATTCTCACACTCACATTCCAATCGGGTTGGATCAATCACATGGTGTATGCCCCCTGTAGCCTTCCCAGGCTTCTGCCTACGGAAGTTGTCTTCCTACAGCGCTACAACGACATTCACCTTCACGGAAGCTCAATAGAAGTATCGGAAGCTCACTAGAAGAAGGTAAGAAGGTGGGGAAGATGAGAGAAGATGAGAAGAAGATGGGAAGAAGAAGAAATCTAAACAAGAAAAACCAGGATGAAAAAGGGCAATTAAGATTCCGACAGGCTTCTAGTCCGGATCTTGACTAACAAGCCATCCCTGCTTGTAATAGTTTGGGGAGGAAGACAACAAACATGAGTACTGTAGCACCGTCTTCTACTCGAGGATGTCGTCTTCTGTTGCGGGAAGAAGTCTTCTTTCTTCTTCACTTCGCTGCTCTGACTGCTCTGTCTTCTATGATCACTTACCCAGAAGACCGTTCGTACGTAGATCCCAAGTGCTCTACTAGTCAAGCTACACTCCACAACTGTTGACATTCACCGCCACTCAAGGAGAACACTTCCCATGCACAATTGGGAGCGAATTCAATACATTCCACCACCCAGAAGACATGAGCGAAGCTGCTGCACTCAAATCCACAATCTATTCCCCGAGAAGAAGTCACAATGGCATTGGGAAGCTCCCTCCCGCTACTTCCTGCGTCTACTCCTCGACACACCAGCCTAGCTAACAGGACTGCACGAGGATGCCGTTCCCTGTTCCTAGAATGTCCACTACCTCTATCTACATCTTCGAACCACTGCTGGTGCGAGTATGCAGACCCCTCCTGTATATTCCAAGACTATTCGTATGTTTCCAACAACGGGTGTAGTGTGCTAAGACTGTCTCTGCTCTAATGTGTCTCGCCTGCCTGTAGAATCGGTGTGTATGTTCCGTTACTGCCGAATTCTACAGAACTGGCAGAGCTCTCAGAGAGCTTTTCTCCTACCATGCTATCCTACTTAACCATCTGCCTCGAGAGTCAGGGGAGGCGACCACCAGGGAGAGAGAGAGAGGCGCTGACAAGAGGTTGTCACCTCACATGCATGCGGTCCCTCTTCCCAATTAGCCCTCCACTGTGTTACTCCTACGCTACCTATGCTGCCACATGGGGTCCTAACTATTTTTACATAGAAAACTGCCACCCTTAAGATAGCATGTCCAATCCTACTAAATCTGGAAGTGTCAATTGAGTTTGCTAACTACTCTGATTGCTCGGTGGCAATCTCTACATGATCTGCTCCTACCGGAGCTACTACCTCGACTTCTGATGGGCTGAGAAGCCCTGCACTTACCTCGGGTACCACTGAGGTAGCTTCCCTCTCCTCGCTCTTCGCTGGCCCTGCTGTTTCTGCGGCTGCGTCTTCCTCGGCTTCGACTTCGGAAGACGGAATGGTCTTCTGGGAAGACGAGTCGAATGGTGCGTCTTCGGTCTTCTGAGGCACAGATGCCATACTAGGGACCATGGCGATCTCATAGGGGTCCGGGGAAGTCGCTTCCTCCACGCGGAATACCTGGGAAGACGGCTCGTCTTCCTGTCTTCCAGAAGACATCATGTCTTCCGGGGCGTCTTCTGGAGTCTTCTCGTCTTCCAACGCTGTCACCACCAAGTGCACAGCGAGATCGAACTCCTCCTTCTCCATTCCGGATCCAGTCGAGGGTGCTGGGGCTTGGGAAGATGCGGTTGCAGGTGTCGGAAGTGAGGGAAGACCATAAAGTGTCTTCACTCCTTCTATCTGTCTATCCAGGTACCTGAACATGCTATCTCTGCATTCCACCAACCTCGTCTTGGACTCGCTGTCCCATTCCCTAGCTAAGGTAAGTAACTTCTTACCCGCGGTGAAGTTGAACTTCTTCCGAAGTGCTTCTACCGACTGAGCTAGCATCTTCTGCGCACGGGCCTCCGCTGCTTCCCTCTGCGTCTTCTCTACTGCAGCTCGCGCTTCTGCGGCTTCTCGCTGCATCTTCCAAGTTGTCTGCTCTTTTGCGAGGGCAGTGATCTTCTCCCGCACTCGGAGAACTTCCTGATCACGCTGCTGTACTCGCGTCTGCAACTCCTGGTTGCTCTTCCGAAGTTGCATCGACTCCTTGGCAGAAGTGGCTGCTTCCGCCTTGTACCTGGCTGCAAGCTTCTCCGTGGTGCGGAGACTAGCTTCCAGCGACTCCGTCTTCTGCTGGCTGTCTTCCTGTCGCAGCAAGGTGCGCAGGCCGAATCCAGGCTGTAAGGGCTTCTCCTGTGCCCTCGCTCTCCTTTCCAGCAACTCCATAGCGGGCTGGATCTCCTTCTGGAAGTAGGCACTGAACTCCTCCAGTCGTCTTCCTGCAGAAGACAAGTTCATCCCCACCACTCGCTCGATGGTGTCGACTTCGTCTTCCAGAGGCAAGGGAGCCTCTTCCACCACTACGGCCTTCATCTTCTGCGCACGAGAAGAAGCTACTCTTCTCATCTTCCGGGGTGGAAGACTCCTCGTGGCAAGAGCGGCTCTCCTCTTTGCGCTTCCTCGCATCGCAGTAGGAGTACCCATCCATCCTTCGTCTTCTGGAGTCTTCGGAAGACTCCCAGGTGTTACAGAAGCTGTCTTCTGCTCCGATCGGGTACTCAGCAAGTCTTCCTCCGAGTCCGACTCCGATCCTGAATGGATGAGGGAGATGAGTGTACTCCGTACACTTCTGTGACCCATCTTCCTCACTGGCGTGGCGTCTTCCGACCCACTAGACTCGTCTTCCCTCACCAGAAGCGTCTTCTGGTGAGAGCCGGGTCTCAGCTGTGGCATCAGAGTGGGAGGGGGCGTTGCTGCTGCCTCTCGGTCATCGTCTTCCGAGGTCTCCTCCTTCACCTCTTGTCGCTCCGTTGGCCCATACACTGCCAGCTAATCTTCCCTAAGATCCCCCATGGCTACATACAAGTAGCAGAAGAAGAGCGTCAGATGTCCTCCCGCCGGGGTACCCAAGTATGCTAGCTCCGTCTGTACATAGTTGTGGATGTACGCGCCCCAGTAGATTGGCACTCTGTCATCCCACACTGATTCCAGGAACTCCACGTCCTGATCTCCTAAGTACCTTGTCTTCTGCGCTTTTCCCTTGGGGAAAAGATGCAGAAACAACTTCGCCAGAAGTCGCTTCTTCGGCTCCCGGTAAGACTCTATCTTCCAACCGTTCCTCCCCTGCCTGTCTTCCATGAAAAGGCAGGTGGTACTCCCAAGCACATGCCATGAACTCACAATCCTAGGCAAGATCTTCTTCTCGTACCAATATCCTCGGTTCTCGGTCTCAGGCCTGTGAAACGCCTTACGCCACCAGTCTTCTGTCCAGGAAGATGGTCTTCCCCGAGCAACTCTTGCCTTTGCAGGTACACGGTTACGCGGTGGTAACGCGGCCCATACCTCCTCTAGAAGCCCTTGATCTGCGAGGTTCCAGTCCCACAGGAAGAAGTCGAGACCCAACTCCTTGAGGAAAGGAGTGGCCTTGGCCAATTGTGTCGCTGGTAACACCAAACCTCGCGGATGCATCGACATACCTGGAAGATCTGCTGCACTAAACCACAAGCACCTACTATGAGCTGAAGGCTCAGTCCTTCCCGAGTGCCCACAGTCTAGCTTCCACTCTCAGAAGACGAAACTAGTCTTCCAGAAGACAGCTACTCCGTCTTCCGGGATTCTAACAGTACTTCCTAGATAGCTCTCGTCTTCCGAGCTATATCTAAACAATCCTATCTAAGCAAGGCTCGCATGGATTACCAAGAAGACAACCCACCTTGCATTACATCCTACTTCCTATCAGAAGATACAAGATATGCGAGAAGTAGAGTATGAGAAAGGTTCAGAAGATGGTTGCGGGCTCCTGCGGTGACAGTGGCCTCTGGGAAGACACTTGGGACAGCTTCCAATTCAATGTCGTTCTCGGAAGACCTCCCGAAGTCAGACTTCCCTTCACTGGTCTCACCTGTCTTCTTCTTCCTACGCGCAGTCTATCCTCACAACAGACTCAAGACATGTGCACTCTGTTCTTCTGACTTCTCATCTCTCATACGCACTCAGAAGAAGTTTGCTGCATGATGGGAAGACATGACCCTCGACCATTCTCTCCGGATTCTGCCAGCAATACTTCTCACAACTCTCTTCTAAGTTCGGGAAGAAGAAGGAACGGCTGCTATGGGTCGGATAGAAGAGACCCGAAATGGACCCTCACGTCTTCTCGCTCATTTTGCCAGCCTTTCAGTCTTCTAGTCTCTCTAGGAAGATGTGGAGTTGAGAAGCTTGGAAGATCGGGAGACACAGGCCTAGTTCCCAAGTTCCAACTTCTCGAAATAACACAACAACTCACCACACCACTCAGGCTTCGTACCAAGTCGCTCTAAACACAAAAGCAAAGCAAATCCACTCTTGATACGAATTATGTTCAGTCGACTTCCGAAGATAGTCTTCTGAAGATGTCTTCCGAAGACAGTCAAGTTCAAGAAGCGTCTTCCGAAGATGTTCCCATCTTCCGAATCGTCTTCTATTCCAAGTTTCGGGGGTAGAGAGGTAAGGGGGTAGAGAAATTGATAGTTGGGTTCGCCAATTTGAAGACTAGGGGTAGGGAAGCTCGAATTGAGCTCGGGAAGAAGCAAGGAGATATCTTGACAGAAATTGGGCAGCGCTTCCGCGCCCAATGTCTCAAACAGAAAGAATGGGGGGTGAGGTAATTGATCAGGCTGCCTGCACACAATCAAGGAAGCGCTGGGAGTACCAAGAAAATGGCGAGAAGAAGTGGGAGGGGAAAAGAACAGGGGGAAGAACCTCTACAGTCTTCTTCGGCTCCCGAGTTGCCTTCGACCTCCGCGCGCTTCTGGTTCTTGTACTAGCTTCCAATGCGACTCCTCTCGAATGCGCCTGCTGTCAATTTCGGTCCACACCTCGATTCTACCTTCGCTTCTACTCGCCACTCTCCACTGTCAACTTCTCGGAAGCTCCACAGAAATGCCTTCGCTCTCTCTGCTGTTTGTGCTCCCGCAATCCGATTTCACCCTTCGCCTAGCTGCCAACTTACTCTCTCCTACCTCGATGTCTTACTCGATTCCTCTCTCAATGCTAGCTCGAAGTTCACTCTCTCAATCGATCTTCTTCAGGCGCACTGTGCTGCGGGAAGTTGGAAGGTGGCTAATGTGCTTCCTCACGCATCTTCCCCGCAGATTAGGGGTTTCGACCCTAGGTGTCTTCTTCGACCTACCTACCACCTGGGTGCTTACTTAGTAGGTACACCTACTTGTTTATCCGAAAACTCGTGGTCAGGCCTTCGTGATCGCTGTCTTCCGGAAGACAGGTGTCTTCCGCCGTCTTCCCATCTTCCGAAGACGCAACTGAGAAGATGATCATCCGAAGACGGTCGTCTTCTGAAGAAGTCAACTTCTTATTACAAACAGCTCTTAAGATCATCTTCCTGTTAAGGAAGACGTAACCTTAAGTAACAACGCTTCTTCAGTTATATAAACAAGTCATTATTCTTAAAAATTTCAAAAATTCGTGCATCCTGTAATTTGTGGGCACCACATTACCTATGGTAGATTATTCGCGAATGGAATTGGTGATGTTCGTACTCTTTTAGCGAGTAGTTGTAGTGACGCAGGATTACTCCTTTTGCCCATTTAGTATACAAGATATCGTTCCCACAGAGGATTTGCACAAGTAACGCTGCTCTAAGTTCTAAGATCTGTTCAAACACACAAACACACGGGTTTTGCCTAAGAATCCCGTCTTCTCACAAAACCACGCGTCTTCCAGGTACGCCAAAATATACCCTGGATCTAAATAAACAACTACTAACTAAAATATCACACAACTATTCACAGAGAAGCTCGGGAAGACGATCTTCCTACTTCCATGTCGCTTCTTCCGGTCTTCTCGATACCGTCTTCCCGAAGCGATTCTCGTCTTCTGGGGGTTCAGCTCGTCTTCTCACACCTCCAGAAGAATGTCTTGCTTCGCAGAAGTCGACTAGCACGGCTGTTACACCTTACTTTCGCACTCACATTACAACGGGTTAGATCAATCACAGGGTGTATGCCCCCTGTAGCCTTCCCAGGCTTCTGCCTACGGAAATAGTCTTCCTGTAGCACTACAACGACATTCACCTTCACGGAAGCTCAATAGAAGATTCAGAAACTCACTAGAAGAAGATAAGAAGATGGGGAAGATGAGAGAAGATGGGGAAGAAGAGAAAATCCAAACAAGAGAAAACAAGATGAAAAGAGGAAATTAAGTTTCCGACAGGCTTCTAGTCCGGATCCTGACTAACAAGCCATCCCTGCTTGTAATAGTTTGGGGAGGAAGACAACAAACGTGAGTACTGTTGCACCGTCTTCTACTCGAGGATGTCGTCTTCTGTTGCGAGAAGAAGGCTTCTTTCTTCTTCACTTCGTTGCTCTGACTACTCTGTCTTCTGGGATCCCTTACCCATAAGACCGTTCGTACGCAGATCCCAAGTGCTCTACTGAACGAGTCAAGCTACACTTCCACAACTATTGACATTCACCGCCAGTCAAGAAGAACACTTCCCATGCACAATTGGGAGCGAATTCAAGGAAACCCACTACCCAGAAGACATGAATAAAGCTTCTGCACTCAAATCCACAATCCATTCTCCGAAAAGAAGTCACAATGACATTGGGAAGCTCACTCCCTCTACTTCCTGCGTCTACTCCTCGACACACCAGTCTAGTCAACAAGACTGCACGAGGATGCCGTTCCCTGTTCCTAGACTGTCCACTACCTCTATCTACATCTCCGAACCACTGCTGGTACGAGCATGCAGACCCCTCTTGTGTATTCCCAGACTCTTCGTATGTTTCCAACAACGGGTGTAGTGTGCGAAGAACTGTCTATCCTGTGTCTCCTCTCTAATGTGTCTCGTCTGCCTGCACCATCGGATCGATATGTGTATGCAGTAGCTACAGAACTCTATCTCTTACTCTTTGATCCTACTTATGTCGCTGCCATGAGAACCAGGGGAGACGACCACCAGGGAGAGAGAGGCGCTGACAGGAGGCTGCCACCCGTTAAACTAAGTTAAGTTAAGTTAAGTTAAGTTAAACTTCTTCCGAAGCGCTTCCATCGACTATGCTAGCATCTCCTGTGCACGAGCCTCCGCTGCTTCCCGCTGCGTCTTCTCAACTGCAACTCGCGCTTCTGCGGCTTCTCGCTGCATCTTCCATGTGGTCTTCTCCTCGGCGAGGGCGGTGATCTTCTCCCGCACTCGGAGGACCTCCTGATCGCGCTACTGTACACGCGCCTGCATCTCCTGGTTGTTCTTCCGAAGCTGAACCAGCTCCTTGGCAGAAGCGGCTGCTTCCGCCTTGTATCTGGCTGCGGGCTTCTCCGTGGTGCGGAGACTAGCTTCCAGCGACTCCGTCTTCTTCTGGTCTTCGCCCTGTCGCAGCAAGGTGCACAGGCCGAATCCAAGTTGCAAGGGCCCCTCCTGAGCCTTCGCTCTCTTCTCCAGCAACTCCATAGCTTGCTGGATCTCCTTGTGGAAGTAGGCGCTGAACTCCTCCAGTCGTCTTCCTGCGGAAGACAAGTTCATCTCCACCACTCGCTCTGAGGTGTCGACTTCGTCTTCTAGAGACAAAGAAGCCTCTTCCACCACAATGGCCTTCATCTTCTGCGCACGAGAAGAAGCTACCTTTCTCATCTTCCGGGGTGGAAGATCCCTCATGGCAGGAGCGGGTCTCTTCACTGCGCTTCCTCGCATCGCAGTAGGAGTATCCCTTCTTCTCTTGTCTTCTGGAGTCTTCGGAAGACTCCCAGGTGTTGCAGAAGCGGTCTTCTGCTCCGATCGGGTACTCAGCAGTTCTTCCTCCGAGTCAGACTCCGATCCTGAATGAATGAGGAAGATGGGTGTCCTAAGTACACTTCTAGGACCCATCTTTCTCGGTGGCGTGACGTCTTCCGACCCACTAGAGTCGTCTTCCCTCACCAGAAGCGTCTTCTAGTGAGAGCCGGGCCTCAGCTGTGGCATCAGAGTGGGAGGGGGAGTTGCGGCTGCTGCTCGATCGTCGTCTTCCGAGGTCTCCTCCTTCTCTTCCTGTTGCCCGGTTGGTCCATACTTCGTCAGCTGATCTTCCCCAAGATCCCCCATGGCTACGTACAAGTAGCAGAGGAAAGGTGTCAAGTGTCCTCCCGTCGGGGTACCCAAGTACGCTAGCTCCGTCTGTACATAGTTGTGGACGTATGCGCCCCAGTAGATGGGCACTCTTTCATCCCACACTGCTTCCAGGAACTCTACGTCCTGATCTCCCAGATACCTCGTCTTCTGCGCTTTCCCCTTGGGGAAGAGATGCAGAAACAGCTTCGCCAGAAGTCGCTGTCGTGTCGGATATTGCGTGAAGGATGTCCAGGAAAACGCAAGGTTCCTGGCTGTGGAGATGTTGTGTGCTGAAACAGAGACAAGACAGAGAAAAACAACCACGAAAACGAATGCTGCGATATATACACTCCAAATGTATGTACACTGTCGATTCTTTCTCCTAAGAGCACAGAATTGAAAAACAGACCAGAGCGGTCTGTAACCTGCTTCAAAAGCCTCTGAAAACAACCCTTGAATCGCAACCCTGACCCAAAACCACCGAAGCGTAGCTCAAAGCAAGAGAAACTTCTCTTTGCTAACAAATAGAGCCACAGCAGTATCACGCGATTCAAACTCAAGTCCAAACCACATCCATGTATAAGCTCTTAGCTAAAGCTAGCTACCACAAGCTGTATACAGCCAACCAGAACTCTAACGAACTCAAAAGAGCAAAACCCGTAGCGAAGAAACCGAAAAAGACCTATCTGTGGACTTCCTCCTTCCGCTGAACGGACTTCAGATGTCGATAGGGTCTCCTCTGCTGACTCCGTTAACCCAAGAAACCTTCAGATCCGACTCCTGATAGTCGAGGTATCGCCGATTTTCGGTCGCAGGTGACCGAACCTTCAAAAACTGCTCCCTGCGGCTTAGAACCGCACACCACGCACAAACGGATCGCCTAAACTGATATCCGTCTTCTCTGATAGGTAGATCTAGCTACCCTGAACCCAACAAGACTCCAAACAAGTCGTTTGGAGTTCCTCTTGCAAAACCACGCAAGAAATTTGGTCGCAGGTTGCAAAAAACTGACGTAAATCAGCTCCCTGCGGCTCAAACTTGCTCACCACACCCAAACCAACAATCCAATTCACGTACAATCTTCTCCTATGCGTACATGAAGACTCCCTGATTGCGTAGGCACCAAGAACGAAGAGCTTGGCTCACCGATAGCGAAGAACAACCCAATCTCAGGTCGCAGGCGAGCGAAAATCTGATGTAAGCGCTTCCCTGCGAGCCAATTTCACTCACAACTCCCAACCCGCCCGATGAAACTTTGAATCGTCTTCAATTTCCTGAAGAACTCGTTGTTCTGATCCCGATGGATCCAAGGACAGCAAGTTTGGACTCCGGAACGGCCCGAACGGTCCAACTCTCCTTCACAGGTAACTGAAAACTCCAAATCTACTTCCTGCGTCTCAATTTCACTCAGTATGCACTTCCCGATCCGTCTCTTCCCAAACCATTTGAACCAGTGCGTAGCCTGCACAGATCTGAACCCAACGACGCCTTGCGCGCTTGCATTGGACTCCTAAATCTCCCGAACCGTTCGTTGACAGGTCGCAGGCGCAAGCTAGCCCCTAAGCAGCCCCCTTGTTTACAGTCTCTGTACGTACAGTTCTCTTATGAATACCTGAATAATAATAAGCAGGCCCCTTGCGTCTTTGGTATAACGCTAGAAGCCCTAAATACCCAGTCAGCAAGTAACCAGGGGCCTAGCTTGATTTTGCCTTTTTTCGAATCGCATAACTTCTTCTCTGGATGTCCAAACGAAGTAAACAAGATGCCCATGGAATGCTGACAACGAGCTCTACCCATCTATGTGATGAAAGTGAAGATCCGAAGTTGCGCCAAAAGCCCGTAAGCTGGGGCCTAGCTTGTTTTCTCCATCTTTCGAGTCCTGTAACTTCTCCACTAGGCGCCCAAACGAAGTAGACAAAGTGCCTATGGAAAGCTCACAAGGAGCTCTACCCATCTATGCGATGAAAACAAAGATCCAAAATGGTGCCAAAAATCCGTAAGCTGGGGCCTAGCTTGTTTTCTCCATCTTTCGAGTCTTGTAACTTCTCCACTAGGCATCCAAACGAAGTAGATGAAGTGCCTATGGAAAGCTGACAAGGAGCTCTACCCATCTATGCGATGAAAATGAAGATCCGAAATGAAGCCAAAAGCCCGTAAGCTAGGGCCTAGCTTGTCTTTCTCATGAGTGTCTTTGGAGTGACAAGCATCGAAGTTTGAATTTCAGGTAGGAACCGGTCCACGACACGACATCTTTTGAGTTCGTTAGAGTTCTGGTTGGCTGTATACAGCTTGTGGTAGCTAGCTTTAGCTAAGAGCTTATACATGGATGTGGTTTGGACTTGGGTTTGGATCTTGTGATACTGCTGTGGCTCTATTTGTTAGCAAAGAGAAGTTTCTCTTGCTTTGAGCTACGCTTCGGTGGTTTTGGGTCAGGGTTGCGATTCAAGGGTTGTTTTCAGGTGCTTTTGAAGCAGGTTACAGACCGCTCTGGTCTGTTTCTCAGTTCTGTGCTCTTAGGAGAAAGAACTGGCAGTGTACATACATTCAGAGTTGGTATATATCGCAGCATTCGTTTTCGTGGTTGTTTTTCTCTGTCTTGTCTCTGTTTCAGCACACAACATCTCCACATCCAGGAACCTCGCGTTTTCCTGGACATTCTTCACGCAATATCCGACACGACATCGGTGGTGAACTCGACGTGAATCGAACACGCAACCTTCTGATCCGATCATCCGTAGTGAAGAAACCGAAAAAGGTCTATCTGTGGACTTCCTCTTTTCGCTGAACGGACTTCAGATGTCGATAGGGTCTCCTCCGCTGACTTCGTTAACCCAAGAAACCTTCAGATCCGACTCCCAACAGCCGGGATATCTCCGTTTTTCGGTCGCAGGTGACCGAACCTCCAAAAACTCCTCCCTGCGGCTTAAAACCGCACACCACGCACAAACGGATCGCCTAAACTGATATCCGTCTTCTCTGGTAGGTAGATCTAGCTACCCTGAACCCAACAAGACTCCAAACAAGCCGTTTGGAGTTCCCCTTGCAAAACCACTCGAGAAATTTAGTCGCAGGTTGCAAAAAACTGACGTAAATCGATTCCCTCTGGCTCAAATTCGCTCACCACACCCAAACCAACAATCCAAATTTGATCGCATAACTTCTTCTCTGGATGTCCAAACGAAGTAAACAAGATGCCCATGGAATGCTGACAACGAGCTCTACCCATCTATGTGATGAAAGTGAAGATCTGAAGTTGCGCCAAAAGCCCGTAAGCTGGGGCCTAGCTTGTTTTCTCCATCTTTCGAGTCCTGTAACTTCTCCACTATGCGCCCAAACGAAGTAGACAAATTGTCTATGGAAAGCTCACAAGGAGCTCTACCCATCTATGCGATGAAAACAAAGATCCAAAATGGTGCCAAAAACCCGTAAGCTGGGGCCTAGCTTGTTTTCTCCATCTTTCGAGTCCTGTAACTTCTCCACTAGGCATCCAAACGAAGTAGATGAAGTGCCTATGGAAAGCTGACAAGGAGCTCTACCCATCTATGCGATGAAATGAAGATCCGAAATGAAGCCAAAAGCCTGTAAGCTAGGGCCTAGCTTGTCTTTCTCATGAGTGTCTTTGGAGTGACAAGCATCGAAGTTTGAATTTCAGGTAGGAGCCGGTCCACGACACGACATCGCTTCTTCGGCTCCCGGTAAGATTGGATCTTCCACTCATTCCTACCTTGCCTGTCTTCCACGAAAAGACAAGTGGTGCTCCCAGGCACATGCCACATACTCACGACACTGGGCAAAATCTTCTTCTCAAACCAATACCCTCGGTCCTCGGAGTCTTGCCTGTGGAAAGCCATGTGCCACCAATCTTCAGTCCAGGAAGATGGTCTTCCTCGAGCTACTCCTGCCTTCGCATGTACACGGTTGCGAGGTGGCAATGCTGCCCACACCTCCTCCAGAAGTCCCTGATCTGCGAGGTTCCAATCCCACAGGAAGAAGTCGAGACCCAACTCCTTGAGAAAAGGAGTGGCCTCGGCCAATTCTGCCGCTGGTAACACCAAGCCTCGCGGATGCATCGTCATACTGGAAGATCTGTTGCACTAAGCCACAAGCACTTACTATGAGCTGAAGGCTCAGTCCTTCCCAAGTGCCCACAGTCTAGCTTCTACTTCTCAGAAGACGAAACTAGTCTTCCAGAAGACAGCTACCCCGTCTTCCGGGATTCTAACAGTACTTCCTAGATAGCTCTCGTCTTCCGAGCTATATCTAAACAACCCTATCTAAGCAAGGCCTCGCATGGATTATCCAGAAGACAACCCACCTTGCATTACATCCTACTTCCTATCAGAAGATACAAGATTCGCGAAACATAAAGTGCATAACAGGTTCAGAAGATGGTTGCGGGCTCCTGCGATGACAGTGGTCTCTAGGAAGACACTCGGGACAATTTCCGATTCAATGTCTTTCTTGGAAGACCTCCCGAAGTCAGACTTCCCTTCACTGGTCTCACCTGTCTTCGTCTTCCTACGTGCAATCTATCCTCACAACATACTCAAGACAATCTGTTCTTCTGACTTCTCACCTCTCATACGCACTCAGAAGAAGCTTGCTGCTCGGTGGGAAGACATGACCCTCGACCATTCTGTCCATATTCTGCCAGCAAGTCTTCTCACGACTCTCTTCTAAGTTTGGGAAGAAGAAGAAACGGCTGCTTGGGTCTGACAGAAGAGACCCGAAATGGACCCTCACGTCTTCTCGCTCATTTTGCCAGCCTTTCAGTCTTCTAGTCTCTCTAGGAAGATGTGGAGTTGAGAAGCTTGGAAGACGGGGAGGCACAGGCCTAGTTCCCGACTTCCAACTTCTCGAAATAACAAAAGAACTCACCACACCACTCAGGATTCGTACCAAGCCTCTCTTAACACAAAAGCAACACAAATCCACTCTTGATACGAATTGGTTATAGTCGACTTCCGAAGACAGTCTTCCGAAGACAGTCAAGTTTAAGAAGTGTCTTCCGAAGATGTTCCCATCTTCCGAAGCGTCTTTTGTTCAAGGTTTCGGGTGTAGAGGGGTAGTAGGGTAGGGAAATTGATAGCTGAGATCGTCAATTTGGGGACGATGGGTAGGGAAGCTCGAATTGAACTCAGGAAGAAGTAGGAAGATGTCTGACAGAAATTGGGCAGCGCTTCCGCACCCAATGTCACAATAGGAAAAATGGGGGTGGGGGTAATCGATCAGGCTGCCTGCAACCAACCGGGGAAGCGCGGGGGATACCAGACAAAGGCGAGAAGAAGTGGGAAGAGGAAAGAACGTGGGAAGAACCTCTACAGTCTTCTTCTGCTTCTCGAGTTGCCTTCGACCTTCCGCGCGCTTCTGGCTCTGGTCTGGCTTCTGGCTCTGGTCCCAGCTCCAATACGACTTCACACGGCTGCGTCCGCTGTCAGTTTCTGACCACGCCTCAATTCCACCTTCGATTCTACTCAGCTACTCTCCAATGTCAGCTTCCCGGGAGCTCACAAAAACACCTTCGCTCCCTGCCTTCCGTGCTTCAGCAATTCGGTCTCGCCCTTCGCCTAGCTGCCAACTGGTCCTCACCTCGCTCGCTTTCCTCTCTCGATTTCCTCACTCGATTTCCTCTCTCGATTTCCTCTCGCGAAGCTCACTCTCGAAAATCGATCTTCTCAAGCGCGCTATGCTGCGGAAAGTTAGAATGCGCTAATGCGCTTCTTGCGCATCTTCCCCGCAAATTAGGAGTTTCGACCCTAGGTGTCCTTCCCGACCCACCTACCACCTGTGTGTTACCTAGTAGGTACACCTACTCTTTTACCTGGAAACTCATGGTTAGGCCTTCGCGGTCGCTGTCTTCCGGAAGATGGTTGTCTTCCGCCATCTTTCAGTCTGCCGCCATCTTCCCGTCTTCCGAAGACGCAACTGAGAAGACGCTTCTCGGAAGACGGTCGTCTTCCGAAGAAGTCAACTTCTTATTAAAAAGCTCATAAGATCATCTTCCCTCTAAGGAAGCAGTAATCTTAAGTAACAACGCTTCTTCAGTTATACAAACAAGTTATTAATCTTAAAAATTTAAAAATTTATGAATCCTGTAATTTGTGGGCACCACAGTAGTTATTGCACAAAAATTAGAAGGGTAGAAAGAATAGTTACAAGATGGAGAAGTTACCAGTGTTTCATGGGAAGGACAATGAAGATGTAGAACCATTTGTACGAGACTTCAAAAGGGGTTGCATCGGAAACAACGTGAGAAAGAAGGAAGAATGGGTGTTGTTACTGCCAGAGTTTTTAGAAGATTTTGCTCTTAAGTGGTATGAAGACCGAGTGAAGAGCCAGACACCTGGTGCAGTTGAGGACACATGGGAGACGTTGAGTAATGCACTCATCGAAGAATTTCTTCCAGAAGAGAGTTATGAGAAGCTCATGGTGGAGCTTACTCATTTGAAGCAACGGGACGACGAGAAAGTTCGGCAATATGCCGAAAGGGTGGATAAGTTGGAACAACGGTTTCAGACGGTCCTACGGAAGAATGCAGACAATGTGGAGTTAACGATGGCGGGGATTGGAGCAGTGTTGACCAAGAACTTGGTGGGAGGGTTGAGGCCTTCAATTCGAACCCAAGTGAGGTACGAGAAGCCAGCAACCAAAGCGAAGGCCATCAAGATTACGACAAATATGGAAGAGAGTTTGGATGAAGGAGATATCATCCAATCTCATCATGCTGCTCTGGTGTCAACTCTGACTCCTGGTGTAGTCACAACGATCGCACCTGCACCATCACAATTGGTGATTGCTTCAACGTCAGCTCCTACTCCAACGGTGGTGCCAAGACCGTTTGTCCCAACAATGATATCTATTGCCACCTCTGATTTTCATGCCGAGCTGAAGAGCATCACCGATACTCTTGCGGATCTCAAGATAAACATGGTGCAGTTACGAGAATGGAGAAACAAAGGTGGAGGAGGAGGTCAAAGAGGTTACGACAACAATCCTAACCGAGGAAATCAAGGTAACTTTGGAGGCAATCAAGGTAACTTTGGAGGCAACCAAGGTAACTTTGGAGGCAACCAAGGTAACTTTAGAGGCAACCAAGGTAACTTTGGAAGAATCACTTGTTGGACGTGTGGAGGTTCTCATTTCCAGCGAAATTGTCCTAACAACGGAGCAAGAGGTGCCGAAGCTATCAGAATGAATGTGGGTGGAGGAAATCCATCACAAGGACGAGACAAGGGGATGTCGTGTTGAGAGTCTTTCTTGGGGAGGGCGGACCTCCTAACTGTGATAGATCAGAGAGAAATGACCAGAAAGGAAAATTGGTCGCTGCAGACGATGAAATCTCAAAACACAACTTCTTGTGCCCACCAATTGCAAAACAAACACTCAAACACGCACTCGGGTACACAAATAGATCTCTCACGAGTCGAAATAGCTTTATTTCAGTGTCAACTGCTTCACTGTTAAGAAAATATCTCTCTCTTCATCTCCTGCATCCCTCTCAGCTGAAAATTCCAAGGAATTTGATCTCACGACAACCAAAGCCTTGTCAAAAACGATCTCCTTCAAATAAACCGCCATGTCCGTTCAGTTCTGCCTCCAAACCTCAAAACTGTGTAACATATGAGGTTCTTGTCTCCACAACACTTTCCTGCCTTTGTCACGATTTCCTCTGCCCACTCCACTCAATTCTGTCCAAAAACTCGATCCTCACTCAGCCTCCAAGCTTCTCAGCGTCTCTCTCCCCAAACCCTAATTCTGCTCCTTTCCCCTCCTTCCGTCTCCGCTCACTCAGAAAAGCTCCTCGAAAAAGTCTCCGATCCCAAGCCGCCGCAGGTATTTAACCTAAAAGTTAAGGCCCCAGCTTAAGCTACCCCCCTGCTGTCCTTATAAGCGTAGTCACTTATCAGAAGCATAGCCCTAGCTTAAGTTGCCCCCCTGTTGTCCTTACATACCGAACTTTATTTACAAAGTTGGCCCTTTTTTAATACAAGTTTCACAGTTGTCTCCACAAACTCTACCCCTTCACTAATAAAGGTTCTCATAGTCTCATTCTCCATCGCAAGCCGACTCGATGATTATTTAACTAATTAGCAAAAGTTCTCCGTGGTCTTGATGCCATCTTGATGCCACCCTGAATATACTACAAGCCATCCAATGTAGGCCGAAGCCCCAACACCTATGAGGCTGCTCCACAGGGCTTACAGCCTCTCCATATGCGCACCAGGTATCTCCCATAGTATATTCAGGATGACATGCGGAGGCTTAGGTCAGAAAGCTCACGATTAAGAGAGATACCGGTTGCAGGACGTGGCTGCATATTCAACATAGACTCCCTTCCAAGAGGCCAACATGTCGGAATAAGAACCAGAGGTCAGGAGGGATTGATCCTGAGATCACTTCCCTCCTAGGCAGGCGCCCTATCACTGGGATGGTCTTTGGTTCCGTTCAAGAAGGGAAAATTTTCTGGACATATGTTTTCCTGAGTAAATTTTCCTGTAATGTCTTTACTAGCCTTTCCTGCGCTAACTTCTCTATACAACTCCATTTTTAATGAACAAAGAGTCAAAATTATAGTATTTGTGAACACCTACACACTCACGCTATCAGATTTTGAGTTCGAGTCACGAGCCAGAATCGACAGATTTCCCTCTTTCGTATATCTCTCAGTTTAAAACCTGTACTAACTATTGCTTAAAACACTTTCTGTCAAAATTGGAAGCATGAGGTTGCTCTCCTCGTCGAGCTCTGCATTCTGATGCCCTTCGACCTCTTTCAGGGTGATATTTCAGTCTAAGCTAGGGGGCAGCTTGTCAAGCATGGCCCCAGCTTAGCTCCTGCCCAACTTGATAAGCTAGGGTGCAGCTTCCCGAACAAATGCTGGTTGAGTGCCTTCTGAAGTTCCGTTTCATCATGTGGAATGTCGCGCACTACGACATTCACCCCCTCCAAACCTGCACATCCTCCGGTATGTGCCAACTTTCCCACTAGTCCCCATGGTTCTCTAAATTACCATCGTCCTCCTCATCGTCCTCTACGTCTCCTTTTGATACCAGATCTGCATCTGCATTCATCATCTGATCTGACTCCAAAAATTCATCTAGCTCAATGGATTCTCCCCTTCTTCTAAACAACTTGATACGCTTACCAGCAACAGGAAGTCTTAGAGGTGTACCATCGAGCTCCCGTAAAGAGTAAGTAGCATTCTGATGCACTTCTAAGACAACATACGGGCCAAACCACCTCCTAGAAAATTTCCGAACCGTAGAGTGCTGATTCTCTAACGTACTGTCATATACCAAAACCCAATCTCCAGCATGTATGGGCTTCAATCGGAGCCTGTGGGTCTTGTCAAACCTGTCCTTGTTCTTGAGACGGGTCTCTTTCAGTTTCTGTTGAGTCTCTATAAGATCCTCCTCTCTATGTTCCAACTGCCTGATTCGAAGTGCAAGAAGTTGTACGTGATCCATTTTGTCCTTCCACGGTAAATTAACCCATGTAGGAAAGTCCTCCTCTGCCGGCATAATTGGTTTTTGACCCAGCATTAGTTCAATGGGCATGTACCTAGTAGTAGTGCAGTGAGTCGACCTGTCAGCCCATAGAGCAAAAAGGAGCAACCTAGGCACATGTCTATGTCTACCATCGCATGCCTTTACCAGAGCTTGGACAATCAACGGATGTCCTCTCTCGCTCTTACCAATTCCTTCCGGATTCATGGCAGTGGTGAGTTTGAGTTTCACTCCGTGTTGGACGAAGAACTCCTTCGCTTCCGTACCACGCAACTCTCCTCTGTCTGCACGCAATCTTCCTATAGATCCGTACCTACAGATAATATCTTCAAGAACAAACCTACATATCTCTTCTGTGGTCTTCGTCCTCAGAGCTCGTCCTTCCACAAAGTTGGAAGGTCTTCTCGAGCTAACACCAAGTACCTCATACCCCATAATCCAGGAGGCATTGCTACCAAATCAAGAACCCATTGAAAATAGATACTATGCGGATAAGTCGGTATCAGACCATCTCTGTAACATATCTTTGAATAAAATTGACAGTGCAAGCATGAACTCACAAAGTTCACCACATCTTGATAAAGTCCTCTCCACCAGTATCTCTCCTTCAACTTGGTGTAGGTAGCCTAAGCTCCTCGATGTCCGGCCCACAAGGTGTCATGAAACTCCTTCATCAACTATTGCTTGATCTGCAGATCATCTATAACTCGTAAAAGTGCTCCATCTCTTCTCTTTGGACGCTTCCAAAGATATCCATCTCGCAACAAGTAATCATACGCCTTCATTCTTACCTCTCTGAACTCTGCATCACTCAAACCCTCCTGCCTGTTTAAAGAACTCAGAAAGAATCCAATGTCACGTAATCTTCTCGTGTAGAACTCCTCTCTGAATGGCTCCAAGTCTGTAGCTCGCCGATTAACCTGACACTGAGCATTCTTTCTCTCTTCTTCCTCAGCTTCTGAAAACATGACATCCTCATCTACAAATCGAGCCCTTGACAACATATTTGCGATCACATTCTCCTTTCCTTTTAGATGCTTCAGCTCTGGATTCAAGCTTCTAATATAAGCAATCCAACGTAACATTGCTATGTCTGGAGTGTTGCAGTTGGATATCATACCTAGTAGAGGTAGACAATCCGTTTCTAGGACTACATGAGCACCAATCAGAAACTCACGGTCTGTCTTCATCGCTGTCACCGCTCCTCACAACTCACGCTTCACCTGAGGATAGTCTCGTTGCCTGTCTGTCAAGATCCTAGCTCCAAACCTAGAAGTAAACCGCATACCATCCGCATCATCTTGACCTATTGTCCAGCCAATCGCCTTTGGACTAGTATCTACTGTGACAATGACAGGTCTCTCACATCCGTAGTCTACTCTTCTCAGAACAGGTGGAGACTGTAGAGCCTCCTTCAGCTTATTCATAGCTTCTCGATGGACTGAGGTCCATACAAACCTCTTACCCTTCCTCAATAGTGCATACAAAGGCTCAGCAACATGAGCATAATGAGGAATGGATAAACGATAAAATACACAAGCACCTAGAAAGCGTCGAACCTCCGTGATGTTCTTACAGTCTGCCATCCTAGCTATAGCTTCAACCTTCTCGAGGTTTGGTCGCCTTCCAAAACCACCACACAGATGTCCAACCACTAAAATCTCAGACACACCAAACTTGGACTTAGCTCCTGACAAGGTGAGATGTACCTCCTCCAAACGAGTCAAGATACGTTCTACATCTCTGATATGGTCTGCAACAAACCTTCTGCATCCATTCGCAAGTATTGCTTCATCCTTGTCTTCAACCGCGCAACCCTTTATAGGAATATCATCTAGAAATGGAATGGTAACATCAGGCACAAACTCCCTTAGTACCTTATGCATCGCATTCTGCATATAAGCCACCGAGTTCGTCGCTCCTTGTGGAAGAGTACACATTCGCATCAATCCCAGAGGCGTACGCATAGTAGTTAAATCTCTATTCTCCACAGCCAGCTGGAACTGATCATAACCAGAATATAGATCTCCTATCGAATAAATAGCTCTCCCTGCAAATGCCTCTACTACCTCTTCAATCACAGGACCCGTCCCAACATTACGAATGGTTACGTTATTCGCAGGCTGTAGGTCTTGAATAAAACGCAAAGCTCCTGACTTCTTGGGTACAGTGAACCACCTGCTAGAATATGGTCCTATAGACGGCTCAAGTATCCCCATCTGTACCTTCTCCTTCAACAAATCGATGAGCTTAGGCAACAAAGCACGAGGAACTGGGATCGATTTCATGTCCCAAGGCACATGAGGGATTGTGAATATAACCATAGGCGCTATAATCTTTGGGTCCACACGCTTCACTATCATTTGTTCAAACACTGTCTTCTCGACTTCAGTCAAGAAATCACCCCCTCCTATCTGGAGCTCCTTCAATGTCTCCTCAGTAAACTGGTGCCCTACTCGTCTATGATCACGCAATATAGGCTCAGTCCCCACTAACTGTACTTGCTGCTGGGAGTTAGCAGGTAGTTGAGCTGCTACCGGTCTTATCTTTCTCAGTACAGATTTGTACTTTGCATGGACATCTGCTTCCTGAGGGAGTGCACACCAACAACTCGCTTCTCTCCCTTCATTATTCTGCATCAGATGAGGAAGGAACTGCACGTATGTAGCAATCTCCTCATATATACGTCGAGAGTGGATAGAGATCACCGCCACACTATTTTTCCCTTCTACCAATCTACTCACATTGTTTAACCATCCGACAACTGACTGTACAGACATAAACTCTTCAAACAAACCAGAAACCACTTCGTCTTCAGGTAGAACTCCTACACGCCACAACTCTGATATCTGCTTCACCATCCATCTTTTTATATTTTTCCCCATATCTTCAACTCTTGTAAATCGACTCCACCCATCTGTCTCAAACATCAACAATCTAGACTGCCAACTCTGTACACCACACTTGTCTCCAGACCTTTGTACATGTCTCGCTTCCAACTCTGACGGGACCTCAACAGTAGGTTCTACACCCCTGTCTTCCCGCTCTACAGGAGTGGACTGCGAAAACCCTTACATCTCTTCGTTTGAGAATCTCTAAGGGTTTGTCAGTTCCGCTCATGTCTTGAACGAACAGTCAAAAACTGTATTGAGTACTTATCATCTAGACTCCGAACTCTGGCATAATGAGATCCATCATTCATCACCTTCGTCTCCATTCGAACAACGGTGATGTATGGTTGGCCCAGTATGACAGGACATGAGGCAGACGATTATACAAAAAAATGCTGATCAACTTCTACATCCCCAATCCTTACACGCATATTGAGACAAGCTCCATATCACTCACCCTTTTGATTATTTGCAGCACGAAGTACCCAATCATGATTCCTTTCGATTGGCCACTGCCCTTCTCATACACCTCCTTGGAAATGATGTTGATCTCCGACCTGTGATCCACAAGTGCAGGTACTGGTTCAGAAAGTCCTCCAAGCCGAACCTGCGTCTCTGTTGTCGCTCTTGCCCAGTGCTTCTCTTTGAAATCGCTGTTTGCGCTCGACCTATCCTCTTCAAACTCTTCGTCTTCATTCTCAATAACAGCTGGACCAGCAACCCATGTTTCATACTCATCATCTCTGAACTGATCAACACCAATAGCATCTACTGCTCCAACCATCTGACTACTTACTTGTTCAGTCAATACCTGTCTCTTTCTCTTCATGATGTCTATTATCAACTCATGAAACTCTCTCTTTGCGATACCAAGCACTTCACGAAGAGTAAACTCAACTCTAGCATCCAAAATGCATTGCTCTAGAACAGCACGCAAGTCTGTTGTTGTTTCGATGTCTGCCGCTAACTTGTAAGCTGGAGCTTTTCCCTTCTCCTGTGCTGTAAACTTCTTTCCCCGTACTTTATCTGTAGCAGTAGTCTCTTGTGGCAAATCATGTACACCTTCCATAGGATCTACTGCAGGTGGTGGTGGAGCTGTAGAGATAGAAGGTATATCCTCTGTAGCAGGAAATCTGCCAACTGGTATAGATGATGATGGTTCCGCTACTCTCCTCCTCGTAACCCTCCGACGGTCACTGTCCTCTGGTACTCCTGCATCTAAATCAGAAGCGTCCCGTCTTCTTTTGTCTTCGATCATGGCATCTTGTTCACCACTCGTCTCTAAAAACGCTCGAATAGAAGTTGCATCTACTGGGTCTCTCCATCCAGTAGCTCTCCTAATGCTTTCAACACCTCTCTTCATCATTTCAACCGGAACCTCAACAGCCTGCTCAACCATAGTTGGATTAGAGTGCACCTCAACTCTCCCAGTATATACATCAGCCTCCGCAGAACCCGCAGTCATCGCTGTAATATTCGCACCAGTAAGTGCTGAAGAGAACTCCTCATTCCTCCTCTTCCAAAATATGTGTTCAGAGGCTGCCCAGTAGCAGTTAGATACAACCTGTTGTTCTGATAGTTGACTACGCCCTCTCGCAAGACAACCGCCAAGTCTTGTCAGTCTCCTCTGAGATGATCTGGGCTGCCGCACCAAATACATCTCCTGGTAAAGGTTCCTCCTACAGGTCGGGCACCTGGTGCAACAGGTCGTTGATCTCTCCTCAAGTCTGCCATCTCAACCCTCAAATCTCTCAACTGTCGAGTAAGTTCTTCTATCAAGTTATGTTTATTTCGATTCTCAACAGGTCGCTGCTGCTGTCTAGGTCCTCTCTGTGCTGGGATAGGTACTGCAGGTGCTTGAGGAACCACTTGGGGAACCACTATAGGTGATTGAGGAATCACAATAGGTGCTTGAAGTATTGCAGAAGGAGCTACAAGAACATGAGGAGCTACTCTCTGCTCTGGCAAGGTTTCTAGCTGCAGTACCATCCTACCGCGACGTTGTCTAGCAAGGGTGGATACTGCTTCCTCTACTCTCCTCCAATCAGATGTAACTCCCCCTTCAGCTCCACGATCAGCCAACATAAAACAAAGTCTATCCGCTGTGACTCATCCAGAGCTCCCAAGAACAACTCTGTCTTCCTAGCATCCAGCGTTAACCTCTCTAGACCAGAAAGCTGAGAGTACCTCTTCTCAAACTCCCGAATTATCTCATTCAATCCATGGAACGTCCAGGCTGACGCTCTATCCAATCCATGAGGGTTCTTCTGGTGACTCTTTCAGAATCCTCTTCTAGAAACTCTTCTCTCAGTGCACGTTCAAACAGAGTCCACCCACCTAGATGTCTTCTCTGTAAATTTCTCACCTTCTCTCTCAATTCAGGGACAACAATCAACTCAAAGCTTAGAATTACCTCAACTTCAGGTGCCCTCACCAACTCCATCTCACCCACATACTACCGCAGGTACCTAGTAACGTCTCTTCCATCGAATCGTCCACATCGACCAACAATTGCTTGTAATGCTCTTGTGGACTTCTGCTCAGCTCCCCCAATTGCAGGCTGCTGCTGAATCAAGGCAGCCAACGCTTGAAGAATCTGAGACGTGTCTACAGCAGGCTGTGTTGTTGTTGCTGGAACCACCGTAGGTCCTCCTTGAGAGCCAATTCCATCTTGACCAGGAGTCCGTTGAACAGGAGCACCTTGAGCAGCAGCTACACCTTGTACGGCAGCACTGTGATCCATCTTCTCAATTCAGTCAATTCTCCAAATCAATCACCCCAATAACTCTCAGTGGAAGCACCAGATGTCGTGTTGAGAGTCTTTCTTGGGGAGGGCGGACCTCCTAACTGTGATAGATCAGAGAGAAATGACCAGAAAGGAAAATTGGTCGCTGCAGACGATAAAATCTCAAAACACAGCTTCTTGTGCCCACCAATTGCAAAACAAACACTCATACACGCACTCAGGTACACAAATTGATCTCTCAGGAGTCGAAATAGCTTTATTTCAATGTCAGCTGCTTCACTGTTAAGAAAATATCTCTCTCTTCCTCTCCTGCATCCCTCTCAGCTGAAAATTCCAAGGAATTTGATCTCACGACAACCAAAGCCTTGTCAAAAACGATCTCCTTCAAATAAACCGCCCTGTCCGTTCAGTTCTACCTCCAAACCTCAAAACTGTGTAACATATGAGGTTCTTGTCTCCAAAACACTTTCTTGCCTCTGTCACGATCTCCCCTGCCCACTCCACTCAATTCTGTCCAAAAAAGCGATCCTCACTCAGCCTCCAAGCTTCTCAGCGTCTCTCTCCCCAAACCCTAATTCTGCTCCTTTCCCCTCCTTCCGCCTCCGCTCACTCAGAAAAGCTCCTCGAAAAAGTCCCCGATCCCAAGCCGCCGCAGGTATTTAACCTAGAAGTTAAGGCTCCAGCTTAAGCTGCCTCCCTGCTGTCCTTATAAGCGCAGTCACTTATCAGAAGCAGGGCCCTAGCTTAAGCTACCCCCTGTTGTCCTTACGTACAGAACTTTATTTACAAAGTTGGCCCCTTTTTAATACAAGTTTCACAGTTGTCTCCACAAACTCTACCCCTTCACTAATAAAGGTTCTCATAGCCTCATTCTCCATCGCAAGCCGACTCGATGATTATTTAACTAATTAGCAAAAGTTTCTCGTGCTCTTGATGTCATCTTGATGCCACCCTGAATATACTACAAGCCATCCAATGTAGGCCGAAGCCCCAACACTTATGAGGCTACCCCACAGGGCTTACGGCCCCCCCATATGCGCACCAGGTATCTCCCATAGTATATTCAGGATGGCATGCGGAGGCTTAGGCCAGGAAGCCCACGATTAAGAGAGATACCAGTTGCAGGACGTAGCTGCATATCCAACAATAAACTCTCTTCCAGGAGGTCAACATGCCGGAATAGGAACCAGAGGCCAGGAGGGATTGATACTAAGACCACTTCCCTCCTAGGCAGGCGCCCTATCACTGGGATGGCATTCAATTTAGCATGATACATATGTATATATATAGTTCAGTTTAGTAATAAACATCACTGTCGATTCTAAATAACTTTAGTCTTCAGTTTAATTGTTGATACAGTAGGAATAAAACAAAATACATACTGTAATTTATTTTGAATTGAGTTATTTTAAATATCATACATAATTCAAATATATTTTTCTTATAAATTAATTAGATTCTGTTTTCTACAATTGGAAATTCATATTTAGAAAAAATTATTTATATATCAGAAAAATTATTTGTAATATCAAATAATTTGGTCTACTTTTAACAATATATTATTTAAACTCTTGATTGTATTTGCAGTTTGGACCAAGTCCACGCGGAAAAAATGAAAATGTCTTCTAATATAGTAATTTGACTTATAACAACAGGAAGGACAAATATCGAGAGACACGTACTAGAAATAAATAATAGGAGTGTCCTTAAAGACTCCAGAAGTGTCACTGTTTCATAATGTATAGTTTCTAGTGCGCAAAGAGTGACGTCTGAAATATTTATGCATATGAAGTGTGGATCTCATGTATTACGGCAACTAAAATCAATTTTCCATTGGATAATAATAATTTTTAATTCTCTAAAGGAACAAATATAAAACAATTGAATTAAAAGAAAAGGTGAAACACATATCAAAAAGATAAGAAAAGGTGAAACAGTAGAAAATGAGATTAAAACTCATAACATCAAATTTAAAATATACAGAAAAAGGAAGACAATGAATATCTTCCTCAGTGTTGAACATGTCACCTTGTTGTTTATAGCTTGAGGATGGACCGTCTGATCTTCGGGTTTATATGTACACGTAAGTGCTGTTTGATTTCCAAGATTGTTGATTTTCGTAATCTTTTACTAGCTATGAAAAGAAAAGAAAATTACAAGATAAAAACATTTAATCTGATTCTTGTCTACATAAACTGTTCTACCTCTCTCATTTGGTATTATATAGTATTTTTGCGATGTAAGAATACGACTCATGTAAGGATAGTGTTGTAAATCATTCTATCTCAACAAGCAAAAGTCTTTTCAGCATCCTTGATCACTTGACAAACCCTGAAAGATGTCATGTCCTTTGCCAAGACTGCAAGAAATAAATTTTCTGGTATTTTGGAGATGTTGCCAATTCTGAATTGCTTGTTGGCTCCTTCCAGTAGAATTTCCAGATAAAGTTCAGCTGCAACTGGTTTTGGAAGTACCTCAACATTCACACTAACAGACTTTTATTCTGTAAACATTTCATGCAATGATTTCGAAAACCACCTATTTGTCATACAACATTATTAGTTACGGAAACTGCAGAGAGTGGTTTAATCCGACCGAATGTGTCGGAAACTAGTGATGTTATAGTCGACATCAGCAGGTCATTTTCTAATTGTTTTAAGTTTCAAAATCTAGGAGGAATAGTTCCAATTTTTCCCAATAATTATCTGCCAATTTATTCTGTATCTTGAGAAATATGCATTCTCTATCAATATGCATGCAACATGAACTTCTGGAAAACTCTTTTCAGCTTGTTGTTATCAGAAAATATTAAAATGTTAAATGGAAAAGTTATATTAAACTAATCTAAAAATTCATAATATATATAATGATTAATATTAAAAGAACACAGATATGCAAGAAAATCCAGACATAACCCATAAGAGGAGAGAAGAGGAACGCCCTTCCGACAATATAACTCAGGAAGTTACAATCAAGCAAGTTTGATAAGACATTCAATTTATTACCTAACCTTTCCAAAAATTAGATTCCTGGATAATAAAAAGTTACTACACTATTTATTCTCTGGATGTGAGTAACTGCCAAGGCGAAAAGACTTACTTCTAAGTTTGGTTTCTATGTAAGTGTTACAACAGTTAAATTTAGAGAATATCTCATAAAAGATACCTCTCAACCTTAACTTTAATTAGATGAGAAACTCGAAAAACTTTAGGTAGATGAGAAAACCTCAAGCTTTTCTTTATCGACCTAAATACATTTATAAAAACACATTAGGTCTGAGGGACCTGGTGTCACCAGAACTCACTTGCTTCCGACCTACTTGTTGCGAAAAAACCCATTGGCAATTGATTGTAAAAATAAAGTCTTCTTAGCAGGAATTCCCATGCTAATGACAAATTCCAAAGTTTACCCAGATGATATTTAGGTGTAAGTTAAAAAAGTGTTTCTGATTGGACTGTAAAAGCCAAATGCTCTTGTAGAAAAATAGCTATAAACAAATCGAAAAAATAACTAAATAGCAATAGAGTGACTCTTGACACGGCTAGAGCGGTTTTCGCCGTGGAACTTTGTGTTCTTACACGGCTGACACCACCCTGACAGTACTCGGGTCCCCATGAAGACCAGCAGGTCTAGGTTCGTTGTTTAAATGACAGTATCTGCACGAACTAACATACATTTTGTCAGATCATTCGAGCACGACAGTTTATTTTTCCTATAGACATCTTACGAACTATAGAGAAAATGATAGCTGCTCGGAATACAAAATTTATAATTTGACTCTTGCGTGAAATGTGATATGTAGAAAATATACGTGAAAGCGATTGCAATCATTACGGTAACGAGATGTGGTTGTTCAAGTACGAGCTACTCGGATACCGTTCGCTGTTTTATAAAACTGTATCAAATTCGACACTTGATTGACTTTTACACGTATGCGGTGGGATCGTCAGAGTGGAAGCATTTCTTCGTTTCCCTCTCGAAAATAAGTTGATTCCACAGCTTACAGAGAAAACGGAGACTACACGGACCATGCCAAGATACTACTGAAGGGTGCCGAATAAACAACAGACCTCACGTCTGGCTGGTCCTTCCAAGGCTATCAGTCCGAATCGATTGCAAGGGGAAGGGGAAATCTCTTCGGCCGAGTTAGTCTCTTATATCTGCCGTAGGCTCACCTTCTTTTCTCCTTTGAAACATCTCGTACACATTACACAAATTCGAAGGAGTACATATTCAAACGAGGTAACTGGAGCTTAGCTAGATCAAAGTCCGTTCCGAAATTCTGGTGGTGGCAGAGTCAGTCCGGCAGCGGTGGTGATGGTCACTAATACGAGAAGGAAAATGAAGCTTCCGCTATCATAAACTGGGAGCAACAAGAACCTCTATTAAAACTTCCTCATGCGATTTTCACGGTATGTCGTAGGAGCAGACCAGGATGGAAGCTACCTTCGTAAGCGCATAGTGAGAATATGCAGCAGACTGTAAGAAGATTATTTCCTTCAGCACTTCATCCTCATCTACTTTCTAAGCAGACTAAGCGCAAGCATGTCTGCTTTATCAGCTTTACCCTGGTGCCATTGTGTCATTTGTTCGCAAAGAGCTTGTTCCCATCTTTCGTAAAAGAGGTCAGTCGCTGCCTTTCCGAAGTATGCTTCAAAGGAACCAGCACAGACTCCCCGGTCGAGCATAACTCGTAGTCGAGTGGACTGTCTAACACCCATAGTTTCTAGAAGATCACCACCGTAGTCCAACGATAATACTTGTTTTCCATCATACTTACGCAAGATGACATAACATCATTAGCAAATTAGAATTTTTAATATGTCATAGTCAACTGAGATCCTCGTGATAAAAGGTACTATCGTTTGTTGTTAGCATCTGTTCCATGAAAGCAAATCTTTTCTATTATGTATCAGAGAACATTTGTCTATAACTGCAAGGAGGTATACGATAATCATATCAATCCATTTGTTCATCTTAGCGTGAAAGTTGAATAAGCATGCTAGATAACCTAAGATTCAACATTGAGGCCATATTGCCAGACTTTTGTTCGCTTTGTGTTACAGTAAAGTACATCAATTTATTGTACCAGTTTTAAATTAAGTTCTTTAAATGTTGGTTAATTATTAACTAACCACAGAGCGACGGAGAGTTCCAAGGATAAGTTAAGAAATTATAAAATCAGAACTAAAAAGGAGTTATATTCCGGTTTACAAAAATTGAAAATCTTAATTTTAGAGTTTAAATTTATTCCCTAACCCTTCTGGCCGCAAGGTTAAGGAATAAATTAAAAACCATGCTGCCGTCTTTCATCAGAAGATGGAAGAGGGTGCCTGCAATAAGCATGCTTGACCTCGAAAGTAAAAGTTACCTTATGGTCTTAAAGCAAAGATAAAGTGTAAAGTGCAGAATGCGCTTGTCAGAGAATCGAACTTCTATGAGGCATTTCTTAACTTTCAACCCTTGTAACCTTCATCCTTCCTTCTATCAACTCCAAAACAAATCGCTATTTTTTCAGTTTCAGGTTCTTCAAGTTCCTAAGAAATCGTTTCACTTACTGTTGTGGACATCTTAAATTTGCTTTGCCAACTAAACACAAGAGTTATCCAGTATTAGCTGCCAGAGTTCCCTGATATTCAACTAAGTAGCCATTTAATTTAGCTAAGTCTAACTTACTTGCATCTTCACTTCCTCTATCTTCTGATGGAGGACGAAAATATTTAATATTTAATGTAATAATATCTAAATTTTTTCAAGAAGTACGTAATAAATTAATCTGTTGATAAAAATATATTTTTTTCAGTAAATGATCGCATTTATACTCTTGAAAACGCATGTGTCTATGTATGGATTATGTGACGATCTTCTCGCATATCCATATCTAATAATGTTTAACATTTAAAGGTTATTTTTATTTTTCTTATCAGCTTAACAAATATATCTTTTTCTGATAACAACAAGAGGCAAAATTTCACCAGAAGTTCAAAGTTCACTTCATGTTGCATGCATATTATTCAACTTTCACGTTTTCACGTTAGCAATGCGGTAACCCTTAACACAAATATGTATAAAAAGATAAATGAGTGTAGTTAGCGAATGCCGATTCACATGGCAAACTATTTTGCGTTTCCAGCAGTCTGTTCAGTCTTGACGGAAAACCAGTCCTTAGACTAACATGAGAAATAAACCACGAACGGCGACATTACCACTTCAAGTTGTTACATCGAGTATCGAACTTAGAATATCCACAAGAGAAGGTCACTTCATTGCCAAGTTCAGTAATGTCGTTAAGCAAATCCGACAAAAGGTCCACGTATCAACTCCACATAGTATATTTTACTGTTAGTTTCCTTTTAACTGTACCACCCCACAAAAAGCATTTTGCGACAAACACAAACCAAAAGTCTTGAGCAGTATTGACTTTTCAGGCTTCGACTTTGCGTCTACATACCTTGATGGAGCTGGTTGGGAAAGTGCTCGACAGCTGCTGGAAACGTGAAAAAGAAAAGACAAATCCAGAATGAGGATGAGATGAAAGAAAGTCCAAATGGGAAAAGATGAGATCGGAAAAGATGAGAAAAAAAATATTAAGTCCAAATTGTCAGACTAAGTCAAGGACGGCAAAAGGTCTGATTCAAAAGTTCTCAACTGTATTCAGGAGATGAACCTTTGCGGACATAGACTGCGAACGTCCGGTCACTACATAAACCTGTAAAAAGTTCTACAGAAGTTACGAGGATCCTTTACGCGCCTTAAGGATCATGTGTCCCTATTATGTCCATCTCCTCATGATCAGGAGACACTTCCTTACCACCACGCAAGGCTGCTGTTCAATCGCCTTAGGTCCCATCCGCACTTAGTTCTTTTTCTCTAGATTTTTAGCCGAACCTAGGTTCGATAATAAAAATTACTATCACACATATCAAATTATTGAGTTTTCACTAAATAAGAATCAAAAATATTCTAAAGTCAAACAATTTGTAGAAGGTCTTCTTGGGTACCTCTTAAGGTCTTTATTGAGTTTTTTTATTTATATGCTAACACGTGTTACATTATCTGTTGATTATTCTTGAAATAAAAGTTAAATACAAAAATTTACTTACTTTTAAGAGTGGTTAGTTTTCTATATTGACACATGTCTTTTTACTGTTCATTCTTTTCATAAAATAATAAATAATAAAAAGTTTTTCAATCACATAAAACCTAGACCATGGTTCCGATCCTAAAGCTGCTTCAGGTTCAAAAAGAACTAATAAACCAATAAGAAGCTACTCGTGATAAACTATGCGCGATTGGATCATTCGCCGTCTCTTATATGACAATTGAGTCGAAAGGTGGCGTAGATAGAACCTAGGTACGAAAAACAGATGCAGATATCAAAATGAGGGTCAATCTGAAAGCGGCTATATCAAGAACGAGATAGAATTTGATCACAAAGTTTGCGCAATTCAACTTGCTTGTTAATGAAACAATAATCTTGACGACTATTCGCAAATCACGGTGCACTTTTTCTTCTACAGTGTAGTCTCCTAAGGAAACTATCGAAATAGTGCAAGGAAATGAAAGAGCTATTCAGATTCATGTCTCCACGGCGGTTCATGAAATCCGACATGCATCCGATCCGGTACTTTCGTTTTTCAGCTTCGGCTCATAATTAAGGTGGGTCTTCTACCGGTGCTTGGCACAGATGCTATAAGACTAAAACGGTGGACATATAGTAATTTATTTATTTATTTATTTATTTTTAATTAAACAGCCGCAGCAGGCCGGGGTGAACTTTATAACATGTCAACAAGAGGGCCCCCCGCACACCGAGCCCGCTACAGCTCGCGGGGTGAACCCAGAGGAAATCTAAGACGGGGGTACTCTTCCCCCAAACCCTAATCCGACCATCATTGTGTTTCACGAGCCACCTCGTGGCCTTGTTCTCCCAATTCTTACCATCGCGCCAATCCAGGGAGGTATTCGCCATTGCCAGGCGACGATCATTGCTAGACTTCTCCATCGTCCGATTCTGTGCTTTGTCATTGTTATTCTTGGTCTTCTGCACCTGATCACTCGGGCGCTCCCGCGTATTGTCGTTCCTGCGGTCTTTCACGATAATCGAGGTAAATCTGATTCTGTTGTTATCATCATCACTGCTTCTGACAGTGCGCACTTTGCAGTGGGAGGTCAACTTCTTGTGACAGGAACGACTCCCCATCGACCGGTCCCACCTCGCCTGGAGCACCCCGCACTGCCCCTCATCATCACTATTGCCGCCAGGCACCACGAGGGCCCACGTCGCGCCACCGAGGTAGTTCCGACCAGGCATCTTATTAATGCATCTTTCCGCCTCCTTCTTCCAGGTCCAGGTACTCCACTTCGTGTCCCTGCTCTGCCTCTGTATGTCTTTAATGTCTCTTTCCCGTTTTCCGAGATTCTCCGATGTTTTCTTCATCCAGCCAGGAAATTAGGAGAGCCCAATGTGACTTCCTCTCGCCCCCTCCCTTAGGTTCTTCTGCACCTGCCCAAGGGTTCTCATCCCCTCTGTCCAGGCCTTCTTGTTCTCTATGCTCGAGTCCTCTTTAAGACTGGCCCACATCGACTTTACGACCTCCGCAATAATTCTGGGAGCAGGTCTTTCCGACCTCAATTTCCTGAAGGTCCAGTCCGTCCGTTCCCTCCACGTGACGTTAGTGTGTTCCACTAGGATGAGAAGTAGGGCGGGATTGCTTTTTCTTATCGCTAGAGCACAGTCGATGGTCTCTAACAGCCCACTCTCCTCCCGATAGTCGAGCCCACATTCAAGTTTATGCAGTTGCATCCTTCCCCATCTCTCTTTGGCCGCAGGGCAAGCCCAGAATAGGTGTTCCACTGTCTCCTCCTCTCCACACCCCTTCGCGCAACGACCATCCCCCACCTTCATCTTCATCGCCCTTAGATTTGTGAAAAAGCCTCTATTCACTAGTTTTCATATCCACGTATTAGTCCTGACAGTACCCCCTACCTGCCATATCCTTTTCCATCGAGTTTCCCACTTAGTTTCGGAGTCATTGGATCCTCATCTTCCATTCAGGGCCTCACCATTGAAGGTAGGGATAGCGAGCAGCAGCTTCCACTCCCTTAGTTCGAGCCTCCAGCCCCTTCCGATTCCAATCCCCTTTCCCCAGGACCAGCTCAGGCTTCCTTGCAGAGCACCATCGGTGACCTGGACCTCCCCGGCCCATCTCGTAAGTCTCTCCAGCGCCCCTCCCTCAGCCAGGACAACACTTTCGTTTGCCTGGCGAAGAGAGGTTCCCCTCATTGCGATTCGCATATCCTCGATTTTGAGCGCGTTGAGGGTATCTATGTTTCGTCTTCTCAGGGCCCCTAGCGTCTCTCTCTTTTCCGTCTCCTCTATCTTTTTAGCCTTTTGCCACATCTCAACAGCCATTCGGGAGGACAGGGATCCCGGTAGTTGGGGGTTGCTTTCATCAAAGGCTAGATTTCCATAGACCGCTTTCCAGGCCTTCATCATGCTGTCGAGAGTAGGGAGATGACACACACGTAGGCCCGGGGTCAGCAGCAAGTCTTCTTCCGGTGTCCACCCCTTCCTTTTCCCCCTTTCTCTCCCTTTTGCCATCGCCTCCTTAATGCCTCCTTTCGCTATACGTATCCATTCTTGATTTCCTCCCTCCAGTATCTTCCCCACGTACTTCAGTTTCAGCGCTTGAGCCACTATACTAAAGGGACATATTCCCAGCCCTCCCTCCGACTTAGCCTTCGTCATGGCCTCCCAAGCCACTACCGGAACCTTGTTTTTCCCTTCTGAGTTTCTTCCTCACAAGAAACTCCGACACACCTCCTCGAGTTTCTTGTAACCCGCCCGGGAGCATTCCACCCCCGTCAGCTGGTAAGCAGGTATAGACCGCAAGACATGCCGCAGGAGGACCGTCCGACTAGACCAGGACAGCATTCTATTCGACCAGTGTTGCAGTTTGTTCTGTAGGCGGCTTACCATCGCCTCCGTCACTTGGACTTCGGTGATCCCCTTCCCTATCCATGCCCCCAGATACTTAACCATCTGTCCAGACCTCGCGATAGCACATCCTGAGTTCACAAGCCACACTGGAGGGGCAGCCATCCCCAGAGTGATCACCATAGACTTCCCTAGGTTCAGCGAGGCCCCAGAGATGTCTTCGTATTTTTTGATGATGTCTTGGGTGGCCTTAAAACAGCTTTCCGTCCCTTCCACAATCAGCCCGGTGTCGTCGGCAAAGAGTTGATGAATGAGAGAGTCCCCTTCACCAACGTCAATCCCCCGGATCGTCTCCTTCTCTCGCGCCTGTTTCAGAAGATTCATTAGGGGTTGTGACGCGATAGCAAAGAGGTACGGAGCCACGGGGCAGCCTTGTCTTACACCCCTGCCAAGATCTATCCCTCCAGTAAACCCGCCGTTCACGTGCACCTTCGATTGACCACCCGTCGTCAGCCCCTTTACCAAGTTTATAAAATGTGAGTCGAATTTCATCTGACCCATCGTCTCCCATAGGTAATTTTGCGAGACCCTGTCGTACGCTTTTACAAAATCCAGCTTGAGAAACAAAAAGGGCCACCCCTTGGCCTCCGCTAGCTCCTGTCCGAGCTTGAAACTCAAAATACTGTCGTAGATATCCCTTCCTTGGATAAATCCCGTCTGTTGTTCGTCTACTACGTTCCCCACCACCGGTTTAAGCCTTCCTGTGAGCAATTTACTGATTATTTTGTACGACGCAGTGAGGAGGGAAATAGGACGCCAGTTCCCGAGGTCAATCTTGTCACCCCCTTTCAAGATGAGCTTAATCACGCCTTGCTGGGTCTTCTCATCGATCACCCCTGTTCTCCAGAACTCTTTTATCATCTCGTGACATTCTTCCTTTATGAAGGGCCAGCAGCCTAGGAGGATCTCGTACGTTACGCCGTCTAAGCCCAAAGACTTTTCCTTGGGCAAGTTCATCACTAGCTCACTCAGTTCCTCTAGCGACGGAGATTCCACAAGTCGCTCGTTCTCTTCCTGTGTTACCCATTTCGAGGTGAGGTCTAGCACTTCCTTTCTTTCTGCGTAGTTCCGGGTCACATTACAGTCTTCTTGGTAGAGGTCAGCGTAGAAACGCTGCACCCTCGCGAGGATTTCTTCGTGATCTTCCGTTATCAGCCCGTTTTCCAGGGAGACACCTTTTAGCGCCTCCCTCATATGCTTTGCCGTAAGCTGAGCAAAAAAATATCTTGAGGGGGCTTCCCCTTCTTGCAGCCACCTGATCTTGCTACGTTTCCTCCATAATATCGCGTCTTGATGCTCTCTTTTCCTCAGTTTCTCTTCGGCCTGGTGGAGGTCAGATTGCGTCCCCTCTGAGTTGTCCTCCGCCGCAAACAATCTTAGTCTCACTAGCTCGGCCTCCATCTCGGCTCTCGGTGCGACTCTTTTCCCTGCCTCTCTTCTTTCTTCCATTAGTGCTCTTCTGACTCTCGCCCATCCGACCACCCACTTCACCCTGGGAACCCCATCCCTTCTCCGTTGTTCTCTCAAGATGGTCTCCACTTTGTCCTTGATCTTCGGCTCTAGCAGCATCTTGGCGTCCATCTTGAAATAAGTCGCCCTCTTTACCTTCGAGTTTGCTTCATCCTCTTTTAATTTAATGGTCACTGTCACTGGTATGTGATCTGAAAGCGTTTGCCTACCATCGTGGAAGATTCTCTGTATTCCCGCACACCAGTCCGCACTGTTGTTTAGGTAGTACCTATCTAACCTGACCTGATCGTGATGTCCTCCCGACCTCACTTGTCTCGTGAATACTGGGCCTTCTCTGGCTTGGGCGCAGAACAACGCGTCCATCAAGTCCGCATTAAGTAGTGTGCTTCTCCAAATCCTCAGTTCACTACCGTGCAGCAAGGACGTGGGGCCGAAGCTATCATCCGGCATCTCGACCATATTCCAATCTCCTAATAAGATCCAGTTCCCGTCCTTAGTCAGAGTTCCGAGCCACTCCCAAAGCTGCCGGCGTCCTTCTCTCCTGTTGGGGGCATACACAGAGGCCACCCCTAGGATCCCAACCGCCGAGTCGAACTTACACCAGGCGACCGTGCCATCGCCCCTGACCCCCTGCTCCGACACTTTGATATGCTCTCTGAGAAGGAGCGCCGCACCCCCTCTGCCCCCCTCGTGTAGTCGACAATACGGGTGTCCGACGTCATTACACTCTTCAGGTTATTCTCAAGTCTCTGCTCCTCCGTCTTCAGTTCCTGAAGAGCAATGATGTCAACCGGGGATCTATCTCTCTCCAGCCATTGACGCAGAATCGTCACGCGATGCGGGTCCCTCAGTCCCCTAATATTCCAGGTTGCAGTTTTGATGGTGTCCTGCATTAAAAACTTAATTGTAGAGGTGAGTCAGCCCTTCGCTCTCAGAAGCCTCACTTGCCCGTCGTCAGATCCTCCAGAAGACTCTTAGAGAGCAGCGCGTTTCCCTTTTTCGACAGTTTCCCTTTGCTTACAGTCACCTTCCCTACCCCCTTGCTTGCTGGTTTAGTCTGTGCCCCAATCGTCTTCATTAGCGGGCCCTTTCTTGCTCCCCTTCGACCGGCCGTCAAATTGGGATCGATTGCTTGCAGTATCTCTTTTTCCAAGGTCCTGAGAGGCGAGGAGGGCGTCATGTTTGTGCCAACGTCGCTAGAGGCCGTCCTCGGCGTTTCCAGCCACTGATTCCTCACCGGTTGGCAATCCTCCCTTTCTCCAGTACCCCTGTCGTCCCACATCGGTTCCCAAGGCGGGGCACGTGGTTCTTCTCTTGTCTTACGTAGTGTCGTTCTCTCTGCTAGGACGTCCTCGACCTTCTGTTCGATTTCTTCTTCCGCTGCCTTCTGGCCCAGTTCCTCTTCTGCCATTTCCTTCCTTCCTTCAAGTTCACTTCCCTCACTGCCGTCTTTTTCACCTTCCTCTCCTCTTTCTGCCCTCTCTTGTATTACCGTCATCTCCTTCCCTTCTGTGCCCTTTGATCCTTCTCCTCCCACACTCTCTTGTCTCTTTTCTGATCCACTGGGTCCCCCTGGCTGCGCTTCTAGCATCTCCTTTGTGCTCCTGCTTATAACTTCCTTCCATGCCTCTGCACCCAGGGCTGAGAGATCCTTTTCCTTGCCAATCTTTTGTGCCTCGGCTTCCTTGAACTCCCCTCGACTGAAGTTTCTTGCTAGTGCATTTAGGTCCGGTATATCTTCTCTCACGGGGGTCAGTAGCTCCTTGTTACCTGTATTGCGACCCGCATCGCCGACGTGGAGAGAAAGCTGACCTTGTCTGAGCTCTTCACTGGGAGGAGCACTGTTAGACTCCCCCTCCTTACTTCCTGGGAGTGTCATCACACCGTTCACAATCGCTTCCTCATCACCGATCGCCCCTACCTTTGGGTCTGCCTGCATGGAACCAACCGGCAGAGCCCCCGTCTCGTCTAGAGCACTGTATCGATTGGCTGGCCTCCTGACCTCCACCCATTTGCGCGACTGTCTTGTCCAATTTTTTTTTGTTACTTGGGTGTAGCCGTCTTCTTTCATCGTTTCCTTTTTTTCACCAACCGCGGGGGGAGGGGGGCCGGTGTTAGCAGTCGAGCCTCCAATGTCGTTACCTTTCCCCTGCCTTTCTCCTTCACCTTTCTTCACACTGTCGGGGCAATTTCTGGCAAAATGTCCCTTCTTTTTACACGCGTAGCATGTATCCGGAAAGGCCTGGTAGGTTATAGGTTGCACAATTGTTTCTCCAGTCCCAACCTTTATTAGCAGGTGGTCCTTCAGGCCTTGGTCCGGGTCGATGAGCACACAGCCTCTAATGTGAGGGTAAGAATTTGTTGTACGCAAGGTGGCTCTATAGAGGACAGGGCCTAAAGCTGCTAGCATCGTGTGGGTCTGCTCCGATCTCAAAGGTTGGATCCACCAAGGGCAGGTCGACCCAAACCGCGACGGCCTTGGAGCTTTCAGGCTGGGTTTTGAATCCAGGAGACCACGGGACTGCCACCACTATTCTGCCATTGCAGAATAGGGGGGCCTCCCGAAGCAGGCGGTTTCTCTGGTCGACGGAGGCTAGCACCACCAGGAAGTTCTTTCTGCTAGCATGCGAAGCTGAATGATTTGCACCCCTAACCCTTGCACTAGTCTTCTTGAAGTCCATGCCTCGAAGGCGTCCCTGGACGTGCTGCAATCTACTGTCGACAGGACAACAGCGGTCGCCTTCAGCAGGGAGAGCCTGCATGCCACCAGGTTTCGGTCGAGTTCCACCACTACGCCGAGCTTGTAGTCCCCGTGAAGCTGGTTTTTCTTAATTCGCTGAATAGCGTCGGCAAGCTCCTCGTCCGACATTCCAGCGCCAGCCAGTGGGTTCAGCCCCACCAGGTACGGATCCATCCCTGTCTTTTCTGTTATTTTCAACGGTTTAGTCCAGCAGTTCCCAATTGCAAGCCGTCCTCCTGAACACTGCGTCGTTTGTGCAGGGATCGTCATCGGCACGGCTCCCGCGTCCATTGACAGTGTACTTTGCTGCGCACTATTGGGGGTACTGGCAGCGAGGCCCACCACCTGACCACCACCGAGGGGGCCTTCGCCAGGTCCAGACCCCACTCCTAGCATGGCACCATTACTACACTCCGGAGGCAGTCCGGGGAGCGCACTGGCATTGGTGCCCTGCTCTCCAAACGCCCCATCACCACCTGTATTTCCGGCCGCCACGGGGACCCCTTTGCTTTTAGCCCCTTCGTTTCCTGTACGATCGTCCTCCACCTGTTGGCCACCCTCTGTCGAGTTCTCGTTTTTCGTGTATAGCTTCTTCTGAGAATGGTGGAGCCCCTCAATCGTTGCACTTCCCCTGTTGGGGTTCCCTTCCCTTCTCGAATCTATTAGGTTCAGAGATTCTCTTCTTAACCTCTTCTTTTCGAGTTCCGTTGTTTGTGACAGAGCAGCTTCTCTCGTGGCTCCAAAAGTCATCCCTTCGCTGCCGCAACCTTCTCCTTGCACTGCCATTTTCTCTTCCTCCTTGCTGTCCTCCTTACCCCGTCGCTTCTCTTCCTGACGTCCTCCACCCGTCGAGCTTTCGCTCGCACTCATCATTCTTCACCCTTACCCGAGAGAAAACCACAACCCTAGCTGACAGACCCGCCTTAATTCCCCCTTTCCTCTCGTAGTTTACTTCGCCTCCGCTAAGCACGGCTTGCCGTCTTTTCGTCTCACGCCTCACGCTAACCTCCTTCGCCCCTCCTCTCCGCCCTAGTCCGCTCCGCCATCTTCCCTCAGCGTGGCCCCGAAGCCTCGGTGGACATATAGTATGTGTTGCGAGAGGGACTGCAAGACATAATAGACTGACCGTGCACATGAAGTTTGTTCGAGTACAGAACTTCAGATGCGTACAGACATTGTTGCTTGTCGGGTAGACAATCGACGTCATTCCGATCATTTAGAAGCAGTTTGACTAACAGCTGAAGGCGAAAAGAGTCCGACTCGATGCTTATGTGTCTTCTAACTAGTGTCTTAGACATCCAATGCTTCTTGTACTTCCTTTTTTTGTTCTTTGACATGGGAGCTCGTGTGACGCACGGACCTTCACAGAAAATATTGTAAGTTTCAACTAGAATACTCATGGGACATGACAAATTTGCTTCAGGAAAATATTTATAATAGCTTTATTTTATGTACAGCACAAGCCAAAGGAGGAAGTGGCTTCTCAGTCCTAACCACTCGCCGGGGTGGAATCGAGCATGAGGCTAAGAAACCTCGATCGCTCTAGTGGCTTGTACATCGTAAAGGAAAATAAATTTAAAAACATAAGAAATTTCTCACATTCTCGAACGGCCCAGATGTGTTACAAAAAATTAATATTTAGAGATTATGATTTATAAAAATAATATATATAAACTATGGTTTATCAAATAGAATAATAATTTATCAAGTTGATCCCCTGCTGTGCATGTTGTATTGTACATAAACTCTCTTCTGTACAAAAGAGGAGAGACTTTATATTTCAAGAATCTTTCCGAGTACCTTAAAAGTATCTGACTGTCTGATTTTCATTCTGAAACAAGTTACTTTCCCTTGGACTAATATCTATTGAGTATTTATTTATTCACAAGAAAAGTCTTTCACATTTACTATCATGAAGAAGCTTTAGTATTATAGAATAGGAAATACTATTTTAGCTAAAGTATCAAGTTTTAACTTACTAAACTCACTGCCACTAGAAATGGTCCTGGTAACTAACAAAACCTCATCTTGCGAGTTTGCTGTATGTTAACAAAGAAATTTAACTGTTAAATCCAAAATGCTCTTGCTGATTAAACTTTCTGGTGAGAACGGAATCTGTCAAGTAAGGAATTAAATCAAAGATTCTATATATGTAATTCATTTCAAAACAAACTGTTGAGTACTTATCGATAAATGTTAAAGACAAAGGTTTTTGGGTTTTTGGAACAAAATAACTAGGATATTATCTCTAGATGCCATAAGGTATGGGAGAAAAAAGATTATTCCTTTCGCTGTTGTTATCACGCACTGGGGGTCTAACTTAAAAGTATTAATATATCAAATATAACAGCAGTTCAAATCTACAAGAATTTGAAATACTAAGTAATTTACCAATCATTTTAGATTAACCATTTGTCCATTCATCTTTCATTGAGCTTGATTAAAGTATTCAGTTACATTCATTCTGGAATCATAAAACAGTACCTAGCCATAGAATATGTACTATACTCTGTGTAAGTACTCTGTTATGTTTACATAAAAGAAAGGTTATAGATTGTTGAGACATATATACAAACATTGTTAATTATATGACATTGTGATCTTGTTTAATATATTAAGAAGCAGACTCGTTATGTCGTTTACTGCGTCCAATGTAAGAGAAAATATTTTAATTACTGATGAATTAATATTTATTTTAAATTCGATTTAAATTTGGAGTAAGTCCAGTAAATTATCTTTCATCATATAATGATTTAGTATGACTCAGAATGCCTCTAAATCAACTATAAACATTGTCATCCTCGTATTCGCTAACGAACAAGAGTATTGTTTTAATTAGCTTTCAGAACCGCTGGTAGAAACTAAGTTTGAGTGGCCCTGTAGTAATGTACATCTCGTGAAACTTTGACTTTCTCTGTAACAGCTGTTTATATCGATGTAAATTAAAGGGCCGAGCTACTTGATCGGATTGTGTCTCCAGAGATATTCTCATGTACATGAAGATATGAGGATATTCGCCCATGTTCACTTAGAAGTTTACATGAGGTGTAATATATGTTTTAATTTTTCTGGCGAGAATAGTTAGAACATATATTAATGTCATCATCAAACGGCGCAATTTGAGAAATAAGATCTCTGATTTATCTTCTCAGCAACACATCAGCATGGACTCCACTTATGGTTTATATCTGGATGAGTTGGCTACTCCGAGACGGTTTAATATATATCATTTATGAATTAATTTAATAGTTTATAATAACTTTGGTCCTACTTGTATCTTTTACTTGACTAAAGAATTATAAGACACTTTTTATAACATTTACATATTTTCTGATAAAAACGAAATTCACTGTACAAGGCAGTGGGGAAGGATATTCTCTTCTTGGTATGATATATAACATGAAGATTTTAAGGAAGAAACTTTGTAAAAGTCTATATCGACTTGCTTGCTTCCCAAGTTTGTTAGTTGTAGTTGGGAAATGTTCTTCCGTAATTTTACTCCCTCGAGTGTCTAGATGTACAGTAGCTTGAGTTTTCAAAAACCTAAAAGCCTTGGTACAGCAGTTTTTGTCAAGTTTGAATTCTCCTTTTTGAAGTGACCTCTTAGTTCTTAGCATTGGACATGCTTAACTCGTACTTACGGTAACTTCTTACCGTTGCCATATTAACCTTGATAATAAAAATAATGATGAAAAGTTTTCATTTATCCTTGTATTTGGTTTCGACTATTTCGAGTATCATATATCATTGTCATATCAGTTATATTTAACGCACAATTCGAATCTTACCCTCATGTATGTAATTTGTAATAAATGAAATATCTACGCACACGACAGAGCTTAGCTATAGCCTATCTAACTTTTATAGATATATCATAAATGCATAACTTAAAAAATATGGTAATATATATTTAACTATAATTAGTTCTTAAAAAATATATATATACTTTATTCACAAGTAAATTAAATTATATACCACTCTGTAGAGGATCAGCAACCAAGGTAACATGTACTCGTGGTATATTAAAACTTTGATCACTTCACTGTGGCTCATGTGTTTAATAAGGCATGTCAAAGCTGAAATCTTTTAGTAATATTTTTCAGTCGCGGCTAGTAGTTACGGCTGTGGCCGTTTGTCTTGCGGGCACCTCTTGAGATGCTCTCAGGAACTGATTGCAGCCATCTCTCTTTCGGTCGTAGTCCTGAATGGTCGCAAGTTTGATTTTTGATCTTTCTCTGAACATTCGCTACTAGACAAAAGTTGAGAATATCTCTCCTAAGCATCTTATCATACCTCCTCGATGTGTGAATATAATTTTCAGAAGTGTGAATATAATTTTCAGAAAGAGTTTCAAACGCTGTAATCCAGTATGCCGTGTTTATCACAAATAAAGAGGTGTTGCAGGATGTTGAATTTATTTTAGAGATGAAAGCACTTGCGGATTTCAGTGAAGATTTTACACATTCTTTGGCATTCATTGCAAGTAGTACCAGTTCTATTGACGGTTCAATTTCTGGAGATGATGTACTTGGTTTATATATAGCAGTTTACAACACAAGATATTTGAATCGATCTACCTCCTTCTGGAAGAGTAAAGATTTTGTGGAGAATATTTTTCTGGAGCTCCGGATGCTTCTTTTTGACATCTTATGCTGATGGATAAACCTTCTTCTCAAGCACTGTTGTCTCTTATAGAAGATCATCCAGTGTTCATGAACAAGTCCAAACTTCTTCAAGCTCATGTGGATTTATAGTTTGCTATAGCGCTGGATCGACTATGACACAACGACAATGGAACTTGTTTGGATCGCTCTCTATTTTTGTGAGGAATAGGTCACGATAATATGTTGAACTATAAAGCACGAGTTATGACAACTTTAGGATCTAAGTTGCAGAACCAAGTGAAATGACCTAATCGAGCAGAGAGAGCTCACATTGCAAATTTTGCCGAAAGAGATTTTTCAGGTTGTGTTAGATTGACCGATGATACTTAATTATCTCTTAGTCAAAGATCTAGATATGACGTAGAGATATATTTTGATAGTAATTATAGTATAAATGCTCAAGTGATAAATGTAATTATAGCATAAACAGTCAACTGATATGTGATCATCCGGAGAAAAATCTTGTACATATTCTCAGGTATGCCAAGGAGTTGTCAAGATTTAAGTTGCTTACGTAGATCTGATATTGGGGAGTTTTACATACCCAAAATACTTACTTCGAGTCTCATCAGTATCTACTTGGTGACTGTGGCTATTCATCTCTTTGGCATTTAGTACCTTCATTTCACATGATTTCTGGAGATAAGAAAAAGCAAGATTTTAATGTGTGTGGTGCACATGCTCGAGTGGCTAACGAGCACTTCACTGGTATTTTGAAGTGAAGATGTCACTCTCTCAAACAACTAAGGACTCAGCTGAAGACTAGAAAGGATAACATATTTGTAGTCATGTTGTGATGTGTTGCACAACTTTCCTTTAAATAGAAGAGATGAGTGGACAAAAGTAGACAAACAACTAGTTTATGATAGAGATAACTGTAGAGATCTTATAGAAGGTGATATCAATACAAGTGGCACATCTCAAAGGCATAAAGTGATTATAATTTGTTTAGACATGAATCATCAAGTTGTTGGGGTTCTAAATTGATGACTTCTCAATTTATCATTCTTTCAGGATGAAATAAATTTTTGATGAATTGGAGTTTTCTTCTTATGAAACTTATGATGCTATTGACTAGGAGACAATATGCATTGTGTACACAGGAGAAACATATGTATACATATGCAAAAAGTAGACAAGTAGAGATATGATAAAGATATGATAGAGAGGTAAAGATATGATATTTTCTACTTGGCTCTCTGGAGCTAATCCAAGAAGTGGATACTCTCCGTGAGGAACAGATCTCCATATCAAATGACCCTCTAAGCTAATGTTATCCCAACACTCTCTGAGTGCAGAAAAAAGATCGAGTGCACAAATCTGCGAGAATCAAGTCCTAACATAAGAAGATGTATCCTCTGGAATGTATCCCAATGGAGAAGTCAGAGTAACAATGTACTCTTCAAATATCTATTCCTATCACTATCGGTAGTAAAGAGAGAGAAAGGAGGAGGATGTATAGCATTAAAAGGATGGTTAGTGGAATTTTTGACAAGACTATCATCCACCATCAAAAATCCTTCAAATACAGATGATTTTCAAAGGTAGCTTCTCTCACCGTCTTGTACTTAAAACACATATCTCAAGCGAACATATTGCATGCTTGTAAACTTAAAAGCTCAATGAACATTTCAACATAAGAAGAGAAAGATGAAACATGCATGAAAGTAACATAAGAACATACAAATAAAAACCAAAAGCCAAATGTATAAAAGACAAGACATACCTTCGTGTTCGTCACTCCAACTGGTATGTAGTACTTTTCCTCCATAGCACGAAAGAACACTCTCGTGTTAGATAGAGTACGTTGTCATGTTATGGATGGGTTTGTAATGTGAAAAATTGTTGCATGAGGATGTAAAACAAGCTGACCCCTTGCTTGCTGAGGTTAAGTTAAGGCCTAGGTAAGATGGGCATGTGGTTAAACTGCACCTTACTTAAGTTGGACCTGAGGTTAAGATGCACCTTAGGTAAGATGGGCCTGAGGTTAAGCTAAGGCCTAGGTAAGTTAGAGCCAGAGCTTAATAGAGGAAAAATTTGGATCTCCAAGAAATGAAGTCACCATGACACAGAGTATGATGAGTAGAGTAGAATGAGATTTGAACTTGACGAAATGAGATTATAGTGACCAAGTTAGATTTCAATGAATTGTACAATAACCAAATGTGAGCATGGAGTGAGGGTCTTAATCCCAGAGTATATAGATTGTAGTACTTAGTATAGCTTACAGACTTCAATCATTAAAGATGGATTTATACTGAGAGAGACATGTGAGTTAGAAGCAGTAAAAGGAAGAAAGAAAACAACAGAAAAAAGCTTAACCCCTTTACACACTTCTTTTCATGTGGAGTTTGGGTTGATGGTAGCTTCTAAGCAACAAAGTCATAGATTCAAATCTCTTAAAACTTGTGCTCTCGAAATCGGATCTCGGGGTTGCTCACACACAAGGGTTTATCAGTAAGTTTGCTCTCACATTGAGAGATTATGTGGTTGCTCATACACAGGGGTTTACTCAATAAGTTAACCCCCACATTGAGAGATTATTTTCAGCACTTGTGTCTAGAGACGGAGAACTATATTTTCTTTAAACGTATGAGACGTCTCCGCCTACTGCAGGAATTGAAACAGTTGTGGCTCCAAGATCATGTATTAGTAAGATGGCATCAAAGATGTTGAGTAAGCACTTCCTAACTTTTTACATGCAAATAATTCAGACTAAGGTTTTGACATGCATGAAGTTAATAGTTAAAGTTGACACGTAGCAAATGCATGAACTATGAAGACATGCTTATTTGACAAGTGCATGAAGTTTCTTCTAGCCATAGAGGTACGTGTATATTCGGAGGACAAGAGCTACAACTGGAAGTTATGTTCTTCGATAGGACAAAGATCAAAGATTATGAGTAGAGAGCTCTAGACAAGCAAAGAGAGTGAGACTAAAGAATCAAAGAGTTTTTGAGTGTGCTCTGAGCAAGTTGTTACAGCGTGAGCTATTGAACACAAAGTGATTTTTCTTCCAAAGAGATAATTTTCTGGAATTTTGAGTACTAGGTGTGGTGGTTGAGTGGGAGCCAGATCGAAGTGAACTCTTTTGGAGCGTGTTTGCTGCTAGACGGACGAGGCGTTTGTGAAGTTTGAGCAAGAATGAGCGGTTAGATCGAATGAATTGAAGTGACAGGGGTTTGAAAATCTGCTGCAACTTCTTCTTGCGATATCAAGAGATATGTAGACTAGACTTGTCTCCAGTTCGTGCGTGTGACTGCGGTCTTGAGTTCTTGAAATGCTGCGAGTTTCAAGAAAAGTTAATGAGAAGGTTTTGAGCGACAACTAGGAAGAGAGATTCAGGAAGTAGAAATTTCATGTTTTGCGGATTTGTGCGCAAATCATTTAAGGAGCTCGATTTGAGCTAAAAAATGATAGAGGAGTATATCTCAAGTCTGTAAGCATCACCAAAAACTTTAGTTTAGCTCCACCGTCTGTGAAAGATCTTGGACGTTCACTTCAACTTCTTATTACCGACCACAGCTAAAGGGTCCCGCCGCTCTTAAGAGACTCTCGTCTTGACAACGTGAAATTCATATGATGACATGAAACTTGTCCAGACATATGATATGAAACTTGTCCAGACATACAGTCAAGAAACAATGTCAAGATCAAACTAGAGCTCGACGACATGACGAGGTTGATGAGGATGGCATACATCTGTCTTTCTTTGTGTGTTGATCAATGAACTCTAGTATGGAGGACCATGTCATATCTTTCTCAAGTCAGAGCATAGATGGTGTTTCAGACCAGTCAGATATTCATGATGATGTGACAGTAATGGAGTATCTACGTATTGGTGTGATGGTAGACATAGTAAGTGCCAAGGAGTAAGATCACGTCCTCCAACGAGCGAAGAGATTTTGACGAGAAAAGCGATTTGTACTTCGAGTGTGAGACGATGAGAGAGTATGGATAGTATGTACAGAGTTTCTTGGTGAGTTTCAGACCTTGTGTGATCAAGCGTTGATTGATCATCAGACTACATCTTGAGATCATCCCGAGATAGATGGTTTGACGGAGAAGGTTGTGCAGACGATGAAGAGAGGATTGCTCAAGTATAGCTTGCAGAAGGACCACTTGAGAGACTGGGATTTGCAGTTACCATGATTGACTATAGGCTATGAGTTTAGCCGACAAGCATCTTTGGCTTCTTTTTCCATTGTATTTTCTATTGTATGACCGAGATCCAGATCTATCTTCGATCATTCGTCGTGATTCTGCTGAGGTGCTAAACCTTGATGATCCAGATATGTGAGTGAGAGCATGTTCTCAACGAGCCGAGACATTTCAGAGAGTTATGCTTATGACTTTTGATAACCTAGCGATTGCTCAACATAGAGACACGTTGCGATATGCGACTATTCAAGGAGGAGGTAATCGACCATTGATTCGTAAGTTTCATCTTGGTGATTATACTATCTGCAGCAGACTACACCGATGACGTTAGACGTCATCGTATGATACATTATTTTACGACTACGTGAGATGTTACCTTCTGGAGTATTCATGTTGGAGGGCCTTGATGGTGTTGTTTAAAAAGACCATGTGCATAATTGCGCGTCATGTCATATTCCAATCTTGATGGTACTTTTGACTCAAGCTTAGTAGTTGTATGTGCGGGCTTGAGGTGTATGTTGTGTGAGTTTGCTGGTGAAGCAGTCCGTATGTTGATGTGTGATGCTTGTTCGAGAAGTTGACACATGTCGTGTTTGACTCCACTTCTCACTGTCGTTTTTACAAGAAGTTTATCAGCATCATTGGATGTAAAATGTCGTTGTAGTGCTGCTAGAGATCATTTTAGTAGGTAGAAGCTTGGATAGACTACAGAGAGCAGATACATTGTGATTGATCTAATCAACTGAGCATCCGCTAGGGTGATTGACATTGTGTGATACAGTGAGTTCAGAGATTGTGACAGAGATTTAAGGACTCTCAGAAGTTCAAACGAGGTCATACTAGAGGATGTGAGCCTCCGGAAGCCTCAGCGGGACCTGAGAAGCGTAGCATACTCTCTGTATGAGTTTGCTGTATGGAGTAGTAACTGACATTTATCTAGCAGTAGTAGTGTTTTAAAGGTGACAAAAGTCGTGTTGAACTATCAGAAGACGAGATATACTTTAGGAAGCTCACTTTAGAAGATTTGAAGCCTGGCAAGGGACCAGTAATCATCTTCCATGTCTTCTCAATGAACATCTGGGTTATATTTGAAATAGTAGTTGTGTGTTACGTTCCAAAGTACCCTTTTGAGGGTCTGGACGCTGCGTGGTTGTGGAGGTTAGAAGAAACTTTTGGACAAATCCAGTTTGTTTTTGAGTTTGATAAAATTTAGAACTTAGAACAGTGTAACCAGTGTAAATCTTCTTGGGGAACAAAATGTTTTATGCTACAATGGTCTAAAGGAGAAATCTTAAGATATTACACTTGTACTTAGAATAAAGTTGAACGCTCAGTTGTGGCATGTGGTGCACGTGTGTTACACTTAGAGTCAGGTTAGGTTAGTAGAAACCGAGACAAAGTTGATAGTGAGGATAGTGAGGACACTAGAATTTCATCGAGTTGATCCAAGGTCTTGTTGTATCTCTCTATAGTCAGATTCTCAGGTATTCTCATATCAAACTTCACGTTCTACGACAACGCTTGTTAGTAGATTACTGCCAATTTCTCGTCACACAACCAATTTATTCTTCAATCCCTATGGTTCTCTATGCCCAACTTTGAACCTAGAGTTTTAGTACATAACCCTTCAACCCAAGGTTGCAGATATCTGCTAACGTACACGTTAGCAAATTCACTTTGAACTTCCCCTCCCAAGACAAAAATCCACTCGACCAAAACCCAAAATTCAGACAAAAAATGCACCTAAAATTTTGATAGCCTAATGGTGCTAGTCCCCAAAACCTCCCATGCCTTTTGTGAAATCACTTAGGTTTTATAGTTTTGCCAAACACCTCCCTCAGAACCACGTGTCGCTACCAAAAGCCACCAAATGGTGTGCATGCATGTCATCAAATGATAGACATGCAATAAGCCACATGTCGTCTAGACGTGTCATCATATCATTCCTAAGTCCATGTCATCAAAATTCTTGGTCAGCACCAACAACTCAGCATTTTGTCCCGTTGGCAATTATCACATCGTAAAAGATCAAGAATCGAGGAGAGGATAGGAAGTGGATGAGAATAGATAAAAACTCTCGATTTGTTATGATGCATGTCTCTAAATTTTGATGACATATACCATAGCAAGTTGTTCATGATCTCATGCGCCGACGAGATCCAAAGACGATTGGATGAAAATCATCGATGAACGCTTGTTCTAAGACTACCTCTATCGTAAAGTTAGAAGCATCAAAATAAACTATACATGGTAATTGTGGATCATCAGGTTGTAGAATAGATCGTGAAGATATCATATCCTTCAACTTATGAAATGCCTCTACTTGATTGGATCCCCACTCGAACTTGATATCATTTCCCAACAAATCAGTTAGAGATCAACCACACAAGCATAATAATGAATGAACCGCTGGTAAAAGCTTACCAACCTATTGAATCCTCGGACTTCAGCAACATCCTTTGGCATAGGTCATTCAATAATTGTCTTGATCTTCTCTTCCTCCATCTTTATGCCATCTACCGTAATCTTGTACCGTAGAAACATGACCTCCATTTTTCAGAACTCACATTCTTGCAATAAAATCTTCATTTGTGAAGTCTGCCAAGCACTTCCTGCACATGTGTCTTGTGTTCTTCTTTGGTCTTGTTATAGATCAAGATATCATCTAAAAACATCATCACATACTTATCCAACAATCCATCGAACACTCGATGGATTTGATCCATGAAGACAACAAGAGCATTGGTGAGTCAGAAAGATAAGACTCTTCATGCTTAATGCTCTATCGTGTGCAAAAAATAATTTTGTGTATATCTTCTTCTCCAATCTGGATTGTCAATAATTGCTACAAAGATTCAACTTGGTGAAATACCGAGCTCCATTTGGTTGATCCAACAAATCATCAATCTGAGACAAGAAGTACGCATTCTTAACTGTTTGTCTATTCAGTCTGTTGATATATGTGGTGCCCACAATTTACAGGATTCACGAATTTTTGAAATTTTTAAGGTTAATAACTTGTTTGTATAACTGAAGAAGCTTTGTTACTTAAGATTACGGCTTCCTTAGAAGGAAGATGATCTTATGATCTTTTTTGTAATAAGAAGTTGACTTCTTCGGAAGACGGCCGTCTTCCGGGAAGCGTCTTCTCGGTTGTGTCTTCGGAAGAAAGAAGACGTCGGAAGACGAAAGACACGTATCTTCCTGAAGACTGCAACCACAAAAGCTTAACCACGTAAGAAGTAGGTGTACCTACCAGGTAGCACCGAGTAGGTTAGGTAAGTCGGGTAGGTCGAAAACTCCTAAACTGCGTGAGAAGATGCGCAAGAAGCGCATTAGCACCGAAACACTACCGCTTCCCGCATTGAGCTCATTTTTGGCTAGAAGATCGAGTTGGAAGGTGATCGACTTGAGCGAGAAGGGCCAGCAGAGTGGAATTGAATAGAGCCAGGATCGATTCGTAGCTAGGAAGAAGGCTAGGATGAATCACTCAGAGTAGGAAGCATATCGAGCTGAATGAGTCTTTTGGAGACTCCCGAAAACAGACATTGAAGGACGGCTGAGGAGAATCGAAGGTGGGGTCTTGTTCGATTAAGGTGTAGCAAGGAATTAACGGCGGAAGCAGCTATGTGGAGTCGCATTGGAGCTGGGATCAAAGCCGGAAGCGCACGGAAGATTGAAGACAGCTTGGGAAGCAGATAGAAGACTGTTTGAGGTTCTTCTCATGTTCTCTTCCTTTCCCACCGCTTCTCACCTTTTGTTTGGTATCCCCCGCGCTTCTCCGATTGTTTGCAGGCAGACCGATCGATCAATTCTCTCCCCACATTTTTCCTCTGTGAAATTGGACGCGGAAGCGCTGCCCAATTTTTGACAGCCATCTTCTTGCTTCTTCCCGAGTGCAATTCGAGCTTCTCTGTCCATCGTCCTCAAATTCGATCTCGCAGCTATCAATTTCTCTGGCCTACCGCACCTCTACTCTCGAATCCTTATATAGAAGACGCTTCGGAAGATCTGAACATCTTTAGAAGACGCTTCTAAAACCTGAACATCTTCGGAGGACGCTTCGGAAGCCTGACTGTCTTCGGAAGACGACTGTGTGCAATTCGTATCAAGGGTGGATTGGATTTGCTTTTGTGTTGAGAGAAGCTTGGTACGAATCCCGAGTGGCTTGGTGAGTTGTTTGTTATTTCGAGAAGTGAGAAGTTGGGAACTAAGCCTGTGCCTCCTGATCTTCCGAGCTTCTCAAATCCACATCTTCCTAGAGAGACTAGAAGACTGGAAAGACTGGCAGAATGCGCGAGAAGACTTGAGGGTCCTTTACGGGTCTCTTCAGTCCGACCCGTAGCAACCTATTCCTTCTTCTTCCTGAACTTAGAGAGAGTTGTGAGAAGTCTTGCTGGCAGAATCTGGAGAGAATGGTCGAGGGTCATGTCTTCTCATCATGCAGCAAGCTTCTTCTGAGTGTGTATGAGAGGTGAGAAGTCGAAAGAACAGAGTGCGAATGTCTTGTGTCTGTTGTGAGGTTAGAGTGTTTGTAGGAAGCAGAAGACATGTGAGACTAGTGAAGGGAAGCCTGGCTTCGGGAAGTCTTCCGAGAACGTCATTGAATCGGAAGCTGTCCCGAGAGTCTTCCTAGAGGCCACTGTCACCGTAGGAGCCCGCAACCATCTTCCTAACCTTTCATACACTCTACTTCTCGCATGTCTTGTATCTTCTGATTAGGAAGTAGGATGTAATGCAAGGTGGGTTGTCTTCTTAGGAAGCGAGGCCTTGCTTAGTTAGGATTGTTTAGATATAGCTCGGAAGACGAGAGCTACTTAAGAAGCACTGTTAGAATCCTGGAAGACGGAATAGCTGTCTTCTGGAAGACTAGATTCGTCTTCTGAAAGTAGAAGATAGACTGTGAGAACCTGGGAAGGACTGAGCCTTCGACTCACAGTAAGTACGTGTGGCTTAGTGCAACAGAGATTCAAGTATGTCGATGCATCCTCGAGGGTTGGTGTTATCTACAGCGGAATTGGCCGAGGCCAAACCCTTCATCAAGGAGTTGGATCTCGACTTCTTCCTGTGAGATTGGAACCTCGCCGACCAAGGTCTTCTGGAGGAGGTTTGGGCAGCATTATCGCCCCGCAACCGTGTACCTGCGAAAGCAGGCGTAGCTCGAGGAAGATCATCTTCCTGGACCGAGGATTGGTGGCACAAGGTCTTTCACAGGTCAGAATCTGAGGACCGAGGTTATTGGCTTGAGAAGAAGATCTTGTCCATGATCTCGGGTAAGTGGCATGTGCCTAGAAGCACAATTTGTCTCTTCCTGGAGGACAGGCAAGGACGAAACGTGTGGAAGGTTGAATCTTACCGGGATCTGCAGAAGCGTCTTCTGGCGAAGCTCTTCCTCCATCTCTTTCCCAAGAGGAAAGCGCAGAAGACGAGGTACCTTGGAGATCAAGACGTGGAGTTTCTGGAAGCAGTGTGTGCTGGAGAGAATGTCAACTGAGGCGCGTTCTTCCACGCTTATGTACAAGCAGAGCTGGTGTACTTAGGTACCCCGGCAGGAGGACATCTTACTCCGTTCCTCTGTTACCTGTACGTGGCCAAGAGGGATCTCACGAAAGATCAGTTGGTGAGATAAGGGCCAAAAGGGCAGCACGAGACGAAGGTGGAGACCTCGAGAGAAGACGATCGAGCAGGAGCAATAACTCCCCCTCCCACTCTGATGTCAGAGATGAGATCCGGTACTCATCAGAAGACGCTTCTGATGAGGGAAGACGAATCTAGTGGATCGGAAGACGTGACACCATCAAGGAAGATGGGTCTTAGGAGTGTGCCTAGGAAGACCACCTCCTTCCCGATCATTCATTCTGGATCGGAGTCCGACTCACAGGAGGAGCCATTGAGTACCCAAGCTGTGCAAAAGACCGCTTCTGCAACACCAAGGAGTCTTCCGAAGACTCCAGAAGATGAAGGTTGGATGGATACTCCTACTGCGATGAGAGGAAGCGCAGTAAAGAGGACCGCTTCTGCTCTGGGGAGAGATCTTTCACCCCGAAAGACGAGAAGAGTAGCTTCTTCTCGTGCGCAGAAGCAGAAGACCATAGTGGTGGAAGAGGCATCCTTGTCTCTAGAAGAGAAGGTCGACACCTCTGTTCGAATCGTGGGGATGAGTCTGTCTTCCGCGGTGTCGAGTTGAGAGTTTTCCTGGGAAGGACGGAACCTTCTGGCTGTGATATGATCTTGAAGGCTATGTTCGGTCTACTCAGGGAAGCGTTGGGCTTCAAGCTGTGGTTGCTTATTATACAGAGGTAGGGTTCAGGTCATAAAGGGCACTATAGACACTCACTCAGGTCGAATTGACCCTCCAGTATGTTCAGGAAGTGAAAATCAGATCAGACTAGCAGTAATAAGGTCAGACAGCGAACTTTAACAGTCCAGAATCAGAAACATACAATGGTTCAGGCTTCAGAACTCCTCCTACATGTAAGTGAGGCCCTACTGACCATGCACACGAAGTTTCAGCTTGAGATCAAATCAGAGTGTCGAGATATGGGCAGAAACATTCTGAGCAGAGAAATTATGGTAATTTCTGGTACCCAGACAGCTATTTCGACCTAGAACAGAGAATTGGCTCGATCACTTTCAAAGATTCTTACAGGATTTGCAGTAAACAGCTTGCTGAACACTCCTGTGAAGTTGGGCCTCCTGATTGTACACAGAACTCCAGATCTCGCTCTCTGAAGTTGTTGTTCCAGATTGAGAGCTTTTCGGACCCCCTCTACTTCAGCGGTCGCCCCGAATTACTCACAATTTCAATTGACATGAAAATTTGGGGACAGTCGTAGCCCTGCTGCCAATGAACGAGACCTCGAAGGTTTGAAGCGATTTTCTCAAATCTACTGCGATTGACACCGAAAACCCCAAAATTAACAAAAGTGCTGCAATTCTGGCACAAATCGAACTTCAATCAGCCATAACTCCTTCTTTATTGCTCCAAATCGATCAAAAATTTCGCTGACAGTGCTTGGCACGACGAACCCTATCTCCCTGTGCTCTCTGATTTCGAAGATCCCTCTCCAAATGCTCGAACTCCTCTTAAGACCCCTACTACTAAGTTTAGCGGTACACTAAAGACAAAATTGGACCAATGGGAGTTCATAGCTTCACTCCTCTGTCCTTTTGTGTCCTAAACCACGTGGTGACTTGATTTTGCACATAGGCTACCACGTCAAGCTCCTAAAGTGCCAGCATAGATCCTAAACTACATGCGAAGACATATAAAACGACACGTAATCCCGAAAGATAACCTAACCTCGCTAGGAAGCATGCATGGGCGACATGTAATTACAACTTATGACCTTAACTCCATCTACATGGTAATCAACCTACTAAGACTCAAAAATATATAACATCCTCCAGTGTCGACTTCTCTGAGGTCCTAATTTCACTCAGAGAGATTAACGCTTGACAGAGAGGTGAATTATTTACACTGTGAAATGATTCACATCACGACAGCGGGAAGAAGACTGGAGGAGTTCAGTGTCTTCTTCCACTCAGAGATCCGATCAGCTATGGAGTTGTTGGAGAAGAGAGCGATGGCTCAAGAGAAGCCACTACAGTCTGGATTTGGCCTACGCACCCTGATGCGGCAGGAAGAAGGCCAGAAGAAGACAGAAGCGATGGAAGCTAGTCTCCGTACCACGGAGACGCTCGCATCGAAATACAAGACGGAAGCAGCCACTTCTGTCAAGGAGCTGGCGCAGCTGAAGAAGAGCAACTAGGAGTTACAAGCGCATGTTCAGCAGCGTGACCAGGAGGTTCTACGAGTGCGAGATAAGATCACCGCCCTTGCAGAGGAGAAGACGATATGGAAGACACTGCGGGAAGCCGCAGAAGTGCAGACTGCAGTCGAGAAGACGCAGCGGGAAGCAGCGGAAGCTCGTGCACAAGAGATGCTAGCTCAGTCGGTGGAAGCGCTTCGAAAGAAGTTTAACTTCATCACGGGTAGGAAGCTTCTTACCTTAGCTAGAGAATGGTACGACGAGTCAATAGCGATGTTGGTAGAGTGTAAGGAGAGCATGTTCCGGTACTTGGATAGACAGATAGAGAGAGTGAAGACACTTTACGGTCTTCCCTTGATTCCGCCACCCGCAACTAGATCTTCTCAAGCTCCAGCACCATCGACTGGATCAGACTTGGAGAAGGAGGAGTTCGACCTCGCTGTCCACTTGGTAGTGACAGCGTTGGAAGCCGAGAAGACTCCGGAAGAAGCTCCGGAAGACAAGATGTCTTCTGGAAGATAGAAAGAAGAGCTGTCTTCTCAAGTATTCCGAGTGGAGGAAGTGACTTCCCCGGACCTCTATGAGGTCACCATGGCTCTCAGAGTCGAACTAGTGTCTCAGAAGAGCGAGGAAGCACAAGTCGACCTAGCTTCCCAGAAGACGCTTCCGTCTTCTGAAGCAGAAGCAGAAGCAACAGAGCCAGCGACGATTGTTGAGGAGGAAGCCACCTCAGTGACACCCGAGGTAATTGCAGGGCTTCCCAGCTTATCAAAAGCCGAGTTAGCAGTTCAGGTAGGATCGGATCGAATGGAGATTGCATCCGAGCAATTAGAGTAGGCAGCAAAGCGCAGAAGACAAGTTGACTTGTCCAAACTTAGTAGGAACCGAACATGCTATCTTAGGAGGTGGCAGTTTAGTGTATTATTAGATAGGTGATCATGTGGCAGAGTAGACAGCGCAGGAGTAGTAAAGTCGATGGTTAATTAGGAAGAGAACCGCTTGCATGTAGGATGGCAGCCTTCTGGCAGCGCCCATCTCTCCCTGGTTGTAGTCGAGGATTGGAGGGGATTCTCTCTACGTCTCAAGGCAGATGCATAAGTAGGATTGCAGCGTAGGAAATTGAGCACACACACAAACATCTTACGATGTAGACTGATAGCACACATAAGAGGCGCACTAAACACATTACTGTGCGCACACACACTACATCCGATGTTAGAGACATACGAATAGATTGGGATTACACCGGAGGGGTCTGCATGCTCGTTGCTAGCGGTTCAAAGATGTAGATGGAGGTAGTGGACAGTTTAGGAGCAAGGAACGACATCCTCATGTAGTCCTGTTGGCTAGACTGGTGTGTCGAGGAGTAGGAGCAAAAAGTAGAGGGAGTGAGCTTCCCAACACCAATGTGCTTTCTTCTTGGGGAATGGATTGCTAATTTGAGTGCAGAAGCTTGCCCTGTGTCTTCTGGGTGGTGGATTTCCTTAGATTCCTTCCCGATTGTGCATGGGAAGCATTCTTCTTGAGTGGCGGTGACTGTCAGCAGTTCTGCAGATTCGCAGTTTGGCTCGTCCAGTAGAGCACTTCGGATCCACGTACGGATCGGAGCAGCGAGAGAAGAAGAAAGAAGCCTTCTTCCCACAGTAGAAGATGACATCCTCAAGGAGAAGACTGTGTAACTGTACGCACGTTTGTTGTCTTCCTCCCCAAACTATTACAAGCAAGGATGGCTTGTTAGTCAAGATCCGGACTAGAAGCCTGTCGGAGTCTTAATTTCTTATTCTTATCTTGTTTCTTTCTCGTTTGGATTTTCCCTTCTTTCCCATCTTCTTATCTTCTTCTAGTGAGCTTCCGAGACTTCTATTGAGCTTCCGTGAAGGTGAATATTCAAGAGGGCTAGGAAGAAGTTTCTTCTGAGATATTTTGGTCCTTTTGTTGTAGATAAGGTGTGGAGCAACTTCATGATAGCATCATACAACATAACCCAATCTCCGACTTGAAAAGGTTTTACCTCCCTCTTGTCCAACCGTTTGTCGTAACTCTTCTTTTGATACGCATGAGCTCGTTCCATCCGGATCATTGCTATCGCTCGGGTCTCTTCCAACTCCATGAGTTGCTCCTTTCTTGATCTGACCACATCTTCTCCTCTCGACCTCTTCAACTTTCGTTGAATAGTTTGAAAAGTATCCAATTTGAATTGGATGGGCAACTTGGACTCCACTCCATAAACCAGTCGAAATGAAGAGTATCCAGTAGAAGTCTTTGTTGTCGTTCGATACTCCCATAAGATGGCATGTAGCCTCTTATCCCAAGTATGTTTCGCAATCTCAACACCAGCATCTTTGACGAGCATCATACAAAGTGTAAGATTGGTCTTCTCCGCAAGACCATTAGCATTTGGTTTGTATGAGGTCGTTACTCGTGGCTTGATAGAAAAGTGTTGTAGCATAGCAGTAGTCATACTCCCTACAAACTCTCCTCGTCTATCTGAGACCAACTCTAACGGACATCCAAATCTGGTGATGATCCTCTCTCATAGGAATCTACCGACTTCTGTTTCATTAGTCTCCCTCAAAGGTCTAGCCTCTACCCACTTGGTACAATAGTCAATGGCGACTACAATGTATCTATTGCCTCGAGGTGTCTTATTAAGAGGACCTACAAAGTCAATACCTCACTTCTCAAATGGTCCTAACACGGGAATTGATCTTAACGGAGGTGTTCTAGTAGACTTCAGAGCAAATGATTGACATACGTCGCAAGTTTTGCAATAGTCTAAATGCTCTTTGAAAATCCCTCTCCAGTGATAACCCGCATCCAAAATCTTGAAGGCTGTTATCTTACCAGCAAAGTGACCTCCGCAAACAGTGCCATCGTGAAACTCGTGCATTAGCTTGAATGCCTCCTTCTGACCAACTGCTCTCCTTAGTAAGCCATCTGCTCTTTGATGAAATAGAATTTCCTCCACCATGGTGTAAGGTTTGCATCTCTTGATCAACGCGTTACGTTCTCGGGTATGCATACCTTCTAGAAAAGAGCCATCTGCAAGGAAACTCCAGATTTCTTTGTACTCGTCCGGTATCTCCTCAATGCTTGTGATGGTCATCAGATGTTCATCTAGAAATGAATCATCAAACAGTTCTTCTCCCTCATCATCATAAGCCCTCGGCAAAAGATCAGCATTCGCATGCTTTTTCCCTGGTCTATCTTCGATCACGTAATCGTATTCTGTTAGAATGATCTTCCAACGAGCAATACGACCTTCGGCATTAGACTTATTAAAGATATACTTTAAAGCTTTGTGATCTATGACTATGGAAAATTTCCCTCCCAGCAAGTAATGTCAAAATTTCTTCAATCCAAAGATCACTGCTAATCCTTCTCGTTCAGTCACGGAGTAATTCTTCTCCGCTGGCACCATCTGCCTACTAGCATAAGCTATAGGATGATCATGCCCATCTTCATCTAACTGACTTAATGTACACCCGATAGCTACATTGGAGGCATCCGTATACAGAATAAATGCTTTACTCCACTCAGGTTTAGCAAGTATAGGAGCTATCACCAATGTCTTTTTCAGCTCCTCAAATGCTTCCTTTGCCTTCTGATCATGCACTATCAAGTCAAAATCAACTCCCTTCTTCATGTACATAGTCAAATCTATTGCTTTGTTTGAGAAGGAAAAGACAAACCTACGGTAATATCCAACCATGCCAAGAAACTGCCTCAACTTTGTCAAGTTGATTGGAAATGGAAGATCCACAATCTTCTTCACCTTCTTAGGATCTACCGCAAACCCCTTCTTGGAAATGATGTGCCCTAACAGCAGATCTTCTTCGCAGCCAAAGATGCACTTCTCTGGATTTAGAGAAGCGTTGGCTTGCTCCAACCGCTGCAAAACTTTGATCACATGATCAAAGTGGTCTCCTTTCTTTTGTACACACAGAAATCGTCAATGAAATCACGAACAAACTTCCCTATGAATGATTCGAACACCTTGTTCATGAACCTCTGAAACGTGGCCGGAGCATTACACAGTCCGAATGACATCACTCGAAATGCAAATGTTTCCCAAGGAGTAGTGAAAGTAGTCAACTGCTGGTACTCCTGTGCTATCTTGATCTGGTTGTATCCACTATAACCATCACCAAAGCTGTACCACTCATGACCAGCAACTTCCTCCAAAATCTCATCTATAAACGGTAGAGGATAATAATCCTTCTTGGTAATTGCATTCAGCTTCTTATAGTCTATGCACACTCGCAGCTTATCATTCTTCTTCTTGACAATCACAATGGGTGAAACCCATTCTGAGTTCTCCACCTCATAGATGAAACTCGTCTCCTTCAACTTGTCTATCTCCTCCTTGATCATCATTGCTGTTGTAGGATTGACCCTTCTCTGCTTCTGTCGAACTGGTCTTGCGTTTTCTTCCAATTCGATTCGATGAATCTCGAGAGTCATCTCCTTCAAATCCTTGTAGCTGAAAGCAAACACATGGATATATTTTCGAAATATATCTAAGAATCTACTTTTCTCCTCTTGAGTAACATTGACACCAAACTTCAGGGTAGAGAGTCTTCTCACAATCTCCGCCTCACTCAACTCTTCTTTGTCAGGATCTTTCTCCACTGCTGGTCGAGGCAACAAGTCAATAGCACTAAGCTGATGTAATGATTCATCTCGACCAAATCCTTCGTCCTCAGACGAGGATTCTTGATCGTAAGAATCTCCGGTATCTACTTCTGAGACACTCTGATCGTCCTCCATATCAGATTCCTAGTAGTCCCTAGTGGGTCTATCAGAGTCAGAAGTCACAACTCCAACACCCGAGAGAGGAACTATCACTCTATGATCTCTAAGCCCAATCCGTAAGTATCCCTTGTGCCACCTATCAGTGGTGCGCACAGCTCTCAACCAAGGCCTACCTAGGAGCAAATCATAACTAGAGTCCTTTAACACTTGAAAGGACATCAATGTTTGAACTCTCATCACAGACACGACCACCTTCTCTAACACACCAAGAGGTCTTACCCGTTGCTTGTTAGCCATCCCCACGACAATGCTAGCCGGGTGAGTTGGTTCCATCCCCAACTTCTTCATCAATCTCTCCGATATGGCGTTTACAGCCGACCCTCCATCCACCAATACGTCAGAGACGTAGTGACCATTCAACCGGACTTCAATCTTTGAAGTCCTAGTGCATACCTCTGAAGTATGCACATCCACCACACCAACTCCCACTGACTTTGATGTCTTGCTCTTGGGTTTCTTCTTCTTGCTTCTCTTAGAACCCAGTCCTCCTCTGAGTTCTCTTCGTAAGCTGGGATTAAGTGCGATCAGTTGTCCAACAGTGATGTTGGCTTTTTGAGCACCCACATCTTCAACCACATCATATCCCGCTTGGAAGATGAAATGATGAAATTTGCCATCCCCAACTTCTTTCTTGGTTCCCTTGGTGTACTCGAAACATTACTCGAACGAGTACTTCTACTTGCTGACTCTTCCATGAAAACCGGTTCATCAGAAAATTAAGTTCTTTTCCTTTCTTGAGCTAAAAGCTCCACCGGTGCATGAGAAGAGTTTGAACTCTCTCCTTTCTCGTAGATGGGATCTCGCACGACATCGATAGTAGCCACCCCCTTGTCCCGTCCATGTGATGGATTTCCTCCACCCACATCATTCTGACAGCTTCGGCACCTCTTGCTCCGTTGTTAGGACAATTTCGCTGAAAATGAGAACCTCCACACGTCCAACAAGTGATTCCTCCAAAGTTACCTTGGTTGCCTCCAAAGTTACCTTGATTTCCTCGATTGGGATTGTTGTCGTAACCTCTTTGACCTCCTCCTCCACCTTTGTTCCTCCATTCTCGTAACTGTACCACGTTTATCTTGAGATCCGCAAGAGTATCGGTGATGCTCTTCAGCTCGGCATGAAAATCAGAGGTGGCAGTAGACATCGTTGTTGGGACAAACGGTCTTGGCACCACCGTTGGAGTAGGAGCTGACGTTGAAGCAATCACCAATTATGATGGTGCAGGTGCGATCGTTGTGGCTACACTAGGCGTCAGAGTTGACACCAGAGCAACATGATGAGGTTGGATGATATCTCCTTCATCCAAACTCTCTTCCATATTTGTCGCAATCTTGATGGCCTCCGCTTTGGTTGCTGGCTTCTCGTACCTCACTTGGGTTCGAATTGAAGGCCTCAACCCTCCCACCAAGTTCTTGGTCAACACTGCTCCAATCCCCGCCATCGTTAACTCCACATTGTCTCCACTCTTTCGTAAGATCGTTCGAAACCGTTGCTCCAACTTATCCACCCTTTCGGCATATTGCCAAACTTTCTCGTCGTCTCGTTGCTTCAAATGAGTAAGCTCCACCATGAGCTTCTCATAACTCTCTTCTGGAAGAAATTCTTCGATGAGTGCATTACTCAACGTCTCTCATGTGTCCTCAACTGCACCAGGTGTTTGACTCTACACTCAGTCTTCATACCACGTAAGAGCAAAATCTTCTAAAAACTCTAGCAGTAACAACACTCATTCTTCCTTCCTTCTCACGTTGTTTCCGATGCAACCCCTTTTGAAGTCTCGTACAAATGGTTCTACATCTTCATTGTCTTTCCCATGAAACACTGGTAACTTCCCCATCTTGTAACTATTCTTTCTACCCTTCTAATTTTTGTGCAATAACTACTCGCTAAAAGAGTACGAACATCACCAATTCCATTCGTGAATAATCTACCATAGATAAAATGAAAGGAAATGGTTGTAACAACACCTCTTGTGCCATCTCTTCTCCTAAGGTAATCATGAGCTTGAGTCGCATCACCGTCTTCTCCACCATCCGAATGACGATCTCCATCACAACTCAGCCGAGTCCTCTTTTGAAGTCGACAACTTCTCCGTCTCAGCTCTTTGAGTCTCGTCCAACTTCTCGACTACTGACGTAAGTAGGGCGGCCACATCGACGCACTTGTGTCCTCTTGATAGATCACCCACTCCACAACTTGGACAAGGATCTTCGCCTAGAAGATGAATTGGCGTTGGTGACGATGGACCCACTCGAAGACTTAAATCAGTAAACTCCTGCTTCCCTTTAGCTCTCTCGGTTCTGATTCTAGTTGGACAATTCACTACTTTGTGTCCCAACCCTCTACAAAAATAACACCACAAGTCGGTTTCTACTCTTCTCCTCAAAGATTCTACTTGAGGTTTAGTACTAGGATTTTCAAACTCGACGATAATCTCTCTCGAACTTTCTCCGACACTTACTATGACATCTAAACCTTGAGGAAGGTTTCTAAGTTTAACTTTCCAATCTTTTGAATTTCCACTCATGTTGCACCTTCTCAACCATTAAGTGTACAAAATATCATAGAGGAAAATAATTCTACATCACTTTCTTAACTCTTCCGAGCTTTATATTGGAAATCGAGTATTATACATGCTATACACGAAATAAAATCTAATCTAAATTAACTATCGCAGATATGATCTTCCTCACCATCGTTTGTACTAATCACAACAGACATCTTGAACTCTTGTAAAGATCCAACTCTACTTCACCAGAAGCATTCGTGGCCTCCACAGTGAATGATGCTTTAAACTCGGCTTTCTTCAAATCTGTGCCAATGGTCACGGAAGCTTCTTGGTATAGGATAAAGAGGGCACCCCAAGTGCTATAGATGCGTGTTCGTAACTCATCTATACTTAACTTGGGCTTCTCTGTCTCTGTTTGAACTCCTAAACGTCTCTTCTTCCACCTCGGCATTCGAATTGGATTCCTCATGAAGTATCTTCAAGACCTCCTTGTATGCCGAAACGTATATCTCTTAGTTGGTAAGAGATCTTTCCAAGATTTTTGTGATCTCCAGTAGCTCAACCTCCAAGCTACTAAATCATGAAGTTCCAACAGAAACTTCCCTAATCAGAAGAGATGGTGATGACTGTACAAATTTTCAGAGAACTGAAATTTGTATATTTTCACTTCCCTCATGGTTGTCAACCCCCTCCACTTTGAAACATTCTTTCTCCCTCTTCAGACCTCATCTTCTCATGATCTCTTTTGTCCTGGATAGCTTATCAGCCAATCTAAAACACTGGAAAGTTTCTCAGGAAAATAAAATTCACAGAAAATCTGACACTAACTGTAAACTTTTTCCAGAGAACAGAATTCTTCAACTCTCACGAATAAACCCCTCAACTTTGAAAATTCATTGCTCCTTCTCTAGACCACTTTTTCCTATGATTTCTTTTGTCCTAGATAGCTTATCAGCCAATCTAAAACACTGGAAAGTTTCTCAGGAAAATAAAATTCACAGAAAAGTTGACAGCGACTGTACAAATTTTCCAGAGAGCAGAATTTCTAAACTCACAAATTTCTCTCCTCTAATAACTTTTCTCTCCTCCTTTCTCTACAACTCTGGTTGCACCCTCTTTCAACTCTCCTCAAACCCTTTCTAAGTGAACAAGATGTAAAGAATGACTTCGAACGCGTCATATATCACTACGGGATACACGGAAGGTTCTAATGTTGCTAACATCGCGTTAGCTCTCTCTCCTCTCAACGTTCTCTCCATGTGTTCTCTCATAATCTCTTTTTGTCTAATATAGAACTGAACTCTAAACATTTTCAATGATCCCTTCAAGTGAGGTCTCGGCAACGGAACCAAAAATGTAAACCCTCCACGATCTCAACTATCCCCCGATCTCTCAACCTCCACGATCGCCACCGATGAATCTGCAAATGTCGGGCCTGGCTCTCACTCAGGGGTCACCTCTGATGGCTTTGATGGAAGCACACCATGAATCTTGAAGAGAAAAATGCTAAGTTCACTCAATCATACACCCACAAACTTATCAACTAAAAATCTCTTTAAACACATCAACTAAAATCCTCCATTCTAACGGCGTCTCTCAAGTTCTCACATGCTAAAAATATCCCACACTCTCTATATTACTCAAGTTGTCATTACGACGATGTGAAAACAAGGATGAGGAGCTCTTCTCTACTCCTCTATTTATACATTCTAGGTTTTTACTTTGGTACCTTCCGGTAACTCAGCCGTAACTACTTTTACTGGGTTTTACTAAGATATTACTTAAGGTAAAAGCATTAATCACGTGGGCTTTTTACCTTTTCACATGGGCTTATTCCTTCAAAGTCAACAACTTCTAGAAGCATTCTGGAATATTCTCAAGGAATCTCGAATTTCCACCCCCCTCTACTCTAGGACCCACTAAAAAGAAAACATATGGAATCTCTTCTTGTTTTTAATGCCCACAAAGTCCACAACTTTAATCCAACCACTAATATCAAGTCAAAAAGGAGATAAGGGATACTTTCCACCTCCTTTCTACCTTTTAGACAAGATGACAAGATAGTAGTGCTCACTCTTTAGCAAATATCTGAATTCTGCCAAAAGTACAGCTAAGTTTAACCATAACTAACTTTTAGCTAGTCATGACTAACTTGATACCTCCTTAAAGTACTTTGGCAGCAAATAAACATTCTCAACACTTAGTTAGAACTAAACACCTTACTAATAGACAAACTTCCTATGTGTAACATAGGTCGTTACAGACTAGGTACAGAGGTCGCTGCAGTCACAAGTGCTACAGAAGGTGCTACAGTAGACGTAGATGCAGCAGCCGTAGAAGTAGCAGCAGTAGCGCTCTTGCGATCCATCTTCTCTCCTTGTAGTAAACTCAACCTTCTCAATCAATCACCCCAAGAGCTCTCAGTGGAAGCACCTGATGTCAGGTTGAGAGTCTTCCTGGGAAGGGCGAACCTTCTGGCTGTGATATGAGCTTGAAGGTTGTGTTCAATGTACTCAGAGAAGCGTTGAGTTTCAGGCTGTGGCTGGTTTACTCAAAGGATAGGCTTCAGGTCTCAAGGTGATACTGAAAAACACTCATATAAGTCTCTTGGCTCTTCTGATATGTTCAGGAAGCAAAGTTCAGACTTAACTAGCAATGATAAGATCAGATGGCGAACTTTGACACTCAGGATTGAAAAATATGTGAAGGTTCAGACTTCAGAACTCCTCCTACATGTTATGAGATCCTACTGGATACACATACGAAGTTTCAGCTTCAGATCAATTCAGAGCACTAAGATATGAGTAGAAACTTTCTGAGTAGAGAAATTATGGCAATTTCTGATACCCAGACAGCTATTTCGACCTAGAACAGAGAATTGGCTCGATCACTTGTGAAAATTCTTACAGGATTTGCAGTACACAGCTTGCTGACCACTCCTGTGAAGTTGGGTCTCCTGGCTGTACACAGAACTCCAGATCTCCTTCTATGAAGTTGCTGCTCTAGATTAAGAGCTTTTCAGACCCCCTCTGCTTTAGCGGCCGCCCTGAATTACTCAGTCACTCAAATGATCCGAAAAGTTTTGGACAGTCGTAGCCCTCCTGACAGTGAACGTGACCACGAAGTTTTGAAGCGATTTCCTCAATTCTGCTGCAATTGACACCAAAAACCCCAAAATCAACAAAAGTGATGCAGATTTGGCACAATCCGAACTTCAATTGGGCATAACTCCTTGTTTATTGATCCAAATCGATCAAGAATTTCACTGACAGTGCTTGGCTCGACGAGCTCTATCTCCCTGTGCTCTCAGATTTCATAGTATCCTCACCAATTGCTCGAAATCTCCTTTAGACCTCTGTTTCTAAACTTAGAGTTACACAAAAGACAAAAATGAACCAATGAGAGTTCATAGCTCCATTTCGTTGTCCTTTTGTGCCTTAAACCACATGGTAACTTGTCTACACTCATAGGCAACCACGTCAAGCCCCCTAGAGTACCAGCTTAAAACTTAAACTACCTAAAACGACACGGAGCCCCAAAAGATAACTTAAATCAGCTAGAAAGCGTGCATGGACGACACGCAAATACAACCCATGAGCTTAAATCCTATCGACATGGTAATCAACCTACTAAGACTCAAAATATATAACATCTTCCAAAAATAAACTTCTCTGAGGTCTTAACTTCACTCAGAGAGACCAACGCCTGACAGAGAAGTGAATCATTTACTATGTGAAATGATTCACATCACGACAACGTGGATGATCAGTACCATCGCACCAAATACACCGTTGGATCCAACCTTGCTTGTCAACGGATTTCGTTCCGCTTGTCGACCCTTGCTCCTCCAATCTTGTGAGCTTGATCTGCAGGTCTCATATTCCAAGCATGATCTCCTCAAGACTTGAATCATCCTTCTTCGGAGATACTATAACTGCTTGAACAACTGGAACAACTGGAACAACTGGAGCAACTAGTACTACCTGTCTAGCAATAGGAACCACTGGTCGGACTACAGGAACAGATGTTACAGCAGCCGGTGTTGCTGTTAGTCTCCTAACATGAACCTTCTCTCGTCTGCGCTCTTTCTTGGTAAGCATACCAACAGCTTCCTCAACCTTCTTCCAACTACTGGTCAATCCATCGTCCTCCTCCCAATCTTCCAGAAGTATCTCTAGCTTCTCCTGCAACTTCTCATCTGCAGCCCGAAGAAATAACTCTGTCTTGTTGGACTGCAGTGTGAACTTCTCCATCCTAGTCAGCCGTGAAAATTACTTCTCAAACTCTCTGAGCAACTCAGTAGCTTGTAAACCCTTCCTTGGTTGCTCAACCCACTCCAAGAATGATTTCTTGGTGGTTCAATCAGAGTCCTCCAAGAAGTACTCATTCATCAAAGCACGAGCAAACGTCTCCCAATCCTTGTTTAAATGTTTCGTTAGCATTTTAACATGATCTCTAGTCTTTGTAGTTGTTGCTAACTCAAATGTCTCAATCATCTCATCTTCTGAGACCCGGTTTAGCTCCATCTCCTTCACATAATGCCTCAGATATCTTGAGACATTTCTCTCATCAAACTGATCAATCCTGCTAACCAACTGCTTGTAGCGCCTTTGTTGCCAAAGCTTCCTTCCGCTCATCAGATTGTTGCTGTCGTAAGAACATAGTGAAAGCTTGGAACATCAATGTAGTCGCCGAATCCAACTGCACCTCGGCAACCCACCTGAACCACTAGCTCCATCTCCATCACCTTTCTCATCCCCACTCATGATTGTCAATCTCTTCTTCAAAGTTCGCACATAGAAGAAATCTCCACCCCATACCTCACGTCGAGTTCACCACCATTGTCGTGTCAGAGTTTGCGTGAAGGATATCCAGGAAAATGTGAGGTTCCTGGATGTGGAGATGTAGTGTGCTGAACAAAGACAAGACAGAGAAAAACAACCACAAAAACGAGCGCTGCAATATATACCAACTCTCAAAGTATATACACTGTCGGTTCTTTCACCCTAAGAACGCAAAACTGAGAAACAGACTAGAGCGGTCTGTAACCTACTTCAAACCCCCTAAAATGAACCTCTGAATCTCAACCTGACCCAAAACCACCGAAGCGTAGCTCAAAGTAAGAAAAACTTCCCTTTGCTAATAAAAAGAGCTGCATCAGTATCACACGACTGAAACCCAAGTCCAAACCACATCCAGGTACAAGCCTTTAGCTAAAGCTAGCGACCACAAGCCGTACATAACCAACTAGGTCCCTAACGAACTCAAAAGGACGAAATCCATAGCGAAGGAACCAAAAAAGGTCTATCTAAGAATTTTCTCTTTTCGTCAAACGGTCTTCAGATGTCGATAGGGTCTCCTTCCTTGACTCTGTTGGTCCAAGAAATCTTCAGATCCAACTCTCGACAGTCGAGATATCGTCAGTTTTTGGTCTCAAGTGACCGAACCTTCAAAAACTCCTCCCTGCGGCTTAAAACCGCTCAAACGGATCGCTTGATCTGATATCCGTCTTCTCTGGCAGATAGATCTAGCTACCCTGAACCCAACGAGACTCCAAACAAGCTGTTTGGAGTTCCCCTTGCAAAACCACGTAAAAAATTTGGTCACAGGTTGTAAAAAACTGACGTAAATGAACTCCCTGAGACTCAAACTCGCTCACCACACCCAAACCAACAATCCAATCCACACACGGTCTTCTCCTATGCGTAGATGAAGACTCCCTGATCACGTAGGTTAGAAGTTTCATGTACCAGCGCATGATATTTTAAGAGCGGTAAGTGAGTAGAGAGAGGTTTGGTCTTAATTTCTTTTATCATTTGGATGTTGGTTGCTTGGACCTTGGAGTTCCTCTTTCTCCTTAGTTACTCACCCATGCATATTGAGCACCTGTGCATATTCACCTCCTCCTTCAATCGATAGAGGAAGAGATATTATTGTGAGTTTAATCATTACCTACCCTTCCTATCAGAAGAGTTAGGTAATAGATTAAAATTAATGTATAAACTGATTAAGGTTCCCTGACTTGTATCTTTAGCAGCACGGTAGTCTACTCAGGCCTTATGGTTTATATCCGGGTCTCCATGCGTTTCCAGACATGGACTAACAGTTAATATTTATAAAATACTTCAATTCTTTTCATCCAGGTGGTATATTCATGAAATTTATTTAACATTTACATACTTCTCCGATAATAGCTGACGAGCAAAAGTTCTCAAAGTTCATTGGACATGCTTATTCTCCTTTGTCGGCATGATGGAGTCTTATAATCTGTTTGGTATTCATTGTGTTGTGTTTCTCATTTATCAGAACTAGACTTCAGTTGCATTTTTTGTTATAATTAGGAGTTGACCCGGTTCAGTCTCGAACCAGACTGGACAGGACCAAACTATAGTGACAGTTTGGTTCAATGGGAGGTCGATACAAAAATGATCCAGGTCACACTTTGATAAATGGTTTGATTTTAAAACGGTTCAATATCTACATGAATGATTATTAACTAGTTTGGTTCACAAAAATATTGATCCTCACGCGGTTCTGTTCCATAGTTCCAAAATTCTGATAACGATAAATTTCATTGAATCATACTAAATATGAATTAAAAGTTTTGGACGTAAGTTGAAAACTTTAGTTATCAAGATAATTATTTTATAATCACATAAAATTTAAAAAAAGAAAAAAACAAATTTCTAATACAGTTCAAGACCTTTTCAACCGGTTTATTTCGTAAACGGTCTGGTCCATTGTGACTTAGAGTTTTGCCTTAGCCTATTCCACCAGTAGTCAATTTTCAACAGAAATCTCTTCGGCCGAGTTAGTCTCTTATATCTGCCGTAGGCTCACCTACTTTTCTCCTTTGAAACATCTCGTACACATTACACAAATTCGAAGGAGTACATATTCAAACGAGCTTAGCTAGATCAAAGTCTGTTCCGAAATTCTGGTGGTGGCAGAGTCAGTCCGGCAGCGGTGGTGATGGTCACTAATACGAGAAGGAAAATGAAGCTTCCGCTATCATACACTGGGAGCAACAAGAACCTCTATTAAAACTTCCTCATGCGATTTTCACGGTATGTCGTAGGAGCAGACCAGGATGGAAGCTACCTTCGTAAGCGCATAGTGAGAATGTGCAGCAGACTGTAAGAAGATTATTTCCTTCAGCACTGCATCCTCATCTACTTTCTAAGCAGACTAAGCGCAAGCATGTCTGCTTTATTAGCTGTACCCTGGTGCCATTGTGTCATTTGTTCGCAAAGAGCTTGTTCCCATCTTTCGTAAAAGAGGTCAGTCGCTGCCTTTCCGAAGTATGCTTCAAAGGAACCAGCACAAACTCCCCGGTCGGTCATAACTCGTAGTCGAGTAAACTGTCTAACACCCATAGTTTCTAGAAGATGACCACCGTAGTCCGACGATAATACTTGTTTTCTCTTCACCTCGAAAACAGAGCTGTACCTCTCCAACTGCTTGTTTACCGCCTCCAAAGTACGAGCGTAGAAAGGAATATTATAGGAATCCCTCAATTCTTCACTAACTGAACCCTGCTAACACCAAATCAAAAGCTTGACTTCAACTCTGGTGAACTAAAGAATGTATGCTGGAGCTGTTAAAGAACTTCAATCGAATGTAGTAGATCAAATTTGTGACGCAAAATTACCTCCAACACCAGGGCATTCCACACTTGCTCTTGTAAATGAGTCGCTGGATCCCATTTGTAAGGGAATGTTTCTGTTTGCCGTACGCCGAGTACTAGAAAGATAAGCCCTCCGGGTGCGACCTCATGTGCCCTGGCAGCGAGAAAGTTGTCCAGATCTTTGTCCGCTTGCTCTGCATAGGCTTCGACTGTGGCCAAGCTTGAACGATGGATGTCCGTGTGCCCACCATTGTAAGCGGGGGACTCCCTATCTTGAACAGCATTGGGAACCTGCAAAGCTACTAGCATGTCCCATCACCTTACGACTACATAATCATCACTTCTAGTACGCTTCGAAAAATAACCACGACTTGGACATTTTGACGCTACTAACAAGCTACTTAAAACGGGAGCAACTGTTATACAAAGACCTCATCGTACTGCTGCGTTCTTAGAGTGCACCGCAGTATTGTACACTACTACTGTGCTGGTAATGGACGGGACTAGAAGCTGATTAGAGAGACAGAGAAGGAGAGGAAGATTCACACCCGGTTTCCAAGCCGGGTGACTTACAGCAATCTACATTTTCATCCCCAGCATTATGCAAAAGAATTTTTTAGAGAATGTACACGAACCACACTCCCAACCCGATAGTTGTGTCTAAAACTGGGGAATCGCCAATCGCTTGTATGAGATGTGCTAGCCTTTCAGATCACCAGGTCCCAGTACTTCTGCTCAAGCTCACATGTAACTTTTCAGACCAACCAAATTCGGTACTTCAATTCAAGCTGACTCGCATCTAACTGGGTCCCATAATGGTCTTAGTGCAAGTGTTTTCTCTTGCTGCAAGCAAAACGTTCAAAGAAGAGAAGAGACCCCACCCATTCCCAGACTGTGCAAAACCGTTCTCATCGAGCAGACGAACCTGACGCTCATGATCAGGACAGTTGGTGGTCGGTATGATTGGCTTGTACTGCTACGATGATCTGCTGCTTTGAGGCTTCAGCTGAATATGGCGCCGAAGGTGGATCGCAGCATAGCACTGACGTACAGAATACTAAATCTAAAGGACTGTCATTACTTGAGAAGCATGATGGAAGCTATGAGTTCAAATCAATGCAGAGATTCTTCGGGTTCCTTTCTTACCTTAGAGAGCCAGTGAAGGGCAAAGAACGACGTAGCGATGTTGATTGTCAACTTTGGGAAGAGACGATCATAGAAGGAACCGGGAACGGCTGCCCACATATAATTCCGCAGGCTCTCGTCATCTGAATTAGGTTGGGAGAACAGGTGCTTGAAAAGCGTATTGAAATCATTGGCGGGGAGGTCTTGGAAGAAGACTTGAATCTCCGGCACAGAGTCACCCGTTCCTTCTTCTCTGTATCTCGCACGCACCTGCTCGATGACTGCTTCCACGTTCGCTATGGTGTTACGGCTTGACGAGCAACCGAGGTCTGCAATTCTGAACACCTCATCAGAATCCGGAAGTGTCATAGACTTTATCGCGTCAAAGAATGTTGGTAGTATTTTCTGCATGAGTGCTCCTTGTAGATGTGAGTTCTTGGCATAGCTGTTCTCCCCTTCTCCCGGTGTCATTCCCAACACACAGAACGTAGCAGCTCCTATGGAAGAGACGGGAGAAACTCCATCTTGCCCCATTGTCAACGTTAGTCCACTTGCAGTTGCAGCTGAAGTTGATCGGAAGAGCAGCTTCAAATTGTAGTTTCTATGGGTTACAACGAGTTCAGTCTCCGGCGCATCGGCTGCATAAATCTACTACCGCAAATGCCATTATGTAGGGCCGCACTCGTATCGAGTCCAAGCCCAAAAACCTCCAATTTGCAGCCCTGAATTGAAGGCCGAATCAAGAATAAGAGAAAGAACAGTTTAGAGGAGAGAACCATCTGCAAAACATCTTCGAAACACTAATTCTGCATCCTTCTTTTTTTTTTGTTTGGATTTGTTTTTTTTGCCTCTTTTCGCTGTGGGGCTTTCTGCAGCCGTATGCTGCTGCCCTTGCACAGCATGAGTCCCCCCGCCGGGGGGACTCGACCCCACACCGCTCGGGCTACAGGCGGATGGGGTAGCCAACAAGCTATTGCTTGTTGGCAATTCTGCATCCTTCTAGATGGGAAGATTGTAGACCCACTTAGGAACATTGAACACATGACACTTGTCTTTCCAGGGCTTTGACTGTAAGGTGCCAACTGCGTAGAATAGGCATGTGACTAGAGGTAGTGAAGTGACTCAGGGCAGTGAATTATCAGTATGATATGATGCTTCGACTTTGACGATCCCACCGTCATAATAAGTGTAAAAGTCAATCAAGTGTCGAATTTGATACAGTTTTATAAAACAGCGAACGGTATTCGAGTAGCTCGTACTTGAACAACCACATCTCGTTACCGTAATGATTGCAATCGCTTTCACGTATATTTTCTACATATCACATTTCACGCAAGAGTCAAATTATAAATTTTGTATTCCGAGCAGCTATCATTTTCTCTATAGTTCGTAAGATGTCTATAGGGAAAATAAACTGTCGTGCTCGAATGATCTGACAAAATTTATGTTAGTTCGTGCAGATACTGTCATTTAGACAACGAACCTAGACCTGCTGGTCTTCATGGGGACCCGAGTACTGTCAGGGTGGTGTCAGCCGTGTAAGAACACAAAGTTCCACGGCGAAAACAGCTCTAGCCGTGTCAAGAGTCACCCTATTGCTATTTAGTTATTTTTTCCGATTTGTTTATAGCTATTTTTCTACAAGAGCATTTGGCTTTTACAGTCCAATCACAAACACTTTTTTAACTTACACCTAAATATCATCTGGGTAATGTTTTCAGACTTTGGAATTTGTCATTAGCATGGGAATTCTTGCTAAGAAGACTTTATTTTTACAATCAATTGCCAATGGGTTTTTTCGCAACAAGTAGGTCGGAAGCAAGTGAGTTCTGGTGACACCAGGTCCCTCAGACCTAATGTGTTTTTATAAATGTATTTAGGTCGATAAAGAAAAGCTTGAGGTTTTCTCATCTACCTAAAGTTTTTCGAGTTTCTCATCTAATTAAAGTTAAGGTTGAGAGGTATCTTTTATGAGATATTCTCTAAATTTAACTGTTGTAACACTTACATAGAAACCAAACTTAGAAGTAAGTCTTTTCGCCTTGGCAGTTACTCACATCCAGAGAATAAATAGTGTAGTAACTTTTTATTATCCAGGAATCTAATTTTTGGAAAGGTTAGGTGATAAATTGAATGTCTTGTTAAACTTGCTTGATTAGTAACTTCCTGTTACATTGGTTATATTGTCGGAAGGGCGTTTCTCTTCTCTCCTCTTATGGGTTATGTCTGGATTTTCTTGCATATCTGTGTTCTTTTAATATTAATCATCATATATATTATGATTTTTTAGATTAGTTTAATATAACTTTTCCATTTAACATTTTAATATTTTCTGATAACAACAAGCTGACAAGAGTTTTCCAGAAGTTCATGTTGCACGCATATTGATAGAGAATGTATATTTCTCAAGATACAGAATAAACTGGCAGATAATTATCGGGAAAAATTGAAACTATTCCTCCTAGATTTTGAAACATAAAACAACTAGAAAATGACCTGCTGATGTCGACTATAACATCACTAGTTTCCGACACATTCGGTCGGATTAAACCACTCTCTGCAGTTCCGTAACTAATAATGTTGTATGACAAATAGGTGGTTTTCGCAATCATTGCATGAAATGTTTACAGGAATAAAAGTCTGTTAGTGTGAATGTTGAGGTACTTCCAAAACCAGTTGCAGCTGAACTTTATCTGGAAATTCTACTGGAAGGAGCCAACAAGCAATTCAGAATGGGCAACTTCTCCAAAATACCAGAAATTTTATTTCTTGCAGTCTTGGCAAAGGACATGACATCTGTCAGGGTTTGTCAAGTGATCAAGGGATGCTGAAAAGCCTTTTGCTTGTTGAGATAGAATGATTTACAACACTATCCTTACATGAGTCGTATTCTTACATCGCAAAAATACTATATAATACCAAAAAAGTGAGTAAATGAGAGAGGTAGAACAGTTTATGTAGACAAGAATCAGATATGTCGAATGTTTTTATCTTGTAATTTTCTTTTCTTTTCATAGCTAGTAAAAGATTACGAAAATCAACAATCTTGGAAATCAAACAGCACTTACGTGTACATATAAACCCGAAGATCAGACGGTCCATCCTCAAGCTATAAACAACAAAGTGACATGTTCAACACGAGGAAGATATTCATTGTCTTCCTTTTTCTGTATATTTTAATTTGATGTTATGAGCTTTAATCTCATTTTCTACTGTTTCACCTTTTCTTATCTTTTTGCTATGTGTATGTATTTCTTTTAATTCAATTGTTTTGTATTTTTTCCTTTACAGAATTAAAATTATTATTATCCATTGCCAAATTGATTTTAGTTGCCGTAATACATGAGATCCACACTTTATATGCATAAATATTTCAGACGTCACTCTTTGCGCACTAGAACGTATACATAATGAAACAGTGACACTTCCGGAGTCTTTTAGATCTCGTTTCCTATTTATTTCCAGTACGTCTCTCGATGTCTGTCCTTCCTGTTCTTTATAAGTCAAATTACTATTATTAGAAGACATTTTCATTTTTCCCGCTTGGACTTGGTCCAAACTGCAAATACAATCAAGAGTTCAGATAATATATTGTTAAAAATTAGACCAAATTATTTGATATTACAAAATAATTTTTCATTTGTAAGATATATAAATAAATTTTCCTAAATGTAAATTTCCACTTGTAGAAAACAGAATCTAGTTAATTTATACTAAACCTATATTTGAACTATGTATGATATTTAAAATAACTCAATTCAAGATAAATTACAGTATGTATTTTGTTTTACTCCTACTGTATCAACAATTAAATTGAAGACTAAAGTTATTTAGAATAGACCGTGATGTTTATTACTAAATTGAACTATATATATACATATGTATCATGCTAAATTGAACTATATTTGGGTTAAGAACGATAATTAAATTTTATCCTTTTTCTACTTTATTAACTATCATTTCTTCTTTTGAGATAAACGTCCAAAACTTTCTTCCAACTATAAAATAAATCTTCTTTTTTATTTTGTTACTGTTAAATTTGAAGTTCTTTATATCCAAAAAGATTCTGTGATATATTGTTTAGCAAACTTTTACCTCCAACATCATGGAATTCCATACTTGCTCTTCTTAGGCTTCTAGACTTGCTCTGTAAATGAATATCATATTTTTGCTTACCGTACACGAGTGTCAGAAAGATAAGCCCTACGGTTGGACGTTCATGTGCCCTGGCAGCGAGAAAGTTATGTAGATCTTTGTCCGCTTGCTCTGCATAGGCTTCCACTGCGGCCAAGCTTGAACAATGGATGTTAGTGTGCACACCATTCTAAGCTGGAGACTCCATATCTTGAACAGCACTAGGAACCTACAAAGCTACCAGTATGTCTCATCACCTGACGACTAAATAATCACCACTTCTACTATGCTTGGATGTAATTACCATGTCTTTCACGTTCCGACTCTACTAAGAAGCTACGGGAGCAACTTGCAGAAATTAATTGCTTGACCGTACCCCAAACGTGAAGCTATTTGTCAAGATAGGAATCTTCCTATTTGGGACTTGACCAAACTCGTTTTAACTTGGCACTACCTTCTTTTTTATCAAAACAAGAAGCGGATTAATCCTGCGAAGTTGGAGGAGATAATATTAATAAAATATTAAATATTTACATGGTGGTCTCTCCGAAGAGATCCCAGTAACCACATTCACTGAAGTACTATGGATACAGTGAACTTCTTTACTGACCGAGGGACCGATAATCCTGCTAAACTCGTCTTGCTCTCTATTATACGAAGAGTTCTGAATTTTAGTCGTCCGTGTTGTCGATACGATCACCATCGACAATGAATCAGTTTGTTGTGTAACTACCGTCAGTTGTGCGATCACTCATCTCTTCATGTGAATTTGGATCCTGCTTTCGCCATCGCTGTCAAGACCTCTTCCCTCGTTCAACTCCCAATTTTATAAGTTCGCATTCTCATCGTCAGTATTTCCATCTTCCTTTCTTCGCATTTATTGTCTCCAATTCTCACCTTCTATAGTGCTACGGCTTCTCTCCATCAAGGTCAGTGTGTTGATGTCGCTGGGCTCGAAGCCCTTTGCCCATGATCAGCAAATCCTTTCTGGACCTTGGCTTCCACGAGTTGAAGGTTCTATCTTCCGGTTCTCTTACGCGATATCTATCTTGACTCTTCAGGTGATGTGTACTCCCTTAACCACCTCTCGATACTGGTATGTACTTCTTCCCAAAGCTTCTTCTCTTGCAATTTGCTGCCTTCTGCTCTATTTTGCATCTCATTTTTCATCTTTGCTAAAATGCCTTTGGGTGATATAAATTCTCTTCTATTGTTGAAGTTGATTGCATTCCGTTCATTCTAGGTTTTTTTGATAACGAATTCCGTGGTGCTTATCACCGCCGGGTCGTGCTGACTTTCTTGGATTGCATGATCGATCATGTCAATCAATGTGACTTTAATCTCAGATTCTTGCAACCTTCTCTTTGTATCTCTGTTGTATTCTTCTCTTCTTTCTGCAATGCTACTACACTCCCAAAAGCAGTGCTAGATCATTTTTGTTCCTTATTCGCATCTCAGACAAGTCTCGCTTGCAACCTCCATTTGCATCGCTCTGAACTGGATGAAGAATCCTCTCTTGAGTAGTTTCCATATCCAAAATTTTCCTTTGAGAGTCACCTTTCCTTTCCATCGCGACTCCTAGCTCACGTCCCTATTGTGCTCCTAGACAACCTATTCGTCAGCAACGTCTGATTCGCATCTTTTTGTATAGCTCTTTGTCATTTTTCATCGACCTTCTCCATATCCCAACCTCTTGTAAGACTCCATTCCACAACCATCCTTCGCATTCCTCGAGACTATTATGTTGCGTCTTCTTCCTTATCATGCAATTATCTATCTTACTAAGTTGCTCCGATTCAAAATCATCAAGTTGTGTAAGCTCTCTTGCTTGTAAAGTTTCTGACATTGTTCTGAGTTTCCTTACTCATTCTTCAGATCCTCTACTTGAGCAATCTTCCCCTTCTTAAGTAACTTTATGAGCACCTTTCGTTCAAAGTCTAATCGTATTGACTACACGATGCTCCTATATGGTTGGAGGATAGTGTCACTCGGACACCTCCATTGTCAAAATTAAACTTTAGCATCACTCTACATTCTTACCAACTTAGAATCATCTTGCTTATTGTTAAAGAGTCTGATACTCTAAGTCCTTTAACCTACAGGATTCTTTCCAATGCGGATCATTTCCTCCATTCTCTCTTTTTAGTCATGACTCTAATGCTTTTTGGATTGTTCGCTATCTTATCCACTCCACATCCTTCTTTCCTAAGATCATAACCACTTTCTTCATGTAGAGTACAGCTGCTCTATCTTAAAACTTCTCCATCCTAGTCCTTTGCAATCCTTGGCTGCATAAATGATTCCCAAGAGATAAAAGACTGACTTTCTTGTCCCTTCATCCAAGAGAAACTGTCTACACACTCACTCTAACTCGCTTACATGCAAGGCCGTCAAAACATACTTCAATAGTATTAGCTTGCTTGACCAAGGGTGTAGGTGATTTCTCTAGTGTGCCAGCCGATGAAGTATTTTCTTCTTCATCTCAGCCGCCAGCACTTTCTTGTTTATTTCATATCCGATCTACACTTCCAGGTATTTTTTTCCCTTCTGTGAGCAATACTATTTCCTCCTTGTCCACTCAGATGCATCTTCACTCCCTAATGACATCAATCATTGATTTTTCTAGATTTAACCTAGCTCTTGAGGCATTCACGGAGATCCTTACTATGCTCTTCACCTCCTCGAAGTAGACTTCTTCCGCAATGATGAACACTCCGATATCGTCAACAAATAATTGGTGCGTTAGTATGGTGTTGTCTTTAATATTTACACCATGGATCCTCCTCTCCCGCTCTGCTGCTTTTAGAGAGTCCATTAGTGACTACGAGCTGAGAGCGAACAAGAGAGGGGCCAAGAGATACCCATGTCGGACTCCTCTCTCCAACCTTATTTTGCTGGTGAAATCTCCATTGGCATGCACCTGTGAGATCTCATCCAACACGATTCCTTTTATAATTTCTAGTCCATCTTTATCTACCCCTAGCTTAGCTAGTGCTTCCCATAGGAACTCTGTTCTAACCTATCATACGCTTTAACAAAATATAGTTTCAAAAAGAGAGCATTTTGTCCTAATGCAACCATCCATTCTTGACTCAACTTCAGTCCTAGAATATTATATGTGATATCTCTTCATTTCACAAAACCAGTCTGCTCGGCCCCTATTATTCTAGGCAACATCTCTCTCATTCTATTTGTCACTACCTTGCTAATTATTTTATACGTCAATTTCATCAAAGTGATAGGACGTCAGTTTTTGAGTCGCTTAAGGTTTCATTCCTTTGACATGAGTTTAATAATACCTTTGCCATCTGTCTGCAGCAATTTTCTCTCAGCGCATAACTCTTCTACCATTCGACTAGTCAGAGATAGCAATCTCACTATCTCTATTGTTATCCCATCTGAACTAGAAGACTTGTCGCCCTTCATCTCTCCCCATGGTTAGCTACTCTTGGGAGGTATTGTTTCCATACTTCTTCTATCCTTCTCTTGACTTCTCTCTTCTTCGCTAAACCAACATCCATCTTGTAGTAAGTCTTTCTCTTTTTCTCCTATTCCCTACTTTCTACTAACCGTACCTTCATAATTATTGGTATATGGTCAGACAACATTTGATCCTCATGATGTTTTACGTGTAAGAGTTCACTCACCCATTTCCCTTGATCTGTTAGATAGAACCTATCTAACCTTGAGATATCGACCTGATCTCCTCTTACTGCCCTTCTCGTGAACTTGGGTCTGTTTCTCCTAACGACACTCAACCATACGTCATTTGGTCCTCCATTTCGCACGCAGCTTGACCAAGCTCACTGCTCAACACCCCTTACTACTAGTGGTGATGGGCCCAAGCTATCTCTTTGGGTTGCAACCATGTTCATGTCTCCTACAGACACCCTTCTTCCTCCTGAAACTAGTTCACCAAGTGACCTCTACAATGTACTCCTTTCACGCAAATCGTTTGATGAGTAGATAGATACAAAGCCCATTTTTCTTAACTCTATTATTACTTTAATCCATGCTGCCTGATCGTTTCTTTTTATTCCGCTTGATGATACTAGAAGTGAGGAATGGAACACCACTGCTGTTCCTCCCCTCTCTAAGTAGGAGTAATCTACCTTGTATTTGTCATTTGGCATTATCCACCTAACATGCTTTTCAAGTTTACCTTCTGATGCTTTGAGTTCTTGCAGCGCGAGTATTCATACCTCTAACCCTTTTGTATCTAGCCACAAATTCAGTACTCTTGCTCGAAGTTGAGAGTCTAGACCACAAACATTCCATGAGACGGACTACATCGAGCGTCCACAAGCTAAATTTCTGTCATGTGTTTTTTTTTGCTATTCCCAGTAATCAGTAGTCCGCATAAAACAAAATCAGTTTTGACAGATCGAAGACTAAATCTTATCCAGAAGAAACGTGTTGGTTTTGGATTGACGGAAGATCACGAGTAGAGAGGGAAGATCACGAGTAGACTTGTCCATACTCTGAAAAACATTTGTATGTGCTTGGACCTAAAACTCGGGTACTCACGCATGTTGGTTAATTGGGGGGTTCAAATCTTCTTCAATTCTCTGTATTCTCCCTTCTCTCAGTTTATCCCCTCTAACTCCTTCTGCATCTAAGCTTCCACTGGATAGCTTCCCGTGTCTTTTTCTCTACATCCATTAAACATCCTACTATCCTCTCCTTCCTCACATTTTCTCCTTCACTGACTGATATTGACCTCAAGCATGACTCATTTTCAGATGGGCGAGAGGTTTGATATAGGTTTGAAGGGCATCAACATCGCCAAAATGTAGTGAGACTCGTCTGTTCGTCCCTACCATTCCTTCTAGCTCATATCTTTTAGTAACCGTGAGAGGTTCCGGTGAGCTTGCTTGAGTGGTACTGCTTGTATGTCTATCAACCCCTCTTTTTTTTTCCCTTCGATATAGCAACTTCAATTCCTTCCAACATCTTTTCTATGATCGCTCTATTATCTAGAGTTTTTTCACCGAGTTTAGAACACGAAGTTCTTCAAGAATTGAAGACGATATGGCTCTATGGCTGGCAGACTCTGATCTTAATGTGTGAATTGTCTATGGCATCTTGATAACTGGAGAGACCAACTTTCTTGTAAAAATCTTAAGGAACTCGTTTCATAACTGGTCCAGTAGGTCATTGGACAAATTGAGGACCAAGGACTCCGTTCACAACAATAACAACATCTGCTTGAGTAACGTTGTCCCAACTCGAACTTCACGTGAGTATCAACTTTTGACACATGTGGCTCAAGTAGAGTGACAAGCTGGAGGAACAAGACCTTAAGCATTCAAAGAGTTGTGATCAATCGATCTTCTTCATAACTCTTCATGAGATAATAGTCAAATCATATTAAAGATCTTGACTTTACCCACCAAGTATATTGTTCCATCTACTGGAGATGCTCAACTACAAGTTGATGTGTCACGAAGAGAACTCTTGTCAGCTAGTAATGCACGGCCAGAATGTCTAACACCGAATCTGAGACATCATCCTCTTCCTCTTCAGCTCTCATCCAATCAATCAAAATGTCTATAACTAGCACAACCGCTGTAGTCATTATTACCAAGTAAGCATGAATACCTACAGAACAATACAACATATCCTTACTTCAGAACTCATGTGTATGCCACTTCTAGTATTGGATATTAGACAATTATACATGATAACGAAAGTAATATCAACTATTCATTTAACAGATGTTCACTTGGAATGCAGCCGATCTGTCACTGTTAAAATACGTGTAACAACTCGAGACTTCACACGGTAAGTGAAACTATGATTTGTTTCTTGGACCTGAAGCAAGACTAATTCAAGCAGACATACTACTAGAAAGCTCAAAATTACAACAACTGAGCAAAGAATGAAGCACACTAGCTTGGAAGGAATTAAAAAGCATTTCAAAAATACCAAACTTTCACAACAACATACAAGCTTGTAACGAAAGTTAGCAAACACAAAAAAAATTGAGTAAATTAACAACACATACAACACAATTCGGAAGCTAATATTGAACTGGATTAGTGAAACATCGATGATCTTTACATCTCTTTATTTGATAATTCGAATACATAAACTGTATCACAAATACATGGCTGATTCTTTGCAATGAAGAAATAATAGAAATAAAATGCTCGTGGGTAAATATCGATCCGAGCTATAACATTAAAACCGTTCAAAATTATTTAGTTTTTGATCAAGGTGCTTTCAATGTTATCTAGCTTCCCTACCATCTTGTCCAACACATTCATAATTTGGTCCCAACGAACGTTAACTCCTTGTTGTTTGCTCTTCTCTTGCCGAAGTTTCTGAGCATCTAGTTTCTTACAAACTCGACTTCTTTTTTATCATTTTCAAGTTTTTGCTTCCTTACCTCAACTGTGGAGCTAGAAAAACACATGAGAGTTTGTTTCAGAGCAGAAGCAGAGCGACTCATTTCAAGCTTCCATTTTCTCTAGTTTTTTTCTCAATTTTTTCTGTTTTATTGGACTCCTCAGCGTCTGTCTCGGCCAAATTTCAAACTTCAGAATCCAGTTGAGGACGAGGCTAAACATCATCACTATCAGGACCTGCAAGATCATGACTCGGGGTGAGGATTTCGGCTATGCATGACAGGATAGTATCACATCGGAGATCATACCAATTGTCATTGGGGGCCTAGTGATGTGATGAGTCATTCAAGAAGAGTTTCTTCTCTTCACGTTCCTGTCAACTCAAAGAGGTGTACGAGGCATTCCCAGAGCTTTTGTTGTGATCTAAAATTTTTATGTACCTGATAATCACTATCTCCCACTTGTTTTTTATCACAGATGTATCCGTGACAATCACACCTTTTGCACAAAATACTGGATCTGCTGAAGCTTGCTCACCGCCTTTATCATTTTCTTCAAATCTGAACTCTTATTCTGCTCCTCATGCTCTAATCGCTTCGTCTCAATCAGGTGCACCACTTGCCACACAAATCTACTCTACTTATGACAATTACTTAGCATGGCAAGCTTGGCTAAGAGGCAGTTTTCACCTCAAAAATTGAAATGGAATGTGATTCAATGTTATTGCTTGCAACTAGTAGCCTGATGTTCCTTCATCTTGTGCTACCTCCTCGACATAAAAAACGCCTTTGAAAGAATTTCTCATGATTTTGTAGAGATTGGAGGATGATGCATACACTCGACCACTATGCGCAGCAGCATAACTGTGAAATGACAGTTCATGTCGAATCTGAGAGGATGAGAACTCTCTCATTCGAATCATCGAGCTGGCTCCACTATGAGCACGGAGGCTCATCTGCTAAATGAGATCAAAGGCTTCTAAAACCTTTCGTCTCAAAGCCATTTGCACTCGTCACTCAACAATACTCAAAAACTAAAGTAACATTACGATACTGTAAACTACGAACAAAAGTGCAAAGATTGGAGAGGCTTGACACAATACAAGCAACTGAACTGCAAGATTTCTCATTTCTTCTACTAGCTGCGAAATCTTCTCTGATTTCTTTATCGCGAATGAGAGCCGAGCATTTTTTGCTCCATCTTTGCACAAGTGGACATCAAATTGTTTGGGGAGTTGAAAATTTCCCGCTCCATCCCAACGCAGGTGGACTCGATGTGTTTATTTCACATGCGAAGCGGAGATAGCGGTCTAGTGAAAAGGGTTGGAAACCAATACCTGTCTCCCATACCTCACCCTTTTTGGATCCCGTCTCAGAAGCGGTAAATTATGCATATGGCCCAACTTCAAATTCTCGCTGTTGTTCAAGATAGGGAGTCGCTCGCTTAGAATGGTGGGCACGATGACATCCATCGTTCAAGCTTGGCCACAGTGGGGGCCTATGCAGAGCAAGCGAACAATGATCTAGATAACTTTCTCGCTGCCAGGGCGTATGAACTTCCAACCGTAGGTAGGGCTTATCTTTCTGACAATCGTGGTACGGTAGACAGATGTAAAAGCATTCACTTACAAATGGAATCCAGCGATTCATTTAGAGGATGAAGTGTGAAATGCCCTGGTGTTGGAGGTAAATATGCGTCACGAATTTGATCACTGCTGTCCACCGAAGTTCAGCTCAGCTTACATGATTCCTGAGTTCAACAGAGCTCAAAGTCAAGCTTTTTGGTTTGGTTTTAGCAGGGAGTAATTAGTGAAGAATTGAGGGATTCTGATACCATTCGTCACTACGCTCGCGCTTTGGAGGAGGTAAACAAGCAGTTGGACAAGTGGAGCTCTGTTTCCGAGGTGCAGAAACAGCAAACATTCTCAGAGAGATACGATGGTCATCTTCTCGAAAATATGGATGTTCGAGACAGACAGACGGCTCGAGTATGAGTTATGATCAGTCGGAGAAAGAGTGATGGTTCCTTCGAAGCATATTTCCGGAAAAGCAGCGACTGATGTCTTTTACGAAAGAGAGGAACAAGCTCACTGCGAACTATTTACACGATGGAAGTCCGGCAGTGAGCGGAGAAAGCTGACAGGTTTTTGGTGTTAGACTTGCGCTTGGTTTGCGTTTGAAGTAAATTGCCGATGAATGTCTTTGGAAAAGATGATTTCATCAGGAAAGTACTTAGTCTAAAAATTTAAAATTTCTGATTTACATCCAACTGCTTTGATTTCTAATGTACTATGCAGGAGGAGGAGTAGAGCGAACGTTATGATCTGTGGATTCTACAGAATAAACAGAATTGAGAAGAGATATAAGCAAAAGAGCAAGGAGAGAGGAAGAGAACAAAAAGAAAGGTTTGCCCAGAACAGAAAAATGAAGTATCTAAACCTAAAGCACCTTTACTCGATCTTCAGTCCCTAGCAAGTACCGGTTGAGAGAAAGGATGACAGCCCTTTTAGTACTTTTGCTTGGCCAAATAGCAATGCTACCCTCTCCTTACATATATATCAGTTGAGGATGTCGTTGGATTGATGAGTGGATGCAAGCAAAGACCTTAATGCAAACCTTTACTCCATGGAAATGAGTAAAAGCGAGAAGCAACTCTTGTTATTTCTGGTCATGTATGAATAGCGTATGCTGTTAGCACAGACCTGGGACATTTGTTGCAACTTTCCTCACTACTATCGCACTTGGGACGAGGTAAAGAGTCGGACGGTGCGGGAGCTAAACTCGAACAGAATGAAGAACCAAATATTTCCTATAGCTACCATGGTTGAATTGCTCAAATTTGCAGATCCGAGAGATAACCCTTCGTGCTATCCAAGGAGCCTCCAAAGTTCAGTTTTTGGGTATCGAATTGAGCTTCAGTGCATGATGAGTCCTCGATCTCATCTTCAACTTGAAATTTTTTCGTGGGTTGCTCTTTAAATCATCATGATTCGAGCATTCACGACTATACTTATAGTTCATTCGGTGGATCGATCTGCAAGTGTGTCGATATCCGCTTTGGAAACTTTGACTTTAGCCTACTGGAAAATGTATCTTGACTTTAGGCTATTGAACCCCGGAAAAAGACCTTTCCTTATGGGATTACTCATTGACTTCTTTCTTTCTTTAAGAATTTTAAGAGTGTTCCACATTGCATGCCGACACCCACATGCCCAAGCCGAAGCTATCCGTCAAGGAAAAGCTAAGGTTTGAACCTTGGATCTTCCACTAGTGAGACAACGAGACTAATCATTTTGCTACCCGATTTTCCTAATAAGAGAGGGGTGGGATTTCTCATTGAGTTTGGACCTCTAGTATCATGGATGTATATATCGTACTTCTCGTTCCCACTCCTTCGGTGTAAATGAAGATGAAGAAAAATGAGTATCGCACAAGCTCTTTCCCATCTCAATTCAAGTGACCTTCGTGCAATCCAACAATGTGTTTTTCTTTTTGCTTTCGTGGTATTTTCATTACGTAACTTCAGTTGATGGACTATACGAATGACTTCAGTAATTTGACGTATCTCGGTAAGTAGTGCTACTTCTACTAATAATCAGATCATTAGTTCTTTTCTTAAGTATTCACTTTTTCCTGGAAATTTTTACTAGATCAGTCTCTGTGTAGATGCAAGTAACGTAAGAGATTATCGCTCACTTGAATAGCATTACTCGTACAATAACTAAGATGGATTTTTTCATTTTAGCATATATCATAACACGTAAGATTGTCCATTTTCCATAAAACATAATCTTCGCTTTTGTGACTCTTGCTTCAGGTGATCATAAGTTCTACTCTAATAGTATCAACACAAATGGAATACTAGCTTTCAGCCCCTTCTGGTAGTAAAGGCATATTTTGAACAGTGGTCGTGTTACTAACATTTTAAGACTGCAAATTCAGTCTTACGCCTCCTGAATTACCTTTATAATTTCTCAAAGTTCAAGATAAGAAGGTAATTTAAAAAAGACGATGTTGATGAGAGATTTGATTTGGATATTTATCTTATTAACATCTATTTACCACCTGATAAAGTGATGTGAACAAATATTCACTGGCACCTCTTCTTGATCCGTTTAGACCAAAACCACAATTATTGAAAAAAAGTTAATTTTTTCGGTTAACAATTAACACATGTGTATCATACAGCATTCTATTACAACAAAAATTGATATCCCAAGTGGTTTAGTAGTCCTCTAAGAAAAAGGTAGTGGGTTCAATCCATTGCAGGTATGATTAGAGAGACATGCGCTGCAAACTGTTAATGAAGTTTCTGGTACGAGTCCCTCTGTAGTGTACTCACATGGAAAGTATCATTATCCACGAAGACCCCAAGTAACAAATAATAACATTTACTATTTTTTATCATTATACAACTTGTCCTACATACATAATAATTAGTATTCATGTTAATGGACATGCGAACTATTACTTACACCATTATTAAGTCTTCAGGTGCAATGGCGTCCGGTTGTATATTCTTTGACACTTTTATGCATTTTGCAGCAAAACCTGGCGTCAATTTCCAAACAATAAGAAATTAAAGAAATAATTTTATAGTTTATACGCTACGTCCATTCACAAAGAGGAAATATTTTATTAAATGGTGATGTGAGTACTGTACTGTTAATGATTTGGTACTCAAATAAATATTATTTAAAAACAACAAAATGAAACTATAATAAGTATGTGAAATGCATACACAAAATAACTCAATTCTTTCATTGTGAACTTACCGCGATTCTCAGAGTACCAGGCTATGGAAAAGACAAGTGTGCTTATCGAATTCTTGAGCTGTACTCTGGAGTAGTGAAAAATTTATTTAACTTGACCAAAACACGAAGGAACTCCACAGAAGTCCAAATGAGTATCGCCGCGGAAATCGTAAAATATCAAATTTCATATTTCGCTTTCGTGTACCACGAATCTTCAAAACAGTACAATAGGACGTAATTTAGGGGAACGCCAATGCTGCTGCACCACCACACTGTTTGCAGAGCAGATTATCGAACGGTTTCTTATCAACTAGAGTCGAACGAAAAACCATGACCTGCTAACAACTTTGTAGACGTTGCAGCCGCAAGAGGAGAGTGATAAATCCATCGGGTGCCTGATGGAATAGTAATCTGTACACTGGTGTTGACGACCATTCAAGATAGGACAACTTGTTGCTACGACCTGAACCAAGACTTAGGCGCTCCGTCTGCATTCGTACAATCACATCAGTTCTCATGCCAAACTAGAGCAGCTCATTCGGTACTCTAGTTTTCTCGAAGTAAACACCGGTCATGGGGGAGCAAGACGAAAAGCTGTTTCCTGGTTCCGCTGAAGAGAGCCATTATCCGCACTGAGGTCTAGCTTTGTTTGACGTAGCAGACCTTCCAACAGAAGGTAGGCGAGAAATATAGGTTTGAGTTGAATCACTTGAGTAGGGGTGGTGGTCACTGACTGTTGCAATGTAGTACAGTTCAGACGCGTTCTGTTGTACGCTCACCAGAGGCAAGACCGAGATGATGACCTAGATATGAGTGCATGTACCAGCTTGCCTGCGGTAGACAGCAGCCAGCAGCTACCGATCGTAGTCATTAGAGATGCCAGCATTTCAATCAGCAAACGAATGCTTCATTCAGCTAGAAGAATGCTTGCATATGAACCGTCATCCGTGGGAAGTCGCATGATGGTAGTTGGTGCTCAGGACACGGAACTGCTGCAGTTTACTTACTGTACAGGTAAACTTGACTATAATCAGATTACATTGTTTCTATCCGCTACATTGTTATGCCTATCTGTTGCGTGAAAGGATGTTCTTGGTGATCTGGGTTCTCAGAACGTCCAGACCCTACACGTTCATCCCCAAAACTTGATCTACTCCTCCTTCGATCCTTGTGTTTCCGTTGTGAGTTGTTTGCAGAGGTATCGGCTCTGGCCACTGTCGCAGCGACTTCGGCTTCTTCGATAAACGAGACAAGTGACCGCAAAAAGCTTCTGCCTCGAGATGCACGGGACGAAAGGGTATCTGACTCAGAGAACTCCTCGTCTCTGTAGGTTTTGTGGTGTTGCCAAATAAGCCGTGAGTAATAGAGAACAATGCAGAAAATAGAGGCTGTGCCCGTTATCAAAAAGAGGCCCCAGAAGGTGCTCAATCCGAGCTCGTTGCTGTCTGCATATACGTCTGTCGAGGTACAGTCTTTCGAGTTTAACCAATAATCGTGAATCTTTTGGAGGTCACCATTTTCAGCCAGCGCCAAGATTGCTGTCGAAATATCAACAGAAAGCTGGGATCCTTTGGGGAAAGCCTGGGCAAATCAGGAGAACACCAGTAAGTCACTGAAGCCACGAGGGGCAGCAAACGGAACTCATCACTTTGAGCGTAAGATAAATTTCAAAGGAAAATGAATGAGAGAGACTTCAAACCGTGTGTAGTTTTGGTCTACAACGGCTTCTACAGTCACCTACAGGCCCTCGGAACCAGGTGTTCCCCAAACCAGCACTCACACTCTCAGTACTGATGATATTGAGTCATATACTTACGAAGCCCCATCCGCTTTTGTCATACTCCTGCCCGGCGGCGATGAATGCACAATCCGATGATGAAACAGAAAATCAATAGAATTTTAGGTCGGTCTTTCAAGCAGGAGTTTTATCAAGCAGCACTTCCACTCTCATGTGAACTTGTCGATTTGAGTTAGAAATACTTACGAAACCCCAACCGCTTTTCGTGAACTCTTGCCCAGCGGTCCTGTAATCACATTCTGACGACAAGAAGACTTGCACATATGGCATCTCGTCCACAATAGCACCAACGTATCCCTTCCGTAACGCCTCGGCATATTCTGCCATTGTCCCTAAGGGCACCAACCTTTCCTTGGGCACATTCAGCTGCTGCAGATACTCCGCAACAAACGATCCTGCTTGATATCCAATTGCTACATTGCTTGTCACTAGCCCAGCTATTCCCTGGAAAACGAGGCAGGGACCAGGCGATTTGACAATAATAAGTATCACTCTTTGAGGACCAACTGACGAAGAGCCCAAAGCATGGGTGCTACACACCTGTATGGTTGGAACCAGCTGCTGAACGGTGAGAATCGACGTAAGACTAGCAGTGTAACTGGAGGTGACGATGAGAACGACAAATAACCAAATTATAAGGACAGCTCTGCCGAGAGTGCTTTTGACCTTTTCCCCTGTACAGACAACCAGAATCTGTTTATAGTGCTGGCAAAAGAAGGATGACTAACATATCTGACTTCAAAGAAGATAGATGTCGATCAAAGTATTCAACTTACGTTGAGAAAAAAAGAGCGTCGAAAATATAAACCTGCACTCACGAGAAGTTCCAGCACAAACAGTCAGTCAGGAAAATTCACCACACAGCCTCAAGTAATATGCTTCGACACAGAACATCGAGGCACTTCGCCATAAAGTTCCTCTTCAGATAAACCTAACGATCCCAAGAGATACTAAATGAGATGAACATTTACTCTACAATGAACGGGCTACTGTGCAACAGAAGAGAAACGATAACTCAACGACTATCCACAAGAAAAATAACCACAGAACATATACTTTGCTGGGGAAAGTATTTCCTACTGTGAAATAGTAAGAATCATCGCTAGACTTACTTGAGCTAAATATTGCCCTAACCATCATCGACCTCTAAATCGATTCAATTCCGACAGACTGACCACAAGATAAGGAGTTGAAAAGTCCAAAGAGCGAACCAGAGAACAGTAACAAGCTGCTTCTTTGGTCGCCCACGAAAATCCCGGTTCTTCTTGTGTTCCAGTATCCAAAGGGCAAGTCCAGTGAAAAGGAAAAAGAGGCCAGTCGTACACCACATGAGTGGAGTAAAAGGGCGCATGAAAGCCCACGCATGGCTGCTCCCGCCATTCTTCGTTGGCACAACCACGACCAACCCAGATGTAGAATACGGCTGTGTAAAATCTACTGTTTTTGAACGCTTAGTTGTGATGGTAACGTCTCCAACAACCGCATCATATTTCTGCATTGTCAGCTCAGCATTGTCAGTTTAGCGAATCATCAGCAGACAGTAACCTCGAAACGAGGATTCAGCGGCCCCAAGCAGTAAAGCAACTGATGTACAAGCGTTGAAGTTTCCCTTATCTATGATATGGTATTACTGCAGCAAAAGTTACGTAGAGTTTAATCTGAAGGTACCTTATTCACAATCTCTTCCACGAGGTCGTCATAGTTCGGTGTGTCAATTCCGTTTCCGAAAACTTCGAACTTGTACGACACCGAATAAGGAAGAAATGTGAGAGCAGCCTCAAAGACTTCGATGCAAAACCCGTGAAACATAGTTCGATTGGGGTTGATATCAACGAACTCCCTGTAACCGACCTTGTAAGGCACGCCAATTAACAGCGGCTTGCCATTCTTTGGTACCACCCAGCCTTTCGGCACCTACATTTAAACGCCACCACACGGCCAACATGCATTTTCACCTTGGAGAACTGATCACAATCATTACCATCATGGGGCCTGATTATGTTTGCAAGTAGATAAATTTGCAGAGCATCTATGTTGATGCGTCGTTGCCAAAGCAGCTCTGAACGAACTAGCAAACATGATAGGTTATCTGAATTTTGTGTAACTCATGATACCTGGGCAGTTCCACCTGGCCATATCACATCTTGGAGCCTTGGAGGAGGAGGTGTAGCTCTGCTAGAAGAACTGCGATTTGAGCCTGCTGGTGCTGGCGGTGGTGGTGAATTCACGTGAAAAGGGTATGCTGAGAACCCCGTCTCGTTATTCCAGTAGCCAACCACACGCTGCGCTGTCCCGAAAGTGTTAATTATTTCATAATCAGTAACCTCCACATCTCCGAAATTGTTTAAGCTAATGGGTCCGCTGAGGCCTTCAAACCGAGTACTTTTCAGGTGGTCCATAAATGCAACGCCTTCCTCAAGGATCTGCAAACTGGCAAGTTCTGTCGTGCCCCCAGCCACTTCAGGAATGGGAGGCCGCGGGACAAAACTAAAGTTGCCACCTTGGTTGAGAAAGGTGTCGATGGCATGAGCTATCAGCCAAACAGCGTCATAAGCATACAAGCCGTACAGATTCATGACAGCTCTATTGCTCGGTGTATAGGCGGTTCGAGTTGATTGCATATATGCCTTGAACCTCGCGTGAAACGAATCTAGCTCATGAGTGGAAGGTACGTAAGCCCGAACACCGATGACACCTTGCAACGAGGCCCAGATCGAGTCCGTCGAGGGTAAATCATCGAGCAAGCTCGTAGTCGCCTCACTCAATATCCAGACGCAGCCCGTGGTCATCATTGCCAAGGAGCGAGCTGTGGAAAAGAACATGCGCGCAATTCTGGGTTGCACATGGACAACGAATACTCTGGATTCCAAGAGAGACAATTCAGTGATTACAGGAATCATATCCTTTTTCTCCACATCAGGACTCATCAAAATCTTGAATCCGAGTGTCGCGCCGACCAGCTGCAAAGAATCACTCAGCGCATCGACACTGTTTACCCCCACGTAATCGTTGGTTGATACTGCCACTACCTCCCGCCACCCGTACAATTCTACAACAGCTGCGATTGCAGTCATCTGGACTGCATCGTTGTGGACCGTCCGGATAAAATAGTGATTCTGCCCTTCCGTCAACCCGGGATCTGTTGCCGAGAAGGACACAAGAGGAACTCGAGTAGCACTGGCGAGGTCTGCGGCGAACTGAGCTACCTCCGATGTCTGGGGCCCAACAATAGCTACTACATTATCCTTCAAAATATCCACCGCTGCACAGAACAAACAGTTTCATCTCCAGTGCTTCAGTCCCTGTTCCACGTAAGGAACTGTTAAAATACTGTTCGACGAGAAAAACAATTTTCTCTATCTCGATTAGCATCACTAAAGTGCTCATGCAATCTCTTCAGACCCGACGAGTGACCGCGACGACCTCAAGCCTGTATTTCCAAGGGGTTAACCAACTCTTAGATGGCTCTAGAGGAGGAGAGGGAGCAAGAGCAACGGTACCAGCAGCGGCCCCTTGAAACGCGGAGCAATTCGAATCGGAGGTTCGTATTTCCAGTTTGACATCTTTGAGAACGGTGTCATTGGCATTGACATCCTGCACGGCGAGGGTGACTGCTGTGAGCGCTTCGTTGCCGATAGAAGTATTGAAGGCAAACAATGCCCCAATTTTCAGGGTGGTGTTGGCTCCTTGGACTTGACCGCCTGTCCAGGTTGTGAAAATAAGCAAGGACCACCACCACCACCATGCAGACACCACCACTAGCAGCTGCCCAAGCTGCATCTGTCTAACCCCGCAGCAGCAGCTCACTGCGCCCAGCAAGGGTCTCTTGCTCCTGATACTGTTGTGGTGTCTGTTTTCATTCCTGTTCTACACTCCTCTAGATCTTCTCTGGTTTGGCTTTCAACTGTATGCTTTTTTTCCTCCTCTCTCTCTTTCTCTCTTCTCAAATAGATGTAGAGAGCTGCAGGTGGAAGAATAAGAGCAAGGCGTCTACGTCTATTTGTGGTGGTTGGCTTGTGTGGGTATTGTGTCTGAAGAAGGAGGCCAAGTTCCTTGCACACTCGTTGTACTTTGTATTGACAAGACAGCTTTTTGGAGAGCGAGATCCATGAGCTCCGGGAACGCTGGATGGATGACCACCTGGCAACTGCAAACGTCTGCCAAACGTAATATGGACTCTCAAGGGAAGACAAGAGCATTTTAGGCCCAAAACCCTCGTCATAAGAGGAAAATCTCTCTAAGTGAAACACTCATCATTGACTGATATCTCACTCCAGGGCAACTAACTTGTCCTAGCCTGGAGTGAGATATCAGCAGCAACAAGTGGTACACGTCTGTCGTCAAATGCACTCTGAAGGGAAGACAAGAGCATTTTTAGCCCTATACCTCGTCATAAGAGCATCTCCACCCCTATAGCGACGAAGACCTCCTTATCTCATTTACAGATCAGGTGGAAATCTCCCACCGCAGTCTTTAAATGGTTTTTTAAAGAACATGAACTTGATACTGTTCCCCGAACGGTTAGATTTTGGATTAAGGAGTCTTTATTGGCATCTTTCAGATAGGGAAGCGCGGTCGCTTTTAGAGAATAATTTTTAAATAAGTATTCCTAAAAAGCTAAACGGTGGAAAGGTTTCTCCTCAACAGGCTCCCTTACTGGTTAGAGGACCTCCGAAGCATCTTAGTGAAACACTCATCTTTGACTGATTTCTCACTCCAGGGCAGCTAACCGGTCCCAGTCTGCAACACCAGCAACAAGTGGTACACGTTCGACGGACATTAAGGACCGTTATAACCGCCTTGTTCCCAATCTTTCTTTGTTGAGCTTGACGTTTGCCACCGTCCAAAATCGTTTTGACGATATCATCATCTCGTCTTATTCAACTCCGTGATTTCTGTCAAGTAAGTTCATGAAGATACGTATATCAACTTCTCAAGTCCACCCTTGCATCTCCAACTTCCTATGAAACTCCTCCATGCGATCCAATGTCAATGGAAGTTGACCGCCGAACTTCTTCCTTCGCACATTAAATGCGTGGGAACTAAAGAGAAAACGACACTCACGAATCTTGGCCACCTCTCTATCCTGCTACATCTACATCTATTTAGGGAAATAGACTTGTGACTATTGCACACGTTTACAGTAGACGGTTGCAAACCTGGTAGAGAAGGCTCCAGAAATTACTCATCACATTCCAATTAGATTTCTTGCGCTTGATTATACATATCTTAGCGATGTATCGCACCGTTGACTGGTTATGGACGGTGAATCAGTTATTTGCCTGTAGTTTATTATTTATTATTTTTAATATAGTTTTTAATATTTTTAATATTCTCATCATCTCAATATAAAAAAAATATATGATGAAATATATTTCTAAAGTTGACTTGTGCAATCTAATCACAATCTATAGTCAATCAAAGATGTTATCAAACAATAGATTGTTATGATACGTTTTATCAAGCACAAGAAAATTATTAAAGATGTTATGAAGAAAATTTCTATAACCTCTTTTTATCCAGTAGTCACAAGTCTATTTGCATTAACAACTTTTATTTTAATATTTAATAAAATTTGAACGAATGTTTAACTTGATGCGTATAACTTGGAAACTGACAGATGTTGAGTCTGCTATCACAGGAACACAACGCTCGTGTAAACAAAATTCTACGAGTACACTCTTATAAGCGGTCTCATTCATGTTTACAGGTCAGACATATTAGTATATGTTTTATTATGTTGATGTGTGAAATGTAAAACATTTGATCTTTTAACTTGTGAAATATCTACACATACTATAATGAACCCTCCAATGTTTACATATGTATGTCTAACTATTTGAGTAAGGAGGTATAGCAAATAGACTTGTGACTACCGTAATAAGGGTGTCAAAACATCATCTGGCATTCTGTTTTGCCAAGCAATCCAGATCATAAGTTGGACAACTTTTATGGTGAAACCCTCAAATAAATGGTAGTCATTAATGGACTCGCGAAGGTTTAAGGAAGCAACCTCTCGGTTAAATACAAGAGCGGTTTTTTATTTGTCAAAAAAAGAATAAACTTTGGTTCAGTTTAAACTGATTATTATTTACACTTTTCGGTTTCTCGGATGTAATTACTGTCGTGTTTCTAATTTCTAATGTCGTGCATGGTACAAAGTGAAATAATAGAGTGATCACTACTTGTATTTTCTTGTTACATTGCAATGGGAATGAACCGGTTCATCGCTAGCATGGGTCCTCAAGCTCGCTACGAATTGCTACCACCATGCACACAGACGGACTTATGTGAGTGTTACACGAGTGAGGAAAGACGATTGAAAATGGGCCACCGTAATTGCAATTAAAGACCAATCTATGGATTAATGTATATAGATTAATCTAAACTCTAAACTTCCTGTAATGCTCTATACCTCGTGACGCAAAGCACAATCGAATCGATATCAATGTTGTTGAGCCACTCTTTCAAACTGGCTGAACATTCATCCTGCTTGTTGAGACGGTATATTCCTAGATTGACACCCCTATTGTGTGTCTCATGAGACGATGCAGCCACAATGAACTAAGACGTCAAAAACGAAAAACATAGACAACAAAAGGACGTCAGAGGAAAAGACGTCAGAACAAGGACGTAAGAGGACGTCCTTGACAAGAGACGTCAGAGGAGAAGGACGTCAGAACAGAAGGACACAGAGAAACAAGCAACAAAATAACTAGAATAAAACAAGCATAAAAATCAATAAATAGAATGTGAAAATATGAAGGGAGACACACAAAGAATGAAAAAGGAAAGAAAAACGGAGAGCACGAAAAATGGAACGACATGCAAGGGTTTAAGGTTTACCATAAACAATTGAACTCAAAACCAAGATAGAGTAAACAAGAAAGTAAAATAGAAGAAATAACGAGATACGTATCTCGTCTATCTGTATTCCTTGATCAGGCTTGATGATGGTGGCGTAATATCTAAGAAGAATACTCCGGAGTTTTGTGTGCATGAGAAGTTGTCTGGGAAATTATAAGTTTGACTTTTGAATAATTGTTGCCCCTAAGACAGGAGTGGCAGAGCATCTGAGAAGAATGCAAATACTAGTTTTTTCTGGTGGTGTTACTCAGATTCAGATAGCGTGCATACTATCCACCCTCTTCCAAGTTCACTCACTTTGCATTCACTTTGATTTATGTTCTAACTTTTCCTCTTAGAAGGATTAGGCTATAAATTACAGTTCTTAAATATAAAATATTTCTACTCGTTCAGTAAAAGACTTTTACAGCAAGAAAAGGATCGGTTTGTATACTTTCTTTATTGGTTTTGTGACTGACTCGGTCATGTCGTCGACTTAACTAATTCCAGTTTTAATACTTTAAAGTTAGTAAGATCTTTAGAGAAGATTTATCATTTATCTCCTCTCTTCTTCCCTAACAAAACTAGTCGAGCATCAGAATTTCTTTTGTATTTTCTCCGATCACTATAACCGTCAAACTGCACTGTAAATTTAATCCTTGTTATCATGCTTTTCTTCTTCCTTTCCCCGGACAGAAGTGCACTTTGTATGCATATTCTTCAATGTTCTCATGTGTAGACATGTCTACATATGGATGAGAGATGTTGAAATGAACGAAGTAAAAGCAAACTGGAACATGACATGTTCTCAGCTGACGATAAGTAGTCTTTGTATCTTATATGGACAGATCTAGAGGCACAGAAGCTAAGTACCCGTGTCACTATTTGTTCTAAAGCATAAAAGATTGGTGTTATATTCCATCTTCCAGTCAAAAGAGATAATTTTTTCATTAACAAGTTGTTTGGGTTAAAGAGTGATAGAATGTGATATTGAGGCTGAGGAGGGCTTTTAATGACTTCTTTAGCTAATCTATCTGTTAATTCATTACCAGGATACCTTTACCACCAGGAATCCAGTGCAAATAGAAAGAAAAGTCAGATGAGTACGACTCAGCAGCTGGTAAGCAGAGAAAGCTGTTTGCGAGATATATTGTCCCCATCTAGATGAAAAGTCAAAAGTGTGAATAAAGCTGACTGATAATCCGACAAGAAATAAGTTTCTGGAATAGGAGGTAAAGATGTCAAGTGAACAAGTTGTCTTCCACATTTAGACAGAAAACTGCTACTGTTAGAAACTGTGAAGTCTATGATAAACTACCTGAAAACATCATATTCCTCTCATACCAAGTGCAAGGAAGGAAAGAAGTTTAGAAGAAAAAAGGAGTCGAAATAGAGTGAAAATTAATTTAATTTAATTTAATTTTTAAAGATAAAATATTTTTTATTACACTTGGCACATGGGTACAAGATTTACGCGGACATATCTCGATGAGGTAAACATCACAGCAATACATGTTTACAAACAATCGAGTATGAGATCAGAGACGTATACATATCTACCGAATGATAAACATCATAGCAATACCTAAGATATGTAAACAGTTGAATATTTTGTTTAACAGAAAATCTGTATTGGAATTCTTATGAACCCGAATGAGCAGAGAGTAAGACAGTTGAATATTTTGTTTAACAGAAAATCTGTATTGGAATTCTTATGAACCCGAATGAGCAGAGAGTAAGACAACGTATCCAATCTCCGACACGAGAGCTGAACGGTACAACCCCTTGGAAGGAGGACCGGAGTCGAACCATGATCTGTAGAGTGAGAGCCGTCATTGGTACCCGTGGGGCTAATACTCAAGGGTAGAGCCAAAATTTTTAGAAAGGGATAATTGTGTTTTTCTCCTTAATATATCATATCATGTTTCTTGTTTCTTCCCAGAAAATCTTGTTGCTTGTTAGAGAGAAGATATGTATGCTTCTCCTAATCTACCAATGAAGCATGTATTAAACTTCCGAGGGTTTTGTTCTTTTTTGTTATCAGAAAGTAAGTAAATATTATATAAAATTTTAACACTAAAATATTAGTAGATAATATTTTTATAATCATTAAATGATAGACGAACGGGAGTTGCTAGCAGATCCAAATATAACCCATAACTATACTATATGAACGTGTGTTTTCAAAAATACTCATTCGAGAGTCTAGTACCGAATGAACATTAATCTACGGTAGAGATTAATTTATTACCTAACTTTTTTTAATAAAAAATTTTAAGTAATAAATTAATGAGCATGTTACTTTTTCCGTACGAAGATATAGAAAATGATTATTACGCATGTTTTGAATCATACGAGATACTATCTGGGTATTTCTCTTTTTCCTTTCATTATCGCACACAAAGACCAACAAATGGGTTATACTGGAGCAAGTGGTCGACTGGGCTGGTAGGGCATTCCTCACTTCTGGACAGCTAAAAGGTAGTAAAGCATACCGCCAGTTCTAGTATAAGGGCTCTGTACCACCCAGAACTTTTCATTTCTCAAGTTTACGATCACAGAGCACATGAAAATAACCTTTAACGTAAAATTATTTTTGATCAAAGAGTACTCACTCTTTCTATTATGTGTTCATTCTATTATAGAAACAAAAGAAAAGTAAAGATTTAGTTGAAGCTATTCAGAAGCTTTTACACTTCGTGATTCGTTTCAGGTCAACGTAATTAGAAGCGACTGATATTTATATAGTTAAGAGTTTAGATAGATTCTTGGAAAAAATGAGAATCTTTCTCATAACGTAAAGTACAAGGGGAGAAAAAATAGTAACTATTCGTTTTCCTCCTGGAACTGGCGGTTTAAGACTAACTATAGTAACAAAACACACTCTGAAGTAGTCCTGTAGAGTAAACGTGGGTAGATCCACATCTGCGAACACAAGGCTTGTGTAGCAAGGAAGAATCTTCATTGCATATCACATCTTTTCGAGCAGATCTTTATGCGTCGTATCCCAACCAACCCAACCAATTGAGCAAATAAGCGATTTTTGCTCAAGTTCCAAATCGTTGAACGTATTTGTGCCCGCTTGTCGGTCAGTTTAAGACGGAATCGACGGAGAATTGACATCTAAGGGCAGCAGATGGTAGATTCATTACGAGATCTCAACTGATGTCGAGCGATCGTCGCCGCAGAGAGAGTAGAAGTGCTCCATCACAGCCAAGCATGCATGCTCTGCTGTTCTCAAAGATCTTACTACTGCATCTCACCTCACATAGCAATCTCCGTAGGGCTCTCGTCAAGGAATACGAGTCACCTTCGAGTGTGTTTCTACCTTGATAGAAAAAAGAGAACCTATTTCCCTCTACTTTATGACAATCTGCATTTTGTCGTGGATGCAAGTGGATACTACACACATGAATATCTTGAGTAACCATGGAAACAAGTTCAGTATACGACAAATTTCTGTTTGACACAATTAGAACTAGCTACGGAAGCCAACGAGAGAACGAGCTGTGGTAAACTTCTCTGGCCGTCGTCCTTCGCTCGCTTAGAGTAAGGAAGATTTCCTACGCAAAAAGTAAACTGAAATAGCATTGGGTCTCGGTGGATTCTAACTCGAGTAATAGGGGTGTCAAAGTTGAAACTTCTTCGAAAGATTCTTTACCCGTTGGAAGAGTTACGAGTTCGGCTATGATTCTGCGGATGTTTTCTGCAGGTATCTCCGGAGGTGCTCTAGAAAAACCTCGTAAGCGTTTTCTTATTGAATTTTCATTTGTTTCGTTCGTTTGTTTTTGCAGTAGAGAAATACTTTTCATAATAATGATTTCAAGTGAAAAAAATATAAAGAATAAAATGAATGAAATTCTACTCTCACTTCATAAGGACGACATAAAATGAACCACGGTTCAATACAAAGCTCGCTGCTGAAAAGTTCTGACTTCTTTTTATTCTCCGTGGAAATATTGGTTCAAATACAAAGCTCGCTGCTGAAAAGTTCTGACTTCTTTTTATTCTCCGTGTAAGAATATTTCCGCTTAACTTTGATACTCCCTAATAGAACCATATTGATCCTTGTAAACCGATAACTTTTATAGTCCTTGTACAGTTTTCAACCTTGAATAATTCAAAAATTGACGTTGAAGTAATTCAGTACAAACTAACTAATTAGCAAACAATTTTGGTTAAGTTATCATAATCAAAATCTTGAGCCAAATCAGACGGTTAACTGTTTAGTTTGATTTGAAACCATTGATCAAGCATTAAATCTTTTTTTTAAATCAGAAATCAGACTGCACTGACAGAGTTTATTCCCGAAGATAGAGATTCCCGTAAAAGAGAGTTCACACTCTCTAACATATGTGGCTTATAGCACATGATGCTTCTACATTTCCTTCTACAGTTCTGATGATTCTATGATGCGACTTACTATTTCTATCGTGATTGGATCTAGGAGCGCGCTTGCTCTCTTATGTGTTTTGTCTGCTCAGCTCCATTCAGACTTTACTGTAGTGTTTCATGCCGCACGTGCTGCTGGAGCTTTTCCTCTCAACTTGCTTTGAGAACTTACCGTGTGTCGAGCGTTGAAGGACGTTTCAAGTCCAATTTGCACCTTTGGACAACCGCGCGAGGCGTAGTAATGCAGTCTTCGAATGGTTCTTCACCTTGAGCTCAGTGCTGAGAGATATTCATCTTGTGAGTAGAAAACTAGTGGAGTTGATTTCTTCGTCCATTCCTAAATCCTGGTAAGTCTTTTGACGATTCACGAGTTTCAGATTCTCTTTTGCTTGTTCCAATTTCCTCCCGACCTTCGAATTCTCCAGAGTGTTGCATGTCAAAGCTTCCAATGTCCAACTTACATCCTAGATCACGATCTGGATGGGGATTTCCTTCTTGTAGTCTTCGAGGTTGAGATGATTTCTCTCCTTCTAGATATTGCTAACAATTTTAGTGACGACAAGCTGACTGGTTGAGGCATTAGCTTCGCGAATGCCGTCAAGGGATGATTTCATAGTGCATACTCGTACACCTGGTAAGCCAACACTTAGTTGGTTCCATTCCTCCTATTTTCTCTTCGTGCAGTGACACTTGAGAAAGAGGTGCGTAACCGTTTCCCTTCCGCCTTCGCATCTCAAGCATCATGCAGTGCATTTTCTCATGCAAGATAGCCGATCTTGGGTCGAGAAGCTTTTATAAATCAGTTTTCACAGCAACACTTTGTTTTCTTTTGTTTGAGATAGCCTCTAAATTTCTTTCCACTGCTTCTATCTACTCAAATTGAATAGTCGTAAAAATGTTACTCGTGATATACACAAGTACGTCAAAGTCCTTTGTAATTGAATCCGAATAATGATTCATTATCAAACAAAGCATTAAGATACAGTGTACAAGTTTTTCTTAACATTATAAATCTCTTTTATACATAATTTTTTTTATACACTTGATTGATTGATCGAAGAATGAGATCGTTAGAGACAAAATCTTTTATACTAGTTGTTTAGCAACACGAAGGTAGACTGTTGGATCAAAATTAAGAACTGCTTAATTGTCTAACGGTTGGATGTATCTCAGACATCAATCTGTAAAACTAACTATCCAAACTAATTTGTATCCGATAACAACTCCAGATACAGTATGATTCCAGACACACTCTCATATTAATCTGTAATGCTATCTGGATGATACTACCGTTTTGTCCTCTAAAATTTTAGGTGAAGACTAATGTAACATATCCTTAACTGTTATAAAACTAAGAAAATGTGAAGAGAAGATCACATGGTCACTGTTAGAGGAGAATCAACTATGAATAACTTTAGTATAGTACTTCTAAGCTTGGGATGCGTAAGCAGTTGTCTAGAGGATAAGTTTTTTCTGTTGAAATATTGTTATCAGAGATGTCTTGTAGCATAGCACCGTCCCAATATGTGATTTCAAGCATACGTGCATATTCATCTCTTTCGAGTTCGGAAGAGGAAAATTATGCACGGGTCTTTAATTTATGCTCTATCTCTTCCTCTTGGAAGGGTTAGACCATAAATTAAAGATACTCATGACTTAATATTTTTTACTCAGTGGGGGTAAGCTTTTATTATGTAGCGAGAATGGCTAGACACATTTCATTTATGGGTTATTCTGTTATGTCAAACTCCACTTGTGGTTCACCGAAGACACTTAGACTTTATTTAGTACTAGATGTTTCTAAAAATATCAAAAACCAATTAGACAACTCTGGACAGTGAGTACCTTCCGCAGGAGATGTGTTTCTAAAAATAATTAATGTACACTTCTTTCCGCAGGAGATGTCACCATACGAGCTATTACGCTTCCAGCTTCATTTAGCAGCTCCAAGTACATACTTCAGTACGAAATTAGTATAAAATTATCTGAACCCCCGGGCACTACCGACGAAGAGAATTTAGATTTCGTTTTTTCAGTTTGTCTCTTTCTGCTCTCTAGCCGGAACGAAGACTTCTATGCATATTTGCTTTCCTCTTGTATATTATACATCCTGCAAATTGGTGAGTTTGGAAATCAAAATAAAGTACCAATGATGGGTGATTAGTATGGAGTTAAGTAAAAGGGGAGATGTCTTTCTTGCAAGCAAAGTTAAATATGCTTTCACGGTAGTAAGTGAAAGGTCCTTAGTCATTATTTTCTCAAGAGCAGAAGCGTCGGTTCAACGTTTCTTTCCGTCGCTCCATTCCGTATTAATGTACTATAGCTTTGCTCTTGACATTGTAATTACTTTGTCCTCTACGAGTGTGTGGGTTTAAGAAGCCACCTTAGCTGATTCAGCCAAGTCATTGTAGAGGATACCTTTATGTCCAAAAATCCATCAAGGGGTGAAGTGAATATTAGAACAAAACTGGGAGAGCTATAACAAGCTATATTCAGCTATATATAAGCTAAGTTCAGAGCTATAATAACTCGATGAGATATAAACGGGTTAGATTATACACGCATCTATAATTAAGATTACTCATTTTTATTATTCTCATATAATAACTAAATAAATAAATAAGAATATACTTCTCGGACCTCCTCAGGATCATTGGATCTAGTTCCAACGCCAAGTTCAAAAGTTTCTTGATCGGACCCTAAGGAACCAGTAGTTTTTATCTTACGTGTTCGGTTTAGATAATATAATAACGTATTTGCATTATGTATCAACTATGGACAACTGACAGTTTGAACCGTTATCATAACTTCAAGAGCAAGAGGTTGTAATTATCACCTTCCGATCTGCTAGCAGAGTTAACGTTGTAAAAGCCCTAGGTTGAATTGATTAGCACGAGCGTTACGTTTGAGCAGTTGTACATAAACTTGTCTATGAGTCTGAAGAGTGAAATCAGACTTCCAAATACGTCAGAGTGATGGATGATTTATTAATACATCATTCCACTTAAAATTTCATACAATATTACGAGTGGACATTAACGACTGTGACAAGCACAGAAAATGGGATAATTCTGTAACTTAAAGCTTACTAGCTGAGATAAGCACAAAATCCATATAATGCAAACTCTACAAAACTCATTCTTTCATGATAGGTAATCACTCCTTCCATCTAGTACACTAAGATTAAGTGAAAGGATGAACCGTCATGTAATAATGAGCAGAGAGTAATTTCACTACTTGTACGTCGTGACTTCCAACTGGGTACATAAACTCTGCGAAAAATGAAGATTTTAGATAAAACAAGATTAGAAGAATTAGATTGTAGATTTGATACGTATACTGTGATTAAATACAGTCACTTCAAGAGACTCGAATTTCCTGTCAAAGAGTCCAGAACTGATACATGCTCTGGTGGACTGTCTGAAGCATTAACTCATTTGAAACTTCATGTACTGCGTTAAAAATGTAAAAATTATCGCTCTGCTTTATCATCTCCTATAAGAACTTCTTGAGGTTATCGGATGAGAACCGTTCCGAGGTCTGATCAAGAAAATTCTTAACTTGGGCATTATTATATAGTTAGGCATGCATATTTTCATCCTCTAGGGGATATGTATGTGGTTTAAATTATTTTTCTTTTGAAAAGAAGTAGATAATAAATTAAATTGTTACTTTCAACTATTTGTTTGTAATATTCTACATATATATTGTTGATAGCGCGTTCATGTTTTTTTGCATTATAGTATATTTCGATATTTTCTGGCATCTCCAGGTTCACATAACATTTGATGTTTGTAATATTTTTTATTTTTTATTTAATAATTATATATTTTTTGGTAACAACAAAAACGGTTCCCCAGAAATTTCATGTTGCATGCATATCATATTGGGGTCCGAACATGATCTAATGGCCCCCACGAGTCGGAGTAAGTAGATGTTTCTCTCTCTATATATATCGTCATCATATTTAGCCGGATAAGGATATATCATATCCGTATCCTTATATGGGTTTATATCCGTGCTGGAAGCGTACATTGGTTCGGACCTTTGAGGCTGAGAATTTGGCTTCTTGACTATTGCAACTGTCGCTAATTTGTCATTACGCTTTCTGAAGTCTTCCTCCTTTCTTACCGCATGGCATTTCCATGAAACAAGAAACGCTCTTCGTGAACCTTACCGGGAGGAATCGGGACCGCGACGGGAACGATCCTCCAAACTTGGACACGCCCTAAGTTTGTCAGCTAACACGAGGACTGCTGAGAAAATTTTGGGACAGAGAGGAAGGTGGTTCGGGGTCCTACACCGGAACAGAACATTACGGAACTGGGACAATTCGAAGAGGAAGGCCATCACCATTCTTAGAAGAAAAATGTCACAAGGATCGCTCTTGTTCGGATTTGCGATCCGGCAAGCAGTTTTGATACTAGCGTGAATGTTCAGGAGTGTCGGAAACGAGTGGTTCCTCGTGATTCGTTGGCATTTCTTCACGAGACCTGTTGGAAGTAGTACTTGGGAGATGCTCGAAGTTAGGCCTGCATGAGTCTGCTGGATTACTGACGCTGGGAAATCTCGTATTGCGGGCTGGATGTTCGGGATATCGTATGGGGAAGTCGCACTCATCATGGCCGCAGCAATTGCGGTGTTTGGTAAGAGTATAGTTGGATTATCTACTCCTGCTCTTATTGTGAACGTCTCTGATGTCTTTCTTTGCGATGATTACGCGGGAGTCATCTGAGAGTCTCCCAAGCGGGAGGGGAAACATTCACCCGTAGAGCTTGTTTACAGTAGCAGCGATGCGTGAAAACTTTCTCCTGACTTTGCCGTTCAGTTGAATTTGCCTTTGGTGATCGTTCTCTAAAACAGTGAATTTCGCTACAAATGTTTAAGAATAACCCAGGAGGTAAACACCAAATGCTTTGGTGTCAAATAGGGTGCTATATTATGCGATAGACTAGTTGATGAGCTCAGTGTCGGTGTTCGTGCCTTTGAATCTCTTTCTGATCCAAATTGCTTGTAACTCACTGCACCTGGAATAGCATTAGCAGCTTCAGAACTATTAAATGAAATGCCACCTTATGTACACGGCACACCACCTGGTAAACATGGATCTTGCCGTTTCGTGGTCCTGACGAAGTCCGGATTTTGGCTGAATCGTTTTTATAGGTTCGAAGGACATCCCTGTTATCGCCAGAGCGGCTGGGAGATTGTCTGGAAAAGCTGTAGGCTACATTCAGAGCGCCAGAGGCTCGCTTGATGGGGTGATAGAGCGTGCTCAAGTGAAGCAGGTCATTCAACTAATCTTGTGGGACATTGATATTGCAAATCTGTGCTTATTTACAGTGTGGACGCTCATATAGTAGTTACAGAAACTTAAAAACGCAATTCTCTCTGTTCAGGGATGTCACAGTATCGCTGATTAGCACGGATGTTAGATGCATTTGAACGTAAGATGTTCTCGCTGAAAGTTGGTAATCGTGAAAAGGAAGGACCAGACTACCTATAGTCATCGGTCAGGGTTCTAAAGGGGTTATGGTCGATTTGCGTCAACATCAGGTACATAAAGAGCTGCAGGAAACAATGGCTCAGTTGGAGGCCATTCGCCATGAGATCAACAGCGGCATATCTCTAGTCAACCCCGGACCTCTGACTCGTCGAATCATGAATGTTGATTCTCCGGGAGCTCGCCCAGTCAGCCATCCTACTGAGGGCGAAGCAGGTGAAGTGGTCAGTTGCTACTCATCTCGATAGGTCCCCGCACTACCTTAGGACTGTGTGGTGGATCTCCTAGTGCGGAGATCAGATTCAACTAGGGTTAGGGCTATTGGGATCCGGGATTCATGGCCTTCTCTTACCTTTCTGATTTTCTTCATACGCTATGACTTCGTTCGGCAGTCACCAAGAGACCTGCATGTGATTTCTTTAACGTAATAAATGGACCTCCTTCCCGTTCCTTTGCACCCTTGTCTTTGGACCACAGAAGGGATGAATCATGCATAACGGTACCTTGGTACGGTCGTTGTGTCACGGTTCCACATGACTAACCTCTGGCCCCTGCGTTCAGAATGTTAACTGCGTATCACTGGTACTGTCAGGGTAGCAAGTTGCATTGCGTTGTATCTAGTCCAGAAGTTGTAGCCAACACTTTAAGAAGACTAGTAGCCAGTTTTCTCGAAAGTTGAAACGAGCTTTTCAGGGTTGCCAACTATGGTTTCGTGCTGACTGCAGAACATATCAGAAATTTTGATTTTCACTCGAAGCACACGATGGGTACACGAAACGGGCTAGGCCTAGGGATACAGGTCAGTGACTCTTCCGCATCAATTCGTCTTTGCTTTTCTTTTGTGAACGTAACGATTCAGCTTCTACTCTTCACTCTAGTGTAGCCAGTAATATTTCCTGTTCTTCTATGCAAAGATTGCCTCCCAGATGCAAAGTTTGCAACATGCGACGTCAGCATCTCAGCGTACATCTGGGACACTTGATGCTGTGCCACCCTCTTTGACGAGGGTCGCTGTCCAGAGGATTCAGGTGGAATCTGTAGCTCAAGCCCCTGTGCCTGGGCCTTCACCTGAGAGAACTATGCAAGATGTTACAGTCCTGCCAATTTCCGCACTTAGTGCTGGACTTATTCCTGTCAGAACAGGTGCCTCCTTTTCCACTGGACCTCGTAGGACTACCTTGCAGTATCTAGTGGGTTTTAAGGCTGATTGTTTCTTTCTGTGTTTCGGCAATCAAATTGAATGGTTGTTGTATGTTCCGACCAGCGTCCTCTGTGACGACTGATCGTCGGTTCTTGGCTCGCTTATCAGACCCACTATCAGGAGGATCGGACCTAGCATATGAGGCGATTGTGGAGAGAAAAGTTGCTTTTGACACATTGGAGTTTCTAAAACAGGCAGAATCCCTTTCGAAGTAGGTTGAGAGACCTAGTGCAATGGGCGATCGAGTATCCAGTCTTTCGACCTGTATACATAGAGCTCATGAGGATAACACAACGTAAGTTGTTACTGAGTAGCTGCTGTATACTACTATAATATTTTGGTTTTGGTTAAAAGATGTACAGCGAGAGCTCAAACCGGCCCTCTTAAATTTCTTACACACTTGTACAAACTTTCTGTATCATGTAGAGAGTTTGCTTCATGATACGTGGTTCCCGGCGTCCCTGGGGACGAGGCGTAGGACAGGGCCGGAAACTCAGAGATAGACGGTTCGTGAGAACCTTGCATTCATGGAATTAGGAACTTGTATCGTCAGATTCTCGGATTTTGGTGACTGTTATTGACCTTGTGTGCGCTACTTAAAGTGCCTGTTATAATACACGACGAGGAGACTTTGGCTTGGACTTGAAAGTTAGATGATGAAGAGACGCATAGACTGAACTATTGATCTGAGCTTGAGGAGTGTTTGAGCAACTCGAGAAAAATTGGTACTTGCCCCGGATTTTATACCCGATGCAGTAGTTTAGCCGTGGACTTAGCATGAGGATACTATCACCAGGAGTCGTGCATCAACTTGCAGGAGCGTAGGGAGTTCGCGTAGACGGTTGGAGATGCCAGTTATTGTAGGGTATTGTATCACCTGAACATCGAGACCAGCTGCTTGTGGTATTTCGTGGCCTTTTGCATGTTACGATCTCATGTTCCTAATGACGTCAGTGTCCAAGTTGTTCCCACCTTATAACTTAGAGGGATAGGCGACACTTTATAGTTAGGAAGCCCAACAAATAGATATACTTTTTGCACGCACAAACCACTCTAGTATACGAAGTTTATAAGGAATTGAAGTGTGGGGGGCAGCATGTTTAACACATGCAAGTCAGCATCTAGTGATTTTCCCAGTGGTGGGGGCGGCATGCTTTCCACATCCGTCGTACCGGAAGCATCCATTGGTGTTTCCAGTGGCGGACGGGACCTGACCACGTGACATTTTGTGGAGTGGAACTAGCAATTCTTTATGATTCTACACAAGGAAAGAGTAGCATATATTCTCCGCTTCATTATCTGCTTGTTAATAAAGTAAAACGTGTATTTATAATAAACATCATATCTCAAGAGAGACATTATATAGTCTTCGAGGATCGCTCAACAGTATTCATCAAAGGAACCAAGAAGTTACAACTAAACTGATGTAATTGGACATATTTCACTAGATTGTATTTTTAAAATGCTTGGTTCTTGAATGATGAACTAGATTCTTGGCAAGAGTAATGTAATTCATGTTGTCATTGTTTTTGATTGTCTTTCATCAAAATCATTCAAGTATCTATCAGATCCATGCAACCTTTTTTCTATATTTCACAAACCTTTGTATTCAGTTTCGACAGAAGAAAAAAAACAATTTGTTGCTTTTTTACTCTGCTACGTAATTGCTGCTACTCCTAATAAAAATGCAAAACCAGAAGTGGACTTCAGATCTATTTCATCTCCTATTCAATCCGAATCAAGTATATCCCAACAGTGCTCTTGAAACATTAGAGTTATACTTCAATTCCTAGCAACTAGTATCCTTAAGGTACTTCAACAATCTCTTAATTGCATTACAATGAGACATCCTTGGGTCCTACATATATTGACTGATTTTACTCACAACATAGACTATAGCCAAACTGGGATGGTTGGATCAATTCTTAGCAAGTATCATTGGAGTGGGTATTGCTTTGCAGTTGTCTATTTTGAACTCTTTCAAAATATCATTCACATACTTCTCTTAAACAAGAGAGATTTCCTCCATTCTCAACTATGTGAATGCCAAGATGATGGTTAAGCTGTCCCAAATCTATCATTTCTAATTCATGATTGAGTTGTTTCTTCACTAGCATGATAAAATCTTGATCACTTCTTGAGAAAAGCACATCATCTACATATAATAGTAGGATGACTCTCCCTTGCTAGTGATCAGAACATACAAATTCAAATCTCTTTTAGAACAGAAAAAACCATTGTCTTCAAAAACTTGTGAATATGTGTGTATCATGCTCAAAAGGTTAATTTAAGACCATATAAAGCCTTCTTAAGCTTGCATATCATGTTCTCCTTACCAGCAGCAGCCTCGCTCGGATTGTTGTACATAAACTTTTTCTTGGATCTCATCATTCAGAAATGCATCTTTAACATCTCACCTGAATGCTCTCATCTGCTACGTACTTGATTTTGAACACCCACTTTGTACCAATGACTTTCTTACCTAGTGGTAAGAGAATGAGTCCGAGTACTATTTCGAATTAGTGTTTTGTACTCCTCACTCATACTTGTCTTCCATTTTTTGAAATTTAGTGCATCTGCTACTGAAACATGTTCTTCACCATCTGCTACTTCAACAAGATATAAACCGATCGTATCTTGGAAGCGAGAAAGTACTCTCTTTTCTCGAGTAGAACGTCTCAACTAAACATGTGGTTTTGGTTTCTCTGAAATTTCTTGAGTAGGTTGAGGAAAATCAGAGTGTTATCAGTAGGTAGTTCTATGTCTACTGCAATATTCTGAGTTTGATCAGTCGGAATGTGATCATCACTCTGGGATATCAAGTGATACTTTTGCTGAAGGAAGTTCTATAACTACACTTTGAGTATAGTTACTAGAAGGTTGTGGAGGAGGTAGAATGGAGAATTTTTCTGTCTCAAGTTGAGAATGATGAGCACAATCACTCTCATCAAACATAACATCTCGGCTCATGATTATTCTGTTATTCTTAGTAAGAAGAGGATAAGCTTTGGACTGCTCAGAATAACATATGAGGATGCAAACAGAAGTACAGCCATCTAGTTTGGTTATCAAGTCTTTAGGAATTAGGACATATGCTTTGCATCCGAAAACCTTTAGATGAGAGGATCAGGTTTCTTACCAGAAAAAGCTTCTTTAGGTGTCTTAAACTCCACAGCTTTGATAAGACTTCTGTTCAGTAGTGCTCACAGCTTCAACCCACAATATTCGAGGTAGATCCTTCTCCTTCAGTAAACACCTTGTCATCTTAACTACCACTCTGTTCTTCCTCTCTATCACCCATTTGCTTTGGAAATCCTTTTTCTTCACTGATTTATACACTAGTGAAGCCAAAGACCTATGGTGGATAGATTCTAATGCATCTAATCATATTTTCTCCAAAAAAGACAGGTTTGGCAACTTTCGACATATACAGAATGATCATAAAATTGGACTCAGAGTGGAGAAAGATATCAAGTGAAGGAGATATTCTTATGCATCTACCCAATGGTAAAATCTAAACTTTCCATCATGTTTGTTATGTACCTGAGGTCTTACACAACCTACCAATTGTTGACAAGCTTGTTCAGTCTGGTTTCGAAGTTCAGTTTGATCAAAAAGGTTGTTTAATCAAGCAAGGTAGTAAGGTGGTGGTCAAAGGTGATAAAATAGGATGTATATATCAACTACAAGCTGAATTATTACCTGCTATGGTGTTGAGTGTTGTAGAGATCAGATGTGATCTCTGGCATCTCAAACTTGGGCATCTGAGTACACACATAATGCACATTCTACATAAAAAATCTCATGGTTGAAGGAATTCAGAAGTTTGCCTTCGAGGTAAACAAGTCAAAGGTAGGTATCAGAAAACTGGAGCAAGGAGAGCTGCACAGATTTTGGAACTACTACACATAGACTTGGTTGGACCGTTCTTACCCTCCATCTTTCAAGAAGGCTCTTCACTACTTACTTATTGTGGATGATTATTCAAGAAAGATGTGGGTAAGGTTCCTTACTAAGAAGTCTGAAGCATTCAAATTTCTCAGAGATTTCATTATAGAGATGGAGCTACATATCAAGGTTCAAGTTATCAGATCTGACTGAGATGGAGAATTAATTTCAAAAGTTGCAGATGCTTACTACAAAAGCAAAGGCATAGTGAGGTATCTTTCTACTCCCTACACCTTGAGCAAAATTCGCAGTAGGTTGTTTTTGTTGTTGAGCCTTCTTCCAACAAACTGCAGCAATATGCCCAAGACATTTGCAGAAATAACACCTCTTGTCTTTACCTCTAGTACGTTTCCAACTGCTGCCTCCAACGTTAGCTCCAGGTTGTTATTCCGACCAAGATTGGAATCTGGATGAGAATGGTGCACCTTGAAGTTCTCTCTTCTCGGAACGGTGACCCTTATGATAGAAGAAGACATATTCCTCTTGGTTGCTGATGCAACCTCTAGCATTATTCATCATCTAAGACATCTTCAATAATTAAACTCTCGAGTTTTTCAAATGAAGGTCTGTGTTGTCTAGCTTTGCATAGCTTTCTTGAAACTGACCATGTTCCTGGGTTCCTGAAGCACAGATCAACTATTTCTTCATCCTCCATCTTGCCTCCCGGTGAGTTAAGCTACTCTATGTACAACTTGGTAAGGGTCACATGAGCCTGCATAGAAGTGCGTTCTTGCATTCGAAGATCCAACAACAAAGATCCAACATTTTGTCTTTTCCCAACTGTAGCAAGTTGATGTTTTTTCTCAAGAGCATCTCACATATCCTTTGCATTTCTCTGTCTCTTATTTGAGGTATCTTTGAATCTTTGATTGTCATATTGATGACACACTGTGCTTACTGATCCCATTTTTTTCATAGTTGTACAAGATCGGTAGTTGTGATAAAAACACTTGGAGATGGTCTCAGTTCATCACCTTGAATGATTCTCTAGAAGTCATAGTTGGAGAAGCACTTTGACTCAAAAATTCCAAGTTGTGTAGTTAGAACGATCTAACTTAGGAACATCTCATGTGTGCACTGAAGTCATATAGATATACGGAAATGAAATATCTCAGAATAAAGTGAGAGTTGGACCTGTCGAAAGACAATATGAAATGAGCCGTATAGAATAATTCACATCTCCTCCAAGACCTCCTAAAACTCAAAATCGTCAAATACTATCATTTGGTCCTCCAAATATGTGATCAAAGTTCAAAGTATATGAGGTTTGACCAATCGTAACTTCCTTATCTAAGATCAGATGGAGGTGAAATCAACCCACTCGAAAGTATTACCATTCCAAGCAAAGCCTTTTAAAAGTCCTGTCAAATAACTCATAAAAACTTTCCTTCTCCTTCAAAAAACGTAGTCAAAGGTAGTTTGACCAACTTTTCAACTTCCTCTGAAAACTGGTGGAGTATTCTAAATTCACACCTTGTTTGCCCTCAACCGACTGGACAGAGCCGGCGACCCTTGCCTTCCGATCCCTTGGGCCTGGATAGTTTGCAGCATTGAACGCCACCTCGAATAACGCAGATGTGAGTATCTCCATCAATTTATACGTATACATGGATTATGCACTGAACTGTACACCACACAAAAAGGACCAAATTTTACCTCTTAGCTGCTCTTCAATATTATTTGATTGTCACGGAGGTTTACATTTGAATTCCTTGCAGACACATAATACGCCTTTATAGCAACATTTCTAGATCTATTACATTGTGGGTCGTTGTGTTGGTTTATAATCCAGTGATGAGACTTTATGTATGCACAGAAACCTTACCGGAAAAGGCGTTATGAGAGATCTATCTCCTCGTCTTGGAACGTTGATTCGATTGACGTTTTTGGATGTGTCAAATAAAAGTTTCAGTGGTGTGCTTGAGCTTGAGGGTCGCACTAGTAATGGTGTGATTCTACAAGATTGTTTGTTGTTCACTTCTCCACAGTTGCAATTCCAAATAGTTCGATTCTACGTAGTTTTATTTTATTCAATCTGGTTTCAGTTTGTTCTAGTTCAACGTTCTACGGTTCGGTGGGTGCACCTCAAAGCTCAGATTGGAAATTTGAACAATTGACTTGAAGCCTCGGACAAGCCACATTCAAACATCCACGTATGCTTCTAGATTAGAAACCATAAGCCCTTAGTCCATACTCAACCACTGAGACCCTTGGTAGTGATGAGACATCAATCATCCAACACCTTGAATCTTAAGTGATTCCTTGAGTCAAAGTTGAACACTGATTAGGACGTTATTGTATCAAATTTTGCATGTGTATGAAGGTTGTCTAGGAAAACGTGAAGTTCTTGCATGAAGACAATAAAGTGAGAAACAATCACAAGAACAAAAGTTGCAAGATATACCAACTCCCACTTTATATACACTCTCGTTTCATTTTCTCCAAGAACACCAAACTGAGAAATAGACATGAGTGGTCTTTATCTACATTCAACCTCCTAAAACAAGTCTATGAATCTCAACCTAAACTCAAAACTACCAAAGCGTAGCTCAAAGCAAGGGAAACATCTCTTTGCTAACAACAAGTTTTGCACCAGTATAGCACGATTCAAACCCATATCCAAACCCATACAGACCTTCAGTTAAAACTAGCTACACAAGCTACACATAACCAACTAGAACTCTAACGAATCCAAAGTGATGAAAACTGTAGTGAAAAAATCAGAGAAGGCCTATCTATGAACTTTCTTCTTTCACCAAACGATCTTCAGATGCCTATAAGGACTTCTTTATTAACCAAGAACCTTTAGATCAGACACCCAACAATTAATGAATAATTTTTTGCCGCATGTAACTGAAATCTCAAAACCTCTCCATGCGGCTTAAATCCACGCACACTGCTCAAAGGAATAGCCTGATCTATGATCCTTCTTTCATGATAGGTAGATCTGGTTACCTTGATCCCAACGAAACTCCAAACAAGCCGTTTGGAGTCTCGCAAAACCACACAAGAAATTTGATCGCAAGAAGCAAAAAAATTGACATAAATCGACTCCTTGCGGCACAAACTCACTTATCACACACAAACTAACAATCTAATCCACATACGGTCTTCTCATATGCATAGACGAAGACTTGTTGATCATGTCGACACCAAGAACGAAGAGCTTGGCACACCTATCACCAAGAACAGTCCAACCTGATATCGCAAGCTAATGATACACTGATGTAAGCGTTTTCTTGTTCAATTTCACCCAAAACTTCTAGATCATCGGATGAAACTTGTATCGTCTTCAATTTCTTAAAGAACTTTGTGTTCTAATCTCGATAGATCCAAAGGTAGTAAGTTTGGACTTGGAAACAGTTTGAACAGTCCAACTCTCCTTCGTAGGTCACAAAAACACTCCAAATCTCTTTCTTTACGTCTCAATTTATCCTAGAACACACACTTCGATCCATCCTTCACAACCATCTTAACCAGCGTGTAGCATGCATAGATTTGAACACCTTGTGCACATGCATTGGACCTACTAATCTCCCGAAACGTTCACTCAGAGGTCGTAGATACAAGCTAGCTCTTTAAGCTGCCCCCTTACGTCAATCACAGTACTTGAAGTTTTCTTAGGATTATGGTCAAGCAGCCCTCTTGCACCCTTAGTATTGTAGAAAGATCGATACTTCGAGGACACTCCAAGAAGAGAGAGAGCGAGTAGACAAGGAAGTAAAATAGGAATGAGATAGGAGAGGCTTTGCCTCTCTCTGTATATATAGTGGAGGTGAGTACAAGGGAAACCCTAATGGTGGGTTAGCCCTCTAACTAACTCTAACAACCCTAACCACTCCGGCTAATGGTAGCCGTCGATCTACTAGAGCTTGGGACTATATCAACACTCCCCTTCAAGCTCATCTCTACATCCTGTACTCCTAGACAATGTCTGAAAGCATCAAACTTATCTCTAGGCAATACCTTAGTGAAGATATCGGCAACCTGATCTCCTGTGCTCACATAACTGAGCTCAATCTCTCCTGCAAGGACCTTCTCTCTAATAAAGTGATAGTGCACTTCAATGTGCTTCGTCTTAGCATGAAAAACAGGATTACTAGCTAACTTCATGTTGCTAATGTTGTCTGTACATACAACAACAGGATCTGTACACTTCACACCAATATCAGATAGCAGACATCGAAGTCAAATCGATTCGCATGTTGCATTCGTAGCTCCTCGGTACTCTGCTTCCGTGGACAACAAAACAACTGTGGGTTGCTTCTTTGAAGCCCAGCTTATAGCAGCGCTTCCAAGTCCAAAAGCGTAACCTAACGTGGATCTCCTGTCGGCACTTCCTGCCCAATCAGCATCTGTGTAGCCATGTAACAACAATGGTCCACCGTATCGGTAGTGAAGTCCATACTGCACTGAGAACTTCACGTAGCGGAGGATCCGCTTGACAGCCTCTAAATGTGGTCTCCGTGGTGACTGCATGAACTGATTGATCAGACCGACGGCATAGCTCAAGTCTGGTCTGGTGATGGTCAAGTAGATAAGACTCCCAACCATCTGTCTATACATGCGTGGATCATCCAGCAACTCACCATCCTCTGCTCCTAGCTTTACCCCTTGCTCTAAAGGTGTAGCAATGGGTTTGCAATCAAGCATACCAAATCTCTCAAGCATACTGAGAGCATATTGTTGCTGTACAAGCCAAACATCCTTCCCATCTCTAATGAACTCCACAGCAAGGAAGTACTTGAGTTCTCTTAAGTCCATCATCTCGAACTCAGATTTCAAGTGATCCTTGATCTGGGAAATAAGCTCCTCAAAGTTACCGGTAATGATCAAGTCATCAACATAGACGGTGATCACAACAATCCGGTCTCGTATTCTCAATGAATACAAGATAGAGTCTGAACTACAAAGATGGAAACCAAGAGACTGCAAGTAAGAATTGATCTTTGCATACCATGCTCTTGGTGCCTGTTTCAGACCATAGAGAGCCTTCCGTAACTTACATACACGGGAAGGGAACTTAGGATCCTCATAACCAGGAGGTTGCTGCATGTAGACCTCCTCCTCAAGATCATCGTTGAAGAAGGCGTTCTTGAAGTCCATCTGGTGCATCTTCCAATCTTTCTGAGTTGCAACTGCAACTGCTGTTCGAATAGTCACCATCTTCACAACAGGAGCAAAGGTCTCCTCAAAATCGACTCCATGTCGTTGTGCGTAGCCCTTAGCTACCAATCTGACCTTGTACCGACACACGGTACCATCCGAGTTGCGTTTGACCTTGAAGACCCACCTGCAACCAATCGCTTTCTTACCCTGAGGTAAGTCTACCAACTCCCAAGTCTGTTGGTGATGAAGTGCAGCAAGTTCAGCTTCCATAGCACTTACCCATTGGGCCTTGTGCATTGCCTCCTCAAACGAACTCGGTTCCTGTTCCTGAAGAACATTGGCCATATATGCATGGTGCGCAGCAAGAAAACCTTCATGCATATACCGACTCACTGGATGTTTTGCCCGCTCAGATCTGCGAGAGGTAATCGGTGCACTAGTCACCTCCCCTTGCAATTGATCTGACGTAGACGTCAAGGTCTGGGACAAAGTATCCAGTGGATGTGGAAGATCCACATATCTGGATGAGTCAAACATACGCTGCAATAGCACACGCTCATCCTGTGTAGAAACTACACTAGTTCCACTAGGCTGTGTTACGTGGACTCCAGCGTTAACAACAGCTCTATGTGCAACAGACTCTGATCTGGAATCAGTGACTTCTCCAGATCCTCCACTCAACGTACTTCTCTGAGGTACTACAGTGGATTGACTCCTTGGTTCTACAGTAGGTACAGGGATGGCTACGACAGGTGTTGGTGCAAACCAAGACTGTAGCTCATCAAAAACGACATCTCTACTGATATAGAACTGCTTGGACGAAGGATTGTAGCACCTATATCCTTTCGTATCAGAAGCATAACCAAGGAAGATACATCTATCTGCTTTCGGATCTAGTTTCTTACGTCTTTCATCAAGTATGTGCACATAACAGATACATCCGAAAACTTTAAGGAAAGAGTAATCAAGCTTACTGCCTGTGAAGACCTCCATCGGTGTCTTGCTGTGGACTGCCGCTGTAGACGTCCGGTTCATCAGGTACACCGCACATGAAATAGCTTCTGCCCAGTAAGGTCTAGGCATGGTCTTCTCATTCAACATCGCACGAGCAGTTTCTGCATGTGCCGATTCTTGCGCTCCGCAACTCCGTTCTGCTGCGGACTGTAACTACAGGTCTTCTGACGTCGAATGCCATGCTCACGCAGATATGCATCGAACTCTCCAGAAAGAAACTCGCCTCCTCCATCAGATCTCAGACAGAGGATAGATGCTCCAAACTGTTTCTCCACCAACTTGCGGAAAGTCTGAAATGCTGACAGTACTTCGGCAGAGGACTTGTTTCTCAACAAACAGATCCAAGTATAACGCGAATGATCATTAATGAACGACACGAAGTATTGAAAACCGGTCATACTTGACTGAGAAGCAGTCCATACATCAGTGTGGACAAGCTCCAGAAGCTTGTTCGCTCTACTACCTGATCCCTTAAAGGGCTGTCTAGCTTGCTTGCCGAATTGACATGCTGCACAGACTCCAGTGGGCTCACTGGATTTGAATTTGGGCAGACTTGTAACCAGGTCAGAACTCGGAAGGCTTTTCAGCCTCTGAAAGTTCATGTGCCCAATTCGCTTGTGCCAAATGTCAATGTCAGACACTACTAGACCACTCTGTCCATACATGGCAGCCTGTAACTTAGGCGCAGATGCATCTAGTTTAAACAGCCTACCACTCTTGATACCTCGAGCTATGACAGTGCTATTCGAATCTTCAATAAAGCATCCATCTTTATTGAAGCGCACTTGTAGACCCTGCTCTATCAACTGTCCTACAGATAGCAGGTTTCTAGTCAATGTGGGTACATGTAAGACATTCCGTATACCAGTAAACGTTGAAGCAGGAATGTCAAGTGGAATGTTACCCTTGTGTTGGATCTTGTGCTTGGTGTCATCTCCTGTCACCATAAACTATGGAGTCTCCATAGGCTCGAGTGAACTAAACCACTCCCGATGAGGAGTCATGTGACTGGTGGCGCCGGAGTCAATCACCCAGTCTGTCTGCGACTCGAAAGCCGCATAACTCTGATGCGTAGTAATAAACAACTGCTCCGAATAGACATGCTCAGTGACTGCATAGCCTTGCTGGTTGCTGTTACCTTGTTGGGGGTTGTTGTCGTGTTGCTGTCTTTGATCGTTCTGCTTCTTGTAGCACTGATTCGCATTGTGACCTTGCTTCTTGCAGTAATTGCAAGAACCAGGCGCTCTTCTTTGATTGTTGTTGGAACCAGATTGCTGCTGGTTCTGCTGCTGCGATTGCTGTTGCTGTCCGTGACCCCGTCCACGTCCAGCACCTTTGCCACGACCCCTACCTCGAGACCTCCGGAACCTGCAAAATAGACAGATTCTTGCTGACCCGTCGAAGTAGAACTCCCCAGTAGGCGCACCTCCTCTCCTAACATCATAGGAACAAGCTCATCAAACCGCGGAAGAGGTTCTCTGGTCGAAATCGATGTTATGAACTGTTTGTACTCTGCAGGCAGTCCCTGCAATGTGGCTCCGATCAAGACAGTGGGATCAATCTCGACTTTAACAGAAGATAGCTGATCCGCGAGCTGCTTGACATGGTTCACGTAGTCGTTAATGCACATCGACCCCTTCTTCACGGTGTTGAACTGCTGCAGTAATTGCAGCTTCCGCGCCTATGTTCTGGATTGAAACAGACGCACGAGTGCATCCCAAGCTTTCTTGGGTGTATCGCAATCCTGAATGTGACTGATCATCGATGCTGAGACTATCAGCGCGATGTAGTGAATAGCTTGATATGAGCGCTTCTTCCACTCCTTGAATTTCGGGTCAGAATTGGCACTTCAGGCGCTTTCTTCTCCTCAGTGATAATATCCCATAGATCTTGTCCCTGCAGGAAAGTCTTCATCCGGAACTTCCACACTTGGTAGTTGTCCTTGTCGAGCTTCTCTCCAGTGATCAAAGACACAGACTCCGCCATAGCTGCAATGTCGAAATTGCGTTGCTTTGTACGCGGAAAACCTCACAGATCCTTCACGAAACTCGTCTCTCCACACCGCGCGATCAAGAGTAGTCACAAGTCACAAGAAATCGACTCCACGAACTCCTCCTGCAGCGAGAATGAGAAAGAAACTGTCCGCAAACTGTAGGTGTACAAAAACACGACGGAAACGTCGATAGAGCACACCAAGAAAGGTGGAAAGTAGACCAAACGAGGTCAGAAATGGATGTGCGACCCCTCAAAATTTTTCAAATTTTTCAAACCCACCCATATTCAGAACAGAATTTGTTTTAGGGTCACCTAAAACTTTCGTCTTGGTCGAAAAAGATCCGATTGAAAAATTGCCGCTGGAAACCTCCAAATCGACTGAAACTTGGCCCAGTACACAATTCGCACCTTCTGAACAAGACAGCCTTAGAAGGACTGGTCGACAGATTTCTGCGAGAAAAAATCGTCTAGGCCTCCGAAATCGCGTTCAAAGTTTCTGGTGACGAAAGAAACGGTTTCGTCTCATCCGAACGCATCAGTAGGATAGTGCTCGACATCAGGCACAACTCCGGCTGCTCTCTCCTGTACTCCAAACTCCACCTTGCCCATCAGCAAGGGACACACACTCTCACCAGCTCTGATACCATGTAGAAAGATCGATACTTAGAGGACACTCCAAGAAGAGAGAGAGCAAGTAGACAAGGAAGTAAAATAGGAATGAGATAGGAGAGACTTTGTCTCTCTCTGTATATATAGTGGAGGTGAGTACAAGCGAAACCCTAATGGTGGGTTAGCCCTCTAACTAACTCTAACAACCCTAACCTTCCGGCTAATGATAGCCGTCGATCTACTAGAGCTTGGGACTATATCAACAAGTATAGCGTCAGGAATCAGAAATATCTTGATTTTCCCGTCTTTGGAACCTCATAACTTCATCATTAAGCGCCCAAATGAAACAAATGAAGTACCTTGGGAACCTAACAACGAGCTATACAACTTGGTGCAATGAAAGTAGAGATCCAAAATAGATAAAAAAAATTGTTATTTTTCTCCATGGACGTCTTTGGAGCGAAAATATAAGACCTCAAAATATGATTTGCAAGTAGGAGCTAGTCCACTATGCGATAATATGCGAATTAAAAAAGTATTTTATTACTTCTGTTTTATTTGAGAAAGATATAATTTTAAACATCTTATTTTAAAAACAAAAAGAAATATCTCAAAAGAATTCACTGTTCTGTATAAAAACTACTCTATTTTTATTTTAAAACTCATCTACAGATTTAAAATAACATATGGAAGTTGAAAGATTGTCTTAGTTCATAGATGAGGCTTCTAAGTCTAGAAGAGGCTCCAAAGGTGATCAAGCTTTCACGGTATGATATGCGATTGCTTGAAGTATTCGCGTTGATAATGCAACAACAGCAAGCCATTGAATGAAAAGAGGCAATGGCTACCAAAGTCTTGCAAGCTGTTGTGGTTTGCTAAATCGATTTGACGAGAAAAACATCTCCAAGTACTTGAAGTACTATTCTCTAGAGATGGTGTTCAGTAAGGTATCAAAGAGAGAGATGATCAATACATTTTAGTTTGTTGTCGTATCAGAGTTACGAGAGCATTGAAGAAGATCATCTGACCTCATGGTGCTACATGAGAAGAATTTACTCTTCAACTAAAAGAAGACTATTCTTTAGAGGATGTAGATCTAGTGACTAAGAAGTCATTCATGGAATGGATAAACAAACCCAATAAAAGACTTGTTGTCACAGAGCTATATTGAGAGTTTGAGAGATAATTCGTTCTGTTATCTCGGGTAGAGAAGCTCACATTGGAGAATGACAAGATGGAGTTTTTCCGCAAGCAGCTAACAGTGAACTACAGAGAGAGTTGGATGAAGGTTCTGAAACAGCGGGTGTACTTACCAAGCGAGAGTATCGGAGAGAGAAGGTGGTGGTAAGACAAGAAGTGAGGTCACCGCCGATCATACTACCTCGTAGGCAACTGATAGTACCTAATGTACAAGCACCTATTGTACAAGTGCTTCTTGTTTCGCTTCCTACTGTTCTTATCCTTATAGTTGCACCACAAAAAGATGCAATAGAGGAGTTGGTAAAAGAGATGAGAGATTTGCAGATTAAGCTAGCAAGGCTAGAGAAGAAGGGAGGAGCACCTGAAAACAAATCCGTTCCAAGGTAAGGATATGTGCAAAGATGGATTTGGTGTGATAGCATTACATCATGAAAAGGAGTGCGGAGATTTTGCTGACATCTTACGACAAGGAGTGATTTATTGAAAAGAGAAGAAGATTGTCTTGGAAGACACAAGTGAGATCCTCAAAACTAACTTTAGAAAAAGAGTAATGAGGCAAGTTCTAGAGGATTATCTTTCACAGCATGCTGTGACATCAGTAGAGGCTGCTACCTATGAGACTGAGGTGATAAAAATAGAGATAGAACTTTTAAGAAGAAGATAGAGGCGAGTGAAATATAGAGTCATTTCGTGATCACAATAGAGAAAGAGAAAACGACAAGGGATGAGTTTCTCAAGGTGACCAAGGCAATCAAAGGTGGTACTGGATGGAGTGATCCAGTAGATATGATGTCTATACATGCTTACTTGGCTAAGAACAACATAAAGTTCTCATGGACGAGAAGCGTATGAGAGATAATGTTGATCTTAGTGAGGAGAGAAGTACTCCTAGGAGGCTATTACAAGGAGAGAAATCTCGGCAAGATACTACACTAGTGCAAGAAGAGACTATGGAAGAAGTCTCACAATCTACCCCAAAGAGATCAGAAATTAGTACGAAAGATAAACCTTCTACTTACAAGCTGCACTTGGATATTGAAGTAGCTATAGATTTGATGGGAGTGTTAGAAGAGAGAGTACTCAATGCGAAGATTGAGTTTACTCTACGAGAGATCCTGGTTGAGCACTTTTACGTAGTTATACAAAGAATCTTTAACATGCTTAGGGATTTTATGATTTCTTCTAGTCTTATTGATTTCTAGTGTTTCCTTGGGTGTTACAAGTCATCTAGTGAAAACGTTGAGTGGAGAAAACACAAAATTACAACTTTTTTTGCTCTCATCTGTTTATTTTTGGACCAATGGTGTTCTAGTTGTTCTCCATGACATTTTCTATGATTTCAAGAAGTTTCTAGTGGCATTTGAGAGAAAAAGAGAATGGTTGGAAAGCTCCTCGACCGAGGTTACAATCTAGGTTGAAGAATGGACTATTTCATGGAGGATTGAGAGCGGAATGATAGAAAAGTTGTGATTGGATTAGAGAGCTGATGCTATCATATCAGACTTTGTGTAAAGGTTGTTCAAGAAAATGAGAGGTTCCTAGATGTGGAGATATCGTGTGCTGAACAGAGACAAGAAAGAGAGAAACAATTATGAGAATAAGCTCCGCAAGATATATCAACTCTCACTTTATATACACTCTCGTTTCTTTTTCTCTAAGAACACAGAACTGAGAAACAGTTTTGAGTGGTCTATAATATGCATCCATCCTCCTAAAACAAGTCTTTGAATCTCAACCTAGACCTAAAAATATCGAAATGCAACTCAAAGCAACAAACATCTCTTTGCTAACAAAAAGCTTTGCACCAGTATCGCACGATTCAAACCCAGATCCAAACAACAGCCATATACAAACCTTTAGCTAAAATTAGCTACCACAAGCCGGACATAACCAAGTAGAAGTCTACGAATCCAAAAAGTTGAAAATCTTAGCTAAGAAATCAATGAAGACATATATGAGAATTTTCTCTTTTTTCCAACTTAACTCTATTTGCTCCAAGAACTCTTAGATCCGACTCTTGATAGCTAAGATATCTCTGATTTTTAGTCGCAAGTGACCGAACCTCCAAAAAACTCCTCCTTGCGACTTAATCTCACGTCCATTCGCAAAACGGACCGCTTGATCAGAGATTCATCTTCTCTGACAAATAGATCGACTACCTTGAACCCAATGAGACTCCAAACAAACCGTTTGGAGTTCTCCTTGTAAAACCACACAAGAAATTTGTTTCCAATAAGTGAAAAAGTGATGTAATAGTTCCTTTGCATCTCAACTTCACTCACCACGCACAATCTGGTCTATTACATACGATATTCTCTTATGCATAGATAAGGACTCCCTAATCACGTAGGCATCAAAGACGAAGAGCTTGGCTCACCCATCGTGAAGAACAACCCAAGTTCAGGTCGCAGATAAACAAAAATATGACGTAAACGTCTCCATGTGAGTCAATTTCTCTCGTATCTCCCAATTCGCTTTATGAAACTTCATATTATCTTCAATTTCTTGAAGAACTCTGTGCTTTTATCTAGACGGATCCAAGGACAACAAGTTTGGACTCTAGAATGGCTTGAACGATCCAACTCTCTTTCGTAGGTCACTGAAGCACTCCAAATCTCCTTCCTTACGTCCCAATTTCTTCAAGAACACACCTCACTATCTGCCTCTTCATGAACCATCTTCACCAATACATAGCCTGCAGAGATCTGACATGCATGACACCTCGTGTGCATGCGTGAGACCCCTCAATACTCTGAAACATCCGTCGACAATCGCAGATACAAACTACCTCCTTAAGCTACCTCCTTATGTGAGTTCACAACACATGAAGTTTTCCCAAATAATGATCAAGCAGCTCCCTTGCACCCTTAGCACCAAAAACCACAAATATCCAATCAGTATCGGTAAGCTAGGGCCTAGCTTGATCTTTCGAACCTCATGGCTTTATCGTTACGCGTCAATTTAGAATATGAAGTGCACAAGGGAAGCTAACAACAAGCTCTACCACTTGGTGCAATGAAAGTGAGATCCGAAAGTTATAAAAAAAGTCCATTTTTAATCTTATGAGCGTCTTTGGAATGATAATGCAAAGCAACAAATTTAGATTGTCAGGTAAGAGTTGATCCACGACACGACATCCACCTCTTCTAAATTTATGCATCCTCTAGTATGCACCAGAGATACCAACCAAGGAGTGGATCGACATCCTCCCTCTCATCTTAGTCAACCTTATCCTCAAGTTTACAACTTGATCGTCATCTTGAAGTTGCAACCTTGTCCTCCTTTTCTCTATATCTATTGTCTTCTTTTCTCTTCTCTAGTCTTCATCCATTTGCTTGTCTTGAGTCACTTTCTCTAAATCTATACATTTTTCAATATGCGTTCGAAGACATAGAAAGAGTAAACCATCATACTTTAGAAACGCTTCCCATCCATCCAGTTGAATCTCACTGTCAAGGTTTGTGACCTTAATGTCGTAGTAGACATCCGCCTTCATCTCAATCATCACCATGTATCCTGATTGTAACCCTCAACCTCAAACCAATACATACCATCGTACATATCTTTCTCTTAAAGCTCAACCGCTTCATGAACAATCTCTCAATTTCTTGTCAATTCTTCTTTTTCCTCCCCATCCTCCAAAAGTAGTTCCAACTGCTCTTGCCATGTCGTATTCGCAACTTGAAGGAATAGCTCCGTCTTGTAGGTCTGCAAGGTCAGCTTCTCCACCCAAGATAATTAAGAGTACTGTCTCTCGAACTCTCTTAACAACTCTGTATGATGAAAACTTTTGCTAAGTCGGTGAATCCATCCCCAAATGAGTTCGTGGTTACTCAATCTGGATTTCTCCTCAGATCTGCTAGTCTCGTCCATAGTCATAGCTCGTCCTTTCTTCTCATGATCCCTCAACATCTACATATTCATCAACCCTTGTCTTGAACATCCTCTCGAACAACCAATCCAATCTCTGTTCTCGATCATGATTTTTGGATTTGTCTCTCAAGTTCCAACACACAAGAAGTCTCCACCTTGGACGTTCGAGACATTCGAGGAAAAAAAGACAAAACTTAGATATTGTGAACTGACATAAGGGGACAGCTTAAGGGGTTAGCTTGTATATGTGATCTATCGACGGGCAGTTTGAAAGATTGAGAGGTCTAACGCAAGCGCGCAAGGCGTCATTGGGTTCAGATCTATGCAAGATACGCACTAGTTAAGAAGGTTATTGAAGAGGTGGATCATAATGTGTATTCAAGAAGAATTGGGACGTAGAGAAGGAGATTTGGAGCGCTTCACTGACATGTGAAGGAGAGTTGGATCGTTCTAGGGTCCAAACTTGCTATCCTTGGATCCATCAAGACCAGAACATCGAGTTATTCAAGAAATTCAAGACGGTACAAAGTTTCATCAGACGATCTGGAGTTCTGGGTTAAATTGACTCACACGGAAGCATCAACGTCAGTTTTTTGTTCTCCTACGACTTGAGATTGGACTATTCTTGGCGACCGTGAGCAAAGCTCTTCATTTTTTGTGTCGACAAAATCAAGGAGTCTTCACCTACACATAAGAGAAGACAATATGTGGATTAGATTGTTGATTTTGGTGTGGTGAGCAAGTTTGACCCGCATGGAGTCGGTTTGCATCAATTTTTTTGCTTCTTGTGACCAAATTTCTTGCATGATTTTGCGAGAAAAACTCCAAATGGTTTGTTTGGAGTCTCGTCGAGATCAAGATACCCATGTCTATCTATCAGGAAAGATGGATCATATATCAAACGATTTGTTTGGACGGTGTGCATGGATTTCGATCACAAGGAAGAGGTTTTAAGATATCGGTCATCTATGACCGAAAATTGTTCATATCTTAGGTGTTGGATGTCGGATCTGAAGGTTCTTGGAGCCAACAAAGTCAAGAAGGAAGACCCTATAGACATCTAAAGACCTTTGGCGTCTTCTTCGGTTCTTACGCTACGATTTTTAATCTTTTGGATTCGTTAGAGTTTTAGTTAGTTATGTACAACTTGTGGTAGCTAGTTTTAGCTAAGGGCTTGTACATGGGTGTTGTTTGGATCTGGGTTTGGATCGTGCGATATTGATGCAAAGCTTTTGTTAGCAAAGGAGTGTTTTCTTTATTTTGAGCTACGCTTTGGTAGTTTTAGGTCTAGGTTGAGATTCAAAGACTTGTTTTAGGAGGTTGGGTGCATATTATAGACCACCCAGGTCTATTTCTCAGTTTTGTATTCTTGGGGAAAAGGAATGAGAGTGTATATAGAGTAGGAGTTGGTATATCTTGTAAAATTTGTTCTCGTGGTTGTTTTCCTCTTTCTTGTCTCTGTTCAGCACATGATATCTCCAAGTCTATGAATCTCACATTTTCCTAGACAACCTTCACATAGAATTCGATATGATAACGTGTACATATGTTTTTGTTCATCATGCAATACATGAAACACATTCGCATCTTTTATCTTTCGCATATATATTTTCTCGTAGATATGAGTATCTCTCGACACTAATACTATTCTAAAATATCATTGTACATTATGTTAAGATGTAAAATCCATCGCACACGCTCATGAAGATAAACCTTAACCTTAAATTGCGATAGATTATGCATCCAAATGTGCGAAACAAATATTATCATAGACTTACGATGCATATAACATAACACTTGTGATGCGCATAACATCACTTGTGATTCTAAACGTACCACACTTGTGATAGATATAGAATCACACTATCTTAACCTTAACTTTAAACTTATGATGCATATAACTTCACAATTTTGATGTTATTTGCATCGCAAAACCTAGAATAATATTTTTTTGTCTCAATTTTACAATGAGAAATCTATCATGATTGCAATGCTGTATATATCAAAACTTTTGATTCATATACTATCGTAAAATGTATGATGAAGTCCGCATTGCATGTTAGAATCGCACTTATGATTCAGTAAGCATCGCAAACTTGACTCTACATGCGTCGCAAAAGTGATAGATGTAGCACAATTATGATGTTATAAATCCAAATGTGATGCTATATGCATCACAAAATCGAAATTTTAAGTGACTATATCATCAAGTTTGTGATGCATTTTTGATGCATTTGCATCAGCATTGCGATGTGTCAGATGCAATATTTTAAAAGAACACTTTTTCTTTGTTTTTTGCGATGCGGAATGCACCGCAAAGTGCCCTTTATGTAGTAGTGATGTATAAAAGAAAACATAAAAGTGTAAATACGTTGGATTTTTTAGTCAAAAGTGTTTGTGCTCGTGGATTGTTGATTGTCTTTCCAATGTACAATATCACATCTAGATACCCTACGAATTCCCAGGTATATCTTTCGTGCATAACAATACGACAACGGCATATGAGTGATGACATGACATGTGCTTACATGTTAAAATCTGGCAAAGGAGACTTGCAAGTAAACTTCATCAGAAGTAGTAGATGCTTATATGCAAAGCTATTGATGTAGACCAAAATTATCAACACAACGATAGAATGGTAAGTGTCAATGCTCACATGATAACATGCATGGCTATCACATGGTATTTTATAGACAATAGGTGGATGGCAAGTGGGCAACTGAACCGGGTATAAAAGCTTGACGTTCAACTTCACAAGGGATTGTTTTTTAGTCTAGAGTCATCAACTTGCCAAGATATACGGTGAACTTCTTAGAACACTTAGGCTAGGATTGTGTCTCCAACATCAATTCTGATGTCAGAGTTGAGAAAAGATATGAACTTTGATTTAGAAATCAAGGTTGCACTAGGGTTGGATGGGAGCTCTAACTTCAAACAACCATAACATATTGCTCGAGGTTCAATTTGTTTTTTGTTTTTTATCCATCTTTTAGTATTGTTGGAGCGTGGTCAGCGAGGACATTCCAATGCTGTACAAAGCATTATTTTTGGATTGATATTCTAGAGTTGTGCATATGTCAAGTATCATCTTTGGAGTCAAAGAAAACACTACTTAGTTGGATATTTGTCTTAATGTCCTCAAGTTTGATTCTAAAAGTGAGGTTTATGATGTGTGTTCTAACTCTAAACCTAAAACTTAAACTAAATCTTAACAAAGTTCCGGATGTGTGATCTAGAACTTAAATTCTGAAATCTAGTTTCTAGATTGCTTTTTGGGAGAAGTTGAACTTTGACCGCACATAACTTTTGTTGTTAATGTTTACTTTGCAAGATTTGCACATATGTAACACCTCAAGGTTTCTCTTTTACATCATTTTTGTATAAAAGAATCAATCCTCCAAAGGGTTAAGGACATGATAGTGCAAATCTAAGTTAATACTTGGCAAAATGACGAAACAATGTCCGCAATGCTTTTTTTCCTTAGTTTCTCTTACAAAACTCACGAAAACAACAAGCTCTCAACAAGCTCAGAGGTCGTCCATTCGACAATGCCTTCTAGAAGTAATCTTACAGCGTCGACCTCCCAATGACATCATCTTAACACAAATCCCATGCAACTCTCACTATACATAATGTACGCATGTTAGCTTGGCCTCCAAAGACATCTCTCCCAAGAAGATATCTATGAACGGCCCTATGTTGGATATAGAATAACACTATGCACGACGTCAGCCTCCTGCCACATGGTCATGGTATAACCTAACATATAGTCTAGACAGCCATAGTAGTTAGTAAACTGGAAGAACAACCCTCTCCTCACTTGTTAGGTTCTTTCTCTTCTTACGTCTACTTGGTCCATACGTCCACATCTAGACGTTAGGGACGCTTTCCTATGATGAAAGAACTCGGTAGCTTAGTTCCTTACTTCTTGAGACAGTCATCGAGATCCTCCGACCGTGTATCCTAGTGAGACTTTGATAAAGTAATGAAAAATAAAAGTTATATTGTCCCGTGTATGATAGTCCTTCCGACTGCCTTCTTGCCTCCTTAGACATTTCTCCAGTAGCCAGCCAAAGTGTTACTGAGGTCACTCTCTTTGACTGCATGTACAATCTTTGATATGACCTCCAGATAATTAACTTTCAGAAGACAGAAGTTGTACACCTCATCTTTCTCTTCGAGTCCTTAATGTGCAAGAGAACCAACGTCTGAGCTTGCAAACTTATCTAAGAGACATAAGTGTCTCAACATCTAGCTCATCCACAACAGAAGTCACACACAATCATATTCCTGCCAAGCCTTACTTCTCTTAACCACTGCATATACAAGGACAAGTCGAAGACACAAACCTACCTTTGAGGCAAAGAAAACAATTACCAAGGTGTGGTAAGAACAATAGAGGTGGAAGGTTTCTTCTAAATAAGATACCTTATGTGTCTATTTCTTAAAGTGATGGTTCTTAGCCACCAGCTATTACAACAATAAAACACTCTTAGGTTGCTATAACACTAAGGTTAGCCCAAACACACCTATACACATACAAGGTACAAGATGAATATCCAATGTTTATACCCTCACACAAAGCCAAACAATCAAACCTCTCAACACACAAGCTTGAGAAGACGGCATTGTCTATAGACATCCAAGTCTAAATGCAGCAAACAATCACCACTTGTCTAAGTAAAATATGCTTAATTGGTTCACCTCTAACTAAAGATACCCCACATATGTGCACACAACTGAGTCTAACAGTAACAAGCTTGAAGAGACGAAGACGTCAAAATCTAAAGACATGCACATGGCACCAGGTGACCCAAGTACTAACTTTGGAGGTTGATCTTGTATAGAAATGCTCTAATCTTCTAAAGCATGTGAGCTCTTTGGCAGATGCAAAACTACTATACTGAGCAATAGACCTATCCTTACTAGCTGCAGGAATTAGCTACCTAATCTCCTCTCTCCTCTTGGTGGAGGGAGGGAGAGGGGATAAGGATGACTGGTACCTCTCAAGGAGTGACTGGTGCGTCCCTACTCTATCTACCATCTGGTGGGCAAAGGATTGTACAACCATTATTTCAGACATTGCCGTCTCTCTATCTCCAATAACATACTATCTTCATCCTGAATATATCTTTCATAACCTCATAACCATCACTTTCTCCACTTGACTTAGGGATTCAGTATAAGCACTAATACAGATATATGTTATCCATGTCGTTGGTTGTCAATTGGGTGTCAGTGTCCAAATGACATAATTATCTCCAGATGTTGGCCAAATATCTCATGATCATTTTGGTATAGTTGTTTCCCTCTGTCATCCATAGGAGGTTGGATGTCATCATCAAGCATCCGTCTTTTGATGTAGACGTCATCTTTTTCTCTTCAGACGTTGGACCCCACCATCCATATCGTCACTCCGTCTATTAGACAATAGAGATCATGGTCTAATGCCCACATCTTGATATAGATGTATTTATCTCTCGTCTTCTAATGCATCTGTCTATTGCATTCAAAGGATGCTTAGTCTCTCAAATGCTCCAACATTTCTAAATAGATATCTATTTCTTTAGTTATTAAAATATTTCTAGATATTATCCAAAAGAATCTAATAAGTTCATCTTTAGTTCTCCTCCCCATATCAATATTGTAAATGTCAATAAGTAATAAAAAAGAGTGATAAAAAAGAGAGTCTTGAAACATATGATCATCACAATATCACTAAGAAAGACTTTTGATGCGTTTGGATCTATAACATGGAAGCTACGGATTGTTGAGTTCAAGAGGCAGAACAGATTTTGGAGTTCTAACTTCATTTTCTTAATCAAGGTTAGAAGGTTACAATGGTTCCAACTACGTCTATATGGATTTAAATTTTCATTGCACGTAACTTCTAACGTGAATGTCTACTTGAGAAGATTTGCATATCACTGGCAATGACTTATATGCGAGTGGAGCTATAACAAAGGAGTTATAGAATTTTGAGTTCTAGATATGAAAGATAGGTTTTGGAGTTCTAACGTCAGTTTGAAATTCACTATCGTGTTGTGGATCGGCTAGGATGAGAAACTAATGTTTAGATAATTCTGTGCAACTACCTTAAATACAAACTGGACATCACCATCATTGTCAAATTGTTTCATAGATCAAAATCAATTCTTGGATCACAGCAGATCGAACTATCGAGAAGACTTTAGGAGGGAATGAAGATTTAAGATTTATGATCTCGTGGTGATGATGTGGCATTAAGAAGGCTGATGTGGTAGACTGATGATGAGTCAGAAGACTGGTGTGGCATTTGGATGATGTGTTAATTTTGGAATGGTTGTGATGTGGATGTGGTGCTCGTGCAAATGTTGACTATACATTGGGACAAAGTGACAAACGACATGTTCGACATGTGATGGGTAGTGTTGGACAAGTGGATGTGTCAGCTGTTACTTGCAAGGGGGCAACTTGGGACTTATCAGAGGATCTCGCGAGTTCTCATTAGGAGGTTATCGGACTGACGTTGGGAGGATGTTGAATCTTTGTCAGAATTTTTGCAGATTGTTTTACGTTGTTGTCATAGCATCAACCATATGAGTTTCTGCCTAGGGTAGAAGAATTGTACAAAGGCTCATATACTTGACTAGTTAGGAGGTAAAAAAATATACGAGGGTGTGCATATCTAGGTGGATGAAAGATATTTTGACTTTAAGATTCAAGATTTGAAAGAAGAAATGGTGCAAGAGAGCTCACAAACTTTTGTAGTTTGGATATGGGTCGGGATACTTAGAAGGCTGTAGTTCTGTCTACAGAACTTTGTTTGAAGAGTGCTTGTTATCTTCAAATAGATCTTCTCAAGGGATTTCTAATGAGATCAAAATCATTAGATTTCAACCTTATTGAGAGAGCAACGATTGTTTGAATTTCCAGGAGTACTTTTGCACTTGAATACAAAAGTGCGTCAGATCTTGTGCACTTTTTTCTTAGAAGAGTTTTTTAGCTATTCTGACTGTAACTTCGTGTAGAGAGGTCGGTTTGAGACGTGTGAGGTAACTTCGAGAAGCTATTTCTGAGTAATTTCTACTGGTGTTGATAGATTCAGGGTTTGGAAAAGAGGATGGGAACGTTTCTGACATGAAAACTCAAAAAATTGGGTGGCTGTAACTTCGCTAGAAAATTTTGGTTTGGGTGGTTTTGGTATTATTGGATAGAGGGTTTGGGAGTTACACATGGGTTTACAGAGTTGAAGGTTTGTATACTTGTGAATATTTCATTGATTTCCAAAGTCTCTTTTGTAAATGTGTATATATCAGATCTTATAAATTGGATTAAGGAGAATTATTGATTCACTTGGCTCATGCGTTATTGTTAATTTTTTGCTCGTATTACATCTTTTACAACTAGATATCCACGTATTTCCAAACACGTCTTTCACGTAAAACAATATGATACGTCTGAAAAGTAGAGCGAAGTCCTACCTTGAGTAAAGGTTTAAGGAGAAGGATGCAAGAACTCATCAAGCCAAACAAGAAAAAAAGGACCCAAAGTGCAAGCACCCAACACCTAGAACGCGAAGAGAAAATTGGAACTAAACCTTGTAATCCCTAGCTCTAGAGTCATCAATCATTCCTAAAAGATCAAACACATGTAAATCAAAAGTCTTGCTTACAAATGGTGCACAAGAGGTGACATCACCTACTGCAGTTTGCTTCTTGTGTGCAGTGCTAGGTAAAACTCTCTAAAGATTTGCAAATTGAGGTTGAAGGGTTACTTTGGTTCCAACTACTTTTACATGTTTAGGGTTTAAACTTTGATCTCAAAGTAGAGGTTTTGAGTGTAATTTGGTGGATTAAAAACTGGAAAATAAAAAGCAAAAGCAAAAGACAGATTTTCTTATAAGGTTATTTCTAACATATTTAATTTCTGAGAAGAAAGTCGAGTTTTGAAATCTTAACTTTGATTATGAAATCGAGATTTGTGGTGAAAGGGTCAAATCTAATCCTGGATTTTGAAATCAAGATTACATAAGTACATGGAAAAAAGACATAAACTTTGATTGCGTGTAACTTTGGTTAAAAGAGTCAATTTTGAATAATATGAATATCATTAGAAAAATAATTTTAAGGCATGCGGATGAAATTATTAATAAACATTAGATTTGGAACTAAGTGGAAAAAACAGCAAGCGTCCGAAATTCGGATATACCTTTAAGATGTGGAGAAATCAAAGTTTAAAAAGCGACACTTGAGGTTGTCTTCTTCTCAACACACTATTGCATTACCTTTCATAACCATGAGCTTTGTTGACATTTCTTAATTTTCAGGTTGTTTATTCGCTTGGAGGTTCCGTCGAGATACCGTTGCAGTTTTTCATAAACACTTTAATTACAGTCAACAAATGAGACAGAGATGCATATCAGAACATAAATCATAGCTAGGACTTACCATGATATCATATGATAAATCATGGCGGATGCACCAGTATAACAAATCTCAGATTTTCCTCCGGTGCTTGAGAGTGTGCTCCGGCATTCAGACTGCTCAAGTTTTCATGACATCTAAGGATAACGCCTGGAACGGATAATTGCTTGAACGGCCACTTCTTTTGCTCATTTCGCTTGAACGAGGCAGAAGTTACTTGATCGGACTTTTGAAGACAACAGAGAGTTTTCCTATAATAAATCCTTGTCAGTCCACGACTGATACTTCGACACCATCCATCTGGACTCAGCACAGGTAAAAGAAAACTCGACGTTTACATGAATTAGACTCTCATACGTTCATACGTATGAACGCGTGATATCTCTTCACAAGAATTGGCTTGATCACACCCCCAATACGATCGCTGCGCTTGATCACACCCCTCTTAACGTTTGGTTGCTTGATCACACCCCCAACCTCCCATCGTCCGTCATGCCGGTCGACCGCGCCATGTAGATCAAGCCGTTATGCCAGGTCATAACGACAGTTCGACGTGGAGCGTGCGCCATGTCATATTGACAGTCTGACGTGGTGAAATTGCCACGTCACAGTTGGGTAGTCTGACGTGTAGTGTAAACAAACGATTTGTATGACGTGGAGCATGGACGAGCTGTTTACTTTGAGCGGAAATGAGCGGGAAAGACCGGCAATGCGAGAATGGCGCCAGTATCGTCCGGCCAGTCTCACAGTAACGCACGAGATGCATTTACAGATTTTCTGCACTCAAAATGCGAGGTGATGCGAGATCGAAGAGACGAGGGTGATGTGAGATCGAGGAGACTGGGGTGAAAAGTTACGAGCGAAGGCGAAGGCAAAGACAATTGTTGTTACCGTTAGACGTGTTGATTACAGAGTGTACACAGCCGTGTGTAAGCTTTCCGTGCGCTGAGCTGAGTAGTTTATAGAAACGATGTGTTCACTTGCAGAATTCGAAAAATGTATCGGCAATGTCTCTTCTCAGTGGGTTTCAGCTTCCATTCAACGAATAATCAAGAACAAGCTGTCTGGTTCTGTCTCTTATGTTGCCTGCAACTTCTCGGGGTGTTATAAGCGTGTAAATGAAGCAAGCATGACAACGAGCTCAACTAGGAAGGTTTTGTATTTCAGTCATACGCAGCCGGGATGAAAGACGTGGCACCCATGTGGTCAAAGAGGAAGCAAGAGACAATATCGATTTCATCTAGGATTGATTGATCACAGTGTGAAGGACCGTGCAGAAACCGCATTACCAATAGTAATTGTGTGGACTGTTGGAGAGAAACTATTGGGCATGACAGCAGAGGAGTTCGAGACACTAACAGTAGAAAAGCAAGATGAAATATTGAACACTGTGTGCTCAGGGAAGTGGCGTTTTAAAATTGGATTGAATGCATAGCAGAATCGCTATACAGTGTTTGATGTGGAGCTTGAGATGGAGCAACCGGATGAATTTCAAGATGCTGTGGAAGATCTTGCGAATGCAATGGATTGTTGTACTTTTTATCCATCTGTGATGGAAGATCCTAAGTGCATATCGAAGAAAGATACTAAGTGCATATCCGAGAACGTTCAACTTGTCGAGATAGAGAGGCTACATGACATGATCTTGTTACTGATGGGGAGAGCAAATGAGATAGATGTAGTTGCAGAAAACATTGTTCGAGAAATGAACACTGTAATCGAACTGCAGAGAGAACAAAGAGAGGACCTTTCTGAATTTGGAGATGCACTTCGTAAACTTAGACAGTTGTAGACTTAGTAGACTTCAGGAGGAGTGTGGTTGTGAAAACTCAAATTTGGATATGGAGAAGAATGATATTTTCATGGTTCATTGTTGCAATGAATGGTTAATTGCACTTGGAGTCAATGAGTTTACTCTTGTATGCCACTCGTGTTTGTGCATGATGTTTCCCCCTAGTGTGTAATGTTCTTAGTGTTACCCTCACCAGCTCAGAGGCGATACATCTTGTATCGCACTGTTGCTGATCGATACAGTCTGTATCGCTTCGACCTTACCTTATCCCTCGGAGCGATACACTCTGTATCGCACTCGATGTGCGAAATAACGCCTGTATCGCTCAGAGAAGGAATGATACACGTAATGTTTCGTTACTGCGGGGCGATACAGCTTGTATCGCACTCATTGTGCGAAATAACCCCTGTATCGCACTCGTCAGCCCTGTACCGCACAGGTCTGCTCGAGGGATACAATCTGTGTCACAGAGCATAGGAGCGATACATGCTGTATCGCTCCGACCAGGGTAAGGGTAAGGGTTAGCCACCCTGATCGGTGTGATACATGCTGAGACGCACTGAGAGGAGGCGATACAGGCAATGTATCGCTCTGATGGTGCGATACAACCTGTATCGCTCGACGATCGAGTACATTGCTCGAGGCGATATAGACAGTATCGCCCCGACCAGGGTAAGCGTAAGGGTTAGCCATCCTGATTGGTGCGATACAGGCTGTGTCGCACTAAGAGGGGGCGATACAGATAATGTATCGCTCTGCCGGTGCGATACAACCTGTATCGCTCGACGATCGAGTACCCTGCTCGGGACGATACAGGTTGTATCGCCCCGACCAGGGTAAGGGTAAGGGTTAGCCGTCCTGATCGGTGCGGTTCAGACTGTGTCGTCTTGAGCGGGAGCAATACAAACTGTATCGCTCGACGATCGAGTACACTGCGATAGGGGCGATACAGGCTGTATCGCCCCGACCAGGGTAAGGATAAGGGTTAGCCACCTTGATCGGTGCGATTCAGACTGTGTCGCACTGAACGGGGACGATACAGATAATGTATCGTCCTGACTGTGCGATACAACCTGTATCGCTCGATGATCGAGTACACTGGTCGGGACGATACAGCCTGTGTCGCACAGGTTTGGAGCGAAACAGCTTGTATCGCTCTGTCTTTGCGATACAACCTGTATCGCTCGACGATCGAGTACCCTAGACGAGGCGATACAAGCTGATAAATAATGTCGACATGACACATGTTTTGCTTGTGTTCGGAGCCTAACAGGCTATATCGCACCGAACAGGTACCCTTCGCCCTGTGTTGTTCTGGTGTTTCTTTATAACCATAATTTATGTGAATTCAAAATAATAATATTGTAACCATTGATGCGAAACTTTTATCAAAAGTTTTATAACTTTACTTGCAAGGAGTAGAAACTTGAAGTTATCACTATTCTCACTTGAGAAGATGGAGGTAACCCATAGACATACTGTGTGGTACTGACCTCCATACTATATGTATTTCCTCTTTGGTAATATTGCTCCAATACTCTTGTAAAGCCCTAATAGGATCTTGAGCTTGAATCTGAGAATATCTAGTCTCCACATAAGAGACTGTCTCCTCTGGAGTACATCCCCAATGAAGAAGCCAAGGTAACAAAGTTGCTTCTAAATACTGTTCCTTATCACTATCGATGGTGAAAGGAGAAAAAGGAGGAGGATGGATAGCATTGAATGGATGATTTGTAGAATTCTTCACTGGACTATCATCCACCAGGAGAACATCTCTCGTGCTCAAGTTGTAGCGATGTAGATACGAGAAATCTTTCAGGTATAAATGATTCCCGAACCCTGCTTCCCTCTCTGTGTTATATTTGAAACACGACTCCTGAGCCAACACTCTACATACCTGATAAAAGATAAGAAAAGAAGGCAAGACGGACTGTATAAGAAGTAAGACAAATTTGATATAAATAACAAAAAAATTTGAACATGAATGGAAGATAGCAGTGTTGCGTAGATGCAAATACCTTCCCAGTTGCAACTCCAGGGGGTAAATAATGCTTGGCGTCCATTGCATGTAGTAGAGTTGCAGTGTTGACCAAAGTACGGGATGTCCATATGATAACCTGGAACTTATCCAGACAAATGTCCAAAAATGCTTTCACTCCAGGTCGAGCCACATACCTGTAGTAAACATATATGGTAAACAAAGTAAGAGATTAAACTCAAATTATCATCTAAACATTTCTAGATTACTATTTATACCAAGATGAACGGATAGTGACGTACCATACAGAAGGCTTAGGAGTATTCTCCACTACATATCCCTTCTCACGAGCCTGCATCAACTCCTCCTTGGTCCTCCCAACTTTAACCAAAAGACCATTCAAATCAAGAATAAGAGTCTTCCGTCTTACGGTAGTAGGGTGAATAAGACGAGGTAAGAACTCAGGGGTCTCTTGTATACGAGCTATTTCTTCTTTTCCCACCATTATCTCGTAGTCCATAGCTCCTAGTTCCAAAAGCTTTTCTGCAAGCTGTTCTTTCTTCTCATCGACGGTAGTGATTAATGCAGCAAGTTCCTCCTTCTTCCTCTTGATGCTATCGTAGAGAATAATCTCTTCACCTGCCAAAATCATCTTCGACTTGTAAACATTGTACATGCCCTTACACAGCCAAGACTTCTTTGGAAACATACATATCAGTACAATGTTTCTAAACAGTAAAGTGTTTCCAAAACCGTAAATAATTCAGAAATACAAAACAGAGGAAAAAGAGCATCTCACTGTATGTGGAGGTGGGGGAGCTCTCTGTGAAGATTGAGGGTCTTGAGTTTGTTGAGAAGACGACGGATCTTCAACCGAAAGTTGTACTTGATTAGAAAGATAACTAAAACTACTACTACAAAACTTTGATATCATAAACAAATGCACGTAATAAACTTATAGAGGAGGAAGCAGACATCTTACCTAGAGTACCTCCTTGCGAAGACCCAGCATGTTGGATCGGCTCCTCCACTTGTTGAGAACTCAAGAAGATGCGAGACTCCGGAAGTATACACGCATGTCTCATGAAATGGGTCAATATCATACCCACCCAAGTCTCTGGATGCCTCACCAACTTCTCCTTACTCATATGCTTTTTCAGGGCAGATATCTCAGCATCTAAAGAGTCCAAGATGAACTCAGCCCAATCATAATCTTCTCCGCTCTCTTCTACTTTACTCTTCAAGTAAAGAGCTAAGTGTCCATGTACCTCTTTAAGACGTCTACGAGCTAGAAGTATGCAGTTGATGAGCTGAAAGACAGGTCTCCACTCTGGATATTCACACATCCATAACAAATATCTTTTCCCTTTCTCATCTTTTTCTGAGAACCAATCATCTATCAAAGCTCTCTTAACATTGTGGGGACGAGGTACTGTAGTTCCCATGGGTAGAACTAATGCTTCACGAACAAAAGACTCATCCAATAATATCTCGTGTCCTTCAACGGTGGCACGATGAATAGTTGGATCATAAGTGTCTATGAATTATAGACAATATGATATCTGCATACATTGTAAAGATTTAAACACTTTTAAAGCGAAATACATACATGACAAACACATACATTACAAGAAGAGGAAGTGCACTAAGTACACTTGCATGTGTAAAAAGCAAAGGAAACATATACAAATAGAAAGAAGAGACAATTTATGAAGACTTACATCTGGACGAGGAAAGTCGAAGGAGAATGTCACAAGTAATCCTACTCGATCTATAGCCTCTTCTTCAACTCCAGATAATGCATTTTCAATGTCCTCTTTCAGCACCCAGTACCATTTTAAATGATACCGATCATCTTCCTTGGAATGATATTTGAACATCGAAGGTCCTTCTCTCATTTTCTCCATAGCAGCTGGAAAATAGCAGACAACGGAGAGTATCGGTAAGGGAGTACAGTACACGACGGACGAGACAGCCCGTGTATCGCAACCAGTAGTTGTGATACAGCCTGTATCGCCCCTTTGGTAAGGGAGTACACTTCGTGAAGTGCGAAACAATCAGTGTATCGCACCCTAGCGGTGAGGGACTACCTTCGCGGGAGGAGACACGGAGTGTTTCGCTCACAGAAATAAGTGAGACAGCCTGCTTAGACCCGCAAGAGCGATACAGGCTGCATCGCCTCAGGGTGGAAGTCCCTTCCACCCTGAGGGGCGATACACAGACTGTATCGTCCGAAGGGAGCGAAACATCGACTGTTTCGCTCTCTTCCCTGGCGATATAGCATGCGTCGCCCTGATGACGAGGAACTATTTTCAAGGGGGTGAAACAAGTAACTGTTTCGCCCCGCTAGAGCGATACATGGCGTGTATCGTCCCGCAGGAGGGCGATACACAGGCTGTATCGTCCGAAGGGAGCGAAACATCGCATGTTTCGCTCTCTTCCCTGGCGATACAGCCTGCATCACCCTGATGACGAGGAACTATTTTCAAGGGGGTGAAACAAGTAACTGTTTCGCCCCGCTAGAGCGATACATGGCGTGTATCGCTCCGCAGGAGGGCGATACAGCCTGCATCGCCTCAGGGTGGAAGTCTCTTCTATCCTGAGGGGTGATACATAGGCTGTATCACCCGAAGGGAGCGAAACATCGCATGTTTCGCTCTCTTCCCTGGCGATACAGCCTGCGTCGCCCCGCTTGGTCAAGGAGTACCCTACGCGGGGCGATACTCACCATGTGTCGCGGCAATCTTGCCCGATACTGCATGTATCGCTGCTCTTTTGCGACGATACACCTTGTATCGCTCTTCTCACTAAACATTTCTACTTGTTTCGACGCGGCACAAACTGAATCGCCTTAAATTCATGCGATGCATGTTGAATCGCACACTATCTACACCCGAATTTAAACATTTCACGACATTTCACAGAGCTAAACTTTGATTCGAAACTTACTTGGATCAGCCTCAGCGTCTCTGTGATTCGTCTCTCTTGTATCTCCTGCCCTGCCTCGTCCTCTTCCATCACCTCGTCCTCGTCTGCCACCTCCTCTACCACCTCCTCTGTTACTGCTCTCACTACCTCTCGTTTTCATCACTTCGATTCAAGAAAGAATCGATCAGAGATTACAGGGTTCTTTTAAACTTCTAAAAAACCTACAGCATTACTCGATCACTTCTCTCAAGTCTTCTCCTCCCTAAACTTCTCCTCTCACTCTCCTCACTCACCTCTACCTCTTTCTACTCTCCTCACTCACCTCGTCCTTCCTCTCCTCTCTACAGTCGTCGCTGAAGTCTCACTCTCCTCGCTCACCTTAAAGCTCTCCTCTCCTGTAAAAACTCCCTTGTAGTCGAAGAACTCCACTCGACATTCTCAACACGAACTCCACTCGACTTCTCAACACGCTCCTCAACGCCCGTTACAACTTCTTACACGCTACTCAACGTCCAAACCATGTCACAAAAGTTTCCGCGTCCTTTCTCTCCCCTCTTCACCTCGCCAGCTGTTCTTTCTTTATAGTGTATAGGTCACCCAGTAGTTTCATGTTATCCAAGTTGAAAACAAGAGAGATTGAACATAAGGCGAGCGATATATTACACATCTGTCCACATATTTTTTAAACGGAGATAGTGTACTTCTATCCAGTCTATTCAACTAATATATACACCACATAACAAGTTGTGCTCCTTGTTTCACACTGCTCTTGTCACAAATAGAGAGCTATTTATAAAATAATCATGATGGACGAATTGGAGAATTGATAATGAGTTAATCATCATATGTGTTTGTTGGGAAATAATGTCTATGAACTGAAATATGAAAAAGAACAATGTACTACTACCTATAACAAACTACTAATACCCGAAGATGTATCAGCACAATAATTAATCTGTAGCAGCTGGTACTGTAACTACTCCCTAAAATAATGAATCTGTACCAGCTGGTAATGTAACTACTCTCTACAGCGGATCTGGTTCACTCCATGAAACTTCTCCTTCAGAAGAAGCAGTAATCGCCACACGAATTCCACTTCCTTCGACTTCACCTGTCACCTCAGTGAACATCCCTTCGTCATCCGTGGGTGCATACAGCCTAGGGCATGTTCTTCTATTGTGGCCTGGTTGATCACAGAGACTGCACTTCCATGGAGTAGAACAGGAAAATGTCCCAAGTCATGATGTGGACCTGTTTGCTGGACTCTTCTTCGTCTTAGATGGCACATTGTCTCAGAGGCAAAATGTAATATCTGCTCATCATTAATAGGATACTCATTCTCAATGGATGTGGGTTCAGTAAGGTGACTAGTTTCAATTGGTGAAGAGACACGGGTACTGCTCGTGGGAGGTAGATCTTGATTGCCATCTGCTGTTGCTGTAGATTGAGTGAATTGGGTGTTGTTATCGATCCTCATCACTCTGTGTCTTCCCTTTCGTCTTGCCACTGGCGGAGGTCCACAACTGTACACCGGTTGAAGATCATCAGTGAAAATAGCTGGCAACGCACTATGTCCGTAGATTGAAAATAACGAGGAGCTATGCCAGATGTTATCCAATCTCGTTGTTGGGTTCCCACCAGTCTCTCTGTCGAAAGCAATGACATGTCCACATGGCCATCTCATCTCTTGCAGTTCTGTACATGTACACTTTCCTGCACCACCTTGTGCTAGTTTCACCACATGTGTTACTCCATTGGTATGGTCCCGGACGGTAGTCTCGAATGAAGAAGACACTTGACAGAGAAAACCTTCTGCAACATGTTCATTCTCCATGAGCCGAAGTCTAGCAAAACGAGTCAATACACTTGTTTCTTGCTGAAGCTGTATCCTCCGCTTAGTGAACTGCTGCATAATATAATACCATAAATCCAACAGGATCTTTAATGGAGCATTCCGGCGGATTGGTCTCAGAGCATTATTCATACTCTCTGCCAAGTTAGATGTGACTTTTCCATAACGTGGTAGAGGAAACGCATATCGGCTATACCTCTCTGGTTGTATATTCCTCAAATATTCAGCCAGATGTCTACCTCTTTCCCTTGATGCATCCAGCTTGTCAAGCACTTCATTGTACCTACAAACGAGACATTATATATACAAATGAGATAACAGCTATAACTCAACCAACAAGCTTGTTCAATAATTCAGTGAGAAAAGGATTGAGTGAGAAAAGGAAAAAGTATAGAGTGTCTTACATTTCTCTCGTCTTGGCATACAAGCAATTCAGAAATGGTCTCTCCGCCTCTTTGCCAAACCTCGTCCGTACATTCATTCGGATGTGTTGTCCACAATGCCCGTGGACAACTTCAGGAAATACATCTGAAACAGCTCTTTCTAAGCCCTTCTGTCTATTGTTGATTATCACAGTCTGAGGAGAAATAATACCATGTATAGAGTTGCGGAGATGTTGACAGAACCATGTCCAGTTTGCAGTGTCTTCTTGTTGTGCAACTGCGAAGCCTAAAATGATTGCTTCATTTGCACCATCCAACACTGAAGCTAGAAATATTTGGCATGGAAACTTTCTGGACTTGCTATGACAAGCATCCAAACATATCACTTTCTGACACAAAGGAAATATATCACGAGTGGCACTAGGACACACATAATATCTACTAAATATTGTTGTGTTACATTCCCAAGTACCCCAATCCACAACTGCCATAGGATCTACTTCAAGTATACGTCTACATACAGAAGGAATGTAATAGAAGGATGATGCTTGATTACCCTCCAACCAGTCCCGAGAATGCTCTCGACTCCTCCACATCTGATAGTAAGGAGCCCTCTTATTGAATGTAGTTCGAAGATCTTCCATGAGATTTTGTAGGGGAGTGTTGGGATCAATGACGACTCTGTTACACATGACTGCAGCAAGGAATTTCGAGTTTGATGCAGGTCCACGCCAGTATCCGATCTGACTAGGACAACTGTGCTCTAAATCACAAATAGTAATAGTAATTCGTCCTGTGAACTTGCCCTTCTGTGCTCTAACTCTCCATTTGCATGGATGCTCCATATCACTATCCCGAGCATTAGCCCCATAAAAGGTAGTTCTCCCAGCGGATTGATATCGAAGTCTTTCACCACAATGACCGTTAACTGATTCTCTTCTTGATTGACCTTGTGGAGGTTCTGACCGACCAGCTGCAAGCTGCCTTACTGAGGCTCTACGTCTTTGTGTATATTCGTGGAAGCTGCGAGGCTGACTGTTTCTGTGACTCGATTCAGCACTATTTGATGTTACAGATCTATCTTCGAATAATTTTCTACAACGAGCCTTCGCTCCATACCTGCACACTCTAACTCTATAGTTTTGAGAGTTTTTCAATTCATGACTCGCTCGGCTATTCAAAAAACACGAACAGTCAACGGCGAAATCGAACTCCTTAAAGGATTCAAATTCTGACCCGAGACACACTTTGCATGCAAGGGCTCTCAAGGACTCCAAAGTCTTGCCTTGGAGTAACCGATTCACTCCTCTCGCACCGGTCATTTCTCTCGCCATCTTTCTAGCACGCTCTTCTCAGTAAGACCCTCAGACCGTACATCCATAGTGAAGCTCCTTTCTTCATCTTCGAAATGCAATCCGTCTAAACAATCATCATTGTCGTTCTCAATATTGAGATTCATAACATTGTATCGTTCTGTCGGCATATCGTTATCTCTGAATCTGTCCTTCTCATCACTCTCCACCGCCCCGTACTTCTGATCACTCTCCACTCTCCACCGCCCCGCACTTCTTATCACTCTTCACTCTCCACTTCGCTTCGCTCTGATCAATACTCTCGGATTTTTTCAGTTCACCATTGTTAATGTGCGGGAACTGTTATGATCTATTTCAAATGTGTTATGATCTCTTTTACGCGTAAAATTTGTCACTGTCTCGTTCCAGTTCTTTCCCGCGAAACACACCCACTCGTCAGACGGTACATTTGCATGTCCCAAGTCAGACATTGCCACGTCACCATGTGAACACACCACGTCACACTACCCAACTGTGACGTGGCAATTTCACCACGTCAGACTGTCAATATGACATGGCGTACGCTCCACGTCGAACTGTCGTTATGACCTGGCATAACGGCTTGATCTACATGGCGCGGTCGACCGGCATGACGGACGATGGGAGGTTGGGGGTGTGATCAAGCAACCAAACGTTAAGAGGGGTGTGATCAAGCGCAGCGATCGTACTGGGGGTGTGATCAAGCCAATTCCTCCCTCTCTTCAACATCCAAACACTAAGCAAAAGTTTAGGCCCCCTCAAGAGGAGTCTCACTTCGCTCCGTGTGATACTGCTGACGTGGTTGTTAGGTCAGCTTGGTAACCAGAATAGCAGTCGGATCCAGCTATGAGGTCCGATCAAACAAGAGCTGAAACTATGGAGGTCTGTTCAAGCAAATCTCCGCGCCTTGAACTGTGAACGAAGCGGCCCGTTCCCTATTTGTTTCAGACACCACAGATCTTTGATCTCGACGCCTACTGTATAAATTAGGGAATGGGCATGCGCGAGAGCTGGCGGCGTGGTTTCCGCATTCTCCCGCCTCTTCGACGTGCTGGAACTCGATCGTGATCTCGACCTGGTGTACGGAAAGCGGCAATTGATAACTGTACCCGAAATCTTCTTCCCAATCATATCTGGCACAGACTGGCAGGCCCTACAGAGCCTGACTGAGCTTTGCGCATTTTATGTTCTTCTACTGTCCACACATTGCGCAACTCCCAAACAGCTTTCCGCGTGTACACAGAGGTCTTACTTTAGGGTTCGCGGTGGTGACGTTGGTGAAGTTGAGGATCGACAGGTGTAGTTGTTACGGTCTTGAGAGGAGTCTCACAGAAAGAAACAAAGGCTGAACCATATTGGATAGAGATTGAAGACATTGTCTTGTCCCTTGGAGAAAAGCCGGTCGTCGAACTGGCCCACCTACTTCCAGCATTTTGGAAGCTTCAGAGGGAACCACAGGATGCTGGTGGGATTTAATTGCGGGACGATCGACTTCCTGTAAAAGCTCTTTGTCGCAAAGCTGCTGCTTTCATTTACTTATCTGCATCAACAACCCGCCGGGTCATCGATTCAATTCGAACAACGTTGCTACCCTCGAACCATTCTTTAAACAATGTTTCAGTACGGAATACATGTTGACCTGCTGAACAATGATTGCACTTACTACAAGGGAGAAGAAGAAGTATGCATTCCATTCCACAGTACGGGTATATGTTCCACCTCACCGCTGTTCATGGTAGTTTGGTACTTATCACCGATTCGTCCCGGAGCTCACGCGAAATGGTTTGTAAGAGCATCTAAGTTATAACTCATGACGATCATCCAGTCCGACATAGTAACTTCCGTATAATTTTCTAAGACTAGCTTCAGCTCAGAACTACTTGTAGCTTGGAAGCAGAGTATTTTTCAGACACCGTGACCTTCAGATTCCTTTCACTCGCGTACTTGCGAGGAGGCCCAACAGTGCGAATGGACGACTCGGACGTGTACTCTTCACACTGTGCGTTCGCTTTTCCTTGCGCATATTATAAACCCATTGAAACAGTCTGTTTGCACAGATGATGCTGCTCACTCATTCTACGAGAATCGAGTCTGTATCCAGCATGATCAGCGACATAAACAGTTAAAATCCACAACTTATAGCGAGAACACTCGTCAGCTTTTCGTTTCCTTGTGACCAGCTGCGTTTATTGCTCAGCATTCGATTGCGTTGTTGTATGTTTTATACTTTTAAGTTTTAAAGTAAGAAACATACAGCGACGAAATTCTAGTTCTACAAAGTCCGTGAGCCTCCCTCGATGAAAGGAGTGGAAGCTAATAATCATCCCTTTATTCTGCTGTTCCTTTACGCTGTGACTGGTGCTAAGAACCATTTGTGCGCATGAACTGCAAATCCACACCATCTCCTAGCGCATATCCTTTACTTCGTGGCTCTGAAGCTAGCAGCAACAGGAGCCCGTCAAACTGTTTAACCATGTTAACATGCCAAAACTCTCATGAACCGTAGTGCTTTCCTGAACTATCCGCAGGCCCACCATCATTTCATTTGATCCTCATGGACTCCGGAGGCGTAATTTTTTACTTGAAGCGCACGTCGTCCCTACAATCAGGACCTATTGTGCCCAGAAGGCTAATATATCCTTACAACTGCAGACTGACAGGGAGAGTCCTAAAATACGAAGAATCTTCAGCTCCAGGGTGAGTTCCTCCCGTTCAGACAAAGTTACATGGTTCTACGTATATATCTACAAAGCCACTCTGACTTGGAAGAACTTCAGTTGCTCAATCCAGGTGACTCATCGAAATCAGACAATCAGGCTGAAGATGAAGAGAATATCATTCACCTCTGACCCATAACAGGGTCCCCGATGCTGTTCCGGAAGGCTGATGATCAGAGCTTGCATGTGGTCCCAGCAATTGTCCTACTGACGCAGTTCCGCTCGTGCTTGTGCCTGGGCTTCAGCATGTACTCTGGCAGCTGCAATCAAGAAGTTGGTATCTCTCTTGAGATACTCCAGACAGAGTAGCTCAGCGTCCGAGAAAACCTCCCTTTTCCTTGAGGGTGGTGGCTTCAGAAAACCTGCATTCGGCGCGAACCCGTACGACAAGCCAGGTGCGCTTCCTCTCCCTGCTATATTCATCATCATGCGCACATAAGCATCCCTCAACCTTGTCAGCAGAGTGATGGGCGAGACCATTTTGATTTTGATCTTGGGCATCTTGAAACGCCATGACCTTTTGCCCATCCTCGCGGTCTTCACCGCTCGACCTTTGCCAGGTCGCCTGTTGATTCGCTCATAGGCTGATCGGAAGCGCCCCTTCCTCACGCGTTTCCAGCTTTGAGGAATCACCCCTGTAAGAGCATCCATGGCTGCCTCAATCTGGGTACCTTCTGGAGCTCCTCGTTCAGGATAGCCTAACAGATCAGGCGATTCCTATTTCCTCCGCTTACTAGCAAAACAGATACTCCTGTACGGGAATCACTCCGAGACTCAGAACTAGCTGCTCGTCATGAATCCTCCGATGCTTCTATCGTTCGCTGCAATTCTTATGCCTGAAACTCACAGTGCTCTGCGGACTCAGAACTAGCTGCTTGTCATGAGTCTTCCGCTGCTTCGATCGTTCGCTACAATTCTTATGCCGGAAACTCACAGTGGTCTGCGGTCTCCACCGAACAGCTGACTCAGATGAATGTAGTCAAAGTCAAGCCTCTAAGCAAGCGCAAGGAAAGGAAAGGAGGAAGACACTAAACTGACACACAAGCTCCCCTTCACAAGCTTCACTTCCCGCTGAAGTTATAGCTCTTGTCTTTAGACCAAAAATACGGACAGTAGCGGGACTTGAACGTGGACTTTCGACAACGTACAGTCTCCCAACAAAGACAAAGCACAGTCTCTACAGTCTCGTACAAACAAGACTAAGAGTCAATCGCAATGGCAACCAGTGATCCCTCGCTGAGTGTCTGCTGGTTCGAGGCATACAAGGCTTAGAAGGTTCTTCAAGTCTTTCCCACTTCTGCTTTACCAAAACTATATCTTACTATCACGGTTCTGCACCTGCCTGCACTAGTCCTCCAGTAAAAGTAGATATAATCTCTCTCTCTCTCTTCAAGCAGTTTCTCCGAAGCAATGAAGTGGTGGAACACGTGGGACACGAAAACCATAGTTCCTGGATGCAAAGGGACGTTGCTTTCCACGTGTGAACATTTTTCCTGTCTGTTTCAGCATCAGCCCACTTGTTCGAGGGGATAATTTCTTGGTCATATTCTTGAAAAATATTTTCTCTTGGTCACTTCATGACTTTTTGAATTTCACTTTGTCCGACTATATGGAGATCTCTCTGTCACGAGTCTGACGAGTTTGACATGTAAATCTTCATAACCATTTGATCATCACAAATTACAGGTTTGAGTTATTAAAAGATTAAAATCAGTTTTGAAAATACCAGAACTATCAATGATAATATTCGATCAATCGGATTAAAACAGGTGATATTTTAGATTCATTCAAGCTAACTAAAAAATTTTGTTCACCCTAAACAATGAATAACCAGATCTATCATTCGGGATTGCATGCATCTAGTCAGACGATACACTATATCATCTCCATGTCAGACTCATGACAGGTCTTCCATGCGATATGACCAAGAGTACTTCAAAAAGTCATGGGTGTGAACAAGAGAAAGCAGTTTTCAAGAGATGTGACCAAATAATTATCTCCTTGTTCAGTTGAAAAGTTTGTAAGAAACCTTTCAGCTCGAAGCAAGAGGGCCACCGCAAAAAAGTTTAGCTTTTAATGCAAGAAGCTGAGAATTTAAAAGTATGTGCGGACTGGTTCAGCTTATGACGCCGAAAAAAATCATAAGAGGATGCTCTTACAAACACCCTTAAAACTAAAAAAATAAAATAGAATATGCTTTTCAACTTATTAGCTCTAGTTGATAATAACGGTGCGAAAGAAAAGCTTATTACCGACCCTGATTCTCCAACAAGGTATAAGCAAAAATCTCCAGGTGCGGCTGGGCCCTCACATACGGAGCGTCCGTTAAAGAAGTCTTCCCCCTGGAATTTTTCCAGAAAAGCTAGAAGAGTTTTGCACAGGAGGAAAAGCAGCACGGGTTGTGGAGTAGAATCTTTTCTGACAGGGGCTCCACTCCCGCCCATCGGCTCACCGAGTGTCCCAAACAAAGACGCCGCTTTCCAGCTTCCTGATCAACGTCCGACGCGAGCATGACAACATGTGTGACTTGTTCGGTGGACCAGGACGAGCCTTGCTGTGCATCTTTCTGTTTGTTGTTAGTCATACAGCTCCGCCTCATAATCAAAAGTACTGCTCATTATCTGCCATTCTCAGTATAACATCGTAGTACCCGTATCGCTGGATAGATATCGTTGCATCCTTGAGCGAAACTCCGAGAAAAACCTGTCATTTGATAAGAGCGAAACTGATGCGAGGAGAGTTTGGAGACAATTTAAACAGCAAATCCTCCAAAGTTCCAGTGCCCAATGAATTCTCAAGACAATATTTTCTATATTCACCGTGTAATGATCCGTGTAGTTTTAGGTTGTACTTGTGTTTATAAACTGACATAAATAAGAAGGTTAGACTATCATGTTAGAGATTATAGTCAAAGTTCTAGAAATTAAAATAACTAACAGAAAATAAATAATTTTAAATGAACAGTAAAAGCAAACAGCGAGCGAAGTTTATCCAAGAAGATAGACTATTGAGGTTCCAAGTCCATGTTCCCCGGCACTCTCAAAGAACAAATAGCATTTATATGTTGAATGTTGTTTTTGATATTTTTCAAAATATTAAACCATGCTATGGGTAAAACAGTTCTATAGGACCGAGATGGAGTCTGATGGATGCATGTCATTAATATTATGTTGACGCTTTATTAGTGAAAGAAATATTTTAAATCTTTTTTGGTCAAATCATATAGACATTTTTTAGACATATAGATATCTTTTTATAGAATAATAAATTATAACTAATAAATTTCCAAAGGATATAAACATGAAATGTGCTGAAATTAATTATAGTTGTAGAGCAAGATAAAATACAGTATGATATAATTAAGATCGTAAAATCATGGAAAACTGATATCTATAATATAATAAGAACTAAAAAATAGAGACTGTCGTATATGAAGTACGAGGTTGATGTTTAGTGTCTCAATGAACATTGTTTCAGACTACCCATCCTTGTAATTATATTGATTCTGCATCTTTAGCTATGGAGAAAGGTCTCCAAAATATAGAAAAAGTGCATCTTAAAAACATCTCATGGAAAGCAACCCTTAGAGCAAAGCAAACCCTAGAAAGCAAATCTCTCATGCAGTAACTTGGGAACTATCTCTTCACAATGGTTTCATGCTGAGCCTCTTTTCCTCCTGGTTTACATGAATTTGGTGTAGAGACGTTCTTTGTTCCTATGTGTTGAGGTCATAAAGACCAGGGAATTTTAAGTTTGGTCCGACAAAAATCATGTCAGTTTAGAACTATATGTAGTAGCTTGGTGTGAATGGAAGTGTCGTTAGATTTTCACTACGGTGGAACAAAAGAGTTGTCTATTCTGATAGGTTTCTTGGTTTTCACTGTCTTTAGTTCAACTTGATTAAAATAAAATGTCACATCACCTTTTCAGACATGCTAGATTCGTTCATGTAAATTTGTTTGGTTTGGTACAATTGATCTGCTTTGAATTCATCGAGTAAAATTTTCGCTACCAATCACTGTCAAAGATCTCCCTAGAATCTGGAGAGTTTTAATTACTGAAGTATATAATAATTCCTAGGTATATGCCGGGCAAATTAAACACCCTAATTAAATTATAGTCTTGCAGCTATAGGCTCTGTGCAGCGTGATATCTGGAGCGGCCGGTTTTTTTAGAAACGGCCTCACAGGCTTTATTGATTTCTTTCTATTTTGAATGAATTATTAAGTAGCTGCGTGAAAAGATGAGTACAAAATATGAATAATGGCAATATATTGTGTATTTTTATTTAACAATAAAATGTTAGTGGTGACGTGAGAATAATTTCAGTATGCGCGAGTTATCTCTTCATACTTTTAAATATGAATGAGCATATCGATATCATAAGTTTGAGATGCACGAGTAGATAGTTATGAACTGAAACATATCGTCTCGTGTACTGATGAGCGTATTCAGATCATACATTTAGTGAATAATTATTTATTACACAACTGAATGATCTTCAATTTAATTTACACGTCAAGAAAAGCTGTTTAGTCTCGGACATCTATCTCATATACTTTATTCCTTTACTCCATTCTCCCTCTTACTTTTATTTGCAACTTTAAATGTTTATTGACTATTTATATTTGGTTACACGTCAAATGTAGAGTTGATGCCAAAGGCTATATAGAATAGGGTCAATAACCATGCTAAATCAAACTTCTGGACCTTTTGCTCTCTTTAAGATATTAGAAAAGTTAGAAAAGTTATATAAAAATTTTAAATTAAATAAAAATTTAAATATTAGTTGTTAGTTGTTCCAAGAACATTGAAAATGTTGTTAGAAAACCCAGAAGTGGAGTGCAGGACTTTGCGCTTCAGAAGATACAAGTGCGGGAGACTACTGCACCAAAACAACTCATTAATAAATTAAGGTTGCAGCCCTTTTCCATCTTCAGAACCATGCTCAATCAAACTCTTGGACCTTTTGTTCTCTTTAAATTATCAGAAATGCTATAAGTGTTATATAAATATTTTAGATTAAGTTTAATAAAAATAAAAATAAAAATAAAAATGTGATAGGTTAGTTGTTCTAAGAACGTTAGAAGCGTTGTTAGAAAACCCATAAGTGGAGTGCGGGACTTTGCGCTTGCTCTACAAGTGCGGGAGCTTGCTGCACTAAAACAACTCACTATAAATTAAGGTTGCAGCCCTCTTCCATCTGAAGATGGAAGAGGTGAATAACCATTATATACATAGTAATATTGATCAATATGCATCCTACGTGAACTTCTGGGGGAACTTTTGCCCGCTTGCTGTACCTGAGAAATCATAAATGTTAAACGTAAATCATACTAAGTTGAAAGGAATAATCAAAGTTATCTTTAAATATTAAATGCTATTGGATCTGGAGATGAAAATCTCGATATACCCAGAATGACGCATGACTTTTCACAGATCAAAATCCGAGAACCGAGGATACGAGCTCGAGAAGAAGATCTCTGGAAAGTCGCATGTGCTCAACAGCTACATCTTCTCATGCTCCAAGACCAGCGACCGGGGAAGATTTGGAGAAGAAGGAGTTCGACCTCGCTGTCCACTTGGTAGTGATAGCGCTGGAAGCCGAGAAGATACCGGAAGAAGCCCCGAAAGACAAGGTGTCTTTTGGAAGACAGGAAGCAGAGTTGTCTTTCCAAGTGTTTCGAGTGGAGGAGGTGACTTCCTCTGACCACTGTGAAGTCATCCCAGCTCCCAGCGTCGGACCATTGTCACAAAAGAGCGAGGAAGCATAGATGGACTCAACTTATCAGAAGACGCTTCCGTCTTCCGAAGCCGTCTCAGAAGAGCAAGCCACGCACATCGAGGAGGAAGCCACCTCAGTCTCACCCGAGGTACTCACATGGCTTCCCACTTTATCAGAGGACGATTTAGGAGTTCAGGTAGGAACCGTTCAGGAGGAGATCGCACCCAGTGAATTAGAGTAGGCAGCAAGTTAAGAAAACAGTTGACTTGCTAATTTTGGTAAGAAGTGAAGTCTGCTATCTTGAGAAGTGACAGTTTCCTTTGTATTTTAGATGACTGTCCATGTGGCAGGTTAGGCAACATTAGGAGTAGAAAGTAAGTTTCCAAACTGAGCAGGGAGCCGACTGCATGTGAGATGGTGACCTTCTGAGAGCGTCTCATCTCTCCTGATTGCAAGTTGGAGATTGGAGGGGATCTCTCCTGCGACTCAAGGCGATAGTATAAGATCGATGCCTAGGAAGATTTTTGAGCACACTACTGTACACACATAGCACATTACGATACAAACACATGTGGTTGCATATTATATAGAGTACACACATTATGCCCGTTGGGAGAGACATACGAATAGATTTTGAAGTACACAGAAGGGGTCTGCATCCCCGCTTCCACAGTAGATCGATGATGTAGATAGAAATAATGGACAGCCTAGAGCAGAGAACGACATCATTATGTAGTCATGTCTCTAAGCTGGTGTATCAAGGAGTAAGAGTAGGAAGTGAGCTTCCCGAAACCAATGTACCTTCCTCTCGAAGAACTGACTTCAGATTTGAGTGCAAAAGCTTTGTCTGTGTCTTCTAGGTAGTGGATTTTCTTGAATTCACACCCAATTGTGCATGGGAAGCCTTCTTCTTAAGTGGCAGTGATTGTTAGAAACTGTGCAGAGTCAAAGCTTGTCTCATCCAGTGGAGCACTTCGGATCCATGTACGGACAGTCTTATGGATAAGTGATCTCAGACGATAGAGTAGTTGGAGCAACGATAGAAGAAGAAGGAAGCCTTCTTTCCACAGCAAAAGACGACATCCTCGAGTAGAAGACTGTGTAACTGTAAACCAATTTGTGGTCTTCTTCTCCAAATTATTACAAGCAGGGATGGCTTGTTAGTCAAGATCCGGACTAGAAGTCTGTCGGAGTCTTAATTTCTCATTTTCATCTTGTTTCTTCCTGTTTGGATTTTCTCTTCTTCCTCATCTCTCTCATCTTCTCGTCTTCCTATCTTCTTCTAGTGAGTTTCCGAGACTTCTATTGAACTTCCGTGAAGGTGAATGTCGTTGTAGTGTTGCAGGAAGACCGTTTTCGTAAGCAGAAGCCTGGGAAGGCTACAGGGGACATACACCTTTTGATTGATCTAACCCCGTTGGAAACTGGAAGAGCAATATGTGATAGACAATGATAATTTGATGTCTACGAAGCAGGAGTAGTCTTCTGGAGGTGTGAGAAGCCGAATTGACCTCGTAGAAGTCGAGAATTGCTTCGAGAAGATTGTCGTGGAAAGACTTCCATCTCGAGCATTATCTTTGGAGAAGACAGAAGCCAACCGGGTGACCACGTTTACAAAGTAGATTTTGGTTCTGATTACGTGGAAGACATCTTCCCAAGTGCAGGAGAGGCTTCTCAAGTTGAAGGAAGACTAGAGTGGATCGCTCCAGATATCTCCGAAGGTGGCAGCGATAGCAGCTCTGGCTCAGAAGATGATATTCGTGACTCAGACAGACCTGGGCCTTCGAGAAGACCATCTCCACCACCTGGGTCTGATAGAGAAAGAAGTTGACAATCGCACAAGCCGGCAGTCGACATGGCTTCCCACACTGACAGAAGTATCATCCGTAAGATGATGATGCTGACGTTGATGACTTCATCATGATGTTTGAGACCATCTCTCGGTCCAACAAGAAAGACACTAATGTCGACAGACTCCGTGTATTTTCTAGTTTGATCATAGGGAAGGGAAGGAAATGGATGAGCAAAGTGTTGGATGATGAGTTAGTTATGACCGCTTGGACTACTCTGAAGACAGCTTTTCTGAAGAGGTTCAGACGAGTGGACTATGACCGGATGACCCTCATAGAACTTCAGAGGCTCGAACAGGAGAAGAAAGAGATACTGCGGGATTACACCGAGAGGTTTAAAGACCTCCTGGATCACATCCCTCAGAACCAAGAAAGATCCGGTTATTGTGCTCAGCAAGCCATGGACTGATACTTGGGAGGATTGTCTCAGGATATGGAGTTGTAATGTAGAAGAGGAGGAGATGATGATTTAGTAGAAGTACAGAAGCATGCAGAGTACTATGAAATCTCGAGCATCACCTGGAATACGGCGAAAGACAGAGAGAAGACCTCGAAGAAGTCGAAGAAGTCTTCTAGTAAATCCAAGAGGAAGTCCAAGTCCACTGAAATTGATAACAGTGCTTCGAAAGCATCCTCTACTTCTGAAGAGTCTACTGTCGAAAGTTCAGAATCAGAATCTGAGCAAGAGAAGAAGACACAGAAGAAGAAGGAGAAGAAGACACGATCCAGGGAAGAAGTTGTGCAGAAGCTTCCTCAAACTCAGATTATTCAGTCTGCACTTGACCCCCGTATCGATGAAGTGCTGAAACAGTTTGCCGATCTGAAAGTTTATCTTCTGAACCAAAAGGACAAGCGGAAGCAACCTATGGCTTCCCGGCCAAACATTTGGTGCAACCTTTATAACTCTTCCAGACACACTAGAGATCAGTGTACGCAGGACCAAGCTGTTAACTGAGTAGGCTGAGAAGAAGACGATGAGAGATATCTACACGATCCAAGGAATGACAGCTAACTCAAAACTTGCTATCATCTCAGCTTCAGTAACTCTAACCAGTTCCATCTCTCCTCTATACTCAAGCAGATATCTAGAAATATCTCTATCTTCAAACCTTCCACATCTGTTCACAATAGCTTGTAAAGTCTTGGTGGACTTTAACTCACCCCCTCCAACGATCGGATGTTGTTGGACCAGGGCCGCAAGTGTCTTCAAGATCTCAGCCGTGTCCAGATCAGATGCAGATGTCGCTGTAGAAGACGCATGTGCAATTGACGGTGCAGCAGTAGATGTTGATGCTCCAGCCTCAGAGGTAGCAGCAGCAGCTCCGCTCTTGCGATCCATCTCTTCCTTGTATAAGAATCTCAACCTCCGCGATCAATCACCCCAAGAGCGCTCAGTGGAAGCACCAGATGTCGTGGTGAGAGTTTTCTTGAGAAGGGCAGAACCTTCTGACTGTGATGTGATCAGAAGACTCTGATACTCCTACTCAAGGAAGCGCTAGGCGTCTGGCTGTGGCTGTTTTACTCAAAGGATAGGCTTTTCAGGTTACAACAGGACGCTATATAGGCACTCATACAGGTCTGTAGGAACCTCTAATATGTTCAGGAAGCAAAGTTCATGCTTAACTAGTAGTAATAAGATCAAGCGGTGAACTTTAACACTCAAGGAGAGGAAAACTATGATGGTTCAAACTTCTAAAACTCTTCTACATGTAAAAGAGGCCCCAATGAGCACACACACGAAGTTTCAGCCTGAGATCAAATTCTAGCACCGAGATATGGACAGAAAAGTTCTGAGCAGGAAATTACGGCAATTTCTGGTACCCAGATGGCTATTTCGACCTAGAACGGGAAATTGGCTCGATCACTTTCAAAGATTCTTACAGGATTTGGAGTCTACAAGATGCTGAACACCGCTGTGAAGTTGGACCTCTTGGTTGTACACGGTTCTCCAGATCTCGTTCTCTGAAGTTGCTATTCTAGATTGAGAGCTTTTCAGACTCCCTCTACTTCAGCGGTCGTCTTGAATTACTCACTCACTCACTCAAATGACTTGAAACGTTTTGGACAGCAGTAGCCCTGCTGACAGTGAACACAACCACGAAGGTTTGTCCTCAATTCTGCTGCAATTGACACCCAAAACCCCAAAATCACCAAATGTGTTACAATTCTAACTCAACTCGAACTTCAAATTGGCATAACTCCTTCTTTATTGATCCAAATCGATCAAAATTTCACTGACAGTGCCTACCACGATGAGCTCTATCTTCTTGTGCTCTCAGATTTCGAAGTCCTCTCACCGAATGCTCAAACTCTCATGTAGACCTCTGCTTCTAAAGTTAGAGTTTTACAAAAGACAAAAATAAACCAATGGGAGTTCATAGCTCCACTTGGCTGTCCTTTAGTGCCCTAATCCACATGGTAATTTAACTTCACTCAAGGCTAACCTCGTCAGCCCCCTAAAGTACCAATGTAAATCTTAAACTACCTAAAATGACATGCAACCCTGAAAGATAACTTAAACCAGCTAGAAAGCGTGAATGAGCGACAAGTAAGTACAACCCATGAGTTTAAAACTCTATGAATATGGTAAACAATCTACTAGGACTCAAAATACATAACATCCTCGAGAATCAACTTCTCTGAGGTCCTAACTTCACTCAGAGAGGTTAACTCCTAGCTGAGAAGTGAATCATTTACTATGTGAAATGATTCACATCACGACAGCGCATTCTGCGAGAAGACGAGAAGATTGGGAGGCCCAGGCATGGTTCACAATTTCCAGCTTCTCGAATCAACAATCAACTCTCAAGCTCACTCAGGGTTCGTATCAAGCTTCTCTCAACACAAAGTCCAATCCAATCCAATCTTCTTGATACGAATTACAAACAGTCGTCTTCCAAAGATGATTAGACATCCAAAGAAGTCTTCTGAAGATGTTCAGACATTCGGAAGCATCTTCTGTCCACGGATTCTGGAAGAGAGATGCAATAGGGTAGAGAAATTGATAGTTAGGTTATCGTATTTGAGGTTGGGAAGCAAGGAAGCTCAATTCCAACTTGGGAAGAAGTGGGAAGACGATTGTCAAAAATTGGACAGCTTCCGTGCCCAATTTTTGCAGAAGAAAGTTCAGGGTAGAGGATTCGATCGATGGGTTACCTGCAAACGAGCGGGGAAGCGGTAGAGAAGAGAAAAAGAACATGGGAAGAATCTCAATATTGCTTCTGGCTGCTTCTTCAGTCTTCTACGCGCTTCTATTCTTCAATTCCACCTTCGATGTGATATCAAGATCCTGCTTATGTCATTAATCTCGAGCTGCGCTCCTCCTGCAATCGATCTTGCTACTGCACCGAAGCTTCCTTCTCGATTCGCAATCGACTCTCGATTTCTACTCTTCGAAATCCTCAAGGATTCCTTACTCTCTCAATTCAAGTGCGCTTCCTGGCTGAAAGACACCCTTGCTCTCTCTCGCTCCAATTTGATCCTTCGTGCTCTCAATCTCGACCCTCAATGTTTGATTCGAAGTAAATGGAAGCGAGAAGCAGTGAATGTGCTCTGTGCTAATGCGCCTCGATCCGTATTTTCCTACGTGATTTAGGTAATGGCCTAGGTACTTCGACCTACCTACTACAATGGTGACTACCAGGTTGGTACACCTACTCCTTATCGATGTGGCGTGGTTGGTATCTCTGAAGTCGTAGTCTCTGTCTTCTCGAAAGACGTTATCGTGTTATGGATTGACTAGGGTGTGAAACTAGCACATATCCTTATCGTACGTGTTTTGATGTTGTGGAGGCACTGGGACCTTATCGTGTCAAAAGATAAGGCTCCACGTGGGTCATCCGTGTACTCTTCGCTGAGTGGAGATAAGGGTTAGTACTCTTGTCGTCATATGCAAAGTTGCTATATAAGAAGCGAGGTGCGCAGAGCTTTGGATATAAAGTGTGGAGTATCCAAGTCTAATAATGAGTGTTATCAATATTGTCAGATGAAGTGAGAGGTAGTAAGAGTGACAAGCATGAACGGAGAGCTCTTTCGTGCTCTTGATCTTCCACTTGCGTACCCGTTCGTCATTAAGTTTCATTGTCTACCGCGTGATCACTTTCGAGTGTTATGGTGGTTCATTGGAGAGAGTCATTTATGACTACAATAATGACTACTTCGGATCTTATCATTCTTCCGATAGGCACTTATGACGCTGTTTGAGATCTTACAATATAATGATGTGATATGCATCCTGGACTGGATCTGAACTTTCCAGCGAGAGTTCCGTTCAACACTTGGGTCGAAATACGTTGTTACAGTCGACCAAAGGTGGTGCATCGAGAGTTTATCGTCAAAAATTTTGGAGAGGATTATTACACCCAAATAATAGCTTCTGTACCTTCTCAGATCCTGGAAAGTTTCATAGCAAAATTCGAGCCCAAACTCTCCATATTGCTCTCGATGTCTCCTAGTTACAGTCGCTTACTCTCATAATCTCCGATTTGAGACATCCAACTTCAGCCGGCTATAACTCTTTCACTTCGGCTCAGAATCGATTGATCTCAAAGCCTATCAGCAAGCCCATCTCAAGATCTTTCCAGCAACAATCATTTCGTCTTCAACAACCTCACAGAACTCCCAAAAAGTGCGAAAGAACTCTTGGGAACAAAATTGGTTATGAATTGACCCCCTCAGCTTCAATTGATCGAAACATTGTCCTCCCTACTCCAAATCGAGCAACCATTGAGTCCATGAGCATCCTCATCTCCCAAGCTTTCCAACATACCCAACACTCCACAAATAGACCACGAGAAGTGCCCCTAACCCTAAATAAAGTGAAGAGAACTTGATAAAAGATGATTGGTCAAACTTTCGACCAATAAGAAACAAGTTGACAAAAGAGTTTTGTCTTCACTCACATGACCAACACATAAGGAGTGAAATTTTATCCATGAGTATCATTTGGACACTCAAAGCTTATATTAAGCACACTACAAACACGTGCCGTTGACGATATCGTTGATCAAGAAGCACGTAGACACAAAAGACAAACTACACTCAATAGAGAGTCAGAATGCCGACCCTAAATCGGTTGACAATAAACGGAACCACAAAGGAACGGATGAAGCTATTATCTAGTTGTAATAATTCTCTCCAAAATTTTAGAGAGGATTATTACAACTAGATAATAGCTGACTGTACCTTCTCAGATCCTGGAAAGTTTCATAGCAAAATTTGACCCCAAACTCTCCATATTGCTCTCGATGTCTCCTAATTACAATCGCTTACTCTCATAACCTCTGATTTGAGGCACCCAACTTCAGCCGGCTATAACTCTTTCAATCCGGTTTGGAATCGATTGATCTCAAAGCCCATCAGCAAGCTCATCTCAAGATCTTTCCAGCAACAGTCAATTCTTCTCCAACAACCTCACAGAACTCCCAGTAAGTGCGAAAGATCTCTCGGGAACAAAATTGATCATGAATTTGACCCCCCTCAGCTTCAATTGATCGAATGCTCTTAATGCCATCTTGATGCCACCTTGGTTATAGTTACAAGCCATCCAATGTAGGCCGAAGCCTCAACATTTATGAGACCGCTATCACGTCTGTTTGACACCCCGGTTAGGTTGACCGAGTGCGAAGTGATGAATCTCGATAAGACCGTTAGTGCCATCAGGATGAGTTGGTGGGAGAGTCCACTAGGGATATACTTCGCATGTAAGACTTGGAGGCCTTAGTTCTTCAAGTTGAGCCTTCAAGCTCTTAGCTGGATAGTCTTTGTGAGTGCAATCTGGAGTCTCTACGAGCACAGAGTGGATTTGGCTTGATTTTAGTGAGTGTTTAGTGCTCGTTGGCATGATGAAATGAGTACATATCATTTATCACTTGAAGAACTCAGATTGCGAGGACTGATTGAGAGGTTTCAGATCGCAAATTTCAGCCGGTGATATCTTCGGAGTGGGCAGATCGTTGATATCTTCAATTTGCGGGTGCACGTGTGCGCAGAGTGCTTCTTTATGGTTGGGTGATCGATCGCTGTGTGGATTATTGTCGTTTGAATTTGTTCTTGGTCGATTTGGTGGTGAGGTAGTGCAGAAGCGCTGTTGGAATTTCTTGTGACGGATTTTTGTGATCAATTTAAGATCGATAGAAGTGTGTCAGTGGACGTTGGGTTAGCATGAGTCGATAATTTGTGATGCTGAAGAGTGCAGTAGGTGCGCGCTGAATGAACCTCTAATTTACTCAGAAGGCAAAGTTCAGGTCTAACTGATAGTAATAGGATCAGACGGTGAATTTTAACACTCAAGAAGAGGAAAACTATGATGGTTCAGACTCCTAAATTTCTCTTACATGTAAAAGAGGCCCCACTGAGCACACACACGAAGTTTCAGCTTGAGATCAAATTCTGACACCAAGATATGGACAGAAAAGTTCTGATCAAAGATATTGCGGTAGTTTCTGATACTCAGACAGCTATTTCGACTTATAACAGAAAATTGGCTCGATCACTTTCTGTAACACACAAGAAAACCAAAAGATGCTCGAAAGTAGTAATTTAAGGATCGAACCCACAGAGATGCAAGTAAAGATCATCCAAAAGTAGTAAACACGTGACAAAGGTGATTCTTTATAGTTGTCTTTTATTCTCACGGGCAGAAATCAGTCCCGGTAGAGATCAAACTCAGATCTATCCAACAAGACAGAGTTGATAATCCTGACAAACAAACATAACAGGTACTGAACAGGTCAGGGACCTCAAGAAACAGATAAACAACAGAGAAACAGAGCCACGGACGGAAATGTCACACGAGGAAGTACTGCTGAAGTGCTACTAAGTAGCCTCTAACAACATAAATGCTAAATATCTTCACACTGAGTTACTTTCACTACTACTGCTCTCGGAAATCTCTGGCGAAGAAGACTCTTCTTCCGCCGAAGAACCAGATTGAACTTCTTCCTAAGTGTTCTACCAAAGAACAACTTCTTCCAAAGTCAACTTCGCCCAAAACTGTCTTCGTAGTAAACTAACTCCGCAGATGCTGGTCTATTCTCAGTCCTCGCCGTAAACGTTCTACTCTGATTTCAAATGTCAACAGCAAATTCTTCGGCACCCAGACTAATTCCTACCACAGCAAACTACGATACTTCGTAGGTAAATCTTTCGCAGAAGACAAAACACTCAATGGCTCCGTAAACTCAGGAAATAGAAAACTCAAAAATGATAAAACACATAGAGGTCCTGAATACGAACAACACAACGCTTATATACAGATTTCCCCGAAGATGACGGATCTTCTTCCTAAGAAGTCGGGACTACTTCTGGTCCGCCGGATGAAGGTCTTGTGTCCGAAACGACACCAGAAACGACACCGCTTTCTACCGCTAGCTCTCTACCTATCTCACAAACTGAGAACTCTACGGTTGCTCTAACCTCCCTAAGCTCTCTAACTACTCGCTGTCCTAGCCTAGCTACCCGGTTCCTAGCTGAAGTACCCTCCGCATCTGCAGCTAAGAACTCCTCTCTAACCTGACGAAGAAAACTCAGTTCTTCGGTGTCTAGCTCAACGGCGAAGTAGTTCTTCAACACCGGCTCGACCCTACTCCGAAGTTGAGCACTCAGCTCCTCGGCCTTGATGACTCGCTGCTTTAGATCCTCGTTCTCCTTTGTCATCTGTGCGACGACATCCAGGTTCCTGTCCCGTTGAAGTCGTACCTCGTCCAACTCCTTCTTCGTCAAAGAAAGAACCTTCTCATGTTCCTTCTCTCTATCCAACTTCTGCCGAAGAAGAACCTCTTTCTCCGCTTTCTCGTTCTTCAACTCCTCCATCTTCGCCTGGGTCTCCTTCTGCGCCATGAGGAGAGCTGCTCGTAAGTTGTCCTTCTCCTCCTTCCAGTTCCCTCGGCCGAAGTGCATCGTCTGTACCAACTCTGCTAGGTTCAGCTTCCGGCCGACCACTTCTTCGTATGTCCCGCGGTTTCCCTCTAAGCTGTACAACAGGGGTGCGACCACCTCCTGCACATACTTCGCCGAAGAGACAAGCTGGTCTACCTCCCTCATTGCCGATAGAGCAAAATTAGTCTTTGGTGAAGTATCCACGCTCTTCTCCGCTCGAGGAGTGTCAACTTCGTCAGCTTCCTCAATCGCTTCTTCTTCTACTGGCTCGTCATCGGCGCGAACGGTCCTTGTCATCTTCATCTTCTTCCGCGACTTCTGTGTCGACCTCGGTGTCTCTTCCAGAGGTTTCTTCCTCCCACTTCTGCGCACTGGAGGAGATACCTCTACTACATCATCATCTTCGGCCGGAGTAACTGCTTCGGGCGTCTTCTCTGCAGCTGGTGTTGAAGTCGATGCCTCCTGCCTCGGCGTTGTTTCCATTGCTACTTCGGTCCTCGGCTCTTCGGCGATGACTTCATCGAAGAACTTCTCGAGATTTACATCTCGGGCTGGAGTCTGTATCACTTGGAATTCATCTTCCTCGGCAATTGCGGTAAAGCCTAACTTCGTCTGTTGTGCCTCAGATAGCAACCCCATCCCCATATAGAACACCGATACAAAGGGTCCTATGTACGCCAAGTCATTCGCGTTCCAAAGCTTCAGCACATGTCGGTGGATGATCCTCGCCCAATGTGCTCTTCTTCCGGCGAAGAGCTGCTCAATGAAGTTGATCTGCCAATTCGACATGTACGTTGTTCTTCTTGGCCTGAAGATCGCCATAATCGCATCTGCTACTTCTCTCTTCTTCGGCTCGCAGTAATCGCCCGTTCTGTAACCATTCCTCCCTTGAGGCAATTCCCTGAAGAGATTCGGGAAGTTCTTCACTGCTTCGGGTGAAGCAGCGGCGGACACACTATCGAAGAGAAGATCGCCTTCTCTGCCTGCATCGTCAGTCCCCAAGACGCCGGACCAGTGATCTTCGGTCCAGTTACACGGTCGCCCATAGTTGTCATCGGCCGGATGCTGCTTGCAAACCTTCAACTCATGTACCAATTTGGAAGAGACCATTCCCCACCAAGGAAGTAAGAGGAATGCCAACCCCATCTCCTCGAGCTCCTTGTCATAGCGGCGAAGAGCTAGTCGATTAACTTCAAAGGCTCGGAGCCTCGGCGCCTTAGTCGTCTGCATCCCGCGCATCCCTAGGATCACTGCAACGATCTTCGCTACAAACGGATTCTTCGCTGCAATCTCTTCCTCGCCCGTAACTGACGTACTTCCTCGCAAATTGGCTTCCTCGCCGTTCACTCACGAATTGGCTTCCTCGCCCGTAACTGACGTACTTCGGCGTTCGGTAAATGCGGCTCTCTGCGCCCTGCTATCGCTCGCTCTGGGAATAGTAAAAGAGTAAAGTAAACAACTTGTTACCTTGCTTATATCCCGCGATAGGCTTTCCTGCACGAGCCGAAGTTAGGGTTTTCCTCTTGACGACTGACATTCTTCCGTCGACTGTAACTTCGTCGTTCGGTCTCTGATTGCCTCGCACAACATACCGTTAGAAAGGTCTTCGCCCGAGGAATTCATCTGTGAGAAAATCATCTTTCAGTGTCTCCATAGATTCGATAAATTCCTCCAGAACTGAGATTCTTCTCTAAACTTCTAATTAACACTATTCTACTCATATCGGTTATCTTCTATCATCTATTCTTCTTATTTACTTTACAACTAATCAATTAATTAACAAAAACGAAAAACCAAGGCTTCACATACTCCCCCTCTCAATTGTGAAGCGACCCCGCGAACACTTAAGAGTAGTATCTCTTGATCCTCCACCCATTGACTCGGGTAGCTAACAATGTTCCATCGAGTTCTTCCAACTGAACCGAACCATTACTATAACGACGCGTTACTTTGTAAGGACCCATCCAACGTAAGTGTAACTTCCCTAGAAATTTAGTGTACCTACTGTCATACAGTAGTACTAAATCTCCATCCTTGATGTCCACTTTGCGGATCTTCTTATCGTGCTTCTCTTTCCGCTTCATTTGAATGATCTCCGTTAGTCGTTTAGACTCTTCACGGTCTTCCTCAAGTGTCATCAGACTCTTAAGTCGTAACAGTTGACTCTCCTCCACTGACAGTCTATCTTCAGACAGGATTCTGTAAGTAGGCACATCAAATTCAACTCGCATAATCGGTGTCATGCCATATGTTAGGAAAAAGGGTGTTTGTCGAGTTGTAATCTTCTCTGCATTCCGAAATGCCCATAAGACAGCCGGTAACTTTGTATCCCAATCATATGCATGATTCACTGTCACCTTGTTCAGAATCTTGCACAACACTCCATTAGACTTCTCTGTCAATCCGTTAGCTTTTGGATTGTACGGTGTTGTCTTCCGGTGTTTTATACCAAAGTACTCTGTCAGTTCTTCTATCATCTTGTTTAAAAAATGTGTACCTCGGTCACTCACCAACTCCAGTGGGCATCCATATCGAGTAATGATCTGTGTGTACAGAAACTCAGCCACAGTGGCTGCATCGTCTTTCTTGGTAGCTGCTGCTTCAACCATCTTCGTTGCATAATCAGTAGCTATCAGTATGTACCTTCTTCTTGTGCGGCGTGTTGCAGGTTGTATAGGTCCTACAAAATCAATCCCCCACTTCTCGAATGGTGCTAATGGAAGTATCGGATGTAACGGCCATTGAGTGGTTGGCGTAGGCTTACCCACTCGTTGACAGTTATCACACTTCTTGATGATCTCCTGAACATCTTTGTACATCGTTGGCCACCAGTATCCAGCTGAGAGGATCTTCTTCACAGTGTTTCTCAGCGCATAGTGTCCACCTTCAGGTTCCGAGTGTAGTGCTCCTACCACTTGTGGTATCTCATGCACTTCCAGACATCTTCGAAGTTCTTCATCAGGCCCTCTTTTGAACAATATCCCGTTCTTCATCTCGTAGGGTCCCGCCTGATGTATGAAGACTGTTCGCTGTTCAGCGTCCATTTCTTCTGGGCACTGCAAAGTCTGTAAATATCTGTACAGATCATAGTACTTCGTAGCAGGTGCTATGGTCAGCTGAAACAATTCCTCATCTGGAAAGTCATCTGCCACTGTATCCACTCGTTCTCCCGTTCTCAGTCGAGACAAGTAATCAGCATTCTCATGATGAATCCCTTGTCTGGTCTGAACTGTGAAAGTGAATTCTTGAAGTAACAACATCCATCTTGCTATCCTTCCTGACAAGTCTGACTTCTGTACTAGATGCTTCAATGCATAATGATCCACATGAAAAACAAACTCATAGCCAAGAAGATAATGTCTAAACTTCTTTACTGAGTACACCATTCCCAGCGCTTCACGTTCAGTAGTGGTGTAGTTCTTTTCTGCTGCTGAAAGTTGTCTACTCGCATAGTAGATTGGGTGGTCTCTCTTCTCATCATCTTTCTGACTGAGAACCACTCCTATAGCAAACGCAGAAGTATCTACATACACTTGAAAAGGTCTCTCCCAGTCTGGGGGTCGCATGACAGGTGCTTCTGCCAACTTCTTCTTCAGCGTTTCAAACGCCTCATGCTGTTTCTCGTGCCAATGGTACTCTGTCATCTTCTTCAGCAATTCTGTCAGTGGCGCAGCAAGTATGGCGTAATCTTTGATGAACCTTCTGTAATATCCAACATGTCCTAGGAAGGCTCTCAACTCGCTGATGTCAGTAGGGGGCTGTAAGGAGAGTATCACTCTAACTTTCTCTACATCTACTTCTATGCCTCGACCTGATACTCTATGTCCAAGAAGTATTCCTTCAGTCATCACGAAGAAACACTTCTCAGGATGTAATGCAAGCCTGGCTTCCCTACACTTCTGAAAGGTTTTGGCTAAACACGCTGCATGTTCTTCACGTGTGCCAAAAACACAAAAATCATCTATAAAGATCTCTAAAAATTTTCGCAAATAATCTTGGAAAATTGAGGTCATCATCCTCTGAAAAGTAGCTGGTGCATTGCATAGTCCAAAAGGCATCTTGTGATAAGCATAAGTGCCCCAATCCGTAGTAAAGGTAGTCTTGTCCTTATCTTGCTCTCTTATGGACACTTGATTGTACCCTGAAAACCCATCCAAAAAGCTGTAACATTCCTTTCCAGATACATGATCCAAAATGGTATCAGTAAAAGGTAAAGGGTGATGATCCTTCTTGGTTGCTGCATTCAGCTTTCTAAAATCTTGACAGACTCTTATCTTTCCTGTTTGCTTCTTGGGTACCACTACTATGGGTGCTACCCATTCGCTGCTTAACACAGGAAAAATAATACCTGCCTTTAGGTACTTATCTATCTCGTCTTTAACCATCAAAGAGTATTTTGGGTTGAGTCGGTACTGCCTTTGTCGTACAGGTACTGATCCTTCAATGAGGTCGATACGATGTTCTCCCCACTGTGCAGGTATCCCCTTCATGTCCTCCACAGTCCAGGCGAAGACATCTTGGTAATGGATCAGCATCTGACGATACACTTCCAACTCTTCTCCTTGTACCACAACAGAAATCTTGAGGCTCTTACCTTCGCTTATTAGTAGGTCTTGGGATGCTCCTGGAAGGACTATACCATCTGTATGACTGGTCTCTGCACTCCCGTGACCTAGCTGTGATTGCTATTCGGCCTCGTTCATATCTTCTTCTTCATCAATTTCATAGCACTGTAGATAGTTGACCATCGAATAAGGGTCTCCTTTCCTTTCTCCTGCGCTACTTGTTGATGAATCAGATCCTGAAGTGTAACCTTCATCAGTCGACTCTGTTTCGCCCTGATGTGTTATCTTCTTCCAAGAAACCATCACAGCCTTATCAGTTGGTTTCTGTGGATCTTTGAACTGTAAACGGTGCCGGTACCAATCTGTTAGTACCTTGGCACCATACAACCATGGCCTCCCAATCAAAATTTGATAACCAGATTTAACCAAAGGGCGCAGCACAACATAAGTAAGTTTAAAAGAAATTCCGCCTATTAAGGTGGGGATGTTGCGCAGTAACCCAAGTGGTCGTCTTCTCGTTTGATCTGCCAGTCGTAACACCCGCTGAGTTTCTTCAAACTTGCTGAAACCCAACGCGTGTGCCGTGTCTTCTGTCATTATGTTGACTCCTGACCCCGAGTCAATTGGCACTTTCCTAATTACACAGCCTGCAACCTCCACTTCCACTTCTGGAGATCCCAGGTCTTCTGCCTCGATGTGAAACAGAGAAGGCAACTTTGATCTTCTTGCTTTAGTGGGTTTCTTCAGTGCTTGAAGTAACAATTTTCTGTAAATTTTGTTATCTTCAATCAGCTGTTTGAAACTTATGTTAGCCTTCTGTGTTTCTAGATCAGCTACCACATCATAGTGTGGTACTGCCACAGGTTCTTTCTTCATAGGTTCTGGTCGACTGTGCTTCTTCGGAACCTTCTCGTTTTTGGCTGCAGTCTTGTCTTCAGTGGCCGAAGAACGGAAAATCTTGGGTACGGACGAAGTTGATTGTTCTGGTACTTCGGCCGAAGTTGTATCAGCTTCTCTTGCCGAAGTTCCTGCTCGTAGTAACTCCTTCTTCAGGAGTTCGCGGACTTCGTCCGTAATGTCAACTGGTAGTCTCGGAGGATTTACGCTCTTCAGTATTTCTTCTTCCTCTTCTTCAGTTTCCTCCTCAACAATCTTCTTCTTGGCTTTCTCCGCAGCCTTCTTCTGCTTCTTCAGCTCTTTCTTCGATTGAGTCTTTATGGGCGCTTCTTCTGCCTTTCGCTTGGTCTTGAAAGAGCTTCTGGTGTCCACTTTACAAACCCAAGTTTCTTCTGGTGGCCATCCTTCATCTCCAGCGGCTTTCCATTCTTCCAAGTCTACCTTGTGCAGTTGAGCTTCTCCAGGACGTTCTGTTTTGGGATCAAAGCGAACCCCTCTCTTCTCTGCGGGTGGGTTAGTACAATCTGCTGTGGCATGTCCTGGCTGATGACATTTTGCACACAGTGCTACATAGCCTAGGTGCTTCTTCGGATGTGGACAATTGGGTGACCAATGTTCTGTACTACCACAATTGAAACAAGACCCATGGGGTGGTGGTTTATTGGCTCCTGCTGGAGTCATTAAGTGTTTCTGAGACACATTTTGTGCTCTCTCTCTTGGTACAAATCTAGAGATGGATATGGGTTGGATCGGGGTAATCGGAGAAGGTTGAGGAGGTCTGGGAGATTGGGGTGGTGTTGCTTGTGGTATGGACTGTACTCCATACACATCATCTGGAGTCTCTATAAAAAATGAGCTGTAATACGACTCGAATGCGGGTGCCCATTCTACATGTGACGCCTGAAATGACCTGGCGTTTGTACACTCTGTATTGGCATGCCCTTGTTTCCCACAGGTCGTACACCATAAGCTCGGTCGTGATGCCGAAGGTGACTTCCTCCTGTCAGGAGTCCCTATCATCTGCACTTTCAAATCCGCAAACCCTTTTATCATCTCCTCCATGAGTTGATTACTATCTCCCTTTTTCTTCCCCTTCTTTTCCTTCGAGCTTTTCTTTTCCTTGGACGAAGAACTACGTTTCATTCTTCGTTCTTCTTCGCTCGAAGAAGATGAACTCGCCGATGAAGACTCTTCGGCTTCGGCCGAAGAAGACTCATCGTCAGAAGATTCCTCGGAGGAAGAAGGTTCTCTGCGACCCTTCTTCTGCTTCTTCCTCCGAGTCGTTTTACCTTCCTTCCTTTCTCTCTTCCCTTTCTTCTTCCCTTTTATCCATCCTCCTTTACTTCCGAGGGTGGACGCTTCAAATGCTTCTGCTGAGGCAACAACCTCTTCGATGGCGTCCATCTTTCCTCTGCGACACCAGATCTCCATCTCAATCGGTAAGCCTGTAACTAGCCATTCTGTGGCTTGATCCATAGAGTATGGGTTGGCTGTACCCATCCTCGGTATTCTGTCCAGTAGATTGTAGAATCTTTGAACATAATCTTTTAAGCTCTCTTTCTTTCCTCTGATCAGTCTGGTCAGCTTTCCTAAAACTTGACGATTGTACCCAATTTCCCGGAATCGCTCTAGGAACTTTGTCCTCAGCTTGTCCCAAGTATCGATGTCTCCTGGTACTCTATTTGCATGATTGTACCAGCTGCGTGCTCTCTTCCTGAGAAGACTCGGAAAGATTCGCAGCCGATCTGGTTCAGCATCTTCCTTATTAGTGACAGATACAGATTCAAACAGTTTAATGTAAGCATCTGCATCCTCATCGTCATCTGAAGATCCTCCTCTGAACTTTGGGTAACCATGTTTCGTGATGGGTTGGCCTGCCATACTTCGAACAAAAGGAGCCCTTGGAACTTGAGTTGCTATCTTGGCAGGAGCTGGAATCGGCGCTGGTACTGCAGCTTGAACGAGGACAGCAGGGGCAATACCCGCAGCAGCAGCTGCTTGGCCTTGTCTCTTCTTGAATATGGACGGTCCTGTGGTTGGCTGTAAGTAAGGAGCAGCGCTGTCCTTCTGAGTCACTGGAGTTAACGGAAGGATTTCCCGCACCAGTGCTTGAGGAATAAGTTCCTGCGCCTGTAAAAGTTCCACTAAGGTAGTAACAGCTTCTACTGCCTTAGTTGCAGCTTCTTCATTCGAAGAAGTAAACTGATCTTGATCTGCAGAAGTACTTCCTACCTCTGGATCAGGAGTAAACAACTGCGGATATAAAACGGTATTGACTTCGGGGAAAGGTTTCCACCCTACTTCACTTTCTGGATGTTCGTTCTCAGCACTTAGCCGAGTGGTAACTTCTTCGAAGTCAAGTTCTCTTTGAGCAGATTCGAAAGGGGTTGGAGGTAATGACTTTGGTGTCCGGGGTGAACTTGATTCACCAAGGCTTGGTTCCTTCCTCTTCCATTCTTTTGAGTTAGGTGTTCTCCAACCTCGTTCTCTCTTCTTATGCTCTTCTTTCAACCGACGAGCTTCTTCCAGAATCTGTTCTCGATATTCTGCTCGTCTTTCTCGCCTCCTGTCTCTCTCAGATTGCACGTTTCCAGGAGGATCAGGCTTGCCCGTCGACATACATGTCTCTGGACTTCTGTTCACTGATCTTGGATAATTTCAGCATTCGCATCCCCGGCAGCGGCGCCAAAATTTATTCAGTCTTCTATATGTAACACACAAGAAAACCAAAAGATGCTCGAAAGTAGTAATTTAAGGATCGAACCCACAGAGATGCAAGTAAAGATCATCCAAAAGTAGTAAACACGTGACAAAGGTGATTCTTTATAGTTGTCTTTTATTCTCACGGGCAGAAATCAGTCCCGGTAGAGATCAAACTCAGATCTATCCAACAAGACAGAGTTGATAATCCTGACAAACAAACATAACAGGTACTGAACAGGTCAGGGACCTCAAGAAACAGATAAACAACAGAGAAACAGAGCCACGGACGGAAATGTCACACGAGGAAGTACTGCTGAAGTGCTACTAAGTAGCCTCTAACAACATAAATGCTAAATATCTTCACACTGAGTTACTTTCACTACTACTGCTCTCGGAAATCTCTGGCGAAGAAGACTCTTCTTCCGCCGAAGAACCAGATTGAACTTCTTCCTAAGTGTTCTACCAAAGAACAACTTCTTCCAAAGTCAACTTCGCCCAAAACTGTCTTCGTAGTAAACTAACTCCGCAGATGCTGGTCTATTCTCAGTCCTCGCCGTAAACGTTCTACTCTGATTTCAAATGTCAACAGCAAATTCTTCGGCACCCAGACTAATTCCTACCACAGCAAACTACGATACTTCGTAGGTAAATCTTTCGCAGAAGACAAAACACTCAATGGCTCCGTAAACTCAGGAAATAGAAAACTCAAAAATGATAAAACACATAGAGGTCCTGAATACGAACAACACAACGCTTATATACAGATTTCCCCGAAGATGACGGATCTTCTTCCTAAGAAGTCGGGACTACTTCTGGTCCGCCGGATGAAGGTCTTGTGTCCGAAACGACACCAGAAACGACACCGCTTTCTACCGCTAGCTCTCTACCTATCTCACAAACTGAGAACTCTACGGTTGCTCTAACCTCCCTAAGCTCTCTAACTACTCGCTGTCCTAGCCTAGCTACCCGGTTCCTAGCTGAAGTACCCTCCGCATCTGCAGCTAAGAACTCCTCTCTAACCTGACGAAGAAAACTCAGTTCTTCGGTGTCTAGCTCAACGGCGAAGTAGTTCTTCAACACCGGCTCGACCCTACTCCGAAGTTGAGCACTCAGCTCCTCGGCCTTGATGACTCGCTGCTTTAGATCCTCGTTCTCCTTTGTCATCTGTGCGACGACATCCAGGTTCCTGTCCCGTTGAAGTCGTACCTCGTCCAACTCCTTCTTCGTCAAAGAAAGAACCTTCTCATGTTCCTTCTCTCTATCCAACTTCTGCCGAAGAAGAACCTCTTTCTCCGCTTTCTCGTTCTTCAACTCCTCCATCTTCGCCTGGGTCTCCTTCTGCGCCATGAGGAGAGCTGCTCGTAAGTTGTCCTTCTCCTCCTTCCAGTTCCCTCGGCCGAAGTGCATCGTCTGTACCAACTCTGCTAGGTTCAGCTTCCGGCCGACCACTTCTTCGTATGTCCCGCGGTTTCCCTCTAAGCTGTACAACAGGGGTGCGACCACCTCCTGCACATACTTCGCCGAAGAGACAAGCTGGTCTACCTCCCTCATTGCCGATAGAGCAAAATTAGTCTTTGGTGAAGTATCCACGCTCTTCTCCGCTCGAGGAGTGTCAACTTCGTCAGCTTCCTCAATCGCTTCTTCTTCTACTGGCTCGTCATCGGCGCGAACGGTCCTTGTCATCTTCATCTTCTTCCGCGACTTCTGTGTCGACCTCGGTGTCTCTTCCAGAGGTTTCTTCCTCCCACTTCTGCGCACTGGAGGAGATACCTCTACTACATCATCATCTTCGGCCGGAGTAACTGCTTCGGGCGTCTTCTCTGCAGCTGGTGTTGAAGTCGATGCCTCCTGCCTCGGCGTTGTTTCCATTGCTACTTCGGTCCTCGGCTCTTCGGCGATGACTTCATCGAAGAACTTCTCGAGATTTACATCTCGGGCTGGAGTCTGTATCACTTGGAATTCATCTTCCTCGGCAATTGCGGTAAAGCCTAACTTCGTCTGTTGTGCCTCAGATAGCAACCCCATCCCCATATAGAACACCGATACAAAGGGTCCTATGTACGCCAAGTCATTCGCGTTCCAAAGCTTCAGCACATGTCGGTGGATGATCCTCGCCCAATGTGCTCTTCTTCCGGCGAAGAGCTGCTCAATGAAGTTGATCTGCCAATTCGACATGTACGTTGTTCTTCTTGGCCTGAAGATCGCCATAATCGCATCTGCTACTTCTCTCTTCTTCGGCTCGCAGTAATCGTCCGTTCTGTAACCATTCCTCCCTTGAGGCAATTCCCTGAAGAGATTCGGGAAGTTCTTCACTGCTTCGGGTGAAGCAGCGGCGGACACACTATCGAAGAGAAGATCGCCTTCTCTGCCTGCATCGTCAGTCCCCAAGACGCCGGACCAGTGATCTTCGGTCCAGTTACACGGTCGCCCATAGTTGTCATCGGCCGGATGCTGCTTGCAAACCTTCAACTCATGTACCAATTTGGAAGAGACCATTCCCCACCAAGGAAGTAAGAGGAATGCCAACCCCATCTCCTCGAGCTCCTTGTCATAGCGGCGAAGAGCTAGTCGATTAACTTCAAAGGCTCGGAGCCTCGGCGCCTTAGTCGTCTGCATCCCGCGCATCCCTAGGATCACTGCAACGATCTTCGCTACAAACGGATTCTTCGCTGCAATCTCTTCCTCGCCCGTAACTGACGTACTTCCTCGCAAATTGGCTTCCTCGCCGTTCACTCACGAATTGGCTTCCTCGCCCGTAACTGACGTACTTCGGCGTTCGGTAAATGCGGCTCTCTGCGCCCTGCTATCGCTCGCTCTGGGAATAGTAAAAGAGTAAAGTAAACAACTTGTTACCTTGCTTATATCCCGCGATAGGCTTTCCTGCACGAGCCGAAGTTAGGGTTTTCCTCTTGACGACTGACATTCTTCCGTCGACTGTAACTTCGTCGTTCGGTCTCTGATTGCCTCGCACAACATACCGTTAGAAAGGTCTTCGCCCGAGGAATTCATCTGTGAGAAAATCATCTTTCAGTGTCTCCATAGATTCGATAAATTCCTCCAGAACTGAGATTCTTCTCTAAACTTCTAATTAACACTATTCTACTCATATCGGTTATCTTCTATCATCTATTCTTCTTATTTACTTTACAACTAATCAATTAATTAACAAAAACGAAAAACCAAGGCTTCACACTTTCGAAGATTCTTACAGGATTTGGAGTCTACAGGATGCTGAACACCCTTGTGAAGTTGAGACTCCTGATTGTACACAGAACTCCATATCTCGTTCTTTGAAGTTGCTACTCTAGATTGAGAGCTTTTCAGACCCCCTCTGTTTCAACGGCCGCCCTGAATTACTCACTCACTCAATTGACTTGAAACTTTTTGGACAATCCTAGCCATGCTGACAATGAACGCAACCGCGAAGGTTTGAAGCGATTTCCTCAATTCTGCTGCAATTGACACTGAAAATCCAAATTAGTGTAAATCTCTTTGGAGAACGAAATCTTTTATGCTAAATGGGCTAAAGGAGAAATCCTGAGACACTACACATCAGCTTCTGTAGAGCCCATAGTCATCGCTGTAGTGTTCACACCAGTAAGTACCTGCAAGCAAACTTCTCATTCATCCTCTTCCAAAATACGTGTTCAGACGTTACCCGGTGACCGTCAGATGTAACTTGTTATTCTGATAATTGACCACGCTCTCTCGCAAGGCAACCGCTAAGTCTTGACAATCTCTTTTGAGATGAGCTGGACTATCACACCAAATACATCTCCTGTAAAGGTTCCTTCCACAGGTCGAGCACCTGGTGCGGTTGGTTGCTGATCCCTTCTCAAATCTGTCATCTCAACTCTTAAATTGCTTAACTGTTGAGTAAGCTCTTCAATCATGTTATGGTTTTGGTTCTCAACAGGATGTTGTCTAGGAGCTCTTTGTGTTGGAACATGCACTACAGACGTCTGAGGAATCACTACAGGTACTTGGGGAGCTATAAGTGGAACTACTGGGACTTGAGGGACCACTCTCTGTTCTGACAAAGTCTCTAGTTGTCCAATTATTGTCATCCTTCCACGACATTGTCTAGCAAGAGTAGATATTGCTTCTTCCACTCTTCTCCAGTTAGAGATAACTCACCCCTCTACTCCATGATCAGCTAACATAAAACAAAATCGATCTGCTGAAAACTCATCCATAGTCCCCAAGAACAACTTTATCTTCCTAGCATCCAACGTCAATCTTTCCAGATCAGAAAGCTGCGAGTACCTCTTTTCAAACTCACGAATCAACTCATTCAACCCTATGGTACGTCCAGGCTGACGGTCTATCCAATTAAGGAATATCCTCTTGGTGACTCTGTCAGAATCTTCTTCTAGAAACTCCTCCCTCAGTACACGCTCAAACAAAGTCCATCCTCCCAGATGTCTCCTTTGTAGATTCCTCACTTTCTCCCTCAGTTCAGGAACAACAGTCAACCCAAAGCTCAACCTCAGGTGCCATGATCAGTTCCATCTCACCCACATACTCCTTTAAGGTACCTAGTAACGTCTCTGCCATCAAATCGTCCACACTTGCCAACAACTACTTGGAGAGCTTTTGTAGATTTCTGCTCAGCTCCTCCAATTGTAGTTGAATCAGAGCAGCAATCGCTTGAAGAATTTGAGCCGTATCAACAGCGGGCTGTGCATTTGTCATTAGAACTACAGTAGGTCCTCCTCGAGAGCCAACCCCATCTTGGTCAGGAGTCTTTTGAACAAGAACACTCTGAGCAGCAGTACCATGATCTATTTTCCTCACTCAATCTAATCAATTTTTCAAATCAATCACCCCAATTGCTCTCAATGGAAGCACCAGATGTCGTGGTGAGAATCTTTCTTGGAGAGGGTGGACCTCTTGACTGTGATTGATGATAAAAAACGATAAAAAAACAGACTGTTGTCAACGATCAGAACTTAAAATTGATCTCCTGCACCACCAAACCAAACCAGACACTCAAATATGTGCACATAGGTCTTTCTTGACTCAATAAACTTTATTCCAGTGTCAATTTCACCATCAAAATCTTCAGTGATAAAAAGCCTCTCCTCTCACTCCTGCGCGCGTCTCCTCTTTTCTCCATTCAGTTCTCTGTAATGTCTCTAGAACTCCCATCGTACGTTGATTTAACTAAGATTCAAAGCCCCTACTAAGCTGCCCATAGCTAAGCTGGGGTCTTTATATCTTTATACACACAATGACTTATCAAGCAGCTCCCTTGCTAAGCTAACCCCTTGTTAGAATGGAAGTTTCTCTGCTCTCTATGCCACCTTGATTATACCACAAGCCATCCAATGTAAGCCGAAGTCCTTACACTTATGAGGCCACCCCACAAGGCTTACAACCCCCCCTCCCCTCCATATGAGCATCAGGTATCTCTCATGGTATAATCAAGGTGTCATGTGGAGGCTTAGGTCAAGAAGCCCATGATTAAAGGAGATACTAGTCTGTCAAAGCCCTACACTTATGAGGTCACTCCATAAGGCTTACATCATACGTTGATTTAACTAAGATTCAAAGCCCCTACTAAGCTGCCCATAGCTAAGCTGGGGTCTTTATATCTTTATACGCACAATGACTTATCAAGAGCTCCCTTGCTAAGCTAACCCCTTGTTAGAATGGAAGTTTCTCTGCTCTCTATGCCACCTTGATTATACCACAAGCCATCCAATGTAAGCCGAAGTCCTTACACTTATGAGGCCACCCCACAAGGTTTACAACCCCCCCTCCATATGAGCATCAGGTATCTCTCATGGTATAATCAAGGTGTCATGTGGAGGCTTAGGTCAAGAAGCCCATGATTAAAGGAGATACTAGTCTGTCAAACCCCTACACTTATGAGGTCACTCCATAAGGCTTACAACCCCCCCATATGGACACCATGTATCTCTCATGGTATAATCAAGGTGGCATGCGGAGGCTTAGGCCAGGAAGTCCACGATTAAGAGAGATATTGGTCTCCCGTCCCTAGATATGCAGGATGTGACTGCATATCCAACATAGACTCTCTTCCAGGAGGCCAACATGTCGGAATAGGAAACACAAGCCAAAAGGAATTGATCTTGAGACCACTTTCCTCCTAAGTGGGTGTCCTATCAATGGGATAGTCTCTGTTTCTGTTCAAAAGCAGATACAGTTGGTACATATTCTTAAAGAAAATTTGCTGTACAATCTTTACTAGCTTTTCCTGCACTAACTTCTTTGTACAACTCCGTTTCTAGTGAATGAGGAGTCTATAGTCCTCACAAACACCCACGTACTCACATTGTCGGATCATGAATTCGAGTCATGAGCTAGAATCAACAGATTTCTCTCTTTGGCATTCTTCACAACTTAAGACTTGTACTAATTGTTACCTAGAACACTTTTTCTCGAAACTGAAAGTATGAAGTCTCTCTTCTCAGCGAGCTGTGTATTCTGGAACTTTTTACCTCCTTCAAGGTGATATTTCAACTCAAGCTAGAGGACAGCTTCTCAAGCATAGCTACAGCTTAGTTCCTACCCAGCTTGATAAGCTAGGATGCAACTTCTTGAACAAATGTCAGTTGAGTGTCCTCTGAAGTTCCGTTTCATCTTGTGAATGTCATGTACTACGACAGCGTGAAAAACCACAAATACCCAATCAACATCGATAAGCTAAGGCTTAGCTTGATTTTCCCATCTTTTAATACTGTCATCATTAAGAGCTCAAATGAAACAAATGAATTATCTTTGGGAACCTAACAATAACCTCTATCACTAGGTGCAATGAAAGTGGAGATCTGCAATGGATCAAAAATATAAAATCTCAAAATATGATTTTCAAGTACAAGCCGGTCCACGACACGACAACGAGTTACGAAAGCATTGTCAAAATTGATGTTGATAGTCACTCATCACACTACAATAAGATTCATGTTGAATGGTGGTGGTCAAAACATGCATCTTCAAATGCTTCAGATGTGCTCCGGTACACTGATTGCATTTCGAAGAACATATTTTGGAATAAGGATCCAAAATAGATGAAGAAGGTGACTAGATAGATGCTAATGTATGTGTGTAAGTATGACGATCAAGATCCAAATCTTCTTTCAATAAAATGAAGATACCCGCAAGTGTTCGATCTGTAGCATTACAGTTCATAGATCGTGTTGCTGAAATAGAGGGTTGAGATATCTTGGCCGGAATATATTACTAGTAATAATACTTAATCTTTAACTTAGACTTAGTCTAAGTCTAGCACTTAGTTTTAGTTCTTTCAAAAGTCATGAAATGTTTTTGTTTCTAAGTAGTAGTTTTTTATTGTATACAAAGTGAAATTTTATAGTGAGTCTCAAACTCGTCTATTTCATATTATATATTCAGAAACCATTTTGATAATAAATAATCATGTGTCAAATATGTTATATTCTGTACTTGATGACTATGAATTTCTAGTTTCTGCTCATTAATAATCCTAGTAAACCTTAATAAGTCCTAAATCCTAAGTCTTTTTTCTATTAAATTTGATGTTGACGTTATATGACGTACACTACTTAGTCTAGTACTTAACTTAGAATATTTTATGTGCAATGTCATGATTAGATTAATATATACTAAATTAAATTATACTCACTAATAATCCTAAACCTCAGTAAGTCCTAAACCTTAAGTATTTTCTCTATTCAATTAAATGTTGGCATTATATGACTAACATTACTTACTCTAGTACTAAACTAATAAAATTTTATGTGCAAGGGTCACCTCTTAGATTATTATATACTAAATTGCATTCTGCTCACTAATAACCCTAAATCCTAGTAAGCCCTAAACCCTAAGTCTCTTCTCTGTTGAATTAAATGTTGTAGTGACGCAGGATTACTCCTTTTGCCCATTTAGTATACAAGATATCGTTCTCACAGAGGATTTACGCAAGTAACGCTGCTCTAAGTTCTAAGATCTGTTCAAACACACAAACACACGAGTTTTGCCTAGGAACCCCGTCTTCTCACAAAACCACGCATCTTCCAGATACTCCAGAAGATGCTCTGGAACTAAACAAACAACTACTAACTAAAATATCACACAATTATTCACAGAGAAGCTCGAGAAGACGATCTTCTTGCTTCTAGGTCGCTTCTTCCGGTCTTCTTGATACCGTCTTCCCGAAGCATTTCTCGTCTTCTGGGGGTTCAGCTCGTCTTCTCACACCTCCAGAAGATTGTCATGCTTCGCAGAAGTCGACTAGCACGGCTGTTACACCTTACTCTCACACTCACGTTACAACGGGTTAGATCAATCACAGGGTGTATGCCCCCTTAGCCTTCCCAGGCTTCTGCCTACGGAAATGGTCTTCCTGCAGCACTACAACGACATTCACCTTCACAGAAGCTCAATAGAAGTCTCGGAAGCTCACTAGAAGAAGGTAAGAAGATGGGGAAGATGAGAGAAGATGGGGAAGAAGAGAAAATCCAAACGAGAGAAAACAAGATGAAAAGAGGAAATTAAGATTCCGACAGGCTTCTAGTCCAGATCATGACTAACAAGCCATCCCTGCTTGTAATAGTTTGGGGAGGAAGACAACAAACGTGAGTACAGTTGTACCGTCTTCTACTTGAGGATGTCGTCTTCTGTTGCGAGAAGAAGACTTCTTTTTTCTTCACTTCGCTGCTCTGACTACTCTATCTTCTGGGATCCCTTATCCATAAGACCGTCCGTACGCAGATCCCAAGTGCTCTACTGGACGAGCCAAGCTACACTTCCACAACTGTTGACATTCATCCCCACTCAAGAAGAACACATCTCATGCACAATTGGAAGCGAATTCAAGGAAACCCACCACCCAGAAGACATGAACAAAGCTTCTGCACTCAAATCCACAATCTATTCCCCGAGAAGAAGTCACAATGACATCGGGAAGCTCACTCCCTCTACTTCCTGCGTCTACTGTGGTGCCCACAAATTACAGTATTCACGAATTTTTGAAATTTTCGAGATTAATGACTTGTTTATATAACTGAAGAAGCGTTGTTACTTAAGGTTACGTCTTCCTTAACAGGAAGATGATCTTAAGAGCTGTTTGTAATAAGAAGTTGACTTCTTCAGAAGACGACCGTCTTCAGAAGACCGTCTTCTCGGTTGCGTCTTCGGAAGATAGGAAGACGGCGGAAGATGGGAAGACGGCGGAAGACACCTGTCTTCCGGAAGACAGCGATCACGAAGGCCTGACCATGAGTTTTCGGGTAAACAAGTAGGTGTACCTACTGGAGCACACCGAATAGGTAGGTAGGTCAGGAAGACACCAAGAATGAGAACCCCTAATCTGCGGGGAAGATGCGTGAGGAAGCACATTAGCCACCTTCCAACTTCCCGCAGCACAGTGCGCCTGAAGAAGATCGAATTGAGAGAGTGAACTTCGAGCTAGCATTGAGAGAGGAATCGAGTAAGACATCGAGGTAGTAGAGAGTACGTTGGCAGCTAGGCGAAGGGTGAAATCGGATTGCGGGAGCACAAACAGCAGAAGGAGCGAAGGCATTTCTGTGGAGCTTCCGAGAAGTTGACAGTGGAGAGTGGCGAGTAGAAGCGAGAGAAGAATCGAGGTGTGGACCGAAATTGACAGCAGGCGCATTCGAGAGGAGTCGCATTGGAAGCTAGGACAAAGAGCCAGAAGCGCGTGGAGGTCGAAGGCAACTCGAGAGCCGAAGAAGATTGTAGAGGTTCTTTCCCCTGTTCTTTTCCCTTCCCACTTCTTCTCGCCATTGCTTGGTACTCCCCGCGCTTCCTTGATTGTGTGCAGGCAGCCTGATCGATTACCCCACCCCCCATCTTTCCTATTGAGACATTGGGCGCGGAAGCGCTGCCCAATTTCTGTCAAGATATCTCCTTGCTTCTTCCCGAGCTCAATTCGAGCTTCCCTACCCCTAGTCTTCAAATTGGCGAACCCAACTATCAATTTCTCTACCCTACTACCTCTCTACCCCCGAAACTTGAAATAGAAGACGATTCGGAAGATGGGAACATCCTCGGAAGACGCTTCTTGAACTTGACTGTCTTCGGAAGACATCTTCGGAAGACTGTCTTCGGAAGTCGACTGAACACAATTCGTATCAAGAGTGGATTTGCTTTGCTTTTGTGTTTAGAGAGACTTGATACGAAGCCTGAGTGGTGTGGTGAGTTGTTGTGTTATTTCGAGAAGTTGGAACTCGGGAACTAGGCCTGTGCCTCCCGGTCTTCCAAGCTTCTCAACTCCACATCTTCCTAGAGAGACTAGAAGACTGAAAGGCTGGCAAAATGAGCGAGAAGACGTGAGGGTCCATTTCGGGTCTCTTCTGTCCGACCCATAGAGCCTGTTCCTTCTTCTTCCCGAACTTAGAAGAGAGTTGTGAGAAGTATTGCTGGCAGAATCCGGAGAGAATGGTCGAGGGTCATGTCTTCCCATCATGCAGCAAACTTCTTCTGAGTGTGTATGAGAGGTGAGAAGTCAGAAGAACAGAGTGCACATGTCTTGAGTCTGTTGTGAGGATAGATTGCGCGTAGGAAGACGAAGACAGGTGAGACCAGTGAAGGGAAGCCTGACTTCGAGAAGTCTTCCGAGAAAGACATTGAATCGGAAGCTGTCCCAAGTGTCTTCCCAGAGGCCACTGTCACCGCAGGAGCCCGCAACCATCTTCTGAACCTTTCTCATACTCTACTTCTCGCATATCTTGTATCTTCTGTTAGGAAGTAAGATGTAATGCAAGGTGGGTTGTCTTCTTGGTAATCCATGCGAGGCCTTGCTTAGATAGGATTGTTTAGATATAGCTCGGAAGACGAGAGCTATCTAGGAAGTACTGTTAGAATCTCAGAAGACGGAGTAGCTGTCTTCTGGTAGACTAGCTTCGTCTTCTGAGAGTGGAAGCTAGACTGTGGGCACTGTGAAGCCTTGGTTTTTCGTTTTGTTAATTAATTGATTAGTTGTAAAGTAAATAAGAAGAATAGATGGTAGAAGATAAACGATATGAGTAGAATAGTGTTAATTAGAAGTTTAGTGAAGAATCTCAGTTCTGGAGGAATTTATCGAATCTATGAGACACTGAAAGATGATTTTCTCATAGATGAATTCCTCGGGCGAAGAGCTTTCTAACGATATGTTGTGCGAGGCAAACGGAGGTGGAATGACGAAGTTACAACAGACCAAAGATGTGTCGTAATTCGAGAGAAGAACATCGCCGCACTGCGAACGCCGAAGAATGACAGTTGAGAAGAGGAAAACCCTAACTTCGGTACGTGCAGGAAAGCCTATCGCGGGATATAAGCAAGGTAACAAGTTGTTTACTTTACTGTTTTACTATTCCCAGAGCGAGCGATAGCAGGGCGCAGAGAGCCGCATTTACCGAATGCCGAAGTACATCAGTTACGGGCGAGGAAAGGATTGCAGCGAGGAATCCGTTTGTAGCGAAGCTTGTTGCAGCGATCCTCGGAATGCGTGGGATGCAGACAGCTAAGTCGCCGAGGCTCCGAGCGTTTGAAGTTAATCGAGCGGCTCTTCGCCGCTATGACAAGGAGCTCGAGGAGATGGGGTTGGCATTCCTCTTACTTCCTTGGTGGGGGATGGTCTCTTCCAAATTGGTACATGAGTTGAAGGTCTGCAAGCAGCATCCGGCCGATGACAACTATGGGCGACCGTGTAACTGGACCGAAGATCACTGGTCCGGCGTCTTGAGGACTGACGATGCAGGCAGAGAAGGCGATCTTCTCTTCGATAGTGTGTCCGCCGCTGCTTCACCCGAAGCAGTGAAGAACTTCCCGAATCTCTTCAGGGAATTGCCTCAAGGGAGGAATAGTTACAGAACGGGCGATTACTGCGAGCCGAAGAAGAGAGAAGTAGCAGATGCGATTATGGCGATCTTCAGGCCAAGAAGAACAACGTACATGTCGAATTGGCAGATCAACTTCATTGAGCAGCTCTTCGCCGGAAGAAGAGCACATTGGGCAAAGATCTTTCATCGCCATGTGCTGAAGCTGTGGAACGATAACGACCTAGTCTACATAGGACCCTTTGTCTCGGTGTTCTACATGGGGATGGGATTGCTATCGCCTGAACAGCAGAAGAAGTTGGGCTTCACCGCGGCAGCCGAAGAAGATGAATTCCAAGTGATACAGACTCCAGCCCGAGATGTAAATCTCGAGAAGTTCTTCGATGAAGTCATCGCCGAAGAGCCGAGGACCGAAGTAGCAATGGAAACAGCGCAGAGGCAAGACGCGTCGACTCCAACACCCGTTCCAGAGAAGACGACCGAAGAGGCAACTCCGGCCGAGGATGATGATGTAGTAGAGGTATCTCCTCCAGTGCGCAGAAGTGGGAGAAAGAAACCTCTGGAAGAGACACCGAGGTCGACACAGAAGTCGCGGAAGAAGATGAAGATGACAAGGACCGTCCGCGCCGATGACGAGCCAGTAGAAGAAGAAGCGACTGAGGAAGCTGACGAAGTTGACACTCCTCGAGCGGAGAAGAGTGTGGATACTTCACCAAAGACTAGTTTTGCTCTATCAACGATGAGTGAGATAGACCAGCTTACTTCTTCGGCAAAGTACATCCAGGAGGTGGTCGCACCACTACTGCACAGCTTGGAAGCGAACCGCGGGACCTACGAGGAAGTCGTCGGTAGGAAGCTGAACCTAGCGGAGTTGGTACAGACGATGCACTTCGGCCGAGGGAACTGGAAGGAGGAGAAGGACAACTTACGAGCAGCTCTCCTCATGGCGCAGAAGGAGACCCAGGCGAAGATGGAGGAGTTGAAGAACGAGAAAGCGGAGAAAGAGGTTCTTCTTCGGCAGAAGTTGGATAGAGAGAAGGAACATGAGAAGGTTCTTTCTTTGACGAAGAAGGAGTTGGACGAGGTACGACTTCAGCGGGACAGGAATCTGGATGTCGTCGCACAGATGACAAAGGAGATCGAGGATCTGAAGCGGCGCACCGTCAAGGCCGAGGAGCTGAGTGCTCAACTTCGGAGTAGGGTCGAGCCGGTGCTGAAGAACTACTTCGCCGTTGAGCTGGACACCGAAGAAGTGGGATTTCTCCGCCAGGTTAGAGAGGAGTTCTTAGCTGCAGATGCGGAGGATACTTCAGCTAGGAACCGGGTAGCTAGGTTAGGACAGCGAGTAGTTAGAGAACTTAGGGAGGTTAGAGCAACCGTAGAGTTCTCAGTTTGTGAGATAGGTAGAGAGTTAGCAGTAGAAAGTGGTGTCGTTTCGGACACAAGACCTTCATCCGACGGTCCAGAAGTACGCCCGACTTCTTAGGAAGAAGATCCGTCATCTTCGGGAAAATCTGTATATAAGCGTTGTGTTGTTCGTATTCAGGACCTCTATGTGTTTTATCATTTTTGAGTTTTCTATTTCCTGAGTTTACGGAGCCATTGAGTGTTTTGTCTTCTGCGAAAGATTTACCTACGAAGTATCGTAGTTTGCTGTGGTAGGAATTAGTCTGGGTGCCGAAGAATTTGCTGTTGACATTTGAAATCAGAGTAGAACGTTAACGGCGAAGACTGAGAATAGACCAGCATCTGCGGAGTTAGTTTCCTACGAAGACGTTCTTGAGCGAAGTTGAATTCGGAAGAAGTTGTTCTTTGGTGGAACACTTAGGAAGGAGTTCAGTCTGGTACTTCGGCGGAAGAAGAGTCTTCTTCGCCAGAGTTTTCCGAGAACAGTAGTAGTGAAAGTAACTTAGTGTGAAGATACTTAGCGTTTATGGTGTTAGAGGCTACTTAGTAGCACTTCAGCAGTACTTCCTCGTGTGACATTTCCGTCTGTGGCTCTGTTTCTCTGTTGTTCATCTGTTTCTTGAGGTCCCTGACCTGTTCAGTACCTGTTATGTTTGTTTGTCAGGATTATCAACTCTGTCTTGTTGGATAGATCTGAGTTTGATCTCTACCGGGACTGATTTCTGCCCGTGAGAATAAAAGACAACTATAAAGAATCACCTTTGTCATGTGTTTACTACTTTTGGATGATCTTTACTTGCATCTCTGTGGGTTCGATCCTTAAATTACTACTTTCGAGCATCTTTTGGTTTTCTTGTGTGTTACATATAGAAGACTGAATAAATTTTGGCGCCGCTGCCGGGGATGCGAATGCTGAAATTATCCAAGATCAGTGAACAGAAGTCCAGAGACATGTATGTCGACGGGCAAGCCTGATCCTCCTGGAAACGTGCAATCTGAGAGAGACAGGAGGCGAGAAAGACGAGCAGAATATCGAGAACAGATTCTGGAAGAAGCTCGTCGGTTGAAAGAAGAGCATAAGAAGAGAGAACGAGGTTGGAGAACACCTAACTCAAAAGAATGGAAGAGGAAGGAACCAAGCCTTGGTGAATCAAGTTCACCCCGGACACCAAAGTCATTACCTCCAACCCCTTTCGAATCTGCTCAAAGAGAACTTGACTTCGAAGAAGTTACCACTCGGCTAAGTGCTGAGAACGAACATCCAGAAAGTGAAGTAGGGTGGAAACCTTTCCCCGAAGTCAATACCGTTTTATATCCGCAGTTGTTTACTCCTGACCCAGAGATAGGAAGTACTTCTGCAGATCAAGACCAGTTTACTTCTTCGAATGAAGAAGCTGCGACTAAGGCAGTAGAAGCTGTTACTACCTTAGTGGAACTTTTACAGGCGCAGGAACTTATTCCTCAAGCACTGGTGCGGGAAATCCTTCCGTTAACTCCAGTGACTCAGAAAGACAGCGCTGCTCCTTACTTACAGCCAACCACAGGACCGTCCATATTCAAGAAGAGACAAGCCCAAGCAGCTACTGCTGCGGGTATTGCCCCTGCTGTCCTCGTTCAAGCTGCAGTACGAGCGCCGATTCGAGCCCCTGCCAAGATAGCAACTCAAGTTCCAAGGGCTCCTTTTGTTCGAAGTATGGCAGGCCAACCTATCACGAAACATGGTTACCCAAAGTTCAGAGGAGGATCTTCAGATGACGATGAGGATGCAGATGCTTACATTAAATTGTTTGAATCTGTATCTGTCACTAATAAGGAAGATGCTGAACCAGATCGGCTGCGAATCTTTCCGAGTCTTCTCAGGAAGAGAGCACGCAGCTGGTACAATCATGCAAATAGAGTACCAGGAGACATCGATACTTGGGACAAGCTGAGGACAAAGTTCCTAGAGCGATTCCGGGAAATTGGGTACAATCGTCAAGTTTTAGGAAAGCTAACCAGACTGATCAGAGGAAAGAAAGAGAGCTTAAAAGATTATGTTCAAAGATTCTACAATCTACTGGACAGAATACCGAGGATGGGTACAGCCAACCCATACTCTATGGATCAAGCCACAGAATGGCTAGTTACAGGCTTACCGATTGAGATGGAGATCTGGTGTCGCAGAGGAAAGATGGACGCCATCGAAGAGGTTGTTGCTTCAGCAGAAGCATTTGAAGCGTCCACCCTCGGAAGTAAAGGAGGATGGATAAAAGGGAAGAAGAAAGGAAAGAGAGAAAGGAAGGAAGGTAAAACGACTCGGAGGAAGAAGCAGAAGAAGAGTCGCAGAGAACCTTCTTCCTCCGAGGAATCTTCTGACGATGAGTCTTCTTCGGCCGACGCCGAAGAGTCTTCATCGGCGAGTTCATCTTCTTCGAGCGAAGAAGAACGAAGAATGAAACGTAGTTCTTCTTCCAAGGAAAAGAAAAGCTCGAAGGAAAAGAAGGGGAAGAAAAAGGGAGATAGTAATCAACTCATGGAGGAGATGATAAAAGGGTTTGCGGATCTGAAAGTGCAGATGATAGGGACTCCTGACAGGAGGAAGTCACCTTCGGCATCACGACCGAGCTTATGGTGTACGACCTGTGGGAAACAAGGGCATGCCAATACAGAGTGTACAAACGCAAGGTCATTTCAAGCGTCACATGTAGAATGGGCACCCGCATTCGAGTCATATTATAGTTCATTCTTTATAGAGACTCCAGATGATGTGTATGGAGTACAGTCCATACCACAAGCACCACCACCCCAATCTCCCAGACCTCCTCAACCTTCTCCGATAACCCCTATCCAACCCATATCCATTTCTAGATTTGTACCAAGAGAGAGGGCACAAAATGTGTCTCAGAAACACTTAATGACTCCAGCAGGAGCCAATAAACCACCACCCCATGGGTCTTGTTTCAATTGTGCTAGTACAGAACATTGGTCACCCAATTGTCCACATCCGAAGAAGCATCTAGGCTATGTAGCACTGTGTGCAAAATGTCATCAACCAGGACACGCCACGGCAGATTGTACCAATCCACCAGTGGAGAAGAGAGGGGTGCGCTTTGATCCCAAAACAGAACGTCCTGGAGAAGCTCAACTGCACAAGGTAGACTTGGAAGAATGGAAAGCCGCTGGAGATGAAGGATGGCCACCAGAAGAAACTTGGGTTTGTAAAGTGGATACCAGAAGCTCTTTCAAGACCAAGCGAAAGGCAGAAGAAGCGCCCATAAAGACTCAATCGAAGAAAGAGCTGAAGAAGCAGAAGAAGGTTGCGGAGAAAGCCAAGAAGAAGATTATTGAGGAGGAAACTGAGGAAGAGGAAGAAGAAATACTGAAGAGCGTAAATCCTCCGAGACTACCAGTTGACATTACGGACGAAGTCCGCGAACTCCTGAAGAAGGAGTTACTACGAGCAGGAACTTCGGCAAGAGAAGCTGATACAACTTCGGCCGAAGTACCAGAACAATCAACTTCGTCCGTACCTAAGATTTTTTGTTCTTCGGCCACTGAAGACAAGACTGCAGCCAAGAACGAGGAGGTTCCGAAGAAGCACAGTCGACCGGAACCTATGAAGAAAGAACCTGTGGCAGTACCACACTATGATGTGGTAGCTGATCTAGAAACACAGAAGGCTAACATAAGTTTCAAACAGCTGATTGAAGATAACAAAATTTACAGAAAATTGTTACTTCAAGCACTGAAGAAACCCACTAAAGCAAGAAGATCAAAGTTGCCTTCTCTGTTTCACATCGAGGCAGAAGACCTGGGATCTCCAGAAGTGGAAGTGGAGGTTGCAGGCTGTGTAATTAGGAAAGTGCCAATTGACTCCGGATCAGGAGTCAACATAATGACAGAAGACACGGCACACGCGTTGGGTTTCAGTAAGTTTGAAGAAACTCAGCGGGTGTTACGGCTGGCAGATCAAACGAGAAGACGACCACTTGGGCTACTGCGCAACATTCCCACCTTGATAGGCGGAATTTCTTTTAAACTCACCTATGTTGTGCTGCGCCCTTTGGTTAAGTCTGGTTATCAAATTTTGATTGGGAGGCCATGGTTGTATGGTGCCAAAGTACTAACAGATTGGTACCGGCACCGTTTACAGTTCAAAGATCCACAGAAACCAACTGACAAGGCCGTGATGGTTTCCTGGAAGAAGATAACACATCAGGACGAAACAGAGTCGACTGATGAAGGTTACACTTCGGGATCTGATTCATCAACAAGTAGCGCAGGAGAAAGGAAAGGAGACCCTTATTCGATGGTCAACTATCTACAGTGCTATGAAATTGACGAAGAAGAAGATATGAACGAGGCCGAATAGCAATCACAGCTAGGTCACGGGAGTGCAGAGACCAGTCATACAGATGGTATAGTCCTTCCAGGAGCATCCCAAGACCTACTAATAAGCGAAGGTAAGAGCCTCAAGATTTCTGTTGTGGTACAAGGAGAAGAGTTGGAAGTGTATCGTCAGATGCTGATCCATTACCAAGATGTCTTCGCCTGGACTGTGGAGGACATGAAGGGGATACCTGCACAGTGGGGAGAACATCGTATCGACCTCATTGAAGGATCAGTACCTGTACGACAGAGGCAGTACCGACTCAACCCAAAATACTCTTTGATGGTTAAAGACGAGATAGATAAGTACCTAAAGGCAGGTATTATTTTTCCTGTGTTAAGCAGCGAATGGGTAGCACCCATAGTAGTGGTACCCAAGAAGCAAACAGGAAAGATAAGAGTCTGTCAAGATTTCAGAAAGCTGAATGCAGCAACCAAGAAGGATCATCACCCTTTACCTTTTACTGATACCATTTTGGATCATGTATCTGGAAAGGAATGTTACAGCTTTTTGGACGGGTTTTCAGGGTACAATCAAGTGTCCATAAGAGAGCAAGATAAGGATAAGACTACCTTTACTACAGATTGGGGCACTTATGCTTATCACAAGATGCCTTTTGGACTATGCAATGCACCAGCTACTTTTCAGAGGATGATGACCTCAATTTTCCAAGATTATTTGCGAAAATTTTTAGAGATCTTTATAGATGATTTTTGTGTTTTTGGCACACGAGAAGAACATGCAGCGTGTTTAGCCAAGACCTTTCAGAAGTGTAGGGAAGCCAGACTTGCATTACATCCTGAGAAGTGTTTCTTCGTGATGACTGAAGGAATACTTCTTGGACATAGAGTATCAGGTCGAGGCATAGAAGTAGATGTAGAGAAAGTTAAAGTGATACTATCCCTACAGCCCCCTACTGACATCAGCGAGTTGAGAGCCTTCCTAGGACATGTTGGATATTACAGAAGGTTCATCAAAGATTACGCCATACTTGCTGCGCCACTGACAGAATTGCTGAAGAAGACGACAGAGTACCATTGGCACGAGAAACAGCATGAGGCGTTTGAAACGCTGAAGAAGAAGTTGGCAGAAGCACCTGTCATGCGACCCCCAGACTGGGAGAGACCTTTTCAAGTGTATGTAGACACTTCTGCGTTTGCTATTGGAGTGGTGCTCAGTCAGAAAGATGATGAAAGAGAGACCATCCAATCTACTATGCGAGTAGACAACTTTCAGCAGCAGAAAAGAACTACACCACTACTGAACGTGAAGCGTTGGGAATGGTGTACTCAGTAAAGAAGTTCAGACATTACCTTCTTGGCTATGAGTTTGTTTTTCATGTGGATCATTATGCATTGAAGCATCTAGTACAGAAGTCAGACTTGTCAGGAAGGATAGCAAGATGGATGTTGTTACTTCAAGAATTCACTTTCACAGTTCAGACCAGACAAGGGATTCATCATGAGAATGCTGATTACTTGTCTCGACTGAGAACGGGAGAACGAGTGGATACAGTGGCAGATGACTTCCCAGATGAGGAATTGTTTCAGCTGACCGTAGCACCTGCTACGAAGTACTATGATCTGTACAGATATTTACAGACTTTGCAGTGCCCAGAAGAAATGGACGCTGAACAGCGAACAGTCTTCATACATCAGGCGGGACCCTACGAGATGAAGAACGGGATATTGTTCAAAAGAGGGCCTGATGAAGAACTTCGAAGATGTCTAGAAACGCATGAGATACCACAAGTGGTAGGAGCACTACACTCGGAACCTGAAGGTGGACACTATGCGCTGAGAAACACTGTGAAGAAGATCCTCTCAGCTGGATACTGGTGGCCAACGATGTACAAAGATGTTCAGGAGATCATCAAGAAGTGTGATAACTGTCAACGAGTGGGTAAGCCTACGCCAACCACTCAGTGGCCGTTACATCCGATACTCCCATTAGCACCATTCGAGAAGTGGGGGATTGATTTTGTAGGACCTATACAACCTGCAACACGCCGCACAAGAAGAAGGTACATACTGATAGCTACTGATTATGCAACGAAGATGGTTGAAGCAGCAGCTACCAAGAAAGACGATGCAGCCACTGTGGCTGAGTTTCTGTACACACAGATCATTACTCGATATGGATGCCCACTGGAGTTGGTGAGTGACCGAGGTACACATTTTTTAAATAAGATGATAGAAGAACTGACAGATTACTTTGGTATAAAACACCGGAAGACAACACCGTACAACCCAAAAGCTAATGGATTGACGGAGAAGTCTAACGGAGTGTTATGCAAGATTCTGAACAAGGTGACAGTGAACCATGCATATGATTGGGATACAAAGTTACCGGCTGTCTTATGGGCATTTCAGAATGCAGAGAAGATTACAACTCGACAAACACCCTTTTTCCTAACATATGGCATGACACCGATTATGCGAGTTGAATTTGATGTGCCTACTTACAGAATCCTGTCTGAAGATAGATTGTCAGTGGAGGAGAGCCAACTGTTACGACTCAAGAGTCTGATTACACTTGAGGAAGACCGTGAAGAGTCTAAACGACTAACGGAAATCATTCAAATGAAGCGGAAAGAGAAGCACGATAAGAAGATCCGTAAGGTGGACATCAAGGATGGTGATTTAGTACTGCTGTATGACAGTAGGTACACCAAATTTCCAGGGAAGTTACACTTACGTTGGATGGGTCCTTACAAAGTAACGCGTCGTTATAGTAATGGTTCGGTTCAGTTGGAAGAACTCGATGGAACATTGTTAGCCACCCGAGTCAATGGGTGGAGAATCAAGAGATACTACTCTTAAGTGTTCGCGGGGTCGCTTCACAATTGAGAGGGGGAGTATGTGAAGCCTTGGTTTTTCGTTTTGTTAATTAATTGATTAGTTGTAAAGTAAATAAGAAGAATAGATGGTAGAAGATAAACGATATGAGTAGAATAGTGTTAATTAGAAGTTTAGTGAAGAATCTCAGTTCTGGAGGAATTTATCGAATCTATGAGACACTGAAAGATGATTTTCTCATAGATGAATTCCTCGGGCGAAGAGCTTTCTAACGATATGTTGTGCGAGGCAAACGGAGGTGGAATGACGAAGTTACAACAGACCAAAGATGTGTCGTAATTCGAGAGAAGAACATCGCCGCACTGCGAACGCCGAAGAATGACAGTTGAGAAGAGGAAAACCCTAACTTCGGTACGTGCAGGAAAGCCTATCGCGGGATATAAGCAAGGTAACAAGTTGTTTACTTTACTGTTTTACTATTCCCAGAGCGAGCGATAGCAGGGCGCAGAGAGCCGCATTTACCGAATGCCGAAGTACATCAGTTACGGGCGAGGAAAGGATTGCAGCGAGGAATCCGTTTGTAGCGAAGCTTGTTGCAGCGATCCTCGGAATGCGTGGGATGCAGACAGCTAAGTCGCCGAGGCTCCGAGCGTTTGAAGTTAATCGAGCGGCTCTTCGCCGCTATGACAAGGAGCTCGAGGAGATGGGGTTGGCATTCCTCTTACTTCCTTGGTGGGGGATGGTCTCTTCCAAATTGGTACATGAGTTGAAGGTCTGCAAGCAGCATCTGGCCGATGACAACTATGGGCGACCGTGTAACTGGACCGAAGATCACTGGTCCGGCGTCTTGAGGACTGACGATGCAGGCAGAGAAGGCGATCTTCTCTTCGATAGTGTGTCCGCCGCTGCTTCACCCGAAGCAGTGAAGAACTTCCCGAATCTCTTCAGGGAATTGCCTCAAGGGAGGAATGGTTACAGAACGGGCGATTACTGCGAGCCGAAGAAGAGAGAAGTAGCAGATGCGATTATGGCGATCTTCAGGTCAAGAAGAACAACGTACATGTCGAATTGGCAGATCAACTTCATTGAGCAGCTCTTCGCCGGAAGAAGAGCACATTGGGCAAGGATCTTTCATCGCCATGTGCTGAAGCTGTGGAACGATAACGACCTAGTCTACATAGGACCCTTTGTCTCGGTGTTCTACATGGGGATGGGATTGCTATCGCCTGAACAGCAGAAGAAGTTGGGCTTCACCGCGGCAGCCGAAGAAGATGAATTCCAAGTGATACAGACTCCAGCCCGAGATGTAAATCTCGAGAAGTTCTTCGATGAAGTCATCGCCGAAGAGCCGAGGACCGAAGTAGCAATGGAAACAGCGCAGAGGCAAGACGCGTCGACTCCAACACCCGTTCCAGAGAAGACGACCGAAGAGGCAACTCCGGCCGAGGATGATGATGTAGTAGAGGTATCTCCTCCAGTGCGCAGAAGTGGGAGAAAGAAACCTCTGGAAGAGACACCGAGGTCGACACAGAAGTCGCGGAAGAAGATGAAGATGACAAGGACCGTCCGCGCCGATGACGAGCCAGTAGAAGAAGAAGCGACTGAGGAAGCTGACGAAGTTGACACTCCTCGAGCGGAGAAGAGTGTGGATACTTCACCAAAGACTAGTTTTGCTCTATCAACGATGAGTGAGATAGACCAGCTTACTTCTTCGGCAAAGTACATCCAGGAGGTGGTCGCACCACTACTGCACAGCTTGGAAGCGAACCGCGGGACCTACGAGGAAGTCGTCGGTAGGAAGCTGAACCTAGCGGAGTTGGTACAGACGATGCACTTCGGCCGAGGGAACTGGAAGGAGGAGAAGGACAACTTACGAGCAGCTCTCCTCATGGCGCAGAAGGAGACCCAGGCGAAGATGGAGGAGTTGAAGAACGAGAAAGCGGAGAAAGAGGTTCTTCTTCGGCAGAAGTTGGATAGAGAGAAGGAACATGAGAAGGTTCTTTCTTTGACGAAGAAGGAGTTGGACGAGGTACGACTTCAGCGGGACAGGAATCTGGATGTCGTCGCACAGATGACAAAGGAGATCGAGGATCTGAAGCGGCGCACCGTCAAGGCCGAGGAGCTGAGTGCTCAACTTCGGAGTAGGGTCGAGCCGGTGCTGAAGAACTACTTCGCCGTTGAGCTGGACACCGAAGAAGTGGGATTTCTCCGCCAGGTTAGAGAGGAGTTCTTAGCTGCAGATGCGGAGGATACTTCAGCTAGGAACCGGGTAGCTAGGTTAGGACAGCGAGTAGTTAGAGAACTTAGGGAGGTTAGAGCAACCGTAGAGTTCTCAGTTTGTGAGATAGGTAGAGAGTTAGCAGTAGAAAGTGGTGTCGTTTCGAACACAGGACCTTCATCCGACGGTCCAGAAGTACGCCCGACTTCTTAGGAAGAAGATCCGTCATCTTCGGGAAAATCTGTATATAAGCGTTGTGTTGTTCGTATTCAGGACCTCTATGTGTTTTATCATTTTTGAGTTTTCTATTTCCTGAGTTTACGGAGCCATTGAGTGTTTTGTCTTCTGCGAAAGATTTACCTACGAAGTATCGTAGTTTGCTGTGGTAGGAATTAGTCTGGGTGCCGAAGAATTTGCTGTTGACATTTGAAATCAGAGTAGAACGTTTACGGCGAAGACTGAGAATAGACCAGCATCTGCGGAGTTAGTTTCCTACGAAGACGTTCTTGGGCGAAGTTGAATTCGGAAGAAGTTGTTCTTTGGTGGAACACTTAGGAAGGAGTTCAGTCTGGTACTTCGGCGGAAGAAGAGTCTTCTTCGCCAGAGTTTTCCGAGAACAGTAGTAGTGAAAGTAACTTAGTGTGAAGATACTTAGCGTTTATGGTGTTAGAGGCTACTTAGTAGCACTTCAGCAGTACTTCCTCGTGTGACATTTCCGTCTGTGGCTCTGTTTCTCTGTTGTTCATCTGTTTCTTGAGGTCCCTGACCTGTTCAGTACTTGTTATGTTTGTTTGTCAGGATTATCAACTCTGTCTTGTTGGATAGATCTGAGTTTGATCTCTACCGGGACTGATTTCTGCCCGTGAGAATAAAAGACAACTATAAAGAATCACCTTTGTCATGTGTTTACTACTTTTGGATGATCTTTACTTGCATCTCTGTGGGTTCGATCCTTAAATTACTACTTTCGAGCATCTTTTGGTTTTCTTGTGTGTTACAGGCACTCGGGAAGGACTGAGCCTTCAGCTCATCGTAGGTGCTTGTGGTTTAGTGCAGCAGATCTTCCAGGTATGTCGATGCATCCGCAAGGCTTGGTGTTACCAGCGACAGAATTGGCCGAGGCCACTCCTTTCCTCAAGGAGTTGGGTCTCGACTTCTTCCTGTGGAACTGGAACCTCGCAGATCAAGGGCTTCTTGAGGAGGTGTGGGCCGCGTTACCACCGCGTAACCGTGTACCTGCGAAGGCAGGAGTTGCTCGAGGAAGACCATCTTCTTGGACAGAAGACTGGTGGCGTAAGGCGTTTCACAGGCTTGAGACCGAGAACCGAGGATATTGGTACGAGAAGAAGATCTTGCCTAAGATTGTGAGTTCATGGCATGTTCCTGGGAGTACCACCTACCTTTTCGTGGAAGACAGGCAGGGGAGGAACGGTTGGAAGATAGAGTCTTACCGGGAGCCGAAGAAGCGACTTCTAGCGAAGTTGTTTCTGCATCTTTTCCTCAAGGGAAAAGCGCAGAAGACGAGGTACTTAGGAGATCAGGACGTGGAGTTCCTGGAATCAGTGTGGGATGACAGAGTGCCAATCTACTGGGGCGCGTACATCCACAACTATGTACAGACGGAGCTAGCATACTTGGGTACCCCGGCGGGAGGACATCTGACGCCCTTCTTCTGCTACTTGTATGTAGCCATGGGGGATCTTAGGGAAGATCAGCTGGCAGTGTATGGGCCAACGGAGCGACATGAGGTGAAGGAGGAGACCTCGGAAGACGATGACCGAGAGGCAGCAGCAACGCCCCCTCCCACTCTGATGCCACAGCTGAGACCCGGCTCTCACCAGAAGACGCTTCTGGTGAGGGAAGACGAGTCTAGTGGGTCGGAAGACGCCACGCCAGTGAGGAAGATGGGTCACAGAAGTGTACCGAGGACACCCATCTCCCTCATCCATTCAGGATCGGAGTCGGACTCGGAGGAAGACTTGCTGAGTACCCGATCGGAGCAGAAGATAGCTTCTGTAACACCTGGGAGTCTTCCGAAGACTCCAGAAGACGAAGGATGGATGGGCACTCCTACTGCAATGCGAGGAAGCGCAAAGAGGAGAGCCGCTCCTGCCACGAGGAGTCTTCCACCCCGGAAGATGAGAAGAGTAGCTTCTTCTCGTGCGCAGAAGATGAAGGCCGTAGTGGTGGAAGAGGCTCCCTTGCCTCTGGAAGACGAAGTCGATACCCTCAAGCGAGTGGTGGGGATGAACTTGTCTTCTGCAGAAAGACGACTGGAGGAGTTCAGTGCCTACTTCCAGAAGGAGATCCAGCCCGCTATGGAGTGGCTGGAAAGGAGAGCGAGGGCACAGGAGAAGCCTTTACAGCCTGGATTCGGCCTGCGCACCTTGCTGCGACAGGAAGACAGCCAGCAGAAGACGGAGTCGCTGGAAGCTAGCCTCCGCACTACGGAGAAGCTTACAGCCAGGTACAAGGCGGAAGCAGCCGCTTCTGCCAAGGAGTCGATACAACTTCGGAAGAGCAACCAGGAGTTGCAGACGCGAGTACAGCAGCGTGATCAGGAAGTTCTCTGAGTACGGGAGAAGATCACTGCCCTCGCAGAAGAGCAGACCACTTGGAAGATGCAGCGAGAAGCCGCAGAAGCGCGAGCTGCAACAGAGAAGACGCAGAGGGAAGCAGCAGAGGCCCGTGCGCAGAAGATGCTAGCTCAGTCGGTAGAAGCGCTTCGGAAGAAGTTCAACTTCACCGCGGGTAAGAAGTTACTTACCTTAGCTAGGGAATGGGACAGCGAGTCCAAGACGAGGTTGGTGGAATGCAGAGATAGCATGTTCAGGTACCTAGATAGACAGATAGAAGGAGTGAAGACACTTTATGGTCTCTCCTCACTTCCGACATCTGTAACCGCATCTTCCCCAGCCCCAGCACCCTCGACTGGATCCGGAATGGAGAAGGAGGAGTTCGATCTCGCTGTACACTTGGTGGTGACAGCGTTGGAAGACGAGAAGACTCCAGAAGACGCCCCAGAAGACATGATGTCTTCTGGAAGACAAGAAGACGGGCCGTCTTCCCAGGTATTCCGCGTGGAGGAAGCGACTTCCCCGGACCCCTATGAGATCGCCATGGTCCCTAGTACTGCATCTGTGCCTCAGAAGACCGAAGACGCACCATTCGACTCGTCTTCCCGAAGACCATTCCATCTTCCGAAGTCGAAGCCGAGGAAGACGCAGCCGCAGAAATAACAGGATCAGCGAAGAGCGAGGAGAGGGAAGCTACCTCAGTGGTACCCGAGGTAAGTGCAGGGCTTCCCAGCCCATCAGAAGTCGAGGTAGTAGCTCCGGTAGGAGCAGATCATGTGGAGATTGCCACCGAGCAATCAGAGTAGTTAGCAAACTTAATCGACATTTCCAGATTTAGTAGGATTGGACATGCTATCTTAAGGGTGGCAGTTTTCCATGTAAAAATAGTTAGGACCCCATGTGGCAGCATAGGTAGCGTAGGAGTAATACAGTGGAGGGCTAATTGGGAAGAGGGACCGCATGCATGTGAGGTGACAACCTCTTGTCAGCGCCTCTCTCTCTCTCCCTGGTGGTCGTCTCCCAAGGCAGATGGTTAAGTAGGATAGCATGGTAGGAGAAAATCTCTCTGAGAGCTCTGCCAGGTCTGTAGAATTCGGCAGTAACTGAACATACACACCGATTCTACAGGCAGGCAGGAGAGACACATTAGAGCAGGGACAGTCTAGGAACAGGGAACGGCATCCTCGTGCAGACCTGCTGATTAGACTGGTGTGTCGAGGAGTAGACGCAGGAGGTAGCGGGAGTGAGCTTCCCAATGCCATTGTGACTTCTTCTCGGGGAATAGATTGTAGATTTGAGTGCAATAGCTTCGCTCATGTCTTCTGGGTGGTGGAATGTATTGAATTCGTTCCCAATTGTGCATGGGAAGTGTTCTTCTTGAGTGGCGGTGAATGTCAACAGTTGTGGAGTGTAGCTTGACTCGTTCAGTAGAGCACTTGGGATCTACGTACGAACGGTCTTCTGGGTAAGTGATCACAGAAGACAGAGCAGTCAGAGCAGCGAAGTGAAGAAGAAGGAAGACTTCTTCCCACAACAGAAGACGACATCCTCGAGTAGAAGACGGTGCCACAGTACTCACGTTTGTTGTCTTCCTCCTCAAACTATTACAAGCAGGGATGGCTTGTTAGTCAGGATCCGGACTAGAAGCCTGTCGGAATCTTAATTGCACTTTTTCATCCTGTTTTCTCTTGTTTGGATTTCTTCTTCTTCCCATCTTCCCTCATCTTCCCTATCTTCTTACCTTCCATGAGTTTAGGGTTTAGGGTTTAGGGTTTAGGGTTTAGGCTAGTGAGCTTCCGATACTTCTATTGAGCTTCCGTGAAGGTGAATGTCGTTGTAGTGCTGCAGAAAGACAACTTCCGTAGGCAGAAGCCTGGGAAGGCTACAGGGGGCATACACCCTGTGATTTATCCAACCCGATGGAATGTGAGTGTGAGAATAAGGAGTAACGACTGTTATCAGTCGACTTCTGCGAAGCCGGACAGCCTTCTGGAGGTGTGAGAAGACGAGCTAAACCCCCAGAAGACGAGAATCGCTTCGGGAAGACGGTATCGAGAAGACCGGAAGAAGCAACCTGGAAGCAGGAAGATCGTCTTCCCGAGCTTCTCTGTGAATAGTTGTGTGATATTTTAGTTGGTAGTTGTTTGTTTGGGTCCAGAGCACCATTTGGCGTATCTGGAAGACGTATTGTTTTGTGTGGTTTTGTGAGAAGACGGGATTTTTAGGCAAAACCCGTGTGTTTGTGTGTTTGAACAGATCCTAGAACTTAGAGCAGCGATTACTTGCGTAAATCCTCTGTGGGAACGATATCTTGTATACTAAATGGGCAAAAGGAGTAATCCTGCGTCACTACATCTACTCCTCGACACACCAGCCTAGTCAACAGGACTGCACGAGGATGTCGTTCCCTGTTCCTAGACTGTACACTACCTCTATCTACATCTCCGAACCACTGCTGGTACGAGTATGCAAACCCCTCCTGTGTATTCCTAGACTATTCGTATGTTTCGAACAACGGGTGTAGTGAGCGAAGAACTGTCTATCCTGTGTCTCTGCTCTAATGTGTCTCGTCTGCCTGCACCATCAAATCGGTATGTGTGTGCAGTGACTACAGAACTCTGTCTCCTACTATTCGATCCTACTTATGTCGCTGCCATGAGAACCAAGGGAGACGACCACCAGGGAGAGAGAGGCGCTGACAGGAGGTTGACACCCCACATGCAAGCGGTTCCCCTTCCTAATTAGCCACCCACCGTGTTACTCCTACGCTACCTATGCTGCCACATGGTGTCCTAACTAATTTTACACTGAAAACTGCCACTCTTAAGATAGCATGTTTTGGTCCTACTAAATCTGGAATAGTCAATGGTTACTATCTACTCTGATTGCACGGAGGCAACCTCTACATGATCTGCTCCTATCGGAGCTACTAGTTCGGCTTCTGATGGGCTGGGAAGCCTTGCAGTTACCTCGGGTGTCACTGAGGTGGCTTCCTCCTCATCGTTCTTTGCTGGCCCTGCTGTCGCTGCTGCTGCGTCTTCCTCGGCCTCGACTTCTGCTTCGGAAGACAGAAGCGTCTTCAGGGAAGCGGAGTCGACCGGTGCTCCTTCCATCTTCTGAAGCACTGGTGCGGGACTAGGGACCATGGCGACCTCATAGGGGTCCGGGGAAGTCGCTTCCTCCACGCGGAATACCTGGGAAGACGGCTCGTCTTCCTGTCTTCCAGAAGACATCTTGTCTTCCGGAGCGTCTTCTGGAGTCTTCTCGGCTTCCAACGCTGTCACTACCAAGTGCACAGCGAGATCGAACTCCTCCTTCTCCATTCCGGATCTAGTCGATGGTGCTGGAGCTTGGGAAGATGCGGTTGCAGGTGTCGGAAGCGAGAGAAGACCATAAAGTGTCTTCACTCCCTCTATCTGCCGATCCAAGTACTTGAACATGCTCTCTTGGCATTCCACCAACATTGCCTTGGACTCGCTGTCCCATCCTCTAGCCAAGGTAAGTAACTTCCTACCCGCGGTGAAGTTGAACTTCTTCCGAAGTGCTTCCACCGACTGTGCTAGCATCTCCTGTGCACGAGTCTCCGCTACTTTCTGCTGCGTCTTCTCAACTGCAACTCGCGCTTCTGCTGCTTCTCGCTGCGTCTTCCATGTGGTCTTCTCCTCTGCGAGGGCGGTGATCTTCTCCCGCACTCGGAGGACTTCCTGATCGCGCTGCTGTACACGCGCCCGCAACTCCTGGTTGCTCTTCCGAAGTTGCACCGACTCCTTGGCAGAAGCGGTTGCTTCCGTCTTGTACCTGGCTACGAGCTTCTCCGTGGTGCGGAGACTAGCTTCCAGCGACTCCGTCTTCTTCTGGTCTTCTCCCTGTCGCAGCAAGGTGCGCAGGCCGAATCTAGGTTGCAAGGGCCTCTCTTGTGCCTTCGCTCTCTTCTCCAGCAACTCCATAGCTGGCTGGATCTCCTTGTGGAAGAAGACGCTGAACTCTTCCAGTCTTCTTCCTGCGGAAGACAAGTTCATCTCCATCACTCGCTCGGAGGTGTCATCTTTGTCTTCCAGAGGCAAAGATGCCTCTTCCACCACAACGGCCTTCATCTTCTGCGCACGAGAAGAAGCTACTCTTCTCATCTTCCGAGGTGGAAGATTCCTCATGGCAGGAGCGGCTCTCTTCGTTGAGCTTCCTCGCATCGCAGCAGGAGCGCCCATCCATCCTTCGTCTTCTGGAGTCTTCGGAAGACTCCAAGGTGTTGCAGAAGCGGTCTTCTGCTCCGATCGGGTACTCAGCAGTTCTTCTTCCGAGTCGGACTCCGATACTGAATGAATGAGGGAGGTGGGCTTCCTAGGTACACTTCTAGGACCCATCTTTCTCGGTGGCGTGACGTCTTCCGACCCACTAGACTCGTCTTCCCTCACCAGAAGCATCTTCTGGTGAGAGCCGGGCCTTAGCTGTGGCATCAGAGTGGGAGGGGGAGTTGCGGCTGCTGCTCGATCATCGTCTTCCGAGGTCTCCTCCTTCTCTTCCTGTTGCCCTGTTGGCCCATACTCTGCCAACTGATCTCTCCTAAGATCTCCCATGGCTACGTACAAGTAGCAGAGGAAAGGTGTCAAGTGTCCTCCCGTCGGGGTACCCAAGTACGCTAGCTCCACCTGTACATAGTTGTGGACGTTGTCGTGTCGTGGACCGGCTCCTACATGAAAATCAAATTTTGACTTTTGTCGCTCCAAAGACACTTATGGGTAAGACAAGCTAGGCCCTAGCTTACGAGTTTTTGGCACAATTTCAGATCTCCATTTCCATCACATAGATGGGTAGAGCTCCTTGTCAGCTTTCCATAGGCACTTCATCTACTTCGTTTGGACGCCTAGTGGAGAAGGTACAGGACTCGAAAGATGGAGAAAACAAGCTAGGCCCCAGCTTACAGATTTTTGGCACCACTTCGGATCTTCGTTTTTATCGCACCAGTAGATAGAGCTCCTTGTCAGCTTTCCATAGGCACTTCATCTACTTCGTTTGGACGCCTAGTGGAAAAGTTACAAGACTCGAAAGATGGAGAAAACAAGCTAGGCCCCAGCTTACGAGCTTTTGGCGCAACTTCGGATCTTCATTTTTATCACATGGATGGGTAGAGCTCGTTGTCAGCTTTCCATGGGCATCTTGTTTACTTCGTTTGGACATCCAGAGAAGAAGTTATGCGATTCGAAAGAAGGTAAAATCAAGCTAGGCTTCTAGTTACTTGCTGACTGGGTATTCAGGGCTTCAGGCGTTATATAAAAGACGCAAGGGGCCTGCTTCTTATTATTCAGGTATTGAGGAGAAAACTGTACGTACAGAGACTGTTGCAAGGGGGGTGCTTAAGGGGCTAGCTTGCGCCTGCGACCTGTAAGCGGACGGTTCGGGAGATTTGGAGGTCCAATGCAAGCGCGCAAGGCGTCGTTGGGTTCAGATCTGTGCAGGCTACGCACTGGTTTAAATGGTTAGGGAAGAGACGGATCGGGGGTTGTGTTCTGGGAGAAATTGAGACGCAGGAAGCAGATTTGGAGTTTTCAATTACCTGTGAAAGAGAGTTGGACCGTTCGGGCCGTTCCGGAGTCCAAACTTGCTGTCCTTGGATCCATCGGGATCAGAACAACGAGTTCTTCAGGAAATTGAAGACGATACAAAGTTTTATCGGGCGGTTTGAGAGTTGTGAGAGAAATTGGCTCGCAGGGAAGCGCTTGCGTCAGGTTTTCATCGCCTGCGACCTGAGATTGGATTGTTCTTCACGATCGGTGAGCCAAGCTCTTCGTTCTTGGTGCCTACGTGATCAGGGAGTACTCATGTACGCATAGGAGAAGACTGTAAGTGAATTGGATTGTTGGTTTGGGTGTGGTGAGCAAATTTGAGTCGCAGGGAGCCGATTTACGTCAGTTTTTTGTAGCCTGCGACCAAATTTCTCGAGTAGTTTTGCAAGGGGAACTCCAAACGGCTTGTTTGGAGTCTTGTTGGGTTCAGGGTAGCCAGATCTACCTACTAGCGAAGACGGATATCAGTTTGGACGATCCGTTTGTGCGGTGTGAGCGGTTTTAAGCCGCAGGGTGGAGTTTTTGAAGATTCGGTCACCTGCGACCGAAAATTGGCGATATCTCGACTATCGGGAGTCGGATCTGAAGGTTTCTTGGGCCAACAGAGTAAGGGAAGGAGACCTTATCAACATTTGAAGATCGTTTGGCGAAAAAAGAAAGTTCCCAGATAGGTCTTTTTCGGTTCCTTCGCTACAGGTTTCGTCCTTTTGACTTCGTTAAGGACTTAGTTGGTTGTGTATGGCTTGTGGTAGCTAGCTTTAGCCAAGAGCTAGTGTGTGGATGTGGTTTGGACTTGGGTTTGGATCGCGTGATTCTGTTGTGGCTCTGGTTGTTAGCAAAGAGAAGTTTCTCTTGCTTTGAGCTACGCTTTGACGATTTCAGGCTAGGGTTGCGATTCAGGGGTTTGTTTTAGGGCTTCTGAAGTAGGTTACAGACCGTTCTGGTCTGTTCCTCAGTTTTGTGCTGTTAGGAGAAAGAAACGGCAGTGTACATACATTTGAAGTGGTATATATTGCGCGTTCGTTTTCGTGGTTGTTCTTCTTTGTCTTGTCTCTGTTTGGCACACAACATCTCCACAGCCAGGAACCTCGCGTTTTCCTGGACATCCTTCACGCAATATCCGACACGATAACGTATGCGCCCCAGTAGATGGGTACTCTCTTATCCCATACTGCTTCCAGGAAGTCTATGTCTTGATCTCCCATGTACCTCGTCTTCTGCGCTTTCTCCTTGGGGAAGAGATGCAAAAATAGCTTCGCCAGAAGTCGCTTCTTCGGCTCCCGGTAAGATTCAGTCTTCCACCCATTCCTACCCTGCCTGTCTTCCATGAAAAGACAAGTGGTGCTCCCAGGCACATGCCATGTACTCACGATCCTGGGCAAAACCTTCTTCTCAAACCAATACCCTCGGTCCTCGGAGTCTGACCTGTGGAAAGCCCTGCGCCACCAATCTTCAGTCCAGGAAGATGGTCTTCCTCGAGCTACTCCTGCCTTCGCAGATACACGGTTGCGAGGTGGTAATGCTGCCCACACCTCCTCCAGAAGTCCCTGGTCTGCGAGGTCTCAATCCCATAGGAAGAAACCGAGACCCATCTCCTTGAGGAAGGGCGTGGCCTCAGCCAACTTCGCTGCTGGTAGCACCAACCCTCGAGGATGCATCGTCATACTGGAAGATCTGTTGCACTAAGCCACAAGCACTTGCTATGAGCTGAAGGCTCAGTCCTTCCCAAGTGCCCACAGTCTAGCTTCTACCTGTCAGAAGACGAAACTAGTCTTCCAGAAGACAGCTACTCCGTCTTCCGGGATTCTAATAGTACTTCCTAGATGGCTCTCGTCTTCCGAGCTATATCTAAATCCTATCTAAGCAAGGCCTCGCATGGATTACCAAGAAGACAACCCACCTTGCATTACATTCTACTTCCTATCAGAAGATACAAAATTCGCGAAACATAAAGTGCATAACAGGTTCGGAAGATGGTTGCGAGCTCCTGCGGTGACAGTGGCCTCTGGGAAGACACTCGGGACAATTTTCGATTCAATGTCTTTCTCGAAAGACTTCTCGAAGTCAGGCTTCCCTTCACCGGTCTCACCTGTCTTCGTCTTCCTACGCGCAATCTATCCTCACAACAGACTCAAGACAATTGCACTCCGTTCTTCTGACTTCTCACCTTTCATACGCACTCAGAAGAAGCTTGCTGCTCGGTGGGAAGACATGACCCTCGACCATTCTCTCCAGATTCTGCCAGCAAGTCTTCTCACGACTCTCTTCTAAGTTCGGGAAGAAGAAGAAGAAACAGCTGCTATGGGTCGGACAGAAGAGACTCGAAATGGACCCTCACGTCTTCTCGCTCATTTTGCCAGCCTTTCAGTCTTCTAGTCTCTCTAGGAAGATGTGGAGTTGAGAAGCTTGGAAGATCGGGAGGCACAGGCCTAGTTCTCGACTTCCAACTTCTCGAAATAACAAAACAACTCACCACACCACTCAGGATTCGTACCAAGCCTCTCTCAACACAAAAGCAACACAAATCCACTTTTGATACGAATTAGTTATAGTCGACTTCCGAAGACGGTCTTCCGAAGACAGTCAAGTTTAAGAAGCGTCTTCCGAAGATGTTCCCATCTTCCGAAGCGTCTTCTGTTCACGATTTCGGGTGTAGAGGGGTAGTAGGGTAGGGAAATTGATAGCTGAGATCGTCAATTTGGGGCCGAGGTGTAGGGAAGCTCGAATTGAACTTAGGAGGAAGTAGGAAGATGTCTGACAGAAATTGGGCAGCGCTTCTGCACCCAATATCACAATAAGAAAAATGGGGGAAGGGGTAATCGATCAGGCTGCCTGCAACCAACCGGGGAAGCGCGAGAAACACACAACAGAGGCGAGAAGTAGTGGGAAGAGGGAAGAACATGGGAAGAACCTCTACAGTCTTCTGTCTTCTTCCCGAGGTGTCTTCGACCTCCCGCGCGCTTTTGGCTCTAGTCCTAGCTCCAATGCGACTCCACACGACTGCTTCCGCTGTCAATTTCTGGCCACGCTTCGATTCCACCTTCGATTCTACTCAGCTACTCTCCAAGGTCAGCTTCTCGGGAGCTCACAGAAACGCCTTCGCTCTCTGCCTTCCGTGCTTCAGCAATTCGGTCTCGCCCTTCGCCTAGCTGCCAACTGGTTCTCACCTCGCTCGATTTCCTCACTCGATTCCTCTCTCGATGCTCACTCGCGAAGTCCACTCTCGTAAATCGATCTTCTCGAGCGCGCTATGCTGCGAGAAGTTGGAATGCGCTAATGCGCTTCCTGCGCATCTTCCCCGCAGATTAGGGGTTTCGACCCTAGGTGTCCTTCTCGACCTACCTACCACCTGTGTGTTACCTAGTAGGTACACCTACTCTTTTACCTGAAAACTCGTGGTTAGGCCTTCGCGGTCGCTGTCTTCCGGAAGATGGAGGTCTTCCGCCGTCTTCCGTCTTCCGAAGACGCAACTGAGAAGACGTTCTTCCGAAGATGGTCGTCTTCCGAAGAAGTCAACTTATTATTATAAACAGCTCGTAAGATCATCTTCTTGCTAAGGAAGACATAACCTTAAGTAACAACGCCTCTTCAGTTATACAAACAAGTTATTAATCTCAAAAATTTCAAAAATTCGTGAATCCTGTAATTTGCGGGCACCACAAATGTTCAGTAACACTACTCTAGTACTAAACTAATAAAGTTTTATGTGCAAGTTCATACTTCTGCTTGCTGATAACACAGCTGATATATGTTTTGAAATTCACTTAATACAGTTATAGTCTTGTTAATGTGTTTGGTTCAATCTTTGCACTTCAGTTTGATATGAGATTATTAACTTTTTTGTTAATAATGTTAAAGTACTAATATTAAGAGCAACTTAGACACAAACTTTTAGTTCAACTACTAGTACTAGTTTAGTAACTTAGGTTCAAAGTTACATAAAAAGTTTTGAATTAGTTGACTTTGAGTTGTATCTATGAATTTTTATTTATTAATCATCTATTAATCTCTTCTTATTGGAATGACAACTTGTTGTATTGTCTAAAAATGTCGCATTTATAGTCTAAAACTGAATTACCAATTAAACAAAACAGAATAATCAAATATCTATATTATGATGACAAATAGTTCAAATTTACATATTTAAATATCCAGAAAGATCAAAATAGTCTAATTTTAGTTAATATAGTGATCTATGTACTATTTACAAGTTGTGGCTTTTATTTGCAACTCGAACTGCAACGAGGACCTAGAATATGTAAGTAATTCAAATCGTGACGGCTAAGATGTTATAGTAGTACTCACTGTGTGATATATAAATTCTGGTGCATATGAAATGGTGACGCCTAACATGGTATAGTACTACGTACTATATACACTCTAGAAAGTATTTTGAAACTGTGATGAGTTCTATGTGACGAGAACTCCAGGAGAACGATACAACAATACATAATCTATGTTATGTATATGCCGGGTCATCCTCGTCAATTACTGCTCTGTCTAAGCCCTTGTGAAAGCATCGGTTAGAGGTATGAATTCTGAGAGGTAGCTAGCTTTGCTTGTCCCGTGAGCTAGTTCTCCATCGACATGGACGGCTGTGGATGTAAGAGGATTGTCTGCTATATTGTTAGGTATAGTGGATAGAGGAGACAAAGTAGAGAGATAGTCTGCAACTGCAGTGGATACATGTATAGTGGCTTCAAGAGAGACTGGTGTGGACATTGTGAAAGCAAAGAAGGGAGTATTTTCTTGCATTCATTATAGTCTATGCAAAGATGGAAAGAAAAGTGAGAAAATTAGACGAAATGATATCTACAGCGGACCACAAGCTCATAAAGAGATCATCGAGAGGTCCTTCTCATTCGGTAGACCGTCTGTTGAGTAGATCGTCTAGCGACAGTGACGTTCCTCGTAGCAGTAAGAACTTACAGTAATTCTCAAGGAGATTAGACAGCAATTGTGTCTGACTACAGTGGACGAACGAGTTATGACTTCATCACGGAACTGGGAACGCATTGTATGCTTATCTCGTCAATAATGAAGAGCAGGAAACAGAGCTTTGGAAACAATACATCTCCAAGTTGGGACCCATCAGAATCAAGAGAAGATGGGGAGAGAAAGCGATAGAGTTCAGCTGCCAGACGAAGAACGACCCGAACTCGAGAGTGGGTTGCAAATGCTACAGATGAGATATATGTGACTTATTTGAAGAATGACGATAATTATAAGTCATATGTCAGTTCGCATGTCATCAAAAATATTTGAATGAGGTTGTAGAATGCCAAAAGATGAAGCTCTTCTTCGAGTAGAAGATGGGACCCTCCTGTGAGTAGAAACCTGCGAAAAAACCTGCAAAAGAACGAAATGAAGAGCAACAGAAAAAAAATAGCAGCCAGCGAGAAGCATACGAAGATTACAGTGACAGCCGCTAAGAGATGACGGTGAGCAATGGCAGAGTCTCCAAGCTTGCAAGTAAAAAGCCACAGTTGTAACTCCTCAGCCGACATTATAACCGTGAGACGACAAGCGCATCAGTCCATTATGTGAGTAGGTAGAAAACAACCGCTAAGAGACGTAGAAAGCAGCCGCTAAGAGATGAAGAGCAACACGAGAAAAGAGAACAGCCAACGAGAACTACAAAAACTCTCCAAGCAGCGGCTCTATCTTGGAATCTGCCCACAGTACAACTGTGAGACAAGGCAGTACTGGTAGAAGAAATATATTGCTAGGAGGCGGCACAACGAATTATTACTGCAAGGTTTCTGCACAGCAACATTTTTGAACCCCTACTTGGACCCCACTTCCGCTATGCGCCAATTGCTCTAACCAACACATGCTTTCAATTTTTCTCCTCTATATCCACTCGTCCTTTTCCGTGGTAGTTTCCAGCCGGTGAATTGGGATACATATTCACTTCAATTCAAAACGGTAGAGATTAACTTTTGGGTATAACATAAATATTGCATTAGATCTGTTCTTTTAAATTTTTTAACTTTCATATTTGACAAATAAAAAATGGATACAAGGCTGACGAGAAATCAAATGCCCGAAATGGATGGTGTACAACGGAAGAATGGAAGATTTATATATACCGTGAAATGGAAAAGCAACCTTACTTGGGTGCGCGAATAGAATAGAGATCATCGCTGTAGCAACACGTTAACTCTACTCATATTAATTACACTTCCGTGCAGTGTAATAGTGATATATCGTGATTTATCGCTTCATCGGACGATCAAGATTCATGCAGAGTCGCACGACGTAAATTAATAGGAGTAGAGTTAACTCTAAGTTCGCTGTATGGTATCTTCAGCTTTTCCTTCTTTCGCATGAATGGATTCCTGATGTTTGAAACACCCCGTACTTTTCACACTATTGAAGCAAGAAAAGGCCTTGTCACATGCATACTCATCCACTCCATAGACAATGGCTGGCTGAGATGGATCGTCGGCTGTAACACGAGAGATAAACTTTGCATGTGCTGACCTTTTAACATCAAGCTCTGATAGCACGTGGATCTCTTTGGGGATAAATGGTAAGGTCAAAGTACCGTATTGCCTTGTATAAGGATATTTTTGCAGAAATTTGCTTGATCATACCCCCAATAGGTTCCGTGAACTTGATCACACCCTTGACTGGCTATTGCCTGTCGAACCAGTCACTTTATGATATTATTCAGATGTGAGACTGCACATATTAAAGGAATGAGAATATGGATAGTCTAACGCGTCTTTAATGTTAAATATTTTGGATTACAGTGATATTTAGTCGAGGTTGAAAGTACTAAATTGATGAACCAAAAAATAAGATGACTGGTTTGATTGTCAATAATCCGTCAGGGGTATGATCAAGCAACCAAACGTTAAGAAGGGTATGATCAAGCTCACGGAACGTTCTGGGGTATGATCAAGCAAATTTCTGGATATTTTTGTCTTAAAGTTTATGCTTTACGAAATATGCGTCACTACCGTAAAAGAGTTGCCAGTCGACGAAGACCCGGGGGCTCGCGATTCGGGCCAACGACGTCCTTTACGACTCTGGGCGGACGCGCAGGACATAGTCAAGCCCAGGTCACTCACTTTACTTAATTTATTACTTCAGTAAAACCGAAAGGTGACGAAACCCTACCGGTAGTCACTCTCGGAGCACATCAGCTCAGATTCGGCTGGTCCATAATTAGCTTCCGTCAGGCAACGTTCAGCCGGTTATTTGATAGGCGCCTCCGGGCTGGACTGCTTCCCTGCTGCTGGTCGCTGGAAACCTACGCGAAGACTTGTTACTCACATACGGTCGAAGGATATCGCACTCACCAGCAGCACTCGTCGGTAGAGTCACGAACATGTCGACAAGAGCTCACATTGATGGATTCTCTGGACTTCGCTTGTATGGAGCTCGAGAAAGGTTGGACCTATGGGCCGGGTAGTCTAGACTCTAGACTCAGTCACTGCGCATGCTCGACATGGGAAGTGGAAGTCATCTAGACAGGTCAAGCAAGCTCCAGGGGCCGATTCAGGAAGGGCAAACCGTCACTGACCACAACACGACAATCTGTGTCTTTCGAAAGTTGGGTCCTTGCAGGGGGAATTTTCTAAAGATGGACATTAAACAACTCCAGATACCACTATTCTGATGAACGTATATGTATACGTAATATATTCAAGGTGAGAGATGCTTGAGTTAATTAAGGTTGCAGAAAGTCAACAAAGTGAAGGAACAGAAACAGGACAAGAATATGATGCATCTAAACGCAAATGAGTGTATTCGTGACACGCTCCACTGCTCTGATTGGCACGCTTGTCTTCTTTACTAGTCGGTGATTTAGAAGCGCGTGCACCGGGAAGCTCGATTGAACAGTAGCACCCTGAATTGCACATAAAAGAGCAGCACCTAAAACTCCAGCAACACCCATCATATGGAACGGGTTTTAAAGTCCAATTATGAAAACCTAAATTGAAGGAACTGCACAATCTGCTCTGACTGGTCGGTTGACTTTTTGGACAACAAGAATGGGAGAAGGATCTTCCTAATGAGCTAATTGCTCATGCCTTCAGAGGAGATAAAGATGCTCCATTCTCGCGCGAGGAAGAGGAATGAGAAAACATGAAATCACATGGATACATGTACTGATCATGACCTGGTCTACTGCGTGGCACAGGGTTTGGACTGGGAACAGTTGAGGAGCAGCAAGGGTCCACTACCTGCATATGGGACCTTAAGCTTGCATCTTTCTCCAGTTTTCGTCTGTGTATGGCAAATGACTGAGCATCGAAGCCCAAATCTCCTTCAAGTTGGCATGCGGATATGTAAAACATGAGGAGGCAGTGAACCAGTTTATATTCCCCGCCGAACTATAAAGGTGCCGGCGATGGCATGAGTTATGGACTATGTCCATGCATATGTCAATCGAACGAGAGGTAAAGATCACATGAGTCACTCACTAATATATGCCATGGAAAGACCAAATTGAATCTTAGTGGTCATGTAGTTCTTACTCACCACAGCCTGAGGCATGTCCGTTCTCGCCTATTGATTCAGAAAAATCTCATGCTTCCAGGACCATAGCTAGAAAGGTGGAGGGACTGAGGTGAGTGAGTGAACGTGACACTCAATGCAGATCCCAGTTTCACCGTCCAACTAGCAACCTGGATGGAGTGGAATGCAGCGGGTCGTCACTGGACCAAAAACTAAACAGTCTGAACGAACTAGATTCAGTTGACACGACATGTATATGTACTACAGCTATTCTGATTCGGTTCTTGCGGGTCCGATGGGCCTGCTAAAAACTTCTCAGAAACGATCAGTCACTCACAGCGACGTCGACTGCCTCTACACTGCCAAGACATGTACAAAGCCTGCAGTGGAACTGGATGTCACTAGTTCGTGGATTCAAATTGTTGCCAAGCTTCTCATATTGAACTTGCTGATCTTCCCTGTTGCACCGCAGTCCACGAATCCTGATGGTGAGTAACTGAAGGTTTCCAGGTTCTCATCTCTTCTGCGTTAACTTATGTCTTTTATATGCATTTGAACATTCATAGATGTTTCCCACTTGATAATGTTTGCACCAAAGATTGTCAACTGTCTTCTGTAGCTAGGTACTGCGCATGCTGTGATGAAGTGAGGCGGAGTAGCTAGGGCGCCGGAACCGATTCAAACACCAAACCCATAATAGCACTGTGATCGTAGAGTTGTGGACTCCACTGTTCGTATATATCTTGTTCGAGTTCTGCATGCAGTAATGATAAATCTTGTTAACTACTGCAGCAGAGGCATGACGTTAAGCCTCATAACTACAGGTCTCGGCAGAATAAAAGAGGTTGCAATCTACAATTGAGCAGCTAGGAGATCATGATTATCGTCTCTCTCCATACAAGTGTGGATTGTCCGGGGAGCCTAGGCCTCTAGATCAGCGTAAGAAGGGTTGTTTTCGATAGGCTAGAGTCATCAGCTGAGCAAGTAGTCATGAAATATGCGTGGACCTGAATTCCTCGGTTATACGTGGTCCAACTCTCGGGACTGAAAACACACACCTAACAGTTAGTATAATCTTTGCAGGCTTTATCAGCATCGACTGCGGAGGACCTGGTGGCTTGGATCCGTATACTGGGTTGGTTTGGGAAGACGACGAAAAATATTTGCAAGCAGCGACACACCTTGACAACACTATAACGGCCAAAGTATTACTTGGAAGCCAAACTTCTGTAGATAATCAGGAACAAATTAAAACTGCTATGATCTTCTATCCGGATCCCAGTCCTAGTCTTACCGATAACCCTGGTGGTCTCCGTGAAGGTGATCGCATTCCAAGGTCAAAGTACTGCTACGAACTACCTGTCTACTTCAATTCAAGTGAAGCTACGCGGAACTTCCTGCTTCGTGCAACGTTTCCCCCAAGGAACTTGTCGGCCAAAGATATCAAGGGGAACACTATTTCCATGAATGATCGTAGCGCACGATTTTACTTCTCTGTCGACTCGACTTACGTATCAACAGTGGAGCTGGACAAGCTTAGCCCTCAGACAATCGAGCTGATTATAAAACCTGTGAATAGCAGTGTGTTCGCCTGCCTTGTGCCTCTGGAGGACAGGTCGTCTATGCCAGCCATTTCAGCCCTGGAGTTGCGTCCCTTCAAAGCAGGGATGTACTCTAGATCGTATGAATCTCAGAGCTGGGGTACAATCGGCCCAAAATCTGTGCAAGGATCCTACCTCATACTCTTCTCCCGCTGGAACTTTGGAGGCGATCCGAATCTGCCTTCGGTCAGGTATGATTGCGTTGAAGAACCTTTGTGCATGAAGATTCTAAAAATTTTAGGTGAACATAGATGTGCAAACGCGACAATATAGGCGGAGTCAGGGTTCTTGAGCCCAGCATCTCAACTCGCTTCTGCTGAATTGGTGTGTTCCACTTATTATAATGTAGCTAAAACCTGAAGCGTGGTTATTATGGTCTTTCCTCATGTTACGAAGGGCCCTCTGGATGCAGATATCCCAATGATACATACGATCGTCTTTGGTCTCCTCGGATTATTCCCGACAGTCAGCTCTCTAGTATCACTTCCGAAAGGAATACCACGACTGTAATTATTAATAACGATATGGTGCGACAGGGCGATGTCAGCTATTATTATCCCCTGGAGGTCTATAGCACAGCTTGGGTGGCATCCAAGGGAACTAACATGTCGTTTGTAGTCAACCTCACTGAAACAAGAGCGCAAAGCCCCACCCCAACTTTCTACGCGCATTTGTTATTCGCCGACATGCTAGACTCTAGCAGTGTCACTACACGGTTCATCGACATTTTCTACGACCCAGGAAACGGAGACCAAAAATTCTTCATGGGTTTATCGGTATCCCGTACATCGGACTGGGTCGAGCACAGGAGGTTGACCTTTATGAGCGACAACGTCACCTTCAAAATCAGAGCTAATGGTTCCAGCGATCTACCCGCCCTGATCAATGGGATTGAGATTTATGGGGAATTTGACTCTGTTATGGCGAGGACCGTTCCAGACGACGGTACGAAGAGTAGAAACAGTCCTCTTCTGCTTTGGCCATATACTAATGACAATACAACTCCCAGCAAACTAGCTGTCCGTTAAATAATATCTCTGGTAGATATATGTGCCAGAAACTTTCTTTACGTGTACACTCAATCTGAGCACAGCTGCCTGCTTAGCCGAAACTTTTACGAGGCGTTTTGATTTCATTTGTACAGGATAAATTTCGCTTTTATGGACTTAGGTTCACTGGTCATGATCACTCACTCAGCGGTTTTTTTTTTCTCCGACTTCCCAGCTGAGGCAATTGGAAACTTTGCTCCCGACCGATTGGACAGAGCCGGCGACCCTTGCCTTCCAATCCCTTGGGCCTGGGTAGTTTGCAGCATTGAACTGCCACCTCGAGTAACGCAGATGTGAGTATCTCGAGCACCAATCTCTACGTATACACGGATTATGCACTGAGTAGTACACCACACAAAAAGCACATACACCAAATTTTGCCTCTTAGCTGCTCTTCAATATTATTTGATTGTCACGGAGGTTTACATTTGAATTCCTTACAGACACATAATACGCCTTTATAGCAACATTTCTGGATCTATTACCATGTGGGTCGTTGTGGCCATCCAATGCAATGCAACAGTAAAGTAGTAGCACTGAGAAATCAAGCGAAATAATTATTTTGGTTTATAATCCAGTGATGGGACTATATGTATGCACAGAAACCTTACCGGCAAAGGCATTACGGGAGATCTGCCTCCTGGTTTTGGAACGTTGATTCGATTGACTGTTTTGGACGTGTCAAATAACAGTTTCAGTGGTGGCATGACAAGATCCCTGGGAAATATTTCCACTCTCAGAGTATTGTAAGAACTTAACTCCATCCTGAAGCTTCAATTTTCCGCATCAGTGCTGACGTAGTCTTCGAAACCCTGAGGCAACACATATATATAGTTGCCGTCATCGCAAAGCATGCATGCGCACTGGATTACTGTGTCGGGATTGAATTGGTTTCAGTGCGCAGTTATAGCTTTCTGTTCCGAGCTCACTTCCTCTGACTTCTGGGTTTGTAGGAACTTAGAAACCAACAACCTCGTTGGTGAACTTCCAACTTTTGGAAATGGGTCCTTGAAGAACCTCGAATATCTGTAAGTATTCGAAACATGTTACGTATGTAGTGATGGTTATCCGAGCTATAATTAATGAAAGAGGATGGCTGAACGTAATTATACATGGGACGTTCAAACTGAAACCTGTACCTGCGTTCTCTTCTTTTAGGGAATTAATGGAAATTCAAGAGAGTTGAGAGATCCTGGATGGACACGTCTGTTACGTTAAAGTTTGGGGATTGTTTAGGTAATTTACGGACAAATATGGTGGAGCTCTGATAGTTCCTGTCAGTTGTGTGGATTGGATGTGGTTGTTGCTAAAAGCCTGAACGTGCAATGGATGCGTTGCAGATCAATTTCCAACAATCGGATCGAGGGGAGTTTAGATTCACTAGTGGCAGCATTGGATTCACCTATAAATGACCTGTGAGTTAAATGTCTTCCCTGAACCTTTGCCGACTGCAATTAATTGATCTCGATGATTGTCAGTGACTCTCTAATGCGCAAATTGGGGTACTCTTTACTGATTATGCCCTCGTTTGACCTAACAATTAGCGTGAAATATATCTGGTGCGCTTCTACCCCTTCGGTTTCAGTAGTGTTTGCAAGAGAGATTTGTGAAGACGACATGTAAAGACCTAGATGCATTTGGAGATTCATTTAGTTATGCAGAAAATTTCAACTATTGCTTGCGGCGCTATCTTTGCATCTGTATAGTAGATTGTGGAGCAGTCTCGCATGGCTATAGGTTTCTGATATGTTAGCATGTTTTACCCTGGTTACCATTTGTTTTTGTTTCTTCAGAATTACTCATCAAGGTGGGTAGAGTGATGCTGCTGTTTATTGTGCAGGCTCGTTAGAAATAATAGCTTCAGCGGAAGCATACCCTTGAAGATACAGAATTTCATGGACCTGCGAAGTCTGGACTTGTCCCATAATCAATTTTCCGGCGTGCTGGGGATTGACCTAGTCGAACTAAAAAATTTGCAAACCTTGTAAGTGAGTCAGCAGCGGGTCATTAACGAGGATTAAAATCCTCCCTCCAATTAACCTGGATGACTTTATAGAGCCGAAAGGAATGAAGGCCTTTCGAGTACTTGACTAGTGCTACGTAGCCCCTTTTGCTCTATAATTTTGTTCAGTCCTTGATGTATTTACTCGGTCGATCTATGCACTGTTTATTAAATTGTAAGGTTAACTGAGATACTTGATCTAAGTCTAAGGGGAGAAACTGGCTTACATAGCATTTTTGCTAGGAAAGGAAATCAACCGAGACTCCATTAATAGTAAATCGTATTCCTTCCTCGTTCCTATCGTTAGACATTAGTACATGAAAATCAGCTGATTATAACTTCCATAGCTTCGATGTAACTGCAGTTATGTGAGTTGTCTCAATCTTCATGAAACAAATATGCGTGTGCAGGAATTTGAGTGATAATAGTCTTGAGGGTACTGTTCCGGACAGCGTGTGGAGCATCTCCAGCCTTGAATCCGCGTGAGTTCTCATTCCTAGCTCACACCCCGGATACTAAAAGACGACATGTAAGGGACTGATTTTTATATGCATCGAAAATATACATTCTCAAGTGCATTCAGTGGCTAGGTTAGACTCTTCAAAGTGTCTGGATTCTTTTCACAAACAGAGTTCTGGAAGTGTATCGAGAGAGTAATTCAGAGTGACTGTCATGGTCGACATATCCATTGGAGACCAACATTTATTCTGAGGACTGTCTATGTCGACTTAGCCATCACTTAGAACTGAAGACAATAGACTAACAAAAGGAGACTGCACACGAGAACACTGGGTGACAGAAATCGACGGGAGGATAAGGCAGGAGTCAGAGAAACGATCTTCTTGAAGAGTCTGACTAGTGGTGATTACACTGTAGAACAAACTGAAATATATACAGAGGTGCAGAAAGTTCACCGCCGCAAAATGGAACTCGGGAATAGTCTAGAAGTCGGTAACTTACAGAGACTGTCAGGAACAGTCACGAAGCTGATCAGCGTAGACATTAGAATTTCTACGTTCTGTCTACACATTACTCCGTTCAACATCCGAAACGATCTCCTAGAAGAGTCTGACTAGTGGTGATTACACTGTAGAACAAACTGAAATCTATACAGAGGTGCAGAAAGTTCACCGCCGCAAAATGGAACTCGGGAATAGTCTAGAAGTCGGTAACTTACAGAGACTGTCAGGAACAGTCACGAAGCTGATCAGCGTAGACATTAGAATTTCTACGTTCTGTCTACACATTACTCCGTTCAACATATTCTCTTCGACAAGGCAGAGTTAATGTTGCTTTTGACAAAAAGCAAAATACTAGCCTGTAAAAATTGTAATATCGATATCTGTATTCTCATTTTGTCGTTGTCAGACAAAAAACGGTGACCATAGAATCGAGATCTACTGAACTTTAGTCACAAGTTCATGGCCTCGCTCAGAAGAGAGTATATATAGTCTGCGTTTTGCAACCATGCATTGCAGTGTGATTACTTAGTAATATCATGAAGAAGCTGCGTATGCGTAGTTACATCATAATGCAGAAAAACGTAAGTAATTTCAGAGCTAGTACATCAGGATCAGCGAGAACTGGAGCCTCCTGATTTTCCAGAACATGTTCTTACTTGTGGCCATGGTGGCGACTGACAACTAAAACAAAACCACTGGCCTTTACATCAAAATGTTTCTCTGTACCTCCCAGAGATAAGCCAGGCTCTAATCAGCATATTTGTACCGCATATGCATGTATTGTAGGGATCTGGATCGGAACAACTTCACGGAAGTGAATCTTACGACATGGTATCTAGCTGTTACAAAGGCGAGAAGTTTTGATAACTATGAAGGTCGTCGAAAGGTGCGTTTGGTGGGGAATCCATTTCAACACATCATTCTGCCGTCACTAAACATCAGCATTCCGGAACCAAGCCAAGTCGAAAAGCAGAGCGAGCTAGGAAATGCGGTTGCCTTCATCTTGTAAGTACCTGGAAGCTAAGTAACTAGTTCTTCTGCTGCCTTGCTTCCCCTTCCTGGCAAGTTTCAGCGTAACTGCTCTGGATGTCGCAAACTGTGAAGCAAATTACTGTATATCATATCATTTGCATTCGGTTAATCTAGCTACAATTAAGATCTCAAACACTATCCACACTGGAAATAAAATCACTGGAGAATATATTGTGCAATGAAGATCGCTGTCGATTAGTGGGGTTTATGAATATATCTGCAGATTAAACGTTCTATGAACCTTAGTCCCATTTCGGTTAGGAGCGGTTTGTGCTTGATGCTTGACATCCAATTTTCTAATGGGCCAGCTAATTAACCAACGCCGGATTTTAGACTAAGAGTATGAATAAAGTCCGGCAATTGCCCAGTAAATTACCTTGTCTCAATACCTTAGCTTACCAATTTAAGGTGTGACTCGTATGATCCTCTGGATGGAGCATTCGATCCCAAGAGAGAGCTTGCACCATGATAACCGACTTGTACTAGTCGCTAGACAACAACAAGGGTGAAAATTAAACAAACGATTTGAGTCTTGTTCTGCATGACAATCACAGGCTTGGAGATGATAATCCTTGGTGCAAGCAACAGAAACGACCACGATCTCTGACTGTTAGATATCTTTGCCGCCGAGACGAGCGAACCGACTTCTGGGCACGTAAGCAAGAACATATCATATCCAAATGTTGTGTGCCAACCGAGACTTGGGTTTCCAGCAGATTCTGTCGAATTGTCATGATCATCTCTGATAATTGTAGGGGATGACGTATATATACGTACTACGAACGAGCTGATCATGATTGTAATCAGCTCGTACGTAGTACACTGTGGCGGTCATCACAGATCACAGGCTTTCCACACACTATCTTTAGCGTATGGATATCCATGGAAGCTCATTAGTACGATTTTGAACGTGAAAATTGTGCAGAGGGTGACGATGGTCTCAGGAAAACACTGATCATCGTAGGTGTAACATCTGGACTTTTCATGCTCGTCGTTCTTTGCCTGTTTGCATACGTCTTGTGGAGAATCCGGAGACGTACCATTGAACTTCACCAGATACAGGAAGGTTCTCTTCACAACCTACACCACTTTCGAGGAAGTTCGAATTCGATAGATTATAGATTAGTTCAAGCTCTGATATCAAGATGGTAATTTTCCGATAACGATTTCTGGATACTGATAATATTGATCCTACAGCTCTAGCTAAAGAGAACGTAAAGCCACCATTCTTCAACTACGAAGTCCTGAAGACAGCTACACGCAGTTTCTCGGTTAGCAGCATACTCGGATCCGGTGGATTTGGTACAGTTTACAAGGTAATTCCTTTAAGAGGTATACTCCTGGGGATGTATGTAGTTAAGAGGTTTTCTCATGCTCCAGTCTTCATCTTTGTCGATAAATTTGTATTGTAATTGGCATATCTAAGAAGCAAACTGCTTTTTTCTTAGTTTACTACTATGTCCTTTTCGCGGAAACTGATCATGAGGTTACGCAGGATGTTAGAGAACCCCAAACTTTCAGTTTTATTAACTTGATGCCATTGCACAGGCTGAGCTACCGGATGGGACAGTCCTCGCTGTAAAGAGATTAATTCCAACAGAGCAGAATACCTCTGACTTTCTGAAGGAAATGGTAAACATCATCGGTATCAAACACAGGCATCTGGTCCAACTCAAGGGATGCTGTGTGAGGGAGAGGCAGCAGCGGATGCTAGTTTACGAGTACGCTGAGAACAAAAACCTCGCAGAGGCTTTGTGGGGTAAACTACTTTTAACTGATCTTACGGTCTAATTAGTAGATTCGATCGACGAGCACTAGATGGATTTCGAATCATAGTAAACTAAATCACCAGAAACAAGTCGTCAGACATTTTCTCCTCGCATATCAAGCAGTGGAAAGTAAATTACGTGGAGTAAGCTTCTCTGGATGCAACAAATGATTTGCCTTTGGGCCTAACTTGCTAGCGGTTCCGAACTCTGAAGCTTCAGTAATTCTGTTTTGTTTCTGATGACGGAAGACCGGCCGGGTATAAGTACTAGTCACACAGGTAACCGTAACGGTTGTAATTTGTCGAAATTACAACCGTACTGATCATGATTGTGGTGCAGGTCCCGAGAAACCCTTCGTCTTGAGCTGGAAACAAAGGTTCAATATATGCTTGGGAATCGCCCGTGGTCTTGCTTATTTACATGAAGAATTGCACCCCAAGATGGTTCACAGGTCAGAAGACATTGAGCTACCTGTCTCATAGACCATATATTTATTACCGTCGTAACGTTGGACTTCTACACTCAATGCATGTGTCGTACAGACAATGTCATGAAACGTCGTTAGAAAGTAAACATGGATAGTGGAAGAAGTGTTGCCAGCTTTGCTATTTTTCATGAGTTTGTTTTCTTATTATGCAAAGAACCTGAGCCTCATCTGTAAACTGACATGTTGCTCAACATGGCCTCGCAGAGATATCAAACCTCAAAACATTCTTCTTGACAAGGACTATAACGCAAAGATTGCTGATTTTGGACTGGTCAGACCCGCTGAAGAGGATAACACTCAAATCACTTTCAACATAGGAGGAACACGGTGGGCTCACACAGATTTGTTCTTAGATTGCTTTGTGACCTGTGGATGCATAATATACAACCACACTTGAAGGTTTCGTCCTAGTAACTGAAGTTTGCACCATGTTCTGGTTTAGAGACTGTACTTGCAATTGGAGTCTTGACTTGTTGAGATGTTCGTTGTTTACTGGTACAGGGGCTATTGTCCACCAGAGTACATAAACGAAGGCATGGTTTCAGAGAAACTGGACACCTACAGTTTCGGCATTGTAGTCTTGGAGATTGTTTCAGGGAGGGCGTGCATCAACTATGATTTGCCGGCGGACCGCATGTTCCTTCGGAGCTGGGTGGGTGACTGTCCTATCTCACTTTCCAATACGGTCCAACTTTAGACAAATGTTCTTTATGTATATTAGAAAGGAATGGCGGAACAGAGCAGCTCAGTACTGTAGTACCTAAGGATGTATGAGCAACTGGTCGAACGGTGGAACGATCAGGAATGCGTTGACAACCAGCTAGACGAAGTAAATCCAGAACTGGATGAACTGATACACTTGGCAAATGTGCATGCAGGCGTTGGAGTTATACGGGGAGGAAGAGCTGCTGAAAATCGTTGATAAAGAACTGACAGAGTACAATGAAGAGGAAGTTTTGCTGGTCCTCCAAACGGCGTTGGCGTGCTGTCAGTTGGACTCGAAGAAACGCCCAAGCATGAGTCAAGTGGTGAATATATTTATGCAATACGCAGATGTGGCTATTGAAATCGTCAAAGAAGTCAGAGGGCAGCTGATGGATAGCATACCGGAAGATGACACGAGACGCATTACCGACGACGATGAGGCGGATTATCGAGGGTTGCTTTCCTGGAATACAAGGAGCTCGTCACTAGGACCTGCTAGTATACAGCTCTCCGCCGGGATGGCCAGATAGAAGCTTCTTCAAGTACTCGAGCTGCTCGAGGCGCACCTCGAGGCGCTAGGAGGCGTATTTATGTAAATACGAGTGACTACACTATCTACTCTATTTAGGGTATATATCGCAATTATAAGATAATAGCATTATTTAGGGGAAGACAATATTCACTGGGGTGTGCTTGATCAGACATGTTCAAATATTATGTTAGATATTATGTAGACGAAAACATTCGTCCAACTCCAGGAAACCCTTTAGTGCAATACTAACGCAAAAACCATGCATATGTTTATAATAGAAACATGAAATTGATACTACGGAGTTATACTAAAGAGATAGTTCGCGGACGAAGATTGGCTTGAACGAGCCTATTCGCACAAAGAATGGCTTGAACTGTTCCAGTGCACAATCTCAGATCCTGACCGGAACTAAAATGTTATTTACTCGGCACATTGATTAGTGTCAAACATCAACATTACATGTTGACAACACATAACGTTTAATGTCGTTCTATGAACTCACATTTTTCTATTTCAATGTCTAATTTCTACGTTCACACGCATATGTTTTTTTCAGGGTTAGTTTAAACTAATCTTTGTGCGCATGGGCCGTTTAAACCAATCTTCCGATAGTATGGAGATACATAGAACGCGCTTTAGCCTAATGTTTGAACTGGATGCGAGAAAAGTTGTTGATTTGACACTCAGTAATTTCATGGATATGGAACAGACATTTACATGTTGAAATCTAAAATTCGCTAAAATCTGTGAGTTGCAGGTATTCCCTTGGCCACCTCTGTACATGTGCCAGTACCAACTGTAGAAGATCTGAGGAGTTAGTTTTGGTCTTCATTATGAGCTTCTAACAAAGGTTTGAACTTCAAGAAGGAAGACCCAAAAACGTAACCTAAGGGTAGTTGAACACTGCCTCTGCCGTGCAGGAACAGATGGCCTTCCAGCAAGTCAATGCGATGCTCTCCCAACTCTCGAGGTATGCCCTTCATGTCTTCTTTAGTCCATGCGAAGACATCCTGGAACTCCGTTAGAAGTTCTCGAAAGTCTTCCAACTGCTGGCCCTCGATCACCTTGGACAGCTTCAGCTTCTTCCCAGGAGCAACCTCCATCTCTTGAAGATCATCCGGGTTTACCATTCCTTCAGTGTGACTGTACTCACTGGCACCAAAGTATTCCGGTTTGGGAGCTTCTTCTGGTTCAGATTCGTCTTCTGGAAGACCAACTGTCGGATCTTCCGAAGGGAAGACGATACTTTCGTCTTCTGGAAGCTCTTCTTCCGCAATCTCGTAGCACTCAATGTATCCACAGATCACGTCTTCTGCTATCTCTGCTACTTCTGTAGTACACAAGTTATTCACCACAAACTCATTATACCGTTCATCACTGTCAGAAGACGCAGCTGAGTCTTCTGAAGTGTACCCCTCTGTCGTAGACGGAGTTTCACCTTGATGTCCAATCTTCTTCCAAGGAAGCGAGACCTTAGTCTTCTCACCTAGCTTGGGTGTAGGATTGGGAAATCTCAAACGATGTCTTCTCCAGTCGGTATTTACATTTGCAGCATACAGCCATGGTCTTCCTATCAACACCTGATATCCAACCTTAGCTATAGGTCGCAAAATGAAGTGAGGTAAAAAAATACTCCACCAATTACCGTCAAGACATCTTTCAGTTGCCCCAAAGGTCTTCTTCTGGTCTGGTCTGTCATTCTGAGGATTCTCGGAGTAGGCTGAAACTCAGTGAAGCCTAGGGCATGCGCCGTCTCTTCAGTCATGATGTTAACTCCGGAGCTGGAATCGATGGGTACCTTCTTCAGAAGACAGCCATGGATCTCCATATCAAGTTCTGGGGCTCCCAAGTCCTCATGCTCTACCCTTAGGATCGGGGTGCTCATGAGAAGTCTAGCGATTCTCTTCTTCCTCGATCCTCGAAGCACAGATTGTAACAACTTCCTGTAACCAGCGTTGTCATCCAACAGCTGTTGGAAGGTTACATCCGTCTTCTGATTCCACAAGTCTCGCAAGAAGTCGTAAGGGGATCTCTTCAGAAGAGTGACGGGTGTTTCCAACAAAGAAGATGTAGTAGCTGCTTCTTTGGGTGGAAGACCAGAAGAGTGTCTTTCCTCGACTGGGGGCTGTTCTCGTGAGACAGGGACTGCCGTAGTCGGTATAGGAAGCTACTGTACTATCTTCCGTCTCTTCTCCAGCTCTTCTTGCATGATCGCTTCAACTTCTTGTCTAATGTCAGGAGCAAAGTACTTCGGATCTTCTCGGTCGTAAGTAGGAGAAGAAGGTCGCTCAGGGGAAGATGACCTCTCCTTTCGCTGCTTCTTCTTCTTAATCTCCTTCTGACGAGATTTTAACTTCCCTTTGCTTCTGGTACTTACCTTGAACACCGCTTCATCCAAGACTTCTTCGGGAGGTCAACTGTCTGAATCCGGGCTAGGACTCCAAACAGTGCCATCCGCCAAAGTGAAAGAAGAAGCTGCCTCAAGTAACTTCGTCTTCTGGGCTGCAGTCGTCTTCTGCAGCTGGGGTTCCTTTCCTTCGCGCTTCCCGGGGTCCGGTTCGTCTTCCTCAATATGGAGACAATCCGTACAATCCCCAGGATCTTCTTCTTCTATCGTGATGTGCTGTACCACTGCTAACTCGAGTTTAGAGGTTGATGCAGCTTCTGCAGGAGGCGTGGTATCTGCAAATCTAACCATTTGTCGTGGTCGTAAGGTTTGAAGACAATTCCCTGTGAAATGATCGGCTTCCTTACAGTTCTCACACAAGGGCACTTGCCCAATCTGTCTTCTCGGATGAGGACAGGTGGACCACCAGTGTCCTGTCTCTCCACAATTATTGCACGCTCCAGGAAGAGGGTTGAGAGGTCGTTGTGATGAAGAAGGTTGCCAGGGCGTCCTGGTCTGTACATTGCTAGCTCGATCTCTAGGTACATAACGATTATATTGGGCGGGAGGCGTAGGAATGAAGGGTTGTATCGTCTCAATCCTATAGCAGGTTTTCCCACTAGGATCGTGTAGATATCCCTCGTCGTCTTCTTCCCATCCTGCCCAGTTGATAGCTTGGTCCTGCGTACACTGATCTTTGGTGTGTCCGGAAGAGTTACAAAGATTGCACCAAAGGTTTGGCCGGGAAGCCGTAGGTTGCTTCCGCTTGTCCTTCTGGTTCAGAAGATGAACTTTCAGGTCGGCAAACTGCTTCAGAACTTCATCGATACGAGGATCAGGTGCAGAATGAATGATCTGAGTTTGAGGCATCTTCTGCACAACTTCCTCCCTTGCTCGCATCTTTTCCTTCTTCTTCTTCCGCGTCTTCTTCTCTTGTTCAGATTCTGATTCTGAACTTTCGACCGTAGACTCTTCAGAAGCAGAAGATACTTCCAAATCGCTGTTATCAGTTTCAGTGGACTTGGACTTCCTCTTGGACTTTCGAGAAGACTTCTTCGACTTCTTGGAGTTCTTCGAGGTCTTCCCTCTGTCTTTCGTCATATTTCGAGTGATGCTCGAGGTTCATACTGCTCGGCATGCTTCTGTACTTCTACTAAATCATCACCTCCTCCTCTTCTGCAGTACAATTCCATATCCTGAGACAATCCTCCCAAGTACCAGTCCACAGCTTGCAGAGCACAGTAGCCGGGTCTCCCTTGGTTCTGAGGGATGTGATCCAAGAGATCTTCAAACCTCTCGGTGTAATCCCGCAGTGTCTCTTTCTTTTTCCGTTCGAGTCTCTGAAGTTCTATGAGGGTCATCCGATCATAGCCCACTCCTCTGAACCTCTTCAGAAAAGCTGCCTTCAGAGTAGCCCAAGCGGTCATTACTACACCATCATCCAACATCTTACTCATCCACTTCCTTCCCTTCCCTACGATCAAACTAGGAAATACCCGGAGTCTGTCAACATCAGCGTCTTCCTTATTGGATCTAGAGATGGTCTCGAACATCGTGATGAAGTCGTCCGCGTTAGCATCATCATCGTACGGATGGTACTTCTGCCGAGTGTGGGAAGCCATGTCGACTACCGGCTGGTGCGACTGCCAACTGCTTTCTTCCTTAGGTTCAGGGGGTGGAGATGGTCTTCTCGAAGGTCCAAGCTTGTCTGAATCACGAAGGTCGTCTTCTGAGTCAGAACTACTGTCACTTCTATCTTCCAAGATGTCTGGAACAATCTCCTCCAATCTTCCTTCTCCTTGAGAAGCTTCTCCCGCACTTGGGAAGACGTCTTCCGAGTAACCCGTACCAAAATCTACTTTATACACGTGATCACCCGGTTGGTTTCTGTCTTCGCCAAAGATTATGCTCGAGATGGAAGGCTCTTCCAACTCTACTGATCGGATCTTTCTGAGCTCTTCTTCTTTCCTTTGGTGTCTCAGGGATATCTGCTGCTCTCTAGAAGCGGTTCGCTGGATCACCCACTCAGGATCTTTACCCGTGCGTCTTCTGCTTCTACCTCTGGTCGGAGGCATCCACCAGAGTACTGAGAAGAGATGTCCCTCTTCTTCTACCACTAGATCCGGGAGACCAAATGACTGAACAACCGATCACAGGTTCAGAACGTCTTCTTCTCCTGCTTCTTGTTGCACTCACTGCAATCTTCCAAGATCGAGTCTTCCAAGAAGCTATTGGAAGTAGGGAAGCGGCTTCTTCCAACTTTCCCTGATGTATCTCTTTCAGCTTCTGGTTGCGGTTCCTGTCTTCTAGCAAGATAGAATCCTACAACACATTCAACTACAATCGAAGTTAGTTCAAGATGAAACTAACTACTGGCACACAGATCCAGGAAGCTTAGAACAGAAGTTACTAAGATGAAATCCCTGGCAGCAACGCCAAAAATGGTGCTCACTATATGTAGTGACGCAGGATTACTCCTTTTGCTCATTTAGTATACAAGATATCGTTTCCACAGAGGATTTGCACAAGTAACGCTGCTCTAAGTTCCAAGATCTGTTCAAACACACAAACACACGGGTTTTGCCTAGAAATCCCGTCTTCTCATAAAACCACACAAAACCACACATCTTCCAGACACGCCAAATGGTGCTCTGAAACTTAACAAACAACTACCAACTAAAATATCACACAACTATTCACAGAGAAGTTCGGGAAGACGATCTTTCTGCTTCCAGGTTGCTTCTTCCGGTCTTCTCGTTACCGTCTTCCCGAAGCGATTCTCGTCTTCAGGGGGTTCAGCTCGTCTTCTCACACCTCCAGAATGCTGTCTTGCTTCGCAGAAGTCGACTAGCAACGGTCGTTACACCTTATTCTCACACTCACATTCCAACGGGTTAGATTAATCACAGGGTGTATGCCCCATGTAGCCTTCCCAGGCTTCTGCCTACGGAAATGCTCTTCCTGCGTCACTACCACGACATTCACCTTCATAGAAGCTCAATAGAAGTCTCGGAAGCTCACTAGAAGAAGGTAAGAAGATGGGGAAGATAAGAAAATCCAAACAAGAGAAAAAAAGATGAAAAGAGGCAATTAAGATTCCGACAGGCTTCTAGTCCGGATCTTGACTAACAAGCCATCCCTGCTTGTAATAGTTTAGGGAGGAAGACAACAAACGTGAGTACTGTTGCACCGTCTTCTACTCGAGGATGTCGTCTTCTGTTGCGGGAAGAAGGCTTCTTTCTTCTTCACTTCGCTGCTCTGACTACTCTGTCTTTTGGGATCCCTTACCCAGAAGACCGTTCGTACGTAGATCCCAAGGTCTCTACTGAACGAGTCAAGCTACACTTCCACAACTGTTGACATTCACCGCCACTCAAGAAGAACACTTCCCATGCACAGTTGGGAGCGAATTCAAGGAAACCCACCACCCAGAAGACATGAACAAAACTTCTGCACTCAAATCCACAATCTATTCTCCGAGAAGAAGTCACAATGACATTGGGAAGCTCACTCTCTCTACTTCCTGCGTCTACTCCTCGACACATCAGTCTAACCAGCAGGACTGCACGAGGATGCCGTTCCCTGCTCTAGACTGCCCACTACTCATCTACATCTCCGAATCGCTGCTGGTGGTAAGAGGATGCAGACTTCTTCCTACGTTATCTCCTTATTCCAACATCGAGTGTAGTGTACACTGTGTACCTCTAGTGTCTAATCTGTCTCCTGCACCGTAAGATTGGTATGTGCTTGCAGAACTACAGAACTCTACCGAACTCTTCGATCCTACTTATGTCGCTGCCATGAGAACCAGGGGAGACGACCACCAGGGAGAGAGAGGCGCTGACAGGAGGTTGTCACCCCACATGCAAACGGTTCCCCTTCCTAATTAGCCATCCACCTTGTTGCTCCTACGCTACCTATGCTGCCACATGGTATCCTTACTAATTTTACACTGAAAACTGCCACCCTTAAGATAGCATGTTTTGGTCCTACTAAATTTGGAATAGTCAATTGAGTTACTAACTACTCTGATTGCTCGGTGGCAATCTCTACCTGATCTGCTCCTATCGGAGCTCCTAACGCGGCTACTGATAAGCTAGAAAGCCCTACAGTTACCTCGGGTGTCACTGAGGTGACTTCCTCCTCATCGTCCTTTGCCAGCCCTGCTGTCGCTGCTGCTGCGTCTTCCTCGGCTTCGGCTTCTGCTTCGGAAGACAGAAGCGTCTTCTGGGAAGCGGAGTCGACCGGTGCTTCTTCCGTCTTCTGAGGCACAGGTGCGGGACTAGGGATCATGGCGACCTCATAGGGGTCCGGGGAAGTCGCTTCCTCCACGCAGAATACCTGGAAAGACGGCTCGTCTTCCTGTCTTCCAGAAGACATCTTGTCTTCTGGGGCGTCTTTCGGTGTCTTCTCAGCTTCCAACGCTGTCACTACCAAGTGCACAGCGAGGTCGAACTCCTCCTTCTCCATTCCGGATCCAGTCGATGGTGCTGGAGCGTGGGAAGATGCGGTTGCAGGTGTCGGAAGCGAGGGAAGACCATAAAGTGTCTTCACTCCTTCGATCTGTCGATCCAAGTACCTGAACATGCTCTCCCTGCATTCCACCAACATTGCCTTGGAGTCGCTGTCCCATCCTCTAGCCAAGGTAAGTAACTTCCTACCCGCGGTGAAGTTGAACTTCTTCCGAAGCGCTTCCACCGACTGTGCTAGCATCTCCTGTGCACGAGCCTCCGCTGCTTCCCGCTGCGTCTTCTCAGCTGCAACTCGCACTTCTGCGGCTTCCTGCTGCTTCGCCCATGTCATCTTCTCTTCTGTGAGTGCGGTGATCTTATCCCGCACTCGGAAGATCTCCTGATCGCGCTGCTGTACACGTGCCTACATCTCCTGGTTGTTCTTCCGAAGCTGCACCAGCTCCTTGGCAGAAGCGGCTGCTTCCGTCTTGTACCTGGCTGCGAGCTTCTCCATGGTGCGGAGACTAGCTTCTAGCGACTCCGTCTTCTTCTGGTCTTCTCCCTGTCGCAGCAAGGTGCGCAGGCCGAATCCAAGTTGCAAGGGCCTCTCCTGAGCCTTCGCTCTCTTCTCCAGCAACTCCATAGCTGGCTGGATCTCCTTGTGGAAGTAGGCGCTGAACTCCTCTAGTCGTCTTCCTGCGGAAGACAAGTTCATCTCCACCACTCGCTCCGAGGTGTCGACTTCATCTTCCAGAGGCAAGGAAGCCTCCTCCACCACAATGGCCTTCATCTTCTACGCACGAGAAGAAGCTACTCTTCTCATCTTCCGGGGTGGAAGATCCCTCATGGCAGGAGCGTGTCTCTTCACTGCGCTTCCTCGCATCGCAGTAGGAGTATCCCTTCTTCTCTTGTCTTCTGGAGTCTCGGAAGACTCCCAGGTGTTGCAGAAGCGGTCTTCTGCTCAGATCGGGTACTCAGCAGTTCTTCTTCCGAGTCGGACTCCCATCCTGAATGAATGAGAGAGATGGGTGTCCTAGGTACACTTCTGGGACCCATCTTCCTCGGTGGCGTGGCGTCTTCCGACCCACTAGACTCATCTTCTCTCACCAGAAGCATCTTCTGGTGAGAGCCGGGCCTCAGCTGTGGCATTAGAGTGGGAGGGGGCGTTGCGGCTGCCGCTCGATCATCGTCTTCCGAGGTCTTCTCCTTCACCTCCTGTTGCTCCGTTGGCCCATACTCTGCCAGCTGATCTTCCCTAAGATCCCCCATGGCTACATACAAGGAGCAGAGGAAGGGTGTCAAGTGTCCTCCCGCCGGAGTACCCAAGTACGCTAGCTCCGTCTGTACATAGTTGTGGATGTACGCGCCCTAGTAGATGGGCGTTCTGTCATCCCACACTGATTCTAGGAACTCCACGTCCTGATCTCCCAAGTACCTCGTCTTCTGCGCCTTCCCCTTGGGTAAGAGATGCAGAAACAGCTTCGCCAGAAGTCGCTTCTTCGGCTCCCGGTAAGATTCTATCTTCCAACCGTTCCTCCCCTACCTGTCTTCCACGAAAAGGCAGGTGGTGCTCCAAGGCACATGCCACGAACTCACGATCCTGGGCAAAATCTTCTTCTCAAACCAATATCCTCGGTTCTCGGATTCTGGCCTGTGGAAAGCCCTACGCCACCAATCTTCAGTCCAGGAAGATGGTCTTCCTCGAGCTACTCCTACCTTCGCAGGTACACGGTTACGAGGTGGCAACGCTGCCCACACCTCCTCCAGAAGTCCCTGGTCTGCGAGGTTCCAATCCCATAGGAAGAAATCGAGACCCAACTCCTTGAGGAAAGGCGTGGCCTCTGCCAACTCTGCTGCTGGTAACACCAACCCTCGAGGATGCATCGACATACTGGAAGATCTGTTGCACTAAGCCACAAGCACCTACTATCCTTCCCAAGTGCCCACAGTCTAGCTTCTACTTCTCAGAAGACGAAACTAGTCTTCCAGAAGACAGCTACTCCGTCTTCTGAGATTCTAACAGTACTTCCTAGATAGCTCTCGTCTTCCGAGCTATATCTAAACAATCCTATCTAAGCAAGGCCTCGCATGGATCACCCAGAAGACAACCCACCTTGCATTACATCCTACTTCCTATCAGAAGATACAAGATTCGTGAAACATAAAGTGCATAACAGGTTCGGAAGATGGTTGCGGGCTCCTGCGGTGACAGTGGCCTCTGGGAAGACACTCGGGACAGTTTCCGATTCAATGTCTTCTTGGAAGACCTCCCGAAGTCAGACTTCCCTTCACTGATCTCACATGTCTTCGTCTTCCTATGCGCAATCTATCCTCACAACAGACTCAAGACAATTGCACTCTGTTCTTTTGACTTCTCACCTCTCATACGCACTCAGAAGAAGCTTGCTGCATGACGAGAAGATATGACCCTTGACCATTCTCTCCAGATTCTGCCAGCAAGTCTTCTCACAACTCTCTTCTAAGTTCGGGAAGAAGAAGGAATAGGCTGCTATGGGTCGGACAGAAGAGACCCGAAATGGACCCTCACGTCTTCTCGTGCATTCTGCCTGTCTTTCCAGTCTTCTAGTCTCTCTAAGAAGATGTGGAGTTGAGAAGCTTGGAAGACCGGAGGCACAGGCCTAGTTCCTGACTTCCAACTCTCGAAATAACAAAAGAACTCACCACACCACTCAGGATTCGTACCAAACCTCTCTTAACACAAAAGCAACACAAATCCACTCTTGATACGAATTGGTTATAGTCGACTTCCGAAGACCGTCTTCCAAAGACAATCAAGTTTAAGAAGCGTCTTCCGAAGATGTTCTCATTTTCCGAAGCGTCTTCTGTTCAAGGTTTCGGGGGTAGAGGGGTAGTAGGGTAGGGAAATTGATGACTGGGATCGTCAATTTGGGGACGAGGTGTAGGGAAGCTCGAATTGAACTTAGGAAGAAGTAGGAAGATGTCTGACAGAAATTGGGCAGCGCTTCCGCACCCAATGTCACAATAGGAAAAATGGGGGGTGGGGGTAATCGATCAGGCTGCCTGCAACCAACCGGGGAAGCGCGAGGAACACACAACAGAGGCGAGAAGTAGTGAGAAGGGAGAAGAACATGAGAAGAACCTCTACAGTCTTTTGTCTTCTTCCCGAGGTGTCTTCGACCTCCCGCGCGCTTCTGGCTCTGATCCTAGCTCCAATGCGACTCCACACAACTCCTTCCGCTGTCAATTTCTGACCACGCTCCAGTTCCACCTTCGATTCTACTCAGCTACTCTCCAATGTCAGCTTCCCGGGAGCTCCAGAAACGCTTTTGCTCCTTGCCTTCCGTGCTTCAGCAATTCGGTCTCGCCCTTCGCCTAGCTACCAACTGGTTCTCACCTCGCTCGATTCCTCTCTCGATGCTCACTCGCGAAGCTCACTCTCATAAATCCATCTTCTCAAGCGCGCTATGCTGCGAGAAGTTGGAATGCGCTAATGCGCTTCCTGCACATCTTCCCTGCAGATTAAGGGTTTCGACCTTAGGTGTCTTTCCTGACCTACCTACCACCTGTGTGTTACCTAGTAGGTACACCTACTCTTTTAGCTGAAAACTCGTGGTTAGGCCTTCGCGGTCGCTGTCTTCTGGAAGATAGGTGTCTTCCGCCGTCTTCTCATCTTACGCCGTCTTCCTGTCTTCCCGTCTTCCGAAGACGCAACTGAGAAGACGCTTCCCGGAAGACGGTCGTCTTCCGAAGAAGTCAACTTCTTATTAAAAAGCTCATAAGATCATCTTCCTTCTAAGGAAGCAGTAATCTTAAGTAACAACGCTTCTTCAGTTATACAAACAAGTTATTAATCTTAAAAATTTAAAAATTCGTGATTCCTGTAATTTATGGGCACCACATATGCCCACCCTCACATGTTTGCGTCCCCGCAAACATCAGTGTTCTCGGCACTTCTGTTCACGTCCAGTACTTCTTGACACACCACCCATTAACACGAGTGGTCATCAATGTACCGTCCAACTCTTCCAACTGCAAGGAGCCATTGTCGAAGACCTCCAAGACGCGGTAAGGACCCATCCAGCGAAGATGAAGTTTCCCAGGGAACTTAAGGTGTCGGTTGTCGTAGATAAGAACCAAGTCCTCATCTATGACGGTCACCTTCCTATCGTAGCTTACTATCGTAGTTAACCTTACGTTGCGCTTGTACCTCGTATGTCTTCTCCAAAGCTGCATTCCTGTCTTCTTCAAACTCTACAAAATTCAGAAGACGCTGCTCCTGGCTTTCTTCTTCTCCCATGCGTTCGGATACGGCTAACCTGTAAGTTGGGACCTCTAACTCAATGGGCACAATAGGTGTCATGCCATAAGTTAGGTAGAAAGACGTCTTCTGGGTTGTGACTTTAGGTGAAATCCTGAAAGCTCATAACACAGATGGCAATTTCGTATCCCAGTCATACGCATGGTTAACAGTTATCTTATTCAGGATGTTACACAGAAGACCGTTCGACTTCTCCGTCAGTCCATTCGCTTTCGGGTTGTACGACGTCGTCTTCCGATGCTTAATCCTAAAGTATTGGGTCAGGAGGGAGATAGTCTCATTTAAGAAATGAGTACCCCTATCTGATACCAATTCTAGAGGACATCCGTACCTAGTGATGATGTTGTGCCAAAGGAACCTGGCTACTACTGCGGCATCGTTCTTCCTTGTGGCTTCGCCTTCCACCATCTTGGTAGCATAGTCGGTAGCTATTAAAATGTACCGTGCTGGTGTTCTTCTCGTCACCGAGACGATAGGACCCACAAAGTCGATCCTTCACTTTTCGAACGGAGCGAGCGGAAGAATGGGAGTAAGAGACCACCTAGTAGTAGCTGTCGGTCTTCCCACCCTCTGGCACGCATCGCACTTTCTGATCTCGTGAAAAGTGTCTCGGTACATGGTCGACCACCAGTATCCGGCGTCTAGCATCTTCTTCACTGTGGTTTTCAGCCCGTAGTGACCCCCAGCATCTTCGTAGTGAAGACCTGTGATCACTGGTTTAATCTCTAAAGGCTCAAGACATCTCCTTAGCTTCTCGTCATGTCCCTTCCGAAACAGGATACCCTGGAAGATGGCATAAGGACCTGCCTTGTGTGAGAAGATAGCCTTCTGCTCCGCATCCAATCCCTCGGGGTACTGTTGGTCTTCCAAGAACTTCCTCAAGTCCTTGAAGATCAACTCTTCTGTGGAAGTCGCAAAGAATGGATCAGAAGATCTAGCCTCGTCTTTGTAGTGATGCAGGATTACTCCTTTTGCCCATTTAGTATACAAGATATCGTTCCCACAGAGGATTTACGCAAGTAATCGCTGCTTTAAGTTCTAGGATCTGTTCAAACACACAAACACACGGGTTTTGCCTAAAAATCCCGTCTTCTCGCAAAACCACACAAAACCACACGTCTTCCAAACACGCCAAATGGTGCTCTGGAACTAAACAAACAACTACTAACTAAAATATCACACAACTATTCACAGAGAAGCTCGGGAAGACGATCTTCTTGCTTCCAAGTAGCTTCTTCCGGTCTTCTCGATACCGTCTTCCCGAAGCGATTCTCGTCTTCTGGGGGTTCAGTTCGTCTTCTCACACCTCCAGAAGGCTGTCCTGCTTCGCAGAAGTCGACAACAAACGTGAGTACTGTTGCACCGTCTTCTACTCGAGGATGTCGTCTTCTGTTGCGGGAAGAAGGCTTCTTTCTTCTTCACTTCGCTGCTCTGACTGCTCTGTCTTCCGGGATCCCTTACCCAGAAGACCGTTCGTACGTAGATCCCAAGTGCTCTACTGAATGAGTCAAGCTACACTCCACAACTGTTGACATTCACCGCCACTCAAGAAGAACACTTCCCATGCACAATTGGGAGCGAATTCAATGAACCCACCATCCAGAAAACATGGACAAAGCTTCTGCACTCAAATCCACAACCTATTCCCCGAGAAGAAGTCACAATGGCATTGGGAAGCTCACTCTCTCTACTTCCTGCGTCTACTCCTCTGACACACCAGTCTAGCTAACAGGACTGCACGAGGATGCCGTTCTATGTTCCTAGACTGTCCACTACCTACACCTACATCTCCAAGCCGCTGCTGATAACCAGAGAATGCAGACTTCTTCCTGTGTAATTCCCTTAGTCTAACATCGAGCATAGCTAATCTGTCTACACCGTAGAATCTGTATGTGTGTGTAGATCTCTGTAGTATGTCTAATGTGCTATGAGTCTGCACCGTAAAATGTTGGTGTTTGTGCAGAACTCCAATTCCTACTCTACGATCCTACTTATGTTGCCGCCGTGAGAACCAGGGGAGGCGACCACCAGGGAGAGAGAGGCGCTGACAGGAGGTTGCTACCTCACATGCAAGCGGTTCTCCTGCTCGAATTGGTCATCCACCTTGTCCTTCCTACGCTACCTATGCTGCCACATGGTGTCCTAACTAATATTACATGGGAAAACTGCCATCCTTAAGATAGCATGTTCGATTCTACTATATTTGGAAATGGAGTTACTAACAACTTAGATTGCACGGAGGCAATCTCTACCTGATTTGCTCCTACCGGAGCTACTACCTCGACTTCTGATGGGCGGGGAAGCCCTGCACTTACCTCGGGTACCACTGAGGTAGCTTCCCTCTCCTCGCTCTTCGCTGGCCCTGCTGTTTCTGCGGCTGCGTCTTCCTCGGCTTCGACTTCGGAAGATGGAATGGTCTTCTGGGAAGACGAGTCGAATGGTGCGTCTTCGGTCTTCTGAGGCACAGATGCAGTACTAGGGACCATGGCGACCTCATAGGGGTCCGGGGAAGTCGCTTCCTCCACGCGGAATACCTGGGAAGACGGCTCGTCTTCGTGTCTTCCAGAAGACATCATGTCTTCCGGGGCGTCTTCCTGAGTCTTCTCGACTTCCAACGCTGTCACCGCCAAGTGTACAGCGAGGTCGAACTCCTCCTTCTCCATTCCGGATCCAGTCGAGGGTGCCGGGGCTTGGGAAGATGCAGTTGCAGGTGTCGGAAGCGAAGGAAGACCATAAAGCGTCTTCACTCCTTCGATCTGTCGATCCAAGTACCTGAACATGCTATCTCTGCATTCCACCAACCTCGCCTTGGACTCGCTGTCCCATTCCCTAGCTAAGGTAAGTAACTTCCGACCCGCGGTGTAGTTGAACTTCTTCTGAAGCGCTTCCACCGACTGTGCCAACATCTTCTGTGCACGGGCCTCTGCTGCTTCCCTCGGCGTCTTCTCAACTGCAGCTTGCGCCTCTGCGGCCTCTCGCTGCGTCTTCCAAGTGGTCCGTTCTTCCGCGAGGGCAGTGATCTTCTTCCGCACTCGGAGAACTTCCTGATCGCGCTGCTGTACTCGCGCCTGCAACTCCTGGTTGCTCTTCCGAAGCTGCATCGATTCCTTGGCAGAAGCGGCTGCTTCCGCCTTGTATCTGGCTGCAAGCTTCTCCGTGATGCGGAGACTAGCTTCTGATGTCTGACAGAAATTGACAGCGTTACCACCGCGTAACCGTGTACCTTGCGCCACCAGTCTTCTGTCCAGGAAGATGGTCTTTCCCGAGCTACTCCTGCCTTCGCAGGTACACGGTTACGCGGTGGTAACGCTGCCCACACTTCCTGTAGAAGCCCTTGATCTGCGAGGTTCCAATCCCACAGGAAGAAGTCGAGACCCAACTCCTTGAGGAAAAGAGTGGCCTCGGCCAATTCTGCCGCTGGTAACACCAAGCCTCGCGGATGCATCGACATACAGGAAGATCTGTTGCACTAAAACCACAAGCACCTACTATGAGCTGAGGGCTCAGTTCTTCCCGAGTGCCCACAATCTAGCTTCTACTTCTCAGAAGACGAAACTAGTCTTCCAGAAGACAGCTACTCCGTCTTCCGGGATTCTAACAGTACTTCCTAGATAGCTCTCGTCTTCTGAGCTATATCTAAACAATTCTATCGAAGCAAGGCCTCGCATGGATTACCAAGAAGACAACCCACCTTGCATTACATCCTACTTCCTATCCGAAGATACAAGATTCGTAAAACATAAGTGCACAACAGGTTCAGAAGATGGTTGCGGGCTCCTGCGGTGACAATGGCCTCTGGGAAGACACTCGGGACAGCTTCCGATTCGATGTCTTTCTCGGAAGACCTCCCGAAGTCAGACTTCTCTTCACTGGTCTCACCTGTCTTCGTCTTCCTACACGCAATCTATCCTCACAACAGACTCAAGACAATTGCATTCTGTTCTTCTGACTTCTCACCTCTCATACGCACTCAAGAGAAGCTTGTTGCTCGGTGGGAAGACATGACCCTTGACCATTCTCTCCAGATTCTGCCAGCAAGTATTCTCACGACTCTCTTCTAAGTTCAGGAAGAAGAAGGAATGGCTGTTATGGATCGAACAGAAGAGACCCGAAATGGACCCTCACGTCTTCTCGCTCATTTTGCCAGCCTTCCAATCTTCTAGTCTCTCTAGGAAGATGTGGAGTTGAGAAGCTTGGAAGACCGGGAGGCACAGGCCTAGTTCCCGTCTTCCAACTTCTCGAAATAACAAAACAACTCACCACACCACTCAGGATTCGTACCAAGTCTCTCTAATCACAAAAGCAAAGCAAATCCACTCTTGATATGAATGGTGTTCAGTCGACTTCCGAAGACAGTCTTCCGAAGACAGTCAAGTTTAAGAAGCGTCTTCCGAAGATGTTCCCATCTTCCGGATCGTCTTCTGTTCCAAGTTTCGGGGGTAGAGAGGTAGTATGGTAGGGAAATTGATAGTTGAGATCTCCAATTTGAAGACGAGGTGTAGGGAAGCTCGAATTGAGCTCGGGAAGAAGCAAGGAGATGTCTGACAGAAATTGGGCAGCGCTTCTGCGCCCAATGTCTCAATAGGAAAGATGGGGGGGTGGGGGTAATCGGCCAGGCTGCTTGCACACAATCAAGGAAGCGCAGGGAGTACCAGGAAAAGGCGAGAAGAAGTGGGAAGGGGAAAGAACAGAGGAAAGAACCTCTACAGTCTTCTTCGGCTCCCCGAGTTGCCTTTGACCTCCGCGCGCTTTTGGCTCTTGTACTAGCTTCCAATGCGACTCCTCTCGACTGCGCCTGCTGTCAATTTCGGTCCACACCTTGATTCCACCTTCGCTTGTACTCGCCACTCTCCACTGTCAACTTCTCGGAAGCTCCACAGAAAACGCCTTCGCTCTCTCTGCTGTTTGTGCTCTAGCAATTCGATTTCACCCTTCGCCTAGTTGCCAACTTGTTCTCTCCTACCTCGATGTCTTACTCGATTCCTCTCTCAATGCTAGCTCGCGAAGCTCACTCTCTCAATCGATCTTCTCAAGCGCGCTGTGCTGCGGGAAGTTGAATGCGCCTAATGTGCTTCCTCACGCATCTTCCCCGCAGATTAGGGGTTCTCGTCTTTGGGTGTCTTCCTGACATACCTACCTATTCGGTGCGCCTCAGTAGGTACACCTACTGTCTTACCCGAAAACTCGTGGTTGGCCTTCGCGGTCGCTGTCTTCTGGAAGACAGGTGTCTTCCGCCGTCTTCTCATCTTCCGCCGTCTTCTCGTCTTCCGAAGACGCAATTGAGAAGATGCTCTTCCGAAGACGGTCGTCTTCCGAAGAAGTCAACTTCTTATTACAAACAGCTCTTAAGATCATCTTCCTGTTAAGGAAGACGTAACCTTAAGTAACAACGCTTCTTCAGTTATACAAACAAGTCATTATTCTTAAAAATTTCAAAAATTCGTGCATCCTGTAATTTGTGGGCACCACAGTCTTCTGGGAAGCAGGCGGTACGCCCCCCCTCAGATGAAAGTGTCTCTGCGAAAACTGAAAACAACTTCTCGTCAGGAAACTCGTCTTCCACTTCATCTTCTCGTCGTTCTGTCTCTAATGTGGATAGGTAGTCAGCATTAACGTGCTGTCTTCCAGGTCTGTACTCCACTGTGTAAGTAAATTCCTAGAGTAGGAGAATCCACCTAGCTATCCTCCCGGACAAATCTGCTTTCTTTACAAGATGTTTCAAAGAAAAATGATCCACATAGAAGACAAACTGGTTTGCTAGAAGATAGTGTCTAAACTTCCTACAGGAGTAAATCATGCCAAAACACTCCCTTTCAGTCGTTGGGTACTTCTTCTCTGCATCACTGAGTTGTCTTCCCGCATAGTAGATGGGATAACCCTTCTTCTTCTCATCTTTTTGACTCAACACCACCCTTATGGCGAAAGCAGAAACATCCACATAGATATGGAAGATTCTTTCCCAATCAGGTGGCCTTAAGACAGGGGATTCCGATAGAAGTCTCTTCATTTCTTCGAATGCTTCCTGCTGCTCAGAAGACCAAATGTATGGTTCGTCCTTCTTCAGCAACTTAGTGAGTCCGAAGACAGTCAAGTTTAAGAAGCGTCTTCCGAAGATGTTCCCATCTTCCGAAGCGTCTTCTGTTCAAGGTTTCGGAGGTAGAGGAGTAGTAGGGTAGAGAAATTGATGGCTGGGATCGTCAATTTGGGGACGAGGTGTAGGGAAGCTCGAATTGAACTTAGGAAGAAGTAGGAAGATGTCTGACAGAAATTGGGCAGCGCTTCCGCACCCAATGTCACAATAGGAAAAATGGGGGGTGGGGGTAATCGATCAAGCTGCCTGCAACCAACTGAGGAAGCGCGAGGAACACACAACAGAGGCGAGAAGTAGCGGGAAGGGAGAAGAACATGGGAAGAACTTCTACAATCTTCTGTCTTCTTCCTGAGGTGTCTTCGACCTCCCGTGCGTTTCTGGCTCTGGTCCTAGCTCCAATGCGACTCCACACGACTGCTTCCGCTGTCAATTTCTGGCCACGCTCCAGTTCCACCTTCGATTCTACTCAGCTACTCTCCAATGTCAGCTTCCCGGGAGCTCACAGAAACGCTTTTGCTCCCTGCCTTCCGTGCTTCAGCAATTCGGTCTCGCCCTTCGCCTAGCTACCAACTGGTTCTCACCTCGCTCGATTCCTCTCTCGATTCCTCTCTCGATGCTCACTCACGAAGCTCACTCTCGTAAATCGATCTTCTCAAGCGCGCTATGCTGCAGGAAGTTAGAATGCGCTAATGCGCATCTTCCCCGCAAATTAGTTTCAGTTGCCCCAAAGGTCGTCTTCTGGTCTGGTCCGTCATTTTGAGGATTCTCGGAGTAGGCTAGAACTCAATGAAGTCTAGGGCATGCGCAGTTTCTTCAGTCATGATGTTAACTCCGGAGCCGGAATCAATGGGTACCTTCTTCAGAAGACAGCCATGGATCTCCATATCGAGTTCTGGGGCTCCCAAGACTTCATGCTCGATCCTTAGGATCGGGGTGCTCTGGGGAAGTTTAGCTGTTCTCCTCTTCCTCGATCCTCGAAAAACAGATTGTAACAACTTCCTGTAACCAGCGTTGTCATCCAAAAGCTGTTGGAAGGTTACATCCGCCTTCTGATTCCACAAGTCTCGCAAGAAGTCATAAGGAGATCGTTTCAGAAGAGTGACTGGTGTTTCCAACAGAGAAGATGTAGTAGTTGCTTCCTTGGATAGAAGACCAGAATGATGTCTTCCCTCGATTGGAAGCTGTTCCCGTGAGACAGGGACTGCCGTAGTCGATGGAGGAAGCTGCTGTACTATCTTCCGTCGCTTCTCCAGCTCTTCTTGCATGATCGCTTCAACTTCTTGCCTGATGTCAGGAGCAAAGTACTTCGGATCTGTGGTGCCCACAATTTACAGGATTCATGAATTTTTGAAATTTTTAAGGATAATAACTTGTTTGTATAACTGAAGAAGCGTTGTTACTTAAGATTACGGCTTCCTTAGAAGGAAGATGATCTTACGACCTTTGAAGTAATAAGAAGTTGACTTCTTCGGAAGACGACCGTCTTCCGGGAAGCGTCTTCCCGGTTGTGTCTTCGAAAGACAGAAGACAGTGAAAGACAGAAGACTCGTATCTTTCGAAAGATGGCAACCGCAGAAGCGTAACTGCGTAGGAAGTAGGTGTACCTACCAGGTAACACCGAGTAGGTTAGGTAGGTCAAGTAGGTCATCTAGGTTGTGAACCCCTAAACTGTGCGAGAAGATGCGAAAGAAGCGCATTAGCACTGAACCTCACCGCTTCCCGTATCGAGAGATTGTTTTGGACCTGGAAGATCGAATTGGAAGGTGATCGAGTTGAGTGAAGATCAGCAGAGTGGAATTGAGCAGAGTTAAGATCGATTCGTAGCTAGAGAAAAAGGCGAAGACGAATCGCTGAAGGTAGGAAGCACATCGAACTGAAGAAGTCTTCTGAAGACTCCCGGAAGCAGACATTGAAGGGCAGTTGCGAGGAATCAGAGGAGGAACCTTATTTGATTGAGGAGTGGCAAGGCATTGGCAGCAGCAGCAGCTTAGTGGGGTCGCATTGGAGCTGGGGTCGAAGTCGTAAGTGCACAGAAGACTGAAGGAAGGCCGGGAAGAAGACAGAAGACTGTAGAGGTTCTTCCCATCGATTGATTCCCTCCTCACCTTTTTCCTTCTGAGACATTGGACGCGGAAGAGCTGTCCAATTTCCGATAGCCATCTTCTTGCTTCTTCTCGAGTGCAATTCGAGCTTCTCTATCCATCGTCCTCAAATTAGAGATCACAGCAATCAATTCCCCTACCCTACCATCCCTCTACTCCCGAAGCCTTGAACAGAAGACGCTTCGGAAGATCTGAACATCTTTGGAAGACATCTCTGTAGCCTGACTGTCTTCGGAAGACGACTGTATGCAATTTGTATCGAGAAGTGATTGGATTTGCTTTTGTGTTGAGGGAAGCTTGGTACGAATCCTGAGTGACTTGGTGAGTTGTTTATTGTTTCGAGAGTTGGAAGTTGAGAACCAGACTTGTGCCTCTTGATCTTCGGAGCTTCTCAAATCCACATCTTCCTGAAGAGACTAGAAGACTAGAAAGACAGGCAGAATGCACGAGAAGACGTGAGGGTCCTTTACGGGTCTCTTCTGTCCGACCCATAGCAGCCTATTCCTTCTTCTTCCCGAACTTAGAAGAGAGTTGTGAGAAGACTTGCTGGCAGAATCTGGAGAGAATGGTCAAGGGTCATCTTCCCGTCATGCAGCAAGCTTCTTCTGAGTGTGTATGAGAGATGAGAAGTCAGAAGAACAGAGTGTGAATGTCTTGTGTCTGTTGTGAGGATAGATTGTGTGTAGGAAGCAGAAGACAGGTGAGACCAGTGAAGGGAAGCCTAGCTCGGGAAGTCTTCTGAGAATGTGGTGCCCACAAATTACAGGATACACGAATTTTTGAAATTTTTAAGATTTATAACTTGTTTGTATAACTGAAGAAGCGTTGTTACTTAAGAATTCTACTTCCTTAGAAGGAAGATGATCTTATGAGCTTTTTAATAAGAAGTTGACTTCTTCGGAAGACTGTCTTCGGAAGTCGACTGAACACAATTCGTATCAAGAGTGGATTTGCTTTGCTTTGGTGTTTAGAGAGGCTTGGTACGAATCCTGAGTGGTGTGGTGAGTTGTTTTGTTATTTCGAGAACTCGGAAGACGGGAACTAGGCCTGCGCCTCCCGATCTTCCAAGCTTCTCAACTCCACATCTTCCTAGAGAGACTAGAAGACTGGAAGGCTGGTAAAATGAGCGAGAAGACGTGAGAGTCCATTTCGGGTCTCTTCTGTCCGACCCATAGCAGCCATTCCTTCTTCTTCCCGAACTTAGAAGAGAGTCGTGAGAAGACTTGCTGGCAGAATCTGGAGAGAATGGTCAAGGGTCATGTCTTCCCAACGAGCAGCAAGCTTCTTCTGAGTGTGTATGAGAGGTGAGAAGTCAGAAGAACATAGTGCAATTGTCTTGAGTCTGTTGTGAGGATAGACTGCGCGTAGGAAGACGAAGACAGGTGAGACCAGTGAAGGGAAGTCTGACTTCGGGAGGTCTTTCGAGAAATACATCGAATCGGAAGCTGTCCCGAGTGTCTTCCCAGAGACCACTGTCACCGCAGGAGCCCGCAACCATCTTCTGAACCTGTTGTGCACTTGATGTTTCATGAATCTTGTATCTTCTGATAGGAAGTAGGATGTAATGCAAGGTGGGTTGTCTTCTGGGTGATCCATGCGAGGCCTTGCCTAGATAGAATTGTTTAGATATAGCTCGGAAGACGAGAGCTATCTAGGAAGTACTGTTAGAATCCCGGAAGACGGAGTAGCTGTCTTCTGGAAGACTAGTTTCGTCTTATGAGAAGTAGAAGCTAGATTGTGGGCACTCGAGAAGAACTGAGCCCTCAGCTCATAGTAGGTGCTTGTGGTTTTAGTGCAACAGATCTTCCTGTATGTCGATGCATCCGCGAGGCTTGGTGTTACCAGCGGCAGAATTGGCTGAGGCCACTCCTTTTCTCAAGGAGTTGGGTCTCGACTTCTTCCTGTGGGATTGGAACCTCGCCGATCAGGGACTTCTGGAGGAGGTGTGGGCAGCGTTGCCCCCTCATAACCGTGTACTTGCGAAGGCAGGAGTAGCTCGAGGAAGACCATCTTCCTGGACAGAAGACTGATGGCGCAAGGCTTTCCAAAAGCCAGCAACCGAGAACAAGGGATATTGAGAAGAAGATCTTGCCTCGGATCGTGAGTTCATGGCATGTACTTGGGAGTACCACCTGCCTCTTCGTGGAAGACAGACAGGGGAGGAACGGTTGGAAGATAAAGTCTTACCGGGAGCCGAAGAAGCGACTTCTGGCGAAGTTGTTTCTGCATCTCTTTCCCAAGGGGAAAGCGCAGAAGATGAGGTACTTAGGAGATCAGGACGTGGAGTTCCTGGAATCAGTGTGGAATGACAGAGTGTCAATCTACTGGGGCGCGTACATCCACAACTATGTACAGACGGAGCTAGCATACTTGGGTACCCCGGCGGGAGGCACTTGACGCCCTTCTTTTGCTACTTGTATGTAGCCATGGGGGATCTTAGGGAAGATCAGCTGGCAGAGTATGGGCCAATGGAGCGACAGGAGGTGAAGGAGGAGACCCCGGAAGACGATGACCGAGAGGCAGCAGCAACGCCCCCTCCTACCCTGATGCCACAGCTGAGGCCCGGCTCTCACCAGAAGACGCTCCTGGTGAGAGAAGACGAGTCTAGTGGGTCGGAAGACGCCACGCCACCGAGGAAGATGGGTCCCAGGAGTGTACCGAGGACACCCATCTCCCTCATTCATTCGAGATCGGAGTCGGACTCGGAGGTAGAGCTGCTGAGTATCCGATCGGAGCAGAAGACAGCTTCTGTAACACCTGGGAGTCTTCCGAAGACTCCAGAAGACGAAGGATGGATGGGCACTCCTTGGATTGGTGGCGCAGGGTCTTCACAGGCCTGAATCTAAGAATCGAGATTATTGGCTCGAGAAGAAGATCTTACCCATGATCTCGGATAAGTGGCATGTGCCTGGAAGCACAACTTGCCTCTTCCTGAGGAATAGGCAAGGAAGAAATGAGTGGAAGATCGAATCTATCGGGAGCCGTAGAAGCGTCTTCTGGCGAAGCTCTTCCTCCATCTCTTTCCCAAGAGGAAAGGACAAAAGACGAGGTATCTCGGAGATCAAGACGTGGAGTTCCTAGAAGCCGTGTGCGCTGGAGAGAATGTCAACTGGGGCGCATTCTTCCACGCGTATGTGTAGGCGAAACTAGTATACTTAGGCACCCCGACAGGAGGACACTTGACACCATTCTTCTATTACTTGTACGTGGTCAAGGGCGATCTCACGGAAGATCAGTTGGCGAGATATGGACCAATAGGGCAGCACGAGGCGAAGGAGGAGACCTCGGGAGAAGACGACCGAGCAGCAGCAGTGACTCCCCCTCCCACTCTGATGCCGCAGATGAGACCCGGCACTCATCAGAAGACGCTTCTGGTGAGGGAAGACGACTCCAGTGGGTCAGAAGACGCGACACCACCAAGGAAGATGAGTCCTAGGAGTGTGCCTAGGAAGACCACCTCCTTCCCGATCATTCATTCTAGATCGGAGTCCGACTCACAGGAGGAGCCATTGAGTACCCAAGCTGCGCAGAAGACCGCTTCTGCAACACCAGGGAGTCTTCTGAAGACTCCAAAAGATGAAGGTTGGATGAACACTCCTACTGCGATGAGAGGAAGCGCAGTAAAGAGGACCGCTTCTACCATGGGGAGAGATCTTCCACCCCGGAAGATGAGAAGAGTAGCTTCTTCCCGTGCGCAGAAGTAGAAGATCATAGTGGTAGAAGAGGCATCCTTGCCTCTGGAAGACAAGATCGACACCTCCGATCGGATCGTGGAGACGAGTCTGTCTTCCGCAGGAAGAAGACTGGAGGAGTTCAGTGCCTTCTTCCACTCAGAGATCCAGCCAGCTATGGAGTTGATGGAGAAGTGAGCGAAGGTTCAGGAGAAGCCACTACAGCCTGGATTCGGTCTGTGCACCTTGATGCGGCAGGAAGAAGGTCAAAAGAAGGTAGAAGCGTTGGAAGCCAACCTCCGTACCACGGAGAAGCTCGCAGCGAATTACAAGACGGAAGCCACCGCTTCTGCCAAGGAGCTAGCGCAGCTGAAGAAGAGCAACCAGGAGTTGCAAGCGCGTTTACAGCAGCATGACGAGGAGGTTCTGCGAGTGCGAGGTAAGATCACCGCCTTTGCAAAGGAGAAGAAGACATGGAAGAAACTGTGGGAAGCCGCAGAAGCACAGACTGCAGCCGAGATGACGCAGCGAGAAGCGGCGGAAGCTCGTGCGCAGGGGATGCTAGCTCAGTCGATGGAAGCGCTTCGGAAGAAGTTTAACTTCACCGCGGGTAGGAAGCTTCTTACCCTAGCTAGAGGATGGGACGACAAATCCAGAGCAATGTTGGTAGAGTGCAAGGAGAGCATGTTCCGGTACTTGGATAGGCAGATAGAGGGAGTGAAGACACTCTACGGTCTTCCTTTGATTCCGCCACCTGCAACTGCATCTTCCCAAGTCCCAACACCATCGATCGGATCAGACTTGGAGAAGGAGGAGTTCGATCTCGCTGTCCACTTGGTAGTGACAGCGTTGGAAGCCGAGAAGACCCCGGAAGAAGCCCCGGAAGACAAGGTGTCTTCTGGAAGACAAGAAGAAGAGCCGTCTTTCCAGATATTCCGAGTGGAGGAAGCGACTTCCCCGGACCCCTATGAGGTCACCATGGCTCCCAATGTCGAACTAGTGTCTCAGAAGAGCGAGGAAGCACAAGTCGACCCAGCTTCCTAGAAGACGCTTCCATCTTCCGAAGCAGCAGCAGAAGCAGAAGCAGCAGCAGAGCCAGCGACGATTGTTGAGGAGGAAGCCACCTCAGTGACACCCGAGGTAATTGCAGGGCTTCCCAGCTTATCAGAGGTCGAGTTAGTAGTTCTGATAGGAGCAGATTAGGTAGAGATTACCTCTGAGCAATCAGAGTAGGTAGCAAACGTAGAAGACAAGTTGACATTTCTAAACTTAGTAAGTATCGAACATGTTAACTTAGATGGTGGCAGTTCTAGTGTAAATTTAATTAGACGGCCATGTGGCAGAGTAGGAAGCGCAAGAACAGGAAGGAGAAATCGTTTGCATGTGGAGGGACTGTAAACCCTCCGCGGTCCTAACGATCAACTACCCCCCGATCTCTCAACCTCCACGATCGTCATCCACGAATCTGCAACATGTCGGGCCTGTCTCTCACTCAGGGGTCACCTCTGATGGCTTTGATGGAAGCACACCATGAATCTTGAAGGGAAAATGCTAAGTTCACTCATTCATACACCCACAAAATTATCAACTAACAATCTCCATAAACTCATCCACTAAAATCCTCCATTCTAACGACGTCTCTCAAGTTCTCACATGCTAAACATATCCCACACTCTCTATATTACTCAAGTTGTCATTACGACAATGTGAAAACAAGGATGAGGAGCTCTTCTCTACTCCTCTATTTATACATTCTAGGTTTTTACTTTGGTACCCTCTGGTAACTCAGCCGTAACTATTTTTACCGGGTTTTACTAAGATATTACTTAAGGTAAAAGCATTGATCACATGGGCTTTTTACCTTTTCACATGGGCTTATTCCTTCAAAGTCAACAACTTCTAGAAGGATTCTGGAATATTCTCAAGGAATCTCGAATTTCCACCCCCCCTCTACACTAGGACCCACTAAAAAGGAAACATGTGGAATCTCTTCTTGTTTTTAATGCCCACAAAGTCCACAACTTTAATCCAACCACTAATATCAAGTCAAAAAGGAGATAAGGGATACTTTCCACCTCCTTTCTACCTTTTAGACAAGATGACAAGATAGTAGTGCTCACTCTTTGGCAAATATCTGAATTCTGCCAAAAGTACAGCTAAGTTTAACCATAACTAACTTTTAGCTAGTCATGACTAACTTGATACCTCCTAAAAGTACTTTGGCAGCAAATAAACATTCTCAACACTTAGTTAGAACTGAACACCTTACTAATAGACAAACTTCCTATGTGTAACATAGGTCGTTACATTTTACCCCCGGACTAAATTTTCGCTCCGTCCTCGGAGTGAAGAGAGAACTTTCGTCGATGAAACAACTTCAACTTGTCATGGTTGACCCGATCGAATCTCCTTGCTCCCAACTCCTGAAGGTCATATGTGAAGTTGCTCCACACCTTATCTACAACAAAAGGACCAAAATATCTCGGAAGAAACTTCTTCCTAGCCCTCTTGAATCTGATAGCATCATACAACATAACCCAATCTCCGACTTGAAAAGGTTTTACCTCCCTCTTGCCCAACCGTTTGTCGTAACTCTTCTTTTGATACGCCTGAGCTCGTTCCATCCGGATCATTGCTACCGCTCGGGTCTCTTCCAACTCCATGAGTTGCTCCCTTCTTGATCTGACCACGTCTTCTCCTCTCAACCTCTTCAACTTTCGTTGAATGGTTTGAAAAGTATCCAATTCGAATTGGATCGGCAACTTGGACTCCACTCCATAAACTAGTCGAAATGGAGAGTACCCAGTAGAAGTCTTTGTTGTCGTTCGGTACTCCCATAAGATGGCATGTAGTCTCTTATCCCAAATATGTTTCGCAGTCTCAACACCAGCATCTTTGGCGAGCATCATACAAAGTGTAAGATTGGTCTTCTCCGCAAGACCATTAGCATTTGGTTTGTATGAGGTCGTTACTCGTGGCTTGATAGAAAAGTGTTGTAGCATAGCAGTAGTCATGCTCCCTACAAACTCTCCTCCTCTATCTGAGACCAACTCTAACGGACATCCAAATCTTGTGATGATCCTCTCCCATAGAAATCTACCGACTTCTGTTTCATTGGTCTCTCTCAAAGGTCTAGCCTCTACCCACTTGGTACAATAGTCAGTGGCGACTACAATGTATCTATTGCCTCGAGGTGTCTTATTAAGAGGACCTACAAAGTCAATACCCCACTTCTCAAATGGTCCTAATATTGGAATTGATCTTAACGGCGGTGTTCTAGTAGACTTCAGAGCAAATGCTTGACATACGTCGCAAGTTTTGCAATAGTCTAAACACTCCTTGAAAATCCCTCTCCAATGATAACCCGCATCCAAAATCTTGAAAGCTGTTATCTTACCAGCAAAGTGACCTCCGCAAACAGTGCCATCGTGAAACTCGTGCATCAGCTTGAACGCCTCCTTCTGACCAACTGCTCTCCTTAGTAAGCCATCTGCTCCTTGATGAAATAGAATTCCCTCCACCATGGTGTAAGGTTTGCATCTCTTGATCAACGCGTTACGTTCTCGGGTATGCATACCTTCTGGAAAAGATCCATCTGCAAGGAAACTCCAGATTTCTTTGTACTCGTCCGGTATCTCCTCAATGCTTGTGATGGTCATCAGATGTTTGTCTGGAAATGAATCATCAAACGGTTCTTCTCCCTCATCATCATAAGCCCTCGACAAAAGATCAGCATTCGCATGCTTTTTCCCTGGTCTATCTTCGATCACGTAATCGTATTCTGTTAGAAGGATCTTCCAACGAGCAATACGACCTTCGGCATTAGGCTTATTAAAGATATACTTTAAAGCCTTGTGATCTGTGACTATGGAAAATTTCCCTCCTAGCAAGTAATGTCGGAATTTCTTCAATCCAAAGATCACCGCTAATCCTTCTCGTTCAGTCACGGAGTAATTCTTCTCCGCTGGCACCATCTGCCTACTAGCATAAGCTATAGGATGATCATGCCCATCTTCATCTAACTGACTTAATGTACACCCGATAGCTACATTGGAGGCATTCGTATACAGAATAAATGCTTTACTCCACTCAGGTTTAGCAAGTATAGGAGCTGTCACCAATGCCTTTTTTAGCTCCTCAAATGCTTCCTTTGCCTTCTGATCATGCACTATCAAGTCAAAATCAACTCCCTTCTTCATGTACATAGTCAAAGCTATTGCTTTGTTTGAGAAGGAAAAGACAAACCTACGATAATATCCAACCATGCCAAGAAACTGCCTCAACTTTGTCAAGTTGATCGGAAATGGAAGATCCACAATCTTCTTCACCTTCTCAGGATCTACCGCAATCCCATTCTTGGAAATGATGTGCCCTAACAGCAGACCTTCTTCGCAGCCAAAGATGCACTTCTCTGGATTTAGAGAAGCGTTGGCTTGCTCCAACCGCTGCAAAACTTTGATCACATGATCAAAGTGGTCCTCCTTTCTTCCGTACACACAGAAATCGTCAATGAAATCCCGAACAAACTTCCCTATGAATGGTTCAAACACCTTGTTCATGAACCTTTGAAACGTGGCCGGAGCATTACACAGTCCGAATGGCATCACCCGAAATGCAAATGTTCCCCAAGGAGTAGTGAAAGTAGTCAATTGTTGGTACTCCTGTGCTATCTTGATCTGGTTATACCCACTATAACCATCACCAAAGCTGTACCACTCATGACCAGCAACTTCCTCCAAAATCTCATCTATAAATGGTAGAGGATAATAATCCTTCTTGGTAACTGCATTCAGCTTTTTATAGTCTATGCACACTCGCAGCTTACCATTCTTCTTCTTGACAATCACAATGGGTGAAACCCATTCTGAGTTCTCCACCTCATAGATGAAACTCGCCTCCTTCAACTTGTCTATCTCCTCCTTGACCATCATTGCTGTTGTAGGATTGACTCTTCTCTGCTTCTGTCGAACTGGTCTTGCGTTCTCCTCCAATTCGATTCGATGAGTCTCGAGAGTCACCTCCTTCAAATCCTTGTAGCTGAAAGCAAATACATGGATATATTTTCGAAATATATCTAGGAATCTACTTTTCTCCTCTTGAGTGACATTGATACCAAACTTCAGGGTAGAGAGTCTTCTCACAATCTCTGCCTCACTCAACTCTTCTTTGTCAGGATCTTTCTCCACTGCTGGTCGAGGCAACAAGTCAATAGCACTAAGCTGATGTAATGATTCATCTCGACCAAATCCTTCGTCCTCAGACGAGGATTCTTGATCGTAAGAATCTCCGGTATCTACTTCTGAGACACTCTGATCGTCCTCCGTATCAGATTCTCAGTAGTCACTAGTGGGTCTATCAGAGTCAGAAGTCACAACTCCAACACTCGAGAGAGGAACTATCACTCTATGATCTCTAGGCCCAATCCGTAAGTATCCCTTGTGCCACTTATCAGTGGTGCGCACAGCTCTCAACCAAGGCCTACCTAGGAGCAAATCATAACTAGAGTCCTTTAACACTTGAAAGGACATCAATGTTTGAACTCCCATCACATACACGACCACCTTCTCTAACACACCCAGAGGTCTTACCCGTTGCTTGTTAGCCATCCCCACGACAATGCTAGCCGGGCGAGTTGGTTCCATCCCCAACTTCTTCATCAACCTCTCTGATATGGCGTTGACAGCCGATCCTCCATCCACCAATACGTCAGAGACGTAGTGACCATTCAACCGGACTTTAATCTTTGAAGCCCTAGTGCATACCTCTGAAGCATGCACATCCACCACACCAACTCCCACAGACTTTGATGTCTTGCTCTTGGGTTTCTTCTTCTTGCTTCTCTTAGAACTCAGTCCTCCTCTGAGTTCTCTTCGTAAGCTGGGATTAAGTGCGATCAGTTGTCCAACAGTGATGTTGGCTTTCTGAGCACCCACATCTTCAACCACATCATATCCCGCTTGGGAAGATGAAATGGTGAAATCCGCCATCCCCAACTTCCTTCTTGGCTCCCTTGGTGTACTCGAAACATTACTCGAACGAGTACTTCTACTAGCTGATTCCTCCATGAAAACCGGTTCATCAGAAAATCGAGTTCTTTTCCTTTCTTGAGCTAAAAGCTCCACCGGTGCATGAGAAGAGTTTGAACTCTCTCCTTTCTCGTAGATGGGATCTCGCACGACATCGATAGTAGCCACCCCCTTGTCTCGTCCTTGTGATGGATTTCCTCCACCCACATTCATTCTGACAGCTTCGGCACCTCTTGCTCCGTTGTTAAGACAATTTCGTTGGAAATGAGAACCTCCACACGTCCAACAAGTGATTCCTCCAAAGTTACCTTGGTTGCCTCCAAAGTTACCTTGATTTCCTCGGTTCGGATTGTTGTCGTAACCTCTTTGACCTCCTCCTCCACCTTTGTTCCTCCATTCTCGTAACTGCACCACGTTTATCTTGAGATCCGCAAGAGTATCGGTGATGCTCTTCAGCTCGGCATGAAAATCAGAGGTGGCAGTAGACATCGTTGTTGGGACAAACGGTCTTGGCACCACCGTTGGAGTAGGAGCTGACGTTGAAGCAATCACCAATTGTGATGGTGCAGGTGCGATCATTGTGGCTACACCAGGAGTCGGAGTCGACACCAGAGCAACATGATGAGGTTGGAGGATATCTCCTTCATCCAAACTCTCTTCCATGTTTGTCGCAATCTTGATGGCCTCCGCTTTGGTTGTTGGCTTCTCGTACTCACTTGGGTTCGAATTGAAGGCCTCAACCCTCCCACCAAGTTCTTGGTCAACACTGCTCCAATCCCCGCCATCGTTAGCTCCACATTGTCTCCACTCTTCCGTAGGACCGTCCGAAACCGTTGCTCCAACTTATCCACCCTTTCGGCATATTGCCGAACTTTCTCGTCGTCACGTTGCTTCAAATGAGTAAGCTCCACCATGAGCTTCTCATAACTCTCTTCTGGAAGAAATTCTTCGATGAGTGCATTACTCAACGTCTCCCATGTGTCCTCAACTGCACCAGGAGTCTGGCTTTTCACTCGGTCTTCATACCACGTAAGAGCAAAATCTTCTAAAAACTCTGGCAGTAACAACACCCATTCTTCCTTCCTTCTCACATTGTTTCCGATGCAACCCCTTTTGAAGTCTCGAACAAATGGTTCTACATCTTCATTGTCCTTCCCATGAAACACGGGTAGCTTTCCCATCTTGTAACTACTCTTTCTACTCTTCTAATTTTTGTGCAATAACTACTCGCTTAAAAGAGTACGAACATCACCAATTCCATTCGCGAATAATCTACCATAGGTAAAATGAAAGGAAATGGTTGTAACAACACCTCTTGTGCCATCTCTTCTCCCAAGGTAATCATGAGCCTGAGTCGCATCACCGTCTTCTCCACCATCCGAATGACGATCTCCATCACAACTCAGCCGAGTCCTCCTTTGAAGTCGACAACTTCTCCGTCTCAGCTCTTTGAGTCTCGTCCAACTTCTCGACTACTGACGTAAGTAGGGCGGCCACATCGACGCACTTGTGTCCTCTTGATAGATCACCCACTCCACAACTTGGACAAGGATCTTCGCCTAGAAGATGAATTGGCGCTGGTGACGATGGACCCACTCGAAGACTTAAATCAGTAAACTCCCGCTTCCCTTTAGCTCTCTCGGTTCTGATTCTAGTTGGACAATTCACTACTTTGTGTCCCAACCCTCTACAGAAATAACACCACAAGTCGGTTTCTACTCTTCTCCTCGGAGATTCTACTTGAGGTTTAATACTAGGGTTTTCAAACTCGACGATAATCTCTCTCGAACTTTCTCCGACACTTACTATGACATCTAAACCTTGAGGAAGGTTTCTAAGTCTAACTTTCCAATCTTTTGAATTTCCACTCATGTTGCACCTTCTCAACCATTAAGTGGACAAAATATCATAGAGGAAAATAATTCTACATCACTTTCTTAACTCTTCCGAGCTTTATCGAGAAATCGTGTATTATACATGCTATACACGAAATAAAATCTAATCTAAAATTAACTATCGAAGATATGATCCTCCTCACCATCGTTTGTACTAATCACAACAGACATCTTGAACTCACTCTTGTAAGGATCCAACTCTAGTTCACCAGGAGCATTCGTGGCCTCCACACTGAATGATGCTTTAAACTCGGCTTTCTTCAAATCTGTGCAAATGGTCGCGGAAGCTTCTTCGTATAGGGTAAAGAGGGCACCCCAAGTGCTATAGATGCGTGTTCGTAACTCATCTATACTTAACTTGGGCTTCTCCGTCTCTGTTCGAACTCCTAAACGTCTCTTCTTCCACCTCGTCATTCGAACTGGATTCCCCATGAAGTATCTCCAAGATCTCCTTGTATGCCGAAACGTATATCTCTTAGTTGGTAAGAGATCTCTCCAAGATTTTTGTGGTCTCCAGTAGCTCAACCTCCAAGCTATTAAATCATGAAGTTTCAACAGAAACTTCCCTAATCAGAAGAGATGGTGATGACTGAACAAATTTTCAGAGACTGAAATTTGTATATTTTCACTTCTCTCATGGTTGTCAACCCCCTCCACTTTGAAAAATTCTTTCTCCCTCTTCAGACCTCATCTTTTCATGATTTCTTTTGTCCTGGATAGCTTATCAGCCACTCTAAAACACTGGAAAGTTTCTCAGGAAAATAAAATTCACAGAAAATCTGACACTGACTGTAAACTTTTTCCAGAGAACAGAATTCCTCAACTCTCATGAATAGACCCCCTCAACTTTGAAAAATCATTGCTCCCTCTCTAGACCACCTTTTCCTATCATTTCTTTTGTCCTAGATAGGTTATCAGCCAATCTAAAACACTGGAAAGTTTCTCAGGAAAATAAAATTCACAGAAAATCTGACAATGACTGTAAACTTTTTCCAGAGAGCAGAATTTCTAAACTCACAAATTTCTCTCCTCTAATAACTTTTCTCTCCTCCTTTCTCTACAACTCTTGTTGCACCTTCTTTCAACTCTCCTCAAGCCCTTTCTAAGTGAACAAGATGTAAAGAATGACTTCGAACGCGTCATATATCACTACGGGATACACGAAAGGTTCTAGCGTTGCTAACATCGCGTTAGCTCTCTCTCCTCCCAATGTTCTCTCCATGTGCTCTCTCATAATCTCCTTTTGTCGAATATAGAACTGAACTCTAAACATTTTCAATGATCCCTTCAAATGAGGTCCCGGCAACGGAACCAAAAATGTAAACCCTCCGCGGTCCTAACGATCAACTACCCCCCGATCTCTCAACCTCCACGATCGTCATCCACGAATCTGCAACATGTCGGGCCTGTCTCTCACTCAGGGGTCACCTCTGATGGCTTTGATGGAAGCACACCATGAATCTTGAAGGGAAAATGCTAAGTTCACTCATTCATACACCCACAAAATTATCAACTAACAATCTCCATAAACTCATCCACTAAAATCCTCCATTCTAACGACGTCTCTCAAGTTCTCACATGCTAAACATATCCCACACTCTCTATATTACTCAAGTTGTCATTACGACAATGTGAAAACAAGGATGAGGAGCTCTTCTCTACTCCTCTATTTATACATTCTAGGTTTTTACTTTGGTACCCTCTGGTAACTCAGCCGTAACTATTTTTACCGGGTTTTACTAAGATATTACTTAAGGTAAAAGCATTGATCACATGGGCTTTTTACCTTTTCACATGGGCTTATTCCTTCAAAGTCAACAACTTCTAGAAGGATTCTGGAATATTCTCAAGGAATCTCGAATTTCCACCCCCCCTCTACACTAGGACCCACTAAAAAGGAAACATGTGGAATCTCTTCTTGTTTTTAATGCCCACAAAGTCCACAACTTTAATCCAACCACTAATATCAAGTCAAAAAGGAGATAAGGGATACTTTCCACCTCCTTTCTACCTTTTAGACAAGATGACAAGATAGTAGTGCTCACTCTTTGGCAAATAGCCAAAGATAGTAGTGCTCACTCTTTGACAAATAGCAGTTGTGCAGATTCGCAGCTTGGCTCGTCCAGTGGAGCACTTCGGATCCACGTACGGACGGTCCTATGGTTAAAGGATCCCAGAAGACAGAGTAGTCGGAGCAGCAAGAGAAGAAGAAAGAAGCCTTCTTCCCATAGAAGACGACATCCTCAAGTAGAAGATTGTGTGACTGTACGCACGTTTGTTATCTTCCTCCCCAAACTACTACAAGCAAGGATGGCTTGTTAGTCAGGATCCGAACTAGAAGCCTGTCGGAATCTTAATTTCTTATTCTTATCTTATTTTCTCTCGTTTGGATTTTCTCTTCTTCCCCATCTTCTTACATTCTTCTAGTGAGCTTCTGAGACTTCTATTGAGCTTCCATTGTCGTGTTGTGGTTTGGCTCCTGTGTGAAATTCTCGTGGAACGTAGATTGTGTTTCTTTTCTATGTTTCGTGAATCGTATCGCATAACTCGTCGAACGATGTGATGAATGCCACGTTTGTGATTATCTGTTTAAGTGATCATACGGTAGAGAAACGTGCCAAGTCATCAATTTGTGTGCGTTCACTTCAGTGGTCCTTGTCGCCGCGTTTGTGTATAAAATGACGAGTCGATGGTTCATACGACATTCTCTCTCAGCGGGTGATTCGTGAGGGTTTTCGGTGGTCTACATGGAGGAGTGAAGAACTGTAAGAGTGGTGGTTATGGACGGAGGTTTGTTACCGGCTCCGGATCTTCCTTTCCCGAATCCGTTTCACATCAAGCTTCATTGCATCCACCACGATCACTATTGACAATGGTTAGTTGTATACTTTGGCGACGAATTCATGAGAAGAGTGATGGAGTTACAGCTTCCGATGATCCTTCCGATTGTAACATACGGAGAGACTTGGGATATGATGGTGTACATTTTGTTGTGGGGAACAATGGATCTCAACTATCCATCGAACGTTCCTTTCAACCTTTGGGTCGATGTCCGGTGTCATTGCAAACCGAAGATCAATCATGGGGCTTGGATCGTGAGAAACTTCGAGCAAGAATATTACAATCGAGTGATAGCTTCACCATTTTTTTGTCGTACCTTTTATTGTAGAACGTTTCCAGGTTGTAATATTGACGTTGTATTAGTCTGCGACTCAATCGTTTTCATTCTGGTTGAGCGCTTCTATGTTGTTACGGACCGCGAAGAATCCAGCGACATATCTGAAGGATTTTCTGAGGTCTTAGAGTCTTGTTGTTATCTTGTGTCTCCTTGGAGAGTAAAAATTCGTTCTAGGGGAAAAAGTTGAGTGGAGAAAAGACAAAAGTAAAGCTCTTTTTGCTCTTATTGGTTCATTTTTGGACCAATGGTGTTCTAGCTGATCCTCGCAACGTTTCTGTGGTTTCTGGAGACTTCGGAGGTCCATTTGACAAAAAGAAGGATATGGTTGGAGAGCACTCGACCAAGGCTACAATCTGGGCTGAAGAATCGATCAATTTGATGGCAGGATGAGGGCGTTATGATCGACTGAGTGAGGGGGGTGAAATTCGTACCTACTGCTACGTTTCTGGTTGTTCCGAGAGACTCGCGAGGAGTTTTGAGGAGCTGTCTGTTGGGTTGGAGAGTTGACGACGTGTTGGTCGTTTTGATATCTATTTCATCAGGTTCTTGATCGATTTGGATTCTGAACCGACCGATTGAAGTTGAGAAGTGCAGACGTGATAAGGCGAGAACAGCGAACTGTGATAGTCATGGATCGTTTGCTATTGCTTAAGTTCTTAGTCAAATTTCTAAGTGAAACTTTTCAGGATTGAAGCATGTCTTATCTGTAAGATACTTGGGAAGTTTCACCTCAAATGGTCGAGTAGTTTGTTCAGAATCTTGGATCAAATGTACCTGGGTCTGTAAAGCTCTTAAGTTAAAGCTCTTAAGTTTGATCCATATCTGAGAATTGGTTTGAGATTTTGACCTGAAAATTGTTCAGGGTAGGAGTGAAGGGTCCAATCAAGCTCCCTGTGAAGTTTGATCATCATTGGTCGACTGATTTGGGAGAACTGAGGTCTCAAAGTTAGAAGATACTTCTGTTATTAGCAATTTCAGATTTTTTGGTATCATCTATTGTCATTTTGGTCATTTTCGAGCAATTTGGAGAGGATTTTGTTGCTGAACTGCCATGCCTGCATACAACTCTACATTAGAGGGTGTGGGGTTGAATTCAGATCTTGGTGATGAAGGAGAATGGAGTCGTCATGAATCTTAAGCTGCTGTTTGGATTCTCGGAGCTGCCAAGTATTACCGCCGTTGGTGCTATATTGAGATCTGAGTAGTGTCTTGGAGCATGCATGCTTTACCTTGCTGGAATGCTTGGTAGGTCAGGGTGTACAGCAAGTTGTATCTAGACTCGCTCAAGTCGGTTGAGCGATCCTATAGTATCTTTCGATTGTATCAAATAGAGTTGTAGCGGTCAAACTGATGGGTAGCTAGCGTCGTTGAGAAGTTGTTAAATCATGCTTCTAGTGATTTAGAGTTACTTGCATGCAGATAGTACAGAGCTGAGTATTTCAAGTAGAGTACAAAAGGATTTGTATGTAACACAAATTTGTACAACTTATACGTATCATGGGACCGTAGCAACCTTTAACCTTGAGTCGAAAGATACAAGATCACTTGTCCGGGAAGAGTAGATAGAGAGCATTAGGGTTGAAGGATCAAGGTTCAGAGCCAACCTCTTCAAGTCACCTGCCTCTACACAGCCATATACCCTGTGTATTCCTAGACAGAAAAACACGTTATACGATACCGTGGAGGTGAATGTCGTTGTAGTGCTAAAGGAAGACCGTTTCCGTAGGCAGAAGCCTGGGAAGGCTACAGGGGGCATACACCCTGTGATTAATCTAACCCGTTGGAATGCGGGAGAGCAATGTGCGTCAGACGTTGCTAGTTCGACTTCTACGAAGCAGGAACAATCTTCTGGAGGCATGAGAAGCCGAGTTGAACCCCCAGAAGCCGAGAATTGCTTCACGAAGACGGTACTGAGAAGATCGGAAGAAGTGACTTGGAAGCAAGAAGCGTCTTCCCGAGCTTCTCTGTGAATAGTTGTGTGATATTTAAGTTAGTAATTGTTTGTTTAGGTCCAGGGCACCTTTTGAAGGGTCTGGAAGCTGTGTGGTTTTGTGAGAAGATGAGATTTCTAGACAAAATCCGTGTGTTTGCGTGTTTGAATAGATCTTAGAACTTAGAGCAGCGTTACTTGTGCAAATCCTCTGTGAGAACGATATCTTTTATACTAAATGGACGAAAGGAGTAATCCTGCGACACTACGGGATCTTGTCGGTCGTAAGCAGGAGAAGAAGACCGCTCAGGGGAAGATGACCTCTCCTTACGCTCCTCCTTCTTCTTGATCTCCTTCTGACGGGATTCTGACTTCCCTTTGCTTCTGGTACTTACCTTGAACACCGCTTCATCAAGGATTTCTAGGGGCCAATTGTCTGAATCCGGACAAGGGCTCCAAACAGTGCCATCCGCCAAAGTGAAAGAGGAACCGGCCTCTAGTGACTTCATCTTCTGAGCTGCAGTCGTCTTCTGCAGCTGAGGTTCTTTTCCTTCGCGCTTCCCGAGGTCTGGTTCGTCTTCCTCGATATGGAGACAATCCGTTGTCATGATGTGAATCATTTCACTTAGTAAATGATTCATCTCTTAGTCAGGAGTTAGCCTCTCTGAGTGAAGTTAGGACCTCAGAGAAGTTGATTCTCGAGGGTATTATACATTTTGAGTCCTAGTAGGTTGATAGTATGCTAGTTATCTTGTTCAAGCATTTGTGCGCTTGTGCAGGTGACTTCTTACTTGCCTATGATGTTCAATGTACATAACTTAGATTTACCATGTTGATAGGGTTTAAGTTCATGGGTTGTACTTATGTGTTGCTCATACACGCTTTTTAGCTGGTTTAAGTTTACTTTCAGGGCTGCGTGTCGTTTTAGGTAGTTTAAGCTTTACGTTGGCATTTTAGGGGAGCTAACGTGATAGCAATGAGTGAAGTTAAGTTACCACGTGGATTAGGGTACTAGAGGACAACCAAGTGGAGCTATGAACTCTCATTGGTCAGTTTTTGTCTTTTGTAAAACTCTAAATTTAGAAACAGAGATCTAAAGGAGAGTTCGAGCATTTGGTGAGGACACTGCAAAATCTGAGAGAACAGGGAGATAGAGCTCGTCGAGCCAAGCACTGTCAGTGAAATTCTTGATCGATTTGGATCAATAAACAAGGAGTTATGCCCAATTGAAGTTCGGATTGTGTCAAAACTACGTCACTTTTGTTGGATTTGGGGTTTTCAGTGTCATTTGCAGCAGGATCGAGGAAATCGCTTCAAACCTTCGTGGTTGCGTTCACTGTCAGCGGGGCTACGATTGTCCAAAAAGTTTCAAGTCATTTGAGTGAGTGAGTAATTCAGGGTGGCCGCTGAAGCAGAGAGGGTCTGAAAAGCTCTAAATCTAGAACAGCAACTTCTGAGAACGAGATCTGGAGTTCTGAGTACAATCAGGAGTCCCAACTTCACAGGAACGTTCAACATCTTGTAGACTCCATATCTTGTAAGAATCTTTGAAAGTTGTCAAGCCAATTTTCTGTTATAGATCGGAATAGCTGTCTGAGTACCAGAAAGTACCGTAATATCTTTGATCAGAACTTTTCTATCCATATCTTGGTGTTAGAATTTGATCTCGAGCTGAAACTTCGTGTGTGTGCTGAGAGGGGCCTCTTTTACATGTAGGAGAGATTTAGGAGTCTGAATCATCATAGGTTTTCTCTTCTTGAATGTTAAAGTTTACCGCCCGATCCTATTAATATCAGTTAGACCTGAACTTTGCCTTCTGAGTAGACTAGAGGTTCATATAGACCTGTATGAGTGTTCATAGTGCTCTGTTGTAACCTGAAAGGCCTATCCCTTGAGTAATCCACCACAACCAGAAGCCCAACGCTTCTCTGAGTAGGCACAACACAGCCTTCACGGTTAAATCACAGCCAGAAGGTTCTGCCCTTCCCAGGAAAACTCTCACCTCGACATCTGGTGCTTCCACTGAGAGCTCTTGGGGTGATTGATTGAGAAGGTTGAGGTTACTACAATGAGAAGAGATGGATCGCAAGAGTGGAGCTGCTGCTGCTGTCTTTGGGGCTGGAGCATCAACGTCTACTGCTGCACCGTCAACTGTCCCTACGTCTTCTACAGCGACATCTGCATCTGGTTTGGACATGGCTGAGATCCTGAAGACGCTTGCGGCCCTGGTCCAACAACATCCGATCGTTGGAGGAGGTGAGTTAAAGTCCACCAAGGCTTTGCAAGCTATTGTGAACAGATGTGAAAGGTTTGAAGGTAGAGATATTTCTAGATATCTGCGTGATTATAGAGGAGAGATTGAGCTGGTTAGGGTTATTGATGCTAAGATGATAACAAGTTTTGAGTTAGGTGTCATTCCTGAGTTGCGGGACCAAGTTAAGGATGTACAGAGAAGAAATCTTGGAATCTGGATCAATTTTGAGCGATCTCTTCGAGAGGAGTTTCTTGAAGAAGATTCAGAGAGAGTTACTAGGAGGACGTTTCTAGACTGGGTTGAGCAGCAACCTGGTCGTATGATGAGCCTGAATGAGTTGCTGAGAGAGTTTGATCGAAGATATCGACAACTTTCAACTCTTGAGCGCATAACCTTAGATGCTAAGAGAACAGAGCTTTTCCTGCAAGCTACAGATGATGTTACGGCAGATAGATTATGCTTCATGTTAGCAGATCGATCGGCTGAAGGAGGTGTTACTGTGGATTGGGGGAGAGTTGAGGATGCTGTGGTTGTACTGACGAGGCAGAGGAGGGGAAGAGTGACTGTGGGAGGACGTCCACTGACAGAAGTGATCACTCAACCTTATGTTGCTCCTCAACTACAGCAGCCTTTAGCCCCTGCTCCCAGATCTATTGTCCCAGATGCAGTTCCTTTGATGCTAGTTGTGCATGCTCTTGCACAAAGGGCACCTATTCAGAGACCTGCGGAGAACCGTGGTCAACAGAACCAGATCGAAGATCTGATTCGGCGAGAGCTGAAGATGGAGCTAGCTGGCTTGCAGAGAGAGCAGCCACCGGCGCCTGCTGCTGCACGTCCAGGAGGTGCTCCTGTTCGTAGATGTATATGGTGTGATAGTCCTGATCATTTCTGAGGAGACTGTCAAGAGCTCACAACTGCTTTGCGAGATGGTGTGGTTCGCTATCAGAACGGTAGGCTGCACCTTTCTTCTACTGGAGAGCCGTTGAGCACGCAGTTTGGACGAGGAGGCATGAAGAGTCTACCTCAGATTTCTACGGCTGCAACGGCAACTTCGTTGATGACATCGTTGGTAAATTCTGATGTATATGCTGGGCATATTGAAATCTCTTCTAGTCCTACATTGCTAGATAAGATTGCTGAGAAGAGTGTGGCTCGAGTTCCTTCTGAGATACTGAAGAGAGGAGCCGAGTCTATTCGTAGGGTCACAAGATGAGGAGATCCTGTAGACGCTGCTTCTATCAAAGCATTCTTGGATGTGGATAGACACGTTCACTGGCAGGATGCTTCTATGGAGGAAAAGAGGCGACGAGATGTCTCTGAACTTGATACTGGAGTTCTTGGGGAGACTGGAGATAGACGGAGAGTCACAAGGAGGCGAGCAGCTCCTCCAGAGGACATCCCCTCTACTTCTCAAGCTCCTCCACCTGCATCAGGTATGATGGAAGATGTGCAAAGGTCTCAACAAGAGCCAACAGTTGCTGTAAGGAGGTTTACTGCCCAAGAGAAAGGGAAGGGACCAGCCTACAAGTTGGCAGCTGATATTGAAACTTCTACTGATCTGAAAAACATCTTGGAGCAGAGGATACTGGATGCACGAATCGAGTTTTCTCTCCGGGAAGTTCTTGATATTGCAAAGATGGAGTTTCACGAACTGATCATCGACATCATCAAGCGCAAGAGACAGGTGATGTCCGAGCAGGTAGAGAGTCAGATGATAGATGCAGTAGGAGCTTCTCTGAATGATGCAGAGTTTGGAAAGGTGCATTTTCAGGAAGCTGATGACCAGAGCTACCAGCAAGAAGCGTTAGTTGCTGGTACCAACACTATTGAGTTCGACAATGAGGAAGCTGGCGAGGAGAGTCCAGCTAGTGATAGTGACTTCAGAAAAAGACATTGGGCTCGTGCTACGACTGCTACACGAGTTCGCCTTGGGAGTTTACCTGAACTTGTTGGTGCTTTGATTGATCACGGATCTGAGATCAACATCATGTCACGGGAGGTGTACGAGAGAGGACAATGGCCCATCGAGTTGAACCATGGTTGGGTGTTACGTGCTACAAACAACTAGAAGGATGAGTTATACGGTGCTTGTCCTAATGTGAAGGTGAAGATAAGTGATGTGGATGTAGATCAACACTTCTTCGTGCAGTCTTCGGCTTCATATCTTGTGATTCTTGGCCAGCCTTATATCACTGTAGTTCGAATGGAGACCAAGTTAATGGATGATGGATCTCATTACGCTAGGATCCGTAGTCCAGATGATAGGCATTCTGTGCAGTTTTTGACTGTTCGTACGAACCACGAATGAAACCGGCAGACCTTGAGGGATTCTCTTATATGTAGGAGTAAGGGTTTTCTGAAACCACTCTCATAGGACGAGATAGCGAGAGTGATGGATCTACTGCTACTATGATCCCGCTTGAGCAGCCTGAGGGATCACAGGAGACTGATGGAAAGGTTGCTTAAGATTTAGACAGTAGTTATATTGTACATAGTTGGAAGTCTGGTTTGATGACTTTCAGTTCTGATGATTGGAGTGAGTTTACACGGATAGAGGATTTGACTGAGAAGAGTAGAAGACAGATGGAGAGGTATGCAGCAAATTTGCGCTGTACAGGAGTTCTGAAGGAAGAAGAGACGATTTCTGGTGTTTATGAGGAGTTTGTAGGTGTATAATCTTTTGTTCGTTGGCTGGATAATGTAGATAAGTTGATGGAGCAGATGGGAGGTAGGGTGGTGATTTCCATCCATTCTCGTGAAGTCTATGAGGAGATTGTCTCGTACTTGCGATATCGTCCTCATCCGAGACTGAAAAATGGATGGAAGAATGCAGTCTGTTGGTGTGACTCTCATCAGGAAGCGGAAGTACACGCCAAGTATAAAGCTGTAGCGAGGAAAGTGAGACCTGTGGCAACCCAATTATCTGTTGAGTCTCAACAGCAGATGGAGTTGGCGGCTGCTAAGCCTGTGCTTAGAGATCCTACACAGGTAGGACGCAAGTTTACTCAAGAAACACTCGAGCAGCTTCAGATAGGAGGAGATGACTTCTTGACTGAAGTGGAAAGACGAGCTTTCGAGATGAGGATAGTTAGTCATGGTAAGGTATTTTCCTTCTCAGCTGAGGAGATTGGTTGTGTGGATCCTAGTGTCATAGCTCTGATGGTTATCTTCATTGTTCCTCACATACCTTAGGACTTGAAACCGATTCCAGTCCCTCGTGTCTTACTACCGAAGGTCACTGAGTTGCTGAAGGAGAGGATACGGATGGGTATTCTTGAACCATCTATGGCTCCGTACTCTAGCCGATGGTTCACAGTACCTAAGAAGACAGGAGCTCTACGTTTCATCCAAGACTTACAGCCTGCCAACAACATCACGATTAGAAACGTCGAGACAGGACCTGTGGTTGATGAAATAACTGAGGTGTTTGCTGGAAGGTCAATATATTCTATTGGAGATCTGTTTTCAGGTTATGATCAGTTTCAGCTTGCTTTGGAGAGTAGAGATTTGACTACCTGACTCCACATATCAAGAGTATCTCCATCCTTCTTAGAAGCACTTCTTTCTCGTACTACCTCAACTCCATAAGTAGCAGCTTCTACCGACGCAGTAGCATACTGAGATAGATACTCCTCCAGTACTTGCTTCATTCCTCCTTTCTCGAAGTTGGTTCTAAGAATCTCTCCATTATCTTTCAAAGCAATCTTTCCTTCCTTCCAATAGACTACTCCATCTCGTAAAGTTTTGGCAAAATCACCGCACTCTCTTCGAGCATGATCAGAACTATCACACCAAATGCATCTCTGCACATAATCTTGCTTAGGAGCAAGTCTGGTATCATGTGCTCCTCCCTTCTCTTCCAACCTTGCTAACTTGATCTGCAAGTCCCTCATCCCTTTTACCAACTCTTCCATAGCATCTCTTTGCGGTGCAACTTTCGGGACAGGAATAGTAGGAAGTGGAACTTGAGGTACATGCACAATAGGTGCTTGCACATTGGGTACCATTAGTTGCCTACGAGGTACTATGATCGACGGTGGTCTTTCTTCTTGTCTTACCACCACCTTCCCTCTCCGGTACTCTCGTTTGGCAAGTACACTCACTGCTTCAGAGACTTTCTCCAGTCAGTAGTGAGTCCGTTGTCTTCCATCCTATCTTCCAAAAGCAGCTCCAACTCCCTTTGTAATTCATTGTTGGCTGCTTGCAGAAACAACTCCACCTTGTCGTGGAGTTGGAAACAACTCAACACCTTTGCACCCTAAACACCCTAAACAACTCAACACCTTTGCACCGAACCGCACAGCAAACCTATTCCCTTCTTCATCATCTTGCCCCACAGCCCATCCAATTGCTATAGGGCTACTATCAACAGTCATAACTACAGGTTTACCCCCTTCATAGCTGACTCTACGAAGTACAAGCGGGGAAGACAACAGTTCTTTTAGCCTTCGAACTGCCTTTGAGTGCTTCTCGTCCCACTTAAACTTCTTGCCTTTCCGAAGCAAGCCGTATAAAGGATCAGCAACATGTGCAAAGTGAGGAATCCAAACATGATAGAATACACAAGTCCCTAAGAACCTCCGTACTTCAGTTTGCGAACTACATGTATCCTTCATCCGTTGGATGGCATCTACCTTACTTGGATCAGGCTTACGACCAAACCATCCACACAAATGTCTCACAATCACAACCTCTCGCACTCCAAACGAGGACTTAGCTCCTGATAACGTCAAGTGGACTTCCTCAAGACGTGATAATATCTTATCAACATCTGCAATGTGATCAGCAACAAACTTACGGCAACCCTTCTGATCCATCGCTTCATCCTTCTCCTCCTTTTTGGAATGTCATCCAAAAATGGCATTGTCTTCTCCGGAATAAAATCTCGTAAGACTTTATTCATCCCATTCATCATGTGCGCCACTGAGTTAGTAGCCCCTTGTGGTAATGTGCACATCCTTACAAGTCCCAACGGAGTCCTCATAGTGGTGACATCCCAACTTCTTTCGGCAAGTTGAAATTGATAATTGAACTGGAGAGATACAACTGGATCTACGACCTAACCGATGAAAACTTATGCTCTCACTATCTAATCTATCAGTCTTTTTTGTAGGTTACTAGCGATCTAACTTGACCCAAGTACAACACATGTACATCGCACAAATGACTCGGAGCTCGATTCCACTCTAGATAAAGGCAAGGCTCATACACGGTATGTGTCTACTTTAGATCCCAAGCACTTTTCATACAATTTCCCATCAACATCCGCTTCACTACTTCTTCTCGACAAACTACCTAAATTGTAGACTCTGACCTTCTATTGTTCGCTGATACGAGTTTGCTCAGGAAGATGACCACAACAAAGGACCGCCTACTACACAAGCTTCCCAACGATACAAGACATATCGGCAGCAAACAGCTAGAAACTCGGGGCGTGACACCGAGGATAACGGTACCTCATCTTCAGCAAGACGTGGCACCTCCACTAAGCGTGATCGCCGTACCAATCTCACAATACAGCCTCCTTGTCATCCACACGACACCTCCAAGAAGCACACCTCTCATCTTCAAGTCGTTTTTTGTTCAACTTCAACCAAGAGATTTAAGCGAAATCTCTCTACGTCTTTCTCACCTCGCTGCAAACTGAACTTTGACAATCTTGTGCCTTCACCTCGATTATCCAATCAGGCTCAAACTTCACAGGACATCCCCTCTGACCCTTCTCTACTACTGTATGAAATTTCAGTCTCAGATCTGAACCCAACTGTCCGCGATGAATCAAGCCACCCGCCTGTGCTAACTTATGAGCTTTACAGATCTCGATCACCAAAATCCTAGATCTCCACACATTCTCTTACCCAATTGAACTGAAATTTCACATGTGACTAGCTGATAGGGCACACTCTCATCCTGGAAAGTTTCACTCAGAGATCCAATCCCATGTGCACGGAGCAACTCAAGCTTTGAATCCAAAGAAAGCGGTTTTACTCATACCTCTCAACTGTAACAGCCAACTTCAATCGATCATTTCAGGAGCAAATCCAACCCAAATGTAGGATTGTTTTACATCAATACAACTAGCACGGAGTGAACTACTCGATCCCCTTGACAGCTCCTAAAGATCACCTCTCAAACTCTCGGATCACTCCAAAATGTGGCTCGGGGTACCGATTTGACCCCCTGACTTTCAACGTCCATCACTCTCTCCTCAGAACTCCAAATCGCCTGATCTTTGTCTCCGGAGTGTAGCCCGTCTTGAGAGCGTTCCAACAAGACCACTCACTCCTCAAATGACCCCCGGGAAGACCTCCAAAACCCTAAAGCCGTCTGCAGATCTGAAATGGAGTTGATTGATCGAAAATAGACCAATAAGAAAACAGATCTGGAAACCTCTTTTGTCCTCTACTTGGTACCCTAGAACAACTATAACCTTACTATCCTCTCATGCTTCCAAGGCATCGGCCCCAACCTTAAGTTAATTACACTCGTCAAACTATAGAGATCATACTTAACACTTAAGATTCAGTACAAGGTCAAGATGACGACCTGGAACCGATTTACGATGAAAGGTACTACAAAAGGAAATGGAGAAGCCATCACTTGATTACAGTACTCCTCGCCAAAGTTCCTTGCGATCCACACACGATGATTGATCTTCCGCCGACAATGACATCGAACATCCACCCAGACGTTGAAAGGGATGTTGGCTGGATAATTCAAGTCCATTGACCCTCGTCAAAGTAAGATGTACACTGTCAAGTCCCAGTCCTCTCCATACGTGACGATTGGTAAGATCACCGGAGTAGACGAGTCCGTCATCCTCCCCATGAACTCTTCTCCAAAGTAGGCGACGAACCACTGTCGAAAGTGATCGCGGTGGATCAAGTGAAGCTTGATATGAAACGGGTTCGGAAATGGCAGATTTGGAACTCGATTCAGTCTTCCATCCATAAACACAACTCCTGCCGCTCCTTCTTATCACGTAAGATACTAAGACACACTCATGAAAACTACCCCCCCCAAAAGAATGCCTCACAAATCCCCAACCCACTATCTTATACCTATGTTTAACAACAAGAGCCATTCACGCGAACGTTCACGGATCATTGAGTCGGCACATCTTGTTATCGTGCGATCTCACATCCAGATCTCTGTGAACGTGACACCTAATACCCTCTCATGCGAACTACACAAAAGGTTCACCGAACACAAAAGAAAACACAACACCCGTTCTACACTGAATTCACATGTGGGACGTCTCACAACACGACACCGCTAAGCAAGGTCCAATCTTAAGTAATAAGGTTATTTCAATTATATAAATACGTCATCAACTTTAAAAATTTCAAAAAATCTCCAATCCTACAAATTGTGGACACCACGTACGCCCACCCTCACATGTTTACGTCCTTGTAAACATCGAAGCGACTATTTAAGCCCAATACTTCTTGACACGCCACCCGTTAACACAAGTGGTCATCAAGGTACCATCTAGCTCTTCCGGTTGTAAGGAACCATTGTCGAAGACTTCCAAGACTCTATAAGGACCCATCCAGCAAAGATGAAGCTTCCTAGGGAATTTCAGATGCCTGTTGTTGTATAGAAAAACCAGGTCTCCATCCTTGACAGTCACCTTCTTTAACTTGCCGTCATAGTTAACCTTCCGTTGTGCTTGGACTTCGTAAGTCTTTTCGAGAGTTGCGTTCCGGTCTTTCTCGAACTCCACAAAGTTCAGAAGACGCTGCTCTTGGCTTTCCTCTTCTTCCATACAATCGGTAACAGCTAACCTATAAGTCGAGACCTCTAACTCGATGAGAACAACATCTCATAAGTTAGATAGAAGGTTGTCTTCTGAATGGTGACCTTAGGGGAAATCTTAAAAGCCCACAACACAAATGGCAGCTTCATGTCCCAATCATAAGCATGGTTTACAGTGTCGTGCGCATACACATCGCTACACAACATACATCGCTGTCAGTGGTACACCACACATACACATAACACATGGACGATGTCATACACATACACAAGTGTACCACAATCCACTATAAACGCGAAGAGAATCCGAGTTACACTCAACTAGACTATCCACCATAGCCTGGAGCTTGAAGGCTCAACTCAAAGAACTAAGGCCTCCAAGCCCTACCTGCGAAGTTTACCCCTAGTGGGCCCTCTCCCCAACTCGCCCTAACGGCACTAACGGCCTTACCGGGATGCGCCACTTCGCACTCGGTCAACCTAGCCGAGGGATCCAAACTGACGTGACAGCTGTCGTGCGCATACACATCGCTACACAACATACATCGCTGTCAGAGGTACACCACACATACACATAACACATGGACGATGTCATACACATACACAAGTGTACCACAATCGCCCCCCTAACTGGCGGTTAGGTCTCTCTAACTCCAGATAGCTCCATATCCCAACTACGTGATACACACCTTCATGGGTGCAAGGATCAGGAGGCCGGGTGCTACATTGCCCCATCGTTAGTCGCCTGTCTGCAATCCATATCACGCAAAGATCTAATCGACTATCTCCGCTATATACATCGAGGACAAACCCACCGTCCAGTAGGAACTACACTGAGAGGTGGAGTCAAACATGACATGTGCCAACCTCTCGAACAACCATCACACACCAACATACGGGCTGCTCCACCAGCAGACCCACACAACATACACCTCAAGCCCGCGCGTACAACTGCTAAGCTTGGGTCAACGGTACCATCAATGTTGGGAAGATGACATGGCGCGCAATTACGCACATGGTCCTTCCACACAACACCATCACGGCCCTCTAACATGAGTACTCCAGAAGGTAACACCTCACGCACTCGTAAAATAGTGCGTCCTGCGGTCACGTCCAACGTCGTCGGTGCAGTCTGCTGTAGATAGATATAATCGCTAGGATGAAACCTGCGAATCGACGGCCGATAACCTCCTCCTCGGATAGTCGCATATCGCAACGTGTCTCTATGCTGAGCAATCGCTAGGTTCTCAAAAGCCATAGGCATAACTCTCTGAAATGTCTCTGCTCGTTGAGAACATGCTCTCACCCACATATCCGGGTCATCAAGGTCCAGCACCTCAGCAGAATCACGACGAATGGCCGAAGGTAGATCTGGATCTCGGCCATACAATAGAAAATACGGTGAGAAGGAAGCCAAAGACGCTTGTCGGCTAAAACGGTAGCCCATAGCCAACCATGATAACTGCACAGCCCTTCTGCAAGCCATACTTGCGCAATCCTCTCTTCACCGTCTGAACTACCCTCTCTGCCAAACCATCCGCCTCAGGATGATCCCGAGATGTAGTCCGATGATCAATCAGCGCCTGATCACACAAGATCTGAAACTCACCAAGAAACTCTGTACCTTGGTCTGTCAGCACTGCAGCTGGTGCTCCGAAACGACTCAGCACTCGATCTAAGAACGCGTACGCCGTCCCTTCACTCGTCTTGTCTGGTAATGCCACCAACTCAATCCACTTGGAGAAGTGCTCCACCATCACCAACACATACCGGTGGTGACGTACGGTCAACGGTAAGGGTCCCGCAAAATCCAAACTCCAACGGTAACCCAACCCCATAATCGGTAAGGGGTGTAACTGTGGAGTAGGAGCATTAAACGATGCTCGTACTCGATCACAAACCACACATCGTGCAACAAATTGTTGCACATCGATGTGCATACCACGCCACCAATACTGTCCTTGGAGTAAGCTATGCGTACGCTTCACTCCAAAATGTCCCAACTCCTCATGGGCATGTCGTACTAACTGTGCCCTCTGGGATGGATGTGGCACTATCCGTACCCTCCCATCACCCCACACTCGAAGTACATGTCGTCCTTCTCGTTGAAATCTCTTCGCTCGTTGAAGGACACGATCTCGCTCCTTGGCACTTACTGTGCCTACTACCACACCAGTACGCAGATACTCCATCACGGTCACATCATCATGGATATCTCGCTGGTCTGAAACACCATCTCCACCCTCAGGATCTGGAGACTCATCATCTACTCTCTGACCAGAGAAAGATACGACTTGGCCCTCCATACTAGAGTTCATGGCCAACACACAAAGAAAGGCAGATGCATGCCACCTTGGCACTATCTCCTCATCAACCTCGTCATGCCAGCGAGCCCCAGTCTGATCCTGCTGACTCGTGCACGGGTTGCGACTCAACCCATCGGCATCTAGGTTTGCAACTCCAGGTCTATGTACTACCTGGAAGTCATACTCCTGTAAGATCAGAGCCCATCGTGCAAGCTTCCCTGTAAGCTCGTCGGACTCCATCAACCACTTGAGCGGCTAGTGATCAGTGATGAGAGTAAAGGGGTTCCCAAACAGATAACATCGAAAGTGTGCAACAGCCCACACTGCCGCCAAACACTCTCTCTCATACGAACTATACCTCGCCTCCGGTGAATTGTTGGAGCGACTGGCATACGCCACCACGAACTCCTTTTTCTCATCATCATGCTGAGTCAGCACTGCTCCAAGTCCCAACATACTCCAATCGGTGTGCAGTTGGAAAGGACGCCCCCTAACGGGTCTCCTCAAGATGGGAGCAGATGTCAACCTATCCTTGAGCTCTACGAAAGCTCGCTCCTGCTCATCTCCCCACTGCCACTCCTGGTCCACCTTCATCAGCTTGGTCAACGGCTTCGCAATTGCACTAAATCCTTTCACGTACCGACGATAAAAGTTCGTCAAACCAACAAATGCTCGAACTCGACTCACATCTGTGGGACGCGGGATACGTGCAATAGCCTCAACCTTCGTCTGTTGAACACCCAATCCACCTGGATAGATGGTGTGGCCCAGATACTCTACCAACTCCTGGAAGAACTTACACTTCCCAGGGTGTAACTTCAACCCATGAGCTCTCAACCGCTCAAACACATCCCGTAAGTGTCTCTCGTGCTCCTCCACTGTAGCACTATAGACTAAGATGTCGTCAATATAACATCTGACAAAATCCAATCCTGCTAGGATTCTGTCCATCACCCTTTGGAACTCAGCAGGGGCGTTCTTCAACCCAAATGGTAAAAACCGCCACTGATACAAACAATCCTTGCCGTGAGAGTCAATTCCCCAGAATGCTGTCTTGGACTTATCTTCTTCTCTCACTGGCAACTGATGATACCCTGCTCGAAGATCCAAAGTACTGAAGACCTTCACATGCCCCACTGCATCAAAGATCTCCTCAGGTGTCGGCATGGCATACTTATCGGACTTTGTCTACCGATTGATAGGACGATAGTCCCCACACATCCGTCTATCCGTGTAGTTGCCATACATATCCTTCTTGGCTGGCATAACTGTGGCAGATGCATACTCTCCATGCGACATCTCTACCAACCCAGCCTCCAACAAGTCTTGAGTCTGAGTCTGGATCAAGGCTCTCTCCATGTCACTGTACCTGTAAGGACGTCGAAAGATTGGCGTGTCATTAGCCAAGTCGATCCGTATACCAGGTCCCTTCAAGGTACCCAAATCCTTCATACTGAAGGCAAAACAATTCCTGTAGCTCTTCAGGAATCTTTGGACTCTTCGTCTCTCCTCTCTTATAAGCTTGGTCTAATCTCCGGCTCCCAAGTATCCTCTGTCACCATGCTAGAGGTAGAAGACGAAGTCGTTGACTGCTATCTTGCAGCCTCTGGAGCAGTTTCCTTCTGCTCACCACCAACAACCTCCACCGCTACTGTGCGTAAAACTTCTGCAGTTCTAGCTGCAAACTCCACACTCTCTCCTATGACATCCCATGATGTCCAAGGATGACGAACTCCACGTGCCTCGCCCCCAGCCTTTGCCTCCACCGATCCGGTAGGCAAAGAGCTCAAGAGTGCTCGAGCAGTAACACCCGTCGATCGCATCCGACGCTGCTCAGCCAATCCAAGGCTAACAATCCATGTCAAGCAATTCAAGTCCATTGCTTGACCCAATACTTGACGACGTGAAGCCTCCGACACCGAAGCTACTGCCGTCGTAGCTGTAGCGAAACCCATCGCTCGCTCTCTCTCATCGGCATTGGGTTCCACCAACTGCCGTAGTTGAGCATCCCACACAAGCCCAGGTCCTCCATCTCTGTAAGCATGTGACGCTGGAAAGCTTACCAAAGTGGGTTACGCTACCATGGGCCGTCCCACTAGGTTCACCACTGCCATGGGTGACCTATCGACGACTCTCACTACTTGAGATCGTCGTCTTGCATCCAAGATGCTATCAACCGTGAGATGTGCTGGTCGTCTCACTCCATCGTGTGTGCGCTTAAGCACCTCTCTCGGTAATAAATTCGTCCACCACAATCGTGGACGATGTGCACGAGATCCTACTCTCGCTGCATCCAACAACACTGCTGGTCCAACCCAAGACCGCACTTGGTGCACACTCGCCATCATCTGTGTACGAGCATCACCCAACAAAGGAACGTTCTCCAAGATGTACGCTGGAGAATCCACTTGATGCATCTGGAGATGTCGTAGGATCCGTAACATCTCCCAGAACATCCTAGATCGCGGGTCATGTAAACCCTGACCTCTCCCTGCACGCGTGTGACCTTGACATGGCCATCCGGCTATCACCAAGTGAATGGTGCCCACAAACGTAAGATCCTGCGGCCCCAGCAGTGAAATATCCGACGGTAATGCTTGCTGGTATCCTCTAACAGCTGATATGGGCAGCAACTCAGGATATCTCTGCACCAAACGTGCTACATGTCGCAATGAGATGCGTCTCGCAATCTCATCTCTCTCCACATACAAGTATCGATGTACTTGTATACCTGCCTGCAATACCGCAGCCAAACCTGTGCTGATCCCTCCAAACAACTCCAGCACACATACACCCTCTTCTGGATACTGCCACACAATGGGAGTCGTATCCAACGGTGATAAGGTCACAGGGCCAGTAGCAAGAACAACCCTTTGTTACTCTACTGGTGGTACAAAGGCTTCACTCCAAGCCTGCTGCACCAACTGATCAGCATACTGTTGCAACTCTCCACTCGAACTCTAGAGTGGAACATCCGAGGCAGATGGTACTAACGTAGACATGCTAGGCATGTCCTCCACCTCCTCAAAGACCGTAGCATCCTCCGCATGGGCATTGCCCTCCAACAGCTCACCCGGCCAAGTGATGACCGAACTGAATCCTGCAACGGATGCCATCGTCCCTGGTGTAGGCTCCGTCGTCCCAACTCTAGCACTGAACCGCACTGGTAAGCGGCTCACTCGTCCCTCACCGGACTGCCAACCTGGTCTGTAAGATGCTGTCTCCGCCCAATAGTCAATCACGAACCCCATAGGGTACAACACAACACCTCCCACCAATACATCATAAGACTCTGCGGCTGTAACGATGGCCTTGGCCCTCACCATAGAGTCATCCGTGGGGTGATCTGGCCGAACTCGCACCGTCAACATCTCACGTGTCATGTGTAGAGCCGAACCTCCTGATCCCCCTAGAGATGTCTGCAACTGGAATGGACATCTCTCTATCTCGGACTTCTTCAGACCCAAACCAATACACGCCGCTTTTCCCAACATCAACGGTTGGGCTCCAGAGTCTAACAAGACCTTCTGGGGTCGATACACTTTCCCTGAAGGTGCCACCAAACAGAAGATATCACTTCTGTTGTCCAACAACACCACACCTGGTGCCAAACCAGCACGGTCAATCGCCGGCCTAGCTGGTAACTCATCTAACCTAGCAGCCGCCGCTTGCCAAGTACCACTGGTAGCTGTCCTGATCCTCGACTCCATGGACACGTCTACCGCCTCTCGCTGAACTACTTCAGCACTAGAGGTAACTACATCCTCGCTCTCACTGAGCATGGCCGCCAACTGGAACACTGGAGCCAAGTTGACACCCAATGCTCTCATATCCGTGGCTGAGAATAGTGGGGCTCGCAAAACTGCTGTAGCCGCCCCCAACATCGAGTTCGACGTCGCATCCACAGACGTCGAAGGTGGACTCACATCACACCCACTCCTGGATGTCGATGCCTCCAACTCTACTGCACCATCAGTAGGCCGTTTAGGAACCATAGATGTGGTCCTCAACGCCTCCGATAACGTGAATGACTGGGGAAGCCTGGCATGTCTACCAGCCTCCCCGCGTTGTGGATCCAACTCCACTGACGCACCTCGTGGCTCAAAGGCACGTACTGCACCTCTAGTTACTGCCGCAGATGTCTCAATCTGCGCCACACTAGCCATGAAGTCGAAGTCACCTCCTTCTCCTCCATAAGACGTGGAAGCTTCTGTTCCACCTAATCTCCATTGAGCCATAGCCATACTAGCTATCCTCTGCTCCAACTGCTCAATCCGAGCAGCCATACCTGCTTCTGACGTCGTAGCAGGCGGTGGACCGACCGGTCCTCTCCCAGGTGCTGGACCTCTACCTCCAGCTCGACCACCACGGCCTCCCTGAACTCCTCCGCCTCGTCCACGATCAGCCTTCCCTTGCCGCAACTCGAGATGGAGATCAAAACAACGGTCACTACTGTGACCAGGTCGTCCGCAATGCTCACATTGCCTAGGTACTGCTGGAGACGTCCCTGATGTCCCTGATGTCCCTGACGTCTCATAACCTCTCGGTAAAAAAATATCCGACGGTAATGCTTGCTGGTATCCTCTAACAGCTGATATGGGCAGCAACTCAGGATATCTCTGCACCAAACGTGCTACATGTCGCAATGAGATGCGTCTCGCAATCTCATCTCTCTCCACATACAAGTATCGATGTACTTGTATACCTGCCTGCAATACCGCAGCCAAACCTGTGCTGATCCCTCCAAACAACTCCAGCACACATACACCCTCTTCTGGATACTGCCACACAATGGGAGTCGTATCCAACGGTGATAAGGTCACAGGGCCAGTAGCAAGAACAACCCTTTGTTCCTCTACTGGTGGTACAAAGGCTTCACTCCAAGCCTGCTGCACCAACTGATCAGCATACTGTTGCAACTCTCCACTCGAACTCTAGAGTGGAACATCCGAGGCAGATGGTACTAACGTAGACATGCTAGGCATGTCCTCCACCTCCTCAAAGACCGTAGCATCCTCCGCATGGGCATTGCCCTCCAACAGCTCACCCGGCCAAGTGATGACCGAACTGAATCCTGCAACGGATGCCATCGTCCCTGGTGTAGGCTCCGTCGTCCCAACTCTAGCACTGAACCGCACTGGTAAGCGGCTCACTCGTCCCTCACCGGACTGCCAACCTGGTCTGTAAGATGCTGTCTCCGCCCAATAGTCAATCACGAACCCCATAGGGTACAACACAACACCTCCCACCAATACATCATAAGACTCTGCGGCTGTAACGATGGCCTTGGCCCTCACCATAGAGTCATCCGTGGGGTGATCTGGCCGAACTCGCACCGTCAACATCTCACGTGTCATGTGTAGAGCCGAACCTCCTGATCCCCCTAGAGATGTCTGCAACTGGAATGGACATCTCTCTATCTCGGACTTCTTCAGACCCAAACCAATACACGCCGCTTTTCCCAACATCAACGGTTGGGCTCCAGAGTCTAACAAGACCTTCTGGGGTCGATACACTTTCCCTGAAGGTGCCACCAAACAGAAGATATCACTTCTGTTGTCCAACAACACCACACCTGGTGCCAAACCAGCACGGTCAATCGCCGGCCTAGCTGGTAACTCATCTAACCTAGCAGCCGCCGCTTGCCAAGTACCACTGGTAGCTGTCCTGATCCTCGACTCCATGGACACGTCTACCGCCTCTCGCTGAACTACTTCAGCACTAGAGGTAACTACATCCTCGCTCTCACTGAGCATGGCCGCCAACTGGAACACTGGAGCCAAGTTGACACCCAATGCTCTCATATCCGTGGCTGAGAATAGTGGGGCTCGCAAAACTGCTGTAGCCGCCCCCAACATCGAGTTCGACGTCGCATCCACAGACGTCGAAGGTGGACTCACATCACACCCACTCCTGGATGTCGATGCCTCCAACTCTACTGCACCATCAGTAGGCCGTTTAGGAACCATAGATGTGGTCCTCAACGCCTCCGATAACGTGAATGACTGGGGAAGCCTGGCATGTCTACCAGCCTCCCCGCGTTGTGGATCCAACTCCACTGACGCACCTCGTGGCTCAAAGGCACGTACTGCACCTCTAGTTACTGCCGCAGATGTCTCAATCTGCGCCACACTAGCCATGAAGTCGAAGTCACCTCCTTCTCCTCCATAAGACGTGGAAGCTTCTGTTCCACCTAATCTCCATTGAGCCATAGCCATACTAGCTATCCTCTGCTCCAACTGCTCAATCCGAGCAGCCATACCTGCTTCTGACGTCGTAGCAGGCGGTGGACCGACCGGTCCTCTCCCAGGTGCTGGACCTCTACCTCCAGCTCGACCACCACGGCCTCCCTGAACTCCTCCGCCTCGTCCACGATCAGCCTTCCCTTGCCGCAACTCGAGATGGAGATCAAAACAACGGTCACTACTGTGACCAGGTCGTCCGCAATGCTCACATTGCCTAGGTACTGCTGGAGACGTCCCTGATGTCCCTGATGTCCCTGACGTCTCATAACCTCTCCTCTGTGGACAGTCCCTCTGCTGATGAGGACCATCACACGTCCAGCAAGGACCCGCTTGCTGCTGACTAGAGAAGGACGGCATAGGCTTCTGCCCACTAGATCCTCCTACACCTCCTTGCGATCGTGACTGCTCCGCACGATCCTTACCACCACCACCACCACGCTGTTGCGTAGCCTGTGATCCTCGAGAAGAGGTGGTCGCTCCATGTGGTGTCTCCTTGCTGAACCCAGCAACCACCACCCTCTCCTCCACCATGTTGAGCTCAATCCGCTCAGCCAGACTAAAGACAACCGCCAACGTCGGAGCGGTATCTCTAAGAAGAGTAGCATCTCTAACTCTCCTACGCAGCTCCCGGTCTAGTATCCCATACCAGAACTGGACTGCCTGTGCTTCCATCACCCCTTGGGTAACGCTGATCAACCGCCTCATGCGAGTAAACGCCTCGCGTAGGCTCTCTCCAGTCTTCCGCTGGAACTCTTGCAGACTCCTCAACTTGTCGGTCCGCACACCCTGATAGTTCTTCCTCAAACATTGGAAGAACTGAACCACAAGGTTAAACCCTGGTGGTATCCCGCTCACACTACCACCCGCTCCACTACCTGTGGACGCACCGCTGGTAGTAGGTACTCCGCCACCTGCGGCTGTACCACTGCTACTGGCACCCGAACTCGCAGGTGCTACGCCTCCCGAAACTGCACCAGTAGTGATAGAAACGTAGTTGGGAGACCAATGTTGTCTCCACAACTCGATCTCAACACTGTAATCTCGCCTGAACTCATGATAATCGTCCATCGGCGGTCCCTCCAAGTGCTGGAACAAACCCTTCCACGCCATGAAGGGTGTAAACAGCTGTGGGTTCCGCATCTGCTGCAGATCGCACCAACTGTCGAACTCCTGGATGAAGTCATCCAGCTCAATGATACCAACTGTACCCGAGTAACGTCGAGGCCCCTTCGTGGCCCCATAGATCTCGTCCATGTCCCACAACAACGGTGTGGCAACACTAGACTCACCACCAGAAAATGCGCTGTCTGCGTCTGACTCGTCCTTTGGAACAACCGACGGCAATGGTGTAGGTAGTCGGTACCTCACCCCACTCCGTGTATACCCACTGTCCGATAAGTCCCCACCAGAACCTCCCGAGAACTCCGTGATGAGAGAATCCCGCTAACACACTCCCCAACCGGAAGTCGTAATCTCCGTCACCACCGTAACCACCACTTGCCTAACCCCGCTCCTACTGAGCTCACCTATCCCCTACTAGGATGGTCAAGGTAAGGACAACCTGTACCTGCCATCACCACAGACAGCCTCTCACGGTCTGTTGGTCGTCACTCCAACCGCACCGTGAGAGAGACAAAGATAGTCTGACTGGTCCGCAACTCCAGCCTCACTATCGACAACACACTGGAGTGAACTCACTCCGGAAATCAAGCGCCAACACAAGCAAACGCGACGCACAAACAGGAAGCAGAATATGGAGGGGTTCCAACCACAAGAAGTCCAAACGATAACCCTCCACACTCAAACATTCACATAAAGAGAAACCCAGCCCCACCCGGACTGACGACTCCTTGTCGGTGACCACATGCACAATATATGGTCACCAACTATCGTAACTGACACTAGAGGTCACTAACTAGATGTCCACACCTCTAGTAGCTCCAAAAACATCCACGTGGTAGCTCTACTAGCTCACCCAAGACAACTGCCACCAATTGCCTCCATACGCGCCTCTACGGTGTAGGCAAACACTACCACAACTATAGCTTCCCCCTAATACTGTGGGGTTGCCCTACCACTCCTCTAGGGACGTGCGAGAAGGTCTCCTACTATCTTATACAAGTCCATAAGTACTTGCACGCATCCCTGTAGGACACCAAGAGCTATTGGTCTAGTGGTAAAGCCAAAGCTAAGACTACAGAGTCAGGAGTCCAGGTCCAGGAATAGTGTTGGGATGGGTGACCAGCTGGTTTTACCCTTCCCACACAACTGAAGCTTGGATACCTCTCTCACGCACGCCAGCAAGCTGGCTTGCGGCGGGCGCGGGCTCGGGCTCAGGCTCAAGCTCAGCTCCGCTCCGCCTCCGCACTCTCGCACTCCGCTCTCACGCCTCCGCACTCACGCACCTCTGCTCCTCGAAGCCTCAGCACTCACACCCAAATCCGACCCGAACACAACCATAACAGATTCGCGAATGCACAAGACACACTTCGCGAATGCACACACACACAATAAACTCCTAAACTCGAGTTTCCACACGAAATTGCACCAAAATCTGACGTAACTAACCTTTTGCACTTGCGGGTGTCACAACAGCGAACTTCGACATGCCATAACTTCTTCAATCCTTGGCCAAACTCCGCGAAACTTGGTGCACTAGAATCGTCTCTCCAATGTGCTTCCAAAGAGCCCACTCCGGCCCGACATTGACAAGTATTTCAGCTGCCACGCCCAAACGCGCAATCCGGCTCCAACCACACACTTCAAGAACATTCCGCAAAATTTCTGCAGCGCTTCCGCATGACAGAAATCTCCACTCGACCCCAACAACAGCAAATCGATCTGCGTTCAGCAATGTACCACGGCGCCCACACACCTCGATCACAACTCCAACAATCAAGCACGAACGACAACGCCCGAAGATACCAGCGGACGATTTCCGATTTCAGATCTACGAGCTCTTACTGAACTCCGCCTCGACCTGCACTGAGTTCTTTGAGTAATCTGAATACAGAGATTACCATCTCCAACACCACAACAAGGATTACTCACAAACGGTCAAGCCAAACCCACTCTAAACGCGAAGAGAATCCGAGTTACACTCAACTAGACTATCCACCATAGCCTGGAGCTTGAAGACTCAACTCAAAGAACTAAGGCCTCCAAGCCCTACCTGCGAAGTTTACCCCTAGTGGGCCGTCTCCCCAACTCGCCCTAACGGCACTAACGGCCTTACCGGGATGCGCCACTTCGCACTCGGTCAACCTAGCCGAGGGGTCCAAACTGACGTGACAACAGTTACCTTACTAGAAATATTGCAGAGAAGACCATTCGACTTCTCTGTCAATCCATTCGTCTTCGATTGTACGGTGTCGTCTGAAGCATCGGAAGTCCGATTCTTGATCTTGAAGTACTGTGTCAAGAGATAAATAGTCTCATTCAAAAATGAGTATCTCTGTCTGACACCAGTTCTAGCAGGTATTCGTATCGAGTGATGATGTTGTGTTAAAGAAATCTGGCAACCACTACAGCGTCGTTCTTCCTTGTGGCTTCACCCTCTATCATCTTCGTGGCGTAGTCTGTAGCTATCAGTATGCACTGGGCTCGGATTCTTCTAGCTATAGGGGAGATTGGTCCAACGAAGCCGATTCCTCACTTTTCAAAGGGTGCGAGAGGCAAAATGAGAGTAAGATCACACCTAGTTAGTAGCTGTCGGTCTTCCCATCCTCTGACATGCATCACATCGATTCTTCTATGAAAGTCACGTACACAGGTCAGAAGACCTCATCTCTGCTTCTGAAGAGTGAGCAGTGCGCCCCTCCTCAGATTGTGATGTCTCTGCAGAAACTTGGAGCAACTTCTCATCCGGGAACTCGTCTTCCACTTCATCTGCTCTATCTCCAATCGGGATAGATAGTAAGCATTGACGTGCTATCTTCCAGCCCTGTATTCCACAATGTAAGTGAATTCTTGAAGTAGGAGAATCCACCTAGCAATCCTACCGGATAAATCTATTTTCTTCATCAAATGCTTCAAAGAAAAATGATCCACGTAGAAGACAAACGGATTAGTTAGAAGATATTGCCTAAACTTTCTACAAGAGTAAATCATGGCAAGACACTCCTTTTCAGTTGTCGAGTACTTCTTCTCGACTTCACTGAGTTGTCTTCTCGGGTAGTAAATGAGATAATCCTTCTTCTTCTCGTCTTTTTGACTCAATACCACTCCTATGACAAAAGTAGAAACATCCACATAAATGTGGAAGACCTTTTCCCAATCAAGTGATCTCAAGGTAAGAGATTCTGACAGAAGCTTATTCATCTCCTCGAAGGCTTCTTGTTGCTCAGAAGACCAGACGTAAGGTTCGTCCTTCTTCAGCAACTTGGTAAGTCTTCTTGCCACTTCTACATATCTATCAATAAACCTCATGTAGTATCTTACGTTGTCCAAGAAGCTTCTCAACTAAGTCAGGTTAGTAGGTGGGTGAAGTTTCATGATAACTTCTACCTTGGCACAGTCGACTTTTATGCCTCTTCCAGCAATCCTATGTCTTAGCAAAATCCCTTCTGACATTCCGAAGAAGCACTTCTCATGATGCAAGACCAAACGATGCTCTCTACACTTCAGAAAACACTTCTTCAAAAATATCAGATGATCTACCTTCGATCCAAACACACAAAAATCATCTAAGAAGATCTCCATGAAAATACGAAGATACTCTTTAAAGATCATAATCATGGCAGGAGCGTTGTCGTGGCAAGAGTCTTTCTTGGGGAGGACGGACCTCCTGACTGTGATCGATCAGGAGAAAAAATAAAAAAGAAAAACAGATTGCTGCAGGGGATGAGAACTCCAAATTCTACCTCTTGCGTCCATCAAATACAAATCAAACACTCATATACTCGAATAGGCCTTTCAAGAAGCAAATAAACTTTATTTCAGTGTCGACTCCACCATCAAAATCTTCATTCGTAAAAAATCTCTCTTCTCTCTCCTGCAGCATCTCTGTAAAAGTCCTCGTGGAAAATCTGCCGCAAGTTTATTTACCTAAAAGATAAGCCCTTAGCTAAGCTGCTTCGATCTGGTTCTGTTGATCATGGTTCTCCGCAGGTCTTTGAACATGTGCCCTTTGTGCAGGAGCTGACACGACTGGCATCAAAGGAACTGCAGCCGGGACAACAGGTCTGGGAGCAGGAGCCAGAGGCTGCTGTACTTGAGGAGCAGCATAAGGTTGAGTGACCACTTCCGCAAGCGGTCGTCCTCCTACAGCCACTCTCCCTCGTCTCTGCCTTGTTAGAACAGCCACGACATCCTCAACTCTCCCCCAATCCATAGTAACACCTTCTTCAGTAGATCGATCTGCTAACATGAAGCATAATCGATCTGTCTTAACATCGTCGGTAGCTTGCAAGAAAAGCTCTGTTCTCCTAGCATCTAAGGTTATACGCTCAAGTGTTGAGAGCTGTCCGTATCTCTTATCAAACTCTCTCAACAACTCGTTCAAGCTCATCATACGATCAAGTTGCTGCTCAATCCAGTCCAGAAACGTCCTCCTAGTAACTCTATCTGAATCTTCTTCAAGAAACTCCTCTCAAAGAGATCGCTCAAAACTCATACAGATTCTAAGGTTTCTTCTCTGTACATCCTTAACTTGGTCCCGCAACTCAGGAATGACAGCTAACTCAAAACTTGCTATCATCTCAACATCAGTAACTCTAAAAGCTCCATCTCTCCTCTATACTCACGTAGATATCTAGAAATATCTCTTCCTTCAAACCTTCCACACCTATTCACTATCGCTTGCAAAGCCTTGGTGGATTTTAACTCGTCCCCTCCAATGATTGGATGCTGTTGGACCAAGGCTGCAAGCGTCTTCAGAATCTCAGCTGTATCCAGACCAGATGTAGATGTTGTTGTAATCGCTGGTGCTACAAAAGGTGCTGCAGTAGACGTAGATGCAGCAGCCGTAGAAATAGCAGCAGCAGCGCCCTTGCGATCCATCTCTTCTTCTTGTAGTAAATTCAACCTTCTCAATCAATCACCCCAAGAGCTCTCAGTGGAAGCACCAGATGTCAAGGTGAGAGTTTTCTTGGGAAAGGCGGAACCTTCTAGTTGTGTTATGACCGTGAAGGCTGTGATATGTTTACTCAAGGAAGCACTAGGCTTCTAGTTGTGGCTGGTTTACTCAAAGGATAGACTTCAGATTACAAGGTGACACTGTAGAACACTCATATAGATCTCTTGGTTCTTCTGATATGTTCAGGAAGCAAAGTTCAGGCTTAACTAGCAATGATAGTATCAGACGGTGAACTTTGACACTCAAGATTGAGAAATATGTGAAGGTTTAGACTTCTTAACTTCTCCTACATGTAAAAGAGGCCCCATTGAGCACACACACGAAGTTTCAGCTTGAGATCAAATTCTGGCACCGAGATATGGACAGAAACGTTCTAGGCAAAGATATTGCGGCAATTTCTAGTACTCAGACAACTATTTCGACCTACAACTGAAAATTGGCTCAATCACTTTCGAAGATTCTTACAAGATTTGGAGTCTACAGGATGCTGAACACCCGTGTGAAGTTGGGACTCCTGATTGTACACCGTTCTCCAGATCTCTTTCTCTGAAGTTGCTGCTCTAGATTGAGAGCTTTTCAGACCCCCTCTGCTTCAGCGGCCGTCCTGAATTACTCGCTAACTCAAATGCTTGAAAGTTTTAGGACAGTCGTAGCCCTGATGACAGTGAACGCAACCACGACGGTTTGAAGCGATTTCCTTGATTCTGCTGCAATTGACACTCAAAACCCCAAATCCAACAAAAGTGATGCAATTCTGACTCAACTCGAACTTCAAATTGGCATAACTCCTTGTTTATTGATCCAAATCGATCAAGAATTTCACTGGCAGTGCTTGGCACGACGAGCTCTATCTTCCTGTGCTCTCAAATTTCGCAGTGTCCTCACCAAATGCTCGAACTCTCCTTTAGATCTCTGTTTCTAAATTTAGAGTTATATAAAAGACAAAAATAGACCAATAAGAGTTCATAGCTCCACATGGTTTTTACCTTAAACCATGTGGTAACTTAATTCCACTCATAGGCTACCACGTCAAGTTCTCTAAAGTGCCAGCGTAAATCTTAAACTACCTAAAACGACACGTAGCCCTGAAAGTGAACTTAAACCAGCTACAAAGCGTGCATGAGCAACACGTACGTACAACCCATGAGCTTAAACCCTATCAACATGGTAAACCTAAGTTTTGTACATTGAACATCATAGACAATTAAGAAGTCACTTGCACAAGCGCACAAATGCTTGAACAAGATAACTAGCATACTATCAGTCTACTAGGACTTAAAACGTACAACACAACAGTTAATATATGCATGAAGGACTAGGAGTAACATCAAGCTAACTTCAACCGCTACTAACTCCCAAGTGTCGGAGTAGAAGCGTAATCCGTAGCTGCCAATATCCACAGCCTCCAGAATCGACTTCTCTGACGTCTTAACTCAGAGAGACTAACTCCTAGCAGAGAGGTGAATCAATGTGAAATGATTCACATTACGACAGTGCTCAAAGTGGAAAAGTGAGGGACTCAACGGGATTAGAAGAGTAGAAATCGAGGGTCGAGTAGGAAATCGTGAGAGGAGCTTCAGAGCACAGTAGTGACCTCGATTTCGGAAGCAATTAGACGCAGATCGACATTGAAGGCCGGAGCTGGATCGTGATACAACGTTGGAGACAAAATCAAAGAGCGGAAGCACGCATAAGATTGAAGTAGCAACCAGAAGCGCAGTCGAAGCAATACTGAGATTCTTCTCATGTTCTTCTCTCAATTCATCGCTTCCGCCCTCTGAGTTTCAGAGGACGGAAGCATTGATGTCCCGCGCTTCCATGATCGTTTGCAAGGAGCCTATCGATCATTTTTCCCTACCTTGAATTTTCCTTGAGAAAATTGGATACGGAAGAGCTATCCAATTTTCGTCAGCCGTCTTCTCACTTCTTCCCGAGCTGAAGTTGAGCTTCTCTTCTTCCGACTCCTAAATTCGATAGTCTGACTATCAATTTCCCTACCCTACTGCACCTATGTCCTAGAATCCGTGGACAGAAGACGCTTTTGAATGTCTGAACATCTTCAGAAGACAACTGTTTGTAATTCGTATCAAGAAGAGATTGGATTGGAATTTGTGTTGAGAGAAGCTTGATACGAATCCTGAGTGAGCTTGAGAATTGATTGTTGTTTCGAGAAGCATGAAATTGGGAACCAGGCCAGTGCCTCCCACTCTTCCTAACTTCTCAAAACCGCATCTAAAAGGACTAGAAGATTGGAAAGGCTAGCAAAATGCACGAGAAGACGTGAGGTCCTTTACGGGTCTCTGTCTGATCCATAGCAGCCCGTTCCTTCTTCTTCCCGAACTTAGAAGAGACTTGTGAGAAGCCTTGCTGGCAGGATCTGGAGAGAATGGTCGATGGTCATGTCTTCTCGTTACGCAGCAAGCTTCTTCTGAGAGTGTATGCGAGGTAAGGAGTCAGAAAATAGAGTGCAAATGTTTCATGTCTGTTGTGAGGTTAGATTGCGTGTAGGAAGCCGAAGACAAGCGAGACCAGTGATGAGAAGCCTGACTGCGAGAAGTCTTCTGAAGACGTCAATTCATCAAAAGCTGTCCCGGGAGTCTTCCTGGAGGCCATTATCACCACCGGAGTCCTTAGCCTTCTTATGAACCTTTCGTAGACTTAGCTTCTCACATATCTTCTCATCTTCTATTAGGAAGTAAGATGAATTGCAAGGTGGATTATCTTCTTAGGAATCCATGCGATGCCTTGCTTAGTAAGATTGCTTAGATATAGCTCAGAAGATGAGAGCTACTTAGGAAGCACTGTTAGAATCCCGGAAGACGGAATAGCTGTCTTCTGGAAGACTAGATTTGTCTTCTGAGAGTGGAAGTTAGACTGTGAGGACCTGGTAAAGACTGAGTCTTAGGCTCACAGCAAGTATGTGTGGTTTAGTGTAACAGAAGCTCGAACATGTCGATGCATCCTCAAGGGTTGGTGTTACCAGCAGCGGAGTTGGCTGAGGCCAAACCTTACATCAAGGAGTTGGAGCTCGAGGTCATGGAGGCAAGAAGGTGATGACAAAGTGAATGAATGTTGTGGCCGTCTCTTGAAGTTGCATCCGTTACAATAGAAATATATGAGTTATGGGAGTACTAGATCTTGATGCATCAACTGATTATAATGCTAGGATTTGTAATTATGATGTCGATACTGATCGATAGCTACTACACAACAGACTTTCACCGCATGAAGCACAAGCTCAACAACAAGCTCATTGTCTTTGCTCAATTTACTCGCGCAAGAGGCCCATTCGATTCAACACTATTTCCTTACTAAGATGAGTGAAAACATTATCCTTTGATGAATTTGATATTCTGAACTTCCAGACTGTAATCTGTTAGGTTTTGTAGTTGAGCAACCCATCTAATATGTTAGGACTACAGTTGAAGAACCGGTCAACACTCACACCATCAAAGTTTGGACCTGCAGCCTTACTGAAGAATGAAGTAGGCTTCTACTACAGAGAAGGATACACACTGCTCAATTATGCTGCATTTTGAAGATCAATATGCAGTAAATACATCAATGTTTTCTGATGGATTCACACTATTGATATTGTGTTCACACTAAAGCTATGTAAGTGAAGATCTCAGTACTACTAGGTTTACTTTCCAAACACAATGTTTTGTGGTGAATTTAGATAATATTCATATATGGAGCTTATACTTCTGATTTGTGATGAATTCACATCATTTTGATATCGAAGTTTTCTAAAGTTATATCATGAATTGTCACTGTTTCAGTTTTAGAATTGGAACATGGTATCTGAGTTAATTCACTATTTTGACATCTGGAGTATATCAACGTTATATTGACGGTTACTATCGTTTTGACGTTGAAATTACAACATGATATTACAACTATGATATTCTTGTTAATTCACACTAGATCCGAAACACGATATTCGTTGTTGGTGAAATAATTCAGAATTCTCTGATGTTAGTACTTTTTCCTGTGTCAATTACACACATTGGTCCTTTTCTCAACTTTAGAGTAAAATCAAGTCTCAAACAAGGTATAATACCATAGTTGGGAGAGCCGAATTTCTCCCTGTCTATGTGAGTATACTTCCAGGACCAAACTTCACTGGTGTTTTATACCTGAGCAGTAAAATATAAATTTTCTTTCAGCTAACTGACTGAATTTTCATTTATATTCTAGGATAAAATCATTAATAAATAATTTATAAACCCACAATGGAAGGTAAATCTGCATTAAACCTATCACTTGGCGATTTTTTCTATCCGTTTGAGTGTTCCGAGATCCTCTTCATTTCTTCTAGCGACAACTCCAGGTTGCATGCATATCGCTATGCATTAGCATAGCTTTACGTAGATTGTGAACATGTAATGAGAAAAGGGAGCTTTTTGTTCTGTAGAGTATTTTTTGTATTACATTACGGTCAAGAAAAGAGAAGAACAGATGGAGTCCCTGTGAACCTGAAAAGGAGAAAAAAATTCGGAAGAAAAAAAGTTTTATCCGAATAAATCGATAACGCATAACCCAGCAATTCCATTGCAAGCGTAGCTACTTGTTCAACTACCCTTAGGTTATGTTTTTTATTCTTCCTTCTTGAAGTTAAAACCTTTGTTAGGATCTCATAATGAAGAGTAAAATGAACTCCTCAGATCTTCTACCGTCGTTACTGGCACATGTACAGAGGTGGCCAAGGGAATACCTGCAACTCACAGATTTTAACGAACTTTAGATTTCAACATGTAAATGTCTGTTCCATATCCATGTAGTTACTCGAGTATCAATTACATCAACAAATTTTCTCGTCTCATCCAGTTCAAACATTAAGCTAAAACTCGTTCTATTTATCTCCATACTATCGGAAGATTGGTTTGAACGGCCCGTGCGCACAAAGATTAGCTTAAACTGACCCTGAAAAAAACATGTGAGTGAACCTAGAAATTAGACATTAAAATAGAAAAATGTGAGTTCATGGAACGACGCTGAACGTTGTGTTGCCAAACATGTAATGTTGATGTTTGACACTAATCTAATGTGACGAGTAAAATACATTTTAGCTCCGGTCAGGGTCTGTTCAAAACTGAGATTGTGCACTGGGACAGTTAAAGCCAGTCTTTGTGCGAATAGGCTCGTTCAAGCCAATCTTCCGCAAACTATCTCTTTAGTATAACTCCGTAGTATCAGTTTCTACTATAAACATATGCATGGTTTTCGCATTAGTATTGCACTAAAAGGTTTTCCTGATCAAGCACACCCCACATATTGTCTTCCCCTAAATAATGTTATTATCTTATAATTGCGATATACCCTAAATAGAGTAGATAGTGTAGTGCCTCGTATTTACATAAATATGCCTCCTAGCACCTCGAGGAGCTCGAGCAAAAGGGAGCAGTACTTGAAGAAGCTTCTATCTGGCCATCCCAGCAGAGAGCTGTATACTAGCAGGTCCTAGTGACGAGCTCCTTGTATTCCAGGAAAGCAACCTTCGATATTCCGCCTGATTGTCGTCGGTAATGCGTCTCATGTCATCTTCCTGTATGCCATCCATCAGCTGCCCTCTGACTTCTTTGACGATTTCAATAGCCACATCTGCATATTGCATAAATATATTCACCACTTGAGTCATGCTTGGGCGTTTCTTCGAGTCCAACTGACAGCACGCCAACGCCGTTTGGAGGACCAGCAAAACTTCCTCTTCATTGTACTCTGTCAGTTCTTTATCAACGATTTTCAGCAGCTCTTCCTCCCCGTATAACTCCAACGCCTGCATGCACATTTGCCAAGTGTATCAGTTCATCAGTTCTGGATTTACTTCGTCTAGCTGGTTGTCAACGCATTCCTGATCGTTCCACCGTTCGACCAGTTGCTCATACATCCTTAGGTACTACAGTACTGAGCTGCTCTGTTCCGCCATTCCTTTCTAATATACATAAAGAACATTTGTCTAAAGTTGGACCGTATTGGAAAGTGAGATAGGACAGTCACCCACCCAGCTTCGAAGGAACATGCGGTCCGCTGGTAAATCATAGTTGATGCACACCCTCCCTGAAACAATCTCCAAGACCACAATGCCGAAACTGTAGGTGTCCAGTTTCTCTGAAACCATGCCTTCGTTTATGTACTCTGGTGGACAATAGCCCCTGTACCAGTAAACAACGAACATCTCATTAAGTCCAAGACTCCAATTGCAAGTACAGTCCCTAACCGAGAACACGGTGCAAACTTCAGTTACTAGGACGAAACCTTCAAGTGTGGATGCATAATACGCATCACAGGTCACAAAGCAATCTAAGAACAAATCTGTGTGAGCCCACCGTGTTCCTCCTATGTTGAAAGTGATTTGAGTGTTCTCCTCTTCAGCGGGTCTGACCAGTCCAAAATCAGCAATCTTCGCGTTATAGTCCTTGTCAAGAAGAATGTTTTGAGGTTTGATATCTCTGCGAGGCCATGTTGAGCAAGATGTCAGTTTACAGATGAGGCTCAGGTTCTTAACATAATACGGAAACAAACTCGTGAACACTTCTTCCACTATCCATGTTTACTTTCTAATCACTTTCCGTGACATTGTCTGTATGACACATATATTGAGTGTATAAGTCCAACGTTACGGCGGTAACAAATATATGGTCTATGAGACAGGTAGCTTAATGTCTTCTGACCTGTGAACCATCTTGGGGTGCAATTCTTCATGTAAATAAGCAAGACCACGGGCGATTCCCAAGCATATATTGAACCGTTGTTTCCAGCTCAAGACGAAGGGTTTTTCGGGACCTGCACCATAATCATGATCAGTAGGACTAATTTCGACAAATTACAACCGTTACGGTCTCCTGTGTGACCAGTACTTATACCCGGCCGGTCTTCCGTCATCAGAAACAAACAGAATTGCTGAAGCTTCGGAACCGCTAGCAGGTTAGGCCCAAAGGCAAATCATTTCTTGCATCCAAATCTAGAGAAGCACGTAATTTACTTTCCACTGCTTGATATGCGAAGAGAAAATGTCTGACGACTTGTTTCTGGTGATTTAGTTTACTATGATTCGAAATCCATCCAATGCAGTTATGCTCGAGACAAAACTAGTGCTCGTCGATCGGATCTACTAATTAGACCGTAAGATCAGTTAAAAGTAGTTTACCCCACAACGCCTCTGCGAGGTTTTTGTTCTCAGCGTACTCGTAAACTAGCATCCGCTGCTGCCTCTCCCTCACACAGCATCCCTTGAGTTGGACCAGATGCCTGTGTTTGATACCGATGATGTTTACCATTTCCTTCAGAAATTCAGAGGTGTTCTGCTCTGTTGGAATTAATCTCTTTACAGCGAGGACTGTCCCATCCGGTAGCTCAGCCTGTGCAATGGCATCAAGTGAATAAAACTGAAAGTTTGGGGTTCTTTAACATCCTGCGTAACCTCATGATCAGTTTCCACGAAAAGGACATAGTAGTAAACTAAGAAAAAAGCAATTTGCTTCTTAGATATGCCAATTACGATACAAATTTATCGACAAAGATGAAGACTGGAGCATGAGAAAACCTCTTAACTTAGCACACATACATCCCCAGGAGTAGACCTCTTAAAGGAATTACCTTGTAAACTGTACCAAATCCACCGGATCCGAGTATGCTGCTATCCGAGAAACTGCGTGTAGCTGTCTTCAGGACTTCGTAGTTGAAGAATGGTGGCTTTACGTTCTCTTTAGCTAGAGCTGTAGAATCAATACTATCAGTATCCAGAAATCGTTATCGGAAAATTACCATCTTGATATCAGAGCTTGAACTAATCTATAATCTACCGAATTCGAACTATTGATAATCTATCGAATTTGACTTTCCATCCTCGAAAGTGGTGTAGGTTATGAAGAGAACCTTCCTGTATCTGATGAAGTTCAATGGTACGTTTCCGGATTCTCCACAAGACGTATGCAAACAGGCAAAGAACGACGAGCATGAAAAGTCCAGATGTTACACCTACGATGATCAGTGTTTTCCTGAGACCATCGTCACCCTCTGCACAATTTTCACGTTCAAAATCGTACTAATGAGATTCCATGGATATCCATACGGTAAAGATAGTGTGTGGAAAGCCTGTGATCTATGATGACCGCCACAGTGTATACTACGTAAGAGCTGATTACGTATATATACGTCATCCCCTAGAATTATCAGAGATGATCATGACAATTCGACAGAATCTGGCTGGAAATCCGAGTCTCTGATTGGCACACAACATTTGGATATGATATGTTCTTGCTTACGTGCCCAGAAGTCGGTTCGCTCGTCTCGGCGGCAAAGATATCTAACAATCAGAGATCGTGGTCGTTTCTGTTGCTTGCACCAAGGATTATCATCTCCAAGCCTGTGATTGTCATGCAGAACAAGACTCAAATCGTTTGTTTAGTTTTCACCCTTGTTGTTGTCAAGTGCCTAGTACAAGTCGGTTATCATGGTGCAAGCTCTCTCTTGGGATCGAATGCTCTGCTCTATCCAGAGGATCATACGAGTCACACCTTAAATTGGTAAGGTAAGGTATTGAGACAAGGTAATTACTTTACTGGGCAATTGCCAGACTTTATTCATACTCTTAGTCTAAAATCTGGCGTTGGTTAATTAGCTGATCTGACGCATTAGAAAATTGGATGTCAAGCATCAAGCACAAACCGCTCCTAACCGAAATGGGACTAAGGTTCTAGAACGTGTAATCTGCATATATATTCATAAACCCCACTAATCGACAGCGACCTTCAGTGCACACTAAATACTCCAGAGATTTTATTTCCAGTGTGGATAGTGTTTGAGATCTGAATTGTAGCTAAATTAACCGAATGCAAATGATATGAATATCAGTAACTTGCTTCACAGTTTGCGACATCCAGAGCAGTTACGCTGAAACTTGCCAGGAAAGGGAAGAAAGGCAGCAGAAGAACTAGTTACTTAGCTTCCAGGTACTTACAAGATGAAGGCAACCGGATTTCCTAGCGCTCTCCGCTTTTCGACTTGGCTTGGTTCCTGAATGCTGATGTTTAGTGACGGCAGAATGATGTCTTCAAATGGATTCCCCACCAAACGCACCTTTCGACGACCTTCATAGTTATCAAAACTTCTCGCCTTTGTAACAGCTAGATACCATGTCGTAAGATTCACTTCCGTGAAGTTATTCCGTTCCAGATCCCTGCAATACATGCATATGCGGTACAATATGCTGATTAGAGCCTGGCTTATCTCTGGAAGGTACAGAGAAACATTTTGATCTAAAGGCCAGTGGTTTTGTTTTAGTTGTCAGTCGCCACCATGGCCACGAGTAAGAACATGTTCTGGAAAGTCAGGAGGCTCCAGTTCTCGCTGATCCTGAGGTACTAGCTCTGAAATTACTTACGTTTTTCTGCATTATGATGTAACTTCGCATACGCAGCTTCTTCATGATATGTACTGAGTAATCACACTGCAATGCATGGTTGCAAAACGCAGACTATATATACTGTCTTCTGAGAGAGGCCATGAACTTGTGACTTAAACCTCCAAGGTGCTCAGTAGATCTCGATTCTATGGTCACCGTGTTTGTCTGACAACGACAAAATGAGAGTACAGATCGATATTACAAATTTTACACGCTACTACTTTGTTATGGGTATACCAGAACATATGTTCCAAAGCAACATTAACTCTACCTTGTCGAAGACAACATGTTAAACGGAGTAATGTGCAGTCAGAACGTAGAAATTTCTAATATCTACGCTGATCAACTTCGAGACTGTTCCTGTCAGTCTCTGTAAGTTACCGACTTCTAGACTATTCCCGAGTTCCATTTTGCGGCGGTGAACTTTTTGCAGCTCTGTATATATTTCAGTTTGTTCTATAGTGTAATCACCACTAGTCAGACTCTTCTAGGAGATCGTTTCTCTGACTCCTGCCTTATCCTCCCGTCGATTTCTGTCACCCACTGTTCTCGTGTGCAGTCTCCTTTTGTTAGTCTATTGTCTTCAGTCCTAAGTGATGGCTGAGTCGACATAGACAGTTTCAGAATAAATGTTGGTCTCCAGCGGATATGTCGACCATGACAGTCACTTTGAATTACTCTCTCGATACACTTCCAGAACTCTGTTTGTGAAAAGAATCCAGACACTTTGAAGAGTCTAACCTAGCCACTGAATGCACTTGAGAATGTATATATGATGCATATAGAAATCAGTCCGTTACATGTCTTCTTTTAGTAGCCGGGGTGTGAGCTAGGAATGAGAACTCACGCGGATTCAAGGTTGGGGATGCTCCACACGCTGTCCGGAACAGCACCCTGAAGACTATTATAACTCAAATTCCTGCACACGCATATTTGTTTCATGAAGCTTGAGACAACTCACATAACTGCAGTTACATCGAAGCTATGGAAGTAATCCGTTACAAGTACTCTTATAATCAGATGATTTTCATGTACTAAGGTCTAACTTCTTCTTTATATTCTCCTAAGGAAGGAATACGATTTACTATTAACGGAGTCTCGGTTGATTTCCCTTCCTAGCAAAAATGCTATGTAAGCCCTTTTCTCCCCTTAGACTTAGATCAAGTGTCTCAGTTAACCTTAAAATTTAATAAACAGTGCATACATCAACCGAGTATTTACATCAAGGACTGAACAAAATTATAGAGCAAAAGGGGCTACGTAGCATAGTCAAGTACTCGAAAGGCCTTCATTCCTTCCGGCTATATAAAGTCATGCAGGGTAATTGGAGAGAGGATGTTAATCCTCGTTAATGACTCGCTGCTGAGTTATAGATTGTAAATTTCACTCACAGGGCTTGCAAATTTTTAAGTTCGACTAGGTCAATCCCCAGCACGCCGGAAAATTGGTTACGGGACAAGTCCAGACTTCGCAGGTCCATGAAGTTCTGTATCTTCAAGGGTATGCTTCCGCTGAAGCTGTTATTTCTAACTAGCCTGCACAATAAACAGCAGCATCACTCTACCCACTTTGATCGGTAATTCTGAAGAAACAAAACAAATGGTAACCAGGGTAAAACATGCTAACATATCACAAACCAATAGCCATGCGAGACTGCTCCACTGCTACAGATGCAAAGATAGCGCCGCAAGCAATAGTTGAAATTTTCTGCATAACTAAATGAATCTCCAAATGCATCTAGGTCTGTACATGTCATCTTCACAAATCTCTCTTGCAAACACTACTGAAACCGAAGGGGTAGAATGGTACCAGATATATCTCACGCTAATGTTTTTAGATCAAACTTATGATCCAGCATTTGGTTAAATGAGGGCATAATCAGTAAAGAGTACCCGAATTTGCACATTAGAGAGTCACTGGCAATCATCCAGATCAATTAATTGCAGTCGGCAAAGGTTCAGGGAAGACATTTAACTTACAGGTCATTTATAGGTGAATCCAATGCTGCCACTAGTGAATCTAAACTCCCCTCGAACCGATTGTTGGAAACTGATCTGCAACGCATCCATTGCACGTGAGGCTTTTAGCAAGAACCGGATCCAATCCACACAACTGACAGGAACTACCAGAGCTCCACCATATTCGTCCGTAAATTACCTAAACAATCCCCAAACTTTAATCTCTCAACTCTCTTGAATTTCCATTAATTCCCTAGAAGAACAGAACGCAGGTACAGGTTTCAGTTTGAACGTCCCATGTATAATTACGTTCAGCCATCCTCTTTCATTAATTAATAGCTCGGATAACCATCACTACATACGTAACATGTTTTGAATACTTACAGATATTCGAGGTTCTTCAAGGACCCATTTCCAAAAGTTGGAAGTTCACCAAAGAGGTTGTTTGTTTCTAAGTTCCTACAAACCCAGAAGTCAGAGGCAGTGAGCTCGGAACAGAAAGCTATAACTGCGCACTGAAGCCAATTCAATCCCGACACAGTAGTCCAGTGCGCATGCATGCTTTGCGATGATGGCAACTATGTGTTGCCTCAGGGTTTCGAAGACTACATCAGCAGTGATGACTTCAGGATGGAGTTAGGTTCTTACAATACTCTGAGAGTGGCAATATTTCCCAGGGAGCTTGTCACGCCACCACTGAAACTGTTATTTGACACGTCCAAAACAGTCAATCGAATCAAGGTTCCAAAACCAGGAGGCAGATCTCCCGTAACGCCTTTGCCGGTAAGGTTTCTGTGCATCCATATAGTCCCGTCACTGGATTAGAAACCAAAATAATTATTTCGCTTGATTTCTCAGTGCTACTACTTTACGGTTGCATCGCATTGGATGGCCACAACGACCCACATGTTGTTGCTATAAAGGCGTATTATGTGTCTGTACGGAATTCAAATGTAAACCTCCGTGACAATTAAATAATATTGAAGAGCAGCTAAGAGGCAAAATTTCGTAGATGACCCACATGTTAATAGATCCAGAAATGTTGCTATAAAGGCGTATTATGTGTCTGTATGGAATTCAAATGTAAACCTCCGTGACAATCAAATAATATTGAAGAGCAGCTAAGAGGCAAAATTTGGTATATGTCCTTTTTGTGTGGTGTACTGCTCTGTGCATAATCCATGTATACGCATAGATTGGTGCTCGAGATACTCACATCTGCGTTACTCGAGGTGGCAGTTCAATGCTGCAAACTACCCAGGCCCAAGGGATCGGAAGGCAAGGGTCGCCGGCTCTGTCCAATCGGTCGAGGGCAAAGTTTCCAATTGCCTCAGCTGGGAAGTCGGAGAAAAACAAAACCGCTAAGTGAGTGATCATGACCAGTGAACATAAGTCCATAAAAGCGAAATTTATCCTGTAGAAATTAAATCAAAACGCCTCGTAAAAGTTTCTGCTAAGCAGGCAGCTCTGCTCAGATTGAGTGTACATGTAAAAAAAGTGTACATTTCTGCAAATATATCTACCAGAGATATTATTTAACGGACAGCTAGTTTGTTGGGAGTTGTATTGTCATTAGTATATGGTCAAAGCAGAAGAGGACTGTTTCTACTCTTCGTACCGTCGTCTGGAACGGTCCTCGCCATAACAGAGTCAAATTCCCCATAAGTCTCAATCCCATTGATCAGGGCGGGTAGATCGCTGGAACCATTAGCTCTGATTGTGAAGGTGACGGTGTCGCTCATAAAGGTCAACCTATTGTGCTCGATCCAGTTCCTTTCATGGGATACCGATAAACCCAAGAAGAATTCTTGGGCTCCGTCTCCTGGGTCGTAAAAAATGTCGACGAACCGTGTAGTGACATTGCTAGAGTCTAGCATGTCGGCGAATAACAAATGCGTGTAGAAAGTTGGGGTGGGGCTCTGCACTCTTGTTTCAGTGAGGTTGACTACAAACGACATGTTAGTTCCCTTGGATGCCACCCAAGCTGTGCTATAGACCTCCAGGGGATAATCATACCAGGCATCGGGTAGCACAATAGCATCACTAATAACTACAGTCGTGGTATTCCTTTCGGAAGTGATACTAGAGAGCTGACTGTCGGGAATAATCCGAGGAGACCAAAGACGATCGTATGTATCATTGGGATATCTGCATCCAGAGCGCCCTTCGTAACGTGAGGAAAGACCATAATAACCACGCTTCAGGTTTTAGCTACCTTATAATTCAACAGAAGCGAGTGAGATGCTGCGCTCAAGAACCCTGACTCCGCCTATATTGTCGCGTTTGCACATCTATGTGCACCAAAAAGATTTAGAATCTTCATGCACAAAGGTTCTTGAACGCAATCATACCTGACCGAAGGCAGATTCGGATCGCCTCCAAAGTTCCAGCGGGAGAAGAGTATGAGGTAGGATCCTTGCACAGATTTTGGGCCGAATGTACCCCAGCTATCATATTCAAAGCTTCTAGGGTACATACTCGCTTTGAAGGGACGCAACTCCAGGGCTGAAATGGCTGGCATAGACGACCTGTCCTCCAGAGGCACAAGGCACGCGAACACACTGCTGTTCACAGGTTTTATAATCAGCTCGATGGTCTGAGGGCTAAGCTTATCCAGCTCCACTGTTGAAACGTAAGTCGAGTCGACAGAGAAGTAAAATCGTGCGCTACGATCATTCATGGAAATAGTGTTCCCGTTGATATCTTTGGCCAACAAGTTCCTGGGGGGAAACGTTGCACGAAGCAGGAAATTCCTCGTAACTTCACTTGAATTGAAGTAGACAGGTAGTTCATAGCAGTACTTTGACCTTGGAATGCGATCACCAGGGTTATCGGTAAGACTAGGCCTGGGATCTGGATAGAAGATCATAGCAGTTTTAATTTGTTCCTGATTATCTACAGAAGTTTGGCTTTCAAGTAATACTTTGGCCGTTATAGTGTTGTCAAGGTGTTTCACTGCTTGCAAATACTTTTCGTCGTCTTCCCAAACCAACCCAGTATACGAATCCAAGCCACCAGGTCCTCCGCAGTCGATGCTGATAAAGCCTGCAAATATTATACTAACTGTTAGGTGTGTGTTTTCAATCCCGGGAGTTGGACGACGTATAACCGAGGAATTCAGGTCCATGCCTATTTCATAACTACTTGTGCAGCTGATGACTCTAGCCTATCGAAAACAACCCTTCTTACGCTGATCAAGAGGCCTAGGCTCCCCGGACAATCCACACTTGTAAGTATTCAGAGCGACGATAATCATGATCTCCTAGCTGCACAATTGTAGATTGCAACTTCTTTTATTCTGCCGAAACCTGTCGTCATGAAGCTTAACGTCTTGCCTCTGCTGCAGTAGTTAACAAGATTTATCATCACTGCATGCAGAACTCCCACAAGATATAGACGAACAGTGAAGTCCACAACTCTACGATCACAGTGCTATTATGGGTTTGGTGTTTGAATCCGCCTCACTTCATCACAGCATGCGCAGTACCTAGCTACAGAAGACAGTTGACAATATTTGGTGCATGCTTTATCAAGTGGGAAACATCTTTCAATGTTGCAGATGCATATAAAAGACATAATTAACGTAGAAGAGACGAGAACCAGGAAACTTTCAGTTACTCACCATCAGGATTCGTGGACTGCGGTGCAACCGGGAAAATCAGCAAGTTCAATATGAGAAGCTTGGGAACAATTTGAATCCACGAACTAGTGACATCCAGTTCCACTGCACGCTTTGTACATGTCTTGGCAGTGTAGAGGCAGTCGACGTCGCTGTGAATGACTGATCGCTTCTGAGAATTTTTTAGCAGGCCCATCGGACCCGCAGGAACCGAATCAGAATAGCTGTAGTACATATACATGTCTTGTGAACTGAATTTAGTTCGTTCACGACTGTTTAGTTTTTGGTCCAGTGACGACCCGCTGCATTCCACTCCATCCAGGTGGCTAGTTGGACGTTGAAACTGGGATCTGCATTGAGTGTCACTTTCAGTCACTCACCTCAGTCCCTCCACCTTTTCGTAGCTATAGTCCTGGAAGCATGAGATTTTTCTGAATCGATAGGCGAGAACGTACATGCCTCAGGCTGTGGTGAGTAAGAACTACATGACCACTAAGATTCAATTTGGTCTTCCCGTGGCTATATTAGTGAGTGACTCATGTGATCTCTACCTCTCTCTTGCAATTGACATACAGAGTCCATAACTCATGTCGTCGCCAGCACCTTTATACTTTGTCGGGGAATAAACTGGTCCACTGCGTCCTCATGTTTTACAATATCTGGATGCCAACTTGACGCTGATTTGGGCTTCGATGCTCGTCCTTTTGCCATAAAGTGACCAAGTCTCCATGTAGGTTCAGTGTAGGCCAAAACTGGAGAAAGATCCCATGTAGGTAGACCCTGCTGTTCATCAACTGTCCCAAGTCCAAACCCTGTGCCGGTAGACCCGGTAGACCCGGTCATGATCAGTACGTCGTGCATACATGTATCCATGTGACTTCATGTTTTCTCATGCCTCTTCCTCGCGCCAGAATGAAAGCATCTTCATCTCTTCCTGAAGGCATGAGCGAGTATCTGTGTAGGAACATCGATATCCTTCTCCCATTCTGATTGTCCAGTAAGTCAACCGACCGATCAGAGCAGATTTGCAGTTCCTTCAATTTCGACCGAGCTTCGGGGTGCATGCGGCCTCTAAAGCACCGAAATATAAAAAGGACCAGCGTGACAATCAGACCAGTGGGGCGTGATCACGAATACACTTATTTGTGTTTAGATGCATCGTTTCGATTCATCAAACTCTGTTTCTGTTTCTTCACTTTGTTGACTTTCTGCAATCTTAATTAACTTAGAGCATCTCTCGCCTTGAATATAGTCCATGATCTCATCAGAATAGTGGTATCTAGAGTTGTTAAATACTGATGATGGATGTTTACTGATGTAGGTGACTAGTTCGTTACTGTTACACATTTCTCCAACACTAGCCTAAGGTTGTTGACAAACTTGCATCATCCATATATAAAGCTCGGAGATGATTAGCATCAAGCTCCAGACTTAGTCTAGCTATAGCTAGGAGAAGAAAGTCAAGACGCACAGTAATATTTCAAAGGAAGTTCCTATCTGTACATACACACTCTTCTTGTTGTTTATAAGAAGCTCTGCCATCGTTACTGCTTGAGAAGACTGACACGTGTGCACGTGCACCATGTGCATGGCCTCTAGAGCAAGCAGTTGAAGTAATTAAAAAGCATTCGACGCGCGGGCACCTAGTAAGTTTTAAGAGTTCGAACATGGCCACATGTTAAGCTAGTTATATAGCGTACACGTAAATAAATGTTCGGATGTTAAGGGAAATAGTTGGAGATACTGGTTCCAGTATGGTGTGCGAGTTGAGTTTCAAAGTGGAAGAAACATGATGATCAGTGCGTCTAATTAGTACGCGAGAAAATAATCATAGACAGGATTATCGATTGTAGAGGCCGCACCAGCTACTTGCGATTGGTAGAGTATCCTCAGATTGAGGTGCACGCTCCTTTTTATTTCAACGCAGTCAGTACTAGTGAGGCTCAAAGACCGCGACGACGTACGCGACATCTTGCATTCTACAGCAACAGGCATCTTTGATTTGGTCCACACCCACCTCAGAGTCTATAGGATCTGTGCTGATACAAGGACTGATCACGATATAAAATGAGGAGTTGTATGTACATGGTATAGTTAGTCTGCATGCCGTGTGCACATGTAGAACTCCACCCAACCGCCTGATCTACCTACTGTAGCTGCTTGATACAGCGCAAACCCGTGAATTGTTTTCAGTTTCAAAGGGAATCCATCCGGGGAAACTACCGACTCCGGTCCGAGCTAAAACGCCTCCGCCTGCCTGTTTTCGACTCCAGTGTAAACTCTTCAAAATGGAGGTGCATCTAAGTGGGTTAAGTTGTTTTACCTCCTCGAGCAGTTATCTTAGGTAGAAGCAAGGGGCCGAGGATCCGGGAAACCTTTTGACGCATAATAATTCAGGTACTCTCTTCTAAATCAAAGGACCCACATCTCAATTAAGACGTGGGATACGATTACAAATTCAAGAACTAAACGCGACAAGTAAGTATTTTCTCTTCGATGAACATGATAGCTTTTTGTATCTGCATTAGTTCTGTTTGCATGTACCAGGTCATTGGACTATGAGTGTATTGATCAGTCCATAAAGCAAACTGTAAAAGCATCAACTATTTTTTCTCTCTTCCTCTACAATCTTTAACAATGGTTTTCATAATAGGAGGATGATGTCTTTCACTCTTAGCATTCTTTTCTGGGTTGTAAACCATAGTAACAGTTACTTTGAGTTTACATCTATCAAAGAACTATCTAGCTTCAAGATTATTCAACTCTCCATGATCAACTGTAATTTTCTCAACACATCCATATTTACAAATTACACCATCTAGCATTAATCTATAAACTCTTTCAGTAAACTTTGGATGTAAAGCTTGTCCTTCCACTTGGTTGGACAAATCTTCTCATTCAAGAGAGAAATACTATATCTATCATATCTCAACTGGCATGATAATTAGATCCACTACCCACTTGTAATACATTGCAAGTGTATATGTAAAGTGCGAACAATCTCGAGCCTTGATCTCTATAACACACAAGAAACCAAAAGATGCTCGAAAGTAATAATTTACGGATCGAACCTACAGAGATGCAAGTAAAGATCATCCAAAAGTAGTAAACATGTGATAAAAGTGATTCTTTATGATTATCTTTTATTCTCACAGACAAAAATCAGTCCGGGTAGAGATCAAACTCCTGTCTATCCAACAAGATAGAGTTGATAATCTTGACAAATAACATAATAGGTACTAAATAGTTCAGGGACCTCAAGAAAAAAATAAAAAACAAAGTTAAAGAGCCACGGATGAAAATATCTCAACGGAGAAGTACTCCTGAAGTGCTACTAAGTAGCTTCTAACATCATAAACGTTAAGTATCTTCACGCTAAGTTATCTCTGCTACTGCTGTTCTCGGAAACTCTGACGAAGAAGACTCTTGTACCGCCGAAGTACGAAGTTCAACTTCGTCTTAAGTGTTTTCACCAGAAGAACAACTTCCTCCAAGGTCAACTTCGTCCTAAAACTCCTTTATAGCAAACTAACTTCGTAGATGCGGGTTTGTTCTCAGGTCTCGGTTCAAACTCCCTACTCTGATTTCAGTTGTGAATTCGATCAGAGATACTGACAACTTTCAAAGCTTGAGCGTTAACCTTAGATGCTAGAAGGACAAAGCTTTTTCTACAAGCTACAGAAGATGTCACGGCTGATCGATTATGCTTCATACTAACAGATCGATCATTTGAAGGGAGTGTTACTATTGATTAGGAGAGAGTTGAGGATGCCATGGCTGTTCTAACGAGATAGAGACGAGGAAGAGTGACTGTAGGTGACTCTTGAGAAAGGTTTCAAGGTTGAAACCTTTTGGCTATGATCAGATGTGAGGTGTTTGCGTCTAGTGCTCTTGAAGATGGACGTAAGAGTTTTTCTAACGAACTCTAACACTCGATAGAGATAGTCTTGGTTACGTACTCTCTAAAACTTTGTAGGATGGTAGATTGCACTCACATGGTTCACTTTGTAAAGTCTTTATCCTCTATGACAAACATATTGCAAACTATAAGCCAAGTGCGAAACTATCATGAAACATGTAAGCTTTGACACCCTATGGGTTTCACTAAGCTATATCTCCACCTCTGAAAATCGAATAAGCAGGAAACTTTGACCCACATTAGAAAACATCCAATGAGCACACTCACACAAGATTGGGATCAAATTCACCCACAGAAATAATGAAAATGCTCCAGAACTCTCAACTCTGTCACAATTTACTCACAATTTCTACACCAAAACTTCAATTGGCCGTCTCTTGACCTTCACATGTCCAAATCAGTCAAAAATTGAGACCATTGTCACCACCTCGATCAGATCTCTCCACACTTATCCTGATCTCACTCAGATCAACTAAGCAGCAACTTCTATGTTTGATTGAACACTCATTCACTCTTAACTCAGATCTGATGACCTTTTAGTCAATAGTTATCAACTCGTTGAGAGCTTTCCAACCCCACTTCAATCTCCCTCAGATCAAATCTATAACGACATCTATGATACTTGAGTAGGTACACTCAGAAATTGATTACTAAAACTTCAATCGGACATATCTCCATCATCTTGACCTCAAATCGGCAGATTTTTTATTTAAGAATGCAAGCTAACGAGAAGAGCTTTCCAGTGATATCTTTAACTCGTCGAGACTAGTAGCAACCATGAGGTTGATTTCAGCCTTAGGCAATCATTTTGGATTTTTAACTAAATTTAACCTATCAATGAGAAACTAAAGATTTTTGTTTCTATCTTCCAGTGCCATCTTCGACCATAGTAAATATTTTGAGCTCATATAAGTCATTTACAACTATAAAATACTTGTCTGCATAAATGAAGACTTTAACAATGAAGTCTACCTACTTGGCGTAACTTAGCTAAACTACTAGTTACAAGGAACGCCAACGTTGGCTATTTACATAATACACTAACAGACAATGAAACGTATACATGTATGTACACGTGCATACACTGAAGTTCCCTAACATGTGTCTGGTTGTCTTTTGCATGACACACACGTGTATAACAAAGCACGTCAGAAACACCACCGTAATCACTTATTTAGCATGACACCACATGATCAAAATGTATGCACGAAAATAATCGTTTCATCAAACTTGTACTTAGTAAACCCATGTACGACATGATATCGTAGATATGGCACCATCATGTTTGTTTTAGTTAGACATTGTGTTATCTTTGTAAGACGAAGAGCATTGATGAGGCTAGAGAGTGAAGATGGAGGCTATCCCGCAAAGAGATGCTACGTGATAGCTAGTTCAAGACTGGGGCTTCTTTGTAGAGGGAGCAGCCACCGGCAATGGGTGGAAGATGGAGATGTATCTAGATAGTGAGCGAAGGGCCTTAGCTCGAGTTTACAAGTCCGTCTTCTTCAATGGAAGAAGACTTACATACACGTCGGGAGGTTGAGTTCTTAGAGCGAATGCTCAAGAGAGAGAGAGTTGACTGGGGAGCATGTGTTCACCTCTATGTCAAAGACTTGGTACATCTGTTGGGTACCAAGGCCGCTGGACACATCACGACATTCTTGAGATATCTTTACTTCACAGTTGGGGAGATATCAGAGGAGGAGCCCGTCTTTGTTGTCCAATGTCAATCGCATTTGATGTCTTTGAGAGTAGTCAGAGCAATCTTTGAGGTTGGGAGAGATAGTGGATCTGAGCTTGGAGATATACCAAGGGGTGTGAGATGGAGAAGTCATCTCGTCTCGTCGTATCCCTAGGTGAGGAGAGTGATGAGTCATCACTTGGCACTTCCAAGAGAAGTAGCAGGCTTAGAGAGAGGGGCTAGTCCTCTCAGAAGAGGTTACGACAGCAAGAGGTCCTTTCATATGATAAGTCAAATCTAGTGGAGACAACCCACTTGAGTCAACTCCTCCTTCAGCATAGTGGGTTAGATTTAAAGAGCACCTAATGTTAGACGTAGAGGGTGTGCTTACAGAGTTACATGAAGTTGTTGTTGCTGAGGGATATGTCATAGCACTGTTATTAGATTGCGTCCTTTACATCATCTGCGGATACGTTATCAAGATTCAGCAGAGCACATCGAGGAGTTATGACATACTCGGAACATACGACAACTGACATCCGAGTCGATCATGACTTAGTAGTTTCTCAAGAGAGACAAGAGATCCAGAGGTAGGAGAGAGAGAGAGCGCCTTTGCTTGCAGATAGAGAGTTCAGCTCCAATCACGGGAGTCTCATCTCTTGGCTCAAGAGAACAATCTCCTTCAGGTAGAGCAGTTATGCATGGAGAAGGATGCTGGAACGGATGAGTATATTAGACGTCTTATCTCAGAGGTAAAGGCACAAGAGGAGCATGTCTAGAGTGCTAGATCAGCCATCATTCTGCCGTCTACAAGAGTTGCTTATCTCAAGAGGGTGAAGTGCTTCGAGACATGGGTGAGCACTATGGAGCAGCCTACATAGTTGCAGATCCAAGATGCTTTACAACTAGGGACTGATTGGGTATATGCCCTGCTGGAGGATATTACCACACACTATGTTCAGACTTGGAGACGAGATTAGAGGGAGAGCCCGTCAGGGTTTATATATTCTATTGGAGGACTTGACACCACCGCAGGTACAGCCGGAGGATATGGACGTTGAGTCATCTGCTATGCTATCTACAACCCTTCAGAGATAGAGCCATTAAGTAGATTGACAGTGGAGCATTCTACCTCCATTGGTGTCGAAAGAGTGGTTCAAGGAAATAATGAGCCCATTGCAGAACTAGTAAGCAATTAGTCTTTTTTCAAGTTCTCCGTAAAAGACCTTGCGTTGTATGTAGTTTTTTTACAGCTTAATAGTCGTAGAAAATTAAAAGTTAATCAATGATTTGATACGTTGTTAGTTTCAGGTCATACGTTGACCTGCCAATTACATCCGATCCATCATCCCGGCCACGACATGTCTCAAATCTTTTGAGTCTGTAAGAGTATATAAAATTTGCTTGTGAATTTTCAAGATGAACATAGATCGGACGCGTGGGACGCGTGTGCCATCTTCCAGTTACAATGAACGACGAAAAGTGAAGGTGTACAGTTATATAGTGTGATGTAGAAAGTGAAGGTCTACAGTTATAGTTTGCTGTAGCAATTGTGTACTGTACTATAGTCTCTGACTGAGCCCTCTCTCCAAGAGGATTCGACACCACGCCACCCCGGCTGCGGGCGGATGGGGCTGCCAACAAGCAAGAATTCAACTGTATCTTCATTGTTATTTAGACTTTCGACTCCAGATTTTGTGTGGATGATGTCTGTAGATTTAGTGTGGATGATTTCTGTAGATAAATGTTCTTGCCTGAAACCTGTAGCCAAAATGGAGTTTGGACGCGGTTATTGTCGCATCTCAAAAATGGTGCAAAGGCGCAAAGGCGAAGATGAAGAAGAAGGGTCAAGGTTGACTGAGTTGCCTCTGCCATGGTGTTGTCGGCACGGCAGATAAAGGCAGTACTAGCTCTGGGAGAATGAAACGGAATAAACAGTCAGACAGGTGAGAAAAGCCTCCCACCGTGGGATACAAAGAGACAGAACCAGATGGAACGCTGCTTCACGCCGAATAATTTCCACGGTAAACGTCGGGAAAAGGGGCAGAAAAGCATTGCCTCGCTGCGACATGCACAGGAATAGCACGACGTCAATTGACAGAACGTTCCTCCGTATGCATTGCAGACGATTGCTGTCGAGTCCCCTTCACTGCAGGAGGGCACCGTCCGTACGCATCGTAGTAAACGTCAGCACTTCCGCACATCCGGCAACTTCCATCATGCTAGAGCTGCAACCCTCGCTCTCCAGAATGCTGTAAAAAGCAGTAAAAGGTACCGAAACCTCGTACTAAATCTACCCTGCAGCATCCGCTTTCATGCCAAAAACACAAAATTATCGCACGAGAGCTTAGATTCGGATATACGTTTCTTTCATGATGGTCCTAAAAGTTACACCGGATATGCTTGGCTCAAAGTCGCGATCCTAAAAGGACTACAGTCGGGGTAACAGTTCATAGCTTATCTCGTGGACGTGGAAGAGTCTAAAGAAACCAGATCTACGTAACTAACGGATCTTGCCGAGTATTCGCGGACGAGAGATGAGAAATCGGAATGTGGATCATCCAAAAGAGACGATGGAGAGCCGTATTCCTTTACTCTGCCTGCAAGTATTCGATCACAAGTTCACATATCAGACTCTGACTGAGCAGAACAGATTGGAGTATTTCTTAAGAGACGTGTAAATTTCTTCCCAAAGAGATTGACCAAGAATAGATGATGGTACCTGCATCGAGGACGAGGACCTTGTCGGCGTCCATAACAGTGGGTATTCTGTGAGCAATGCTGATGACAGTGGAGTTTTCAAATTCCTTTCTGATGATCCTCTGCATCACTGCATCCGTTTGTGAGTCCACGGAAGCTGTAGCCTCATCCAGCACGAGAATTCTGCTGCGCTTGAGGAGGACTCGACCGAGGCAAAATAGCTGTCTCTGGCCCAAGCTCCAGTTCTCTCCATTCTCCAGAACTGCCAAAATCGAGCGGTCATCTTGTCAGTGTTCATATAATCAAACATTTCTTTTTCACGGTTCGACTGTTCAGGAAACTTATAGCTGGAAGTTGGACTCGAACTTGAGCTTCTTTCTGTATACTACACTACTCAAGCAGGTGAGACTCCAATTTGAGAATCAGATAAGCAGGCAAAGCTGCGAGTATATTCAGTATTCAATTAAGTAGAAAACGACTGCAACGAAATCTTCTATCCTACGATAGAATGATCGCACACTGTAAGTTTCTACTCTGACAGCATCCCCGATTTAAAGGACTAGAGAACGAAGAGCGGAAAAAGACGAAAAGGACGTACCAGGAGAATCCAGCTTGACAGGAAGGTGACGCACGACCTCACCCAACTGGCATTTCTCCAAGGCCTAAACGAAACCATCACAGAGTTAGCTTAGAAAAGAGTCCACATGTGAACTTGTCTGATCTTGGCAGCTGTGGAATGATTTGCAAAAGGGCAAGAATGTGAAAATTCAACTTACTTCCCAAATCTCCTCATCTGAGTGCTGTTGAAGAGGATCCAAATTGCTCCGGACAGTACCGTCGAACAACGTTGGATCCTGTGGGATGATGCTCAATCTCGCGCGCAAGTCGTTCAGACCGAGAGTACTGATGTCTATGTTGTCTATGATGGTCCGACCTTCAGCAGCTTCAACTATTCTGAATAAAGCCAAAATGAGAGTAGACTTTCCGCTTCCAGTTCTGCCCACGACTCCAACTTTGTGACCACCTTCGATACAGATACTGATGCCTTTCAGCACCAGGGGTGTTTGAGGTCGATACCGCAGCTGAAATAAGTATGAACCGAAGTTCTGTCAATGGCATGGAACTTCCACGTTCGGGAACTCAACTCCCGTGTTACGTAAGCTCACTCAAAAATTTTCATCACCTCAAGCGTCAACAACGTACCCCTAACGTTGCTTCAACGAAAAGGGAATGTAAATCCAGCGCAGCAATCAGAAATCTAAGGAGAAGCTTTTAAAACAAGCTTCTCCTTAGATTTCTGATTGCTGCGCTGGATGCGCTGAATTCGAGTCTTGACGTTGCACAATCTGACGACAATGTACCTTCAGGCTGTTCATGACGATTGTGCCTTTAAAAGGCCACTCCGAGGCTGGCTTGGTCTCCTCAATTTCTAGTTCTGCTTCGCTAGGTAACTTCGTGTACTGGCCAATACGTTCGATAGAAACCATTTTGTTCTCCAAGTTGCAATACATCCAAGCAGCAACGAAGAGCGATCCATTGAGGTTCATCCCATAAGTCAAGGATAATCCCACCAGTTCTGCATTCATAATTGTGACCGGAAATTAAAGGTTTGACGAGTAGACACTAACCCAAAAACATAGAACTGACTGACATGCAAAAACATAGAACTGACTGACATGCATCACGCCATTCTAAACTTTACTGCAAAACCTGTTCACACTACATTTAAGCAAAGGAAACCTGACAAACAACCACGATATCTGAGCTGAAGTGTTGCGGCTCACCAGGCTTGATGAAGCCTAACGGAAGAGTTACTAGGATCAAGCTTGAAACACAGAGGATGAGTACCCCAATCAGTTCCATTCTTAGGCCAACCCACTCAGTTGCTGCTTGAGTGTGGAAATCCATCCGTAAGTTCGAATCGATGCGATCCACATTCAACTGAATGAACCTGGTCTGCTGTCCGAAACAGCGAATGGTAACAAATCCTGAAACACTTTCTGAAAAGTGATGAATAATCGGTGCCTTGGTCAGGGCGTCCACCCTTGTCAGCTCCCTTGATGTGGCGAAGTAGAACGTCTGCACAAAAGTTTCTTAGCTATGATGGTGTGATCATAGATGTTACAGAAGTCATCATCTCTTCAAGACTGACAAACAGCTAATCCAGAGACAACCATACGAGACTTGCGTTTACTGTTACTGCAAATTCAGGCTTTCAGCTCCAGAATACCGATGAAGGTCTACGTACACTAACCTTGTTATTATCTAAAATTCACTTAGACCACACACAACTTCACCCGGTCCGTTAGATATCAATATTACCTGATATCGATAGTAAATGTAGGCCACCGGTATCAGCAAGAAGCATATTTGCCAGGTGATTTGAACGGTGACGAAGAGCACACCGAGGAGTTGAGAGCCAATGGCAAGAACTGCTCCACTAAACATAGGTATCATGACATCCGTTGCAGCCTGATCGGTTGAAAACTGTGGCAAAAATTAACGAGATAAAGGGCGCAAGTTACTACATACACTAGACGATGATGCACGGTTTCACATGCCTCTCCCACTAGTATCCCCCAGTACGAAGCCTGAACTCGGAACGAATGAGGTCAGAATGAAGATGAACACCAGTCTGACGAAAACAATTCAAGCTGGCTAGCAACATCCAAGGAGGACTTACTCTGGTCAAAATCCTTCCGGTCGGCGTTGTGTCGAAGAAGGCCATGGAGGCGCGGAACATGCACCGCAGCATGCCGAGATAGAAACTTTGAGCCGTCGTCAGGCCCATGAAGGCCACAAGTAACGTCCTAAACAGGACAAATATACCACAAGACAGTGCTAGTATCGCATATACGGATATGAATCTCCTGGCTTCGCTGACATCAAGTTCCTCGGACGAAGCTCCATAGGCAACCCAATAGTCACCTCCTATCTGGAGCGCTTGCCAGATGACTTGTACAATTAGGAGTAGTATCAATAGCAGACCACCATAAGACCTTGTAAAATACAACCAGTAAACCTTTGCTCCTACTCTTCCCGTTTCCCTTTCTTCCTCTTGTATCAGACGACCCGAACCCTCGGGCTTGACAGTCTTGACTTCTTGCTGCGAGTACTTTCTTGAGAAATGTCTTTCCAAGGTATGTTTTTCCATAGTACCTGGGAGTTCATACGCTTCTCGTGGACAAGGAGACCCAACCATAGGAGGTGGTGGAAGGTAAAAATCTTTATCGCCTTCATCATCAGCGAGTGGAGATGTAGGGTGTTCTTCTCTGTTGAGTTGCGCCTTATCGTGGAATTCCTCAGATACAATTTCGTGTGCTGTCACTTTATCTATCGCTTCATTACTGGCATCGACCAATGCTTCGAAGTCAGTTTCCTCAGTAAGAAGATCGTCGTACTTGCCTGATTGGACAATTCTTCCATCTCTCATGACCTATTGGCATCCACAGTATGAAATGAAATACACGCAGATTATCAGGGCTTTTGTACACATGTTTACCACGAACTACTGAAAAACGTTCCAGTTCAGCATTAATGGAACAGACCGTTTGTGTTCCAAACTATTCTCACCAGTATTTTATCAGCGACTGGCAAGAACTCCACTTGGTGAGTGACCAAAATCACTGTCTTTCCATGCAGCGCTCCCACAATACACTCCTACAATAAGAGGGAGTTCTCAAATTCACTTCCTTCAACGCAGGGCAAGCAAAAAGGGTGAAACACCAAAGCACTGAAGATGGAAAAGTGCTTCAGCAAGAAAAGATAATTCCCCAACAACCTTGAAAGATATACTGAAGTAGTCCTACTCGACTTCCAACCTAGATGTTTTACTATTTGACTGAGGAAGCCGGAGTACCCGAAACAACTCGGAGCCGGTGTGAGCATCGACTGCACTGAAAACGTCGTCGAGCAGGTAAATATCACAATCCTGATACACAGCACGAGCCAACTGAATGCGCTGCTTCTGTCCTCCGCTAAGATTTACACCTCGTTCTCCGATCTCTGTTTGATCGCCAAATTCCATCTGAGCCAAATCTGTCGTCAAGGCACATTTCCTGATAACCCTCTGATAGAAGGCTTTGTTCATTGCTCGTCCAAATAGGATGTTCTCCTCAATGGTCCCATTTTGGATCCAAGCTTGCTGGGCTACATAAGCCGTGCTCCCGCTCAGTTCCACCTGCTCAAGATTCACAACAAACGCTTCATAACCATTCTTACCAACAAAGCAAGATATGCACACTTTACAACCTGACTGATGAGTAGCCTAACTCTAGATACCCATTGCAAAAATGAGTGGAGTGCCGTAACTCTACAACCTCAAGCAAAACAGTCTACATAAGCACGCAAAGAGAAACTCTTTAAAAGCGTTATCTATGTCACAAAGGTTTGGGTGAACAGAATGCTGAGAGGATTAAGATAAAGTTTACTCAGTGGAAGCTCAACGTATCTAGCATCTTCAAGTACTTCATACCAATCATACAAGCAAAATCCAATCAGGTCCCAAGATAGAGAGTGTAAGGGAATCGAAGTTTGTCTCGTACCGTGCCAGACAATTTAGGCATTTCTCCCATCAGCGCGCTCAGTAGTGACGTCTTCCCAGCTCCCACCTTGCCGACCACAGCTACGAGAGAACCCGGCTCCACACGCAAGTCAATATCTTGTAAATTCGGTGTCTCGAGATCATCACTCCATTTAAAAGACCCTCCTTCAACGCTAATGGCCACGTCCTTAGAGCGAGGAACTCTCTCAATAGAGTTCGCCTTCAGTTCATCACTCCACATGAATCTCTCGAGACGTCCAAGGGAAATAGAAGCTTGTGAAAGGGAAATGAGAGTATTAGGGAAAACTCTCATAGGCTCTTGCAGTATGCGGACTGTGGCGATCGTTGTAAAGGCTGTACTGGCTGTCAGGCTTCCTCCCAGCATAACCAAGGATGAGAATATGGCTACACAAGCAGCTAAGGGTGTGAGCCAAAGAGTAAAAATGTTGAAAGCTGTGGTGTACATGTACCCTGATACTGCACGGTACTCCGCCTGACGGGCATTCTCGACGTTGGTCTGGAACTTTTTGTCCCAAGCTTGAAGCTTAATGATTTTCATATTATTGAGAGCCTCGACGGTACCTCTCATTCTCCAATCTCTTCCCTTCATGACGTTTCGCTGGAATGTTTCCATCTTCTTGGCTGCCCACAGGGTTGTAGCTGTGGTGAAACACATCACTGCAAGCCCTGCCACCGCAGAGACACCCACAACGTAGAAGAGGATACATAAAGCCACAGTTACTTGGCCTGGTACTATCCATACATTGTGAAGCTGGATTAGCACATCGTTCATCTGCTGAACGTCGACCGACATGTAATTTACGATCTGTCCCACCCCGTGGGACTGCCGAGCATAGCTGGAGATTCGGAGACCTTTGCGATACACGGCTGATATGAGCGACGATCTAACCTTCATACCCAGTCTAGCACACTGAAAATTGTACTGGTGCGATGCGGTGACCTCGATGGATTTGGCTAGAAACAAACTCAGCACTAGCACGTATCCTTCGTACTTGAACGCCTCATTTCCGGACGTGACCTCAACAAAACTCTGTATCAAAACAGGACCGATAAACATCACGGAAAGCCTCAGGAGAGCTATCAAGCCAACGCGACAAAATGGCTTCCAAAATGTCTTGGCGAGTGTGCGTCTGACAGCATCCGGTTCTTGCTGCTTGGGCCAATTCGCACTGAAATCATCGTACAACTTTGAAGCTCTGTCCTCGGGTACCAAAAGAGGGACATCGTCCTTGACCAGACTTTTACGGTAACCTTTCTCGAGCAATGAGCCCAACCAGAAGAAGGAACCTCTGCTGATGAGCCCAGCTTTGGCATAATCTGTCGTGGGTGCATCTTTCAAAGATTTGTCGAAGTATTCGTAATTTTGGAGGAGGGGCACGTCAAGCGAGTCATCATTCTGCGTGGGTGGAGGGTCTTCGGGCGCGGCGTCATCGTGCCCTTCGAACAGAAACTCGTCAATCGACTCCTCTTGTTGCAGGAGCGGCTCATGGAGCCCATTCATCTTGACATACGGTCCCTGGGCTGGTGATTGCCGCTGCACTCGCCAGTCCGGGACGAAGAATTTCAACTCGTAAAAAGCTGAATTGGTACTTCTCAAATTCGAATGCGCCCGCGTCGGCAAAACTTCTCAACAGACTTGTAAGACCTGCTGCAACTCCAAACGATTTGAACGGTTAGCGTCGTCGCGAGAGGACTTATAGAATTCACAGTATCCAACTCTTCTAGTGGTGGATCGTGGTGATGCGCAACTCTATACTGGGAGTTGAACCACAGAATATCAAAGCGAAGAAGTATAGTAAGCTTTCTTTTTTAGCAGCGCAAGCATATCTTCACCTACTGCTACCTGGAGTAAGATCCTGTCTGTCAAATCCTGAGAGCTTCGTTCTCCCTCTCTCAATTACTCCTTCGTATCTTTACAATTTAGACGACAAACAGGATTCATTCTAGCATCGGGCTGACGTCGAATATCAGTTCACCACTCGTGCACCGATCTGCTGAACGAGTCCACGTATACGAAGTCCAAGTATTCTGCTAGCTTGCAAGGCGACAAGTCTACCTTCGACTAACAGCTGAAATTTAACTAGAGGCAAGAAGCAATCCACGCGAGTGCACTCCACTGCTTCCGTGATCCTCTACCTGCGAATGTAGAGATTAGAAGCCCGATATATCACTTCAAGTCCTTGACCTACCAGAAACGACCTTCGTGGTCAAACGGCACTGCTTTACTCTGAAACTGGATCATTCCAATTTTAGCTCATTTTGAGGTACACTCTTCGCCCTCTCTACGTAGTGAAGGCTCGTAGTTGTTGGCTGTACACGTTGACGAGGCTCTAACCATTGCTCGACGAACTGTGCTGCGCTCAGGGAGAATTTGACGATGTCAAATACGGGTGGCTAGGAAGAAAGGAGGCAGCTGATGCAGTGGATGCTAGCCGAATGAGAAACAGGATGGATGATAAAGAAGGCTCGGTGCTCAGTTATCATTCCAATCACAGCTAACGGCTGTCACAACTCTGTCATGGATCTGTTAGTCATGACAGCTCGGAAGTCACTTCATATGACGAGAAAACGTCGTGTCATGCGTCAGTCAGAGACCAAATTCGGGAAGATAATTGGTTCATATGAACCTTGCCGTTCTTCGCAGAGCTCGGGCCGGGCGTATATTCTCAATAAGCTTTCTCTATATTGAACTGCAGGCGGCCTATTTAACCACGCAAACTTTGCACGCGTTTCTCTCACCAAGTTCTCCCGGACGAGTTCAGAGATACATAAACATGAGCTGAAAGAGGGAGGTCCTACACCATACACTCACCGTCATAATAACAAAGAGCATACCAGAAGCATTTATCTTCCCAACGACTTCCACGACCGGGAATGCGCTGGAGAAAGAATTTAAAGGCATCAAATTACTTCAAACCGCGAGTTCTCGGTCTGTAAAGTTGCGGAATCTCAACCTTCAGCTGTACTTATGCTTGAATTCCTCTTGAGTAACAAACGACGCCAGCGTGGGGCTCGTAAACTTCGCCAGTTCCTGAGGGCAAAACCCACCAACAGATGGAACTACTCACTAGCGAGGTGCACTAGAGGCTCGGGGGAAGAAACTCACCGACAACAGATAGGACTGCGGTTCTGCGGCATTGCCGCTGCTCCGTCCACTAAAACGTGAGGGACGTAAGAGTTTGGCCAAGGACCCTAGCCTCAGGAGTCAGGCAGCAATCTTCCAGCGCAGTCTACACTCACTGAAATGAACCACTCCCCGCGAAATTTGATCTTCTTATTATCCATTCCGAATTTTCCCGACTGTTTATTACCCATTCAGATACTGAGGAATCTCGCTCCGTCGTCCGCCTACCTGCCCCTGGATGTTTAACCAGTATCGTCAGCATTGAGTACTATACTACCGTAGTTTCATGGACAGTTCACTTACAATAGAGGACTCTCGCTGCAGGTCTGGTTATGCTACTGTTTACGAGATTCTTTGTTAGTGTAGAATCACTGTAGATTCTGCCTCGTCTGCCTGACTGCTGTGTATCTGCACGTGATCTCCCTCTCTTCCACATCCCCCCACAGCACGGTGACCTACGGTAATCACCATTTATAGGTTCCGTAGACTTTGGGCAATGGACCATTTAGGGCCATTTCCCATGGACATCATCAAGAATCATCCTCCCGAGAGCCACTTCCCTGCTCCCCTGCTTCCTGTAGAGTCTGCTTCCGTAAAAAGACGTTTCTATTCTGACACATCCTTCCACGTACGTCCATGCGCAGAAAGTTGCTTTATCAGTCGTCCGGTACGATATCAGTCATCGGTATTTGATCGGCTCCTCTTGGTCATACGTGGAGTGAGTGGTCATGCGAAGGGCATTAGACAAGTCATTTCAGCAAGCGATCCATGTCAGCTGACATATCAGCCAAGGAATCTGACGTGTATCTCTGGAACTGGTCTTTCCAAATGCATGGTTTCTTGTTTCCCTTCGTTCGTTGTAGTCCAGAGACAGGAGGTAGAGAGTTTGAAGCACGGCGAGGGTGTCGTGCAATTGTCTTAGTTACTTTCGGAAATCGGAGCAGTAGCGGTTCAGCTGAAAGCTCACTTAGTGAACTGGTTTGCTTCGTTTGGTTCACTTTGTTTTCTCCTAGGGGGATTGCCTGTTCGTAGACCAAGTGGATTAGGTTCTTAGCTAGCGGATGAACGCTCCGAAGCTGGACGCGTGGCGATCAGGTACGCTCTTCGAAAGTAGCTGTAGCTGCCTGGAGGTCCTTCCGAAGCGTTTCGCTCACAAACGTAGTGACGGAAGTCCGGACTTGTTGGTCCGCCAGTCGGCCTCGTACACAGTCGAATTCCTACGTCTCTCTTCTGTCACGTGCGCAGAACTGCGAGAGCTCTCTGAATCCTTCATGACCTCATGAGCGGTCCTATTGACAGAAAGGAAAGGAAAGGAACAGTCCACTGCGTGGTCGCGCAAGAGCGAGCATTCCTTCACTTTCCAGGCTGGACTTTACGTCAAAAGTAACACCGTGACGGAAGCGTCTATATGATGGGCATGTGACGTACTCTCGCCACAAGAGTTGACGCATAATTTGTAGGAAGCCTAAGGAAGGAGACTGAACAACACCTTCGCATAATGCTAGCCTCTATTCGGCGCCCGTGGACCACCTCGTCATCTGTTTGTTCATGAATGCGGAAAAAGTGACAAAAACTCCATTCTTCCGTCCAGCGGAAACCACACAGGTCCCTGCACGAGGTACGCGCGGTTTGCAGCGACCTCGGTCGGGGCGAAAGTCCTGTCCCTGCACAAGTGCTCAGACGTCCGACGGTTCCACTGTGGACCATCCGGTGAAGCGTTAATGGTGTACAGACTTGACACTGTTCTGTAGTCACAACCAGCTCATGCAAGTGACCGATTCGAATTTAAATCCTTAGGACGAAATGGACTCCTGCCCAAAGTTTGTTACTGCTAGCCATCTGCCGTACGATGAAGGGTAAAGCACACTTCGCGTTACTACAGTAAAACCTCGTTATAATTACACTATTTGTTATCAAATGTTTTTATTATACTTTTTTCTGCCTAAATACATATAACCACGTATACACGAGAATATATAGAATTTGTGATATATTCATACATGCAGTCACCTCATACTCAGGTGGGGAAACGAAGGTAACTACAGAAATTCACTCGCCATTCCCTTAACGTTCAATGAGACCACGTTAATTGACCTTGTTCAATTTAGCAGCCAGTCGTGCAGGTCAATCCTCGGTCCTATGGTTGAAGGAGTCGCAAGCGTAACACCGAGGTGAAGTCCTGCGTATTCCAACTGTAAGTGTAGAATAATGTCGTCGCTGGTGGGGACCTGAGCAGTGAGGAAAAAGGATCTCTCAGTGAGAGTGACAGCAAGCAATTCAAATCCTGCGTCCTCTTTGATAAGTTTCTTGTGCAATACAGTACCCACAGGTTCTAGGATGTACTGCACAAGATTGTATATTAGCTCGTCGGCCCTATGCACGATGACAGTCACTATCTGGAGCCCTTCCGGTTTGGCAGCGTTCAAGAATGGACCAAACGCGTTGACAGCTGCGAACGTTTCACCCAGTTGTATGGAGGCTTCCTCTATGAGTCGGCGTTGCGTCTTCTTGGAGTCAGGTACTTCTACCACCACGAGGTGAAGGGCGTTGGGGAGCTCTTCGAGATAAGCTATGGGGACACCTGAAGATGCACTAAAGTCTTGTATCCACCGTCTTGCAGCCGATTCACTGAGCTTGTCCTCGATTGAGGACGATTCTGCTAGAGAAGGTTTCTTGCAGTACCTTTTTCCTGATGTCGTCCGGGATGTTGACCTTGACAGGTCTCCGAAGGATAGGTACTCCGTGACAATTGTTGGAGGTTTCTGCCGGTAGCTCTTCAGCAGCATGAATGTGGTAGTAAGGTCTACCCATGTGATTCTCCTTCCAGTTCCCCATTTTCGGGAGTGTAGCACATCTCTTTCCAGTTATGTGTACCATATTTACGTGCAAGGTCTCTGGTCTGGAGGCTGTTAAGGCAGTTCGATTCTGCCTCAGAGAACAATATGATGCCCTTTTGCCTAGGATTGCACTGTCTCGTGGGCACACTTCATATTTCAGGTCAAGTTACAGCAGCTGCGATAGTAGTCGATAGTGTACGTGTTGACGGAATCTGTTCTGGTTGTTGATGTGTGCTGTTGGCGTTCGACGTTGTAGGTGCGGAGGAACGGACAGGAGATCCTGAACCAGAGATAGAACGTTTTATCTACCACTGTGTAGTGATGGATGCTGGAGTCAGCTCGTTAGAGTCGTGGTTAGCTTTCCAGTGTCAGTGGAGAGCTATTGGAGATGTAAAGATTCTCAGAACTTGTAGGGGAAGGAAATTCGACAACATTTGTCAGTTGTTGCAAACTAAAACTAGTGGAAACATCGTGTTAGGAGATCCCGTGCTAGTAAAAAGCTGTTCCCGCCCGAAGTTAGAATTTCCCGCTTGTGCAAACACTCTCGCCCTCACTGCTCTCTCCTCTCACCAGAAAGCACGGAGCTCACATCGTTCCCGCGGTTTGGTAACTTGTCCAGACGGCCAAAGTTGAGAGTCAAGGCACGAAGAGAAAGAGAACTTGCCTCGGTTACCTAAAATGGTCCTTGAAGAAGTTGGTCTTGGATGACTCCTACGACAAACTGAAGTCCGTCTTCTTCCTGAAATATAGTATGATGTTGACCTATTTCACGATGTTAGTACCAACTGGACTCGTATGTATCACACGTTCCCAGGTCTTTCACCTTTGCAAGACTCCTACCATTTGACAGGAGTGAGTCTAACATCGTAGACAAACCTCTGTTTAGATTACTTCGGCCCTGACAACTTAGACTATGGAACAAGCAATCCGTGTATGAATCTTCGACGTCTAAACACTAAAACATCGTCAAAAAACTAGCACTCCAGACTAGTTATACACTTGTCTCAATGCTGTGAACTCCAGGACTCTAGGGTTGGCGTTTCCTCAAAGGACATGAGATCCTCTCTGGCCTGGTCCGAGGGTTAGCAACAGTAGGGTCTTGGGGTTGGCACGCAATGAGCGAAATAGGGTCTATTGTAATAAAATTTTCTGTTGTATTACACAACTGGAACTATTTTAAATTGTATTTACATGTAAGGAAAAACTTGATGGGTCTCTCTTACATATCTCGAGGTTGTCTGTTCCTTTACTCCAGTCCTACTATACGTCGTTTATGTTACTTCCTCGTCAGAATGTAAAGTTTCAGACCGATGTCGATGGCTCTATGAATAGAGCGAACAAAAGCTTTAGGTCCTCAAGCTGGCCGAAGATAGAGAAATTTATTATAGAGAATAAATACTTGTCAAAATGATTGTCCGGACGATCATGGAGGTGCCTGACGAGGGTTACGATGGACGGTTATTATTAACAGACCGAAGATTCAGACGGACAGGCATACTGCGAAGTCAGTGCACACGAAGCTTCCAAAGGCGCATCGAGCTACAGAGAAGTGTTTACTGGTTTCTGCAGGGTTGGCCTCATTCGCTATGGGGCTTTCTGCGGCCGAGCGCTGCTGTCCTTGTACTGGCGGACTCGCTCATCCCTGCGGGGGGACTCTATGAGGGCGCAACTTTACCTAGAGAGGAACTCAAATATGCCAAGAGTGAGAAGCTTTTTACTTGTACAGTCCTTTTTGGTTCACGACAGTGCTTCAAATACTGTGCTGACATGTAGGTTGCCGCATCCGGTACAGCGGGATCTGTATTCTTTTAGCGACGGGAATCTTCTGATCAGCAGCGTGAGTCTTACTACCGTACATAAGCATCGCGTCAGTAATCATAGAGCAGAAGAGAACTTCATGTCAGTAAATGAGGTCTCACTAACCACACAGTAGTAGCTCATGATCACAGGAGTGGAACTCTGGTCGTGTCTTACTTTCGCATATTTTCTTTTCCTTCCGTTTCTTTATGTTTCTTCCGTTTACAAGTGCTCGAGAGTTTACTTAACGTTCGTAAAGTTTCTAAGCGTACTGCCGCCATTTTATGAAAAAATAAATAAAATAACATAAAGTGCTCGACAGTGTAACAACGCTTTAAATTTCTCTCATAAGGAACCATGTGAGAAAATCGAAACGTATTGAGTTCAAGCAGCGTCGACTCGGTCATGCGCTCAGACATGTATGACATTATGCACTCAGAATGATAGTTCCTGTACATTTTGTTGTTGCTTTAGAGTTCGTGTAGAGTTGGAGCGTTTTGTTGTTTGTTCCGTTTGATCCTACCTTTGGGAAGTACAATCATCCGATTCGATTCATATTCTCCCTATCGTGGATGTTTGTGAATACCGCTATGAAGTGACGAGTGCAAGCAGAGGACGAGTCCTCCCGTCGCTGTGAATCGTTTCTCGCCGGACCAGATATGTGTACTAGTACACTGCTGCTTGTTGACCAAATGATACTGTACAGGACAAGTAAGAAAATTTCGTCTGGCTATCTTTACATCGTCCCTGGAATTTTGGGGAACGTACAAGTAGGAAACCTCGGGTACAGATATCCGGGATCCTTGGACTGAGACTGGACCAGGATTCTGGTCCGGGAATGAGCAGGAGCACATGCAGCACCGTACCAGATGTATGCTTCTATCAGACAGTCCTGAAAATTACAGCACAAAATTGTTAGATCCACCTCGAAAACATAAAATTGACTAGAAAAAGGATCAGAATGACAGGCAGACCTCTTTCTGGGAGAAGGTCCACAGACGGACCACTTTTGGAATTATGTCAAGCATGCATGGTCGAAAACACACGACATAAATCACTGATATCACATACGCTCAGTGATCATGAGATGACGTTGTTCGACTGGTGGATACCAAAGTTCGTCTCGTGTTTTCCTTGTACTTACAGCGTACTCTCAGCCTCCCAGCCGCCCAGGGTATGCCATGAGGCCACATGAGGGCAGAAACACTTCGAATTCCCTTCAACAATGCTCGGAACAGTAACTGGAATATGAACGAGAGAACTTTAGGAAATCACCGCCGGAGGTTTCAGGTTCCCTATTCACAATTGTATTATGAAAGTCTGTTTGTGACTTGTGTAAAGTCACAAACAGTCTGAAAGAAAACCCGCAAAATAAAGTCTTCTGGGTCACCAGGAGCACTTGGAGTCATACTCAGGGTTTAACACCAACTTAGATTCACTGAAGAACTTTCTTCTTCAACTCAAGTTGCAACTCCGAACTGTCAGACTGCAAGAAACCTCGTGGGTTTACTTGTCTCTGTTCACAATGTAATTCCAAGCTATCTTGCACTTATGACTGTCTGTAACACCGTCCACAAACTGCAATCTGTCCAAAATTATTCATGTTCCACTCACATTCTCCAAGTACGTGTCACTACCACCTCCAAAACACCTGCTAGACGCCAGACACAGTAGTCTCGGATCATTAATTCACAGAGAACGCTTAGTGCTGAGGTTACTTGTTATCTTTCACAGTGAGTTTTCCTTAAATTTTGTAAACTCTCGCACTATCACTTGCTTTCCTGCAAGTTCACATGAACGCGAAACGCTAGTTACATTCATCGTTCGTGATGTCTTGTGCGGGATATGACTCCTTGTTTCCGTCCTGGTACAAGGAGTGATCGATTCTGTAGACAGCGCTCGGCGTAAAAGTACTTTGGATCTGCCCGTTTTTCCCGGCTTTTCCTTCCGGCTGACAGAGAAATGATCAGAGAAATGATAAGATGAAGATTTCTCGGAGCAAAAGAAAATCTTCTCTTCAGACTCAAAGAATACCACGAGGAAAAAAGGAATATTTTTTCATGCTTTTATATTCATACTCGGGGTTTAATGGAGGCTGATGGTTTTGGAGAAGGGACCAGCTGCTTTGACTGAATTGTCGGCGGGAACCTGTCGGAAACCTGTAAAGTGGCAGATCTTTCGAAGATATTATGTATACTTTATATGTATACCATCTACTCGGCAAATCTTCCATGAAGTGTGAACTTGTTCTGAATGGATGTTTGGGTGGATAAGTCCTTGATGAGAAGATTTCCGACACCAATCAATTATACATTGCATTTGGCAGGTATATCACTGACGCGTATCATTTCAGACTTCAAGATCGGAGCACCAAACTTGCTGAATCTCCCCCCACCGAGAACACCAGGACGCACAAGAGCAAGGGAAGGAGCAGCTCCGCCAAAGTTACCAACATCGACCTCCTGCAGCGCGATAGCAACGAGGGCAAGAAACGCGGCAGGTTCGGCGATGTTCTTCAGGACACGACGACCGATAGGAAAGAAACGCCTACTAGGTTAGCTAGTAGCGCGGGGGAGAGCAGCATCATCATCCTTCCCTGCAGCGCGTTTTCGCTCGATAGTACCGAGGGTGTGAAGAGAAAAAGCACGGCCAACGATAGCAAGAATTCGGCGGGGATGCGCCCCCGACTAAGAGGAACTACACTAGGTCAACGAACAGCGAAGGCTGTTCTAAGTTAGCTAATGGCGAGCGCTGCCTCTACGGGGTTAGCCCCGCGATGCAGGTGGCCCTCGACCAGGCTAACCAGAGGAGTAGATTAAGGAACTGGGACCCGGGTGTTGGGTCTCGGGATTTTCCCCTCAACCTTTAATAAAGTTTTCGCGAGCGTACCGCCGCTCCTGCGCTTAAAAAAATTAAAAATTAAAAATTAAAAAAAAAAAGACACCAAACTTGCTGAACACCCATACCCCGAGTTTCTCCATCATTAAAAGCTTTGACTATCGTTATTTGAACTGATGGACAACAAAAAGTGGTATTGCCAGTCTCGTCATCTTTGCTGCCTATGGTGTCAAGAAAGTGCTGGTCTCATGGATCCCGATTGGAACTTACTTCAGAACTGCTTCAACCGTCTAAGACGAGACTTTACTTTCCCGTTCACTAATTGTTACAATCATTTGTCCACTTGATGAGTTACACTGTATACACTCGAGATCCATGTAGCCATGCAAAAGGGGAACGTCGGTCTGTAACGAGACTTTGAAATGTGAGACATGCACCCTCGTAAAGCACCCGTGCATACATATATGCGCCCTCTTTTCGGGGGCATGCATATTTACCCTCTTCGCTTATATATATTCACCTTCTTCTTGGAGGCATGGATATTCACCTTCATTAATTTCTTACTTAATTTTTCTAACAAAAAGTTAAATAATAAATTAATGACTCTTTGATATTAAAACCATGATCTCGTAGTTTCGGAAGTGAGTCCTCGCACGTTCTACTTATGGGCTATATCTGGATCAGGTTGTAACTCTTGGTTCACTTAATATTTACAAAAATTTTATATTTAATATTAACTTAATATAAATTTTATATACAATATAAATTTATATTGCTTTAACAGAGAGAGAAACAAGAGACAGAGGCAGTAGAACACGTCGTCAAATTGAAAAACGGAAGAAGCTTCGAAAATACTCCCCAAACCCATCCCACCAGAATTGTCACCTCTAAGTATCCTTTCATAGTCCTTTTCTTCAACTATGTTCACTCTCTTCTTCGATTGAAGAGGACAAATATGTTTTCCTTTAAATTTAGGACTAAAATTTCTCTTGTGAAAGGGTCTCATCATAAATTTATAGGTAAACAGAAAACGACATTATTATTTGTCCTAGCGGCTAGCTTTACGATGAGAAATTGGAGTCGCTTTGCGTACCACCTTTTTAGGCCAAGTGATCCTAAAACCGGACCGGACAAAAAGAGCAAAGAGAGCCAAGTGACTGTAGAACCGAACCGACAGGGAAAGAGCATTAAACTAAGTAAAGTTAAGTTAAAAATATGCATGAAAGATAAACTTATGGTCACTTTTGCTTGTTTGTTGTTATCAAGAAAAGATATAAGTGTTAAGGAAAATCCTATACTAAATTTAAAAAATCAAAAAATTATAAATATTAAGTGTTAGCCAGACCTGGAGTCGGGAGAAGACCTGACATAAACAGTAAGGGGAGCGTTGACAGCTACGTTCCCCAAAGTACATATAATGAATGCTGATCACCACCCAATCACTTTTTATTTAAGTTTAATTTTTTTATCTAATTCTTCTCAACAGAAAAGCTAATAATAAATTGAACCCTTGCATCTATGCAAGGAAGTTAGACTACTGAATCTAGCTAAATGCATCCAAAGTACTCTGGTGAACGTAAATCTAAGAGGACAAATGCAATAACAGGGAAAATCTGAGAAAGTGAGTTGGCTCTCTGGTTGGATTGGTTTGATGAGTATCTTTGGAGGCTTTTTCTGCTTTAAGGCGCACTTTCTGTCTCTGTCTCTTTGTTATTTTTTGGTTAAAGATATATATATATATATTATAATTTTATAGTAAGTCGATTTTTAAGCCTAATTTTTTTAAGAGTAGGTGATAAATATACCAAGACGTACTGTCTGATCCAGATATAGCACATGTTTCCGAAACGTAAAAACAAAATCTTACTATCAAAGAGCCATTAATTTATAGTAAATATTAATTTATTATTTGACCATTTCTGATGGAAAACTGAAATAATAAATTAATGAACATGTCACTCTCTCCATCTGAAGATGAGAAAGATAAATAATATGCATTCCTCACGAAGCTAATTAAGTTCGTTCACATTGCGAGTTGTGAACAACTTTGCAGAAAAGAATCGGCAAAAATAATCACGCCCCACACGGAGAAAGAGGAGAAGAAAGAACCAGTCAGGCCTTCGTTCGCTCGTACTCTTCCCCACTTTCACTAGAAACTGCGGCTGAGGTGCATATTATATACCTAGCAATCACCACAACACTCAAAACTCACAAGCAAGAAATAATTCAAAGCAACGAGGGCTCACGGTTTTCCACTCCCGCAGTTAAAGACAATTCTCTTTACATCAAGACCCAACTGCACGTTCTTCACTGGTGTCTCTCGAAAGTAAAAATAACAGAAACGAGTATCTAGGTATTCACAGACAAGTACAAGGCGGAGAACTCTGAACATTATATGCGTCTTAATCATTTCAACCTGACAACATGTTTGGAATCTGACATAAATGATCACAGTATAACACAAGAGTAAAGAGACCACCTTGACTCTCGCACGAGCTTCCACATCCAGCCCCAAGTTTGCTTTCCTCAGGTCTTCCTTTGTTGTAAGATACGTGAGCGGGATGTTTTCAGTCTCAGTTACAGCGATTCTGGGTTCTGCAAAGGTCCTCTGTACGATTTCTGTGACTCGATAATCTCTATCTGTTTCTCAGGCTCGTCACCTGTAAATAAATTAGAATTTCAGTCGAAGGTGAAAACATCTCTCAAGAACAATATAACAATACAAGCATCTCAGCAGCTCTTGGGTGTTCTCACTTTGACAGGAACAAGATCCAGATTTGAATTCCCGCCCCAAGTGTGACTCAACGACAGCTTTGATGATCGTAGAATGGTTCTAGTGTCTCCTCAAAGGATACTTGGAAGTTGGAGGTGACACAAAGTTCACGAGAACCAATAAAGGGTTGAAGATCTTGCAGGACTGTTTTCCAAGGAAGACCTTGATGTATCGCCGCATAAGTTTAGTGACAAGAAAAAACTCACATATGACAGGCAACGACCAGAGTAACCTTGCAGTGATTTCACAGTTTTTCAAATGAATGCAGCGTCCCTCATGTAAGCTTAATTGCAGCACGCGCGAATCCGGGTAGGTAAGAGAGAAATCTGGGCATGAGATGTGAAGATCGGGTGGGAGTCTTTTATTACTGTGCGGGAGAGAATCTTGTCATCCTCTCGTGGCAGTGTGGTGGTGGGAGTTCGAGAATAGGACGATGAGGTCTTGGGGCCTGCGGTCTTAGGGTTCTTGGAGCACTATGATGCGGCGTCCGGTCGCAGACTTAGGGTCAATGCCTTAGAAAAAAAACGTCTTCCTCCGAGGTTTAGGAAATAGCGGGCAGCTCCCTCTCGCACGCCTAGAAGCTCCCGTCGCACGCCTGGTACTTAATTAAGTGCGCATTAGTTTGAAAAACAGTGACATCATCTTAATTAAGTGCGCATTAAATTAAGATCTTCTCCTGAGGTTTAGGAAATAACGGGCAGCTCCCTCTCGCACGCCTTAGAAGCTCCTGTCGCACACCTGACACTTAATTAAGTGCGCATTAGTTTGAGAAACTGTGACATCACTGTAGGGTTCGAACAGAACGTACAGGAAGTATGAGACAACGCCCGCAAGAACACCAAAGCATACTGGGTGACGAGTGAAATGGAAAATAGCTGCTTTGTACATATCGGCGTGATCGTGAAGAGAGTTGGCCAAAACTTTGCAAAACGTTAATTCTACTCTATTAATTGCCTTGTCGTGCAAAACTTTGATTGAGAAGAGTAGCTTCAGGACTATCTGGTTTTGTAAAGAGTAAAAGGTTTTGAGAACAAGAAATTATCCTACGGAACCGGTTTTTCTCACTCATTTATTAGTCTTCCCGGTTTTCTTAACAGGTAACTTTCCGTTTTGTAAAATTTTAACATGCAAAAAGTTCCGGCTAGAGACCCTTTCAACCCGACTTCTCGGAATTGTAGCCGGTTGAGAATACAAAGAATCCCGGTTATCCCCGAGCGCTGCTCTGAACCACATGTGTGACAGACTGCACTGACTTGCTTGATTGCGTACTTGATTCCACCCTCACGCTCCACGTGACAAGACTGTTCCTATACGGTAGTTTTCCTACTTGATGTACTATGGATGACTGATGTATGACAGAAACATTTCCTGCCTACCAACTTGATTCTCCTCCTTATTCTTGTTGGGAACGATGATGGTGCTCATCCTGCAGTGGTTCTACTTCGCCAGGCCGGGACATAATGGAGACTGGACCCTGTCTGACTGTCTACTTGAGAGAGAATGTTGATCTTGCTGGACTACGTTTGGAGAAGTGGAGCCGCAGTCCATTGCGAACGAAAACCTTCTAAGATTTGTCGAACGACCTTCTTACAATCATGTCAGTCTGAGAAAATAATAAAACAGACAAGTGAGAAAAACACCCACTGTGGGATAAAAGACGAAGAACAAGAAAACAAAAGACCAAGAGAAACACTAGCTAGACAGCGGAACCTCATCAAGTAAAGCGGCACGAGCTTGCAGGAGTTGACTCACAAAAGTACCACCTCTCCTAATCGACGAAGAAAGCGATAAATCTCTACTCGATAAAGGCTCGGCTAGCGCCTCTGCAATGCAATACTTCTGTATATATCTAAGGTCTCAGACGCACCTAGGTTTTAGTAGTCGAAATTTGTCACGGTTACTAGGTTCGGTAATAAGAGGGCGCAAGTGCACATACAGAGTTTTCTTTTTCCTCTAATACGAAATTGCAAAAGTTCACGCAAATTAGTCATTTCTAGGAGTACCAAGCGTCTCCCCATGTAATTTGGTACTTTAAAATTTGAACTTGTTTATGAGTGTAAGGTAGTTTGATGACATGGAATTCAAATGCAACACACTTTGATGGTTTTACTATAATAGTACAAACAGTGAGAATCCAAAGAACTGGTGAATGTCGGCTGAGAGAGCCAAAAAGTGATGTCTATATGCTCACAAGTATCAAGAAAAATAATTTAGACAGATTAGTGTTCGTCTACGATTAAACTTCCAAGGTACTTGGAAGAAAAACTGATCACAAACTTCAGCATTAACTACCGGTTCGAAAATCAAGAAAAACTACCATTTTGAAACAAAAGCGAGTATGTGCGCCTGGGGCGTAAGAGAAATTTCTCTCGTTCCTTGAGCTGGATTCTTGTCTCAGAGGTAGTAGCAGGCACGGCTCCATCGAAACCAGACAGCGAATCATGGTAGAGCTTTGAATAACATCTTACTTATCATTGTCCAGGTTCCAGTTGCGTCGGGATATCTGAAGATTGCACAGTAACGCCACATCAAAGACATTACACGGTTGTATTGGCTAAACTTTACCCTCTGTCAAAGAGAATAGGTAAAACACGAGCAGGTGTGGGAGAAATCCCACCTTGGCACCGAAGTGGAAGAGAATCTAACAAGCTTTAATCATCTCCTAACTCTACAGCCACTCGTTCAAAGCTCTGCCAGTTCTTGGACTTCTGGACCGAATATCTTTCGTATGTGGACTCTCAAGTGAAGCGTTTCCTTCTGCCCATAGTTTAGGTGTGGAATCTCACTCGCTGTTTGTACTTCATCGTGGTTTTAAATCTGAGGACTCCTCGTATGGTTAGTTCAAAAGCTCACAAGAAACTATAACACTAATTCAAAATATGAAATTTGTCAACGTACTGCCTATTCGTGAAATCTCAAATCCGAAATGTTTTACGCTTCTTAATGCATACAACACTCGGGTTCCATTGCAAGAGTCTCCATCAGAAACAGAAGGATCTTTCCCGAACATTACTTTACACATAGTCTAGGCAAACAAAACAAGCAACACAGTGAATGGATGGGAAGACCCCGTCAAAAGCGACCATCTCCAGAACGTTTTGGGGAATCAGGTTGCAATCTACGAAGGCAGTGGATCCTATATAGAGGAGGGGTCGTAGCCCACCCAGCCCTTGCAGAGGCAGACCTGCTTTAGAATACAGAAAAGCAGAATGATGAGTGTTCTTTTTGTCATACGTGATCCTTTTGCCAGAGCTTGTCGCACCTTTCTATTGTTTTTCTTTGTGCTATACACTTAGACTGCCTATGACTTGGCATGCTTTACTCATTTTGCCGGGTGTTTCCGGGGTTAACTCTCTTTGTTCTTTGGAGTTTATGTTTTCTTGTGTCTAACGTTTTCTTTTGTTTATCATGGTGTTTCTGCACCTTTGCTTTTCTAGTAGAGGAGAGGAAGGCGACAAGCATAGGAGGAAAATCTCCGGGTTTCATTGTGCAAAAAGGATAAGAAAAACGAGAAAATGTGTTCACACAGGTGGTTAACTGATAAGCATTAGACATATTACTGAAAGTTATAATTCTTTTCAAATACTGCTGATATGCGAGGGAGTTAGTACTTCGATAAAGAATCTGCCGATGTTTTGAGGTGGCCGTAGAAAAACATTGCGGCCGTTTCTGATTTGCTTTCCTCTCGTTTCTGCTGTGAGTTTTGACAATAGAGAAATTTAATACTCAAGGTAATGATCCCAAGTGTCAGAGACAAGAAAAATAAGTTAATGGCAAAATAGTATTGTCAACTCAGAAGTACGTCCATCATCTATCCATGATTGTATACGAAATTATTTGATGATAAATTACGGTTTTCTTTTCCTCCCGTTTAACTTTGACACCCCTATTCCAGTATACATATGTAACAATTGGTTATATTCAAGGTGCTGCTGAACTTCATTTACTCTATCTTTCATGGTTTGGACGAGTAAGTTTTGTGAATATAGATTTCTTCATGTTCCAAGTGTCGCTTTTAAACATGGAGTTCATTACCATTCTTGGTACTTTGGAAGTCTTTATGTGAATTAAACGAGAGAAAAACTATAAACTTGTGAACTAAAAATACGGAAAAACTAATGAAAATTTAGTTCTAGTGAAATTTTATTTGTAACCAAAACTTTTTGCGAGAAAAAGATTTAATAATTAATTAACCTCAGATGGAGAGGTGAAATGCAAAACTTGCCAGAAAGGTAAACGTACATTTTTTATATTCATTTCTTTCTTCTCGCTGGGAGGTATGCAGATTATTCACCCTCTCCATCCTGCTCCCTTATTTATGACGAAAAGATTTGCTCATGTACATGTACACTTCTTCTTTTCTCACTAAATATTGATTTGTATAATTATTCATCCTTTCTATCATAAAAAGATAACGAATATACACAATTTTTAGTATATGATCAAAACCTTTGGTCGTTGAAATCATAGATTGAAGTTCATCATTCATCAAGTAAGAATGTGTTTATGGTAGAATCGAGTCTGCTTCACGTACTCGAACTACAGTTTCTTTCTGTTTTTGGTCAAGTGTACAAATTAAAGAAGCTAGAAAATGCAATTTGAAAGGAAGACTAGACAACCAATTAAATCTAGAACATAATAGTTAGATATACTAAATTCTACTTCTGTGTACAATCCACTCACTGTATATTAATTGAGAGATCTATGTATATTCACCCTCTTCCGAGTTCAGAAGAGGGGGAATATACATTTAATTTATACGTAACCCTTCCGGCAAGAAGGATTGGATATAAATTAAATGCCTCATTAAATCGTAATGTAATTATGAGTAAAGTTCTCCAGTCTTGTATTTTCTGAAGTGTGAGAGACGACTCATCACTTATGGGTTTTTCTTCTTTTCCCCGTGTTTCCAAGCATGGGCTAACAAATCTAAAAATTTTTAATTTTTATATTTACTTAGTATATATTTTTCACTTAATACTTATATATTTTCTGGATAACAATAAACGAACAAAAGTTCTCAGAGTTCATCGAGGATGTATATTAATGCAAGAGACAGCATGTCGTTTAGAAAATACAGATCATAAATTATTATTTTCTGTAAAACCTCAACCGCGACCCAGACATAACGAGACACAGTCTTGAAGACTTTTAGTGCTATTCTAGTACTTGTTCACCTTCATTCCCGAATACCATTGGTATATATATATATATATAACTATAACGTACCGTTGCTCGGGTACTGCATTTATTTTAAGGAAATCATCGTTAATTATCAAAAAAATAAATGTTTGAAATTAGATTATCTGGTATATTAAATCTGTCTGGTTTTAAAATCTACCTAATAGATAAGTGGATCCTAGTGGTAACTTAAAATACCTTGTAGGTTTCATCACAAGGTGTTCTAAGCTATATCCGAGAGCGCATAGATTAATCGATGCTATATATAGAAACTTGTTTTCTTTTTAATAAAACTATACTCCAGTGGGTGGTGGCAGACTTTCCATCTGATGAATGCAGGAGTTGGTAACTAAATGGGAAAAAAGAAAGTTGGTCACCGAAACGATGACTGGACACGAATTAGCAGAGGGACGTGCGCAGCGCTAGGGTTCCATTAGCTGCTTTTCGAGCTTCTCTTCAGCTTTTCAAGGGTTTGTCGTGGCAAGAATGATTTAAGAATATACATGAGAGCGTAAAGAAGACATAGAGGTGAATAAAGAAGCATCCCAAACGGAGGAACGCCGTTTGGGGAGCACGTTGTGCGGGAGGGAACTAATTCTGCATTTAGCCTTCTTCAGTCTACCGTCGAGAGAGATCATTATCATTTTGCGTTAAATTTGATATCCTCGTCTGCATTTATCGTCTGTTCCATGAAGTCTTTTATTTCGGGAGCGAGAGTCATTCTTTTTATGTTATAATATTATAATTATTATTTAAATTTTTTAATTAAGTTTTATAAAAATCAAAATAATAATTTAAATATTATATGTTAGTTTTTCCTGGAAACGTGATTTGAAAACCCAAGTGTAGGACTTTGCGCTTCAGGAGTACAAGTGCGAGAGACTACTTCACTAGAATCATATATTAATTAATATACTAATTTATTACCTAACCCTTCCCGTCGAAAAGATTAGGTAATAAATTAAGATTGCAGTCCTCTTCCATCTGAAATACAAAGTTAAAGGAATCTTGCCCGACATTTAGAATGCAAAATGTTGGAAGGGGATCAACTTTTTGGGGTTCCAATCTCTTGAGCAAAGGGGAGATGAAGGATTATTCGAGGTCACAAAATGGGGAATTTCTACTCGGGCACTAGATTTGATTAAGAAAAGGAGAAGGAGAGAATCACTATTATAGGGGCAAGACGGGTAGGTCTATGCAATCGAAGTATGGCAACGGTCGAAGCTAAGTACCAATCTGCAAATGGGACTTTTTTTTGTACCTTTAAATCCACAAGCACCGGCAGACGACCATGATACAGCTTGCCCGCTAATATATGTAACAGTTACAATTGTATTATTAAAGCTGGCTTGGATGTGAATAACTCCTTTAGATAACCTACGTTTTCCTTTACGTAAATTATTATTTTTTACAGATTTTGGCATTATTTTCTATATATATATCTTATATTTATTTTAACTTAAAGTGATTTCTTTAACCTTGTCTTTGTTTGTGTTTTGGATTAGAATAAATTCTTTAAGAGATGAAAAAAAGGGGTAATTTCGACAGCCGAGGCAGAAACAAAGATCATGAAAGCGCCAAACGGAGACAAAGAGATTTTCTGCCTCAATCCAGCCAGGGAGTGTTGCGGTAAAAAAACAAGCCAGATCAAGGCTCTGTGAAAGCTTCAGGATAAAAAACATGCGGATTGCATCATCGAGACGGAGATCTGTCCCTTTCAGACCCAGCGCTCGGGGCTAACCGGCTACCTTTGTATTCTCGATCGGCTGGGATTCTCAAAAGTCAGATTAAAAAAAATATACGTCAAATCGAAACCGAGATCAGAAGCAACTAGATCAGATCTCGTCCCCTGTCCTAAGCCAGTAGTCGGATTCGTTGTATGTATCAGATTTTCTATTCTGGATTGATATCACATATCGGATGGGTGCGGTCGGATTTACACAATCAGCTTGTAGTTCAGACCAGTTTTAAAGTGACAATTAATCATCATCGACTGATTTGAAATGAATGACTTAGATTTTATATCTGAATCTGACGGTGGTGATTTATTTCATCTAACGATCTGGATTCGCTTTGGTCATTGAATGATGGAAACTAGTCGGTAAGATCGAACGGCTCTGATTAGCCGATCTGACAGTTCAGGACAAATCTGCAATTTCAAAGTTAGGTCCTGTCACCTATGAAGCTCGTGGAGTATGTGACTCTGTCTCGTAGTCAATTATTTGGTAGAGACAGATCGCGGATCATCAATGCATCACGTAGCAGGATGAATTTTCTTACGTAGTGCACACTATTTTCTTCGATTTTGTTCCGTGTTGTTTACTAGCACTGCGGGAGAGCACTGTGGGTCCGCTTCGAGAGCTTAGTTGACGTCTCGTTGTTTATGTTGAAACCTCTTGAATCTGTCCTTTTTCTTGACTCTAGAGCAGATCTTTGATGGCAATAGAGCGACGCAGCAAAAATGCTAAACTATTGAACTTGCGAGTTGTTTGGAGCTCTTGGACAGATTCCTAAATTTCTCGCTTGATAGGATGTCAATGTGAGTATACGAGGTTGGGAGATGACTCAATTGATGTAATATTATTCTTTAATCTGTTGGAATCATCGACTTGAGACAGGAGGCGGTTCTTCATTTTTCGACGACGGTTTTTGTTTTTTGGTTGTTCTTTGTTATTGAAACTTATGACATAGAGTCGAGACTTTTGGCTCGATCGAACTCGGAAGGCGGTCGTCGGATACCTGCAGACAAGAGGCGGTTCTTCATTTGAGACAGGAGTGAATGATGCAGTGGAGGTTTGGAAGAGCACTGTTCATCATCGACAATTCTTAGCTAACCCAGAGATTTACATGGCTAACACCGAGGATGTAGATTTTTTACTTTGAAGTTTTGTCAATTCATTATATAATATTTGTGCTTTTAGATAGACTAGTTAAGTCTTCTGGTCCAAACAGGTGGGGAAATCCAGTATCTGGATGCAGGCTCAACTCCTGCCAGAAGAATTTATGTAAAACATCTAATATACACGAGTCACATGACGTCCTCGATACTAGAACGAGCAATAAACCAAACGTGGTGGTGTCAAAAAAAGAAAAGGGCACGGAAGACAAGATGGAGGTACCAAATTGCTGGGCACACCACTGAAAATGTTAAATTGCTCTGGGTGGAATCCGTACATGGAAGGATTCGACTTCAAGGTGGGTAGAGAGATGCCAGATGCAAAGCTAGTAGCTATCTTCAAGAGTATATAGGAGAACCAGCAACATGGAGAATGTAGAAAGGGTCTGGTGGTCGACTTGGATCACGAGCTAGTCACGAGTAGGCTGATTCATTTAAACAAGGTCATTGTAGTTCTCTACTCGATAGACTGCAGCCCATCTAGAGAAGCCTTTGCACATTGGATAGCGAGAAGACTGATGATAGATATGGGAGTCAAAATAAATCAACTTCCTATGCTCAGTTAAAGACATTTCTTGATAGTCCTAGCTTATGAAGATCAAAAGCAAAAAGTTCTCCAGGTTGCCCTTTAACATATAATCGACGCATTGTCCTTGTCGTTCCATGGACCTCGGGGTTCAAGACCAAGACAAAGAACACCAAAAAGATTGCTATTTGGATAAACCTGTCTTTTGTGGACTCAACTTTCAAAATAAGAACTGATGACATGCTTGCTGTCATAGAACCAGTGCTATATATGACCACGATAAAGACCACCAACAGATATCCACATGTGAGAAGATGTGTTCTAGTGGATCCGGATGGAGAGTTTAATGATCACCTGCTGCACCACCTGGATGTAGGAGGTCTGATTCCTCAACCCATAATCTATCAGTCTTTGCTTGACTAAGAAGGGTCATTCTGCAAAAAAACTAGAACATGAAGGTAAGCAAACTTTCTAGCACGCTGTTGAAACCACGAACCGGACATGTGATTGAACTTTTGCTTACTTTATTCGTAGAGAAAGACTATATAGCATTTGCAAAGTTCTCTATCCTCTGCAGAATGTTGAAAGCTATCTCCAGTTACATGACAGATAGTATATACCACGATGATAAGACATGTGTGGACATGATAGATTGCAGCAGTGTTTGGAGAAAATCAACTAGCGACTATCTGATTTCCTCTATGATGTTAGTTAGTTGATTATGGTGATTATTTTAGCTAATCATGCGTCAAAAGATGAGTGTAGTTACGACTTAACACTCTCTTCATTATCTATGGAGTATCATAGAGAGACTACTAGCTAAGTGATATAAACTAATAACTCTATTGACGATAGGAGTTAATCAAACCAACAAATGCTCGAACTCGACTGACATATGTGAGACATGAAATGTGTGCAAATCACCTCAATCTTTGTTTGATGTACTCCCAACCCACCTGAGGAGATAGCGGGACCAAGGTACGTCACTTGATCTTGAAAAAACTTACATTTCTCAAGATGTAACTTTAAACCATGAGCTCTCAACCGCTGAAACACCAATTGTTAATGTCTCTCGTGCTCCTCCACTGTAGCACTATAGACTAGGATATCATGAATGTAACAAGAACAAAATCCAATCTTGCTAAGATTTTGTCCATAATCTCTAGAACTCGGTAGGTGCGTTCTTCAAGCCAAATGATAAGAATTGTCATTGATAAAAAACAATCTTTGTCGTGAGGATCAATCCTCCAGAATAATGTATTGGTCTTATCCTCCTCTATGACAGCAACTGAAGATATCATGGTCGAAGAACCAACGTGATGGAGAGAAGAAGAAGATCTTTGCATGTCGAATCACATCAAAGATCTCCTCCGACGTCGACATGTCATACTTATCAGATTTTGTCTATCGATAGATAAGACGGTAGTCTCCACACCCGCATATCAGTGTAGTTGTCCTACATATCCTTCTTGGTTAGCATAACAGTGGCAGATCCATACTCTCCATAAGATACCTCCACCTAACCAACCTCAAACAAGTCTTGAGTTCGACTTCAAATCAAGGCTCTCTCCATATCAATGTACCTTATCGCGACGCTCAATCTAAAGATCGGACGTATACGCGAACAATAGAAACCTAGTGGACTTGTGCTAGGTTGTGAACGCTACGAGGAGAAATTAACGGCTTGGCCGAGAAGTCGGGACCAGATGAACCCTAACTGGTTCTCTGAACCAAGGTAGGAACATTAGGTTAGGACATAAAGGCATATCCCAAGACGACCCCAGAAGAACGCTGACTTAAGGGGGCAAGTCTGGGAACGGATCGAAACATAAGTCTGAGACATAAGTCTGAGACGTGAGCCTCAGACGCGAGATCAAGACATGGGTCCGAGACGCAGACGGACCGTGGTTCGGATGCTGGTCCGAACCACAGGGTTCAAGTCCGGGTCTGGACTACAAGTTCTCGAAAAACGGCTAGGTGAAGGAGCTCCAACAACATTTTAGGTCGTGGATGGAGCTCCACGTAATATCTCGAGGTGAGTAAGTATCATTGGAAAGGCCTCGGCGAGAGCTTTCCAATGATATGCAGAAATCTTCAAACTGATATTTGAGCTGAGAATTATGATCGATCTCATGATTGAGTTGTGATATAATTTTCAAGGACCAAAGAGGAGGACGGGGCCACCCCCACACTACCGATGTGGCTATGCATGAACACTTGGCGATATTTGGAACATTTTTAAAAGAAGGCCATGTAGTTACATCATTCTTAGGTCTTATTTGTCTCTCAAAGAAGCACTCTTAAGCTATAACAGAGACTCTTCTTGCACTTCTGAAGGTTTGGGATCTCCAACACACAAAAAGTGATAAGTTTCAGGTCTGACAGAGGTTCTGTGATGACTGGAGTACAGAACAGAGTGGCAACCCGCTTGAAGCGCGTAGTGAATCCTTTTATGCTTATTTCTCACTGTGTTGCGTACCGTTGTAATCTAGCTCTCTTGAAAGCTTCTTGGTATACTTCATGTGTAACTCTTAGTGAGGAGATCGATGACTTAATCAATGTAGTTGCTGCTTAACTTCAAGAGATCAACAAAACGTAAAGAAGGGTTGGAGGTTTTACAAGCCGAATTTGCTCATCTGTAACGACTTATGTTACACATAGGAAGTTTGTCTATTAGTAAGATATTTAGTTATAACTAAGTGTTGAGAAGGTTTATTTGCTGCCCAAGTACTTTAAGGAGGTATCAAGTTAGTCATGACTAGCTAAAGTTAGTTATGGTTAAACTTAGCTGTACTTTTGGCAGAATTCAGATATTTCCTAAAGAATGAGCATTACTATCTTGTCATCTTGTCTAAAAGGTAGAAATGAGGTGGAAAGTATCCCTTATCTCCTTTTTGACTTGATATTAGTGGTGGGATTAAAGTTGTGGACTTTGTGGGCATTAAAAACAAGAAGAGATTTCACATGTTTCCTTTTTAGTGGGTCCTAGTGTAGAGGGGGGTGGAAATTTGAGATTCCTTGAGAATATTCTAGAATTCTTCTAGAAGTTGTTGACTTTGAAGAAATAAGTCCATGTGAAAAGGTAAAAAGCCCATGTGATTAATGCTTTTACCTTAAGTAATATCTTAGTAAAACTCGGTAAAAATAGTTACGGCTCAGTTACCGGGGTACCAAAGTAAAAACCTAAAATGTATAAATAGAGGAGTAGAGAAGAGCTCCTCATCCTTGTTTTCACATCATCGTAATGACAACTTGAGTAATATAGAGAGTGTGGGATATTTTAGCATGTGAGAACTTGAGAGATGTCGTTAGAATGAAAGATTTTAGTTGATGAGTTTATAGAGAATTTTTAGTTGATGAATTTGTGAGTGTATGAATGAGTGAACTTAGCATTTTTCCCTTTAAGTTCATGGTGTGCTTCCATCAAAGCCATCAGAGGTGACCCCTGAGTGAGAGACAAGCCCGACATTTGCAGATTCATCGATGACGATCGTGGAGGTTGAGAGATCGGGGGTAGTTGATCGATAGGACCGCAGAGGGTTTATATTTTTGGTTCCGTTGCCGGGACCTCACTTGAAGGGATCATTGAAAGATGTTTAGAGTTCAGTTCTATATTCGACAAAAAGAGATCATGAGAAAACACATGGAGAGAACGTTGGGAGGAGAGAAAGCTAACGCGATGTTAGCAACATTAAAATCTTTTGTGTATCTCGTAGTGATCTATGACGCATTCGAGGTTATTCTTTACATCTTGTTCACTTAGAAAGAGTTTGAGGAGAGTTGAAAAGGGATGAAACAAGAGTTGTAGAGAAAGGAGGAGAGAGAAGTTATTAGAGGAGAAAAATTTCCGAGTTTGAGGATTTCTACTCTTTGGAAAATTTTTACAGTCATTGTCAGATTTTTTGTGAGTTTTATTTTCCAGTGAAACTTTCCAGGACTGTAGGTTGGCTGATAACTTATCTACGACAAAAGAAATCATAGGAAAAGGTGGTCTAGAGAGGGAGCAATGTATTTTCAAAGTTGAGGGGGTTTATTTGTGAGAGTTGAGGAATTCTGTTCTCTAGAAAACGTTTACAGTCATTGTCAGATTTTCTGTGAATTTTATTTTCCTGAGACACTTTCCAATGTTTTAGATTGGCTGATAAGCTATCTAAGGCAACAGAAATCAGGAGAGTTGGTGTGGTGGATGTGCATGCTTCAGAGGTATGCACTAGGGCTTCAAAGATTGAAGTCCGGTTGAATGGTCACTACGTCTCTGACGTATTGGTGGATGGAGGGTCGGTTGTAAATGCCATATCAAAGAGGTTGATGAAGAAGTTGGGGATGGAACCAACTCGTCCGGCTAGCATTGTCATGGAGATGGCTAACAAGCAACGGGTAAGACCTCTTGGTGTGTTAGAGAAGGTGGTTGTGTCTGTGATGGGAGTTCAAACATTGATGTCCTTTCAAGTGTTAAAGGACTTTAGTTATGATTTGCTCCTAAGTAGGCCTTGGTTGAGAGCTGTGCGCACCACTGATAGGTGGCACAAAGGATATTTACGGATTGGGCCTAGAGATCACAAAGTGATAGTACCTCTCTCGGGTGTTGGAGTTGTGACTTCTGACTCTGATAGATCCACTAGTGACTACTGGGAATCTGATACGAAGGATGATCAAAGTGTCTCAGAAATAGATACGGGAGATTCTTATGATCAAGAATCCTCGTCTGAGGACAAAGGATTTGGTCGAGATGAATCATTACATCAGCTTAGTGCTATTGACTTGTTACCTCGACCAACAGTGGAGAAAGATCTTGACAAAGAAGAGTTGAGTGAGGTAGAGATTGTGAGAAGACTCTCTACTCTGAAGTTTGATATCAATGTCACTCAAGAGGAGAAAAGTAGATTCCTAGATATATTTCAAAAATATATCCATGTGTTTACTTTCAGCTATAAGGATTTGAAGGAGGTGACTCTCGAGACTCATCGAATCGAATTGGAGGAGAACGCAAGACCAGTTCGACAAAAGCAGAGAAGGGTCAATCTTACAACAGCAATGATGGTCAAGGAAGAGATAGACAAGTTGAAGGAGGCGAGTTTCATCTACGAGGTAGAGAACTCAAAATGGATCTCACCCATTGTGATTGTCAAGAAGAAGAATGGTAAGCTGCGAGTGTGCATAGACTATAAAAAGTTGGATGCAGTTACCAAGAAGGATTATTATCCTCTACCATTTATAGATGAGATTTTGGAGGAAGTTGCTGGTCATGAGTGGTACAATTTTGGTGATGATTATAGTGGGTATAATCAGATCAAGATAGCACAGGAGTACCAACAGTTGACTACTTTCACTACTCCTTAGAGAACATTTGCATTTCGAGTGATGTCATTCGGACTGTGTAATGCTCCGACCACGTTTCAGAGGTTCATGAACAATGTGTTTGAATCATTCATAGGGAAGTTTGTTCGTGATTTTATTGACGATTTCTGTGTGTACGGAAGAAAGGAGGACCACTTTGATCATGTGATCAAAAGTTTTACAGCGGTTGGAGCTGAGCTTGACGGTTGGAGTTTATGCTGATATTTTATTAAGGGCTTATGATGATGAGGGAGAAAAACCGTTTGATGATTCATTTTCAGACGAGCATCTGATGACCATCACAAGCATTGAGGAGATACAGGACGAGCATAAGGAAATCTGGAGTTTCCTTGCAGATGGCTCTTTTCTAGAAGGTATGCATATCCGAGAACGTAACGCGTTGATCAAGAGATGCAAACCTTACACCATGGTGGAGGGAATTCTGTTTCATCAAGGAGCAGATGGGTTACTAAGGAGAGCAGTCTGTCAGAAGGAGGTGTTCAAGATAATGCACGAGTTTCACGACGGTACTGTTTGCAGAGGACACTTTGCTGGTAAGATAACAGCCTTCAAGATTTTGGATGCTGGTTATCATTGGAGAGGAATTTTCAAGGAATGTTTAGACTATTGCAAAACTTGTGACGTATGTCAAGCATTTGCTCTAAAGTCTACTAGAACACCTCCGTTAAGATCAATTCCAGTATTAGGGCCGTTTGAGAAGTGGGATATTGACTTTGTAGGTCCTCTTAATAAGACACCTCGAGACAATAGATACATTGTAGTCGTTACTGACTATTGTACCAAGTGGGTAGAGGCTAGACCTTTGAAGGAGACTAATGAAACGGAAGTCGGTAGATTCCTATGGGAGAGGATCATCACAAGTTTGGATGTTCGTTAGAGTTGGTCTCAGATAGAGGAGGAGAGTTTGTAGAGAGCATGACTACTGCTATGCTACAACACTTTTCTATCAAGCCACGAGTAACGATCTCATACAAACCAAATGTTAATGGTCTTGCGGAGAAGATCAATCTTACACTTTGTATGATGCTCGCCAAAGATGCTGATGTTGAGACTACAAAACATACTTGGGATAAGATGCTACATGTCATCTTATGGGAGTATCGAACGACAACAAAGACTTCTACTAGGTACTCCCCATTTTGATTGGTTTATGAAATGGAGTCCAAGTTGCCGATCCAATTTGAATTGGATACTTTTCAAACTATTCAACGGAAGTTGAAAAGGTCGAGGAGAGAAGACGTGGTCAGATCAAGAAGAGAACAACTCATGGAGTTGGAAGAGACCCAAGCGGTAGCAATGATCCGGATGGAACGAGCTCAGGCGTATCAAAAGAAGAGTTACGACAAACGATTGGGCAAGAGGAAGGTAAAACCTTTTCAAGTAGGAGATTGGGTAATGTTGTACGATGCTATCAGATTCAAGAGGGCTAGGAAGAAGTTTCTTCTTAGATATTTTGGTCCTTTTGTTGTAGATAAGGTGTGGAGCAACTTCACGTATGACCTTCAGGAGTTGGGAGGAAGGAGATTCGATCGGGTCAATCATGACAAGTTGAAGTTGTTTCATCGACGAAAGTTCTCTCTTCACTCCGAGGACGGAACGAAAATTTAGTCCGGGGGTAAAATGTAACGACCTATGTTACACATAGGAAGTTTGTCTATTAGTAAGATATTTAGTTATAACTAAGTGTTGAGAAGGTTTATTTGCTGCCCAAGTACTTTAAGGAGGTATCAAGTTAGTCATGACTAGCTAAAGTTAGTTGATTAAACTTAGCTGTACTTTTGGCAGAATTCAGATATTTCCTAAAGAGCGAGCACTACTATCTTGTCATCTTGTCTAAAAGGTAGAAAGGAGGTGGAAAGTATCCCTTATCTCCTTTTTGATTTGATATTAGTGGTGGGATTAAAGTTGTAGACTTTGTGAGCATTAAAAACAAGAAGAGATTCCACATGTTTCCTTTTTAGTGGGTCCTAGTGTAGAGGGGGGTGGAAATTTGAGATTCCTTGAGAATATTTCAGAATTCTTCTAGAAGTTGTTGACTTTGGAGGAATAAGTCCATGTGAAAAGATAAAAAGCCCATGTGATTAATGTTTTTATCTTAAGTAATATCTTAGTAAAAACCGGTAAAAATAGTTACGGCTCAGTTACCGGGGGTACCAAAGTAAAAACCTAGAATGTATAAATAGAGGAGTATAGAAGAGCTCCTCATCCTTGTTTTCACATCGTCGTAATGACAACTTGAGTAATATAGAGAGTGTGGGATATTTTTAGCATGTGAGAACTTGAGAGACGTAGTTAGAATGAAGGATTTTAGTTGATGAGTTATAGAGAATTTTTAGTTGAGGAATTTGTGGGTGTATGAATGAGTGAACTTAGCATTTTTCTCTTCAAGTTCATGGTGTGCTTCCATCAAAGCCATCAGAGGTGACCCCTGAGTGAGACAGGCCCGACATTTGCAGATTCATCGATGACGATCGTGGAGGTTGAGAGATCGAGGGGTAGTTGATCGATAGGACCGTGGAGGGTTTACAGATCCACGTAAGTTTTTAGAGCCTTATAACAAAACACATTGGTTGTCATGCTGGAGCACTGTAAGTTGTCTTTATGATAGTCTGGATCTGTTTTTTTCTGTCTGGGGAAGATTCTGTTGAAGACCACAAGGTAAGTAAAGAGTTGTTCAAGCAGCTAAGCTCTTTCAAGAGAATATACTGTCTTTTCTTCTTGGATGATATTTTGCAGTCTCTAAGTGTATTGTCTCACATATTTCAGCAGAAGTTTTGTGGATGTTAGTACCATATGAGCTTTGATTAGTAATGAGGTTGCCATCATTCGAATGCATTATACGGTTGAGCTACTGTGAACCTAATGCCTTCTTCATCAATGAAGAAACTGGATATCATCTACTCCTTGATTATGGGTCCGGAGGTGGTTTCTTGAAACAATTACATTTTGAAGTTTGAGTGGATTTTTTTCATTCTATTCGGTTACAAACAGATAGGTTGGGGAGAGACTTAGAGGAGACTGTCAATTTCCAAAAGAGTTTCTCCGGGGCAGTTTGCTTACAGCTATTGGAGAGATTTTCCAATAACGATTTGGTTGGAGCATTCAAGATTTTGTCTCCATCGCAAATGACTTATCAGCTGATCATTTGTGAGATCTAAGGAACTTCAACTTCTTTGTGCTCCTTTCGGAGCAGAGAAACAAGTAAGTGAGATATCACGGACCCCTTATATCCAACCAGTGCCTGCAAAGTTAGATTTTCAGCAATTCACAACTCATCCGCAAAGTGAGTTCAGATACTCTTCATTTAGAAACTTGTGGGCGATGATTAGTTACAGTGAAACTTTAAAGTGGAAGTATCCACAACGGTCTATTTTGGCTGATATTGCTCGCATTCAATGCGTTTCTACAGCTCACTGTGAAAGAGCATCTAATATTCTGAGTGTTATAAAGATCAAGTACAAGAATTGCTTGCAGACCCAGAACTTGGATAGTGTTATGAGATTGTATCTGGAAGGTCCTGATGAATCATTCGATGATATTTTCTTTTCAGGTGCTCCTTACAGAGAAGATACACCAACCTCATTTAACCGAATAACCCAGTAATCGCAAGACGTAAACTGTGAGCAACCACGCACAAGACTATACTAAGAAGAAATCTTACACATCATATCAGTCAAAAGCGAAGGTCGATAGCAGAAGTCCATAGCGACGTAGTCGTTAGTCAAAAAAGAAGAAGAAGAAGCCTGAAGACATCGTTAGATGAAATGAAAGTCCTAGTCTTAGCCCCCTAGTCCTCACTGAGTGACAATATCAAAAGCCGATATTGTCATTCAATGAACACTTGCAAGCTCACATGCAAGCTAGCTAATGCAAACTGCACATCATAAAAGACATAGAAGACCCAAACAAATTATGTATTCTTCATAACAGTGCAGTATGAGTCGAAGTCTACGACAAAACTTCTAAAGTAAGCTACTGTAGTATGCAATAGATGCACAAATTGAATCAGAAATACTATAACATGAATCGAAGAGAAAATATAATAATAACTCTTCACTCAATGCACCCTGGTAGCATGACCAGTTGTGAAATCAAAACTAACAGCAACCTGATCACAACTTGTACAGAATGTGACTGACCGAGATGGAACTGTACTGAAGATGATTCACTAACTCACACTAACCCAGCTGCAAAAATACATACCTCAGTTATAGCGCGGTGTCTTTGATCTCTACGGGTAAGAAGAAAGACTGAACCGCAATAACTAGAAGCATAGGACTATCAACTCGACTTGATGATGAAAATCTGTCGTTATCAGACAACCATGAGATACCAGACGACCACCTTTGTTTGTATCTCAAAACAAACCACCTTCAGAGTTCGATCGAACCACAATTCTCGACACTATGACACAACTTCCAAATACCAAAAATAACCAAAAAACAAAAAACCGTCGTCGTGAAATGAAGAACCGCCAATCTCTGCCCACTGCTTTTGAATATTGAAACGCTCTATTTGTGAAGCATATTTTGATGGAAGAGGAAAATACGTAAGGATTTAATTTATAACTTAATTTTTTTTAAAAAAAATATTAGGTAATAAATAAATAAAAAGAATATTATTCTTTGCTAATTTTTCGCACATGTATTTTTTAAAATACATTTGTGCGAGTTTCGATTATGAGTTAAGTCTGGACCACCCCGCAAGCCTTGGTGTATTTAACATTTACAACAAAATTAGATTTTTCCATCAGTTCCGTATGAGTTTCTTGCTACAATTATGCCTTTCCTGGTAACACACAACGAGCAAAAATTCCCCAGAAGTTGCATGCATTTTAGGACCATTCACTCCTTGGCTATAACTGCCGTAAAATATTACAGGTTTCTGTCATAAATTTTACATATCACCTCTAGAAGCCATTTCCTTTCTGGCCGGAAAATAGTTTTGCTCTATCAAAAATACTCTGGGTTCCTTCTTCTTAAGCAGTATGAGGATCACTCGCAAGCAGAGGATCCGCTCTTTATTCAAAACTGATTGTCAAAATTCTATCCAGCCGACGGAGTTATCAACTCTGCTGTTAGAAAACATATTTCCCAAGTTTTTACATGCCTTACTAGATCATTAAATACCCATACAAAGTTGCAAAATTACTTCATCGTACTCCTAATACGTTTGTGGGACTTAACCCCACCCTCTTCATATTGCATTATTTGATCGCATCGCACCTTTGATCGGGAACAGTAGAGTAACCGGGTCAAAATGCCAAATCATCTAAATGCGAGATGCGAAATTCATATCAGCAGCGTAAAGTCCACTTTAAGTATATTTACTGCATATTATCAGCCCGTGCCATCGTTTATTTGACTTGTACAGTGTCTTCACATATCATTGACAATAAATCTGCTGAGCCTCCTGTTGCCAGTCCGGGGAAGGTGAAGTAATACAGTCTTTAAAGAGGTGAGGTAAAGTACATTAGTTTAGTATTATACTAAACTCTAACATGGGTATCGGTAAAACTCAATAGATAATAGTAGAAGTATCATCTATTGATTTTTACCCATACAGAAGAGTCGAATCATGATAATGTACATCCAAAATGATCTACGTAGCCATGGAGCAGAAAAAGGGAAAGATATAAAATACAGATCAAAATTCGTCTCGTATTGGCAACAGCCTATTCCAAACGAAAGCTTGATTACCATTTGGAGAAAATAAGTGGGCGGGATGGACTTTTTGCTTGTAGTGTGGCGAAAATCATCAATGAGAAATGCCATGCACTGCATAAGACAATGATATCACCTATTCATAACTTTTCACATACTTTTAATAGTGGGAGAGCTTTGGAAGGAACAAGCTTTACTTACCCTACTTAAACTTGAACATTTAGTTTTGCTCTGGTCTTGCTTATTAGCTTTTATACTTGACTGAGATAAAAAAATAAACCTATAAACAAAGTGCGACGAGATGTCCTGCGTCCAGCATAGAATAATAAAAATAATTATTCTATTTAGTTATACTGTATTTATAATCAAAATTTTCCACGAAAGTATTTGATAATAAATCAAAGTGCCTCCCTATTTGCTCTATTCCAAGGAAAAGGTGGAAAAGGTGAAAACATAGCTTCTTACTGAACCTCAGCAAGTAAGAACCTCAGCAAGAACATCATAACATACTTAACATCATCATACTGCATCAGATTGGAAAGTACAAAAAGTTTTTTTCTTTCGTCTCGGAACTGGTTTACCTTTTCCCCTTGGTATCATCTTGGATCAGAAAGCTGCTACTTCAGTTGCGGTTCCTTCCAAAGTTCCTGAGCGAACTCTTGTATAGCGGACTTCGGAGTGACGAGACCAACAGAGAACGGATTTTGATGGAAAAGGGATGTCATGCAGTTGGAAAAGTTACTACATGCGTGCAGAGAATGCTTACAAGTTCCTTTGAACTTAACGCACCACTCCATACTTCTCTTTCTTCACACGTAGTTGCTTTAATCCTCGTAAGAAGTTCACGGCAGTATCTAGTATTCGGGTGGTGGCTACTTTCCGTATGTATATATGAACATGCTGACAGGCTGAGTCACTTTTACACATAGCACGAAAGCACGCTCGCCCTCGGCTTGGCAAGTTCATGCCAGGGTAGAACACAAGCCCAGGTCGGGGTGTTCAACCCTGGCCGTTGGCTGAAGTTGGCTTGAGGGGATTAGCGGTCGGGTGGTGAACCGCGACTTGGTGGTTCTTCTGGGTGACCCGGGTACTGGAAGGGATGGTGTGATCCGTGTATGAGCACAAAGCTCTAGAAACAAGTCCAACTTTAACACATATCACGCTTGACTTCGAAACCAAAAACTCATCGAGACTCCTAAGGCTGTCGTTGCTCGCTCGTATGAAGTTTACTATACTCGCGGTTGTCTGTGTCTTGAGTGCTGAGCATGATACATGTCTCGCACACTTTTTCAATGTTGTTGCTCACAGATTTACACCAAGTGGGTCACTGTGCGTACAACGCTGAATACTTCTGATTACAAGCTTGGGTCTATGGAAACACCCGCCACGGAGCTAAAGGTTCCACTGTCCAAAAGTTCTTTCATTCAACTGTTTGCTTGTCCCCGTTATGATCTGTTTTAGCAGAGCTTACAAGGCTTGAAACATCTACTGTGGAGTAATTATGAATACCTTAAAACATCATCTCAAATCTTTGACCTTTGAAACCCCATTTCAAGAGGAGAGCACAGTCTGTTCGTCCACTTTATCGTATTTTCCTGTCCAGCAGCGAAATTGATGGATCAGTGTTGACAAAGCTTGCAAGTTGTACAGTCCACTGATATGAAGATCCCTGACGATGCTCGTCTAATGTAACAAGTGTTGCTGTTGTTACTGCTGCTTTGGCACGGAAAACAGTAAACTCTTCAAAAAGAGAAATGACATTCCGATCATGGATCAAAACGACCGACAGCAGGGAAAAAGGTCATGTTGGCCTTGTGTGTAATCCTTGTGACTGTACAGAGCCTCTTATCGAGACAATTAAGTAAACTGACTGGTAAACACGGACACAGAACAAAGAAACGAAAAGATACACGACATAGCTTTCGATGCACATGTTAAACCGTCGAGGACATGTGGAGCCTTTCTGCTCAGTAGGACACGAGGAAGGCCTTGCGTTTTGTTTTCCATCAGCCGTCTTGGTGACTGTCAGAATGCAAAACCACAGCCAACAGCCTCATCTCAAAATTCAGGTCTAATTCAAGAGCTACTTGCTCAAATGTTCTGGCGTATGAGTTGACTCGTAATCTAGATGTACAAATGCACGCTCCACCTCAGGCAATGTCTCCAGCTTGTTCTGCAAGCTTTCACCGATCTCATGTGCCTCGTGTAAAGGCATGTCCTCGGGCAGCTCGATGTCCACCTCCACAAAATAGAAAGTCCCAAACGTGTAAGCTCGGACTGTGTCGATTCTCCGAATAGCGTGGTGGTGATTGAAGGCCATGTAAGTGAGCTTCTGCAGGAGTTGTGTTGGAGCTGCTTGGCCGACTAAAGATATGGCATTCTCGAGAACAGTTTTTCCCCAATTGATAATAGTGTACAATGCGAGAAATATGGCTCCCACAGGATCAATCCACCAGTAGAAGTGATGAGCCAGGAGAGCTGCTGCAAGACCCGCCACGTTCGTGACGACGTCGAAGAAGTGGTCTTGCGAATATGCGAGCACAATTTCATTCTCGAAGGTGCGGCAGTAAATGTACAATGCGAGCTTGATGACTATGGCAGACCCCATAATGGCGATCAGCCAATTCCGCTGGTCTACGCTGAATTCTCTTCCAACATCACCTTCCAGCAACTGTTGGACTCCGGTGACCAACACCTGAACTCCCAGAGTGGTCATGGTCGCTGCGAAGACCACAATTCCAACAGGCTGAACGCGTAATTTGCCGATGGGGAACCTGTACTGATTCTTCCTCTGCATAGAGAAATGCGCAAACCAGAGCACCATTCCTGCTAGCAGATCCAACAGGGAGTCTAAAGTGGAGGCTATGATGGCTAGTGATCTACTCTGCACCGATGCGTAACTTTTCATCACCAACAGCACCACGTTCATTAAGTTCGAAATCTTGATAGCTAAATCAACTCCTTTCTCCTTAGGTTCCTGGCTTCCTCCAAATTCCTCTTGTTTCAAACCGTTTCCTATGGCAAGGCTCAATGAATCCACCTCCTGAAATCCTTCCAGCGTTTCCCGCTGCTTCCTGTTATATTCCCGCTTTCCTTTCGTATGACGCTCATCTTCCGCGAATTTATTTTCCTGAATGTATCGATGATAGTTGAACTTCCATCGTCCATGCTCCTCTCCACGGTTCCAACTTTTCGTGTGCTCCAGATTTGGCTCTCGAGCTTTGTCCACCAAAAGAGCGGCCTCGAGGTCCGAATTCGAATCCATCATCAAAACTTCTTCCTCTTCCTCTTCGTCGTTTTACTTGGCGCTGTGGATGTATAGCGTATGCTAATAACAACAGCAGCTTTCCCCGCCTACCTCCGTTTCTCTCCGACACATGCCAGATCTCGAGTTGAGACCCTGCTGGTCGTTCCGTTCTACAAATTCGATTTTCTGCACCGCCTCCTGAACCTTCGTCGCCGCATCCTGGAGACCGTTCACAGTGGACACTGAATTTCATCATTTTCTTCTTCCAGTCCAAGGGTACGACAAGCTAGGAGCCCGGTACTGGAGACGGTGGGTTCTGAACCCAATCAGCATAGGCACAGTTGAGTTTGTTGAGCACGACAGACATCTGTCTCCGTATAACACAGTACCCCATCCGTTACACATGGCAAACATCTCGCGCTCCAAACTTCTCCCGCACTTCTCACTTTTCTTTACTTAGATTTTTGGAGCACTTTGCCACTGCCGATTTCTGGTCCTTGATTCCCTGCCACCTTCTTGCTTCTTCCTTCCCGCACCCTCCTCCTTTCAGTATACGGTAAACCCTAATCAAAACCTCTGAACTCTCTTGGGTGATTGATCCGGATTGCTCCAGCTCTCCTTGTCAGATCAACTTGAACGGAGAGGACGAGCTTCCTGGCAGGAGCCGTCACAGTACTGTAGTAGGTTATGCAGAATTTGTCATTATCAGGAGGGATGGAAGCTCAGTGACAGACTTTGCGTACTATGGTTCGGCCTAATACGGATAACGCTTGGCTCTAGACCTGGAAATTCCTGGATACTGGAACTCCGAGCGGACCGGACCGAACTTATCTCCAGGCTCCATCCATGGACTGCTCGGTTCTTCCGCCTCCACACTTCGGGTAGCTTGGTATGGGGGGTAGAGTGATTCTCGTTTGACTTCAAAACTAAGCTTTCCACCTTTCTTTCCTCCGGCTCTTTCCCCCTCTGCTAAATATCCTGAGGCTTGAAAACAGGAGAAGGAGAGTGCTTTCAGGCGGGATAATCAGTAACTAACCGGCGAGGTAAACTGAGGACAGCGAACCTAACTCCTATTTCCCAAGCAAGTTCGAACACGTTTTCTAAATTGTTCCCGATATTCAGGTAACTGATCTCAGGCCAGGAGGTCTACTTAACTGAGAATAATACTTTGATTCAGAATTTACTTTGACCGCACCCCAGTATGTTTGAAGGACTTGACCCCACCCGCTTAACGTTTCGTTATTTGACCCCACCTCTCATGGAAAATCGACAATATTTTCAGTTATTGTGCCATGTCATAAGCCATGTCTGAGGTATACCTGGCAACACAATCCGACATGGACAGTGATTTGTCCAACTCGTTTCTCGTTCGTTCACTTGGTTTGCCAGTGACCACCACGTCATATTGAAAAACTTCACTTCTGCTTCAAACTATGCATCACATATTTTGTGACACGGCACGGTAAATGGAGAAACTATCGGTTGTCCATGTGGGTAGGTCCAGTAACGAAACGTTAAGACGGATGGAGTCAAGTCCGTCTGACATACATGGGGTGGAGTCAAGTAAATTGTACAAGTATAGGAAGTTCACTGTCTCCGCCGACGAATTCCAGCCACTCCGGTCTACGAGAACTTGGATAGTCGGTTCGGGCTCTATGATTGTTACCCTTTGGTCTACCAAGTGGTTCAAATTTGATTCGGCCAAGTTATAAGTCTCGTACGAAGGTGTTTAATGTTTTTACTAGAATTGGATATTCGTGGTCGGTTCGAGCGTTTCGCATACTGATAAGAAATCAGGATCAAGCATATTAGATCGGAGGTTCAAAATTCCATGATCAGTTTTACTCTGCAATATTTTGATGTGTTGCAATTTTACTCTGCAATATCATTGTGTGCGGTTGGCTTAAGATGCAAATCCATTCCAGATGGTTTAAGATTTAGTGAGGATAATCGAGAATTTACCTCAGACACCGTGTCCGATGGACAGTGTGCGGTCTTTGAATCTATGTCAGAAGTGTACGCACGTATTTAACGGTTTAGAGACTATTGTGTATGGATCGGACGCTAGATATTTAATAGAAAAGCTATGGGTGTCATGTATGCACTATAAGATTCCTTCTCGGCATCACGATGAGCTCATCGATATGTACTCGCGGATCAGTCCGAACACCTATTCTCATGGATGAGATCTTTTGGTTGGTGTTTGGACTACCCGATTGACTTCTAGACTATAAAGTGACTATGTAATATATAAATTGTAATCGATGTGCAAGTTATCGATTGTTCTTAATGTTCAGGTGTAACATCTAGGTGACGGAACAAGACTTTTCGTTGCACCAAATTTTAATTTTTTCCCCTCCACATTTTAGTAAGCAACAATTCTTGTTCTTCTGTTTAAGAAATTATACTTATGCATTAGCCATCTTTGCAGTTGAAGCAGGAAATTACGAGATCTGCTTAGGTTCTGCTTTTGATAATATCTAACAATTTCTTTGTACTTCATGGTTCCATCAGAAAATGAAATTTGTGGAGCGCTTTCGCAGTGATGGCATTGAATTTAGGACATGTAGGTGTTTTATGTCCATACATAAAACTTTCCTAAATGTTCCATCATCGCATGAATTTAGTGAAACTACTCTGAACGACTCTAGTGTGTAAAGATCTCCTTATTAAACTGTAAACATCAACACCTTGCTCAGATTTCTGAAACAGTCTTGAAGATAATGGTCGTGGAACAACATTATCAAGTTTATAGTAGAGTTTATCATATATAAGATGATGATTTGGTGTAAGGTGAAGACTGATTGTGGTGCATATGTCAAAATACAATCTACGAATGAGAAATCTCAAGTGACACTCTTCATTGCATCAGAAGTGAATTCAGGCCCATGTATGCTAGATTGTATGTTGACCTAGTTGTGTATATAAGTAAATAGAGACCAAAGAGTTCGTGTACAATCTTCACATCATGTTCTAGTAATATCGTAAACATGTTGGCATAGCTCTATGTCTCTCTTGTACTCCTCTTCGCTTCATGAAGTGATATTCCACATCTTGATCACTGTTCTCAAGGACTCTGACTGCATAATCTGTTTAGGATATTCTTCTTTTTGTCCCGCTGATCATGTTTATTTAAACCACAGGTGGGGTATATAAACCCCCTCGCACGCGGCAGCGCCTTGCATGTCATTGTAGGGTACGTCTGGCACTCAGAGCCGGAGAGAGCCGGAGCGAAGAGAGCCTTTTTCCGATGATTCTAGGGTTCAAGACTCTTGGAGCGGTGGGGTCGGCTGAGTGTAAGTGTGGAGTCAGACGGCTTCGTCTTTTTCTGTGTTCGTTTTACTCTCGAAAGTGGAGTCGGCTCGCTATGTGCACGGGTTGAAGACTCTTGGAATTGTAGGGTCGGCTGAGTGCGAGTGTGATCGCATCATTACTTTCGTGGAGTCAGCAGTTCAGCCGGTCAACATCATCATATCGTTGGATTCTCGTTTGGTCGCTGGTGACATTTTGCATGCTGCAGCTTCTCGTTTGGGAAGTATCGAAACTCAACGTGGGCTTGAGATTCTTTTTCGTGGTCTCTGGAGTCTATCTTTCGCTTTATACTAGTGTTCACAGGTTTGGGTTCAAATCTATAGTGGCGCTCAACTCTGTAGCACTAATGTTTTTCTGGACGGCGGCTCAATCAGGTATCGCGAACTACTGTCTGTACTTTTCGGCTTGGTCGCCATTTCTGATTTCTTGGTAGCACCTGCTTCGTTGACCTTTCCGGCTCCTATCTGGCGAATTTTCTTGTGGTCTTATCCATCGTTGGCTGTAGTTTTTACAGTGCTGTCACCTTATTGCTCTTGTTCTTTGGGCTGATAACTTTAGCGGTGGCTCATTCTGGTATTGAGAACTACTATCTGTATCTGTTTGGCTTGGTCGCCATTTCCTGTTTCTTGGTAGTACTCCCTTCGGTGATCTTTCTGGCACCTATTTCTACTCTTGGTATATTTTGGGCTCGCTGAGAGGAGCTATGGGTCCTAGGTATAACCAACGCCATTCTTGGGACGAGGATCGAGAATATTGGAAGGTTTATGGGGGAACTTCAAAAGATAATTTCTGTATTACTGACGATGAACTGAAAGAGTGTTTTCCGGTCTTTCATGAAGCTTGTACTCAAGTATCGAAGATAGAACAATTTAGTAGTATGTGGGACAGTCCTGATCTTTTGGAACACTCTCTTCTTGGTTGTGCTTCTGTTTCTTATTCAGAATCTAGTTGCTCAAAACAGCGATTTTAGGTCTATCGAGCTGTGGCACTTGTTTTAGGTTTTGTTGAACGTACACAGCTTCCAGGTGTCTTAGAAGCTGCAGTGAAATCCACATGGAGCACTCCAGGCAAAATATTTGTTGGGTATCAAGAGTAAGCGCATTCTTTCGTTCTGCATCTGCAGACATTGTGATTTTGCATAGTTTCGAAAAAAAAGGTTTGAACATTTGCATCCCTTCGGGGTCCAAGGGAGTGTATCCCTTGCGGTGAAGATTGCCACAGGGGCATTTATTGGGTTCAACTCCCAAGTCTTCAAACTGAAATATTATAGAAGTTTAGCACTCAAACAAACAGAAGATGATATCATGAAGTGTAGCTCTGCCTCTCTGAGACCACTCAACGCTGGAAGCCGAGAGCCAAAACCAAGTAAATTTTGTCTAAACAAGTTTTGAACCTTTTCGAAAGTTGCGAGAGCCAAAACCAAGTAAATTTTGTCAAAACAAGTTTTGAACCGGTTTCGAAAGTTTCCAGCGAGCAAAAACCTGTAAAATTTACACTAACAGGTTTTGAACCTGTTTTCAAACGGAACAGGTTTACAGAAACCTGTTTCGTTTGAACACAGGTTTCTAATACTTGTTTCGTCTGAAAACAGGTTTATAAAAAACCTGTTTATAAACGAAACAGTTTCTAGAAAACCTGTTTCGTTTGAGAACAGGTTTCAGAAACCTGTTTAAAAGGTTTCTAGAACCTGTTTTGAAACAGGTTTCTAATACCTGTTTATAAAAGAAAACAGGTTTCTAGAACCTGTTTTGTTACAAGTTTTTAAAAAAATCTGTTTTCAATTGAAACAGGTTTTAGAAACCTGTTTCTAAGCTTTCTAGAACCTGTTTATAACCGGAACAGATTTTTAAAATTTTTTAAAACAAGAACTTTATCATTGTTTTGAAACCTATCGATACAATAGTATAAAACATGTTTTAGAATATGTTTATTTATTTATTTAAATATATAGATAGTCTAAAGTACCTATGGAAACAAGTATCGGGAGAAAATAATGCATGACAAGTAGAGGTCCTCTAACGCCTAAGTTCTAAAGCAACATGTAAACTGAATATCACTTGAAATGAACAATGAGGAATTTATGAGAAAACAAACAAATAAATATTATATCAAGTAGTAGTTCACAACATCCCATGTGGAGCGTATATAGAGCATACAGAGAGCATACAATGCGAATCTACTCGTCAAACTTCCAAACTCACACGGATGCGAATACAACAGGTTCCTCCTTGTCAAATGATGAGATCTGATGAAAGATGAGACATAAGTTAGAGGACGCTCAACCACAACCATGGCTGTTATACGCAATAAATATCATATCAACATGAAAACGAAACACATACTTACCAGTCTTGCAGAGTCCGCTCACCGAACAGCCGTTCCCTCAACGATGTCTTCCAAGCCGTTGTCTGCGGAGGCAACACTCGAGAAGTAGCTGTTCGATGTCGCACTGAAGTGTTGTTGTGATCGGCGTTGGAATATTTTGACAAGCTCACGAATGATATTCTCATTCCAATCCATAGCACATGCCGTAAGACGAGCCTCATGAGTCCGAGGGAAGTGAATCCTCTTTGTCGCAAACTTGTTTATAACTGAATTGAATGTCTCTAACATATAGTTCTCCTTAGCTCGCGTGTAAAAACGCATCTTTGTATGTGTGATAGCCTTGTCAAGAAACTCCACCATTGCTCGGTGTGTAGGTGAACCTACAATGTCAACAGTTACAAGGGATCTTGAAAGACTGTATATCCAAATCTATGACCAATATAGTAATGGATTATAAGCTTACCTCGTTCGTAATACTTGTCAGAGGTTGGCCTGTTCAGATCAGGGACACTACAGCATGGCCGCGAACTCCAGTCAGACATTGAAGGTTCAGACATGTATCGTGCTCTCCTGCCCAATGGTCTGCAGCGTTCTTGATATCAAGACACAATGTCGATGCATCATCTTCTTCTTGCATATATCGTCCATCGGTACCCACTGTTCTCATTGCATTCAATTGACAACAAGTGTAAATCCATCCCTTCAACTTGTCCGCAATTCCATGTTCTTGAAGCTCAGGATACATGAAGCGTCTAGATCTTACTGGGTCTCCTTCCTCCAACCCTCTCAACTGGGCAACTCGTCGAACAAGCACGGGCTTGTTGCCAACAATGGAAACCTCTTGTCCACGAAGCCAAGTGACAAGCTTCCTCTTGGTCAAAAGCTCAAGATCAGGGGTCACCTCAGCTTCCTCCACACCCGCTGGATTGCGCTTCTTCATTTGCAAGTCAACCAAGAACTTCTTGATCACGTTCTTGCACTTGTGCCACAAATCTTTTTGTGACACAATATCGTGACGATGCAATATTGCATCTACCGATGACTTGTCATCGTGTATCACCTCGTCCGGCACAATACCTAGTGCAATCAACCGTTGTATGCCTACCTCAAATGCACGATCCTCGATCAACCAAGAATTGTTACCGATCTCAATGCGTGTCATGTTCACCATCTCTATCACCTTACCCGAATCTGAGTCGATGCACGAGCATGTATCATTGTAACCATTACGAGTAGAATCGTACCTAAGGTCGACATACACAACGAAGTTGTCTACAACCAATCCACTCATAGATGATAAAATAAATATATAATTCAAGCATTCAGCAAATGTCGACAATGTACAAAAGTTCAAAGCTAGACGAATCCAAAAACACGCACCTCCGACATTAACCTCGTTCAAGTTCGGAAAATGCTTGGCTTGCACTTCAGACTGCACCTCATCCTTCAACATTCCTCATCTATCCAATGTCGTCTCTACCCAACTTATCTCGGGGTGCTTCCCTGACTGGAATTGAAAAAATGGTTTCTAGATATCGGACCTAACCCACCCTCTCTAAACACAGAATCTAGTTGCTCAAAATCCAAACCCGCTGATAATCCTGCATGGTAAAAGCGATGGGTATATCTCCATCTCAGTAGACCTCCATCCGTATGTGTGTCTATCATGACATATTAACTTCAACGACCAACTCTAATGGAGGACTGAAATAATAGGTGGTAAAAAGTAGTGCTCACACCTGTGATGAGGACATCGCACTCGAAAAGTCTGAAAGAACTCACGTAATCTAGGATGCGCTACAAATCCATAAAGAGGGAGCACCGACTCCGCGACGTGAGCTTGGGTTGACGATTGATCATGTGGATTATCTATCGGAATCTGATCATCTAAAGTCTGTGAGATTTGAGAGTCTGAAACCGCAACATGATGATCCTTGGCATGAATGACATCCTATACATGCGATACATGCGATATCATACATATGACTTGTGATACGCATACAATTCAACAAAACATGTAACCATGACATAACTCGAATATAAAACTAGTTGCACAAGCATATTCCAATACATTAGAGTGAAGTGTACATGATCGTCATGAGTTTCGACACCAAGAGCACGCAGCACATCTACATCAACGAATAAATGATCTGCAACAATCCCTGCGTTTCCTCTCTCCAGAACATCCTCCTCTGAGATCAAATCTGGGTCTACGGATACTTGCTCAGCATCTCTAGCCATCTGGTCTATCCGCTGCTCACAGGTGGCAAACAGAAAGCGAAACACAGCAGCATGTCCGGCTCCTGACCCCAAAAGTGTCATGATCTATACATACCTAGGTAACAATGACTCGGGGACCTTCACCATACCTGTCGGGAGCTCCGGACATCCTCTAGGTGCGTGTCGGTCTCCAGAACGTCTAAGATACACTCTAGGTGGCATGGATATAATAAATATACCTAAAGCCGTCCACAAGTCTATCCGTCCGGAGATCCGTCAAAATCATCAACTGTAACCAAGCTCCGTCTGTTACTAAAATAAACAATAGTGGAGAAAATTAATCTGATCTACACTGTTCTGTCACACCACAAGTATCCCATTATTTGTGTGTGTGCTTATATAAATTTCATTAGGTATGACTATCTTATAAGTTACTCTAGATCGAAGATCTAAATCTAGAATGATCAAAACTAGTCATAACTAGCGGAGATAGTTATAACTAAGTTAGGGAAACTATTAGAGGTTTAACTATGGCACTATGTGACAAGTGCGGAGCTCTAAATATGCTTCTCAAAAGTATGTAACTTTGTTGACCATCGCTGATTGGATGCATGATGGAAAGTCATGCACAAAGATCTAAAGATGCTCCTCAAAAGACGTATTAGTTTGTTGTCGCCTCCCGATTGGATAGGGTGGAAAGTTAACACTTTACAAAAGCTAAAGTAGGAGAATCTCTTACTTTTGTAAAGTAGAACAAGTAATGTGTGTGCTATTCTTAAAGGCTTAGTAGCCTTTAGAAGTTTTACTATTTTGGATTGCGCACTTACCATGAGGTAACGTAACTTAGTGAAAGTTACCACGGTAAGAAGTTGTAGAGTATATAAGGAGGAGTTGAGAAGGTGGAAGACACTCTCATTTTCCTGTCTATAAGTAAAGTGAGCATTGGAGACCTTGGGAGTCCTTGAGTAGTATGTGATGTAATGTGGAGGGCGGGGTTAGAACTTGTTTGCAGGAACGCTATTAGAGGGACCGATGTGATCATACGGGTCAGAGTGTTGAGTGAAGTGAGCATGGGTATGATAGAATCTTTGTAATTAAGGTGCACTAGTAATCCTAGTCATCTGAGGTACCCCTGGGTGAGAGACAGGCCGGCTTACAGTTCTACTACAAAAAAAAATACTAAATGAGAAAAAAATTAGAGAACCAAATCTCAGTGAGTAGAAAAAAGAAACAAGAGAGAAAAAGAAAAGAAAAAGATAAAAACAAATAAACATAAGCAACAACTAATCAGTTAGAAGTACTCAAATTATCTAACAGAGAATAATTTCAAGAGAAAAAAACGAGAGTGAAGAGCATAGCAAGAGACAGAAACAAGAGTGAAGAGCACAAGTGAGTGAAAGAAAAAAGACCAAGGCAAAAAAGGAAGGAAGGGGGCTTTATCCCTCCGCAGTCCCTCCAGCCAAGCATGTAGGGCAGGAGGAACCCTCCTCCTGTTGTTTGTTTCGGCTGGCCTGACAGCCAGCCGACTTTCATGACCAGGCAGGGCAGGCCCCGCGGCTCATCTGACGCGATTATGACCGGTTGATGCGACCGTTGTGCGGTCGACTACAGGGTTTGAAATTCAATTTCGGGAAAAATGTTCTAATATCAAATTTTGAGTTCTTCTATCAAACAGTTACTTGTTTGGGGAACTATTCAAATTTCGAATTTTCAGAATATTTTTTTTCTGAGGTTCTCCTTACTTCCATCTTTGGATGATTGTTCTGAAGTCGTCCGATGTCAGATCCTGAAGATCTGCGACTCATTTTCAAACTATCGAGACGATGGTCATTTTGGTACATAGATCAAGAACAGACGATAACAAATGAGCACAAGCCAGCTGGGCGCAAGTCGGGTGGGAGAGCCCGCCGAGATCCTGTTTTTTGAAACACTGAGTAAAATGATCAGGGGTGGGATATCGCACCACTAATATACCGCCACTTGTGGTTTAACTGAAAGTTATGAAGATCATGCAACAAGAAATCCACTTAAAAAGGTACTTGTTGAATCCGTAGCTAGAACAGAGAATCTTTTCATCCGTTTTCATCGTAATCTCATTGCAATGCTCGATCTGTAATTTCTAGACTCTAACTAATTTCTAGAGCTAAAATCTTCGTTTTCTTTTCTCATTTCCATTTGTCACTCTAAAGTTGAAATTATAAGATGTTGGAAACTGTTGTACTTCAGAATCCGTCAACAAGCAGTGATGTCATCAAAAACTTCATCTTTTGCAAAATGAGATTTATTTCTTTCACAACCAAATCTATCTAGAGCGACAACGACCTGAATGGACACATGTGCTTGTTGCTTCAATCCTTGACTAGAAGTCGGGTCATAAACTATCAGAGACGTGAGGTATGTGAAACTCCATGACATAGTGATCCAAGATATTAGTTCATGACAAAAAATAAATAGATAAAATATTCTTAATCAAAGAAGAAAAATGATATTTAGTTTTCATCTAGAATAAAAGAAACTATTCTGTCGGGGTAGATTATTGGATGTAAATTAGTTCAAGGTATCAATTATACTTGTCTTAGTTGATGAAAGGAAGCAAACTTAACACATAAAACTATCCATTCAATTCCATTGTGATATTTCTGAGTCGTTTTGTATATTCTTAAAATTTTATTATTATTCTTAACCAATGATGAGAATGATGCAAGTTATCCACATAAGAGCTTTAATAAATTTTATTATTGAATAATATTTATTTTAAGATTATATTTATAATCAAATAAAAGTATAAATTCATACATGGAACCTTCATATGATGAACCCCTCGAACAATAGTTATGTTACTTTAAACTAGTGTTTGTTCACATAGATCCATGACTGATGTCCTGAAATATCTATTTGCGAACTAAAGTTAAATTTTTTTTCATTACCAAATCTATCTAGAGTGAACAATGAGCTGAATGGATACATATGCTTGTTGCTCCACTATCAGAGACACGAGGTATGTGAATGAACTTCATCCTTACAACATGTCTGAACCGGTGATTATGCATATCTTCCAAACAAAATCTTACAAAGTATGTTCTTTTCTACGGGATCTTTGGATGAATAAATCTACTCATATAAGTTGCTATGTACAGCTCCAACCGATCTTCCTCATCAAAAGTTTTCAAGCCACAAGTTAGATTCATCTCGTTACTCAAGCTCGTATTATATACATCTTGAAGATTTATTTGTTCGATACCATTGAGTAATCTGAGTACTCTCGCTAACTTACAATCAGAAATTCTAAACATTTATACTTCTCTGGCGATGAGAAGCAAATGACGCATCATGAATCTTGCTCATATCCGCTATAGATCCATCTTGCGTCGCATGCCAATTCAAATCCACTGCATGTCTCTTTTCCTAGGTTATCACGTAGGCAAAAGAGAGTTGCGAAAAAGAAGAAATGAAAGCAACAAATACAATTTCATGATACTCGAACGGGTCAACTTATAAGAAAAATAGTTAACATGTGTGATACCTACTTACATATGCCTATAAGTTGTGAGATACAAGACATCTTGATATCGACTTGAGTTTTTTGGGCAAAAACTCTTAGAAAACTATTCTGAAATGACTTCCTCTACCATACTCATAGCGAGATCATTCAGAGTGGTGTAACGAGTAAGAGAGTTGTTATCAAGAAATGCTCGAAGAGTTCACTTGATGTCTATTAACCGAACCATGTGGGACCTAATGAAACTTTTCACAACATATTTTTTGAATATTATTTCATCATTATTAATTAATGTGCTAATTAGCTATATTTATTAAAAAATGAATGAAGAGGTTCTAAAATTATAATAAATGTATAGATTATGAAGGATTATATATATGTTATTCTTCTGAAGTAAAATATTTTAGTATATCCTCGTTAATCTCAATTAAATTATTTTCGTTCAACTTTTAGTATTTTGAGTATAATAGCCATCAACGCAACTTGTGAAGATCTATGTGTTTGCAAACAATATATAATACCTAGCGGTCAATGAAATTAAATTAAATCTTGAGAAAAACTACGATTACTCGAGTTACTAGGTTATCGAGTAATAAGTTTTTTAACTATCTCGAGTTCACTTCAGGATATAATATTATTATATTTGAATAAAATAAATAAAATAAATGTTTTTAGAAAAACTCTATATAAGTAATTCTATATTAAAAAGTCGAAGGTCTTATAATTTTCAAGTATAAAATATTATAAAAAATCTAAAAGTAATATTGTTGAAAACCTAAAAAATAATCAAATTTTTAATTATAATAAAATATCACACATGATAATCAAAGTCCATATTGAGCGTCACTTGAGATGGTTATTTTTAAGTTAACTATGATGATTTATTGTACACTGTATTATTATGATTTACCGTATTTTTCTTCACTTCAGTTTAGACAAGAGATTCCTCAACACTGATAAGTAATTCTATATATGACACCTTATATAATCGGTCTCTTATACTTTTCCAAAAGAGCGATCAAAGTTTACTCTAATTTCGATAACATTTGCTGGAGTTTCCTCACTCTTTGTTATCATCAAAATACCGTCATTATACAGTGAATATAAGTTTGAGAATAAAAGTCGACCATTGAAAAGTTAACACGAATTTCCGCATCATTACTTTAATTACTCGATTCTCTAGTGAGATAATTCAAGTCAAGCGTTGCATAATTCGAGTAGCAAACCTGGTTATTGGAGAACAATGACGGTTACTTGTGAAGATCCACCATGCACTCCACCTCCACGGTTCATTAGGCAAGTGGTTTTGCATGTAATGTTATTGCAAGGTTATGGGTTTGTTCGATTTCAGCATTGGAGTTGTTTGAGTTAATCCAGAATGCTGGATGAACTTCTGGGAACTTTTGCTTGTTTATTGTTATCAAGAAAATTTATAATTATTAAATATAAAAATAATATCAAATGAATATAAATAATTAAAATATTTTATAAATATTATTTATTAGTCTATCTTTGGAAACACAAAGAGAACAAGAGATAAACCATAAATCTTGACTCGATTATCGCGTTTCAGAAAGTATAAGTTAGAGGTTTTAAATATTAAATTAAATATCTATATATTTGCCACCTCCAAGTGAAGTGAATATGGAGCTGCTCTGAATGAGTTGTTCGAGTTTGTATGAATATGCATGCAACGTTATCCGCTTTCTGTTATCGGCCAAGAAATAAATATTATATAAATATTCTATAATAAATTAACTAAAAATATTTTGTTATAATATTAATAGAAAAGAAAGTGGGAAACATTAAGTTTCCAGAAATTCATGGAGCATGCATATTTAAGCGTAACCAAACGTCTGTTAGCATTTTTACACCTCGTGCTGTCCGCGCCTTTACTGATAAAGAAAATCGCCGAGTCCCAACCAACCAACTGGTGAGATTAGCGGCCGTAGTCTTCCCTTTTGTCCATTTCCCCTCCACTTTGGATGCATATTATTCTCAAACTTTAACGGAAAACTGATAGCATGATCATTTTTGGCCACGGCTATAAACCCAATAAACAAATCAGAGTTGGTATGCATAGCCTCTAAGACACGCAAGAGAGAAACCTCAAGCCGTCATACATACTTGTTGGAAATGGACTGCTAGTAGAATAGGCTAAGGTAAAACTCTAAGTCACGGCATAAGGACAGTATGAGAGTGTGGGGAGAGCTCATCAAGAGAGTGTAGGCAAAACCAAGTAAGTAGATACTCAATAATGTACAATGGCCTTGGGCCTGAATAATATACCTCGGGGTCTTGGCCTTGGTGACCTTACGAAAGGTCACCATCCTAAAAGCCTGAACTGCTTACTGCTAAGAGGAGTATTCACACTGTGTACGGTATTCTAACACTCCCACTCAATAACAGTTCGGATAAAAATATTACTTAGCTAGAAAACATTCCTAGCTTCGGTAGTAGATAATCCAACTTGGGAGCTGGTAAGCTCTTCGTCAGAATATCTGCAACCATGTCCTCAGTAGGACAATATCTAACTTCTATAACTTTTCCAGCGACGTGATCTTTGATGAAGTGATATCGGATGTCGATGTGCTTCGTACAGTCGTGGAACTTGCTGGTGTCGACGAGGGCCATAGCACTTTGGTTGTCACAATATGTAACGGTCGGCTCCTTGTCATGCAATCCGATGTCGGTCAAGAGCTGACGTAACCAGATTGTCTCTGAGCAGCTCGTGCTAAGAGCTACATATTCTGCCTCTGTACTTGACAAGGCTACTGATTTCTGTCTCTTGGAGGACCAGCTGATGGCTCCTCCAGAGTAGATGAAGCAGTGTCCTGATGTGGATCGTCTTGTCTCTGCATGTCCTCCCCAATCAGCATCGGTGTAACCGAATAGAGAGTAGGGCTGGGGTGAGTGAGCATACTCAAGGTACAAATTTAAAGTTCCCTTGATGTAACGGAAAACCCGCTTCATAGCGACAATGTGCTTAGGTCCAGGACTACTCATGAACTGGGAGAGTACACTAATGGGATAAGACAAATCAGGACGAGTACATACTGCAGCCCAATTAATAGAGCCGGCTGCACTCTGGTAAGGATAACTATTACATAGCTTCTTTTCATCCTCAGTGACGGGAGAGTCATCCGAAGATAGTTTCTCATCTGTAACTAGAGGGGTGCTTACAGGTTTGCAGTCCTGTAAGCCAAACTGAAATAGTTTCTGTGTCAAATACAAAGTTTGACTAAGTCTGATAGTGCCAGAAGATGGATCACGGTTAATCTCAATGCTAAGGCAATGATGGACTGGACCGATGTCAGTCATGCTGAACCGTGAGCTCAATTTTCCTTTTACGTGAGACAGTAGAGCCTCACTGCTGCTGGCAATCACAGTGTCATCCACGTAGAGGGCAAGGATGACGAAGTGCTGTTTCTGGTGCAAGTAGTAAACGTTTCCGTCTGCACCGGACTTAGCAAATCCAAGAGAAAGTAAGAAGTTGTCGATGATCAAGTACCATTCTCTTGATGATTGCTTAAGACCGTAGAGAGTCTTGAGCAATCTGCATACTTGACTGCGCCTTGCTGTAGTCACGCCTTCCGGAACACTCATGTATATTTCCTCGTTAAGTGTTCCATTCAGAAATGCAGTTTTAACATCCATTTGATGTACATGTAGATTATACTGCGCTGATATGGCAAGGATGAGCCGTATTGACTGAATGCGGACTACGGGGGAAAAGGTTTCTGTGTAGTCCAACCCGTAGATCTGGGTGAAACCACGAGCCACTAGTCTCACCTTATAACGAGCAATGGACCCATCGGTATTAAGTTTTAACTTAAAGGTCCACTTATATGTTATCGGTCGGCGTCCTTGTGACAAGTCGGTGAGCTTCCAGGTGCCGTTAGATTCGTGGGAATCTAGCTCCTCCTCTATTGCTCTTCTCCACTGATCGGCATCAGGAGAAGATACTGCTTCTGTGTAAGAAACAGGTTCCATTGGCACTGGTTTAAGAGTTACCATCAATGCACGCTTGGTGTTCTTCTGAGACTTCGGGATCAGCGATGAAGGGTCGTAGCCTTCATCTGGGTTCCGTTGTGGAGGAACTGAATGTCGAGCTGATCGTCTCAATGGAGGCGGTGCTGGGAAATCCAATGGAGGAAGAGAGGACTCACTGTGGATGGACCCGGAAACTCGTGGTGAGCGTGGTGATGTGCGCCGAAGGTAAGGATGGCGCAGGCTCAAGTTCTCTGCAGGGGGAGAGTGATTGCTTGAGGAATGAGAACGTGGAGGGCGACTGCTCCCACTGGACTGTGTACTGCTGGTGACTCCTCCGCCAAGGCCATGACTGCTAGGGACTCCTCCTCCAGATCCAAGACCAACGGATGGGGTTGGAGCTGGATTGGCAGGAGATGGCAGAGGAACTCCCACTGAAAGGAAACCGGGAGAGACCGACGAGAAATGAGCTGGGCCGGCTGAAGGGATGGGCACAGTATGATAAAAATGGACGTCGGTCTCAGGAGATGCTTGAGTGAGTGGGAGATCAGCAGAGGGGGTGGATGTGTGAGGGAGAGTCGGAGAAGACTCATCGAGGATAACATCACGAGAAGTGAAGGTATGACCGTCAGATTTTCTTTGGAGACGGTAACCCTTACTCTGGCCGCTATAGCCAAGGAAGATACACTCGTGAGAGCGATCATCGAGCTTTGTGCGCTCAACCTCGGGGACCTGGGAAAAAGCGCGACAGCCAAAGACGCGCAGAAAGGAGAGATCGGGTCGACGAGGTGTTGTGGAGGCATAGGTGTGCCAGAGTTCATAAGGTGTGGTCATAGACGGGATAGCCTTAGACGGACACCGGTTCTGGAGGAAGGTGGCGCAAGTGATTGCTTCACCCCAGAAGGGCTTGATGAGCTTGGAAGTGTAAAGCATAGAACGGACAGCATCAAGCAAGCTGCGGTTCTTACGTTCAGCAACGCCATTCTGCTGAGGAGAGTAAGGGACTGTGAATTGGCGCTGGATGCCACGCTCGCGACAGAAAGCGTCAAAAGCAGCTGAACGATATTCCCCGTCATTGTCAGATCGCAAAGTGACGAGAGATTGACCAGTGGCGCGCTCAGCAAATGCTAGATAGTCCCGGAAAGCAGCAAAACAGTCACTCTTATAGTAGAGAAGACGAGTGACAGTGTAGCGCGAGTAGTCATCAATAAAGGTGATGAAATACTCATAGCCAGAAAAGGTGCAAGGGGAGATGCAACCACTAATATCAGAATGGACCAGTGCTAGAGGACGAGTGGATCGAGTGGAGCTAGCACGTGGGAATTTAGTGCGTGCATGCTTGCCGTGTGCACAAGCTGGGCAAATATCCTCAGAGAGCGGGAAGGAAGGGAGGCCGGTGACATACCTGCGGTGGCTCAGCTCATGAACTCGACGATGGTTGATATGGCCGAGTCGCTGATGCCACAGGGTAGAGAGATCGCCCGTCGTAGTAACAAGGGCACAGGGTCTGGGTGGCGTGAGGAGTCCGACTGTCAGATGTGAAACCCTGAAGGCCTGCCAACAAATGCGGAGGAGACCGAGGCCGAGAAAAGGGAGGACCCGACTGCTCGCCAAAGAAAATCCGAGATGAAGCCAAGTGAGCATGGTAAGGACTGTAAGGACGAGGACCAAGAAGGCCCTCTGTCCCACCTTGGGGGACAATGTCCCGATTAGGGGGATCGTCCCCCTGGTCCCTGGACGGACGGTCGTCCGTTCCCCAGACGGACTGCCAACAGGGCAGTCCGCGGAGGTTGGCCTGCCGGCCCCTCCGTGCGGGGATGCGCATCCCCATAATCATATCCCCGCGGCTTATGGCGCTCGCATCCCCACTCCGGGGATGCGGGGGTTGCAACCTCGATGTCGGGGTGTCAGGGTAGTGCAGGGGCAGCGTCGTGGGGTCCGCACCGCTGCTTCTGCTGACGGGATGGGGAGGGGGCAGCACCCCCGATGTGGGGGATGGTCTCATCCGGATGGGGTCCCCATCCTCATCAAGATCCCCTCTGTGTGAGGAAGAGTTATCTCCTGTGCGGGGATAAGTTAGGTGTCCTCGCACGCTGCGGGGTACCTGCGCCTGCGCGCCGTGCTCGCCATGCGCGGATGGGGTCCCCGACCCCATCTCCGATTAGCATGGGGGTGTCTAGCCCGCGTGGGGGTGCGTTTACCAGAGGAGACACGGGGATCGATACTCCGTGTAGGGGCACGTTTACCAGGGGGCGCGCGAGGAAGTTTCCAGGGTCTTCCCAATCGGCGGGGATCAGTAAGGACGTTGGACTTGGATCGATCCGCGTAGAGGGAAGAGGTGTGCTGCCAGTGGACGCGCGCGGAAGAGGTGGAGCACCAAGAGATGGTGTCCTAACAGGAAATTGGCCAAGGGGTGTCATAGTGAGAGGGGTAGACCCCGCGCGGATTGAATTTGGGCCTTCATTTTCCAAGTGAGACAATTCCGAATTTTGTGGAGTGATAGGGACTTCTCTAGTGAGAGAGTGATCCGAATTAGGGATTTGAATATTCCGTGAGTGACTTGGGTGATTTGGGTGAATTTCAGCTTGGGTGTGCGCATTCTGTGAGGCGGGGCTGGGCTTGGACCGTGGGAAGCGGATCCTGCGCATGTTGCGGTTGAAGAGTGAGGTGCTAGTCCGCTGGTTAGATTGCGGTCTAGCTCGCAAGCGCGGTCCTGATCTCTGGCTAGGTGGTAGTGTGTGGATTACTGAAGTCCTACCAGCTGTAGCTACAAGCGCGGTTTGGTCAGCGACCAAAATTGAATTCCCGAGCATGTAGAGATCGTCCACAGTGGGACAGGGAGCTAACACTTGACCAAATCTGTCTTCTAGGTGACAGAATCCGTTGTCAATTAGGCACCAGCCGCCATTGGCATCAATTTGCCGAGCTGAGAATAAGTTCTTTTGCAAGGCGGGCACGTGAAGAACGTCACGTATGTACACGTGCTCACCGTTGAGCAGACGCACTTCCACCATGCCAAAACCAGCAACGTGAATAGTGGTGTTGTCACCGAGTAGAATCGCGTCATTTTCGGTGTTCTCAGCAGAGACGGGTGAGTATTCGATGAATTGTCGTCGATTGTGCGCCATGTGGTGTGTGGCATCCGTGTCCACATACCAGTTAGGATCAGCTGTCTGCACGATTGCAGACGAACATTGTGCTACCAGAACCCGACGAGTGTTGCCGTTGTTGTTCTAAGAACGGCGATTCTTGTTCTTGTTTTTGTTACCAGCAGTCGAGTTTTCGTTACTGCTGCTGGGCTTGTCTGGGCACTCAGCGATGCGGTGCCCGGGCTTGTTGCACTGGAAACATTTCTCGTTAAGATCTGACGGTCTCTTCGGTGGCTGGTTACCGCCTTGTCGGTTGCTACCATTGTTGCGCCGGTTGTTGCCGTTGCGACCTCCTTGCCGGCGACCTGCAAACAAGGCAGTGGATGGTTCCATCGATAGCTTGCGCCCGATCGTTTCTTCCTGAATGAGGAAGGTGATGAGGTCCTGTAGCGAGAGATTTGGGTTCGTTCTCATCGCCTGCAAGAATAGATGGTAGTTGTTGGGTATGCTGCCCATCAACGCGAGGACTTGCTCCTCGTTGGCAATTATCAATCCAGCTGAAGTCATCTGCTGGATGAGAGACTTGAAGTTGTTGACATGTTGGGTAACCATCTCGTTGGGTTTCATCTTTAAAACCCGCAACTTCTCTCTCAAGTGCATCTTGGTCACCATGTCTTGCCCTGCAAAGTGTCTGGTCAAGGTGGACCATGCATCGTTCGATGTGGCGCAGGACATTAGATGTCCTGCCACGCTGTTCTCGTAACATTCGTTGATCGCTGCGAGTGCGTTAACGTCACGCTGATCCCAATCTGCGATGCTACCGGGTCCGGTAGCAGGGGGAGGGATAGGTACCGCAGTACCTCCGGGTGTCGTGGCACGTGGTCTCTGCACGTTCCCTTCCACGATGTCAAGAACACCATGGGCCCTGAGCCGCAAGGTTGTCTTGTGCTTCCACAGCGTGAATTCAGTATGTGCCGTCGAACTTAGCCCAGCCTTTGGTGTCAAAGGGGGCAGACATTCTGTATCAGATTGATCGCTGGAACGGTGAAATTCTGTTAACGAAGGTACAGAATATGGGTGCGTGAAGCGTCCTTCTCGCAGCAGCTGAAGCGTCCTTCAACTGCTCTCACCTAAGGGCCGAAGGCCTACCTAGTGCCTATGCTATTGTGCTAGTGCATCAACAATGCAAAGCTCTGATACCATGTTGGAAATGGACTGCTAGTAGAATAGGCTAAGGTAAAACTCTAAGTCACGACATAAGGACAGTATGAGAGTGTGGGGAGAGCTCCTCAAGAGAGTGTAGGCAAAACCAAGTAAGTAGATACTCAATAATGTACAATGGCCTTGGGCCTGAATAATATACCTTGGGGTCTTGGCCTTGGTGACCTTACGAAAGGTCACCATCCTAAAAGCCTGAACTGCTTACTACTAAGAGAGTATTCACACTGTGTACGGTATTCTAACAATACTCCTACAAGTCAAGTCAACTATCGTACTATAGTTAAGATCCTCTAAGAACCCGGTTTCCACTATTCCGTGGCTGTGGTTGCACTTCTCCATAGAAGCCCTACTTCTCCGTCTCGTGTACTAGAAGGTGATATGAAGAAGAAACTTGCCTCCTACTTTATCCTCAGTAAAACCTACCTCAATTGGGTTCAAAACTTCAAACTTGAATAAATATACCATACCATATACCAATGCGGCATTCAGGTTATGCGATGGCTGACTGTACCTTAACCCATTTACTTAAGAAAAGGATGACAGTTTTCTGATTAATGACATGCTAAATAATCACTTTCACTAATATGTAATTCACTAAAATTCTTCTGTTTACTGTATTTTTTTTTCTAATCCCTTTCTACATTTGTCAGATAAGGTCAATTGATCTAAGCAGGCTTTCCAGTACGGTGGAACAAGTGACACTCATTTTTAGTTCGTTATTTGATTTTGAATTATAATTTGTTGTTTCAATTATAAACTACCACCACAAATTGTGAAACATGACTGATTTGTACCTGTACATTTGCTTGGTACAGTCGGTTTTTCCTTTGGTTGCAATTTTTCACAACCAGTCACTATCGAGTTCTCCTAGAATCTGGATAGTTTTAACGTAGATAGGGCCAAAGTATACACTGGAGTGGAAATGAACTGTTCAGTATAGAATGAACTGCCTCCTCCAAAATGGAGTCTTCCTTGGATATTCACTTCCCTCCTCTGTCTTATGATTAGGCAAATATGCAAGGGTTTAATTTATTACTTAAGTCTTCCCAAAAGATGGGTTAGGTAACAATTAAACTACAAAGAGAAAGTGATTTGTTTGGGATCATGTTCCTCGACATGTAGTTTTCTTATGGGTTCTTTTTGGATCTTTTTGAATCTTCCGGTGTAGCTATTATTTAATATTTAGAAATGTTTTTATTCTTTCTGTACACTTGATACAGAAATTTCACTTAACGTTTATATATTTTCCGATAAATAACATACGGACAAACTTTCCTCGAAGCTGATCCTGCATGTATATTTATTTGGACGTGTATGGGATATGGTGTCTTGTATGTTAACAAGTGTCAATCATATTATTGAAACAAAAAATTACCTATTCACTCACACGAAACTTAAAAGCAGAGATAACGGTTTCCTCACAACAATTACCATACCATGATTGAGTGAAAAGACTATGTGTTACCAAGCGGGCTAATCTCCTTCAGATTCAGAAAGAAAACTGATAAACTACTATGTGCGACGAGCCTTTACTGCACGCATATTAAAATCACTAGGGTACGTTGGGTACGTTGGGTTCTCTCAGAGACAACTTCAAAGTGGCCACCGCATCGTTTATCCCAAAGTCTTGTAAGTAGTATTCAGGTGAAAATGTTGTACAAAGCAAAGGCACGGTCGGGCGTGAGGACGTTTCTTCGAGCATTCGAACATTTCCCCAGCGAAAAGAGAATTGTACACCAAGCCGTGGGGACGTATGTCTGATCTCTTCCATTCCTTTGAGACTTCTCGACCTTCTCCCACATTCACTCCTTTACATAGAGACTGAATAGAATCTGTTACAAAACTGAAATTTGCACTCCTAAGTCTCTCAGCATGTGAAAACTTTATTTCCCCAACAGAATACTACCAGCCTAGTAAACTGATAACAGGATCTTCCTGTTAGAACTGATGAGACAGTAAGTGATAGAAAGAAAAATTTAAATAGCAATATCTTGAGTAAAAATGTGTACATTTTACTTCAGATCTATTACAGGCTGAGAGGCCCTCGACTCATGCTATTATATAAAGAATGTGAGTTAATATACTAGATGTCCATAACTGCAGTCACCTCAAAGTCATAACCTTAACTGCTATCATCAGTCTTCTGACCCAGTTATAATATCTCTCACGGTAAAAGTCTTGTCACAAATCATTTCTTCTATTTTTGCTTTTCCTTTTTCACTTTCCACAAAGTTTAGATCTGAACTCTGATGATATTTAACACTCTCTTTCATTAGAGCACTATTTCCTTCAAATCTAATAATATCTATTACTTTCCTTTAAACTTAATAAGTCTTTAGTATGTAAAAAGCTTAGTTTTGGTAAAATTTTAGTAAAATAATAATTAGCTAAAGATACTAGTTAGCTAGTTGATATTTTACCAAACCCAACCAAAACTAGAGATTTATGTCTATTATTATTTAACATGATATTTAACACCCTCGTTCATTAGAGTACTTCCTTTAAAATTAATAATGATATTTAATAATGACTTAATTAAGTTTAAAGGAAGGTAGTACTCTCATGAAAGAGGGTGTTAAATATCATGGTCAACGTGAACGCTATGGTGTAATTTTTTTATAATTTATAATGCGGTATATCTCTTTCATTTGTGGAATCATTCGCGTTTGGCAGTAAGCTTGATATCACAGACGCGCATGAGAAAAGAGCGGAGACGGAGTGCGGGAGGGGGGAAGGAGAGGGAGGACATAGAGTGTGTTTTGAGAGAGTGGAGTGTGTTGCTGAAGCTTTTTATACAAATTCATCTTCTTCTTCTGTTTTGTTTCTTTTGGTTCTAGAATTGATATATTTTGTGAAAAATGAGTGATTATCAAATATTTTTGGATTTTTGGAGGTTTTAAGGTTACAGAGTCTTATATTTAAGATTTTTTTAGAGACTTTTGAGGGACTTCTTGTTACATTTAGTGTATTTTTTATCTTTACATATATCTTTTGAGAGACATGGTTTCTTTTTTTGAGATGTTCTTATTACGAGTACCGTTTGGTTGGATATCATACAATTCTAGCTATGGGTACTCTTTCTCTCATGAGATCGGGACTGATTCGAGACACATCATATCCGATGTGCAATCGTTATTTATCTCGCAAGGGATAACATCTCATGTGAGAAAGATGCACAAGAGCTATGATAGGACCACATGAGATGCCCATGTTAATCGAGAGCGGAGGTCTACACGTGTAGTCATTATGACACCGTTAGCATTTCTTCATGGAGTTCCTCTTGAGTGGTTGAAAGTCCACTCTGACCCTATTCTGAGGTTATTCGAGATGAGTTTTTCTTGTTCGCGTTTGTTCCATCGGTTACTTCGTGCTCTTCATGACGAGGTGAAGTAGGCATTCCGTCTACCTCTCGACATGTTGACATGAACACCAGGGACGAGGCAGTGTGATTACTGTTCCTCCTACTTTCTCGTTGGTGCCTCTGTTATACTCGAGGTAGCATAGGGAGACATTGGGAGGTGACATCTCGTCTTTGGAGATTCCGTGCGGTACGAGATAGGAGTGAATCCGTCTTTACACGTGATGTCTCATCTTTCGTCCGCATACGACATTGTAGGATGTTACGTCAGGTTGGAGAGTATAGTTGAGCGGCTAGAGCATTGCATCTTTTGTCAGTGACATGTTTTACTGAGGAAACGATCGCTTCGTTGCATTTCTTTCACCCCTCACCAGGTGATTTTCCACCACATGAGGTTCAAGACTATCAGCCTAAGGAGCCATTATGTCTCGATAGATTCTTGTTTGCCCAGGCTTTATTTACTGTAACGATTTATGTTACACATAGGAAGTTTGTCTATTAGTAAGGTGTTTAGTTATAACTAAGTGTGAAGAATGTTTATTTGCTGCCCAAGTACTTTAAGGAGGTATCAAGTTAGTCATGACTAGCTAAAGTTAGTCATGGTTAAACTTAGCTGTACTTTTTGACATAATTCACATATTTTTTAAAGAGTGAGCACTACTATCTTGTCATCTTGTCTAAAAGATAGAAAAGAGATGGAAAGTATCACTTATCTCTTTTTGACTTGATATTAGTGGTGAGACTAAAGTTATGGACTTTGTGGGCATTAAAAACAAGAAAAGATTCCACATGTCTCCTTTTTAGTGGGTCTTAATGTAGAGATGAGTGGAAATTAGAGATTCCTTGAGAACATTTCAGAATTCTTTTAGAAGTTGTTGAGTTTGAAGGAATAAGCCCATGTGAAAAGATAAGAAGCCCATGTGATTAATAGTTTTATCTTAAGTAATATCTTAGTAAAACTCAGTAAAAATATTTACGACTGAGTTACTTGAGAGTACCAAAGTAAAAATCAAGAATGTATAAATAGAGGAGTAGAGAAGAGCTCATCATCCTTGTTTTTACATCGTCGTAATGACAACTTGAGCAATATAGAGAGCGTGTGATATTTTAGCATGTGAGAATTTGAGAGACGTCGTTAGAATGGATGAGTTTATGAGTGTGTGAAGGGCTGAACTTAGCATTTTTCTCTTCAAGTTCATGGTGTGCTTCCATCAAAGCCATCAGAGGTGACCCCTGAGTGAGAAATAGGTCCAACATGTTTTAGATTCATCGATGATTATCGTGGAGGTTAAGAGATTTGAGAAGGGATAGTTGATCGATAGGACCGTGGAGGGTTTACAGTACAACTCCATGTCTTTCTTCTGGAGGTCTGTTTGGGATGGTCTACGAGCATCTACGGGATTGTTCATAGACGGACGGCCCCTCTAGTGATTTCACAGAGCTTTTTCAAGTAGCGGCAGCAGTAGCTCAAGGACATATTCTTCAATCTATAGCTCATGTACTAGGGGTAGCTAGACTTTTGGTCATGTCGAAGGATGGTGGAGAGATTCGACTGACAGCCATCGGTGAGATTTTCTTACATTTTATTTGTCGTATCATTGTCCTTCAGCTTTGAGATACTTTTCCGGATCATCTTTGTCCACATCAGTTTGGAGTTGTGACGCCTGGAGGTTGTGAGTCTGTGTCTTTCGGCATCAGGGCTCTCTTGGACATCCATCTCGATTGGGTTGTCTTACAAGTGGATATGAAAAATGCTTTTATAGCATTTTTTGCTCTTCCATCTTCAGGAGCTCATGGATGACAGTGGATCTATGAAGAATCTCGTTCCCTTCGTACGATCGTTCTATGGTTCTTCCTCCCCTCTTTATTACCAGCACGATCTTGCGATAAAGGAGGTTACAGTCATCAGCTCCGCTGCAGGTACTCGTCAAGGATATCTTTTCGGTTTCTTTAGCTCACTATAGAGCTCTCTTGGTCATCACCTTGGCTGCTCTAAGTTGTGTTTTTCCATCTCTAGCTGATGATATGCATATTGTAGGTCCGACGGACCAAATCTATGTTGTCTTTTATCACCTCGTCTCTCAATTGACCTTGATAGGACTGAGAGTGACGGTGCCAAAGTGCAAGACTTGGTCTCTCATAGGTATACTTATGGACCTCCAACTCCCAGAGGTATTTTTTACACTTAGAGATGGTTTACGCATCCTCGGAGTATCGATGGGTATAGAGGATTTTATCTCCCGGTTCTTAGATGTTGTCTTAGCAGAGGATGTTTTGCATATCGAGGATCTCACTATGTTAGAGGACCCACAAGTTGTCTTTGATATCTTTTTCTCATCCATTGCACGTCGTCTTGGTTATTTACTCCGCACAATACCTCCATCTCTTATCTTCATCTCGCATCTTAGAGTGTTTGATAGGAGGATCATGGGGGTTTTTGGTGACGTCGTAAGACCAAAGACCTTTGACAGTGCAACAGTGTGCAGCAGGATCTCTCGCACGTAGACAAACATTTTTGCCGATATCATGTGATGAGGTGGGCTTATTATCCATGGAGGAGACTTCTTCGGCAACATTTGTTGGATAGTTGGGTCCTCCCTGCATCTTCGCTCTGTATGTTTTCTCGTGCGAGATAGACCTATTCTGGAGAGCTATGTGACAGAGATAGAGGATGGTTCTTACCCACTACATATGTGTCTCTGTGAGACAAGAGATAGTTTGACTTTTGAGACACACGAGGCACACCCTTGATTCGATACTCTCGTTACGGATGGATCTCACGGACTACAGTCCTCTCTGATGAAACATCACTTCAAGCAGGTTCTCCATGTGCTCTTAGTGGATCCTTCCATCTCACGAGATACTAGAGCTCGACTCCGCTCTTATTCAAACAAGGGCGCAAGCTATTGACTCATAGTTCGACCTTGCATTAAAGCGTTTCGACTCGCACCGACTATCTTCTCTACAATGATGAGGTTCCGCCTAGGCTTGGTCCAGGATCATGAGAGTTTTTGGTGACATTGTAAGATCGGGGACCTTTGATTGTGCGACAAGATCTCTCATTCGTAGGCAGACATCTTTGCTGATATCATGTGGTGAGGTGGGCTTATTATTCATGGAGGAGATTACTCCTACAATCTTTTTAGGTAGTTGGGCTTTCTCAGCACCTTGACTCTGTTCGCGTTTTCTTGTGCGACATAGACTATTCTGGAGAGCTATGTGATAGAGGTGGAGGATGGTTCTTATCCACTACAGATGTGTCTCTATGAGACAAGAGATAGTTTAACACTTGAGACACGTGAGATACACCTTCGATTCGGTACCTAGTTGCCGATGGATCTCACGGACTACAGTCCTCTCAGATGAGACACTACTTCCAGCAAGTCTCTATGCGCTCTTAGTGGATCCTTCCATCTCACAGGATACTAGAGCTCGACTCCGCTCTCGTTTGGACAAGGGCACAAGCTCTTGACTCATAACTCGACCTTGCATTAGAGTGTTTCGACTTGCACCGACTATCTTCTCTATTGTGATGAGGTTCCGCTTAGACTTGGTCCAGTCTGTTGCTTCGGTACTATCCATTTGCGAGTGCGGTGTCTCGCTCAACATCTCAGATCGACACTTTGCTCCTTGTCTTCACGGTGGAGAGCGGATAGCTACTCACGATGTCATCAGAGACGTCGTGTTTGTCTTAGCACGGGAGAGCGGTTACATGACGTGAAGGGAGATCTTTGATATGTTTTTCAGACGGGAATATACGTGAGAGCTGACTTGTACATGTTGAGGGAGGATCATGTCTCAATAATAGATGTGGTTGTCACGGATCCGACACGGGACTCAGTGACGGCACAAGTGATCACCCATCTCTCAGGATGGATTGCAGACGTGACGACAGCAGCAGAAATGATCAAGTATATGGGTATGCAGATGAGACATCGCTTCATCTCTTTAGTATTGGAGATATACGGATCGACAGCTTTGGAGTCGACATCTTCTTTGGAGATTGTGTCAGAGCCTACCATGAGAGATGTTCTTTTTCTTTTTGCACTATGTTTTTTAGTATCAACGAGTTTTCATTGCTCTATAGAGAACTTTAGCAAGCGCATTCCACAAGAGAGCAATTGCAATAGACGATGCTATTTCATGTGCACTTGTTATATGCATGAGTTTCGACTTACCCATGTGTGACATTATAAAGATAATAAGTGATGTTAGAGCTATTGATAGCAGGATTAAGTCCCTGTGTTTTTTCTTGCATTTGTTGTATGCAGGAGTTTTGTCTTAACCGTCTGTGACATTATAAGAACCTTAGATCTTAGAGCTATTGTGTTACATTATAAAGACCTTAGACCTTACAGCTATCAATAGCTCTAGGGTCTTTCCTTAGGGGAGTTTGTTGCTTGGCCCTTCTGGTACTTCTTTACCGTGTAATGCTTGATGGGGTCTTTCCATCCGTTTGCTATTTATTGTGTCGCGTGTTTCAAGGAATCATTCGCGCCTGGCAGTAAGCTTGCACCATAATGTTAACGGTCACGTCAATTCGCAGAGGAGGTAGAGACTGCGCATGTGATCTGCAGCTCTCTAAATTCGCAAGTCTTCATGACATCTCGCTTCTTCCCGTATGCTTGAATCATAGTTTTAATGCGTTATCCCATCCGGATCAACATTCATCTCCTGCATCCTCGAGTATCACTCTGCCGCCTTCCCTTCTAAATACGCCCAAGTTTCTAGGCGGCCAGATTGCTACAGATATCTTTGAGCGTGGCCTCCATCAAGTTCTAATTCCTGGGGTACGGAAGGATTCCAGAAGTATGATTATTATACCGCACGAATGTTTCACCACTTCCAACCCAATTATAGATATGCTTCGTCAGCTAAGAAAAGAAGTTCGAGATGGTGGGAGGAGGGTGTCCAGGATACTGGATCCACAGAGACATCGCGCGGCGACTTCAGACTCTTCGAAAGTCGAGTGTCGGTCTCCGTGAATGACAACTTTCAAAGTCCGAAAGATCTAATCTTCGCTGGACGCCGTCGTTCTTTCGAGCGTCGTGGATCAGCTGAAGAGACAAGTGTCGCCGAAATCCAGCCCTTGCCATTTGTCCTGAACAGCCGAGGCCCGTGGGCCCACTCTCTCTAACCTGCTTAGAAGTTGAAGCATCGAAACCCAGTGCTTTTTACGCACGAGCTGTAGCCACGACGATAACGCGACGCAATGAGTAGCCAACTGATGGAGAAGCCCTTTCTAGCCTTTACGCAAGAGCAAGAGCTGCAAAAGGAGACAAGTCCCTTTGCGCAACGTGGCAAAGGATATCGCGATGGGAGGTGCGTCTAGCAGCTCAGAAGCCATGAATCCTTGCTCACTGCTTTCTGCAACCTGGAATACGGGAAAGGGACGCGTCGAGCATTTAAAGGAACAAAAAGAAACGCGACCCAATGAAGGGGGAGGGAAGACGACGAAATCGGACAACCACTTGTAGCCTCTGACGTCGTTCAGACTTGAAGAACATTCAGACTCTGCATCAGCCCTGGCCAGCTCCTCTAGGTAGGCTCATTTTGGTTTTGGCACTTGCGGTTGGTGGCGCGTTTGTATTGTGGAAACTGGTACAGTCCATACTAATGGAAACACCCTTTCCATATCAGCTTTTTATAAAAACTAAAAGGGGCTTTAGCCTGTGCAAAAGTCTGACTTCTGATTACTGAATCGTGAGTCCCTTGATTCGGCTAGCAGCTGGTTTTCATCGCACGTTCCTTTACTACTCAGTGCAAAGGTTTTCTTGTAATGGCCACACGGTCCAAGGGAGAGAATCCCCAAGAGGAGCTCCTTAGGGCAGAGGGTCATACTCGAGTGTAGATATGGTCTGGGGATAAGCAGTTAAGAAAGTCAGTATGTTATGGTATGCGAGGAGCAACCTTCGAGGTAAAAGGCCAGGAAACTGTGAACGGTTCAGTACCTTGAGTAAGAGTCGAAGAAAAGGAGAATTTTCCCATACGAAATTCATGAAAATATACATCAAACACCTAACACTTTAAGCGTCATGCTATCCCGTTCCTTCAAACGGGATAGCATTCCGTCCAAGAAACTTCCGGCTTTATCCAGCGTGTGCAACTCCAGTGTTGTCAAAATAACCTTGAATAAGTACCCCGCTTCATCTGCTTAACAATAGTCAATACATTGCAGAGAAAGGGGACCCAGCTCAATATGAGGTACATGTCCAAGAATATTTAGGCAGCCATGTGAACAGATGGCAGCCTTGTTCCGTTAAGATCTTTTAACAATTTCTGTCCTCTTAAACCATTACAGAAGTCTCTTGCACTCATCACCTTTTTAGCAGGAGGCTGTAACTGTAATATCTCTAGACAGGAACCATCCGTTGATTCACCACCACATGAAACGACTAAGGCATCTCCTACAAGCGATACTTCGTCGCCTAAAGGGAAGGACTCTGCTGAAAAGTATTTCACCCTGGTTGTGACTATTTTCAGTTCAATGCTCTGGGCCTCCCCGTTTGGACTGCACAGTAAGAATTTCGCCCTCGTGCCCGGCCATTCCGCGAAAGCCCTCACCTAAACTTCAAAAGGCAATTGCAACTCATGAGGGCAGAAAGATTATCCCACTCACAGACTTCAAGAAATGCGTATACTGAATATTGTGTGCAATGGCCAAAGTTCAATCAGGTTCTGCAGCAATGCCAAAATAAATCTGCGTTCAAAATAACAGCGACCTCGACAAATTCTAGCCTGTTCCAGGTGGAGCGAAGTAGCCAAAGAGTCACCTTGTTATGAAGCACCTCCGCAGGTTGATCGAAGCTAAGCCACGATTCTTCAATCATTACCTGCGAATTGACGTACTTCATGCTTTAAGCACATTCCCACAAGCATCACAAAGTGGAAATAAAGCATCCCTACAGTTATCATTCAAGCATTTCAGATAAGATCCTGTTGGAACGTGAAACTTACGACTAGGCAAATTAGAATCACAGGAGTGAGGAATCACAAACACCAAAACCCTTTGATTTAAACATTCCAGATTTGGATACTAGACTTAACTAACGCAGCTTAAGACAATGTTTCCGGTTACAAACAGTTGTAGTTCATCCACTGGTTTAGTGTATCCAGCTAGACTCCCTTAAAAAACAGAGCATGAACCATGTCCTTTCCCATAGTGTGAAAATTTTCGTAGGACTGGATAATTCAAGATTCAAGACAGTCTTTCACGTTCTACTCGCAGCCGCAAGCCTTCGGGAGCAACTTATACATACCTTGGGGGCCACAGTAGCCTTCGTATGGTCTTGCTCCACCGCCTTTTCTTTTGCTATACCATCTAGAATAAATGGCATCTCTCTGAGTAGCAACTCCGATCCTGGACAATTGTAACAACTGTCATCAAACAACCAAGACGAAGACAATTTGTATTGCTCGACTGTCAATTGGTCGCTCTCCGCCCAAACATTACAAAATCTCACAGCTGTTTCTTACCCACTGACGTGAAAATGTAAATAAAAACTTTAGTAGAATTCTCAAATCCACGTTCATCTCCCTATATCTTGGTAGAACCTCCTAAAATCTCTGAATACACAAGCAACAGGAAACTGGGACATGGAGTTTTATGCTTTACGCCTGCATTGACGGATATGTAAGGTGATGCATTTACAGCAAAGGTGTCGAACAGTGCTCAAACAAATGACTTTGAGTATATGGTCGGTGAGGGGACCAACAGGACTTTCTTACAGCTCGATAGTTAGAAGGATAGGCTAATATGAATTATTACCTTTCTTGAATAATGTTTTCAATAATTCTGGTGCCTGCAACCCATGTTGAGAAAAGTATTAAGCAAAAGCATATCTTAGAAGACGAAAATACACAGCACATGTCTACATCAGATTACTGATAACTGACTCAAAGATCACCTTCATTGAGAGCCTATAGCTACATAACTCGCTCACTGTCCTCAGAACAAGCAATACAACACATTGCAGATGCACGAGACATGGAGTCGTGTAGATGATCAAAATGTCTCGAACTGCTTCATACTTTGATGTTAGAATCCACGTCGTATTTCTCAGTGACAATTATAGGTCCTGCATCCAATGCCCGCACCGTGTATGCGATGGTGACACCTGAAACCTTTACACCATCCTTCATTCCAAAGACCACAAGCTGAACTTGAGATGTCATTTTTATACACAAACAACTTCTAGGAACTTGCTAGCCCCTTAGTTTAATCAAATAGTTTCCAATCGCAACCCTATTAACCAATTAAAACGAAAAAGTGAGCTATACTGGTATCGCAGGCAAGGATAAACCAGTGAAGAATTCGTTTGGTCTGCAACATGCTTTCCAACTGATAGAGCAGACATGAGAGGTTCGTCCAACACACCTGCACTGCTCGCTGAACAGGGGCAGCACCTCTATACAAGGGCAATAGACTGGGGTGTACGTTAACAGTACCTGAAGGATAGAAACATTATCAAACAGAGACTCGTGGTCACTCTAGCATCATAATTCAATTCTTCATGAGCGATGACAAACTGACCACAGCAAAACGCGACTTCCCAGAAGCCTTAAAAAGGAACGAAGAATGAGTGGAAGCAATATGAAAAAAGTACATTTCGAAGAAAACAAGGATCCACATACCACAAGGTGGAATTTTCAGGAATTTGGTAGGCAAAATATTGCCATAGGCTGCGGTCACACAAAGGTCTGGTTTTAGTTTCCTCAATTCTTCCAAAAATGGTTCCTGCATAAAGAAACAGAGTAACTTTGCTTCTAGAGAATTGTTTAGAGCGCACAAAACGAGGGGAACGAAACAACTCAAAGTTCCAAGCAAACCGTAACAAACACAAATGTGAACAGCTTCTAGAACAGTAACGTGGTCCTGTTGAGAAGCTAGAAGAATGTACTGAGAAGTTATACCTCTCCTGCCTTCTGAGGGGAGAAGATGCGGTCAGCCGGGAAGCCTTTATCACGAGCATGCTGTTCTACTGCTGAGGGTAGCAATTTACGTCCTCTGCCTCTCGTTGATGGGGGCTGAGTAACCACAGCTGCCACCTGAAACCTATCTTGATTACTACATCACATTCCTGAAAATGCACCTAACTTAAGAGCAATAAAACTATGACATGGATCAACACTGTCAAGTATTCCAACTACTGTAGTAGCCGGTGGTAATATATACCTCAAACAGCGAGTCTTTTTCTTGACTAGCTTCGAGAAGAACATGGAGCACATCTGCGGCAACCTGTAGAAAAATCAGTCAGAGTTCTTCACAACAGCCTCGTGATACGGGGTTTTCGGCCCTCACTGCGAACAGTACATAGAATTCCGTAGCATGTTTGTCTCCCGTACTTCGTTTCTGCGTGCAGGATTAGCCAGTTCGGAGTTCGGGTTCTTCACCGTAAAACGTAAGAATACGACTGAAGCAAAAAGCGGAGGTTCTTTGCGCATTGTAAACGGAAATGATAATATACCAAGTAGCGAGGCCCTTAAGATGCAACATGGTGGCTGCCAGGGAGCGGATCTTACACTAGGTGTTCCAAGAAAAACGAGTGATTTCTTGCTGGAAGAGTCGGCACTCATGCACCGAAGGACTGCAGCTCTACTTGCAGATAATCTACATTGCAGTCCACACAACATCCCTGTACTGACCACCGTGCATGTGCGTGGCCATGCGAGCAGCCCCATGACCAGCAATGCTTTACGATCCAGAATCTCCGCTGCCTGTCAGAATTCATAACAAAAGCTCCTCTCAAAACATCACAAGAATTTCCTCCCCTACGGTGCACTAACCGCATTCCGGAAAGTGTCCTCAAACTACAGCAGAAGATAAGCCATTCGGCAGTTTCACGAGGATTCACCGAAGGATTTGTCACCTCAGTTTGAAATCGCCGCCGGTTCAGGGAAGAATACGAAACAACACCAAAAAAGACCACAAGTTCGGACATTTTCTTCCAGGTATAGGTAGGGAATGCAGGGCAATTCAAAGCATGACTTACCTCAAACACTTCACTGAATCAGAGACGCACGAGAAGAAATCCGCAGCTATGGAACAACCACTAGAACAAACCGTTGCAGAGCAGGGTTTTGCCAAGGAAAAACCACATTCCGTGCGTCGTCAGGCTTGCTGGTGGGACTCTCCACGTCACGACCGCGTATAGGTGGAGCCGCTCAATGAGTACGTACATGATGGGGGATTCCCCTCCTTTCCGCCCTGACGTCACGGCTTTTGAGTGTGTTTGTCGTCGAACTCGTTCCTATAACTTTACCGTCTCATTGTTGGGCTCTGACTGTGGGATTTGGTTTGATTGAAGCATGCATATTATTCACCCTCTCCATCCTGGAACTCGAGATGGTGCATAATATACGAGAGGGAGAAGGGATTATGTATGCAGTTTAATTATGATTAAATTCAATAAAGATAAAAATAGAAACAAAATACTATTTTCTATTCAATTGAAATAAATCTTTTTCTTTGGGACGTTTTTTAAATACACATGCGGACAGCCATTATTTTCTTCACTCGGTGCGTTAAAACCTTATGTTCATTTTTGTCTATACGTGGACTTGAGAGAGGAGAATAGTGAAAAGGAACAAGTACCCTAACTCAGTGGTCTGCGGCCATGCGTCCTATGCATGCTAAGAGGCGACAACTTAAACTTTAGACTTGTGCTTCCTGAACTCGAATTGATATCACTACGATAGCTAGACCCTACAATGATCCTAAACTATTAGCGGATGTCAAAGTTAAGAATCTTTCTGAAAGATTTTATATCCGTGAGAAGGAGATACTACTTCCCCAAACCTTGGCAGGTGTTCAGTGCGAACACATCCGGAGATAATTGCAAGAAAACAACAACGGGCATTTTTTTTACAACTATTCATTCGTTTTGCCCGTTTGTTTATGCAGTGGAATGTTTACTACACTGAGTAATTATCCTGAATGTCAGAACTGACAAGAATTGATTAAAAGAATTATGATATCTAAGTCACAAGCGCAACCCGGACTCAATCGTGCTTCCATACAAGGTTACTTATTGTGATATTATGATTTTTTCTCTCTTCGTCATTGAAAAATATTTACCTCCCAACTTTGACATCCCCTATTACATCTTTTCCGACCAAAATCTCTGCCCGGAAAACATGCTTGTGTCACGCAATCAATGATCTTATGAGGAAGATTATCGCTTAAACCCCCCCTACTGGTACTAATGCTCTGGGTTACCCAGAGTTTTCATTTTCAGCATGCGGACTTAGCGGAAGAGAAAATCTGGACTACCCATAGCATTTCACGATACAGGATTGTGTTGTCATCTGTGAGCCGTTTCCGGTGAAATTACTCATATTCCGTAGATATTTTCCGGTGCTACTTTTCAGAGAAAAAATTGAATTTTTGACATCTCAAAAATTGCAATGAATCAAACAAATCTGGGCCACAAGCTTACGCGCGGGCAGGTTCATTTTGAATTTTCAAAACTTTTTTTCTGGCCAGCTGCGAAAATGAAGAGGGACAGAGACAGCTGCGTACTGTCTAACTGTCAGGGACACTGCAAGAGGGAGCTCATGCCCCCTCCTCCTCCAGCACAGGAGGGGCAGAGCCTCATCCTTTTATGTTTTTTGCCTCATTGTTCATTTTGCACAATGAGGCTCTAACTCCTTTGTTCCAAAGGTAAACTTCTCTCATTCTCTTGGATTTTGTACTTAGCACTTAGTTTATTTTTTAGTTCTTTGTAGTCATTATCGATTAGATATATATATTTAATTTTAGTGAATATTTATTATATATTTTTCTATTTACATATTATATCTTTATTGATCTTCCATTTGTGATATATATTGTGAACATATTTCTATTACTTTCACAAATATTTGGAGCAGAAACTATTTCCTGTAAGAGTGGGTCTAGTTTTCAGCGCAAGCTTGGTGTTAGGTAATTCAGTAGTGACTTCCACATTATTTGTTTGTATATTTCATAAATATTCAGAGATAGATTTTTTTCTGTATTCATGATATTTTTCCTATGATATAAGTACATTTTGGATAAAAATTTAAAAAGTCTATTTTTGTTGTCATCTTTTCTCATAATTTTGAATATGTAAATGTGACTAATTGTAGAAAATTATTGATTATAGTTGCAGCCATGGCTGAGAGACAATGGGGACAATATCCTTCTGATCGGAACAACTATCATGTTAGAAGAAGACCGCATACCGTCCAGATCATTAGGATTCCTGAGGACCTCTTAGACTATTACAGCCGATTACGCCGTGCACTAAGTCCTACGTCGGGACCTGCTGCAACACACGCTCAGTGTTTGAGATGGTTGTTGGACGGAGCTATAGGCCGTATAGATGGTCTAGAGAGAGCACGTGCCGCTCGTGTAGCCCAGCCCATTGAGGATATCCATGTGGAGGACAATCTTGCTGATGATGACGTTGAGCATGTAGAGGCTATGATTGCCGAGGATAGTCAAGCTATAGTTGCAGATAGTTAGGTTTTTGATTTGACGGAGGAGGCTCTTGACGACGTTCAGGAGGCACCTATAGAGCTAGAGAGGTTGAGTATAGGTTTTGGGGCCGGGGGAAGATTTTGGAGTTCTGTGATGTATTTCGAGTGAAGTGCCCAATGCTAAGATGCACTCTTTATTGTCTCAAGCTTGTTGTCACAACTTACCAACAGTGTTGGCAGCTGAAGTTTAGTTGTGATGAGGGTCACACCACCGTGTTTGCGACTTGAGAGATGGAGAGAGATCAAGGATTACTTGACGTGATTGGTCAGATGTATCATGCTGCTTTATGTGCCGGTCTGAGTTACACGAATATTGCGAACATGTTGAAGGCGATGAGGTTGAATGTGCCCACCGAGTCGCATTGGTATGACTTTCAAATGACAACGGTCGAGCCATTGGTTGGTGCAACGCAGCGGAGGAAATATGGACCGAGCAAAAAGAATCGTTGCAGTCTGAGCTATTGACATCCACGGGTTAGACTTCATTCCTCATTGTGTTTGACTTGAGTCAAGTATTGATGTCAGCTTTTAGTACTTACAAATATAATTTGGTGTGCAGAGTCATTGGTATTATATGTCGATTGTAGATGAGACTCGTCTCGCAACGGATTCCGTGGAACTGTGTCATTCATCAACGTTTGCTGATAATCCAGTTATCGAGATGATAACCATGACCAAGGTGGAGGCCACTAGTTCTTGGAAGATAGAGACAGCAGCCGTGGAGAAAGACATTGTCACGTTGAAAGACAAAGGTTTGACTATCTCGAAGATCATCCACGACGACAATCATACCGTGGACACCATTATTGAGTCGTGAGTCTCTTTCCATTGTGCTTTTATTTATTATGAGTGTCATGTACATTATTTTCACAAGTAACCCACATACATGTTTATTATGTAGAAATGGAATTTGCAATCAAAAAGATCTTTGGCACAAGGTAAAAAACATTGTGGAGACACGGAGCAGGAGGGAGCTAGCCGTATTCTTGATAGCCCAATTAAAAGCATATTGTCGTACGAAGAGTCTACCTCTTAGTGGCAGTAAGGTGATTTTGTAAATCGCGTAGTTGAGGACTTAGGACAATCTGCAGAAGACTACTGGGCACCTGAACGAGCTCGAGGGTTGAAGTATCCTGATTGGCAGTACATGATATAGCATACAAGTTGAAGTCATGGATTTACACTTGTACTCGTGCTGCACGTGACAGATATTCACTATCATATTATGCAAATTATCCTTCGTCTTCATGATTTCATTTATTCATTGCTAATGTGAGCTTGTTTTATAGGGACTACGAGGGTCCGCATTTGATGATCTTTGATATCCTCACAGCGGCAAAGCATTGGGCAGGTGACCACGTAGATTATCGTATTCTCCCGAGTGACCATCAAAGTATCTCATTAGAGTTTGGAGAAGGAGCACGATATCCTCATGGAGAACATACGCATCTTGCAGTAGCCGCATTTTTCGAGAAGCATTTCACTTGGTTGAAGATGCGTTTTTACACACGCATGAGGGAGAACTTCATGAGTGAGACGTTTCATTTTGTCATCAACAAGTTTACGACAAAGCGGAGCCATTGGGATAGCTTGCACGAGGTTCGTTTAGCTTGCGTCGCTATGGATTAGAACGAGAATATTCACCATGAAGTTATTCAAAGAAGACAACGTCAACAAAATGACACAACTATCCGTCGGAGATCAGCATCCAACAAGATCCTTGTTCCTCGTACCACAATCTGGAAAGACGTACTTCGAATGCGTATTTTTGATCATTGAGGACATTTGGTACGTATTTAGCTCCAAGCTATCATTGACTCTACTTTAGGTATTTTTTTCTCGGGAAAACACATTGTTTGAAATCATCTAACATTGCTGACATTTTGTTTGGATGACCGCATATCAGTTATGGCACCGCTTTTTCTTCCTGAAGACTCAAAGCGAGCATAAATGGAGTTCTTGGAGTTTATTTGAGTGATTTTCTACTTAGTCTAGATTTATTTCTTTTATAGTAAGGGTTTACTTAGATACCCTAAACCTACCCTGATTATATACTGATGTGAACTTCATAATTTTTGTGAGTTGATAATGCACGGCGGGTTAACTGAAGTAGGATGTCTTCAAGAGTGACAGAAAGCGATTTCTCCAGCTTACCTCCACTCACTCGCCAAAAACCATCAGCGCCTTCAATAAGCCAACATGCAAGTAAACAATCAAGACCAAACGATCAGAAAATGCATCCGAAAAGATCGAGAGGCAAGCAGAGGCAGACGAGTAAAGGTAGACGATTAGAGATCAAATGATCAAAGACCGCAGCCGAAAAGATCGAGAGGCAGACTGAGACAGACGAGTAAATGTAAATGACTAGAGATGCAGTAACGAACAAAGACCTCAGCCTTCAGTATCAGAGACCGCAGCCGAACAAGACAAACATCAAACGAACTGAGACACAAGAAGACACCTTACGATCAGAGACACTAAAGACACCAAAGACACCAAACGATCAGAGACTGCAGCCGAAAAGATTGAGAGACAAGCAGACACGTACACGAAAGCCTTCGGTATCAGAGACCGCAGCCGATTAGAGACAGCAGCCGAAAAAGATCGAGAGGCAGGCAGGCACGTACATGAAAGCCTTCGGTATCAGAGACCACAGCCGAAAGAAGACAGCAGCCAAAAAAGATCGAGAGGCAGGCAACAAAAACCACGAGCTCGATTCCAATAACGCGCGTAACCCTGTAAGCTGCACCTGCCGAAAAAGATCGAGAGAAAGATAGCAAAAACCACGAGCTGGAGGGAAGACGAGAAAGATGGCAGGAGAAGACGATACAAAAAACACGACAGACGAGAGAGGCGGTAGGCCGCTTGCTTCTGGCCCCGATGGCTAGGGTACAAAGGCTAGGAGCGATCGGGCAGAGCGAGACCACTCTGCCCGCCTCCTGTCCAGCTCCTCGGGCAAGTGCCCCAAGGAGAATGATTCTCGTGAATCATTCTTCTCCTCCTTTTTATATGAAGGGGGGTTAAGCTTAGACGAGATACGTAAGAGACATTTATGCCGTCTTCACCAACCCGAGGTGCTGTTTGAGCCGAAGGCAGATTGAGCCCCTTCGATACGATTTCGCAAGAGACTGCTGGTCCCAAATATTTTTGAATTACATTTTCAGGCTAGTGTACTTCACTCAAACCTATATGCAAATAGAGTTTGCAGTACGGTTGCAGTTCAAAATCGCTTTCAAAGTACACTTGCGCTACTTCTGCTCACAAGTATTTTGATATGAGCATAAACGTCTCAAAGAATATGAATTATAACACGTCAAGGTTAAAAGAACAGTACTTAACCACTAGGGCAATTCTATTACTTGCTAATGTTAATTAAAAAGTTAATATTTAATGCGTCAAATTCAAGAGATCAAATTTACAGTCACGCTCGTTTTCTCTTGGGGTTTCCTTTGCTGCATTTTTACTATCTTCTTGTCAAATAAGTTTATAAAACTTCGTCTTTCTTCAATATTTGTATATGTGATATACATATATTAATCCTTGAAAGACAAGTTCTTCACATCTGTGTATATATTCTGTACATCAGAAAATTAAATACAAAAGGACTTATTGTTGAAGGCTCATATAATTTAGAAGAACAAAAGTGTCATTGGCAAAGAGTTTCGAAAACCGCTACTTGGACTTTACAAGAACAAGTTGAAGGCATGCCAGGTGGGACCGGGAAAGCTGAAAATTAGATAAAAAGAATATTTCTTCACAGTAGTTCATATTTAGTAAGTGACTTTTAAGAGACTTTCTTTGATGTTAGAATCTCTTTTCTCTATTTATTTTTTGCTCTACAATTTATACCTGAAAACAGTATTATATGAAAAGGATGGTACGATCTGATGTGAGTCTCTATATATTTGTGATATTTCATCTCCGATTTCCAAAATTATTTCGTTCCAAGTTTTTATGTTTAGTTAATACTGACTTTCAGTATAAATAGTAAGAGGGAAAATCCTTGATTGAAATCAAGACTTTATTAATTATGTGAAGCTTCGGAAGAGAAGTATACTTCTTTAAGCAAAAAATACACCGTCAGATAAAAATCTAACGTAAATTTTGAAATAATTATAAAGCACATTCCACTTGAATTTATCCTGCCATATCTATAACATTTAGCAATCTGAGAATAGAAAGAGGAACTCAGAGAAAAACTGAAGAAAAAGTAATTTTGTCTTTCTTGCATGAACTTAAATAGCAGTAGTCTGGTCTGACACATCACACAATCTGACATTCATCCAAAAATACTTTGGAATTTTTTTTTATAGTTTTTGAATATTACTCCACACAATGGCACACATGCTAGACAAAGGCTAGACACTGATCACTTCACATTAATAAAAAGGAGAAGATTCAAATCTCCATCTAATAAAAATTCAGAGTAAAGTTGATTGTATGTTTTGATGAAGTGAGCTTTGTCTGATTCAAGGAATCCAGTTCAGGAATTACTGAAATTTCTTCTGAGTTTCTGATCCGGAATGTTTTTCCTCTAGTTTTGTGGTACAATGTACCCAAAAAAGAGTTGAACGTATTTCATTGTAAAAAAGGTAAATTAAAATATAACTATTCGTACTTTATCATATATATAGAATTCACTTCAGATATCTATATGGTAAAATTATCTTTGAAAATCATTCAGTGAATCCCTCTGCACGAAAAGTGAAAAAATGTATCACCATAATGTATTAATATGTTCAAAATTATCCGTAGAATGAACTAAATGTTTATCTAAGTTAATCCGTGTTTAAATAGCAGTACGGTATATGATATAGTGTTATCTTCTTTTCTCAACTTCGATAGGGATTTGCACTAGTTTCCAAACGGCTGGAAGTGGTCTTAACTTGACTCGGAGTTAACTTTACTCATGTTTACTTATGAAATAGTGCTATCTTCTTTACTCAACTTCGATAGGGATTTGCACTAGTTTCGAAATGGCTCGGAAGAGGTCATCACTTGACTCAGAGTTAACTTGACTCATGTTAACTGATGTCGTGGGTGTCTGCATGAATTCTGATCGTCCGATGAACTGGCAAATAACGATCTATCACAATTCCCTGGCACGGCAAGGAAATTAATATGAATAGAGTTAACGTTATGCCTAAACTTGCCATGGACCCAAACGTATTCTCCGGAACATTTTTGTTCTGGATGGTTGGGTCCAGGCCTCATGCTTTGTTATATTTGTTACTTCCAGAACTAACATCTTTTGGATAGTTCAGTACTACCTGAGTGGTTTAGACAGTACACATTACCATCATCATGACCGACACATCACTCGAGAAAACTGAGCAAGACCAATCAGTTACATACGCTTCTGTCACTGCTTAGAGAAATTTACTAGAAGACTTGACAGAGTTGACCACAGCACAATTTTCCTGAAGATTTCCCTCTCTAAACGCTAGGACTCAGTATCATAAGATAATCAGATCTAAATTTGGACACTTGACGGGGATAGATACGCCGGAGACACAAAATCTTGGGAGACGAGACGACCAGGAGGCGTTCAGGACCCACAGTTGCACTCCATTGATGCTCCAGAGATCCCTTGCACCGTGTGCATGCGCATTCAGTAAAGGGAAGACTATTTGTGAACGGACAGACGGGAGAATGAGTTGAATTCTTCTAATCCATTTCATATTACAATGCGCCTGCAACATGGCCTAGCATTTCACTACATGCAAGAATGACCTTCGTCTAAAAAGTGACCAGCCATTCTCACCAGAGCACTTGATTGCCTCTTCGCACCACAGGATTCTCCTGCTCTTAAGGTGCAGCAGCTGCCTACCTAAATCCTCATATCGTAGAAGTTAGCCGCAAGGCGGAGCTAGCCACTCATCTAAAATTACAAGAGATAAATGGTCTCTACAAGTTACCAGGATCCACATGCGCATTACTGAATATGTACAGGTCTCGCCACAAGTGTTCCAAGTAACACTCTCCTCCGTAATCATATCGTCAATCCGATTTCCTAGTTAATAACTTCTCCTATTTCCACACGAGGAGAAAAAAATAATTAGTACAAGTGCAGCTCATTACTATCAAGGTCAAGTCGTGTTAAGCCTAGTGATACCTCGTGAACATAGACAAATTTCACACAATATGTGACACAGACCATGTGGTAGCATCGACATACTTCTGTAAAATACAGGCAATGGGAAGGACATTGTGAGCTTCAATGAACGTAGTGTACATACCATGAAGTCTCTTTACGAAGAGAGCGAATTCGTCCAGATTGCTGTCTTCCATCAGTGTGGGATTCAACCGCAAGTAGGTGAAAGCGACCAAGTGTCTACCGTCTGGGTTCTTCAGAGGTTTCGCGTTCTCGAGAATCTTGTTGTAACCTTGTCTATCGTAGCAAGGAAGCGCGTTCTCACTTGCCACCGGTATGTTGCTATCCCATGCTGCATTCAGAACCTGCCAAACCAGCCCTTCAGGATCTGCCATCGCTTCTGGAAAACCCTCTTCCTGATGGAGAGTGCGCAATTCCACACAAGTGAAGTTCAATGCGGCGTTGTGCTTTGCAAGCATTTGTGCTATTGGCAGGTACCCATCACGATTCGCAGGGTTGTAAAATCCCGCTGTAAGTTCTGCGGCATGACTGGCTGTTTTGTACCACCAATGAATTCCGGAGACCTGGAGCGGCATATCAGCAACGTCAGTTAAATCAAGTAACGGACTGGAAGCTAGAACCTAAAGCTGAAGACATGGACGTCAGTTTCCCTTTCGCATTGTAGGACACTGAATCTTCAAGGACAAGCTGATCTGGGTATTTTGTACGTTTTCGTCTGCTGAAGGTAAAGGCAAATTCAAATTTCTCACCTTAGCTGCTATCTTGTGACCTTCGAAGACGAGGTTGGCAAGGGTCAAGATGTTATCACCATGATCTATGAGGACCTGTGAGTACCATTTCAAGAAGAAACGGCCATAATAACTATCATAATCTCCACCATCTCTGAAGAAACCTGTGTCCTGCGGCCTAGAGTTGTACGACCCTGAATTATCTGGAGCTCTCGCCCAATTACCGTGTCCACGAAGTACTGCTGCTTTCATCAGGTTCTTTTGCAAGTATTTGTCATATACCTGTAGGCAACACAAAATTTTGTTAGCAACTTTGATTTGCCTGAAATTTACCAGCAGGGCTTGACGCTTGCGAAGCTTTTGATTTACAGAGAAAAGCAAATGCCGAAATTTTCTTTTTATTTTAGTATTCATCAGCAGTCATTAACATTTCCCTAACCAAGTAACCACTCCAATCGGCATGACCAGCACTTACCGGAAATTCACCGATACCGGGATACTTCCAACCAAGTCTTTCAGGATATGAAGGATACCGCAACTCCCCACATGCACCAAGGCCAATCTCAATTTCTGTAATGGTTCCGTCGTCAAAGAACTCATCGAACGTTGAACGAAAGCCCCTCATGAAATCGTAATAGACCTACACCAGATATAAACAAGAAACAAACTGAGACGAGGTTGCAAGTGGAAAGGCGTACGTTTGGCAAAAGGATTTGTGGTATTAAGATTAGGTCTAAAGATCTCCGTACCTCGAGACCGGTTCTGCCCCCAAGCAATCGTTCTTTATCAACGCCCCATGACAGGCACTCGGGATTTCTATTACCACTGCGGTCGGTGAAGAAGATGTCAGGATTTTTCTTTCCTATGTCCAAAACCCAGGCAGGAATAGGGATGTTTGTGTCGTCTCCAACATTTCCACCGCATTGGTGGAATGACATGACCACCTATGACAAAGCAAGCACACTCCGTAAGCTGAACATTCTCACGGGCTGTTATCTCTGCTGCAACCAGTTTGCGAATCCCTAGGCACAATTCTGGGACTGTAGAAAGACAAAAGCTAAATAATCTGGGACTGTAAAAGGGGCATACGTTGTATGCATGGTAAACAAATGCTCTTGACCACATTTCAACGTAATATGCACTGTAACTCCTACAAACAAAGACCCACGTACTGTGTACTCCATTCTTTCCTCGACCTGGAAACACCCACCTGTAGCTTCAGTCCTGCTTCACGGACGATGTTGAAGAGTTGAATATACCCATTCCAGTTGTAGTGCTGAGGAGCTCCTCCTTCTACCAAACCCCACCAACAGTCAACCATAACCCCGTCCACATTCACCGACTTTAAGGCCCTTAAATCATACTTCAGAAACTCTGGATCGGAGACTTCGTTGTTCTCGTTGATAGTGTTCAGCTGTATATGAGTATTAGATACAAGTGGTTAGCACGCTGCATATTCCCAATCCGCACCCGCGTAATACACACTTTACTCAGGAAGTATACAGAGTTCAGAAAAACACCGAATAATGACACTGGATAGCAGTCGCTGACGGTTTACTGTAGCTTGGATCCGATCATATATTTACTTACAGGAAGCATGACATAGATGGGAATGTAAGATGTTCCCGCGAAATCCCGTTCGAAATCTTTCTCCAGCACCTGCAAACAACGAAGACGCGAGATTCTCAGCTTCTCCCACGTACGTGGTATTCACATTATTCGTCAGAGTCAGATAATCTACTTTACAACCGTGGAAAGATAAGGAGACAAGTAAAACCATTCCGTTCAACCTCACAGCCCTACAGTATGATGATGATTCTGGTGATCGATTCTCGTACAGCAGGGATAAGTCACACCAACAACTCCAACGGCCCCGGAACATCGACGAAGGGAGACTAAATAACACTAGCGTGACAAGCGAGTCATGACGGAATGACCAGATGTCCCGGACCTCTAACAGGAGACCTGTACATAAAGTTCTTTTGAAGAGGAAATGGTAAAGCAGTCCCGTATGGTGGTAGAACCTCAAATAGTTTGCGTCTGCCAACTTCTTTCTTCACTCTCTTAGCAGCATATCCGGTGTTCTGAGCGGATTTCACAGCCAACCTTTCCTGAATTTTGACCTTTCCTTCCTGATCTGTTTTCTCACACTCGAATGCGATATGTTTCTCCATAGTCCCAAGACGACTGACCATGTCGGTTCCACATGACTTGCAGCACACATTGAAGCGCCGACTTTTGTCCGTGCGCTCACCAGACACCATGAAATGTTGCCAAACCAGAGATCTCGGCCTACCTCCGCGACGAGATTTCCGTTCTTGACAGCTTTGCGCTGGAGTTAGTGCCAGCATATCCGAATCACTACCAGTTTCCGGCTCAAGGTGGTCCAAATTGTCCAAGTGCTCCTCCATGCTGCTCATCATTTGAGGCGACTTAGCCAACTATTCACGGAGCTTCCCAATACCTCAGAGCCATCAGCAATATGCCCATGCTTATCGGAGGGGCGTCAAAAATTTGGAGCATTCCAAATATGAAAAACTATGGAAAACTATGGAAATATTCTACTATGGAAAACCCCCAAAACCACATCGGCTGTTTGATCTACCGGCGATGCCTACGTTTCTAGCTCTAAATGATAACCCCGCCACACACACCTGCAAGGTCAATCCTACACCCAAACCCACCTTCCAACAGGGTCCGGAAGAGATAAAGCCTTTCATTCAGCTCTCGACCCACATTAATTCGCGGCACATTATGAAATGCACTTGCGCTACTGCAGTGCAGCAGAGCATCAAGGGGGAATTGATCAACGCTAACAAGGACAAAGAAGATCGCCAGTAATTTCAAACCTACGCACGTTACTGTCCCCAAGAAACGCTATTGTATTTGGCAAAATCCGCAGCAAACTGAAGCGACAGACCACGGATCTAATTTTCACAACACGATAAACTGCAGGAAAAGCTGCACTTTATCAATCACTAAAGGGAAGGCAATGGCAAACTCTCGAAATCCGTGCAGGGAAATCTATTGGGCACGAAGCGCGTGCATGGCGCTTTCTTGCAAGTTGCAAGCTGCTAGTTGCTCGCGGTCTGGCGCTAGGGTTTAGGGTGTAACCCTATACGTTTCGCCACGTGGCGAAATGGTGAAACACACCGGCGATACCTGGCATCAGCTATTTTCGCCTCTAAAACTCCGCTCCACTACCGCCAACTAAACCCAACCTCCTCTCGGTTCGACTAACAGGTAATTCTACTGAGAGAGATTTTTTAGCCAGGCTCCCAAGGAGTCCAATCCCGGAATCTGCACGAGAGGGGATTCCATCGTCTACGAGAACGGATAAAAGTCAAAGAGAAGTGCAACTCCAGTCTGCCTTTCCTGTCTCAATCAGGTGTATGACAATGCAGGCAACCTAAAAGACCTTTGTAGCTACAGAGGACCGCTCAGGAAGATTTAAGATGACGGCTTACGCCAGCGACCTGTTAAAAATCAAAGGATCTTGCAGAATCTAACTCGATATCTGTAAGATGACTGACAGAAGTTCTTCCCAAGGTTAGGGTCAATGACATTGCTCCGTTTTCTAGTTCTCAGCCGTTTTTAACAAAGGCCCTTAGTTCTTAAGCCTCGTATGACTGCCAACCCTGGAACACTGAATACAAACGGCTGAGCTGACAACGAAGTAATCTAGTAAATGCTGTCATAAGCATATCAAGAGGAGACCAATATTTCAAACCTTCAACTAGCACAGGCGTACTTACTGAGAAGCTTTCTAGGCAGTTCCATCCATAGTACGAGGCGTTTCCTGTCTCTCAACGTGATATTTTAGAATTTCCCATGCGTTTCACTGCGTATGGAACGGCGAAACATTGACAAGTCCGAACAAAGAAAGAACTTTCACCTTGACTTTTCCATCATCTCTCGTTTCCACCGGATCCTCAATTCCCAATTCCTTCGTTTGAATAGCGACATCACTCTCCTGCTTGACGGCTTCCGACCGGACCATCCTCCTTGTCTCCCGTCGAAGGTTTAAGCTGGCCGGTTGGATATTCCGCCTTGCTCGCGCATCACATCTCAACCCTTGCCACCTGCTGAGTCGGATGCCTCCATTCTGGAACTGAGATATTTCCAAAGTAGCGCCAGCACGCGTGTGCGCGACAGGATTTTGTAGGCATTGCACATTCATTTTCACGCCAATCCCTGTCATCATAGTGGTCGCCATCGATGAAAAGAGAATTCTACAACTTTCACCAACAAACTCGCTTTCGATCGTCTCCCAGGCGAATCGAAGGAGTAGACTTTAGGGAAGAACCAACCCACCAAACTCCCTAAACCCTTTCAGGCAGAGGAGCGAGGAGCTCGATGGGATGGGGAGCAATCAAGAGAAATAACAGTCCAGTACTTCTCCTCACTGTTAATCGACTGTTATTGCTCTGTCCAGTATCTTATACCAAGCTCCATTCCATTGTCCGTCTGTTCTCCGTTGATGTTCCGAGCTCTCTAGTGACAGAAGTCCCAGCAGGGCCTCCACCAGGAGAACGGGATGTCAACTTTTTACTCGACCGTTCCACTCTTCACTCTCTCCTCCTCTGCTGTTACCTCCTCGGTCTTTAACTCGACTCGTGAATCTTTAACTCGTACGATATAAGCCATTGGAAGTGAATAAAGAGTCGAAGCCCATTGCGAAACCTACTTTCAAGCCACTATATGGGCCGAATCAAAAGCTTGCTCAACTGAACAATCTCGTTCTTTTTAAGCTCCCACGTCATCAGGAAAAGCAGGCTGGCGAATACCGAACTCCCGACCATAATCTTCTCTAAGTGACAAGCAAGTTCTGGACCTCGGCTTGGTGAACCTGGGAGGTGGCAAAACCCCAAAGTAGCATACAACTGAAAACACGAAGAGTAGGTAGAAGGGAGAAGGAAAGCCAAAGTTACTACCAACGTCTAGCTAACTATGTTATTTCCTCTCTAATATGAAGAATATCATCCTGGACCTCCTGTATGTAGCTGGGGCTTCCAAGCAGCATCCAGTTATTGTTTGAACTCCGAGGCCCCGTGACCCGGGAGATGACCCGGAAATTTTACTGGAGTTGAATTTAGCCCACGTGTAATATCTTCTCACCTGGTTTGCAATTGACTAAACACTGTAGCTGAAGATTCTGATCCGTACATTGAGACGCACTGTCGGGCCCATGCAAAGGCTCATTGGTCAAGAACTTCCCAAATGGCACATCTCAAAGTCGGCAATTGCTATCAGTCAATCAAACATGCACGCGTATATGTACACTTGTCAGCTTCTCCGGTTCTGCGGCTCACAGTAAGGAGTACTTGACGTGGTGCACTGTGACTGCTCAGCCCAGACACGAGATTCCGGAACTTCAGCTGGCAGCCTCTGGTGCCGCAGTGGCCAACCGTCATCTTAAGCATGGCGATACACCAGAACGGTAGGCGAATAGTAAACTCCTAGTTCTCTCTGCTTGGCCCTTCGGCCCCCTTTTCTCTTTGTAAGGCTTGATGGTGTCTTTCCACTTGGGACACTAAATAGCGGTGTCCGTCCTGGTCTCCTTTTGGTGTTCCTTTGGTGTTCAGTAATTTAAGGGCTCGCATTCCGTGCTTCCAACAAAATTAGAACAGATAACTAGCTAGAAGTATATAAACAGATGGACAAATTATAAATTCGCATCTGGCAGTTTATATATCAACCCATATATTATTCATCCACTAACATCAGCCCCTACAGTTGCAAAATATAACTCACTTGATTAAGGAGAGGATGAGACGTTTAATTACATCTAAGCAATTAGTAGAAATAGACGTGTGTGAGTAAGGAAGTCAAATGCACTATCATCATGTTTTTTTAGTTAAACCACAGGTGGGGTATATTAGTGGTGGGATATCTCACCCTTAACAGTTTTACTCGATGATTAAGAAAAGTGGACCTATGCGGACTATCCCACCCTAATTGCACCCAGCTTGTTCGTGTTTAATTTTTATCCACTGCTTTTCATCTATGTATCAAAATGAACATCGTCCTGCATTCTTCAAAATGAACCGCAAATCTCTGTGATCCGACATTCGGACGGTTGCAGAGCACTCATTCAAAGATCTGAACAACCAGAGCCTCAGAAAAAAAATATCGGAAATTCAAAATTCAAAATATTCTTATACTGATTTTTTATTTTTTAGAAAGACAAAAATTACTCTTAGAAGAACATGGTTCCCTTGTCGGCCGCGCCCGTCAAGTGAGGCCATAAAAAATTCCCAGACGACCGGCTGTCAAACCGGATATACATTTCCAGCGAGCCAAAGATGTATATTCCGGCTTGACAGCCGGTCGACTGACGGCCAACCCATAACGTCCCAGGAGCGCAGAGCTTATGGGAGGACGGATCCTCCCAACTGGCTGCGCGGGATGGGAGGGGAAAGAGGGAGGAGGGATAAAGCCCTCTCTTTCTTTTTTTCTTTTGGTCATTTTTCGTATCCACTTGTTCACCTTTTTCAGTCTCTTTTTTTCTTCTTGGTACTCTCCGACTTAGTTTCATTTTCTGTTATGCAGTTTAGATATGGACTAACTTATTAGTCTTTGCTTATATTGATTTGTTTCTTTTCTGTTTTGTAACTTATTTTATCTCCCTTGTTGTTTCTCAAGCGTTTTAGAGATTTTTGTTTTATTTTGATTTTTTTCTCATTTACTTGAGTAAGATATAGAGTTTGGTTACCACTGTAGAATTTAGGACGGATAGGCCTGTCGACGGTTTTAGGACATATTTGCTATATCCATGTCGCCTAGAGTATATTCTAGATGTCCTGGAGATCGACATACACCTAGAGGATATCCGGAGGTCCCGACGGGTATGATGAGAGTCCCGGAGAGTTTGCTCCCCGGTATGTTCAACTGATGAGGCTCTTGGGACCCGAAGCAGGTCACGCTGCAGTGTTTAGGTTTCTTTTTGCCACTGCTGATGTCAGAATTGATGAAATGGCGAGGGAGGCTGAGCAGATTGTAGTGGATCTTGATGTAATCCCAGAGGATGGTGTTCAGAATGCATCAGCGAGTATTCCTGTTGTGGAAGAATTCTTTGCTGAAAGGGATGTCTTACGAGCTCTTGGCATCGTAGTGTCGGACTCTCAAGTACATCATGTATTTGTCGCAACATGTCATGTTGTATGTGAATTATTTATAATGATTTTTGTGATTATATGTAGTTTGGGCATTGAATGTGTTGTTTGATCGATGTAGTAGAATTCTGATGTTTGCGATTTTAGGATGTCCATGCGCATGGCACAAGATTTGCTCACGTTCCAAGTTCACAAGTTCCCAAGAATCTAATTATAGATTCTCAGATTTCAGATTTAGGACCACCTGGAGCTGGTGAGAGTGTAGCTCCTGACCCGGTCGACGATCTTCTTTATATGGATACGTCTCACATCCTAGATTGAGAGAGTTCTTTCATATCTTTAGAGTGAGATGTCCTCACCATGGATGCGGACATTATTTCTTGTCTCTCATAGTATCATCTATGCATCAGAGTTGGTCTTTGAAGTCGATTTGCCCAGACCGTCATACATACGGGTTGCGATCTACTGAGATGGAGATTTATAACAATGTCTCATATGTCACACATCGCATGTATAATGCTGCGTTATGTGCTGGTTTAGGATATATTCAGCTGGATAGTATATATAGAGAAGGCTCCTCTATCTAAGCATCACTTTTATGCTTTCCAGAGTGATAAGTACCGCGAATTGGATGGATACAAGCGACCTTGGACAGATGGAGCATGGTGAAGGATCAGGAGCAGTCCGCTGTTCTTGCTAGACATTTTCCTGATCTGAAGGAGGCACCTGCTGGTGGTAAGATGTCCCTTTCACTCTATTATACTTTGCTGTATTGTCACGTTCATGATATGAGAGAGGAATGACTTGTGACATTTACGTTATGGATAGATAATTTTATCATGTACGCGGATCTTCGATATGATTTCACGAAGAATGATTACAATGAAACTTGCACGTTCATCGCCGCACATGATGATCGTGTGATCGAGTTGGTGAATATGACTCGCATGGAGATTGATAACAACTCGTGTTGATAGAGGATCATGCCTTCGAGATTGATATCCAACGATTGGTCGCTCGTGATAGACGAGGTGGTGCACGATGATAAGTCTTCAGTGGATGCCATATTAGCTCGTCATGGGATTGTTTCATAAAAGGACTTGTGGCACAAGTGCAAGAATGTGGTCAAGAAGTTTTTGGTTGAGTTGCAGACCAAGAAGCGAGCTCTACGTGGTGTCGAGGAAGCTGAGGCGGCAGCAGACTTGGAGCTTCTTACAAAACGACACTTGGTAACTTGGCTGAGGTCGCAAGGGGCTCCTATTACTAGGAACAAGCCTGTGCTTGTTCGTCGAGTAGCTGAGTTGAGAGGTTTGGAGGAGAGAGATCCCATACGGTCGAGACGATTCATGTAATATGGTATTGCAGATAAGTTGAAGGGTTGGATATACACCTGTTGTCAGCTAAACGCTGCGAGAACGGTTGGTGCCGATGGTCGATATGGACAAGAGGAGGATGATGCCTTTACGTTATGTCAAGAATGCGGTTGACCATTGGACAGGAGAGCATATATATTGTCTTATACTCCAGCGGATGACAGGGGTACCTAGACCTTGCTGCGGTGTTCCCAGTTTGAATAGACCAGCCTCTGACAAGTATTACGAGAAAGCTAAATGGGCTGTGATGCAACACTTTAGGAGGTTTTGTTTTTTGTGTCAACTAATCTCTGCAGTATTCTAATGGCAGAAGAGTTCTTCTCCGTCATGCAGGTTCTCTTATGCATCTATCCATGGTTGCATTTCTAGGCAGAGCCATTACCCCAACAAAGATGTGATTCTATACACGCGCTAGGGAGAACTACATGTCGAAACTTTCAACTCAGTCATAAACAAGTTTGCGACAAAACGGATCCCTTCTCTCGGACGCGTGAGGCTCGTTTAACGACATGTGCGATGGATTAGAACGAGAACACAGTTCGAGAGCCGATAAAGATTTTTCACCATCGTCCACAACACACTTCGGTGTGTCACAGGACATCAACTTCGCGTGTGCTACCACCTCGGACGTCATTATGGAAAGTAGAGTTGAGGGAGCGCTTGTTCGGCATACGTACTTAGTATACAGCGTGATGACAAGTGAGTAATTTACATTTGAACTAAAATTTTTCATTCTTTAAATTTATGTTATCCGAATATATCAATTATTATCTATTTCTTTTCTAGTTATCATACAAATTTTATATCTCTAACAGTTTATTCTCAATCTTGCACTGGTTGCAACAGACATGTGTGTTCTCACTGTTGCAAATATGTGTCTGTCAAGTTTTGAACTTCATATTTTGCTTGAGCTGTTATAGAAACTACACTTCTAATATTTTTTATAAATTTGTTTATCTACTTTTTCATTTGATGGATGATGTTATTTTCCATAAATGCTCTTGACTTATGTGTCAAGTAATATCTGAAGAAGTAACTGCATTTTTTAATCGAATTATAACTGTAACTTCTCTCTCATTGGGCCACGCCACACGTACGATCGCCGGCTCGCCAAGATGCCCTTATGAGAGAGTTGTAACATCACTTTCCAAAGAACCCAAGTTACTTGCAGAGGAGATGATTGAGGCAACAGAGTCAGTATTGGTGGAGATGCCTCAGGAAATTATCACTCTGATTCTTACGAAGTTGCCTTTCCGTGAGTTTTCGGCTGCGGACAGTGTGTGAAGCGTGGAATGGTCTACTTACTGACCCGAGTTTGCGGTGTTGTGTGCCAAGAAGACAGCAGAAATACCGTACTGTATAATGTTTGATCATTTCCTTCAGGGTTACTCAGTTTACAACCCTGTAACACATGCATGGCGTCGGCTGTCTCGATCATTTTTCTCCTTCGGCAGTCCCAAGTTTTGCTTGCTGGCCTCTGCAGGTGGTATCCTCCTGCATGAAGGGGTTGGTTATGAGCAAAGGGCCTTTTTCGTTGTGAACCCCGTCAACGAATCAGAGAGAAGGCTACCGGTCCTTGAAGCTAGTGAATTTGATAATTGCCCCATAATTTATTATGCACAAATAGCTATGGATAGAGAAACCGACCAGTTCAAGATTCTCATCATAGATTTGGTTGAAGGAAAGCCTTTCGGTTCTTTCTTGAAGTTCCAGGTCTACGACTCTTGCACTGATTCCTGGGAGATGTTTGTGGGTTACGTGGTCCCAGATCTGGTCTGCCCGCAGATCCATTAGAGACTACTCTACTTTACTCCAACCCATCCGGATCAACCCCAACAAGGTATTGACTCCCCACTCCATCAAAGACTTAAATGGTCCCATCCCTGATCCAGATTCAAACCTCGCTCCGACCAAAATTCATCCACGGACGGTTCGATGGTCCGAGAATTGGTCCCCATACTCCAGACTTCTCATGCCCGTGGTCCGTTCCTCATCAGGGCCCCTGGACTGGATACTCGAGGCTCTCGATGCCCGATGGCCTACTAAATGTACAAAGACTCTCTAGGCTGCTCGGGTTGCTGGCTCCAAAAGAACTTTATTTTCCAGAGACTAGAACGAAACTAGAACGAAAAGCACTACAGTATTGAAAAATGAATCTTCTGCTGAGTATGTGCTTTCGTGTAACCACAGTAACCTTGGCTGCATGAGACACACTTGAGCATAGGAATTCCGTCCAGCAAATAGAGAGCACGGGTTTCTAAGCTGTACATTACTGCATGCAAAAGCAAACGGGATCATCGATCTAGATGTCACCAGGACTCACAAGCAAAGCGTTTTTGTAGTTTCAGGTGGAGATGTAACCTCAACCAGGGTCTGTAAACTCGGCGACAATGCTTCTGTACAGATCAGAGAGGATGTGGATGAGGAGTCCAGAGAATACAGAACGATCAACGTCACTATGCGATAATACTTATGAGAGGAGTTGAACCTCCTAAACTGGAACCGATTCAAGCAGAAGTTCTTTCCTCCTTCACCATTGACATCTACTGTCAATGGATATATTGTCAAAAAATATTCTCCTGGCAACTCCCAAGTGATCTGAATCACTGACTGAAGATAATCTGGAAAGACAGTACGCTCAACATAACCAACTGTTTTCGCGAGTTGCTTATAATCAGAAAAACATTTTTGCTTCATTTCTGTCTCTGCAAACGAATATGCTGCACAAAGTATTAGCTCCTTCACATCGATGTCTTGCTCTACAGCAAACTTATCGCAAGCTGTACAAAACTCAAGAAACTTCACTTGCAACTTATCCACAGAGACGAATTTTCATCTTTTGATCCTCTCGCCATCCACTGTACTAGACCACGAGAACTTTCATACGTCCTCAAGAAGAACTTTGAGACGTGGAGGATTCCAAGTGTCTTGTGTGGAGACTCTCTGTGACCCTGGTTGAGATTGACTGCGGCTGGTCATGATGGATATGACAGAAACAATAAGCAACACAGCCAGATGCACACGAAATACGAATAGTCACTCTTGTGAGCTCTCAGATCGGTGGCAATGCAGCCAGATCCAAAAAAGACTCCAGATGCGACTCCAGATGAAAAACGCAGCAGGTCCTGGGTCCTAGTCACGTAAGTACAGCAGAAACGACCAGAACACAACGCAGACAAGAACACAATGTAGACAAGAACACAACGCGATGGTAGTGTAGCTAGAACTCAAAGTGTTCCAAGAAACATTCCCGAAACCAGAAAACCGCCAAAGTCACCAACTTCAGTGTAACGAGCGGAGCCCAGTCGCAGTGAAAAATCCTGGTCCAGCAACCGCCCGATGTGCACTTGGTCACGTTAACGACAAAGATAACGACAAAGACAACAAAGAGCGAACCTAAACAACAACACAACGCGGCGGCAGTGTAGTATGAACTCGAAGTGTTTCAAAAAATATTCTCGAAACCAGAAAACCGCCAAAGTCACCACTTTCAGTGTAACGAGCGGGTCCCAGTCCTATAATGCGAAGTCATCACCTTAAGTGAAAAACGTCAACCAGTAACCCATCAAAGCGCATGTAAACACACCACGAGAAAGACAACATCGAGCGACTAAGCAGAAAGTAAACATGAGCAGGTACTAGCGTTATGATGCACCAATCTACGAACACAGATCTGCTAACCACGCGAAGATAGTCCGCGAAGCGACGGCACAATTCCTCTTCACTCTCAATGTTCCTTCTCCACACTCCCGAAACGGTGAAACCTTAAACATCAGACCGGAAAGAGTTTTTTCCCAACCACCCGAAACCAGTCCGGCCTTGGCATGTCCTCTCGCTACACTGTGGTTTAACCAAGAACCCTAATTAAACGACTACACAGCGAGTATATAAGCAGTATTGAGTACTACTGGCCCATGCCAGTGAGCATTCGATTCGGCACAAAGATATAGTCTCCTACCGTAGTCAACCTAGCAGCTGGACAGTAGCGGGTGTAATTTCTTCCATGAAGGTTGTGAGAGCGGACAGAGGTCTATCACGGAAAGCGTCGGTAGATGATAGCCGGCAGTGCCATTTTCTCGACTTATTACCACCGACCCAGCACCAAAAGAAAGCAGATTAATTACCTTTTGCCGCGAGTGGACGATGTAGAGTCGGGATATCCGTGATGACAGAAAATCGAAAGCCGCGGCCATCAGTTTTCTTACCAAAACGAAGAAATGACACCCGCTAGCTATAGTATATACGATCGCCAAAGATAGCAGATCTGCTGGAAGGCGCAGAACTGGGCGGGAAGTGTATATAAGTCCTTAATCATGAAGATCTAGAGATGCGTTTTGGATCGGACATGATGATCAAATTCATGTATCTGTATTTGTTCGTGAACTGGCATGCTTACTGCTCTCATATTCTTGCGCCAGCGCTGTGTCGACGCAAATGAGGATCTTGGGAGTGAGAATGTACCGTACACGTACCATCTGCTCGTCCAGAAATCTAGACAGCCAACTGCCAGAGTTAAAGCTAAAACAAAAGCTCATACGAGTACTGTTAACTAAAGACAGCTCCATGCCAGCATCTAATATACCTATTTCTCAGTTCTAACTCCAGAGCTCGAAATCAACTGGAAGAACGAGGATGTAAAACCTTTTACCACGAGATCTAGACTTGGCATGGTTCGGTAACTTCAATCGTCAGACTGAAGATCTAGATTGCTGATATTGCCCCCTTGGTATATTAATGAATTAAGGTCGTATGGAGTTTAATTTGCTTTGACGGCCATGGTCAGACTGACTTCAGCTTTAGAAAAGGAAAAGTTGGAGAAGTGAAGGCTGTCATGATGCGATTCATAGATCTATCTTCTGCAATGACTCCAGTTACGATGACATGGATCAATCACATAGTACTCAATAGATCTGATATGTGCTATAAGGCAACTGTAAGGTAAAGGGATATATGTGTGATTATGTCGTAAATCGTAACTTGCAGCACGTGATCATGACATCGTCCAACCTTTGTTGCCCCCGTCCATATAGATAGCCTCAGCTAGGGCACATGTACGGTGACTATACTCCTCACACAGCTGCCATCCACTTTCATATATATCACACATTTTCAAGTATAACACAAGAAAATGCAAAATTTCTTTAATTTATCTGCCTCTACCGAGTGCTTACTAGCTATATAGACAACCCTAAGTTTAAGAAGGCAAGCGTATGAGCAGATTTGCATCTGTTATATAATTAACTGTGGATCGAGTGATCACATGTACAAGTAGTACACGGGATGAAGATTCTACGAAGTACAGTACTAAAGGGTGAGTACTGGGGGATCGACATTAGATTGTACATATAAGATGTAAGCAATATGAAGTTTCACAGACGTAAAAGTTTAACGTATACCCCCTAGATTCCATTTGCAGGATCTTCAACCAAATCTGCGGGTTTCTATCCCGAGTTCCCGCTGAAACTGAACACGATTTGGTCATCGACTCTGGATATCTCCTATGCTAAAACCGGAACTGAAGGTTCGATGCAAAATCTTTGGTCAATAAGGCAAGTATGTTCATCCACAGACTTCAGTCTCATTTATACACAATATAGATCGGTGTCTAGAAACGGCAGGGTCTCATGCCCGATGGTTCTTGTGCACTACTTTCTATTTATACTATTTCCTTTGGCTCTTTTATATTTTTCCTAACTTGGCTGTCTACTAACTTGGCTATCTAAGGACTGTCGGACGCTGGAGGATCCTGGGAATCTGAGGGAGGTAAGTCGGACGAGTCCGGGAGAAGTCTGCGATTGTATGGATAATCTTCTGAAGGTGGTTTGCTCTTTCGGATTAGTCCCCCCAACTTCGATATCGATGGGAAGTCCTCAGCAGGTGGCAGCTGCAGCTTCGCATGCATACGTCAAGAATGGCAGTCAAGATTTCTTCACAAATATATAGAGTCAGAGATAAGCTATAGATAAAAGCACCTTGAAATCTTGATCGTGATTATAGCTATATATAGCCTTGAGCTTCACCATTCTCTCGATCTGATCGTGGATCCGGATACTATCCGGTGGAACCTAATAATAACTGACAGTTGTGCACGTGCGCATTAAATCCATAAAAGTAATGCATTGAGGCCTATCTAGATCTGAAGTGCTCCATGTGGTAGTGTACAATCAATGTCGTACCTGTTTCATTTCCTGTCGCTGATGCTCAAGTAGAGTTTGTTCTTTCTCATTTTCTCAGGAGTTCGCTCTATAACACTCTACTGGCATATAGACGGGCATAGGCATTGCCAGAACGATCTAAATAAGTACTACTCACCTGGACATTCTTCAGAGTATCTCCGAGGCTAGCACCAAAAGACAGGACATCTGCAAGAACTGGACAGAAATTAAGCAGTAAGTCTAGACCTTTCAGGAGATGTGTTTCGACAAGTTGATCCGAAGTCATTGAATTGGCAATCCTGAAACTTCGTACAGAAGTATACTTGCAGCTGCAATAGTCAATTCAGCGTAGAATGGTCAACCGTTCCCAGTTGCAAGCTTGCTTGTGAAAGCTACGAGTGAATTCGAATCCATATGCATGGGCTGGGATGGCTAAATGGAAAGGATCGCAAATCATTGAGTGACATAAACCTGCATCTCCAGATTCAAGAGGCCGAGAAGCTTGAACATCGTGATACATCAAGCACATGATAACCAGCAAAAGTAAAAGCCCAAGCGGCATGCCGAAGCGAAGTTCACTGGTTACTCCAGTCGTCGACATTACGGCGTGCTAGCTAGATCTTACGCTGTTGGCACAACTTGAATGAGGATATCTCTTCTTAGTATGAATATGCAATCTCCTCGTCCAAAAACAAGAGAGCAGTTGACACGGTTGAAACTCTCGTGCTAGGTACAGATCCAGCGCCTCATATATTTCCAGTTCTAACTCCGGGGTTCAGCTGAAAACAAAGAGACTTTTACCAAGAGACTATCTTCTCCCAGACGCAATATTTAATACAACTCAAGATCGACGCTCGTCGAAGCTTCTTCTGCCTTGGTCTCCTATATATATATATATGGAGGGTTACTGCAGATGCTTTGATCAGATGCTTGGTTATGATGAAGCGTACGTAGGTGCAAAGTCTACGTACGGTTCATCATAGTAGTAGCTGTAAGTCAGACACTAGGGATCTAGCTAATGTAGATCTAGAGCTAGGTCGATCAAGGTTGAATGGAGGAAATACGCGACGCAATGAATAGCCAACAGATGGAAGGTTGAATTGCTTCCACGGTTCGGCCCATGAATAGTCATATGGAAAAGGGAAGGCTGCAATTGCAAAGACCCACAGTTTATGCCAGTTCTCGAATCCGTTGGCTTTTATGATCTCACGGCAAAGTGCAAAAGGTCTTTCTTCCCCAGTGCCCTTAAGCTTATCTTTTAACAACGTCTTTTCTCTTTCTCACTCGTCTAACTCGGGCTCGAAACCTGCCGCGTCATCGACGGCCTGCGGCTCCGTCCGGATTTGTTTTCAGGAAATTTTCACCGGTCGTTGAACGAATCTAAATCAAAAATCGCACGCGATTGATATTACACGCTATAGCCAGATAATTGTACCGGTCCACTGGTGAAGTGCGTGCACCAAAAGCGGCTCTGAAAACGGCTACAGAGCCTAGCCGCATATGCAAGAGCTGGTAGCAAAGCGAGTATATGAATACAGCTTTAGTAGCCGTTGGGTCTACGGGCCAGCACACAGGCATCAATTTGCGCTCTATCTTTATCTTCTTGTTATCTTCTCGATGTTCTGTACTTTGGTTCTCCGGCATCGTCCTCCTTCTTGCTGTGATACTTTCGGTGAGGCTTGATGTTAATATCATTAGAGGTCACATCTTAACTCTTGCATAAAGTAAAATGAAGAAGACAAAAAAACTGATGATTCGTGACAAGAATTTGACGTTACAGGACTGATGATGAAAGCAGTGAGGTAAATCTCTTTTGGATGACAACGTTAACAGTTTTGATGTATATTTACTATGTTAAATTGTTTTGTATAGTAAATATGAGTAGAGAACTTCTCAAGTTGTGCTAGATATGAAGCTGAGTGCACATCTCATCCTAGCTAGGATATTTCTGTTTTAAGTTCTCCTTGCTATCCGTACTATCAGATTGAACCTATTATCAGTTTTAATAGGTTGATAATATTCCATATCTGGTGGGAGATAAGTTCTCACATATTGAGAGACTTGGAGTGCAGTTTCAGTTTTGTAACACTTTGACACTTCTCCGTGTTTCCTGTTTATGACTCGTTGTTTGTTGTTCACGCCAAAACAGGCAGAACTTACTGTTGTACTTTCAAGGTCATGGAGAACGACCCTTATGCTAACTGTACACAGCAAGTTGGCATTCTTCCATCGTGGAATTTGGTTACATGGTTTCTTCCCATCTATCGGCCCTGTATACGTAGCATGGTAAGATTACCTGTAGTACTGTAATGGGCAATGGCTCTGGTTGGCTCTATAACTAACATCAACTACGTATACATGACACAAATTTCAACACGGAATCCTTTAATTTGGACTGCAATAGTGTGACTCGTTGTGTAAACCTTATAGAAAACAGAAGTCGCCTAGTTGGTGATTGTGCCTGCTGCGAAGGACAAATTAAAGCAGGCGGACGTGGAGGCGAGAACAGGAAGGGAGAAGTTTTACTACTGGAATGAATGAGAGGCCAGAGGGCTGTGCATGTAGCGATCGAGTGCTGATGACAGTTACAAGCTCGGTGCTAGTAACTGGATTGTCGACGTCGTCTAGAATCGATAAGTCGAGTCAGTGTATGTCGTTCACACGAAGATTTCGACAAATTAATGGTGGAGGTTGTGAATATTGTGCCATAAGCCATCCAGGTAGCCCGAGACCCGCCTAGGCCTGTTGCAGGTCAACTTTGGCACATATGTCAACAACAACATCGATATCGTTTGGACTTCAGCGTTTGCGTAAACATGTACAAAGGTCGTCTCTCACGCGAACTCTCGACCAGCAGGTACATGTGCATGCTTTTCAGTATCGAGTCAAGTCAAGTCCTCATAAGTCAATCATGGTAGTCAGTGCTCGTCAAGTAGATATCTCTGCTGTGGTCCTAAAAAATGAGGACCACAGCACTAATTGATCATGATCAGACTTCTCAAAAATGTTGTCTGCACGTACAGAGATCAACTTCAGAATTCAAATGCCTGTGATGAAGATCGATACTACTCTGCAGGCGTGAAACTGTGTCAAGAGGATGGTCGACCTGGAGTTCGATTGTTATCTTGAGATTGAAATACTTCTTAATACCTCTCCTAGAATTACGGTTAACGTTGCTTATATTGTCCGGAAGTTTCGGTTCTGGAGTTAGATTAAAAAGATTTCTAACTAGTACTGACAGTCACTTTGGCACAATACAGAATTCCTGGTTCTGCAGAGCGCTGGAGATAATCCCGGACCTTCCAGGGTATGGAAATGATGCCACTGCAGTTGCACAGATCGATTTGCCTTGTAATACCGCTTGCCTCGTCGTGTCTGGTATATATGGTTAGATAGTTACTAATTAACACTCAGGCTTCTGTCTTATGTTACTTAAGCCTTGCCCGATCTACTACGTAGATGGCTATTCAATGTTCAATGATTGTTTAGTACCTGTAGTTGGAACAGCAAACAAGTTTGGAGCTATTTAGTTCCGGCCGCGATGAAGCGCATTTATATATCCGCGTGAATGCTAACTTGTCTTCTTATCAGCTGTGCTTTATCTGAGCTCAATGTACATTCGCCATCTTCCTTGTTTTGCAGCTATACCTAGAGCTACTCCACAAGCAATCCATAGAAGTCGGTTTCTGGATTCACCTGAATCCAGAAGTCTTGTCCTGTTCAAAGTATTGCTACCGTTCCAGAGGTCGTGCAGATGATCCGGATGGAACCCGACCAGATTTGATTGACATGACGCTCTTTTAGCAGAAGAGATATCCAGAGTCGATGACCAAATCGTGTTCAGTTTCAGCGGAAACTCGGGACAGAAACCCGCAGATTTGGTTGAAGATCCTGCAAATGGAATCTAGTGAATATACTTTAAACTTTTACTTCTGTGAAACTTCATATTGCTTACATCTTATATGTACAATCTGATGTCGATCCCCCAGTACTCACCCTTTAGTACTGTACTTCGTAGAATCTTCACCCATGTACTACTTGTACATGTGATCACTCGATCCACAGTTAATTATATAACAAATGCAAATCTGCTCATACGCTTGTCTCCTTGAACTTAGGTTTGGCTATATAGCTAGTCGGCTCTCGGTAAACAAATTTTGCATTTTCTTGTGTTATACTTGAACATGTGTGTTATATATGCAAGTGGACGGCAGCTGTGTGAGGAGTATAGTCACTGTACATGTGCCCTAGCCTGAGGCTATGTATATGGACGGAGGCAACGAAGGTTGGACCATGTCATGATCACTTGCTGCAAGTTAAGATTTACGACATAATCACACATATATCCCTTTACCTTACAATTGTCTTATAGCACATATCAGATCTATTGAGTACTATGTGATTGATCAATATCATGGTAACTGGAGTCATTGTAGCAGATAGATCTATGAAACGCATCATGACAGCCTTCACTTCCAACTTTTCCTTTTCTAAAGCTGAAGTCAGTCTGACCATGGCCGTCAAAGCAAATTAAACTCCATACGACCTTAATTCATTAATATACCAATGAAGAGTACTGGCAATATGAGCAATCTAGATCTTCAGTCTGACGATTGAAGTTATCGAACCATGCCAAGTCTAGGTCTCGTGGTAAAAGGTTTTACATCCTCGTTCTTCCAGTTGATTTCGAGCTCTGGAGTTGGAACTGAGAAATAGGTGTATTAGATGCTGGGCATGGAGCTGTCTTTAGTTAACAGTACTCGTATGAGCTTTTATTTAGCTTTAACTCTTTCAGTCGGCTGTCTAGATTTCTGGACGAGCAGATGGTACGTGCACGGAACATTCTCACTCCCAAGATCCTCATTTGCGTCGACACCGCACGAACAAATACAGATACATGAATTTGATCATCATGTCCGATCCAAACGCATCTCTAGATCTTCATAATTAAGGGACTTATATACACTTCCCGCCCAGTTCTGCGCCTTCCAGCAGATCTCCTATCTTTGGCGATCGTATATACTATAGCTAGCGGGTGTCATTTCTTCGTTTTGGTAAGAAAATTGATGCCCGCGGCTTTCGGTTTTCTCTCATCACGGATATCCCGACTCTACATCGTCCACTCGTGGCAAAAAGTAATTAATCTGCTTTCTTTGGTGCTGGGTCGGTGGTAATAAGTCGAGAAAATGGCACTGCTGGCTGTCCGTGATGTACCTCTGTCCGCTCTCACAACCTTCATGGAAGAAATTACACCCGCTACTGTTCAGTTGCTAGGTTGACTACGGTAGGAGACTATATCTTTGTGCCGAATCGAATGTTCCCTGGCATGGGCCAGCCAGTAGTACCCAAATACTGCCTATATACTCGCTATGTAGTCGTTCAATTAGGGTTCTTGGTGAACTAATAAAACATGATGATATTGCATATGACTTCCCTACTCTCACACGTCGGCTTCTGTTAATTGCTTAGCTGTAATTAAACGTCTCAGCCTCTCCTTAATCAAGTGAGTTATATTTTGCAACTCTAGGGGTTGATGTTAGTGGATGAATAATACATGAGTTGATATATAGACTGTCCGATGCGAATTTATAACTTTCTTTATGCATGAAGACTTCTGCTGCAGTAAACCAATGTATGACCCACTTGGATACCAAAACATCATGAATAAATATAGCTATAGGTGCACTTTTGTCCGTCTGTTTATTAAAGTTAAAGTTATTAACTTGTCCGCTTTATCCCTTCAAGGGGCATCGGACTGTCCTTTGTGGGTAACCACAGCGTACCCGGACCAGATTGCACATATAGCACATACAGTGACTTCTTGCATCTCCAATGGGAGCAGGCGGGCTTGAACCCCAGACCTTTCGCTTAGAGGTCTGAGACCCAACCAACTCAGCTACCGATCTTCGGTTCTTCTAGTTATATGTTCTAATTTTGCTGGAAGCACGGAGGGCGAACACTTAAATTACTGAAAACCAAAGGAACACCAAAAGGAGACACGGACTTCAAAAACAGAATGATCACCAACGGACCCGAGAGTCGTGCGCAGGGAGCAGACGGTCCCATGCCATATGTACAAAAAGAAGGTAACAAGCAGGATCGATATCTAAGTGACAGAAACCTAATCTTGAAACAAAAGATCCTCCTGAAACCTACTGGAAGTCGAGAGCTCGAGCAAACACCATAACAAAGAAAACTCATATACATACAAAACTTCCTAACGGAGGAGCAGAGTGGACAATGGCACTTGGTTAGAAATTCCATCGCTGGGATCCGTGACTCCCGATAACCCAAAGAAGTTCCCATCATCATCTCGTACGTGTGGGAGAAAGGTAATCTGTTAGTGTTCACTAACAGATTATCTTTCAGAACATGAGCTTATAATTAGAAGCTCACGTTCAGAACTTATGTCACGATGTATGACAGCAGAACCCAATTCATAGCACCAGTCTAACAGGGGAGGAAAACCTTCTAACAAGGAAGGAGGCTCTCTCAGTCTTCACAAGAGGAAGAAAAGAAGGAATAGAGTATCACTAAAGAGACTGACTTGGGCACAGAGCCCCTTCTCAATATATAGAGAGAGTCAAAAGACTTTTGGGGTTGGGTCTCCGTAACATAGTTGTGCCCAAAGTCTTACAAGACTTATGCTCAAAGTCTTACAAGACTTCAGGAGCTTGTACTACTATGCATGTCAACAGTCCCCTCAAGCTCATATCAATATCCTTAACACAATATCCTTAAAATATCAAATTTATCTCTAGGTAAAGCGTAGTGAATATATCAGCAACTTGTTCACCTGTAGATACATATCTCAGATCTATCTCTCCAGCCAATACTTTTTCTCGAATAAAGTGATAATGAACCTCTATATGCTTGGTCCTAGCATGAAAAACAAGATTAGAAACAAGTTTAATACTGCTGATATTGTCTGTGTGTAAAACAATAGGGTCAAAAAATTCTACACCTATATCTTTCAATAAGGTATGAAGTCAAACGGATTCGCAAGTAGCATTAGTGGCACCTCTGTATTCTGCTTTAGTCGATGACAGAGCAACTGTAGGTTGCTTCTTCGACTGTCAGCTAACAGCAGAGTCTCCAAGGCTGAAGACAAAACCTGACGTAGATTTTCTATCTTGAGCACTTCTTGCCCAGTCTACATCAGTAAAACCATGTAACAAGAGAGGACCACCGGCTGCGTAGTGAAGTCCATACTGGATTGTGAACTTCATGTATCGTAGAATCCGTAGAACTGCATCAAGATGAGATTTCCTAGGTGCCTGCATGAACTGACTAATTAGACCTACAACATAACTTAGATCAGGTCTAGTAATGATCAAGTAGATCAAGCTGCCTACAATCTGTCTATAGAAATTAGGATCTGTTAATAGCTCACCATCCTTAGCATTCAACTTCAGAGAAGACACAAGAGGGGTAGAGATAGACATACAAGTTGTCATTCCAAACTGTTCTAGCTTATTCAGAGCATACTGTCTCTGTAACAACCATGTATCACCTCCATCCTTGATGAACTCAATAGCTAGAAAGTACTTCAATTCATCTAGATCTTTCATATCAAACTCTCCTTTCAGCTGATCCTTCACTTGCTTGATAAAGCTCTTAGAGGTTCTAGAGATAACAAGATCATCTACATAGATGACGATCAGTATTATGTTATCATCGACTTGCAAAGAGTACAATGAGGAGTCTAAACTACAAAGACGGAAGCCAAGCAATAATAAAAACGAGTTAATCTTGGCATTCCAAGCTCTTGGAGCTTGCTTAAGTCCATACAATGACTTCTGGAGTCTACAAACTTTATTTGGATACCTCTGGTCTTCGTATCCAGAGGGTTGCACCATGTAGACCTCCTCTTGCAGATCTCCGTTCAAGAAAGCATTATTGAAGTCCATTTGATGCAGTTGCCACGTTTTACTTGTAGCTAATGCCACAAGGGTGCGTATGAAAGCCATCTTGGCTATCGGACTGAAGGTTTCCTCAAAGTCAAGGTCATACTGCTACGCACATCCTTTAGCCACAAGTCTCGCCTTATGCTTGTGGACTGAACCATCCAAATTTCTCTTGACCTTGTAAATCCATCTACAACCAATAGCTTTCCTACCATAAGGTAAATCAACCAGCTCCCAAGTCTGCTGATTTTGCAAAGCTGAAAGCTTAATTTGCATAGCTTTCACCCATTTTGCCTGATGCATCGTCTCCTCAAGAGAATTCGGTTCCTGCTCATGTAAGACATTCACCATGTAGGCATGGTGTTCAACCAAGAAACCTTCACACAGAAAACGTTGGACAGGATGTCTCGCTCTGGTGGACCTTCGCAGATCAGATTGACCTGATGGTCCAGCTTCAGATCCCTGATTTGGCTGAGAGATGATGATGTGGTCGTCAAAAGCATACACAATATCTGCAGTGCGATGCTCATTGATCATCTGCTGCAACACTAGAGAACTGTTGGAATGTGCAACCTGTGTAGGTTGAACAACAGGTGGAAGGACTTGAATTGTAGGTACAGCAACTACAGGGACTTGGCTAGACCAAGGAGCTCTCATGCGCATTGGATGAAATACAACACTACCACTACATGAACTAGTGGACTGAGTGGTTGTAGAACCAACCTGAACTCGTTGGACAGAGGATAGAATAGATGAAATAGCAACAGAATCTGACATAACATGATACCAAGATAACAATTCATCAAAAAAAACATCTCTACTGATGAGCATTCTCCTCGAAGTTGGGATATAACACCTATATCCCTTCGTATCAGAAGCATAGCCTAAGAAGATACACTTCTCAGCTTTCAGATGTAGCTTGCTGCGTCTTTCATCTGATACATGTACAAAACATATAGAACCAAACACTTTGAGACAAGAGAGGTCTGGTTTCTTGCCTACTAATACCTCGTAGGGGGTCTTCTTATGTACCGCTGCAGTTGGTGCATGGTTCATGAGGTAGACAGCACATGCAACAGTTTCTGTCCAATAACACTTAGGCATAGACTTCTCATTCAGCATCGCACGTGCTGACTCTGTAATGTGTTTGTTCTTCCTCTCTGCTACATCGTTCTGTTGCGAGCTGTAGCTGCACGTGACCTCTCTCCCATGCTCTTGCAAAAAAGTGTCAAAGTGACGAGAGATGAACTCGCCTCCTCCATCAGAACGGAGCCGTAAGATGCAATGGTTATATACTATTTCTCAACTAGGGTCTTGATGACTGAAACACATCAAAGACGTCTGACTTGGCCTGAGGAAGTAGACCCATGTAAATCGCGAGAAGTCATCTATGAACGAGACGAAGTACTGAGAACCATTCAAGCTTGCTTGAAATGCAATCCATACATCAGAATGTATCAACTCCAACACCCTAGAGGCTCTAGTGCCCTGATGGCGAAATGGCTGCCTAGCTTGCTTGTCAAACTGACAAGCTTCACAAATCAAAGATGGGATAGGAGATGTGAACTTGGGAAGACCTATAACTAACTCTGACGTAGGTAAGGTCTTCAACCGTTGATAGTTCATATGGCCTACTCTCTTATGTCACATCTCTAAATCTGAGATTCCAGATGTATGAACAAACATCGTGGCTTGAAGTTGAGGTTGAACAACATCCAATTTGAACAACCTTCCTACTCTTGATCCTCTGGCAACTACATTGTTATCGTTGGTTTCAACAATACATCCCTTGCTGTTGAATCGAACTTGATAACCCTGTTCCACCATCTGACCTACCGAAACTAGATTCCTAGTAATGGTGGACACATACAGTACATCTCCCAAAGCAAAAATGTTTGAAGATGCAACAGATAGAGGAACTGTACCCATATGTGTAATGTTGTGCTGGGTATCATCACTAGTATAGACTATTGCTGGTGTCCTCTATGGCTCCTTCTGGCTGAACCATTCACCATGTGCTGTCATGTGGTTCGAAGCTCCAGAATGAATAAACCACTCATCAGTAGGTTTGCTCATAGAACCCATGACATGTGCTATCGTTAGAAGACTGCCATCTGAAAAAAGTTCCTCTGTCGACACACAGTTTTGTTGTGGAAGCTTACCAAACCTGATGTCTTCTTGCCTCTTGAAGCAGGTCTTGATCACATGACCTTTGGTTTTGCAGTATGCACAGAATCGCTGCTCACGCCCGCCTTTAGCTTGCTGTTGCTGATGGTCAGGTCGAAGGTTCTGTTGCTGCTAAGAGAACTGACCTCGACCAGAAGAACCAAATCGGTTCTTATCTCTACCACCGAAGCTCTTTCCTCGTCCTCAGCCTCTACCTCCAACAAAGAAAGGTTGCTCTTGTGATGAGACAGAACCACCATTGCCCTGAAGACGAATCTCTTCTGACACTAACATAGGAATCAACTCATCGGACTTGGGAAAAGTATCTCTAACAGCAATGGAAGTCTCGAAAGATTTGTACTCTTTCCCAAGACCATTGATGATGTGTAGGATGAGATCATCATCCTCGACTTTCACCCCTATGCTGTTAAGCTGCTCAACAAGGCCTTGCACTTGATAAACATAATTTGTAATGCTCAATGAACCCTTCTTAACATCTAAGAGTTGCTGCTTTAGTTGTAACTTATGAGCTTTGGTAGATGTCTGAAAAACATTAGCTAGTGCATCCCAGACCTCTTGGGGGTATCAACAGACTGTATATAACCAAACATGGAAGGTGAGATACATAAAGAAAGATAATGCACAACTTGACAAGCTCGTTTGTTCCATGCATCAACATCAGGATCTGTATCAACTCCAACGGGTTTCACATCTGTCTTTGTGACCAAGCCAAACAGGCTTTGGCCTTTCAAGAAAGCGGATATGGGATACTTTCATATGGAGTAGTTGTTTTTGTCTAAAGGCTCATCGGAAATGGCTGAAAACGTATCTATTCTACTCATGATGGATTAGACGTAAGAAATGAAGATACAGACAGTGTCTCTGAACAGATCAGAATTTCACACAATGATAGAAATGTTGATTCTAGGATTATATAGATGTAGGTCTGGGCATAGATCCGTGTGGCACAAAGTGTCAGAATGTCTAAAAGATGTCGTTTACATCTTCAAATACGTAGTCAAAGTATAGTTGACTGTATGCCCTAAAATGAAATAGCTCGGAATGAGTTCAGAAAAATTTCATTGGGTAGATACTGCGAAATCTTTACTCTAAAGTACTCTGATACGGGGATGATTTTGTCTGTTTTGGCTAAAAATGAATAAAAGATCCTAAAAAATGCAGACAAAGCTTGTTGACTGATTATAATTGTGAAAACTCTCACAAAAACACACAACAAACACAACAGAGGGACAATTTAAAAATTCAGAACCTGTCACCAACACTGTCATTCCTTGTTGCACCAGAAAAAATGATGTCTGGACTTTCGAAAGTAGTTTCAAACAGCAAGGACACCTATTAGAGTTTCGCCTCAAGAGAAATCTTCATGTGCAAAAAATTACAACACCTCCACTTGCAATCTGAGTCCTGCCTCCAATCTCTAATCCCTTCACTCAAGCTCTGATACCATGTCACGATGTATGGCAGCAAGAACTCAATTCATAACACCACTCCAACAGGGGAGGAAAACTTTCTAACAAAGAAGGAGGCTCTCTCAACCTTCACAAGAGGAAAAAAAGAAAGAACAGAGTATCACTAAAGAGACTGACTTGGGGGCAAAGCCCCTTCTCAATATATAAGAAGAGTCAAAAGACTTTTGGGGTTAGATCTCCGTAAAATAGTTGTGCCCAAAGTCTTTGAAGACTTCAGCCCAAAGTCTTACAAGACTTCAGTATCTTGTACTACTACGCATGTCAACACTTATAGAGACTTCGTCGTCAGCTTGTTAACCGTTTTTGGCTTCCATTCGCGAGGTCACATCAGGCTATTCACATTACCTTTTGATTGATTCCTTGATTTCGTTGGTCGGTTAAACTTTCTGGGATTTCAGGGTTCCCCTTAAAATGGTCCGAACCTACTGTACATGTTTAGCTGGGTTTGTACTTGCGTGGTGCTCCTTTTTCTCTTGCCGAGATCGATCGAGTAACATGTACAACATTTGGCCCTGGTTGGCACCAAGCTAGCTACAAGTCTCCTTTTCGGTCACTGTCGCTCGCGCCACCACAAAGCACAATATTATCATCACCTCATCCCGGATACCCAGTGCTGTCACTACTGTCAAAAAGGAAGAGCCTTGGTAGAATGATTGGTCCTCTTCTATATACCGAAGAATGGGTGACCCCACAGTCGATTGATGCCGGTCAGTCCGGATTCCTAATCGGTGACCCAGATCTGGATGCCAACTGCGGCTCATGTTTAATCAAGACATCATCGGTATTGACTCTTGAAACTTAAGAATTAATTAAGCGAACTGGCGATATACTTGAGGACACATATAAAGTTAATGGAATCCAGCAATAGACGCTTGCTTTTAAGTAGTAACTACCAAAGGATCTAGATTCTCATACAGTCTACAGTGATGCATGCTGTTTCTATTTGTCTTGATGTCAGTCTTCTGTGAAGACATTCTCAAGACAGATGATCGAGAGGAGACCATGAGAGATCACTGATGTGCAGGGCAGCATGCAGAACCAGCTGACAATATGCATGATACAATACTTGTCATCTACGGGACTTGAAACGATAGCTGGCCGAAATATTAATTCACGGAGTTAAGGGTGGACCTTAAGGTTCGCCATGATCAATTCAAATGGTCTCAAGATGCTGATCATGACGAGCTGTTATAAAAGTGAGCTATCATTCCGGACTTGATTACAGCAGTTGACGAAATAAAGGAGATCCACCGAGTGGCGATAATAGATTCGATTTCCTTCTTCCAGAATCCACGTTCACGTGCACGACTCTACGACTCGTTTTTTCTCCGTGGAAGCATCGATCCGATTCGGTCGAAAGTTGAATTGCACGGAATCGGCTTCCGGACTTCGTTAGCACTAGTGTTGACGGTAGAATTCCGTCGAATTAAGCGAACAAGAATCTCTCGAAGGAAAATGAATGCTCAGGTGTCTGTGTATTCATCGAACGAAAATTCCCAATTTTTTGATTCTTCTCAAGCCTTTGTACATTATGCAAGGTAATGCACATCTTGTCGTGCATTATATGTACACCTGTTTTGAGCAGAAATTTGCTAAATCACAGTCCTCTTAGCGATATATTGTTTCATCACACTCAATGACTGGTTATCCACAGTAAAATTAATCACTATGTCTTTTTATTCATTATTTCACTATTTGGAGTGTGACTAAATACCTCTGCAATCCAAATCGTCTAACAATTAAATTAATGCACGAAATTTCATTAACATAACAAAGTGATTGGTTTTAGTCTACAACTAGTCAAAAGAGAGGTGTGATCAAGCTCAAGTAACCTAAGGGTATCTCCACTGGTGGAAACCTAAACCATAAGAACGTTAACTGGGCAAAATAATGTAACGTTCGCTACACCATATTTGTGGATGAATATAATCTGAATTATTGTTACACTATGATATTTGAAACGTTAAGATAGAAAGGCTAAACTAAATACTGCACTACTCTTAGAATCTATCGTATACTGCACTGCCTGAAATAATATGTAATTATTTCAGGCAGAATTCATGAATGAAGAAGTATACAGTGAGAAACCGGAGGTTTGAGAGTGCCTGCGCGCATGGACAAGTTGGCCATATCACATTTATGACTAATTGGTTCAAACGTATTCTATCTTAGAGTTCGTCAACTGCTCCGCGACAAAGATATCACATTCACCTATCATGATCAGGATCAACCTATAAGACGAATCATCGGTTACAAATAATACTTAAGCATGGATCATGAGTTCGCTCATGATCCATAGTTGGTAACACTATAATTACTGCATCCAAAAATGGTTAGGACTCAGAACACTATATAGCCTAAGGCTTTAGAATGGGTACAAGAAAGCACAATTGCACTCTTCGGTTTCCAAGAAACCGTTGTTAAGTCACTAGTGCAAACAGTTCTCCTGTATGGAGTACAAACCTAGGGCGTGGCGCTACACAATCTAGAATCTTGAAGACAGATAGAGTTTAGAAACTCATTTCTCCAAGATGAGCTGGACCTTAAGTCATAGGGAGACGAACATTCTCCACCATCAAACCTGTAGCATATATCTTCAGGACAAAGTCTACTAATTATAAGCTGTATAGTAATCTTCACTCGTTACAGCCATGATATCACTTGATCTCCTGAAGCTTGGTAACGTCTCATGATCATGATAGTGAAGGACTATCACCGCGTACAGTAAGTAATGTTTCAACATCACTCGTCAGGAGCGTGGAAACTGATGATATCTGATTAAGTTACATGCAACAATCTTCTTTGATGAACTTTGGAGCAACTACAGAGAGGAAAATGTACTAAGCTGTGATGTATACAGTTACTTCCGCCGTTATTTGACTTTTACGATGAATCCATCCGGATTTGGAATAGATCCTTCATGCGGTTTCATTTTCTCTGGTTTCTATGTGCATGCATTTGATATCGATCAACAACTCGGATATGGGTTATAAGATCTTGATTTTTTTGTTTGGTTTTTTTTAGCCTCTTTTCGCTGTGGGGCTTTCTGCAGCCATATGCTGCTGCCCTTGCACAGCATGAGTCCCCCCGCCAGGAAGATTCGACCCCACGGCGCCCGGGCTACAGGCGGATGGGGCTGACAAGATCTTGATAAGATGCTCATATTTTACACACATTAACTTACAGCAAGTGAGATGGTCCAATCTTCAGTGAGGTGTCCTTCCATATATACAGCGCACTCGTCGACACAACTGCTATCCACTTCTCAAACATTTGTTACACTACAGACTGAGTGTTCACCGCATTTTTCTTTATCCTTCTGGACATCTTCTTAATTTACTACAAATAGTCTAACGAAGACATACAAATGAAAAATGGAGTAATATCATAACTTCCAAGGTGCAGAATTCGAATGATATTATAGGAAAAACGTATACGCATATGTGCATCTTTTGAACTCCATCTGGACTGATATATATATACAGTAGAACACATTTGATGTCGTGAACTTGAAGGCTGTTGAAGGACACAACGTATATATTAAGCATATGTGCCTTTTAAAGTTTGAACTCCGTCTGATATACACAAGACTACACGAATGAAAATCGACTGGGGTATAGTACAGTGAGCGGAAAGTCATGGAATCAAGCAAGTTTGAGATACAATCAATATTATGAAGTATTACCAACTAATATCCATTACTTTCCACTTGAAGGGTCCTCAACCGAATCTGGGGGTGCTTCTGCAAGAGTTCTGGAACGGTAGCAGTACTCCTGTGAACAGGACATAACTTCTGGATGAAAGATTGTGTGAGTTTCAGCGGGATCTCTGGCAGGCCTTGACGATATCGATACTTCAGAAAGCTGCTCAGAAACCGATACAGAAGGTTTTGTTGAATAATCAGACTGCTGTAGCTGCAAAACAAGGACAATACCGATGGCGCGCACGCACAATGATCATGAGTTTACATAAATTGAAGCAAAGCTGGTAACAGTCAGGGCCAGGCACAGCTAAGAAGAACCAACAACTAGGAAGCTAAAGTAACTCCATACCGACCTAGCGCTGGCGGACAATAAGCGCAGCCGACCGATATATACGCAATTCTGACAAGAGGTAACAAATATTGAATGGAAAAGAAAACTGTAGCAGCTGTAGGTCGGTACACTGTCATATACAGTTGAATGTCATATATCCTTTTTAGCACAGTAATTATAAGACAGAAGCCTCAGTCGTTGTTACTTTCTCGCATAAGTGACATGATAGGGGAGCGATAGTACACGGTCAGGGTCATTAGATTCAACTTCTTACATTGTAAGTTCTGAGATTATCTCCAGTGCTCAGGGCTAGAATTCCTGCACTGTGCCACAATTGTAGTCAATTAACCACAAACTCCTTGAACTGCAAGATAAGCGATTATAATCTAGCGGAGCTAAGAACTGTTTCATTTCCTAGCTTGAATGCAGCAACTGGACGAAGATGCAATCCTCGTATCAATAGATCAGCTCGATATGTAGGAAGGAGGTTGTGGAACCAGATATGGAGTGTCCGTATAGAATGCGAGACGAAGCTTCAACATCCTGAGCAATGAAGCATAGGATGCATAGCAAGAACAGAAGCTCCAGTTCGACCATCCTCTTAACACAAGCACTGGTCGCTACTGTCGACGTCATCACCATTTTCCACGGCATTTGAAGCTCTTCAACATTTATGGGTCCTGGAACTATCAACAGAGATCGATCTAGAGAAATGTGTATAACAAAATGCTTGTGCTCGCTTGTGCATACAAAAATGCGGCAGAACTGCCCGAGTGCTAATTTTGGTCCGATGAGAAGTACAGAAGTTTACATTATGTACTCGGCGGGTACTGATAGATGGTACCATAATGTCCAAACAACGTGTCAGAACGAAACACATGCAGCTCGTTCTGATCCGTGTGAAGGTTGAGTATACGTACTTTTGTCATGTTCCTCAAAGTCTAAAAGATTTGACTGACATTTTGTCGCAAAGTTAATGGAACAGTTCCACCTTACAGGCTACGTAAGCTAGCTATCCTGTAGCTGTAGGTTGCGTATCGCAGATTCTCAAATATCCGAAATGTCCACCATCTGGGCAAAACAAGACGACCTTTGTCTTCTCGACTGCAACAGTACGTATTACGATCCGGCCGGGACGCTGAAGGGGGGCAGCCAGTGCGTGCTTATTATCATAATCGTACGATCGACTACAACACGAGGTAGACACCAACCACTCCTTGACAATAATGAGCAAAACGACTAGTACATGCATGTGCTCGTCGAAGACTTTGTTTTGGTGTGACATGTATTGCTCGTGTAGGTTCTTGTTACACACCCGGGACGGCCCACATGCATGCATAATATAGATCTTCTTGACCTAAATTCCACCTTAAAGTTTGCACGTTTTGTTTGGTTTGTCTAGATCTATATACTCAACTAGAACTTCAACAGGCGACTTATTAGAGGTACCATGTACATATGATGTGGCTAGAGCTTAAAGTTGAAAGGAATGTACACGTTCAAAAAGACTGAATGTTGACAGACAGTCCGGTCCGGTTTGCCCTTTTCCATGGATTAAGTTCAATGAAAAAGGACAAACCATTTTCAAACCAGTTCACCATTCAATTAAGTTCAACTTCTCGACTGATGCGTGTGTGGCATGGAAACGGGCGGTTCACTCGTGCGCGTGGAGTAGAAGACTGAGTCGTGCATGGTGAAAATCTCCTTTTTCTTGTCAACTTGCTCGTGTTGCAGACGTCATACACTTACAAGTCTTGTAATATACGGCATCTCCAAGGATGAGACCATGACATGTTTTAAGGAAAGCTAACAGGGATGTCGACCGTTCACAAGCAACACTTTAAGATACCTACGTCTACCCAAGAGTGTGCCATGCACACAACCGGTTGTTAAAGTCAGTCAGAGTCATGGGCCAAGCCAAGCAAAAGTGTCTGGAAATCTCGAGCTCGTGACCGAAAACGAGAGTGGAATATATTCCACACGTCAATTTTCAGTCTCCGCCTGAGACCGCGAATTTTCATCTAAATTCCAGTCTCAAGTTAAGACGTTGAAGACGCGATGGGCTTTCTCTGGTGGATCCGGAGATGCTCTAGCTAGGTCACCTTACTCTAGATCTATAATAACCTCCAGTGGTTCTGAAGGATGATTCCACGCGTAATTTAAATAACGCGAATGGAAGAAAACAGTTTAACTTGGTGCCATGCGATGCAATTGCAATTCTCGCAATCGGGAATTCCGACATCCGATACAGAGGAATATCACGATCAGATGCGCAACTCAAGAGAGAGATACATGATGTCAGAAATGTGAGAGTATACGGAATGGTTAATTGACAGATGATACGATAGATATGTTTAGTGCTGAATGAAGGCACAGAGGTCCAACTAAACTTTATTAGACGCATGCACCTAGCTCCTGCAAGCACCTAACTCCAGTGAGCAATGTGACAAGCCACATGGACAAAGGTGTAGCGTGCAGGCGCTTTCGTGCCGGACCATCTAAAGCGAAGGTGGTCATATGAAAGAAGGCTCTACCACCGGGAAAAGATACTTGCAATATTAATTTTCGGTCGCTCTTGCTATTACAAACTCTGTTTTTCACCATTAATCAAGCAACTGAACGAAGCATGCAGTACGTTTGAAGTTCATGACAATGGAAATGGTCCGTCATTCAGTTTGTCCAAACCTATTATACGCTATACATGTATGAAACGACTTATCAGGCCGCGGAAGCATGACATTGTGGTGGTTGTAGAAACCATAGCATAATTTCAGATAATTAATTAAGTATATAGTTACTGTAGTTATCTCTGTAACGCAGGACGGTTAAAGATAGTCCGGCCGAGTGGTTTCTTGTAAGTTCAAAATTTGGTCGGGGTCGCCGACTCGCCTTCACAGGGGAGAAATTGTTTTCGTGGCTGATATGAAATGTGTTGGGACATAAAACAGAGACTGGTCATGAATTGTGTTACACAACGTTGCAGCTGGAGCTGAAAGAGTTAGTACTGTTTATTGAATAAGTGGGTGTGTTTTGTTTTGTCTCTAAGAGTTGTTTAATTCACCGTGGAGGTTTTTCTCTTAAACGGATTACACCACCCCTGCCGCGGGTACTCGCCCAAGAGGACAAGGAGGTCGGGGTTCACCACCCGACCCTAGGCGGTGCCATTACGGAGAGAAAAGATTCCTGGCGAGATGAAATTGAATGACCTGGATGTTTATCGTGGCAAGATCTTTCAATCTCGTCCACCGGAGTTAAAGCAAACAGTACTGGAGTTCCGGAACAAAGATTCTTTAGAAATATCCTAACAAATACACACCTACTAAATCCCTCCAAGCCGACCCGAGCCGGGTTTGAATCCCTGACTCGGGATTCCCAGCCCGAGCGGCAGACCAGTCTAATGTTAGCCCCCCGCGCAAAGTGCATGGGTGTTTAATTAGTCCTTACTTCATCTCGTTAGAACTCGAGATCTCGAGTGATGTTCATATAAGCCTGCTAGGGCTTATGTTGACACGCGACAGGCGTGTCAACCAAAGAATGCATAATGTCTTGTGAGTAGTGACGAGCACTATACCCACAGCTTAACGTAAATTTCAACCGTGACGAGTCCTTTTGAAGCGTGAAATTCATCTATACAGCCAGTCGTTGATGAAAGTCTACGGTGAAGCTCTTTGACAGTATCCCGGATCCGTCGTTATAATTATATTTCCAACTGTTGCTGGTCGTGACCAGCAAATGTCGTGTAGCAGAAAATGACGATCCGACGAAGTACAGTAAAGAGTGATCAAGAATTAGTCCACTGAAAGATCATGAAGCTAGTTATATATGTACCAGGTACATCTGCATGCCGAGCCTGCTCTAGATAGCTAGCTATATATGTACCAGGTACATGATGACATATACAAAAGAGCTGAAGGTTGTATCGACTAATAGACTCCACTTCAACCGAATCTGATGGGGTTCTATAGCTATCTGGGGTTTCCGCTGGGCCATCTTGGATTAAGAGCTCTTGATGTTGAACATGTACAATTTGGTGAACGATTCTTGATATCACTTCCGGATCCACTATTAGAGCCGTCAACCGAATCTGGTGGGGCTGCATCTTCTGTTAAATCTCTGAAACGGTAGCAGTCCTTTGAACTGGACGTGACTTCTCGATGAAGGCTTTTCTCTTCAGTTTCATTGGAATCTCCAGATCTGGAAGGCCTCAGTAAGCTGTTCAGAGGCCGATTTCCAAAGGTTTGCTTGTGGAGCACTCAAGCTCAGACCTTTGACAAATGGAAGTATGAGTATCGTTTAGGCTCTCGTCTAGGTTTGACCTGAGGCTTCAGCAGAGAAGCCCGTATGCAGAGTTACAGTAGAAACTCCAGGTCCACCATCTCCTTGTTATGATGTATGGTAGCAAGAACTCAACTCATAGCACCATATCAACAGGGGAGGAAAACCTTCTAACAAAGAAGGAGGTTCTCTCACCCTTCACAAGAGGAAGAAAAGAAAGAACAGAATATCACTAAAGGGACTGACTTGGGCAGCGCTCTTTCTCAATATATAGAGAGAGTCAAAAAACTTTAGGAGTTGGGTCTCCTTAACATAGTTGTATCTTAATTCTTACTAACTTGTGCCCAGAGTCCTACAGGACTTCAGGAGCTTGTACTACGCATGAGTCTTACATGACTTCAGGAGCTTGTACTAAGCATGTCAACCGTCTCTCTCAAATTCATATCAATATTCTTAACACCTAGACATAATATGAAAATATCAAATTTATCTTTAGATAAAACTTTGATAAATATATCAACAAACTGTAGGTACATATCTCATAACTTTGTGTCGCACCCCAGTAGAAGCTATAGCTAACATCAATCGCTAGCCCGGGCCATAGTGGATTTTGTATGTTGTTGATCACGGTGAACCACGGGTACCCTTCGCCGGCCGTAGAAATAGCCGTGAAAATTCGAAAGGACGATAAGCAAAGAGTCTAAAGCCGACGGAGCCGCAGACGCGGAAACTCCCGATGAGAGTGCAGCTTAAAGGAGGAAAGACGACCGTCGTTTCTGGAAGGTCACTCGTATTTTAATACGAGTGACTAAGAAAGTCCAAAGGATTTCGGGTCCGTTGAAATTTGTGGCATGGTTGACGCTAGCTGGACCAAGCAGACCGGCCGTTGCTTACTGTTTCAATCATACGATGCTACAGGGTCGACGTAGAGTAAATCCGGAACCAAGGTTAAGGCACGATGGAAGATTCCGATGAACCTGAGCGAAAGGTCTATACAATCTAGATTATATAGATTTTGTAGACATTTCGCTCATGAATTATTATTAAAATAATGATAATTCAGTGGAAAAGTAAACTCTCTTGTGGTTGGAGAAGAACAGTGTGTCCGAACCGAAAAGGCAATCGTCGTCATATGTTCGAGTTCCCATGAAAGAGGGAAAGACTACCGGTAGTAGCGGTAGTTCTCTGCTCAAAATAAAACGCGATTTCTTGTAACTTGTTCGTGTATTCCAAAAGTTCATGTTAAAACGTATTTTATAAGTTGTTTGATTCCAATTTATTCATTTTCAAGCTATAATCTAAATCCCAGTCATTTAGAGTATTCATCAAGTTACATAGTGACGGACTCCAATATATTTGAAGTCCTTGGTCCCTGTACGGGGACGACGCGGGTGTAAGGCCTGCGGACACGTGGACGGTACGTTGCAGCTTCCTTTGTCCAAAGTCTGCCTGGCCATTGATTCAAGCTATGGCTACGAAGTTAGAAAGCATATTCAAACCGACTTAAGTTATACGTATGAGGCGTTGCAACATTGACATCGGTCTAGCTATAGACAATGATTCTCGGTCAGGATCGACACTTCAAGGAGCCCAAACCAGCTTTCACAAACGACTATCGAAGTTCAAACCATGCCTCGACTAGCTCGTGCGCCTTTTTTTGTTGCAGTTGACCTAGTGGATCGATCGGACTTCGAACTGGAGACATATATAGGAGATGTATCAACTCGGGCGAGCGTTTAAACTTTAGGTTTTTCAGTTGATCTCTTTAGTTTCTGCACCAGGAAATCATACTTTCTCACTGCCTGCAGGATCCTCCACCTCATTTGCGCCACAGTGACGGCGTAATTGAGAATACTATATAGGCGAGGATGACGAGAGCAGCAGTAAGAAGGGAACTTCGTGGCATACTGCTTGGGCTTTTGCTGGTTCTCATGTGCTTCAAGTATCAGGACGTTGAAGGTTCTTGTCGACCCCTTCGACTTGCAGAGACAGGTTGATGTCTATCAACGTTTCTATCCTTCGAGTTCACATTTAATTAGTAGATTCTAGCCCATGGCCTCTTTTGGGTTCACTAGGAGCTCTAATTTATCTGTTGTGCTCGCATGCTGGGATGCAATTGACTTACTCAAGTGATACCACACTTGTACTCCATTCTTTTATGAACTGGACACTGCAAGCTAGTACACGTGTTTGAGAACTGCCAATTCTTGAGTTCACATTAACTTGTCCAAACACATCGTCTAGGTCTCGGAGGTCGACTTACTGCTAAACTTCCTGTCAATTTCTCGCAGATATCCCTTCTTCGTGTGCTAACCTTGGAAGTACTGTCGAGAATGACCAGGTAAGTAGTATATATGCAGATGGCCGGGCAGTAGAGTACTGCACGAGCAAACGAGCTCCTTCCTCAAAACTGGGTTCACAACTCACTTAAGCACCGTTGTTTCCAAAATAGACATGCATGACACTAGTGCTAGCTACTACATGATACACCTTCAATAATGGGTTTCGACGGAACAGAGTAAGTTTGTGATTTAGACGGTTAATAGTACTCATGATCAGGAGGGGGAGAATAGTGAGGGCTGTAGCTACAGTCATGATTCAATGTATATATCTTCCTAGCTATATAATTTCGATTGCCATCCTCGACGTATTTATTTGAAGCGGCAGCTGCAACCTGATGAGGTCATTCCATCAGCACCCGAACTTTATCACGATCACGTTGAACTGGAAAACAGCAAGTCACCTTCGAATTCAGAAGACCATTACTCAGATTATAGTCGCAGACTCCTCGCCCCTCGGGATTCGGGCACTCCTCCAATTAGTAATTCAGTCTCTGCTCCACGCAACTAACACTGTATATTTCTCTCTAGCACTTGAGTTCTGGATTTTCACGTGTCCATATCAGATTTTGACGATTCTTCTTGTCTCCTTCCATTTCTAAGGTTAAGTTATTCTCCAGCTCCTTGTCTTAAATTTGCTCGGTAGAACTAACTCCAATTTTCCATTCTTTCCCCAACTCGTGCAGGAGTCCCCGTACTGATGCCGATCCAAAGGAGATGAACATTAGTACACCTAAGGTAATATAAATCGGTGTACATCAACACCAAACGCTGAGTTAAATAGCATCTACTATTTAAGCATGATACTTTTCCAGTGAGCAATCTTCTTCCTTACTGATCTGTTGATAAAGCAAGAGTTAGCAGGAGTTCACACACAGCTGGAGCTGCGAACTTGGGATCAGACCAAAAGAAAATGTCTCATCATATCCAGAGTCTAGGTCATTGGGGCTGCTCAGTGAAGGAACAGAGAAACAGTGAGAGTTACAATGCAGATACACAAGAAGGAGATAAGAACAGACACACAGTGAGAATTACAATGCAGATACACAAGAAAGAGATAAGAACAGACACACAAGAGGGAGAAAGAGCTGAGAGGTCGTAAGGACAGGTATTCCACACAGACAACTGAACGGTCACAAAGGAAAAGAACGTGAATTTATATTATCCTTCAACACCCCTCATAAGATCACAGGCAGTTCACATATACCAAGATCATTTCTCAGTTTATCAAACTAAGATTTAGACAAAAGTTTAGTGAATATATTTGCTAGTTGGTCATCAGTATGTACTCAAGTGACACATATCTCTCCACTTTGTATTTTGTTCGAAGTTCGAATATGCTATGAAGTCTGAGAAGTGGACAAATGCAATGTTAGTGAGTATATCGGTCCTCCACCCCTAGATGAGTAGGACGTAGCCCTGCAACCCCCTAGCTAAACTGATCCTTAGCTAAGTTGACCCCATCCTTAATAAAAGTTTCTCAACCCTCGATGTCATCTTGATACAACCTAGATTATCAACTAATACATAGATTTATGATCGAAATCACAACTAGAAGATCACCTCACCGCTTACAATCCTCCGATAATTGAATCAAGTATCTCTTAGCTCATAATCTCGATTGCATGCGGAGTCTTAAGCTAAAAAGTTCACGTTTAAGGAGGATATCGATCCTCTACCCCTAGATGTGTATGATGTAACCACACATCCAACATAGACTCCTATTCGGGAGCATCAACATGTTGAGATAAGAACTAAGAGCAAAAGAACTGATCGAATGATCTCTTCTTCCTAAGTGGTTATCCCTTCCATTGAGGTGGCTCCTGCTTCCGTTTAATAAAGTAAAGAAACATGTACATAAACTTATAGAATTTGCTTTTATCTCCTTTGTTGACTTTTCAGATGTTACTTCCATTGTACATCTCCATTTCTAGTAAAGAAAAAACCAAAACTATACTACTCAAGAACATCTACACAATGGTGCCATCTGATAATAAATCAGTCAGCAATAAAAAATGATAGAGTTTTTTCTTGTCATTTTCTTAAACTAAAAATGACTAAAACATCTATGCATAACCTTGTTTCGCATAAATGAAAACACATGCTTGCTCTATTCAAGAAGAGATTCCACTTGATATCTTCATAACTTCTTAGTAGTTCTTATAATATAAGCTAGAAGGCACCTTGTCTACCTTGGTCCTAGGTTAGCACCTTCCTAGCTTAACAAGCTAGAGGGCAACTTCTTTTACAACTACGTACATAGTGGGAGAAAAATCTCTTGTTATCATCTTTCATTGTACGTACTATCTTGCAGCACGAAATTCACCCCCTTCCAAACATGCACATCCTCTGGTTTCTGCCGACCCGTTACTAGTCCTCGTAATTCTCCAAGTTATCTTCGTTCTCCTCGACTACCTCCGATAAGCACTTGTGATCTATTCTGACCTTAAGAAATCAATCAGCTCCACTGTTCCTCCTCTCTTTTGAATAACTTGACTCGTTTCTCAACAACAAGAAGTCTCAAAGGTGTACCTAGCTCTTGCAAACAATAAGTAATATTTTGATGCACGTCTCAGACAATGTATCGACCAAACTATCTCTTGAAAAACTTTCAAATTATAGAATGCTAGTCCTCTAATGTACTATCGTATACCAACATCGTTGAGCACCGTTGGCAAAATTTCATCTCTTGTTGCACCATTATCGCAGTTGGTATTAGGCTCCCTTGACGTTGGAGTGAAGGTGTGTCGTCTCCTGCCTCGGGACTAGCCTCAGTCGATCTGATCTCGGTGTCAGTCGACGCTCATCTTTTGATCTTCCTCTTGAAACTCTGTCCTACGTCGGTCATTGCTCCAAGTTTTCACCTAGAAATGTTGATCCGCTTTGTGTCTCGCGTCCCTCCTCAAGCGTCCAACCTTCAGCCGTTATCTCAAGTTCTCGCTCATCAAAGCATCGGCTTTGATACCACTTTTCACACACCTACAGTCTTGTTGCGTTAGTGGAAGCTCTTGCTCAGTAGGTCATAAACTCACAACGCTAACCTAGAAACCACAACCACAAGTTAGTATCCATGCACCACTTACCTTAACTCTGTTTGGTCTGGATCGGAGTCGGACCGTCTCCCTCATCATCAAGCTCAACATTCCCTAAGTTTCGACCTAGACGTGTCTAGGTTGGTCCCAAAACATGAGCAAGTCACAAGATGACTTGGGGCGGACTTCCCATAAAGTCCAGGGTCTTAAACGGTACCTCCAGCACACCAGCGGCCCAACCGCCCTTGATGTCCGTCTAGGTCTAGGCTCCTGAACTGTGGTCTAACCCGTCATCTTGTTCCCTAGTCTTGCTCCAGCCCTTAGATCGTTCCTAAGTCTAGACGCCAAGTCTGGACCGCAACGTGCCTTGGAACCGACCCAGCCATCAGCCTCATGCCCCCAGAGTCCATCCTTCGGACCCTGGGTGACTCATCCTGACTCACCCAGGCATCGAACCTCCCTCATATATACTTCTGGGGATCGGCAACCCCGTCCTTCTCTTTGGTCCCTGAAAATTATATCACAACTCTATCACGAGATCGATCATAATTCTCAGCTTAGAGATCAGTTGGAGGAGTTCTACATATCATTGAAAAGCTCTCGCCGAGACCTTTCCAGTGACACCTTACTCGCCTCGAGACCTTACGTGGAGCTCCGTCCATGATCTAAAATGTCGTTGGAGCTCCAACACTTAAGTCATTTTTTGAAAACATGTGGTCTAGACTTAGACTCGAAACCTGTGGTTTGGACTTGCATCCGAACCATGGTCTATCTGCGCTGGACCCACGTCTCAATCTCGCATCTCGGACCCACGTCTCAGACTTATGTCTCAAACGTATGTTTCGGTCCGTTTCCAAACTTGCCCCCTTAGGTCAGCGTTCGTCTGCGGTCATCTTGGGGTAGGCCTTTATTTCCTAATCCAATGTTCCAACCTTGGTTCATGAAACCACTTACGGTTCATCTGATCGTGACTTCTCGGTCAAGCCGTTGAGTCCTACTCACAGCGTTCACAACTTAACGTAAGTCCATTAGGGTTCTATTGTTCACATTTGCGTCCGAGCAGGAGACTGAGGACCTCGACACAGGGAGTCTATACCCCACAGACAGTCCGCATGTGATCTCAAGTGCTCCACTAGATGGGACAAACTTTGACACTACACAACTTCTGACAACCACCGCCACTCAACAAGAAAACTTCACATGCACAATTGGGTATGAATTCGATGAAACCCAATCCCCAGAAGACAAAGACAAAGTTTTTGTAAACAAGTAATCAGTCAAAATCCTTGAGAAGAAGTTGCATCACCTTATGGTAGCTACTCCTTCAGCGTGTTAACTCTACTTCTCGACACAGATTAAATAGAACTACACCAGGATGCCATTCCTGATTTACTCCTCTCTGCACTTTTGTGCTTTCTCTTGAGTGCGGATGTGTAGAACACGCTGTGTGTAAAACTAGACAAAAATCTCATGTCTTATATTGTTCCTAGGCATGGACTGACTAACAATCGAGCAAAACTACATTGTAAACATAGGAGGAGACTCCCACTAACAAAACTACAGTCCAGAGGATGAAAGGACCCACTTGAAGACGGTCATCTCATCTTTGGACTTCGACTTCTCCACTTTCAGAAGTTCTTCTCTATTCCTTCTCTTCCTAACTCTGCCACTTCCGCAATAATCTAAGAATACAAAAGAAAGCTTCAAAGCAAAACACAATTAATTCTGACTTTTCTTAAAAGTCAGCAAGGTATAAAAAGTCTTAGACCCAACTAAATCTCCTACCTATTCCTAGACTCCAGGTGCGATGTCCATGGCTTCCGCACCTGTCTGTATGATCAATTCTGTTTTTGATGTCATGTGTTGCTCTGCTGGCACCTCTGAAGCGGCTGAGGTGGCATCTGCCTCAGTGGCAGGGAGAGCATGTTTATGTCTGGGTTTTTCCACATATCGAAGTTTGACTAACAATTAATATTGATAACATTGATTTATCTTATCAGCTTGGCGACACTTATAAATAACACTCATAACACTATTCATAAGTGATAACACTATTCATAAGTGATAACACTTATTATATCAGATTGGTAGATTTTCATGTAACATTTATATATTTTCCGGATAACAACAAATTTTAACGAGCAAAAGTTCCTAGAAGTAAATGTTGGATGCGTATTCACTTGTAAGTCTTGTTTAACCTCCCGCGATACAGTTTGTGTCATATCGTTACAACAGATTTGATATTAAGTTGAGTTGTTAAATAACAACTACTCATTAAGTAATAAGATATCGCTTCAGAATATGATTGCATTGTAAGTCATAGTTTGTAATTCCTCTCACCAGAAGTCAAAATAAACTATTATCTCTAAGGATTTATAAGAGACGTTAAGATCGGGATCTTCTCTTATAGTTTGTATTAAAGTCAGATTGGCCATGTAATAGTATTGAAACAACTCGTAACATGACACTTATCATGGCCATAATTTTTGTTCTCTGATGTCTAGATCTGTATTCTATATACGTAATATGGCACTTTCAAGACTTAGTTGGCTATTACAGTGTCAACTGGTCGAGTGGATATTGTCCAAAAGGAAAGGAAAAGGACACTTTAATATTAATAAGCTTTAAGTTAATGAACACATACTTTACTAGTAGTATCAATAACTTTAGGGTTCTGATACTACTAGTAAAGTATGTGTCAGTATATATCCCAAACATAATGCTGGCAAATATATATTACAGAAACGTGACGTACAATAGTTCATCAAGCTAAAATGTTTCGTTGAAATGGGACGCAGATATGCTCCCCTACTTAATAACCTGTAGGTGAATTTCAAATTAGAGTGATGCTAAAAGTTAAACAAAACAGCTTAATTAAACTTCCGACGGTCACACAAAGTACAATCGCCAGAGGGCATGAAGATCTCGTCACAAATGCGAGCAATTTACCATAAAATGTTCTTCCACATGTCAGAGAGCTAAAGGTCCTCCTTTGGTGTTATGAAGAACATGTTGTATTCCATGGGTTGTCAAAACCTCGAGAATTTTATTGATTACACCTCTAATAGGTTGTCGTGTTTTATCATACCCCTTTTAACGATGTATTGCTAGATAACATCTGTAATCAGCTGATCGACTGTAAAACCTGTCATTTTGTCATGTAGATGACTTGTGGGACGGTTCACATCAGCATCTTTACATGTATATTTATTATTTAGTTACAATCGGAAGTATTGAAATGAAAAGACTTGCATGGTAAAGTAACGGCTCTGGTATTCAGTCTAGGGTATGATCCAAATAATACATTGTTAAGAAGGGTGTGATCAAGCATGAAAAACCTATTAGAGGTGTGATAAGCAAACTTTTGGTACTAGGTATCAGACCTATCCCGTATCTAAGTTAGTGTAAGCAACCAACACCCAGTGACACAGAAGGTGAAGAGATCTCTAGTTCTAAATTGATCGACCGTTTCTAAAGTATAAAACATCGTTCAGTCAAAAAGTCCTACATCCAACAAACTCATTCACATGGATCTTAGAATTAGCTGTCTACGTCTGTTTCGCCCTTTCGGTTGGTGACCAGTATGTACTAAAACAATTCTCAGAATCTCACGATAAACAAAATTCCAAGAGAAAGGACTAATTCGTGACGGAAACGCGAAGGCAGAGGTGTGCCATCGTGAACATGGCTATTTTGAATGGGTCTTGTAGCATTTCTTTTCTCCAAAGTCTTGACTGTTGACGGCCAACGCATGGAAGCATTTTCAGACTTTGAAGTGACTTTAGTTTCTGTGTCCATGTGAAAACGTTGAACGGCCACGTACGCATCGATCTGGATCCGTGAGTTTGACATCAAGGCTCAAGCTACTGTTCAGAATCTACACTTACGCCTCCAGGGAACCGCGCGCTCGATCGATATAAATACGTGGGAGGCCACGTGGTCCAGAGCGAACCATCACAACCTTCGGCGAATTCGAACGACGATCAAAGTTCATCGAACCATGTCAACTCTCTGATGGTAAAAGAAAAGGTTTTATTGCAGTCAATGTGGTAGCTAGAACTGTTATTAGGTTACTCCTTTCATATGCTTTCTAGTTTCTGAACGACTAGATCGTATACGTTCTATTGCCAAGATCCTCATCTGCGCCACAGCGAAATTGAGAACGCGCAACGATGACGGGAGCAGTGAGCAGTGAACTTCATGGGATATCGCTTGGGGTTTTACTTTCATTGGTTATTATGTGCTTCGAGTATCAGCTGGTTGGAGCTTCTTGTCTTCTTCGACCTGGAGACCAAGGTTGATATCCATTAACTGCAATTTTTTGGAATTCTACCTTTTCATTCTACCTTACGTGGGCTATCATTTAGATTATAGCCCACGGTCTCGTTAGGTGCACACGGAGCTCTGTTTATGTCTTGTGCTCGCATGCATGCATATTTCCATTGCAAAGCCTAGCTCCTTGTTTTCAGAGCACCATGCATATTATGCTCAGTTGGCGTAGTACCCAAATGATACTACACTCCACACTGTATTCACCTGAAGCTGCAAGGTTTAGACTATGCATACTTCTTCTGTAAGGTAGGAGTCTCAAAATCACCAAGTCCTGTCCATTCATGACTTTTGATCACTTGACGGTGTCCAAACAAGACTTACTAAAACGTCCATTTCCGCAGATATCCTGTCGTCGTGTGCTTGCCTTGGATCCGGAGATACTGTGATCAGCTTGAAGAATGACCAGGTGAGTAGTACATATATGTAGACCGTTCTGGGTCAGTAGAGTGTTCGGGCAAACGAATTCCCCGGAAAAGTAGCATCATCGCCAGGCTTGGGGTAGAAAGCGAGTAGACATGACATGGACAATATATACACTACTTTGTAAGACGTCATATAATAAGTTTCAATGTTTATGCACACTGTCAGTTAGTTTATGACTTCAACTGTTGGTATCATGGTCATACATAGAATGGTGAGGGTTACAGTCACGATTTAATTTACAAGTTTATCGATATCCAGAATTTTCTCGTTGTATAAAGTTTCGACTGAGATCTTGACGTTTCTTGCAAACGATCGAATTCGACACTGCAGCTGCAACCTGCTGCCACTGAGGACTTTGCATCAACATCCATTTCAGCATCCGAGCCTCATCATGAGACACTAATTCGAGTTCAAAAGAGCGGGCTACCTTGGGGGGACCACTATACACGTGCACATTATAGTCGCAGACTCCTCGGCCCTCCTCCAGATTCGGTGGATGCTCCAGATTCTGGTACTACACCTTCACCTGACGAATGTACGTATATTTCGATGACACCTGAGCTTTAAATATTCACGTTAAACGTTCACATATATCTTTGAGAATGTTTTAGTACTCTTGTTTCTAGATCTCCAGTTTCTTTACGTTTAATTTTCTTGCTTAGCTTGGAAGTACTTTCAACTATCAACTAAATTCAGGTTTTCATTCTTTTACCTACTCCTGCAGGAGTCCTCGTACTGATGCGGATCAAATGCGAGATAGTATTCCCAAGGTAAATAACGTTAACGTATATGCATAACTAGGTTCTGAACCAAAAGTGAAGAGTGTTTATTTTACAATTAGAGCATACATTATATTATACTTTCCAGTGAGCAATCCTCTTCTTGACTCTGTCCGGAGTCATGATCAGTAGTTGACGTCTAAACTACTGACTGACTACTTCAGACCGAGGTAGACATATAGACCCCAGTTAATTCTTTATTTGAACTGCTCGTCACGAGAAGTGTATACTCCGATAGGAGATGAAGCACTGAAACAGTTACAGTTATATACGTTAAATTGATTGAGATGATAAGGCTGTACATGTAAGTCCTCATGTACAGCTTCTGATTTCTTCTAACGATCCGGATTGATCCCTAGGCCTGATCATGAACGCATACACCATCTCGTTTGTGTTGCAGATAGACTAGATTATAGTGAACTGGGCCGAATGGAGCTCGAGGATTCGAGGCATCATTTCGATGGTTACAGACTTCCGTATGCATGTTCAGACTATGTCACAGTGGAACATATATGCTTGCAGTTGCTAGCTTCTAAAGACCACTTTATATTTATACTGGTTCAACTGAAAGAGCTTTCGTTAAGTTGAGGTTGTGTTCTTGATTCAGCAAATCATGTAGTTATTCTGAGATATCGATGATATATGTAGTTGCTCAGCTGCGATCAGACGTCTCCTCAGTCAAGTTTAATATTTTCGAAGTATTAAGTGGATGAATATGTAGAATGAACGGGTTCCAGTACTAGTCAATCGGCACTTCATTAGTACTGCCACAGTGCGAAATTACAGTCAGGCTTTAGCTCTTTCAAAATTATACGTACTTCTGGTAGTTCCTGAAAAGGATATCGATGGAGAGCACTGGCAGCATATTATATAAAGCCGGAAAAATTAGGGTGTCTAGTGATCTATCTGATTTATAACGGGAGAGATCAGATCGGAGTAGCCTCTTCCGAGAACGAGATCGGTTCTTTCGGACACTAAGCAATTGCAGCAGAGGCTCGTAGTCGACTGTATGGCTACGTATACAACTAACTGTAAGTGGTCGTAGTAACTCAGCAGACCTCATTTTGCAGGTTCGTGCTCAGATCTAGAGGAGCAATAAATTTAACCATTATATGTAAATCGTGTCTAGTGATAAAACTTCCACACAAGAACGGAACTATTCATGAAACATGAATAGTTTAAATCGAAGCTCTCCACTAACTCTATACTTTGTACTTCGTTTCTTAGCAAACTACTTATTGTTGATTGAGAAATTTGGAAATTAAATTTATATAGACTGTTTATGGGAAAAAAGAATCTTTTCATCAACCCCCAATTCCTTTTCATGCATTTTTACCCATCCGGGGGTTTAACAAGAGATTATTCTGTTCAAATAGTTTAGATTCTGTATATAGCGCACGTTAGTCGCCTACCTAGTTTTACCGAGCGTATTGAACATCAACCCAAAATCCCTCTGGATGGATTTCAATTCAACCCCAAAGTAAAAACGTTTCGGGCGACAACGTGGTTTTTCACGCCAGATCTGCGCCAGTTGTCACAAGCTACTTCACTACAGTACGCCTTATGTGGTGAGACGTAAGTCCACCTGCAGTCCATGTGTATTATTCACAGTGCCTAGTCAACCCTGGAAAACCCACGTGGCTGGCCTCTTAAGCTTGAGACCCACACAGATTACGTTATTGAGTCTCGGCCGCGGAAATAAGCTTGAGACCCACACAGATTACGTTATTGAGTCTCGGCCACGTTTCCGCGGCCGAGACTTGGCCTTGAATAATTCTACAGGGTCTTATAATAAGACTGTGCGAATACTTCAACAGAGTTTGCAGATTCTTACACCCAGATAAGACTCTGAGTGCTATCTCCATGTCAGGTCAAGACAGCGATGAAAATGAAGTGGATAATACCCGTCTACTTACAGTAAGCTTAATCCCTCTACAAGATTCCCGCCTTGCAATAAGAAATGGTCGATGACTTCATTCTCACACTGTGTTCCCACATGCCACCGATTTCCGTTTCCCATGGCCAGGAAGAATGCGTAAACTCGCTTGACCAAGACTTACTCGACTGATATTCGTAGGGTTATCGTCTGATTCAAGACTTGAATTGGTCTTGATCTGCGTATGGGATCCCGGAACGACACTGTTTAGCGTGTGGACATGGCTACTTTGAATGGATCTTCGAATTCGTAGCCTTTCTTTTCCAAAGTTAGTTTGGAGAGTCTGACTCTCGATGAATCCAAACGTGAAAGTGAACTTAATTAGTCCATTTATATAGTAGATTAACGAAGAGTGGCAACGTCGATCTAGCAAGATCTCTTCAGTCTGAGATCAAACTACCATTCAGAATACACATCATATGCTCTTCAAGGAACCCCTTGATATATACTATGTACGGGAGGCCTCTGGATCGAGGCGGAACCAGCACCAGTTCCAGACTGAATGAATTACTGTAACAATGGAGGTTCATTGGCAAGTCTCGTGGGAAGAGGTTTCAGTGTTCCTTGTTGCAGCTGACCCCGGAGTTAGAACTGAATAAAAAAAGAGCTGCAGCTGTCATTAACACTCGTGTGAGCCAGCTATCAGCTGCTTTGCAAAGTCTAGTCTCTGGAGATGGTACATTTTCACTAAGCTTCGGATCCAAGATCGTCATTCTGCCGCAGACGACGGATACGCGACGATGACGAGCTCGAGATCACTAAGCGGTGAACTTCATGGCATAGCGCTTGGGCTTTTGCTGGTTAGCATGTGGTCGAAGTATCAGGATGTTGAAGCTTCTTGTCTTCTTCGACCTGGAAACAGAGGTAGATATCAATCAATGCTCCTGTCTTCTCCATGGCCATTTACGAGATTGTAGCCGCCCACTGTCTCTTGGTGCACACGAGATCCGTTTGTTTTCTTCTGCCCGCATGCATGCTCAGTTGACGCACTCGAACTTAAAAGTGACGGTAACCACACATGTACTGAACGGAGTTTCAAATGGCCTATTCATGAATTCTGATCAGCTTGTCCAAACAAGGTCTAGATTTCGAATTCCTAGCTTACTTCGTGTCCAGTTCCGCAGATATCCTGCCTTCCTGTGCTGGCCTTGGATAAACAGTACATGTCAACTTGAAGATTAATGGTTAGGTGAGTAGATCGTTCTGTCGAATCTTCGGGTCGATCAGGCTGCGGGTCCACTCTAGAGAGTGGAGCAAACGAACTGTCCGTCAGAAGGTACCGTGTACGTGGGATCACAATTCATTTTTTAAGCACCATCGACGCAACCGCAACCTCCAATGCTAAGTTTCATGGGGTTTAAATGGATACGGTAATTTTACGATATCGCCTGTTTGGCATCATGATCATGATCCGCAGATGATGAGGGCTACAGTCATGATTAAATCTATACTCTGTTTGGTACCGGTGTATAGCTTTCTCATTGTGTACAATTTCAATTGCGATATATACGTGAATCTTTAGCTTGTCTTCATGCATGTGAAATTCGAAACTGCAGCTGCAACGTGTCGAAGACTTCTCATCAACATTCATCTCAGCATCGGTGCCACTGACTGGAAAGAGCAAGCCACCTTCGGAGGACCATTATACACATTACAGTCGCAGATTCCAGATTCGGGTCCTCCTTCAACTTCTGATAGTGGGGACCCTGAAGCTCCGTCGATAGCGTGTATATTTGTATAGCACTTGAGTATAAACATGCATATGGACGTTGTTTCATTTTTTACTGACGTTGTGAAACGTTTCAAGTATTTGCTAGATTCTCAAGTACTCCTTTTACATTCTACTACCGGTGAGGCCGGGCAGACCATGGTGCTTTTTACTCAATTATCTTGTGTAATCCCAGCCAGAAAGTAGCAACCATAGTTGTTATCATGTTGAAATGAGGAGTATAGACTATGGTTATCATGTTGAAATGAGGAGTATAGAAATCTGGAGAAACTAAATACTAGATTACCAGAATTTTAAACATTTCACCCGAGAAACTTATGCTTTGATACCATGTTATAAAACATAAAAGTGCACTCCAAGTATCTCAACGTATAAGAACTTTATCTCCTTAAAAGATCCCATCATTCTGTTCTAATTGATCACAAGGAGAACTTAAACAAAGATATCCTGAAATGAAATGTGCACACTCTACTTAGATTTCAAATGTTGTACAGACACAAAGGACCTCTACTCATATTAACTGTACCAAGAATATAGGTTAATAGACTTATTTAATTGGTGTCACAGTATTTCTCAAGTTAAAATCTTGACACAGGTCACCTCTTCTATTTTTTATCTTTTGTTTTCATTTTCATCTTTTTGTCTTTCGCAAAGTTTTGGATGTTACCTTTAATGATATTTAAAACTCCCGTTTCTTAAGTAGTATAACATAAGAGGTACTTACAAGTACACCGGATTTTATCTAGACTCGTGACAGATCTAGAAGTGAAGACAAAGAGTAAGACGAAGCACTGCAACAGTTTCAGTTGGGAATCGACATTCAAGATGCTGATCATGAGGTTGTCCACAGCTTCTGGTTTCTTGTAGTGTTTTCAATCCTACTGTGCAGTTAAAGCACGAGTGAAATGGATCGGATGACTGAAAGCAGGAGACTGATGGGTACAGGGTTAGCTACTGAGAACATCCATAGAGAAGATCCACTAGCTTCGAGAGACCACTTTCATACTCCAGAGTCCGGATCCAAAAAGTCCACGTCCAAGTGAGATGAGGATCCGATTAACTGATCATGATTGGACCTTTGAAGGTCCAATCATGATTTCAACGTATGAATCAGTTTATGTGCTACCAAAACAGCTACTAGGTGAAGTATGCGAACACCGCTATATATAGACGAGGATAACTAGACCGATATTATGACGTTATGACCGAAAGATTGAGCACCTCCAGGAAAACAGCACGTTTCAGAGTCTGGCTAGAAATCCAAACAGCAAGCAACAACTCCATACTGTTCCTTAAGACATCCTACATTGGACCCTCTATCCACTCCACGAAATGACATATTAATTTTTCATGTACAAGTTAAGTGGAGACTCTCTCAAACTCTGCGTCTCATCGGCCTAACATAGTCGACGGGTTTGGAGAGTTCGACTGTGACTGCGAAAGAGTCTTTTTTCGTCCATAGAGTTTGAACTGTAGAGTTAGGTTATCGTTTGTTTTGTCTTGCGAGAAAGATAATTACACGTCGTCTCTACTGCTCCGCCTGTTTGCACAGTTGCTCGACAGGGTGTGCTCTGTGTCGCCTATACTACACTCGCGTCGAGTGTCAATGTCCGACGATCCGATCATGGTTCGTGAACGCTACTTGTCATTATCAATTTGCTGTCATTATCCAGAGTAACGTTTTTGTTTTTGTTTTTTCAAAGTTAATAGTCGTGTCAAAGATATAGATCCGAACTTAACTGATTTGGAAAAGAAAACACTGTCATCTTAGTTAGTCCATGTCTAGCGGACGGAAATTTTGCAAGTCTCTGTCCATTAAGTAGAATAAAGCATGATCAGTCATGCATTACTCTGTTTCGAGTAGAACCTACGTCCTGGCTGAATCTCTCCGAAGCCGTAATGCACTTTCGAGTACAAGATCGTAAACTTAATCATATCCACTAAACTGTCATAGGGTAATTTTCTACAGAAAAATGTGTAATCTCTATACCACCCCTTCGTTTTTCTTCTTCACGTTACAGTGAACATCAAATGCTAAGACTTTACATAGAGATGCAAACATCGGGTTAAAACCATCAACTTCGCTGAATGAGTCTCTTCACTGTTAGATAATCCAGTCGATAATTTCATTTCCATCTAAACAGTAAACAGTTCCAAGTTTGATTCCTGTCAGACGGGATCCCTGGAACTTGTGTGACACTGCACTCAATGTTACAGGGGCAAGGCCGCAGGCTGTACTCGACTGCTGTCACACAGCCGTTTTCTTAGTTCTTCCAGCCAGCTTTCTTGGCTTTTTAGATTCAATCGTTACCTGCCGTGATTGATTTCTGGAACAGTATGGTACTTTCTGATATAGTATAGTACTTGATAAACACATTGCGGGATATATAATGTACAATCTCGCACAAAAATAGAAAAGGATATTGAAATAAAGTAAGAAAGCCTAAATCTCATTCAATTCGTTGCTTTATTTCAGAGTTTGAGGTTACAAGCACCAAAAAGATCATCAGTGAACGCCGTTGAATGAGTCTCATAGAGACGGGTGCACAGAGCACTCACAGTCATAGCAAGATGATTCGTCGTCATTCTGAAATCTCTATAATATGGAACTCTTTTTCTGTCAGTGAAAAATGAATTGTCATCATCATACCTAAGGCCCAGATGATCCAACTCTTTTCGTCCATTACAACGATGTTGCTGTGCAAATCATCTGGTTTTATCCGGATCTGACCAATGGTTGAAGCAAGTGAGCCTAGTGTCTTCACTACTTCGCCAATCTGATCTTGTACTTTTTTCAATTCCTTCATCAACACTAGTATCGATTTTTTGCGATCGCTCATTGTCTTCATTTCCTGACTCGTGCTGCCGTCCATCTGCATATACGCATTAAGATGAGTGAACACTTGAACGAGCAACAGTGCCAATGTGAAGAGTAAACTTAGGAGATAGCATTATGAAGCAACTGTCATAAGATACGTACATGTTGCAAGAGTTGCTCTGTGTCAAGCCCACATATAGAATCATCTTCTTGGTGAAAGAATTCAGGTACTTTAGAGCAAAGATCAATGACGGCAGACCTCTACAATCAACTGTCATAGAACATTTGTCAAGAGTTCAATCTGAAGGTCTCACCAAGTGGAGAAAAAGGTGACCCTTCTCATCCCCTTCCCAACCCAACCCAACAAAATGATAATTTTTTGTTCAAAATCTTCCTTGCTCAGACCTCAAATCTCTCACACATCAACATCAACACACTATAAACTTAGCCGCATGAATGAATATTTATACACTAGTAAAACTTCACGAACTTACTGAAGAACGTCAGCTGGACCATTCGTCATAAAGGTCCATTGATGAGTATGAGCATTTAGCGCTCGATCACATTCTTCTAGCTGATGTTCGAACGTACCAATGATCTTACTTATCTTTGTCCAAAATAACACGTTATCACATTTTCTCTAACAAAAAGTCCCTACTCTTGTCGTGTTTCGTCGTAAATGAGCAAGTACAGAGTCTGCAGACAAGCTCTCATCCTGCGAGCTTCGGCCCTGGACATATAATTTGCATCAGGAGAACAGACACCTTGTACCTCAACCACTTGAGGCCAAGAGACATGCTCCAGAAAAATACTATGACACTACAAAATTAAACTAGTGGGTCCAGGAACTCGATCTAAGGATAGTCGTGTCAACGGATGGTCTCCAAAAATCCGGATGAACTGTCATGTTGGAGATGATAAGTATGCTAAATGCTTACAATGTAAATAAGTATTGTTCAGAAATGATGGACAACAACAAACCCATTTTGTGAGATTTGTCTCGTATTGCAATTGTGTCTCATGAGAAATGTTCGATTCTAACAACTTCTTCCATGACACACGAAAATCTCTCTACCACGAGGAGAAAAAACACCCATTATGCATCTGATTGACGTCAATCTGCAAATCTCGAATTAGTGTTCCTGACAATAATCTCACACAATTTGTCAAGACGCGATTTGTTACATGAATACTTGTAATCATAGTTTAGAGTTGAATATAATCGACTCTCAAGTCACATCTCCATTGGAGCAATGTTCTCAGGAATCTCAACACCCACATTACTGCAAGTTGGATTGATATATGAAAATAACAAGCGAGCAGAATGAGAATCATAACTGGAAACAAGACGTTTCACTTGACGGACGCAGGTCTCTATTGCAGCCTGCTCATGTCGTAGACATAATTGCACATATGTTCACATAAACACTTGTTGCATGACTTGGATCTGTCTCATGTCCTTGTCGGAAAGAATAAACGTCAGCTTGGAACCCAAGGCATACATAGCTTCGAACCAAGATTAAGGACATTCACACGAATACGCTCCCCATCTCCTTGAGATGGAGTCACTCTCTTATCTTTATCATCAAGCTTTCGAGAGTAGAACATATATGATAACAGAAAGCCGAATCCTCTAATGTTAGCATTGACAGCAAATCGCTCAAATCTCACCTGGTTCTTCTTAAAAGTCGAATCGATCAGGACTTCCGTGACATTTTGAACTTTATCGAGAAAAGGTGTGACAAACATTGAAGTCTTGTCGTCATTCAGAAACACGAATCTTAAGACTTAAGACTTAATAAGTCTTAAGTCTTGACTATAATATTTCTCGTTGCTTATTAAATTAAACATAGATGCAAGATGATCGGTGATATTTTGAATATAACTGCGAGTGAAATGCTACATATATGATAGTTCACCTGAGACCGCTTGACTATGACAGGATTGATGAGACGCTCCATACAGATAACACGATATAATTCAGTCCTCCAAAAACTACTATGCACTGACTTCTCCAAATAATCTATAGTAGTAACAGAGATGCATAACTCGCAAAATTGAGATTTTTCATGCTCGCAAAGATGTTGAATCAGTAAACCACATACCTTCTCTTTCACATCTAGATCTATTTTCACCGATCTCTTACAAGAGAAACGCAGAATGACCTTGCGTTTACCAGGCTGCTGTGCCAAGTTGTTCGTTTCTATCTCATGTCGTGGCGAGACTCTCTCATCCTGACTGGTACACCACAAAGATCCAATGCATAATGCAACTTCTTGATATTCATCGAGGGGCGAGCATACTGAAAGCCCCAATACTACGCAGATGCGCACTCGATGTCGGCTTTCGAGTACTCCTTAACGAACAAATCGTACTTATGCTCTTAAATACTAACACATAGTCGTTTGACAGTCCTAAAATGAGTATCAAACCTGAGTCGATCAACAGATCCTCCGGCAACAAGATTTCGGCTCTAGTCAACAGTGAGTTTTGCCGGAGTGCTTCAGAGTAAAAAAATCTCCGACATTACATCTAAAAAGCTATCAAACTCGCAGATGATCTCCTCGACTACATCAACAACATGCGAACTGATATGTGTAACGTACGGATCCAAACTGCCATTGTTGCTACATGAGTTACAACGCATGGACATGCGAGTCCCCAGTGGATAGTTGCAGCGTCTCTCTCTGAAGAACATCGATATCGAGAGTTGCTTATTACATCGAGTACATTGCATAAACTCCGCATGGACTTAACACACGGATTCTGGAAATGCATGCAATCTACGCTTGACCTACGAGGTTGTGACACAACCTCTCTCGCATAATGCCTTGAAGGAGACTCCTACCTAGTTCGTTCAAGGTCTCGCCCAGTTCGTTCAAACCGCAATACTCGTCACTGTCAGAATCATAGTAGAGTTACAGTCAGATTCAGATACCAATTCCATATACACAAAAGAGTACTTGGAATTCCTTGTGTCTCTCCTCTCTCGTGTTGTTGCCTGCACACTCTTCTAGGTAATGTACCTGCACAAACTCGAACTCACACTGACATACACACTCTCTCTTGTTAATTCAACTAACCACGAACCTTAAACTCTGATTCCCGTATGAGCACAATCGCTCAAGAACAAATGGAGATAGATCAAAAGCTTTGATACACCGTTCACTCATGTGAATTTGACAATGAGCTTGAAACAGCTCCACCCTAACGTCCTAATGCACTGATCAAAAGCTTCTCTAAACCCTAAATTTCAAAGCGTGATAACGAGCAATTCATCCTAGCGCACTTCGTGCCAATTTCATGTCGCACAATGAGCTCCGATCCTGCACTCGCGTCAATTACACCTCACACTACCTGTGTAATGGTAAGGATAACGCTAAACCTCTCTGTGTAATGGTAACCTGACTCCTTGACGTCCGTTCATCGTTTGATCACAGTTTGAGACTGGGATGCAATTGCAGTCGGGCGGTGAAGCGTAAACCCCGAGACTAACTCTAAATTAAAACGCAGGTATAAACAACGCATTAATCTTTCATTTCGCGGAGTGACTACAAGCTACCCTACACTTGGCAAGAAAGAGTTGTCAATAAGATTACCGTGGCATGGCAGTTTTGAGGGGATCGTAGACGATCCTGATGACGTAAAATGTTTCAGGCAAGCCAATTGCAAGCTGGCTTCCCCATTGGGAAGAAAACTTGTGTTGGCGTTTTACAGATTTTGCTTCCACGTTGCCTTGCCATATGCTTTATGTGTAAGAGGGGCTAAATGATTTAAATATGCACTCCTCGAAGTTCCAGTCTTCTTTGATGTAGTATGTTATGGCAGAAAGAACGCAACACACAAAGCTATATTCCTACAACAAGGTACAAATTTTAAAGTACAAACGTCACTAGATTTAGTTTACTGAATGGTGTAGAGTAATGAAACACTGTACAATAAAGTACAACACTGTACAAAGAAGTTCGTACACTTTTATCTCTTTCACACATTAGACACTCTCTAGCCTACTTTGACCCAGAAACTGCATGGTGGCTATTACCATTGGGTTCTCAGACTGGTATCATATACAAACTGTACATGTTGGTGATCGAGTCCTGAATAAGAAACCCACAACAGCCGGTACCCTTTAGGCTATTTCTTTTCGCCATATTATTTGAATTCTGCAATAATATGCATGAGAGAATGTCTATCTAACCAATAGGTTGCATGATTCTCCGGATCCGGCCCATACATGGATTATACAAGTATCTCAAGCTGAACATGTACAATGTGTACATAGTGCGTCAAAGGTCCATCGGATTGTCCACCAGGAGTCGGATCTGGAGCTGCGTTGATGATTTCTGGAACTGCACGTGCACTCGAAGGGTTGTCAAAGCTAGCAACCTTGGAAGTAGGGCTTCGGAGGTGTGATTGCTTTTCTTCATGGTAAACAGGTAAGTACTCGACGTCCTGATCATGAGTAAGTGGTACAGAACGTGATCCCGGCAGGTTGTCGATACCAGGGGAATTGGTGAATTGCTGAACCTGCAAGACATCATGCGGTACATGTACATGTGGGTATACTAAGCATGACCCAAGAACGAATCATCAAGAGCTTGAGCTCCGGCTGGCAGCCTGAGATCGGGGTTCCGTGGAAACATGCACATATATACTGAGACTCTCCGCCGACAGCAGGAGACTACAGCAATGCTAGTACTAATTCCATCAGGGAGGCAATTCGATCTACGCCACGTAAGAAATGTATTCAGTCCTCACCTTGGAAGATGTCATCTCTCCTGCACCTTCTGGTAAAATCCAACCTGCCATTTCCCAAAAACTAGATTAAATGCCAGAATATGATCATGAATGTTTTAAGAGCTGCGTACTCCAGAATAAAACTCCGGGTACATTTAGCAGCTCCATGCAAATTAAACTTCTCATGTGGATTTCATCGTCACGGAGTTTCACGAATGATCACAGTGGTGTGTAATACAGTAGTTAGAACGGAGCTTACGAGGATATATCAGTGGGAATAGCAGTGAGTCCTCAGGGAGACCACGAGAAGAAGCCTGAATCAGCCTGAGGTTAGACATCATGCAGAAGGTGGCCAGCAGCAGTAGACATTCAAGCCTGATCATGACCGCTCCCTTAGCATGCAACCCACTAGCTCGCACAACGCTCAATGACATCTAAATTTTTGCTGAAACTTCCTCAGGCGTACCAACAGACTTCGGTTCTAAAGGGTTTGAACGTACGTGCACCAAAACATGTACATATGAAAGCTCGTACCTTCCCAGCTAATGTCACTCTGATATAGATTTGAACGCAAATGTCCATTATATATAGAGTTGATGTGGCCGTAGAGTCGACAGCATTTGTAGACCTTCTTCTTAAGTTAATTAATTTTCACTGAGGATCACAGGTTGAACTTGGACACAGTCCGCTGGAGACAAAAATCGAGTACGATCTGGCGGTGGTTAGAAACAAATGTTTGGAAAATTACGTACCATCCCATGGTATGTAGCAGATAGTCGTGATTTAGATCTGATTCAGTGCAGAAATAAGGAAAGCACTGCCCGACCACATGCAAGGGGAACCTTAATTAATTATTTATTTATTAATTATCATATCGTTGCAATTGACTTGAACTCCCGGAAGCTCGATAGCGCAGATGGATAAGCTCAGAAGCATCTTTCTCAATTGATATGCTAACATATGTATAACTGACAAAGATACATTACGTCATATAGCAGGATCTCCAGAACTTCAACGTTAACGTAGTTGTGCATATACAGTGAAAGAGAATGAGTCGTTGTCTGGATCTGTCATGATTCCGGATCCGCTCGTCACGAATTCTTGCTACTGTATCTGACCCGGTACCGGAATCGGTGGGCCTCAAAAGCCCAGCAGCACGAAAGTCAACAAACCCAACATCATGCATGAGAACGGCATAATCTAGGGATTTCTGCAAGAACAGGCAGAGGTTTGTTTTTGACCCAGCCCGGATGGATACGGCGATGCCCATCTAGCTAGGACTGAGCATATGCGCACGTTCTCAGATCTGTTTTTTGTTTGGTTTTTTTTAAGGCCTCTTTTCGCTGTGGGGCTTTCTGCAGCCGTACGCTGCTGCCATTGCACAGCATGAGTCCCCCCGCCAGAAAGACTCGACCCCACGGCGGCCGGGCAACAGGCGGATGGGGTAGCCTGTTCTTAGATCTGTAGAACCTTAACTCCCGCCGTGAAGAATCAAGCGAGCATTCTGTTATGAGAAGAAAAAGAGCTACTGCGCGGTGGACTGAGTCGTGTCGTATCCTAAAACTGGTTGTGAGAGAGTCTCCACCCGTATAGAGATAAAGACTTCCTTATCTCTAATTTACATATATGAAGAGTAAAATATCTTTATTTTAAGGGAGAATTTTCCCACCGTAATCTTTATATAGAACTCTAATAACATCTCCACTCGTATAGAGATAAAGATCTCTTTATCTCTAATATACAAATGTACAGTGAATTTGTTTTTCTTTAAATCACAAGTACCACTATATTCATGGTCTAATATCCCATCAAAACAAGTTTTAGTTTAAAATTTAAGAGATTAGTTATAGAGAGCTAGCCTACCAAAACTATGTTTACTTGTTATGTTTTTTTTTCATTGTTTAAAGTAAGTTATGATGTGGATTACAAATAAAAAATATATATTTTTTGAATATTGAAAAGTTATCTTACAGAATGGACTTTTGTTACAGTGGACTAAAATTTTGTTACAATGATCAACTTGCCCTGAACCAAGATCGATTTTCTAGAACTCAGTTTATTATCAAAATTAGAATTTGCTGAAACAGAAATCGATTTTTCTAGAGTTCAGTTTACTGGGAGTATTTGCTAAAATTTATTATCAAAATTAGAATAGACTCTTGTCATCAGGATTCGAAACTGAGACCTCTTGCTCCCCAAGTTCTAACTTCAACCATCTGCGCCACCACTCCTGTATTACAAGATAGGGTTGCTACTTACTTTGACATGTGTTTGAAAGGAAAGATTTGTCCATCGGATTCCTTAAATGAATCTCTAAAAAATATCAGAAACTCAAATCTTTTCAAAACTACAAAACATTGTTTTTCAAACGGTTTGATATGGGATATTGGGGTCTTTATTGCAACCTTTAAGTCAAGGAAGCGTGGTAACTTTTAGGTAATTAATTCTATAAACTAAAGAATATTAAGGGGTCTTTACTGCAACCTTTAAGTCTCAGAAGCATGGTAACTTTTATATAATTAATTCCGTAAATTAAAGACTAGTATAAATATCATGTGGGTAAGTTTTCCTTAACGCCCTAACTGGTTAGGGGATCCTTTAAAGACCCGCGATGGAGATGCTCTTATATATCAAACTATAAGTCAATGTCTGATCTTGCAGACCTCTGACATTGGCATACATAAAAGTAGGCTACCATTAGGGACTTCACTGTGGCAGTCCATTAAATAGGTGGAGATTCACGACTAGCAATGCTAAGAAACTGAATTCGAACAGCTGGATGCTTGGGATTGTACTGAGTACTGGGCGTGTCAAAGATGACGACTCGTTTACAGAAGAGAAACAACAGCCGTAGTTTGTCAAAGGGTAACTTGGTACAGAATCGTACGCGTGAATCGCTGACGAGTAACGTTGTGAGCTTTAGCAAGTGCTACTTCGCTTAATATAACACTTCTGAAACTTGGAACCTCGAGCTCTCTTTGGAGTACTCTTATTATTTAAACTTCTCGGCTGCAAAAAGTCAGCGGCCGAAACGAGTTGAAGGCAAGTTAGAAACACCGTCCCCCTCCTGGCCTAAGAAGTCGTTAACTGGTAATATTCAAAGTTTACCGTCTACATCGACAGAGTCCAGGTTTAGTGGGCTCTCCAGCAAGGTGCGTCTGGACCCACAGCAGACTATTAGGGATACTGAATTCTTTACTAGTTAGGAAAATAATTTGAAATGTAGATGCTCGCAAAGTCTACGCATACGTTCAAGAATCTATGACTCCTTTTCTTCTCATATGCATGCATGATCCACAAGGAATTCGAATGCATGACACTATTCCGAATTTTGTCTGATATTGAAATGAAAACACTCTTTGCACCCCAAATATCGGTGACCTACTACCGTTTCTCCCTGTGAACTCTAGCTAGGATCCAATTAATCGTCATTATCCACCATCCAATTATATACACTCGGTAATTACAGAAGATCCCTGGCCAGGTGGCACGTACTTGATTACACTCCTCCAAAGGAAAAGAATCCGCCCACTTAATTTGTACTGGAAGCGCTAGCCAGACTTCATTTGCAGCAGCAGCTACAATCACCCACATCAATGTTGGATTAACTAGATCTGGAGTTCAGTCACGATCCAGAGCCATGCCACTAACATAGCAACACATTAACTCTAGAACTCATATTAATTGCCTTGCGGTGCGTGGAAATAGTATGATATCGTTAATTGTCACTTCATCGGATGATCACGATTCATGCAGACACGCACGACATAAGTTAATGTTAATATGATAAACATATGGGCATTCTGATGATCGTTGATTCTCAGACGTTTTAGGCTTACGATGCCTCATTATTAATCATCTGCAATTCTTCTGGTGATTTTGTTTCTTGTTCTCTGCTCAAGAGATTCCCCATCCCATCAGCGTAGAAACAGTATGCACCGTATTCCTTTGACGCATATGAATATAAACCTTAGAAAACGAGCTCGACTGACGAAATTAATTTAATTTGCCCAGATGGTGGAGATTCGAGGTTGCACACGATAGGCGCAACCTAGCTATATATCGATCGTACCTAGCTAGCCTGCCTGTAGAAGCACAGTTGCAAATGTAAACGAAAGATTTGGACTCCAACAAAAAGACGAATATGAACTTGTACAGGTCGTCTTGCACATAAGAGCACGACCAGCAGGTACATCCATATGCATATGCATGCTTCTTACACTCCTTTTGTTTGGCGCTGATTCAGAAGGACCATATATAGTCAATGCTGCTCATGTACATTTCTCTATGTATATCGCTGCCGTTGTTCTTATCGGACCTTCATCGACAATCAGACTTCTGTCGCATAAGAGAGCTTTTCCTCCGCTACTGTCAGGAGTCATGGAAATCAAATCTTCTCGTTACGTTACTACTGTTGGTACTATGTGTTGAATAAGGCAAGAGTTAGCAGGAGTTCACAAACACAGCTGAAGCTGCTGACATAAGATCAGACAATGGATCTGTCATCATCTCCAGAGTAGAGGTCATTGGGACAAGTATTCACTACATAGAGATAAATGAACAGTCAAAAGAGAAAAGAACATGAACTTATATTATCTTTCAACACCCCCTCGTAAGATCAAGGGCAGTTCACATATACCAAGGTCATTTCTCAGTTTATCAAACTGAGGTTTAGACAAAAGTTTAGTGAATATATCTGTTAGTTGGTCACCAGTATGTACCCAAGTGGCACATACCTCTCCATTTTGTATTTTGTCACGAATAAAATGGACCTACACCTCAATGTGCTTTGTCTTCGCATGATGGATTGGATTTTTGACAAGAGCAATGCTACTCATGTTATCAATAAAAATGGTAGTTGGTTCTCTTTGAACCTCTCCCAGATCTTCCAGCATCCATCTTATCCACACGACTTCCTAAACTGCATTACACAGTCCATGATATTAGCTTCTGTGGATGACAAAGAAGAAATCTTCTGTTTCTTACTTTGCCAAGTAACAGCTGCACCTGCAAGTAGGAAGGCGTAACCAGATCTTGATTTCCGGTCTATGACATGACCTGTCAGTCAGCATCCATAAAGCATGTTAGAACTTTAGGATTAATTAAAGTAAACTTCAGTCCATGAAACGCAGTACCTTTCAGATTCTTGAGTACTCGTTTCGCTGCTTTCAAATGTGGAACTCTTGGATCCTCCTCTCCTGACCAAGCTTGCTTACAGCATAAGCTAGATCTGGTCTGATCGTTACAACCAAATAGATCAGCTTGCTAACTAATCTCATGTACTCAGTTTTGTCAACCGCTTCGTCAAACCCATGCTGAGTAGCCCAATCCTTCAAAAGTATCATTGGAGTAGGCATTGGCTTGCAGTCCTGCATCTGATACTCTTTCAATGTATCGTTGATGTACTTATCTTGTACAAGGTACAGATCTTCTCCATCTTTGACTAAATGAACTCCAAGACAGTAGGTAAGTCTGCCTAGGTCAGTCATCTCAAACTCTATAGATAACCATAACTTCACTAAAGAGATAGCCTCTTCATCGCTGCTTGAATGGATTACATCATCCACATACAGCAGCAATACTACTCTCCCTTTTGCTGTAACTAGGATATATAGATTAGGATCTCTCCTTGTAGAAGAGAAACCCTTCTTCCTTAAGAAACTGTCTATCCTAGTAAACCAAGCTGATATGAGAGTCTTTCAGTTTCTGTATAAGCTTCGATGCCATTGGGATAAAGAGTATAGGGATTGGTTTAGCCAATAAACTGTTAGATACTGGAGTTTTACCAGCATTTAGTACTGATATTTCAACCGTCCAGCAATCCTTTTGTGCTGTGGTAGCTGCTTGAAAACCATCCCATTGACCTATTAAGGCTACGTTCAGTGATTCTCCCTGAAAATTCACAAGAAACAAAAAGTTAGTGTTAGTGTTGTTCTATAAAGATCATATGTACATTTGAAGACATGCAGTAAATGATAACTATGACGTGATGTAATAAACATACCTGGACGTAAGTGGGAGAATGGATAATCTCTGTGGAACATTGAACACAAGGAAACCTCTAACATTGTGTTCTGCATCATAGTTAGTCTGATCTTGTAATTCTCCACATACTGTCGGCCACAGTCTGTAAACTTTTTCACATTCTAGATTTCTGCAAGTAACCGATGGAGACCACAACATATTTGGATTCCAAAAGTTCTGATACTGGCGGAACTTACTTCCATGCCAGAACTCATAGATCGATGATGGTTCATAATCGACATCCTTCCCCATCCAATCGGTTCTTTGTCTCCAAAGTTTCAACATGTCGTGACAAATATTCGACTTTGAAATAGTGGTTTCAAAATTGACCCTATGGGAATATAATCAAATCTGATCATATCAAAGATTGGACGACTACAACCTCGAACAGAACACAAAGTAAGATTATCATCCGGTCCGATTATCACAGGCACATGAGGAGAAGATGATGTACCGCTACACATATACCATCTTTCAGGTTTGACCATCCCTAGTTGATCGTAAGTTTTCATTAACTTATGCCATGAAGATGGTGCACTCTCACCACTACATCCTCTCATCCAAGAGTTCCCTGCAAGTGTTAACATTCTAGCCCACGACATGCTCTTGTAATCCGTTGGTGCTATTCGAGGAATATCTCTTGAGTAATCTGTAGATATTCCCGATATTCTTGAACCTTGCCTTCGTCCAATATCACCAAATAAGAGTTTCAGTAACTTTGACTGTAATGCAATGGAAACTTTGTGAAAATCTAACAATGAAAAGATCTCTACTACTTTCTCTTGCATTGCTTCATCAAACTCTACTGGAAATACATTGAATAAGTCATCTACATCGCTATGATGTGCCAACTCACTAAGATTTGAACAGCTCCTAACAGGGATGACATCCAAGTTAGTACTGATAGGAGTCGATGGTTCATGAGCAGTATGCATATGTATCGGTTCTTCCTCTATCGATTTTATCGATTCTTCCTCTATCGGTTCTACAAAATTAATTGATATATGTGTAGATAATCTAGCTTTCCAAACAGAGATTCGGTCGTGTCTACGATGAGATCGCTCGGTAATCCATTGACCGTTTTGACCACAAGAACTACAAAAGCGGAGGATCCGACGGGGACGAACTGCTACCCTATCAGATATGACCGTTTCCTCTGGAGGTGGAACTATTGTGGGGCACACAACATTCTGAATCGATTTTTTCTTATGAAACCTTGCAGTGGACTCAGGAACTAAAGCGAAACCGGCCGGCAGTAAAGAACACTTGTATGGACAATAACATTTCACACGACCACGATTACGAGTACCTTCGCACTGATCAGACTCCATCATATGTCTCGTACGTATCAACGTCCAAGTCCCTTCCATTTTCTTCGCTGCCAGCATGAAAATCTGTTGCGCTACATCTCTTTCTTCCTTGCCAAGTCGTGTTGTACTCTCGTCGCGAGGGAATCAGAGCCCAAACTCATCAATCAGAGGCAGAAGTGTGCAGCCAAGGGAAACAGGATCTAATCACCTTGGTAAATATCATCACGGTAAGAATCCGTCATATTCTGTCTGAGGCTATGTAAGGCAAGGAAGAGAAACCGAGGTAAGTAGTGAAGACCAAGCTCTAGAGAACAGAAGAGGATCTTAGTGATTCCGTCAGTCGTGGGTATCTATAAGGTGGACGTCAACTCTCGTCGTAACAGCCAACAGAAGAGAAGTAGTGGACCCTTTCTCTCGTACTGTGACCGTGTGATAACGGCACACCACGATGTAGAGATCTTCTAGATCTGATCTCCTCTTCTATTTGTTACAACCAACGCGACTCAATGAATAGCTAATGGATGAAAAGATCTCATCAATATATCAAGAGAAAGGATCAAACAACCCAACGCTCGAAAACTTGAAGGAACATCAGGACTAAGATCTGCTATCAGAAGCTCTAAAGTCTCCTACCGCTGCTATAATATGGAACACCTGTAGAATCTTGTGAACCATGCCAGCTAAAGTTAGAGCGCAATTCTCTAGCAAATGTCCGACTTGTAGCTTAACTGCAAGCTTAAAGTCGGATGGAAGACCCCATCAATATATGAAGAGAAAGGGTCAAACAACCCAACGTCCAGAAACTTGAAGGAACATCGGGACTAAACTCTGCTATCAGAAGCTCTAAGGTCTCCTATCGCTGCTATAATATGAAACACCTCTAGAATCTTGTGAACTGTGCCGGTTAAAGTTAGAGCAAGTTCTCTAGCGAATGTCCGACCTGTAGCTTAACTGTAAGCTTAACGTCGGATGGAAGACCCCATCAATATAACACGTCAGTTTGTTTCAGATTTGATGAACTCGTGATGATGTTACTTCATAGCGAATGCTAATATTATCTAGAGAGTAGAAAGAGATGACATACAATACGTGAGCCCATCAATGAACCTCACATAGCAGTTGGAACGGAAAAGGTGGAGGGAAGTGAACCTTGGATGCCACATCTAGGGCGAACACACCTCCAACAACGCTCAAATCCAGATATATTATATGAAGAGGTCCATGTAGGTCCTACAAACCTGTGACACAGCAAGAACAGAATTCACAACTGTGCATCAAACAGCAAAGTGAGCAGTTAGAATAAAGAATGAGGTAGTGGCCGGTTACTGAATCTCAGTAACCATAACTAGCAGCAGCTTTTCGCTGTTGCACTTGTTCAATAACAGACACAAACGACCTGATCTTGTTCGACTGCGAGAGTAGATCCAGATGGTTGGTTCATTCCTCGTCGAGTATGTACAGATCCAGATGGTTGGTTCGTTCCTCCTCTTGTATGTACATTGCTATACAAATTGCTATACATTGCTATACAAATTATAATTACAATTTGATTTTCGACGATCAGTTTTGAGGATGTCCAAAGTAGCCGACGATAATTTAATTTCCTAAGTGAAACTTGTCAACAGCGTGGTAATCACGAGAGGTAACTAGTGAAGACCAACCTCCAGAGAACAGAAGAGGAACTTAGCGAACTTAGTCGTGGATACATCCTAGACATGTGCACATGAGCGACTTCAAGATCCCTCTCTCCTGCAAATAGAAGGAATATTTTGTGTTCACATGTTACGATCAACTCTCAAGATTAAATGCGATCAACTCTCAAGTGGCTGAAGCTGTTCAAATAAAGAAAGTTTAGAAGTAAAGATTACAACATGCTCAAGTGCAACTCTATTCAAGATCTAAGTCGATATTCTCGAAATGAGACTATACTCTAGATCCTTTTGAGGTCTTTGGCGATGTAAGGCAAGGAGAAACCGAGGTGAAATAAGGTAAGATGGGGCACAAAATGGATAAGCTGATGGGTTCGCTGATGCTTAGCGAGGAAAGCTACCATCTTGAGCGTAGCAAATGTCTCTCCTTCCATTTTGATTGGCTTTCAGTTAGTACTCTAAAGGACAAGGGTATGCAGTTAGTACCTAAAGGACAAGGGTATGAGTACGATGATGCGTTTATGTGGAGTCCACGCGTGCAAAATCTCTTCTGTTAAAGGACAAGCTGATCAAACCTGACGTCCATGCTCTCGGGATCAGCACGATCGGTGCCGATCTAGCCAACGAGAACCATTGGAGGCAAAGGTTCCATCCTTCCGCCCTGAATCAGCAAACGAGGTCCCATAGACTGCTGATGATTAACTTCCAGGATAGGCTCTGCAGGTTGACGACATCAAGAAGAAACAGAAACGTGATCAAAACCTCATTATGATAAATAACGAACATGATAAGAGTACTAAGAGCCTCGATCAGTCTAAGCAGTACACGGAGGCAAAAAAGATCAGGAGTAATGAAAGCAAATTCTGGCCCAGGTGCAGCACAAGCAGCGAGTAAACGAGAAGGTCTCTTCTCGATCCTGTACAAACACGAGCAAGAAGTATGGGGGCAAAGAAAGGAGCCTATCGAGCTTCCTCTTCGCGAACGTAACGAGGGCAAGAAGAGCGGCGGCCCTGCCAAAATCTTCCTCATCGAGCTTCCTCTTCGCGAATGTAACGAGGACAAGAAGAGCGGCAGCTCCGCCATTGCCAGTATCGATCTCCTCCAGGACACGAGCCCTACTATCTAGGAGACGCAATCTAGTTCGCGTGTGCACGGTGTCGTGTGACGTGCTTTCTTATCTGGGAATACACCGGGTATCTAGCTGTAGAGAGTACGTGTCGCTCTCTGTGACTCAGAACCAGTGACCATCCAAACCTCTCTCTGATCTCCAAGTACACTTTGAACCTTTCTCGCTACGGATATCCTCACGTCCTCTCGGCAGATCTCTCTCCTACTCGACTAGGAATAGAACCGGGATAACAAGTACGGGCAACCTGTTCCTGCCATCACCGCAAGCACTCTTGGGTCTGCTGGTCATCACTCCAGCCTCACCACAAGAGAAATACCAGCACTCCTAATAGAAAAGAAACCTAAGCGCAACGCCCGCACACAAATCCAATCAAAACCAACTCGGCGTACAAACAGGCATGCGGGTATGGAGAGGATCTAAACACAGGAAATACAGTCAACAACTCTCCATACCCATGATCAAGTGCTCTGAAGCACTGGCAAAACCTCCAGGTCGACCTGTTCTTCAAAAAAAAGAGTCTTAACTCTTTCGCCTTTCGGAGCAAGAACCTCTCAACTTTACCTCGCTGTCACTCCTCAACCACAGCTCAGAATGAGATGAAACCAAGGCCAGCAGATAGCCTGTAGAATAATCTCTCTATTAAGGTATTACATGCAGAGAGATCATCTCTGAGTTGGCATCTATGCCCTTCCAAAGTTCGCTGTTTCTATAGCACGATACTATTTCAACAGAACTTTGCTGTTCGATTCCTCACAAACCACTCGATCAAAACAGCTCAAACTTCTCAGGAAGCTAATGTATCACCATCACTACCACTCTGTAAAATTTCACCAGCAGATCTTCAACCAAACTCTCGGAACGATCAAGCCCTTATCGCTGTTTTTATAACATGATACTATTTCGACAGAACTTTGCTGTTCGATTCCTCACAAACCACTCGATCAAAACAGCTCAAACTTCTCAGGAAGCTAATGTGTCACCATCACTACCACTCTGTAAAATTTCACTAGCAGATCCTCAACCAAACTCTCGGAATGATCCAAGCCCTTTTTGTCAATGACACAAGGCGATATGCAAACCCTTGTGCACAAAAACAACGTTTCCCTTCAACCCAATAATCCAAATGGTCTCAAATTTCACAGGTAGGTAGCTGACTGTACCTTCTCAGACCCTGGAAGGTTTCATATCGAAATTCGACCTCAAACTCTCCATATCTCTCTCAATGTCTCATGTTTACAATCGCCTACTATCATAGCCTCCGATTTGAGACACCCAACTTCAATCGGTCATAACTTTTTCACTCCGGCTTGGAATCGATTGATCTCTGAATCCATCGGCAAGCCCATCTCAAGAGCTTTCCGGCAACAGTCAATTCATCTCCAGCAACCTCACAGAACTCCCAGAAAGCGAGAAAGACCTCACGGAAATGAAATTGGTCACGAATTTGACCCCCTCAGCTTCAATTGATCGTAACTTTCTCATCCGCGCTTCAAATCCAGCAACCATTGAGTCCACGGGCATCCTCGTCTCCCAAGCTTTCCAACCATAGCTCACACTCCGCGAATGGACCACTGGAAGTGCCTCTACCCTCGAAAACGTGAAAGGAACTTGGTAGAAGGTGATTGGTCAAACTTTCGACCAATGAGAAACAAGTTGACAAACAGATTTTTGTCTTCACTCACATGACAAACACACAAAGAACGAATTTTTATCCCAGAGTACCATTTAGGCCTCAAAGTTTATATTGAACAAACTCCAAACACGTGCCGTTGACGATGCCGTCGGCAACGAAGCACGTAAACACGAAGTACAAACTACACTCAATAGAGAGTCAGAATCCCGACTCTAAAACGGTTGACAATAAACGGCACTACAAAAGGAACTGATGAAGCTATTATCTGGTTGTAATAATCCTCACCAAAGTTCCTCACGACAAACTCTCGATGCACCACCTTTGGTCGACTGTAACAACGTATTTCGACCCAGGTGTTGAACGGAACTCTCGCTGGAAAGTTTAGATCCAATGGAGGATCCATATCACATCAGAGCAGGATGTAGACAGTAAGATCCCAAACAGCGTCGTAAGTGACAATGGGAAGAACGATAGGATCCGGAGTAGCCATCACTGCAGCCATAAACGACTCTCCCCAATGAGCTACCATAAATACTCGAAAGTGATCCCGCGGCAGACAATGGATCTTAATGACGAATGGATGCACAAGTGGAAGATCAGGAGCACGAAAGGGTTCTCCGTTCATGCCTACCACTCGCACTGCCGCTTACTTCATCCGATGATACTGATCACCCTCACGCTAGACTTGGATACTCAACACTCTATATATCAAGCTCCGCGCACCTATCTTCTTATACATCAACCTCCCATGTGACGACAAGAGTACTACTCTTATCTCCACTCAGCGAAGAGTACACGGATCGTCCACGTGGAGTCTTATCTTTTGACCAGATAAGGTCCCAGTGGCTCCTCAACACCAAACACGTACGAAGGATATGTGGTGGTTTCACACCCTAGCCAAACCACAACACGACAACGGTTAGTTCCAACAAGGTGGAGGAGACCTATTATCTAGAAGACGCAGTCTAGTTCGCGTGTGCGTGGTTAGTTCCAACAAGGTAGCCTTAGCTAAGCAAGACGTGGGTGATGCATCCAACCAGGATAGCCGTTAATTACATGGGACCCCGGTGTGGACAGCGTTCGGGGTAAAAAGCTTCACGAACCGGAAAATTATCCGACGGTAATAAATAGAACCGGTTTTTTTCAGTCATTTATTAATCCTCCCGGTTTTCTTAACAGGTAACTTGTCATTTTGCAAAATTTCAACCTACAAATTATCCGGTTAGACATCATTTCAACCTGACTTTTCAGAATTCCAACCGGTTGAGAATACAAAGAATGATGGTTAGCCCCGAGCCCTGGTGTGGGAGTTCGGGATTTTCTCTAAATGGAGCTGTTGAAGTGAAATAATATTTTATATTTATAATAAAGAATTTGAAAATAAAATAAATCATAGTTTAACTTTAGAAGTCGATTCGAGTTACTTATACCTGAAATGCTAACTTAGGAACGTTTTAGTAAAAGTTATAGTTCAGAATCTATAAGTTAGCTATGAAGTTAATAACTTATATTTTCTTTTTCAAAGCTAGCTTGAATTAACGCTGAAACTGTCTGATGCTTCCTTAGTTATGTTCGAGCTATTCTTTCTATCATTCTCCCCTCGTGAATTGAACAACTTATTCGCTCTGTTCCTTAGGAACAAGTCATTGACATCGATAGTGAATTTATAAATCTGACGTGGATGAGGATAAAAAAGGAAGTCGAAGATAGAAGGTGTTGCATTCAAACTAGATTGTTTTCTAAGCAGACAAGGACCAGTCAGTTATAAAGTCAATCCAAATCAAGTTAAGATATTAAATTTAGTCACATGACTTTTCAACGTCAATAGTTGAGTTAAATTTGACTTTTATCCTAGTTCAATTGTGTTGTGTAATTTAAAGATTTGTTCGTTGTCTTCATTTGATTCAAGTTTTGTTCTCATACTTAGTTTAAATACTACGTCTTTTCAAAAGCATTGCAGTGACATAGCTTTTGACATAAACTTCAAATTAGCTGATGTCATCTGTTTACAAGAAACTAAAGTGCATCTTGAAAAAAAATTTATGAAAAGTCGTTCACTAAAGATGAATATGGCTTATTATGTACATGTGCTTCACAAGGAAGCATGTTATGCTACAGGAAAACAACAATGGAATTACATTCTTATCGAATATTACAAGTAGATCAAAGTGAAATGAGAAGTGTGACCTAAACTGACGGATATTTTAAGAACTTGAGAGGGCTTGAAATTTTGCTAAGTGTTGGAGGTGTATGAGAAGATGCCACGTGGTCACACGTGGGAATACTCCCACGTGTGGGGTCTAGTCGCTAGAAGAGAGAACTTCCTCGTGAACCATAAACCGTACATAGACGTAGAAACATCCATCTAGATCTTGGGGGTTTTGTTGGGGTACTTTGAATAATAACAAAGAACAAAAGAATAACAATATGTTCATATTTTAGTTAGGATAGGGAAGGACCTTTAAGTGCCAGGGTGTGTATCGCACGTGCGAATGGTAACTGAATAATAACAATATGTTCATATTTTAGTAGTTAGTCTTTAGGAGAAGAAGGGTGTTTTTTGGCTAAGTGTTGGGGTGTCAAGAGTTCACACGTGAGAGTCATAACGTTGAATAATAAATAAAAAACAATATGTTCACATTCTGATTAGTCTTTAGCAGAGGGTTTTTCCCTCACCGAGTGTTTGGGCGGCTGATTTTTCCCACGTGCAAATGATAACATTGAACAATAATAAGAATAAAAGAATATGTTCATGTTTTAGTCAAGGTTGGGGAAACTCTAGCTGAGATGGATGCCATAAACTCATGCCACGTGTTCGCACGTGTGTGGTCCGTGAGAGAGATTTCTTTTGTTACGTGATGAGGTGTTTATCGTTCACACGTGCGGAACATGATGTTTTGTTGTGCGGAGAAACTTGTCTTACGAGAAGGGTTAGAGCATAACCTGAGGTGTACATGGAATTACTATTTTCCTTATCAGGTTGTAAGTTGATCTGGATTACATCCATTTTGGTTCGAGTGGATGGATATTTATAATTTATATAACTTGAACATGTAAAACAATTCTCTAATTCTCATGAATATTTGGCTATGCTCAAGTCTTATTCAAAAGTTTTTAAACTAAAACACAAGGAATAGCTAAAATACCATTAGAAATTATACGAAAACATAGAATTGAATTCGCGTGGATTAGTGAAGTGCTAACGATGCTAAATGGATAGACAGCCGCACACTCACGAGTCCATCATCTATCCCAACTGATGTTTACAATAGATACTCAGAGTGTACAAGTTGAACCAGGCCGGTCGAAGCTTTACAAAGTAGAAAATTCGATCCATCTGATATTATTCCAAAGTTCCACATTCCATGGGACATGTACACAGGAAATGCATGAAGGTACACCAAATACACATCAGCACTATTGGATATTTCTGGATCAAACTACAACAACGTGTCGAATGAGTTTCATACCTTACATGTTATATCTTTTAGTTGATCCTCCCCATCTTTTAGTTGATGCCACGTAACCCTTCTCATGAATATGTGAGCTTTGAAGAAGAAGCATCAATATAATTGATTTGAATTTTGAAAAACCTAAGAAAAAGTTGTTCAATTCACGAGGGGAGAATGATAGAACTATTAGCTGTAACATAACTATATATATTGGATTGGATATATATAACTTCAAAATTTATATTTCGAACTAACAAATATAGTTCGAAGATAGAAAGAGGTTGCAGTTTAAGGTTTGCAATTTAAAAGTTTAGAGTTTGCAATTTGAAAGTTTAGAGTTTGCAATTTGAAAGTTTAGAGTTTGCAATTTGAAAGTTTAGAGTTTGCAATTTGAAAGTTTAGGGTTTGCAATTTAAAAGTTATCTCAAATTATAAGCCAGCAACTTCATTACATGTTAGAATAAAGAACATGGATTGGATCGTATGGTTTACATTAACCTGATATATTTTAGATATTACACCACTTATAACTTGAACTTTAGTCCGAGTTGGACGTCATGTCTGAACTAACTCGGACTTCGAGTGAACTTGAACTCGAACTTTAGTTGATATGAGAAATAAAAACTGTAACTCTAGAAGTTAATTTGGAATACATGACCAAGCTACAATGATAGAAGTATTAGTTAGAACTTAAGGATGAGTTCATTTAAAAGTTAGATACAGAATATTAGTTCATTTCAAAAGTAATGCACATCAAAATTTATATTTCGAACTAACAAAAAGAGAAGATAGAAAGAGGTTGCAGTTTAGGGTTAGGAATGAGACAGTTCTCCTTTCAACATTCTCTTAGTGGTGACAATTTCAATGAAGAGCGGAGTTCAACAAGTTGCACCTTTATCGAACCTCGAATGAGTTTTATACCGTACATGTTATATTAATTAGTTGATGACCACCATCTTTTAGTTGATATCACGTAAAACCTCTTCTATCTATGAACAAATGGATTGACAAAGCTTTGTTACGTGAACTATTTCATGAACGGACATTGTCAAGGTTTGTACGTAGTTAATCATCATGGAGTGTTATCTGATCTGATTTTTTGTATGTTTCATGTTTATGTTTCATGTATTTCGATAGTATATCATATGGAGAGTTTGCACATTGTTGTCAAAAATGCAAATTCTCCATGTGTTTGTTATTCACTATTAACTCAATTAGTTCTTTCAACTATAATAGACAGATTTTACACTTACATTAGACGTTTAAGGTAGCAATAGTTATTTGTATATAGTATTTTTTTTCTATCAAGGTTTTGTCCATTGCAAAAGATAGTGGGGTTCAAAATAGCAGTCGGCATTTTGAGTCAACTACAGCTCTTATCCTGAAAGTGGACGAATCTTTTTTTTCTTATATCAAAGTATTTCTGGAGGAACATAAGCGTGAAGAGATAAGAGTAATACTGTACACAGTGATCCGCGATTCTATTCGTACTATTTGGATCTTGAGCATGCAGATCTAGCTGAAAGCTTGTTGCTATAATAGACTGAAGAGTTCTGTTTCTCGTTGTGCCAAACATGTATAGATCCGAATATCTAACAAGGTAGTTTTTGTTGATTCAGAAAAAGGAAAAAAATGATTGGTTCAAGACGCGTTGTGATATGGAATTATGAAATCTTATTTCATTTGTTACTAAATTTATAAAACTTCACCATTAGTTCCTTGCTGGTTTTTCCTAGTAGTATCCATGAAGATGTGTTCTTGTTTTTTTTTCCTTTTATACGTCCTTATGTTTCGTGAGATGTTCAGATTTTTTCTATACCCAAGTACACATGCAGTATGTTTATATCCTTATTTAAATCTCATATTATCATTTACAATTCTGGAAATTTCAAATTGTCTCATGATAGGCTTGTACAGCTAGTTATGAGAAATGCACGTCGAAGTCTTTCGCCAAAGTGAATTGGATTGGTGCTCTATGTATCAATTTTATCTTCATCGGCAATTTCTTCCTGACTTACATTTAGTTATTGTTTGTCGTACATGATCATTTAAAACATGTTTTGATTTTTAATTCTTTTGGTAGAAGTGTTGTGCGCATTAAAATTATGAAATTTATCTCTTTTGGTAGAACTGTTGTGACATATTAAACATGTCGTTTAAACGACTCATGATGCTCGAGTTCAGTACTATATTTATAGACTCAGAGTTTAAAATTTCAGATATGGTATCAATGATATGTTTCTCTTATCAAAAATACTTAAATTATGTAATTCACATTTATACACATCAAAATTACTTTAAATTCAGTAATATAGTACACATCAGACTTACATAGACGTGCTTGATGAGTCCGCTTGAGGAAGCATGTCGTGTTTGATCTTATAAGCGAATGTGATATAAGATATTCACGGCGCACAAAAAAGTTAGGATTTAATTGTTGTTCGTAAGCTGATCAGTGTCTTTAGAAAAAGAGGAGGTCAAATATATCATTAACTATTTCAGGTTTGCATCTAGAATATCAGTGAATATATTCTTAGTATGTTTATTTAATGATTTATATTAGGATATCTCGATAAACTATACATGATTGCAAGAAAAACTTGGAAGAATGAGTTATTTTTCAAATAAAGTAACATAATATGGTAATTTATATGCAATAAATACTGGCTTGTGATCCACATATGGTAGAATGTGATCAGTCCAGTAACATTTTAATGTACCAGCTGATCTCAGCTTGAATATTTATTAAATTATTGTTTGAAACATCAGTATTAAAATCACTTAAAAATATGGATGGTGAATTCAGAGGGCACTCTCAGATGTAATGCGTGACTTTATATTCAGATGTAATGCGTGACAACAAATAGGTACATTGGTACATTGATTTTTGTAAATTGATACAATATGAACGGCACGTTGGTTGTTCATATTGAGAAAAGGCAGGCTGGAGACTAGAGGAGAAGATTGGTTTAACCGGTTGTGTGTATTCTGTAGCAGAAGCTGGCGACTACGGACATGCCGGAGGAGATACGGATTATATCTGATTTTCAGATAAGAAGATCTGAGTGGATATCCAATGGAGAATCAGTATATCTCCCGGCTCGATGAAAAGCCAGTACCCTCGTCTTATCTTATCTTATCGTACCGTTTTGCTATTTTGTGGTCAGGAGGGTTTATGGTTTGAAGTACCTTGAAGTCAAATACGTTCCTTAAGAGAGAAACCTGAAGCAACTATCACTTCTCATGGTAAAGACTGCGAGTCGAGTATCTGTTCATCGACAGTCGAAGCTCCAAGACGAAGTTCCAGATTTTATCAGGTGAGTCGTCCTTGCATCCTGTTTATCGTAAACGTACTATCGACTGCTTCACTTCCTGTGGTCGTCGCACGACAGTCGTATAATTGTCGTACTTGCATATAGAGATGATTCGGGTTTGTTCTGTCAGTAGAAAACTACTTAAACCTGTTAGTTTTTTCGTATATCATTAGTACTCATCACGGTTAGCTTTTGGTATGCCACTAGACTAAGAGTTTTATCTCCTTGTCGAGTATTTGGTGTGGAACACTTTGGAACAGTTTAGTACCCTTGAACGTCTGTTAAGTGCAGACGAACAATTTTGGGTAGTTGTTAGACTCAAGTTGTTCTGGACAGGATCAACGCTGGTTTTGCATGTTGTTTACTTGTTAGTGAGGAAAGCAATCAAATTGATTCAAGATGTATCAGTTAACTACTCGATTCTCCTCAAACCCTGTGCAAGTATCTTTCCGCTGAATAGTGTTTGTAGACAACTTCATTTCACGTTATTAGTCTAAAGTGGCAGTCATCTCAACTTCCAGTCGTCTCGCAGAACTGCAGTCACACCGCGTTTCATATTTCTATCAAATCTGCACCCATTCGTCTCGCCGTAGTCGTGGTTGGACTAGAACCGACCGTGAAAGCGCGCGTTCGATGACAACTTCAAGACATTTGAGTATGTTGCGTTCTGGTCCCCTTGCGACCAGTTTTCGCATATGCAGTTGGGCTCGTCGACGGCAGCCGCCGTTGCAGTTTTCATAGCAGTCTTATGTCACACCCAAACGAACAGTCGCACAATGTCAGTTGACCGGTATAAGCACCTCGCAATAGCAGGTAACATGAAGCTCGTGCGACAGAGAATTTGGCACCGTTCTTTGATTTAGATTCGGTAGACCACCCATGAGTTCGGAAGTGAGGACAATTCCAACAGTCTAATATCAACCAACAAGTAGTCGACGAATCTTCAAAATTAGTTTCGAGACACTGCGCAAGCGCTCGTCCGGAACGTTGGAGTAATTGGAGTTCAGCATCACGGAAAGTATCGCTCAGTTGGCGGGGCAGCTCACTGAAGATATAAAAGGTGTCTTCAGTCTCACTCACCAGCACGTCTGGAAAGTTCACTACCGGAAAGGTTTCTGTGCTGATAAAAACCAAGGATGCCGGAAGAGACAGTCGGTTTCAGCTGACTGAGGCTGTCGACATGTTGCTTCTTTTGTTACTAGTCGATGCATGATTCGAGGGTGGATTGGACACAAGCGAGCTAACATACTGGAATCATGATCACTTCGATCTCCAATAGCTCCAACGCTTCGAAACACACCTCGCTGGACTAACTTTACGCTTCGGTACCGTCTCTAGATAGACTGTATGGAGGAGTCAGTTGAATATCTTTGGACACTCCATCTGTAGTCCGACAAGTCCGAAAAGCTTATGTGTCGGTTTGAAGTGACTTCTAGCGACCTAGGGCAGCTTCATCAGCAGACAGAATCGACGTTGGAAGGTAAGAGCAGTTAGTCAGCTAATCCTACTAACTGCTGATTGCTTATATAATATCTGCATCTAGTCCAGGGAGTTTGAACATGATCTTTTTAAGTGGGATCTGACTTTCGAATATATAGCCGTTCACGTATCAGAATCTCGCCTCCCTTATGAAAGATACTATAGCTTAGAGAGATGATACCTGAGAGCTTACCATGGCCAGATTATACAAAATCGTAGTTGCTTGTGCTTATAATACGTACAATTCTTTTCACCTTCAAATTCCACAAGTTAAGCCTTTTGCTAAAAGATCACATGCACTGTTAAAGTTGTTAGATAATCATGCTTTAGCAAGGCATATGAAACTCAGCTATCCTGACGTCTTCGACGAGAGCACTCGCGATCGTAAACGAGCACATGAGTATCTAATTAGCACGCTATTGCAGTCTCGTTACATGCAAGGATCAAGTTGGAGATAAGGTTTAGCTCCAGATATATGTATATCATATATTATGCGTTGTAGCTGAGCACTCCTTGCAATGATGATGGAATGAAATATACACTTGCTAGAGACATCACTCTTCTCCCCAATTGTTGTCTCGTGCATCATGTAGTGTTCACCTCACATTCCTCAAACGTGCATGACGTTTGCGCTATCACCGTGTGATAGCCTGTTGGGTATATCTTTTCTATACACTCGACAGGTCTCAAGTTCGATTCTCTACACTGGCTCGGGTTGTGCTTGTCTCCACGTTGGCTCGGGTTATGCTTAATTAATTAATTTTATTTTTTTGTCATGCATATTTTTTCAAATTTTATTTTGTTTTCCATGTGAGGCTACCGAAGGTGATATTAGTATTATCGTACTATCTTTGGTCTCTGATTCACTGCAACTTGTTCGAGGTAAAACTTATCAACCTTCTTTTTTTCTTCTTGCATTATAGTGTATAGTTGCTTAGATGATTCTATCTTATATTTGTTGTAGTTCTTATGAAAATTTTAGAAAATAGAAAAAATTAATATAATCTTTTTCTATTAAATATTTTTGAAGTTAATATATGTTAATATACATCTTTATATTCTAAGACATGACCTTGATTGGTCTGAAGCGTGGATGTCATGGATTATAAACATATATATATTTCAATAAAATTAATACATAAAAATCAAAAGTATCATCACTTTGTCTTCAAAGTAGTAACTTAGCTATTTATTTATTAAATATCTTTGAAGTTGATATATGTTTATATACATCTTTACATTCTAAAGTATGACCTTAATTGGTCTATAGCGTGGATGTTATAGATTATAAATATAAATATACTTCAATAGAAATTTAATAAAAAATATATAAATAAAAATTTGAAGTATTTTTGATTTTATATAAATTTTATTTGTTTTCAGTTTTCTATATTTTTAATGTGGATTATTTATATTATTTTATATTATTTAGATTAATTTCAATTTTGTTATTTATTATATGAATTCATGTCTATTTGTTGATTATTATTTATTTTATTTATTGATACATTATATTTACAATTTTTTGTATATGCAGATCTTTTAAAATGATGAAAGATAATATTGAAGATATTCTTTTCTTTTATGACGTGTTGAACGTGCTCCTATCAATGAAAGGAAACTTTCTAGAACTTTTTTTTATATGGGTTCTTGGAGAAATATATTTCTTTGACACTGTTGTCAAAATGTTACTACGTGGCAAAACGACGAGATCACGAGAAACTTTTTTGAGAGGTTATCATATATTAGATGTGACAATAGGAGCTGGGGATTATTGGACATATTTTTTCAGAACTTTGTGGAATAAAATTTATTTTTGTATCGATTCACGGTTGAATATTAATGTTCTTCCGAGTATGATACAGAAAAAACTAGACAGTTTCGTCAGACCCTTTAGAGTTTTTAGAGCATCGTCTTTCTTCATATGATAGCAAAATGATCGAGAAAAAATATTTTTCTTATTCTGATCAACAAATTTCAGAATGTTTTTACTATCACGAGAGTTCAGATATTAGTGAACTTATTTATCGAAAGCGAATAGAAATTATCAAAGGAGAATTAGTTAAGAAAGATAAATCCCTTTGGTGCGTAGTACCTTCTTCATTTTACATTGTTGTTTCAAGACAACAAATAGAACTTATTTATACATCTGAAGGTCAGATTATTGAAGGAAGAAAAAAAATGAAATTTGGAGGCGCCCTTAAGATATACTTGCGACAGTATATCAAAGCGATCTACAGTATGAAGTATTCATTGAAGAGAGGAGATGCTCGAGTTTTCTTGAAGAAAACAATGCGTGATGTAGGGCCATTGCATAATTAGCGTGAACGGCGAGGCTCAGATTCTGTGACATTCTTCAAAAATAGTCATAAGTATAAAAAACTTGCTAATATTATAGAGGGATTTGATAATTTTTTAGAGAAATATTATCATCGTGTTTTACTTGAAACTATTTTAGTTAGTGCTTGTGAAGATTTTCCTTTTGTTGTGGGAGATTTTTTCAAGATATATTTTCCGTATTTTAACACGGAAGAATCAGTATTAATTTCTAGAGATACTGAACAGAAGTTTTTATTTTCTGATATACCAGTTTATCCTTTATTTGTTACAAAGAATTATTGATATATTCTTCACACAGATCAAGACGATAATAAATACAAAGTTGTTTTAGTTTCAAATCCATCAAATAATACGAGTGATGGTAGTTTTTTGTTACCAAATTTAGGTGTTCATGTACCTTTGGGAGACGGAAAAAGACGACATCCTCAAGTAGAAGACGGTGCAACTGTACGCACGTTCGTTGTCTTTCTTCCCAAACTATTACAAGCAAGGATGGCTTGTTAGTCAGGATCCGGACTAGAAGCCTGTCGAAGTCTTAATTTCTTATTCTTATTTTATCTTTCTCTTGTTTGGATTTTCCCTTCTTCCTCATCTTCTCCCATCTTCCCCGTCTTCTTACCTTCTTCTAGTGAACTTCCGAGACTTCTATTGAGCTTCCGTGAAGGTAAATGCCGTTGTAGTGCTGCAGGAAGACCATTTTCGTAGGCAGAAGCCTGGAAAGGCTACAGGGGGCATACACCCTGTGATTAATCTAAACCGTAGGAATGTGAGAGAGAAACTAAGGTGTAACAGCCGTTGCTAGTCGACTTCTGCGAAGCAGGAGCAGTCTTCTGGAGGTGTGAGAAGTCGAGTCGAACCCCCAGAAGCCGAGAATTGCTTCCGGAAGACGGTACTGAGAAGACCAGAAGAAGTGACCTGGAAGCAGGAAGTGTCTTCCCGAGCTTCTCTGTGAATAGTTGTGTGATACGCTAGTTAGTAGTTGTTTGTCTAGGTCCAGAGCACCTTTTGGAGGGTCTGGAAGCCGTGTGGTTTTGTGAGAAGATGGGATTTCTAGGCAAAACTCGTGTGTTTGTGTGTTTCAACAGATCTTAGAACTTAGAGCAGCGTTACTTGTGCAAATCCTCTGTGGGAACGATATCTTGTATACTAAATGGGTAAAAGGAGTAATCTTGCGACACTACATGCGTATGTGTCAAAGTATCATCCTCGAACAAAGCATATTTATAATCGTAATATCAGATTGCTCAGAAGTGCATTCAGTGATAGATCCAATCCAGTAGTCGATCTTACATTCAGTTCTTACTTTCGTACAGACTCAAAAGCAGAAAGGTCACGTTAGACTATATCACGCAAGTTTGTGAGTTATTGGAACCATTGGTTTTTCAGATACAAGGGATCAGTGTCGTTGTCCATTGTCAGCCATATGATCTGTTGAAAGGTTGGTTCAAGGATCATAAAAAACATGGTCGATATAACAAAAAGTCTCTTGATGTGAAATGTCAGAAATTAGACTCGGAGAATGATATTCGTAATATCGATGATATACAAGATATTTCCAGTGACATATTTACTAACATTGCATTGGTAGAACTGAGAAGTGTTCTCATGCAAGTTCCATGTGAATATATAGCTATCTTCAACAAATAGTTGATGAAATGTATTTCATCTGACAGTGTAGACCAATTGTACACTGTCAATTAAAATCTGTTGTTTTAGTTTCAAATCCATCAAATAGTACGAATGATGGTAGTTTTTTGTTACCAAATTTAGGTGTTCAGATACCTTTAGGAGACGGATATTTTTTTCTTTTTAGGGGAGATATACCTCATTGTACTACTTATAGATCTTAAAACAATACTGAAGATGTATATGCAATCGGATGTACAATAAATAGTACATTGGGAAAAGTTTTTTCAAGAATAAAAAAATAGCTTTTATAGCTATATCGATGATTACGATTTATTTTTTTCACTAGTCCTGAGTCGAAAGAAAAGACAAATTTTTGTTCTAAGAAATCCTGATTATTATTATCTTTACATTTCTATGTATTACTAAGAGCTTTCTTTGTCTCACATTTGTTCTTAAACCTTTTATATGAGTATAAAAGTATAAAAATAATATTTATTTTTTCTTCTTAGTGTTGTTTGAGTTTTTGGAAATTATTTGTTTCTCCTTGAAATCTTCATCTTCAAATTTCTCATAAGGTTTTAAATATCTCAGTTCTATGAATGCAAATCCAATGAGTAAAGTCTTCTAGGCAGCAAGATTAAAAGAAGATTATAATCATATATATAAAGATATACAAAAGATATATAGATCAAGATTATAAATAAAAAGATATCAAGATTAATTTATCATAAATATTATTTTTATATTTTAAATCAAGGACGTTCTGTACTTTCACTTACAGTTTTTCTTAGTCATTAGCGACTAAGTGTAACATTAATAAGTTGAAAATATAATTATTTTATTTTCAAAATTTAAATTTAAAATATAATCTCAGATAAAATAAAAGTATAACTCTAGAATAATTCTCACAACTTCGTCCTTTATCGTAAATCAAGGTTTCTCTTCCTTGCCTTACATCGCCAAAGGCCTCAAAAGGATCTAGAGTATAGTCTCATTTCGAGAATATCGACTTAGATCTTGAATAGAGTTGCACTTGAGCATGTTGTAATCTTTACTTCTAACTTTCTTTATTTGAACGGCTTCAGCCACTTGAGAGTTGATCGCATTTAATCTTGAGAGTTGATCGTAACATGTGAACACAAAATATTCCTTCTATTTGCAGGAGAGAGGGATCTTGAAGTCGCTCATGTGTACATGTCCAGGATGTACCCACGACTAAGTTCTCTAAGTTCCTCTTTTGTTCTCTGGAGGTTGGTCTTCACTAGTTACCTCTCGTGATTACCACGCTGTTGACAAGTTTCACTTAGGAAATTAAATTATCGTCGGCTATTTTGGACATCCTGAAAACTGATCGTCGAAAATCAAATTGCAATTATAATTTGTATAGCAATGTACATACAAGAGGAGGAACGAACCAACCATCTGGATTTGTACACACTCGACGAGGAATGAACCAACCATCTGGATCTACTCTCGCGGTCGAACAGGATCATGTCGTTTGTGTCTGTTATTGAACAAGTGCAACAGCGAAAAGCTGCTGCTAGTTATGGTTAATGGGATCCAGTAACCGGCCACTATCTCATTCTTTATTCTAACTGCTCACTTTGCTGTTTGACTCACAGTTGGGAATTCTGTTCTTGCTGTGTCATAGGTTTGAAGGACTTACATGAACCTCTTCATATAATATATCTGGATTTGAGCGTTGTTGGAGGTGTGTTCGCCCTAGATGTGGCATCTGAGGTTCACTTCCCTCCACCTTTTCCGTTCCAACTGCTATGTGAGGTTCATTGATGGGCTCACGTATTGTATGTCATCTCTTTCTACTCTCTAGATAATATTAGCATTCGCTATGAAGTAACATCGTCACGAGTTCATCAAGTCTGAAACAAACTGACGTGTTATATTGATGGGGTCTTCCATCCGAAGTTAAGCTTGCAGTTAAGCTTGCAGTTAAGCTACAAGTCGAGCATTCGCTAGAGAACTTGCTCTAACTTTAGCCGACACGGTTCACAAGATTCTAGAGGTGTTTCATATTATAGCAGCGGTAGGAGACCTTAGAGCTTCTGATAGCAGAGTTTAGTCCCGATGTTCCTTCAAGTTTCTGGACGTTGGGTTGTTTGATGCTTTCTCTTCATATATTGATGGGATCTTTTCATCCGTTAGCTATTCATTGAGTCGCGTTGGTTGTAACAAGTAGAAGAGGAGATCAGATCTAGAAGATCTCTACATCATGGTGTGCCGTTACCACGCTGTCGTGATGTGAATTATTCCACATAGTGAATAATTCACCTCTCAGTTAGAAGTTAGTCTCTCTAAGTGAAGCTAAGACCTCAGAGAATTCGATTCTGGAAGAAGTGTCCATTCAAAAATCTGAAAACACCACGGCGTAGGTCTCCTCGCGCTGATCACCGTGGTATGTTCAAAAGTTGCAAACGGAGTTGCAGGCGAAAAGTTACTTGGAGTTCTTCTACAAGATTTCTGATACCGGGAAATTTACCATAAATCAGAGTGAGTTCGAAAAATACTTTTTAGATTTTTCTCATGTAGATTGTAGTATGCAGTATTTGTTTAAAATTCGAAATGTACAAAAAGAGCATGTCTAGACAAAGTTATGGAACTTTGTGTTAGCAAAGGAAAGACGAAATACCGTAGCTTTCTAGCATATTAGCTTAGAAACTGGCCTTCAAAACCAGTTGTGAGATCAGCTTCCGTGGTGTAGCTGAGAAACTTGTAGGGAGGAGGTCTCCGGATCAAATCCCTTCAGACTCACAACCGGCTTGGAGTAGGCTGGCCCCTTCGGGGGAATATGAGGGGCACCAAGTTGCCTAGGGGCGGGACACTAGATGTCCCTTAAACGTACCGTGAATGCGAGACGCCTCCGTCTACCCCTGCACTAGTGCAGTCACCTAGTGTGGATGCTAGAGGGAGATTACCACCAGGTTTCGAAATGGACCTCTCACCTTCGGGTTGGCGGGGTAATTAGTACGAATTCGGTTGCGGCCCTCTAAGTCCTGGGGTAGCGAGAGTGATTTGTTTTTCTGCTGCCATCTGTTTAGGGCGTCTTTTACCCCTGCCAGGTGACACTGAAGTTTACGTAGGGTGGAGGAAAACCTAGAGGGGTGTACTCCGAAGGGAGAGATTTCTCATCCCATTATCGCATTATCGCAGTTTGTCGATCATCGAGCAGTGTAGAGTTTACCGTGCGGAAGCTATCGAGTAGAGAGAAACAGTAGAGCTGAGGAGAAGATTTTTACACAGAGGTTACGTCTGAAGAGAACTTCTGTCTGAGAGTAGAGAGCAGAATCGAGTAGAGAGGAGACCAAGAACTTGTACGTGTATCTTTCTGAATAGAAAACGGGAAGCTTCTAGGTGAACGCGCTGGTGCTTCACAGGAGCAGTTTTCTGATATTCTGAGTCCTTGAGCGTGAACTTTTCAATCTGCATGATCTGAAGTTGAAGATCTACTTGCACGCCGTGTGTTTTATCCTGGCCAGATCGAGAACGTGGTGGTGTGATTTCTTGCGATCCGTATTTCGTGTGTTGTTTTCGCCCTCCTCTTCACGATCGTATCACAGCTAGAAGGTTCGCCCTTCCCAGGAAACTCTCGCCTCGACATACAATCCGGTGCTTCCACTGAGAGGCTTCTTGGGGTGATTGATCGTGGAGTTGAGTTCTAAGACGAAGAAGAAGATGGATCGGAAGAGCGGAAGCGTTGCTGGTGCTACCTCTACGGCTGCTGCATCTACGTTTGCTGCAGCACCTGCTATTGCACCTGCGACATCTGCATCTGGTCTCGATACAGCTGAGATCCTGAAGACGCTTGCGGCCTTGGTCCAACAGCATCCGGTCGTTGGAGGGGTTGAGTTGAAATCTACCAAAGCTTTGCAAGCGATAGTTAATAGATGTGGCAGATTTGATGGTAGAGATATTTCTAGGTATCTGCGTGAATACAGAGGAGAGATGGAGCTGGTTAGAGTTACGGATATAGAGATGATAACCAGTTTTGAGTTAGCTGTAATCCATGAGTTGCGGGACCAAGTTAGGGATGTACAGAGAAGAAATCTAGGTGTCTGGATGAGTTTCGAACGATCTCTTCGAGAGGAGTTTCTCGAAGAAGATTCAGAAAGAGTTACTAGGAGAACGTTTCTAGATTGGGTTGAGCAGCAACCTGGTCGTATGATGAGTCTGAATGAGATGTTGAGAGAGTTTGATCGGAGATACCGACAACTTTTGACTCTAGAGAGGATAACCTTAGATGCTAGGAAAACCGAGCTTTTCCTGCAAGCTACCGATGATGCTACGGCAGATCGGTTATGCTTTATGTTGGCTGACCGATCTGCTGAAGGAGGAGTTACTATGGATTGGGGAAGAGTCGAGGACGCCGTTGCTGTACTAACAAGACAGAGGCGAGGAAGAGTGGCCGTGGGAAGGACGTCCGCTTGCAGAAGCAGCCTTTCAACCTCGTGCTGCTCCTCAAGTACAGCAACCTCCGACCCCGGCTCCTAGACCTGTTGTACCGGCTGCAGTACCTTTGATACCAGTGGTGCCAGTTCTTGCACAAAGGGCACCGATTCAGAGACCTGTAGAGAACCATGGACAGCAGAACCAGATCGAAGACCTGATTCGGCAGATGAGAGAATTGAAGGTGGAGCTAGCTGGTCTGCAGAGAGAGCAGCCACCGGCGCCTGCTGCTGCACGTCCAGGAGGTGCTCCTGTTCGTAGATGTATCTGGTGTGACAGTCAAGATCATTTTCGAGGGGACTGTCAAGAGCTTACGGCTGCTCTGCGAGATGGTGTGGTTCGCTACCAGAACGGTAGGCTGCACCTTTCTTCTACTGGAGAGCCGCTAAGCACACAGTTTGGACGAGGAGGCATGAGGAGTCTACCTCAGATTACAGCTGCTGCAACTGTACATGCGTTGATGGCACCACCGGTAAATCCTGATGTATATGCCGGACATATTGAGGTTTCTTCTAGTCCTACGTTACTAGATAGGACTGCTGAGAAGAGTATTGCTTCTGTTCCTTCTGAAGTACTGAAGAGAGGAGCAGAAACTATACGTAGGGTCACAGGGTGGAGAGATCCTGTTGATGCTGCGTCTATCAAAGCATTCTTGGACGTGGATAGACACGTTCACTGGCAAGATGCTTCTGTGGAGGAGAAGAGACGGCGAGAAGCCTCTGAACTTGATACTGGAGTTCCAGAGGAGACTGGGGACAGACGGAGAGTCACAAGGAGACGAGCAGCTCCTCCCGAAGATATCCCTTCTACTTCTGCAGCTCCTGCACCTGCACCAGGTCCGATGGAGGACGTGCAGAGATCCCAGCAGGAGCCAACGACTGTTGGTAGACGGTTTACTGCCCAAGAGAAGGGGAAGGGACCGGCTTACAAGTTGGCAGCTGATATTGAGACTTCAACTGATCTCAAGAGCATCCTGGAGCAGAGAATACTTGACGCACGAATCGAGTTTTCTCTTCGGGAGGTTCTTGGTATTGCGAAGAGGGAGTTTCACGAGCAGATCATCGACATCATCAAGCGAAAGAGACAGGTGATGTCCGAGCAAGTAGAAAGTCAGATGATAGATGTTATAGGAGCTTCTGTGAATGATGCGGAGTTCGGAAAGGTGCATTTTCAGGAGGCTGATGATACAAAGTACCAGCAAGAAGCGTTGGTTGCTGGTACCAATACTGCTGAATTCGATGATGATGAAGCTGGCGATGAGAGTCCGGCTGCTGATAGTGACTTCAGGAAGAGACACTGGGCTCGTGCTACGACGGCTACACGAGTTCGTCTCGGAAGTCTTGAACCTGTTGCTGCTTTGGTTGATCACGGTTCTGAGATCAACATCATGTCACGAGAAGTGTACGAGAGAGGACAGTGGCCTATCGAACTGAACCATGGTTGGGTGCTACGAGCTGCAAACAACCAGAAGGGTGAGTTACACGGCGTTTGTCCCAACGTGAGAGTGAAGCTGGGTGATGTGGAGGTAGATCAGCACTTCTTCGTGCAGTCTTCTGCTTCTTATCCTGTGATTCTTGGTCAGCCTTATATCACCGCAGTTAGAATGGAGACGAAGGTGATGGATGATGGATCTCACTATGCTAGGATCCGTAGTCCGGATGATAAGCGTTCTGTGCAGTTTTTGACCGTTCGTACAAACCACGAATGAAACAGACAGACTCTGAGAGATTCTCCTATCTGTAGGAGCAAGGGTTTTCTGAAACCACTCTTGTAGGACGAGATATCAAGAGTGATGGATCTGATACTACTATGATCCCGCTTGAGCAGCCTGTGGGATCACAAGAGGCTGACGAAGAGGTTGCTCAAGATTCTGAAAACTGCTACACTGTACATAGTTGGAAATCTGGTTTGATGGCTTTCAGTTCTGATGATTGGAGTGAGTTCACGCGAGTAGAGGATCTGATTGAGAAGAGCAGGAGGCAGATGGAGAAGTATGCAGAAAATCTGCGCTGTATAGGAGTTCTGAGTGAAGGTGAGATGATTTCTGGTGTTTACGAGGAGTTTGTAGGTGTACAGTCTTTTGTTCGTTGGCTGGATGATGTAAATAGGTTGATGGAGCAGATGGGAGGAAGGGTGGTGATCCCTATCCACTCTCGTAAGGTCTATGAGGAGATTGCCTCGTGCTTGCAATCTCGTCCTCATCCGAGACTGGAGAGTGGATGGAAGGATGCAATCTGCTGGTGTGGCTCTCGTGAAGAAGCAGAGGTTCACACCAAATACAAAACTGTAGCGAAGAAGGTGAAGCCAGTGGCGACCCAGTTACCTGTTGATTCACGACAGCAGATGGAGTTAGCGGCCATTGAGCCTGTACTGAGAGATCCTAAACAGATAGGACACAAGTTTACTCAAGAGACACTCGAGCAACTCCAGATAGGAGGGGGTGGCTTCTTGAATGAAGTGGAGAAACGAGCTTTTGAGCAGATGATAGTTAGCCATGGTAAGGCATTTTCTTTCTCAGTTGGAGAGATTGGTTGTGTGGATCCTAGTGTGATAGCTCCGATGGTTATTTTCACTGTTCCTCACGTACCTTGGGACTTGACGCCGATTCCAGTTCCTCGTGCCTTGCTACCGAAGGTTATCGAGTTACTGAAGGAGAGGATGCGGATGGGTATTCTTGAACCATCTATGGCTCCTTACTCTAGCCGATGGTTCACAGTACCTAAGAAGACAGGAGCTTTACGCTTCATCCAAGACTTACAGCCTGCTAACAACATCACGATTCGAAATGTTGGAACAGGACCTGTGGTTGATGAAGTAGCCGAGGCATTTGCTGGAAGATCTATCTATTCTATTGGAGATCTGTTTTCAGATTATGATCAGTTTCAGCTTGCTTTGGAGAGTAGAGACTTGACTACCATGCGTACACCTTTGGGGTTGATGCGGATGTGTACTCTTCCTCAGGGTGCAACAAACTCTGTAGCCCATATGCAAAACGCGATGCATAAGGTGTTACGAGAGTTTGTACCTGAGGTTACTATCCCATTTCTTGATGATATACCCATGAAAGGCTGTCCGGTGGAAGACAAGGACGAAACTATGACTGCTGATGGTTGCAGAAAGTTCGTAGCAGACCACATCCGAGATGTGGAGAAGATTCTGATGCGCTTAGAAGAGGTACACCTCACTCTGTCAGGTACCAAATCTCGTTTTGGAATGCCAGAGATTGTGGTGGTTGGTCACTTATGCGGTACTTTTGGAAGACAGCCGAACCCAGAGAAGGTAGATGCTATAGCAAGGATAGCAGACTGTACCAACATCACTGAGGTTCGACGATTCTTAGGAGCTTGTGTGTTCTTTCGTGTGAGTATTCCTCATTATGCACACATTGCCGAACCTTTGTATGCACTTCTGAGAAAAGGGAAGAGGTTTACTTGGCGGCAAGAGCATCACGAGACGATGGAGGAGCTGAAAGAGATTCTGAAGTCTCCACCTGTACTAAGGAGACTTAGCTATGAGAGCGGAAGACCTATCATATTGACTATTGACACGAGTCTAAAGGCGATTGGATGGGCAATCGGTCAAGAAGATGCAAAAGGCGTGCGGTTTGTTTCAAGGTTTGGGGCTCGGATCTTAACAGATAGGCAACGTAACTATCCTCAAGTGAAACGAGAGTTGTGGGGAGCTGTTACTGCTATGAAGGTAGACCGAGAGTTCTTGATAGGTGCACGTGTGATACTAGAAACAGACTGTTTGCCTTTGCTAGGTATGATAGCAAACTGTAATACTCCAGACATAGCAATGCTACGATGGATTGCTTATATCCGGAGTATGAACCCTGAGCTGAAGCATATAGCAGGAAAGGATAATCCTGTTGCAGACATGTTATCTAGGGCTCGTTATACAGATGAAGAAGAGATGTTTGCAGAAGTTGAAGATGAAGAGAAGAGAGACGTTTGGTGCCAAGTTGGTCAACAAACTTCAGACTTGGAACCACTGCCGTTCTACGAGGAGTTCTACACGGAGAAGTTCCGCGATATCGGATACTATCTGAGTTTATTATGCAGACGAGAGGGTTGGAGTGATGCAGAGTTTAAGGAGATCAGACGAAAGGCGTACGGTTACCTTCTACGTGAAGGTTATCTATGGAAACGTCCGAAGAGAAGAGATGGGATGTTGGCTAGAGTGGTGGATGATCAACCAACGAAGCTGAATCTGCTGAAGGAGTTTCATGACACCTTGTGGGCTGGACACCGTGGAGTTTGGGCTACATACACGAAGATGAAGGAGCGATACTGGTGGAAGGGTTTGTATCAAGACGTAGTGGATTTTGTTGGGTCGTGTCTGCACTGTCAGTTCTACTCCAAGGTTCGATACAGAGATGGACTTGTACCTACCTACCCACCTAGTATTCATTTTTCGTGGGTCCTTGATCTTGTGATGATGCCGCCGGGACTATGGGGGATGCGCTACTTGGTGTTAGCTCGGGAAGATCTCTCCAACTATGTGGAGGGACGAGCACTACGGACGAAGACTACAGAGAACATATGTAGGTTCGTGCTGGAAGATATTATCTGTCGTTATGGATCTGTTGGAAGACTACGAGCAGATAGAGGCGAGCTGAGAGGTGCAGAAGCGAAGGAGTTCTTTGCTCGTTATGGAGTAAAGCTTCGACTTACTACTGCCATGAATCCAGAAGGGATTGGTAAGAGTGAACGAGGACACCCTTCTATCGTTCACGCTTTAGTGAAAGCATGTGATGGTAGGCCTAGAGAATGGCCGAGACTACTTCCATTTGCTTTATGGGCTGATAGAACTACACACTGTACCACGACTGGTTATATGCCAGTTGAGCTTATGTTGGGGCAGAAACCGATCATGCCTGCTGAGGAGGACTTTCCTACGTGGGCTACGCTACCATGGGAAGATGGTATAGATCATACTTCACTCCTTGCTTTACGAACTAGGCAGTTGGAGCGAAGGGAGGAGGATCTTGCTGAGGCGCAAGAGAAACTGAAGGTGGCTCGAGTCAGAAACAAAGAGCGTTTCAACCAAGACTCACCGACTACGACCAAAGCCAATACGTGTTGGTAATTGGGTTCTGGTGTATGATAGCACGCTGGAGAACCAGCATTTTACACTTCGTAAGTTCTCGCGAAGATGGTTCGGGCCTTATGTTGTGTTAGATGTTTACGAGAATGCCACTTATAGTTTACGTGAGCTGGATGGTACTCCTTTGAAACTATCTGTGGCCGGCAAGCGAGTGAAGTTGTTCAAACAACGTGGAGAATCAGTAGATTTGTTCAACTTTCTGGAGTCTGAGAGGATGACAAGAGATGAAGACGCCTCGACTACTGAAGAGGTTGAGGTGGACGAGAGTGATGATGATGATGAAACGACAGAAGGATGAAGAGGTTGGCACATGGCAGAGGATGTGCAGGTTTGGAGGGGGTGGATGTCGTGATGTGAATTATTCCACATAGTGAATAATTCAACTCTCAGTTAGAAGTTAGTCTCTCTGAGTGAAACTAAGACCTCAGAGAAGTCGATTCTGGAGGAAGTGTCCATTCGAAAATCTGAAAAGACCACGGCGTAGGTCTCGTCGCGCTGATCACCGTGGTATGTTCAAAAGTTGCAAACGGAGTTGCAGGCGAAAAGTTACTTGGAGTTCTTCTACAAGATTTCTGATACCGAGAAATTTACCATAAATCAGAGTGAGTTCGAAAAATACTTTTTAGATTTTTCTCATGTAGATTGTAGTATGTAGTATTTGTTTAAAATTCGAAATGTACAAAAAGAGCATGTCTAGACAAAGTTATGGAACTTCGTGTTAGCAAAGGAAAGACGAAATACCGCAGCTTTCTAGCATATTAGCTTAGAAACTGGCCTTCAAAACCAGTTGTGAGATCAGCTTCCGTGGTGTAGCTGAGAAACTTGTAGGGAGGAGGTCTCCGGATCAAATCCCTTCAGACTCACAACCGGCTTGGAGTAGGCTGGCCCCTTTGGGAGAATATGAGGGGCACCAAGTTGCCTAGAGGCGGGACACTAGATGTCCCTTAAACGTACCGTGAATGCGGGACGCCTCCGTCTACCCCTGCACTAGTGCAGTCACCTAGTGTGGATGCTAGAGGGAGATTACCACCGGGTTTCGAAATGGACCTCTCACCTTCGGGTTGGCGGGGTAATTAGTACGAATTCGGTTGCGGCCCTCTAAGTCCTGGGGTAGCGAGATGGCATCAAAGATACTCCAAGTCGGTACCAATTCTTTTGTAGAAAAATGTAGAGTTCGAAATATTATTCACTTGGGTCGAAAAATCAAGTGAAACTGATACCTGAGGCTATACTTACGGCACTTCGAAGTTTAAGGGGGCCGAGAAACGACAATGATGATAACTCGGGCTCCACGTGTCAGAACGAGGTGATTCCGGTGGCCAGAGGTAGCCGTGGTGGAGTTACTTCGAGTGGAGGTGTCAGATGCTGACTGTACAGCCAAGTCGGCGACCGTCCGTACAGATGAATCTGCGAAGCTTAGTGAAATAGTCTTCTTACGTGTAGATATTTTATCAGTGATTTGTTTTTCTGCTGCCATCTGTTTAGGGCGTCTTTTACCCCTGCCAGGTGACACTGAAGTTTACGTAGGGTGGAGGAAAACCTAGAGGGGTGTACTCCGGAGGGAGAGATTTCTCATCCCATTATCGCATTATCGCAGTTTGTCGATCATCGAGCAGTGTAAAGTTTACCGTGCGGAAGCTATCGAGTAGAGAGAAACAGTAGAGCTGAGGAGAAGATTTTTACATAGAGGTTACGTCTGAAGAGAACTTCTGTCTGAGAGTAGAGAGCAGAATCGAGTAGAGAGGAGACCAAGAACTTGTACGTGTATCTTTCTGAATAGAAAACGGGAAGCTTCTAGGTGAACGCGCTGGTGCTTCACAGGAGCAGTTTTCTGATATTCTGAGTCCTTGAGCGTGAACTTTTCAATCTGCATGATTTGAAGTTGAAGATCTACTTGCACGCCGTGTGTTTTATCCTGGCCAGATCGAGAACGTGGTGGTGTGATTTCTTGCGATCCGTATTTCGTGTGTTGTTTTCGCCCTCCTCTTCACGATCGTATCACAGCTAGAAGGTTCGCCCTTCCCAGGAAACTCTCGCCTCGACAACGCGGTCACAGTACGAGAGAAATGGTCCATATGCTTCTCTTCTGTTGGCTGTTACGACGAGAGTTGACGTCCATCTTATAGATATTTTCTGCAGTAACTGTCCTCCACATTGTTCACCTACGGTTCCTGATTTCGCAGTAAGTACGCATCATTCATCGACATGTTATATTGATGGGGTCTTTTATCCGACGTTAAGCCTGCAGTTAAGCTACAGGTCGGGCAAGGTCGTGCATTCGCTAGAGAACTTGCTCTAACTTTAGCCAGCACGGTTCACAAGATTCTAGAGGTATTTCATATTATAGCAGCGGTAGGAGACCTTAGATTTCGAGTGACAGATTTACTAACATTGCATTGGTAGAACTGAGAAGTGTTCTCATGCAAGTTCCATGTGAATATGTAGCTATCTTAAACAAAGAGTTGATGAAAGTACCCAAGTACGCTAGCTCCGTCTGTACATAGTTGTGGATGTACACGCCCCAGTAGATGACCACTCTGTCATCCCACACTGATTCCAAGAAGTCCACGTCCTAATCTCCTAAGTACCTTGTCTTCTGCGATTTCTCCTTGGGAAAGAGATGCAGAAACAACTTCGCCAGAAGTCGCTTCTTCGGCTCCCGGTAAGATTCTATCTTCCAATCGTTCCTCCCCTGCCTATCTTCCACGAAAAGGCAAGTGGTGCTCCCAGGCACATGCCACGAACTCACGATCCTGGGCAAGATCTTCTTCTCGTACCAATATCCTCGGTTTTCGGACTCTGACCTGTGAAAAGCCCTACGCCACCAATCTTCAGTCCAGGAAGATGACCTTCCTCGAGCTACTCCTGCCTTTGCAGGTACACGGTTACGAGGTGGCAACGCTGCCCACACCTCCTCCAGAAGTCCCTGATCGGCGAGGTTCCAATCCCACAAGAAGAAGTCGAGATCCAACTCCTTGAGGAAAGGAGTGGCCTCGGCCAACTCTGCCGCTGGTAACACCAAGCCTCGCGGATGCATCGTCATGCTGGAAGATCTGTTGCACTAAGCCACAAGCACCTACTATGAGCTGAAGGCTCAGGCCTTCCCAAGTGCCCACAGTCTAGCTTCTACTCCTCAGAAGATGAAACTAGTCTTCCAGAAGACAACTACTCCGTCTTCCGGGATTCTAACAGTACTTCCTAGATAGCTCTCATCTTCCGAGCTATATCTAAACAACCCTATCTAAGCAAGGCCTCGCATGGATTACCAAGAAGACAACCCACCTTGCATTACATCCTACTTCCTATCAGAAGATACAAGATTCGCGAAACATCAAGTGCATAACAGATTCGGAAGATGGTTGCGGGCTCCTGCGGTGATAGTGGTCTCTGGGAAGACACTCGGGACAGCTTCTGATTCACTGTCTTTCTCGGAAGACCTCCCGAAGTCAAACTTCTCTTCACTGGTCTCACCTGTCTTCGTCTTCCCAGGCGCAATCTATCCTCACAACAATTGCACTCTGTTCTTCTGACTTCTCACCTCTCATACGCACTCAGAAGAAGCTTGCTACTCGGTGGGAAGACATGACCCTCGACCATTCTCTCCAGATTCTGCCAGCAAGTCTTCTCACGACTCTCTTCTAAGTTTGGGAAGAAGAAGAAACGGCTGCTATGTGTCGGACAGAAGAGACCCGAAATGGACCCTCACGTCTTCTCGCTCATTTTGCTAGCCTTTCAGTCTTCTAGTCTCTCTAGGAAGATGTGGAGTTGAGAAGCTTGGAAGACCGGGAGGCACAGGTCTAGTTTCCGAGTTCCAACTTCTCGAAATAACAAAACAACTCACCATACCACTCAAGATTCGTACCAAGCCTCTCTTAACACAAAAGCCACACAAATCCACTCTTGATACGAATGAGAAATAGTCGACTTCTGAAGACAGTCAAGTTTAAGAAGCGTCTTCTGTTCGAGGTTTCGGGTGTAGAGAGGTAGTAGGGTAGGGAAATTGATAGCTGAGATCGTCAATTTGAGGGCGGGGTGTAAGGAAGCTCGAATTGGACTTAGGAGGAAGTAGGAAGATGTCTGACAGAAATTGGGCAGCGCTTCCGCGCCCACTGTCTCAATAGAAAAAATGGGGGGTGGGGGTAATCGATCAGACTGCCTGCACACAACTAGGGAAGCGCGAGGAACACACAACAGAGGCAAGAAGTAGTGAGAAGGGAGAAGAACGTGGGAAGAACCTCTACAGTCTTCTGTCTTCTTCCCGAGATGTCTTCGACTTCTCGCGCGCTTCTGGCTCTGGTCCTAGCTCCAATGCGACTCCTCACGACTGCGCCTGCTGTCAATTTCTGGCCACGCCTCGATTCCACCTTCGATTCTACTCGATACCCTCTAATGTCAGCTTCTCGGGAGCTCACACAAACGCCTGCGCTCTCTGTCTTCCGTGCTCCAGCAATTCGATCTCGCTCTTCGTCTAGCTGCCAACTGGTTCTCTCCTACCTCGATGTCCTCACTCGATTCCTCTCTCAAAGCTCACTTGCGAAGCTCACTCTCTCAAATCGACTTTCTCAAGCGCGCTGTGCTGCGGAAAGTTGGAATGCGCTAATGCGCTTCCTGCGCATCTTCCCCGCAGATTAGGGTTTCGACCCTAGGTGTCTTTCTCGACTACCTACCACATGTGTGTTACCTAGTAGGTACACCTACTGTTTTATTCGAAAACTCGTGGTTAGACCTTCGCGGTCGCTCTCTTCTGGAAAACAGGTGTCTTCCGCCGTCTTCTCATCTTCCAAAGACGCAATTGAAAAGACGCTTCCCGGAAGACGATCGTCTTCCGAAGAAGTCAACTTCTTATTAAAAAGCTCATAAGATCATCTTCCCTCTAAGGAAGCAGTAATCTTAAGTAACAACGCTTCTTCAGTTATACAAACAAGTTATTAATCTTAAAAATTTTAAAAATTCATGAATCCTGTAATTTGTGGGCACCACGGAGATGAACCTATCTTCCGCGAGAAGAAGACTGGAAGAGTTCAGTGCCTTCTTCCACTCATAATCCAGCCAGCTATGGAGTTGCTGGAGAAGAGAGCGAAGGCTCAAGAGAAGCCGCTACAGCCTGGATTCGATCTGCGCACCCTGATGCGACAAGAAGAAGGCCAGAAGAAGGTAGAAGCGCTGGAAGCCAACCTCCGCACCACAGAGAAGCTCGTAGCGAAGTACAAGACGGAAGCAGCCGCTTCTGCCAAGGAGTTAGCGCAGCTGAGGAAGAGCAACCAGGAGTTGCAGGCGCGTTTACAGCAGCGTGACCAAGAGGTTCTGCGAGTGCGGGGTAAGATCACCGCCCTTGCAGAGGAAAAGCCGACATGGAAGACACTGCGGGAAGCCGCAGAAGCGCAGACTGCAGCCGAGAAGACGCAACGAGAAGCAGCGGAAGCTCGCACGCAGGGGATGCTAGCTCAGTCGGTGGAAGCACTTCGGAAGAAGTTCAACTTCATCACGGGTAGGAAGCTTCTTACCTTAGCTAGAGAATGGGAGGACGAGTCCAGAGCGATGTTGGTAGAGTGCAAGGAGAGCATGTTCAGGTATTTGGATCGACAGATAGAGAGAGTGAAGACACTCTATGGTCTTCCCTTGATTCCGCCACCTGCAACTGCATCTTCCCAAGCCCCAGCACCATCGACTGGATCCAACTTGGAGAAGGAGGAGTTCGACCTCGCTGTCCACTTGGTAGTGACAGCGTTGGAAGCCGAGAAGACTCCGGAAGAAGCCCCGGAAGAAGCCTCGGAAGACAAGGTGTCTTCTGGAAGACAGGAAGAAGAGTTGTCTTCCCATGTATTCCGAGTGGAGGAAGCGACTTCCCCGGACTCCTTTGAGGTCACCATGGCTCTCAGTGTCGAACTAGTGCCTCAGAAGAGCGAGGAAGCACAAGTCGACCCAGCTTCCCAGAAGACGCTTCCGTCTTCTGAAGCAGAAGCAGAAGCAGAAGCAGAAGCAGCAGCAGAGCCAACGACGAATGATGAGGAGGAAGCCACCTTAGTGACACCCGAGGTAATTGCAGGGCTTCTTAGCTTATCAAAAGCCGAATTAGTGGTTCCGGTAGAAGTGGATACAATGGAGACTGCATCCGAGCAATTAGAGTAGGTAGCAAAGCGCAGAAGACAAGTTGACTTGTCTAAACTTAGTAGGAATCGAACATGCTATCTTAAGAGGTGGCAGTTTAGTGTAATATTAGATAGACGACCATGTGGCAGAGTAGGCTGCGCAGGAGTAGTAAGGTGGATGGCTAATTAGGAAAGGGAACTGCTTGCATGTGGGGTGGCAGCCTTCTGATAGCGCCCATCTCTCCTTGGTTGTAATTGAGGATTGGAGGGAAACTTCCCCTGCGCCTCAAGGCATATGCATAAGTAGGATCGAAGAGTAGAAAATCTAGTTCTGCACACACACAAACATTTTTACGGTGTAGACTCATTGAACACATTAGAGATGCATATACCTCACTGTGAGTAGGGACACATTACGCACAGTGTACAGTACACCTGATGTTAGAGACATACGAATAGATTGGGATTACACCGGAGGGGTATGCATGCTCGTCGCCAACAGTGGTTCAAAGATGTAGATGGAGGTAGTGGACAGTTTAGGAGCAGGGAACGGCATCCTCGTGTAGTCCTGTTGGCTAGACTGGTGTGTCTAGGAGTAGGAGCAGGAAGTACAAGGAGTGAGCTTCCCAATGCCAATGTGACTTCTTCTCGAGGAATGGATTGCTGATTTGAGTGCAGAAGCTTTGTCCATGTCTTCTGGGTGGAGGATTTCCTTGAATTCACTCCCGATTGTGCATGAGAAGCGTTCTTCTTGAGTGGCGGTGACTGTCAGCAGTTGTGCAGATTCGCAGCTTGGCTCGTCCAGTGGAGCACTTCGGATCCGCGTACGGACGATCTTATGGGTAAGGGATCTCAGAAGACAGAGTAGTCGGAGTGGCGAGAGAAGAAGAAAGAAGCCTTCTTCCCACAGCAGAAGACGACATCCTCAAGTAGAAGATGGTGCAACTGTACGCACGTTTGTTGTCTTTCTCCCCAAACTATTACAAGCATGGATGGCTTGTTAGTCAGGATCGGACTAGAAGTCTGTCGGAGTCTTAATTTCTTATTCTTATTTTGTCTTTCTCTTGTTTGGATTTTCTCTTCTTCCTCATCTTCTCCCATCTTCCCCGTCTTCTTACCTTCTTCTAGTGAACTTCCGAGACTTCTATTGAGCTTCCGTAAAGATGAATGCCGTTGTAGTGCTGCAGGAAGACCATTTTCATAAGCAGAAGCCTGGAAAGGCTACAGGGGGCATACACCCTGTGATTAATCTAAACCGTAGGAATGTGAGAGAGAGAGTAAGATGTAACAGCCGTTGCTAGTCGACTTCTGCGAAGCAGGAGCAGTCTTCTGGAGGTGTGAGAAGCCGAGTCGAACTCCCAGAAGCCGAGAATTGCTTCGGGAAGACGGTACTGAGAAGACCGGAAGAAGTGACCTGGAAGCAAGAAGTGTCTTCCCGAGCTTCTCTGTGAATAGTTGTGTGATATTCTAGTTAGTAGTTGTTTGTCTAGGTCCAGAGCACCTTTTGGAGGGTCTGGAAGCCGTGTGGTTTTGTGAGAAGATGGGATTTCTAGGCAAAATCCGTGTGTTTGTGTGTTTGAACAGATCTTAGAACTTAGAGCAGCGTTACTTGTGCAAATCCTCTGTGGGAACGATATCTTGTATACTAAATGGGCAAAAGGAGTAATCCTGTGACACTACATGCGTATGTGTCAAAGTATCATCCTCGAACAAAGCATATTTATAATCGTAATATCAGATTGCTCAGAAGTGCAATCAATGATAGATCCAATCCAGTAGTCGATCTTGCATTCAGTTCTTACTTTCGTACAGACTCAAAAGCAAAAAAGGTCATGTTAGACTATATCACGCAAGTTTGTGAGTTATTGGAACCATTGGTTTTTCAAGTACAAGGGATCAGTGTCGTTGTCCATTGTCAGCCATATGATCTGTTGAAAGGTTGGTTCAAGGATCATAAAAAATATGGTCGATATAACAAAAAGTCTCTTGATGTGAAATGTCAGAAATTAGACTCGGAGAATGATATTGGTAATATCGATGATACACAAGATATTTCCAGTGACATATTTACTAACATTGCATTGGTAGAACTGAGAAGTGTTCTCATGCAAGTTCCATGTGAATATATAGCTATCTTAAACAAAGAGTTGATGAAATGTATTTCATCTGACAGTGTAGACCAATTGTACACTGTCAATTAAAATCTGTTGTTTTAGTTTCAAATCCATCAAATAGTACGAATGATGGTAGTTTTTTGTTACCAAATTTAGATGTTCAGATACCTTTAGGAGACGGATATTTTTTTCTTTTTAGGGGAGATATACCTCATTATACTACTTATAGATCTTAAAACAATACTGAAGATGTATATGCAACCGGATGTATAATAAATAGTACATTAGGAAAAGTTTTTTTAAGAATACAAAAATAGCTTTTATAGCTATATCGATGATTACGAATTTTATTTTTTTCACTAGTCCTGAGTCAAAAGAAAAGACAAATTTTTGTTCTAAGAAATCCTGATTATTATTATCTTTACATTTCTATGTATTACTAAGAGCTTTCTTTGTCTCACATTTGTTTTTAAACCTTTTATGTGAGTATAAAAGTATAAAAATAATATTTATTTTTTCTTCTTAGTGTTGTTTGAGTTTTTGGAAATTATTTTTTTCTCCTTGAAATCTTCATCTTCAAATTTCTCATAAGGTTTTAAATATCTCAGTTCTATGAATGCAAATCCAATGAGTAAAGTCTTCTAGGCAGCAAGATTAAAAGAAGATTATAATCATATATATAAAGATATACAAAAGATATATAGATCAAGATTATAGATAAAAAGATATCAAGATTAATTTATCATAAATATTATTTTTATATTTTAAATCAAGGACGTTCTGTACTTTCACTTACAGTTTTTCTTAGTCATTAGCGACTAAGTGTAACATTAATAAGTTGAAAATATAATTATTTTATTTCCAAAATTTAAATTTAAAATATAATCTCAGATAAAATAAAAGTATAACTCTAGAATAATTCTCACAACTTCGCCCTTTATCGTAAATCAAGGTTTCTCTTCCTTGCCTTACATCGCCAAAGGCCTCAAAAGGATCTAGAGTATAGTCTCATTTCGAGAATATCGACTTAGATCTTGAATAGAGTTGCACTTGAGCATGTTGTAATCTTTACTTCTAAACTTTCTTTATTTGAACGGCTTCAGCCACTTGAGAGTTGATCGCATTTAATCTTGAGAGTTGATCGTAACATGTGAACACAGGATATTCCTTCTATTTGCAGGAGAGAGGGATCTTGAAGTCGCTCATGTGTACATGTCCAGGATGTACCCACGACTAAGTTCGCTAAGTTCCTCTTTTGTTCTCTGGAGGTTGGTCTTCACTAGTTACCTCTCGTGATTACCACGCTGTTGACAAGTTTCACTTAGGAAATTAAATTATCGTCGGCTATTTTGGACATCCTGAAAACTGATCGTCGAAAATCAAATTGCAATTATAATTTGTATAGCAATGTATAGCAATTTGTATAGCAATGTACATACAAGAGGAGGAACGAACCAACCATCTGGATTTGTACACACTCGACGAGGAATGAACCAACCATCTGGATCTACTCTCGCGGTCGAACAGGATCAGGTCGTTTGTGTATGTTATTGAACAAGTGCAACAGCGAAAAGCTGCTGCTAGTTATGGTTAATGGGATCCAGTAACCGGCCACTATCTCATTCTTTATTCTAACTGCTCACTTTGCTGTTTGACTCACAGTTGTGAATTCTGTTCTTGCTGTGTCATAGGTTTGAAGGACTTACATGAACCTCTTCATATAATATATCTGGATTTGAGCGTTGTTGGAGGTGTGTTCGCCCTAGATGTGGCATCCGAGGTTCACTTCCCTCCACCTTTTCCGTTCCAACTGCTATGTGAGGTTCATTGATGGGCTCACGTATTGTATGTCATCTCTTTCTACTCTCTATATAATATTAGCATTCGCTATGAAGTAACATCGTCACGAGTTCATCAAGTCTGAAACAAACTGACGTGTTATATTGATGGGGTCTTCCATCCGAAGTTAAGCTTGCAGTTAAGCTTGCAGTTAAGCTACAAGTCGAGCATTCGCTAGAGAACTTGCTCTAACTTTAGCCGGCACGGTTCACAAGATTCTAGAGGTGTTTCATATTATAGCAGCGGTAGGAGACCTTAGAGCTTCTGATAGCAGAGTTTAGTCCCGATGTTCCTTCAAGTTTCTGGACGTTGGGTTGTTTGATGCTTTCTCTTCATATATTGATGGGATCTTTCCATCCGTTAGCTATTCATTGAGTCGCGTTGGTTGTAACAAGTAGAAGAGGAGATCAGATCTAGAAGATCTCTACATCATGGTGTGCCGTTACCGCGCGGTCACAGTACGAGAGAAATGGTCTATATGCTTCTCTTCTGTTGGCTGTTACGACGAGAGTTGACATCCACCTTATAGATATTTTCTGCAGTAACTGTCCTCCACATCGTTCACCTACGGTTCCTGATTTTGCAGTAAGTACGCATCATTCATCGACATGTTATATTGATGGGGTCTTTCATCCGACGTTAAGCTTGCAGTTAAGCTACAGGTCGGGCAAGGTCGGGCATTCGCTAGAGAACTTGCTCTAACTTTAGCCGGCACGGTTCACAAGATTCTAGAGGTGTTCCATATTATAGCAGCGGTAGGAGACCTTAGATTTCGAGGTACATATTTACTAACATTGCATTGGTAGAACTGAGAAGTGTTCTCATGCAAGTTCCATGTAAATATATAGCTATCTTAAACAAAGTTGATGAAATGTATTTCATCGACAGTGTACACAAATTGTGGCATGCTTTGCTCCCAACTTCTTACGTGTTAGGGAAAGGTAAAGCTGTTAGTGTTATCTGAAGAACTCCATATCTAGTATTTAGCATCCAAGTTATGGAAATTTATCCAAACCACAAGCCTAAAAAGATATAGAAAGATATAGTGGATATGAAAGAAACAGTACACCTTCTGAGTTATATGTTCCATGCGAAGAGCAATGGAGACGAGATCATGCAAAATGATGTTCTACTCTTTCTGCGGTATGACACTAAACAAGTCGATGTAGTTAGTTCTTCTCTTTTATTTTTTCATGATACTGTTTGTGTTTTCATGATACATACCGTGTCTTTGAAGTTAATGTTAGTACTTTACATGTTGCGATGGTTTGTACTAATTTTTGCTTCTGCTTCTAGGTGGTATTGATATTGAATTATTGTAGAAGGTGATATTATACAATTTCTAGCAATTTACTTAACGGATCCATTACAGTTGGTTACGACGACTATAGCATGGCCATCCAAGGATGAAGACTCCGATTCGGATGCTGATATCAAAAACATTGATAACTCCAACTCCAGCAAAGATCTACGTTCGATCGGAGTTGATAACTCTAACGATGCAGAAGAATTCTCCATGACTGCAGCTGATTGCAAGGTTCCACGAACACAGATGGTAGGTCTCCATAGTCTAATCCATGCAATATGAAAAGTTCATTTGATCATGAGTGGTTGCCATCAAGACCTGATACAAGTACTGACATTTGTCTTCAAAATAATAAGGTACCTGCTGCATCAACTATTCCGTCAGATCACGTTGCTCTTCCGATTGTTGAAGTACGAGATCCTTGTACTGTTACTACTACAATGCCACGGAGCGCTAGTGATACAATGGTTAGTTTAGGGTCAAATGCCGAGGATAAAATAGTTATTCGTGCATGTAGATCTGCCATCCCATTGGGTTCATCAATACATGAGTCTATAGTCACTCCCCGTGATTCATCCTTGTACGCTATAAATCCTCTCCCTCCCTCCTCTATAGTTTCTTCTTCTCATTTACAGTTGCATGTGGTGAACAAAACTGTAGACGAAAATTTATCAAGGTCAAGTTCATCAAGGGATACAGAGCTTCTGTCTCCGAAGGCTGGTGACCATGAAGGAAATTCGAGCTCTGTGTTTCATTCTCCCTTTGTGTATGGGCATGAAAACTGTAAAGAGTTGACTCCAGAAAGTACATGTAGCATACACGCACCCTTGTTGTCTTCTTCGCCACGTTCTTCTCCAGACAGTGAAACTACTCTTGAGTCAGCTGACATTAATACTACCAGCAAGATAGCTCAAAGCAAGAGACCAATCATGGATATCTATAACAAGACAGAGCCTTTTGTTAATGTCCAAGTGCCGGGTAGGACTGCATCGTCTACACTCTTGTTTAAGAGAAAAGCACGTCACATTCCACAACCAGTACGGAAGTTACAGTTGGATCCAGGAATGAATCAAAACAAGTCACAGTTCACCGATAGCTAGTCCAGTGGAGCACCTTCTAGGTATGTACAAGTTAGCTTTCAATTTTGTAAAAGCAAACATCCCTGTATTAGATATAGTCGATAGTTTTGTGCAAAATTGCATTTCTGATTAATATTAACTGGAGAATTGTCAGCCAACTGTGATACGATTGCGGTCAACTTTACTGGAGAATGTCCGATCTCTACTGTTTCGAGACCTAGCTGACCTGTATTACAAGCGGTTGATCCAAACCTTCCTCCTTTTCAAGCGACCCAAGAGGTAAACATTTTCTAAACCTCATGCATATCGATCTTTAGATCCGTCTTACAGACTACGTTATGAATTTGGGCAGTGCAGCTTGAACTAGATATGTTTCCTTGAGTATCAAGAAGCATCTTTTTATTCAAGTGAAAGTAATATCGAATCTTCTTTTTTAGTTCTTGTTTCAATCTAGCTTGAATCTAGTTCTTAACATGTTTTGTTTTCTCCAAACAGATAGTTGCAGACCCAGATCTGGTCTTCAAATTATTCGACCGGGAAAGCAAGTTGACCATTGCGATGTTTGCAATGGGGTTGAGTCAAAAACAGGATGTTTACAAAAATCTGAAAACGTTCATGGCTCAAGAAAACAATCAAGCTAATAAATTAATATCTAGCATCGATGAGAAACGAATGAGGAGACAACTTTTTGTTGGTCATTCTGCAGATTCTAGCGAGATGTTACTTGATCGATTATTTCTGTGAGCTTTAGATCATAAGATAGTTATTGTCAACCGACCGTTACCTGTGAATGGTGTCATCCGACTATGCAAACAGCATGTAAGTTTCAAATCTCAGTAAAATGATATTGTCTGTACTACAACCGGGTCGTGTCTATCTGCTCGGAATGAAAATTCTTGGCAATTTAAAAGTCCTGTTCAAGTGAATCTCAAACTCGAGCAAAGCCATCCACACAAGATTCTCATTATCAGTCACGGTGCTCATATGTATATTACAAGTGCAAATGTTGTCTGAGAAAAGTGAATCTCGTCCCAGTGCAATTTCCTTACCAAGTGAGATTTTATGAATCCTACATATATATGCATGTTACAATTAATGAAAACCAAGCACCAGCTTGAACTTGGAAAGCACTTCAGCTTCAGGATGCAAAATCACACTTGGATACTATAGGTGTTCTTTCGAACAATTGAAAGTGCCTATCTGTACGTCAAAAGGTGCTAATGCTATAGGTGATCTTGAGGGCAATTCCAAAATTGCACTTGGATACTATAGGTGCTCTTTCGAACGATTGAAAGTGCCTATCTCTCAAAAGGTGCTAATTATACTATAAGTGATCTTGAAGGCAATTCCAAAATCGCACTTGGATACTATAGGTGCTCTTTCGAATGATTGAAAATGCCTATCTGTCGAAAAGGTGCTAATACTATAGGTGTTATTTCAGTTGATTGAAAAAATGTCCATCTGTGAGAAAGGTGCTAATTTTATGGAATTGTACATACGCATTTGGAATGAGAAAACTCTAGTGCTATATTTTAAGGTGCAAGATTGTGCACTTAACAGAAACTAGGCAGCTGAGTGTATATCGGACATTGCGTCATTTGCACCTTCTCTCTCCTTCCGCACCTATTGTACCTCTGAGCAGCACTTGGGCAACTTGAAAATGTCTTCCTGTGGTGAGGGCTGTAGCTACAGTCATGATTCGATGTATATATCTTCCTAGCTATATAATTTCAATTGTCATCCTCGACGTATTTATTTGAAGCGACAGCTGCAACCTGATGAGGTCATTCCATCAGCACCCGAACTTTATCACGATCACGTTGAACTCGAAAATAGCAAGTCACCTTCGAATTCAGAAGACCATTACTCTGATTATAGTCGCAGACTCCTCGCCCCTCGGGATTCGGTCACTCCTCCAATTAGTAATTCAGTATCTACTCCAGGCAACTAACACTGTATATTTCTCTCTAGCACTTGAGTTCTGGATTTTCACGTGTGCATATCAGATTTTGACGATTCTTCTTGTCGCCTTTCATTTCTAAGGTTAAGTTATTCTCCAGCTCCTTGCCCTAAATTTGCTCGGTAGAACTAACTCCAATTTTCCATTCTTTCCCCAACTCGTGCAGGAGTCCTCGTACTGATGCTGATCCAAAGGAGATGAACATTAGTACACAATATAAATTGGTGTATATCAACACCAAACGCTGAATTAAATAGCATCTACTATTTACACATGATACTTTTCCAGTGAGCAATCTTCTTCCTTACTGCCTGTTGATAAAGCAAGAGTTAGCAGGAGCGCACACACAGCTGAAGCTGCGAACTTGGGATCAGACAAAAGAAATGTGTCATCATCTTCAGAGTCAAAGGTCATTGGGGGTGCCTCAGTGAAGAAACAAAGGAACAGTGAGAGTTACAACGCATATACACAAGTAGGAGATAAGAACAGACACACAATAGGGAGAAAGAACTGAGAGATCGTAAGGACATGTATTCCACACAGACAACTGAACAGTCACAAAGGAAAAGAATGTGAACTTATATTATCCTTCAACACCTCCTCGTAAGATCACGGGCAGTTCACATATACCAAGGTCATTTCTCAGTTTATCAAACTGAGGTTTGGACAAAGATTTAGTGAATATATCTGCTAGTTGGTCATCAGTATGTACCCAAGTGGCACATATCTCTCCACTTTGTATTTTGTCACGATGGACCTGCACCTCAATGTGCTTTGTCCTTGCATGATGGACTTGATTTTTGACAAGAGCAATGCTACTCATGTTATCAGTAAAAATGGTAGTTGGGTCTCTTTGAACCTCTCCCAGATCTTCCAGCATCCATCTTATCCACACGACTTCCTGAACTGCATTACACAGTCCATGATATTCGGCTTTGTGGATGACAAAGAAGAAACCTTCTGTTTCTTACTTTGTCAAGTAACAGCTGCACTTGCAAGCAGAAATGCATAACCAGATCTTGATTTCCGGTCTATGACATCACCTGCCCAGTCAGCATCCATAAAGTCTGTTAGAACTTTAAGATTAATTGAAATAAACTTCAATCCATGAAACTCTGTACCTTTCAGATACATGAGTACTCGTTTCGCTGCCTTCTAATGTGGAACTCTTGGATCCTCCATCTCCTGGCCAAGCTTGCTTACAACATAAGCTAGATCAGATCTGGTCGTTTAGATCAGCTTTCCCACTGTCTCCTGTACTCAGTTCTGTTAATCGCTTTGTCAAACCCATGTTGAGTAGACCAATCCTTCGAAAGTATCACTGGAGTAGGCATTGTCTTGCAGTCATGCATCTGATACTCCTTCAATGTATCGTTGATGTACTTATCTTGTACAAGATACAGAACTTTTCCATCTTCGACTAAATGAACTCCAAGACACTAGGTAAGTATGTCTATGTCAGTAATCTCAAACTCTGTAGATAACTGTAACTTCACTAAAGAGATAGCCTCTTCATCACTGCTTGAGAAGATTACATCATCCACATACAACAGCAACACAATACTCTCCCTTTTGCTGTAACTAGGATATATAAATTAGGATCTCCCCTTGTAGAAGAGAAACCCTTCTTCCTTGAAACTGTCTATCCTAGTAAACCAAGCTCTAGGAGCCTGCTTAAGGCCATACAAGACTTTACGAAGTTTGTATACTAACTGTTCTTTTCCTACAACCTGAAAACCTTGTGGCTGCTGAATGTATACATCCTCTTGTATTTTATCATTCAGAAAAACATTCTTCACATCTAGTTGCCATACTTTCCAGTTTTGAAGAATAGAATATGCTATTAAGCAACACCATATTCTAACAGAACTCATCTTCGCTACAGGAGTAAATGTCTCACCATAGTCCTCCCCTTGCTGCTGTAGATAGCCCTTGGCTACAAGTCAAGTCTTATACTCTGAATTGTATCATCAGCATGGTACTTCATTTTAAACACCCATTTGGTTCCAATCAACTTCTTCCCTTTAGGAAGAGTTGTCAAGAACCAAGTATCGTTTTTCTGCAATGCAATAAACTCCTACTTCATTGTCTTTGTCCACTTCTCAGACTTCATAGCATCTTCGAACTTGAGTGGTTCTGCGTTATCAATCGCCTCTGCCAACCACATCTAAGCAAGTCGAGCAGGTAGCCTCTTGATTCGAGTAGATCTTCTTACTTGATTCTGAAGTGGTTGAAGCACTTGTTCAAGTACTGAAGCTGGAACTGTAGCTTGTGTGGCAAGATATCCTAGATCTACTACCAACTCAAGTGAGTGCACGATATGTTTTGTTTCAGCAACATCAACATCTACACCACCTCTAACAGCTTCTGGTACATTACCATCAGACTGATTATCTTGTAACCTATCAGAAAGAAGATATCTGAAAGCTAGACTAGTATCATTGGAGGTAGTGGTAGTCTCCTTCTTCTCTACCTCAAGATGAGCAGTATGATTTGCCTCATCAAAGAAAACATCCCTACTAATGACAATCTTCTCTTTATTGGCAAGTAGTCTGTATTCCTTTGTTTGTTCAGAGTAGCTTATGAAAGTGCAAACTTTAGAACAGTCGTCTAACTTCTTCCTCAACTCTCTAAGCACAAGTACATACGCCTTACACCCAACAAGTCGCTATTCATGCAATGGAATTGCAAGGGCTTTGCGTTTGCAAGACCTCACCGTCTTATTTGATGAAAAGATTGTATAGATTGTAATTGAGTCGAAACTTGTCTGGAATTTAGGAATGCATTGTCTAACTTTTTTATTGTGTGGTTATTTCTTGATTTTCCTCACTACATTTATTGTTATTTTCTTCATCTCATTCGTTATCGTATTATCTACTTTTGTTAGATATGATGTACAATATTGTGCCGCAACATGTAGATCCAACACGTATTGACAATTTGTATTTGCTTGCCAAATTGAAGTAACAATTTTTGGGAAGGAATTAATGTAAATATCATTTCGATGACGTTGTAGATATATGGAAGCTTTAGATAAAAAATATCTTAAAGCTAATATGTAAGTTTCATATGTAAGTTCTAAATGTTGAAGATACTGATTGGAGTTCATCTCCATTCTAGTTTTGAAAGAAGAAATGAGGTTTGAAATCCTAATAGATTTAAGTTTTATATCGCTCGTCTTTTCATCATCGAGTTCATCGTTAGTTAAAAGAATAGAATATTGTTGTTTTTGACATGGGATGCCATGGAAATGGAAATCGACAAGAAGAAAAAGATCTTTTTTTATAGCACGTATTTGTGTGATGATGAGTTTGACATTTGATCATCTCTTCGCTCAATAAGTGACGATCAGTAGAAATATACTCGTCTATGAAAGTTGTTATTGATTCAGCAAGATCTATCTTAAAGCCATGAGCATTTTTTATCCATAGTCGTCCGTGATCATGTGGACTACCTCTGCTTTGGAATTCAATTACGAAAAAGAAATCAGATATATTTTCTAAAATTAATTGATTATGTTAAATAAGTTTACGGAAACATTGTGTTCTATGTTCATAATATCGTGCACATGTGACAAGATCTTGGCTAAGAAGTTGTTGTTTTTGTGAAGAACTTAAAGTTTCTTCATCGTCCAGTAATAGTATATGGTTATTCATTTTGTTCAATTTGAATAAGGTGTTCATCAACGGTTTCCAATTTTTTTCGTTCGCAGTTAAAGTAATGAAAAATGTAGGTTTTCCTAATTGTTGGATCATCGCAAAAAGATTTCGCCTAACGACTTGATAATAGTCTGGAGTGAATCGTAATTGGGACAAACAAGGAAAAGCTTGATCTGATATAAGAAGTTGTTGTTTGAAATCGTCATCCTTCACTTGTTTCGCCGTCAAGGGAGAGCCTTGTAGTTTACTTTTCTCACTCGAATCCAAGAAATACTTAGAATTTTCTGGATGCAAATTTTGGACGTCTTGAAAAAGATGTTTGGTAAATGTCTAGCAAATTTATGAGTTTTGTATAATAATTTGTGATACGACATCTTTGAAACGATTTGTTTGTTTCTTCCGTTGCCAAAAAACAAACAAGGAAAATTAGTCTCCTCACAAAATTCATCTTCGAATAAACTCAAAGGGTGATATCTCACGCTAGGAGCCATAGTAAGTTTATACTTTTCATTGGCGTAAATCATTTCAGGATCTAAAAAGTTTGCAATAAATGTATCAGTGTTTGTGTTGGGGTCATGATTATTTTCATCGAACTCGTTATTTGTTTTGGTAGTTTTTACTTCATTGAATCAAAGTTGTTCTTTGGAATAATTGTCGTTGAAAGTGTCAATCCAATTTTCATTCAACTTGATATTGTGATGTTTGTATAAGTATGTATCAATATAATAATGTAAAGCTCTCATTGCTTTGTTAGGTCGAACGTAGCTTGTTCTATAGATTGATTTTAGACTCAGTTTTCTTTGATTTCCACTATGATAGAACTTTCTTCATCGGCCATAATGTGTTTGGACCATGTTTGTATTTGACTGGATATTGATAACACTACCTCTTAGATGCCATTGTTGGAAACCATTGTATATATGAATGTTTCCAAACATAACTCGCAGTGAGATCAATCTTTCATCCACTTCGTTTAAACATTCAAGATATGATATGATATTGTTATTGTAAACTCTAGATATCTCAAAGAAAAGAGGTATTTTGTTATCGTTGTATAGACATCAAACAAATCCTTGTGTTATCTTTAAACTGTTCAAAAGTTATGTTAGTTGTTTCAGCATAAGAGCAAATGAAATCGTAATGAATTTGATTGATATATTTTAAATTCTTCAAGAAATCACGTTTATAGCATATGTCACATGAATGATATGGAACGTCCAGTAAAGACTTGGACTAAGTTTATATCTATTTTTCTTCTAATGATAGTTTCTTTCGTTTTTTAGAAGTACGGTTAGATGTGTTAATTGAATTAATCTTATTCATTATTTTGTATTGTTTTATTTTATCAGAAAGTGCTTTTTTCATTCTAAAGAGTTGTATTTCATATTGTTTATGAGATTGTATGAAATTATTTATGACATCTCTTATGGATAAATATGGATGGTTCTGATAGAATAATAAGAGTTCTGAATATAGAATGTTTAATTGGTGAGAGTCAATATCTTGCAAAGGATGTTTTACTTTGATCTTTTGGAGATTTAGTTTATCTATACCTAGTTTATAGATTCTAGTTTGAATAGTGTTTAAGTCATTCTCATAAGTAGGATTTTTACTTATAAATTTAAGTATTAATTGTACAATTGATACATTTAGATGAATTAATCATAAATCTTGCAGTTGTTTCACTATATACTCCCATTTGTCAGTAAGAAATTCATCACGAATCAATACGATAGGTTTGTAATGACCAGAACTACCTTCATTATCATCATATAGAAAATTGAAAGTAACATGATACGAGTTGTTGTTTGGAAATTGAATTATATTCTTTCCAGAAGTAGAACTGTAGATGTGTATATTTTTTTGTAGTATGAAGGATAAAGCTAAGAGACATAAAGAATCACCCCACGCACCACCTTCTTTTGCCATTTTATCAACTTTGGTTATATATTCATCTACAGATTCGACACGATGCGACACTCTCAATTCATCTTCCATGAAATAAGATAATATCAATGAATCATGTGTATCTCTAGCTCTTGAGTAGATATTATAAAGTTCATTTTGAGTTTGATTTCGTAAAGATGCGGTAGAAGATTTATGATGCAATAAATATTATATTGAATCAAACATACAATCTCTTGGAGTATATACGAAATCTTCACACTATTTAAATTTGGATAAATCTTTAGACATCTGAAAAGAATAATAGAAGATTATGTTTGTTGTTTGATAAACTTAGAAATTATAATCCATGAAAATTATGTAAAGGTTGTAATCCACATACTTGATTATGATGACCGTCGTGCTGTTCAACTTGGGTTGTCCGATTATGGTTTGATGACGAAGTTTGAGTTCTCTTCCTTCTCCTCTGGGTAGTTTTTTGAGCAAGAACAATGTGGAGCAGAAGCACATAGATTGTGTAATGTTGAATATTTGCTACGTTTCATATGTTGCATTAAGTTTAAATTTCATACACTTTCACTGTGCGAAGATGTTTGATGTAATTTGTATAAAATGATGTCATGTTTCAAGAGCAATGAACATTTCTGAAGTATTTACGTATGAAATAATCTTAAATTTTCTATTTCATGCATTTAAATTTTACGTTTCGATTTGTTTTTGTTCGTAAAGATGTTTGTGAATCATTTCACGTTTGAATGGTAGTAAATTTCGTAAATAATTGTCGTTTCAAAAGCGTTTCAAAAGCGTTTCATAGCGTTTCAAAGCGTTTTTTGTTTTTGTTTCAAAGCGTTTCATAGCGTTTCATAGCATTTCATAGCGTTTTTTGTTTCTCCCAGTTTATACGTTTCTCCGTGGGCTTTATTGTTTCAAAGTGTTTTTTGTTTTTTGTTTTTCTCAGTTTATACGTTTCTCCGTGGGCTTTATTGTTTCAAAGCGTCTTTTGTTTTTTGTTTCTCCCAGTTTATACGTTTCTCCGTGGACTTTATTGTTTCATGCGTTTTGCACCACGTACATAGAGTTGCACCTAGACAGGCACGAGACAAAGAGTAAGAGGGGACACAAAATCTACACGTATTGATGATATTAATCACAGGAACGGACCATTTTAAAGTGAGCATCTTATATACAAAACTCTTGGTGAAATCATACGTCCAACCTCTTTTTGAGATTCGAGGAAAGCCAAGCTGGTACATGTGGAACGAAAGAGGAATTAGCACAGTGCGGGATCCCAGAGAACGAATGAGCTCCACTCTCCAAGTTCACCGTATTTGTATAGTCTCTCCAGTCTGAACTGCAACTGAATAATCAAGACTGACTTAACTCCCTCATTTAAAATTGGAGAAAATGTACGACAAGACTTCACAAAGTGCTTGTTTCTGTGGATCATGTGTGACAAGGTGGGTCTTTTGAGACGCCATATCTAATGATTTAACTAAACTGGCTCCATAAATCAGAAAATCCTTTGTGCCGGATGACTAACTGGTAAAATTATCTCTCTTCTGCCTTCATCCGACACACTTACGAAACATAAAACGAGGTGGGAAATTCGGAGAATCTTACATTGCTGCTGCTGAAAATGACAAAGTCGGTTGACAAGGTCAGCTGGAACTCTTCATCCAATGATAACCACGCTCGACTAGGCCAGAAAAAGATAAAAGCAGAACTCTTAATGGGAGTGTTGTTCCAAGAACCCACTAACGTAATCAAGTTTCCAGTATTTCCTCTGCATCAACATACAAAAATGTTAGTCCAATATTTACGGTAAAGGTGCTTGTGGACAAAACATCTAAGGACAAATAAATCATGAGACGTTTGTATGGCAGCTTTTCTTCTGGATGTTGTGGACTTCGCCTAAGATTTTTCTTGGCTAGTGACTACTGTTGTGGGAACACTAGGTAAGTCCAACTCTTCCTCATCTTCCTCCCCGGCATTCTCCGTGACAGGTGTAGCGTCTTTCCTGGATGATACCTCGTTACGATCCACTTCCGACTGTGTTTGCTTATCTGAAGCTGATCCTCTTGACATGGTGGCTGGCTCTGCAGTGGGCTCCTCCAGTAACGTCTCTTTCAGAAGACAAAACAGATCTTGAAATGTTCAATGTTTCGTTTGTTTGTTAAACTAGATCATTTAGATATAAAAATAATTCTTAGAAATTTACCGATATTGAAAGATTAAATCGATTTTTCATTTTCTAAAATCCACAAGTTCACCTCAAAATAGCTATGAAATCTCACGGTGCAGTCCCAAGTCACACCTGGAGAATTTCCAACTGGCCAGTATGATTGGTGTATTCTTCCCTGCTTACGTCGATCACAACAGTAAGCTCATCAACCGAACTTTGAAGTTCGAGGACTCGATTCTGCATAATCTCCATCTCCTTGTCCTGCCAAAGGAATATGTAGTTTCTAAACCAATGGTTGATTCATTTAAAGTCTCACACAAATTTTGATGCAGAGTTCATTATGATGAACAGCTGCTTGCAAATCAGATTGGAAACAGCGAAAACTTTTGTCAGATTACGGATGCTGAGCGATTTTTCATCCTTGTTAACTAAGCACAATTGGCAATAGTTCTTGTTGACCACCTTGGCGACTTTCTCTTTGAGAAGTGTTTCTTGTTCCGCAACTAAAGTCAGAACAGTTTTGTGACACTCTTGAGTATCTCTTTCTAATGATGAAACACAGACCCCACAGGTTTCCCTGCATCAAGTCTTCATGAAGCTGCAGTAGGTAGGAATGCATTCACAAGGAACAGAGGAATGCATCGTTCAATTTCGTCCTGTTATGGATACTTATCTCTGGGTGGAATTCCTCGACTCACGAAAAGTCCAAATCAGGCCATCTGACTACCTGTTATGTCCTTCACATAATTGTACTTCCGTTGGTCCACCCAGGGAATAATTTTAATTGTAGATGATTTCGACGGTGTGCTTAGCATGTTTAATACACACACAGCCGACATATATAAATACGAGCTAGTGCGACATGTCATCTGCTGGTCTGCCGTCGATCAATGGTTGAGGTATTGCAGTACTTGAACCGGGTTGCAACTCTAGAACGAGCAAACGGACTGCCTTGCTCATCTGCTCCAACCTGGTAGCACTAAGTGGTGGAATAGCTGACCTATTGGCTCCTTCTTCTGACAGTTTGATAAGTTTCTGAGATATTGGGCCAGTTGCTTCGTCCACGATACACTCTGATCCTATTCTCTGCCTCACAGAATCCTGCAGTCAGCGAAAGGACCTCGTTAAACTCTGCCAGTAGTAGGTCTCTCCAGACTGCAAGTAAAGTATCGACTTCTGCGAGGTAAATGCAATACGTCAACCAAATGACTGACTTGGTCTGTACACAAGGTCCAAAATGACTTCTTGTTTAGATTGTTTTACAAACCATCTAAACGTCCAACGACCTTCACCCAACACGCTCAAAAAGAAATAACAAGTAACACAAGAAGACACATATATGACTGCATAACACAGAGGTCCATTTGGAGCAGACCCAAATAACTGTTCCCATTAAGCTGAACCATAGCTGTCAGCATCCGTGTCATCACAAGAAAGAACAAAAGAAACAGTTTTCGTCACTGAGACGGAGGAACAGAGGTGAACCTTCTCGGGAGTAGACAAAGAAGCACAAGCACAAAGAAACAACTTGATCTACAAGATCCAGGGAGCCCAGGAACTGAAAGCTACAAAAGAGGACATACATTCTGCGAATGAATTACTCACACAACTCACGAAGAAATGATCATACCACCACTGCAAATTTATAAGGAGGATCCTCACACCCCGTTCCCTCTGCTTTGCTATGACTAAAGACTATACCTCCAAAGAAGCATGACAAGTGTACCACCAGATCAGTCAAAATAGCGTTCCATGATACCTGAACAGACTTTGAAAGACAAACATCACTCAAGACAAACGCATATCTACGTACTGGTCTATACCAAGCACACTATACAAGTTAGTAACGTGCCCGAAGGGAAAAATGAGAAGATGTACCACAAACTCTTGAGCTTGATCGCAAGTTGCCTGGAAAAGCTGAAAAGTACTGTAGAAATGCTCCAAAGCTGCGTCCGTTCTTATGGTCCGGCTGTCACCAACAAAACAACCATGTAAGGGATCTCATTCCGGATGTTAAGAGAAAGTAGTAAACAAGGTCTGTAAGAGGCATCCAAAGGTGGTGATATTCAAGATGATGCGCTGTCGGGGAATCACACAACAAGTGGTACAGAAGCGTACTGAGAATCTGCAGTCTCCTTAGCCTCCAACACGTCTGACACAGCCTTCAGTAGTGCCTGAACAGAGGAAAATAAAAGCAGCTGATTCACGATTAGCACATCATCCAAAAACCTAAAAACTCCACTTGTTAGAACTTAAAGACTGCGACGCTGGTTGGGGTATGTCTGCATCATGACGTACATTGCGTCACGGCCAAGCCCAAGGTTAGAGCGGAGAGGAGCACCTCCTACCTACACCGAAACACCAACACGGTGGAAAGAATAATGTTTCTGCATTAAATCTATCATCCATACAACTGCGGATGATGAGACGCGAAGACGGAAAAACATCCACTAACGGGTTCTGGTAGAGTAACAGGGGAGATAAATTCATACAAAGAGGAGAAATTTGGGGACAGAAAGTACATTGTATGCTCTCTGAAGACGATTTGCCACGTGATCCATCCCACTCTAGAGGACGAAAAGCCCACCAGGGATTCCAGTCTCTCTCACTTGAACTCAGGCCCCATGAATCCATGCGTTTCACGCAACATCAACACTCAGCAGAACGAAATTGCATCCAACATTAACGTGCATGCAAATGAGGGTCGCGGAACAAAGACGCAATTCGGATGTATAACATAAGACACGGTTAACGAAATTCCGCAAGGTGGAGATCAGCTCCAGCAAGTAACCAGAAACACCAAAATATCCGAAGAAAACGCAGTGCGAAGACCAAGCGGGCAAATACTGGTTGCCAAAAAATACTGGTTGCTCTATATTGTTCACACTTTCCGTGGGGAAATGTGAACAATATAGAGAAACTGTAACCACGTAAAGACCCCGTAATCATATAAGACCCTCACAGAAGTAGAGGACTGAAGAGCAATTGCAATCTGTGGATTCCGATTCAACCCGCACCAGGACCTATTTCCCCGGACGGCTTCATCAACCCAGAGCGACTAGATGATACCTACTTTCTAGGTAAAAGGGGAAACCTCAGAAGAACAATGAACCGAGATAACGAAGAGGCAACGACTCCAGAACTGTGAAAGGCATTCCCTATTCTTGCTTTTCTAGGTTCCGCCATAAAGATATTAGTGCATACCCGGCGTGTGCAGATGAACCGATTGTGTGATGATCTAGCATGAGGTCTTGCGGATGACTTCTCATGCATGATACTTAATCCTACATAAATGCTTCTTTGCTTCCGTTGATCCCGCTGAAGACAGCAAGAACGGAAGTCAAGGTCTGAATTCAAGGTTCCGGAATAAAACGTTAAATACTCACCTTAACTGCACTTGAATGTAGATAAAGTCCAATGCTTCCGTGGGTAAAATCAATATCGTATAGCATAGAACTTGAGTGAACATCGCGGAGCTAAGGAATAGTACGGACACGTTAATCTCCTGTTCACCACAGTGAAAGTTAAATGAATGTGCCTTGAACAGTGGTAAAGGGATCAGCTTTGCAAGGAATAATGTGGAACGCTTAAGTGATCTTGATGACGAAACTGAAGAGGAGAAAACTCGAGATGATGTTCAAGGCTTACACGAACATGCTCGAGGGATGATTATATGGCACCACATATCTGATCTAGTGTCTCAACTTAATAAAGGTTGACAACTAGACCGAAAGTACGGGATGGTACACAGATAAAAGTCAAAGAACAGGTTTCCCGACTTCAGAACGAAAGGTTCAGAATAGAACATGTACAAGAGCAGAAGAGAGAACGCAGTAATGCAAGTTTCACTTAAAAAAAAACCTTTCCCGGAAGTCTTGTCACAAAGTACAGAGAAATTACACTCAAAAACTGGAGACAAAAAACTTGTGCCGTAAGGGGTGGATAATTTAACTGTCATGATTCACTTGCCATGACCAGTCGACAACCGCAGCATCGATTTGATAACATCACTCCTCCCAACAACCTCCTTACGAACATAGGACAATCACCTGGGATATAAGCATCAGGAGCAGACTATCGCGAACGTGGCCTACAACAGCTTCACCGGCACGACTCTCCTATAGCTCAAACTTAGCGTAGCATCACACGGTTCATGCTTCAGACGAGATGAGATAGAACCAATTTACATGTCTGCTTCTTGAGAACGATGACAATTGGAGCCACCCACTAAGCACTAGGAAGATAACTCTTACTTTCAAATATTGATCAATTTGATCCTTCACCAGAAAAGAGTACTTGGGATTGAATCGATCCTGTCTTTGCCGTGTAGGAACATGTCGTCTAACAAGTCAATTGGATGTTCTTCCAATTTCTTGGGTATGCCCTTCATTTCTTCTATGATCCATGCAAAGACATCTTGAAACTCTGTCAAGAGTTCTCAGAAGTCTTCTAGCTGCCGGTCCTCGATCACCTTGGAAAGCTTCAGCTCTTGTTTGGAGCTACTCGAGTGTCTCTTGAATAATTGATGACCTATTTGTGTAGGATTTCTAAGTACGTGCTCAACGATCGCTAACTTCATTTTCTCTGAGAAGATTAAACTTGGAAGCGCTATCTAATTTTCGACAACCATCTTCTCCAATCTCTTCCTAATCGAAATTGAGCTTCTCCTTCTTCTTATTCCAAAATTCTCTATTCTGACTATCAATTTCTCTATCCTATTGCGGTTCTGTCCTAGAATTCATGGACAGAAGACTCATCTGAATGTCTGGACATTTCCAAAAACGAGAAGATGTGAGGGTCCTTTACGTGTCTCTTTTATCTGACCCATAGCAACTTGTTCCTTCTTCTTCTCGAACTTTAGAGGAGAATTGTGAGAAGCCTTGCTGACACAATCTGGAGAAATGTCAAAGGTCATGTCTTCCTATTACGCAGTAAGCTTCTTCTGAGAGTGTATGCGAGATGAGGAACCGAAAGACAGAGTGCGAATGTTTCATGTCCGTTGCGACGTTAGATTGTGTGTAGGAAGTCAAATACATGTGAGACCAGTGATAGGAAGCCTGGCTACGGGAAGTCTTCTGAAGACATCTGTTAACCAGAAGCTGTCCAGAGAGTCTTCTTGGAGGTCACTATCACCATAAGAGTCCTCAGCCTTTTTCCGAACCATTCGCAAACTTCGCTTCTCATCTTCTGTTATGAAGTAGGATGAATTGCAAGGTGGATTGTCTTTTTAGGAATCCATGTGATGTCTTGCTTAGTTAAGATTGTTTAGATATAGCTCGGAAGACGTGATGTACTTAGGAAGCACTGCTAGAATTTTGGTAGATAGAATAGCTATCTTTTGGAAGACTCAATTCGTCTTCTGAGAGTGGAAGCTAGATTGTGAGCATCTGGTAAGGATTGAACCTTCGGCTCACAACAAATATGTGTGGTACAGTGTAACAGAAGCTCAAAATGTCCATCCTCAAGGGTTGGTGTTACCACAAGCAGAGTTTATCGAGGTCAAATCTTTCATCAAGGAGTTGGACCTCGACTTCTTCACATGGGATAGGAATCTCGCATACCATTGTCTGTTGGAAGAGGTCTGGGCAGCATTGCCTCCTCATAACCGTGTACTTGTCAAGGCAGGGGTTGCTCGAGGAAGACCATCCTTGTGGACGGTGGAGTGGTGACACATAGCTTTTCACAAGCCTGAATCAGAGAACCGCGGGTATGAGCTCGAGAAAGAAGAGATTCTCACGATTATTTCAGAGAGATGACATGTACATGGGATTACTACATGTCTCCTCCTGGAAGGAAAGGGAGAAACGGATGGAAGGTGGAAGCTTACCGAGAGCCAAAGAAACGTCTTTTGGAGAAGTTGTACCTTCATCTTTTCCTCGAGGGAAAACCTCGGGAGGTTAGATATCTTGGAGACCAAGATGTGGAGTTTCTAGAAGCAGTTTGGGCAAGAGAGGTCATCAACTGGGACCCCTTCTTCCACGCCTACGTCCATGCCGAGTTGGTTTACAACAGGAGGGCATCTCACCTCCTTCTTCCGCTATCTGTATTTGTCCAAGAGGAACCTGAAGGAGAACCAGCTGGTTAAGTATGGACTAACGGGATAGCGAGAGATCAAGGAAGAGACCTCGGAGGAAGAAGACCAGGCCGGTGGCATGTCTTCCCCTCCCACTCTAGTGCTTCAGGAGAGACCAAGCACTCATCAGAAAACGATTACGGTGCGGGAAGATGACTCCAACGACACATGAGATGCGTCGTCACCAAGGAGGATGAGACCTAGGAGCATTCCTAGGAAGAGCACATCTCTCCCTACCATTCACTCCTGATCTGAGTCGGGTTCGCAGGAAGACATTCCCAGTACCAAGGTCACCAAGAAGATAGCTTCTGTGAACACAAGGAGTCTTCTGAAGACTCCAGAAGCCAAGACCTAGGTCGATGTTCCAACTGTCACAAGAAGATGTGCAGAGAAGAGGATTGCTTCTGCGATGGGAAGAGATCTTCCACCCCGGAAGACATTGAAAGTAGCGTCTTCTCAAAGAAGACGATTGTGGTGGAAGAGATACAGATGTCTCTGGAAGATAAGAAAGCTGTCACAGAATGATTTGTGGACATGAACCTATCTTCTGCGAGAAGACGACTGGAGGAGTTCATCGCCTTTTTCAGTTCGGAGATCCAACCAGCAACGGAGTTGGTGGAGAGACGAGCGATGGCTCTACAACCTGGATTTGATCTTCGGACCTTGATTCAACAAGAAGAAGCCTAGAAGCAGAAGTTGGAAGCTCTGGAAGCCAACCTCTACATCATGGAGAAGATTGCCACGAAGTACAAGGTGGAAGCTTCTGCTTCTGTCAAGGAGTTGGCACAGTTGCGGAAGAGCAACCAAGAGTTGCAGATGCGACTTCAGCAGCGAGAGCTAGAAGTTTTGCGGATCAGGGACAGTTAACTTATCTAGCAGAGGAGAAGAAGACTTGGAGTGCACTACAGGAAGCCACGGAAGCCCAAGCTGCAGAGGAGAAGAAGTAGCGAGCAGAAGCAGAAGCTCGAGCCAAGGAGATTATGACGTAGATGGGAGAAGTGCTTCGGAAGAAGTTCAACTTCATTGCGAGAAAGAAGCTTCTGATCTTAGCTCGTACATGAGATGACGCTTCCGGAAAAATGTTGGTGGACTACAAGGAGAGCATGTTCTGCTATCTAGATCGGCAAATCGAGGGTCTGAAGACTCTCTACGGTCTTTCCTTGGTTCTCACCATTGTAGCTACGTCTTCTGGTGCACAAGGACCAGCCATTGTGGAAGACCTCAACAAGGAGAAGTTCGGCCTCGTTGTCCACTTAGTGATGACAGCGTTGGAAGCCGAGAAGAAGAGCGAGGAAGCTCTAGATGACAAGATGTATTCTGGAAGACAAGCAAAAGAGATGGCTTCCTAGGTGTTCAAGGTGGAGGAAATGATTACCTCTGACCCCTGTGAGATCATCCTAGCTCCTAGTGTTGAGCACGTGGCGCAGAAGAGTCAAGAAGCGCAGGTGGATTCTGCTTCCTAAGGACATCTTCTAGCTTCTGATGCCATAATAGAAGCACACATGATTAGCACGGAGGCGGATGCCACCTCAGCCGCACCAGAGGTATCAATAGAACCACCCACGATGCTAGAAGCCGAATTAGAGTGTTAGATGGGTGATGATCTCATGGAGATCACACCTGGTGACCAAGAATAGGTAGTAGAGGTAGTTAGTTGTTATTACTTGACTATTTTGTAGAAATCGGAGTCTGCTATTTTAAGATAGACGACTCTCTTTTTTATTTTTAGATGACTGTCCATGTAGTGAGGTTAGCAACGATAGGAGTAGAAAGTACTTTTTGAACTGAGAGATGAACCGAAGCTTGGGAGGTGGTGGTCTTCTGACAGCGCTTCATTTTTCTCTAAGCTGTGAGTTGCGATTGGAAGAGATCTCTCTCCTGCGACTCAAGGCAATTGTATAAAATTGATGCTAATGTAAAATTTTAGACACACATACACATACACACACTACGCGTAGAGTTTGGTTACACATAGAGTAGGTCTGCATCTCCGCTCCCAATAGGGGATCGTAAGGATGTAGACAAGAGTAGATGTTCAAACACTTTGTTCATGAACCTCTGAAACATGGCCGGAACATTACACAGTCAGAATGGTATCACCCGAAATACAAATGTTCCCAAAGGAGTAGTGAAAATAGTCAACTGTTGGTACTCCTGTGCTATCTTGATCTTGTTATATTCACTATAACCATCACCAAAGCTGTACCACTCATGACCAACAACTTCCTCCAAAATCTCATCTATAAATGATAGAGGATAATAATCCTTCTTGGTAACTGCATTCAGCTTATAGTCTATGCACACTCGCAACTTACCTTTCTTCTTCTTGACAATCACAATGGGTGAAACCCGTTCCGAGTTCTCCACCTCGTAGATGAAACTCGTCTCTTTCAACTTGTCTATCTCCTCCTTAACCATCATTGTCGTTGTAGGATTGACCCTTCTTTGCTTCTGTCGAACTGATCTTGCGTTCTCCTCCAATTCGATTTGATGAGTCTCTAGAGTCACCTCTTTCAAATCCTTGTAGCTGAAATCAAACACATGGATATATTTCTGAAATATATCGAGGAATCTATTTTTCTCATCTTGAGTGACATTGATATCAAACTTCAAGATAGAGAGTCTTCTCACAATCTCAACCTCACTCAACTCTTCTTTGTCAAGATCTTTCTCCACTGCTAGTCGAGGCAACAAGTCAATAGCACTAAGCTGATGTAATGATTCATCTCGACCAAATCTTTTGTCATCAGACAAAGATTCTTGATCATAAGAATCTCTCGTATCTACTTCTGAGACACTCTGATCATTCTTCGTAGCAGATTCTCAGTAGTCACTAGTGGGTCTGTTAGAGTCAGAAGTCACAATTCCAACACCCGAGAGAGGTGCTAGGGAGATGGAGGTGAACAAGGTACTTGAGAAGGAGATGAGATGGAGAACTTTGAACGTGTTGTTGTCCTTGAGAATCATGAGCGTGTGAAGGAGCTCAAGCAGTAGCAAGGACAGAGTTGGGGGAGCTTTATGCGTGCTTTGAAGGAGGAGTACTACATTGAAGATTCAAAGAGAGTGACCAAGAGAACGTCCTTGGAGTGGGTGGTTAAGCCCAACAAAGGATTGTCTATAAATGAATTGTTAAGAGAGTTTGATCGTCAGTATGCTCAAGTTTCTAGGATAGAGAAGCTTACATTGGAGGTGGAGAAGACAGGAGCTTTTCCTACAAGCAGCGGACGTGACTATTCAGGAAAAGCTTGAGTTGTTGTTAGAAGACAAGAGTGAGGAGAGACGATTGAAGATTGATTGGAAAGAAGTTGAAGAAGCTGTCTCTTTGTTGACCAAGAGACAGAGAAGAAAGGACAAAGTGATGGTAAGTGAAGTAGCACCTCTGTTAATTCCAGTCAAGCAGTTGCCTACTAAGCCTACCTTGATAGTTGCTAGAGAGGAAGACTCACCACTAGATGAGTTGATTAAGGTATGAAGGAGCTTAAGCTTAAGCTCACTAGGTTAGAAAAGAAGGAGCAGAATGTACAGCTTGCTATGTAGAGACCGCAGATGCGAGAAGGCTTTGTTCATCGTTGTATATGGTGCGATAGCCTAGACCATGTAAGAAGAGATTGTGAGAAGTTTACAGATGCATTGGGGAAGGATCTTATCTTCTTCAAAGATGGTAAGATCTATTTGAGAAAGATTGGGATGATATTCGGAACCAACTTTGGCAAGGGTGGTATGAAAAGGCTTGTAAATGAAATATCTGCATCACATGCTGTTTCTCGTGGGATGTTGCTACTTGTGGAGTGAAAGCGAAAATGAAGAGAGAGAAATAGACTACTAGGTTGTGGTCTAACGTAGTGAGATCCGTAGCTAGAACAAAACAAGGATGTGCTACGAAGGTTTAGTACCTCAATTCGAGAAGCTAAAGAATGAGATGACCTTGTGGATATTATGTCAGTCCATGCTTATGTTGCACGGAGTCATCATGAGGCTGTACTAGAAGAAAAACGCAAGAGGGAGGATGCATGTGAGACTTCTACATCCAAATGGTCTACCACGAGGAGTGAAAGGGCTAGATCAAAGACAAGACAAGAGACAACACCTACTCGGGAGGAGACTATGGAGGATCTCCCACCTACAACATCAAAGGAGAAGGAAAGAAGCAAGGAGAAGGGTAAGACACATGCATACAAACTTCAGTGACCTTGAGATTGCTACAGACTTGAAGCAAGTGTTAGAGAATCGAATCTTGAATGGGAAGGTTGAGTTTACTTTAGGTGAGATTCTTGGTATAGCAAAGCGTGAGTTCCATGAGGTTATCATAGATATCATCAAGAGAAACATCAAATTTTGAGTGAAATAGCTACGCTTAGCGCTCTATGGACCAAACTATCAGTAGATGAGGAAGATGAGATTGCTAGTTATTGTAGTGTCATAAGATTTCTCCTTTAGCCCATTGTAACATAAAAGATTTCGTTGCCCAAGAAGATTTACACTAGTTATTCTGCTCTAAGTTCTAAGATCTATTCAAACTCACAAACACTTGGGTTTCACTCACAGAACCACACGGCTTCCAGACCCTTCACAAGGTGCTCTGGACCTTAACATACAATTACTACTTAAAATACTACACAAATATCCACTGAGAAGTCCGAGAAGATGATTACTGCTTCCAGGTCACGACTTTCAGTCTTCCCACATCGGCTTCCTGAAGCAATTCTCGGCTTCTAAAGGTTCAATTCGGCTGCTGACACCTCCAGAAGATTGTCTTTGCTTCATGGATGCCAAATTACTATTTCCTGTCACATATTGCTGTTACGATTTTTCAACGGGTTAGATTAATCACAGGGTGTATGTCCTCTGTAGCCTTCTCAGGCTTTTCGCTTGCAGAAATGACCTTCCGGTAGCACTACAACGACATTCACATTCACTGATATTCAAACGAAGCTTCAAAAATCCAATAGAAGAAGGTGGGAAGATGGGAAAATGAAGGAAGAGAGGGAAGAAGAGAAAATCCAAAAACAAGGAAAAAGAGAGAAATTAAGATCCCGACAGGTTTCTAGTCTGAATCCTTACTAAGAAGCCATCCTTGCTTGTAGTAAATTGGGAAAGAAGACCAAAGATTTGCTTACAGTTACACTGTCTTATGATCGAAGATGCGTCTTCTGCCATGAAAAGAAGGCTTCTAACTTCTTCTGTCTTTGCTCTGACTACTCTAACTCAAAAGATCAATCTCTCATGGATAGTCTGTGCGTGAATCCGAAGTGCTCCACTAGATGAAACAAGCTTGAACTCTACACCACTTCTAGCAATCACCGCCACTCAACAGGAAGACATCCCATGCACAATTGGGTATGATTTTGATGAAACCCACTCTACAGAAGACACATGCAAAGCTTCTGCAATCAAAATCTAAAATCTAATCTCTGAGAAGAAGTTATATTGACTTTTGGAAGCTTACTTCATCCACTTTTTGTCACTATTCTTCGACACATCAGCTTAGAAGCAGGACTGCATGATGATGTCGTTCCTTGTCTTAGAGAAGTTTGTTTGTGATTTCATTGACGATTTCTGTGTGAACGGAAGAAAGGAAGATCGCTTTGATCATGTGATCAAAGTTTTGCAGCGATTGGAGCAAGCCAATGCTTCTCTAAATCCAGAGAAGTGCATCTTTGGCTACGAAGAAGGTTTGTTGTTAAGACACGTCATTTCCAAGAATGGGATTGCGATAGAACCTGAGAAGGTGAAGAAGATTGTGGATCTTCCATTTCTGATCAACTTGACAAAGTTGAGACAGTTTCTTGGCATGGTTGGATATTATTGTAGGTTTGTCATTTCCTTCTCGAACAAAGCAATAGCTTTGACTATGTACATGAAGAATAGAGTTGATTTTGACTTGATAACTAGTGCATGATCAGAAGACAAAGGAAGCATTTGAGGAGCTGAAAAAGGCATTAGTGACAGCTCATATACTTGCTAGACTTAAGTGGAGTAAAGCATTTATTCTGTACACGGATGTCTCCAATGTAGCAATCGGATGTACATTAAGTCAATTAGATGAAGATCGGCATGATCATCCTATAGCTTATGCTAGTAGGCAGATGGTTCTAGCGAAGAAGAATTATTCCGTGATTGGACGAGAAGGATTAGTTGTGATGTTTGGATTGAAGAAATTTCGACACTGCTTGCTAAGAGAAAAATTTTCCATAGTCACATATCACAAGTATATCTTTAATCTATCATTTAAAGTATATCTTTAATAAGCCTAATGCCCAAGGTCGTACTGCTCATTGAAAGATCCTTCTAACAGAATACGATTACGTTATCGAAGATAGATAAGGGAAAAAATATGCAAATGCTGATCTCTTGTCGAAGACTTATGATGAGGAGGGAGAAGAACCATTTGATGATTCATTTCCAAACGAACAAGCGATGACCATCACAAGCATTGAGGAGGTACCTGACGAGTACAAGGAAATCTAGAGTTTCCTTGCAGATGGCTCTTTTCCAAAAAGTATGCATACCCGAGAACACAACGTGTTGATCAAGAGATGCAAACTTTACATCATGGTGGAAGGAATTCTATTTCATCAAGGAGCAGATGGATTATTAAGGAGAGCAGTTGGTCAGAAGGAGGCGTTCAAGCTAATGCACGAGTTTCACGACGACACTATAACGACTTATGTTACACATAAGAAGTTTGTCTATTAGTAAAGTGTTTAGTTATAGCTAAGTGTGGAGAATGTTTATTTGTTATTCAAGTATTTTAAGCAATATCAAGTTAGTCATGACTAGCTAAAATTAGTTATGGTTAAACTTGGCTGTACTTTTGGATAAAATTCAGATATTTCCTAAAGAGTGAGCACTACTATCTTGTCATCTTGTCTAAAAGGTAGAAAGGAGGTGGAAAATATGCTTTATCTCATTTTAACTTGATATTAGTGGTTGGATTAAAGTTGTGGACTTTGTGGGCATTAAAAATAAGAAGAGATTCCACATGTCTCTTTTTTAATGAATCCTAGTGTAAAAAGGGAGTGGAAATTCGAGATTCCTTGAGAATATTCCAGAATCCTTCAAGAAGTTGTTGACTTTGAAGGAATAAGCCCATGTAAAAAGATAAAAAGCTCATGTGATTAATGCTTTTACCTTAAGTAATATCTTAATAAAACCCGGTAAAAATAGTTACGGTTGAGTTACCGAAGGGTATCAAAATGAAAACCTAAAATTTATAAATAGAGGAATAGAGAAGAGCTCCTCATCCTTGTTTTCACATCGTCGTAATGACAAATTAAGCAATATAGAGAGAGAGAGAGTGATATTTTAGCATGTGAAAACTTGAAAGACGTCGTTATAATGAATAATTTTAGTTTATGAGTTTATGAGTGTATGAATGAGTGAACTTAGCATTTTTCTCTTCAAGTTCATGGTGTGTTTTCATCAAAGTCATCAGAGGCGACCCTTGAGTGAAAGACAGGTCCGACATATTGCAGATTCATCGATGACGATCGTAGAGGTTGAGAGATTGGGGGGTAGTTGACTGATAGGACTGTGGAGAGTTTACATTTTTGGTTCCGTTGCCGGGACCTCACTTGAAGTGATCGTTGAAAGATGTTTAAAGTTCAATTCTATATTCGACAAAAAGAGATCATGAGAGAGAACATTGAGAGGAGAGAGAGCTAACGTGATGTTAGCAACATTAGAACTTTTCGTATATCTCGTAATGATCTATGAACTGTTCGAGGTCATTCTTTACATCTTGTTCACTTAGAAAAGGTTTGAGGAGAGTTGAAAGTGAATGCAACAAGATTTGTAAAGAAAGAAGGAGAGAGAAGTTATTAGAGGAGAAAAATTTTAGAGTTCAGGAATTCAGCTCTCTGGAAAATTTGTACAGTTGTTGTCAAATTTTTTTTGTTTTTTTCATTGGAGAGGTATTTTCAAGGAGTGTTTACGCAAAACTTGTGACGTATGTCAAGCATTTGCTCTAAAGTCTACTAGAACACCTCCGTTAAGACCAATTCCAGTGTTAGGCCCATTTGAGAATGAGGTATTGACTTTGTAAGTCCTCTTAATAAGAGGACTTACAAAGTCCTCTTATTAAGAGGACTTCGAGGCAATAGATACATTGTAGTCGCCATTGATTTTTGTACCAAGTGGGTAGAGGCTAGATCTTTAAAAGACACTAATGAAACGGAAGTGGGTAGATTTCTATGAAAGAGGATCGTCACAAGATGTTGGATGTCCGTTAGGGTTGGTCTCAGATGGAGGAGGAGAGTTTACAAGGAGCATGACTACTGCTATGTTGCAACACTTTCATACAAACCAAATGTTAATGGTTTTGCGGAGAAGACCAATCTTACACTTTGTATGATGCTCGTCTAGATGATGGTGTTGAGACTGCGAAACATACTTGGGATAAGAGGCTACATGCCATCTTATGGGAGTATCAGGCGACAACAAAAGATTTCTACTGGGTATTCTCCATTTCGACTTGTTTATGGAGTGGAGTCCAAGTTGCCGATCCAATTCGAATTGGATACTTTTCAAACTATGCAATGAAAGTGAAAAGGTCGAGGAGAGAAGACGTCGTCAAATCAAGGAGAGAACAACTCATGGAGTTGGAAGAGACACGAGCGATAGCAATGATCCGGATGGAACGAACTCAGGCGTATCAAAGAAAGAGTTACGACAAATGATTGAACAAGAGGGAGATAAAACCTTTACAAATCGGAGATTGATAATGTTGTATGATGCTATCAGGTTCAAGAGGACAAGGAAGAAATTTCTTCCTAGATATTTTGGTCCTTTTGTTGTAGATAAGGTGTGGAGCAACTTCACATATGACCTTCAGGAGCCGAGAGGAAGGAGATTTGATCGTTTCAACCATGACAAGTTGAAGTTGTTTCATAGACGAAAGTTCTCTCTTCACTCCGAGGACGAAGCGGAAATTTAGTCCGGGGGTAAAATGTAACGACTTATGTTACACATAGGAAGTTTGTCTATGAGTAAAGTGTTTAGTTATAGCTAAGTGTGGAGAATGTTTATTTGCTGCTCAAGTATTTTAAGGAGATATCAAGTTAGTCATGACCAGCTAAAGTTAGTTATGGTTTAACTTAGCTGTACTTTTGAGCAAAATTCAGATATTTCCTAGAGAATGAACACTATTATCTTGTCATCTTGTCTAAAAGATAGAAAGGAGGTGGAAAATATTCCTTATTTCATTTTTGACTTGATATTAGTATTAGATTAAAGTTGTGGACTTTATGGGCATTAAAAACAAGAAGAGATTCCACATGTTTCTTTTTTAATGGGTCCTAGTGTAGGGGGAGGGTGGAAATTTGAGATTCTTTGAAAATATTCCAAAATCCTTCTAGAAGTTGTTGACTTTGAAGGAATAAGTTCATGTAAAAAGATAAAACGTCCATGTCATTAATGCTTTTATCTTAAGTAATATCTTAGTAAAACTCGGTAAAAATAGTTACGACTGAGTTACTGAGACTAGCAGACAAACGTGTGAAATTGTTCAAAAGACGCGGAGGATCAGTAGAGTTATTCAACTTTCCGGAGTCAGAGCAGAGGATAACAAGAGACTAAGACGTACCGACTACTGAAGAGGTTGAGGCAGAGGAGAGTGATGATGATGAAGAACAAACAGAAGAATGAAGAAGTTGACACATGCCGGAGGATGTGCAGGTTTGGAGAGTGTGGATGTCGTGATGTGAATCATTTCACATAGTAAATAATTCACCTCTTTGTCAGGAGTTAGCCTCTCTGAGTGAAGTTAGAACTTTAGAGAAGTCTATTCTGGAGGGTGTTATATATTTTGAGTCCTAGTAGGTTATTTATCATGTTCATAGAGTTTAAAGCTCATGGGTTGTACTTACTTTCTTTTACTTTTTTTTACTTATGCCCATTTATACTTTCTAGTTTGTTTAGTTATCCTTCAGGGTTACGTATGATTCTACATGTCTTCACAAGTAGTTTAAGATTTACGCTGGCACTTTAGGGGCTTGACGTGGTAATCTATGTGCGAAATTAAGTTACCACGTGGATTGAGGCACAAAAGGACAGAGAAGTGGAGCTATGAACTCCCATTGGTTCATTTTTGTCTTTTGTGAAACTCTAAATTTAAAAGCAGAGGTCTTAAGTGGAGTTCGAGCTTTTGATAAAGACATTGCAAAATTTGAGAAGATAGGAAGATAGAGCTTGTCATGCCAGTCACTGTCAGTGAAAGTTTTGATCGATTCGGAGCAATAAAGAAGGAGTTATGTCAATACGAAGTTTGATTGGATTGGAGTTGCAACACAATTCATGATTTTGGGGTTTTTGGTGTCAATTGCAGCAGAATTGAGATATTTGCTTCAAACCTTTGTGGTTATGTTCATTGTCAGCAGGGTTACGATTGTCCAAAAATTTTCATGTCATTTGGGTGAATGAGTAATTCAAGGCGACCGTTGAAGCAGAGAGGGTCTGAAAAGCTCTCAATCTAGAGCAACAATTTCAGAGTCCAAGATCTGGAGAACTGTGTACAATCAGGAGGTCAAATTTCACAAGGATGTTCATCATGCTGTAGACTCCATATCCTGTAAGAATCATCAAAAGTTATCGAGCCAATTCTCTTTCTAGGTCAAAGTAGCTATCTGGGTACCAGAAATTATCATAATTTCTTTACTCAGAATGTTTTCGTCCATATCTCAATGCTCAGATTTGATCTCAAGCTGAACGTTCGCATGTGTGTTGAGTAGAGCCTCTTTTACATGTAGGAGAAGTTAAGAAGTCTAAGCCATCACATATTTCTCATTTTTGAGTGTTAAAGTTCGTCATTAGATCTTATTACTGCTAGTTAGTCTTGATTTTCACTTTCTGAACATATCAGAGGAGCCAATAGATCTACGTGAGTGTTTTATAGTGCCACCTTATAACTTGAAGCTTACCCCTTGAGTAAGCTACCATAGCTAGAAGCCAATGCTTCCCTGAGTAGACGTATCACAATCTTCACGATCATATCATAACCAGAAGGTTCCGCCCTTCTCAAGAAAACTCTCATCTCGACACCGCTCGGTTTGCTCTTAAACTAATTTCGCGGTTTCATTCTCTATGTTTCACTCTTCGGTTGTCGTAGACACTGCTCCTATCGCCGCTCTCGCTAACAATGTGTGCTAAACTGACAATTCGGTTCTCGGTTCTCTGTCTTTGTGTCGAAATTCTGCTTTTTTCTATTTATCTATATCGATTCTTTCGGAGTTGTGCCTGCCGTTCTTCTGACGCAGCAGAGGTGGGCAATCCGAGAGACCGAGAGGAGAAGTAAACCGCGCTACCGTGCATCTTGCTTCCACTCTCGCTATTTCACAGTCTCGTTCTCTTTTTTGACGGCAATCAAGACTCACGAAATAGCAAGACGTAATAGCAAAGGGTGAATTTGGCATACGTCACCATGCTAACACTACTGCGACAGGAAGGCGACTCTGTGTCCATACTTCGACTTATGAACTACCCCATTTAGGTACTTCACTTCTTGCCTCGGCGGGACACATATTTTTATTCTCGCTTGAGAATTGATACGCAAACCTTCTATCTTGCATTACTCCTTGTTGTACGTGTTGTCCTCCTTTCGATACCGCTTCCACTCTATGATGAGATGATTACTCTTCGGCGGGATCATGTCCTCAGATGATGATCTATTGCTGCTTGCCATAGACTCCCTAGAGGGCGTGGAGATAGCGAGAAGACATTTCAGACGGAACAAGCGATTCGAGTCCCTTACTCGCCGTCCAACAGAACTGCTTACTGAAAACTCAACTTATTCTGATACTGCTCCGAGGTTCTCATTCTACTCTAGTCCTGTGATTAGTTTCGATGACAGTGCTGCAGCTGACCCATTGTTACATTTACCAACGTGCAATAATCTACAAGTACCGTCAACTTCCTCCTCAAGTTCGATTATGTCAAGGTAGCCAAAACCTATTATTCTTGTCCTTTGCACGTCGTGCCTGTCTCTAAGTTTGGCTGACCCATACATCTTCTTTTATTATTCGGAAGACGAAGTTTCGATGTACTTGCAGGACATGCGCTTTCCATGTTTAGTTACTCAGACTTTTTTATCCGCGAAGATGATAACAAATGTTCGACTATGTAGTCCGTTTACAAACTTATTAATCTACCCCGCATCTGTACTCAGCTTTACCCATCCACATACCGATTCATTTGCTGGCACCACAGGGAGTTGGATCGACAATATGTCTATACGGAGACAAGCAAGAGCAAGGACACCGACACTAGAGTTGTATGTGACGGTGAGTCGGACCGGAAGTGATCTTGAGCTTTCTCTCTTCTCGCTCCTTTCTACTTTCTTGCACAAACACTGTCAAGGATGTTTCCTATTGAACGAGGGGGTAGTCTCCTGCATTTGCATTTCCAAGGCGTTATATCCATCCATGGGAAATTTTGTCTCGAGGTGAAAAAAAAACTATTGCAGGCACTTGGATGAGACCAACATCGTTTGATTGACGCCGAGATCTGTGTGAAGCAACTCTCGAACAAAAGGTTGCACACATTTGTGAGCATGGTCAAGTACTGTTTAAAGGACAGAAAACTGCAGCATCATCATACCGTGATGAAGAACATCACTTAGAGTATGGTGGCCGACTGTAAGGAGTTGTTTATGAGGAGCTGCAGATACAAAAAACCGTGTTGAGCTGACTTACATGAATATTTTACCCAGAGCACCCCAATTCAACAGGTGCAAAAGCTCACACCCGCTGTCCAACATTTTGTCCCGCTGTCTCCATCAGATGTCGTTTTCAGAGAAGTACTCAGCTTCACCTAGATGGATCATGCAGGCAGGTATACAGAAGAAACGATCTGACTCCTTATGGAAGTCTTTCATCAGACCCGAACAGATCAGAGCGGAAGACATCAATAACATTTTTTTCATTTTGATAATAGACGATGTCCACATTTCAGCCGCAAGTACTTCAAAGCGCAGACAAACGAGGAAGAGGAAGCAGCCGTCACTGAGCAGCGGACAAGCGAGGAACAGGAAGTGACCGACATGCAGCAGACAACCCTCCCAGGCGGAGAACCTATTGACTCTGCCAGAGTTCGTCCCTCTCGCCAATGTCCCCTTCAGGTGTGGCAGGAATCACCCCATCGAAGTGGAGTAGTAGCGTCACCGGCATCTGCAGTCATCACTTTTTCTTTTTCTCATCTGCACTGATCTTTTTTTCACTGCCACAAACAGGGTAAGGAGCACTGTACATCCTGTCCTTTCCACAGCATATACATGTACAAGCTTGATTTAGCACTGAATAAATAGCAGAATGCTTCATTACAGGACTGTGCAGTGTACTGTACGGTGCTTGGCAGCAGTAGCATAACACTGTGCGGTCTACTCACTGTACTAACGAGCACGATTTTATTGAACTGCTCGAGAATAAAAGTTTTTTTTCATCATCTATAAGCTTTGTTCGCAAGTATTTAACACTTCCGCAAACGGATAATTCCCAGCTTCCGAGCTAAAGCACTCCATGCTGTCATTTCGGTACTCTCGAAGCACAGTAACGCAAAAACTTTTTGCAGCTCACAGTAAATTAAACATCAAAGTGGAAAATAATGAGTAGGTGAATATGCAAGGAAGATGACCAAGCCACTGGGAAGAGGGTGAATAATATGCATGCATACTGTTTGGGTAGGGTAGACTGTACATAATTGTCTGTGACAGGATCACGGCATGGGAGAATTTGGATCACACAAGAGCACTCGGAGAAATGAATAAAAGAGAAACGAGAAAGTCTTCAACCGTAATCTGCCATATCATCTCTGAGGAAGATATTAGCCGGCAAGGTGTCACGATGACGTGCAATGTGGAACAAGTGAGATTGAGGTTTGACAGACAAAGAGACTTTTGACTGGGAACGGAACATCCATCAGAATAGGTCGGCTGCGCCAGTGAATATGCTTCGGCTTCGAGGCATCGTTGGCTGTCCAGGAGGAATATCAGTGTCAGAATACTATATGATAGGTCTTCCACGCTAGAGACTGTATTGACGCGTCATGTGGGCATTGACCTAAACCTGAAGTCAATGGCTCGACTTCTTTTCTTCCTCAGACTTGACTCTGGTCTAGTCAAGACCACCCCGGCCAGGTAACACAGGAAGTTGTGCCGCTGCAATGGCCAGTAATTACACGCGGACATCAACTCTTCCCCGCCTGTTGGCCAAATGATACACGCATTCTGTACGAGAAGATCGCTGAACTGAAACCGAACCGTTCACTGTTACAGTGAGAGAGTGGAATGGCGTGAAGATGTGTCTGATAAGTCGTCACACCTATTTTACCCTCGGTGTTCTTCCCTCCGGGGCGTTAGTTGCTTTGCCCTTCGGGTCCTTCTTTCCCTTGTAAGGCTTGATGGGGTCTTTCGATCCGTTGGCTATTCATTGCGTCGCGCGTCCAAGTTTTACCCTCACAGTCAAAGTAGCAAGTTAGAGGGAAGGTCGGCGATCGTGCTCTTCAAGATCGAACTTTTCAGAAAGTTGATCATAAAAAGAAGTCAACCGTCGCATGGCAGTCAAAATAGAAGCTTGCCGTACTCCCCCGCTGGACAGAGCGACGGAGTGGATGAAAGAAGGTGTGCAATCTAGCTTTCCCCTCCGTCTTAATAGTCGCGGGGGCATGTTTGGGGTCAGTGATGTACTCTTTTGATCATGAAACGATTGAGGACAGATCTTCCCATGAAACATTCAAGACTCCGAGAGTCCGCTAACTGTTGAGCTCCTTCCCATGCCGACTGTTAGCCGAAAGATGAATACTGCATAGCACCCGCCGCCGGGCTGTGGATCGCCAGTCTCAGATCGACCAACCAGCGCCAATGACCTATCCGTCTGCTGACACTGGATGGGTCTGTCTCCATCAAGATCCTCCGCTCCCAGTTTGATCTGCAGCTGATGACCGGTGAGTGTATGTATCATGCTGCAGATGAAGTTGTGCTTCACATTCTGTATTTTGACTGGTGAATTTCCTGCAGTTTACTGCTGCGCTCGTGCCTCATGATCACGCTTAGAATTGGTTCCAGGTTCAGTTCAGATTTCCAAAGTGATTTAGAGTAGTTTCGTCTTTTAGACAGTGCTCTACAGAGAGCTTTTGCAATCGCGGTTCCCAGGAGAGCAATTGGAGTAGGGATGCTACTTCAAGTGCGCGGTCCACAGTGATATTTTAGGGGCAATAGGCGACCTTAGAGCTACTGATAGCGGGTGCAGACATGCGACTGTGGCGAAGCTGAATTTTAACATCTGAAGTACGGTAGTATGGTGATACAGGTTGACTTCTACTGACTAAATTTTGTTGATACGTTCATTGCATTAAATGGAGCGTAGACACGATGGTAATTACAATTCTAACCTGCGCCCCCACTACCGGTGCAGCAAATTCCCTGCTAAAGTGATGCTGGAAGTAATTCTGTCAAGTCGTTTGAGTATATTCTTAGTCAACAACATTAACTTGCTCCACGCATAGCTATAGGTAGAGACCAACTGGATATGTGCCTTTAGTTGAGTCACTCTCTGAGATATGACAAGCACTAACGGTAGCTTAATTACTCAGATTGCGTATAACGGGACAAGCAGCATACCTTGATCATTAATATATATATAGCAGGAATTGAGCAGCTGATAATCCTTGCTGCAATTGCAAGTTCGCTCCCCTGCCGTTGCAATTGGTCGTAATCTCAGTAACTGGTCCCCGTGAGTATTCAGTACATCAATTATTCAAAATTGCGTGTTACATGATCGGAAGTGGAGAAGGAAGGATCCGATGCACATAAAATGTGAAGGTCCAAACCATACCATGCCACTAGGTATATTTAAACCTGATATTCCACTTCTTTTGGACTGTGATGTGACAGGTTTTGAAGCCACAATAGAAACCTTCTCAAATGCCGACAGGAGAAGCAAATTTGTTTGGGCTCCATCAATTTGACAACAAAGACAGCTTCTTTTCCGACCAACCAGTATTATCCCAGGTGAGCAACAGATTCCTCCTCGAGCTCCTCCTTGAAACATGAAACTACTTTATCTGAAAGGGTTTCGCAGTATCTACTGGGAAATCAGTTTCTCGCTCGTAAAGATCAAATCTTAATCTCAGCTGTCAGTTGAAGTTCAGTATGCTGAATTCAGGCGCAACAGCATCCTAGATGTCAACGAGCTTAACGGTGCACTGAAACATTACCGAAATCCGAAGTCATGAAAAGTTGTTTGACGCACTAGCTAGGTTTGTCATTTCAGGAGAAAGTTCCTCGCAGCTTTCTCGAAGTTGAGGAAATTCAGTCGATATCCGACCTACAAGTACGTACAAATGTACTTAGTCGAGAAACATGTACACGAGAAACACTCATGACAATTTCGAACCACAGCTGTGTAGCTACAGTCTCATCTCGTAATGCCGAATCACTTGTCAGTAGGTAAGCACGTACGACCGGATGTTGAAGATAAGGCTAGCAAGAAGTTAGAGGCCAATGCATGCGTCGACACACATAAGATGGAACCAGCCTGAAACTTTCTGTAGCCGTGCCAACTGCAACTCTGCTAATAAACATGTGTGTTGTCTCCTGAGGGTTGTTCAGTCCTATACATATATGTATATATACCACGTAGGTCTCTATCATGCCACTTCTGCTGCTCTTTGGGCACTTTTGAGCTTCTAGATCTGCATCAGTCAGTTGATGTCGATATGGTGTCGCTGTCCGCGTGCTGCCATGCCAGGGTGTCGGTTATGCTGTCGTTATTGGCTACGGGGCATTCTTCGTCGTACTCACAGGGATTCTGTCTTTCCTGGACCGACGCTATGGTGGTACGAAGAACACCTCTGAAGAATTCAATACAGCTGGTCGGTCCATCAAGACAGGCCTTCTAGCCGTGGATGTCGTAAGCCGCTGGACATGGTAGGTATCCATATGCTTGGAATAAAGTTCACCTCTTTTCTCACGCGATTTTAAGTCATTTATAACGTAAAGAACCAATTGATTCTATCAATGTTCCTTCTGCTGCTAGTTCCCCTGGAAAGATGACGAACTACGAAGGTATCAGGACACAGCGAGCTAGCTATAGGGGTCCACGTACAAATTGAATACTTGGCTCGATATATTCCATTCCATTCCGTTCCAATACCAGACCGCTCTTTGACGAGCTTCAGCTGGAATCACCTCAGATTCTAGCCACGATAAATTTGAAGAGGAAGTCCGACTCAGTCAATTTTACTTGCAGTTCGTTTGGTTCCCTTTCATGTCAATGTTCATTCCTTACAGAAGCTTACAGGACGCAAGGGTAGCCTTGTCTGGCATGGGGCTTGTGTCGATTTCCATTCAGTATGCCTTGAAAGGCTCCAATCTGACACAGTACTAATAACCTACTCCAACCAATGGAACTAATTTCACCATGAGGGTTCATTTGGTGCAGGGTGCAGACGTTGACGGTTGCTGTGAATGAGGCCTACTCTTACGGAATCAGTGGTCCTTTCTGGTAGGTGAGCGAGTAATTACTGCTAAACGTACAATCCACTAAAGTTCAAGTACTACTGCTCCTATGCATTTTGGCATTGCATTAGCTACGTTACCTTACGACCCGAAGTACTTGATAACTGGCGATTGATCCAGAACCTGCGTGTAGGCCACAGGGTATAATCTTAATTCTTGCTTCGTCATTGTAATAAGGATTTCCTCCAGAATGATGCTTGTGGATATCCTGACGAACATCTTGATTTTGTGCATCGTAGGTTTGCCAGCGCAGCAGCTATACAGGTCATCGTCTACGCAATTATAGCTCTGGAAGTCAAGCGCAAGGCTCCTAAGGCTCATACATTGACCGAATTGATACGACTCCGATGGGGGCATTCCGCTGGCCTCGTAACGCTCTCTCTCTCTCTCTCTCTCTGTCTCTGTCTGTGGATGGGCGTATTGGTTCAGCAGTAGATTGATATAGTTGGATGACATGTCTAGTTGCTAACGATGTCTTGATGAACGGACTGCCAGGTGTTCTTGTACTTCAGTTACCTGAACAATATATTGATTTGTACACTTCTGTTCGTTGGAGCGGGAACTATAATAAGTGCAGTTACAGGTTCGCTATATACACGATCATGAACCTGTTCTGGAAATTTGAAGTCTTGAAAGTGGCGTTTCGTTTCTAGCCTCCTGCATTCGCTGATCCGCCTCTTCGAAATTAATACCGTTCATTTGTAAACTATTGGGACCAATCACTGTCACTATAGGGATGAATCTATACGCAGCACTGTTCTTCCTGCCACTCGGAGTCATAATCTACACTTTTGGTGGCGGTCTGAAGGCGACCTTCACTGCTTCATACCTTCACACCATAGTCATCTTCGTGACCGTCAATATTCTATTCTTCGTGGTAAGATCCTGTCCCACCGTCAGAAGTTCTGTTGGTACTATGCACAACTGCAATTACGAACGTAAGGTAACGGACGTGGTAATTTCAATCGAGAAATTGAAAATAATTCGCTTAGGTATGTAGGACCAGGATGTCTATTTCTGAAACCGTGCTGGGTGACAGATCTACGCAAGCAACAATAATCCCATAGGGACCATAGCCGACGTGTACGATAACCTGAAAGTCTTGGCGGAAGCCGTTCCTGTCAAAGGTGCGTACACGTGTGTTTTTATCTGTATCGAGCGCTAACACAATGCGTGATGATTCCCTTATAATGTTGAATTGCGAACGTGAACATGATGGTCGAGCGACAATTTGCCAGATAACAAAGGAGGGAGCTACCTGACGATGTACAGCTACGGGGGTTTACAGTTCGGGATATTCTCGTTAGGATCTGTCGGTACACTGTTTGCAGACCAAGGTTACTGGCAGGGTGCAATCGCTGCGACTCCTCGCTCTGCGTACCGGGGTTACATTTTGGGCGGACTCCTGTGGTTTCCTGTTCCATTTGCCTTCTCCACAGCTCTCGGTCTCGGAGTTCTTGCAGCGGATCTGCCCATCAGCAAGAACGAGTACGGTGCAGGCCTCATCTGTGTGGCTGCTGCACAATTCTTCATGGGAACAGGTGAAGTAGCATGCAGACTGCAGCAGCCCCTTGCACCTTAAGCTTCCACTCCACGTGCAGTACTAGTCGGTTAAGCCCGTCCGGAGAACTTCTGTTACTCATATGTGGTTTATCTCATGATCAGTTCACTCCTGGACTGCTTTTGTGCAGCTGGCGTGGTCCTCATCTTAACGGTGGTTTTTATGGCTGTCACATCATGTGGATCTGGCGAGTTCATTGCCATGAGCTCCATCTTCACCTATGACATCTACAAGGTCCAAGAACTTCCCTAGCCGTGCAACTTCATTCAGAATGTCAGCCGATGTACAGTCAGAAAACGATTGTAGGTCATGCTTACAAGGTACATTTCATATCATGCATGGCTGACAATTGGCGCACAGACCTACATTCGTCCGAAGGCAACGAACGAGGAGATGTTGACGGTCTCGCGCGCTTCTGTCTGTGCTATTGGGTTGCTGATGAGTGGTTTTTCATGCTTATGTATAAAGGTACCCTCCTAGCTAATGCCATAACCCATTCTCAAGCTTTAAGCGTCTGCATCCGGATCCTGAGTATGCACTGCTGAGTATGTCCGTTCCTGCAGGCATCCACCAAGGAAATAAGCCAGTGCCAGTGCACGTACATGATAACATTTTCTTATGTACCTGGAGGGTATACGTAGAACTTGACTCGAATTCATAAGCTGATGACCAACGCGGAGCATTCGTTGTACGGGTGATTGACTCATATCGATATAGACCAAGCTAGAGTGACGGTGACATTAAAGTAAAACATGAGACATTGCCGTGCAGGTGGGTATCGATGTGAACTTCATCTTCTTCGTCGGTGGCATCCTCGTGTCATCCGTTAGTGCTCCGATCATCTCCACGGTCGTGTGGAAAGCTGTGCCCGCCGGTGCGGTAATAGCGAGTGCTTTAGGTGGCCAAATCTGCGCTGTCATCGTTTGGTTGTGTCATACCTGGGTAAGTCAATCAACCGATCTCTCTACTCCTGAGAAGAATAGTTGCCGATGACCAGGCTAAATTACTCTTACAATGATACTTATTGTAACGAGGAATCAAAGTCTAACCTGTTGAGTCAAACCTTCTATCTGATCATGAGTTCTCATTTCGTTCGAATTTCTGTTGAGTGAAGTACTGTCAGTAAAGTGGACATTCTGAGCTGACTGATGTAACAATTTACATTAATATGTGAATATTCGGACTCCACTTGGCTCAGAGGGAAACCGATCTGCGAGAACAGTGATACTTTTGTGAGGATTCGGAGACGAGTTTGTGTATTCGACTTTCTCAGCATACCGGAGAGAACTACTGACCAGACACTTCACTATCTTAAAGACGGGTTAACGAGCAGTTAGATAGATGTTTAGAGGGTAGATCCCTCTTCGGATCGATCTGCTAGCACTGCTGATAAATACTGGGAGGCAACTGACTCTTATTATCGGTCTAAATTACTGATGCTTCAATCATGATCATGCAGCTCACGTACGAAAGACTTACAGCTAAAGACACCCTCCAGCGCATTGGGCCGACTCTGTCCGGAACTTATACCGGGATTGGAACTTCAATCATCATTTTGGTAGTCTGGACGTTAATTGCACCTGCCAGTGAGGACTATACGGAAAAGTGAGTTGAACCTCTACCTTGTCTGGAACTGCAAGGACGATGCAACCTGTTTGTCACTGCTCAGAAGTCATGGTGCTCTCTGGACTTATGCAACGAAGTTGAGAATTTGCTGTGTTAAAAAATGGGAGTACTGATCTGTTCCAGGTTCCAGGAAATTGAGCTGATGGATGGACTAGTGATCACGGACGTCCCAGCCAAGGAAGATGAAATGCACCCCTGGTACAATAAATACACCTATTTGGCGGTCGGTATATCTGTGGTGCTCGTCGTCGCCTGGCCTCTTCTGACACTGCCAGCCGACGATTTCTCCCCGGTATGTCTCTTATCGTATGTTACTATCATCCAGATAGCCGAATTCAAATGAATGCTGGACCACGAACACTGTTGCTCTGACCAGCTGCTGTTTCTAAACTCCGGCAACGCGGTTGGTGAAGACATCAATCAAAGCACGGTAATGACCATTAGAACTAAAAGAACTGCGGAAGATAAATCGATGCCATTCCATTTCTGACCTCGTCTGATATTATGTGCTTCAGACGAAGTAAAGCAGCTTGTCCTTACCTTCTCCTCTCAAAGTACTAGTAAAACTTAGTGCTAACTCAGGAACAGAAGGACGATACTAACAGGAGTGAAATGATTACTTACTCTCTCCCTCTCTCCTCTGTTTGCAGGGCTACTTCACCTTTTGGGTGATTTTGGCCGGGATTTGGAGCATACTTGCTACTGTCGTGGCAATTGGTCTACCGATTGTGGAAGCAAGACTCACCTTACTCGGGATAATCCGAAACATGCTGGGTCTCCAGGTAGGAACATCTGCAGAGAAAGCGTTGAAACCTATCGATCAAGGCCAGGAGTATGACAAGAGTCAAACATCTGAGCGATGAAAAAAAATTTGCCAAAAGAAGGCCACTCGTACATCTAAGAATTAACACCTTCTAGAATCAGTTCAACACTGGAGCTTCAGTATCAGCATTTCGGCCCATTTTGCCATATGCCACTTGCACACAAAACACCAGCACCAGTGCTGCACTGGGAGGACTTCCTCGTCAAGAATCAACTAGAATAAAGCTCATATCTTTTAAAAGAAAGAAGCAAGGCAATAACTCTCTCAACAGTTGGTAACCCAGAGACTGTACACGTGACTCCTTATCTCCCTGACTGTGAAGCAACCTGTGAGTTTCATGGCCCATTCACATTGGATTTTGGGCTCACTATACAGTGAAAATATATCTTGTCGTTTCTGGAACTACAATGATTGCAAATTTCAACCTTGACCCTAGAGTCGCAGTCATGGTTTTCATGAGTCTTATCCTTCTTAAGGATCTTACAACGCAGTGACTATTAAAACTCTCCCTTCAGTTTTTATCAACTCACTGTAACTAAGTATTCTACGGTAAGGACATCTGATGTTCGTTCTACAGATAGATTTGTATTTTGAATTGTGGTTCGATAATGGTTCAACGTAGAAAATCATAAGAGATTAGATGTCCAAAGAGATTGCAAAAGCAGTTTAAATATCAGCGGAAGTTTGGATTTCGCCTTACCAGTATTCTTTTTAAACTATTTATTATTACTAACAATATGATTTAAGAAATATCAAAGAAAAACACTGGATTCAGATCTTAAAGAAGATTCAATCTGTTTGTGGACGGTTGCTTGAACACTTACAATTTAATAAAGGATAACAGAAGCCTTAGAAAATGTTACAAGGAAAAAAGTGATCTTCAGAATCTAGATCATATTCTTGGCTATATTTTGATCTTCTGCACGATTTATCTCTCTCTGAGTCCTGGGTGTATCGGATCTAAGATCTGCAAACTTTCTCACAGTGGGGAATGATTTGTCAAGAGGTCAACTTGATCAAATAATATTGCTACAGTTGACAAACATTGCAGTACGTGCATGTACTCAAGTGAAAAGTGTAGTGGGGCTACAGTAATCCAGAAGATATTGCTATGGAGCAAGTCTCATTCCAGTAATGGTCCATTGTCATTTCTAGGGTCAATTCTTTATGATAAGAAGTATGACAAAACTTAAAATGAAATGAATTAAAGCAGGTTGTTACTCGAAGGGTACGTAGCTACGCAAATTGATAGTCAGAAATTGACAATCAAAATTATATCATAATGCTCTAAGTACAATATTTGTATTTTTCTTCTAGTGAGAACCCATCTGTATTAAACCACCCCTCGGGGTATAAATAGTTTAGAGTGCCCGCGTGGCACTTTTTGAAGTGCTAGTAGCGAGCGGAGAGAACGGCGAGCGGCGAGAGGTAAGAGGCAAGCCGGGCAAGAGGCAAGACGCGAGCAGAGCGAGCGGCAAGAACGGGAACTTGTTGTCGAGAGCCAAAGTTGACGGCCACGGTTCTGCGAGCATTTGCAATCATGAACCTGCAGAGATGAGAAACGACGTCGGTTTTCAATGCGTCAGCCTGCAGTCTCAAGATCTCGTATCGTGTAGTCTACTTGGAAGATTCTCGGCCTGATTTGCAACAAGACTGTGTCGTTTTGTGCCTTCTTTGAAATATCACGCATGCTGTTTTGAGAAGTACTTCGTTTATTGTACTTGGAGGAGTTTCAATTCGACCTGTTGCTGGACTTTTTGTCTATCGCGCATGCAGCTTTGGAGTATCTCAACATTCGCTTTCCCTGTAGTGGACTTGGAGGAGTTAGACTACTGCTCGACTGTGTCCTTTCATCTTGTGTCATTTTGCCCTTCTTTGTTCTATCGTGCATGCAGCTTTGGGAAGTATTTTCAGTCCACAGCTCAGGCTTTCTGTAACTTCAGCAGTGACTTTCTCAGTGCTTTCGTACAGAGTTCTGCTACCTTGTGAGACTGTTCCGATAGGGACCAAGGCGAGAGTAGAGTATCCTTTCCCTGGGATGTGGAGAGTTGTTTGAGAACCAGTGGATTTTTTGACCACCAAGGTACTTCGATCTCGACATCTGACGGCTGAGAAACTGACAAATTTGTTTCCTGCATATGCCCTTGCCTGTAAGCAGTTTGCACAATCATTGGGGCGAGATGCAGATCCTTTTCTGGGAGCAGCTTGTTGGACTTTCACTGAGTCAGTGTCGCGCAAGCAACGGTTCTTGGTTTATCGTCATTTAGCTTCAGCTGCTGGTTGGAAAGAACGCAGACCTTTCCCTGCCAACTTGCAGACTGCGGTTCAGGAAACATGGGAGGAAGTCGGAGAAGTACATGTAGGATATCTTCCTTAGGCCATTGCATATTTTTTTTCTTGGCAGTAGGCCTCCTCTCTCCAAGGAAGCATTGACAGTAGTTGTCAATGTTGAGGAGAGTTTGGAACTTCCGCTGCAACAGGTGCAGCTGGAGGGGTTCAACTCCCCTCGGGAGTACATGATCGTTTAGTCATGTGTTTTGTCTTTTTTCCAGTTTGACTATCGCCGTTCGCTGCTGTTGACATTTGTTGTGAAGGCTTCTGATCGTCTGCATTTGTTGTGAAGACTTTTGATCGTCTGGCGTTGTGCAGGCTTCTGATCTACTGCCGGTACCATCCGCTAGAACCTGCGGATAGACTTCGGTTTTGGAAACCTGTTGAAGAATAGGTTTCCAAAACCTGTAAACTTCAACAAGTTTTGGAACTAAAACCTGTTTACTTCATTTTCCAAAACCTGTAAACTTCAACAGGTTTTGGTTCCAAAACCTGTTCGTAAACAGGTTTTGGTTCCAAAACCTGTTCGTAAACAGGTTTATGTAACCTGTTGATTTACAGGTTTCCAAAACCTGTTCGTAAACAGGTTTTGGAACTAAAACCTGTTTAGAAAACAGGTTTAGGTAATATTTGGGTAAGGTAATATTTTGAAAAATCATCTATCTGTCAAAACTACAATAAAAAATATATGTTTACCAAAAATATATGCCTGCCAAAACAAAAAGGCATTCCTGCCAAAACCTGTAAATTTGAACAGGTTTCCAAAACCTGTACCCTAAACAGGTTTTAGAAACCTGTTGAAGAAAAGGTTTCATAAACTTGTAAACTTCAACAGGTTTTAGAAACCTGTCTAGAAAACATGTTTTAGACAGGCCAGAGGAAGATAAGGACCAGAGACAAAGTAACATTTTGAAAAATCATCTATCTGTCAAAAATCAAGCAATATTTTTTCAAATAGAGAAGAGAAATATTTATCCACATAATAGCACAATATTTTAGAAAAAATTTATGCATCTTGAAATATAATACTTTTAGGCTTTATTGTTTCAGCCATTTTCAAGAGAAAAATCATCGATTTGTAGAAACCTGAAAATGCAAAATAAACAATCATTAGCCAATGACAATAATCAAAGCTTTTGCTTTACAATAATAAGAATGATAAAAAAGATAAATCACTGCTCGCTTTGTTCATCAAATAGTAGACCCCGAAGCTCAGTCTTCCACTGGGTTGTGCGCTGCGGCAAGTAATGTCGCATTGATGGTCTGTTCCGCACATTAGTATTTTGTGGTCGTCGTTCTCTTGACATGCGTGGTTCACGCAAAATGTTCTCGTTCCAGTCCATAGCACAAGCCGCAAGACGTGCCTCATGGGACTTGTCATAGTGGATCCGTTTTGATGCGAACTTGTTTATGACTGAGTTGAACGTCTCCGAAAGATAATTCTATCTCGCACGAGTATAAAAATGCATCTTTGTAGGCATAATATGCTTGTCAAGAAATGCGACCATAGCACGATGCATTGGAAAATCTACACATGAAGTGATCATTGAGCTCAGATGCAAAACATCACAGAAAACATACACTAACTAAAATTAGAGTTGAAGTTCGACGTACCCTCGTCATAATACTTGTCGGCTTGTTGCAAGCCCGAGTCCTCTCGTGCACAACAAGGTCTATTTGTGCCAGTTTCAACTCCAAGGAATCTGCAAACTAGATGTTGACCGGCCCAGTGATCAGCCACATTCTTGATATCTCTAGACAGCAAAACAGCATCGTCGTCCTCTTGTGGATATCTCTCATCAACCAACTTTGTCCTCTTCGCATTCAGTTGACAACAAGTGTATATCCATCCTTTTAACTTGTCAGCTAGACCGTGCATGCTGACCTCCGGGAACATGTAACGTCGAGATCCGATAGAGGTACTCGAGATCATCTCGTGCATCACTGCCACTCGCTGAAGTAGTGTTGGCTTGTTCCCTGTAACTAATGCACCTTGAGCCCGAAGCCATCCCACCAACTGGATCTTTGTAAGAAGCTCCAAGTCCGCTGGAACTTCACAATCTTCTACACCACCCGGCGCTCGTTTCTTCTTCACCACGTCTACCAAAAACTTCTTGATGATATTCTTGCACTTGTGCCATAAGTCTTTTTGAGATACAATCCCGTATCTCACCAAGATAGCATTTACTGAAGCCTTGTCATCATGAATGACCTCGTCAGGAGTGATCCCTCGTGCAATCAACCGTTGAATCCTCGTCTCGAAAGCTTTGTCCTCGATCAGCCAAGCATTTTTATCTGTCTCCACTCGCGTCATGTTGACCAACTCGATACAACGTCCATCGTGCTTGTCAATGAATGCGCATGTTCCATTGTATCCATTACGAGACGAGTCGTATCGTAAATCAGCCATTATCACAAAATTTCCTACAACAAATACGGACATGTAAGTGTTCACATACACACCACATCACGAAGACAACGAAACTCACAAGCACTCACCTTGTATCGATGTCTCATCGGCATTGGAGAAGTGCTTGGACATCACTTGGGACTGAACCTCTTCTTTCTCGACCGCCCACCTCTCCAATGCTGCTTGGATCCACCCAACTCGTCTATCGACACCGGTAGACGAGTTGGGTGTAGACTAAATAACTAGTGTAGACCAACAGAAAATGTAAAAAACATAAGAAAAATAAAAAGAATCAACAACCAAAAAACACACAGCAAATTTCAAACTAGATCATAACTAAGATGTAAGAGAACTAAAAATAATTGAAAGGGAAAACAAACTAAGGAAAAAGAAGACTAATGGAAAAATTGTAGAAGAAGAGAAGAGAAGAGGAGAGGAGAAGAAGAAAAAAAAGAAAGAGAGAAGGAAAATGAGGAAGAGGGGGTAGTATACCCCTTTCCATGGAGAGGGAAAGGAGGAAGGAGAGAGTCCTTCCTCCTCACAAGCGCGAATTGAAGAGGAAGGACTTCCTCCTCTGAAAAATTCGAATTTTACAGGGTGCCTGAAAATTTTTTCCGGCAGGCGACAAAATTCCGACAGGTGAGAAACATCTCTAGTTGAGAAGTCTTCATACTTCAGGTGTCTGTTTCAGGCAAGACTTTTCAGACAATGTTCTTCTATCCAGCTATTTGGTCGCTGTAAGAAAATATGCTCAATAGGGTCACCACTAAGATTCAAAATTTGAAATGATTGGCTCAGATTGCAGCAAAGGTCTTTTGATCTTTTCTCAGCCGTCAGATGTGCAAATTGGCTCGTCAATGACTTTAAATGAAGATCTCAAGAAGATGCTCATTTTGAGCCCTAGATGAAGATCAGACGATAATGAATGAAAATGTGCCAACAATGCGTATTTTGCTGCGAGGCCCCCTCCTTTCTTAACCTTGACTAGTCATAACTAAGAATGCTTAGAGGTGAGGGCCCCAACCTCTAAAGTAGCGGGAGGGGTGGTTTAAATGAGCGATGTGCATGAGACTGTCAAAGAACCGACATTAGCCAAGTGCCTCTATCCATTTGTTGCTCTATTTCACTTCGAAACTGAAGTTCTAAAACTCAAGTATGGAAATAACAACTCTAACGTTTTACATCTATTTCGTTTAAAAGTGATTCTTAATTACATTCTATACATTTGGATAGAGGTATCCATAGGATACCCTTCCGCATATTTTGCTGGTGTAATACTCCCGGTATCTTGGTATCATCCAGTATTTTTTTTCTAAATATTAATTTATTAGTCAATGCTTGAAAACATGGAAAGAATAAAAAATAAACCGTACATGTTGAGTTGCATGCTGCTTCAGAAAGTACAATGTCAACAAGCTAATCATTTAATGCAATCATTAAATGTGAATTTAATTTATTACCTAATCTTTTTATTATTTGACTTTTCTTTCAAAAAGTCAAATAATAAATTAAAGAAGCATGCATATTCCCCTCTGCCGAACTTGGAAGAGGGTGAATATGCATGCATACTGATTGGGTAAGGTAGACTGTACATGATTTTCTGTGACAGGTTCACGACATGGGAGAATTTGGACCACACAAGGGCACTCGGAGTAATGAAATAAAAGAGAAAAGAGAAACCACCAGAGACGATTCAGTCTGCAACCGTAATCTGCCTTATCTTAGAGGAAGATATTAGCCGGCAAGGTGTCACGATGACGTGCAGTGTGGAACAAGTGAGATTGAGGTTTTACAGACAAAGAGACTTTTGAATATCCATCAGAACAGGTCGGCTGCGCCAGTGAATATGCTTCGGCTTCGAGGCATCGTTGGCTGTCCAGAAGGAATATCAGTGTCACGATCCTACGAAGTGAGGTCTTCCGCACTAGAGACTGGATCGACGCGTCATGTGGGCATTGACCTAAACGTGAAGTCAATGGCTCGACTTGCTTTCTTCGTCAGACTTGACTCTGGTCTGGTCACGACCACCTCGGCCAGGTGACACAGGAAGTTGTGCCGCTGCAATGGCCAGTAATTACACGCGGACATCAACTCTTCCCCGCCTGCCGGCCAAATGATACACGCATTCTGTACGAGAAGATTGCTGAACTGAAACCGACCGTTCACTGTTACAGTGAGAGAGTGGAATGGCGTGAAGATGTGTCTGATAAGTCGTCACGCCAATTTTACCCTCACAGTCAAAGTAGCAGGTTAGAGGGAAGGTCGGCGATCGTGCTTTCCAAGATCGAACTTTTCAGAAAGTTGATCATAAAAAGATGTCAACCGTCGCATCGCCCTAGAAGTACAGTAGGAGATAAACTAACTACAGTAACTGCCAAAAGTTTCTTTCTAAGAAGAATACATGCATAACAAGGATATGATAGAAGCTTGCCGTACTCCCCCGCTGGACAGAGCGACGGAGTGGATGAAAGAAGGTGTGCAAGCTAGCTTTCCCCTCCGTCTTAATAGTCACGGGGGCATGTTTGGGTTCAGTGATGTACTCGTTTGATCATGAAACGATTGAGGACAGATCTTCCCATGAAACATTCAAGACTCCGAGAGTCCGCTAACTGTTGAGCCCCTTCATTTGCCGACTGTTAGCCGAAGGATGTATACTGCATAGCACGCGCGGCCGGGCTGTGGATCGCCAGTCTCAGATCGACCAACCAGCGCCAATGACCTATCCGTCTGCTGACACTGGATGGGGTCTGTCTCCAAAAAGATCCGTTCCGTTCTCAGTTTGACTGGAACATTTCTCTCCATCTCCAGCTGATGATCGGTGAGTGTACGTATTATGCTGCAGATGAAGTTGTGCTTCACATTCTGTATATTTTGACTGGTGAATTTCCTGCAGTTTACTGCTGCACTCGTGCCTCATGATCACGCTTGGAACCGGTTCCAGGTTCAGTTCGGATATCCAAAGTTAGAGTAGCTTCGGCCATCGCATGCAGCTGAGACATGCCAGTAGTTTCTGGCCTTCCCGGCCGGACACAGCATTTCATTGTAGATTCTGAAAGAAAAAGGTGTGGCCGAGGGTACGAAAAAGGAATAGTTTCTTTTGCGTTGGCTCTGAAAAGCTAGAATGATAACAGGTGCAGACATTCTCGGCTTTTCAGGAAATGCGGGAACAGAAAACAGGTCCAGACATGCTCGCGTTTTCAAGCTCTCAATTCCCCCACTAATGGCTCATGTTATCAAACGACGGAGGTGAGGCTTTGAATTAACGCGCCATAAAAGAAAGTCTCTCTCTAGCTTATATGCCAGGTGGTAAGTAAAGTAACCCACTGCTGCAGAAAAACTTGGAAGGTTACCTCAGTCGATCCCTCTCCAGCAATTTTTTTGGCAACTACCGTCGAGCTTTTTAGGATAATTTGTAGAACTCACACTGCGTAGGCTCCCCTCTCACGGGAAACTGGGTCCGGAGGGACCCTTACTGGTTTGGGAGCTCAGTGCAACAGTTACTTTCATAAAACTAAACTGAGTCGTCTTGATCCATTGTCGTCGTTCAGTAAGTGAGATCTTAATATTCAAAGCGAAGATTGTGATGCCTGCAGACTTAGCAGCGAGATAACCAGCTTTGAATGCTACTTCTGGTTGGCTCCCTGGACTGCGACGCTATGCAGCGACATACTGCTATTGATTCGCTATTCAGCGTCGAATAAAATCTAGATGATTGTTCGTCCGACGCTACCTTTGAACTGCAAGTTTCTAGTTAAGAAGCATGCTCGTATCTTCCCGACAAATGTGACCCTGGAGCTGCCGACTGTGGCGACGCTGAATTTTAACATCTGAGATACGGTGTTACAGGTTGACTTCTACTGACTAAATTTTGTTGATACGTTCATTGATCAAATGGAGCGTAGACACGATGGTAATTACAGTTCTAAACTGCGCCCCCACTACCGGTGCAGCAAATTCCCTGCTAAAGTGATGCTGGAAGTTATTCTGTCAAGTCGTTTGAGTATATTCTTAGTCAACAATCTTAACTTGCTCCACGCATAGCTATAGGTAGAGACCAACTGGATATGTGCCTTTAGTTGAGTCACTCTCTGAGATATGACAAGCACTAACGGTAGCTTAATTACTCAGATTGCGCATACGGGACAAACAGCATACCTTGATCATTAATATATAGAGCAGGAAATGAGCAGCTAATAATCCTTGCTGCAATTGCAAGTTCCCTCCCCTGCCGTTGCAATTGGTCCCCGTAACCTCATTAACTGGTCCCCGTGAGTATCAGTATCAATTATTTTCAAATTGCGTGTTACATGATCGGAAGTGGAGAAGGAAATATCCGATGCACATAAAATGTGAAGGTCCAAACCATACCATGCCACTAGGTATATTTAAACCTGATATTCCACTTCTTTGGGACTGTGATGTGACAGGTTTTGAAGCCACAATAGAAACCTTCTCAAATGCCGACAGGAGAAGCAAATTTGTTTGGGCTTCATCAATTTGACAACAAAGACAGCTTCTTTTCCGACCAACCAGTATTATCCCAGGTGAGCAACAGATTCCTCCTCGAGCTCCTCCTTGAAACATGAAACTACTTTATCTGAAAGGGTTTCGCAGTATCTACTTGGAAATCAGTTTCTCGCTCGTAAAGATCAAATCTTAATCTCAGCTGTCAGTTGAAGTTCAGTATGTTGAATTCAGGCGCAAGAGCAACCTAGATCTCAACGAGCTTAACGGTGCACTGAAACATTACCGAAATCCGAAGTCATGAGAAGTTGTTGGACGCACTAGCTAGGTTTGTCATTTCAGGAGAAAGCTTTCTCGAAGTTGAGGAAATTCATTCGATATCCGACCTACAAGTACGTACAATTGTACTTAGAGACATGTACACGAGAAACACTCATGGCAATTTCGAACCACAGCTGTGTAGCTACAGTCTCATCTCGTAATCCCGAATCACTTGTCAGTAGGTAAGCACGTAGGACTAAGGCTAGCAAGAAGTTAGAGGCCATGCGTGCTTCGACACACATAAGATGGAACCAGCCTGAAACCTTCTGTAGCCGTGCCAACTGCAACTCTGCTAATAAACATGTGTGTTGTCTCCTGAGGGTTGTTCAGTATATATACCACGTGTGTCTCTATCATGCCAATTAGCCAATCTGCTGCTCTGTTGGGCACTGTTGAGCTTCAAGATCTGCATCAGTCAGTTGATGTCGATATGGTGTCGCTGTCCGCGTGCTGCCATGCCAGGGTGTCGGTTATGCTGTTGTTATTGGCTACGGGGCATTCTTCGTCATACTCACAGGGATTCTGTCTTTCCTGGACCAACGCTATGGTGGTACGAAGAACACCTCTGAAGAATTCAATACAGCTGGTCGGTCCATCAAGACAGGCCTTCTAGCCGTGGATGTCGTAAGCCGCTGGACATGGTAGGTATCCATATGCTTGGAATAAAGTTCACCTCTTTTCTCACGCTGGAAGGCGTATTTTAAGTCATTTATAACATAAAGAGCTAATTGATTCTATCAATGTTCCTTCTGCTGCAAGTTCCCCTGGAAAGATGACGAACTACGAGCTAGCTATAGGGGTCCGACGTACAAACTGAATACTTGGCTCGATATATTCCATTCCATTCCGTTCCGTTCCAATACCAGACCGCTCTTTGACGAGCTTCAGCTGCAATCACCTCAGATTCTAGCCACGATAAATTTGAAGAGGAAGTCCGACTCAGTCAATTTTACTTGCAGTTCGTTTGGTTCCCCTTTCATGTCAATGTTCATTCCTTACAGAAGCTTACAGGACGCAAGGGTAGCCTTGTCTGGCATGGGGCTTGTGTCGATTTCCATTCAGTATGCCTTGAAAGGCTCCAATCTGACACAGTACTAATAACCTACTCCAACCAACATACTCTAATGGAACTAATTTCACCATGAGGGTTCATTTGGTGCAGGGTGCAGACGTTGACGGTTGCTGTGAATGAGGCCTACTCTTACGGAATCAGTGGTCCTTTCTGGTAGGTGAGCGAGTAATTACTGCTAAACGTACAATCCACTAAAGTTCAAGTACTACTGCTCCTATGCATTTTGGCATTGCATTAGCTACGTTACCTTACGACCCGAAGTACTTGATAATTGGCGATTGATCCAGAACCTGCGTGTAGGCCACAGGGTATAATCTTAATTCTTGCTTCGCAAGCATTTCCTCCAGAATGATGCATGTGGATATCCTGACGAACATCTTGATTTTGTGCATCGTAGGTTTGCCAGCGCAGCAGCTATACAGGTCATCGTCTACGCAATTATAGCTTTGGAAGTCAAGCGCAAGGCTCCTAAGGCTCATACATTGATCGAATTGATACGACTCCGATGGGGGCATTCCGCTGGCCTCGTAACGCTCTCTCTCGCTCTCTCTCTCTCTCTCTCTCTCTCTCTCTCTCTCTCTCTCTCTCTCTCTCTCTCTCTCTCTCTCTCTCTCTCTCTGTGGATGGGCGTATTTGTTCAGCAGTAGATTGATATAGTTGGATGACATGTCTAGTTGCTAACGATGTCTTGATGAACGGACTGCCAGGTGTTCTTGTACTTCAGTTACCTGAACAATGTAGTGATTTGTACACTTCTGTTCGTTGGAGCGGGAACTATAATAAGTGCAGTTACAGGTTCGCTATATACACGATCATGAACCTCTTCTGGAAATTGGAAGTCTTGAAAGCATTTGAGTGGCGTTTCGTTTCTAGCCTCCTGCATTCTCTGATCCGCCTCTTTGAAATTAATACCGTTCATTTGTAAACTATTGGCACCAATCACTGTCACTATAGGGATGAATCTATACGCAGCACTGTTCTTCCTGCCACTCGGAGTCATAATCTACACTTTTGGTGGCGGTCTGAAGGCGACCTTCACTGCTTCATACCTTCACACCATAGTCATCTTCGTGACCGTCAATATTCTATTCTTCGTGGTAAGATCCTGTCCCACCGTCAGAAGTTCTGTTGGTACTGTGCACAACTGCAATAACGAACGTAAGGTAACGAACGTGAGGTAATTTCAATCGAGAAATTGAAAATAATTCGCTTAGGTATGTAGGACCAGGATGTCTAATTCTGAAACTGTGCTGGGTGACAGATCTACGCAAGCAACAATAATCCCATAGGGACCATAGCCGACGTGTACGATAACCTGAAAGTCTTGGCGGAAGCCGTTCCTGTCAAAGGTGCGTACACGTGTGTTTTTTTCTGTATCGAGCGCTAACACAATGCGTGATGATTCCCTTATAATGTTGAATTGCGAACGTGAACATGATGGTCGAGCGACAATTTGCCAGATAACAAAGGAGGGAGCTACCTGACGATGTACAGCTACGGGGGTTTACAGTTCGGGATATTCTCGTTAGGATCTGTCGGTTCACTGTTTGCAGACCAAGGTTACTGGCAGGGTGCAATTGCTGCGACTCCTCGCGCTGCGTACCGGGGTTACATTTTGGGCGGACTCCTGTGGTTTCCTGTTCCGTTTGCCTTCTCCATAGCTCTCGGTCTCGGAGCTCTTGCAGCGGATCTGCCCATCAGCAAGGACGAGTACGGTGCAGGCCTCATCTGTGTGGCTGCTGCACAATTCTTCATGGGAACAGGTGAAGTAGCATGCAGACTGCAGCAGCCCCTTGCACCTTAAGCTTCCACTGCACGTGCAGTACTAGTCGGTTCAGTCCGTCCGGAGAACTTCTGTTACTCATATGTGGCTTATCTCATGATCAGTTCACTCCTGGACTGCTTTTGTGCAGCTGGCGTGGTCCTCATCTTAACGGTGGTTTTTATGGCTGTCACATCATGTGGATCTGGCGAGTTCATTGCCATGAGCTCCATCTTCACCTACGACATCTACAAGGTCCAAGAACTTCCCTAGCCGTGCAACTTCATTCAGAATGTCAGCCGATGTACAGTCAGAAAAGGATTGTAGGTCACGCTTACAAGGTACATTTCATATCATGCTTGACTGACAATTGGCGCACAGACCTACATTCGTCCGAAGGCAACAAACGAGGAGATGTTGACGGTCTCGCGCGCTTCTGTCTGTGCCATTGGGTTGCTGATGAGTGGTTTTTCATGCTTATGTATAAAGGTACCCTCCTAGCTAATGCCATAACCCATTCTCAAGTTTTAAGCGTCTGCATCCGGATCCTGAGTATGCACTGTTGAGTATGTCCGTTCCTGCAGGCATCCACCAAGGAAATAAGCCAGTGCCTGTGCACATACATGATAACATTTTCTTATGTACTTGGAGGGTATACGTAGAACTTGACTCGAATTCATTAGCTTATGACCAACGCAGAGCATTCGTTGTACGGGTGATTGACTCATATCGATATAGACCAAGCTAGAGTGACGGTGACATTCACGTAAAACATGAGACATTGCCGTGCAGGTGGGTATCGATGTGAACTTCATCTACTTCGTCGGTGGCATCCTCGTGTCATCCGTTAGTGCTCCGATCATCTCCACGGTCGTGTGGAAAGCTGTGCCCGCCGGTGCGGTAGTAGCCAGTGCTTTAGGTGGCCAAATCTGCGCTGTCATCGTTTGGTTATGTCATACCTGGGTACGTCAATCAACCGATCTCTGTACTCCTGAGAAGAGTAGTTGCCGATGACCAGGCTAAATTACACTTACAATCATACTTGTTGTAACGAGGAATCAAAGTCGAACATGTTGAGTTAAACCTTCTATCTGATCATGACTTCTCATTTCGTTCGAATTTGTGTTGAGTGAAATACTGTCAGTAAAGTGGACATTCTGAGCTGACTGATGTAACAGTTTACATTAATATGTGAATATTCGGACTCGACTTGGCTCAGAGGAAAACCGATCTGCGAGAACGGTGATACTTTTGTGAGGATTCAGAGACGAGTTTGTGTATTCGACTTTCTCAGCATACCGGAGAGAACTACTGACCAGACACTTCACTATCTTAAAGACGGGTTAACGAGCAGTTAGATAGATGTTTAGAGGCTAGATCCCTCTTCGCATCGATCTGCTAGCACTGCTGATAAATACTGGGAGGCAACTGACTCTTATTATCTGTCTAAATTACGATGCTTCAATCATGATCATGCAGCTCACGTACGAAAGACTTACAGCTAAAGACACCCTCCAGCGCATTGGGCCGACTCTGTCCGGAATTTATACCGGGATTGGAACTTCAATCATCATTTTGGTAGTCTGGACGTTAATTGCACCTGCCGGTGAGAACTATACGGAAAAGTGAGTTGAACCCATTGAACCTTGTCTGGAACTGCAAGGACGATGCAACCTGTTTCTCACTGCTCAGAAGTCGGTTTGCTCTTAGGACTTATGCAACGAAGTTGAGAATTTGCTGTGTTAAAGAATGGGAGTACTGATCTGTTCCAGGTTCCAGGAAATTGAGCTGATGGATGGACTAGTGATCACGGACGTCCCAGCCAAGGAAGAAGAAATGCACCCCTGGTACAATAAATACACCTATTTGGCGGTCGGTATATCAGTGGTGCTCGTCGTCGCCTGGCCTCTTCTGACACTGCCAGCCGACGATTTCTCCCCGGTATGTCTCTTATCGTATGTTACTATCACCCAGATAGCCGAATTCAAATGGATGCTGGACCACGAACACTGTTGCTCTGACCAGCTGCTGTTTCTGAACTCCGGCAACGCGGTTGGTGAAGACATGAATCAAAGCAGGGTACTGACCATAAGAACTAAAAGAACTGCGGAAGATAAATCGATGCCATTCCGTTTCTGACCTCGTCTGATATTATGTGCTTCAGACGAAGTAAAGCAGCTTGTCCGTACCTTCTCCTCTCAAAGTAAAACTTAGTGGTAACTTAGGAACAGAAGGACGATACTAACAGGAGTGAAATGATTACTTACTCTCTCCCTCTCTCCTCTGTTTGCAGGGCTACTTCACCTTTTGGGTGATTTTGGCCGGGATTTGGAGCATACTTGCTACTGTCGTGGCAATTGGTCTACCGATTGTGGAAGCAAGACTCACCTTACGCGGGATAATCCGAAACATGCTGGGTCTTCAGGTAGGAAAATCTGCAGAGAAAGCGTTGAAACCTACCGATCAAAGCCAGGAGTATGACAAGAGTCAAACATCTGAGCGATGAAGAAAAATATGCCAAAAGAAGGCTACTCGTACATCTAAGAATTAACACCTTCTAGAATCAGTTCAACACTGGAGCTTCAGCATCAGCGTTTCGGCCCATTTCGGCCCATCGTGAGTAAGACTACACGTGCTCCTGGTGACCCAGAAGTCATTTATTTGCCGGTTTGCTTTCAAAGAATTGAGAAATTTAACCTTTTGTAGAACATGCTTTGGATGATTATATTTTCATTTCAATGAAATAAAGAATCAGATTAAAGCTATCCATCAGCTTTAAAAGTTATGATTCATCTCAAAACAAACTATTTAAGATGAAAATTTTGAGGTTTCTTGGAATAAAAAAGAATCTACTTTTTAAACTCAGAAAACACTATGAGGAGAAATAGAATATTTTGTTTCATACTTGTTTACTCATACTCTGGGTTTAACAGTCACAAATTACTGTACATGGCTATTAATATGATTAAGAATTAATACATTTCGTTTCTGCTCAGTTGAAAAGATTATAAGCAGTTCAATCAATTGCTTATGATTGTATCATGATCTCAAGTCATGTTATTCCGCGTTTAAAGTTAGAATATGTATAGTGTTTGCAGTGTTGCAGAAATAACAAAATATATTTTTGTTGAATAATATTGCGGTAGAGTCTAAAATTCAATATGAGTGGGTCATGAGTGTGAAACCTTTGATAGATCGTATATATGCATACAAAGTGTACATATGTATGAGGGAAGAGATATGTAGATCAACTACTAAACTCATCAACTATCACCCCTAACAAAAACAATGATAAAATCCCACTTCAGGATGTAACACAAGCTCGTCTTCGCAAGCAGAACTTATAATCAAATGAACGAGTGTTGATAAAAGAATGATGGTTTATACAAAAGGGTGAAAGAATGAAGAATCATGCCCGTGTTACACACTGAATGAGCTAAAGGACCCAGATAATCCTAATCAGCCGATCTCTTGCTGTCTCAAGAATCAGTTTGCATTTTCACTTACCTTTATTTCACTGAAAGGGTTGGTTATAAATTAAACTTCGCAAAAAAATAAATGTCCATTGGTTCTTACTTGCAGAGTGCTCTTAAACCAAAGTAGGTCGTTCTAATTCATAGTGTTTATAGGTCTTTTTCCATGTTCTGTTCAAGACTTCCAAAATTATACCAAAAAGGATAATAAAATCTATGCTTAGAAGTGACATTTGAAAGAAGAAGAAATTGAAGCTTATGAGATAAATTAGTTCGAGACATGGAAGATTAAACACAATAAATTAATTAACGCTCTGAATGTATCTAAACACTACGTACATATATATAAAATACCTAATAACTCCACAGATTTTCCTCGTGTTATCCTCAGAAGCAGACAAGTAACCGATACTTGCATGCGCAACCAGTTTTTCTCGTTTTTCTCTGCTTGTCTTCTTCCTTTCTCTCTCCTTTGTTTGTCTTTTCCCTTTTGCTTTTGTCTTCTTCATTCTCTAATGCCAAAACTCCAAGTTACAAATACATAAAATATTCTAGCTTGGATAATATATATATTCTCACAAAAGCAGAACGAAAGAAGATAGTAGTGTACTTCCAAACTTCAACATTCTACCCATGTTGAACAAAATACATTCAAAGGTCCTACTGGTCGTACGGGAATCTGTTCATGCGTCCAGCCCATCATGTCCTAAATGCTGAGAAACGGACAAGCCTTCCGGAATCGGATAATCCTCCGTAAGTGGTTGTTGTTGGTTGTTACGGTGAATCAGAACTGATTGGTTTACCTATTGATATCTGGATTGAACCTTCTTCTCTCAAGTTCTTAGATTGGAACCAGGTGTAATTGCGAGGCTATGCATTTTATACAGCGATATGGAAATAAATGGTAAGTGACATGGAAATAAATACATATTAAAAATACATATTAAATTAAAATGAAAAATGAATCATATTTGTCATCTTTCGGGTTCTTTTTTCAAAAGGACGGTTTTAGCTATGCAAATGCATAGCAACAAAGTCCTTGAGGATTTTCCTTGAAAATAAGAATTTGTTTTCTCTCATCATAATGTGGAAAGTATTCTAAATAGTGTAGTTAGAAATTGATTAGAACGTTTATTCGTAAAGGATCATCAGTCAAGGCATATGCGTTGTGGAATGGGCTGGGTGCAGCCGGTCCACCCAGCCCGTTCTGTCTGAGAGTGCCCGCAGGCGACGAGTGGGAGGCGCGTCCGAAGAAACAGTGCGTGCAGCAACGACTGCTGGAAACGACCAAGCAAAGAGATACGTAGTGCGAAATTGTGAATTCCTTGGACGATTTTGTTGTGGGGATCAGTCCACATGAACCACGTATCCCGAAGATGAGATATTGCTGTTGTGACTGCTAACTTTTGCGCCCGAAATGGCCGAGAAGGGAGTGAGAATTCGGCTGAAGTTCCAGGATGCTGGGATTTTGACGAAGCAGCAAGTCGATCAGGGGCTCGAGCAGTGCTGGCATCTGGTGCGCTTCGATGAGGTGCGCACCATCGCAGACGTTGCGTCTGACATCAGCTCAATTTTCAACCTCGAAGGATCGTGTCCGGGTGGTCTTGGCCTGGAGGTGAACTCTCGCCTCTGTATTTTTCAGGAAATTATTCTCGGTGTGTTATTCTTATTGAAGTTTCGGGGGTTTAAGGGCTTTGATTCTAAACTGACGTCGATTTGAGCAACGTCAAGGACTGTGCTGTTCTTACTGAAGTTTCGGGGGTTTAAGGGTTTTGAGTCTAAACCAAGATTGTTTTGAGCGGCGTCAAGGATTCTGCTTATTTCAGTCGATTACTCGAACTCTGTATATGGTTGCCAGCGGCACGGTGGCGTGAAAGCTGGAGGTTTCCTTGAGCAGTGTATTGTAGTCCGAAGCAGACCCTTTGAGTTGGAAGTACTTGCGGATGATTCTTACAGCGGCTTTGAGTACGCATTCGTGATTCCTACAGTTCGATGGAGAACGAGAATGGAAAGAAAATTACCGTCATATGTGTTTGATATGGATCTTACCACCAGTTCTTGCATGGATAGAGATTGCAAGCTACAGCTTAAGATGCGCAGATATACTGGGGTGCAGGGAGGCTGAGTGACAACGCGGCCAATTTCAGATTGACCCTGTATTATTCAGATCGAATGTTGGAGTGTAGGGTACTGTAACGGTTAACTAGTCTCTTCGCTCCTGGATGATATACTCCAGCGGATGCTCCTTTCTTCTCCTTCCTCACTCTCTTGTATAGATGCAGATTTGTAAAGTGTATCGAGGTTTTGACATTTCTCTTCGTCATTTCTTATATTTACAGGTTGATGGGTTTGTTTTACCTCCTTCACAGTCAGCTCATCTGTTGCAAGATTCTGACCTTGTGAGGTATTGTGATTTCTCTCTCCGCAAGCGTTTGTTTCTTCCCGTCTATTAGTTTGTAGTGTAATATAACGTAATAATGGTTCTTTAATATCTATAACTTGCTAGCTAAAGATAGTCTTGCAGCATTGGCAGTTTGATGAACAAAGGCGAATCGGATCGACAGATAGCACTCGAGATATTGCGTATTCCAGTATGTAAGTCCCTTCGTCAGAGTATACTCATCACCCTTACGTCGCGCAGAATAAATCGGAGAAAGGACCAGATGATAACATCAGTAGCTGAAGTTCCACGAGGTGTAAGAAACGATCAGCACTGTATAGTCAACGGTTGTAGGTATGCTAGCTATGGTGGCCTTGAACTTCGTGCCATTGATGAGTTCGAGAAAGAAACTGGAGGATACAAGAGTGAAGAGGAAGAAGGTGAGATGGACACTGATATTTCTTTGGATGATGGAGGAAGAGCGCTGGGAGCTCCGAAAGTTAATCCCCTCTTTCTGAAGGAGGTGGAAAGAAGTACCAAGAAACGTAAACGAGCGAAAGATCTAGGAACTGATTTGTAAGTACATAGATTATCCTCACTGGTCTTGATATCCTTTTTCTAGGTTGTCCTTCGTCGGCTCTCACAGTAGTCTTTCCGGAAGTTGGTTTCTAGTTAAAAATCTGCTTCCCCGATTCATGCACGCCCTTGTGTGTCCTATAGCCTGAGATACCCCTGCACCAGTTATACGCCTTGCGCTTGTGTTGTTGTTGCTTTAGGACACCTTATGTTGACGGAACAGGGCTTCTTACTGCAACCCCCTTATTGACAGTGCTTTCTACACCTTAAGGCGAGGCTTAGTTCTTCACTTGTCTTTTTTCTTATCTTCATCGTCAGATTCTGACGTATAATCCTGCGTGGACGATTATTTTAGAAGCTTTTGAAGAGTTTGATACTGAAAGTTTCCTCTGACACAGAGGAAAGAAGAAACGAAATTCCAGCAATGGGTTAGCTCTTTCCGTGTGGAACTTAGAAGCCAAGCAGGAGACTTCCAAGGCAAATAGAGTTTCTCGCCGTGCAGAGGTCAACCTTCGTGCCCTGGATGAATTTGAGGGTGAACTTGGGGGTTATGAAAGTGAGCAAGAGGACGATGAGAACGAGGAAGAAACAGATATCTCGCTTGGGGGAACTAAGACTGTAGTACCCTTCGAGGTTAGATCATCGGGCACTCCGAAAGAAGAAAAGAGGAGTGCAAAGAAACAAAAAGGTTCCAAGAAGGAGGCCGGAGACATGTGAGTAGAGTGTTTCCTGTGTACGTTTTCAGTCCCTCCAAAGTTTCTTCCGGATTGGGCGGATTGCACGTTGAGCATCTTTGTGTCTAGCAGCTTGACTGTGCAACTAAAATTGCCTTCTGAAGAGAGGAACAAACTGAAAATGTTTTATGATTGTGATAAGATTGGACAACGATCAAATGCAGCAGCTGAAGTCGGCTGTGAATGATGTTGAGGAGGAACCCAAGGTGGCATTTAAAAAGAAGAAAAGGAAGAGCTCAGAGATGAATATTAGCAGACCTGCTGAAAAAAGTAAGGAGCCAGGCCCTGGTAAGGAAAGCATTCTCTTCAAGGAGGGTTGATATTGCATTTCGGTTAATTCCGTGATAAACTTTATTCGCACATGAATATGGTATCAATGCTTTAATCGAGAGTCTGTACTTCATGGGATCATGTCATGTTTTCTTATGGCGCGTGAAGCGCTCGAATTTATTAACGGGGCAATCATGTAATATGTACTCAAAGCCAAGCAGGTGAAGTGAACAGGAGAAGAAATCTGTCTATCTAACTTGAGTACTGTATAATTTGGATTCCCTGAAAAGATGTCTCCGTCCCGTCTCGCAGTGAAGAGCAAGGAAAAGAAATCTTCAAGACGTGCCGAAAAAGAAGATGCTGTTCAGAGCACGGACGAGAATAAGGATGCGCAACAAGAAGGTTCCAGGTGATTTCTCCTGTAGAATGACTTGTAACTTGTGGCATCGTAATCTTGGCGTGGGATAATTGCAACCCCTGCACACCAGTATGATGGACCTTATGTAATCCTTTCAGCCTGATGCTCTGCTGTTCTGTATTCGAAGAGTGGTTATAGGTTCAAATAGTTTATCCATCAGTTTCCAGACACTTTGAGAAACTGTAGATAGAAGTTGCTCAAGGTCTGTACGTCAAGGCCCAAGGGTCCTTCATGAGTGATAAGGAAGATACCTCTTGACCCAAATTTTCGTTTTGGCCGTTCTCTGTATCACGGTAATGGGTCTATGGTCGAAAGACTACGGCATGCAATTCCTAACGTGTACGTCTGCGGCGCCATTACCCTGCTTAAAGGGTTTAATACATTTCACAACACCACCCAAGTATGTGTACACCGTGGGGTGTCATGGATGTGGAATTCCGTCAAGTTTGAAGAAATGCGTTGGATCTGTTGTCGCTGCTGTTCCTCTAGATTTTGTTTCACCAAGAGATTACACCTTGTATCTCAATTCTTTAGAGATGGACTCTGAAGTTCCGGAGTTTTAGCGATATTCTGGTTCAGCGCGGCCCTCATGTAGTCCAAGTTGTCTTCTGAAGTCGTTTGCAGCTGGTGCCTTGTCAGTTAGGAGAAGCATCAAAGTTTGTTCTCCACTAGGTTAGGCAGCTATGACATCTCTGTTGTTCGATCATGGCCGTGGCTCCAGCTTTGTGCAGCTGGTGGCTCTCGATATAGATCATCTGTTCGAAGGACCTGACGGTCTTGAGCCTTAGTGAGCGTTACCCTACGTTTTAATTTGCATTAAGCACAACACCAGTATAGTACCTACATTGTATGGGGCGTAATTCCTGGAAGAAACTTCAGTCTTTCATCGGAGATCCCTCAAAAGTTGACCTCAAAAAGCGTGAAACTTAAGACATTGACCTTCACTTGATCTGCCCAGGCTTAACTGTGAATCTCGTGACAAGATTGTAGTCCGTCACCTCATACAGGTAGGGATAGTTCCTGCAACAAAGGACACAAGGAAGATCCTCCTTCTTTAGTTAGACTAGTTTAGTTAAAAGCGCCATGTCAGTACTTCTGACTACATTGTCATCATTGTACTCTTGGTTCCTTCCATCAATAAAGTTGTTGTCGGCTGAAGGGTAATCATCTAGTCTAATCGAAGCCCGTTTATGACTTTTTGCAGCTTATCTAACCTGCAACTAAACTAACTGAGTTCGTCCTTGTGGAATCAGTTCAAGCTGAGGTCTAAGTCTAGCATTTCCCTAGGCTGTGGCCGGCAATAAAGTATCGTAATAAAACCTTTAGCTTCGATCGAAGTTACATTGACGAAGCACTTTGGACGTCAGTACATAGAGACGATCGAGCTAATGGTGATGACGTTGGCTTCTCAGCTTACTTGGAAGGGTATCCGTGTGGCCTTACACGTTTACTCCGGTGCATTAGAAAGTATTATCGTGAATCGTCACCTTAATTCTTGCAGATAAGCATCATAATACATAGAAGCTCAATGAACAGGAATTTCTCAGGGGTAGATGATGAAAGTCGCGAGTTTGGCAAAAGGTATGCTGTATCAGAAAATTGCAATCTTTCTCCAATGTGCCTTAGTATCATGGTGATATAACAAGGAGACATCTGGAAGGCAGTTGGGGCATGATTATTGCTACTGTTACACGCCCACGAGCATCTGTAAGGTGTTTGTCGATTTGTTGTTTAAATTTTGCTCTGTTGTACTTCACTGTTACGAATGTATCCACTAAGAAGTGTTGTTATGTATTAGATGTAAGAAGGGAGGGATCGCTTTAAGTACAAAATTTGAAGATAGCGAAGTGCTTGTGCTCATTTGTTCTCACTACCTTTGGCGTGCTGCTTATTTTGTTTCAGAGTCCGGCGTCAGCACGTGCCTCGTGTTATTTTTCCAGTTCCAAGTTCTTTGTCTGGGCAAGTCAGTGAACTACGGTTGACTGAGCTAGAGCTTTTTGGTTTACCCACAATCTAACAGCGAGAAGCATGACAATATGAATGAACCGTTCATTGCGGGAGGATTACCTTAGAAGGTGGTTAGTTCATGAAGTGTACTAGATGTGTGCTGGACTCTCATGCCGTATAAAGATCTCCCTCACTTCGTTCACTGAATTGAGTGCTGGTGGTCTTGCAGGAAAAAGCGGTCTGAAAGGAAGGGCAAAAATGACTTTGTTTCTGTCCCTACAGTTGGCGATGATTCTTGGATGGACATGGAGGACACTCTGATGAATACTGGTCATGATGAGGTCAAACAGAGGTGGGTGAAGGTCGTACTAGCTCAGTCATTTTGTGGTCCTGCATCCCGACATTTTGCAGCGGAAGTTGTCCGAAAGAATGTTCGACAAGCACCGAGTTTCATACTCTATGTGCTCTATATCACACCCCTTTGCAACTCACTACGTACTGCGTTAAATTCTCTGAGATTTGAGGGTTACTTTTAAGTGCGTGCGCGTAGTCTGATTCTTCTGCTATACTCATGTACCAACATATATATATTTCTCTATATTCTCATATTTATTCATTAGTTTCTCTTGGATGTTATGCATCTGTTTCTTGTTTCTTCTTTGCGCTTCTTCCTTGTTGTAACATATATACCTTAGTTTACTTACTCACTTATGAGTTTCTAGGATGCATTCGTTGTTAGTGCTGACTACACCATACACGTCGTCTTCCTTCTCGACGGTACTACATATGTATTTTCGTTATATGATTCCATAAACGTCTGCGCTACATATAGTTCATGTCATCTATTGCCGTGCTTAAACACCAGGGGCCCAATCTCTGAAGATGTGTTTGTTGCTAGACATTTCCGTTTCTGTCCCCTGGTTAGAAACATTCTCTACAAGGATGCTCAGGTTACCGTACATATCACGCCCCTGTATTCTGCTTAATATGTTACTTCTTCAGTATTTTCGGGTTACCTCAATTGTGTGGTGACAGTTTGTGCATTGCGCAGCTATCCTCATGACCCATAAGAATCATATACGACTCAGAAATGTGCTCTTATTCCAACATTTCCAGCACCCTTAACTCGTCGCGTGCTCTTTCGCGGAGACAAGTGGACAATTTTAGCGCTCATTCATTTAGTTTTTACTTGCTGTGTACTTTCTCCGGAATATCGAATTCACGGTTGATCGCAAGTATGCTTGGTTGATCTTGCATCTCCCTGCTGAACACTGTTCAGAATATATACGTATATCCCGCTGCTAAGCACTATACAGATTATGTTGATTAGGTTCATGAAGAAGTTTAAAGTTTTTGGCATTGCTTATTGAACTATGACGTCATATTATTTTAGGGTGGAAACTGTGGCTGCTAAAGGTGGAGCGACGAACTTTAGCACACCAGCTAAGGACTCCAAAAACATATCAGCCGACGAAGAACATGTAATGCCCTTATCTTTTTAAAGAACATCAGTCTATGGGCAGCGTGGTCCTCGTGTTAGTCGCATCTCTGACGCGGTATAGTTACTTCCCCTCAAAGCTAGCCATCATGGTACATTTGACTTGCTGAAACGTAAAGATGATGGGAGGTTCCAGTCCAGTTGTTGGAACATGGGCTTTCACTTTCAACTGTGTCAGTACCCTAGGAAACTGAGATTGTCTATTTTTGTACTTCGCCGTACCGTGCCCAGAGACCAAGTAGGAGTGCACGTCGCAAGAAAGCAAAACGGAAATGGTTGAGGGAGCAACAAGCAAAGGTACAGGAATAGTTTATCAGTATGAAGTTCGATTCTTCCTTTCTGTTAAAACTGGGCGACAGCAAGTTGGTATCTTTGCTCGTACCCTGCATCACTGCTTCGTCTGAGAGAGCTACATTCTACTTGTTGAAGCGAACCGAAATATTTGGAGGGATGTTGAACCTCTCTTTTTGTTTAGATGTTTTGCTTCTGTAAGACGCAGTTGGCTCTCTCTTCATTCGAACATGGTCGTGGTTTTTTTTCTGAAAGCCAGGCGGTGAAAATGTCCGCTGAGGAGGAGGTTCTGAATGGACTTCCAAGAAATGAAGACGTTGCGGAGGTGGAGACAGTTGAAGAACTCAAGCCAGTTGTAGTCCGCGCTGGTCACATACGCTTTGAACGTTGCGATGAAGGTTGGTTTTTGTGTGCCAGTTGAGCAAGAGTAAACTCGTTTCGAGATAAGCACACTCTGGAGGCTTTCAGTAATTGACCAAGTGCATGACCTTGTGCAGACGACTGCGGAGATCCACCTCGACCTTCACTGGTAAGCGTGTGCACACTGTGAATGGAGATCTTTCACGGTGCTGGATGAAATTGCACCATTGTTTGATTGATAGTTCATGTGAAAACTTTTCGTAATGTACCAGATCTGAGATTAACTGCGATCTCGTGGTAATGTATCCGAACTCAGGATGTAGCCCCCAAGGATCTGTAGAATAACAAACAATAAGCTGGTTGCTGTATATGGAGTGGTTAGGTTTGAAATTTGGCATGAAGTTCAAGAAGAGGGTCGTATAATGAATTCTGAACGGAGCCTATAGAAATTCTCAGGTAGCAATAGGTAATTACTTGATAGGCGGGGGCGCGGAGGGAGGGAAATAGTGATTCCACTGTGATTATAATGCAAAAGTTGGCTTGGTTTGCAGCCGGTGATAAATCTGGGAGAAGTATTCAAGAGTAAACGACAGGGTCAAAACTGGGGCCTAGAGAAATCTGCTGAGAAGCAGAAAACTAGAAAGCGGAGTGAAGTATCTGGCAGTGAAGAGTGCCCTGGAGTCAACGTTCAGAGTAATGAAAAGAGCGACAATGAAGGCCGGGCGCATCAAGTCGACCTTGAAAAGCTTCCTTCTTTACAGGGTGCACCTCAGGTTGGTTCTTTTCCTTTGGTAACTATCCTTGAAGAGTGGTTCAGTGTCGCCAACTCTCTGAGACCTTATGTGATTCATACGAGCCATTTATTTAGCGTTTAACACTGACTGTCTCGATTAAGTTATCCGTGATTACCTGTGAGTCGGAAATTCTTGGGGAATTACTGACTTCAGATCTGAAGCTGCCTAGATGCTGCGTAATCGAAAGTTTCTTTTCTTTACTCAGGTAGAACGACGTCAGCTAATACCTTCCTTGATTTTACAGGAAGGCGATGTGATAGCTTACCGATTAGTGGAGTTAACTACCTCATGGACGCCTGAATTGTCTCCCTACAGAGTAATTGCACCATATAAGCTTTGCATCAAATAAGCTTTAGCCTTTTGTAGTTTAAGTTCGATGTTATCATGAATCCTGCAAATATACCGACCAAGTGCGTCGAGTTTGGGTGGGAAGATTGGTAGGGAGATTTCATCAGATTTTCAGTATTGAAGTAGAATAGAAAGTTGCAGTAGAACAACCAGAAGTTGGTGTTTCTGGTTATTGCTTGCCGATCTGTTTGACAATCTGCATTGCTGATCATTGCTAAGCGCATCAGCTGTGTGTCTTCATAGGTCGGTGTGGTTGTTTCCGTGGATACGGTGCTTGATGGGATCAATTTGGCCCCACATCCTGATTATCCAATCCGCGCGAGCAAGGATGCAGACTTTGACGGTGGCACTGGTCTGGAAAGCGAAGCATATCCTTTCCCATATGACGAACATGGATTTCTAGAGGTGATGCCCTTAAACTACTGAGGGGTAGCATGATATGCGAATTGTTTGTCTCTGCTGATGGTACTCTGCGTTGCTTCTCTGGTCTGCTGTAGTGTCAGTCTGTGGTGTTTGGTCTTTGCGCATACTGTAGAGGATATGCTTTGAGGCTTTCATCGTTTGTCTTTGATTGTAGACCGTATATTCCGTTGTATAACCTTGTGAGCTGCCGATAATCCAGTAATGGCTTTTTTTCTAGAAGTTAAAGTATACCAGGTCGGAAGTCAGTTGGGTGACATTGACTTGAATGCACCGATTATTTTGCTTCGCAGACGAATTTACCTTCACTAGTTGACTTGCGTCTCCTCGAGAGAAAGCTTGGGTCCGATCGCGGTCAAGAGGATAAGAAGGTTGCGGAGCAGAATGGAGAAAACCAAAGAAGTGTCAACCCTGAAGACGGAGGTCCGTCAGTCCCGCCCGTGCCTGACAGTGGGGAACCCCTTGAAAGTTCCGGACCAGACAACGCAGTGGTCGAGAATGGGACACAGTTGATTGTCATCGAAAGAAGTGGTCAAAACCCGGCTCAGCAGATGAACAACACAGAAGCTTCAGACGATAGAGGTAAGCTGGCGACTTAGTTGTGCACATAACAGGAATGGCTGCGCCGTTGTTAGAGTTCTCTGCAGAACCCCGTGATCTGTTGGGTTGTGTTTAGATTCACCTGGAGTCGAATTTCTTACTCAATGGCTGTCAGAGTCGCGGTACTGGTAATAGTCATTGTGTTAGCACGAGAAGACTCAACGTTAGTTTGTGTCCGTGGGAAGGTTTTCTTACGAAGATCATATTTTACGGGGACAAGTATTATGACCAGTTCACAGGTCCGGTCTTTATCAGGTGATCAGGTCTTAGTTCTCTATCGAGCGCATACATCCCCCACATTACTCATTCGTCCTTTGAATCACTTTAACTGATATCATGGGAATTTCCAGCGGGGGAAGCAGAGAAGGATGCTTCACCACCAGACTGGCAAACTATGTTGACGATGGAGTTACAGAGGAAAAAGCTGGAGATACGTCAGAAAAATGCTGAGTCTGGAGGTAACCAAACGAGCGGAGAGCCAGAGAAAACAGCATCTACGAGGAATAGGAAATCAAAGTACTTAAGGAGTGCTGGCGTGGGTTCGATTGTGGCCCTTCTGAGAGCTCAACAGGCCCTGTGAAGCAGTGTGCGGAGATAGTCAGTTGGAAGGCGATGGTTCTGCCATGGGCTTAGCTCAAGCATGACCACGTTGTAAGTCGTATCTTCCTTTATGACCAATTGTGGCGAAGGTTGTGGTTCATTCATGAAACGATAGCTTCTTGGTTTGGACTGCCTGTAGTTGAACAAATAAGTTCTCAACTGAGTTAGAATCCAGCATGTTGACGGTATGGGAGCCAGAAGAGCCAAGCTTGGTTAGCATTGTGGCAAACATGAAACATAGATCTACTTCTGTCATAACTTCGTAGCGCTGAAACTTTGCATCAGACGATGAGTGTGAAGCTTACCGAACGGTCATCTTTGCATTATATAAGCACCAACGCTCACAGAACGGCCGGTGTTGTTTGATAACATCACCGCTAACATGTGTTTATGCCCCCTAACCGGATACTCTTCGCTACGAAGAAGTGGTTGGCAACCTTGCACTCAAGGGGAATTACTGATCGGGAAAGGGAAAATACAAGATGGGTGTGCCCCAAGTGGGGAGGTTTACAAAGGTCATAACTCCAAAGTTTCATCGTGTTTCTTTCTTTAATACGCAGTATTTGGTGCCCACATGTCTCGTCCCAGATATCGTTGCATGCAAAGTTTCTTTAAAAGATATAACACGACATGGTTATAACTAGCAGCAGCACCTATGCGAATAGCAGCCCCGGACATACACTTTCGAGCTTGTGTCCTACTGTGTACATGCGTCCACGGAACATGTAGCAAGTTTTTCGACAGACCATGCATGCAAGTGGGAGAGGCTCGGGACATGTCAATCTGGCGTAATAATTCTCGTTTCAGAAGATGGATCATGTCTAAGCTGAATGTTTAGAAGTTATTGGGCGTATATTTCGTGAGGTATGCTGTCTAATCATGCTTCGTCTTTCTGTGCTCGTATGTCCTCGCGTAAAAACTGCCTGATAAAGTTGGAACTCAGAACTCGCTTTGCCTGCAGAGTAGTTCCCGGAGGGGACTGATGATGAATAACATACATTACGAACATAGAACCATATACCCTCGTGTGCCTCGTAAACCGAGAGCGTCCTCCATATCTCTTTCCCGCGTACTCCAGGTGTCTACTTTTCTTCGAATTTGAGAGGAATGTCGTACATCCCGAGGAGTGTAAACTCAACAGGTGTCGAGCAGCTGGTTCGTTCTACTATGCCTCGAGCCAAAATCTGACAAGCGAGCCGGCCGGTTGCTTATGACAAAGGAGGCTCTCAAGGAAATCTACTAATGTGTATCTATCCTCCTAACTATCCCGATGCTACACAGACCATGTGCTTCAAGATCTCTTTTCAGACTCTGTAAGAAATTCAGTCGTGGCAAGCTTAATCTAAAAGCCTGAGTTGGTCTGTCCTCCTCGATGCTTGCATGACTGGCGTGCCTAACCGCTCAGTCGAGAACTGGTGTTTCACCAGCGGCTCTGATTTGCATGAGCGCGTCTCTAACGGCTAAGTGGATATGTATTTATCACGAGCTTCAGAGATCATGTCCCCTTCAAATCTTCCCTTTCCGCTTGCTTCAACTGTCGCCTCTCATGTGTTAGCGGCACACGTGGTTCATCATCTAGGTTGACTGTGCTCCTGTGCTCCCGCTGTACAAAACATCTAAACTTCCTCTTGTGCCTGTTCGCAAAACTGCAAAATCTAGCTCGGGTCTAATCGTCCTCTGAAATTGATTGTAATCTGCAAATGTAACTCCACGTTCTGCACGTGCATGCTGACCCGGAGTGGGTTTGGGATTTGGAAAATTTTCTAAACCAAATCCATTTAAGTCGTATATCTGATAGAGAAACTTGACAGGGAACGTGCGGTGGAGAGCAAGATCCACTAGACACTCGTCGGAAGTCGCAAACAGAGAGAAAGTAAGCATCTTAAACCACAGGTGGGGGTATATTAGTGGTGGGATATCCCACCATTAACAGTTTTACTCAGTGATTAGAAAAAAAGATCTCTCTGGGTTATTTCACTTGAACTGCGTCAAACTTGTTTGTATTTAATTTTTGTCGTCTGCTTTTGATTTATATATCAAAATGAGAGTTGTCCTTTGTCTTTCAAAATGAGTCGCAAATCTCTCTGATCCGACATCGGACGGTTGCGGAGCATTCATTCAAAGATCTGAACAACCAGAGTCTTAGAAAAAGAATATTCAAAAATTCAAAATTTGAATTGTTCTTGTATCGATTCTTTGTTTTGTAGAGAGACAAAAATTACTAACAGAAGAACATGGTCCCTGGATCGGCCGCGCATCGAATCAAGTAAGGCCACCATAAATTCTCAGTCGACTGGCTGTCGAGCCGGAAATGTAACTTCCAGCTTTACAGCCGGTCGACCCATAATCTCCTGTCAGCTGACAAGCTGACAGGAGGTTAGATCCTCCCAGGAACGCACAGCTAGTGGGAGGACCGATCCTCCCAACTGGCTGTGTGGAAGGGGAGAGGAAGGAGGGGCAGGAGGGGGAGGGGAGAGGAAATAGGGAGGAGAGAAGGAGGGACAGGAGGGAAGGGGAAGGAGGGAGGAGGGGTAAAGCCTCCTTTTTTTTTTTCCCTTGGTCATTTTTCGTATTCACTTGTTCATTCTTCTCAGTTTTTTTTTTCCTCTTGGTATTCTCCAACTTAGTTTTATTTTTTGTTAGACAGTTTGGATCTGGACTAATTTATCTGATTTTGCTTATATTGACTTGTTTTGTTTTGTTTTGTTTTTTATTTCATCTCTCTTGTTACTTTTCAAGAGTTTTAGAGATTTTTGTTTTATTTTTATTTTTCTCTCATTTAGTTTAGTAACATACAGAGTTTGGTTACTATTGCTGATTTTGGATGGACCTTCGGACGGATAGGCATGTCGACAGTTTTAAGACATATTTGTTATATCCATGCCACCTAGAGTGTATGCTAGGCGTCTTGGAGACCAGCATGCACCTAGAGGATGTCCGGAGATCCCGACTGGTATGATGAGAGTCCCGAAGAGTTTGTTCCCACGGTATGTCCAATTGATGAGGCTGATGGGACCCGGAGCAGGTCACGCTGCAGTGTTTAGGTTTCTTTTTGCCACTGCTGATGTCTGAATTGATGGAATGACGAGGGAGGCTGAGCAGATTGTAGTGGATCCTGATGTAATCCCAGAGGAGGGTGTTCAGGATGTATCAGCGAATATTCCTATTGTGGAAGAATTCTTTGCTGATGCGGATGTCTTACAAGCTCTTGGCATCGCGGTGTCGGACTCTCAGGTACATCTTGTATTTGTCGCAACAAGTCATGTTGTAGGTGAATTATTTATAATAATTTTTGAGATTATATGTAGTTTGGGCATTGATTGTGTTGTTTGGTTGATGTAGTAGAATTCTGATGTTTACAATTTTAGGATGTCCATACGCATGACACAAGAGATGCTCATGTTCCAGGTTTGCAAGTTCCCAGTGATCTAGTTATAGATTCTCAGATTTCTGATTTAAGACCACCTGGAACTGGTGAGAGTGTAGCTTCTGATCCGGTCGACGATCTTTTTTTATATAGATACGTCTCACATCCTAGATTGAGAGAGTTCTTTCATATCTTTAGAGTGAGATGTCCTCACCACGGATGCGAACATTGTTTCTTGCCTCTCATAGTATCATCTATGCATCAGAGTTGGTCTTTGAAGTTGATTTGCCCAGACTTTCATACATGCGGGTGACGATCTACTGAGATGGAGATTTATAACAATGTCCTAGATGTCATACATCACATGTATAATGTTGCATTATGTGCTGGTTTAAGATATACTCAGCTGGATAGTATATATAGAGAGGGAGGGTTGGCTCCTGTGTCCAGGCATCACTTTTATGTTTTCCAGAGTGGTAAGTATCGCGAGATTGGATGGATACAAGCGACCTTGGACAGATGGACCAAGGTGAAGGATCAGGAGCAGTCTGCAGTTCTTGCTAGATATTTTCCCGATCTGAACGAGGCACCTACTTGTGGTAAGATATCCTTTTCACTCTAGTATAATTTGCTGTATTGTCACGTTCATGCAATAAGAGATGAATGACTTGTGACATTTACGTTATGGATAGATAATTTCATCGTGTACGCTGATCTTCGATACGATTCCACGAGAAATGATTTCAATGACACTTGCGTGTTCATCGCGACACATGATGATCGTGTGATCGAGTTGATGAATATGACTCGCATGAAGACTGATAACAACTCGTGATTGATAGAGGATCGTGCCTTCAAGATTGGTATCCAGCGATTGATCGCTCGTGGTATCATTCCAGATGAGGTGGTGTACGATGATAAGTCTTCAGTGGATGTCATATTAACCCATCATGAGATTGTTTCACAAAAATACTTGTGGCACAAGTGCAAGAATGTGGTCAAGAAGTTTTTGATCGAGTTGCAGACCAAGAAGCGAGCTCCACGTGGTGTTGAGGATGCTGAGATAGCAGCAGACTTGGAGCTTCTTACAAAGCGACACTTGGTAACTTGACTGAGATCGCAAGGAGCTCCTATCACTGGGAACAAGCCTGTGCTTGTTCGTCGAGTAGCTGAGTTGAGAGGTTTGGAGGAGAGAGACCTCATACGGTCTAGACGATTCATGTATCCTGAGCATCAAGAACATGGTATTGCAGATAAGTTGAAGGGTTGGATATACACATGTTGTCAGCTAAACGCTAAGAGAACAGTTGGTGCCGATGCTCGATATGGACAAGAGGAGAATGATGCCTCTATGTTATGTCTAGATATCAAGAATGCGGTTGATCACTGGGCAGGAGAGCATATATATTGTCTTATACTCCAGCGGATGACAGGGGTACCTAGACCTTGCTGCGGTGTTCCCGATTTGAACAGACCAGCCTCTGACAAGTATTACGAGAAAGATAAGTGCACCGTGATGCAACACTTTAGAAGGTTTTGTTTTTTGTGTCAACTATCTTCTGAATAATTCTAACGGTAGAAGATATCCTCTCTGTCATGCAGGTTCTCTTACGCATCTAGCCATGGTTGCATTCCTTGACAGAGCCATTACCCAAGCAAAGATGCGGTTCTATACACGCGCTAGAGAGAACGGAGACTTTCAACTCAGTCATAAACAAGTTTGCGACAAAATGAATCCACTTCCCTCGGATGCATGAGGCTCGTCTAGCGGCATGTGCGATGGATTAGAACGAGAAAATAGTTTGAGAGCCGATACAGATTTATCAACGTCATCCACAACACACATCGGTGCGTCATAGGACTGCAACTTCGCGTGTGCTACCACCTCGGACGTCATTATGGAAACTAGAGTTGAGGGAGCGCTTGTTCAACATACGTACTTAGTATACAGTGCGATGACAAGTGAATACTTTACATTTGAATTGAATTTTTTCATTCTCTAAATTTATGTCATCAGAATATATCTATTATTATCTCTTTCTTTTCTAGTCGTCGTATAAATTTTATATCTCTAACAGTTTACTCTCAATCTTGCACAGGTTATGACGTGCGTGTTGTCACTGTCACAAATATGTTTCTATGAAGTTTTGAACTTCATATTTTGCTCGAGCTGTTATAAAATTTACACTTCTAATACTTTTTATAAATCATTCTGGAATTTTTAAAACCTAACTTGCAATATTTTCAATCCACTTTAGAAAGTTTAGGGTTTGAAGTGACGTGTTTCAAAAATTGTTTTCGAAACCTGTTTAGAAGGTTTAGGGTCTAGATCAGTTTAGGGTTTTAGAAACCTGTTTCGACCCTTTATAAAACCTGATTCAAAACAGGTTTATAAAACCTGTTACGACAGGTTGTTTAAACGGTTTCGATAGGTAGAAACCTGTTTCAAAACAGGATTTACAGCCAGATTTACAGCACGCCTTTCTCGTTAGATGCCTTGGCGAAAATATACACAGGAAAGATTCGAGAAAAGAGACCTATGTGAGCCGAAGAAAACGGGAGCAGTTTGAAGGGTTGAGGGACAGGTTTCCAAAACCTGTTTCGACAGGTCGAGAAAACCTGTTTTGACAAGTCTAAACCTGTTTCAAAATAGGATTTACAGCCAGAACAGCACGAGGTTTGAAGGTTTGAGATGGGTCTTTTGGACAGGTTTAGCAACCTGTTTGGAATGGTTTATAAAACCTGTTTCAAAACAGGTATTACAAAAACCTGTTTGGACAGGTTTAGGAAACCTGTTTGGACACAGGTTTCCAACCTGTTTCAAAACAGGATTTACAGTAAGAACAGCACACCTTTCTCGTTCGATGCCTTGGCAAAAATATACACAGGAAAGATTCAGGACAAGAGACCTCTGGGAGTCGAAGAAGACCTCGTTTTCGTCTTCTTTTCAATTATCGCAGTCAGAACAGGGTGGAGACATTTCAACGCTTAGGATGGTACAAACAACTGAAATGAGTACAGATGAATACTTCTGGGAGGAGTTGAACCCCCTAAATTGGAACCGGTTCCAGCAGAAGTTCCTTCCTCCTTCACCATTGACATCTACTATCAATGGGTCCTAGGGAGGAGGAGGCCTATTGCCCACAAAAACAAAAAACACACAAGGAACTATTGCTGAAAACAGCAAAGAGAAATACTGTGAATCATGGTACAAAACCTATGTGTGATTCTCCAGACGACTCCCAAGTGGTCGGAACCGCTGACTGAAGATAATCTGGAAAGGCAGTACGCTCGACATAACCAACTGTTTTGGCGAGTTGCTTATAAACAGAAAAGCATTTTCGCTTCATTTCAGTCTCTGCAAATGAATATGCTGCACAAAGTATTAACTCATTCACATCGAAGTCTTGCTCTACAGCAAACTTATCACAAGCTGTGCAAAACTCTGAAAACTTCACTCGCAACTTATCCATAGAGATGAATTTCCACCTTCTGATCCTCTCATCATCCTCTGTACTAGGCTACGAGAACTTCCACACGTCCTCGAGAAGAACTTCCAGACGTGGAAGATTCCAAGTGTCTTGTGATCTCTATGATCTTGGTTGAGAGCGACTGCGGCTGGCCATGGTGGATATGACAGAAACAACAAGCAATACAGCCAGATGCACACGAAATACGAATAATCACTCTTGTGACCTCTCTGATCGCTAGCAATACAGCCAGAAAACAAAAGCGACGTCAGATGCGACTCCAGATGAAAACATAGCGGGTCCTAGTCGTGTAAGTACAACGAAAACGACCAGACAAGAACACAACGTGGCATACTGCTAGAACTCAAAGTTCCTTGAAACATTCCCGAAACCTGGAGACCATCAAAGTCACCACCTTCAGTGTAACAAACGAGTCCCAGTCGCAGTGAAAAAACCGCCAAAGTCACCACCTTCAGTGTAACGAACGGGTCCCAGTCGCAGTGAAAAACCTTGGTCCAGCAACCGTCCGATGTGCACACACACCCGCCGATGCCCGATGGTCACGACAACAATAAAGATAACGACAAAAACAGCATGGAGCGAACCTAAACAACAACACAACTCCTTGGCAGTGTAGTATGAACTTGAAGTGTTCCTTGAAACACTCCCGAAACCAAAAAACCACTAAAGTCACCACATTCATTATAACGAACGGATCGCAGTCGTGTAAACGTGAAGTCACCACCTCGGGTGAAAAAAATCAATCAGCAATCCACCAACGCGCATGTAAACACCACAACGAGGAAGACAACATCGAGCGACTAAGCAGAAAGTAAACACGAGCGGGTCCCAGCGTTATGATGCACCAATCTGCGAACACAAAGATGACAGTCTGCGACGTGGTCACACAACTCTTGGAACTCTCGATGTTCCTAAAACCAAACTCCCGAAACAGCGAAACCCTAAACGTCATATCAGAAAGAGTCTCTTCCCAGAAACCAGTCTGACCTGGACATGTCCTCTCGCTACTATGGCACCACGAGTGAATGACGTGGCATCGGGGGTTTTTATACCCCGACCTGTGGTTTAAGTCGAAGGTCGAACAGCTAGTAAGAAGTGAAAATTAAAATTATCAAGATTCGAACGCATATCTAAGACGACACGTTATCGCACCATCTTGGTGATAATCATGTCAGATATAGTTATCATCATTTCTTTTCTCTTTTCTCGTGTAACCGGTCTAACCTCGATTGACGTGCTTGCTCGCAAGTATACTGATGTCATCAGTTTCAGAAGACGAATATTTTTCCCCACGGTCTTGTACAGCGAAGGAAGAGGAGGAAAACATATTATTTGGGCTTACTCATGTGCTGTCTGTTTTGTACATTAACAGATAGTGAGCATTATTAAATCGAAGTGTAAATTTAAATGATTTAAGTGTAAATTTATCCATTATTCATTTCATACAATAATGCAAGTCTCAGGCTAAATTCAAATATTTAAATTTAAATTATTGTTTAAATTACTTTATTTGAAATACTATATGTAAACCATTTTGAGCTGCACGAAACACATGGACTCTGGAAAATGAAAGAACCCATAAATGCAGTGACTCAATCGTAACCTATTTTATTATAAGTAAACTTTTATTGATGAATAGAAATAATCTTTGATGAAGACATTAATTTATATTCCAACTCTTCCCACAGAAAGAGTTAGAATATCAATTACACCTCATTTACACTTCTAAGTGTACATGAGGTGAATATCCTTCATCCTGAAGGATTAGACCCCAGCAAAATCTATCCGGAAGATCTCCTCTTGAGAGACAAAACTATGTCAAGATCTTCTGATAACGCTTTCTATCTGCGTTTGTACTTTTGTACATGCTTTATTTGCGCAAAATCTCTGCTCTCTCTACAGGGTACAAGAAGACAAGTGCCAATGGCCCTAAGTTTTCATCTTCCAGAGAAGCCTCATGAGCACCAGTGACCAAGCTTTAGAGCCGAGTCATGTTCTCTTTCACCATCTTGGGCCGGTGGTCATGGGGTCTAATGCTCCTTGTCTAGTAAGTGAAAGGTCACAAGGACACACAGGTTTTAGTAATAGTGATTTGTTATCATTCTTTGCACTGCAACCATCTAAGGTGCAAAATCGTAGTTATGAATTACAACACCATTACAATATCACCAAGTATATATTTAGTGTCAATTATAGGTGTGTAGATGATATTAAATTTACAAAATTTATATTTATGTTATGATAAGTTTATTTAGAAAGAAATCTCTTCTTAACATGAGTGAAGGATCCCACATGTTGCATCGTAAATCGCACTCCCAACACTTGAGTGCTTGGGATTGCATGACTTTCATCTGAACATTTACTCTTGACTTTTGGACCATAAAATAGAGAAAAATAATTATGTATTTTATGATGTATAATTTTTTCACATCTCAACACACACTTGGACATTTATTAAAAAGTTGAAGATTAATATGTGTAAGTCTTTTAACTAATGATAAATTTATAAAGTGTTTACATTACATTCATCTTAATCATCGAGAGGAATCTTGATATTTGAGTTTTAGTCAATAACATCATGTTTTTTATTCTTCTTGAAAATAAAAGATATTTTCAAAGTCTTTTAATAAGCTCAATTCTTAATTTAGAATTCAACTGTTCATTCAACTCCGACATATTACACCTGAAACTTATTATGATTTAGTTATTACATTGACATCAATACTGACCATCACATATCTTTATTTCGAAATCAACAGTTTTGCATATTCGCATCAGTCTATCGATACTTATGCATGTCTTATGCTACATAACATATGTCTTGCATGTGAGAGCCCTCGCACAATTTTATCACCTTGACTATCAAAATCTCATTTCCACCAAAATTTTACCCGCTTTCATGTAATGAATTCCAAACGCCTTAGTAATTTCCTCTGTTAGCTTAACCAGTTCTTGGTAACTTACGACAAAATTTCTTGTCATAAGCTATCAAGAACGAGAAACCAAACTAGAGCCAAGCCAAACCATTTCGGACCTATTGACTTCGTATTGACTGCGGATTGATTTAGAATGCTCGTTAATTCTCCGTGCAATTTAAAAGCTAGACCACAACATAAGCAACACTGAAGAGGAGAGAGGGAGAGGGAATTGAGAAGAGAAGATAGCTACAAAGAGCTTTAGGAACTGCACAGGCGGATCTGTTGTCTTGACATGATGGAACAAAATTGTATCAATCATTGTTGTCATCTTTGGAGAACAGCTTTGGGGCTTGTCTTTGGGGGATTTTCTTTTCTTCATGCAATAGCGGCATCTATGCTCTCCTCCATCTCATCTAGTCACATGGCGCTGGACAGTAATTCAAAGTAATCACCATGTATGACATAATTCAAGTGTCCATCTTGGCGTTTTAGATAGACCACTTGACATATGTGTCGTCCGATACACTTAAGCTTGGATACACGATTTGGTCGCGGTATTCAAATGCTACAGTTCTTGATTACGGCTGAGCCAAGAAACTCGTCTCAACTTGTTGACCGAAGGAGTCTCTTTCCTGGTGCTCGAATTGCAACAGATTCTGTCTGATAATAGAGATTACCAAAGAGTAATAGAACAGAGTTGAATCTCTCTCCTCCTTGAGATTTGATGCTGATGATATATTCATACAAGTGTGTATATGAAATCCGGAGAGTGGATGGTCGGGCAACATCCTGAAAGTGATAGTGATTAGACAAACACTCTGGACTGTGTGTCCAATTTGGTTGAACAAGGAGAGAGTAAGAGCCAAAGTGTTGTGAGTGTACATATGCATGTTTCATGACTGAAGCTGTCATTGCGACTAAAGGATTCGAGGTCGATCCGAAGAGATTTTACATCGGTCTTAAGAATATCTGGATGGAGAGGTCTAAGAGTCGTTCTTCGTCCAAGCCATTTCTTCAACCAGATTTTGAATTAGTACTGATCTTATATAAACCTAGTCAATACACTCTCCCAATCAACGACATGATGCGCATTCAACAAGGTGACTACTTCTTCACACACGGAGTCTGACAATGTCCACTGTTGGATGAGATCCCTAGAGCCAAGATTAACCACATATTTGTATTATGTTGTAAACAATATTTTAACTAGATATAAAAAACGAGAATATGCTCAGATGGGATCCCTAGAGCCAAGATTAACCACATAGTTGTATTATGTTGTAAACAACATTTTAACTAGATATAATAAACGAGAATATGCTCACATATATAATAGCGACTGCACCTCGACTTGTCTCCGATCTATAGAACCTGAAGCTCCGACAAGTTGTACATGTGAAGCCACAAAGGCATGTCATATGCCTCTTTTGAATTTATGCCTGCATTTAGAGCACGTAGAGTATGTACTATGAGGATTTGTGACTGATGGAATATGTTGATCATGCAAACAAGATCAACATAGAAGCAAGGGATCATTAGTTCTCCTCGAAACGATGACTCAAGGTGATTTGGAAAAGCTTCTACTTTTCATCCAAGCTGTCAAATCAAGGAAGACATCAGTAGAGTCTTGGTCTTGTTTCCTCTACAGAGAGAAGAGACAAAAAGTGAAACACAAGCGGGAGGAACTGCAATCATTTGTATTTCTTTCTTTCACTACGCACCGGGAGAAGTAGAGATTGCAAATGAGGAACAGAATGATCGAGCCAAGTGACAGCTTCCTCTTTTTTGTAGTGATGACAAGAAAACTTACAGAGTTCTTAGCAAGGTGGAGATTGTCATGCTATGAAGAAGCAAAAACTAAGACAAGCACAAGCAAAATTTTTGGAAATTCTACATGTCATGAATGAAAAAATTGATGAGAAGATCAGCATGAAAGTGCTTGCTTGAAGTTAATCTGGGACTGACTGAACTCCAAAATGGTTGCATGTAGTCTTCTAGTGTCAATGTTAGGATTCTGACTCCAGACCTTTCTCTTTATCAAGTGTGCCTCATGAATGAGTTGGTTTGATAATTGACACATTAGAAAATGCACTCAAAGTTTTATAATCGACTCAAGTACCTCTAGCTGAGAGGTCGACAACACGTGAAGACGAACTCGTCGAGATGTAAAAGTTGAAATCAACGTACTCTTTGTCCAATATCATAAGCTCCTGCGAGTTATTCGTATCCTTCCAATGGCTTGATGGAGGATTAGACGATCATTGTTGCAGTTTTATGAGAGATGTGGACGCTATCACTTAGTTTGAAAGGGATGTCCGAAACGTCTTTTGAATCGGACGGTTGCTTGCCCCCTTCAACTGATAACGGTGTGTAATGATGCAGGTTTTAGACTACGTCTTCAAGAAGCGTTCATTGTTGCACTTGAGCGCTGGATAAGAACAAGTGTTGGAACAGTTGAGGGACTTCAAAAATAGAGACTACATACACAGACTTAGTCTAAGAATATGGGTTTATCCTAGAGAGAACGAAGATCAGTCAGATGTACTGGATAAAGATGTCTATGAACCGAGCTCGAAGATGGAGGACATGTTTCAAGACACAATCGCCATCCATCCGATTCTGTCCCATAGCCATAACTACGAGACATAGGACTCAATACTATCTAAATGTATGAATAGCACGTAAAACTCTCGAGTTTCAGGCTTCAGAAGTGTCATTAGGGCACCGACGTAAATGCAAGCCCTGTGGATAGTGATAGGTTTAAATTCGAAGCATTCAACATCCCTGATAGTGTCAGTCGAATCAAATCGAACCGAAATTATAGAAGACAAGTACAACAACAGTAGTCAGCAATCTGTGCAGTACGCTCCTTCTGCTTTATAGAGAAAGACACAACGGAAAGAGCTGCCTCTCTCTTCCGTCCCTTCCTGTGCACTATGGTTGGTAGAGCTTGTAGGTAGCATGCGTCCGTAGAATTGCAGCACACGGTGCGATGTGGGTATGTTTCACTAGAGCTACTTAGAACCCTAATCCACCTTTTTCTTTTTTCTTTTTTTTCTTTTTTTTTTTAGAACCCTAATCCACCATTCAAGTAGGTAGGGAATACCAACGCACTGAAGTACGATCGACCCACAGGTGGAATGAACACATATTTCACACTCGAAGAAAGAAACTGAACATACATGTGAGATGAGGGAACCCAACATCGATCAAGACATGATGACAAGTTGGCTCTACTACCATTGATAAGATACAGTACCATCAAAATGTTGTACAGTGTGATGACCGAGTAAGACATAGTCATTCGAATCATCAAATCTTTCAACTCACTTGAATTAATATAGAATGTACATAACGGACAGAAGCACCTTATGTCCCTATCAAAGTGATACTTCTAAGCGCAAAACATATGCAAGATCGTGCATGGATATGAGATGAGTCCATCACAACTCACAACAAATCCTCTATGGTACCGATGTGGCATCTACAAACTCGAGATATGAAACTCATAAGAAGAGCCCTCAATACTTAAGGCTATCTAGGCAAAGATCTATTTTCAATACCATGTTGATTGCCCAGGTGAAGAATCACCTTGGCTTCAACTGTATCCAAAGTTCCTCTTCTCGGTGAGCAACCATACACCCAACTTGCACCATACATGTCAACCCCTAACTTACATTCACATTCTCATTGTGAGCACCCAAGTTGGACATTGAGAATACGCAGTCCAAGTAGCTCTATAAACCACAATCCATGCATCCGTGAAACTAGGACTGGTTGATGCCTTGGTAGTTCAGAGTACAACAGTGGTAGTAGTATGTGCTAGTGAGTATTGAACGTGGGGTTATAAACATGTGGCAGAATTGCACGACTGGTTGCAGTTTAGTGCCCTTGAAAGAAGAAGATTATTAGTAGATCTTCAGGTGTACAATCCCGCAACCAGCTGCTATTGATTAGTTCCAAGGTGCAACCTTCTCACCACTGCAAGGAAGCAGAGTTGGCCAATGTTTCAACAACGGTTGCTTGATGACGGTTACAATGAAGCTTATCAACCAAGATCTCTTTAGGGACGTGCTCTAGTCTGCTCTTCCACTGGATCACTTGCCGAGCTAAATGCTTCGCTTGTGTCTCAATGGTTACATTGGAGCTTATCAACCCAGATGTCTTTAGGGACGTGCTCTAGGCCTGCTCCAGTCTGCTCTTCCACTGGATCACATGCTGAGCTAGATGCTTCGCTTGTGTCTCAATTGATTCCTTCTCTGTGGATCCCAAACGTTCTCCACAAAGTGCCATAAATTTGTCGGGGTGCCATCTTAGGAGAGCAATTCGTAGTTTTTGTCGCTGGACTTCTAAAGAATCACCACTTTCAGTAAATAATGGATTACCAGTAGGAGGCCAAGGGATGTCTGCGTAACCAAGCGTTGAACCTTTCCTTGATAGCTTCATGACGCTCCAAGCCTCCTCATACTCTTGGTAAGTCAACGGCCTATGATTGTAAGATGGCCAATCTGCAAATCACCGCAGGAAGTTGTTAGACACGTTCATGCATGTGTGTATTCAAGCTGAACAATTAAATGCTCAGAGAAGGTAGCTAGAGACGTGGTTACGTTGAGAGGCTGAAGGATAACGTTGTTGCTTGGCTTGCTCCTGTGCCTGCTTTCTAGCCTGTTCATGAGCCTGTGGTCCATTCACAATGGGTGTTAAACAGCGAGATGAAGAGAGACTTGCTACACAATTACTTTGTTCCGAAGTCCGGATATTTTCCCACATTGAAGATTCAAATCGCATGCTTGTTAACATGCAGCCAAATAAATTAAGTAGAGTTGTCTGTAATGAGCACAAGAATATATGTTGGACACCTTTTTCTGTTGTTTGGCTCGCTCTTCTGCCTTAGCTCGTTTCTCTGCTTCTTTGCGCACCCTCTCCAGCCGTCTTGCCTCAAGTTTTGCTGCTCTTAGTTGCTCTTGTAACAACTTCTTTTTCAAAGCATTTGCAGCTTTCTCAGCCTAATGGACAAGTTGCACTACTGTGAAATAAGCCAAACCTTAATGCAGAAATCACACTGAAAGAATTCTTAGTGGTACAGCCAAAGCCTCCACCTGGAGACATAATCTAAGGTCTGCTCGAGCAAGGATAAAGTGTGACATGACTTTCATTTCATCACAATACGTGATGTATTAGCCAAGAACATTATGCACTGAACATCCCCGAAGTTTGATGTGAGCAGGACTCATGAAGAAAAGTGGTGCATATGCCTACCCTCTTCCGTTCAAACTCGTGTCTCTTCAGCTCCTCCTGCCTTTGTTTCTGGGAATAGGCCAGTATTAGTATAACCCTAATCTGACCATACGACCAAAAGAGAACCAAGTCTACTGCTCTAATTGCAACATATTATAGATATGCTTCACCCAAAACGAAGTACTTCTGAAAAAGGAAATGGCTCACGGACGTCGGTACCTCGACTTTTACTTGGATGTTACAAGAACTCTCAAGCTTAACGTCCACTCGAGCTTCTTCCTCTTCTTTGAGAGCGTTCTTCTTCTCCTCCACTCTTGTAATGAGATACAACATTTTCTTCTTGTGGTCTGAGCTTGGCGACTCATTCTCAATGTTGCCGCTGACGACCCTCTCGCTTCTATACGGGCATCGCTCTTTTAACGTCGTCAAAACTTCTTCAAAACTCGCAACATTATTCGCTTTATCAACGAGCTTTTGAAGATTTTCAACGTAAGTCTCTTGTTCCTCATCCAGAAATTTACGACGAAACTCGTCATCTTGTTCTTGTTGAGAGTGTCTCCTCCTTTTCTCCTCTTTCGCGATCTCCTCCAATCTCTTGCGAGCCAAGTCTCTTGTCATCTCCATCACTTCTTCAACACGATGGCGTTGTTCCTCTAGCCTTGTACGCTCTTCGTCAGACATGTTCCACTTATCTTCCTTAGTCCTCCGTTGATCTTCCTCCCGCTGCCACTGTCGCATTTCTTCGTCAAGTCGTCTTTGTTCTAACTTCTCTCTTTGGTCCTCCAAAGCACGCCGTTGATTTTCTTCATGTTTCTTACGCTCTTCTTCCACAAGTATTTGCATTTTCAGGTCCTCTTGAACTTTCACACTAGTTGAAGCTTGCATTGGTCTTCTTTCTCCATCCAATCCAAGGTTTGTTTGTTCATCATGCTTTTGTCGTCGTAATTCTTCATGTTTTCGTCTTTCTTGCAACAATCTCTCGTCTTCTTGCCTTTGGCGTCTCCAAGCTTCATGTTTCTTCTTTTCCTCTTCTTGCCTACGTCTTACCTCGAACACTTGTTCTTGTAGCCGTCTTTCTTGTTCTCTCTTTAGTCTCTCTTCTTCGTCTTTCTGCCGCTTGAGCTCATGGAGCAGTTGGTCTTCTTCCTCCTTACATCTTCTCTCTTCTTCTTGTTGCCGTTGTTGTTCGTGCTCGTGAATTCTGATCTCTAGATCCTTCCTAAGCCTCTCTTCTTCTTGTCTCTGCCTCCTCAGTTCCTGCATAAGTCTCTCTTCCTCATCCTTGCACCTTCTTTCTTCATCTAGAGGTTCCTTCTCTCTCTCTTCTTTTCGCTTATGCTCTTGCTCCACAAATTTTTTATACTTCTCCTTTTGCTTTTCTTTTTCTTCCCTCCGCCTTCTTTCCTCTTGAGATTTCATTTCCCTCTCCTCGACATGTCTCCGTTCTTCTTCTTCCAACCTCCTCACTTCCTCTCTGTGCCTCCGTTCATCCTCGTGCTTCTTTCTCTGTTCCTCCTGTAGATCTTGATCTTCTTGTACTGCACGCCTACGCTGCTCTTCGAGGACCCTTTGCTTATCTTCCTCCGCTCGCCTCCTCTCTTCTGCAAGCCTTCTCACAGTCTCTTCTCCGATCTTCCGAACTTCCTTCTCACCTCTGAAATTCTCTTTTTCTCCTTCTGGGGATAGACTCCCTCTCCCCCTCCTCCTCCCACTCCAGGTGCCAGGCCTGTGCATTCTCCTCATATCGTTGAATATTCTTCGTGATCTTTCATCGAATCGAACACTTGTGAACTTCGGAGAAGTACATCTCGAATCTTGGTCATCCTTGCTCCTAGAAAAATATGCTGGTGGTGACTTGCGAGATCCATAATTTTCTCTACCGTAGTGCCTCGCGCAATCATGTCTGGACAGGAATCGCGTTGATACTGAAGCACGTGAACGCCCCTGCCTCAGCACTTCGCTCATACTATAGTAAACGAACTACTGCGTCTTACGGTGACGCTACACCTCTGCCCCTCCCTCGACATGCTCCTCAGTACTCAATGCTATCCTTGCATTTGTTAGCACGTGAAGACGGGAAGTAGTACTCTTTCTTTAAGTAGTACTCTTTCCTATAGTGTATTATGCGACCATGCCAGTTTGCATTCCCCACGACTCACTGGTCGACAAGAGAAATGGGTGGTCAACAGCTTGATGCTTATCGAGAACTGTTGCTCTTGATAATGTCGAACCTCCATCTAGAAGGGAGTTTTTGCTCAAATCTCGCGTGCTGCTTGTACTGTCATGTAGTCGAGACATCTCGAAACTCACTCTTCTTTGCAAACTACGGAAAGTCAGTTAGTGCCAGGCTCTTTGCGGATAGTGCGAGATCACTATGCAAACTCGTGCAGGCCACAGATACAAAAGGGACTACGTTGGCTTGTACATTGTGGTCCACCGCCAGCAAAAGCTTCAGCCTGTTGGAATAAATTTCCCGCTCGTCATGGACTCTGATGTTACGTAGTCTAACTATCGGCCACTGACAACTTCATGCATTTCTATTCAGGCCTTGCATTATGAAAATCAGTGCGCCATATATGTTGCTAAAATTTCGATTGTGAGTTAGGTCGAAGGAAGTAACGTACATGAATGCATCAAGATCAACCTTGACGTGCCATGACCTGATTCCTCATTTCGTTGGGAAATTGGAGTCGTTCCCACCGCAGTAAAACTGAGAGGTTAGCTGTTAGTTTATTGTGTTCAGGGGAGGCTTGCTGAGAACCACCATTTGCTCAAATTCCAATAATTGGAGAGCTGTTTGGATGGACGGGGGCCGGGGAAGGCTTTAGGGCTAGGAGCTGACGAGCATCTTGACCTTGCCATGATAGGGACAAGACGTTAGTCCGGCAAGCAAGACAACCCGTCAATATTAGACAAACGTGTTGTTGGATGCTTCCTTCATCATCTTCTATTAGAAATATTTTCGTTATGCCACATTCCGTTCTTCCGTCTACGACCTTCCTGTTCCGGCCCAAGCACCGGTTGAACAAAGAACCTCTCTTATTTGCTCCATCTACCTCTGAACTGATCTGTTTACTTTCAGTTACATGCTCTCTCATGGACAGAATTCATCCTTAGGACAAATCAGTCCCATGGTCAAGCTCGAGTCCAAAACCGTCGCGGGATCCTGCACATCACTGAGCCGAAATTTCACCAAATCACTGCGCTGAACGTCGTCCGGCTTGCTCTCGCTCCTGCTTGCGAGGGGTGTCTTCCTCTGTAGCTCATAGATTACGACGACATCTGTTCTCGTCACGGACTACAAAACTGATTTGTATGGGTATGCTGTAAATGCTTCTGGTCAGTCAGCCTCCCGATTCCCAGTCATCCTGGTCATCTCGTAGTCTCTCTGTACGTCCTCTCTGCTACTCATCGAACATGGAATGAATTCGGACCAAATGGAACAAAACTGGGAGATATAGGCTAGTAGTACCTGATTCTAGATGCATACGTTTCTACTATCCAGGCCAGTAACGCCTGGAAAGCAAGCATACGTTCGCTTGGAAGTCTTAGCAGCAGCAGGGGAGAGATATGTGGAGCTCCATGTCACTCACCTGTCCACTACCTCCACGTATTGAGGCTTTAGGTCTTGCAGGACCTGAATTGTGGAGGGAACATCTTACTGTTCTCTCTCCATCCATCTACGCTGTTCTAAATTCCAGTACAGTGGGATGGTAACACCCGGACAGCTTGAATTTTCTCGTTTCGTTTGTCCGGAATCCATGCCCGTCGAGTTCTCTTCTTATGCGATGGGGTCGATTATTCTTTTCTTTCTTTCTAAAACTTGTCCCTTCTTTTGCTCTTCACGTTCCACGAGAACGCTGAAGTTCTCTTCTCACGACCACGGAGCGAGACTAAGCAAGAGAGACAAAATAAAAGTTAGTTATGATGATCAAAGCTCCAGAACTGATAGTCTTCGATCGTTGCTTCATTGTTGTCTATTTGCTCCTCTCTCTCTTTGACTTCTAGCCGCCTGGAGACAGCTAGAAAAGCTGAAAAGCTCCCCATCAGGGATCTCCGATCGGGTAGGTGGAAAGAGGAGCGTGCACAAGAGCGCTCCCCTCCCTTCGGTGGTGGTAGGATTAGAAAATATGTTGTTTCTCCTCAACCGGCGAAGTCATTTGCTGTACGCTTATGGAACGGATGCTGTTTTTCGCTGACACAGTGTTGAGCAAGTGCCGATGCTCCTGCTGCAGTGAAGAGAAGGATCGCTCATTTCTAGGGTACCTGTCTCTCGATTGAAAGGCTGCTGCCGCTGCTGCTCCTGTAGCCAAAGGAAGCATGTGTTTCTAGCCAGTCAATGAATTGATCTCCAGTCATGGCTGTAAGGAAATGGAAAGGGACTATAATATCATGGCCCTGAACTTGCTTCAGCAACAAGGCACTGACCTGACTCGAGGAAAATGGGAAACTCTGGCGGAGCGACCGGTGAGGACGGGGACCAGGTTGTATCTCGTCCAAGTGAAAAGGGGTGAGAAGATCATCGGTGGCGGAAATGGTTTAAGTGGAAGGAGAGTTGGAGTTGGGATGACCCCAGAATAGGATCTTGTCGTGTTCTAGACATACATGCTCCCAATTCCCACAGCATCCCTCTGGGAATTGGGAGTCCGTGGTGGTTGTGCCAACACGCCACCAGGCCTTTGAGCAGACCTTCTACCAACCAACAGGAGCATGAATGTTCCCACAGCATCCCTCTGGGCTACGAAGTCTGGAGTTTCTTGGTAAATCTTGTAGGTCTGCTGATCCCTATGGCTGTAGTGACATTGTGGATCAAAGGAAGAGTGAGTCCGAGTTTGGAACTGTTGCCTGCTTCTACTATACTCGGCCCTTTTACATTGACGCTACTAGTGCAGTGGATGGCTAAGGTCATGGTCTGGCATTGGAACTTACCAGTATGGCCTGTGCTTCCCATGGTCTACCAAGCTTACAGGCTTCTGCGAGCTCGGAGCCAGTGCTGCCATTCATGCTCCTGTTGGTTGGTAGAAGGTCTGCTCAAAGGCCTGGTGGCGTGATGGGTGTTGATGTTGGGAATGCAAACGATGTGGATGGCCACTCCGTCGGCACTATGCAGCAACAAGAGCAATGGGCCTCTGACCTCTGAAAGGACACAAACAGAGAGAAGAAAGGGAAATAAAAGAAAGGAGAAAAGTACGAAAAGATCTCCAAACGTTTGTCTTCTTGCTTTTCTCTGTCTACTAGTGTCATTCTCCTCCGCTTGTGATGTAACTGAAAGTAACACGGCACATGATCAACCATTGGGATCGCTGCCTCTGAGTTTCGTGTTCGTCTCCAACTTCTCATGGACGGCCAAGGTGTTGGCTCTTCATGCAAGTGAATAACGGAGCAACCAAACGACCACCGGCCATCCATTTGTCACAGGAGCTATCTTTCCTCTCTCGTCAAATATGCAAATATATGTCCACTTTACCCCGAGGTGGTAGCTGAGGAGAGTCCGCATTTTCCGAGAAGGACTGTTCAACGAGCCTTCCGCAACTTGAAGCTCGTTACGATTGAGGATAGCTAGGAATATTCCATTTTTCTCCTAGTGTACTTTAGGTTAGGAAGAAGATGGTGTTTAGTTCGAATAAATCACTAAAAAATCGTTTCAATATTTCTCAATCTATACTCCATCATTAGTTATGTTCCATTCCGGTTTTCACAATCAACATATAGCTATGCTACTGCATAGCAACAAGGAACTACTCTTGCAGTGGAATTTCAAGGCTATTTGGTAGAAATTAATCTGGATCTAATTCAAATTTAATTTTTTTTTCACAGCCATTCTTCACACGGAGTGGCTTTGAAGAAGTATAAACAATATGTGAAGAAGTATAAACGATATAACAGTAAGACGGACAATGATAGATGATAGGAGGATATTAACGAGCAACAAAAAAAAATTGTAATTTGGTAACTATTGTCACATCTGCCACTGAAACTTAATCTTCTCTCATCATGTACAGGTCAGCTCATTGAAATTGAACCTTCTGTCTGAAGTACATACCAACGCTATCTCCACGTCATGTAACGGCTCTCTTGTGCTATAGCAAGACACTGAAGGACATATCAAAACTCTTTCCATGTCATGTAATCTCTCTCATGGATAACGGGTGGATAACGGGTAGTTACTCACGATACCATTAGATACGTGGTATCTAATGGGATCATGAGTAACTACCCGTTATCCACCGTGAAAACTAAAGACAGCTCGTGTCTGATGTCATAGGAACCCAGATAATGACGATAGCTCCAAATATTACCTCTTGTCCTCTGGAGTTGAGGATTGCGCAAATGAGTGAGTGGTCGTGGTCCACACAGAGTCCCTAATTATTCCCTGTCGGGATTTACAACCCGCGGCAATATTTACGACACCCCATCCGCTGCATACCGCAGCATACGATGTGCAAAATCCTCTAAAACGGATAAATGAGTGGTCGTGGTGTAGACAAAGTACCTATTGACTTCCTGTCGGCCGAGAGGTGATAGACTAACCTGCACGAAAGTGCAAAAGTTGCAAACACCGACGGACCAATAGACCGGTTTATGCCGTCCTGCCTTCTGGTATACCTATCAGTTTCTGTGGACTTCCGGAATTCCGAACGGAGAAGTGGGAATACCCACAGCGTGGATCACTTCTTTGCTGTGTGTACCACACGGACAGAAGGACATGGCGCGAAGCGTGGAAAGAGCCTCGAGAGCAAGCATCCTTTCGCCAAACTCCTCTCTTCATCTACAGCTGCCAGCCACCGAACGAACAACGAAGACGCCATCCAAGCTTTGGCAGACTCTTACTTTCTCGCCTGTTTCATATGAAGGTGAACTCAAGGCGCCGCTTGTGCTGTTGCTCGAACTCCGGACAACGGGAAGCACAGGAGATAGCGCGGGCTGTGCACTCGCCATGCCAGCGCCAAGAAGAGGCGTTATGTAGCAAAGCTGAGAACCTGTTCCGTAGCGTAAACGCCTTGAACCGACAATTACAAATTCAAAATGAAGCTAACCTCTTCAGGGAAGATATCAGATTTACATCAGTGAAGGATGATTTTCATTTCTTTTGCAATACCCGAGTTTGAGTATTAAAGCATGAAATCGAATATTACTTTTTCCTCTGAAGAAATGATTCTTTTTTTGCTTCAAGAAATCTCTAAATCTTCTTCTTGATATTTTTTGTGAATATTCAATAGTTTATTTTGAGATGAATCATAACTTGTAAAGCTGGTGGTGAATAAATAGATTTTTTATTTTGTAGATTTCAAGTTAGGATGAAGAAGTAATCATCAAAACTATTTTCTGAATAAAGATTACATTTCTCTCTTCCTTGAAAGCAAACCCGCAAAATATGGTCTTCTGGTCACCCGCAGCACTTATAGTCAAGTTTTGGCTTTAATAGTAACTCATTTCTTCATGGTAGCACTGCGGACCAATTGGACTTGTTTTTCCTACATGTTCAAATATTTTATGCATTTCCATAACTTACAGTGTGATTTCAACAAGGAACTACATCAGCAATGGTATTACGGAGCTTTGCGTTAACGATTTTCCGGATCTATCTCCTTCCTTTCTTGTTTTTAACTTTCATAACGACTTTATATGTCTACTCCGCTATTCTTTTCACTTTTTGGTTTTCATCATGATTTCATGAGTTTGTTTTGTTATACAACAACAAAATTCTTTTCGGTTTTCACAATCGACATATAACTATGTTATCGCATAACATAGCTATATCAAAGAGCTATGTTTGTAATAAAATTGATGCTATGCGTTAACGATTTATCAGGATCTAAACTTCTATCTCTCTTTTTTCCTTTCCCTAACTCCTTCCTCTCTTTTTCTGGTTTCATTGTTACTTCATTCATCCCCACTAATCCCCTTCCTTTTCAGTTTTCACAATCGACGAATAACTATACTAGCACATAGCAAAAGTATTTGCACAGTTTGAATTTGCTATCATCAGTGAAAGATGTCTTAAAGATATCTTATGGAGGTGGAAGTCATTCAAATATAAGAATCAAGTACAAAACCTTATGTGCTACATTTTGAACCAACAAAATGTATTAAGTACTTCATGGTTTAAATGATAACTACTCAGTATTCAAAATCATTTCTATATTTCCTACTCTTAGACTACTGTAACAATTCTTATTCAACTAATAAAATACTTTGAAGAGGAAGAACTCCTTTGTTTATCAAATATGAAAATGGAAAAAATCAGTATATATGTCTCGAGAATAAAACAATCTCCCTACTAGCAACGGAAACGCAGGAAAAAAGAAAAAGTATCATCATTTGCAAGAAGAAATGCCACAGTGCAGAGAGAAATAAAAGTTAGAGATCAACATTTGTTGTATTATTAAGGTCTATAAATGACACCAACCTTTTGTCAATATGTTTGATTCATGATTACTCGTCAAACATGAAACGTCCATTCATTTGATACGAAAAATTTGAACTGTATTCAACTGGTGAACAACTGTTGGACCCCAAAAAAATCAATCTATTATATAAGTGTTCTAATGCAAATAATAAGACCAAAAAATCTAAAACGAGCTAATACGTAAAATGGATTAGTGTTGACCTTCTAAACGATAAAATTGCTGTTGATCAACGTTTTGTGTAATCGCCTCCAATATTTTAGTAAACTTGTACCATTACCACAATAAAGAACATAACGAATCATAGGAAATTGGACAAGTGAGACACTGATAAAAGAAGAATTAATCTCCAAATGTAGATTACATATTTTGATACAGGAACATATATAATAACCTTCAATCTGAAATAGAACTTCGTATCAAGAAATATATGAAGAAAAAAGACATTGAAGCAAGGAACAAGATTTTGTACTTTAAATGATTAGTTCGAATTTTTTTCAAATGTGAATGCTCCAAAATGAACTTCATCAAACCAATTTTTTTAATCTGAAAGAACTTCTAATATTTTATTAGAAACGACTTTACCATTTAAAGAAAAAGAAAATATGTATATATAAGCATATATGTTTTTACTCAAACTAAAAGAAAATCCAAGAAAATTGAAAAGAATGTGTTAAACAATTTTAAAAATAACAATACTAAAATACAGGGACGTGTTTCTATTTGGTTAATTAAACATAGTTTAACACATAGACCTTTAGGTTTTGATTATCAAGGAATAGAAACATTACAAATTAGATCTGAAGACTGGTATTCTTTAGATTTTGCTTTATATATTTTAGACGAGGGAGATGTTTGTGTATGGAAATCAAGGGTTCACAAAAGTATTTTGTTAACGACACATTTTAACGTAAAATTAGGATAAATTGTATTCTTTAATAATTTATTTGGTGATTATTTCGAATAGGATTCTTTTATATCTAAGTAAAATTTCTAATTTAAAATAAGAAAGTCAGATAAAAAACCAAAATAATATTATTTAAATTCTATAAAATTAAATTAAATTACCTCTCTACTCTCACTTGTTATCTAAAAAATACGAGGAGTAATGAGAAACTTGTCCCATCTAGTGTTGCAATGAAGTCTGAGAAATACATATCCAAAAATGTAAGAAAATTAAAAGACCACTTTATGTAACCGTTACTAGTGAAGTTTATGTTGCAGTGTCATTTGAGAAGTAAAGAAGATGATATTATGACTATTACGCGTATTTTTGTGCGAATGGTATGAACCATGTAGTTTGTGAAAATAAATTTACATTAATTGTCATGTTCGAAACTAAACTTTTGCTATCAGATATGCCCAGATTGAAAATGTTATCACTACGTGACCTACAAATAGCACTCTTAGGAGTTCAGAATGAAAAAGCTTCCAAACAGACAAGTAAGCAAGAAACAACCTTTTTAGTAGTCTAAAAATCTTTCATCCATTGAACGACATGGGATATTCGGTAGTGGATATGTGTGAGAAGAAATTAAGTCATTAGATCTCGAGCATATGCTCTTTCTTATACAGAATTAGGCAATGAACTTCAGTTTGAGGTCCTTTGGCATCAAGGGCATTCTTAAAACTTACCAACCTTATGAATTATAGTCCCAATTAGAATAAGACATAATTTATGTTCCGAGTTCGTTTGCTTTTACTGTCCGAAACGGTGATATGAATGTACTACAGACCATTCAGTATTTTAGTTGAATTCTACTATCTATTAACTGTTGAAAGTAGGAAGAGAATCATTAACAAGACTCAAATAAGATGCATGTCACTTGTGGGTTGAGGGAAGGTGCAAGATCAGATGATATCGGGTTCACTTTTGCTTATTGACCTAAACTAAGGTGAAAGCTAAACCCTTAGTTAAAATATATCTTTAACATCTAGGTGAATTCAAAAGAATATGATGTTTTTATTTTTTCTTATAGATCAGGAGAATTATATTTAGCATTATACATATGTCTCTTTTATATAATAGTCAGAGATCTTTAGAGGTTTTACCTGGATTAAATTAAAATGACCTTACTTTACTCTCATGCAATTTGGGGGAAAAAAGTAGAAATTCCTCTAGAATCCGTTAGTTCCTATAAGAATACATGTAATGTCAACTCTTAGTTGATCATATCGAACAATGTATCGTAAAGTAAAGTATTTTTAAAAGTAAAGTAAAGTAAGTGAGCTCTCTTGAATAATCGCAAGAAGAAATTGCTGAACTCCTGAAATGTTATCTTTCATACCTTTCATGATGAGATCTGAGGGGATGAGATGAAATTCTTGAAATATACCAGTGGAGGATACTTTATAAGGTCTCTTGCCTTATAAAGTAAATTTCTGTTTCTATGTATTTGAGAAATACCGGTACAATACGTTAATATCCTTCTCCACGTTGTTGTACATTGAATTTTTTTTATCAAAAAGTATATATATATTATAAAGAAATATTATAATAAGTTATTATAAGATCAAATTATATCATAATTGATATATGTTAACCGTTCTTGAAATTATCAACAAATCCAAATATAAATCATAAGAAAAGGCTTGACTGATGCGCTGCTGGGGTATAAATCCGGGAGAATTATCTTAAAAAACTCATTTTGTGAGCACATTAATTTATACCCTAACCCTCCCCCTCCCTCCGGAAGGGTTAGATCATAAATTAATGTACACCTAAAGTACATGAGGTGAATATCCTCCTCAATGGATTCAAGCTATCCATAGCTGAGATATTTTCATCGTAGAAGCAAAAGTTATTTTATGCTATAAATGGTGTGCACTAAAACCATGAGAAGAAATATAGAGAATCTTGCAATTACAATGTTTAGGGTTGCAAAGATTACAAGAATGATAGAGACGTTCTGCAGCAAATGGATCCTACTGGAAGCCAGGAGTAAGGAACTTGAGAACATACTGTTTAAATCGCCGTGCCTCCAGAAATAGTGCTGGTTACTAGAAGAACCTCCGAAGAATTTTTGCGAGTTGACATTTTAATCCTAAAACGCTTGATGCTTAGGATCTGTCAAGTAACAAACTTAAATCGTAGTTCCCGAAAGATTTTTACAATCTATTGTTCACTTCAAAACAAACAGTTGAATATCAACTGAGAAATGTAAAGACGGAGGTTTTGAGGTTTCTTTGAACAGAACAGAATATTCTCTGTACCGAGCAGTACATGGAGCGAGAATATTCAGTTTCCTGCTTGCATACCAGCACTGGGGCTTTAACGGTAGGTTCTGTTCATGATCCCTTCCAGCTCAGATCAGTGTGACCCTTAAACATATAAAGATATGTCTTGAAGCCCATCTTCTGGATTATGCTTGGATTCTCCCAACTTCTGTCGAAGATGGGTGACCCAATCAATTCATAAGCAAGGTGCAACTTAAGCTAGCTTAAAAGTAACGTTGGATATTGAAGAATTAATTGTAAGAAATAAGATAAAGCTGGATCGACTTGTCTATTTTATCGTTTTTATTCGCATGGAATAATGTTCGTACCCTAATACGCCTTGATATTGTTATTTAATACAGTTCTTTGAAAAACTGTATTAAATCAGTTTTGATAGTGTGAAAATGGTTTCTGTTTTTCACGCTATCTCCCATGTGAAAACTGCTATCTTGATCGGAATAGAGTTACTAAGACTACATGCGACTAACGGTGTACAGCGGTAAAGCTCCAACTGACGATTAGAAGATGACTTGCAATCAAAGGAGTTAACATCTGGATGAGAACTCCCGTGAAAGTACTATCCACTCGGCGTGCGACGGAATGCAGCACCGTAGACATCTAATATGAAACTCAAACTTCCCGCAGCGCAGCACAGTGAACATCGCATACCATGCTATATATTAGATTATTTTATTATCGAGAATATTTTAAATGTTATATGAAAAATCTAGACTAAACTTTAACAAAATTCAAAACTAAATTTAACTGTTGAATGTTAATCATTCTGGGAACAGCGGCGACTTCAGTAGCCAACGAAGTGCAAAGCCACACGCTTCTGGGGGTACAAGTGCGAGTGCCTGCTGAAGCAAATAAATACATTAATACACATTAATTTATCACCTAAACCTTCATCTTCATGGTGAATAATTATTGTTATTCATCGAATAAGGATGAAGCGGGATTGCTACGTTCCGAAGTATTTCCCACATTTTTCACAACCTTGTATGAGATCGCGGCAAAATTCTACCGGTAAACGTAAAATCAACCAACGCGTGTTACTGCTATGATCAATATCACAGAAGTACACGCGTTAGTTATGACGATTTTGTGATATCATAAGTGTCATTCTGCATGCGAAATATTCTAAACAAGGTAAACGATGTAAAACAAGGTAAATGGTGTGGTCTTACTCCACCCGTGCGATCTCCGGGACGATTTCGGTCAGAGTCGAGTACAGAAACATCACATCTACAAAGGTCATACTCTGTTCATAACACAAAGGTAAGGACTGTGCTGCCTAGATAATCGCTATGACGTTGAAAGCATGTGGAATGAGCACTGTATGCAGAAACATTGCATACAAGAAGCATCTGTCCTGTTTCTTGTGATGAAACTCACACACACTACAAGAAACAAGACAAATGTTTCCCACACACATGATTTACTCCTGCGACAATGGTTTCCTCTGGTACTGCTCGCAAACTGGGATCTCACTTACAGAAACACATGTGCGTCACTGAGCACATATGCGACTCTTCTGAGCATTATCTGAATGCTAGGCCTTGAAAGACACTTTAAATTGAGGCTTTGATTTACACAAACCCAAAGCTTCTCGTAACCAACTGACGCATATATTGATAGGCATGGTGAAACATATTCTTCATGGTCAGGTAGCTATCTGTACAATTTCTCCACTGGGATCAATTACCCGAGAAATCATAAGACCTCCTTAGTCACTTCGTAAGGGGAAAACCTACAACTTCAGGTGAACGATGACCAAACAATTTTACATGCAGACATCACCTGCAACACACAATAAAGAAAAAACCAGATATAGTTGGACTCACAACGTCATATACCACTAGGGGCAAGGCCACTGTTGCAAAGGCAATGGACAGATGGCGCCGCGTGACAAAGAATATATCTATTACCAATCTACAAATCTTTCTGAACAAAATATTATGCGAAAAGACCAGAGAGGACTAAGAAGAAAGGGAATTCGGGTTACCTGTTACAAGACAAAGATTACACTTTCTCAATATCACCACTAACCTGCTGCTAATCAACACGTCTTCCGTTTGCATCCGAGGCAAACATGAAGAAAGATTCTAGAGAAAGTACGGTACTCCAGCTCTAGGGGCCATCATGGCGTTATTCTCTTCTGTTTCGGTGAAAAATTTCACCTCTCTCTCCTGCAGCAAGGAAAAGACAATGATGGTTAATCGGTAGTGGGACAATGGCAGAAACCGCGGGAACCAAGTTGATACCACGTTGGATAACACCTAAGCCTATTTCACTTGCTCCACTGAAATAATTCCACCCAAGAAACCCATAATACGTACCATGTTCTCATTGAAGCTTAATATAGAAGCCACGTTGCCACATCTGTAGCAGTAATTTGGAGCAGACCAAACCTGCATGTGCATTCCAACCCTCCATTATTTTCTCATACAAACTACACACTCCAATGGTCATGCTCACATTCACCACAAGGCTGCAGTAAAACTATAACTCTTATCGAAAAACAGAAGGCAGAAGGCAGACTTACAGTTACAAGGCCCTTATCAGGGAACATATATTTCAAACCCTCCTGTACGAGTTGATGAGCTCGGCAAACGAGCTCCAAACCATTGATATGGTTATACTTCACAGTAGAAAAAAAACGTTCCCACGGTCAGCTTACAAACAACTTGATACCGCCTTGGAACGAAACTAGTACTTAAAACTAATCAGATAGAATATGGTGAAACTTTCAAGGCCTTAACCTGCGCAACACCTCATAAAATTACCCGATTATCAGCGGAACCTTGTCCAAGTGACAGTTCTGGTTCTGGTGTTTTATGTCAAACTACACGAGATACAGGGCGCGGCACAGTGAACTTTATCCTATTTCCAGAAGACTAATCATAACAGGAAAGGACATACTCTGAGGATGAACATATTAGTATGAACACTGAAAGCAAGTTAAAGCCTTTTACCAATGCAGGAAGTTCATTCGTGGGTATGACCGAACGATAAATTACAGGGTGATTCAGATCATGCGGCACTCGATCGCATACAGAAGGAACAGACCACCCAGAGTCAACGCCGCTTGCCTTTTTGAGTTTCACGAGACTAATCTATCGGGAAAGGCATAATGCAAAGGTTCATTCTACCATGCTTTGTTACCACACATAATACCAGAAGTAACTCAGGCTGAGTGGTGAAAGGTAACCGGATCTTTCGACAGTGCCGGGTTTTCGAAATTTCCTCTGAAGATAGAAAGGTCGAATACCTTGCATTATTCACAAAGAAGCGTTGGAACCATCATGTAGCAGACCAAAGAGCAAGACCATTCGTAACTTCGATTGCGATAATTATCTTGTTTCTTGCATTGCCCAATATGAAGCTTGGGGATGTATACGTCTCGTGAAGAAACTGTAGGCTTTGATGATACCCTGGTGGTGCTGAAATAGACAAGGGCAGTGCGTTGACCCTCATTATGAGAAGATCCAAGTACTCCCAAGTCTGCAGTCATGAAGTTCAGATCCTCTACTTACATCTAATCAAGGACATAGCTCTCATAATTCTGTACAGGTGATGGTAGAAGATGTGTGTATCTTACCTCAGAAGTAACACGTGCTCCAAATAGCCAACCGGCACCACGTGGACTGACTGCCCAAGTCTCAATATCTTCCGGGTCACTCCACATCAAATCGCAAAAGGGGCCTTCGTGCGGAATTTCGCATTGTCTTTCTATCACTCTAATCTGCGGAAACGATAAAAGGAACATAGTGAGTCTTTATAAATTCGAAATTTACTGCTTGAGCAACAGAAAGACACCACTTTATGAGTGTGCTCGAGTAAACGGGTGATGTACCTGGTCTACAGTACGAATATCTGGAGACAGACCTCCATGTACACAGAGAACCTGCAAGAACGTTTTTCGAACGTCAGACAATCATGTTGGACAATCTCCCCTGTGCTTCAGCATAAGGTACTAACGGAGCTGTAAAGTATAAGCCGCCGCTTCTAAACCAAATACTGGTTGGACTGGCTCGTAAAAGTAGTTGTAAGAGCATAGGGGCTTTAACGGTCTGATCATTCTCACCTTCCCATCAATTATGGCAGATAGAGTCAAATAATCAAAAACATCTGTGCAATAACGCCAAGCATTTGGATTTCCATATTTCCGTTGGCATTCATCATAAAATCCGTACACCTGCAGCATACACAAGACTCGTAGAGTTACTGAATCAGTAAAAATATTTCGAGCCACGGAAACTGCCAACATGCTGCTACAACAAGGGCAACTGGATGTTAGCATCATCCATTAGGCCCCTGATGTAATAGGTAACTTAGCGAACTTGGAGTTTTACATCCCAAGATAGAGCATGAGTGTAGTGGTGGTGAATAAACACGTAAGCAACTAAACATTCTGATCGACCTGCAAATTTCAGAAAGATGGGAGAAGTCACAGAGATGTTTAGAACCTGAGTTATTTGCCTGCTTTCGTGGTTGCCTCTAAGCAAAGTCATGTGGGCTGGGTATCTGAAATTAGCAGCCCATTGGTTACCGGGTCATTATAGTAAAAGCATACTTCGACATTGTCCAGAACAAATCATGACGATAACATCTCTTCAGACCTCGAAGGGGAGAACATGCTCAGGAGCACAAGTTACTAGTTGCGGCAATAGGACTCGGACATACGGAGAAGGAATCTTCTTTCCGGGAAAAATACGGTCTTGGAGTACTCACCTTGCTTTCAGCAGCAGTAGTATTGTGAAAACTTCGAGACTGTTATATCCACGATCCACAAAATCCCCCTGATAAAACTCTCACAAACTCAGGTTAGTCACTCTGCTGCATCACAGGTCGCAAGCCTGCAGGGCTCCACCGCAACTTTACGCTGCATGAAACCCTAAGCTATTATAGGTAGGTGGCATAAGCTCAAACTTACGGCCCTACACACGGATATCGGGAATTTCCTCACTGTCAATGTCAAAGTACAAGCAAATTCACTGTTCAACTGAAAGCAAAACAAGCAACAGAGGGAAATAGCGGCCAAGTAAGAAGCCAATCACAGAGGCAAATGCAGAACCAGATCGTGTGAACGGTACACAATAACCAATTCAAGACACGCTTCAACTTTAGGCTTCACTTTGACACAAAGTTGGAAGAGACTGCCCTACCATGAAAATGTAATTCGTATGGGGTACATGGCCACCAGTTTGGAAAAGTTTCATCAAGTCATGAAATTGCCCATGAATGTCCCCGCAAACAGTCACCGGACTGTTTACAGGTTGTACATTGGACTCTTCTACTAGAATCTCTTTCACCTGACACGGGAGCACCGACAGGAGAATTCAGCCAAGCTGCCTAGGGTTGCAGCCTAAAACAAACACCGATGCGCGAATCAGGACGGGAGTGAAACAAGAAAAGAACAAGAGGAATATATAACTTACATATTCACAAAGCATCTTGAGCTCATCTTCTGATAAGTGATGGCCCCCTTTAACATTCTCGATCCACTGGTCCAAGTCCATCTTAGAACGCTCCTCTCCTCATGCACACGCGTACTTTCAAATCAACCGATGCCCGAACCAAAACACCTGCTCGTTTTCAAAAAGTAGCTCCTCCCCCTCCGCAACTCCTCCCTACCCCTCCCTTCCTTCGCTCAAACAAGGCAGACGAGCGGGCCGGAGCGGACACAGCCCGATTCTTCCTCGTCTTCGAGAAATCGATCAAAGTCAGATCTATTATCCGTCCAGCAAACGATGGCTTGACAGCTGCTACTCCGGCACGAGAGAAGGGACGATGTAAACTCTACTGTTCACGGATTTTAGTGAATAACAAAAGCTCGAGTGAAATCGAAGGAAGCTCGCGCTTCCTCGTACAAAACCAAAACTTTCTCTCCCTGTGAGAAAGTTCGACAGGAACGAACGATTGCAAGGATTGAAAGGGCTTCCGACCGCGCCTGGCTCACAGCCTTCCCCACCTCTACGTACTCGCTACAGTAGCTCTCCACGACCACAATCCTATCCTTCCACCACGTTCAACTACATACCCTCGAGCGGAATTGGACAGTAATATACACTCTGTCAATTTCTGAATATAAACTTCTGTCAACTGCTACCGCCAGATTCAGATCTGACGGCATATTATTATTTCTTATATGAATAGAAATTAGTTACTGTTGGATTCCTGTAGATTCTCCCTAGCGTCATGCATCTCATCAACGTGCTCTTCACGACCACGATACTCAAAGCCACCATGTTTCGCAGTCCTACATAGTCGAGCCTTCTAGCGGAAAAGGATGGAGGTATTGATGTTGGGAGTTGTTCCTTCCACCGTCAGATCACAATTTGACGGTTTAAGTCTTTGGAGAAAAATCATCGATGATCAGCTTAGTTTCGTAAGTTATCGAAAATAACTTACGAAACTAAGCTGTAAACTTACCGTAGTAAACTTTTGACCGGACCAGCTGTCTTGCATCTTTGTCCACAGTGGGACCACCTGTGGATTCACGTGAGGAAGGAACATCAACTCAGGACAAAATCCTAGCAGTTTTCCAGGCACTCTTACCGGCAAGTACCACAAACGTTATGGGAGATCAAGCAAGTATTACTGGACTCTCTTGTGGTTGGTAAATGGTATGATTAAGTACTATAGTGGTAAAGCCGGATAATTGACGATCAACTTCGACACGGGAAGGACCTTGGTTTCTGCGGGGAGGAACGTTATGAACGTCGTTCTCGTACAGGAAAACGTGTAAATATTATAAAAAATATTATTATAAATTATTAAAAAAATTAATTCATAAGTGATATATATTAATTAAACGGATATAAACCATAAGTGGAGTCCGGGCTGATGTGCTGCTGGGGGATATGACCCAGACACTGCTTCCCAAATCACATCATTTTGTGAAGACATTAATTTATATTCTAACCCTTCTCGCTGGGAGGGTTAGAATGTAAATTATACCCCATGTACATTTTTAAGTGTACATGCATGCGTAAATGAGGTTTTGCATATGAAGAGGAAAAAGATAAGTATAAACTGTGGTTGAGAAATTCTATATTTTGGTGATGTTTGAGGTGCAAATTGTTTTTAAAATAGATTAAATATAGCGTGAGAATGAATATACATGAGGATCAGCTCCCTACGCACCGATAATGTTTACCAATATATTGTAATTGCAGTAAGTTCTTTTGTATGCATTGTATTTTTGACATATGACTCATCATACATTCTATACTTGAATGGAGTGTTGGATGAAAATTGACCGTAATGAGTTGAAGCTTCAAGGAGCAAAGGAGAGAGGCTACAAACTAGAAAGATGTCAGAAATAATATCTTGGTTACATAGTCCAAATGGAGTGAAAGAATTCATGGATGCATGTTGTCATTAAATTGTGATTTGAACATCTTGAACATGAGTAACTGTAATGCTCTTCTTTTATCGATGGAGAGCGAAGGTTTATTTTCACTTCGGATGGCTTCAGGCTAAGTAAGTTCTCTTGACTATATTCTTGCTAGGACTAAGTTCAAACCATATATGTTTTCTTGTCTGAAGTGAACTAAGTTATTCTCTTCTGACTATGAACGGTTAAAATCCAATGTAAATATGAATGCATGTGAGAACTTACGTTTTATGGATATATGTAGGTGTGTACAATTTTCACAGTGTGTGTACACACACAACTGCTCGTTGATAACTCGCTGGAGAAGAATAACACAAATCATCCTTTTAGTGCTATTCACTCTCTTTCTTTTCTTCCTTACTCCGCCGACATGTACAAAGATGATTATCATCTCAATATTTTCTTACCATGGCTAAAAATAAAAGAAATGAGAACCATATAAATCTCAACCTTGTGTAGTCTTACCTATATGCAAGTGTTTGACCGAGATCGTTTTGCTAACATTGAAAACTTATTTATCTTGGTCGGAAGTGACTGGACAGCAAAATGACAACCAATGAAACTGATATGGTGTGGCTAAGTTGTAGTATTCTGTAGCAATATGAGTTCATGAAAAAGCTCAAAGCATGATTTACTTTCGATCTATCTATCAGTAAAGATTATCGTGCTTGCATAGTATACTTGCGGCGTACTCTTTGTTCATGCAAAAAGACTTACCTAACCCTAAACTTTCTACTTCTTTATTCTGAAGTGAGAGAACAAAGATTGGGAGATTGAAGAGAACTACGCTGTAACTTACTCAAATATAATTATACTTCAAACAAACAAAAAGCAGAAATAAAACACTGAACATGAGTAAACATAAGTAAAATAGTTTTAAATCACAAGTTGGTAAACAAAGAAAACATCATGAACATATCTCTATTGTAAAATCTATTCTCTCGCACCGAGTGCATAAAGAGAAGGATCGCACTGAGTATAGATTGAATGCATAGTGTAAATGCACTAAGTGTGATTTGTCTCTGATAGCATTGTATTCAACACCTTCTGCACTGTGGAGATTGGAGACATACATCAAGTTTGATTCCCAAAATTACACTCCTAGAGATATAACATAAAACATTTATCACTGAACTATATGAAACAATATAAAACACATAAAGGTTTGAATAGAAATCCACTTGGATTTCTATTATGTTTGAGACAAATTCTAACCATTCTATTTCTTTGACATATCCATGTGGCATGGCTTGACACATGCTCTCACTAACTCTCCTCTGTATCTCTATCACACTCTATGATCAGTTCTCCGTCTTCCTTCGTCCATTCACCTTGATTCTTGGATAAAAGTTGTGTAACCTAGTATATCCTCACACCAATCTCACTACATGCATCTTCTCAAATCTCTCCTTCCATTGAATGCGTACTTGTTTAGGAAGAATGTCATCCAGACTTTAGAATACTAGTACAATGTTTGTTTGTTATTCTAGTATGAGCTAAACATGTATTGAAGTCATGTTTGTCTTTGACTTCAGTCGCAATTCCAAACAAAGAGATGAGATGAAGCACTGGATAATATCTTGAGCCATCAAGTAAATACTGATCATTCTCAAACAGAGACTTTCATTGTCAATGTGTTTCTAGAGAGATGCCTTGCGTAAACGCATGATATCTTGACAGCTTCTAGACATACTTGCAAACAAGAAAAAAAGTTGTTTCTTGTGACAACAAACAACTTATGCATTGATAGAATAATTACACTTCTTATCATCTATCACTCTTATACAACAAAGAAATCTTTTCGAGACAAAAACTTACGAGATTGTGCTTCTCTTTTCACAATTTGACCATTGAATGAATCCTCCAAGTGTACATTCTAAAGCTTACATCAGCCTCCTCGTGTAAATGACCATAGTCTCGCGTCTAATGTCTTAGAGAAACAAAGAACGATCCAGAGCAGCACTGTTGTCATTATGTCCAAATCGATCCAGTGCAACAACAAGTTGCAAAGGCACGAGAGCTTGCTTCACTCGAGCTTCATTACAAAAAATATGATGTATTTCTACAATATGAACTAATCTTGCAAAACTATATTTGTCCATCCTCATGAGCTGCCCAAAAAAATCATCTGGAAGATTTTTAAAATAGTTCTTGAAGAAATCTTTGCTCTTAAAAAACATAAAATGGTCTTGTCTTTCTAAATATCGTGAAGTGTACAACATCTGATATAATTTGATAAATTCTTTGTCCGAATCTGAATCCAATCCATCGTCATTGGAAGAACTCTTGAACTCACTTACTTTTCACTTTTCTCAACTTTTCCTCTCTCCTCATATATCTATCAACGTCTTATTTCGTATCACTATGAGTCTCACTCTTAGTATCACTATCGATAGTTCAATCCGAACTCAAAGAGCTCGAAGATGCTAACTCTCTACAATCTCTTCTAAATTCTCTAACAGTTGTTTTCTCTCATAAACCCGCGGTATAATTGGAATTGTGTTCCTCACTGCGCATGGCAGAAATCTAGAACAAAATTTGATTCTCACGCATGAAGGACAAATGAATGCTAGAAAGCGACATTGAGGTTTAAGCATAAGACCAGCTCTCTCTAATGCAACGCTCAGATCAATACTATCAATCGATTGTATTGTACATTGTCTCTTTTGCGCTCTCAATATAACATAATTTCCAAACTACTGCACTCTCATTTGAATCCAATTCTTAAACTTGTGCTCTCAATCTTTGTAATGTGTCTTCTCTCTTCTGCGAGAGAGAGTTTCGCTTTTCAAACTCATAGAGGACACGAAGTGCTGTCATTTAACCATGTACTCTCATTGTTACCATGATTACAGTACAAATGGATGTTGCATTTAATCCACGGACTAAACTATTACGATCAGTAAGATCAAACCCGTGGATCATTTATGTGAGATCTTTGGAGTCAACTGCAACCGAAATGGCTGGCTGTCCAACTGCAGCTCATGAATAGCAGAATAATCCGAACGGACACTAACTTTGACATCCCCTATTACTTGAATGCATAACTTATTCCAATAATGACAAAATCAATCTCCATCCAGAGTTCTGTCTCTGTTTTCTTGCTTGTCTTTTTCTTTGTCTCCTGTCTTAAGCTCAGTACGTGTGCATTAGTCATCGTCTTCATCTTCAGATAGAGGGATAAATGCACACTTTTAAATTTAAGTCCAAACTCTTCATGGAGATGGAGAGGTAGATGTACCCCTTTACATTTAAATCCAAACCCTTCACTCTTTGAAGCGTTTTGACTTAAATTTAAGGGTGTGCATCTACCTCTCCGTCTTAAGATGATAATGCATACTTCTTGAACTTGAGACAGACTTAAGTATGTTTAAATTAATAATGCTATTCGTTCAGGGTCACTTTGTTTATAGCAGGATGCGGTTCTTGTGTTTCATAATGTCCATATACAGCAGATTGAAGAATAAAGACAACATGTATTTATAATGTACTAAAGATGAACTTATTTATATTATACTAAAGAGAAATATATATATATATACTTTAATCTTGTTAATTTAACACTATAAATTCAGACACCTATTTCTGAGCAGATTGAACAATAAAGACAACATGTATTTATAATGTACTAAAGATGAACTTATTTATATTATACTAAAGAGAAATATATATATATATACTTTAATCTTGTTAATTTAACACTATAAATTCAGACATCTATTTCTGAGGTTGCTTCGCTCTGTATTTAATAATCAATTTTATTTCAGATTTCAGTGTGCAAAAATAATTGACCGAGATTATAATTTACTCTTGTTCAGATTTTCTACGGGATTGGCCAGGCTTCCCCGTGGCTGCTGAAATGCTGGCCGGGGCACAGCAAAGACAAGTTTTTTTCGATTCGATAATCAAGCGGGACAAAGTCACAGCCTTTGATTCTTTCAAAGTCTCGGGATGTGATTTGGGACACGATGGGCCTTTGCGTGCCTCGATCGGCAAAAGATCACTGGAGTATAGCACAGGATCGTGAAATATTGTAATCCGAGGAAAATGAGTTATGTCGTGTTAACCTAAACCATGTAACTACTTGGATATCCGAACAATTAGAAGTTGAAACGATTCCACATCGAGGGGCTTTCTTAGGTTTCACCATTCGTCTCCATGACGCAAAGAGTCAGAGTGAAGGAAGAAGACGTGGACTCTTATACCCTGCATATATGCTGTGGTGTCAGCAGAGGGGTATTAGTCCTTTTTCGTACAAGTGACAAAAATTACTTAGAATACACAAGATCCAATGATAACTTCAGATTTTTTCTTCGTATTGTATATCTTTTCTGTCTAGGTCCTTTTGGATGCATAGTTAGTGCACTGCAAATAACTCCGAATGAATGAAAGAAAATTGTACACTACATTCTGAACTAGAACTTTAACATTTGTTAAACTATTGTCGAAGTTCGTGAATTCGTAAATAATTTCTGTGCTCCATTACATTCAAATTTAATACCAAAACAAAACAAGCTGAACAACAGTGAGAGGACTATGCATTGGCTTGAGAACTAGCAATCCGCATTGAAGCGAATTGAACTGGAATAACCAAGATTGAAATATTTTCGAACTTTTGAAGTGAGTTACTGGTAGAATGAATTTTCTGAAAAGTCTTTGAACCTAATTGTTTTCTAAAAACTTGACTCGAACTAATTTTAAAAATCTTAAATTACATTGTCAATGAGATTCTATCCATAAATGTTTGGACTTTATTTGACCATAGCATAGTTATTCACTTACCACCAAGAATCTATTGTATATGTTTACGGTTAAAACATGTTAATAATTAAATTAAGTTATCTTTTATTTTAAAATTATGGAACTGAATTGTTTAATCCACTTTGAGAACGAAATCGTCTAAAGACTATTTATTTTGAAGGAAAAACTGTTTTAAATTGAAACAATTACAAAGATCTGAAACAAACTGTTTTTGAATCGTCTTGAACTGAACCGACCCTTTATCGAACCGTCAGAAACGGTTCGATCATGTGTCATACGATTGATGATGGTATCGAAAGCCGACTCCTTCTCAAAACCAGGATAATCATTCACATTTTTAACATCCACTTATATGCATCCTAACTCCCTCTTAACTTTCCTTCGACAAACATGGAAATAGGGAAATATTGTATATTTATATTCGATATTAGACTTTTTCCTAATATCTCCAAAGAAAAGATAAGGGTTGTCTAGCGAGTTTATTGGTGTTCTTTTGAGTTCTTGCTAGAGGGGAGGAAGAGGATAAGCACGAAGCAGTAAATCTTAGAGTGTAATTGACACGAACAAGGCCCGGACTTTGTCATCATATTATAATCATTTTTATTCAGTATTATGAAAATTATGAAAAGTTAAAGTAAAATTATTGATTAAACAAATATGATTAATTAAAATATAATCAACTAATAAATATTACATCCAAACGAGAGTTACGGAAAGAATCCATGAGTGAAGTGCTTGTAAACACGCTTTAAAAACTAGATGAGCGACAACTTTTCGAGTTTAAGAAAAGGTTTTGAGGTTTAATTTATTTCCTAGCTTAAGAGTTAACTTTGATTTCTTTTTTACTTAGGCTTCCTCTTGGCATAAAAGAGTCCCAACAGGAATAGTTTTATTTATATTTTATTTGAATTTAAAATCTCTCTTTGGAAATAGAGCCTTCTATGGAGGAGAAAAAGTTCAATAGTTAACTAACTGGTTTTGTATAATGCTTAGATCAAAATCAAAATAACTTTTTGCAAAAATGTAGCACTTTTCAGTCGCTTTCCAATGCTACTTGCCGCGTCAGATTCAAAACTCAGAAAAAACGTTATGAACAGGTGCAAATTTCTCTATGCAATCCAGAGGACCACCTTTCCCATCTGCGAACGTAAAAACTGAAGAGTCTTGATAACCTAGACCCTAAACACCTCTTGCATCTCTCGAATGGATCGATGTGAGGTTGACAATCATGGAGATGGTGATGGATGAGCTAAATAACCTTGAGCATTTGTTCGTTCGTTTGCTTGATCACACGTAGACAAGTTGTTGTGGTTGCAACGAGTCATGTGAAGCTGTCGAAGTAGAGGAGCTGCTAGTTCAGGAGGCAAGCCGGAAGTTCCAATGGAGGTGATTATGTTATCCGAACGACGAACCCATAGCTCAAGTTCAACAACATAGAACTCTAGTACTTCGTGGTCGACCACGAGGTACTCCACGAGTTCTTGGACTTGGAATAGCAAACTCAGAAGTTGGACAGACAATTTCCGACCACAAGCGGAAGGCTTGAATTATGGTTCGCATTCTAGTTCTTCTTGGATGAATCCAATGGAGCGGAATCCACGAGATAAATGTATAGTTTTTAAACCGTTACAATATAGTTAATAAACTTTGCTTTCTTGCTTTGAACAAACCGTCCTCATATTTTGAATGATATGCTTTTCTGGCTATATATTACAACATTCGCTCATCTTCAGTGAAATCCTAAAATTGCGAAACATTTGACTGTCCACATTCTAATGACATTCATAGCTTTGCTAGCTATAAAATTCACCTCCCAATAAAAGTTTTTCAGCACGTCTAGGGGACTTTCAATAACAATCATCTTCGACTTCAAAGGTAGCGAGTCTGTTAACTTAGCTAGCAGGTTCACTAGCTTCTTATGAATATCAGTATTACTGATATCAGTTTCATTGTTACCTTACCCAACCCCCAATTGGTTGCAATCGTTCAAATAAAATTATAATTAAAAAGATAAGAAGATGGTGTGACTTTTTCATAAATCTTCGACATAAAAACAATGAGAAATTCATCTAAATGATTACTTATTCATGTCGTGGATTTCACGACATGAATTTAATCACAAAATATACTTTTTGTGTTTATCTCTATTTGTAGACGGAGAATATGCATACATGGATAGTGAATAAGCTTGCTCTTGAGTATGTATATGTGACCCTTGTTTCAAATTTTAAGCAAATAATTTCCTCTCTATCAAGTTTTAATGAAAAATTAAGTACAGTACAAATAGACATAAGAAAGTTAGTGAGAACTATGATGCCATAATGAACCTACGTCCACTTAAGAGCAAGAAAACAAGAATTTGATGTTTATGTAAACTCTATGAGTTGTGCATCATTCGCACGCTGAACAAAGTAATATACAGTGTGACATTATTATAAAAGTTAATCTTGTGAGAAACGAAACGAACAAAACATTTTACCGCGGACGTAATCCGTTCAAACGTAGATATTTACACTTTTAGATTTAGGAATTTTCTCCTAGACGCACTCGACTTTCAAAATCGAGTGGAGAACGATCCAGTAGATCCAACGTGACACTTTTCAACAAGTGTCGAGAGCGAAATATACGGCGCGTGTTTGGAGAAAAGAACCAATCACGGAATCCTTTTTGAGACAAGAAAAGATCCCTTGATCACTTCTCCAAACTATAAAGAGAACAATCGTCACTTGCAGGAGTAGTACATTTAACCAGAAAGTAGTAGGTTTAGAACATACCACAATGGGTTCATCTTTAACGGCAGCCGTTGTCTTAAGTGCAGTCAAATCCTACATATAAAGAACTTAAGGTTGAATTTTCGTTAAACGCTAACCGTAGTACACTTAATTGTACCCAGAAGCTTAACTCGAATGACAGTTACTAATGTAATTATCACAGGTTTAGGTTTTAATCTTAGTCGTGTGAGTAGAAAGTGAGTAATTAGACGTGATTACAACAATCAAAATGCACTAACAGACAATTAATGTCACAAAAAAGATTGACATCAAATTACCAAATATTAACTAATTCTCCTTTATTCCTAAGGTTTTCCTAATGTGTTCCTAATGTGATATCCTCCTAGCTTCTTGTTCATGGCCCGTGAGGAGTTTCAGACGAACGAGAAATAACTGTCTATTCATAATTCTTGAGTCCAAGACTGAAACTTATTTGAATAAAATTTGTCATTTAAAGATAACGAGTCATAGATTGTGTTTATGAATTTCAAACAAACTGTAAAAAAAAAAACGATGAGATATTTCCTTTCTATGTTGTTAGGAACATAAACATTTTCTTAAAAGTCCTTTTGTGAAACAACACCACATACTTTAAGCATAAGACTCTTTTCAATGTATATATATTAACTTGCAAGTTTGCGTCTCTATTTATCTCCTTTTAAGAAGACGTAAAATAATTTTTCAATAACTGGTATCTTCCGCACTCTAAAGATTGAACTAAGTCAATAAAAATTTTATTTATCAGTGAAAAATTTATCCAGTACTTAAATTTTCAAAAAATATTTCGCTACACTGAACAAGTTGGAACATTAATAAATTTGCCCATCTTTGTAGTCAAGATATGTTGCTCTTCACTAGTTTACTGTTACATCTACTAATAAAATCAAATAGTCAAACTGAAGCAAAATCAATTAAATTATCTTATGAATCCAAATTTGTGGTTCACATAAAACTACACATCAGTTGGTAGTGGAAAAGTGATACTCTCTGAAATGAAGATCATCTCAGTTGGTCGAGTTTTAATGTCTGATTCATCTCCAAGAAGATTACTACTTGAACGAACTGTTACTGCTATAGAAGCTTTATCATCTTTAGGTGGTGAGATAGATTCACCAACTCCATCTCTTATCTCTGTAAGCTCCGTAGTGCAATAAGTCTTACGTAGACTTCATGCTGTGAACACGAGAAACTACAAGGTTTGCTTATCTATGACTTAACTCTATAGTCGTGACGTTCTTCTCGAGCTGCAAAGATGTCACTATGGTAGAACCATTCCAAACAAACAAGTCTCACACTCCATCGCTTTCTCGTGAAAAATGTTCTATGAATAAACTAATCAACTTCATCTGTTTCTGGTACAGATTTATCACTTGTCCGTCAAAAGTAGAAGTCTTCTTCGAATTCGAGATTGCCTGTACAACTCGAACGTAACATATGATCTCATAAAGACAAAATTTAACTAAATATATTAGAAAAAAAGAGTCAGGTCCAGAAACAATATAGCCAAAATAATATAAAATGATATATCTAAAACTTGAGTCTGACAAACACACCACTGTCGAATAATTATTCTCTGAAGAGAACGCCAGTCGTTGAGATCATCAGCCACCCTTTGAATGGTTTGACCAACAACTTTCTTCTCTTTCTTCTAGTGAAAGAACAACTTTCTTCTGCCTTTTGAACTCCAAATCAGTGTGTAACCAAAAAACAATCTCAATCGAACCTCATAGCAACGAGTAAGAATCTCAGTATTTGGGAAACAACATTACCGTCTTTCACCTTCCAAGGTGAGTCCAAGCACACCCCACAAAATTCGTTGACGAGTGATACAGACTTTGGAAAAATTGCTCCAAAAAATCCACCACTAGATAATTACTGTCTCGCGAGAAGGCCTCACTTTTGACTCGCACGAACAAAGAAAAGAAGGAATTGAAGGAAAACATGGACTTTTTGTTCGAAGAAGATTTTGACTTGAGAGGTTGTACATGAAGTGCCGAGTGCTGAAACAGACTTGCTTTGTGAACGTAACGTAGTTCCAGAGCTTCACCTTGAGTTTCTGAAAGAAGTCACATTCAATTCGAGAGGTTGACCATATCCACGTTACGATTATAAATAACCTTTACAAGTAGAATAATCAGGTTGTGATTACACCTTTTGTTATGGTGGTTCTTCCAAAAGATTGCCCTACAAAAAGTGATTAAGATTTCACCAAAACGAAGATGGTGTATCGATAAATTTTTATTATCTCTTGTTTTGAGTTTCGACCTTTAAGTTTGATATTAATTTTTACCGAGTTGTCTAACTTTTAACACTTCGTATATTTCTGCTTCTCAGTTACGTACTAGCAGACAGAAATCGTAGTGCTCGTGTTCTTCTAGAATTGTACACCACGTACACGGATGATCGGTTTTTAAAATGTGAATGTTGAATTTATGCAGGTTGTTCTGACAATGGCATCATTACTCTTGGTTAAGAACATAATATCGATCCAAAGTGTCCAAAAATAGGTCAAAAACTTGACAAAATTCACACATGTCACAAAATGTTCGATATGCGTGGATGCATGAAATTCAGATATCAGACTGGAGTGCGTGAGATAGTGCACCTTCCAAACTTCCCTGAAGACTGTTCAGAGATACTATCTCCTCTTTCAGATGGCATTCAAGAATCTGACGATAAAAATTTATTTTTGTAAAAAAATTAAAATCTCAAATATTTTTATCTTTTCAAGCCACTATCTATACTAATCCGTCACATGAACCATGGTGATTTTATAAAAATAAGCAACTCCTTAAACCCTAAACCTTTAATTATTTTTGTACTGATGCTTGAGTTCCAGATTGATCTGAGAATAATTATGGGGCACGTGGGACATCTCCTGGTATCTTCGTCCCATTTGAAACCGCTCTTTTACATTCTTGGTCAATATGGACGAAACAAAAAAGAACATTTTGGACTGACGAAGGTGAACTCAAAAGAGTATGAAACTTTGTAGAAACCATCGAAGGCATGCTAGTCCTCAAACCATGGTCCAGGATTTCCAAAATCCTAGCACGGCGCTTTGGAGTGCAAAAACAGTTGTCCCGAACGATAGTTTATTGGCATGGATGCTCCTTGTCTGATAATTGTTTTAGATCTAAAAACCAAAGATCGGCACTTTAAATTAATTTTATTTTTCTTTTAAGTATCATGTTTCGGAATATTAAATGTTATGAGAAAAAATTTGAGGTGAAATACAATACGAATCACGACTCGAATATGGAAATTTAAATAATTTTGAATGAATACAAAAGGAAACACGTGTAATCTCTTAAAACCTACTTACATTCATAAACAAAAGAGATATATTAGTTCAGAGTATTCATATTTTCCTATATACGTGTAACCATGGAGTTTTACTCATATATGTACTTTTCAAAATAGAATTACGGAGGATTTTATTACGCTTTAAATAAATGAATAAACTAATGAGTAACATATTTTTTAATGTTTTAACATTTGAATATAAAAGTTTTTTATAACAAAAATCCATTTCATGAACCCCTTTAGGTCGAACTCTATCAGCATAACACAGTTTTGTTAGTGCATTCAGGTCAAAGTACATGTCCATATCCTTCCCCATGTCCTTGTACAGTGAATTTCCATTTTCTCTTATCAGAAAATTGATAAGTGTTATGAAAATTTAAATAAATTCATAAGTGATATATATTAACCAGTCTCGGAGTAGCCAACCCATCCGGATATAAACCATAAGTGGAGTTTGGACTGATGCGTTGCTGGTAAAATAAGACCGAGACAATAATTTTCAAATCGCATCATTTTATGAGAACAATAATTTATATTCTAACCCTTCCCACCGAAAAGATTAAAATATACATTATATATTATGTACACTTTCTAGTGTACATGAGGTGAATGTTCATATACCGTGTACTCTGAATGTTGATTCCTCTCGTTTTTCATGATCAAATTGGTTTCTTACATTACTACAGTCTCTCGTACCAAGTTAGCATACATTTATTGAAACAACACTCTCTGTTTCTCATCTTGTACTTCTCTTGATCCAAAACCATTATGGGTTCCTCAGAGTGAATGAAGAAGTTTTTGTTTTTCTGCGTTCCATTCTACATTACTTGTTTACTACCTTTGGTTAAATTATCATTAATTTATTGACATATGATGATTGTTTCTAGCTTTCCGAGACCAAAATTGATTCTCGGAGAGAGTCTAGTTTTGAAGGTTTATTTCAAAAAGTAGACTCTGAAGGTGTAATGCTAGAGATGCAAGAACAATATCGGTTGTCTGTAAAATATTTTCTTGATATCTGCAAAAATTTCTTGATATATGTAAACTGACCATGACAGTTGTTTAATAAGGTGTTATCATAAAGAAATTCTACCAAGAAATTAGTATTTTGCATGTAACTCATAGGTATCAAAGTTTGATATCTATACATATATAAATTTTATATGTCAATAACTGAACAGAGGATTTGTTTGATAGATATGAAACTTCGTTATCTATAAAATGAGGTTTTCACACAAAATTTATATGTCAATAACTAAACAGCAGAATAGTTATCGATGTTGATAACTATAACTGCACATAGTTATCAACGTCGATAATTATTTATGGATATTCATTAATCATTTTATGAATAATTGATATGTTATTGGACTCCAAATGCTAGCCAGGCTTTTGAAACTGGTGTAGAGTGACTATCTCTAATCAAGCCTTAATCTGCTAAAAATATTGATCTTGCTAAACATACCAAAGACATTTACAAAGTCCATGATTTGTTTTCTGAGGTAGAAGCACAACCAGACTTATATGAGAAAACCTCTAGGAGTCCACTTTTTGTATTTTGCTTATAACATTTGCAAGTCAAGAGGTATTTTAATACTCATATTTTATTTCTATTTTTAAATATATTATTTTATATAAAAAAGTTTTCAAAAATTATAGATAAAAAATATCTTATTTTTGTTTAAAATTCATTTAAAGATAAAGAATAGTCCATTTTAGTTTTATCGATCTTTTAAATTTTACAAAAAAAAAATTATAACATAAATTTTTACTTACACGTGTTTGTAACAAAAACCATTAATGAACCCCCAAGGAACATAAAGTAAAGTTCAATGTTCTATGGAGATAAAAGGAAAACCTTTCATCCAATTATAGATTGTGGATCACCATTGACAAAGAAGTTAGAAAAGGAATCAGAAAAGTGAAAGAGAAGAAATCCAAAAAGAAGAAGGTAAGGTCATAGTACCGTTATACATATTCTTTGCATTCATTTGGTTGCTCTTTAACTTTTTGATATTCATATTATTAAATTTTATATTAATTTAATATTGAGACTTGTTTGGTATTTTTCAGCAATTTCAAATCAACGAGTATGTTGTTTGAAGAAGTAAAAGAATACCATAACACAAGCGGCAGTCGGGAAGATTGTATGATTAAGAGACAGATTTCATGCTCCAAAGAGGATATTCCGATCGGTGCTTTGGCTGTTCAGTTAACTAAAGTCTTAAAGTATCGGTGAGGTTGATATATCTTGACTTGACTACATATCCACCTATGTTGACAATTGGTGATTCCAAAATTAAAATAATCCTTTGACAAGAGTGTCATATGAAGATAGCAGATATTGCGCATGCATTTTTAATTTCATTCCATTGATTGCAGAACTTTGGAACGAGCAAGTCTGAACTTTGGAAACTAAACTTTGTACAGATAAATGTAATATTATAGACAAGTGAACATTGATCACGTGATCATTGTCAATGAAATATCATCTTTCTTCGAGAATTATAAAATAATTTCACGACAACCTGCATACAGTCATGATTTTGTGACTGAAATTTGTCTACCATATTACACTTCACAAGATACATGTGGTAAGATTTTCACAAGTCATATTTGAGTGACAGTTCAATATTTGAATGATGGACAATGCGATATATATGTGTTGCACTTCCAAAGTGCCTGTGTCAGTATGTTAATTCTTGTATCTATTGTATTTATTCATCTTTTCTTCTATTCATTGTATCTATGATTGAAATCACAGATACAATGATCAGAAACGTGCAATCTACAAACATTTGACATACTAAGAACCGGGGCGCATCTAGCATTTTTTGGGTTTATAGCTTGTTGGAGAATCAAGGTCGGTAAGCTTTGCCTGCGCCCCGCGCTTATGAACTAAAGCTTATTCGATATTATTCTTCTCGTTTTAAGGGTGTTGGTGAGACCACCCTCTTATGGCTTTTTCTCTACGTCGTAAGCTGAATCGATGCACGGAAGCTTTAGATTCCCAGCTTCTTGCGTTGTGAAGCTAAGCTTCTTCATGGTGGGTCAGGTATTGCTTTGGGCTAGCGGGCTTCTTACAAGCTTTTCAGCTAAAACGCTAGGTGCACTTGGGTCTAAAGAAGTTATGCGTCCGTAAAAATATATCTCAAATTTTACAAGTGTCATGATGTGATACAGTTTGCAGTGAAGTCAGACTCCACGTATTTATCACGTGTACCAACATATCATCTTTCGCTAATGACTCAAAATTTCAGATCATATGTTGAGATTGAGACCTTGTAAAGTTATGACCATTGGTTATTACGACTTGACATTTGTGACTGATTGTCCAGTTAGTAATTCAGAGTCATATCTTCTAAGATATGACTCATTTCAGTCGTATATTCTTGTTGTAAAAGTCATGAATTGTACTAGTGATCGGGAGGTAGGATAAAATTTGATCAGTAGAGACCACTGCACACAATGTGTTACGCATCAACTTTCGAAAAATCGAAATGAAACTTTTAATCGGTTTGTAGAATAAATTAGTATCATCTCTTTAACCTAAACACTAGAAGGAAAATGGAGGTTTTATAACTTTAACTTATCACTAAAAAACCACATGTAGACTCTCTTATGACTCTGATAGACTAGTTAGTTAAGAAGTTATAACAAACCAGTCATTTAAGATTTGCTTGATAGTAGTTATTTTCTAGTTAGATATTTATGACTGATTTATGTACGTAGATGTGTCATAAGCCTTACTTATTGTTTATGTCTACATGTATGACAAGATATGTTATAAGACCCAACTTCACAAATTTATCTCTTGTTATAAACAAGTCATAGATCAGACAGTTTTGATATATGACATGTAGCATGTAAACTTTCTTTCTGGTCATATATAAACAATTCATATTTTATTGATTGAAATTATTTAATGATGATTGAGATAACTTGCATGACATACGACATCAAAGTTTTTATATTATAAAATTAATAAATCATTTCTTACCTTAAGATCCATTGTAATTCAATCTATAAGTCATAACCGAAAACTTGACGTGATAAATAACATGAGTTCTTGTATGACTAGCATGCTATGGTAAAAAACTAATTGTAACTCTATGAGTCCAAAGTTGTGCGTACATAATGTACTTAGAGAACCGTGACTGAGTTAACATCTTAGTTGGAGTTGTTTTTCTCTAGAACACCAAATCCAGTATCGTTAGTTGCGTCCTCTTGCTCACCTTCACTTCTTTATGGTGATCTCAGTCTAAAGCTACCACTTGTTAAATTAGAGAGGGTATGCACGGTGGGGAATAATCTACCTCTTTGATTCTAATGTTAGACAAAACGTCTTAACAATGCCAAACACCTTATTTTATACTAGTTTTGAATCCGAACAATAATTAGTCAAAGGTTTGAAAATGTACTTGTGTGTGGAACTTTTATGTAAAGAGATAACTTTCTAGAGATGTTATATATATGTATATATAAAAGTGCATGTCATTTCTTATTGTTAACGTCATGACATTTGTGGAAGAAACATGTGCGGTTGTTTCTGATTAAAGATATGAATACTGAAATGCTCATCCACATATACTCTAATGAGGTTGAGATTACTAGGGATAACGTTTTTCTGCTGTAATTGAAACCCAATGTTGTCATAAGAAAAATACTAACCACAAGTTTACAAGCTACATGGTCTCCGTACAGTTTGTGTGCGGAAATTTCTTCTGGAACTGCTCTCACGTGCTCCTTGTTGAAAAAAAATATGAACACTTTTGTTCCAAGAGTCTTGATAAATTCATGCTGAGGGTGTTTCTCGCCAATCCTCTTCAATAACTCGTCCTACAAGCATCACAAAAGACACCGGCAACATGAGATCTGATACAACGTAGATATTACCAACGTAACATATTCTTCAATAACTCAGCATACATGCACCACAAAAGACACTGCCGACATAAAATCTGATACAACGTAGATACTAACAACGTAACATATAGAGAAGAATGATGCTAGTAGTCTCAATTTGATCTGACCTAAGCAAAGAGCACATTCTTATTCTAGCTTTTCTCATCACCGTATGAACCAAAACACTGCAACATGAAATACTAAGCAGCTATCAATTGAAGTACAATTCTGGAGGTGAGAGTTGAGCAAATACCACATAACAATAGCGAGGGAGTGACGTAAATGTTGCATAGTGAAAGTGAGTGCAAGAAAAACAAGACGGGTAATAGATAACTCCAACAAAATGATCCAAATAATCACAGACTTTAATTCTTCAAAAGAGCCGCATGCATACCCCTGTCGCTTTCAAGAGTCCACGAGAAAAAAAACGAAAGATTCAGTAAAGTATTTGAAAGGTCTGAAGTTGTTGTCTTTCCTCTGCTGCAACTTCTGGAAATTCTCCTTAGTCGTTGTAACATCGACAAATGATACTACAAGTGCACTTGAAGCAAAACTGAATATTCTTTTGCAGCTCAGTTCTATATTCCTTCTGAAGTGAAAAAGAATGTTAATAAAGATTATCAACTTCCTAAGTATGATTGGTGATATGTTCCACGTCGAACAATGGTACAATTAAGGTTGTTTACTTCTAACATAAACCCCGTTTTGATCAGTGATGCATCACTTATGAACCGGAAATGACTTTCATCTTCATCTATATGACTTGAACCCCGTTTACATCGAGAAGTAGACAGAATCACGTCCTACTTGACAACAAATAACCTTCTTCCCTAGCAAGATATAATCTTCAACCGAAGAAATCAACCATTAACACCAAAGAAGAATCAATAGTTAAATGCTAGCGACATATCTAATCGCAAGAATTATATGAACCGTTCTGTCTCGCAATACCCTATTTTGACTAAGTTAAGCAACATGCTCCAAGTATACTACGAGTGACAGAATGGGTATGAAGTTGATGTAACAATTAGCGCTAGTATCAAGGTAGCACATCTCGTCGTTGTTATGTCTTCTTCAAGAACCAATAAAATTCAGTGTCTTAACATAAATAACACAAGTAATATGAAACAAGAATCTGCATATGGGAACCAACACAAACATCATAAGCACAAAATACATGCTACAAGTGGGTGTTACATAATAACCATAGTTCTGGTTGTTTGACGGTATAGTTTGACTAACCTGGAACAGGTTGTCGCTCGAGCGGTCTGCTAAGAGGCTTCGTATATTTTGATTAACCTGGAACATGTTATCTCTCTAGCAGTCTGCTGAGGAGTACGAACGACAGTACAACGAAGATACCTTAGATTAGTCATTCTTATCAGAAGAAGCTCATCACTGCAATCTAATGCTTTGCTCCAACTGGGAACCCATCGCACTAAAGAGCTCATCCATAAGCACACTCTCGAATCTGGTAGACCGTGGCAACCAAAATCGAAGAAAGCATTAATAACTTTCAAAAGAGCTCGAGCGCGACAGAATGAATGTGCTACGTATGTGAGAGAGTATAAGTTTTAAGAAAGAACGCGATGATCTGAACTTCAAACAAGGAAACGGAGAGAGCCTTGTAACTTGGAATCAACAGGAACAGCGAGCTCGCGACAGAATGAATGTGCTACGTATGTGAGAGAGAGTTTAAGTTCTAAGAAAGAACGCGATGATCTGAACTTCAAACAAGGAAACGGAGAGAGCGTTGTAACTTGGAATCAACAGGAACAGAAGGTTAGCCGGATAAGTTTTGAGGGAAAAGCGTGGGAGCACCTTGCTTCATACTGGTTTTGTGTGAACACGAATTCGTGATTTATAGCGGAGATGCATAGCTCCCAATCCTCTACCGTGCATTATTTGACACGTGTCATGATAATAAATTAGTTCTTCAATTAGAAGCGCAATCCGTTCTGAAATTTGAACGAGAGACGGACCTGCTCTTATTTACCCGCAGTCGACGACGGTGTGAAGCAGAAGAGACAAAATATTTCTTAGGAGATATATCAAGGAAGAAAAACCCTCTCTTATTTAAAATAAAGCTAGCGCCCAACCAATTCTTACATAAAGGAAATCAAGAAAAGAGCTAATATCATAGAGAAGAGAAGCATAAAACTCATTATCTGAAATATTATACATATATATATATATATATATATATATATTAGGGTTTATAATTTATAATTTTATATTATGAATAATATATATATATATATATGAATAATATTTCAGATAATGAGTTTTATGCTTCTCTTCTCTATGATATTAGCTCTTTTCTTGATTTCCTTTATGTAAGAATTAGATATATATATATCACATTCTTAGATGCATGAAATCAAGATACATAGAAAAATTCATACAGCTTTTTCATGCATTCCATGCATAAAGATATTCCTTCAAACAGAAAATCCAGTTTATGGACAAAATGGATGTTACATTTGTAATTTAATATTATTTTTTGATTCTTTGTAAGACAAATAAGCCATTGTGAATTCACTTTACAGTGTTTTTATATGACGAATGGGATCATTCACGATTCTGACTTATGGGTTTGAGATCACAGAGGCCATGTGCAGCCAAGTTAACTAAGTATAATTATAGAATTTCAAATTTAATAGTTTAAATTTAGTTATTTAATTTAAGAAATAAGTTTAGAACTTTTTTGGGTTCTTCTTCGCTGTTTTCAGACCCTTTCAATCTTATCAATTTCTCTCAAATGTATTCTTCCGACACTTTCAAAGCTAGTGGCAAACATATTTTTTGAACCATTTTAACCCAACAGTAACATCCAATCGACTTGGTTACTTTTTACTCTATTACCACGTCTGTATTCTTCTCGACCCATCTTCTCCATCGTGAGTCGAGAGTTGAGTTTCTTGTTTCTTTGGCCTCGTTCGCTCTGGGGCTTTCAGTCGCTCGGATGCTACAGTAGTGCCTTCTCGAAGCAGAATGTGTATGTAAGAAGAGGGCAAATATACAAAACTTTAATCTATGCACTAATCCTTCTTCTTGGAAGGGTAAGTGCATAAATTGAAGACACTCAAATCAAGTTTTATTACTCTGATGTAGAAGGGGACTCTTTAGGAAAGCATGAGAGCTTAAACTCAACAATTTTCATTGTAAACAAATTTAGACAAGCCTATTATATTCATCTTTTCATTCTTCGGAAGAGGAGAATAATGCAAAGCGATTTAATTCATCACCTAACTTTTTAAATTTCTGACAAAAGAAAAATCCGGTCTTATGGTTCTTGGAGCACACCTCAACGTACAAGGGTTATGGGTTTTCTCTGAAGTTTCTGGAATGCACTATGTATATAACATATAATATTTACTCTATTATTTTTTATTTTTTATTTAACATTTAGAGAATAAATTATAACTTCATAAACAGCCATAATCTAACGCTGATTATGGCTTTCCAGAATTTTGATAAGAGTTCACTGCACTGTCTATTCTAATTTCACTAGTAGATTTAGTTCTTCTCTTCAAGCTTGTCGTCTTTTTCTCCCCGGTTGAGCCATGGGCAGAGGACTCTACCCCAGACTTTTAGATTATCAGCTGGTGCTACTAGACCGAAGAGAATATGCACGCAGTTCTGCTAGAGGAAAGAAAGAAGACAAACGCTTATATAGTACAGAAAATTATCAAAAACGATTTGTTGGAAAGTTGTTTTTACAGAAGTTTACTTGTTCTTGAAAATATATTAGGCACAATACGGAACATGACATCAAAAGAGTGTAACTTTAGGATAATTTATGACTAAAACTAAACTTAAAGTGCCAAATTTAACATGTGAATATGCAGTACTACACTTGCTACAGGAAACAGAAAAGTCATAAGTGCAATACACAGAAGTACTCTCATGTTGAAATAAACACTCTCCTCGACTAATAATATAATTCATTTTAAAAGTTTACTTTATAATCTAATCCTTTCAAAAAATTAAGTCCGTACATCAATGAAAGGACTTGCATATACCCCTCTTCCGAACTTGGAAGAGGGTTAAATATGCATGCAACGTGAGCATGAAATATGCGTCCCAATTGCCCTCCGCTGTGAGGTTCAGAAGACGACGAGTAAAGTGTATTTGGTTTAAGAGTTTTATTTGCTCTAAGGGGGGTTGCAATGGTACTCTTGAATTTATTTTTTGAAACGGTTCCCCCTTGCATGTAGAATAACTTTCCACACCACTCAATTTGCCGGAGCCGCGCTCGAATTCTCAGTATTCAGTATGAGCTCAAGGAGATTTAGTTTGCAAAATATAGTCGCAGAAACGATTACAACTTCTGCGCTGTGTAAGACATTCGATATGAACGACTTGTGTAAGCAGCCATGCTTATCTAGATTCACCCTACATTTTCACCTCTTTTCCAGCAAACTCTACGGATCACTAAACAAATTCAGGAAAGAGAACAGTCCCTGAAACATGAATGATTGTCAGAGTGCAATATTCTCTCTCTCTCTCTCTCATTGTCAGAGTGCAATACTCTCTCTCTCTCTCTCTCATTGTCAGAGTGCAATACTCTCTCTCTCTCTCTCTCCGAGTGTGCGTGTCTCTACAGTCCACCTTTACAAGTACAGTAAGAAAATGGAAAGCACATAACGTCTGTAGGCATTTTCCGCTAAGACCAAGCAAGTGTAGAGAGCGCTTGCTGATAACACCGTAAAATAATAGGTGTTAAGATGCATCACTAAATTTTTGCCGTAGCCCCGGAGCCTCTTGTTACTGTGATCTGATACGAAATATGCTGCAACCCCGAACAAGACGCTGAGTGACAAAAGAAACACACCGCGAATATGTTCGACCGCCCAGTGAACTTCCAAATCTGCAAAAACTCGATGGTGCTTCAGTGAATGTCGTGTAAGAAATTTGTCCAGGCAGTAAAACATGGTGCCGACCGCGTATACAAACGAGGTATTGCTGCAATAGTACCAAATATGGTCCAGTTCATTACATCCTCTCTCCTCCGGTTCTTGTACCGAAGCCTGGAAGGTGACAGCGCCAATCAATGTCGCTGCAACGAGAAGCGCCTTCGTAATGGCATCCGCTGTCTTCTTTTGGTCGTTGATCTTTCTCATTAGGAATCCATTTCCCGAAAGCTCTTCGAAAATATCAAGGGCGTCCTGAAGCTCCCTAAATTCCTCCTTTCGTGTGAAATTCTTCCGCATGATAGTAGCTGAAGATGAGAATCTTGACATCATTATGCATCCAGCCACAAATGAACACAAGCGCCGGAAGCGAGATGCAAATGTATTGTCGGATCCGGACGCAGCAAGCGCTGACCGTTCCCAGGCTAACTGCAGGGGGAAAACACCTTTATCGTTGCAAATGGCGTATTTGAAACTGGTACAATTAACAAATGTAGTTATCATCTGCAGAAATTCCTTCGATGGGCAAAAGCGAACGCCAAGATGGAGTGGAGTTTCTAAGCTATGAAACTCTTTCCGCAGCGGGGCTGATGACGAATCCCTTTGGTCACCAGTAAGGGTAACTGATGACGAACCCGTGGAGTCACCGGTGAGGGTCAGAAGGGTACCCTTCCAACCCTGCACTAACGGAGCATTTACATCCACTCCTTCAAACGACATCAACTTAGCGAAGGCCTTCATGGAACCTGTCAGTAATGAACAATGTAACGGAGTCATTCCGTGAATCATTTCTCGTTCGTTCACTTTGATCATCGGTAACGTGAGCAGGTGCGTGAGGAGCTGAGTGTTGTCCTGACGGGCAGCGAAATGAAGGGTAGTATATCCGCTCATGTACCCTTCAAGCTCCCGACTCGCCGGATGAACTGTCGTGATTCCACTGAGTTCCTTCCAGGGCCTGCAATCAAAAGCCTTGACAGCGGGCATCGACAAGAACCACCCAACATTGCCCACCTTGTCATTCACTTGATCGGGAAATCTGTTCAGTAGCTTCTTCACCATTTGCGCTGGAATTCCCTCCAGAATCGCTTCTATCAATTCTTCGGGAGTTCTTTCCGCAAACCTTAGATTTTGAATTTCCTCCAAGATCGCCTTCTTCGTTTCATCCTGGAAAATCTCCTTTATTGATTGGTCGTGGGTTTCATCCAAAACCCCAGGCTGTTGGCCATGGATTTCTCTAAGCAGCAGCGCTTTCTTCTTACCTTGGAGTACCTTTTCTTCCACGTTCATCGCTGCAAAATGCAAAGGCGTGATTCCCGCCCTATCTTTAAGGGAGGTGTTCATGATCTCTTCAGGATATTGCAACAATAAATCAAAAATCTTTCTGCTCGAAGTGAGACTGGCAGCCCAGTGCAAAGCGGTCCGTCCCATCAAGCTGTCCCTGGCACTGACATGAGCATAGGTCGGACACTTGAGCAGCAAAGCCTCGACGCATTCAGAGTGCCCGCCGTAGGCAGCCAAATGTAGTGCAGTAAAACCCTCAGAGGAAGGGGCTTCGACATCAACATTTGGCCACTCAAGCAGCAATCGAAGAGCGTCATTGTGTCCCCTCGATGCAGCTAGATGCAACGGACTGAAACCTCCCGCCGTCGTAGCAGTCCCGTCCGCACTACCTTTGAGATCCTCGATGCTCCGCACGTCTCCAGTCCAGGCAGCTAAATGCAGAAGCTTCAGCTGGCGAACCCCGTCCAGATTATCCTCATGGGAGAACACTCCATGAGCATAACCATCCACATCACTCAACTTCTGATTTTCTTCCCCAGCTCTCACCACTCGCTCCTTCACGGCCTCGTCAACACTCACGTCACTCATTGACGTAACCACTTGTCTGTCTTTCGTCCGCTGTCGGGTCTTTGCCTAGCTAAGTTCGTTGCCCTTGATTGGTACCTGGTTCACAGGGTTTGACTTCTGCCTATGAACACGAGTGAGACTAGTAGCAACTGAAGATTACACAGCTGCGATGCCACAGACTACATCCATTTTGCTAGTCTAAGGTCCATACACCGTACTTATCGTTATTTACATTAACGCGGATTGCAAAGCATAAACGACCGTCTGACCAGGACCTTCACCTTGACAGTCCAATTCATAATAGAATGTTTGTCTCTGGATTCCGCAAAGTACTGGACCGAGAAATACGCGACACGATGAATAGCAAACGGATGGAAAGACCCCATCACGCCTTACAAGGGACAAGTACTGGACCAAAGGTTTGCCTTAAAAAACCTCTAAGATAAAATACAGTTCGCTGTCAACTGCAAGGACCCCGCGGGGCGGAGATGGAAGTGGAAATACATGCACTCGTATTAAGTGAGTCTCTTCAGTTGTTGTGATGAAGCGGTCAGCTGAAATCGTCAACGTGACCTCCAGCCACTAGCGTGGTGGTCGACCCTCACCATCCTGTACAAATGGTAGTGGGATCGAGTCCTTCTGCGGGACAGAAGCTCCGGTCCGTGCAAATATGACCATGAAAACTATGCAGATGCTGAAGTCGGAACAATCCGTGGAAACGGTGCATACCAGTGGAAAAGGTCGAGATGGTGTGCTAGTCAGTCGCTGCTAAGGGGCACAACTTGTGCAGTCGTCCTGAATATACAACGAGTTTGGTTTGTCTTGATAGATTCTTCCACGTGAAGAAGAATATGTCAGTTTCCTGGTACTCTCACGTATACGTATGCCAGATTTCTGATACACCTACGTAACCATTCACTAGATATATGTACATATATATCAACGGTTGGTTGCTCACTTCCTTTTAAGTGCTAAATGATATATAAGTGTTAAAACGATAATTTTATTTTAAGTTAAAACCATCTCTAAATGTTAAATGTTTACACGAACTTAGAGATGCGAGAAAATCCTTCCATCATCCATAAGGGAAGGAAAGAGGGACGCGCTCCCGGGAATATAATTGCGAGAGGCTAGAAGTAAAGAATCAAGGAATTAAAAATATTTAATTTATTATTTAATTTTTTCTTTAGAAAAAGTTAAGTAATAAATTAAACCACATGCATATTTCCCTCTTCCAAATTCTCCTGAATACAAATTCATGTGAGAGTTCCACATCAATTTGCTTGATCAGCCTATGAGTGCATAATGGTTAGTCTCGGTAGAGCCGTTAGTGTCATTAAGACGAGTTCTAGGCTAGCCCCACTAGGGGTATACCTCGCAAGTAAGGCTTGTAGACTTCAGTTCTTCGAGTTGAGTCTTCAAGCTCCTGGCTATAGTAGATAGTCTTGGTGAGCGCAGCATGGATTCTCTGGTGCGTAGAGTGGGTGTGGCTCGACTTTAGTGTTTGTGTATTGTTGGTTGGCATGGTGGAGTGAGTAACAATCCTTATTACTCCAAAAACTGAAGTCGCGAGGTCTGATTGAGTGTTCTCAGCTCGCGGATTTCTGCCAATGATCTCCATAGAGTGTGCAGATCGTTGATACCTTTGATTTGCAGATGAGCGCTTACACGAAGTTATTCTTTTTGTCGTGTGCTTGATCGCTGTTCTGGTTAGTGGTGTGTGGACCTGTTCTTGATCGGATTGGTGGTGAGATAGTGCGGAAGCGTTGTCAAAATTTCATGTGACAAGTTTTTAGATCAATTTGGAAGTCAGCAGATGCGCATCAGTCGATATTGGATAGATGTTGGTCGGCAATTGGTGGTGATGTTGATTGCGATAGATGAACATCGAGAAGACGATTTTAATGCAACAAAAATCATTCAATTTGGTGAAAGATCGAGTGAGTTACAAGAGAAAGAAGGTCATTGATTATAAAAAATATGATATAAACCCGCATGCGCGAGTATTTTGGCAGATTTCTTGTCTTGTTAGGTTGTTACATGAGAAAGAAGGTCGTGGATTATCAAAAATCTGACGTAAGTTGTTTGTATTAGGAGGCGTTTAGAGGCTTCGAGGCTTCGAGGAGTAGAGGTGCGTGAGTACGGAGTGGAAGAGTGCGGAGACGGAGCGGAGCCAGTAAGCTAAGCCCAATTTCAATGGTGTGAGAGTGAGTAAAATCAGGTCATCGATCTCAACACTATTCCTGAAGGAGGTGCTTAAGTATTTAGCTCTTAGCTTTGGCGTTACCACTAGACCAATAGCTCTTGGTGTCTTCTAGTACTATGGACTTGTTTCAAGTGGTAGGAGATCTTTTGCACATTCCTAGAGGAGTGGTAAGACGACCCCATAGTACTAGGAGAAGTTGTAGTTGTGGTAGCGTTCGCCTATGCCATAGAGACGTGCATGGAGGACGTTTCTTGTATTCTAAGACGAGTTTCATCATATTCAGTGATATACATGAGTGGCTAGTTTTCAACTATGAAGCATGAGGTTATTGTGGTGGTCAAATCATCATTATTGTCATCATTCGGATGTCAATCAAATATGAATGTGCACTATCGTCTTGACACTATCAATTGGAGAGTTATACATGCTTAGTATGGTTTGGTCTGCTATACCCTATTATGAATCGCTCAATTCTCCAAGATGTATGGACGTCCGCTGCAGTTAACCATGGCATCTCTAATAGTAGTAGAAATTGTGAAGAGTAAGCATTGTCTATCACAAGATAGTCAATGAAGAACATGTCTTCTCTTATGAGAGTTGGTATTGCTTTTTGGATCTCCGTTGGTTGGATTGCTCGTTCATCTATCATTTTGAGAATAACTGATGTTTTGGTTAATGGTGGTAACTCTATACCTCCATTGTGTCCTTGGACATGATGTTGACAGATGATCATGAATTAGTCTTTACATCTTGAGTAAAGGACCCTTGGATGATCACAAGTATCATGGGGTCGTGAGCTTGGATTGCGAGGACAAGAACTTCTACAAACTCAGTGGAGCTTGGACTCGAACAAGGAGGTTGTTCTCTTTGTGTCAAAGTTTGTGGTCGTGGTTGAGATGATGTTGGAGCAAATGAGATCTTTTTAGTCACTCGCTTCTGTACCGCTTGTTTGCATGAGGGCGATGTCGTGTTGCAAGCTGTTTTGTGTGTGAAAAATGTTCGTTATAATGCAAGCAGGGCCTTTAAGCATCTACCCCTTAGCTTAAGCTGGGCCTCTGGTTAGCAACACCTTAGGTTAAGCTGGGACCTTGGTCAAGTTGGATCACTGCTTGAAAGGGGAGAAAAATTGGACCTAAGAAATATGAAGGTACCATATTGTAGTGCTCGTCGAGCTGAGCGTTGTGACATGTTCGGATTTATGAAAATAGTTTATGGTGAGAAAAATCTGTTACTTGTAGTGAAGTAAAAAACATGTTTTAGAGAATTGTGCAATTTGGTAGGAAGGTCGAGTTTTAGATATTGAAGTTCCAAGGCGTACATCGTAGTACAAAGTATCCATAGAAATTTGAATTGGCGAGAAGGGTCTACGGTGGCAAAGATATGAAGACTAGAAGCAATGAAAGACGCTTAAAGCTCAAAAGAACAACAGCCTTAACCCTTCTTGTGTTTCCTTTATGTAGAACAACTTGTAATGGGTTGTTGGTTTGCAGAGAACTCTAAATGCTTAGCTTGGAAAGACAGAGGTATAGGGTTCAAATCCAACCGTGAGCAAATGGTTATCATTACATATCGGTCTTCGCAAGAGGGATTACTATAGATGTAATTACGATTACACTTAAGGACGGGAGAGAGTACGATGTCTGTAATTACGATTACACTTAAGGATGGGAGAGAGACGTGATCTCTCTTAAACATAGTCTATATGGGTGACGTCTCTATATGCTGTTGGTTCCATAATCTTACATCTAAAGTTCTCGAAATAAAGTGAATGCGTATGACCATGACTCTAACAGCATTTGGGAAGCACTACACACAGCGGTGGTTGTAAACTCATAGAATTTTGACTTCATTTTTTATTTTTCCTTTTGTGTTACGTGAGCTGCTCGCCTACCATGATCTTACTATCTCTTACAACTTAGACTAGCTGCTCATCCACTAGTGTCTTCATCCTAACCAAGCTGCACGCCTACTAAGGTCATAAGACACATCAACATATAGTTTTATTTTAAATTTTAGCCTTCATTTGCTTGTTTTGTATTGGTGGTTACTTTGTGTGCCATACGTCGCTGCCAAGTGAGAAAAAGAGATTTGGAGGTTCATTTAAGATATCGCCGACGAGGGAAGCTGCGAGAGAGAGATTGAGGATCGAAAAGCATTTTGGAGAGGATACATATATTACAAGGAGAAGAGTACTAAGAAGGGGAGAAAATTGAAAAAATTGATGTACTTGAGAAGATGCTATTAATAAAATGACCCTTATCGAGAAAAAGGGACTTCTGAAATTTCTTATGAGAGAGAGTGATTACACTCATGTGACTTGTGTCCTGGTCGAGTATCAAGGTGTTTAAATTTAGCATTCACCTTTGATTTATGAATGAAATTGACATTGAGGGGAGTCGTATTAGCATAGATCCATCGTTCACGCGTGTATCTCGACACACAAATTGTTGACAACTAGAGGGTCTCATCCCTCCTGAGAAAACTCTCGCTCGACATAATATCTAGTGCTTCCACTAGATATTATGATTGGGGTGATTGATCTTGTTAAGACAATTTACAACGCTAAAGAGATATGGATCGACCAACTACTAACGCGCTTGTTGGTACGGGTCTTGCAATTGCTGCTAGTGCCTTGTCATTTGCGGTAGCTTCTTCTTTAGTTGGAGCGACGACATTGGATATGTATACGCTTGCGGTCCCAATCTAACAGCATTTGATTGTTGGAGGGGATGAAATTAAATCCATGAAGGCTCTTCAAGCGATGTAGATCGATGTGGTCGATTTGAAAATAAGGACATTTTCTAAGTATCTGTGCGAATATAGAGGAGAGATGGAGCTTGTTAGATTCATATATTCTGAGATGATTGTAAGTTTCGAGTTGGTTGTGATCTCGGAGCTAAAGGATCATGTTAAAGAAGTACAGAGAAGGCATCTAGGACGTTGGGTTAGGTTTGAGCGTGCTCTTAGGGAAGAGTTCTTCGAGGATGATTTTGAAAGAATTACTCGAAAGACTTTTCTCGATTGGGTTGAAAAAAATCCAATGTCGTGTCAGATTTTATGTGAAGGTTGTCCAAGAAAACACGAGGTTCTTGACTGTGGAGATGTAGTGTGTCGAATGGAGACAAGACAGAGCGAAACAACCAAGAGAACGCAGGTATACCAACTCCTATCTTATATACACTCCCGATTCTTCTTCTCAAAGAATGCAAAACAAAGAAACAAACTTGAGCGGTCTGTAATCTGTACCAACCCCTCTAAAACGAGCCCTTGAATCTCAACCCAGACCAAAACTATCGAAGCGTAGCTCAAAGCAAGAGATACATCACTTTTCTAACAAAAAGAGCTGCACCAGTATCACACGATTCAAACTCAAGTCCAAACATTGTTCAAGTACAAGCCCTTAGCTAAAGCTAGCTATCACAAGCTGTACATAACCAACTAGATCTCTAACGAACTCAAAAGAGTAAAACTCGTAGAGAAGGAACCGAAAAAGACTTATCTGAGAAATTTCTCCTTTCGTCAAAAAATCTTCAGATGTTGATAGGGTCTTCTTCCTTGACTCCATTGGTCCAAGAAACCTTCAGATCCAATTCTTGACAGCCGAGATATCATCAGTTTCTGGTCGTAGATGACAGCATCTCCAAAAACCTTCCATATTGCTTAAAACTACACACACCGTTCAAACGGATCGCCTGATCTGATATTAGTCTTCTCTGCTAGGTAGATCTAGCTACTCTGAACCCAACAAAACTCCAAACAAGCCTTTTGGAGTTCCTCTCACCAAACCACGCAAGAAATTTGGTCGTAAGATGCAAAAAACTGATGCAAATCGACTCTCTACGACTCAAACTCGCTCACCACACCCAAACCAACAATCCAATCCACATACTGTCTTCTCCTGTACGTAAGTGAAGACACCTTGATCGTATAGGCACCAAGAACAAAGAGCTTAGCTCACCGATCGCAAAGAACAACCTGATCTCGATAACAAAAAACTAACATAAGCGCTTCCATGAGAATCAATTTCCTTCACATCTCCCAAATCGTCCGATGAAACTTCGTATCGTCTTCAATTTCCTGAAGAACTCGGTGTTCCGATCCCAATGGATCCAAGGATAGCAAGTTTGGACTCCGAAACGACTCAGATGGTCTAACTCTCATTCACATGTCATTGAAGCACTCAAATCCATTCCTTGCGTCTCAATTTCTCCTAGAACACACTCCATGATATGCCTCTTCATGAACCATCTTAACCAATGCGTAGTCTACACAGATCTGAACCCAGTAGGACGCCTTGCGTGTTTGTATTGGACCTCCAAATCTCCTGAATCGTCCGTCGACAGATCACAAATACAAGCTAGTCCTTTAAGCTGCCCCCTTATGTCAATCGCCTACGTGAAAGTTTTCACAGATAATAAGCAAGCAGACCCCTTGCGTCCTTAGTATAGTGCTAGGAGCCACAAATACCCAATCAGCAATAGTAAGCTAGGGCCTAGCTTGATCTTCCTTTCTTGTAACTTCACCACTAAACGTCCAAATGAAGTAGATGAAGTGCTCATCGATAGCCGATAACGAACTTCTACCCATTGATGTAATGAAAGTGAAGATCCGAAATTGTGCAAAAAGCCAGTAAGCCAAGGCTTAGCTTGCTTTTCTCATCTTTCAAGTCTCGTAACTTCTCCACTAGGTATCCAAATGAAGTAGACGAAGTACCTATGAAAAGCTGACAATGAGCTCTACCCATTGATGCAATGAAAGTGAAGATTTGAAGTTGTACAAAAAATCTCATTTTTAGTCCCATGAGTGTATTTGGAGTGATAATGATAAGTACCGAAAATAGATTTTTAGTTAGGAGTCAGTCCACGACACGACATCCACCCCCTCTAAATCTGTGCATCCTCCGGTATGTACCAGAGATACCAACCAAGGAGTGGACCGACACGCACCTAGTCTTGTCGTCCTACTTCCCGTCGTAGTCAACCTCATCCTCAAGCTCTACCGCTGTTGCGGCGAGAGTCTTTCTTGAGGAGGGTGGACCTCTTGGTTGTGATCGATCAGAGAAAAGACCTAAAAAAAAATAGGTTGCTGCTGATGATGAGATCTCAAAACCCTACTTCTTGCCGTCACCAATTACAAGACAAACACTCAAACAGACACCCAGCAGACACTCAAGCGCACAGATAGATCTTTCAGGATTTAGAATAATTTTATTTCAGTGCCGGCTGCACCATCAATTTCTTCAACTGTAAAGAAAATCTCTCTCTCTTCCTCTCTTGTGCGTCTCTTTCTCCAAGTTCATCTCAATCTCAATCTAATAGGTGAAATTCAGGCCCCCTAACTCTTATTCCTCTTCTCCCGCGGCCGCAGGTTAATTAACCTAAAAGGTAAGTCCCCAGCTAAGCTGCCCCCTACTGTCCTTATAAGCAGAACTACTTATCACAAGCAGGCCCCTAGCTAAGCTGCCCCCTGCTGTCCTTACGTACAGAACCTTAATTACTAAATCGGCTCATTTTTTAATAAAAGCTTCACAATTGTCTTTACAAAACGGACCCCTTCATTACTAAAGGTCTCACAACTTTCATTATCATTGCTAAGCTGACTCGATGATTAATTAACTGATTAACAAAAGTTTCTCGTGCTCTTGATGTCATCTTGATGCCATCCTGAATATACCACAAGCCATCCGATGTAAGCTGAAGCCCATACACTTATGGGGCTGCCCCACAGGACTTACAGTCCTCCATATGCGCACCAAGTATCTCCCATGGTATATTCACGATGGCATGCAGAGGCTTAGGTCAGGAAGCCCATGATTAAGAGAGATACCGGTCTCCCGCCTCTAGATATGTAGGACGTGGCTGTATATCCAACATAGACTCTCTTCCAGGAGGCCAACATGCCGGAATAGGAACCAGAGGCCAAGGGAAATTGATCTTGAGATCACTTTCTCCCTAGGCAGACGCCCTATCACTGGGATGGCCTTTGATTCCGTTCTAAAAGCATTTACGGTCTATACATATGCCTTTATTGAAGAAATTTTTCTGCAAAGTCTTTATTAGCCTTTTCTATGCTAACTTCTCTATACAACTCCATTTTTAATGAATAAGGAGTCAAAACTATAGTATTCATGAACACCTACACACCCATTCTATCAGATGCAGAGTTAGAGTCACGAGCCAGATCGACGGATTTCCCTCTTTTGTATATTTCTCAATCTAAAACCCGCACTAACTATTGCTTACAACACTTTTTGTCAAAAATGGAAACATGAAGTCGCTCTCCTCGTCGAGCTCTACATTCTGGTGTCTTTCGGCCCTTTCAGAGTGATATTCCAATCCAAGCTAAGGGGCAGCTTGTCAAGCATGGCCCCAGCTTAGCTCGTGCCCAGCTTGATAAGCTAGGGCGTAGCTTCCCAAACAAATGCTGGTTGAGTATCTTCTGAAGCTCCGTTTCATCATCTTGAAAGCCATGCACGACGACATTCACCCTCTCCAAACCTGCACATCCTCCGGTATGTACCAACTTTCCCACTAGTCTCTAAGGTTCTCTAAATTGTCATCGTCCTCTTCAACGTCCTCTGCGTCTTCTTTTGATACCAGATCTGCATCTGTGAAGCCTTGGTTTTTCGTTTTGTTAATTAATTGATTAATTGTAAAGTAAATAAGAAGAATAGATGATAGAAGATAAACGATATGAGTAGAATAGTGTTAATTAGAAGTTTAGTGAAGAATCCCAGTTCTGGAGGAATTTATCGAATCTATGGAGACACTGAAAGATGATTTTCTCATAGATGAATTCCTCGGGCGAAGAGCTTTCTAACGATATGTTGTGCGAGGCAATCGGAGACCGAATGACGAAGTTACAGCCGACTGAAGAATGTCAGTCGTCAAGAGGAAAACCTAACTTCGGCACGAGCAGGAAAGTCTATCGCGGGATATAAGCAAGGTAACAAGTTGTTTACTTTACTGTTTTACTATTCCCAGAGCGAGCGATAGCAGGGCGCAGAGAGTCGCATTTACCGAACGCCGAAGTACATCAGTTACGGGCGAGGAAGCCAATTCGCGAGTGATCGGCGAGGAAGCCAATTTGCGAAGAAGTACATCAGTTACGGGCGAGGAAAGGATTACAGCGAGGAATCCGTTTGTAGCGAAGATCGTTGCAGTGATCCTAGGGATGCGCGGGATGCAGACGACTAAGGCGCCGAGGCTCCGAGCCTTTGAAGTTAATCGACTAGCTCTTCGTCGCTATGACAAGGACCTCGAGGAAATGGGGTTATCGTTCCTCTTGCTTCCTTGGTGGGGGATGGTTTCCTCCAAATTGGTGCATGAGTTGAAGATTTGCAAGCAACATCCGGCCGATGATCACTATGGGCGACCCTGTAACTGGACCGAAGCTCACTGGACCAGTGTCTTGGGAATCGACGATGCGGGTCGGGAAGGTGACCTTCTTTTTGACACCATAGCTGCCGCTGCTTCGCCCGAAGCAGTGAAGACCTTCCCGAATCTGTTCAAGGAATTACCTCTGGGGAGGAACGGCTACCGGACAAGCGATTACTGCGATCCGAAGAAGAGAGAAGTAGCCGATGCGATTATGGCGATCTTCAGGCCACGAAGAACGACATACATGTCGAACTGGCAAATCAACTTCATCGAGCAGCTCTTCGCCGGACGAAGAGCACATTGGGCGAGGATCATCCATCGACATGTGCTGAAGCTTTGGAACGCGAATGACTTGGCGTACATAGGACCCTTTGTATCGGTGTTCTATATGGGGATGGGGTTGCTATCTGAGGCACAACAGACGAAGTTAGGCTTTACCGCAATTGCCGAGGATGAAGAATTTCAAGTAGTGCAGACTCCAGCCCGAGACGCGCAACTTGAGAAGCTCTTCGATGAAATTGAGGCCGAGGAAGCAACGCCCGAAGCAGCGACCGAAGTAGCGGCTGATACTACGCCGAGGCAGGAGGCATCAACTTCAACACCAGCTGCAGAGAAGACGCCCGAAGCAGTTACTCCGGCCGAAGACGAAGATGTAGTCGAGGTATCTCCTCCGATTCGCAGGAGTGGAAGGAAGAAACCTCTGGAAGAGACGCCGAGGTCTGTGCAGAAGTCTCGGAAGAAGATGAAGATGACGAAGACGGTTCGGGCCGATGATGAAGTAGTTGAAGAGGCGACCGAGGAAGCCGAGGAAGGGAGTACTCCTCAGATGGAGAAGGACGTTGTCACCACACCGAAGAGTGCTGTTTCTTCATCGACAGTTGGTGAGATCGAGCGATTAGCTTCTTCGGCGGACTACCTCAGGGATGTAGTCGTACCGCTACTACACAGCTTGGAAGCGAACCGCGGGACCTACGAGGAAGTCGTCGGTAGGAAGCTGAACCTGGCAGAGTTAGTGCATACGATGCACTTCGGCCGAGGTAACTGGAAGGAAGAGAAGGAGAATCTGAGAGCTGCACTTCGCATGGCCCAGAAGGAGGCGCAGACGAGGACCGATGAACTGAACAGTGTGACATCAGAGAAGGAGGAACTTCTCCGGCAGAAGATTGATCGCGACAACGAGCATGAGAAAGTTCTGTCTTTGATGAAGAAGGAGTTGGACGAGGTACGACTTCAACGGGATAGGAACCTGGATGTTGTCGCGGAGATGACGCAGGAGATCGAGGATCTGAAGCGACGCACAATCAAGACCGAGGAACTGAGTGCTCAACTTCGGAGTAGGGTCGAGCCAGTGCTGAAGAACTACTTCGCCGTTGAGCTGGACACCGAAGAAGTGGGATTTCTCCGCCAGGTTAGAGAGGAGTTCTTAGCTGCAGATGCGGAGAGTACTTCAGCTAGGAACCGGGTAGCTAGGCTAGGCCAGCGAGTAGTTAGAGAGCTTAGGGAGGTTAGAGCAACCGTAGAGTTCTCAGTTTGTGAGATAGGTAGAGAGTTAGCAGTAGAAAGTGGTGTCGTTCCTGGTGTCGTTTTGGACACAAGACCTTCATCCGATGGTCCAGAAGTACGCCCGACTTCTTAGGAAGAAGATCCGTCATCTTCGGGAAAATCTGTATATAAGCGTTGTGTTGTTCGTATTCAGGACCTCTATGTGTTTTATCATTTTTTGAGTTTTCTATTTCCTGAGTTTACGGAGCCATTGAGTGTTTTGTCTTCTGCGAAAGATTTACCTACGAAGTATCGTAGTTTGTTGTGGTAGGAATTAGTCTGGGTGCCGAAGAATTTGCTGTTGACATTTGAAACCAGAGTAGAACGTTTACGGCGAGGACTGAGAATAGACCAGCATCTGCGGAGTTAGTTTCCTACGAAGACGTTCTTGGGCGAAGTTGAATTCGGAAGAAGTTGTTCTTTGGTGGAACACTTAGGAAGGAGTTCAGTCTGGTACTTCGGCGGAAGAAGAGTCTTCTTCGCCAGAGTTTTCCGAGAACAGTAGTAGTGAAAGTAACTTAGTGTGAAGATACTTAGCGTTTATAGTGTTAGAGGCTACTTAGTAGCACTTCAGCAGTACTTCCTCGTGTGACATTTCCGTCTGTGGCTCTGTTCCTCTGTTGTTCATCTGTTTCTTGAGGTCCCTGACCTGTTCAGTACCTGTTATGTTTGTTTGTCAGGATTATCAACTCTGTCTTGTTGGATAGATCTGAGTTTGATCTCTACCGGGACTGATTTCTGCCCGTGAGAATAAAAGACAACTATAAAGAATCACCTTTGTCACATGTTTACTACTTTTGGATGATCTTTACTTGCATCTCTGTGGGTTCGATCCTTAAATTACTACTTTCGAGCATCTTTTGGTTTTCTTGTGTGTTACATATAGAAGGCTGAATAAATTTTGGCGCCGCTGCCGGGGATGCGAATGCTGAAATTATCCAAGATCAGTGAACAGAAGTCCAGAGACATGTATGTCGACGGGCAAGCCTGATCCTCCTGGAAACGTGCAATCTGAGAGAGACAGGAGGCGAGAAAGACGAGCAGAATATCGAGAACAGATTCTGGAAGAAGCTCGTCGGTTGAAAGAAGAGCATAAGAAGAGAGAACGAGGTTGGAGAACACCTAACTCAAAAGAATGGAAGAGGAAGGAACCAAGCCTTGGTGAATCAAGTTCACCCCGGACACCAAAGTCATTACCTCCAACCCCTTTCGAATCTGCTCAAAGAGAACTTGACTTCGAAGAAGTTACCACTCGGCTAAGTGCTGAGAACGAACATCCAGAAAGTGAAGTAGGGTAGAAACCTTTCCCCGAAGTCAATACCGTTTTATATCCGCAGTTGTTTACTCCTGACCCAGAGATAGGAAGTACTTCTGCAGATCAAGACCAGTTTACTTCTTCGAATGAAGAAGCTGCGACTAAGGCAGTAGAAGCTGTTACTACCTTAGTGGAACTTTTACAGGCGCAGGAACTTATTCCTCAAGCACTGGTGCGGGAAATCCTTCCGTTAACTCCAGTGACTCAGAAAGACAGCGCTGCTCCTTACTTACAGCCAACCACAGGACCGTCCATATTCAAGAAGAGACAAGCCCAAGCAGCTGCTGCTGCGGGTATTGCCCCTGCTGTCCTCGTGCAAGCTGCAGTACCAGCGCCGATTCGAGCCCCTGCCAAGATAGCAACTCAAGTTCCAAGGGCTCCTTTTGTTCGAAGTATGGCAGGCCAACCTATCATGAAACATGGTTACCCAAAGTTCAGAGGAGGATCTTCAGATGACGATGAGGATGCAGATGCTTACATTAAATTGTTTGAATCTGTATCTGTCACTAATAAGGAAGATGCTGAACCAGATCGGCTGCGAATCTTTCCGAGTCTTCTCAAGAAGAGAGCACGCAGCTGGTACAATCATGCAAATAGAGTACCAGGAGACATCGATACTTGGGACAAGCTGAGGACAAAGTTCCTAGAGCGATTCCGGGAAATTGGGTACAATCGTCAAGTTTTAGGAAAGCTGACCAGACTGATCAGAGGAAAGAAAGAGAGCTTAAAAGATTATGTTCAAAGATTCTACAATCTACTGGACAGAATACCGAGGATGGGTACAGCCAACCCATACTCTATGGATCAAGCCACAGAATGGCTAGTTACAGGCTTACCGATTGAGATGGAGATCTGGTGTCGCAGAGGAAAGATGGACGCCATCGAAGAGGTTGTTGCTTCAGCAGAAGCATTTGAAGCGTCCACCCTCGGAAGTAAAGGAGGATGGATAAAAGGGAAGAAGAAAGGAAAGAGAGAAAGGAAGGAAGGTAAAACGACTCGGAGGAAGAAGCAGAAGAAGGGTCGCAGAGAACCTTCTTCCTCTGAGGAATCTTCTGACGATGAGTCTTCTTCGGCCGAAGCCGAAGAGTCTTCATCGGCGAGTTCATCTTCTTCGAGCGAAGAAGAACGAAGAATGAAACGTAGTTCTTCGTCCAAGGAAAAGAAAAGCTCGAAGGAAAAGAAGGGGAAGAAAAAGGGAGATAGTAATCAACTCATGGAGGAGATGATAAAAGGGTTTGCGGATCTGAAAGTGCAGATGATAGGGACTCCTGACAGGAGGAAGTCACCTTCGGCATCACGACCGAGCTTATGGTGTACGACCTGTGGGAAACAAGGGCATGCCAATACAGAGTGTACAAACGCAAGGTCATTTCAAGCATCACATGTAGAATGGGCACCCGCATTCGAGTCATATTATAGTTCATTCTTTATAGAGACTCCAGATGATGTGTATGGAGTACAGTCCATACCACAAGCAACACCACCCCAATCTCCCAGACCTCCTCAACCTTCTCCGATAACCCCTATCCAACCCATATCCATTTCTAGATTTGTACCAAGAGAGAGGGCACAAAATGTGTCTCAGAAACACTTAATGACTCCAGCAGGAGCCAATAAACCACCACCCCATGGGTCTTGTTTCAATTGTGGTAGTACAGAACATTGGTCACCCAATTGTCCACATCCGAAGAAGCATCTAGGCTATGTAGCACTGTGTGCCAAATGTCATCAACCAGGACACGCCACGGCAGATTGTACCAATCCACCAGTGGAGAAGAGGGGGGTGCGCTTTGATCCCAAAACAAAACGTCCTGGAGAAGCTCAACTGCACAAGGTAGACTTGGAAGAATGGAAAGCCGCTGGAGATGAAGGATGGCCACCAGAAGAAACTTGGGTTTGTAAAGTGAACACCAGAAGCTCTTTCAAGACGAAGCGAAAGGCAGAAGAAGCGCCCATAAAGACTCAATCGAAGAAAGAGCTGAAGAAGCAGAAGAAGGCTGCGGAGAAAGCGAAGAAGAAGATTGTTGAGGAGGAAACTGAGGAAGAGGAAGAAGAAATACTGAAGAGCGTAAATCCTCCGAGACTACCAGTTGACATTACAGACGAAGTCCGCGAACTCCTGAAGAAGGAGTTACTACGAGCAGGAACTTCGGCAAGAGAAGCTGATACAACTTCGGCCGAAGTACCAGAACAATCAACTTCGTCCGTACCTAAGATTTTTCGTTCTTCGGCCACTGAAGACAAGACTGCAGCCAAGAACGAGGAGGTTCCGAAGAAGCACAGTCGACCGGAACCTATGAAGAAAGAACCTGTGGCAGTACCACACTATGATGTGGTAGCTGATCTAGAAACACAGAAGGCTAACATAAGTTTCAAACAGCTGATTGAAGATAATAAAATTTACAGAAAATTGTTACTTCAAGCACTGAAGAAACCCACTAAAGCAAGAAGATCAAAGTTGCCTTCTTTGTTTCACATCGAGGCAGAAGACCTGGGATCTCCAGAAGTGGAAGTGGAGGTTGCAGGCTGTGTAATTAGGAAAGTGCCAATTGACTCCGGATCAGGAGTCAACATAATGACAGAAGACACGGCACACGCATTGGGTTTCAGTAAGTTTGAAGAAACTCAGCGGGTGTTACGGCTGGCAGATCAAACGAGAAGACGACCACTTGGGCTACTGCGCAACATTCCCACCTTGATAGGCGGAATTTCTTTTAAACTCACCTATGTTGTGCTGCGCCCTTTGGTTAAGTCTGGTTATCAAATTTTGATTGGGAGGCCATGGTTGTATGGTGCCAAAGTACTAACAGATTGGTACCGGCACCGTTTACAGTTCAAAGATCCACAGAAACCAACTGATAAGGCTGTGATGGTTTCCTGGAAGAAGATAACACATCAGGGCGAAACAGAGTCGACTGATGAGGGTTATACTTCAGGATCTGATTCGTCAACAAGCAGCGCAGAAGAAAGGAAAAGAGACCCTTATTCGATGGTCAACTATCTACAGTGCTATGAAATTGACGAAGAAGAAAATATGAACGAGGCCGAATAGCAATCACAGCTAGGTCACGGGAGTGCAGAGACCAGTCATACAGATGGTATAGTCCTTCCAGGAGCATCCCAAGACCTACTAATAAGCGAAGGTAAGAGCCTCAAGATTTCTGTTGTGGTACAAGGAGAAGAGTTGGAAGTGTATCGTTAGATGCTGATCCATTACCAAGATGTCTTCGCCTGGACAGTGGAGGACATGAAGGGGATACCTGCACAGTGGGGAGAACATCGTATCGACCTCATTGAAGGATCAGTACCTGTACGACAGAGGCAGTACCGACTCAACCCAAAATACTCTTTGATGGTTAAAGACGAGATAGATAAGTACCTAAAGGCAGGTATTATTTTTCCTGTGTTAAGCAGCGAATGGGTAGCACCCATAGTAGTGGTACCCAAGAAGCAAACAGGAAAGATAAGAGTCTGTCAAGATTTCAGAAAGCTGAATGCAGCAACCAAGAAGGATCATCACCCTTTACCTTTTACTGATACCATTTTGGATCATGTATCTGGAAAGGAATGTTACAGCTTTTTGGACGGGTTTTCAGGATACAATCAAGTGTCCATAAGAGAGCAAGATAAGGACAAGACTACCTTTACTACAGATTGGGGCACTTATGCTTATCACAAGATGCCTTTTGGACTATGCAATGCACCAGCTACTTTTCAGAGGATGATGACCTCAATTTTCCAAGATTATTTGCGAAAATTTTTAGAGATCTTTATAGATGATTTTTGTGTTTTTGGCACACGTGAAGAACATGCAGCGTGTTTAGCCAAGACCTTTCAGAAGTGTAGGGAAGCCAGACTTGCATTACATCTTGAGAAGTGTTTCTTCGTGATGACTGAAGGAATACTTCTTGGACATAGAGTATCAGGTCGAGGCATAGAAGTAGATGTAGAGAAAGTTAAAGTGATACTATCCCTACAGCCCCCTACTGACATCAGCGAGTTGAGAGCCTTCCTAGGACATGTTGGATATTACAGAAGGTTCATCAAAGATTACGCCATACTTGCTGCGCCACTGACAGAATTGCTGAAGAAGACGACAGAGTACCATTGGCACGAGAAACAGCATGAGGCGTTTGAAACGCTGAAGAAGAAGTTGGCAGAAGCACCTGTCATGCGACCCCCAGACTGGGAGCGACCTTTTCAAGTGTATGTAGACACTTCTGCGTTTGCTATTGGAGTGGTGCTCAGTCAGAAAGATGATGAAAAGAGAGACCATCCAATCTACTATGCGAGTAGACAACTTTCAGCAGCAGAAAAGAACTACACCACTACTGAACGTGAAGCGTTGGGAATGGTGTACTCAGTAAAGAAGTTCAGACATTACCTTCTTGGCTATGAGTTTGTTTTTCATGTGGATCATTATGCATTGAAGCATCTAGTACAGAAGTCAGACTTGTCAGGAAGGATAGCAAGATGGATGTTGTTACTTCAAGAATTCACTTTCACAGTTCAGACCAGACAAGGGATTCATCATGAGAATGCTGATTACTTGTCTCGACTGAGAACGGGAGAACGAGTGGATACAGTGGCAGATGACTTCCCAGATGAGGAATTGTTTCAGCTGACCGTAGCACCTGCTACGAAGTACTATGATCTGTACAGATATTTACAGACTTTGCAGTGCCCAGAAGAAATGGACGCTGAACAGCGAACAGTCTTCATACATCAGGCGGGACCCTACGAGATGAAGAACGGGATATTGTTCAAAAGAGGGCCTGATGAAGAACTTCGAAGATGTCTAGAAACGCATGAGATACCACAAGTGGTAGGAGCACTACACTCGGAACCTGAAGGTGGACACTATGCACTGAGAAACACTGTGAAGAAGATCCTCTCAGCTGGATACTGGTGGCCAACGATGTACAAAGATGTTCAGGAGATCATCAAGAAGTGTGATAACTGTCAACGAGTGGGTAAGCCTACGCCAACCACTCAGTGGCCGTTACATCCGATACTCCCATTAGCACCATTCGAGAAGTGGGGGATTGATTTTGTAGGACCTATACAACCTGCAACACGCCGCACAAGAAGAAGGTACATACTGATAGCTACTGATTATGCAACGAAGATGGTTGAAGCAGCAGCTACCAAGAAAGACGATGCAGCCACTGTGGCTGAGTTTCTGTACACACAGATCATTACTCGATATGGATGCCCACTGGAGTTGGTGAGTGACCGAGGTACACATTTCTTAAATAAGATGATAGAAGAACTGACAGATTACTTTGGTATAAAACACCGGAAGACAACACCGTACAACCCAAAAGCTAATGGATTGACGGAGAAGTCTAACGGAGTGTTATGCAAGATTCTGAACAAGGTGACAGTGAACCATGCATATGATTGGGATACAAAGTTACCGGCTGTCTTATGGGCATTTCGGAATGCAGAGAAGATTACAACTCGACAAACACCCTTTTTCCTAACATATGGCATGACACCGATTATGCGAGTTGAATTTGATGTGCCTACTTACAGAATCCTGTCTGAAGATAGATTGTCAGTGGAGGAGAGCCAACTGTTACGACTCAAGAGTCTGATTACACTTGAGGAAGACCGTGAAGAGTCTAAACGACTAACGGAAATCATTCAAATGAAGCGGAAAGAGAAGCACGATAAGAAGATCCGCAAGGTGGACATCAAGGATGGTGATTTAGTACTGCTGTATGACAGTAGGTACACCAAATTTCCAGGGAAGTTACACTTACGTTGGATGGGTCCTTACAAAGTAACGCGTCGTTATAGTAATGGTTCGGTTCAGTTGGAAGAACTCGATGGAACATTGTTAGCCACCCGAGTCAATGGGTGGAGAATTAAGAGATACTACTCTTAAGTGTTCGCGGGGTCGCTTCACAATTGAGAAGGGGAGTATGTGAAGCCTTGGTTTTTCGTTTTGTTAATTAATTGATTAATTGTAAAGTAAATAAGAAGAATAGATGATAGAAGATAAACGATATGAGTAGAATAGTGTTAATTAGAAGTTTAGTGAAGAATCCCAGTTCTGGAGGAATTTATCGAATCTATGGAGACACTGAAAGATGATTTTCTCATAGATGAATTCCTCGGGCGAAGAGCTTTCTAACGATATGTTGTGCGAGGCAATCGGAGACCGAATGACGAAGTTACAGCCGACTGAAGAATGTCAGTCGTCAAGAGGAAAACCTAACTTCGGCACGAGCAGGAAAGTCTATCGCGGGATATAAGCAAGGTAACAAGTTGTTTACTTTACTGTTTTACTATTCCCAGAGCGAGCGATAGCAAGGCGCAGAGAGTCGCATTTACCGAACGCCGAAGTACATCAGTTACGGGCGAGGAAGCCAATTCGCGAGTGATCGGCGAGGAAGCCAATTTGCGAAGAAGTACATCAGTTACGGGCGAGGAAAGGATTACAGCGAGGAATCCGTTTGTAGCGAAGATCGTTGCAGTGATCCTAGGGATGCGCGGGATGCAGACGACTAAGGCGCCGAGGCTCCGAGCCTTTGAAGTTAATCGACTAGCTCTTCGTCGCTATGACAAGGACCTCGAGGAAATGGGGTTATCGTTCCTCTTGCTTCCTTGGTGGGGGATGGTTTCCTCCAAATTGGTGCATGAGTTGAAGATTTGCAAGCAACATCCGGCCGATGATCACTATGGGCGACCCTGTAACTGGACCGAAGCTCACTGGACCAGTGTCTTGGGAATCGACGATGCGGGTCGGGAAGGTGACCTTCTTTTTGACACCATAGCTGCCGCTGCTTCGCCCGAAGCAGTGAAGACCTTCCCGAATCTGTTCAAGGAATTACCTCTGGGGAGGAACGGCTACCGGACAAGCGATTACTGCGATCCGAAGAAGAGAGAAGTAGCCGATGCGATTATGGCGATCTTCAGGCCACGAAGAACGACATACATGTCGAACTAGCAAATCAACTTCATCGAGCAGCTCTTCGCCGGACGAAGAGCACATTGGGCGAGGATCATCCATCGACATGTGCTGAAGCTTTGGAACGCGAATGACTTGGCGTACATAGGACCCTTTGTATCGGTGTTCTATATGGGGATGGGGTTGCTATCTGAGGCACAACAGACGAAGTTAGGCTTTACCGCAATTGCCGAGGATGAAGAATTTCAAGTAGTGCAGACTCCAGCCCGAGACGCGCAACTTGAGAAGCTCTTCGATGAAATTGAGGCCGAGGAAGCAACGCCCGAAGCAGCGACCGAAGTAGCGGCTGATACTACGCCGAGGCAGGAGGCATCAACTTCAACACCAGCTGCAGAGAAGACGCCCGAAGCAGTTACTCCGGCCGAAGACGAAGATGTAGTCGAGGTATCTCCTCCGATTCGCAGGAGTGGAAGGAAGAAACCTCTGGAAGAGACGCCGAGGTCTGTGCAGAAGTCTCGGAAGAAGATGAAGATGACGAAGACGGTTCGGGCCGATGATGAAGTAGTTGAAGAGGCGACCGAGGAAGTCGAGGAAGGGAGTACTCCTCAGATGGAGAAGGACGTTGCCACCACACCGAAGAGTGCTGTTTCTTCATCGACAGTTGGTGAGATCGAGCGATTAGCTTCTTCGGCGGACTACCTCAGGGATGTAGTCGTACCGCTACTACACAGCTTGGAAGCGAACCGCGGGACCTACGAGGAAGTCGTCGGTAGGAAGCTGAACCTGGCAGAGTTAGTGCATACGATGCACTTCGGCCGAGGTAATTGGAAGGAAGAGAAGGAGAATCTGAGAGCTGCACTTCGCATGGCCCAGAAGGAGGCGCAGACGAGGACCGATGAACTGAACAGTGTGACATCAGAGAAGGAGGAACTTCTTCGGCAGAAGATTGATCGCGACAACGAGCATGAGAAAGTTCTGTCTTTGATGAAGAAGGAGTTGGACGAGGTACGACTTCAACGGGATAGGAACCTGGATGTTGTCGCGGAGATGACGCAGGAGATCGAGGATCTGAAGCGACGCACAATCAAGGCCGAGGAACTGAGTGCTCAACTTCGGAGTAGGGTCGAGCCAGTGCTGAAGAACTACTTCGCCGTTGAGCTGGACACCGAAGAAGTGGGATTTCTCCGCCAGGTTAGAGAGGAGTTCTTAGCTGCAGATGCGGAGAGTACTTCAGCTAGGAACCGGGTAGCTAGGCTAGGCCAGCGAGTAGTTAGAGAGCTTAGGGAGGTTAGAGCAACCGTAGAGTTCTCAGTTTGTGAGATAGGTAGAGAGTTAGCAGTAGAAAGTGGTGTCGTTCCTGGTGTCGTTTTGGACACAAGACCTTCATCCGATGGTCCAGAAGTACGCCCGACTTCTTAGGAAGAAGATCCGTCATCTTCGGGAAAATCTGTATATAAGCGTTGTGTTGTTCGTATTCAGGACCTCTATGTGTTTTATCATTTTTTGAGTTTTCTATTTCCTGAGTTTACGGAGCCATTGAGTGTTTTGTCTTCTGCGAAAGATTTACCTACGAAGTATCGTAGTTTGTTGTGGTAGGAATTAGTCTGGGTGCCGAAGAATTTGCTGTTGACATTTGAAACCAGAGTAGAACGTTTACGGCGAGGACTGAGAATAGACCAGCATCTGCGGAGTTAGTTTCCTACGAAGACGTTCTTGGGCGAAGTTGAATTCGGAAGAAGTTGTTCTTTGGTGGAACACTTAGGAAGGAGTTCAGTCTGGTACTTCGGCGGAAGAAGAGTCTTCTTCGCCAGAGTTTTCCGAGAACAGTAGTAGTGAAAGTAACTTAGTGTGAAGATACTTAGCGTTTATAGTGTTAGAGGCTACTTAGTAGCACTTCAGCAGTACTTCCTCGTGTGACATTTCCGTCTGTGGCTCTGTTCCTCTGTTGTTCATCTGTTTCTTGAGGTCCCTGACCTGTTCAGTACCTGTTATGTTTGTTTGTCAGGATTATCAACTCTGTCTTGTTGGATAGATCTGAGTTTGATCTCTACCGGGACTGATTTCTGCCCGTGAGAATAAAAGACAACTATAAAGAATCACCTTTGTCACATGTTTACTACTTTTGGATGATCTTTACTTGCATCTCTGTGGGTTCGATCCTTAAATTACTACTTTCGAGCATCTTTTGGTTTTCTTGTGTGTTACAGCATCTGCATCCATCATCTGATCTGACTCCAAAAATTCATCTAGCTCAACGGGTTCTCCTCTTTTTCTAAACAACTTGATATGCTTACCCGCAACAGGAAGCCTTAGAGGTGTACCATCAAGCTCTCGTAAAGAGTAAGTAGCGTTCTGATGCACTTCTAAGACAACATACGGACCAAACCACCTCTTAGAAAATTTCCGAACCGTAGAGTGTTGATTCTCTAACGTATTGTCATACACCAAAATCCAATCTCCAGCATGTATGTGCTTCGGTCGGAGCTTGTGGGTCTTGTCAAACATGTCCTTATTCTTGAGACGGGCCTCTTTCAGTTTTTGTTGAATCTCTATAAGATCCTCCTCTCTATGTTCCAACTGCCCGATTCGAAGTGCAAGAAGTTGTACATGATCTATTTCGTCTTCCCATGATAAAGTAGTCATGTAGGAAAATCCTCCTCTGCCGGTATAATCGACTTCTGACCCAACATCAATTCAATGGGCATGTACCCAGTAGTAGTGCAATGAGTCGACCTGTCGGCCCACAGAGCAAAAGGGAACAACCTAGGCCACTGTCTATACTTACCATCGCATGCCTTTACCAGAGCTTGAACAATCGACGGATGCCCTCTCTCGCTCTTACCAATCCCTTCCGGATTCATGGCATTAGTGAGTTTGAGTTTCACTCCGTACTGGGTGAAGAACTCCTTCGCTTCCGCATCACGCAACTCTCCTCTGTCTGCACGCAATCTCCCTATAGATCCGTACCTACAGATAATATCTTCAATCTTCGTCCTCAGAGCTCGTCCTTCCACAAAGTTGGAGTGGTCTTCTCGAGCCAACACCAAGTACTTCATATCTCAGAACCCTTTATCAAGATGTGGTGAACTTTGTGAGTTCATGCTTGCACTGTCAATTTTATTCAAAGGTACGTTACAGAGATGACCTGGTACCAACCTATCCGCCTAGTATCTATTTTCAATGGGTTCTTCCACCAGTATCTCTCCTTCAACTTTGTGTAGGTAGCCCAAGCTCCTCGATGTCCGGCCCACAAGGTGTCATGAAACTCCTTCATCAACTGTTGTTTGGTCTGCAGATCATCTATAACTCGTAAAAGTGCTCCATCTTTTCTCTTTGGACGCTTCCAAAGATATCCATCTCGCAACAAGTAATCATATGCCTTCCTTCTTACCTCTCTGAACTCTGCATCACTCAAACCCTCCCGTCTGTTTAAAGAACTCAGAAAGAATCCAATGTCATGTAACCTTCCCGTGTAGAACTCCTCTCTAAACGGCAGCGGCTCCAAGTTTGTAGCTCTTGATCCTTTCTCTCTTTTTCCTCAGCTTCTGAAAACATGACATCCTCATCTACAAATCGAGCCCTTGACAACATATCTGCAATCACATTCTCCTTTCCTTTTATATGCTTCAGCTCTGGATTCAAGCTTCTAATATAAGCAATCCAACGTAACATCGCTATGTCTGGCGTGTTACAGTTGGATATAATGTCTAATAGAGATAGACAATCCGTTTCTAAGACTACATGAGCATCAATCAGAAACTCACGGTTTGTCTTCATCGCTATCACCGCTCCCCACAACTCACGCTTCACCTGGGGATAATCTTGTCAAGATCCTAGCTCCAAACCTAGAGGTAAGTCGCATACCATCCGCATCATCTTGATCTATCGCCCAACCAATCGCCTTTAGACTAATATCCACCGTGACAATGACAAGTCTCCCCACACCCGTAGTCTACTCTTCTCAAAACAGGTGGAGACTGTAGAGCCTCCTTTAGCCTATTCATAGCTTCTCGATGGACTGAGGTCCATACAAACCTCCTACCCTTCCTCAGTAATGCATATAAAGGCTCAGTAACATGAGCATAATGAGGAATGGATAAATGATAAAATACACAAGCACCTAGAAAACGTCGAATCTCCGTGATATTCTTACAGTCTGCCATCCTAGCTATGGCTTCAACCTTCTCCGAGTTTGGTCGCCTTCCAAAAGCACCACACAGATGTCCAACCACTAAAATCTCAAACACACCAAACTTGGACTTAGCTCCTGACAAGGTGAGATGTACCTCCTCCAAACGAGTTAAGATACGTTCTACATCCCTGATATGATCTACAACAAACCTCCTACATCCATCCGCAAGTACTGCTTCATCCTTGTCTTCAGCCGTGCAACTTTTTATATGAATATCATCTAGAAATGGAATGGTACATCAGGCACAAATTCCCTCAGTACCTTATGCATCGCATTCTGCATATGAGCCACCGAGTTCGTCGCTCCTTGTGGAAGAGTACACATCCGCATCAATCCCAGGGGCGTACGCATAGTAGTTAGATCTCTACTCTCTATAGCCAGCTGGACCTGATCATAACCAGAATATAGATCTCTTATCGAATAGATAGCTCTCTCTGCAAATGCCTCTGCTACCTCCTCAATCACAGGACCCGTCCCAACGTTATGAATGGTTATGTTATTCGCAGGCTGTAGGTCTTGAATAAAACGCAAAGCTCCTGATTTCTTGGGTACAGTGAACCACCTGCTAGAATATGACCCCATAGACGGCTCAAGTATTCCCATCTGTACCTTCTCTTTCAACAACTCGATGAGTTTAGGCAATAAAGCACGAGGAACTGGGATCGGTTTCAGATCCCAAGGCACATGAGGGATTGTGAATATAACCATAGGCGATATAACCTTTAGGTCCACACAACCTATCTCCTTTGCTACAAAAGAGAATGCTTTATCATGATCCATTATCATCTGCTCAAACATTGTCTTCTCAACCTCAGTCAAGAAATCACCCCCTCCTATCTGGAGCTCTTTCAACGTCTCCTCAGTAAACTGATGTCCTACTCGTCTATGATCACGCAATATAGGCTCAGTCCCTACTAATTGTACTTGCTGCTGGGAGTTAGCAAGTAGTTGAGCTGCTACCGGTCTCACATTTTTCATTACAGATTTGTACTTCGCATGGACGTCTGCTTCCTGAGGAAGTGCACACCAACAAACGACTTCTCTTCCCTCACTATTCTGCATCGGATGAGGAAAGAACTGCATGTACGTAACAACCTCCTCATATATATGTCGAGAGTGGATAGGGATCACCGTCATACTATCTTTCTCTTCCATCAATCTACTCACACTGTTTAACCAACCAACAACTGAATGTACAGACATAAACTCTTCAAACAAGTCAGAAACCACTTCGTCTTCAGGCAGAACCCCTACACGCCACAACTCTGATACCTGTTTCACCATCCATCTTTTTGTATTTTCTCCCATATCTTCAACTCTTGTAAATTGACTCCATCCATCTGTCTCAAACATCAGCAATCCAGACTGCCAACTCTGTACTCTACACATGTCTCCAGACCTTTGTACATGTCTCGCTTCCAACTCTGACGGGATCTCAACAGTAGGTTCTACACCCCTGTCTTCCCGCTCTACAAGAGTGGACTACGAAAATCCTTACATCTCTTCGTCTGAGAATCTCTAAGGGTTTGTCGGTTCCGCTCATGTCTTGAACGAATCGTCAAAAACTGTACCGAGTATCTGTCATCAAGACTCCGAACTCTGGCATAATAAGACCCATCGTTCATCACCTTTGTCTCCATTCGAACAACAGTGATGTATGGTTGACCCAGTATGACAGGTGAGGAGGCAGACGACTGTACAAAGAAATGCTGATCAACCTCTACATCTCCAATCCTTACACGCATATTAGGACAAGCTCTGTATAACTCACTCTTCTGATTATTTGCTGCACGAAGTACCCAACCATGATTCCTTTCGATTGGCCACTGCCCCTTCTCATACACCTCCTTGGAAATGATGTTGATCTCCGACCCGTGATCCACAAGTGCAGGTACTGGTTCAGAAAGTCCTCCAAGCCGAACTTGCGTCTCTGTTGTCGCTCTTGCCCAGTGCTTCTCTTTGAAATCGCTGTCTGCGCTTGACCTATCCTCTTCAAACTCTTCGTCTTCATTCTCAATAACAGCTGGACCAGCAACCCATGCCTCATACTTATCATCTCTGAACTGATCAACACCAAACCATTTCTCCCGCACTCTATCCGCAGCAGTAGGCTCGTGTGGTAAATCATGTACACCTTCCATAGGGTCTACTGTAGGTGGTGGGGCTGTAGAGGTAGAGGGTATATCCTCTGCAGCAGGAGACCTACCAGTTGGTACTGTAAACCCTCCGCGGTCCTATCGATCAACTACCCCCCCTCGATCTCTCAACCTCCACGATCGTCATCGATGAATCTGCAAATGTCGGGCCTGTCTCTCACTCAAGGGTCACCTCTGATGGCTTTGATGGAAGCACACCATGAATCTTGGAGGGAAAAATGCTAAGTTCACTCATTCATACACCCACAAACTTATCAACTAAAAATCTCCTTAAACTCTTCAACTAAAATCCTCCATTCTAACGACGTCTCTCAAGTTCTCACATGTTAAAAGTATTCCACACTTTCTATATTACTCAAGTTGTCATTACGACGATGTGAAAACAAGGATGAAGAGCTCTTCTCTACTCCTCTATTTATACATTCTAGGTTTTTACTTTGGTACCCTCTGATAACTCAGCCGTAACTACTTTTACCGAGTTTTACTAAAATATTACATAAGGTAAAAGCATTAATCACATGGGCTTTTTACCTTTTCACATGGGCTTATTCCTTCAAAGTCAACAACTTTTGGAAAGATTCTAGAATATTCTCAAGGAATCTCGAATTTCCACCCCCTCTACACTAGGACTCACTAAAAAGGAAACATGTGGAATCTCTTCTTGTTTTTAATGCCTACAAAGTCCACAACTTTAATCCAACCACTAATATCAAGTCAAAAAGGAGATAAAGGATACTTTCCACCTCCTTTCTACCTTTTAGACAAGATGACAAGATAGTAGTGCTCACTCTTTAAGAAATATCTGAATTCTGTCAAAAGTACAGCTAAGTTTAATCATATCTAACTTTAGCTAGTCATGACTAACTTTATACCTCCTTAAAGTACTTGGGCAGCAAATAAACATTCTCAACACTTAGTTATAACTAAATATCTTACTAATAGACAAACTTCCTATGTGTAACATAGGTCGTTACATTTTACCTCCGGACTAAATTTTCGCTCCGTCCTCGGAGTGAAAAGAGAACTTTCGTCTATGAAACAACTTCAACTTGTCATGGTTGACACGATCAAATCTCCTTCCTCCTAGTTCTTGAAGGTCATATGTGAAGTTGCTCCACACCTTATCTACAACAAAAGGACAAAAATATCTAGGAAGAAACTTCTTCCTAGCCCTCTTGAATCTGATAGCATCATATAACATTACTCAATCTCCGACTTGAAAAGGTTTTACCTCTCTCTTGCCCAACCGTTTGTCGTCACTCTTCTTTTGATATGCCTGAGCTCGTTCCATCCGGATCATTGCTACCGCTCGGGTCTCTTCCAACTCCATGAGTTGCTCTCTTCTTGATCTGACCACGTCTTCTTCCCTCGACTTCTTCAACTTTCGTTGAATAGTAAAATCTTGAAGGCTGTTATCTTACCAGCAAAGTGACCTCCGCAAACAGTTCCGTCGTGAAACTCGTGCATTAGCTTGAACGCCTCCTTCTGACCAACTGCTCTCCTTAGTAAGCCATCTGCTCCTTGATGAAATAGAATTCCCTCCACCATGATGTAAGGTTTGCATCTCTTGATCAACGCGTTACGTTCTCGGGTATGCATACCTTCTGGAAAAGAGCCATCTGCAAGAAAACTCCAAATTTCCTTGTACTCGTCCGGTATCTCCTCAATGCTTGTGATGGTCATCAGATGTTCGTCTGGAAATGAATCATCAAACGGTTCTTCTCCCTCATCATCATAAGCTCTCGACAAAAGATCAGCATTCGCATGCTTTTTCCCTGGTCTATCTTCGATCACGTAATCGTATTCGGTTAGAAGGATCTTCCAACGAGCAATACAACCTTCGGCATTAGGCTTATTAAAGATATACTTTAAAGCATTGTGATCTGTGACAAAGGAAAATTTCCCTCCTAGCAAGTAGTGTCAAAATTTCTTCAATCCAAAGATCACCGCTAATCCTTCTCGTCAGTCACAGAGTAATTCTTCTCCGTTGGAACCATCTGCCTACTAGCATAAGCTATAAGATGATCATGCCCGTCTCCATCTAACTGACTTAATGTACATCCGATTGCTACATTGGAGGCATCCGTATACAGAACAAATGCTTTACTCCACTCAGGTTTAGCAAGTATAAGAGCTGTCACTAATGTCTTTTTCAGCTCCTCAAATGCTTCCTTTGCCTTCTGATCATGCACTATCAAGTCAAAATCAACTCCCTTCTTCATATACATAGTCAAAGCTATTGCTTTGTTTGAGAAGGAAAAGACAAACCTACGATAATATCCAACCATGCCAAGAAACTGCCTCAACTTTGTCAAGTTGATCGGAAATGGAAGATCCACAATCTTCTTCACCTTCTCATGATCTACCACAATTCCATTCTTGGAAATGATGTGTCCCAACAGTAGACCTTCTTCGCAACCAAAGATGCACTTCTCTGGATTTAGAGAAGCGTTGGCTTGCTCCAACCGCTGCAAAACTTTGATCACATGATCAAAGTGGTCCTCCTTTCTTCCGTACACATAGAAGTCGTCAATGAAATCACGAACAAACTTCCCTATGAATGATTCAAACACCTTGTTCATGAACCTTTGAAATGTGGCCGGAGCATTACAAGTCCGAATGGCATCACCCGAAATGCAAATGTTCCCCAAGGAGTAGTGAAAGTAGTCAACTGTTGCTACTCCTGTGTATCTTGATCTGATTATACCCACTATAACCATCACCAAAGCTGTACCACTCATGACCAGCAACTTCCTCCAATATCTCATCTATAAATGGTAGAGGATAATAATCCTTCTTGGTAACTGCATTCAACTTCTTATAGTCTATGCACACTCGCAGCTTACCATTCTTCTTCTTGACAATCACAATGGGTGAAACCCATTCTGAGTTCTCTACCTCATAGATGAAACCTCATATTCAACTTGTCTATCTCCTCCTTGACCATCATTGCTGTTTTAGGATTGACCCTTCTCTGCTTCTGTCGAACTGGTCTTGCGTTCTCTTCCAATTCGATTCGATGAGTCTCGAGAGTCACCTCCTTCAAATCCTTGTAGCTGAAAGCAAACACATGGATATATTTTCAAAATATATCTAAGAATCTATTTTTCTCCTCTTGAGTGACATTGATACCAAACTTCAAGGTAGAGAGTCTTCTCACAATCTCTGCTTCACTCAACTCTTCTTTGTCAGGATCTTTCTCCACTGCTGGTCGAGACAACAAGTCAATAGCACTAAGCTGATATAATGATTCATCTCGACCAAATCCTTCGTCCTCAGACGAGGATTCTTGATCGTAAGAATCTCCGGTATCTACTTCTGAGACACTCTGATCATCCTATCAGATTCTCAGTAGTCACTAGTGGGTCTATCAGAGTCAGAAGTGACAACTCTAACACTCGAGAGAGGAACTATCACTCTATGATCTCTAGACCCAATCCGTAAGTATCCCTTGTGTCACCTATCAATGATGCGCACCGCTCTCAACCAAGGCCTACCTAGGAGCAAATCATAACTAGAGTCCTTTAACACTTGAAAGGACATCAATGTTTGAACTCCCATCACAGACACGACCACCTTCTCTAACACACCACGAGGTCTTACCCGTTGCTTGTTAGTCATCTCCACAACAATGCTAGCCGAGCGAGTTGGTTCCATCCCCAACTTCTTCATCAACCTCTCTGTTATGGCGTTTACAGCCGATCCTCCATCCACCAATACGTCAGAGACGTAGTGATCATTCAACCGGACTTCAATCTTTGAAGCCCTAGTGCATACCTCTGAAGCATGCACATCCACCACACCAACTCCCACAAACTTTGATGTCTTGCTCTTGGGTTTCTTCTTCTTGCTTCTCTTAGAACTCAGTCCTCTTTTGAGTTCTGTAGTGACGCAGGATTACTCCTTTTGCCCATTTTGTATACAAGATATCGTTCTCACAGAGGATTTGCACAAGTAACGCTGCTCTAAGTTCTAAGATCTGTTCAAACACACAAACACACGGGTTTTGCCTAAGAATCCCGTCTTCTCACAAAACCACGCGTCTTCCATACACTCCAAAAGGTGCTCTGGAACTAAACAAACAACTACTAACTAAAATATCACACAACTATTCACAAAGAATCTCGGGAAGACGATCTTCTTGCTTCCAGGTTGCTTCTTCCGATCTTCTCGATACCGTCTTTCCGAAGCGATTCTCGTCTTCTGGGGGTTCAGCTCCTCTTCTCACACCTCCAGAAGAATGTCCTGCTTCGCAGAAGTCGACTAGCACGGCTGTTACACCTTACTCTCGCACTCACATTCCAACGGGTTAGATCAATCACAAGGTGTATGGTCCCTGTAGCCTTCCCAGGCTTCTGCCTACGGAAATGATCTTCCTGCAGCACTACAACGACATTCACCTTCACGGAAGCTCAATAGAAGTCTCGGAAGCTCACTAGAAGAAGGTAAGAAGATGGGGAAGATGAGAGAAGATGGGGAAGAAGATAAAGTCAAAACAAGAGAAAACAAGATGAAAAGGAGAAATTAAGATTCCGACAGGCTTCTAGTCCGGATCCTGACTAACAAGCCATCCCTGCTTGTAATAGTTTGGGGAGGAAGACAATAAACATGGGTACAGTTGCACCGTCTTCTTCTTGAGGATGTCGTCTTCTGCTGTGAGAAGAAGGCTTCTTTCTTCTTCACTTCGCTGCTCTGACTACTCTGTTTTCTGGGATCTCTTATCCATAAGACCGTCCGTACGTAGATCCCAAGTGCTCTACTGAACGAGCCAAGCTACACTTCCACAACTGCTGACAGTCATCGCCACTCAAGAAGAACACTTCCCATGCACAATTGGGAGCGAATTGAAGGAAATCCACCACCCAGAAGACATGAACAAAGCTTCTGCACTCAAATCCATAATCCATTCCCCGAGAAGAAGTCACAATGGCATTGGGAAGCTCACTCCCTCTACTTCCTGCGCCTACTCCTCGATACACCAGTCTAGTCAACAGGACTGCACGAGGATGCCGTTCTCTGTTCCTAAACTGTTCACCACTTACACCTACATCTCCAAGCCGCTACTGATAACCAGAGACTTCTTCCTCGTAATTCCCTTAGTCTAACATCGAGCGTAGCTAATCTGTCTGCACCGTAGAATCTGTATGTGTGTGCAGATCTCTGTAGCGTGTCATGTGTCTAATGTGCTATGAGTCTGCACCGTAAAATGTTGGTGTTTGTGCATAACTAGTTTTCCTACTCCTCGATCCTACTTATGTATCTGCCTTGAGACGCAGAGGGAATCCTCGCCAATCAGGGAGGGATGGGCACCGCCAGAAGGTTGTCACCTCACATGCAAAAACGGTTCCCCTTTCCTAATTAGCCAGCTAGTTGTTTACCCTGCGCTGCCTACTCTGCCACATGGTCACTGATCTAAAATTAAATTGGACCTGTCTTTTCCTAATATAGCATATTTAGTACTTTACTAAGTTTGGACAAGTCCCTGATCTTTTGCGCTTTGCTATCTACTCTAATGGCTCGGATGCCATTTCCACATGATCTACTCCTACTTGAACTACTAAAACGGCTTCTGATACGCTGGGAAGCCCTGTAATTACCTCGGGTGTCGCTGAGGTGACCTCCTCCTCCACGTTCATCGCTGGCTCTGCTGCTGCTGCTTCGGAAGACAGAAGCGTCTTCTGGGAAGCTGGGTCGACTTGTGCTTCCTCGCTCTTCTGAGACACTAGTTCAACATTGGGAGCCATGGTGACCTCATAGGGGTCCGGGGAAGTCGCTTCCTCCACGCGGAATACCTGGGAAGACGGTCTTCCTTCCTGTCTTCCAGAAGACGTCTTGTCTTCCGGGCGTCTTCCGGAGTCTTCTCGGCTTCCAACGCTGTCACTACCAAGTGCACAGCGAGGTCGAACTCCTCCTTCTCCAAGTCTGGTCCTGTTGATGATGCTGGTGCTTGGGAAGATGCAGTTGCGGGTGTCGGAAGTGAGAGAAGACCATAGAGTGTCTTCACTCCTTCTATCTGCCGATCCAAGTATCGGAACATGCTTTCCCTGCATTCTACCAACATTGTCTTGGACTCGTCTTCCCACTCCCTAGCTAAGGTAAGAAGCTTCCTACCCACGGTGAAGTTGAACTTCTTCCGAAGCGCTTCCACCGACTGTGCTAGCATCTCCTGCGCATGAGCTTCCGCTGCTTCTCTCTGAGTCTTCTCGGCCGCAACCTGTGCTTCTGCGGCTTCCCGCAGAGTCTTCCACGTCGTCTTCTCTTCTGCAAGGGCGATGAGCTTATCCCGTACTCGCAGAACCTCCTGGTCACGCTGCTGTAAGCGCGCCTGTAACTCCTGGTTGCTCTTCTTCAGCTGTGCTAACTCCTTGGAAGAAGTGACATACTTGTTGTGAGTCGAAGGCTCAGTCCTTCCCTAAGTCCTCACAGTATAGCTTCCACTCTCAGAAGACGAATCTAGTCTTTCATAAGACAGCTACTCCGTCTTCTGAGATTCTAACAATGCTTCCTAAGTAGCGCTCGTCTTCCGAGCTATATCTAATCAATCCTAACTAGACAAGGCCTCGCATGGATTACCAAGAAGACAACCCACCTTGCATTACATCCTACTTCCTATCAGAAGATACAAGATTCGCGAGACGTAAAGTGCATAAAAGGTTCAGAAGATGGTTGCGGGCTCCTGCGGTGACAGTGACCTCTAGGAAGACACCCGGGACAGCTTCCGATTCAATGTCTTTCTCGGAAGACCTCCCGAAGTCAGGTTTCTCTTCACTGATCTCATCTGTTTTTGTCTTCCTACGTGCAATCTATCCTCACAACAGACTCAAGACAATTGCACTCTGTTCTTTTGACTTCTCACCTCTCATACACACTCAGAAGAAGCTTGCTGCTTGGTGAGAAGACATGACCCTCGACCATTCTCTCCAGATTCTGCCAGCAAGTCTTCTCACGACTCTCTCCTAAGTTTGGGAAGAAGAAGGAATGACTGCTATGGGTCGGACAGAAGAGACCTCACGTCTTCTCGCTCATTTTGCCAGCCTTTCAGTCTTCTAGTCTCTCTAGGAAGATGTGGAGTTGAGAAGCTTGGAAGACCGGGAGGCACAGGCCTAGTTCCCGACGTCCAACTTCTCGAAATAACAAAAGAACTCACCACACCACTCAAGATTCGTACCAAGCCTCTCTTAAAACAAAAGCAACACAAATCCACTCTGGATACGAATTGGTTATAGTCGACTTCCGAAGAGAGTCTTCCGAAGACAGTTAAGTTCAGAAATGTCTTCCGAAGATGTTCCAATCTTCCGAAGTGTCTCCTGTTCTAAGTTTCGAGGGTAGAGGGGTAGTAGGATAGGGAAATTGATAGCTGGGATCGTCAATTTGGGGATGATGGGTAGGGAAGCTCGAATTGAACTCAGGAAGAAGTAGGAAGATGTCTAACAGAAAGTGGGCAGCGCTTCCGCACCCAATGTCACAATAGGAAAAATGAGGATGGGGGTAATCGATCAGGCTGTCTGCAACCAACCGGGGAAGCGCGGGGGATACCAAACAAAGGCGAGAAGAAGTGGGAAGGGGAAAGAACGTGGGAAGAACCTCTACAGTCTTCTTCCGCTTCCCGAGTTGCCTTCGACCTTTTGTGCGCTTCTGGCTCTGATCCTAGCTCCAATGCGACCCCACTAAGCTGCCTCCGTCGTCAGCTCCAGTCTACGCCTCAATCGATCAAGCCTTCCATCTCCGATTCCACTCAGCTGCTCCAATGTCAGCTTCCGAGAGATTCTCAAGAAACGCATTTCACTTAGTATGCTTCCTGCGCTTCAGCAATTCGACCTCGCCTTCTTGCTAGCTTCTAATCGCTATGTCCTCACTCAATTTCTCCTTGCTGATTTCCTCACTCGAAGCTCACCTTGCTGATTTCAATCTTCTGAAGGGCGTGCTTGCTACGGGAAGTTGGAATGCGCTAATGCGCTTCCTGCGCATCTTCCCCGCAGATTAGGGATTTCGACCCTAGGTGGCTTACCCGACCTACCTACTTGTTCGGTGCGACCCAGTACGTACAACTACTCCTTTACTGAAAAAGCCGTGGTTAGACCTTCGCGGTCGTTGTCTTCCAGAAGATGGATGCCTGCCGCCGTCTTCTCGTCTTCCGCCGTCTTCCGAAGACGCAAATAAGAAGACGCTCTTCCGAAGATGGTCGTCTTCCGAAGAAGTCAACTTATTATTACAAACGGCTCGTAAGATCATCTTCCTGCTAAGGAAGACGTTACCTTAAATAACAACGCTTCTTCAGTTATACAAACAAGTTATTATTCTTAAAAATTTCAAAAATTTGTGAATCCTATAATTTATGGGAACCACAAGTTCCCTTCGTAAGCTGGGATTAAGTGCAATCAGTTGTCCAACAGTGATGTTGGCTTTCTGAGCACCCACATCTTCAACCACATCATATCCCGCTTGGGAAGATGAATGGTGAAATCTGCCATCCCCAGCTTCCTTCTTGACTCCCTTGGTGTACTCGAAACATTACTCGAACGAGTACTTCTACTTGATGACTCTTCCATGAAAAATGGTTCATCAGAAAATCGACTTCTTTTCCTTTCTTGAGCTAAAAGCTTCACCGGTGCATGAGAAGAGTTTGAACTCTCTCCTTTCTCGTAGATGGAATCTCGCACGACATCGATAGTAGCCACCCCCTTGTCTCGTCCATGTGATGGATTTCCTCCACCCACATTCATTCTGACAGCTTCGGCACCTCTTGCTCCGTTGTTAGGACAATTTCGCTGGAAATGAGAACCTCCACACGTCCAACAAGTGATTCCTCCAAAGTTACCTTGGTTGCCTCCAAAGTTATCTTGATTTCCTCGGTTGGAATTGTTGTCGTAACCTCTTTGACCTCCTCCTCCACCTTTGTTCCTCCATTCTCGTAACTGCACCACGTTTATCTTGAGATCCGCAAGAGTATCGGTGATGCTCTTCAACTCAACATGGAAATCAGAGGTGGCAGTAGACACCGCTGTAGGGACAAATGATGTTGGCACCACCGTTGGAGTAGGAGCTGACGTTGAAGCGATCACCAATTGTGATGGTGCAGATGCTATCGTTATGGTTACACCAAGAGTCGGAGTCGATACCAGAGCGGCATGATGAGGTTGGATGATATCCCCTTCATCCAAACTCTCTTCCATATTTGTCGTAATCTTGATGACCTCCGCTTTGGTTGTTGGCTTCTCGTATCTCACTTGGGTTCGAATTGAAGGTCTCAACCCTCCCACCAAGTTCTTGGTCAGCACTGCTCCAATCCTCGTCATCGTTAGCTCCACATTGTCTCCACTCTTTCGTAGGACCGTCCGAAACCGTTGCTCCAACTTATCCACCCTTTCGGCATATTGCTAAACTTTCTCGTCGTCCCGTTGCTTCAAATGAGTAAGCTCCATCATGAGCTTCTCATAACTCTCTTCTGGAAGAAATTCTTTGATGAGTGCATTACTCAACGTCTTCCATGTGTCCTCAACTGCACCAGGTGTCTTGCTCTTCACTCGGTCTTCATACCACATAAGATCAAAATCTTCTAAAAACTCTAGCAGTAACAACATCCATTCTTCCTTCCGATGCAACCCCTTTGAAGTCTCGTACAAATGGTTCCACATCTTCATTGTCCTTCCCATAAAACACTGCTAACTTCTCCATCTTGTAACTATTCTTTCTACCTTTCTAATTTTTGTGCAATAACTACTCGCTAAAAGAGTACGAACATCACCAATTCCATTCGCGAATAATCTACCATAGGTAAAATAAAAGGAAACGGTTGTAACAACACCTCTTGTGCCATCTCTTCTCTCAAGGTAATCACGAGTCTGAGTCGCATCATCGCCTTCTCCACCATCCGAATGACGATCTCCATCACAACTCAGCCGAGTCCTCTTTTGAAGTCGACAACTTCTCCGTCTCAGCTCTTTGAGTCTCGTCCAACTTCTCGACTACTGACGTAAGTAGGACGATCACATTGACGCACTTGTGTCCTCTTGATAGATCACCCATTCCACAACTTGGACAAGGATCTTCTCCTAGAAGATGAATTGGCGCTGGTGACGATGGACCCACTCGAAGACTTAAATCAGTAAACTCTCGCTTCCCTTTAGCTCTCTCGGTTCTGATTCTAGTTGGACAATTCACTACTTTATGTCCCAACCCTCTACAGAAATAACACCACAAGTGGGTTTCTACTCTTCTCCTCGAAGATTCTACTTGAGGTTTTGTACTAGGGTTCTCAAACTCAACGATAACCTCTTTCGAGCTCTCTCCGATGCTTACTATGACATCTAAACCTTGAGGAAGGTTTCTAAGTCTAACTTTCCAATCTTTCAAACTTCCACTCATGTTGCACCTTCTCAACCATTAAGTGAACAAAATATCTTTGAGGAAAATAACTCTACATCACTTTCTTAACTCTTTCGAGCTTTATAGTGAAAATCGTGTATTATACATGCTATACACGAAATAAAATCCAATCTAAAATTAAGAGTCCATGATAATATCCTCATGACCATCGTCTGTACTGATCCTAGCAAACATCTTAAAGTCACTCTTGTAAAGATCACACTCTATTTCGCCAGGAGCATTTGTGGCCTCCACAATGAATGTTGTTTTGAACTCAATCTTCTTCGCATCTGCGCCAATGCTCGCAGAAGCTTCTTGACATAGAGCAAAAAGGGCACCCCAACTGCAATAGATGCTTGATCGCAACGCCACTATACTTAACTTTGGCTTTTCTGTCTCCGTTCTAACTCCCAAACGTCTCTTCTTCTACCTCGGCACTCGAACTGGATTCTCCATGAAGTATCGTCAAGACCTCCTTGTATGTCGAACCGTATATCTCTTAATCGGTAAGAGATCTCTCCAAGATTTTTGTGATCTCCAGTAGCTCAACCTCCAAGCTACTAACTAATGAAGTTTCAATAGAAAATTCCTTAATCAAAAGAGATGGTGCTGACTGTACAAATTTTCAGAAAACTGAAATTTGTATATTTTCATTTTTCTCATAACTTTCAACCCCCTCAACTTTGAAAATTCATGGCTCTCTCTCCATACCACCTTTTCTCCCGATTTCTGTTGTCTTAGATAGCTTATCAGCCCATCTAAAACACTGAAAAGTTTATCAGGAAAATAAAATTCACAGAAAATCTGACAATGACTGTAAAATTTTTTCTAGAGAACAGAATTCCTCAACTCTCACGAATAGACCCCCTCAACTTTGAAAATTCATTGCTCCCTCTCTAGACCACCTTTTCCTATGATTTATTTTGTAGTAGATAGGTTATCAGCCAAGCTATAGTCCTGGAAAGTTTCACTGGAAAATAAAATTCACAGAAAATTTGACAATGATTGTAAACTTTTTCCAGAGAACAAAATTCTTTAACTCTCACGAATAGACCCCCTCAAATTTGAAAATTCATTGTTCCCTCTCTAGACCACCTTTTCCTATGATTTCTTTTGTAGTAGATAGGTTATCAGCCAAGCTACAGTACTGGAAATTTTCACTGGAAAATAAAATTCACAGAAAATCTGACAATGACTGTAAAACGTTTCCAGAGAGCAGAAATCCTCAAACTCGGAAATTTTTCTCCTCTAATAACTTCTCTCTCCTCCTTTGTCTACAACTCTTGTTTCATCCGCTTTCAACTCTCCTCAAACTCTTTCTAAGTGAACAAGATGTAAAGAATAACCTCGAATGCGTCATAGATCACTACGGGATACATGAAAGGTTCTAATGTTGCTAACATCGCGTTAGCTCTCTCTCCTCCTAACGTTCTCTCCATGTGTTCTCTCATAATCTCTTTTTGTCTAATATAGAACTGAACTCTAAACATTTTCAATGATCCCTTCAAGTGAAGTCTCGGCAACGGAAACAAAAATGTAAACCCTCCGCGGTCCTATCGATCAACTACCCCCCCTCCCTTGATCTCTCAACCTCCACGATCGTCATCGATGAATCTGCAAATGTCGGGCTTGTCTCTCACTTAGGGGTCACCTCTGATGGCTTTGATGGAAGCACACCATGAATCTTGAAGGGAAAAATGCTAAGTTCACTCATTCATACACCCACAAACTTATCAACTAAAAATCTCCTTAAACTCATCAACTAAAATCCTCCATTCTAACGACGTCTCTCAAGTTCTCACATGCTAAAAATATCCCACACTCTCTATATCACTCAAGTTGTCATTACGACGATGTGAAAACAAGGATGAAGAGCTCTTCTCTACTCCTCTATTTATACATTCTAGGTTTTTACTTTGGTACCCTCCGGTAACTCAGCCGTAACTACTTTTACCGGGTTTTACTAAGATATTACTTAAGATAAAAGTATTAATCACATGAGCTTTTTATCTTTTCATATGGGCTTATTCCTTCAAAGTCAACAACTTTTGGAAGGATTCTAGAATATTCTCAAGGAATCTTGAATTTCCACCCCCCTCTACATTAGGACCCACTAAAAAGGAAACATGTGGAATCTCTTCTTGTTTTTAATGCCTACAAAGTCCACAACTTTAATCCAACTACTAATATCAAGTCAAAAAGGAGATAAAGGATACTTTCCACCTCCTTTCTACCTTTTAGACAAGATGACAAGATAGTAGTGCTCACTCTTTAGGAAATATCTGAATTCTGCCAAAAGTATAGCTAAGTTTAACCATAACTACTTTAGCTAGTCATGACTAACTTTTTACCTCCTTAAAGTACTTGGGCAGCAAATAAACATTCCCAACACTTAGTTATAACTAAATATCTTACTAATAGACAAACTTCCTATGTGTAACATAGGTCGTTACAGTACAGTTGGTGATGGTTCTGCTGCTCTCCTCCTCATAACTCTCCGACGATCACTATCCTCTGGTACTCCTGCATCTAAATTAGAAGCATACCGTCTTCTTTTGTCTTCGATCATGGCATCTTGTTCACCACTTGTCTCTAAAAACACTCGAATAGAAGTTGCATCTACTGGGTCTCTCCATCTAGTAGCTCTCCTAATGCTTTCTGCACCTCTCTTCATCATTTCAATTGAAACCTCATTAGCCTACTCAACCATAGTTGGATTAGAGCGCACCTCAACCTTCCCAGTATACACATCAGTCTCTGCAGAACCCGCAGTCATCGCCGTAGTATTCGCGCTAGTAAGTGCTGGAAGAGAACTCCTCATACCTCCTCTCCCAAAATACGTGTTCAGAGGCTGCCTTGTGGCGGTTAAATACAACCTGTTATTTTGATAGTTGACTACGCCCTCTCGCAAGACAACCGTCAAGTCTTGACAGTCTCCTCTGAGATGATTTGGACTATCGCATCAAATACATCTCATGGTAAAGGTTCTTTCTACAGATCGAGCACCTGATGCAACTGGTTGTTGGTCTCTCCTCAGGTCTGCCATCTCAACCCTCAAATCTCTCAGCTGTTGAGTGAGTTCTTCTATCGAGTTATGTTGATCTCGATTCTCAACAGGTCGCTGCTACTGTCTAGGTCCTCTCTGTGCTGGGTTAGGTACTGTAGCCGCCTGAGGAACCACTTGAAGAACCACTATAGGTGCTTGAGGAATCACTATAGGTGCCTGAGGTATTGTAGGAGGAGCTACATGAATTGGAGGAGCTAGTCTCTACTCTGACAAGGTCTCTAGCTGCAACACCATCCTACCACGACGTTGCCTAGCAAGGGTAGATACTGCTTCTTCCACTCTCCTCCAATCAGATGTAACTCCCCCTTCAGCTCCACGATCAGCCAACATGAAGCAAAGTCTGTCTGATATGAACTCATCCAGAGCCTCCAAGAACAACTCCGTCTTCCTAGCATCCAGCGTCAACCTCTCTAGATCAGAAAGATGAGAGTACCTCTTCTCAAACTCACGAATCATCTCATTCAGTCTCATGGAACGTCCAGGCTGACGCTCTATCCAGTTCATGAGGGTTCTTCTGATGACTCTTTTAGAATCCTTCTCTAGAAACTCTTCTCTCAGTGCACGTTCAAACAGAGTCCACCCACCTAAATGTCTTCTCTGTAAATTTCTCACCTTCTCTCTCAATTCAAGGATAACAGTCAACTCAAAGCTTAGAATTACCTCAACTTCAGGTGCTCTGACCAACTCCATCTCACCCACATACTCCCGCAGGTACCTAGTAACATCTCTTCCATCAAATCGCCCACATCGACCAACAATTGCTTGTAACGCCTTCGTGGATTTCTGCTCAGCTCCTCCAATTGCAAGCTGCTGTTGAATCAAGGCAGCCAACATCTGAAGAATCTGAGATGTGTCTATGGCAGGCTGTGCTGCTTCCGTTGGAACCACCGTAGGTCCTCCTTGAGAGCCAATTCCATCCTGACCTGGAGTCCCTTGGACAGGAGCACTCTGAGCAGCAGCCGCACCCTGTACAGCAGCCCTGTGATCCATTTTTTCTCTCAATCTAGTCAATTCTCCAATCAATCACCCCAATTGCTCTCAGTGGAAGCACCAAATGGCGTGGCGAGAGTCGTTTTTGGGGAGGGCGGACCTCCTGACTGTGATCGATCGGAGAAACGACCAAAAGAGAAAACAAAACATGTTCTTGTTGACGATGAGATCTCAAAACACTGCTCCTTGTGCCCACCAATTACAAAACAAACACTCAAACACACACTCAAGTACACAGATATATCTCTCAGGAGTCGAAATAACTTTATTTCAGTGTCGCTACACCATCAATCTCTTCAACTGTAAAGAAAATCTCTCTCTCTTCCTCTCCTGCGTGTCTCTTTCTCTCGTCAATCAATTCTCAGTCAAAAGTCTACCAAGTACGTCTCAATCCAAACGTAATAGTGAAATTCAGGCCCCTGAATCTTATTCCTCTCTTTGCCCCAACTGAAACTCTCAGAAATTTGATCCACCGTCGATCAAAAGTCCTCTGTAGATTTTCAAACGATCTCTCTCAATAAAACTGCCTCCTCAGAGTAATTTCTCCTCAGAACAGTTTATTAAACAACGTCCAAGCTTAAAACTCCTGCTCCTCTCCCTACGATGATCTCCCAATTCAATCTGTCAACAATTTGATCTTCCCTCCAGCCTCCTAGCTTCCCCTGCGTGTCCTCAACCCCCCATCCCTAATCCTCCTCCTTCCGCTTCAGCTCTCTCTGAAAAATCCTTTGCAAAACTCCTCCCGATCCCAAGCCGCCACAAGTATTTAACCTAAAAGTTAAGGCTCCAGCTTAAGCTGCCCTCCTACTGTCCTTATAAATGCATTCACTTATCAGAAGCAAGGCCCTAGCTAAGCTGCCCCCCTGCTGTCCTTATGCGTACATAGCTTTATTTCCAAAGTTGGCCCCTTTTTAATACAAGTTTCACAATTGTCTCCACAAACTCTACCCCTTCACTAATAAAGGTTCTCATAGCCTCATTCCTCATCGCAAGCCGACTCGATGGTTATTTAACTAATTAGCAAAAGTTTTCCTTGCTCTTGATGCCATCTTGATGCCACTCTGAATATACTACAAGTCATCCAATGTAGGCCGAAGCCCCAACACTTATGAGGCTGCCTCACAAGGCTTATAGTCCCTCCATATGCGCATCAGGTATCTCTCATAGTATATTCAAGATGCTTTTATCTACAAAGTTGGTCCATTTTTAATACAAGTTTCACAGTTGTCTCCACAAACTCTATCCCTTCACTATTAAAGGTTCTCATAGCCTCATTCCTCATCGCAAGCCGACTCGATGGTTATTTAACTAATTAGCAAAAGTTTCCCGTGCTCTTGATGTCGTCTTGATGCCACCTTGAATATACTACAAGCCATCCAATGTAGGCCGAAGCTCCAACACTTATGAGACTGCCCCACAGGGCTTACAGCCCCTCCATATGTGCACCAGGTATCTCCCATAATATATTCAAGATGGCATGCGGAGGCTTAGGCCAGGAAGCCCACGATTAAAGGAGATACCGGTCTCCCGTCCCTAGATATGCAGGATGTGGCTGCATATCCAACATAGACTCCCTTCCAGGAGACCAACATGCCGAAATAGGAACCAGAGGCCAGGGGGGATTGATCTTGAGACCACTTCCCTCCTAGGCGGGCGCCCTATCACAGGGATGGCCTTTGGTTCCGTTCAAAACTGTTAAACTTCTTGTACATATGCTTTTGCTAAGAAGTTTTCTTATATAGTCTTTACTAGCCTTCTCTATGCTAACTTCTGCATACAACTCCGTTTTTTACGAATAACGAGTCAAAACTATAGTACTTGTGAACACCTACACACTCACGATATCAGATTCTGAGTTAGAGTCACGAGCCAGAATTGACGGATATCTCTCTTTCACATTTTTCACAACCTAAAACCCTTACTAACTATTGCTTAAAACACTTTCTGTCAAAACTAGAAGCATGAGGTCGCTCTCCTCGTCGAGCTCTGCATTCTAGAAACTTTCGCCCTCGTTCAGGGTGATATTTCAACCCAAGCTAAGGGGCAGCTTGCCAAGCATAGCTCCAGCTTAGCTCCTGCCCAGCTTGATAAGCTAGGGCGTAGCTTCCTAAACAAATGCTGGTTGAGCGTCTTCTGAAGCTGATATTGCGATGTTACAATGAATCACATATATCAAGTCGTTGAATCCCGAGTTTAGACGTATCGCAGGGAAGGATAATCCGATGACATATATGTTATCTCGAGCTCGATATGATGGGGAGGATGAGATGGTTGAAGATATTGACGATGTTGGTGCAAAGTTCTATTCGACTGCACATACAAGAAGGAAAGATGAGTTGTTTGTTGAAGGGTTGTATGATGATGATTTGCTTGACATTGGAAGGTACCTTAGTACGATGGTCAAGCATACAAGTTGGACGGATGAAAGGTTTTGGAGAGTTCGAAGGATGGCATACAACTTCATGTTGCAAGATGGATTTCTTTGGAAGCGGCCAAAGCAAAAAGGTGAGATACAGTTACGAGTGATTTGTCACAAAGAAGATCAACAGAAGTTGCTTAGAGCATTTCATGAGAGTCTTTGGGCTAGACATTGAGGGATTTGGGTCACTTTTACGAAGATGAAAGAGCGGTATTGATGAAAAAATATGTACATGGATGTCGTACCTTTTGTGGAGTCTTGTTTGACATGTCAGATGTATTCAAACATCCGACATCAAGACGGATTACATCCGACTTATCCGTTGGCAATCCACTTCAATTGGACTGTAGACTTGGTGACTATGCCGGTTGGATTGTGACAGATGAGATACTTGATACTTGCTCGAGAAGATCTTTCGAATCAAGTTGAGGGTAGGGCGCTTCGGACAAAGACAACTGAAGAGGTATGTAAATTTCTCTTGGAAGAGGTTGTTTGTCGATATAGATATGTGGGAAAGATTACTGTAGATTAGGGAGAGTTAGATGCACATGAGACTCGTGAATTCTTTGCAAGATGTGGGGTGAGGTTGTCACTGACAACTGCTTACAATCACAAAAGGAATGTCAAGAGCGAATGCGGTCATCCGTCCATTGTGAAGGCTTTGGTGAAGGCTTGCAACAGAAGGGTGCACGAGTGACCTTGACTCTTATCATTAGCGTTATCAACAGATCAAACAACGCACAGCTCGGTAACATGTTACATGCTAGTGGACTCATCACATGTCAAAAACGTATCATGCCGATTGGAAAACATGTTTTGACATGGAGTATATTACCTTGGGAGGACAATCTAACAAAGGAAGAACTTCTTGCTATTCGAATTAGACAGATAGAGAGAAGACAATGAAAGATCAGCGAATGAAAGATATCGACGTCCCAAACCCTCTTCAACTCCGTCTCGTCCGATCTCGGTTGAGGCCCGCGTGAAATACGGAACCAGGGTGTGAGCCGAGTTGGCGTTCCTCGAACCTCTCCCGGAAAAATACGTCGTCTTTTCGTTAAAAATAGAGCAACTCTTCGACATTTTTCTTCTCACAAAAATGTCCATCTTTGCTGATGATCATCGCAATGTTACACGTTTTAAAGCTGACGAGTTGCCCGGCACACGAATCCGTTCGAAGGTTGTCAAAGACTCCTGCGTGGTTTTAAGAGAAAAACCATGCAAGAGTCTTTGACAACCCCCTAATGGAATCCGCTCCCGGGTTTACAGACACCATCCAAAGAAAAACACTTTCCCTTTAACTTGTTTTCGACGGGACAGACATGGTAAGTTCACCTCTAAAAAGTACAGTTTTTAAATTCGCAGAAGTTCACAAGTTGGGCATAAAAAAATATCTTGTGTTCAATGGATCTTGGACCTGGTAAGTTCATTTCGGGACATGGTAAGTTCACTTCTAAAAAATTAAGTACAGTTTTTAAATTCGCAGAAGTTCACAAGTTGGACATAGAAAAAAATCTTGTGTTGCAATGGATCGTGGACCTGGTATGTTCACCCACGGTAACCTCTTGTTACGACTTCTCCTTCCTCTCTAAAATGGGTAGGTTTAAAGAGTCATGGGTGGGTTGCTGATCTGACCGGCAACCCGAGTAGTGTGAATCCGGGACAGTCACCGAGTGAAAATATTTCCTCTATGCGAACGTCAACTTAGACCGCAACATTTCAAAGGAGATGGATAGTTTCCGAAGAGCATCTTGCTCGCATCATAATGAGAACGCGACGGAGGGCTCTCTTTGTAAGAAAATAGAATCCTTTGAAGATCGCACTCGGATCAAGAGAGGTGTCGATGAAACGGAAGTGAGGATACAACCGATGAAAGATATCGACGCCCCAAACCTTCTTCAACTCCGTCCCGTCCGATCTCGGTTTAGGCCCGCGTGAAATATGGAACCACGCTTTCCCTCGGGTGTTAGCCGAGGGAATCCAAGTTGCTATGGATAGACTACGAGAAGCACGGTTGAAGAACAAAGTCTGATTTGATTAGCGACATCGTTTAAGACCTAGAGAAATCAAGGAAGATAATTGGGTGTTAGTCTATGACAACAATCTAGACAACCAGCATAGTGCACTACGAAAGTTTTTCAAGCGATGGTTTGGTCCGTATGTGGTGAAGAAGGTTCATGACAACGCAACTTACGCTCTGCAAGAGTTGGACGGAACGAGCTTGAAGATACCAGTGGCAGGTAAACGTGTCAAGATTTTCAGAAAAAGAGAGGAGGAGGTCGATCTAGTAGATATCTTGAAAGAGTTTCAGTTTGAGGATGAGGATAATGCGGTGTCGTAGTGCGTGGCGTTCAAGATGATGAAACGGAGCTTCAGAAGACACTCAACCAACATTTCTTCGGGAAGTTGCACCCTAGCTTATCAAGCTGGGCACGAGCTAAGCTGGGGCCATGCTTGACAAGCTGCCCCATAGCTTGGATTGGAATATCACCCTGAAAGGGTCAATATTCCAATCCAAGCATGCTTCAAGTTTTGACAGAAAGTGTTTTAAGCAATAGTTAGTGCGGATTTTAGACTGAGAAATATACGAAAGAGTGAAATCCGTCGATCCTGGCTCGTGACTCTAACTCTGAATCTGATAGCGTGAGTATGTAGGTGTTCATGAATACTATAGTTTTGACTCCTTATTCATTAAAAACGGAGTTGTATAGAGAAGTTAGCATAGGAAAGGCTAGTAAAGACTTTGCAGAAAAATTTCTTCAGTAAAGACATATGTACAGACTGTAAATGCTTTTAGAACGGAACCAAAGGCCATCCCAGTGATAGGGCGCCTGCCTAGGGAGAAAGTGATCTCAGGATCAATTCTCCTTGGCCTCTGGTTCCTATTGCGGCATGTTGGTCTCTTGGAAGGGAGCCTATGTTGGATATGCAGCCACGTCTTACATATTTAAAGACGGGAGACCGGTATCTCTTTTAATCGTGGGCTTCCTGGCCTAAGCCTCCGCATGTCATCGTGAATATACCATGGGAGATACCTGGTGCGCATATGGGAGGGCTGTAAGCCTTGTGGGGCAGCCCCATAAGTGTATGGACTTCGGCCTACATCGGATGGCTTGCTTGATGGCTTGTGGATGGCTTATTCAGGATGGCATCAAGAGCACGAGAAACTTTTGTTAATCAGTTAATTAATCATTGAGTCAGCTTAGCAATGGTAATGAAAGTTGTGAGATCTTTAGTAATGAAGAGGTCGGTTTTGTAAAGACAGCTGTGAAGCTTTTATTAAAAAAGGAGCCGGTTTAGTAATTAAGGTTCTGTACGTAAGGACAGCAGGGGGGGAGCTTAGCTAGGGACCTGCTTGTGATAAGTAGTTCTACTTATAAGGACAGTAGGAGGCAGCTTAGCTGGGGACTTATCTTTTAGGTTAATTAATCTGCGGCCGCGAGAGAAGAGGAATAAGAGTCAAGGGGCCTGAATTTCACCTACTAGATTGAGATTGAGGTGAACTTGGAGAAAGAGACGCACAAGAGAGGAAGAGAGAGAGAGAGATTTTCTTTACAGTTGAAGAAATTGATGGTGCAACCGGCACTGAAATAAAATTATTCTGAATCCTGAAAGATCTATCTGTGCGCTTGAGTGTCTGTTGGGTGTCTGTTTGAGTATTTGTCTTGTAATTGATGACGACAAAAAGTAGGGTTTTGAGATCTCATCATCAGCAGCAACCTGTTTTTCTTTTAGGTCGTTTCTCTGATCCATCACAGTCAGGAGGTCCGTCCTCTCCAAGACTCTCGCCGCGACATCTGGTGCTTCCATTGAGAGCTATTGGGGTGATTGATTTAGAGAATTGACTGGATTGGGTGGAAAATGGATCACAACGCTGCTGTACAGGGTTTGGCTGCTGCTCAAGGTGCTCCTGTCCAAGGGACTCCTGGTCAGGATGGAATTGGCTCTCAAGGAGGACCTACGGTGGTTCCAACAGCAGCAGCACAGCCTGCCATAGACACCTCTCAGATTCTTCAGGCGTTGGCTGCCTTGATTCAGCAGCAGTCTGCAATTGGGGGAGTTGAGAAAAAATCCACAAAGGTGTTATAAGCAATTGTGGGTAGATGTGGGAGATTTGAGGGAAGAGATGTTACTAGATACATGCGGGAGTGTGTTCGTGAGATGGAGTTGGTCAGGGGACGTGAAGTTGAGGTAATTCTAAGCTTTGAGTTGACTGTTATCTCTGAACTGAGAGAAAAGGTGAGAAATTTACAGAGAAGACATTTAGGTGGGTGGACTCTGTTTGAACGTTGGTGTGGCGAGAGTCTTTCTTGGGGAGGACGGACCTCTTGACTGTGATTGATCGGAGAAACGACCAAAAGAGAAAAAAAAACAGGTTTCAGCTGACGATGAGATCTCAAAACACTGCTCCTTGTGCCCACCAATTACAAAACAAACACTCAAACACACACTCAAGTACACAGATAGATCTCTTAGGAGTTGAAATAACTTTATTTCAGTGTCGCTGCACCATCAATCTCTTCAACTGTAAAGAAAATCTCTCTCTCTTCCTCTCCTGCGTGCCTCTCTCTCCAGTCAATCAATTCTCAGCCAAAAGTCTACCAAGTACGTCTCAATCCAAACCTAATAGTGAAATTCAGGCCCCTGAATCTTATTCCTCTCTTTGCCCCAACTGAAACTCTCAGAAATTTGATCCACCATCGATCAAAAATCCTATGTAGATTTTTAAACGATCTCTCTCAATAAAACTGCCTCCTGAGAGTAATTTCTCCTCAGAACAATTTATTAGACAACGTCCAAGGTTAAAACTCATGCCCCTCTCCTTACGACGATCTCTCAATTCAATCTGTCAGCAATTTGATCTTCCCCCCAGCCTCCTAGCTTCCCCTGCGTGTCCCCAACCCCCAATCCCTAATCCTCCTCCTTCCGCTTCAGCTCTCTCTGAAAAATCCTTTGCAAAACTCCCCCCGATCCCAAGCCGCCGCACGTATTTAACCTAAAAACCAATGAGTTTTAGCAGTTTTTTGTCTCGGATCTTACGTCTCATGATGTGGCAGAAGATGTCATGGTTCACGTTGTCGAATAATTTGTTAATGTTGCCTGGTACAATCCAATTAGTTAAGGCTCCAGCTTAAGCTGCCCCCTGCTGTCCTTATAAGCACAATCACTTATCAGAAGCAAGACCCTAGCTAAGCTGCCCCCCTGCTGTCCTTATGCGTACAGAGCTTTATTTACAAAGTTTGCCTCTTTTTAATACAAGTTTCACAGTTGTCTCCACAAACTCTACTCCTTCACTAATAAAGATTCTCATAGCCTCATTCCTCATCGCAAGCCGACTCGATGGTTATTTAACTAATTAGCAAAAGTTTCCCGTGCTCTTGATGCCACCTTGAATATACTACAAGCCATCCAGTGTAGGCCGAAGTCCCAACACTTATGAGGCTGCCCCACAGGGCTTACAGCCCTCCCATATGCGCACCAGGTATCTCCCATAGTATATTAAGGATAGCATGCGTAGGCTTAGGTCAAGAAGTCCACGATTATGAGAGATACCGGTCTCCCGTCCCTAGATATGCAGGACGTGGCTGCATATCCAACATAGACTCCCTTCCAGGAGGCCAACATGTCGGAATAGGAATCAGAGGCCAGGGGAGATTGATCCTGAGACCACTTCCCTCCTAGGCAGGCCTCCTCCTCCTATCACTGGGATGGCCTTTGGTTTTGTTTAAAACTGTTAAACTTCCTGTACATATGCTTTTACTAAGAAGTTTTCTTATAAAGTCTTTACTAGCCTTCTCTATGCTAACTTCTGCGTACAACTCCGTTTTCTACGAATAAGGAGTCAAAACTATAGTACTTGTGAAGACCTACACACTCACGCTATCAGATTCTGAGTTCGAGTCACGAGCTAGAATTGACGGATTTCCCTCTTTCACATTTTTCACAGCCTAAAACCCGTACTAACTATTGCTTAAAACACTTTCTGTCAAAACTATAAGCATGAGGTCGCTCTCCTCGTCGAGCTCTGCGTTCTGGAAACTTTCACCCTCGTTCAAGGTGATATTTCAACCCAAGCTAGGGGGCAGCTTGCCAAGCATAGCCCCAGCTTAGCTCCTGTCCAACTTGATAAGCTAAGGCGCAGCTTCCTGAACAAATGCTGGTAGAGTGTCTTCTGAAGCTCCGTTTCATCATCTTGAACGCCACGCACTACGACATTCACCCCCTCCAAACTTGCACATCCTCCGGTATGTGCCAACCTTTCCACTAGTCTCCAAGGTTCTCTAAATTACCATCGTCCTCCTCATCGTCCTCTACGTCTTCTTCTGATACCAGATCTGCTTCTGCATCCATCATTTGATATGACTCCAAAAATTCATCTAGCTCAATGGATTCTCCTCTTCTTCTAAACAACTTGATATGCTTACCAGCAACAGGAAGTCTTAGAGGTGTACCATCGAGCTCCCATAAAGAGTAAGTAGCATTCTTATGTAGTTCTAAGACAACATACGGACCAAACCACCTCCTAGAAAATTTCCGAACCGTAGAGTGCTGATTCTCTAACGTACTGTCATACACCAAAACCCAGTCTCCAGCATGTATGGGCTTCGGTCGGAGCCTGTAGGTCTTGTCAAACTTGTCCTTGATCTTGAGACGTACCTCTTTCAGTTTCTGTTGAGCCTCTATAAGATCCTCCTCTCTATGTTCCAACTGCCTGATTCGAAGTGCAAGAAGTTGTACATGATCCATTTCATCTTCCCACGGTAAAGTAGTCCATGTAAGAAAGTCCTCCTCTGCCGGCATAATCGATTTTTGACCCAGCATCAGTTCAATGGGCATGTACCCAGTAGAAGTGCAGTGAATCGACCTGTCAGCCCATAGAGCAAAAAGGAGCAACCTAGACCACTGTCTATGCCTACCATCGCATGCCTTTACCAGAGCTTGAACAATCGACGAATGTCCTCTCTCGCTCTTACCAATCCCTTGCGGATTCATAGCAGTAGTGAGTTTGAGTTTCACTCCGTGTTGGGCGAAGAACTCCTTCGCTTCCGTACCACGCAACTCTCCTTTGTCTGCACGCAATCTCCCTATAGATCCGTACCTACAAATAATATCTTCAAGAACAAACCTACATATCCCTTCTGTGGCCTTCGTCCTCAGAGCTCGTCCTTCCACAAAGTTGGAGAAGTCTTCTCGAGCCAACACCAAGTACCTCATACCCCATAACCCGGGAGGCATTGCTACAAAATCAAGAACCCATTGAAAATGGATACCGGGCGGATAGGTTGGTACCAGGCAATCTCTGTAACGTACCTTTGAATAAAATTGACAGTGCAAGCATGAACTCACAAAGTTCACCGAATCTTGATAAAGTCCTCTTCACCAGTATCTCTCCTTCAACTTTGTATAGATAGCCCAAGCTCCTCGATGTCCAGCCCACAAGGTGTCATGAAACTCCTTCATCAACCGTTGTTTGGTCTGCAAATCATCTATAACTCGTAAAAGTGCTCCATCTCTTCTCTTTGGACGGTTCCAAAGATATCCATCTCGCAACAAGTAATCATATGCCTTCCTTCTTACCTCTCTGAACTCTGCATCACTCAAACCCTCCTGTCTGTTTAAAGAACTCAGAAAGAATCCAATGTCACGTAACCTTCCCGTGTAGAACTCCTCTCTGAACGGCTCCAAGTCTGTAGCCCGTCGATTAACCTGACATTGAGCATGCTTTCTCTCTTCTTCCTCAGCTTCTGAAAACATGACATCCTCATCTACAAATCGAGCCCTTGACAACATATCTGCGATCACATTCTCCTTTCCTTTTATATGCTTCAGCTCTGGATTCAAGCTTCTAATATAGGCACTCCAACGTAACTTTGCTATGTCTAACGTGTTGCAGTTGGATATCATACCTAGTAGAGGTAGACAATCCTTTTCTAGGACTACATGAGTACCAATCAGAAACTCACGGTCTGTCTTCATCGCTGTCACCGCTCCCCACAACTCACGCTTCACCTGAGGATAGTCTCATTGCCTGTCTGTCAAGATCCTAGCTCCAAATCTAGAAGTAAACCGCATACCATCCGCATCATCTTGACCTATCGCTCAACCAATCGCCTTTGGACTAGTATCTACTGTACAATGATAGGTCTCTCACACCCGTAGTCTACTTTTCTCAGAACGGATGGAGACTATAGGGCCTCCTTCAGCCTATTCATAGCTTCTCGATGGACTGAGGTCCATACAAACCTCTTATCCTTCCTCAATAATGCATACAAAGACTCAGCAACATGAGCATAATGAGGAATGGATAAGCGATAAAATACACAAGCACCTAGGAAGCGTCGAACCTCAGTGATGTTCTTACAGTCTGCCATCCTAGCTATAGCTTCAACCTTCTCGGGGTTTGGTTGCCTTCCAAAAGCACTACATAGATGTCCAACCACTAAAATCTCAGACACACCAAACTTGGACTTAGCTCCTGACAGGGTGAGATTTACCTCCTCCAAACGAGTCAAGATACGTTCTACATCTCTGATATGAACTACAACAAACCTCCTGCATCCATTCGCAAGTACAGCTTCATCCTTGTCTTCAATCGCGCAACCCTTTATAGGAATATCATCTAGAAATGAAATGATAACATCAAGCACAAACTCTCTTAGTATCTTATGCATCGTATTCTGCATATGAGCCACCGAGTTCGTCGCTCCTTGTGGAAGAGTACACATCCGCATCATTCCCAGGGGCGTACGCATAGTAGTTAAATCTCTACTCTCCACAGCCAGCTGGAACTGATCATAACTAGAATATAGATCTCCTATCGAATAAATAGCTCTCCCTGCAAATGCCTCTACTACCTCTTCAATCACAGGATCCGTCCCAACGTTACGAATGGTTATGTTATTCGCAGGCTGTAGATCTTGAATAAAACGCAAAGCTCCTGACTTCTTGGGTAGAGTGAACCACCTGCTAGAATATGGCCCCATAGACGGCTCAAGTATCCCCATCCGTACCTTCTCCTTCAACAACTCGATGAGTTTAGGCAACAAAGCACGAGGAACTAGGATCAGTTTCAGGTCCCAAGGCACATGAGAGATTGTGAATATAACCATAGGCGCTATAATCTTTGGGTCCACACAACCTATCTCCTCTGCTGAAAAAGAGAATGCTTTACCATGCTTCACTATCATATGTTTAAACACTGTCTTCTCGACCTCAGTCAAGAAATCACCCCCTCCTATCTGGAGCTCTTTCAATGTCTCCTCAGTAAACTGGTGCCCTACTCGTCTATGATCACACAATAGGCTCAGTCCCCACTAACTGTACTTGCTGCTGGGAGCTAGCAGGTAGTTGAGCTGCTACCGGTCTTACCTTTCTCAGTATAGATTTGTACTTCGCATGGACGTCTGCTTCTTGAGGGAGCGCACACCAACAACTTGCTTCTCTCTCTTCATTATTCTGCATCGGATGAGGAAAGAACTGCACGTATGTAGCAATCTCCTCATATATACGTCGAGAGTGGATAGAGATCACCGCCACACTATTTTTCCCTTCCATCAATCTACTCACATTGTATAACCAACCAACAACTGACTGTACAGACATAAACTCTTCAAACAAGCCAGAAACCACTTCGTCTTCAGGTAGAACTCCTACACGCCACAACTCTGATACCTGTTTCACCATCCATCTTTTTGTATTTTCCCTCATATCTTCAACTCTTGTAAATCGGCTCCACCCATCTGCCTCAAACATCAGCAATCCAGACTGCCAACTCTGTACACACACCTGTCTCCAGACCTTGTACATGTCTCGCTTCCAACTCTGACGGGATCTCAGCAGTAGGTTCTACACCTCTATCTTCCCGCTCTACAGGAGTGGATTCGAAAACCCTTACATCTCTTTGTTTGAGAATCTCTAAGGGTTTGTTTGTTCCGCTCATGTCTTGAACGAACCGTCAAAACTGTATTGAGTACCTGTCATGGGGACTCCGAACTCTGACATAATGAGACCCATCGTTCATCACCTTTGTCTCCATCCGAACAGCGATGATGTATGATTGACCCAGTATGACAGGATAGGAGGCAGATGACTGTACAAAGAAATGCTGATCAACCTCTACATCTCCAATCCTTACACGCATATTAGGACAAGCTCCGTATAACTCACCCTTCTGATTATTTGTTGCACGAAGTATCCAACCATGATTCTTTTCGATTGGCCACTGCCCCTTCTCATACACCTCTTTGGAAATGATGTTGATCTCCGACCCGTGATCCACAAGTGCAGGTACTGGTTCAGAAAGTCCTCCAAGCCGAACCTGCGTCTCTGTTGTCGCTCTTGTCCAGTGTTTCTCTTTGAAATCGCTGTCTGCGCTTGACCTATCCTCTTCAAACTCCTCGTCTTCATTTTCAATAACAGCTGGACCAGCAACCCATGCCTCATACTTATCACCTCTGAACCGATCAACACCAATAGCATCTACTGCTCCAACCATATGACTACTTACTTGTTCAGTCAATACATGTCTCTTTCTCTTCATGATGTCTATTATCAACTCATGAAACTCTCTCTTTGCGATACCAAGCACTTCACGAAGAGTAAACTCAACCTTAGCATCCAAAATGCGTTGATCCAAAATAGTACGTAAGTCTGTTGCTATTTCGATGTCTGTCGCTAACTTGTAAGCTGGAGCTTTCTCCTTCTTCTGTGCTGTAAGCATCTATTGCTCCAACCATCTGACTACTTACTTGTTCAGTCAATACCTGTCTCTTTCTCTTCATGATGTCTATTATCAACTCATGAAACTCTCTCTTTGCGATACCAAGCACTTCACGAAGAGTAAACTCAACTCTAGCATCCAAAATGTGTTGCTCCAGAATAGCACGCAAGTCTGTTGTTGTTTCGATGTCTGCCGCTAACTTTTAAGCTGGAGCTTTCCTCTTCTCCTGTGTTATAAACCTCTTTTCTCGTACTCTATTTGTAGCAGTAGTCTCTTGTGGCAAATCTTCTACACCTTCCATAGGATCTACTGCAGGTGGTGGAGCCGTAGAGGTAGAAGGTATATCCTCTGTAGCATGAAATCTACCAGCTGGTACAGATGGTGATGGTTTCACTGCTCTCCTCCTCGTAACCCTCCGACGGTTACTGTCCTCTGGTACTCTTGCATCTAAATCAGAAGCATCCCGTCTTGTTTTGTCTTCGATCATGACATCTTGTTCACCACTCGTCTCCAAAAACACTCGAATAGAAGTCGCATCTACTGGGTCTCTCCATCCAGTAGCTCTCCTAATGCTTTCAGCACCTCTCTTCATCATTTCAACCGGAACCTCAACAGCCTGCACAACGATAGTTGGATTAGAGCGCACCTCAACTCTCCGAGTATATCAACCTCCGTAAAACCTGCAGTCATCGCTGTAGTGTTTGCACTAGTAAGTGCTGGAAGAGAACTCCTCATTCCTCCTCTTCCAAAATATGTGTTCAGAGGCTGCCCAGTGGCGGTTAGATACAACCTATTATTATGATAGTTGACTACGTCTTCTCGCAAGACAACCGCTAAGTCTTGACAGTCTCCTCTGAGATGATCTGGGCTGTCACACCAAATACATCTCCTGGTAAAGGTTCCTCCTACAGATCGAGCACCTGGTGCAACGGGTCGTTGGTCTCTTCTTAAATCTGCCATCTCAACCCTCAAACAGAAATCTACTTAGTCAGCCCCCTCCAGCAACTTCACGACTCTGTCAACCTCGACAGTTCAAAAGTATCTTTGTCAACCCCAGGACCTGATATTACCAGTAAGAGGAAGGCGCATCAACCAGTAGCAGGTAATATGAAAAAATAGAAGAACATATCACAACAGATTTGTGCACTAAAGTTCTTATAACACTTTTGTATCAAGAACATCATAAGAACTTTCCCGATACATCCTACGTGGAGGTTGACAAAGAAACTTTTGACAGAGTCGTGAAGTTGCTAGAGGGGGCTGACTAAGTGGATTTCTGAGCCTCAAATCTCTCAACTGTTGAGTGAGCTCTTCAATCAGATTATGTTGATTTCGATTCTCAACATGTCGTTGCTGTTGTCTAGGTCCTCTCTGCAGGCGCTTGAGGAACCACTTGGGGAACCACTATAGGTGCTTGAGGAATCACAATAGGTGCTTGAGGTATTATAGGAAGAGCTACAGTAACATGAAGAGCTACTCTCTTGTGAAGCATTGGTTTTTCGTTTTGTTAATTAATTGATTAGTTGTAAAGTAAATAAGAAGAATATATGATAGAAGATAAACGATATGAGTAGAATAGTGTTAATTAGAAGTTTAGTGAAGAATCTCAGTTCTGGAGGAATTTATCGAATCTATGGAGACACTGAAAGATGATTTCCTCATAGATGAATTCCTCGCGCGAAGAGCTTTCTAACGAGATGTTGTGCGAGGCAATCGGAGACCGAATGACGAAGTTACAAAAGACTGAAGAATGTCAGTCGTCGAGAGGAAAACCCTAACTTCGGCACGTGCGAGAAACCTATCGCGGGATATAAGCCAGGTAACAAGTCATTTATTTTACTAGTTTACTATTCCTCGAGCGAGCGATAGCAGGGCGCAGCGAACCGCATTTTCCGAGCGCCGAAGTACATCAGTGACTGACGAGGAATCCGTTTGAGGCAAAGAACTCGATTACGGGCAAGGAAGGGATTGCGACGAAGAATCCATTTGTGACGAAGATCGTTGCAGTGATCCTAGGGATGCGCGGGCAGCGAAACAGGTACCAAGACACTGTCGGCCAGCTGACGATGGAGGTGGAGGATCTGAAGCGACGCACCGTCAAGGCGGAGGAGCTAAGCGCTCAACTTCGGAGTAGGGTCGAGCCGGTGCTGAAGAACTACTTCGCCGTTGAGATGGACGCCGAGGAAGCGGGATTTCTTCGCAAGGTTAGAGAGGAGTTCTTAGCTGCAGATGCGGAGGGTACTTAAGCTAGGAACCGGGTAGCTAGGCTAGGCCAGCGAGTAATTAGGGAGCTTAGGGAGGTTAGAGCAACCGTAGAGTTCTCAGTTTGCGAGATAGGTAGAGAGCTAGCGGTAGAAAGCAGTGTCGTTCTTGGTGTCGTTTCGGACATAGGACCTTCATCCGACGGTCCAGAAGTACTCCCGACTTCTTAGGAAGAAGATCCGTCATCTTCGGGAAAATCTGTATATAAGCGTTGTGTTGTTCGTATTCAGGACCTCTATGTGTTTTATCATTTTTGAGTTTTCTATTTCCTGAGTTTGCGGAGCCATTGAGTGTTTGTTCTTCGAGGATTTACCTACGAAGTATCGTAGTTTGCTGTGGTAGGAATTAGTCTGGGTGCCGAAGGATTTGCTGTCGACATGTGAAATCAGAGTAGAACGTTTACGGCGAGGACTGAGAATAGATCAGCATCTACGGAGTTAGTTTCCTACGAAGACATTTTTGGGCGAAGCTGACTTCGGAAGAAGTTGTTCTTTGGTGGAACACTTAGGAAGGAGTTCAGTCTGGTACTTCGGCGGAAGAAGAGTCTTCTTCACTAGAGTTTTCCGAGAGCAGTAGTAGTGAAAGTAACTTAGTGTGAAGATACTTAGCGTTTATGGTGTTAGAGGCTACTTAGTAGCACTTCAGCAGTACTTCCTCGTGTGGCATTTCTGTCCGTGACTCTGTTTTCTCTGTTGTTCATCTGTTTCTTGAGGTCCCTGACCTGTTCAATACCTGTTATGTTTGTTTGTCAGGATTATCAACTCTGTCTTGTTGGATAGACCTGAGTTTGATCTCTACCGGGACTGATTTCTGCCCGTGAGAATAAAAGACAACTATAAAGAATCACCTTTATCGCGTGTTTACTACTTTTGGATGATCTTTACTTGCATCTCTGTGGGTTCGATCCTTAAATTACTACTTTCGAGCATCTTTTTGTTTTCTTGTGTGTTACATATAGAAGACTGAATAAATTTTGGCGCCGCTGTCGAGGATGCGAATGCTGAAATTATCCAAGATCAGTGAACAGAAGTCCAAAGACATGTATGTCGACGGGCAAGCCCGATCCTCCTGGAAACGTGCAATCTGAGAGAGACAGGAGGCGAGAAAGACGAGCAGAATATCGAGAACAGATCCTGGAAGAAGCTCGTCGGTTGAAAGAAGAGCATAAGAAGAGAGAACGAGGTTGGAGAACACCTAACTCAAAAGAATGGAAGAGGAAGGAACCAAGCCTTGGTGAATCAAGTTCACCCCGGACACCAAAGTCATTACCTCCAACCCCTCTCGAATCTACTCAGAGAGAACTTGACTTCGAAGAAGTTACCACTCGGCTAAGTGCTGAGAGCGAACATCTAGAAAGTGAAGTAGGGTGGAAACCTTTCCCCGAAGTCAATATTGTTTTATATCCGCAGTTGTTTACTCCTGACCCAGAGATAGGAAGTACTTCTGCATATCAAGATCAGTTTACTTCTTCGAATGAAGAAGCTGCAACTAAGGCAGTAGAAGCTGTTACTATCTTAGTGGAACTTTTACAGGCGCAGGAACTTATTCCTCAAGCACTGGTGCGGGAAATCCTTCCGTTAACTCCAGTGACTCAGAAGGACAGCGCTGCTCCTTACTTACAGCCAACCACAGGACCGTCCATATTCAAGAAGAGACAAGCCCAAGCAGCTGCTGCTGCGGGTATTGCCCCTGCCGTCCTCGTTCAAGCTGCAGTACCAGCGCCGATTCCAGCTCTTGGCAAGATAGCAACTCAAGTTCCAAGAGCTCCCTTCGTTCGAAGTATGGCAGGCCAACCTATCACGAAACATGATTACCCAAAGTTCAGAGGAGGATCTTCAGATGACGATGAGGATGCAGATGCTTACATTAAACTGTTTGAATCTGTATCTGTCACTAATAAGGAAGATGCTGAACCAGATCGTCTGCGAATCTTTCCAAGTCTCCTCAGGAAGAGAGCACGCAGCTGGTACAATCATGCAAATAGAATACCAGGAGACATCGATACTTGGGACAAGCTGAAGACAAAGTTCTTAGAGCGGTTCCGGGAAATTGGGTACAATCGTCAAGTTTTGGGAAAGCTGACCAGACTGGTCAGAGGAAAGAAAGAGAGCCTAAAAGATTATGTCCAAAGATTTTATAATCTACTGGACAGAATTCCGAGGATGGGTACAGCCAACCCATACTCTATGGATCAAGCCACCGAATGGCTAGTTACCGGCTTACCGATTGAAATGGAGATCTGGTGTCGTCGAGGAAAGATGGACGCCATTGAAGAGGTTGTTGCCTCAGCAGAAGCATTTGAAGCATCCACCCTCGGAAGTAAAGGAGGATGGATAAAAGGGAAGAAGAAAGGGAAGAAAGGAAAGAAGGAGAAGAAGGAAGAGAAATCGACTCGAAGGAAGAAGCACAAGAAGAGTCGCAGAGAACCCTCTTCCTCCGACGAATCTTCAGACGATGAGTCTTCTTCGGCCGAAGCCGAAGAGTCTTCATCGCCGAGCTCATCTTCTTCGAGCGAAGAAGAGCGAAGAATGAAACGCAGTTCTTCGTCCAAGGAAAAGAAAAGCTCTAAGGAAAAGAAGGGCAAAACCAAAGGGGATAATAATCACCTTATGGAGGAGATGATTAAAGGGTTCGCGGATCTGAAAGTGCAGATGATAGGGACTCCTGACAGGAGAAAATCACCTTCGGCATCACGACCGAGCTTATGGTGTACGACCTGTGGGAAACAAGGGCATGCCAATACAGAGTGTACAAACGCAAGGTCATTTCAAGCGTCACATGTAGAATGGACACCCGCATTCGAGTCATATTATAGCTCATTCTTTATAGAGACTCCAGATGATGTATATGGCGTACAGTCGATACCGCAAGGAACACCACCCCAATCTCCCAGACCTTCCCAACCATCACCGATAACCCCAATCCAACCTATACCAATTTCGAGGTTTGTACCAAGAGAGAGGGCTCAAAATGTTTCCCAGAAACATTTAATGAGTCAAGCAGGAGCAAATAAGCCTCCACCTCATGGCTCCTGTTTCAATTGTGGTAGTACAGATCATTGGTCCCCCAACTGCCCACATCCGAAGAAACAGCTGGGCTATGTAGCACTTTGTGCAAAGTGTCATCAGCCAGGACATGCCACGGCAGATTGTACCAATCCACCTGTAGAGAGAAGGGGAGTTCGCTTTGATCCCAAAACAGACCGTCCTGCGGAACCACAACTGCATAAGGTGGACTTGGAAGAATGGAAAGCCGCTGGAGATGAAGGATGGCCACCAGAAGAAACTTGGGTTTGCAAAGTGGACACCAGAAGCTCTTTCAAATCTAAGAGGAAGGCGGAAGAAGCACCTCTAAAAACTCAATCGAAGAAAGAGTTGAAAAGGCAGGAGAAGGCAAAAGAGAAAGCCAAGAAGAAGATAGTTGAGGAGGATACCGAAGAAGAGGAAGAAGAAATACTGAAGAGCGTAAATCCACCGAGACTACCAGTTGACATGACGGACGAAGTCCGCGAACTCCTGAAGAAGGAGTTACTACGAGCAGGAACTTCGGCAAGAGAAGCGGACACAACTTCGGCCGAAGTACCAGAACGATCAACTTCGTCCACACCCAAGATTTTCCGTACTTCGGCCACTGAAGACAAGACTGCGGCCAAGAACGAGGAGGTTCCGAAGAAGCACAGTCGACCGGAATCTGTGAAGAAAGAACCTGTGGCGGTACCACACTATGATGTGGTAGCTGATCTAGAAACACAGAAGGCTAACATAAGTTTCAAGCAGCTGATTGAAGATAACAAAATTTACAGAAAATTGTTACTTCAAGCACTGAAGAAACCCACTAAAGCAAGAAGATCAAAATTACCTTCTCTGTTTCACATCGAGGCAGAAGACCTGGGATCTCCAGAAGTGGAAGTGGAGGTTGCAGGTTGTGTAATTAGGAAAGTGCCAATTGACTCTAGATCAGGAGTCAACATAATGACAGAAGACACGGCACATGCGTTGGGTTTCAGCAAGTTTGAAGAAACTCAGCGGGTGTTACGACTGGCAGATCAAACGAGAAGACGACCACTTGGGCTACTGCGCAACATCCCCACCTTAATAGGCGGAATTTCTTTTAAACTTACTTATGTTGTGCTGCGCCCTTTGGTTAAGTCTGGTTATCAAATTTTGATTGGGAGGCCATGGTTGTATGGTGCCAAGGTACTAACAGATTGGTACCGGCACCGTTTACAGTTCAAAGATCCACAGAAACCAACTGATAAGGCTGTGATGGTTTCTTGGAAGAAGATAACACATCAGGACGAAACGGAGTCGACTGACGAGGGTTACACTTCAGGATCTGATTCATCAACAAGCAGCGCAGGAGAAAAGAAAGGAGACCCTTATTCGATGGTCAACTATCTACAGTGCTATGAAATTAATGAAGAAGAAGATATGAACGAGGCCGAATAGCAATCACAGCTTGGTCATGGGAGTGCAGAGACCAGTCATACAGACGGTATAGTCCTTCCAGGAGCATCCCAAGACCTACTAATAAGCGAAAGTAAGAGCCTAAAGATTTCTGTTGTGGTACAAGGAGAAGAGTTGGAAGTGTATCGTCAGATGCTGATCCATTACCAAGATGTCTTCGCCTGGACTGTGGAGGACATGAAGGGGATACCTGCACAATGGAGAGAACATTGTATCGACCTCATTGAAGGATCAGTACCTGTACGACAGAGACAATACCGACTCAACCCAAAATACTCCTTGATGGTTAAAGACGAGATAGATAAGTACCTAAAGGCAGGTATTATTTTTCCTGTGTTAAGCAGCGAATGGGTAGCACCCATAGTAGTGGTACCCAAGAAGCAAACAGGAAAGATAAGAGTCTGTCAAGATTTCAGAAAGCTGAATGCAGCAACAAAGAAGGATCATCACCCTTTACCTTTTACTGATACCATTTTGGATCATGTATCTGGAAAGGAATGTTACATCTTTCTGGATGGGATTTCAGGGTACAACCAAGTGCCCATAAGAGAGCAAGATAAGGACAAGACTACCTTTACTACAGATTGGGGCACTTATGCTTATCACAAGATGCCTTTTGGACTATGCAATGCACCAGCTACCTTTCAGAGGATGATGACCTCAATTTTTCAAGATTATTTGCGAAAATTTTTAGAGATCTTTATAGATGATTTTTGTATTTTTGGCACACGTGAAGAACATGCAGCGTGTTTAGCCAAAACCTTTCAGAAGTGTAGGGAAGCCAGACTTGCATTACATCCTGAGAAGTGTTTCTTCGTGATGACTGAAGGAATACTTCTTGGACATAGAGTATCAGGCCGAGGCATAGAAGTAGATGTAGAGAAAGTTCGAGTAATACTCTCCCTGCAACCCCCTATTGACATCAGCGAGTTGAAAGCCTTCCTAGGACATGTTGGATATTACAGAAGGTTCATCAAAGACTACGCCATACTTGCTGCGCCACTGACAGAATTGCTGAAGAAGACGACAGAGTACCATTGGCACGAGAAACAGCATGAGGCGTTTGAGACTTTGAAGAAGAAGTTGGCAGAAGCACCTGTCATGCGACCACCAGACTGGGAGAGACCTTTTCAAGTGTATGTAGACACTTCTGCGTTTGCTATTGGAGTGGTGCTCAATCAGAAAGATGATGAAAAGAGAGACCACCCAATCTACTATGCGAGTAGACAACTTTCAGCAGCAGAAAACCACTACTGAACGTGAAGCGTTGGGAATGGTGTACTCAGTAAAGAAGTTCAGACATTACCTTCTTGGCTATGAGTTTGTTTTTCACGTGGATCATTATGCGTTGAAGCATCTAGTACAGAAATCAGACTTGTCAGGGCGTATAGCAAGATGGATGTTGTTGCTTCAAGAGTTTACTTTCACAGTTCAGACGAGACAAGGGATTCATCATGAGAATGCTGATTACTTGTCTCGACTGAGAACGGTGTCGCGCTACTTGGCGGCTACATGTTATATTTCTACTCCGACGCTTGAGTTTAGTAGTTCTAGAAGTTAGCTTATATTTCTTCTAGTCGTTTATGTATATGTTTGACACCTTTGCATACGGTGTTAACACTATTTTGAGTCTTAGTAGGTTGATCACCATGTTGATAGGGCTTAAGCTCATGGGTTGTATTTGCGTGTCGCCCATGCACGCTTTCTAGCTGATTTAAGTTATTTTTCGGGGCTGCGTGTCGTTTTAAGTAATTTAAGTTTTACGCTGTCGGAGTGTGATCCGTCTACCTAGGAAAGCGCCGGGCTTCTGGCTGTGGTTGTTTACTCAAGAGGTTGGCTTTCAGGTCACAACAGGAGCTATAAACACTCACACAGGAGTGTAGGATCCTTTGATATGCTCAAAAAGCGAAATTTAGGTCTCACTGGTAGTAATAGGCTTAAGCGGTGAACTTTGACACTCAAAGAGAGGAAAACTATGAAGGTTTAGACCTCTAAACTTCCCCTACATGCAAATGAGGTACTACTGAACTCACAGACGAAGTTTCAACCTGAGATCAAATTCTGACACGGAGATATGAACAGAAAAGTTCTGAATAAGAGAATTATGGCAATTTCTGGTACCTAGACAGCTATTCAGACATAGAACAGAGAATTGGCTCGATGAATTTCAAATCTTCTCACAGTATTTGAAGTCTACAGGATGCTGAACATCCCTGTGAAGTTGGGACTCCTGAATGTTTGTAGAACTCCAGATCTCCTTCTCTAAAGTCGCTGCTCTAGATTAAGAGCTTTTCAGACCCCCTCTGCTTCAGCGGCCGCCCTGAATTACTCAGTTACTCAAATGATTCAAAACTTTTTGGACAGTCGTAGCCCTCCTGACAGTGAACGCAACCACGAAGTTTTGAAGTGATTTCCTCAATTCTGCTGCAATTGGCACCGAAATCCCCAAAATCAACAAAAGTGATGCAGTTTTGGCACAATCCGAACTTCAATTGGGCATAACTCCTTGTTTATTGATCCAAATCGAGCAAAAATTTCACTGACAGTGCTTGGCACGACGAGCTCTCTCTTCCTGTGTTTTCAGATTTTGAAGATACCTCACCAATTGCTCGAACTCTCCTCTAGAGCTCTGTTTCTAAATTTAGAGTTTTACAAAAGACAAAAATGGACCAATGGGAGTTCATAGCTCCACTTGACTGTCCTTTTGTGCCTTAAACTACCTGGTAACTTTTCTACACTCATAAGCTACCACGTCAAGCCCCCTAGAGTGCCAGCGTAAAACTTAAACTACCTAAAATGACACATAGCCCCGAAAAATAACTTAAATTAGCTAGAAAGCGTGCATGGGCGACAAGTAAGTACAACCCATGAGCTCAAACCCCTATCAGCATGGAAATCCTAAGTTATGTACATTGAACGTCATAGACAAGTAAGAAGTCACTTGCACAAGCGCACAAATGCTTGAACAAGATAACTAACATACTATCAGCCTACTAGGACTCAAAATAGTGTTAACACCGTATACAAAGGTGTCAAACATATACATAAAGGACTAGAAGTAATATGAGCTAACTTCTAGAACTACCAAACCTAAGCGTCGGAGTAGAAGTCAAGCATGTAGCCGCCAAGTAGCGCGACATCCACCCCCTCTGAACCTGCACATCCTCCGGTATGTGCCAGATCCAGATCAAGACTCTTCAGCTTCAGCTTCAAATTCATCTTCAACCTCCATTGAGTCTTCAGCTTCATCCTCAGTAAGCTCTGCAATGTTCTGATCGTCCCCTCTCCTTCTAAAGAGCTTGATTCTCTTCCCTGCGACTGGTATCTTGAGCACTGCACCATCTAACTCTCTCAAAGAGTATGTGGCATTATCATAAACTTCTAACACCACATAAGGTCCGAACCATCTCTTGGAAAACTTTCTGATAGCGCTATGCTGATTATCAAGACTACTATCATAGACTAACACCCAATCACCCTCCTTAACTGGTTTAGGTCGTAATCTATGCGTTCTATCAAATCTGCCTTTGTTTCTCTCTCTAGCAGTCTTTAACCTTTCCACAGCTTTGACAACATCCTCAGGTCTTCGTTCTAACTGCTGGATCCTTAATGCAAGAAGATCCTCCGTACTTCTACCATCTTTCCATGGCAAAACATTCCAAGTAGGCACAACCTCCTCAATCGGCATCACAGGTTTTTGCCCTAGTATCAACTCTGCTGGCATGTAACCTGTAACGGTACTATGAGTTGTACGATCTGCCCACAAAGCAAATGGTAGCAGTCTAGGCCATTCACGGATCTTACCCTTGCAAGCTTTTACCAAAGCTTTGATGATTGGCGGATGACCTCTTTCGCTCTTGCCATTCCCTTCAGGATTGTAAGCAGTGGTTAACGCCAACTTGATTCCCAATCGCTTGAAGAACTCAACAGCTTCTTGTGCATCCAGCTCACCCCTATCTGCAGTGATCTTTCCCACACACCCATACCTACAAATAACATCTTCAAGTAGAAAGCGGCAGACACTAGCAGTGGTCTTCGTCCTCAGGGCACGGCCTTCGACTTGGTTAGATAGATCTTCTCTAGCCAAGACTAGATACCTCATTTGTCCAAGTCCAAATGGCATAGTTACCAGATCAACTACCCATTTATAATGAATGGCTAAAGGATAAGTAGGATGCAATCCATCACGATGGCGTACATTGGAGTACATCTGGCAAGGTATACATGATGAAACAAACTGTACTACATCCTTATACATACCCTTCCACCAATACTTTTCCTTCATCTTGGCAAATGTAGCCCAAACTCCTCTATGACCAGCCCATAAACTCTCATGGAACTCCTTGATCAGCTTCTGCTGCAATTCCAAGTCACATACTACCCGCTGCGGTATACCTCCTTGTAGCTTAGGGCGCTTCCATAGATGTCCTCCATGTAAAAAGTAACCATAAGCTGTTCTACGGATCCTCTTGAAATCAGCATCAGACCAGCCTTCTTGCCTTTCCAATGAACTCAAATAGCGCCCAAGATCCAACCACTCGCCATCATACATAGTTTCCTCAAAAAACTCCAACGAGGCTGCAAAACAACTTCTATCTCTTCTAGCAAGAGCACTAGAATAGAACTCTGTTCCCACATCCTCCTGGTCATCTATCATTTCCTTCTCATCGTAATACCTAGCCCTTGATAACATATCTGCCACAGGATTGTCTTTTCCTGCAATATGTCTAAACTCTGGGTTCAAGGACTTGATATATGCTATCCACCTCAACATAGCAATATCTGGAGTTGTACAGCTAGTAATCATTCCCAAGAGAGGTAAACAATCTGTCTCCACAACCACAGGTGCTCCTATCAAGTATTCCTTGTCACTCTTCATTGCAGTAACTACTCCCCATAGCTCTCTCTTGACCTGAGGGTAGTCTCTCTGCCGTGAACTTAACACCTTAGCTCCAAAACGCACCACATATCTATTTCCATCCTCATCATCCTGCCCTACAGCCCATCCAATGCCAATAGGACTAGTATCAACAGTAAGGATAACAGATCTCCCCAACTCATATGTTACCTTCCGTAGAGTTGGTGGTGAAGACAACAGATCCTTCAATTTCTTCATAGACTCGCTTTGCTCCTCTTGCCACTGAAATCTTTGCCCCTTCCTCAGCAACTTGTACAACGGATCTGCTACATGTGCAAAGTGTGGAATCCAAATATGGTAAAACACACATGCACCTAGAAACCTTCTCACCTCGGTAACTGACCCACATGTCTCCTTCATCTTTCGAATGGCATCAACCTTGTTTGGACAAGGTTTCCGACCATAAGATCCACACAGATGTCCCACTATTAACACCTCTTGTACTCCAAACACAGACTTGGCTCCTGATAAAGTCAAATGAACCTCTTCCAGTCGACTCAGTATCTTATCACAATCAGCTATGTGATCTGCTACAAACTTACGGCACCCCCTCTGATCTTTTACCTCATTCTTCTCCTCCTCAACACACCCTTTGATCGGCACATCATCAAGGAATGGCATAGTTTTTTCAGGAATGAAATCCCTCAAGACTTTATTCATGCCATTCATCATATGTGCTACAGAATTGGTAGCACCTTGCGGCAAGGTGCACATCCTTAGTAACCCCAAAGGTGTCCTCATTGTAGTCAAGTCTCTACTCTCAGAGGATAATTGAAACTGATCATAACCTGAATATAAGTCTCCCATCGAATAGATAGCACGACCAGCAAAAGCCTCTGCAAACTCGTCTACAATAGGTCCTATACCCATATTCCTGATAGTCACCTTGTTAACTGGCTGCATATCTTGAATGAATCTCAAAGCTCCACTCTTCTTCGGAACAGTAAACCATCTGCTAGAATAGGGAGCTATAGATGGTTCCAAGATACCCATCATAATCCTCTCATTGAGCAAGTCTATCAGCTTTGGCAGATGAGCTCTAGGCAGAGGGATAGGACGTAGATTCCAAGGCACATGCGGTATAGTAAAGATTACCATAGGTGCAACTACACTTGGATCTACACATCCTACTTCATGTGACTCAAATGCAAACGCCTTACCATGCCTAGATAGCATCTCCCTGAAGCTCTTCTTCTCTTGCTCGGTAAGAAATCCATCACCTCCAATCCTCAGCTCCTTCAGTGTTGTTTCTGTGAACTGGTGCCCAATTCTTCTCGGTCCTCTGAGCGTCGGTTCTCGTGCAGCTTGCTCCATCTTCTGATTGTAATCAAGTGGTAAAGGCAAAGCCACTGGTTTGACTTTCTTTGCCACTGACTTGTACTTGGTCTCCACATACACCTCTTGCCGATCTATAAACTTATCAATTACATCATAAAGCTCCTTGGAGCTCACTCTCACCACTCTATCTACATCATCTATAGAACTTTCTACTATAGATTTCAACTCCCCTATAGTATCTACCAAATACTGCTCTTCAAACACTCCAGATATGTATTCATCTCCTGCTAACTCTCCATTATCCCACAAAGACTGCTGTACACACTTCACATGTTGCCTCTCAAACCTCTTCAGATTCTCAACCTTCCTATAACACACTGATCCACATGACGTCAATCCTAAGAAGCTAGTGGATAAAGCTTCCTGCTCTACTGGATCAGGCGAGAATCCTAGCTCTACTGTACCGTTGAAGTCTCGCTCTTCAATGGTACTCTGCCAAAACCCCTAGACTCTCTAAACTCCTGAGTAATCTTAGGCAGTGGACGGTCTCTCAAGCTATCACGATTTCTCTCATGTTCTGCAGCAACGGTCAAAAACTGAACAGCTCTTTTGCCATCTCTACTACGTATCCTAGCATAAGCTGAACCATCATCCATAACTCGTGTCTCCATTCTAACAGCAGTAATGTAAGGCTGCCCTAGAATGATAGGATAGGTTGACATGTCTTGCACAAAGAAATTCTGAACATCACTGATGTCACCCACAGTTACCTTGATGTTGGGACAAGCACCATAGAGTTCTCCCCTCTGGTTGTTGGCAGCACGGATAAGCCATCCATGGTCGGTGTCAATAGGCCACCTCCCACGCTTGTACAGCTCCTTAGACATCAGATTAATCTCTGAGCCGTGATCAATCAATGCCACCACAGGTTCCTCTAGATCTCCCAACTTCACCAAGGTCTCAGTGGTTGCTCTTGCCCAATGGTTGTGAGAGTAATGGCTCTTCTGCGATGCTTCCTCCTCATCTTCAAACCTCACGTGCTGATCTGATCTCCCCTCTGATACTTGAGAGCAGTAACCAGCAATCTCATCTTCCTCATCCTCCGACAATTTGGTCCCTAGAGCGTTAAGCGTAGCTGCTTCACCCAAGATCTGACGTTTCCTCTTGATGATATCTATGATAACCTCGTGGAACTCACGCTTTGCAATCCCAAGAATCTCACCCAAGGTAAACTCAACCTTCCCATTCAAGATACGATTCTCTAACACCTGCTTCAAGTCTGTAGCAATCTCAATGTCAGACTGAAGTTTATATGCAGGCATCTTACCCTTCTCCTTGCTTCTCTCCTTCTCCTTTGGTGTTGTAGGTGGTAGATCCTCCATAGTTTCCTCCCGAGTAGGTGTTGTCTCCTGCCTCGCCTCTGGTCTAGTCCTTTCACTCCTTGTAGCAGGTCGTTTGGCTGTAGAAGCCTCACCTGCATCCTCCCTCCTGCATTTTTCTTCTAGTACAGCTTCATGCTGACTTCTTGCAACATAAGCATGCACTGACATAGTGTCTACAGGGTCATTCCATCCTGTAGTTTCTCTAATTGAGTTGCCAACCCTTCGTAGCACATCCTTGTCTAGCTCTGTTCTAGCTACGGACCGCACTACATCAGACCACAACCCAGCAGTCCCTTTCTCTCTCTCCATCTCCACTTTCACTCCACAAGTAGCAGCATTCACAAGAGAAACAGCATGTGATGCTGATATTTCATTCACAAGTCTCTTCATACCACCCTTGCCAAAGTTGGTTCCCAACATCATCCCAGTCTCTCTCAGATGGATCTTACCATCTTTGAAAAAGATCAGATCCTTCCTCAATGCATCTGAAAACTCTCCACAATCTCTCCTTACATGGTCCAGGCTATCACACCATATACAACGATGAACAAAGCCTTCTCTCATCTGAGGTCTCTGCATAGCAGGCTGTACATTCTGCTCCTTCTCTTCTAACCTAGTGAGCTTAAGCTTAAGCTCCTTCATACCCTTAATCAACTCATCAAGCGGTGAGTCTTCCTCTCTAGCAATTACGAAAGCGGGCTTAGTAGGCAACTGCTTGACAGGAATTATCAGAGGTGCTGCTTCACTTACCACCACCTTGTCCCTTCTTCTCTATCTCTTGGTCAGCAAAGAAACAGCCTCTTCGACCTCCTTCCAATCAGTCTTCAATCCTCTCTCCTCACTCTTGTCTTCCAGCAACAGCTCAAGCTTCTCCTGAATAGTCACGTCCGCTGCTTGTAGGAAAAGCTCGGTCTTCTCCACCTCTAGTGTAAGCTTTTCTGTCCTAGAAAGCTGAGCATACTGACGATCAAACTCCCTTAACAACTCATTTACAGACAAACCTTTGTTAGGCTTCACCACCCACTCCAAGAATGTTCTCTTGGTCACCCTCTCTGAATCTTCAGTGTAGTACTCCTCCTTCAAAGCGCGCATAAAGCTCTCCCAACTCTGTCCTTGCTGCTGCTTGAGTTCCTTCACACGCCCACGAATCTCAGGCACAACAGCAAGTTCAAAGTTCTCCACCATCTCTTTCTCAGGTACCTTGTTCACCTCCATCTCCCTAGCATAGTATCTCACATACTTGGAAATATTTGTCCCCTTAAACTGGTCCATCTGGTGCACCACAGATTGCAACGCCTTGGTTGCTAACACCTCCTTCCTCTCTGTGCTCTGCTGCTGCTGCATAAACATGTGAAAAGCTTGGAACATCTTCATCGTAGCAGCATCCAACTGAGCAGGTTGCTGAGCAGCAGCAGCACCTCCACTTGATGATCCTTGGTTGGCCATGATATCTGATCCTGTAACACTCTCAAGAAAACTCCCACCCTAGGTGTTTCACGTCGAGTTCACCAAAAAGAGAGTATGTCGGAGTGTGATCCGTCTACCTAGGAAAGCGCCGGGCTTCTGGCTGTGGTTGTTTACTCAAGAGGTTGGCTTTCAGGTCACAACAGGAGCTATAAACACTCACACAGGAGTGTAGGATCCTTTGATATGCTCAAAAAGCGAAATTTAGGTCTCACTGGTAGTAATAGGCTTAAGCGGTGAACTTTGACACTCAAAGAGAGGAAAACTATGAAGGTTTAGACCTCTAAACTTCCCCTACATGCAAATGAGGTACTACTGAACTCACAGACGAAGTTTCAACCTGAGATCAAATTCTGACACGGAGATATGAACAGAAAAGTTCTGAATAAGAGAATTATGGCAATTTCTGGTACCTAGACAGCTATTCAGACATAGAACAGAGAATTGGCTCGATGAATTTCAAATCTTCTCACAGTATTTGAAGTCTACAGGATGCTGAACATCCCTGTGAAGTTGGGACTCCTGAATGTTTGTAGAACTCCAGATCTCCTTCTCTAAAGTCGCTGCTCTAGATTAAGAGCTTTTCAGACCCCCTCTGCTTCAGCGGCCGCCCTGAATTCGGGACATTCAGGGCGGCCCGACTTCACAGGGATGTTCAGCACCCTGTAGACTGCAAATCCTGTAAGAAACTTTGAAATTGATCGAGCCAAACTCCTGTTATAGGTTGAAATAGCCAGCTAGGTACCAGAAATTGCCGTAGTTTTCTTGCTCAAAACTTTTCTGTTCATATCTCCGTGTCAGAATTTGATCTCAGGCTGAAATTTCGTCTGTGAGTTCAGTAGTACCTCATTTGCATGTAGGGGAAGTTTAGAGGTCTAAACCTTCATAGTTTTCCTCTCCGTGAGTGTCAAAGTTCACCGCCGAATCCTATTACTGCCAGCTAGACCTGAATTTCGCCTTCTGGGTATATTACTAGATCTTACACATCTGTGTGAGTGTTTATAGCCTCTGTTGTAACCTGAAAGCCAACCTCTTGAGTGAACAACCACAGCCAGAAGCCCGGTGCTTTCCTAGGTAGACGGATTACACTCTGACATACTCTCTTTTGGTGAACTCGACGTGAAACACCTAGGGTGGGAGTTTTCTTAAGAGTGTTACAGGATCAGATATCATGGCCAACCAAGGATCATCAAGTGGAGGTGCTGCTGCTGCTCAGCAACCTATTCAGTTTGATGCTGCTACGATGAAGATGTTCCAGGCTTTTTCCATGTTCATGCAGCAGCAGCAGAGCACAGAGAGGAAGGAGGTGTTAGCAACCAAGGCGTTGCAATCTGTGGTGCACCAGATGGACCAGTTCAAGAGTACAGATATTTCCAAGTATGTGCGATACTATGCTAGGGAGATGGAGGTGAACAAGGTGCCTGAGAAGGAGATGGTGGAGAACTTTGAGCTTGCTGTTGTCCCTGAGATTCGTGGGCGTGTGAAGGAGCTCAAGCAGCAGCAAGGACAGAGTTGGGAGAGCTTTATGCGAGCTTTGAAGGAGGAGTACTACACTGAAGATTCAGAGAGGGTGACCAAGAGAACGTTCTTGGAGTGGGTGGTTAAGCCCAACAAAGGTTTGTCTGTAAATGAGTTGTTAAGGGAATTTGATCGTCAGTATGCTCAGCTTTCTAGGACAGAAAAGCTTACATTAGAGGTGGAGAAGACCGAGCTTTTCCTACAAGCAGCAGACGTGACTATTCAGGAGAAGCTTGAGCTGTTGCTGGAAGACAAGAGTGAGGAGAGAGGATTGAAGACTGACTGGAAGGAGGTTGAAGAGGCTGTCTCTTTGCTGACCAAGAGACAGAGAAGAAGGGACAAGGTGGTGGTAAGTGAAGCAGCACCTCTGATAATTCCTGTCAAGCAGTTGCCTGCTAAGCCCGCTTTGGTAATTGCTAGAGAGGAAGACTCACCGCTTGATGAGTTGATTAAGGGTATGAAGGAGCTTAAGCTTAAGCTCACTAGGTTAGAAGAGAAGGAGCAGAATGTACAGCCTGCTATGCAGAGACCTCAGATGAGAGAAGGCTTTGTTCATCGTTGTATATGGTGTGATAGCCTAGACCATGTAAGAAGAGATTGTGGGGAGTTTTCAGATGCATTGAGGAAGGATCTTATCTTCTTCAAAGATGGTAAGATCCATTTGAGAGAGACTGGGATGATGTTGGGAACCAACTTTGGCAAGGGTGGTATGAAGAGACTTGTGAATGATATATCAGCATCACATGCTGTTTCTCTTGTGAATGCTGCTACTTGTGGAGTGAAAGTGGAGATGGAGAGAGAGAAAGGGACTACTGGGTTGTGGTCAGATGTAGTGCGGTCCGTAGCTAGAACAGAGCTAGACAAGGATGTGCTACGAAGGATTGGCAACTCAATTAGAGAAACTACAGGATGGAATGACCCTGTGGATACTATGTCAGTGCATGCTTATGTTGCAAGAAGTCAGCATGAAGCTCTACTAGAAGAAAAACGCAGGAGGGAGGATGCAGGTGAGGCTTCTACAGCCAAACGACCTGCTACAAGGAGTGAAAGGGCTAGACCAGATGCAAGGCAGGAAACAACACCTACTCGGGAGGAGACTATGGAGGATCTACCATCTACAACATCAAAGGAGAAGGAGAGAAGCAAGGAGAAGGGTAAGATGCCTGCATACAAACTTCAGTCTGACATTGAGATTGCTACAGACTTGAAGCAGGTGTTAGAGAACCGTATCTTGAATGGAAAGGTTGAGTTTACTTTGGGTGAGATTCTTGGGATTGCAAAGCGTGAGTTCCATGAGGTTATTATAGATATCATCAAGAGGAAACGTCAGATTTTGGGTGAAGCAGCTACGCTTAACGCTCTAGGGACCAAACTGTCGGAAGATGAGGAAGATGAGATTGCTGGTTATTGCTCTCAAGTATCAGAGGGAAGATCAGATCAGCACGTGAGGTTTGAAGATGAGGTGGAAGCATCGCAGAAGAGTCATTATTCTCACAACCATTGGGCGAGAGCAACCACAGAGACCTTAGTGAAGCTGGGAGATCTAGAGGAACCTGTGGTGGCATTGATTGATCATGGCTCAGAGATTAATCTGATGTCTAAGGAGCTGTACAAGCGTGGGAGGTGGCCTATAGACACCGACCATGGATGGCTTATCCGTGCTGCCAACAACCAGCGAGGAGAACTCTATGGTGCTTGCCCCAACATCAAGGTAACTGTGGGTGACATTAGTGATGTTCAGAATTTCTTTGTGCAAGACATGTCAACCTATCCTATCATTCTAGGACAGCCTTATATTACTGCTGTTAGAATGGAGACACGAGTTATGGATGATGGTTCAGCCTATGCTAGGATACGTAGTAGAGACGGCAAAAGAGCTGTTCAGTTTTTGACCGTTGCTGCAGAACATGAGAGGAATCGTGATAGCTTGAGAGACCGTCCACTACCTAAGATTACTCAGGAGTTTAGAGAGTCTAGGGGTTTTGGCAGAGTACCATTGAAGAGCGAGACTTCAACGGTACAGTAGAGATAGGATTCTCGCCTGATCCAGTAGAGCAAGAAGCTTTATCCACTAGCTTCTTAGGACTGACATCATGTGGATCAGTGTGTTATAGGAAGGTTGAGAATCTGAAGAGGTTTGAGAGACAACATGTGAAGTATGTACAGCAGTCTTTGAGAGATAGTGGAGAGTTAGCAGGAGATGAATACATATCTGGAGTGTTTGAAGAGCAGTATTTGGTAGATACTATAGGGGAGTTGAAATCTATATTAGAAAGCTCTACAGGTGATGTAGATAGAGTGGTGAGAGTGAGCTCCAAGGAGCTTTATGATGTAATTGATAAGTTTATAGATCGACAAGAAGTGTATGTGGAGACCAAGTACAAGTCAGTGGCAAAGAAAGTCAAACCAGTGGCTTTGCCTTTGCCACTCGATTACAATCAGAAGATGGAGCAAGCTGCACGAGAACCCACGCTCAGAGGACCGAGAAGAATTGAGCACCAGTTCACAGAACCAACACTGAAGGAGCTGAAGATTGGAGGTGATGGATTTCTTACCGAGCAAGAGAAGAAGAGCTTCAGGGAGATGCTATCTAGGCATGGTAAGGCGTTTGCGTTTGAGTCACATGAAGTAGGATGTGTAGATCCAAGTGTAGTTGCACCTATGGTAATCTTTACTATACCGCATGTGCCTTGGAATCTACGTCCTATCCCTGTACCTAGAGCTCATCTACCAAAGCTGATAGACTTGCTCAATGAGAGGATTAGGATGGGTATCTTGGAACCATCTATAGCTCCCTACTCTAGCAGATGGTTTACTGTTCTGAAGAAGAGTGGAGCTTTGAGATTTATTCAAGATATGCAGCCAGTTAACAAGGTGACTATCAGGAATATGGGTATAGGACCTATTGTAGACGAGTTTGCAGAGGCTTTTGCTGGTCGTGCTATCTATTCAATGGGAGACTTATATTCAGGTTACGATCAGTTTCAGTTATCCTCTGAGAGTAGAGACTTGACTACAATGAGGACACCTCTGGGGTTACTAAGGATGTGCACCTTGCCACAAGGTGCTACCAATTCTGTAGCACATATGATGAATGGCATGAATAAAGTTTTGAGGGATTTCATTCCTGAAAAAACTATGCCATTCCTTGATGATGTGCCGATCAAAGGGTGTGCTGAGGAGGAGAAGAATGAGGTAATAGATCAGAGGGGGTGCCGTAAGTTTGTTGCAGATCACATAGCCGACTGTGATAAGATATTGAGTCGACTGGAGGAGGTTCATTTGACTTTATCAGGAGCAAAGTCTGTATTTGGAGAACATGAGGTGTTAATAGTGGGACATCTGTGTGGATCTTATGGTCGGAAACCTTGTCCAAACAAGGTTGATGCCATCCGAAGGATGAAGGAGACATGTGGATCGGTTACTGAGGTGAGAAGGTTTCTAGGTGCATGTGTGTTTTATCATATATGGATTCCACACTTTGCACATGTAGCAGATCCGTTGTACAAGTTGCTGAGGAAGGGGCAGAGATTTCAGTGGCAAGAGGAGCAAAGCGAGTCTATGAAGAAGTTGAAGGATCTGTTGTCTTCACCACCAACTCTACGGAAGGTAACATATGAGTTGGGCAGACCTGTTATCCTTACTGTTGATACTAGTCCTATTGGCATTGGGTGGGCTATAGGACAGGATGATGAGGATGGAAATAGATATGTGGTGCGTTTTGGAGCTAAGGTGTTAAGTTCACGGCAGAGAGACTACCCTCAGATCAAGAGAGAGCTATGGGGAGTAGTTACTGCGATGAAGAGTGATAAGGAATACTTGATAGGAGCACATGTGATTGTGGAGACAGATTGCTTACCTCTCTTGGGAATGATCACTAGCTGTACAACTCCAGATATTGCTATGTTGAGGTGGATAGCATATATCAAGTCCTTGAACCCAGAGTTTAGACATATCGCAGGAAAGGACAATCCTGTGGCAGATATGTTATCAAGGGCTAGGTATTATGATGAGAAAGAAATGATAGATGATCAGGAGGATGTGAGAACAGAGTTCTATTCTAGTGCTCTTGCTAGAAAGGATAGAAGCTGTTTTGCAGCTCCATTGGAGTTATTTGAGGAAACTATGTACGATGGCGAGTGGTTGGATCTTGGGCGCTATTTGAGTTCATTGGAAAGGCAAGAAGGCTGGTCTGATGCAGATTTCAAGAGGATCCGTAGAACAGCTTATGGGTACTTTTTATATGGAGGACATCTATGGAAGCGCCCTAAGCTACAAGGAGGTGTACCACAACGGGTGGTATGTGACCTAGAATTGAAGCAGAAGCTGATCAAGGAGTTCCATGAGAGTCTATGGGCCGGTCATAGAGGAGTTTGGGCTACATTTGCCAAGATAAAGGAGAAGTATTGGTGGAAGGGTATGTATAAAGATGTAGTACAGTTTGTTTCATCCTGTATACCTTGCCAGATGTATTCCAACGTACGTCATCGTGATGGATTGCATCCTACTTATCCTTTAGCCATTCATTACAAATGGGTAGTTGATCTGGTAACTATGCCATTTGGACTTGGACAAATGAGGTATCTAGTCTTGGCTAGAGAAGATCTATCTAACCAAGTTGAAGGTCGTGCCCTGAGGACGAAGACCACTGCTAGTGTTTGCCGCTTTCTACTTGAAGATGTTATTTGTAGGTATGGGTGTGTGGGGAAGATCACTGTAGATAGGGGTGAGCTGGATTCACAAGAAGCAGTTGAGTTCTTCAAGCGATTGGGAATCAAGTTGGCGTTAACCACTGCTTACAATCCTGAAGGGAATGGTAAGAGCGAAAGAGGTCATCCGCCAATCATCAAAGCTTTGGTAAAAGCTTGCAAGGGTAAGATCCGTGAATGGCCTAGACTGCTACCGTTTGCTTTGTGGGCAGATCGTACAACTCATAGTACCGTTACAGGTTACATGCCAGCAGAGTTGATACTAGGACAGAAACCTGTGATGCCGATTGAGGAGGTTGTGCCTACTTGGAATGTTTTGCCATGGGAAGATGATAGAAGTACGGAGGATCTTCTTGCATTAAGGATCCAGCAGTTAGAACGAAGACCTGAGGATGTTGCCAAAGCTGTCGAAAGATTAAAGATTGCTAGAGAGAGAAACAAAGGAAGATTTGATAGAACGCATAGATTACGACCCAAACCAATTAAAGAAGGTAATTGGGTCTTAGTCTATGATAGTAGTCTTGATAATCAGCATAGCACTATCAGAAAGTTCTCCAAGAGATGGTTTGGACCTTATGTGGTGTTAGAAGTTTATGATAATGCCACATACTCCTTGAGAGAGTTAGATGGTGCAGTGCTCAAGATACCAGTCGCAGGAAAGAGAATCAAGCTCTTTAGAAGGAGAGGGGAGGATCGGAACGTTGCAGAGTTTACAGAGGATGAAGCTGAAGACTCAATGCAGGTTGAAGATGAGTTTGCAGCCGAAGCTGAAGAGTCTTGATCTGGATGGCACATACCGGAGGATGTGCAGGTTCAGAGGGGGTGGATGTCGCGCTACTTGGCGGCTACATGTTATATTTCTACTCCGACGCTTGAGTTTAGTAGTTCTAGAAGTTAGCTTATATTTCTTCTAGTCGTTTATGTATATGTTTGACACCTTTGCATACGGTGTTAACACTATTTTGAGTCTTAGTAGGTTGATCACCATGTTGATAGGGCTTAAGCTCATGGGTTGTATTTGCGTGTCGCCCATGCATGCTTTCTAGCTGATTTAAGTTATTTTTCGGGGCTGCGTGTCGTTTTAAGTAATTTAAGTTTTACGCTGGCACTCTAGGGGGCTTGACGTGGTAGCCTATGAGTAAAACTAAGTTGCCACGTGGTTTAGGGTACTAAAGGACAACCAAGTGGAGCTATGAACTCCCATTGGTCCATTTTTGTCTTTTGTTAAACTCTAAATTTAGAAACAGCGCTCTAGAGTAGAGTTCGAGCATTTGGTGAGGGATCTTCGAAATCTGAGAGCACAGGGAGAGAGGTCTCGTCATGCCAAGCACTTCCAGTTAAAATTTCGATCGATTTGAGTCAATAAAGACGGAGTTATGAGCAATTGAAGTTCGGATTGTGCTAGAATTGAATCATTTTGGTTGGATTTAGGGTTTTCAGTGTCATTCGCAGCAGATTTGAGGAAATTGCTTCAAAACTTCGAGGTTGTGTTCTCCGCCAGCAGGGCTACGATTTCACAAAAAGTTTCATATCGATTGAGCAACTGAGTAATTCAGGGCGGCCGCTGAAGCTGAGGGGGTCTGAAAAGCTCTTAATCTAGAGCAGCGACTTCAGAGGAGGAGATCTACAGTTCTGTGTACATTCAGGAGTCCCGACTTCACAGGGATGTTCAGCACCCTGTAGACTGCAAATCCTGTAAGAAACTTTGAAATTGATCGAGCCAAACTCCTGTTATAGGTTGAAATAGCCAGCTAGGTACCAGAAATTGCCGTAGTTTTCTTGCTCAAAACTTTTCTGTTCATATCTCCGTGTCAGAATTTGATCTCAGGCTGAAATTTCGTCTGTGAGTTCAGTAGTACCTCATTTGCATGTAGGGGAAATTTAGAGGTCTAAACCTTCATAGTTTTCCTCTCCGTGAGTGTCAAAGTTCACCGCCGAATCCTATTACTGCCAGCTAGACCTGAATTTCGCCTTCTGGGTATATTACTAGATCTTACACATCTGTGTGAGTGTTTATAGCCTCTGTTGTAACCTGAAAGCCAACCTCTTGAGTGAACAACCACAGCCAGAAGCCCGGTGCTTTCCTAGGTAGACGGATTACACTCCGACAACGGGAGAACGAGTGGATACAGTGGCAGACGACTTTCCAGATGAGGAATTGTTTCAGCTGACAGTAGCACTTGCTACGAAGTACTATGATCTGTACAGATATTTACAGACTTTGCAGTGCCCAGAAGAAATGGATGCTGAACAGCGAACAGTCTTCATACATCAGGCGGGACCTTACGAGATGAAGAACGGGATATTGTTCAAAAGAGGACCTGATGAAGAACTTCGAAGATGTCTGGAAGTGCATGAGATACCACAAGTGGTGGGAGCACTACACTCAGAATCTGAAGGCGGACACTATGCACTGAGGAACACTGTGAAGAAGATTCTCTCAGCTGGATACTGGTGGTCGACGATGTACAAAGATGTTCATGAGATCATCAAGAAGTGTGATAACTGTCAACGAGTGGGTAAGCCTACGCCAACCACTCAGTGGCCGTTACATCCGATACTCCCATTGACATCATTCGAGAAATGGGGGATTGATTTTGTAGGACCTATACAACCTGCAACATGCCGCACTAGAAGAAGGTACATACTGATAGCTACTGATTATGCAACGAAGATGGTTGAAGCAGCAGCTACCAAGAAAGACGACGCAGCCACTGTGGCTGAGTTTTTGTACACACAGATCATCACTCGATATGGATGCCCACTGGAGTTGGTGAGTGACCGAGGTACACATTTTTTGAACAAGATGATAGAGGAACTGACAGATTACTTTGGTATAAAACACCGGAAGACAACACCGTACAATCCAAAAGCTAATGGATTGACGGAGAAGTCTAACGGAGTGTTGTGCAAGATTCTGAACAAGGTGACAGTGAATCATGCATATGATTGTGATACAAAGTTACCGGCTGTCTTATGGGCATTTCGGAATGCAGAGAAGATCACGACTCGACAAACACCCTTTTTCCTAACATATGGCATGACACCGATCATGCGAGTTGAATTTGATGTGCCTACTTACAGAATCCTGTCTGAAGATAGATTGTCAGTGGAGGAGAGCCAACTGATACGACTCAAGAGTCTGATCACACTTGAGGAAGACCGTGAAGAGTCTAAACGACTAACGGAAATCATTCAAATGAAGCGGAAAGAGAAGCACGATAAGAAGATCCGCAAGGTGGACATCAAGGATGGTGATTTAGTACTGCTGTATGACAGTAGGTACACCAAATTTCCAGGGAAGTTACACTTACGTTGGATGGGTCCTTACAAAGTAACGCGTCGTTAAAGTAATGGTTCGGTTCAGTTGGAAGAACTCGATGGAACATTGTTAGCCACTCGAGTCAATGGGTGGAGAATCAAGAGATACTACTCTTAAGTGTTCGCGGGGTCGCTTCACAATTGAGAGGGGGAGTATGTGAAGCCTTGGTTTTTCGTTTTGTTACTTAATTGATTAGTTGTAAAGTAAATAAGAAGAATAGATGATAGAAGATAAACGATATGAGTAGAATAGTGTTAATTAGAAGTTTAGTGAAGAATCTCAGTTCTGGAGGAATTTATCGAATCTATGGAGACACTGAAAGATGATTTCCTCATAGATGAATTCCTCGGGCGAAGAGCTTTCTAACGAGATTGCGAAGCAATCGGAGACCGAATGACGAAGTTACAAAAGACTGAAGAATGTCAGTCGTCGAGAGGAAAACCCTAACTTCGGCACGTGCGAGAAATCTATCGCGGGATATAAGCCAGGTAACAAGTCATTTACTTTACTAGTTTACTATTCCTCGAGCGAGCGATAGCAAGGCGCAGCGAACCGCATTTTCCGAGCGCCGAAGTACATCAGTGACTGGCGAGGAATCCGTTTGAGGCGAAGAACTCGATTACGGGCGAGGAAGGGATTGCGACGAAGAATCCGTTTGTGACGAAGATCGTTGCAGTGATCCTAGGGATGCGCGGGCAGCGAAACAGGTACCAAGACACTGTCGGCCAGCTGACGACGGAGGTGGAGGATCTGAAGCGGTGCACCGTCAAGGCGGAGGAGCTAAGCGCTCAACTTCGGAGTAGGGTCGAGCCGGTGCTGAAGAACTACTTCGCCGTTGAGATGGACGCCGAGGAAGCGGGATTTCTTCGTAAGGTTAGAGAGGAGTTCTTAGCTGCAGATGCGGAGGGTACTTAAGCTAGGAACCGGGTAGCTAGGCTAGGCCAGCGAGTAATTAGGGAGCTTAGGGAGGTTAGAGCAACCGTAGAGTTCTCAGTTTGCGAGATAGGTAGAGAGCTAGCGATAGAAAGCGGTGTCGTTCCTGGTGTCGTTTCGGACACAGGACCTTCATCCGACGGTCCAGAAGTACTCCCGACTTCTTAGGAAGAAGATCCGTCATCTTCGGGATAATCTGTATATAAGCGTTGTGTTGTTCGTATTCAGGACCTCTATGTGTTTTATCATTTTTTAGTTTTCTATTTCCTGAGTTTGCGGAGCCATTGAGTGTTTGTTCTTCGGGGATTTACCTACGAAGTATCGTAGTTTGCTGTGGTAGGAATTAGTCTGGGTGCCGAAGGATTTGCTGTCGACATTTGAAATCAGAGTAGAACGTTTACGGCGAGGACTGAGAATAGACCAGCATCTACGGAGTTAGTTTCCTACGAAGACGTTTTTGGGCGAAGCTGACTTCGGAAGAAGTTGTTCTTTGGTGGAACACTTAGGAAGGAGTTCAGTCTGGTACCTGGCGGAAGAAGAGTCTTCTTCGCTAGAGTTTTCCGAGAGCAGTAGTAGTGAAAGTAACTTAGTGTGAAGATACTTATCGTTTATGGTGTTAGAGGCTACTTAGTAGCACTTCAGCAGTACTTCCTCGTGTGGCATTTCCGTCCGTGGCTCTGTTTTCTCTGTTGTTCATCTGTTTCTTGAGGTCCCTGACCTGTTCAGTACCTGTTATGTTTGTTTGTTAGGATTATCAACTCTGTCTTGTTGGATAGAACTGAGTTTGATCTCTACCGGGACTGATTTCTGCCCGTGAGAATAAAAGACAACTATAAAGAATCACCTTTATCACGTGTTTACTACTTTTGGATGATCTTTACTTGCATCTCTGTGGGTTCGATCCTTAAATTACTACTTTCGAGCATCTTTTGGTTTTCTTGTGTGTTACATCTCTGCTCTGGCAAGGTCTCTAGCTGCAGTACCATCCTACCACGACGTTGTCTAGCAAGGGTGGATACTGCTTCCTCCACTCTCCTCCAATCAGATGTAACTCCCCCCCTTCAGCTCCACAATCAGCCAACATAAAACAAAGTCTGTCCGCTGTGAACTCATCCAGAGCCCCTAAGAACAACTCCGTCTTCCTAGCATCCAGCGTCAACCTCTCTAGACCAGAAAGCTGAGAGTACCTCTTCTCAAACTCACGAATTATCTCATTCAATCCCATGGAACGTCTAGGTTGACGCTCTATCTAGTCCATGAGGGTTCTTCTAGTGACTCTATCAGGAGTTGTATAATTCATGATCATCCCTAACAACGGCAAACAATAAGTTTCAACCACCACTGCTGCTCCAATCAAATACTCTTTCTCGGTTTTCATGACTGAAAGAATACCCCCTAGTTCTCTTTTCACCTGCGAGTATGTACTTTGACGTGCACTTAACACCTTCACTCCGAACCTAACCGCGAATTTGTCTTCATCCTCAACATCATGTCCTACTGCCCATCCGATTGCAACCACACTTGTATCTACAGTAAGAACCACCGGCTTGGCATCCTTGTAATCAATCCTTCTCAAAACTTGAGGAGATGATAGTAAGGGTTTCAGCTTCCGTGCCGCATAGGTATGCTCTTCCTCCCATCTGAACTTATGACCCTTGCATAACAGTCCATATAATGGATCCACCACATGTGCATAATGAGGAATCCAAATGTGATAGAATACACAAGCACCTAAAAATCTTCTTACTTCTGTCAACGAGTTGCAAACCTCCTTCGTCCTTCCAATCGCATCCACTAATTCTGGTGGTCAGAGATAGTTGTGGCGGAGTTACTTGAGGTGGAGGTGTCTAAAGCTGTCTTACAACCGACTTGGCAGCCGTTCATACATATAGATCTGTAAATACATGTTAATTAGTTTTCTTGACACGTAAGAAGATAATACGTGTTGAAGTTTTACCACATATTTATTTTTCTGTTACCACTTGTCTAACGCATCATTTTTACACGTGTTAGGTGACGGAGGAGGTCACATAAGGAGGAGGAAAATCCCAATGACGGTGTACAACGAGAATTAGATTTATTCTCAAGTCATTATCGATTAGAGATATCGAAGAGCGAGAGAGAGGTTTATGGAGCTACGACTAGAGGATTTTCTAACTGATGACATCAAAGAATTGAGGATAGAGGGAAAAACGAGTAGAGATGATACCTATAACTTGTACGCATAAAAAGATTAGAAAATGAAAAGCTTCTAGGTGAACGCACGAGTGTTTCACAAGACCAGTTTTCTAAAGTTTTGGGTTCTTGAGCGTGAGATTTTTAATCTGGGTGATATGGAGTTGAAGGCTTGCAGATTGAAATATTTGGAGCTGAAGACTTACTGCGAGCAGTGTGTTTTGTTTGGATCAAGAACGTAGTGGAGATTTCTTTACGCTCCATGTTTTGTGTGTGAGATTTTGTGTCTTTTTTCACAATCGTATCGCACCTAGAAGGTTCTTCCTTTCTCAAGAAACTCTCATCTTGACATAATCTGGTGTTTCCACTGAGAGCGTCTTGGGGTGATTGATCACGAAAGTTGAGTATCACACAAAGAAGAGATGGATCATAAGCAAAAGTGTTGTTGTTGTAGTCTCTACGATTGTTGCATCTACGTCTATTTTGCCGCACCTTCTGCAACACCTATGACTATAACGATGGTAACATCTGATCTCGATACAGCTAAGATTTTGAAAGATGCTTGCGACCTTGGTCTAACAACATCCGATCGTTGGAGAGAGTGAGTTAAAATTTACAAAATCTTTGCAAGATTGTGTATAGATGCGGAAGATTTGAAGGTAAAGATATTTCTAAGTATTTTCGCGAGTACAAGAGAAAGATAGAGCTTGTGAGGGTGACTGATGCAGAAGTGATCGGCAGTTTTGAGTTGGTTATGATTCCTAAGTTGCGGGATCAAATTAGAGATGTGCACAGAAGAAAAATAGATAAAAAATAGAAAGACAAGAACTCTCGTACCACAGCTTTCTGTTCCGATTTTAGATTTTTTAACATTTTTTATATTAGTTCAATGTCAAATATACACGTTGTTGATATTTATAATATAAAAGATTACAAAATTACTATATAATGTAAAGTTTAAACATTCCTTTTGGCTTGTTTACAAGTTTATTTATAAGTTCTTTAAGATATATTTACTTCTAAGTTTGATTTGAAATTTTATATTCAAATTTCAAATTCAAATGCAAGGTTTCAATTAAATTACATAGGTTTGGTTTACAGTATCACCTAATGAATATGCATGCAAACATCAACTTCGAGTAACTTTTGCTTGCTTGCTGTTATCGGGGTAAAGATATAAGTGTCAAGTGAAAATTCTGTGTCCAAACTTAAGGAAAAAATCAAAATATTAGTGATAACTAGACCGAGAGAAAAGGTCCAGAAAAAGCGAAAAAACCCAGAAAAAACCCACAAGGGGAGCGCTCAGAAAACTACATATCCGGGAGTCAATCTGAACGCGTCACCATTTCTTTATAGTTTAATTTAGTATCTAACCATTCCCAAGTTTAGTTTATAACCTAACCCTTCTTGGAAAGGTTAGGTAATAAATTAATCCCTTCCATATTTGTCTCGGTTAGATAATAAATTAAACCTCTCCATATCATATTTGCCTCCTCGATCAGAAGACAAGAAAAATCAGACTCATAATATTCAGGATGACTGCACAAGTTGTGCTCCTCAGCGACTGACTAGCACACCATCCTGACCTTTTCTACAGGTATGCACGGTTTCCACACACTGTTTCAACATCTGTATCTGAATTGTTTTCAGAGGCATATTTTGACACTGGACCGGAGCTTCTGTCCCGCAGGTAGCAGGGGCACCTGCACCGCCGGAGACCTCCGGCCAGAACGACTCGATCCCACTACCATTTGCTCTCCGGCCAGAAGACACTACCATTTGCAAACGATGGTGAGGACCGACAACCACGCCGGTGCGTGGATGTCACCTTGAGCTTTTCACCTGACGACTTCATGTTCAACAACAACCATCCGCATGTAGCCGGGGGTCTCATGCTGTGCAAAGGCAGCAGCGCACAGCTGCAGAAAGCCCCACAGTGAAAGTGGCCTAAAAACAAAACCTGAAAACTTCATCACTAACTACCGAGTCCCTTGGCGAGACTCACGAGTGCATGTGTTTCCACCTCTATCGCTGCCCCGCGGGGTCCTTGCAGTTGACAGCGAACTGTAATTTGTCTTCGAGATTTGCCATGCTCTTACGAGGATAGACATTTCTGAAGGCAAATATTGGGTCCAGTATTTTGCGGAATCCAGAGACAAACATTATATTATACATTGGACTGTCAAGGTGAAGGTCAACAGACAAGATCATGCATGCCAGACAAAATTGCTGCTGGAAGCATTGTGCAAGCCGTAGATATGGAGTGCACTATATGGAGTCTATAGTTTGTGACGCTCCTGGTCAGACGGCAGTTTATGCTTTCGAATCCGCGTTAATGTAATCACGACAAGAACGGTGAATGGATCTAGCAAAATAGATGTAGTCTGTGGCATTGCAGCTGTGAAGTCTTGAGTTGCAACTAGTTTCACTCGTGTTCACACTCGTTCATATCGAACCACGTTTCAGTCAAGGCAACGAACTTCGCTAGGCAAAGACCGGACAGCGGACGAAAGACAGAACAAGTGCCTACGTCAATGAGTGACGTGAGTGTTGACGAGGGTTCTAACACACGGGCCGTGAAGGAGCAATGTTGAACGTGAACGAAGAGGAACTTCAAGGTAAGAAGAAAGCGGTTCTGCTTAGAGAAATCCATGGCCAACAGCCAGGGGTTTTGGATGAAACCCACGACCAATCGATAAAGGAGATTTTCCAGGATGAAACGAAGAAGGCGATGTTGGAGGAAATTCAAAATCTAAGGTTTGCGGACAGAACTCCCGAAGAATTGATAGAAGCGATTCTGGAGGGAATTCCAGCGCAAATGGTGAAAAAGCTACTGAACAGATTTCCCGATCAAGTGAATGACAAGGTGGGCAATGTTGGGTGGTTCTTGTCGATGCCCGCTGTCAAGGCCTTTGATTCCAGGCCCTGGAAGGAACTCAGTGGAATCACGACAGTCCATCCGGCGAGTCGGGAGCTTGAGGGGTACATGAGCGGATATACTACCCTTCATTTCGCTGCCCGTCAGGACAACACTCAGATTCTCACGTACCTGCTCACGTTACCGATGATCAAAGTGAACGAACGAGAAATGATTCACGGAATGACTCCGTTACATTGTTCATTACTGACAGGTTCCATGAAGGCCTTCGCTAAGTTGATGTCGTTTGAAGGAGTGGATGTAAATGCTCGGTTAGTGCAGGGTTGGAAGGATACCCTTCTGACCCTGATCGGTGACTCCAGGGGTTCGTCATCAGCTACCCTTCGAACCCTGACTAGTGACCACAGGGATTCGTCATCAGCCTCGCTGCGGGAAGAGTTTCACAGCTTAGAAACTCCCCTCCATCTTGCCATTCGCTTTTGCCCCTCGAAGGAATTTCTGCAGATGATAACTACATTTGTTAATTGTACCAGTTTAAAATACCCCATTTGCAACGATAAAGGTGTTTTCCCCCTGCAGTTAGCCTGGGAACGGTCAGTGCTTGCTGCGTCCGGATCCGACAATACCTTTACATCTCGCTTCCGGCACTTGTTTTCATTTGTGGCTGGCATAATAATGTCAAGATGTTCATCTTCAGCTACTATCATGCGGAAGAATTTCGCACGACAGGAGGAATTTAGGGAGCTTCAGGACGCCCTTGATATTTTCGAAGAGGTTTCGGAAAATGGATTCCTAATGGGAAAAATCAACGACCAAAAGAGAACAGCGGATGCCATTACGAATGCGCTTCTCCTTGCAGCGACATTGATTGGCGCTGTCACTTTCCAGGCGTCGGTACAAGAAGCAGAGAAGAGCAGAAGTAATAAAGTGGACCATATTTGGTACTATTGCAGCAATACCTCGTTTGTATATGCGATCGGCACCATGTTTTACTGCCTGGACAAATTTCTTACACGACATTCCCTGAAGCACCATCGAGTTTTTGCAGATGTAGAAGTTCACTGGGCGGTCGAACATATTCGCGGTGTGTTTCTTTTGTCACTCAGCGTCTTGTTCGGGGCTGCAGCATATTTCGTATCAGATTACGGTAACAAAAGGCTCCGGGGCTATGGCAGAAATTTGGTGTCGCATACTAACACCTATTATTTTACGGTGTTATCAGCAAGCGCTCTCTACACTTGCTCTCTACACAAACTGCCTACAGACGTTATGTTCTTTCCAATCGCCTTGATCCGTCAGGTCTCCACTCTTAATCGTTTTCCCTTTTGTTACTGTACTTGTCAGTAAGCAGTGTAAGGTGACCTGTAGAAACACGGAGGGAGAGAGAGCGAGAGAAAGAGATGACAGTAAGCAGTGTAAGGTGAACTGTAGAAACACGGAGAGAGAGAGAGAGAGAGAGAGAGAGAGAGAGAGAGAGAGAGAGAGAGAGAGAGAGAGAGAGAGAATTTGCACTCTCTGACAATCGTTCATGTTTCCAGAGAGTGTTCTCTTTCCTTAATTACTTGAGTGACCCTGGAAAAGGGTAAAAATGTAGGGTGAAGAGAGCATAGCTACTTACACAAGTCGTTCATATGAATGTCTTATACAGCGTAGAAGTTGTAATCGTTACTGCGATTATATTTTGCAAACTAAACCTCCTTGAGCTCATACGTATACTGAGAATTCGAGCGCGGCCCTAGCCTGCAGCTGGAGCAGCTACGTTGCAGTTGGGGAAATCACACCATGTCAGAAACAATACAAGATGAACATAACCATCACGAGTACTTTAAATGGTTTCAGTGGTTAATGAACATTTCAGTATCCTACCGTGAAGTGTGTGAACTGTGTACAGTCAAACGGACAAGATCTCCTGTCCTGGTGGAGGCTTTCTTCCTTAACTGATTAATAGAAAGGATCAGTAGATCCGCTATTCAAAATGAACGTCTCCATCCAGACTCGGACTCATGGATGCTTTCTTCATATTCATCATGGATACTGTCATCTGTCATGGATATATTTGTATACGCCCGGGTAACTAACGATAATCCCATCGTGCAATCATGCGATCGATATGCATCATATAGCACGCTTCTATGCAAATGTTTCAGCAGACTCACAGTGGCTGTATTATCTTCCGCACAACAAGGTATATATCCCGTTTCTACCCGCTGCAAAAGTGCTGTTAACATTCTTGAAAGCACCTGCATATTCCCTGCATATTCACCCTCTTCCAAGTTCGGAAGAGGGGGAATATTTAATTTATACCTATCCCTTCCGGCAGGAAGGGTTAGGTATAAATAAACGCCTCACGTATTAATGTAATTGTTCACCACAGTGCCCCGGACTCGTACCCTCTGAAGCGCGAGGATCCAGACTACACTTATGGGTTTTAGCCTACTCTGGCTGTGTTTTCAGGCATGAGCTAACAGATAACGTTTATAGAGTATTTTAATTATTTCTATTTATTTAGTATATTTTTCCACTTATATATTTTCTGGATAACACTGAACGAACAGAGTTCCCAAAGTTCCCAGGGTTCATCGAGGGATGTATATTTACATCCCGGTTTTCACGTTTGTCCGTTTCCGCTCCTTGGCCGGAACCGCCACTGCTATGCATATTCAATTACTTGCAGGAGGGGTCCAACTTAAAAAAAATAAGAGAAGAGATGAATTGTGACACGAGAGAGGTTCTTTGACAGCAGTTAGGTAAATAACCTTGAGGTTACAGCAGTTCTGTCCCGATAGTATATTAACCCACATTCTTTGTGGAGTAGCATGAGTCGAGGCCATTTTTGTGTACTAGTTTTGAAATCTAAATAAAGTTATGCACATTTCATCTCTAGATATTTTTGTACTAGTAGTATATTAACCCATATTCTTTGTGGAGTAACATGAGTCAAGGCCCTTTTTGTTTGTATTAGTTTTGAAATCTAAATAAAGCTATGCACATTTCATCTGCTATTTTTGTTTAAGTTCTCCTTCTGATCAGTTCTAACATGCTGGTAGTATTTTGTCGTGTGAAATAAAGTTCTATATTCTAATCTGTTATCAGTACTAACAAGCTGGAAGTATTTTGTTGTGGGAAATAAAGTTCTATATTCTAAGAGACTTGTAGTACATTTCTCAGTTTTGTAACATGGTATCAGAGCTCAGGTTATTCAAGCTAAGGGTTTAAGATTCTGATAACCTGATATTTAGTTTCTGGGGATTTTTGGACTCATCTTTTCAGCAAGATAGCAACTATGGCTATTACTTTCAATGAGTTTGGTTTGAATGAGAGCTGTAAACTTTCAGGTCCTAACAATTACAGTTCTTGGAAACTAATCATGAAAGTCATTTTGAGTGAAAAGGATTTATGAGGTGTTTCTGGAGAAGAGAAGCTGGCTCCATTTTATAATGCGAGTTATCTTAAAACTCTAAGATTCATTAAGAAGCAAACTAGAGCATGATCCAATATTCTGCTTGCTGTGAAAGGGAGTATCAGACCTACTATTGAGGCTTGTGATATAGGAAGAGAAGCTTGGGAGAAGCTAGCTATCAGATATGATCATGTGAGCAAAAATAGAATACAAAGTACTTGAATAGTCTTAGTATTCCATATTTTCATTTTGTTTCTGATGTACAGAAGAGAGATTACACCAACTTATGAGGACTTATGCAGTTTACTAAATGAAGAAGAGCAGCTGATCAGAAATTTTTTCCCTCAGAAAAATCAAGGATTTGTTTTTATGGTGAAAAATTACAAAAATAAAGAGCAACAATATCAGAAACATGGGTCTTCTTACTCAGAAAACCAAAGCAACTTTCAATCTGTGAAAAGAAAGAGCATAGGACTGAACTGTGCATAAAGAAATTGAGAAATTGCTTTTTATGTGGAAAGAAAGGTCACAAGATTGAAGATTGTTATGCTAAAAAGACAAACGGAAGTCAGAATTCTACATCAAGTAATATTGTTGTTCAAGAAGATGCACAAGAAGAGAAAGATGTTGGTAATATGTTTATTATCAGCTTGATACATTGATTCTGGTGCTTCTAAGCACATGACCAGTCAAAGATCACTCTTGATGAACTTTTCCCGCAACTGCAGGCTCTAAAGGTTACTCAAGCTGATGATACAAGATACATCTTGTATTTAACTTTTACATGTAAAGTTCAAGGTACTGGAGTTGTGACAGTAAAATTAAGTGAAGGAGATACAAAGAGTATACAAGAGTTACTCTTTATTCCAAAGCTCATTAAGAATTTGTTTTCTGTTGGAAAAGTCACAGATCATGGAATGAAGATGGTTTTTGATGATACAAAGGTGTAGATAATGGATGTTTCTCATAATCAGAGAGTTATTGCTTCAAGTTGGAGAGATCATAAATAAGGATTATATATCTTGAATATTGAGCCTCAAGTCCAAGAAGTCTCTATGTTGATTCTTATAATCAAGCAAGTCTTGGCATCAGAGGTTTGCACATTTGAATTTTGGAAGTCTGAAACATATGTGGATAATCATATAGTGAAAGGGCTGTCAAGGATGAAGCTACCAACTACTAGATGTATATTTGGAAAACACAGAAAAGAGTTTTCCAAAGGAAGGAGGTGCAAGAACAAAAGAGTTGTTGGCCTTGGTCCATTAAGACGTTTGTGGACCCATGCAAACAAGCTCTATTAGAGACTGTAAGTACTTTTTGACATTTATTGATGACGTGAGTAGAAAGATAAAGTTTTGATATATTTCCTTTAAGAGAAATTTGAAGTATTTGGATACTTCAAGAATTTCAAGATGTCACGTCAGTTTGGCTACTCGGCTAGGTTGACCGAGTGCGAAGTGATGAATCTCGATAAGGTCATTAGTGCCGTTAGGATAAGTTGGTGGGAGTGTCCACTAGGGGTATACTTCGCAGGTAGGGCTTGGAGACCTCAGTTCTTCAAGTTGAGCCTTCAAGCTCCTGGCTATGGTAGGTAGTCTTTGCGAGTGCAATCTGGATTCTCTACGAGCACAGAGTGGATTTGGCTCGATTGTACTGATTGTCTAGTGCCTGTTGGCATGGTGGAGTGAGTATATATCGTTTTATCACTTGAAGAACTGAGATTGCGAGGCCTGGTTGAGAGATTTCAGGTCGCGGATTGCTGCCGGTGGTATCTCCGGAGTTGGCAGATCATTGGTATCTTTGATTTGCAGGTGCGTGCGTGCGTGGAGTGATTCGTTTGATGTTGTGATCGATCGCTGTGTGGATGGCTGTCATCTGAATCTGTTCTCAGTCGATTTGGTGGTGAGGTAGTGCGGAAGCGCTGCTGAAATTTGACGGAACGTTGTTGAAGTGACATGTTCGGGCTGAAGTGCGCATTTGGACGTGGCAGACAAAATACTTGTCAATGTCAGACCGATGTGAGCTCGTTGGAAGCGCATTGGAGGCGGTCCTAGTGCACGAAGTTTTGTGAAGTTTGGTCGAGCAGTTTGTGAGTTATGACAAGTCGAAATTTCTGGTGACGAGTTTTGTGACGGATTTGAGATCGGTAGAAGTGCGTCGGTGCATCGGATTGGCGTGGATCAACAATCTCTGGTGCTGAAGAGTGCAGTAGGTGCGCTGGGAAGACGATTCCAACGTACCAAAAATCGTTCAATTTGGTGAAAGATCGACGGAGTTACAAGCCGAAGAAGGTCACGGGTTGGTCAAAATCCGGCGTAAACTCGTCTGCGAGTGTCAATTTGACTGATTTCGACCATTTGGAGTGCAATTTCGACCTCTGAGTTGCTGTTTCGAGTGTGTCCTCGTCGTACACATCCTTCTTGTGGTGTTTTGTCTGAGTTCTACTCTACTCCAAGCGGAGTGGAGTGGAGAGTGTCGAGGTGTGGAGTGCATGTAAGGAGGCGTTTACTAGGAGCAGAGGTGCGTGAGAGCGGAGTGCGAGAGTACGGAGGCGGAGCCTGAGCCCGCCGCAAGTCAGCTTGCTGGCGTGCGTGAGAGAGATATCCAAGTTTCAGTTGTGTGGGAAGTGTAAAATTAGTAGGTCACCCATCCCAACATTGTTTCTGGACTTGGACGTTTAACTCTGTAGTCTTAGCTTTAGCTGTACCACTAGACCAATAGCTCTTGATGTCTTACAGGGATACGTGCAAGTACTTAGAGACTGGTTTAAGGTAGTAGAAGATCTTCTCACACGTTCATAGAGGAGTGGTAGGGTGACCCCAGAGTACTAGGGGGAAGCTGTTGTTATAATAGTGTTTGTCTATATCGTAAAGACGCGTATGGAGGCAGTTGGTGGCAGTTGTCTTGGGTAAGCTAGTAGAGCTACCAAGTAGATATTTTTGGAGCTACTAGAGGTGTAGACATCTAGGTAGTGACCTTAAGTGCAGGTTATGACAGTTGGTGTCCATATATTGTGCATGTGGTCACCAAAGAGGAGGTGTGAGTCCGGGTGGGACTGGGTTTCTCTTTATGTGATGTTTGAGTGTGGAGAGTATCGTTTGAACTTCTTGTGGTTGGAACCTCTCCATATTCTACTTCCTGTTTATGCGCCGCGTTTGCTTGTGTTGGCGCTTGATTTCCGGAGTGAGTTCACTCTAGTGTGCTGTCTGTAGTGAGGCTGGAGTGATGACTAGTCGGACTACCTTTGTTTCTCTCACGGTGCCGTTGGAGTGACGACCAACAGACCGTGAGAGGCTGCTTGTGATGATGGCAGATACAGGTTGTCCTTACCTTGACTGTCCTAGTAGGAGATAGGTGAACTCAGTAGAAGCGGGGATAGGCAAGTTGTAGTTACGGTGGTGACGGAGATTTCGGCATTCTGGTTAGAGAGTGTGTCCGTGAGATTCTATCACCACGGAGTTCTCGAGAGGTTCTGGTGGGGACTTCTCGGATAGTGAGTATACACGGAGTGGGATGAGGTACCAACTATCTACACCATTGCCGTTGGTTGTTCCAAAGGACGACTCAGACGCAAATAGCACGTTTTCTGATGGTGAGTTAGTGTCGCCACATCGTTGTTGTGGGACATAGACGAGATCTATGAGACCACGAAGAGACCTCGACGTTACTCGAGTACGGTGGTTACCATTGAGCTGGATGACTTTATCCAGGAGTTCGACAGTTGGTGTGATCTGCAGCAGATGCGGAACTCACAGCTGTTTACACCTTTCATGACGTTGTCGGAGTGTGATCCGTCTACCTAGGAAAGCGCCGGGCTTCTGGCTGTGGTTGTTTACTCAAGAGGTTGGCTTTCAGGTCACAGCAGGAGCTATAAACACTCACACAGGAGTGTAGGATCCTCTGATATGCTCAAAAAGCGAAATTTAGGTTTAACTAGTAGTAATAGGTTTAAGCGGTGAACTTTCACACTCAAAGAGAGGAAAACTATGAAGGTTTAGACTTCTAAACTTCCCCTACATGCAAATGAGGTACCACTGAACTCACAGACGAAGTTTCAACCTGAGATCAAATTCTGACACGGAGATATGAACAGAAAAGTTCTGAATAAGAGAATTATGGCAATTTCTGGTACCTAGATAGCTATTCAGACATAGAACAGAGAATTGGCTCGATGAATTTCAAATCTTCTCACAGTATTTGAATTCTACAGGGTGCTGAACATCCCTGTGAAGTTGGGACTCCTGATTGTTTGTAGAACTCCAGATCTCCTTCTCTAAAGTCGCTGCTCTAGATTAAGAGCTTTTCAGACCCCCTCTGCTTCAGCGGCCGCCCTGAATTACTCAATTACTCAAATGATACGAAACTTTTTGGACAGTCGTAGCCCTCCTGACAGTGAACGCAACCACGAAGTTTTGAAGTGATTTCCTCAATTCTGCTGCAATTGGCACCGAAAACCCCAAAATCAACAAAAGTGACGCAGTTTTGGCACAATCCGAACTTCAATTGGGCATAACTCCTTGTTTATTGATCCAAATCGAGCAAAAATTTCACTGACAGTGCTTGGCACAACGAGCTCTCTCTTCCTGTGTTCTCAGATTTCGAAGATCCCCTACCAAATGCTCGAACTCTCCTTTAGAGCTCGATTTCTAAATTTAGAGTTAAACTAAAGACAAAAACAGACCAATGGGAGTTCATAGCTCCACTTGGTTGTCCTTTAGTACCCTAAACCACGTGGCAACTTAGTTTTACTCATAGGCTACCACGTCAAGCCCCCTAGAGCGCCAGCATAAAACTTAAATTACTTAAAACGACACGCAGCCCCGAAAAATAACTTAAATCAGCTAGAAAGCGTGCATGGGCGACACGCAAATACAACCCATGAGCTTAAGCCCTATCAACATGGTAATCAACCTACTAAGACTCAAAATAGTGTTAACACCGTATGCAAAGGTGTCAAACATATACATAAACGACTAGAAGTAATATAAGCTAACTTCTAGAACTACTAAACTCAAGCGTCGGAGTAGAAATATAACATGTAGCCGCCAAGTAGCGCGACATCCACCCCCTCTGAACCTGCACATCCTCCGGTATGTGCCATCCAGATCAAGACTCTTCAGCTTCGGTTTCAAACTCATCTTCAACTTGCATCGAGTCTTCAGCTTCATCCTCTGTAAACTCCGCAACGTTCTGGTCCTCCCCTCTCCTCCTAAAGAGCTTGATTCTCTTTCCTGCGACTGGTATCTTGAGCACTGCACCATCTAACTCTCTCAAGGAGTATGTGGCATTATCATAAACTTCTAACACCACATAAGGTCCAAACCATCTCTTGGAGAACTTCCTGATAGTGCTATGCTGATTATCAAGACTACTATCATAGACTAAGACCCAATCACCTTCTTTAATTGGTTTGGGTCGTAATCTATGCGTTCTATCAAATCTTCCTTTGTTTCTCTCTCTAGCAATCTTTAATCTTTCGACAGCTTTGGCAACATCCTCAGGTCTTCGTTCTAACTGCTGGATCCTTAATGCAAGAAGATCCTCCGTACTTCTATCATCTTCCCATGGCAAAACATTCCAAGTAGGCACAACCTCCTCAATCGGCATCACAGGTTTCTGTCCTAGTATCAACTCTGCTGGCATGTAACCTGTAACGGTACTATGAGTTGTACGATCTGCCCACAAAGCAAACGGTAGCAGTCTAAACCATTCACGGATCTTACCCTTGCAAGCTTTTACCAAAGCTTTGATGATTGGCGGATGACCTCTTTCGCTCTTATCATTCCCTTCAGGATTGTAAGCAGTGGTTAACGCCAACTTGATTCCCAATCGCTTGAAGAACTCAACTGCTTCTTGTGAATCCAGCTCACCCCTATCTGCAGTGATCTTTCCCACACACCCATACCTACAAATAACATCTTCAAGTAGAAAGCGGCAAACACTAGCAGTGGTCTTCGTCCTCAGGGCACGACCTTCAACTTGGTTAGATAGATCTTCTCTAGCCAAGACTAGATACCTCATTTGTCCAAGTCCAAATGGCATAGTTACCAGATCAACTACCCATTTGTAATGAATGGCTAAAGGATAAGTAGGATGCAATCCATCACGATGACGTACGTTGGAATACATCTGGCAAGGTATACAGGATGAAACAAACTGCACTACATCCTTATACATACCCTTCCACCAATACTTCTCCTTCATCTTGGCAAATGTAGCCCAAACTCCTCTATGACCGGCCCATAGACTCTCATGAAACTCCTTGATCAGCTTCGTCTGCAATTCTACGTCACATACCACCCGCTGCGGTACACCTCCCTGTAGCTTAGGGCGCTTCCATAGATGTCCTCCATATAAAAAGTACCCATAAGCTGTTCTACGGATCCTCTTGAAATCTGCATCAGACCAGCCTTCTTGCCTTTCCAATGAACTCAAATAGTGCCCAAGATCCAACCACTCGCCATCGTACATAGTTTCCTCAAATAACTCCAATGGAGCTGCAAAACAGCTTCTATCCCTTCTAGCAAGAGCACTAGAATAGAACTCTGTTCCCACATCCTCCTGATCATCTATCATTTCTTTCTCATCGTAATACCTAGCCCTTGATAACATATCTGCCACAGGATTGTCTTTTCCTGCAATATGTCTAAACTCTGGGTTCAAGGACTTGATATATGCTATCCACCTCAACATAGCAATATCTGGAGTTGTACAGCTAGTGATCATTCCCAAGAGAGGTAAGCAATCTGTCTCCACAACCACAGGTGCTCCTATCAAGTATTCCTTATCACTCTTCATCGCAGTAACTACTCCCCATAGCTCTCTCTTGACTTGAGGGTAGTCTCTCTGCCGTGAACTTAAGACCTTAGCACCAAAACGCACCACATATCTATTTCCCTCCTCATCGTCTTGTCCTACAGCCCATCCAATGCCAATAGGACTAGTATCAACAGTAAGGATAACAGATCTGCCCAACTCATATGTTACCTTCCGTAGAGTTGGTGGTGAAGACAACAGATCCTTCAACTTCTTCATAGACTCGCTTTGCTCCTCTTGCCACTGAAATCTCTGCCCTTTCCTCAGCAACTTGTACAACGGATCTGCTACATGTGCAAAGTGTGGAATCCATATATGATAAAACACACATGCACCTAGAAACCTTCTCACCTCGGTTACCGATCCACATGTCTCCTTCATCCTTCGGATGGCATCAACCTTGTTTAGACAAGGTTTCCGACCATAAGATCCACACAGATGCCCCACTATTAACACCTCTTGTACTCCAAACACAGACTTTGCTCCTGACAAAGTCAAATGAACCTCCTCCAGTCGACTCAGTATCTTATCACAATCAGCTATGTGATCTACAACAAACTTACGGCACCCCCTCTGATCCATTACCTCATTCTTCTCCTCCTCAGCACACCCTTTGATCGGCACATCATCAAGGAATGGCATAGTTTTTTCAGGAATGAAATCCCTCAAAACTTTATTCATGCCATTCATCATATGTGCTACAGAATTGGTAGCACCTTGTGGCAAGGTGCACATCCTTAGTAACCCCAAAGGTGTCCTCATTGTAGTCAAGTCTCTACTCTCAGAGGATAACTGAAACTGATCGTAACCTGAATATAAGTCTCCCATTGAATAGATAGCACGACCAGCAAAAGCCTCTGCAAACTCGTCTACAATAGGTCCTATACCCATATTCCTGATAGTCACCTTGTTAACTGGCTGCATATCTTGAATAAATCTCAAAGCTCCACTCTTCTTCGGAACAGTAAACCATCTGCTAGAGTAGGGAGCTATAGATGGTTCCAAGATACCCATCCTAATCCTCTCATTGAGCAAGTCTATCAGCTTTGGTAGATGAGCTCTAGGTACAGGGATAGGACGTAGATTCCAAGGCACATGCGGTATAGTAAAGATTACCATAGGTGCAACTACACTTGGATCTACACATCCTACTTCATGTGACTCAAACGCAAACGCCTTACCATGCCTAGATAGCATCTCCCTGAAGCTCTTCTTCTCTTGCTCGGTAAGAAATCCATCACCTCCAATCTTCAGCTCCTTCAGTGTTGTTTCTGTGAACTGGTGCCCAATTCTTCTCGGTCCTCTGAGCGTGGGTTCTCGTGCAGCTTGCTCCATCTTCTGATTGTAATCGAGTGGCAAAGGCAAAGCCACTGGTTTGACTTTCTTTGCCACTGACTTGTACTTGGTCTCCACATACACTTCTTGTCGATCTATAAACTTATCAATTACATCATAAAGCTCCTTGGAGCTCACTCTCACCACTCTATCTACATCATCTGTAGAGCTTTCTAATATAGATTTCAGCTCCCCTATAGTATCTACCAAATACTGCTCTTCAAACACTCCAGATATGTATTCATCTCCTGCTAACTCTCCACTATCTCTCAAAGACTGCTGTACATACTTCACATGTTGTCTCTCAAACCTCTTCAGATTCTCAATCTTCCTATAACACACTGATCCACATGATGTCAGTCCTAAGAAGCTAGTGGATAAAGCTTCTTGCTCTACTGGATCAGGCGAGAATCCTATCTCTATTGTACCGTTGAAGTCTCGCTCTTCAATGGTACTCTGCCAAAATCCCTAGACTCTCTAAACTCCTGAGTAATCTTAGGTAGTGGACGGTCTCTCAAGTTATCATGATTCCTCTCATGTTCTGCAGCAACGGTCAAAAACTGAACAGCTCTTTTGCCGTCTCTACTACGTATCCTAGCATAGGCTGAACCATCATCCATAACTCGTGTCTCCATTCTAACAGCAGTAATGTAAGGCTGTCCTAGAATGATAGGATAGGTTGACATGTCTTGCACAAAGAAATTCTGAACATCACTGATGTCACCCACAGTTACCTTGATGTTGGGGCAAGCACCATAGAGTTCTCCCCTCTGGTTGTTGGCAGCGCGGATAAGCCATCCATGGTCGGTGTCTATGGGCCATCTTCCACGCTTGTACAGCTCCTTAGACATCAGATTAATCTCTGAGCCATGATCAATCAACGCCACCACAGGTTCTTCTAGATCTCCCAGCTTCACTAAGGTCTCTGTGGTTGCTCTTGCCCAATGGTTGTGAGAGTAATGGCTCTTCTGCGATGCTTCCACCTCATCTTCAAACCTCACATGCTGATAGGATCTCCCCTCTGATACTTGAGAGCAGTAACCAGCAATCTCATCTTCCTCCTCATCCGACAGTTTGGTCCCTAGAGCATTAAGCGTAGCTGCTTCACCCAAAATCTGACGTTTCCTCTTGATGATATCTATGATAACCTCATGGAACTCACGCTTTGCAATCCCAAGAATCTCACCCAAAGTAAACTCGACTTTCCCATTCAAGATACGGTTCTCTAACACCTGCTTCAAGTCTGTAGCAATCTCAATGTCAGACTGAAGTTTGTAAGCAGGCATCTTACCCTTCTCCTTGCTTCTCTCCTTCTCCTTTGGTGTTGTAGGTGGTAGATCCTCCATAGTTTCCTCCCGAGTAGGTGTTGTCTCCTGTCTTGCCTCTGGTCTAACCCTTTCACTCCTTGTAGCAGGTCGTTTGGCTGTAGAAGCTTCACCTGCATCCTCCCTTCTGCGTTTTTCTTCTAGTACAGCTTCATGCTGACTTCTTGCAACATAAGCATGCACTGACATAGTATCCACAGGGTCATTCCATCCTGTAGTTTCTCTAATTGAGTTGCCAACCCTTCGTAGCACATCCTTATCTAGCTCTGTTCTAGCTACGGACCGCACTACATCAGACCACAACCCAGTAGTCCCTTTCTCTCTCTCCATCTCGACTTTCACTCCACAGGTAGCAGCATTCACAAGAGAAACAGCATGTGATGCTGATATTTCATTCACAAGTCTCTTCATACCACCCTTGCCAAAGTTGGTTCCCAACATCATCCAAGTTTCTCTCAGATGGATCTTACCATCTTTGAAGAAGATCAGATCCTTCCTCAATGCATCTGAAAACTCTCCACAGTCTCTCCTTACATGGTCTAGGCTATCACACCATATACAACGATGAACAAAGCCTTCTCTCATCTGAGGTCTCTGCATAGCAGGCTGTACATTCTGCTCCTTCTCTTCTAACCTAGTGAGCTTAAGCTTAAGCTCCTTCATACCCTTAATCAACTCATCAAGCGGTGAGTCTTCCTCTCTAGCAATTACCAAAGCGGGCTTAGCAGGCAACTGCTTGACAGGAATTATCAGAGGTGCTGCTTCACTTACCACCACCTTGTCCCTTCTTCTCTGTCTCTTGGTCAGCAAAGAGACAGCCTCTTCAACCTCCTTCCAATCAGTCTTCAATCCTCTCTCCTCACTCTTGTCTTCCAACAACGGCTCAAGCTTCTCCTGAATAGTCACGTCCGCCGCTTGTAGAAAAAGCTCTGTCTTCTCCACCTCTAGTGTAAGCTTTTCTGTCCTAGAAAGCTGAGCATATTGACGATCAAACTCTCTTAACAACTCATTTACAGACAAACTTTTGTTGGGCTTAACCACCCACTCCAAGAACGTTCTCTTGGTCACTCTCTCTGAATCTTCAGTGTAGTACTCCTCCTTCAAAGCTCGCATAAAGCTCTCCCAACTCTGTCCTTGCTGCTGCTTGAGCTCTTTCACACGCCCACGAATCTCAGGGACAACAGCAAGTTCAAAGTTCTCCACCATCTCCTTCTCAGGTACCTTGTTCACCTCCATCTCCCTAGCATAGTATTGCACGTACTTGGAAATATCTGTCCCCTTGAACTGATCCATCTGATGCACCACAGATTGCAACGCCTTGGTTGCTAATACCTCCTTCCTCTCTGTGCTCTGCTGCTGCTGCATAAACATGGAAAAAGCTTGGAACATCTTCATCGTAGCAGCATCCAACTGAACAGGTTGCTGAGCAGCAGCAGCACCTCCACTTGATGATCCTTGGTTGGCCATGATATCTGATCCTGTAACACTCTCAAGAAAACTCCCACCCTAGGTGCTTCACGTCGAGTTCACCAAAAAGAGAGTATGTCGGAGTGTGATCCGTCTACCTAGGAAAGCGCCGGGCTTCTGGCTGTGGTTGTTTACTCAAGAGGTTGGCTTTCAGGTCACAGCAGGAGCTATAAACACTCACACAGGAGTGTAGGATCCTCTGATATGCTCAAAAAGCGAAATTTAGGTTTAACTAGTAGTAATAGGTTTAAGCGGTGAACTTTCACACTCAAAGAGAGGAAAACTATGAAGGTTTAGACTTCTAAACTTCCCCTACATGCAAATGAGGTACCACTGAACTCACAGACGAAGTTTCAACCTGAGATCAAATTCTGACACGGAGATATGAACAGAAAAGTTCTGAATAAGAGAATTATGGCAATTTCTGGTACCTAGATAGCTATTCAGACATAGAACAGAGAATTGGCTCGATGAATTTCAAATCTTCTCACAGTATTTGAATTCTACAGGGTGCTGAACATCCCTGTGAAGTTGGGACTCCTGATTGTTTGTAGAACTCCAGATCTCCTTCTCTAAAGTCGCTGCTCTAGATTAAGAGCTTTTCAGACCCCCTCTGCTTCAGCGGCCGCCCTGAATTACTCAATTACTCAAATGATACGAAACTTTTTGGACAGTCGTAGCCCTCCTGACAGTGAACGCAACCACGAAGTTTTGAAGTGATTTCCTCAATTCTGCTGCAATTGGCACCGAAAACCCCAAAATCAACAAAAGTGACGCAGTTTTGGCACAATCCGAACTTCAATTGGGCATAACTCCTTGTTTATTGATCCAAATCGAGCAAAAATTTCACTGACAGTGCTTGGCACAACGAGCTCTCTCTTCCTGTGTTCTCAGATTTCGAAGATCCCCTACCAAATGCTCGAACTCTCCTTTAGAGCTTGATTTCTAAATTTAGAGTTAAACTAAAGACAAAAACAGACCAATGGGAGTTCATAGCTCCACTTGGTTGTCCTTTAGTACCCTAAACCACGTGGCAACTTAGTTTTACTCATAGGCTACCACGTCAAGCCCCCTAGAGCGCCAGCATAAAACTTAAATTACTTAAAACGACACGCAGCCCCGAAAAATAACTTAAATCAGCTAGAAAGCGTGCATGGGCGACACGCAAATACAACCCATGAGCTTAAGCCCTATCAACATGGTAATCAACCTACTAAGACTCAAAATAGTGTTAACACCGTATGCAAAGGTGTCAAACATATACATAAACGACTAGAAGTAATATAAGCTAACTTCTAGAACTACTAAACTCAAGCGTCGGAGTAGAAATATAACATGTAGCCGCCAAGTAGCGCGACAACGTGGAAAGGTTTGTTTCAGCACTTGGAGGGAACGTCGATGGACGATTACCACGAGTTCAGACGAGACTACGATGTTGAGATTGAGTTGTGGAGACAACATTGGTGTCCCAACTACATTTCTATCACTATTGGTGCAATTTCAGGAGGCGTAACACCTACGAGTTCGGGTGTCAGTAGCAGTGGTACATCCACGGGTGACGGAGTACCTACTACCAGTGGTGCGTCCACTAGTAGTGGAGCAGGTGGTAGTGCAAGCGGGATACCACCAGGGTTTAATCCTGTGGTTCAGTTCTTTCATTATTTGAGGAAGAACTATCAAGGTGGGCAGAAGCCCATGCCGTCCTTCTCTAGGCAGCAGCAAGCGGGTCCTTGCTGGACGTGTGACGGTCCTCATCAACAGAAGGACTGTCCACAGAGAGAGGTAGTTATGAGACATCTGGGACGTCTCAAGCTGTGCCTAGGCAGTGTGAGCATTGCGGACGACCATGTCACAATTGTGATCGTTATTTTGATCTCCATCCTGAGCTACGACAAGGGAAGGCTGATCGTGGACGAGATGGAGGAGCTCGAGGAGGCCGTGGTGGTCGAGCTGGAGGTAGAGGTCCAGCACCTGGGAGAGGATCAGTCGGTCCACCACTTGCTACGACGTCGGAAGCAGGTATGGCTGCTCGGATTGAGCAGTTGGAACAGAGGATAGCTAGTATGGCTATGGTCCAGTGGAGATCTGGTGGAACAGAGGCTTCCACGTCTTATGGAGGAGAAGGAGGTGACTTCGACTTCATGGCTGGTGTGGCGCAGATTGAGACATCTGCGGCAGTGACTCGGAGTGCAGTACGAGTCTCTGAGCCACGAGGTGCGTCGGTGGGGTTTGATCCACAACGCAGGGAGGCTGGTAGACAGACTAGGCTTCCTCAGTCGTTCACGCTATCGAAGGCATTGAAGATCACTTCTATGGTTCCTAAATGGACTACCGATGATGTAGTGGAGTTGGAGACATCGACATCCAAGAGTGGGGGTAATCTGAGTCTACCCTCTATGGATATGACGTCAAACCCAATGTTGGGGGCGGCTACAGCAGTTTTGCGAGCCCCATTATTTTCAGCCACGGATATGAAGACATTGAGAGTCAGCTTGGCTCCAGTGTTCCAGTTGGCAGCCACGCTCAGTGAGAGCGAGGATGTGGTTACTTCTAGTGCTGAGGTGGTTCAGCGAGAGACGGTAGATGTGTCCATGGAGTCGAAGATCAAGACAGTTACTAATGGTACTTGGCAAGCGACGACTGCCAAGCTAGATGAGTTACCAGCTAAGCCGGCGATTGACCGTGCTGGATTGGCACCAAGTGTGGTGTTGTTGGACAACAGAAGTGATATCTTCTGTTTGGTGACACCTTCATGGAAGGTGTATCGATCACAAAAAGTCTTGTTAGACTCTGGAGCCCAACCGTTGATGTTGGAGAAGGCGGCGTGTATCGGTTTGGGTCTGAGGAAGTCCGAAGTGGAGAGATGTCCATTCCAGCTACAGACATCTCTAGGAGGATCAGGAGGTACAGCTCTACACATGACATGCGAGATGTTGACGGTGAGAGTTCGATTAGATCATCCCACGGATAGCTCCATGGTGAGCCAAGACCATCGTTACGGCCGTGGAGTCTTTTGATGTGTTGGTTGGAGGTGCTGTATTATACTCTATGGGGTTCGTGATTGACTATTGGACGGAGATAGCAACTTACAGACCGGGTTGATAGTCCGGTGAGGGACGAGTGAGCTGCTTACCAGTGCGGTTCAGTGCTAGAGTTGGGACAACGGAACTTATATCAGAGACGATGGCATCTGTTGCGGGATTTAGTTCGATCATCAGTTGGACGGGCGAGTTGTTAGAGGACAATGCCTATGCGGAGGATACTCCGATCTTTGAGGAGGTGGAGAACATGCATAGCATGTCTATGTTAGTTCCACTTTGGAGTTCGAGTGGAGAGTTGCAGCAGTATGCTGATTGGTTGGTACAGCAGGCTTGGAGTGAAGCCTTTGTACCGCCAGTAGAGGAACATCGGGGTGTCTCTGTTACTGACCCTATGACCTTAACACCGTTGGATACGACTTCCATTGTATGACAATATCCAAAAGAGGGTGTGTGTGTGCTAGAGCTGTTTGGAGAGATCAGCACAAGTTTGGCTGCGGTTTTGCAGGCAGGCATACAAGTATAACGATACTTGTATGTGGAGAGAGATGAGGTCGCAAGACGTGTCTCATTGCATCACGTGACACGTTTGGTGCAGAGATCTCTTGAGTTGTTGCTTATATCAGCTGTTAGAGGATACCAGCAAGCATTATCGTCAGATATTTCGCTGCTGGGGGCGCAGGATCTCACGTTTGTTGACATCATTCACTTGGTGATAGCCGGGACCATGTCAAGGTCACACGCGTGCTGGGAGAGGTCACGGTTTACATGACCCGCAATCTAAGATGTTTTGGGAGATGTTACGGATGTTACGACATCTTCAGATGCATCAAGCTGATTCTCTAGCGTACATCTTGGAGAACGTTCCGTTGTTGGGTGATGCTCGTGCACATATGATGACGAGTATGCACCAGATGCGGTCTTGGGTTGGACCAGCAGTCTTGTTAGATGCAGCGAGAGTGGGATCTCGTGCACATCGTCCACGGTTGTGCTGGACGAATTAATTACCGAGGGAGGTGCTCAAGCGCACACACGATGTAGTGAGACGACTAGCGCATCTCACAGTTGATGACATCTTGGATGCAGGACGACGATCTCAAGTAGTGAGAGTCGTCGATAGGTCACCCATGGCAATGATGAATCTAGTGAGACGACCCATGACAGCATTATCACTTTGGTGAGCTTTCCAACATCGCATGTTTACAGAGATGGAGGACCTGGGCTTGTGTGGGATGCTCAGTTACAACAGTTGGTGGAGTCCAATGCCGACGAGAGAGAGAAAGCGATGGATTTTCCTACGAGTACAACGGCAGTAGCTTCGGTGTCGGAGGCTTCATGTCGTCAAGTGTTGGATCAAGCAATGGACTTGAACTGCTTGACATGGATTGTTAATCTTAGATTGGCTGAGCAGCGTCAGATGCGATCGACGGGTGTTATTGCTCAGACATTCCTGAGCTCTTTGCCAATCAGGTCGGTGGAGACAAAGGTTGGGGGCGAGGCGCGTGGAGTTAGTCATCCTTGGACATCGTGGGATGTCGTAGGAGAGAGTGTGGAGCTTGCAGCTAGAACTGCAAAAGTTTTTCGCACAGTAGCGGTAGAGGTTGTTGGTGGTGAGCAGAAGGAAACTACTCCAGAGGCTGCAAGATAGCAGTCAACGACTTCGTCTTCTACATATAGCATGGTGACAGAGGATACTTGGAAGCCAGAGATTGGACCCAAGGTTAAAGGAGAGGAGAGACGAAGAGTTCATAGATTCTTGAAGAGCTACAGGAATTGTTTTGTCTTCAATATGAAGGATTTGGGTACCTTGAAGGGACCGGGTATACGGATCGACTTGGCTAACGACACGCCAATCTTCCGACGTCCTTACAGATAAAGTGACATGGAGAGAACTTTGACCCAGAGTAGGACTCAAGACTTGGTGGAAGCTGGGTTGGTGGAGATGTCGCATGGAGAGTATGCATCCGTCACAGTTATGCCAGCAAAGAAGGATATGTATGACAACTACACGGATAGACGCATGTGTGGAGACTACCGTCCTATCAATCGGCAGACGAAGTCCGATAAGTATGCCATACTGACACCTGAGGAGATCTTTGATGCAATGGGTGAAGGTCTTCAGTACTTTTGATCTTCGCGCAGGGTATCATCAGTTGCCGGTGAGAGAAGAAGATTAGTCCAAGACAGCATTCTAAGAGATTGACTCTCACGGCAAGGATTGTTTGTATCAGTGGCGGTTCTTACCATTTGGGTTGAAGAACACCCCTGCTGAATTCCAAAGATGGACAGGATCCTAGCAGGATTGGATTTTATCAGATGTTATATTGACGACATCTTAGTCTACAGTGCAACAGTGGAGGAGCACGAGAGACACTTACAGGATGTATTCGAGCGATTGAGAGCTCATGGGTTGAAGTTACACCTTGGGAAGTGTAAGTTCTTCTAAGGGTTGGTAGAGTATCTGGGTCACACCATCTACCCAGGTGGGTTGGGTGTTCATCAAACGAAGGTTGAGGCTATTGCACGTATCCTACGCCCCACAGATGTGAGTCGAGTTCGAGCATTTGTTGGTTTGATGAACTTCTATCGTCTATACGTGAAAGGGTTTAGTACAATTGCCAAACCATTGACCAAGCTGATGAAGGTGGACCAGGAGTGATAGTGGAGAGATGAGCAGGAGCGAGCTTTTGTAGAGCTCAAGGATAAGTTGACATCTGCTCCCATCTTGAGGAGACCCGTTAGGGGGCGTCCTTTCCAACTGCACACTGATTGGAGTATGCTGGGACTTGAAGCAGTGCTGACTCAGCATGATGATGAGAAAAAGGAGTTTGTGATGGCGTATGCCAGTCGCTCCAACAATTCGACAAAGACGAGGTACAGTTCGTACGAGGAGGAGTGTTTAACTGCAATGTGGGCTGTTGCACACTTTCGATGTTATCTGTTTGAGGACCCCTTTACTCTCATCACTGATCACCAGCCGCTCAAGTGGTTGATGGAGTCCGACAAGCTTACAGGGAAGCTTGCACGATGAGCTCTGATCTTACAGGAGTATGACTTCCAGGTAGTGCAAACCGGGAGTTGCAAACTTAGATGCTGATGGGTTGAGTCGTAACTCATGCACGAGTCAGCAGGATCAGACTGGGACTCGATGGCATGACGAGGTTGATGAGGAGATAGTGCCATGGTGGCATGCATCTGTCTTTCTTTCTGTGTTCGTCATGAACTCTAGTATGGAGAGCCAAGTCGTATCTTTCTCAAGTGAGAGAGTAGATGACGAGTCTCCAGATCCTGAGGGTGGAGATGGTGTTCCAAACTAGCGAGATATCCATGACGATGTGACCGTGATGGAGTATCTACGTACTGGTGTAGTGGTATGCACAGTAAGTGCCAAGGACCGAGATCGTGTCTTTCAACGAGCGAAGAGATTTTCGATGAGAAGGACGACATGTACTTCGAGTGTGAGATGATGAGAAAGTACGGATAGTGCCACATCCATCCCAAAGGGCACAGTTAGTACGACATGCTCATGAGGAGTTGAGACATTTTGGAGTGAAACGCACGCATAGCTTACTCCAAGGACAGTATTGATGGCGTGGTATGCACGTCGATGTGCAACAGTTTGTTGCACGATGTGTGGTTTGTGATCTAGTACGAGCATCGTTTAATGCTCCTACTCCACAGTTACACCTCTTACCGATTATGGGGTTGGATTACCATTAGAGTTTGGATTTTGTGGGACTCTTACCGTTGATCGTACGTCACAACCGGTATGTGTTGGTGATGGTGGAGCACTTCTCCAAGTGGATTGAGTTGGTGACATTACCAGACAAGGCGAGTGAAGAGACAGCGTATGCATTCTTAGATCGAGTGCTGAGTCGTTTTGGAGCACCAGCTGAAGTGCTGACAGACCAAGGTAAAGAGTTCCTTGGTGAGTTTTAAGTCTTGTGTGATCAGGCGCTGATTGATCATCGGACTACATCTCGAGATCATCTTGAGGCGGATGGTTTGACGGAGAGGGTAGTTCAGACGGTGAAGAGAGGATTGCACAAGTATGGCTTGTAGAAGGACCACTTGGGAGATTGAGATGTGCAATTACCATGGTTGACTATGGACTATCGTTTTAGCCGACAAGCGTCTTTGGCTTCCTTCTTACCGTATTTTCTATTGTATGGTCGAGATCCAAATCTATCTTCGGTCATTCGTCGTGATTCTGCTGAGGTGCTGAACCTTGATGACCTGGATATGTGGGTGAGAGCATGTTCTCAACGAGCAGCGACATTTCGGAGAGTTATGCCCATGGCTTTTGAGAACCTAGCGATTGCTCAGCATAGAGACACGTTGCAATATGCAACTATCCGAGGAGGAGGTTATCGGTCATCGATTCGTAGGTTTCATCTTGACGATTATATCTACCTGCAGCAGACTGCACCGACGACGTTGGATGTGACCGCAAGATGCACTATTTTACGAGTGCATGAGATGTTACCTTCTAGAGTACTCATGTTAGAGGGCCGTTGTCCTGTCGGATTTTGCGTGAAGGATGTCCAGAAAAACGTGAGGTTCCTGGCTGTGGAGATGTTATGTGTTGAAACAGAGACAAGACAGAAAAACAACCACGAAAACGAACGCTACGATATATACACTCCAAATATATGTACACTGCCGGTTCTTTCTCCTAAGAGCACAAAACTAAGAACCAGACCAGAGCAGTCTGTAACCTGCTTCAAAAGCCCCTGAAAACAACCCTTGAATCACAACCCTGACCCAAAACCACCGAAGCGTAGCTCAAAGCAAGAGAAACTTCCCTTTGCTAACAAACAGAACCACAGCAGTATCACACGATCCAAACCCAAGTCCAAACCACATCCATGTATAAGCTCTTAGCTAAAGCTAGCTACCACAAGCTGTATACAGCCAACCAGAACTCTAACGAACTCAAAAGAGCAAAACCCGCAGCGAAGAAATCGAAAAAGACCTATCTGTGGACTTCCTCCTTTCGCTGAACGGACTTCAGATGTCGATAGGGTCTCCTCCGCTGACTCCGTTAACCCAAGAAACCTTCAGATCCGACTTCCAACAGCCGAGATATCGCCGATTTTCGATCGCAGGTGATCGAACTTTCAAAAATTCCTCCCTGTGGCTTAAAACCGCACACACCGCACAAACGGATCGTCTTAACTGATATCCGTCTTCCCTGGCAGATAGATCTAGCTACCTTGAACCCAACAAGACTCCAAACAAGTCGTTTGGAGTTCCCCTTGCAAAACCACGCAAGAAATTTGGTCGCAGGTTGTAAAACACTGACGTAAATCAGCTCCCTGCAGCTCAAACTTGCTCATCACACCCAAACCAACAATCCAATTCATGTACAGTCTTCTCCTATGCGTACATGAAGACTCCCTGATCGCGTAGGCACCAAGAACGAAGAGCTTGGCTCACCGATCGCGAAGAACAACCCAATCTCAGGTCGCAGGCAAACAAAAATCTGATGTAAGCGCTTCTCTGTTTCGCGCACCTATTGCCTTGTTGCGCCAGCGGAAGCACTTGCTCAGTAGGTCGCAAACTTTACACCGCTAACCTGCAAACACAATCACACGTTAGCGTCCATGCATCACTTATCTTATCTCAGTTTGGTCCAGACCGGAGCCGGACCGTCTCCCTATTCATCAAGCTCAGCAGTTCCTAAGTCCCGACCTAGACCCGCCTAGGTCGGTCCTGTAAGCCGGCCTGTCTCTCACCTAGGGGTACCTCAGATGACTAAGATTACTAGTGCACCTTAATTACAAAGATTATATCATACCCATGCTCACTTCACTCAACACTCTGACCCGTATGGTCACATCGGTCCCTCTAATAGCGTTCCTGCAAACAAGTTCTAACCCCGCCTCCAAATTGCATCACATAGTACTCAAGGACTCCCAAGGTCTCCAATGCTCACTTTACTTATAGACAGGAAAATGAGAGTCCCTTCCACTCTCTCAACTCCTCCTTATATACTCTACAACTTCTTACCGTGATAACTTTTACTAAGTTACGTTACCACATGGTAAGTGCGCAATCCAAAATAGTTAAACTTCTAAAGGCTACTAAAATTTAAGAATAGCCCACACATTACTTGTTCTACTTTACTAAAGTAAGAGATTCTCCTACTTTAGCTTTTGTAAAGTGTTAACTTTCCAAACTATCCAATCGGAAGACGACAACAAACTAATACGTCTTTTGAGGAGCATCTCTAGATCTTTGTGCATGACTTTCCATCATGCATCCAATCAGCGATGGTCAACAAAGTTACATACTTTTGAGAAGCATATTTAGAGCTCCGCACTTGTCACATAGTGCCATAGTGAAACCTCTAATAGTTTCCCTAACTTAGTTATAACTATTTCAGCTAGTTATGACTAGTTTTGATCACTCTAGATTTAGATCTTCGAACTAGAGTAACCTATAAGGTAGTCATACCTAATGAAATTTATATAAGCACGCACACAAATAATGGGATACTTGTGGTGTGACAGTCCCAAACATGAGCAAGTCACAAGATGACTTGGGGCTGACTTCCCATAAAGTCCAGGGTCCTAAACGGTGCCTCTAGCACACCTAGCGGTCCAACCGTCCGTGATGTCCGTCTGGGTCTAGGCTCCCGAACGGGTGGTCTAACCCGTCGACTCGTTCCCTAGTCTTGCCCCAGCCCTTACATCGTTCCTAAGTACAGACGTCCAAGTCTGGATCGGAACGTGTCTTGGAACCGGCCCAGTCATCACCTCATGCCCCTAGAGTCCGCCCTCCGAACCCTGGGGTCGGGTGACTCGTCCTGGTCCACCCAGGCATCGAGCCACCCTCATATATACTTCTGGGGATCGGCAGCCGTGCCTCCTCTTTGGTCCCTGAAAATTATACCACAACTCGATTGTGATTCGGCCATAACCTCCAGCTCGGAGGTCAGATCGAGGAGTGTTATATATCACTGGAAAGCTCTTGACGAGACCTTTCCAATGATATCTCACTCGCCTCGAGATCTTATGTGGAGCTCCGTGCACGACCTAAAACGTCCCTGGCGCTCCAACACTTAGTCATTTTTCGGAAACCTGTGGTCCAGACCCAGACTCGAACCTTGTGGTTCGACCAGCGTCCGAACCACGGTCCGTCTGAGTCTCGGATCCACGTCTCAGATCTATGTCTTAGACTCATGTTTCGGTCCGTTCCCAGACTTGCCCCCTTGGATCAGCGTTCGTCTGGGATCGTCTTGGGGTAGGCCCTTAGGTCCTAGCCCAATGTTCCAACCTTGGTTCAGAAAACCACCTAGGGTTCATCTGATCTCGACTTCCCGGTCAAGCCGTTAAGTCCTACTCGCAGCGTTCACAACCTAGCGCAAGTCCACTAGGGTTCTGTTGCTCGTTTCTGCGTCCGATCTTGAGAATGAGGGTCGCGACACTCACCCCCACTTTGGAGGTTGATGCCTTCATCAACAATGATCCTTTAAGTTAACACCAAGTTCAAAATGGGTAGCCAACCCCTTGGCGTCAGAATTGCGTTCTGGTAGCTAACCCGCAATTCACTTCTTGGCTTGAGTCTTAAGTTGTCGCTAGAACACTTTGAAAATTTCAACTAGTCTCGGGAAAAGCCTTACCTTTTTGACTTACCCTAAGCAAAATTAGTTGACAATTTCTAAAGACTCTAACTTGCTAACTATAAGTATTCACACCTACTTACAAGGTCCCCCGAAACTCACTTTCCGGTCGCAATCTGATTTGACTTAGACGCGTGACTAAGTTTACTTTGTAGTTAGAAAACCGTAAAGCAAGATCACCCCAAGCCCCAAGACAAGTATGAAATTTCATACTTGTTTTGCCAACGCTACGGCAAACCTAAGTCTTGACTTCAAGACTTAGTCTTGATTTAGATACTTACCCAAACCAGCTCGCTTCCTTTGAGTGTGCTTCGTTCCTCCTATTGACAACATTCTAGGCATCTGATCAGAACTAGTCATAGCCATGCACTACCAATACACTTAGACAATTTTTCAAGAAACAAAATCTTTATTTCCAAACACAAGTCAAAGCTACAAAGTCCATCGGCCCAAATCGCCTCAAGTTGCTACTCGTATGGTTCGTCGTTTCTTCTCCCCTCGCTGGAAGGAGATGTCCTCATCCTGCTAACGCCCTTGTTGTCCTTGTCGTCGTTTGAAGAGGTCTAATACTTCGCTCGCACGTGCGAGATCTTCCTCTGGTACCCAAGTTGCTTCCTTCAAATGGTAACCACGCCATTTGACCAAGTACTCCATCCGGTTTGATTTACGTCGAGATCGCAAAATGGACTCCACCTCATATTCTGCTTCGCCTTGCACGACATCAGGTTGAGGCCTAAGAACTTGTTTGCGCTCCGGTCGCAAATCATCCTTGAAGTATTTCTTTAATAAAGAAACATGAAAAGTCGGATGCAACTGCCACTCGCGAGGAAGGTCTAAGGTATAGACATCTTCATGCGGATTCTTGACAGTGACAAAAGGTCCCGCGAACTTTGATGAGAACTTCGCCGATATATCCTTCGGAAGTGTGAAGTTTTTCATACTTAACCATACTTCTTCACCCACTTGAAACTTCACTTGCCGCCGATGCTTGTTTACCTGCTTCGTGTATCGTTGCTGCGCCTTCTCGATGTTCTTCTTTACTTGCTCCTTGCACCAACTCTTCAGCTGATGTTTGCCGTGTTCTTGGTCGTGCCGATGTAGAACTCCCTGCAAGAGTCAAGTCAAGAGGCCCTTCTGGCTCACGTCCGTAAGCCAGCAAGAAAGACGATTCGCCGGTTGCCGAATACTTCGTGGAATTGTAGCAGTACTCCGCAAGACTGAGCCACTCCACTCAATCACTTTGGTCCGCGCTCACATAATTCCTCAAGTATTGATTGAGAACCGAGTTAACTCGTTCCGTTTGCCCATTTGTTTCCGGATGAAAGGCGGTACTAAATTTTAACTTAGTCCTCAGTTTTTGAAACAAGTGTTTCCAAAAGACACTTCTGAACTTAGAGTCTCTATCTGAAATAATACTCCGGGGTAATCCATGTGAACGCCATCAACGCCAGTATCTAGGAACAACCGAGAAGTCGTGAACGCTGTTGCAGTGTCCAAAGTCAGAGCGAACTTCGCTAGTTTTCTAAATCGATCAACTATCACAAATATCGCATTGTATTCATTCGAGTCAGGCAGAGAGGTAATGAAGTCCATGCTAATGCTTTCCCAAGGTTTGGCTGGAATTGGCAGAGGATGAAGCAACCCTTGTTTCTTCTCATAAGAAACGCGGTTCGCTTGACAGGTTACACATGTTTTCACAAAGTGGGCAACGTTATCTTTCATGTGGGGCCAATAAAACTTTTAGCTATCACTGCTAATGTGGACTTTTCTCCTTGATGGCCTGATAAGGGCGCATCGTGAGATTCTTTTAACAACTTGGTCCTAACAACTTTGTAGGTCGCAAACTTTACACGGCTAACTTGCAAACACAATCACACGTTAGCGTCCATGCACCACTTATCTTATCTCAGTTTGGTCCGGACCGTCTCTCTATTCATCAAGCTCAGCAGTTCCTAAGTCCCGACCTAGACCCGCCTAGGTCGGTCCCAAACATGAGCAAGTCACAAGATGACTTGGGGCGGACTTCCCATAAAGTCTAGGGTCCTAAACGGTCCCTCTAGCACACCTAGCGACTCAACCGTCCGTGATGTCCGTCTGGGTCTAGGCTCCAGAACGGTGGTCTAACCCGCCGACTCGTTCCCTAGTCTTGCTCCAGCCCTTACATCATTCCTAAGTCCAGACGTCTAAGTCTGGATCGGAACGTGCCTTGGAACCGATCCAGCCATCACCTCATGCCCTTAGAGTCCGCCCGCCGAACCTTGGGGTCGGATGACTCGTCCTGGTCCACCCAGGCATCGAGCCCCCCTCATATATACTTCTGAGGATCGGCGGCCCCGTCCTCCTCTTTGGTCCCTGAAAATTATACCACAACCCGATTGTGGTTCGGCCATAACTTCTAGCTCGAAGGTCAGATCGAGGAGTGTTATATATCACTGGAAAGCTCTCGACGAGACCTTTTCAATGATACCTATTCGCTTCGAGATCTTATGTTTAGCTCCGTCCACGACCAAAAACGTCCCTCGAGCTCCAACACTTGTGGTTCGACCAGCGTCCGAACCACGGTCCATCTGCGTCTCGGACCCACGTCTCGATCTCACGTCTCAGACTCATGTTTCGGTCCGTTCCCAGACTTGCCCCCTTAGGTCCTAGCCCAATGTTCCAACCTTGGTTCAGAGAACCACCTAGGGTTCATCTGATATCGACTTCCTGGCCAAACCGTTAAGTTCTACTCGCAGCGTTCGCAACCTAGCGCAAGTCCACTAGGGTTCCGTTGTTCATGTCTGCGCTCGATCTTGAGAATGAGGGTCGCGACACCTGCGAGCCAATTTCACTCAAAACTCCCAAACCGTCCGATGAAACTTCGCATCGTCTTCAATTTCCTGAAGAACTCATTGTTCTGATCCCGTTGGATCCAAGGACAACAAGTTTGGACTCCGGAACGGTCCGAACGGTCCAACTCTCCTTCACAAGTAATTGAAAACTCCAAATCTGTTTCCTGCATCTCAATTTCTCTCAGAACACAACACCTGATCCGTCTCTTCTCAAACCGTCTTAACATGTGCGTAGCCTGCACACATCTGAACCCGATGACACCTCGCGCGCGTGTATTGGACTTCCCAATTCTCCAAAACGTCCACCGACAGGTCGTAAGAATAAGCAAGTCCCTTAAGCAGCCCCCTTGCGTAAGTCTCTGTACGTACAAAGTTCTCTCGATAATAATGAAGCAGACCCCTTGCATCTTTGATATAGCGCTTGAAGCCTCAAATACCCAGTCAGCAAGTAAACTAGGGCTTAGCTTGATTTTACCTTCTTTCGAGTCGCATAACTTCTTCACTAGATGTCCAAACAAAGTAAACAAGATGCCCATGGAAAGCTGACAATGAGCTCTACCCATCTATGTGATGAAAGTGAAGATTCGAAGTTGCCCCAAAAGCCCGTAAGCTGGGGCCTAGCTTGTTTTCTCCATCTTTCGAGTCTTGTAACTTCTCCACTAGGCGTCCAAACGAAGTAGACGAAGTGCCTATGGAAAGCTGACAAGGAGCTCTATCCACTGATGCGATAAAAGCGAAGATCCGAAGTTGCGCCAAAAACCTATAAGTTGGAGCCTAGCTTGTTTTCTCCATCTTTCGAGTCTTGTAACTTCTCCACTAGGCATCCGAATGAAGTAGACGAAGTGCCTATGGAAAGCTGACAAGGAGCTCTATCCATCTGTGCGATGAAAATGGAGATCCGAAATGATACCAAAAACTTGTAAGCTAAGGCCTAGCTTGTCTTTCTCATGAGTGTCTCTGGAATGACAAGCATCGAAGTCTAAATTTCAGATAGGAGCCGGTCCACGACACGACATCCACCCCCTCTGAACCTGTGCATCCTCCGATATGCACCAGAGATACCAACCAAGGAGTGGCCGGCTTATCGTCCTACTTCTCATCGTAGCCAACCTCACCTTCAAGGTCTTCTGCATAATCCTCATCCTCAAATTGAAACTCCGTCAAGATATCTGCTAGATCGACCTCCTCATCTCTCTTTTTGAAAATCTTGACACGTTATCGTGTCAGATATTGCGTGAAGGATGTCCAGGAAAACGCGAGGTTCCTGACTATGGAGATGTTGTGTGTCAAACAGAGACAAGATCGAGAAGAACAACCACGAAAACGAACGCGTAATATATACCAACTCCAAAAGTATGTACACTGCCGGTTCTTTCTCTTAAGAGCACGAAACTGATGAACAGACCAGAGCGGTCTGTAACCTACTTCAAAGTCCTAAAACAAACCCCTGAATCACAACCCTAACCCAAAACCGCCGAAGCGTAGCTCAAAGCAAGAGAAACTTCTCTTTGCTAACAAACAGAGCCACAACAATATCACGCGATCCAAACCCAAGTCCAAACCACATCCACGCACTAGCTCTTGGCTAGAGCTAGCTACCACAAGCCGTACACAACCAATTAAGTCCTTAACGAACTCAAAAGGACGAAATCCGTAACGAAAGAACCGAAAAAGACCTATCTGAGAACTTTCTCCTTTCGCCAAACGATCTTCTAATGTTGATAGGGTCTCCTTCCTTGACTCCTTTGGCTCAAGAAACCTTCAGATCCGACTCCCGGTAGTCGAGATATCGACGATTTTCGGTCGCAGGTGACCGAACTTTCAAAAACTCCTCCTTGTGGCTTAAAACCGCACACCACGCTATCGTGTTGTGGATTGGCTAGGGTATGAAACCACCACATATCCTTCGTACGTGTTTGGTGTTGAGGAGCCACTGGGACCTTATCGTGTCAAAAGATAAAGCTCCACGTGGACGATCCGTGTACTCTTCGCCGAGTGGAGATAAGAGTAGTACTCTTGTCGTCACATGAGAGATTGATGTATAAGAAGAGAGGTGCGCGGAGCTTGAGATATGGAGTGTAGAGTATCCAAGTCTAGTGGAGTGTGATCAGTATCATCGGATGAAGTAAGCGGCAGTGCGAGTGGTAGGCATGAACGGAGAACCCTTTCGTGCTCCTGATCTTCAACTTGCGCATCCATTCGTCATTAAGATCCATTGTCTGCCGCGAGATCATTTTCGAGTATTTATGGTAGCTCATTGGGGAGAGTCGTTTATGGCTGCGGTGATGGCTACTCCGGATCCTATCGTTCTTCCCATTGTCACTTACGACGCTGTTTGGGATCTTACTGTCTACATCTTGCTCTGATGTGGTATGGATCCTGCGTTGGATCTGAACTTCCCAGTGAGAGTTCCGTTCAACACTTGGGTCGAAATACGAGGTTACAGTCGTCCAAAGGTGGCGCATCGTGAGTTTGTCGTGAGGAACTTCGGTGAGGATTATTACAACCAGATAATAGCTTCATCTGTTCCTTTTGTAGTTCTGTTTATTGTCAACCGTTTTAGAGTCGGGATTCTGACTCTCTATTGAGCGTAGTTTGTACATCGTGTTTACGTGCTTCGTGGCCGACGGCATCGTCAACGGCACGTGTTTGGAGTTTGTTCAATATAAACTTTGAGACCTAAATGATACTCTTGGATAAAAATTCGTTCTTTGTGTGTTTGTCATGTGAGTGAAGACAAAACCCTTTTTGTCAACTTGTTTCTCATTGGTCGAAAGTTTGACCAATCATCTTCTACCAAGTTCCTTTCACGTTTTCGAGGGTAGAGACACTTCCCGTGGTCCATTCGCGGAGTGTGAGATATGGTTGGAAAGCTTGGGAGACGAGGATGCTCGTAGACTCAATGGTTGCTGCATTTGAAGCGCGGTTAAGAAAGTTACGATCAATTGAAGCTGAGGGGGTCAAATTCGTGACCAATTTCATTTCCGTGAAGTCTTTCTCACTTTCTGGGAGTTCTGTGAGGTTGCTGGAGATGAATTGACTGTTGCTGGAAAGCTCTTGAGATGGGCTTGCCGATGGACTCCGAGATCGATCGATTCCAAGCCGGAGTGAAAACGTTATGGCCAGCTGAAGTTGGATGTCTCAAATCGGAGGTTATGATAGTAGGTGACTGTAAACATGAGACATTGAGAGAGATATGGAGAGTTTGAGGTCGAATTTCGCTATGAAACCTTCCAGGGTCTGAGAAGGTACAGTCAGCTACCTACCTGTGGAATTTCAGATCATTTGGATTATTGGGTTGAAGGGAAACGTTGTTTTTGTGCACAAGGGTCTGCATATCGTCTTGTGTCGTTGACGAAAAGGGCTTGGATCATTCCGAGAGTTTGGTTGAGGATCTGCTGGTGAAATTTTAGAGAGTGGTAGTGATGGTGACACATTAGCTTCTTGAGAAGTTTGAGCTGTTTTGATCGAGCGGTTTGTGAGGAATCGAACAGCAAAGTTCTGTCGAAATAGTATCATGTTATAAAAACAGCGATAAGGGCTTGATTGTTCCGAGAGTTTGGTTGAAGATCTGCTGGTGAAATTTTACAGAGTGGTAGTGATGGTGACACATTATCTTCCTGAGAAGTTTGAGCTGTTTTAATCGAGTGGTTTGTGAGGATTCGAACAGCAAAGTTATGTTAAAATAGTATCGTGTTATAGAAACAGCGAACTTTGGAAGGACATAGATGCCAACTCAGAGATGATCTCTCTGCATGTAATATCTTAATAGAGAGATTATTCTACAGGCTATCTGCTGGCCTTGGTTTCATCTCATTCTAAGCTGTGGTTGAGGAGTGACAGCGAGGTAAAGTTGAGAGGTTCTTGCTCCGAAAGACGCAAGAGTTAAGATTCTTTGAAGAACAGATCGACCTGGAGGTTTTGCCAGTGCTTCAGAGCACTTGATCATGGGTATGGAGAGTTGTTGACTGTATTTCTTGTGTTTGGATCCTCTCCATACCCGCATGCCTGTTTGTACGCCCAGTTGGTTTTGATTGGATTTGTGTGCAGGCGTTGCGCTTAGGTTTCTTTTCTATTAGGAGTGCTGGTATTTCTCTTGTGGTGAGGCTGGAGTGATGACCAGCAGACCCAAGAGTGCTTGCGGTGATGGCAGGAACAGGTTGCTCGTGCTTGTTACCCCGATTCTATTCCTAGTCGAGTAAGAGAGAGATCTGCCGAGAGGACGTGAGGATATCGTAGCGAGAAAGGTTCAAAGTGCACTTGGAGATCAGAGAGAGGGTTGGGTGGTCACTGGTTCTGAGTCACGGAGTGCGACACGTACTCTCTACAGCTAGATACCCGGTGTATTCCCAGATAAGAAAGCACGTCACACGACAGTTGGTGAACTCGACGTGAAACTTCTGGGGTGGAGAGTTAGTGAAGTTCTTCTCAGAACTTTACCATGGCCGAGAGACAAGGAGTTGAAAACCCTTCGGGCACGATTCCGCTGCAGCTTGATCCTGCTATAGGGCAAATGTTCCAAGCATTTGCTCTGTACATGGATCAACAACAAGCTGTTCAGCGGAAGGAGGCGATGACTACCAAGGCTTTGCATTCGGTGGTGAGGACATTGGATCAGTTTGAAGGGAGAAACATCTCCAAGTACCTGAAGTTTTATTCTCGAGAGATGGAGCTGAGTAAGGTACCAGAGAGGGAGATGGTACGGACGTTTGAGCTCGCTGTTGTTCCGGAGTTACGGGAACATGTGAAGGGGCTCATTCAAGCTCATGGGACTAACTGGGAGGAGTTTTCTCTTCAGTTGAAAGAGGAATACTCTTTGGACGATGCACATCGAGTGACTAAGAAGTCATTCATGGAGTGGGTGAACAAACCCAACAAGGAACTAGTTGCTACCGAACTACTTCGGGAGTTTGAGAGACAGTTTCTTCAACTATCTCGGATGGAGAAGCTCACACTTGAGAATGACAAAGTGGAGCTATTTTTACAGTCAGCCAACAGCGAGCTACAAAGGGAGTTAGAGTTGCTGTTGGAAGATCGGACGAAAGACAATGGTCTTACATCTGATTGGAAGAACGTTAGCGAAGCAGTGGGAGTACTTGCGAAGCGAGAATATCGAAGAGGGAAGGTGGTTGTGACTCAAGCACCAAGACCACCGCCTATTGTGATACCACGAAGGCAACCAACAGTGCAGACTGCTCCTCTACCTACTATTTCACTTCCTACTATTCCTATCACTACGATTGTACCACAGCGGAATCAAGCAATGGAAGATTTGGAGAAGAAGATGAGAGACTTACAGATCAAGTTGACAAGGTTGGAGGAGAAGGATGGGGCACCTGAAGGGAGACCTGCACCAAAACAAGGATATGTTCAGAGGTGTATTTGGTGTGACAACACCGACCATCAACGGAAGGAATGCGGGAGTTTCACTGATGCCTTGCAGCAAGGTATAATTTTCTGGAAGGAAGGAAAGATCGCCTTGAGAGACAACGGAGAGACTCTGAGGACCAACTTCGGTAGAGGAGGGATGAAGAAAGTTTTGGAGGATCATCTAACAATGCATGATGTGGCATCGGTAGAAGTTTCTACCTATGGAGTCGAGGTGATTAGCAAAAAGGAGAGTGCCTTTTTGAAACATGAGGATACCACTGATATGTGGAGTCACGCTGTGAGCACGACCAGAAAGGGGAAAATGGCAAGGGAGGAGTTGCTCAGAACAGCCACAGCAATCAGGAGTGCTACTGGATGGGATGATCCCGTAGATGCTATGTCCGTTCATGCCTACGTAGCCAAGGCTCAACATGAAGCTATCATGGAAGAGAAGCGTAGGAGAGACGAGGCTGGTCCAAGTGAGGAGAGAGCGGCTCCCAAGAGATAACTAAGAGGAGATAGACTCCGACAGGAGACTACACCTCTACGAGAAGAAGCTATGGATGACGTCTTACCTTCTGGGAGTGCAGAGAAGGGTAAGGGTAGGGAGAAGGGCAAAGCTCCCATGTATAAGCTGCAATCAGACATTGAAGCAGCAACCAACATGAAAGAGGTGTTGCAGGAGAAGGTGCTCAATACAAAGATTGAGTTTACCTTGCGAGAGATCCTCGGGATTGCGAAGAAGGAGTTTCATGATGTCATCATTGACATTATCAAGTGGAAGAGACAATTGACGGGAGAGACCGCAGTGTCCAGTGCTCTAGACACAGTGATTACAGAGGAAGAGGAGCGAGAGTTGGTTCATTCTTACAACACTCGTAAAGTTCGGTTTGATGTGGATAAGGAAGAGGACGATAAGATCTCTAGTCATTACACTAGAGGGCACTGGACAAGAGCCACTACTGAAACCTTAGTGAATGTAGGAGAGATGAAAGATCCGGTGGTTGCTCTCATCGATCATGGATCTGAGATCAATATTGTCTCTAAGGACATCTACAAGCAAGGTGGATGGCCTGTTGATATAGATCATGGTTGGATGATCCGAGCAGCAAACAACACACGAAGAGAACTCTATGGTGCTTGTCCGGATGTGAAGGTGAAGATAGAGAATGTGGTACTTGAACAAAACTTCTTTGTTCAAGATACTACTTCCTATCCGGTTATTCTTGGTCAACCGTTCATTACAGCTGTAAGGATGGAGACTAAGGTGTTGGATGACGGTTCTGCTTATGCTCGGATCAGGAGTCAGGATGGCAAAACAACGGTACAGTTCTTGACTGTGTCTGCTAATCATGAGCGTAACTGAGATTACTTGCGGAGCGTGTCTCTACCCAAAGTCACTGAAGAATTTAAGGATTTTTCCAGAGGGCCACTATAGAGCGAGAGTATAGTGGTACCGATACACAAGAGAAGGTACTCTCGTTGGAGAAGGATAGTGCCTTTTGTACAGGAGTGGTGAGATATTCGGAGAGTGGATTTGCTGTGTATACACAGCTTGCTGATCTTCAGAAATGGGAGAAGAAAGCTGTGCAAAGAACCCAAAAAGATCTAAAAAGAGTTGGTGTGCTTAGTGAGGAGGATAAGATAGAGGGCGTTTACATGGAGATGGATTTGGATGATCCTTTGGAAGAACTTCGTAAGGCTGAACAAGGGAATGAAAACCAAGTTGTCTACATACGTTCTATGGAGCTTTACTCGGCTATAGAGTCATTCCAGATACCTGAAGTCAGAGTTGAGACCAGGTATAAAACGGTGGATAAAAAGGTGAAGTCGGTAGCACAACCGCTACCTAGCGACTCTGACCAACGAGTTCAACAAGCCTCAAAGGAGAAGAGCTTACGGTATCTTGATCAGATAGGTCACAAGTTTACAGAAGCTACGCTTAAGGAGTTGAAGGTTGGTTCTACAGATTTTCTTCTACCTGCTGAGGAGAAGGAGTTCAAGGAGATGTTAAGTAGGCACGGTGTCGGAGTGTGATCCGTCTACCTAGGAAAGCGCCGGGCTTCTGGCTGTGGTTGTTTACTCAAGAGGTTGGCTTTCAGGTCAGAACAGGAGCTATAAACACTCACACAGGAGTGTAGGATCCTCTGATATGCTCAAAAAGCGAAATTTAGGTCTCACTGGTAGTAATAGGCTTAAGCGGTGAACTTTGACACTCAAAGAGAGGAAAACTATGAAGGTTTAGACCTCTAAACTTCCCCTACATGCAAATGAGGTACTACTGAACTCACAGACGAAGTTTCAACCTGAGATCAAATTCTGACACGGAGATATGAACAGAAAAGTTCTGAATAAGAGAATTATGGCAATTTCTGGTACCTAGACAGCTATTCAGACATAGAACAGAGAATTGGCTCGATGAATTTCAAATCTTCTCACAGTATTTGAAGTCTACAGGATGCTGAACATCCCTGTGAAGTTGGGACTCCTGAATGTTTGTAGAACTCCAGATCTCCTTCTCTAAAGTCGCTGCTCTAGATTAAGAGCTTTTCAGACCCCCTCTGCTTCAGCGGCCGCCCTGAATTACTCAGTTACTCAAATGATTCGAAACTTTTTGGACAGTCGTAGCCCTCCTGACAGTGAACGCAACCACGAAGTTTTGAAGTGATTTCCTCAATTCTGCTGCAATTGGTACCGAAAACTCCAAAATCAACAAAAGTGACGCAATTTTGGCACAATCCGAACTTCAATTGGGCATAACTCCTTGTTTATTGATCCAAATCGAGCAAAAATTTCACTGACAGTGCTTGGCACGACGAGCTCTCTCTTCCTGTGTTCTCAGATTTCGAAGATACCTCACCAATTGCTCGAACTCTCCTCTAGAGCTCTGTTTCTAAACTTAGAGTTTTACAAAAAACAAAAATGGACCAATGGGAGTTCATAGCTCCACTTGACTGTCCTTTTGTGCCTTAAACTACCTGGTAACTTATCTACACTCATAGGCTACCACGTCAAGCCCCCTAGAGTGCCAGCGTAAAACTTAAACTACCTAAAACAACAAGTAGCCCCGAAAATTAACTTAAATTAGCTAGAAAGCGTGCATGGGCGACAAGTAAGTACAACCCATGAGCTCAAACCCCTATCAGCATGGAAACCCTAAGTTATGTACATTGAACCTTATAGACAAGTAAGAAGTCACTTGCACAAGCGCACAAATGCTTGAACAAGATAACTAATATACTATCAGCCTACTAGGACTCAAAATAGTGTTAACACCGTATGCAAAGGTGTCAAACATATACATAAACGACTAGAAGTAATATAAGCTAACTTCTAGAACTACTAAACTCAAGCGTCGGAGTAGAAATATAACATGTAGCCGCCAAATGGCGTGACAACGGGAAAACATTTGCTTTTGAGCCTTCAGATATTGGGTGTGTAGATCCAAGCGTTGTAGCACCGATGATCATATTTACGCCTTGGGACTTGAGACCAATTCCCGTACCTAGGGCACATCTGCCTAAGCTTATGGAGCTTCTAAAGGAGAAGATGCGGATGAGAATCCTTGAGCCATCATTTGCATCGTATTCCAGCCGCTGGTTTACAGTGCCGAAGAAGAGCGGAGCGCTACGGTTCATTCAAGATATGCAACCGGTGAATCAGGTGACCATCAGAAATACGGGGATCGGACCTATCGTGGGGGAGTTTGCTGAAGCATTCGCTGGTAGAGCCATTTACTCGATAGGAGACCTCTACTCTGGATACGATCAGTTTCAGCTTGCTGAAAAGAGTAGAGATGTCACTACTATGAGGACACCGTTGGGTTTGGTGAGGATGTGCACATTGCCGCAGGGGGCAACAAATTCTGTTGCACACATGATGAACGGGATGAACAAAGTTCTTCGAGACTTCATCCCGGAGAAGACCATGCCTTTCTTAGATGACATTCCAATCAAAGGATGTGTAGAGGGGCAGAAGGATGAGAGAGTCGATCAGAGGGGGTGTCGAAAATTTGTGACTGATCATATTCTAGATTGTGATCAGATTTTATCACGGCTCGGGGAGGTTCACTTGACACTATCTGGTGCTAAGTCTTCGTTTGGAGTTCGAGAGGTTGTGATTGTGGGGCACTTATGCGGATGGTTTGGTCGCAAACCTGATCCTAACAAGGTGGATGCCATACAGCGGATGAAAGACACATGTAGCTCAACAACAGAGGTGCGAATGTTCTTAGGAGCTTGCGTGTTTTATCATGTGTGGATTCCTCATTTTGCTCATGTATCAGATCCACTCTATGGTCTGTTACGAAAGAGCACGAAGTTCAGATGGGAGGAGAGGCATATCGAAGCGGTGCAGAAGCTGAAGCAGTTGTTGTCTTCTCCACCTGTGCTACGAAGGGTGAGTTATGAAGATGGCAAACACGTGATAATCACGGTTGATACAAGTCCGATAGCCATTGGGTGGGCAGTGGGACAAGATGATGAGGATGGAAATCGGTTTGCAATCAGATTTGGAGCCAAAGTGTTGAGTGAGCGACAGCGAAACTACCCACAAGTAAAGCGAGAGCTATGGGGGGTAGTTACTGCGATGAAAGTTGAGAAGGACTATTTGATTAGAGCACCGGTGATAGTGGAGACGGATTGTTTGCCACTGTTAGGGATGATTACGAATTGTAACACCCCTGATATCGCTATGTTGCGATGGATTGCCTATATCAAGTCGTTGAATCCAGAATTTAGACACATAGCGGGAAAAGATAACCCGATAGCAGATATGTTGTCTAGGGCCAGATATGAGGATGAAGAGGATTTGACAGAAGACACAGAGGATATAGGCACGACCGTCTTTTGTAGAGCTCAGAAGGGAATGAAGGAGCATCAAAACTCATTCATGGAGGAGCTATACGAAGTAGAATGGTTAGACATTGGGCGTTATCTTGGTTCGCTGACCAAGCAACCAGAATTGAATGATGCTCAGTTCAAACAGATCAGGAAGGAGGCTTACAACTACATACAACAAGGAGGCTATCTGTGGAAGCACGCCAAGCGGAGTGGCGAGATGCCGCAACGGGTTGTGTGTAAGCAAGAGATGCAAACCCAGCTCATTCAAGAATTCCATGAGAGCTTATGGGCTGGACATCGGGGTATTTATGCCACTTTTACCAAACTCAAAGAGAGATATTGGTGGCGTAACATGTACAGAGATGTAGTGCGATTTGTGGAGACGTGTGTAACTTGCCAGATGCACTCTGACATCCGACATCGAGATGAGCTTCATCCTACGTATCCACTTGCAATGCATAGTGGATACGTAGGATGAGATACGTAGGATGAAGCTCATATCCCAACCGGCATCGTAACCGTATCTGGTTACGATGCCGGTTGGGATATGACAGATGAGATACTTGGTTTTGGCACGGGAGGATCTATCGAACCAAGTCGAAGGACGCTGTCGCGCTACTTCGCGGCTACATGTTATATTTCTACTCCGACGCTTGAGTTTAGTAGTTCTAGAAGTTAGCTTATATTACTTCGAGTCGTTTATGTATATGTTTGACACCTTTGCATACGGTGTTAACACTATTTTGAGTCTTAGTAGGTTGATTACCATGTTGATAGGGCTTAAGCTCATGGGTTGTATTTGCGTGTCGCCCATGCACGCTTTCTAGCTGATTTAAGTTATTTTTCGGGGCTGCGTGTCGTTTTAAGTAATTTAAGTTTTACGCTGGCACTCTAGGGGGCTTGACGTGGTAGCCTATGAGTAAAACTAAGTTGCCACGTGGTTTAGGGTACTAAAGGACAACCAAGTGGAGCTATGAACTCCCATTGGTCTGTTTTTGTCTTTAGTTTAACTCTAAATTTAGAAATCGAGCTCTAAAGGAGAGTTCGAGCATTTGGTGAGGGATCTTCGAAATCTGAGAACACAGGAAGAGAGAGCTCGTCGTGCCAAGCACTGTCAGTGAAATTTTTGCTCGATTTGGATCAATAAACAAGGAGTTATGCCCAATTGAAGTTCGGATTGTGCCAAAACTACGTCACTTTTGTTGATTTTGGGGTTTTCGGTGCCAATTGCAGCAGAATTGAGGAAATCACTTCAAAACTTCGTGGTTGCGTTCACTGTCAGGAGGGCTATGACTGTCCAAAAAGCTTCGTATCATTTGAGTAATTGAGTAATTCAGGGCGGCCGCTGAAGCAGAGGGGGTCTGAAAAGCTCTTAATCTAGAGCAGCGACTTTAGAGAAGGAGATCTGGAGTTCTACAAACATTCAGGAGTCCCAACTTCACAGGGATGTTCAGCATCCTGTAGACTTCAAATACTGTGAGAAGATTTGAAATTCATCGAGCCAATTCTCTGTTCTATGTCTGAATAGCTGTCTAGGTACCAGAAATTGCCATAATTCTCTTATTCAGAACTTTTCTGTTCATATCTCCGTGTCAGAATTTGATCTCAGGTTGAAACTTCGTCTGTGAGTTCAGTAGTACCTCATTTGCATGTAGGGGAAGTTTAGAGGTCTAAACCTTCATAGTTTTCCTCTCTTTGAGTGTCAAAGTTCACCGCTTAAGCCTATTACTACCAGTGAGACCTAAATTTCGCTTTTTGAGCATATCAGAGGATCCTACACTCCTGTGTGAGTGTTTATAGCTCCTGTTGTGACCTGAAAGCCAACCTCTTGAGTAAACAACCACAGCCAGAAGCCCGGCGCTTTCCTAGGTAGACGGATCACACTCCGACATACTCTCTTTTGGTGAACTCGACGTGAAACACCTAGGGTGGGAGTTTTCTTGAGAGTGTTACAGGATCAGATATCATCGCCAACCAAGGATCATCAAGTGGAGGTGCTGCAGCTGCTCAGCAACCTATTCAGTTTGATGCTGCTACGATGAAGATGTTCCAAGCTTTTTCCATGTTTATGCAGCAGCAGCAGAGCACAGAGAGGAAGGAGGTATTAGCAACCAAGGCGTTGCAATCTGTGGTGCATCAGATGGACCAGTTCAAGGGGACAGATATTTCCAAGTATGTGCGATACTATGCTAGGGAGATGGAGGTGAACAAGGTACCTGAGAAGGAGATGGTGGAGAACTTTGAACTTGCTGTTGTCCCTGAGATTCGTGGGCGTGTGAAGGAGCTCAAGCAGCAGCAAGGACAGAGTTGGGAGAGCTTTATGCGCGCTTTGAAGGAGGAGTACTACACTGAAGATTCAGAGAGGGTGACCAAGAGAACATTCTTGGAGTGGGTGGTGAAACCTAACAAAGGTTTGTCTGTAAATGAGTTGTTAAGGGAGTTTGATCGTCAATATGCTCAGCTTTCTAGGACAGAGAAACTTACACTAGAGGTTGAGAAGACCGAGCTTTTCCTACAAGCAGCGGACGTGACTATTCAGGAGAAGCTTGAGCTGTTGCTGGAAGACAAGAGTGAGGAGAGAGGATTGAAGACTGACTGGAAGGAGGTTGAAGAGGCTGTCTCTTTGCTTACCAAGAGACAGAGAAGAAGGGACAAGGTGGTGGTAAGTGAAGCAGCACCTCTGATAATTCCTGTCAAGCAGTTGCCTACTAAACCCGCTTTGGTAATTGCTAGAGAGGAAGACTCACCGCTTGATGAGTTGATTAAGGGTATGAAAGAGCTTAAGCTTAAGCTCACTAGGTTAGAAGAGAAGGAGCAGAATGTACAGCCTGCTATGCAGAGACCTCAGATGAGAGAAGGCTTTGTTCATCGTTGTATATGGTGTGATAGCCTAGACCATGTAAGGAGAGATTGTGGGGAGTTTTCAGATGCATTGAGGAAGGATCTGATCTTCTTCAAAGATGGTAAGATCCATTTGAGAGAGACTGGGATGATGTTGGGAACCAACTTTGGCAAGGGTGGTATGAAGAGACTTGTGAATGAGATATCAGCATCACATGCTGTTTCTCTTGTGAATGCTGCTACCTGTGGAGTGAAAGTGGAGATGGAGAGAGAGAAAGGGACTACTGGGTTGTGGTCAGATGTAGTGCGGTCCGTAGCTAGAACAGAGCTAGACAAGGATGTGCTACGAAGGGTTGGCAACTCAATTAGAGAAACTACAGGATGGAATGACCCTGTGGATACTATGTCAGTGCATGCTTATGTTGCAAGAAGTCAGCATGAAGCTGTACTAGAAGAAAAACGCAGGAGGGAGGATGCAGGTGAGGCTTCTACAACCAAACGACCTGCTACAAGGAGTGAAAGGGCTAGACCAGAGGCAAGGCAGGAGACAACACCTACTCGGGAAGAGACTATGGAGGATCTACCACCTACAACACCAAAGGAGAAGGAGAGAAGCAAGGAGAAGGGTAAGATGCCTGCATACAAACTTCAGTCTGATATTGAGATTGCTACAGACCTGAAGCAGGTGTTAGAGAATCCTATCTTGAATGGGAAGGTTGAGTTTACCTTGGGTGAGATTCTTGGGATAGCAAAGCGTGAGTTCCATGAGGTTATCATAGATATCATCAAGAGGAAACGTCAGATTTTGGGTGAAGCAGCTACGCTTAACGCTCTAGGGACCAAACTGTCGGAGGATGAGGAGGATGAGATTGCTGGTTACTGCTCTCAAGTATCAGAGGGGAGATCCTATCAGCATGTGAGGTTTGAAGATGAGGTGGAAGCATCGCAGAAGAGCCATTACTCTCACAACCATTGGGCAAGAGCAACCATAGAGACCTTAGTGAAGCTGGGAGATCTAGAAGAACCTGTGGTGGCGTTGATTGATCATGGCTCAGAGATTAATCTGATGTCTAAGGAGCTGTACAAGCGTGGAAGATGACCCATAGACACCGACCATGGATGGCTTATCCGCGCTGCCAACAACCAGAGGGGAGAACTCTATGGTGCTTGCCTCAACATCAAGGTAACTGTGGGTGACATCAGTGATGTTCAGAATTTCTTTGTGCAAGACATGTCAACCTATCCTATCATTCTAGGACAGCCTTACATTACTGCTGTTAGAATGGAGACACGAGTTATGGATGATGGTTCAGCCTATGCTAGGATACGTAGTAGAGACGGCAAAAGAGCTGTTCAGTTTTTGACCGTTGCTGCAGAACATGAGAGGAATCGTGATAGCTTGAGAGACCGTCCACTACCTAAGATTACTCAGGAGTTTAGAGAGTCTAGGGATTTTGGCAGAGTACCATTGAAGAGCGAGACTTCAACGGTACAATAGAGATAGGATTCTCGCCTGATCCAGTAGAGCAAGAAGCTTTATCCACTAGCTTCTTAGGACTGACATCATGTGGATCAGTGTGTTATAAGAAGATTGAGAATCTGAAGAGGTTTGAGAGACAACATGTGAAGTATGTACAGCAGTCTTTGAGAGATAGTGGAGAGTTAGCAGGAGATGAATACATATCTGGAGTGTTTGAAGAGCAGTATTTGGTAGATACTATAGGGGAGCTGAAATCTATATTAGAAAGCTCTACAGATGATGTAGATAGAGTGGTGAGAGTGAGCTCCAAGGAGCTTTATGATGTAATTGATAAGTTTATAGATCGACAAGAAGTGTATGTGGAGACCAAGTACAAGTCAGTGGCAAAGAAAGTCAAACCAGTGGCTTTGCCTTTGCCACTCGATTACAATCAGAAGATGGAGCAAGCTGCACGAGAACCCACGCTCAGAGGACCGAGAAGAATTGGGCACCAGTTCACAGAAACAACACTGAAGGAGCTGAAGATTGGAGGTGATGGATTTCTTACCGAGCAAGAGAAGAAGAGCTTCAGGGAGATGCTATCTAGGCATGGTAAGGCGTTTGCGTTTGAGTCACATGAAGTAGGATGTGTAGATCCAAGTGTAGTTGCACCTATGGTAATCTTTACTATACCGCATGTGCCTTGGAATCTACGTCCTATCCCTGTACTGTAACGACCTATGTTACACATAGGAAGTTTATCTATTAGTAAGGTGTTTAGTTCTAACTAAGTGTTGAGAATGTTTATTTGCTGCCAAAGTACTTTTAGGAGATATCAAGTTAGTCATGACTAGCTAAAAGTTAGTTATGGTTAAACTTAGCTGTACTTTTGGCAGAATTCAGATATTTGCTAAAGAGTGAGCACTACTATCTTGTCATCTTGTCTAAAAGGTAGAAAGGGGGTGGAAAGTATCCCTTATCTCCTTTTTGACTTGATATTAGTGGTTGGATTAAAGTTGTGGACTTTGTGGGCATTAAAAACAAGAAGAGATTCCACATGTTTCCTTTTTAGTGGGTCCTAGTGTAGAGGGGGGGTGGAAATTCGAGATTCCTTGAGAATATTCCAGAATCCTTCTAGAAGTTGTTGACTTTGAAGGAATAAGCTCATGTGAAAAGGTAAAAAGCCCATGTGATCAATGCTTTTACCTTAAGTAATATCTTAGTAAAACCCGGTAAAAGTAGTTACGGCTGAGTTACCGGAGGGTACCAAAGTAAAAACCTAGAATGTATAAATAGAGGAGTAGAGAAGAGCTCCTCATCCTTGTTTTCACATCGTCGTAATGACAACTTGAGTAATATAGAGAGTGTGGGATATTTTTAGCATGTGAGAACTTGAGAGACGTCGTTAGAATGGAGGATTTTAGTGGATGAGATTATGGAGATTTTAGTTGATAAGTTTGTGGGTGTATGAATGAGAGTGAACTTAGCATTTTTCCCTTCAAGATTCATGGTGTGCTTCCATCAAAGCCATCAGAGGTGACCCCTGAGTGAGAGACAGGCCCGACAGTTGCAGATTCGTGGATGACGATCGTGGAGGTTGAGAGATCGGGGGGGTAGTTGATCGTTAGGACCGCGGAGGGTTTACATTTTTGGTTCCGTTGCCGGGACCTCACTTGAAGGGATCGTTGAACGATGTTTAGAGTTCAGTTCTATATTCGACAAAAGGAGATTATGAGAGAGCACATGGAGAGAACGTTGGGAGGAGAGAGAGCTAACGCGATGTTAGCAACGTTAGAACCTTTCGTGTATCCCGTAGTGATATATGACGCGTTCGAAGTCATTCTTTACATCTTGTTCACTTAGAAAGGGTTTGAGGAGAGTTGAAAGGAGGTGCAACAAGAGTTGTAGAGAAGGAGGAGAGAAAAGTTATTAGAGGAGAGAAATTTGTGAGTTTAGAAATTCTGCTCTCTGGAAAATTTGTACAGTCGCTGTCAACTTTTCTGTGAATTTTATTTTCCTGAGAAACTTTCCAGTGTTTTAGATTGGCTGATAACCTATCTAAGACAAAAGGAATCATAGGAAAAGGTGGTCTAGAGAGGGAGCAATGATTTTTCAAAGTTGAGGGGGTCTATTCGTGAGAGTTGAGGAATTCTGTTCTCTGGAAAAAGTTTACAGTCAGTGTCAGATTTTCTGTGAATTTTATTTTCCTGAGAAACTTTCCAGTGTTTTAGAGTGGCTGATAAGCTATCCAGGACAAAAGAAATCATGAGAAGATGAGGTCTGAAGAGGGAGAAAGGAGTTTTCAAAGTGGAGGGGGTTGACAACCATGAGGGAAGTGAAAATATACAAATTTCAGTTCTCTGAAAATTTGTACAGTCATCACCATCTCTTCTGATTAGAGAAGTTTCTGTTGAAACTTCATGATTTAGTAGCTTGGAGGTTGAGCTACTGGAGACCACAAAAATCTTGGAGAGATCTCTTACCAACTAAGAGAGATACGTTTCGGCATACAAGGAGGTCTTGAAGATACGTCATGGGGAATCCAGTTCGAATGACGAGGTGGAAGAAGAGACGTTTAGGAGTTCGAACAGAGACGGAGAAGCCCAAGTTAAGTATAGATGAGTTACGAACACGCATCTATAGCACTTGGGGTGCCCTCTTTACTCTATACGAAGAAGCTTCCGCGACAATTGGCACAGATTTGAAGAAAGTCGAGTTTAAAGCATCATTCACTATGGAGGCCACGAATGCTCCTGGTGAAATAGAGTTGGATCCTTACAAGAGCGAGTTCAAGATGTCTGTTGTGATGAGTACAAACGAGGGTGAGGAGGATCATATCTTTGATAGTTAATATTAGATTAGATTTTATTTCGTGTATCGCATGTATAATGCACGATTTCTAATATAAAGCTCGGAAGAGTTAAGAAAGTAATGTAGAATTATTTTCCTCTATGATATTTTGTCCACTTAATGGTTGAGAAGGTGCAACATGAGTGGAAATTCAAAAGATTGGAAAGTTAGACTTAGAAACCTTCCTCAAGGTTTAGATGTCATAGTAAGTGTCGGAGAAAGTTCGAGAGAGATTATCGTCGAGTTTGAAAACCCTAGTACTAAACCTCAAATAGAATCGCCGAGGAGAAGAGTAGAAACCGACTTGTGGTGTTATTTCTGTAGAGGGTTGGGACACAAAGTAGTGAATTGTCCAACTAGAATCAGAACCGAGAGAGCTAAAGGGAAGCGGGAGTTTACTGATTTGAGTCTTCGAGTGGGTCCATCGTCACCAGCGCCAATTCATCTTCTAGGCGAAGATCCTTGTCCAAGTTGTGGAGTGGGTGATCTATCAAGAGGACACAAGTGCGTCGATGTGGCCGCCCTACTTACGTCCGTAGTCGAGAAGTTGGACGAGACTCAAAGAGCTGAGACGGAGAAGTTGTCGACTTCAAAGGAGGACTCGGCTGAGTTGTGATGGAGATCGTCATTCGGATGGTGGAGAAGGCGGTGATGCGACTCAGACTCATGATTACCTTGGGGGAAGAGATGGCACAAGAGGTGTTGTTACAACCATTTCCTTTCATTTTACCTATGGTAGATTATTCGCGAATGGAATTGGTGATGTTCGTACTCTTTTAGCGAGTAGTTATTGCACGACGATTAGAAGAGTAGAAAGAGTAGTTACAAGATGGGAAAGCTACCCGTGTTTCATGGGAAGGACAATGAAGATGTAGAACTGTTTGTTCGAGACTTCAAAAGGGGTTGCATCGGAAACAACGTGAGAAGGAAGGAAGAATGGGTGTTGTTACTGCCAGAGTTTTTAGAAGATTTTGCTCTTACGTGGTATGAAGACCGAGTGAAGAGCCAGACACCTGGTGCAGTTGAGGACACATGGGAGACGTTGAGTAATGCACTCATCGAAGAATTTCTTCCAGAAGAGAGTTATGAGAAGCTCATGGTGGAGCTTACTCATTTGAAGCAACGTGACGACGAGAAAGTTCGGCAATATGCCGAAAGGGTGGATAAGTTGGAGCAACGGTTTCGGACGGTCCTACGGAAGAGTGGAGACAATGTGGAACTAACGATGGCGGGGATTGGAGCAGTGCTGACCAAGAACTTGGTGGGAGGGTTGAGACCTTCAATTCGAACCCAAGTGAGGTACGAGAAGCCAGCAACCAAAGCGGAGGCCATCAAGATAGCGACAAATATGGAAGAGAGTTTGGATGAAGGAGATATCATCCAACCTCATCATGCTGCTCTGGTGTCAACTCCGACTCCTGGTGTAGCCACAACGATCGCACCTGCACCATCACAATTGGTGATTGCTTCAACGTCAGCTCCTACTCCAACGGTGGTGCCAAGACCGTTTGTCCCAACAACGATGTCTACTGCCACCTCTGATTTTCATGCCGAGCTGAAGAGCATCACTGACACTCTTGCGGATCTCAAGATAAATGTGGTGCAGTTACGAGAATGGAGGAACAAAGGTGGAGGAGGAGGTCAAAGAGGTTACGACAACAATCCCAACCGAGGAAATCAAGGTAACTTTGGAGGCAACCAAGGTAACTTTGGAGGAATCACTTGTTGGACGTGTGGAGGTTCTCATTTCCAGCGAAATTGTCCTAACAACGGAGCAAGAGGTGCCGAAGCTGTCAGAATGAATGTGGGTGGAGGAAATCCATCACAAGGACGAGACAAAGGGGTGGCTACTATCGATGTCGTGCGAGATCCCATCTACGAGAAAGGAGAGAGTTCAAACTCTTCTCATGCACCGGTGGAGCTTTTAGCTCAAGAAAGAAAAAGAACTCGATTTTCTGATGAACCGGTTTTCATGGAGGAGTCAGCAAGTAGAAGTACTCGTTCGAGTAATGTTTCGAGTACACCAAGGGAGCCAAGAAGGAAGCTGGGGATGGCGGATTTCACCATTTCATCTTCCCAAGCGGGATATGATGTGGTTGAAGATGTGGGTGCTCAGAAAGCCAACATCACTGTTGGACAACTGATCGCACTTAATCCCAGCTTACGAAGGGAACTCAGAGGAGGACTGAGTTCTAAGAGAAGCAAGAAGAAGAAACCCAAGAGCAAGACATCAAAGTCAGTGGGAGTTGGTGTGGTGGATGTGCATGCTTCAGAGGTATGCACTAGGGCTTCAAAGATTGAAGTCCGATTGAATGGTCACTACGTCTCTGACGTATTGGTGGATGGAGGGTCGGCTGTAAACGCCATATCGGAGAGGTTGATGAAGAAGTTGGGAATGGAACCAACTCGCCCGGCTAGCATTGTCGTGGGGATGGCTAACAAGCAACGGGTAAGACCTCTTGGTGTGTTAGAGAAGGTGGTCGTGTCTGTGATGGGAGTTCAAACATTGATGTCCTTTCAAGTGTTAAAGGACTCTAGTTATGATTTGCTCCTAGGTAGGCCTTGGTTGAGAGCTGTGCGCACCACGGATAGGTGGCACAAGGGATACTTACGAATTGGGCCTAGAGATCATAGAGTGATAGTTCCTCTCTCGGGTGTTGGAGTTGTGACTTCTGACTCTGATAGACCCACTAGTGACTACTGGGAATCTGATACGGAGGATGATCAGAGTGTCTCGGAAGTAGATACTGGGGATTCTTACGACCAAGAATCCTCGTCTGAGGATGAAGGATTTGGTCGAGACGAATCAGTACATCAGCTTAGTGCTATTGACTTGTTGCCTCGACCAGCAGTGGAGAAAGATCCTGACAAAGAAGAGTTGAGTGAGGCAGAGATTGTGAGAAGACTCTCTACCCTGAAGTTTGGTATCAATGTCACTCAAGAAGAGAAAAGTAGATTCCTAGATATATTTCGAAAATATATCCATGTGTTTGCTTTCAGCTACAAGGATTTGAAGGAGGTGACCCTCGAGACTCATCGAATCGAATTGGAGGAGAACGCAAGACCAGTTCGACAGAAGCAGAGAAGGGTCAATCCTACAACGGCAATGATGGTCAAGGAGGAGATAGACAAGTTGAAGGAGGCGAGTTTCATCTATGAGGTGGAGAACTCAGAATGGGTTTCACCCATTGTGATTGTCAAGAAGAAGAATGGTAAGCTGCGAGTGTGCATAGACTATAAGAAGCTGAATGCAGTTACCAAGAAGGACTATTATCCTCTACCATTTATAGATGAGATTTTGGAGGAAGTTGCCGGTCATGAGTGGTACAGCTTTGGTGATGGTTATAGTGGATACAACCAGATCAAGATAGCACAGGAGTACCAGCAGTTGACTACTTTCACTACTCCTTGGGGAACATTTGCATTTCGAGTGATGCCATTCGGACTGTGTAATGCTCCGGCCACGTTTCAGAGGTTCATGAACAAGGTGTTTGAACCATTCATAGGGAAGTTTGTTCGGGATTTCATTGACGATTTCTGTGTGTACGGACGAAAGGAGGACCACTTTGATCATGTGATCAAAGTTTTGCAGCGGTTGGAGCAAGCCAACGCTTCTCTAAATCCAGAGAAGTGCATCTTTGGCTGCGAAGAAGGTCTGCTGTTAGGGCACATCATTTCCAAGAATGGGATTGCGGTAGATCCTGAGAAGGTGAAGAAGATTGTGGATCTTCCATTTCCGATCAACTTGACAAAGTTGAGGCAGTTTCTTGGCATGGTTGGATATTATCGTAGGTTTGTCTTTTCCTTCTCAAACAAAGCAATAGCTTTGACTATGTACATGAAGAAGGGAGTTGATTTTGACTTGATAGTGCATGATCAGAAGGCAAAGGAAGCATTTGAGGAGCTGAAAAAGGCATTAGTGACAGCTCCTATACTTGCTAAACCTGAGTGGAGTAAAGCATTTATTCTGTATACGGATGCCTCCAATGTAGCAATCGGATGTACATTAAGTCAGCTAGATGGAGATGGGCATGATCATCCTATAGCTTATGCTAGTAGGCAGATGGTTCCAGCGGAGAAGAATTACTCCGTGACTGAACGAGAAGGATTAGCGGTGATCTTTGGATTGAAGAAATTTCGACACTACTTGCTAGGAGGGAAATTTTCCATAGTCACAGATCACAAGGCTTTAAAGTATATCTTTAATAAGCCTAATGCCGAAGGTCGTATTGCTCGTTGGAAGATCCTTCTAACAGAATACGATTATGTGATCGAAGATAGACCAGGGAAGAAGCATGCGAATGCTGATCTTTTGTCAAGGGCTTATGATGATGAGGGAGAAGAACCGTTTGATGATTCATTTCCAGACGAGCATCTGATGACCATCACAAGCATCGAGGAGATACCGGACGAGTACAAGGAAATCTGGAGTTTCCTTGTAGATGGCTCTTTTCCAGAAGGTATGCATACCCGAGAACGTAACGCGTTGATCAAGAGATGCAAACCTTACACCATGGTAGAGGGAATTCTGTTTCATCAAGGAGCAGATGGGTTACTAAGGAGAGCAGTTGGTCAGAAGGAGGCATTCAAGCTAATGCACGAGTTTCACGACGGAACTGTTTGCGGAGGTCACTTTGCTGGTAAGATAACAGCCTTCAAGATTTTGGATGCGGGTTACCACTGGAGAGGGATTTTCAAAGAGTGTTTAGACTATTGCAAAACTTGCGACGTATGTCAAGCATTTGCTCTGAAGTCTACTAGAACACCTCCGTTAAGATCAATTCCCGTGTTAGGACCATTTGAGAAGTGGGGTATTGATTTTGTAGGTCCTCTTAATAAGACACCTCGAGGCAATAGATACATTGTAGTCGCCACTGACTATTGTACCAAGTGGGTAGAGGCTAGACCTTTGAGAGAGACCAATGAAACAGAAGTCGGTAGATTCTTATGGGAGAGGATCATCACAAGATTTGGATGTCCGTTAGAGTTGGTCTCAGATAGAGGAGGAGAGTTTGTAGGGAGCATGACTACTGCTATGCTACAACACTTTTCTATCAAGCCACGAGTAACGACCTCATACAAACCAAATGCTAATGGTCTTGCGGAGAAGACCAATCTTACACTTTGTATGATGCTCGCCAAAGATGCTGGTGTTGAGACTGCGAAACATACTTGGGATAAGAGGCTACATGCTATCTTATGGGAGTATCGAACGACAACAAAGACTTCTACTGGGTACTCCCCATTTCGACTGGTTTATGGAGTGGAGTCCAAGTTGCCGATCCAATTCGAATTGGATACTTTTCAAACTATTCAACGAAAGTTGAAGAGGTCGAGAGGAGAAGACGTGGTCAGATCAAGAAGGGAGCAACTCATGGAGTTGGAAGAGACCCGAGCAGTAGCAATGATCCGGATGGAACGAGCTCAGGCGTATCAAAAGAAGAGTTACGACAAACGGTTGGGCAAGAGGGAGGTAAAACCTTTTCAAGTCGGAGATTGGGTTATGTTGTATGATGCTATCAGATTCAAGAGGGCTAGGAAGAAGTTTCTTCCGAGATATTTTGGTCCTTTTGTTGTAGATAAGGTGTGGAGCAACTTCACATATGACCTTCAGGAGCTGGGAGGAAGGAGATTCGATCGGGTCAACCATGACAAGTTGAAGTTGTTTCATCGACGGAAGTTCTCTCTTCACTCCGAGGACGGAGCGAAAATTTAGTCCGGGGGTAAAATGTAACGACCTATGTTACACATAGGAAGTTTATCTATTAGTAAGGTGTTTAGTTCTAACTAAGTGTTGAGAATGTTTATTTGCTGCCAAAGTACTTTTAGGAGATATCAAGTTAGTCATGACTAGCTAAAAGTTAGTTATGGTTAAACTTAGCTGTACTTTTGGCAGAATTCAGATATTTGCTAAAGAGTGAGCACTACTATCTTGTCATCTTGTCTAAAAGGTAGAAAGGGGGTGGAAAGTATCCCTTATCTCCTTTTTGACTTGATATTAGTGGTTGGATTAAAGTTGTGGACTTTGTGGGCATTAAAAACAAGAAGAGATTCCACATGTTTCCTTTTTAGTGGGTCCTAGTGTAGAGGGGGGGTGGAAATTCGAGATTCCTTGAGAATATTCCAGAATCCTTCTAGAAGTTGTTGACTTTGAAGGAATAAGCCCATGTGAAAAGGTAAAAAGCCCATGTGATCAATGCTTTTACCTTAAGTAATATCTTAGTAAAACCCGGTAAAAGTAGTTACGGCTGAGTTACCGGAGGGTACCAAAGTAAAAACCTAGAATGTATAAATAGAGGAGTAGAGAAGAGCTCCTCATCCTTGTTTTCACATCGTCGTAATGACAACTTGAGTAATATAGAGAGTGTGGGATATTTTTAGCATGTGAGAACTTGAGAGACGTCGTTAGAATGGAGGATTTTAGTGGATGAGATTATGGAGATTTTAGTTGATAAGTTTGTGGGTGTATGAATGAGAGTGAACTTAGCATTTTTCCCTTCAAGATTCATGGTGTGCTTCCATCAAAGCCATCAGAGGTGACCCCTGAGTGAGAGACAGGCCCGACAGTTGCAGATTCGTGGATGACGATCGTGGAGGTTGAGAGATCGGGGGGGTAGTTGATCGTTAGGACCGCGGAGGGTTTACAGTACCTAGAGCTCATCTACCAAAGCTGATAGACTTGCTCAATGAGAGGATTAGGATGGGTATCTTAGAACCATCTATAGCTCCCTATTCTAGCAGATGGTTTACTGTTCCGAAGAAAAGTGGAGCTTTGAGATTCATTCAAGATATGCAGCCAGTTAACAAGGTGACTATCAGGAATATGGGTATAGGACCTATTGTAGACGAGTTTGCAGAGGTTTTTGCTGGTCGTGCTATCTATTCGATGGGAGACTTATATTCAGGTTATGATCAGTTTCAACTATCCTCTGAGAGTAGAGACTTGACTACAATGAGGACACCTTTGGGGTTACTAAGGATGTGCACCTTGCCACAAGGTGCTACCAATTCTGTAGCACATATGATGAATGGCATGAATAAAGTTTTGAGGGATTTCATTCCTGAAAAAACTATGCCATTCCTTGATGATGTGCCGATCAAAGGATGTGCTGAGGAGGAGAAGAATGAGGTAAAAGATCAGAGGGGGTGCCGTAAGTTTGTAGCAGATCACATAGCTGATTGTGATAAGATACTGAGTCGACTGGAAGAGGTTCATTTGACTTTATCAGGAGCCAAGTCTGTGTTTGGAGTACAAGAGGTGTTAATAGTGGGACATCTGTGTGGATCTTATGGTCGGAAACCTTGTCCAAACAAGGTTGACGCCATCGAAGGATGAAGGAGACGTGTGGATCGGTTACTGAGGTGAGAAGATTTCTAGGTGCATGTGTGTTTTATCATATATGGATTCCACACTTTGCACATGTAGCAGATCCGTTGTACAAGCTGCTGAGGAAGGGGCAAAGATTTCAGTGGCAAGAGGAGCAAAGCGAGTCTATGAGGAAGTTGAAGGATCTTTTAGCTTCACCACCAACTCTACGGAAGGTAACATATGAGTTGGGCAGATCTGTTATCCTTACTGTTGATACTAGTCCTATTGGCATTGGATGGGCTGTAGGACAAGACGATGAGGATGGAAATAGATATGTGGTGCGGTTTGGTGCTAAGGTATTAAGTTCACGGCAGAGAGACTACCCTCAGGTCAAGAGAGAGCTATGGGGAGTAGTTACTGCGATGAAGAGTGATAAGGAATACTTGATAGGAGCACCTGTGGTTGTGGAGACAGATTGTTTACCTCTCTTGGGAATGATCACTAGCTGTACAACTCCAGATATTGCTATGTTGAGGTGGATAGCATATATCAAGTCCTTGAACCCAGAGTTTAGACATATCGCAGGAAAGGACAATCCTGTGGCAGATATGTTATCAAGGGCTAGGTATTACGATGAGAAAGAAATGATAGATGATCAGGAGGATGTTGGAACAGAGTTCTGTTCTAGTGCTCTTGCTAGAAGAGATAGAAGCTGTTTTGCAGCCTCGTTGGAGTTTTTTGAGGAAACTATGTATGATGGCGAGTGGTTGGATCTTGGGCGCTATTTGAGTTCACTGGAAAGGCAAGAAGGCTGGTCTGATGCAGATTTCAAGAGGATCCGTAGGATAGCTTATGATTACTTTTTACATGGAGGACATCTATGGAAGCGCCCTAAGCTACAAGGAGGTATACCGCAGCGGGTGGTATGTGACCTAGAATCGCAGCAGAAGCTGATCAAGGAGTTCCATGAGAGTTTATGGGCTGGTCATAGAGGAGTTTGGGCTACATTTGCCAAGATGAAGGAAAAGTATTGGTGGAAGGGTATGTATAAGGATGTAGTACAGTTTGTTTCATCTTGTATACCCTGCCAGATGTATTCCAACGTACGTCATCGTGATGGATTGCATCCTACTTATCCTTTAGCCATTCATTACAAATGGGTAGTTGATCTGGTAACTATGCCATTTGGACTTGGACAAATGAGGTATCTAGTCTTGGCTAGAGAAGATCTATCTAACCAAGTTGAAGGTCGTGCTCTGAGGACGAAGACCACTGCTAGTGTCTGCCGCTTTCTACTTGAAGATGTTATTTGTAGGTATGGGTGTGTGGGAAAGATCACTGCAGATAGGGGTGAGCTGGATGCACAAGAAGCAGTTGAGTTCTTCAAGCGATTGGGAATCAAGTTGGCGTTAACCACTGCTTACAATCCTGAAGGGAATGGCAAGAGCGAACGAGGTCATCCGCCAATCATCAAAGCTTTGGTAAAAGCTTGCAAGGGTTGAAGATGAGTTTGAAGCCGAAGCTGAAGAGTCTTGATCTGGATGACACATACCGGAGGATGTGCAGGCTCAGAGGGGGTGGATGTCGCGCTACTTCGCGGCTACATGTTATATTTCTACTCCGACGCTTGAGTTTAGTAGTTCTAGAAGTTAGCTTATATTACTTCGAGTCGTTTATGTATATGTTTGACACCTTTGCATACGGTGTTAACACTATTTTGAGTCTTAGTAGGTTGATTACCATGTTGATAGGGCTTAAGCTCATGGGTTGTATTTGCGTGTCGCCCATGCACGCTTTCTAGCTGATTTAAGTTATTTTTCGGGGCTGCGTGTCGTTTTAAGTAATTTAAGTTTTACGCTGGCACTCTAGGGGGCTTGACGTGGTAGCCTATGAGTAAAACTAAGTTGCCACGTGGTTTAGGGTACTAAAGGACAACCAAGTGGAGCTATGAACTCCCATTGGTCTGTTTTTGTCTTTAGTTTAACTCTAAATTTAGAAATCGAGCTCTAAAGGAGAGTTCGAGCATTTGGTGAGGGATCTTCGAAATCTGAGAACACAGGAAGAGAGAGCTCGTCGTGCCAAGCACTGTCAGTGAAATTTTTGCTCGATTTGGATCAATAAACAAGGAGTTATGCCCAATTGAAGTTCGGATTGTGCCAAAACTACGTCACTTTTGTTGATTTTGGGGTTTTCGGTGCCAATTGCAGCAGAATTGAGGAAATCACTTCAAAACTTCGTGGTTGCGTTCACTGTCAGGAGGGCTATGACTGTCCAAAAAGCTTCGTATCATTTGAGTAATTGAGTAATTCAGGGCGGCCGCTGAAGCAGAGGGGGTCTGAAAAGCTCTTAATCTAGAGCAGCGACTTTAGAGAAGGAGATCTGGAGTTCTACAAACATTCAGGAGTCCCAACTTCACAGGGATGTTCAGCATCCTGTAGACTTCAAATACTGTGAGAAGATTTGAAATTCATCGAGCCAATTCTCTGTTCTATGTCTGAATAGCTGTCTAGGTACCAGAAATTGCCATAATTCTCTTATTCAGAACTTTTCTGTTCATATCTCCGTGTCAGAATTTGATCTCAGGTTGAAACTTCGTCTGTGAGTTCAGTAGTACCTCATTTGCATGTAGGGGAAGTTTAGAGGTCTAAACCTTCATAGTTTTCCTCTCTTTGAGTGTCAAAGTTCACCGCTTAAGCCTATTACTACCAGTGAGACCTAAATTTCGCTTTTTGAGCATATCAGAGGATCCTACACTCCTGTGTGAGTGTTTATAGCTCCTGTTGTGACCTGAAAGCCAACCTCTTGAGTAAACAACCACAGCCAGAAGCCCGGCGCTTTCCTAGGTAGACGGATCACACTCCGACAACGCGCTCTGCGCACAAACACTACAGAAGGGGTGTGCAGATTTCTACTTGAAGATGTGATCTGCAGATACGGATGTGTTGGGAAGATTACAGCAGACCGCGGAGAACTGAATGCTCACGAAGCTGATATGTTCTTCAAGAGGCGGGGAATCAAGTTAGCTCTTACCATGGCTTACAACCCAGAAGGAACTGCGAAGAGTGAGCGCGGTCATCCTCCCATCAGAAAAGCGATTGTGAAAGCTTGCAACGGAAGGGTGAGAGAATGGCCAAGGCTTCTACCATTTGCTCTATGTGCCGATCGTACAACTCATAGCTCGGTGACCGGATACATGCCAGCAGAACTAATGCAAGGGCAAAAACCGATCATGCCTATCGAAGAGCAAATACCTACTTGAAGTGTTCTACCTTGGGAAGATAATCTCTCTAGAGAAGATCTTCTCGCTCTTAGGATTCGTCAGTTGGAGCGGAGACCAGAGGATGTAGAGCTAGCTCTGGAACGGTTACAAAAAGCTCGCTTGAAGAACAAAGACAGATTTGATAAGCGACGTCGACTACGACCTAAGAAGATCCAGGAAGAGGATTGGGTGTTGGTATATGATAGCAGCTTGGATAACCAACATAGAGCGTTGAGAAAGTTTTCTAAACGCTGGTTTGCGCCTTACGTGGTTGTTCGTATTCATGAAAACGCCACATACGTACTACGTGAGTTGGATGGTGCACGGCTTAAAGTTCCGATTGCAGGAAAACGGATAAAACTCTTTAAGCGACGAGGTGAAGACCTAGACAATGAGGAGATCAGTATCGAGTTTGATCTCTCTCAAGATCAAGATGAGAGTCCAGATGAGAGCGTAGAGCCCGAGGGGGAGACTCCCGAAGAAGAAGATGAGGAAGAAGTAGTATGATGCCAACCACAACGTATGATTAGGTTGGTGCATACCAGAGGATGCACAGGTTCAGAGGGGGTGGATGTCGTGTTGTGGATTGGCTAGGGTGTGAAACCACCACATATCCTTCGTACGTGTTTGGTGTTGAGGAGCCACTGGGACCTTATCGTGTCAAAAGATAAGGCTCCACGTGGACGATCCGTGTACTCTTCGCTGAGTGGAGATAAGAGTAGTACTCTTGTCGTCACATGGGAGATTGATGTATAAGAAGAGAGGTGCGCGGAGCTTGAGATATGGAGTGTAGAGTATCCAAGTCTAGTGGAGTGTGATCAGTATCATCGGATGAAGTAAGCGGCAGTGCGAGTGGTAGGCATGAACGGAGAACCCTTTCGTGCTCCTGATCTTCCATTTGCGCATCCATTCGTCATTAAGATCCATTGTCTGCCGCGAGATCATTTTCGAGTATTTATGGTAGCTCATTGGGGAGAGTCGTTTATGGCTGCGGTGATGGCTACTCCGGATCCTATCGTTCTTCTCATTGTCACTTACGACGTTGTTTGGGATCTTACTGTCTACATCTTGCTCTAATGTGGTATGGATCCTGCGTTGGATCTGAACTTCCCAGTGAGAGTTCCGTTCAACACTTGGGTCGAAATACGATGTTACAGTCGTCCAAAGGTGGCGCATCGTGAGTTTGTCGTGAGGAACTTCGGTGAGGATTATTACAACCAGATAATAGCTTCATCTGTTCCTTTTGTAGTTTCGTTTATTGTCAACCGTTTTAGAGTCAGGATTCTGACTCTCTATTGAGCGTAGTTTGTACATCGTGTTTACGTGCTTCGTGGCCGACGGCATCGTCAACGGCACGTGTTTGGAGTTTGTTCAATATAAACTTTGAGGCCTAAATGGTACTCTTGGATAAAAATTCGTTCTTTGTGTGTTTGTCATGTGAGTGAAGACAAAACCCTTTTTGTCAACTTGTTTCTCATTGGTCGAAAGTTTGACCAATCACCTTCTACCAAGTTCCTTTCACGTTTTCGAGGGTAGAGACACTTCCCGTGGTCCATTCGCGGAGTGTGAGATATGGTTGGAAAGCTTGGGAGACGAGGATGCTCGTAGACTCAATGGTTGCTGGATTTGAAGCGCGGTTAAGAAAGTTACGATCAATTGAAGCTGAGGGGGTCAAATTTGTGACCAATTTCATTTCCGTGAAGTCTTTCTCACTTTCTGGGAGTTCTGTGAGGTTGCTGGAGATGAATTGACTGTTGCTGGAAAGCTCTTGAGATGGGCTTGCCGATGGACTCCGAGATCGATCGATTCCAAGCCGGAGTGAAAAAGTTATGGCCAGCTGAAGTTGGATGTCTCAAATCGGAGGTTATGATAGTAGGTGACTGTAAACATGAGACATTGAGAGAGATATGAAGAGTTTGAGGTCGAATTTCACTATGAAACCTTCCAGGGTCTGAGAAGGTACAGTCAGCTACCTACCTGTGGAATTTCAGATCATTTGGATTATTGGGTTGAAGGGAAACGTTGTTTTTGTGCACAAGGGTCTGCATATCGTCTTGTGTCGTTGACGAAAAGGGCTTGGATCATTCCGAGAGTTTGGTTGAGGATCTGCTGGTGAAATTTTAGAGAGTGGTAGTGATGGTGACACATTAGCTTCCTGAGAAATTTGAGCTGTTCTGATCGAGCGGTTTGTGAGAAATCGAACAGCAAAGTTCTGTCGAAATAGTATCATGTTATAAAAACAGCGATAAGGGCTTGATCGTTCCGAGAGTTTGGTTGAAGATCTGCTGGTGAAATTTTACAGAGTGGTAGTGATGGTGACACATTATCTTCCTGAGAAGTTTGAGCTGTTTTGATCGAGTGGTTTGTGAGGATTCGAACAGCAAAGTTATGTTGAAATAGTATCGTGTTATAGAAACAGCGAACTTTGGAAGGACATAGATGCCAACTCAGAGATGATCTCTCTGCATGTAATATCTTAATAGAGAGATTATTCTACAGGCTATCTGCTGGCCTTGGTTTCATCTCATTCTAAGCTGTGGTTGAGGAGTGACAGCGAGGTAAAGTTGAGAGGTTCTTACTCCGAAAGGCGCAAGAGTTAAGATTCTTTGAAGAACAGATCGACCTGGAGGTTTTGCCAGTGCTTCAGAGCACTTGATCATGGGTATGGAGAGTTGTTGACTGTATTTCCTGTGTTTGGATCCTCTCCATACCCGCATGCCTGTTTGTACGCCCAGTTGGTTTTGATTGGATTTGTGTGCGGGCGTTGCGCTTAGGTTTCTTTTCTATTAGGAGTGCTGGTATTTCTCTTGTGGTGAGGCTGGACTGATGACCAGCAGACCCAAGAGTGCTTGCGATGATGGCAGGAATAGGTTGCCCGTGCTTGTTACCCCGATTCTATTCCTAGTCGAGTAAGAGAGAGATCTGCCGAGAGGACGTGAGGATATCGTAGCGAGAAAGGTTCAAAGTGTACTTGGAGATCAGAGAGAGGGTTGGGTGGTCACTGGTTCTGAGTCACGGAGTGCGACACTTACTCTCTACAGCTAGATACCCGATGTATTCCCAGATAAGAAAGCACGTCACACGACAACGCACAAACGGATCGTCTAAACTGATATCCGTCTTCTCTGGTAGGTAGATCTAGCTACCCTGAACCCAACAAGACTCGAAACAAGCCGTTTGGAGTTCCTCTTGCAAAATCACTCGAGAAATTTGGTCGTAGATTGCAAAAAACTGACGTAAATCACTCCATGCGGTTCAAACTCGCTCACCACACCCAAACCAACAATCCAATTTACGTACAGTCTTCTCCTATGAGTAGATGAAGAGTCCTTGATCGCGTAGGCACCAAGAACAAAGAGCTTGGCTCACCGATCGCGAAGAGCAGCCTAACCTCAGGTCGCAGGTGAACGAAAATCTGATGTAAGCGCTTCCCTGCGAGCCAATTTCACTCAGAACTTCCAAACCGCCCGATGAAAACTGGTATCGTCTTCAATTTCCAGTAGAACTCGCTGTTTTGATCCTGATGGATCCAAGGACAGCAAGTTTGGACTCTGGAACGGCCGGAACGGTCCAACTCTCCTTCACAGATAGCTGAAATCTCCCAAATCTGCTTCCAGCGTCTCAATTTCCCTCAGTACACACCCCCTGATCCGTCTCTTCACAAACCGTCTTAACCTGTGCGTAGCTTGCACAGTTCTGAATCCAATGACACCTTGCGCGCGTGTATTGGACTTCCCAAATCTTCAAACCATCCACCGACAAGTCACAGACGCAAGCTAGCCCCTAAGCTGCCCCCTTGTTACAAGCCTTGTACGTACGAACTTCACCCTGAATAATAAGAAGCAGGCCCCTTGCATCTTTGGTATAATGCCTGAAGCCTCAAATACCCGATCAGCAAGTAACTAAGGCCTAGCTTGATTTTGCCTTCTTTCGTATCGCATAACTTCTTCTCTAGATGTCCAAACGAAGTAAACAAGATATCCATGGAAAGCTGAGAACGAGCTCTACCCATCTCTGCGATAAAAGTGAAGATCCGAAGTTGTGCCAAAAATCCGTAAGCTGGGGCTTAACTTGTTTTCTCCATCTTTCGAGTCTTGTAACTTCTCCACTAGGCGTCCAAACGAAGTAAACAAAGTGCCTATGGAATGCTGACAAGGAACTCTATCCACTGATGTGATGAAAGCGAAGATCCAAAATGGTGCCAAAAGTCCATAAGCAAGGGCCTAGCTTGTCTTCTCACGAGTGTTTTTGGAGCGACAAGCATCAAAGTCTGAATTTCAGATAGGAGCAGGTCCATGACACGACATCCACCCCCTCTGAACCTGTGCATCCTCCGATATGCACCCGAGATATCAACCAAGGAGTGGACCGGCTTATCGTCCTACTTCCCATCGTAGCCAATCTCACCTTCAAGGTCTTCTGCATAATCCTCATCCTCAAACTGAAACTCCGTCAAGATATCTGCTAGATCGACCTCCTCATCTCTCTTTTTGAAAATCTTGACACGTTTACTTGCCACTGGTACCTTCAAGCTCGCTCCGTCCAACTCTTGCAGAGCGTAAGTTGCGTTGTCATGAACCTTCTTCACCACATACGGACCAAACCATCGCCAGGAAAACTTTCGGAGCGCACTATGTTGGTTATCTAGACTGTTGTCGTAGACTAACACCCAATCACCTTCCTTGATTTCCCTAGGTCTCAAACGATGTCGTTGATCAAATCTGACCTTGTTCTTCAACCGTGCTTCTCGCAGCCTATCCAAAGCAGCTTGGATATCCTCAGGTCTTCTCTCTAGCTACCTAATTCGAATAGCAAGAAGCTCTTCTCTAGTTAGATTGTCTTCCCAAGGTAACATACTCCATGTCAAACTGTGATGAGTTTCACTGGCATGTAACATGTCACCGAGCTGTGTGTCGTTCTATTTGTCCATAACGCAAATGGTAAGAGTCGAGGCCACTCTCGCACCCTTCCATTACAGGTCTTTACCAAAGCCTTCACAATGGGTGGATGACCACGTTCACTCTTAGCATTCCCTTCGGGGTTGTAAGTAGTTGTCAGTGACAACCTCACCCCGCACCTTGCAAAGAATTCCGAGCCTCATGTGCATCTAACTCTCCTCGATATGCAGTGATCTTTCCCACACATCCATATCGACAAACAACCTCTTCGAAGAGAAATTTACATACCCCTTCAGTTGTCTTTGTCCGAAGCGCCCTATCCTCGACTTGATTTGAAAGATCTTCTCTAGCAAGTACCAAGTATCTCATCTGCCACAATCCAACCGGCATAATCACCAAGTCTACCACCCACTTGAAGTGGATTGCCAACGGATAAGTCGGGTGTAATCCGTCACGATGTCGAATGTTCGAATACATCTGACATGTCAAACAAGACTCCACAAAAGATACAACATCCCTGTACATGTTTTTCCACCAATACCGCTCTTTCATCTTTGTAAAAGTGGTCCAAATCCCTCGATGTCCAGCCCAAAGACTCTCATGGAACGCCTTGAGCAACTTCTGCTGATCTTCCTTGTTGCAAATCACCCGTAGCGGTATCTCATCTTTCTGCTTCGATCGCTTCCAAAGAAACCCATCCTGCAATATGAAGTTGTAGGCCTTCCTTCGAACTCTCCGAAACCTCTCATCCGTCCAACCTGTCTGCTTAACCATCGTACTAAGATACCTCCCGATATCAAGCAAAACATCATCATACAACCCTTCAACAAATAACTCATCTTCTCTTCCTGTCTGTGCAATCGAATAGAACTCTGTACCCACGTCGTCAATGTCTTCTACCATCTCATCCTCCCCATCATATCGAGCTCGAGATAACATATCCGTCATCAGATTATCCTTTCTTGCGATATGTCTAAACTCCGGGTTCAACGACTTGATATATGCGATCCATCGTAACATCGCAATATCAGGAGTTGAACAATTCATGATCATCCTTAACAACGGCAAGCAATCAGTTTCAACCACCACTATTGCTCCAATCAAATACTCTTTCTCAGTTTTCATAGCTGAAACAATACCCCACAGTTCTCTCTTCACTTGCGGATAAGCACGTTGTCGAGCACTTAACACTTTCGCTCCGAACCTAACCGCAAATTTGTCTCCATCCTCATCATCCTGTCCGACTGCCCATCCAATTGCAACCGGACTTGTATCCACAGTAAGAACCACCGGTCTAGTACCCTTGTAATCAATCCTTCCCAAAACTGGAGGAGATGATAGTAAAGACTTTAGCTTCCTTACCGCATGAGTATGCTCTTCCTCCCATCTGAACTTATGGCCCTTACGCAACAATCCATACAACGGATCCGTCACATGCGCATAATGAGGAATCCAAATGTGGTAGAAGACACAAGCACCTAAAAATCTTCTTACTTCTGTCAGCGAGTTGCAAACCTCCTTCATCCTTCCTATCGCATCCACCTTGTTCGGATCTGGCTTCCGACCAAACGATCCACACAAATGACCAACGATCAAAACCTTTCTAATCCCAAATGTAGATTTCGCACCTGACAGCATAAAATGAACTTCCTCTAGTCGAGATAAGATCTTCTCACAATCTGCGATGTGATCGGTGACGTATCGTCGACACCCCCTCTTATCTAATGCTTCATTCTTCTCATCTTCCACAATTCCTTTGATGGGGATGTCATCCAAAAACGACATCATCTTTTCAGGGATGAAGTCCCTTAGAACTCGGTTCATCCCATTCATCATGTGTGCTACCGAGTTGGTAGCTCCCTATGATAAGGTACACATCCTAACCAACCCCAAAGGTGTCCTCATTGTCGTGAACCTTCTGCTTTCTTCCGCTAGTTGAAACTGATCATACCATGAGTAAAGATCTCCCATTGAGTAAATTGCTCTTCCTGCAAACACTTCAGCAAACTCATCCACAATCGGTCCGACCCCAGCATTTCTGATTGTTACTGCGTTCACCGGCTGCATGTCTTGGATGAACCGCAACGACCCATTCTTCTTTGATATTGTAAACCATCTGCTTGAATACGGTGCAAATGACGGCTCCAAGATCTTCATCCGCATCTTCTCCTTCAGCAACTCCACTATTTTGGGCAAGTGAGCCCGCGGTACTGGAATTGGTCTCAAGTTCCATGGCACATGTGGTACCGTGAAAATAACCATCGGGGTAACAACGTACGGGTCTACACACCCAATCTCATGTGGCTTCAAGGAGATGCTTTCCCATGTCGTGAAAGCATCTCCTTGAAGCACATCCTCTCTTCTGGTAGAAGAGACCCATCAGATCCAATCTTCAGCTCTTCAAGGGTCTTATCCGTGAACTTGTGTCCCTCAAACTCTTCTCCTTTGAAGCTCGATCCATCTGTTGGTTAGTGTCTTCCGGCAAGGGACCAACAACTGGCTTTATCTTCCTATCCACTGTCTCGTATCTTGTCTCAACTCGAATCTCCGGTGCACGGAATGATTCGATCACCGAATAGACCTCCCTTGAATGAATCTACACGACCTTATCCATATCCTCCCATCCAATAGACATAATCTCTCGCAAAGGATCTTCCAACCCATCCTCTTCATAAACACCAGAAATCCATTCATCTCCTTCTAGCTCACCCAACTCTTTCAACATCAACTCAACATCACGCAAATGTTTTTGTTCTTTTCTTCTCAGCTCTTTTACCTTCTTGTAGATAGCAATCCCACACTCTGAAAAACCCACAAACCCTGTACAAAAGGCACTATCTCCATCAAGCGAGAGTACCTTCTCCTGCGCACCACCACAATCCCGCTCTATAGTGGTACTCAACGAAAATCCTTGAACTCTTCACTCACCCTTGGAAGTGGTTTCTCCCTCAGACGATCTCGATTGCGCTCGTGGTTGGACGGCACTGTCAAGAATTGTACCGCTCTCGTCCCATCTTGACTTCGGATCCTAGCATAAGCAGATCCGTCGTCCAGTACCTTTGTCTCCATCCGAGTTGCTATGATGAAAGGTTGACCAAGAATGAGCGGGTATGATGTTGCTTCCTGAACGAAGAAGTTTTGCTTGATAGCAGCATCACCTACGCGCACTCTGATGTCTGGACAAGCTCCATACAAGTCTCCTCTTGTGTTGTTGGCTGCTCTTATGACCTTTCCATGTTCTGTGTCGATTGGTCATTTCTTCTTCTTGTACAGCTCCTTCGACATGATGTTGATTTCTGATCCATGATCGATCAGAGCAACCACCGGCTCATCCAAGTCTCCGATCCTCACCAACGTTTCTCTCGTAGCTCGAGCCTAGTGACTGTGGCTGTAATGACTTGAGCTCTGTTTCCCATCCTCCTCTTCATCCTCAAAATGCATCCTGCGCCTTCGATCTCTTTCTTCTTCTGGAGAATAGACATTGCACTTTGCAAGCTCTCTCTCCTCATCCACAGACATCATAGTATCGAAAGCATGCGATAAACCAGTCTCACCCGTAATATGTCTCTTTCGTTTGATGACATCGATGATGACATCATGAAACTCGCGCTTAGCGATGTCCAACACTTCTCTCAAGGTGAACTCCACCTTCGCATTCAGAATGTGATCTTCCAAGACTCCCTTCAAGTCTGTTGAAGCCTCGATATCCGACTGTAGCTTGTATACAGCCGGCTTACCCTTCTCCTTCTTCTTCACTCTTTTTCTTCGATGGAGAAGGAGCATCATCCATCGGTAGGGCTTGAGCTCCTGCATCCCGAAGCTCTTGGCGAACCTTCTCTCCTCGAGTCTATCTCTTGGAAGAAGTTTCTTCCCCTGCATCCTCTGAATCTCCCCTTCTCTTCTCTTCCAACACGCTTCGTGTTAGTTCTAGACGATGTACGCATGCACCGATAGAGCTTCTATCGGATCCTCCCATCCAGTATCCTTTCTGATCGTAGCAGCTGTCCTCATCAATGTTTCACGTGCCATCTTCCCTTTCTGTTTCATGGAGATGGCAGATGACCACAATCCACTTGGCTCAACCTCCTTGTTGAAACTCCTCTCAGCTTGATCCTCAACCCTTGTGCCATAAGTTCCAGCTTCCACGATTGCAATTGCTTGCGCTGATAGGTGGTCCTCAACCAACTTCTTCATCCCTCCTCTACCAAAGTTGGTCTGAAGAAGTGCACCAGTATCCCTCAACGCTACCTTCCCATCTTTCCAGAAGATCACCCCTTGCTGTAGAGTATCACTAAACTCTTTGCAATCTCTGCGCGGATGATCGGTACCATCGCACCAGATACACCGCTGGATCCAGCCTTGCTTCTCAACAGGTTTCACTCCGCTTGTAGACCCTTGTTCCTCCAATCTGGTGAGCTTGATCTACAGGTCTCGCATTCCACGCATGATCTCCTCAAGACTTGAGTCCTTCTTCGGAGATACTATCGGTGTCTGAACAACTGGAATAGCAGGAGCAACCGGCACTACCTGTCTAGCAACAAGAACAACTGGTCGAACTACAGGAACAGGTGTTACAGCAGTTGGTGCTGGTGTCAGTCTCCTAACAAGAACCTTCTCTAGCCTCCGCTCCCTCTTGGTGAGCAGACCAACAGTTTCTTCAACCTTCTTCCAACTGCTGGTCAATCCATCGTCCTCCTCCCGGTCTTCCAGAAGTACCTCTAGCTTCTCCTGCAACTTCTCATCTGCAGCCCGAAGAAATAGCTCTGTCTTGTTGGACTGCAACGTCAACTTCTCCATCCTGGTCAGCCGTGAAAACTGCTTCTCAAACTCCTTGAGCAACTCTGTAGCTTGTAAACCCTTCCTCGGTTGCTCAACCCACTCCAAGAATGACTTTTGGTGACTTGATCAGAATCCTCCAAGAAGTACTCATCCATCAAAGCACGAGCAAACGTCTCCCAGTCCTTGTTAAAATGCTTCGTTAGCATTTTAACAAAATCTCTAATCTCTGGAGCTGCTGCTAACTCAAACGTCTCAATCATCTCATCTTTTGAGACCCCGTTCAGCTCCATCTCCTTCACATAATGCCTTAGATATCTTGAGACATCTCTCCCATCAAACTGGTCAATCCTACTGACCACCGCTTGTAGCGCCTTTGTTGCCAAAGCTTCCTTCCGCTCATCAGACTGTTGCTGCCGTAAGAACATAGTTCAAGCTTGGAACATCGATGCAGTCGCCGGATCCAACTGCACCTTCGGCAACCCACCTGAACCACAAGCTCCATCTCCATCACCTTTCGCATCCCCACTCATGATTGCCAATCTCTTCTTCAAAGTTCACACAGAAGAGATCTCCACCCCAGACCTTCACGTCGAGTTCACCACCGTATCGTGTCGGATATTGCGTGAAGGATGTCCAGGAAAATGCGAGGTTCCTGGCTGTGGAGATGCTGTGTGTCGAACAGAGACAAGACAGAGAAGAACAACCACGAAAACAAACGTGCAATATATACCAACTCCAAAAGTATGTACACTGCCGGTTCTTTCTCTTAAGAGCACGAAACTGATGAACAGACCAGAGCGGTCTGTAACCTACTTCAAAGTCCTAAAACAAACCCCTGAATCACAACCTTAACCCAAAACCGCCGAAGCGTAGCTCAAAGTAAGAGAAACTTCTCTTTGCTAACAAACAGAACCACAACAATATCACGCGATCCAAACCAAGTCCAAACCACATCCACGCACTAGCTCTTGGCTAAAGCTAGCTACCACAAGCCGTACACAACCAATTAAGTCCCTAACGAACTCAAAAGGACGAAACCCGTAACGAAGGAACGGAAAAAGACCTATCTGAGAACTTTCTCCTTTCGCCAAACGATCTTCTAATGTTGATAGGGTCTCCTTCCCTGACTCCTTTGGCTCAAGAAACCTTCAGATCCGACTCCCGGTAGTCGAGATATCGTCAATTTTCGGTCGCAGGTGCCTGAACCTTCAAAAACTCCTCCCTGCGGCTTAAAACTGCACACCACGCACAAACGGATCGTCTAAATTGATATCCGTCTTCTCTGGTAGGTAGATCTAGCTACCTTGAACCCAACAAGACTCGAAACAAGCCGTTTGGAGTTCCCCTTGCAAAACCACTCGAGAAATTTGGTTGCAGATTGCAAAAACAGACGTAAATCGCTCCCTACGGCTCAAACTCGCTCACCACACCTAAACTAACAATCCAATTCACGTACAGTCTTCTCCTATGAGTAGATGAAGACTCCTTGATCGCGTAGGCACCAAGAACGAAGAGCTTGGCTCACCGGATCGCGAAGAACATCCCAACCTCAGGTCGTAGGTGAACGAAAATCTGATGTAAGCGCTTCCCTACGAGCCAATTTCACTCAGAACTTCCAAACCGCCCGATGAAAACTGGTATCGTCTTCAATTTCCTGTAGAGCTCAGTGTTCTGATCCTGATGGATCCAAGGACAGCAAGTTTGGACTCCGGAAGGGCCCGAACGGTCCAACTCTCCTTCACAGATGACAAAAATCCCCCAAATCTGCTTCCTGCGTCTCAATTTCCCTCCGTTCACACCCCCCGATCCGTCTCTTCACAAATCGTCTTAACCTGTGCGTAGCTTACACAGTTCTGAACCCAATGACACCTTGCGCGCGTGTATTGGACGTCCCAAATCCTCAAACCATCCACCGACAGGTCGCAGACGCAAGCTAGCCCCTAAGTTGCCCCCTTGTTACAGTCTCTGTATGTACGAACTTCACCCTGAATAATAAGAAGCAGGCCCCTTGCGTCTTTGATATAATGCCTAGAGTCTCAAATACCCAGTCAGCAAGTAACTAGGGCATAGCTTGATTTTGCCTTCTTTCGAATCGCATAACTTCTTCTCTAGATGTCCAAATGAAGTAAACAAGATACCCATGGAAAGCTGACAATGAGCTCTACCCATCTATGCAATAAAAGTGAAGATCCGAAGTTGTGCCAAAAACTTGTAAGCTGGGGCCTAGCTTGTTTTCTCCATCTTTCGAGTCCTGTAACTTCTCCACAAGGCGTCCAAACGAAGTAGACAAGGTGCCTATGGAATGCTGACAAGGAGCTCTATCCACTGATGCGATGAAAGCGAAGATCCGAAATGGTGCCAAAAGTCCATAAGCAAAGGCCTAGCTTGTCTTCTCAAAGAGTGTTTTTTGAAGCGACAAGCATCAAAGTCTGAATTTCATATAGGAGCCGGTCCACGACACGACAACGTTTACCTGCCACTGGTACCTTTAAGCTCATTCCATCCAACTCTTGCAAGACGTAAGTTGCGTTGTTATGAACCTTCTTCACCACACACGGACCAAACCATCTTCTGGAAAACTTCCGGAGTGCCCTATGCTGGTTGTCTAGACTGTTGTCATAGACTAACACCCAGTCACCTTCCTTGATTTCCCTAGGTCTCAAACGATGTCGCTGATCAAATCTAACCTTGTTCTTCAACCATGCTTCTCGCAGCCTATCCAAAGCAGTTTGGATATCCTCTGGTCTTCTCTCTAACTACCTAATTCGAATAGCCAAAGCTCTTCTCTAGTCAAATTATCCTCCCAAGGTAACACACTCCATGTCAGAACGTGTTCTTCAACCGGCATGATAGGTTTCTGACCTGTGGTGAGTTCCACCGGCATGTAACCTGTCACCGAGCTATGCGTCGTTCGATCTGCCTATAAAGCAAATGGTAAGAGTCGAAGTCACTCGCGCACCCTTCCGTTGCAGGCCTTCACCAAAGCCTTCACAATGGATGGATGATCACGTTCACTCTTGGCATTCCCTTCGGGGTTGTAAGCAGTTGTCAATGACAACCTCACCCCACACCTTGCAAATAGTTCACGAGCCTCATGTGCATCTAACTCTCCCCGATCTGCAGTGATCTTTCCCACACATCCATACCGACAAACAACCTCTTCCAAGAGAAATCTACATACCCCTTCAGTTGTCTTGGTTTGAAGCGCCCTACCCTCGACTTGATTTGAAAGATCTTCTCTAGCAAGTACCAAGTATCTCATCTGCCATAATCCAACCGGCATAATCACCAAGTCTACCACCCACTTGAAATGGATTGCCAGCGGATAAGTTGGGTGTAATCCGTCACGATGTCGTATGTTCGAATACATCTGACATGTCAAACAAGACTCCACAAAACATACAACATCCTTATACATGTTTTTCCACCAATACCGCTCTTTCATCTTTGTAAAAGTGGTCCAAATCCCTCGATGTCCAACCCAAAGACTCTCATGGAACGCCTTGAGTAACTTTTGCTATCTTCCTTGTTGCAAATCACCCGTAGCGGTACCCCATCTTTCTATTTCGGTCGTTTCCAAAGAAACCTATCTTGCAGCATGAAGTTGTAGGTCTTCCTTCGAACTCTTCGAAACCTCTCATCCGTCCAACATGTCTGCTTAACCATCGTACTAAGGTACCTCCCGATATCAAACAAATCACCATCATACAACCCTTCAACAAACAACTCATCTTCCCTTCCTGTCTGTGCAATCGAATAGAACTCTGTACCCACGTCGTCAATATCTTCTACCATCTCATCCTTCCCATCATATCGAGCTCGAGATAACATATCCGCCATCAGATTATCCTTCCCTGCAATATGTCTAAACTCCGGGTTCAACGACTTGATATATGCGATCCATCGTAACATCGCAATATCAAGAGTTGAACAATTCATGATCATCCCTAACAACGGCAAGCAATCAGTTTCAACCACCACTACTGCTCCAATCAAATACTCTTTCTCAGTTTCATAGCTGAAACAATACCCCACAATTCTCTCTTCACTTGCGGGTAAGCACTTGTCGAGCACTTAACACCTTCGCTCCGAACCTAACCGCAAACCTGTCTCCATCCTCATCATCCTGTCCGACTGCCCATCCAATTGCAACTGGACTTGTATCCACAGTAAGAACCACCGGCCTAACACCCTTGTAATCAATCCTTCTCAAAACTAGAGGAGATGATAGTAAAGACTTCAGCTTCCTTACCGCATCAGTATGCTCTTCCTCCCATTTGAACTTATGACCCTTACGCAACAATCCATACAATGGATCCGCCACATGCGCATAATGAGAAATCCAAATGTGATAGAATAAACAAGCACTCAAAAATCTTCTTACTTCTGTCAGCGAGTTGCAAACCTCCTTCATCCTTCCAATCGCATCCACCTTGTTCGGATCTGGCTTCCGATCAAACGATCCACACAAATGACCAACGATCAAAACTTCTCTAACCCCAAATGTAGACTTCGCACATGACAGCGTAAGATGAACTTCCTCAAGTTGAGATAAGATCTTCTCACAGTCTGCGATGTGATCGGTGATGTATCGCCGACACCCTCCCTGATCTAATGCTTCATCCTTCTCATCTTCCACACATCCTTTGATGAGGATGTCATCCAAGAACGACATCGTCTTTTCAGAGATGAAGTCCTTTAGAACTCGATTCATCCCGTTCATCATGTGTGCTACCGAGTTGATAGCTCCCTGTGGTAAGGTACACATCCTAACCAACCCCAAAGGTGTCCTCATTGTCGTGAAGCTTCTGCTCTCCTCTACTAGTTGAAACTGATCATACCCTCAATAAAGATCTCTCATTGAGTAAATTGCTCTTCCTGCAAACGCTTCAGCAAACTCATCCACAATCGGTCCCACCCCAGCATTTCTGATTGTTACTGCGTTCACCGACTGCATGTCTTGGATGAACCGCAGCGACCCATTCTTCTTAGACACTGTAACCATTTGCTCGAATACGATACAAACGACGGCTCCAAGATCTTCATCCGCATCTTCTCCTTCAGCAACTCCACTAGTTTAGGCGAGTGAGCCCACGGTACTGGAATTGGTCTCAGGTTCCATGGCACATGCGGTACCGTGAAGATAACCATCAGAGTAACAACGTACGGGTCTACACACCCAATCTCATGTGACTCAAAAGCAAATGCTTTCTCATGTCGTGAAAGCATCTCCTTGAAGCACATCCTCTCTTCTGGTAGAAGAGACCCATCAGATCCAATCTTCAGCTCTTCAAGGGTCTTCTCTGTGAACTTGTGTCCTATCATTGCAGGATCTCTCAAGCTCTTCTCCCTTGAAGCTCGATCCATCTGTTGGTTAGTGTCTTCCGGCAAAGGACCAGCAACTGGCTTTATTTTCCTATCCACTGTCTTGTACCTTGTCTCAACTCGAACCTCCGGTGCACAGAATGATTCGATCACCGAATAGACCTCCCTTGAATGAATCTGCACAACTTTATCCATATCCTCCCATCCAACAGACATGATCTCTCGCAAAGGATCCTCCAACCCATCCTCTTCATAAACACCAGAAATCCATTCATCTCCTTCTAGCTCACCCAACTCTTTCAACATCAACTCAACATCACGCAAATGTTTTTGTTCTTTTCTTCTCAGCTCTTTTATCTTCTTGTAGATAGCAATCCCACACTCTGAAAAACCCACAAACCCTGTACAAAAGGCACTATCTCCATCAAGCGAGAGTACCTTCTCTTGCGCACCACCACAATCCCGCTCTATAGTGGTACTTAACGAAAATCCTTGAACTCTTCACTCACCCTTGGAAGCGGTTTCTCTCTCAAACGATCTCGGTTGCGCTGGTGATTGGACGGTACAGTCAAGAACTGTACCGCTCTCTTCCCATCTTGACTTCGGATCCTAGCATAAACAGATCCGCCATCCAGTACCTTCGTCTTCATCCGAGTTGCTATGATGAAAGGTTGGCCTAGAATGAGCGGGTATGATGTTGCTTCTTGAACAAAGAAGTTTTGCTCGATAGCAACATCACCTATGCGCACTCTGATGTCTGGACAAGCTCCATACAAGTCTCCTCTTGTGTTGTTGGTTGCTCTTATGACCCATCCATGTTCTGTGTCGATCGACCACTTCTTCCTCTTGTAAAGCTCCTTCGACATGGTGTTGATTTCTCATCCATGATCGATCAGAGCAACCACCGGCTCATCCAAGTCTCTGATCCTCACCAACGTCTCCGTCATAGCTCGAGCCCAGTGACTGTGGCTGTAATGACTTGAGCTCTGCTTCCCATCCTCCTCTTCATCCTCAAAATGCACCCTACGTCTTCGATCTCTTTCTTCCTCTGGAGAATAGACACTGCACTTTGCAAGCTCTCTCTCCTCATCCACAGACATCTTAATATCCAAGGCATGCGATAAACCAGTCTCACCCGTAATCTGTCACTTCCGTTTGATGACATCGATGATGACATCGATGATGACATCATGAAACTCACGCTTAGCAATGCCCAACACTTCCCTCAAGGTAAACTCCACCTTCGCATTCAGAATGCGATCTTCCAAGACTCCCTTCAAGTCTGTTGAAGTCTCGATATCTGACTGTAGTTTGTATGCAGCCGGCTTACCTTTCTCCTTATGAGAATCCTTCACTCTTTTCTTCGATGGAGAAGGAGCATCATCCATCGGGTAGGTCTTGAGCTCTTGCATCCCGAAGCTCTTGGCGAACCTTCTCCCCTCGAGTCTGTCTCTTGGAAGAAATTCCTTCCCCTGCATCCTCTGAATCTCTCTTTCTCTTCTCTTCAAACAACGCTTTGTGTTGGTTCTTGGCGATGTAAGCATGCACCGATAGAGCTTCTATCGGATCCTCCCATCCAGTATCTCTTCTGATCGTAGCAGCTGTCATCAGCAATGTCTCAAGTGCCATCTTCCCTTTCTGTTTGATGGAGATCGCAGATGACCAGAACCCACTTGGCTCAACCTCCTTGTTGAAACTTCTCTCAGCTTGATCCTCAACTCTTGTATCATAAGTTCCAGCTTCCACCATTGCAACTGCTTGCGCTAATAGGTGGTCCTCAACCAACTTCTTCATCCCTCCTCTACCAAAGTTGGTCTGAAGAAGTGCACCAGTATCCCTCAGCGCTACCTTCCCATCCTTCCAGAAGATCACTCCTTGCTGCAGAATATCAGTGAACTCCTTGCAATCTCTGCGTGGATGATCAGTACCTCGCACCAGATACACCGCTGGATCCAGCCTTGCTTCTCAACCGGTCTTGCTCCGCTTGTAGATCCCTTCTCTTCCAATCTTGTGAGCTTGATCTGCAGATCTCGCATTCCACACAAAATCTCCTCAAGGTTTGAATCATCCTTCTTCGGAGATACCATAGGTGCCTGAACAATCGGAACAACTGGAACAACTGGAGCAACTGGTACTACCTGTCTAGCAACAAGAACCACTGGTCGGACTAAAGGAACAGGTGTTACAGCTGTAGGTGTTGGCGCCAGTCTCCTAACAGGAACCTTCTCTCGTCTCCGCTCTCTCTTGGTAAGCAGACCAACAGCTTCCTCAACCTTCTTCCCGCTACTGGTCAATCCATCGTCCTCCTCCCGGTCTTCCAGAAGTACCTCTAGCTTCTCCTGCAACTTCTCATCTGCAGTCCGAAGAAATAGCTCTGTCTTGTTGGACTGCAACGTCAACTTCTCCATCCTGGTCAGCCGTGAAAACTGCTTCTCAAACTCTCTGAGCAACTCAGTAGCTTGTAAACCCTTCCTTGGTTGCTCAACCCACTCCAAGAATGACTTCTTGGTGACTTGATCAGAGTCTTCCAAGAAGTACTCATCCATCAAGGCACGAGCAAAAGTCTCCCAATCCTTGTTAAAATGCTTCGTTAGCATTTTAACATGATCTCTAATCTCTAGAGCTGCTGCTAGCTCAAACGTCTCAATCATCTCATCTTCTGAGATCCGATTCAACTCCATCTCCTTCACATAATGCCTTATCTTGAGACATCTCTCCCATCAAATTGTTCAATCCTGCTGACCACCGCTTGTAACACCTTTGTTGCCAAAGCTTCCTTCCGCTCATCAGACTGTTGCTGCCGTAAGAACATAATGAAAGCTTAGAACATCGATGCAGTCGTCGGATCCAACTGCACCTTTGGCAACCCACCTGAACCACTAGCTCCATCTCCATCACCTTTCTCATCCCCACTCATGACTGCCAATCTCTTCTTCAAAGTTCACACACAGAAGAAATCTCCACCCCAAACTTTCACGTCGAGTTCACCACCGATGTCCTGTCGGATTTTGCGTGAAGGATGTCCAGGAAAATGCGAGGTTCCTGGCTATGGAGATGTTGTGTGCTGAAACAGAGACAAGACAGAGAAAAACAACCACGAAAACGAACGCTGCGATATATGCACTCCAAATGTATGTACACTGCCGGTTCTTTCTCCTAAGAGCACAGAACTGAGAACCAGACCAGAGCAGTCTGTAACCTGCTTCAAAAGCCCCTGAAAACAACCCTTGAATCACAACCCTGACCCAAAACCACCGAAGCGTAGCTCAAAGTAAGAGAAACTTCCCTTTGCTAACAAACAGAGCCACAACAGTATCACGCGATCCAAACCCAAGTCCAAACCACATCCATGTATAAGCTCTTAGCTAAAGCTAGCTACCACAAGCTGTATACAGCCAACCAGAACTCTAACAAACTCAAAAGAGCAAAACCCGTAGCGAAAAAACCGAAAAAGGTCTATCTGTGGACTTCCTCCTTTCGCTAAACGGACTTCAGATGTCGATAGGGTCTCCTCCGCTGACTCCGTTAACCCAAGAAACCTTCATATCCGACTTCCAACAGTCGAGATATCGCCGATTTTCGATCGCAGGTGACCAAACTTTCAAAAATTCCTCCCTGCGGCTTAAAACCGCACACACCGCACAAACGGGTCGTCTAAACTGATATCCGTCTTCCTTGGCAGATAGATCTAGCTACCTTGAACCCAACAAGACTCCAAACAAGTCGTTTGGAGTTCCCCTTGCAAAACCACGCAAGAAATTTGATCGTAAGTTGCAAAAAACTGACGTAAATCAACTCCCTGCGACTCAAACTTGCTCACCACACCCAAACCAACAATCCAATTCACGTACAGTCTTCTCCTATGCGTACATGAAGACTCCCTGATCGCGTAGGCATCAAGAACGAAGAGCTTGGCTCGCCGATCGCGAAGAACAACCCAATCTCAAGTCGCAGGCGAACAAAAATCTGATGTAAGCGCTTCCTTGCGAGCCAATTTCACTCAAAACTCCCAAACCGCTCGATGAAACTTTGTATCGTCTTCAATTTCCTGAAGAACTCGTTGTTTTGATCCCGTTGGATCCAAGGACAGCAAGTTTGGACTCCGGAACGGTCCGAACGGTCCAACTCTCCTTCACAGATAACTGAAAACTCCAAATCTGCTTCCTGCGTCTCAATTTTTCTCAGAACACAACACCCGATCCGTCTCTTCTCAAACCGTCTTAACATGTGCGTAGCCTGCACAGATCTGAATCCGATGACACCTTGCGAGTGTGTATGGACTTCTCAATTCTTCAAAATGTCCATCGACAGGTCGCAGGAACAAGCAAGCCCCTTAAGCAGCCCCCTTGCGTCACTGTACGTACAAAGTTCTCTCAATAATAATGAAGCAGACCCCTTGCGTCTTTGATATAGCACCTGAAGCCTTAAATACCCAGTCAGCAAGTAAACTAGGGCTTAGCTTGATTTTACCTTCTTTCGAGTCGCATAACTTCTTCACTAGATGTCCAAACGAAGTAAACAAGATGCCCATGGAAAGCTGACAATGAGCTCTACCCATCTATGTGATGAAAGTGAAGATTCGAAGTTGCCCCAAAAGCCCGTAAGCTGGGGCCTAGCTTGTTTTCTCCATCTTTCGAGTCTTGTAACTTCTCCACTAGGCGTCTAAACGAAGTAGACGAAGTGCCTATGGAAAGCTGACAAGGAGCTCTATCCACTGATGCGATAAAAGCAAAGATCCGAAGTTGTGCCAAAAACCCATAAGTTGGGACCTAGCTTGTTTTCTCCATCTTTCGAGTCCTGTAACTTCTCCACTAGGCGTCCAAACGAAGTAGACGAAGTGCCTATGGAAAGCTGACAAGGAGCTCTATCCATCTGTGCGATGAAAATGGAGATCCAAAATGATACCAAAAACTCGTAAGCTAGGGCCTAGCTTGTCTTTCTCATGAGTATCTTTGGAGCGACAAGCATCGAAGTCTGAATTTCAGATAGTAGCCGGTCCACGACACGACACCGTGATGGTCTTGTTTGGAAGGACCATGTACGTAATTGCGCGCCATGTCATCTTCCCAACATCGATGGTATCGTTGATCCAAGCTTGGCATGCGGGCTTGAGCTTGTACATGCGGGCTTGAGGTGTATGTTGTGTGGGTCTGCTGGTGGAGCAGCCCGTATGTTGGTGTGTGATGGTTGTTCGAGAGGATGACACATGTCATGTTTGACTCCACCTCTCACTGTCATTCCTATTGGACGGTGAGTTTGTCCTCGATGTATATAGCAGGGATAGCCGATTAGATCTTTGTGTGGTATGGATTGCAGATAGACGACTAATGATGAGACATTGTAGCACCCGGCCTCCTGATCCTTGCACCCATGAAGGTATATACCGCGTAGTTGGGATATGGAGCTATCTGAAATTAGAGGGACCTAATCGTCAATTAGGGGGCGATTGTGGTACACTTGTGTATATGTGTATGACATCATCCATGTGTTGTGTGTGTGTGTGATGTACCTCTGACAGCGATGTATGTTGTGTAGCGATGTGTATGCGCAGGATAGCTGTCACGTCAATTTGGCTACTCGGCTAGGTTGACCGAGTGCGAAGTGATGAATCCCGGTAAGGCCGTTAGTGCCGTTAGAGCAAGTTGGTGGGAGTGTCCACTAGTGGTATACTTCGCATGTAGGCTTGGAGACCTCAGTTCTTCAAGTTGAGCCTTCAAACTCCTGGCTATGGTGGGTAGTCTTAGTGAGTGCAATCTGGATTCTTTACGAGCACAGAGTGGATTTGGCTCGACTGTAGTGATTGTCTAGTGTCTGTTGGCATGGTGAAGTGAGTACATATCGTTTTATCGTGGTATACTTGTGTATAGTGTATGACATCGTCCATGTGTTGTGTGTGTGTGATGTATCTCTGACAGTGATGTATGTTGTGTAGCAATGTGTATGCGCACGACAAAGACTCTTGTAGAAAATCAAGTGAAAAGAAGATTAATTAAAGTTCTCAGATCATATAGAGGATGAGAATATTGTTCTAACCTCTTTGCTCAATTTTGTGAAGACCTAAAGGAAAAATAAGGTGATTGTGGAAGGTGGCAGATCCATGCTGAAGGCTAAGAATCTTCCTAATTATTTCTAGGTTGAAGCTTGCAACACAGCTGTTTACATTATGAACAAAACATATACAACAACTGTGCAGCACAAAACCTTGAAGAGATATTTATAGGAGTGAAACCAGATGTGTCTCACTTCAGGACTTGTGGGTGCACAACTTACATGCACATCAATGATGAAAAAAGACAAAAGTTGGATGTAAAATCTGAGAAGTGTATATTTGTGGACTATGTTGAGTTAACCAAGGATTACAAAGTGTACAATCAGTCTATAAAAAAGACGCACTCAGCAGAGATATTAGATTCTTTGAGTTGGATTTTGATCTGATGGAAGGTGAGAAAGAAGCTTGTGATACATTCAGATTTAAGCTACCTAGAAAGATCATATGAAGGGTTCTAACTTCAATACATTACATGTCTATGTCATTTCAATGGACTAGATTGAGTTCATCATTCAAATATCTCAATCATAATTTTATAGATATAATTATTTTGTGTATCAAAATACATTCTAGTACCAAGTACTCGCTAACTGAAACAGGAACTCTTAACAATTTTTGGAGTTTCAAAAACGACTCAAAAGTAAATAATGTTAATTTTCATAAATTCTGCAGTTACGTTTATGCATAAATCTCAAAATCTATTTGAATTTGGAAGAAAGTATGTTTCACGTGACAATTCGAGTTAGGAGCTAACTTCGATGACTACAAATGGTAGCTTTGAGAAATACCACCATTTAGTCAAATTTTGAAATTAATATTATTTTGGTTAATTTTTGTGAGGAGTGCATAAGGAGTGAATAAATTCATCAATTGTATATAAAATCACTTTTTCTTGCGACAAGTATGTTTGAACATTACCACATACGGTTCACTGGTCACAAGTGACAAGAATATATCACTCGTGAAGTTTTTATGTTTTTAATCAATGTCTATTAAGGTTCTTAAGATATGGAGTTGCGAATGAGTTTAGTTGTACTTAGGCGTTGTGAGCGGCTCTTTTATAATCTTCATATTTTGAGATCCAATTTAATATTAAATGAATTTTCATGAATGTTATGTTCAAAAATTTTTGTTTATTTTTATGTATTTCAGGATAGAATCATTGTTTAATAATCCACACAAGTGACATCTTTGACTGAATTCATGTAGGGTGTTATAATGATAAATCTTTCACTTTTATTTAGGACGGTGAGAGGACTTCAAAGTCACTATTTTAGAAATTATTCAGCTTTTGGAATTCATGCGCATTTACTTTCTCGACTACAAGCCGCGGCTGAATTTGAAAGAAGAATCTATTCCAAAGAGGTATAAACTATAGATTGTTCCACACTGGTGGAGTGCAGTTCATGTACTTCATGGACTGCTCCGCATCAAACTCATGTAGCTCCTAAAGTTATTGATCAACTGTGAACCGAAAGAGTATAGTCCATGAAGTTCATGGGCTACACACATCAGAGCAGTTTAGTCTATGAAGTTCATGGACTACTTTGCACCAAAGTGGTGTAGTTCTTGCAGTTCATGAGCTCTTCAAGATTAGAGGAGTGAAATCCATGTAACTACTTCAAGAGGCGTTGCTTTTGGAGTTTATGGAATCCTCTTCTCTTGACTATAATTGTTTTTCTTAACTCTTTATGACGAACATTGTTTTTCTTAAGACTGACTATACAATATTAAAATGAGAATACAAATTTAGATATTGATTGATAGTTACTTCTTGACTTTATCAATTAAAATTGCTTGACACTAATAAAGTTATGAATGTATAACACTGTACATCAAATTACGTTAAATACAGTTTCTAAGACTTGCTATAAAATTTTTATATTATTTTCATGTGAATTTTGAAAGTCATGATATCTTAAAATGTTTTGATCCTCCATGTCATGTAAAGTTGAGTGATTTCAGAACAAGAACTCATTAGCGAGTAATTGGTTGTTGTTAACTGCAGTTAATATTAGATTTATTTATGACATAAGCAAAATTGAGTATGAACACATGTATGAACAGGAGGGAAAGAATAATCTATCATTTATCAGAAATTGATATGGAGAGAAATCTTCAGATATCATGAAAAAGATAACGAATTCTATAACTTTAAGACTGATAAATATCAAACTCGATGACTTTAAGAGAAATAGATATCGGACTCGAGAACTTTCAAAATACAGATATAGAGTCCGATGTATGTATTTTTGCATATCAGTAAAATTCATCTGATATTAAAAGATTTTCCTTTACATCAACTTCTGATAACTGATAAGATTCCCATTCTAGATTGTAGAAAGAAGAAGATAAATCACAAAAGAATATCTCTTTTCCTATAGGTAAGCTATGCAAATACACGGCTATAATGTGTCTTGATATAAACTCTAATCGTGCATAAATATGTAAGTCGCGCAGTTAACTGAGAATACTCTTAATTATTAGATGATGTTTCAGTGATACACTTGGACAACGTATAATGGAGACATGAAGGGATGGTGGGCGCATTCCAAGCCTGAAGATGTGGAAGTCGGGAATATATAGTGACCTAAAAAATGATGACGAGTGCATAAAGAAATCAGAGTACGTAGTGGACTGTCACTGATGACTAAGTGATGTTGTATTGAGGTGAGGGAAGTTTGAGGCGGTGTACAATGTAAACTATTGCTCGACACCAAACATAATAGTGACTACTATTGAGAGAGACTCATAGAAGTGTAAACTTAAACAAATATTATGCTATCGCTATATTAGGGGTTACATTTAGAACTTTGCAGGTGTTTCCAATAGGCATTCCGGAGATACTCACGGAAAAACGTAAGCTAGTGGCTTCTTTAAAGTGGTTTGAGATTAGAAGTCAAGAATCACACCCCACACCCCACGATCGTTGGCAGTTTCATTGTTAAGCATGCATAGTCACTCTCGGAAGAGGAGGAAATGCATATCCGTTTAATTTAATACTTAACTCTTTTTACAGGAAGAGGTAGGTATTAAATTAAACACCAGAATAAAATTATATATTCATGAGTACAGTACTCCAGACTTGTACCTTCTGAAGTGCGAGAATCCAATCTCACTTATGGGTTTTTGCTTATTCCTTAGTGTTTCCAGGCATAGGCTAACAAATAACGTCTATGAAATATTTTAATTATTTATATCTATTTAGTATATATATTTTATTTAACATCTATACAATTCTCTGATAACAAAAAGAGAACACAAGTTCTCAGAAGTTCAGTTTGCATGCATATTCAATGGCTTCGTATATTCGTGATCTCCTTCAGATATCCAACAGAAGAGGTTAGATCTTCGAAGATGAATTTTCCTTGATGGTCACTTAGTGAAGAGTCGATACTTTAGTGCACATTCCAAGTTCCCATAACATGGACTCTCCTCGTTGAACGTCTCAATGTTCGAAAGTAATAGCTTGTATATAACCATATCAGTCAATTTCGGTACCCATGACGTTTACCCTTCACATCGCCTGGTGTGTTATCTCTTTTGCTTATTTATTTATCTTTTTTCAATCTGGAGGGTTAGGTAATAGATTTATTTTTAGATTTATTTTTTATAGTTTTTAGCAGGATGTCACACTTGTCATTTCTGCAACGCATGAATATGCATCTTTGATGAACTTTTGAGAACTTTTGCTCGCGGGTTGTTATCGAGAAAATAAATAAGTATTAACTAAAAATTATATACCAAGTGGATGAAAATAATTGAAATGTTTCCTAAATATTAATTGTTAGTCTAGGCTTAGAAACACAAAAAGACCAAGATATAAACCATAAGTCATGAGTACACTGCCGAGCTGCTAAAAATACAAGTCTGAGAACCTGAAATTATTAATGCACTAATTTATTGTTTACCTAACCCTTCTTGCTAGAAAGGTTGCGTAATAAATTCAATCCATCCATGCACCTCCTCCATCTTTCGATGGAGGAGGTGAATCATATGCTCATGGGTGAGTATACGTTTCTTCTCATAGGTTATGTTTGAATCTTCCCTCTACTCTAGGTCTAGCTATCATTTAACAATTACAGATAAATATAAACTTTCACAATAATTTAATATAGAATTTTCACATAATACTTATATCTTTTCTAATACCAAAAAGAAAACAAAAACTCGAGGAAGTTGATCGAGCATGCTTATTCTTCTCTTTACTGGGAAAACATATACTCTACACAACTAACCGTATCAGTTTCTGTATCGGTGACCTTTACCCCCTCACATAGCCTGGTCTTCCAGATAGCCTCAGTATACAACAATATCCTGTCAGTTTTGCTATCTATGACCTTCTTCCATAGAGAAGAGAATAAAATGTCCTTCACCCTTGATTCACATGGGGAGCTGTTTTACTTGTGAAATGTTCATTTACAATCGAAAAGCAAGAACATTTCACAATCGAAAAGCAAGGAAGAGTCAGTCTCGTCAGTTGCATCATAGGCATCCTGTAGGTACAAAACTGCAAGTCTTGAGTTGAAGTACAAGAAGGTGATGCAACGGTTGTTCCGTCACGTAAGAGAACAGTCGCAACTTTATTGCTTGCCCTCCCACCAGCGGGCCGTAGAGGAGATCAGTAGTTGGACCTTCATGACAGGGTAGCAGTTGATTGGTAGTACCTTTCATGAAATCCCCATTGCAGGCTAGATGTCAAATGTCGACAACTACTAGGAAGAATGCACCAAACCGTGCGACTTTATGTTGGTCATACGCGTCCCTGTTTCACGCAGAAATTTGCTTGATCACACCCCCAGTAGGTTACTTGAGCTTGATCATACCCCTCGTAGGTTCCTTAAGCTTGATCATACCCTGACAGGTTATTGAGAGTAGAACCAGTCATTTTATCTTTTCTTTCATCATTTTAGTACTTTCAACCTTGACTAAATATCTAAATATTTAATATTATTCAAAATAGTTAGACTATACATGCTCGGAAATTTAATATGTGCCGTCTCACATGTGAGTAACATCACAAAGTGACCGGTTTTACAGACAGCAGTCAGTCAGGTGTGTGATCAAGCCATACATCGTAAGAGGGGTGTGATCAAGCTCAAAGAACCTACTGTGGGTATCATTTTACTCTGCAAACAAATCGTGTGTTTTTGCTCGTATCAAACGTCTAATTACTTTACAGTGAACTCGAGAGATACTTTTGTCAAGCTCACTGCAGCGGAAAAAGTACTGAAGGTAATAAAGTTCTCTCAGCAATCAAACTGGAGTAATTCTTGTTGATTTTGACTGGAATATTAGTGCGTGTCAAAGCTGAAACAAAAATTTCTCTAACACCCATAAGGGAAAATATCGTAGTTTATCCAAAGGGAAGCTTTGTCTAGAGCCTTGTATCACTTAGGGTAGTGTCTTTGTATCGCTGTAACTGTTTGTATTTTTATTTTATTTTTTAAAAATTATATAAATTTTCAAAATACTGAATTTATTTACAGTTGAAAATTACGTCCAAAGTGAACAAAAAGTAAATTAGAGACAAATGCAGCCGTTTCCTGCCGTGCCTCCGAAAGTGGCTGCAGGAAACCGCTGTGGCTCCTTGGCCGCAGCTGTAACAATCGTCCGCAAGAGATGAATATTTTTCAGAGGTTTCAACTTTGACAACTTGTACCCGAGAGTTTGGATGATATAGTTCAAGACCAAGAGTGTCTTGAATGATATCAAGGAGTTGGAGTAGATCCAAGGGTGGGTTCCAGGGAGAAGAGGATGAGAAAAACGGCAAAGAGTCACTCACATCAAGAGAATGGAGGGGCCTCTTTACCGGCACCTAGAGACACTGAGTCAACCACATTCGGCAACGAGAGCAGTGAAGAGTCTGAGGAATCATCCACGACTCCAGATCAGGCTCTTCCATCAGTTCAGTTGGAGGTCAAGGACTCAGTAAAATCACTACTAACACAAGCATGTGCATCTACAAGTGGCGGTGCAGCACCTGCTAATTGGGTATCTCTTTTAGTAGTGACCTGGGTTAATACACCCTAAGGCTTAGTTACTGCTATTTCAAGTGGTTCAGTTTCCAAGATCACCAAACCGAATGTGACAGCTGCTCAAACGTCATTTTCAGCATCTTTACAAGTCTCAAGAGGATAAGAGCATAGTCAGTCATATATCAAGGTGACTACTTGACGAAAAAAGGAGATATCTTTGCTAGGAGTATGACCGCCAAGGATGGGACTTGTGACCACTGTAACAATAAATGGAGAGATGATATCCCACAGAGAGCACAGAATCAAGAGAATTAACGCTGCAATCAAGAAGAGAATAAGTTTCTTAGAGAATGATAGGATCATGAGTTTTGAGGTTGCAATGAAGACAACAGGGGTGGTAGATGAAGATGATCTGCTTGAAGCATTCAGGAATACGTTGCAAGGAGAAGCCATTGAGTTTCTACATGATGCAGATCTAGATGGTATCACCACTTGGATGATATTTGTGCTAGGTTCTTAGCTAGATATTGGAAAATTGTAAGATGGGCTCTAGAGTGAACTCAAAACTCGAATGCCCGTGGAGGTGAACTCACATCTTTATATAGTGAAAGAAATAGTACATGATATGCTCCCGGTCAATGTTGACCTCTCAAAGTGAACACACGGATCGCTGACGTGGCTTACATGTAGCCTTAGATCTGAAACAACATCTAGAGGGTTCAGAATGAGCCACGTAAGAGCTCGCTGGAAAGTTCTCAAAGCTTCTTTTCAGAAACTTCCTTCTGGAAGTTTCCCGGCTAGAAAGTTCTCGAAGCTTCCTTCTAGAAACTTCCTTCTGGAAGTTTCCCGGCGGACTTTTGGTGCAACCGCCTATTGATAGAAGTACTATTTTGCTGCATGTATTCTTAGGCCAACTTAGCCGTAACCAATTCTTATACCAAAGACTTCTACCAAACCAATTTCCCCTCTAGTTGATAAGTAGAGCTCTACTTATTACAAACCTCTCCCCTTTTAAGAAGCAACGTCCTCGTTGCTCAACTGCTGTTCGACAGCTATCAATATGAGTGGGACGTGTGCAAGATTGGTTGCAGTTCCCATGTTGCTTCATGTAATGGATAGCCTTTCCATTTCACCAAATAATCTATCATTGATGACTAGTCTCACAAACACGTTTTTTTAAGATGCGTTCCACTTCAAACTCTTCCTTGTCATAGATAATTTGAGGGAGAGGTCGTGACTCTCGCGAATTGTCAAATTGATGAGGTCGTGGAGTTTATCGCCGTAATAAAGACACATGAAAAACCGGATGAATCTTCATGTGGGATGGAAGTTCGAGTTGATATGCCACTACTCCAATTCTACGGATAACAGAGAAAGATCCGATGAAGCGAGGGTTGAATTTACGACTGTCGATCAGACTAAGGTTGGTTGTGGATAACCAAACTTGATCATCAATCGTGAATTCTTCATGCCGAAAGTGTCCATCGGCATATTACTTTTGTCGATTCTGAGCAACTTGTAGTTTCACCTTAGCTTTTTCCACTCCTTGTTGAATTCGTGCAACGAATTCATTGACAGCTTCCACTTTGGTGTTGATTGAATGAAGTATCGAATCGTGTCAAACTTGCTGGTGTGAGAGGATGTTCTCCGTACATGAGATAAAAAGACATTTCACGGGTAGATGCATTGAGGGGGTTGTTGTAGGCAAATTCTAACAAAGGAAGTAGGGATGTCCCACATCGCTTGCTCCTCCAAAGTAAAGACTCATAGCATGTCTTCAATTGTGCGATTGACTCTTTCAGTTTGTCCTTCGGTTTGCGAGTGATAAGCAGTAGACATGGCAAGTTTGATTTTGAACAGACCAAATAGGGTTCTCCAAAATAGACTAGTAAACTGAGGACCTCTATCTGTTATAAGCACCCGAGACAGACCGTTGTCGTGATGTGAATCATTTTACATTGTAAATAATTCACCTCTCTATCAAGCGTTAGTCTCTCTGAGTGAAGTTAGGACCTCAGAGAAGTCGACACTGGAGGATGTTATATATTTTGAGTCTTAGTAGGTTGATTACCATGTTGATAGAGTTAAGCTCATGGGTTGTACTTACATGTCGCCCATGCATGCTTCCTAGAGAGGTTAGGTTATCTTTCGGGATTACGTGTCGTTTACATGTCTTCGCATGTAGTTTAGAGGTTACGCTGGCACTTTAGGGGCTTGACGTGGTAGCCTATGTGAAAAATTAAGTCACCACGTGGTTTGGGACACAAAAGGACAAGGGAGTGAAGCTATGAAGTCCCATTGGTCCAATTTTGTCTTTGTGTGTCGCTAAACTTAGTAGTAGGGGTCTTAAGAGGAGTTCGAGCATTTGGTGAGGAGACTTCGAAATCTGAGAGCACAGGGAGATAGGGTTTGTCGTGCCAAGCACTGTCAGCAAAATTTTTGATCGATTTGGAGCAATAAAGAAAGAGTTATGGCTGATTGAAGTTCGATTTGTGCCAGAATTGCAGCACTTCTGTTGATTTTGAGGTTTTCGGTGTCAATCGCAGTAGATTTGAGAAAATCGCTTCAAACTTTCGTGGTCACGTTCACTGTCAGTAGGGCTACGACTGTCCCAAAATTTTCATGTCAATTGAGTGACTGAGTAATTCGAGTCAACCGCTGAAGTAGAGGGGGTTCAAAAAGCTCTCAATCTAAAACAACAACTTCAGAGAGCGAGATCTGGAGTTCTGTGTACAATCAGGAGGTCCAACTTCACAGGAGTGTTCAGCAAGCTGTGTACTGCAAATCCTGTAAGAATCTTCGAAAGTGATCGAGCCAATTCTCTGTTCTAGGTCGAAATAGCTGTGTGGGTACCAAAAATTGCCGTAATTTCTCTGCTCAGAACGTTTCTGCTCATATCTTGGTGCTCTGGATTGATCTCAAGCTGAAACTTCGTATGTATGGTCAGTAGGGCCTCATTTACATGTAGGAGAAGTTCTGAAGTCTGAACTATCGCATGTTTCTGATTCTGGATTGTTAAAGTTCGCTGTCTGACCTTATTACTGCTAGTCTGACTTGATTTTTGCTTCCTGAACATACTGGAGGGTCCATTCGACCTGAGTGAGTGTTTATAGTGTTCTCTTTTGATCTGAAGCCTAACTCTGTAGTAAGCAACCATATTATGAAGCCCAACGCTTCACTGAGTAGACTGAACATAACCTTCAAGATCATATCACAGTCAGAAGGTTCCGCCCTTCTCAGGAAACTCTCAACTCGACACCGTGCTGAGCAAAAATGGTGTTCAAATATAACTGGGCAAGTTGCGGTGTTGAGACGTCTTTCGTGGTTGGTCGAAGGTGGATCATCTTGCCGAGCTTATCGACGAAGATGACTATGGAGTCAAAATCAGAACTGATCATGGGTAGTTCACACACTAAGTCCATACTAACATGTTCTCAACGTTTGGAAGAGATTGGGAGGGGTTGAAGAAGACCGGAGAGTGCTTGATTTGTAACCTTATTTTGTTGACACATTGCACAACTCCGAGTGTATACTGTAACATCCTCTACCATCTTGGATCAATAGAACACTCGTTGGACTGCTTCTAGTGTCTTTTCTGCCCCCATGTGTCTTGCAACGGCTGAATCCTGACATTCAATCAATATGGTGGTGTGTAGTTCTGGATCGTCTGGGATCCATAACTTCTCTTCATGGAATACCAAACCATGGTTGTGGGTGATGGTTCTTGAAGGTTTGGCTGTTACAATCTGTGCATCCGATCTCGTGCCCTCGATCAATTTTATCTAGAAGTCAAAATTCACCTTGACTTTAGAGACTATGTTATGCACAATAGGCATGCGGGTTAATACATCCGCAATTTGCTTCTTGTCCTCAACATACGTGATGGTCATGTTGAATCGCTGTCTCCATTCTGCCCAACAGATTTATCTCTTTGAGAGATCTTTTTGCGTCTCCAAATAGACCAAACGTTTGTGGTCTGTCTCGACCACAAAAACCTTCTTCCTTAGATACTGCTTCCAATGCTTCGTGGCGAGGACTATTGTCAATTCTTCTCTTTCAATGGTGTGGTAGTTTTGTTCTGCTGGTAACAACTTTCGAGAGAAGTATGCAATTGGATGCCAACCATCCTTCCATTCCTGCTACAACACCGCCCCTACTGCCGTGCCTGATGCGTCCGTTGCTAACTTGATAGGTTTCTTCGAGTCTTACCATTTGAGGATCAGAGCATGTAGTAGTGCGGTCTTCAGTGCTTGAAAACCTACTTCTTGCGCTGTTCTCCACATCCATTTCTTTCTTTTGCCTAACAGAGCAGTTAGTGGTTGTGCAAGCTTGACAAAATGCTTAACAAATCTACGATAAATCCTGTCAATCTCATGAAGCTCTTAAATTGAGTCTGATCTTCTGGAGCCTTCCATTGTTGGATGATAGCTATTTTATCTGCCATTACTTGTATGCCTTCTGCACTCACTCTGTGTCCTAAGTAATCCATCTTCGTCTTGCCAAACTCACATTTTGAAATTTTGGCGTACAATTTATTTTGGCGGAGTACTTGGAGAACCTCTCTTAGATGGTGCACATGTTCTTTCATAGTCTTGCTATAGACTAGGATGTCGTCAAGAAATACAACGATTGATCTGTCTAAGTAAGGGCGGAATATATCATTCATCAGACACATGAATGTGGTTGGTGCATTTGTGAGACCAAATGACACCACTAAGTATTTGAAGTGACCATACTTTGTTCGAAAAGCAGTCTTCTTCACATCTTCATCAGCAATTCGAATCTGGTTATATCCGCTCCGTAAGTCTAGCTTCGTGAAGTACTTTGCTCCTTCGAGTTGGTCGAACAAGTCATCCATCCGAGGTAGTGGATATTTATTCTTCACTGTTTATTGATTGAGTGCTCGACAATCGATGCACATCCGTAGGCTGTTATCCTTTTTCTTCACAAAAAGGACTAGAGCTCCATATGGTGACACCCTAGGCTAGATAAACCTTTTCTGCAACATCTCCTCGATTTGTGTCTTGCACTCCTCCAATTCATGTGATGCTAGTCTGTAGGGGCCTTACAAGGAGGAGTGCTCTCTGGAATCACCTCGATTTTGTGATCAATTTTTCATTTTGGTGGTAGCCCTGAAGGAAGATCATCGGGAAAGACATCCCATATTCTGCTATCACATTTGTCAAGCTTTCTGGAATCTATTCGTCGAGTCGTGCACTCAGGACCTCTTATTAAACCCAGAAAATAGACATCGCTATTACGTATAGCACTCGTATCTATTACGTACAAAGACAAGTTCTGTCTTCGAGATCTCACTCTATCTTCGAAGATTTTCCACTGTTTGATTTTCACCACTTTTCTTCGTCAATCCACTTCAGGATTATATTGCTCCATCCACGGCATACCCAATATGAAATCATAACGTGCAAATATGATCACTCGCCACTCAATATCTTCATGATATTCGTCTAAAGTAAGTTCTATCTTTCGAGGTAGAGATTCAATCTTCTCAATTTGTCCATTGGGTAGTTTCACCTCTTCACTCTCATCACTTTCTAACTCCATTCCCAACTTCATAGCGATCGATCGAGATAAAAAGTTCTCTGTTGCACCAAGATTGATTAATACTCTCACCTGGGTCCCTTCCAAGACTCCATCCGTGACAATCAACTGCGCATTATTTTTTGTCAATCTCCTTCTCCTTCCCTCATCTTTCTTCTCCCTCCTTGCACCAGTAAGGTCGTGAGGTGCATTTAGTGGTGTTCTTCGTTTCCCAGTCTTGTCTCCACTTCTTCATTTCCTTCCGTCTCGTTCAGATGATTCAGAGGTCGTCGATATGGAGGTCTTGGATCTCTAGGAAAACGATTTCGGCAATTTGCAGCTATGTGACCGAATCGTCCTCAGTTGTAACATCGATGTTGCTCGGGTTGAGGTGCATCATTCCTAACACCTTCTCCTCTAAGAGCTCCTTGACGTCTTTCTTCTGGCTGTCCTCAACGATCTCCACCTTGAAACTGTCGTGGCTGATAGATCTCGCACTACATTGATAGTAACCACTCCCTTGTCTCGTGCTTGTGATGGATTTTCTCCACCCACATTTATTCTGACAGCTTCGGCACCTCTTGCTTCGTTGTTAAGACAATCTCGCTAAAAATGAGAATCTCCACACGTCCAACAAGTGATTCCTCCATAGTTACCTTGGTTGCTTCCAAAATTATCTTGATTTCCTCGGTTAGGATTGTTGTCGTACCCTCTTTTACCTCCTCCTCCACCTTTATTCTTCCATTCTCGTAACTGCACCACATTTATCTTGAGATCCGTAAGATTATCGGTGATGCTCTTCAACTCGGCATGAAAATCAGAGGTGGCAGTAGACCTCGTTGTAGTGACAAACGGTCTTGGCACCACCGTTGGAGTAGGAGCTGACGTTGAAGCGATCACCAATTATGATAGCGCAGATGCTATCGTTGTGACTACATCAAGGGTCGGTGTCGACACCATAGCGACATGATGAGGTTGGATGATATCTCCTTCATCCAAACTCTCTTTCATATTTGTCGCGATTGATAACCTCCGCTTGGTTGCTGGCTTCTCGTACCTCACTTGGGTTCGAATTGAAGGCCTCAACTCTCTCACCATGTTCTTGATCAGCACTGCTCCAATCCCTGCCATCGTTAGCTCCACGTTGTCTCCACTCTTCTGTAGAATCATTCGAAATCGTTGCTCCAACTTATCCACCCTTTCGGCATACTACCGAACTTTCTCGTCATCCCGTTGCTTCAAGTGGAATGTTGCTTAGCTCCATGGATGTCGGATCGTTTGCATACAAGATTTCAGATTGATTTTGGTGATTTGGTGGAATCATCACTTCTCCTCCTAATGCTCCAGCAATTCTTTGAGCGCAAGCGATGGTCTCAAAAACCGTGAGTGGATTTTGCACCATTACTTCTTGTCGGATTCTTTCCTTCAATCCCCTCTTGAAATTATCAAGAGCCTCCGCTAGACTCATATCAATGATTGCAACTTGCAAGTCGAGGAAGGCTTCTACATACTCTTGAAGGCTTCCCTTCTGTTTCAATCTCCACATCTTCGTTCGAACCATTTGCACAGAATCCACAGATTGGAAATTCTTCAACAGACCTTCTTGCATTGCAATCCATGTTACTGTTCTCCCTTCCGTCAACACCGAACTCTCCCATGCATCATACCACGTGAGAGCTTTATCGTTCAAGTATCCACAGGCAAACACTCCCGCTACGTGATCCGTGATTTGCATACTGAAAAGTCGTAAATATTGATTCATCCGAGAAATCCAATTCTCGACTACTCCTATGATTTGTTGATCTTTGTACTGTAAGCCGGCCTGTCTCTCACCCAGGGGTACCTCAGATGACTAGGATTACTAGTGCACCTTAATTACAAAGATTCTATCATACCCATGCTCACTTCACTCAACACTTTGACCCATATGGTCACATCGGTCCCTCTAATAGCGTTCCTGCAAACAAGTTCTAACCCCGCCCTCCACATTGCATCACATAGTACTCAAGGATTCCCAAAGTCTCCAATGCTCACTTTACTTATAGACAGGAAAATGAGAGTCCCTTCCACTCTCTCAACTCCTCCTTATATATTCTACAACTTCTTACCGTGGTAACTTTTACTAAGTTACGTTATCACATGATAAGTGCGCAATCCAAAATAGTTAAACTTCTAAAGGCTACTAAAATTTAAGAATAGCCCACACATTACTTGTTCTACTTTACTAAAGTAAGAGATTCTCCTACTTTAGCTTTTGTAAAGTGTTAACTTTTCAAACTATCCAATCGGAAGACGACAACAAACTAATACGTCTTTTGAGGAGCATCTCTAGATCTTTGTGCATGACTTTCCATCATGCATCCAATCAGCGATGGTCAACAAAGTTACATACTTTTGAGAAGCATATTTAGAGCTCCGCACTTGTCACATAGTGTCATAGTGAAACCTCTAATAGTTTCCCTAACTTAGTTATAACTATCTCAGCTAGTTATGACTAGTTTTGATCACTCTAGATTTAGATCTTCGAACTAGAGTAACCTATAAGATAGTCATACCTAATGAAATTTATATAAGCACGCACACAAATAATGGGATACTTGTGGTGTGACAGTACGGTTCAATGTTACATGTCTTCTTCATCCGTAGTAACAGGGCACCTTCATCATCGACTGGAGCTCTAACGATTTGTGCCACGAGTTCCTTTGGTGCAGCTTGCTCTCCCACCACCGGTACTCCTTGAGACAATCTTTTCCTTCCAACGTCTGTCATACTTTGACCCTCGAGGTTCAACATTTTGTTTTATAGTGCTTCAACCGTCATCTTCATCTCTCAAAATTCGGTCAGCATGCCCTGCATCAATTCCTCCATCACCAACTCTGGGTTTGGAGGTTACGGCTCCATGATCTCTCTCTCTCTCTCTCTCTCTCTCTCTCTCTCTCTCTCCAACAACACGAAAGTTTCAAGCTTTCCTAGTATAGAGTTATGACGGCCACTCGAAAGCGTTCGTACACTATAGATACTACAAAAGGGACAGGAGAATCGATTATCTCGCGATAGAAATCCTCACCAAAATTTCTAATCACAAACTCTATATGTAACTATTTCAATCTACAGACATAGCGGATCTCCACCCATGTGTTGAAGGGAACAGGAACGGGTAGGTTTAGATCCATGCTCACTAAATCAAGATGTAGACGGTCAAATCTCAACTGGTTGCATATGTTATTATTGGAAGAATTCACTTGATCTATGAAATCTTCACCGAAATGATAGACAATATACACTCGAAAATGCTCATGACGTAGATACATAAGCTTGATGTGGAAAGGATTCAAGAATGATAATTTTGGAGCTAGAAATCTACCCACATCCATCACATAGCTCTCTTGACCCTTTCGACGCGCTCAAAGTTTCAATTGTCCGGTACCTCGGTCAAAGGTCCTTCTAAGAGGGATAATCCGCTCTCTTAGAGTTCCCTGCTCTGATACCATTGTAAGATGGACTCTAGAGTGAACTCAGAACCCGAATGTCCCTTGAGGTGCATTCGCATCTTTTATAGTGAAAGAAATAGTACATGATAGGCTCCCGGTCAATGCTGACCTCTCAAAGTGAGCACACGGATTGCTGACGTGGCTTACATGCAGCTTTAGATCTGAAACAACATCTAGAGGGTTCAGAATGAACCACGTAAGAGCTCGCTGAAAAGTTCTGGAAAGCTCAAAGCTTCTTTCCAGAAACTTCCTTCTAGAAGTTTCCCGGCTAGAAAGTTCTCGAAGTTTCTCGACGGACTTTTGGCGCAACTGTCTATTGATAGAAGTACTATTTTGCTGCATGTATTCTCAGGCCAACTTAGCCGTAACTAATTCTTATACCAAAGACTTCTACCAAACCAATTTCCCATCTAGTTGATAAGTAGAGCTCTAGTTGATAAGTAGAGCTCTACCTTATTACAAAAATCATACAACATCTGCATTATTGGAAAAGTTAACTCAGATCCGGCAAGAACTTGGAGAAGCAATGATAGCTTACAATGTTCGGTTTAAAGCTAGCCTTAAACTCATGCAACCTACAGAACGGACTAGTTATATAACTGTGTCACATTACGTAAAAGGGTTGAGAGAAGAATACCGAACGTCAACATCTTGACCGAGATTGAACAAGCGGATTTATCCATCAGGATACAATAGTCAATCGATAAATTAATCCTTATAGTCTTAGCAGCTCTATTTATACCAAGAGTTCAGCCTCGTCAAGTGAGATGCAAGCTTTAAAGGAGCAATTACGACAATTGACAATCTTAGTAAAGACCAAAAGTTCTATAATGGTAGACGATGAGGTTTGTTGTAGTGTCGTAGGATTTCTTTTTTACACTATTGTAGCATAAAATATTTCGTTCTCCATGAAGATTTACACTAGTTACACTGTTCGAAGTTCTAAAGGTCTATTCAAACTCACAACCATACTGGTTTTGTCTAGAAGTTCCTTCTAACTCACAAAACCATGCGGCTTCCAAACCTTTTAAAAGGTGCTCTGGATCATAACACACAACTACTACTTAAAATACAACACAAATATACACTGAGAAGACAGGGAATACAATTACTACTCCTTGGTCAAGGCTTCCAGTCTTCTCACGTCGGCTTCCAAAGACGAATCTCATCTTCTGATAATGCAACTCGACTTCTCACACCTTTAGAACACTACCACTGCTCGATAGATGCCAATTACTACTCCACACAACAAATTACTCTTACAGATACTCAACTGATTAGATCAATCACATGGTGTATGTCTCATGTAGCCTTCTCAGGCTTTTGTTCACTGAAACGGTTTTCTGGCAGCACTACAACGACACTCACATCTATTGATACTCACACAAAGCTTTTGTAACCAGATAGAAGATAGAACGAAGATGAGAAGATGAGAGAAGAGAAGGAAGAAGAGAAAATTAACGAAAGAAGAAATGAAAGAAAAGATGAGAAATCAATCTTCTGACAGGCTTCTAGTTCGGATCCTGACTAACAAGCCATCCTTGCTTGTAGTAATATGAGGGAGAAGATCAAATATCTACTTACAGTCCCACTGTCTTCTTGTTGAGGATGACATCTTCTGATGTGATAAGAAGCAATCCGTCAACTTCTGTGTACCTTAGATCTTTCCTCTCGAGGTAATCTTGGAGACCACCCACTGTCTCTTTGGTCAAATGAGCTTTACATAGGGTTCAGACCTGTGTCGACACTTTCATCGTCTAACTCCTCGACTTTCTGCTTGGTACTCAGCCAACGTTCTACAGATGCGGCTTCTAGTTTCTTTTGTCCTTGTTTCGACTACTCTTTCTCATGAGATCAATCTCTCATGGACAGTCTGTATGTGGATCCGAAGTAGTCCATTGGATGAGACAAATTTGGACACTACACAACTTCTAACAATCATCGCCACTCAACAAGAAAACTTCTGATGCACAATTGGGTATGATTCCATGAAGCTCAATCCCTAGAAGACATAGACAAAGCTTTTGTAAAAATAATTGTCAATCCACTCTTTGAGAAGAAGTCACATTGGCTTCTAGTAGCTACTCATTCAGCTTTCTGTCACTACTCCTCCTTTCTACCTTTTAGACAAGATGGCAAGATAGTAGTGCTCACTCTTTAGAAAATATCTGAATTTTGTCCAAAAGTACAGCTAAGTTTATCCATAACTAACTTTAGCTAGTCCTGACTAATTTGATACATTCTTAAAGCACTTGGGCAGCAAATAAACATTCTCAACACTTAGTTATAACTAAATACCATACTAATAGACAAACTTCTTATGTGTAACCTATGTCGTTACATTTTATCTCCGGATTAAATTTCCGCTCCGTCCTCGGAGTGAAGAGAGAACTTTCGTCGATGAAACAACTTCAACTTGTCATGATTGATCCGATTGAATCTCCTTCCTCCCAACTCCTGAAGGTCATATGTGAAGTTGCTCCACACCTTATCTACAACAAAAGGATCAAAACATCTAGGAAGAAACTTCTTCCTAACCCTCTTGAATCTAATAGCATCATACAACATTACCCAATCGCCGACTTGAAAGATTTTACCTCTCTCTTGCCCAATCGTTTATCGTAACTCTTTTGATACGCTTGAGCTCGTTCCATCCGGATCATTGCTACCGCTCGTGTCTCTTCCAACTCCATGAGTTGCTCCCTTCTTGATCTGACGACGTCTTCTCTCCTCGATCTCTTCAACTTTCATTGAATAGTTTAAAAAGTATCCAATTCGAATTGGATCGGCAACTTGGACTCCACTCCATAAACAAGTCAGAATGAAGAATATCCAGTAGAAGTCTTTGTTGTCGTTCGATACTCTCATAAGATGACATGTACTCTCTTATCCCAAGTATGTTTCACAATCTCAACACCAGTATCTATCGCGAGCATCATACAAAATGTAAGATTGATCTTCTCCGCAAGACCATTAGCATTTGGTTTGTATGACGTCGTTACTCGTGGCTTGATAGAAAAGAGTTGCAACATAACAGTAGTCATGCTCCCTACAAACTCCTCCTCTATCTGAGACCAACTCTAACGGACATCCAAATCTTGTGATGATCCTCTCTCATAAGAATCTATCCACTTTTGTTTCATTAGTCTCCTTCAAAGATCTAGTCTCTACCCACGTGGTACAGTAATCCGTGACAACTACAATGTATCTATTGCCTCGAGGTGTCTTATTAAGAGGACCTACAAAGTCAATACCCCACTTCACAGATGGTCCTAACACTAGAATTGATCTTAACGGAGGTGTTCAGAGCAAATGCTTGACATACGTCGCAAGTTTTACAATAGTCTAAACACTCCTTGAAAATCCTTCTCCAGTGATAACTCGTATCCAAAATCTTGAAGGTTGTTATCTTACCAACAAATTGAATTTCGCAAATAGTGCCATCGTGAAACTCGTGCATTAGCTTGAATGCCTCCTTCTGACCAACTGCTCTTCTTAGTAATCCATCTGCTCCTTGATGAAATAGAATTCCTTCCACCATGGTGTAAGGTTTGCATCTCTTGATCAACGCATTATGTTCTCAAGTATGCATATCTTCTGGAAAAGAATCATATGCAAAGAAACTCTAGATTTCTTTGTACTCGTCAGGTACCTCCTCCATGCTTGTGATGGTCATCACTTGCTCGTCTGGAAACGAGTCAACAAATGGTTCTTCTTCCTCATCATCATAAGTCCTCGACAAGAGATCAACATTTGCATGATTTTTCCTTGGTCTATCTTCGATCACGAAATCATATTCTATTAGAAGGATCTTCCAACGAGCAATACGACCTTCGATATTAGGCTTATTAAAGATATGTTTTAAAGCCTTGTGATCTGTGACTATGGAAAATTTCCCTCCTACCAAGTAGTGTCAAAATTTCTTCAATCCAAAAATCACAGCTAATTCTTCTCGTTCAATCATAGAGTAATTCTTCTCCGTAGGAACCATCTGCCAACTAGCATAAGCTATAGGATGATCATGCCCATCTCCATCTAACTGACTTAATATACATCTGATTGCTACAGTGGAGGCATCCGTATACAAAATAAATGCTTTACTCCACTCAGATTTAGCAAGTATAGGAACTGTCATCAATGTCTTTTTCAACTCCTCAAATGCTTCCTTTGTCTTCTGATCATGCACTAGCAAGTCAAAATCAACTCACTTCTTCATGTACATCGTCAAAGCTATTGCTGATAAAGGAGAGAGTTCAAACTCTTCTCATGGACAGGTGGAGCTTTTAGCTTAAGAAAAGAAAAGAACTCAATTTTCTGATGAACCGGTTTTCATGGAGAAGTCACCAAGTAGAAATACTCGCTCGAGTAACGTTACGAGTACACAAAAGAAGTCAAGAAGGAAGTTGAGGATGGCAGATTTCACTATTTTGTCTTCTCAAGCGGGATATGATGTGGTTGAAGATGTGGGTGCTCAGAAAGCCAACATCACGGTTGGACAATTGATCCCACTCAATCTTAGTTTACGAAGAGAACTCAGAGGAGGACTGAGTTCTAAGAGAAGCAAGAAGAAGAAACTCAAGAGTAAGACATCAAAATCAGTGGGAGTTGGTGTGGTGGATGTGCATGCTTCAGAGGTATGCACTAGGGCTTCAAAGATTGAAGTCCGATTGAATGGTCACTACATCTCTGAGTGGAAGTTGGTGTGGTGGATGGAGGATCGGCTGTAAATGTCATATAGGAAAGGTTGATGAAGAAGTTGAAGATGGAACCAACTCGTAAGGCTAGCATTATCGTGGGGATGGCTAATAAGCAACGGGTAAGACCTCTTGGTGTGTGAAAGAAGATGGTTGTGTCTGTGATGAGAGTTCAAACATTGATGTCTTTTCAAGTGTTAAAGGACTCTAGTTATGATTTACTCCTAGGTAGACCTTGGTTGAGAGTTGTGCGCACCATAGATAGGTGACACAAGGGATATTTACGGATTGGACCTAGAGATCATAGAGTGATAATACCTCTATCGGGTGTTGGAGTTGTGACTTCTGACTCTGATAAGCCTACTAGTGACTATTGAGAATCTGATACGGAGGACGATCAAAGAGTCTCAAACGTAGATACAAGAGATTCTTATGATCAAGAATCCTCGTCTGATGACGAAGGATTTGATCGAGATGAATCATTACATCAGCTTAATGCTATTGAGTTGTTGTCTCGACCAACATTGGAGAAAGATCTTGACAAAGAAGAGTTGAGTGAGGCAGAGATTGTGAGAAGACTCTCTATCCTGAAGTTTGATATCAATGTGACTCAAGATGAGAAAAGTAGATTCCTAGATATATTGCTTTCAGTTAAAAGGATTTGAAGGAGGTGACTCTAGAGACTCAACGAATCGAATTGGAGGAGAACGCAAGACCAGTTCAACAAAAGCAGAGAAAGATCAATCCTACAACGACCATGATGATCAAGAAAGAGATAGACAAGTTGAAGAAGGCAAGTTTCATCTACGAGGTGAAGAACTCAGAATGGGTTTCACTTCAAGAAGAAGAATGATAAGCTGCGAGTGTGCATAGACTATAAGAAGCTGGATGCAGTTACCCAGAAGGATTATTATCCTCTGCCATTTATAAATGAGATTTTGGAGGAAGTTGTTGGTCATGAGTGGTACAGTTTTGGTGATGGTTATCGTGGGTATAACCAGATCAAGATAACACAAGAGTACCACTACTTTGACTACTCCTTGGAGAACATTTGCATTTTCGGATGATGTCATTCGGATTGTGTAATGCTCTGACGGCGTTTCAGAGGTGCATGAACAAGATGTTTGAACCATTCATAGGAAAGTTTGTCCGTGATTTTATTGATGGTTTTTGCGTGTAAGGAAGAAAGGAGGACCACTTTGATCATGTGATTAAAGTTTTGCAGCAATTGGAGCAAACCAACGCTTCTCTAAATCCAGAGAAGTGCATCTTTGGCTGCGAAGAAAGTCTACTGTTGAGACACATATTTCCAAGAATGACACTGCGGTAGATCTTGAGAAGCTGAAGAAGATTGTGGATCTTTCATTTTTGATCAACTTGACAAAGTTGAGGCAGTTTTTTGGCAGGGTTGGATATTATCGTAGGTTTGTCTACCATGAGCTTCTCATAACTCTCTTCTGGAAGAAACTCTTTGATGAGTGAGTTACTCAACTTCTCCAATTTTTGGTTGCAAGTGACCAAACTTCCAAAACCATCTCCCTTGTAGTTTAAAACCACGTACAACCGTCAAATGGACCGCATGATCTGAGATCCGTCTTCTCTCATAAATAGATCTGATTACCTTAATGTAAGATCTTAAACAAGCAGTATGGAGTTCTCTTCGCAAAAAACGATGAGAAATTTGATCATAGGAAGCGAAAAATTGACTAAATCATTCTCTTGTGGCTCAACTTCACTCGTCACATTCATTAGTTTGATCTATATGCGGTCTTCTCCTATGCGTAGATGAAGACTCACTGATCGCACTAGCATCAAGGACGAAGAGTTTGATCCATCAATCGTGAAGAACAACCCATCCTCAAATCGCAAGCGAACAAAAAATCTGACGTAAGTGTCTCTCTAAGTCAATTTTCTCATATCTCCAAAATTGCCAAATAAAACTTTGTAACGTCGTCATTTTCCTAAAAAAACTCGATGTTATGATACCGATGGATCCACGGGAAACAAGTTTAGACTCAAGAACGGCCCGAATGATCCAACTCTCTTTCCCATGTCACTGAAATATTCCAATTTCTTTTCTCTATATCTCAATTTCTCTTAGATCACACAACTCGATCCCTCTCTTCACAAGCCATCTTATCTTATGCGTAGCCTGCAAGATCTGAACCCAATGACACCTTGTGTGCATGCATTGGACCTCTCAATCTCCCAAACCGTCCACCGACAAGTTGTAGATACAAGCTAAATCCTTAAGCTGCCCCCATACGTCATTCATAGTAGGTGCTTTCAACCTAGATTATGACCAAGAAGTCCCTTTGCACCCTTAGTATAGGATTAGAAACCACGAATACCCAATCAACATCAATAAGCTAGGACTAGCTTGACTTCTTCACCTTTCGTACCGCCATAACTTCATCATTAAATGTCTAAATGAAGTAAATGAAAGCTTGACTTCTTCATCTTGTGTATTTCATAACTTCACCATTAAATGACTAAATGAAGTAAATGAAGTGTCCATGAGAAGCTCGCAACGAGTTCTATCACTTGGTGAAATGAGATTGGAGATTCAAAAGTTGTGTAAAAAACTCATATATAGTCCTATGAGCATTTTTGGAGCGATAATGCATAGTATCTAAATTTGATTTTAGGATAGGAGCCAGTCCACAACAAGACAACGACTCTATCCACCGGTTCAAATTGACAATTTATCCGCAAATATTTATATTCGTCTGCATGCTAGCATGATGATGAGACAATCACTGTTGAGATACCGTCATCAAACACCGTCACTCGGAGATAAACCAGTCTTTTTGATGCTGTAAGCTACATTCGTTCATCTCTGTTCAGTTTTTTGTTAAATTTAAAATTATAAAATTTTAAAGAAACTAAAATTTTCAAAATTAAGATTGATAAAAATTTCACCACATAATTTCAAAAAGCTAAGGTATAACTTTGAGGTTAAGCATCAAATGAAGCAATTGAAGTGCTCATGATGTAATTATAACGATCTCTACCACTTGGTGTATATGAGAATGGAAATTCTAAACTTGAACGCAAAGTCTCTTCTTCGAAATGAATGTTTTTGGAACAATAATACCAAACTTTTACATACAGATTTCAAGTAAAAGTTTATCCATAGCACAACAACATCGTTGTTACAAGTATATGCTAATCCATATCTAGAGTCATTCTCTATCAATTTGAGATAAATGTCGAGATAGATATAATTTTCTGGACTGGAAACATTCAAGGAGATCAACATATGACATCACAGTTATATACATGTCAAATGTAACTTAAATCAGATAGACTGCAATTGATTTTAAAAGTGATATGGACTTACATTGCACCGTATATCTAGTTAGTAGCAATGCCCTAAATAACAATCATGATATATGATTATCTATAGATTAGCAAGACAATGTCAAATAATAGATGTACCGATAGAAGAATATGATTAAAAAACATGAATAGTTGAGGATGATCTTTTTCTTCACTCAACTTCCTTGCATATTCACCTCTTCCAAGTTCGAAAGAGATGCAAAGAACTTTAATTTATCCTAATCCTTCCTCTTGAAACGGTTAGGCTATAAATTAAAGCTCACACGAGTAGAAATACTTCTACTCGTGAGAATCAGAGATCTTTATACCAAACAAAGGTTTTGTTCTCGAGATGCACTTATGGGTTTTGTATAGCCTGAGTTAACATGTGTAATCAAGTTATGAAATAAGATCTAAATTTTGAGCTCTAAATTTAATACTTTAAGTTTAGAGAAGTTAACTTTGACTGAAGTAACCATTTGTAAACCATGTCCTCATGACTCTTCGCTCTTCATTGCATTTTTCACTAATCTCCATTTTTCACGAAGGCTGATACCCGTGACTTTGCGTTATACACTGTATTTTTCAGTAAATTATTTCACTGAAGGTTGTTATCTGTCAATTACTGATGATTATTTTAGTCGTTTGTTAAACGTTTGTCATTCTCCTCCTTTTTCTTCAAAGTGCAGTTTCGATGCATATTTGGTAGATATTTTTCACAATGATTTCTTTGTAGCTAAATACTAACAAGACATGATATGTGATATCTTGTACAAAGATCTCTGCGGAGTAATAATTCAAATTAACATTGAACACTATTAAGAAACATGTGCACTTAAAAGATCTCGTTCTTTACTGAATTATATCTTCACTCTAATTCACATATTAGCCGATATATCATGATGTCACAGAGCTCAAGCATCTTGTGATTTCCACATGGTCCAGCTATCGAGATAGTAAATCAGAAGACTGATTCAGAAGTTCTTGCGAGCTTACGTTGTAGCATTCTCACGCATTCTAGCTTCCTTTCAATCCTTTTTCACTTTTTTCGAAAGCTTTGTTGTAAATACTTATATATATATATATATATATATATATATTAGTTTTGTCTTCGTTATCATGACATTTTACATCTTTTATTTAGTTAGTGATTCAAAATTTTTATGTCCTTTTCATCTCCAAAAGTTGTTGTGTCAAAACAAAGTCCTCTGTAAACAGCGCCCGCCCACAAGTGCGAAGTGAAAAGAAAATTATTTTAGACAAATATAAAAATATAAAAGTAAAGCTTTTTAAAGATAACATGGACGACAAAAAATCCTCTCTACTTTCTCTTCTCTTAATCGTTTGAAATCGACCTATGCTGCAAAACAAACAACAAAAGTCCAAAAGTTTTTGCATATTATCGATTAGGAGAAGTTATTTTACCAATTTGTTTGAGTACCACCTTTGACAAAAGTGGGTACTGAAACCAAAAGGTTTGGTGGAAAGCAGCAGATGGTCTCGTACAGCGTCGGTGGAGCGACTATCCTAACACCGACTGGATGCTGCTCAAACCTCCGTCCAAAATGTCCTCTGAAAACTTTAATTTATCTACTATAAATGATTCTTCTGCAAGTGTACGGTCTAAACTCTAAACCCTAAAACTGGGAATATAATATAATATATATATCAGAGATATATAATACTATCTAAAATATTCAAGAGAAAGTAGAAAAGAGTTTCGCACCTATAAAGCGACATAGATTTATCTCTATGGTTAAAGTTAAGTAATGCATTTATGAGAATATACTAGTATTACTCTTCTGCATGCGGATCCCACACCCTTACGCTTACGCGGTCTTAGTGCGGGTCTATTTTATTCGGACCAAGGGTTATCGGTCTTGTCGGAAAGTGGAAGTACAAGTTTGTTAACCAAAAGTGCATTTTGCTACAGTCTCTTAATTATTTAATAGGACGTGTTAAAGCTGGAACTTTTGCGAAATATTCATCATGGACGGTTGTGGCCAAAAGGTAGTGGATGTTTCTGGAGGTGCTCGTTGGGAGATCCGGCATAGGTCTTTAATCACTTGTTTTTTAAATTTGACTATAATTTAAAGAGTAACGTAAAATTTAGATAATTTATTTAATTTTTCAAATATTTTTTGCTAATAGTTTAAATTATTATACTAATTTATAAATATATTGATAAACAATTCACGGCTCTATACAAAGTGCCCTTGAAGAGACTACATCTATTTCGCGAGTGGAAGTTAGAGAATCTTCTCTTTTAACTTTGACATGCAATAATAACAATTAGATTCTCTAAACGTCAACATGTTGCGGAAACGCTAAACTGGGTTCCGGTTTAACGACTATCAAACTTCCGCCAGATTCTTTCTCTTAGCCATGACACTGTTCCATTTAGAGGCAGCTGTACTTACCGTATGTTCCTACCCTCTTCCTCCACAAAACGTGGGATACGACGTAACCTGGGTCATGTTTAGTTTGCCTTTGGTCAAGATTCTGATTCATCTGCATGGCCATGTGCCATCGTGTTTTTCATCTGCATGGCCATGTGCAAAGGGTTCCCCGGTCGTGAGATATTAAAGGGTAAACAGCTTCCTGTCTGCGACAATCGCCTACTCGAACATGGTAATTTGCGAAAAGATTCCGCCGAATCTGTTAACTCTGAAATTCGGTAAATGGCAAAATCGCGAAATATAATTTTTTGCCATGTGCGTGGACCTTTCGAGGACTCTTCAAGAACTCTTGTGGCAGTGTCAAACACATCTTCTATATCCTTAGAGCATCTACACCTGTATAGTGATAAAGAACTCTTTATCTCAATTTTCAGATTGTGAGGATCTTTATCATGAAGTATGCATTATCACTTCTTCTAAGTTCATACAGAAGAGATATTAAGTATGTTTAATTTATTATCTAAAATTTCCATTATATGTTAAATTAATATTATCGTAAATCACAATTGTGTTTATAGTAATACATGGGTCATTTCACACACTTCACAGATTTGATTCAAAAAAGATGCTCGTATGACTTTTGCTTATTACATTCGGCCAGTTGCCGTTTTTTCACAACGGCATCATTGACTTTTGAGTATGATATTTTGTTTTCGCAGCGGCCAGGTTTATTATATGTATAACAAGTAATCATAGAATGTTAAGTTTAGCCATTTTAATTTAGCAATATAAATTTAACCGTGTAAATATACTGAATTCAGCAATCCACTCTCTTGATTTTTCTCCTCATATCACGTTTATCTTCTCCTGAAACCACGTCAAGAACAGCAGGAAACATGCATATTCATGGAACTGAAATTTTCCCACCATAATAATTAATTGAATCTTTAAAGAAATCAGAAAATCGAACATATTCAAAAGTATCACAATCTTTTCTTCAACTGTCTGATTTTGGGTTGAACTCCAAGTTTGAGTATAAAGTATAAAAGTAAAAATTCCTTTTTTCCTCCTAATGTATTCAGAGTCCGAAGAAAATTCTCTTTTGCTCCAGAAAACCACGAAATCTTCATCTTGACATTTTTCTGTCAATACTCAGTAGGTTGTTTCAAGATGAATCCTAACTGATAAAGCTGGTGAATAACTATTCCTTATTTTGCAGATTCTAAGTTGAGATGAAAACGTAATCATCAAAACCACGTACTTAATAACGGTTAAATTTCTCAGTTCTTTGAAAGCAAACTCGCAAGATAAAGTCTTCTGGGTCACCTGGAACACTTGTAGTAAAACTCTGGATTTAAATAGTTTTTATTGAAATCTATAAATAGAAAAACAAGTCAAATTTTAAGGAATGGTTCAAATTAAAAACTCTTATAAAGATCACCACACTGGGAAGATTTTTCCTAACTGGTTTAGGGGAGCCTTTAAAGACCCACGGTGGAGATGCTATTAGCACTTGAATCATTAAACGTATCTCTTTAAATATGAAATAAAATAAAATACATAAAATTCTCCAACCATTTTTATATTATAGTGAGCACATGAACAGAAGATATCTAGGACCGCAAGACATTCACCGGACTGGCAAACGGAGCTGTTATCCAATCCTGTTTGTTCTAGTTGCGACCTACTACCGGTCCTGAACCAGGGACCCTCGTTGTCCTCCCCTGAGTACAGTACGTTTACCCCGATTACTACGTGAGTTATTCCGCGGCTATGGAAACAATCCTCACCGAAGAGTATGAATCCGACGGTAAGATAAGACCTCGGACACAATCATCTCTCTTCTAGTTGTTGGAGTACGGGATGATCAGTAACGCAGTTACCAGAGTGTGTTATTATTATGGTGTCAGTTACAGTTCAGTTCACAATCGCAGCCCTCGATTGAAACTCTTCGCATTTCGTAGTCGTGGCAATGTGAATCGACGGCGTTTGATTGGGTGATCTCAGAGTTGTTTGCTGCGGCACACCCGAGGAAGGACTGGAACTTCGGAACTCCCTGTAGTGGGAGTAGGAGTACCCGACATAAAGTAGAACTGGCATGCATAGGGTGTGGGGGTGTTGATGGTCGGATCGAAGGGCTAAATTGCGATCTTCCATCCGACGGCTGTCTGCGATGTCAAATGAAGCTAGAAGGACATCATCCCACCTTTCCCAAATACAACCTTCCCGCTGGTCGTTGGCGGACAGTACGCGACGAGGTGACTCAGATTAGGAAAAGAGTTTGAAATTCGAAACCTCTATGATTTTTAAGTATTGTCTTGGTTGGTTTTATAGAGCATGCGCAGCGTTTAGACTACGGTACAACTGACTTAACACTGGTAAAAGTTTTCCTCTCACTCGTTTCTTTCCTCTAACAGTTTACTTGACTCCACCTTTAATACGTTTCTCGTACTTGACACACCTCTTTTAAGATTACCTTATTGGAACGCACCTTTGATTGACAACTGCAAGTCAAAATTCCATGTTATCTAATAGGAAGACTTGCATGTTAACAACTCGACGTTTGCAGTCTTGAATGAAAAATTCAATTTAAAGTGTCTGTATAACATATTATCATCAGCCGGTACAATCTCTTGCAGTGTCTTCATATGACGATGATCTGCTGTTCCCAGTCAACAAGAGGTCAAGTCTGAGAAACATATTAGAGTTGCAGAGATTTATGTGATCAGATCTCACAACAAATGTAGGACTTGATCAGATATTTCTTAAAAGTTCTTTTTTTATCAGACCCATGATCTGGAGTTTACAGTCATACAGGTTATGTTGCTTAGTAACACCAAAACTGAGACGCTTTGCTTTCTAACAAGAGCAATGACGCAAAAAGAGATTTAAAAAAGTAATTTTAGATTACTGATAGACTTGTCTCTGTTAGGCATAGCATTTTCTGTTTTTATTTTTTATTTTTTTCGCCATGGAGTTTTGCTCTTACATGTATTACACCACCTCCTGCAATACTCCTCTCACGAGTACCCGGGTCACCCAGGAGAACCAAGAGATAGGGGCTATTTTTTTACACCCGAGACACTGACCCCCACAAGCCAAGTTCAACCACCGGCTGGTGTTAAACCCCCGACCTGGACTTGCCAGGCCGAGGGCCGGACCATCACGCTAGGCGTGCCGTCTTTTTTCTGCTAACATACGTTGCTGACTAGTCAAAGTAATATCTCCTACTGACAATTCCAGGTAAAATCTTGTCAATAAAAAATTATAAGGAGGGTCGATCGGATCTTACGTTCTTTCTAGGTGTCTTATCATGTAAATTTCTGATTAGAGTTGCGATCAAATAAATTTCTACTCTTTCCTCTGCCCTGGGTTTCAAATTCCCTTTTATTACACACTTTATGATGCTTCTGTTGAACCTTGAAACGGAAAGTGCACAGTAACCGAATAGTGGGTGCCAACGTGCCATGCAAAGGTTACGTAACTATAGTTACTGTAATTACCAGGCCGGCTGCTGGCTGTCGTACGTCCTCTACGTCTTGTCGTGGCGGAAGTCCGTTGTCGAACGTAGCTCAGAGGGAGTGAAGGTCAAATCAAGATTCTAACTGATATTTCTTTGGCAAACCATTTGCCTTAACAAATGAGCATGTTGCTCCGGATCGCCGAGTATCGTTGCTGTATTTTGGACTAACTGCTGTGCAAAGACCGCCCTTTTAGATCTCATATTGTCCAGAGCGCCAAACTTCAGATCTGAGACACTGAAAGCGAATGGCATGGACAAGTAGACGGTTCAGATTGAACGTATAGAGCTCCCAAAATGACAAGTGGGTCCAGACTCCATACTAAGTTTCCATGTCATTCCTGCCGGTTACAAACACGAAGTAGGATCCTGTACGACCGGTGATAAAGAAAACTCGCCGGAGGATTGGGACGGACAGGATCCAGTTTCAAGGCAAACGATGCCATAGAGGAAACGACGATCAACTTTTCCTTTTTCCGACTCGGTTGCGGAGCAATCCTACCTTCCAAAATAGCGGAACTGGTGAGTCGACATTGAGATGGCAACATTGGCAAGATGACGACACTTCCTGTAACAGGAGACTACACAGAGATGGCATAGGAGATTTCTTGCAGCCAAGTTGGAAAAGAATATCATGGGTGAAATTATTTAAATGGCACGTGAAGCATTTCGACACTCTGGTAGGGCTCCGTGAGCCTCTGTCATGATATCGCAGTCTCGCCGTCCAGTAGAGTAGTATGGGAAAGTTAAGGATGCTATACAACCGCGTACAATTCATCCCCGCTAATGACACAGACCTCTCCTTGGTCACTCACACCGTCAATCACTACACTACATGGCTACACTCACATGGCTACACTCACTACACTACACTCACTACATGGCTACACTCACATGGCTTTTTATCGGTAGATCTTTTGCGGAATGGACACCTACGGAGAGTTTCGTAACCGAAAGTGTCCGGAGAACTGATCACCCGTCTCCGTAAAAACGATTTTATGTCCGTGGAGAAAACCGGAGAAATTCTACGGACTGTGACAACGTGGCAAAAATTCCAGTTCATCAAGAAAAAAAAACCGCGCAATTTCATGCAAGCCGTTCATCTCTTGAATCTGTAATTGTTACATCCGGTTCATAACAAAATATCAATCGTAGCAATCCGGTAACTCTAGTTCTACGGACATTCATCATTATTTTCCGTAGCTCTCCTGATTCCGGAGAACTTACACCATGTGAGTGCAGCCATGTGATAGCAGACTACTCATCTCAAAGTGATACTACCATCTCAAAGACTGGCAGCAATCTCCACGCATAAGAAGGTGCTGCGCATTGTCGACGCGACAGCAGTACGTATTCAATGTCGCTGATAATGCTAAATTGGTGGGCCTGTGGCGGTTGGCAGATTCGAGTGAGAAGTCGGAAGCAGGGGACGGGACTTGGAAGGGCGGGCTTGTCTTCACAATAGAAAAACATTTTCTTCGGGCAACGGATCGCACACGTTGTCGGAGACTGTCATGTTCTGAAGGTCGGAGGTGGGGACCAAGATTAATTAGTAGGGGCACGCATAGTTGAGGGGAGTGAGCCACCTCGTGTGCTTTGCCGCAGAGCTTGGAGGGAGGGAGCGGGTGAAGGGCGAAGGTTCGGGCCTTTGCCGGGGGATTTAAGAGAGGAGTGGGGCAGTGATTGACGGTGTGAGTTGAGGGTTGATCGTTCTCATTACAGCATCGTAGCACATGCACAAGGCCCGGCGGGCGGTTTCGTGTCTGCGCGGCGGTGCCTAGAACATTACTTTCTTGAGGAAACATCTGGCGATTATCGAGTCGAATCTTAAGGGTTTCGTGTGACTCAGTGCAGTAGAACCGTTGCTCAAGCGGAGCCCAAACGGAATCTTCTTGCTTCATTGGCAGGAGTTGGCGAGCACGACTACGTTCGCTTGCAGGCCAAAATCGCAGTCGCTCATGCGAAGTCCTTCCAGCTTTCTTGATCGCCCCAGCATTCCTCCCGACAGACACGAGGAGGAGCGAAGGAATCCAACGTTTATGATGAGAGCGGCCTTTGTACGAGAGGCTGGTGCCTGCGACGCTCTTCTGCAGGAAACCCTGAGAGAACAGTGTACCGCTTCAAGTCTCTAACGGGAGAAAGGCTTCGGCAGTTGGTGAATCGCCGCCTGAGACTGTGAGCTTGAAAGTGAGCTTGAGAGGTCTAGACGTGATCAGATCACCTGAGAGGAACTCTCTCACATTTACTGTCTTAAAGTTGCATTTTGTAGTCGAATAGTGATTTTTATAGTTCACTTATTAGGCTACGTGCTTCCGTGCAATATGAGCACCAGATTGTGCGACCTTTCGCCCGAGCTTTGGAGTACCTTGCCTCATCATGTACTGGAGGAAGTGCTTCGCAAGCTACCTTATCGTATTCTTATCAAGATGCGGTTGATTTGCAAGAAGTGGAATACCTTTATTCTTTCAGGGGCTCTACCAGCAAACCCGTGGCCGCGCAACTTGCTCACGTCCGTGTCCGAGGATTCCAGGTTCTTGACCTCGTACAACAAGGAGGTCAAGGCGTGGCAGCAGCTTCCTTTGAGTTTCATCGGGGTTGATCTTACAGCCTTCACTCTGGTAGTTTCTGACGGTGGGCTTCTATGCTTCCAGTGCGACAAAAACTCCGACGAGTTCGTAGTCTGCAATCCTCTCCGCCGAAAGTGGAAGCTCCTACCGAGAGTTACCGTCAGCGCTGCAGATCCAGACTCACTATCATGGGACGTAGCCGGTCTCATGGTGGAAAAAAACGGCATGAGTTACAAACTGATTGTTATTGGCCGCTTCAAGCACGAGGAGGAAAACGGCTCGCTGGAGACTGTCATGAGCATCTATGAGTCGTCGAACAGCCGCTGGATGGATGCAGACTCGCAGCATATGATTGCTCGTGGCAGTTTGATCTCTATCCGCGGGAAAGCTGTGTCTTCTCGCGGTTCTTTGTACACGATGGCTCGACAGAAGGGTGATCATTTTGTTGATGACTGGTATCTGCTCAAATATGATGTGCAGCTGAAGAACTGGAGTCGCCTCGCAGCACCAGCGGGCATCGGGCAGCCCGACGTTTTTGAACATCAAGGACAAATATATCTCGTTGCTCAGTGTTGGGAAGCGATTCTTGGGCCAGAGCTATGTGTATGGAAGCTCGACAAGGCCGGGCAGGTTTGGTCGAAGAGCAAATCTATCTTCAGGGACTTATGCGTGGTATTTACTCGGATGCCTGACCACTGGAGTGACAAATCTCGCCTTCTGGGCGACGACACTTCGGTTTGCATATGCATTGGACAAGACCGGTCCGTGTTCGCCGTCGGCATGGGGTCCAGTGGATCCATTGCAGTTTGGACCTACGACTTGAAAACCGAGTGCTGGAGCTCTCTACCTGCAGTCGGCTCAGGAGATTTTGTTCCTCAAGTCGCCTGTGCTTTCCAGCCTTCCGTCGGAGCTCGTGTTTGATTTGGTGTTGATATCTTCTTCTGTGAGACGACACGCCCTTACCGTTGGACGTTGCTGTCCACTGTCCCCACTAGGGATTCATGATCGGCATAGATAGAAATTCTTCTCATGATCATGTACGTTGATTGATGAGTTTTACATTGAGTTTGAAATCCTTAAATCCTGCGTGTATTCCGCTACATGTTCATGATGTCTCCGATCCTCCATATCACATGATCCATCTCCCTACAAGCTGGAAATATGGCACTGCTTTCATCTTTTCTTCATCGTCAAGCTTCCAGCTTTGCTTCGAATGATATGAAGCTAGAAGCTTAAGATCCTATCATGGTTCAAGGGGTTCGCCTTGGTCATGGTGGAGTCTTGCTTGAAGGTGAGGGAATTCTGCATGCAGTTTGCCACTTTCCGTAACTTCTGATTGCACGCTTCGTCCTTTCCACCCTACGAGCTACTGAATTACGACATAGGACTGTTACCTGACTGTCTCATGCATCAGGTTAAGCACAACCCCTCATCTCGCGAAATCCAGGAAGTAAGGAAACTCCTCCAAGGATCGGACGATCGTTGTACCTATATGAGCGCGGATCTCCGGAAGCGGTCAACCATGGAACTAACCCTTGGTAACTTCATGTTACGGTTTGGCCACGTCACTGTGTCAAACTATACTCCTATCAAGTCCGTATATTTGGGCGCCCAGACCAGACCGATCAGTTCTACCCACTTCACTTCAGGCGAGTGAAGTGGGTAGAAGAGGGTAGTAGCCAGCCGCCGAGAGAAGTTGTCCCAGTGTGCGACTTCAGATGTGATATCATTAGCCAATACTTCCGCTCAGCAAAACTACTTTTGTGTCTAAGTAATCGTTCCACTTGCGCACCTAGACTATACACATTTTCCTTCGAGCCCTTCTAAGCCACTTAACATTCCGACCATCTTTCAAGACACCGTACATTACGAACATACCACCACCATATCACCTTCATCGTTTCCAGATTGGGACCCATCTGGGAACGATGGATGGTGCATCATTTTCTGACCGCAGACTGCTCTGGCGTCGCGTGTGATAGAGCATGTAACGACAACTGGCCATAGTGAATTTGTCATGGAGGTCCACTTCGTCCGAATACTGAAACCACCTAGACCTAAACTTGGTCTCCACCCAGCGAAGTTGGCAATATCCTAAATGATTTGCACAGCTAATCGAGCAAATCAAGCTAATTGCACTAGTATCAGTTGGAGCCGAAGTGGATATTGTAGGTGATAGCTTACCTCGTGCAGATCTACGAAGCACATGCGAAACCGATAAGTAATTTCGGAAGTGTAAATTCTACAACAATTTCCCTTCCGATATAGAACTAAATTCTGAGAAACTGGACAGATGTGAGAATAAATCAGGACCGGGGTGTGAAATCACGAGGGAAGAAAGGCTCAGACCACCTGAACTAGGCTGCCTCACTCATGGAACACGGAGAAGGGGATACAAAAGGTACTATAGTAATCATTAGACAGTTGCGCGTGCCGAGAGACACTGGGGCCTTCACTGTAGCCTACCGAGTTACTGGAAACTCATCTTACGCAACTTCTGTGGAGTGGCATGGAGAGATCGCATCTAAAGGACCCGAGAAAGGACATGAGGAGAGAGAGATTGAAGTTTTGCGCCGCCACGTGCTTGACAGCTGAACGATTTTCCTTTTGTGCTTGACGGCCGAGAAGACTGAAGCAACATTTGGAGATGATTCTCGTTTCATGCGAACCTAGCATCGTGACAAACTGGTAGCCATCAGTTTTCTATCACCCTGAACTTTTTTAGTTTACGCTACGAGGGCGTAGGCTATAGCAACGAAGCTTCCAAACTAGTCGGAGCAAATCAAGACAGGCCTCATGGTCGGAACCACGATTGGTATAGCCTGAAGCGAGCAGATAACTGCCAGATATTCACCTTGGAGGTGACTTGTAGCATCTGATTCTTTTCACAAGGTAGGCTGTTCCTTTTCTCTTTTCCTCGCTTCTTTATTCGTCTTAGATCCGTCCGGGGTATCGTTTCGGAGTCTCCTCTTCTTTATTTGGTTGTCATAAAGCAGCGATTCTACCATTTCGAATGTGCACAAAGCAGCAGTTCTACCGTTGTTCCTGTTGAGTAGCATCGTATCTTACCTTTCCAATCATAGGCTGCTATTCTTGTGTTTCCACATAATGTGCTCATGTTCAACAGAGGAATGTCTCGGAGTGTCCTAATATGACAACATCTGGAGAAAGTCGAGATCACTTATGACGGTAATATGACCTCATAGGCTACAGGGTAGAGTGACACTAGTCTCGGGCAGGTTTTGCGGAGTAGAAAGCCCTAGAGATATCTTGGTACCTGACAACTGCTGGAACCGGCTGCTATTGCATGAAACTCAGTGTTGCTTGCTTCTGACAGATATGTCTTCGTATGTCGTAAGTCCTAGCTAGAGATGCACCGATGCACTCAGTGTCACAAGAAGTTCAGAAACGGGCATTGTGGACCATGTATATCGTTGGACACGTGATGGGAGGAGGACAAGGAGAATGGATTACGGCTGAGCTGTGAGCTGTTGGATCATTTTCTCCATGCAAACCCGTATCGGGAAAGTGGAACTTTCTTCTGCCTCCAGAACAGGTAAGCACTCTTACATACTAAGACTTTTTGTTGCGCCGGTTTTGCACCATACCTTATCGAAAGTGTCACGCGACGCAATGAATAGCCAACTGATGGGAAGACCCCATCAAGATTTACAAACGAAAGAGTGACCCGAAGGAACAAGCAACCAACGCCCCGAAGGGAAGGAGACAATCGGTTCAGTAGCTCTAATGTCGCATACCGCTTCTAAAATATCATACATCGATAAATCAAAACTCCTATGTTATATGAAGTAGCATTGCAAATTGCTCTCTTGTGGATCGCGCTTGCTAAAACTCTCTGTAGAGCAATGGAAACTTGTTGTATAAAAGAAATAGTGAAAAAGAAAAGAAAAATGATACCCCTGGCACCATACTTCTCCGGAGGCAGAGAAATCTATGGACACAAGAAAGATCTCCGAGGATTTCCCTAATCCACTGGAGTACTCTAAAGCAAATATATTATCCAAACCTTTTGCTTCTCATGATACATATAGTACCCGTGCTATTCTTGTAAGCAAAGTCCGGAGAACGTGCCCCTGAACTTTCACCATACTGTCACCAAATCAAATACGCAGGCGAGGCAAATAACATGAAGAGAAAACTAAGTCCAATGTGCTCAAAGCACACATGAGGATTCTGAGTTAGTAGCATCTAGATATCCGAAGAAAGTAGGTATAAACAAACCTATAAGAAAGGGAAGAGAAGAGACAGGGAAGATTGTTAGAAAGAACTTCAGAAAGAGTTATCACAGATCCTCAAAACTTCTTCAAACCTCAAACCTGTCTCTAAGACCATAAGAAGATTTTGTGTGAGTTTAGGGTTCCGCAAGCCATGTTTTAACGTGAACCTCCTCTGATTTCCGTGAAGCATGTGACGATTTCCCATGGAGTAAATTGCTTACGGAACGCTCAAGGTACGGACGGTTCTTACTTTGACAACTTGACGCTAGGAACTGACCACTAGAAGAAAGAACGTCTTCATACTCACGTGTTATTGACTGACCGCGACTTGAAGAGACGGCTGTAGGCTAAAAAACGGCATTCTCCGGGTCCAAGTGATTTCAAGAAAAGTTGCTTTTCAGTTGTAGGCTACTTATCAGGCTTACCAGATTGGTCGTATTGTTGAATTCCTCTAGACTTAGAGAGGCTCCTCTGGATCCGCTTTCAGATCATAACAGTGAAGACCTCTAGAACGATATAATATATTGACTACTTACTAGTTACGATTACGTTACCCGACGTTTTGCCTCAGAGGATGGTGCAAAAACGAAAAATAATAAGGGTGGTGACTGCGAGTGAAGAAACTATCAAGAAAGACCGCCTCAAAGCACGAACAAGCGGAACCAGTTCTTGTTATAAGTGCACATCTACTGTACTAACTGGCAGAATGGACGGTATATATTCTCAGCCTAAAGTCCTGCTCCAGAAAGGGTAGGAACTCAGACACGTCGGCCAGAACTGGTTTGTGTCACCGAGGTCAGGCTAGAAAGCATTCATCGAGGACGGTGCTTTCCGTCCGGCGCAAGTGCGCAACGCCAACCTCTTCACGCGATTCCGTCCCTGTGGCGGCAGCTCCTTCCTTTACAAAAGCGTGGGAGGGACGGACAAGGCATGTCGTCGTTCATTCACGTCATTCTGCTTTCGCAAAATTTTGCGACTTCCGACTTGCGACTTGCGAGTATTGCGACACGCTGCTCCGTTTAGTCGTTCGATGCAGCACAAGCGAATCTGGTGGCACGAGATTTTCCGAGCGAGGGCTTCGAGTCAGTGCGGGATTGGTGTCCAACATGCTCGCTGGAAATGACGCTAACAAGCACATGCGTGATGATACCCACCTACTGGAGTGCCTTTACGCACTTTCTCACACTTTCTCGCTGCTTTCCGTATACAGTCTTCCCTCCACTAAGTTATAGTTTTGGTGGAAACTTTGAATTACGTTAACTCTACTCTTCTACTCATGTTTGCAGTTTGTGCGTGTCAAACATCTCCTCGTAATATATGCTTCGGGAAAAGGGGCCCACCTTGTAAACGTCTGACGGTCGCACCTTACCTTACCGGGAAAGGGGCTTTATATTGACCAGTATCCGTACAGTATGTTTACGTATGATTTATACATTTTCAGAATCTCTCAAGACTCAAACGTAACGTTTTGTAAATCTCTCTCTGCATATAACTCTCTAGTAACACGCGACACAATGAATAGCCAACGGATGGAAAGACACCATCAATCCTTACAAAGGGAAGAAGGACCCGAAGGGCAAAGCAACCAACGCCCCGAAGAGAAGAAGAACACCGGGGCTAAGCCACGCATGTAACTCTCAACTCGCAAAAGAACATTAATAAAAACAGGTAATAAATTAAACCTTTCAGTATTTCCCTCCTCCATCAGAAGAGGTGAAAAATATGCAAAGAGTCCAAATTGTTAGTTGATGATCCATCACTAGATAAGAGATTACTATTTATTGGTATTTAAGATTGGGACTTGATCCTTCATATCAAACTCTTGCATTAAAGCTTGCTGAATCTTCTTTACTCCTCCTTGATTACTTCCGGATATTATCAGGTCATCCACGTACAGTAACAGTAACACAATACCTTGAGAAGTAATCAAAACATAGAAGTTTGGATCACCTCTTGTAGGAGAGAAGCCTTGCTGCTTCAAGAAGGTATCGATTCTTGTGTACCAAGCTCTTGGAGCTTGTTTGAGGCCATACAATGCCTTGTGCAGCTTGCACACTAAATGTTCACCTCCTTGACGAACAAAACCAGGTGGTTGCTGCAAATATATATCTTCTTCAAGAATGTCATTAAGGAATGCATTCTTAACATCTATTTGTAGACACTTCCAACCATGTTGTTTTGCAAGAGCACAAAGAACTCGAATGGAGTTAAGTTTTACCACAGGTGTGAAGGTCTCTTGAAAATCTTCTCCTGCAGTATGCAAATAACCTTTTGCAACAAGGCGAACCTTGTATCTCTCAATAGTTCCATCCGCATGCCTCTGGATCTTATAAATCCACTTACAGCCAAGTGCTTTTTTGTTTGCTGGAAGATGTACTAAGCTCCAGGTTGCATTTTTGAGCAGTGCATCATATTCTTCCTGCATAGCACGTCTCCATTGATCCTTACTGAAAACTTCCTCGAATGTAATAGTTTCTCCATCACCTTGAGCTTCAACCATGAGAATATAATCCTCTAACCTTGCAGGAACCTTCTTTGTTCTGATATGTCTCCTTGGTTGGGTAGCAAGATTCAAATCTGGAGTAGTCTGATGAATGAGAGACGAATCTGCTGTAGTTGGACATGATTCAGTAACCTCAACTTGTGTGGGTGGTTCTAGTTGAGCTTGAGCTTCTTCTTCATGAGTGTCTGAAGTAGGGGCTTGGATTGAGAGAGGTGGCAGGTGAGAAAGATTGTGTTGTGAATTTCGAGATGAAGGGACCTTTAAAAATACTACATCTGGACTGATGATGATCTTTCTTGCAGCATTCAACAGCCTATATCTCTTTTCTCTTCCTGGATACCCTATGAATGTACAGATCTGAGATCTATCATCAAACTTTTGGAGTAAATTCTGCGGAGTTCTAACATATGCTTTACATCCAAAAATTCGTAGGTTAGAGAGGTCTGGTTTCTTCCCTGTGAAAGCTTCGAATGGAGTTTTGTTGTTCACAACATTAGTTTGACTTCTGTTGAGAAGGTAAACCGCAGTATTCACAGCTTCAGCCCAAAGGTCTTTTGGAAGCTCTTGCTCAAGAAGAAGGCTTCTTGCCATCTCCACAACAGTTCTGTTCTTCCTTTCAACAACTCCATTTTACTGAGGCGTGTAAGCTGTAGTCAACTGCCACAGTATCCCCTTCTCAGCAAAATATTGGTCAGCTGCCTTGGAAGTGAACTCTCCTCCTCTATCACTTCATAGCTGCTTCACTTGCTGTCCACTTTGTCGTTCCACCATGTTAACAATGTGTTGAAAGTGCGAGAGAGCTTCAGACTTTCTTAAGAAGAAGAAAACCCAAATGTATCTCGAGAGTCATCAACAACCAGCATAAAGTACTTAGAACCTCCAAGCGAAATAGTCTCAATAGGTCCACAAAGATCTGCATGTAACAGCTGAAGGATATCTGTTGCCCTTGTTGCAGTAGTCTTGAAGAACTTCCTTCGAGTCTGTTTAGATCTGAGACAAACTTCACACGGGTGTTTACAGGGGCGAGTTTGGAAACATCAAGTGCTAAGTTCTCATGAAACAACTTCTGCATTCTCTGATAGTGTAAGTGTCCAAGTCATAGATGTCATAATTGGCTCGTCTTTGTTACAGCAGCTAGAATTGGAGCTACCAAGGGTAAGGCTTGTAACTCATACAAGTGACCAACCTTCAGCCCTGTAGCTACTACAGATCCTTGGTCAAGAATTGAACATCCTTGTGCATCAAATGACAGTTGAAATCCGTTTGCAGCAAGTTTACCAACACTCAGAATATTATGCACTACACCAGGTACAAACCAGACACCTCCAATGGTTTTTATCTGACATGAAGGTAGCTTAATACGAATGTTACCTTCTCCCTGGACTTGGTAGCCCTTACCATCTCCTAGTCGAATCTCTAGTCCATTAAGAGGATGAAAGTCTTGAAACCACTCCTTCTTTGTGGTGATATGGTTTGATGCTTCAGAATCAATCCACCATTGTTGGTCATGTGTGTCTGTATACATGACAGTGAAGAACAGCTTCTCTTCGTGATCAGTTATCTGTATGAAATTACCTCTGTTGTTGGTGTTGGAACGTTGATCAAATGCCTTCTTCCTGCACTCATACGCATAGTGACCACGTTTCTTACAATAGTTGCAGTTCTCAGGTTTAGGTTTGTTGGAGTTGCCCTCTGAATCTCGTTTGTTGAATTTGCCTTTCTTGTTGTCCCAATGCTCCTTCTGTTTTGGTTGTGAGTCTTGAGGTCTACCACGTTTATGATCTCTCCTCTTGGAGAAGAAAGCTGAATCAGTTGTGGTAGTTGCTTGAGTTGATTTGGTTTCGATATTCATTGCTTCTTGCAAAGCTAGTGTTTGCAGTTCTTCAAATGAGACAGGCTCCTTGCGTACATCCACTGCTTTGACAAAGTGCTCATATGGTTCTGGTAAACTCTGGAGCACTATAAGTACCAAGTCGTCCTCATCTATACCTCCACCCAGATTCTTCAGTTGTTGTAGCAACCCTTTGACAGTATTGAAGTGCTCTTCGAGTGAGATGCCTGCAACCATCTGCGGAGTGTTTAACTTTCTGCGTAGCATTCTCTTCCTCCCTCGAGCAGCTCCTTCGTGCTTCTTGGTGAAAGTATCCCAAGCATCTTTAGAGGCTTTAGCCTCCAAGATATCCATGATTTCCGAGTCTTTTATGATCCTCTTGATGATGACAAGTGCTAAGAGTGGATTTGGGTTAAAAAGGCTCCACCTCCGCCTTTCCATTGGTTCAACTTTCGACCCAAACGGACCTCGTATAAAGAAGTTACACTTTGAGGAACCCTTGGTCAACGGATCTTTGACTGCACTTTTGAAGGCCTTAACGATCGATTTTTGCCGTGTTGGACGAGATTGCAGAGGATTACAATATAGACACTACTTCCACCTCCACAACCACTTTGAGGAGTTCTAGATTTTTCCCACCTACTTTACTTAGTGATAACTTGCTTCATGATCATCATAAGTTGGATAGCACAAACTATCCAATATGGTGCTTCAATGTTCAAGCCATTTTTCAGAACTACGACTTATAGGACATAGTGTTGGATGAGGAAGAAAGACCTATCGATTCACCAGCTGCTGTCAAAGCTAGGAACAAAAGTCTAATTAGACCTCCTTCCTCTCCAAAAATGCAGTCAAAGTTAGTTTGACCAGAAATTTTCGCCTTCTTTCTCACTTTTCAGTTGAAGGTGGTGTGTTCACTCTATGTTTTTTTCACTCTCTGGTTCCTTATTCTCCTTGCTAATGCTCGTGCCTAAGCTCTGATACCATGTTAAAGAACCAAACCAAGTGAATACTCTCCACTATAGAAGATATATCAGTAAAGGGATCAGTCGACTCATCATCTCCCAAGAGGGGGTTGTTATATACTCTGGACAAGAGGTTAGTCACTAGTCAGTCACTAGTCATAGAGATGTGCCTAGAGGTGACTATAGAGATGACTATAGATGTGACTATAGAGGTGACTATAGAGATTACTATAAATGTGACTATAGAGATTACTATAGATGTGACTATAGACTAGACATTATCTTTAACAGCTTCCTACTTCGATTTTAGTAAGAAAACAGGCTTAGATCTTGTTCCATCACGCCTAAGATGGATGTCGCCGTGAATGTGTACAATTTTCTCTTCTGTTCGATATATCTGAAGCAATTGTATGTCTACAACTTCTATTCAAACTCCTCACAACAGATTCTTACGATAATTATATCTAAAGTCGATAACTTACGATGAATGATCCGGTGAATTAGAAATCAGTGATACAAATCGCAAGAATCTTCATCTTCGTCTAAGAGTTGATGAAATATCCTTCTATGATTTTCAGTAATAGAACTTGTCGTTAGCAATTTTCATAGGATGGATCACCATACTCGAATTCTAAGGATGCTTCAGAAATTTCAAGAATTCTTGATAGTTGGAATGTGAAGAGATGTACCATCTAGTTAGATAGAATAGTGCTGGAAGGTCCAAGGGTATGATCATTTGTTTCATCTAAGAAATTCTAGATCTCAATAATTGCTAACATTCTGAATGTTAAACATCGATATGAATAATAAGTTACTTTCCAGTTAATAACGAGAGTTAATCAGTTAAGAAGTGAAACGATGAAAAATGTGTACCATAGAAATGAGTGTTAAAGTACTGGAATGAGATTAGCACAAGCTAGGCACGCGCCAACCCCTCTCTATTCTCGTACAGTGGTCATCAAAGATCGAGTAAAGTACTACGGTAGTTCTATGACCTCTTCACAGTGTGATTTGTCTGATTCCATGATCAAGTCATGACAGATTGAGAAGGTCTATACCTCAGAGGTGAAGGATGGACTTTCCAACCCAACATTCACAGAAATATCGTGGGGTTCCACCTTTAAGAAATTCCTTCTCATCACCAACCATCCAATAACTTATACAATTATACCTTGAGAAGTGTTAAATATCATTAGAGTGTCATATCTAAAATCTGCGGAAAGTAAAAGGAGAAAAAAAGAAAAAAGAAAAAAACAAGGTGATTTGTGACATGACTTTTACGTCAAAAGTATTGTGACAGCAGTTAGGTAAGTCACTTTGAGAGTGACAACAGTTATGTACCTGTAGTGTATTAACTCACATTCTTTGTAGAGTAGTATAAGTCAATGTCCGTACCAGTTCTGAAGTCTAAATAAAGCTATGCACATTTCATCTCAGGATATTCTGTTAAGTTCTCCTTCTGATCATTTTTAACAGGCTGATCTGTTATCAGTTCTAACAGATTGATAGTATTCTGTTGTGGGAGATAAAATTTCATATTTTGAGAAATTTGGAGTACAGTTTTCAGTTTTGTAACATGGTATCATAGCTCAGGTTGCTCAAGCTAAGCGTGTAAGATTTTGATAATCTGATATTTAGTTTCTGGGGATTTTTTGGACTCATCTTTTCAGCAAGATAGCAACTATAACTGCTATTTCAGTGAGTTTGATTTGAATGAGAGCACTAGACTTTCAGGTCCTAACAATTACAGTTCTTAAAAACTGATCATGAAAGTCATTCTAAATGAAAAAGATTTATGAGGTGTCGTTTCTGGAGAAGAGAAGCCGGCTCCATTTATGATATGAGAGTTCTCATGATACTCCAAGATTCATTAAGAAGCAAACTATAGCTTTATCCAATATTTTGCTTGCTGTGAAGGAGAGTATCAGACTTACTATTGAGGTTTGTGATACAGGAAGAGAAGCTTGGGGGAAGCTAGATATCAAATATGATAATGTGAGTAAAAATAGAGTGGTAAAGTTGAAGAATAATTTACACTCTATCAAGATGGATGAGAGTGCACATATTCATGAGCACATTGAGAAGATAGATGATATTTATGTGCAACTCATCAGAGCAGGAGAGACATATGGTGATGAAGATCTGGTTTCTATAACTTTGTATAGTCTTAGTACTTCATATTTTCATTTTGTATCTGATATCAACAGAAGAGAGAGTGTGTCAACTTATGAGGAGTTGTGCAGTTTACTAAATGAAGAAGAGCAGTTGATCAGAAAGTTTTTCCGTCAGAAAAAATCAAAGACCTGCTTTTATGATGAAAACTTACAAAAAAGAGGAGCAACAATCTCAGAAACATTTCTTACTCATGAAATGAAGGCACAACTTTCTGCTCATTCTGTAAGAAGAAATGTCATAGGATTGGAGAGTGCAGAAAGAAATTGGGAACTTGTTTTTTTTGTGAAAAAAAGGTCACAAGATTGAAGATTGTTATGCTAGAAAGACAAATGGAGATCAAAATTCTACATCAAGTAATATTGCTATTCAAGAAGATACACAAGAAGAGAATGATGTTGGTAATATGTTTATTATCATATTAAAAGTACAACAGAAGATGAGAATTGGTACATTGATTCTGGTGCTTCTAAGCACATAACCAGCCAAAGATCATTCTTGAATGACTTTTCAGCAACTGCAGGCTCTAAGGTTACTCAAGTTGATGGTACAAGATGTGAAGTTCAAGTACTAGAGTTGTGATAGTAAAAAGAAATGAAGGAGATCTGACGAATATACAAGAGGTGCTCTTTATTCCAAAACTCACTAAGAAATTGCTTTCTGTTGAAAAAATCGCAGATCATGGAATGAAAGTGATTTTTGATGATACAAAAGTGCAGATATTTGATGCTTCACATAAGAGAGTCTCCATGGAAGTCTGAAATATATGACCAATTACTTTCTTTGAAGTCGCTGCGTATGGTTCGTAAGGCCGTGTGCGCGCTACGTCCAGGTCGCCAGCCGTGGGATCTATGAGAGAATATTGATTCATAGATAGGCTCTAGAAGCATTCTCAGTACCTCTTGCACGATACGGTCTTGGAAGCAGGGAATTCCAAGTGATATTTTCTCGCGCTCGCAATTTATTCACGGCGTAGCGAAAAAGAAAACAATAGATATCTTTTTGTATTTTCGCATTTTGGAACTGTAAAACAAAGAAACTAGGATAAGCAAGAGAACAAAGTGGAGAGAGCCACCACCAGATAGTTGGTCACAGCTACCTTTTGCCCACTTTACCAATCAAAGTGGTCAATTTGCGCTTAGAACCGGGTCCGAAGGGCCGAAGACCAGAAATGCCTTGACGATTTCTGCGCACTTCGCCGGCTGAGAAAGAAGAGTTCTCTGTAATGGAGTTTTTTCTCAGCCATTTCGGCTCGTGTCCTATCAGTTTTTTTCTTTTTTTATAAGTTTTCAAGAGAATGAAAAAATAGAGATATATATTTTTTTTTAGTGCTGTGTGGACAATGACTATACGATGCAGGCCCTCTGCCTCTTGGTCGCAGCGCTATGGGCTTTTCTCGTTTTCCGCCGTCTCCCTACGGCCAACCATGTGGGGGGGGGTCAATACAATACAAAACACCCATGTTATTCGCTATAGGCTTTATATTTTTGTTCACGGTAGGGGGCTTACTGGAATAGTATTGGCCAATTCTGGGATAGATATTGCTCTACATGATAAACTATTATGCACTATTATCGCTTTCTTCGAACCTTACCCTAAGCAGAATGTCAATTATACAGAAGCTGCTTTTGGCTCCTGATGACAAAAGGCCCGCGGGGCGGGACACTGTCAGACGGGACCGGAGACTGTCTGACAAAAAAGGGAAAAAAACTGACGAAAAAAGGCAAAAATTGACAAGGCTCTGGAGAAGTCATTGGCTTTTTCGCTGAAAATAAAAAGATAGAATTATTTGACGTGTTTCCAAAATAACAAAAATTCGATCTGTAAGGTTATATACATCTATGTATCCTGCGTTAAGTAGCTTTCGCATAAGATCCTGTAGTGCTTTAGATCGCAGTACTGATTCCATTTCCTTAATAAGCAGGTCATGATGAATCTTGTCAAAGTCTTTCTTAATATCAATTTGTACAAGTCAAGTCAGTGCCGTCCACGAGTAACGGACATTAGACTAACGGCCCAAAGGCCACGAGACTATAGGGAGAGGCACTACGTGCTCTCCCCTCTCCTTATAGTCTTCGTGCGCGTAAATAAGTCATTTCCGGCCTTATCGGCCCAAAGGGCCAACGGCCCTTCGGGTACTCGACTATAGGGAGAGGCCCCGGGACTGTCAGACAAAAAAGGGGAAAAAAACTGACAGGGCTTTGAGAATTATTTATTTATTGGGTTGCATGTTCGGTGACATGCAAAGTATAGAAATGATACAACCGGCAGATTTACATATATGCGGAAAGAAGCAAAGAAGGACCAAGTTTGTGGGCAAGCCTACCAAAGGTGGATTTAAAACAGTAGTAAGAAAACGCAGAAATTAGTTTATGACACGCTCTATATGGAAAGGTCCTTTTGTGGATACTTGCTTGTTCAAGCAAAAAAAGATCAGGTGGAGAATTTGGTCACGTAGATCTTGTAGCCTTCCTCAAGTCCGAAATGTGAGACAGTCTGGAAAAAATATATATATCTATCGGTTTTACGAAAAAAAAGAGACGATTTATGGATAAGCAATTGTTTTTCAAATCTCTGATAGCCACTTTACCAAAATGGATACATAAATGTCAAACATCAAAACATGAAAATATATTATATACCAACCCGAACAGTCTATTTCAATTATTATATTTTTTGAAGTATCATACCAATACGCGTTTTAAAGTTTACACCGGTGAAGTCCACTTCAGTCATCTGGACGAAGGTGGACGTCAGAGAGCCCGTAGTACTCGCCTACCCGAAAGGTCAAAAAAAGAAAAAAAATCTTTTGTTTTTTCGCTAATCAGCATAAGGGAAGGGGCTTAAGCGTCTGCTATATCTTAGCAGATCAGATTCAACCAAGTCCTCTAGGAAGGCTCCCAAGGATCCCGGACGGGATGAGTCAATACACGGAAAAAGAATATTTGGGCTGGCAGTTGGATACATTATAGTCATATGGTTTTTTTTTAAGAATCCCCTTGCCTTTAATTTGAAGAGCAAGTCGGGAGCAAACATCATCGCTCGGGTGTGAGCTCTCCGTGTGATATTGGAACCTTTGATTGTGTAGAATGGCCGTTTCCTTCTGGGGGCTTTTTGACATTTAGCCCCTAGAAAATCGAACCATTCGCTACTCAAATGTGTGATAAGAGTCTTATCCACATTTAGCTCTAGACCGCACGCTTGTTCAAGGAAGCTCTGGATCTCCGCTCTTATTTTCTCGGCCTCATTTCTGGTGCCGTAGATAACAACTACGAAATCGTCAGCCTATCTTATGTAACTTAATCGTGGGAAATTAAGATCAATCACATCATATTTAGGATTTCTCCTCATTTCCATCAGCATAGCTCTTCGAACCGCTGGATTATTAGAATATTTTCTTTTTTTACGGAAGAACCTGTAGGTGGGATTTTCACGTCTATTAATCCCTTTCTTGAATCTGTTTTACATACTGAGCATGAATTGATCCAGTTCGTGTAAAACTATGTTACATAGGAGTGGACTCAAAACAACTTATGCTTGAGGGCTAAGGTGCTTAGGAGAGAATATCTTAAATGGTAGTTGACCAGGTCTCGGACTTCCCAGATGTTGTGTGCGCATTTGTAATAGCTTAGGATCCCATGGGCTTTGGATTTAAACCAGTCGATAATAGTTAGATCATCCAGATTGGAAATAGCAGCGACCGCAATAGGTCTTCGGGTATTCTTGGCTACAATATTTATTTATGGCGGAAATAGCTTAATGGTAGAGTATAGCCTTGCCAAGGCTAAGGTTGAGGGTTCAAGTCCCTTTTCCGCTTGGAGGGTTATTGACCGGTCTTTCGTTTCACAGGGACGAAATGTTTGTGATCATCGGCGAAGCAAGCAGAAGGCGCGAGAAGTTAGTGGCTTCTCTTCCCTTTGTTCGTCTTTTCTATTTTGTGTTTTTTGTCAGTTTTTTTCCATTTATATGTCGGGGATAGAGGTCCTCTGTCATAGGCCGGAAATTGTAAAGCCGGCCGAAAACGCAAAGAAAATCATTTTTCAGTGATTAGCTAAAGGGCCGTAGGCAGCCTCCCCTTTTCATTACTGAGGTCCTGAGTATACATGTGGGCATACCCCCCCCCCCCCCCCCCCCCCGCATTCCTTGAGGCTTGGGGCGACCTTTATCTATCATCTTGCCATGAAGCCTTTGGAGAATACTTCGGATCTGCTCGAGCTTTTCTCGATCCTTCTTGTAGTAGACGGCTCTCGACCAAAGCTTCAGCTCCAATGATTTCATACCCTTGAATCGACCTTGGAAGAGTTGGCTTATGCAATGGATAATCATATGATGGAAGGGCTACCAAGGATGAAGTTATCAACTACTGGAGATATATGTGAAGGATGTATATTTGGAAAACAAAGTAGAAAAGGTTTTCCAAATGAAGAAGGTGCAAGAACAAAAGAGTTGTTGACATTGGTCCACTCAGATGTTTGTGGACTTATGCAAACAAGCTCTATTGGAGGCTGTAAGTACTTTCTGACATTTATTGATGATGTGAGCAAAAAGACATGGATATATTTCTTGAAGCAGAAATCTAAAGTATTTGAATACTTGAAGAAGTTCAAGGCTCTTGTAGAAAATCAAAGTGGCAAGAAGATTAAAGTTCTCAAATTAGATAAAGAGGAGAATATTGTTCTAACCTCTTTACTCAGTTTTGTTAAGAGCATGGTATTCAAAGATAACTTTCCACAGCTTATACTCCACAGCAAAATGGTATAGCTGAAAGAAAAAGTAGGGTGATTGTGGAAAAGTGACAGATCCATGTTGAAGGTCAAAAAGCTTCATAATTATTTTTGGGTTGAAGCTTGCAACACAATTGTTTACATTACGAATAGAGCATTGTGACAATAGTTAGGTAGTCACTTTGAGGTGACAGCAGTTATGTACCAGTAGTATATTAACACACATTCTTTGTAGAGTAGTACGAGTCGAGGTCCTTTCTATTTTGAAAACCTTGAAACCAATAGCAAACTTTGAACTCTTGTAACTTCTCTCTCCTAGCTCCAAATAAATAAAAAATGATAAATGTTATTATCAGTCCCTTGGGATCTTTGTGGATCATAGGATTGTCCATGTGAGTCTATCACAGCAGGACTCATTCCAGAAGTTTCGTTAACAATTTGCAGCGTAGCCACAAAGATTGAACCCACGATCTTTCTCTTAGAGGACTGTAGGTTAAACCACTTGGGGCACTGTAGCTCTGTAGCATCATGGACCGGGTTTGGTTGAAAGGAAAGATTTGGAGGTAAATTTATTCAACTTTTTGATAATGCACATATGAGTGCATTATTATGCATGGTTCATCAAATATATCAACTGTAGTTCTTGGATCGTTGTCAACGGATGCAAATTAAGAAGTTATAATAGGTTAAAGATTTTGACAGACTGTGATGCTAACATGGCAGTTCGAGGGCTGATGTGGACAATGTTGACAAGAAACTTTCATGATGTGTCTATGCAGACTAGGAAAAATTGCTGATGCGGCAATGATGACTTCACATTATGCTGATATGTTGACATGTTTTGGTGATGCTTACTTGATGAGTTCTGATATGACAGTGAGGATGATGTGACAGAAATAGTGAGTAGGCAAGAGACATGACATGATCACCTGCATAGGTGTCACTTGGATAGTTGCATGGATACCACTTGAGAGGACACATGTGTGCCGTATGACAAGGTCTCATGATGGACATTTGATCAAGTTTAATTTGAGATGGACACGTGTATATGACGCGGTGCTCAGGAGCAATATAGAAACTGAGCCTCCAAGAGCACAAGGGGAGGTTTATTTGGTTTCAAACGTTGTTACGCTGTCAGGTTATCAACCGTGGTTTTTGGTGTTTTTAGGATTTTAGATGGATTTAAGTTTGGGTGGTTTTGGGCAAAAGCCTCGGCACCTACGAACACTTTTGGAAGAGAGGTTGGAAAGGGTATTTAGGAAGATACTTGGAAAAGCTTCCGTGTCTACTTAGATTTTTATACTTAAATGGAGGTTTGGAAACTTTGAGGGGGTGTAACTTCCTATAGAGATGTCAGATTGGAGTGAAATTTCTTTTGTTTGAAAGTTGTGTTCAAGCGCTTTCAATTATCCACAAAGAGTAATCTCGTTAGTGGGTCTCTCAAAATCTTAATAGGTGCGAATTAGGAGTCGATTCAGTTCATAACATTACACTACTAAACCATTTTTTGTAGTTTGATTCAAATCAAGATCATTTCGCAAATGGTTTGGTTCAAACTTTTGTAAATGGTTCAATTTGAAATGGTTCGGTTTCTCATATGAATGATTTAAACGGTTTGGTTTGCAAAGTAGATGGTCTTTAAGCAATTTGGTTCCGTAGTCTCCAAACAAAATAATACATTTGATTGTAAATATAAATAATAAATTTTGGATGATAAGTTGAATACTATAGTATCATGTTAAGTGTGTTATAATCAAACAAAATCTAAAATTTATTAAAAAGAACTCATTCATAATGCAATTCAAAATTCTTGTAACGGTTCTATTTATAAACAGTTTGGTTCGTTGCAATTTTTAGAAAACGGTTTGGTTCATAAACAGTTGGTTCAGAGAGTTTTCAAAACAACTATTCGTAAATAGTTTAGATTAAAATTTTGGAAAAGTTTAATCTTGATTCATGGTTACATGTAAAACAGTTCGGACCGGACCCACTACTAGTGCGAATACAGCCTTATAGTAGATTTTAATCGATTTCTCTTGTGTTTGGGATGAAAGAAAGGCGACGATATACCCAATAATTTATTCATTAATAGAAGGGGAAGAGAAAGTACACCAGATACGAGACCTGAATCAGGGTAACAGGCACGAGGCCGCAGCCTTGGAGCAGTTAACCGGTTGATCTTCCATGTACAGCAAGCACTCTTGAGTTTCCTGTAAGTGCATGCATATGTAGATAGAGTGGCACAAAAGAAGATCCAAGCAAGCAAATAAAGAACATCAAGAAGAGGTTATGAAGACATCAATCGAGGATACAGCTGAACCAGCAAGCGAACTTCCAGAAGACATGCATGAGTGTAACGAGAATATATCTTCATATTTAATTCACTGCTCTGATGCACAAAAGTGAGCAAGGCGATAAAAAACGATGATAATAATTGATAATAAATATATAATTACAGATGTCACCATTAACTAGTAAAAAGTATATTCAAGCAGTTAACGAACAATATAGACATAGACAATAGAGTGTACATATTACCTTTGAGTGGTGTGAGTGACAGAGCTCAGACTCAAATATGCACATGTTCATGTGCTCTTATATATGAACATATGAATGTGTTCATATATATGAACTTCTCTGTAATGTTTGGCTTGCATATAAGTAAAGTCTTTGGCATCATGTTATTCTTATGCAAGAAACAAGAAATAGAAAGTTTATTGGTCTTTGGCTCCTATTGGCATGGATTCTCATATGGGATTCAAAACATGCATATTCACCTTCTTATTCCTATCCCTTCCGACAAGAAGAGTTAGGGAACAAATTAGCCTTTTGATCTAATATTATTTGTTACTCGTATATAACTCGCTTATAGTTGTGGAAGCGCATCTTCACACATAAAGCTCATGGGTTATCCTTGAGACTCTCCGTAACTCTGAAACAGATAATTGTTAACATTTAGAGAAAATTTGATTTTTCAGATTAGCTTAATCTCTGGTTATACATAATATTTACATTAAAAACCAAAAGTAGTTCGTTGAAGTTGGATCCGACATGCATATAGCCTCTCTAGAACAAATAATTCTGTTATTAAGAGACATGAAACGTGATATAACGAAAGACATTCAACTGTGAAGAACTTTTGTCTTAGTGCGAGCTTGTCCTCTTCTACACATTCTTCTCGTAATGCATCAAAAATGCATATTTGTTAAGGTTGCGAGAAAAGAGATGGAAGTTGCACAAGATCGGCGTGATCCTTGCTTCAAATTATATATGATGCACTTCTAAGACAACATACGGATCAAACCACCTCCTAGAAAATTTCTGAATCGTAGAGTGCTGGTTCTCTAACGTACTGTCATACATCAAAATCCAATCTCCAGTATGTATGGGCTTCGGTCGGAGCTTGTGGGTCTTGTCAAACATGTCTTTATTCTTGAGACGACCCTCTTTCAGCTTCTGTTGTGCCTCTATAAGATCATCCTCTCTATGTTCTAACTGTCTGATTCGAAGTGCAAGAAGTTGTACACAATCCATTCCGTGTACAACTTCCCGCGGTAAAGTAGCCCATGTAAGAAAGTCTTCCTTTGCCGGCATAATCAGCTTTTGACCCAGCATCAGTTCAATGGATATGTACTCAGTAGTAGTGCAATGTGTCGTCCTGTTCGTCCACAAAGCAAAGGGGAGCAACCTAGGCCATTGTCTATGCCTACCATCACATGCTTTCACTAGAGCGTCTTCGCTCACTCTTGTCAATTCTTTCCGGATTCATGGCAGTAGTAAGCCGAAGCTTTATTCCATAACGAGCAAAGAACTCCTTCACTTCTGCACTTCTCGTCTCGTCTCTATTGTTAGAATACCATACGTAGTGTGAATACCCCTCTTTGCAGTAAAGCAGTTCAGGCTTTTAGGATGGTGACCTTTCGTAAGGTCACCAAGGCCAAGACCCCAAGGTATATTATTCTGGCTGAAGGCCATTGTACATTATTGAGTATCTACTTACTTGGTTTTGCCTACACTCTCTTGAGGAGCTCTCCCCACACTCTCATACTATCCTTATGCCGTGACTTAGAGTTTTACCTTAGTCTATTCTATTAGCAGTCCATTTCCAACATGGTATCAGAGCTTTGCATTGTTGATGCACTAGCACAATAGCATAGGCACTAGGTAGGCCTTCGGCCCTTAGGTGAGAGCAGTTGGAGGACGCTTCAGCTGCTGCGAGAAGGACGCTTCACGCACCCATATTCTGTACCTTCGCTAACAGAATTTCACCGTTCCAGCGATCAATCTGATACAGAATGTCTGCCCCCTTTGACACCAAAGGCTGGGCCAAGTTCGATGGCACATACTTCACGCTGTGGAAGCACAAGACAACCTTGCGGCTCAGGGCCCATGGTGTTCTTGACATCGTGGAAGGGAACGTGCAGAGACCACGTGCCACGACACCCGGAGGTACTGCGGTACCCATCCCTCCCCCTGCTACCGGACCCGGTAGCATCGCAGATTGGGATCAGCGTGACGTTAACGCACTCGCAGCGATCAATGAATGTTGCGAGAACAGCGTGGCAGGACATCTAATGTCCTGCGTCACATCGAACGATGCATGGTCCACCTTGACCAGACACTTTGCAGGTCAAGACATGGTGACCAAGATGCACTTGAGAGAGAAGTTGCGGGTTTTGAAGATGAAACCCAACGAGACTGTTACCCAACATGTCAACAACTTCAAATCTCTCATCCAGCAGATGACTTCAGCTGGACTGATAATTGCCAACGAGGAGCAAGTCCTCGCGTTGATGGGCAGCATGCCCAACAACTACCATCTATTCTTGCAGGCGATGAGAACGAGCCCAAATCTCTCGCTACAGGACCTCATCATCTTCCTCATTCAGGAGGAAACGATCGGGCGCAAGCTATCGATGGAACCATCCACTGCCTTGTTTGCAGGTCGCCGGCAAGGAGGTCGCAATGGCCATAACCGGCGCAACAATGGTGGCAACCGACAAGGCGGTAACCAGCCACCGAAGAGACCGCCAGATCCTAACGAGAAATGTTTCCAATGCAACAAGCCCGGGCACCGCATCGCTGAGTGCCCAGACAAGCCCAGCAGCAGTAACGAGAACTCCAATGCTGGCAACAAAAACAAGAACAAGAATCGCCGTTCCCAGAACAACAACGACAACACTCGTCGGGTTTTGGTGGCACAATGTTCGTCTGCAATCGTGCAGACAGCTGATCCGAACTGGTATGTGGACACGGGTGCCACACACCACATGGCCCACAATCGACGACAATTCGTCGAATACTCACCCGTCTCTGCTGAGAACACCGAAAATGATGCGATTCTACTCGGTGACAACACCACTATTCACGTTGCTGGTTCTGGCATGGTGGAAGTGCGCCTGCTCAACGGTGAGCACGTGTACATACGTGACGTTCTTCACGTGCCCGCCTTGCAAAAGAATCTATTCTCAGCTCGGCAATTTGATGCCAATGGCGGCTGGTGCCTAATTGGCAATGGATTCTGTCACCTCGAAGACAGATTTGGTCAAGTGCTTGCTCCCTGCCCCACCGTCGACGATCTCTACATGCTCGGCAATTCAATTTTGGTCGCTGACCAAACCGCGCTTGTAGCTACAGCTGGTAGGACCTCAGTAATCCACACACTACCACCTAGCCAGAGATCTGGACCGCGCTTGCGAGCTAGACCGCAATCTAATCAGCGGACTAGCACCTCACTATTCAACCGCAACATGCGCAGGATCCGCTTCCCACGGACCAGGCCCAGCCCCGCCCCACAGAATGCGCACACCCAAGCAGAAATTCAGCCAAGTCACTCACGGAATTTTCAAATCCCTAATACGGAGCACTCTCTCACTAGAGAAGTCCCTATCACTCCACCAAATTCGGAGTTGTCCCACTTGGAAAATGAAGGCCCAAATCCAGTCCGCGCGGGGTCTACCCCCCTCACCACCACACCCCTTGGGCAATTTCCTGTTAGGACTCCACCTCTTGGTGCTCCACCTCTTCCACGCACGACCACAGTCCGCACACGGATCGAGCCGTTTCACTCTACACGGATCGACTCAGCTGTCACATCTCTTGGAAGCCTCGCACCCCTAAGCCAAATCATTACTGCAGGGACCACGCACCCCTTGAGCACGTACACGGATCACCATGCACGCCCCCTGGCATTGGTGCCCCTTCCCGGAAGCTCCTCGCCCCCAGGCCTCGCGTCGGGGGCAACGCACCCCCCGAGGCGGGACGTGGAAGGGACATCGAGGATGGGACGGGATCCCCATCCGTGGGAAACGGATGGGGAACCCATCCCCTCACACCAGGAGATGGGGCATAACCCCATCCCCATGCTCCATCCCCACGGACTGCCTCCGCACGGAGACAGTCCATCTCCCAGGCCGCGGGAGGTCGCCGCGACCCCCGCTGACCTGGGAGCACGCGGGAATACGCACGGATCCCCGAGCACTGGGGATCCGCGCCGGGGACCCCGGCCCCACGCACTATCCCCTGTGCGGGGATATGTCCCCCGGCCCCACGCACTATCCCCAGGCGAGGATATGCAATATCTCCGCACAGGGGATATCGCATCCCCGCGCGGCGGGGCTGCCGGCGGCAGTCCGTTCTCCGAGGACTGCCCCGAAGGCAGTCCGCCAGGGGACCGGGAGGACAGTCCCTCCCATAGGGACACAGTCCTCCGAAGAGGGACGCAGGGCCTCCTTGGCCCTGGTCCTTACATCCCTTACCCGGTTTCCCTCATCCATCTCGATCCAGCTCTGAATTTTCCTGATTTACACCCCGCAAATTCTGAGTTCTTTCGATCGCGATCTCCTCCCCGCCTACTAGACGGCATCCAGGGCTTCACATCTGGCAGTCGGACTCCTCCACCGACGCCACCTAGACCCTGTGCCCTTGTCACCACAACGGGCGATCTCTCTACCCTGTGGCATCAGCGACTCGGCCATATCAACCATCATCGAGTTCATGAGCTGAGCCACCGCAGGTATGTTACCGGCCTACCTTCCTTCCCGCTCTCTGAGGATATTTGTCCAGCTTGTGCACACGGCAAGCATGCACGCACTAAATTCCCACGTGCTAGCTCCACTCGATCCACTCGTCCTCTAGCACTGGTCCATTCCGATATTAGTGGTCGCATCTCTCCTTGCACCTTTTCTGGCTATGAGTATTTCATCACCTTTATCGATGACTACTCGCGCTACACTGTCACTCGTCTCCTCTACTATAAGAGTGACTGTTTCGCCGCTTTCCGGGACTACCTAGTATTTGCTGAGCGCGCCACCGGTCAATCTCTCATCACTTTACGATCTGACAATGGCGGGGAATATCGTTCAACTGCTTTTGACGCTTTCTGTCGCGAGCGTGGCATCCAGCGTCAGTTCACAGTCCCTTACTCCCCTCAGCAGAATGGCGTTGCTGAACGTAAGAACCGCAGCTTGCTTGATGCTGTCCGTTCCATGCTTTACACTTCCACGCTCATCAAGCCCTTCTGGGGTGAAGCAATCACCTGCGCCACCTTCCTCCAGAACCGGTGTCCGTCTAAGGCTATCCCGTCTATGACCACACCTTATGAACTCTGGCACTCCTATGCCTCCACAACACCTCGTCGACCCGATCTCTCCTTTCTGCGCGTCTTTGGCTGCCGCGCTTTTTCCCAGGTCCCCGAGGTTGAGCGCACAAAGCTCGATGATCGCTCGCACGAGTGTATCTTCCTTGGCTATAGCGGCCAGAGTAAGGGTTACCGTCTCCAAAGAAAATCTGACGGTCATACCTTCACTTCTCGTGATGTTATCTTCGATGAGTCTTCTCCGACTCTCCCTCCCACATCCACCCCCTCTGCTGATCTCCCACTCACTCAAGCATCTCCTGAGACCGACGTCCATTTTTATCATACTGTGCCCGCCCCTTCAGCTGGCCCAGCTCATTTCTCGTCGGTCCCTCCCGGTTTCCCTTCAGTGGGAGTTCCTCTGCCATCTCCTGCCCATCCAGCTCCAACCCCATCCACTGGTCTTGGATCTGGAGGAGGAGTCCCTAGCAGTCATGGCCCTAGCGGAGGAGTGACCAGCAGCACACAGTCCAGTGGGAGCAGTCGTCCTCCACGTTCTCACTCTTCAAGCACTCACTCTCCCCCTGCAGAGAACTTGAGCCCGCGCCATCCTTACCTCCGGCGCACATCACCACGCTCACCACGAGTTTCCGGCTCCATCCACAGCGAGTCCTCTCTTCCTCCATTGGATTTCCCAGCACCACCTCCATTGAGACGATCAGCTCGACATTCAGTTCCTCCACAACGGAACCCAGATGAAGGCTACGACCCCTCATCGCTGATCCCGAAGTCTCGGAAGAACACCAAGCGTGCATTGATGGTAACTCTTAAACCAGTGCCAATGGAACCTGTTTCCTACACAGAAGCAGTATCTTCTCCTGATGCCAATCAGTGGAGAAGAGCAATAGAGGAGGAGCTAGATTCCCACGAATCTAACGGCACCTGGAAGCTCACCGACTTGCCACAAGGACGCCGACCGATAACATGTAAGTGGACCTTTAAATTAAAACTTAATACCGATGGGTCCATTGCTCGTTATAAGGCGAGACTAGTGGCTCGTGGTTTCACCCAGATCTACGGGTTGGACTACACAGAAACCTTTTCCCTCGCAGTCCGCATTCAGTCAATACGGCTCATCCTTGCCATATCAGCGCAGTATAATCTACATGTACACCAAATGGATGTTAAAACTGCATTTCTGAATGGAACACTTAACGAGGAAATATACATGAGTGTTCCGGAAGGCGTGACTACAGCAAGGCGCAGTCAAGTATGCAGATTGCTCAAGACTCTCTACGGTCTTAAGCAATCATCAAGAGAATGGTACTTGATCATCGACAAATTCTTGCTTTCTCTTGGATTTGCTAAGTCCGGTGCAGACGGAAACGTTTACTACTTGCACCAGAAACAGCACTTCGTCATCCTTGCCCTCTACGTGGATGACACTGTGATTGCCAGCAGCAGTGAGGCTCTACTGTCTCACGTAAAAGGAAAATTGAGCTCACGGTTCAGCATGACTGACATCGGTCCAGTCCATCATTGCCTTAGCATTGAGATCAACCGTGATCCATCTTCTGGCACTATCAAGCTTAGTCAAACTTTGTATTTGACACAGAAACTATTTCAGTTTGGCTTACAGGACTGCAAACCTGTAAGCACCCCTCTAGTTACAGGTGAGAAACTTTCTTCGGATGACTCCCCGGTCACTGAGGATGAAAAGAAGCTATGTAATAGTTATCCTTACCAGAGTGCAGCCGGCTCTATTAATTGGGCTGCAGTATGTACTCGTCCTGATTTATCTTATCCCATTAGTGTACTCTCCCAGTTCATGAGTAGTCCTGGACCTAAGCACATTGCCGCTATGAAGCGGGTTTTCCGCTACATCAAGGGAACTTTGAATTTGTACCTTGAGTATGCTCACTCACCCCAGCCCTACTCTCTATTTGGTTACACCGATGCTGATTGGGGAGGACATGCGGAGACAAGACGATCTACATCAGGACACTGCTTCATCTACTCTGGAGGAGCCATCAGCTGGTCCTCCAAGAGACAGAAGTCAGTAGCCTTGTCAAGTACAGAAGCAGAATATGTAGCTCTTAGCACGAGCTGCTCAGAGACAATCTGGTTACGTCAGCTCTTGACCGACATCGGATTGCATGACAAGGAGCCGACCGTTACATATTGTGACAACCAAAGTGCTATGGCCCTTGTCGACACCAGCAAGTTCCACGACCGTACGAAGCACATCGACATCCGATATCACTTCATCAAAGATCACGTCGCTGGAAAAGTTATAGAAGTTAGATATTGTCCTACTGAGGACATGGTTGCAGATATTCTGACAAAGAGCTTACCAGCTCCCAAGTTGGACTATCTACTACCCAAGCTAGGAATGTTTTCTAGCTAAGTAATATTTTTATCCGAACTGTTACTGAGTGGGAGTGTTAGAATACCATACGTAGTGTGAATACCCCTCTTTGCAGTAAAGCAGTTCAGGCTTTTAGGATGGTGACCTTTCGTAAGGTCACCAAGGCCAAGACCCCAAGGTATATTATTCTGGCTGAAGGCCATTGTACATTATTGAGTATCTACTTACTTGGTTTTGCCTACACTCTCTTGAGGAGCTCTCCCCACACTCTCATACTATCCTTATGCCGTGACTTAGAGTTTTACCTTAGTCTATTCTATTAGCAGTCCATTTCCAACATCTATTTGCTCGTAATCTTCTAACAGACCCGTAATGACAAATGATATCTTCAAGCACAAATTTACATATTTTCTTTGTAGTCTTCGTTCGTACTGCTCGTCCATGTAGTTGGAGAGATCCTCTCGAGCTAGCACCAAATAACGCATTCCTCATAATCTTGGGGGCATTATCACAAGGTCAAGAATTCATTAGAAATGTATACTTGGTGGATAAGTAGGCACAAGCTCATCTCTGTAGCGGACCTTACAGTAAAACTGACAGTGCAGACACGATCCAATAAAATCTATCACATCCTGATACAAACCCTTCCATCAATATCTCTCCTTCATCTTCATATACGTAGCTCAAACTCCACAGTGTCCAACCCACAAGGTGTCATGAAACTCTTTAAGCAGATCCAGCTTCGTCGGCTGATCATCCACCACTCTAGCAAACATTCAATCTTTCCTCTTCAGACGTCTCCATAGATAACTTTCACGTAGAAGATAATCATACGTCTTTCGTCTGATCTCCTTGAACTCTACATCACTTAGACTTTCTCGTCTATCTAAAGAACTCAGATAGAACCCAATGTCGTGTAATCCTCTCGTGTAGAACTCCTCTTTGAACGGTAGTGCCTCCAATTCTAGAACCTGCTGGCTTACTCGACACCAAACATCTTTCTTCTCTTCGTTCTCAGCTTCTACTATCATCTCATCCTCATCTACATAGTGAGCCCTAGATAACATGTATGCTATTGGATTTTCTTTCTCGACTATGTGTTTCAGCTTGGGATTCAGACTTCGGATGTAAGCAATCCATCGTAGCATTGCTATGTCTAGAGTATTGCAGTTCGCTATCATACCAAGCAAAGATAAACAATTTGTTTCTAAAATCACACGAGCGTCAATCAAGAACTCTCGATATATCTTCACAGCAGTAACAGCTCCTCACAGTTCACGCTTTAATTGAGAATAATTACATTGTCTATCTGTCATGATTCAAGCTCCAAATCTAGAAACAAACCGCACATCATCTGCATCTCCTTGACCAACTGTCCATCCAATCGCCTTTGGACTCGTATCCACAGTTAGTATCATAGGTCTCCCACTCTCATAGTTAAGTCTTCTTAGTACAGTATGGTAGTCAAGATCTCTTTCAACCGCTCCATTGTCTCACGATGTTCTTGTCGCCAAGTTAACCTCTTCTCTTTTCTCAGAAGCTCATATAGAGGCTTGGCAACGTGTGCATAATGAGGAATACTCATGCGAAAGAACACACAAGCTCCCAAGAAACGTCAAACCTCAGTGATATTGGCACAGTCTACTATATTCTAAGTTCGGTCTTCTTCCAAATGTGTCACACAAATGACCAATCATCAAAATCTCCGACATTTCAAAATGAGATTTAGTACTTGACAGAGTGAGATGCACTTCCTCCAGACGTGTTAGAATCCAGCCCTCGTCTTGAACATGATCTGCAATAAAGTAATAAGTCAAACCTCCGTAAAATGATCTCATATACGGTGATACCGTGTTCAGAGTAAATTCTGTGGTCTCTGACTTGGCCCGTATATATAGTGATTACACTCTATTTTGGATAGTGATACATAATTTGGATGTTCTTTGTTCCGCATCAGTAATGCATAATGATATTTCTTGTAGAAGGACTTTATTCAAGATAAAGGAGTGTTACGGGTAGAGAAATAACTTATTTAAAATAAATAAAATAAATAAAATAAATTTGTGTGCTTTTATAGCATTGATCTCCCTCTTCCGGGACGGAACCCGTGGGAGGTAATGTTCAATTTCAGTTTCAATTGATTTCAAAACGAAATGAGGATACGTATTCTTTTATATCAACACTTTAAAGTTAAATCTCCTTTTAACGGTAACCTCTGTACAGTGGTAAGTTTCTATGTGCTCTATGACTATAAGCAGGTTCTACTGTAAGTGGATTCCGGTTTACCCATAGCATCGGCGTATATCAAGTGTCCAGGCGGTGGTTTAGAAAGTTATCCGGTATCCGGTTTATATCAGAAATCGTTTTATGGAAAACACTTAGCGTATAACAACCTCGGAATGTATTCAACAGAAAGTGTTTTGCAATTTTGCATCAAATGAATCAGTAATCACTCACTTTATATATCAAAATGAAACTTGTAAAAGGAGTTATGCAGTGGAATTTCACGACTATGCGTTAGCGATTAATTCAAATCAAATCTAATTTTTTTCGAGTTTTATATATTTTTCATGCGCTTATCACTTAACCGTTTATACATATGAAAAGATACTCTACAAAATAATTTATTTTCTTTATTTTTATATTTTCATAATATCGATGTATAACTTACTAAAGCATAGCAGTAAAAAGATACGCTTGCAATGGAATTGGAGGACTACTCGATAGCGGTTTATCGGGGTCTAAACTCCCCTCTATTTCTTTTCAAGGTTTCACAACGACACACTCAGCCCCGTTCTCTTTCTAACCGACTGTTGTGCGACAAAATAGACTACACGACAAAAATACCCCTTTGGTTTCCGGTTTTCACGCATAGCAAAAACAGGACCGGCCGTACCGTTTACGTCAATGTTTGAGACGCCCTAAAACCCCCTAAAGCAGAGATGGCGCGAGGAAACGCGTCGCAATGGCATTCTTGTTTCTGGACTTTTCAAATTTGAAACTGAACGGAAGAGAGACAAATATCACTGTAAAGCCCAGGCCTCTTATAGTAGTACTCATTGTACAGAAATTTGAACAGAGGCTATAGAGAAGTGCAAATCCACTTGAGTGGCGGGAGGAAGCTGAGACCCATTTGGCGCCTGAGGACGACACGGCGGAGGATCTAGATTCTAGTGTCTTAGTTTATCCTTGCACTCATTTGAACAGAGCAGTAAATCAGATAGAACATTGCAACTGATCACTCCCCTCTCGCTCTGTCATCTCTTTCCATCTTCAGAAGCTTCTTCTTACTCCCTCGAGACGACGAACTTCGTTAAGACGCAGGACAGATTAGAATCTACAATTTCTTCAAAGTTCCCACCAAGAATCACTCAAAATGCTCATGAAGTCTTGACCTACTAGCTTGGAGCGCTCTTGGGCTGGAGAAGAAGGAGAAGAGATGGCGAAACAGGCACAGCATGTGCGAAGTGCATTGGTGGGAGTAGATTTGAGAGGGGTGCGTGCAGAATGACGGCGAACTTTTGATGCCCTGTTTTCAGAGTCCAGATGCAGACGTTGTGTTTCGTTCGGCTGAATGGGAGATATAAGTTCTGCGAGACCATAACATGTTAGGCGGAATGGAGGATTAGTCAAAAAACAGGAAGAGGAACTGTGTGGAGACAGATTTGGGTTGAACGGAAGAGCGCGTGTTAGCAAGAGCACTAGTTTGGAGGGCTGATGTACCGCGGTGATGGACGTGCAATCGAGCAGCGATGTTTCACTCGACCAGCTGATGGGCGCCTTCAATCACCGGATTGCCGAACTGCAGCAGTTGATGCTCACTCGTGGAATGCATACGAGCAATTACACCGCGGATTTGAGTTCCCTGGATATCACGGTGAGGGCCTTGGAACAACAGCTTCTGAACATCAAGTCTCACTTGAAGAGCGATGCCGAAGCGGTTTCTCAAGCCCGGACTTTGATTGAGTTGTCATCCGAACAGCAGAAGAAGCTCCAGGAGATTTTCTCCAGGCTACCGGCCAACTTGCCTGGAGTCGACCCCAGTCATGTAGAAGTGTCATACTTAACGTCTCATGCTTCTGCTCATGAGAACAGTAACGGCGTCGCTCCTCAAAGTACAACAGGAACGCCTGCAGTCAAGGAGAAAAAGAAGGCTGCGCTTCCACCCAAATGGTATGTTACTGCAGATGAATTCGCTTCTCTTTCTAGCTACATGAGGGGTCGGCTCACGATCGACAAAGTCAATGGAGCTGTGGATGAGATGGCCGGGTTTGCAGAAGCTAATGCCAAGCTTCTGCGAACCAAGAGGCAAAAAATTGGAGACGATATCATAGACCGAGTCTTGGAACTTCGAGAGATCTCACTCAATGAATCTGTCAAAGGGAAGTTCTTTTTCCTCGAGACAGACATGAGGGGACCGCTTTTGAAGTTAGATACCACAGGAAAGGCCATCTTGACGATTCTTCGACATGTGGGACGGATTGCTGAACTCCGGTGCGGAAAACAACGCGTACTCACCTTGAACAGACCCTAGGGACCGCGGGGAATGTAGTACATGCGTTGATGGGCTCGCCAGCTCCCTTAGATTGAGCAGTCTGGTGTGAGGTGACCGACGTCTCCGGAGGTAGTAATCAGGAGCGGGTTGTCAAGGTGAAATCAACAGTTGCAGTTTTTCTGGCTTTCTGGTTTTTCGACTGCGAACTGGTGAACTCGAGTGGGACATTGATGAATTCGCAAACCAGGAGCTTCGTAACATCCTACAGTGTACAAAATTCAAGCAAAATGGTCGGTCTCACGATGAAGTTATTTTGCGTCAATCATGCTGTTTAGGACCCCTCAGACAGCTCACGAGCCGAACACTCTACCACCATGATGATAAGTCTCGGGCGTCCGCATGTTATCTATCTGCTTCAGGGCCCAGAACTACCTTCTTGTCACCATCTTTGTGAGCCCTTTTAAGATTCTTCACACCGAACGATATAAAACTTAGTCTTCTGGACGTACGATACAGATCCAAGTGAGCTTCTTGTCCTTGCTCTGCACTTGCATAGCTTACTGTCGATCTCTGAAGGAAAGGGAAGGACTCAAACCCCGGCGTAATCACGAGTATGTCTCACCTCCTAAATAAAGTTGGGTGTTTTGATCTTATTTATAAGTTTCACATCTAGATTGTACGCTGAATCGACATTAAATTGACATTACTGCACGGCCCCAGCTACAATACTTTCCTCACCTCATTTGTGCCATTCGTTGAAGCAGACTGTAGGTGTCTCAGTTCGCATTGAGAAGCCAGAAAGTCGGACACTGTCGGAACTGCTTTGTGTCTTGCTTGAGAAAGTTAAAACTAGAGAGCACAAAGTCATACTAAGTGCACACATCAGGACCAGTTGCTGTTAGGTATTCGAAAACTAAATCAAAACCAGTAAAATCCTTCGCTGATATTATGGAGACATCAGGCTGATTGTTATCACTTTGACTTTCGCCTAAACAAGGCCCTCCGCCACACAGATTAGAGCAGGCAGTCGTAGGAACCTCAGAGAGGAAAAACTTCGCTAGATCTCTCGGCAGATGCTGACAAGAGGATCACTCACACAAACAATGGGGGGGCGCTGCCCTAGGTAGAAATACTGTCAAACTCATGATTAACAAATCAATACCATCCTATTTGCCGAAGAAAAAATCAAAGATATCCAATCTACAGCTCGGTCAAACCGCGTAGGATGAATTGTTTGAGTAGGAATGCTCCAGGCGTTAAGGAGGTGTAAGTACACGGAGAGGAAACTCAACCGGGCGGTCACGAAGAAACGAAGGTAACTCTTCGGGTAAGCTCTCTTCCTAGTATATTTATTTTGTGGATTTTGACAAAGCATGCGCATAATTAAGGCAAAGATGCCTCAATAACTTGCACTGATGCCTCGTAACCAACACACTCGGAGCTGTTGATGGTCAAAACTTCCTCGATAAACTTTGTCAAGTTCCCTGCTTTTGCAGATAAATAACCAATCTGTACAAATCTATCCTACAAAGCTTCTTGCTTCGAACCTAAGGCTTTAAAAAATGACAACCATCCACTGAACTTCTGCCTGCTTGCCTCATTACCATATGTGACCAACACGCTACAGTGAGGGATATTCTGTGACAGCGTGGACAAGGACGTGGGAACAGAGTCAGCAACGAGATTCTGACTCCCCGACCCCAAGGAAACCATCTAGCCGAGGTGAAGGGTTCATGACATTTCATGACAGCATGGCTTCCTCACGACCCTCAAGGAAGTTTGATTTGGATGGTTATAGATGCGCCCGTTCATGATGCAGAAGCTGCCTTCTCAAGAAGAGGGGAGAGAAGTGGAAGCTTCTTTGGAGCCTTGCTTTTGTACTCCGTTTTCAGAACCGTACTTGCTAAAGCGACGACCTCCATTCTCTCTTCCTCATTCCGGCTTCGAGCCTGCTTCAACAACTGATTTAAAGCTGCGCCACACTGCAAACGCATATCCAGAGGGGTTAGACTTTATCACCAATGAGCTGAATTTACCTGAATTTGGGGTCCAGTGGTGAATAAAGCCGCACTGATTATGTATGACCTAGCTTCATTTTACTATTTATGTCTACAGGCATACATAAGCATCTCCCGACAGACTTTCATAAAGCAGAATTGGATTCCAGAAATCGATGGTTAATGTGAACTTGTAACACTGTCCGCTTTTTGCACACATCACTCGCTGAAATCTCCTGTACGAGACCCTACAAGTTTTACCAGGACAACGCCGTAAAGCGCTCGTATATTCCTTCCTCCACTAAGTTCAATTGTTGCTGAATAGTACTTCTTGGCGGCCCGAAGGTTGTCCAACCCGCCTATGGTGTAAAGTAACTGAACAAATCAAACAGAAAGCGCTCAAAAGCTATACAAGAATAAAGCTTAGGGAACATCACAAAAACAAAGCTGTGTGCCAGCTAAACACTCTCAACTTCCAGATTCACTACCACGTCGCAGACTTCCCAATTATGGAAACAGGTCTGAGAGAAGAACATTCAAGGCACAGTGAGCAAAATACCTCGGCATAACCAAGATGGTACAAGGCATTGGTTGGTTGCGCTAGTATAAGTTCCTCATAGCAGAAAGCTGCTTGCTTAAACCTGCCGATGTGAGGCATGGAACAAGAGCTACATAAGAACAACATCCAGAGAACGTTGTAACATGACTACCCAATCAACCTTGCGTCTCTGTGGCTAATGTCTGAGATGATGAAGCGTTCCGCTTCATCATCGCGCTTTGACTGAATACACCCATAGTTTACAAGAACTATAAAACAAAAGACAAAGCTGGCGCAAAACGTACATCAGAAGAGAAATATAGAGCTCGGCTAACTCCCTCCATGCGTCATGATCCGCCATGAAGCTGTCACTCAAAACAATAATGTTAGGTAATCCCCAAGTCATCACCAGAACTTCACACTGCTCATAAAAGTCGACAGTCCGGCTCGAACCAACTCCAAAATAATGTACAACATCTGAAACACAGACATTATTGCGTAAAATATACAACACCATATACATAGCCAATGTGCTGATGAAGCGACTAACTATATTGCAGAGACACGGTAGCGTTGAACCTTCAGAAAACGTACGTCTCAAGGTACTTATTCAACGCCTCCACAGCTCCGGAGTAGTTCCCTTGTGCTTTAGCCATTGCCACTTTCCTCTTGAACACAAACTAACAGCCAACAAAAAGTGGCTGTTAGAATTTATTCGATAAATGCTTAGTCAGTGCCTGTACCAGCAATCAGGGTGCAGGACTCTCACTGGATCATTTGGATTAGCCTCCAGAAGACTCGTATAGACTTTCTCCGCTTGTTGCCAGTAGCCGTTAGCTTCCATCCACATCCCCTCCAGTCTACCTGGACACAGGACAATGCCAAGTTGTACACGTATAGCTCAGTTTCATTTACAGCGCCTCCGCTAGGCAGCTCAATCGTTCCAAGGTGGCTTCCGAAACAATCAGGGGGGATTACGAGTGCATGGACTCACCAACTCGACTACTATCCGGAAATTTCCTCATAAGTGCCGCGATACACTCCTGCAATTGAGTTTGGCTCGGTGCGTTAGAATTCTTGCCACAACGTCATAAACCTGCAAACACGACAGATGACGCCTGGAACTCCATCTCCTGCGGTCCTCGCGCTACTTAAATGTACATAACCTCCACATTCGTACGGAACACATTAACTACTGTCCATATGGTAACAGCCTTACCTTGGCGGCCTCCAAGCTGCTGCAGTCCATTGCTGCGACGGCAACTTGCTCATATACGGTCCACACTGCCACAAGAGAATATGAGACAGTGAAGTTTTCAGCATACCAAATTGCGGAAGCATTACTGTCAGATTCACATCGAAACCATTAGTAGGTATCCTGACAACAGCTGTCAGAAAAACAGTCAGGAGCTGGTACTGAACTCCTAAGATAACTTGACACGCGAAAACTTCGGTTTCGAATTCACCCCACGGTTGGATTCACTGATTACAGGCTTACACTTCTACAAACAGAACTTCATTGTTCAGTTTGGAAGGTGTTAGCCATAAATACTGTCTATCTCTCTTATCCCTGAACCCAACAGATCGAAGCAAATGCGTATTTAGACAGTATTTATGGCTAACACCTTCCAAACTGAACCAGGCAAAGGGTGTTCGCAATTACGACTGCTCCGATCAAGATAAACGAAGAATTGATAGATCAAATGGAACAAAAGGTATAAACAGATGTTCAATAGTAGCATAACAAATACCAGGTGGAGCAGAAGAGTTACGAAAACTGGTTCCGCCTACCATTTCTTCCTTGAGCCCTAGACTCATCAGTGCGAGTGTTCGAGGATAAAGCACATTATGCACAGGTTAACAGTATTACTACCGTCAAAAAACTAGCCAGGGAGTTGAGCATTAAACGCTTTCGTCGATTCCAATACTGAGAGCAGTGGAGCTTCACTGCTGGCCCAGAGATCAGTGTAAAGGGGAACTCCAGGCACAATCGAAAGTGAAGTAAAAGTTATGGAAATTCTTAACGAGGTATCCAAGGCACTTTCATTACGTCCATCTCGGAAGTTATGAAAATCCTTAACGAGGTATCCAAGCCACTTTTATTTCGTCCATCTCGGAAGTCTTCTGGGGCTACCAGAGAGTTTGAATATCTGAATTTTGGTAACAATCAGAGTGTGGAATCCACCATTGCTCTTTTGCTACATCCCAGAATAAAGTGCAAGCATCATCTAATATTCGATTTTGTACAGGTGCCGTACTCCTTGTTCCACCCCGTCTGTCACCTTTTAGGTCTTATAACTAAAATATTAGTGCAGATTCCCGACTTGATGCAGTGTACTATTCGGTAACTCGCAAAAAGACGCAAATGAAAGAAAACTAAAACAACAGAAGCCACAATCAATCTGGCAAACTGAGACCCTAACAAATTGCGCACCTTCATCTCCAAGCTTAGAAGCGGCAGAGGGGTTATTGAGCAGAGCCAAGCCATAGAGCGCAACCTTCTCAGACCGCCGCACTTTCAATTTTCGGACCAAGCTCAAATACTCAGCAATATCTTCCTTTCTTCCTCCATCCACCTGCTTCTCTAAGCGATCGAGCTCCGCTTCCTCTGCAACCCCCACCATGCTTCGCCTCAAAAGAACTGCTCCACCTTTTTCTCCCTCCTCTTCTCAATCTTCGACGTTCGGGATCGGTGACTCCTCGTTTCCTAGAGATCCCTGCAGCAGAATTCCCAGAAACAGGAGAAATTCCTGGATCGGCTCTTCAGATGAGGAGACGGCGTGATCACACTCCCGAGTACCGAGAAGAAAGCGGATCTACGGGGGAAGGCCTTTTGCCTTACTCTTCGTTTCCTCGTTGGCCCACACCCATCAGTAGGTCAGAGCTGGGCTACCGTAGGCCGTCCTATGTTTATTGGGTGAAGTTTACTGGACTGCGCTGAGGTGTACTACGTTATATTGTACAGTGTACATATTGTACGACGTATTTTGCAAGAGGAAGACCTGCAAGCCTACAGTGTTAAGTATGAGATGCAGAAAATTACTTGATCCACCCCCCAGATAGAATCCCGGACTTGATCCACCCCCTCTTAACGATACCCTTCTTGATCAACCCCCAAACTGGCTACCGCCCGCTCTGTAAGTAACTTTGCCACATGGACGTCCAGTCAGGTAGTCCGGTCAGCGGGAAGAAAGCTGACGTGTTATCCGACGCTGACGTGTTATCCGACGCGGGTAGAAAGCTGACGTGTAACCTGAGGCGGGAAGAAAGCTGACGTGTGACCTGACCTGACGCGGAAAGAAACTAGTGCGCGGGAAGAGAAGCGGAACTGCACAGCAGGAAAAACAGAGTACTTGACAGGAAAAGAAGGAAAGTGCAGATCTGTGCACAGTGCAGATGTGTGAACAGTAGTACATGGTGATAACAGCGGGGTAACAGCGAGACATCTGAGTAACAGCGAGACATCTGGGACATAGCACTTAACGTTAAGCACTAAATCTAGCGCTAAGTGCATGTAAGCACTTAGCGATAATGTCGGAAGATAATGATTTAGATTCACTCGATGAATTACATTTTGAAGATGAAGAGCGGGAATTCTTTTTAGATGCAAGAAGCGATGAGGAAGAAGACGAAACGATACTAGAGCGATGGCAGCAGGAGATGATTGACGCCCGTCTGGCTGACCGCGTACTTCAAGGAAAAACATTAGACGCTTTGAGAGAGGCCGCAGGGACACTGAAGTTGGGGGGAGATTTTCAATGCTGGAAGGATTTCGACTTTGCTATAGATTGTTGGTGTTTTCTGAACAGTAGAGCTTGTAACAAGCTGAAGTCATATTCTACTCACAGAGTGCGCGTCTGTCGTTATGGAGGGAGGATTCGTTGCAGAAAATCAATAGAACAGCGAGTTGAAAACAACGAGAACTTGGATCCAAATTTGATAAGTAGTCAGCCTCGTAGCTTCCACGAGTTCACCCAACGACAGAGAGAGAGAGAGAGCAGAAGACGAGAAGATGTCACTGTGACCCAAAGAACACGGCGAGTTCTTGAGAATGGTCGATGTGGCGAGAAGATGCGATATTTAACCTCTGGTAGAGAAACATTTTATGGAACTGGAGTTGAGGCAAGAGAAGGGTCAATAACGCAGTCGTGCAAATGGAGAGTACGTGCACAGAGAGGGAAATTCACAGGGAGAATAACCATTAGTGTGTGTAATCTGGAGCATACTTGTCCTGGACAACAAGCTTACTGGCGTGGACCAGCCTCAAACTCTAAATTCCTTGCACAAGTTTTGTGTAACAGAGTAGCAATAGATCCCAACATCTCAATCAGGAATTTAATGGAAGAAATTCGGACTAGTTTTAATAAACGAGCTCCATATAACCAAGTCTGGAGAAGCCGTGAGCATTCGCGAGATTGGTTAGAAGGTAATCAGACGGTCTCTTTTCATTATATTCCATCTGTTTGCAGAAAGATCAAAGATGTAGATCCGTTAGCTGTTGTAGACTGGGGCACATGGATAAATCATCCAACAATTTTCAGTCGTTTTTTTGTCTGTCCCAGTGCTACTCGTAATGCTTTTAGCTCCTGTCAGAAAGTGATATGTCTTGACGCTTGTCATTCGAAGTCTCGTAAGTTTCCTTGTCAAATTTTCTTGGCTTCCACACTCGATGGTGCAAACCAGGCTATCATTTTAGCTTATGCTGTAGCTCCGAGAGAGGACACATCCAACTGGACTTGGTTCTGTGGTTTATTGAAAGAATCAATAAATGGAATTGAGAGTCCTACAACTGTCATCATCAGCGATCGACAAAAAGGATTGGAGAAAGCTGTTGCTGAGATATTTCCTACTGTGACCCATGGTCATTGCGCCCAACACATTAGAATGAACGTGAGGGCGAGATTTGGCAAGGAGGCAGAAAAACCTTTTTTGGCTTGTTTATACGCTAAAAATCGAGAAGCGTAAGAATTTCATCTCACCTGTGAGCATTTGGTTAGTTGGTGTAGTTTCTTATTTCAGTTATGAGCATTTGGTTAATTGGTGTAGCTTGTTATGTCAATTATAGAAATTTACTTGATTTGGTGTGTTTTAATGTGTTACAGGTATAACGAGGTTTTAAGAAAACTCGATGATTCTGGAGATCGAGGCAAGCAGTTGGCTAGTTATTTAAGAGGTATCATGCCAGAAAGATATAGTCGATGTGCATTTCCGAAGCCACGATATGGGAAGGTAACTTCGAATGTAGCAGAGAGTATGAACAATGCTCTGAGGACCATCCGGTTTAATGCTCCTTTGAGAATTTTACTTGAAATTTGGTATTACATCATGCAACAATTTACCAAGAGACGTCAACAATTGGAGCAGGAGACTAATCTACTCACCAAATTTGCAAGGAGCAGACAGACAGAGAATGAGCAAGCTGCAGAAGGATTCATTTGTCAAGTTTCCAACATTAGAGAGGCCACAGTTCGCTGTCACAGTTCTGGATCAACTCATGTAGTGAAACATAACTCGAATGGGCGAGGAACCTGCACTTGCGTTGAATACCAGGAAATGGGATGGCCGTGTGGACATGTCATTACCTTCGACAGAGAGATAGGAGAGAATCCTATGACACGCGTTGATCAAATTTGGTACAGTTCGTCACTATTTTCAATTTATGGACAACAGCATCTGCCTCCAATAGTAATAGACGACTTAGAACCAGTTTGGACTTGTGGTCCACCTCCTATTGCAATTCGAAGAGGAAGGCACCGAGTGGTGCGAATGGATAACAATACTCAATCGTCACAAGTTAGAGTTCCAGGAAATACAACGGATTTTGTTGACGAGAGTGTCACAGGACCTCCTGTTACTGGTAGTGATAGTGTTAATGCTGTGGAAATGGAGTTCGATGTAGCAGATGAACAAATGTCGCATTTTCCCTCTGAATTTCTTATTCGTAGAACTAGGCGATCATCTACTACGGCTAGTGGCAGCAGGCAAAGTCAAGTTGGAAGATGTAGTAGGTGCAAGCAGGTTGGACACAATGTTAGAACATGTCAAGGAAATGATATAGCTGATATCAATTACGCTGAGCATCTATCGAATCAATCTAACATTGCATCGAGAGGACGATGTAATTTTCACGGCCTCGGATGAAGAATTCACTGACAACAATAGTGATGTACCATCAGGTTCGTTACATAACTCCTTTCCAAGAGTGATATGTTTGCTGTAATGTTTCAATTTCTTGAAACATTCATTCATATTCTTATTTATTGTGTCCTTGTATCAATGCAGGTACACGCAGAAGTGAGTGAGGACTGAGTAGATCACACCGATCTCGAACATGGGCTTTATGGTTACAGGTTGTACGGCCTCGAATATGGATTACCCAATGATGCTGTCCAACGGCTCGGAGCTTCCCAACGGCTCCATTGGAGCTTTTTTACGGCTCCATTGGAGCTTTCCAACGGTTCTTTAGTAGTAGCGTTATATGGATGTTTTGGTGTGAGGCTGGTTAGAGAGCGAGTCAGTGAGGACGGGACGATCCAAACTATTAGCATACTATCCTTGCAATTCGAAAAGACAAGTCGTGTTTTTTACTTCAGTGTTTCAATGTGTTCCTTGGCTGAATTTGAAGAGTGTATCAGTAACATACCTTGCATGTGGGTGGTTGCTTCTATTCAAAGGATTATCAAAAATCGGAAATGGAATTCTATATCGTACTTTGCTTGCAATTTCCCGGGGTGCTTGAAGCAAGTGATAGACTCTTCGCAGATCTCATCAAGCTCCGCTTCTTGCTCCTCAAGCTCCGCTAAAAAGATGTTATATTTCAGTCAAGTGCAGCCCGACAGCAGAAAGACTTGGCATGCTTGTGGTCAAAGGGGAAATAAGAGGCAGTATCGATTTCATTTAGGACTGACCGATTACAGCGTTTGTGATCGACAGGAAGCAGCATTACCAATTGTGGTTGTTTGGAGTATAGGAGAGAAGCTATTAGGAATGACCGCAGAGTCTTTTGAGAAATTATCGTCCGAAGAGCAAGATAGACTTTTCAGACTTGTTTGTTCGAAGAAGTGGCGATTCAAAATAGGATTGAACACAAACGGAAATCGTTATACGGTGTTCGACGTGGAGCATGAACTAGCAGAATCGGACGAGTTCGAGGACAGAATAGAAGATCTTGCTTCTGCAATGGATAGTGTAACATTTTATCCTTCGGAAGGAAGTGAGAAGGCGAAGTTGAGAGATAACGCTGAAGTTCTAGAGATTGAGAGGTTACATCATCGAGTACACACATTAGTCGATAGATCAGAAGACATTGAATCGAGCTTGCTCGGTATAGTTCGAGATTTGCAAGCGGTTGTTGAGCTCCATCGAGAACAGAAGGGAGAGCTATCAGAGATAGTAGAAGCATTACAAAAACTTAAAGAGTTTTAGGAATGGTACCGGTTGTAAATGGTTACCTTGTACTATCTTTCTTTCATTATGCAATGCTTAATATAAAGCAATCCAGGTTCTTGTTCCTCGTTAGATGATTTGTACTCCATCACAGTTAGAGTTACCACTTTTACTCCCGCTGGAGGCGAAACACGGTGTACCGCAACTCCACCCAGTGCGATACTAGAGTGTTTCACCTAGGGAGGGCGAAACTCCCTAGTTTCGCCCTGGCTGGAGGCGAAACACTCATGTTTCGCCGATCGCAGAGTTCTCGTCAGAGGCGAGACACTGGAGTTCCGCACTCCCGCGGCGAAACACTAATGTACCGCGATTTCAGAAGGCGAAACATGGATGTTTCGCTCTCCCAGATCCGCAGTGAGTTCTCGCCAGAGGCGATACGAATAATGTTCCGCCCTCCCGCGGCGAAACATTAGTGTTCCGTGAAATTTGAAGGCGAAACATAAATGTTTCGCCGTCGCAGAGTGTCCCGCCAGAGGCGGTACACGCATGTTCCGCCCTGGTGACGCGAAACATAAAATGTTCCGCTCTATCGGGAACGATACATCCATGTATCGCCCTCGAGATATGCGAAACATCCATGTTTCGCGCTGCTGCGAGCGATACATGGATGTATCGCCCTCCGCGGAACTCCACAAAGGGGTATCCCTTTGCGGATTATCGAGGAAGGCGATACATGGATGTATCGCCCTCGTGAAGCGCGAAACATAGACGTTTCGCGCTGCTGCGAGCGATACGTCGATGTATCGCCCTCCGCGGAACTCCACAAAGGGGTACCCCTTTGCGGATTATCGAGGAAGGCGATACATGGATGTATCGCCCTCGTGAAGCGCGAAACATAGACGTTTCGCGCTGCTGCGAGCGATACGTCGATGTATCGCCCTCCGCGGAACTCCACAAATCGGTACCCCTTTGCGGATTATCGAGGAAGGCGATACATGGATGTATCGCCCTCCTGAAGCGCGAAACATAGACGTTTCGCGCTGCTGCGAGCGATACGTCGATGTATCGCCCTCCGCGGAACTCCACAAAGGGGTACCCCTTTGCGGATTATCGAGGAAGGCGATACATGGATGTATCGCCCTCTTGAAGCGCGAAACATCGACGTTTCGCGCTGCTGCGAGCGATACGTAGATGTATCGCCCTCCGCGGAACTCCACAAAGGGGTATCCCTTTGCGGATTATCGAGGAGGGCGATACATGGATGTATCGCCCTCGAGAAGCGCGAAACATAGACGTTCCGCGCTGCTGCGAGCGATACGTCGATGTATCGCCCTTTGCGGAGTTTTTTCTCCAAGTAACATATCAAATCCTTGTTAAAAAGATTTCCATTCATTTACAAAATGGGTAATGAAGTCATTTTTCAAAATTTAGACTTTATTTCTCACTTCAGTTTAGGATACAAATCCATGGAAACTGTATGTGGCACTGATCTCCATACAATATTAACTTCCTCTTGAGTAATATTGGTCCAGTAATTCTTGAGTGCAAGAAAAGGATCCTGAGCAAAAACTTGAGAAAATCTAGTTGAGACGTAAGACGGAGTCTCCTCTGGAGAAACTCCCCAACGAAGAAGCCAAGGCAACAAGGTGGCTTCTAAATATAACTCTCGATCACTATCCATGGTGAAAGGAGAAAAAGGGGGAGGGTGGATAGCATTAAATGGATGATTGGTACAATTCTTGACAGGACTATCATCCACCAACAGAACGTCTCTTGTGCTCAAGTTACGATCATGAAGAACAGAAAAATCCTTCAAGTATAAGTGGTTCCCGAAGGCTGCTTCTCTCACCGTCTTATATTTCAAACACATATCTTGAGCAAAAACGTGACACACCTACAAATGTCATTCATATGTATTAGAACACATAAAAGTTATCATAGCTCAAGAATATAACATGTAATACTTTAAGATGATGAGAAGTAAAAGATAAGAAGTAGCATACCTTCCCTCTTGCAACTCCAGGAGGCAAGTAATCAGCATCCTCCATAGCACGTAGTAAGGTGCCCGTGTTGACCAGAGTACGAGAAGTCCATATGATGACATGAAATTTATCTAGACATATCTCCATGAATTGCTTGACTCCACGTCTCGCCACGTACCATATAGACTGCCTCGATGTAGTTTCCACTACATACCCTCTCTCACGAGCTGGCATCAACTCATGTTCGTTCCTTCCCACACGGACTAAAAGACCATTCAAATCAAGGATTAAGGTCTTACGTCGATTTGCCGTAGGGTGAACTAGATGAGGATAGAACTCCTCTGCAGCTCGTATCGTTGTTAATTCCTCTTTAGTGACCATGAGTTGATAGTTCACATGCTCTAGTTCAACCTGTTTGGACTGAAGCTCTTCTTCCTTCTTCTTTATGGCTTCATGGAGTTGATTCATTCTCGCTATGAGAATAGCCTCATCATCTACAAGTGTACAGTGCAAAACAAATATGGATTAATAAGAAGCATTCAGGAAACTATACTAAGTGTAATTCTCATTAAGGATATTTAAGTCTAATACAAGTCCAACAAGTAAAAGACGCCTAGTAAAAAAGCATAAAATAAATACAAATGTCAACGAGAGGTGAGTCAACTAGTAATATGTTACCTGATGAAGGAGGAGCATGAGAAGAGGATTGAGGATCTTGAAGTGATGCTTGAGGATCTTGATCAAGAGGAACATGAAGAGAGGCCTGAGGATCTTGCTCAGCAGGAGGAGTATCTGCAAGATCCATGAGAGTGTCATGAACTAGGACTTCAACATTAAATCCCTGTGTTTATCCATGCTGGAAAAGTTAAGTTTTAAAAGTGAAAACATAAACAAAAACTTACTTGATGATTGTTGAAATCTCCGAGAAGATTCTACTCTTCCTCCTTCAGGAAGTAACCCGATGTGTATCATGAGGTGAGTCAAGATCATACCCACCCATGTTTCTGGATGTCGTACCAACTTCTCCTTGTTCATGTGCTTTTTCATAGAAGAGATTTCAGCATCCAAAGAATCCAAAATGAATTCAGTCCAATCGTAATCCTCCTCACTCTCCTCTACTTTACTTTTCACGTATAGAGCTAAATGTCCCGGAACTTCTTTTGGTCTTCTACGAGCCAAAAGAACACAATTGATAAGTTGGAACACAGGTCTCCACTCTGGAAACTCACACATCCAAAGTAAATATCGTTTTCCCTTCTCGTCTTTTGTGGGAAACCAATCCTCTATCAAAGATCTCTTCACATGATGAGGACGAGGTACTGATGTTCCCATTGGCAAAACTAAAGACTCTCGGATAAAAGACTCATCCAATACAATATGACGTCCTTGAACAATAGCTCGACGACTTTCTTCTTCGTATGACTGGATGAATTCTATACAAAATGGAATCTGCAAAATACATAATAATAAGGATAAGTATGCTAGTCAAAGCAATCTTTTAGCAACCACTCGAATCATTGTAACACTATGGTTGAAAGATAGTAAAACTCACATCAGGACGAGGGAACTCAAAGGAGAGAGCAATAAGTAACCCAAGTTTATCGACAGCTTCCTCCTCTACTCCTTGTAAACAATTCTCCATTTCCTCCTTTGAGACCCAACACCACTTAAGATGATATCGTTCATCCTCCTCGTGAGTATAGTGAAACAATGAAGGTCCTTCCTTCATGCTCTCCGTTTCCTCATCAGCTAAAAAGAAGGAATACAGATTAAAATTGTCCAAAAACGTAAACACAACAATCCAAGCATGTATGAGTGAAAAGAGGAAGGAATATTGGCGGTGTGCAAAGCGACACATTCTGTTTCGCCTTGCTGGAGGGCGATACATGCTGTATCGCCCTCCCATAGAGGCAATTGATCGCACTGGGCTGGAGGGCGAAACATGCTGTATCGCCCTCCCATAGAGGCAATTGATCGCACTGGCCGGCGATCCATGCTGTTTCGCCCTGGTGGAGGGCGAAACAGCATGGATCGCCCTCTCATAGAAGAAATTGATCTTACTGGGCAGGGCGAAACAGCATGTTTCGCCTTGCTGGAGGGCGATACATGCTGTATCGCCCTCCCATAGAGGCAATTGATCGCACTGGGCAGGGCGAAACAACTTGTGTCGCCCTCCGGAAGAGGATCATTGCTTCTATGGGAGGGCGATACAGCATGTGTCGTCCTGCCCGGTAGGAACACATGCGACCGGCAGGGCGATCCATGCTGTTTCGCCTGCCCAGTGCGATCAATAACCTCTATGGAGGGCGATACATGTTGTTTCACCCTCCAGCAGGGCGAAACAGAATGTTTCGCCTGCCCAGTGCCATCAATGGCCTCTATGAGCAGGGCGAAACAGAATGTTTCGCTTGCCCAGTGCGATCAATGACCTCTATGAGCAGGGCGAAACAGCATGTTTCGCCTGCAAAGTTCGATAAATTGCCGCTATGGAGGGCGAAACAGGCTGTTTCGCCGGCCTAGTGCGATCAATTGCCTCTATGGAGGGCGATACAGCATGTATCGCCCTCCAGCAAGGCGAAACATGCTGTTTCGCCCTGCCCAGTAAGATCAATTTCTTCTATGAGAGGGCGATCCATGCTGTTTCGCCCTCCACCAGGGCGAAACAGCATGGATCGCCGGCCAGTGCGATCAATTGCCTCTATGGGAGGGCGATACAGCATGTTTCGCCCTCCAGCAAGGCGAAACATGCTGTTTCGCCCTGCCCAGTAAGAACAATTTCTTCTATGGGAGGGCGATCCATGCTGTTTCGCCCTCCACCAGGGCGAAACAGCATGGATCGTCCTGCTCAATGCAAATGTAACAGACGATACACATGTATCGCCCTCCCGCAGGGCGATACATGTGTATCGCACTTGTCTAAAGCGAAACTAGCGTGTTCCGCTCTGCCAATTGCACCAATTACTCGCGAAACATGTTCGTTTCGCTAACCCTAACATGAAAAACCAAATTCCAATCGATAAACACATGCAATTCTAGCATCTACTGAACTCACAAATTCCAATCGATAAACACATTCGCTTGATAAACACATTCGCTTCTAGCATGTAGTTAACTCACAGGATCGTCGTGGTCTCCGCTCTCTCGACACTTCAATCGACACTTCGATGGGTACGTCGTGGTACGTTCCGCTCTCTCGTCCTCTTCCAACGCCTCCCTCTCGTCCTCTTCCTCCGCCTCGACCTCGAATTGGAACTCCTCTCGTTTTCATCACAGCGATTCAAAATCGCTCAGAGTTAGATCAATTCTACAACAACCTTACTGACTCAGAGCTCGCAGCCTCGCTTAGACCTCGCAGCCTCACTCTATCGAAATTAGACCTCGCAGCCTCGCTTACACCTCGCAGCCTCACTCTATCGAACCTTCTCCGATCTCCTCCTCGAAACCTCACCTCTATCGATACCTCGAAACCAAACTCTATCGATACCTCTCCGATCTCCTCCTCGAATGTTCTCGACTTTCCTCTCGATTGAACTTCTCCACTCTCCTCTCGACTATTTTGGCTCTCGTGATAATCTCTCCTACTGGAAGGGTGTGAGGAAGTGAATCGAAACGTAACAAACTCTCCTACTCGAAAGGGTGTGAGGAAGTGAATCGAAAGCTTGAAGTAGCCTTAATTTCTCCCGACTTTCTGAAGGAAGTCTGAGAAAGGATATCGAAGCTTTTGAAGTTCAGTTTGTTCCGTTTGAAAACGCATTCATTTCTAAAACCATTCGAAAAAAAATAACAACATACATTTTATTCCGCAAAATTACTCGTCAATCGAAATAGATAACAACATATATAAAAGAAGATATATTTTATTCCGCAATATTACCTAACATTGTTATCAAAATAGACTCTTCCACTACTCTAACAAATTGTATAATTTCTCGAGGTTTTCAATTGCATCTTCGCACACAAAGAGTGTACTCTTTATTTCTTCACACAGACCCACAGTTCGGTCTTTCACCTCTGCAATATGATCTCTAACTTGGCGAAACCTAGTCAATACATCCCGGCAATGATCGACATGTTTAATAGGTTCTTCCATCACCAATCGGTCCATGTCCCAAACAATAGACTGTACCCCAACTCGCTCGATAACATCAGAAATTGCTTCTGAACATCCTACTCTACGCGCTGCGAACACTGTGCGTTCTCTATTTTTACGACTGAGACCGATTTGCAGCTCCCAAAATCCTCGCAAAATAGTAGATTGGATAAGCTCCTTCTGTTCCCCTTCAGACAAAATGGAAAAATCTGTCGCTGTCATGCCTAAGAGTTCATTCCCGGCTTGCCACACTGTGAAAACACCACAGTCTTCAACCTTCCATTCCTTTGTTGACGAGTCCATCAGTGACATACAGAATCTCCAAGCTCGAACACTACGAACATGAGAACAACAACTGCTTGAACTTGGAGAGTTTGCTCCAGGAGATAGGAATTCTTTTGGTTTAGGAACTCCTCCGATAGCTTTCAAACATCTGGCGCAAGCCTGATAAGTCATGGAACCATTGCAGCTGCGGACGATTTTCACTATCGCGCATCTGGTCCATCGTGATTCTACATTTTTCCCAATCGTTTCGATTTCATCATAAAATTCACGAAGAGTAATAATCTGCACAGCCATCGACGAGAATATGAGCCGAGCACTCTAAAACTTCAACGAGAATATGAGCCGAGCACTTCAACGCTAACGTGCTGCATAAACTCTACGCAATGTAACATTCTGCTGCACAGTCCTTCTTGTCTTCCCGCGCATTAATCTAACATTGTACCACGTCGGACATCACAAACTGACATCTGACCCGCGTCAGGTCACACGTCAACTTTCTTCCCGTTCAGATCACACGTCAGCTTCGGAAAGCTGACCGGACTACCTGACTGGACGTCCATGTGGCAAAGTTACTTACAGAGCGGGCGGTAGCCAGTTTGGGGGTTGATCAAGAAGGGTATCGTTAAGAGGGGGTGGATCAAGTCCGGGATTCTATCTGGGGGGTGGATCAAGTAATTTTCTGGTATGAGATGTAAGGAATCGAAAACTGGGTGACGATTTCCACGAAGAAAAGAGGGCCTTTTTACTCGCAGTAAAATGACTGCGAGTAAAAAATTAACCACCGGTGCGCTTCCCGCCCTATTTTGGCAAGCTTTCCGTCGTATTCAGTTGCCCCGGAAAGATCCGGAAATTCTCAAATTTGGTACAACATTTTGTACAGCATTTACAACAGAAATTTACTACCTCCACCCCCATAAGAAAGGATGAACTCACCGCCTCTTAGTGAATACACGTCTGATAAATCCTCCGACCGGCAGTAGAAAGTTTTCTTTGTTATCTCACCACTTCATAGTCGAGTGAAACTTATATTTCAGCTCTAGATCATGATAATTATTGATTTGTTATACTATCTCATGATCGAAAATCCAGAATCTCCGAATCAGTTCGCTCACTGTCTATTATGCATAGTTGACATCTGAGGTGTCAGGATAATATGGAGACTTGTCCACTGTCGGTCAGGGGGCTGATCGAGCAGTAATCACTAAGAGAGAGAAAAAATATCATTATTTGAAATAGATCAAACTCGCGATATGCAAAAGATTCAAAACTGGAAGAAGCAATCCAAAATGCGAAAAATGGCTTTAGTTAGAGAAAATGTTAAACTACTCCAACGAATATGAGATCTTGAAACCTTACTAAACGAGAATTGTATTTCCATCTCGGATGAAGATGGGGATGAAAGCGACAGTCCTCCTTGGAGAATACAATGTCTTAATACAGAAAATGTCAACAAAATATTTTCTCATGATGCAAGTCATGAATATTCAATATGAGCACTCGCATGCTTATTCACCTCTTCCATCTGAAGATGGAAGAGGGCTGCAACCTTAATTTATTGCCTAACCCTTCCGACGGGAAGGGTTAGGTAATAAATTAATGTTTTAATTAATGTATTAATCTAGTGAAGTAGTCTCTCGCACTTGTATCTCCTGAAGCGCGAAGTCCTGCAATACAGTACTACTTCAATGGATCATCAATAATCTGTCTATTTTGCAGGTTATGGAGAATTTCGAGATAAGATTCATGAAAAAGGTGTTGGACGTGAACGAGGTCACGGATAGCAACAGTAGTCGAGGTAGCAAAATCAACAAAACCAGCAATAATCTGATTCTTCTAACAATCAGAGACGTGCGCATGATTCCTGCAACTACTGCAAGAAGCAAGGCCACAATGCGAATCAGTGCTATAAATGACAAAACAATCAAATACAAAAGAACAACAATCCCTAGCAAGATAACATCAACAAGCAAAGCTATGCAGTAATTGAGAAAGTCTATTCGGGGCAGTTGTTGATTCTAACGCATCAGAGTTATGCGGCTTTCGAGCCACAAATTGATTGAGTAATCGACTCCGGCGCCACTAGTCACATGACATCTCATCGGGAGTGGTTCAGTTCACTCGAGCCTGTGGAGACTCCTTAGTTTATGGTGACAGAAGATGACACTAAGCACAAGATCCAGCACAAGGATAACATTTCGCTTGACATTCATACTTCAATGTTTACTTATATACGAAATGTCTTGCATGTATTCACATTGACTAAAAATCTGCTATCTGTAGGATAGTTGATAGAGCAGGGTCTGCAAGTGCGCTTCAATAAGAGTGAATGCTTTATTGAAGATTCTAATAGCACTGTCATAGCTCGAGGTAGCAAGAGTGATAAGCTGTTTAAACTAGATGCCTCTGCGTCTAAGTTACAAGTTGCCATGTATGGATAGAATGGTTCAGTAGTGTCTGATATTGACATCTGGCACAAGCGAATTGGACACATGAACTTTTAGAGACTGAAAAGTCTTCCGAGTTCTGACTTGGTTACAGGTCTGCCCAAATTCGAATCCAGTGAGCCCATTGAAGTCTGTGCAGCATGTTAGTTCGGCAAACAAGCTAGACAACCTTTAAGAGATCATATAGCATAGCGAACTAGCTTTTAGAGCTTGTTCACACTGATGTATGGACTGCTTCTCAGCCAAGTATGATCGGTTTCTAATACTTTGTGTCATTCATTGATGATCATTCGCGTTATACTTGGATCTATTTGTTGAGAAACAAGTCCTTTGCCGAAGTACTTCAGACTTTCCGTGAGTTGGTGGAGAAATAGTCTGGAGCATCTATCCTCTGTCTGAGATCTGATGGAGGAGGTGAGTTTTTTCTGAAGAGTTCGATGCATATCTACGTTGTCGAGGCGAGAGTTTCATGTGAAGGGCGAACCTTCTAGCTGTGATATGATCGTGAAGAGGAGGACGAAAATCACACACGAAATACGGACCGCAAGAAATCACACTACCACGTTCTCGATCTGGCCAAGATAAAACACACGGCGTGCAAGTAGATCTTCAACTCCGGATCATGCAGATCAAAAAGCTCACGCTCAAGGACTCAGAATATCAGAAAACTGCTCCTGTGAAGCACCCGTTCACCTAGAAGCTTCTCGTTTTCTTTTCAGAAAAGTGTACGTACAAGTTGTAGGTCAGACTCAGAGAGACTAACTTCTAACTGAGAGATGAATTATTCACTATGTGGAATAATTCACATCACGACATCCATCCCCTCCAAACCTGCACATCCTCTGGCATGTGCCAACCTCTTCAGTCTTCGATTTGTTCTTCATCAGCATCGTTCTCGTCCGCCTCAACCTCTTCAGTAGCCGAGGCGTCTTCATCTCTTGTCACGCTCTGTTCAGACTCCAGAAAGTTGAACAAATCTACTGATTCTCCACGCTGTTTGAACAACTTCACTCGTTTGCCAGCCACAGATAGTTTCAAAGGAGTACCATCCAGCTCACGTAAACTATAAGTGGTATTCTCATAAACATCTAGCACAACATAAGACCCGAACCATCTTCGCGAGAACTTACGAAGTGTAGAATGCTGTTTCTCCAGCGTGCTATCATACACCAAAACCCAATCACCCACATGTATTGGCTTTGGTCGTAGTCGGTGAGTCTTGTCGAAACGCTCTTTGTTGTTGACTCGAGCCACCTTCAGCTTCTCTTGTGCTTCAGCAAGATCCTCCTCCCTTCGCTCCAACTGCCTAGTTCGTAAAGCAAGGAGTGAAGTATGATCTATACCATCTTCCCACGGTAGCGTAGCCCACGTAGGAAAGTCTTCCTCAACAGGCATGATCGGCTTCTGCCCCAACATAAGCTCAACCGGCATATAGCCAGTCGTGATACAGTGTGTAGTTCTATCAGCCCATAAAGCAAATGGAAGTAGTCTCGGCCATTCTCTAGACCTACCATCACATGCTTTCACTAAAGCGTGAACAATAGAAGGGTGTCCTCGTTCACTCTTACCAATCCCTTCTGGATTCATGGCAGTAGTAAGTCGAAGCTTTATTCCATAACGAGCAAAAAACTCCTTCGCTTCTGCACCTCTCAGCTCGCCCCTATCTGCTCGTAGTCTTCCAACAGATCCATAACGACAGATAATATCTTCCAGCACGAATCTACATATGTTCTCTGTAGTCTTCGTTCGTAGTGCTCGTCCCTCCAGAACGTAGTTGGAGAGATCTTTCCGAGCTAACACCAAGTAGCGCATCCCCCACAGTCCCGACGGCATCATCACAAGATCAAGGACCCATGAAAAATGAATACTAGGTGGGTAGTTAGGTACAAGTCCATCTCTGTAACGGACTTTAGAGTAGAACTGGCAGTGCAGACACGACCCAACAAAATCCACTACGTCTTGATACAAACCCTTCCACCAATATCGCTCCTTCATCTTCGTGTATGTAGCCCAAACTCCACGGTGTCCAGCCCACAAGGTGTCATGAAACTCTTTAAGCAGATTTAGCTTCGTCGGTTGATCATCCACCACTCTAGCAAGCATCCCATCTCTTCTCTTCGGACGTTTCCACAGATAACCTTCACGTAGAAGGTAACCGTACGCCTTTCGTCTGATCTCCTTGAACTCTGCATCGCTCCAACCTTCTCTTCTGCATAATAAACTCAGATAATAGCCGATATCGCGGAACTTTTCCGTGTAGAACTCCTCGTAGAACGGTAGTGGTTCCAACTCTGAAGTTTGCTGACCAACTTGGCACCAAACGTCTCTCTTCTTTTCATCTTTGACTTCAGTAATCATCTCTTCTTCATCTGTATAACAAGCCCTAGATAACATGTCTGCAACAGGATTATCCTTTCCTGCTATATGCTTCAGCTCAAGGTTCATACTCCGGATATAAGCAATCCATCGTAGCATTGCTATGTCTGGAGTATTACAGTTTGCTATCATACCTAGCAAAGGCAAACAGTCTGTTTCTAGTATCACGAGCTCCTATCAAGAACTCTCGGTCTACCTTCATAGCAGTAACAGCTCCCCACAACTCACGCTTCACTTGAGGATAGTTACGCTGTCTATCTGTTAAGATCCGAGCTCCAAACCTTGAAACAAACCGCACACCTTCTGCATCTTCTTGACCAACTGCCCATCCAATCGCCTTTGGACTCGTGTCAACAGTCAGTATGATAGGTCTTCCGCTCTCGTAGCTAAGTCTCCTTAGTACAGGTGGAGACTTCAGAATCTCCTTCAGTTGCTCCATCGTCTCGTGATGTTCTTGCCGCCAAGTAAACCTCTTTCCCTTCCTCAGAAGTGCATACAAAGGCTCGACAATGTGTGCATAATGAGGAATACTCACACGAAAGAACACACAAGCTCCTAAGAATCGGCGAACCTCAGTGATGTTGGTACAGTCTGCTATCCTTGCTATAGCATCTACCTTTTCTGGGTTCGGTCGTCTTCCAAAAGTACCGCATAAGTGACCAACCACCACAATCTCTGACATTCCAAAACGAGATTTACTTGACAGAGTGAGGTGTACCTCTTCCAAGCGCATCAGAATCTTCTCCACATCTCGAATGTGGTCTGCAACGAACTTTCTGCAACCATCAGCAGTCATAGTTTCGTCCTTGTCCTCCACCGGACAGTCTTTCATGGGATATCATCAAGAAATGGGATGGTAACCTCAGGTACAAACTCTCGTAACACCTTATGCATCGCGTTTTGCATATGAGCTACTGAGTTTGTCGCACCCTGAGGAATAGTACACATCCGCATCAACCCCAAAGGTGTACGTATGGTAGTCAAGTCTCTACTCTCCAAAGCAAGCTGAAACTGATCGTAACCTGAAAACAGATCTCCAATAGAATAGATAGATCTTCCAGCAAATGCCTCGGCTACTTCATCAACCACAGGTCCTATCCCAACATTTCGAATCGTGATGTTGTTGACAGGCTGCAAGTCTTGGATGAAGCGTAAGGCTCCTGTCTTCTTAGGTACTGTGAACCATCGGCTAGAGTACGGAGCCATAGATGGTTCAAGAATATCCATCCGCATCCTCTCCTTCAGTAACTCAATCACCTTCGGTAGCAAGGTACGAGGGACTGGAATCGGCTTCAAGTCCCAAGGTACGTGAGGAACAGTGAAGATAACCATCGGAGCTATCACACTAGGATCCACACAACCAATCTCTCCAGCTGAGAAAGAAAATGCCTTACCATGGCTAACTATCATCTGCTCGAAAGCTCTTTTCTCAACTTTAGTCAAGAAGCCACCCCCTCCTATCCGGAGCTGTTCGAGTGTCTCTTGAGTAAACTCGTGTCCTATCTGTTTAGGATCTCTCAGTACAGGCTCAGTGGCCGCTAACTCCATCTGCTGTCGTGAATCAGCAGGTAACTGGGTCGGCACTGGTTTCACCTTCTTCGCTACAGTTTTGTGTTTGGTGTGAACCTCTGCTTCTTCACGAGAGCCACACCAGCAGATTGCATCCTTCCATCCACTCTCCAGTCTCGGATGAGGACGAGATTGCAAGCACGAGGCAATCTCCTCATAGGCCTTACGAGAGTGGATAGGGATCACCACTCTTCCTCCCATCTGCTCCATCAACCTATCTACATCATCCAGCCAACGAACAAAAGACTGTACACCTACAAACTCCTCGTAAATACCAGAAATCATCTCATCTTCACTCAGAACTCCTGTACAGCGCAGATTTTCTGCATACTTCTCCATCTGCCTCCTTCTCTTCTCAGTCAGATCATCTACTCGTGTGAACTCACTCCAATCATCAGAACTGAAAGTCATCAAACCAGATTTCCAACTATGTACAGTGTGGTAGTTTTCAGAATCTTGAGCAACCTCTTCGTCAATCTCCTGTGATCCCACAGGCTGCTCAAGCGGGATCATAATAGTACCAGATCCGTCACTCTTGGTATCCCGTCCTACAAGAGTGGTTTCAGAAAACCCTTGCTCCTACAGATAGGAGAATCTCTTAGAGTCTGTCTGTTTCGTTCGTGGTTCGAACGAACGGTCAGAAATTGCACAGAACGTCTATCATCTGGACTACGGATCCTAGCATAGTGAGATCCATCATCCATCACCTTCGTATCCATTCTAACTGTCGTGATATAAGGTTGACCAAGAATCACAAGATAAGAAGCAGAAGACTGCACGAAGAAGTGCTGATCTACCTCCACATCTCCCAGCTTCACTCTCACGTTAGGACAAGCGCCGTATAACTCACCCTTCTGGTTGTTTGCAGCTCGTAGCACCCAACCATGGTTCAGTTCGATAGACCACTGTCCTTTCTCGTACACCTCCCGTGACATGATGTTGATCTCTGAACCGTGATCAACTAACGCAGCAACAGGTTCAAGACTTCCGAGACGAACTCGTTGTGGTGCCCACAAATTACAGGATGCACGAATTTTTGAAATTTTTAAGAATAATAACTTGTTTGTATAACTGAAGAAGCGTTGTTACTTAAGGTTACGTCTTCCTTAACAGGAAGATGATCTTAAGAGCTGTTTGTAATAAGAAGTTGACTTCTTCGGAAGACGACCGTCTTCGGAAGAGCGTCTTCTCAGTTGCGTCTTCGGAAGATGAGAAGACGGCGGAAGACACCTGTCTTCCAGAAGACAGCGACCGCGAAGGACCAACCACGAGTTTGCGGGTAAGACAGTAGGTGTACCTACTAGGGCGCACCGAATAGGTAGGTAGGTCAGGAAGACACCCAAGGTCGAGAACCCCTAATCTGCGGGGAAGATGCGTGAGAAAGCACATTAAGCACCTTCTAACTTCCCGTAGCACAGCGCTTGAAGAAGATCGATTGAGAGAGTGAGCTTCGTGAGCTAGCCTTGAGAGAGGAATCGAGTAAGACATCAAGGTAGGAGAGAGTAAGTTGGCAGCTAGGCGAAGAGTGAGATTGAATTGCGGGAGCACAAACAGCAGAGAAAGCGAAGGCGTTTCTGTGGAGCTTCCGAGAAGTTGACAGTGGAGAGTGGCAAGTAGAAGCGAAGGTGGAATCAAGGTGTGGACCGAAATTGACAGCAGGCGCAGTCAAGAGGAGTCGCATTGGAAGTTAGGACAAGAGCCAGAAGCGCGCGGAGGTCGAAGGCAACTCGGGGAGCCGAAGAAGACTGTAGAGGTTCTTTCCCCTTCCCACTTCTTCTCGCCATTGTCTGGTACTCCCCGCGCTTCCTTGATTGTGTGCAGGCAGCCTTATCGATTACCCCCATCCCCCATCTTTCCTATTAAGACATTGGGCGCGGAAACGCTGCCCAATTTCTGTCAAGACATCTCCTTGCTTCTTCCCGAGCTCAATTCGAGCTTCCCTACCCCTAGTCCTCAAATTGGAGATCCCAACTATCAATTTCCCTACCCTACTACCTCTCTACGGGAGAAAGAATTTTTCAAAGTGGAGGGGGTTGACAACCATGAGGGAAGTGAAAATATACAAATTTTAGTTCTCTGAAAATTTGTACAGTCATCATCATCTCTTCTGATTAGGGAAGTTTCTGTTGAAACTTCATGATTTAGTAGCTTGGAGGTTGAGCTACTGGAGACCACAAAAATCTTGGAGAGATCTCTTACCAACTAAGAGATATACGTTTCGGCATACAAAGAGGTCTTGAAGATACTTCATGGGGAATCCAGTTCGAATGACGAGGTGAAAGAAGAGACGTTTAGGAGTTCGAACAGAGACGGAGAAGCCCAAGTTAAGTATAGATGAGTTACGAACCCGCATCTATAGCACTTGGGGTGCCCTCTTTACCCTATACGAAGAAGCTCCCGCGACCATTGGCACAGATTTGAAGAAAGCCGAGTTTAAAGCATCATTCACTGTGGAGGCCACGAATGCTCCTGGTGAAGTAGAGTTGGATCCTTACAAGAGTGAGTTCAAGATGTCTGTTGTGATTAGTACAAACGATGGTGAGGAGGATCATATCTTCGATAGTTAATTTTAGATTAGATTTTATTTCGTGTATAGCATGTATAATACACGAATTCCAATATAAAGCTCGGAAGAGTTAAGAAAGTGATGTAGAATTATTTTCCGCTATGATACTTTGTCCACTTAATGGTTGAGAAGGTGCAACATGAGTGGAAATTCAAAAGATTGGAAAGTTAGACTTAGAAACCTTCCTCAAGGTTTAGATGTCATAGTAAGTGTCGGAGAAAGTTCGAGAGAGATTATCGTCGAGTTTGAAAACCCTAGTACTAAACCTCAAGTAGAATCTCCGAGGAGAAGAGTAGAAACCGACTTGTGGTGTTATTTCTGTAGAGGATTGGGACACAAAGTAGTGAATTGTCCAACTAGAATCAGAACCGAGAGAGCTAAAAGGAAGCGAGAGTTTACTGATTTAAGTCTTCGAGTGAGTCCATCGTCACCAGCGCCAATTCATCTTCTAGGCGAAGATCCTTGTCCAAGTTGTGGAGTGGGTGATCTATCAAGAGGACACAAGTGCGTCGATGTGGCCGCCCTACTTACGTCAGTAGTCGAGAAGTTGGACGAGACTCAAAGGGTGTCAAATGCTGACTGTACGACCGACTCGGTGGCCGTCCGTACAGATGAACTTGCGAAGCTTAGTGAAATAGTCTTCTTACTTGTAGACTTTTTATCAGTGATTTATTTTTTTGCTGCCATCTGTTTATGGCGTCTTTTACCCCAGCCAGGTGACACTGAAGGTTACGTAAGGTGGAGGAAAACCCAGAGGGGTGTACTCCGGAGGGAGAGAATTCTCATACCATTATCGCATTATCACAATTTGCCGATGATCGAGCAGTGTAGAGTTTACAGTGCGAGAGCTATCGAGTAGAAGGAATCGAAGAGTTAGGAGAAGATTTTACACAGAGGTTACGTCTGAAGAAAACTTCTGTCTGATCAGAGTTTTGATATCGAGAGATTGAGAGTAGAGAGCAGAATCGAGTAGATAGGAGACCTGCAACTTGTACGCACACTTTTCTGAAAAGAAAACGGAAAGCTTCTAGGTGAACGCGCTGGTGCTTCACAGGAGCAGTTTTCTGATATTCTGAGTCCTTGAGCGTGAGCTTTTTGATCTGCATGATCCGGAGTTGAAGATCTACTTGCACGCCGTGTGTTTTATCTTGGCCAGATCGAGAACGTGGTGGTGTGATTTCTTGCGGTAGGAGATTTTACAGAGACTACATCTGAAGATACTTTTCTGTCTGATCAGAGTTTTGATATCGAGGGATTGAGAGTAGAGAGCAGAATCGAGTAGAGAGGAGACCTACAACTTGTACGCATACTTTTCTGAAAAGAAAACGGGAAGCTTCTAGGTGAACGCGCTGGTGCTTCACAGGAGCAGTTTTCTGATATTCTGAGTCCTTGAGCGTGAGCTTTTCAATCTGCATGACCTGGAGTTGAAGATCTACTTGCACGCCGTGTGTTTTATCTTGGCCAAATCGAAATCGTGGTGGTGTCTTCTCTTACGATCTGTATTCCGTGTGAGGTTTTCGCCCTCCTCTTCACGATCGTATCACAGCTAGAAGGTTCGCCCTTCCCAGGAAACTCTCGCCTCGACATACAATCTAGTGCTTCCACTGAGAGGCTTCTTGGGGTGATTGACCGTGAAGTTGAGTTCCAAGACGAAGAGGAAGATGGATCGGAAGAGCGAAAGCGCTGCTGGTGCTACCTCTACGTCTGCTGCATCTACGTCTGCTGCAGCACTGTAACGACGTATGTTACACATAGGAAGTTTGTCTATTAGTAAGGTGTTTAGTTCTAACTAAGTGTTGAGAATGTTTATATGCTGCCAAAGTACTTTTAGGAGGTATCAAGTTAGTCATGACTAGCTAAAAGTTAGTTATGGTTAAACTTAGCTGTACTTTTGGCAGAATTCAGATATTTGTTAAAGAGTGAGCACTACTATCTTGTCATCTTGTCTAAAAGGTAGAAAGGAGGTGGAAAGTATCCCTTATCTCCTTTTTGACTTGATATTAGTGGTTGGATTAAAGTTGTGAACTTTGTGGGCATTAAAAACAAGAAGAGATTCCACATGTTTCTTTTTTAGTGGGTCCTAGTGTAGAGGGGGGTGGAAATTCGAGATTCCTTGAGAATATTCCAGAATCCTTCTAGAAGTTGTTGACTTTGAAGGAATAAGCCCATGTGAAAAGGTAAAAAGCCCATGTGATTAATGCTTTTACCTTAAGTAATATCTTAGTAAAACCCGGTAAAAGTAGTTACGACTGAGTTACCGGGGGTACCAAAGTAAAAACCTAGAATGTATAAATAGAGGAGTAGAGAAGAGCTCCTCATCCTTATTTTCACATTTTCGTAATGACAACTTGAATAATATAGAGAGTGTGAGATATTTTTAGCATGTGAGAACTTGAGAGACGTCGTTAGAATGGAGGATTTTAGTTAATGTGTTTAAGGAGATTTTTAGTTGATAAGTTTGTGGGTGTATGAATGAGTGAACTCAGCATTTTCCCTTCAAGTTCATGGTGTGCTTCCATCAAAGCCATCAAAGGTGACCCCTGAGTGAGAGACAGGCCCGACATGTTGCAGATTCGTGGATGACGATCGTGGAGGTTGAGAGATCGGGGGGATAGTTGATCGATAGGACCGCGGAGGGTTTACATTTTTGGTTCCGTTGCCGGGACCTCACTTGAAGGGATCGTTGATGTTTAGAGTTCAGTTCTATATTCGACAAAAGGAGATTATGAGAGAGCACATGGAGAGAACGTTGAGAGGAGAGAGAGCTAACGCGATGTTAGCAACGTTAGAACCTTTCGTGTATCCCGTAGTGATATATGACGCGTTCGAAGTCATTCTTTACATCTTGTTCACTTAGAAAGGGTTTGAGGAGAGTTGAAAGAGGGTGCAACAAGAGTTGTAGAGAAAGGAGGAGAGAAAAGTTATTAGAGGAGATAAATTTGTGAGTTTAGAAATTCTGCTCTCTGGAAAATTTGTACAGTCATTGTCGGATTTTCTGTGAATTTTATTTTCCTGAGAAACTTTCCAGTGTTTTAGATTGGCTAATAACCTATCTAAGACAAAAGAAATCATAGGAAAAGGTGGTCTAGAGAGGGAGCAATGAATTTTCAAAGTTGAGGGGGTCTATTCGTGAGAGTTGAGAAATTCTGTTATCTGGAAAAAATTTACAGTCATTGTCAGATTTTCTGTGAATTTTATTTTCCTGAGAAACTTTCCAGTGTTTTAGAGTGGCTGATAAGCTATCGAGGACAAAAGAAATCATGAAAAGATGAGGTCTGAAGAGAGAGAAAAAATTTTTCAAAGTGGAGGGGGTTGACAACCATGAGGGAAGTGAAAATATATAAATTTCAGTTCTCTGAAAATTTGTACAATCATCACCATCTCTTCTGATGGGGAATCCAGTTCGAATGACAAGGTGGAAGAAGAGACGTTAGGAGTTCGAACAGAGACGGAGAAGCCCAAGTTAAGTATAGATGAGTTACGAACCCGCATCTATAGCACTTGGGGTGCCCTCTTTACCTTATACGAAGAAGCTTCCGCGACCATTGGCACAGATTTGAAGAAAGTCGAGTTTAAAGCATCATTCACCGTGGAGGCCACGAATGCTCCTGGTGAAGTAGAGTTGGATCCTTACAAGAGTGAGTTCAAGATGTCTGTTGTGATTAGTACAAACGATGGTGAGGAGGATCATATCTTCGATAGTTAATTTTAGATTAGATTTTATTTCGTGTATATCATGTATAATACACGAATTCCAATATAAAGCTCGGAAGAGTTAAGAAAGTGATGTAGAATTATTTTCCTCTATGATACTTTGTCCACTTAATGGTTGAGAAGGTGCAACATGAGTGGAAATTCAAAAGATTGGAAAGTTAGACTTAGAAATCTTCCTCAAGGTTTAGATGTCATAGTAAGTGTCAGAGAAAGTTCGAGAGAGATTATCGTCGAGTTTGAAAACCCTAGTACTAAACCTCAAGTAGAATCTCCGAGGAGAAGAGTAGAAACCGACTTGTGGTGTTATTTCTGTAGAGGGTTGGGACACAAAGTAGTGAATTGTCCAACTAGAATCAGAACCGAGAGAGCTAAAGGGAAGCGGAAGTTTACTGATTTAAGTCTTCGAGTGGGTCCATCGTCACCAGCGCCAATTCATCTTCTAGGCGAAGATCCTTGTCCAAGTTGTGGAGTGGGTGATCTATCAAGAGGACACAAGTGCGTCGATGTGGCCGCCCTACTTCAGTAGTCGAGAAGTTGGACGAGACTCAAAGAGCTGAGACGGAGAAGTTGTCGACTTCAAAAGAGGACTCGGCTGAGTTGTGATGGAGATCGTCATTCGGATGGTGGAGAAGACGGTGATGCGACTCAGACTCATGATTACCTTGGGAGAAGAGATGGCACAAGAGGTGTTGTTACAACCATTTCCTTTCATTTTACCTATGGTAGATTATTCGCGAATGGAATTGGATGTTCATACTCTTTTAGCGAGTAGTTATTGCACAAAAATTAGAAGGGTAGAAAGAATAGTTACAAGATGGAGAAGTTACCAGTGTTTCATGGGAAGGACAATGAAAATGTAGAACCATTTGTACGAGATTTCAAAAGGGGTTGCATCGGAAACAACGTGAGAAGGAAGGAAGAATGGGTGTTGTTACTGCCGGAGTTTTTAGAAGATTTTGCTCTTACGTGGTATGAAGACCGAGTGAAGAGCCAGACACCTGGTGCAGTTGAAGACACATGGGAGACGTTGAGTAATGCACTCATCGAAGAATTTCTTCCAGAAGAGAGTTATGAGAAGCTCATGGTGGAGCTTACTCATTTGAAGCAACGGGACGACGAGAAAGTTTGGCAATATGCCGAAAGAGTGGATAAGTTGGAGCAACGGTTTCGGACGGTCCTACGGAAGAGTGGAGACAATGTGGAGTTAACGATGACGGGGATTGGAGCAGTGTTGACCAAGAACTTGGTGGGAGGGTTGACGCCTTCAATTCGAACCCAAGTGAGGTACGAGAAGCCAGTAACCAAAGCGGAGGCCATCAAGATAGCGACAAATATGGAAGAGAGTTTGGATGAAGGAGATATCATCCAACCTCATCATGCTGCTCTGGTGTCAACTCCGACTCCTGGTGTAGTCACAACGATCGCACCTGCACCATCACAATTGGTGATTGCTTCAACGTCAACTCCTACTCCAACGGTGGTGCCAAGACCGTTTGTCCCAACAACGATGACTACTGCCACCTCTGATTTTCATGCCGAGCTGAAGAGCATCACCGATACTCTTGCGGATCTCAAGATAAACGTGGTGCAGTTACGAGAATGGAAGAACAAAGGTGGAGGAGGAGGTCAAAGAGGTTACGACAACAATCCCAACCGAGGAAATCAAGGTAACTTTGGAGGTAACCAAGGTAACTTTGGAGGAATCACTTGTTGGACGTGTGGAGGTTCTCATTTCCAGCGAAATTGTCCTAACAACGGAGCGAGAGGTGCCGAAGCTGTCAGAATGAATGTGGGTGGAGGAAATCCATCACAAGGACGAGACAAGGGGGTGGCTACTATCGATGTCGTGCGAGATCCCATCTACGAGAAAGGAGAGAGTTCGAACTCTTCTCATGCACCGGTGGAGCTTTTAGCTCAAGAAAGGAAAAGAACTCGATTTTCTGATGAACCGGTTTTCATGGAGGAGTCAGCAAGTAGAAGTACTCGTTCGAGTAATGTTTTGAGTACACCAAGGGAGCCAAGAAGGAAGCTGGAGATGGCGGATTTCACCATTTCATCTTCCCAAGCGGGATATGATGTGGTTGAAGATGTGGGTGCTCAGAAAGTCAACATCACGGTTGGACAACTGATCGCACTTAATCCCAGCTTTCGAAGAGAACTTAGAGGAGGACTGAGTTCTAAGAGAAGCAAGAAGAAGAAATCCAAGAGCAAGACATCAAAGTCTGTGGAAGTTGGTGTGGTGGATGTGCATGCTTCAGAGGTATGCACTAGGGCTTCAAAGATTGAAGTTCGGTTGAATGGTCACTACGTCTCTGACGTATTGGTGGATGGAGGGTCGGTTGTAAACGTCATATCGGAGAGGTTGATGAAGAAGTTGGGGATGGAACCAACTCGTCCGGCTAGCATTGTCGTGGGGATGGCTAACAAGCAACGGGTAAGACCTCTTGGTGTGTTAGAGAAGGTGGTCGTGTCTGTGATGGGAGTTCAAACATTGATGTCCTTTCAAGTGTTAAAGGACTCTAGTTATGATTTGCTCCTAGGTAGGCCTTGGTTGAGAGCTGTGCGCATCACTGATAGGTGGCACAAGGGATACTTACGGATTGGGTCTAGAGATCATAGAGTGATAGTTCCTCTCTCGGGTGTTGGAGTTGTGACTTCTGACTCTGATAGACCCACTAGTGACTACTGGGAATCTGATACGGAGGATGATCAGAGTGTCTCAGAAGTAGATACTGGGGATTCTTACGACCAAGAATCCTCGTCTCGGTTCTCGGACTCAAGCATGTGAAATGTCTTACGTCACCAGTCTTCAGTCTAGGAAGACGGTCTTCCCCGAGCTACTCCTGTCTTCGCAGGTACACGATTACGCGGTGGTAACGCTGCCCACACCTCCTCCAGAAGCCCTTGATCTGCGAGGTTCCAATCCCACAGGAAGAAGTCGAGACCCAACTCCTTGAGGAAAGGAGTGGCCTCGGCCAATTCTGCCGCTGGTAACACCAAGCCTCGCGGATGCATCGACATACCTGGAAGATCTGTTGCACTAAACCACAAGCACCTACTATGAGCTGAAGGCTCAATTCTTCCCGAGTGCCCACAGTCTAGCTTCTACTTCTCAGAAGACGAAACTAGTCTTCCAGAAGACAGCTACTCCGTCTTCCGGGATTCTAACAGTACTTCCTAGATAGCTCTCGTCTTCCGAGCTATATCTAAACAATCCTATCTAAGCAAGGCCTCGCATGGATTACCAAGAAGACAATCCACCTTGCATTACATCCTACTTCCTATCAGAAGATAGAAGATATGCGAGAAGTAGAGTATGAGAAAGGTTCAGAAGAAGGTTGCGGGCTCCTGCGGTGACAGTTGTCTCTGGGAAGACACTCGGGACAGCTTCTGATTCAATGTCTTTCTTGGAGGACTTCCTGAAGTCAGACTTCTCTTCACTGGTCTCACCTGTCTTCGTCTTCCTACGCGCAAGCTATCCTCACAACAGACTCAAGACAACTGCACTCTGTTCTTCTGACTTCTCACCTCTCATACGCACTCAGAAGAAGCTTGCTGCATGATGGGAAGACATGACCCTCGACCATTCTCTCCAGATTCTGCCAGCAAGACTTCTCACAACTCTCTTCTAAGTTCGGGAAGAAGAAGGAACGGCTACTATGGATCGGACAGAAGAGACCCGAATGGACCCTCGCGTCTTCTCGCTCATTTTGCCAGCCTTCCAGTCTTCTAGTCTCTCTAGGAAGATGGGGAGTTGAGAAGCTTGGAAGACCGGGAGGCACAGGCCTAGTTCCCGACTTCCAACTTCTCGAAATAACACAACAACTCACCACTCCACTCAGGATTCGTACCAAGTCTCTCTAAACACAAAAGCAAAGCAAACCCACTCTTGATACGAATTGTGTTTAGTCGACTTCCGAAGACAGTCAAATTTAAGAAGCGTCTTCCGAAGATGTTCCCATCTTCCGAATCGTCTTCTGTTCCAAGTTTCGGGGGTGATTTCTTTTGTCTTGGATAGCTTATCAGCCACTCTAAACCACTGGAAAGTTTCTCAAGAAAATAAAATTCACAGAAAATCTGACACTGACTGTAAACTTTTTCTAGAGAACAAAATTCCTCAACTCTCACGAATAGACCCCCTCAACTTTGAAAATTCATTGCTCCCTCTCTAGACCACCTTTTCCTATGATTTCTTTTGTCTTAGATAGGTTATCAGCCAATCTAAAACACTGGAAAGTTTCACAAGAAAATAAAATTCACAGAAAAGTTGACAACGACTGTACAAATTTTCCAGAGAGCAGAATTTCTAAACTCACAAATTTATCTCCTCTAATAACTTTTCTCTCCTCTTTTCTCTACAACTCTTGTTGCACCCTCTTTCAACTCTCCTCAAACCCTTTCTAAGTGAACAAGATGTAAAGAATGACTTCGAACGCGTCATATATCACTACGGGATACACGAAAGGTTCTAACGTTGCTAACATCGCGTTAGCTCTCTCTCTCCTCCCAACGTTCTCTCCATGTGCTCTCTCATAATCTCCTTTTGTCGAATATAGAAGTGAACTCTAAACATCATTCAACGATCCCTTCAAGTGAGGTCTCGGCAACAGAACCAAAAATGTAAACCCTCCGCGGTCCTATCGATCAACTACCCCCCCGATCTCTCAACTTCCACGATCGTCATCCACGAATCTGCAACATGTTGGGCCTGTCTCTCACTCAGGGGTCACCTTTGATGGCTTTGATGGAAGCACACCATGAACTTGAAGGGAAAATACTGAGTTCACTCATTCATACACCCACAAACTTATCAACTAAAAATCTCCTTAAACACATCAACTAAAATCCTCCATTCTAACGACGTCTTTCAAGTTCTCACATGCTAAAAATATCCCACACTCTCTATATTACTCAAGTTGTCATTACGACAATGTGAAAATAAGAATGAGGAGCTCTTCTCTACTCCTCTATTTATACATTTTAGGTTTTTACTTTGATATCCTTCGGTAACTCAGCCGTAACTACTTTTACCGAGTTTTACTAAGATATTACTTAAGGTAAAAGCATTAATCACATGGGCTTCTTACCTTTTCACATGGGCTTATTCCTTCAAAGTCAACAACTTCTAGAAGGATTCTGGAATATACTTAAGGAATCTCGAATTTCCACCCCCTCTACACTAGGACCCACTAAAAAGGAAATATGTGGAATCTCTTCTTGTTTTTAATGCCCACAAAGTCCACAACTTTAATCAAACCACTAATATCAAGTCAAAAAGGAGATAAGGGATACTTTCCACCTCCTTTCTACCTTTTAGACAAGAGGACAAGATAGTAGTGCTCACTCTTTAGCAAATATCTGAATTCTGCCAAAAGTACAGCTAAGTTTAACCATAACTAACTTTTAGCTAGTCATGACTAACTTGATACCTCCTTAAAGTACTTTGGCAGCAAATAAACATTCTCAACACTTAGTTATAACTAAATACCTTACTAATAGACAAACTTCCTATGTGTAACATAAGTCGTTACAGTTCAGACCAACACCGTCATTCAACAAAGTTGATAGTTCTAAACTTGTGACAGTGCTAGGCGAATGAAACAAAGTACGTTTGGCAGTTGATTCAGCTTGGTCGATGCGTATATATTTTATCTCTTTTGACTTCCGCTTGATGATTGTCAAGTGACAAATCCATTGGTGTGCAAGAATTTGATCGAGTACATCAATACATACTTTCCGACATTTGGAACAATATTCTCTTGCAGACCCCAACTTCTTTTTGCATGAAGCACATCCCTCATACGTCTGAAATCCATCCTCACTATATGTTATAACTTAAACTTTCAAAAGAACATGGTTGCACGGTTTCTCTTTCTCCAAACACTGTAAAATCATAGTCAAATTCTCGATACGGTCTGTCATGAATTTCTACACTCGTTCGCTTACTCGTTGTCCTGAATCAATCAAACCACCATGAAGAAGGTCAAACTCGTGCGCGCAATGAGCAATGAGCAAGCAATGAGACTACTCGAACTGAACAATAACAAGAAAAGTCACGTAAATCAGTGGAAATCTAAAAGTCCTTCAGCAGTCGAGTGTTGAATCTGTTCAAACTCTAGTGGTGCAGATTTTTGCGCTTGGGAATGTTCACGAACGAACGAAGCACATTGAACGTGCCAATGTTCACGAAACGAACGTGCCAATGTTCGTTTCGTCTGTGAACATGGGTCCAATGAGCGTGAACTTGAGTGAATGCGAACATCCGTGAACGTCAGTGAACAATTGAATGTGCCAACGTAGTGCAGTACAGTGACGTGACGTCCAACAATGCTACACAATTGTTTGCTTCATACGCTTCTCGTGCACGAGTTTGAATCTGCGACCTCGAAGACTACTCCTCCGAACCGCACGACATTTCTCTCGTCATCAAACTTGGCATGATCGCAGTTTACATTAACCTCGCGAGGCACGGGTCGCAATTTACATTGAACTCTCGCATGTGAAGCGCATTTTAATTAGCATTTTTGTAGCACCACTTGACGATTCTTTCAAAGGAGGACTCGACTGAGTTGTGATGAAGATCGTCATTTGGACGATGTAGAAGACAGTAATGTGACCGAAGCTCATGATTACCTTAGGAAAAGAAATGACACAAGAGGTGTTGTTACAATCATTTCTTTTCATTTTACCTATGGTAGATTATTCTCGAATGGAATTGATGATGTTCTACTCTTTTAGTGAGTCGTTATTGCATGAAGATTATAAGAGTAGAAAGAGTGGTTATAAGATTGGGAAGCTATCAGTGTTTCATGAGAAAGATAATGAATATGTAGAGCCGTTTGTTTCAGACTTCAAAAGAGGTTGCATTGAAAACAACGTGAGAAGGAAAGAAGAGTGGGTGTTGTTACTGCTAGAGTTTTTAGAAGATTTTGCTCTTACGTGGTATGAAGACCGAGTGAAGAGCAAGACACATGATGCAGTTGAGGACACAAGAGAGACGTTGAGTAACGCACTCAACGAAAAGTTTTTTCCAGAGGAGAGTTATGAAAAGCTCATGGTGGAACTCACTCATTTGAAGCAATGAGACGACGAGAAAGTTCGGCAATATGCCGAAAGGGTGGATAAGTTGGAGCAATGGTTTCATTTTTCATATTTTTTTCTACTTCTAATGTAAAAATATATTTTTTTCATTTAGATTTTATTGATTATTTGCTCGAAGTATGCAATATAACAACATTGATTTTGTCTAAAGTTGTCGATAATCAATAGTTTTGATGTGATACGATGCAATATCCATGGTTGAATTTTTTGTACATGTCAAAGACAAAATGATTGACAATCTCATACTTGGACATAATTAGATAATTTTCTAACAACACTGTCCAAATCAGTAAATGGAAAATATATTCGATCGTACTAATATAAAAGTCATATTTTGGTCGACCACCGTCTTAAATACTACATACAAGTTTAGCAAGTCTATATTTATCCTATAATTGATTGAATACAAATACCATAACTACATGAACATTTATAGTAAACTGGATATATTAGTTATCTACTTACTAATTCATTCGTGTAGTCTCTCAATCTCTCGATAATCAGGAGTTGAAGACTATATATTATATAAAATTCTATATAATGCTTAGCATTTTCTGTTGTTATATTTGTCTATATCTCTGTATGTTCGATGATTGTGACATAAATCACGAGCTCCCGATAGTCGAGAAGTTAGATGTACATCAAACATCTTCAGCTATCCCTATTGAATCTACGGTGACAGATGCAAAAAGACCAGGTTGTCGATGTCAAAAGTCATCTTGTCTCGATATCGAGAGCATATAATATTTGCATCTTATGTCGTCGATAATGCTGCATGTTGATCGCTGCTTCTGCATTCTGCATGCCAAATGGCCAACCTCATAGAGTTGAACATAATGGTGCAGATGATGATGATTGCTGGGTTTATTAGAGATGTATCACAATGTGTATTTATCTCTTCTCGGAGACAACAGACTGTACAACGTTGTTCACAAGATCGAAGTGCACACACCTCCATATACCAAAGGAGGGTCTCGAGAGTACAATGGATAAAAGCCATTGCTTTCATCTTGTGGTAAAAAGTAAATTGATATCACCTGTTGGACTTGTAATCATCACAAGAAAGACATCCACAGAGTGGTTGACATGAGACTCTTGGAATTTTTCAAGGACGTAAGGATAGTATGACCATTGTTATCAATCAATGATCAAAACATCGATTTATAGTATGATCACACTATCAATCGATATTTTGATCTCCATCTAGAGTTTCGACAAGAGAGAATTTCGACAACTAGTGCATACATTTTGAGACAAGGAGGAACTCAAGGATGCTAAGTTGGTCGAGTTGGAGGTAAAGGTCTAACACTTGGTAGAACATAGATCGGTTATACTCTTGACACTTCTCCTGATGTTGCTATGACGATTGGGAATGAGCAATTGAAACAAAGACTAACTAATATAGTTATAGCTCAACGAACATGAAGATCGGAAGTCGAGACTCCGACATCATATGTAGGAGATGATGATCTTCTTGACTAATAATAGCAAATATATATAATATCAGATATTCTTAACTAAAATAATATAAAAACTTTAATTTTCTAAATTATGTATGTTATTCAAATCGATAGTTTCTAAGAGATACAAACGTAATCCTTATGGCAAATAGACTCACACTCATTTTCAAAAATATAAATCTGTAGATTACTTATAAAATAGTAATAATAAAAAAAAAGATTAAATCTCGAGTACGAGTAAAAAAACATGAAAAAAATTATTCCTTTTTTCTCACAGAGATTTTTGAGGATAAAAAAGAGATTTCTTTCTTGCTCCAAAAAACCTCAACATTCTTCATCTTAACATTCAGTTTCTTTCAAGATGAATCGTAGCTTGTAAAGGTGATGAATAGTTTTAAACTGATTATTTATTTCACAAAAATCCCAAGTTGGGATGAACGTAATCACCAAGAGCATTTGTTGCATAACGGTTAAATTTCTCAGTTCTCAAAATGCATACCCGCAAAATAAAATCTATTGGGTTACTCGGAGCAATTGTAGTGATACTCGGGCTTTAATGCAAGGAAGTTAGAAGTGAGGTGAGATGCATTCCTCTTGAATATGTAAAATATCAAATGAAGTTTAAGAACAAATTTTCACGTTGTGACTCATCCGAAACGAGAACCTGTGTGGCACATCACAGCAGACTCGTGACGGGGCCTAAGATTAGGCGTCATTGGGTGATGGGACAGACTAAGGAATCGAGTCTACAGATAACACAAGACTGACGTTATAAAGCTCGGCTCGATCGCTCACAGGAGATGATAGGTACCCTATTATAGGACCTTCATATACCGTAATGCTAGAGTTTAATGACCATATGGTCCTTTCGAATTTCCGAAAACTGATGCGGAAATTATCTGAATGATATTTAATTAATTAACTGCTGGGGTAAGTAACTCTCAGACTTCCCTGACAAGGCCGCGGATGTTTATCAATAGATAAATTAATGAACCACTTGGATCTGGAGTCTGGACGGCGGAAATCTGTAGAAATGCTGGAATTTGAATTACTTCATTTTTCCAGGTAATGCCCTTCTGCTGAAGGAAGTTCGCGGTCATATCTTCATCATCTTTGAATCGATGCGTGCAATAGGCTGGAGTTGGTCGCTATCCAACGTAGTTAGTTACACCGCACGCGCCCATAACAGCCACATGTTGTTGTTTCCATGTTTAGATCGACGGATGACATGCTAAGCGGACTGCTAAGCGTCTGCGTGGACCTTTCAGCTGATCGCACGTTGATACGTGCAGTGTGTGAGGCTAACCACCGAAGCCTAAGTGTTGTTTCTTAGTTAGTCCAACCAAGTGGAACTCGATTATGTCACAGCATGAGCCTGTTTAGGGCATGCGAGTACGTAAGCGAGACCACCCTGAACGGGACTCGGATGCCACAGCTGCAGTGACATCCGCCTCGGTACGTTGATTGACTGACTCTTCGTGTAGAGAACACTACCAGTAGTGTTCGTGTTCTGCTCCTTGGAGTCTTTGTACCTTCTCTCCATAGAGAGCATACCGTTTTGTCATGCCGTAAGGTGTTTTTTCATCAACAAGCAAGCTGCTAGTTGCTGCCCAGAGGCCCATTTGAGGAGGTGGACTTGATTCATAACGTGAATGTTTACATTCTGTTCTTATGTTCATGGTGGGACATTTTGTGCCACCAATTTACATGATCTGAGATTTGGTGGCCGTGCGCTCTCTAGTTAAGGAATTCTGGAGTGGATAGATCGAATCTTATAGCAGCTGTGATGTTCTCGATTCACGTTGCGTTAGACGGATCATTTTTGGACTGGGAGCCTTCAGGACCTTAGTTTATACAGATGCTACCGCTTGCCTAATTTAAGTCGTGCGTTGCATGGTCCCATGACAGCATATGTTACCACACTGCGATCGCCAGGCAATTGGGTGTCCCAAGTTGTAGATGCTTCCATACAGCGACCAGTAACTTCCCTACTGCGGAATCTTTTTGAACGCCGCTTCTCATGCTGTGCTGAACAATCCTGCATGACCTGTGTGTCGTTAAAACCGCAACGAACGTTGCTACGCAGTTCTGGTTGCAGCTGAAATTCAGCTGCATCTGCATTCCAGTTGAAGGTGAATGTAGATGCGTGAAGCTGTCAATTCATTTGTACGCCTCATCCGGTCAAAAAGATTGGGCTATAATGTATATGTGAACCCGAGAATGCTTGGGATGGGATTCCTGTCATAGTAAGAGATCCAGTCAAAAGGTCCATGGTAGTTACACCAACATGGGTCTTTGCTCCCTTTGGTGGTTGACTTACTTTCGGATTGGATCTTAGTCTGTCTGGCAGCATCCAGTTCGGTTCCAGCTTCAACTTAGGATCTTCGGCCGTTGCAGTTGGCCGTTGCTAAATTTACATATTTCTTGCCAGCTCTCTTGAGGTGTGCTGCGTGTAGCTAACGTAAATGTTGTTATCGACTTTACGACGATTGTTTTGATATCCAGGGGGATTCTGAAGTGACAAAGTTCACGAGGAACTTTTCGTTCTTGGGTAGTCGCCAGGGGTCTCCAAATTAAAAGGTATCTTGTGTCAACAAAAGTCAACTAGCACAGCAAGTTCTTCGTGTCTAGCATTCATGTCTGCCCGTTGCTTACGTTCTCGGGACGTATTTTGCAACGCTGCAACTATGCGGAGTAGTGGTAAAAATCGATCGAGTAATGGAGCTAAGTGCAAATCTGGAACAGCGGAGCTGTCTCTTCAGTTCGGGTCCCAAACACAACAACCCACGGTCAGTAATCATCCATTGTTGCTAGGAAATGCAATTGTTTTGGTTTTAAGTGTGGCAGCATAGATATAAGCAAGTAGTAATCAGTTTCAGCGAATTTTTCCACCATGCAAAGTTACAGGCTAACTGTGACACTTCTACCTGTAACAGATGGTGGCTTGTGATAATCAGGGAAGCGCAGTTGACAAGGAAGATAGAAGGTCTTCTAGTGGGCGCAAGAAGCGAAGAAAGACGGAAGACAAAGCATCACTGCTCTCCACCGACTTGTATTCCGGAGCTAAGGAAATCGAACTGGTCGATGCGCTCTGCGCACATCGGAAAGAGGAGACGAATGCGCTGGAACATCGGAAAGAACTGCTGGCAGTCTCCTCAGAAATCCTATCAAAAGAGGACAAACTCATGGCACAGCTAGCTGAGCTCCGACAGGACAAGAGGGCATGCAACACAAGACTTGGTGAAGTATTGAGCAAACTTGACACTTGTAGAACTGACATAGAAGCAACGGAGGCAGAACTGGCTGCCGTTCGAGAAGAGAAAAGTCAAGAAGATGCAGGTCGAACTCGTGCGTCAGAGAAGGAACTCAAGAGACAATGCGCAGATGCTGTGGTGGCCTTAGAGAGAGAGAAAGATAAACGCATATGTCAAATATGCATGAACACTTATCGGGATGCGCTGGTTTTGCCTTGCATGCACTTTCTCTACTGCAGCGAATGCTTGCAGGAGCACCAGACGACAAGAAACGATTGCCCAACTTGTAGAGGTCCAATAACAGCGTTGCTTCTTTGCAAGCTCAGTCCAGACTAGATTTGAACAGAAAAATCTTCTCTTTCTAGGTGTAGTCCCGGCCCGATTATCACCACCAATATTGTCCCCCTGTGCAGACTGGCGTTTCTTCTATCACTGTAACTGTTTTCGAGCCAATTTGCGTAGGGACAGTACACCCGAAGGCCATGCGAGATATGTACAAATCTCGCCTTGCAGTCAGTTATGTGTGCATTTTCAGTACCTCACATTGGTACTGATGTCTCTTCCGGTTGAAGTGAGTAATTCAGATCTACCGTTTTACTTCGAAACTTGTAATATGAGCATAGTAATTGCATATAAACTACATTGTGGCTACTTAACTTTCAGATCTTTGTATGAACAGTTGATTTCTATGTGTATTATTCGTTGCATAAGTGAGTGTTCGAGCGTTCCTGTTGAAGCTGATAATCTTCTCAAGCAAACTCCTTTCAGCGCTGAGGATTAATGAGACAGCCTAGACATAGAACAGCTTGGGCCACAATCCAGCGGAAGCAATCAAGCAGAGCGCTTCACAAGACGGCTCTGGAATGCCAGAATTTTCGAGGATCTGTTGCCCAGTTCACCAAGCAAATCGGATAACAAAAGAGTGGCATCTACGTACTCTGGTTTTAGTTTCCAGTCAGATCCTTCGTCGTAGCGTACGCATACAGAAATTATCTAACTTGGAGAGTCCCGATCTGTTGCTCAGTGTTGTGCAAGCTGGATTCTGATTAGTTCTGTAAGGGAAGACTTTTCGTTGAGGTTATCTGGAGTCACGATTATCACCTCGATGCTACACGATTCGCTTGAGCGCCATGTCAATTAGTCTTTTCTTTCAACGGGAATGGTCATTCAAGTTCAGGCATTCGGCAGGAAGGAAGGAAGGAAGGGCTGAACGTTATCGGGTGACATGACTGATGTACATCGATATCCTGGAGAGTCGAGAGACGACAAAACCTGCGGTGACGACAGGCATGCTATCCACGGAACAGAGTACAAACTGAGGAGAATATCAACCCCAGCAATAAGCAATTCATGTACAGACTTGAGTACGACCTCAGCGAATGAAGGCCTACAGGTGGTAGGAAAGCGCAAATCGTGTCAAATTAAAGCAGCTGCATTCTTCCGTTCCAAGGAGGATCTACACTGAAGGTTACCTTCCAGTTGAATCTCAGTTGAACTTTTGGGTTCACAGAGAGCTGTGATCATGAAATGAGTACATGATCTAACTTTCACGGAAAATGTTTGTTCTGATCGGAATAGACGAGAAAGCACCGAATGACATAAAACTAGAACAATGATCGGTAGTGAGTACTTAAAAGCCAGTCGTTTAGCGATACACGCGGCATCTAATGTACCTCATGTCTTTACTTCTCACAAGGTTGTGACATCTGTGACAGCACAGTCCGATGATGGCTGACCGGTGCTGAACTTGAAGGTGTAGATTCCATCATCAGTCAAACACTTCTTGTTTTCTTTCCTTCCCAGTTCGCACGCTCATTGCGTGCTGGCCTGTCGCTGAAACCCTGCACTTCACTCCAATGACGAAGTTCAGCTTGATGGGGTCTTCCCATCCGTTTGCTATTCATTGCGTCGCGTTTCTTCTCCCATGACCAAGTACTAACAGTTCCACCAACGTCCAGGGGATAGATTTCATCATTGACGAACATACGAACAGCCGTCAGGTGATGACCACAGCAGTTGCCTTTATGGAACAGGTGATCTAGCCATCATTTCTTAATTGCATAAGTTCTAAATAGACAGAGATATTATTTACTGGTCGGTCCTTTGTGTGGAAACTGAAGGCTTCTTCCTGTAATGAGACCTTTGGTCGAATGATGGGAAACTCGGTGTGTCCGAAGATATGTGAAATATGCATGGCCAACACCCGATACGCATTCATACTTGCATGCATTTCCTTTATTGTAGTGTTTGCCCCCATACCTATCGACTGGAGGGCTAGAGGCGACTGTCCCACCTGCAGGGGTCCTACCGTGGTGATACTTAACTTCGCGCACTGAATAAATAATTATTCAACGGCGCGAGAGAAAAAGAAAAGTTATTTCAGATTTGCGTGGTTTAGTCTGAAAACTATCCCGTGGTGCGTGATTCACACAGAAAATTAAAGTATATACTTTTTTAACAAAATTAAACAAGATTTAGAAATTCTATGCAAAAAAAATTCTTGAATGAATTGTGTAACTACTATAATTAAATAATTTAAATCCACGCGATTATTAATCTGAATGAATATCCCGTGCACGGTTAGTGAATTTGAATAGAAATTAATACTCCGCGCAGTTGGTTAGTAAATTTGAACAAAAGTTAATACTCCACGCAGCAACTGCGAGGAGTTGAATATCATCACGGTTTTGGCGCTGCCTTTAACTGCAAGCTTAACATAGAATAGCCCTACATACTGTTCACTGACTCAAGCCCTTAGATGTGTGTAACGCATATTTTAGTTGTTATAGCTCCTGTATATTTATAATAAATCATTTTCTCAAGTAGTGGAGGAATTTGGAAACCTAGCCTAGCAATACACTGTATTTTCTGGTGTGTACTTCTTTACATATTTGTAGAAAGATCGATACTTCGAGGACACTCCAAGAAGAGAGAGAGCGAGTAGACAAGGAAGTAAAATAGGAATGAGATGAGAGAGGCTTTGCCTCTCTCTGTATATATAGTGGAGGTGAGAACAAGGGAAACCCTAATGGTGGGTTAGCTCTCTAACTAACTCTAACAACCCTAACCACTCCGGCTAATGGTAGCCGTCGATCTACTAGAGCTTGGGACTATATCAACACTCCCCTTCAAGCTCATCTCTACATCCTGTACTCCTAGACAATGTCTGAAAGCATCAAACTTATCTCTAGACAACGCCTTAGTGAAAATATCGGCAACCTGATCTCCTGTGCTCACATAACTGAGCTCAATCTCTCCTGCAAGGACCTTCTCTCTAATAAAGTGATAGTGCACCTCAATGTGCTTCGTCCTAGCATGGAAAACAGGATTACTAGCTAACTTCATGCTGCTAATGTTGTCTGTATATACAACAACAGGATCTGTACACTCCACACCAATATCAGATAGCAGACATCGAAGCCAAATCGATTCGCATGTTGCGTTCGTTGCTCCTCGATACTCTGCTTCCGTGGATGACAAAGCAACTGTGGGTTGCTTCTTAGAAGCCCAGCTTATAGCAGCGCTTCCAAGTCCAAAAGCGTAATCTGACGTGGATCTCCTGTCGGCACTTCCTGCCCAATCAGCATCTGTGTAGCCATGTAACAACAATGGTCCACCGTATCGATAGTGAAGTCCGTACTGCATCGAGAACTTCACGTAGCGGAGGATCCGCTTGACAGCCTCAAAATGTGGTCTCCGTGGTGACTGCATGAATTGACTAATCAGACCGACAGCATAGCTCAAGTCTGGTCTGGTGATGGTCAAGTAGATAAGACTCCCAACCATCTGTCTGTACATGCGTGGATCATCCAGCAACTCACCATCCTCTGCTCCTAGCTTTACCCCTTGCTCTAATGGTGTAGCAATGAGTTTGCAATCAAGCATACCAAATCTCTCAAGCATACTGAGAGCATACTGTCGCTGTACAAGCCAAACATCCTTCCCATCTCTAATGAACTCCACAGCAAGGAAGTACTTGAGTTCTCCTAAGTCCATCATCTCGAACTCGGATTTCAAGTGATCCTTGATCTGGGAAATAAGCTCCTCAAAGTTACCGGTAATGATCAAGTCATCAACATAGATGGTGATCACAACAATCCGGTCTCGTATTCTCAATGAATACAAGGTAGAGTCTGAACTACACAGGTGGAAACCAAGAGATTGCAAGTAAGAATTGATCTTTGCATACCATGCTCTTGGTGCCTGTTTCAGACCATAGAGAGCCTTCCGTAACTTACATACGCGGGAAGGGAACTTAGGATCCTCATAACCAGGAGGTTGCTGCATGTAGACCTCCTCCTCAAGATCGCCATTGAGGAAGGCATTCTTGAAGTCCATCTGGTGCATCTTCCAACCTTTCTGAGTTGCAACTGCAACTGCTGTTCGAATAGTCACCATCTTCGCAACAGGAGCAAAGGTCTCCTGTGAAGCCTTGATTTTTCATTTTTGTTAATTAATTGACTAGTTGTAGACTAAATAAGAAGAATAGGTAGTAAAAGATAGAGGATAGAAGTAAAGTAGTGTTAATTAGGAAGTTTAGTGAAGAAGATCTGCTCTTGAAGAATCAGTCAAAGTTGTGAAGTTAGTTTGGATGGGATTTCCTCATGAATGGATTCTTGGGACGAAGAGCTTTCTAACGATATGTTATGCGAGAAAAATGGAGTCCGAATGACGAAGTTATCAAGGATTTAAGAATCGATGAAGTTGGTGGGGTATGACTTCTTCGTACTTCGACCGAAGAAGAACTTCGTCAGGTTGAGAAAAACTCTAACTACGGCATGTGTGACAAAGTCATGAAGATATATGAGAAAGATGTTAAGTCATTGTCATATCATGTCTACAGTGTCAGAAAAGACGAAGAGACCGAGAGAGAAATTGACGAAGAAGTTGATCTTCAGCGAAGATTGTTTTGAAGAAAGTAACTATATGTGAGGAGGTTCTTCAAGAAGTTTCTTCAACTTCAACTTCGGACTTCAGACTTCAACTTCGTACTATCTTCAAACTTCGTACTTCGAATTTCAAACTTCGTACTTCGTACCTTACTTCAACTTCGTACTATCTTCAAACTTCGTACTTCGAATTTCAACTTCGTACTTCGTACTTCATGACCATCTTCGTGTCATATTGAAACTTGGAGGTGAAGTTGAACTTGACGACTACGAGACTTCACAACATGAAGTCATAGAGAGACACATTGCAAGAACTGCTAGTGACTAAGGATGAAGAACTCAAGAAGGTTTCTCAAGCGAAGGCGACTGCATAAGAGAAGAGACTTCGGAAGAAGACCTTCGGGAGAAGAGACTTCTTAAGAAAAGACTTCGGAAGAAGACCTTCGGGGGAAGAGACTTAGAAAGAAGAACTTCGGACGAAGGTGGAAGAGGTCACGACAACCTACTTCGCCACCGAACTCGATGGGATAGAGTTGGAGCTTCTCCAGCGGCCTCGGGCAGAGTTAACGATAGCACCAGATCCTTCGGCGAAGAGTAGGATAGTTAGGCTAACGGAGAGGATCATTAGAGATTTGAAAGAGCTTAGGGAGACAGTTAAGTTTACACTATGCAGTTTAGGACAGAAGTTACAGTTAGGTAGAGTAGATACTGCGGTTCCGCCAACTGGGGAGTCGTGATCAAGCGGTCTAGATGTGACCATCTTTTGTAGGAAATGAGATCCGCCATCTTAGGGCGAAGGGCTATATAAGCGATACAAGTTTCTGTCATTTTACCTTTTCCATGTTTTCAGTTTTTGTTTCTTAATTTTCGATTGCGCAAGATTGTGGAGTGTGAGTGTGAATAAAGTGGGCGAAGGCAAATTTCCCTACGAAGGACGTAGTTTGCTGTCGCAGGTGTAATTCTGATTGACGAAGGCCTTTATCATTTACATTGAACGAAGAGACTTCAGTGGAGAATTTGACCGAAGGTGACTTCGGCCGAAGTTGAAACTGTATACTTCGAAGGTGTTTGAAAGAAGATCTGAGAACATATTAGTTACTGTGAAGTGGAGAAGCATAAGTTAAATTGTAAGAAGAGTTCGGATGATGGTGGCTTCGTCTTAAGTCTGCCTTCTTCAAATAAGTGGGATTCTTAAGAGTGAGGATTTAGTTGGAAGAACATTTCTTAGGAAGAGTAAGGACTTATTTCTTTGAACCTTGATGTGAAGTCTGTATTCTTCTGTCTTTTCAGAAGAACTCTAGTAACATTTCAGCAGTATTTTGCTACCTCATTTACTCATACGTCTATCTTCTCGAATCTTTTATATGTTGTTGGAAAGGTCCCTGATCAAAGAACTATTTCATTGTTGTTTGTATTCGATTTATCAGGTTTGTACTTGGGTTTGGTTTCTTATCAGACTTTAACTCTCATCCGGATATTATTCCATTCCGTGAGAATAACAGAAAACCATTTGAATTATCATTGTGACGTTGTAGTACTGTGTTTTGTGTAATTGTTAACTGTATCTTCGTGAGAACGATCCTTTATTTACTATTTCAGATACTTTGTGTTTCTCTGGGTTGTTACATCTCCTCAAAATCCACTCCATGTTGCTGTGCGTAGCCCTTAGCTACCAATCTGGCCTTGTACCGACACACGGTACCATCCGAGTTGCGCTTGACCTTGAAGACCCACCTGCAACCAATCGCTTTCTTACCCTGAGGTAAGTCTACCAACTCCCAAGTCTGTTGGTGATGAAGCGCAGCAAGTTCAGCTTCCATAGCACTTACCCATTAGGCCTTGTGCATCGCCTCCTCAAGCGAACTCGGTTCCTGTTCCTGAAGAACATTGGCCATATATGCATGGTGCGCAGCAAGAAAACCTTCATGCATATACCTACTCACTGGATGTTTTGGCCGTTCAGATCTGCGAGAGGTAATCGGTGCACTAGTCACCTCCCCTTGCAACTGATCTGACGTAGACGCCAAGGTCTGGGACAAAGTATCCAGGGGATGTGGAAGATCCACATATATGGATGAGTCAAACATACGCTGCAATAGCACGCGCTCATCCTGTGTAGAAACTACACTAGTTCCACTAGGCTGTGTTACTTGGACTCCAGCGTTAACAACAGCTCTATGTGCAACAGATTCTGATCTGGAATCAGTGACTTCTCCAGATCCTCCACTCAACGTACTACTCTGAGGTACTACAGTGGACTGACTCCTTGGTTGTACAGTAGGTACAGGGATGGCTATCACAGGTGCAGGTGCAAACCAAGACTGTAGCTCATCAAACACGACATCTCTACTGATATAGAACTGCTTGGACGAAGGATTGTAGCACCTATATCCTTTCGTATCAGAAGCATAACCAAGGAAGATACATCTATCTGCTTTCGGATCTAGTTTCTTACGTCTTTCATCAAGTATGTGCACATAACAGATACATCCGAAAACTTTAAGGAAAGAGTAATCAGGCTTACTGCCTGTGAAGACCTCCATCGGTGTCTTGCTGTGGACTGCCGCTGTAGGCGTCCGGTTCATCAGATACACCGCACATGAAACAGCTTCTGCCCAGTAAGGTCTAGGCATGGTCTTCTCGTTCAACATCGCACGAGCAGCTTCTGCTATGTGTCGATTCTTGCGCTCCGCAACCCCGTTCTGCTGCGGACTGTAGTTGCAGGTCTTCTGGCGTCGGATACCATGCTCACGCAGATATGCATCGAACTCTCCAGAAAGAAACTCGCCTCCTCCATCAGATCTCAAACAGAGGATAGATGCTCCAGACTGTTTTTCCACCAACTTGCGGAAAGTCTGGAATGCTGACAGTACTTCGGCAGAGGACTTGTTTCTCAACAAATAGATCCAAGTATAACGCGAATGATCATCAATGAACGACACGAAGTACTGGAAATCGGTCATACTTGGCTGAGAAGTAGTCCATACATCAGTGTGAACATGCTCCAGAAGCTTGTTCGCTCTACTGCCTGATCCCTTAAAGGGCTGTCTAGCTTGCTTGCCGAATTGACATGCTGCACAGACTCTAGTGGGCTCACTGGATTCGAATTTGGGCAGACCTGTAACCAGGTCAGAACTCGGAAGGCTTTTCAGTCTCTGAAAGTTCATGTGCCCAATTCGCTTGTGCCAGATGTCAATATCAGACACTACTGGACCACTCTGTCCATACATGGCAGCCTGTAACTTAGGCGCAGATGCATATAGTTTAAACAGCCTCCCACTCTTGATACCTCGAGCTATGACAGTGCCATTCGAATCTTCAATAAAGCATCCATCTTTATTGAAGCGCACTTGCAGACCCTGCTCTATCAACTGTCCTACAGATAGCAGGTTTCTAGTCAATGTAGGTACATGTAAGACATTCCGTATACCAGTAAACGTTGAGGTAGGAATGTCAAGTGGAATGTTACCCTTGTGCTGGATCTTGTGCTTGGTGTCATCTCCTGTCACCATAAACTGTGGAGTCTCCACAGGCTCGAGTGAACTAAACCACTCCCGATGGGGAGTCATGTGATTGGTGGCGCCGGAGTCGATCACCCAGTCAGTCTGTGGCTCGAAAGCCGCATAACTCTGATGCGTAGTAATCAGCAATTGCTCCGAATAGACATGCTCAGTGACTGCATAGCCTTGCTGGTTGCTGTTACCTTGTTGGGGGTTGTTGTCGTGTTGTCTCTGATCGTTCTGCTTCTTGTAGCACTGATTCGCATTGTGGCCTTGTTTCTTGCAGTAGTTGCAGGAACCAGGCGCTCTTCTCTGATTGTTGTTGGAACCACCAGACTGTTGCTGGTTCTGCTGGTTCTGCTGCTGCTGCGATTGCTGTTGCTGTCCGCGACCCCGTCCACGTTCAGCACCTTTGCCACGACCCCTACCTCGAGATCCTCCAGAATCTGCAAAATAGACAGATTCTTGCTGACCCGTCGAAGTAGAACTCCCCAGTAGGCGCACCTCCTCTCCTAACATCATAGGGACAAGCTCATCAAACCGCGGAAGAGGTTCTCTGGTCGAAATCGATGTTATGAACTGTTTGTATTCTGCAGGCAGTCCCTGCAATGTGGCTCCGATCAAGACAGTGGGATCAATCTCGACTTTGACAGAAGATAACTGATCCGCGAGCTGCTTGACCCCGTTCACATAGTCGTTTATGCACATCGACCCCTTCTTCACGGTATTGAACTGCTGCAGCAATTGCAGCTTCCGCGCCTCTGTTCCGGATTGAAACAGATGCGCGAGTGCATACCAAGCTTTCTTGGGCGTATCACAATCCTGGATGTGACCGATCATCGATGCTGAAACTGTCAGCGCGATGTAGTGAATAGCCTGATATGAGCGCTTCTTCCACTCCTTGAATTTCGGATCAGAAATTGGCACTTCAGGCGCTTTCTCCTCCTCAGTGATAAGATCCCATAGATCTTGTCCCTGCAGGAAGGTCTTCATCCGGAACTTCCACACTTGGTAGTTGTTCTTGTCGAGTTTCTCTCCAATGATCAAAGACACAGACTCCGCCATAGCTGCAATGTCGAAATTGCACTGTTCTGTACGCGAAAAATCTCCCAGAAACTGCACGAAACTCGTCTCTCCTCACCGCGCGATCAAGAGTTGTCACAAGTCACGACGAGGCGACTCCGCGAACTCCTCCTGCAACGACAACGAGAAAAGAACCTGTGCGCGAACTGTAGGTGTACAAAACACGACGGAAACGTCGAAAGAACACACCAAGAAAGGTCGAAACTAGACCAAATGAGGTCGAAAATGGGCGTGCGACCCCTTGAAATTTTCAGAAATTTTCAAATAGCTAGGATTAGTTTTGGACTCAAGTCCACCCCACCCCTAGCTATTTGAAAATTTCAAGGTTGATAGGATCATGAGTAGGTTGCTACGCTTCAAAAGCTTTTGAACACAAATATTAATGTCGAGACGCATATGTCAAATATGCATGAACACTTATAGGGATGGGGTGGACTTGAGTTGACGAAACAGGATTAGGGCATCACCGCACCACGTTTTTTGTTTTTGCTTATTTGAGTTTTTTAGAAAAAACAACGATCACCGATGCAACTCCACGTGTGTGGTGTTTTTTGTTGTTTTTTTGTCTAAAAAACTAACAGCAACGCATGAATATTTTGCTAAAGATCCTCAGACTTGGGACCAGTGATGATGCAAAACTGAACTAGCTCAAGTCCCTAAACACTCACTTAAGCGTGCGAAACCAAAAAACTAATAATCAGATGTTAACGGGTGGGGTCACACAGATTATTCCCTAATCTGTGGAGAGGGTCCAGACTAGTCGAATAACGATAAGCGGACATGGTGCGGTGATACTGTTATTACCGAACCTAAACTCCAAGAAGCTTGGATCAAAAAACAGTAGTCAAAAAGCTTGGTGCGGTGACGCCCTTAGTTTTGGACTCAAGTCCTAAAACTTTCGTTTTGGTCGAAAAAGATCCGTTTGAAAATCTGCCGCTAGAAATCTCCAAATCAACTGAAACTTGGCCCAGTACACAATTCGCACCTTCTGAACAAGACAGCCCTAAAGGACTGATCGACAGAAAACAGCGAGAAAAAATCGTCTAGGCCTCCGAAATCGCGTTCAAAGTTTCTGGTGGCGAAAGAAACGGTTTCGTCTCACCCGAACGCATCAGCAGGATAGTGCTCGACATCAGGCACAACTCCGGCTGCTCTCTCCTGTACTCCAATCTCCATCTTGCTCATCAGCAAGGGACACACGCTCTCACCTGCTCTGATACCATGTAGAGATGAGCTTGAAGGGGAGTGTTGATATAGTCCCAAGCTCTAGTAGATCGACGACTACCATTAGCCGGAGTGGTTAGGGTTGTTAGAGTTAGTTAGAGGGCTAACCCACCATTAGGGTTTCCCTTGCATTTCACACGCTCTCACCTGCTACTGATACCATGTAGAAAGATCGATACTTTGAGGACACTCCAAGAAGAGAGAGAGCGAGTAGACAAGGAAGTAAAATAGGAATGAGATGAGAGAGGCTTTGCCTCTCTCTGTATATATAGTGGAGGTGAGAACAAGGGAAACCCTAATGGTGGGTTAGCCCTCTAACTAACTCTAACAACCCTAACCACTCCGACTAATGGTAGCCGTCGATCTACTAGAGCTTGGGACTATATCAACAATATTCACTTCTTCCAAGTTCGGAAGAGGGGAATATACAAAGAGTTATAATTTTATGTATTAATTATTTTTCATAGAAGGGTTAGGTTATAAATTAAAGTTTATAAATTAAAAAATATTGTTATTCATGAGAGTAAAAAAAATTTATAACAAAAAAAAAGTTAATATTCCTATGATTCACTTATGAGTTTCGTATAATTGAAATGAGCATGTGTAATCAAGTTACCAAGTGAGTTTTAAGTTTAATAATATAAATTTAATAAAACTAATTAAAGATTTGCAAATTGTGACTAATAACTGTTCACAATTTACAAATCTTATAAGCAGTACTTTTCCTTGTGATTGTTCGCTTTAGTACACTGTATTTTTCACTAAATTTTTAAAAAATTGTTATCAACCAATTATTCATGATTATTTTAATTGCTTGTTTAAATGTTTATCTTTTTCATCCGTTTTCCTAGAAGTGTTTTGGATGCATATCTAGTCACTTGCATATTCACATGTTGTTCATACGACATACGGTCACATATTAGTACCTCTATTTTCAATGGAGGAGATAAATATTCATACATTTAGTTTAATACTTAACTCTCCCAGTAAAAAAGATTAGGTATTAAATTAAACTTATATTGAATTTAATACATTAATAATTTCAGTTTTCTAGACTTGTATCTTTTGAAGCGTAGCAACCTACTCATGACTTATGGTTTATCTCTTGCTCTCTTAGTGTTTCCAGACATAGGTTGACTGATAATATTTATAAAATATTTTAATTATTTATATCTACTTAATATATTTATTATTTGATATTTATATATTTCACCGATAACAATAAACGAACAAAAGTTACCAGAAGTTAATCCAGCATGCATATCCTTTGAGAACTACTTTTGCCTTGAGAGTAGGATTGAGAGTCGGTTCGAGACTCTTCGGACCCATTGCCTCTTCTCTTTTCACTGCGTTTCTAGTATTGTCTTCGAAGGTGATTCTGGCTCGACCTCAGAAACTCTAGTACCTCCAAGCACTTCCTCTGGGGCATCGAGGGTTTGCAATGCACCACTGGCTGTTGCGTTTGCAACACATGTGTCTGTTCGGCAGAACAGAGAGCAGATTAGTTCACTCATCTATCAGTTGACAACGTACTTTAGAACGAAAGATGCTTAGAAACTTTACTTGATCCACCCCCATAAGGAATCCCGGACTTGATCCACTCTCTCTTAACGATGACCTTCTTGATCGACTCCCAAATTGACGACCGTCCGTTTCTCAAGTTACTTTGCCACATCAGACGTCCAGTCGGATAATCATGTCAGCTTTCGAAAGTTGAAGTGTTACGTCGTGTCAGGTTTTGATGCCTGACGTGTTGCAATGCTAGATTAGTGCGCAAGAAGAGAAGCGAGACTACGCAGCAGAATGTTACATTGCTAGAATAGTCTCCGTGAAGTACAATCAGATGTTTTATGCAGTAGGTCGAGTTTGGTGCAGCAAGGTCGCGTTCAGTTTTAGGGTGCTCGGCACACATTCTTGTCAATGACGATGCAGATTTCCTCTCTTTGCGAATCTACGATGAAACTGAAACGATTGGGACCAGGGTAGAGCCACGATGGACCAGGTGTGCGATAGTGAAAGTCGTCCACAGTTGCAATGATTCCATGACTTATCAGGCTTATGCTAGATGCTTGAAAGCTGTCGGAGGAGTGTCTAAACAAATAGAATTTCGAACTCCTGGAGCAAACTCTCCTAGCAGTTGTTGTTCTTATGCTCCTATTGTTTGAGCTTGGAGATTCGGTATGTCATTGATGGACGCATCAACGAAGGAGTGGAAAGTTGAAGAATGCGGTGTTTTCACAATGTGGCAAGCTGGGAATGAACTCTTAGACATGACAGCGGTGAAATTCTGCATGTCTGAAGCGGAACAGAAGGAACTTATTCAGTCTACAATTTTGCAAGGATTTTGGGAGCTACAAATCGACCTCAACCAAAAAGGTAGAGAACGCATATTGTTCACAGCGTGTAGACCCGGGTGTTCACAAGCAATCTCTGATGTTATTGAGCGAGTTGTGGTAGAGTCGATTGTTTGAGACATGGACCGATTGGTGATGGAATAGCCTATAGTGATCATTAGCAATGATGTTCAACATTCTTGTGATGCATTGACGAGGTTTCATCAAGTTAGAGATCATATTGCAGAGATGAAAGACCAAACCGTGGGTCTGTGTGAAGAAATAAAAATGCACTCTGTGTGTGCAAAGATGCCGTTCAGAACCTCGAGAAATTTTACACCTTGCTGGAGTAGTGAAAATGTATCTTTTGAAAATATTTCGTAATAAAATGTATCTCGTTCTCTGTATGCTGTTCCTGTTTTCTGTGAATGCGGAAGTGATGAATAAGCCAAGCGTTGTCGTGTTGTGGTTCGGCTCTTGTGTGAAATTCCTGTGTAACCTATGTTGTGTTTCTTTTCTATGTTTCATGAACCGTATCGAGTAACGTCGGTGTGATGAGTGCCAGGTTTGTGATTATCTGTTTAAGTGATCGCACGGTAGAGGAACGTGCCAAGTCATCGATCTGTGTGCGTTCACTTCAATGGTCCTTGTCACCGCATTTGTGTATAAAATGGTGGGTCGAAGGTTCATACGGCATTCTCTCTCAACGGGTGATTCGCGAGGATTCTCGGTGGTCTGCATGGAGGAGTGAAGAACTGCAGGAGTGGTGGTTATGGACGGAGGTGTGTTACCGGCTCCGGATCTTTCTTTCCCGAATCCGTTTCACATCAAGCTTCATTGCATCCACCGCAATCACTTTCGACAATGGTTAGTTGCATACTTTGGCGATGAATTCATGGGAAGAATGATGGAGTTACAGCTTCCGGTGATCCTTCCGATCGTAACATACGGAGAGACTTGAGATATGACGGTGTACATTTTGTTGTGAGGAACAATGGATCTCAACTATCCATCGAACGTTCCTTTCAACCTTTGGGTCGATGTCCGGTGTCATTGCCGACCGAAGGTCAATCAGAGGGCTTGGATCGTGAGAAACTTCGGGCAAGAATATTACAATCGAGTGATAGCTTCACCGTTTTCTTTTGTCGTACCTTTTATTGTAGAACGTTTTCAGGTTGTAATATTGACGTTGTATTAGTCTGCGACTCAATCGTTTCCATTCTGGTTGAGCGCTTCTGTGTAGTTATAGACCGCGAAGAATCCATCGACGTATCTGAAGGATTTTCTAAGGTCTTAGAGTCTTGTTGATGTCTTGTGTCTCCTTGGGAGTAAAAATTTGTTCTAAGGGAAAAAGTTGAATGGAGAAAAGACAAAAGTAAAGATCTTTTTGCTCTTATTGGTCCACTTTTTGACCAATGGTGTTCTAGCTGATCCTCGCGACGTTTCTGTGGTTTCTGGAGACTTCGGAGGTCCATTCGTGAAACGAAGGGTATGGTTGGAGGGCTCACGACAGGGGCTACAATCTGGGCTGAAGAATTGGTCGATTTGATGGAAGGATGAGCGCGTTATGATCGATTGAGTGGAGGGGGGTGCAATTCATACCTACCGCTATGTTTCTGGTTGTTCCAAGAGACTCGCAAAGAGTTTTGAGGAGCTGTCTGTTGGGTTGGAGAGCTGACGACGTGCTGGTCGTTTTGATATCAATTTCATCAGATTCTTGATCGATTTGGATTCTGAACCAACCGATTGAAGTTGAGAAGTGCAGACGTGACAAGGCGGGAACAGCGAACTGTGATAGTCATGGATAGTTTGCTATTGCTCAAGTTCTCAGTCGAATTTCTGAGTGAAACTTTCTAGGATTGAAGCATGTCTTATCAGTAAGATACTTGGGAAGTTTCACCTCAAATGGTCAAGCAGTTTGTTCAGAATCTTGGATCAAATGTACTTGGGTCTGTAAAGCTTTGAAGTTAGCACTGATTACGGTTTGATCCATATCTGAGAATTGGTTTAAGATTTCGACCTGAAAATTATTCAGGGTAGGAGTGAAGGGTCCAATCAAGCTTCATGTGAAGTTTGATCATCATTGGTCGACTGGTTTGGGAGGACTGAGGTCTCAAAGTTCGAAGATACTTCTGTTATTAGCAATTTCGGGTTTTTCGGTATCATCTATTGTCATTTTGGTCATTTTTGAGCAATTTGGAGAGGAGTTTGTTGCTGAAACTGCCATGCCTGCATACAACTCGACATTGGAGGGTGTGGGGCTGAATTCAGCTCTTGGTGATGAAGGAGAACGGAGTCGTCATGAATCTTAAGTCGCTGTTTGGGTTCTCGGAGCTGCCAAGTATTACTGCTGTTGGTGCTATATTGAGATCTGAGTAGTGCCTTGAAGCATGCATGCTTTACCTTGCTGGAATGCTTGATAGGCCAAGGTGTACAACAAGTTGTATCGATACTTTATCAAGTTGATTGAGTGATCTTATAGCATCTTCTGGTTGTACTATGAAGTTGTGATAGTTGGATTGATGGGCAGTTAGCGTTGCTGGAGAGTTATTTCAAAAGTCATGCTTCCAGTGATATAGAGGAATAACTTCAGTTAGATAGTACAGAGCTGAGTACTTTTAGTTAGAGTACAAAAGATCTGTTTGTAACACAAGTTTATGCAACCTATACGTAACCTTGGATCTAGCAAGCTGTAAACTTGAGCCGAGCAGATACAAGATCACTCGGGCTAGAAGAGTAGATAGTGAAACATTTGAGTGAAAACATCCAGATCTAGATCCAACCTTGTCAATCCACATACCTCTGCACAGCCATATACCCAGTGTATTCCTAGACAAAAAAACACGTTATACGATAGCTGGTGAACTCGACGTGAAAGTCTGGGGTGAGAGGTACGTGCGTGGTTTTGTCACCATGGACGTTGAAGGGTTGGGTCATTACATAGATGAGTCTTCTACATCTGGAGAGGCACCAAAGGTGACCAAGCTTTCACGGTCTGATATGCGATTGCTTGAGGCATTTGCGTTGGTAATGCAACAACAGCAAGCCACTGAACGGAAAAAAGCAATGGCTACTAAAGCCTTGCAATCTGTTGTGGGGTTGCTAGATCAGTTTGACGGGAAGAACATATCCAAGTACCTAAAGTACTATTCCCGAGAGATGGAGTTGAGCAAGGTGCCTGAAAGAGAGATGGTGAGTACATTTGCGCTTGCTGTCGTACCTGAACTACGAGCACATGAAGGACATCATCCGATCTCATGATGCTACGTGGGAAGGATTTACTCTTCAGTTGAAAGAAGAATATTCTTTAGAAGATGCAGACCGAGTGACTAAGAAGTCATTCATGGAGTGGGTAAACAAACCCAACAAAGGGCTTGTTGCCACAGAGCTATTTCGAGAGTTTGAGAGACAATTCCTTCAGTTGTCTCGGATGGAGAAGCTCACATTGGAGAACGACAAGGTGGAGTTGTTTCTGCAAGCAGCCAACAATGAATTACAAAAGGAGTTGGAGCTGCTTTTGGAAGATAGAATAGAAGATAATGGACTCACAACTGATTGGAGAAAAGTCTCTGAAGCAGTGAGTGTACTTGCCAAACGAGAGTACCGGAGAGGGAAGGTGGTGGTAAGACAAGAAGAGAGACCACCACCGATCATAGTACCTCGTAGGCAACCAATGGTACCCAATGTGCAAGCACCTATTGTGCATGTACCTCAAGTTCCACTTCTTACTATTCATGTCCCGAAAGTTGCACCGCAAAGAGATGCTATGGAAGAGTTGATAAAAGGAATGAGGGACTTGCAGATCAAGTTAGCAAGGTTGGAAGAGAAGGGAGGAGCACATGATATCAGACTTGCTCCTAAGCAAGATTATGTACAAAGATGCATTTGGTGTGATAGTTCTGATCATGCTCGAAGAGAGGGTGGTGATTTTGCCAAAACTCTACGAGAAGGAGTAGTCTATTGGAAGGAAGGAAAGATTGCTCTGAAAGATAATGGAGAGATTCTTAGAACCAACTTCGAGAAAGGAGGAATGAAGCAAGTACTGAAGGAGTATCTATCTCAGCATGCTACTGCGTCGGTAGAAGCTGCTACTTATGGAGTTGAGGTAGTACGAGAAAGAAGTGCTTCTAAGAAGCATGGAGATACTCTTGATATGTGGAGTCACGCGGTAAGCACGAACAAAAGGGAGAAAATGACAAAGGAGGAGTTGCTTAGAACCTCCACGGCAATCAAGGGTGCTACTGGATGGGATGATCCCGTGGATACAATGTCTGTACATGCTTATTTGGCAAAGCGTCAACATGAGGCTCTCATGGAGGAGAAGCGCAAACGAGATGAAGCAGGCCCTAGCAAAGAGAGAACAGCTCTCAAGAGACAAACAAGAGGAGAAAAGTTCAGACCGGAGATTATGTCTCTACCAGAGGAGACTATGGAAGAGGTCATATCCTCTACTCCTGAGAAGTTAGAGAAGAGCAGAGATAAGGAAAAAGGTAAATCTCCTTCATACAAGCTTCAGTCTGATATTGAAGCTGCTACGGATCTGAAAGGAGTACTAGAAGAGAGAGTACTCAATGCCAAGATCGAGTTTACCTTGCGAGAAGTTCTTGGGATTGCCAAGAAGGAGTTTCATGATGTCATTATTGACATCATCAAACGAAAAAGGCAATTGGCAGAGGAAACCGATGTGTCTAATGCATGAGACACAAGGATATCAAGAGAGGAAGAGTTAGAACTAGCTCAATGTTGCATCAACCGTAAAGTTCGGTTTGAGGATGATAGTGATGACAAGGTCTCTAGTCATTACACTAAAGGACATTGGGCTAGAGCTACTACCGAAGCCTTAGTGAAGGTAGGAGAGATGACAGATCCGGTGGTTGCTCTCATTGATCATGGATCAGAGATCATTATTGTCTCTAAGGACATCTACAAGCAAGGTGGATGGCCTGTTAATATAGATCATGGTTGGATGATCAGAACAGCGAACAACACACGAGGAGAACTCTATGGAGCTTGTCTTGATGTGAAAGTAAAGGTTGGAGATGTAACTATAGAACAAAACTTCTTTGTTCAAGATAATACATCATACTCGGTGATACTCGGTCAACCTTACATTACAGCTGTGAGGATGGAGACCAAGGTTTTGGATGATGGATCTGCTTATGCGCGGATCAGAAGTCAGGATGGCAAGAGAGCGGTATAGTTTCTAACTGTATCAGCAAATCACGAGCGGAACAGAGATTATCTGAGGGGTGGCTCCTTGCCTAAGGTCACGGAGGAGTTCAAGGATTTTTGACAAGTACTGCTATAGAGCGAGGACATAGTGGTACACTGGAGGAGGTACCCTCGCTAGAGAAAGAAAGTGCTTTTTGTACAGGAGTTGTGAGATTTTCTGGGAGTGGATTTGCTACACATACACGACTTGTTGACTTGCAGAAGTGGGAGCAGAAGGTTGTGCGAAAAACTGAAAAAGACCTAAAGAGAGTTGGTGTGCTTGAAGAGGATGATAAGATAGAAGGTGTTTATTAAGAGTTAGGATTGGGAGATTTCATCGATGAGCTTGTTATGCATGAGCAAGAAGATGAGGATCATGTGGTGGAAGTGCACTCTAGGGAGCTCTATACAACTATAGAGTCATTCGTAGATCATTAAGTTAGAGTTGATACTAGGTACAAAACGGTAGACAAGAAGGTAAAACCTGTTGCTCATCCATTACCTAGTGATTCTAACCAGCGAGTCCAACAATCTTCGAAAGAGAAAAGCTTAAGAGATCTTAGCTGGGTCGGTCACAAGTTCACTGAAGCTACGCTCAAGGAGTTGAAGGTTGGTTCTGCAGATTTTCTTTTGCCTGTGGAGGAGAATAGGTTTAGGGAGATGTTAACTAGGCACGGGAAAGCTTTTGCTTTTGAAGTCTCAGAAATCGGATGTGTAGATCCTAGCATTGTGACACCAATGATCATATTCACAGTTCCACATGCTCCTTGGGACTTGAGGCCGATTTCTGTACATAGAGCTCTCGAAGGAGAAGATGCAGATGAAGATCTTGGAACCATCATTTGCACCATACTCTAGTCGTTGATTTACAGTACCAAAGAAGAGTGGTGCATTACGGTTCATCCAAGATATGCAACATGTGAACCAAGTGACCATCAGAAATACAGGCATAGGACCTATCGTCGGAGAGTTTGCTGAAGCGTTTGCTGGGAGGGCTATTTACTCTATAGGAGATCTTTACTCTGGATATGATCAGTTTCAACTTGCTGAACAGAGTAGAGATATCACCACCATGAGGACACCGTTGGGGTTGGTCAGAATGTGCACGTTACCACAAGGAACAACAAACTCGGTAGCGCACATGATGAACGGGATGAACAAGGTTCTCCGTGAGTTCATTCCTGAGAAGACCATGCCTTTCTTGGATGACATTCCAATTAAGGGATGCGTTGAGGAGGAGAAAGATGAGACAATGGATCAGAAGGGGTGTAGAAACTTTGTTGCTGATCACATTTCAGATTGTGATAAAATCTTATCACGACTTGAAGAGGCGCACTTGACACTATCAAGTGCTAGGTCTTCATTTGGAGTGCGAGAGGTTGTGATTGTGGGACACCTATGTGGATGGTTGGACGCAAACTTGATCCTGGTAAAGTGGATGCCATACAACGGATGAAGGATACTTGTGGTTCAACAACAGAGGTGAGAAGGTTTCTTGGAGCTTGTGTCTTCTATCATGTGGAGATTCCACATTTTGCACATGTGGCTGATCCTCTTTATGATCTGTTGAGAAAGCACAAGAGGTTTGCATGGGAGGAGAGGCATATTGAGGCGATTCAGAGATTGAAGCAGTTGTTATCTTCTCCACCTATACTTCGCCGTGTGAGTTATGAGGATAGCAAACCTGTGATACTTACTGTTGATACTAGTCCGATAGTCATTGGATGGGCAGTAGGACAGGATGATGAAGAAGAGAATCGGTTTGCAGTCAGATTTGGAGCAAAGGTGTTGAGTGGACGACATAGAAACTATCCTCAAGTGAAGAGAGAGTTATGGGGAGTAGTTACAGCTATGAAAGTTGAAAAGGACTATTTGATTGGAGCGCCAGTAATAGTAGAAACAGATTGTTTATCACTATTAGGGATGATTACAAATTGTAACATCCTTGATATTGCTATGCTACGCTGGATTGCTTACATCAAGTCATTAAATCTTGAGTTCCGACACATAGCGGGGAAGGACAATCCAGTAGCTGATATGTTATCTCATGCGAGGTATGAGGATGAGGAGGAGATGATAGAAGATACAGAAGACGTTGGTACTACTGTTTTCTGTAGAGCTCAAGGAGGTAAGAGTGAGCATTCGAAACTGTTCATGGAGGAGCTATATGAAGGAGAATGGATAGACATAGGACGCTATCTAAGCCTGTTGACTAGACAGCCAGGATGGAGTGATGCCCACTTTAAACAAATCAAGAGGAAGGCTTATAACTACTTGCTATAAGATGGTTATTTGTGGAAACATGCTAAGCAAGGTGGTAAGATGTCACAAAGGGTTGTGTACAAGGTTGACATACAGAAGTTACTCATGCAGGAGTTTCATGAGAGCTTGTGGGCAGGACATAGAGGTATTTATGCCACCTATACAAAGCTGAAGGAGAGATATTGGTGGCGTAACATGCATAGAGATGTAGTTCGATTTGTGGAGACATGCCAAACTTGTCAAGAGTATTCAGGAATTCGGCATCGAGATGGGTTACATCTTACTTATCCACTTGCAATGCATTATAAGTGGGTAGTAGATCTTGTTATTATGCCAGTTGGTATATGGCAGATGCGTTACTTAGTTTTGGCACGTAAGGATTTGTCCAACCAAGTGGAAGGGCGAGCCTTACGGACAAAATCCACAGAGGGAGTATGCAAATTCTTGTTGGAAGATGTGATTTATAGATATGGTTGTGTTGGGAAGATCACGACTGATCGAGAGGAGCTGAACAATGATGAGGCTAAAGCGTTCTTCAAGAGGTGTGGTGTCAAGTTAGCTCTCACCACAGCCTACAATCCGGAGGGTAATGCGAAGAGTGAACGTGGTCATCCTCCTATTGTGAAAGCTATTGTGAAAGCTTGCAAGGGGAGGGCAAGAGAATGACCAAGATTTCTTCCGTTTGCGTTATGGGCTGATCGTTCGACTCATAGTTCAGTTACGGGATATATGCCGGTGGAGTTGATGCAGGGGTAGAAACCTATCATGCCCATTGAGGAGCACATATCCACTTGGAGTGTTCTACCTTGGGAGGATGGTATGTCTACAAAAGATCTTCTTGCTGTCCGAATCCGTCAACTAGAAAGAAGACTTGAAGATGTAGAGATTGCATGGGAGAAGCTGAAAGAGGCGCGCTTGAGAAACAAGGACAGATTCGATAAGCGTCATCGATTAAGGCCGAAAGAGATTAAAGAAGGAGATTGGGTGTTGGTCTACGATAGTAGCTTGGACAACCAACACAATGCGCTTAGAAAATTCTCTAAGCGATGGTTTGGCCCGTATGTGGTTCTTGTCGTGCTTGACAATGCCACATATTCACTAAGAGAGCTTGATGGGGCAGAGCTCAAGGTTCCCATTGCAGGCAAGCGTGTGAAACTTTTCAAGAAGCGAGATGAAGAGATAAGCATGGAGGAAGTCGGAGCAGAGTTTGATATCTTGGATGATGACGGAGAAGATTTGGATGACGAAGATATTACTAACGACAACATCAGTGAAGAAGACGAAGATATAGTGTGATGTCGACCACAACTTGTGAGTGTTGGTGCATACCAGAGGATGCGCAGGTTTAGAAGGGGTGGATGTCGTGTTGTGATTCGGCTCCTGTGTCAAATTCCTGTGTAACCTATGTTGTGTTTCTTTTCTATGTTTCATGAACCGTATCGCGTAACTCACCGATGGTGTGATGAGTGCCACGTTTGTGATTATCTGTTTAAGTGATCGCACGGTAGAGGAACGTGCCAAGTCATCGATCTGTGTGCGTTCACTTCAATGGTCCTTGTCGCCGCATTTGTGTATAAAATGGTGGGTCGAAGGTTCATACGGCATTCTCTCTCAACGGGTGATTTGTGAGGATTCTCGGTGATCTGCATGGAGGAGTGAAGAATTGCAGGAGTGGTGGTTATGGACGGAGGTGTGTTACCGGCTCTGGATCTTCCTTTCCCGAATCCGTTTCACATCAAGCTTCACTGCATCCATCGCGATCACTTTCGACAGTGGTTAGTTGCATACTTTGACGATGAATTCATGGGAAGAATGATGGAGTTACAGCTTCTGGTGATCCTTCCGATCGTAACATACGGAGAGACTTGAGATATGACGGTGTACATTTTGTTGTGAGGAACAATGGATCTCAACTATCCATCGAACGTTCCTTTCAACTTTTGGGTCAATGTCCGGTGTCATTGCCGACCGAAGGTCAATCATGGGGCTTGGATCGTGAGAAACTTCGGGCAAGAATATTACAATCGAGTGATAGCTTCACCGTTTTCTTTTGTCGTACCTTTTATCCTAGAACATTTTCAGGTTGTAATATTGACGTTGTATTAGTCTGCGACTCAATCGTTTCCATTTTGGTTGAGCGCTTCTGTGTAGTTACAGACTGCGAAGAATCCATCGACGTATCTGAAAGATTTTCTAAGGTCTTAGAGTCTTGTTGATGTCTTGTGTCTCATTGGGAGTAAAAATTTGTTCTAAGGGAAAAAGTTGAATGGAGAAAAGACAAAAGTAAAGATCTTTTTGCTCTTATTGGTCCACTTTTTGACCAATGGTGTTCTAGTTGATCCTCGCGACGTTTCTGTGGTTTCTGGAGGCTTCGGAGGTCCATTCGCAAAACGAAGGGTATGGTTGGAGGGCTCACGACCGGGGCTACAATCTGGGCTGAAGAATTGGTCGATTTGATGGAAGGATGAGCGCGTTATGATCGATTGAGTGGAGTGGGGTGCAATTCATACCTACCGCTACGTTTCTGGTTGTTCCGAGAGACTCGCAAAGAGTTTTGAGGAGCTGTCTGTTGGGTTGGAGAGCTGACGACGTGCTGGTCATTTTGATATCAATTTCATCAGATTCTTATCGATTTGGATTCTCAACCAACCGATTGAAGTTGAGAAGTGCAGACGTGACAAGGCGGGAACAGCGAACTGTGATAGTCATGGATAGTTTGCTATTGCTTAAGTTCTAAGTCGAATTTCTGAGTGAAACTTTCCAGGATTGAAGCATGTCTTATCAGTAAGATACTTGGGAAGTTTCACCTCAAATGGTCGAGTAGTTTGTTTAGAATCTTGGATCAAATGTACCTGGGTTTGTAAAGCTCTGAAGTTAGCACAGATTATTCAGGGTAGGAGTGAAGGGCTCAATCAAGCTTCATGTGAAGTTTGATCATTATTGGTCGACTGGTTTGGGAGGACTGAGGTCTCAAAGTTCGAAGATACTTATGTTATTAGCAATTTCTGGTTTTTCGGTATCATCTATTGTCATTTTGGTCATTTTCGAGCAATTTGGAGAGGAGTTTGTTGCTGAAACTGCCATGCTTGCATACAACTCGACATTGGAGGGTGTGGGGCTGAATTCAGCTCTTGGTGATGAAGGAGAACGGAGTCGTCATGAATCTTAAGCCGCTGTTTGGGTTCTCGGAGCTGCCAAGTATTACCGCTGTTGGTGCTATATTGAGATCTGAGTAGTGCCTTGAAGCATGCATGCTTTACCTTGCTGGAATGCTTGATAGGCCAGGGTGTACAGCAAGTTGTATCGATACTCTATCAAGTTGATTGAGTGATCTTATAGCATCTTCTGGTTGTACTATGAAGTTGTGATAGTTGGATTGATGGGCAGTTAGCGTCGGTAGGGAGCTATTTCAGAAGTCATGCTTCCAGTGATATAGAGGAATAACTTCAGTTAGATAGTACAGAGCTGAGTACTTTTAGTTAGAGTACAAAAGATCTGTTTGTAACACAAGTTTATGCAACCTATACGTAACCTTGGATCTAGCAAGCTGTAAACTTGAGCTGAGCAGATACAAGGTCACTCGGGCTAGAAGAGTAGATAGTGAAACATTTGAGTGGAAACATCCAGATCTAGATCCAACCTTGTCGATCCACATACCTCTGCACAGTCATATACCCAGTGTATTCCTAGACAGAAAAACACGTTATACGATAGCGTGAAGAGAGAAAAACACAAGATATCGATGGTCAATTGTTTGAAAATTGAAGTGATCCTAATACACAGAAAGAGCAATCAAGATTCGGAATAGAAAAACCTTACCCATTTGGTGATCATGAGTATCCTTTCCAAGTATTAACATAAGAGGCTCTCGCAGTAATGAGCGGTTGGAATGACATCCTCTAGCTTGTTATCGCACCGTACAGCATTGAAAGTCTGGCAGTGCATGAAATAAACTAACAGAGAGTAGTTATATAAGTATGAATATATGAGAATCCGAGAAAGTGCCAGTTACAGAGCAGTTAGAACCGCCTGAAAAGTCTGCAAACGTTTATGCCCAGTAGCTGAATCCAACATACACCAAACAAAGAGAAAAGATATACTTACAAACTACTTACTACATCCTTTGCTCTGGCCTTCGATTAGTACCTTGTACCTTTCCAGGAGAGGAGAAAGAGAGGAGGAGAGTGGAGAGGTCTGGACTACTTCCAACATCGAAAGTCTGCTCCTGCTTCCGATTAGCACCTTTTATCGATTAGCACCTTCTATCCTTCGACCTTCTATCATTCGAGGAGAGTCGAGAGGAGAAAGAGAGGAGAGTCGAGATGTTTAGGAGAGGATTTGTTGAATTGTTGTAAGATTTTGTTATTTACTCTGAGCGATATCGGATATCGCTGTGATGAAAATGAGAGGAGGTGGTGGTAGTGGTGGCAGTGGAGTTCCAATTCGAGGCCGAGGCGATGGAAGTGGAGTACTAATTTGAGGTCGAGGTCGAGGCGATGGAAGAGGACGAGGCCCGGACGGAGTCTCTAGAGAGCGGATGGTACGACGAGGGTCCTGTAAGTTAATTACCACAGTAGTTGTTTCTCTGTCGTTGGATGTTTGATGTTAGGGTTTAGCGATACAGTCTGTGTCGTTGTCTTCATGCGTTGTTCGCTGTACCTAGTGTGGAGGTCTGTATTTCAGCTCATCTGTATTCTTTTAAAGAGCGGAAATTTTACTCAAAATTTGGTATTACATCATGCAACAATTTACCACGAGGCGTCAACAATTGGAGCAGGAAACAAATCTACTCACAAAGTTTACGAGGAGCAGACATGTAGAGAATGAGCAAGCTGCAGAAGGATTCATTTGCCAAGTTTCAAACTTTAGTTCGCTGTCACACTTCAGGATCAACTTTGTAGCTAAGCATAGCTTGAATGGACGAGGAACGTGCAGTTGCGTTGAGTACCAGGAAATGGGATGGCCATGTGGGCATGTTATCACCTTCGACAGGGAAGTGGGAGAGAATCTTATGACACGTGCTGATTAAATTTGGTACAGCTCATCACTATTTGTAATTTATGGACAACAGCATCTGTCTCCAATAATGATTGACGACTTAAAACCTGTTTGGACTTGTGGCCCGTCTTCTGTTGCAGTTCTACGAGGAAGACACCATGTGGTACGAATGGATAACAATACTCAATACTCACAAGCTCAAGCTCCAGAAGATGTAACTGATTCCGTTCAAGAGAATGTCACAAGACTTCCTCATGTTACTGCTAGTGATAATGCAGTGGAAATGGAGTTCGATGTTGCAGATGAACAAGGATCTCATTTTCCATCAGAATTCCTCATCCGTAAGACGAGATGTTCTTGCATTTCATCTACTAGAACTAGTGGCGTCAGGCAAAATCAGGTTGGAAGATTACTCGATGCAAGCAGATTGGGCACAATGTTCGAACATGTCAAGGAGACGATTATGCAGATATCAACGAGACTTAACATCCACCGACTATCTCTAGCATGCCAGCTGTGGTGCCCACAAATTACAGGGTTCACAAATTTTTGAAATTTTTAAGATTAATAACTTGTTTGTATAACTGAAGAAGCGTTGTTACTTAAGATTACGTCTTCTTTAGCAGGAAGACGATCTTACGAACTTTTTGTAATAAGAAGTTGACTTTTTCAGAAGACGACCGTCTTCCGGAAAGCATCTTCTCGACGATGTCTTCGGAAGACGGAAGACGGAAGACGACGGAAGACACGCATCTTCCAGAAGACGGCAACCGCGGAAGCATAACCTGGTAAAAGAGTGGGTGTACCTACTAGGTAACACCAAGGAGATAGGTAGGTCAGGTAAGTCATCTAGGGTCGAAACCCCTAAACTGCGGGGAAGATGCGCAAGAAGCGCATTAGTAGATTTCCAACTTCTCGCAGCAAGAGCATTTCTTGATTGAGAAGTTCGATTCGAAGGTGAGCCTTGAGTGAGGAGACAGCGAGGTGAAATCGAGTGAGGATTGAGATCGATTCGAAACTAGCAAGAAGGCGAGATCGAATTGCTGAAGCGCAGGAAGCATAGTAGGTGGAAGACGTTTTCTATGAGCAACCGGAAGCTGACATTGGAGGGTGACTGAAGTGGAATCGAAGGTGGAATTGAGACGTAGCCAGAAGCTGACAGCGGAAGCAGCCTTGTGGGGTCGCATTGGAGCTGGAACCCAAACCAGAAGCGCGCGGAAGATCGAAGATAGATCGAGAAGTCAACAGAAGACAGTAGAGGTTCTTCTCATGTTCTCTCCCTTTCCTCACTGCTTCTCGCCTTTGTTGGTATCCCCCGCGCTTCCTCAGTGGTTTGCAGGCAGCCTGATCGATCGATTCTCCCATATCCATTTTCCTATTATGACATTGGGCGCGGAAGCGCTGCCTAATTTCTGTCAGACATCTTCTTGATTCTTCCCGAGTTCAATTCGAGCTTCCCTACTCCTAGCCCTCAAATTGGAGATCTCCGCTATCAATTTCCCTACCCTACCATCCCTCTACTCCCAAAACCTTGAACAGAAGACGCTTCGGAAGATTGGAACATCTTCGGAAGATTGTCTTCAGAAGACGCTTCAGTAGCTTGACTGTCTTCGGAAGTAGACTGTACCCAATTCGTATCAAGAGTGGATTTGCTTTGCTTTTGTGATAAGAGAGGCTTGGTACAAATTCCGAGTGGCTTGGTGAGTTGTTTTGTTATTTCGAGAAGTTGGAAGTCGGGAACTAGGCCTGTGCCTCCCGGTCTTCCAAGCTTCTCAAATCCACATCTTCCTAGAGAGACTAGAAGACTGGAAGGGCTGGCAAAATGCGCGAGAAGACGTGAGGATCCACTTCGGGTCTCTTCTGTCCGACCCATAGCAGTCCATCCCTTCTTCTTCCCGAACTTAAGAGAGAGTCGTGAGAAGTCTTGCTGGCAGAATCTGGAGAGAATGGTCGAGGGTCATGTCTTCCCACCGAGCAGCAAGCTTCTTCTGAGTGTGTATGAGAGTTGACAAGTCAGAAGAACAGAGTGCAATTGTCTTGAGTCTGTTGTGAGGATAGATTGCGCGTAGGAAGAAGAAGACAGGTGAGACCAGTGAAAGGAAGCCTGACTTTGGGAGGTCTTCCGAGAAAGACATTAAATCAGAAACTGTCTGAGGGAGGTGGTCTTCCTAAGTACACTTCTAGGACCCATCTTCCTCGGAGGCGTGACGTCTTCCGACCCACTAGACTCATCTTCCCGCACCAAAAGCATCTTCTGATGAGAGCCGAGCCTCAGCTGCGGCATCAGAGTGGGAGAGGGAGTTGCGGCTGCTGCTCAGTCATCTTCTTCTGAGGTCTCCTCCTTCGCCTCTTGTTGCTCTGTTGGCCCATACTTCGCCAACTGATCTCCCCTGAGATCCCCCATGGCTACGTACAAGTAACTGAGAAAAGGTGTCAAGTGTCCTCCTGCCGGGGTACCTAAGTACGCTAGCTCTGCCTGTATATAAATGTGGAAGAATGAGCCCTAGTTGACGGGCATTCCTTCATCCCACACTGCTTCCAGGAACTCCACGTCCTGATCTCCCAGGTACCTTGTCTTCTGCGCTTTCCCCTTGGGAAAGAGATGCAGAAATAGCTTCGCCAGAAGTCGCTTCTTCGGCTCCCGGTAAGATTCGATCTTCCATCCGTTCCTCCCCTGCCTATCCTCCAAGAAGAAGCAAGTCGTGCTTCCGGGCACATGCCACTCACTCACGATCCTGGGCAAGATTTTCTTCTCGAGCCAATACCCTCGGTCCTCGGATTCTGGCCTGTGGAAGGCCCTGCGCCACCAATCTTCAGTCCAGGAAGATGGTCTTCCTCGAGCTACTCCTTCCTTCGCAGGTACACGGTTGCGGGGTGGTAACGCTGCCCACACCTCCTCCAGAAGTCCCTGGTCTGCGAGGTTCCAATCCCATAGGAAGAAATCGAGACCCAACTCCTTGAGGAAGGGTGTGGCCTCGGCCAACTCTGCTGCCGGTAATACCAACCCTCGAGGATGCATCGACAAACTGGAAGATCTGTTGCACTAAGCCACACGCACTTACTGTGAGCTGAAGGCTCAGTTCTTCCCAAGTGCCCACAGTCTAACTTCTACTTCTCAGAAGACGAAACTAGTCTTCCAGAAGACAGCTACTCCATCTTCCGAGATTCTAACAGTACTTCCTAGATAGCTCTCGTCTTCCGAGCTATATCTAAACAATCCTAACTAAGCAAGGCCTCGCATGGATTATCAAGAAGACAACCCACCTTGCATTGCATCCTACTTCCTATCAGAAGATACAAGATTCACGAAACATAGAGTGCATAACAGGTTCAGAAGATGGTTGCGGGCTCCTGCGGTGACAGTGGTCTCCATTCAGGATCGGAGTCTGACTCACCAGAGGAGTCCTTGAGCACCCGAGCTGAGCAGAAGACCGCTTCTGTCACACCAAGGAGTCTTCCGAAGACTCCAGAAGACAAGAGAAGGAGGGATACTCCTACTGCGATGCGGGGAAGCGTAGTAAAGAGGACCGCTTCTGCCATGGGGAGGGATCTTCCACCCCGGAAGATGAGAAGAGTAGCTTCTTCTCGTGCGTAGAAGATGAAGACCATAGTGGTGGAAGAGGCCTCCTTGCCTCTGGAAGACCAGGTAGAGACCTCCGACCAAGTCGTGGGGATGAGCCGATTTTCCGCATGAAGACGACTGGAGGAGTTCAATGCCTTCTTCCGATCCGAGATCCATCCCACTATGGAGTTTCTGGAGAAGAGAGCGAAGGCTCAGGAGAGGCCTTTACAGCTTGGATTCGGTCTGCACACCTTGCTGTGACAGGAAGAAGACCAGAAGAGGACAGAGGCGCTGGACGCTAGTCTCCGTACCACGGAGAAGCTCGCAGCGAAGTACAAGGCGGAAGCAGCCGCTTCTGCCAAGGAGCTGGTGCAGCTTCGGAAGAGCAACCAGGAGTTGCAGGCGCGTGTACAGCAGCGCGATCAGGAGGTCCTCCGAGTGCGGTAGAAGATCACCGCCCTCGTAGAGGAGAAGATCACATGGAAGACGCAGCAGGAAGCCGCAGAAGCGCGAGTTGCAGCTGAGAAGACGCAGCGGGAAGCAGCGGAAGCTCGTGCGCAAGAGATGCTAGCACAGTCGGTGGAAGCGCTTCGGAAGAAGTTCAACTTCACTGCGGATAGGAAGTTGCTTACCTTGGCTAGAGGATGGGACAGTGAATCCAAAACGATGTTGGTGGAATGCCGGGAGAGCATGTTCAGATATTTGGATCGGCAGATAGAGGGAGTGAAGACACTCTATGGTCTTCCCTCGCTTCCGACATCCGCAACTGCATCTTCTCAAGCTCCAGCACCATCTACTGGATCCGAATTGGAGAAGGAGGAGTTCGACCTCGCTGTGCACCTGGTGGTGACAGCGTTGGAAGCCGAGAAGACTCCAAAAGACTCCTCGGAAGACAAGATGTCTTCTGGAAGACAGGAAGATGAGCCGTCTTCCCAGGTATTCCGCGTGGAGGAAGGGACTTCCCCGGATCCTTATGAGGTCGTCATGGTCCCTAGTACCGAGCTAATGCTCCAGAAGAGCGAGGAAGCACCGATCGACTCCGCTTCCCAGAAGACGCTTCCGTCTTCCGAAGCCGAAGCCGAAGCCGAAGCCGAGGAAGAAGCAGCAGCAACGACAGCAAGGCCAGTGAAGAACGATGAGGAGGAAGCCACCTCAATGACACCCGAGGTAACTGCAGGGCTTTCTAGCTTATCAGAAGCCGTGTTAGGAGCTCCGATAGGAGTAGATCAGGTAGAGGTTGCCTCCGAGCAATCAGAGTAGATAATAACCGAAGTTGACATCTCCAAATTTAGTAGGACCGAACATGCTATCTTAAGAGTGGCAGTTTTTTCAATGTAAAATTAGTTAGGATACCATGTGGCAGCATAAGTAGCGTAGGAGCAACAAGGTGGATGGCTAATTAGGAAGGGGAACCGCTTGCATGTGGGGTGGCAATGTCCATCTTATATTTTGTATACGGCTTTCTGTAGTGACGAAGGATTTCTCCTTTTGCCCATTTAGTATACAAGATATCGTTCCCACAGAGGATTTGCACAAGTAACGCTGCTCTAAGTTCTAAGATCTGTTCAAACACACAAACACACGGGTTTTGTCTAGAAATCCTGTCTTCTCACAAAACCACACAAAACAACACGTCTTCCAGACACGCCAAATGGTGCTCTGGACCCAAACAAACAACTATCAATTACAATATCACACAACTATTCACAGAGAAGCTCAAGAAGACGATCTTCTTGCTTCCAGATTGCTTCTTCCGGTCTTCTCGATACCGTCTTCCCGAAGCGATTCTCGTCTTCTGGGGGTTCAACTCGTCTTCTCACACCTCCAGAAGGCTGTCCTGCTTCGTAGAAGTCGACTAGCAACGGTCGTTACACCTTATTCTCACACTCACATTCCAACGGGTTAGATCAATCACAGGGTGTATGCCCCCTGTAGCCTTCTCAAGCTTCTGCCTACGGAAGTTGTCTTCCTGCAGCACTACAACGACATTCACCTTCACGGAAGCTCAATAGAAGTATCGGAAACTCACTAGAAGAAGGTAAGAAGATGGAGAAGATGGGAGAAGATGGAGAAGATGAGAAAAGCCAAACAAGAGAAAACAAGATGAAAAGAGTAAATTAAGATTCCGACAAGCTTCTAGTCCGGATCCTGACTAACAAGCCATCCCTGCTTGTAATAGTTTGGGGAGGAAGACAACAAACGTGAGTACTGTTGCACCGTCTTCTACTCGAGGATGTCGTCTTCTGTTGCGGGAAGAAGGCTTCTTTCTTCTTCACTTCGCTGCTCTGACTGCTCTGTCTTCTAGGATCCCTTACCCAGAAGACCGTTCGTACGTAGATCCCAAGTGCTCTACTGAACGAGTCAAGCTACACTTCCACAACTGCTGACAGTCACCGCCACTCAAGAAGAACACTTCCCATGCACAATTGGGAGCGAATTCAATGAATCCACCATCCAGAAGACATGGACAAAGCTTCTGCACTCAAATCCACAATCTATTCCCCGAGAAGAAGTCACAATAGCATTGGGAAGCTCTCTCCCTGTACTTCCTGCGTCTACTCCTCGACACACCAGCCTAGCTAACAGGACTGTACGAGGATGCCGTTCCCTGTTCCTAGACTGTCCACTACTTCTATCTACATCGTCGATCCACTGCTGGTGCGAGTATGCAGACCCCTCCGGTATATTCCAAGACTATTCGTATGTTTCCAACGACGGGTGTAGTGCGCTAAGACTGTCTCTGCACTAATGTGTCTCGCCTGCCTGCCTGTAGAATCGGTGTGTATGTTCAGTTACTACAGAATTCTACAGAACTGACAGAACTGGCAGAGCCCTATCTCTTACTCTGCTATCCTACTTATGCTGCCGCCGTGAGAACCAGGGGAGGCGACCACCAGGGAGAGAGAGGCGTTGACAGGAGGTTGTCACCTCACATGCAAGCGGTTCCCCTGCCCGAATTGGTCATCCACCTTGTCCTTCCTACGCTACCTATGCTGCCACATGGTGTCCTAACTAATATTACATGAGAAAACTGCCATCCTTAAGATAGCATGTTCGATTCTACTATATTTGAAATTGAAAATGGAGTTACTAACTACTCAGATTGCCCGGAGGCAATCTCTACCTGATCTGCTCCTATCGGAGCTCCTAATGCGGCTTCTGATAAGCTAGAAAGCCCTGCAGTTACCTCGGGTGTCACTGAGGTGGCTTCCTCCTCATCGTCTCTTGCTGGCTCTGCTGTCGCTGCTGCTGCGTCTTCCTCGGCTTCGGCTTCTGCTTCAGAAGACAAAAGCGTCTTCTGGGAAGCGGAGTCGACCGGTGCTTCTTCCGTCTTCTGAGGCACGGGTGCGGGACTAGGGACCATGGGGACCTCATGGGGATCCGGGGAAGTCGCTTCCTCCACGCGGAATACCTGGGAAGACGGCTCGTCTTCTTGTCTTCCGGGGCGTCTTCTGGAGTCTTCTCGTCTTCCAACGCTGTCACCACCAAGTGCACAGCGAGATCGAACTCCTCCTTCTCCATTCCGAATCCAGTCGATGGTGCTGGAGCGTGAGAAGATGCGGTTGCAGGTGTCGGAAGCGAGGGAAGACCATAAAGTGTCTTCACTCCTTCTATCTGTCTATCCAAGTACCTGAACATACTCTCCCGGCATTCGACCAACATCGCTCTGGACTCGCTGTCCCATCCTCTAGCTAAGGTAAGTAACTTCCTACCCGCGGTGTAGTTGAACTTCTTCCGAAGCGCTTCCACCGACTGTGCCAATATCTTCTGTGCACGGGTCTCTGCTGCTTCCCTCTGCGTCTTCTCAGCTGCAGCTCGCGCTTCCGCGGCTTCTTGCTGCGTCTTCCATATGGTCTGCTCTTCTGCGAGGGCGGTGATCTTCTCCCGCACTCGGGTGATTTCCTGATTGCGCTGCTGTACCCGCGCCTGCAACTCCTGGTTGCTCTTCCGAAGCTGTACCAGCTCCTTGGTTGAAGCGGCTGCTTCCGCCTTGTACCTGGCTGCAAGCTTCTCCGTAGTGCGGAGGCTAGCTTCCAGCGACTCCGTCTTCTTCTGGTCCTCCCCCTGTCGCAGCAAGGTGCGCAGGCCGAATCCAGGTTGTAAGGACTTCTCCTGTGCCCTCGCTCTCTTCTCCAGCAACTCCATAGCTGGCTGGATCTCCTTCTGGAAGTAGGCACTGAACTCCTCCAGTCGTCTTCCTGCGGAAGACAAGTTCATCTCCACCACTCGCTTCGTGGTGTCGACTTCGTCTTCCAGAGGCAAGGAAGCCTCTTCCACCACCACGGCCTTCATCTTCTGCGCACGAGAAGAAGCTACTCTTCTCATCTTTCGGGGTGGAAGACTCCTCATGGCAGGAGCGGCTCTCTTCTTTGTGCTTCCTCGCATCGCAGCAGGAGCGCCCATCCATCCTTCGTCTTCTGGAGTTTTCGGAAGACTCCCAGGCGTTGCAGAAGCAGTCTTCTGCTCCGATCGGGTACTCAGCAGATCTTCTTCCAAGTCGGACTCCGATCCTGAATGAATGAGGGAGATGGGTGTCCTCGGTACACTTCTGGAACCCATCTTCCTCAGTGGCGTGGCGTCTTCTGACCCACTAGACTCGTCTTCCCTCACCAGAAGCGTCTTCTGGTGAGAGCCGAGCCTCAGCTGTGGCATCAGAGTGGGAGAGGGCGTTGCTGTTGCCTCTCGGTCATCGTCTTCCGAGGTCTCTTCCTTCACCTCCTGTCGCTCCGTTGGCCCATACACTACCAGCTGATCTTCCCTAAGATCCCCCATGGCTACATACAAGTAGCAGAGGAAGGGCGTCAAGTGTCCTCCCGCCGGGGTACCCAAGTATGCTAGCTCCGTCTGTACGTAGTTGTGGATGTACGCCCCCCAGTAGATGGGCACTCTGTCATCCCACACTGATTTCAGGAACTCCACGTCTTGATCTCTTAAGTACCTTGTCTTCTGCGATTTCCCCTTGGGAAAGAGATGCAGAAATAACTTCGCCAGGAGGCGCTTCTTCGGCTCCCGGTAAGATTCTATCTTCCAACCGTTCCTCTCCTGCTTGTCTTCCACGAAAAGGCAGGTGGTGCTCCCAGGCACATGCCACGAACTCACAATCCTATGCAAGATCTTCTTCTCGTATCAATATCCTCGGTTCTCGGACTCAGGCCTCTGAAACGTCTTACGCCACCAGTCTTCAGTCCAGGAAGACGGTCTTCCCCGAGCTACTCCTGCCTTCGCAGGTATACGGTTACGCGGTGGTAACGCTGCCCACACCTCCTCCAGAAGTCCTTGATCTGCGAGGTTCCAATCCCACAGGAAGAAGTCGAGACCCAACTTCTTGAGGAAAGGAGTGGCCTCGGCCAATTCTGCCGCTGGTAACACCAAGCTCCGCGGATGCATCGACATACCTGGAAGATCTGTTGCACTAAACCACAAGCACCTACTATGAGCTGAAGGCTCAGTCCTTCCCGAATGCCCACAGTCTAGCTTCTACTTCTCAGAAGACGAAACTAGTCTTCCAGAAGACAGCTACTCCGTCTTCCGGGATTCTAACAGTACTTCCTAGATAGCTCTCGTCTTCCGAGCTATATCTAAACAATCCTATCTAAGCAAGGCCTCGCATGGATTACCAAGAAGACAACCCACCTTGCATTACATCCTACTTCCTATCAGAAGATACAAGATATGCGAGAAGTAGAGTATAAGAAAGGTTCAGAAGATGGTTGCGGGCTCCTGCGGTGACAGTGGTCTCTGGGAAGACACTCGGGACAGCTTCCGATTAAATGTCTTTCTCGGAAGACTTCCCTTCACTGGTCTCACCTGTCTTCGTCTTCCTACGCGCAATCTATCCTCACAACAGACTCAAGACAACTGCACTCTGTTCTTCTGACTTCTCACCTCTCATACGCACTCAGAAGAAGCTTGTTGCATGATGGGAAGACATGACCCTCGACCATTCCCTCCAGATTCTGCCAGCAAGACTTCTCACAACTCTCTTCTAAGTTCGGGAAGAAGAAGGAACGGCTGCTATGGATCGGACAGAAGAGACCCGAATGGACCCTCGCGTCTTCTCGCTCATTTTGCCAGCCTTCCAGTCTTCTAGTCTCTCTAGGAAGATGGGGAGTTGAGAAGCTTGGAAGACCGGGAGGCACAGGCCTAGTTCCCGACTTCCAACTTCTCGAAATAACAAAACAACTCACCACCCCACTCAGGATTCGTACCAAGTCTCTCTTAACACAAAAGCAACACAAATCCACTCTTGATACGAATGGTGTTCAGTCGACTTCCGAAGACGGTCTTCCGAAGACAGTCAAGTTTAAGAAGCGTCTTCCGAAGATGTTCCCATCTTCCGAATCGTCTTCTGTTCCAAGTTTCGAGGGTAGAGAGGTAGTAGGGTAGGGAAATTGATAGTTAGGGTCTCCAGTTTGAAGGCTAGGAGTAGGGAAGCTCGAATTGAGCTCAGGAAGAAGCAAAGAGATGTCTTGACAGAAATTGGGCAGCGCTTCCGCGCCCAATGTCTCAAATAGAAAGAATGGGAGGTGGGGGTAATCGATCAGGCTGCCTGCACACAACCAAGGAAGCGCGGGGAATACCAGGAAAAGGCGAGAAGAAGTGGGAAGGGGAAAGAACAGGGGAAAGAACCTCTATAGTCTTCTTCTGCTCCCCGAGTTGCCTTCGACCTCCGTGTGCTTCTTGGCTCTGGTCCCAGCTCCAATGCGACTCCTCAAGACTGCGCCTGCTATCAATGTCCGGCCACGCCTCGATTCCACCTTCGATTCTACTCGCTGCTCTCCAATGTCAACTTCTCGGGAGCTCACAGAAAACGCCTTCGCTCTCTGCCGTTTGTGCTCCAGCAATTCGATCTCAACCTTCGCCTAGCTGCCAACTTGTTCTCTCCTACCTTGATGTCTCACTCGATTCCTCTCTCAATGCTAACTCGCGAAGCTCACTCTCTCAATCGATCTTCTCAAGCGCGCTGTGCTGCGGGAAGTTGGAATGCGCCTAATGTGCTTCCTCACGCATCTTCCCCGCAGATTAGGGGTTCTCGACCTTGGGTGTCTTCCTGACCTACCTACCTATTTGGTGCGCTCCAGTAGGTACACCTACTGTCTTACCCAAAAACTCGTGGTTGGGCCTTCGCGGTCGCTGTCTTCTGGAAGACAGGTGTCTTCCGCCGTCTTCTCGTCTTCTGAAGACGCAACTGAGAAGACGCTCTTCCGAAGACGGTCGTCTTCCGAAGAAGTCAACTTCTTATTACAAACAGCTCTTAAGATCATCTTCCTGTTAAGGAAGACGTAACCTTAAGTAACAACGCTTCTTCAGTTATACAAACAAGTTATTATTCTTAAAAATTTCAAAAATTCATGCATCCTGTAATTTGTGGGCACCACACTTTCATTATATAAAGTTGAAATCAAAACCATTCGGAAGTTTTGCCGTGCAATGCACTCCTCTCTTCTGTCTTTCTCAGAGAGCGAAACACGACTAGTTTCGCCGAAAGAGGGCGAAACATACATGTTTCGTCTCATGACTATTTCGTCCTGTCATGAGGCGAAACATGTATGTTTCACCCATGACAAAACTCGTGAAGGGAGTATCCTTCACGAGTAATTCTCTTTGGACGAAACACGGCTTGTTTCGTCCTGTCATGAAGGGGGTACCCTTCAAGAGTAATTCTCTTTGGACGAAACACGACATGTTTCTCCTGTCATGAAGGGGATACCCTTCACGAATAATTCTCTTTGGACGAAACACGGCTTGTTTCGTCCAAAGAGGACAAAACATGACAAGGTTCGTGAAGGAGGTACCATTCACAAGTAATTCTCTTTCGCCTCATGACAGGGCTCGTGAATGATACCCTTCACGAGTAATTCTCTTTGGACGAAACACGACATGTTTCGTCTCATGATAGGGCTCGTGAAGGAGGTACCCTTCACGAGTAATTCTCTTTGGACGAAACATACATGTTTTGCTTCATGCTCATGTTTCGCCAAAGAGAATTACTCGTGAAGGAGATAATTATCAAAGGACGAAACATGACATGTTTCGTCCAATACAGAGAATCTTTGAAAAAGCTGTCTAGCATCGCATGAAATAATACCAAACAAATGAAATGAGCAATGCATAAAAAGGCATCACATAACACTCCAAGACTAGTGAAAACTTTGACTTTCTCAAGTCATGTTTATATTATCATGGAGTCTCGAGAGAGAAATCTTTCTCATTGGAGTTTAGGGTAGAGATGCATACAAACTCCATGTGGCACGGATCTCTATACGATATTGACCTCTTCCTTGATCATATTGGTCCAATAGCTTTTAATGGCTATAAATGGATCCTGAGCAAAAACTTGTGAATATCTACTCTCCACATAAGCAGGTGTCTCCTCAGGGCTAACACTCCAAAGAAGAAGCCAAGGCAACAAAGTCGCTTCTAAATACAAGTCTCTATCACTATCCATAGTGAAAGGAGAAAACGGAGGAGGATGGATAGCATTAAAAGGGTGGTTGCATCTTTTGACTGGACTATCATCCACCAACAAAACGTCCCTCGTGCTCAAGTTACGGTGATGAAGAATAGCAAAATCTTTCAAATACAAGTGATTTCTAAATGCAGCTTCTCGAACCGTCTTATATTTTAGACACATATCTTGAGCAAAAACATGACATACCTACAAAATAGGAAATAGTTATTAGAACACATATCTTAAAACACATTGAATACGGAAAAATGATGAAATGAAAATCTAAATTGAAAATGAGTTTATAAGAAGTATCATACCTTCCCTCCTGCAACTCCAAGAGGTAAAGAAACCCCTTCCATAGCGCATAGTAATGTTCCCGTGTTTATCAACGTTCGAGAAGTCCATATGATGACATGAAACTTATCTAGACATATCTCAAGAAAAGATTTCAATCCACGTCTCGTCACGTTCATGTAGACTGCTTCGATGTAGTCTCTACTATATATTTTCTTTCACATGCTGGCATCAACTCATGCTCGTTCATTCTCACTTGGACCAAAAGATCACTCAAATCAAGGATTAGGGTCTTACGTCGATTTGCAGTAGGGTGAACTAGATGAGGGTAGAACTCTTCTGTCTCACGTATTGCACTCAATTCCTCTTTCACAATCATAACTTCATACTCCATATGCTCGAGTTCAAGACTTTGGAATTAAACTCTTCCTCCTTCTTCTTGATGGCATTATGCAGTTGATTCATTCTCGCCACCAGAATAGCCTCCTCATCTTCAAATATACAATAAATAACAAATATACAATAAGTAACCAAGTACAACTCAATTAAATTAAGAAAGTAAAAGTAAACTAAAATAAAATAAGAATAAACATATTATAAAAGTATTTAACATGTTCTACCAGCAAATACCAAGACTCCAAACTCGTAGTTTCTAAGTAGAAGTAAACTAAAACTAAACCAAACTAAACTGTAAACTTACCTGATGACGGAGGAACATGATGTGAAGATTGAGGGTATTGACCACCAGGAGGAACATGATGTGAAGACTGAGGGTCTTGCTCAGGAGTGGAGTCCATCTCGGGATCTGAAAGCACCATTTTAGATGAGAGTTTAATCCATCAATACTGAAACATAACTCTACTAAAACAAAGAACTAAATAGAAAATTTTATAATTTCTTACTTGATGAAGGAAGAACATGCCGTGAAGACTCATAACTCTACCAAAACAAAGAACTAAATAAGAAATTTTATAATTTCTTACTTGATGAAGGAAGAACTGTTGTGAAGACTAAGGATCTTCACCATGAGAAGAAGAATCCAGTACTCTAGCTGAAAGCACCATAAACTCAGTAAGTATTCAAGCTTATTAAACGAAAAATAACTAAAATAAATTTAAATAAACTTAAGATAAATAAATATCTTACTCGATGATGACTGAAGTCTCTGAGAAGAATCCACCTATCCTCCCTCAAGAAGTATACCGATATGGATCATGAGGTGAGTCAAGATCATACCCACCCATGTTTCTGGATGTCGTACCAATTTCTCTTTACTCATGTACTTTTTCATAGAGGAGATCTCGGCATCCAAAGAATCCAAAATGAACTCAATCCAATCATAATCTTCTCCACTATCTTCTACTTTACTCTTCACATATAAAGCTAAATGCCCATGAACTTCTTTTGGTCTTCATCATCTTCAAAATGTAATCCATCGAAGGAATCCAAATCATTGTCTTCCGACATTATCGCTAAGTGCTTACATGCACTGCAGATCTCTATCCTAGATACCTCACTGTTACCACCATGCACTGTTCATAGTCATTCCTTCTGTTCGATGTGGAACACTGTATCATGTCAGTACTCATTATGCAGCGCGATGTGGAACACTGTATCATGCCAGTACTCATTCTGCTGCGCAGTTACGCTTCTCTTCCCACGCACTAGTCTAGCTGTGTAACACGTTAGCTTTCGAAAGCTGTCATGACTATCCGACTGGAGGATACTACAGTACTAGTACAGAAAGATCTAAAACTCGATTGTATTTCTTGGTTCAGAAACGGCGAAAAGGCTCAAGAAGGGAAATCGAGAAAATTTCAGAGAGAAAACGTTTTAGCTCCAAGCCAAAGGTGTACGGTAAACACCCGGGATGTCCTTATATTACAGTGCACACGCATTATTCTTATTCCCACTGACTCATTGATCAGAAAACGAGGGCTGAAGAAGAGGATCGATGCAGTATTTAAAAGTGGCATCATCCTTGCATATTACACCTCCTCCATCAGAAGATGGAAGAGGTGAAATATGTAAGAGTTTAAATTTATTACCTTACCGTTCCGTTGGAAAGAGGTAGGTAATAAATTAAATGCTTCTTTATTTGTTTATATCTGCTCATACTTATACTGCAACAAGTGTTTTCTCTTTCTTTTTCTTTATAGGTTATGTCAGAACTTTTTGCGTCTCTTGGCTTTCTTAATATTTCTTAATATTTACTATTTTAGTTTTTAATATAAATATATAAAAATAAATTCAGTTGACATTTATGTATTTTCTGATAACCAGAAACGCGTAACAGTTCCATAGGGTGCATTCGTATGTTATTTACTGCTCTGCAACCTGTCAAGTCTCAGTAAATACGTTGTTACAGTATTGTTTTCGTTGTCAAAAGGTAAAAACACATATTACTGCTCTGCAAGTAACTTTTCAAGGTTTGTTAATATATGTAACTTAATTTCAACCTTATGTCCACATGGCACCTTAGGTTCGGGGTCAATTTTTTGTATTTTATTGATAAAGCTTGCGAATCAAGACGTATCTGATACCTATATTTTATTTCTAATTATTCTAAAATTTATTTTATAAACAAAAATATTTTTTTATGTATAATAGTATTTTACTTTAAAATTCATTTAAAAATAAAGAAAATCTATTTTAGTTTTAACAGTTTTTGAACAGTTTACTAAAATAATTTAAATATCTTACTTCTACGTGTTTATAACAAAAACTGTTAGTGAACCTCCGGGGACCTTAGGTAGAACCTCAGCATGGATCTTGCCATATTTTATTTTGTCTTTTTCGTTCGCCAAGTAAGAAACTGAGTAGTCCCGCAATAGATAGTATATAAGGACAATTTAGAACTCAACCTGTATACATAAGTTTTGATTATGGAGTGAAGCCATATGCGTTCACGGTGTTTGTCGTTTGGATTTCAACGGCTTTCAGTATCCCCAAAATACCTTAACGATTGGCATGAGCCTTTCATACTTCACGTTCGTGCAGCAACGCTCAACTCAGCCTGCAGGTTGAAACACCAGATTGGAATGTCATGCTCGCAGTCGGATGGAGATGTGGTGTAACATATGACGTTGTGATCTTGAGCTCAACCGGGATGAGCTCACCTTAAAATGTGCGTTCCACGATATCGTTCACATATGTCCACATCTTCGGTCATGGTGGCTCATGATCACATGCACTGCTGGCGGTGATCTTTTACTTCGGTTAGTACATGAGGACTATCTACTTTAGTTAATTGCATCCAGTACATATAACTGTTCATTTTTTTAATTTTTTATTGCACTTAGGAGATGGGTAGAGGATATGCATGCCCCGTGGAACTTTTGCTCTCTTACTGATATAAGAGAAACTAAAATATTATTTAATTGTTATATGTGAACTAAACCAACTAAGAACTAGACTTAACCTATAATTACAGAGGGTCCAGATTCGGTGAAGGATACAAGTGCTACAGCTTGTTTAACCTAAATCATTAATTAGTTTAATTTATTATCTTATCTTCGAGATAAAAAAATAAATAATAAATTAAATCATCCATGCATCTTCATCTCTTCCAAATTTCAGAAAAAAAAATTGTCGTGCGCATACACATCGCTGTCCGAGATACATCACACATACACATAACACATGGACGATCTCATACATATACACAAGTGTATCACAATGATAAATTGTATGCACTCAGTCCACGATGCCAACGGACACTAAACAATCACTAAAGTCGAGCTAAATCTACTCTGTACTTGCAGAGATTCCAGATTGCACTCACTAAGACTATCCACAATAGCTAAGAGCTTGAAGGATCAACTTGAAAAACTAAGGCCTCCAAACCCTACCCCGAAATATACTCTTAGTGGGTCATCTCAAGAACTCGTCCTACTGGGATTAGTCACTCCGCACTCGAAAACTTAACCGTGATACTAAACTGACATGACAGAATATGTAAAAGGACAATTTATATATTAAATCTTTGTCTTAGATTAGATTATAAATTTAAAAATTTAAAAATTGTATTTGTGAAAAACATAGATCTTTATACGAGACAAAGGTTATGTCTGTGTGAGTTACTCATGCTAATTATGTGTAATTCAAGTGATTATGTGTAATTTGTCTAACCAAGTGAGTTTTAATTTTAATGATTTTAATTTAGCAGTTTAAGAGAACTGAGAAGATAAAATGAATGGTTAACGAATTTTAATTTTAATAATTTTAATTAACATTTTAGGAAAACTGACGAGAAGATATAAATAGTACGATATAAAGTTCAAGAGGAAGCACGCATATCTAATGAGAGCATCAGGAACCATACATATCTGAAGAGGAAGTTATACCTAAGGTGTTTTGACGAGGAAATAAATTTTGCACAGAGGCACATGTTTCTAAAAGGAGATCAAGCAACAGATCACGCTGGGAATAGCTCTAGAGCTATTCCCAACATGTGCAAACTGTGAAATAATATTTTGGACGAGACATCTGTCAAACCAGCCTACAATCAGGGGACCCGGACGGTTGGAAACCATTTTGGGTACCCCTCGAGCTATTGCTCGGAGGTATATATATATATAGAACTGTTCATATCTGCAGGCCATGCCCAGCGCTCTATATTGATATTGCGGGCTGTACGAGGTCCACTTCCCTCGTACAGTCCTCAATATCATGAAGTTGTTACTTAAGTAAAGACATCCATGTTCCATGCATGGTTAGTGTTCGCAACGTTGAACCGTATTTCAAGCTTCACTTAAATACGTCTGGACCCGAAACGAGTCGAAAATGCATCCCGACTATGTAGCATTGTCCATTCTTCATGGACATTAACCTGTCGAGTAATAACTCGTCGAAGCTTGTGGAACTTGCCAACTTCATGTGCACTGTTGATGGGAAATGGAGATGAACCGGGAATGGTAAGAAGCTAATGATATACTAGCGAAGACAGCTGCAAGTTTAACGTTACGTTCCATCACATCGATAAGGAATAGTAATCGATAATCCCACGTTCCGGAGGACATCCCATCGTCGTTGCTTTCTTTCGGATCCCGGATCAGCACCGTAGCTTTTCTACTTAGCGGCCAGTTTAATCTCCTCCGGTACTTTTTGTTTGTTCCTGGTTGTAGGTGATGGATCTCTGCACAATAGTACGACAGGCGAAAGATAAGGACCGGTTGAATCTCTCCAGTTCTTAACCTCGCCTCGATCACACTTGGACAGTTATTTCCCATTCGCATACCAAATCTGCGCGGGACGAAAAAGCACTTGCAACTAGGATCCAGATTTCAACGTTTTGACAGAAGTTGCCTTAGGGAGTTCCTCGTATACACAGATGCCTGTCTTGAAAAGACTGAATGGAGCTTGGTGTGTGGCTACACAGCCCGTACATGAAGGGATGAGCACAAACTTCACGTACGCCAGAAGAGAACTCTGCAACCTGCGTTTAGACTTTGACATTCTCGGCAGGATAGATGCTCAAGTACAGCATGTGAACTTTACCGAAGGTACGTTGCCAGCGTCGTCGCCAAGAGGTTGACTCTGTCTAAATCTAGTCTTAAGAAGATCTAGACCCCATCAGGAAACTGTTCACTTCACAGAAGGGTAAGTTATTAACGCTCTCAACAACGCACGTACTGGTAAACGCGGACAGATGGCTTCTAAGGGAGTTCTTCCGTGCAAAGCTTGTACACCTTCAACAAGGTTACAAAGGATCGACAGTGCACATGATCCAACCTTCGCAAGTAGTACAGTAGTACCGGTTTCTCTCCTCTGTTGTCCACAACCACTCGCTGCAATCAGCTCATGCAAGGTAGACGGGCATTCCACATCGACAGACGTTCGTGTTGGACCATAGCTGAACGGATACTTCTTAATCATGATGTGGATTTTCCCAGCAGTACATGCCATGGCCACCAGTTGCCCACAAAGCGTCAGCTAGATAGCGGAGAAGAAAGGTAGACTGAAGTGGAATGCTACTCAGAATAGCTTACAACGCAGAAGTGCGGTAATCGAACCTCTACAGGTTGGACATTTGTTGCTTCGTTTCTGATGTGTCTGGAGACAATCACCGCAATAAAGAAAATGCATGCAAGGTAATATAACGGAGTCCCTGGTGTTAACCACACATATTTGGCATAACAGCTTCTCCCTTTCTGTCTCCAAATCACTCCTAGAACGTCTGAGGTCGTCTTGGCATGACATCATCTCCTTTCGCGTAAGACATTTTATGTCTTCCTCGAGTTTGGTTTCTGCCTTGCGTAGTTCAACACATTTCCGCTGGACGCTCGTTATCATTGCCTGTCGCGACACTTTCATTTTTGCTCGTACACACTTCAGCTGGGTCTCCTTCTCTTGAATATGAGGTCTCAATCCTGTCAACCGCCTTTCTAGCGTTTGTAGCCGTGATGCTATATTCTTCTTCTGTCGTTGGTTTTCCCTGAACTTTTCCAGCAGAGTTTCCTCTTCAGCTAACATTTTGGAGATATCTTTCGACAAATTCTCTTGTCCTGTGGTTATCTCGTTCTCCTGATTTCTCAAACGGGTCAACTGCTCCACCAGACCATCCTCTACCGAACAATACCTATCCAGCCGAGAAGCCTCCCAAGTGATGTATGATGGTTTCTCCTCCTGCTGCTGTTTGCCTTTCTGCTAACCGAATTTCAACGGTTTAGTAAATGTATGCTATAGCTACGGCAACAACATCAGACGAACAACTCACAACTTAGTCCAGCGCATACAATCGAGTTGCAAAAGAGGTGCACAATTCAATAGATTTTGTGAAACCGGAAAGAATCTTCGACTCAAAAACTAACCGCATCAGTAAGAGAGTCCCCCGTTGTCGATGCTTTGCGCTTTACTCCCATGATCACCCAGTACACTACTACTTGACGAATGAAGATTATTCTCTTTTGCTCGATCGTGCTCTAACAGGCACAGCTCGAGAACGTAGTAGTGGTGCAGAATACTATCTCGGGAACTTGTGTGCTCCACTTTCAAGTGAGAGGTCGAAGAGTGGGGAACAACGGTAAGAGCCACGAGGCCGTTCATCGTCTCTGGCCCATAGTGAGAGTATTTGGATCCCTGTAGACGGTTGCAATTGAAGAGTGACCATGGCCAGGACGATCGACGGGCTGGAAATGAGTCACCGTGCTGCTGCTTTGACGCGTGGGACGCACACCTGCCTCAAAGTTCTCCATTTGCCTCCTCAGTTTGTATGCATAAGTTTTCTGGTTTCTGGTTGCCCCGTCACTCCTCATAGTGAACATAAATAATCAAATATTAATACATATTTTTAATATGTAATAATCTATGCAGTAATAATTTATAGCAACATTAATAATAATAATAATAATAACAGTAATAATAATAAATGAGTAGAAATGGAGTAATAATTTATGTAGTATGTAATAAATTTTCCACGGTAGATTTTGCTTCCTTGTTTTCCACTTTTATTGTTTTCCGTGTTTCCTTCGATATTCATTCATTTCTGCTTAATATTACAGCTCTTGTCTTTACTTTATCTCGTGGATTTTTGCCACTATGTCGTTGGACTTTAAGTAGTGTCGAAGGAAAACGGTGAGTACTCTTGTCTCATTGTGTGAGGTCGAGGTTCTTGCGCCTCCTCTACAAACATCTTCGACCTTGGCAACGTGGATTACCAGCGAGTTAGTGTCGGTGAGTATTTTGACCACAGGCATAAACAAAAATAAACAAAATGAAGAATGAAAATGAAAGTGTTATAACTGTTATAAGTATATAAAAAGTATATAAATTCTTATGAATGAATATTATTAAAAGATATTCGCCATGTACACCCGATTTGGTACTCGTTCGGCAAGGAATCATGATAGACTGAGAGCTCTAGACACCCGAGTCCAGTTGTCGTGTTCCATTGTTTTAATATGATATGGTTATGCATTTGCATAGCTAACCACCAATTCAAATAAAAAGATAATAAATAAATAAATTATTTCTTTAATAGTCATATCTGTGGTAGTGTTCACTGTAACAAATGCATAGTTAACTATATATTTGAGAAGGATACAAACAAGTAACTCCTCTTGCAATGGAGTTGTGAGGATATGTGTTAGCAAATTTTTTTAGTTAAATCTTTTTTTCACTTTCCCGGTTTTCATAACGACTTCATTCTTCTTTCATGTTACTTTTTGTTCTTTTTTCGGATTTCATCACGGTTCCATCCGTCGGTTTTGTTACACTACAAAAAATTCTTCTCTTTCTTTCCGGTTTTTCACAACCGAAAGATAGCTATTTTATCGCATAACAAAAACAGAATTACTATTATGTTTATTTTCGTTTTAAATTCCAGGTGCCCTTATAAATAATATGGTTATTTTCAGTTTAAAACCCAGGTTCCGTTATAAATATTCTTGGTAATCAAGAGAGCTTCGTTATTCTGATTGGCTGTATGGGAACAAAGAAATTTAACAGTTATACCTCACATAAGTTTGCTGATAGACTAGAACCAAATCAAAGTTCTCCAAGAACTTTAGACGATGTGATTCATTTCACAGGTAGCTAACTAGGATATTCACCACTTAGAAGGCCGAAGAGATTTTGATTAATTTAAATTCCCTAAGGCCTCTGGCTGGAAGGATTACAGAATAAATTGATATATGGATAAATTTTATGAATACTCGATAGTAAGTTCTCGCATTTATACTTTTTGCAGGTTGTAAATCTATATTCTCTTATAAGTTATGTCTGGCTCTGCTCGCAACTCTTTTGCAGTGTTATTATTTAATAGTTAAAGTTAAAATTAATATTGATTATAATATAATATAAAAAATTTCAACATAACATTTATATCTTTTCAGAGAACAGAGATGACGGATCTACGGGTAAACGGAGCTTACAGAAGTCGGATCTTCCACTTCCTATGCAACTCGGAGATGGACCGCGGTGAACAGAATGACATGGTGCCTGGATAAGCTTGTCTATGGATACCAGCCCCCATCATCCCGTAGCCGGGGAGGCGTGGAGTCAGTCCTGCCAGGTCCAGCAGCCAGGGGGTTTCAGGCTGTGAAAGGGAAGCTGTGCACGGCTGCAGAAAGCCCCACAGCGAAAGAGCTCTAAAAAGCAAATTAACCCAAAGAAAGAAACGATACCAGTGTTCAGGAAGGTTTCTGAAACAACCCTTGGTTTTTGGCACGCTTTGGAAACGACTGGTATTAAAAAAGAATTTCCCGAAAGTTGCATGACTGAATAAGAAATAGAAATAAGAGTAAGAGTGATGGATTCAGAGTTTCCCTGCTGGGTAATTTTCTGACACTTCTCTCTACCTTCGAAATATACATTTTCGACCGAAACTCGTTATTCTATTTGTAGAGCTCCTCCACCGTTGATCGGTTCTATGCTAGACCAAGCAAGAGTTATAGAAAAGGCCTCGTAAACATGCTCTAAAAACTGTACGAGGGATATGAACACTTGGAAACCACCAAAATTCTATTTTTACATTTTTAATATAATATACTAAGCTGTTTGTTTTGCAGTGAATTAACAGAGGGTAAAGCTCGTGGAGAGCTTTAATTTAATTCCTCGCTTCTATCTATTTCATTCTCTAATGAAAGTTCTATCATCAAAGCTAATTTTCTGCTGACGTTTAAACTGACGATTAAATTTCTTATATAGCAAACCCGCTAGAGGTCCTCTTGGTTACCAGACGATTTCTAAGAACACCGGGGGTTTGAGGAGAAGTTAGATCATATTATGGAGACATTATTATGTTTAAAGAATTATAGTATGCATCATATCTACGATACAAGTCTGTAACTTCGCGCAATCCACAAATATGAAATACAGTTACACCCTCAAATGTTAACTTCCTTGGAAGTTGGAACCATACGCGCCTTAGCCTGTAAAGATATCCGGCTGTCAATGGGAGAATTGAGCGCATTAAGGTACAAGAGTTTCCGCCTGCCATATGTTTTATCGGACATACCTGAAAACCTCAGGTCCCAAAGGTGTTGGCGCATGCATGATCAGCTTCGAGAGTTTTGGCAGTTCGATCCTCCTTATTGAAGATCGTAAGTCTGTCCAGACCGATACGCGTGCGGCAGCAAACTCATTCCTCTCGTTGGACTCAGTATCGAGTGATCATAGACGACACAAACTGAGGATACTAGCTAGCAGTTGTTTGCTTGGTCGGCCCATGCGCCAAAGTAAATCCTTGACAGGGCCCCCGCGCCAAAACCGATCTTTGGTCAGGCCCATGACTGGCTATCGTATGTATTGGATCACACGTCACAGTGAACATACACGTGGACTGTACACGTAGTGAATATAATCTGACTTGGCGTGAGTGACATGGTCTGAGCGTGATGCACTGATATCGCGTGGATGTCATCGTGGACTGGTCCAGTCGCACTGAGTGCGTTGCGATAAGGACACCGCACTCACTGAGTGCGATCAGGTCGCACTGCACTCAGTGCGATGAGGACACCGCACTGAAATTTACAGAAATATAATTTAGAGGTTTGTCTTTTGTCTAAAAATAATTTCGGGGTATCCTTAAATTTACAGAATTATAATATCGGGGTACCCTTTTTGCATAAAAAATAATTTAGAGGTACCTTTAATTTACAGAAATATAATTTCGAGGTACCTCCCTTATGGATTACGAGTATTCTGTCTAAACAACAACAGATTGTTATTATCAGTTTCACACGTGCGAAAAAGTGAAGGTTTTCGCTCGGAGAACGCAAATCCTGAAGGCGATTTCGCACGTGCGAAATTCACATGTGTGAATAACAATAAGTTGTTATTTATTTTCTTTATTAAATAACAACATGTTGTTAATAACCCTAGGAATGGAACCGTGGACGATACAATCATCCTCCATGTTGGATCGATAAACCGTTAGTCAGCTATCTACATACGATAGCCAGTCATGGGCCTGACCAAGGATCGGTTTTGGCCCTCGCGCCAAAACCGATCCTTGGTCGCATCGGCCCGACCAAGCAAATAATTATACTAGCTAGCTATAGTTTGTTCGGATTCATGATCTTAATTTCCTTCATCTATAGAGGAAGTCGGTCGCCTGAGATGTGTTGGTTCTGATGATTACTTATCGTTTGACTCCCTTCCGCATTGTGCAGTTGTTCGTGTACGTTTGAGTGAATTTCTGTTCTCTTGGTAGTCGGGAATCGAGTGGTGAACAGTTCTACCCAGTTCCTTGGTGGTCTTTCAAGTATTTATAGTGAGTAGCATTTCACACGTCTGCAGCATGCGGCTTGTATGATCATCGCACGCCTTAAACCACAAGTACCGCTATATTAGCGGTGGGGATCTCCACCGCTAATTATTTTAAACCTTCGCTAAGTAAGTTCAGCACGGGCGGGGGCTCCTGAGAGATTTGCGCAACGCAGTTACCAACGCAATATAGCCTCAAACACTGTGATCTTGGTAGCAAAATGAGCAGAAAAGGAAGAGCTTCAAAATGAGCCCATGATGAGCTCAGTAGGACTACGGATGACTTCAAAATTATCAAGTGAATCCCGGATCACTGAGAACCACAGAAATAGAATATTCTGAATTTTGAATTTTGAAATGTTCTCTTATCCAGCATATTTTGTTCTTATCACTTACCCTCACGTTACTATGAACCAACTGCTCTTTTGAGACAAGGAGCTCCACAGAGACCTTGGCCTCCCGCACTATGACTGAGAAAAAAAAAAGAGCTACAGTGAAAAGAGTCCGCCGCGTGGGAAGTGAAGGCTTTTATACCCCTACTAGTGGTTTAACGGTAGTGCGCGAGAGTGACATGTTTATGCAGAGAACTTCTGTAGTGTAAAATCCAGAATGTCGTCCTGCTGTATGAATTCTCTCTAGTACTGAGTATCCTTGAACACGTACGTGACCCAAGCCGTCGAGTGTTCCCAGACTGTGGAGGAGAAACCAGTTGGAAAACCTTCCACCGATTAGGTGATTTGCTCGACTCCATGATCAGCCTATTTGTAGATATTCTGATCATTTGGTACCGGATGTCAGACTGCAGGTAGTTTGCGAGGATGACGTCTGCACTGCCGAAGTTCGCAGTTAAAGAATGCAAGGTTTCACAGTTGACTTCAGTGTGCCTAATTCCCGGCACTTGCCTTAAGCTTCGCTGCTGCATCGAACGTTTCAGAGGAGTGCAGACCACAGAGAGGCTCATGGTGTATATGCTTTTACCTTGTCTTGCATGGGGCTGTGTTTGTTACAAATCCTACCTCCGCGCACTGAGTCCTGTTTCTACATCCGGGTCTTGGTATATAATTGAAGTGGAGATTTTGATTTGGTTAGAAGACTCTTTCTTATGGTAGAACATAAACCACTATTGCCAGACATATGTTGGGTGAGGACCAAATCAGTCAATCCTTCTCAGTCAACTCCCGATTATCGCTTGAGAGCGGTAACTGTCAATTAGTCTTCTCTCCATCGAGAATGGTCATCGATCCAACTAACGGGTGAAATTACGTTTCCTAAATATACAGCAGTATACTGGAAACTTTACTTGAGGTCTGTCCACTCGTTACGTGTGTTGGCAACCGCCTCGTATGAGAGCTTCAGCACTACCGCAACGATCCAGATCGGACGTTTTGTCCAGTTTAATACGGAACGCGCAACGTGAGGAACATATTTGACGTTCTTGTTTGAAGGTCTACGCTAGTGATCCACGCGTGCGACGGCGCTGCAATCGAAAGTCACGCAGAAAGTGTGCTCCTTTGTCCTTCAGTATGTCCGTGCATTCAGTATTGCAGTTCAGTTGCTCTCTGTCTCGTGCAATACCAACCGTCTGCATGATCGTCGTACTTACATGGAGAAATGACTTCCTTTTGCAATTGCTGGAGCTCTTCCGTTTCCCGATTAGGTTCAAGTTACTTGACGGAGAACGAAAGCCAACCGTCACGTGGCAGCCGTCTAGTTTCCTAAATTACCTCTTCCCTGGAGGATCGCGCAACGCTGAGTACCATTGTGTCAGGTCCAAGGCTCGATCCGGACAGCTCCGGCCTGGCCACGCGGGTTAGAAACCGACCCTGGCAGTCTTCAGGTCAGATCAGCAAAACACAGGAAGGAACACAACTGTACACCTCGTGCGTCGTAGTAGAGATACCTGGAGTCCAGATAGCTGTGGGCAACGTCTCATCGACCCATATTCTGCACAAATTTGCTTAATCAGGCCCCAGAAAGTTTTTCGGGGTTGATAATACTCTATTTTGTTTACTTTGTATCAAAAGTAACCAGCTTGAGTATCACATGTTACATTGTTTGGATCGGAGGAAGTATTAGATTGCAAAATGCGAGATCAATCATGTGGTCAGACAGGAGAAATCTATTTCGACTGATCGTGTGGATAAAATCAGATAAATTTAGCAATAAATACAATAGTTCTTAACCGTATATCAGTCCGCTTCCAGATGAAGCTTATATTTTCGTTTTGCATTTATGAAAATCTAGCATGGTATCAGAGCCGGTGCTCTCCAAATCTTCGTACAATGAGAGTGACTAGGAGGACTAAGGATAGAGCGATGCATTAGAAAAAAATCAAAGTAAAGTAGATCAATAGCCAACGAGCGTGAGATTTAATGAATTCTTGTCCGCAATATGAGAACAGAATACGAAGCAAATAGAGGAATTTGATGACTAGAATGTCCATATGTGAAAACTTACAATCAAATTTCTTCTGACTGCGAGAGGACTCTGGAAAGTCACTTCAGATAAGCTAACGAAGCCTAGTAGTGAGCCGAAGGAGTTAGAGAAATGGGAGGGGTTAGATGAGCTATGACAGTTATCTATCTCAACCACAAGGATTCTCAACTCTTACAAGTTAGTAATGTTATTACTGCAACTGACATCTGGACGACTTTGGAGAGATTGTATGAGAAGAGAAATGCGGCCAACCTCATGTACCTACAGAGGAGGTTCTTTACAATGCAGATGAGCGCTGGAGACACCATGGCTGCGCATATCCATAAAATCAGAGAGCTGGTGGATCAGCTTACCTCGATAGAATCTGCTGTGACAGATCTTGATCTCATTATGGTCTTAATATCGAGTCTTCTGGAGAATTACAACGCATTAGTTGTATCCTTGGAGATAATGTCACCTGAGGACCTTACGATGGAGATGGTGATTGTGATTTATTGCAAGAAGAATGCAGACAAACGCGTTCACTGCTGAATTCTAAAAGGAATGAAACAGCACTGTATTTTGGCAAAGGCCAAAAGAAAAGAACTTTCAAAGACGGGAATTCCAGACGTGCGTGGAAGAAGATGGCTAGATGTCACATTTGTAACAAGAAGGACATATTTCAACAGAAAGCAGAAAACGAGAAGGCACAGACTCCAAGGACAAGAAGGAAGTACATCACACGATTATCAGCAAAGGCAAAGGGAAAGAGGAGGATGAAGACCTCTTCGTTGTAGCATTCTTTGTAAGTAACTGTGTCAGTCATGACTTCTGGTTCATAGATTCGGGAGCTTCATAACATATGACTGGTAAGAGAAGTTGGTTGGCATCTTATAGTGAACCAAAAACTCAGTCGAAGGTGTATCTAGGAAATGATACTGGGTTGAGAATCTTGGAGAAGGGAGTAGTATCTTTTAGGCTTATAGACGAGAAGTATAAGAGTATAGCCGAAGTTTTGCATATAGGTCTTACGAAAAATCTGTTTTGTGCGTAAAATTGTCGACCAAGGATTCATCGTAAGCTTTATCTCTGATGGATGTTTAATAAAATGGAGAGAGGTGCTAGTTATAGGAGTTAAAGCAGGATCTTTGTTCAAACTACTAGGATATGTGAACACGGATGCAGATTCAGCCGTGGCAGCCGTGACATCAAGTACCATAGACTTATTACATCAGCGGATAGGACATCTAGGAGCGCAAAGCTTGAAGAAATTGGGGAGTGGGATCACCGAAGACTTCAAACTCATTGAAGGAATTACAGAATCTGATCTTAAATTCTACAAAGAATGCGCGTATGGTAAACATCACAGAGAACTTATTCCGTCCACAACCGGAACTCGTGCAACGAGAAGGTTAGAGTTAATTCACAATGATATGTGCGCCAGTTGAGAACATCTCACATAGCAATTCAAAGTATTTCATTACCTTCGTTGATGATTTTTCACGTAAGACTTGGGTCTATTTCATGTCAACTAAGGATCAAGTGCTTGACAAGTCCAAGATTTTCAAGGCGATGGTTGAGAATCAGATGCACGATAAGATCAAGCAGATCGAGATACTTGAAAAATCTCGAGGTCAAGGTCAAGCACAGCTGGGCATCAAGACTTTGAGATCCGATAATGATGGAGAGTACACATCAAACATCTTCTGACAATTCTATGAACGACACGGGATTGCAGGACAGATCTATACACCGTACACTCTACATCAGAATGGAGCCGCGAGAGGAAGAATCAGACTCTTTGCAAAAAGGCAAGGTGCATGCTACACCAAAGGAGTTTATCGAAGATCTTCTGGACAGAAGCGATCTCTACCGCTAACTATGTGATGAATCGGGCTCCAAATAGTAGTATGAGAGGACGAATGCCAGAAGAAATGTGGAAAGAGAAGAAGTCATCGTTAAAACACTTGAGGGTGTTTGACAGTCAAGCATATGCGTGGGTTCCATCCGAAAGGAGAAAGAAACTTGATGCAAAGAGTGTAAAATGCATTTTCCTAGGTTACGGTGAAGAGACTAAGTGCTATCGAACATACAATCTAGAAACCAAGAAAGTAGTGAAAAGCAAGGATGTCTATTTTGTCGAGATGAGAAACGATACGCTGATGACAAGCAATTCATCAAATCTCATTTTTAACTTGGAGGATGAGTTGTTTGATGTAAGAGCTATGGATCTCATTCCATATGTATGGGAGGAATCTCTTAAAATTAGTGAAGTAGTGAAACCTCCCGTGAGAGCAAATGATCTAAAGAATTCTCATCACGGAAGCTGTCCCAGACCAGAAGAAGCCATTGGAGGAGAAGAAGATCAGGTTACTGTAGAGTCAGTGGAGCTTACTAAGTCACCAATAACTGAAATTTGAGATAGAGAGATAGTGAGAATTTCCTCCTCACGAAGTCTTGCAGTACGTCCGGCACCAGAGGCTACAAGGAGAAGTGAGAGGATAATCAAACCCTCGAGGAAGTACTTGGAAAGTTTACTTCATGCTTTTCACACCACTGTGAAGGAGCCGCAGAGTTTAGAAGAGGTCATCAATAATGATAGATCTGTAGAGTGTATGGAGGCGGTTAATGAAGAGTATCAATCTTTGAATTCATAACAAAACGTGGCGTGTGACTAACCTACCACCGGATAGAAAAAGGATTGCCGTCCGATGGGTTTTCAAAGTGAAGTATGAAATATGATTCAATCGTTAGATATAACGCACGTTTAGTCGCAAAGGTTACTCAAATCGAAGATATAGATTTTATCGATACTTACAGTCCGGTGGTGAAGCTGAATTCAATCTGTACTTTGCTAGCTGTAGCAGCCAAGAAGGATTATGAAGCAAACCAGATAGACGTTAAGACGACGTACCTGAATGCGGACGTGACCGAGGAGATTTACCTTGAGCAACCTGAAGGTTTCATACGTAATAAAGTTGATTCCAGCGTCTACAAGATATCTAGTTGTTGTTGCGCTCTACGCTGATGATCTGTTATTACTATATTTAATGTTAGAGGTCAAATTATACTTAACAGGTTGTTTTGCAATGACTGACCTTGGGTTGATGAAGTTCATCATCGGTTTATAAATTTACTGAGACAGGGAGTAAAGAATTCTAATCATTTCTCATCTGCAGTATTTCCTCAACGTGCTCAAACGTTAAATTGGAATGGAGGACTGCAAGTCTGTCCAAACACCGATAGATTCTAATTCGAAAGACATGAGTCCGAGAGACGAGTAGCTTTTCTTCTCGTAGTATCTTTGAAAGCATTATGTGGGAATGATAAGTACTCGATCAGATTTGACTTACGGGGTTGGAGAAATTAGTAAGTTCAAGGAGGATCCAAGGCCACAACATTTCGTTGCTGCAAAGAGACTGTTACGATATATTAAGAGAAAGATGAATTATAGTATTTGCTACCAAGGAGCTATTACAGATACTGAGGAAGTACAAGTTCATGAATACGATGATGCAGATTATGGAGAGATCCAGATACCAGACGATCTATCACGGGATATGTTTTCAAATTGACAGATGCTGTCATAAGTTGGAACAGTAAGCGACAACCTACCATGGCACTATCTACCACTGAAGCTGAATATGTAGCTTGCAAGCAAGCTACTAAGGAAGGAATCTGGTTACAGAGACTGCCGATGGAGATTGGATGTCTTCAACCAGAACGAACTGTGGTTTACAGTGACAATACGGGTTGTCTATCACTCGTTAAAAATTCAGTCTTCCATGCTCGAACGAAGCATGTAGAAGTGCAACATCATTTCATTCGAGATGAAGTCAAGGAAAGAACGATATAAATCATTTACTGTCCAACTGGAGATTTGGTGGCCTACGTGTTGACCGAAGATCTTAATCTTCGAGAGACCCACACGATTTCGTAGTCTGATGGGTATAACTGACGCTTGTCTTTGAGTGAGAGTGTTGACTTTGTATTCAAAACAACAAGCTTCAGTATCACATGTTATATTGTCTAGATCGGAAAAAGTATTAGCTGGCAGAATGCGAAGCACATCAGATGCACATGATCAGGCAGGAGAAATCTATTTGACTGATTGTGTGGATATGAACAGATAAGTTTAGCAATAAGTACAATGGTTCTTAATCGTATATTAGTCTGCTTCCAGATGAGACTTGTATCTCTGCTTTGCATTTCTGAGAATACAGGTAAGCTTTCTCTTCTGTGTATCGTGCTACAAATCTAACATATTTAGTATTTCTCATTCGATCATGCACTTGACTTATAACATCTTATAATTCTAGTACACAGATATCTTAGCGTATGTTTATTTTTTGATGAATTTACAAAATAGACAGAGCCACTGTAACATTTTAAGAATATGCACTTGAATTCAGCATCACTTGGTTTCTGTAAACAGTCATCATAGTCTAACATGACTCGGATACTGGAACTAAAGATTCTAACCACTGAAGAGTCGTATCAATCAAATGAGGAAACGTTAAAGAGTGTTTGATAAAGCACGACAAACGTATTGGAATGTTGATCAAGCCAATTTCTACATATTCTTCCATGTCTAGGAAAGTATTTCGTAATTACTACATCAAATATTGTGCATGTCGCAATTCCGAAGTGTTGAAACGGTAAAATCTTCCATCCAGGGTTTGGGAGGATGAAGGAGCTGTGCGTGGTAAATTGAAGCTAATATTCTCAAAGCTTTAGAGCTTAATGGTACAAGCTTGCCTGACTGTGAGACTAACCAGTGGATCACCTTTTAATTCTAAACTAAGCTGAGGTACCACTGTTGAAGGTAAAGAACCAAAAAGAACTAAAGGAAGTGTATTTTTCAAACTAAAAGATTCATTATTTTGCACACACAGTAAAAGAAGATTTGTCTAAAATTGAAAGGCCGTGTAACCGGCCTTTAAATTTTAAACCGGAATGAAATGATAGATGATCAAATTAAGAAATGAAATTAATTGAAATGAAATATCGTAAAGTCGGACGAATAAAAGATCAAATACGGTGAGATGTGTACACAAGAATGACGTAATGGACGTACAAGCCTGACCAGCGCAGACCATTCAGGTGCGTGAAGGATGAGGAAAGAGGGAAATAAGGATGACGTTGTCGCATGATCAAAGAGGGAAGTGAACAGGTGCGGGTCGAGAACTCTTTCAAGAAAGTACCGCACCAGCTCGACGTTACATTTCCGTCCGGCAGGAACAGAGGGCAGATTAAGAAGATCCTTCTTCACGTACCCAGGCCAAGATGTCCATCGAGGACTAGGGAGGGATCGGACCCTGGACCACATGTACACCAGTGAGTTTACACAACGGAGCTTACCATTCCGGAGGACAGGCGGCAGGTTCGTAGACTGGTATATCACAGGGACAAAAAAGACGCTTAGATAGCGTCTTTGATTAGATTGAACGGGGTGATCATTCCCGAGTAAGCGAGCAGGACTAGTCAACTACAATCTTAATTAGCGTATGAGATCTCCATGGCCAGATCTCACCGGCGGAAAGCGTGAAATTTGTACCCAACGATTCTGGAAATCACCTTTCCAGAGGAGCTATATATAAAGATCGGTAGCGTAGGGTAGGACTCACGAGTAGTAATCATGCATTCCAGCAACAATCTGTCCGGCCGACGTTCATGTGAAGTGAAGGGTGACAATCCCCTTCCGCAAAAATCGGTTCTGATAAACGTGATTGCACCAAATGATTTTGTAGTGCAGAGGAAAAAGCACTTGAGGCAAAGGAAACGGAACCATCATTAGTTGGTAATAGCGGGTGTAATGTTGGTAATAGCGGGTGTGAAAGTTAAGAGGAAATGTTCTTCAACGGCGGAGAGTAATTTGTCGTAAAATTGTCATAAGTAATTCGATATATAATCGAAATTCATTGTGAATCGCGTCTGTTACTGGACATCACGATTTTATGATTGATTATTTGTTAATTTGTATATTCAAGATAATTACTCAAAACAGTAGAAAATCCATTGTAAAAAACAACGACCGAAACGAGTGAAAATTCTCTATTGTAAAAGAAAGCCGCCGAAACGAGTGAAAAACCGTTAAGAAAACGCCGACGTTTTCCCGCGGTACCTCCAGAAACACTGGCCGCAATCTCGCCGCGACTGTCGAATATTTGAGAAGATTACTAACTTTGACACCCCCTAATACATCATCTTTTGAAACGGTGGCCATTCTAACGGGCGGCCCATTGCGATTGGTACGGGCGGTTCAAGCAGTGTAGACTCCATCAACATCAGCCTAAAGGTTTGGAAGCCGTTCAGAGGCTTCCAAACCTTTACCGCATCTGAAAGTTGGTTTTCTCGAATGGGCAACTCACTTCTTGGTGTCGGATTATGAGTGCTCCATAACGCAGAATTCCAAACTTCCCTTCCGTTGGAGTGCTGTTCCTCTCACTTTTCGATGAGAAAGTGCTCGTCATGTAATTAGCGTTGTATCTTTCGGGCCTCCGCTCTCATGTAGCTGTGGATGATTTGTGCTAGTTACTACTTGAAGTTCCTGGACGGCACTGGCGGTAACTGAGGTACAGGTCTTCGCTGTCGTTTGAAGTGCTTGTGCGCTTGTCACTGTGAGCATAAGCGTCATTCGTATTCTGACGGGAAGTGAGTCCAGTAGCGGTTTGCGGACAGTAGAAAACACATTTGTTCTTGAGCAATTGCAAGAGACCTAGACGGGCGAGGAAATCGATAGGGCTGCGCGAGAAAAAAACAGGTATACTGCACGCCTTGAACACTGAAGCTGCTGGCTTCGCTTATCCACACAGCCAATGGCGTGCCGTATAAACCGCTATCGATGATTGATCTTGCAGGGGGAGATTCCAGGCCAGACTCGTCGGACTGAAGAGACCTTGTTTATATATAAGTATAAGTATAAGTAATCTTGTGATGTGACTGGCTGAGTGCGCGCGGTAAGGCCTCATCGCTAATATGCAGAAGCTTACTTATCTAGTAAAGCTTCTGCATTTTAGCGTGAGATTGGACTGCATCCCCGTGTGTTTATGCAAGTTTCTGTCTTCACAGGCATGATGGTGTGAGTTTATTTTTTAAGATACATCTCCACTGAAGCTCTCTTCCCGAAGTGTAAGCTTCAGCTTCCCGTAGAACACATCTGAGTACCACTGCTTGCAAATATCAACCTCATGGTCTAAATTCATATTCGCTGAAAGGTCTGCAAGTCTAAGGTGTCCAAACATCACATGCGACCTGTGCGCAGGATAAGACTATGAGTACTCATATTTGCTTGTGCGCTCGACTCAGCGTACAGCCGGATACTTAGAAGCATGCATTAAGTTTGTATCGATATCGTCCATCGTCTGGTTTGCATAATCATCTGTAGTGTGCGTAAGGCTTAAGTCATCTTGACATGCTAGGACACGTGAAGGCTAGCTGTAGCTAATAAGTAGATAGGCTCAAAGCCCCGAGTCGGTTTCTCTTGAGCGAAATCTGTGACCATTTTCCATTTTCCTCCAGCTGCAGATTGTGACGCTAACTGTTGAAATCTTCGAACTAGGCTGCCCCGTGAGACAGCAAGCGACTTGAAAGAATTCAGCTATCTGCAGCTCTATCGACGAGATGTCAACGTTAACCAATTGCAAGGAAGGGCAGCATAACAAGGGAGTAAAGCGAAAAGCGGAGCCAATCCTGACAAGGAAAGTTCTCGTGAAGGTTGTTCCAAGCTCTACGGTGAGTACTCGCTTGGGACACTGTGATTGACAAGGAAGTTGTTCGCTTGAAGTGTGCAGTCTAGAAGGTGAGGGTGGTGTAAGGAATTATCAAGTTCCAGATGTTTGAGTTATCACCTAATTAACGAACCTGATAGCAGGAGAAACTCTCCGACGAGACTAAACTATACGGCAAAGTTGAGGAGACGGCGTGGAACCCGGACTATTGCAGAGAGAACGAGGTGTTCTCTGAACTGTCCCGTTTGAGGAAACTGGAGTCTGAAATAACCGGAATACGACAGAGATTGTACGAAGATTACTCGAAAATATTAGCAGAAGAGACTAGTCTACACAAAACGCTTTCGGATATTCAACGGCGAAAGAAACAAGTGGAATCATGTCTCCAAGACTTGCAAATGAAGTTGACTGGCTTTAGACCTCAGATTGAGGAGAAAGAGATTGAGTTGAAGGATACTCATGAGAAGGCAGAGAAGTATCGTCAGGCATTGTTTACTTCCTTCAGGAAGAATTTTGATGAACTGCAAGAGGTAAAATCCCAACACCAGAAAGATCTCGTACGTCTTGGTTCAGAAACGGAGAAAAGGGTGCAGCTCAAGAGGGATCTTGAAACTTCGGAGCAAAACCTGAAGTCAGAGAGGGAGAAGACTTTATGCCAAACGTGTCTCGTGAACACCCGGAATACTCTTATATTACCCTGCATGCATTATTCCTACTGCGACGACTGTCTCCTCATTTGCCAGAAAAAGAGTAGCACATGTCCCACCTGTAGAGGACCGATTACAGCATTACTGCTGTGCAAGTAATTTTCGGAAGTTTGTATATATCTTCCACAGGAAAACCTTAAGCATAATCTTCGGATGGATCTTCTCGGGATAACTCAGTCTCTATACATCCGGTTGATTGTTTATGGAATAATATAAGCCATGCACGGTGTTTTGTTTTCCAACCTGAAATTTTTTATTATAATCTGAATGTTCCCAATTTACATTGGTATCAGGTTTTTCATGCTGTCATATTTCAGTGCAGCAAACGCTGGCTGAAGCACCTGGTCCATGTTAGACTTGTATAGAGAGGTTTGATATAACGTTGCTTCTTCGTGTCACTGAGCTAAAACCGAATGAGCTTTCCCCGTAAACTTTCGGACTTGTATTCCTGTACAGCATGTTGTCACTTGGTTCACAATGGCTTCAATAGGTGCGATGACACATTAGTGGCTGTTATACCAACTTATAGCAAACAAGTAAGTAGGGGACTGACAGGCAGATCTCGATGCATCGTTGTTGTTCCACTCGGGAGATCAGATCTGTATAACTGGAACAGGTCTTCATAAGTGGCACGAACTGTTCGGTACTGCAGACTGTTATTTGCTCCTAGTTCAGAAAGTTAGAAAGGTGAAATATTAATATTGACAAGGGGTGACCGAATCAGTACTAGAGATATTAGCGGGGCTACCAACGAGATGTTGCTTCCCATTTCCACTTCTGCAATTGCAACTAGGATCAGTATCAAATTCATAACTGCTCAGAAGGTGGTAAGTTCCTCTTGCACCCAGATCCCTGTATATGGACACACTGAGTTGCGCTGAATGCGGATACTCAGTACGAGTATCCGCATGAATGTGAATCTTCTCGGAATGCTCTTGTTTGCCTCAGGTTGGATGTGCTAACTGCAGGTAATGCTTGCATACACACCAGAGCCCAAGAAACGGACCGTCCAACTTGAAGGTTCGACCATACCGCCGCTCCTTTATAAGTCGAACGCTATATATGAGCTCTGCACCGAAAGTTCCTATATCATTTCCATGGCCCATTTCTCACTACGTATACGTACGTCACAGAGAATGTTGTTGATGGCAACATACGTTCTGTGAAGTTTACAAACACCACGGTAGTGATAGCTATCCTGGCGAGAACTTCTCAGTGTACCGAAGAGTTTTCTCCTATCGGCAAAGTACCTTCTGTAAAGCGCACTTCTATACTGGCAAGGACATCTCTGCCCAAATGCAGACAGAGTTCTTTCTATCGGTATCGAGAACGGGAAATGGGTACTCGTGGTTCGTACTGGACCAAGGTGTTTTCAGTAATACATGCCACAGTCACCAATTCCCAATAAGAGTCCGGCAGATACACGACAGGAAGGTTGAAACAGTATTGTGCCTCGGAAGGCTACTCAATATTAAGTGTATAATGCAGCAGTGCAGTAATCGACCCTCTACAGGTTGGACATGTGTTACTTCTTCTTTGATGGGTTTGGAGACAGTCGCCGCAATAGAGGAAATGCATTCACGGTAGTATGAGAGAGTTCCGGGTGTTCACCATACAAATTTGGCAGAGCAGCTGCTTCTCCTTTTCCATCTCTAAATCTTTCAATGAAGGTCTGAGATCCTCTTGGCTTGACTTCATATCCTCTCCCTGGAAACATCTTATATCTTCGTGGAGTTTTGCTTCTGCTTTGCGTAGTTCAACACATTTGCGCTGTAGGCTCGTTATCATTGCCTGTCGAGACACTCTTATTTTCGCTCGTACACACTTCAGCGCGGTCTCCTTCTCGTCGGTCTGAAGTCTCAATCCTGTCGATATCCGTTCTCGCACATCTTACTGTGCTGCTATTAGTTTCTTCTGTCGTTGCATTTTCTGTGAACTTACTCGATCAGATTATCCTCGTCTGCTGATATCGTGGAGATATCTTTAGTTAATTCCTCCCGGCGTTTGGTTATGATGTTCCCCCGTTTCCTCAGTTGGGACAGTTGGTCCACCAAACCATCCTCTATAGAAGAATATACCTATTCAACCTAGAAGCCTCCCAAGTGATGTACGATGGATTGTCCTCCTGTTGCTGTTTGCCCTTCTGCTCGCCGAATTTCACTTAATTAGAGAATGCATGCTAAAGCTATGGCCTGATAAAATCAGTGGAATTCAACTCATGACCATACTTGCGGCTCAAAACAACTATAAAATTAAACTCCGTTACACTTTGCCATACTTAGTCAAGTGATAGTCTGCTGCAGTTTCAAGACAAGTACTAACCGCATCTGCAGGAAGTTCCTGCGTTGTAGATGCCTTACGCTTATTCCAGTACTTCCTTCGGCTTCCCAGGTTGACATCGTGGAACCGCCTTAGCCGCAAAGTAACCTCTCGAACTTTCTTGAGTGCTGCGAAGACCCGATGGACTGAATCAGATTGCCTTACGATTTACTACGAGGCACATATTTGCTACACGAGTTCCATAATATGAGTACAGCACACTACGCTGCTTTTCATACAAACCACCGGCAGACAATTTGGCGGATATAAGCTTTAAGATCAGAAATATGAACTGCGGAAACCCTCAAGAACTCGAACAAGGAAAAACGAATCTATGCAGTGAGTTTCAGAAGTTTCAGTTAAATCTTCGCAACTGCTGTAGCGGTGGCTCAAACGTGGCTCGTTGGAAAAGCGAATAATCGCTCGCGCCAGCAATCACGTACGTGGGACAGGGTCCGTTTCCCTCGATGAGCAGAGAATCGCTTGAACACCACTGGAAACATTTTGCTAACCAGCTGGCTCCGACAGGTTGCACTTTGTTTGGACGGCCCACTGACCAGGGAATGACAATCGGACGTGGACTCTCCAGTTGGTAGAGAACTGAGAGATAGGCCATAACAAGGATGCATGTGAAGCGCGTGAATGCCATACGTCTCAAAGTTATGGAAAGGATCGTTCAAGCAATACCTTAGTGATTTTGCTTCTCTCGCCGTAGCTGTGCGATAGAAATGCTAATGGTACTTTCGCGCACAGAGAAACTGTCACAGTATTTAACTGGATTCCCCACGATAGATGGCACACTGAACTCCTTCACTTCGCACCAAGCACGTCTAAATTAACACCTAAGTCACTGTATCACTACCAAATCCATGTACTAACGATCTCAGTTTACCAGAACGGAGCGAGAAAGTTTTTTCCTGGCATACACTCATTCCGATTCTGTTGGTTGAGGCTGGAAAATTCACCTGTGTAAGTCGCTGTAGTCGAGAATTCCTCCGGTCCAGGTCTGATCTCAGTTGATGGTAAGGCATGGGTAACTCCCTTCCGCCACACTCGAGGACAAAAGTGAGGAGAAGCCTGGGTGGCGATAAGTCAGGAATATGCGCGTTCCGTTCACAGTTTCCACTCTTTTGGAAAGAGCGTTCAAAACGACGTCTGAGAGTAGAATCCCCTGAGTTCCTGTAGATTCTCGAGCGCGTTTACAAGCCCTTCAGTTATGGCTTCTTTTCCATAACTCTCGGTGGTGGGATGTAATCTCGCATTTAACATATGGATTCTTTCTATAACTCTCCGTGGTTGGATGTAATAGGGGGTCTCAAAGTTATTAATCTTTCTGAAAGATTCTACATCCTGGGGAGTGAATTATCACTTCTTCCAGTCCTTGGCAAGTGTTTTCAGCGGCAACTCCGGAGATACCCGCAAGAAAACACTCTGCGGATATTTTTTTAACAGCTATTCATTCATTTTATTTTATTCAGTGAAATATTTATTGTGTTAAATAATTATCCGAAGTGTCAGAACTAAAAAAATATTTGTTAAAGAATTATAAAGTCTGACTCACAAGCACGACCTAGACTCAGTCTCGTTTTCATATAAAATTAACTACTACAATATTATAATATTTTTCTTTTTCGTCATCAAAAAATATTTCAACTTTGACACCTCCTAATATCGCATTTAATATTAGACCATAGTTCTTTATAATTCTATATCTAACTTTTAATACATACATATTTCTTTGTAACATTTACCGCGAAGAGTTCTCCGAAAGTAAACTGGCATGCATCTTGTCCTGAATTTAACCCCCTTAATAGAGCATATATACTGAGTTCCTCGACGAACTTATCTCTCGACGCTGCCGCTTGTCAGTTTTTTCCTCTAGGACGGTAACTCCAGTTGCATGTATACCCTGTGATTATGCAGGGGTTTAGTTAGGTAATAATTTAATAGTCAAGCTGCCGCTGATATAGTTTCTTGAGTGCGTTTACTAGTAACAAATGTAAGTCTTGCTCGAATGTAACATATAAGTCTTAAGAGTGTAACTATATTTTGATTTATCACGCTTTCTTATTGCATCTATAATTCTATTTAAATTGAAAACTTAACATATTTCTTAGTAACATTTATCAGAAAAACGTTCTCCACAAGTAACCTTCCTTGCATAACCAGATCTCAACCAACCAATGAACTCAGCGAGTTTACCTCCTGACTCTCCCGCCTCTCGGTTTCTTTCTTTAGCTTCTCGGTTTCTTTCGCATTCTTTTGGGCAAGAAGTCCATGTTTCTATGCATATACAGTCATTAGGTTACGATGTTGTAACCCGGAAATTTGCTTGATAACACCCCCAATAGTTCCGTTGAGTTTTATCACACCCTTTTTAACAATGTATTTTTTGACAGAAATTTGCTTGATCATACCCCAGTAGGCTCTGTGAGCTTGATCATATCTCTCTCAACGATATCTGGCTTGATCACACCCTTGACTTATTGCTTGTAAAACCAATCACTTTGTGATGTTATTCAGATGCGAGACTGCACATATTAAAGGAATGAGAATATGGATAGTCTAACGCTTCTTTAATGTCAAATACTTTGAATTATAGCGATATTTAGTAGAGATTGAAAGTACTAAAATGATAAAACCAAAGATAAAATTACTGGTTAGATTGTCAATAATCCGTCAGGGGTATGATAAAGCAACCAAACGTTAAGAGGGGTATGATCAAGCTCACGGAACCGACTGGGGGTATGATCAAGCCAATTTTTGATTTTTTGATAACATCTTTTAACTACGTATTCTTTGATAACATCCGTCACTGCTTATCAGCAGTAAGAACACACGACGTAATGAATAGCCAACGGATGGAAAGACCCCATCAACAGTAAAACCAGTCATTCTTTGTTGTTGTTCTTCATTTGACTACTTTCTATGTGACTAAATACCTCTACCATCCAAATAGTCTACCAATTAAATACACACCAATACGATACACAGAGAGGTGATGTGTGCAACCCGAAATATTACCTAACATAACAAAGTATCTCATTGTCTACAGCAAGTCACGAACCAATTAGGGGTGTGATCAAGCTAAACGAACCAATTAGGGGTGTGATCAAGCCAATTTCTATGTTGTAACCAGAGGAGGAAACGCGACCCAATGAATAGCAAACGGATGGGAAGACCCCATCAAGCCTCACAAGGGAAAGAAAAGACCCGAAGGGCCAAGCAACAACCACCCCGAAGGGAAGAACATCGGGGCTAAGCCCCGCTATCAGTAGCTCTAAAATCGCCTGTCGCACCTATAATGTCGGAGATCAAAAAATCAGTACCTCTAGAAACAACTGGCGCACCTGAAGAGGCATCACCTATTGCGATTGCCCTCCTGTGAACTGCTCCTGCTAAAGCTCTCTGTAGAGCAATGGAAACTCGCTGTCGGAAAAATATGGTGCAGAAAGAAAGAGAAAGTGGAACTCCCTGGCGCCTCTCATGATAGGCTCTAGCACAGTCTCTCAAAAAGACGTCGAACTCCAAACATGTCGATCCGTATATCTCCATAGCTAAAGGGATGAAGCGATGTCCCACTTGCATACCCTTGTACTTGGTCACCTTCGCTGCTGCCGCCACGCCTGCAGCCTATCCTGGGGGATGGGTGATCACCTGTGCCGCCACTGAGTCCCGTGTCGGATCCGTGACAACCACATCAGCCACTGAGACCTGATCCTCTCTCATCATGTACAAATCAGCTCTCACTGATCCTCCTGTCTGAAGGGCATACAAACGCTCTCTCCACGTCATGTGATCGCTCTCCCGTGCTAAGGCAAATACAACGTCTCTGATGGCATCGTGGGTAGCTATCCGCTCTCCACCATGAGGACATCGAGCAAGATGACGACCCGATGTGTCGAGCGAGACACCGCACTCGCAAGTGGATAGTGCCGAAGCAACAGGCTGTACCAAGCCTAGGCGGAACCTCATCGCTGTAGAGAAGATAGTCGGTGCGAGTCGGAACGCTCTAATGCAAGGTCGAGCTATGAGCCAAGAGCCTGCACCCTTGTCCGAACAAGAGCGGAGTCGAGCTCTAGTATCCCGTGAGATGGAAGGATCCACTAAGAGAGCATGGAGAACCTGCTGGAAGTGGTGCCCCGTCAGAGAAGACTGTAGTCCGCGAGATCCATCGGTAGCTAAGGTATCGAATCGAAGGTGTGCCTCACGTGCCTCAAGAGTCAGGTCATCTCTTGCCTCACGGAGACAAATCTGTAGTGGGTAAGAACCATCCTCCACCTCTGTCACGTAGCTCTCTAGAATAGGTCTATCTCGCACGAGAAAACGACAACAGAGCCAAGGTGCTGAGAGGGCCCAACTACCCAAAAAGGTTGCCGGAGCAGTCTCCTCCATGGATAATAAGCCCACTCCGCCACATGATATCGGCAAAGATGTCTGCCTACGTGCGAGAGGTCCTGCCACACAGTCAAAAGTCCCCGGTCTTATGATGTCGCCAAACACCCTCATGATCTTTCTATCAAACTCTCTGAGGCGCGAGATGAAGATAGGAGATGGAGGTACTGTGCGGAGTAAGTAACTCGGACGCCGCGCAATGGAAGAGTAAAGGATACCAAAGGCAACTTGGGGATCCTCCAACATAGGGAGATCCTCAATATGCAAAACGTCCTCCGCTAGAGCAACATCTAAGAATCGAGAGACAAAGTCCTCTGTACCCACAGGTACTCCGAGGATGCGTAAACCATCAGTGGAGATAACAAATCCCTCCGGGAGCTGTAGGTCCGACGGTATACCTATGAGAGACCAAGCCTTACACTTTGACACCTTCGTCCTCAGCCCTACCAAGGCCAATTGAGAGACAAGGTGGTCAAAGGCAACACCGACTTGGTCCGCCGGACCTACAATGTGCGTATCATCGGCTAGAGATGGAAAAACACAACCTGGAGCAGCCAAGGCGGTGGCCAAGAGAGCTCTGTAGTGAGCTAAGGCAAAGAGGGGTCCACCCAAAGAATCTCCCTGACGAGTACCTGCAGCGGAGCTGATGACTGAAACCCCCTCTATCGTAGGACCGTGCTGGTAATAAAGAGAAGAAGGAGAACCATAGAAGGATCGCACGAAAGGGATCAGACCCGAAAGAGATCCTCCACCATCCATGAGCTCCCTAAAGATGGAAGCGCGAGAAACGCTATTAAAGACATTTTCCACGTGCACCTGTAGGACAACCCAATCGGGATGGATGTCCAAGAGAGCTCTAATGCCGAAAGACACAGACTCACAACCTCCCGGTGTCGCAACTCCAAACTGATGTGGACAAAGGTGGTCCTGAAAAGTATCTCGAAGCTGAAGGACAATGGTACGACTGATAAGTCGTAAGAGAATCTCGCCGATGGCTATCGGTCGAATCCCTCCACCATCCTTCGTCATGGCCAAAAGTCTAGCTGCCCCTAGTACCTGAGCTATAGACTGAGGAATATGTCCCTGAGCTACTGCTGCCGCTACCTGAAAAAGCTCCGTGAAACCACTAGAGGGGTCGTTTGTCTGAAAACAATCCCGTAGGTGCTCGTAGACCATCCCAGACAGACCTCCAGAAGATAGACGTGGAGCTGTACACAAGGCCTGGGCAAACAAAGATCTATCGAGACATAATGGCTCCTCGGGCTGATAGTCCTGAACCTCAGGTGGTGGGAGATCACCCGGTGAGGGATGAAGGGAACGCAACGCTGCGATCGTCTCCTCGGTAGGACATGCCAATGACAAAGGATGCAGTGCCCTAGCAGCTCTACTGTACTCTCCAGCCTGACCTAACATCCTACAGCGTCGTATGCGAGCGGAAGATGAGACATCACGTGTAGAGACAGACTCACTCCTATCTCGTACCGCACGGACTGATTCCTCCTGTAAGGACGCCCAATCACCAGCACGGAATCTCCGAAGACGGGCCGCCACCTCCTGATGTCCTCCTCTGCCACCTCGAGTATAACGGAGACACCAACGAGGAAGTAGAAGAAATAATAACCATGCCGTCTCGTCCTTGGTGTTCGGTGCCAACATGTCGAGAGGTAGACGAAATGCTTGTCTCACCTCGTCATGAAGAGCACGAGGTAACCGATGGAACAAACGCGGACAAGGGAAACTCGTCTCGAACAAACTTAGAATAGTGCCAGAGTGGGCTCTCATCCACTCCCACGACTCTGGAGGAACTCCAGAAAACCCGAAACCAATCTTTGCATTGACATGAAGATGTTTCCGCTGATACGAGTGAAGGATCAACTATCGTAGGCAACAAAAAGGAGCCAGCGGCGTCCTTTTATACAGCCTATCATATCATAAATTCTGGTCACAAGTCTTCTCGATCGCTTCTCACGAGATCTTGTGAGATATTGACGGCCAGATGGCGGCGCAGAGATACGGTTGTGATCTTGAAGGTGTTGGATACCGTCTCCAGTGATCGGAGGGAACCTTCCCAAGCGACAGATACGAGAGTTCGTTACCTCGGGAAACAGTGATACACCCATCTCTGAATCGGATGGAGTCGCAGAGATACGGTCCTGATCTTGAAGGTGTGGATACCGTCTCCAATGAACGGAGGGAACCTTCCCAAGCATAACAGATACGAGAGTTAGTTACTTCTGGAAACAGTGATACACCCATCTCTGAATCGGATGGAGTCTTGGTAGGTGTGCGGACTCCGGAGATAAGTAATTGCTCCATTAATGCTTCAGATATCTCCGACGGTTGCGTTGTTCTTCGTTTACTTACCGGTACAACTTTTCTCGAATGATGCGAGACTGTAGCCCGAAATACAAACTGTACTGCTGGGACTGGGACAAACTGTATGCAGGTTTCGGTCCAGGTTTTATGCACCGAGATCGGACGTGAGTCCACGTTGAACAGGGACTGTGCTTGGTCTGAACTAGTAAGTTTAGACTAGTCCACCACGGCTCTTGTAAAATTCTTGTCTGTAGGCAGTGCCGTCATAATCCTTCCTTCTCTTTGTTATCGCCATCTGACTTTCCCGAGGAGATATATCTCCAGTGTCTGCTTGCAGATCTAGAGTCATTTGTACCCGTAGCGAGAGTTCCAGGGAGGTCCCCAAGGCTGTTTTAATTGCATGATCTGTTGTGAAAGCTTGTATAATATGGGCATCTTGCCCAGTCAACTGTGTCAAGATGCTCATGAAACAAGAGAAGGAACAGTTGAGGCGTAGAGTTTTCAAGTTCCTAGTTCATGGCTTCTGTATTAAAGCAAGTTGCTTTGATTGTTTATCGGGCAAATGTGAGCCCAACCGTTACCTGAGTGCTACCAGACGTCTCGTCTAGCGAAGTTCACGAAGCTTGTTGGAACGGGCTGAAACGCAGAGCCTCCACAATGGAGGACGATGTCCGTAAGAAGCCTCCACGACAGAAGGTCAGTTTTGGACTCGAGGGTATGGCTCTCTAAATTCATGCATTTTCACTTAAGACGGTGACCATAGTACAGCGGCTGAAAGTGGACAGTCAAGCTCGATTGCCGTAGCTCGGTGTATTTCGGTGCTACTTTTATGGGACAATGCGCCAAAATTCTGCTTTCACTGAACTAGTGCAAGAATCCGATAGGATGCCTCCCTCCTTAACAGCAGAGCAACTTCTGACGGAGAGATGGACCTAAAGTCATCACCTGAGAATTTTGATTGCAGTGTAATGTTGTAATTGGTTGACGCGTGCTCCTTAAAGAATAGAGACTGAACATGGGCGTCAGAACTGTCATAACGTAAGGTCTAGGATATATCAACCTCGATACGATTAACATCGTTATTCCTCGCACACGGTGAAGAGAGAAATTTAGCCGAAGGTAGTAATGGCAACTTCATTACTACCTTCGTTGGGGCTCTTATGATCACACTAGCGATGTATGCGGGGTTATAAGCATCCCCAAAAAAGAACCCAAAAAAAAAAGAAAAAAAAAGAACATCCCCAACGATTGCAGAGAAAATCGCACCAGCATTTTTCTGTCGCGGGAGTGGATAGGGTAATTTAGCACAACCTTCGGGCCGTTTTGGTGTTTTTCTCGACGAAGGATAGAGGAGCTTTACAGTGAAACCACGGTTGCGGTTTTTTAGGGTTTAGTTTAGTTTAGGGTAAACCCGGTCGGGAATGCTTTCCTTTTCTCGTTTCGGGAACTTTTGCTTGTCTGTTATGTAGAAATTGTTTACTAACTTGTTTCGAAAAAGTAAGTCTTTTTAAACCCCAAGTATGGGTATAAAAGTATGAAAAGAATATTTCTTTTTTCTCTTAGTGTACTTGGACTCTACAAAAGAATTCTCTCCAGCTCCAAGAAACCCTGAAATTTTCTTATTAACATTTCTTAGTGCGTATTCAGTTGTTTGTTTGAGATAGAGCACAACTTGTAGAGCTAGTGAAAAGTTTTAACTTGATTCTTACTTTAGCAGATTCTATGTTGGGATGAACACTGAATCACTATAATCATTTCTGCATAGCGGTTAAATTTCTTAGTTTTCTGAATGCGAACCCGCAGAATACCATCTACTGCGTTTCAGGAGCACTTGTACTCATACTGGGGTCTAATTGTTAAATAATATCAAACAGATCCAAACACAACTTATAAAGCGATAGCGTATTACTCACACTCGTACTCATACGAGGGGTTTAACTGTTAAAATATCATATAAAAATAATATCATATAACGTATTACTCACACTCTAGAGCTTGTGTGTTTATTATCTAACCTTTCCTCACATAAGATTTAGGTAATAAATCATGCTTGCTGCCATCTTCTTTTTCATTTTTCTCAATACGGTTAAGTTTGATTAGGTTAGATTAGAGTTTTATTCAAGACACCTTTAACACCTTAAACCTCATTGTCCCTGTATGTACCCTTGGTAAAATGAAGACCTTTCTTTAAGGGGTTCAACTTCAGAGAACCAAAAATGTAACGATTAAATGCAGAATGATTTTCATGATAAACTCAAATAATGACTTAAATTGAAGCTATTCGTGAGCTTATATTTTGTGCAATTATAATACGTTTTCTCAAAGCAAACGGATTATAAGTGATTGAATTATAAATGTTAACATGAAATTTTTGAGTTTCTTAGAACCAAAGAGTACATTCTTTATAACGTAAAAAGTACGTAACAGGAAGAAAGGTATATTCTTTTCTGACTTTTATACATGCACCGGCCATCTAAATGCATGTTGCTGGTGTTTCCTCGTAAAGTAAGGAACGTGACACTCCCCTACCGGGAAGAAAACTTCACTAGATAAGAAAAGATAATCATTCTAAATGCATGCGTAATAATGGGCAGATAACCTCGCTTGATCATTCGAAAAGTAATGCAGAAAGTTACGTCACAAGTTTTGAATAGTGATGGTATGTAGAATGAGAAGTTTAAAATAAATATTTTCTAAATTGGAATTTTCTCCACATGTTGTTTTGCATTACAGTAGCGAGTGTCAAAGTTAAAAGAAACAGAAATAAACGATCTTCATGATCAAGACGTAATGCGTGTTCACACGTGATATATCATAACAATATTCTATTGCTTAGGATGCGGGCAGCATTCCGATCATTTATTCGGAATGTTGGGGCTTACTGGAAAATTGAAATTGCCACAAATTTCTAGTACGTTTATTACCTCTGGAGGTATCTTGTTATAGTTTCCTTCAGGCTGTAATATACTCTCTGAAGTAGAATAAAATTATAGCAGTGTTGTTAATTACAAAAAATGTATTTTCTTAATCTAACATCATTCTTTTATGAAAGAGGTAAATATGCAGAAGTTTACTTTATTATCTCACCCTTATGTTAAGAATCGTTAGGTAATAAATCATTTTTGATGAAAAAAGTAAATATCTAAAAGTTTATTTTATTACCTTACCCTTCTGTGTTAAATTGTGTTTATGAGAAACCTCTCGGATATGCATTTCCGGAGTGTCTTCTCTCTGTTCACATTGAATTTCTCCTAAAGGTAATGTTTAGATCTTTTTGTATTTCTAGTAACAACTAACATTGAATATTTAGAAATATATATGAAAATTGAAATGAAAATTATATATATTTCTAAATATATAATTTTCATGTCAATTTTGTGTTAGAATTTTCACATAACTCTTATATATTTTTGAATAACAACAACCTCGAGCAAAAGTTCCCCAAGTTAATTATATATATATATATATATATATATATATATTCAACATTATGCTTAGGATGTATATTCATCCTCATGTACACTTAGAAAGCCACCCGTCTTTCTAAGTGTATATTAATGTATTCCTTAATTCAATCCGTACAGTATGTCAAGATGTGCTAGCAACTTCAAGACTAGTTAACACATATCAATTAACAAGAAATTTATTTTTTTGATAACACCTTAAGATAACATTTGTGTTTAACTCTTATACACTTCCCAGTCTATTCAACATTACATACAGGTTTACTTTTTTTGAACAATAATTGCAAGTGAAGCATGAACGGCTGAGCCCCATGTGCTTCTTCGCTCTCCCCCTTGTTTTCTCTTTTAGCTTAATAGATTAGTCAATAAATATTTAGACTAGGCCAAACAAGGAAAATCTTGAAACTGTAGTTATATAATACTTTCATATCTTTATAGTCACGTTAACGAATGAAAATCTTCAGAGAGTGATAATAGAAAGTTGTGTAAAAAAAAAGAAAGAGGTAAAGATCATTAAAACAGCAACCATATATTTATATACTATTTCGTCAGCAACTAGTTACTAGTCGTGAAACCATGGTATGGTCACTTTATATTCGATGCTCTTCATGACTGTAAATTAAGAATCACCTTTACGATTCAAAATTGGCCAACTTAGAATGTGACTATGGGACATCAGGGTGCACAAAATACTTAATTGTAACTTAAAACGTGAGACAGGACTATATTACATATTTTCTTGCGTGAATAAAAACAAAATAGTTGAAGATCTAGAAAGCAAATATTAATGGCACTATCTTTCAGTTAGAGACTTGTAAATTTAAGATGATATTATACATGTATGTGCAATATGTTTAAGTGGAGAGAAAACCCACCAATTTGAAAGTTAGTTCAGTCGAGGACTAATCCCTCTACCGTCATGCGAATATTGTTAAATTATTTAATGATCTCAGAAACAGAGTCTTCACTTGTAGAGTATTTATAATTAATTAATCATACAATATACAAGTGTGCCATTGTTTCACTTGAATCCTTAACATTAAAAGCTTTCAAGTCCGGTAAATTAAATTTTTTTCACAGTGTACATAAACTGGTTAGTCCAAACTACTACACATCCGCAAGTAGTTATGGTATCTGCCGTTATTAACTACAAATGAGGTCTAGAGAGGTAGACCATTACTAGCTACTGTGGGAAATAACTGCGTATGACCAGAATGTACTATGTGGTTAGAACCGCATACTCGCAACATGAGCTTATGGGCTGAAGGAAAGAAGAAGACAAGCAAGGAAATAAGAAAGAAATTGTAAATGAGGTTAAGCTAGTCACAATGAGACGAGTCAGACTTGGTTAGTAGATGAGAGAAACTATTTCAAAATTGGTTTGTGTTTGATAAAATTTATAAATGTTAAATATAAATTCTAGATAAATCAACATAAAAGTTCAAGGTAATTATTAACTGTTAACAAAAACAAAGTGCCGTGCAACGATTGTGTCAATTGTAAGTAAGTTACAGATTCTCCAGACACAAACCACAAGGCTAGTGTACAGAAAAGCTCCTCAGAAAGTCAGAACCTTATTACCAAACAAATTTATAAGGTTAGGCAGTAAATTAATGAGGTGAATATGCACACTCCAGAAGCAGTCAATGTGCGAAACTATATTTCACGTTAACTAGGGTTCCAATATCAAAAGTTCGAAGCGCAGCACCAAGGAACTAAACTTAGTACATCAGCCACGTATACAACCGTACCAAACATGACAGTCTGACCAATGACAATAAAATGTAAAATATGTAAAATATGCAAGATAGGGTTAAGTATGAACATCTTTGCGTTTGAAAATTAAACACCTCTAAATGGTTTATCAAAATGAAATGGATCCGAGGAGTGAAATCAATGGAAGTCATCGTCAAGTAAGTGGGTTTGGATCTGAATAGAAGGTGATATAAATCACTTTCTAGGAATGCATGGTCCTGACGAGAACCGTTGACATGTTGAAAGTTTCCAACTGTCTAAAGATAGTTGCGTAAGATTATTTTGGCTTCGTTTCTGGGCGATGAGAACTTTAGCTACCAGGTTTCATTTAGGAAACAAGTATACATCATGCTAAAGTAGATGCATGGTTAGCTCACAGTCTTGAATTAATCTGTACCGTCGAGGCTAGACGTTATACAGCGCCATGGAGAAATTCTCGGTGGCTGGGACCGGCAATCAAACTGAGAGCATGTCTCCATTACATCCTAAGTAGTTTCCTTGTGTGATTTCCGGCGCATCCTAAGTAGTTTCCTTTTGTGATTTCCGGCGCATCTTCTGCGAATCACAAGCTGGTTTCTATTCCGAAATGGTGTTTGTGATTTAAGCAAGGTCGATAACTCTATACAGGTAGTATCTAGTTGTTCCCATGAAAAATTAAGATAGAACATTCATTTTGGTTACTCATCACTTAATGAATTTCAGTAATAATCAAATGAATCAAGCTCTGGGATCCAAAACTGAACGATCTCAATCCAAGCATGATAAGGGTAAAAGATTTTACACAAGAAATCTTGATAGTGACCAAAGGTTCTTGATAGTGATCACAAGTACCGACGATCACGTAAGGAAACACTTGAAGACATAATGATGATAAGCCTGAGATTCATTCAAGGATTGCCTAAACTGTATCTTTCTTCGAGCTTGGCTCCTCTTGCGACTATCTTCAAATTTCATAAAAATCTTGGTTTGCAAGACGATTATAGTTAGCAACTTTCCTCTAGTTTGAAGCTGCATGTTTTTTTCCCCGCACATTACATCTAACCATGGAGCTGTAAAAAAGTTGTCTATACGATGCGGATGCACGTAAAAGCAAGCCTAGGTGCAGTGCAGAAGTATAATTATTAACATGCGTAGTGATGATCAAGACTCGATACGTAAGATGAGAACACTTTCAAGAAAAAGCTACTCTTAATTAGCTGTGCTAGCGAGCAGCAACTGTGTGGTCGAAGCTTTACAAAGTAAGGAAAATTCTTGTCATTCGATATTATTCTGGAGTTCCACATTCCATGCCACATGTACAGAGGAAATGCATGAAGATACACCGAATGCACATCAATACTATTGGAGATTTTCGGGTCAAACCACAACAACATGTACGAATGAGTGTACATCGATATAGATCTGGAGCACGAGAACTGAGTTCCATTTACAAGGCATTTTGCTTGGAGCAAACTACTGTTGCGCTAGTCTGAAACGCGACCCAATGAATTGCAAAAGGATGGGAGGATCCCATCAAGCCTTACAAGAGAGAGAAGGATCCGAATGGTCAAGCAACTACCACCCCGGAGGGAAGAACACTGAGGCTAAGCCCCACTATCAGTAGCTCTAAGATCGCCTATGACATCTATAATGTCAGACACAGGAAAGTAAGTACTTTGACAAACAACAGGTGCACATGAAGTAGCACCGCCTACTGCGATTGTCCTCCTATGGATCACGCCTGCTAAAACTCTCTGTAGAGTAATGAAAACTCGCTGCTTAAAACATAGTACAGAAAGAAAGAGAAAGTGGTATCCCTTGACTTTTCTCATGGTAGACTCTGGCACGATATCGAAGAAAGGCGTTGAACTCCAAAGCTGTCGATTCGTATATATCCAACGCTAAGAGGATAAATCGATGTCTCATCTGCATACCTTTCTATTTGATCATCTTCGCTGCTGCCGCCCATCCTGAGAGATGAGTGATCACTTATGCCGTCACTGAGTCCCGTGTCGGATCCGTGACAACCACATCAGCCACTAAGACCTGATCCTCTCTCATCATGTACAGGTCAACTCTTACTGATCCTCTCGTCTGAAAGACATACCAACACTCTCTCCACGTTATGTGATCGCTCTCCCGTGCTAAGATAAACACGACATCTCTGATGACATCGTGGGTAGCTATCCGCTCTCCATCGTGAGGACACCGAGCAAGATGACGACCGGAGGTGTCGAGTGAGACACCGCACTCGCAGGTGGATAGTGCCGAAGAAGCCAACCGGACCAAGATAGTCGGTGCGAGTTGGAATGCTATAATGCAAGATCGAGCTATGAGTCAAGAGCCTGCGTCCATGCTCGAACAAGAGCAGAGTCGAGCTCTAGTATCCCGTGAGATGGAAGGATCCACTAAGAGTGCATGCAGAACCTGCTAGAAGTGGTGTCCCGTCAGAGAGGACTGAAATCTGTGAGATCTATCGGAAGCTAAGGTACCGAATCGAGGGTGTGCCTCCTCCTCCTCAAGAGTCAGACTATCTCTTGTCACACGGAGACACATCTGTAGTGGGTATGAACCATCCTCCAGCTCTGTCACATAGCTCTCCAGAATAGGTCAGTCTCGCACGAGAAAGCGACAACAGAGCCAAGGTGCTGAGAGAGCCCAACTACCCAAAAAGGTTATCGGAGCAATCTCTTCCGTGGATAATAAGCCCACCCCACCACATGATATTGACAAATATGTCTGTCCACATGCGAGAGGTCCTGCCACACAGTCAAAGGTCCCTGATCCTATGATGTCGTCAAACACCCCCATGATCTTCCTATCAAACTCTCTAAGGCGCGAGATGAAGATAAGAGATGGAGGTACTGTGCAGAGTAAGTAACTAAGACGATGTGCAATGGAAGAGAAAAAGATATCAAAGATAACCTGTGGATCCTCTAACATAAGGAGATCCTCGATATGCAAAACGTCTTCCGCAGGGACAACATCCAAGAACCGAGAGATAAAGTCTTATGTGCCCATCGGTACTCCGAGGATGCGTAAACCATCAGTAGGGGTAACAAATCTCTCCGGGAGCTGGAGGTCCGACGGTATACCTATGAGAGACTAAGCCTTGCACTTTGACACCTTCACTCTCAGCCCTACCAAGGTCAATTGAGAGACGAGGTGATCAAAGACAACACCCACTTGATCCACCGGACTAACGATGCAGCCAAGGTGGTGGTCAAGAGAGCTCTATAGTGAGCTAAGACAAAGAGGGGTCCACCCAAAGGATCTCTCAGACGAGTACCCCAGCGGAGCTGATGACTATAAGCCTCTCTATCGTAGGACCGTATTGATAATAGAGAGGAGAGGAAGAACCATAGAACGATCGCACGAAGAGAACGAGATCCGTCAAAGATCCACCGCCATCCATGAGCTCTCAAAAGATGGAAGCGCAAAAACACTATTACAAGTATTTTTCACGTCCACTTGTAGGACAACCCAATCAGGATGGATGTCTAAGAGAGCCCTAATGCAGAAAGACACAGACTCACAACCTCTAAGCGTCGCAACTTTGAACTGATGTGGACAAAGGTGGTCTTGAAAAGTATCTCGAAGTTGTAGGACAATGATACGACTGATAATTATAAGAAAATCTCATCGATGGCTATCGATCGAATCCCATCACCATCCTTCGTCATGGTCAAGAGTCTAGCTGTCCCCAATACCTGAGCTATCGACTGAGGAATATATCCTTGAGCTATTATTGCCGCTACTTTAAAAAGCTCCGTGAAACCACTAGAGAGGTCGTCTGTCTGAAAACAGTCCCATAGGTGCTCATAAACCATTCCAGACAGACCTCCAGAGGATAGACATGGAGATGTACACAAGACCTGGGCAAACAAGGATCTATCGAGACGTAATGGCTCCTCAGGCTGATAGTCCTAAACCTCAGGTGGTGGAGGGTCATCCGGTGAGGAGTGGAGGAAACGCAACGCAGTGATCGTCTCCTCATTAAGACATCTCACTGACAAAAGATGCAATGCTCTAGCAGATCTATTGTATTCTCTAGCCTGACCCTAATATCCTACAAAGTCGTATGCGGACGGAAGATGAGACATCAGGTGTAAAGACAGACTCACTCCTAACTCGTATCGCACGTACAAATTCTTCATGTAAGGCCGCCCAATCACCTGCACAGAATCTCCGAAGACAGAAAGCCACCTCCCGATGTCTTCCTCTGTCACCTCGAGTATAACGGAGGCACCAACGAGGAAGTAAAAGGAAGAGCAACCACGCCGCCTCGTCCTTGGTGTTCCGAGTCAATATGTCAAGGAATAGACGGAATGCCTGTCTCATCTCGTCATGAAGAGCACGAGATAATCAATAGAACAAACACGAACAAGAGAAACTCGTCATTCGTTGTACACTAGTCCACGTTAAGCTTGCAGTTAATCACTGCGCCAATGCAACCTTTGCAGGCCGGGCATTCGCTACTTCCCTTCTGATGGGTCTGAAGGCAACCACCACAATAAAGAAAGTGCAGACAGGGAAGTATAACTGCATTTCGGGTGTTCTCCATACATATCTGACATGTCTGCTTCATCTTTTACTGATGGTTTTGTGTCTTGTTGGGGTTCGTCCATAACCGTTAAGTGCGTATCTGTAGAACTGGATTATCGTCTGTATATTCATACCATGTCCACAATCGACCATAACAAACTATAGCTTGCTACTTTCAGCGTTTAAGCTTCTCGGGTGAAAACTTCTAACTTGTTAACATGACGAAATGAGAATCAAGTCGTATGCACGAGTCGAATACTGACCGCTTCTGGTTGACCCTTTGCTTGCTTTGCAGGAGCTTTGCGCTTTACTCCCGTATTCCCCCTGTCCTACTTTTATGTAGGTCATCCTGGCGTCAGTTCAAGCTGGAGGCAGCCTGGGAATTTCCAGAGAAGGAAATCTTCAGACAACAAAACACAAATCTATGGACTCGAGGAAAATTCGAACCAAAACAGAGACTGGAAGCTAACAAGTGGAACAGGAGGTCAGAAGTAGCAGCACTAGTACTGTCCATTCCGCAAGAACGCAACAATTGCGACGCGGGCTGAAAGAATCGCTCCCTTCCTAAGTAAAAGCCAGGTGCGCGGTGGAAACATATACGAGGCCGGTATATATATACCGCCTCTATATATATAACTCTCTATATATTTTGTACATGGCCCAAAGGTAGGTAGGTATAAGTGTGACTCTGGTGGAGGAGTCTATCACCATCCATTGCACTGCCTAAGAACCCTTCCAGCTTGTGGCAGGATGTTCGGTTCGTTCTCGAGAAGAGCGGTAGAGCCACTGTGGCTCTATCGCTCTTCTCGAGAAAGAACCACTACTGACTTCTTATTCCTGGATGGGCAGGTTGCATACTACTTATAAATGTGTGTTCGGTAGTACTGCAGGAGTGCAGAAACTTCGTTGGGCGGTTGTTGTGACGTTCCTCTGGATCTCTGGGAGATTGTCACCGTCGTCTGAGGCTTGTTTCTTGCTCTACGCTATACAGGCTTCTAGTTCCGATCCGTCACGAAAACGAAATTCCGGAAGTGGAGTTTCCGTGACTGACATGAGGTACAGCTGTTTAATTTGCTTCCGTTTTCTGAGGTGCTTAAGCTTGCCTTCATCGGTTACAAGACTCTGACCAGAAGTTAAGAATTTCAGTCCGGAAGTGTGTGGCCAGTATGGGTTGCGTAGTATATATAGTATATTGCATTTGTTGTTGCTCTAGAATAACAAGGGCTCAAAGCGTAAGAGGGCTGCGCGAGGAAACAAGAATACAGCCCGCTCCGATCGACCCATATTAATGTAACTTGCTTCATGTACATCCACAATTGCCCTGCCGGTCGATGATTATTCTCGCAAGAGAATTTCCCTACTTCCTGACTGAAGACCTTGTTCCTGTGCGTATACAATTTTAGTTTGAGGAGTGGGTACTGAAACATCTATTGTGTTGTCTTCCTTGTATGTTCCTAATATTCGGAAAACATACAAGGAAGACAGCACATGTACAATAGTATGTAAACATGTAAACTCGCAGCATATGCATGGCTTTGAATAAAGCCATGGTGCGAGTTTACGTGTTTAGATTCAGCTCCGCTGAATCCTTTCCTGAACTCTACGGCTCTTCCGGGAAACTTCTCTAGAGTCTGTTCATAATCCCTTCCTCAATCCAGGATATCGATCGTCCTTCTTTAACATCGTTTCACGCTAGGGTTTGTGAGGATATTCCTTAGTAGTCTGATCATGACTGCAGTGATCTAGCTAGAGAACTCTGTACCCCTCGAGTGTTCCATGGAGCTCTGAGCATTGTGGATATCTTGGCCTATCTCTGGGTATGATTAAAAATCATAGAGGCTGCAGATCATTAATGCGACAAGCTCCCTTGGGCGTCACTACATGAGGCGCGATGCCTAGAACATCAGGCGCTGGAGTCACATTTTCACTGACATTTATGACTACGAGCATTATCCTACGAGAAAATCGTCTGACCATCAAGCTTCCAAGCTCTATGACCCAAAGGACATCTTTGACTGAACACCTTCACAAAATTAGCTCGAGTGTACCAGAGCTAAGGGCTGCGGAAGGAGGGGGCCAGGAAAATCGTTTTCTCGAGTGTTTCTCCCGCATTTAATTTGTGGAATCGAGATAAATTGGTTCCAACAGGGACACAGGCTAGGCTGTTTCAGTTCTATAGGACGGTATCACTTTGTCAACCTTGTAGTGGGATTAACCGTGTTTTAGCCATGCAATGAACACGATGATGATCTTGTCTGCTCATAGAACCGAGGTTTCTATCGATTCAGATCTGGATCTATGGAATCTATTGCCTAATAAGCCTTTGTCCTGTTGTTGCATGATCATAGAACCGAGATTTCGATCGATCCAGATCTAGATCTATGGAATCTATTGCCTAATAAGCCTTTGTCCTGTTGTTGCATGAAGGAGCTTGTGGGCTTGCTAGCTGTAATATGCAAGCCTACAAGCTACTGTATATATATATTTTCAAGGGCTGTCTAGCTACAACTCTTCTTGAGCAGATCATTCATGGTTTCAACGAGACCAGCTATACTTCCCTTTCTAGGCCAGATATTAATCTATCTTCGATTGATTTTCTCTTTTCACCGAGTGTTCTGCCTTTGTAGACTTAGAACATCTCACTTGAGGAAATAAATGCTCTTACCGGAGCGTTGGTTTAGAACTGCTCCTCCTTGGTTAACGTTCTTCTTGCATGAAAGAGACTACGGCAGAATCCAAGAGGTCCTTAACCTTCTGTAAGAATCTGTGGTTCGGAGAGAAGTTGTTTTTCAAATTTTACGGTCATTCACTCGTTGATCATGAAGTTACTAGTTTAGTTATGGACTGTTGTTACTAGTAACAACAGCACTGGCAAGGCAATCATTAGTCTTCAGAGTGGTTTAGTTTAATCTGATTCTAAAGTTGTTATCGTGCATCTATTCATGACCATCAGCGAAAGCTGCAATCGTCCATAGTTCTCCACTTCGAGCCTGGGCCCCACTTGGGATACAAAAAAGGGGACTATATTTCCCTGGAATCAAAGTTCATGCACGTACTTCCCCGAGCGTTGAAGTAGCGAAGAAGGTACTGACTAATCACCGACTCGTATTCGAGATTAGATTCAAGGCGAAATTGCTTACAAACTCATGATGGCTTTAATTCTGTAGTGAGTGGGCCACGTGATTGCTGGCCATGGCATTATGGTTCAGCGTTCAGATTCAGCCCCCTTTCTTACGAAGTCAAGAGCTGACCCTCACTTATTGGAACCCTACTCATCAGCTTTGACAAAGAAAGAATTGCTGCAATTATTTTTTTGATTACTGTTCACTTCCTGCGGTGTAAGTTATTGTTGAAATTGGACTGTTCACTGGAGCAAGCCAGAGAGAAGCTGCGACGAACGAGCTCGAGAAAAGGTGCCCCCGATCAGATAGGTACGAGGAAGTAACGAGGAAGCTGAGAAACCCCGCGGTGAGATTCTCCAGCGATGTTCGTTCCGGAAACGCCAAAGCCCCTTTAGACTTAGCAGCAAAAGCAACGCGCAGCGTATGGTGTGGGCTTGAGGTGCTGTACAATCCATCCACTGGCACCCTTTCTATCTTCCTGGTCAACAACACTCGTGGATTATAGAATTACCGACGGTGTGGGACAAAGATGCATCCACATCCAACTTTACAAGTCTTAGAATGAAGATAAAGATGAAAGGGGAGATAGTAATTTTTCTAAGCTCCTCTGATCATGATCGACACATACGGATGATGTAATGTCTCAGGTATTTCCACGATCACGCGCAGATTTTTAGTCTCCGACTTCTACGTACACAAGCTCCCTGGATGCTTTGACGCGGAGTTTCTTGACTTGAATTGTTTACCTGAATTGTGTAATTTAGAGAACGCTCGGACCATATTACCGTTCCTCTTCCTCTGCTCCTGCTGCACCAGTGCCCATGTTCATGATAAGTTATACACTCTCAACTGTTACAAGATGCAGACTGATGAACTAAGGACGTCTTTGCTGTAAATCTTCAGAATAATAATAATATATACAGCAGTCAGAGTGGGTTCTTGTATGAACAACTGTCTGGTAGTCTGGTATGGGTTCTGGACGGCTACTCTGTCCTCGTATCCAGGCCACAAGAAGAAATCACTTGATTCCGAACTTGATCAGCTCAGAAGGGGAGTTTTACCTCCGTCCTTCCTTTCTAGATGTTGGAATTTCAACAGCCATTCCCTACTCTTAGAGACGCAAAACTCTGGAGGCATTTCAGTTCAGCACTTGTCGTCATCTCATTCTGAGCATTCTCAGCCTTCGCTCTCTTTTTTTCTCCTCGGTTCTGGTTCGCAAGAAGTGAGATGAGATAGACGTGCACATGGTTTTAGGTGGAGCCATTCCAATGATATCATGGCATGGATTCATACGCGTGACGCGCCTACACCAATCAATCTGAGTTAGTGTTTTGTTCGATTTGTTTATAGGAGCTGTTTTCGTCGTTGAGCTTTGGGCTCTTACACGGATTGCATCATCCCCAGCAGCACACCGCTCGCAGGTACCCGGGTTGCCCATGACAACCAGCAAGTCGGGGTTCACCACCCGACCGCGTAATCTTCACAAGCCAGCCCTAGCCAACACCTGGTTGAACCCCAGATCAGTATATGCCAGGCTGAGGGCCAGATTGAGTCAGTGCAGCAAGTGAACTTCGATTTTGGATACTTACTAACTCTCCTTTCGATGGAAATTCAAATGGTTCTGCACCCCTCGGATCTGTCGCCCTACCCATCCATCTCCGGAACCCACTTTATTACTCATCAAATAGTGTTCAATTAGTATGATTTTCGACATTCCTTCAAGCAGAACAGCAAATCATGCTCCAAACGAGAAGCCTGGTTAAAGCATCGATTCGATAGTACTGAGCTGAAAACGCGGTTGCAGTAATCAACGTGGTTATGGAGAAGTGTCTGGGTTCCACATCTTCCAGGAGGCAGTCTTGTTCGCTGCTGCTGGCTGCTCGTCTCGTGTAACCAAAATGTAAACAAGGCCGATTCAGTTCAGCTTCCATGAATCGGGTGTAGTCCGACTGACACCGAGCGAGACTGGCTCCTGCTTCACTTGGTCTACACGAAAACCAAAGCATATAGGAAAAAGAAAGTGAAAGAGAGTGGCCTCACTTCAGGAATCACCTCCTACCATCAATGTCTCGAGCAACTACTGCACGTCAGTCGGTTGGTATGGTCGCCTTTTCTCTGGAACCGTCCGCAGAACCAACCAACAGATAAATATCCATAGAGCATTGCATGGACTGCCGCAGTAGTGGATGTCTTTGAATCACCTGAGAACTTTATTCCTCAGCTCAGGGCGAAGGAACTTGCTGCACCCAAGTATCCATAGAGCATTGCGCGTCACTACAATTCTTTACAGTTCAGTGGCGGAATATAAATACCGTGCACGAGATACATGTCATCCTGACTCCTGTCACGATGAAAACTGGGTAGGAGTGTCCAGGAACCGTGAGGATCCTTGTCTCCCATCAACAAGAGCGTTAGACCTCTCGTAGGGTCCGCCAAGGCCTGAACAGAAGGAAAGGTGTTTTGGACAGTCGGAGACGCACAAGCGGCATGTTGTATACAAAGCAAAAGCGCGTTCGTCCGTACGGTGGCTCCAAGAGAAAGGAAAAGCGCGTCTCCATGGAGGAACCATTGGCAGTGGATGGAGTACCGTAGTGGCTCCCTTGTTGACTACTGTACTGAAACATTCGCCAAACATCCTCACCCACACCGAACACCCACACCGAACACCACTTCTGCTACGGTACTGGCTACTGACTGTTGTAAACACCTGGCCTGGCCATGGAGAGGAGACGATGTCGAATGAATTAAGGTAGTGGTCCGTTCAGATGGAGGGAAACTTATGACACTAGAGTTCTAGCACTGCAGAAGAAGCGCGCACCATATCTGGCGGAAAGATATTGTTATTCCTCACACGGGCTGCTTAGTCATACGTAACGAGCTAACAGTAGATTCCTTTCCATTGATGCCAAGCCAAACCCAGGACTAGACGGCATCCAGCGCATGGCGGCTGAGCTTCGAACGAACCGAGTTACCGAACTGAACCTATTCAGATCTATCTATTACTCTCCGGTGCTGACTGTCACCTCCTCTTAAATGATACCTGTCTACGCACTGTCATTGCGCGCACTATCCTCCTCCTTCTTCTCGCTCCTGTCTTCTGGTCCATTGTACAACATGGCAGAGTAGGGAGGAACGGGTCTGTTTGGACGTGCGTAAGGTGCAGAATACTCATTACGAAGCGTATGTACCGTCCTGTTGGGATGCGAAATCAATCGAGTGCATACAAGAGGAAATTATGCGAGACTGAAAAGATGCCATGGAACCCAAAGCAACAGCTCTGTCTATTGCTCTACTGGATCCAAGAGCAGAGAATAAAAAAATTAGCAATCACTAGAGGAATTTTGGTCATCACTACTACTTCCGCTACTGCCTTTAGTTTGTGGATGTCTTGGTAGAACTATCTAACTAACTTGAGCAGGCGTGTCTTCCATGATTCCATCTGTTCATTGTTCTTCTCGTTTGTTGTGGTGTTCTCTGCGGAGCACTGGTATGGATGGTGGTCTTTGTTTTGACGGAGGTAGTAGTTGTACTTTAGAACCCTATACCATAACTAATTAGCCAGGCGTCGCCAGCCCTGGGGACTTGAGATCCATGAGGTCCGTGGATCACCAAAGACGATCTAGCTATATTTGGCGGCCAAAAGTTCTTCCTCCAATTATATGCCACGAGCATTTATTTGCAAAGGTCACTTCGACTGTCAAAGGAAAGGCCGATCAACTGGCCACCACTTCAAAATCCTTCCGTCCATTCATTGATCCACAGGACTTCTTTCATGAAGGTTTTGCTTTGCAAGTTGTGCAGGCCAGCTCTAGAGAGATCTCCAGAGACAGGCCCCGTAGGTAATAAGTAGAACCGGTTTATGCCGATCTGTTTGCGTTTCCAAAAACTGACTGATAATTTGCCAGTATCTGCTACTGTAGCTTTTGCCGGTTGTTGTGTTACTTTTGCCGACTATAACTTCAACCCTCCTTCCTCGAGAAACGCCCGGTTCATCTTCTAGGACTCCGGTACCGGTTACCCGAACACTGCGGCAAAGCTGATGGAGAGTGGGTTCTGGTTTCTCCTCTTCTATAGACTCTCAAAACGAACGAACACTCCAGAGAAGGAAGTAGAGGTATTGGTATAGCTACAGTAAATGATTTGCACGGTTTCAAGGGGGTCTGACAATGACCAAGATGGTCGTTAGCTTATTGATTAACTTTGGGTTTAGTTGGGCCCACAAGTTGTTCTCTTCTTCTCTCCGGCTACCGCCATCTGATGAGGTACGGATGCTCCGTGCGGGTAGTTGAGAGAGGCGGGTCCTTAAAATAGTAAACTCCCACGTCACGTTTATTATCCTCATACTTGACTATGATTTGCTCAATATAATAATGTATAGCCGATATTGGGCTGAACCTAAACGTACCTTCAGAAATACTGGGAGTTCGAGCCCTGCATCTGTTTCCCTTGCCTTCCGGATGAGCAGCCGTGTTCTCCACCAGAGCTACAGTGTGCTTTTCTCGATCTGTGTGTCCAGTCCAGTGCGTTCTCTCCAGCAGGAACTAGAGAATTTGGAGGTTTCCATTCATTGAGACTCGAGGAAATTCTTTGGAGGTTTCGATTCATCGAGACATAGATTTTCTTGACTAAAGAGCTCGTGGACTCTTACAAGAGATATCTTGAAAGTTGTAATGGGCTCCAATGGACTCTCTAGAATTTGAGCTTGCCGTCTGAACTCGGACCGTCTCATCACGAGGAAAGAATCTACCTCACTATTATGTGCCTGTGTTTCCTGCTGTTCGTCACTGTAGAACTTTTTCTACGGAAGTAGTTCACAGTCTAGTTCGAATGATTAACTAATGAGAAGTGTGTTCTCGAGATTTCTACACTGATCAAGGATAGTTTAACATCCCTCTACAAACTGATCTTTCAAGCGGAAGTAGAACTGAACATTGCACAATGTTCATACACATCCGAATTAACCTCTTAAATCTGTAGATAAGATAACTTCTTAAATTAGATAAGACATACAGTTCTCCTTTAGAGATGGAGTTTAATGAATTTTGAAGCTGGGTAGAAAAAGATTTAGCTACTTCAAACTATACTCAACCCTTTTACAAGATCCGCGTGAACAACCAACGTGCCTTTTCAAACAATTCCATAAGTATCTTATCATTCAGGTCTGTGTTCTACAACACAGAGTATTAGGCTTGCTTACTCACCTGCTTCCCTGAAGTTGAAGTCTGTTTCCATATTCTACCTTCTATATCTTGCATTTACTTTTCACACAATTTCGTAAGTATCTTATCGTTCAGGTTTATGTTGTACAACACAGTATAGGCTTGCTTTCTTCTCACCTATTTCCCTGAAGTTAGAGTCTGTTTGCATATTCTACCTTCTATATCTTGCATTAACTTCATACCATATATACTACCATTTTTCCTTAATCATCCATTACATCCTTCATCCGCCTTTTTTCACTGTTAATAGCTCCCAGGAGTGGTATGCTTATAGCTCAGAGATGAAATCTTATATCCTCCCATTTGCCAATGATCACAAGAGATATTTCCACTTTGCGTAAATCTGCTAACTTCTAGTTCACTTACATCTCAGGAGAGTAATAGAATGGTATAGAGAAGAAGCACGTACCTTTCTCCTTTCTTCAAATTTCCACTCTGAGTTGAGTACACACAACTTCTAGTATTTCCACCCACCGGCTTAAGAGTATAGGAAAATAGATCAACCATATTTATAAAAATCATGGTCGACAAGTACCGCAAAACATCGGCAACTCTAGCGGAACTCCAAACTAATGTAAGAAAAGTAAGAAAAAGACAACATAAAACTCACATCACTCCATTCCACTTGGGATGAGCTTCATCACTGTAAACTGTGCTTTTATTAGTGTAAGGTGACTGTTCAGCATCAGCCGACTTGACCAGTAAGTATCATAGCCGTTGGATGCTTCTAAACTGTACACAGAGTCAGGGCCGGTAATGGAGCTGAAGTTCCACGCTCTTATAGATCTGTTATTCCAACACGGGATTAATTTCATTGTACAATCCTTCAGGACAACTACTTTGATGGAGCACTGAACACAGTATGCTATTTCCCACCTCAATTTTTCAGATAAGACTGTCAATTCTTGCTATACTAGCACTAACCATCTGACAAAGACGACATGAGATTGTGAAAGCCAACCCAGGAAGCGATGTCCATACTAAATACTGTTTGCCTTGGTCACGATATCCACTACTCAGTTTAATCCTTGTATATATCCTTTTGATCAGACAACTATCGCCGACCTCTTTTCTACACATCATCCGGAACGATTCGTTCAAAAAATGTATTCTCGGTAATTTACAGTGAAATCGACTGGAGACGCCGGCGGTTTAGTACACGGGAGTGGACATCATCTTCTCAAACTCCTCGAAATTTACGAACCCATCTCCGTCGCAGTCGACGCTGCTGATCATGCGGCAACACTCCTCCATCGTCAAGCTCTGCTCGCCCAGCCGCCTCAACACTAGGTGGAGATCCTCAGCAGATATCTGATTATTCTTGTCGATATCGAAGACGTGAAAGGCCGCCCTGAGTTCTTCTGTACGAGTTTCTCCACCTCTCTCACTGGCGGTCATCTTGTTCAAGTCCATAAATTCATGTAGATCAATTTGCCCATCACCGTCGGCATCAACAGCTTTAACCATGAGCTGGAGCTCCTCATCAGTAGGATTCTCCCCCAGGCACCGAAGGATCACTCCCAACTCCGAAACCGAAATTTTCCCGTCACCGTTCACATCGATGAGATTGAACGCCTCTGTGAGCTCCCTCTGATGGAATTCTTCGGGTGTGACAGCAGGAACCTTCTTCCTCGGAACCACCTCTTCAATTTCCGACCGAGGCGAGACAGCAACTCCCGTAGCAGGGGACGAAATCTGCTGCACCAGCGGTCTCTGATTGGTAGTTGTGGGTGACGGACAAGATTGCTGTGTCTCCAAAACTTTCTTGCTACCTCGGGGTGAAGTAGAAGGCGAGGATTTCTCCATGGAGGAGGAAGGACTCACATCCTGTCCCCTGGACTTCTTTCCCTGAAACATCTTCGGCATCTTCATGATGAATGAATGCTCGAAGGCTCAGCGATTATCAAAGAAAATGTGCTAGAATATACTGATTCAACCTCGCAAGTACAAAATTACGCACGGAAGGGACTTCACGGAAGAACGCACATACTGGAGCAACTCGGGGACCCTAGACTCTTCGAGTCAAGACCGAGAGAGCGAATGCAGAGCGGCTCCGCGCGGTCTAGATCTATCTCAGAGAATGTGATGGTGAATGAAGACTAACGCAGTGCTCTGGGTGAACGGAGAGCCGGGAGGGGAGGCGGGCGGAAGAGGGAAGAGGAGGAAGCGGAACGAGAGTGCAGTCTACTATGCCGATTACAATCTGGACCTCCAAGGGGTTTACATATCATTCACGAAGGAGCGGCAGCTGAGAGCTGCGGTAGGGACAGAGGGGAGGGGAATTTCCTGGAATGTCTCCACCACTCTCCTCATAGAGCACGGAATGTACTAACTCTGTTGGCTTGCGACGGCTTTCTAGCAGCAGCGTACATCAGGAGGCTTGCCCGCCAGCGATAGCAAACGGAAGCCCGCCAGGGCGCCTTCCATACGTTTGATTCATAACTCAGTCCCTCCCTTCTCTCTTCCATCCACTTCCGTTTACTTTCCTTCCCTTTCGGCGGCACACTTTCATTTACTGTTATTACCCGCAGGCAAGAAAGAACGAAGCGAGACGGAAGTTGCAAACAGTATGCTACAGTACATAGTTCTGGCCGCGGTTTTTTCTACGGGTTGTGGTTGGATAATCAGTCAACGGTCTATCTATGTACGTTTTCGTCGCTTTGGTCGCCTGAAATTAAAGAACCGACTGAGAATGGGAGCGAGATTTGTTTGGAGTGATAAAGAGTTCGGGTCGGGTTGGATGTAAGTGGAGGATGAAGACTAGGTGAGGTGAGGTGAGTTGGGTGTGTTTGTTTGGTGTTTAGCAACTTTAGCGGGGCCAGGCGGAGCAGCGCTGCACTGAGATAGTGGTGCTGGTTGGTCGCCACTAAATATTATCTCCAACTAGCAAGCATTTGAATCTAGTAAAGAGTCTGGTTTTTTGTCTTCTTCGCCTCGCCTCTTTCCTCGATGGATCCTCCCGGGCCACTAGCGATTTAAGCTGGGCAGAAGGTCTTTTCTTTTTGGATGCCAAAGCAGCAGCGGGTTCGACTATCAAATCGCGACAAAAGCATGGGATGGATTGGGTTCAGCCGGGACCGTCCGAGCTCCTTCCCGTCTCCTGACATGTCACAAAAAGTTTCAAAACCTGAAACACTCCCTACGACACGATGACTTTCAGGGAACTTCGAAGAAGAAGCGTGTGGGCCCCGGCCCGGCCGGGTCAGATAGCATTTCCTCGGCCTTACTCCCCTGGGCTTCTCTTTTCTTTGGCTTCCAGTCTCTAGGAGGGGAGCGGGCCCGCTCCACCATACTCGGCTCAGCTACCTCTTCTTCCACTTCTCACTGTCCATCCAAGAAACTTCGTTCCGACAATTTCTCGCCTAGCCGCCCCTCATGCCGACCTCTCGTTCCTCAGTTAGATCCGTTTCCGGATGTCTGTTCGGTTGAGATTCACAGTATGATCTGCTCGCTCTGGCTGCCTCGTCTGCTGTCATTCCATCCGATCTCGTTCTACGGTACGTTTGAACTCCCTTGGTTTTGGTTTTGGTTTCTTTCTTTTTTTACTTACCGGTAACGAACTCCATGAATGCCTCATCCTTATCTTTCGTTGGTAGTCCGGTCCTTGCCTCCGTTCTGATCGATACGGTAGACGTTTTGTCATTGTAGATTTTGCATTGGGCGGATGAAGATGTGTCTTGGGCAAATGAACGAAGTTTGTGCCACTCCCAGTAATGTAGATCGCATCTTGATTCGATGGATCGAAGGCAACATTCGTGAGAGTTCATCCGTAGAGTACTACTACCAACCTTCTTCTTTCCCCAAAGCGTAGATTTAGTTCTTTATTTGGATGTTTGTTCTTTACATTTTGACGAGCACGTTCCACGGATGAAGCTTCAGTGATAACTTGTTTGTACGTCGATTAACTTAGTCGAACATCATCCCTTTGATCCTGACAAGCGAAACTCTTTGAGGTCTATCGTATCCAATCTGCCTTTCTTGGTTAAGCAAAGAATGTGGCTGTTACACATCCAAACAAGGAGAAGGACTTCAATCACGCTCTCCTCCATACACTTTGGGACTAAGACTAAGACATGTCGCCTTTTCATTTCCCTTTCAACTTTCAACGCAAGGGATCAAAATCTCGTTTCCTCCTCGCTCGCTCTCGCGCTCTCTGCTCTCCGTGGTCAAGCTTTGAGAGAGAAACAGAACGTGTAAAACTGCGGAGAAGTCTAGTCATTGTTTCCCCTCACACCATCGGCACACTCCATTCCTCCACACTGTGTCCCTGGCAAGGAAACCAGAGGGAACGGCGTTCCATCGTCAGACAAGTGAAGTGAACCACAGATGGTAAACTTTTTCTCCTTCCCTTGCGCACACTATGCCGATTGTACAAGTCCACTTCCCCGGCTGAATCGTTCTGTTGGTAAGTAAGAAAACTACTCGTTGGCTTTGATGAGGAGATGGTTCCGCGTTTGCTATGACTGTTGGTCTCTAATAACTGTGACTACGGTTGCAGTTGTAATAATCTCTTGGGAGACTGTTGGCCTTCACTAACTAAATGTACAATGTGAATTCACTGTGTTGCGAGTGCCAGCAGTTGCTGGGTGCTGTTCCTGGATCATTTTGCGAAATTTCTATTCATCCGAACTCAGTTTGTAAGGATGTGTCTGTTGGCCTTCTCCGCTCCCCACTTGCATCATGCATTCTTTCACCCTTTGGTTCTTGAATTTTCACCCATTCGCGCGTTGATTATCCATTGACCCATATGGTCAAGCTTGATGATCACCTCTTCTGAAGGTACCGCGATGCAGGAAGCTTTTACTCGAGGTTAACTATACATATCACTGATTGATGTCGTGCGGGGGTGATGATGACCATTGATGTTGTGCGAGGTCTGCATGAATGTTTTATGAAGTTTTGCTTTCCTTATCTTCACAGTGAATTCATTATGTACATACAATTCAGACCTTCGGCCTGAAAAGTTCCTCTTGCAAATAGTCTACTCGGTACGTTTCATACGATATGATGGGGGTATCTTCCATTCATATTATATACACATCGCCTAGGATGTGATGAGCCTTGAAAATGGGACAACTCATACCATGTGGTACCATCATACCATGATTGCTCACATTATCAGCGTCGGGTTGAAGGTACAGTTCTAATTACTTGGTCTTACCTTGCAAGAATAACAGATCAGTTTTCCTTTGCAGTCACGGGATATTTCCTGGATGATGCCTTGGGAATCCTATCACAACACTTAAAATCACGCAAATTGAAGTTGTGCACGTGGATGTACAGGAGTTGCCCGAACGTTATATTCCGATGTCACCTGAAGAAGAATTTTGAGCTGTCAGTACACTTTCTGGAGGGTTTTGATGTAGGTGTCCATGCAAATCTTTTATAGGCAAGGGAGAAGGGAAAGAAGTTTGTGCGTAAACGGGTGTTTGACCCAAGGAGAAAAGCTACTTCCAAGCTGTAGGTGTTTTACACGAAAGATGGAGCGAAGTATAAGTCTTTCCCGTGCTCCATATTGCAGAGAGTGTTTGAAAGATTCTATGAATTATGTCAGGTACAAGTTGGAGGGGACATAATATGCTTATGGTGAAGATCACTCCACTGAACCAATCCATCCTCGGTACTAGAAGTGTGTAATTTGAATGTATGTTAACCAATGAGATTCTCTTTAGCAGGATAAGCAACTGCTGTAGCACATGTACATCTCCACTCAACGTATGTGATAGATTCTTAGGGGTAGTTGTTACTTCAGATGCATCTGATTTGTACTTGTAACAGAAATGGGATAGTTTATGCTACATGGAATGGGAGGAAAGGGTATCTGTCTGTACTTACACGAATGATCAATGTGAAAAGAGTGAAGAAAGGCCTGTAGAGTGTCACCTGTATGATTGTGGTCAGTGCAACCGCATGCAGAGGGACATGCACGTTAGAAGTATTTGTCACGAGCTGGGAATTTCTACGCATGTCATCAAACACTTTGCTATACTACTTAGATAGATTTACCGGTAGCTTTGATTTTGAATGGCTATGACATCTGATCTGCTACGGCTCTCTGACTACCACTTTCTTGTCCCCTCCCTCGTTCTGGCTCGACTTTTAACTGCTGCATTTCTCAGACTGATTCAGTGGAATAGTGGTTTGGACTTATCCACTGCCAACATAAACAACTTCTTATCCACGACTGAGCAGTGGTATCCAGATTAGTACTCGAGTCCTAACTGCAATGAACAGAAACTTGTTTCAGATTTTAAATCATATACAAAAGACCTTGCAGGGGTTCTTTACCAGGTGACTTAAATTAGCTGAGAGTCAGACTTTTTCTCTTTCTGCGTTTAGTGTCACGTTTTTGCTTTGAAAATCAGAGGCTGTCCCAGAGTGGTACAAATCTCGCACTTGCACGGAAATTGTTCTTGCACCTTTATGTATGAGATGACGTGCAATGATGCATATATATGAATAAGTGTATGGCAGAAAAACAGGTGGGAACAGAAATCAACAAACAAGACATGCGTCGGTGTGCGCCAGAAGGGTTGTCCGTTGCTTGATTTTGATCTCGTTGAAAAGAATCTAAGGTACTACTCGAGGTGATGACAGTCAAGGCTACCCTGCGTTTTCCAGTTTCATATGGCGACACCTTCGGGCTTTTGGGGTGATCTTACTTCGAATCAAAATGCAACTCCTAGCTAGTTGGATGTTGGTCATCACACTTCGGTGCCATGCGAAGAATATCTAGCTCAGGCTACCGAATCTAATGTACTTCCCTGAATCTTATCTTGGTGGTGGCTCAGACAATGTTTTGTTGGGTGGATATCGAGACCACTAAATCACGAAGCTAACGAAGCGTATAAACATCGCGAACGAACTGTGGCACGAGGATGCGGGCAGTGAAATCTTTTCAACGGAGATTCGTTTCTCATTCTTTATCGCCTCTAGTCGTCGTCACGAGGCTTGTTTTTGTGTCTAGTTATTTTTCTGGGTGAAGAAATAGATTGGTTGTTGGAGGGTAGGTGGAAGAAAATAGCACAAATTTCTGTATTAGCCTCTTAGCCGTCACGGAGACAATATGCGTCAAATTTGTTTTCAATCATCCAAACCTTTACTAGCAGGGTTCTCAACCAGGAGAGAGCAGAGAATACAACCATAAGTGAAGTGTGCGCATGGAGGCCGGAGAGAATATAGTTGCCAGTCTATTGACAGTATATTGGCATTTACTCTAACAGCTTCATTTACAGCCAAATTTTCGCGAATAAGAAAATGAGGGGTCTGGGTACCCTTGAACGGCAGTGGAGATTTCAGAACTTCAAGCAGGCCCAGCCCAGGTTTTTTCCTGCTTACCTGTAATTTGCCAATTGACGGACTACTGTGGTAATTCACCGGCGATATTTAGCAAATTTCGAGTATTTTTTCGTTGTTTTGAGACAGAAATTATCCGACGCATTCTCTACTTCTCCTGCATTTTTTCTGAAAAGTTGCCGGGCCACATTACAGGGGGTGCCGGGTCTAGGCTAGCGCTGCGTCGAAGACTTGGCTTTAGTGTACGATCTACTATACAGGGGAGCTACACGGAAAGTACCAGAAAGTACACTGCGCCAGAGGCGATGTTTCGCAGATGCTTCGACGATTTAAAAGGTGAGCAACTAACGGTGGAAAAGCTCTGACAAAGAATGAATGGAAAAAGAGGGAGGAAGGCTCCGATAAAGTTGATCGTAGCCTCGTAGACGGTAGAAAGAAAACAGACTCAAATGGGTGCATCTCTGTTTATCTATCGCAGGGAAAGTTTTACTGTAAGGTAATTCTGAACAGCAGAATGCAGAGTGAGAGCAAAGAGCGAGCGAGAGAGAGAAGACGAAGAGTACTGCGGTGTAAATGAACGGACGGACAGACAGACGCAATGATTGTATTGATTGACGAACGCAGTCCTCGAGTATGGCCCTTTTTTTTTTTTTTTTTTTTTTTTTTTTTTTTTTTTTTTTAATTTTAAGAAGAGGACAAGGCCTCGCAAACTTTATTGCCTTGTCATTTAAACGAGCTTTACGCTCGGTATTAACAAAACCAGACCCCTTGCGGGTCTTCTTGATTCTATCCCTAAACTCGCTAAAGACGAAACACTCCACAGTAAAAACCCCTCTAATGACTTTAATCTCGTCCTCGTGTAAGAAGCTTCGATTGTTGCTCGTCGTAGTCGTAGTCGCGACCCTTTTGTTGTCCGTGATCTCCGCCAGCCGGTTGTCGTGAAGCAACCACCTGTACCTTCTCGGGGTATCAACAGCAGGGGCCACCTGGGAGTTCTTGCAGCGCCTGGTGTGAGACCACTTGTCGTCGTTGTACACCTGCGGCGCGGTCTGAAACCCTCCTTTCGTGATCTTGTGCACACTGCTACCGCGCTGACGATTCGTTTTACGGTGTATCTTCTTGAAACTCTCTTTGCTTTTCCTCGCATGAATACACCGAGAAGGTTGATTGTGCGTAACCTTCGTTTTCATGTCTTTCGTCTGCAGGGTACTCAACGTGCTCATCCTGACCTTGTTGGTTTTCATCGTGTCATGCATCTTGAACCGCATGCTGCCGATCCCGAGCCTGCTCAGCCTCTTCCTCCGTTTCGTTCCTCGATCGTTCTTCGTCGCTTCTCTCCTCATCGGTAATACACTCCGGCTCCCAGGTATGATCTCTCCTAGACCTCGTGAATTCCGTCGATCCGCACCGATTCAGCATCGTCTGAAGGGTCTGTAAAATCTGGTTCATCCTCTGGCCATCTTTCGAACTGTCCTCCTTGTTGCTTGATTGAGATTTGGCAGCCGTAAGCGCCTGTTGGATGGTCACTGTGATCGGGGTGGATACTGACTTGTTTTCAAACAGCTTTTTGTTTCTTTCGCTCCAGATAGCCTTCATGAGTTCTAAAGCCACAAATTGGCTCGCCCCTCTCCGTTTTTGCCAGATTTCATCAAGCAAGCTTATGAAGTCCGTCGCTTGGAATTGTGTTCCTTGCAGCCCTTTGGTTATCTCAAACCATTGTGTCCACTTTCTACTCGCAAATCGGCATCTAAACAGACAATGGGTGAGGGTTTCTTCCGCCTGGTTGCATCTCGCGCAATTCGAAGCACATATACCTGATTTGGCTAAACGATTGGCTGTAGGGAAGCCCTGGTGTAGCAACTTCCACATCCATACCTTTTCCTTCGAGCCAATTGGTGAAGTCCATAGCTTCTTAAGCCTTTTCTTCCATCTTGCCTTTGAGTCATTTCTTCTCCATCTGTGGTTTAGTTTCTCCGTTCCGGTAGATGCCTCCGCCACAAGTTTCCTCCATGTCGCAGTCGGCAGGTGCCAGCCGTGGAACGTCTTGCTTCCCATCCGCCAGTACCAACTTCGGTCATCGTCGATTTCTCTTGGATCATCAATCAGTCGAACCGAGGCCATCCAGTCGTCTCTCTTGGCATCGGGGTCCTCCGATCTTCCTTCTCGCCTGCGGCTCCATTGGATCAGGTGTTCCACTGTTTGGAGGTTCTGTCGTTTCGCTTGCTGTATGTGTGCATTCGCCTCTGCCATCGTCAGCCACCCTTCGTTCTTGGCCGTTATCAGAAACTTCCTGACATTGAGGTGTTTCCCAATTTCCAGGAGTGGTTTCTCTCCGTGTAACTTTGCTTTGGCCTCGCCCCATGTCTGCAGCATCGCCTTCAGTGTCGGCATTTTCTGTATGCCTGTGATTTGCCCCGTCACCAACAGTTCCTGTGCGGACCAGTTGAGATATCTTTCTCTTTTCCTTCGTTTGAGATAAGTATCTTGTATCACCACTTCAGCAATTTTAACCCAATCTTCCTCCTCGTGATTCAGTATTTTGGCGCACTGTTTCAGCATTGCCGCTTTACTTTGATTACCAAAGTTGACGATGCCTAGTCCACCATCCTGCTTGCTCGTTTGTATGTCATTCCAGGCGATTAGCGGAATTTTCCGCTGTCCTAGCATGTTCTTCCCCCACACAAACTCTCTGCACATTCGCTCTAGTTTCTCAATGGCGTATTTCGGTAGCACTATTCCTGTGAACAGGTGTACTGGCATAGCTTTAAGAATGTGCTTCATTATGATCAGCCGACCTGTAAACGAAAGAGTCCTGTATGCCCAGTAGCTCAGCTTCTTGCTAATCTTCTTTTCTATGTACTGCAGGTGTTCGGGAGCTCCTAGGTTCCTGCCGATGGGGTATCCAAGATATCGGATGATCTCGCCTGGAGCAGCTATGTGGCACCCGCTCCTTTTTATCCACTCCGGTATCTCTGAGAGTGCCATCGGGATCAGAGTCGATTTTCTGATGTTGAGCTTGGCTCCTGAGATGCTTTCATACCATTGGATTGCTCTTTGTACTGCTTCGAAATTCGCTTCAGTGGCTTTAATATGAATCCCAGTGTCATCCGCGAAAAGCTGGTGGAGGAGCGTCTTCCCTTCACAAATCTTTATCCCTTGAATTTCTCCTTTCTGCTCCATCTCATCCAGTATGACCATCAGTGGAACCGTAGCGATCGCGAACAGTAAGGGGGCTAGTGGACATCCTTGGCGTACCCCACGTTCTAATCTTATCTCTTCTGTGAAACCCCCTTGTAGATGGACCTTGGACGTTGCATTTACTATCAGCCCTTGGGATAACTTGATAAACATTGGATCGATGTTTAGAGCCTCCATCGTTTCCCATAGATAGGTGTGATTGACACGGTCGTACGCTTTCTCAAAATCTAGTTTTAGAAAGGCGGATGGCATGTGTTGAGATTCCGCCCACTCCTGTCCTAGTTTGAATGCAAGGATATTATCTGAGATGTTCCTTCCCCTGATAAATCCTTTTTGTCTGTTGTCGATCACTTCCGGGAGGTCTATCCGGAGCCTGTTCGCCATCAACTTCGCTAGGACTTTGTAGACAGTATTTAGCATCGATATCGGTCTCCAGTTGCGAAGTCTTTGGAGTTCCCCTTCGTTGGGAATTAATTTGATGACTCCCTGCTTCGCCGTCCATGTAAGTTGGTGTGATTGCCAGTAGTGTTTGATCATCTCTCGAAGGTCCGTTTCCACCTCTTCTCCCATCACTTTGAGTGTTTCCGCAGTCATTCCATCCAGTCCTGGTGATTTGTCTGCTTTGAGCTCCATGATGATTTGATGTATCTCTTCGTCAGTTGGCTCCGCACACAGGTTTCTGTTTTGTGTCACAGTCATCTTCCTCGTGATGAGATTGAGTGCCGTCCTTCTAGCTCTAACTTCCTGTTCTACCTTTGGATCTCGAGTGAAAAGCTCCTGGTAGAATCTCTGTACTTCATTCGTGATCTCATCCCTTGTGTTTATCCACTCTCCTTCCTCTGTTTGTAATGTCGCCATCGCTTCTTTGATCCGCTTGGCTTTCAGGATCGCAAAGAAGTACTTCGAAGGAGCGTCCCCTTCGCGCAGCCATTTATAACGACTCCATCTTCTCCATTGTGTGGCTTGTGTGTGTTCGAGTCTCCTTATTTCCATTGTGAGTTCACTCAGTTGCTCCATCTGCTCGTTCGTGCCTCCTTCCGTCAGACTGGTACGAACTCTTTCCAGCTCCTCGAGTTTCGCTTCCTCCTGTTTCCTTTGTTGTCTGATTTCTTTTTCTCTCCGCATCACAACCTGTTTGGAGGCTCTCCATTTGAGCTCCCACTTAATGCGTGGGTCCCTATGCTGGTTTGCCGTCTCCTCCCAGGCCTCCTTCATTTTTTGCAGAGTGTCTTCTTCCTTTAGTCTTTCTGGACTTACTTTGAGGTATGTGCTGTGTCTCATTCCCTCTTGTGGTTGTGCAGGTAGTAGGGACAGAATGATCGGGAGGTGGTCCGATAAAGTTTGTCGACCATCGTGCCTTACTTGGATTTGTGCGTTGGTCCATTCGGCTCTTTGCGAGATGTAGAACCGATCAAGTCTCGACTGGTCTAGTCTGTCGCCTACTCTGCTTTGCCTCGTGTAGTGAGGTCCTGTCTTTTGGGAGGGTCCAAGCCAGCAGTCCTCTAGATCCAGATTTTGAGTGAAGGACTGCCATCGCCTTCGTTCTGTACCATGCTGCACCGCTGTTCTTCCCACACTATCCACGGGAGTTTCAACGCTGTTCCAGTCACCGCCGAAAATCCATCGGCCAGTATCCCACTGTGCTCGCATCCAGGTCCACGTTTCTATCCTCTCTCTTCTTTCGTTCGGGCCATGTATAGAGGCGACGTTAATCACCCCTTCCGTGGTTTCAATCGTTAGCCATGCCACTGTCCCATCTCCCTTCGTCCCACGTCTAAGGATTTTCCAGTCGTTGAGAAGGATGATCGCTGCTCCTGCCCGTCCTTCTGTTGTGTAATCCACCACATATTTCTCCGGAGTGGCCAATTGATTAAGATGGAAAGCCGCCTTCTCTTGTTTGATTTTCATTTCCTGTAGGAGGACTATGTCTACCTTCCCTTCTTGCTTCCTGATCCATCTTTTAACTATGCGAAGTCGATTGGGGTCCCCTAGGCCCCTGACGTTCCAACTAATTATCTTGGTATTCATCATCAATCGTATTTGCGGTATCTGGCCCTTAGAGTCTTCTCAGAGAGCTAGTTTCTCTGCTCGTCCCCCCTGTCCTTCTTGCCGTTGGATTTGTGATATGGTTTCTTTGCTCACGATCAGTGTTTTCCTCCGTTTCAGTTGTCTGGAGTCTCCTTCCCTGTAGAGTTGAACTGTGTGGCTCTGCTGGCTCTCCATCTTCTCCCTTGCTTCCTTCGTTTTGCAGGTACACGTCTCTGTTTGCCTCCTTTCTAATCAGTTCTCGCTCTGCTGTCTCGGGTGGATATTCTCCCTGTTCCTGGTCGCCGTCTGTTTGTTGTGCATTTGTGTCCTCCACTCTCTTTCTTTTTTCTTTGCTCACCTCCATCATTTCCTCCACTGATTGTTGCTCACCTTGTCTTTGTGCTCCTTGTACAGGTTGGCTGTCAGGGATAAGTCGATTTCTGTATTCCTGCTCGCCCTCCTCCATGGCTGTCTCCGTTCCCTGACTGGTCGGTAGTAGCCTTGTCACTTTCTCCTCGTCCTCCATGTTTTGTTCTTCGTCTGCGGGGGTTTCCAGTATCTGAAAACGATTTGCCAAGGATGCCGTTTCCTCTTTCGCGGTTGGTTGTGCTTTCAGGGGTTGCTTCTTGGATCTCTCCACATTGGTGAATCCATCCCCACTGGTAGCTGGTCCTGTACCCTGGTGCTTTGTATCTGTCGCTTGCTTCTGGTCTGGGTGCGAGGTCGTTGAGGTCTTTGGTGTTGCTCTTCCACTTTTATCTGGGCAGTTGCGTGCCAGATGTCCTCGTTTGTGACAAGCGAAACAGGCGTCTGGCATACTTCTGTAGATGATTCGTTGGAGGTACGCCCCCTCTCCTTCTTCATCATTGATATTCAGTACGTCTGGGAGAGCTTCATTGAGGTTAAGGAGCACACAACCTCTAATACATAGGTATTTGCACTCACTCGTCTCATTTGTGATGTAGAGCACTTCCCCGATGGTAGATAGCATCTCTCTTCCGAAGCTTTCATAGTGTGGGTGGATATCAGGTAATTCTACCCATACCGGCGACTTTTTCGTTTGAATGGCTGCAGGGTCAAACGTTGGTTCCCAAGGAAAGGCGAAAACCATGTTTCTGCCCATGTACAGCGGGGTGGCAGTGAGTATCTTGTCCCGTTGGGTTTCCGATTCCACCGTGATCAGGAAACATCTTCTATTCAGCATACGGATCCTCTCTACCACGATGCCCAGCTCTTGAGTTAAGATGTATTCTGCCCACTCCTTTACTGTGTCTCTTGTTGGCGTGACATCGACTGTGTAGAGAATGAACGCCCTTTCTTTGAGCATTTGCATCCTGTTCAGTACCATGTGTGTGTTTATGGTGACTGATACTACTTTCTGTCCTTCAGTTGGTGGCGTTTTCTTCCTCAGCATGTCGATGGTAGCTCTGTGGTCTTCCCTGTCAGCATTCCCGAACTGCCTTCCGTCGTGGATTTCTGGGTAAGGGTCCTTCTTCTTTCCTTCCTCTCCTTTGAAACGACTCACATTTCGCTTCACGCACTCAACTGAAGTAATGGCCGATTTCCACGCGATCTCCGATTGTTGTCTCTTCTTGTCACGTTCGAGTTTTGCTGCTACTCTGTCTGGCTGAGGTCTGGATGGTGCTTGAGGGTTTGCCTTCGCCTCCTTTTCAGTTCCTTTGCCTTTCGCCTTTTCTCCAGTGCTCTCCGTTTGCCGCGTGAGGTAGGTTCCCTTACTCTGCTGATTTTCGTTTTTCGCTGGACTGTGCAGATGCGGTTGCGGGTTAGACTCTGGCTGTCTATCTGGTGACTTCGCAAACAGTGGGACACTTCCTCCCTGTTCTGCCGCCCTGTTCGTCGTCAGCCCGACTTTCTCCTTAGTGTTTAGGGATCTGGCAACGATCTGTTGACCTATCATATCGAGTTCTGACATTTCTACCACCTTTAGTTTTTTCCGAGCCGAGTTCCCTCCAAGTCCTGGCTCGAAAGGCCCTTGTAAAGTGTTGGTAATCGTACTTAACGCTTCTCTTAGCGTTCCTAATCGTCTCTCACTCTTCACAAGTACTCGAGCATTTTCCTCCTGCTGTATTTCACCTACATTGGCAGTAAACGTGAAGACGGTTTGAAATCTTCTGTCCCTTGTTCCTGTCTGGGTGTCCTGTGTTTCCCGCTGCATGTCACTTTCCCTTGGGTAAATGTATCCCTTTCTGTTCCCTGTTAAGGTGGTCCTCCTCGAATTCGCACTGCGAATTCGAGGAGACAGGCAAATTTCACGACCTTGCTTCACGTCGCGTACGCCGCCATCGCCAGTAGCTCGGAATTTTCGAAATTTCCACTCTTCAGACCCCGCACTTTACGGACGCTATACGACAAACATACATTCTCGCTCTTCCGTCCTTTTGTCTTTTCTCGAGTATGGCCCTTATGGCGCAGACTTTTGAGATGTTTCCTTCCTGGTTCTGATGGAGTGAGTTGTGCGTTGTAACTTTTGTCGTAGAGTTTGAAGGGGACCTTCAGCGCTCGTGCTTGCGAGGTGTACGAGATGATCAGCGCCACTTCTCCAAAGTGCTACTGTGATTTCGCTCTACTATGCCATCTTCTGGTGACAGCATGGGTGGTCCACTTGTGCATGTCGCCCACACACTCGTTCGCAGTTAGCAGTATACGTACTTGTTTTCCCTCCCTGCCAATCTGTGGAAGAGCACACGACTCGAAAGCTTGAAATTCAATTGTCAGTTCTTGTGACGCAGCTATTAGCGAGGAAGGAAGACAGTCACAGCCTCGAACGTGTCAGTTGTCGGCCCCTTGACATGAGACCGACAAAACGACGCAGCATCTGCTGTAGAGTTGTTAGTGTTTCCATTACTGTCACCTATCGATGTCTAATAGCAGACCGGTCACAGTTATCCGATGACTCACACTGATAGCTCACTAAATACTTCCTTTTTGGGACAGTTCAGTGCAAAGATGAGAAGAGGATGAGAAGTGAGGGCGGATCGTGTATGCTTTGGCCACATGGCACCCCAGAGCTGGAGGAGGGTAAGATGCTAGGATCCTCGAGGTACGTAAACCTTTTATTCTTGAGCTTCGTTTACAATTGTAGAAGTTGAACCCTTAGCCGGAACAGACGAGAGACACTGATGTCAGTATGGAACTGTGACGTGAAAATTGCTACTCGGGATTCACCAGCGCCCTTTGCACGAACTTACCTTCTATACACAACATCAGGAGTTTCGATTCGCCATCATTTGTGCTTTTGTTCACTTCATATGAGATACACTGCTGGACTTTCCTGGAAGGAATGGGAAACGGTCCGAGATTGTCGAAAAGTTTTTAAACATACCTCACCCATGTCCAATGGTTTGCTATGGCAGTACAGGAGTTTACCACGAGCGGAATGTGGAGATCTAGCCAGCTTCAATTTTCTGTACATGATCTAACGGGCGCGATGCGCCACGTTCCACGTTGTATTGGGTTTCATCGTTATTCACAAAGTTCGACATTCGGTTGGCGCAAATACACGCCAGCTCGAACAGACCATTTAGGCACCAGAAGATGGGGCACTAATTTCAAGATGGTTCACGTGCGTAGAATTCATTACAAAGAACTAAGCACGTACTGTGCGCTACCATCCATGCAACTCTTCGTGAAGACTTGCAAGCCAAGACTCAAGAGTGTCTTCCGCATTCTTCGATTGGTTTTGGTATTGCTGCGAAGTATACCAGCAGTGCACGGAGGAGTAGAAACACAAACTCCAAGTGATGGCCTGCAGCTCCGCACTGTACTTCGCATCTCTCGAAAGGCGAAACAGGTGAAGATCATGGTAGAAATTCCTCCCACGTATCTGAATGTGACACCTCACGATGTTTTGGTAACTGTTTCTGACTTCACATTAGTGCGTCTCATGAAGCTTTGCTCCTCAGCGAATCTGGAGAAGTTGGAATCCTCTAAGCGTGGGAAAGTACAAGCCCAAAGTTTGAAAACACTGGAGATCTTGCAACATTCCTAGGAGACACAGCAGTACATTTAAGATACATATATAAAGAAACACAAGTCTGCGCTTCAGAAGCTGCCTTCAGCTGCTCGTAGTAAGCGAACAGTCAAAAACTCGGAAATTCCAAGCGAGTGAATCTTTTCTCCTCCGGGTACTTCGGTGCATCTGAGCTACATACAGTAGCTAGGCGAGAGTCCGCCTACGGTAGCACCCCGCCTCATTTCTCCACTGATTTACTCCAGTCGACCTTTCACAAAACAACACATGTACATCATGTACACGGAACAAAGTTACAGCTTTCTAATTTGCCTGCTCTAGATGAATCGAGTCAAGTGGGTCCATTCTCATCTTTAGCATTTTATCGAACCTCAGCTGAAACAGACACGCGGCTGAACACTTGTATATTGATAAGCTGAGTACGTTGGACGACCCCAGCCGGAACGTGACTGGGCGCTATTTCGGCTTCTGGATCCAGATTCCAGATACGGAAATCACGTCAGCCAATATTCGTGAGCAGCGTGCAGAAGGCTTTTACCTATAGCAGGGCAACACGAAGGCTGTGGTTTAGAACATAACCTGCCCTTCCATTTAGAGGATAACTTGGTGCATGGCTTGTGCTAATAAAAAGTGCAGAAGCTCGCACAACTAAGAGGTTGCCTGATCTGAAGGAGGGGAGGGGAGGGGAGAGGGCTCATGAACGAAGCAGGTGTCGCCAGGCCAATCGCAAGTCAGTCCCAAACGGACGGATACTAAATCAAGTTAACTAGATCGACAGAAGCAGCATGGTGAGAAAGTAGGGGCCCCGGATCCTGGAGAAGTCATGGTAAGAGTATGGAGCCCAGTATGGCGTTGGATCTTTCGACTCTCTCGGTATGGCCAAGGTTCTGAATTCACCTGTCTCTGGCCCTTTCTTGTGTCCGACATAGGCCCCATCCTGCCCCTCCCTTTTCTCCCTGTTTTTGGTATGTGGAGCATTTTTTATGGCTCTCGAAGTGAGTGGCAACTGAAATAGGGTGGATGGAGGGTGGTGGGGGATGCTCTGCGTCCGTACGTACTCCTACGATTGCTTTCGACAGCGCTGATTGGCACAAGCACTGAAGCCGGAAGCGGTATTTGTTTTCCTGATGTCTGCTTGAGATCAATGCTTTCAATCTGATCGGTTGCTGTAGTTTTAGCAAATGATTTTGGAATCTTGCGCAAGGCGGTCGATAAAGCTTCGACTTCCTAGCGCCAGGCTTACTTTGGTAAGTGTTTGCAAAGACTTTCGAACATCCAAATCTTTTCTAATTTCGCTTTGTTTTAGCCGCTTTTGCCTGCATCGAGTTTTGCTTTTCTGCTCTCGACCGAACCGTTTTCCTCTCTAGTTTAGAAGCCTTGATCTGCTCACGGCTAATCTAGCCTTTCTATTCGTATACTGCTGTTTGACCTCATTTCGAGCCCAATACGTTGTAGTTCATTTCTCCTGAAAGGCGAGAAAAGAAACAATTTTTTGCCTCATAAGGTTGTGCTTAAGAAGAAAGCCCACAACCGTAGAGTCTATCGGACATGGCTTCAAACTAGATACCATAATGGTTGCTTTAGCTCTGCGAGAGTCGATTGGCTTGTCGAGAGTCGATTGTTAAATACCATTAGAGGGTCACATCTACAACTACGCGAAAGGTAAAATGACAAAAGTTAAAAAAAAGATAAAAAGTTAAAAAGAAAGAAAGAGGTGACTTGTGAAATGACAGGGTGACAGCAATTAGGTAAGTGACTTTGAGGTGATAGCAGTTACTTATCAGTAATATATTAATTCACATTCTTTGTAGCGTAGCATGAGTAAGAGTCCCTCTGTCTGTATCAGTTTTGAAATCTAAATAAAATATGCACATTTCATCTCAAGATATTTTTGTTATAAATTCTTCACATGCTTATCTGTTATCAGTTCTTACATACTGACAATATTCTGTTGTAAAAAGTAAAGTTCTTAATCTTATGAGAGACTTGGACTTGGAGTGCAGTTATCAGTTGTGTAACACTGATATATGATTATGCAGGCAAAGTGCCGTCTTGAGCAGGAGAGAGAAAACGACAAAAGAAAAATAATAACAGCGAAATGACGCTCGGCGGACGAGTCGAGAGGTAGGGTTTAGACGAGTGAGTTTTCATTGTCGATTAGGACGAGTTTTCATCTTCGAGACCACGCTCGACGGCGAGTAAAGATTTTTGAGGACGACTCGAGAACGATTAGGTCGGAACACGATCGAGAGCACGGTGGGGAAGGAGGAGTTTTTGTTTTGGAGGACGAGTCGAGAGCACGGTTGAGAGCACGGTCTACGACGAGTTGTAATTTTGAGTGGCTGCAACGAGTTCAGATTTTGGACGGCGTGTCGAGTGCACGGTGGATCGATTAGGTCGAGAGCACGATTGAGAGCACGGTATCGTGTCGGATATTGCGTGAAGGATGTCCGGGAAAACGCGAGGTTCCTGGCTGTGGAGATGTTGTGTGCCAAACAGAGACAAGACAGAGACGAACAACCACGAAAAGGAACGCGCAATATATACCACTCCAAATGTATGTGCACTGCCGTTTCTTTCTCCTAACAACACAAAACTGAGGAACAGACCAGAGCGGTCTGTAACCTACTTCAGAAGCCCTAAAACAAACCCCTGAATCGCAACCCTAGCCTGAAATCGTCAAAGCGCAGCTCAAAGCAAGAGAAACTTCTCTTTGTTAACAACCAGAGCCACAACAGTATCACGCGATCCAAACTCAAGTCCAAACCACATCCACACACTAGCTCTTGGCTAAAGCTAGCTACCACAAGCTATACACAACCAACTAAGTCCTTAACGAACTCAAAAGGATGAAACCTGTAGCGAAGGAACCGAAAAAGACCTATCTGGGAACTTTCTCCTTTCGTCAAAAGATCTTCAAATGTTGATAGGGTCTCCTTCCCTGACTCCGTTGGCTCAAGAAACCTTCAGATCCGACTCCCGATAGTCGAGATATCGCCAATTTTCGGTCGCAGGTGACCGAACCTTCAAAAACTCCTCCTTGCGGCTTAAAACTGCTCACACCGCACAAACGGATCGTCTAAACTGATACCCGTCTTCGCTGGTAGGTAGATCTGGCTACCCTGAACCCAATAAGACTCCAAACAAGCCGTTTGGAGTTCCCCCTGCAAAACCACTCGAGAAATTTGATCGCAGGTTGCAAAAAACTGACGTAAATCGACTCCCTGCGGCTCAAATTCGCTCACCACACCCAAACCAACAATCCAATTCACTTACAGTCTTCTCCTATGCGTACATGAGGACTCCCTGATCGCGTAGGCACCAAGAACGAAGAACTTGGCTCAACGATCGCGAAGAACAATCCAATCTCAGGTCGCAGGCGATGAAAACCTGACGCAAGCGCTTCCCTGCGAGCCAATTTCTCTCACAACTCCCAAACCGCCCGATGAAACTTTGTATTGTCTTCAATTTCCTGAAGAACTCGTTGTTCTGATCCCGATGGATCCAAGGACAGCAAGTTTGGACTCCGGAACGGTCCGAACGGTCCAACTCTCCTTCACAGATAACTAAAAACTCCAAATCTGCTTCTTGCGTCTCAATTTCTCCCAGAACACAACCCCCGATCCGTCTCTTCCAGAACCGTCTTAACCTGTGCGTAGCCTGCACAGATCTGAACCCGATGACACCTTGCGCTCGTGTATTGGACTTCCCAATTCTCCAAAACATCCACCGACAAGTCGCAGGAACAAGCAAGTCTCTTAAGCAGCCCCCTTGCAACAGTCTGTACGTACGAAGTTCAACCCTCAATAATAAGAAGCAGGCCCTTGCGTCTTTGATATAACGCCTGAAGCCCTAAATACCCAGTCAGCAAGTAACTAGGGGCCTAGCTTGATTTTGCCTTTTTTCGAATCGCATAACTTCTTCTCTGGATGTCCAAACGAAATAAACAAGATGCCCACGGAAAGCTGACAACGAGCTCTATCCATCTATGCGATAAAAGTAAAGATCCGAAGTTGCGCCAAAAGCTCGTAAGCTGGGGCCTAGCTTGTTTTCTCCATCTTTTGAGTCTTGTAACTTCTTCACTATGCGTCCAAACGAAGTACACAAAGTGCCTATGGAATGCTGACAAGGAGCTCTATACACTGGTGCGATAAAAACGAAGATCCGAAGTGGTGCCAAAAACCCGTAAGCTGGGGCCTAGCTTATTTTCTCCATATTTCGAGTCCTGTAACATCTCCACTAGGCACCCTAACGAAGTAGACAAGATGCCTATGGAAAGCTGACAAGGAGCTCTACCCATCTATGCGATGAAAATGGAGATCTGAGATTGTGCCAAAATCCGTAAGCTGGGGCCTAGCTTGTCTTCTCATGAGTGTCTTTGGAACGACAAGCATCGAAGTTTGAATTTCAGGTAGGAGCCGGTCCACGACACGACATCCACCCCCTCTGAACCTGTGCATTCTCCGGTATGCACCAGAGATACCAACCAAGGAGTGGACCGGCTTATCGTCCTACTTCCCATCGTAACCAACCTCACCTTCAAGATCTTCTGCATAATCCTCATCCTCAAACTGAAACTCCGTCAAGATATCTGCTAGATCGACCTCCTCATCTCTCCTTTTGAAAATCTTGACACGTTTACCTGCCACTGGTACCTTCAAGCTCGTTCCATCCAACTCTTGCAGGGCGTAAGTTGCGTTGTTATGAACCTTCTTCACCACATACGGACCAAACCATCTTCTGGAAAACTTCCGGAGTGCACTATGCTGGTTGTCTAGACTGTTGTCATAGACTAACACCCAATCACCTTCTTTGATTTCCCTGGGTCTCAAACGATGTCGCTGATCAAATCTAACCTTGTTCTTCAACCGTGCTTCTCGCAGCCTATCCAAAGTAATTTGGATATCCTCTTGTCTTCTCTCTAACTGCCTAATTCGAATAGCAAGAAGCTCTTCTCTAGTCAAATTGTCCTCCCAAGGTAACACACTCCATGTCAGAACGTGTTCTTCAATCGACATGATAGGCTTCTGACCTGTGATGAGTTCCACCGGCATGTAACCTGTCACCGAGCTGTGCGTCGTTCTATCTGCCCATAACGCAAATGGTAAGAGTCGAGGCCACTCGCGCACCCTTCCGTTGCAAGCCTTCACCAAAGCCTTCACAATGGGTGGATGACCACGTTCACTCTTGGCATTCTCATCGGGGTTGTAAGCAGTTGTCAGTGACAACCTCACCCCACACCTTGCAAAGAATTCACGAGCCTCGTGTGCATCTAACTCTCCCCGATCTGCAGTGATCTTTCCCACACATCCATACCGACAAACAACCTCTTCCAAGAGAAATCTACATACCCCTTCAGTTGTCTTCGTCCGAAGCGCCCTACCCTCGACTTGATTTGAAAGATCCTCTCTAGCAAGTACCAAGTATCTCATCTGCCATAATCCAACCGGCATAATCACCAAGTCTACCACCCACTTGAAGTAGATCGCCAACGGATAAGTCGGATGTAATCCGTCACGATGTCGGATATTCGAATACATCTAACATGCCAAACAAGACTCCACAAAAGATACAACATCCCTATACATATTTTTCCACCAATACCTCTCTTTTATCTTGGTAAAAGTGACCCAAATTCCTCGATGTCCAGCCCAAAGACTCTCATGGAATGCCTTGAGCAACTTCTGCTGATCTTCCTTGTTGCAAATCACCCGTAGCGGTACCCCACCTTTCTGCTTCGGTCGCTTCCAAAGAAACCCATCCTGCAACATGAAGTTGTAGGCCTTCCTTCGAACTCTCTGAAACCTCTCATCCGTCCAACCTGTCTGCTTAACCATCGTACTAAGGTACCTCCCGATATCAAGTAAATCACCATCATACAACCCTTCAACAAACAACTCATCTTCCCTTCCTGTCTGTGCAATCGAATAGAACTCTGTACCCACGTCGTCAATGTCTTCTACCATCTCATCCTCCCCATCATACCGAGCTCGAGATAACATATCCGCCATCGGATTATCTTTCCCTGCGATATGTCTAAACTCCGGGTTCAACGACTTGATATATGCGATCCATCGTAACATCGCAATATCAAGAGTTGAACAATTCATGATCATTCCTAACAACGGCAAGCAATCAGTTTCAACCACCACTACTGCTCCAATCAAATACTCTTTCTCAGTTTTCATAGCTGAAACAATACCCCACAGTTCTCTCTTCACTTGCGGGTAAGCACGTTGTCGAGGACTTAACACCTTCACTCCGGACCTAACCGCAAACCTGTCTCCATCCTCATCATCCTGTCCGACTGCCCATCCAATTGCAACTGGACTTGTATCCACTGTAAGAATCACCGGCCTAGCACCCTTGTAATCAATCCTTCCTAGAACTGGAGGAGATGATAGTAAGGACTTCAGCTTCCTTACTGCATCAGTATGCTCTTGCTCCCATCTGAACTTATGACCCTTACGTAACAATCCATACAACGGATCCGCCACATGCGCATAATGAAGAATCCAAATGTGGTAGAATACACAAGCACCCAAAAATCGTCTTACTTCTGTCAGCGAGTTGCAAACCTCCTTTATCCTTCCAATCGCATCCACCTTGTTCGGATCTGGTTTCCGACCAAACGATCCACACAAATGACCAACGATCAAAACCTCTCTAACCCCAAATGTAGACTTTGCACCTGACAGCGTAAGATGAACTTCCTCAAGTCGAGATAAGATCTTCTCACAATCTGCGATGTGATCAATGACGTATCGCCGACACCCACTCTGATCTAATGCTTCATCCTTCTCATCTTCCACGCATCCTTTGATGGGGATGTCATCCAAGAACGGCATCGTCTTTTCGGGGATGAAGTCCCTTAGAACTCGATTCATCCCGTTCATCATGTGTGCTACCGAGTTGGTAGCTCCCTGTGGTAAGGTACACATCCTAACCAATCCCAAAGGCGTCCTCATTGTCGTGAAGCTTCTGCTCTCCTCCGCTAGTTGAAACTGATCATACCCCGAGTAAAGATCTCCCATTGAGTAAATCGCTCTTCCTGCAAACGCTTCTGCAAACTCGTCCACAATCGGTCCCACCCCAGCATTTCTGATTGTTACTGCGTTCACCGGCTGCATGTCTTGGATGAACCGCAGCGACCCATTCTTCTTTGGTACTGTAAACCATTTGCTTGAATATGGTGCAAACGACGGCTCCAAGATCTGCATCCGCATCTTCTCCTTCAGCAACTCCACTAGTTTGGGCAAGTGAGCCCGCAGTACTGGAATTGATCTCAGGTTCCATGGCACATGCGGTACCGTGAAGATAACCATCGAGGTAACAACGTACGGATCTACACATCCAATCTCAAGTGGCTCAAAAGCAAATGCTTTCCCATGTCTTGAAAGCATCTCCTTGAAGCACATCCTCTCTTCTGATAGAAGAGACCCATCAGATCCAATCTTGAGCTCTTCAAGAGTCTTCTCCGTGAACTTGTGTCCTATCATTGCAGGATCTCTCAAACTCTTCTCCTTTGAAGCTCGATCCATCTGTTGGTTGGTGTCTTCCGGCAAAGGACCAGCAACTGGCTTTACTTTCCTATCCACTGTCTTGTACCTTGTCTCAACTCGAACCTCCGGTGCACGGAATGATTCGATCACCGAATAGACCTCTCTTGAATGAATCTACACGACCTTATCCATATCCTCCCATCCAATAGACATGATCTCTCGCAAGGGATCTTCCAACCCATCCTCTTCATAAACACCAGAAATCCATTCATCCCCTTCTAGCTCACCCAACTCTTTCAACATCAACTCAACACCACGCAAATGTTTTTGTTCTTTTCTTCTCAGCTCTTCTATCTTCTTATAGACAGCAATCCCACACTCTGAAAATCCAATAAACCATGTACAAAAGGCACTATCTCCATCAAGCGAGAGTACCTTCTCTTGCGCACCACCACAATCCCGCTCTATAGTGGTACTCAACGAAAATCCTTAAACTCTTCACTCACCCTTGGAAGCGACTTCTCCCTCAAGCGATCTCGGTTGCGCTCTGTAACGACCTATGTTACACATAGGAAGTTTGTCTATTAGTAAGGTATTTAGTTATAACTAAGTGTTGAGAATGTTTATTTGCTGCCAAAGTACTTTAAGGAGGTATCAAGTTAGTCATGACTAGCTAAAAGTTAGTTATGGTTAAACTTAGCTGTACTTTTGGCAGAATTCAGATATTTGCTAAAGAGTGAGCACTACTATCTTGTCATCTTGTCTAAAAGGTAGAAAGGAGGTGGAAAGTATCCCTTATCTCCTTTTTGACTTGATATTAGTGGTTGGATTAAAGTTGTGGACTTTGTGGGCATTAAAAACAAGAAGAGATTTCACATGTTTCCTTTTTAGTGGGTCCTAGTGTAGAGGGGGGTGGAAATTCGAGATTCCTTGAGAATATTCCAGAATCCTTGTAGAAGTTGTTGACTTTGAAAGAATAAGCCCATGTGAAAAAGTAAAAAGCCCATGTGATCAATGCTTTTACCTTAAGTAATATCTTAGTAAAACTCGATAAAAGTAGTTACGGCTGAGTTACCGGAGGATACCAAAGTAAAAACCTAGAATGTATAAATAGAGGAGTAGAGAAGAGCTCCTCATCCTTGTTTTCACATTGTCGTAATGACAACTTGAGTAATATAGAGAGTGTGAGATATTTTTAGCATGTGAGAACTTGAGAGACGTCGTTAGAATGGAGGATTTTAGTTGATGTGTTTAAGGAGATTTTTAGTTGATAAGTTTGTGGGTGTATGAATGAGTGAACTCAGCATTTTCCCTTCAAGTTCATGGTGTGCTTCCATCAAAGCCATCAGAGGTGACCCCTGAGTGAGAGACAGGCCCGACATGTTGCAGATTCGTGGATGACGATCGTGGAGGTTGAGAGATCGGGGGGTAGTTGATCGATAGGACCGCGGAGGGTTTACATTTTTGGTTCCGTTGCCGGGACCTCACTTGAAGGGATCGTTGAACGCTGTTTAGAATTCAGTTCTATATTCGACAAAAGGAGATTATGAGAGAGCACATGGAGAGAACGTTGAGAGGAGAGAGAGCTAACGCGATGTTAGCAACGTTAGAACCTTTCGTGTATCCCGTAGTGATATATGACGCGTTCGAAGTCATTCTTTACATCTTGTTCACTTAGAAAGGGTTTGAGGAGAGTTGAAAGAGTGTGCAACAAGAGTTGTAGAGAAAAGAGGAGAGAAAAGTTATTAGAGGAGATAAATTTGTGAGTTTAGAAATTCTGCTCTCTGGAAAATTTGTACAGTCGCTGTCAACTTTTCTGTGAATTTTATTTTCCTGTGAAGCTTTCCAGTGTTTTAGATTGGCTGATAACCTATCTAAGACAAAAGAAATCATAGGAAAAGGTGGTCTAGAGAGGGAGCAATGAATTTTCAAAGTTGAGGGGGTCTATTCGTGAGAGTTGAGGAATTTTGTTATCTGGAAAAAAATTTACAGTCATTGTCAGATTTTCTGTGAATTTTATTTTCTTGAGAAACTTTACAGTGTTTTAGAGTGGCTGATAAGCTATCCAAGACAAAAGAAATCATGAGAAGATGAGGTCTGAAGAGGGAGAAAGAATTTTTCAAAGTGGAGGGGGTTGACAACCATGATGGAAGTGAAAATATACAAGTTTCAGTTCTCTGAAAATTTGTACAGTCATCACCATCTCTTCTGATTAGGGAAGTTTCTGTTAAAACTTCATGATTTAGTAGCTTGGAGGTTGAGCTACTGGAGACCACAAAAATCTTGGAGAGATCTCTTACCAACTAAGAGATATACGTTTCGGCATACAAGGAGGTCTCGTAGATACTTCATGGGGAATCCAGTTCGAATGACGAGGTGGAAGAAGAGACGTTTAGGAGTTCGAACAGAGACGGAGAAGCCCAAGTTAAGTATAGATGAGTTACAAACACGCATCTATAGCACTTGGGGTGCCCTCTTTTATCCTATACGAAGAAGCTTCCACGACCATTGGCACAGATTTGAAGAAAGCCGAGTTTAAAGCATCATTCACTGTGGAGGCCACGAATGCTCCTGGTGAAATAGAGTTGGATCCTTACAAGAGTGAGTTCAAGATGTCTGTTGTGATTAGTACAAACGATGGTGAGGAGGATCATATCTTCGATAGTTAATTTAGATTTTATTTCGTGTATAGCATGTATAATACATGATTTCTAATATAAAGCTCGGAAGAGTTAAGAAAGTGATGTAGAATTATTTTCCTCTATGATATTTTGTCCACTTAATGGTTGAGAAGGTGCAACATGAGTGGAAATTTAAAAGATTGGAAAGTTAGACTTAGAAACCTTCCTCAAGGTTTAGATGTCATAATAAGTGTCGGAGAAAGTTCGAGAGAGATTATCGTCGAGTTTGAAAACTCTAGTACTAAACCTCAAGTAGAATCTCCGAGGAGAAGAGTAGAAACCGACTTGTGGTGTTATTTCTGTAGAGGGTTGGGACATAAAGTAGTGAATTGTCCAACTAGAATCAGAACCGAGAGAGCTAAAGGGAAGCGAGAGTTTACTGATTTAAGTCTTCGAGTGGGTCCATCGTCACCAGCGCCAATTCATCTTCTAGGAGAAGATCCTTGTCCAAGTTGTGGAGTGGATGATCTATCAAGAGGACACAAGTGCGTCGATGTGGCCGCCCTACTTACGTCAGTAGTCGAGAAGTTGGATGAGACTCAAAGAGCTGAGACGGAGAAGTTGTCGACTTCAAAAGAGGACTCGGCTGAGTTGTGATGGAGATCGTCATTCGGATGGTGGAGAAGGCGATGATGCGACTCAGACTTATGATTACCTTGGGAGAAGAGATTGCACAAGAGGTGTTGTTACAACCATTTCTTTTCATTTTACCTATGGTAGATTATTCGCGAATGGAATTGGTGATGTTTGTACTCTTTTAGCGAGTAGTTATTGCACAAAAATTAGAAGGGTAGAAAGAATAATTACAAGATGGGGAAGTTATCAATATTTCATGGGAAGGACAATGAAGATGTAGAACCATTTGTACGAGATTTCAAAAGGGGTTGCATCGGAAACAACGTGAGAAGGAAGGAAGAATGGGTGTTGTTACTGCCGGAGTTTTTAGAAGATTTTGCTCTTACGTGGTATGAAGACCGAGTGAAGAGCCAGACACTGGTGCAGTTGAGGACACATGGGAGACGTTGAGTAATGCACTCATCGAAGAATTTCTTCCAGAAGAGAGTTATGAGAAGCTCATGGTGGAGCTTACTCATTTGAAGCAACGGGACGACGAGAAAGTTCGGCAATATGTCGAAAGGGTGGATAAGTTGGAGCAACGGTTTCGGAACAGTGGAGACAATGTGGAATTAACGATGGCGGGGATTGGAGCAGTGTTGACCAAGAACTTGGTGGGACGGTTGAGGCCTTCAATTCGAACCCAAATGAGGTACGAGAAGCCAGCAACCAAAGCGGAGGCCATCAAGATAGCGACAAATATGGAAGAGAGTTTGGATGAAGGAGATATCATCCAACCTCATCATGCTGCTCTGGTGTCAACTCCGACTCCTGGTGTAGTCATAACGATCGCACCTGCACCATCACAATTGGTGATTGCTTCAACGTCAGCTCCTACTCCAACGGTGGTGCCAAGACCGTTTGTCCCAACAACGATTTCTACTGCCACCTCTGATTTTCATGCCGAGCTGAAGAGCATCACCGATACTCTTGCGGATCTCAAGATAAATGTGGTGCAGTTACGAGAATGGAGGAACAAAGGTGGAGTAGGAGGTCAAAGAGGTTACGACAACAATCCCAACCGAGGAAATCAAGATAACTTTGGAGGTAACCAAGATAACTTTGGAGGAATCACTTGTTGGACGTGTGGAGGTTCTCATTTCCAGCGAAATTATCCTAACAACGGAGCGAGAGGTACCGAAGCTATCAGAATGAATGTGGGTGGAGGAAATCCATCACAAGGACGAGACAAGGGGGTGGCTACTATCGATGTCGTGCGAGATCTCATCTACGAGAAAGGAGAGAGTTCGAACTCTTCTCATGCAGCGGTGGAGCTTTTAGCTCAAGAAAGGAAAAAAACTCGATTTTTTGATGAACCGATTTTCATGGAGGAGTCAGCAAGTAGAAGTACTCGTTCGAGTAATGTTTCGAGTACACCAAGGGAGCCAAGAAGGAAGCTGGGGATGGCAGATTTCACCATTTCATCTTCCCAAGCGGGATATGATGTGGTTGAAGATGTGGGTGCTTAGAAAGCCACCATCACTGTTGGACAACTGATCGCACTTAATCCCAACTTACGAAGGGAACTCAGAGGAGGACTGAGTTCTAAGAGAAGCAAGAAGAAGAAACCCAAGAGCAAGACATCAAAGTCTGTGGGAGTTGGTGTGGTGGATGTGCATGCTTCAGAGATATGCACTAAGGCTTCAAAGATTGAAGTCCGGTTGAATGGTCACTACGTCTCTGACGTATTGGTGGATGGAGGGTCGGCTGTAAACGTCATATCGGAGAGGTTGATGAAGAAGTTGGGGATGGAACCAACTCGTCCGGCTAGCATTGTCGTGGGGATGGCTAACAAGCAACGGGTAAGACCTCTTGGCGTGTTAGAGAAGGTGGTCGTGTCTATGATGGGAGTTCAAACATTGATGTCCTTTCAAGTGTTAAAAGACTCTAGTTATGATTTGCTCCTAGGTAGGCCTTGGTTGAGAGCTGTGCGCACCACGGATAGGTGGCACAAGAGATACTTACGGATTGGACCTAGAGATCATAGAGTGATAGTTCCTCTCTCGGGTGTTGGAGTTGTGACTTCTGACTCTGATAGACCCACTAGTGACTACTGGGAATCTGATACGGAGGATGATCAGAGTGTCTCAGAAGTAGATACTGAGGATTCTTACGACCAAGAATCCTCGTCTGAGGATGAAGGATTTGGTCGAGATGAATCAGTACATCAGCTTAGTGCTATTGACTTGTTGCCTCGACCAGCAGTGGAGAAAGATCCTGACAAAGAAGAGTTGAGTGAGGCAGAGATTGTGAGAAGACTCTCTACCCTGAAGTTTGGTATCAATGTCACTCAAGAGGAGAAAAGTAGATTCCTAGATATATTTCGAAAATATATCCATGTGTTTGCTTTCAGCTACAAGGATTTGAAGGAGATGACCCTCGAGACTCATCGAATCGAATTGGAGGAGAACGCAAGACCAGTTCGACAGAAGCAGAGAAGGGTCAATCCTACAACAGCGATGATGATCAAGGAGGAGATAGACAAGTTGAGGGAGGCGGGTTTCATCTACGAGGTGGAGAACTCAGAATGGGTTTCACCCATTGTGATTGTCAAGAAGAAGAATGGTAAGCTGCGAGTGTGCATAGACTATAAGAAGCTGAATGCAGTTACCAAGAAGGATTATTATCCTCTATCATTTATAGATGAGATTTTGGAGGAAGTTGCTGGTCATGAGTGGTACAGCTTTGGTGATGGTTATAGTGGATACAACCAGATCAAGATAGCACAGGAGTACCAGCAGTTGACTACTTTCACTACTCCTTGGGGAACATTTGCATTTCGAGTGATGCCATTCGGACTGTGTAATGCTCCGGCCACGTTTCAGAGGTTCATGAACAAAATGTTCGAACCATTCATAAGAAAGTTTGTTCGTGATTTCATTGATGATTTCTGTGTGTACGGAAGAAAGGAGGACCACTTTGATCATGTGATCAAAGTTCTGCAGCGGTTGGAGCAAGCTAACGCTTTTCTGAATCCAGAGAAATGCATCTTTGGCTGCGAAGAAGATCTGCTGTTAGGACACATCATTTCCAAGAAAGGGATTGCGGTAGATCCTGAGAAGGTGAAGAAGATTGTGGATCTTCCATTTTCAATCAACTTGACAAAGTTGAGACAGTTTCTTGGGATGGTTGGATATTATCGTAGGTTTGTCTTTTCCTTCTCAAACAAAGCAATAGCTTTGACTATGTACATGAAGAAGGGAGTTGAGTTTGACTTGATAGTGCATGATCAGAAGGCAAAGGAAGCATTTGAGGAGCTGAAAAAGGCATTGGTGACAGCTCCTATACTTGCTAAACCTGAGTGGAGTAAAGCATTTATTCTGTATACGGATGTCTCTAATGTAGCTATCGGGTGTACATTAAGTCAGTTAGATGAAGATGGGCATGGTCATCCTATAGCTTATGCTAGTAGGCAGATGGTGCCAGCGGAGAAGAATTACTCCGTGACTGAACGAGAAGGATTAGCGGTGATCTTTGGATTGAAGAAGTTCCGACATTACTTGCTAGGAGGGAAATTTTCCATAGTCACAGATCACAAGACTTTAAAGTATATCTTTAATAAGCCTAATGCCGAAGGTCGTATTGCTCGTTGGAAGATCCTTCTAACAGAATACGATTACGTGATTGAAGATAGACCAGGGAAAAAGCATGCGGTGCTGATCTTTTGTCGAGGGCTTATGATGATGAGGGAGAAGAACCGTTTGATGATTCATTTCCAGACGAGCATCTGATGACTATCACAAGCATTGAGGAGATACCGGACGAGTACAAGGAAATCTGGAGTTTCCTTGCAGATGGCTCTTTTCCAGAAGGTATGCATACCCGAGAACGTAACGCGTTGATCAAGAGATGCAAACCTTACACCATGGTGGAGGGAATTCTATTTCATCAAGGAGCAGATGGGTTACTAAGGAGAGCAGTTGGTCAGAAGGAGGCGTTCAAGCTGATGCACGAGTTTCACGATGGCACTGTTTGCGGAGGTCACTTTGGTGGTAAGATAACAGCTTTCAAGATTTTGGATGCGGGTTATCACTGGAGAGGGATTTTCAAGGAGTGTTTAGACTATTGCAAAACTTGCGACGTATGTCAAGCATTTGCTCTGAAGTCTACTAAAACACCTCCGTTAAGATCAATTTCAATATTAGGACCATTTGAGAAGTGAGGTATTGACTTTGTAGGTCCTCTTAATAAGACACCTCGAGGCAATAGATACATTGTAGTCGTTACTGACTATTGTATCAAGTGGGTAGAGGCTAGACCTTTGAGAGAGACTAATGAAACAGAAGTCGGTAGATTCCTATGGGAGAGGATCATCACCAGATTTGGATGTCCGTTAGAGTTGGTCTCAGATAGAGGAGGAGAGTTTGTAGGGAGCATGACTACTGCTATGCTACAACACTTTTCTATCAAGCCACGAGTAACGACCTCATACAAACCAAATGCTAATGGTCTTGCGGAGAAGACCAATCTTACACTTTGTATGATGCTCGCCAAAGATGCTGGTGTTGAGACTGCGAAACATACTTGGGATAAGAGGCTACATGCCATCTTATGGGAGTATCGAACGACAACAAAGACTTCTACTGGGTACTCTCCATTTCGACTGGTTTATGGAGTGGAGTCCAAGTTGCCGATCCAATTCGAATTGGATACTTTTCAAACTATTCAACGAAAGTTGAAGAGGTCGAGAGGAGAAGACGTGGTCAGATCAAGAAGGGAGCAACTCATGGAGTTGGAAGAGACCCGAGCGGTAGCAATGATCCGGATGGAACGAGCTCAGGCGTATCAAAAGAAGAGTTACGACAAACGGTTGGACAAGAGGGAGGTAAAACCTTTTCAAGTCGGAGATTGGGTAATGTTGTATGATGCTATCAGATTCAAGAGGGCTAGGAAGAAGTTTCTTCCTAGATATTTTGGTCCTTTTGTTGTAGATAAGGTGTGGAGCAACTTCACGTATGACCTTCAGGAGTTGGGAGGAAGGAGATTCGATCGGGTCAACCATGACAAGTTGAAGTTGTTTCATCGACGAAAGTTCTCTCTTCACTCCGAGGACGGAGCGAAAATTTAGTCCGGGGGTAAAATGTAACGACCTATGTTACACATAGAAAGTTTGTCTATTAGTAAGGTATTTAGTTATAACTAAGTGTTGAGAATGTTTATTTGCTGCCAAAGTACTTTAAGGAGGTATCAAGTTAGTCATGACTAGCTAAAAGTTAGTTATGGTTAAACTTAGCTGTACTTTTGGCAGAATTCAGATATTTGCTAAAGAGTGAGCACTACTATCTTGTCATCTTGTCTAAAAGATAGAAAGGAGGTGGAAAGTATCCCTTATCTCCTTTTTGACTTGATATTAGTGGTTGGATTAAAGTTGTGGACTTTGTGGGCATTAAAAACAAGAAGAGATTTCACATGTTTCCTTTTTAGTGGGTCCTAGTGTAGAGGGGGGTGGAAATTTGAGATTCCTTGAGAATATTTCAAAATCCTTCTAGAAGTTGTTGACTTTGAAGGAATAAGCCCATGTGAAAAGGTAAAAAGCCCATGTGATCAATGCTTTTACCTTAAGTAATATCTTAGTAAAACCCGGTAAAAGTAGTTACGGCTGAGTTACCGGAGGATACCAAAGTAAAAACCTAGAATGTATAAATAGAGGAGTAGAGAAGAGCTCCTCATCCTTGTTTTCACATTGTCGTAATGACAACTTGAGTAATATAGAGAGTGTGGGATATTTTTAGCATGTGAGAACTTGGAGACGTCGTTAGAATGGAGGATTTTAGTTGATGTGTTTAAGGAGAGAGATCGGGGGGGTAGTTGATCGATAGGACCGCGGAGGGTTTATAGCTCGTGGTTGGACGGTACAGTCAGGAACTGTACCGCTCTCTTCCCATCTTGACTTCGGATCCTAGCATTACGCAGATCCGTCGTCCAATACCTTTGTCTCCATCCGAGTTGCTATGATGAAAGGTTGGCCCAGAATGAGTGGGTATGATGTTGCTTCCTGAACAAAGAAGTTTTGCTCGATAACAACATCACCTACGCGCACTCTGATGTCTGGACAAGCTCCATACAAGTCTCCTCTCGTGTTGTTGGCTGCTCTTATGACCCATCCATGCTCTGTGTCGATCGGCCACTTCTTCCTCTTGTATAGCTCCTTCGACATGATGTTGATTTCTGATCCATGATCGATAAGAGCAACCACCGGCTCATCCAAGTCCTCGATCCTCACCAACGTCTCCGTCGTAGCTCGAGCCCAGTGGCTGTGGCTGTAATGACTTGAGTTCCGCTTCCCATCCTCCTCTTCATCTTCAAAATGCACCCTGCGTCTTCGATCTCTTTCTTCCTCTGGAGAATAGACACTGCATCTTGCAAGCTCTCTCTCCTCATCCATAGACATCCTGGTATCCAATGCATGCGATAAACTAGTCTCACCCGTAATCTGTCGTCTCCGTTTGATGACATCGATGATGACATCATGAAACTCACGCTTGGCGATGCCTAACACTTCTCTCAAAGTAAACTCCACCTTCGCATTTAGAATGCGATCTTCCAAGACTCCCTTCAAGTCTGTTGACGCCTCGATATCCGACTATAGCTTGTATGCAGCCGGCTTACCCTTCTCCTTCTGAGATTTTTCCTTCGATGGAGAAGGAGCATCGTCCATCGGTAGGTCTTGAGCTCCTGCATCCCGAACCTCTTGGCGAATCTTCTCTCCTCGAGTCTGTCTTTTTGAAGAAGTCCCTTCTCCTGAATCCTCTAAATCTCGCCTTCTTTTCTCTTCCAACAGCGCTTCGTGTTGGTTCTTGGCGATGTAAGCATGCACCGTTAGAGCTTCTATCGGATCCTCCCATCCAGTATCCCTTTTGATCGTAGCAGCTGTCATCTGCAACGTCTCACGTGCCATCTTCCCTTTCTGTTTCATGGAGATGGCAGATGACCACAACTCACTTGGCTCAACTTGCTTGTTGAAACTCCTCTCAGCTTGATCCTCAACCCTTGTGCCATAAGTTTCAGCTTCCACGATTGTGACTGCTTGCGCTGATAGGTGGTCCTCAACCAACTTCTTCATCCCTCCTCTACCAAAGTTGGTCGGAAGAAGTGCACCAGTATCCCTCAACGCTACCTTCCCATCCTTCCAGAAGATCACTCCTTGCTGCAGAATATCTGTGAACTCCTTGCAATCTCTGCGCGGATGATCAGTACCATCGCACCAGATACACCGCGGGATCCAGCCTTGCTTCTCAACCGGTCTTACTCCGCTTGTAGATCCCTTCTCTTCCAATTTGGTGAGCTTGATCTGCAGATCTCGCATTCCACGCAATATCTCCTCAAGGTTTGAGTCATCCTTCTTCGGAGATACCATGGGTGCCTGAACAACTGGAACAACAGGAACAGCTGGAGCAACTGGTACTACTTGTCTAGCAACAGGAACTGGTCGGACTACAGGAACAGGTGTTACAGCTGTAGGTGTTGGCGCCAGTCTCCTAATAGGAACTTTCTCTCGTCTCCGCTCCCTCTTGGTAAGCAGACCAACAGCTTCTTCAACCTTCTTCCAGCTGCTGGTCAATCCATCGTCCTCCTCCCGGTCTTCCAGAAGTACCTCTAGCTTCTCTTGCAACTTCTCATCTGCAGCCCGAAGAAATAGCTCTGTCTTGTTGGACTGCAACGTCAACTTCTCCATCCTGGTCAGCCGTGAAAACTGCTTCTCAAACTCTCTGAGCAACTCAGTAGCTTGTAAACCCTTCCTTGGTTGCTCAACCCACTCCAAGAATGACTTCTTGGTGACTCGATCAGAGTCCTCCAAGAAGTACTCATCCATCAAAGCACGAGCAAACGTCTCCCAGTCCTTGTTAAAATGCTTCGTTAGCATTTTAACATGATCTCTAATCTCTGGAGCTGCTGCTAACTCAAACGTCTCAATCATCTCATCTTCTGAGACCCGGTTCAACTCCATCTCCTTCACATAATGCCTCAAATATCTTGAGACATCTCTCCCATCAAACTGGTCAATCCTACTGACCACCGCTTGTAGCGCCTTTGTTGCCAAAGCTTCCTTCCGCTCATCAGACTGTTGCTGTCGTAAGAACATAGTGAAGGCTTAGAACATCGATGCAGTCGCTGGATCCAACTGCACCCTTGGTAACCCACTTGAACCACTAGTTCCATCTCCATCACCTTTCCCATCCCCACTCATGACTGCCAATCTCTTCTTCAAAGTTCACACACAGAAGAATCTCCACCCCAGACCTTCACGTCGAGTTCACCACCGTATCGTGTCGGATATTGCGTGAAGGATGTCCAGGAAAACGCGAGGTTCTTGGCTGTGGAGATGTTGTGTGCCAAACAGAGACAAGACAGAGACGAACAACCACGAAAACGAACGCGCAATATATACCACTCCAAATGTATGTACACTGCAGTTTCTTTCTCCTAACAACACAAAACTGAGGAACAGACCAGAGCAGTCTGTAACCTACTTCAGAAGCCCTAAAACAAACCCCTGAATCGCAACCCTAGCCTGAAATCGCCAAAGCGAAGCTCAAAGCAAGAGAAACTTCTCTTTGCTAACAACCAGAGCCACAACAGTATCACGCGATCCAAACTCAAGTCCAAACCACATCCACACACTAGCTCTTGGCTAAAGCTAGCTACCACAAGCCATACACAACCAACTAAGTCCTTAACGAACTCAAAAGGACGAAACCTGTAGCGAAGGAACCGAAAAAGACCTATCAAGGAACTTTCTCCTTTCGCCAAAAGATCTTCAAATGTTGATAGGGTCTCCTTCCCTGACTTTGTTGGCTCAAGAAACCTTCAGATCCGACTCCCGATAGTCGAGATATCGCCAATTTTCGATCGCAGGTGACCGAACTTTCAAAAACTCCTCCCTGCGGCTTAAAACCACTCACACCGCACAAACGGATCGTCTAAACTGATATCCGTCTTCGCTGCTAGGTAGATCTGGCTACCCTGAACCCAACAAGACTCCAAACAAGCCGTTTATAGTTCCCCTTGCAAAACCACTCGAGAAATTTGGTCGTAGGTTGCAAAAAACTGACGTAAATCGGCTCCCTGCGGCTCAAATTTGCTCACCACACCCAAACCAACAATCCAATTCACTTACAGTCTTCTCTTTTGCGTACATGAGGACTCCCTGATCGCGCAAGCACCAAGAACGAAGAACTTGGCTCACCGATCGCGGAGAACAATCTAATCTCAGGTCGCAGGCAATGAAAACTTGACGCAAGCGCTTCCCTGCGAGCCAATTTCTCTCACAACTCCCAAACCGCCCGATGAAACTTTGTATCGTCTTCAATTTCCTGAAGAACTCGTTGTTCTGATCCCGATGGATCCAAGGACAGCAAGTTTGGACTCCGGAACGGCCCGAACGGTCCAACTCTCCTTCACAGGTAACTGAAAATCCCAAATCTGCTTCCTGCGTCTCAATTTCTCCCAGAACACAACCCTCGATCCGTCTCTTCCAGAACCGTCTTAACCTGTGCGTAGCCTGCACAGATCTGAACCCGATGACACGTTGCGCGCGTGTATTGGACTTCCCAATTCTCCAAAACATCCACCGACAGGTCGCAGAAACAAGCAAGCCCCTTAAGCAGCCCCCTTGCAACAGTCTTTACGTACGAAGTTCAACCCTCAATAATAAGAAGCAGGCCCCTTGCGTCTTTGATATAACGCCTGAATCCTTAAATACCCAGTCAGCAAGTAACTAGGGGCCTAGCTTGATTTTACCTTTTTTCGAATCGCATAACTTCTTCTCTGGATGTCCAAACGAAATGAACAAGATGCCCATGGAAAGCTGACAACGAGCTCTATCCATCTATGCGATAAAAGTAAAGATCCGAAGTTGCGCCAAAAGCTCGTAAGCTGGGGTCTAGCTTGTTTTCTCCATCTTTCGAGTCTTGTAACTTCTTCACTATGCGTCCAAACGAAGTACACAAAGTGCCTATGGAATGCTGACAAGGAGCTCTATCCACTGGTGCGATAAAAACGAAGATCCAAAGTGGTGCCAAAAACCCGTAAGCTGGGGCCTAACTTATTTTCTCCATCTTTCAAGTCTTGTAACTTCTCCACTAGGCGCCCAAACGAAGTAGACAAGATGCCTATGGAAAGCTGACAAGGAGCTCTACCCATCTATGCGATGAAAATGGAGATCTGAGATTGTGCCAAAATCCGTAAGCTGGGGCCTAGCTTGTCTTCTCATGAGCGTCTTTGGAGCGACAAGGATCGAAGTTTGAATTTCAAGGAGCTGGTCCACGACACGACAACGGTCGAGGTGGAGTTAACTGTTTGGAGGGCGGGTCGAGAGCACGGTCCACGCGATCTAGAGCAGGGTCCATGGCGAATTGTGATTTTTTTAGTGGCTGCATCGTGTCTGTATCATTTCGAGGACTGATCGATGTTATGTATAGGAGTGACGAACTCTATGATTTGACGAGGCTGGAGTGGTGTTCTCTTTCATTGATCGGTTTCGTGAATTGATGGAGTGTCATGTTGTGATCGGCACAAGCAACGGTTTGCTGTCGCGAGCGTCGACTGATTTCCACAGTCGATGTGTCGAGACGGTTGCGACGTCGCAGTTCTTTTTTTCTGCGTGTGACTCGTGTTGCTTTCGTCTTTTTTTTGTTTTGCAGACTTGTGCTCTGTCATGCTTCCAAGCATGGCTTCGGTACAGGCGATCATACGGGATGGCTGTTCTACACGTCCAGGTCTGAGGTACGAGTACACCGATGTTTTGTTCTGTTTTTATGTAGGGATGGGTGCTGCCGACGATGAGCAGAATGTCTGTTGTGTGGAGGCGTTGTCATGTCCTCCGATAGCAGGAGCAGTGTGCAGACCCGCTGCTCTAGATCCATACATTTCCACTTGTTCATCCGTTCTTGGCAGTTTCGATGTTCTGCACTTAGCTATAGATGCACCATGGTTTTCTTTTCTTACTTCAACGGCCGATGATTAGTTTCGATGAGTCTCTACTGCAGCTTACTAGATCCTATAGTTATCTTGAACTTGATAATTCACAGGAGCTTCAACCGTTTTTATTCAAGTTTGACTACGTGATGATAGCAAAGACTTGCTATCCCTGTCATGTACATGACCCTCCACTCCAAACATTGGCCGGTCTTTATCGGTTCTTTGCATACTCTTCGGATAAGTTCTGCTTATATCTCCAGGACAGGAGGTTCCGTATGTTTTCTTATCCAGCTTATTTCATCCAAGACGATGGTTTTTTAAAGCCTACTATCCAGTGCTTGTATCGTAACAATGGTCTATCTTGTATCTGCGAAAGTTTGCGTCGAAAACAGAATCGTTACATGTGTCGTCATTTTTCTCACTTCGAAGAGCAAGATGTCATTCGGAGACAGGCAAGAGCCAAGAGGTCGTTGATTGAAGCTTTTATTATTGTCTGTAGGACAGGAGCAGATTTAGTCGTGGAATTGTTCCTGCTCCTGTCGGATTTCCTGCATGCTAAGTGTTTATCTGGCTTATTCTCAGTAGAGAGGGGTACTCTTTTGCACCTCTATTTCCAAGGTGTTGTTTGCCTGTATGCGAAGTCTGCTGCAGACATCAAGAAACATGTAGTGGAGACTTTGGGTTGGGAGAAAAATAGACCGCTTGGTGGAGAAGTTTGCGTGAAAGTTCTTTTTCTAACAAGGGTCTGCATACCTTTGTTGGCATGATCAACTATTGTTTGAAAGATGACAGTGAATCGCATCACACCGCAACGAGCAAGAACATCTCTAAGGTCATGATGAATGATTGGCGGCGGAAACTGCTAACTTTACTGGGCGCTACAGATACGAAAAACAAGGTCAAGCTTGGGTATATGACATTCTTCCGAGGGAGTTACAGTTCAATCAGTATAAATCTTCACAACCCCTTTCTAACACACTTGCTCGCTGTCTGCGTAGTATGCTTGTGTATGAGAAATACAGTGCTTCCCTCAGGTGGTTGATGCAGGCGGGCATTCGAAAGCGTCGATCTGATGCTCTCTGGACTTTCTTTATAAGACCGCACAACATAACGTCAGAGAACATCGAGAACATATTTTTTTAGAGACACCAGACGCTGTCTGTCACCATTGGTACTTCACTGAAGACAGTCCGGTGGCAGCAAAAGAACTTCGTACACCTCCGCGAGAACCAACTGAAGGCGCTGGATCTCTTGTCAACATTGACGAGTTACCTGATTTTGTTCCTTTGACGGATGCTTTCTTGAGGAGCACGGGTTCGGACCGTGCTTTTCCGATAGAAGTTTGACTCGCTCTTCTTGATACAGGTTCCTGTACTGTACAGTACATAATAACAGTTTTCTCAGCATGCATCGATAGAATTTTGACGTGCAGCAATGGACTTTCTCTAGCATACAGACTTTGCTGTTCACAGAGTGTAGTAACAGGTCTCTGGCGTGCAGTACTACAGTAATAGAGTTTCTCTACGGAACAGAGTTTTTGGCGTTCTTTGTAGAGTGTTGACTGTTATTTCATATTATGATAAAATAAAGCTCACAGGGGCACCGACGTCTTTTTTTCTTGAAAGCATGACTGCAGAAACGAAGACGGAATGAGAGAACACCATTTTTTTAAACAAGCATCTCCAAGAAGAACAGGAGAAAAAAAAACCAGGAAGGAACCCGAGGCGAACGATAGCATTGGATGCAGAAAGTAAATGAAACCAAAAGAACTTAAATACTCCAGACAAACGAGGCAAGAACTGCCGTTGACTCACTATGCGGCTATATACTTGACTAAACTCTAACATTATGCACAACCTCCAAAAGCTCACTGAAGCTGCACATGAAAGAGTAGTAGATATCCGAAATGTCTCCATCTCAATTCCTGGACCCTGTCTACTTTCGGCCACAAAAATATCTGCCGTGAGAGATGATGATGCATAATGAGGAGCTTTCTCAGGACAGCGACAGCCAAATTTGCTTTCATCCAAATTTCCAGACTGGGATAAGCAGCTCCAACAAACGGAGTAGGCAATGAGGTGTCACCATGCTCAGATCAAAGCCTACTGTGTTATCAGTATAGCACAGCTCGTAGTGAGGTGCTGCCACCCCACGATACGCACCCATTGGATGAACTTCAGCGGCTCTAGCATACGTCAGTTGGCATGGACAGCGAGATTAGCTTACCATACCTTATTCGATCCGAGAAACACCAAGAGACAAAATCAACCTACTACTGTACTCCGCACTTAATTAGTTAACCATCTCACGTCCATGTCCGACAGTAAAAAGGGATTCGATCCGATCATTCAGGCTTGGCTTAATCTGAACCTGAGCTAAAAGTTGTACCCAGCCGATACACTTTCTGCCTCTTTCTTCTCTGGCTGGAAACTCCTCAAAAGTTTTCCTTCAACCAAGTGTTGTCAAAACTGCTGGAGTGCTCGTGCTGGAGCATCTAGATTCCGTTGCGCATGACCGGAGGGAGTGACGATAAACCTGACGTACTTGGATCTGCACGAAGCTTCAGTAGGTTAGTCTGAAGCTATTCCTTGAGATCGGTTGGAAATATTGAAGTTGATATACTGAACTTGCTTTGACAAGTTTTCATGTACGCCTAGAGAAAGGGCAAGTTTTGGCTGCTTGCATGCCTTGGAAAGCAGATATATGGATAGGGAGGTTGAGGGATCATCAGTTGTTTCCATCAGTATGCGGGAGCTTCGAGGGGGCACGCCAGCTAGCTTCACAGTACTGTGAGAGTACATAAACTCCGTTGGTCAGAGGGAATTTGTTAGTTGTTTGAGCGTCTGGCTGCCTTTTCTGCTGCTTGCTCTTTCGCCTTGTACTCCACTGCAAATGCTTGGTCCACCTGATTTTTCGTTTCCACCGCAGTCTTCAAGGTGGGGCATTCTTCCCTGGTATAGGGAAGAATCTGGTTGAAAATGATTTGGTTTATGATATGGTATTGGGTTCGATGAGTTCTACACTTTACGACGTTCGTTGACAGGTGTCTGTCCGCTGAAAACCTGCCCGGACTGAACTGCTTTTGTAGAGCCCCAAGAACCAGACGAAGTAAAGAACGACTCGTCTTCAAGTTCGTCTAGTCTGCTTTAGAAACTGTTGCTCATGACAAGACTATGATTCAGAACTGACTTAGCTTTTAAGGCTTTTCTGGATGCTTGGGAGTAACGATTTCGGCGCGTAAGTCGGCTTAGCACAGGAGGTGTCAACGTTGGGCTGTCCACTTGACTGAGATCCTGACGTGTATCAAGAACTTCTTGCAATTGATGTTGTTCGAAGGTTGGCGGGTTTATTTCGACAGATTGCACTGTACAGTACATGCTCGAATACTAGGATTGGAGGTTCGCCCATGTATTGACGCCCTTCACCTCCACGTTTTCGAGAGTGTCCCGCCTCAGTCTACTCCAATTGGAAATCATCATAATCTCTATTGCGCCATACCGTTGAGGATCGAGAGTTTGGGAAAGAGTCAAAGTTCCAGGCTGTGGGGCATGTGGCCATCGCTCAGGTCGTCAATCACACCGAGCCACGAATAGAATCGTCGCGCTGCTTGCCGCTGCCAAGTACTCAAACATCATGAGGACGCGGGAAGATTTGCCTTGCAAATGATGGAAGGAATATTGAGGTGTGATCTTCTCTGCAGGTGAGGTAATTTGACTTCTCATATATTGACTCTTGGAATTTAACCAAAAGTTGACTAACCCTTTCGAGTTAATTATGTCTGACGACTGTACAGGCGATCGAAAGACCAGGTAACCAACAGTCGATCATCAAGGTTCAAGACAGAAGAACTCAAGGCTGGTTTATGATTTTGATAGATAAGAGAATGGTCCTTCTTAGTGGTGAGTAAATCAGACAACAGACAACAGACAATAGACTGCTATAGCTGTTTGGAAGAAAATTTGGACGTTGCGAGAATCACTGTCTTCTGGATTCTGCGATAACATACAAACATCATGAAACCATGTTTGCACATACCGTAAAATGTGAACTAACTCCTTCTCCACTCATCACTATGGGAAGACGAATTCGAACTTCACTCCGGAAAGTGATGCAACAGAAAACCAGCAGGACTCTGCAGTCCAAATTCCGAGGATGTCAACTTTTCGCCACGGTAAGAACGTGATCTCCTACGAGAATTGAACCTGCAGGTCCCCCCTAAGTGCCCTTTGTACCGACATCCCTTCAAGTTGTGGAAATCAAATGAATGTGATCTCAGTGAAGAGATGCAAACAGAATTGACAATGCTCGTCCTTCATGAGGATAGCTACATACCTATATCAATTTCCTTTCAACATTGCAGCACTGGTAGAAACAAACTTTCTAGTAGAACAACTGAAGGCAGATTTGTCAGTGCGTATTGAAGTCAACTATCAGTTCCGTTGTCAGTATATGGTTGATTAGAAAATCTACCGTCTGCTCATTCCTGCTCCTGTCCCCTGTCAGAGGAGGACTCTGCACTTAGAGGCCAAGGGCTTCAAGATCCTGTCAAGTAAGTACGTGAGGTTGTAGCTAGGTTGACCAGATGTTTAGTTTAGATAACCTTCCGAGCTGCACAGTTTGGATCTCTTGACATGAAACCTCCCACTGAATTAAAAAAGCTACGTCCGAGCCGGTTCGATCTCCTCCACCTGAAATCAGGGATAGTATCTACACGAAATATGCTCTGAATAGATGGATTCTGAAGAGAAGTGCTTAGGAGATGACGGGAAATCGTTAGATACGAAGTTTTACTACTGGGTGATGAAGCGCCAAGTCGAAATAGTCAAAAGTTTCCTTGTTCGCTCCTCTAAGGAGCTTAGGGATGAGCTAGCGTGAGACCAGACGGAAGACTTCTGTCTCATCAAATTCTGGAAGATGAGATTTTGCCTTCTTCCGCTGGAACTCCACACTCGTACTCGCCAACTTAGACTAGCGTATGAAGCTTAATGCGTTCATTGAAGCTTTTCGTTACCTCTTAACTTCACGCATATGGTCCGTTAGAATGGAGTTTCGTCTGTTACAACTCACAGCTCCAAGCTGTTCCTACTTTGTTATTAGGAATTGATACAAACCCAAGTTCAACTTGTTCAGAGTTTAGACTGCAAAAGATCAGAACTTCCTTCTTCTCGCATTTGACATTCACATTCACGGGGAAGAAAGACAGAAGGGTTACGAGGAAACAGAGGCAAAACTTTGTAACTTTGGCACATACAGACATCGAAAGAAGTAGATCAATAACTTATATATCTACCGAGGCTAAGAAAAGAAACTACCGCACCATGTCATGTAAGTGTTGAATCTAGGTGCTGTCCATTAGTGGTCGACTGTAATGAGTCTTGTTCTTACTGACTGTTAAGAGTCACCACGCAAGATGCACCAGCTTGAGACAGTCATTGCACAGCCAAGACTCTTGGCCCAGAAGGTTCGGCCCCTGAGTGCTTATTATGCTGCAGTCTGGTGAGGTTTTTCATCGTCTTTCATCTCGAGCTGTACGCAGTATAGTCTGACCGGAATTCTTCTTCCCCCAATCATGGTTTCTAGTGCTGGTGTTACCCATACAGCGATCGGGGCGACGTCTACCTCTCAACAGTAAGTGTTACTACTAGAACGTTGTCCCTCTTTTCCTTTTTTCCTTTGAACGAATAGTCTGTCATGTTCACATGTACACCAGGGATCTTACCTTATAAGTGAGCACCTCCGACTCGTTGAAATTTCTCTCCTCTAGTTGAAGTCCTCCAGAGAACAATATAAGATTCATTTGCGATATTTGCTAAACTAAAGAGTTGCACGCCTATTGCTACCTACCAGGTTCAGGTCAGCTGGAACAAATTATTCACCAGCTGAGTCTCCACAAGCAACACAAAATAGACCTACATGGCTAGTTTTCCCTCCTTTGGGGTCTCCGGCAGCTCCACAGAAATAAAAGCTCTGGTCTCATTAGTCTCTGTGGATCTGGAAAAGATTCTGTTGCTTTCTAACGTATGAGACCATAAAACGTCATACAGAATTGCAAGAAGGGAACTTCGAGAACTTTCCTCCCAACTTATAACTCGTAGCGAACGATGATTCAGAAGTGTGATGATGCTGTTTATGAGGACTACATATCAGATACCTTCGAGAAGGTTGCTGTAATTTCGGATGCTTACGTGAGTGTCTCCTGTGTATGCACTCTGCCTTTAAGCCCTCCTGAGAGATGAATTCATTACGGAAATACTGATTATTGTAGCTTATCCCTGTTGAGGGAGGCTGGAGCATGAAACTCTTGCCGACTGACAACGAGATAGCCCTATACGGCTCAGGCTCTTGTGAGTTCGTATCATCTGAGATACACTCGGCTTCGAAACACCCATGAAGAAGAGCTCGAGTCTTGCTTCGCGGACAATCAAGACCATAATTGTCCGCTTGGTCTCTGCATGGCTTGTCAGAAGAATGCTTGGCTAACGTGAAGAATCGCCCGAAGGAAAAATCGTCAAGTCTGGCTGGGATCAGGTAGTGAGTGATGTACTTTCTATGATGTTGTCACATTTTGTCCTCAACTGTTATAGCGTAGCTCGAGTAGCTGTTACAGTATAATCCATCGGCACTGCAAGAATAGTGAAGAAGACGACTTCTAGAATTACCTTACAACCTTGACTACTGTGGCTTACTACCTCAAAGAATGACTTACCCTGGCTTACTACTACCACAGGGAGACGTGGTCTATTCTGCTTTGAGTTGAGCAGTATCCTTTTTCTCGATGAATTTCTGTATATTCAACTCAGAGGTATTTGGATCGAACCTTATCAAGCTCCCAGTATCAAGTGCAAGCTTTTCCTCTGATAGCTCCTTCGGCGTTGAAACTGGCTCATTTCTTTATTCTGAACGAATCAGTGGCAAGAGGATACTGTCACGAAGGAAACAAAGCTCTAATGCAGTCAAAGACGACGAATGGACAATTCAACGAGGACCGGTAGGAGGACGAGTGGCACTGTTCGGCCACTATTTCCATGACTCGTTGTTGTCGAACGGAGAGCTCACAGTTTTGTGTACAAGCTTGACGATCCTACGCATGCGGATCCAAGGAGGTCACAGAAGATATTTCTTGTACTTACTGTTCAGCACACGTGAAGAAAAATGTCGTCCGCCTGATAATCCCGAGAGTGAGAAGTACATATTTTGGCTCCTTATGCATGTGATAGAAGTTTCTTATCCTGGGAACGACCAGCACGTTCGAACAGTTGGCTTGTTTATCTTTGGCAGTCTCTGCGACAAAACGCCGAGAGTGGGAAAGTGCCAACTGCAAGCTCCAAGCACTTGCTTTATGCAAAGAGATGTAAGGAAATCATGACCAGTATCAAACCAACTGCAGGCAGTGTCTGATGCATGTTGTCCAATCTCTTCAGAACTTCTCCAGTTCATCGAAACCGTACTAAAGAGTAGAATGTTGAATCCATGGTGAACTAGTTGACTATGGCGCTTGAGTCTTGGTGTTGGAAATGCAAAAGCTGTGAAAGTTTGTGCGACAAGTACTTCGGAATAGTACTACTTACCAATCAGGAAACTACATAAGGGCCAGTAGCGAGGGGACTGTAGGAGAATACAAAGACCAACTTGTTTTGACTACAGCACAGGAGATTCTCAGAGAGAGTTACGTATCATACCGAAACTCTTCGATTCCAGTTGAAAATTTATCATGACTATTTTGGAGTGAAGCTGTTGGACGGCTTCCTGCTCACAGTCGAAGTCCACTGTCGGTTGTACTGGCTGAGTGTGGTCTGTACCAAACTCGACATGCTGGAATTCGGTTGGTGGTTCAGAGAAAACGCTTTTGTTCATGCTGTCTCTGCCGTATATATGCTTTATTCTTACCCAGCTCTGACACAGACAGAAATATGGTGCTTCGAAAATCGTTGGTTGATACCCGACAAGAAACTGGTGATAGATGTGGCAGTTTTGGTTCTCACACATGAACAACGTGAGAGATGAGTTGAGAAAATAGGCTCATCACTACACAACCTTCGAACTATTTGTATTATGTAAGCACCATCGCCAACAGGTTCCATTGTCCAACACTTGATTCTTGGTTCGAACAGCTGATTTCCGGGCACTTTCTGGACCAGACTTGTAGTGCAAACACGGACATGTCGAATGGAAAGTTCGATCCTTCCACCCCGACAACCTGCGGGATCCTCACGCTTCCTAGACTTCTTAGGATCATATAATACTAGTTCTGGCTGTCGCGTTGTCTTTTCCAATGCATTCACTAACTCTGTTTTGTACAGTACAGAATTTGCGTAATTATGAGTGTCCTCCGCAGTTCGAACGACTACGGTAGTGCTACATATACTCCAGTTTATTGTTCAGAATCTGAATCAGGATTCTGCCGGAACTGTTGAGATTCGTCAGCAGATGAGGTAGAAGTTCAGCCTAGCTTTGTTGCCAAATATACCTAGTGCTAAACGAGACATGATCAGACACCAGTACTGCTGCTATCTCCGTTTCTGGATGCTTCAACATAGACGCTATATCTCCAACCTTAACCTCCTCGACGTACACGACGGCGTGCTACTACACTAAGGAGTACAAGCAAGTGCACAGGCCCCGAAAACTTCTCGTCCACTTAGAAGGGCAACCGTGTTCTCGTAGTGTTGGGGGCAGCGGGTCCGGAATGAGTTTGGCTCTAGTTCTTGGATGTACATACAGTACTAATAAATCAAATCCCGCAGCTAACGTTTCACGCATAAGCTTTCGCTCTTAACGTCAAAAACTTTTTGTCAAGAGTTAGCTAATTGTAATAAAGATCTGGTAATGCGCGAACTGTTCAGATTGAACTTTTTAGATTAAATCGTGAGTAGATAAATATTTCGTACATTCAAACTTCAAAAACAATTTCATTTCCAAATCAATTACCACACAAACTTACAGACCAGAACTAAAAGTTTTTCTGTAACTCAAATGTTTTTTCTCTCGTTTATTAGACTGTGAAACCAGTAGTTATGCTTATAAGCATAAGTCCAAGGCGGTAAGTTTCAATCTTCTAAGCTCTCTTCACAATCACAACACCCATGAAAACTCACTTTGTTTAGAGGAAAACTAAACCCAGATCACATGGTTACAGATTCGGTACCTCTTTCTTAAAAGAAGAACTAAACTCAGAGCACACGGTTACAGATCAATGTATTTTTAATTTAGATATGCGTGAATGTTGATATTGAATCATCACACGTTTTTAGTTGCACGTATATATATTCATCAGAGGACTGTTATCTCCTTGCGTGAATATTTGGAACCTATTTATATCGATACTTCGAGCAAAGAGTTTCGCGATCTGATTTATTACTACGGTATCTCTAACTTAATTGAAAGTCTTTTACTGTATCCCACTTGCCAAAGGAGGTGCAGCTAGTTCGGAAGTCAGCATGTAGCAAGTGGCCCCAAAGGACTCGCTGAGTACTTTGACTCCAGCTTCGGTTGGTCTTGACCTGCACGTCCCCGAATAGAGGGAGGATATCTATTCCAACAGACTTAACTTGGAAGACTGGAAGGAGTTCAGCTCTGGAACTTGCAGTTCAGTGTATCCAATGCTGGCCCATGACTCGGAGAAGACTCAGCTTCCGGATCTTCTAACCACCAAAAACTAATCTACGGACGTGTAAGAAGAGATCTATTCCGCCTGAGCATGTGATGCTGCTGATGAGCTTAGAAATGGTTGTCAACGCTACCCCATCCGCCTGTAGCCCGGGCGCCGTGGGGTCGAGTCCTCCTGGCGGGGTGACTCATGCTGTGCAAGGGCAGCAGCACACGGCTGCAGAAATCCCCACAGCGAAAAGAGGCCTAAAAACAAAACCAAACAAAAAAAAAAGTAAGGGTTGTCAACTAGAAGCAAGTTTAACGTATACCCGAAAACTTGCTTAGATCACTGTATGTTGCAACAGGGTGTGGCTTGTAGATTCGGACATTCAGTTGTGGAGTTAGTTAGGGGGTTATAACTTTAGCTGATTCATGAGCACTTTAGGCAGCACAACTGGAACTGAACTGTTACAGTTATACAAGCCCGAAATGAAACAGGGACATGTCGGGCATGAACCTCCATTCTGACACGGCCACAAGGTACAGTTGACTTAGCAAAGAGTATCACGCTTGCCTTTCTGGACCATAGCCAGAATTCACGTTACGAGCTCAGAGAAGAGAGCAGGTTGAATTCCTCACCTCCTTGCTTCGGCTGCTGATCCCAGTTTCGAGGATGCAGAAGTTAGATGCTTCTCTATAACACCTTAAAGTTTGAGAACCGTGTTTCAACTTTATTTAGAGAAGTTGCTGGATAAGTTGTAGCGAAGATGCTTGGACTATACGAGCTCGATCTGAGAAGCAGAGCTAGTTCTGTGATTCGCTTCCTTTAGCGGTTGATCCATTCTTTACGCTGCAGAAGTCGAGAAGCTCCATCAAATAGCTTCTGGATAACATGCTGCGAATCGCGTTCAGCTTTATTTAGAGAGGAGTTGCTGGCGCTACGAGCCTACAAGCTACAAGGTGAGAAGGGACTTTGGAGATATGAAATCCGTTCCAGGGTGTTTGGAAATGAATTATTGGTAGAATAGGCTAAGGTAAAACTCTAAGTCACTACAAAAGAACAATGCGAGAGAGTGAGAGAGCTCCTTGAGAGAGTGTAGGCTGAATCAAGCAAATGAATTACTTAATAATGTATAATGACCTTGGGCTTAGATAATATAGTCTTGGTCTTCGTGATCTTACGAAAGGTCACCACCTAATAACCTGGACCAGTTATTGTATAAGTGTATTCATACTGTACAGTATTTTAACACTCTCACTCAGTAATAGTTCAGATAAAACATTATTAGCTAGAAAACATTCCTAGCTTTGGTAGCAGATGATCCAACTTTGGAGCTGGTAAGCTCTTTGTAAAAATATCTGCAACCATGTCCTCAGTAGGACAATATCTAACTTCTTTAACTTTTCCAGCGACGTGATCTTTAATCAAATGATATTGGATGTCGATATGCTTCGTACGGTCATGGAACTTGCTAGTGTCGACAAGAGCCATCGCACTTTGGTTGTCACAATATGTCACAGTGGGTTCCTTGTCATGCAATTTGACGTCGATCAGGAGCTGACTTAACCAGATTGTTTCTGAACAGCTCGTACTAAGAGCTACATACTCTGCCTCTGTGCTTGACAGGGCTACTGACTTTTGTCTCTTAGAGGACCAGCTGATGGCTCCTCCAGAGTAGATGAAACAATGGCTTGATGTAGAACGTCTCGTCTCCGCATGTCCTCCCCAATCAGCATCGGAGTAACAGAACAAAGAGTAGGACTGGGATGATGGAGCATATACAATGCATAGATTCAAAGTTCTCTTTATGTAACGAAAAATCCACTTCATAGCGGCAATGTGTCTAGGTACAGGACTACTAGTGAACTGAGAGAGTACACTAATGAGATAAGACAAATCAGGACGAGTGCATACTGCGGCCCAATTAATAAAGCCAGCTGCACTTTGGTAAGGATAACTATAACATAGTTTCTTCTCTTCCTCAGTGACAAGAGAGTCATCCGAAGAAAGTTTCTCACCTGTAACTAGAGGGGTGCTTACAGATTTGCAGTCGTGTAAACCAAACTGAAATAGCTTCTTTGTCAAATACAGGGTTTGACTAAGTCTGATACTGCCAGAGGATGGGTCATGGTTAATTTCAATGCTAAGATTATGATGAACTGGACCGATGTCAGTCATTTTGAACCATGAGCTCAGTTTCTCCTTTACATGAGATAATAGAGCCTCATTGCTACTGCAATCACAGCTTCATCCACGTAGAGAGCAAGGATGACGAAGTGCTGCTTCTGATGCAGATAGTAAAGGTTTTCGTCTGCACCGGACTTAGTAAATCCAAGAGAAAGCAAGAATTTATCTATAATCAAATATCATTCTCTTGATGACTGCTTAAGACTGTAGAGAGTCTTAAAGAATCTGCATACTTGACTGCGCCCTGCTGCAGTCACTCCTTCCGAGACACACATGTATATTTCCTCGTTAATTCATATTGTTGTTCTGAGAACGACGATTCTTGTTGCGATTCTTGTTTTGGTTGCCAGCATTCGAGTTTTTACTACTGTTGGGTTTGTCAGGACAATCGGCGATGCAATGTCCGATCTTGTTGCACTGAAAACATTCCTCGTTAGGATCTGGTGGTCTTTTCGGTGGCTGATTACCACCTTGTCTGTTGTTGCTATTGTTGCGCCGGTTGTTGTTGTTGCGTCCTCTTTGTCGGTGCCCTGCAAACAAAGTAGTGGATGGTTCTGTCGATAGGTTGCGCCCTATTGTTTCCTCTTCGATGAGGAAGGTGATAAGGTCCTGCAGCGAGAGATTTGAGCTTGTTCTCATCGTCTGCAAGAATAGGTGGTAGTTGCTGGACACGTTGTCCATCAATGCGAGGGACTTGCTCCTCGTTGTCAACTACTAATCCAGCTGAAGTCATCTGCTGGAGAAGAGACTTGAAGTTGTTCACGTGTTGAGTGACCGTCCGTTGGATTTCATCTTTAAAACCCGCAACTTCTCTCTTAGATGCATCTTGGTCATCATCTCTTGACCAATAAAGTGCCTGGTCAAGGTGGTCCATGCATCGTTCGACGTTGTGCATGACATTATATGTCTTGCCACATTGTTCTCGTAGCATTCGTTAATTGTTGCGAGTGCATTGACATCACGCTGATCCCAATCCATGATAGTGCCGGGTCCAATAGTAGGAGGAGGAATGGGTACCGCAGTATCCTGGGTGTCGTGACGTGCGATCTTCTCGCATTCCCTTCCACAATGTCAAGTACACCATGGGCCTTGAGCCGCAAGGTTATCTTGTATTTCCAAAGCGTGAAGTACATGCTGTCAAATTTGACCAAGCCTTTGGTGTCAAAGGGGGCAGACATTATGTGCTAGATTGATCGCTGGAACTGTAAAGTTAGCGAAAATACAAATCTTAGTGCGTGAAGCGTCCTCCAACTGCTCTCACCTATAGGGTCGAAGGCCTACCTAGTGGCTATGCTATTGTGCTAGTGCATCAACAAAGCAAAGCTCTGATAGCATGTTGGAAATAACTACTGGTAGAATAGGCTAAGGTAAAACTCTAAGTCACGGCATAAGGACAGTGTGAATGTGAAAGAGTGAGAGAGTGTAGGCTGAACCAAGCAAATGAATTACTTAATAATGTATAATGGCCTTGGGCCTGGATAATATAGTCTTGTTCTTAGCCTTGGTGATCTTATGAAAGGTCACCACCTAATAACCTGAACCAGTTACTGTAAAGTGTATTCATATCGTACTGTATTCTAACACAGGGTTCGAAATTGCAGAACTTAATCTTTCAGCCTCTTCCTAGGGATTTATAAAGGGAGCATGTTTCATGATAAGAAGCTTAGATTACTCAACTAACAACCTGTTCCGTAAAATACTTGACTTCCGTTAACAACAACCAGCTACTCGCTAATCAAAATAAGAACTGGAAGACGATTCTAAAATTTCAAGAACTTACATAGCAGTGAAATTGGTCGAAATAAGAAATCTTGCACTTAGATTGATGTCAATTTCACGGGATTCATTAATTTCAGAAACTTATTTGTATTTTGATAAAAAATCATTTATACAATTATGTGACTTTGTTATAAGTAGTCAATAACTCGATTTCAGACTGATTGTCAAAACCTGATAATATCTTACATATAAGCTTTGAGAAAACTTAAATTTCATCATTTTACAAAGATAAGAACATTAAATGGAATAAGATACTACTAACAAGCTCTAACATGTATTTTATAAAAGACGGGAGAAATACAAGCCAAAACAGATAATATTCTTAATTTGCAAACATATGTGCAATACAAGCTATAATGAGACATATGTCATCCATGGAGTTCATGGACTGCTTAGACTTGTATCTTGTAGAAATTAGCTTTGGCAAGAAGAATTATACAAGGTTACGTTAGATTACATTAAACACATGGTCATCATAGACCTGAAGTGCTCTACATTATCATAACTGAAAGAGGAATCCATTCAAGACTTTTTGAGCTAGTTCAGCTGTAGAGGAAACTCATAAAGTTCATGGAGCAAAAAAATAAAAAATGAAATCGAACAGTGAGATATGCTATACTCTTCTCATGATTTATGTTAAAAACTGAAACTAAAACTATGAAGAGTCATTGTCTTCAGTACTCTTCCTATGCTTCACCACTGGCTATCTCATGTCCATCTTGATCTTTAATGTTATCTTCATCTTCTTCCTCGTCTTCTTCTTCTTCATTATCATCTCTATGTCAAATGTTTGCTTCAAATGCCATCTCCTGTTGTAGTCGGATTATTTGGTCTACGGTTGTCTTACGCACTTGGTTACTCATGGTCAGAACAAAATCAAAAGCTAAAATTCTTACTTCTGAAATATCTAACTCTTGTTTGTAGTCCTCTTCTACCATCCAGAATCTTACGTCTCTCTAGATATTATTTTCTGACGTAAAGATCAACCGACTCAGTTGCATACCACTAGATTTCTATCTTGTAAGGTTTATCGCTCTCGTCTCGAGTCAAAGTCGTAATACTTTACAGACCCAAAAGGACTTGTCGTCCTCTCTGATGATTCACTAATGGTTTTTGTTATAAACACGTGTAGATAAAAATAAGATATTTTAATTTATTTTTTAAATCAGTAAATAAATATAGGATATTTTATATATAAAAAAGTGAATTCTTTTGGAAAAATCCTTTTTATTAAATTGAGTATTTAAAAAAATAGATATAAAATAGAAATATTAAAATACCTCTTCACTCGCAAGTGTTATCAACAAAATACAAAGAGTTGACCCTCTAAGATCATCCTCCGCAAGGACAGCAAGTAGATGAGTCTCTCCTAAATCTTTAACATCACCAATCTTGCGTAGACGGTCGTATGTAGTGCTTCCTGGTCTCACTTGTCGTGTTCTTGCATACGATAGTGTTCTTTCATGAAGCACTTGTCTCCAGTTCGTCAACAGTTATCATTACGTTGAGACAACTATATCTTTATTGTTAATATCATCTGAAGAAGTTAAAGGTCAGATCCAAGGCATAGTCAATGGAAATGGACGTCCATATAATATTTGCCTGACGACTTGTTCTTGATTGTAGAAGCAATGATTTCATCATGTTTTCTTGATCTTATGACTCTCATCCAAATGCGTGTAACATGTATTCTGAATATCACTTTTGATGCTGAGGATAATTTAAAATACGTTAGGTTCACCTTTTTCTCTTTCATTGACCTCGCCACCGTATTTTTAACATATTTGCTTTCGAATAAGAATTCGATGGTAGCAAGTCTGATGCATGCATTTCTCGTCTGTTGGTTAAAAAATCCAATTGATGAACTCTTCTTGTTTTATTTTGAACTGTCGGTTGTAATTTATATCATGAAGAGGTCAAACTAGACAGGGTGCTCTTCAATAAAACACTTGAAGTTGTAAGTTTCCTTGAGAAGAGTAACTTGAGGCCGCAGAGTGTATGCTTGTTTGATGACATCATTGAGTTGTGGTAAAATGAAAGCATTCTTTGACTGGAGAGATGTGGAGAATCTACTAAATATTTGATCAACATGATCAGGAGTATGTCCTAGCATGAGAAAACCTACTTTTAATTTTTTGAAAATCTACTAACATAGCAAGATAAGCAAAAATAATATTATTTTTGATCTCTCTTGCTACGTTATCTAACTATAAGCATAAATTTGATGACAAAAGATGTGTCATTCAGATATTATATGTGCAGAATAGAGATAGTCGTATTAACATCAGACTTAATATTGTTCAAGATAAGGAAGACTCTGGTTTGAAATGTCCCATGAAAAGTTAATGCACCTACACGATGAACTCCTACCACAAAAGAACCGTCAACAGCTCTCGGAACTTGAGAGAAATATGAAAACACATGTCATTGTCTGATCCTCTCCATCTGTGGAACAATACACGTAAGCTTTGGGTGAAGATAGAGCTTTTTCTTTTCTCCTTGCACTAATACCACATTCCTCAGCATGTTGACGATGATCATTCTTTAAACCAATTATGACAAACTTTGTAGAACATTTAGGTATGAACAAGTAGAGAACATCTCGACACGATGTTCACTTATGGATCTCTTAGACTACTCATGTAAATATATATTATTGAGAGTTACGCTATTCAAACAATAAGATATAAATTCAGAAAGAAATAAAAATCAATATTTTTTTCTGACCCTACATGTGATCGGTCTCATTGATTCTTCATTTGTTCACAGAAGTCACACCTGGAAAGTCTAATGTGTCATGGAATTCTTACCAACGGATAGTACCGATGCCAATATCGTGTTAACGAAGAAAAACACAAAAGTTTCATCTTGTCCTCGTCAGCCAAAGAAGACATGTCTATTTTGTAGTAATCGTAAACTTCACTTTTTGGCACATTGTTGAGAAGATGGTAATTGCTTGCGTCGCGTTGTCTCTCACAATGCGACAAGAAAAATAAGTCCAACCATTCTTGTAACAAAAAACTTACAGATTTTTTTTGCGATAAGTAAATGTGTTTGGAGGCTGGATGATGATTGAGATCCCTTTGGATTCTACGTAGACGATCATTACTTACACAAAAAATAACCTTGAAAGCTTTATGACACACATCACTTCCACTATAAAAGAGTATACACTCTCTTGTTTGCTTGTTCTAGAGAGTCATTTCTCGAACATATGGAATCTAGAAAAACATATCTTTTGTTTTGTTTCAAACAAAATAAGGTTCATCTTTTAGTTTCATACAATCAAAATCCGTAATCCACAAACATAACTTTTTATAACAAAACTTTCTTCCATCTCTCCTTATAATATCAAGATTTACTTCACAATTTCTCATCAACTTTTCCAATGGATGCACGTTTGGATGATTAACTTGAACTTCTTTGAGAAAGTGAATTGCTTCGTGAAGTTTCTCTGAAGCGTTACGTCTCTTCGGTCTTTGATCTTGTAAGTAGTAAGTCTTGACTGGAGTGTCTCTTCGTCCTCAATAGACACTCCATTGGCAAGACTTCCACTTATATCTCTTGGAAGAGTAAAGGATTCATTTGGTACAAGCGAACGAGATATCGATCTTTCATAATTGTGGTTGTTGTCTCTCATATGTCGAAGACCAAAGTCTAATTCCAATGACAATCCTCGTTCTAGTGATAAACCCTCAGATTGAGGTAGATCATCCACGTCAGCAATTTCTACACTTGATGAAGAGACAATTCTGACTGCTTTTGCTTTATCGATTCTAGACTCACTAGATATAAGTAGATCTGAAGGCGTGGGAGAGAATTGAGATGATGCATCTTTTGTAGCTTGATGTTGGGTGTTTTAAATTGTTTTGTAGTCTTCGTCATGACTATTACAACTCTCTCCGGAGATAATTCCAACTCTGGACGACGTTCATCCAAAGTATTATCGTCATTAATTTCTGATTCGTCAACTGAAATCTCCTCAGTCTCGTCGTGCAAGTCAGAACCAGATTCAAGGTGTACAATAGTCTGATCTTTCCTAGACGGATTCCTCTCCCGACCAAGTAGTCTAGCGGCTAGAGGTAAATGATATCTTGAAAGAGACTCGTCTAGACATCCCGTTGCAATCGCTTCGCGTGAATGGACTAGATGCTCCATGAATTTTATTGGTTGCTTCGCATCGTGGTTGCATGATGTCTAGAACACTCTCCAAAATTGAGAACTTTCCTAGAATTAGACAACTGCCCAAACACAAGAGCTTGGTCGTCATTGGATGCTCGGTCAAGTGAAGCAAATATGATATCTATCGTGCGCATAGTTTCTCTTCTAGTCTCTCCTGAATCATCAGATTCAAAATCAAAAGAAGTTTCATCGAAGGTTAATTTGCGGCTCTAACTCATATTTTCTTCGAAAAACTATATAAGGAGGAGTTCATTAGTTCATTTCTCATTATTCATTTTGTGAATTACTAGCTGAAATTCCTCTATCAACCAGCTCTATCTCGTCTCCTGTGCAAGAATTCTTTTTTGAGCTTGACATACCTACATCAGATTTTGACCTCCAAGTAAAAATCCTAAAACTGCTTCGAATATGACTCCCAGTCAAATTGTGCCTTATACGGTATGTGACATTTTCCCGTTGGTTCCAAAAACGACATGAAAAGCGAAACCTCATGGATGGTTTACTGGAACTTGACGCATTACAGCTGATGCTTGTGGAGAGTGGGAAAGAACTCGTGGCAGCATGCTTTATCGCGTATGTTTCACATAACGTCAGATCTGTCGAGGTACTGCTGATCAACCAGAAGGAGGCTTTGCTCGTTATGACTTGCATGTGAAGAACTTTGCTAAGGATAAGACTCGCATATTTGCAAAGAGACCAATGTTGTGTTTATCACACAAGTGAGTTCATCAAGATTCTATTTCTTGTTTTAACCGTCCGATGAACATCATGAGTCAAAATAGTCGAGAGGTCGTCAAGTCATGGAGTTCATGGGATGTCTGCCTTGGCTTACGACCAACCCATGAACTTCATGGGCTATTTGCATGGACAAGCAAGAAGTCCATGAAGCTCATGGGTTGTCCTACTAGGTCAATTGACGACTCATGAAGTTCATGGACTATCTGGCTAGACGAGCCAACAGTCCATGAACTTCGTGGACCGTCCACTTAGTCGAACGAGCAAGTCGTGTCATCAGAGGCACTCTTATTCAACCGGAGCAGTCCATGAAGTTCATGGGATGTCTGGCTCGACTTGCTCGTCAGTCCATTAAATTCTCAAGATATCCGTCTTGTTTCTCGGACATCGTCATTATCATATCGTAAGATCAGATGACCACTAAAAACAATATTTCTTATCCTTCTCGTCCCTTTCTCTTTCCTAACCTTACCACATGATTTTCTCGAGTACAAGCTTCTAGAACGTTATCGTGTCGGATATTGCATGAAGAATGTCTAGGAAAACGTGAGGTTCCTAGTTGTGGAGATGTAGTGTGCTGAACAGAGACAAGACAGAGAAAAACAACCACGAAAACGAACGCTGCAATATATACCAACTCCCAATGTACATACACCGTCGATTCTTTCTTCTTAAGAACACAAAAAACTGAGAAACAGACCAGAGCGGTCTGTAATATGTCTCAAAACTCCCTAAAACGAACTCTTGAATCTCAACCCTGACCCAAAACCACCGATGCGTAGCTCAAAGCAAGAGAAACTTCCCTTTGCTAACAAAAGAACTGCACCAGCATCACATGATTCAAACCCAAGTCCAAACAGCATCTATGTACAAGCTCTTAGCTAAAGCTAGCTACCACAAGTACATAACCAACCAGAACTCTAACGAACTCAAAAGGGCAAAACCCGTAGCAAAGAAACTGAAAAAAACTTATCTAAGAACTTTCTTCTTTCGCCAAACGGTCTTCAGATGTCGATAGGGTCTTCTTCCCTGACTCCGTTGATCTCAAGAACTATCAGATCCGACTCCTGACAATCGAGATATCATCGGTTTTGGTCGTAGGTGACCGAACCTTCAAAAACTCCTCCCTACAGTTTAAAACCGCAAATATCGCTTAAACGGATCGCTCGATCTGATATCCGTCTTCTCTGGCAGGTAGATCTAGCTATCATGAACCCAACGAGACTCCAAACAAGCCGTTTGGAGTTCTCCTTGTAAAACCACGCAAGAAATTTGGTCGCAGGTTGTAAAAAACTGACGTAAATGGACTCCCTGCGGCTCAAACTCGCTCACCTCACCCAATCCAACAATCCAATCCACGTACTATCTTCTCCTATGCATAGATGAAGACTCCCTGGTCGTGTAGGCACCAAGAACGAAGAGCTTGGCTCACTGATCGCGAAGAACAACTCAATTTCATGTCGCATGCGATGAAAACCCTGACACAAGCGCTTCCTTGCGAGCCAATTTCACTCAGAACTCCTAAACCGTCCGATGAAACTTCGTGTCGTCTTTAATTTCTTGAAGAACTCGGCGTTCTGATCCCAATGGATCCAAGGACAGCAAGTTTGGACTCTAGAACTGCCCGAACGGTCCAACTCTCCTTCACAGGTTATTGAAGCTCCCAAATCCTCTTCCTGCGTCTCAATTTCTCTTAGAACACATCCCCCGATTCTCTTCAAGAACCGTCTTAACCCACACGTAGCCTGCACAGATCTCAACCCAATGACACCTTGCGCGCATGCATTAGACTTCCCAATTCTCCAAAACATCCACCAACAGATCGTAGAAACAAGTTGACCCCTTAAGCTGCCCCCTTACGTAGTCTAAGTATGTACAAGTTTTCTTCAAGAAGAAGGACCCTTACGTCCTTAGTATAGCGCTTGGAGCCGCAAATACCCAGTCAGCAGAGTAAACTAAGACCTAGCTTGATTTTTCCTTCTTTCGAGTCGCGTAACTTCTCCACTAGGCGTTCAAATGAGGTAGACAAGATGTCCATGGAAAGTTGACAACTAGCTCTACCCATCGTTTCGATGAAAGTAAAGATCCTTAGTCGTGCCAAAAGTCCATAAGCTGGGGCTTAGCTTGTTTTACTCATCTTTCGAGTCTTGTAACTTCTCCACTAGGCGTTCAAACGAAGTAGACGAAGTGCCTATGGAGTGCTGACAAAGAGCTCTATCTACTCGTGCGATGAAAGTGGAGGTCCAAAATTGTGCCAAAAGCTTCATAAGCTGGGGCCTAGCTTGCTTTTCTCATGAGTGTCTTTGGGGCGACGAGCATCAAAGTCTGAATTTCAAGTCGGAGCCGGTCCACGACACGAAAAGAGATTCGGCACAAGCAGATTTTTGTTCCCGTGGAAATTGCTGCAGCGTATCTTCCTCATCTGGAAGTCGCTCAAGTAGAGAAAAATATCCCAAATAAGTCAAGATTGAAAGCCAAAGAGAGATTGACAACTATCGAGGAGGTTGAAGAAACTCGAGCATTCAAGACTGCCCGAATGGAGTTGCTGGTTGAAGAAGACAGCCATAGTCTTGAGGTCTTTAACTGTCGTCTCGATCACGATCACATCAACCTTCGAGTCGAGATCAAAGTCATTCTACGGCACGTGACTCGTGTGCTAACATCTCTTCTGGAGTTAGTCAACCTCGTTGTAGACCTTTGTTTACAACAAGTGTTCTTTGAGTCAGTCCATATGTTGAGAAAGATCTTAGTCGCTCACGTTCTCCAGATCTAGCTCGTGTTTCTATTCCTTTTGAGTCAAATGGTCTCCTCCGTACGTTACTTCAATGTAGGAGAAAACATTCACTGAAGACATGAAGAACGACATAAGGAAGAAGACTATAGGACGTTATCGTGTAACGGACAATGATCTGGATTTGCATCGACTAGTTTGTGAAGTTATTTGTAGAACGAACAACAACAATTGAGGGTCATATGAAATTTGAGCTGTCAGTTATTCTTTCATTGAGAGGTTGAAGAAGACAATGCAAGAGAATGCATATGCTCACTATAATAATTTCTTAATAGTTGTTGATCCTCGTGATTGTCCTACGAAGACAGATTGGATTTCACCTCCTCTTTGAAGTTGACGTTTCTATGTAATAGGGGATAAAAATAATGCACTTGCAAGAATCGAGCTTCTTGCATAGTATCTCGGTTGTTACGAACAGCTACCTTGATGCAATTGTATTTTCTATGGGGATCTTAGCAAGAGTAAAGTTGCACTCTTTGCACATGGCGATAACGCAGATGTGGATGTATGGCGCAAGTACACATTCCATCAAAAGGTGCAAAATTTTCATCAGCAATTCACCGAGAATAAGAAGACTAGTGAGGTATAAATGTCTTGAGGAGAGGATTGCGACTCTAGACGGTTAACATTTATATTGAAGATGAAATTCAGAAGACCATATTGTCTTTAGAAGGTACTTTCTAAGTTCTCTTCAGAGTAAGACCTTTGTGGGAAGTCCAAGAACATATATTTCGGAAGCACGAGATCAAAAGATAGAAGTCTTTCACAAAAGATGGAAAGTCGAAGAAGCACGATGATGATGAGATAAAAGAGAGCAGCGTAGAGTGTGATAGACAATCTGAAACTCTTCATCCTTCTACGCGTTGACTAGGAGCAATTGCCAATGGATAAGATTCAGAAGGAGTGCAAGAGATGTCATGTCATGGACTGCATCCAAATGGTCGCGGTGCATATGGTTGGTCTTGAAGACTAGACCAAAGCGCAAGTCCAAATCAGTCCTTACACTCAAGAAGAATAGTTACATTCTTTTTCTATGATCTTTGAAAAGTTACTTGTAAGGATATTCCATGAACACTCTACATATAGCCAATGAACTTCATGAATTGTCATGCTGATCGTGAAATATCCTTACCAGTAACTTTTCATATTTATAGATCTTGTCTTCTTCACGATAAGCATGACATCTCATGAAGTTCATGGCTTGTTAAGACAATTTCCTCTTGGTTATCTTGTTGAGTAATAAAGTTATCTTCTCATTTGTAGAAAGATCGTTCCCACCGTAGCATTTTGTCCAAATGACTCTTCCATGTTGAAGAACCTGTTGAAGAAAGATAAAAAAAACGTCCTTCTAATATGAAGATGTCAGAGATTTTGTCGCCAAACTTTCTCAGTGTTATGCGTGCTTGGAAATACAACGAGGCGAAAGAAAAGGATGAGATGATTCTTGCGCATCCAAATACTTTCCGTAGTTGGTGCAAGGAAGGTGCAGAAGAAGCTTACAACTAAGAAGTCTATCTTAGCTTGCGGACGTGAGGAAGATGTCCACTTCTATCGAGAAGCAGAGATTCACGTTGACGATCAGTGATATTCCATATGACTTTCAGCTTAAGCATTGTTCAGACGATGATTCGAAAGTTTTCTCTAAGCTGATATGACCGAGATGTTGATGCACTTTGCTCAACTTTCGATATCAGAGCACTGGACGATGATCGTGTTCCATAGTCTTCAACAAGCCACAAATGTTGGAGAAGTTCTACGTGTAAAGTTTCTCCTTGAGTTTGATGAAGACGAATTGCAAGAATGCAGGTGGACCTACAGTAACCATGAACGACGAGTACTGGACAGCAAGATTCTAGTCGAAAGACGGTAAAATGTCAATGGAACAATTTGGGTCGGGTGTTGAATATGATGGGACTAGAATTCTCGCTCCAGCTTGCAGTTACAAGATCCTAAATGATAAATCCGTGAATGGTAAATCCGTGAATGTTTATCAAAAGCCTCAAGCTGTGATCAGTAAATATTTATTTTTCTAGAGAAGATGACTAGATCATGGATCTTTGTTTAAGTTTTGGTATGACATTGATGTGTTCATTGCATGCTAGTCGACATCGTATTGCAGTGGAGATCGATCATTGTCAATAAATGTACATTCGTTCTTACGTCTTCAACATGAAGATATTATCTGACGCAGAAGCGGAGACTAAGAAAAATGAAGCACATAGTTTTGATGTGTCAGCACCTTCTAGAGAAGATCCGACTATGCTTTAAGACGTAGATTATTTTAAAGAGATAGCCGAGGGAGAAGATATAGACTTAGAGCCACAAAGTGAAACCTCCACTATTTCTGAACAGGAAGTTCAGTCGTCCATCCTTGAAAGTCAAGTAACGAATGAGTCGATGAGAATCTTGTACGTGTTGCTGATTCTATGATGGATCATCTGCTGAGTTGAGTGGACCAAACTCTTGTATCATGACATGTCATTATATATATATATTTGGATTTGAAGTATTCAAGTGTGGATTATTTTTATTCATCAGTTGAGGTTCTTTTCTTTCAGTGATCGATCATTATGAAATATGCGATATGCAGCATAAGTAAGTTCACTTTGTAAGTTATATATGATTTTAAACTTTCCAAAAGTTCAAAATCTGCTTGGAAGTTAAGGTTCGTGAAAAATGCAACAAGAACCCATTAATGAGTACTTGGTTGTTGTTAGCTGCTGGTACTTCCTATTAGAGATGTAACTAAAGTTTACTTCAATTGGAAATGATTGCAGAATATGCTACATTATCATCTCTTCCATCTTCGGACTGGAGACGGGATAATGTATTAATTGATTAGTAAAAAAGTTAAATAATGATTTTATTAGAATAATATAATATGCATTCTGCATCAAGGTCTCAGATTTGTATGTTTGGAAATGCGTAGAGGTGTATTTTCTTTCTGAAATTCCTATATAATTCTCAACTTAGATCATTAAGAAGAACCAAAATTTATATTTTTCATAATGCATTAGTGTAGAATTTGTAGATAACACACTTAAATATATATTGTACTAACACAAAACTAGATTTACTTAAGGTTTATGAAACATACTATATTCTTTATAACAATGTCCAGGATATTCCCAACCAATGACGATCCAAGATTTCTCATGGGAGCTACTCGTTTGTATTCTTCCTTTGTATCTGCAAAAAAGACCATGTTACATACATATATTATTCACTTATTACATTGCTTCTGTTTCAAGGTTCACATATGCCTTAGACATAGAGCCTGATTGAGCTTAAAGAGCTTACTTTCAACCAAGTTAAGCATCTTGTTAAACATGTTTCGAAATGCCATGTCTTTTAACTTAGTTGCGTGCATATTTACCTCCTCGATTTAACCCTTCCCAACGAAAGGGTTAGGTAACTAATTAAACCCTTGGGAGCGCATGTCTCCGCATTCCCATTATGGTTTATTTCCGGGTCTTCCTGTGTTCCCAGGTTGGACTAATAGTTAACAATATAGAATTTTTATTTTTTCTTATAAAATTAATAAAATTAATTTTTAATATATATTTTCTGATAACAGCAAGCGAACAAAAGTTCCCAGAAGTTAATCTTGCATGCATTTAACTTTAATGTAGAAAGTGCTTGCTAAGGATAAGAGGCGTATGCATGCTTTCGGAGGATTGGAGGGAAGGAAGAGGACACGCGATGATATAGTAATAAAATTGTCGCAGACTGTTTTCACTACGTCACAACTAGTTGAAAAGAACTTTTTACTTTTTTGATAAATGCATATCATAGTTTGAAGCCATTGAGGTAGACATGCATGGGGGGCGAGCGAGGTTAACGAGAAGAACTGACATGAGAATTAACCTACGGTTATTTTTTGGAATCTATTCAAATTATAATTTTTGAATTTAAACTTTTGTAATTAAGAGTTTTTTAAACTTATCTTTGTTATCCCCAAAAGTGATGTGAAATCGTTATGAACTATATTTCTAATTTTACATTTGACTACTGACAAAAGAAAAAAGTAAAAGTGATATGTGCGGAGCGCACCTCATAATACCATTATCCAAAAGAATAATCTCTATGATAGAGATGATTTATTTAGATAAGTAACTAAGTATAACTATAATATATATTTTAATTTAATAACCTAATCTTTTCAAAAAATATAAATTTAGTCATAAGAGGCCTGCATACTGCCATCTCTATCCGAAGATAGAGAAGGTGATAATAATGCATGCTTTATAACATCATCCTCGCAAACAGCAACAAACAATGAATATATATTTAGTTAGATCTTCAAGTGAGGGGGATTATCTTCATAGAAATTATATTAGTGTAAAACACGTTAAGGTAAACTCGTGATCAGTTAGAACCACAGCGGTCAACTATCCTTGTATAAAACTTGACTTTCATGATCCATCGAGTTAGATCTCAAACCCTTGCGTACTACCAGTTAGTTAAAGTTATTCACCAGCTTTACACGTTATGATTCATCTCAGAATAAATTATGGAGTACTAAAAAAGAAATATAAAAATGAAGATTACTGGTTTCTTGGAAGAAAAGAAAAGAATTTTCTTTACAATCAATACACTCGGAAGAAAAAAGAAATATTGTTTTCATGCTTTTATACTCAAACTCGAGGTTTAAGCAAGAACAGAAACTTGTTCTTTTCTTGCTTAAAACTGAACAAGCAACTGAAATTAATAAACAAGGTAATTCACTCCCCTAGTTACCAACTGAATGGACTAATATTTTCCCTAAAGATAAATATTGAATTACCGAAAGCGAATTCTATGGTTCTTCTTGCAGATATTATTTACCGTAATTTTATCACCCATGTCTCTATTTTAGCTATTTCGTTTAACAGATGAACAGTGCACTATTTCGAGGGTGGGTGTGGGCCAGACGGAAATTGCATCTTTGTCCGATGGGACAACCCATAAACCAGAGTTCGGAGTAAATCAAAATTACAAATTCCAAACTAAAATTATTGAAATTCTACTTTTTCCTCTTTTGAATTAAGTAATTTATAATTATTTTAATAATACTAGGATTATAGAAATACCATAGTTGAGATCGGAATTTTGTCCAAACCTTACCATAAACCAAGTGCATATAATTAATGTGTAACAAAACACATTAATTTTATCTACTAATAAATATTTTATTTTAAACTCAAAAGTTTCAGATATTCTTTCTCGTTTGACAAACGTTTTCCAATCCAATTACCAAAAAATATTTATGTTAATTATCTATAAATATTCATTTCATTTGAGCTTGCTGCCCCCTTCCATATGGATAAATAAGCAAGCTACTCACATGCATGTGTTTCATTACGAGAACGCGGATTCACAGTGAAAATACTTAGTCAAACTCAACTGATCTTACACTGACCCAACACAACAAGAACTAATTCTAGAAGTTTAAAATTTTCCCGACGAGCAAAATGGAATTTTCTACCACCTCAGAATATGAGATTCATACTCAGCGAAAATAGTTTAATTTTTCCCCAAGAGCATGAAGGAAATGGTCTTTCTCTTCACTTCTCAGAGTGGAGTTTTTCGCTTCGACTTCTAACAACAGAATCTCTGGAACAGAAGAAGTGAAACCTTGTTCTCAAGTAGGACAAGGTTTATGTAAGTAAAAAGCTCATTCAGTGGTATTTCAAGCCCGTCTGAAACATCTAAAAGTGCAGATCCACTCTTTGGAGTTTTCGAACCTTCTTCGATCGAACAAGGATAATGATACTTGTGAGGTTGTGTCTCAACAGTTACAGTGCATTACATTCCCCTTCCAACAATTTAGCAGACTTGGCTGGCACAACTTCTGTTGAGGAGGAAACTCAGCCGCAGTCAGCTGAAAATGACTTCTCTGACAGGTTCATCTACGGTACGCAGAAAGAGACAGTTGTAGAGGAGATGATGTGGCTGCTGTTTGTTGCCTGCCTGCCTGCGGGCTTCCAGGCAGACACGAAGCATGCTATGAGAAAAAGCTTCACAAAAGGAGCTTTGCGTGTCACCGATCTTGGCTGGTTGCATTCATGACAGCCAAACTTTCTGTTCAGCGTTTGATGCTGAGTGAAAGTTTGGCTGTCATGCAAGAAACACAGCCTGTTCTCTTACAGCAACTCCACTCACACCCGTTATGAAGCTTACTGCTAGACTGGGAAACATGAAACATTCTTCACGTGAACAGTCTTCAAGACAACAAGAAAAGCGTGATGATTTCCTGTCCCTCTCGTCATGGAACTGACTATATGCCGATGACGATCGAAACAAAACTGCACAACTGACAATACTTCTCTCGGACTCGATTAGAGTTCTACTAACGCCAAGTCGAATGACATAACAAAGTCGCAGGCACACCTTTCCCTTCTGATGCTTAGTACACGAAGAAGAGATGCATCGTGCTCCTGAAACTTAGTCGATCCAACCGTAAATCGGATCTCTGCTCACCATCCACTATCAAACAGAATCTTCGGATAATTTAAAGGTTCTCACGATCTGAATTCTGATTTGCCTCCGAATACATCAAAGTGTTTCTCCAGACCACAGGCAGTGAGATCCACGATAGTGCTTTCCTCAAAGTAGATGACCAGAGCTGCGTATACCTTCCGAACTGGTAAACACATGGCCAAAGTGCATCATTCCATCTAACTATAAGAACAGGGACAAAGCGAGCGAGAGATATTTCTGCCAAACGAATAACAAGAGCTTATGTAGGACAGTACAGTAGCCCTTGCTTGAGTCGGCCGCCCGCAGATCACAAATCGGGTGATGCACGTGCTCGTAGTGGCCGTAGCAGGCAAGCAGGCAGATCAGGGATGAGAGTCCCAACGTGGAAAAATTGCCTGCCTGCCTGCGCTCTAGAGAATCGAGCCTAAGTTCTAAATTCATCCTAGCTACCTATTTCTCTAAACTAATGCTGTCGTTTTGCTGCTGCTGAGAACGTTATATCCTCTCGCTTCCTAACCTATACATTTACATTACATACGAGCCCGTTCTCGAATTCGAAGCTCTCTATTTCTTCTTCTCCTCCTCCTCCAACGATGCCTCCTCTACCACTACTACTTCCCGGAAAAAAGAAAAAAATGAAAAAATGAAAAGAATTTCAAGGGTAATGCTACATCCATCTTACATTGCTGCATGCTCTGCTTCTGCTGCTCATCCGCTTGTTGCTGTTGTTGAAGTTAACCGCCTTCGAGTGATCAAAAATTGATTTATTAAGCGCTCGTCCACGAACTCGGATTTGGGTCGTTCTGGGACGAAACGTGATGTGATATTCCTGCGACTCCGACTCTAGATGTGAAGTTTGTTTTCTGCTCATATGTACACTACAATGGAGTTTCGAGGCTGCTGATGGCTGGGCTACACGTATTTCCTAAGATCTTTGGAAAATTCAGATCGTGACGAGCGATCGGTCGATCGAGCTTATGTTTTCTCGTGTTAAAAGACGAGAGATCGGGTTTCTATCTCCGCTCCGCTCCTCTCCGTTATCTATCTATCTATGTAAAGCTTTTGATTCACTTTTTGACTCGATAAGGATCGATCATTGACAGACAGGAAAAAATGAGAAAACTAAGGATCTCTAAAAATGGGCTCATAGGAAATGGCTGTTATAGTTCTCTATGTGGGCTATATTGTACACTAGGATCTAAGCCTCTGCACCCCGACAGGATGGTTCATCGATACAATTATGGTACAACAAAGAATCTCGAAGACGTTTTCTGTTCACTCACTCATCGAACTCTCACTTTCTTTCCCTCGCTCTGTCTCTCTGTTTTCTGTTTCTTCCTCTCCCTCTCTCGTTCTCTCGTTCTCTCGGTGAACCAATGAATGAGTGGACGGATGGATTCTCCGGTGCCTCACCGGAAGTGATGAAGTTAGTCAGTAAGTAAGCAGCATGAGTTTCGTTTGTAGAAGACGGATGCATCATCAAATTGTCCTTCTCCGTCATCTCGGACATATAGATCTTACATTCCCTTCGAAATCCCGCTTACAAGAACCGGTCCCTTTGAGTAGCATCCCGGCGCTGGCGCTTGGTTTTTGTTTGGTTTTTGTTGTAGTAGCTGTTGTGGTAGTCTTGGCATGGGGAGGATTCTTCAAGTACCACGTTTCGAGAAAGCGAACTCCGCTTCGGACCGACGTCAGCTCCTGCTTCGATTCTTCGAAAGCTTTTTTTAAATCCACCACATACTCTTCTACTGCTTCCTTCAACTCTTCCTCCTCCAGAGCTATCGTCTCCTCCACGTACTCGGCGATCGCTTCGACCAGAGCTTCCATGTCTTGCTTCCGGCAGTCCTGTAATTTGAGTGCCTTCTGCTCCTCCTCGATCGCTATAGACTCCTCTACGTACTCGGCGATCGCTCCGATGCACACCTCCAACTGCTGTTTACGAAGCTGTGCCTCCATGAATTCCTCGCTGTCGTCCTCCAGCGCGATAGTTTCTTCCAACACGATCGTCTCCTCTACGTACTCCGCGATCCTGACTATGAGCTCCTCGAGCTGCACCTGCTCCCCTCCCTCCTCCTCCTCTTCCTCAAGAGGCACCATATCTAGAACTTCGCACGACTCGAACTCGAATTCGTCCATTTACTAAAACACTGAAATAATCTATCTCCCTTTAGTCCGAGAAGGATACTGCTGCTACTACTGCTAAGGAGTCCCGGACCGTCTGTGATGACAGACAGACCCTTCCCTGCACCTCGACTCAGTATCCACCGACTCTAATCTGCCACGATGGGGGATGAAAATCTAGTGAAACGACTGTGCCATCCTCCTGGACTGCGCTCGCTCGACGATCCCCGTCGACGGTCGTCACGGATGATAGATTCGAATGAATAGAAATGAGAAGATAGACCAATGCCCAAGCCACTCCCCTTTTCTGGAGATGAGAGATTCTCCAAGCTCTCCCTTCGAAGCGGTCGAAGGTGAGAGAACGGGTAGTTCCCAACCAACCAAATCACTGACGGATTAATCTCTCTTCGTGTGATCGATCGAACGATCTCGGACGAATGAAACAACAACAACTTTCGTTCGAGAGAGCCGAAACTCTCACACAGCCAGCATATCGTTCCGAAGAACGCATCAACAGCAAGAGAAGAAGATAATTCTCTATCAATCCGGGGAGGGCCGGGCCTCATATGTTCATCGAGCTGGGTTTGGATGCTGAGCGCATTGGATTCAACTGCTCCAGGCCCTTCGCATTAAAGGGGCGCAGGAGCAGGAGAGGACACCCCCGCAAGCAGACAGCCAGTCAGACCGAACTGGACTTGGTGGTTGCTTCCTGGATCCATGCTAACAGAACTGAACAGTTATAATCTCCTCTCTCTCCTTACTCCTAGTCTTCGACGTTACCGGCCGAGCTATGCCATACCATGCCAAGAGGCTCAGTCAGTTTCAGCCATGTTTCTTGTGGCGCGCTTCGCTATCTATCTATCTCCCTTCTTTGTTTTCTCTCGAGACTCGAGAGAAAGTCCTTCTCCCTTGGCTCGTGCAGCCTTAGCGGCGCCGGCAAGAGTGCTGCTACGAGCTCATTTCAGGGCGGAACTGGGCATCCCACCGGTTCGCAAGGCGTACAGTCCGGGGAAAAGCAATTCTTGGTGCGACAGTGAGGGCTTTGGTAGAGTTTCCAGCACCGGATTCGTCTCGCCGATCATGCATTTGGTACCCACGATCGTTCTGTGCTTCTCTGGCACTCCTTCTTCGATCGTCCGGCACTGCTTCTGGTCAACCTTCAGTTCAGCAGCATTTGGTATGCTCACCCATTCCGTCCATCCAAGTTCGATGGACGGCCGCCTTCGGATCGATCGTTGGTTCTCAGCGAACAGTCCAACAAGCACCAGCAATAACACACCTGTCCTTCTTCCCTTGCCTTCCGTTCCCCGCCTACTTCCTGGTTTACAGTGTTCTCTGACCCCTCTTCTCTCATCATGAGGTTTTAATGCACCCCATGCCCACAACCTCGTGACTCGACTCTGAGCCAACTTTCCCGCCATTCCCTTGATACTCCCGGGAACTCATCTCACAGGCTCATTCCACTCGCCCAACAGTTTATCTTCGCAGTCTCTGACTCAGAACTGTTACAAAACGCCTTCTGGATTTTTATCGGGGACGCATGTAATACGGACCACACTGCGAATGGGGATTTGTTATGTTTGATTCCCAGTGAATAATTATTTGGGATGGGCAACGAGCTCCATTTTCCCTTCACTGGTTGGTGAGGGTACGGTAATTTCTCTTCTTTGATATGGACTATCATATCCAAGTGAGTGAATCTGATGTATGATCTAACTTACAAATACAGTACCGCTTGCAGGATTTTGATCTTCAGCGTCATGAACTCCACGAAGCCCGGAAGCCCAAATGTACTATCCACGGAACTATCCTATGTATGCTCTCCTCGGCTTTTCACCCTTACACAGGACAGTAACTCCTCGATCAGGTTCCTGTACTGTATGTGGAATTCGTGGGAAGGTTCGGGTCTCCGGTTTTGGTTCCGAATGACTGAGAATTGGAGGAAGAATTGTACAGCACTGGATGCTGGGAAGAGTTCGTTTCGGTGGGGTAGGCAGATTCTCTTCGTTACAGAGATTTGACTGAACTTCCCATCATCCACGGGTGCAAATATATTTTGACGTCGTCGTTGCTCTGTCCTTGAGCTGGAGATCGCTTGCAGTCAGGAAGGATCTTTCCACTGGTGACTAATAAATGCGCATAGCTCAAGGGGCGTACTTCTCGTCTCCTCCACCTGCTTTGGATCCTCTGAGAGAGTCCTAGGCACGGAGGAGAGATGATGTATCCCTCTGTTCGGCTCTGTCTGTCGAAGTACAGTACTAGCTAGGTCGAGACCCTAAAGATCTACGCCATGAAGAATCCAAGAAGGTCCCGTCCCAGCAGAGTATTACAGCAGCCCAAGGCCAAGGTGAGTCTTGGAATGAACCCTCGTAGCCAAAGAACATCTACAACTCATAGACGGCGATGGCGGAAAGGCTACACTAGAATGTGTTCAGTCGGGCGTCCTCCTTGATATCTGAGGTAACACTCCGATGGCGGCAAGAATTTTCTGTCTGTCTTCAGGGTGAAAAGGATGAGGTCAACCTCTTGAAACCAACCTTGTAAAACTTTAGACGCCTAAATTTGTCTTCTCCCTTTGGCTTCGATAAAGTTCTATTTTCCACCGTAGAGAGTATAAAAAAGGCGTTCAAGCCAACTCTTCTCGTAAAACCCTCTCCTGAGTCCACTCCAAAAATACTCCTTAGCATGGACTTATCACTTTCTGAGTAACAGATCTTCTGCTATTTTTCTGGATGGTTTCTCGGACGTACTTGCTCCAATAAGTACCGGTTTACAACATGGTGTTATGGCATCAACTCTTTTATCTATTTTCCTCCAACAGTGAGCTCATGCGAAAACTTGAAAGTCTAGGATCTCAAGTTCAATGGGTTGATGATTTAGTGCTTTGGGTTTCAGGACTCTCTGTCAAAAAGGACGGTGAAAGTCATCCAAAACGTTATCCATGTAGCTCAACAATGGGCCTGTAAGAATTGCACTGAACTTCATTCACTGAACTTGAATTCCAATTCATTTACTACAGTCTGAAACATGAGAGTACTGAAGAATATACTCTCTGATTACCAGAGGATACAGTTCTTACACCAGTTCTTACATCTTCTACGTCAGTTATGCTTTTTTTACTTAACATGGTATTCTCACGTTCGATATGTTATAGCTACGGTTCAACGCACTCTTTGTTCGCTCATCTCTTTACTTTAGTAAAATCCAATAGAGCTTACATTCGACACCTCTATTACTCAAGTGAGTACAGCAAACATGGACAATGGGTCCCAAGTGTATGCAATGGGATCGCACACCAACCAGTTCAACAAAGCACAGAGATTAGTCATGACAGCGGCGGTTTCAAAACTACATCTAATGAAGCCCTGGAACATCTTACTTACGTTCTTCCAACTCATTTGAGATCAGAATGATCGTTTCTTCAATTCTCTTGTACGTATATTATATCCCTCGTCTAATCATCCAAACCCAAGTACTTATTACACCACTCATTCAAGTCAAACCGGGATCTATCAAACGAAGCCAGGTGAATCTCATTAAGGCTCTGGACTAAAATTCTTTGTGAATCAAGAGTTATTTACCATCTCAACTGTTCTAAAAAATAAATTTAGAATATTTATTGTATTAAAATTAATATTCTAAAAGATCCACTTATATGTAATTTTTTCTTTTAACTTTATTTTTACCTTAAAATCAGTTTTAAAATTAAATAATAAATAATAAAACTTTATTTTTATTCCATGTGTTTATAAGAAAATCCTTCAGTGAACCCCAAGCACTGAACTCAATAGATTATTCTTAGAACTTGATTTCACGAGACAAACACTGAGATTATTTACCCACTACTTGCTTATACATTGGACATTAGTCCTTCCTTTTACTCTCTGATAGAAATTACCGATCAAGCAACAATACTTTGCTCATAACTCTGTACTGAAAAAAGTAGGCCATCTCATAGTCTACACAGATGAGCCATTGCAAAGCAATTTAGCTAATGCATCTGCAACCTTTTGTATTAATCAGCAGATAATACACGAAGCATCATTTCGTTTGTTATATTTCTTCGGTTTCTATGATGCAGAAAAGATTGCACTAGTGAAGGATCTTATCAGTCAGTCTTATCTTATCCGTCATCTTCGATGCACTTATCCAACCATTCTAAATATTTCACTTCCCTCTGATACAAAATCTGCTGTCAAGAAGTTATTTGCATTGAGCCTGTCTGACAATTCAATCTCACCTAGCTATTCTTGCACTTAACCAAATGTATTACTTTCACCCACATGTATCAGTTCCAATCTATTGAGTCCTAAGGCATAAATGTATTATAGGTAATGAGCGCCCTGATGTACTTGCTAAACCAGCGTGATGATCAGATATTGATAGTATCCGAAGTCAAGCAGCTCATCAAAAAATGGATTCATTATCTTTGGGTCAACATTGGGAGACTACATCAAATGCACAAATGTTCAAAAGAGTTTCAGTTCAAGCACCCACGCCAGCTACGTGAAAAGTTCTTAGATCATATGACAAGAAAGCTTGAATATCCTTTTCGATGCAACTGCAAACAGGTCACATAGCAACAGGTTCTTACTTGCAAAGATTTAACCTTCATGAACCTCTTCTATGCAGACTCTTCCATATGGAACTTGAAACACATGATCATATTTTTTAGAACTGCTCTTCTCCTACTACCATCCGAACTAATTCTTTCCACTACTTCATTTTTAATTTACTGCTCACATAAGCAATTATTTACATATAAAAATATTAGAACAAAACTCTTGAAATGCTTTCAATAGCGGTTTAAACTTGGGTTACGTCAATAATTGCTTATGTGATAATTGTCGAAAAATCACTTCAGATGTTAGTTGTAGTAGCAGTTCTCATAAATATGATCATGTGTTTCAAGTTCCATAGGACAGAGTCTGCAAGATAAAGTTAATAATGATCTACATCCGTCTTCTACATATTAACTATTATAAGTAGCTGGTACTTAATCTCACTTCATTATATTAAAGAATCGTAGTTTTTGTTATGGAGCTAATTTTTCTTACAGTCTCTCTTAATTAATCTCTGGGCACGTCCACTAAACACGTCGTTATTTCACGTTGGTTCTTGGTATGTTAGCCTCAAGGCTTCATCGCCCTTTGGACAAACAGAGCATACAGTAGGGCCACTCAAGCCTAATCCCGTAACAAAATTGACATGGTTTATATGAAAAGAAGTAAGTATGAACTGTCAGGGACCGCAGAACATATGCAGACGTACGTTAGAGAAATTTTCAACAGTTTCTAAGAAGATCAGTTTACAATCATAAACTGCAAACATCTAGTGACTGTAAAACTTACGTCTCACTTTCAAAAGTGGTACGTAAAATTTATGACTAAAACCTGTAAAAATATTTACTGAGAATTACGGAAATCTTTACGACCAAGGTTTGAGTGGCCCTACTAGAATTCTTCTAGTTCTCGGGGTCTAGTGATTGCACATATGAAAGCGTTGACTGTTGGTCTGGAGATTCTGTAGGTATCTATCATGATTTGTTTGTCCCTAGGATTGATTAAGGCAATATTGTGGTGGTAGACTACCAGCTCTCACTTTCTACTTTTGTTGTTCTTCCCATATGCTGCTACCGTTCTAACCGTAGTCATGGAAGGTCTGGTAAGTTCCAATCCCCAGTCAGTCCACTTACCATCATCAAACACGACCCTGAGCGGATATGACTTCTTTAGTTCCGTGACCGCCTTCGAATATATTGGCTCTTAAATAATTATTATACAGCCGTAAGAACACGAACCTGGTCGTGTTTTAAATGAATATATATTCACCTCTTCCATGCATATTAATTTATGAACTAAATCTTTTTTTAGAAGGGTTAGCTCATAAATTGAAACAATCTATTTACATTTATCGGGAACACTTCTCTTACAGTAGAAGAGATAAAGTTTCAACTCACAGAGCTTATAGGATTTTGTCTTTTCCCAGTCTATGTGCAACGTTCAATTGAAAGGTACTTAAAATTTAGTTATTTAAATTTAAACATTGAAATTTAGATTTGGAGTTATCTTACCACTATGTTCAGTGGAGTGGCAAAATAAATCCAAATTTTTTGTGCAGCGGAGCAATGCTTGCTTACTGCTTTTATTTCAACAAAAGTTTTTGCCAAAATGATCATATATACTATTAGCTTTAAACAACCAGCTTCCGCGTCACTCTGCTCACTTCTCTCCTTACTCCTGCCAAGAATTTCAACTCGTCCTTTACCGGACATCCGTTTGTATTCATATTGACTTTTCATTTTATGGTCTACTAAGGGTTGAACATGAAACCGAGTAACATTTGTTATTCAAGGGTACCTCTCCGACTCACTTAGCACGATTATTTTTTTTTCTTTTTTTTTTCTTTTTTCTCTTTGTTTTGTGAAAAAGAGACAAAAGCACGTCCGAATAACTCTATTAACAAAAAGAAAATGAAATAGGGGGACCAAAGGGCGGCCTCCGAGCCCGGAGCCCATTAGTTCTATTAGTACGATATCTAGCAAAGCAAGAGGCACAACATTTAATATGTTGTGCCTCTTGCTTGCCATATATTTATGTGGGGTCTGGTGTTAGATATATATTACTCAGAAAAGTCTTCGTCCATTACTAGAGCTTGGTGTATCTTCTTCTCCACTTCCAAGATACAGAGAAATTATGTACCTTTTAAAGACGTCCCGTTTATTCTGAATTTTATGTGCATTTTAAGCTATATAGCAGTGTATTCGTCTAGCAGTTTGGATCTACCTGTAAAAGTTTATCTTTAGTTCATAAATATATAAATTCTAACGTTATTATACAAGTTGTAAGTTATCCATGTAGAATGAGGTCGATGGAGAATAAATATATAATGTATCACATGTTATAAGTATGAGAGGATAAATTATGATAGGTTCAACTGTATGATATTTTATACTCGAGGTTCATTAAAGGATTTTGTTGTACACACTTGCAAGTAAAACATAAGGTTTTTCTATTTCAGTGACAGTTTAATTTATTAAAATGAATTTATTTGGTTTATAAATAAGCAGTTTTTAAGAATAATTTTAAGCGAGTGATGAGAGGTACTTAGGTACTTAATACGAGATTAGACCATGTTTCTGGCGTGCCCATGGTAGCCAGAGGGAGGAGTTCTCCATATGGTTACCGAGCACCGAGTTCTGTACGTTAGACTTTTACATTATCGCAGTGCTGTTTCCCAGCTGAACCTTGGAAGAGTCCAACAAGCCCGCCGTTAACAGAATCACTGTTAACGGCATGCTAAGATAATCATTATATCCCGTATACTCATATTGTTAATCAACTTGATGTACATAAGTTGCTTTAATTTAATTTAATTTACTTTGTTCTTTGGTTTTCGCTCATTGACGTTGTGGCCCAGTCATGGTTTTCACATGATTCTGGAGAAAACTGCAGACGAGAACACTACCACAACATCGGTTATATACAAATTTGGGTCCAGCCCAGAGAATTTTCTGGGTGGTTTAGAGCCTAGCTATTACCGAACACTCCTAATCAGAACTTCCTTTTCGTATCAGTGTTGTTCGATGACTGAGAAAGAACGAAAATATTTTCACTATCTTTGACGGTGTGTGACGAGAAATGAGTATATACTACGTCAGCTGTATTTGGTGCAAGGAACACCTGGACTACACAAATATAACTCTCTCTAGTAACTCCCGAAACTTCGACTTCTAGATTCTGTATGTTCTCATGAAAAGCAGCTAATATGGTGGTCCTGCACTAGAGTCTTTCCCGAAGTTGAAGAGCCGAGGACGGGTTGGTGATGGAAAGGATAGTAAAGTTATACCAAACCTCATTAATCTACTCCCAAGCTAGGAGTGGAAACTAGCAAGAATGTCTGCTGAAGGCAGATGTTTAAGTAATACGGATGCGTTTCCACGCTAAAAGCGTCGTTACGCTTGTATATGATGGTTTGTCCCATTGTGTCAAGAACTCGGACAATCGTGTCACTACATAATTTACTAAACTACGCAAACTCCAACAAAGCTAGAAGCCTACGGACCGAGAGAGCATCTGTCCTTCAGTTGACACGGCAGGAACCGTTTTACACCAAAGGACCACCTGGACATCTCCATATGGTGAAAAGTTGTTACGCTGTGTTGTGAGATGTGATGAAGAATGAAAACGAGAGGACATACTGGATCCTTGCTGTACCAAGGAGCTCAGTTTACATTTATTATGATCTTGACCTGCAAGTCAATCCAACTCCGAGATTCTCAACGTTGAAACTGAAGTGCAAAGAGGAAAAGAGCATGTGGCTCCTTTGACGTTTACAGTAGTCGTGAATTAAGTTGCTCTTACCAAGGGAGAGGGTGCAGAACAGGTGTTATGACTCTCGAGGAGAAAAGAAGTCGAAAAAGATGCAGCATATGCTTCAGTGGCAGGTGTTTTCTAGAACCAAGAAAGAGTAATGGTGGGATTTTGGTTCAAAGGCTCTTTTGCGTTGCTTTCATTCTTCTCAGCCAAGCATGCGAAGCCCGAGCATGTATGCATCACTTCGTGCATTTATTATGTACAAAAGACCACATGTGCTATTATCTTCGGACTCTTCAAAGGATAGAAGGAAACCAAACACTTTTTGGACTTCTGGGAACGATAAAAGACTTGAATGGCGGACCTTATCCTTACTCTCATGTGCTCAACCACACTTTCTTAGCAGGAAAGTGACAAAACAGCCTCAACCTTTTCCTGCGATGCACTATCAACACAAAGACGTGATAGAAGACGGAAAAGTAGTAGCGTAGTAACGGTAGTGTTCTCTGATGTTTCGTTAGTGGTGGGGACTCTTTCCGTGTCGATTACCGAGACTTTGCTTCGAAAACGTAGACCGTTGGGTTTATACTAATAAGCTAGAAGTTTGGTTGATGGAATGGGAACGGTTGCCTAGAGTTTCTGCAACTGTCCCTTAGATAGCTTCTTCAACTGACTGATACTGATACCAGTAAGTGCAGAACACGAACTTCTGGTTGACATCTCCAGTTGACTTTTTGAACTCAATCCAGCTTTGCGAGAACACACGCTATCTCTTCTATCCCACGAGCGCCATGACATGAATGGAGACGCTGCTATTATAGCTTCTGGGGTGCAAACTCATCCATTTCTCATGCTTCACTATTTCTGCACGTACCAGAATACATACTCACGATCGATTGGTGGTGTGTTCCCACCACCAGAGAAGTGGACGAAGCAAAGAAGGGTGCTGAAACTGGAAGGTGCTACGTACCGAGTGACCGAGTCAAGTTGACTCCAGAATAACCACACAGCTTAAAAAGTGGGAGGAGGAGAAGAGAATATCGCATGAAAGATGGTTCTAAGTTCTAACTAAGCAGCATGAAGTAACATTATCGTCACGCTTGTGGGTTCTATTTCCCCACTAGACCACTTGAAGGCCATCATTCGTACAGGGTTGGAACTTGAAAGCCTGTAAAACTCGTCCTCTATTCCATATATTCAACAGAAGGGACAAAGTTTAGCACTTGTTCCGGTTAGACTCTTGATAATGCTGAGAAATGCATCGGACGTCTTACGCTCAGTAACGTAACCCTTCACTTCGAATCACTTGAAATAAGCTGAGATTCTAATCCACCAGATCTAGGGCCTACCACATTTAGCACAGCGTTTGGATGGAACATAAGTATGGTCAGACAGCTCATACTTTGGTGAATAGTTATGTTCTCATGTTGGACTTGACTATTCTGCCCAAAGATGGCGGACGACCTTATCTAGTCCCTTATCTAGCCTCTCCTGGAACTTTGGAGTCATGCTCTAAGTTCAGAGGCATAACGCTCTAACTTCCAAAGCTCTGAGAACCTGAATCTGCAGAGTACAGAACTCCTCTTGGTTCCCCGAGGAGTTTTTTCTTCGCAGACTCATTAATAGTCAGTATGCAGTATGCAACCCTATCCAGAGGCGTCCCTCGTCTCTCATTACAGTAGATCACTGTCAGGTGTCCCCAGGCTTCTTGTATTCAAGGTACCATTAGATTAGGGCCCACAGTGCTTGAGATTTACTTCCTGACCTACTCGTCCGGTGTAAGCAGGCAATGATTTCAGGATTGCAGGATGACGATGCTCCTCTCCTGCAAGAGTGAAAGCGGTGTGGAGTTGCAGGGTGAAAGTTTGCTTCTTCGTGACATATGTAATGCATGCATGGTGACTTATTAGCGAGAGGTTGAAGTAAAGGTTCAGCCACTTGGAGTCTCATGAGAGCAGTACTGGTGCCGTTATGAGCCTCTTCTGCTTCTGCTCTCAACGTGAAGGGTAGAACTCTTTCAGGGCTCAGGCCCCAGGGTTCATGAGGGGCAGCTCTGAATCGAATGATGTTAGGGTTTAGGTCGGTCAGCTCTGAAGAATGGAGCTGTAAAATACTCTTTGTTTCGAGCTGAGCATAGGGATTTCCATAGTATCCTCGTGTCGGAAACGCTTGGTCCAGAGGCTCGTTTGTCTCCCACTCTCAACGGACACACCCTTCACCGACTTGCCTTTGGAGGTACGAGGACCTGCACGGATCGCATCAAGGGTTTGTCCAGAGCGTCCGTATCAAAACGAATTTCTGATAAACCGAGAACCTTATAGTCAACATCTTCTTTCAGGTTGAAAGTGCGTAGATCTCAGAGTTCTATCTGTACTGTGGGAAGAAAGTTGCTCACTCCTCCAACGTGATCTAGCCTAGGAAGAAACTCCTGTGAGTGTTTGGCCTGTTTCAAGTGAAGTAGGGCCTCAAGTTTAAGTTCCAGATTAGGACACTTTCTTCATGTGACATAACTGGAGGCAGTTGAAGAGTTGCTTAAAAGCTTTTCATCTAAAGCCGAAACAGATAGGGATGTCTCTAAAGCCCCAGACGTCGGCCGTATCTCCAACATTCTCTGGCTCGAATGATTGCCAAAAGCACGGTGTGCTTCTAGAAACACAGACATCACACAAAGTTTAGCCTTGCATGTCCACAAAGCATACAGTTCCTGTGTCTCAAGCGTATCCAAAGACTGAAAGCTGACTGATGGAGGTCGAATTTTACTCTTAGCTATGAGATATAATGACACAAAAGCAGTGAGGGTTAGCAGTCTCCAAGTTGTCATGTATTGTCTTAGAGGGGTAAGACTCATGATACGGTATTTCATAGAAACAGGTAGAGTATACACGCGAAATACGTCCAGTCTAGACTCGAAAGCTGTTTCTTGACGTTTGTTGGGCTTCATTTCAGACGTGGAGGTTGTAGTGATCTACGAAAGTGGATCACATTTTACCCTCATCAGAATTGTCTCTTTCTATGTGGACCGAAGCTTCGAGTTACCAGCGCTTAATGTCAGTTTCCTTTTGTTTGACCAAGCGAGTGGCATTCGAGATATTCATTGAACTTTGTTGTTGTTTTACTTACAGTTAGCGATTTTCTCCACTCGAGTTTGTCTCTAAGTCGGTCTGCCTACTAGCTCGTTCGTTTCCATAGGATCTGTTGGGTTGCAGTTCTGAATCCGGCTGCACCTCCTTCTTCCGTCGTCTCTCAGTGTGCAACCAACCGTAGAATCCAACGCATGCCATGTGCTCTATACCTCCAGATTTCTCCTGTCCTGAAAATCGTCCAGCTTCATTTATATAGTTTTGTCAGTCCACTGGACACTCTGAGAAGGTTACAAGCAGGAAAAGTTTCAGTTACTCTGTTCCGGTTTGGAGGTTCAGTATGTAGAGAAAATGCATTCAACTATCAAGTTAAAGTGAAAGTTCCGGGCCCAGCTCGTGCAGCCATTGAAATATCGGTGGCCGTCCATTATCATCTGTAACGGAAAGGGTACTGTAAGTTACAGTAGCTGAAATCTTACTGATCGTTTCCTCACGCAAATGTGAACGCAAGTTGACGTTTGCATGAGGAAAGCATCAGTAGACTCCCACGTCGAAAGTACGAAAGTCACTCTTTTGAAGGCCCTTCTCACCAACACGAAGGGCCACAAACCCACAGAAAACCTTTGTGATTATCGACGAGAAACGTCATCAACAGTCGTCTGCAGGGAAAACTACAGCAGCGCATTCAGTCGAGTGGCTTTTATTTTGCGATGTTGTTCCAAATTCCTCTCGTCATGAGGAGTAGTGTGAACACTACTGAATTACCTGCCTCAACGGAATTACCGTTGAGGCAGGTAATTCAAGTCTGACGAAGGAAAATGCTAAGCTCAGAAGACGTTTCTGATATGTCCGTCGAGAAAAACGAGGTTTGGGACTGTCCGGAGAGTTTTCAGCCCTCCGAGGTGCTGGTCAGCCTTGAAACTTATCTGGATGCGTCCTGAAGTCCTTTGAAGATACTCATGCCTCTGTCGCCCTGTGGATACTCATGGGACCTGAAATTTCATTCAATCAAGAACAGGATACCTAAATCTCAACATTACTGGAACGATCACAGCCTGTAGCCCTTTCACCCCTTTAATGCGTTGGTCTAAAACTTCCATGGCACTCGATGCGTGTGTCCCAAAAGCTTGAAGGATAGAATCAACGACCACATGCTTTCCGGCTTGTAACTCCACGCAAGCTTTTAAAGATCCAACGTCCAGCGAATCGCAGCCACTTGCACGATGCGAAAAAGGGTGACGCTAGAGAATCACATAAAGGATACAGAGGATGACAGTTCACGCCAACCATCAAACAGGCACTTCCCGTTGCTCTGATCCGCATATAGTAGGTCAAGGTTACGAGGTTTTTCCATCATCATCCCAGCTGAAAATAACGGTTTATGTAATGTTTGTGAAGAAGTTGGAGAAGAATTAGCAACATAACTGGCGAATCCATGCTGTATCGCGATCTAGCTGAGAGCACCAACGAGCGTGACTCACATATGGACCCGATTCAGATTGATCTGCTGCTTGCTCAAAATTTTCAGTGCTGAAAAAGGGGGTGTCAACAAGAACTACTAAAATCTACGAGCGACTCTACTCGGAGACAAAATACTGCAGGACATTCTACTCACCTGTTCCTGAAATTCTGGATGCAATTTGCTAGTATTGATCGATATATGGTCTCTCCTGCAATAGATTCCAACAGTGTTCCAGACATGAAGAACCTAGTGTCGCTAACTGCAGTTAGATGGCAGCTCACTGGAGATGTCTGCAGGAAATCTGCAGTTTTGTAAGGGATGATGTTTCTCACGCCAAATCTGTCAGGTCATCTTCGCTGGCTACCTACTGATTGCTTCGTGAAGCCGCCGAGCGTTGCGGACTGAACGAGCGTGTTCTCACATCATCGTGAAAGATGATGTGAGCGCTCTCCTCGTGCGGCACGTTCCTTGTGACATCCTGCCAGCTGTTCCTCCGCTCGCAGATAAGATCCGACCCTCATGTACTACACTCCCCCGCTGCAGCTGACTTCCCACAAGCATACTTTCATAATCGTAGAAACCACCATTTCTCAGGTCACAAGTAAACTGACTCTCAAAGATCCTCTTTCTATTCCTAGTACGACAGCACATAGACTAGATCTTCTGCACTTTCACTCGCATGATCTAATGTCCATTCAGAGTTCGAAAGTCGACCGATGGTGAGATTTTCTGGTCAATTTTGTCAATCTAATGTGTGCTATTTTTATCTTGAGAGATGAACGTGTTCAGCTGCTTTTCAGGAGGCTCCCTCAGCTCTTCGTTCTCCTGCTTGTGAAGACGCAGTCCAAATTACTAATATAGATATGACCAACTACACCCTCTCAACATGGATTATGACATCTACTGAGATAATATGGCAGGCATCCTGACGAGGGAATCAGACAGCATAACGGAAGGCTGAATCAATGTAACTCTGTAACCTCTGCAAACACATTGAGTTTACAATCAAGCACTTCGATTTGGCTTCACAATCAAGCACTTAGATTAGGTCGTGTCTGAAAGGGTGAGCCTACAAGTGTAAGGACTGCTTTGCAAGAAATGAAACAAAGCTGTTTGCATAGGTTTGCTTAGTGTGGCATGAGTTCGACTTTAGTTACCAGAAACTCGAAGTTCATTTCCTTGCATGTATGTGTTATTTGACGACGGAGGTAACGACGCTAGAGTAAACGATATCCTTAAAAGAGCATCACTTGGTTGATTCCCTTCATCCGGACTTCAACATGTCCTGCAAAAATCATAATTTCGTCGAATTCTACCGTCTAGTAAGCACTTGTACTTCATCGGTTCTGGTGAGTTTATTATCATGAACTCCGCCTCCGCTCCTTGATCCTGCGATACAGAAGCTAGAGAGAAGTACGGTTCTGCATATCGAGAGCCCGTATGGAACTTCATACACACAAATGAGAGAAACTCAGTGAAATAAACTGGACCTGGAGGCGAAAAAGGCACGCAGAATGACCGAGCTTTGACGCCTTTTATGTTCAAGAAGCGAGAGAATCATCTACATTTCTTCGAGATATAATTGGCTACAGTTGAGAGCGCTCCCGAATTTGTCCACTATGAGAAGATATTATATTCTAGGGTCTGTATTGGAACTATTGTGACACGCAGGTGCAAAGACGAGACGTGTAAGTGCTAAATGAACTTTCTGAACTGTTCCTGGGAGACAATGACCTAAAACGGTATTAAGAGTTCATATACAAAAAGGTGGAAAGAATGAGCGTTCAACTGCGCGAAACAATACGCAAACAAGAGCTACATCTTGCGTTCAGGGCCTGGTTCTACTCCGTGCGAGGTGTACATGATAACCTCGTTTCATGTCCTTCCATGATCTCTGAGTAAGAAAGAATATTGCTGTGGGGGTAAAACTAACTACGCATGAAACGGTTCTTAGATAGAGGAAAAATGACACTAGTGAGAAAAGTGAGACCACTTACTTCATATGACTACTCTATATTTAGATTGCAGTTCAACACAGCTGAAATTGAACCTCTACATGTCGGGCATACCTTACTCATCTTCTGATGGTTGTGGAGACAACCGCTGCAATAAAGAAAGTGCATACACGGTAATATAACAGCGTTGCGGGTGTTTTCCATGCATATTTGGCATGTTAGCTTCTCCACAGCTTGCTCTAGATTGTGCTGAACAAAGTTAAGGTTGTCCTTGAGTAGCTCGCTTTCCTTCTCCAACGCTATACACCGGCTTTCTGCGGCGGTTGTCATACTCGTTTGACACTGTTTTATCCTCTCTCGGGTGACACCCAATTTCACCTCCGTCGTTACCATTTCACGATTGACATTAGTTATTTTCTCCTCCAGGCCACATAGATTCAATGCTAGAGCTTTCTTCTCTTTTCCAATCTCGTATATCTGTTCCATCAGGCAATTCTCATCCGATGTTAGTTGAGAGTACGCCTCGAACAAACTTTTACGCTTTCGGCCGACTTCCTCCTCCTCTTTCCTCAAACGGGAAAGTCGAGTTGACATAATGAACTCATCAGAATAGTCCTTCATCAGCTTGCGGCTCTTACTTCGGATTCTTGAAGCTTCGGATCTGTTGACGCGTGCTGGTCTACCCTCCTGGTCAGGTCTGCAGCTCTGCTTATCAAGCGTCACATCAGCAGAAGTAAAACTGAAGATTGCACCCGGCTGTCTCACTGGTGCTAAAACTCAACAAAACGCGGCTATGTCTACAGCCAGAACTACGGCTGCTTACGTAGAACGTCGAAATTACTTAGAACTTGCAACTGTCAGCTTCTACGATACTTCAATCCAGCCAGCGTCTTTCTGCCACAGTTTAAAATCACAACTGACCGTCTCCTGTGGCGCTTCTTCCGTGCCGTCATCCTCGCTCGTGGAGCCTTTCCGTTTTTCTCCCTTACATTCGCCTCGTTCCGCTTGCTCTGCTTTCGCCGGGCCTTCCGCGGTGCTCATCCTGGTAAACCAGAGGCCATGCGATTCTTTAGCACAATTTGCTTCCGCTGCCTGTCGGGGCAGCTCGCGGTGGTGTAACAACGTCGAAAAACGATAAGCAAGAACCTGCGCATCAGGACGACTTGAGTAGTTCCAACCTTCTACAGTCCATCGTGCACACCGCACAGACATTGACATCGAAATATAAACTGCCAAGAGCCTCCGAGACACTTACATCACGTAGGTTCCGAAAATCATATTGCACAAACTTACGATCAAAATTAGGATGAATTTCCGCGATACAACGGTGGAAGAACATCAAGAAACCCGAGAGGTATCGCTGCAGGAGCCAAAGCTCTGGTACCAGGATTCACCGCCGAGCTTAAGCTTTTCCTGGAACATCTGCATTTTCTTCTCCCAACCTTTTCCCAGTATCGCCTACAGAGAAACGGGCACAGTGAAGGACTAAAACGTACGCGGGACAATTTTACGATGTACTGCGGGGACTCCAGTGCCGCTTTCACGTGAGCTTCAATCTTCCCTGACAATCGTCTCTGCATATGTCAAGCGATATCACGAAGATTGTGACGCGTACCCACGACGAGGTCTCTTGCAAAGCTATCATCTCTGAGGAAACCAGTAACGGAGTTTGCTCTGAGCATTCGGGGAATTCTTCCAACCTCGATATATTAGACAGAGCAGCTAATTGTCTCGTGCTCAAAAACCCTGCCCGGAAGCCGAGGATTCAAGTCGGATTTCCGTAAATTTCAAACATGCAAGGGGAGTTGTAGCTTCCTGAAACCCCGCGCCTTCAACCGCTCCGAGGCCGACGCAGAGCATGGATACCACATCGATATCATATCGTTAAGCGAAGTCATTCGTCGACAACCCCCCGCCAGGGCGAAGGAAACCACCGTCTCTCTATGGCTCGTTAAGCAAGATCTTTCCACGAATGCCCAAGAATATCCTGGGGGCAGTGATGGTCTCGTCCGTCTACACCAGAGAAAGATCCAGTCGCTCTTCTCCTCCAGAATGTTGTTTGCCACCGATCCATGATGATGCTATCTATACCTGGGCCGCCGTCAAACTCCGATGTCGGGTGTCATAGGACCAACGACGACGCAACACTTCGCCGCCGAAATTTTCTGGTCTGCAATAATGGCTATGCGAGTTAGTGCAGTAGTTCGTTTAGAACAGTTACCGAGACTTCTAGTGTCAACTCTCTGATCTTGCATGTAATGCTCGAGTTGAAGATTATCATCGAAGCTGTAATATCATAAGATGTTGTTTTACGCTGCTTTCCGGAATTGGAAGTCTACAATCTTTCCTTACACACCTTTTGGTAAGTGGACAATTCCTTCCCGTCTTGTGTCAGTTCCAGCTGCAGGGTTTCTTGTTTTCGGTAAAGTTCTCACAACGCCTCACAGTTGCCTTTTTCTTCCTAGGGTTTTGAAGGATAAGTATGCTTGACAATGTTCCGAAGTGAGAGGTAGATTGATTCGGTCTTGAGTTGATAAACCAGCCTCAACATCTCCCCATGTAAGACAGGGGACGATGGATAACTCGAGCTTTTAGCCAATCCACCAACGTGTTGTTGGTCTCAACCGCAAGTAGAAGGTTATTTCCGAGTTCGACTTCAAGTCAAGCGGAGCGCATGTACTCGAAAATACGAGGTACTTGTAACCAAAACCTCTACCTCAGTCCGAAAAATGAACCCCACTTCGAAGTCACATGCACTAAAGAAGGTTTCGGTGCACGCGATTTGAAGCTGTCTGTCCAAAGGATGGGTGCTCTAAACGCTGAGCTAATTACTAGAGAACAAAGCGCCAAAGAATCGAATTGAGAGTAGAGCCCAGGGGAGAAGCATGTTGTTTAGGAACAGGGCTCTAGGCGAGACTGACGTACGACTTGTGTGGATACACAGCCGCATGCACGACAAGATGTGAACACTTTGCCCATGAACTTTCAGCATGATGATGTCTTTCTGCACTTGTTGGAAATGCTAGGAGTTATGAAAGCAATCACAAAAGTTGCAGTCCGAGTCTCGAGGTGATTGAACACCAATCTGCTTGGTGTTCAATCACCAAGCGTAGCAGCCAACGTCGTGATAACCCAACGCATCGGACAGTCATGGACTGGTTGGTCTGCTGATTCTGCGACCTTCCCTGTTGCAGCGGAAGAAGTGCGTTCGAGATAAAACGCTAGAAGCAAAGGGAACATTACAAGTCATTCAGAGATATGCATCATTCCGCTTTAAGGAAACTGCACCGGATATACGCAAATTGACTTCCCTTTGAAGAGTACTTGGCGTGGGTTTACAAATTTGCACATGGGCGGCTCATACATAAAGGGTATGTCGCGCAAGGTTGCAGTGCATCACAGCGTAACTCATGCTCTGCATGTTGGACATGGTTTTCTTCCTTCCTGATGGGTATCGGACAATTACTGGAAGAGAAAATGAGCACCAGGGTTCCCCGGGTGTCTGCCATGCATACACCTGGGCACAACTTCTCCATTTCTGGTTCCCGTTCTCCTCAAGTGGGTTTGAAACCTTCCTCCATTGTCCCTGCTTCTCCTTCCCAAGCTGTGAATTCCTCTCAAATTCTTTAACATCTTCCTGACCTAGATTCGTACCTGGCATTATTCGACATATTTACTCTGAAAGTTGACTGTCAACAAAATAAGATGGTCTCGCGTGAAGGATGTCAGATCGCATCAATGATTATTGATGATTGATGCGATCTCACATCCTTCACCTTGATCTCGATTTCCTTCCAGGTCTAAAAGCTGCTCACCCACATCAAGAAGCTGTGGTTCTATCTCCTTCCGCTGATAGCGTTTACAAACCTGTTCCTGGTGAGTATCCGCGCTTGCACCTACTTGACTGTACTCTCCAAGCAATGTCCCTCGTTTTCCAATCACTTGGCACTCCTGTTTTCTCACTTGGGCTAAGCTATCGACCAGATCACCCTCTAAAGACGACAGACACTTCGGCTTATGCTCCATGTAGGTGACTATTTCGAGCTCATCCCTTTTCCCGGGCCCGCCTGTCTGCACATCCAACGTCATCGAAATAGTGAGCTTATTATACACTGCGAACTGTCGAACTGCCTGTCTGCACATCCAACGTCATCGAAATGGTGGGCTTATTATACACTGTGAACTCTCGAACTGCCAACAGACAAGCTAAAAGGATAACAAATAACTACTCAAAGCTGTTGCCTGCTTGACAGCACTGAAGTCAAATGTGCGGACATAAGGCTCGCTAAGTTCCGTATGTCAGACCAAATGTATCGGACATGGTCAGCTCGAGTACGGAGTGGATCGCGAGTACCAACGGAATGAGTAGAAATGGTTTCTCCATTGCTTTCTCTTCGAGGTTTTTACTTGTGCAGTCCCAAAGTGAATGATTTCACTTGTAACAGAAAGGTTTTGTAGGTAATCGCGCATGCTGTACAACCAACGGCGGCCCTGAAATATGAATGAATGAAATAAATCGAGCCCCAGAGATCATGAGGGTCATGAAGCTGCAAGAACACATGTACAATCGAAGAATAGAATACCTGTCTGGCTATTTGCCTCGCAACTGAACAGCCTTGTGACGCGTGAGTTGAACCTCAGGTTGATATCTACCTAAATCCTCCACAGGGATTGGAAGTAGCGTATGAAAATGAGGAGATCTTATGTGCTAAACGGATTGAGGAATATCGTGACAGTGTATGAATACTATGAGATGAGATTATCTTCCACTTGACCTACTTGACAAGGGATACATATTATGTCTGTCTTATCCAAGCGTTGCCATCTTCCATCTTCAGAGCGGAGTGTTTGGGAACTAGTTCTGTACCTTGCGGTAAGTTGTCGAGTCCTCATAGAGATCAGAGCTAATAAATATCCCTGTTCACAGTACGTCGCCATGGAGTTCACATCTTGTTGGTCAGCGCTCGGGGTAAAGATTGTGGAACGCTGGTAAATTACCGATTGCATGAGGTTATAAGTTGTTTTACAAAATTCCAACCCCCAGTAACCGGGTTTTCTTTACAGAAGCATCAGAAACCGGGAGAAGAACGTGATAATGGAAAAGTATCCGTTTACTTTCTTTTCCGGGGTTATGATAACTTGTTCTTTTTTCATGCTTTTGGTTTAAATCCGGATAAAAACTTTATGGCCAGTTTAAGTAAAACAAAGTAGTTTTGTACCGTTTAATCTAATTTTTAGATTAAACTGTACAAATCTCAAATAATTTTATTTTTTCTCCGTGCAGTTGGATAATTATTTATTTAATGCGTTGAGCTGAATATCACTACAGTATTTGCAGCAGAGGATAAGTATTGGGTTGCAAAGTGCTCTTATTTGCAGCAGAGAATTAGTATTGTGTTGCAAAGGGAAGCTTTGCAGAGGAGAGTTCTCGCACTTAAAGAGACTAGCCTGAACTTTACTAGTCTCCGGTAATGCTCTCGTCAGTTATTTCAGTTCAAAGCAGACCATATAATTCATAATTTCGTCAACCTCTTAGACATATCCACTGATATTTGTCTAAGCAAATCCTGATAGCAAACTTCCATCAACCATAATTCAATATAATTTGCATAAGCATTAATCTCCTTTGTCTTCTATGTTGAACGAAACAATTGTTCAACTCGTCCCAACACTGAACGAGCCCGAGAGTTTAAACATTTTAGTTTCTAATCTCGTCCATCATTCCTCTTATTCTCGTACAATCCCATCCACCATGGAGTTTTGTCTTTATTGTGCGCTATATCTCGTCTATTTAGGTGACGGGAATCATTTTTATCGAGCATTAACCCGTCAGGTGTTGGTTTAAGCAAGAATATTCAATGCAATGCTGTTAAAACAGTTTTCATCTTTTGTATTTGGGTGCTGGGGTTTTTTGTTAACAAGATTTGCCAGAGCATGGTACTTCGCATTACTCGCTTCTCGTAGGTGAATGGAAATGAATGTCACTGAGCGAAATAGTTAAATAAGCATCCCCAATCGCATTTGGAGAATTCTTGTTGGAAGAGTACAAGCATAGTTTGTGGGTTAAAATATATTGTTGTGATTGCTGGGATCTTCTCTTTTGGTCGAGATAAAAAATGGTTCAGCCATATGTTCTTTTTTAACTTAGCTGCTCTGCGTTATATTATACGGGCATCGCTGCGCATATAATTATAAACTGATAAAAGAATCTAGAAAAGACCAGTCAAGTATAAAAAGTAAGACGGTAATCTTAACCCTTGTTATACGTTACAAAATGTAAGACAAAGCACATGGAGATATAAGGTGATATTAATAATCTGTTCTGAGAGTTATATACATCATCTGGAACATTAGCAAAAACTTCAGTTTAACGTAAGAAGGCATGAGCTAGAATCCCTCATCTCTATTATAAGATTCACCGACGGAGAGTTTCTCAAGAATTATATCACATGCACATTGGAATAAGATCACATTCACACTGAAAGAAAACTGGAATTGGATTTAATTTCTGAAGAAGTTAGGCGGGTGTATTTCTTTTTCATTTCTCACTAGACAAAGCAAAGATTACACATGATTGGCTTTATCATAAAATAATTCATGTCTTAAAAAAATAACATCTAAATACAAAGATCTAAAAGAGTATGTTGGAATAAGGTGAATAGTTGAATAAGTGTCAAAAATTGGCTTGAAATGAAAGTCTTTTCACCCTTGCATATTCCTTTCCCAAGAGAAGAGGAGAATATGCACAGATGGTTAATTTATTAACTAACCTTTTCATCCAGAAAATAACAAGGGGCTACGCATGCAATGGTATTGCAAGGGCTATGCGTTTGCAAGACCTCACAATCCTTGAAGATGAAATCTTGAATGTGAAATCCACATCATCTCAAGAGTCTTAGAAGATGAAATATTTGAAGATGAAATTCTAGAGATGTGGATGAATATTAAAGAATGAATGAAATAAATATTCGTTCTCATCAGTTATATTAAATATATGTTGATTATAAATTTTTCTATCTTTGTTCTACTTCGTCTAAACATTCAAGATATGGTATTATATTTTTATTGTAAACTTTAGATATCTCAAAGAAAAGAGATATTTTATTATCATTTATATATCGCATACACATCAAACAAATCCTTGTATTTTCTTTAAGCTGTTCAAATGTTATGTTAGTTGTCTTAGCATAAGAGCAAATGAAATCATAATCAATTTGATTGATGGATTTTAAATTCTTGAAAAAATCATAAATAAATCACATTTATAACATATATGGCATGAATGATATGGTACATCCAATAAAGATTTGGAGTAAGTATCTATGTATTTTTCTTCTAATGGTAATTTTTTTTTATAAGTACGTTTAGATGTGTTAATTGAATTAGTCTTATTTCTTATTATGTATTGTTTTATTTTATCAGAAAATGGTTTTTCATCCAAGGAGTTATATTTCATATTGTTTATGAGACTGTATGAAATTCTTTATGATATTTCTTATCGATAAATTTTGATATTTTTGATAGAATAAAAAGAGTTATGAATATAGAAATGTTTAATTGATGAGAATCAGTATCTTGAAACAGATGGTTTACTTTTGTTTTTTGGAGATTTAATATATTTATACCTAATTTCAAATTCTAGTTTGAATAGTTTTTAAGTCATTCTCATAAGCAAGATTTATATTTACAAGTTTACATATCAATTGTGCAAGTATCCTCGAGTATATATGAAATGTTCATACTTTTTAAATTTGGATAAATCTTTAGATATTTTAATAAAATAATAGAAAAATAAATATATTGTTTGATAAACTTGGAAATTATAATCGATAAAAATTATGCAAATGTTGTAATCCACATACTCAATTATGATGAGCGTAATGTTGTTCAACTTGGGTTGTTCGACTATAGTATGATGATGAATTCTCTTCCTTCTCTTTCGAGTAGTATGAATGAGAACCACATGGAGCAGAAACCTATTGAAGGTTTAATGTTGAATGTTTGTATGTTTCATACTTTGCATTAAGATTACATTTCATACACTTTCATCGTGCAAGGATGTTCTACATAATTGTTTACAATGATGTCACGTTTCAGAAACAATGAACGTTTCAAAAGTATTTACGTTCGAAAACATTTGAATTTTATGTTTGATACAATTAAATTTTACGTTTCTTTTTGTTTCTTTTCGTAAAAATATTTGTGTATCACATCACGTTTAAAAAATAATTAATTTTATAAATAATTATCATTTCAAAGCATTTTTTATTTTTATTTCTCCCTGTTTATATGTTTCTCCGTAATGTTTATAGTTTCATGAATTTTTAGCAGTTTTATTTTCATACGTTTTTGGTAACCTTTATTTATTGTTTCATGCGTTTTGCAGTTTCATACGTTCTTTATTGTTTCATATAGCCGTGGGTCCTGAAAGAAACGGGCACAAGGGCCTGATCATTCATGTCTGCAATCCTGTTGTCTACGTTTCATCTACTCGCAGAAATGAGTTAAGCTGAACGAAGAAGAGTGGGCAAGGTGGTGCAGCATATAATATCAGAAGACAATTGCTAGCGCTACCATGCTCAGAACTATCTTGCAGAAGTACAGCACTTGTTGAAGAACATGGGTCTCAGTTGTTGTTTTAATGATGCCATCACTTGGCAATGCCAATAATCCACAAACTTCTGGAAACCAACTTCTGCAGGTTGCATGACACCACTGCTGCTGTCTCTGATCATGACTGACCTGTAGAGTTTCCTCGAGAGAAAATCCACAGATTCGTTCCATTTACAACAGCTGCAGCATCATTCCGAGCAGATAGTTTTCAAGGCTCAACTTCTCATTCTGTCAGAAACTCGTGCTCTGAGTGCACCGGACGAACATGACATTTCAGATCAAACAGAGCACAGAGTTATGACAGACGGTGAATTATGACATAAGCGCAAGAGCAGACGAGACTGAAAGCATCTTTGGAAAGCGAGACACAAAAGCAAACCATGACATGAAGCGAGACAGGTTGCAGTCATCTAATGAATCTGGAGTCTGCTTGATTTCGAGCCTCGTGCTCTCAAATTCTCTGTTGCATCTTCGGGCTTCCTTCTAAAGCTCTCCGTCCTCCTTTCCTCTCCTCTTCCAGACACAGTAGACAGACCAGGCAGGTGTCGAGTGAGTACCTTATCTTTTCTTTCATCGGTTGAGAAGCGAAGTTCAGGTCTTGCCTTGCTTACCATGATTTGTTGATGGCAACGAATCCTTTAGGGGCAAGGGAAGTACTGGAAATTAGGAACAAGAAGAATGAAAAGCAGACGGACAACGTCTCTCCACTTAACTCTCTCTTGCTTCTCTGTTGTGTGGATCAAGACTAAACTGTCTGTTTCTTACTCTTGATATTTCTTGTGAAGAAGACGATAAAGACACCAAACGTTCCAAATGGCTTGTGCACGCTGCTCCTCTAGAAGACAAAAGACTGAGCAGGTGCAACTGAAGGGACAAGCCATAGAATACATTCATTTGACTTCCGTGGGACGGACACACCAGCAAAATTTCAGAACAAGCTCTTGGACTTATCATCTCAGATTCTCAAATCCCTGTCACCTAGAACAAAAGATGCTCAAATCCCCGTCACCTAGACTTTTGTTGCATCTCTTTGTTCCTATTGGAGTTCGGTCTTCTAGTTCACCAAGCAAGCATCTAAGATCACAACCTCTGACCAAATATACTTACTTACATCTCATTCTTTGAAACGAGAGAAGAGCTCACGACATATTTGGATTTGACATGGATTAGCAATCAGTGTCAAGCTAGCTGAACAGTACATAGTAGTAGTCGCAGTCCCTTCTTAGACAGAAATATTTGGTCACTTCTCACCAAATCCTCTCTCAAGTATTCAGCTCAATCCGAGAATTGTCAACGTGGACAAGAGAGTGAACAATGTCAAGACTTAAAACCAAGTAGAATGACATGTAGCTCCGAATCACGAGTTTGACTTGAATTATCTGCCTGGCCAATAGTTCCTCGTACACTGTTCTACACATGCAGAAATCCGCAGACGAGAAAAGATGGGAAAGAAAAAATGTGCAGAAGCACAATAAAAGCAGAGGTGTTGACTTGAAATTACGTCTGGGAATAGAGTAGAAATGGACCACAGGATCAAAGAAGGGAGACCCAGATTTCTGTCTCTTCTGTCAGACCCCATCTGCGCATAAACTTGCCGTTGCATGGATCTATAGCTAGTAACTTCTGTATCGCGTCATGCTATTGTAGTCATGGAGAGAGATCGGAGGGATTCTGAGTCAGAACGAAACTTGAGAGAGAAACTATTCTTGAAGGAACGAGATTAAATTATTGGAAAAAAATAATACGAGAAATAATTTCTGAACTGAAACCACCAGAGAGATTCTTGTGTATATAAGAGGACATGCAGTACAATGATACTACATATCTGCTGAACTGCAGCCGCAGTTAACCATCTATGTCTACATGATTGCTGGTTAGGTCTCTACCCGAACGAAATAGAGCAAAGTGTCAGTATCGTTTCGAGTCGAGGTGGACATTACCTGTTGAAATGCTTTGTCGTCGATAGCCCGGGTTTCAGTTTGAGTACCAGATCTTCTGTTCGTGATGTTGGACCTCCGGCCGATGGACGTACGACTAGGCCCGATCACACACTGGAAATCATTGACGGAGGTGGTATGGGAATCAAAGAACCGCGGGATCCTTCGTCTCGCACATACGAGGCACCGCGCGTGTCCATGGCGACTTCCTACCAGTAAACCTCACAAACCCCGTCATGTATTTGTTGCCACTACTGCCTTCTAGATCCCGCGGTGCACATACTTCGCACGAGTGCGAAGTTAAACCGTCGAGATTTTAGCCAAGAAAATTTGAGATGGTCTCTTTCGAGAATCTGCTGCAGGGCACTCTGCTCGCTCAAGTGGGTAGCCTGTCAAAGAATTTCTCACGTCAAATCTTGACTGGAATTGAAAACAAGCTCGCGAAAAGAGGGTATATCACGATAAAAGCGTTTCTGTTGTCTGCTCTCGACACCGCATTAATTATGAATTGTAGACGAGGCGAGTTGTGAGTATGTTCCCTCTGGTGGTGTCTGTTTGTCTTGAAATGCTCCTATCACGGATGAAGTACGATCTGTGTATACGATTTACATGAGAAAGAGACCCTCGACGAAAATTACATCCATGAGAAATCTTTGCACTAGACGAAGTTACGACGAACGGTACAGACACTTTGCTCTATTTCGTTCGTCTTCGTGGTAAATCTTTCCACCATTGCTCTCTGTTCATGAATCCAAGGAACCTTGATTGTAAGATGCGATGTCTCTATCTTGATGTCCCTACTCTTCATCCCTCTCAAAGTTTCTCAGTTGGGTCAATTCTTTTTGTACTCTGAGCCATGAAGAACCGTCGCACCGAGATCAAAACGATCGCGCATAAAACCACTTCCATCTTGTTCCTATACGAGTACTTCTATACTATGACTTGTATACGATGATTGTAAATCTGACGATGGAAAAAAGTTATTATTTTTTAGGATTTCAAAAATCTGAAATATCAGTAGTAAGTTATGCACAAAAGCATAGCAATTAATTAATCTATTGATAATTTGAACTGAGTAAGCTATCACACTTATATCCTCCAACGTGAGTTTAGAACCCCTGCACTTACGGGTTAAATCTAACTCTTCCGCAATTGTTCATCCAACTAACATATAACAATTAAAGAATGATTTTATTATTTTATTATTTAAAATATAATTACTATCTAACACATATATGTTTTTCTATATCATTAAGAGAGCAAAAATTCCTCAGAAATTTATCGAGCATGCATTTTATTTGACTTTGAACAAATAGTCAAAATAGTCGATTCCAATATGATTTCGGGTGTATCAGCTTGGCAAACCATGGAAAGATATTTTGCGTTATGTCCCGACGTAGCATTTTTCGGATACTTTCTTTTTCCCCCTTTACTCAAACCTCAAATACACAAATACTTCTTCTACAGTCAGTCCATAGGTCCTGAAAGTAACTCCAGTTTCTGAACTAAGTCTTTCCATAAACTTTTAAAACCTTACTGCTGAACTCAAAACGGTAATCATTAAGTTCTAAGTGGTTTTCCAAAGAGGTTATATCTGAAACCCATCAAAAGGCGTGTTATATCTGTCTCAACCTTGCATTCTTTAGTTTTTACCGCTAAATTCTTGATGTAGTTTATACTTTATAGGTCAAGTCTCGAAGTAAACAAACTGACATTTATCAGTTAATATAATCCACGTCGTCGTGCAGGAAAACATTCTTATTACCTAATCTGATCGCATAGACGTTTGTAAACTTGCGGGAAATCCAGGAATATCTCAGAGGCACTTAGAATTGCATGCTTTGGTGCCAAAGCCGACAATCAGCCTCGAGCTTACATGTTGAAGTCCTTTGTAGAACCAGTTTCGTCATACCGTTGTGTCATAACGTGGATTCTATCCAGTGTTTCTCCTTTAGTATGTGACGAGGTTGTCACTCTTCTCTCCAAGTTGAACTTGAACGTTCCTATACTTGTATCGTAATGTTCTCACGATGGTTAATTGAGTGGTAGGTATCTTGCTGCCGAAGAGACTGTAAGAGATGTTTTCATGCTTCTGAACGGTAGCTATACGGTTGCCAAAGAGAGTGTAAGAGAAAATATCATCCTTCAAGATATATTTAACAGGTAGCTTCTGCTTCCATGTAATTGCGGAGCTATGCGTTAGCTGACTTTTTTCTGATTTTCATAACGATTTCATCCATCCGTTCTCTTTACTTCTTTTCACTTCTCGGCTTCACCACATCTCCATTCGTCTATTTCGCTACACAATAAAAATTACACCTCTTCTTTTCTGGTTTCACAATCGATGTATAGTTATGCTACCGCATAGCAACAAGGAGTTATGCTTGTAATGTAATTGCAAGGATATGTGTTAGCGGCTTATTCGGATCTATTCTCTTTGTTCCTCTTTCCAGTTTTCACAACAACTTCATTTGTTCGGTTTATTATCCGACAAAAACTTCTCTAATTATTTTCTGATTTCACCATCAAGGTATATCGTAGCTATGTTAACGCATAGCAACATTTTAGGAAGTGTAGCACTTATAGTACTAATACCTATCTTATAGTGAACAAAAAAGTGAGCACTCGTGCATATAGATTAATTTATTACTTAACGTCTTCGTTGAAAAGAGTTAAATAATAAATTAGATCTTAGATTTATTACCTATTAATGGTGATCAGTGGTCCTCATATATACCTTGGGGAGCTCATCTGTCCGTTCTCCTCTTTATGGTTTATTTCTTGCTTTTTATGTATTTCCAGGTTGGATTAACAATTAGTATTTATAAATTTATTTAATTTTTTATTTATTTGATATAATATTTTCATATAATATTTCCCCGATAATAGGAAGCAAAAGTTCACAGAAATTCATCTTGCATGCATATTAACTTCACCTTTCATTAACATGGCATCACACACACACATTAACATTCACTATTATGTAATCATGGGTTTATCGTTAAATGAAGAATTTGAATTCTTAAGAAGATAGAAATCTCTGATTTACTTCCTCTTAACTTGCCGTATGCTGTTAAGTAAGAAAAATCACTTTTTTGGCAATACAACCACGGTGGGATCTGTCCGTGTATCATTTTACTGCCAGAAGGAAAGACCTGTCGACCAATTCGGAGGTCAGCAAATGAAACATATAGATCACTGTATCATTTGCTCTCTCGATGTGAAATTATGGTTTTGTTTTGTTTTTTGTCTTTTCTTGGATCAAAAACTATAAAAGCTGCACCTTTAAGAAAGTAGGGGCTCATTTCATTTGTCCAATGGGAGCATGTAATGCTAAGATTGAATAAAGCGAACCGCTTTGTGATACGTAGCCGTATACTAAATTGTTCAAGGACTTCAATTGTGTATCATGTCCGACGATAAGCTTGAGATGAAATCCCATTCTAGTTCAGTTGGATCTTCTACGTCTCCGTTTGTTGCTCGATCACAAAGAATTTGCTTACCACTTAATGTGTTGACGAACTCCATAGCGTAACTAGAAGACTACAAGCTGCTTTTGCAGCATCTCAACGAAGAATAGTGGAACATTGAAATCGTTTCTATTTCACTTTCAAAGCCATTCAAGCGCCGTTTCATGCAAAAATGAGCATTCGAAGTGGGAGAAAAGGAGGAGATGGAAGAAAGACAAGGAAATTTTGATGACGTGAGTGAATCGAGAAGTGACATCCATGTCACTTCATCTAGTGGTAGACTAGCGAGTAGGTCGATGTTGAGAAGTGATACTCGTATTACTTCTTCTAGTGCTAGACTAGCGAGTTGGTTGGTGTTGAGAAGTGATACTAGTATCGCGCAACGAGTTAACAACCGCTAACAACAACCAGTTACTCGTTAATCAAAATAAGAACTCGAGGGAGATTCCAAAATTTCAAGAACTTATCTAGTAGAGAAATGGATCAAAATAAGATATCATGCATTTAGATTGACGTCAATTTCACGAGATTCATCAATTTCAAAAATTTATTGAAATATTGTTAGAAAGAATTGAACAATTAAGTGGTTTTTCTTACTAGTAGACTATGAGTCGATTTCGGACTGATTGTCAAGATCAGATAATATCCAACATATCAGCTTTGAGAGACTTAAATTTTGGGATTTTTACAAAGATAAGATGATAAAATGGAATAAGATACTGATAACATGATTTAATATATATTTTACTAAAGACGAGAGAAAGACAACACAAAAACAATAATATTTCTAATTTGTAGATATATGTGGACTATAAACTATATTTGGACATAGGTCATCCATGGAGTTCATGGACCGCTCAGACTCGTATCTTGTAGAAGTTAACTTTAGCGTAAAGAATTATACGAATATAAGTTGGACTACATTATGCACAGAATCATCATAGACATGAAGTACTAGACATTAACAGATTGAAGGAGAAATCATTCAAGACTTTTTGAGGAAGTTCACGAAATGACAAGACAAAAAAACAAAACCGAACAGTGAGATATGCTCTACTCTTCACATAAATAAAGTGAAACTAAGATTCTGAAGAGTTAGTGTCTGCGCCTTCAATACTCTCTCAGGCTTCACCACTAGCTGTCTCATGTTCATCTTGATCTTCAATGATATCTTCATTTTCTTTCTCGACTTCTTCTTCATCATTATCATAAGATTGTGCGATACTTTTGGTAGGCGGCGGAACCCAGAGAAGATAGATGTTATAGCAAGAAGAGCATACTGTACTAATATCACTAAGGTTCGACAGTTCTTAGGAGCTTGTGTGTTCTTTCGCGTGAGTACTCTTCATTATGCATACATTATCGAGCCTCTATATGTACTTCTGAGGAAGTAGAAGAGGTTTACTTGGCTGCAAGAACATCATGAGATGATGAAACGGCTGAATGAGATTTTGAAGTCTCCACATGTACTAAGGAGACTTAATTATGAGAGTGAGAGATCTATGATACTAACTATTCATACGAGTTGAAATGTGATTGGATGGGCAGATGGTGTGTAGTTTGTTTTTAGGTTTGGAGTTCGAATCTTAATAGATAGATAACGTAACTATCCTCAAGTGAAGCGTGAGTTGTGAGGAGTTGTTGTTAATATGAAGATAGACCGAGAGTTCTTAATAGGAGCTTGTGTGACCTTAGAAATAGATTGTTTGTCTTTGATTGATATGATAACAAACTACAATACACCAGACATAGCAATATTACGACGGACTGCTTACATCCGGAGTCTGAACCTTCGACTAAAACACATGCCGAGAAGAATAATCTAGTTGCATACATGTTATCTAGGACTCGTTATGTAGATGAGGATGAGATGGTTCTAGAAGTTGAGGATGAAGAGAAGAGAGATTTTTGCTGTACAGTTGATCAGCAGACTTCAGACTTGGAACCCTGTCGTTTAGAGAGGAATTCTACACTAGAAGATAACGCGATACAACTTAAACAACTTATTTTTACTAATGGTATGACTGCTTTATTTTGCGATATGATCTCATACTCTATCTATTGCTATGAAGAAAGAACACCTAGAGCGTGACAAATAGTTAGAAAGAGAAATGACGAGAAGCTTCATATTGTCGTGTCGTGTGTGGTCGTCTTTTAGGAGAGATTCCTGTAGAACCATCACGGGAAGGCCTCTTTGTTCCAAGTTTATCCCAAATTTGATGGATGCAGAAGGTATCACTTAAGTATACCAAATAAAAAACGTCTAAGGTAGTAGTAAACTTGCATCTCGAGGGACCGTTGGTGAGTTACAGTTAAATTAATTTGGTGTAAATTATCAGACTGTCTGACTTATCGAACTATCAGACCACATAGAATTTGGACTACAGTAGCTGCCGCTCTTGCTCAATACATCAACTATTGTAGCGCGCTGTAATATGTACCTCTATGTGTGAGTCTTAGACAGAACATGTTTGATGGTAACACATTCTACCTTATGCATTATTTCTTGACAGTCCACTCACATCTTTCTCCACTAGGGCACAAATACTAAGAGATGAGAAGCAATGGTTCTTAACATAAGAAGATCGATTTCTCAAGTGGTTTAACCTACAATCCTCTAAGAGAAAGGTCGTGGGTTTAATCTTTGGCGGGTACGATTGTAGGTGCACGCCCTACAAACTCTTAACGAAGCTTATGGTCCAAGTTCCATTGTGGTGGACTCACATGGACAATCCCATGGTCAATGAAGACCCAAGGACTTGTAATAACATTAACCATTTGAGCAAAGTCTCGTTGTGGTGGACTCACATGGACAATCTCATGGTCCACGAAGACCTACAATTCTCTAAGAGAAAGGTCGTGGGTTCATTCTTTTGCGGATACGGTTGGAGGTGCATGCGCTACAAACTCTTAACGAAACCTCTGGTCCGAGTCCTGCTGTGGTGGACTCACATTGACAATCCCATGGTCCGCGAAGACACAAAGAGACAAGTAATAACATTTATCATTATCATAAATTGTCATGATAGCGGACCTAGAGTCCTCTAAGAGAAAGGTCGTGGGTGCAATCCTTTGCGGATACGGTTCCAGGTGCATGCACTACAAACTCTTAACGAAGCTTCAGGTCTGAGTCCAGCTGTCGTGTCGTGGACCGGCTCTTACTTGAAAATCATATTTTGAGGTTCTATATTTTTGCTCCAAAGACTTTCATGAGAATATAACAACTTTTTGATCTATTTCAGATCTCATCTTTCATTACATGAACTTGTAGAGCTCATTGTCAGCATTCCATGGGTACTTTATCTATTTCAGTTGGGTGCTTATTGGAGAAATTATGAGGTTCAAAAGATAGATAAATCAAGCTATACCTTAGCTTATCAATGTTGGCTGGGTATTTGCGGTTCTTGACGCTATTCTAAGAATGCAAGAGGTCTGCTTGTTCGTTATTTGTGAAAAACTTCACATACTGCGATTGACGTAAGGGAGCAGCTTAAGGGGTTAGCTTGTTTCTGCGACCTGTCAACGAATGATTTGAGAGATTTAGAGGTCTACTGCAAACGCGCAAGACGACATTGGGTTTGGATCTATGCAGGCTACGCACTAGTTAAGATGGTTCGTGAAGAGGCAGATCGGAGAGAGTGTTCTGAGAGAAATTGAGATCCAGAGAAGAGATTTGGAATGCTCTAGTGACATGTGAAAGAGAGTTAGACCGTTCAGATCGTTCCGGAGTCCAAACTTACTGTCCTTGGATCCATCAGAATCAGAACGTCTAATACTCTCCGACATGGATAAAAGCGATTAGTCTGCGTTTATATTTAGTCTGCGTTTAGTCTGGATTTATATATATAACTTATAGTTTGCGTTTTCTGGATTTATATATACAACTTATACACGCAGGTGTAGTGGTCTTTTTAGGATGCAAATATATTTCATAGAATCGAGGTGCTGATATTCAAGTGTTATGGAGCTCAGAATTGATGCATATGAGTCTTCGAAGTTCGTGCTTTTGAGCACGTTTGATCATTCTACCGGTTCAACGTTGATTCATTCCGCATGTTCCACAGTTCCAAGCATGCATATTTGGCCTTCAGACGGCACCTATATATCCATGATGGTTGAGAGTTCCCAACATATTTATGATACATTATTATGGGATGGAGAAACCTCTTTTAGTCGTAAGCATAGTTTTGTCTTACTGTAGACTTTCAGGTAAAGAATGCGATTATCAAAATTGCAGAGAGGTCAAACTAACAGAGGCGATGCCAAGTGCAAACTACGAGATATCGCGTCCATGTTGAGAACAGGTGCCTGCTTTTCGTCATAGTAATAAAGGAGGGTCCAAAAGACGTCCACTGGTCCCGTGCCTACCTTTGTCTCGAGGACTTGATTCAACTCGTGTGCGTTTTTCTTCGTCTTCCCTGATGTTATGGACACGCACATGTTACTAAACTCCAGGAACACTTTACGAATCCAAAGAAATGCCTTTGCAAGGGCCTCAACAAGTTGCTTGCAACCATAACTATAGAAGGTTTTCAAATATCAATGTTTGCTTGCCTCGTGGTTACGTTTCGCTCATGCTGATAAAGGCTATCCGCTTCCACTTATTCTTCACAGAGTTTCGATTGTATAAAGGTCCATGGCTCGATGCGTATCCTCGGATGACTCTGTAAACATATATTAGTGTTTGTCAAAGCTGAATTCTTTTAGCAATATTCTTCCGCTGCTGCTACTAGTTACGGCTTTGGCCGAATGTCCTGTGAGCACCTCCTGAGGTGCCCGCAGGAACTGGCCGCGGCCATCTCTCCGTCGGCTGTAGTCCTGAATGGCAGTAAGTTTAAATCTGTGATCTCTTTCTTGTGAATTTTCACATATATAATTAGGGTATATGAGGCTCAATGCACGAGACCTGTCCCAGATCCTACCGATGAGTATTTAACTTAAGGCTGAAACATTTGTGAAGTACGAACTACCAAGCCCTGGTTGCGGCAATACAGTACCGCTCGAACGAGCAAGCAAGCGGGTCCACACCATAGCTCTACTAATCTTACAGAAGTCACACGTCTTAGACACCTCCCATGCAATGCATGTAGTTCAAAAATGTGGTGGATCAATGCACTCACTCTTCGACCATCATGATCCTATTTTGCTTGTTCTGGCGCCACGATCGAGTCTTGACATACTTTCCCGATCTAAATCACCGCAAAGCTCCCGATGAGCATTTAGTTCGGTCGATATTTGCTGTTCTGCGGTGAAGACAAGATTCGATTTGTCCACTTAGCTCGATCAATATGTTACCTACCCGACGAAGTATGGCATAATCGTGTCCCCAGCGACGTCGACCAGAACACATAGACATCTGGCAGATAGCAGTTGTGGTGCTAAGTATATTCTGGCCAATTACAGTCAGGTGTACAGGTGTCTGCTGCAGTCTGAAACCGCAACGAGCTGGTCAATTCTTAGCTTCTATATATATTGGATTTTTTAGCAACATGGACCGACTCAGCGCAGCGACTTCGAGTATATAAAGTGCAGCAACAACACAGGATTGAAAAGTAGACGGAGACTAGCAGTCTTGGTGGTCAAATTTACAAGGTGATGAACTTCACTACGCCATGATTATATGTGTACATGTAAGAGCGTGGTTTTTCTTTTCGCAACTCTGAATCTTTACGGAGCTGCTCTTGTTCTTGCTGTTCTTGTTATATATAAAGGTGAAGAGTCAATCATAGGGCTAGCCTTATCGTCACTGTACATCTTGTTGCAGTGTGGTACAGGTAGCTAATAGTCTCCGCTTCATTTGTCAGTAGGTGTTTAATTCGAAGAGGGCGGAGAGTGGATCGTGTTTATGTACACTTATATATCTGGAATGGCTTGGTTGTGGCAGTTGGTGACGGAGAATCCATGATGGCTCGCTTTAACGCTGAGGTCGTTATGCTCGTGGCACTAGCCGCGGTAGTAGTTTTCTCTTGCCCCGCGATGGCAGCACGCGGTGACTGTTTACGGCGTAAACATAGCACTTCCATCTTTGACCGAAGGTGAGGGTAGTAATTCCTCCATAGAAAAGCGCTAGCGTGGCCAGTACTGCTCGCACTACTTCTGATAATGATCGATATAATGCCCGCCTTATATGTATAGTTATGTTGCTCGATACGACGCACACGCCTCGTGCAACAGTAACATAAGTAAAAGGCCGGGATTGGAAGTTTCGGGTTGATGAAGTTGTACATTTCAAGTATTTGAGTACTGGGAGGATAATACGCGCACATGCATTTCGTGATCTTCATTGCAGGGGATGGAATGGAGTTTTGTGCATCCCAGACACGACGACTCTGGTGGAGAAGCATGAGGGACGTCACAGATGCGCTTACGACCACGCGAATGGCTACCGTGCCATTGGGGTCGGTTACAACCTGGACGATGATGTCGAACAGAGGAAGAAAGAGCTCTCGACTATAGGGGCAGATTACGACGAGGTGTACAAAGGAGACAGCTGTCTGAACGATTTGCAGATCACGGGGTTGATGATTATGGATGCGAAGAGGGCTCTCGACAGGGCTGCGGATAATGTGAAACGTTTGGATGACTTTTGCTGCTCCGTGCAAGCTGTCTTCGCCGATATTCAGCATTCGGCTGGATGTAAGTGTCGTTCCCTCTTCTGGTTCTAGTGTATGCAATTACGGCTTGCTTTATTAGCTGGAGGAAGGTAATTTATCAGTAAATTTGAGTAAATTGAGTTTTGCTGCTTGCTTTGTTGTTTGCAGCTGCCGATAAATTTCCTCGGGATGATTTGGAGAGGTGTATTGAGAAGGCTATGAAGGAGCAGTACGAGTCAGCAGCTGATGAACTCGGAAAGAGTAAGTGGTGCTCTCGCGAGGAAAATACGAGGCGATGTGATGACAACGTGGACCTTGTTGCCCGAGGATGTTAAATGAATTCAGGGTATTCGTTTTCGGCTGAGATGATCTGCCTTCACACAGTCGTGACAGTTTCAGTCTTCAGAAACTCTTTGAAGGCTGAAACCGGTGCTAGTTGGAGTATAGTGTTTGCTTTGTTTTCTTTTCTCTCGTGACTTTGCCCCGTTAGGGAGGAAAATACGAGGCGATGTGATGACAACGTGGACCTTGTTGCCCGAGGATGTTAAGGAATTCAGGGTATTCGTTTTCGGCTGAGCTGATCTGCCTTCACACAGTCGTGGCAGTTTCAGTCTTCAGAAACTCTTTGAAGGCTGAAACCGGTGCTAGTTGGAGTATAGTGTTTGCTTTGTTTTCTTTTCTCTCGTGGCTTTGCCCCGTTAGGGATTCTGCTTGCACGCTCGAAACCTAGCGAAATTCTTCTCTAAGAGTACTGCTGCATCTTTCTAGTGAAATCGCAGCTGTTTTGGTACCTGTCGATACATAGTTGTTACATTTTGGTTGTGGGTTAGTAGGGACTTAAACATGGACTTTAACAGTTCTGTACATACAATAATAAAGTCCTACACCAGGTTCTGAATCGAAGTCATATATGAACTTGTCTTCTTTTCTCTCGTGGCTTTGCCCCGTTAGGGATTCTGCTTGCACGCTCGAAACCTAGCGAAATTCTTCTCTAAGAGTACTGCTGCATCTTTCTAGCTGTTTTTGGTACCTGTCGATACATAGTTGTTACATTTTGGTTGTGGGTTAGTAGGGACTTAAACATGGACTTACAGTTCTGTACATACAATAATAAAGTCCTACACCAGGTTCTGAATCGAAGTCATATATGAACATGTGGTTAATATTTCTTATAATGCCCTAAGTTGTACTGTATACACCAGGTTCTGAATCGGAGTCACATATGTCGTGTTTACCTTTTTCACAAGTACATGAGCATGCTGACGATCGTTTATTTGCTTGGTATATGAATGTACATGGTTCCTGTGAATGTATATGGTTCCTTGGTGTGGACGCTTCAGCTTGTAGACAATGGACTTGGTGACAGTATTCTACGCTTGGACAAAAGACTGGTAATGCAGTCCTTGTGCTTGCAACTAACGAGACTCTTAAGGACTTTCAGATGAGTCTAGATCTATACGCATGCAATTGACAAGACTAAAAATTAGTGCATGATTTAAGTCTTCTTTCAGTTTTTCTTGACAGTTCTTTTTATTGCTATGCGTCGATTGTGAAAATCGGATTGCAACGACTCCATCCTTCCGTTCCACGGCTTCCGATGGAGTCGTTGTGAAAATCTGAAAGAGAAAGTAGCGGACACGGACGGATGAAGAAAGGAAAGAAAAAGGGAGGGGTAAATCGTTATCGCATAGCATCGCAATTCCACTGTAAACGTAGCTCCTTGTTAGATGTATGGAAGTTTGACAGGTAGGCATGTACAGAGAGACCGTCTTGAAACCACTCACAAACCATCTTGGAACCACTCACAAACCATGTGTGTGAGTGGTTCCAAGACAATGCAAATACCCTTCTTTCTGTATAAGATATACCCAAGGGAGAACAGTCTCCTGCATGCAGTTGCCATATGTACTCAGTTGGGACATCCCAACGCTATCATTACCGTATAGGAGATTCTGTACTGAGCATAAGCGCGCAACGATGTGTTGCCGAACTCGACGAACTAGCTAGAGGCTTCTCCTATGTCCTCTGGCCGTGACCTGTACTTGCGGCGTTGCTGCGCATAAAGGGTAGAGGCAGTCATTTAATTGCTGCCTCTTTCCTCCTGTTCATGTCTATAACTCTGACCCACAGGGTTATGGACATGAAGAGAAATTCCATTTTGTAACATTGTAGACATCGGTCAACTGTCTCTGCGAGCGATGCTATTGTCAGGTTGTTCTTTGTTTGCAATGCAGTTGACTACGGCACTCTCTTCTAATTTATCAGAGAACCTCAATATACTAGTCGAAAAACACGGTGCACGTGAGGATCGTTACAGCACTTTTAGCCTAAGCTATGTCTTATTCACACTCGCTCGATTCACGGCGTGCGCAAAGGACAGTGTAAGTCTACGGGATAAACGGACACTGGCAAGGTGGATTTTCAGAACGCTACTCCAAAGGGAGACGAGCTCAAGGCCCAAGTTACTCAGAGCAGGTTCAATACACCATTCTTTTCCTCCAGCTGTAAATATAATTTGATGCCGTCTTAAATAAGTTCTCTTCAATGACATGAACAACACGTATTAATTTCACGTTCTTTAGTAGATAATGGAGGAAGCTTAGAGCTGAGGGTCACAAATACACTTACGTCCACGAATACGGGTAGCGTGCAGTCGGTGCCGGTTATGATGTCGAACAGAGGAGAGCCGAGCTCGAGGCGGCGGCGGTGCAGGTAGATTACGATCAGGTGTACAACGGAGAAGAGCAACCTGTTTGAACTATGAGCAAATCTCAGATTGCTGATTCTGGATACCAAGAGGGTTCGGAGAGATGAGAAGAACGTGTAACAATTGCAGGACTTCTGCTGCTCCGTGCATGCTGTGTTCGCCCACATACAGCATTCACCTGGACTTAGGTTTCATTCCGTCTCATCGTCTTCATGGATGGTCAGATTTTAGGGTCAATTTTCAGCTGATTCGCTGATTTTCTCGTGCTAGGGAGATGAGGACGTAGCGATCAAAATGAAAGTGTACGTTGCTGCTTGTTTGGGTCATGCTGCAGGTGCTGAGGACTTCTAAAAGCGATTTGAGGAAGTTCATCGACGAGGCTGATAAGGAGCAATAACGAGTCCGCAGCTGACGAAGTGGTGTGCGCTGAAGGCGAATGAGAATAGAGACGATGTGATGACAAATTAACTCGGACCTTGTTTTCAGTGTACAGGGCACTGAATGGTTATACAGATATATAACTGGCAGATAACTTCAGTGCGTCGGGTAGAGTTTCAGTGTTCAATATAACGTTTGAAATAATTTCCGGAGCATTCCACTAAGCTGTCTATTGGTCATCACCATGATCATATATAGTACTCTGGATATCCACCTTCACATTATCGACCACACTAATATAATAGTTTGATGACACTAATAGTATAGCGTAAGGAGTACTCATATTCTAGGAAAAACTCCGGTAGAAATCGGTAGAAATCCACCTCTACGATATGAAACATGTACAGAGGACCTCATAGCGCGTATATTTTGGTGCACCTCTGCTTGTCAATGAGTGCTCGCATATCTTGAATATAAACCCTCTACTTCTTGACTTGAATCAAGATAATGACTTATTACATGGTGCCAGTGAATCCGTTTCCGCGGACACCAAACGTGAAGCGAAGAAGGGGCTTCACCAAAGAATGTTCGGCTACACTACAATGAGCAGAATGCCTGTTCTCAAATCCATGTCAACAAAGGGCGACTTATTATTGATATTCTCTTCGTCTTGCCCCTTAGACGAAGAAAATGTCGAATCCTCTTCTGAAGTCTGATGAAACTCCTGATATCTACCTTGCTGACTCCTACGCGCGATTTTACACTGTCAAAATTCAGCACCTAGCAAGTTGATCTCCCTTCCAGTATCAGCGGGCTCTTGCCCGGACAAAAAAAGTCTGAATCTCATAGGCTGCAACGACGCGTTCCGCTCCCGTCCAGGTGCTCGAATTTGACGTGAACTGTTCAGAACCTCACTTTTCTGTTCTAGCGGAGGTAAGTTTTGCAAATGGAATGAATGGAAGAAGAAGGATCAAAATGAAGAATGTGCCTTAAAAGTGCCTCATAGCTAGATAAGAGAGGACAGTTAACAGCGCAGGGGCAGCCAGAGAAGGGAGCAGAGCTCCTGCGTGACTTTCCCCTGGACCTTCAGGGCCTGGTGCTGGTGCCCCATCCTGGGCGAATGCTCCTCGGATCTCCATGGCTGCAAGGAACAGCACAACCACAAAGACCACGCTGCTCCGCAATGTCGACGCCATCGTGACCCTGGGATCGATTCAAAGTTGTAGAAAATGATCAAAGACTCGGATTCTGCACCTTGAGAACGGTCGCGGTACACAAATAACAGCACAGAAGCTCCAAGACTGACGAACGAAACACTGTCTTAACACTAACGTGAAGTACTAGTACCGCTCTGAATGCAGGGAAGGGAAGGATGCGAAAGATTGTGAATGTCCAGATGTTCACAGGCGGCTCTGAATATTCAAACCTAGACTCTGGCAGATCTGAAGTCGAGAATGCGATCAGTTCCCTCCTACTTATACGTCTTCCGTCCTTTCCACAAGAATCACATCACACGCGTGGGCGCGATGGGTGGCAGTTTTGGTGGGCCGTACATGGGGAGACACGGTCTGATCAGGTCCGAGTCTGACTTAGCCCCCGCGCTAGCGTAGTCTGCGGTACAGCTAAAAAGGAGTTTCCTAGATTGGCCGGAAGCTTGCTTCACCCGCTTCCATACTTCCTCCTGGACCAGTTAATGGAGTCATTACGACCTAGAAGCTTGCTAATGCTTTTTTCCCTTCTAGCGCTGGAGTTGACTGGGATTCTCCAGCTACATGTAGCACACTGTCCATGTGCTCTCTGTCTGCCTCCCGCTGGCACCGCGATGGTTGAATTACTGTAGTGCTGAGTCATGGACTTTTGGTTCCATATATTACCTTACAGTGGTAAACTTCTGAATTACATGAATTGGTTTTGCACTACCTCCCTAGCCGGCGCAGCCCACCTTTCCTCCGGGAGACCCAATTAATATAAGCTGGACACGAGGAATGAACCGAGATCAGCCTCCTTTCTGACACAGCCTTCGTTAGACACTGAGCACAGCGTGAGAGCTCACACTAGTAGGAACCGCTTTAGCAGCGTAAGCTTCGGGGGAGCAGCGTAAGCTTCTGTACGTGCATGCTGATACAGACTAATTTGGAGGTTCTGACCTGTCACTGGGTCTGCTAGCATTGTGAGATTTGTGTTTTAGCGCAGGCTGTAGAGGAGAAACTGAGGATGGTCTTGTAGCCCATACAACATATATATTAAGTAGAAAATGGGGAAGTAACGAAATCGAACAGATGATGATGATGCCTCCGTTGGGCATTGAGCACAATGTCAGCTCACGCCAGTAGGAATTGCTTCTTGAGTCTTGGGAGCATTGAAAGCTTTTGTGCATGCAGTTACTAACTTCTTTGAAAGTTCTGATCTATCAATGGATCTGCCAGCATTCGAGATTTGTTGCGCTGCCTGTACAGGAGGAGATTGAGGATCGTAGCCGAGCATCATTCTCGAGGGGGAATTGAGTGAGATGTCAAATTCAGTTCTAAATTCATCCGAACAAGCGCCATAGCATCCAGAGTATCATTGGGTGTAATTGCCCGTTTCGTTCAACATGATTTAGATTGTAGCTGCAGTGTATACCCTGAGTCAGTCATCCACATTCATTTGTTCAGGACACTCTTTGGCAAAAGAAAACACAGTACGTATACGTAGTTCAAGTGACTGATGAAAACGTTCATATTGTCGTGTCGCGGGAAGGTGGTCATCTGGTAGAGACGCATGATTACCACTAGCTATATGTTGAAAATACAAACCTCATCCTTATGTCAGACACGTAACTATTCTGAGTAATTCTTCTCCATAGCTTCACGTGCTCGCCACACCATGATAGTCAGGATCGAATACCGTTCTGCTATTCTAGTCACTAAGAGCATGTGAAACTCTTCACCATGCGCTCAGCGTGAAGGAGAAAACATCAGGCCAGATTAGAATCCACCATAGTATATATTTGGTGAGAAACCCCTTGTTTATTCAGTTCAATCGATCCTGGCACATACATGTTACGATGTATGGCAACAAGAACACAATTCATAGCACCGCTCCAACAGGGGAGGAAAACCTTCAAACAAGGAAGGAGGCTCTCGCAGCCTTCACAAGAGGAAAAAGAAGGAATAGAGTATCACTAAAGAGACTGACTTGGGGGCATAGCTCCTTCTCAATATATAAGGAGAGTCAAAAGACTTTTGGGGTTAGGTCTCCGTAACATAGTTGTGTACAAAGTCTTACAAGACTTGTGCACAAAGTCTTACAAGACTTCATGAGCTTGTCTTACTCCGCATGTCAACAGTCCCCCTCAAGCTCATATCAATATCCTTAACACCTAGACATAATCTGAAAATATCAAATTTATCTCTAGGTAAAGCTTTAGTGAATATATCAGCAACTTGTTCACTTGTAGGTACATATCTTAGATCTATCTCTCCAGTCAATACTTTTCTCGAATAAAGTGATAATGAACCTCTATATGCTTGGTCCTAGCATGGAAAATAGGATTAGAAGCAAGTTTAACACTGCTGATATTGTCTGTGTGTAAAACAACAGGGTCAGAAAATTCCACACCCATATCTTTCAGTAAGGTGTGAAGCCAAACGGATTCGCAAGTAGCATTAGTGGCACCTCTGTATTCTGCTTCAGTCGATGACAGAGCAACTGTAGGTTGCTTCTTCGACTGTCAGCTAACAGCAGAGTCTCCAAGGCTGAAGACAAAACCTGACGTAGATCTTCTATCTTGAGCACTTCCTGCCCAGTCTGCATCAGTAAAACCATGTAACAAGAGAGACCACCCGCTGCGTAGTGAAGTCCATACTGGATTGTGAACTTCACGTATCGTAGAATCCGTCGAACCGCATCAAGATGAGGTTTACTAGGTGCCTGCATGAACTGACTAACTAGACCTACAACATAACTTAGATCAGGTCTAGTAATGGTCAAGTAGATCAGGCTGCCTACAATCTGTCTATAGAAATTAAGATCTGCTAATAGCTCACCATCCTCATCATTCAACTTCAGAGAAGATGCAAGAGGGGTAGAGATAGGCTTACGAGCTGTCATCCCAAACTGTTCTAGCTTATTCAGAGCATATTGTCTCTGTAACAGCCATGTATCACCTCCATCCTTGATGAACTCAATAGCTAGAAAGTACTTCAGCTCATCTAGATCTTTCATATCAAACTCTCCTTTCAGCTGATCTTTCACCTGCTTGATAAGGCTCTTAGAGGTACCAGTGATAACAAGATCATCTACATAGATGATGATCAGTACTGTGTTATCATCGACCTGCAAAGAGTACAATGAGGAGTCTGAACTACAAAGACGAAAGCCAAGCAATAGTAGAAATGAGTTAATCTTGGCATTCCAAGCTCTTGGAGCTTGCTTAAGCCCATACAAGGACTTCTGGAGTCTACAAACTTTATTTGGGTACCTTTGGTCTTTGTATCCAGGGGGTTGCATCATGTAGACCTCCTCCTGCAGATCTCCGTTCAGGAAAGCATTATTGAAATCCATTTGATGCAATTGCCACCCTTTACTTGTAGCCAATGTCACAAGGGTACGTATCGAAGCCATCTTGGCTACCGGACTGAAGGTTTCCTTAAAGTCAAGGCCATACTGCTGCGCATATCCTTTAGCCACAAGTCTCGCCTTTTGTCTATGGATTGAACCATCTGAATTTCTCTTGACTTTGTAAACCCATCTACAACCAATAGCTTTCTTACCATAAGGTAAATCAACCAGCTCCCAAGTCTGCTGATTGTGCAAAGCAGAAAGCTCAACTTGCATGGCTTGCACCCATTCTTCCTAATGCATCACCTCCTCAAGAGAATTCGGTTCCTGCTCATGTACGACATTCACCATGTATGCATGATGTTGAGCCAAGAAACCTTCACACTGAAAACGTTGCACATGATGTCTTGCTCTAGTGGACCTCCGCAAATCAGATTGACCTGATGGTCTAGCTTCAGATCCCTGATTTGGCTGGGAGCTGCTGACATGGTCGTCAAAAGCATGCACAATATCTGCACTTCGTTGCTCATTGATCATCTGCTGCAACACTGGAGAGCTGTTGGAATGTGCAACCTGTATAGGTTGAACAACAGGTGGAGGGACCTGAACTGAAGGTATAGCAACTACGGGGACTTGGTCAGACCAAGGAGTTCTCACGCGCACTGGATCAAATACAACACTATTACCACTACTTGAACTAGTGGCTTGAGTTGTTGTAGAACCAACCTGAACTGGTTGGACAGAGGATAGAACAGGTGAAACAGCAACAGACCCTCACGTGGTCTGATACCAAGATAACAACTCATCAAAAACAACATCTCTACTGATGAGCAGTCTCCTCGAAGTGAGATATAACACCTATATCTCTTCGTATCAGAAGCATAGCTTAAGAAGATACACTTCTCAGCTCTCGGGTCCAGCTTGCTGCGTCTTTCATCTGGTACATGTACAAAACATATAGAACCAAACACTTTGAGACATGAGAGGTCTGGTTTCTTGCCTACTAATACCTCATAGGGGGTCTTCTTATGTACCGCTGCAGTTGGTGCACGGTTCATGAGGTAGACAGCACAGGCAATAGCTTCCGCCCAATAACACTTAGGCATAGACTTCTCGTTCAGCATTGCACGTGCTGACTCCGCAATGTGTCTGTTCTTCCTCTCTGCTACACCATTCTGTTGCGGACTGTAGCTGCACGTGACCTCTCTTTTGATCCCATGCTCTTGCAAAAAAGTGTCAAAGTGGCGAGAGATGAACTCGCCTCCTCCATCCGAACGGAGCCGTAGGATGCAATGGTTGTACTGCTTCTCAACTAGGATCTTGAATGTTTGAAACACAGCAAAGACATCTGACTTGGCCTTGAGGAAGTAGACCCAAGTAAATCGCGAGAAGTCATCTATGAATGAGACGAAGTACTGAGAACCATTCAAGCTTGCTTGAGATGCAGTCCATACATCAGAATGTATCAACTCCAACACCTTGGAAGCTCTAGTGCCCTGATGACGAAATGGTTGCCTAGCCTGCTTGCCAAACTGACAAGCTTCACAAATCTGAGATGGGATAGGAGATGTGAACTTGGGAAGACCTGTAACTAACTATGACGTAGGTAAGGTCTTCAACCGATGATAGTTCAGATGACCTACTCTCTTATGCCACATCTCCAAATCTGAGACTCCAGAGGTATGAACAAACATCGCAGCTTGAAGTTGAGGTTGAACAACCTCCAATTTGAACAACTTTCCTACTCTTGACCCTCTGGCAACTACATTGTTATCGCTGGTTTCAACAATACATCCCTTGCTGTTGAACCGAACTTGATAACCTTGCTCCACCATCTGACCTACTGAAACTAGATTCCTAGTAATGGTGGGCACATATAGTACATCTCCCAAAGCAGAAATGTTTGAAGATGCAACAGATAGAGGAACTGTACCCATATGTGTAATGTTGTGCTGGGTATCATCACCAGTATAGACTATTGCTGGTGTTTTCAGTGGCTCCTTCTGACTGAACCATTCACCATGTGCTGTCATGTGGTTCGAAGCTCCAGAATCAATAAACCACTCATCAGCAAGTTTGCTCATGGAACCCATGACATGTGCCATCGTTAGAAGACTGCCATCTGAAAAAGGTTCCTCTGTCGACACATAGTTTTGCTGTGGAAGCTTACCAGACCTGATGTCTGCTTGTCTCTTGAAGAAGGTCTTGATCACATGACCTTTGGTTTTGCAGTATGCACAAAACCGCTGCTCACCCCCGCCTTTAGCTTGCTGTTGCTGATGGTCAGATCGAAGATTCTGTTGCTGCTGAGAGAACTGACCTCGACCAGAAGAACCAAATCGGTTCTTATCTCTACCACCGAAGCTCTTTCCTCGTCCTCTGCCTCTACCTCCAGCAAAGAAAGCTTTCTCTTGTGATGAGGCAGAACCACCATCGCCCTGAAGACGAATCTCTTCTGACACTAACATAGGAATCAACTCATCGAACTTGGGAAAAGTATCCCTAACAGCAATGGAAGTCTCGAAAGGTTTGTACTCTTTCCCAAGACCATTGATGGTGTGTACGATGAGATCATCATCCTCGACTTTCACCCCTATGCTGTTAAGCTGCTCAACTAGACCTCGCACTTGATAAACATAATCTGTAATCCTCAATGAACCCTTCTTAACATCTAAGAGTTGCTGCTTGAGTTGTAACTTACGAGCTTTGGTAGATGTCTGGAAAACATTAGCTAGTGCATCCCAGACCTCTTGGGGGTATCAACAGACTGTATGTAATCAAACATGGAAGGTGAGACACACAAAGAAAGATAATGCACAGCTTGACAAGCTCGTTTGTTCCATGCATCAACATCAGGATCTGTATCAACTCCAACGGGTTTCGCATCTGTCCTTGTGACCAAGCCAAACAGGCTTTGACCTTTCAAGAAGGCGGACATGCGATACTTCCATATGGAGTAGTTGTTTTTGTCTAAAGGTTCACCGGTAATGGCCTGAAAATGTATCGATTCTACTCATGATGGATTGGACGTAAGAAATGAAGATACAGATAGTGTCTTTGAACAAATCGGAATTTCACACAGTGATAAAAATGTTGATTCTAGGGTTATATAGACGTAGGTCTGGACGTAGGTCTGTGTGACGTAAACTGTCAAAATGTCTAAAAGATGTCGTTTACATCTTCAAATACGTGGTCAAAGTACAGTTGACTGTATGCTCTAAAACGAAATAGCTCGGAATGAGTCCAGAGCCTTTGGGACGAGGATGATTTTGTCCGTTTTGGCTAAAAATGAGTAGAAGACCCTAAAAAATGCAGTCAAAGCTTGTTGACTGACTATAATTGTGAAAACTCTCACAAAAAAACACACAACAAATACAGCAGAGGGACAATTCAGAAATTCAGAACCTGTCACCAACGCTGTCATCCCATGCGGCACCAGAAAAAATGATGTCTGATTTTCGAAAGTAGCTCCAAACAGCAAGGACGCCTATTAGAATTTAGCCTCCAGAGAAATCTCCATGTGCAAAAATTGCAGCACCTCCACTTGCAATCTAAGTCCTCAGTATGCCTCCAATCTCTAGTTCCTTCACTCAAGCTCTGATACCATGTAACGATGTATGGCAGCAAGAACACAATTCATAGCACCACTCTAACAGGGGAGGAAAACCTTCAAACAAGGAAGGAGGCTCTCGCAGCCTTCACAAGAGGAAAAAGAAGGAACAGAGTATCACTAAAGAGACTGACTTGGGGACAGAGCCCCTTCTAATATATAGAGAAAGTCAAAAGACTTTTGGGGTTGGGTCTCCGTAACATAGTTGTGTACAAAGTCTTACAGGACTTGTGTCCAAAGTCTTACAAGACTTCATGAGCTTGTCTTACTCCGCATGTCAACAATACAGTCGTGAAAGCAGTGTTCGCAGCAGTCTCCATCATACACACAGCGCTCATTTTCTTCATGTTATCAGAGGAACGATCGAGCTGTCTGACTAACACCAGTTTGATCAAGCGACAGCAGCCTCGAGTTTAGAAGAGTGAGCAATAGTGTGGAGAGTCAGTGAGAGGATGGAGAACAATGCTGCTCTTGTGAACGTGGGTGTGAGAATCACACCATCGATATTCCAAGGAGAAAGCTTCACGACTTGGAAGAGGAAAATGACCCTAGTACTCAAGGTGGAGGGATTGTACGGAGTCGTATCAGGACAAGAACCAGAACCCAAGGCTGGTTCCGCCACCGACCAAGCAGCCTGGCGTTCGAAGAACGACAGAGCCCTTTACATCATTGGGTCTGATTGAAGAAATTTTTTCAGATGCTGATTGTTCATCTGGACCCGCCTTGTGGACTTGGCTGACAACCAAGTATGAAATGAAATCAGAAGCCGAAATCCTCCACTTACATCATCGGTTGGATAGACTGAAGTTTTCAGAAGAAGAAGATCTGAAGGAACACGTTCAACACCTGAAGGAGATATTCGACCAACTGGCAGCAGCAGGAGATGCATACAAAGTGAGTATGGAGCAACGCAAACTCAAGCTCTACCAATCCTTACCACCATCATGGTCTGCCTTCAAAAGCACTTTGATGACAAGCAAGACACTCACATGGGAAGAAGCCATAGCAGCCATCTTTCAAGAGCAAACCATGAGAATCGACACTGGTGTTGACCCCGAAGGCAATTCTGCTCTTCACGCAAGAGAAGACATTAGATCAGCACGGCCATCAAGCAACTCTAGGCCATTTCAGACCTCAGGTTCTGGATCATCCCGAACGAGAGGACCATGCCGGTATTGTTCGGGAGAAGGACATCACGAGTACGAGTGTCGGAAAAAGCTGCAGATCTGGTGCGTGAGAAAAGAGAGCTGTGAGAAACAGTCTGCACACATCGCTGCAGTCTTGGAGTCACCGGAGGTAGACACTTTCTCCAATGTTGAAGCTGCCAAAATGTACATCGTGCTAGAGACACCATTCCATGACGGTGCAAGGAAAGGAAACACCGTGGGATGGACCAGGAGATTCATCTTGGCCTCCGGAGCCACTCAGCACATGTCCTTCCACAAGGACTGATACACAGTGTACCGACCATGCATCAATCCAAGGACCGTCCAGCTGGGAGACGACAGCGAACATCAAATACAAGGCACCGGAGACATTGAGATACACACAGAAGGCAGAGTACAAGTGCTGAAGGGAGTCCTACACGTATCAGTTCTTCTTTCAGTTGCAAGAATCACCGATGCTAGAGCCACCGTTGAATTCAATTCAAGAGAATTCATAATAAAGGAAGGAGATCGTCTCATAGCTAGAGGAGATAGAGAAGGGCACTTATACGTCTTGAGCAACATACAAGCACAAGATAGTGTGTTCCTTACTTTGAGCAAAGATGAGAACTTGGACCGATGGCACAAACGGTTTGTCCATGCAAATCAGGACACACTAAGCGAGATGTACAAGAAGGAGATGCTAACGGGCCTAAAAATCGAAAAGGATGCAAGGTCAAGAATTTGTGAAGCCTGCATCCTCAGCAAACATCACCAAAGGCCTTTTGTCCACAAAGGCATCAGAGCAAAAGAGACACTCGAATTGATCCACAGCGACATACGCGGACTCATGAGAGTCACGTCATTCGGTGGATCAAGATACTTCTTGACCTTCATAGATGATTTCAGCAGACGTACAGTGGTCTACTTCCTCAAGGTGAAGAGTGAGGTACTCAAATGTTTCAGAGACTACAAATCCTTGGTAGAGAAACAAACAAGAAAGATGATAAAGAAGCTTCGCACCGACAATGGAGGAGAATTCTCTAGCACTGAGTTCACGGATCTGTTCAAAAGAGAAGGAATAGAAAGACAATTTTCCATGTCATACACCCCTCAGCAGAACGGCGTGACTGAGAGGAAGAACCGTACAATTGTAAATGCCGCGAGGAGTCTATTGGCTCATGCAGGTCTCCCAACGAAGTTCTGGGCAGAAGCGGTGGCCACATCGGTGTATGTACAGAATAGAACGGCTACCTCAGCGATCGATGGAAAGACTCCAGAGGACGCATGGAGTGGCACTAAACCAAATGTTACACACCTCAGAGCATTTGGATGTGTTTCTCACGCATGGATGCCTTCTGCAAAGACGAGCAAGTTCGACGACCGAAGCAAGAAAACAATATTCGTCGGATATGCTCCGGAAGGCAAAGGATACAAGCTTAGACCCAGCAAAAATTCACATTGAGCACCAATGTGATCTTCGACGAGGATACCTTTTACTCAACCATGATCGACAACGACTTCATGTCGATCTCCTTGTCCTCCACGGATGATGATATGCGTGTGGAAGTGACACCCTACCTACAAGATCGAGACGCAAGGACAACATCAACTCCGATGGAGTCAAACGCTCCCTCAATCAGGAATCCAGAAGCAGAGGACGTAGAAGCAGAGGACGCCTCCACTTCCACACATGTGACATCAAGATCGAACATCGTTCTTCTTGTATCCACGTCCAGGAGGATCATACGTCTTAGAGAAAGAAGATCAAGTCTCAAGGTCATCGAACATGCACAAACCAATTTCACTGATGAAGGATCATCACTTAACATCCCCTATGGTCATGATGACCTCGATAGAGGAGTTATTCTCACGCCTCAAGGATATAGTGAAGCAATTGAAGGTCCCGAGGTAACGCATTAGATCGCAGCCATGGATGATGAGTTTGAGTTTCTACTCAAAAATCACACCTGGGACCTCACCACGTTGTCTTTGGGGAGGAGCACGATAGGTTGTCGATGGACGTTCAAGGTCAAATACGACGGTGAAGGAAACCTCCAACGTCACAAAGCTCGGCTCGTGGTGAAAGGCTACTCACAGATTGAGGGACTAGATTACCACGAAACTTTTGCACCTGTGGTGAAAACCACCAGTATTCGTGTCATTCTGGCTCTAGCTGCTCACCACGACCTGGAACTTCATCAAATGGACGTACGTACCGCATTTCTCAATGGCGACCTAGTCAAAGAAGTCTACATGACTCAGCCAGAAGGATACAAGCAAGGCAAAGATAATCTCGTGTGCAGATTAAGAAAATCTCTCTATGGTCTCAAACAAGCATCAATCGATTTGAGGCAATAAAGACGAAGTTATGCCCAATTGAAGTTCGGATTATGCCAAAACTGCATCACTTTTGTTGATTTTGGGGTTTTCAGTGTCACTTGCAGCAGAATTCAAGAAATCGCTTCAAAACTTCGTGGTTGCGTTCTCTGCCAGCAGGGCTACGATTTCCCAAAAAGTTTCATATCGATTGAGTAACTGAGTAATTCAGGGCGGCCGCTGAAGCAGAGGGGGTCTGAAAAGCTCTTAATCTAAAGCAGCGACTTCAGAGAAGGAGATCTGGAGTTATGTGTACATTCAGGAGTCCCAACTTCACAGGGATGTTAAGCATCCTGTAGACTTCAAATACTGTGAGAAGATTTGAAATTCATCGAGCCAATTCTCTGTTCTAGGTCAGAATAGCTGTCTAGGTACCAGAAATTGTCATAATTCTCTTACTCTGAACTTTTCTGTCAACATCTTGGTGCTAGAATTCAATCTCAGGCTGAAACTTCGTGTGTGTGTTCAGTAGTACCTCATTTACATGTAGGGGAAGTTTAGAAGTCTAAACCTTCATAGTTTCCCTCTCTTTGAGTGCCAAAGTTCACCGTCTAAACCTATTACTACTAGTGAGACCTAAATTTCACTTTTTGAGCATATTAGAGGATCCTACACTCCTGTGTGAGTGTTTATAGCTCTTGTTGTGACTTGAAAGCCAACCTCTTGAGTAAACAACCACAGCCAGAAGCCCTGCGCTTTCCTAGGTAGACGGATCACATTCCGACAACGCCCACTCCTATGGAGACGGACTTCCAAGGCTCACAAGACGAAGAGAGTCTCGACACACGACAATTTTCTTATGATAGACTCATCCGCTGCCTCCTTTACATCTCCACATGCACAAGACCCGACACTACGTTGTCTTGTCGTGGATCGGCTCCTACTTGAAATTCAAACTTCGATGCTTGTCGCTCCAAAGACACTCATGAGGAATAAGCTAGGCCCCAGCTTACGGGTTTTTGGCACAATCTCAGATCTCCATTTTCATCGCATAGATGGGTAGAGCTCCTTGTCAGCTTTCCATAGGCACTTTGTCTACTTCGTTTGGACGCTTAGTGAAAAAGTTACAGGACTCGAAAGATGGAGAAAATAAGCTAGGCCCCAGCTTACGGGTTTTTGGCACCACTTCGGATCTTCGTTTTTATCGCACCAGTGGATAGAGCTCCTTGTCAGCTTTCCATAGGCACTTCATCTACTTCGTTTGGACGCCTAGTGGAGAAGTTACAGGACTCGAAAGATGGAGAAAACAAGCTAGGCCCCAGCTTATGGGCTTTTGACGCAACTTCGAATCTTCGCTTTCATCACATAGATGGGTAGAGCTCGCTGTCAGCTTTCCATGGGCATCTTGTTTACTTCGTTTGGACATCCAGAGAAGAAGTTATGCGATTCGAAAGAAGGTAAAATCAAGCTAGGCCCCTAGTTACTTGCTGACTGGGTATTTAGGGCTTCAGGCGTTATATCAAAGACGCAAGGGGTCTGCTTCTTATGATTGAGGGTTGAACTTCGTACGTACAGACTGTTGCAAGGGGGCTGCTTAAGAGGTTTGCTTGTTCCTACGACCTGTCGGTGGATGTTTTGGAGAATTGGGAAGACCAATACACGTGCGCAAGGTGTCATCGGGTTCAGATCTGTGCAGGCTACGCACAGGTTAAGACGGTTCTTGAAGAGACGGATCGGGGGGTTGTGTTCTGGGAGAAATTGAGACGCAGAGAGCAGAATTGGGGTTTTCAGTTACTTGTGAAGGAGAGTTGGACTGTTTGGGCCGTTCCGGAGTCCAAACTTGTTGTCTTTGGATCCATCGGGATCAGAACAACGAGTTCTTCAGGAAATTGAAGACGATACAAAGTTTTATCGGGCCGTTTGAGAGTTGTGAGAGAAATTGGCTCGCAGGGAAGCGCTTGCGTCAGGTTTTCATCGCCTGCGACCTGAGATTGGATTGTTCTTCGCGATCGGTGAGCCAAGCTCTTCGTTCTTGGTGCTTACGCGATCAGGGAGTCCTCATGTACGCATAGGAGAAGACTGTAAGTGAATTGGATTGTTGGTTTGGGTGTGGTGAGCAAATTTGAGCCGCAGGGAACCGATTTACGTCAGTTTTTTGTAGCCTGCGACCAAATTTCTCGAGTAGTTTTGCAAGGGGAACTCCAAACGGCTTGTTTGGAGTCTTGTTGGGTTCAGGGTAGCCAGATCTACCTACCAGCGAAGACGGATATCAGTTTAGAAGATCCGTTTGTGCGGTGTGAGCGGTTTTAAACCGCAGGGAGGAGTTTTTGAAGGTTCGGTCACCTGCGACCGAAAATTGGCGATATCTCGACTATCGGGAGTCGGATCTGAAGGTTTCTTGGGTCAATGGAGTTAGGGAAGGAGACCCTATCAACATTTGAAGATCGTTTGACGAAAGGAGAAAGTTCCCAGATAGGTCTTTTTCGGTTCCTTCGCTACAGGTTTCGTTCTTTTGAGTTCGTTAAGGACTTAGTTGGTTGTGTATGGCTTGTGGTAGCTAGCTTTAGCCATGAGCTAGTGTGTGGATGTGGTTTGGACTTGGGTTTGGATCGCATGATACTGTTGTGGCTCTGGTTGTTAGCAAAGAGAAGTTCCTCTTGCTTCGAGCTACGCTTTGGCGATTTCAGACTAGGGTTGCGTTTCAGGGGTTTGTTTTGGGGCTTCTGAAGTAGGTTACAGACCGCTCTGGTCTTTTCTTCAGTTTTGTGCTGTTTGGAGAAAGAATCGACAGTGTACATACTTTCAGAGTGGTATATATCGCAGCATTCCTTTTCGTGGTTGTTCTTCTCTGTCTTGTCTCTGTTTGGCACACAGCATCTCCACAGCCAGGAACCTCGCGTTTTCCTGGACATCCTTCACGCACAAAATATCCGACACAATAAATTTTGCGGTAATCAGGTTGAGTGAAGCCATCTCAAATCCCACCATTACACACTGGAAGGGAGCCAAGCGAGTCCTACGTTATCTGAAGGGGACCTCCACATTTGAGATTTTGTATGCAGGAGTAGATAACTTCACTCTTCATGCATGCACGGATGCAGACTGGGCTAGAGATAGAGAAACCAGTCGATCCACCTTAGGATGTTGTTTTCTGATGTGTGGAGGCACGATCAGTTGGTTCAGTCGAAAGCAGAGAGTAGTGGCCTTATCTTCCACGGAGTCAGAATACATTGCTGCATCTACAGCAGCAAGAGAGATAGTTTGGTTAAGAGAGCTGCTAGTCGAGATGAAAGAACCACAAATCCCTCTGACTGTACTTTCGTGCGACAATCAGAGCACCATCGCTCTCTCCAAAAATCCTGTACTTCATTCCAGGAGCAAACACATCTTGATGTATTTCCACTATATCAAGGACATGGTAGCTCAAGGTGACCTCATTCTGGATTACCTCCGGAGTGACCACCTCGCAGCAGACACACTCACAAAAGCTTTAGCACGCACTCAGTTTGAATTCTGTCGTAGAGTCTTAGACATAATGTCTAGGAAAGAGGTTTGAGGAGGAGTGTTGAAAATACAAACCTCATCCTTATGTCAGACACGTAACTATTCTGAGTAATTCCCCTCCATATCTTCACGTGCTCGCCACACCATGATAGTCAGGATCGAATACCGTTCTGCTATTCTAGTTACTAAGAGCATGTGAAACTCTTCACCATGCGTTCAGCGTGAAGGAGAAAGCATCAGGCCAGATTAGAATCCACCATAGTATACATCGGGTGAGAAACCCATTGTTTATTACTCTCTTCAGTTCAATCGATCTTCGCACATACAATCGTGGAAGCACTGTTTGCAGCAGTCTCCATCATACACACAGCGGCTCATTTTATTCACTATAGCACTAGCGAATCCGATAGTACGTTGATATGGTACTGAATCAAGCGTTTTGTCTTCTGTGTTGCAGATGCTTAGGTTGTTATCTCCTTGCGTACAATTTGTGTCGGTTAGACAAGCATCGTTTAGATTGTAGCTTCAGTGGTCCTTTTCTATCTTTTATAATTTCACTAGTAACTATAACTTATGTGAATTCATAAGAAGACAGAAGCAACAAAGTACGATGAGAATTTATCGTCGTTTATGAGCGAGAGGATATTTATTTCTACTTATATAATTATCCTGATTCCAAATGATATGCATAGTCTTCGCATGCAATGCTATTACAAGCGCAGCACCTAGTTCAACATATATACGATTCGAGTAAGGTGATACTTTTGGTCCCGGCCGAGAGTACTCCGAACTGAAGTTTGGACTCGGACGAGAACTTGTCCTGTCAACTGTCATTGTTCTCGTTGCCGATGCTGCTATAAACTGCTTGTCTGCAATCGGCTTTATTTTATTAGCTGATACGTTGTACAATCCCAACCTCCGCCAACCGGTAGTGTTTCTGCTGAGCAAAATAGAAGGCGGAGTAACCCTTAATATACCCCTCCCACCCCTCCCACTCCTCTCGAAACTCCTGTTTACTGCTGACCGAGACCGATGTTAAAGATAATGTCTAGTATATTAATCTCATACACATCCAAGTTCAGTCACCTCTAATATATTATCTTCAGTAACATCTCTCTATGACTAATGATTGACTAATGACTGACCTCTTGTCCATTGGTTAGAGTATATAAGAACCCCTCTTGAGAGATGATGAGCTCACTAATCTCTTTACTGATATCTCTTCTACAAAAAAGAATATTCACTTCATTTGGTTCTCTAACATGGTATCGAGCTCAGATTAGAGCATTAGCAAAGAGATTGAAGAACCAGAGATTGTAAAAGACATAGAGTGAGTACACCATCTTCAACAGAAAGAGAGAAAGAAGACTAACTTTTTTGATCAAAACACTTTTGACTGCATTTTTGGAGGGGAAGGAGATCCAATTTGATAATTCTGAGAGTGATGTTGGTCTTAAAAAGAAGCTTTTCAACAGTTCAACTTTCGACCCAAACTGAGCTCGTATAAAGAAGTTGCATTTTGGGGCAATCTTGATCAACACATCTTTGACTGTGCTTTTGAAGGTCTTAACGATCGAATGTTTTTGAGATTTTTACCGTGCTCTATTTGATTGCAATTTAAGGAATTGTAGATGCTACTTCCATCTCCACAACCACTTTGGAAAGTTCCAGATTTTTCTCAGTTACTTTATATTCTATCGATGGTTAACGTTAGAGATAACTTGTTTCATGGTCATCATAAGTTGCATACCACAAACTATCTAATATGGTGTTTCAAAGTTCAAGCCATCTTCCAGAATTACGACTTAAAAGACATCAAAGAAGGAGTGGTTTCAAGATTTTCATCATCTTGAATGGACCAGAGATACTAGACGATGATAAAGGATAGTAAGTCAAGGAGGAAGGTAACATCCGTATTAAGCTTCCTTTAGGTCAGATCAGAACCATTGGAGGTGTTTGGTTTGTACCTGGTGTGGTGCATAATCTTTTAAGTGTTGGTAAACTTACTGCAAACAGATTTCAACTGTCATTTGATGCACAAGGATGTTCTATTCTCGACCAAAGATATGTGGTAGCCATAGGGCTGAAGGTTGGTCACTTGTTTGAATTACAAGCCCTACCTTTGGTTGCTCTAGTACTAGCTGCTGTAACAAATACGAGCCAATTATGACATCTTCGACTTGGACACTTAAATTATCAGAAAATGCAGAAGTTGTTCCATGAGGACTTAGCCCTTGGTGTTTTCAAACTCGTCCGTGTAAACACTCCGTGATAAGTTTGTCTCAAATCTAAGCAGACCCGAAGGAAGTTCTTCAAATCTACTACAACACGAGCAACAGAAATCCTTCAGCTGCTACATACAGATCTCTGTGGACCTACTAAGACTATTTCGCTTGGAGGTTGTAAGTACTTCATGTTGGCTATTGATGATTCTCGAGATATATTTGGATTTTCTTCTTATTAAGAAAGTCTGAAGCAATCTCACATCTTCAACAATTTGTTAACATGGTGGGAAGACAAACTGGATAGCTAATGAAGAGTCAGCGAAGTGATAGAGGAGGAGAGTTCACTTCCAAGGTTGCTGAGAAAAGTATACTGCGTCAGTTGACTACGACGTATATGTCTGAGCAAAATAGAGTGGTTGAACGGAAGAACAGAACTATCGTGGAGATGGCACTAAGTCTTCTCATTGAGCAAGATCTTCCGAAAGATCTTTGGGCTGAAGCTGTGAATATATCTTCTGAACAGAAGTCCAACAAATGTTGTTCACAACAAAACTCCATTCGAAGCTTTCACAAGGAAGAAACCAGACCTCTCTAACCTACAAATTTTTGGCTATAAAGCATATGCTAGAACTCCTCAAAACTGCTCCAAAAGTTTGATGATAGATCTCAGATCTGTACATTCATAAGATATCCAGCAAGAGAAAAAAGATATATGCTCTTGAGTGCTGCAAGAAAGATCATTATCAATCGAGATGTAGTATTTTTAGGGGTCCTCCATCTCGAAATTCGCAGCATCATCTTTCTGATCTGCCACCTCTCTCAATCCAAACACTTACTTCAGAGAATCATGGAGAAGAACCTCAAAGAACCACCACCTACACAAGTTGAAGTTATTGATTCAGGTCCAACTACAACAGATTCGTTTATGATACACCAGACTACTCCAGATTCAAATTTTGCTGCTCAACCAAGGAGACCCATCGGAATAAAGAAGGTTCCTGGAGGATTGTATTCTCGTGGCTGAAGTTCAAGGTGATGGAGAAACTATTGCATTTGGGGTAAAGATCAATGAAGATGTGCAATGGAGGAAGAATATGATGCATTACTCAAAAATGAAACCTGGAGCCTAGTACCTCTTCCATCGAACAAAAAAACACTTGGCTGTAAGTGAGATTATAAGATCAAGAGACATGCGGATGGATCTACTGAGAGATACAAGGCTCGTCTTATTGCAAAAGATTACTTCCAGACTGCGGGAGAGGATTTTCAAGAGAAATTCACACTGTGGTAAAACTCAACTCTTCGAGTTCTTTGTGCAAAACTGCATGGTTGGAAATGTCTACAAATGGATGTCAAGAATGCATCTCTTAACAAATCTAGTTGCAACAACCAACTGGATTTGTTCCTAGAGGAGGTGAACAATTAGTGTGCAAGCTACATAAGGCATCGTATGACCTCAAACAAACTAGAAGAGCTTGGTACACAAGAATAGACACCTTCTTGAAGCAGCAAGGTTTCTCTTCTACTAGAGGTGATCCAAACTTCTATGTTTTGATTACTTCTCAAGGTATTGTGTTATTATTACTGTACGTAGATGACCTGATACTATGCTGAAGAATCAAAGAGGAGTAAAGAAGATTCAACAAGCTTTACTTCAAGAGTTTGATATGAAAGATCTAGGACTTCTCAACTTTTACCTCGGAGTTCAGCTTTTTGGAAGACATCAGCATGTTATATCTCACACAAGCAAGATATACAAAAAGTATACTTCAGGATTTTCAGATGAAGAAGTGCAAGCCTGCACCTACTCTTATGATTATCTCGAAGGAATGACAACGTTCTTTTGTTGATAACGAGCGTGCAGATGCAAAAGAGTTCAGGAAGCTGATCGGGAAGTTAATTTACTTGGCTGTCACTACAAGACCAGATATTTCGTATGCACAACAAACTCAGTCAGAATATGGAGTCTCCTACAATAATGCATATAAGGGCAGCAAAGAGATTTTTGCGCTACCTCAAGGGAACTACATGCTATGGGCTCAGATATAGCTCAGATAAGTCACTTGGACTTGTTAGGTTTACCGATGCTGATTGGTAGGCGATTCTTTGGATCATAAATCAATGTCCTGATTTGCATTTATGCTTGGAGGAGGTGCTATCACTTGGCAGTGTAACAAGCAGCCAACTATTGCTTTATCCTCCTTTATTCTCCTCTGAAGTAGAATATCATGCCCTGTGTAATGCAGCACGAGAGGTCATTTGGTTAAGATGGATGTTGAAGGATGTAGATGTGAACGAAGACACTCCAACAGTAATTTGGATTGATAGCATGAGTGCAATAACATTGACGAAAAATCAAGTGCATCATGCTAGAACATAGCACATTGAAGTGCAAGTCCACTTCATTAGAGAAAAAAATTCAGGAGAGGTTGTTACTCAATGGGTAACAACTGATGACCAAACTGCTGATATATTCACCAAGTCTTTGTCTTCAGAAAGGTTTCAATAATTAAGACTTGAACTTGGAGGGTGTTAAAGATAATGTCTAGTATATTAACGTCAATCATATCTAACTTCAGTCACCTCTACAGTCATCTCTAATATATTATCTTCCGTCACGTCTCTCTATGACTAATGACTGACTAGTGATTTACCTATTGTCCATAGGTTATAGTATATAACAACTCCTCTTGGAAGATGATGAATAGACTGATACCTTTTCTGATCTTTCTTCTACAACAGAGAATATTCACTTCATTTGATTCTCTAACAGCGGATATGTCATTCGCCAGTTCCGGCACACGCTTGCACCTGTCTCACCAAGCATCCACAGGGCTTCGCCCAAGCATCTTGCTCATTGTCATCAGGTAAGTATTCTCCTCGGTCCCGACTACACTTTCCTTGTAGAAACTGAGAATGTCATTCACCAAGGAGTTAAAGTCTGTAATAGAGGTATAAGTCTCAAAGTCCTCGTTCTCAGGGAACATCTCCTCAGGCAAAATGAAGTGTGCGTATGCCTCACTGATTCCAGCCTTATTTCGCACGTACAGCGGGTACTGACGGGAGGTTGGTGGGCAAGATACACCCCCCGGATACGCACTTTCCATGACGCAGCCTTGGAGGAAACCAAAGGTCGAGTGGACAAGATTCCCCATCGTAATTGGCCCGTAAAACTTCGGAAAGTCGATTGTGCTAATTCGGAGCAAGTGATCTAGGCACGGATGATGTGGGGTGGATCCCTTGTCTACCCACGCCACGAGGAAACGCTGTATAGCGGGAATCATGTGCTCGGGGTCCCTCTCACAGAGATCGTCGATTTCTATGGCGACGGTTGTGTAAAGGCCGACCAGAACCTTCAGTTCGAACGGATGTTTCGAGTAGAACAGGTTGCCTGTCAACCCGCCGACGACCACCATCGTTCTTTTTATCGATGGCAGGGCTTCAGGGGGAAGTTTCCCACTATCGACCTCGGCGTCGAATATTCTGCTGATGGTTTCAAGGAGTTCTACGTTGCGATTTAGCGGTTCGGTCCAATGCGCGGAGAAATTCCTTCACCTCGTCCCCATTGAACTCACTCCCGAATGGGCTCTCGGATGTCGGCTTGCAAGGCATACGTCCCTTCGATACAGGTGATGTCCATTCGTCTGTGGTTGACCGAGTCATGGTGATCTCCCTACAGAGAGCTGAACATGGGGAGCAGCGTGCTTATTCAGAAGATTTCAGCTCTACGATTGCGTAACTGCACGGAGATATGTTGGCAGCTTAAATACATTGAATTTCGATTCCTGAACGTTATTCCATCCAAGGCGAAAATCGCATATATGAAGAAAAAAGGAGAAAGACAGGCGCCGAAAGCGCATGATAGGGAATGGTTTTCATGGCACATTATTGAGTTCTATTCGGGGACTCTTGTGGGGAGTCATATAACGCGAAGTGAGGAGCGAGGAGTCATGACTGGTCACTCACATGACTCCTCACCCTTTGCGGAAGGGATTCCGTTGAGGCATAAGATCCAAAACCGTGTAAGAGTTTAGAGAATGTGCTATCTAACTTGAAACTAACGTGTAACTAAGTTGACTTTCAGTATTCGATGACTGTAATCAGTTTCAACTATATACATAAAGCCAGTTATGAATATGGGTTGTATAGTAACATATAAGTAACAGTGAGTGATAGGTGAAATTTTTGCGGAATGCAGGTGGAACGAGATTCGCGAAATGCAAGGTGGAATTCTGGGAAGTGCATTCTGCTGGGTCGGAATATCTTAGATTTGCTCTGAAACTTCGCAGAAGTGTATTCCGCAAATTTTGGAGGTCATGTGAGTGACTCGTGAGAGGTGAGGGGGATGGGACTTGGTTGCTAGAGGGGGTATCGCCGTCTCCATAGCTAAAGCCATATTTGACGCTAGCCACACTGGAGCTGGCCGACATTCCATATCCAAAGCAAATAATACATACTCATATCCTGTTTCTCAATATCCTGTTTCATATCCTGTTTTCTCCTGGATACATGGAGGACGTCGGCCACGTAATGATCAGAAACATCCAACCTACTAAGATCATCCATCAGTCATTCCTGAGTCTGCTGAGTGGCGACTGCATCTAGTATTGCCTCTACAACAGTTGAATGTCACAAGGTTTATATCTCCGCAGCTTCATATACAGTGAGGGAATACCTCCAACCGACTTGGAATGTCACAAGTTTCATATCTCCGCAGCTTCAAGATACAATGAGGGAATACCTTGAAACGACGTGGATCCAGTGGCGAGTACAACTGATGAGTTCTTTTGCAGCGTAAGGTCGCAGTGAGAAATCACGCAGGACAAGAGTTTTAGAGTTAGCCCTTGCAATTGGTTCTGGAGGATGACGATGTCGATGGAATGCTTCCGTTTTGGTGAATGGTGGCTTGCAGTTGACAGGTTACTGGACTTGCGGGTGGCAGCAGTGTCATTCTTGGTTCTAGCAGTATTTACGCGTTTTACATGGAAGAGCGTTGCCGTCGGATTCCAGAAGGGCATACCTGAACCTCCTGCGCGGCCAGTAATTGGTCATCTTCACCTCTTCGGCAAACTTCCCCATCAGGTTCTTCTGAAACTTGCTGGACGATATGGACCGCTTATGTCAATAAGGCTGGGTACCATTCGGGTCATAGTCGCATCTGATGCTGCAATGGCAAAAGAGTTCCTCAAGCGTCAGGATGCAATATGGGCGTCCCGTCCTCCCACTCTATTTGGAGAATTGTTCTTCTACAATTATGGCGGTGTGGTACTGCAACCTTTAAATGAACTGTGGCGGAAGCTGAGGAAAATCTACATCTCAGAGCTTTTGTCTACCGCGAACGTAGAAAAGCAGAAGGTAAATGGGCTAGTCATGACGTTCGCAACACAAGGTATCGACTACCATATGCATGTGTATATCTGTACAGCTCGATATGTATGTTTGTGCATAGCCGAGGCTGAAGAGAATTCACGATATCAGTATTCTCTTTTAGTATGAGATCGTTTCTCTTCATATCTACATATGCCTAGCTCTACACTCTGAACTGAACTCTCAGTTTAGTTCCATCTTACAATTTCTGGTTAATATCACCGATATATAAGTACTTGTCCACGTCAACTTAAAAGTTCTTCCTCCTTACTGTCTTGCTTTTACTCCATTCTTGCAAGTTGCATTGTCCTAATTAAGCCTACATTCAGGATTGGATTAAGGCTAGACACCTTGTTCGTCCTACTTTTTCTGGCACAAGATTCACCAGATTCACTTTTTATTGAGACTAAGCAGGATCCGAAGAAGGTCTATAGCGACTGGCAGGAAGAAGATGTAAACGTGGCTTGTGGGGTCGTTATTAGTTTTATGACAGCTTGGAGTCATTATTGTGGTGTCATGGCAGGATCATAGGCATGAATCGATAATGAGTCTGGTGAACTCCGTGTTGGCATCTCAACGAGGAAACGAATCCGTTGATATGTACTCTGCAGTGGCTTACATGAACTCTTACCACATGACAAAACTTATTTTCGGCAAAAGAATTTCTTCAGAGTACACAGATCGCGCGTTGACAGGTGGAAAGAGGACCCTGGCGGAACTTGTACGCGATCTTGCCTCTGTCGACTTTCTCTCACTGGGTGAATGCTTTCCATGGCTAAAGTGGTTGGACTTGGGAGGAGTGGAAGCAAAATTGAACAAAATTCATGCTGATTTCGACAGCTATCTCACGGAACTACTCGAAGAGCGTCGTCGCCAACTCCTGGATGGTGAGGAGGTTGACGATGACCCGAGAGACTTCTCGCGCGCCCTGCTGTCACTGGTAGACAAGGAAGACGGGAGCGGCTTGACATATACGAACATCAAAGCTGCTATTGCTGTAAGTTCTGAGTACGTTTGTCGTCTTCCAGAGATTTCTCTTTTCACGTACACCCGTGGGCAGCTAGCTTACGCGAGTGTATAATCTAGCTTCAGCGAACGATCGGGTACTTAAGTTTAGAAGTCATTTATCTGTCATCACCATTCTTCCCATTTTGCTTCTCATGTTTGGTCTACGAGCGAAGACTAAAGTCAGTCGCTCAAAATCTCATCGGGACTTACTTGAAGTAGGACCCTTGGGTTTCTGTGGACTATTCTGAACACCGTCTCATTGTCATCCGCCAGGACATGTACGCTGCGGGTATAGAGACTACGTCGGCCGTAGTAACGTTTACAGTTACTGAGATACTGAGACATCCAGAAGTTAAGCGAAAGCTGGTGAAAGAACTGGATGACGTTGTCGGCCACGAGAGATTGGTGGATGAGTCAGATCTTGTGAACCTCAAGTTCCTCAAGATGGTGCTCAAGGAATCTTTGCGACTTCATCCTTCGCTCCCACTTCTGGTGAGCCACTGCGCAACTGCGTCAACTGTTGTAGCCGGACACCCCATTCCAGCGGGCACTCAATTGCTCATAAACATCTACGCCATACAGCGGGATCCAGAGAACTGGGAAGACCCCTTAGCCTTTAAACCAGAAAGATTTTCGGATACCTCTATCGACCCGAGAGGGCAACATTTTGAACTCCTTCCTTTCGGATCCGGACGAAGGCAGTGTCCAGGTATGAACATGGGCTTGACTACTTCGGAACTTGTTGTAGCCCAGCTTTTCCATACCCTCGACATTTCACTTCCTCCAGGAATGGAACCAGCAGATGTGGATATGACTGAGGCAACAGGGGCTGGAACGGCTCTGGCCACCCCTCTTCGAGTTGTTGTGGCTTCACGATTACCTGAGAAAGTGTACAGTACGTAGGAGTGCGACGGCCAGCTGAGTCTATGAGAGACGTGCGCTCGATCGTAAGTAGATGGAAAGTGACTGATTTTACTTTCGGTAGCCAGTAAGAGGTGTGATAAAACAATACATTGTTAATCGTTAAGAGGGTGTGGTAAAGCATAACAAACTTACTAGGAATGTGATCAAGCAAATTTCTGGGAGTAACATCGATCCTCTTCCTGCGTACAGTAGCGTGTACTACCTGTACGGATACAGCATAACAAACTTACTAGGAATGTGATCAAGCAAATTTCTGGGAGTAACATCGATCCTCTTCCTGAGTACAGTAGCGTGTACTACCTGTAGTATACGTACGTGTCCCCGTCTCTGAGCATCGAACACTGGAATGCTTTTGTTGTAAAAGTACATACATACACTAAACGGGGCTTAGCCCCGGTGTTCTTCCCTTCGGGGCTAAGCTTCGGATCCTTCTTTCCCTTGTAATGCTTGATGGGGTCTTTCCATCCGTTGGCTATTCATTGTGTCGCCCTTTGTGGTTTCCACCTTGTGCATTAGTGCCTGTCCACGTCCACTCACCATTCGCGGTCCACCGGTACTGGGAGATCTGGCCCAGTACGGGGAGATCCTAGAGAGAGAGTGTGAGATCTCTCCGCTAAGATCTCCAATCAATACAAGCAGAATGCTAGGAGGAGTTCGGTGAGTAAGAGTCTGCCACCGTCGAGAGACTCGAGGCAGAGGACCCCATTAGCAAAGATGAGTTTGCGGAAAAATATATCGAAAATGCGAAATCTAGTAGGATTCCTTACTTGGAGTTTTAAGAAGACTTTGCACGAGATGTAAACTACGTTGAAAGTTCTGACCTGTCACTCAATCCGCCAGCATGTGAGGTTTGGTGGCGCTGCTTGTTCAAGAGCGGATAGGCTCGTATCGTTGCCCATACTTCCCTTATCTTCTTCTTGATTGTGCTAAAGTTTCAAAGTCATCTCATGATCATGCATTCGTTCTCTCTTCTGAATTCTAGTCGTAGGGGGATTACGTGAGACGTCATTTTCGTTACTTCGATATTCGCTCCACAGCGTTCAGCGTATCATTGGTTATGATCGCTTGAATTGATGATCTTTGGTGAATAGAAAGAACACAAAGCGTGAGAGATAGCGAGAAAAAGTAACTGAAGTGACTAAAAGCTTCATTGAAGTGAACCTTGTGTGTGTTCGGTCATCTTCAGGCATAGATTCCTGTAGAACCCATCACGGGAAGGCCTCTTTGTTCCAAGTTTACTGTAAGTTTGATGGATGCAGAGTGAATCACTTCAGTATGACAATAAAAAGCGTCTAAGCCAGTAAACTTGCAATCCTGGGCAGCGTTGGTGAGTAGAGTGAATCTGGTATAAATTATCGGACTGAACAAGAACGGTTGAACCATGAAGTAGATATTATGCAGTCCGTTAGTAATTTAGTTATACTGCATAGAGTGGAATTACCAAGCGATCAAAATTGTCTTCTAGTGCTGTTTTACTCCAGACGCAGCCTACTTTACTGGAGAGCGCACTCAACCCCTTAGTCATTATGTTGCGGGCCGAAGTTCACGCTCAAGCCTGTCAAGATTGATAGCAAATTATCGGCATTTGTTTCTTCTCGCGGTCCTGTAGACAGAATAATTGGCAAAGCTCCAGTAGGCTTCCAGTGAGTCCCTGTAGGTATACATGATCTTCTTCATCCAGATGCCATCGTAGACTGCTCTGCGTTATTTGCAGGCGGAGTGGAAAATATCTTGCTAGCTCCACCTTGATCTGTACTCAAAGTTTCGTCCTACGCATGCTTTCTAGCTTGTTTAAGTTATCTTTTAGAGTTCCATGTCACTTTATATGTCTTCGCAAGAAGTTTAAGATTTACGTTGACACTTTAGAGGCTTTACATGTACCCTATGTGTGAAGTTAAGTTGCCATTTTTCGCTATCAGTGTGACTGGATGAATTTTTGCACTCAGTGTGATCCGAAAGCCTTTCAATCTTAGTGCGATATCATAACTTTTTGCACTCAGTACGACTAGATGATCTTTTGCACTCAATGCGACCTAAAAGCTTTCGCTCTTAGTGCGACCTCAAAGTCTTTTGCACTCAGTGCGACTAGATGATCTTTTGCACTCAATGCGACCCAAAAGTCTTTCGCTCTTAGCGTGACTTCAAAGCCTTATCGATGCTGATTGGGTATTTGCGGTTCTTGACGCTATACTAAGACCACAAGAAGGCTGCTTGGTCATAATTTGGAGAGAACTTCACGCTCTATGATAGACGTAAGGGAGTAGCTTAAGGGGCTAGCTTGTATCTACAACTTGTTGATGACTATTTCGAGAGATTGGGAGGTCCAATGTATGCACACAAGGTGTCATTGTGTTCAATTTGTGATGGTTAAGACGGTTGTGAAGAGAGAAATCGTAAGGTGTGTTCTGAGAGAAATTGGAACGTAGGGAAAGAGATTTGAAGTGCTTCAATGACCTGCGAAGGAGAGTTGGACAGTTCAGGTCGTTCCGGAGTCCAAACTTGTGGTCCTTGGATCTATTGGGATCAAAACGCCGAGTTCTTCAGGAAATTGAAGATGATACAAAGTTTCATCGAGCGATTTGAGAGATGTGAGGAAAATTGACTAGTAGGAAATGCTTACATTCGTTTTTTGTTTGCCTGCGACTTGAAGTTGGGTTGTTCTTCACAATCGGTGAGTCAAGCTCCTCGTTCTTGGTGTTTACGTGATCATGGAGTCTTTATCTATGCTTAGGGAAAGATGTATGTGGATTAGATTGTTGGTTTGGGTGTGATGAGCGAGTTTGAGCCACACGAAGTCGATTTACGTCAATTTTTTGTTTCTTGCGATCAAATTCCTTACACGATTTTGTGAAGAGAATTCCAAACGGCTTGTTTGATGTCTCATTAGATTCAAAGTAGCTAGATCTATCCATCAAAGATAAATCTAATCAGGTGGTCCGTTCTACAGATCCATCAGAGACGGATCTTAGATCAAGCGATCCATTTTATGAATATACGTGGTTTTAAGCCGCAGGAAGGAGTTTTTGGAGGTTCGATCTACGATCAAAAATTGGAGATATTTGGTTGTCAAGAGTCGGATTTGAGAGTTCTTGGAGCCACCGGAGTCAAGACGGTATCATGTCAGATTTTTTTCGTGAAAGATGTCCAAGAAACACGAGGTTCCTGGCTGTGGAGATGTAGTGTGGAGAACAGAGACAAGAAAGAAAGAAACAACCACGAAAACGAATGTTACAGTATACCAACTCCCAACGTATATACACTGTCGGTACTTTCTCCCTAAGAACACAAAACTGAGAAACAGACCAGAGCGATATGTAATCTGCTTCAAAACTTCCTAAAATGAGTCTTTGAATCTCAACTAAACCCAAAACTATCAAAATGTAGCTCAAAGTAAAAGAAACATCCATTTGCTAACAAAAAGAGCTGCACCAATATCACACGATTCAAATCCAAATCCAAACAACGTTCATGTATAAGCTCTTAGCTAAAACTAGCTATCATAAGTTGTACATAACCAACTAGAGCTCTAACAAACTCAAAAAGATGAAAATCGTAACGAAGGAACCGAAAAAAATCTATCTGAGAACTTTCTCCTTCCGTCAAACGGTCTTCAGATGTCAATAAGGCCTTTCTTCTTGACCCATTTGGCCTCAAGAACTATCAGATCAGACTCTCGACAGACGAGATACCGCTGATTTTTGATCCAAGGTGACCGAACTTACAAAAACTTCTCCCTACGGCTTAAACGCACACACCGTCCAAACAGATTGTTTGATCAGATATCCATCTTCTCTGGTAGATAGATCTAGCTACCTTGAACCCAACGAGACTCCAAACAAGCTGTTTGGAGTTCCTCTTGCAAAATCACGCAAGAAATTTGATCGCAGGTTGGAAAAACTGATGCAAATCGACTCCCTGCGGCTCAAACTCGCTTACCATACCTAAATCAACAATCCGATCCACACATAGTCTTCTCCTGTGCGTAGGTGAAGACTCCTTGATTGCGTAGGCACCAAGAACGAAGAGCTTGACTCACCGATCGCGAAGAACAACCTAATCTCATATCATAGACGACGAAAAACTGAAGTAAGCACTTCCCTGTGAGTCAATTTCACTCATAACTCTCAAACCGTCCGATGAAACTTCGTATCGTCTTCAATTTCTTGAAAAACTCGGCGTTCTGATCCCAATGGATCCAAGGACAGCAAGTTTGGATTCTGGAATGATCCACACGGTCCAACTCTCCTTCACATCACTTAAGCTCTCCAAAACCTTCCCCTGCGTCTCAATTTCTCTCAGAATACACTCCTTGATCCATCTCTTCACAAACCGTCTTAACCAGTGCGTAGCATGCACAGATTTGAACCCATCGACGCCTTGCACGTTTGCATTGGATCTCTGAATCTCCCGAACAGTCCGTTTACATGTCGTAAATGTAAGCTAACCTCTTAAGCTACCCCTTACGTCAGTTGCTATATGTACAAGTTATCTTAGATAATGAGCTAGTAAGCCCCTTGCGTCCTTAGTATAGCGCAAAGAGCTACAATTACCCAATCAGCAATAGTAAACTAGAGCTCTGTTTGATTTTCTTTTCTTTCGAGTCTCGTAACTTCTCCACTAGACGTCCAAATGCAGTAGAAAAAGTGCCAATGAAAAGCTGACAATGAGCTCTACTCATCGATGTAATGAAAGTGAATATCAGAAGTTGTGCAAAAAGTCTGTAAACTGAGGCTAAGCTTGCTTTTCCCATCTTTCGAGTCTCGTAACTTTTCTACTAGACGTCCAAATGAAGTAGATGAAGTGCTCATAGAAAGCGGAGAACGAGACTATCCATTGATGCGATGAAAGTGAAGATCCGAAGTTGTGCAAAAAGTCCGTAAGCTAGGGCCTAGTTTGCTTTTCTCATCTTTCGAGTCTCGTAACTTTTCCACTAGGCGTCCAAATGAAGTAGATGAAATACTCGTGGAAAACTGACGACGAGCTCTATCCATTGCTGCGATGAATGTGAAGATCAAGAGTTGTGCAAAAAGTCTCATTTTTAGTTTCATGAGTGTCTTTGGAATGATAATGGTAATATGATAATAGTTCGTTTAGAACAGTTACCGAGACTTCTAGTGTCAACTCTCTGATCTTGCATGTAATGCTAGAGTTGAAGATTATCATCGAAGCTGTAATATCATAAGATGTTGTTTTACGCTGCTTTCCAGAATTGGAAGTCTACAATCTTTCCTTACACACCGTTTGGTAAGTGGACAATTCCTTCCCGTCTTGTGTCAGTTCCAGCTGCAGGGTTTCTTGTTTTCGGTAAAGTTCTCACACAGCCTAACAGTTGCCTTTTTCTTCCTAGGGTTTTGAAGGATAAGTATTCTTGACAATGTTCCGAAGTGAGAGGTAGATTGATTCGGTCTTGAGTTGATAAACCAGCCTCAACATCTTCTCGCAATCTCATGTAAGACAGGGGCCGATGGATAACTCGAGTTTTTAGTCAATCCACCAACGTGTTGTTGGTCTCAACCACAAGTAGAAGGTTATTTCCGAGTTCGACTTCAAGTCAAGCGGAGCGCATGTACTCGAAAATACGAGGTACTTGTAACCAAAACCTCTACCTCAGTCCGAAGAATGAACCCCACTTCGAAGTCACATGCACTAAAGAAGGTTTCGGTGCACGCGATTTGAAGCTGTCTGTCCAAAGGATGGGTGCTCTAAACGCTGAGCTAATTACTAGAGAATAAAGCGCCAAAGAATCGAATTGAGAGTAGAGCCCAGGGGAGAAGCATCTTGTTTAGGAACAGGGCTCTAGACGAGACTGACGTACGACTTGTGTGGATACACAGCCGCATGCACGACAAGATGTGAACACTTTGCGCATGAACTTTCAGCATGATGATGTCTTTCTGCACTTGTTGGAAATGCTAGGAGTTATGAAAGCAATCACAAAAAGTTGCAGTCCGAGTCTAGAGGTGATTGAACACCAATTTGCTTGGTCTCAGCTGTAGCAGAACCAACGTCGTGATAACCCAACGCATCAGACAGTCATGGACTGGTTGGTCTGCTGATTCTGCGACCTTCGCTGTTGCAGCGGAAGAAGTGCGTTCGAGATAAAACGCTAGAAGCAAAGGGAACATTACAAGTCATTCAGAGATATGCATCATTCCGCTTTAAGGAAACTGCACCGGATATACGCAAATTGACTTCCCTTTGAAAAGTACTTGGCGTGGATTTACAAATTTGCACATGGGCGGCTCATACATATAAGGTATGTCGTGCAAGGTTGCAGTGCATCACAGCGTAACTCATGCTCGTTGGACATGGTTTTCTTCCTTCCTGATGGGTATCGGACAATTACTGGAAGAGAAAATGAGCACCAGGGTTCCCCGGGTGTCTGCCATGCATACACCTGGGCACAACTTCTCCATTTCTGGTGCCAAGATCTGCTCACGGAGTTGCTTTCTCATTTTTTTCCCATTCTCCTCAAGTGGGTTTGAGACCTTCCTCCATTGTCCCTGCTTCTCCTTCCCAAGCTGTGAATTCCTCTCAAATTATTTAACATCTTCCTGGACCTAGATTCGTACCTGGCATTATTCGACATATTTACTCTGAAAGTTGACGGTCAACAATATAAGATGGTCTCGCGTGAAGGATGTCATATCGCATCAATGATTGATTGATGATATCTGACATCCTTCACCTTGAATCTCGATCTCCTTCCAGGTCTAAAACCATTCAGCTGCTCACCCACATCAAGAAGCTGTGGTTCTATCTCCTTCCGCTGATAGCGTTTACAAACCTGTTCCTGGTGAGTATCCTCGCTTGCACCTACTTGACTGTACTCTCCAAACAATGTCCGTTTTCCAATCACTTGGCACTCCTGTTTTCTCACTTGGGCCAAGCTATCGACCAGATCATCCTCTAAAGACGACAGACACTTCAGCTTATGCTCCATGTAGGTGACTATTTCGAGCTCATCCCTTTTTCCGGGCCCGCCTGTCTGCACATCCAAAGTCATCGAAATAGTGAGCTTATTATACACTGTGAACTGTCGAACTGCCAACAGACAAGCTAAAAGGATAACAAATAACTACTCAAAGCTGTTGCCTGCTTGACAGCACTGAAGTCAAATGTGCGGAGATAAGGCTCGCTAAGTTCCCTATGTCAGACCAAATGTATCGGACATGGTCAGCTCGAGTACGGAGTGGATCGCGAGTACCAACGGAATGAGTAGAAATGGTTTCGCCATTGCTTTCTCTTCGAGGTTTTTACTTGTGCAGTCCCAAAGTGAATGATTTCACTTGTAACAGAAAGGTTTTGTAGGTAATCGCGCATGATGTACAACCAACGGCGGCCCTGAAATATGAATGAATGAAATAAATCGAGCCCCAGAGATCATGAGGGTCATGGAGCTGCAAGAACACATGTACAATCGAAGAATAGAATACCTGTCTGGCTATTTGCCTCGCAACTGAACAGCCTTGTGACGCGTGAGTTGAACCTCAGGTTGATATCTACCTAAATCCTCCACAGGGATTGAAAGTAGCGTATGAAAATGAGGAGATCTTATGTGCTAAACGGATTGAGGAATATCGTGACAGTGTATGAATACTATGAGATGAGATTATCTTCCACTTGACCTACTTGACAAGGGATACATATTATGTCTCTTATCCAAGCGTTGTCATCTTCCATCTTCAGAGCGGAGTGTTTGGGAACTAGTTCTGTACCTTGCGGTAAGTTGTCGAGTCCTCATAGAGATCAGAGCTAATAAATATCCCTGTTCACAGTACGTCACCATGGAGTTCACATCGTGTTTGTCAGCGCTCGGGGTAAAGATTGTGAAACGCTGGTAAATTACCGATCGCATGAGGTTATAAGTTGTTTTTTCAAAATTCCAACCCCCAGTAACCGGGTTTTCCTTTACAGAAGCATCAGAAACCATGAGAAAACGTTTAAGATTTGAATCTCTAAAACTAAAATCTCTAGTTTTAGAGATTCAAATAAATAAATCTCTAAAACTATTTGAGATTTATTTATTTGAAAAAATAAATCTCAAATAGTTTTATTTTTTTCTCCTTGCAGTTGGAAAATTATTTATTTAGTGCGTTGAGTTGAAAATTATTACAGTATTTGCAGCAGAAGATCAGTATTGAGTTGCAAAGGGCTCTCATTTGCAACAGAGAATTAGTATTGTGTTGTAAAGGGAAGCTTTGCAGAGGAGAGTTCACTCACTTTCTTTCACTTCCTTTTCGTTTGTTCGGAAAGGTGGTACATGTATGACTCGATTCATGGAGTCTATGGCTAGTGTTTATTTCTCCACTCAGGTTCGGTGGTCTTCGCATTGTATTCCACTGTGAGGTTTTCTTACTTTTCTGTTGTGCTATTTTCTTTCTCTAAATCTGGTTTTGCATCGCTGTCCTGTTAATACGACTTCAGTCTCACCACGAATCCACAAGGCTCTGAGTCCAGCCTGGTATCTCATGTTAGCTAGCAGGATAATACGGTATTCTAAACAGACCACTGCACAAAATAGGCTCTGTATCTCCATGAGGGTTTACAAATGAAATTGCTTGCTTTGGGACTATCGCCTCACTCTAGTATTTTAGGTGATGTGTAAGTAAAGTATATAATAATCCACCATTATAAGCTGATTGTTCACTTCTCACAACATACTTCTCTCAGATACTTTACTAGTCTCTGGTAGTGCTCTCGTCAGTTATGTCAGTTCTAGCAGACCATATAATTAATAATTTCGTCAACCTCTGAGACATTTCCACTGATATTTGTCTAAGCAAATCCTGATAGCAAACTTCCATCAACCATAATTCAATATAATTTGCATAAGCATTAATCTCCTTTGTCTTCTATGTTGAACGAAACAAATTGTTCAACTCGTCCCAACACTGAACGAGCCCGAGAGTTTAAACCTTTTAGTTTCTAATCTCGTCCACCATTCCTTTTATTCTCGTACAATCCCATCCACCATGGAGTTTTGTCTTTATTGTGCGCTATATCTCGTCCATTTAGGTGATGGTAATCATTTTTATCGAACATTAACCCATCAGGTGTTTTGTCAGAGCATGGTACTTCGCATTACTCGCTTCTCGTAGGTGAATGGAAATGAATCTCACTGAGCAAAATAGTTGAATAAGCATCCCCAACCGCATTTGGTGAATTTTCCTTGGAAGAGTACAAGCATAGTTTGTTGGTTAAAATATATTGTTGCGATTGATGGGATCTTCTCTTTTGGTCGAGGTAAAATATGGTCCAGCCATCTGTTCTTTTTAAACTTAGCTGCTCTGCGTTATATGCTGCATATCTAATTATAAACTGATAAAAGAATATAGAAAAGACCAGTCAAGTATAAAAAGTAAGAGTAGACCTTAACCCGTGTTATACGTTGCAGAATGTAAGACAAAACACCACTTGGAGATATAACCTGATATTAATAATCTGTTCTCAGAGTTTATTTATACACACCATCTGGAACATTAGCAAGAACTTCAGTTTAGACATAAGAAGGCATGAGCTCGAATCCCTCGTCTCTACTATGAAATTCATCGACGGAGAGTTTCCAAGAATTAGATCACATGCACATTGGAATAAGATCACATTCACATTGAAAGAAAACTGGAATTGGATTTAATTTCTGAAGAAGTTAAGCGGGTGTATTTCTTATTCATTTTCTTACTACCTAATCTGATCGCAAGACGTTTGTAAACTTGCGGGAATCCCAAAAATATCTCGGAGGCACTTAGGCTTGCATGCTTGCATGCTTTGGTGCCGAAGCAGACAATCTGCCTCAAGGTTACATGTTGAAGTCCTCTGTAGAACCAGTTCTCTATTGCGGCAATAACATTGTGTCATAACGCGGATTCTATCCAGTGTTTGTCCCTTAGTATGTGACGAGGTTGTCACTCTTCTCTCCAAGTTGAACTTGAACGTTCTCATATTACAGAAATAGCCTAGTACTTGTATCGTAATGTACTCACAATGGTTAATTGGGTGGTAGGTATCTCGTTGTCGATGAGACTGTAAGAGATATTTTCATCCTTTGAAACGGTAGTAAGAGAAAATATCATCGTTCAAGATATACTTAACAAGAAGCTTCGCTTCAATGTAATTGCGGAACTATGCGTTAGCTGACTTTTTGGATCTATCATCTTTCTTCTTCTTTTTTCTGATTTTCATAACGATTTCATCCATCCGTTCTCTTTACTTCTTTTCACTTTCCGGTTTCATCATATTTCCATTCGTCCGTTTCATTACACAACCACAATTACACCTCTTCTTTTCCGGTTTCACAATCGATGTATAGCTATGCTATCGCATAGCAACAAGAAGTTACGCTTACAATGGAATTGCAAGGATATGTGTTAGCGGCTTATTCGGATCTATTCTCTTCCTTTCTCTTTCCAGTTTTCATAAACGACTCCATTATTTGACAAAAACTTCCTTAATTCTTTTCTGATTTTCATCATCAAGGTATATCGTATTTTAATGCATAGCAATATTTTAGGACGTGTAGCACTCATAGTACTAGTTTCTGTTTTATAGTGAACAAAAAGTTAGCACTCATGCATATAGATTAATTTATTACTTAACCTCTTCGTTGAAAAGAGCTAAAAAATAAATTAGAATTTAGATTTATTACCTAGTAATGGTGATCAGTGGTCCGCATATGTATCCTGGGGAGCTCATCTGTCCGTTCTCCTCTCTATGGTTTATTTCTTGCTTTTTTTGTATTTCCAGGTTGGACTAACAATTAGTATTTATAAATTTCTTTAGTTTTTTATGTATTTAGTATAATATTTTCACATAATATTTTCTCGATAACAGGAAGCAAAAGTTCACAGAAGTTCGTCTTGCATGCATATTAACTTCACCTTTCATTAACATGGCATCTCGCACACACATTAACATTTCACCTATTAGGGAATCATGGGTTTCCTGTTAAATGAAGAATTTGAATTCTTGAGATGATGAAAAGAAGATAGAAATCTCTGATGTACCTCCTCTTAACTTGCCGTAAGCTGTTAAGTAAGAAAAATCACTTTTTTGGCAATACAACCACGGTGGGATCGGTCCATGTACCATTTTACTGCCAGAAGGAAAGGCCAGTCCACCAATTTGGAGGCCAGCAAAAAAGGAGACAAAGGAGAAAAACAAAAGACAACAAAGGGCATCATAATGCACACAACGGGGAGGCTATGCGTCAAGAGGGCACCCGAACAAGTAGCTTATATTACTAACTACAATGTCTTTGAATCTATTACCGCTTCTAGAACTTGCTATGTTGGGTGTCTCTGGTCTGGACTTCGTGCTTCTTCTTCAAGTCAGCGTCTTCACTCTCATCCAGACAGTCTTCGGTGAATAGATCATTGACAATTGTACGTAAAGTAGTACGCTGATGGACCACCAGACACACTTGCTGGTGAACGTCCACCGGCGCTCGTCATAAGCTAAAGGACGAGTGTTGACGAACTGGAATCCACATATGGTCCACCATGCAAAATCTGCAGGTGAAGACTGTGCGCTAGCGCTGATGAACACGACTCTGCTATCGGCCCGCTACGCATCGGGCGGCGAAGATCGTCTGCCGGCAGACCGCAGGGTCATTCACAGACAGACGTCCTCTACCGCTCGCCATAAGCTGACAGACGAACGTCTGCAAATGGGAATCTGCCGGCTAAGACCGTCCGGTGGACAGTCCTCGACGGCCGTCTACCAACGCTCGTCATCTACTGATAAACGTCCTTCGGGGAAAGATGGACGACCGGCAGCGAGAGACGGTCCATCGAGGTGCGTAGAGGCGAACATCCGTTGGGAATCCATCTCTGACAGGTCAAAATATAACCGTCACATCGATCCAGCGAGTGAATGAGGAAGAGAGAAGCAATCTGTGTCATTTTTCTCAACTAAATTTTGGTTACAATACCTTGATAATGATGATTTTTTGAGAGTATTTGTGTAGTTGACATTGTTAGAAATCAGTAAAATTCCATGAAATTAGGGTTAATTAATAATTTTGAAGGTGAGTTAATATTAGACATGAAAGACATTTTTGTCATTGATCAACAATCTTACCTCTCATGGTATATAAGATATCTCATCCTTGATGTTTATTATTCATTTTCTCTACACAATCTTTCATTTCATCACTCTTTCATTTCTTGCTTGGTCTCATACCCATCCTTGATACACTTAACATAGAGTAGTGTAGTAAGTACTATGTGGTAGATAATTGCTGGCTACGTGAGCTGCACTCACAATCCTCATCTGGATTAGGATGATGTGGCCATTTGGACCATCATTATTACTACTGAGGATTCATGGACAACATCTCATGACATACGGACCTTTATCCACTGAGTAGAACTAACTAACTACGTGATCTTGTCCAAAAATCACTTGTGATTTGCAATACTTGATCATTTGGGTTAGTTGGTTATACAATGGAGAGGTTGTATTTTGTTGACCACTTTCTGCAGAAGAAGGTAAAACTCGAAGGAGGAGAAGACTTCAGACATCAATCATCCGTCGAGGTTGACGGACCCACGATCTAAGCCGGAGAGTATACAAACAATCGAACAATTCACCAACCAAGAGATTAATGTGGGAAATTTGACACGAGAACAATACTTGATATTGACGAATGAAAGTGGGAGAAGACGGACAAACCACGATTCAGTGCAAACACTACAAAGTGACGATGACATACAACATTTCGAGGATGAACTACAGTTTATGGAAATGAAGGCCCATGCTAGTCAAAGCGAAGGATTTCTCCAAAAACCATATGTTCAGGATATATCCACATGCCCAAGTGCTCCTTCAGGTTTAGTTCGAGAGATTTTGCAACTAATGCAAATCTATGAGAGAAGAAATAATTTGTTTAGATCTACCAGAGAGGCTTTAAAAGATTCACGAGTTAAACTCCCTAGCAATTGGAGAAGAGACTTGTAATCTCCATCATCTTTTGGCACTTCAAGTTTCGAAGAGACATCCGAATCTGACTTGAACTATGGTCCAATTTTGCAAGGTTCCAATGCATTATCTCTTGTTACTTACTTCTAGAAAAGTTTTTTCACTTGAAGTCGAGAAGACTTGGCATTCATGGACAAGACCACATGTAGATATGCTAAGAATCCAACAAAGGAGAAATCCAAATTTGTTTGCGATAGAATCTAGACAATACGGGGACAAGTTCTAGAAACATGGCAATAGCAACAACAAGATGGTCCTTTAATTCATTGTGTCATCAAACAATTGTGAAAACATTCAACTATTCAAAAACCATCTCTGGTTACACTCTTCCAAGTGAGTACAAATTTCTTCTCACAAACTACCAGAAGTTGAAAGTCGAAACAAAGAATAAGGTGTTCTCGAAGGGAGCTGATAGCAAGATGATAATATTTTGTGATGGTTGGACCAATGTGCAAGGGAGGTCATTGATGAATATCATGATCAAAAACACATTTAGGGAGATATTTGTCTCAACGTTGAACGACAACATCGTTATGAAGAATGCAGTTGGGTTGCAGATAGCATCATCTCAAAGGTTGAGAAAGTCATACCAAACACCTGATAAGGAGCTTGGGATCTCCTGCACCAGATTGTGGCAGACAATTCAGCTGTGAACGTTTTGGCTGGAAAGTTGATCAAAGAACATTTTCCTCAAGTCATATTCGAGGGTTGCGTGGCTCATAGTTTGGACTTGATGTGCGAGGACATAAGAAAGCTTGACTGGGTGGAAAACAAATTTGACAAATATCTAATAGTGGTAAAATTTATCAAGAACCATCATGTAACAAACACTATGTTTGTTGATCACTTCTCCAATGGACTGAACTTGTTGAAACTGAGTACCATTCAGTTTGCAACCAATTTTATCATGATTGATAAGGCATACGAATTGAGATATTGCTTGAGAAGTATGGTTGTGAATGAACTTTGACGAGATTTTTATGATCCTCTCAAAGACTAAAAAACTATTCACAAAGCAAATGAGGTTGTCACTACTATACTTGACATGTCGTTATGTGATCATATTCACGACATCATCGAGATGATAAGTCTCATATTCGTTCTTCTACATCAAGTTGATGCTCACAAGTATTTCATCAGTCACATATATTGAGAAACTTAGACCTTAAGGAAAAAGTTTATCAGTTTCTAGAAGAACTCAAATATGAAGACGTGCTTGTTTACACCAGTAAGATGTGATGGTTTGGTGCTCTCTTTGATGACACGTTTAAGTAAGTGGACAAACATTTTGCATACCATGACAATGTGTTGACTATTAAGTACTTGTATCATGAGGATAATATGGAAGTGATGCATCGATGTCATATGAAGACTGATTTTTGCACGTTGTCGTAGCGAGAGCCTTTCCTTTGAGCAAGGGCGTACCTTCTGACTGTGGCTAGCGATCAATGCACAGCAGAGCGACAAGTTTTCTGTAGATTTCTCTCTAACTTCCTCGATAACTAAGCACTTTCTTTCTCTCAGTAAAGGGTCAAGATAACTACACGAAAACGTTGGATGATCATGGGCACGACAAACGGGATATGTGATGACATGATCTCTCGGTAGTATTCCTCTCCGAAGTTTCTCACTACTAGGGCTTCGTACATGGCTTTGGGTCGACAGATGTGTCTTATCTCGCACTGGGTGTTAAAGTTTACAGGAGGGAGCTGATTTAGATCCATCCTTCGTTAGATGAGGATAAAGACGGTGAGGTCCCATTCTTGGCCGTAAGTGACAACAGGTAAGATCACAGGGACAGGCGAGAGCATAACTTGCGCGGTAAAGTTATGCCCGAAGGATCCTATCAGAAACTGTTGAAAGTGGACTCGTTCCATATACATCAGTTTAATCGAGAAAGGGTTTCGAAAAGAGAATCTGGGCGGTAAGTAGAGTCCTTCGTCCATCTCTCACAACTTGTGCACTCCAACTACAAAGGTATATCGATCCATAAAACTCTGATTCAATCTCATAGGATCACCACAATCTCTCCACGAACAATCTCTTGGATTTCTCAAGGTTGAATGCCCCCACACAGGTCACTCCCCTTTGCTTAAAAGTTTCAAACACAAAACAAGGATAGGTGCAAGCTCCCTAACCAAGCAACCCAAGCCTCACGGACCGATGAGGTGACACACATGCACATCGCATGTTTGGTGCCGTCATACTCATCCACGTGTGGGTCTTCTGGGTGAAAGGTTCTAATGCATGCACCGTAACGTGTCCCAAAAACCGAAGACTAGGCTAGACAGGTAGTCGACTCTACAGGTCAAAGATCGCACTTTGCCACGTTGAGTGCGAACCTAACAACCACATGACGTGGATACAACGTAGGTCGCTAAAGTCATATCTACGCCTAGAATACTCCCCAAAGCAATACAAATGTCGCACTGGATACTTTTCAGCCAGCTGCCGCTGACAACTCGAGACCTAGAGTAGATATCGTTGCCGATACAACTCGGCAGAAAAACCAGCGAACTTTCACACATGATAGATACAGATCTACAGCTCAGTCTCCTCTCAAACTTGCCACGTAGGTAGGATACTAAAATCTCTACTTGCAGGTCAAATTTCAAGAAGATCTGACGGCTAGATCTCCTCCCACAATTAACACAAATCCACAGAAACTAACACGCACTTCCAATCTCAGATTCAGGACAGAAGCTTCTTCGACTAAATGAACCGTCCACTTCCACTCCAACTTCTTGTGCTATCAATTCAGAAGGTAAACTCACTACACAGGAAATTTGAGCCGATTTGACCGTTCTGATCGTCCTCCATAAATCTGCAAACTCGCTGCTTCAGATTGACAGCTTTCTGCACCCCGTCGCCTTCAAATCGCCATTGCGCTCAATCCGCACAACATCCGGTTGTGAAATTTGTGGTCAGAGCTTCAGCAGCTGACAGACTACAAGCCCATGAAATCTGGTCTCAATCTGACGGCTCAATCACTCAAACCCCTTAATCTTACAATCGGAAGAGAAACTCTTGTACTCTCATCACTCTATGAACTTCAAATCGCCATAACGTATGCCCTGGACCTCCAAATCGAGTGAAATTTGTGGTCAGATTGCTCCTCCCATCGAGAGCTCTCCACCCATGCCCTCTGATCTTCAAAATCCCTCGTCAAAGTGCCCCGAACCTCCCAGAGCGCACACTTAGGTAGAAGACAAGTTATCTTCACTTTTGGGTGGACCAATGGGAAGCTAAAGGACTCAACCTTGTCCTTTTCTGCCCCATGGAGACCCCCAGCAGATAATAGTGCATTCTAAGCTCATAAGAGCAATGTTTTAGATCCCATTACACCACAACTTCTACAATTATGTGCAAAACGCACTTATACGCGTAATTTACATACTAACTGGTCCCACAACAGGACAACGTGTTGCACGTTGTACGCTCAAAACAACTTGGAGTTGAATACCAAAAGAAGAATAGGTGGAATATTGTAGAGATGAACTAGCAAGCATCCTATCCAAGGATTGTAAGTTCTAGAGTCCAAGTGCCGTGAGTGTGCTGAAAAGATGAAGAATTTATCATGAAAATGACATATTTTGGAGACACAACTCCTCATCTTAAGTGAATTGCACTTGATCTGCTCGGTCAAACATGCACTCCATCAACTTGTGAGAGGAATTGGAGCTCTTACACTTTTTGTGCACTCTAAAATTTGTAATCATTTGACTCCTGAACGTGTAGAGATGCTTGTTTATCTCTACCACAATTCTAGATTGAACGGCACACGAAGCATGAGCGGAGAACAATGAAGGAGTACAACAAGTACTTCAAGTCACGTGGACAACAAGAAATGCTGAGGACAAGACATGGCAGTAACTATGGTATCTCAACGTATGTGAAATATGCTCGACTCCTTGATCCAAACCTTTTGGAAGAAAGACCAGAAGTAACAATAGACAAAGCGGACACGTCCAAAAAGAGAGAAAGTCGGAGATATATGTAGATGATATTGTCGATGAAGACTTTGATGTTCAAAAAGAGATGGTTGTAGTTTTGAGGAAGACTATGAGGAGAAAAAAACTATGAGACGAGAGAAAGATTGAAGGAGCACATAGATAGCGATGATTCCAACAGCGATATGGACTATCCGAACAGTACACTGGGAGTTACCTTGGTAGAGGTTGAGAGTTTGAACGACAAGTTCTCTACTATTTTTCTTTCAAAAATGAAGTTGAATAATTCTAACTTTGTTCCTTCAAGCAAACGACTCGATCATTCTAGGTTATATATAATCAACCTTCTACAAGTCGTATCCATACAGACACAACAACCACAATGCTGAGGATAAACAGAAATTGTCTTTGTTGAACCTCTCAATCTCTGTACTACTGTCACATCTGCATGACGACGAGATTAAACAAATCTTTGAGCAGAAAGTCAAAATCCAAATCCGAAGCGAGGAAAAGACAAGTACCAATAAGCCATTAGAGAGAAAGGAACATTCATCACCTATCCGTGCAGTCGCACTGTAATAGACTACAGTGCGACTGTTAGGAGATGATAAGTATGTAAAGGATGATGATAACTTACGTCAAACAATCAAAGATCAATGTGTGAACTCTCGACATCCCAAAACTCAATGAGAATGAAACTAGAGGGTTAGATGGCAGTTTCTAAAGTGTTTATGGTTATGACGGATTTGCACATTATCGTACAGGATTTTGTGTGAAGGTTGTCCAAGAAAATGCGAGGTTCTTGACTATGGAGATATCGAATAGAGACAAGAAAGAGATAAACAACCACGAGAACAACTTCGCAAGATATATCCACTCCCACTTTATGTACACTGTAGTTTCTTTCTCGGGAGAAAAAGATCTGAATGATCTATAACAAACCTATCTGAAATTTTCTTCTTTCTTCTTTTTTTTTCATATGTCAATAAGATCTTCCGTCTTGACTCCAATGGCTCCAAGAATTCTCAAATCTGACTCTTGACAACCGAGATATCTCCAATTTTTGGCCGTAGATCGAACCTACAAAAACTCCTCCTTGCTGCTTAAAACCACATATATTGATAAAATGGACCGTCTGATCTAAGATCAGTCTCTAACGGATCTGTAAAATGGACCGCCTTATCAAATCTATCTCTATTTGATAGATCTGGGTACTTTGAACCCAACGAGAATCCTAACAAGTCGTTTGGAATTTTCTTCACAAAACCACGCATAGAATTTGATCGCAAGAAACAAAAAACTGACATAACTCGACTCTCTGTGGCTCAAACTTGCACACCACACCCAAACCAATAATCTAATCCACATATGATCTTCCCCTATGCCTAGATAAGGACTCCATGATCACGTAGGCACCAAGAACGAAGACCTTGGTTCATCGATCGTGAAGAACAACCCAACTTCAAGTCACAGGCGAACAAAAACTGACTAAGTATTTCTCTGTGAGTCAATTTTTCTCACATTTCCCAAATTGCCCGATGAAACTTTTATCGTCTTCAATTTCCTGAAGAACTCGGTGTTCTTATCTTGATGGATCAAAGGACAACAAGTTTGGACTTTGGAACGACCTGAATGGTCCAACTCTCCTTCGCATGTCACTGAAGCACTCCAAATCTCTTTCCTTCCGTTATAATTTTTCCCAAAGCACACACTACGATCCGTCTCTTCACAAATTGTCTTAACCAGCACGTTTCATGCACAAACCTGAACACAATGACACCTTGTGCACATGCATTAGACCCCCTAATCTCCTGAAACATTCATCAACCGATCGCAGATACAAGCTAACTCCTTAAGCTGATCCCTTACGTTTGTCATAGAGCGTGAAGTTTTCTTCAGATTATGACAAGCAGCCTCCTTATATCCTTAGTATAGCGTCAAGAACTGCAAATACCCAGTCAGCATCGATAAACTAAGACCTAGCTTGATTTTCTCAACTTTCGAACCTCATAACACCATTAAGCGCCTAAATGAAACAAATGAAGTTCGTTTGGGAACCTAACAAAGAGCTCTACAACTTGGTGCAATGAAAAGTCGAGATCTGAAATAGATTAAAAAGTCATTATTTTTTCTCCTTGGAGCAAAAATGTAGAACCCGAAAATTTTCAAGTAAGAGTCGGTCCACAATGTGACAACATGAGGAGAAAATAAAATTTAGAATTTTAAGGTTAAGATATAGTAGTATTATTATGATTATTTTTTCTCTTTCTATTATTTCATCCTAAATTTTCTTGAAGTAACCCTTCACACGTTGTTGTGTTGTGGTGCGACTTTAGTGTGAAATTCTCCTAGAACTTAGGATGTGTTTTTTTCTATGTTTCGTGAACGTTATCGCGTAACTCGGTGAATGATGTGATGAGTGCCATGATTGCGATTATCTGTTTAAGTGATCATACGTAGAGAAACGTGTCAAGTCATCAATTTGTATGCGTTCTCTTCAGTGGTCCTTGTCGTCGCATTTGTGTATAAATGATAAGCCGAGGATTCTTATGACATTCTCTCTCAATGGGTGATTTGTGACGGTTCTCGGAGGTCTGCATGAAGAAGTGAAGAACTACGGGAGTGATGGTTTGATACCAGCTCCGGATCTTTCTTTCTTGAATTCATTTCACATCAAGCTTCATTGCATCCACCGCGACCATTTCTTACAATGGTTAGTTGCGTATTTTTGGTGACGAGTTCATGAGAAGGGTGATGGACTTAGAGCTTCATGTGATCCTTCCGATTGTTATATACAGAGAGGTTTGGGATCTAACGGTGTACATCTTGTTGTGAGAAACAATGGATCTCAACTGTCCAGTCAACGTTCTTTTCAACCTTTGGATTGATATCTGATCTCAATGCAGACCAAAGATCAACCATGAGGCATGGATCGTGAGAAACTTCAGGGAAGAATATTTCAATCGAGTAATAACTTCGCTGTTTTCTTTTGTCGTACCTTTCGTTGTAGATCATTTCCAAGTTGTAATATTGACTTTGTATTAGTCTATGACTCAATTGTTCCATTTTGGTTGAGCGCTTTTTTGTAGTTACGGATCGCAAAGAATCCTTCGACATGTCTCAAGGACTTTTTAGTTTCTTTGAGTCTTGTTGATGTCTTGCGTCTCCTTGGGTGTAAAAAATCATTCTAAGGAAAAACGTTGAGTGAAGAAAGACAAAACTAAAGCTCTTTTTGCTTTCATTGGTCTACTTTTGAACCAATGGTGTTCTAGCTGATCCTTGCGATGTTTTTTGTGGTTTCAGGAGGCTTCAGACGATCATCCATAAAAATAAGGATATATTTGGAAAGCACTCGACTAAGGCTACAATCCACGTTGAAGAATCGATCGATTTCATGGAAAGATGAGGGTGTTATGCTCGATTGAGTGGAGAGGGGTGAAATTGATACCCACTGCTACGTTTTTGGTTGTTCCGAGAGACTCTTGAGGAGTTTTGATGATCTGTGAGTTGGATTGGAGAGCTGATAATGAACTGGTTGTTTTGATATGTCGTTTTGATTCCTAATCATTTTGGTTTGTCAACCGCAAGATTGAAGTTGAAGGGTGCAGATGTGATGAGAGGAATATTGCAAACTGTGACAATCATGGAGAATTTGCTATTGCTCAAGTTTTAGATCGAATTTCTAAGTGAAACTTATCAGGATTGGGGAATGTTTTATATAAGATAAGATTAATAAGATATCTGAGAAGTTTCATCTCAAATGGTCGAATAGGTTGTTCAAGGTCTTAGATCAAATGTACCTGGGTATGTAAAACTCTTAAGTTAACATTGTTTACGGTCCGATCCGTATCTGAGAATTGAGTTGAGGTTTCGATCTGAAAATTATTTAGGGTAGGAGTGAAGGGTCCAATAAAGCTTCCTGTGAAATTTGGTCATTATTGGTTGATTGAGGATTGAAGTCTCAAAGTTCGGAGAAGCTTTGGTTATTAGCGGATTTTGGTTTTTGATCACATGTATTATGATCTTTTGGTTCATTTCGAGCAATTGGGGAGGAGTTGTTGCTGAAACTACCATGTCTGCATGCAACTCAACATTGTGGAGATGTGAGGTTGATTTCAGCTCTTTGTGATGAAGGAGAAAGAAGTCATGTTGAGTCATACGCTGCTTTTTGGGTTTTCAGAGCTGCTAGGTACCGTCATGATTGGTGCTATTGTGATCTGGATAGTGCCTTGAAGCATGCATGCTTTACCTTGCTAGGATGCTTAGGAGACCAAGGTGTGCAACAAGTTGTATTAAGGACTCTATCAAGTTGGTTGAGCGGTCTTATAGTATCTTTCGGTCGTATTAAATAGAGTTATGACGATATTGATGGGTACTTAGCGTCGCTAGAAAGCTGTTAAGTCATGCTTCTAATGATTTAGAGTTACTTGCAGGTAGATAGTACAGAGCTGAGTATTTCAGATAGCGTATAAAAAGATCTATATGTAACACAAATTTCTACAACTTATACGTATCCTTAGATCGTAGCAATCTTTAACCTTGAGTTGAGAGATACAAGGTCACTTGTGCTAGAAGAGTAGATAGAGAACATTAGCATGGAAAGATTAAGGTTTAGAGCCAACCTGTTCAAGTCACATACCTCTACATAGTCATATACCCCATGTATTCTTAGATAGAAAAACACGTTATACGATAGTTGGTGAACTCGACGTGAAAGTCTGGAGTGAGAGATACATGCATGGTTTTGTCACCATGGACATTGAAGGGTTAGGTCATTTCATAGATGAGACCTCTAGTTTTGGAGAGGCTCCAAAGGTTACCAAGCTTTCACGATCTGATATGCGATTGCTTGAGACATTCGCGTTGGTAATGCAACAACAATAAACCACTGAACGAAAAAAGGCAATGGCTACTAAAGCCTTGCAATCTGTTGTGGGATTGCTAGATCAATTCGATAGGACGAATATCTCCAAGTACCTAAAATACTATTCTCAAGAGATAGAGTTGAATAAGGTGTCCGAAAAAGAGATAGTAAGTACATTTGAGCTTGCTGTCGTACTAGAGCTACGAGAGCATGTGAAGGAGATCATTTGATATCATGGTGTTACATGAGAAACATTTAATCTTCAGCTGAAAGAAGAGTATTCTTTAGAGGATGCATATCTAGTGACTAAGAAGTCATTCATGGAGTAGATATACAAACCCAATAAAAAACTTGTTGTCATAGAGCTATTTCGGGAGTTTGAGAGACAATTCCTTCAGTTGTCTCGAATGGAGAAGCTTACATTGGAGAACGACAAGATAGAGTTGTTTCTGCAAGCAACTAACAATGAGTTACAGAGGGAGTTGGAGCTACTTCTAGAAGATAGGAAGAAAAGACCCTTCTCTTAAAGACTAACTAAAACATGGACATATTGTTATCTTTTTGTTCTTATTATTATTCATAGTTATCACTACCGCATTGAGCTCTCAGCGCGAGATCATTCTGATCGCATTGATCTGCGTGAGATTTGACTTCGATCGCACTGAGATTAGGTAATAAAACAGAAAATATCATCACATTGCGATTTCATCCGGATTGCATTAGGATTGTTCCAACCGCATGAAGATCAGTACGACCCGTGCTTCAAATCATGCTGATCTCAATGCAATTTGACCTCGACTGCATTGAGATTATGTAGTAAAATATAAGAAGTCATCTCAATGCGGTTTCACCCAGATTGCATTGAGATTAATGTGATAACTCGTGAAATTGCATTGAAATCTCAATACGATTTGGAAAGATTACACTGAAATCTGTGTGATCAGGTCCAAAACCGCATTAAATGAATGATAAACTCACGAAATCGCATCTAAATTGATGAGTGTGACTTGGACTCAATAGCACTCAACAAGTTAGGATTTAAGGCACTGATCAAGTTAGGAATTATCTGTATATTAGATACAGACATGGCGACTGTTAACGAGAAAAGATTGATAGATCAAGAGACCGTCCGTGTGGCACGAGAAGAAGATCCTTTTCTTATACTTTTACTACACAAGATGATTTACATGATCGGATAAAGTGACAATGGATGGACAAAGAAGACATCCATCGAGCGATGAATGAAATAAATGAGGAAGCTTTGGACAAGCTTGACTTGTTGATAGAATTTTTGTTTGAATTTGCTCGTCCTGATGTAAGTAACCTTCAACCTTTCTGCTTTTCTGTTCTTTATGTGCTTGTAAAGGATGTAATCTCTTCTTCTTTTCTGCTCTTTATGTCATGTAAGCATGTTTCTTAGGTTAAGGGTTTTTGTTTGGCTTTGTGATTCACAGTAGGATAAAATTTTGAGCTTCTGGACTTTTAAGCATGATATATATATATATATATATATATATATATATATTCATTTTAAAGTTTCTTTTAAGCATGTTGTAGATATCCACGGGAGTATTGAGGCTCTGTAAAGCCTCTTATATAAACACTACGAATGGAAGATTGGATTGTGTAAAACTATTTTACACTCTTAAGATTTTGAAACCCGGATCGCCAAGGTTGGTACAACTGAAATATAGTTTAGTCTCGAACTCATCAGAGAAGTTTTCGCATTCCCTTCTGGTGTTACTGAAATGTCTTTATTTGTGAGACATGTCCGCATTGCGGACTGGTTTTCAGATTTTGACAAGATAGGAAAAAGATATTTTGCTAGAGAATACACTTATCTCGAGTGGAGAGTAGTATTTCAGTGTCTCAATGTTGTACTTCTTCCAAGGAAGAGACCTAAAGCTATTATGGATTAGTTGGCATTATATGTCAAGTCAAAGTTGAAGATCTCGACACAGATTTAGATTGGGCACAATTGATGAAGGAGAGATTCTGCATCTTCAGAAACACATTAGACAATAGAAAAAGAGTGGATCTGTCGAGACATTTGTGGAGATGATGTTGTCAAAGTGTGATACGTCTATCTAGAAAAGCGTTGGATTTCTGGCTGTGGTTGTTAACTCAAGAGGTAGGCTTTAGGTTATAACTTGGCACTGTTACCACTAACATAGGTCTATTGGGTCCTCTAATATGTTCAGAAAGTGGAAAGCATGTCTAACAAGTAGTAATAAGGTGAGACGGTGAACTTTAACACTCAAGAATAGAAAATATATGATGTTTTAGACTTCAAAACTTCTCCTAAATATGAAGGAGACATTACTGAACACACATACAAAATTTCACCCTAGGATCAATTCTGAGCATTGAGATATGGATTAAAATGTTCTTATTATGGGAATTACAGTAATTTATGGCACCGAGATGGCTACTTCGACCTAGAACGGAAAATTGGATTGATAACTTTTGCTCAAGCTTTCAGGATTTGTAGTCTACAGAATGCTTAACAACTTTGCAAAATTTGACTTGCTAGTTGTACGCGGTTCTCCAGATCTCGAGCTTGGAAGTTGCTGCTCTAGATTGAGACCCCCTCTGCTTCAGCGATCACCCTGATTTATTCACTCACACAAATGACATGAAACTTTTTTGATTGTCGTAGCTCTATTGCTGGTGAACACAACCACAAAGATTTGAAGGGATTATCTCTATTCTGCTGCAAAAACATCCAAAACTCCAAAATCAACAATTGTGATATAATTCTGATCCAATCCAAACTTCAAATTGGCATAATTTCCTCTCTATTGCTCCATCAAATCGATTGAAATTGAACTAACAATGACAGGCACGATGAGCTCTCTCACCATATGCCCTCAAATCTTCAAATATTCTTACCAAAAGTAGAATTATCTTTAAGACCTATGCTTCCAAGTTTAGAGTTTCACAAAAGATAAAATAATGAACCAATGGGAGTTCATAGCTTCACTTCTTTGTCCTTTTGTGCGCCCAGTCCACGTGGCAACTTAACTTCACACATAGGTTACATGTCGAGCCTCTAAAGTATCAACGTAAACCTTAAACTTCTTGCAAAGACATGTAAAGTGACATGTAACTCCAAAAGATAACTTAAAATAAGCTAGAAAGCATACATGGATGACATATAAGCACAACCCATGAGCTTAAGCTCTATCCATTCTAAGATCGGTGTCCCAAGTGATTTAATCTACAGTCTTCTAAGAGAAAGTTCGTAGATTCAGTCTTTTGCAAGTACGATTGGAGATGCATGCGTTGCAAACTGTTAATGAAGCTTCTGGTCCGAGTCCACTTGGTGGACCCACATGGACAGTCATGTGAGTCCATCACAGCGAAGTACATAAGATAGATAAGTATGAAATCACTTGCACAAGCGTACGAGTGCTTGAACAAGATAAATAACGTACTATCAATCTATTAGGACTCAAAATATATAACCTAATAGTGTTAACAACATATGCAAAGGTGTCAAGCATATGTATAAAAGACTAGAAGTACTATTTAGCTAACTTCTATAACTACTAAACTCAAGTGTAGGAGTAGAAGTATAGCATGTAGCCGTCAAGTAGTGAGACAACGTTAACTCACATTATGATTCATTTGGGAATCTTGAGAGAAGAGACTGTGATCCATTCAGTCCAAGAAGGACAAACTCAACAAGGAGATGTCAATCAGGAGTTCTTTGCTACAAGCAGTGATGATGCAAGTACTGTTATTGATTATGTTATGTTGTGTTAAGTGAATTCCTTTATTTTGCTTATGTTGCTTTAAATTCTACTACTTGTTGAATCATTTAGGATATTTATTTAAGCTATTTAGAATCAGGATATTTTTAGATAAAGTACACATTGGGTTCAGTCTTTACTGAGTGTGTTTAGACAATCAGACCGCAGTGAGAGTGAAAGGCTTTCGATCGCACTGAGTTCGGAAGGTCAACTAGTCGCACTAAGTGCAAAAGACTTATGCGTCACACTGAGTCCGAAAGGCTTTGAGGTTGCACTGGGACCGAAAGACTTACGGATCACACTGAGTGCAGAAGTTCATCTAGTCACACTGATAATGAAAGACTATGGGATTACATTGAGTGCGAAAGACACGCATGTCGCATTGAGTGTGTTTAAGTCGTCAAACCACACTCTTAACTCATTCGGACCGTATTGATTGTGGTTGATGCGCACTCAGTATGACTGTGGGACCTTATGCACTGTGTGCATTAGTGAGGTCTTGCACTCAGCAAGACCACACATTACTAACTCGATCTTCTCTCTCTTTTCCAAAATCATCCGGATGGAGATCTCTCGGTCTTGACATGCGTCTTGCTAAGAAGCTGAAGGAGGAAGAAGAAGACAAATATCTCTCAAGTAAGAGACTGGAAGAAGAAAAGTTGATTTGAAAGATAACAAAGACAATGAAGACAGATGAAGATGAGAGTATAGAGTATAGAGACTCATTCCATCCAAAAGAAGAAGAGTTACAACGGTTAAAAGTTGAGGTTGGATGCATTCTATTTCCAGAGATATTTTATCTCAGAATAATGGATCCTAGCATTGTAAGACGGCAAAACACTCATTTTAGACATGAATAGAGTGTTAGTGAAAATTGAGATAAACGTCCGGGAGCTTCAGAGAGCAAAGAAGAGAGGTTACAAAGTGAAAAGATGTTAGAAAAAATATCTTTATTACGTCGTTCGGAGAGAAGTGAAAGAATTCATGGATCCACATTGTCAAGATTTCCAAATTCTGATTTGAACATCTCGAGCACTAAGTAATTGCAATGCTCTTCTTTGATCGATGAAGTCTAAAGGTTATCTTTTTCTGAGGGTCGCTTCAGGCTAAGTAAGTTCTCTTTATCATATTCTTGCTTTGATTAATCTAAAACTAAGTATTTTTTCTTGTCTAAAATGAACTAAGTTATTTTGTTTTTTGAGCTATGGACGGTTTAACTCCATCCTATAAATGATTGCATGTTTTAACTTACGTTTTTGTGGATGAATGTAGATGTATATAATTTTCGCAGAGAACATGTGCGTACGTTATAAAACGGCGAGAGAAGTTGCCACTGGAAACTTCTTATTTTTGAAAGATTTTTCTTAACTTTACTCCTTGAATTTATGTACAAGAGATTGTCTATTCATTGATAATTCGCCAGAGAAGAAGTACAAACCATCCTTTTAGTGCTATTCATCCTCCTTCTTTTCTCCCAGACTCTGCCGACATGGACAAAGATGATTATCTTCACAATATTATCATAGCTAAAAGTATGAGGAATGAGCACAACAGAAATCTCAACCTTCGTGTCTACCTATACGCAAGTGTTTGGCCGAGATCCTTTTCAACATTGAAAACTTATTGAGAAAAAATGACAACAAATGAAACTGATGTGATGTGACGAAGTTGTACTATTCTGCAACAATATGAGTTTATGAAAAAACTCAAAGCATGATGTACGCTTGATCTGTGTATTAGTAAAGATTGTCATGCTTCGTATGCACAGTGTACTTGCTACATACTCTTATACTTACAAAAAGAATAACTTTGTAGTAGATATGAAACTTCTACATAGAGAGATTGAAGAGAGAACGAAGATAGAGAGATTCAAGAGAACCTACACAGTTCTTAACTCGAATAGAGTTAACTCTTCAAACAAATAAAGAGCCGAAACATAAACATGAACAAGAGAACATCATCAACATATCTCTACTGTGTTACTTTATTCTCTTGCACCGAGTCGGATCGCACTTAGTACGGAACTAGTTTAATCACACTATGGACTCTTTGAGTGTAATTGCATTGACAATGATTTGTCCCCTACCGCACTGAGTGCGAATTGGACCGAACTACACTGTGGGCTATATGAACCGGACTGCGCTGTGGTTGACTACTCTATCACACACTGTGCGATATATGCTCTTTCTTTATCGCATAGTGCGTGAAATACACTTGATTGTAGTATGTGCAATATTCCTTTGACCTCACACACTGGAAAGATACATCAAGTTTGATTTTGAAAATTACACTCCACAAGATATAACACAAAACATTTCTCGATCAACTTTATGAAAAAAATTTAGAACACATCAAGGTTTGAATAAAAATCCACCTGGATTTCTGTTATGTTCGAGATAAGTTCTAACCATTCTTTTTCTCCGACATATCCCTGTGGCATGGCTTGACAATATGCTCTTTCTGACTCTCCTCTAGATCTCTGTCAGACTCTATGATCTCCATTTTACTCCGTCCATTCATCTTGATTCTTGGATAAAAACTTGTGTAACATAGCACAAAATCTCATCCATCTCACTACATGTCTATTTTCGGATCTCTTCTTGAACTAAGTGCAAACTTATTTGAGAGAATGTCATCTAGACTTCAGAATACCAATACAATGTTCGTTTGCTACTTTAGCATGAGTTAAATAGGTATTAAAGTCCTATTTGTCTTTGTCTCCAATGGTCATTCTAAATGAAGGAATGAGATGAAGCATTGGAGAATACCTTGAGTCACTAGTAAATGCGGGTCCCTCCCAAACAAGAGACTTTCACTATCAATGTCTTTCTAGAGAGGAGACTTGTGTAAGCACGTGATATCTTGACAGCTTCCAAACATACCATCAAATAAGAAGAAATCCGCTTCTTGACAACAAACAGCTTGTACATTGATAAAATAATTACACTTCCTGTCGTAATAAGTTTCTCTGTCAATCTGAGACCTCTGTGACAAGAGTATCAACCATATACAACCAAGAAATCCTTTCGAGGCTTCTAGATTGCGCTTCTCTTTTCATGATCTGGTCATTGAATGAATCTTCCAAGTGTACATTCTAAAGTATGCATCACCCTCTTCGTGCAAAGGACCATAGTCCTGTGTCAAATATCCCAAAGAAGCAAAGAATGATCTAGAGGAGCACTCGTGCCATTGTGTTCAAATTGATGCAGTGCAACAATAAGCTGCAAAGACACACGAGCTTCATTATGAAAAATAAGATGCCTTTCTACTATATGGACAAGTCTGGAGAAGCTACGTCTGTCCATCCTCGTTAGTTACCAAAAAGAATCATCGAGAAGATTGTCGAAATAGTTCTTGAAGAAATCTTTGCTTTTAAAATTTGTAGATTGATCTTGTCTTTCTAAATATCGTGAAGTGTATAGAACTAGATACAATTTGATAAATTCTTCGTTAGAATCTGAATCCAATCCATTGTCATAGAAAGAACTCATGAACCCAAAACTCTACACCTTTCTCAACTTGTCCTCTCCCCTCATATCACTATCCTTATCGACGCCTTCACTCATATCATTAGATCTCACTCTCAATATCACTATTGGCAGTTTCATCCAAACTCGAAGAGCTCGGAGATGTCAACATCACTTGCATCTCTATAATTTGCTCTAAATCTTTTAACAATTATTTCCTCTTAGAAACTTGCGACGTAGTTAGAATTGAGATTCTCACTTCACAAGACAAAAATTGTGAACAAATTTGGATTTTCATGCAAGAAACACAATTCAAACGATATCCAAAATTTAAGCAGAAGACTATGCTCTCTCCAATGCTCAGACCAGTGCTTTCAGTCTATCATAATGCGGTATGCCTCTTCTGCACCCTCAGTTAAATGCTATTCTGGAACTATTGCACTCTCATTTGAACGCAATTTTCAAACCAATGCTCATTATGCGTAATCTCTCTCGCAAAGGAGAGAAGTTTCAATTTTCAAACTCACAAAAGACACGAAGTGCTCCCACGTAACCATATACTCTCTTGGTTATCATGATTGCAGTACAAGCGGATGTCTGCATTCAATTCACGGGCTAAACTGTAATGGCCGTTGCCTAGAATTGCAGCACGCGGATAGCAGAATAATCGTGACGGACAGTAACTTTGACACCCCTAAGCGTCCCTACGCTGTCGTGTGACGTGCTTTCTTATCTGGGAATACACCGGGTATCGAGCTGTAGAGAGTACGTGTGACACTCCGTGACTCAGAACCAGCAACCACCCAAACCTCTCTCTGACCTCCAAATACACTCTGAACCTATCTCGGTACGATATCCTCACGTCCTCTCAGCAGATCTCTCTCTTACTCGACTAGGAATAGAACCGGGATAACAAGCACGGGCAACCTGTTCCTGCCATCACCGCAAGCACTCTTGGGTCTGCTGGTCATCACTCCAGCCTCACCACAAGAGAAATACCAACACTCCTAATAGAAAAGAAACTAAGCGCAACGCCCGCACACAAATCCAAACCATACCAACTGGGCGTACAAACAGACATGCGAGTATGGAGAGGGTCCAAACACAGGAAATATTGTCAACAACTCTCCATACTCATGATAGAGTGCTCTGAAGCACTTGCAAAGTCTCCAGGTCGACCTGTTCTCCAAAGAATCTTAAATCTTGCGCTTTTCGGAGCAAAAAAAACCTCTTAACTTCACCTCGCTGTCACTCCTCAACCATAACTCAGAATGAGATGAAACCATGGCCAGTAAGTAGCCTGTAGAATAATCTCTCTATTAAGATATTACATACAGAGAGATCATCTCTGAGTTGGCATCTATGCGCTGTCAAAGTTCGCTGATCGAAACGTTCATAACATTCATGATACTATTTCGACAGAACTTTGCTATTCGATTCCTCACAAACCACTCGACCAAAACGGCTCAAACTTCTCAGGAAGCTAATGTGTCACCATCACTACCACTCTGTAAAATTTCACCAACAGATCTTCAACCAAACTCTTGGAATGATCCAAGCCCTTATCGCTGTTTTTATAACATGATACTATTTCGACAGAACTTTGCTGTTCGATTCCTCACAAACCACTCGAGAAAAACGGCTCAAACTTCTCAGGAAGCTAATGAGTCACCATCACTACCACTCTGTAAAGTTTCACCAGCAGATCTTCAACCAAACTCTCGGAATGATCCAAGCCTTTTTTGTCAATGACACAAAGCGATATGCAGACCCTTGTGCACAAAAACAACGTTTCCTTTCAACCCAATAATCCAAATGGTCTCAAATTTCACAGGTAGGTAGCTGACTGTACCTTCTCAGACCCTGGAAGGTTTCATATCGAAATTTGACCTCAAACTCTCCATATCTCTCTCAGTGTCTCATGTTTACAGTCGCCTACTATCATAACATCCGATTTGAGACACCCAACTTCAGCCGGCCATAACTTTTTCACTCCGGCTCGGAATCGATTGATCTCTGAGTCCATCGGCAAGTCCATCTCAAGAGCTTTCCAGCAACAGTCAATTCATCTCCAGCAATCTCACAGAACTCCGAGAAAGTGACAAAGATCTCACGGAAACAAAATTGGTCACGAATTTGACCCTCTCAGCTTCAATTGATCGAAACATTATCATCTGTGCTTCAAATCGAGCAACCATTGAGTCCACGGGCATCCTCGTCTCCCAAGCTTTCCAACCATAGCTCACACTCCGCAAATGGACTACGGGAAGTGCCTCTAATCCTCGAAAACGTGAAAGAAACTTGAGAGAAGGTGATTGGTCAAACTTTCGACCAATGAGAAACAAGTTGACAAAAGGGTTTTGTCTTCACTCACATGACAAACACACAAAGAACGAATTTTTATCCAAGAGTACCATTTAGGCCTCGAAGTTTATATTGAACAAACTACAAACACGTGCCGTTGACGATGCCGTCGGTCACGAAGCACGTAAACACGAAGTACAAACTACGCTCAATAGAGAGTCAGAATCCCGACTCTAAAACGGTTGACAATAAACGGAACTACAAAAGGAACAGATGAAGCTATTATCTGGTTGTAATAATCCTCATTGAAGTTCCTCACGACAAACTCACGATGCGCCACCTTTGGTCGACTGTAACATCGTATTTCGACCCAAGTGTTGAACGGAACTCTCGCTGGAAAGTTCAGATCCAATGGAGGATCCATACCACATCAGAGCAAGATGTAGACAGTAAGATCACAAACAGCGTCGTAAGTGACAATGGGAAGAACGATAGGATCCGGAGTAGCCATCACCGCAGCCATAAACGACTCTCCCCAATGAGCTACCATAAATACTCGAAAGTGATCTCGCGGCAGACAATGGATCTTAATGACGAATGGATGCGCAAGTGGAAGATCAGGAGCACGAAAGGGTTCTCTGTTCGTACCTACCACTCGCACTGCCGCTTACTTCATCCGATGATACTGATCACTTTCACACTAGACTTGGATACTCTACACTCCATATCTCAAGCTCCGCGCACCTCTCTTCTTATACATCAATCTCACATGTGACAACAAGAGTACTACTCTTATCTCCACTCAGCGAAGAGTACACGGATCGTCCACGTGGAGCCTTATCTTTTGACACGATAAGGTCCCAGTGGCTCCTCAACACCAAACACGTATGAAGGATATGTGGTGGTTTCACACCCTAGCCAATCCACAACACGACAACGCTCTGTGCTTAAGTGACCCGGTGTCCGAAAAAGACCCAGGTTCTCAAAAAGTGATTCTGAAGTCATTTAGGCATTACAAAAGGATAAGAGTACCCTTATTCCTCCATTTTGGATACAAACCGGCTTTCCTCCTGCCTCCATAATCATTCCAGGGTAAGGCTAAGCAAAACACATGCGTTTCTAATGGAAATAAATACAACACACCCCCTTTCAGCTTAAATCACACCAATCCTTTTTTGTTTCGCTCCAAAGTTTATGAAATGTTTCTATCGTGCCTTTTCTCACCGTAACTTTCCAAGATGTTTAGGCCTTTTCTCACAGTTCATTCCAATATGGTGATCATCTTTCTTGTTTCACGGATAGATATGATGTATTCATTGTATTCATTGTCTGGTTTTGCATTAGTAACTGTATTCACAGCGTTAAGCAATCTCGAAAGACATGTGAGGGCAAGTAAGTGTTCTTTGGATCACAGACTCTGTTGGCATATTCGATAAGATACATATGCTCATCCCAGATTAAGAAATATTCAAAATACTGCCAGATGACACACACAACTTTCACGTTGTGTATCCGTAATCTATAGATAGGATACTTGGTTCTAGGTTTTCTTATCCTTGTATATAAGTGAACATTACTGAAATATGGATAGTGTGTTTCTTCAACTTTGGAGTCTTGAGTCTTCATGGTATCAGAGAGAACGTCTCTATATGATTAGATACGTGTTGTTGTCACAGAAAGTGGATCTGAAGTTCTGTGTGACTCGGAATTTTATTTCTACATGGTTAGAAACTTATCCACTGTTCTAGCGAGTAGAGCGTGAAGTTATATGTGTGAACTTTGGTCCACATCTTGTTGTGAGATTTCTAGGTTCGTCTCTTTAATCAGTTGATTGGTCTATTTTTTTTCTTTTCTTTTTTCTGTATGTCTCAGTTGCAGCTTGCAGAGGATCACAAGCTAGTACTCTTCAAACTACAGCATGTGGCGTTTTCTCGTTCAAGCTATCTTAGATAGAGAAGATCTCTGGGATGTAACTGAACTTCCGAAAATAACACCTGGCTCTAAGTGGAAGAAGGAGCAGATAGATTGAGAAAACAACGGCAAAAAGCCTTCTCAATTCTGAAGCTGTCAGTCAAGGATTCTATCTTAACAAAAAGACAGAAATTGCATCCAATTGCAAGTCTTGCTCAACAAAAAGATACACTCTATATTCTTGCCATCTAAGAAGCAGCAAAACAGAAGACAAACCCTTGATTCAGTACCACGTCAACTTACTTTCGGGTTCTCCAGGAATCCCCCAGCCCTCTCGATGAGGACCGCCAAATCAACAAATGCAGGAGTTGAATGGTGCACCCGACGGGTTCCGTGATTCATAAGGGAAAGTTTTTTGGTGGAAAGTGGTGACAGACGATATTATAGTATGTGAGGGTTGATTTACTGTGATCTCGTCGAAGGACCTCGGCAAGATGGACAGCAAGTCATTATCACAATACTGGACACGATGGCGCAGGACGCAGGGTGGAGCCAGCAAGATATTTTCCACTCCGCCTGCAAATAACGCAGAGCAGTCTAAGATGACATAGATCATGTATACCTACAGGGACTCATTGGAAGCCTACTAGGCTTTGCCAGTTATTCTGTCTATACGACCGCGAGAAGAAACAAATGCCGATAATTTGCTATCAATCTTGACAGGCTTGAGCGTGAACTTCGGCCCGCAACACAATGACTAAGAGGTTGAGTGCGCTCTCCAGTAAAGTAGGCTGCGTCTGGAGAAAAACAGCACCAGAAGACAATTTTGATCGCTTGGTAATTCCAGTCTATACATTATAACTAAATTATTAACGGACTGCATAATATCTACTTAATGGTTCAACCGTTCTTGTTCAGTCCGATAATTTACCAGATTCACTCTACTCATCAACGCTGCCCAGGATTGCAAGTTTACTGGCTTAGACGCTTTTTATTGTCATACTGAAGTGATTCACTCTGCATCCATCAAACTTACAGTAAACTTGGAACAAAGAGGCCTTCCCGTGATGGTTCTACAGGAATCTATCCCTGAAGATGACCGAACACACACAAAAGTTCACTTCAATGAAGCTTTTAGTCACTTCAGTTACTTTTTCTCGCTATCTCTCACGCTTTGTGTTCTTTCTATTCACCAAAGATCACCAATTCAAGCGATCATACCCAATGATACGCTGAACGCTGTGGAGCGAATATCGAAGTAACGAAAATGACGTCTCACTTAATCCCCCTACGACTAGAATTCAGAAGAGAGAACGAATGCATGATCATGAGATGACTTTGAAACTTTAGCACAATCAAGAAGAAGATAAGGGAAGTATGGGCAACGATACGAGCCTATCCGCTCCTGGACAAGCAGCGCCACCAAACCTCACATGCTGGCGGATTGAGTGACAGGTCAGAACTTTCAACGTAGTTTATATCTCGTGCAAAGTCTTCTTAAAACTCCAAGTAAGGAATCCTACTAGATTTCGCATTTTCGATATTTTTCCCGCAAACTCATCTTTGCTAATGGGGGCCTCTGCCTCGAGTCTCTCGACGGTGGCAGACTCTTACTCACCGAACTCCTCCTAGCATTCTGCTTGTATTGATTGGAGATCTTAGCGGAGAGATCTCCCACTCTCTCTCTAGGATCTCCCGGTACTGGGCCAGATCTCCGAGTACCGGTGGACCGCGAATGGTGAGTGGACGTGGACAGGCACTAATGCATAAGGTGGAAACCACTGTATGTTACCACAAAGGGGAAACACGCGACACAATGAATAGCCAACGGATGGAAAGACCCCATCAAGCCTTACAAGGGAAAGAAGGACCCGAAGGGCCAAGCAACTAACGCCCCGAAGGGAAGAACACCGGGGCTAAGCCCCGTTTAGTGTATGTATGTACTTTTACAACAAAAGCATTCTAGTGTTCGATGCTCAGAGACGGGGACACGTACGTATACTACAGGTAGTACACGCTACTGTACTCAGGAAGAGGATCGATGTTACTCCCAGAAATTTGCTTGATCACATTCCTAGTAAGTTTGTTATGCTTTACCACACCCTCTTAACGATTAACGATGTATTGTTTTATCACACCCCTTACTGGCTACCGAAAGTAAAATCAGTCACTTTCCATCTACTTACGATCGAGCGCACGTCTCTCATAGACTCAGCTGGCCGTCGCACTCCTACTTACTGTACACTTTCTCAGGTAATCGTGAAGCCACAACAACTCGAAGAGGGGTGGCCAGAGCCGTTCCAGCCCCTGTTGCCTCAGTCATATCCACATCTGCTGGTTCCATTCCTGGAGGAAGTGAAATGTCGAGGGTATGGAAAAGCTGGGCTACAACAAGTTCCGAAGTAGTCAAGCCCATGCTTATACCTGGACACTGCCTTCGTCCGGATCCGAAAGGAAGGAGTTCAAAATGTTGCCCTCTCGGGTCGATAGAGGTATCCGAAAATCTTTCTGGTTTAAAGGCTAAGGGGTCTTCCCAGTTCTCTGGATCCCGCTGTATGGCGTAGATGTTTATGAGCAATTGAGTGCCCGCTGGAATGGAGTGTCCGGCTACAACAGTTGACGCAGTTGCGCAGTGGCTCACCAGAAGTGGGAGCGAAGGATGAAGTCGCAAAGATTCCTTGAGCACCATCTTGAGGAACTTGAGGTTCACAAGATCTGACTCATCCACCAATCTCTCGTGGCCGACAACGTCATCCAGTTCTTTCACCAGCTTTCGCTTAACTTCTGGATGCCTCAGTATCTCAGTAACTGTAAACGTTACTACGGCCGACGTAGTCTCTATACCCGCAGCGTACATGTCCTGGCGGATGACAATGAGACGGTGTTCAGAATAGTCCACAGAAACCCAAGGGTCCTACTTCAAGTAAGTCCCGATGAGATTTTGAGCGACTGACTTTAGTCTTCGCTCGTAGACCAAACATGAGAAGCAAAATGGGAAGAATGGTAATGACAGATAAATGACTTCTAAGCTTAAGTACCCGATCGTTCGCTGAAGCTAGATTATACATTCGCGTAAGCTAGCTGCCCACGGGTGTACGTGAAAAGAGAAATCTCTGGAAGACGACAAACGTACTCAGAACTTACAGCAATAGCAGCTTTGATGTTCGTATATGTCAAGCCGCTCCCGTCTTCCTTGTCTACCAGTGACAGCAGGGCGCGCGAGAAGTCTATCGGGTCATCGTCAACCTCCTCACCATCCAGGAGTTGGCGACGACGCTCTTCGAGTAGTTCCGTGAGATAGCTGTCGAAATCAGCATGAATTTTGGTCAATTTTGCTTCCACTCCTCCCAAGTCCAACCACTTTAGCCATGGAAAGCATTCACCCAGTGAGAGAAAGTCGACAGAGGCAAGATCGCGTACAAGTTCCGCCAGGGTCTTCTTTCCACCTGTCAACGCGCGATCTGTGTACTCTGAAGAAATTCTTTTGCCGAAAATAAGTTTTGTCATGTGGCATGGTAAGAGTTCATGTAAGCCACTGCAGAGTACATATCAACGGATTCGTTTCCTCGTTGAGATGCCAACACGGAGTTCACCAGACTCATTATCGATTCATGCCTATGATCCTGCCATGACACCACAATAATGACTCCAAGCTGTCATAAAACTAATAACAACCCCACAAGCCACGTTTACATCTTCTTCCTGCCAGTCGCTCTAGACCTTCTTCGGATCCTGCTTAGTCTCAATAAAAAGTGAATCTGGTGAATCTTGTGCCAGAAAAAGTAGGACGAACAAGGTGTCTAGCCTTAAGGATTGGAAACGACCCTGAATGTAGGCTTAATTAGGACAATGCAACTTGCAAGAATGGAGTAAAAGCAAGACAGTAAGGAGGAAGAACTTTTAAGTTGACGTGGACAAGTACTTATATATCGGTGATATTAACCAGAAATTGTAAGATGGAACTAAACTGAGAGTTCAGTTCAGAGTGTAGAGCTAGGCATATGTAGATATGAAGAGAAACGATCTCATACTAAAAGAGAATACTGATATCGTGAATTCTCTTCAGCCTCGGCTATGCACAAACATACATATCGAGCTGTACAGATATACACATGCATATGGTAGTCGATACCTTGTGTTGCGAACGTCATGACAGAGTAGCCCATTTACCTTCTGCTTTTCTACGTTCGTGGTAGACAAAAGCTCTGAGATATAGATTTTCCTCAGCTTCCGCCACAGGTCATTTAAAGGTTGCAGTACCACAGCGCCATAATTGTAGAAGAACAATTCTCCAAATAGAGTGGGAGGACGGGATGCCCATATTGCATCCTGAGTCTTGAGGAACTCTTTTGCCATTGCAGCATCAGATGCGACTATGACCCGAATGGTACCTAGCTTTATTGACATAAGCGGTCCATATCGTCCAGCAAGTTTCAGAAGAACCTGATGGGGAAGTTTGCCGAAGAGGTGAAGATGACCAATTACTGGCCGCGCAGGAGGTTCAGGTATGCCCTTCTGGAATCCGACGGCAACGCTCTTCCATGTAAAACGCGTAAATACTGCTAGAACCAAGAATGACACTGCTGCCACCCGCAAGTCCAGTAACCTGTCAACTGCAAGCCACCATTCACCAAAACGGAAGCATTCCATCGATATCGTCATCCTCCAGAGCCAATTGCAAGGGCTAACTCTAAAACTGATGTCCTGCGTGAAATTATCTCACTGCGACCTTACGCTGCAAAAGAACTCATCAGTTGTACTCGCCACTGGATCCACGTCGTTTCGAGTTATTCCCTCATTGTATCTTGAAGCTGCGGAGATATGGAACTTGTGACTATTCCCTAACTGTATCTTGAAGCTGCGGAGATATGAAACTTGTGACATTCAACTGTTATAGAGGCAATGCTAGATGCAGTCGCCACTCAGCAGACTCGGGAATGACTGATGGATGATCTTAGTAGGTTGGATGTTTCTGATCATAACGTGGCCGACGTCCTCCATGTATCCACGGAGCTTGAGAAACAGGATATGCGTATGTATTATTTGCTTTGGTTATGGAATGCCGGCCAGGTCCAGTGTGGCTAGTGTCAACTATGGGTTTAGCTATGGAGACGGCGATACCTTAAACCCACCTCTAGCAACTAAGTCCCATCCCCCTCACCTCTCACGAGTCAGTCACATGACCTCCAAAATTTGCGGAATACACTTCTGCGAAGTTTCAGAGCAAATCTAAGATATTCCAACCCAGCAGAAAGCACTTCCCACAATTCCACCTTGCATTTCGGAAATCTCGTTCCGCCTGCATTCCGCAAAAATTTACCTGTCACTCACTGTTACTTATATTGTACTATACAACCCATATTCGTAACTGGCTTCTATGTATATAGTTGAAACTGATTACAGTCACCGAATACTGAACGTCAAAAGTTCCAGTTACACGTTAGTTTCAAGTTAGATAGCACATTCTCTAAACTCTTACACAGTTTTGGATCTTATGCCTCAACGGAATCCCTTCCGCAAAGGGTGAGGAGTCATGTGAGTGACCGCCTTCCCGTGATGGTTCTACAGGAATCTCTCCCAAAAGACGACCACACACGACACGATAATATGAAACTTCTCGTCACTTCTCTTTCTAACTATCTTTCACTCTCTGGGTGTTCTTTCTCTTCTAGCAACAGACACAGTATAAAATCATGTCGCAAAATAAAGCAGTCATACCAGTAGTAAAAGTAAGTTGTTTAAATGACGATAAAAATGATATATATATATATATATATATACTGCATTGTTTAAACCTACTTTTTAGGTACCCGTTCTATTACAAAAGGTGTCTTTGTTCTGCCGTCGATGAAACAGAGCGTTTTTATTTATTGTAACTATAATAAATTTATGATATGAATTTAAATGATAAAAAGAATTATAATGAACCATTTCAATGACCCAATAAACTATTATCTGTCTTCAGAATAATGTTATTGTTTATGATGTTATTAGAAATAACTATGTAAAATATATGATATTGTTACAAAAAATTATATAAAGTGTAAGTGCCCTATAACCTTGCCATGTCATCATTATTTCATCATCTAGAGCCACCATGATATACGTGTGAATATTTTATCACGAGATTCGCATAACATATCTCTCTCGCTATGTCACCTCTTGCACACTTGTATACACTATGGATTTACAAGAATTGAAGCTTAAATCTCCCCCTTCCCACTCACAAGACTTATAGTTGCTAATATGATCACCAAGGTGGAACTAAATGAAATATATATACACTCATTTTTGTTTAATAAACATAAGTATAGACGTTTATTTCATAGTGTAATTTTGAACTTTAATACTTTTACAGTTTCTTACCAATTTTGACATGATAACTCTCAGACGCAAGAGACAGTGACATAAAATTTAATTATTTAACTTTATTATATGTATTTAAATGGTAAAATATTTAACGATGTCTAGTTAAAGGATTGAAAAACGTTATGATATGTGTTTAAATGAAATATGGAACTCTTAGATATGAATTCAAAGTTGAGTATTTAGAATGCTATAAGTTAATGTTAGAAATGATATTTAAGAATGATAAAAATGATATTTAAGAATAATAATTAAAATATACAAATTAATAGTACAAATTTGTATGATTTTCACCACTTTTGATAAGAAAATAAATGATTCAAATGATTATACGACTATGTCAATGAAACCTCAAAGTTCAAACGATATGTTCCATCGTTTGTTTTACACCATTTAACCATTCAATTTGAATTTTACTAGTATACCCAATAATAAGCTGAACACTACGGCATTTCCTGAGATGAATATCTGAAGAAAAGAAAATCACTTCTCAATCGAGCCCGCTATGAGTACAATTCCCAGGAAGGAACGAATAGGAATGACTTTGAAACTTTAGCACAATCGAGCAGAAGATACAAAAATTTCTGCACTACGATACATCGTCAAACCTCTCCTGAACAAGAAGCGCAGCAAACTTCACTAGCTGGCGGAGCCAGTGAGCGACGGGTTTGAGTGAAACTCCGTCGCGTACTCACGGGATACCTCTTTAGGAATGAACGCGACCTCTTTAGGTACCCGCGAGGTTCAACAAGTGAACCCCGAAAGGGATATGTCGAAAAGTCCAGATCGAGCGAAAAATGGACCGGGAGGAGCACGGTCACTTTTCACGGGACTCATGGAGGAAATGGGGAAGGTAGGAGCTGAGGAAAGTGGAGATCTAGAATGATGGAGTGCAGTTCGGTCTTGGAGGGAGTGCAGATAGGGGACAGCAACGCCGTGAACGGGGCCTGCTTGACTGTGGGTATGTTTCACTCTGGGCGTTTCTCTGTCGGCTTGGCAGCTCAGACTTTGGGAAGAACTTCACTCGGCGAGGTGGACTTCGGAAATTTTGTAAATTTGGAGCGCTCCATTACTCCCATCACTCGGATGGGAGGTCACTTCGTCCAAGGTCATGTTGATGGAGCAGGCACCATCGTCAGTTTTGACTCGTTGTGAGTGAAAATCAAGACGAGCCGTAAGCTCTTGAAGCTAATCATTCCCCAAGGGCTATATTGCGATTGATGGCACGAGTCTCACCGAACAAGGGGAGCAGCTACCACCTTCATGCTTGTGGCAACAGAAAATTGGAGTTCCTAAGGAAAAATAGGAAACAAAGTGAACTTGGAAGTAGATCGATATATTGGGGAAGTATGGGGAGATATTGCTCCAGGGTTACCGAGGGGCCTATGAAGGCGTAGTTCAACCTGGTTCTACTTTCTCTGTTTTGTCCTATCCAATCAGTTTGGTTCTCGTCACTCTGTGTATTTCTCTGCAGCTGGTCACTATAACTCAGTCGCTGAGACGATAAGTCTCTTCCCTGTAATGTTTCTGAAATGTTTTCCAGAACAGGTAAATGTCAATGGCGCATCACTGCGCATGCAAGATAACTTGGACATCACCCTGTTCTACGGAGAGCGCACTCAACCTCGTAATATAATCAGTATGTTGTGGACCAAGGTAGTCTTGGTCAGTTCAGGCTTGAGTTCGAGTAGGCTTCGCTAATGAGTCCCACTCTTTTGTCGGTTTCTCGAGTTCATTGCATGTCCCGACTCTGGTACACCACTGTCCTGTAGGTGTAGATGATATTTTGATCCATACGGAAAGTTCATTCCGAAATGGTATCTTAGACAGCGTTGCGTTATTTGAAGGCGGAATGGGAAATATCTTGGTGGCTCATCCTCCCATGAGTGCTATTCACCCTGTGCCCTGCGCCATCGTGTCGAATATTGTGTTCTGACTTGCTGTCCATATTGCTGAGGTCCTTCAGCGAGATCACAATAAATCAACCCTCACCTACTATATCGTCTGTCACCACTTCCCACCAAAACCTCCCTTAATGAGTACTGGAATCCGTCGGGTGCACCATTCACCTCCTGCATTTGGTGCGTTGTATGTTTCCTGGTCTTTCTAACAGTATTCAAGAAAGCTTGTTGGAGATTTCAGCTGCTATCTCTAATCTGGAGTTTATTAATGACAGCAAGGTACAAGTGAATAAGGCGTGAGATTTCTAGGAGAGAGATTCACCCTGGAGATAGTTCCAACAATATGGTCAGCAACCCTCGATTCCAGAACTAGGTCCACTATTTGTGATTTTGGTTTGCCTAAAGGACTTAGTAGTTCTATGGAGTATGAAGTACAGAGAATGAGAGCTGTGTTTCTGGAGCCTTTGACACAGAAAACTATAGGGCGTCTAAAACCTCACAGAATACGTTGCCGTGCTCCTGTAGAAGATTTTATGAAGTTCTCATCAAGTTTTCCTCGTAAACCGAACCGGGTACTGAAACATTTTGGAATGGTCGTTAGGAGCAGTGTTCGGGGAGGTTGTCAAGGAAAAACTGCATTTCGCAGGAAATATTTACTGGAGATCGGTGGCACTGTTTTACTTCCGGAACCTTCCGTGAATTTTATCCCGAAGCATAAACTTTCCGATGATAATTAAATAGGGTAATGATTTTTCCGAACATCTTGTGTCCTTCATGTCGAGTTTCCGCCCGTTTTTTTTAACAAGCTGTTCTTTTCCGACTTCCCGAGAATTTCTTCCGGTAATTATATTAAATGTTTATTATTAATATAAATTTATTATTTTTATTATTTATTATAAATTTAATCATTAATTAGTTAAACGTTTGGTTTCGCTTTGTCTCCGGTTTACGCCCATCTTTTGTTTCGGGACATGGCCGGCCAAGGATAAACTTTAAACCTGCCTATATACATAAAGCATGTGTGCTAAGATGGGTTGCTAAAACTCGAAGGTCTCTTGCGGGAATTGAACCCTCCAACTAGGGCAAGAGATCGTACCCCTCCGAAATACAACTGAAAAACAGTTGTATTTCGGAGAGGGTTCCCAAGAAGTCCCAGACAGTAAAATGCAAACACAGAACAGACACAACAGAGAAACAACTAACTTTCAAGACAGTGGAGCAGTAACACTACATGAACCTCGATCAGAAGAAGTGGAACTCAAATGCACAGCAGGATGTGCGTAAAGGTGCCTATACTCCACGCTGTTCCTCCAGAGAGAAATAGCTTCAGAAAGAAGTTCTTCGTCTCCTCCACTACCTTGTTAACTCACTCGCATTGTAGCTTCAAGATGTTTGGTCTGCAGTTTATTTCTAAACTTCGTCTTGATAGCATTCTGGATAGAAAAAGCTCGTTCACAGACGGAGGTGGAAACACACTGAATGCGTGCAATATTGACCAAAGTAAACAAATTCGGATACTGACCTTCGTACATTTGATCACCAGACAACATAAACCACAAGTCGTTAAACCGCTTCTCTTCCCATTCTGATCTGCAGTGAATCTTAAAAGATCGAAATTCACCTCGAATAGCAGACGAAGAAATCAAAGCTTTTTGGGTACTACTCAAACCGCATGGCAGATCTTGTCCAAAAAAGTCCTAAAGCTGCTCTATCTCTCTCGCACCCCATTCTCTTACCACTAACGATGTTGAAGGCATCAGAAGAGGGTTCAAAACCCTGAAACAGCTAATGACAGAATTATCCTCGAACCTCTCCTCCAAAGCAGAGCACACCGCTTGAGAAAACTCTTTCTGGAAAAGCAAAGCAGTCTCCAAATCTCTGCCAATGCGATCTCTCTCCAAAGTCACAGAGTGAAACATTTTACCTCTTAGTTCAGACTGAAGGCGCTTCAGATAACCACCTGGAGGACCATACTCCGGCAGAACATGATATCATGTGTCCTCGTTCAGAAGACAGGCGTTGAGATCTGTGGTCTCCACTAAGAAGTTAACACCAACCTCAGTTATCGTAGTCCTCACTAGAGGACCTACATTAGAACAGTCTATGGATACACTTTAGAAGACTTTGTTCAATCTGGCCAAGCTTCCTAGAATATCAGCTAAGTAGTAAAAAATATACAACATTTTGAAAGACCCAAGCTTTTGAAACAAAGACGAAGTCACACAGTCATCAGATTTTGCAACATCACGAAAGTAAACCAAGACTGACTCGTAACTATCACAGACACTGGTAACAGCAAGCCAACGGCTTAACCATCGGATCTTCAAGTATCGCTTCATGCACTTTCGTGCATCATTCAATGATTCTTGCAACGATGATAGACTTGCCTTACGCTTGGAACTGCTCTGGAAATAAGAAGCAAACGTATTAAGGATACTATCGACATTGTCACTAATCTCTTTGCAGCCAGGACTTTTAGCTGCGGCAAGACTTGCCAAGTTAGTTCGATGTGCGATACAATGCACAGAAAGCATGTGAGGATTAACCGTTCGTTTTAAACGCGCTGCGACTCCATTTCGAACACCGATCATGGTGCTCGCACCATCCGAACCAAATCCCATAAAACGGTTAGACTCTAAGTTACAGTCAGAAACAAGGCGTATTATAGCAGAAGTGATAGCTTCGGAGTCTTTTAACCGCATTTGCAACAACCCGAGAAAAGTAGATTTCACTACACCTTCGTCCAAAAAGGTAGCAAAGACCACTAGATGACCGGTCACGGAGACGTCAGTCGATTCGTCCACCATTATCCCAAAAAAGGGAGATTTTCTTATCTTGTCCAACACACGCTTGTGCAGTATCTGACTAATACAGAAGATAATCTCAGCACAACTCTTGTTGTCTTGATACATGGAAGTGGTTATGTCGCCAGTAACAAAATGAAGCATCTTGCGTAGCTTCAGAAACTTTGAGAAAGAGATACCTTCCTTACCAATAAAGTAAGCAGCACGAAATAGTGTTAGAATTGCTTTGTCGCATGTCTCTCTCGCGGTTGTCATGGCTTTCTCTAAGGTCTTTGCACCCAGTAATTTTACTGTAAGTATTGCCTTATGCTCATTTAGGAGTATGGTCATGGAAAGCAGAAGTCCTTATATTTCTAGACCCTCTCGTAGCAAAGTGCCCTCGCCCCTACCTTTCTCGCAGAGTTTACAAAATACTATGCCAATGGAAGGATCGAAGCGGATCCAGTCAAAATCAAGCAGCCATTTCTCATTCCATGTCTTACAATTATGTAAGATTTCTGTCTTCTCCGCGGCAGTGAAACGTTCGGTACTAACGCTCTCATCTAAGCTTGCAGTATCTACCTCGATGGATGGTAACAGTACAGTTATCTTCTCGGACGTGAAACTTGAATCAAAAAGACACTTCTGTCTCTTCATTGCTCTAAGCTGTAGATACTCAAGAAAAAACTGCGCCACTATTATGTCTAAAGCTAACTTGCAGTATCAGTTCACAATGATTACCGAGAATCGATGTGTTTCACGACTAGGTACTTCCCTCCTGTCAAAGCTGAGTTGGTTCTACACAGACCCTTCTCTTCAACAGTTCACTCCCGAGTCCCGACTTTAGAAACTAAGCCCTTCTTGACAGTTCTCTCTTCAGTCCTAAGTCTACACCAGAAATACTCAGTCGCAGATCGGATCGCTGTAGTATAGGCAACCTTGGGTTCACTAAATAAAAAGAATGAAGACAAATGAACTACTATGCACGCAGAAAGATTAAACCTCTACAATACTAGCAATGTTAGCAACATCTCAACCGAGGTTAAAGACGTACAAACCTCCACGAGCCGACTCACAGAACTACCACCTCTCGAGCAGACGAAGAAAGACGAGAAGAACTCCGAATGACAGACGGACTTGGACCAGCTCGCACGTTTAGAGATAGACGATGAGAGACGCAGTGATGCAGAATGTGACGCAATATGTGGGAGGGGAGGAAGCGCGTAAGGTATGAAGAGAAACAGCGACGAATGTAAGAGATGAGGAGGTGAGGAGAAAATGGACACTGAAGCGATTGACAACAAAATCGAAGCGTAAGCTGCGTAGACCCACATCAGTCACTATGAACAGTCTCGATTTCCCAGTCGACTCGTGGTCCGCGGCCCACCGCCTGCAGCTTCAAGTTCAAAATCGATAAGAAAAGGACGCGCGCGGTAGTTCAATCTCAAAAAGCAAGAAACATAAACTAATCCGGCGAAAAGTCTCTGCACAATGAGACAACGGAGAAACAATAAACAAATGAAACGAGAGTATTCGATTAACATGTGCATAATGAGACGGAGATCAGCAATAAACAAATCATACGAGTAGAGCCAGCAGCCCTAAATGACAAAAATCCGTCTCCGCCTGGTCCAACATGCCCCGTAAATTCGCGTGATTCGCATCACCGCATGTCAATCCTCTTCCGTCTTGTCTCGACTGTACAGCACGCACTGCAAGAACAAGCAAGTCCACCCAAAAGCAGACGATCGAGTACAACCATCCCTAAACGACAAAAAATCACCTCCGCCTAGTTCAAAATGACCCGCAAAGTCGACTGATTCGCATCATCGCAATGACCGCGTACCAATCCTCTTCCGTCTTACTTCGACTGCACAGGACGCACTGCAAGAACAAGCAAGTCGACCGAAAAGCAGACGATCGAGTACAACCAGCCCTAAATGACGAAAAATCATCTCTGCCTAGTCCAAAATGCCCCGCAAAGTCGATTGATTCGCATCATCGCAATGACCGCGTGTTAATCCTCTTCCGCCTGACCTCAAGTGTACGTACTGCAGTCTCAAATTCTCTCAATACCCCAAATTCCTGATTCCTCAACTGCGAATTTGCGTCGACAATCGATTGCGCTCGACGAGAGCACGGAGGACGCGGAGCTCGATATCGACACTGTCGATGTTGTAAATGAACATTAGGGTTCGCAAGCAGAGAGTGTCGGCACCTCATTCTTTGCTACGGACAAACGAGATTCATTCTTGTTCGTCTTGTGCGGTCACGATTTGTTCACGCGCAAATTTAAAAATACTGAATCCTAAAAATTAGCTTACGTGTTCTTTTACGTTGTCGGGCTGAGAGTTTTCCTGGGCAGGGCGGAACCTTCTGGCTGTGATATGATCTTGAAGGCTGTGTTCAATCAACTCAAAGAGGCGTTGTCGTGATGTGAATTATTCCACATAGTGAATAATTCACCTCTCAGTTAGAAGTTACTCTCTCTAAGTGAAGCTAAGATCTCAGAGAAGTCGGTTCTGGAGGAAGCGTCCATTCGAAAATCTGAAAACACCACGGCGTAGGTCTCGTCACGCTGATCACCGTGGTATGTTCAAAAGTTGCAAACGGAGTTGCAGGTGAAAAGTTACTTGGAGTTCTTCTACAAGATTTCTGATACCGGGAAATTTACCATAAATCAGAGTGAGGTCGAAAAATACTTTTTAGATTTTTCTCATGTAGATTGTAGTCTGTAGTATTTGTTTAAAATTTGAAATGTACAAAAAGAGCACGTCTAGAGAAAGTTATGGCATTTCGTGTTAGCAAAGGAAAGACGAAATACCGTAGCTTTCTAGCATATTAGCTTAGAAACTGGTCTTCAAAACCAGTTGTAAGATCAGCTTCCGTGGTGTAGCTGAGAAACTTGTAGGGAGGAGGTCTCCGGATCAAATCCCTTCAGACTCACAACCGGCTTGGAGTAGGCTGGCCCCTTCGGGGGAATATGAGGGGCACCAAGTTGCCTAGGGGCGGGACACTAGATGTCCCTTAAACGTACCGTGAATGCGGGACGCCTCCGTCTACCCCTGCACTAGTGCAGTCACCTAGTGTGGATGCTAGAGGGAGATTACCACCGGGTTTCGAAATGGACCTCCCACCTTCGGGTTGGCGGGGTAATTAGTACGAATTCGGTTGCGGCCCTCTAAGTCCTGGGGTAGCGAGATGGCATCAAAGATACTCCAAGTCGGTACCAATTCTTTTGTAGAAAAATGTAGAGTTCGAAATACTATTCACTTGGGTCGAAAAATCAAGTGAAACTGATACCTGAGGCAATACTTACGGCACTTCGAAGTTTAAGGGGGCCGAGAAACGACAATGATGATAACTCGGGCTCCACGTGTCAGAACGAGGTGATTCCGGTGGCCAGAGGTAGCCGTGGTGGAGTTACTTCGACTGGAGGTGTCAGATGCTGACTGTACAGTCGAGACGATGGCCGTCCGTACAGATGAATCTGCGAAGCTTAGTGAAATAGTCTTCTTACGTGTAGATATATTATCAGTGATTTAATTTTCTGCTGCCATCTGTTAGGGTATCTTTACCTCTGCCAGGTGACAGTGAAGGATGCGTAGGATGGAGGAAAACCCAGAGGGGTGTACTCCGGAGAGAGAGAATTCGGAGTTCATTGTCGAAAATTATCGCATTATCGCAGTTTGTCGATCATCGAGCAGTGTAGAGTTTTACCGTGCGGGAGCTATCGAGTAGAGAGAAACAGTAGAGCTGAGGAGAGAAGATTTACGCAGAGGTTACGTCCGAAGAGAACTTCTGTTTGATAAGAGTTTTGACATCGGAGGATTGAGAATAGAGAGCAGAATCGAGTAGATAGGAGACCTACAACTTGTGCGCATACTTTTCTGAAGAGAAAACGGGAAGCTTCTAGGTGAACGCGCTGGTGCTTCACAGGAGCAGTTTTCTGATATTCTGAGTTACTGAGCGTGAGCTTTGCAATCTGCATGATCTGGAGTTGAAGATCTACTTGCACGCCGTGTGTTTTATCTTGGCCAGATCGAGAACGTGGTGGTGTGTTTCCTTGCGATCCGTATTCCGTGTGTAGTTTTTCGCCCTCTTCTTCACGATCGTATCACAGCTAGAAGGTTCGCCCTTCCCAGGAAACTCTCGCCTCGACATACAATCTGGTGCTTCCACTGAGAGGCTTCTTGGGGTGATTGACCGTGAAGTTGAGTTCCAAGACGAAGAGGAAGATGGATCGGAAGAGCGGAAGCGCTGCTGGTGCTACCTCTACGGCTGCTGCATCTACGTCTGCTGCAGCACCTGCTGTTGCACCTGCGACTGCTGCGACTGCTGCGACATCTGCATCTGGTCTTGATACAGCTGAGATCCTGAAGACGCTTGCGGCCCTGGTCCAACAACATCCGATCGTTGGAGGGGGTGAGTTGAAATCTACCAAAGCTTTGCAAGCGATAGTTAATAGATGTGGCAGATTTGATGGTAGAGATATTTCTAGGTATCTGCGTGAATACAGAGGAGAGATGGAACTAGTTAGAGTTACTGATGCTGAGATGATAGGGAGTTTCGAGTTAGCTGTAATCCCTGAGTTGCGGGACCAGGTTAGGGATGTACAGAGAAGAAATCTAGGTGTGTGGATGAGTTTTGAACGATCTCTTCGAGAGGAGTTTCTCGAAGAAGATTCAGAGAGAGTCACTAGAAGAACGTTTCTGGACTGGGTTGAGCAGCAACCTGGTCGTATGATGAACCTGAATGAGATGCTGAGAGAGTTTGATCGGAGATACCGACAACTCTCAACTCTTGAGAGGATAACCTTAGATGCTAGGAAAACCGAGCTTTTCCTGCAAGCTACCGATGATGCTACGGCAGATCGGTTATGCTTTATGTTGGCTGACCGATCTGCTGAAGGAGGAGTTATTACCGATTGGGGGAGAGTTGAGGATGCTGTTGCTGTATTGACGAGACAAAGGCGTGGAAGAGTGGTTGTGGGAGGACGTCCGCTTGCAGAAATGACCACTCAACCTCGCACTGCTCCTCAAGTACAGCAACCTCCGGCTCTTGCTCCGGCTCCTAGACCTGCTGTACCGGCTGCAGTACCTTTGATACCAGTGGTGCCAGTTCCTGCACAAAGGGCACCGGTTCAGAGACCTGCGGAGAACCATGGACAGCAGAACCAGATCGAAGACCTGATTCGGCAGATGAGAGAACTGAAGGTGGAGTTAGCTGGTCTGCAGAGAGAACAGCCGCCGGCGCCTGCTGCTGCACGTCCAGGAGGTGCTCCTGTTCGTAGATGTATCTGGTGTGACAGTCCTGATCATTTTCGTGGAGACTGTCAAGAGCTTACGGCTGCTTTGCGAGATGGTGTGGTTCGCTACCAGAACGGTAGGCTACACCTTTCTTCGACTGGGGAGCCGCTGAACACGCAGTTTGGACGAGGAGGCATGAGGAGTCTGCCTCAGATTGCCGCAGCTGCAACTGTAAATACGTTGATGGCACCACCGGTAAATCCTGATGTATATGCCGGTCATATTGAAGTTTCTTCTAGTCCTACGTTGCTAGATAGGACTACTGAGAAGAAACCTGTTCAAGTTCCTTCTGAAGTACTGAAGAGAGGAGCAGAAACTATCCGTAGGGTCACAGGGTGGGGAGATCCTGTTGATGCTGCATCTATCAAAGCATTCTTGGACATGGATAGACACGTTCACTGGCAGGATGCTTCTGTAGAAGAGAAGAGGCGGCGAGAAGCCTCTGAACTTGATACTGGAGTTCCAGAGGAGACTGGAGATAGACGGAGGGTCACGAGGAGACGAGCGGCTCCTCCTGAAGACATCCCTTCTACTTCTGCAGCTCCTCCACCTGCACCAGGTCCGATGGAGGACGTGCAGAGATCCCAGCAGGAGCCAACGACTGCTGGTAGACGGTTTACTGCCCAAGAGAAAGGGAAAGGACCGGCTTACAAGTTGGCAGCAGATATAGAGACTTCAACTGATCTCAAGAGCATCTTGGAGCAGAGAATACTTGACGCGCGAATCGAGTTTTCTCTTCGAGAAGTTTTTGGTATTGCGAAGAGGGAGTTTCACGAGTTGATCATTGACATCATCAAGCGGAAGAGACAGGTGATGTCCGAGCAAGTAGAAAGTCAGATGATTGATGTGGTAGGAGCTTTTGTGAATGATGCAGAGTTCGGCAAGGTACATTTTCAGGAGGCTGATGATACAGAGTACCAACAAGAAGCGTTAGTTGCTGGTACCAACACTGCTGAGTTTGATGATGATGAAGCTGGCGATGAGAGTCCAGCTGCTGATAGTGACTTCAGGAAGAGACACTGGGCTCGTGCTACGACGGCTACACGAGTTCGTCTCGGAAGTCTTGAACCTGTTGCTGCGTTAGTTGATCACGGTTCTGAGATCAACATCATGTCACGAGAAGTGTACGAGAGAGGACAATGGCCTATCGAACTGAACCATGGTTGGGTGCTACGAGCTGCAAACAACCAGAAGGGTGAGTTATACGGCGCTTGTCCCAACGTGAGAGTGAAGCTGGGTGATGTGGAGGTAGATCAGCACTTCTTCGTGCAGTCTTCTGCTTCGTATCCTGTAATTCTTGGTCAGCCTTATATCACTGCAGTTCGAATGGAGACCAAGGTGATGGACGATGGATCTCACTATGCTAGGATCCGTAGTCCAGATGATAGACGTTCTGTGCAGTTTTTGACCGTTCGTACAAACCACGAACGAAACAGACAGACTCTGAGAGATTCTCCTATTTGTAGGAGCAAGGGTTTTCTGAAACCACTCTTGTAGGACGGGATATCAAGAGTGATGGATCTGATACTGCTATGATCCCGCTTGAGCAGCCTGTGGGATCACAAGAGGCTGACGAAGAGGTTGCTCAAGATTCTGAAAACTGCTACACTGTACATAGTTGGAAATCTGGTTTGATGACTTTCTGTTCTGATGATTGGAGTGAGTTCACGCGTGTAGAGGATTTGACTGAGAAGAGTAGAAGGCAGATGGAGAAGCATGCAGAAAATCTGCGCTGTACAGGAGTTCTGAAGGAAGATGAGATGATTTCTGGTGTTTACGAGGAGTTTGTAGGTGTACAGTCTTTTGTTCGTTGGCTGGATGATGTAGATAGGTTGATGGAGCAGATGGGAGGAAGGGTGGTGATCCCTATCCACTCTCGTAAGGTCTATGAGGAGATTGTCTCGTGCTTGCAATCTCGTCCTCATCCGAGACTGGAGAGTGGATGGAAGGATGCAATCTGCTGGTGTGGCTCTCGTGAAGAAGCAGAGGTTCACACCAAATACAAAACTGTAGCGAAGAAGGTGAAGCCAGTGGCGACCCAGTTACCTGTTGATTCACGACAGCAGATGGAGTTAGCGGCCACTGAGCCTGTACTGAGAGATCCTAGACAGATAGGACACGAGTTTACTCAAGAGACACTCGAGCAGCTCCAGATAGGAGGGGGTGGCTTATTGACTGAAGTGGAGAAACAAGCTTTCGAGCAGATGATAGTTAGCCATGGTAAGGCATTTTCTTTCTCAGCTGGAGAGATTGGTTGTGTGGATCCTAGTGTGATAGCTCCGATGGTTATCTTCACTGTTCCTCACGTACCTTGGGACTTGAAGCCGATTCCAGTCCCTCGTGCCTTGCTACCGAAGGTTATCGAGTTACTGAAGGAGAGGATGCGGATGGGTATTCTTGAACCATCTATGGCTCCGTACTCTAGCCGGTGGTTCACAGTACCTAAGAAGACAGGAGCTTTACGCTTCATCCAAGACTTACAGCCTGCCAACAACATCACGATTCGAAACGTTGGGACGGGACCTGTGGTGGATGAAGTAGCCGAGGCATTTGCTGGAAGATCTATCTATTCTATTGGAGATTTGTTTTCAGGTTACGATCAGTTTCAGCTTGCTTTGGAGAGTAGAGACTTGACTACCATGCGTACACCTTTGGGATTGATGCGGATGTGTACTCTTCCTCAGGGTGCGACAAACTCAGTAGCTCATATGCAAAACGCGATGCATAAGGTGTTACGAGAGTTTGTAACTGAGGTTACTATCCCATTTCTTGATGATATCCCCATGAAAGGTTGTCCGGTGGAGGACAAGGACGAAACTATGACTGCTGATGGTTGCAGAAAGTTCGTTGCAGACCACATCCGAGATGTGGAGAAGATTCTGATGCGCTTGGAAGAGGTACACCTCACTCTGTCAGGTACCAAATCTCGTTTTGGAATGTCAGAGATTGTGGTGGTTGGTCACTTATGCGGTACCTTTGGAAGACGGCCGAACCCAGAGAAGGTAGATGCTATAGCAAGGATAGCAGACTGTACCAACATCACTGAGGTTCGACGATTCTTAGGAGCTTGTGTGTTCTTTCGTGTGAGTATTCCTCATTATGCACACATTGCCGAGCCTCTGTATGCACTCTTGAGGAAGGGAAAGAGGTTTACTTGGCGGCGAGAACATCACGAGACGATGGAGCAGCTGAAAGAGATTCTGAAGTCTCCACCTGTACTAAGGAGACCTAGCTACGAGAGCGGAAGACCTATCATACTGACTGTTGACACGAGTCCAAAGGCGATTGGATGGGCAGTTGGTCAAGAAGATGCAGAAGGTGTGCGGTTTGTTTCAAGGTTTGGGGCTCGGATCTTAACAGATAGACAACGTAACTATCCTCAAGTGAAGCGTGAGTTGTGGGGAGCTGTTACTGCTATGAAAGTAGACCGAGAGTTTTTGATAGGTGCACGTGTGATGCTAGAAACAGACTGTTTGCCTTTGCTAGGTATGATAGCAAACTGTAATACTCCAGACATAGCAATGCTACGATGGATTGCTTATATCCGGAGTATGAATCCTGAGCTGAAGCATATAGCAGGAAAGGATAACCCTGTTGCAGACATGTTATCTAGGGCTCGTTATACAGATGAAGAAGAGATGATTACTGAAGTCGAAGATGAGGAGAAGAGAGACGTTTGGTGCCAAGTTGGTCAGCAGACTTCAGACTTGGAACCACTGCCGTTCTACGAGGAGTTCTACACAGAGAAGTTCCGCGATATCGGATACTATCTGAGTTTATTATGCAGACGAGAGGGTTGGAGTGATGCAGAGTTTAAGGAGATTAGAAGAAAAGCATACAGTTACCTTCTACGTGAAGGTTATCTGTGGAAACGTCCGAAGAGAAGAGATGGGGTGTTGGCTAGAGTAGTGGATGATCAACCGACGAAGCTGAATCTGCTGAAGGAGTTTCATGACACCTTGTGGGCTGGACACCGTGGAGTTTGGGCTACATACACGAAGATGAAGGAGCGATACTGGTGGAAGGGTTTGTATCAAGACGTAGTGGATTTTGTTGGGTCGTGTCTGCACTGCCAGTTCTACTCTAAAGTTCGTTACAGAGATGGACTTGTACCTACCTACCCACCTAGTATTCATTTTTCGTGGGTCCTTGATCTTGTGATGATGCCGCCGGGACTGTGGGGGATGCGTTACTTGGTGTTAGCTCGGGAAGATCTCTCCAACTACGTGGAGGGACGAGCACTGCGAATGAAGACTACAGAGAACATATGTAGATTCGTGCTGGAAGATATCATCTGTCGTTATGGATCTGTTGGAAGACTACGAGCAGATAGGGGCGAGCTGAGAGGTGCAGAAGCGAAGGAGTTCTTTGCTCGTTATGGAATAAAGCTTCGACTTACTACTGCCATGAATCCGGAAGAGATTGGTAAGAGTGAACGAGGACACCCTTCTATTGTTCACGCTTTAGTAAAAGCATGTGATGGTAGGCCTAGAGAATGGCCGAGACTACTTCCATTTGCTTTATGGGCTGATAGAACTACACACTGTACCACGACTGGCTATATGCCAGTTGAGCTTATGCTGGGGCAGAAACCGATCATGCCTGCTGAGGAGGACTTTCCTACGTGGGCTACGCTACCGTGGGAAGATGGTATAGATCATACTTCACTCCTTGCTTTACGAACTAGGCAGTTGGAGCGAAGGGAGGAGGATCTTGCTGAGGCGCAAGAGAAGCTGAAGGTGGCTCGAGTTAGAAACAAGGAGCGTTTCGACAAGACTCACCGACTACGACCAAAGCCAATACGTGTTGGTGATTGGGTCCTGGTGTATGATAGCACGCTGGAGAACCAGCATTCTACACTACGTAAGTTCTCGCGAAGATGGTTCGGGCCTTATGTTGTGTTAGATGTGTATGAGAATGCCACTTATAGTTTACGTGAGCTGGATGGTACTCCTTTGAAACTATCTGTGGCCGGCAAGCGAGTGAAGTTGTTCAAACAACGTGGAGAATCAGTAGATTTGTTCAACTTTCTGGAGTCTGAGAGGATGACAAGAGATGAAGACGCCTCGACTACTAAAGAGGTTGAGGTGGACGAGAGTGATGATGATGATGAAACGACAGAAGGATGAAGAGGTTGGCACATGCCAGAGGATGTGCAGGTTTGGAGGGGGTGGATGTCGTGATGTGAATTATTCCACATAGTGAATAATTCACCTCTCAGTTAGAAGTTAGTCTCTCTGAGTGAAGCTAAGATCTCAGAGAAGTCGATTCTGGAGGAAGTGTCCATTAGAAAATCTGAAAACACCACGGCGTAGGTCTCGTCGCGCTGATCACCGTGGTATGTTCAAAAGTTGCAAACGGAGTTGCAGGCGAAAAGTTACTTGGAGTTTTTCTACAAGATTTCTGATACCGGGAAATTTACCAGAAATCAGAGTGAGTTCGAAAAATACTTTTTAGATTTTTCTCATGTAGATTGTAGTATGTAGTATTTGTTTAAAATTCGAAATGTACAAAAAGAGCATGTCTAGAGAAAGTTATGGCACTTCGTGTTAGCAAAGGAAAGACGAAATACCGCAGCTTTCTAGCATATTAGCTTAGAAACTGGTCTTCAAAACCAGTTGTGAGATCAGCTTCCGTGGTGTAGCTGAGAAACTTGTAGGGAGGAGGTCTCCGGATCAAATCCCTTCAGACTCACAACCGGCTTGGAGTAGGCTGGCCCCTTCGGGGGAATATGAGGGGCACCAAGTTGCCTAGGGGCGGGACACTAGATGTCCCTTAAACGTACCGTGAATGCGGGACGCCTCCGTCTACCCCTGCACTAGTGCAGTCACCTAGTGTGGATGCTAGAGGGAGATTACCACCGGGTTTCGAAATGGACCTCTCACCTTCGGGTTGGCGGGGTAATTAGTACGAATTCGGTTGCGGCCCTCTAAGTCTTGGGGTAGCGAGATGGCATCAAAGATACTCCAAGTTGGTACCAATTCTTTTGTAGAAAAATGTAGAGTTCGAAATATTATTCACTTGGGTCGAAAAATCAAGTGAAACTGATACCTGAGGCAATACTTACGGTACTTCAAAGTTTAAGGGGGCCGGAAGACGACAATGGTGATAACTCGGGCTCCACGTGTCAGAACGAGGTGATTTCGGTGGCCAGAGGTAGCCGTGGTGGAGTTACTTCGACTGGAGGTGTCAGATGCTGACTGTACAGTCGAGACGGTGGCCGTCCGTACAGATGAATCTGCGAAGCTTAGTGAAATAGTCTTCTTACGTGTAGATATATTATCAGTGATTTAATTTTCTGCTGCCATCTGTTAGGGTATCTTTACCTCTGCCAGGTGACAGTGAAGGATGCGTAGGATGGAGGAAAACCCAGAGGGGTGTACTCCGGAGAGAGAGAATTCGGAGCTCATTGTCGAAAATTATCGCATTATCGCAGTTTGTCGATCATCGAGCAGTGTAGAGTTTTACCGTGCGGGAGCTATCGAGTAGAGAGAAACAGTAGAGCTGAGGAGAGAAGATTTACGCAGAGGTTACGTCTGAAGAGAACTTCTGTCTGATCAGAGTTTTGACATCGGAGGATTGAGAATAGAGAGCAGAATCGAGTAGAGAGGAGACCAAGAACTTGTACGTGTATCTTTCTGAATAGAAAACGGGAAGCTTCTAGGTGAACGCGCTGGTGCTTCACAGGAGCAGTTTTCTGATATTCTGAGTTGCTGAACGTGAGCTTTGCAATCTGATTGACCTGGAGTTGAAGATCTACTTGCACGCCGTGTGTTTTATCTTGGCCAGATCGAGAACGTGGTGGTGTGTTTCCTTGCGATCCGTATTCCGTGTGTAGTTTTTCGCCCTCTTCTTCACGATCGTATCACAGCTAGAAGGTTCGCCCTTCCCAGGAAACTCTCGCCTCGACAGCGTTGAGCTCCTGGTTGTGGCTGGTTTACTCAAAGGATAGGCTTCAGGTTACAAGGTGATACTGAAAAACACTCATACAAGTCTCTTGGCTCTTCTGATATGTTCAAGAAGCAAGGTTCAGACTTAACTAGCAATGATAAGATTAGACGATAAACTTTGACACTCACGATTGAGAAATATGTGAAGGTTCAGGCTTCAGAACTCCTCTTACATGTCAATGAGGTCCTACTGGATACACATACGAAGTTTCAGCTTCAGATCAATTCAGAGCACTAAGATATGAGTAGAAACCTTCTGAGTAGAGAAATTACGACAATTTCTGGTACCGAGACAGCTATTTCGACCTATAACAGGAGATTGGCTCGATCACTTTGGAAAATTCTTAAAGGATTTGCAGTAAACAGCTTGCTGAACACTCTTGTGAAGTTGGGCCTCCTGATTCCACACAGAACTCCAGATCTCGCTCTCTGAAGTTGCTATTCCAGATTGAGAGCTTTTCTACCCATCTTCGACTACCCGCTTTAGAAAGGTGTGCTAAAATTCCAACTAGAAATCTTCAAGAACTCATCTTGGTTTATTGAAGGTCGATAACGGTCTTACATTACCATACATGCGCATGCTTGCATACATCTTTTACGTGCATATTGTAGCGACTGTCTCGTCATTCATCAGAATGCGAAGACATGTAAGATATCGAGGATCGGTGACAGGATGAGTGCTCCGGGAGTACGTGAAGTGGATGAACGGAGTCTCCTTGGGGAGCCAAATAGCTCGGATGCAGAACTGATCGTATCGGCGCAAAGCGAACTATTCTTCCGCTCTTTACTAAAGACTACCGTTTGGGATCACACAAGCCGCTTATCCAAATATTTGGAATGCTCCGCGCTAAAGTACCAGCAATATATATAATTCAAAAAGGACAAAATATGCACCATCGTCGTCCATGAGTGGGGCCTGTAGATCTGCCAATTTTTTCCCAAAGGTGTATGTTGCACATGGTTCCACACGAAACTTAACAGTAGGTGCCTCGGTTCCTCAGTACAGCATCTACCGTAGGGCGCTGTAATCTGTATCTCTAAGTGTGAGTCTTAGACGGAACATGTTTTACGATACTACTTAAGATAAGTCGTCAGAGCGCGGTGAAGGTTATTGCATAGACGCAGAACCCATGAGCGTTTCATGTCTCGTGGGTATCTTGGAGATTAATTAGCCTTGGTTCTCATCGAGAAGTGATAGAATTAGGTTATCTAAGTATGAACTTAAGTACAGCAACTAGGTAAGGATATTTGGGCTTGTGTCTTTGACAGGTCTAGCTTACCCTTATACCCAAATATAAATACTTGACCTATGGACCTCCTATCTCATTATTATACACTAAACAAGCTTACACATACTTGCTCTCTCTTGTATCGATTCTCTTTCTCTTTTTTCTATATGGTATCAGAGCTTCAGGTTGTTATTTTCCCAGCACAATAACATAGGCTTCAGATAGACCTTAGGTATAAATGAAGGAGCAATCAGGGGACTCCTTCATAGCTAAATGCGGAGGACACTCCTCACTCAGACGATCGCAGTACTCAATAGAATCGAAGTAGTTCAGCGACATATCTGCAATGACGAATACGTTCAACACGAAAGGCTAGGTGAAGTTTGATGGGACGTACTTTACATACTGGAAGTATAAGATGAAGCTCCAATTAGACACGGAGGGCGTCTTTGGAATTACCGATGATGGCGTACCTTGACTCGTTGTCACTATCAGCTATCCTTTACTTGTGACTGGAGCAAGTGGCATCACGGAGCGAGAACGTCGGAGCAAGAATGCTCTTACGGTGATAAATCAGTGTTGCAAGAACATTGTTATCAGTTATATTATTTCTTGCTGCACGACAACCGACACATGAAACACGTTGACTTCTCACTCTTTCGCGCAAGACACCCTGATACAAATGCATTTGAAGAAAAAGCTGCGAACCTTCAAGATGAGGACGAATGACACAATCACATCGTATGTGAACACCTTCAAATCCATCGTTGAGTAGTTGACGTCCGCAGGTGTGCAAGTAGGCGCACAAGAGCAACTACTTACACTCATGGATAGTATGTTTGATCGCTATCAAATGTTCTTACAAGTGATGAGATGCAACACCAACTTGACGTTGCAAGATCTCATCTCGTTTCTTCTTATCAAAGAAATCTTTCATTGAAAGATGCAACACGAACCTTCAACTGTATTGTTTGCATGAAAGAGACAACCATCCAAGCAAGGCAAGAGCGGCAACCATTTCGGATGGAATCAGCCTAAGAAGCGACCACCAGACTCCAACATTTAGTGTTTTGGGTGCAGTTTGACTAGACTTTATGTCCATAATTGTCCTATTCAAGCTTCCAGCAGCAACGCTCTGCCTAATCAATTTCAGCGACAATGTGGCAATCAAAACCAGAATCAATATTCCCAAAATCAGAAACACCACTAGTGCAACAACAACAACAACAACACGAGATGCGTATTGATGACTCAGCTTCTCAACGAGTTTACACCTCGAGTCATGGACCGTCACTGATATGTTGACACAGACGTCATCCATGACATGACATTCCATCGTGATCAATTTTGTAAGTACACTGAATGAGAAAATGCTCTTCAAGATCATATTCTCATAGATGATGACACCACAGTCCAAATTGAAGGTCATGGTGACCTTGAAGTCACACTCCTCAATGATGTCGTGTTGTGGTCCAGCTCTTGTGTGAAATTCTCATAGAACTTAGGATGTGTTTCTTTTCTATGTTGCGTGAACTTCATCACGTAACTCTCGAACGGTGTGATGGATGTCACGTAGCGATAATCTATCTCAATGATTGCAGAACAATGAAACATGATGAATTAGCAATCTGTGCGCATTCACTTCAGTGTATCTTATCGTCGAATTTAGACATTTGCTCAAGATATTCACGTTGGTAATGCAACAACAAGAAGCCGTTGAACGGAAAGAGGCAATGACTACCAAAGCCTTGCAATCTGTTGTGGGGATGTTGGGATCAGTTTGATGAGAGAAATGTGTCCAAGTACTTGAAGTACTACTCGAGAGAGATGGAGCTAAACAAAGTACCAGAAAAGGAAATGGTACAAACGTTTGAGCTTGCCGTTGTAGTTGAGTTAAGGGAGCATGTGAGAGATATTGTTCGAGCTTATGGAGCTACTTGGGAGGAGTTTACTCTTCAATTGAAGGAAGAGTACTCTCTAGAGGATGTGGATAGAATGACTAAGAAGTCATTCATGAAGTGGGTGAACAAATCCAACAAAGGTTTGGTTACCACGAAATTGTTTCGAGAGCTTGAAAGATAATTTCTTCAGTTGTCGCGGATGGAGAGGTTCACACTTGAGAATGATTAAGTAGAGCTATTCTTACAGTCATCTAACAATGACCTACAAAAGGAGATGGAGTTGCTTCTAGAAGATAGGACGGAGGATAAGGAGCTTATAGTTGATTGGAAAAATGTTTTTGAAGCGGTTGGTATTCTTGCCAAGAGAAATACCGGAGAAAGAAGGTGGTAGCAAGTCATGGAGTAAGACCACCACCTATTGTAGTATCGCGGAAGCAACTGACAATACCTCTACCTATTGCTCTGCCTCCTAGTATTCCTATTCTTATAATTGTTCTGTAACTGAGGGATACTATGAAAGAGTTGGTGAAAGGGACGAGGGACTTACAGATCAAGTTGACAAAGTTGGAAAAGAATGGAGGAGCACATGATACCAGACCTGCTCCTAAGCAAGGGTATGTACAAAGGTGCATTTGGTGTGATAGTTCTGATCATGCTTGAAGAGAGTGTGATGATTTTGTCAATACTCTATAATATGGAATAGTCTATTGGAAGGAAGAGAGGAATGAAGCAAGTACTGGAGAAATATCTATCTCATCACGCTGCAGCGTCATGGAACCTGCTACTTATAGAGTTGAGGTAGTAGGAGAAATAAGTTCGTCTAAAAAGCATGGAGATACTCTTGACATGTGGAGTCATGTTATGACCACAATTGAGAAGGAGAAAATGACTATGGAGGAGTTGTTGAAGACAACAACAACGATTAGACGTGCTACTGGATGGGATGATTCAGTAGATACAATGTCAATAAATGCTTATTATTAAGAGCCAACATGAGGCTCTTATGGAAGAGAAGTGCAGACGAGATGATGCCGGTCCTAGTGAAGAAATAGCAACTCCTAAAAGTCAAACAAGAGGAGAGAAGTTCAAACTGGAGACTATGTCTCTATGGGAGGAGATTATGGAGAAGATCTTATTCTCTAGTCTTGAAAAAATCGGAGAAGATCCAAGTTAAGGAGAAGGTAAATATGGTGCCCACAATTTGCAAGTTTGGAGATTTTAAGTTAATATTGTACATATATAATTGAGTTAACCTTATTGTTTAAGTTTACACCTTGCTTAGCGAAGATGACTTTAAGACGAATTTGTGAGAAGAAGTCAACTTCTTCCGAAGCCGGAAGACGGGATCTAGAAGACAGAGTGTGAATTCTTCCCAAGAAGATCGTGAGTGTAACTACGGGAAGCACCAACCTCGCACCAACTCAGTGAACCAACAGGTGTTTGGTGTACCTAAAGGATAGTCACCTCTACAATAGATAAGACTAGGATTGACAGAGAATTTACCTAAGACGCAGGGAATAGACAAAGAAGCTATCAAGAGAAGAGACGCAACAACACCATATCTTTTTCCTTCTTCTCTACTCAAATTTGAAATCGAAGAAGACATTGGAAGCGCACGTAAAGAGGGTTCAGTGAGAGATTGAGAGCAGTCGTCTTCCAGCAAGAAGAAAACTTGAATTAGAAGAAGGCATGAGTTTCCAAAGGAATCGTAGATTAGATTAGATTGGATTAGAGGATCGAGGATTGGAAGCTTCAGGATTGCAGACAGCAGCTCGAAGTCAAATGCAAGAGCAGGATCATAGCAAGGCCAAATCATCATGAGTAGAATCGAATTAGTGCGTGCAGAAGACATCAGATATTGGAGCAGAAGCGTAGCGTATTCTGAAAGTGTAGTATTGAGGTTCTTCTCGCTTCTTCCCTCTTTTCGTCACTTCCACCCTTCTGTTTTTATGTTTCCTTGATTGCTTACAAGAAGCCTACCTACCTCCGTCTCTCCTGAAATTTCTCCTGAGAGAATTGGACGCGGAAGCACTATCCAATTTTTGACAACCCTCTTCTCAATCTCTTCCCGAAGAATCGAATTTGATCTTCTTCTCTCTCTTGTCCGGAAATCTTTGTTCTGTCCATCAATTTCCCTATCTTGTTGTGCTTTTGTTCCGAATCCATGGGCAAAAGACTCGTTTGAATGTCTGGACATTTCTAGAAGTTGAATTTTTTAAATTCACATCAAGTAGCTTGGATTGGATTGGAATTGATTTGACAGAATCTTGATATGGATCCAGAGTGGAATTGAGAGTTGATGATTGTTTCAAGAAGCATGAAACAGAGAATCGACCCAATGTCTTCTAAGCTTCATGACTTCCCAAATCCACATCTTCCTAGAGAGCTCAAAGATTGGAAAGATTGGCAAAATGCGCGAGAAGATGTGAGGGTCCTCTACGGGTCTCTTCTGTTTTACTCACAGCAGCATGTTCCTTCTTCTTTCCAACTTTAGATGAGAATTGTGAGGAGTGTTGCTGGCAAAATCTGGAGAGCAATGTCAAGGATCATGTCTTCTCATTACGCAGTAAGCTTCTTCTGAGAGTGTATGCGAGACGAGGAGTCGAAAGATAGAGTGCGAACGTTTAGTGTCTGTTGTGAGGACAGATTGCGTGTAGGAAGCCAAAGACAAGTGAGATCAGTGATAAGAAGCCTAGATGTGAGAAGTCTTATGAAGACGTCACTTAACCAGAAGTTGTCTCGAGAGTCTTCTTGGAGACCATTGTCATCGTAGGAGCCCTCAACCTTCTTTGGATCGATTAGTAGGACTCGCTTCTCAAGTATCTCTTCATCTTCTGCTAGGAAATAGGATGAATTGCAAGGTGGATTGTCTTCTTAGGAATCCAAGAGATGCTTTGCTTAGTTAGAATTGCATAGATATAGATCAAAAGACGTGATGCAATTAAGAAGCACCCTTAGAATTTTGGAAGACAGAGTAGCTGTCTTTTGGAAGACTAAACTCGTCTTTTGAGAGTGGAAGCTGGACTATGAGGACCTGGTAAGGATTGAGTTTAGGCTCATGGTAAGCATGTGTGGTATAGTGTAACAGAAGTTACTAAATGACTATGCATCCTCAAGATCTTATGTTGCCGCAAGCGGAGCTGAGCACGGTCGAACCTTTCATCAAGGAGTTAGGCCTCGACTTCTTCACGTGGGATTGAAATATCGTCAACCAAGATCTGTTGGAAGAGGTCTGGGCCGTCCTACCTCCTCGAACCCATGTACATGTCAAGATAGGGGCCGCCAGAGGAAGATCAGCCTTGTGTATGATGGAATGGTGACGAAGAGCGATCAACCGATCTGAATCCGAGAACGAGAGTTACGAGTTGGAGAAGGAGAAGATTCTTACAATCATTTCAGAGAAATTGCATGTACCTAGAGTACTACTTGCCTCTTCCAGGAAGATCGACAAGGAAGGAATGGTTGGAAGGTGGGAGTCTATCGAGAGCCGGAGAAGCATCTTATGTGGAAGCTTTACCTTCACCTTTTTCCCAATGGAAAAGCTCAGAAGGTCCGATACGTAGGAGATTAGGATGTGGAGTTCATGGAAGCTCTCTAGGCAGGAGAGGTCATCAATTGGAGCACCTTCTTCCATGCTTATGTCCACCCCGAGTAACATCTTCTGCTACTGATATATGTCCAAGAGGGATTTGAAAGAGCCTTAGTTGACCAAGTATCGACTAGTGAGGCATGAGGAAGTCAAGGAGGAGACTTCAAAGGAGGAAGGTCGGACAGGTGCCATGTCTTCCCCTCCAATTTTAGTGCCTAAGGAAGGACCGAGCACAAACTAGAAGAAGATCACTGTTCGGGCGGATGATTCTAGGGGCACGAAAGATACGTCATCACCGAGGAGGATGGGACCTAGGAACGTTCCTAGGAAGAGTACGTCTTACCTCACCATCCACTCCGGGTCTGAGTTGGTTTTGCAGAAAGACATTTCCGACACTAAGATCACTAAGAAGATGGTTCTTATGACCCCAAAGAGTCTTCCGATGACTCCAGAATACAAAACTTGGATTCGATGTTCCAACTCGATGACTACACAGAGAAGAAGTCTATCTATGTTGTGGGAAGAGATCTCCCCCAAGAAGACATTGAGAGTAGCATCTTCTCGAGTGCAGAAGGAGAAAGTCATCATGGTGGAAGAGGTCTAGGTACCTCAGGAAGACATGGAAGCTACCATGGATCATTATGTCAGCACGAATCTGACTTCTGCAAGAAGAAGAGTAGAAGAGTTCAACGTCGAGATGCAGCGAGCCATGGGATAGTGGAGAAGCGGACTAAGGCCCAGGAGAAGCCTCTTCAGTCTGGATAAGGTCTTCGGACTTTGATTAGCAAGAGGAAGCGTAGAAGCAGAGGGTGGAAGCTCTAGAAGCCAACCTCCGCACAACAGAGAAGATCACCACCAAGTCCAAAAGCTTTTGCTTCTGTTAAGGAATTGACCCAACTGCGGAAGAGCCACCAGGAGTTGCAGGTGCAACTTCAGCAGAAGGAGCAAGAAGTCTTGAGGATAAGGGGTAAACTAACTTATCTGATGGGCGAGAAGAAGACCTAGAGTGAACAACGGGAAGCTGTAGAAGCCAAAGCTGCAGAGGAGAAGAAGCAGCGAGTGGAAGCAGAAGCCCAAGTAGATTATGACATAGATGGGAGAAGCGCTCTAGAAGAAGTTTAACTTCACCGCAGGGAGGAAGCTTTTGACCTTGGTTCGAACTTGGGACGATGCCTCCAAGGACATGTTGGTGGAATGAAAAGACAACATGTTCCGCTAGTTGGATCGGCAGGTCGATGGTCTAAAGACTCTCTACGACCTTCCTTCGGTTCTCAGTTCCACAGCCACGTCTTCCGGTGCCAGCCCATGTGGAAGATCTAGACAAGGAGTTTCGGCCTAGCTATCCACCTGGTGATAACACATTGGAATCAGAGAAGACATGCGAGGAAGCTCCAGAAGCCAAGACATCTTCTAGAAGACAAGAAGAGGAGATTACTTCTTAGGTGTTCATAATGGAGGTAATGACTGCCTCTGACCCCCAAGAGATCGTCTCATCTCCCAGCAAGGAGCAGGTCATGCAGAAGAGTCCGGAAGCATAGATGGGTACGGCTTCCCAAGGACATCTTCTGACTTTCGAGTCAATTACAGGAAAGCACATGGCTGCCACTAAGACGGATGCCACTTCAGCCACACCAGAGGTACCAGCAGAGCCGCACATGATACTAGAAGACGGGTTAGATGGTCAGACAAGTGTGGATCTCATGGATGTCACATCTCGTGACCAAGAATAGATAGGAGACTTAGTTAACTGTTTATAACTCGCTACTTTTTAGGAGTTAGCTATTTTAAGCTAGACAACTCCCCTTTATATTTTTAAGATACTGTCCATGTGGTATGATTAGTGATAGTAGGAGTAGGTAATACTTTCCAAACTAAGGAGAACCGAAGTCCAGGAGGAGGTGGTCCTCTGATAGTGTCTCATTTTATCCTCTGGATTGTGGTTGTGATCGAAGGGATCTCCTCCTACGATTCAAGGTGGTTGTATAAGATCAAGGTTGATGTTGAATTCTACACGCACAAGACTACACGTAGAGTACATTTCGAGCATAGAGCAGGTCTGCACCTCCGCACTCGAGAGAGGATCGTGGGAGTGTAGACAAGAGTAGACAGCATAGACAAGGAACGACATCCTCGTGTAGTCCTGTTTAGGCTGGTGTGTCGAGGAGTAGTGACAGGAAGCTGAAGGAGTCGCTTCCAAAAGCCAATGTAACTTATTCTGAGAGATTGGATTGCAGATTCTGTTTACAGAAGCTTTGTCTATGTCTTCTAGAGATTGACTTTCGTCGAATTTATACCCAATTGCGCATGAGAAGTCTTCTTGTTGAGTAGCGGTGATTGTTAGAAGCTGTGCAGTGTCCAAGCTTGTCTCATCCAAAGAAGCACTTCAGATCCACGCATGGACTATCCATGAGAGATTGGTCCCTTGAGTCAAAGTAATCGAAGCAACGGCAGAAGAAGCTAGAAGTCGTAATCTATAGAAGTTGACTGAGTACCAAGCAGGACATGGAGGAGTTATGCGATGAGAGTGTAGGCACAGACCTGAACCCTTGTAGAAGATAATTAACTCCAAGATTGTCTCAAGAGGAAAGACTTGAAGTACACAGAAGCTGGCGGATTGCTTCTTACCACAATAGAAGACGTCATCCTCAACCAAAAGATAGTAAGACTAAGTATATATTTGGTCTTCTTCCCTACTTTATTACAAGTAGGGATGGCTTATTAGTTAAGATCCCGACTAGAAGTCTATCGGAATATTAATTTCTCTTTTTTCTTTTATTTCTCCTCGTTTTGATCTCTTCTTCCTTCTCTTCTCTCATCTTCCCACCTTCATTCTATCTTCTATTTGGATTTAGAAGCTTCGTGTGAGTATCAGTGGATGTGAGTATCGTTGTAGTGCTGCCAGAACACCGTTTCAGCAGATAGAAGTTTGGGAAGACTACAAGGGACATACACCTTGAGAATGATCTAATGGAGTAGTAATTGGCATCTACGGAGCAGGGACGTGTTCCAAGGGTGTCAAAAGCCGAGTTGAACCCCCAGAAGAGCGAGAATTGCTTCTGGAAGCCGACGTGAGAAGACTAGAAGCTGTGGTCAGGGAGTAGTAATCGTCTTCTCTGTCTTCTCAATGTATATTTGTGTTGTATTTTAAGTAGGAGTTGTGTGTTGTGGTCTAGAGCACCTTCTGAAGGATTTGGAAGCCGTAGGGTTTTTGTGAGTAAGAAGAGACTCTTGGGTAAAACCCAAGTGTTTGTGAGTTTGAACAGATCTTAGAACTTAGAACAGTGTAACTAGTAAATTTTCTTGGGGAACGGTGTCCTGTTGTGGGATCAGTTAGTATGTAAATTACGCGTATAAGTGCATTTTGCACACAATTGTAGAAGTTGTGGTATAATGGGATCCAAAACATTGCTCTTATGAGCTTAGAATGCTCTATTATCTGCTGGGGCTCTCCATGGGGCAGAAAAGGACAAGGTTGAGTCCTTTAACTTCTCATTGGTCTTTAAAAAAGTGAAGGTAACTTGTCATCTACCTAAGTGTGCGCTCTGGAAAGATCGGGGCACTTTGACGAGGGATTTTGGGGATCAGAGGGCATGGGCGGAGAGCTCTCGACGGGAGGAGCAATCTGACCACAAATTTCACTCGATTTGGAGGTCCAGGGCATACGTTATGGCGATTTGAAGTTCATAGAGTGATGGGAGTACATAGCTTTCTCTTCCAATTGTAAGATTAAGGAGTTTAAGTGATTGAGCCGTCAGATTGAGACCAGATTTCATGAGCTTGTAGTCTGGTAGTTGCTGAAGCTCTGACCACAAATTTCACCACCGGATGTTCTGCGGATTGAGCGCAATGGTGATTTGAAGGCGACGGGGTGCAGAAAGCTCTCAATCTGGAGCAGCAACTTTGCAGATTTATGGAGGATGATCCGAACGGTCAAATCGGCTCAAATTTCCTGAGTAGTGAGTTTACCTTCTGAATTGATAGCACAGGAAGTTTGAGTGGAAGTGGACGGTTCATTTAGGCGAAGAAGCTTATGTCATGAATCTGAGATTGAAAGTGCGTGTTAGTTTCTGTGGATTTGTGTTAATTGTGGGAGAAGATCTAGCCGTCAGATCTTCCTGAAATTTGACCTGTAAGTAAGGATTCTAGTATCCTACCTACGTGGCAAGTTTGAGAGGAGACTAAGCTGTAGATCTGTAACTATCATGTGTGAAAGTTCGCTGTTTTTCTGTCGAGTTGTATCGACAACGGTATCTAGTCCAGGTCCCGAGTCTTGTTAGCGGCAGCTGGCAGAAAAGTATCCAGTGTGACGTTTGTATTGCTTTGGCGTATTCTAGGCGTATATGAGACTTTAGCGGCCTACGTTGTAACCACGTCATGTGGTTGTCAGGTTCGCACTCAACGTGGCAAAGTGCGACCCTTGACCTGTAGAGTCGACTACTTGTCAAGCCTAGTCTCTGGTTTTTAGGACACGTTACGATGCATGCATTAGAACCTTTCACCAGAAGGCCCACACGTGGATGAGTATGACGGCACCAAACATGCGATGTGCATGTGTGCCACCTCATCGGTTCGTGAGGCTTGGGTTGCTTGGTTAGGGAGCTTGCACCTATCCTTGTTTTGTGTTCGAAACTTTTAAGCAAAGGGGAGTGACCTGTGTGGGGGCATTCGACCTGGGGGAAAAATTCAAGAGATTGTTCGTGGAGAGATCGTGATGATCTTATGAGATTGTATCGATGTTCTATGGATCGAGATGTCCTTGTAGTTGGAGTGTAAATGTTGTGAGAGATGGACGAAGGTCTCTACTTACCGCCCAGATTCCCTTTCCGAAACCCTTTCCGAATCAAACTGATGTACATGGAACGAGTCCATTTCCAACAGTTTCTGATAGGATCCTTTGGGCATAACTTTACCGCGCAAATCATGCTCTCGCCTGTCCCTGTGATCTTACCTGTTGTCACTTACGGCCAAGAATGGGATCTTACCGTCTATATCCTCATCTGACGAAGGATGGATCTAAATCAACTTCCTCCTGTAAACTTTAATACCGAGTGCGAGATAAGACACATCTGTCGACCCAAAGTCATGTACGAAGCCCTAGTAGTGAGAAACTTCGGAGAGGAATACTACCGAGAGATCATGTCATCACATATCCCGTTTGTCGTGCCCATGATCATCCAACGTTTTCGTGTGGTTATCTTGACCCTTTACTGAGAGGAAGAAAGTACTTAGTTATCGAGGAAGTTAGAGAGAAATCTACAGAAAACTTGTCGCTCTGCTGTGCATTGATCGCTAGCCACAGCCAAAAGGTACGCCCTTGCTCAAAGGAAAGGCTCTCGCTACGACAACGGGATTTTTTATGCTACAATGGGCTAAAGAAGATATCTTGAGACACTACATCAAATCTCCTCTAGAGATTTGAAGGGCGTACTAGAAGAGAGAGTACTCAATGTCAAGATCGAGTTTGGGCTAGAGCTATCACAAAAATCTCAATGAAGGTTGGAAAGATGACAGATTTGACGATGCTCTCATTGATCATGGATCTGAGATCAATACTGTCTCTAAGGACGTCTACAAGCAAGGTAGATGATCTACTCATATAGATCATGGATGGATGATCCGAGCAGCGAACAACACAAGAGAAACTCTATGGAGCTTGTCATGATGTAAGAGTGAAGGTTAGAGATGTAGCTATTGAACAAAACTTCTTTGTTCAAGATAGTACATCATATCTAGTGATATCTCACATTACAACAGTGAAGATGGAGACCAAAGTTTGGATGATGGATCTGCTTATGCACGGATCAGAAGTCAAGGTGACAAGAGAGCGGTGTAGTTTTTAACTGTATTGACAAACCATGAACGGAATAGAGATTATTTGAGGAATGGCTCTTTGTCTAAGGTCACAGAAGAATTCAAGGATTTTTTACAAGTACCGTTATAGAGCGAGGATAGTGATACACTGGAGAAGATACTCACGCTTGAGAAAGAAAGTGCCTTTTGTGAGATTATTTGGGAGTGGATTTGCTACACATACATGACTTGCTGACTTGCTGACTTGGGAGTAGAAGGTCGTGCAAAAAACTGAAAAAGATCTAAAGAGAGTTGGTGTGCTTGAAGAGGATGATAGGATAGAAGGTGTATATTTGTGTGGTGTCCACAATTTACAGGATTTACGATTTCTTAAAATTTTTGAAGTTAATAAATGTCTATGTAATTGAAATAACTTGGTTACTTAAGATTATACCTTGCTTAGAGAAAAGATGATCTTAAGGTCTTTTGTAAGGAGAAGTCGACTTCTTCGGAAGACGGAAGACAAACATCTTTCGAGGAGACGTCTTCTCGGGTGTGTCTTTCGGAAGATGGAAGACAGAATACAAAAGACAGCAACCGAGACTCCATGGGCACCAACCACGTGCCACCTAGGCAAAAGGTAGGTGTACCTATCAGGTAGCCACCATGGTATTAGGTAGGTCAAGGAAGTCGAACCCCTAATCGCGCAGAGAAGATACAGGAGAAGACGCATTAACATGAGATCAATCTCGTGCTTCCCGCATTGAAGGACATTTACGTTTTGAGGAGTCGCTTGCAATCGGGGTATCGAATCAAGTTGTGGAAGCAAGGAGAGTGAAATTGAGAACATAGGATCAAATTGACGTCAGAGAAGGAGCGAGATCGATTATGTTAAACTGGAAACACAGTCGAGCTGAAAGAATCCCTGCGGATTTCAGGAAGTAGACATTGAGGGTCGATTAGAAAGGTTCTGAAGGAGTAAGAAGGATCGATTGTAGTAGACGAGAGATGTAGCTCAAGATTGACGACTGGAGCAGGTTTGTGGGATCGCATTGGAGTTGGGATTCACGAGCAGAACTGCGCAGAAGACTCACCAGAAGCAGCCGGAAGTTGTACTGAGGTTCTTCTCGTGTTCTTTCTCTTTCCCCCGCTTCCCGTCTCTGAGTTGATGTCTCTCGCGCTTCTCCGCTCGTTTGCAAGAAGCCCATCGATCAATTTCCCTACCCTGAACTTTCTTCTACGAAAATTGGGCGTGGAAGCGCTGTCCAATTTTCGACAACCATCTTCCCACTTCTTCTCAAGTTGGAATCGAGCTTCTCAGGAGAAAAAATCTGTCACCGTCGAGGATTCGAGGCAAGGCTCCCATCAGCAAAGATGAGTTTGCGGGAAAGATATTGAAAATGCGAAATCTAGTAAGACTCGTTACTTGGAGTTTTAAGAAGACTTTGCACGAGATGTAAACTACGTTCTGACCTGTCACTCAATCCGCCAGCATGTGAGGTTTGGTGGCGCTGCTTGTTCAGGAGCGGATAGGCTGCTCTACGTTATTTGCAGGCGGAGTGGAAAATATCTTGCTGGCTCACCCCCCGATAAATGTTATCCACCCTGAAGTTTCACCTATCACTCACTGTTACTTATATTGTACTATACAACCCATATTCATAACTGGCTTCTATGTATATAGTTGAAACTGATTACAGTCATCGAATACTGAACGTCAAAAGCTCCAAACTTAGTTACACGTTAGTTTCAAGTTAGATAGCACATTCTCTAAACTCTTTCACAGTTTTGGATCTTATGCCTCAAAGGAATCCCTTCCGCAAAGGGTGAGGAGTCATGTGAGTGACCAGTCATGACTCCCCACAAGAGTCCCCGAATAGAACTCTATAATGTGCCATGAAAACCATTCCCTATCTTGCGCTTTCGGCGCCTGTCTTTCTCCCTTTTTCTTCATATATGCGATATTCGATATTCGCCTTGGATGAAATAACGTTCAGGAATCGAAATTCAATGTATTTAAGCTGCAAACATATCTCCGAGCAGTTACGCAATCGTGGAGCTGAAATCTTCTGAATAAGCACGCTGCTCCCCATGTTCAGCTCTCTGTAGGGAGATCACCATGACTCGGTCAACCACAGAGGAATGGACATCACCTGTATCGAAGGGACGTATGCCTTGCAAGCCGACATCCGAGAGCCCATTCGGGATTGAGTTCAACGGGGACGAGGTGAAGGAATTTCTCCGCGCATTGCACTGCGACTGGACCGAACCGCTAAATCGCAACGTAGAACTCCTTGAAACCATCAGCAGAATATTCGACGCCGAGGTCGATAGTGGGAGACTTCCCCCTGAAGCCCTGCCATCGATAAGAAGAACGATGGTGGTCGCCGGCGGGTTGACAGGCAACCTGTTCTACTCGAAACATCCGTTCGAATTGAAGGTTCTGGTCGGCCTTTACACAACCGTCGCCACAGAAATCGACGATCTCTGTGGGAGGGACCCCGAGCACATGATTCCCGCTATACAGCGTTTCCTCGTGTCGTGGGTAGACAAGAAATGCACCTCACATCATCCGTGCCTAGATCACTTACTCCGCATTACCACAACCGACTTTCCGAAGTTTTACGGGCCAATCACGATGGGGAATCTTGTCCACTCGACCATTGGTTTCCTCCAAGGCTGCGTCATGGAAAGTGCGTATCCGGGGGGTGTGTCTTGCCCACCAACCTCCAGTCAGTACCCGCTGTACGTGCGAAATAAGGCTGGAGTCAGTGAGGCATACGCACACTTGATTTTCCCTGAGGAGATGTTTCCTGAGAACGAGTACTTTGAGACTTATATCTCGAGCATTCCCTCTATTACAGACTTTAACTCCTTGGTGAATGACATTCTCAGTTTCTACAAGGAAAGTGTCGTTGGGACCGAGGAGAATACTTACCTGATGACAATGAGCAAGATGCTCGGTTGCAGCCCTGTGGATGTGTGGCGAGACACATGCAAGCGTGTGCTGGAACTGGTGAAGGACATATCGGCCTCGCTCAGCAGGAAACAAGAGTTGCGAGACGTGTGGGAGGAGTATATTAAGGGTTTCTGCGCCTTCCATTTTGCTCAGCAGAAACGATACCGGTTGGCGGAGATTGGGATCGAACAACGTACCAGCTAATAAAATAAAGCCGATCGCCGACCAGCACTTTACAGCAGCATCGGCAACGAGAACAATGACAACAGGCGAAGTTCTCGTCCGGGTCTAAACCTCAGTTCGGACTACTCTCGGCGGGGACCAAAATCTACAGTCCGGAGTCTTGGCCGGGACCAAAATTCGCGCCTTACCGGAATCGTATAATGTTGAACTAGATGCCCCGCTTGCAGTAGCATTGTGAAGGCTACACATTTCCTTGGGATCAGGATAAATATGCACCTTGTTCAGTAGAATTAAATATCCTCCCGCTTTTCGGAAACGACGATAAGTTCCCGTCGTATTTTGCAGCTTGTCTTCTTATGAATCCACAATAGTACATGAATCTAAGCGATGCTTGTTTAACCGACACAAATTGTATGCAAGGAGCTAACAATCAGAACTGCAATCTAAGCAGCAGCATAGCCGACACAAATTGTATGCAAGGAGCTAACAATCAGAACTGCAATCTAAGCAGCAGCATAGCAGAAGACAAAACGCTTGATTCAATACCATGTCAACGTACTTTCGGATTCGCCAGTGGTAATCATGAATTTCTCCCTGATGACGACTCTCGCACGACACGACGATATGAAGCTTTTCATTGATCACTTGAATTACTCCCTCACTACTTGGATGATTTGGATGTACGTGCAGAGGCTTAGAAAATCTGTTTGTAAATCGTTTACGGTCGGGTCACATTCGAATCTCCTTCATTCATGTGAATCACTTAAGAGTTCGTTCTTATATATCATGATCAGGGGTGTGGTTGGCACTCACCATCTTGTCACATGATAGGTAGAACTGAACTGGTAAAATTGAACATTTTCTATGATGCCCGGAGGGCTGAGGTGGGTGCGCCATAGCTATAGCGACATAATAGAAGTCTAATTTCCTTGCATATCTAATATACAGTATTTCATTGATATTCAACCATCCATCTTCTAATGAAGAAGGTAAATAATATGCAAGGGTTTAATTTCTTATCTAACCCTTTCGTTGCGAAGGGTGGGTAATACTGCAATATTTGTTTGGGATCAGCCTTAGGATATGTAGTTTCAAGAACGTGTTTGTTAGCGTTTTTCTGATGGGTTCTTTTTAGACTTTTCATGTTTCCAGGTCTAGCTATAATTCAATTTTTGATTTTTTTGTCAAATTGCTATAGAAATTTCATTTGACAACCGGATAAAATTTCTTTTTCTTATAACAACAAGCAAGCACAAGTTCTCCAAAAGTTCTCCAAAGTTGATCTTGCATGTACCCTGGAACTAGCTTAACTAGCTAGACAGCTTTCTGAGCTTCCTTGTACTAACCTTATGTTCAAAGCACATCATATCGCCTAATGTTTGCATCCTCGTCACTTTTCTCTGGAATATGGATGTAAGATAATCCCTTCTCATTGCTTGGAAGTATCAAAGTTAAAACATAACATTCTCTAACACCTAAAAAGAAAAAGGCTGTAGTTTATCCAAAGGTAGCTTTGTCTAGAACCGTGTATCACATAGTGGTGTTTTTGAAGCGATATAGGGTTTAGGGTTAGGGTTTAAGGTTGATTTTTTTAAAATCATGATAAATTCTCTAAATCCTGAACTTGTTTATGATTGACAAAACTCACATCCAAACTTTGAACAAAATGTACGTAAGAGACAGCCGTGTACATTTTTTACGACACCCTCAGGATGCATGTAAGAAACATTCGCGGTCTCTTGGCTGCAGCCGTAACACTTTAATTCCGAAAAGGAATAGAGGAAGGTTTCAACTTTGACACGTACTAATTAGATCCTTTTCATGCTTGTTGCTTATTTCTCAGTGTTTACCTCTGATAGTAACTGTTAATCTTCACGTCGGTCTAAGGCTATAACCGCACAAGGTTTACTGATAATTTTTTTCGATTTTTTTCTGAAAGCGAGTCGTCTTGATGTTGCATTCCGCTGTTTTAGCTTGTTGGATGTGAATCAACCGAGCGCACCGCATAGGGTCTAAGGTTTATGAATTTACATTTTGTGCACGCATGATGTATTAATTATTTTGATCTTATGTTGTATAACATATTTTTTGTTAGGAATACACATGGTATTTGGCTGTGTAGAGGTAGGTGATTTAAACAGGTTGGCTCTAAATCTTGATCTTTCAACCCAAATATTCTCTATCTAGTCTTCTGGCACAAGTGACATTGTACTCTTTCGATTCAAGGTTAAAGTTTACTATGATCCAAAAAATATGTATAAGTGGTAGAAAACTGTGTTACAAATAGATTATTCTGTGCTCTATATGAAATACTCAACTCTGTAGCATTTAACTAAAAGTACTCTATATTACTAGAAGCATGACTTAATAGTTTTCTAACAATGCTAGCTTCCCATCAATCCGACCATCACAACACTTACTTCTCTTCACTAAACAATCCATTGAACATTTTTCACTCTGTTTGCTTGCGTTGAGAAATGTTCTTTTGACGTAGAGCTTCGTATGCACTTGGAGAGGATGCTCCATGCTGAAAATTCTTCATCATTTTTGTTGTTTGTATCTGCGTGATCCTAGTCTCGTGCTGATCTTTGAGGTTCAGTAGTAGTTGAACCTATGGTTACTAGCAGAAATGAAACTATTGAAAGTGCGTGATAAAAAACGTAACAACTGAAAGTGTGTGATCGAAAACGAGAGTCATGTACGAGTGGCTTCCAGCAAGATGCAAAGAACTTCTGAACTGAAGGTCGCGTACTCGCAGCACTGAAACTTGTCAAACCATCTGAGCAGGAAATTCAAATCTCTGAGTAAACTATTGCTTTCTAAGGGTCTCCTCCTAGGGAGAGAGGAAGGTACTGGAAAGAGAACAAAGCGTGAAGGTTTGGATCTTTTTCTTGAGCAGTGGCTGTGGGAGGCACAATAGCAGGACAGCAGCGAGAACAAGAAGAAGATGTAACCCATGAAAGAATGAATGGAAGAACGATCAGAAGAACGAGGAAACGCAAGCAGGAAGAAGTCTCTGAGCATAGCAGCAGCGAGAAGACGAAGAAGATGCAACCAGGAAGAATGAACGAAAGAAAAGAAAGGTAGTAAGAGAAGAGAGAATAACTACAAGATAAATAGTTCACCAGACGACTCTCAGAGTCGAGAAGTTAAAGTTAGGAACAATTGGAATAATGAGAGAACGCAAGCGGGAAGAAGTCTCTGAGCAGAACAGCAGCGGGAACAAGAAGAAGATGCAACCTCCGAAAGAATGAATGGAAGAAAAGAAAGGTAGTAAGAGAAAAGAGAATAAACTACAAGAAAAGTAGTTCGCCAAGCGACTTTGAGCGCCGAGAAGTGAAAGTGAAGAACGATCATAAGAACGAGGGAACGCAAACGGGAAGAAGTCCCTGAGCGTAGTGGAGCTTCGAGAAGTGAAAGTGAAGAACGATCGGAAAAACGAGGGGATGCAAGCGGGAAGAAGTCTCTAAGCGTAGTTGAACATCGAGAAGTGAAAGTGAAAAACGATCAGAAGAACGAGAGAACGCAAGCGGGAAGAAGTCTCTGAGTGTAGTTGAGCATCGAGAAGTGAAAGTGAAGAACGAGCGGAAGAATGAGAGAATGCAAGCGGGAAGAAGTCTCTGACGGTAGTTCAGCCCAGTAGTAGTAAGAGGAGCAGTAGTAGAAGAGTTCGACCGACTCTAGCCAACAAGCTGCTCCATACATCGGTGGAGCGCAAACTGAGATCGAGGTCTTCTACCGCAAGCTTTCAAGATTGCTCAAGCTGTGAAGGAAGATTAAGGAAGGAGATTGGATGTTGGAGTATGATAGTAGCTTGGACAACCAACACAGTGCGTCTAGAAAATTCTCTAAGTGAAGGTTTGGTCCGTATGTGGTTTTTGTCGTGCATGACAATGCCACATATTCACTAAGAGAGCTTGATGAGGCAAATCTTAAAGTTCTCATTGCAGAAGAGCATATGAAACTCTTCAAGAAGCGAGATGAAGAGATAAGCATGGAGGAAGTCGGAGTAGAGTTTGATCTCTTGGATGATGACGGAGAAAATTGAAATATTGAAGATATTGCTAACGACAACATCAGTCAAGAGGACGAAGATATTATGTGATGCCGACGACAACTTTGTGGGTGTTGACCAGAGGATGCACATGTTTAGAAGGGGTGGATGTCGTGTTGTGGTACGGCTCTTGTGTGAAATTTTCATAGAACTTAAGATATGTTTTTTTCTATGTCTCGTGAACCTTATCGTGTAACTCGTCCAACGGTGTGATAGATGTCACGTTGCGATGATCTATTTAAGCGATTGCACGATAGTGAAATATGTCGAATCAACAAGATGTGCGAGTTTACTTCTGTGATCTTTGTCCCCGAATTGGATATAAAATGGTGGGTCGAGAATTCATAAGATTCGTTCTCTCTTAACATGTGATTCGTGAGGGTTCTCGATGGTATGTAAAGAACTATGAAGGTGAAGGTTATGGACGGAGGTATGATATCAGCTCTGGATCTTCTTTTCTGGAATCGATTTCACATCAAGCTTCATTGCATCCACCATGCTCATTTTTGACGGTGGTTAGTTTTGTATTTTGGTGACGAGTTCATGGGAGGGTGATGAAATTACAGCTTGCACTGATCTTTTCGATTGTAACATACGGAGAGACTTGTGATCTGTCGGTTCACATCTTCTTGTAACGAAGAATGAATCTGAACTATCCACCCAACGTTCTTCTCAACGTATGGATCGGGAGGCTCCGGAGGTCAATTCGAGCGAAGAAGGATATGGTTTGAAAGCTCTCAAGCAGGATACAATTTGGACGAACAATCGAGTGATTCCTTGGAGGATTGATGGCTGATTGATTGAATGGAGGGGGTGAAATTCGTACTTCCTGTTACATTTTTGATTTTTTTGAAAGACTTGTGAGGAGTTTTGAGGAGTTGTCAGTTGGATTGGAGTTTTGACGACGAGCTTGTCGTTTTGATTTCAATTTCAGCCGATTCTTGATAGTTTTGGATTATCAACCGACCAATTGAATAGTGTAGACGTGGTGAAGCGAGTATTGCAAATTGTGACTGTCATGAAAGATTGGCTATTTCTCGAGTTTGGGTCGAATTGCTGAGTAAAACTTTCTATGATTGAGGGATGTCTTATCAGTAAGATATTTGAAAAGTTTCATCTCGAATGATTGAATAGATTGTTCAGGACCTTGGATCAAGCATACTTGGGTCTATAAAGCTCTTAAGTTAACACATATTAACGTTGATCCATATCTGAAAGTTGGATTGAGGTTTTGATTCAGGGCATGAGTGAAGGGTCTAATACAAGTTTGATCTTCATTGATCGACTTTTTTGGGAGGATTGATGTCTCAAAGTTTGGAGAAGCTTTTGTTATTAACGAGTTCAGATTTTTGAACATATCTACTATCACTTTTTGGTTCCTTTCGAGCAATTGGGGAAGAGTTTGTTGCTGAAACTATCATGCTAGCATACAACTCGACATTCTAGAGGTGTGGGGCTGATTTCAACTCTATGTAACAAAAGAGCAAGAAGCCGTGATGAATCAAAAGTTACTGTTTGGACTTTTGGAGCTGCTAGGTATTGCCATCGTTGGTGTTATGTTGTGAACTGAGTATTGTCTTGAAGCATGCATGCTTTACCTTGCTGGAATGCTTAGAGACCAGGGGTGTGCAACAAATTGTATTGAGACTCTATCAAGTTTGGTTGAGCGGACCTATAGCATCTTTCGGTTGTACTAGATAGCGTTCTTATTTTTTACCCAAAGTTCTTTTTTCCTCACCTCATGTTTGTGACATTTTATCATTACTTCACATGTTGTCTTGTTGTTCTCTGATGCAGTCTTTCACGACCAAATGCAAAGCAAACTATTCTTCGAGAAGAACGTGAAGAACCCATGCTTGTGACTGTAAACACGTAATGCTCATCTGTGTGAACAGGATGCTGAATTACACAAGAAACTTGATGACGATAAAGGAAGAACTCCCTCACGATTCTGACATAGAAACGTAATGACTCATGAAGTAACGCCGAGATTGGTCACAATCAGGTGTCATGGATTGGAGATTGATTCCACCTCAAGCATGGAACTACAGTGTGTCTCCGTCAGCATGACCACCAAGTTTGTTTGAAGAGCAAATGCACTTAGTTTCTGATGTAAGTCTCTTTCAACCCTAAATTTACAGAAATCTGTGTTAAGATTAGTATCTCAGGAACTTGTGTACGCATTTCTTACTATGAATAATGTGGCGATAGGAGTATCAGGTGGACAGTCTGCATCATCTTTTCCTCCTCCTCGGAGTGCTTGCATTAGCAGTTGATTCATCCAGAGTGCACGTGGTCAATGTTGACGTCGGCTGATCATAATTTTCCAACTCAGTTGTTCTGACAATGCTTGCGAGGCACTCGTAGAATATGAGTAGGAACTCCCGTATGAGATGACCAGCCGCCGAAAGCATTGCGCATCCAAGGACCTGAAGGTCTTGAAAAAACCAGCTCTACCTATGACCCTCATACCTTGTGGATTGAAATGTATAGATTTTGCTCCACAAAGTCAAGCGAAATCTATGCGATAGGGACCCACAACACACTCAACTACAATCGAAGTTAGTTCAGAATGAAACTAACTACTGGCACACAGATCCAAGAAGCTTAGAACAATCGTTACTAAGATGAAATCCCCGGCAGCGGTGTCAAAAATGGTGCTCACTATATGTAGTGACGCAAGATTGCTCCTTTTGCCCATTTAATATACAAGATATCGTTCACACAGAGGATTTGCACAAGTATCGCTGCTCTAAGTTCTAAGATCTGTTCAAACACACAAACACACGGGTTTTACCTAGAAATCTCATCTTCTAACAAAACCACACGGCTTCCAGATCCTTCACGAGGTGCTCTAGACCTAAACAACCAACTACCATCTAAAATATCACACAAATATCTACAAGGAAGCTCGGGAAGACGCGTCCTGCTTCCAAGTCACTTCTTCCAGTCTTCTCAACATAGCCTTCTTGAAGCAATTCTCGGCTTCTGGGGGTTCAACTCGGCTTCTCACACCTCCAGAAGACTGCTCCTGCTTCATAGAAGTCGAACTAGCAACGTCTGTCGCACATTGCTCTTCCAACTCCCAACGAGGTTAGATCAATCACAGGGTGTATGCCCCTTGTAGCCTTCCCAAGTTTCTGTCTACGAAAACGGTCTTCCTATAGCACTACAACGACATTCACCTTCACGGAAACCCAATAGAAGTCTCGAAATCTCACTAGAAGAAGATAGGAAGATGAGAAGATGAGAAAAGATGGGGAAGAAGAAAAAATCCAAACAAGAGAAAACAAGATAAGAATGAGAAAATTAAGACTCCGACAGGCTTCTACTCCAGATCCTGACTAACAAGTCATCCCTGCTTGTAGTAATTTGGGGAGGAAGACAACAAATTTGCTTACAGGTACACAGTATTCTACTTGAGGATGGCGTCTTCTGCTGTGGAAAGAAGGCTTCTTTCTTCTTCTGTCGTTGTTTCGACTGCTCCGTCTTCTGAGATCGCTTATCCATAGGACCGTCCGTACGTGGATCCTAAGTGCTCCACTGGATGAGACAAGCTTCGACTCTACACAACTTCTAACAATCGCCGCCACTCAAGAAGAATGCTTCCCATGCACAATTGGGTGTGATTTCGAGAAAATCCGCTGCCCAGAAGACATAGACAAAGCTTCTGCACTCAAATCCAAAATCCATTCCTCGAGAAGAATGCACATTGGTGTTGGAAAGCTCACTCCCTCTACTTCCTACTCCTACTCCTCGGCACACCAGCTTAGCAACAAGACTACACGATGATGTCGTTCTCTGCTCTAAATTGTCCATTACCTTTGTCTACATCCTCGATCCACTGCTGGAAGTGAGAGTGCAGACCCCTCCGGTGTAATCCAAATCTATTCATATGTCTCTAGCATTAGGTGTAATGTGTGTACAGTAAAGTGTTTTGTGCGCACTAAATCCTACTCTGCATTCTAACTTATACTACCTTGAGGCATTGGAGAGAGTTCCCCTCCAATCCTCACTTGCAACCAAGGAGATGGGGCGTTGTCAGAAGACCACCACCTCACATGCAGTCTGTTCCCTGCCTTGGTTTAGAAACTTACTTCCTACTCATGCGCTGCCTACTCTGTCACATGGACAGTCATCTAATTTTATCAGTAAACTGCCACCTCCTAAGATAGCAATTTTTAATTCCTACCAAAATTAAACAAGTCACCTGTCTTTTTGATTTGTTGTCTAATCTAATTCGTTGGGTGTGATCCCTTTTTGATCTACTCCTACATGAACTCCTAACTCGGCTTCTGATAAGATGGGAAGCTCTACGAGTACCTCGGGTGTCACTGAGGTGGCTTCCTCCTCTCTGTTCGTGGCTGGCTCAGCTGGTGCGGCTTCGGAAGACGGAAGCGTCTTCTAGGAAGCTGAGTCGACTTGCGCTTCCTCGCTCTTCTGTGGTACTAGTTCGGCGCTAGGAGCTGTGGTGATCTCGTAGTGGTCCGAGGAAGTCACCTCCTCCACTCGAAACACCTGGGAAGACAACTCTTCTTCCTGTCTTCCAGAGCTTCTTCTGTAGTCTTCTCAACTTCCAACGCTGTCACTACCAAGTGAACAGCGAGGTCGAACTCCTCCTTCTCCAAATCTGTCTCGATCGTTGGTCCTGGAGGATGAGAAGATGTAGCCGCTGGTGGTAGAATCGAAGGAAGACCATAAAGCATCTTCAAACTCTCAATCTGCCGATCTAGATAACGGAACATACTCTCCTTGCACTCCACTAGCATCGCTCAAGATTCGTCATCCCACTCCTTAGCTAGGGTGAGAAGCTTCCTACCTGCGGTGAAGTTGAACTTCTTGCGAAGCGCTTCCACCGTCTGTGCTAGCAATCCCTGTGCACGAGCTTCTGCTGCTTCCCGTTGCGTCTTCTCTGCTGCAGCTTGTGCTTCTACGGCTTCCTGCAGTGTCTTCTACGTCGTCTTCTCCTCTACGAGGGTGGTGATCTTATCTCTGACCCGCAGAACCTCCTGGTCACGCTGCTGTAGACGTGCACCTCCTGGTTGCTCTTCCTCAGCTGTGCTGACTCCTTGGCAGAAGCGGTTGCTTCCGTCCTGTATTTCGCCGCAAGCTTCTTCGTGGTGCGGAGGTTAGCTTCCAGCGCTTCTACCTTCTTCTGGACTTCTTCCTGCTGCATCAGGGTGCACAGACCGAATCCAGGTCGTAGTGGCTTCTCTTGAGCCATCGCGCGCTTCTCCACCAACTCCATGACTGGCTGAATCTCTGAAGGGAAGAAGGTGCTGAATTCCTCCAACCTTCTTCTCGCGGAAGACAGGTTCATCTCTACAATCTGATCGGAGGTGTCTTCCTTGTCTTCCAGAGGCAAGGATGCTTCTTCCACCACTGTGGTCTTCTGCTTCTACGCACGAGAAGACACTACTCTTCTCATCTTCCGAGATGGAAGATCCCTTCTCAAGGCAGAAGCGGTTCTCTTCATTGCGCTTCCTCGCGTCGCAGTAGGAATGTCCATCCAACCTTCGTCTTTTGGAGTCTTCGGAGGACTCCCTGTTGTTGTAGAAGTAGGCTTTTGTGCAGCTCGGGCACTCAGTGGCTCCTCTTGAGAGTCGGACTCCGATCCAGAGTGAATGATCAGAAAGGAGGTGGTCTTCCTAGGCACGCTCCTAGGTCTCATCTTCCTCGGTGGTGTCGCATCTTCCGAACCACTGGAGTCGTCTTCTCTCACCAGAAGCATCTTCTGATGAGTGCCTGATCTCATCTGCGGCACTAGAGTGAGAGGGGGAGTCATGACCGCGGCTCGATCGTCTTCTCCCGAGGTCTCCTCTTTTACCTCGTGCTGCCCTGTTGACTCATACCTTGCCAACTGATCTTCTGCTAGGTCCTTCACACCTAAAAGAACTCCTCCGTGGCTCCTTTTTTTATCATTGGTGGTACTCTATTTATTTGCAGATGGAGGATAATGTGCAAGGTGGTTTAATTTTTCTCTTACCTCTTTCAGCAAAAGTGCTAAGTGATAAATCAAACTCATGATAAATGATTTTTTACTAATTAAACACGTAACCGCATGCATGCTGGATGAACTTTTGGAGAACTTTTGTTTTTCTAATGATATAAAAAATTTATATGTGTTAAATAAAGTTTATAGTTTAAATAACTAAATAAATAAATTATGCTCTAATTATTATATATTAGCTAGACCAACAGGTGCGGAAGGAACTAGATGCACCTTGGAGGATATAAGTGAGCAGCCTGCTCAATCCAATAAATTTTCAACACCGACTCTGAAAACTGTAACGTCGACGGTGCCCACGTTGACAACTTGTTGCACAGGCACTATGTGAACGTAGCTTTATTCTGTCACGAGGCAAGGTATGAAATCACCAGCTCCACAGTCTCCATAGTATGATACTTGCTTCGAACCAGAGGATCATATATATGCATCCAAAGTGCACTTTTGGCAAGAGAGAGGAAAAAGACAAACGCATATAGATGAAAAAAATTCTAAAAGTGCCACCCGACATGTCATTACACTATGTCGTCATCGAGATATTAGTGGAAATTTTATAAATATATAAATAATAGATAAATAATTTAAATAATTTATTTATTTGCAAATATGCATGTTATATATTAACTGTAGACTCCATGCCAGATCTTCCACAAATGACTCATGAGGCATGTGAGTTCCAAAGTGAAGCAGGAACCATAAGACTAGGCTGCTGTCTTGTCAAAAATTCGACTTTCTGTTAGGTGATAAATTAACACAGGAGAGAAATATTAAATGATAAATAAAATACCTTTGCATATTCTCCTCTACCGAACATAGAAGAGGTGAATATGCAACCCAAGAATATACAACCAAATTGCACATATATCGGAAAGAACGAAACCGACAAGTGTGAATAGTAAAAAAGAAATCCGAGGTCGCGGTTGGTCCGGTCTGGTAGTGGGTTGCTAGCAGACAGGTAGCGGCTTGGATCAAATTCAGTTTTTCTTTTCAAGGGTCAATATTCTTTGTCAAAAGTTTTTCATGAGTGATAAATTCTAAAATATTATGGCTGTCAAAGTTGTAACCTTTTCAAGAGATTCCTTACTTGCAAGATGGAGTTACTATTTAGCGGACAGCCGCTAGCGTTTTCTCTGAGCGCTTCTGGAGGTCTTCGCAGGAAATGCATGAGGACATTTGGTTACTCATTTTCTGGCCGTTTTTACCATGAGTGGTGATATTGAGAAAGTGAATAGTCAAGCTATGAGATCCAAGTGATCAAAACAAAAAACAATTAAGAAAAGAAATATTTTTGTTCGCTCAAAATATCATCTCTCAGTGAACCATGATCGTGTACGAAGTTATCCGGACGTGAAAAATCAAACAGATAACTTTTCACGTTGGACTTGAAAGAATCTTTTTGTTTAACTTTGACACTTCCATTAAATTATAAATATTATATATTAACTTCACAAGAAGTATATTTTATATACAAATATTATCCGTTACATCCATGCCAGAATTGGTAGAAAAATCTTGTTATTAATGCAATTGATCATCAAAGCATGCTCTAAGAAACATACGATATTTTGCTTTGCAAAAACTTGTCGAAGTGGGCACCGTCGACGTTGCAGTTTTCAGAGCCGCTAGTTTGTCTCTTCTCGTGATTTTCGTCTCGCAGTAACATAAAAGAACTTATATCAGATTATCGTCTCGCTTGAAAACAAAGGTTGGAATCCAAAAGAAAGAACTAACTGGATGAACTTTCCCACAGTTCAATCTTGGGATTGTTTTTTCTCTGAATAATCGCAGAATCTCCATATTTTCGTGTTATTTTCTTAAAGGATTCACTTTCTGTCCGAAACACCAATTCCATTCACTACATCAGTAAAGGAGGAGGGAGTATTAATCGATCCCAATTCCAATAATCCAGTGGCTGCCGACTCTCAAATTCTGTCATGTTCTTACCTATTGCCTGCCTCCTGGAGTTAGCTCATGGAATAATATTTGCACTCGTTTCCGCTTGTAACAGTAAGGAGATATGTAGCAGAGTGTGCAAGGCCCTGTCGGTAGTTCGGAATAATCTCAACACTGGAAAAGTATAGGGTTCGCACCTACCCCTTTTGATTAAACATTTAATTCATTACCTGCTTAAAACTATAAATGAAACTCCTCAAACTGTTTTTGAGTAGTGCTAGGTGATAAATAAGCATCCAAAGTGTACAAACGCCCCAGAGAAGGAAGAAGACAAGCATTAACTCTGGACAAATAATTATGTGTTTTCATTTGTCTGTCTGGATTCTGAATGGGATGTTGTTTACTATTTGAGTATATCTAATGTGAAAAGAATTCTAGAATAAAATACACTATTTTTCTATCTCTGTTTATTATTCAGAAGCATCTATGGATTAAGTCTGAATACAGAAAAAATGAAGCAGATCAAGAACGGATAATACTATGTGGTGTATATTGGTATATAGAGATACACTATACTTATTTTATCAACACACTCAAATTAGTACAGTGGTTGTGTGTCTCTTTTAGAAGCCCGACGTCGTTAGCTAAAAATCCAAGATCATACAGAAGAGTAGACACTTTCGTTAAGTCTTAGACGAATTAAAGGTCCTGATAATAAAGATAAATAATCTTTAGATAAAAGAAAAATCTTAGATAAAAGAAAAATCTTTAGATAAAATAAATAATCTTAGATAAAAGAAAAATGACTGATTCTCAGACAAATAGGAGAGATATATTTGTAAATTAATGATCGCTATATCAGTCCACGAAGAGACCAGATTGGTTCTCAAGTCAAAATATTTCATCTGGAAAAGTCACAACAGTCTAATAAATAGAATGAACTAAGATAATGCAAGGATGTTGGTACACTGATTATGCGTGACTCCTGAGGTGAATATGATATGCAGGGAAGAAACGTGCATAAGGATGATAATGACCAATATCTTCAGAAAGGAGAGGAAAAAGAAGCCAGGGATCCCTTATTAACAATTAAAATCCCAAAATTAGGGTTAACTGGTATAAGGGTTGGTAAATGCGAACCCTATACCTTTTGAGTGTTAAGATTTTGCCGAACTACCCACATGGCCTTGGACCCTCTGCTACACACTTACGGCCTGGAGTAATAACAGTAAGCGAAAAGAGTGCAAATATTAATCCATAAGTTAACTCCACAACATGAACTTGTGGAGAATTTGTTGTGATCAGAAAAGGAATTATGATAACTGTTAACTGGGAATTCTATACTAAATCGAAACTAAACGAAAAAGATTAAATACTAGACGGACCTGGAGATGTAAAAAAATAGTTCTCGACATAACCCATAGGAAGGAAAGACGGACGCTCTTTCGAGAGTATAATTAACAGGAGGTTATGAAAAAAGACCGGGTAATTAATGAATTAATTATTTAATTATTTAACCTTTTCATGCGAAAGATTATATAATAAATTAGATGATTTATTATATAATTATTTACCTAGTTTTTATCATCATGATGAGTGTTGACTAGCCATTCAGATTAGTACTCCTCCTCGTTATGACTGTAGTGGAGTCTAATTTGTGTCTCGCCAGAACGTGGATCCTTTATAAAGTTAAGAAGGAAAGATTAGAGATTTCTCGATATTTCAAAGCACAAAACAAATCCGAAGATTGAAACGTGAGAAAATATACATCCCAACGTCCGGAATGCCAGAACGGAGCAAGTGGACAAGCGACGGTTTCGAGAGGAGAAATTCGACTGCGTGATAGGGCGGGAGATAAGACTTTTCAGAAGATAGATAAATAATAGATAAATACTTCATGTCATACCGTAGGTTGCAATATTTCATAAGATGGAATCGTAACATAAAGTAAACTTCAGTTAACTTTATCTATTATAAACATTTATGAATAGAAAAGATGACACAAGCCCCCGTACTGTATTGGTGAAGTCTCCCCTGCGCATTTCACGTTTAAGAGACCGAAGACTTCATTACCGTTGGTGCCTCGAGTCCCAGGTTACACACTTGGCATCTAGGGCCATAAAGCCTATAAGTAAAGAGTGTGAGACTTTAACTCTTTACCGTATAAAGACAGATCTTTAATCGAATGAAACCGTACAATTAGTAACAGAGCATGTAATAATACATGCTCAATTTATTACCAAACTCTTATATTTGAAAAGGTTAGGTAATAAACTGGGCGAGTATTATTACACCCTCCTCCATCTGAAGATGGAAGAGGTGAATATACAGTAAATGATTTCATAAGCATTCTCCATAACCACAGATTCGTCCGCATCGTGCCGCATCATAACAGTTACTTGTTTCTTCTGAGGTAGAGTCCAACCTATATGCTCAAGCGCGACAGTATAAATCCTTTTCTGTTACTGCGAGACAGAAATCATGAGAAGAGACAAACTAACTTTTAATTATTAACTAACTTATTAACTAAGAAGGGTAATGTAATCAATAAAGAGGTTGGTTATCTTACACGCTCACAGGTAATTTACGGGGCTACCCTCTGGGTAATTATGGAAAATAGCTATTATACCTTAGTACGAGTATATGAAAATAAATTACACTTTCTTGTGTACCATAAAATCTAAATGCATGCTAAACTCTAACACCTAAACTGAGAAAAAGAGAATTTTCTAGAAATCAAGGACTCTAAACACATCTGCCTGCGATTTGCATGAATTAGGTGTGCAAGCACTCTAAGCAAGCGTATAAGATCAAACTAGAGACCTCCTTGCTAATCTAATAAAAAAAATAAAAAGTCAATCTTTTCAAAGTGAAATGTGTCACCATATGAATCAATAGGATATAACCATAACTTACCAAAGGGGTATTTTATCTTTACCCATAGTTAAACGGGCTGTTGCATAGACCCTCCTGGGTCTATGCTTATTCTTTCCTAAATAAGTATTTTATTCAAATCCAACAAGGGAACAAGACAATGGTCGATACTCTACCGGCCAGTCGAACGAAGGCGTTACTAACCTCATAAGCACTAAAAGGGGGTAAAGAACCAAATGATATAAATTCTGGGGCCCTTCTATGTTAATATGCATGACATAAGATTAACCTCAATAAACTTTTGGTCGCTTGCTGTTATCGGAAAAGATACAAATGTTAAGTGAAAATTCTGTACAAGTTGACAAGAAAATTCAGAGTCCAGTTATGACTGAATATTCAGTCATAACTGGACCTCTGAAAGATCTAGACATAGCAATAAGAGAGGTGTAGACTCACGCACGGCAAAGATACAAATGAGATAATATGATGATTCAAAGAATATTTTAAGTTAATTTATTAAATTATTATTTAACCCTCTTTGATAAAAAATTAGATAAAAAATTAAACGCTTACACATTTGCCTCCTTTATCAGAAGATGGAGGAGATGAATATTATGCATGGGTGGATATATTTGTTTAAAGGTGAATGAACGATCACGAAATCAATTAATCAAGATAAATAGAGTTAACCTTTAAGTGTCAGAAATAACAATTACTCCTCGGCAGTTACGTTGAAGAACGGGAGAGGCATTTCTTGTGCTATCTATTAACCACCTTCCCTTTTATCTCTATGTGTTATAGTTATATATGACGAGAGACAATGTTTGTTGTTTATCCATTAACTAACCGTCAAATTTACAAGACAAGAAGAAGTAAATTTAATATATGAGAATTATTATTTTTATTTTTATTTTTATTTTTATGAGATACAAGGGTTTTGTTTTTATAAAAAAACTTGCAACTCTTGTCTTACTACTGTAGTAACCATTTGAAGTGCTGCAGTGGACCGAGTAGGTATTTCGCCTAACAACAAGCTCGTATTGACATTAGTTAAAGCTTTTCCAACTAAAATTAACCACATAACAAAGTGCTGTGTCTTCTCATTATTATTGTGAACTACCGCAGTGCACAAATTATTCTTGCACTCCTTCGAGCAAACTTTATTTTCAAAACGTTCACAGCAAATACCGCAAGATGAAAGACATTCTGAAAAGGTGAAGCTACTCTACAAGCTTGTTTGATCACTCCTCGCATACGATTCGATTGTGTTTGTAGTTTAAGCATTTTCTTGTAAAACTGTTTTGACAAAATTCATGCTCTCGTGACTTAACAGATAACCGCATTCACGCACTGGAATTTTCTTCTGAGAAAACGAAAAAAAATTCATGAAATCTTTAAAAACGCTTTTGTACTATGATAGAACATGTCGAGCTTCTTCAATCTTTATAGAATAGGTTGTTATCGGTTTGACTAATTAGTGCTCAACGTGCAATTTCGCATCACCTCGTTTGAGTTTATACAGAACAGTTTTTAGGTAAGTTAAAGCCCAATTAACGTAGCATCTGGCACTGCCTCGGCAGAACCCTCAAATGCAGAAGTTACCGCGTACAGTGCTTTATTTTATACGAAGCAGTTGATTATACATTGTAAAGCCAACTCGGAAGTCATGTGAAGTCAAATAAGTGGAGAGAGAAATTTACTTCATCGCACTCTTAGTATATTTCTCTGGTTGACTCTACCTTTCTTAACTTCATGTTACTTGACTGGGTACAGTAGGTCAAAATGTCACATCGTCCAAATGCGAAAAGTGTATGTTAGCTTTCATTCATGTAACTACACGAAAATTTTAATTTTAATTATCTTTACAATAGATTATTATCCTATATTATCTCTTACTTGTCTTGGTGTAATGTTTTTTGCATAGCAATAAACCTGTTGAATCTGCTGTTGCCAGTCAGGGGCAGGATAAAGTAATGCAAAGTTAAGAGTGGTGGAGTAAAGTCAGAAAAACGTATTAAAGGTGTAGTCAAGTAAATCTTTGCAAATAAGTGCTCTTTGGACCATATAGACTCTTTCTCGAGATCTAGATATGCATTTGCATCTTCTATGTTTTTCCCTAGTCTAGCAGTATTCGGGAAAGCTTGCTGGAAGATTTTAGCTCCTTTATCTAATCCGGGGTTTATTAAGGATGGCAATGAAAAGAAATGAATAAAGTGTATGAACTCCTGAGAAAGAGATTCATCATGAAGATAGTACCACCAGATACAGTAAGTACCTCAAGTCTAGAACTAGCTTCACTGTAGTTTCTGAGGGTTTGACTATAGAACTTAGTTCGGTTGAAGTATAAAGTCTAGAAAATGGCAGCTGTGCTTTCATTAATACTTTGGAATTAACCAGTTTTAGGTATTTGAGTAACCATGTTCTAATCTTCACTCACTAGATTGCTGAAACTTGAGTAGGAGGATAAACCCACGAGCACAAACTTCTCAGGAAGCTAATGTGTCATCATCACTACCACTCTGTAAAATTTCACCAGCAGATCTTCAACCAAACTCTCGGAACGATCAAGCCCTTATCGTTGTTTTTATAACATGATACTATTTCGACAGAACTTTGCTGTTCGATTCCTCACAAACCGCTCGATCAAAACGGCTCAAACTTCTCAGAAAGCTAATGAGTCACCATCACTACCACTCTGTAAAATTTCATCAGCAGATCTTCAACCAAACTCTCGGAATGATCCAAGCCCTTTTCGTCAATGACACAAGGCGATATGCAGACCCTTGTGCACAAAAACAACGTTTCCCTTCAACCCAATAATCCAAATGGTCTCAAATTTCACAGGTAGGTAGCTGACTGTACCTTCTCAGACCCTGGAAGGTTTCATATCGAAATTCGACCTCAAACTCTCCATATCTCTCTCTCCATACGTTAACAAGAAGCTGGATAAACTCCTGAGAACTTTTATTCGTTTGCTATCATCGGGGAAATATATAAGTGTCAAACAAAAATTATATATTAAATAAATAAAATAATTATATATATATTAACGGTTAATCTATGCTTGGAAACGCAAGACGACCCAGATATAAACAATAAGGCATGAGTAAACTACCTCGCTTGAAAGACAGAGAATAAGCATCCACAATGAACTTCCGTACTTTCGCTCTCTTTAAGATATCAGAAATGACATAAGTGTTATATGAATATTCTAGATTAAGTTTTATAAAAGTATCAAATAGTATTTAATGTTATATGTTAGATGTTCCTGGAAACGCGAAAAAGTGATCAGAAAATCCATAAGTGGAGTACAGAAGTTTGCGCTTCAAGAAGTACAAGTGCGGGAGCCTAGTTCACAGTAACGGTACATTAATTAAATACTTTCATTTATTACCTAACCCTTTCCCGTCGGAAGGGTTAAGGTAATAAATGAATGATGCTTGCTCACCTCTTCCATCTTCAGATGGAAGAGGTGAATAAGCAAGCAATGAATGTATTACAATAAGAGAATATATATGCAGTTGCTCTGTAAAATATGGATGCAATCTAGACTTTTCTCCGGAGGGAAAGAAGAGGACAATTGCAGTTTACGGAAGGAAAATCTCGGGGGGTTACTGCCACGGACGAGGGCAGGGTGTTGTTATGAAAATAGAAGGTTATGCATATACATGCTTCATGAATTTTAGAGCACGTTCTTCTTGCATCAATACAGCATATTCTTTATAAATATTACATCTAAATTTTAGATTAACTTATAATGAAATTATCTGGAATTATAATATGTTAATAACTACAGGAGTTTTGGGGAGGTACAAATAAAACCCATAAGACAAGCCCACCCAATGTGCTTCCAAACGTATAAGTGTGGAATCTTAGTACTAAAACATGATTTGCTTGATTACCTAACCCTTCTTTCAAGAAGGAAAAGTTAAGTAATAAATTAAACCCTTGCAAACCCTTGTCTCCACTGTCATAACATGGAAGAAGTAAATATCTGATGGACGAGGGGAATAAACAAAGAATCATATTACAGAGAATGATGTGTGTTTCCAACAGTCATTCGAAAAAAGGTTGGTGTTCGAAATAACCTCTACAGAAATTGTTAGAGGCTTATTCTAACAAGAGTGAAAAGAAATACTGGTATCAACTTTCTGTTCTGAAATTCACAAACGAAAGATAAAAGAAATGGTCATATAAAGGTAGAAGATTCTCCACCATCTTGCTTATCCTCTTTAGACAGGTTTGCTAAAATTCATACCAAGATGAGAAAGAACTCATCTTGGTTTTGTGAAGAACCGAGAACGGTCATATATTACCGTGCATGCAGCGACTTCACACTTGGACAAGTTGGACCCATACCTTACGTACACGTGCGGGGTCTCCTTCGAGATACACAAAGCTCGAATGCACAGTTAGTACTATCGGCCGTGTGATAAGCACAAAACGAACTATTCTTTCAGCCTTTTACTAAAGAATACCGTGTGCGGATCACAGAAGCGGCTTGTCTGAATATTTAGAACGCTCCTCACTGGAGCACCACCAGTGTAACCCAAAATGGACATAATCTGCTCACTGCCGTCCACGAGATTAAAACCAACAGCCGACGGTATATGGTGCGCGGTGGGGTGTATAACAGTCTCTACTATGTGGCCTAGCTGCTATCCTCTCGTCCTTAGTACATCAGAGACTGTACTTCTGTATCTCCATGTTTAAGCCTTCGATGGACGGTTTTCTGGTAACCCATAGTGGATTCCACCCTATCCATGATTTCCTGTCACTCACAGCTCTTCCAACTCGAGCTCCACAAGTACTAGGGGATGAGCAGCAGTACTAGGGAGAGGTGGGAATTAGTGCGTAAACCCCATAAGCGTTGCATGTCTCATGGGAGTTTTGAGTCTTAAGTGTGAAGCTTGGCCTTTTGGCTTAGATCAAGTGTAGTATCTGTTCTTATCAGTTTAATATCTGATACATTTAATATCTGAAACGAGGGTAATCGACCCTCATGATATTAATCTTATTTCTTTCACGGGTGTGAGTCAAAACGAGTAGCTTGCTACTTCGGATTTGCCAATGTCGCCTTGGTTTAGCACTACCTCCTTGGGCGGCGCAGCCCATCCTTCCCATCCTCCCACCGGGAGACCCGATCAACATAAGCAGAATGCAGAGGAGGAACCGGAGTTGAGAATATCTTGATGACACTGGATCCACAAGGCACTATGCACAACCTGAGCTCATGCTTATGAGAAAAAGCTTTCTGATATTTGGAGAGCATCGTAAGCTTCTGTGTATGCAGTTACAGACTACTTTCAAAGGAAGTCCTGGATCTGTCACTGGATCTGCTATAGCATGTGAGGTTCGTTGCGCAGCTTGTACAGGAGAAGATGAGGATCGTACCGTATCTCAGACTTTTCTCTTATGGATTGTTCAAAATTTCAAATTCATGCGTGTCTCACCCCCACCTTTGAGCTGTCAGACCCGGGAGAAGGGTAGACAACGGGGGCCGTGATGACGGCCCTCGATTCCTAAGCATTCGTTCCCTTCCTCTGTCGTACGGGGATTCGAATGAGATGACAGTTTCATTTCTTCAAATTGATCCGATCCGAACAAGCGCCACAGCGTATGAATTGGGTATGATTGCTTGTTTCGTGTAACATGCTTTCATATTGTTGCTATAGTGTATGCCCTGCGGATACAGGTTCCGGATCTTTCAAGTCATTCCTATATTCACTTGTTGAATTCAATCTTTCCTCAAGAGCCAAACCACAGATGGTGAACGAGTATTTAAGTGATGAAAGGCTTCATATCATGCCGTGCGAAGGTCGTCTTCTGGGAGAGATTCCTGTAGAACTATCACAGGAATGCCTCTTTGCACCAAGTTGGACCTAAATAGCATGTATGCACAGTGAAATGAAAAGCTTCCGAGCCAATAAACTTGCAATCTCTGGGAAGCGCTGGTGAGTAGTCGAGCGAATATGGTCCAAATCACATTTTGAACCGATACAGTACCAATCTCAACGTCAGTGGCTTCTCGTCTTTGGTCGTATTGGATTTATCAATCTGCTTCTGATTGCAGTGTCGATCAAGAGGTTGCCAACTCTGCTTATTGCCTGCAGGATGTAGTTTACGAGATCTTCAAAAACGAACTGTTATCCAGGAGGTGGCAGCGAAGTCATCAAACTGCATTCTGACGCTGTTGCAGCCATAGCTACAGCTTTGACACGTTAAGTTCAACTCTTCAACAGCACTCTTCACAAAATCTAGTGTTAAATTCTGTAAAATAAGACCTGAACAATCAATTGACTCCCTAACCTATATTCTCGTTCTCAGATATGTGAAACGACTTCGGTGTGCTGTCTGTTTCACATCGCTGTGCTGTCTATCTCAGATGTACCCAACTCTGCATTTTAGGTGTTCAAGCTCTTCTGCTGATTGCCTAACGGAGCCGTCATTCTGAATCTCAACTTGCTGATTACTGGATCTTCTGTGGATGGTACTGAACTAGTCGACGTGGTGCTTCCGGGCTTTCAGCTTCATGGTTTCCCATGCCCTTGCATATGCTACTAGCGTAGCTGAGGAGATGATTTGAGTGTTCAGCTGCGAGTACGGCTGTAAGGAGGACGTTCAGTCTATTGAATGTCTGAAGAATGAACTGCCTCAAACATTCAGGTGCTTCTGACAAAAACCATCGGGTATAACAAAAGCCCTTTCACTTCAGGTGCTTTTTACAAAGAGCTTCGAGCTCCAAGGCTGCATGATGACGACGCTACTGAGAAGAAGTCTTAGGTCGCTCCACGAATGACAGGTCTAAGAGACAGAAGCTGGGTTTGACGAGATTCCATTCGACCTTCCTTCGAGATAAGCTTCCATCGGTCGGTATGTGTTATATCACTGGGATGAGCGCTTAGGTTGACCAAGAGTTTCCTCCTGTGGTTCCATCGCTGAGATACATGATCATTTTGTACGTAACAGACCTGCATAACTGAAACAAGTTGAGTGCACTAAAACTCCGAATTTCTTCGAGTGCCCATGCGCTATACTCGCATCGTGTTCAGATCGTAACACTACAATTTGCTTCCTTAAATACTCGTACATCAGGTTTCGAATTCCGCGGTCTGGATCCCCAGACGGAGGAAATTCTTCTTACAGACAACTCTCAGAACTCGACCTATTGCAGCCTCTTCGAGCTACTTACTTCGAACCTCATGTTTTGGTTAACCCTCCCACCGGCTCAAACACTTTCAGACCTTACAAGTCATTTGTCTACTCTGCATCGTCAACAACTCAAGCAATGGTCTGAACAACTATTTAAGAGCACAAAGATGTAGATGCTAAAAGCCCACGAAGTTAGAAGGTAATATTACCCGTCAAATGGTTCTGCCGTTTTCTCTGAGCAGAACCGTAACGATCTTCGAATTGACCTACAACTGAACAGGACAGAGGAACGAAGAGCCAAGTGACGTTACGAAAATCTCTTGTTTCCCAGTCTACGGAGCCTGCACAAAAACGGCGACGCCAATCATTGGACGACAGTTTCCAATCTACCTGTTCGACGACGACTTCAGCACTGCTGCTGCACCCCGGAAGCAAGCTATGCTCGACAGCTTTTGCAGACAGAAGTTGCAACCCAGACTCCTCATTCGGCTGTTTGGGGCAGATAGACTACTTCTCATCGAGACAGATGGACTCAGGCTTATAAAGTCTGAGACGGCTTACGATTATCGAAAAGCCGTCTCAGACTTCAGGCAGGCCTTCAAGAGGCTGAGAGCAGAAATTTGCCTGACCTTGCGATGGAGATACTATCACAACAGGTCCACCGAATTTATTGCAGAACCCCCCAACAGCAACAATATCTCCGGATTTGAGATGTGCTCACTGCAGTCAAAATTGCTAAAAACATTCAGTAGTATTCGGCAGCCCCATCCCACGACCTTCTGATAAGTGGAACTCCATCTTCTCGCCAGAACACTCGATCTTCACAAAGAGCGGCCACCGCTCCTGAATACAGAACATGCTCCTCCTTCAGAACCCGGGCAGCAAGGTCGGTGGCAGAATCATCGGCCAGAACTGGCACAACTCTCTGAGCCAAAATGGGTCCACTGTCATACTTCTCATCAACAAAGTGAACTGTGGGACCTGAGAATCTTGCACCAGACTTGATCACAGCTTCATGAATTTTCATGCCGAAATAGCCCTTTCCTCCAAAAGCTGGAAGAAGGGCAGGATGGATATTGAGAATAGATCGAGGGTACGCCTTGACGAGTTCCTCCGGTATGAGCTTCAAGTAACCCGCCAGCAACACGTAGTCCACTCCGAACTTCCTCAGAGCTTCCACCAGATCAGCCGCAGAGAGGCCATCGGGGGCATGCTTCGCCGACCGAGGAAAGGCCAGCACAGGAATGTCGTGATCTCTGGCGTATTGACATCCTTTGCAGCCAGGCTTGTCAGAAACAACCACTACAAAATCCCCGAAAATGGAATTGCTGAGAGTAGAGGCGTGAAGAGATCGAAAATTCGAGCCACCGCCTGAAAGGAACACGGCTAATTTCGATCTGATAAAGCCATCATCCGCATCTCCAGTGAACTCCCCTTTCGGCACAGCTCTCCGTCGCACATCCCCGGAGCACCTCGGAAAATCTGTCCGCGGAAAGTTTCCGCAACTGCTGTGCCTCCCTCTCACCACGGCATAAACTCGAGACTCCAGAATCCCCCGTCCGAATCCACATACGGAAGTTGATACCCAAGAAACAGCATCTCTGGAGGATTTCAACGACGTCGATTCACAACGACTTCGACAGACTATATCCTTTGCGAACCCTGAGGCCGAACATGGACGAGAACTTGCTCCGGCAATCGCTGAACGTGTGTCCAAACCAAGTCCTAAAGGAACCAACAGCTGACTGCTCAAAGCCGCTGCCATTTGGAATCCATACACGAACGTAAGCCCCTGTCTCCCTATCGCCCTCAAGAAAGAGACAGAGAGAGGCCAGAGCAGAAACGAAGGCAGAGACTCTAGAGTTAGGGTTCAGGGTTTAAGGATCTAGAAGAGCGATTTCCAGTCCACCATTTTCCTCATCACTTGGAAGGCGAGAAGAAATTTCTTGTTCGATGACCATACTCTTTTTGAGAGTACGGGTGGAAACAATGCAATGTAGCAATGAGTAATGGTAGAATCTGCGTTCGTCCTCACAGGAAATGTCAATCTCCATTAACTCATCTCACCTCCAAAGCGACAAAAACTAAGAAGAAGAGGTTTCACGAATGGCTTTGAGAGGTGAAAGTCGACACAGTACTCGTAAAGGCCGATACTGTACATAGTTAGGACACTGTCTACAACTGCGAGTGCAACTTTTTCACATGACCTGGGCTAAAGTGTGAGGATGATTACGCCACAGGAACTCACAGTCCCGACGGACGGACCTCCATGTCAATTGACAAACGACGTCAACGTCATTTCGTCGTCCGTGTCACAGTCTCCAGTTTTCGGTATATATATTTTTCAGTTGTTGCTATCCGTTAATATAGCTATACTTAGATTGTGAAAATCGAAATGAAGGTGAGCTCTTTTTGTGGTATAGCGAGAACTTACATATGGAATCATTGTGAAAAGCGGAAGGAGAGAAGAAAGATTTAGATCCGGATAAATCCCGGAATAGAGGGGGGAAATTTTGATCGTATAGAGATAACGGAGGAAGATTTAGATCCGATCAATTGTCAACGAATAGCCACGCAATTCTGTTGCAAAGCGTAGCTTTCTGGAAGCTAGAATTCTCGTTTGGATTGAAACAATTGAGTCTGGCGATCTAGGGTCATAGGTACGAAGTAGAGTTACCTCCTGCAGGGAACCACCCCACCTAATTCTGTTTGGACCGATATTTGTTATGTGGTAGAAATATGTCTCTCAAGTTTCGCGCTTTCGCTCTACCATGCTTATTGACTAACATGCATGCATATTCACCCTCTTCCAAGTTGGGAAGAGGGAGAATATACATGGTTTTTAATTTATATTTTAATTTTTTTTCTTGAAAAGATTAGGTTATAAATTAAAGCTTAGAAATTAAAAGTATTATTATTTATAGAAAGCACAATCCTTAATACAAGAAAAAGTTTCAGTCCAGAGGTGTTGCTTATGTATTTTCAGTAACTACAGTGACAACGTGCAATCAAATAAACTAGTGTGGAATTTAAATTAAATTAAATAAATTTAAATAACTTTGACTGTTTGAAAATCCACCCTCCACACGTTCTCTCAAAATCAAAACGAGCACCAGTATTTTCTGTAAGTATCGTATGTTGTTGATGTAATTTTCCATTATATACTTTTCAAGCCAATTTTCAACCAATCTTCATGATATTGTGGTATGTTTAGATGTTTGTCTTCTTCTCTTTCGCAAGAAGCACTTTGCATGCATATTGAATAACATGGTACAAAGACTCAACTTTGCTCCACCCTCACGTACATCCGCCTCGGGTTGCAACTCTTTGGGAAAAGGAAAATCGAAGAAAGTGGCAAGCCATTAATTGACTATGCTCAACTAGTTATTTGAGATATGTTCTTTCTTTTGGTAATTTCGTATTATCTTCTTGGAGCATTTGTGTACTAATGCTTCCCTTCCTAGATGTGAAAGTAACACAACCACTTTTCTATATAACACTTCCGTTAATGATTATTGTAATGCGACACTAAATTTTAACTGATAATGAATAATAAAACCAATCCAGAGATAATACATACTACTTTTCATACCTAGACATGTTAATGGACTCATATACTGGAAAAGTTTAGATGAAGAAATACGAAGGTCTCTACAACTAAAAGCAAAACCTCAATGAAGCATCTATATTAGCATAATCACACATCATCTATAAGCACAAACCTTTTGACAGACAGCGGTGGACTGTAATACCACGTCACTATATATGGCACATGCTCATGGATGAAATATAAATCCACACGAAGAGAAACATCTGTACGTAAGAGAAGGAAATAAACCCCTCTGCTCCCTCCTAAGTTGGAACCGACCTTTTCACTTGAAAACCTGTCCACGGGAGGTTTGAGGTAACGTTTGCAACTCTGCTACCGAGAAGCGATAATCGTGACACGCCTGAAATGCAAAGAGTACGGAAGGTTTTGATACGCCGCCGCTCTTCCAAATCCACCATCTTCCAAATACCAATTTGCCTTTCACCAGCCGGTTGGCAGAAAAGCTAATCTCATGATCGGAAAACAACACCGGAAAGCATTTCATCATGTTTTCCGCAGGAACTTGGATCTATCATGTTCCGTCTTGCACAAGATTACGATTTCACTGAAACATCCTGGGGAGATTGTAGACAAAATTGCGTTTGGTTTGGAATATCATAGTAAGACATTAGTGGAAAACATTAGAGTGGAAAAAACATTAATCGTGGAAAACATTAGTGTTTCACTGGAAGATCACTCAGAGATCGTGGGAGTCTTCACATCGCCTACGGTTCTTTTCCACATGTCCAGTCTGAAAGTGAAAACCATTCAACAGAACGTCAGAGAACAAAAGAATTGCTATCTCTGATCCAAAGCATGAGTGTAAGCAGATTATGTCAGGAACTTTAGATTTACCAACACGAAAAGGTATCATTCCACGAAATGTTGTCTTTGCCACATCCAGAGATATTATGATGGCCAATAATCGGCTTTTGGTTACGGGTAAACCTGAGTCATACAGGGACTCTTTTGGCGTAGGCTTCACCTTCAACACCCAGGGCCGCTAAAAAGATGCGTAGGAAGGGCCGAAGGAGCCGACCGAGTCAAGGTCCTGTAGCCAAGAGACCGACGACAGCCTTTCGGAGCCGCACGGAAAACGATATAATTCTAAGCCAGTTTATATGCCGGAGGTTTTCCGGGAAAAGATGAAGGTCAAACGCAAGCGCTTTTCCCTTGATGTGAATATGCAAGCTTTACTGTCGGACCAATCAATGTTGTACGATACGGTTGCTAACATTTGACCGCAGACAAACCTGTCGAGATCTGTGGTGGCTAGTTAGCCCAGCGCTGTTATCCAGTAAATTCGTGCCATACGATGCTTAGCCGTTTGACTGGCACAAAGGAAGGGCATTCATACCAACAACAGTTAAACTGATCAAGGAAAAGCAGTGGTAACCTGCTATGTTACATACCTTCACCAGGTAGCAGTCTGACTAGAGTCTCACGTTTGGTTCTTCTTTGTATTCTTTCCTTCACTGCCCACGCCCAGTGGGTGGTGAACAATTGATTTCCCAGGCTGGGGCATGACCAAAGTAGATCTTACAGGTGAAACAGATACTTTCTACCCCTCAGAAGGAGCTAAGCTTCAAATTAGAGACGGTACAACAACATTGCAAAATATCTCTAGCTTAATTCATTCCGTTCTGTCCTTCCGACACCTCACCTCCGGGTCTCGACGGCCTAGAAAACTGCTCAAATGTAGGTTTTCATCAGCCGGATTCATGGGCCCCTCTCTATAATTTGCCAAAAACATTACATTTTCGTCGGGAATGGGTGAAACTTGAATTTAGGACTCAGGAACTGCAACTGCGAGGACTAACGAACTGAAACTGCTAGGACAACTGCTAGGACTTCTAGAACTTGTCCAGCCTCTCAGACCAATTCTTCTGCCGTCGATAACATTCTGTAGCTTTAATCTCTCACGTAATAACGTTTGGTCTCCAGTCTTCTCTTTCTCCGTTATCTGCACAAATGGAACGACGCTAGATCAGTCCACCAATCCGAGGCTTGTATTGATCTGAATCGGGTAGATGCCTTAGAGAGCTAACACGGGCACAAAAGCCAAAGCTTGGTGGTTGCGGAAACAGAAACCTGACTTCTCAAGAGTCGATGAAAAGGAGGACGACTAAAACAAGCTTTCGGCTGCCTACAGATATTCACCGCGCCGTACAAACAAACCGTTGAACCGAAACAAAGAGGATACGTCTTGTAAACCTAGTTCTTGGACAAAGTTGACGCCACACAAACTGGTGCGTTTTGTTCAACCACTTTTTTGCACGATAACAATATCACAACGGACCGGGTTGCAACCCAACGCGAGGAATACTCCAACTTGAGCAAGCAATCCGGGAAGAGGACGTACCGCAGATGCCTTCGGTAGTGATCATTTAGGAAGAGCCTGTACTCGTCTCCGATATCGATCCCCTCGTGCTGATGCACATCAGGCACATCCTCTTCTGTCAGCTCCTTCCCTTCTTTCTCTTCTCTCATTCAGGGCAACGACTAATTCAAGCAATAGTATGATACACTCGCACATTATGGTCTCCAACAGGGGATTCTCGCCATTCCAGTCAGAACTGATGCATGTTCCGAGAGATGTTTCCCAGGGAATTAACAGAGAACGACTTATGTTTCTGTACGTTCCTTCCTCGTCGCGTCTTCATCTTGACACAACGCTGGCCAGAAACTTTAGTCACGTATTCAAGCCGTCGACTATGCATTCTCACGTCAAGGGCTGAACCCTTGAGAGACATAAGCAAATTAAACTCACCTTCTGCACTTTTCACGGCTGCCTTCGTATCAAACTTAGCATTTAGCGTCTTTATATCTTCTTCCGCTGGAGAGAGCTTGGTCTTCTTAGCAGCTGGAAGTTCAACTTTACTCTCGACTTCGTTCGATTTCGACTTCTCCTCATTCAATTGTCGCTTCTTGTCCTTCTTCTCTGAAGCCTGCCATGCGGTAATGGATCGCTGGATTACGTTGGACAACTAAACCAGTTGCAGCCAAAAGATTCCGAATCGTATTTAGTATAGACGTTATAATTTGTGCAGCAGACGAGGTGCGCCCAGAATTAGGTGAAAATTTCCTGGAGTCCTTAACTGGTTACTATTGAGTTCTTTCCTTCATAACTCTTCACCACAACCAATTTCTCTAAACCTGATGCGAATAGAACTTAATTGCAATATTCGTTCATACCTTGGAATCGGCTTCGAGTTGTCGAGTGGCGCAGATGAGAGTATACAATTCAAGTGCATCCTCTCCATCCGAGGATTCGTACCAGTCATCACTGGACTCGTCTTCTTCAGTGTCATAGAAAGTATCATCTAACATAGAATTCAGCATCACCTCTTCTAATTGGGATAGAACCTCGTCATCTTCCCTATCATCTTCACTAGAACAGGAGATAAGCTCTTCTGATCGAGGCATTTCCTGCTCCAACTATACTCGATCGTTTCTCTCAACCCACGCTCACCCTGAAGCATTTCGCGCGTCACATCCAACTGTAAACTGAGAAGACGAGAAGAAGCATTAGCACGCCACTTCCTACTCGAACGTGAAAAGAAGTTACACTGCCGTACATTCTTTCTAGTGAAGGAGTTGCAGTGCTGTACATTCTCATTCTTTCTAGAGAAGGAGTGACAGTGTTGTACATTCTTTCTAGTAGGTGTAAGTAGGTTTCGTAGGTACGTGTGGAGATTCAAATTTCAAAAACGAATGTCTTACGTAACCGGACGGGCATTACGTAGCGCGCAGCATTCTACCAGGGGTGTCAAAGTTAAGAAGAAAGATTCTTAAACGCCAGACTGGAAATCAGCAGTGAGGAAAGTAAGATTTACCGTCATCTAACTGACGGTGAACTTTGTTTTCCACTGTTTTTCCTTCATGCTTCTTTTCAAGAGATAGAATACAAAGAACCTTCCGTGCTTCTTTTTCTTCTCCGATTCATGTGTCTACGAGTCGTACGTGCATTTCAGAGTCGAACAGGTCGAAAGTGTGTGCGGGGAGGAGAGGGGAGAGAGTGTAAGTTGAGAGGGTGGAGTGTGTAAGTTAGTGCAGATTTGAGTGAGTGGGTGAGTTATTGAAGATTTGTTTACATGTTTTATTTTGTTTTTTGTTTTTGTTTTTTATCTATATTTGGTACTATATCTGGTACATTATGTGAAAAAGTAAATGAGTATTAAATTTTTTTAGGTTTTTTAGGATTACATAGTCTTTTGTTTAGAATTTTTTGAGAGATTTTTGAAGATTTTTTGCTATATATAATATATTTTTTATCCCTAGAGGATTATGGTTCTTTATTTGAGAGTATATTTTGAGATTTTTTTATTACGAGTATAGTTTGATTGGATATCATTTCTTTTTTAGCTATGAGTACTCTCTTTCTCACGAGATCCGGGACACACCATGTCTGGTATGCGATAAATTATTTATCTCCCAAAGGGTAAAGTCTCTTGTTAGAAAGATGTACAAGAGCTACGACTAGACCACATGGGATGCTTAGGTTAGCCGAGAACGCAGGTCTACACGTGCAGTTATTACGACACCGTTAGTCCTTTTTCTTGGAGTTCTTCTTGAATCATGGAGTGATTGAGAGTCCACACTAACACTATTCTGAGATTGTTGGAGACGAGTTTTTCTTGTCCTTGTTTGTTTCATCGGCTACTCCGTGCTCTCCATGACGAGGTGAGACAGACATTCCGTCTACCTCTCAACATGTTGGCACGGAACACCAAGGATGAGACGACCTGGTTATTGTTCCTCTTACTACCCCATTGGTGTCTCCGTTATACTCGAGGTGGCAGAGTGAGACATCGAGAGATGACGGTCCGTCTTCAAAGATTCCGTGCTGGTGAGTGGATGGTCTTAAAGGAGGAATCAGTACGTGTTGCACAAGATAAGAGTGAGTCTGTCTCTACACATGACATCTCATCTTTCACTCGCATATGATGCTGTAAGATGTTATGTCAGGCCGGAGAGTATAATATAGCTAGAGCATTGTATCATTTGTCAATGGCATGTCCTACTGAGGAGATGATCACTTCATTGTGTTTTCTTCATCTAATAGGATGATCACTCACTTGAGGTTCAAGACTATTAGCTTGAGGAGCCATTATGTCTCGATAGATCTTTGTTTGTCCAGGTCTTGTGTACAGCTCCACGTCTATCTTCTAGAGGTCTGTCTGGGATGATCTAAGAGCACCTACAAGATTTTTTTCAGACAGACGATCCCTCTAGTGGTTTCACGGAGTAGTAGTAGCTCAAAGACATATTTCACACTCTATAGTTCAAGTACTTGGGGCTAGACTTTTGATCATGATGAAGGATGACGGAGAGATTTGACGATAGCCATCGGCGAGATTCTCTTACGACTTATTAGTCGCACCATTGTTCTTCAGCTTCGAGATACTTTTCAAGAGCACCTTTGTCCACATCAGTTTGGATTTGCTACGCTTGGAGGTTGTGAGTATGTGTCTTTCGGCATTAAAGCTCTCTTGGACATCCATCTCGATTGGATTGTCCTACAAGTGGATGTCGAAAATATTTTTAATAGAGTTTCTTGTGCTTCTATTTTAGAGAGTTCATGGATGACGGTGGATCTCTGATCAGTCTCGTTCTTTTTTGTGATCGTTCTATAATTTTTCATCCTCTTTTTATTACTTGCACGGTCATTCGATATAGACGGTTACAGTCATCAGCTCCGCTACAAGTATTTGTCAAGTAGACCCTTAGGGTGAGCCACTCTTTGCCTTAGCTCACTATAGAGCTCTTTTAACCACCACCTTGGTTGCTCCAAGTTGTGTCTTTCCATCTCTAACGGATGACACACATATCGTAAGTCTGGCGGACCAAGTCTGTGATGTCTTTGATCACCTCGTCTCTCAATTGGCCTTAGTAAGGTTGAGAGTGAAGGTGTCAAAGTGTAGGACTTGGTCCTCATAGGCATTCTGTCAGACCTCCAACTCCTAGAGATTTCTTACACCTAGAGATGGTTTACGTATTAGAGGACTTTGTCTCCCGGTTCTTAGATGTTGCTATGGTGGAGGATGTTTTGCATACTGAGGTTAGGTTAGAAGACTCCTATGTTGTCTTTGGTATCATTTTTCTTCAATTGTACGTCGGTCGGGTTACTTACTCCGCATAGTACTTTCATCTCATATTTTCATCTCGTGCCTTAGAGAGTTTGATAAGAGGATCATCGAGGTCTTTGATGACATCTTAGGACTGAGGACCTTTGAGTATGTGACAAGACCTCTCGCACGTAGACAGACGTTATCGTCGATATAATGTGGTGGGGTGGGTTTATGGAGGATAGTTGGGCTCTTTCAGCACCTTAGCTCTGTTGTCGTTTCTCTTGCGAGATAGACTTATCCTGGAGAGCTATATGACAGAGGTGGAGGATGATTCTTACCGACTGTAGATGTGTCTTCGTGAGACAAGAGGTAGTTTGACTCTTGAGGCATGTGAGACACATCCTCGATTCGATATCTTAGCTACAGATGGATCTCACAGACTACAGTCTTCTCTAATGAGACATCACTTTTAGTATGTTCTTCATGCACTCCTAGTTGATCCTTCCATCTCAGACAATACCAGAGCTCAACTCTGCTCTTATTCTGACAAGGACGCAAACTCTTGGCTCATAGTTCGACTTTGCATTAGAGCGTTCTGATTGTGCATGGACTATCTTCTCTACAGCAATGAGATTTTGCTTAGGCTTGGTCCAGCCCGTTGCTTTGACATTGTCCACTTGTGAGTGCGATGTCTCGCTCAACACCTCGGATCGACATCTTGCTCGATGTCCTCACGATGGAGAAAGGATAGCTACTCATGATGTCATCAAGGACGTTGTGTTTGCTATAGCACGGAGAGCGATTACATGACGTGGAGAGAGCGTCGATATGTCTTACGTCTTTCAGACGAGATGGTCAATGAAAGCTGACATGTAGATGATGAAAGAGGATTATGTCTCAATGACAAATCTGAGACTCGGTGGCGGCACAAGTGATCACTAATCACTCAAGATGGACTACAAGCGTGACGACAGGAAGGTGATCAAGTATAATGGTATGTAAGAAGGAGATATATGGATCAACATCCTCAGAGTTCGACGGTTTTTGACATTGTGCTAAAGCCTACCATGAGAAGACGTCAGAAGTATCACTTTTTTTTTGCGTTATGTTTTTAGACAGAGAGTTTTCATTGTTCTACAAAGAGCTTTAGCAGGCGCGGTCCACAAGAGAGCAATTGTAGTAGGCGATGCTACTTCATGTGCACCTGCTGTATGCAAGAGTTTTGATTACCTGTGTGTGATAATTTAGAAGCGATAGACGACCTTAGAGCTACTAATAGCGAGGCTTAGCCCTGATGTTCTTCCTCCTTTCGAGGCGTTGGTGGCTTGGCCCTTCTGGTCTCTCTTTCCCTTGTTAAGCTTGATGAGGTCTTTCCATCCGCCGACTATTCATTGTATCGTGATTTTTCCTTCTTTTCTTCCGTGCTTCTTTTCAAGAGAGAAAATACAAAGAAGAGCTGAAGAAGCACCGGGACTTCATATTATTCTAACATTGACACCCCTACTGCTCCGAGCGGGAGATACTCACGTATCATCAGTACAGTAGATGGTTTGGGAGCGGGAAAAGGGTTTGCTGAAACCGTGACTAAACGAGTTTACTCTCACCCCGTAAATATGAACACGGTGTAGACCCATAAGAGGGAAATGGCAGACGAGATTGCCTGGAAGGAATCCCGTAAATCCTTAGAACCTCCAGAGGTACCCTTTCTCTGTATGGAGAAAACCCATAAAACTCCTCCCGTGAGTGGCGGTAACGCTTTACAGCAAATTCTTGACACGTCTTTTAGTGCGTCAGAGTTTTAGGGTTCAAGGTTTGTGGGAAGAGAGGACTGTTACGTTGGGAGAAGTAACTAAAACGTCGAGTCACGAGGAAAGGAGAAGATGGTGGGAGGAAGGGCGGGTGGGTCCGAACGCAAACAGTGAGTAGAGTTGGTGCATTCTTATAGATGATCATTTCTGTTTAACTCTTAACAAATTCGTGTAGAAAATTACTGGCGATTGGCCCGAGAGGAGCGAGGTGGGGACAGTGTAGAAAGTGCCCACGACCTTTGTTCGAGGTCCTTGTCGGTTCTGGTCATACAATTTGGTGAATCTCGAGCACAGGTTGCATCCATTTCGGCCCATCTCCTCGAAATTTACTAAGCAGACGATCAGTTTGCGGGCGTCAGCAGCAGCGGCTTCCAGGATACGCAATTACGCTCAGTGTTGGTTTTATTTTGCAGGACACAGGCGGAGATTGATTGACAATGGAAGTACGGTCCTCTTGTCTTTGGGTTGCTGACCACGCTAACTATGTCACCATCAATGCCAAGGCCATTGACAAAGTGGCAAACGACATGAATGGTTCTGTCCCCAGTGTTGAGTGGGATTTTGAGGGAATTCACTTCTATGACGGCGGGCCTCTCACAGCACAGTACATGCTCGTCCTTGATGCGCTGAACTTCTGCTTCTGGCCCGATAGCGAGCTCCACTACGAGCATCTGGCCAGAGGTTTGAGAGATGCTTTGGTTGCTGATGCCAAGGCATTCGACGCAGAACGACTGCAGACATACACGGGGCCTATGTTGCGGAAGCTTTTCAACTGGCCTCGAGAACTTCCTCTGGAAGAAGAACGGGCTCGTCTCCTTCGTGAAGTTGGTTTTGTATTGGCGAAATACTTTGACGGATCAGCAGCGAAACTTGTAGAAAGGGCGAATAAATCTGCCGTGGAGCTCGTGGAGCTTGTTGCCGGCCACTTTCCTGGTTTTCGGGATCATACTGTGTACAAAGGTCAACAGGTGTTCATCTATAAGAGAGCTCAGATTTTTATCGCGGATTTGTGGGGCGCCTTCAAAGGGAAAGGTCTTGGAGAATTCACAGACATTCGTTCAATTACAATGTTCGCAGACTATGTCGTCCCGGCAGTGCTGCGATCCTGGGGTATTCTGACGTACACCCCATGTCTAGCTCAGAAGGTTGACAACCATGAAACTATTGTCCCTGGTTCTGAAGAAGAAGTTGAGATTCGTGCATGTACCATTACAGCTGTGGAGCGACTCCGTGAGAATCTCTCGAAGAGATACGGAGAGGAAGTAACAAGTGTGCAGGTTGATTGGTGGCTGTGGTCATCGGGAATTCAGAATGTGGAAACGACTCCTTACCATCATGCATTAACAGTTTATTACTAACATTCATGTTTGATGATGCGGCTCTTAAATCCACCATTCTGTCAACAGTAAGAAAGATCCAGGCTTGCAGTGAGAAACTGTACGGCGAAGTGACGTGAGATTCAGTACAACTCAACCACTCGGCAGCAAATTAAGCTGATCAATCATTACCGGTAGAGTTGAGTTCTTCACACGTTTATCGGCTAACATCACTTATGCACGAAGCAATCCACTCTGCATCGGGGGTACTTTGTGCGGTTAAACTTAGGACTCCTAGCTGTTTTAGTGACCCAAACGATGAATCGGATAGCAGGGAGATCATAACCCTCCACTAAAACTAGCGTACACTTCTATTGTCTACAGGGTGAATTTTCTGGGGTAAGAGCCGTCGCTGACACTCTGGCAATGCTCCAAATTTTGCTTTGAACGTACTCCGCCCTGTTAGATCACCCTATTTCATTTCTGTGATGAAATGCTGAAGACATGACCATGGGATCACTTTTTGACCACATTGTCTTCCTCAAATTTTGTGACTCCAGGGGAGCATGTCAAGCCTCTTCGGAAGAAATTTTGGCAGTCATTTAAGGCACCTACTGTAGCGCCCACCGTAGGTTACACTAAATTGCAGATAGTCGAATAAACCCATCACTGTCCCCATTTATGTTGGTGACATGCAAGGATTATATCAACCTTCTGATGGGTCTTCCATGACAATCTACCCTGTAATTGTCGAATTCTGGTGCCTTACTTTTGGCCTGTTGATGGGACCATGGAAAATTTCCGGACAGACGCATTCACTCCCAACATCTCACCGTCAAAGTTCTTCCGTCAAAGTTCTTCAGATGGAGGATATCATATCGAAGGAGAAACTCGTACTTCTGCTAGAGCTGAGCTGAATGTGGCATATCGCGCGTAAATCCGTCCATGAGGCAAAAGAACTCGTATCATGTCTAACGTTTGACTTTTAGTCCTTTCTACGTTCGCAGAAGCTTGATGTGTCTAAGCGTCACGAACGTTGCCGGGATAGTGATAATTAATTGTCGCATGTATAGGAAGCGATATACATCAAATTTCCCCGTCGGGCATACTCCAACTTGTCCCTTTTTTAGTTCATGCATAGTGTTCTCTCCTCTTCTTAGTACTTGATCCCAATGCAATCGCAAAGACTGAAAAGAAATGGACAGGACGTTCAACGGGGCTCACAATAAATAAACATGCACCACCGGGGAAAGTGTCACCAACTTCTGGCATGGTCGCTTATAAAGTTTCAGACTCGACACATCTTACTAATATTTTCATCTGTGTAGTAGTAAGTTAGCATTCTTCAGCTGCTTTGCTTTTAGATTATTAAAACAAGCGACGTTCCTTGACCTCAAACCAGGCTCACATCAACTCACACGTCAGAACAGGTGTTGAATGTCACTGTTCTTCAGATATTCGCCAGAGCTAAAATAGTCAAGTAGGAATCTGGTAGCGAAGCCTGTATGAGTTTGAAAGTTCTAGACGGTGTGCCAGCGTTTGAGAATGGGACAGGCCGCTTCTGCCAGCATAGAGAATGTTCCACCAATTCTTGGGTTACATATTCAAATCCTGCAGATAGTCTACTCTTGATTACACGAGAAGAAACTTCCATATAAGTTGGGCGACTCTATAACCATCTACGCTGTTGTGCCCAGAAAGAGGATAAAGTCCCAGAATAAGCAGCTGCTCAGTCTAACATTATTCATCTAAGTTCGATTTCGAACTACTTGTAAAGATTATGCACTGTGTGGAAATGCTCCAAGTACATGTCCGTGCCGTGCTACCGCTAAGAACCCAAGAACGATTTGTGGCCTTCTATCAACAAATTTCTCACAGATACTTGGATAACAGTAAGAGATAAAAGACAAACCACAAACCGGAGTTTCCTCTTCCTGTAAATATGTAACAAGAATACCAAAGACTTAGGTGATGCACTCCATACACGGCGCTTCTACTCTCCGCTAAACAAAGTAAATCTCCAGTTTCGTCTCTCCCTTCCGTCCTCACTTCCTCGACTACAACAGAAATCTTGCCGCAAGAAGGCTCCAGAATCAACAGACACAGGGAAAACCTTAACCCGTTAATAACCTTCGAAGAGATAGGTAGCGCTCTGTGCATATCTAGTGATGATGCATTACCAGGCAGCCTCCTAGAAGCGTTGGACACGGTAAATTTAACAGTTGCACCTCTGAGCAAGCTCATCCAACCTGTCTATCAATCACCAAATAGAAGCATTCCATACATGACCGCGATCGAAGTCCATGGAGGCAAGTTTTGAGCAGGAACTTATCATAGACCAAGAATACGGGGGCACAGAATAGTTGAATTAGATACGAAGCGAAAAATGATGGTGCGAAGCCCAGAAGAACGAGTCCTCTACTGACAACACTGATATCACAACCTTCGACATGCGCCACCAGTTGCAAGGAATCCGGGTACACGATCAAAGTCTCCTGTGACCGGACTCAGGCGACTTTGTAGAGATGTGTCAACTAAGGAGGCGCAGACTGATGCAACTGGCCTCAATTTCTTGAGACCAACAAATCAAGCCTTGCATCGCCCAAGGAGTACCTGTCATTATCTCCTAAGGTGGAAATAATTTCTCCATCTAATCATTGTTGTGTATCGAACTTAGGGTCAGCCACCACGTAGTGATAAGCCACCACCAATACGAAAATGCATATTCCCAAGAAGTTCGAAAAAAATCCCAGGTCCTGGTCGTCAATCATCTGCATTAAAGGAGGAGGAGATCAAAACACAGTAAAGCCGATCGGCATTCGAGTTAAACCCTAACTGCTGACTATGACCAATCTCGAAAAGAAAAGCTCTCTGGTGAAGTGGCTCCGATAGGATCATAACATCGTGATACAAATTAAAGAACTGTCCCTCTTTAGGTCAATTTTACTGATACGACCCTTGATTGCTAATCGAAGTAGTTTTCCTCAACTAGCACACGGGAACACTAGGAGGACCCAAGAAATTCACGTTCCTGCAGCGGATTAGAACAAACGATACGACCCTGCTTCGCCTACAAGCACGATGAACCAGGCAGTCCCAACAGCAAGGCACATTGAAAGCCCTTCTAAAGACCTGCAAACGGATGATTGTATCTCTGAAGAAACCTCCTTGTCTACGTCTTCTTCAAGCAATCTTCCCCAACTGCCCTGGAAAGCAAAAGCATGATTTACTGTACCTTGGCGGTCTCGAAGCAGACCAGATCAAGAGTTCAGTTCGCTTCTCCACAAACTTCCGCTCCGATAATCGCTTGCAGGTGACCCCGAGAATTCAATGACACTCGACTTCGCAATCCCTGTCGAGCTTCTCTACGTTTTCTTCTATTGATACGATATACCTCAAGACGCAGTCGACCCTGTTTATGTATAACAGTGCTTCGCTCCACCTGCTAACACGCGCAATCCCCTAATCCCAGTTTGCTGCCGCCCACCGGCTCCGGCATTCGGCTCTACCGTAGTCTGCCCAAACCTTTCCTCTCCAGTCGTGCACGACTCACAACGTCCCCCGCATTCGTACTTCACTCTCAGCTGCCTGCCTTCTTTTCCTTCTCCTCGCTCTCAAGCGAAACGTAAAGAGGGAGGTTGTCCTCTACAAGTTGTTATCCAGAGTAGATTATTTCACTTATAATCCCACCAACTTGTCGGTAATAATAGGAGGTGTGAAAGTGGGAACCTTTTTCGAATATTCCTGCCCAAAGGGAAGTTATGGCTTCGGTCAAGAGTCCCGGACGTTTTCTGCAGCAACTCCGGAGCTGCCCGGGAAAAGTACAGTGGGTGTTTCTTACTTGTTTCTCTATCGTGAGTTTTTGAAAACTTTAATATTCGTTGCAATGATTCTAAGTTTTAGAGACAAAACAATTTAATGACGATTAGTACAGTTAACTCATAAAAGCGCTGTCAGCGATTCACGGCTCTCTACAAAGTTACTTTTAGATAAAGTTATTTTATGATAGATTATGATTTTTTATTTTTCTTGTTTATAAATCTTTTTGCTTAACTTTGACATCCGCTGATATGCCTATTCGATTAACTTCTGAGAACTTTTGATCGCTTACTGTTATCGTGAAAATTTATAAAAATTAATTATCAAATGAATATAAATAATCAAAATATTTCATAAATATTAATTGTTAGCACATGTCTAGAAACACGAGAAATAAAGAGTAAACCATAACGCATGAGAATACTGCCGTGCTTCTAAACGTATGTAGAACGTACATTAGAAACGTAGAACCTATTGCTATTAATTTAATGTCACTGGAGGAAGCAATGTTATTTGCCTCCTCCATAGAATGTGCATGGGTGCCAGACTGAATCAATAACGGCTAGAAAGAATTCCCTCGTCCATAGAAGTAAAATTTTCATATAGTTTGATTACACCTTTTGCATAAATTGAATACATATTTTGTTTCCCAAAGCTAGTCTTTAAACTGTACCCCAAGCTCTTGGCGGCTTTGTGTTTACTTTGGATGCATTCAACAGAAATTTACTTGACCCCACCCTTCTTAACTTTGTGTTACTTGATCGCACCCTTGACTGGCAAGCAGGTTTAGCAGGTTCACAGTTAACATTGCATTAAGACAAATAAGAGACAATATGAATTGATAATCTGTTGTAAAGACATTTTAAATTAAACTTTTCATGTAGATACATGGCTGACGCTAACATGTACTTCTCGTATTCTGATGATGTTGCATTTGATCTACTGAACCTGCTGTAACCAGTCGAGAGTGTGATCAAGTAATGCGAAAGTTAAAAGAGATTGGATCAAGTCCGATAAACGTATTAGGAGTAGGGTCAAGTAAATTATTGTGCACTCAATGCAAAATGTTGTATGATGTATAAACAATTGATCTTTAGTTATGAGGATGAGTTTTTGCAGAGATTACTTGACGTACCCCTAATACGTTTATCAGACTTGATTATATTCCTCTTAACACTAAATTACTTGACTGGAACCTTGATCCGCAACAGCAGGTTTTGTAAGTCTATTGAGATGTGAAAACACTGCACAAGATAAGTAAAAGATCTCACGAGCTCATAATCTGTTGTAAACACACTTTGAACTGAATTTTTTGTGTGGATACATGACTAGCTAATGAAATGCTCGTCTTTCATTCAGATGGTGTGACATTTTGACATACTGAAAATTATGCTAGTCATGGGTGCTATCAAGTAATGTAATGTTAAGAGGGGTGGAGTCAAGTCCGAGAAACATTAAAGGTGTGGTAAAGTAAATTTCTTGAGTTGTTTTCCAGTTTAGTTTAATATTCTGTATATGTGTATTCTTTTTGAAGTTCATGTATATAAAATTTCACCCTTTTTACATGGCCTAAATTTACGAGAAAACCCTTCTTTGCAGAAGCGTCCGATCATAATCAAACCATTATTAAATAGCAAAGAAAATATTAGTTATTTGTTCGTTTGTAGATTATGCTGAAATCTTATCATCTTTGTATATTTCATTTATAGTTTCATGTGGTCCTTGTCCAACTGTCAAGTAGTCTAAAGAAAATACTTGTTATAAATCACAACTTAACAGGTGTCAAATGTCATAAAATCTTGAACAAAATCCGAGTTGTTCAAAAGAATTACAATTTAAAAGGTCTGTGTCGTTAGAACAGAAGTCCTAATGAAACTGCAACTAACAAGTCCGTGTCACTCTTGAATCTAAGCTCAGTTTCTCATCCACTCCTGACCTTAGGTGTAAGAGAGAATCATTATGTTTTTGTTATCATCTTGATTACTTAATCACTTCCACGAATATTACTATATTTTTCCCGTTTGGCTTTTTGTTTTCTGGTTGATGAGATGTGTTGTAATCTATATTGATTGTTTATTTTCTTCATCTTCTTCGCTGATGATAGGATTTATATTAAATGACAATCACCCGTGATTATTCATTTTCTTCCATTAACATACTGATTAATTTATTCTCTAATCTTTCATACTAAAGATGATAAATGTAGTGTCGTGGATTGATCTCAAGATGAAATATGAGAAAGAGTTCCTTGCACTAATTCCTTGCACTTGCTAAGAACTTAGATCCAACTTCCATTGTTGTAGAGTTCGTTGAGAAGATAAAAATTGCTATTTGGTTTATTGGGAATGAGCAACAAGAGTCAAAAAAATTTAGAGTTTTGACTGTCATTAGTATTGAAATAGCATCAAGCATACTAACACAGCCATCTATACCTCCTCAACACTTTACACATGATGGTACAATGTTGAGGTGTGGTGATTTATGATGATGTGACATTACTAGATGTGTCATTGATGTGGTGATTTAGATGACATGACATAGAGTTGATGATGTGGCACAATCACAAACATAGTTGGATGTTGACATGACAACGTGATGTTGATGTGGCAGCAAAAAGCTGACATGACTTTAAGTCTAAGGTGGCATATTGCATGCCAACCAGTTGACAACATGAATGCCCACTATTTGACATCTTTTGAAGATGACACATTCACCTAAACGAGGTACTCAAAGGAGTATAAAAGACGAGGTTCCGATGACAAAAAGATCAGGTCTTTTATTTACATGTCGAGAGGCTATGTATTTTTAGTCGTCGATTTTGACATAATTTTTTTGCTTGGATGCGGAACGATTTGGATCAAGTTGAACCTCTTTTGTCTTTTGCAAGAAGTTAGTAGTAATCTACCTATACTCGTAAACAGATCCTCGTAAAGTTGGTCTTGTGATGAGTGAGGTGTTAGGCATTGTCAGAAAAAGTTGACAGTAATCTACTTACGCTCTTAAACAAATCCTCGCGAGATTAAGTTGTCGCAGCGTCCATTTCAGAACGGGTGTCCATTTCAGGCGGTTTTTGGTGGGTTACTTGGTGGATTCTGGTGGTTTACTCATGTTGTGCTTTACCTGACCGTCAAAGGTACGCTAAACCAATATGCATGTAAGAAAACTACCGTCAGTAAACACGGTTCGACATAGAGACCCCAATCGCCCTAGGGAGGTCCCTGAGATTAAGAGCGATACGTGAGAATATCTAGTCAGGAGTGTCGCGCCCCACGATAAAGTGGCTCCATGCTGGTGGACGAAGTTTCAAGAATCAACTGTTATTTCTACATGGCTTCAGTTGTCTCTCTCCATGTAACTGAACATTGCTTGTAGTGTTAAGCCATAGAAGAAAGTCCCGAAACAAGTACGGACACAGAGGCAAATAGATGCACCCTATTTCCGCTAATGATAGACGTTCAGACATGGTGGATTCACCTAGTTCATAGAAACTCCGTAATATGGTAAAAGTAGCACGAGATGATTTGGACACGAACGATCACATCCCATCCTCGTCACGAAGAAAATCCATGCATGCGGATAAGTTAGATAAACTCCGCAAATTATGTGTATTCAGATATATATCGAAGCCGAATCAGTGACGTCAGATCAAAAGAATTATTGTACACTGACAGTTTGAGCAGCACCTTCACAGCGCTTGCGACATGACCAACTGGCCCTGCCTGTTTCTCCTACATCGCCTTCAGCAACTCAGCCTGAAATTGCTACCAATAAGAACACGCTTCGTACTGGTTTCATCAGTGACGGTTATAACACAATGACCTCTCTGCAGAAAATGTCCCGTAAATAGAAAGATCGGTAAATGTGCTCTAAAGTAGAGAACGCTCTATATGATTTAGTCGCCTCACAAAACAGACAGGTCAAAAGGAATTCACTGGAACACTCCACGTAAGAAGACTGGGACGGGATTCAGTGCTGTGACTGCTGTCTAAGTTCCCCATCTTAAAGAGACCCATCCTACAGATCAAGAGTAAGGTTTACTTCGGCTGAGTTGATGATTTCGCGGGACAAGCCGCCACATTTAGCCCGACTTGAACAAAAGAACCGCAACTTGGCCCAGGTAGAAGTATACGAAGTGCTTGGTCTCATGTGTCACATATGATCCTGCGGCGACAACCGCTGCGTCAGTTTTCTCGGTGCAGTTATGCGTTTCGGAACGCGCTGATAAGATTACAGGTAAGTTTTCGACGGCCAAAGGTTAATGCTCCTAATCTTTCATTCGTAAACAGCATTCCTTGGACCTAGTAGTCGCACTCATGGAAGTCACTACTGCCAACCGCGTTAATTCCGCAAATCGTGGGGAACGGAATAATTCGAGAAACCTTGAGACTGAGCCGCGCCTGTACAGTCACGTGGAACACGAGGCACATCTACAGGATTGCACAGAACTAATTCTTGCCAATAACAGCCCCTACGAGTGGTCAGGGCAACTGACACTCCTTGTTCGGCCGGCCACCTGCCTTGCCTCATTTAGTTCTTTCCAGAGTGTGGTGCAGATACCTTTCATTCTACACCGTGCATAAAGAATTGAAATAAAGACAAAAAATGGGCAGGTCCTGACGCCCAGTGACATTCTCCTCATGATCACTTCCGGCAGATTTTGTGGTTGAGAAACGGAAGATCGGAAAGGACGGAAAGGGATGATGACATTCATGCAAACCCGAGCCCCCAATCAACCAAATAGTTCCAACTCCAGTCCTGCAGGAGGACCAAACAAATCTCCGAAGCTCCAAATCCATGCTGGCAAACAGACTGATCTAGTATTGAAGTCGCAAGTAAACAAATTTACCAAAATTGCGACCGACGATGCAGTGCCAAGTAGGATTGTATTTCTTGTCGAACTCTTTCTTGATGTAGGCCGCTATGTCTTTCTCCACATTGTACTTGTCCAGAGCCTTCATACAAAAGATTCATAAATGAGAAAAGCAAACATAAAAAATCCAGCAAGTACCACGGAGAGTAAGTCTCCGGGTAAGAAATGCACAACCATCCAACTGAGGTTGATACATAGTGCCCATGACGACCTTATTGTCGAAGATCAGGAGATACAACCTCACACGGACGACTCTTAGGTTCATGTGAAAAGAATTAGAGGAGGAGATCAGGGATTCTCGCTTCGCAAATCGGGAGATTGTAAGAAACAGATATTGTTGCGTTGCCTTACAAAGAAATCAACTCAAAGAGGAAGAAATCACTACCGAGTAACAAACGGAGTCTGAGCGATGTCGACTGACCTATTTCACGAAATTAAGATTATTGCAGAAGTTGACAAACTCACGCGAGGGTTGAGTGTATTTCAAATTGCACGTACGAACATCGAAAACTCTATGCAGGAAAGCAAGTTAGTAAGCTAAGAGTATAACGACTCTTAAGGCTGGTATGAGGGAAAAGAAACGGGCCTCTTCTTCGTTGTAGTGGATCTCTCATTCCAACAGTCGATACGAACAACTCAAAGACAAAAGCATCCAACAGGTTTACGACAGTAGCAAGTTGTTCCTACGAGCATACGTTGGAAGCCTAACTGCAACAGACAACTTTCGCCTCTACCTAGATCAGGCAAGCAAAAGACCTCCCCTAGCCTTTCCCGTTTATCAGTGCCCCTTTACCACTCCCTGAGGCACGAATCATACCTGAGTAGCACACTCGATGGCATCCTGCTGCATATCTTCCGTCATGTCTGCATTCTTGATGATGGCTTTTCTCTCGAGAATCCCAGACTTTTCGACTATCTTCTCCGACATCTTGCTCCGTCCACTGATGAATTGTCCTCAAAAGACCGGAGGGCGAGAGGACGATAGTTCTCAGGCGAAATTTCCGAACGCTACGGAAAGTATCGTGCCTACACGGACCGGGTGACGCTTGCAGCGGGAAGAGCAAGAAATTTTGCCGAGCTTCCTCTCATCATAGAGCCATCAGAGCTCCACAGATTGCGGAAACCGTCAGCACCAAAGCAGCACAACGCAGCGGGTCGACTCTCACAAGGCAAGCAGGCCAGCTAGCCCAGCCCGGTCTGAAACCAACTGACCGCCCTTCCTCGCCCCTCTCCGTCTCCAAACTATACCAAGATAAACCGGTGGAACAAACGTGCAGCGACCCGACAATGTTAAAACCTCGCCCCACTGACGAACGCGCTGAAACAGAAATCAGCAGAACACGTTGCTAGCACAGAGTGATACCACTCCAAGACTGGCACTAGAAGAAAACCGCAAAATCTCTCTCCGCGCGCATCCGTCGCTCAACTTGCGTGGATGACAGAACATTCGACGCTTCTTTCTGGCCAGAAAAAACCGACTTGATGGGCGAATGAATGAAGGTGTAGAAGGTTACAGTGGGGCTGGAGGAAGAACCAACAACTCGATTCATGGCTACGTAAGCTACTTAGTAGAAGCCTCGGCCGTTTGTAGAGAGAATCTGTATGCACTATATGAGCAATTTAAGTATTCACGAAAGTAAAATTATTTGATTTTCTAGAATATAGACTTGTTTATATGAAATCATGTTTGAGTTACGGGTAGGTCTGACTCGCGTTACTTATTCAAGTATAGCTCAGTATATGGTACGGGTTTGGTTCTAATTACTTCTACCAAAGTATTTCACGGTATAGACTCGTTTATTCACCTCTTTCAACTCAAGATGGAAGAGGCAGTAAGTTTAATTTATTAATAAATTAATAGATTAAATTAATATGGTTTTATTAACCAACTTCCCCACTTGTAGTTTCTGTGGCGCATGAATCCACACTTGCACTATAGGTTATGTTTGGATTCGTTACAATTTCAAGTCTGGTTATTATTTAATATTTATAAATAAATTTATTTTTCATAACAAATCAATATAGAATTTCTATATAGCATTTGCATTTTTGCAGATAACAAAAAGCAAAAGTTCCCCGAAGGCGGTTGGGGATGTTTATTTATTCACTATGAATAAAAAAAAACTTCTATAGATATATATTTCGGAAACATATATGACTTTTAACAAGATAATAGTACTTTGCTCTTCCTAGGTTGTCCCATCTTTTGTCATTTGAAGGATCTTAAATTTTTATGTCTGTCCATCTACTATTACACTATACTTGATACTGTAGTTTGCAAGTTAGATTGCATCAAAGCCGTACTTTGCCAGATTCATGACCTTAGTGTTGCAGGTTTGAATACCACATAGCGCTGCTCCAGCGCTATCAGGACCAAATATTCCCAAACAATCATTGATGAGCACACTACATTGTAATCAGTTGAACATGGATATAAAGTGTGTAGCAAGCGAGAGATGCTTAGACTTTAAGGGTGTTTGAGATTCTCAGCACTAAGCCTCATTCATTAACCATGAAATGAGACGAGAGAGAGTAAGCATGAGTCCTACCGTTGGACACACAAGTGCCTTGGATTAAATGCTTCATTGTCTTCAACTAAATCCTAATCTTATAGAATAGATTTAAACAATGGCCAAGGAGTGTAAAACAACAGCCGCACAAAAAGGTAATGTAATACTCTAAGACAACAATCTGTGACATGCTGCACACAGAGGTAAAAATGATTATCATAATCAAACCCTATATCTAATGTACCCAAACCTATCTCTCACCACTACGTTACCAGAATTTGTGGTTCAGTTTGCTGCCAAATACCTTGATAATTATCTATCTTGTGCTCTGCCCGACTCAACTACATCCTTGCCCGATCTCATACGCTTCGGCGTCTCATTAATGCTTAAGGAAAGCTTCAAAGTTGGAGATTACATCCTCTACACGGTTCACCTCATTCTTTGTATGAAATTAGTGCTATTAACACTATCTCAAAGGTAGCTGTGATTTAAAGACATCTAACTATAATTCAGGTGTAAGATTAGAGTAATCATTCGATGAGCTAGAGGTTAGGAATTGTATTAATTTCCTCAACCTGAATTGATGTCTTGGAACTCATACCACAATATGGACTGTTATTCACGTTTTCTGCTCTCATCTTACTCAAGACATCTTTACAGCATATAGGCTCTATAAAGAAATCAGAGCAATAATAAGACTGATGATAATAATGATAAGATTCCTAATAAGCAATAATAAGTTGCTAATAAGTTTGATATTAATAGATCGAAAGATCAATCATGGATAGAAACCCTGTCAGAAGAAACATAGTAGAATGAATTGATCAAGACTCTAGATCTGATGCTCAAGAAGAATAAAGGATCAAAACTTTAACCTCATAAGATAGTGAAGACCAACTAAACTTGAAGTACTGTGATTATAACACTGATTCTTTTGTTGTCGGATTAGTGTTACACCTTAGTTTTGACACCGAATTCTTGTCACTAACTATGTATAATAGAGGTTAATCAATGCTCTATGGAAATTAATGTTAGCAAGACTAAATACGGTGAATGGTGCAATTTGTAGTTCAGCGCCTAGGCAAGCTGAATGTGATTAACAAGAAGAGTGAACTTCATGTCGGGTATCCAAGCTGCTATATGAGACTTCAGGCGGCAGTACTGTCCTCACTAGCAATCATCCAGATCTCTCACTAGATTTCAACGTATCCCACAACCTCATTCGTTGACTACAAAGATGCCCTAAAGATCAATGAAGTGAAAAGGCAAATGAAGATGATCCAACAAAAAGCAACATCCACTGGTCTGATAGTGCGGAGATTGTTTGGTATTTTCACACCTGGGTAAGTGGAGCCTTTTCTATGTCTAAATGGTGAAGTTCATCTGAATTGACCACTAATAGGACTCCTTGTCTGAACAACCACTGGGGAATAAGTTGGTCCGGAAATCTGTTAGGGGATCTGAGATGATTAATATCGCGTCGCCAGGAAATGTAACCATAGTGGCATGGACTTTTAGAGCAAGTATGAAACCACTCTTCGCATGCATTCTTTCAGCCAGGAAACATATGATGTTCAAGAATTCGAGAGGCCCGGGTGTAAGCTTCTAATCTTAAAGACCTCTGGATTGACAAGCAAAAGAAGTATTCAATGTCATACGGATGACAGAAGTGATGACTTACTCGTTGACAAAGGAGGAGCTGTGGCTGCTAACTGAGTGACTCACGTAGTCGTCATGATTCTGAGAAGAACCTTCTGCAGTTTAGGTGAAAAACCCGTAGTGCAGAACTGGGTCCAATTGGAATGGATGTATGAAGAACCCTACAAAATAATGCTCATGTAACCTAGTGTGAGCGCATGTTCTGCACTGACATCTTGGTTCTTATTAAACTACAAGATTCAGTACAATTTCCAGCCTACTTTCTGGTTGAAGTGGTCCCCAGTGACCTTGCGAGTGATCTGGAGAAGAGGCTCGTGTTCCAGTCCTCACGGTGTCACGGTGTACACATGTGATGACCGGAAGAATTTGTCGTTCGAATGGGTTGATGCTCTCTACTACATCTCGCATGAAAACCACAAAACCTACCAGATAAGCTCAAAAGGATCATGACAGTTTGCTACTTTGGCTCCAAAGCTAGGTTCCGTCAGTTCCGAGCAGACTGAACATGCCAAGCACTGTACACCCTAAGGGGCAAAGTAGGTTGAGGATCAGGATAATAGACGATTCACTTTTGACATAAAAGACGACCACAATCTGGACACTCGCATGAGGTTATCATCTAAACTCACTCGGAAAATGTGGGTCCAAGTGAAGAGCAAGTGGCCAAGGAGTGCAAAGGTGCAGCTCTTGAAACCCACATCCTCAAACACACTGATGAATTCGAGAACTGCGTCAAGCAACGTGCACTCCACTTCAAACAGGAGGGAACGGTAGGCTTGCGAAACTTTACGTCACTAACGATGTAGGGGACTAGGCTAGGACAGTTGCCTCGAGGTACGAATCCGTGTCTTTATGGTTGAGACTCGGGCGATCACGAGTCTCGCATATAGAGATTGCGCCACAGCATCAAGTTGGTGCACGACTGGTTGTTCGGCAGGGGCCATTCTAGCTACGGACGTTCTGAGACTTCTGACTCCTAGCCTTGAGCAGTCCCTCGTTCAGAGTTTTACCTTGGAGCTTGATCTCTGAAATCAGAACTTGTCTATGCAGAGTAACCTCCGAAGCGGAGCTTTCAGTTAGATAGGCGGTTACTTTGCCAAAAGTACTGGAGGAGGAGGGCGCTGGCTAACACTGCATGCACCACAACTAGGCCGTTGGTCTTGGTTTCCAGTCAGAGAGAGGAATTTCCATAAGAGACACTAAATAAAGCAAGGTGGTGTCAGGGAAGGTAGCGGGATGAGAAAAGTATCAAAATCTACAAAGAGCAGATAGGTCGAGTCAGTACAGAAGTGAAAATGAGAACCTTACGAGCATGAGTTGATCTGGTATCTGGATTGGTGTGCATGTGATGTAGACAAAAGAGTGATGTGACCACGAGCCTCAACACGTGGAAAAGTGAGTTCGTAAAGAGAGCTAAACGCTAGGTACGATGTATGAAACAAAGTACTACGGAAGCGCGCAAGGACTCAGTTAACTGAATCTACCTCGTTGCTCGCATTGTGGTCCTGCAAGTTGCCTTTCCTCCAGGACTCACATCTAGAATGCACACATCCAGATAACAAACATAAGTGAATATTTTCCTGCGGCATTTGGAAGGATCTGCATCCTCACTCGAGACGAACTGACTCCTACCTCATGCTTTCGTAACTCGATGTGAGCTTTAATGACCATCCGAAAGTGGGACACACATTGGCTGCTTATCAAACTGGAGTCAAAACTGGATCTCCCAACGGTTCCCCCAGGTCTTCGGCCACTTGCTTGTATGGTCCGACCGTTACATTTCAGTGTATTCTCTCCTCCAGGAGGAAAACTGATCATCAAACGGGACAAAGGGTTCTCTCAGACCAAAACCCTTTGTTCCATTTGATGACCACTGACCATCTCGGATTGTCCACGATGAGAACAAACACACCAAACGGAACAAAGGGTTCTCTCAGACCAAAACCCTCTGTTCCATTTGATGACCACTGACCATTTCGGACTGTTCCACGATGAGAACAAACAAATCAGTTAAGGATTTGTTCCATATGGATGTGCTTTTCTTGCCACGCCGATAAGTTTCCTTGGCCCAACAAACACATCAGTAAAGGTTTTGTTCTATATGGATGTGCTTTTCTTGCCCGCACCGTTAAGTGCTGCACAGTACATCTTAACGGTGGAGCAATAAGATCACATCCATATAAAACAAAAACCTTTACTGGTGTATTTGTTCTCATCGAGGAACAATCCTCTGTGCACTCGTGATTCCGGGTAGGACCTCTTCCTGAGGCAGGTCTCTATGAACAAAAGACACTCTCGTGTTATGGTTGCACATGTTCGCGAAGCAACGATCTTCGATATTCTCATCCATAAGTATATTAGCAGGGTTGCGCCCCCTGTGTTGACGTCTCAAGAGACTCTTCCAGGCAAGTTCCATGCATATACATCCATACATCCACCTGCTAGGCGGAAATCGAATACCTTTAGCTAGCTAGACCGAAGTGCGAATTTCAGAGAGTTAGAAAGGATCCTTGGTCTTCCAAACAGGTCAAGAGAAATAAAGGGAAGTTACTGCGAAAACCAACAAAGTCCAAAGTCGAAGGTAGAACACCATGCGGCCTTTTTATTCACGTTTCTCATTAAATCTGTACATACTGCCAATGGGAGTGACACATTTGAAATGTAACGAAGGTAACATGCTCTCCAAAAAGTACGCCTGAATTTCATCCTCCTAGTCCCAGAAAGGAGAAGACATGCCTTCTCTGTGTGCTTGTGAACTAACTGTAACTTGCAACTTTACCGGTCGTCTGAAGGGACAGATATGCATATTGTAAAGTAAGCTGTCAAAGGACAAACAGAGGCCGGTGTTTCAATATCTGCACATCAACAGACATCTTAACGTGTCTACTGTTGTTTTCTTCGCAGGAAAGGAGGGAACCTACTCACGGTCCGATTTGGACCAGTATAAATCTAGTGATATACGGGTGGACTACGACAGTTAGGATGAGCGTCCACAACTGCGGCTCACGCTGCTAAAGATTCAACTTCCAAGATCGTCGACACCAAGGAGCTCCAATGCCGGAAAGGTTCTGAAGCATTTGGGCAGAAGACTACCACGTTCAGGGCCATAACACGAACCATACACTTCTATTCTCATTTCTGAACTCATCCACAACCCCAGGAACGCTCGAAGCGCCACCACCTGTGGCACATACCAGAAAACCCAGTGGCTCTGAACATATTCCCCGTCTAAAAGTTAGATCTCTTCACATAGAATACTAAGTATGATCTCTGCAACTGCAACTGATTACCACACTGAAAGTAGTTATCTGCTGAGAACTTAGGTACAAGGTACATAGCACAGTATACACTGACAACCGTAACTTCACAGTCCTGTATTTGTCCATCTAATCCAAGGCAAGGTCAATAACTATCCCTGTAGAACGGTCCGGCAATCAATCTTATTCAGTTATTAATTTATCAGCAATGCGGCAACCTCGCTTTGACTGACAGATTCTTAAGTCTTTGTACCTAAGTAACACTGACAAGAAGACACAAAGCCAAACCGGAAGCAAACGAAAATTAGAAGTAACCGCCCAATGTCCCCCGTGACATACATGAAACAAACAGAAAGACTTACCGTGTGGCACGTGAACTAAGAAGCTTGAAGGTGAGAGTGATCTCGGTGGAGATGATATTCCGTCAAACTGAGACATCAGAACTGGAACTTCTATCCTGAAATTTGCTCAAATTCCGCCATTTGTCTTTGAGATCTACGGTTGTGCGGCTTGGGTCAAACTTGCCGTATCCAAACTCCAATATATTCTTCCACTGGAACCCGAAACCTGAACTTGAGTACTTCTCAACACCCTCCTGCATGCATAATTGTTAGTCAGACAGCTCGCTCTTACACCCAGTAATCTTGGTTCCACAATGACTGTCTACTGAACATTATGACCCATGGAATAGTGGAAAAGATTACTGACCCGCAAAACTGCGACTTCAGACTTGGTCCATGGTAAGTTTTTCCGTCGAACTCCAGGTATTTTCCACCGGCCCCTGCACAAGATCGTTTGGTCAGTCCAGTTCGTTTGGTTGACTAGAACAGAACAATCGTACGCTTGACGCCGGAAAAGCTCCTACCGACTAAACCGTGGGCCGACAGTTACAACGATGACATGTGCAGAGACATTGTGAAACCGCGATCCATCACGCTACAGATGACTTTTGATAGCTTTAACCCTCTCCTCTCCACTTCTCTATTTACAGAGTTTACGGCACCCAACAGAAACCAGGGTACCAAGTAGTGGATAAAATATCGTGGACAAATAATCGCCCCGATCACCAGATATTCAGATACAAGAGCTAACTCTCCCGAACTGACAGAACTCCTAAATCGAGCAGTGTCGCTGACTAACCTAGTAAAGTAAATTGCCAATTCTCCACACCTATCTAGAAGCCAGAATAACAGTTATGTATCCAGAAATTTCGCTCACTGTCATTGGGTGACATAAACTGACAAGCGTCAATGTCGTCACACTTCTCTAACTACAGGCATGGGTCTGGTAATAACCTGTAAGGACCTTTCCTGTGAGGAGTTCGCTCACCAACAGGGGATGGATGATCACTGGTTTGGTTCTCTTTGCTACTATCAACACCATCTTGATGTCTATTGATATCTTCCTCCAGGTCACCGTCATGTCCGTCCCCTTCCTCCACTACTGGTTTTGGGATGTTGAGTTGAGGATCCTTTGCTGGAGTAGGCTCCCCACTGCTGGGTAAATTCTGCTTGCTAGCACCGCATCGAACGCTGGCTCCTTGACCTTTCTCAGGAGAGATAAGATCAGTCAAATTGGCGTGACCGTCGTTCTCCACTCTTCCTCTCGATGGCATACTTGTTGGAGAAACCTCCTCAACTGCCGGTGTTGACCGTCCTGTCTCAGGTGTTGCAACATTCGGGGTGCTTCTATCTGCATTAGAAGCTGCTACAGGTGAGGAAGGGATCAGCAGCGGTTCAGGTGCATCAACTTCTGGGGCTGTAATGAGCTTAGTCCTCGTTAAGTCTTTCCTTTCGTCAAGAACATAATTGTTCTCCTCCCGTGCGCTCGGAATAGCTCTAGGTCGCAAACTATATCTTTTACCACCGACTTGCGATGTCGGGGGGTACAAACATCCTTTAACTGTTTTCATCGCTCGTGCCTGTGAAGCTTCTGTTTCATCCTGCGCACTGGAATTCCGATCCCGTTGCAGGCGTGGAGCTTGATCTTTACTATCCTTTGACCTCGCACTTTCTTCTCGCGCTAAGAAAGCACGTGAGGAGTTTGTCATCGGATCAAGTTCATCTACGCTCTTAGAGGAAGAGTGACGCTCACCTAAATGCTTCCCTCTGGCTCGCACAAAAGCAGCCGCCTTTTGTCTTGCTATCTCTGCCTCTGCCTTTACCGTTTGCAGGACCTCCAACGTAAGCTGCTCGACACAAGATGGACATAACCAGGAAGGGTCATCAACTGCTTTTCCCATGTCGATCTCCTCAAGACAACGTTCATGAACTATGACAGAGCACCCATGACAGCTGAGCAAAACACCAGCTCTTTGGCAAAGAGCACATGCGCCATGCCCACAAGATCCATGCTTGAGAATTGTTCCTGTTGGCGCACTGGGCCTCGGAACATGTTGCTCCTGTGTGGATTGCCTGAGGAAAGCCTTGAGGCGCCTGTAGAGTGAGGTTTCATTCGGGATTTTCAGTCCACTACCGGAGGCAGAACAATCCAGCTCAATGCTCTCATCCACTGTTGGTCCAGTGGTATGATCATTTCGGACCGAAAATCCAGCTTTCACGGGAAAACCTCCATCGATATCCCTTCCTGTACCTGGGCTATCATCCAAGCAACCTCTTTTGCTTTTCCTTGCGGATTCGGGCAACTGATCAGTTGCAGATCTTTTCAACGCTACATCAAATTCAGCTAGGAAAGATGCTGGATCTACTCTCTGTTCCTCCTGCGAGACAACTGTATTCACCAGTGCAAATGACTGCTCAGTTGAATTAACAGCGACTTTGTGAATATCGGCAGCAAACTTATCCATATTGTCGACAAATTCGTTCATCTGACTAGTGAGTTCCCGAGCAACTTTGTCGACGTCTGCCATGCTCGGGGACATATCTAACATTAACTCCTCCTGCACCGAGACCTTGCCTGCACCGGTACTTTTTTCCCCGGCTAGATTACTTTGTTCTTTCACGTCATGCCTTGTAGTCTGTCCACCATCCACAAGGCTGATCGGAGATGAAGGAGAGCTCCTATTGGTCTCCGCATCAGCAGAAGTCTCCTTCATTGCCGTAGTAAGTCTTTCAATCGGCTCTCCCAGAAGAGTATTTGGCAAAGTGGGCCCCGTCTGCGAGGGGTAGGACGAATCTGCCTTATCTCGTCGCAACCTAATTTCTGGAACTTCGGGATTACTATGACAGTCTTTAGAGACATGCTTTGGGGATGGAAGTCCTTTCTCAGACAGCGGAGAAGTAGATGAAGGAATATATGAACCTTTCTGCACATCTTTGGCCAGCTGTACATAATGTCAACCGGTGTCAGGAAAACCACCCGACACTGTAACCCACCCATAGAGAGCAAGGACAGACAGTGAACGAGGTTAAGTCATACAGGCTTTTTGCTACGGCAGATTTATGTTTGACATCACAAATCCAATGCCTGACACAAGAATCAAGACTTCGTATCAACTGACCTGATCGAGAAACTTGGTCTTCAAAAGTGTCCTTTTGGATCCAATAAACTGCAACAAATCCTTCAGAAGCTCTTCCAGGGGATACTTACGAAGCACTCGTTCACACAAGTCATCCTGGTGCTCATCGACCTAAAGATTGGGGGACGCATCTCAGTCAGACTACCACGTGTCTAGAGCAGATACAGCTTTACAGATTCTACACTGTGATAATGCTCCGATGCAAAACTCCATGGGGAAGCGAGAGAAGTGACCTGCAATAAGGAACGTCCAACTAAATCAGCACCAGTGAAAGTGGTGTTACCAGAAGGACCTACATAATGTTCCTTACCAGCAAAATGGAGTTGAGCTCCTTACGACGCTCAACCTTTAAGGTTTCCCGAGAGGATTCAGGAAAAACCTCCTCCAAGGCATCCTCAAAGGCCTCCCAGTTTCTGTCTCCACTTCTACAAGGGTATCTTACAGTTGCTAGCACAACCTGCACATTGATCAATCAAAGACGATAAAGAATCGTCGTAACCTGCTCCCCAAAACCTATCAATCTGGAAATCTTCCAATATATTTTCTGCACAACAGAAGGAATATAAAACTGCTTCATACTCCTTAAGAGACGCCCGGGATCTTGGTGTACCTCAGTTTCAACCCGAAGAACCAAATCATTCTCAACTGACTCTTTCAGGCTGTGAATTCGCAGCAAGCTGGAACTCCCTTGCGCCTTCAAGATGTATTTGATCAAGGTGATTGCGCACGGATCTACTTTACGTGTGAGAACAATTTCCTCCAAATAACGCAATGCCACCTTCTGGAGTAGCTTGCTGCACCGTGGATCTTCAATGTGCGGAATATTGCTAATAAGCTCTGCATCAACATCATGCATTCCAATATTCCGCTTTTGCAATTAAGCACGGTGAACCCTCCAATTGCTAGAGAACGAATTTGTGGAAAAATACCTTGTGCAACCGTCGTTATCAAATTAACTTACAAACTGTGAACTTCAGACACTCTAATAAATAGACCTTCAGCCAATGAGATTATGCAATCTCGAACACCAGCAAGGGAGCCACTATCTCACGATGTAGGAACAAATTATAGTCAAAATGAGAACACAAGCTGAAGTTGCAGAATTCGAACCTTTCAAACACGGAGACGAAAACTCCTTCAAGTCGAGTATACTCTCCAGTATCCACTCCCAAGGAAGCATCGAAGACAACATTCCGGAAAAGGTGGATAAACATTCGTCTCGTTGCACTGTTACCAGTAATCACGCCTCCTGACACAAGGATATGAGTAAGAACATGGCTAGGGCAATGGGAACTTGGTTGTAGCCTCAGACTGCTGAAAGCGCGACTAATTTGAAACATTGGAGCCTGAGCCCTTGTGCTCACAACACACTAACGACGACCTGGCTAAAAGGCCCGATTTCGCCAGCCTCGCTCACACCATCACAGGAACTTGCCAAGTTTTGCTTGTTGTTGACTCATCGCGAGGAGTACGGCCTAAAGGGTTCGAGTCGAGCATTACGTGCGTTCAATCTCCTAGCCCATCTATCATCCAGCAGTCCGTGGGTGGATTACCTGTTCCTCAAATCAATATTATGGGACAAATCCAGCATGACCTTGGGAATCATATGTTCAATACTGATATATCTGGAATCAGCAGTAACACATATATCCTTATAATTCGGAAAATATATAAATGTTAAGCAAAAATCTTATACTAAGTTGATAAAAAATTATAATATTTTATAAATAATAATAATTAATCCAAATTAGGAAAGAGATGAAGAGACCCGTACATTAAACATAAGGCATGAGTAGACTGTTTCGCTTCTAAAGACACAAGTCAAAAACTAGTAGCTATTTATATATTAATTTATTTTAATTTTAATTTATTACTTAACTCTTCCGGAAAAAATAATTAGATGCAGAGTGCATCGTGGATAACAGTATACATCCTAAATGGTAGAGCAAAGAAATAAAAAAGACAAATAGAAATATAGTCTTAAAATTATTCCAAATAATTCACTGGACATCATGACTTTATGACTTTATAAACATATTTTATAAATAAAAAACCAAAAATCATTCTGTGAAGGAAGCAAACACATGCAGTAACGTAACTCTGAGTGAGTGCATACTCAACTCTCCTCTAACAGAGCACAGTTGATATGATAAATTTAATTTAAAGTACTAAATTTAAATATTTATTTTAAATAGTTCTAAAGTAAACATTAACACATGGACTTTGCGAAGACGAAATCTGTAAGCGCAGTGGGTTGAAACGTAAATTCTTCTATTATAAACACAAGTCTCCTTCACGAATAAAAACTACAAGTCTCCTTGATGAATAGAAACAATTTCATCTTTCTGTTACAAAAACAAATCTCCTCGACGAATAAACATAATTTCACTTTATTATATATTAATTTATGAGCTAACTTTTCTAAAACAAAAGGTTAGGTAATAAATTAATGAGCACGCAAATACTCTCCATCCTAACGTGGAGGAGGTGAATGTATGCTTGGTTACTACATAATAAGCTTCATTGCTTATCATGTCTAGATGGAAGCAATAAGATCATTAACAGCAGATCGAGAGGAATCTCTCAATGTGTGTTACGTACAACGATCGGTCAAAAATACCTCATGTGGAAATTGCGTTGGATTAACAATAAATTTTCTTTTTTTAGTATTCTCTATAACAATGAAAGAGTTTAGTAACTAACTTTTAATTATAATGCAAGAAAGTGTACAAGCGAATTGATAAGTAACAAGTTGCTGCGCTTGCAATAGGATTGCGAGACTATGCATTTGTGTTTGGAGAAGAGAAGAAATCAGAAACATGAGAAAGTATTTTATATAGAATGAAGATTGGGTCATGATCTGACCAATAAGTTTGAAGTGATGAAGCGAGATTATTATATTGTGAAAAATTTATCCATATAAGATCTAAATATGAATGATATTTAGTTGTTGACTGAGAGAATGCATGGGAGAAGTTATGATTATTCATGAAAGAGAGCAAATGTTTTGTTTGATGATTGGTGACTTCTAATATATTTATGTTAAAGTCACCTATGAGGATTGAAGGGATGTTAGTAAAGTTGTTTACTAAGGTCTGATGTAACTGGCTGAGAAATTCAGTAAGAAGCATATGAGGTGATTTATAAAGAGTCGTGATATTGATTGTGTGACGAGTGTTGACTTAAAATTTGCTGAAATAATTTTTAGAAGATTTGATCCATAAATGATAGAAGAAGATAATTTCATAGTCGATTGGTATAATAATAACAAGCCTCTACAAGTATAAGTATGAATGTATTGAAATTTATTGTTATCGATAAAATATTCAACAAAGTGTGAATCTTGATTAATGTTTTGCTTAAACATAGAACATCAGAGAGTTGTAGTTGATGATATGTTTTAATATCTTCATAATATTTTGGAAGGGATCTTGTGTTTAGATATTGAACTAATGTGTATGTAAGTTCTGACGTGTATAATTGTAGATCACAAATAGATATATTCTATTTTGAGATTATGTTTAAGCGATGCATTTCTTGTTGTACTTTCTTATAGATAATAATATGACGTTGTTGAATGGGTTCTAGTAAATATAAATTATCTGGATTTTTTATTCTAGATAACGTTGTATATGTTAATCCGTGTCGATTTATATGTTTTGGAGAGAAAACCAGTTGACGCATTGTTAAATCTTGTGACCTCTGGATAGTTCTTGCTGATGCTTGTTGAATTGGAAACTGAGTTCTTGTAATTTTGATATCTTCGTTGTATTTATTGACTAGAAATTGTTGAGAAATTTTAAATATAGACGTCTAAGATGTATGTATACAATCTGTGAACAGTGCTTGATGTTTTTGTCTAGTTAGTGTTCTATATGACTATCAATGAACATAATCCATATAATTTGATTATTTTTATGATTTGTCATTGACATAAAAGTACCATCACTTCCGTTTGCGAGGCCATGTTTAGTATTATAGTTGTAACATAATTCAGTTAACATTTTTGTTTTTTAGATGTAGAAGTTTGTGTAATCCCCCAGTATCTTTTGGATTGTCTGAAATTTTGAAATGAGTTGATACAAAAGATGGTATATGATCAACAGACTCAAATAAATATTGTTGGCCTTCACTAATAAAAAATATATAAGGATTGTGATTTTTTGTAGCATTGTTTGTATAAAATAGATTGAGGGAATGAAGATAGATTGATATTTGATTTGATAAAAGACGAATTTAGATATTCAAGATCCATTGATGTTTGTGTGTTGATACGAATGCGATTTAAAATATCTATAAATTTAGGATTATTTTGTCGCATAGGTTGAGATAATTCATAGTATTTGAAATAAAAAGACCAAATATTAATAGAAATATGTGAAGAGCTTGCAGCAGATGGTTGAAAGATCCATGTATCTTTTATAGGTTGTGCTTGGTAAAAATCTCATGAAATGATTACGTCAAGGTCACCAAATGAGAGAGCAAAGTTTTGTGTTATTTGTTGTAATCGTTGATTTATATAAGAGAACATTTTAGCTCCAACGAGAGAAATTTCATCAATGATTACTAATTTTAAGTTTTTATAAAACTTAATATAACAATCAAGAGAGTCGGGATGTAATTTAGAAACTAGAATGTCATATGACTCTTTAGGTATGGACAAACCATTATGGATAGTCATTCCTTGAATGTTGTAAGCACCTTTGCCTGTGTATGCAAGCTTCAATATCTTGATTGCTTCAGGGTCGTTGAATTTGATTTATCATCTTCGTATATCCAAGAGAGACCTTGGATAATTTTTAAGAGTGTAAATGTTTTTCCTGTACCTGATTCTCCTCCAAGAAATAAAACAAAGGTTGTTCATGAAAATGTCTTTTTGTTGTTTATTGAGTTGTCTTAGTTCAACATATAGAGTGTGGAAAGGAAGAAATATATCTTTACAAGGAAATTTGTTTGAAATATCTGCACATGTTGTTTTTTGTTTATGGGAAACACTGGTTGTGCTTAGATCAATATTATCGTAAGTAATATGATCATTGATGCTTTCATGTTCCTGTTGGTTCATAAGAAGTGCATTTTCATGTTCTAGTTCGATCACTAGATCTGGAAAATTGTCCCATTCTTTATTCACTTCCTTTGTTTTATATTGAAAAATATAAGAAGTGGTTAACAAAGAAATGCATAATTTATGTTTAATGTATACGTCGTGTCATGATTCATAGTCATTTTTCACTGATTTTTCATCACCAATGAATGGTACATATAATAATACTTGCTCTCTAAAATATTCTTCAGGATCTTTGAATTGGTTGAAGCATATCCAGCGAATAATTTGATGGATTGCTTGTGTCAATAAATTAGAAACTACGAGAAGCATGATAAAATGATAGGCTTAAAATAGTATAAACGACTAATTGAGTTGAGACTTGTCTAGAATTCAAAAAAACATTACCTAATTTTTTAATTTTTGCACTAGCATCAATATTTTCTTCAATGCATCTATCATTGATTTTCTTCATCTCTTCAATTATGGTATTATCTATTTTTGTCAAGTAAGATGTACAATATTGTGCAGCAGCATGTGGATCAAGAACATATTGGCAATCAGTATTTTCTTGTCAAAGATGAGCACCTCCTTTTGAGAAAGGATTAATATAGATATCACGAGGTTCATGTTTTAGATACACAGAAGGTTTGCGTGTATTATATCTTAAACCTTGAAGGTAGGTTTCATGGTCGAGGTCCAAAATTTGGAGGAATTCATCGTAGTTCATATCTATATTATTTTTTAAAAAGGAAAGCTTATTGTATATTTGTGTATTGATATTTTGTATGTGTTTCAAAGTTTTTGTATCAAATTCAGTTATATGTATGGGGTACAATATCACTGTTGTTGCCATAGGTGGCCAAGGAAATCGAAATCTACATACCATGGATTTATATTTCTTCTTACATGTCAAGGTATAACGATGTGTTTGAGTTTTGATCATATCTTCCGATAGTAGACGATGATCCGTAGAAATAAAAGTATCGACAAATTTTGTTATATCATTATCAGGGTCGATCTTAAATACATGTGCATCTTTGATCCGTAGTAATCCATGATCATGAGGACTTCCTCTGCTTTGAAATTCTGTGATGAAAAATAAATCATTAATATGATCGAATATATCATGATTTTATTTTATTAATTTTCTGAAACATTAGATACGATGATTATAATATCGAGCACATGTTACATGATCTTGTCGAATCAGTTGTTGTTTCTGAGATGAATTTAATTCTTCTAGATTTTTAGGAAGAGGAATAAGATCATCTTTCTTGTTTAGATGATAAAGAGTTTGCAAAAGTGATCTCCAATTTTTCTCATTCGAAGTAAGGGTGATGAAAAAAGTAGGTTTTCCTAATTGTCTAATCATCGCAAAAAGATTTCTTCTCAAAATTTGATAATAATCTGGCGTGAACCTTAGTTGAGATAAGAACGGAAAAGCTTGATCAGAGATAAGTAATTGTTCTTTGAATGCATTATTTTTCAATTGTTAGATGATCAAAGGACGAACTTGTAATTAATTCTTTCGAATTCGTATCCAAAAGAGACTCAAGATTTTCTCTATGCAAATTTTGGACATTTTGAAAAATATATTGAGTAGATGTCGAGCAAATCGATGTCTAGAATTCAGTAGTTCCCAAGCAGCAACAATTTGATATGAAAGATTTGTTTTTTTTCTACCGTGACCATAAAATAAACTAGGAAAGTTAGTTTCTTCACAATATTCATCTTTGAATAAACTTAAAGGGTTGTAACCTTCACTAGGAGCTAGAGTGAGCTTATATTTATGATATGCATAAATAGTTTCAGAATCAAGGAAGTTAACGATATATGTGTCCGTGTGTGCAGTTATGTTATTTCTAATAAAATCTACATTTGTATTTGTTGTATGTTCATCTATTGTTCTACTGATATGTGATCATATTCATTCTGAGATGTTTCACTCAAAAAATCATTATGTTGTACTGAGTCGATAATGTTTGCAAGCGAGTGTAAATGTTCAGCATCATTTAAAGTTTCAAATCATTTATCATTAATGGTACCCTTATGAAGTTTATATAGAGGAGCATGAATAAGATATTTTAAAGCTTGGATTGTTGTATTTGATCTTACATAACTGGTCTTGTATATAGATCTCAAACTCATCTTACGTTTTATCTGAATAATGATACTTACTTCATCGTGTGTCATATGAGACAAATGGGATTGTACTTCATTAGTATCTAAAGGAACGTTTATGATGCTACCAAGCATATGTCATTGTTCAAAACCACTATAAACATGAATATCTCCGAAGATAACCCATGGTGCAATCAATCGCTCAATCGCTCATTTAAACATTCTATATAAGGGATCCTTGTATTTTCATAAGATTGACGTAAAATGAAGAATAGTGATAAAGTATGACGATCTATATGTCGAACACTAGATGTTTCACTCAAATCATTATATGGTATATCATTGATTTTACAGTGGTCTACTATTTTATTAAATCTTGTTGTTTTTAATAGACTCATATTTTTCTGGAAATCATATCTGTGACATGTTGCACATATCACATTAGGAGTATCAGTTATAGATTTCTTATAGTGATCAATTTGTTTTTGAAAATATGTTATTTTTTTATTTTGTACGTGAGTTGACGTCGTGTGATGTATTGTTTGCGTTTCTGAACAACGTGTTTCACTTGCATTTGAATTTGAGTGATTGAGATTAGAAGATGTCCGTGATGAACGAGTCTGATGAGCAACTGATGATCTCTTGTGATCAATTATATATTGCTTGAAATGTTTTTCATTGATAGAGTAATAATAATAATTTTTTATAATTTTTTTGACAAGTGCAGAAACTGATAAATTTGGATTTTCTTTGTGTATACATAAGAATTCAGATTTTAAAATATCATATAGTTTTGTATCATTTGTTGTTTTCTGCGGTGTTCGTTTGATGATTATCATTTTGTATATCTTTTGTTGAATTTGCTGGACTGACTTTAGATAATGAGGATATCGAAGTAAATACTTACGTACTAGGTGAACGATGGTTTCATTTGTTTCTTCAGAGTGCAATTTTTGTATCTCTTGCATAATGAAATTCTAATCATTAATATTTAGTGATTGAGGTTTTGGTACTAGAGGTTCATAATGTCCTACATGATTGAGACGGTCATTATATAAGAGGTGGAATGTATGATCTGATGTTACAAGTCTGTTGTCAAATTCAATTATTATGATTTTGGAAGTATGACTGAAGATACAAATTTTTATTTGTAAAACCCTAGATAAGGCTAGCAAGCATAAAGAATCTCCCCATACACCACCATTCAAAGCCAAAATACCAGTTTTCTCTATGTATTCTTCTATTGATCGAACATTATAAGATCATGCCAAATCATCTTTTAAGAAGTAGGATAATGTTAGATCATCATTGGTCTCCATGGCGTTGGTGTAGATCTTCATAACTTCATTTCTAGCATATTTATGAAGATCAGCAGTAGTGTATTTATTTTCTAATAGATATGTGACTGAATCAAACATGCAATCGCCTAGAGTGTAGGTGTAGTTCTCGCAAGTTTCAAAGTTGTCTATAGTTATTGACATTATGGTCAAAATCAAATGTTAAGAATATAATGATTGTAAAAGACTTACGCTTGTGATAATTTAGACATAAAATGAAGAATAATAAGTTAAAATAGAAAAATGATCGAAAGTGACGAGAGAGTTCAGGAATTGAGTTCTACGGCGAAAATAACAGCCATGGTTGATTCGTGTATTAAAGTATTTCGTGTATTCCATGCACACGTTCTTATCTCTCAATATCACAGACATAGGCCAGCATGCCTTTCTGAGCATAAGCACGAGTGAACTTGTCTATAATCAAAGCAATCGGCGTGGAATCCTGCTAAAGATTGCAGTACATTTCAAGATAGACGTATAGGAAGAGGCTACGTATGTCTACTCAGATAGTTTCCAAGAGGAGATGGTCAAAGCAGTGTTGCTGCTGGAGGAGTCGTTTCATTTTTGGAAAATTCTTTCTTCATATTTCTAGTTGCGCGCCAGAGGAATGTCTTTTAGCTTTCTCACTAGTATTTAAGCAGTAGTGATCTATAGGTGAGCTTTAGGAGTAAAACTCTACATTGCACTAGTACGTTCTTTTCTTTCGCCTCGTTTCTGTTGTTTTGAGGTTTGCAATTGCATCATCAACTGCTGCATCCGATTGTTTTGAGATTTGTTGCTTTGAGATTTGAGGAATGGAGGCATGTCCTTGAAGATCATTTACACTGATGAAGTATGAAATAATAGACTCTGATTCAATGGACGCTTGTAGACCGATTAACAATTTCAGGTTTGTAGACTCTAGCAAACTTCGAGTTCTGTACTTAGGAACTGAAACTGGACCGTTGACGCTCGGTGAACATGATATGTTCTTCCATCATCTGTTCCTCCGAATGGGTCGATCTGCAGTCACGCAAAGATACGTAGCTTTGGGTGGCCTAGCCATCTGTACACGAGTCATGTGATCATGATTCACCGCATTGGAATTATCTCTAAACTGCATCATACCGGATACACTATGAGCTACATGCACCGTTGTCGTGTCGTGGACCGGCTCCTATCTGAAATTCAGACTTTGATGCTTGTCGCTCCAAAGACACTCATGAGAAAGACAAGCTAGGCCCTAGCTTACGGGCTTTTGGCATCATTTCGGATCTCCATTTTCATCGCATAGATGGGTAGAGCTCCTTGTCAGCTTTCCATAGACACTTCATCTACTTCGTTTGGACGCCTAGTGGAAAAGTTACAAGACTCGAAAGATGGAGAAAACAAGCTAGGCCCTAGCTTATAGGTTTTTGGCACAACTTCGGATCTTCGCTTTTATCACATCAGTGGACAGAGCTCCTTGTCAGCTTTCCATAGGCACTTCATCTACTTCGTTTGGACGCCTAGTGGAAAAGTTACAAGACTCGAAAGATGGAGAAAACAAGCTAGGCCCCAGCTTACAAGTTTTTGGCGCAACTTCGGATCTTCACTTTCATCACATAGATGGGTAGAGCTCATTGTCAGCTTTCCATGGGCATCTTGTTTACTTCGTTTGGACACCTAGTGAAGAAGTTATGCGACTCGAAAGAAAGTAAAATCAAGCTAGGCTCTAGTTTACTTGCTGACTGCGTATTTGAGGCTTCAGGCGCTATATCAAAGACGCAAGGGGCCTGCTTCATTATTATTGAGAGAACTTTGTACGTATAGAGACTGACGCAAGGGGGCTGCTTAAAGGGTTTGCTTGCTCAATTCTCCAAAGCGAGAGAAATTGAGACGCAGGAAGCAGATTTGGGATTTTCAGTTATATGTGAAAGAGAGTTGGACCGTTCGGACCGTTCTGGAGTCCAAACTTGCTGTCCTTGGATCCATCGAGATTAGAACAACGAGTTCTTCAGGAAATTGAAGATGATACGAAGTTTCATCGGGCGGTTTGGGAGTTTTGAGTGAAATTGGCTCGCAGGGAAGCGCTTACATCAGATTTTTGTTCGTCTGTGACCTGAGATTGGATTGTTCTTCGCGATCGGTGAGCCAAGCTCTTCATTCTTGGTGCCTACGCGATCAGGGAGTCTTCATGTACGCATAGGAGAAGACTGTACGCGAGTTGGATTGTTGGTTTGGGTGTGGTGAGCAAGTTTGAGCCGTAGGGCAACTTGCGACCAAATTTCTTGCGTTTTGCAAAGGGAACTCCAAACGGCTTGTTTGGAGTCTTGTTGGGTTTAGGGTAGCTAGATCTATCTGCCAGAGAAGACGGATATCAGTTTAGACGATCCGTTTGTGCGGTGTATGCGGTTTTAAGCCGCAAGGAAGAGTTTTTGAAGGTTCGATCACCTGCGACCAAATATCGGCGATATCTCGGCTGTTGGAAGTCGGATCTGAAGGTTTCTTAAGTTAACGGAGTCAGCAGAGGAGACCTTATCGACATCTGAAGTCCGTTCGGCGAAAGGAGGAAGTTCACATATAGGTCTTTTTCGGTTTCTTTGCTACGGGTTTTGCTCTTTTGAGTTCGTTAGAGTTCTGGCTGGCTATATACAGCTTGTGGCAGCTAGCTTTAGCTAAGAACTTGTACATGGATGTGGTTTGGACTTGGGTTTGGATCGTGTGATACTGATGTGGCTCTGCTTGTTAGCAAAGAGAAGTTTCTCTTGCTTTGAGCTACGCTTCGGTGTTTTTGGGTCAGGATTGAGAATCAGAGGTTGTTTTTAAGGACTTTGAAGCAGCTTACAGACAGCTCTTGTCTGTTTTTCAGTTTTGTGCTCTTAGGAGAAAGAACCGGCAGTGTACATACATTTGGAGTGTATATATCGCAGCGTTCGTTTTCGTGGTTGTTTTTCTCTGTCTTGTCTCTGTTTCAGCACACAACATCTCCACAGCCAGGAACCTCGCGTTTTCCTAGACATCCTTCACGCAATATCCGACACGATATCGGTGGTGAACTCGACGTGAATGTCTGGGGTGGAGATTTCTTCTGTGTGTGAACTTTGAAGAAGAGATTGGCAGTCATGAGTGGGAATGGGAAAGGTGATGGAGATGGAGCTAGTGGTTCAGGTGGGTTGTCGAAGGTGCAGTTGGATCCGACGACTGCATCGATGTTCCAAGCTTTCACTATGTTCTTACGGCAGCAACAGTCTGATGAGCGGAAGGAAGCTTTAGCAACAAAGGCGCTACAAGCGGTGGTCGGTAGGATTGACCAGTTTGATGAGAGAGATGTCTCGAGATATCTGAGACATTATGTGAAGGAGATGGAGCTGAACCGGATCTCAAAAGATGATTGAGACGTTTGAGTTAGCAACAGCTCCAAAGATTAAGGATCATGTTAAAATGCTAACGAAGCATTCTAACAAGGATTGGGAGACGTTTGCTCGTGCCTTGATGGATGAGTACTTCTTGGAGGACTCTGATCGAGTCACCAAGAAGTCATTCTTGAAGTGGGTTGAGTAACCAAGGAAGGGTCTACAAGCTACTGAGTTACTCAAGGAGTTTGAGAAGCAGTTTTCACGGCTAACTAGGATGGAGAAGTTGACTCTGCAGTCCAACAAGACATAATTATTTCTTCGGGCTGCAGATGAGAAGTTGCGGGAGAAGCTAGAGGTACTTCTGGAAGACCGGGAGGAGGACGATGGATTGACCAGCAGAGGAAGCTGTTGGTCTGCTTACCAAGAGAGAGCGAAGACGAGAGAAGGTTCCTGTTAGGAGACTGGCGCCAACACCTACAACTGTAACATCTGTTCCTATAGTCCGACTAGTGGTTCCTGTTGCTAGACAGGTAGTACCAGTTGCTCCAGCTGTTCCAGTTGTTCAGGCACCTATGGTATCTCCGAAGAAGGATGATTCAAACTTTGAGGAGATTTTGCGTGGAATGCGAGATTTGCAGATTAAGCTCACAAGATTGGAAGAGAAGAGGTCTACAAGCGGAGCAAGACCGGTTGAGAAGCAAGGCTGGATCCAGCGGTGTATCTGGTGCGATGGTATTGATCATCCGCGCAGAGATTGCAAGGAGTTCACTGATATTCTGCAACAAGGAGTGATCTTATGGAAAGATGGGAAGGTAGCGTTGAGGGATACTGGTGCACTTCTTCAGACTAACTTTGGTAGAGGAGGGATGAAGAAGTCGGTTGAGGACCACCTATCAACGCAAGCAGTTGCAATCGTGGAAGCTGAAACTTATGGCACAAGGGTTGAGGATCAAACTGAGAGAGATTTTAACGGGCAAGTTGAGCCAAGTGGATTGTGGTCATCTGCCATCTCCATGAAACAGAAAGGGAAGATGGCACGTGAGACGTTGCTGAGGACAGCTGCTACGATCCGGAAGGATACTGGATGAGAAGATCCGATAGAAGCTCTATCGATGCATGCTTACATCGCCAAGAACCAACACGAAGCGTTGTTGGAAGAGAAGAGAAGGTGAGATTCAGAGGATTCAAGGGAAGGGACTTCTTCAAAGAGACAGACTCGAGGAAAGAAGGTTCGTCAAGAGCTTCAAGATGCAGGAGCTCAAGATCTACCGATGGATGATGCTCCTTCTCCATCGAAAGTGAGAGCAAAGGAGTTTCAAAAGGAGAAGAGTAAGCCGGCTGCATACAAACTACAGTCGGACATCGAGGCTCCAACAGACTTGAAGGGAGTCTTGGAAGATCGCATTCTGAATGCGAAGGTGGAGTTTACCTTGAGGGAAGTGTTGGGCATTGCTAAGCGTGAGTTTCATGATGTCATCATCGATGTCATCAAACGGAAGTGACAGATTATGGGTGAGACTGGTTTATCGCATGTCTTGGATACTAGGATGTCTGTGGATGAAGAGAGAGAGCTTGCAAAGTGCAGTGTTTATTCTCCAGAGGAAGAAAGAGATCGAAGACGCATGGTACATTTTGAGGATGAAGAGGAGGATGGGAAGCAGAGCTCAAGTCATTACAGTCATAGTCACTGGGCTCGAGCTACAACAGAGACGTTGGTGAGAATCAGAGACTTGGATGAGCCGGTGGTTGCTCTGATCGATCATGGATCAGAAATCAACATCATGTCGAAGGAGCTGTACAAGAGAAAGAAGTGGCCGATCGACACAGAGCATGGGTGGGTCATCAGAGCAACCAACAACACAAGAGGAGACTTGTACGGAGCTTGTCTAGACATCAGAGTGCGCGTAGGTGATGTTGCTATCGACCAAAACTTCTTTGTTCAGGAAGCAACATCATACCCGTTCATTCTTGGTCAACCTTTCATCATAGCGACTCGGATGGAAACAAAGGTACTAGACGACGGATCTGCTTATGCTAAGATCCGAAGTCAAGATGGGAAGAGAGCGGTACAGTTCTTGACTGTACCGTCCAATCACGAGTGCAACCGAGATCGTTTGAGGGAGAAATCACTTCCAAGGGTGAGTGAAGAGTTCAAGGGTTTTCGTTGAGTATCACTATAGAGCGAGATTGTGGTGGTGCGCAGGAGAAGGTACTCTCGCTTGATGGAGATAGTGCCTTTGTATAGGGTTTGTTGGGTTTTCAGAGTGTGGGATTGCTATCTACAAGAAGGTAGAAGAGCTGAGAAGAAAAGAACAAAAACATTTGCGTGATGTTGAGTTGATGTTGAAAGAGCTAGATGAGCTAGAAGGGGATGAATGGATTTCTGGTGTCTATGAAGAGGATGGGTTGGAGGATCCTTTGCGAGTGATCATGTCTATTGGGTGAGAGGATATGGATAAGGTTGTGCAGATTCATTCAAGGGAGGTCTATTCGGTGATCGAATCATTCCGTGTACCGGAGGTTCGAGTTGAGACAAGAGACAAGACAGTGGATAAGAAGATAAAGCCAGTTGCTGGTCCTTTGCCGGAAGACACTAACCAACAGATGGATCGAGCTTCAAGGGAGAAGAGTTTGAGAGATCCTGCAATGATAAGACACAAGTTCACGAAGAAGACCCTTGAAGAGCTGAAGATTGGATCTGATGGGTCTCTTCTACCAGAAGAGAGGATGTGCTTCAAGGAGATGTTTTCACGACATGAGAAAGCATTTGCCTTTGAGCCACATGAGATTGGGTGTGTAGACCCGTACGTTGTAACCCCGATGGTTATCTTCACGGTACTGCATGTGCCATGGAACCTGAGACCAATTCCAGTACCGCAGGCTCACTTGCCCAAACTAGTGGAGTTGTTGAAGGAGAAGATGCGGATGAAGATCTTGGAGCCGTCGTTTGCACCGAATTCGAGCAGATGGTTTACAATGCCTAAGAAGAATGGATCGCTGCGGTTCATCCAAGACATGCAACCGGTGAACGCAGTAACAATCAAAAATGCTGAGGTGGGACCAATTGTGGATGAGTTTGCTGAAGCGTTTGCAGGAAGAGCAATTTACTCAATGAGAGATCTTTACTCAAGGTATGATCAGTTTCAACTAGCGGAGGAGAGCAGAAGCTTCACGACAATGAGAACACCTTTGGGGTTGGTTAGGATGTGTATCTTACCACAGGGAGCTACCAACTCGGTAGCACACATGATAACGGGATGAATCGAGTTCTAAGAGACTTCATCCCTGAAAAGACGATGCCGTTCCTGGATGACATTTCCATCAAAGGACGTGTGGAAGATGAGAAGGATGGAGCATTAGATCAGAGGGGGTGTTGGTGATACGTCACTGATCACATCGGAGACTGTGAGAAGATCTTATCTCGACTTGAGGAAGTTCATCTTACGCTGTCAGGTGCGAAGTCTACATTTGGGGTTAGAGAGGTTTTGATCGTTGGTCATTTGTGTGGATCGTTTGGTCGGAAGCCAGATCCGAACAAGATGGATGCGATTGGAAGGATGAAGGAGATTTGCAACTCGCTGACAGAAGTAAGAAGATTTTTGGGTGTTTGTGTATTCTATCACATTTGGATTCCTCATTATGCGCATGTGGCGGATCAGTTGTATGGATTGTTGCATAAGGGTCATAAGTTCAGATGGGAGGAAGAGCATACTGATGCATTAAGGAAGCTGAAGTCTTTACTATCATCTCCTCTAGTTCTGGGAAGGATTGATTACAAGGGTGCTAGGCCTGTGGTTCTTACTGTGGATACAAGTCCGGTTGCAATTGGATGGGCAGTCGGACAGGATGATGAGGATGAAGACAAGTTTGCGGTTAGGTTCGGAGCGAAGGTGTTAAGTGCTCGACAACGTGCTTACCCGTAAGTGAAGAGAGAACTGTGGGATATTGTTTCAGCTATGAAAACTGAGAAAGAGTATTTGATTGGAGCAGTAGTGGTGGTTGAAACTGATTGCTTGCCGTTGTTAGGGATGATCATGAATTGTTCAACTCCTAATATTGCGATGTTACGATTGATCGCATATATCAAGTTGTTGAACCCGGAGTTTAGACATATCGCAGGGAAGGATAATCTGATGGCGGATATGTTATCTCGGGCTCGATATGATGGGAGGATGAGATGGTAAAAGACATTGACGACGTGGGTACAGAGTTCTATTCGATCGCACAGACAGGAAGGGAAGATGAGTTGTTTGTTGAAGGGTTGTATGATGATGATTTGCTTGATATCGGGAGGTATCTTAGTACGATGGTTAAGCAGACAGGTTGGACGGATGAGAGATTTCGAAGCGTTCGAAGGAAGGCTTACAACTTCATGTTGCAGGATGGGTTTCTTTAGAAGCGACCGAAGCAGAAAGGTGAGGTATTGCTACGAGTGATTTGCAACAAGGAAGATCGACAGAAGTTGCTCAAGGCGTTCCATGAGAGTCTTTGGGCTGGACATCGAGGGATTTGGGCCACTTTTACCAAGATGAAAGAGCGGTATTGGTGGAAAAACATGTACAGGGATGTTGTATCTTTTGTGGAGTCTTGTTTGACATGTCAGATGTATTCGAACATCCGACATCGTGACGGATTACACCCGACTTATCCGTTGGCAATCCACTTCAAGTGGGTGGTAGACTTGGTGATTATGCCGGTTGGATTGTGACAAATGAGATACTTGGTACTTGCTAGAGAAGATCTTTCAAATCAGGTCGAGGGTAGGGCGCTTCGGACGAAGACAACTGAAGGGGTATGTAGATTTCTCTTGGAAGAGGTTGTTTGTCGATATGGATGTGTGGGAAAGATCACTGTAGATCGAGGAGAGTTAGATGCACATGAGGCTCGTGAATTCTTTGCAAGGTGTGGGGTGAGGTTGTCACTGACAACTACTTACAACCCTGAAGGGAATGCCAATTTTGAAGTCGGTCATCCGTCCATTGTGAAGGCTTTGGTGAAGGCCTACAACGGAAGGGTGCGCGAGTGACCTCGACTCTTACCATTTGCGTTATGGACAGATCGAACGACGCACAGCTCAGTGATAAGTTACATGCCGGTGGAACTCATCACAAGTCAAAAACCTATCATGCCGATTGAAGAACACGTTCTGACATGGAGTGTGTTACCTTGGGAGGATAATTTGACTAGAGAAGAGCTTCTTGCTATTCGAATTAGACAGTTAGAGAGAAGACCAGACGATATCCAAACTGCTTTGGATAGGTTGCGAGAAGCACGGTTGAAGAACAAGGTTAGATCTGATCAGCGACATCGTTTGAGACCTAGAGAAATCAAGGAAGGTGATTGGGTGTTAGTCTATGACAACAGTCTAGACAACCAGCATAGTGCACTCCGGAAGTTTTCCAGAAGATGGTTTGGTCCGTATGTGGTGAAGAAGGTTCATGACAACGCAACTTACGTCTTGCAAGAGTTGGATGGAACGAGCTTGAAGGTACCAGTGGCAGGTAAACGTGTCAAGATTTTCAAAAAGAGAGATGAGGAGGTCGATCTAACAGATATCTTGGCGGAGTTTCAGTTTGAAGACGAGGATTATGCAGAAGACCTTGAAGGTGAGGTTGACTACGATGGGAAGTAGGACGATAAGCCAGTCCACTCCTTGGTTGGTATCTCTGGTGCATACCGGAGGATGCACAGGTTCAGAGGGGGTGGATGTCATGTCGTGGACCGGCTCCTATCTGAAATTCAGACTTTGATGTTTGTCGCTCCAAAGACACTCATGAGAAAGACAAGCTAGGCCCTAGCTTATGGACTTTTGGCATCATTTCGGGTCTCCATTTTCATCGCATAGATGGGTAGAGCTCCTTGTCAGCTTTCCATAGGCACTTCATCTACTTCATTTGGACGCCTAGTGGAAAAGTTACAAAACTCGAAAGATGGAGAAAACAAGCTAGGCTCCAGCTTACTGATTTTTGGCACAACTTCGGATCTTCGCTTTTATTGCATCAGTGGATAGAGATCCCTGTCAGCTTTCCATAGGCTCTTCATCTACTTCGTTTGAACGCCTAGTAGAAAAGTTACAAGATTCGAAAGATGGAGAAAACAAGCTAGGCCCCAGCTTACGAGTTTTTGGCGCAACTTCGGATCTTCACTTTCATCACATGGATGGGTAGAGCTCGTTGTCAGCTTTTCATGGGCATCTTGTTTACTTCGTTTGGACATCTAGTGAAGAAGTTATGCGACTCGAAAGAAGGTAAAATCAAGCTAGACCCTAGTTTACTTGTTGACAGGGTATTTGAGACTTCAGACGCTATATAAAAAACGCAAGGGGCCTGCTTCATTATTATTGAGAGAACTTTGTACGTACAGAGATTGACGCAAGGGGGCTGCTTAAGGGGCTTGCTTGTTCTTACGACCTATCGGTGAACGTTTTGGAGAATTGAGAAGTCCAATACATGCGTCCAAGGTGTCATCGAGTTCAGATCTGTGCAGGCTACGCACAGGTAAAGACGGTTTGAGAAGAGACGGATCGAGGGTTGTGTTCTGAGAAAAATTGAGACGCAGGAAACAGATTTGAGATTTTCAGTTATCTGTAAAAGAGAGTTGGACCGTTCGGGTTGTTCTGGAGTCCAAACTTGTTGTCCTTGGATCCATCGGGATCAGAACAATGAGTTCTTCAGGAAATTGAAGACAATACGAAGTTTCATCGGGCGGTTTGGGAGTTTTGAGTGGAATTGGCTTGCAGGGAAGCGCTTACATCAAATTTTTGTTCGTCTGCGATCTGAGATTGGATTGTTCTTCGCGATCGGTGAGCCAAGCTCTTCGTTCTTGGTGCCTACGCGATCAAGGAGTCTTCATGTACGCATAGGAGAAGACTGTATGCGAGTTGGATTGTTGGTTTGGGTGTGGTGAGCAAGTTTGAGCCGCAGGGAGTTGATTTAAGTCAGTTTTTTGTAACCTGCGACCAAATTTCTTGCGTGGTTTTGCAAAGGGAACTCCAAACGGCTTGTTTGGAGTCTTGTTGGGTTCAAGATAGCTAGATCTATCTGCCAGAGAAGACGGATATCAGTTTAGACGATCCGTTTGTGCGGTGTATGCGGTTTTAAGCCGTAGGGAGGAGTTTTTGAAAGTTCGATCACCTGCGATAAAAAATCGGTGATATCTCGACTGTTGGAAGTCGGATCTGAAGGTTTCTTAAGTTAACGGAGTCAGCGGAGGAGACCTTATCGACATCTGAAGTCCGTTCGACGAAAGGAGGAAGTTCACATATAGGTCTTTTTCCGTTTCTTCGCTACGGGTTTTGCTCTTTTGAGTTCGTTAGAGTTCTAGTTGGCTATATACAGCTTGTGGTAGCTAGCTTTAGCTAAGAACTTGTACATGGATGTGGTTTGAACTTGGGTTTGGATCGTGTGATACTGATGTGGCTCTGCTTGTTAGCAAAGAGAAGTTTCTCTTGCTTTGAACTACGCTTCGGCGTTTTTGGATCCGGATTAAGAATCAGGGATTGTTTTTAAAGACTTTGAAGCAGGTTACAGACCGCTCTGGTCTGTTTTTCAGTTCTGTGCTCTTAACCGACAGTGTACATACATTTGAAGTGTACATATATCGCAGCGTTCATTTTCGTGGTTGTTTTTCTCTGTCTTGTCTTTGTTTCAACACACAACATCTCCACAGTCAAGAACCTCACGTTTTCCTGGACATCTTTCACGCAATATCCGACACGATATCGTGCTCACCGCTTATTGGCTCGTGTTGCGGTTTTGACAGGGTTACTGTAGTGACTGTAATATTGAGAGTTTGTAGTTTCACAGTTTCACAGTTTCACAGTAGGACGAAATACAAACGCTTGGGCAAGTGAGAGAAAGTGTAGCTAAGAGCTGCTAACCACCTGTTCCATGCCAAGATAGATCGGTCAGATGATAATAGAAAGTTGAGGTGTTGTTGTGAACCCGTGATGAGTGTCATCACTCACATGGGAATCGACTGTGACTTCCAAAGAGGGTAAATTTCAACCAATCTTAGGAGAAAGAATCTGACAGAAGTTGCTGTCAATGTCACTACCCTACCCTACCTTGACTTCGGTCTGACATGAATCTTGAATGAAGTATGTACACTCCGATCCTGTACATCTCTTGCTGAAAGAGGTTATATACACATGCCGCCTTTCTCCAGTGTTGACGGAGACTAGTGTTATTTCAGCAGCTTACGTGATAAAAAGGCTGTAGAGGGATCCATGGAGGTCGTCAGCTTCAAGAGAAGACTTTGACAGTCAGCCGGGAGATTGAGTGGGCTGGAAAATTTCATGCAGTGGTCATCCTACCCTCCGCTAGTGTTGAGTTTGGGCAACAACTGCCTTAGAGCATCAGAGTCAAGATTGAAACATAGCATTCATCCAAGTCTGTAACGAACTCCCACGAGCAGTCATGACCCCTCGATTCTGACTGTCAACTCTGAATGGAGACTTCATTCTTTCTAGAAACTCGACAACGTTTTCCTTCACGACAGACTTTCCTTCCACATCGCTGTGTTTACCTCATCCAGTAACAACCTTCACCTCAGGAGGAAACTTCACCCCCACTGTCCACCGGGCTTTGAGTTGCTGGAGCCAGAGAAACACTCCGTTGTCGTGTCGTGGACCGGCTCATACATGAAATTCAACCTTCGATGCTTGTCGCTCCAAAGACACTCATGAGAAGACAAGCTAGACCCCAGCTTACGGGTTTTTCTGCACAATCTCATATCTCCATTTTCATCGCATAGATGGGTAGAGCTCCTTGTCAGCTTTCCATAGGCACTTTGTCTACTTCGTTTGGACGCCTAGTGGAAAAGTTACAGGACTCAAAAGATGGAGAAAATAATCTAGGCCCCAGCTTACGGGTTTTTTGGCACCACTTCGGATCTTCATTTTTATTGCACCAGTGGATAGAGCTCCTTGTCAGCTTTCCATAGGCACTTCATCTACTTCGTTTGGACGCCTAGTGGAAAAGTTACAAGACTCGAAAGATGGAGAAAACAAGCTAAGCCCCAGCTTACGGGCTTTTGGCGCAACTTCCGATCTTCACTTTCATCACATGGATGGGTAGAGCTCGTTGTCAGCTTTCCATGGGCATCTTGTTTACTTCGTTTGGACATCCAGGGAAGAAGTTATGCGATTCGAAAGAAGGTAAAATCAAGCTAGGCCCCTAGTTACTTGCTGACTGGGTATTCAGGGCTTCAGGCGTTATATCAAAGACGCAAGGGGCCTGCTTCTTATTATTCAGAATTCAAGAGAGAACTGTACGTACAGAGACTGTTGCAAGGGGTGCTTAAGGGGCTAGCTTGTGCCTGCGACCTGTCAACGGACGGTTCGGGAGATTTAGGAGTCCAATGCAAGCGCGCAAGGCGTCGTTGGGTTCAGATCTGTGCAGGCTACGCACTGGTTCAAACGGTTTGGGAAGAGACGGATCGGGGAGTGTGTACTGAGAGAAATTGAGACGCAGGAAGCAGATTTGAGATTTTCAGTTACTTGTGAAGGAGAGTTGGACCGTTCGGACCGTTCGGGAGTCCAAACTTGCTGTCCTTGGATCCAACGGGATCAGAACACCGAGTTCTACAGGAAATTGAAGACGATACCAGTTTTCATCGGGCGGTTTGGAAGTTCTGAGTGAAATTGGCTCGTAGGGAAGCGCTTACATCAGATTTTCGTTCACCTGCGATCTGAGGTTGGGCTATTCTTCGCGATCGGTGAGCCAAGCTCTTCGCTCTTGGTGCCTACGCGATCAGGGAGTCTTCATGTACTCATAGGAGAAGACCGTGTGTGAATTGGATTGTTGGTTTGAGTGTGGTGAGCAAGTTTGAGCCGCAGGGAGCTGATTTACGTCAGTTTTTTGCAACCTGTGGCCAAATTTCTCGAGTGGTTTTGCAAGGGGAACTCCAAACGACTTGTTTGGAGTCTCGTTGGGTTCAAGGTAGCTAGATCTATCTGCTAGCGAAGACGGATATCAGTTTGGACGATCCGTTTGTGCGGTGTGAGTAGTTTTAAGCCGCAGGGAGGAGTTTTTGGAGGTTCGGTCACCTACGACCGAAAATCGGCGATATCTCGGCTGTTGGGAGTCGGATCTGAATGTTTCTTGGGTTAACGGAGTCAGCGGAGGAGACCCTATCGACATCTGAAGTCCGTTCAGCGAAAAGAGGAAGTCCACAGATAGGTCTTTTTCGATTTCTTCGCTACGGGTTTTGCTCTTTTTAGTTCGTTAGAATTCTGGTTGGTTGTATACAGCTTGTGGTAGCTAGCTTTAGCTAAGAGCTTATACATGGATGTGGTTTGGACTTGGGTTTGGATCTTGTGATACTGCTGTGGCTCTGTTTGTTAGCAAAGAGAAGTTTCTCTTGCTTTGAGCTACGCTTTGGTGGTTTTGGGTCGGGGTTGTGATTCAAGGGGTTTGTTTTAGGGCTTCTGAAGTAGGTTACGGACCGCTCAGGTCTGATTATCAGTTCTTTACTGTTAGGAGAAAGAAACGGCAGTGTATATACATTTGGGAGTGTATATATCGTAGCATTCGTTTTCGTGGTTGTTTTTCTCTGTCTTGTCTCTGTTTCAACACACAATATCTCCACAGCCAGGAACCTCGTGTTTTCCTGGACATCCTTCACGCAAAACGTCCGACACGACATCTGTGGTGAACTCGACGTGAAGGTCCGGGGTGGAGATATTTGTGTGTCAGAACTGGACAGAAGAGATCAGCAATCATGAACGAGGATGAAGATGGGTTTGGTTGTTCGGGAGGATGTTGTGGACCTGGGATGATGGATTTCTAGACGGTTGGGATCATGGGAGGATGGGAGGATGGGACGAGCCATGACTATGGACGGGATGGATGGATCAGAGGGTATACCATGGATGCAGTTGGATGCAGCAACTGCACGATTGTTTCAAGCCTTCACTTTGTTTATGCGACAAGAGCAAGGGAACCAACAAAAGGAGGCTTTGGGGAGGAAAGCGCTTCGGAGGATGATCGATAAGCTCGATCTATTTGATGGGAGAGACATCTTCAGACTACTTGAGATGTTACAAGATGGAGATGGATTTGGATCAAGTACCGGAGAAGGAGATGATCGAGACGTTCGAACTCGCTGCGGTGCCTGAGATAAGGGAGCATGTGAAGGGTCTAGCAAAGCGTTTTGGGAGGAACTGGGATACATTTTCACATGCGCTGATGGAGAAGTATTTCTTGGAGAACTCAGATCGAGTAACCAAGAAATCATTTTTGGAATGGGTCAATCGATCCAACAAGGGTTTACAGCCTACAGAGCTGTTAAAGGAGTTTGAGAGACAATTCTCTCAACTACCTTGGGTGGACAAGCTAACCTTGGAGAGCTACAAGACGGAGCTGTTTCTTCAAGCTGCGGATGAACCATGGCAAGAACAGTTGGAGCTACTTCTGGAGGATGGGGATGAAGAAGAAGGGTTAACAAGAAATTGGGAGGTTGTGCATGAAGCGGTTGAGCTTCTTGTCTGGAGACATACAAAGGAAATGGTTACAAGGTTGACACCTGCAGTGCTGACTACTACACCAGTTCAGGTAGTATCTGAGGTTCAACTTCTAGTTGTGGTTGTAGAGGAGAAGGATCCAATCATCGAGGACCTACAGCAAAAGATGCAAGATCTGCAAGCTAAGGTTACTAGGTTGGAGGATAAGGGATCATCGACTGAGATGGAGCTTGTACCCAAACCAGCTTGGGTACATCAGTGTATGTGGTGTGATGGTACTGACCATCAACGGGACGATTGCATCGACTTTACAGAGTCTTTGCAACGTGAGGTTATTTCTTGGGAGGATGGAAAGGTTGCATTCACAAGTACGGGTACTCTCCTTCAAGCCAACGTTGGTAAAGGAGGGATGAAGAAGATTGTGGATGATTACCTTGCGGCACATGCAGTTGTAGTTGACGAAGCTACAAGTTATGGTGCTAGGGTGGAGGAGATTGAGCATAATCTCCATAGATATGGTTTGGATGAGCACGAGGATCTAAACGAGCTCAGGTTGGATACTGCATCCACGATGCAGAGCGAGAAGAAGGGACAAGAAGATACTTCTTCAGGGAGGCTAGCTCAGGAGGATAGGATTCAACAGGAAACTATTCTTCCTGAACAGGCAATGGAGGGCGATCCTTCACAACCGGAGGAGATGGTTGAGGTGCAGATAGCGGACGTGGGTGATCTGGTTGCAGACAAACAACAACCAGATGCGGAGATGATGACGATGGATGTGAAGGGAGATTGGGAGGAGCGCATTCAAGATGTCAAGGTTGAATTCATTTCACGAGAGGTCTTGGGTGCGACTACAGGAGAAGTCCATGCCATCATTAACATCATCAAGGACAGACATGCTGAGGTTGAAGGAGAGTGGACGAATGCTCTCGAGGCTACGGGTATAGGATGATGGATAAGGATGGCTTACAGGGGAGAAGCCATTGCTGAAGGTGATTTGTGTTGGGAGGATGATGTTTGGGGGATTGTAAATATTTTCAGGAAGGTTGAGAGGATGATGCTTGGGAGGTTGTGAGGATTTTCAGAAGAAGATATCAGGGAGGATGATGGTTGAGGAAGATACTATTCTACAGCGAGACAATTATGGTTACGTTTGAGGATTTTGGTTGCAGCGGTGTGGTTCTTTTTTTTCAGAAAAACTAAAGAGAAGAGAGGATTACGTACAACGACATGTACATGCTTGAGGTTGAGGATTACAGTCAGGATACGGATGATGATTGACAAGATGGGGGATGTCTACTACGACACTTGGGTTACAAACTTCGACGGTGAGGTTCTACAGGGCAAATGGAAGACAATTCTGTGGTATGATGGGTTATTCTTTCTATGTCTTCGCATATTGAAGATGTGTAGATTTAGAGGGGGTGATTGGATGGGAGGTTTGAGGTGAAAGTCGATGAGCATGGATCTAGGGAGGATCATGGCAGGGTAGCAACTTCAAGATGACGATTGAGTTGTGGACTTGAGGATGAGGTTGATTGAGATGGGAGAAGGGATAACATGATGGGAATGAGTGTGCGTGCCGGTCCACTCCTTGGTTGGTATCTCTGGTGCATATCAGAGGATGCACAGGTTTGGAGGGGGTGGATGTCGTGTCGTGGACCGGCTCCTACATGAAATTCAAACTTCGATGCTTGTCGCTCCAAAGACACTCATGAGAAGACAAGCTAGGCCCCAGCTTACGGGTTTTTTGCAAAATCTCAGATCTCCATTTTCATCGCATAGATGGGTAGAGCTCCTTGTCAGCTTTCCATAGGCACTTTGTCTACTTCGTTTGGACGCCTAGTGGAAAAGTTACAGGACTCGAAAGATGGAGAAAATAAGCTAGACCCCAGCTTATGGGTTTTTTGGCACCACTTCGGATCTTCGTTTTTATTGCACCAGTGGATAGAGCTCCTTGTCAGCTTTCCATAGGCACTTCATCTACTTCGTTTGGACGCCTAGTGGAAAAGTTACAAGACTCGAAAGATGGAGAAAACAAGCTAAGCCCCAGCTTACGGGCTTTTGGCCCAATTTCCGATCTTCACTTTCATCACATGGATGGGTAGAGCTCGTTGTCAGCTTTCCATGGGCATCTTGTTTACTTCGTTTGGACATCCAGGGAAGAAGTTATGCGATTCGAAAGAATGTAAAATCAAGCTAGGCCCCTAGTTACTTGCTGACTGGGTATTCAGAGCTTCAGGCGTTATATCAAAGACGCAAGGGGCCTGCTTCTTATTATTCAGAATTCAAGAGAGAACTGTACGTACAGAGACTGTTGCAAGGGGGGTGCTTAAGGGGTTAGCTTGCGCCTGCGACCTGTCAACGGACGGTTCGGGAGATTTAGGAGTCCAATGCAAGCGCGCAAGGCGTCGTTGGGTTCAGATCTGTGCAGGCTACGCACTGGTTCAAACGGTTTGGGAAGAGACGGATCGGGGAGTGTGTACTGAGAGAAATTGAGACGCAGGAAGCAGATTTGAGATTTTCAGTTATCTGTGAAGGAGAGTTGGACCGTTCGGACCGTTCCGTAGTCCAAACTTGCTGTCCTTGGATCCAACGGGATCAGAACACCGAGTTCTACAAGAAATTGAAGATGATACCAGTTTTCATCGGGCGGTTTGGAAGTTCTGAGTGAAATTGGCTCGCAAGGAAGCGCTTACATCAGATTTTTGTTCACCTGCGACCTGAGGTTGGGCTGTTCTTCGCGATCGGTGAGCCAAGCTCTTCGTTCTTGGTGCCTACGCGATCAGGGAGTCTTCATCTACTCATAGGAGAAGACCGTGTGTGAATTGGATTGTTGGTTTGAGTGTGGTGAGCAAGTTTGAGCCGCAGGGAGCTGATTTACGTCAGTTTTTTGCAACCTGTGGCCAAATTTCTCGAGTGGTTTTGCAAGGGGAACTCCAAACGACTTGTTTGGAGTCTCGTTGGGTTCAGGGTAGCTAGATCTATCTGCTAGCGAAGACGGATATCAGTTTGGACGATCCGTTTGTGCGGTGTGAGTGGTTTTAAGCCGCAGGGAGGAGTTTTTGGAGGTTCGGTCTGTAAGCCGGCCTGTCTCTCACCCAGGGGTACCTCAGATGACTAGGATTACTAGTGCACCTTAATTACAAAGATTCTATCATACCCATGCTCACTTCACTCAACACTCTGACCCGCATGATCACATCGATCTCTCTAATAGCGTTCCTGCAAACAAGTTCTAACCCCGCCCTCCACATTGCATCACATAGTACTCAAGGACTCCCAAGGTCTCCAATGCTCACTTTACTTATAGACAAGAAAATGAGAGTGTCTTCCACCTTCTCAACTCCTCCTTATATACTCTACAACTTCTTACCGTGGTAACTTTCACTAAGTTACGTTAGCTCATGGTAAGTGCGCAATCCAAAATAGTAAAACTTCTAAAGGCTACTAAGCCTTTAAGAATAGCACACACATTACTTGTTCTACTTTACAAAAGTAAGAGATTCTCCTACTTTAGCTTTTGTAAAGTGTTAACTTTCCACCCTATCCAATCGGGAGGCGACAACAAACTAATACGTCTATTGAGGAGCATCTTTAGATCTTTGTGCATGACTTTCCATCATGCATCCAATCAGCGATGGTCAACAAAGTTACATACTTTTGAGAAGCATATTTAGAGCTCCGCACTTGTCACATAGTGCCATAGTGAAACCTCTAATAGTTTCCCTAACTTAGTTATAACTATCTCCGCTAGTTATGACTAGTTTTGATCATTCTAGATTTAGATCTTTGAACTAGAGTAACCTATAAGATAGTCATACCTAATGAAATTTATATAAGCACGCACACAAATAATGGGATACTTGTGGTGTGACATTTACCCCCAGACTTAATTTTCACTCCGTCCTCGGAGTGAAGTATCACGTTGATGAAACTTCTTCAGCTTGTCGTGGTTCACTCGGTCGAAGAACGTACCACTCCTTTGTTGAAGATCATAGGTGTCATTACTCCACACTTTGGAGATGATGAAAGGTCCAAAATATCGACGTAAGAACTTCTTTTGAACTCGCTTGTGCCTAATAGCATCCCATAACATCACCCACTCACCCTTTTGAAATGGCTGTAACTTCGTTTTGTTCTTCGCCAAGCGCTTGTCATAGCTCTTCTTCTGTTGCAGCTGAGCCATCTCAATGCGTTGAGCTGCGGCGTCTCTATTCTCCTCCAGCTCCAACAAGGTTTCTCCCCGCTCTTTCTCAGCTATTGGACCACCCTTTCTCTTCAATCCCGCTTGCAAGGTCTGAAAGGTGGTTGGTCGAACTGGATTGGTAATTTGGATTCCAACCCATACACCATCTTGAAAGGTGAATATCCCGTAGACGTCTTCACTGTTGTACGATACTCCCATAGAACCGCATGAAGACGCTTGTCCCAGTTGTGTTTGGCCCCTTCTATGTCAGCATCCTTTGCTAACATTTGACACAAGGTAAAGTTTGTCCTCTCTACCAAACCGTTTGAACTAGGTTTATATGATGTAGTAACCCTCTGAGAAATGGAGAAGTGTGTGCACATAGCAGTAGTCATACCGCTCACAAATTCTCGACCCCTATCAAAAACTAACTCCAAGGGACATCCAAACCGAGTAATGATCCGTTCGTACAGAAATCTACCCACCTCAACTTCTCCAATAGTTACAAGAGGTCTAGCTTCTACCCACTTTGTAAGATAATCTGTGGCTACAACAATATACTTATTGTTGCGAGGGGTGCGATTCAAAGGCCCAACAAAATCTATTCCTCATTTCTCGAAAGGTCCAAGAACCGGAATAGATCTAAGAGGAGTAGAAACACTAGATTTGATAGCGAAAGCTTGACAAACATCACAGGTTTTACAATACGTCAGGCAATCTCTAAACATCCCCCTCCAATGATATCCTGCGTCAAGTATCTTGAGGACCGTCAACTTGCCTGCGAAATGTCCTCCACATACTGGACCGTCATGGAATTCTTCCATGAGTTGTAGAGACTCCTCCTTGCTCGCAGCTCTTCTCAGGACTCCATCAACTCCTTCACGAAATAACACACCTTCCACCACCGAGTAAGGTTGACTTCGTTTCATCAACGCCTTCTTCTCTCTGGTCCGCATCCCATCTGGATAGATACCTTCCGTAACGAAATCCCAAATTTCTTGATATTCTATTGGGATAATAGAGTTGCTCATCAAGACCATCAAATCTTCATCAGGAAAGGTGTCATCCACCGGCTCCTCTCCATCCCCATCGTAAGCTCTAGATAGCAAATCTGCATTCGCGTGTTTCTTTCCTGGTCGATCGTAGATCTCATAATCGTACTCTGACAATAAGAGCTTCCACCTTGCTAATCGTCTTTCGACCATAGGTTTATTGAAGATGTACTTCAATGCCTTATGATCTGTAACGATAGTGAACTTGCCTCCTATGAGATAATGTCGAAATTTTCTCAGAGCATAGATCACTGCTAATCCTTCTCTCTCTGTCACAGAATAATTTCTCTCTGCCTTGACCATTTGCCGACTAGCATAGGCAATAGGATGATCTCTACCTTCAACATCATACTGACTTAGAGTACATCCTATTGCTATATTTGAAGCATCCGTATATAGAATGAACTGTTTATTCCAATCGGGCTTAACCAAGATTGGAGCTGAAGTAAGAGCTTTCTTCAGTTCCTCAAAGGCAGCTAGAGCTTCTTCATCTCCTAAAATCAACACGTAATCTACTCCCTTCTTCAGATATACAGTCAAAGCATATGCTTTATGTGAGAACGAGAGTATAAACCTTCGATAATACCCCACCATACCTAAAAACTGTCGTAGCTTAGTGAGAGTACTAGGAAAAAGGAGCTCTAAGATCTTTTGCACCTTCTCTGGATCAACGGCAATGTCGTCCTTGGATATGATATGACCCAAGAGTAACCCTTCCTCACATCCAAAAATACATTTCTTCGGATTGAGAGATGCATTTGCTACATCTAAACATTCTAAGACCTTCACAAGGTGCTCAAAATGCTTCTCCTTACTCCCGTAAACACAAAAGTCATCTATAAAATCTCTCACAAACTTTCCTAAGAAAGGTTCGAACACTTTGTTCATAAACCTTTGAAACGTCGCAGGGGCATTACACAGACCAAATGGCATGACTCGAAATGCAAACGTACCTCACGGAGTAGTGAAAGTGGCCAGGTGTTGATGTTCTTGTGCAATTTTGATCTGGTTATATCCGCTGTAACCATCTCCAAAGCTGTACCATTCGTTTCCCGCCACTTCTTCCAAGATCTCGTCGATGAAAAGTAGAGGATAATAATCCTTCTTTGTGATCGCATTGAGCTTCTTGTAATCAACACACACCCTCAATTTGCCATTTTTCTTCTTTACGATCACAATGGGTGATACCCATTCAGAATGCTCCACCTCATAAATGAACCCAGCAGTGTGCAGCTTCTCGATCTCTTCTTTCACCAGATCCGCAATTGGAGGACTCACTCTTCGTTGCTTCTGTCGCACCGGTTTGACTTCCTTCTCTAACTCGATACGGTGTTGCTCCAGTGTGACCTCCCTCAGATCCTTGTAACTAAATGCAAATACATGAATGTATTTGCGAAAGATCTCTTCGAAAGAACTCTTCTCCTCTTTGGTAACCTTCGATCCATAACGTAAGGTGGCAATTCTTCTCTCCACCTCCTCGGGAGTCAATGGTTCTTTGTCTCGATCTCTTTGCACTTCCGGAGAAGGGAAAAGATCAACTACATTCACACCCACATTTCGTTCTTCTCTCTCCTCTTCTGACGATGTATTTTCAGATTCTGAATCTGAAGAATTGGTACCTACATCAGAAGCAGTATCGACAACTTCTGACTCCCAGTAGTCCGATGTGGGTCGATCGGATTCCGACGTCCCAACTTGATCTCCAAGCAATGGAACTTTGATCCGGTGGTGATTCGGTCCGATGCGTAGATAACCTTTGTGCCAGTTATCCGTTGCATGTACTGCTCGAAGCCAAGGTCTTCCGAGTAACATTTCATAACTTGACTCTTTCAAGATTTGAAATGTCATGTTTACTTGCACTCCCATTACTGACACACAAACTCTCTCCAGCACTCCCAATGGTCTAACTCGCTGTCTGTTAGCCATGCCCACCGTGATACTAGAAGGACGAGTTGGTACTAGATCCAACTTCCTCATGAGTCGTTCTGAGATGGCATTTACTGCCGATCCTCCATCGACAAGAACATCTGAGACATCTCTCCCATTGATACGAGCCTCTACTTTTGATGCCTTGTTGCACACCTCTCCTTCACTAGCATCTAAAGCACTCACACCGACAGTAGAAGGATTTACCTTCTTCTTCCGACCTCGTCGGGAGCTTAGACCGCTACGAAGTTCTTTCCTCACCGAAGGATTCAGAGCAATCAACTGTCCCACGGTAATGTTTGCTCGTTGCTTACCCACGTCTTCCACCACATTGTATTTTGATTGCTCCATCGAAATTGTGAAATCAGTATTTCCCAATTTCTTCCGCCGTTCTTTAGTTTTTGAAGAAGATTTGCTACTCCGAGTATTTTGACTTGGAGAATCTTCCATCACGATTGGTTCTCCTTCGTCGAAATGCGTCCTCATCCTCTTCCTCTCTTGAGCCAACAGCTCTACAGATTGAAAACCTTCTCGTACATCTCGTGGTTCCAAGATGTCAATGCATGCTACACCCTTGTCCTTGCTTTGTGAAGTTGAAGCTCCATCCGCCGTTCCACCATTACGATTTGGACAATTGCGTTGGAAATGTGATCCTCCACACGTAAAACATCCTTGGTTCGTGTAGTTACTTGGTGATCCTTGCGGTGGTCCACCTCTAGACTGATAGTTCCCATAACCTCGTGAGCCTCCTCCAACATTTGGACTACGGTGTTGCAACAAATTCACCATATTGATCTTCAAATCTGCCAGAGACTCTGTCAAACTTTTCAACTCATCACGAAAGTCGGGAGTAACAGATCTAGATGGTACAGTGACTGTAACCGCACTCGTAGGAGCTATCGGAGTCGGATTCTGAAATCGAACAGTCGGAACACTCGCAGGCGTCAGAGTTGGCATGATCGGTCCTTGCACATCTCCACATGCTGCCCCAACAGTCATTGGTTGCAAGTCGTCTCCATCCAGACTCTCTTCCATCCTGGTTGCGATCTTCACTGCATCAGCCTTCGAAGTTGGTCTCTCATACCGCACTTGTGTTCGAATCTCCGGCCTCAATCCCCCAATAAAATTCTTTGTGAGCATTGCTCCAATGCCCACCATCGTTGGTTCTACTACATCTCCACTCTTTCGTAAAACCACCCGAAACTTTTGTTCTAATTTCTCCACCCTCTCGGCGTAAGTCCTTACTTTCTCTTTCTCTCCTTGTTTGAGGTAAGTTACCTCTACCATTAACTTCTCGTAACTTTCATCGGGAAGAAAAGTTTCAATTAAGGCCTCCGTCAATACTTCTCAAGTATCAACTGGAGTCCCCACTACGCTTCTCTTCTTCCTATCCTCATACCATGTCAATGCAGAATTCTCAAGAAATTCAGGTATCAACCCTACCCACTCGCTCTTCTTTCGATCTCCATTGCCAATGCATGCTCTTTTGAAGTCCCTCACAAATCCTTCCACGTCTTCTCCATCCTTTCCGTAAAACACCGGAAGTTTCCCCATTCTTCTCTTCTTTTCTTCTTCTTACTCAAGGAACTGCTTGCGGATGTGAAGATCGCACTTCACCGCAATCCACAATTTCCCCGTTGAGCTCTCTCCTCTCCAAAGGTTGGAATAAGTTTGACCCTCATGGTCATCTTATCTCTCGTGTGACAGACTATCTCCATCCTCGCTAGAGGTCTTCACTCGTTCCGTTTCTACACTCAACCTTCTCTCGAGATCTTCGGCTACCGTTTCTAGCAAAGCAACCACTGCGCTACACTCGTGCTCAACTGGAATCCCGTCCACTCCACATCTAGGACAAAAGGTTGTAGGATCAATGAAGTCTTGTCTAGGGGAAGAAGGACCTATGTGTAAGCTTAAGTCGACCAACCTTCTTCGCTCACGCAAAAGTCTATTCTTCGTATGACACTTGCTCACTTTATGTCCTTCTTCTCCACATAAAAAGCACCTCGAGTTCTTCTCCTGGTTCTTACGACTACTCTCTGCTTCTTCCTCAAATTCTAGTCGAAATTCTCCTTTCGCCAGATCAGCGGTAACTATCACCGCATAGCCTTGAGGGATCTTGCTCAACCTCAATTTCCACTCTTGTTGTCTTTCCATGACGATGATCCGTCATACATCTCTCTCGCTCTATAGTTTGTTTGACACTTTTTTATCACTCGACTATCTTCTCGCTTAGCAATCTCTCACATTACTAAGTAGAAGCTTAACTTGTCAACCCTGAGCCTCAGAGATCGAACATAACCCTCTCAAGAATTCTGAAATTCTTTCACTCTTTTACTTCAGCAAGCGATATAACAGATTTGACCCCCCTTCGCTTCGAATGCCATAACTCCAGTTCTACTCGATCAATTCACGCATGATTTGGGTGCCTAGATAGCTTATCTTGCAAGCTATCAGCATGGAAGATTTCAAGGTCTAACTCTAAAAACTGAAAATATGAAACTGACTGTAAACTCCTTCCCGAGAGCTCACTATTTGATACCGAATAACCTCCTTAACTTCCGAAAGACATAACTCTCTCCTCACAATTGATCTCTCGGAGATATCAAGCTTATTGGAAAGCTTATCTTGCCCTCTATAACATGGTGTATGTACAAAGGTTCTGAACTCATGCTCAAAAACAGACATGAACTGTACTAACGACTAAATACGAATCTTTGTATCGAGGTCCCGGCAACGGAACCAAAATGTAAGCCGGCCTGTCTCTCACCCAGGAGTACCTCAGATGACTAGGATTACTAGTGCACCTTAATTACAAAGATTCTATCATACCCATGCTCACTTCACTCAACACTCTGACCCGCATGGTCACATCGGTCTCTCTAATAGCGTTCCTGCAAACAAGTTCTAACCCCGCCCTCCACATTGCATCACATAGTACTCAAGGACTCCCAAGGTCTCCAATGCTCACTTTACTTATAGACAAGAAAATGAGAGTGTCTTCCACCTTCTCAACTCCTCCTTATATACTCTACAACTTCTTACCGTGGTAACTTTCACTAAGTTACGTTAGCTCATGATAAGTGCGCAATCCAAAATAGTAAAACTTCTAAAGGCTACTAAGCCTTTAAGAATAGCACACACATTACTTGTTCTACTTTACAAAAGTAAGAGATTCTCCTACTTTAGCTTTTGTAAAGTGTTAACTTTCCACCCTATCCAATCGGGAGACGACAACAAACTAATACGTCTATTGAGGAGCATCTTTAGATCTTTGTGCATGACTTTCCATCATGCATCCAATCAGCGATGGTCAACAAAGTTACATACTTTTGAGAAGCATATTTAGAGCTCCGCACTTGTCACATAGTGTCATAGTGAAACCTCTAATAGTTTCCCTAACTTAGTTATAACTATCTCCGCTAGTTATGACTAGTTTTGATCATTCTAGATTTAGATCTTTGAACTAGAGTAACCTATAAGATAGTCATACCTAATGAAATTTATATAAGCACGCACACAAATAATGGGATACTTGTGGTGTGATAGGTCACCTACGACCGAAAATCGGCGATATCTCGGCTATTAGGAGTCGGATCTGAAGGTTTCTTGGGTTAACGGAGTCAGCAGAGGAGACCCTATCGACATCTGAAGTCCGTTCGGCGAAAAGAGGAAGTCCACAGATAGACCTTTTTCGATTTCTTCGCTACAGGTTTTGCTCTTTTGAGTTCGTTAGAATTCTGGTTGGTTGTATACAGCTTGTGGTAGCTAGCTTTAGCTAAGAGCTTATACATGGATGTGGTTTGGACTTGGGTTTGGATCTTGTGATACTGCTGTGGCTCTGTTTGTTAGCAAAGAGAAGTTTCTCTTGCTTTGAGCTACGCTTCGGTGGTTTTGGGTCGGGGTTGTGATTCAGGGGGTTTGTTTTAGGACTTCTGAAGTAGGTTACGTACCGCTCAGGTCTGATTATCAGTTCTTTACTGTTAGGAGAAAGAAACGGCAGTGTACATACATTTGGGAGTGTATATATCGTAGCATTCGTTTTCGTGGTTGTTTTTCTCTGTCTTGTCTCTGTTTCAACACACAATATCTCCACAGCCAGGAACCTCGTGTTTTCCTGGACATCCTTCACGCAAAACGTCCGACGCGACACCGTTACCTGCTTCGGTTTGCACAGAGCTATTACAATGATAAGGATTCGATGGATAGTTGACTCGGGATGCTGTTGAGCCGATATATTGTAACTATGACATTCTGAAAGCTATGTTCGGTTACTCATCAACTCTTACTCAGATTTTGGTACGTTGGCTCATAGTTTTGTTACAGTTCATTATATACTTTTGCAGGTATCTGATATTTTTGGTTCTTGCAGGTATAACGAGTTGCAATTATTTCTCCGTTACTGTAAAAGCTTGCTTACTGTTACTGACCCTATACGCGCGGCTAGCCCAACCCTGCACAGCAATTTTCGAATTTTCTTACTGGAGTCTCGTTTCCTGTCTCCAGTCCGTGTTACTGTAAAAGCTTGCAATCGGCTCCGTTTTAGCTGTATACACGTAGGACGATCAACTTTTCACTGCACAAAAGTTTCCTTATTTGTGGCTCAAGTTCTTGTAAAACCGAGCTTTCAATGGTTTAACTGAGATTTGCCTGGTAACCCTAGACTCCACTTACCGGCTTACAATAATAACGACAAAGAGTTTCTCCCTTGATTTCCACGTTTTGTCTTCTTCTCCTTTCACTAGAATCGATGATTAGCTATGAAAATGCATAGCAATAAGCGATCTGAGTGTAATCTAACCCTGCCTCGCAAGAGATTAAGCGATAAATTGAAAAAGTCTACAAGCTATTCTCATTTGCTGGAAGTCCGAGCTCCTCTTGACACAACATTTACAATTTTATTCCTTCAACATCCAAGTGCGAGCTCAGCATAGGTTTAAACAACTAATTTTAGTTGTAATGTTTAAATTAATTTAACTGTTTTTGTATAAACTACAAGTACCTATATAACGACTGCGGGACGTAGAGAGTCTCTCATTTCTCATGTTTATTTTCTCATGGTTACTTTCACGGAGCACAAGCTAACTTAAAAATACATTTGATTATAGAGTTCTCATTTCGTCATGAAATCAGAAAATGAAGAATCAACTGAATATAATATATTTATTATATTCACTAACTTTACCTTTGGTGATTTGTTTCGAGTCAATTGTTAGTAATTGCTCATATCTATAGAGTTAAAAAGTTGCCATAGTTTCTTGGAGAAAAGAAGAATCTCGTGTGTCACCTAAAGTACCAAGGGAGGAAAAATAAATTTGTTTTCTTCCTTTCGTACCAGGAGTTGTGGTTCAAAAAATACCGACTTCCGCCTCCCTTTCTTTATCTCTTCTTTGCTTTAATATAGCACAAAACATAAATTAATCAAAATTATTATAAATATTGTATTTGGAGAATCATTTTTCCCCACGAATATCATTTTGCCTCATTTTCCTTTTCCTTTTCTTTGTGGTTTTAATAGAGCACTGTTCTTTTCTCGAACGTATACATTGATTTTCATGAGGAGACGGGCAATAACGTGGGTTAATTCACCACTACTTCATGTTCAGTTTGTTTTCTTCTTCGCTACTCATCCAGCTTGGTTAATCGACTCTCTTGAGGATCCGGAGGTAAAATATAAAAGGAAGGTTAATTTATCCCAAATATTTTCTGTGAACGGTTTGATACTAAACGAAACAAAAATAATATAAAACAGTTCGTTCGTTGTTGCGCCGTGCTACTACGATAATTGTTTTACTGATATTGTTTTATTTTGATTTCTTTGAATACCATACCAGTACAATAAACCTTGTTATAGTCATAGGTTTTTGTTCCTCGAATTTGTGTGACTAGACATATATAAGTATAAATATAAAATATATTTTTAAAATTATTACTATATTCACATAGTCATTTTTTTCCTGCAGTGATAAAAGTAGTATAGTATACAACGTATTTCACGTATCACTTCCACTACTCGTTGTATTCATTATCTGTAGTGCCCACATTAAGTCAAAACTCTTGCTTTTTCCAATCATTTCATTTAACTGGAATATTTAGTTACTAATATCTCCTAGGGCGAAGCATAGACCAATTTCGGAGATAAGGTACCGTCTTCTTCAGAAGTACTCGCCTCTAGCTAATTTCCGGACGAAGGCTGGAAAAGCTACCAACCAAAGGCTCACCAAAGGACGAGAGCCCTTTTAAACTTTTTCCAAGGAGAAGAGAAGGTATAACCTATCCAATATACACTCGTGCAAAGTCTAGTAAGTGGGACCCTGCTTTCTCCGTGGCGACACAAGTCCACAACGGAATTCAAAACACACGACGATTATTGTGGCGTATAGTCACTGGCATGTGGTTGAAAGATAGGATTGAAAAGTAAAATTTTTTTTAGGTTGCTGATAATGCATATCTGAGTGAATGATATTGTAGGACTCGTCTAATAGATCAATTTTAATTAATGTATGTTCCAGGGACTAGGCAACCGGTTATTAGACCTCGGTGAGCATCACCAACGGATGCAAATTAGGAGAGTTTAAGCAGGTTGAAGTTTTAGGGTTTTGATGAACTATGATGTTGACGTGCAGTTAGAGCAATCACACTAGATTTTCATGAAGATTCTACACTGACTGGAAAAAATTGCTGATGTAACAAAAATGACTTGGCATTTTTGTTCACATGTGAAGGTGACTTGTTGATGTTGACTATGATAGGTTATGATGTGGTGGTGCACCTCATAAAGATAAGTTTAATGTCCAATATAATTTTTGTAGTGAAAGTATAATTTAGGTGTTTAATAATTTATTTACAATCATATCAATATATATAGATAATTGATATAAATATATTATCTATCAAATATAAAATCTTCACAATTTACTCATTATGTTTATATATGGTAAAATGGTAAATGATGTTACATGTCCCTTGGGGTCTTCTAGGACCATGAGACTGTCCATGTGAGTCTACCACAGCAGGACTCGGACCAGAATGCTTCATTAACAGTTTGCAGCAGCATGCACATCCAACCGTGCCCACAAGAGATTGAACCCACGACCTTTCTCTTAGAGATCTGTAAGCTAAACCACTTGGGACACCGATTTTCAGTGTCCCAAGTGGTATGTGGTGTCTTAATATGATAAATATGAGTAATTTATGTACATAAAATTGACATTCCTTTAACTTATACTCTTGATATAAACTTCTTATAGTATGAATAGTTTATAAAAGTAATATAAGAATACTTGAATGTATAATTTCTATCCATTACTTTTTTATTCTATTAGTAGTTTTATATCGATTAATAAATTATATAATTTTGATATAGATTAATTGATGATCCAAATTTGAGATGTGTGATGATTCTGTTATGAGGATGATGTGGTAAAATAGTGACTAGGTAGGGAGATTGACATGGTCACCTACATGGGTGCCATTTGGACAACTGCATGGTTATCACTTGGGAGGATAAATGTGTGCAGTGTGGCGAGGTCGCATGAGAAACATTTGGCTAGGTTTGAGAACAACACGTGTACATGATGGGATGCTCTCAAGCAATATATCAGTCGAGCTTTTGAGGACAAGGGTGGTTCATTTGGTTCCAAATATCTTTAGACTGTTTGGTTATCCGTCATTATTTTCGTGTTTTGAGAATTTGGGATGATTTTGAGAAAAAACTTCCGTGAACCCAGAAACTTTTGGAAAGGAGGTTGGAAAGGATATTTGGGAGGCTACTTGGAGAAGCCTCCGTGTTTGCGGAGATTTACATACTTTAAGGACGTTTGAAAACTTTAAGGAGGTGTAACTTCTTATGGCAATATCTGATTGGAGCGAAAGTGGTTTTGTTGGAGATCTATTCTCAAGGGCTTTCCAGCGACAGCCAAATGCTGCTGGTATGAGGAACTTACAAGGGTTCAAACTTTACTGCTGGATTTTAAAGTTTTCGGCAAAAATCCTCCGGTGCTCATTGAGGCTTTTTCCTTTGTCTTTTTTGTTACACCAAAAATACATGATTTGGACTACTAAGGTGTAAACTGTGGGAGTTTGAAGATGAGGAGTTTTCTAGAGTTTTTAGGAAAAGCCTTTGTGCTCACGGAGACTTTTTGGCTACAGCTTTAAAAAGACATGTCAGATAAAGATGTTTGAGGTACTATCAGAAAGTTAACTTCGGCTGCTTTTCAGTGCCACAATGTTTGATGGATTTGGAGTTATGATGAAAGAACTGCAGGGTTCAAAGTCGATGATTACTTTTGAGGGTTTTATTACACGTGTGTTTATAAACACACGTGTAAGAAATAGTATAGTAACGAAATAGAGGAAGGTTAGCTTAGAGCAAAAAATTTCTTGTGAGGATAAGCGAGGTTTCGGTCATCCACAAGATAGAAACAAGGATGGAATCGAGAACCATGTAGGAAATCAATACATGGTGTATATAGAGGATTTTTCTCACAACATTAGTCTATCAATTTTGGAGCAGATGATTACTTCAGGAGACCGAAGCAAGAAATCTCTTTGATAACAAGATAACACCTCTTTGCTACAAGACTTCACGAGAGAGAGTTCAGTGCAACCAAACGTGACATCATTTTCTATAGGTATACTAGATATGATCCACTGCTCTAGAGGATAATGTCGAGTTCTTAATCTCGTGAATTCAAAAGTTATGGACTCAACTAATGTAGAGGAGGCCAAGAGATCTTGATGTGAGACGAGCAGAATCGCTGAATTCGGAAAAACAAGGGATTCAGACTCCGCTCGTATGAGAGCACAAGGAAGAATTCTTTGAGTATCAGACGAACTAGGGAGTTCTGAATTCAGAAGGGGTTCTTCTTCTGCGCAACCAAACTGTGATAGACAATCCTTTCACGTCACAACAACTATCAAGTATGGAGGTAACTCATAGCTCTGAACGTCTCTCATGGTAACTATTTCTTTTGTTTATATCATAACTACAATGTGATCAGATCTAGACTTATAGCAGTTTTATCCATGATAAAGAGCTTCTTATTATCTTAATAAAACCTGTGGAGATATACACTATGTTTGGATGCCTTCAGTTTATTGTTAGATACTCCATAGATTCGAGGTAGAGTTATGAATGAGGAGATTTCGAGGTAGGGTCATGACTGAGGAGGTCTTCTTAGGTTTACAACAATATATTTTCTCCTCACTACTCAACAAGTATGAAACTTACTTTTGACTCATGAGATGGAGTTCATAAAGCTTGTAGTAGAAGATTTTTTTTTTTGTATTTTTGCATTAGGGACATTCCACCGTCTCTGAAGACGACATGTCTTCTTAATCAGACATTGCACCGTCTCGATTATCTTTGTAGACGTTGCGTCGTCTTTAATATATCAGTGGATGTTATGTCGTTCCACTGTCTAGTTAGACGTTACGGCGTCTTGTATTTAGATGATCAGGTGTCTCATCAAACAGTGCACAGTCTTAGATTATGTTCATGCTCTCATATATATATATAAGACCATGCGCATACCTCAAGCAGGCTCACCAAGGACAATGAGAGCCCCATCAGATTTATGGATTATCGAGATGTGGAAGAGAGCACTCAAGCGGTCAGACAGTGAGATAATAGGCTATGTATCTCATAAAGGGATTGCAATACCAAGGTTAATATGAGTGACTAGTGCATCTTTGGAGATGAGACAACCACCTATATCGAATGGAATGCTGAGATGTACTTGGACTCCATTAGAAGAGCTCTAGACAAAATCTATCGATCTATCTTTTTCACTAAGAAGAAAGCATATGTACAAGACGAGGAGGCTGAGTTCTTGGAGCGAGTGCTTAGGAGAGAGAAAAGATTCATTCTACATGCATAATCATCAACGTTGATTTCATAGTCGAGGTTTTAGAAAATATAAAAGTGAAATCTTCAATCTCAATACGTATATGCTCCAACTTGGATTCTAAAATCAAGGTTTGGGGGCATATAAAATGGTCATCGCTCATAAGACTTCAAGGATATTCACTTGAAACTTAGAAATTCAGAACTTTTAATTCACAACTCAGATAATTAAATATCTGTGTCATTGGAAAGCTCTTGAAAACTGCTTTCCGACTATATAAGAAAGTAAAAAACAAATAACTTATATAATTACGTCAATTAAAGTTAACTCTTTAGTCTCTTGAAATCCACGTGCCGCACTGAAGTCTCCAAGTGACATACATGCATGCAAACTGCCATGAGGCAGACATGCAAGTCACAGTGTTAACCCCGCTGTCGTGTCGTGGACCGGCTCCTATCTGAAATTCAGACTTCGATGCTTGTCGCTCCAAAGACAATCATGAGAAAGACAAGATAGGACATAGCTTACGGGCTTTTGGCATCATTTCGGATTTCCATTTTCATCAGATAGATGGATAGAGCTCGTTGTTAGCTTTCCGTAGGCACTTTGTCTACTTCGTTTGGACGCCTAGTGGAGAAGTTACAAGACTCGAAAGATGGAGAAAACAAGCTAAGCCCCATCTTACGGACTTTTGGCACAACTTCGGATATTCGCTTTTATCGCATCAGTGGATAGAGCTCCTTGTCAGCTTTTCATAGGCACTTTGTCTACTTCGTTTGGACGCCTAGTGGAGAAGTTACAAGACTCAAAAGATAGAGAAAACAAGCTAAGCCCCAGCTTACGGATTTTTGGCACAACTTCGGATCTTCACTTTCATCACATAAATGGGTAGAGCTCATTGTCAGCTTTCCATGGACATCTTGTCTATTTCATTTGGACACCTACTGGAGAAGTTATGCGATTCGAAAGAAGAGAAAATCAAGCTACGCCCTAATTTACTTGCTGACTGGGTATTTGCAGCTCCAAGCGTTATATTAAAGATGCAAGGGGCCCGCTTCCTCATTATCACATAGAACTTAGTACGTACAGAGACTGATACAAGGGGGCAGCTTAGGGGTTAGCTTGCACCTGCGACTTCTCGGTGGACGGTTTGGAGATTTGGCAAGTCCAATACACGCGCGCAAGGTGTCATTGGGTTCAGATCTGTGCAGGCTACGCACGGGTTAAGACGGTTTGGGAAGAGACGGACCGGGGGATGTGTACTGAGAGAAATTGAGACGTAGGGAGGAGATTTGGAGATTTCAGTTACTTGTGAAGAAGAGTTGGACCGTTCGGACCGTTTCGGAGTCCAAACTTGCTGTCATTGGATCCATCGGGATCAGAACACCGAGTTCTACATGAAATTGAAGACGATGCCAAGTTTCATCGAGCGGTTTAGGAGTTCTGAGTGAAATTGGCTCGCAAAGAAGCGCTTGCGTCAGGTTTTTCATCGCTTGCGACCTAAAATTGAGTTGTTTTTTGCGATCGGCGTGTCAAGCTCTTTGTTCTTGGAGTCTTCATCTACGCATAGGAGAAGACAATACGTGGATTGGATTGTTGGTTTGGGTGAGATGAGCGAGTTTGAGCCACATGGATTTCATTTACGTCAGTTTTTTGCGATATGCGATCAAATTTCTTGTGTGGTTTTGCAAGGGGAACTCCAAACGGCTTGTTTGGAGTCTCCTTGAGTTCGTGATAGCTAGATATCTGCCTGGGAAGACGGATATCAGTTTAGACGATCCGTTTGTGCAGTGTGTGCGGTTTTAAGCCACAAGGAGGAGTTTTTGAAAGTTCGGTCATCTGCGACCGAAAATTGGCGATATCTCGGCTGTTGGGAGTTGGATCTGAAGGTTTCTTGGGTTAACGGAGTCAACAGAGGAGACCCTATGGACATCTGAAGTCCGTTCGACGAAAGGAGGAAGTTCTCATATAGTTTTTTGGTTTCTTCGTTACGGGTTTTGCTCTTTTGAGTTCGTTAGAGTTCTTGTTGGCTATATACAGCTTGTGGTAGCCAGCTTTGGCTAAGAGCTTGTACATGGATACGGTTTGGTCTTGGGTTTCAATCGTGTGATACTGGAGCAACTCTATTTGTTAGCAAAGGGAAGTTTCTCTTGCTTTGAGCTACGCTTCGGTGGGTTTGGGTTAGAGTTGTGATTCAGGGGTTGTTTTTAGAGGCCTTTGAAGCAGATTACAGACCGCTCTGGTCTGTTTCTCAGTTCTGTGCTTTTAGGAGAAAGAACCGGCAGTATACATACATTTGGAATTGGTATATATGATAGCATTCGTTTTCTTTGGTTGTTTTTCTCTGTCTTGTCTCAGTTCCGCACAGTACATCTTCACAGCCAGGAACTTCGCATTTTCCTGGACATCCTTCACGCAATATTCGACGTGACATCGGTGGTGAACTCGACGTGAAAGTCCGAGGTGGAAATTTCTGTATTTGAACTTGGAGAAGGAGATCAACAATCATGAACGAGGATGAAGATGGATACGGTTGTTCTGGAGGATGCTGCGGACTTGGGATGATGAATATGTAGATGTTTGGGATGATGGGAGGATGGGACGAGTCATGACTTTGGATGGGATGGATGGATCAGAGGGTATACGAGGGGTGCAGTTGGATGCAGCAAATGCATGTTTGTTTCAAGCTTTCAACTTGTTTTTGCGACAAGAGCAACAGAACCAATAGAAAGAAGCTTTGGGGAGGAAGGCGCTTCGAAAGGTGATCGACAAACTCGATCTATTTGATGAGGGAGACATCTCAAAGTACTTGAGATGTTATAAGACTGAGATGGATTTGGATCAGGTATCAGAGAAGGAGATGATCGAGACATTCAAACTCGCTGCGGTGCTTGAGATAAAGGAGCATGTGAAGGGTCTAACAAAGCATTTTGGGAGAAACTGGGATACATTTTCACATGCGTTGATGGAGGAATATTTCTTGGGAAACTCAGATCGAGTAACCAAGAAATCATTTTTGGGATGGGTCAACCGACCCAGCAAGGGTTTACAGCCTACAGAGCTGTTAAAGGAGTTCGAGAGACAATACTCTCAACTATCTCGAATGGACAAGCTAACCTTGGAGACCTTCAAGCTGCGGATGAACCATGGCAAGAGCGGTTGGAATTACTTCTAGAGGATGGATTGGAAGAAGAAGGGTTGACAAGAAATTGAGAGGTTGTGCATGAAGCGGTTGAGCTTCTTGTTTGGAGACATACAAGGGAAAAGGTTACAAGGTCGACATCTGTATCGCTGACTACCACACCAGTTCGGGTAGTATCTTAGGTTCAACCTCAAGTTGCGGTTGTAGAGGAGAAGGATCGAACCATCGAGGACCTACAGCAAACGATGCAAGATCTACAAGCTAAGGTTACTAGGTTGGAGGATAAAGGATCATCGACTGAGATGGAACTTGTACTCAAATCAGCTTGGGTACATCAGTGCGTGTGGTGTGATGATACTGATCATCAACGGGACGATTGCATCGACTTTGTAGAGTCTTTGCAACGAGAGGTTATTTTTTGGGAAGATGGAGATGTTGGGTTCACAAGTACGGGTACTCTCCTTCAAGTCAACGTTGGTAAAGGAGGGATGAAGAAGTTTGTGGATGATTACTTTGCGGCACATGCAGTTGTAGCTATCGAAGCTATAAGTTATGGTGCTAGGGTGGAGGAGATTGAGCATGATCTCCATATGGATGATTTGGATGAGCATGAGGATCTAAGCGAGCTCAAGTTGGATATTGCATCCACGATGCAGAGCGAGAAGAAAAGATAAGGAGAGATTTCTTCGGAGAAGCAAGCTGGAGAGGATAAAGTTCAACATGAAACTATTCTTCCTGAATTGACAATGGAGGGCGATCCTTCACAACCAGAGGAGATGGTTGAGGTGCAGATATTGGATATGGTTGATCTGGTTGCAGATATACAACAACCAGATATTGGTACAGTGATGGATGTGAAAGAAGATTGGGAGGAACGCATTCGAGATGCGAAGGTTGGGTTCCTATCACGGGAAGTTTTGGATGCGATTACAAGAGAAGTCCATGATATCATCATTGACATCATCAAGGACGAACGACATGCTGAGGATGAAGGAGAGTGGACAGATGTTCTCGAGGCTACGGGTATAAGATGATGGGTAAGGATGACTTACAGAGGAGAAGCCACTGCTGAAGGTGATTATGTTTGAGAGTTGTGAAAGTTTACATGTGATTAGGGTTGGGAGGATGAGGCTTGGGAGGTTGTAAAGATTTTCAGAAGAAGAGATCAGGGAGGATGATGGTTGAGGAGGATACCATTGTATAGCGGGATAATGATGGTTGTCATTGAGGATTTTGGTTGCAGCAGTGTGGTTCTTTTTTTTCAGAAAACAAAAAAAAAGAAGAGTTGGATACATACGATGACATGTACAGACTTGAGGTTGAGGGTTACAGTCAAGATATATGGTGATGATTGGGATGACGGGAATGTCTACTACGACACTTGGGTCACAAATCTCTACGGTGAGGTTCTACAAGACGGATGGAAGACATTTCTATGGTATGATGGGTTATTCTTTCTATGTCTTCGCATATTGGAAGATGTGTAGATTTAGAGGGGGTGATTAGATGGGAGGTTGGAGAAGAGATGCGATGAGCATGGATCTAGGGGATCATGGCCGAGTTGCAACTTCAAGATGGCGATCAGGTTGCAAACTTGAGGGTGAGGTTGGCTACGACGGGAAGTAGGACGATATGACAAGGTGTGTGTCGGTCCACTCCTTGGTTGTTATCTCTGGTGCATACTGGAGGATGCACAGGTTCAGAGGGGGTGGATGTCATGTCGTGGACCGGCTCTTATCTGAAATTCAGACTTCGATGCTTGTCGCTCCAAAGACACTCATGAGAAAGACAAGCTAGGTCTTAGCTTACGGGCTTTTGGCATCATTTCGGATCTCCATTTTCGTCACATAGATGGGTAGAGCTAGTTGTCAGCTTTCCATAGGCACTTTGTCTACTTCGTTTGGACACCTAGTGGAGAAGTTAAGGACTCGAAAGATGGAGAAAACAAGTTAGGCTCCAGCTTATGGACTTTTGGCACAACTTCGGATCTTCGCTTTTATCGCATCAGAGGATAGAGCTCCTTGTCAGCTTTTCATAGGCACTTTGTCTACTTCGTTTGGACGCATAGTGGAGAAGTTACAAGACTCGAAAGATGGAGAAAACAAGCTAGGCCCCAGCTTATGGGTTTTTGGCACAACTTCGGATCTTCACTTTCATCACATAGATGTGTAGAGCTCATTGTCAGCTTTCCATGGACATCTTGTCTATTTCATTTGGACACCTACTGGAGAAGTTATGCGACTCGAAAGAAGGGAAAATCAAGCTAGACTCTAGTTTACTTGCTGACTGGGTATTTGCAGCTCCAGGCGTTATATTAAAGACGCAAGGGGTCTACTTCCTCATTATCACAGAGAACTTAGTACGTACAGAGACTGATACAAGGGGGCAGCTTAGGGGCTAGCTTAGGCTTGCGACTTCTTGGTGGACGATTTGAGGATTTGGGAAGTCCAATACACGCGCGTAAGGTGTCATTGGGTTCAGATCTGTGCAGGCTACGCACTGGTCAAGACGGTTTGGGAAGAGACGGATCGGAGGATGTGTACTGAGAGAAATTGAGACGCAAGGAGGAGATTTGGAGATTTCAGTTACTTGTGAAGGAGAGTTGGACCGTTCGGACCGTTCCGGAGTCCAAACTTGCTGTCACTGGATCCATCGAGATCAAAACACCGAGTTCTACAAGAAATTGAAGACGATACCAAGTTTCATCGGGCGGTTTATGAGTTCTGAGTGAAATTGGCTCACAGGGAAGCGCTTGCGTCAAGTTTTTCATCACCTGCGACCTAAAATTGAGTTGTTCTTCGCGATCGGCGTGTCAAGCTCTTCGTTCTTGGTGCCTACGCGACCAGGGAGTCTTCATCTACATAGGAGAAGACAATACGTGGATTGGATTGTTGGTTTGGGTGAGGTGAGCGAGTTCGAGCTGCAGGGAGTTCATTTACGTCAATTTTTTGGAACCTGCGATCAAATTTCTTGCGTGGTTTTGCAAGGAGAACTCCAAACGGCTTGTTTGGAATCTCGTTGGGTTCGTGATAGCTAGATCTACTTGCCAGGGAAGACAGATATCAGATCAAGCGATCCGTTCTAGCAATGTGTGCGGTTTTAAGCCGCAGGGAGCAGGTTTTGAAAGTTCGGTCACTGCGATCAAAAATCGACGATACCTCGGCTGTTGGGAGTCGGAGTTTCAATCGTGTGATACTGGAGCAGCTCTATTTGTTAGCAAAGAGAAGTTTTTCTTGCTTTGAGCTACGCTTCGGTGGGTTTGGGTCAGGGTTGTGATTCAGAGGTTGTTTTTAGGGGCTTTTGAAGCAGGTTACAGACCGCTCTGGTCTGTTTTTCAGTTCTGTGCTCTTAGGAGGAAGAACCGGCAGTGTACATACATTTGAAGTTGGTATCTATTGCAGCATTCGTTTTCTTTGGTTGTTTTTCTCTGTCTTGTCTCTGTGCCGCACAGTATATCTCCACAGCCAAGAACTTCACGTTTTCTTGGATATCCTTCACGCAATATCCGACGCGATACCGCATGACATTCAACAACCCAAGATCCAGTCAGCAATTCATCACTTCATTAATTCATCATCTCATCATTTTCATCCATGTCATCCATTTCGCACGTTCCATGTCAAAGTGACTCATTCCATATCAACAAAAACTTCATATCAGTATTCAAGTGCCATGTCATGATTCCAAATGTCATGTCGATTTGAACATCTATCATATAAGAAAAACTAACTCTCATAATTTCTTTAATATACATCCGTTCGAGATGATCTAAAAAGCAGTCTCACTCCACTCGTATAGCTTACACAATGATACACTCATATGTACATTTTAGAGAATTTCGAGAAAATTTATTTCCTAATCTCTCTTGTACCCACTAGCTAGTCCACTACACTACAACGTCGTGCATGAATACTGTTCAGTTCTTTTTAGTAATTGTAAACTAAGCGTAAAAGAATAAGAGTTTGACATAACTTAAAGGATAATATGATAAACCATCTAAGGAAGAAACGAGAGCGAGTGAAACTCAAACGTGCATTCAGTATAGTGAAAATATTTGAAATCGAAATTAATCTTTTACACAACTTCTCTATCAAGTTAAAGTACAGGGAAGCCATAGGAGGATGTTATTTTTCACTCCTAGATGACTCCTTAAGTGGAATCGAGAGGAGTGGCATGTTTACCAATGAGAAGCCATGATATGTTATTGTGACTTCCACAACATAAAAAGATAAAAGAAATATAAACTGTTTCAGACTAGATCTAATGATTTATCGTATTTTTAGAAATACCATTAAGAATCATGGCTTATCAAGTGTGCGTATTATTTAATACTATGAATTATCAACGGATGGTGGTTTATCAAATGTCTTTCTTGATAATCCGCTATGGAGAATGATCTACCGTATATAAAACCACTCCTAGATATGAAGAAAGAGAGATTTTATATTGCCAAAATCCTTTACACCGTTGTAAAAGCTCTGCAGATATCCCATGTAGTGTACCCAATATTTCATTCTTACTTTCCGTAAGAATAAAAAACCATTTTTAAATTTTCTTGTAGAAAATGAATAAGCTTGTCAACGGATCCAGGTCCGAATTGATATCAATTTCTTGGAGCTATATATCTCTTCGTCCGATGGATTCTTTTCACTATTATCAACCAAGAACGAATATACAGAAAAACCATAGTTAACTCGTAGTATCTCGTGTACCCATCAAATGCTAATTTCATTTTCCAACATGGAGTTGCAAGTTCTATCGTTGATACCTCTCTTCTGACAGAGAGGAAAAGGAAGCTCTTCCTAGTGGATGAAGCTCAATCCTTGAAGAACGTACGAGATTACATTTCTTGCGAAATGTATGATTTGACAATTGGTCCATGAAGCTCTAGGACTAGTACAAATCAAACTAAGAATGAATAATAATAAAAAAACTCATACATTGAATCTATGGAGCTGTAAGATTCGATGGTGCATGAAACTTCAGGAGGAAAACAAATCAAACTACGAATGAATAAATAATAAAGAAAAGACTCAAACATCGAATCTATCTATCTTTTTCCACCATCTATATACTCCTTAACTTACGGACCTTAATACGGAAACCGAAGCGATAGAGATCACAAGTTCTAACTTGTTAAATTTCTGACATAACACGCGGTCATGCTACCGTACTGCTAATCCATATCACACATCAATGTTTGCTCATTTTTAGTGCGTGACGCATTTTCTAAATATCATGAGACCGTGAGAAACACCGAGAATGCATGAGAAAAGAAAGCATTAACGCACACCAAGATATACATGACAGTTATGAGTACACACCAAGAGTGACTTATAAGACTTAAGGACAGTTCTAGAGTTCAGTGTAGCAAGATCTAAATGAGAGTTAATCCACACCAAGAGTGAATTAAAAGACTTAAGGACAGTTGTAGAACTCAGTGTACTCAGTTATGTGAAATACATGAACAGTTATATGATACTAGCATGAGCTATTTTGTTGACCGGAAATTCATTCACGATACGATAAAAATAAATTTCTTATAAAAACTTGCACGATATAGATGTACAGTGCCATATTGCAATACCTACATAGACAAAGAAGCCTAATAAATAAGCATGCTCGATCAACTTCGGTACATCTGCCTATAACTGGGTCGTGCAGGAACCATCAGAACGGCGATATTTGTTGCACACTTGCCACAGTATTTCTCGAATATAACTCCAGAATTGGGCTGACACTAACCCCACGATTTGATCTGACGGCGTGCAGACAGTATACGTGTCAGGCTTTGAAGCGTGGTACGAAATACTGAAAGTCGAATTATTCGACCAGTAGTAGGAACCGCGGCTCCTGATTGCAGGAGAGCGATCACTGTCATCGGTCTGCTAGGTACCCACCTCCTGCCCGCGGGCTAGAAGAAAAAGAAAAGCGGCCAGAGCGATCATTCACCCGCTTCATGTCAGCTTGCCGGATCAATCACCTTCTCCAAGTTATTCCTCACAGCACGCGTGATTCTCGGTGCAAGCGAAGAGCAGGTGTGTAAATTTGTGGTTTGCAGAGGCTGATTGTCATGCGGAAATACTTACGGAACTTTGCAGTTTGTGATTCTTCTGGTGTGAGGGATTCTGCTGAATTGCATGTCTGTTTCACCGTATTCGTCCTGTGGATGAATTGACTCCTGGACCTCGAAGCATTCTTTAGCGATCCCAAATCGAGCTTTCTTTCTCTCTAACTGTACTGGAAGATTCTTCCTTACATTGTAGAGATTAAGGAAGATATGAGAGGTGAATCTGTCTTAGTTTCTATTTTGTGAGATGTTTACCGACTGTGATTTCGTCTTCACACACGAACTTCGTAGAGATGGGTCAGTTCGTTAGCTTCTGGTGCGATCCTTTCCTGACAGGAGAGAAAGTTGTGGTCTTCAGAGGGAAATAAAGAACATAGGCTGGTCTTATCTCTTGGCTACTTATCACAGAAGGTGCTGCCAAGATAGTAGCCTCCCTGTATGTGTTAGTGAGAGAATGTCTCCAGCTCGTGTCGTAGAGCCGAGACTCCGTACTTATTTTGTTGTTGCAGCTTCTGGTGGATGATCGGAGATGTCTTCCTGGTACCACATTAGACAGGCTAAGAGAAACAGAACAAGTAGGTTCAGACGGGCCGATCAGGTTAGCAATCTATATCTAAGTTTGTTCATTGCTATCTGATGTTGTTGTTTGTGGTAGTTCTTAAAAACTAAGACAGTGACATTGCCTGCTGATTACAGGAGCTGGTACCGCCACGAGCAGAGTGCTCATCAGTCGATCAGTAACAAGCGTATCAGGTGACTTAGTCTGTCAAGATGGCAAAGCAAGGCCTGAAGCTGGGTAGCGGACATTTAATGCCCTTTGTTGGTTATGGAGTATGGCGCGCCGGGTCGAGTGTTAAAGACTTAGTCGTGGAGGCTGTGAAATTGGGGTACCGTCATTTTGATTGTGCCGGTACGAATAACTTGCTCGAATCTTGATTGTAGAGAAGAATGGACAGAATCGAGTTTAATACAGAGTTGCAACTTGATCAAATCTTCTGTGTTCGTGATACGGACATTGAGGTACCTCATCGATATAAGACATGGTGCAAAACAGTGGGTTCGGATGAAAATCAGATTGTAAATCACCTACTGAAGTCGGTTGAATGAATTTATGTAGTCAAAACTTGAAAATGATTCCCTCCGACGGCTGCAGCTGATTATAAGAACGAAGACGGAGTTGGAGAAGGACTTGCCGAGGCGATTCAGAAGGGTCTGGTTACACGTGAGGATCTTTTCGTGGTTACCAAGGTATGATCAAGAACCTGCTTTAGGGCTAGTGTTAAGAGAGCACGCTTTAGTGAAAGTTGGGCTTTTTTGCTCTATCAAAGTTTTACTTTTTTGCTGTTGAACAAAGTGGGAGATAGTTACAGAGTGTCAGGGCAGCTATGAGAACGCTAATACTATGGCTTTCTCGGGAGTAAAGAACCAGTTACACCGTATGCATGGTGGAAATAGCAGCAACAGTGCTTGGGTTCAAATTAGTCTGATGCACACTGTTAGCGTCGATAATGATTCTCCACAAGAATATGGAGTTCCCTTACTCTCTTGACAAGTGAGTCTACGGAACTTTATCGGTTGACTATTATTTTCCTGACAGCTCTGGAACTCGGATCACAAGCACGTTCGAGCTGCGTGCGAGGACAGTTTGAAGAATCTGCAGTTGGAATACCTGGACTTGTACTTGATTCACTTCCCTGTTGCTGTACGTCATACTGGTTTGTGACTCTTACTTGATTCGAACTATCAACTTTGATTCCTGTTCATCATATCCGGGCATTCGTTCCTCCAACGCGTTCAAGGGTATAAGCTCTGTGGCAGGAAACCAGAAGAGCTTGTAGAAACGCAGCTGTCCATGGTCTGATGAATGCTGCTTTCTGAATTTGTGGAACAGGTGTGGGCACAACAGACAGTCCAGTGGGTGAAGATGGGGTGTTAGACATTGATGTGACAGTATCTTTAGAAACAGTTTGGCATTCAATGGAAGAATTAGTCGATGCAGGTCTCGTGCGCAGCATTGGAATCAGGTAATGTCCTCTAAAAGTGATGTATATTGATTCTGCACTTGCGTGGAGAGCTGGGCTATGTTCAGGATGATGAAGTTCTTATGATTGTTCTGTACCCTTGCCCTCAGCAATTACGACATTTCGTGGAGAGCTGGGCTATGTTCAGGATGAAGAAGTTTCTTATGATTGTTCTGTACCCTTTTCCTCAGCAATTACGACATTTTTTTGACAAGGGACTGTTTGGCCTACTCGAAGATCAAGCCTGCAGTCAATCAAATCGAAACTCATCCGTATTTCCAAAGAGCAGACCTTGTGAAGTTTTGCCAAAAGCATGGGATCGTGGTCACCGCTCACACCCCTCTAGGTGGTGGATCGGCCAACGCTGAGTTGTTCAAATCCGTTTCTGCAATTGAGGACCCTGTTTTGAAGGTTTGTACCTATTGAGATTCTTCAGTCTTTTCATCCTCGAGGAGATTTATTGACCGCCTCAACTTTTCTTTTGGTCGTTAATGTTGTATTGAACTTGGGTTGAACCGTTTGATTGTGACGTTTTCTTTTTGTTTATGTCTTGGGGTATTGTAGTATTTCAGAAGTCAAGAAATGTAATGAAACAGATACAGAAAGTTGAAAGATGCAGGAAAAATAGATGTATTTGTGAAGAATGTAATCTGTAGAGAACAGTCTGAATGTATGCTATCATACTGATATCTATGATGAATATCCCGAACATGCGGAGCATCGAAGCAAATCATAATCTTAGTGCATGTTGATACAATTCCGAACTTTCTTGTCCTTTGGGGGTGTTGCACTCACTGCTTACTTTTAATAACTAACATTCAGGCTAATCATCATACCACTTGGTCATGCTGCCTTTCTTTGCGCAGGGAATTGGTGCTAAGTACGGTAAGTCGGCTGCTCAAGTAGCAATCAGATGGGGAATACAGCGCAATACGGTAGTGATTCCTAAGTCGAGCAAGGTAGAAAGACTCAAGGAAAACCTTGACGTGTTTGACTTCGAGCTGTCAGAGGCTGATATGGAGGCCATTAGGCAACTTGAGAGGGAGGCAAGAACTAACAACCCAAAGATATTCTGGGGAATCAACTTATTCGCTTGAAAATGGAAGGCACGGATCTGAGCTCACTAGTTCGGCACTTTCTGCAGGAAAGATTTTGTAGAATCTGAATGGTCTGGTTGATATCTGACAACCAAATGACAACCAGAAGAACGTAGGTGCCACCGGAAGCCGGCTCATTGCCATTGGACTGCATATGGATTGCTGTAAATATTGCTCAAATGGCACCAATATTACACGGTGGTTCTCGTCTCTTGATGGTGTGGAGTACAAGTTTACTGAGTGGCTTTTAGCTCTAGGTCGACAAGCTTTATTGACGAATCGTTGTGTTGATCATTGTCGAGATTGTTACAAATCGTCATTGGTGCAGCCATTGTACGTTTCGACATGAGCTCCAAGTCGGATCTTGTCTTCGCATCTTCAAGATCACCTGAAGTCGATTGTGCAGAAACAAACTGGTAAAGACGTAGAGTTATGCCGCGCAGGGATCAAAGAGTCATCCCTCTTGTATGCGCCGAGTCTAAGCGGTCGTAGCGTACGCAGGCCTTTGTCGCTTCAGTGGTGTACATTAGAATATTGTTCGTTTTCCACCCAGGTGTATAGAGGTGAAACGACACTTGTGTTATGGATACGCCAGCCGTGAACGTAGTGGACTGTGCAGGGATGTAAAATCCCCGGCCCCACGAGAAAGAGAACGTTGAAAACATTTGGAAAAGAGCAAGTTAAGATAATAAATCAATTCCGAAGCGCAAGAATATTGAAGAATTGTCTAAAGTAAATTCACAAGAGTCTGATAAAAGGGATTACTTTAAGAGAAATATTTGAAAACCTTTAGAAAATATTTCTTTTAGTTTGATTTAAGCAAGAGGTTTTCTCTTTGTTTCCTGTTGATTCTTTAAAGTCTATGAGGTTGAGTTTTTTGACTCTTTTCTCGGCTCCATCTTATCTTGTCCCAAGTCCTAGAAAGAAGTGAACATAATTAATGAAAAGCGGCTTACGAAATTCACAATTACAAACTACAATGTGAGTAAAGTAATGCTTTTGGATGTATCTTTGGAGGACATCTTCAAGATATATCCAAAAGTAAAAGAGTTAGGAATTTAATCTGGCAAGGGCTTTCTCCAATGCCTTGGAAAATCTTAACAGGAGATTATGATCACTCGATTATGATGTCCCGTCAGTCCCATCTACGGATCCCATCAATTTAGTGATTTAATATCCAATCTCTGGGCGTCACGATAGACTAACTAGTTCCTTACCGATGAGATGTACATGCACGTAAATATGCCAAGCGTCCTTTATTTCTCTCATCCTGCCGTTTAGGTTGGAAGTAAAGTTTTCTATGGTTATTCTCATGCCAAAAAAGAGAGAACAAGAGGTACCCGAATAAAAGTTTAATATCTTTGGATAGATATAAAAGATACATAATTTCAGTGATCATTCTTATTCATTAGAACGATCAATGAAATGATGAGAGATCTAATAATATAGTAATAGTTCTTGATGGATCTGCTGAAAAGATATTTCCTCTCGAATAAGATGTGAAAATAGTCATTTATTTTCTTTAAGGCCCCATCCCTGAAGAGTTTTGGAAAAGCCCGGACGTAAAAGGCATCCACATATGTATTATTTACTAATTTTATCAGAGGTATACTAAACTACATCATATGTAGGAATGTTTTATGTGCCACGTTCGCATGATGAGAGGTATCCAAGTCTGTCACTGGATCCACAGATCACATGGATAGCAGATGTGTGAAGAGGACAAACTTAAAATTAATTAAAGAACAGCGGGGATCAACCAACCACTTCACATATCGTGAAGTGGGTGATCAACCAACTACTTCACCAGTTGTCAAGAATGAAATCTGGTATGGTCTGGTGAAGTGGTTGGTTGAGAACTACTGTCGTCCTCGTCTCATATATTACTAAAAAAAAAAAATTAATAAAATTTTTTATTTACTAAGCCTTAAAGAGTTATATAAAGTATATGAAACAAACATCCTAAAATTCATCACTCATATCACTTTCCAGTCCGATAGGTTTTCGTCGATATTGAGGCTGTGCTCGAGGTCTATGTCCAACGTGTCCATATCTTATGTGAAAGTAATTAATTTGAATTAAGTTGACGTAAGATTCATATTCTTGCCCGTAATCTGTTATAATGCTCATCGTTGGGGGGCTTTTTAACTGGCTTCATCTTGCCAATGACATATTCGGCAGATTCGATGTTTAAATTGTTTTATGTACTGAAAACTGTGCTAAAGCTGAGACTGAAATTCCAATCTTTCCCGAAGGCATTTTCACAGTTAACTATGCTTTTTCTTGGAGGGTTGATTCACGATTCAGAGTTGCTGATGTAAGCAGCGTTCAGATTGTTGGTAATGTTAACTGTATTCATTAATATATTTTTTAATTTAGTGTAAACTTGTGAGGGGCATTGTTTGAAAAGTATCATGTGTATGATGTTGCAGGTTCAATGTTAGCAAACGATACACGACTCAGAAGTTCAAACTGAAGTTGAATCTTTTTATTATTTTTCTCTTTTCCATAAGCACAAAGAAAAGACACATGGCCCTGAAACCCTATATTAATGATTAATTAATTAAAAAAGTATGAGATGGATTACAATCAGGTGGGCGACACAAGTACAATTTAGCATCTTTTAGCTCAATTACTCTCTTACTAGTGCTCGTGTATCTTACCAGTGCTCGTGTCCGTTCTGTGGGTCCATTTTTTTTCTCTTGATAAGTTATCATTATCCTCAGTGCAGTGTGTGTTACGTTGCATCTCGTCTTACTAACTTGCATTGACGTCAGGTCTGTCTTGATGCAGTTCTTCTTGCTCAATGCTAGCTTTGAAGCCCGAGGTGTTGCTTGTTCGTTCGCAGGCCTGCAGGCGTATTTTCTTGGGTGTTTCTGATTCATGTCTTCTCGTCGTGTGACCCGCATTGAGGTTTATCTCTCGTTTTCTTTTGACCTCTAATACTTGACGTTGTCATGTTCAGTTGATTCTATTTTTCATTGATATCTCCATAGCCAACTCCTCGAGGAAATCCATCGTCTCTCCAATTCGACGTACTCCTCCTCGTCTCACTTCGGCCCGATAAGTTTTCATATTTTGCCCTTTGTTTAAGCTTAAGTTTCCTGTTTGCACATGAGCTTCTAGATTTCTTCATCTTCTAGCCCACCGTTAAAAATGAAGTTAAATTTCTCATTATGCATATGCGATGTTGTTACGAAGATTTTTGATATGTACCTCTTCACGAGCATAATGTTTGCTGACATTAGCATGTATCAAGCTATTCAAGGGTAAAGATGTTACTTTTTAATTATTTTTTTCTCTTTTTAAGAAGAACTGACGAAGCCTCACAACTTTAGGAAGTGGACATAAAATTTGTTTTGATCTCTTCCTTCAACCGAATTGGTACAAGCCTTACGAGTACAAATCTGCCACCCACTGTAATCATATATCTATCGATCATACAAACACGACCCTAATCATCTCTTGTACACGTGATCCTTTTGCCAATGTATACACATACGCTTGTAATTGAGTTATAAATTCTGTACTTTTATTCTTCTTTTAGAGAAGAGGAGCATCAATCGACATGTGTAGTTCTCATGTGGCGTATAGCTAGTCAGACATGTGACTTTCAAGCACATGATTCAGGAGTCAATAAGTTTAATAATAAAAGTATCTGAAGAAATATACGAGGTTTGTAAAAGGATCAAACTTTAATATTAAAGGCACCTTCTTTGCTACATGGATAGTTACAAACTTCAGAGTGTTGTTCAATGCTTGTGAGATCTGTCATGCAAATATAATGGAAGAAAGCACGAGTTGAGTTTGAGTTCACAATGAAGACTATAGGTCGTATGAGAGAGCATTGAACCTAATGCATCAACTACTCCATTATCAAGTAAGAATGTTGTATGGTTCAGTGGCTCTCTTAACTGTATAATGTTGACATTTGATGATATATTATTGTATTAAGATTTGTTTCTAATTTTTGTAATAGAGTTTGAACTGGGAAGTGCGCACGCTGTTAATCAAAGTTCGTCCTCTATCCTCTATTGTTGTGTGTTTTTCAGAAGAATTGACTTTCGAAAGCTAATGCTAGTTCTACAAAGATCACTTCTTGTTGGGGACAACAGAAGTAATTATAAAGTTAATTCATTTATCTTTGCTAAGGTGTTTCAGAAGCTTTGAGTTATAGAAACCATTGGTAAGGAGTCTGGACATCATAACCAGGTATACATATCAGAACTCCATAGCAATGGTGGTTTTGATATCTATACATGATTCTTAACATGCAATCATCGTCTGATTCATCGTGGGTCTCATCGATGTTGACTAACACTTTTAGAATTATAACGGTATATTTACGTTAGACAGAAAAATCATGTCGTTATTGTGTGAAAAATTTTGTTTTCTTTGTTGTTTCTACTTGTTTGGATCTCGTTTCTATTAGTGTTGTCTTTGATTGTTAATTAAAGTTCATCTTTCATTATCTACTACTATGTATGTTTCAAAAGAAATGACTTCTGAAAGCTAACATTGATCATTAAGATCGTTTCATGTTCTAAACAACAGACGTTTTTAACTTTGCTTAAACGTTTCAGAAGCTTTGAGTCATAGAAACCATTGGTAAGGAGTCTCGGTATCTTAACAGGTTAGTAACATGCAATGAGCACCGCATGTGGGTAATAAATTCAAGGCTGGTTCATCGTCAGTCTCATCGATGTTGAACAGCGATTTCAAATACATAAAAGATACATAAAAATCTTTTTATATTATGTTGTTATTCTGTGGTAGTTTTCGTGTTTTCTTGGTTTCGTTTCTCTTGGTATTGTCTATGGATATTGTTTCATTTTTTGTTGTTGGCTTGATTTTGAATTAGTGAAATTCTGATAGTAAACCCTGATCCATGAAGTGATATGTTCATGGTTAATATATTAGAGGTTTTAAACAGAATTGTTACGTATAAAGTATGGATAAGATGTTTGTTTCTATTATTGAGAAATATAAGCATACAATAATTGTCCATGATGCGAAGATTTCAGCAACAACAGTGTGTTATGGCTAGACTTCGAGCAGCACTTCGACAAATCACTGACAACTGGTTGAATGTTGCTAACACGATAACTGAGTGGACGAACATATGTAGAGTTACATTTTCTGAGATGAAGTGTTGTGCTTTATGTGGTGTTGTCAATTACGGCAATAAAAAACATGCGAAATTAACTCCATTTCATTCTGCTAAAATACCTGCTTATGCATTATGTAATATTTTTATGTTGAAATATTGTGGTAATTGGAACGAAGGTTGGTATTGACAGATGTGCACACTGTTTGAAGAATGACAGCAGACAGGGTTAAATGAGTTTTTTTATCTTCCATTGTATTAAACAAGTAGTGTATATGAATCTTATGTTTTGCAGTTGTTAGCTTTCTTAGATACTCGTTGTGTGGTAACTGCAAAATATAAAGAATTCTATGAGAGTAAATACAGAAGTATTTTGTTGTGGACTCTGCACTTATTAGTTTCGATGCAGCTAGATTAGCATCTAGTACTAACAATGATCGTCTGAGAGAGATATATGACATTTTTATGTTGAATATGATGATAAATGACTTGTATAAAAAATATCTAACATTGTTAGACTGTCCTGAGAAGTTATGTGGTCTCGTTGTTTTGTCTGCATCCACGACAGAAAATATCTTGAAAGAAACTCAAAACAGAGGACTTGCTTCAAATTTATGGATCCATACAACAAAGATCTACAACTATTACAAGATGTGGTATATCATTTTCCACACTCTCAACCTGATAAAGGAGATGCCTTTGAGAATAGTACTATGTCTTTTATGATCAAATATGATGGAAAGAGAACAAATGGTAACTAATTGTGATGGGATCGCAGTCTATACTATGAGTGTAGATAATGATAGGTTGTTTCTAGAAAGAACTTTTGTTCCATTTTTGTTTCCATTCATGTATGGTTATTACATGGGAGTGTCACTTTTGCTTCATATTTACGTATTAGATGTTAACATCTTTAGCATTTGGACATTATATAAACCTTATATTCTGTTGGTGTACCAGCTCAAACAAGCTTCGATTGTTGTGAAATATGTTTCTTATATTTTGCTGATGGGAGAGTACGAAAGATTAAGTTTGAGTTAACGGATGTTCTAGAAAATGTGATATTTAACAAGTTGTTACGTAGTCAATTACATAATAGTATTCCAGGTACACCCGCTTGACATGGTAGTCACCTCAAGGATTTATGGACAAAGGTGAAAGCTTGGGAAATGCCAGATCTATTTTCGATTTAAACAGCGGATGAATTGTCCAGCAGACGATGGATAGAGGTAAATAAATTAGAAACCGTTTTGAAGTGTATTCACCCATAGTTGAGTTGGCATGATGCTCTTGTTGAGTTGTTAAGTTGTGCATTTGTTTTTCATACAAGATGGTCTATGTTTCTAAAAATATATATCATTTGCAAAAATAAGATCTTAGGAGATATTTGCTACCACCTTGTAAGATATGAAGTGCAAGGTAGAGGTTCTCTTCATGCCCATATTATTTTACGGTGTGATCAAAGTACATTAGAGCGTGTGACCGGAAAAATAGCTGCATATGTACTAGCAGAATTGATGTTTCTACTCACAAATTTATTCCTTCGATAATTAAAGAGGAGCTGTTATTATATCAGTTAGTAACACAAAAGCAAATGCATGTATATCGTACATCATGCTATTGCTCTAACAAAGACACTCGTCAAAGTTTGTACAAACACAGTTTATCTACTGAAGTTCATTTAGAAGACACGCCATCTGTCCATGATGCTACTGGCAAGTGGTGCTATTATAGGGACGTTATGTAGACAGAAACGTAGTACCTTATCATCCAATGTTATTACTTCTGTGGAGAGCTCATATGAACGTTCAAAGATTTACTAACGAAAGTTTGTCGTTTTATTTACTCAAGTATACTTTGAAAGCCGAACCTTCTGGAGAACTCAACTTAGATGTCGAAGCTGCTCGTTTCTTAAGACTATCAGGATTATCTGCTGTTCAGTTGAAACTTGTGATAGCTATTGTTCTTAGCAAACTTGTTAGTGTAACTGAAGCTTGCATGGGTTGTTTACAAATACCCATGATCCAACGATGTACAGCTGTAGAGTATACTGATTCTAGTCCACTTTCATCAAGATTCATCCGTTACAGAAAGTGTAAATCTCTTACAATTTCTCCATTCCAACATTATATGAATTGTCCTTTATGTTTAGAAACATGATCTTATAAGCAATTTTGGTCAAGAACATATCATAAAAGAAAAAAAGGTTAGCTGTTATCGCCAAAGCTCGTTTTGTTGGTGTTGTTTTACATGGAAAGTTTATCTATTGTACAAAAAGATTAGTATGTTTTACAGATTATCATCCAGTGCATCATATACAAGGATTCTTCTTCAACATTTTACTAACATTTGTGTATTTTCGGGCTGAGTCAGAAATACTAACAATGAACGATTCTAAGTGGATCTATCTCCATGAGTATGTTCATAGAGGTATCTTAGATACTAAAGAGAAGATGATGACTTATTATGAGGATTACGCTAACGATCATTTATATTCTGATGTGTCCACAACTGAGTTGTCAGAACATGCGCCAGAAGTATTTTTTCTCAATCTCTTGTTGGAGATACAAAGTATGATGTTTTCTTCTGTAAACTGCAACAACGTTGATCATACTGTAGGTGATGATAATTATTCCAATGACGATTTCAATTTATTTGACCTTGGTATTGATTTAACAAGTCGAGTAACTATGACAGAACCGCATTCTGAGATATTTGAGGACACTCATACAGACTTGTCTCAACGTGAGGTCACTCTCGACATAAGAAGAGAGAATAAAAATAATTTTTCAAAGTTGAATCAAACGAATGGAACAAGTAGCATTATGCCTTCATTGGTTGAACTTTATACTAACCACACAACAGTTGTTTAACTCTTGATCAACAACACGTTTTTGGTTCCCTTTGTGAAAAGAAACATGAACTAGTAATAATCTCAAGTGCTCTTGGCTGTGGTAAGTCATTTTTCACATGGTTATGTGAATATTGGAGAACAAAAAGACAAAAAGTGTTATATTGTGCTAGTACATATATTGCTGCAACAAGATTATCTGCTGAGGCAACTACTGTCCAAAAGTTGTTTTGTATTCCTAGCAAAGACATTTCGAAATCTCTTCATGTTAGGAGGGATATTTTTATGAGTCTTCGTGAAGCAAATGTAATCTTGATAGATGAATTCTAATGCTTACAACTAAGTTATTAACGATGATTACATTACGACTTCAAGAGGCAAGTGTAGTTGCTGATATAGATCCATTCTGTCAAAAGTTGATCATTTTAATTGGTGATTCGTATCAACTCCCACATCTTTGTTATCATAGTACTGAGAATGCATGTTGTGTTTGTAATATTGCATCTAATAATTTTTTTAAGTGAGCGGAGAAATTTCACTTGACCACCATTTTATGGCTGTTAGGAATTGAAAGTGTATACTAGATATCTTATCCTTAGATAATATCAAAAGATATTATTTTTATGAAACCAGACCGAGATAGTGATCTCGGACGTGTTCTTAGTTTGATAGATTCCCACGTTATGGGTTGATCAGACCCGCCATGAGTTTGAGAATTTGCATGGTGTTGCCAAGAGATATTCTCCTGACCTGACCCGCTTACATTTATGATCAGGTGAGGTTCATCTTTCTCTTATCTTCATATCGATATGATCATTGTACTTCCCCAAAGTGCTTTTGTTATCTTGACACAATGTAGGTTATAGCCACTGCTTGGTTAGCTCAAGAGTCAACTACCTTGGATCTATCCCAACTGCTTGATCTCATTCAAGACACTCTTTATCTTGAACGATATTGTGCACACTCTCGGGAATAACTAATATGATTATCGATGCTTATGATAACTTCTACACGGGTATCCTCTTTCGAGTTCTCTCCTATTCAAGATATTCCTTTCAAGCATATCAGTCTAAGATCGAGTTTAACATTCTCCTCCTTATCCTACTGTCGATAGTAAGAAAAACAATGTGGCATAAAAATTATTCTTCTATCATACATGTTATACCCAATCTTATTAGGTTCCATCTTGTATGTAATACTATTTAAACCTCGAGACTAAATCTCTCAACTTCTTCTTTAATCAATCACGTACCTCCAAAACTTACTCCAACATGACTGATTGATAATCTGATCCTTGGCACATATGGGTATACTTCCAAGTTGGGGTTCTACACTCGAACACCAACTGTCACTACACTCGGACACTAAGACTCGAACATTCTGTCAGTTGACGAGGTTATCTCTTTGGATAGTTTTGAATATGTGATACTACCAGTCAAGAATTGTCAACTTATGATAGAGTCCAGATCCCTTAGTCTCGGATCTGAACGCTTCTTCTCAGGTTGTCCGATTTCTCTTGTTACTAACAACATGTACATACACAATGATAAGTTAGAGGTGGTAGTGGATTACACTATGTTCCAAGGGTCTACCCTTGATGGATGAGCATGGTCTTCCTTGATTGTACTCACTTCTCTCCATCTTACTGCTCTCACTAGACCGGTGAATGCAATCAAAATACAATGCGGTGGAAGACGTGAGCAAGCAACAAGCAGATATTATTGTGGGACAATTAATTACTCTGAATCCTTCGGTGAGAAAAGAACTTCGTAGCAGTCTAAGCTCTCAACGAGGTCAGAAGAAGAAGATAAACTTTTCTACCGTAAGTGTTAGTACTTTAGATGCTAGTGAAGGAGAGATGTGCAACAATGCATCAAAAGTAGAGGTTCGTATCAATGAGAGAGATGTCTCAATGTTCTTGTCGATGGAGGATCGATAGTAGATGTCATCTCAGAACGACTCATGAGGAAATTGGATCTAGTACCAACTCGTCCTTCTAGTATCACGGTTGGCATGGCTAACAAATAGCGAGTTAGGTCATTGAGAGTGCTGGAGAGAGTTTGTGTGTCAATAATGAGAGTGCAGATAAATATGACATTTCAAATCTTGAAGGAGTTAGTTATGAAATGTTACTCGGAAGACCTTAGCTTCGAGCAGTACATGCAACAAATATTTGACACAAAGGTTATTTACGCATCGCATCGAATCACCATCGGATTAAAGTTCCATTGTTCGGAGATCAAGATTGGATGTCAAAATTGAGTTGATCCACATCTGACTAGTGAGAGTCAAAAGTTATCGATACTATTTTTGATGTAGGTATCAATTCTTCAGATTTAGAATCTGAAAGTACATCTTCAGATTAGGGGAGAGAAGTGTGGGTGTGAATGTATGGACCTCTTTTCTTCTTCGAAAGTGCAAAAAGATCGAGACAAAGAACCGTTGACTCCTGAGGAGGTGGAGAGAAGAATTGGCACTTTATGTTATGGACCGAATGTTACTAAAAAGGAGAAGAGTTGATTCGAGGAGATCTTCCGCAAATACATTCATGTATTTGCATTTAGTTACAAGGATCTGAGGGAGGTCACACCTAAGCAACACCATATCGAGTTGGAGAAGAAGGTCAAACCAGTGCGACAAAAGCAACGAAGAGTGAGTCTTTCGATTGCTGATCTGGTGAAAGAAGAGATCGAGAAGCTGCTCACTGCTAGTTTTATTTAGGAGGTGGACATGAGTACAAAGCTATACCATTCGATCTCAGCCACCTCTTCCAAGATCTCGTTGATGAAAGATAGAAGATATAATCATTTTTTGTGATAGCATTGAGCTTTTTGTAATCAACACACACCCTCAATTTGTCATTTTTCTTCCAAGATCAGAGGTGGCTGAGATCGAATGGTATAGCTTTGAGGATGACTATAGCGGATATAACCAGATCAATCCGGAACATCAACACTTGACTACTTTCACTACTCCGTGGGATACGTTTGCATTTCGAGACATGATGTTTGGTCTGTGTAATGCTCTTGCTATGTTTCAAAAGTTTATGAACAAAATGTTCAAACCTTTCTTATGGAAGTTTGTGAGAGATTCTATAAATGACTTTTGTGTTTACGAAAGTAAGGAGAAGCATTTTGAGCATCTTGTGAAGGTCTTAAAATGTTTAGATGTAGCAAATGCATCTCTCAATCCGGAGAAATGTATTTTTGGATGTGAGGAAAGATTACTCTTGAGTCATATCATATCCAAGGACGACATTGCAATAGATCTGGAGAAGGTGCAGAAGATCTTAGAGCTCTCTTTTCCTAGTACTCTCACCAAGCTACGTCAATTTTTAAGTATGGTGGGGTATTATCGAAGGTTTATACTCTAGTTCTCACATAAAGCATATGCTTTGACTGTATATCTGAAGAAGGGGATAAATTACGTGTTGATTTTAGGAGATGAACAAGCTCTAGCCACATTTGAGGAACTAAAGAAAGCTCTTACTTCAACTCCAATCTTGGTTAAGCTCGATTGGAATAAAAAGTTTATTTTATTTACGGACGCTTCAAATATATCAGTAGGATGTACTTTAAGTCAGTATGATGTTGAAGGTCGAGATCATCCTATTGCGTACATTAGTCGGCAAAAGATCAAGACAGAAAAATTGTTATGTGATAGAGAGAGAAGTATTACTGGTGATCTATGCTTTGAGAAAATTTTGACATTCTCTCATAAGAGACAAGTTTATTATCATTATAGATCATAAGACATTGAAGTACATCTTCAATAAACCTATGGTCGAAGAACAATTAGCAAAGTGGAAGCTCTTATTGTCAGAGTACGACTATGAGATCTGTGATCAACCAGAGAAGAAGCACGCAAATACAGATTTGTTATCTAGAGCTTACGATGATGATGGAGAGGAGTCGGTGGATGATACCTTTCTTGACAAAGATTTGATGATCTTGATGAGCAATTTCTTGATATTCTCAATAGAATGTCAAGAAATTTGAGAGTTACCTACGAGAGTGTCTATCTAGATGAAATGCGGACCAGAGAGAAGAAGACTTTGGTGAAGCGAAGTCAATTCTACATAGTGGTGGAAGGAGTGTTATTTCGTGTAAGAGTGGATGGAATCTTCAGAAGAGCTGCGAGCAAGGAGGAATCTCTACGACTCATGGATGAATTTCATAACGGTCTAATTTATGGAGATATTTTACAGTCAAGTTGACAGCTCACACAAGATACTTGACGCGAGATATCACTAGAGGGGGATGTTTAGAGATTGCTTGACATATTGTAAAACATGTGATGTTTGTAAAGCTTTCGCTATTAAATCTAGTATTTTCTACTCCTCTTAGGTCTATTCCAATTCTTGGACCTTTTGAGAAATGGAGAACTAGCTTTTGTTGGACCTTTGAATCGCACCCCTCGCAACAATAAGTATATTGTTGTAACCACATATTATCTTACAAAGTGGATAAAAGCTAGACCTCTTGTAGCTATTGGAGAAGTTGAGGTGGGTAGAGTTCTCTATGAACGGATTATTACTAGGTTTGGATGTCCCTTGGAGTTAGTTTTTGATAGAGATCGAGAACTTACGAGCGGTATAACTACTGCTATGTGCACACACTTCTCTATTTCTCAAAGAGTTACTACTTCATATAAACCTAGTTCAAACGGTTTGGTAGAGAGGACAAATTTTATTAATGTCAAATGTTAGCAAAAGATGCTGATATGGAGAGGATCAAACACAACTGAGACAAGAGTCTTCATGCGGTTTTATGAGAATATCGTACAACAGTGAAGATGTCTACGAGATATTCGTCTTTCAAGATGGTGTATGGATTGGAATCCAAATTATCAATCCAATTCGACTTAACCACCTTTCGGACCTTGCAAGCTGGATTGAAGAGAAAGGGTGGTCCAACAGCTGAAAAAGCGAAGAGAGAAACCTTGTTGGAACTGGAGGAGAATAGAGACAATGCAGCTCAACGAATTGAGATAGCTCAACTGCAACAAAAAAAGAGCTATGGCAAGCGCATGATGAAGAACAAAATGAAGTTACAACCATTTCAAATGGATGAGTGGGTGATGTTATGGGATGCTATTAGACAAAAGCGAGTTCAAAAGAAGTTCATACGTCGATATTTTGGATCTTCATCATCTCCAAAGTGTGGAGTAATAACACTTATGATCTTCAAGAAAAGAGCAATACGTCATTTGACCGAGTGAACCATGACAAGCTGAAGAAGTTTTATCATGTGATACTTCACTCCGAGGACGGAGTGACAATTAAGTCTGGGAGTAAATGTCACACCACAAGTATCTCATTATTTGTGTGTTTGTTATATTAATTTTGTCAGTTATGACTATCTTATACGTTATTCTAGTTCAAAGATCCAAATCTAGAGTTATCAAAACTAGGCATAACTAGTTGAGATAGTTATAACTAAATTGAGAAAACCATTAGAGGTTTCACTATGACATCCAATCAGCGATGATCAACAAAGTTACATACTTTTGAGAAGCATATTTGGAGCTCCATACTTGTCACATAATGGACAAATATCTAAAGATGCTCATCAAAAGACATATTAGTTTGTTGTAATATTCGAATTAGACGGTATGGAAAGTTAACACTTTGGAAAAGCTAAAGTAGGAGAATCTCTTACTTTAGTAAAGTAAAACAAGTAATGTGTCTGCTTTTCTTAAGTCTTAGTAGTCTTTAGAAGTTTTATTATTTTGGATTGCGTACTTACCATGAGGTAACTAACTTAGTGAAAGTTACCACAGTAAGAAGTTGTAGAGTATATAAGGAGGAGTTGAGAGGGTGGAAGACACTCTCATTTTTCTATTTATCAGTAAAGTGAGCATTGGAGAACTTGAGAATCCTTGAGCATTATGCGATGCCATGTTGAGAGTGGGACTAGAATTTATTTGCAGGAACGATATTAAAGAGAACGATGTGACCGTACAAGTCAAAGATTTGAGTGAAGTGAATGTGAGTGTAACTGAATCTTTGTAACTATGGTGCACTAGTAATCCTAGTCATATGAGGTACCTTGGGTGAGAGACAAGCCAGCTTACAGAACCATTTACCTTTATAAGGTCCAGTGCCTTACGACCCAGCATGTCAGCTAACTTAACCTTAGGAGGGACTTTCATGCTATAAGTCAATGACATGCAGTTTACAAGGTTCTCTGGTCTTCGTCATTCAATAGACGTGATTGTGTGTTCTTATGACGAATACTTCACAAGGCATCATATACAGGATCTCCTGCAGGTTTCATCCGGCTTGGTGAACAACATCTTCGTGCTACTTGCGAGGGGCAGTCAGAGGACACAACTCATGTTTTTGCATTCTGCTCAACACGTGAACATTTTTGGTAAGTATTTTTGACTATATTTGGATCGGTTTGTCCGATGTTCAATCAAATGCGTCAACTAATCTTTTGTCGCTCTTGTTTTACACTATCATTTTCTTCCTTCTTTTAGCTTGACTCTTTGATGCTTGTCCCGACCCATGCATGAGGATGCTGCTAGAAACACCAATGTCATTGTGTATTTCGACGTGTTATTGTTCTCTCCTTCTGCTACGCTCCGCTTTACACCGCTTTAGACTATCTTCGGATCTAGTTCCTTAACCTCACCTCCAATGACGAAGCTCGGCTTGCTCTCCAAGCCAACGAGCATACAATTCAACTATGGCTGCCACAAATACTTTTGTTTTAGCGCTCTGCTTCACTCTCTTAGCTTCTATCTTTTTATCATGCTTAGTTTTTCTAGTGCAATTTAGTGGTACTTGTGGCCTATTCGGCTTGTCCTCCTGCAAGTCCCTGCTTGTTGCGATGTCCCATGGGTGTTCATCCGATACTACTTTTTATCAATGTGTGCTCAATGTGTTTCATGACAATTATGTGATGTTTCGGATGGGTGCTAACACAATATACTGCTAACTCCTTGGTGTTTCAGCCCTCTCTCTTGCATGGCAGCTGACTCCCCATGTACTCTCTTATGTTCTTTTTAAAAAAGCTTCTTGACATTTGTAGTCTTTCACCAAACAAACCCAAAAAATAAAACAAAGATAAACAAACTCTCGAGGTGCTATTGGCATGCACAAGTTCATTACCAAAGTGTTCTCATGGAAATAAGAAGTCTATGATTATTCATTTTATCTTAACATTTTGAGATCAAACATACATATTTTATTTTATTACCTAAGCCTTCAGTTGAGAAGGGTTAGGTAATAAATTAATGTTTAGATTAATATATTATCTAAAGATTAATGAATGGATAAGCTTTGACAACCTTGCACTTATACTCTCACGAGAATATCTTTCCGCCCTAGACTTATTGGTTAAGAATGTTTATAGTTATACGTGTACTTATCTGATCTTCTGAGAAGTTGTAAGCTTATAGTCTAAAGATTGCTGACGGTTTTTCCGGATTCAGAACCACTAGTATGTTCATTGTCACAGTTCTTGACGTTTTGGGTTCACAGTTGCAATCCACACTTACCCAACCCTCTCTTTTGTTTTCATTGTAAAATTTTCAATTTTATGAAGACAATAGTATACACATGCCACATACCTAAATTAAATATATTAAAATGGCCAGACGAGACTATAAATTAATCTTAGAACGGATCATGCTAGTGTATTTTATTGCCATTTTTATCGCTTGTCATGTTCTTGATTTCTTGCAGAGTACACTTTGTATGCTCGATCAGTTTTAGAGCACCTTTGCTTTGTGTTAATAGAGAATATATAGGAGTTACGTATAAACTCTAGATCAAGGTAATCTATCAAAATTAATTTCTCGGGAATGTATATAAGTGTATCCAGACCTACAATTCCGGGACATAGGGAAATAACCCATACGACAATTCCACCCAGACGCACTTCCGGAAATAATATTATCAGTATGTTAGAAGTGATAAAGAAGAGAACTTAAACATACCTTATCTCCTTCTCAACATAGTACAGCTTGTTAGAACTGATAATTAATATATGATAAGCAGGTTAGAACTGATAAACAGGAGAACTTCAACAGAAGTATTCTCAGATGAAAAGTGCACTCTTACTCTTCACTTTTAAACTCTGGATCTGATTCACTCTAGGAGCGACTTGCCTGATACGTATTACATAGTACACAAAGAATGTCTGTTAAAATACTGAATATACATACCTGTTGTCACATCAAAGTAACCTACCAATTGTTGTCAAAGTCTTGACACCAGTCACCTCTTCTTCGTTTTTGTCTTCTATCTTTTTACCACCAGCAAGAGTTTACATGTGACCTCCCAGGATATTTAATAGTTAAAACAAGTATTAAACCATGCATGTTGTCCGAGGAAAATAATAAAATATTAAACTTTCCAGTAATAGCTCCAGGGTACCAGTAGGTGTTTCTCCTCTTATTGAGCATAGTTTGACACTTCGCCTCCAAGTCTTCGTTCCATGAGGTTTTGGCATTCCAATTCTCTTGCTTGGAGGTAGGATACACTATTGTACTATCTCTGTCGTATCTGGTGAAACGCTGTGTTGATTTCTTATAAGGAACGGCTAGATCTTCTGCACACCTGGGCGCAGATGTCTTCTTTGCTACTTCGTTAGATATATGTGCTTTTTCGACTTCATGGTAGTGAATCCTATGCTGTGAAGATGGGGTTTCTTGGAGAAAGCAAGAAACCTCTAATTGTTCAATTTACTCGAGTCAAGCAAAACCAAAAAAGTGTCAGTTATTAGTTTAATGTCCAAAATTTAATCTTGTCTTTTACTCCTAGTCATCTCTAAGAAAGACAAATCTGCTTGATCTCGACCTTCCTTTCTCTTCCTCTGAGATCCTCCCAACTCTCTACTCTTCTTCGCTTCTAAAGTAAACCTATGCAAAGTGAAACTCCTAAACCCTAAAACACCTTATTAAGTACACACATCATCAATAATCGACCATCCTACTGTCAGTGCGAACATACATAAAAAAATCTTAAAAGTCGACTTGAATCCAATTGTACTAAAAATTCCATCTGAATATATTGCCCTTGTGTGAATCTTTTATAGATGAGATTCTCTAGGTAATTCACTCATGGTGAGTTAGATCTCACGATGACATGGCTGGTTAAATTTAATTTAACCTTACCTAAGGAACGAGACAGACCCTAAAACAGCAACAGGGGTCTCTGGGTTTAGAATGGGTTAACCCTAAACCAGTATTTGCTTAGAATGTATCCTAACTCCGAGGCGAGCCAACCTAGGGATCCCCTGACCCCTAGGGGATCACGTGCTAGAGGGGATCGAGCACGTTAGATTTCCCCAATACGGGAATTTAATAAATTGACAATGGGAGACCGTTTCCTTCCAAAAATGACTTGAAGAGCTGAAGACCGCGTACAGGCTGGTCCGTAGGGACCATATGACCTGACGCTTTCACCGTTGCATAAAGCAGGCTTGTATTGAAGCTCACTGTCCAGCCTGCAATCTGCTTGCCAACCAACCATCGGTTCAGTCACGTACTACCATGATCATCACCATAAGCATTCAACTTATAGATCATTAACTTTTCCGTGAGGAAAGCTAGCTATAGTTAGAGAGAAATCAAAATCAAAAGCTCATGACATAATACTCCAGATTTCCATTCGAAACACGGACTTATAGCTACCATTGTTCTACTGCACTAGTTGATGTGGAATGATGAACATTGCTCGGGACGTGAAATGTAACAGAGCTCTTAATTCATCGTTGCACTTGAGGTCTCCGGATCCATGGCTTGTTTCCATGTCCTGAAAGAGCAAAATATAGTACAGCAGGAGGGTCTTACCTGGTTGTCAGTCCACCAAGTTTGGTACGGGGAAGTAATGTTCCAACCCAACTCCTTCGCAAAGTCATTGACTACAGTTCGAGTTGCGGTCATCGGGAGACAGCGTCTTGATCTCCACTGGTTGTCGAGAGTATGAACAAAATCAGTGCTTCATTGTGATACAAAGGATAAAAACGTTTCCCTTAGACGAGCGATCTACGATACTCTACTCACTTACAGTGAGATTTAACATGTTTTGGCGAGGTTTGTTTAGCAGAGGCCGGCGCTACATCAGAGGCTCGTGACTTTAGCTCTTTCACTATACAGTAGGTACACTAGCATTCCGCAAGTTCTACAGTAATTTGTTAAGGAATTTCCCCAGTTAGTAGGATTACGTAGGCCAGCTTAAGCAGTGTTTAGCATGATCCTTGGAGAAGCAAGACTCTTTTCCATCAGTTCACACACATGAACTTGTTACAATGTATGGCAGCAATAACCCAATTCATAGCACCACTCCAACAGGGGAGGAAAACCTTCTAACAAGGAAGGAGACTCTCGCAGCCTTCACAAGAGGAAACAAAGAAGGAACAGAGTATCACTAAAGAGAATTACTTGGGGGCAAAGCCCCTTCTCAATATATAAGGAGAGTCCTGTAAGACTTTGTGCACAAAGTCTTACAGGACTTGTGCACAAAGTCTTACAAGACTTCATGAGCTTGTCTTACTCCGCATGTCAACAGTCCCTCTCAAGCTCATATCAATATCCTTAACACCTAGACATAATCTGAAAATATCAAATTTATCTCTAGGTAAAGCTTTAGTGAATATATCAGCAACTTGTTCACCTGTAGGTACATATCTCAGATCTATCTCTCCAGCCAATACTTTTTCTCGAATAAAATGATAATGAACCTCTATATGTTTGGTCCTAGCATGGAAAATAGGATTAGAAGCAAGTTTAATACTGCTGATATTGTCTATGTGTAAAACAACAGGGTCAGAAAATTCCACACCCATATCTTTCAGTAAGGTGTGAAGCCAAACGGATTCGCATGTAGCATTAGTGGCACCTATGTATTCTGCTTCAGTCTGTCAGCTATTCTGTCGTACCCATATTCTTCGACTGTCAGCTAACAGCAGAGTCTCCAAGGCTGAAGACAAAACCTGACGTAGATCTTCTATCTTGAGCACTTCCTGCCCAATCTGCATCAGTAAAACCATGTACAAGAGAGGACCACCCGCTGCGTAGTGAAGTCCATACTGGATTGTGAACTTCACGTATCGTAGAATCCGTCGAACCGCATCAAGATGAGGTTCTAGTTGCCTGCATGAACTGACTAACTAGACCTACAACATAACTTAGATCAGGTCTAGTAATGGTCAAGTAGATAAGGCTGCCTACAATCTGTCTATAGAAATTAGGATCTGCTAATAGCTCACCATCCTCAGCATTCAACTTCAGAGAAGATGCAAGAGGGGTAGAGATAGGCTTACAAGCTGTCATCCCAAACTGTTCTAGCTTATTCAGAGCATACTGTCTCTGTAACAGCTATGTATCACCTCCATCCTTGCTGAACTCAATAGCTAGAAAGTACTTCAGCTCATCTAGATCTTTCATATCAAACTCTCCTTTCAGCTGATCTTTCACCTGCTTGATAAGGCTCTTAGAGGTACCAGTGATAACAAGATCATCTACATAGATGATGATGAGTACTGTGTTATCATCGACCTGCAAAGAGTACAATGAGGAGTCTGAACTACAAAGACGAAAGCCAAGCAATAGTAGAAATGAGTTAATCTTGGCATTCCAAGCTCTTGGAGCTTGCTTAAGCCCATACAAGGACTTCTGGAGTCTACAAACTTTATTTGGATACCTTTGGTCTTCGTATCCAGGGGGTTGCACCATGTAGACCTCCTCTTGCAGATCTCCGTTCAAGAAAGCATTATTGAAGTCCATTTGATGCAGTTGCCACCCTTTACTTGTAACCAATGCCACAAGGGTGCGTATCGAAGCCATCTTGGCTACCGGACTGAAGGTTTCCTCAAAGTCAAGGCCATACTGCTGCGCATATCCTTTAGCCACAAGTCTCGTCTTATGCTTGTGGATTGAACCATCTGAATTTCTCTTGATCTTGTACACCCATCTACAACCAATAGCTTTCTTATCATAAGGTAAATCAACCAGCTCCCAAGTCTGCTGATTTTGCAAAGCTGAAAGCTCAACTTGCATGGCTTCCACCCATTTTGCCTGATGCATCGCCTCCTCAAGAGAATTCGGTTCCTGCTCATGTACGACATTCACCATGTAGGCATGGTGTTCAGCCAAGAAACCTTCACACTGAAAACGTTGGACATGATGTCTCGCTCTGGTGGACCTTCGCAGATCAAATTGACCTGATGGTCCAGCTTCAGATCCCTGATTTGGCTGAGAGCTGCTGACGTGGTCGTCAAAAGCATGCACAATATCTGCACTGCGCTGCTCATTGATCATCTGCTGCAACACTGGAGAGCTGTTGGAATGTACAACTTGTGTAGGTTGAACAACAGGTGGAGGGACCTGAACCGTAGGTACATCAACTACATGGACTTGGCCAGACCAAGGAGCTCTCATGCGCATTGGATGAAATACAGCACTACCACTACCTGAACTAGTAGCTTGAGTGGTTGTAGAACCACCCTGAACTGGTTGGACAGAGGATAGAATAGGTGAAATAGCAACAGAGGCTGACGTAGCCTGATACCAAGATAACAACTCATCAAAAACAACATCTCTACTGATGAGCAGTCGCCTCGAAGTTGGGATATAACACCTATGTCCCTTCGTATCAGAAACATAGCCTAAGAAGATACACTTCTCAGCTTTCGGGTCCAGCTTGCTGCGTCTTTCATCTGGTACATGTACAAAACATATAGAACCAAACACTTTGAGACATGAGAGGTCTGGTTTCTTGCCTACCAATACCTCATAAGGGGTCTTCTTATGTACCGCTGCAGTTGGTGCACGGTTCATGAGGTAGACAGCACAGGCAACAGCTTCCGCCCAATAACACTTAGGCATATAGACTTCTCGTTCATCATTGCACGTGCTGACTCCGCAATGTGTCTGTTCTTTCTCTCTGCTACACCATTCTGTTGCGGACTGTAGCTGCACGTGACCTCTCTTTTGATCCCATGCTCTTGCAAAAAAGTGTCAAAGTGACGAGAGATGAACTCGCCTCCTCCATCCGAACGGAGCCGTAGGATGCAATGGTTGTACTGCTTCTCAACTAGGATCTTGAATGTTTGAAACACAGCAAAGACGTCTGACTTGACCTTGAATAAGTAGACCCAAGTAAATCGCGAGAAGTCATCTATGAATGAGACGAAGTACTGAGAACCATTCAAGCTTGCTTGAGATGCAGTCCATACATCAGACTGTATCAACTCCAACACCTTGGAAGCTCTAGTGCCCTGATGACGAAATGGTTGCCTAGCCTGCTTGCCAAACTGACAAGCTTCACAAATCTGAGATGGGATAGGAGATGTGAACTTGGGAAGACTTGTAACTAACTCTGACGTAGGTAAGGTCTTCAACCGCTGATAGTTCATATGACCTACTCTCTTATGCCACATCTCCAAATCTGAGACTCCAGGGGTATGAACAAACATCGCAGCTTGAAGTTGAGGTTGAACAGCATCCAATTTGAACAACCTTCCTACTCTTGATCCTATGGCAACTACATTGTTATCGCTGGTTTCAACAATACATCTCTTGCTGTTGAACCGAACTTGATGACCTTGCTCCACCATCTGACCTACTGAAACTAGATTCCTAGTAATGGTGGGCACATATAGTACATCTCTCAAAGCAGAAATGTTTGAAGATGCAACAGATAGAGGAACTGTACCCATATGTGTAATGTTGTGCTGGGTATCATCACCAGTATAGACTATTGCTGGTGTCTTCAGTGGTTCCTTCTGACTGAACCATTCACCATGTGCTGTCATGTGGTTCGAAGCTCCAGAATCAATAAACCACTCATCAGCAGGTTTGCTCATGGAACCCATGACATGTGTCATCGTTAGAAGACTGTCATCTGAAAAAGATTCCTCTGTCGACACATAGTTTTGCTGTGGAAGCTTACCAGACCTGATGTCTGCTTGCCTCTTGAAGCAGATCTTGATCACATGACCTTTGGTTTTGCAGTATGCACAAAACCGCTGCTCACCGCCGCCTTTAGCTTGCTGTTGCTGATGGTCAGGTCGAAGGTTCTGTTGCTGCTGAGAGAACTGACCTCGACCAGAAGAACCAAATCGGTTCTTATCTCTACCACCGAAGCTCTTTTCTCGTCCTCTGTCTCTACCTCCAGCAAAGAAAGCTTGCTCTTGTGATGCGGCAGAACCACCATTGCCCTGAAGACGAATCTCTTCTGACACTAACATAGGAATCAACTCATTGAACTTGGGAAAAGTATCCCTGACAGCAATGGAAGTCTTGAAAGGTTTGTACTCTTTCCCAAGACCATTAATGGTGTGTAGGATGAGATCATCATCCTCGACTTTCACCCCTATGCTGTTAAGCTGCTCAACTAGACCTCGCACTTGATAAACATAATATGTAATGCTCAATGAACCCTTCTTAACATCTAAGAGTTGCTGCTTGAGTTGTAACTTACGAGCTTTGGTAGATGTCTGGAAAACATTAGCTAGTGCATCCCAGACCTCTTGGAGGGTATCAACAGACTCTATGTAACCAAACATGGAAGGCGAGACACACAAAGAAATATAATGCACAACTTGACAAGCTCGTTTGTTCCATGCATCAACATCAGGATCTGTATCAACTCCAACGGGTTCCGCATCTGTCCCTGTGACCAAGCCAAACAGGCTTTGACCTTTCAAGAAGGCGGACATGCGATACTTCCATATGGAGTAGTTGTTTTTGTCTAAAGGTTCACTGGTAATGGCTGAAAACGTATATATTCTACTCATGATGGATTAGACGTAAGAAACAAAGATACAGACAGTGTCTCTGAACAAATTGGAATTTCACACAATGATAGAAATGTTGATTCTAGGGTTATACAGATGTAGGTCTAGACGTAGGTCTATGTGACGCAAATACAGTCCGTTTTGGCTAAAAATGAATAGAAGACCATAAAAAATACAGTCAAAGCTTGTTGACTGACTATAATTGTGAAAACTCTCACAAAAAACACATAACAAACACAGCAGAGGGACAATTCAAAAATTCAGAACCTGTCATCAACGCTGTCGTTCCTTGCTGCACCAGAAAAATGATGTCTGACTTTCGAAAGTAGCTCCAAACAGCAAGGACGTCTATTAGAGTTTCGTCTCAAGAGAAATCTCCATGTGTAAAAAATTGCAGCAACTCCATTTGCAATCTGAGTCTTCTGTATGCTTCCAATCTCTAATTCCTTCACTCAAGCTCTGATACCATGTTACAATGTACGGCAGCAAGAACCCAATTCATAGCACCATTCCAACAGGGGAGGAAAACCTTCTAACAAGGAAGGAGGCTCTCGCAGCCTTCACAAGAGGAAGAAAAGAAGGAACAGAGTATCACTAAAGAGACTTACTTGGGGGCAGAGCCCCTTCTCAGTATATAGGGAGAGTCAAAAGACTTTTGGGGTTGGGCCTCCGTAACATAGTTGTGCACAAAGTCTTACAGGACTTGTGCACAAAGTCTTACAAGACTTCATGAGCTTGTCTTACTCCGCATGTCAACAGAACTACCGTACTGAATAACAGAGAAGGAGCAGCAGCATCGTACCTGTAGATCCAAACCCGCACATCGTTTTCGAGCAGGTATTTGAGAACGGGCTGCATTTTGTCCGACGAGCCAGTGTAATTTATATTGACATTGCACACCCGAACGTATAGCATATATCCGCGTCTGGAATCACTTAGTGCTAATTCCAGAAGGCAAAAAAGGTTTTACTTTGCCTATCGGACAGTGTACTCGTTGTAAAGAACAAGAGTGTGATAATTAAGATGAAGATCGGGCTCGGTCGATTCTTCTCAGGACTGCATTGTTCATCATGTTAATACATGTACTACTTAATAACTGCACCAGAGTGTAGTTTGATTTCTAAGGAGCTTTTCTTGTCCGCCGAACTTACCGCCGACTCACGTACCGCAAGCCCAACTACGAAGGTACTGCTATGACTGTAAACGTTAACATGTGCGCTGGATTATTGTGAATTCCGGCTCAAAGCCCCCGATCAACGGACTTTGTAGTACATCCGTCAAACCTGATACACTGTTAGCTTCTGTATTACAGCTAAGACTCTTAAATATGCTAGAGCACAGCAGATCAGCTTACCCATCACAGTAGTCCCAAGGTCGGGATGCATTTACAAGACGTGCATGAAGGGCCGTTTGAACATCCTTCCTGTTAAAGTAGGGAATAATGTTGTTGAAGTCGCAAGGATCTGCACCTTGAAACTTTGTAGAACTGCTAAACAGAGTCTGCCGCTGCGATACCAGATAATCCCAATAATTCAACCGTTTTGATCAGCACTACTTGAAACGCGACGTATCGAGGGATAGAACAGAAAACATACCCATTCAATGGAGTATATAGAAACTGTTAGGGGAATTGGAACATCCGTTTTGTTGAAGGATAATATAAGTTCACGTTCTTTTTCTTTTATAAATGTTCAGTTATCTGTGTGAAATACCTGTCCTTATGACCGCTCAGTTCTTTCTTCCTCTTGTGTGTCTGTTCCTATCTCCTTCTTGTGTATCTGTGTAGTAACTCCCCTGTTCTCTCTGATTTATTCTAAGGAAAAGAGAGTCTGAGTGAGGATGCAGATGTACTCTTGACTGGGAGAGTAAAACGAGAATGCGGGTTAAGTGAGTGATTAGAAATTTTCCGGTTTTGAGACCCTTTTGAGAGTTCCAGGGAGTTTGAAACTTGTTTTTGAGGGGTTTTTCGAGGTTTTCTGACGATTTCAAGGGCACCCATCTATGGTGTCTTGTCAAGAATGGTACCCTTCTTGACAGTAGAATACAAGTAATAATACGTTAAGTAGAATACACCTTTTCTTGGATTTTTCATGATGATGACAAGTTACCTTAAATTCATCTTTGACTAGGGTTTTGAGGGGGTTAGAGACGTTTTCTGCGGATTCTGAGGACCCGTCTTTCCAGCAAAATTTTTTCGATCGATTTTGACCTCGTTTCAAACTGTCACCATACTTTGTCCAACTTTGACCCTCGATTTGAAGGCCTTATAGATCTTTTTAGAGGAAACTAAAATTTTCTTCACATCTAGTTGCCATACTTTTCAGTTTTGAAGCATAGAATATGCTATTAGCAGCCTAACAGAACTCATCTTCGCTACAAGAGTAAATGTCTCATCATAGTCCTCCTCTTGCTGCTGTAGATAGCCTTGGCTTCAAGTCGAGCCTTATACCTCTGAACTGTATCATCAGCATGATACTTCGTTTTAAACACCCATTTGGTTTCAATCAACTTCCTCTCTTCTAGAAGAGTTGTCAAGAACCAAGTATCATTTTTCTGCAATGCAGTAACCACATCTCAGCAAGTCGAGCAGGTAGCCTCCTAGTTCGAGTAGATCTTCTTACTTGATTTGGAAGTGGTTGAAGCACTTGTTCAGGTACTGAAGCTGAAACTGTAACTTGTGTGGCAAGATCTCCTAGATCTACTACCAACTCAGGTGAGTGCACGATATGTTCTGTTTCAGCAACATCAACATCTACACCACCTCTAACAGCTTCTGGTACATTCTCATCAGATTGATTGTCTTGTAACATATCAGAAAGAGAGAATCTGAAAGCTAGACTAGTACCATTGGAGGTAGTGGTAGTCTCCTTCTTCTCTACCTCAAGATGAGCAGTATGATTTGTCTCATCAAAGAAACATCTCTAATAATGCAATCTTCTCTTTATTGTCAAGTAATCTATATCCCTTCGTTTGTTCAGAGTAGCCTATGAAAGTGCAAACTTTAGAATAGTCGCCTAACTTCTTCATCAACTCTCAGTACATACGCCTTACACCCAAAAACTCTAAGGTTCGAGATATCAGGTTTTATACTTGTGAAAGTCTCTTCAGAGCTCATACCTTCCACCACCTTTGTTCGACTTCGATTGAGAAGGTATACTGCAGTGTTAACTGCTTCAGCTCACAGCTTCCTAGGTAGTCCTCCATCCTTGAATAGACATCTGGTTACTTTAGCAACCACTCTGTTCTTCCTCTCCACCTCTCCGTTTTGTTGTGGAGTGTAAGGTGCACTTAGTTGTCGTACGATGCCTTTGGACTTGTAGAAAGCCTCCGCTGCTTTGGACAAAAATTCTCCTCCTCTGTCACTCCTGATTGTTCGAATTTTTCTGCTAGTCTGAAGCTCAACTTCAGTTATGAAGTCTCTCATGTGTGTGAAAGCTTCATTCTTCTTCCTCAAAAACCTCACCTACATTTTTTGGGAGTAATCATCAACTATCAAAAGATAATATTCAACTCTACCTAATGATGGAGGATCAATGGGTCATGCTAGATCTATATGCAATAAGTCTAGTGGAGCTGTAGTCCTTCTTGCTGCTGAAGAGAACTTCTTCTGAACATGTTTTCTCTTCAAGCAGATCTCACATGGCTTGTCAAAAGAATCAAATTTCTGTACTCCATCAACTAGGTTGAACTTGTATAGCAGGTTCATTCTATCTGAACTCTTGTGACTTAACCTTATGTGCCACAGATCTGTCTTGTCTTGTACAATAGCACTAAGTAGAACTTCAGATAAGGAAGTAGCTTCAAGCTTATATATATGACCTATCACATTACCTCTTGCTACTACACCTTGATTGTCTTGTATGATGCAGCCTTTGTTGTTGAAGTTGATGTAAAAACCAGCTCGGACTAGCCTTCCAACACTGAGCAAGTTATGCATCACACCAGGTATGTACCAAACTCTCTCAACTCAAAATACTGCTCCAGTAGGTAGTTGAAGGTGAATATCACCTTGTCCATTAACTTCTTATCTCTCACCATCTCCTAGACCAACTGTTGGTCCAGTGGTGATCTCCTGGAAGTTGTGGAACCACTCTCGAATGGAAGAGATATGGTTAGATGCTCCAGAATCTATCCACCATGGATGATCTAACTTACTGGTGTACAGAGCAGTAAAAAACAGTTGCTCATTATCTTCATCTGGAGACTTAGCCTGAGCAAAATTTGCTCTGTTTTTGCCTTTATCAGTACCTTCGTGTTTTACCTTCAATCTGCACTCACGAGCATAGTGGTCTGATTTATCACAATAGTGACAGGTTCCATCTTACGGTTCTTGTCACCTTGTGCATATGCCGAAGAGCCTCCTCCTTGGTTGACTGGTCCAGCACTACTATTCCACCTTTTGTTGGGAGGAAATGGTTTCCTCTTCCTCTGAAAGTTTCTCCTCTGTTTGTTGATGTGCAGCAAAACAGATTCGTCACTTGCTGCTTTTCGTTTGTTCTTCTGTTCGATGTTGATTTCTTCTTGCAGCCCAAACTCTCCAATTCGTCCATCTCAATCTTTCCAGGACGTACCTCCATAGCCTTCACAAATGCCTCATAAGCAAGAGGGAGACTTTCAAGAAACGAATGAATAGTCTCTGAACCCTCAACTCTTCCTCCTAGTGTTTTGATGTCCTGTAAGAGAGATTTGAGGGTCATAAAATGATCCTCAATGCTTTTATCCTCTTGCATCTACAAGATTGCGAGCTTACCCTTAAGAACGCTCAACTTTCCTTCTTTCTCCACTTCATGTTTCTTGGTAAAAGTATCCCATGCTGCTTTCGAAGTTTCTGTATCTAGGATATCAACAAGTTCAGCATCTTGATAACAGAAAGTGCTAACTGATCACAACTGTCCCAAACGATAACTTCTTCAGCAACAATGGGTCTCTCATGTAAATCAATAACAAACTTCCACAAGTCATATCCAGCAAGTATGGCCTGTACCCTAGCTCTCCAAATAGAGTAGTTCGAAGTATTCAACTTATGAGAATCAAAAAGTAAGTTGTCACTTATGATAACTGACTGTAATTTTACACTGTGACGAAACTGATATAACCAAGCAGTCTTCCAATAAAATGAAGCTTGGTACAAAGTGAAAGTAGGACCTATAGAATATGGGAGGTGGGGGTAGCTGTAGACCCCGGAATATATGGGAGGTGGGGGTAGGTGTAGACCTCGGAATATATGGGAGGTGGGGGTAGCTGTAGACCTCGGGAGTGGGCCCTTATTGTAGAGTTTCCGGAAACTGCTAGTGGGAAATCACCTTAAGGTGATGGAAACGAGGTGGGACATACGCTGGTCTTGAGCTGCTCACCTTGGTTCCAAGAATATGGATTGATCACTGGACCTTCGTGCATGTTGAACGGGCCGGTTTCGGTGAAGGCCCCAACTCCAACACTGGAGCAGCCTGGACCTGTGAGACGAACGAACAGAAAAGAGTCGACGTGAGTGAAGGACAGTCAGATCTTGGCCATCTACATGTGCAGATAGACTACGACAGTAGTAACTTTGAGCATGAAAGCACTAAATTCTTGCAAGTGAGGGCAGTCTACAGAAACAACACCAGAATATGTGCTCGAGTGTAGTAACTTAACGGCATTTATGAATTCCTGATAGACCATTATTAAGCTCCAGACGTGCACACCCGTCCTTACCTCCATTAAGCCACATCGTGAGAGGTTTGATCTGGGAGTTGTTCTGAGCCTCCAGTAGTAAAAGAGAGCGCGACCATTTTCCTCATCCACTGTAACGTATCCTGCGTAGATCTTTGAGTTCAAACCGTTTACGCCGGGCAGCTCAGTGACAAGGTCCTCCTCTTTTGAACTAGCAGTTACCGATGCTATCACTCCCAGCAGTATGAGTATCGACCCCTGAACCTTTATAGCCGCAGAAGCCATCCTTCGAGCTCGAGAATCTGCTCACTTACTATCAACAGGACTATACCCACTAGCCTGTAATTCGGTTGACCGGAGCCACTTCTCGTAACTCGTTCGAGCTTGACTATATTAGATGTTTCACTGCCCAGCTCCTACTATTTCTGGCGTGTCTCGCCGTCACAGTTCGAGTACTGCTGGTTCGAGCTCGAGTTTGAGCAGCTCGTCAGGTTCGGATGGTCTAGAATACCTTCGACCGCAATATTCCTGATCAGTTTGCAGCAGCTGGTGCTTACTTCATGAAAGGCAGGAAGTTGCTGAGCTATACTACTCGGCACTGCAGGGTACGTACGTATACTCAAAAGGGGACCGAGCGGATGCCTTACCAGAACAAGAGACTGTATCAGTGGACTGATTTTTAGTAACTCCATGATCTGGAAGTTTCTGTTTGGAAACAACTGATATTTGCCCGTCACTGTGTGCCTTCTATTTATATGTCACTGAAGGCCTGTTTTCATCGTACTAGTTCTGGAAACGCGTTTCCTAGCTTCGGTTAGGCCATCTCCATCGATACCCTTGTAGGTGCCACCGACAAACTAAGGAAACGTTGCGAGAAGAGAAAAAGAATTAATTCAGCGCTAGTTTTTCTTCCAAGGCCCCGGACAGACGTACCTTGTCTCGTGCCAGATACCCCCCGTGAGCAATCTTTCACCAAATTATGGAACATCACCTGTTTCAGTTAATTTCCGAGCAGACATATCTCTCTCCACGTGATCAGCAGTTCATTACAGCTGCTCGGTTCTACTTACTAGGATCCAGTCTCGCGAGTGCTTGGCAACAGTCAAATATGCCGCTTTGGACGTACCGCCAACTTCAGGCGCTAGATCCGAGGGGGTTCAAGGGACTGGAAAATCGTACACGGATTTGATCCATCAGAATTTGATGCTTTCTTCTTATCTCTTTGGGATTTTATGATCGGTTTGTATATCTGAGATACTGAGCCGTCGTAATGGCTCTTCTCGAGTCCCTTGATTGCAAACAGATTGACATCCCGCCAAGCAACTCGCCTTGGGGTGCTGGCGTTAACGTCGCATCGTATCTTAACTTTTCCTCGGCTGCGTCTCTTCCGACCCCAACGAGGTGATGGACGATCGATACCAGCTTCATTTTGATTACCGACTTGATACAAGGACCTGACTGGAGCGACTACTATTTGTAATAAAAAGTATTTGAGTTTGTCGACAAGCTGTACGAGCTAGAGCTGAATTTTGAAGCCCACGGACTGCCAAATGTCTTGATGATGTAATTTCAAGCCCACAGGTCAGTCCGTCCTCGTCATCGTGCGGCGATGCTTTGCATGGCTTTGAGTCCAGTCACGGCCTTAAGAAGATTTGTTTTAATACTTTCGTCCTCCGCCCCAAGATTGATTCCTAGGCATCGGTACGATGTTCCTTTGTTAAGTTTGGTTGGAAAACATGTTCCATCGATACCCTGTAGCTGTCACCGAAAAACTAAGGTAAAGTTTCAGCGCTAGTTTTCCTTCCAAGGCCCGGGACAAAAGTACCTTGTCTCTTGCCAGAGATGGTGGGTGAGCTAGATCTTCCACTAGATTATGCAACAATCATCTACGCCTCGTTTTCAGTTAAATGTATTTCTGGGAAGGCATATCTCTCTCTAGGATCATTTCTAACAGCATATGAGAATTGATAATAGGATAGTTCTAACAGCACATGAGAACTGATAATAGTATAATCCTGTTAGAACTGATAACAGTGAGAATTTAAACAGAAGTATCTTGGGATGAAATGTGGCCATTCTCACCTGGCACATTCTCAGGGTAAGAATATTTCTTGACATTCATCGTACACTGTTGTCCGCCTCTTCCACTATAAGAGTGATTGCTTTACTGGTTTCAAAGAATTTCATCGCTATGCCAGCGACAAACCGGCAAGCGGTTAAAGACTCTCAGGTCCTACAATGACGGGGAGTTTACCTCAGCAGCTTTCGCCGCCTATTGCTTGGAAATTAAACCCTTGCATATTTGAGGTGAATATGCAAGGAATGACTACGTTAGCTAGAGACTACACTAATCGCAAGGGCATCTTTGAAGGAGGTTCCCCTCTGCTCCTTTTGGGATTGTGCCGGATCTGTGGGCCCTCCTGTGTTCCCTATCTAAAGTTCTCATCAGTATACCGTCGCTCCTTCTCTAACCCAAAAAACATTGAAAACACTAATCCCTAGACGACAGCTTTCCTAGCGGCTGCTTTGAAACCCATTCAGACGACTTGTTTCAAATTTGGATTTTCAAAAGCTCACCTCGTACATTGTTTCCACAAATAGCAGTCACTCCACTCTGTCCTTGTAGCAATTCAGGGATATCGTACATGGCCTCGCTGCGGGCGGAGTGAAGCTCACGAGGAAAATGAGGATACAATGCAATGGCTAGCCCCAAACTGAACTGCATCTTTTACTGCACACGGACAAGCAGAACCGAGAGTGAGATTGTGTGCTACGCAGAACCGAGGAGAATCTTGATGAACTGCTGGATAGTCCTTGTGTTACTAAGCAAACGGCTGTATACGTCCGATAGGCACATTCCGCTAGGAACGGATTGAACTAGAGAATAATGTGTGCTTGAAATTAGCTGAAACAGATGATATAGAATAATGTGTGCTTGAAATTAACTGAAAAGATGATCTTGTTACGGTAGACAAAATAATTTCTGCGATGAAGGAAATTCTGACGTTTAGCATACAAAGTAATCTGGTGGATATATTACACCAGATCGCACAGTGAGCTAAATATAGCTCATCCGCCATCTCTATCAAGAGACAAGTTACTACTGTCCGGATCCCTGGAGGACCAGCTAGAGCTCAAACGTTACCCCAGTTTATGGGTGACAAGTACAAGGTATGGATGAAGATGGCCTAGAGGATGAAACCTTCGAAACGCGTTTCGATATCTACAACGCTGGAAACAGCCCTCCATATAAACGGTACACACGGGCACTGCTCAGAACCCACAAAACAGAAACAGATAATGGAGCTAAACACAACAGAACTCCACTTACACTGTCTTTTATTCTGACGAGGACACGCTTGACATCGCATCATGCCCAGCGAAACATCTACTAGCTATATACTGTCAGACTCGAACGAGTTTCCAGAAGTTCAGTAAACAGAACTACAGGCTGCTGGGTACATTCTGGTTGATATAGTAACGTCTTCTTCAAACTCTCGATCGCCAAGGATGGATTCCACCACTTTGAAGGTTCAGGGGTCGATACTCATACTGCTGGCAGTGATTGCATCGGTGGCTGCTAGTTCAAAAGAGGACGACCTTGTCACTGAGCTGCCTGGAGTAAACGCTTTGAACTCCAAGATCTACGCAGGATACGTCACAGTGGATGAGGAAAATGGTCGCGCTCTCTTTTACTATTTCGTGGAGGCCCAGAACAACTCTCAGAACAAACCTCTCACGATGTGGCTTAACGGAGGTAAGCACGGCATGCACGTTCTGGAGTTTAATAAGTGACTACCACGAAGTCAGAATCATATCTTCATTGAGTACGGACTTAGTAAATTCGAGCACATATTGGTGTTCCTCCAGGACCTGTCGATTGCCCTCACTTGCAGGAATTTAGTCCCTTCCTGCTGCTCGAGGTTACTACTGTTGAACCTATCTGCACAGCTACATTGCCAACATCTTCGACAGTCCTTCAATCCCGTGGACTCTTTTTCTGTTCCTTGGTCTCACAGGTCCAGGCTGCTCCAGTGTTGGAATTGGGGCGTTCACCGAAACTGGCCCTTTCAACATGCAAAAAGGTCCAGTGATCAATCCATATTCTTGGAACCAAGGTGAGGAGCTCGAGACCAGCGTATCTCTCACCTCCTTTCTATCAACTTACATGATTTCCCAGCACTTTCTAGACGCTGAACAAGAGTGGTCCACTTCTCGACAATTCAGGATGAAGAATCTTCTGACTACTCTCCAATTAGCGGGTATAATTAGAGTGTATAGATATCGTAATCTAAAATAGTTCGTCTGTTTGTGGTGAAACTTAAGAGTCGAACATGCTCTATGTGGAATCCCCGGCTGGAGTTGGCTTTTCTTATTCCAACACTACATCCGATTACGACGTCAACGACGAGAGAACAGGTGAGCTTTGCTGCATCATTTTTGTATCATTCCGTGGACGTTGATTGTTGTCGATAATTAACGTCGAGTGTAATTGGCAACATTATTAGAGGTGACAATCTGACAGATTACGTACCTATACTGCTGCAGATTGCGCTGTTCATGCACATCTGTTTTTAGCTCATAAACTACTGACCGGAACAGATCTTTGAGTGTCAACTCTTGCAACTGAGTCAGTCTTCTAATGTTTATGAAAAATACAGCGCTAGATTCTTTCAAGTTCCTCCAAGGATGGGTACAGAAGTTTCCTGAATACAAAGACCGGAGTTTCTTCCTCACTGGGGAGAGCTACGCAGGTACGTTAGTTTCCAGAGCACTTTGCTAGTTGTTCGTGCTTGCAGTCGTTCGTTCTTTACTGGTCTTTTAGAGCACTTGCACTGACCTCCTCCTGGACAACTACCATGATAGATCTGCTTTTAATGTCAAATCCTTACGAGAATCAAACACCACATTGTCAATGTGAGCTCAGGTCTTTTCCACTGTTGCTCGGAAGGGGACTAAGTCTTTTGAATTAGCACATAGTTGAGCGTGTTATCATGAGCAAGACCTGTTGCAGTATTATAAAGTTCACTGTTCAAGAACTGTAATACAAACACTTACCCGGGACAGTCTACTTAGTCACGAGCTATATCTACACGACTGGGGACTTCTCCGTAGAAGATACAAGGAGTGATGCCTTTGGTCCAAGTGATGTAAGCAACGGCAATTTCAGCAAGATCTTGATCATGAACGCAACTCTGTGCAGGGCACTATATTCCAATGCTGGCAGCTCTGCTGGTCCAGAACAAGGCCACTTCTGCCTTGCAGTTGAAAGGAGTCATGGTAAATTAAAGCCTAAGAAATCCAGAATTTGAATCGGATGATGGTAACTAACAGCGGATAAATCTTTTCTCGGTTTCACAGTTTTTGCTTGATATACGAACTTCCAACAAGTCTATTAATCGTGTGTTTGTGACTGCGGTGTCAGATGGGGAACCCCACTATAGATATCCTAGTGGACGCAGGATACGGAGCCAACATAATCTTTCTTTGGACGCATGGGGTGATATCCCAAGAAACGGCTTCTGCCTTTTTTATCGAGTGTAAGGGGATTGATGATGTAGACAGTGGATATCCGACCCAGGCTTGCATTGATGTTTTGACGACTGCCTTCGTCAACGAGAGCGGGCCTGTTAACCTTTACAACGTTATAAGTGACATATGTACAGCCGACTTGGCTCAACAGCAAAGGAGTCTCCTACAAAATTTCAAGGTACTCTGACTCAAAGACCGCTGAAGACGGCTGTCTTAAGCTTTTTCCCTTACAACTCAGAACTTGTGCGCCGTTTTCATTTTCCGAAAATAGATATCAAATCATCAGCGAGGAAGGTATCCCTCCTTCGAAGTTCAGTGGTTGGACGTACACTTCCAGTAAAGCTTGTATGTTCAAGCTTGATTTTGGTCCTCTTAGATAGAGCGGCAGCGTACTTCTATTTGTGAGATAAACGGATGTTCCAATTCCCCTAACAGTTTCTATATACTCCATTGAATGGGTATGTTTTCTGTTTTATCCCTCGATACGTCGTGTTTCAAGTAGTGCTGATAAAAACGGTTGAATTATTGGGATTATCTGGTATCGCAGCGGCAGACTCTGTTTAGCAGTTCTACGAAGTTTCAAGTTGCAGATCCTTGCGACTTCAACAACATTATTCCCTACTTTAACAGGAAGGATGTTCAAACGGCCCTTCATGCACGTCTTGTAAATGCATCCCGACCTTGGGACTACTGTGATGGGTAAGCTGATCTGCTGCGCTCTAGCATATTTAAGAGTCTTAGCTATAATACAGAAGCTAACAGTGTATCAGGTTTGACGGATGTACTACAAAGTTCGTTGATCGGGGGCTTTCAGCCGGAATTCACAATAACCCACCGCACATGTTAACGTTTACAGCCATAGCAGTACCTTCGTAGTTGGGCTTGCGGTACGTGCGTCGGCGGTAAGTTCGGCGGACAAGAAAAGCTCCTTAGAAATCAAACTACACTCTGGTGCAGTTATTTAGTAGTACATGTATTAACATGATGAACAATGCAGTCCTGAGAAGGATCGACCGAACCCGATCTTCACTTTAATTATCACACTCTTGTTCTTCATAACGAGTACACTGTACGATAGGTAAAGTAAAACTTCTTTTGCCTCCTGGAATTAGCACCAAGTCATTTCAGACGCGGATATATGCTATACGTTCGGGTGTGCAGTGTCAATATAAACTACACTGTCTCGACGGACAAAATGCAGCCCGTTCTCAAATACCTGCTCGAAAACGATGTGCGGGTTTGGATCTACAGGTACGACGCTGCTGCTCCTTCTCTGTTATTCTAGTACGGTAGTTCATGTGTGTGAACTGATGGAAAAGAGTCTTGACTCTCCAAGGATCATGCTAATCACTGCTTAAGTTGTCCTACATCATCCTACTAACTGAGGAAATTCCTTAACAAATTACTGTAGAACTTGAGGAATGCTAGTGTACCTACTGTATAGTGAAAGAGCTAAAGTCACGAGCCTCTGAGTAGCGCCGGCCTCTGCTAAACAAACCTCGCCAAAACATGTTAAATCTCACTGTCCCGTGAGCAGAGTATTGTAGTTCGCTCGTCTAAGCGAAACGATTTTATCCCTTTGTATCACAATGCACTGATTTTGTTCACACTCTCGACAACCAGTGGAGATCAAGACGATGTCGTCCCGATGACCGCAACTCGAACTGTAGTCAATGACTTTGCGAAGGAGTTGGGTTGGAACATTACTTCCCCGCACCAAACTTGGTGGACTGACAACCAGGTAAGACCCTCCTGCTTTACTATATTTTGCTCTTTCAGGACATGAAAAGAAGCCATGGATCCGGAGACCTCAAGTGCAACGATGAATTAAGAGCTCTGTTACATTTCACGTCCCGAGCAATGTTCATCATTTCACATCAACTCGTGCAGTAGACCAATGGTAGCTAGAAGTCCGTGTTTTGAATGGAAATCTGGAGTATTATGTCATGAGCTTCTGATTTTGATTTCTCTCTAACTATAGCTAGCTTTCCTCACGGAAAAGTTAATGATCTATAAGTTGAATGCTTATGGTGATGGTCATGGTAGTACGTGACTGAACCGACGGTTGGTTGGCAAGCAGATTGCAGGCTGGACAGTGAGCTTCAATACAAGCCTGCTTTATGCAACGGTGAAAGCGTCAGGTCATATGGTCCCTACGGACCAGCCTGTACGCGGTCTTCAGCTCTTCAAGTCATTTTTGGAAGGAAAAGGTCTCCCATTGTCAATTTATTAAATTCCCGTATGGTGAAATCTAACGTGCTCGATCCCCTCTAGCACGTGATCCCCTAGGGGTCAGGCGATCCCTAGGTTGGGTCGCCTCGGAGTTAGGATACATTCTAAGCAAATACTGGTTTAGGGTTAACCCATTCTAAACCGAGAGACCCCGGTTGCTGTTTTAGGGTCTGTCTCGTTCCTTAGGTAAGGTTAAATTAAACAGCCATGTCGTCGTGACATCTAACTCACCCTGAGTCGTTTATTAAAGAGCCTTTTTTTCTCTTTCATATATATCCAGGCAGTGAAGAAAGATTTTCTCGAATTCTTGCTCTTTAAGTTAACGTTTTTTGTGTTAATTAATTTCCGAGAGCACATGTGAAATCTGCCTGTCTCTATATTATTAGCGCTGCTTTTGATCGTCCAGAGTGAAAGAAGTTTTTAATTGTGCCAATTATGAAAATGCATTCTATTTCTCTTTATCGGGTTTAGGTTCTATATATACATTCCATTCAGTGAATGAAAGTCTCGTTAATACTGTGATTTTTCTCATTTTATGGGATTTATTTTGAATGTTCATTATCGGTCAAATTTCTGTGTAATCATCTAAAGACAAGAACCGGTAGGAAATCCAGACAAAAAGAAAAATATTCATCCGCGACAAGAAAAATACAAATCATGAGTTTGGCCATCTTTTCATGAAATTATGTCTTTCCTTCATCCCCTCTCGTAAACTCATTCGTGAGATTATATTTTGTCATCTCACCACTAAAATTATGGGATATAATCTAGTACTTAGGCGCGTAAGCAATTCCCAGAATGATAGGATTCTGGAAGATTCTTGCTTTTGAAACACTTTCCAATTACCCAGAAAATAATAACAAGAAAACCCGGAAATGTTTTAGAAACGAGAAACTTCTCTCTTTCAGCTTAAGGCAGAAAGCAAAAGAAAGCAAGAAAGCAAAGCAAAAGTCCTGATAAATTTCAGTTTAGAATAAAATTCTTCTGTAAACTGCAGATGTTAGAAGAGTATGGTTTCTGAGAACGAGTTTATCATCCTCATTGTAGTATATTCCTCAGCTATATAGATTTTGATTATACCTTATATCTCAAATGGTACTTTATCTTTAACTAAGTATATCTTGATTCAAGTCTATTAATATTCCCACTATGAAGACTATTATAATTCCGGATCCAGATGTTACGTGAAGTTGTTCTCCTAGACTAGTAGTATTTAATTTAATGAATCAACCTATTTGGATCGAATTTTTTATTACTTTTATCTATTATCCAGATTTTTGATATCTTGATTAGAACTAATATAATATTATGAGTTATATATATATCATATCACCTCGATTGCGAATGAATTCATAAATAAAACACTATATTCTGTTTTTCAATTAAGAATATAGCTCTAAATAAAAATCTAACTTTTGAATTTGTAGAATCTTTCATTATTTTAAAAAAGATACAAAATATACTATGGAAAATAAATTTTGAAAAAAATCGATTTTGAAATTAAAGAAAAATACCCTATTTTATTTGCACCTTATTTTATTTTATTTTAAATTATCTAGTGAACCCCGAGCATATCACTAGAATGTTTAGAATTAAAAACTAGACGTCTAATATTAATTTGAATTAATGAACAGTCGATCAGATGAATCGACCACGTGATGGTCGTAGCTCGTTCCGTTATCATGAAGAAGTGTAACGCAGTTTATTATTATTTAGCATGTTCTTGATCAATTATTTTAATTCTCTTACCTAATTTTTCACTTGGTCGGGCCCTTGAGTTTCCCATCATTACTTGGTCTGTCCCATGACCGGGTATAGCGGGTTAAAACTAACACAATGACAGTTAAGATGACTTGGACGAGTTGTAAAGTCAAGTTGGCAATTCAGAGCATGAGGTAGCCATCTACACAGGGAACTATATTTAGTGTTACAATCACTATTTCATTAAGCTTCCAAGAATCCACTTGCACACGTATTACTGTTAGTAATACTATTACTCTTAAAGGTAAACACTAATTGTACAATGTTTACATTTAGTGTAACTCATACCAAAAGTGTGCATTTTTTGGCTGCGACCATTGAACCTAAGAAGTACACAGTCATCACAGGTATGAGGTTTTGGAGATTTTGATGTTTAATTTGTTTCAACTATAGTATTAGTTCTCAGTGACAGACGTAGGAAAGAATCTTGTCTACTCCAGCTTCATTGATATTCTCTGGAGTTGTCGCAGTATTTCTTGAAGATGGTGTCTTTGCACAACGGTTGGAGATATGGGAGTACAAGTTTAGACAACAGGGTGGGATCCGCTTGCAACACGTTAACAGCTCAGTTACTCATGTTTTTGCTATGGATTTGAAGTTTGTCATGAAACGATTTGGAAATCATATTCGACTCAAGAAACATGTGACATTTATCCGTTACGAATGGCTTGTTCGGTATCTCACGGATGACATGAAGACGGGTTGTGCTTTGTTTCTCCTCAACGGACCAAGAAAGCAGAAAAGAGACCTCACAAAGCATACTGGGATCAACTCTCTTCAACTTACAAGAAATGCTGAAAAAATCTCTCGCAAACAAGCTGACCTCTCGACTGGATCAGAAGTGAAAATAAGCTCTGAAGTCATTACGCGAGATACAGACAACGTGTAGCTGAATTCATTATGTCAGCGCAGCGCAAGATACTAATAATATGTAGCCAAAGGAGTAGAAGTTCCACAGATGATGGATCTGCATGTATGAATATGTTTAATAAACGATGCAGTAAACTGTGTTACTCATACTGAAGTTGAAAAATATGAAACAGAAAATTTCATTTGTCACTTTCTCTACTAAATGCGTGGTACTGAATACTGTGGATCTGAAATGATAAGATCTTTGTCTCTAGCCAAGTCAAATTCATGTCTAAACGTGTGTATAATATTCTGTAAGTCAATCGTCAGCATACTAATCTCCCAATGTCCATTTGTATTCTTGGACAAACCAGTCATGATCATAGCTTTACGAGCGTAAGAAAGACCGTCCTTATCTCGTAAGGCATTAACATCTCTTACAGAATCAGCTGCCAACTGCAGAAAGAAACTTTTACCTGGATTTTTCAGCATGCCTAATGTCCCGTGTCGATCATCATCCTACCACTCTCCATTTTTTATAAGCTCAATCTTTTTGAGTTCCCAACAACGTGTCCATGCATCTTTAATCTTACTGATTACAAAAGAATCACATGGCTGGACTAAATGTGTAGCACTAGGTGGAAACATACGTAACTCCGTCTTGATTCGCTGCAGTGCTTCTTCTGCTGCAGGTTGTAACATTGTGTCCAGGATAATTATCAATCCACTGAACTTGTTCTCTCATGCAAATCTGTGCAGTTGGCTCGTCGCTCATTGAAGTATTGAGCAAGACACTTACTAGTCATAAAACTCTTCAGTGTAGTACGATAAGATACTCCTGGAACGGTATCAGGAACACCTCGAATAAGATATGAGCAGTTTTCATTCTCAAAACTCATGAACGGTGGCGAAATCTTTGCTGTAGGTGACAGGTAAAAGTGACCGGAGGTTACTGTAACTGTCACCATCGCCATGTCCAACGATCTCGTCACAACGTCAGCGTATTTAACTTGCTCATCTCCTGCAAATCCAAGTGTACGTCCATTGTCCATGTTGATTATGAAATGAGACTCATCCATATTTTCTAACTTTTCTTGGAGGTTTTAGTCCAGCTTTCCGCTAATAAATTGTCCACATAGCATCCCCATAAGAGTCGCAACCGCTTTCTGGATCGCTTTCTGTTTGACAGGCGAGACCTGCAACTTTCCCGTTTGAGTATGATGAACTATGTTATAATGTTCCTGAAAGCTTGTATCCAACGTTGAGTAACCTTCTCAATTAGAGGCTTGTTATCACTTGGAAGTACAGTATTAGCGGTAAATTCAACATAAGGATTCGAGATGAGTGCATTCTTAGCGACGGCTAAGAGTACTGAGGGGCTGAACTTGAGACCAGCAGCTCTCAAAGGAGAAAACTCTTCACAAACGATTGGGTACAGCCACTGCAGCCAAGGTGCACGTTTCCTTCTTCTCCCCAGGTCCGCTTTGAGCATTACACGCTTTCTAAGACCGGTATGTCGATTAGAAACAGAACAGTAAGACTTCTTTCCTGTGGCCTCTTCACGAGCTTTCCACCAGCGATTAGCCTTAACCGAATTTGCAGCAATGGATTGTTGACGAAATCGATGCGGAAATTGTCTAACTGCACAACTGCATATTTTATTCTCGTCACCATTTCTGCCCACCTCTTCGACCATCCATGATACACAGTTTGAGCATTGCTGTCAAGTACTGATATTCTGGACTGAACGTTTTCCTGTGAAACAAGGAAGGAGCGATTCAACCTCTGGTGTGCTCTCTAATTCTTCTTCCGGCGCGCTTAAGATATGGGTCTCTGTATTCTCATCTACTTCAATCTGTTACCTCGTTGCAATATTTCTCATCGCACGATCAAAAAGAACAACTATTGGAGATACAATTGATATCTCACAAGCAAGAGTACATAACGAGTAACTCAATATTGTCGACTGATTGCAAGAAAGTATGAATTTGAACATGGATGCGGTCTCCTAAACTAAACCACGCTTATCATTATATATCATTGTTGTCACAAGATAGTGTGGAACATTGATTCATCATCTGATACTAATAAATATCTAATAGAATATTTATTTTTACTATAAATCTATATATAACAGACTATGACTGGACTGACTGGAGTAACACTATTCAAATTATTACACTAAATGTAGTTGCCAGTGTACCTACGAGACAATATCCGAGTAGATCAAACATATGTTTATCTCATGTTTCTGCGCGTCCGTGCAGCGAGCGAGGATGGCCTTGTTATTTTTCGGAGAGCTTTTCAGATCTTCATGACATCGGCACTTTCGTGAGCGAAGAGCGTTTGTGTTCTGTTATTTCTAAGTAAATATAAGGTGTAGTATGTTAGAATACCATATAGTGTGAATACTCCTTTTACAGTAAGCAGTTCAGGCTATTGGATGGTGACCTTTCGTAAGGTCACCAAGGCCAAGACCCAAGGTATATTATTCAGGCCCAAGGCCATTGTACATTATTGAGTATTCATTTATTTGATTTTGCTTACACTCTCTTGAGGAGCTCTCTCACACTCTCATACTGTCCTTATGTCGTGACTTAGAGTTTTACCTTAGCCTATTCTACTAGCAATCCATTTCCAACATGGTATGAGAGCTTTGCATTGTTGATGCACTAGCACAATAGCATAGGCACTAGGTAGGCCTTCGGCCCTTAGATGAGAGCAGTTGGAGGACGCTTCAGCTGCTGCGAGAAGGACGCTTCACGCACCCAGATTCTGTACCTTTGCTAACAGAATTTCACCGTTCCAGCGATCAATCTGATACAGAATGTCTGCCCCCTTTGACACCAAAGGCTGGGTCAAGTTCGACGGCACATATTTCACGCTTTGGAAACACAAGACAACCTTGCGGCTCAGGACCCATGGTGTTCTTGATATCGTGGAAAGGAACGTGCAGAGACCATGTGCCACGACACCCGGAGGTACTGCGGTACCCATCCCTCCCCCTACTACCGGACCCGGTAGCATCGCAGATTGGGAAGCGTGATGTTAACGCGCTCGCAGCGATCAACGAATGTTACGAGAACAGTGTGGCAGGACATCTAATGTCCTGCACCACGTCGAACGATGCATGGTCCATCTTGACCAGACACTTTGCAGGTCAAGACATGGTGACCAAGATGCACTTAAGAGAGAAGTTGCGGGTTTAAAGATGAAACCCAACGAGACTGTCACCCAGCACGTAAACAACTTCAAGTCTCTCATCCAGCAGATGACTTCAGCTGGATTGATCATCACCAACGAGGAGCAAGTCCTCGCGTTGATGGGCAGCATGCCCAACAACTACCATCTATTCTTGCAGGCGATGAGAACAAACCCAAATCTCTCGCTACAGGACCTCATCACCTTCCTCATTCAGGAGGGAACGATCGGGCGCAAGTTATCGATAGAACCATCATTGCCTTGTTTGCAGGACGCTTGGCAAGGAAGACGCATTGACAACGACCGGCGCAACAATGGTGGCAACCGACAAGGCGGCAATCAGCCACCGAAGAGACCGCCAGATCCTAACGATAAATGTTTCCAGTGCAACAAGCCCGGGCACTGCATCGCTGAGTGTCCGGACAAACCCAGCAGCAGCAACGAAAACTCGAATGCTGGCAACCAGAACAAGAACAGGAACAAGAATCGTCGTTCCCAGAACAACAACGGCAACACTCGTCGAGTTCTGGTGGCACAATGTTCGTCTGCAATCGTGCAGACAGCTGATCCTAATTGGTATGTGGACACGGGTGCCACACACCACATGGCGCATAATCGACGACAATTCGTCGAATACTCACCCGTCTCTACTGAGAACACCGAGAATGATGCGATTCTACTCGGTGACAACACCACCATCCACGTTGTTGGTTCAGGCATGGTGGAAGTGCGTCTGCTCAACGGCGAGCATGTGTACATACGTGACGTTCTTCACGTGCCCACCTTGCAGAAAAATTTATTCTCAGCTCGGCAATTTGATGCCATTGGCGGCTGGTGCTTAATTGGCAACGGACTCTGTCGCCTAGAAGACAGATTTGGACAAGTGCTAGCTCCCTGTCCCACTGTCGACGATCTCTACATGCTCGGGAATTCAATTTTGGTCGCTGACCAAACCGCACTTGTAGCTACAGCTGGTAGGACTTCAGTAGTCCACACACTACCACCTAGCCAGAGATCAGGACCGCGCTTGCGAGCTAGACCGCAATCTAACCAGCGGACTAGCACCTCACTATTTAACCGCAACATGCTCAGGATCCGTTTCCCACGGTCCAGGCTCAGCCCCACCTCACACAATGCACACACCCAAGCTGAAATTCATCCAAGTCACTCACGGAGTCTTTCTCTTCCTAATTCGGAGCATTTACTCACTAGAGAAGTCCCTCTCACTCCACAAAATTCAGAATTGCCATACTTGAATAATGAGGACTCAATTTCAGTCAGCGCGGCCTCTACCCCCTTCACTACCACACCTCTTGGTTCATTTCTCGTAAGGACGCCACCTCTTGGTGCACCCCCTCACACGTGCACACGGATCGAGTCTCTTCCCTTCACACGGATCGACCCAGTTCGCACACCTTTTGAAAGCTGTGCACCTCTAACTGCACGCCTAACGGTCAATACTCGACCACAAAGGTCAGAAGGGGCCTTAATGGCCCCCGTCCACCGGGAAGACCCCACATCTGAAGACTCCCACGTGCGCTCCCTGGCACTCGCGCCCCTTCCTGGAAGCGAGGGGCTTCCGAATTTCGCACCGGGGGCCACGCACCCCCCGAGGCACACACACAGGGAGTCTCCAACCAGCGGGGACTCCCCAGTCCCCGAGTACCCCAACGAGATACGACCCCCGCGGCCTCGTTGGGAATAACTCTCCCACACGGATGAGATCCTGACACCCCATCCCCATGGACTGCCTCCGCACGGAGGCAGTCCACCTCCTAGACCGCGAGAGGTCGCCGCGATCCCTGCTGACTTGGGAGGCAGGGGCTGGCACGGATCCCCGAGGGTTGGGGATCCGCGCCAGGCCCCTTGGCCACAAGCCTTATCCCCGCTGCCGCGGGGACATGCAGACGAGGATATTGCATCCCCGCTCGACGGGGCCGGCAGTCTAACCCCCGCGGACTGCCCCGGTGGCAGTCCGTCCGGGGACACCCCCGACGGCCGTCCGTCCCCCACGGACTGCCCCGATGGCAGTCCGTCAAAGGACCAGGAGAACGGTCCCTTCAATAGGGACATAGCCCCCGAGGCGGGACATAGGGCCTTCTAGGCCCTCGTCCTTACAGTCCTTACCCGGTTTCACTTATACATCTTGATCCAGCTCGGAATTTTCCCGATTTACACCCTGCAAATTTTGAGTTCTTCAGATCTCGATCCCCTCCGCGACTACTAGACGGCCTTCAAGGTTTTACATCTGGCAGTCGGACTCCTCCACCGACGCCACTCCGACTCTGTGCCCTTGTTACTACGACGGGCGATCTCTCTACCTTGTGACATCAGCGATTCGGCCATATCAACCATCATCGAGTTCATGAGCTGAGCCACCGCATGTATGTTACCGGCCTCCCTTCCTTCCCGCTCTCTGAGGATATTTGTCCAACTTGTGCACACGGCAAGCATGCACGCACTAAATTCCCACGTGTCAGCTCCACTCGATCCACTCGTCCTCTAGCACTGGTCCATTCTGATATTAGTGGTCGCATCTCCCCTTGTACCTTTTCTGGCTATGAGTATTTCATCACCTTTATTGATGACTACTCACGCTACACTGTCACTCGTCTCCTCTACTATAAGAGTGATTGTTTTGCTGCTTTTCAGGACTATCTTGCATTTGCTGAGCGCACCACTGGTCAATCCCTTGTCACTTTGCGATCTGACAATGGCGGAGAATATCGTTCAGCTGCTTTTGACGCTTTTTGTCGTGAGCGCGACATCCAGCGTCAATTCACAGTCCCTTACTCTCCTCAGCAGAATGGCGTTGCTGAACGTAAGAACCGCAGCTTGCTTGATGCTGTCCGTTCTATGCTTTACACTTCCAAGCTTATCAAGCCCTTCGGGGGTGAAGCAATCATCTGCGCCACCTTCCTCCAGAACCGGTGTCCGTCTAAGGCTATCCCGTCTATGACCACACCTTATGAACTCTGGCACTCCTATGCCTCCACAACTCCTCGTCGATCTGATCTCTCCTTTCTGTGCATCTTTGGCTGTCGCGCTTTTTCCCAGGTCCCCGAGGTTGAGCGCACAAAGCTCGATGATCGCTCTCACGAGTGTATCTTCCTTGGCTATAGCGGCCAGAGTAAGGGTTACCGTCTCCAAAGAAAATCTGACGGTCATACCTTCACCTCTCGTGATGTTATCTTCGATGAGTCTTCCCCGACTCTCCCTCCCACATCCACCTCCTCTGCTGATCTCCCACTCACTCAAGCGTCTCCTGAGACCGACGTCCATTTTTATCATACTGTGCTCGCCCTTCTGCTGGCCAGCTTATGTCCCGTCCTTCTCTCCCGATTTCCCTTCAATGGGAGTTCCTCTGCCATCTCTTGCCAATCCAGCTCCAACCCCATCCGTTGGTCCAGTCCAGTGAGAGCAGTCGCCCTCCACGTTCTCACTCCTCAAACCATCACTCTCTCCCTGCAGAGAACTTGAGCCCGCGCCATCCTTACCTTCGGCGCACATCACCACGCTCACCACGAGTTTCCGGTCCTACCCACAGCAAGTCCTCCCTTCCTCCATTGTATTTCCCAGCATCGTCTCCATTGAGACGATCAGCTCGACATTCAGTTCTTCCACAACGGAACCCAGATGAAGGCTACGACCCTTCATCGCTGATCCCGAAGTCTCGGAAGAACACCAAGCGTGCATTGATGATAACTCTCAAACCAGTGCCAATAGAACCTGTTTCTTACACAGAAGCAGTATCTTCTCCTGATGTCGATCAGTGGAGAAGAGCAATAGAGGAGGAGCTAGATTCCCACGAATCTAACGGCACTTGGAAGCTCACCGACTTGCCACAAGGACGCCGACTGATAACATGTAAGTGGACCTTTAAGTTAAAACTTAATACCGATGGGTCCATTGCTCGTTATAAGGCGAGACTCATGGCTCGTGATTTCACCCAGATCTACGGGTTGGACTACACAGGAACTTTTTTCCTTGTAGTCTGCATTCAATCAATACGGCTCATCCTTGTCATCTCAGCGCAGTATAATCTACATGTACATCAAATGGATGTTAAAACTGCATTTCTGAATGGAACACTTAACGAGGAAATATACATGAGTGTTCCGGAAGGAGTGACTACAGCAAGGCGCAGTCAAGTATGCAGATTGCTTAAGACTCTCTACGGTCTTAAGCAATCATCAAGAGAATGATACTTGATCATCGACAACTTCTTGCTTTCTCTTGGATTTGCTAAGTCCGGTGCAGACGGAAACGTTTACTACTTACATCAGAAACAACACTTCGTCATCCTTGCCCTCTACGTGGATGACACTGTGATTGCCAGCAGCAGTGAGGCTCTGCTATCTCATGTAAAAGGGAAATTGAGCTCACGATTCAAAATGACTGACATCGGTCCAGTCCATCATTGCCTTAGCATTGAGATTAATCGTGATCCATCCTCTGGCACTATCAGACTTAGTCAAACTTTGTATTTGACACAGAAACTATTTCAGTTTGGGTTACAGGATTGCAAACCTGTAAGCACCCCTCTAGTTACAAGTGAGAAACTTTCCTCGGATGACTCTCCTGTCACAGAGGATGAAAAGAAGCTATGTAATAGTTATCCTTACCAGAGTGCAACTGGCTCTATTAATTGGGCCGCAGTATGCACTCGTCCTGATTTGTCTTATCCCAGCAGTGTACTCTCCCAGTTCATGAGTAGTCCTGGACCTAAGCACATTGCCGCTATGAAGCGGATTTTCCGTTACATCAAGGGAACTTTAAATTTGTATATGCTCACTCACCCCAGTCCTACTCTCTGTTCGGTTACACCGATGTTGATTGGGGAGGACATGCGGAGACAAGACGATCCACATCAGGACATTGCTTCATCTACTCTGGAGGAGTCATCAGCTGGTCCTCCAAGAGACAGAAATCAGTAGCCCTGTCAAGTACAGAGGCAGAATATGTAGCTCTTAGCACGAGCTGCTCAGAGACAATCTGGTTACGTCAGCTCTTGACCGACATCGGATTGCACGACAAGGAGCCGACCGTTACATATTGTGACAATCAAAGTGCTATGACCCTTGTTGGCACCAGCAAGTTCCACGACCGTACGAAGCACATCGACATCCGATATCACTTCATCAAAGATCACGTGGCTGGAAAAGTTATAGAAGTTAGATATTGTCCTACTGAGTACATGGTTGCAGACATTCTGACAAAGAGCTTACCAGCTCCCAAGTTGGACTATCTACTACCGAAGCTAGGAATGTTTTCTAGCTAAGTAATATTTTTATCCGAACTTTTACTGAGTGGGAGTGTTAGAATACCATACAGTGTGAATACTCCTTTTACAGTAAGCAGTTCAGGCTATTAGATGGTGATCTTTCGTAAGGTCACCAAGGCCAAGACCCAAGGTATATTATTCAGGCCCAAGGCCATTGTACATTATTGAGTTTTCATTTACTTGGTTTTGCCTACACTCTCTTGAGGAGCTCTCCCACACTCTCATACTGTCCTTATGCCGTGACTTAGAGTTTTACCTTAGCCTATTCTACTAGCAGTCCATTTCCAACATAGTCGGCAGTCATTGTTTGAGCACCATGAAGATTCTCATCTTTCTGGTTGATTGCTGAAAACTTGAACTCAGTCAGCAAAGTGGACTATGTAACTGCTGGTCTTTCTTGGTCGTGGTTCCATCGTAAAGTAAACTAAAAGTACTGAACGTGAAATTTGAACGTTTTCTGAAATTTATAAATTTATATTCAAACTCAGGGTTTAAGTACACAGGAACTATTCAAGAATTTTTACTGTTTCGCCTCTCGTCCAGGTGGTGGTTTTTGCTGCCTGCCTTGGTTTCTTTTTTGGTCTTTCTTCTTCTTTCACGTAACTGAAGCTCCCGCAACCTTTGGAGGAGCGAAGCGAAGCGAGTGCCTGTCTGCCATCGGCGTTGAGTTGTTGTTACAACTTCTGCGGTCTTTTATATCGAAGGCTTTCAGTTACGTGCCTGTCTGCCATCGACGTTTCTTCGGCTGCTGTCTCTGATCCGCTGCGGTCTCTGGTACTCGGTGGGCACATTCACTCGCTGTCTTTGATCGTCTATGTTTACGCGTCTACATTTACACGTCTGCCTCTGTTTGTCTCTCGATCCTTTCGGATGCGATTTCTGATTGTTTACTTGGATGTTGGCTTCAGCTGTTTGCTGTCTCAGTTTGGACGTTTTGAACTTACAGCATGACTAACCAAGTTAGTCATACAGCGAGTGTAAAATGGGATTCTAATGGAGGCGCTGATGGTTTCTGACGAGTAAGTGAGAGTAAGCTGGAGAAGTCACTTTCTGTCACTCCTGAGGACATCAGACTACAGTTTCCTGTATTTTTCGATGCTTGCTTTGAGTTCGCATCTGAAATGCCTATCGTTATCGAGGACGAGATCTTTCTCTTAGCATGTGGTGCAGCTTCGTTTACTGAGGTGGCGTTGAATCTGAAACGGTTCCAAGTGTATCGTGCTTTGGCTCTTTGTCTTGGTTACAGCGACCGCAAGGAGTTGCCTGAGATTCTGGTTACTGCAGTGAAATCGACTTGGTCTGAGGACGGAGAAGGCTTTGTTGGTTTCAAAATGCCAGAGTGATTTGCAATATCCACTTGTTCTGTTTGCAGTATTTTCTTCATCTCTTGCATTGTAAATTATTATAGGCATGTTTGCATCCCGGCTAGCGGGTCGTAGGAGCTGATGCTCCTACGAAACGTCATCCCGTATGGGGGCTCAGTGGGTTCGAGACCCACTGACGTTACATGTTGTTTCTCAGGCAGCTGTTCGATAGGCTTGGCTTAGATTCAATAAAAGCTTTGAAGAGAAACCCAAATGAGGAGTTGAATAGAAAAACATTCCCTTTACGTTGGCCAAGAAGATTTCATAACGATATTCCCTGTGCTGTCAATCTTCCGAATGCTGGAATCATAGGACATTGTAAGTACTCGAGCCGACTTCAAGTTTTGAACTACATGATTAGACACGGGAGGCAGTAACCCTGATGGTAAAAGCACATAGTCGTGATAAGGTGGATTGTTCTCTACACGCCTAGTTCTGCTTGTGTTTACATCTTGATTCTCTTGAAGTCGGAGAAAAGCACACTTGAAGCGAGGACTCAGCCTAGGGTAGCTAAATTTCATAGCTGCAATAGTTCTAAGTCTTTACAGAAGTATCATATTAGGTCTAGTTACCATAAGCTGTCACCTAAACTCTCGTCTGAAGCAATCGAAGTTTCAACTGTTTCATCCTCTTGCTCCTTCAAATTTTCAGAATCCATCTCGGCAACTTCACGCAGGTTTCTTTTCTGTAACACACCTGTCCCGTCAACAGAATTAGTCGACACGAATACTATAAGTAAAAAATGTGGTCCAGGTGTTGACTCGATATGACTTCTTCAATTAGCTGGACGATTCTGAAAAAGCTGAAAAGAAATCCTACCGGCATTACACACATCAGGAGCCTTGGAAGGGTACAATGTTCCGTCACACAGTTACCGATCGAGTGCAAAAAGGACCTAAAATCTTGGATAAAACGGCATGCGTTCAAAATAATGTATTTTGCCCCGAAAATATAAAATAAATTAGAATCAACGATAGCTTGGAGCTAAATACTTACCTCATAGCCTCATTGACCAAAAATATGCATTCGAAGTGCGTCTTTCCAAACCGTGGTACGAGGAACAAGGACCCTGTTGGATGCTGGTCTGCGACGGATAGTTGTGTCATTTTGTTGACGTTTGTCTTCTTTGAATAACTTCACGGCGAATATTCTCATTCCAATCCATAGCGGCGCAAGCTAAACGAGCCTCGTGCGAGCTATCCCAATGGATCCGCTTTGTCGCAAACTTATTGATGACAGAATGAAACGTCTCACTCATGAAGTTCTCCTTCGCACGAGTGTAAAAACGCATCTTCAACCAAGTGAAATGCTTCTCGAGAAATGCAGCTACTGCAAGATGCGTACGTCCTCCATGAGGATATCGTGCTCCTTCTCCAAACGCTAATGAGATACACTGATGATCACCCGAGAGGATACGACAATCCGTGTGGTCACCTGCCCAATGCTTCACCGCTGTGAGGATATCAAAGACCATCAAATGCGGACCCTAAAAAACAAGCTCACATTAACCATGAATAAATAATAACATAAAGACTAAGATGCATTTGCATAATATGGTAGTGAATACATGTCACGTGCAGCACGAGCACAAGTGTAAATCGATGACTTCAACTTGTATGCAATATCATGGGCTGCTAGCTCAAGATACTTCAACCCTCGGGCTCGTTCAAGTGCCCAGTAGTCTTCGGCAGATAGTCCTAAGTCCTCAGCTACGTGATTTACGAAGTCCATCTTACTGCCACTAAGAGGTAGACTCTTTGTACGACAATATGCTTTCAATTGGACTACTGAGAATACGGCTAGCTCCCTCCTGTTCTGTGTCTCTTCGATATTCCGGTCTCCAGATGACATCTTCACCTCTTGCAACTCCTCCTTGAATTTTTGCACAATGTTTTTTGCCTTGTGCCAAAGATCTTTTTGATTGCAAATTTCATTTTTATATAATAAACAAGTAAGTGGGTTACTTGGGAAAATAATGTACATAAAATACACTCATAACCAATAGAAGCACAATGGAAAGGACTCACTCTTCAATAATGACGTCCACGGAACGATTGTCGTCGTGGATGATCTCCGAGATGGTCAAACCTTTGTCTTTCAACGTGACAATATTTTTCTCCACGGCAGCTGTCTCTATCCTCCAAGAACTACTGGTCTCCACCCTGGTCATGGTTATCATCTCGATAACTCGATTGTCTGCAACATTGATGAATGACACAGTTCCATGGTACACGTTTTCGAGTTGAGAGTTTTCCTGGGAAGGGCGAAATCTTCTGGCTGTGATAGATCTTGAAGGCTGTGTTTTGTCTACTCAGGGAAGCGTTGGACTTCAGGCTATGGTTTCTTACTATACAGAGGTAGGCTTCAGATCAAAAGGGAACAGTGTAAACACTCACTCAGGTCGAATGGACCCTCCAATATGTTCAAGAAGCGAAGATCAGATCAGACTAGCAGTAATAAGATCAGACAGCGAACTTTAACGGTCCAGAATCAGAAACATACGATGGTTCAGACTTCAGAACTCCTCCTACATGTAAATGAGGCCCTACTGACCATACACACGAAGTTTCAGCTTGAAATCAAATCAGAGTGTCGAGATATAGGCAGAAACATTCTGAGCAGAGAAATTATGGCAATTTCTGGTACCCAGTCAGCTATTTCGACCTAGAACAGAGAATTGGCTCGATCACTTTCGAAGCTTCTTACAGGATTTGCAGTAAACAACTTGCTGAACACTCCTGTGAAGTTGGACCTCCTGATTGTACACAGAACTCCAGATCTCGCTCTCTGAAGTTGCTGTTCCAGATTGAGAGCTTTTCGGACCCCCTCTACTTCAGCGGTCGCCCCGAATTACTCACAGACTCAATTGACATGAAAATTTGGGGACAATCGTAGCCCTGCTGCCAATGAACGAGACCTCGAAGGTTTGAAGCGATTTTCTCAAATCTACTGCGATTGACACCGAAAACCCCAAAATCAACAGAAGTACTGCAATTCTGACACAAATCGAACTTCAATCAGCCATAACTCCTTCTTTATTGCTCCAAATCGATCAAAAATTTTGCTGACAGTGCTTGGCACGACGAACCCTATCTCCCTATGCTCTCAGATTTTGAAGTCTCCTCACCAAATGCTCGAACTCCTCTTAAGACCTCTACTACTAAGTTTAGTAGTACACAAAGACAAAATTGGACCAATGGGAGTTCATAGCTTCACTCCCCTGTCCTTTTGTGTCCCAAACCACGTGGTGACTTGAATTTGCACATAGGCTACCACGTCAAGCCCCTAAAGTGCCAGCATAGACCCTAAACTACATGCGAAGACATGTAAAACGACACGTAATCCCGAAAGATAACCTAACCTCGCTAGGAAGCATGCATGGGCGACATGTAATTACAACCCATGAGCTTAACTCCATCTACATGGTAATCAACCTACTAAGACTCAAAAATATATAACATCCTCCAGTATCGACTTTTCTGAGGTCCTAATTTCACTCAGAGAGACTAACGCTTGACAGAGAGGTGAATTATTTACACTGTAAAATGATTCACATCACGACAACGTTGCGAGACGAGTCCCATCTACAATCAACATATAATACCAATGGCTCTGCACATCAAATAATATTTGTAAGTACTAATGAGCTGACATCAAAACTTGACTCAAGTCAAACACAACGAGGAATAGTAAGGTCTAACCCGTGGATGTCAATAGCTCGGACTGCAACAATTCTTTTGCTCCGTCCATATTCCCTCCGCTGCATTGTACCAACTTATGGCTCGATCGGTGCCACTTTGAAAGTCATACCAATGCGACTCAGTGGGCACATTCACCCTCATCGTCTTCAACATATTCGCAACATTGGTGTAACTCAGACCGGCACATAAAGCAGCATGATACATCTGACCAATCAAGTCAAGTGATCCTCGATCCTTCTCCATCTCTCCGGTGGCAAACACGGTGGTGTGACCCTCGTCACAACTAAACTTCAGCTGCCAACACTGTTGGTAAGCTGTGACAACAGGCTTGAGACAATAAAGCGTGCATCCTAGTCTTGGGCACTTCACACGAAATACATCACAAAACTCCAAAATCTTCCCGTGACCCCATAACCCATACTCAACCTCTCTACGCTCTATAGGTGCCTCCCGAACGTCATCAAGAACCTCCTCCGCCAAATCAAAAGCCTGATTATCTGCAACTATAGGTTGACTATTCTTGACAATCATAGCCTCTACGTGCTCAACAATATCATCAGCAATATCATCCTTCTCTTCCTCGATGGGCTGGGCTACACGAGCAGCCCGTGCTCTCTCTAGACCGTCTATACGGCCTGCATCTCCATCCAACAACCATCTCAAACACTGAGCGTGTGTTGCAGCAGGTCCCGATGTAGGACTTAGTGCACGGCGTAATCGGCTGTAGACGTCTAAGAGGTCCTCAGGAATCATAATGACTTGGACGGTATTCGGTCTTCTTCTAACATGATAGTTGTTCCGGTCAGAAGGATACTGTTCCCATTGCCTCTCAGCCATGGCTGAACTATAATCAATAATTATCTACATTTACATAGTCAAAAATATGAGAAAAGATGACAACAGAAATAGACTTTTTAAATTCTTGTCGAAAAATAATCTATACCACAGTAAAAATATCATGAATACAGAAAAGGATTTATCTCTGAATATTTATAAAAAGCAGAAGTAAATAATAATCAAGTCACGACTGAATTACCTGACACCAAGCTTGCGATGAAAACTGAACCCACTCTTACAGGAAATAGTTTCTGCTCCAAATATCTGTGACAGTAATAGAGATATGTTAGTAAACAAAACATCAAGTTCACAATATATATCACAAATAGAAGATCAATAAAGATATAATATATAAACAAAATAATTATTAATAAATAATTATTAAAATTGAATATACATATCTAATCGATAATGACTACAAAGAACTAAAAAATAAACTAAGTGCTAAGTACTGGTTCCAAGAGAAGAGAAAATTTCACCTTTGGAACAAAGGAGTTAGAGCCTCACTGTGCAAAAAGCACAATGAGCCAAAAGCACACAAGGATGGAGGCTTTGCCCCTCCTGCGCTGGAGGAGGAGGGGGCAGGAGCTTCCCTCCTGCAGTGCCCCTGACAGTAAAACAGTAGGCACCTGCCCCTGCCCCCTACTCATTTTCGCAGCTGCCCAGAAATTCAAAATTTTGAAAATTCAAATGAACTTGCCCACGTGAGCTTGTGGTGCAGTTTGTGGTCCAGATTTATTTCACTCATTATAATTTTTTGGATCTTGGAAATTGAAACTTTTTTCTGAGAAGTAGCGCCTCAAAATATCTATCGTAAATGAGTAATTTCACCGGAAACAGCTCACAGACGGTGACGCTTTTCTCTATCGCGAAATGCTCTGGGTAGCCCAGATTTTCTCTTCCGCTAAGCCCGCACATCGAAAATGAAAACTCTGGGTAACCCAGAGCATTAGTACCAGGAGGGGGGTTTAAGTATATTGTGTTGGATTTAGTCAACTCTTGACACTGTATATATTTATCTCCGTTTATAAATTCTACATCAACAAGTATATAAACTTATTAATTTTTGGCAAATTCTAGATTATCTAGGTAAATCCACTCTACATTAATATTTCGTAGCTAGTGTCGTTCTGGATTCTGGAAAGAAGCTTTTCCTCTTTGGAGATTCTAGATTCAATGTTGTAATTATCGAAATGCGTTTTTTTCTTAACCCTCAAGCCATCTCCATGCATATCTTGGAAGAACCATCGATATACTGAGGTAACGTTTTAGCACTAGCTTCCAATCCAAGGATCTTGATAGAGTAGTTACCTCTTGCTAGAGATGACAAGTGAGCTTTATATTGTTCACTTTGGCGTTGATAATCTTGTGGATTATGTTAAAGTTCAGTATATCTTGGTAATGTAGATTCTTTTACAATATTGCAACTTCACATCCTATATACCTATATATATATATATATTATAAATTTTAAATTTTCATAAATATGTATATGTTTATCATATTTTATCATTTAAATCATTTTTTCTTAAATAAAGAATTTCTGCAATAAAAGGAATAGTTGTTCCACTTAATAAAATTTGGGATAACATTTCAATAGTAGCACCATGAATTCCACATAAAAGAGCAGCACCTAAAACTCCAGCAACACCCATCATATGGAACGGGTTTAAAGTCCAATTATGAGAACCTATATTTTTTTTTTCTTCCATCTTCCTTATTCATATTACATATTCACCCATCCCCGTTTCCTTACATTGCACCTCATCGACAAACATTCATGTCTATCAACTATTCTCCACGAACGTTTGAGATAGTATTATTTTCCTCGAACGACATGCATGGTTTAATACTTGTTTTAACTATTGTTTGGCTATTAAATATCCTAGGAGGTCACATGTAAACTCTTGCTGGTGGTAAAATGATAAAAGACTAAACTGAAGAAGAGACGACTAGTGACAAGACTTTGACAACGATTAGTAAGTTACTTTGATGTGACAACAGGTATGTATATTCAGTATTTTAACAGACATTCTTTGTGTCCTATGTAGTACGTATCAGGCGAGTCGCTCCTAGAGTGAATCAGATCCAGAGTTTAAAAGTGAAGAGTAAGAGTGCACTTTTCATCTAAGAACACTTCTGTTGAAGTTCTCCTGTTTATCAGTTCTAACCTGCTTATCATATATTAATTATCAGTTCTAACAAGCTGTTCTATGTTGAGAAGGAGATAAGGTATGTTTAAGTTCTCTCCTTTATCACTTCTAACATACTGATAATATTATTTCCGGAAGTGCGTCTGGGTGAACTTGTCGTATGGGTTATTTCCATATGTCCCGGGAATTGTAGGTCTAGATACACATATATCCATTCCGAGAAATTAATTGTGATAGATTACCTTGGTCTAGAGTTTATACAGAACTCCTATATATTCTCTATTAACACAAAGCAAACGTGCTCTAAAACTGATCGAGCATGAATAACCATATACTTCTTATTTCCATGAGAACACTTTGGTAGTGAACTTGGCCGTGTCAGTAGCACCCCGAGAGTTCGTTTGTTTTTGTCTTTTTGGGTTTATTTGGTGAAAGGAGACGGAAGCCAAAAAGCTTTATTAAAAAGAACATTAGAGAGTACATGGGGCGTCAGCTGCAAGGCGAGACAGAGGGCAAGAACATCCGGGGGTTAGCAGTAGATTGTATTAGCTCCCATCCGAAAGGTCTCACAATTGCCGTGAAACTCATTGAACACACCGTGACCAAAAGTGGTACCGGATGAAGGACAATGGGACTTCGCAACAAGCGAGGACTTGCAGAAGGAGAAGCGGAATAGGCAACAAGTACCAGTAAATTGCATTGGAAAAACTAAGCAAGATAAAAGATAGAAACTAAGAGAGTGAAGCAGAGCACTGTAACAAAAGTATTCGTCGCAGCAAGAGTTGAATTGTGTGCTCGCTGGCTTGGAGAGCAAGCCGACCTTCTTCACTTCATTTCTGAAATTACAAATGTGAGAGATGGTACAAAAACATGGTAATTAATTTAAAATTAATTATTATCTAACAGTTATTAAAAATGTTAGGTAATAAATTAAATCCTTACATATTTGAGGTGAATATGCAAGGAATGATTACGGTAACTAGGGACTACACTAATCGCAAGGGCATCGTTTATGGAAGTTCCCCTCTGCTCCTTTTAGGATTGTGCCGGATCTGTGGGCCCTCCTGTGTTCCCTATCTAAAGTTCTCGTGAGTATACGGTCGCTCCTTCCCTATCCCATACATCGAGTCACAGTGCAGTCCTGAGAAGGGTCCATCGTTCGAATGTGCAGTCCCAATATAAATTACACTGTCTCTTCGGACAAAATGCAGCCCGTTCTCAAATACCTGCTGGAAAACGATGTGCGGGTCTGGATCTACAGGTACGTTTTTGTCTCTGCTTCTGCTTCTTCGTCTCTATTATGCTACTGGAGTTCATGTGTGTGAACTGATGGATAAAGCTAATCATCGCTTAAGCTGTCCTACCGTCGTCTTACTAACTGAGGAATTTCCTTAACAAATGACTGTAGAACTTGCAGAAACCACATACTGCACTCAAGAAAGAGCTAAACGTGCCTCTGATGCAAACCATTTGCTAAAAGAACCTCACCAAAAGCCCGTTAAATCTCACTGGCCCGAAGAGTCTGGCAGATCGTTCGTCTAAGAAAGATTATTTAAGAAAGAAGATCCCTTGGTATAAGTATGAAGCACTGACTTTGTTCGCACTTACTACAAAATGAATCAGTGGAGATCAAGACTCTAGGGTCCCTATGACTGCAACTCGAACTGTAGTCAATGACTTTGCGAAGGAGTTGGGTTGGAACATTACTTCCCCTTACCAAACTTGGTGGACTGACAATCAGGTAAGCTCCCAGATTTTGCTCTTCCAAGAAAAGGAAATTAGCCATGAAGGCCTCAAGTGCAATGATGAATTAAGAGCTCAGTTATGTTTAACGTCCCGAGCAATGTTCATCATTCCGCTTGAACCCGTGCAGGAGAATAGTGGTAGCCATAAGTCCGTCTTTCGAATGCGAATCTGGAGTATTGTGTCAGGTGCTTTTGATTTCTCTATAACTGTAGCTACATTAACTTTACTCACGAAAAAGTTAATAATCTATAAGTTGAATGCTTATGGTGATGATCATGGTTGGTTGGCAAGCAGATTGCAGGCTGGACAGTGAGCTACAATAAAAGCCTGCTTTATGCAACGGTGAAAGCTTCAGGTCACATGGTCCCTACCGACCAGCCTGTACGCGGTCTTCAGCTCTTCCAGTCATTTTTGCAAGGAAATAGTCTTCCTTTGTCAATTTATTAAATTCCCGTATAGGGATATCTAACGTGCTGCTCTCTAGCACGAGCGCATGCTCAGGGGTTAGGGGATCCTTAGGTAGGATCGCCACGGAGTTAGGATACATTCTAAGCAAATACTGATTCAGGTTTTGCTTTGATGAGATCTATTTTGTTAGAATGTTCACCTTCGGTCAGCTTTTCGTGTACCATGGAAAGACAACCACTGGCAGGAAAATGTGACATCGAAAGAAATACATATGTGACAAGAAGAGTACAAATCATTATGAGTATGGTCATCGTTTCTCTTTGCTCAAGCAAGATCGTTTGCATAGATCTGGAGCATATGCTATTATTTCCCAAAAAGTGTTGAGGGTAAGTTTCTGGTTTCATATGTAGAAGACCAAAGAAATCTCTATTTTTGTCTGAAGACCTTCACATGTAAGTACTAGCTGAGGATATTATACCTAATATTACTTTCGTCATTACATTGCCCTGTATATGTAGTAATCGAGTTACAAATTCAAGTTCCAATGTTATTGTAAATTAAATATAGAAGTATGAGGGTGCAAGTGGTTGTATAAATAATCAGCTATGCTCGAAATGCAACTAACATATTACAAGGAAAACTTTGAGACACGAAATGAAATCTGTTATAAACACATGAATTTTTCAAGAACTCTTACTAATCAATTTCCTCCCCTCGTACAATAATTTTCATTCTATACAAATTTAAACTGAAATCTGATCGAGATGTGAAACTTCCTGTGGAGTCGATACTCCATACATAGATAATAAACCGTGTACGACATAATATAGGCTCTAAAATATTTCTGGAGTAATATAGATCATTATTATAATCTATAAAGGTTTTCATTGTATAGATATATATTCTATTTACTGGAAGATTCTGAAGTAGAAAGACAATGTAGAATTAAAATAAGAGAAGAGTATATCAATAATAGGATAACAGAATAATATAGGATTATGGAAAAACACTATGTACACAACACATTTGAATTTACTTCTTATCTCTTTCCGTTTCCTCATCTATAGTTTTATTCTTTTTTGTATCTACCTTGGGAAACAATGAAGTTCAATAATGTAGTTACAATGATAATGATGAAGTTCAACAAAACTATCTCATAGCGTTGAGAAACTTCAACAAAACTATCTCATAGCGTTGAGAAACCAGAACTGGCTGTATAAAATGAGAAAATGGACTTTGAGCAATGTACACTTTTCTGTTTTGAAATCAATATCTTTCTATTGGAAGATTCTAACCTCCAAATAGACCAATCAATATGCCTATCATTTCAAGAATGATGTGGATGGCGAAAACAACTTCACTAGGAAACACCATTAGACTATAACCTTAATTAGCTGATAATTAGTCCACGTACATAATCTCTTATGATTACGCAGCATACTCTCAATACCTATTCGAGATAACACGCATTGGTTTAGTAGTTTAGATCGCCAACCTCATATCTTTATAAAGTATATGCATCTGCAATTCATCAAGGAATGTTGCGATCCAAGGCTCTCTAGGCTATCCGAACCTGCAGAGCTACTCAAGACGAATGTACGTTCACATCTTCCGTTTAAGTTGTCTACTTCTTCAAGGATGGATACACAAGTTCTCGGTGCCGTGTTGTGACATGGTTCACATGTGAATTTAGCATAGAACTTGTATTGTGTTGATTTTATGTGTTCTGTGAATTTTTTTGTGTAACTCGTCTGACGGCATATTAGGTGTCACGTTCACGGTTATTTGGGATGTGAGATCGTCCGATAATGAGACGTGCTGACTCAGTGATTCTTGGACATTCACGTGAGTGGCTCTTGTCATCAAATTTGGATATAAGATAGAGGATCAAGGATTCATGGATGCATTCTTCTTTGTGTGGTGTTTCGTGAGTGTTTTTTATTGTCTTATATAGAAGGTGAGGAGCTACGAGAGCTGTACTTATGGATGGAAGATTGATCCGAGTTCTAGATCTTCTATTCTCAAATATGTTCCATATCAAGCTTCACTACATCCATCCAGATTACTTTCGATAGTGATTGGTTGTCTACTTTGATGAAGAGTTCATGGGGAGGATGATGGACTTGCCTACTCCGAGAATCCTTCTGATCGTCACATATGAAGAGAACTTAGATCTGATAGTGTACATCTTACTTTGACAAGTGAATGGACCTAAAATTGCTAGTCAACGTTCCTTTTAACGTCCGGATTGATATTCGATGTCATCAATGATGGAAGATCAATCATCGTGCGTGGATCGTGAGAAACTTTGATAAGGAATATTGTAATCAAGTGATGGTTTCCTCATTCTTTTTGTCATACTTTGCATCGTAGATCGATTCAAATTCATTCTCTTGAAGTTTATTGAATCTCGTGTATTTTCGTATCATTATTATCTCTATCGATACGAAAGGTTGATTATCTTGTGTTAAGTTTGAGATCAAAAGTACTTTTGTTCAAGCTTTGAATGTGTGAGATTGTTCTAAGGTTACAACTTAATCTATAGTGCCAAGTAAGAAATAAAGTGATCTCCAATCTTTTTTCTCATTGATTCATTTTTTACCAATCAAGTTCATCCAAGTTCCAATGACAGTTTTGGGGTTCCGGAGGTCTTCTCGAGGATCATTTGTATTGTATGAGATCTCCTTGGAAAGCTCTCGAGCTAGGCTACAATATGGAGAGGAAGATCAATCGATTTGGAGTTTTGAGTGTGGAGTTATGACCGTTCAAAGTCATGGGGTCAAATCAATACCTCGAGTCATGTTTCTCAATGTCACGAGAGTTTGAGAAATGATCTTTTGGTATTGTCAAATGGTTTGGATAGTTTTCACTCAAACATGCGGGTCAAGATGAAAGATTGAGACGTTGTAGGTTATAAGTGTTAGAAATGATCAATTTTGATCTATTATGGTAGGAGTTATCTTGAACTAATCAATGTGTTATCATTGGAAAGCTTGTACATTAGGCTATCCATTGTTGTAAGATTCATCTTGAATTGGGCTCCTGTCAGAGAACGCTCTAGAAGGTCAGAATTATGCATTTTAGATAATTTATCATGGAAAAATAATGAAGAAAGTAGTGTTAGTGCACAATCCGGCCTAAGAGATTGTTTGAAGGTGCTTCTATACACTAAAGCATTTGCTTATCATGTAAGAATCCTTTCTGTACTTAGAGCATGATTAAACACCTAGTTCTATTTTGTGGGTGCACGTGTGTTACACTTAAAGTCAAGTTTGGTAGAAATCGAGACAAATAGATACAAGAATCGAGATCAAGTCAGATCGACTGGGTAATGAGAGCACAAAGATTTTACTGAGTTGGTCTATGTTCTTACCGTATCTCTCTATAACTATATACCCATTGTACTAGACAATCACGCTTTACGACACCGAAATACAAAGACCAAAGTTTTTACATAATTGTAGAGAGATAGGTAAGTTAGTTTTCATAAGAGTTCCTATGGTTCTAGCCATTAGTGCTTTACTGATCTTTCAGAGCTAGCACTTGCATTTACCTCCTCCTCAACTAGCATATGCTTACTCTATGTCAACTCATTCTGATAACAAACACCATATTGTTAATGTGAGCTCGGATCTTCTCCATAGCTGCTCGCAAGTGGAGTTTTGAGTTCATACATCATTGAGCGAGTTAGATTGTGAGTATTTTTTATGAGCACGAGCTATGTTATCAAGTTCTTCACAAGCTTGGAACATCACTTTCCAGCACAGATTGTTTAGTCACGAGCAATGTCTACACTAATGAGGATTTATTAATCAATATATTGAATGATATTTTTGATCCAATGCCATCGCAAGGACGTAATTCAATAAGTATAGTAAATGCAACTCTATGTAGTGCAATATATTCCAATGTTGGCACCTCTGCTGGTCCAAAACAAGTACATTTCATGATAAATCCTTCAAAATAGCTCCAGAAGTTTATATTCAAGTGATGCTAACCATAAAACATTTTCTCACCGCATACACTTTACTTCCAGTAGACTATTTATCATGTTTTTTACTATGTGTCAACTGAGAAATCCTGCAATAGATATCAATTTGAAAGTGGAAAAGAGGTCTAGCCTCCATATTCTTTTTGTGGACTCATAGGTTGTTATCGGATGACATGACGAAGGCTGTTATGAAGAGTCACAAGCACTTAATGGACATGCACATAGTGGATATGCGAGGATCACCTCGCCTGTGCTAAACTTCTGAAGACTAGTGATATGGAGAGAGGTCCTATTGACATTTATAACATGAAAGGACACATGCAAAGTCGTCTCCTGCAAAAGTTCTAGATACTCTGATTCAAGATCCCTCGTCTGAAGCTGTCCTCTTACAGCTCACAAGATCTAGAGTACTTAGAACTACGTACATGTGATGTTTTTAGAACATAAAAACTGAATCATCAGCGAGGAAGATGATGTCTATTTTGTTGATCAGAATTAGTGATTGAACACTTCTGTCTTAACCTATAAGTGTATTCAATCTTGATTCTCGTCCTCTCGTATCCACCCTCAACGTACTTCTATCTATGACATAAACATATCTTCCAATTCTCAAGAGAACTTCTAGGTCGCTGAATGATTTTTACTTTCTGTGTCATTCCTCGATAAATAGTCTTTCAAGTGTGGATGAAAATGATATTCAACTAAGACGAAGAGAGATCTCTCCGAACATCAATTATATTCTTGACTCTCATCATTTTTGACTGAAAACAAAAAAAGAAAAGAAAAGAAAAAAGATGCAACAGATTTAAAATAAAACAAGATACAAATGAAAGATAAAGCAGAGAGAACTCTTATTAACATGTAAGTAAATAAAAGTCCTAGATTAGAATAAAAACACCATCAATTGCCACAGCTTTTATTCTTCATACGTGTGTACGATAGAAGAACTTTAGGAAGCATGTATATTCACCTCATGTCATAAGAGTGACGTGAGGAGATCTGAGGATGATTGACATTGAGAAGTTATAGTATGTGTCTTTGGAGACAACAAGTGGAGCTAGTGATATGGAACATACACTCTACGCAGAGTCACTTTTGTATCTAGCATGGGGTCATTTACAATTTCAATTAGTGTTGGAGGTGTTTTAGGTGCTGACTGAGCTGACTGAGCTGGAGGAGGATAACCTTTCGAAGGTTGCATCTAAACGACAACATATACTTCTTGTTATGAGGTGCTTTCTAGGTAAGATTTTGAGGATAGTGTGTTTGTTGAGTATATTCGAGTGTCAGAGAACTTGGTGTTTCTACGTGGGCTTTGGTGTGTTTATTGAGGATATAGCAATTTGCCCTTCAGAGAGAGTTTTGTACTGTTATTTATGCAAATTGCATAGGTTTAATTACAATCCTCTTAGAAACTATACATTTTATATCTCTAATGATGTAGAAAGACAAACCTTGTGCTTCACAAAAAAGGTCTTTGTTCGAAAGTGCTAGGTGTCTTTTACATTAGCAAGGTATGAAGCAAAGCTTTTGGAACCGATGTAATCTCTATCGCAAATTATATTTTTAACAGCTCAACAACTACTATAGTAAAAGGTATGACTCCTGAAGAAGCTTGGAGGAGATTCAAGCCATCTGTAAAACATTTGAGAGTATTCAAATGTGAATGTTATGTACAATTTCTAGGACAAAAGCACACAAAGTTTTGCTACGAAATTAATTAGATGTACCTTTCTAGGTTACGTTGAATAGTGAAGTATCATCTGTTTTGTAATCTTGAGACCATGAAGATAATTAAAAGTAAAGATGTACATTTTGTAGAAGTTCATAATGCGACATGACGATTCACTTCATGTTTCTTCTAAATCTGACAAGGAAGTGTGTTAGCTTAAAAGTTAGTCCATAGAATAGTTTGGATATATTTCCGCATATAAAATATTAAGTTTAAGAGCAAGGACACTCAGCATATAATGACACTCCAATCAATTGTCTTATCTCTTTGGATTAGAGTACCACCATGACTATGTGACTCGTTATATGGATTACAATGATGTGGTGCCAACTCAGCGAACTATGTATACCAAGATATGATACATTTGTCACACGCTTATGTTCTAGCATGTGCATTGATGATCTTCGTGATGAAGATGTCTTTGTTAAAAAATATACTATATCATTCTCCATCACTATAGTCTCGATCTTCCAAGAACTTGTGGCTTCAATCCTCGTTATGGTGATCATCTCGATCACACGATTGTCCAAAGCATTGATAAAAAATACGGTCTCATGATACTCATTTCAAGAAGAATCGAATCGACAATCTAAATACAAGACTAGCAGCTCTGCAGTTCATCATCTCATGATTGTTAGGTATACAATAAAAATATACCTAGAGTTGATAAATGTCGCAACAAATATTCATCTTAGCTTTGGATGATAGTAGAGAAGGATGTATTATCTCCTTTTGCTCTACCCACAATCCTCTACAGCAGTATACCAACCGATAGCACGTCCAATGTCACTCTGAAAGTCATATCAATGAAACTCAGTATGCATGTTTAGTCTCATCATCTCCAACATGCTTGCAGTTGACGTGTATCTGAGTCTAGCACAAAGAGCAACATGATATATTTGTCCAATAACATCAAGTAATCTTTGGTCATACTTCATCTCTCTCGTGATAGAAATTATCTGATGTCCATTGTCGTAAGTGAACTTCAGCTGCCAACACTAGAGATAAGCGGTGATAGCTAGAGAAAGATAATAAAGAAGACATCCTTGATGAGGACACTTCAGACGAAAGACTGCACAGAATTTCAAAATCTTTGTTTGGTCTCATAAACCATATTGAGCCTCCACGTATCCTCGAGGTGCAGTCTCGATGTTAACAAGCTCCTCCTCCTCCACCCATCCAAAAGAGCATCACTAAGTCTCACATACGCGATGCTAACTGTCTATAGTGACTATTCTCTACAACCATATCTCAACTAATTCTATGTCATCAACATCAACAAAGACATCTTGAGCAGGCTTGACTTGCGCAACATAATCAACACGTCTTCTCTCCAAACCCTCTATACATCCGTATGCTCCATCAACAACCACCTCAGACATTGAGCATGTGTGACAACTGGCCTAACACATGATGTAGGATGTCCTCGAGTATTTGAATAATCTGAGCAGTATCCGATCATCTCCTACAGTGATAGTTGATCTCATCACTAGCGAACTGCCCCCAACGTCTCTCCGCCATGGAGATAGCTAATACAAGAACAAAAAACAAAATTCAGTTTATCGTTGAGTCACTAAAAACATTACGTATATCTTGCTTCATGACTTCTTGCCCTCTCATATACTAGTATACAAATGCATCAATACATTCTGTAGAAAATATCTAACTTCAAGCCTTAGACAATGAAACAAAAAGTATAGCAAAATATATCAGTAGTATTTAGAACCAAAACCATGAAAGCAAATTCATGGGTGTAACTACCCATCTCTGGAACATGTATATGTGTAAATTACCTCCTCTCCCAAAAATATATTCTTCAAAGTATGTCCTAAAATCTGCAAAAGCTCACAAAGTACTGAATTTAGTCAAATTAAAAAACAAAAGTTATGTAATATTCTAGATAAATCACTACGTGCGGGTACAAAATCCACCACTTAGCCTAGAATATGAAAAATGATATGGAGAGGAGAGCATGCCAACAACCTCATTGTGAAAGTGCACAATGAAGGTTCAAGGAAGGGAAAGATCCACCTCAGTTGACTTGGTGAAGAAGGAGGAGGAGGCTATCAGTAAAATACATCCTCTTCGCTAGCCGGATCTCCGAGGAGGAAAGGATTATCAGTAGGGTACAATCCTTGATGTAGTACAATGTCATGAAAAGCTGCCCTCGTTGCAAGATAGCTGCCAAAATCGAGAATAAATTCAAATTTTGAAAACTAACTACCTCGCTTTACATGATTGGTTGACAATATTTTGGTTCACCTGGATTTTGCCGTAGTCGAGAAACATTTTTGATTTTGTTAGGAATGTAGTGCATCTAGAAAGTTAACACTCGATATTAAGCTCGTCAGAAATAGCTCATCAACGATGACAAAAACTGATAACGTATTTTCTCTAAGTTATCCGTATTAGTCATTTTTCTGAACCCATTTTCCAAGAGTGAGGAATCTAGGTAACACAAACCTTATGTACTTGGGTATGAGGGGTTTAAGTGCTAGAAAGTGCAATAGTTGGTTGTGGTCTGTATCTCTAAGTAATTATGATGCCTACAAGTTTAAAAAACATAGCATGTAGTAGAACTTCATGTGTCGACATCACTAGCATAGTTTGAATCGATGTGAGCATTTGATGATAATCTTTGAGTTCTCACTACTTTTGAACTTCCAGAATACAAGATCTTGTAATTGAGAGTAGCTCGTACTTATCTCAAAACTTATTCCATTGTTGCATCACAAGATGGATATGACTTGGTTCTGAGTTACAACACTGTTGTACAGAACATTAAACACTTTTATTTGTTCTCTTGAGTTTGAACCGATTGGTCGATCTGATTTGTTGGCTCAACCTCTATTAACACTCATGTCTACATGAGTGCTTCACGTCCTCTCTGCATTAATTTTTATTACTGTTCTAGGTAAATCTCCTCCCGCATAGTTGGATTGAGATAGGTTGTTTTAACATCCATTTGTTCTGTTCCAAATGTTCTACAACCATAATAACCAACATCGTCAGATAATATTTACTTTACAATCAAAATATAGATTTTATTGTTGTCAACCTTCTCCACTTGGGTGTAGCTTTTCATGCTTTGTACCTAGACACAAAACCATCAGCATTATACTTTACTTGAAAATATCCATTTGGTGCAGATAGCTTCTTTTTTTGATAACTTAACAAGCTTCCAAGTTTAGTTATCAATCAGCAATTTTTCTTCTTAATTTAAGACGCTTCCACATTTGTTTAAGACACGTCTCTATTGCTCCTTGTTGTCAGTTTCAAGCACTTTTGATAATGTACAAAGATGTAGCTTCAACAATTGTATAGAAAATATGATGTAACTAAGAGAAGACTACATCTTTAGGGATGGTCTCCTCAACATTCAATACGTCTTGTTGTCTTTGCTTAACATTCATTTGAGATATTACTTTAGCTTAAAGTCATCCATCGATTTTTCTTCTATTGTGTTTTCTTGCTCCAATACACATTTATTAGTCTAAGGATAGATGATCTCAAAACAATTGGAGATTGAGGGTCAAAATCCAAAATAGCTTGAGAGCAAGAAACATTACTTTACATTGTCACTTTGTTAACATCTCTTCATTTATTCAGCTTTAGATGGCTTCGATGTTTGAGAATTCTAGCTTTCTGAGAATTCTACAAAATAAGAAACTCGTCCACTCAGAGGTTAAACAAGATTGAAGGTGAATATTATGGAGCACTATCATAGATTAAGCTCGACCTCTTATGTACGACGAAAAGAACATCAATCCGATCAATTTGAGATGAACAAGGTACAATACTACACACGGACATCAACACAACACTTCAATAACGATACAACCAATTTTGGTAAACTTACAGTAATTCAGAACTACTATATCACAATGATAACATCACTACATCGACAGAAATTATCATTGTATCTTTGGATATCCCTATGAGTCCTAATCGCTCGTAGTCCCTTACCCGTCAACCTAGATTATCTCTTAACTTTAGTTGATCATGGTCAATACTCTTCAGCACGATCAGCACTTCGATGAAACCAAACTACCTAGACATATATGCATGATGATAACTGGAATGTGGACATGAATATTGACATGTATGTAAGACAAAAATTACGTTATTGAAATAAAGATTCTTGAATTTGTGTCTTGAACTTTTGTTGGTGGTTCACACACTTACTTGTAGAGATGTGATGTACGCACTATATCTGCAATCAAAAGAATATGTGGCACAAGATTAATAATATCATGCAAAAGTTCAAGGATGATCTGCAAGATACGAAGATGTCCTCTTTGGAATAGAGTATTATAAAAGTCCATAGTAGGACGGTATATATGATGACAATCTTGAAAGTATTTTTTGAGCAAAAAGTCAATCTCTTGTCGGAAGTAAGGCGGTACTAGTGAACTGTGTAGCCGAGGAGTTGGAACTTTCCAGCTAAATACTTTTGGAAACCTCAACGCACACGTGGATTGAAGTACCCAGAGTTGGTAGCAAATGACGTTATCTACAAGTTGAAGTCATAGATCTCTACATGTGCTCATGCCGCAAGTGATATGTATCATTGATTTTTGAATTGGAATATTATTTCTAATTGTCTAATATTTTTTATATGTGTAAAGACATAATATTTGTAATAGTTATAGGGTCCATCTTTATAGAATTTTTTTATTTTAAGACGTGATGAGCATCCGCTGTCGTGTTGTGACACGACTTACATGTGAATTGAATGTAGAACACGTATTGTGTGTTTTTCTTATGTTTTATGAACCTTCCTATGTAACTTGACCGAGAACATATTAGGTGATACGTCCACGGTTATCTAGGATGTCATATCGCATTATAATGAGATGTGCCACCTCAGTGATCTGTGGACACTTGCGTGAGTGACTCTTGTTGTCAAAATTAGGTATAAGATATAGGGTCAAGGGTTCATAGGGGCATTCTTCTTTACGTGATGTTTCGTGAGTATTTCTTAGTGTCTTACATAGAGGGTGAGGAGCTGCGAGAGTTGTACCCATGGAGAGAGGATTGATCTGAGTTCTAGATCTTTCATTTCTGAATTCGTTCCATATCAAGCTTCACTACATCCATCATGATCACTTTCAATGGTGATTCCTTGCCTACTTCGGTGATGAGTTCATGAGAAAAGACGATGGACTTGCCTACTCCCATGATCTTACCGAATGTCACCTACGAGGAGAATTGAGACTTGACTATGTACATCTTACCTTGACGAGTGAATGGACTTGAACTTTCCAACCAACAATTTTTTCAACGTGTGGGTTGATATATAATGTCACTACTGACGGAAGATCAGTCATCGCACGTGGATGGTGAAGAACTTTGGTAAGGAGTATTGTAACAAAGTGATGGCTTCCTCATTTCCTCTTGTCGTACTTTTCATCATAGATAGATTCAACGTCATCATCTTGACTTTGTATTGACTCTCGTATTGTTATCTTTATTGCTTGGAGAGAGTGATTATCCTATGTTAAGGTTGGGGTTCAAAGTATCTTGGTTCAAGCTTTGAAGGTGTGAGGGTGTGAGGGTGTTTTTAGGGTTACAACTCGATCTATAGTGCCAAGTAGGAGAACAAGTGATTTCCAACCTCCTTTCTCATTGATCTACTTTCGATCAATCAAATTCATCCAAGTTCTAAGGACGGTTTTGGGGTTTCAGAGGCCTTCCCAGGATCATTTGCGAAGTATGAGGTCTCCCTGGAAAGCTCTTGATCTAGGCTACAATTTGGAGTGGAAGATCGATCGATTTGGAGCTCTTAGCGTGGTGTTATGATCGTTCAAAATCAAAGGGGTCGAATTGATACTCCAAGTCATATTTTTGAGTGCCTCGAGAGTTTGAGAGATGCTCTTTCAGTGATGTCAATGGGACAGGATAGTTGACGCCTTGCTGGTTGCACTGATATGAAATAGTCTTCGTTTGGACTGGATTTGGTCTCGAAATGATCGAATGAAGTTGGATATGATAGTTGAGAAATAGAAATAAAACCATTTTGCTTGGATTCAAGATTGAGTTGTTCCACGAGCATGAGATTGAATCTCTGAGTGAAAATTTCTAGGATTGGATTGTGCCCTATAAGCTTGCTGCATGTGAAATTTCAGCTCATTTGGATAAGAGAAGGTGATGGAGTCGTGGATTTTAACCATCGGGGTCTGTAAAGCTCATAAGTTAACAGACGAAACATTTGGTCCATTTCGGACAATTGGTTGGGGGTCTGAAGCTGAAATTTCAGAGAGTAGTCAGAGGGAATTTCCTGTGAAGTTTGAGCCTAACTGGAAGTTCAAGTTGGGAGCACGAGGTTGTCAAAGTTCTGATTACAACGTGACGGATTTCGAAGGAGAATGGTGATTTACCTACTTGGTTGACTTTGAGCAAACGACTTGAGGATTGGAAGTATGACTTCATGAAGGTACTCTTGTGAGCTATAGCTTATGTTCATCCTGAGTAGATACTTCTTGTACTCAGGATAAGATTGAACGTCCAGTTGTGTTGTGTGGTGCACGTTGTCGTATTGTACATAGGTCTATACAGTGAAAAGTATTGCAGAGAGACTTTTTTCTATATTGTGTAAAGGAAGCTGCCCTGCAGCTTAACAAGCTAGGCAGGAGCTAAGCTGGGGCTATGCTTGACAAGCTGCCCCCAAGCTTGGATTAGAATATCACCCCTAAAAGAGTCGAGAGACACCAGAATGCAAAGCTCGACGAGGAGAGCGACCTCATGCTTCTAGTTTTGACAGAAAGTGTTTTAAGCAATAGTTAGTACGAGTTTTAGGCTGTGAAATATGTGAAAGAGGGAAATCTGTCGATTCTGGTTCGTGACTCGAACTCAGAATCGGATAGCGTGAGCGTGTAGGTGTTCACAAATACTATAGTTTTGACTCCTTGTTCATTAAAAACGGAGTTGTATAGAGAAGTTAGTGTAGGAAAGACTAGTAAAGATCTTACAGAAAAATTTCTTCAGGTAAACATATGTACAAAGGTTTTTACCTTCTTGAACGGAACCAAAGGCCATCCCAGTGATAGGGCGCCTGCCTAGGAGGGAAGTGGTCTCAGGATCAATCCCCCCTGGCCTCTGGTTCCTATTCCGGCATGTTGGCCTCCTGGAAGGGAGTCTATGTTGGATATGCAGCCACGTCCTGCATATCTAGGGGCGGGAGACCGGTATCTCCCTTAATCGTGGGCTTCCTGACCTAAGCCTCCGCATGCCATCCTGAATATACTATAGGAGATACCTGGTGCGCATATGGGGGGGCTGTAAGCCCTGTGGGGCGGCCTCATAAGTGTTGGGGCTTCGGCCTACATTGGATGGCTTGTAGTATATTCAGGGTGGCATCAAGATGGCATCGAGGGCATGGGAAACTTTTGCTGATTATTATGTACGCATAAGGACAGCAGAGGAACAGCTTTAGATGGGGCCTTAAAATTAAAGCGAAAGATTACAGTGGAAGCGGAAGGTTACAACGGAAAACTGAAGCGGAAGATTACAGCGGAAGCGGAAGATTACCGCGGAAGCTTGAAGCGGAAGATTACAGTGGAAGCGGAAAACTACAGCGGAAGCGGAAGATTACCGCGGAAGCTTGAAGCGGAATATTACAGTGGAAGCGGAAAACTACAGCGGAAGCGGAAGATTACCGCGGAAGCTTGAAGCGGAAGATTACAGCGGAAGCGGAAAACTACAGTGGAAGCGGAAAACTACAGCGGAAGCGGAAGATTACCGCGGAAGCTTGAAGCGGAAGATTACAAGGGAAGCGGAAAACTACAGCGGAAGCGGAAGATTACCGCGGAAGTTTGAAGCGGAAGATTACAGCGGAAGCGGAAAACTACAGTGGAAGCGGAAAACTACAGCGGAAGCGGAAGATTACCGCGGAAGCTTGAAGCGGAATATTACAGTGGAAGCGGAAAACTACAGCGGAAGCGGAAGATTATCGCGGAAGCTTGAAGCGGAAGATTACAACAGAAGCTTGAAGCGGAAGATTACAGCGGAGGCGAAAGGAGGAGAATTAGAGTTTAAGAGGGGGGCAGCTTAGCTAAGGCCCTGCTTCTGATAAGTGACTGCGCTTATAAGGATAGCAGGGGGGCAGCTTAAGCTGGGGCCTTAACTTTTAGGTAAAATACCTGCGGCGACTTGGGATCGGGGGACAGTTTTGCAAAAGTTTTTTTCTGAGAGAGCAAAAGGGAACACGCAGGAGAAGCTAAGAAGCTGGGGAAAGATCAAATTGGAGACAGATTGAATTGGGAGACCATCGTAGGAAGAGGGGCAAGAGTTTTAAGCTTGGACGTCGTCCAATAAACTGTACGGAGGAGAAATTACTCTCAGGAGGCAGTTTTATTGAGAGAGATCGTTTGAAAATCTACGGAGGACTTTTGATCGACGCATGATCAAATTTCTGATATTAGGTTCGGATTGAGGCGTACTGGGTAGACTTTTGGCTTGATGGGTGAAGAGAGGTGCGCAGGAGAGGAAGAGAGAGATTTTTTGCACAGTTGGAGAAATTGGTGGTGCAGACGACACTATAATAAAGTTATTTTGACTCCTGAGAGATCTATCTGTGATTTTGAGTGTGTATTTGAGTGTTTGTTTTGTAATTGGTGAGCACAAGGAGCAGTGTTTTGAGATCTCATCGTCAGCAGCAACCTATTTTCCTTTCTGGTCATTTTTATCTGATCGGTCACAGTCAGGAGGTCCGCCCTCCCCAAGAAAGACTCTCAACTCGACATCTGGTGCTTCCACTGAGAGCTATTGAGGTGATTGATTTGGAGAATTGACTGAATTGAGAAGATGGATCACAGTGCTGCCGTACAAGGTGTAGCTGCTGCTCAAGGTGCTCCTGTTCAAGGGACTCCTGGTCAAGATGGAATTGGCTCTCAAGGAGGACCTACAGCGGTTCCAACAGCAACAACATAGCCTGCTGTAGACACGTCTCAGATTCTTCAGGCGTTGGCTGCCTTGATTCAGCAGCAGCCTGCAATTGGGGGAGCTGAGCAGAAGTCCACAAGAGCATTACAAGCAATTGTTGGTCGGTGTGGACGATTTGATGGAAGAGATGTTACTAGGTACCTACGGGAGTATGTGGGTGAGATGGAGTTGGTCAGGGCACCTGAAGTTGAGGTAATTCTAAGCTTTGAGTTGACTGTTGTCCCTGAACTGAGAGAGAAGGTGAGAAATTTACAGAGAAGACATCTAGGTGGGTGGACTTTGTTTGAGCGTGCATTGAGAGAAGAGTTTCTAGAAGAGGACTCTGAAAGAGTCACCAGAAGAACTCTCATGGACTGGATAGAACGTCAGCCTGGACGTTCCATGGGATTGAATGAGATAATTCGGGAGTTTGAGAAGAGGTACTCTCAGCTTTCTGGTCTAGAGAAGTTGACGCTGGATGCTAGGAAGACGGAGTTGTTCTTGGGGGCTCTGGATGAGTTCACAGCAGATAGGCTTTGTTTCATGTTGGCTGATCGAGGGACTGAAGGGGGAGTTACATCTGATTGGAGGAGAGTGGAAGAAGCAGTATCTACCCTTGCTAGGCAACGTCGTGGTAGGATGGTGTTACAGCTAGAAACCTTACCAGAGCAGCAGAGAGTAGCTCCTCAAGTTCATGTAGCTCCTCCTACTATACCTCAGGCACCTATTGTGATTCCTCAAGCACCCATAGTGGTTCCCCAAGTGATTGCTCAAGCGCCTGCAGTACCTATCCCAGCACAGAGAGGACCTAGACAGCAACAGCGACCTGCTGAGAACCGAAATCAGAATAACTTGATAGAAGAGCTCACTCAGCAGCTGAGAGATTTGAGGGTTGAGATGGCAGATTTGAGGAGAGATCAACGACCAGTTGCGCCAGGTGCTCGACCTGTAGGAGGAACCTTTACAAGGAGATGTATTTGGTGCGACAGCCCAGATCATCTCAGAGGAGACTGTCAAGACCTGGCGGTTGCCTTGCGAGAGGGCGTAGTCAACTATCAGAATAACAGGTTGTATTTAACCGCCACGGGGCAGCCTCTGAACACGTATTTTGGGAGAGGAGGAATGAGGAGTTCTCTTTCAGCACTTACTGGTGCGAATACTACAGCGATGACTGCGGGTTCTGCAGAGGCTGATGTATATACTGGGAGAGTTGAGGTACGCTCCAATCCAACTATGGTTGAGCAGGCTGTTGAGGTTCCGGTTGAAATGATGAAGAGAGGTGCTGAAAGCATTAGGAGAGCTACTGGATGGAGAGACCCAGTGGATGCAACTTCTATTCGAGCATTTTTAGAAACGAGTGGTGAACAAGATGCCATGATCGAAGACAAGAGAAGACGGGATGCTTCTGATTTAGATGCAGGGATACCAGAGGACAGTGACCGTAGGAGGGTTACGAGGAGGAGAGCAGCAGAACCATCACCAACTGTACCAGCTGGAAGGTCTCCTGCTGCAGAGGATATGCCCTCTACCTCTACAGCACCACCACCTACAGTAGATCCTATGGAAGGTGTACATGATTTACCACAAGAGCCTACTGCTACGGATAGAGTGCGGGGGAAAAGGTTTACAGCACAGGAAAAAGGGAAAGCTCCAGCTTACAAGTTAGCGGCTGACATCGAAACAACAACAGACTTGCGTGCTGTTCTGGAGCAACGCATTTTGGATGCTAGAGTTGAGTTTACTCTTCGTGAAGTGCTTGGTATCGCAAAGAGAGAGTTTCATGAGTTGATAATAGACATCATGAAGAGAAAGAGACAGATATTGACTGAACAAGTAAGTAGTCAGATGGTTGGAGCAGTAGATGTTGGAGTCAGTATGGTGTTGATCAGTTCAGAGATGATAAGTATGAGGCATGGGTTGCTGGTCCTGCTGTTATTGAGAATGAAGATGAAGAGTTTGAAGAGGAAAGGTTAGGCGCAGACAGCGATTTCAAGGAGAAGCACTGGGCAAGAGCGACAACAGAGACGCAGGTTCGACTTGGGGGACTTTCTGAGCCAGTACCTGCACTTGTGGATCACGGGTCGGAGATCAACATCATTTCCAAGGAGGTGTATGAGAAGGGGCAGTGGCCAATCGAAAGGAATCATGGTTGGGTACTCCGTGCAGCAAATAATCAGAAGGGTGAGTTATACGGAGCTTGTCCTAATATGCGTGTGAAGATTGGAGATGTAGAGGTTGATCAGCATTTCTTTGTACAGTCGTCTGCCTCCTATCCTGTCATACTGGGCCAACCATACATCACCGCTGTTCGAATGGAGACAAAGGTGATGAACGATGGGTCTCATTATGCCAGAGTTCGGAGTCCTGATGACAAGTACTCAGTACAGTTTTTAACGGTTCGTTCAAGACATGAACGGAACCGACAAACCCTTAGAGATTCTCAGACGAAGAGATGTAAGGGTTTTCACAGTCCACTCCTGTAGAGCGGGAAGACAGGGGTGTAGAACCTACTGTTGAGGTCCCGTTAGGATTGGAAGCGAAACATGTACAAAGGTCTGGAGACAAGTGTGGTGTACAGAGTTGGCAGTCTGGATTGCTGATGTTTGAGGCAGATGGGTGGAGTCGATTTACAAGAGTTGAAGATATGGAGAAAAATACAAAAAGATGGGTGGTGAAACATGTATCAGAGTTGTGGCGTGTAGGAGTTCTACCTGAAGACGAAGTGGTTTCTGGGTTGTTTGAAGAGTTTATGTCTGTACAGTCAGTTGTCGGTTGGTTAGATAATGTGAGTGGATTGATGGAAGGGAAGAATAGTGTGGCGGTGATCCCTATCCACTCTCGACGCATATATGAGGAGATTGCTACATACGTGCAGTTCTTTCCTCATCCGATGCAGAATAATGAGGGGAGAGAAGCAAGTTGTTGGTGTGCACTTCCCCAGGAAGCAGACGTCCATGCGAAGTACAAATCTGTACTGAGAAAGATAAGACCGGTAGCAGCTCAACTACCTGCTAACTCCCAGCAGCAAGTACAGCTAGTGGGAACTGAGCCTATATTGCGTGATCATAGACGAGTAGGGCACCAGTTTACTGAGGAGACATTGAAGGAGCTCCAGATAGGAGGGGGTGATTTCTTGACTGAGGACGAGAAAACCGTGTTTGAGCAGATGATAGTGAAGCATGGTAAAGCATTCTCTTTTTCAGCAGAGGAGATAGGTTGTGTGGACCCAAAGGTTATAGCGCCTATGGTTATATTCACAATCCCTCATGTGCCTTGGGACTTGAAACCGATCCCAGTTCCTCGTGCTTTGTTGCCTAAGCTCATCGAGTTGTTGAAAGAGAAGGTACAGATGGGGATACTTGAGCCGTCTATGGGGCCATATTCTAGCAGGTGGTTCACTGTACCCAAGAAGTCAGGAGCTTTGCGTTTTATTCAAGACTTACAGCCTGCGAATAACGTAACCATACGTAACGTTGGGACGGGTCCTGTGATTGAAGAGGTAGCAGAGGCATTTGCAGGGAGAGCTATTTATTCGATAGGAGATCTATATTCTGGTTATGATCAGTTCCAGCTGGCTGTGGAGAGTAGAGACTTAACTACTATGCGTACGCCCCTGGGATTGATGCGGATGTGTACTCTTCCACAAGGAGCAACGAACTCGGTGGCTCATATGCAGAATGCGATGCATAAGGTACTAAGGGAGTTTGTGCCTGATGTTACCATTCCGTTTCTAGATGATATTCCTATAAAAGGTTGCGCGGTTGAAGATAAGGATGGAGTAGTACTTGCGAATGGATGTAGGAGGTTTGTTGCAGATCATATCAGGGATGTAGAACGTATCTTGACTCGACTGGAGGAGGTGCATCTCACCCTGTCAGGAGCTAAGTCCAAGTTTGGTGTGTCTGAGATTTTAGTGGTTGGACATCTGTGTGGTGCTTTTGGAAGGCGACCAAACCCCGAGAAGGTTGAAGCTATAGCTAGGATGGCAGACTGTAAGAACATCACGGAGGTTCGACGCTTTCTAGGTGCTTGTGTATTTTATCGTTTATCCATTCCTCATTATGCCTATGTTGCTGAGCCTTTGTATGCATTATTGAGGAAGGGTAAGAGGTTTGTATGGACCTCAGTCCATAGAGAAGCTATGAATAGGCTGAAGGAGGCTCTACAGTCTCCACCTGTTCTGAGAAAAGTAGACTACGGATGTGGGAGACCTGTCATTGTCACAGTAGATACTAGCCCAAAGACAGTTGGCTGGGCGATAGGTCAAGATGATGCGGATGGATTGAGGCTTACCTCTAGGTTTGGAGCTAAGATCTTGACAGACAGGCAACGAGATTATCCTCAGGTGAAGCGTGAGTTGTGGGGAGCGGTGACAGCGATGAAGACAGACCGTGAGTTTTTGATTGGTGCTCATGTAGTTCTAGAAACGGATTGTCTACCTCTACTAGGCATGATATCCAACTGTAGCACGCCAGACATAGCGATGTTACGTTGGATTGCCTATATTAGAAGCTTGAACCCAGAGCTGAAGCATATAAAAGGAAAGGAGAATATGGTCGCAGATATGTTGTCAAGAGCTCGATTTGTAGACGAGGATGTCATGATTTCAGAAGCTGAGGAAGAGGAGAGAAGGGATGCTCAGTGTCAGGTTAATAGACGGGCTACGAACTTGGAGCCGTTGATGTTTAGAGAGGAGCTTTACACAGGTAGACTTCGTGACATAGGGTATTATCTGAGCTTGTTGGAGAGGCAAGAGAGATGGAGCAAAGTAGAGTTCAGAGAGATAAGGAAACAAGCTTACAACTATCTTTTGCATGATGGGTATCTTTGGAGACGGCCACAGAGGAGAGATGGGATGTTCATACGAGTAGTGGACGATCTGCAGACTAAGAAGCAACTGATGAAGGAGTTCCATGATACTTTGTGGGCTGGACATCGAGGGATTTGGGCTACCTACGTCAAGTTGAAGGAAAGGTATTGGTGGAAAGGTCTGTACCAGGATGTGATGAACTACGTCAGTTCCTGCTTACACTGCCAGTTCTATTCGAAGATGCGGTATAGAGACGGTCTCGTGCCAACTTATCCGCCTTGTATTCACTTCCAGTGGGTTCTCGACTTGGTGATAATGCCTCTGGGGTTATGGGGCATGCGATATTTGGTTTTGGCTCGTGAGGACCTGTCCAACTTTGTAGAAGGACGAGCTTTAAGGACGAAGACCACAGAAGGGATATGTAAGTTTGTTCTTGAGGATATTATTTGTAGATATGGGTCTGTAGGAAGGCTACGGGCAGATAGGGGAGAACTACGTGGTACGGAAGCAAAAGAGTTTTTTGCTCGATATGGTGTGAAGCTCAAGCTTACTACTGCGATGAATCCAGAAGGGATTGGCAAGAGCGAGCGAGGACATCCATCGATAGTTCAGGCTTTGGTGAAGGCGTGTGATGGTAAGCATAGAGAGTGGCCTAGGTTACTCCCTTTTGCTTTATGGGCGGATAGAACAACTCATTGTTCTACTACAGGGTACATGCCTGTTGAGTTAATGCTAGGACAAAAACCGATGATGCCAGCAGAAGAAGACTGTCCTACCTGGGCTACCTTGCCATGGGAGGACAATGTGGACCGTGTGCAGCTTCTCTCACTACGAATCAGACAGCTAGAATGCAGAGAGGAGGATCTCGCTGAAGCGCAGCGACGGCTGAAGGCGGCTCGACTTGGGAACAAGGAGAGGTTTGATAAGACTCATAGACTTCGACCAAAACCGATACAAGTTGGAGACTGGGTGTTGGTATACGACAGTACATTGGAGAACCAACACTCTACAATTCGAAAGTTTTCGAGAAGGTGGTTTGGCCCGTACCTTGTCTCTGATGTACATCAGAATGCTACCTATTCCTTGCAAGAGCTAGATGGCACGCCTTTAAGGCTTCCAGTTGCAGGGAAACGAGTGAAGTTATTCAAGAAGAGAGGGGAGACTGTGGAGCTAGCTGAGTTCTTAGGTTCAGAGCAGACAGGAGCAAATGAAGACTTTTCTGAGACGGTCGAAGAGAGCGAGGACGATTCGGAGGACCACGAGGATCGGTGACGGATTGGCACATACCAGAGGATGTGCAGGTTTGGAGGGGGTGAATGTCGTATTGTACATAGGTCTATACAGTGAAAAGTATTGCAGAGAGACTTTTTTCTATATTGTGTAAAGGAAGCTGCCCTGCAGCTTAACAAGCTAGGCAGGAGCTAAGCTGGGGCTATGCTTGACAAGCTGCCCCCAAGCTTGGATTAGAATATCACCCCTAAAAGAGTCGAGAGACACCAGAATGCAAAGCTCGACGAGGAGAGCGACCTCATGCTTCTAGTTTTGACAGAAAGTGTTTTAAGCAATAGTTAGTACGAGTTTTAGGCTGTGAAATATGTGAAAGAGGGAAATCTGTCGATTCTGGTTCGTGACTCGAACTCAGAATCGGATAGCGTGAGCGTGTAGGTGTTCACAAATACTATAGTTTTGACTCCTTGTTCATTAAAAACGGAGTTGTATAGAGAAGTTAGTGTAGGAAAGACTAGTAAAGATCTTACAGAAAAATTTCTTCAGGTAAACATATGTACAAAGGTTTTTACCTTCTTGAACGGAACCAAAGGCCATCCCAGTGATAGGGCGCCTGCCTAGGAGGGAAGTGGTCTCAGGATCAATCCCCCCTGACCTCTGGTTCCTATTCCGGCATGTTGGCCTCCTGGAAGGGAGTCTATGTTGGATATGCAGCCACGTCCTGCATATCTAGGGGCGGGAGACCGGTATCTCCCTTAATCGTGGGCTTCCTGGCCTAAGCCTCCGCATGCCATCCTGAATATACTATGGGAGATACCTGGTGCGCATATGGGGGGGCTGTAAGCCCTGTGGGGCGGCCTCATAAGTGTGGGATGGCTTGTAGTATATTCAGGGTGGCATCAAGATGGCATCGAGGGCACGGGAAACTTTTGCTGATTATTATGTACGCATAAGGACAGCAGAGGAACAGCTTTAGATGGGGCCTTAAAATTAAAGCGAAAGATTACAGTGGAAGCGGAAGGTTACAACGGTGTCGGAGTGTAATCCGTCTACCTAGGAAAGCGCCGGGCTTCTGGCTGTGGTTGTTCACTCAAGAGGTTGGCTTTCAGGTCACAATAGGGCTATAAACACTCACACAGATGTGTAAGATCTAGTAATATACCCAGAAGGCGAAATTCAGATCTAGCTGGCAGTAATAGGATTCGGCGGTGAACTTTGACACTCACGGAGAGGAAAACTATGAAGGTTTAGACCTCTAAACTTCCCCTACATGCAAATGAGGTACTACTGAACTCACAGACGAAATTTCAGCCTGAGATCAAATTCTGACACGGAGATATGAACAGAAAAGTTTTGAGCAAGAAAACTACGGCAATTTCTGGTACCTAGCTGGCTATTTCAACCTATAACAGGAGTTTGGCTCGATCAATTTCGAAGTTTCTTACAGGATTTGCAGTCTACAGGGTGCTGAACATCCCTGTGAAGTTGGGACTCCTGAATGTACACAGAACTGTAGATCTCCTCCTCTGAAGTCGCTGCTCTAGATTAAGAGCTTTTCAGACCCCCTCAGCTTCAGCGGCCGCCCTGAATTACTCAGTTGCTCAATCGATATGAAACTTTTTGTGAAATCGTAGCCCTGCTGGCGGAGAACACAACCTCGAAGTTTTGAAGCAATTTCCTCAAATCTGCTGCGAGTGACACTAAAAACCCTAAATCCAACCAAAATGATTCAATTCTAGCACAATCCGAACTTCAATTGCTCATAACTCCGTCTTTATTGACTCAAATCGATCGAAATTTTCACTGGAAGTGCTTGGCATGACGAGACCTCTCTCCCTGTGCCCTCAGATTTTGAAGATCCCTCACCAAATGCTCGAACTCTCCTTTAGAGCTCGATTTCTAAATTTAGAGTTAAACTAAAGACAAAAACAGACCAATGGGAGTTCATAGCTCCACTTGGTTGTCCTTTAGTACCCTAAACCACGTGGCAACTTAGTTTTACTCATAGGCTACCACGTCAAGCCCCCTAGAGTGCCAGCGTAAAACTTAAATTACTTAAAACGACACGCAGCCCCGAAAAATAACTTAAATCAGCTAGAAAGCGTGCATGGGCGACACGCAAATACAACCCACGAGCTTAAGCCCTATCAACATGGTAATCAACCTACTAAGACTCAAAATAGTGTTAACACCGTATGCAAAGGTGTCAAACATATACATAAACGACTCGAAGTAATATAAGCTAACTTCTAGAACTACTAAACTCAAGCGTCGGAGTAGAAATATAACATGTAGCCGCGAAGTAGCGCGACATCCACCCCCTCTGAACCTGCACATCCTCCGGTATGTGCCATCCAGATCAAGACTCTTCAGCTTCGGCTTCAAACTCATCTTCAACCTGCATTGAGTCTTCAGCTTCATCCTCTGTAAACTCTGCAACGTTCCGATCCTCCCCTCTCCTTCTAAAGAGCTTGATTCTCTTTCCTGCGACTGGTGTCTTGAGCACTGCACCATCTAACTCTCTCAAGGAGTATGTGACATTATCATAAACTTCTAACACCACATAAGGTCCAAACCATCTCTTGGAGAACTTTCTGATAGTGCTATGCTGATTATCAAGACTACTATCATAGACTAACACCCAATCACCTTCTTTAACTGGTTTGGGTCGTAATCTATGCGTTCTATCAAATCTGTCTTTATTTCTCTCTCTAGCAGTCTTTAACCTTTCCACAGCTTTTGCAACATCCTCAGGTCTTCGTTCTAACTGCTGGATCCTTAATGCAAGAAGATCCTCCGTACTCCTACCATCTTCCCATGGCAAAACATTCCAAGTAGGCACAACCTCCTCAATCGGCATCACAGGTTTTTGCCCTAGTATCAACTCTGCTGGCATGTAACCTATAACGGTACTATGAGTTGTACGATCTGCCCACAAAGCAAACGGTAGCAGTCTAGGCCATTCACGGATCTTACCCTTGCAAGCTTTTACCAAAGCTTTGATGATTGGCGGATGACCTCTTTCGCTCTTGCCATTCCCTTCAGGATTGTAAGCAGTGGTTAACGCCAACTTGATTCCCAATCGCTTGAAGAACTCAACTGCTTCTTGTGAATCCAGCTCACCCCTATCTGCAGTGATCTTTCCCACACACCCATATCTACAAATAACATCTTCAAGTAGAAAGCGGCAGACACTAGCAGTGGTCTTCGTCCTCAAGGCACGGCCTTCAACTTGGTTAGATAGATCTTCTCTAGCCAAGACTAGATACCTCATTTGTCCAAGTCCAAATGGCATAGTTACCAGATCAACTACCCATTTGTAATGAATGGCTAAAGGATAAGTAGGATGCAGTCCATCACGATGACGTACGTTGGAATACATCTGGCAAAGTATACAGGATGAAACAAACTGTACTACATCCTTATACATACCCTTCCACCAATACTTCTCCTTCATCTTGGCAAATGTAGCCCAAATTCCTCTATGACCGGCCCATAAACTCTCATGGAACTCCTTGATCAGCTTCTGCTGCAATTCCAAGTCACATACCACCCGCTGCGGTATACCTCCTGGTAGCTTGGGGCGCTTCCACAGATGTCCTCCATATAAAAAGTACCCATAAGCTATTCTACGGATCCTCTTGAAATCTGCATCAGACCAGCCTTCTTGCCTTTCCAATGAACTCAAATAGCGCCCAAGATCCAACCACTCGCCATCGTACATAGTTTCTTCAAATAACTCCAATGGAGCTGCAAAACAGCTTCTATCCCTTCTAGCAAGAGCACTAGAATAGAACTCTGTTCCAACATCCTCCTGATCATCTATCATTTCTTTCTCATCGTGATACCTAGCCCTTGATAACATATCTGCCACAGGATTGTCCTTTCCTGCGATATGTCTAAACTCTGGGTTCAAAGACTTGATATATGCTATCCACCTCAACATAGCAATATCTGGAGTTGTACAGCTAGTGATCATTCCCAAGAGAGGTAAGCAATCTGTCTCCACAACCACAGGTGCTCCTATCAAGTATTCCTTATCACTCTTCATCGCAGTAACTACTCCCCATAGCTCTCTCTTGACCTGAGGGTAGTCTCTCTGCCGTGAACTTAACACCTTAGCTCCAAAACGCACCACATATCTATTTCCATCCTCATCATCCTGTCCTATAGCCCACCCAATGCCAATAGGACTAGTATCAACAGTAAGGATAACAGGTTTGCCCAACTCATATGTTGCCTTCCGTAGAGTTGGTGGTGAAGACAACAGATCCTTCAACTTCTTCATAGACTCGCTTTGCTCCTCGTGCCACTGAAATCTCTGCCCCTTCCTCAACAACTTGTACAACGGATCTGCTACATGTGCAAAGTGTGGAATCCATATATGATAAAACACACATGCACCTAGAAACCTTCTGACCTCAGTAACCGATCCACATGTCTCCTTCATCCTTCGGATGGCATCAACCTTGTTTGGACAAGGTTTCCGACCATAAGATCCACACAGATGTCCCACTATTAACACCTCATGTTCTCCAAATACAGACTTTGCTCCTGATAAAGTCAAATGAACCTCCTCCAGTCGACTCAATATCTTATCACAGTCGGCTATGTGATCTGCAACAAACTTACGGCACCCCCTCTGATCTATTACCTCATTCTTCTCCTCCTCAGCACACCCTTTGATCGGCACATCATCAAGGAATGGCATAGTTTTTTCAAGAATGAAATCCCTCAAAACTTTATTCATGCCATTCATCATATGTGCTACAGAATTGGTAGCACCTTGTGGCAAGGTGCACATCCTTAGTAACCCCAAAGGTGTCCTCATTGTAGTCAAGTCTCTACTCTCAGAGGATAACTGAAACTGATCATAACCTGAATATAAGTCTCCCATTGAATAGATAGCACGACCAGCAAAAGCCTCTGCAAACTCGTCTACAATAGGTCCTATACCCATATTCCTCATAGTCACCTTGTTAACTGGCTGCATATCTTGGATAAATCTCAAAGCTCCACTCTTCTTCGGAACAGTAAACCATCTGCTAGAGTAGGGAGCTATAGATGGTTCCAAGATACCCATCCTAATCCTCTCATTGAGCAAGTTTATCAGCTTTGGTAGATGAGCTCTAGGTACAGGGATAGGACGTAGATTCCAAGGCACATGCGGTATAGTAAAGATTACCATAGGTGCAACTACACTTGGATCTACACATCCTACTTCATGTGACTCAAACGCAAACGCCTTACCATGCCTAGATAGCATCTCCCTGAAGCTCTTCTTCTCTTGCTCAGTAAGAAATCCATCACCTCCAATCCTTAGCTCCTTCAGTGTTGTTTCTGTGAACTGGTGCCCAATTCTTCTCGGTCCTCTGAGCGTCGGTTCTCGTGCAGCTTGCTCCATCTTCTGATTGTAATCGAGTGGCAAAGGCAAAGCCACTGGTTTGACTTTCTTTGCCACTGACTTGTACTTGGTCTCCACATACACCTCTTGTCGATCTATAAACTTATCAATAACATCATAAAGCTCCTTGGAGTTCACTCTCACCACTCTATCTACATCATTAGTAGAGCTTTCTAATATAGATTTCAACTCTCCTATAGTATCTACCAAATACTGCTCTTCAAACACTCCAGATATGTATTCATCTCCTGCTAACTCTCCACTATCCCACAAAGACTGCTGTACATACTTCACATGTTGCCTTTCAAACCTCTTCAGATTCTCAACCTTCCTATAACATACTGATCCACATGATGTCAATCCCAAGAAGCTAGTGGATAAAGCTTCCTGCTCTACTGGATCAGGCGAGAATCCTATCTCTACTGTACCGTTGAAGTCTCGCTCTTCAATGGTACTCTGCCAAAACCCCTAGACTCTCTAAACTCCTGAGTAATCTTAGGTAGTGGACGGTCTCTCAAGCTATCACGATTCCTCTCATGTTCTGCAGCAACGGTCAAAAACTGAACAGCTCTTTTGCCGTCTCTACTACGTATCCTAGCATAGGCTGAACCATCATCCATAACTCGTGTCTCCATTCTAACAGCAGTAATGTAAGGCTGCCCTAGAATGATAGGATAGGTTGACATGTCTTGTACAAAGAAATTCTAAACATCACTGATGTCACCCACAGTTACCTTGATGTTGGGGCAAGCACCATAGAGTTCTCCTCGCTGGTTGTTGGCAGCACGAATAAGCCACCCATGGTCGGTGTCTATGGGCCACCTCCCACGCTTGTACAGCTCCTTAGACATCAGATTAATCTCTGAGCCGTGATCAATCAATGCCACCACAGGTTCCTCTAGATCTCCCAGCTTCACTAAGGTCTCTGTGGTTGCTCTCGCCCAATGGTTGTGAGAATAATGGCTCTTCTGCGATGCTTCCACCTCATCTTCAAACCTCACATGCTGATCTGATCTTCCCTCTGATACTTGAGAGCAATAACCAGCAATCTCATCTTCCTCATCTTCTGACAGTTTGGTCCCTAGAGCGTTAAGCGTAGCTGCTTCACCCAAAATCTGACGTTTCCTCTTGATAATATCTATGATAACCTCATGGAACTCACGCTTTGCTATCCCAAGAATCTCACCCAGAGTAAACTCAACCTTTCCATTCAAGATACGGTTCTCTAACACCTGCTTCAAGTCTGTAGCAATCTCAATGTCAGACTGAAGTTTATATGCAGGCATCTTACCCTTCTCCTTGCTTCTCTCCTTCTCCTTTGGTGTTGTAGGTGGTAGATCCTCCATAGTCTCCTCCCGAGTAGGTGTTGTCTCTTGTCTTGCCTCTGGTCTAGCCCTTTCACTCCTTGTAGCAGGCCGTTTGGCTGTAGAAGCCTCACCTGCATCCTCCCTCCTGCGTTTTTCTTCTAGTAGAGCTTCATGCTGACTTCTTACAACATAAGCATGCACTGACATAGTATCCACAGGGTCATTCCATCCTGTAGTTTCTCTAATTGAGTTGCCAACCCTTCGTAGCACATCCTTGTCTAGCTCTGTTCTAGCTACGGACCGCACTACATCTGACCACAACCCAGTAGTCCCTTTCTCTCTCTCCATTTCCACTTTCACTCCACACGTAGCAGCATTCACAAGAGAAACAGCATGTGATGCTGATATATCATTCACAAGTCTCTTCATACCACCCTTGCCAAAGTTGGTTCCCAGCATCATCCCAGTCTCTCTCAAATGGATCTTACCATCTTTGAAGAAGATAAGATCCTTCCTCAATGCATCTGAAAACTCCCCACAATCTCTTCTTACATGGTCTAGGCTATCACACCATATACAACGATGAACAAAGCCTTCTCTCATCTGAGGTCTCTGCATAGCAGGCTGTACATTCTGCTCCTTCTCTTCTAACCTAGTGAGCTTAAGCTTAAGCTCCTTCATACCCTTAATCAACTCATCAAGCGGTGAGTCTTTCTCTCTAGCAATTACCAAAGCAGGCTTAGTAGGCAACTGCTTGACAGGAATTATCAGAGGTGCTGCTTCACTTACCACCACCTTGTCCCTTCTCCTCTGTCTCTTGGTCAGCAAAGAAACAGCCTCTTCAACCTCCTTCCAATCAGTCTTCAATCCTCTCTCCTCACTCTTGTCTTCCAGCAACAGCTCAAGCTTCTCCTGAATAGTCTCGTCCGCTGCTTGTAGGAAAAGCTCGGTCTTCTCCACCTCTAGTGTAAGCTTCTCTGTCCTAGAAAGCTGAGCATATTGACGATCAAACTCCCTTAACAACTCATTTACAGACAAACCTTTGTTAGGCTTCACCACCCACTCCAAGAATGTTCTCTTGGTCATCCTCTCTGAATCTTCAGTGTAGTACTCCTCCTTCAAAGCTCGCATAAAGCTCTCCCAACTCTGTCCTTGCTGCTGCTTGAGCTCCTTCACACGCCCACGAATCTCAGGGACAACATCAAGCTCAAAGTTCTCCACCATCTCCTTCTCAGGCACCTTGTTCACCTCCATCTCCCTAGCATAGTATCGCACATACTTGGAAATATCTGTACCCTTGAACTGGTCCATCTGGTGCACCACAGATTGCAACGCCTTGGTTGCTAATACCTCTTTCCTCTCTGTGCTCTGCTGCTGCTGCATAAACATGGAAAAAGCTTGGAACATCTTCATCGTAGCAGCATCCAACTGAACAGGTTGCTGAGCAGCAGCAGCAGCTCCACTTGATGATCCTTGGTTGGCCATGATATCTGATCCTGTAACACTCTCAAGAAAACTCCCACCCTAGGTGTTTCACGTCGAGTTCACCAAAAAGAGAGTATGTCGGAGTGTAATCCGTCTACCTAGGAAAGCGCCGGGCTTCTGGCTGTGGTTGTTCACTCAAGAGGTTGGCTTTCAGGTCACAATAGGGCTATAAACACTCACACAGATGTGTAAGATCTAGTAATATACCCAGAAGGCGAAATTCAGGTCTAGCTGGCAGTAATAGGATTCGGCGGTGAACTTTGACACTCACGGAGAGGAAAACTATGAAGGTTTAGACCTCTAAACTTCCCCTACATGCAAATGAGGTACTACTGAACTCACAGACGAAATTTCAGCCTGAGATCAAATTCTGACACGGAGATATGAACAGAAAAGTTTTGAGCAAGAAAACTACGGCAATTTCTGGTACCTAGCTGGCTATTTCAACCTATAACAGGAGTTTGGCTCGATCAATTTCGAAGTTTCTTACAGGATTTGCAGTCTACAGGGTGCTGAACATCCCTGTGAAGTTGGGACTCCTGAATGTACACAGAACTGTAGATCTCCTCCTCTGAAGTCGCTGCTCTAGATTAAGAGCTTTTCAGACCCCCTCAGCTTCAGCGGCCGCCCTGAATTACTCAGTTGCTCAATCGATATGAAACTTTTTGTGAAATCGTAGCCCTGCTGGCGGAGAACACAACCTCGAAGTTTTGAAGCAATTTCCTCAAATCTGCTGCGAGTGACACTAAAAACCCTAAATCCAACCAAAATGATTCAATTCTAGCACAATCCGAACTTCAATTGCTCATAACTCCGTCTTTATTGACTCAAATCGATCGAAATTTTCACTGGAAGTGCTTGGCATGACGAGACCTCTCTCCCTGTGCCCTCAGATTTTGAAGATCCCTCACCAAATGCTCGAACTCTCCTTTAGAGCTCGATTTCTAAATTTAGAGTTAAACTAAAGACAAAAACAGACCAATGGGAGTTCATAGCTCCACTTGGTTGTCCTTTAGTACCCTAAACCACGTGGCAACTTAGTTTTACTCATAGGCTACCACGTCAAGCCCCCTAGAGTGCCAGCGTAAAACTTAAATTACTTAAAACGACACGCAGCCCCGAAAAATAACTTAAATCAGCTAGAAAGCGTGCATGGGCGACACGCAAATACAACCCACGAGCTTAAGCCCTATCAACATGGTAATCAACCTACTAAGACTCAAAATAGTGTTAACACCGTATGCAAAGGTGTCAAACATATACATAAACGACTCGAAGTAATATAAGCTAACTTCTAGAACTACTAAACTCAAGCGTCGGAGTAGAAATATAACATGTAGCCGCGAAGTAGCGCGACAACGGAAAACTGAAGCGGAAGATTACAGCGGAAGCGGAAGATTACCGCGGAAGCTTGAAGCGGAAAACTACAGCGGAAGCGGAAGATTACCGCGGAAGCTTGAAGCGGAATATTACAGTGGAAGCGGAAAACTACAGCGGAAGCGGAAGATTACCGCGGAAGCTTGAAGCGGAAGATTACAGCGGAAGCGGAAAACTACAGTGGAAGCGGAAAACTACAGCGGAAGCGGAAGATTACCGCGGAAGCTTGAAGCGGAAGATTACAAGGGAAGCGGAAAACTACAGCGGAAGCAGAAGATTACCGCGGAAGTTTGAAGCGGAAGATTACAGCGGAAGCGGAAAACTACAGTGGAAGCGGAAAACTACAGCGGAAGCGGAAGATTACCGCGGAAGCTTGAAGCGGAATATTACAGTGGAAGCGGAAAACTACAACGGAAGCGGAAGATTATCGCGGAAGCTTGAAGCGGAAGATTACAACAGAAGCTTGAAGCGGAAGATTACAGCGGAGGCGAAAGGAGGAGAATTAGAGTTTAAGAGGGGGCAGCTTAGCTAAGGCCCTGCTTCTGATAAGTGACTGCGCTTATAAGGATAGCAGGGGGGCAGCTTAAGCTGGGGCCTTAACTTTTAGGTAAAATACCTGCGGCGACTTGGGATCGGGGGACAGTTTTGCAAAAGTTTTTTTCTGAGAGAGCAAAAGGGAACACGCAGGAGAAGCTAAGAAGCTGGGGAAAGATCAAATTGGAGACAGATTGAATTGGGAGACCATCGTAGGAAGAGGGGCAAGAGTTTTAAGCTTGGACGTCGTCCAATAAACTGTACGGAGGAGAAATTACTCTCAGGAGGCAGTTTTATTGAGAGAGATCGTTTGAAAATCTACGGAGGACTTTTGATCGACGCATGATCAAATTTCTGATATTAGGTTCGGATTGAGGCGTACTGGGTAGACTTTTGGCTTGATGGGTGAAGAGAGGTGCGCAGGAGAGGAAGAGAGAGATTTTTTGCACAGTTGGAGAAATTGGTGGTGCAGACGACACTATAATAAAGTTATTTTGACTCCTGAGAGATCTATCTGTGATTTTGAGTGTGTATTTGAGTGTTTGTTTTGTAATTGGTAAGCACAAGGAGCAGTGTTTTGAGATCTCATCGTCAGCAGCAACCTATTTTCCTTTCTGGTCATTTTTATCTGATCGGTCACAGTCAGGAGGTCCGCCCTCCCCAAGAAAGACTCTCAACTCGACAACGTGTGTTACACTTAAGATCATGTTAGGTTAGTAGAAGTCAAGATAAGCCTGATAGGTTGGATAGTGAGGACACTAGGATCTCATCATGTTGGTCCAAGGTCTTGCCGTATCTCTGTACAACTAGATATCCCGTGTATTCTCAAATCAAACTTCACGCTCTACGACACCGCATATTATGATATTTGATATCTTGACTACAGCATCGCATTGGACAAGAGATTACTCCAACTGCTGTTTTCTCTCTGGTGATCAAGAATGTGAGTCTAGAGCTAACGAAGAAGGGGTCATATTTCCTTATGGAGGTCGTACACATCTTGCGGTGTATGTATTTCTCAAAAAGCATTTCACATGGGTGAAGATCTGATGTTCACGAAAGCTCGTGAGAATTTCACGATTGAGACATTTCATTCGGTGTTTCATAAGTTTATGACGAACATGATCCATTGGGACTAGTCGTACTGGCTCGACTTGTGTGTGTAGTCTTGGATTGGAATGAGAACATACACATAGAGGTGATTATGAGAAATAAACATCGGTAGAATGATATCATAGTTTGATGATGACCTGCTTTTCTTTGAGTTCTTGTATGTCTTACGTTTGATTGGAAAGATGAGCTCCAAAAGAAAATACACGGACATTGACCAAGCTTATTAGAAAATATTGTCAAACTATTTCCGTTTCATCTCATATTTCAATAGGAATGATAGTACTTACAGTATTTTAATTTCTAAAAATTTATTTGTATTTTCACTATGTTATGTTCAGAACTAATCCAGGCCACATGAATATTTTTTTGCAAGAATGCAATACATTGTGGGTCTAATTTATAAGCAGTAATCAATCATCGGTATAATGATTTATCTATAGCTTATTCACTGATGGGCTTTATTTCTAAAAAGTTATTTCATCTTTTGAGACTGTGCAATTTTTGCAGCTAGCCAGTGCCTTTGTAACGAATCTCACATTTCACATGGATTACACAGACCCAATTATTTTCAAAAATTGTTTTTTTGGACACAAAGAATATATCGATATTTTTTACTTGGTGTTGGAAACAAGTTGCATTTACTTCATGTATCTGATGTATGTTACATTTTTAACGTGATTGAGATTTATAGTTTCGGACATACAAAAATTGTCTTATGTGCGTATGTAACTCAAGTTTTGATATATTCTTCTTGTTTTTGCTTTTGAGGTCTTGAAGACCCTTCTGTTTCATTAGTGCAGTACTTTGTTGGGAGCTTGAGATAATTGAGAAGACCACTAGAAGTTGAACCTACATAGCTCTCGAGTGGAGTGGTCTTTCGCAAGAGCTAAGAATCTCCTGGACCGACTAATCAGAGTGGAAAAATGAATGCCTAACATCAACAAAAAAATCCAACATAAAACGAATGATACATCAACTACTAGCTAAGCCGAATGATCCGAATCCTATGAACCAACAAGCCACCATATAACAAGTTCCAAAACTGAAATTCCAAATCGGTGTGAGCAGCAAGGTTCAGGCATCTACGGAGGATATGTATCCTCACTACAAGACATTGATAATTTAAATCCTAAGACAAGAAGCCGACAAATATCTCGGATCTCTCACTTAACTCGACTTTCATGGCTTCCTCAAGACAAGATGGCAGTTCTTTTGCGATCTCTATCCTAAGATCATCACTAACTCTCTATGAACTTGATAAGGTTGACTCTTGGTGATTTTCTCAGAAAATGCAGCAACGATACACCCAAGTAGTTCATGATCATTATCAAAGATTACCAAGCTTCTTTGATATCACAGATCTCCTTTGCTGCTTTCTCCTCAGTAGTGTCTTGTGACCAAAATCTAGTCATAAGCACGAGAAAAAATTCACAAATGATTGACAAATGATGAGACATGCGGAGGATCAACAATGATGATAATGAAAAAATGAGCAAGCGAGTCTATGAATGATTTGGTAGCCATGAAACCTGATGTTAAATGTTCCACAACAATTTCCAATGACGGCTTGTGAATTGCTACAAAAGAGAGAAAGAGACGGTGAGTCGTCGAGACGACAAGTCGACGAGAGTACAAAGAAAACGTAAGGAGCAGCAGCTTGCTGTGATCCAGGAATGAATTGATAGGTAGCTTGTGTACCCTCCGTTGTCGTGTCGTGGATTAGTTCCTACTTGAAAATCATATTTTAGATATATTTTTGCTTCAAAGACACTCATGGACGAAAATAATGATTTTTTGGATCTCAACTTTCATTGCACCAAGTGGTAGAGCTTGTTGTTAAGTTCCCAAGGGCATTTAATTTGTTTCATTTGGGCATTTAATGGTGCTGTTATGAGATTCAAAAGATGAGAAAATCAAGCAAGTCTTAGCTTACCCATGCTGATTGAGTATTTGCGGTTCTTGGTCCTTTACTAAGGGCGCAAGGGGGCTGCTTGATCATAATCTGGACAAAATTCACGTACTGTGAACTAACGTAAGGGGATAGCTTAAGAGGTTAGCTTGTATCTGCGACTTGTCGATGGATGCTTTGAGAGGTTAAGAGATCCAACGCAAGCGCGCAAGGCGTCATTGGGTTCATATCTGTGTAGGCTACGTGATGGTTAAGAAGGTTCGTAAAGAGACGGATCATGGGGTGTGTTCTAGAGAAAATTGAGACATAGAGAACGAGATTTGGAGTTCTTCAATGATATACGAAAGAGAGTTGGACCTTTCAGGCTTTTGTGGAGTCCAAACTTGTTGTCCTTGGATCCAATCGATATCAGACCATCGAGTTCTTCAGGAAATTGAAGATGATACAAAGTTTCATTGGACGATTTGGGAAGATGAAACTGGCTCGCATGGAAGCGCATACGTCAGTTTTTCGTCTATGACATTAGGTTGAACTGTTCTTGACGACCGGTGAGTCAAGCTCTTTGTTCTTGGTGTCGATATAATCAAGGAGTCTTCATCTATGTATAGGAGAAGACCGTATGTGGATTAGATAGTTTGAGCCGTAAGAAGTCGATTTAAGTCAGGTTTTTTACTTCTTGTGACCAAATTTCTTGTGTGGTTTTGCGAGGTGAACTCCAAACGGTTTGTTTAGAGTCTAGTTGAGTTCAAGATAGTCAAATCCTATCTATTAGAGAAGACAGATCTTAGATTAGGCGGTCCGTTTTGCGGATATACGTGGTTTTATGTCACAAGGAGGATGTTCGATCACATGCGACAAAAAACTGGAGATATCTCAGCTGTTAAGTGTCGGATCCGAAAGTTGTAGGAGCCAATGGAGTTAGGAAGGAAGACCCTATCGACATCTGAAGACCATTTGGTGAAAGAAGAAAGTTCCCAAATATACTTTTTTTGGTTCCTTTGTTATGATTTTCGTCTTTCTGGATTCGTTAGAGTTCTAGTTGGTTATGTACGGCTTGTGGTAGCCAGCTTTAGCTAAGGGCTTGTACGTGGATATTGTTAGTATCGGGGTTTGAATCTTGTGATGCTGGTGCAAAGCTCTTTGTTAACAAAGGGATATATTTTTACTTTGAACTACGCTTTCGGTAGTTTTGGGTTAGGTTGAGATCTAGAGACTTGTTTAGGAGGTTGGGTGAATATTATATATCATTTAGGTCTATTTCTCAATTTTGTGTTCTTAGAGAGATAAAATGAGAGTGTACATAAAGTGGAAGTTGGTATATTTTGCAAAGCTTGTTCTAGTGCTTGTTTCTCTCTTTCTTATCTCTCTTCAACACACAATATCTCCATAGCTAAGAACCTCACATTTTCTTGGATAACCTTCACGTAAAATCTGATACGATACCGTCCAATCTTTATCTCATGGACAAATCACTGAATGACCACTTTGCGATCTCCCCCCATGCCTTTTTTGTATGAAGAAAGAGGAGTTCAAGTGAAATACATGGCTTACACGCATGCAACTAAAGAATCTCTTTGGCTTCGTCGAATGATGAAAAACCTTGATCATTCATTGTGATCCCCAACAACGATGTGCAATGATACTAGTTGCACTTCTCTTACCAAGAATCCAATATTACACTCTAGTACGAAACATATAGATGTGATGCATCATTTCATCCGTGAACATGATCCATTTGCATCCCTGCAAATCTATTTGTCATTTTTCTCGACAAAATTGTAGCTTAAACCTCGCTGGAGTGAGATCAACGTCTTGTAGTGTGTCCAAATCTTAATATATGAGTCCTTTTGTAACACTAGATAATTCCATAGACATATTGTTTATTTAAGTGAAAGTCTTTTATTAATAGTTTTTGTATAAGAGCTAAAGTGCTTTGGGATATTTTCCATTGATTGAATATCAATGAGCGTACTTTCTAAAACTTCTCTACTTTCTTGAATTATTGACATAAAAAGAGTTACGATTGTATGAAGAAATCCAAAATACAGATAATTTTAATTTTATTTATCCTTTTTTCATTATTCTAAACTCTCTCCCGTGGTCAGATTCAATGATATCAGTTCAGATACACAAAGTAGAAGTGGAAGAAATGTATAATCTAACTATCGGTTTTTAGTGTTGAGACCATGTAAACTGAAAATTGAAAAAGATCATTGTCTACAATCTCTCTACTGTTCAAATTGTCTCATTCTTCTCTCTCTTGTATCTTGAACATTTTGTAATCATCTCTATCTCTATTATTCATTTTTTTCACTGAATGTGCAATAACAACCATCTCAATTTTCCATTGTTGTTGCATGAACATGTACATTCGATCATCTCACTTTTTCAGTTTAAGATAGAGGAGTATTCACCCACATACACTTCGAAGTGTACATGAGTGTACATTAATTAATGTTCTCTGAAAATGACGCGATTTGACAATTAGTGCTTCGGATTTATCCTCTCAACAACGCATCAATCCGGACTACATTTATGGTTTATATCCTGATGAGTTGGCTACTCCGAGACTGGTTAACATATATATCAGATATGAATTAATTCAAATTTTTTCAGTAACTTATTATAACATATTTTACTTGTAGAAGTTTTCTGATAAGAGAAAATGAAATTCACTGTACAAGGCTGTGGGGAAGGATATTATTCATTGAGCGGCAGCAACGACAAGATTTATTGCAGTTTAAGTCATGTAGTTTATTGATATTTAAGCAATGACAACCATATCTACTACATTCTTTGAAAGCATATCTTAGGTATAAATTTTTTTAATAATATTCTCTACTGCCTATTTTCTCTAATTTAAACTGAAAGACAACACATTTACTTCACACCATAGAATATCATCACACAAATTTCACGCGAATAAAAATGTTGTTTACGATACCTTAAGTCCCTTGAATGGGTCCGGTAATTTATTTGAACTTCCCTTTTGGTTTTGAACAACCAAACGTATATTATGTCAATTTGGGTAGTAGTTCCGACCACGATTTCACACAGTACAGTACTAGAAATCGATGCGTAGCATGGTGGCCGTTGGATGCTGACAGACCTGCCGTCATGTTGACTAAAGGTCTCTTCCGACTAGGTCCTTAGTGTGCTTATCAAACATTGTCAGATTGGTTCGATAATAAGAATTGACTTCTGACTGTACTTTCGCAAGTGTGCCAATAGCATATTCGTCAGCATATAGCATCTCCACGGTTTTTGGCTGGGGATACTTCAGAGCTAGCATTTCCGTATTTTTCGCTTACAGGAACTCTCTCAGGAGGACGTGTGGATACTCAAAAAAACGCGCGAACTCTCCGCGTCTTCACGGGAGCGCGAAGGGTGGTAGTTGAACTGGAACTCACAGACTTGGACTCATCGCAGATGATGTAAACGCGCACGGCTCGTTCACGACGATTAGTGCGGTGTTCAAGTCGTTGCATGGCTCGTCTGTCACAAGTGCTCTCTCATGGTCCACAACCAAACGCACATCCAGTCTGTAAGGCAAGCAGCAGTGACATTAGAGTCCACATCAAACGAGCAGCGATAATCCTCGTCAAATCTGCCAAACAGCTACGGTAATCCTCGTCAAGCTCTCACTCTGCAGACGTGTCTCTTCTTCAACGCATGAAACAGAAACACACCAGAAACATGAATCGTCCAAAACGATGCAATTCTACGATAGCGCGATCTGGTAGCACGATCCATCGACGATCTGGTAGTGTTTTTTTTATCCTTCATCGTGAGAAATTGTCAAGTGGAACTGACGCGAATCGATTGTCGCGGTTCGTGAGACTATCTTTTTTTTCGAAAATCCCGAAGATAAATAATATGTGATGAGAAGATGATAACTATCGAGACTACAATAGTTACCAAAAGCTACAGGAATGGAAGCTCTACCTTTCAGTTCCCTGCGGAACCATTAGACGCGTTAAAGAGTATAGTCGGAAGAGACCCTAAGCCGGGGTCGCGAGCTTTTGATTTCATGAGAACGACAACCTGCCGTGCCGCAGAAAACAACCGACGGGGAAGTCTCATCGTGATGCTGTAACATGCTTCTGGACGTTGCCCGATCACACCGTAGAAGTCACTGTATTATTGTCAGAGTTACGGGAAAGCGCATCTCCGTAGAATATTCCAAGATAGGATTCCGGAGGAAGAACCGTACCGCTGTTGGTCCGATGGTTCCGTCAGGGCGGTAGATTGATCTCCGGCCTCCCGCACAGGGATCCGAAAGCATGTGAACGCGGCGGTGTTAAGGACCTTCAGGTGCCGGTAAATGGGGCTAAGAATATACGGTAGAAAGAAAGGCGGGACTTCGGAGGAAATTCTCGGATCACACAGCGCCGTTGCAACAGTTGGGGCAAAGTCGAAGAGTAGAGGCGACATAAGGCGGCGGCCCTCCGCCTTGTGCCAGGGAGCCACGCGCTGAAGAACGGACAATAGAAGAGCAAAACCCTCCCTTCTCCCCATCGCAGATGCTGCTCCTGTTGTGCGGAGCCCTTTCTTCATTTCTTCACTGAGTTCAAGCTGCTTCGTCGAGGACTTTCCCGCCACAACTCTTGCTCTCGAATACTCACTGCTTCTGCGTGAGAGAGGAATCGAAAGGAAGAGTTAGTGCGGCGTCGCCCTGGTAGCGATGGAATTTTGGGGTACGTTGTATGTTTCTCATGGGGGTCTTTGGTGGTTGGAGAAATTGTGACTTTATGGTGCGGCTGGGGTTCAGGGTTCAGGGTTTTAGGGTTGTTGTGACGTGTTTTGAGATTTTGTCGATGAATGTGATGCAGGAGTCGCGAGTCTGTAGGTTTAGGGTCACTGCCTCGGAGTTTAGATTTTTCCGCGGGCTGGTGGGAGTTCTGTTGTGTCTGCGAGGTTGAATCGTTCAGTATGATCCCGTGGAGACTTTGTCTGAAGTCTCCATATTTTCGTGAGTTGCGATCCTTTGCCTAGGGGGGAACATATTTCTGTCAGTTTACTCACCGGGTTTAGATTGCTTAGAATGTCCTCCATCCAAATGTCTTCTCATCTTAGGCCGTTGACTCTTCACACCGCTTATCAACCCATATTTGAGTGGAGTCCTATGTGTTATGATCAAGTTTATACTGGTAACAACAATCTGACGTTTCACTACTTAATTTTACAGGGACCGAGGTCGCACCTGGTGACCCTAAAGTATGTCAACCAGGAGACGAAATGTATTGCCACGTCTCACAGGTTAGTCGGACATTTCTTTGCAGGTATGAATCATAATGTTACATTTTATGCGTATTCAGCTACTTATCTATTGACTGTCTCGCCTACAGGCTGCTCTGGGGCCGAGCACGGGTGGTAAGTCCGAGAGGGTCGTTCTACGTGTTGAGACTGGAGGCAAAGATGTCGTTCTGGGTACTCTGTCCACAGGAAAGTGCGACCAAATGGCCCTGGATTTAATTTTTGACCGGGAGTTCAAGCTCTCTCACACAGGCTCGTCATGCAGCGTCTACTTTTGTGGGTACAAAACCGAGAAGGGAGAACCGGAGGAGTTCGATTCCGAGGAAGGTACTGAATGTCTATTCTCTACAGTGACTTTATGTGTTTCCTAGCGAACCATCTCTTTTGAGCCGAGTGCGCTTCAGGAAGTTTCGCTTAATGTCGGAACGCTAAATTCCCCAGCTTGCGCGGTTTGCAGATGAGGACGAAGAGGAATCTGAAGAGGAAGAGGCTCCTGACGCTGTACCAATGAAAGCGAATGGGGATGCCAGTAAGTGCCTTCTTTCGACGCATTTAAAATATGAATTGTTTTTTTGGGAGAAGCAACGTATTGCTTTAAAATTTGGGCTGGCTCTTAGACTTTGTATTGTGCTGTGAAGAGCCGATATCGGGAGGGAAGGCGTTAGCAGATGCGGTCAAGAAGACTGTCAAGAGCCCCGTCAAGCCCCAATTGGTAGACGACGAGGCTGAAGAGGGAGAAGACTCTGACGAGGACGATGATGATGACGAGGTGCGTATTACAGTTTCCTTGTTTCCTGGAGACAACAGACGCCACTACACCCTAGTGGAAGGTTCAAACGATTGGGGCCTGTGCACGGGGAGGGCATCTGATGCAGTGAAGGTTACCACAGGCGTACTACACGATTTGCACCGTGTAGTCATGTGTCAGTCACCAGACGTGTCCAGTGTTTTTTCTGGAAGGTTGATGTGTCGAAGGGAGCAATAAAATGTGGAGTTTTAACATCATGGGACGAGAATGAAGATTAGATCGGATATCGCGACAGTTAGGGAGTTAGGGAATCTCTGCGTTGAAGGTCATTACCTTCATCCTCCTTGTATACCAACCGGACCGTTTTCTCCGCGGTCCTCAAAATCAGTGGTTGAATCCGCTTAATCTGTACAGTAGCTCCTCTTTTTACAGGAGGTGCTAAGGTACCTTCTGAAAGCGTTCATCAACCGTAAGATCTTGTTAGGTTGAGCGTTCCTACTAGTCCCCGCCGAGCTTGGTGTACAGCGTCTCGCTGTTTAGCAGACATCTCAGCATGGGCCTGTGTTTCCCCTTCAGTCGGTTTGTGTCTTCACCAGGACTGCCTGGAAAGACGCAGCCTCATCGCCAACCTGTCCAGATAGCTCGCTTCGACTATCTTGACAAGAGAAAGCAACCGTACAGGCCCTTACAGCTGGTCACTTCCTCTCGCCGTTATTTGCAGTCAAAGTTCTCTCAAGGCAGTTAAGCCTCCGAGTTAAGGGACTTGCCTATCCAGGATATGCAGAGTCATCTTCACTGGACCACAACATGATCCGAACGCGGCCCTTGTTTGAGTGGGTGGAATGAGGGTATTCACCTAGAGACGACGGGGTTCAGTCCCCCTCTAGTTAAACTGATGGTTATGTGGCTTGCTTTAGGAGGAATTTACCCAGATGAATTCAACTGTGATGGACATTGGCTCCGATGATTCAGATGAGGAAGATGACAGTGAGTTTGAGGTGTGTTGGTGGGGATCTACCTTCTGAAACTACTTCCAAGCCCCTTATACCTTCAATACGTATGAAGTTGTGAGAATCTTGCGTAGAGATCGGTACTCGGGACTATGAACAGTTCTGATTGTCCGATTGCTAACGTTCTAGTCTTACGCCCCACGCCCTTGGGAAGTGAGAGGATCGCCACGCGAATTTGCGCTCTTTAAATGATTCTTTGTCTCTGCATGATGCGTATACCGCCCAGCTACATGCGTCTGACACAGGGTGAGACGATATTTGCCTTTTCAGGATGATGAAGACGATGACAGCGACCTGGAGGACTCGGACGAATTTGATGAAGACGAAGATGACAGCGATGAATCTGACGAATCTGAAGAAGAGATGGCCACTCCAGAGGTAATCACGTAGAACTGGCGTCTGATACCATGAAATGGAATTCATGCTTAGCCTAAAACTCTATTGCCAATCGTATATATACGTTCTGATCAATTGCCTCGAACCTATCAGGTAGGCAAGAAAAGGCCTTCGAAAGAAGGCAATGCGAAGACCCCGACGAGTGGAAAGAAAGCCAGGGTTGACACACCTCGCCAAATAGGTATGTTAATTTGTCTCCGGATGTTGGTCAAAACTTGCTGACTGGGTTCCTTGGGAACAGCCCTGTTGTAACATGGTTGCTGGTTAGCGAAGCCTTTCATATAGGGGGAATTCAGCTTAAAGATAGTAGTTAGTAATCTGTACGATTGTATGCTGATTCGTGTTTTAGAGGTCCGGGGTATCGAAGTGGTGTTCCCGGATTTCACGCGTGTGAATTATGAAAATCGCCGAGGCGGATTGATAGACGATAGCATTGTTGCCAATTTACTTCACACAGGGAGTTTAACCGCTGCTGAGTATTGGGAAAGCCTCATCGTTGCTGGCAGGAAAGGTATCAACGCCTCTTAGTTGAACCTTCCAACTGATCGTTCGCGCAACAGAAAGGATTGCTAACGTGGCACTAGCGCTGAGGCTTGCTATTTTTCTCCTTTCCAATTCTGAACTCGAATCTTTGGTTGTGTGGTGAATGCGCATGTTCAGTTGTGTCCCCAGGGAAGAAATCTGATAAGGCTGCCTCCAAGGTGGCTGCAGCCTCTACGCCGGCGAAAGCTACTCCGGTTTCCGGAGGCAAGAAAGCGAAGGATGGTAAAGATGTGAAGGAGGGGAAGGATCAGAAGACGCCTCAGAAGAGTCCGGGAAAGGAAGGCCCAGCGAAGGTGAAAGCAGATATCCTCTTGAATGTTTGCTAGTGGGAATTTTGAACATGCGTCAGTCTCTGCTTTGTTGTGCCTTTTTGCTGAAGTTTATCGTTTAACGTTGTAGACACCCAAAAGCGGTATCAAAACACCTGGGGGCAAGGCCGAAACTACACCTGGCTCTGCTAAGAAGGGCTTCGGTCCCCATAAATGCGAGCCGTGTAACAGGTAAATTGCGTGCCCCTGACGGACTGTTATCAAAAGTGTCTCTGTTGTGTCCCCTCTGTAGGCTACAGTTGTGATGTGGTGCTTCGTGTCCTTAGCTAGTTCTAGTTCACTACTGTAAAATATTCTCGTTTCCACCTACCTGCACTTGTACCTGTGCCGTGATGATCTACTATATCTCGTTAATCTGAATTATAGAAGATGTGAAAGTAAAAATCTGAGCACATCCCATGTCCTTGAGGTTGAGTCTTGACGCGCATCTTTGATAAATCACCTTTCTAACTTGTGGGCTAACTTGTGACAGAGTTTTCCACTCTAGAAATTGTTCAGGTCACGGTTTGGGTGCCATGATGAGCATTTTATCTCGTTAATCTGAGCCGTTTGGCATGAAGAGAGAAAATATCCATTAACTGCTGAGCACCTGAGTTCTGCTGGACAAGATGATTATATGTTTCGGATATAAGTCGCAGCAAATCCATTGTTTTAGGCAAATGACTTCCCAGAATGATCACTTCCGTATGCAGGTCGTTCGCCACTGAAGCTGCAGCTACCCAGCACATGAGTGCGAAGCACGGCACACCGGCTAGCGGGAAGTAATCCCATGTAGTTAATACGCGATCTATATGTTACACATGAATCAGGTTAAGATGTGTAAGTGCTGTCTGCAGTTGGTGCTTTCAGCACATTTTCCAAGTTGCAGTTCGTGGAAGGTCTTGCAAATCATATCATACTCAAAGAGATGGTAACGTTCTGAGACCTGAGTAGTTCGTGCAGTGTCTGCCCACCCTGGTAGATCACCGGCCATTCTTGTTTACCTGAGGAGTGACATATCGTGCCTCGCATGTCACGATGATGAGAAAATGACATGAGTAGAGAGAGCGCCATTTGCGAGTGTGCCTCTGGCGCTTCAACATACTAGAATTTGGAGTGGTTCGAAGGTTCCCTAATGGCTGATCAGACTTGGGTGTTTGCTTTCCTCGAGTAGTGGCAAACCAATGTACACAGTAGCAGTTAAACGGATGGTGTTCAATTTCCCGAGTAGGGCTCAATCTTATAAGAGCAAATTTTGCTGCCATTGAATTCACGGTGGGTGAGATGGAACTGATGAGTTGCCTTTTGAGCCTAACCAATGGTTTCGTCCGCAACATCACATGGTCAATGGATTATTGTTCATGGAGGGTGGCTGATGCATGAACTTGTAGCCGGCCTGGGTTCCGAGAGTGGAATAAGCATGCCAGTTTGAGTAAAATATAGAATATATGACCCCGGCTGCCGGAAATCGGTGAAATGCGTGACATTCGCCTGAACAGTCTGAGAAGGAAAGAAATATAACTGGAAAAGCTCTAATACTTTCCGTAAGTCTTGCAAGACCTTGCAAGACTGAAATTTGAGAATATTTGAAAATCTGGTGAAAAACTTGTTTGGAGAGGACCTTTTTGCCGAAGTTTTCTGCTACCTGTATTCAGTTTACTCCAAAATATTGATAAACTCGGTTGAGAAGTTGTTATTACTTTAACTCTTAATCCCACTCGTTACTACATAGTACATGTGAAACATCCTATTGTAATGTTTCCTCTGATGTTTCATTGATCCACTTACAAACGCTTCAAACATAAATAGGGCAAAGATAAGAATGCGCTCAGATGACACTTGTTGATAAACTGAAATCAAACCAAGTGAATATATGTGCACCAACATATCTCTACGAGGTCAAGTAGGAAAAGGACAGGCGAAGAAGAGAAAAATTACCAGATAGAGATTGGCTTAGATAACGACGGCAAAACTCAGATTTGTTATAATCTGAGTTCTGACAGGAGCATCATGTCCCACTTTGTGTTACCAAAAAATATATTAAATTCCATACACAATTAAAACAAAAGTCGAAATGTTTTGGGACAACTGTTAAATTTAAACAGAAGTGAAACGTGCGAAATCGGGAGAAAACTATAAAATACACTTGCTTCCAAAATTACAAGTGCAAGACCTTGTTACAAGATAAACATCAATCTAGACTCTACTGAAACTATGAGAGCTCGATGAACTTTTGGAGATGTTTTATTTTTTTAATTATATAGAAAAAAATGAGTTAGATAATAATTATATTTTAGATAAAAATAAAAACTTATTTTTAATTGTTATATATTAGTTGGACCAACAGGAGCAGAAAGAGCCTTACTTGACCTATAAGTGCAAAGGTCCAGATCTACCTTGGAAAATATATTTGCGATAACCTGCTAAGTTCAAAAAATAAAAAGATAAAAAAATCAATTTATTACTTAACCTTTCCAGACGGAAGGGTTAGGTAGTAAATTAAACAGACTGTGTATAGTCCCCTCTAAGTTGAAAAGAGGTGAAATATGCATGGGTACTTCCCTCTTCATGCATGCATATGGAAGTGGTGAAGTGGTATCAATGCTATACTAACATCATGCAAAAACTCAACCGTTAAATTTTCAGATCGGCGTTCAATATAATCGTTGTTACGATCCACTCAGATATGACCAAAAATGTTCATCGGCCATAGATTTATAAACGTTATCTTTGTCTCCACCTCGATCTTCATGACAGAGAGTTCTAAATCTTTTGGGGGCTTATGGCTAAAAATGCTTTTAGCTTCATATTGAAATTAGTAAGCTATCTCTAAATTATCTGCCGTCTCTGTCGAGACGCGGATAGTTTTTTCTAGCCATAAGATGAGTATATTCTTAATACTTATTTATTGAACATAGTATCATTTAGTTGCCAAATGATTCCATATACATGTACAGATAAGAAGGATTTCAACTTTTGTGTTTCTCATGATCGAGTTACCAATCAGCATTATATCGTTATTTTAAGTCTGCTGTTGGCACTCACTACATAAACTCACAACTTAAATGAACGTATGATTGGACCTCTGAAAATGATGACGCTCCTCTTGGAAGATGTCACCAGGGAAGACAACGTCGATAGTTTTAGGCACCCTTGCATATATATATATATTCACGTCCTCCATTTTCTAATGGAGGAGCAAATATGCACGAGTTTAATTTATTATTTAATTATTTTGCTAAAAGTGTTAGGCAATGAATTACATATAGATTAAATTAATATATAATTAATCACTGAATCTCAGGCTTGTACTTTTTTGTACTGACTTTTCATTGATCTGTGCATGCTTTATGGGTTTACCACTCTTGTACCACTCTTTTTGCTTAATATTTAATTATTTTAGTTCTTTTATAAAAATATAACATTTATTTATTTATCAGCAATATATATCTGACAAGGTATCAATCGAAATTAATCTGTTCAAAAGACTTTCTGTGTGTTACCTGAATGCAAAATCTACTACTAGTTTCATGTTCATTCATTATCTCTTTTCTTGTCTTTTTGCGTCTCTCAGCTCTCAAACTCAAAATCATGCATAGTCATCTGTTCCTTTTTGGAGGAGGTAGATATTCACGGGATTAATTTATTATTTAACTCTTTGGTTGGGAAAGGTTAAAGTAATGAATTAAACCTTGAATTTATCACCTAGTAGTGGCAATCAATGGTCCGCATATGTACCCTGGGCTGACGCGCTCCCTCTATGGTTCATAATTTCATGTCCAGCTCCTCCTGCGTTCCTAGGTTAGATTAATAGTAAGTATTTATTATTTTTTTGTTTTTTATAAATTTAATATAAAATTTTCGATTAACAATTATACATTTTACCAGTAACAGTAAGCGAGCAAAAGTTCCTAGAGGTTCATCTTGCATGCATATTTAATATCAACTATGGTTTAATTCGAATACAAAGAATAAAGATGAAAAGAGTAATTCAGACTCGACTGAATTACTCCTGCTGAAAGTTTTTCGCTCTCAATAGTGAACTTCAAGTACCACTTGGGTTACTTGTTATTTGTTGGTCTAAACCACGTGAGAGGTGAATTTTACTGGAAATACTATTAAAAAGAATAATAAATGTTCTGAATTGAGTTAAGTTCATTTTTACTAACAAGTCATAACATGTTTCAGAATAATATAAGAAAAGTTCACGGAAGCTTGTCTGATCTCAAACCACTGAGCCGACTCAATGGCCTAGTGCAGTGGACTCAGACCTTGCTGCGACATCCAAATTTCGAGTTCGATACGGATGTACTCGAATGACGAGAGTGCACATAGATCTGCATTAGATTTAGAGAACGTCTAGGTGCATGAGTGATAAGCTCTGGCTGCGAGTGACGTGTAACCTGAGAATTATGTTCTTCTGCAGGTTTTCGTGACATATTTTACAATGTCAGGAGTTGACATTAACAGAGTGACGTGTGACCTGTGAATTATGCTCTTCTGCAGGTTTTCGTGATATATTTTACAGTGTCAAGAGTTGACATGAACAGAGCCAAGGCCACTTTCCATACAGCTTGAAAGCGCCACAAGAGATTACACTTGACGTCGCTTTCAAGACCTAAGTAGTAACATATGCACTGCTTAATATCTACTCTGGTGCCGAGGAAATCTAAGGCCCAGGTCAAGACGAAACACAATGCGCTATCCCCAATAACAGAAGGGTCAGACGATCTGTGAAACTTATGGTACGCCATTTCGTAAGGGGTGGAAAAGTTTTGGGATGAAAATGTACTGCATGCAAAATCAGCGAATTCGGAACATGTTCATGCTTGACAGGGAGGAGAAGGCTGCAACGGTACAAGCACCTGTTGACCTGGTGTGGAACCTGAGAACAGTTTGTGTTGGAATTAGGCTATCTAAGTATGAACTTAAGTACATCAACTAGTTCAGGATATTTGTGCTCATGCTCTTTGGCAAGCCTAGTCTGCCCTTGTACCAAAGTATCTCGAGTTCGATATCGATGCACTCTGATGACGAGAGTGCACATAGATCTGCATTAGATTTAGAGAACGTCTAGGTGCATGAGTGATAAGCTCTAGCTGCGAGTGACGTGTGACCAGAGAGTTATGTTCTTTTGCAAGTTTTCGTGACATATTTTACAGTGTCAGGAGTTGACATCAACAAAGCCAAGATCACTTTTCATGCAGCTTGAAAGCACCACAAGAGATTACACTTGACGTCGCTTTCAAGGCCTAGGTAGTAACATACGCACTGCTTAATATCTACTCTGGTGCCGATGAAATATGAGGCACAGATCAAAACGAAACACAGTGAGCTATCCCTAATAACAGAAGGGACGGGCGATATGCGAAACTTATGATACGCCATTTCGTAGGGGGTGGAAAAGTTTTGGGATGAAAATGTACAGCATGCAAAATCAGCAAATTCGGAACATGTTCATGCTTGACAGAGAGGAGAAGGCTGCCGGTACAAGCACCTGTTGACCTGGTGTGGAACCTGAGAACAGTTTGTGTTGGAATTAGGCTATCTAAGTATGAACTTAAGTACATCAACTAGTTCAGGATATTTTTGCTCATGCTCTTTGGCAAGCCTAGTCTGCCCTTGTACCCAAGTATAAATACTTGGTTTATGATCCTCCTATCTCATTATTATTCAGTAAATAATTAGCTTATACATACTTGCTCTTGCGTGCATCGATTTGCTCTCTCTTTTTCTTATATGATATCAGGTAGATCCTAGACTATATGATATCAGAGCTTCGAGTTGTTATTTTTCCAGCACAATAACGTAAACTTCAGGTGGACTCTAGGCATAAGTGAAGAAGCAATCAGGAGACGCATTGATTGCTAAGTGTGGAGGATGCTCCTCTCTCAGACGATCGCAACGTTCAATAGAACCGTAGTAGTTTAGCAACATATCTGCGATGACGAACATGTTCAACATGAAAGGCTGGGTGAAGTCCAATGGGACGTACTTTACATACTAGAAGCATAAGATGAAGCTCCAGCTAGACGCGAAAGGTGTCTTTGGAATTATCGATGGTAGCGTACCTCGACCAGTTGTCATCCTCGACAATCCTCTATCTGCGATCAGAACGAGTAGCATCATGGAGTGGGAACGTAAGAACAAGAATGCTCTTATGAGTGTTGTGAGAACATTGTTATTAGTCATATTATTTCTTATCTCACGGCAACCGATGCGTAAAACACGTTGACTTCTAACTTTGTTGTGCAAGATACCGTGACACAAATACATTTGAAGAGAAAGTTGTGAACTCTTAAGATGAGGACGAATGACACTATCACATTGCAAGTGAACACCTTGAAATCTATCGTTGAGCAACTGACATCCGCAGGTGTGCAAGTAGGCGCACAAGAGTAACTACTTACACTCATGGGCAGCATGTCCGATAGTTATCAAATGTTCTTACAAGTGATGAGATGCAACACCAACCTGACATTGCAAGACCTCATCTAGTTTCTTCTTACCGAAGGATGCTTCGACCGCATTGTTTGCAGAAAAGAGACAACCATCCAAGCAAGGCAGGAATGGCAACCGTTCCGGATGGAATCAGCCTAAAAAGCGACCACAAGACTACAACATTCAGTGTTTTTGGTGCAATTTGACCGGACATGATGTCCAGAATTGCCCAATCAAGCTTCAAGCAGCAGTGCTCAACCAAATCAATTTCAGCGACAAGGCTGGAATCAAAATCAGAATCAGCATCCTCAAAATCAGAAAAACAGCCAATGCAACGACAACAACAACACGAGATGCGTACTAATTAACCATCTTCACAACGAGTTTACACCCTGAGTCGTGGATCGACACTAGTACGTTGACACCGGCGTCACCCACCACATGACATTCGACCGTGATCAATTTTGTAAGTATACTGAACGAGAAAATGCTCTTCAAGATCAGATTCTCTTAGGTGATGACACCACCGTCCAGATTGAAGGTCATGATGACGTTCAAGTCAAACTCCTCAACAGCAAAAACGTACTAATTAAGGAGTTCTTGCATGTCCTTACACTACAAAAGAATTTATTTTCAGCTCGATTGTTTGATTCCAAGGGTGGATGGTGCATAATCGGTAATAATGCTTGCTATTTAGAGAGTAAAAACTGACTTCCAGTTTCCTCATGTCTGTTAAGCAACGACCTTTACTTATTGGACTCGTCTGTTATTCCTACGCACATTTCATACCTCCTGCAAGCACACCATGCACAGTTGTAGGCAGAGCACTCTCAGTCCATACTTCCAACAATGCTCCCTAAAACCCTCCCTCGAAAGAGACTTGGGGGTCCTAGAGGTGGCTGTGGTGGCAGATCAACCAACCGTTATCACGTCGTGGACTGGCTCCTACATCAAAATCATATTTTGGAGTTTTATATTTTTGCGCTAAAGACGCTCATAGAGGAAAATAACTACTTTTTGATCTATTTCAGATCCGACTTTCATTGCACCAAGTGGTAGAACTCGTCGTTAGGTTCTCAATATCATTTCATTTGTTTCATTTGGGCACTTAATGATGACATTATGAGGTTCGAAAGATGAGAAAATCAAGCTAAGCCTTAACTTATTGATGTTGAAGAGGTATTTGTGGTTTTTGACGCTATACTAAGCACGCAAGGGGGCTACTTGACTGAAATCTGGACAAAACTCACGTATTGTGAACTGACATAAGGGGGCAACTTAACGAGTTGGCTCTACGACTTGTCACGGATGGGCCGTCTGGGAGGTCCAATGCAAGCGCGCAAGACGTCATTGGTTTCAGATCTGTGCAAGCTACGCCTTGATTACGATAGTTCACGAAGAGACGGATCGTAGTGTGTGTTCTACGAGAAATTAGGACGCAGAGAAGAAGATTTGGAGTACTTAAGTGACATACGAAGGAGAGTTGGATCGTTTGGACCGTTCCGATGTCTAAACTTGCTGTCTTTGGATCCATCGGGATCAAAACACAGAATAATTCAAGAAATTGAAGACGATATAAAGTTTCGTCGAGCGATTGGGAGTTCTGGATGGAATTGGTTCACAAGAAGCGCTTATGTCAGTTTTTTGTTCGTCTATGATATGAGATTGGACTGTTCTTGGCTATCGACAAGTTAAGTTCTTCGTTCTTGATGTCGACACGATCAGGGAGTCCTTATCTATGCATAAGAGAAGACCGTATGTGGATTAGATTGTTGGTTTGGGTGTGATGAGAAAGTTTGAGTCGTAGGGAGTCGATTTATATCAGTTTTTTGTTTCTTGCGATCAATTTCTTGTGTGGTTTTGCAAGAGGAACTTCAAACGACTTGTTTGGAGTCTCATTGGGTTCAAGGTGGTCAAATCTATCTACCAGAGAAAATTAATCTTAAATCAAATGGTCCGTTTTGTAGATATAAGCGGTTTTAAACCTCAAGGAGGAATTTCTAGAAGTTCGACAACTTGCGATTGAAAATTAGAGATACCCCGGCAGTGGAGAGTCGGATCTAAAGGTTCTTGGAGCCAACTGAGTCAAGGAGGAAGACCCTATCGACAAAGAAGAAAGTTCTTAGATAGGCTTTCCTCTGTTCTGTCGCTACGGTATCGTGTCGGATATTGCACGAAGGATGTCCAGGAAAACACGAGGTTCCTGGCTGTGGAGATGTTGTGTGCTGAAACAGAGACAAGACAGAAAAACAACCACGAAAACAAACGCTGCGATATATACCAACTCCAAATGTATGTACACTGCCGGTTCTTTCTCCTAAGAGCACAAAACTGAAAAACAGACCAGAGCGGTCTGTAACCTGCTTCAAAGTCCTTAAAAACAACCCCTGATTCTCAACCCTGACCCAAAAAACACCGAAGCGTAGCTCAAAGCAAGAGAACCTTCCCCTTGCTAACAAGCAGAGCCACAACAGTATCACGCGATCCAAACCCAAGTCCAAACCACATCCATGTACAAGTTCTTAGCTAAAGCTAGCTATCACAAGCTGTATATAGCCAACCAGAACTCTAACAAACTCAAAAAAGCAAAACTCGTAGCGAAGAAATCGAAAAAGACCTATTTGTGAATTTCCTCCTTTCGCCGAACGGACTTCAGATGTCGATAGAGTCTCCTCCGCTGACTCCGTAAACCCAAGAAACCTTCAGATCCGACTCCCAACAGCCGAGATATCACCAATTTTCGGTCATAGGTGATCGAACCTTCAAAACTCCTCCCTACGGCGCCCACATCGCACAAACGGATCGTCTAAACTGATATCCATCTCCTGGCAGATAGATCTAGCTATCACGAACCCAACGAGACTCCAAACATGTCGTCTGGAGTTCCCCTTGCAAAACCACGCAAGAAATTTGGTCGCAGGTTGCAAAAAACTGACGTAAATGGACTCCCTGCTGCTCAAACTCGCTCACCTCACCCAAACCAACAATCCAATCCACGTATTTTCTTCTCCTACGCGTAGATGAAGATTCCTTGGTCGCGTAGGCATCAAGAACGAAGAGCTTGGCACACCGAGCGCAAAAAACAATCCAATTTTAAAGTCGCAGACGATGAAATACTTGACGCAAGCACTTCTCTACGAGCCAATTTCACTCAGAACTCCTAAACCGTCCGATGAAACTTGGTATCGTCTTCAATTTCCTGTAGAACTTGGTGTTCTGATCCTGATGGATCCAAGGACAACAAGTTTGGACTCCGGAACGGTCCGAACGGTCCAACTCTCCTTCAAAGATAACCGAAATCTCCAAATCTCCTTCCTGCGTCTCAATTTCTCTCAGTACACATCTCTCGATCCGTCTCTTCCCTAACCGTTTTAACCTGTGCGTAGCCTGCAGAGATCTGAACCCGATGACACCTTGCACGCGTGTATTGGACTTCCCAATTCTCTTAAACTTCTATCGACAGGTCGCAGAAACAAGCAGCCCCCTTGTATCAGTCTCTGTACGTACGAAGTTCTCTCCATAATAATGAAGCAGGCCCCTTACGTCTTTGATATAACGCTTGAAGCCTCAAATACCCAGTCAGCAAGTAAACTAAGGCCTAGCTTGATTTTTCTTTCTTTCGAGTCGTATAACTTCTCCTGTAGGTGTCCAAATGAAGTAGACAAGATGCTCATGGAAAGTTGACAACGAGCTCTACCCATCTATGTGATGAAAGTGAAGATTCAAAGTTGTGCCAAAAGTCCGTAAGCAGGGGTTTAGCTTGTTTTCTCCATCTTTCGAGTCTTGTAATTTCTCCACTAGGCGTCCAAACGAAGTAGACAAAGTGCTTATGAAAAGCTGACAAGGAGCTCTATCCATTGATGCGATAAAAGCGAAGATCCGAAGTTGTGCCAAAAACCCGTAAGCTGGAGCCTAGCTTGTTTTCTCCATCTTTCGAGTCTTGTAACTTCAGTCTTGTAACTTCTTCCACGACACGCATCAGAAGGTTGCGTGTTCGATTCACGTCGAGATCGATATCGTGTCGGATTTTGCATGAAAGATGTCCAAGAAAACGTGAGGTTCCTGGCTGTGGAGATGTACTGTGCAGAACAGACAGTACAAGACAGAGAACAACAACCACGAAAACGAATGTGGCAATATATACCAACTCCAAATGTATGTACATTGCCGATTCTTTCTCCTAAGAGCACAGAACTGAGAAACAGACCAGAGCGGTCTGTAACTTGCTTCAAAAGCCCCTAAAACGAACTCCTGAATCTCAACCCTGATCCAAAATCACCAAAGCGTAGCTCAAAGCAAGAGAAACTTCTCTTTGCTAACAAAATGAGCTGCACCAACACCATACGATTCAAATCCAAGCTCTTAGCTAAAGCTAGCTACCACAAGCTGTACATAACCCACTGGAACTCTAACGAACTCAAAAGGACGAACCCGTAACGAAGGAATCAAAAAGGTCTATATGAGAACTTCCTCCTTTCGTCGAACGGTCTTCAGATGTGGATAGGGTCTCCTTCATTGACTCTGTTGGCCCAAGAAACTTTCAGATCTGACTCTCAACAGCCGAGATACTGCTGATTTTCGATCGCAAGTGACCGAACTTTCAAAAACTCGTCCATGCGGCTTAAAACCGCCCACATCGCACAAACGGATCGTCTAAACTGATATCCATCTCCTGGCAGATAGATCTAGCTATCACGAACCCAACGAGACTCCAAACAAGTCGTCTGGAGTTCCCCTTGCAAAACCACGCAAGAAATTTGGTCGTAGGTTGCAAAAAAACTGACGTAAATGGACTCCCTGCGGCTCAAACTCGCTCACCTCACCCAAACTAACAATCCAGTCCACGTATTGTCTTCTCCTATCCGTAGATGAAGACTCCCTGGTCGCGTAGGCACCAAGAACGAAGAGCTTGGCACACCGATCGCGAAGAACAACCCAATTTTAGGTCTAGGCGATGAAAAACTCGACGCAAGCGCTTCCTTGCGAGCCAATTTCACTCAGAACTCCTAAACCGCCCAATGAAACTTGGTATCGTCTTCAATTTCCTGTAGAACTTGGTGTTCTGATCTCGATGGATCCAAGGACAGCAAGTTTGGACTCCGCAACGGTCTGTACGGTCCAACTCTCCTTCACAGATAACTAAAATCTCTAAATCTCCTTCCTGCGTCTCAGTTCCTCTCAGTACACATCTCTCGATCCGTCTCTTCAAGAACCGTCTTAACCCACACGTAGCTTGCACAGATCTGAACCCAACGACGCCTTGCGCGTTTGCATTGGACCTCCAAATCTCCTGAACCGTCCGTTGACAGGTCGTAGGATACAAGCTAGTCCCTAAGCTACCCCCTTGACATTGTCTCTGTACGTACGAAGTTCTGTGATAATCCCCTGAAGCAGGCCCCTTGCGTCTTTGATATAACGCTTGAAGTCTCAAATACTCAATCAGCAAGTAAATAAGGCTTAGCTTGATTTTACATTCTTTCGAGTCGCATAACTTCTTCACTAGATCCCAAACAAAGTAAACAAGATGCCCATGGAAAGCTGACAACGAGCTCTACCCATCTATGTGATGAAAGTGAAGATCCGAAGTTGCGCCAAAAGCTCATAAGCTAGGGCTTAGCTTGTTTTCTCCATCTTTCGAGTCCTGTAACTTATCCACTAGGCGTCCAAACGAAGTAGACAAAGTGCCTATGGAGTGCTAACAAGGAGCTCTATCCACTGACGCGATAAAAGCAAAGATCCGAAGTTGTACCAAAAGCCTGTAAGCTGAGGCCTAGCTTGTTTTCTCCATCTTTCGAGTCTTGTAACTTCTCCATTAGACGTTCAAACGAAGTAAACCAAGTGCTTATGAGAATGACAAAGAGCTCTACCCATCGATGCGATGAAAACGAAGATCCGAAATTGTACCAAAAGCTCATAAGCTAGGGCCTAGCTTGTCTTTCCCATGAGTGTCTTTGGAGCGATAAGCATCGAAGTCTGAATTTCAGGTAGGAGCTGGTCCACGACACGACATCGGTTTTCATCTCTCTATTTAGTGAAGACGAGATCTCTCACACTGACACGGATTTCTTTGACACATGGCATATGGCTCGCCATGCACCTTATCTTGATCCCTCGTCCGTCCTCACATCCGCTATATCTTACATAGTTGACAAGTCCAACACGCTTATCTCTACTCTCTATCTTTTCATCATCCGTCCGTGCTTCGCTTATCTCACATTCGCTTCTCCAATCGCCTACCTATGGCACATACGGGTTGACCACATCTGTCTTTCTCGGCTTGTTCAACTTCGTCACCATCACTCTGTTCTTGGCTTACACTTGTCCATCATTCACAACTTCACTTGCGCTATGTGTCTGTATGGCAAGCAGGCTCGCACAAAGTTCTCACGAGTGGTCACTACTCGTGCCACTGAGATTCTTAAAATTGTCCATTCTGACATCAATGATCACATTTTCCTTGCGTTTTTTCTGACTATGAGTACTTCATGACCATGACCAATAACTACTCCCGCTATACCATTGTTTTTTACTCCACTACAAGAGCGATTGTTTCACAGCCTTCTAAGAGTTTCACACATTCGTCGAGCGTCGGACTGGAAAGAAACTCAAGACTCTATGCTCTGATAACGATGGTGAGTTCCGATCTACCCTCTTTGATGCATATTGCTAGAGCATGGCATCCAACGCCAGTTGATCGTTCTTAACACTCCTCAGCAAAACGGAGTAGTTGAGCGTAAAAACCACACCCTCTTGAACTCTATCTGAGCTATGATGTTTTCAGCAAGATTAGATAAACAGTTTTGAGACGAGGCTCTTAATTGCACCACTTATGTTTCGAATAGTTGTCTCACCAAAGCCATCAATTCTACCACTACTCCCTTTGAGCTCTGGCATGTCCACAAGCCCTCCATTTCACATCTTCGAGTTTTTGACTGCACAGCTTTTGCCAACATTCACAGGACTCACCACTCCAAGCTAGATAGTCACTCTCACTAGTGCATCCTCCTTGACTACAGGAGTCAAGCAAGACATATCGTCTTCAACACAAATCATACCTTTGTTTCTCGTGATGTTATATTTGATGAGTCTTTCCTTACATCTACTTCATCCTCTCTTAATCCCACTCTCACTGCTACCACCGGGGATGCAGTTCAAAATGATGTGCACTTCTTTCATCACCATCCCCCTCCTTCGGAGTCAGCCCCTATCCCTTCAGTGGGAGCTACTCTTCCTTTCTGAGTTCGTTTGTTCCGTCTCTTTTTGTTCCACCTCTCGTCTTCGGTCCTTCTGTTCATCATGGTCCCGGTCATCTTTCAGATAGTAGCATTGGTCTGGATCTCGCTCCTCCTCTCTCCTCGACGAGATCTAGAGGAGGAGGAGTTGACGAGACGCACATCACACACAACTCAATCTATGGTTAGCTCATCTATCAATAATCCATAGTCGCACAATCAATATCTCTTCTCAACTTATTCTAATATGCATTATCTTCCCTTGTCCAAACGGGAGATAGTCTCTTAATTAATGTAAAGAATGAGCACACTACATCTATACCTACATCGTTCTCCACCGTAATCTCCACCACCACTCTCAAGTGAAATTGAGATTGTAGCATCCTCTCCTCTAATCGAGATCCAAGCATCCATCACTCCGACAATCAACATGTTAATCGCGATCCAACATAAGGTTATGATACTATAACCTTGATCCCAAAGACACGCATCAATAAGAAGCGTGCTCTAATGGTGACTTTGAGATCGGTCCTGATGGAGCCCAATTCCTACGGAGAGACTCTCATCTCCAGATGCTGCTCGATGGTCCGAGGTCATCACAGAAGAGCTCAAGTCCCTTGAGAAGAATGATACATGGACACTCATGGGCTTACCATCCAGACGAAGGTCCATAACCAACAAGTGGACCTTCAAGTTGAAGCTGAATTCAGATAGGTCTATCGTCAATACAAGACAAGGTTGGTGATCCGAGGATTCACTCAAGTATACGAGCTCGACTATACGGACACCGTATCCATATGATTGTGTGTAATCAGTGCGAAGGATACTAGCAATCGTAATTCATCTCAACCTTCATGTCCATCAGATGGATGTGAAGATAACATTCCTAAACGGCGCTGAATGAAGAGATCTACATGGCTGTCTCTGACGACGTCACCTCATGAACTTGTATAGCGTGTAGGCTACTGTTGACATTGGTAACATCCACCATTGCTTGAGCATAAAGATTAACTGAAATCGACCAGAAGGATGATGCTCAATCAAATCTTATATATGAGCCAAAAGTTATTCCATTTTGACCTGTAGAATTGCCAACCTGTTGATCCACCGTTGACCCCAGGAGAAAAGTTGTCAACTGATGATTGTTCCACTTCTTCTGAAGAGGTGCATTGTGCTGCTTACCCATACCAGAGTGCAACATGCTCTATCAACTGAGCCGTCGTTTGCACTCGTCTTGATCTAACTTTTAGCATTAGTGTATTATCTCAATACATGACTAACCTATGACTAAAACACATCATTGGCATAAAGCGCACATTTGTTATATCAAGGGAACTTTAGACCAGTATTTAGAACACAAACACTCACCTCAACCAATCTCTCTATTCGGCTACACTGATGCTGACTGAGGAGGTCACATCAAGTCACAACGTTCACTTCTGAAAATTACTTTTTCTACTTTCAAGGAGCATTCAGTTGGTTGTCTAAGAGATAGAAATCTGTTGCACTGTCAATTAATGAAGCTGAGTATATTGCACTCAACACATGTTCCTCAGAAGCAATATGACTTCGCCAAGTCTTAGCTGAGAATGAGACTACCACTTTGTATTGGGATAACCAGAGAGCAATAGCACTCGTAGAAACGTCAAGTTCTATGACAAGACGAAACATATAGATATTCAGTATCACTTCATTAAGGACCATGTCACATCCAAGACATTTGAAGTGAAGTACTGTCCCACTCAGGAGATGGTAGCAGATGTCCTAACGAAATTGAACTACCTCTTACCAAGACTAAGATTCAAAGTATAGTCTATAACAACTAGTTGCTGAGTGAGAGTGTTAGATTAGGCTGTCTAAGTATGAACTTAAGCACAACAACTGTTCAGGATATTTGGGCTGGTGCTCTTTGGCAGACCTAGAGCCTTCTCTTGTATCAAATATAAATACTTGGCCTAAGGACCTCCTATTTTTTTATTATTCAGTAAACAATTAACTTACACATACTTGCTCTCTCGTGCATCGATTCTCTCTCTTTTTCCTATAGTTTGGGGTTTCAGTCAACGTCTTGAATAATTCTTGCATCACGTTCTGCATCTACGCACTGGAAGTACCAGGCCATAGCACAGTAAGTACCGTGTCGAGCACCCTTGCGGCTCCCTCTCTCTCTCTGCAGTTCTCCGCAAATGAATCGGCACGAGGTTCTCCAGAAAACGTTTTCTTCTCGGATGGGCATGGCAATTACAGGAATATTTGGTGGCCCTCGAGTTCCCCGCTGCGACTTTTCCAAGGGTGCAGCTGTGGAGAGGAGATCCCGGCCTCATATAAAAATTTCAGATGCGCGCTCATACTCACCAAAACGTTCCATTCCAGAGTTCCTCACGTGTTGTTTCTTGTCAACTCAATCATTGTCTGTGACAGGTGGTTGCCAAAGGAGAGTTCGAAGCCGACCAACGGGCTGGATATTAAGCTTCTTCCTGCCTTCAACAGTTAGCAAAACAGATCCCGGCCGCGGATTCCTTGCAGCAAATACCTCACACAGTGGAAATCAGACGCAGATAAATCAACGGCTTTAACGACTTCCTTTCTTACATAGAACATCGTCGCCGGGCCACTGCTCGAGAAGTCGCTGTGCAAGTTGCATGGAGTTCGAGCTTTAACATATCCGCGAGTCTCGGAGAACTAAAAATGTTCTACTTCCCTCCTGATCAACTGTGTGTCTCCAGCGCTACAGATAAATAAAATCATCCTCCAGCGAGTTCTAGCGTAGCTCCGTCAATCCCTTCCAAGCTAGAAGCTGAACACCCACACTCTGGAGTACTTTGGAGTCTGGGACTCTAAAGTACAAGAAAAACATCGCCTTTTCCTGCGCGTGGGTCACTCGTAGCTGCTGTGGGAGGCGGTTCAGAGCTTTGATACTACAGTAGTGCGCTAGGATGTGCTAGAAGCTAAGCAGCTGTCGAGGTACAGGGATCATGCCAAATGTGCTATCGAACAACGTGTCGAGTTTTGACCAGATCTCATCGCTGCTCGAAATGGAGCGGAGGCATGAGGTAAGAAAGAAGCGAGTTGACCATTTTCTACCGTGGCAGCATTAGAATCCTTCATCACTTGAAGCGAATGGAAGCTTCGCATTTCACCATTCTCGCGCGGCAGGAAGGGGAATCTAGATAAAGTAACGTAGAAATTTTTGGTGAATACGGTAAAGGCGTCACATGTCCGCTGACGGCGTGGGAGAGTCATTATTGACTCTTGCTCGCCTGCCGGAGAGTATGGACCAAGCTTCGCCTTCTAGGCACAGTGAGTCCAGCTGCAGGTCCCATAAGTAAAAACTTCTGATTTGCTAGGGTTGACAGAGTCGTGAAGTTGCTGGAGGGGGCTGACTAAGTAGATTTCTGTGTCTCGATGCCTGCGGTTACTTTCAATTTTGGCATTCTCCCATATGATCATCCAAATGCCGAGGACTTCTCAGAATTTGAGAAAAATCTACTGAACCAAATTAATGATTTCCGAATTGGGCTGGATTTCCGTCTGAAACTTACCGACTGCAAATCTCGGACGTTTCCTGGATAAAACACCACAATTTCCCGACTGTGTTGATTGTGCAGGAACTCTAGACCGAGTTTCACCACGGCGGAGGAGTTTCCGCAGCACTGGCTCAGCCTCATGAATCCTCAGGTAGTCCCACTTGCTATTCTGCGCTGCTCGCTCTCGACAAGAAGTTTTGAGACCCTTGCGTTGTTTGCAGATATTGCGAACCTCAGTTATATCATCGTCGATCCAAAAGAAGTCACTCACGGTTAGCAAATCTACTACAGGTCGAAATTCCGTCTAACATGTAAACTCGGTCCGTCTATACGTATCTTCATGATTGCCTGGAAAGCGCACAGGATGTTGAATTTATTTTCTTGATTGGCATCACGCCGACCTTACGTCTAATGTCTCCATTTGAGATGTCTGGAAGACTGACACGGCAAAGTCAGCGGATTACTGTACGGTATACGTACCAGGAAGCAGACTGTGCTCTGACCTTGTCTAGGAGCCTAGCAGTAAGAGCATTTCCACCCGTATAGCGGTAAAAAACTCGTTATCTTTATTGTACATATTAAGAGCATCTTCACCCGTATAGCGATAAAGACTTCTTTATCTCAAATTTACAGATGAAGGGACCGATTCACTCTGCGTAGATTGACTGAACGCAGAAACCCTTGAACTTTCGGCGATCATGTTTTTCACATGATTTATCGTTACTCATGTCAGCATAATCACTTCGGATATCTTCAGTTGTTGTCATCAGCAACCTTCAACGATTTACAGAACGCTCCGCTACCGACACTTAAAAAACTTCGCGAGTGAAAGATCATTATTTTTAAGATTATATCACTTAATTAGAGATAAGAAGATCTTTATCTCTAATTTACTGTCTTTTAGTAGTAGTCTACGTTGTCTTTGTGTTACCTACTACCCAGTAGTAGAAAACATCCATTTGCAGAGTTAGGAAGTTCTAAGACCAAAGTTGAAAAGCACACGCAGAATTTATTGTCATTTTCTAAAATAAAAATCTTCACTTTTTTATGGACAATGTGAATCACACGAATAGTACATATATCCATCGTAATGCTATGACAAGCGAAGCACCTTGTTGAGAGTAACGTGGAGCTTCAGTTGTTATGATATATTGCTTGAACTCTGATCACAAAACAAACATTTCAAGCCATGGTGAAATGTATGTTATGAATTATAGAAGAAGTGGAATTCATTACCTCAGAGTCTTTTATTGCATGAATCAGATATGCAAATTAGTCCTTCGTATAATCCCATGAAAAGTGAAGCTGAAAGAATTTTAACAATTATACTTTACTGCTCATTTAACACGTTGGACTTAACTAATAACAATAACAGAATAAAATGACAGCAAATTATTGGTTATTGTAGTAGTAAATACTACTACAACGTATATATAATGATTTTGATTGTGAACGTGAACTAGTTGTAACTTGTTGACACCCAGTCTATTAGGTATCAAGAATGAGTAGTTCCAATCTAGACACCACCAAAATTTTACACCAGATCCAGACGTGGCACGTGTATGATGCATATAAAAGGATAGTAGAAAATATTAAATTAGTGGGCCCAACAGGTATAATTAAATTCCCTTGTGCGTGATGCCATCAAGAGGTAGTGGAAATTATAACTTACTTATTAATCATCTCTAGAAAAGTTAACTTGAGAGTGTGAATATATTAATATAGGCATATCTCTTCTATTCAACAGGTATTGGGAGTCGTTCTGTTGACTATAATCTAGTACTATTCTTAGATATTTAATTCATACAATGAAAAATATCAATTACCGTCAACTCATAAATATATGGTTGATTCCTTACCGTTCTTTTCGTTTATGATATAACTTCTGGTACCTGATAAGGAAAGCTTGTTCTGGAATCTTTTTAGCATTCCTAATGTAACAATCAGTATCTAAATTATGGAGTGTCATTGTATCTATATTCTTTCTCACTTCTCAAAGACTCTGTTTGTATTCAGTTTCAAGAGGTTGCGAAGTATATTTTATATATACTAAGTTAGATTGTTGGCCAAGAAACACGTGTTTGTACTGCAGATGGCGCGGTAAACCCGAGTCCTGTCTAAAGGGAACAGGCATAAGGGGAGGTAAATCGCACAAATATACTGCGATGCAGAATGGTGCGAACCGGTAGAGGAGATGCAACCTACCATTCAAGGCCAACAGCCAATGAAGGGCGAATTAAAGAAGGTTTCAAGGTGCTATCAGATAATAAGCCCTCGTGCTTCGCTTACTTAAGGACAGGCCTACTGTGCTCGTGGGGTAGGGTTGAAATGGTCACTTCAGTTCACTCAATCAAAGTCAACGTAGTGAGAGGCTACAGACAGACATTATAATCTAATATGTGGCAAATTAACATCTCGTCATGCAGACCTATACTTCGATCCCATCACAACCCACATTATAATCTCGTCGGAGAGAGGTGTCAAACACTAGATCTTTACTTTCTCTCGTGAATATTCTTCAGAGTGGTACAGAAAGCGAAGAAGATAGCACAGCCCGTTTAGGGCAAAAGGATTCCGAAATGTTCACCTTCCTCTTTTTTCTATCTTCCATTTAGAAGGAAAAGTAAACGAAGGAGAAGGTTCTCTTCATCCGTTCGACTTGGAGGAAAGAAAAAATGTATTAAAGAGAGAAACTACCAGATATCTGGAGTCTCGAGGTTGAGATAGTTTCTTCTGGAATGTCTAAATGCGGTTTAATTTGGAAATGCCATGTTGGTGCCGTGTAGGCTAGGCCTTACTACTTCCAGGAAATCATGGCGTTCAGACACATCTAAATCCTGATCAAAATTCATCTCAGCCATTCATTGGCTTGCAGTCGTTGGACTTTGAGAGCCTTTGCTGGACAAAATTGTTTAATGAAACAAATAGGGAGCAGGAGCTCCCCCTCTCGATACCGCAGCTTGAGCTAGCTGGCAGAATACAGACCCCACTCGAGCTCCAATAGGTTTAGCTGCAAAGCAGGTTTTGGGTACAACTCATTGTCAAAGATAGTAGTGCTACACAAGTTTGTGTACATGATCCTCTCTACCTTTTGAACTCAATACGTCCAAGTTCCAGACGAAACATTCAACGATAGAGTTTCATTACGAATATAAAACAGAACGGGCATTCCAAGAAATATTCCAAGCCCTGCAGCTTCATAACCTGCCTAAAGAAGTTGTCCTTTGCTGACGCTCTATCACTAGTATACAAGACGGTTTGCGTCCAGCAGTTAGTAGGAGTATATAAAACCTCAAAGCTTCTTCTAGGCCGCACATTCCACCTAACAACAGGACTCTCAGTCAGCTTTTGAATTCGGCCCAAACGGTGCTTAGAGCTGAGGGTAAGGTAGCACTGCTGTTTGCAAAATGCATGATCTATCGTGCCTTGGCACAGCGACACCCTTAGGCCCTATTCTGAGTGTGTTATGTGTACTGATCTAGCGAGCTTTTGAACCTTCCATTATGGCTCTGCTCAATGAGTATACTAGTAATCCTGGCCTAGGTCATCAACAGAGCGACCCCAATAGCATAGTATAATGGCACTAGCTACAGCTATGGACCTACGTATATATCAGAGACTCGAGCTCTCTGTCTCTGCACTCTGCCTCTCTGTCTGATGGTACCCAAATTAAACCGGGTCCCATTTCTTAAGCTTGTCTTGCATCGAGTCGATCCAGGAAGATACCTGAAGTGGGGTTGTTAATACAGAAAGTAGATTCACGAGCATGAAGGTCAAGACGACAGCTCGAACATGGGTTGTCCCGTCCATTCCAACAGAAGAGCACTGGCTGAGTTTGAGCAATTTAGATAGAGTGGTGAATCCGACTTTTGTGAGTCTCGTTTGCTTTTACGAGGGTGTATTAAACCGTACAGGCTATGCGGAAGTCGTCACCACACTCAAAGAGTCTCTCAAAGATGTGCTGGTTGAGTTCTACCCTCTAGCAGGACGACTGGCATTGCGTAAGGATGGGCTTGTGGACCTGCACTGCAACGATGCTGGAGTCATGTTTCTGGAAGCGGTGGTCGACAAAGAGCTCCGAGAGGCAGCAGGAGGAGGATCCGGAGGGGGATATGGTCAGCCCTTTCCAACCTTATCAGGGCTCGACGCAGCCAGACTGGGACCTGGCCCAGTTTATCTCCCCGACCAGCTCATGTCCATTCCCGTTCTGATTATTCAGCTCACTCAATTTACCTGTAAAAGTATTGCACTCGCCGTGGACTGGCACCACAGCGTAGCAGATGGGTTTTCGGGCTGTCATTTCGTAAGGTCATGGTCGGAAGTAGCTCGGGGGGAACCAATGCTTGCCAGGCCTGTACACCGTCGAGACCTTCTCAAACCTAGAGAGCCACTTGACCCTTCCCTCATACAGGAGGGATATAGTACTAGAAGACTCAAGGTAGATGACTTACACCAAGTTGCCCGACTCTGGAAAGAACCTGCAGTTTCGAAGGTGTTCCACATCGGACAAGAAGGGGTCCAGAAGCTGAGGGGCATCATCACGGTCGAGGATGAGACTACAGACCAGTTTACTACGGTGGAGGTGGTCTCAGCGTATTTATGGAAGGCAATGGTGAGAGCTCGTGGGGGTGCACACGATCATCGTGATGATTGTGAAGCCAGGAGTGCTGCTGCTGCTGGGTGTGATACCACCCCAAAACGAACGCGTTTCTTCATGTTCGTCGATGGAAGGAAACGGCTGAATCTCCCCCCTGGCTACTTCGGAAACGTCGTCTGTAGTGCATGCGCTGTAAGCGACGAGACAGAGATCAGAACTCGATCTCTGTCACACATCGCCATGATCATCCGGAAGGCAACTCGCAGCATATCTGAGGATTACTTCCGATCGCTCATCGATTGGGTGGAAGTCAAGGGACTCACTTCTTCCAAGTCCGAACATGTCAACTCTGTCGGCCATGACGTCGCCGGTACTTTCTGGATTCACTTCCCTCTTTACGAGATAGACTTCGGATGGGGGACTCCGACTTTTGCCACGAGAAATGCACCCCCTCGCGCGTTGATCGACGGCGTAGGCATGATGCCGAGTCCGCTTGGCCCAGGGAACATGGCGGCGGTTCTCAATCTACACTCTGACCGGATGAAAAACCTCGAGGCCGATCCCTTGTTCGCTTCATTGTTCTCGCCCGCTCCTGGAGGTGTAAAAATGGTCGGAGGGAAGAATTCTAACTTCGGGAAGATCACGGAAGGAATTACCAGCTCGCCAGCTCTGGCACGCAGAGCTTGATCATGATCAGATAATTTCAGCGAGCGGTCGGAAATATATGATCATCATGAGAAATTCAATGTGTGTTGTATAGCTAGCTAGCAGCTAGCACAAGTCGTACGTAAGATTCAGAGTCCGATCATGAGAACGATTCGGAGTCAATAGTGATACTCGATCGACCGCTTCTACAAGGGGCGGTTGACGATGCCCAATTATTTAAGTAACACATCGTTTGATGGTCTTTTCTGGTTAGCGGATTCAGCGGTCTTCCTGAAGGTTATACTTTGTGTCATAAATATACTCTACTACTGCGACCCCGAAGTTTTCCTGTTCGCTGGCGGGTCGTGTGCTATTCAGAAAGCTGTGCGAGAATCAAATTGTGACTGCCTGCACAGTTCTCCATGACGTTATTTTCAAGTATCGAATTCACGCTTATTCATTGACTCACGGAGATCGATGCCGTTGTGTACGTCAAGCTCTTCAGTAATATTGGTATGACATATTCCCATGTGCAAATTTGCTGCCTCTGTTGATGAGCAGCTAGAAAGTGCTGACGAATCTCACTCTTCGGCTCCCCTTCCAATTTTCTCAAGTCTGAAATCTCATTTGATCTGGGGCCGCGTAGAAACTGGCCAAACCTCTGGAAAGAGATCCTTCTCATGCTAAGCTAGCTAAGGAGGGAAGATGTTCTGCTTGCAAGCTCTGTCTGCATGCACGTACGGTACGTAGACCTGTGATGCTATAGCTAATTACAGTATCAAAAATCTAAAACCAGTCATAGACGAGGGAAAAGTAATTAGTAGTCTTAACCATGCACCCATGCATGTAAAAATATTATATTAAACGTTAACCACAAGTACTGGTATAAGGGTCCCATGGCCACTCAGAGTTTTTTATTTCTCGAGTTACAATTATTTAGCGCAGGAAAACTGTTACCGGGAACAGTTTAAAAAACTGAGAACAGCAATCCAAGTCTCTCTGCATATGAGAACTTTATCTCCCTAACAGAACATTAAGAGCATGTTAAGAGCCTGTTAATTAGAACTGATAATAGATCAGCCGGTTAGAACTAATCAGAAAGAGTACTTAAACAAAATATATTGAGATGAAATATACACATTTTACTTAGACTTCAGATCTGGTAAAGACAAAGAGTGACTCAAGACTCATACTAATTTACAAATGAGGTGGGTTAATATATTACTGATACATAATTGCTTTCATCTCAAAATGATTTAACTAACTGCTGTTTTTTGTCTTCTTGTCTTCCTGTAGAGTTTAGATGTGACCTCTAATGATATTTAACAAAAGTTAGACAATCCTTTTAATGGCAATAGGGATTTTGATCGTATTATTCTCATTCAGTCATGAATCAGCAAAGTAAAGATTCAACTGAAAGCTATTCGCTAGCTTTACATTTTGTCATTTGTTTTAAGTCAGTCTAGTTATTATGATTGAGGTATATAGAGTTAAAAGTTGAATAGTTTCTTGCACAAAAGCAGAATTCATATTCCCCGTGAACTAAAGTAAAAAGAGAGAAAAATATATATGCATTTTCTTCCTTTTATATATAGTACCGGTATTTGCGGTTTAAAAGATACCGAACATCAAGAAGGCAACTGTTGCTTGCATGTCCCCCGTCGCAGAAAGAGATTCAGTGTCCTCTCTAGATCTCATCCAGTCGATCGCTTGAAACTCTTGCATGGATCTGCGAACCCGTATCAGAGATCCGAACGTGATACCGACGTTGACTTCTCGGCAGCTCAATAGGAAAAGTATCTTCTCAAAACAGTATGGGATAAGACTGGGACTGATGTCCAAGCTAAGTTGTGTCTATCATCTCCGGTGTGTGTTTGTGTGTACGCACTCTTCCTGGGGGCCGTCTAGGCTCTCAGGGCCGCCAAATCTAACATCCAGACAGAATGGAAAACCAACGCGGACATGGCATATTGATTCTGAACGTGAGGTTGCGGACCAGAGCTAGCGCCATGCAGGTGCTCCGGCCTCGAGGCACAGCTGGTTCGCAGGAATCGTAGCGAAGGAAGAACTCTCTCAATCATTGTTGACATCATTTTCATGTCAGCTAGTTGGACGACAACGTCCTTTTCCTGAGCCGTTCATCACGTGCATGGACTACAATCCGTCGCATTTGCTCGGTCTCTCCAGTACATGTCGGGCAGGTTGCATCTGCAAGTTCTTCAGAAGAGTCTGAGAAACCAAGCTCCGGTTGGATCGCCTGATTCAGTGGAAAGAATGCCAATCCATAACTTTGTCAACCCTATCAGGTAGCTCGCATTGCAGATCTCAATACTGTCCTTTATTGACGTTTCTGCTTCCTTTCTACTTGCAGTACTTCGAACTTCGTCAAGTGTCCCCTAGGCATGGTCGGCGTAAGACTCAGTCTCTCTGATCATGAGAGACTTGAGCTTCCACTTGAAGCTAAGCTTGGGACTTGAGTAGATTAAATTAGTGTATATATGTCAATGGAAGCACACTGTCAGCATGAAAACTTGTAGATCTGTACGTTGGAGAACAGTATTTACAACACGTAGCCCACTTCTGAGACTTTGTGAGTGAGGACGCAACGACGTTTATGAATTCCCTATGAAGGGATTTCGAGGGACGGGGAAGCGTTGGGGTTTCAAAACCTGGTGTCAGGTGAGAGTGAGATCGAACTTTTCACGACGTGATCATACGATCCTGAAGAGTACAGATGTTACAATACCAGAACTAGATGTCTTAGCTTAGCCTAGCTTAGTTTCAGATTTCTCCAAAGAAAACGAAGCAAGAAACACGACAAGAATTATGCACTTTGGGTGATACGTATGACCGCATATATATGACACCATCGGTATCTGCTACCAACCGTTCGTCTCACCTCCGAATCCTTACATAATTAGCTAGCGTGGCATTATTTGTTGACTGTGAACGACTCTACCACTTTCCGAAGTTCGCCTGAAGCTAGCATAAGGCATGCAGCAGCAGCTTCCGTGGATCTATCACCCAGATAAGCCTGGGCCGACGGAATCCCGAGAACCGCTGAAAGAATGTTTACTGATGGGGCTCACAAATGACTCTGATGCTCACGTAGTCAGAGAGGTCACAGCCTTGTCCCAGCTGCAGCGCCGGGACCGGTATTGACATGACGGGTTTGTTTTGTAGAGTTAGTTCATGATCACGAGCTGATTCCATGCCGGTAAAGAAAATCATCTTTTAAGTGACCTTGCCAAGAACTCGTCATCCCAGTTTGCCGGCATGAGATATAACCCATCAACGGTTCAAGGAAGAAATTCTGGATTTGCCCTAAGGCTTGGTGCTTATTCACCTCCATCTTTCGATGGAGGAGGTAAATATTCACTGGTTTAATTTAGTACCTAACCTTTCCTGCAAGAAGGGTTAGGTAATAAATTAAATTCATTCTTAATTCGTGTATAAACAGTTTCAGGTTCCGGACGTGTACTTTTAGCAGCACGTCTGTGTACTCATGCCTTATGGTTTATATACTTGTCTTCTAGTGTTTTCAGGAATGGACTAACAATTAACATTTTAGAAGCCCTTTAAGAGTCAAAACTAGTAGTATCTAGTTCGACCATCACTGAGAAATTTATGGATATTAAATATTTTGAGGACACAAGGTATATATATATATATAAACAGATTATACTTTTATATAGATTATAAGTGTGAAACATAAAGTGACTCTCCTCCGTGACAATTTGGAGGAGGAAAACTAAGAAAAACATCTAAGAAGATCTGTAAATATATTATAGTTCTATTAATGTTAGAGGTGGACATATTACACACAAAGAAAAATACCACGTTGTCTCATCGTGGACCGGCTTTTACTTAAAACTTATATTTTGAGATTTTATATTTTTGCTCCAAAGATGCTCATAGAGTGAAATAATGACTTTCACTGCACGAAGTGGTAGAGCTCGTTGTTAAGTTCCCAAAGGCACTTCATATGTTTCATTTGACGCTTACTGGTGATGTTATGAGACTCAAAAGAGGAGAAAATCAAGCTAAGTTCTAGCTTACTGATGTTGGCCGGGTATTTGCTGTTCCTGTGCTATACTAAAGGTGCAAGGGGGCTGCTTGGCATAATCTGGAAAAAACTTCACATACTGTGACTGACGTAAAGGGATCTTTCGAAAAGAAGACAGTACTTTCGTCTTCTGGAAGATCTTCTTCCGCAATTTCGTAGCACTCAATGTATCCACAGATCACTTCTTCTGCTATCTCTGCTACTTCTGTAGTACACAAGTTATTCATCACAAACTCATCATATCGTTCATCAATGTCTGTAGACGCAGCTGAGTCTTCTGACGTGTACCTCTCAGTCGTAGAGAGAGTTTCACCTTGATGTCCAATCTTCATCCAAGGGAGTGAGACTTTGGTCTTCTCATCTGGCTTGGGTGTAGGATTGGAAAACCTCAAACGATGTCTTCTCCAATCGGTATTTATATCGATTTACACCGATGCTGCAAATTTACATTTGCAGCATACAGCCAAGGTCTTCCTATCAACACATGATATCCAATCTTAGTCACAGGTCGCAAAATGATGTAAGTGAGGTAAAAAGATACTCCTCCGATTACTGTCAAGATATCTTTCAGTTGCTCCAAAGGCCATCTTCTGGTCTGGTTCGTCATTCTGAGGATTCTCGGAGTAGGCTGGAACTCAGTGAAGCCTAGGGCATGCGCAATTTCTTGTCATAATGTTAACTCCGGAGTCGGAATCAATGGATACCTTCTTCAGAAGACAGCCATGGATCTCCATATCAAGTTTTGGGGCTCCCAAGTCCTCATGCTCTGTCCTTAGGATCGAGGTACTCTAGGGAAGTTTCTCTGTCCTCCTCTTTCTCGATCCTCGAAGAACATATTGTATCAGCTTCTTGTAACCAACGTTGTCATCCAAAAGCTGTTGGAAGGTTACATCCGCCTTCTGATTCCACAAATCTCGCAAGAAGTCATAAGAAGATCGCTTCAGAAGAGTGACTGGTGTTTCCAACATGCTTTTGAATCACTGTTATCAGTTTCAGTGGACTTGGACTTCCTGGAAGACTTCTTGGACTTCTTCGAGGTCTTCCCTCTGTCTTTCGTCATATTTCGAGTGATGCTCAAGGTTTCATACTACTCGGCATGCTTCTGTACAACTCCATATCCTAAGACAATCCTCCCAAGTATCAGTCCACGGCTTGCTGGGCACAGTAATCGGATCTTCCTTGGTTCTAAGGGATGTGATCCAAGATGTGTAATCCCGCAGAGTCTCTTTCTTCTTCCGTTCGAGCCTCTGAAGTTCTATGAGGATCATCCGGTGTCGGAGTGTGATCCGTCTACCTAGGAAAGCGCCGGGCTTCTGGCTGTGGTTGTTCACTCAAGAGGTTGGCTTTCAGGTTACAACAGAGTTATAAACACTCACACAGATGTGTAAGATCTAGTAATATACTCAGAAAGCGAAATTCAGGTCTAGCTGGCAGTAATAGGATCCGGCGGTGAACTTTGACACTCACGGAGAGGAAAACTATGAAGGTTTAGACTTCTAAACTTCCCCTACATGCAAATGAGATACTACTGAACTCACAGACGAAGTTTCAGCCTGAGATCAAATTCTGACACGAAGATATGAACAGAAAAGTTTTGAGCAAGAAAACTACGGCAATTTCTGGTACCTAGATGGCTATTTCGACCTATAACAGAAGATTGGCTCAATCAGTTTCAAATATTCTCACAGTATTTGAAGTCTATAGGATGCTGAACATCCTTGTGAAGTTGAGACTCCTGAATGTACACAGAACTCCAGATCTCCTCCTCTGAAGTCGCTGCTCTAGATTAAGAGCTTTTCAGACCCCCTCAGCTTCAGCGGCCGCCCTGAATTACTCAGTCCCTCAATCGATATGAAACTTTTTGGGAAATCGTAGCCCTGCTGGCAGAGAACACAACCTCGAAGTTTTGAAGCAATTTCCTCAAATCTGATGCAAGTGACACTGAAAACCCTAAATCCAACAAAAGTGATTCAATTCTAGCACAATTCGAACTTCAATTGGTCATAACTTCGTCTTTATTGCTTCAAATTGATCAAAAATTTCACTGAAAGTGCTTGGCATGACGAGCTCTACCCTCCTGTGCTCTCAGATTTCGAAGTCCCCTCACCAAATGCTCGAACTCTCCTTTAAATCTCTGTTTCTAAATTTGGAGTTAAACTAAAGACAACAAGTCGCTACGCATGCAATGGAATTGCAAGGGCTATGCGTTTGCAAGACCTCACAATCCTAGAAGGTGAAATCTGTGAAGGTGAATGTTAAAAATGAAATCCATCTCATCTTAGAGTTGTAGAAAGTGATATATGTGAAAGTATAATTCTAGAGATGTGGATGAATGTTAAAAAAATGATGAAAATTAATATAGTCTTTGAAGGCCATGATAAGATTATCTTCAGATACTGAAAAAAGTAGTTTATAATTTTATGTGAGTCAAAATAGGCATCTTTCAACATGTCTTCATAAACTGGTAGTAACCTGTCTGCATCTTTTATGCAAATATGTACTTGTGAATCTTCGGATCATTTTGAAGATAGTGATCTTAAGATTATCTTTGGATGTATGATAATGTAGAAGTTGATGAGTGTTTGGACCGATTCAGAGGTAGTGATCTGTTGCAACTGTAGAGAAAAACATTTAGAAATATTGTGGAGGTTAGGAAAGATAATTTCAGACTGTGTCATTACATACATTTGAAAATTTATAGAAGTTAAGAAAAGATACATAAATGACATTGTACTAGTTTTCATTTTGTGTATGATGCAATTATTGTTAGGAAATATGAAGGACTATATGATGTCAGAATTGTTGAAATTAGCTTTAATTTGATGCATATGAATTTGTATTAAATGGTTCGATGAGCGTATGAAGAAAATAAATAGACTAATTTGTTTAGCTACATGAGAATATATTAACATATGATGATAGTTGAAATGAAAAAGTATACAATGGAGAATTTGAGAGATGTTGTGAAGATTATGTACATTGGAATATCAATAATATATAAGATATGCAAGAAATGTATAGAATGATTTGAATGTTGAGGTCGTCTTGAGAACAATGATGAATCGTAACTGCGAAATAAAACATTTGGAATATTATGGATGTTAGAATGAACATGTTTATATTATATTGAACAATTATGAATGCACACATTTAGGAATTTTGTAAAGTCAATAGCTCATGACATGATGATGATTTACAATTTATATAAAAAATGTTTTTTTTCAAGAAATGTAAAAGAGAATACCTTGTTTCGCAAGTGTTGAAATCTCTTGAATCTGAAATATATGATCATGAACATCACTCGTATAGCTCAATTGATGAGTACACGAAGAAAAGAAGATTGGATTTGTTTTTTCACGTAAATGAGAACATATTAACATGTGATGGCTTTTTATAGAGAATAAAAATAGGATCATGATCTGTCCAATAAGCATGTGATGATGAAGAGAGATTTTCGTATTGAGGAACGTTAGTCCATATTTGATCTAGATTTGAACCGTATTTTGTGGTTGGTTTTGTAAAAGTTGGAAAAAAGTTGAATGAATTCATGAAAGATGCGAAAGATGTAGTTTGATGATCATCAATTTTGAGCAGATCGATATTGAAATCTCTTATGATTATCGTGGGATAATCCTTAGGTATGTTTTGAATAATGATAGTAAAATTGATCCAAAACTCATCGACATGCATACGAGGAGATTTGTATACAACTATGATATGAATTGCATGACGAGTTAGAATGTTGAAATCTGCAGAAATTATTTCCATGTTATGAGTTCCAAAAATATTATGCCTCGAGAGTTGCATTGTGTTTCGATATGTTAGTAGCAAACCTCGACTTGTGTGCGTATGTATATATTGAAAGCGTTCGATGTCTCTTGGATTTTGTATAAGTGTCTCACTGAAGCACAAAATATCAGATAATTGTAAATTATGATCTGCTCGAACATCAAGGTGATGTTTTATTAATGATCTTGTATTTAGAAATTGTATGAGCATGTAAGTGAAAGATGAGATATTCATTTGAAGATCATGGATGTGGAATTGCCATGATGATTTAAGTTTCAACCGTTCCATTTCGAGAGTGACTCTGCTGTCTACAACTATATGACGATCCTCGATCGATTGTAATATATGTAAGTGCTTAGGATTTTTCACTCTGGATAATGCAGTGTATGTCAATCCGTGTCGATTTATGTGCTTAGGACTGAAAGCTACTTGATGCATGGTCAATCCTTGCGATCTGTGGATAGTTCGTGCAGATGCTTGTTGAACAGGGAATTGTGTTCTAGTGATCTTATGTTCTCTGGTATATTTATTGATTGGAAATTGTTGTGAAATTCTCATAATGGGCGTCCAAGATGGATTAATGTTAATAGAAAAAAAATTTTTTTGTTTGTTCCTCGTTTGTGTTCCAATCTTTGGATCAAAAAATTGGATCCAAATGATTTGATCATCGTTATATGTTGTTGTGGACATGAAAATCCCATCGCTTCCATTGGTGAGACCATCTCGTGTGTTCTAATTATAACATAATTCTACTAACATGGTAACTTTTAGAGATAAAATACTGTGTAATCCAGCTGTATCTTTTGGATTTATTGATATTTTAAATCTTTTCGATATAACAGAAGAAAAATGATCTTTTGAATGGAATAAATATTCATTCCCATAAGTTATACTAAATACATGTTGATTATGAAGTTTCGTATCTTTGTTAGTGTAAAATAAATGAGGTATATCATTTGGTTTAGAATATATTTTTTGATAAGTTGAATTTAAATAATGTAGATCAGAAGATGTTTGTTGGTTGATGCGAATACGATTCAAAATTTGTATAAAATCTGTATTGTTCTAACGCATAGGTTGAGTCAGTTCATAGTGTTTGAAAAATGAAGACCATATGTTAGTGGCAATATTTTGAGAATAAATATTAGAAGACTGAAAAATCCATGAATCTTGAACAGGTTGTACTTGATAAAAATCACCGCAAACAATTATATCTATGCCACCGAATGGAAGGTTGAAATTTTGAGTTATTTGTTGTAGTCTTTGGTTTATGTAAGAGAACATTCTTGCACCCACCAGAGAGATTTCGTCTATCACTAATAATCTTAATTGACTATAATATTTGATGTATTTATCCAATCGATCTGGACTTAATTTTGACACGTTCATATCGTAAGAGTCTTTAGGGATCGCTAAGGCACTATGAATAGTCATTCCTTGTATGTTATATGCAGCTCGTCCTGTGTATGCTATCTTCAAAACTTTTATTTGTTCGGGATCATTAAACATGGATTTATCATCTTCGTATATCCATGACAATCCTTGTATAATTTTTAATAAGGTGAATGTTTTACCGGTTCCTGCTTCTCCCGTAAGAAATAAATGGATTGGCTCATGTGGAAAGTGTTTTTTTTATACATACAATCATTGAAGATTAGCTTTTGTTGTTTGTTCAATTGACGTAACTCAACACAAAATGATTCTATTGGTATTAGAGGATCTTTGATCGGGAAGGTTTCTTCACGATTCGTAGTCTTAGAAGTACATTTAAGAGTAGTTCGTTGCATTAAGTCGACATTGTCCAGATCCAAATTGCTTGAATCCTGTTCCGGTTCGCTTTGTTCGCTATGATATTCTCTTATTTCTTCAAGTTCTGCCACCTCATCCTCAAATTTCTTCTAATCCTCGTTTACTTCGACCGTATTGTACTTAAAAGTATATAAATTTTGTAACAATAGAATATGTGATTTATGTCTATTATATGTATTTTCCCATGTTTCAGTTGAATCTTTAATGTTGTTCTCGTCGTAAAGAAAAGGGACATATAACAGCACTTGCTCTCTGAAATAGTCTTCCGGTTGTTTATATTGGTCGAAACATATCCATCGAACGATTTTAGATTTTCTCAATCTTCTATTTTGTGAAGTATTAAACTTGGCTACGAATTCTATCAAAGCCATTGAATTTGTTTGCAGATGTTGTGGACGTCGTGCATACTTATCTATGATGGATGGCAATCCTATGTTTGTTGAAGAATCATCTTCAGAAGATAGTTGTTTGGAACTTTTGAGGAGGAACGTTCGATCGGATGGACTACTAGTGTCTATGAATTGAAAAGAACGAGAAGCACGATACAAAGGTAATTTTAAGATTGTATAGATGGCTAATTGAGCCGAAACTTGTCTGGAATTCAAGAATGCATTGCCTAACTTTTTTATCCGTGTGGTTACTTCTTGATTTTCCTCGGTACATTTATTGTTAATTTTCTTCATCTCATTCATTATTGTATTGTCTACTTTTGTTAGATATGAGGTACAATATTGTGCCGCAGCATGTGGATCCAACACGTATTGACAATCTGTGTTGGCTTGCCAAATGGAAGCAGCATTTTTTGGAAAAGAATTAATGTAAATATCTATTGGATGACGTTTGAGATATATAGAAGGTTTTGATAAAGAATATCTTAAAGCTAATAAGTAAGTTTCATATGTAAGTTCTAAATGTTGAAGATACTGATCGAAGTTCATATCCAATCCAATTTTGAAAGAAGAAATGATGTTTGAAATTCTAATAGATTTAAGCTTTATATCTCTCGTCTTTTCATCATCAAGTTCATCGTTAGTTAAAGGATATAATATTGTTGTTTTCGACATGGGATGCCATGGAAATCGAAATCGACAAGAAGATGAAGATCTTTTCTTATAGCAAGTATTTGTGTGATGATGAGTTTGACATTTGATCATCTCTTCGCTCAATAAGTGATGATCAGTAGAAATGTATTCGTCTATGAAAGTTGTTATTGATTCATCAGGATCTATCTTGAAAATAGGAGCATTTTTTATCCACAGTAGCCCGTGATCATGTCGACTGCCTCTGCTTTGAAATTCAGTTACAAAAAAGAAATCGGATACATTTCCTAAAATTAATTGGTTATGTTGAATAAGCTTACGGAAACATTGTGATCTATGTTCGTAATATCGTGCACATGTGACAGGATCTTGTCTAAGAAGTTGTTGTTTTTGTGAAGAACTTAAGGTTTCTTCATCGTCCGGCAATGGTATATGGTTATCCATTTTGTTCAATTTGAATAAGGTGTTCATCAACGGTTTCCAGTTTTTTTCGTTCGCAGTTAAAGTTTTGAAAAATGTAGGTTTTCCTAATTGTCGGATCATCGCGAAAAGATTTCGCTTAACGACTTGGTAATAGTCTGGAGTGAATCGTAATTGGGACAAACAAGGAAAAGCTTGATCTGATATAAGAAGTTGTTGTTTGAAATTGTCATCCTTGACTTGTTTCGCTGTCAAAGGAGAGCCTTGTAGTTTACTTTTCCTTACTCGAATCCAAGAAATGCTTAGAATTTTCTCGATGCAGATTTTGGACATCTTGAAAAAGATGTTTGGTAAATGTCTAGCAAATTTATGAGTTTTGTATAATAATTCCCATGAAGCTAGTTTGTGATATGACATCTTCGAAATGATTTGTTTGTTTCTTCCGTGGCCAAAAAACAAACTAGGAAAATTAGTCTCTTCACAAAATTCATCTTTGAATAAACTCAAAGGGTGATATCCCTCGCTAGGAGCCACAGTAAGTTTATACTTTTCATTGGCGTAAATCATTTCAGGATCTAAAAAGTTTGCAATAAATGTATCAGTGTTTGTGTTTGGTTCGTGATTATTTTCATCAAACTCGTTATTTGTTTCGATGGTTTCTACTTCATCGAATCGGAGTTGTTCTTTGAAATAATTGTCGTTGAAAGTGTGAATCCAATTTTCATTCAGCTCGATATTGTGATGTTTGTATAAGTGTGTATCAATAAGATAATGTAAAGCTCGCATTACTTTGTTAGGTCGAACGTAGCTTGTTTTATAGATTGATTTTAGAGTCAGTTTTCTTTTGATTTCCACTATGATAGAACCTTCTTCATCAGCCATACGTGGTAAATGTGTTTGGACCATGTTTGTATTTGAAGAGATATTGATAACACTACCTCTTAGATGCCATTGTTGGAACCCATTGTAAATATGAATGTTTCCAAACATGACTCGCGGTGAGATCAATCTTTCTTCGACTTCGTTTAAACATTCAAGATATGGTATCGTATTATTATTGTAAACTCTAAATATCTCAAAGAAAAGAGGTATTTTGTTATCGTTTATATACCGCATACACATCAAACAAATCCTTGTATTATCTTTAAGCTGTTCGAAAGTTATGTTAGTTGTTTCAGCATAAGAGCAAATGAAATCGTAATGAATTTGATTGATATATTTTAAATTCTTCAAGAAATCACGTTTATAGCATATGTCACACGAATGATATGGAACGTCGAGTAAAGACTCGGAGTAAGTATCTATGTGTTTTTCTTCTAATGATAGTTTTTTTTGTTTTTTAGAAGTACGGTTAGATGTGTTAATTGAATTAGTCTTATTCATTATTCTGTATTGTTTTATTTTGTCAGAAAGTGTTTTTTCATTCTAAAGAGTTGTATCTCATATTGTTTATGAGATTGTATGAAATTCTTTATGACATCTCTTATCGATAAATACGGATATCTTTGATAGGATAATAAGAGTTCCGAATATAGAATGTTTAATTGGTGAGAGTCAATATCTTGCAAAGGATGGTTTACTTTGGTCTTTTGGAGATTTAGTTTATCTATACCTAGTTTATAAATTTTAGTTTGAATAGTGTTTAAGTCGTTCTTATAAATAGGATTTTTACTTATAAATTTACGTATTAATTGTACTATTGGTACATTTAGATGAATTAATCGTAAATCTTGCAGTTGTTTCACTATATACTCCCATTTCTCAGTAAGAAATTCATCACGAATCAATACGATTGGTTCGTAATGACCGGAACTACCTTCATTATCATCATATAGAAGATTGAAAGTAACATGATACGAGTTGTTGTTTGGAAATTGAATTATATTCTTTCCAGAAATAGAACTGTAGATGTGTATATTTTTTTGTAGTATGGAGGATAAAGCTAAGAGACATAAAGAATCATCCCACGCACCACCTTCTTTTGCCATTTTACCAACTTTGGTTATATATTCATCTACAGATTCGACACGATGTGACACTCTCAATTCATCTTCCATGAAATAAGATAATATTAATGAATCATGTGTATCTCTAGCTCTTGAGTAGATATTATAAAGTTCATTTTGAGTTTGATTTCGTAAAGATGCGGTAGAAGATTTATGATGCAATAAATATTGTATCGAATCAAACATACAATCTCCTGGAGTATATACAAAATCTTCACATTTTTTAAATTCAGACAAATCTTTAGACATCTGAATAGAATAATAGAAGATTATGTTTGTTGTTTGATAAACTTACAAATTGTAATCCATGAAAATTATGCAAAGGTTGTAATCCACTTACTTGACTATGATGACCGTCGTGCTGTTCAACTTGGGTTGTTCGATTATGGTTTGATGATGAAGTTTGAGTTCTCTTTCTTCTCCTCTGGGTAGTTTTCTGAGCAAGAACAATGTGGAGCAGAAGCACATAGATCATGTAATCTTGAATATTTGCTACGTTTCATATGTTGTTTCAAACGTATAAATTAATATATATTTGATTTAATAATGTAATCTGTTTTTTATTGCAATAAGTGTATATATTATGAAGCATGACTGACTTTTGTACTGCAATGCATTTCACGTTCTAAATTAGAATAAATAAATTTTTGAACTTCTTTTTTAAAAGGTGATACTTTTGCACGAATTTCTGCAATAATTAGTTTTGATTCCACGTCTTGATTATTTTGAACTAATAATACACTTTTTAGTGGAATAGTGATTTTGTTAGCAGTTGGAGGTTGAATGTATCTGCAGTGATGTTTTACGGGTCTTGATGACTCCTTCACCTAGGACAACTACTACGCTACTGTGACATCTGTTCATACATGCTCCTTGTTATATGCAAAGGTTGTAATCCACTTACTTGATTATGATGACCGTCGTGCTGTTCAACTTTGGTTGTTCGATTATGATTTGATGACGAAGTTTGAGTTCTCTTTCTTCTCTTCTGGGTAGTTTTTTGAGCAAGAACAATGACGAGCAGAAGCACATAGATCATGTAATCTTGAATATTTGCTACGTTTCATATGTTGTATTAAGTTTAAATTTCATACATTTTCACTGCTTGAAGATGTTTGATGTAATTTGTATAAAATGATGTCACGTTTTAAGAGTAATGAACGTTTCTGAAGTATTTACCTTTGAAATAATCTTGAATTTTCCGTTTAATGCAATTAAATTTTACGTTTCGATCTATTTTTGTTCGCAAAGATGTTTGTGAATCACATCACGTATGAATGGTAGTAAATTTTGTAAATAATTGTCTTTTCAAAAGTGTTCCAAAAGCGTTTCAAAGCGTTTCATAGCATTTCATAGCATTTTTTGTTTTTGTTTCAAAGCGTTTCAAAGCGTTTCAAAGCGTTTCATATCGTTTCGTATCGTATCGTATCGTTTCAAAGCGTTTTTTGTTTTTGTTTCTCCCAGTTTATACGTTTCTCCGTGGACGTTCTTGTTTCAAAGCGCTTTTTGTTTTTTGTTTCTCCAAGTTTATACGTTTCTCCGTGGACGTTCTTGTTTCAAAGCGCTTTTTGTTTTTTGTTTCTCCAAGTTTATACGTTTCTCCGTGGACGTTCTTGTTTCAAAGCGCTTTTTGTTTTTTGTTTCTCCAAGTTTATACGTTTCTCCGTGGACTTTCTTGTTTCAAAGCGCTTTTTGTTTTTTGTTTCTCCCAGTTTATATGTTTCTCCGTGGACTTTATTGTTTCATGCGTTTCGTACGTTCATAGAGTTGCACTTGGAAAAGAGTTTCAAGTTCTACATATATCATCGTAGGTCAGACTCCGTTTGATCATGTGATATATACCTGAAAAACAACATCAAAGAAAGCGTTGTTGGAAAACTTCAAGCAATGTTGAATTTACCTTGGAATATTTACAACTGGTATTGATTTACTTGAATGCTTAAACAAAAATGCTATAAAATAAAAGTCAGAAATAAAATTTATTATAAATTAGATATATGAAATTAACTACAATGATAAAATTATAATTATGTAAAATATCATATATATAGTGACAATAAATGTAGAAGACAAAACAGATCTTGAAGTGTTCAATGTTACGTATGTTTGTGTAACTAGATCATTTAGATATAAAAAAAGTTCTTAGAACTTTACAGATGTTGAAAGATTAAACGGTTGGAATTGTGGAGGTTTTCGACGATTCTCCCTCAGTAGATGTAGTCTCCTTGATCTGTTAAAAAGAAAAGTTAGACGTTCAATGATGTCATTATATTAGTGGTTTTGTAATATTCGATAGCGATTCTTATATTGATGCAATTAATTTGAGATGACATGAGTCAGTGTTTTAAAGAAATTATCAAAAATCACCATGATACTTCTACAATTGAAAATGAAATAAAGTATAAATTGTATACCCGATCAAATCCACAAAAATCACCGTTTGAATTAAAAGAGAAAATTCATGTTGTTGCGATCTCTTCAATTTGATCCAATAGCATATCTCGATGGTTGCCGCTGTCATAATTTGAGACAACTTCTGTTTTCACTAGGCCCGTCAGATCTTGGAACCAATTTCCTTTTGCATGGACCATGTATTGTTTACCATTGGAAAGATCTTCCACATACCCTTCAATCCATGGCACAGGTCATAATTGACAATCCAGATTACAACTTTTGCAAAAGCCTCGAAGATGATTCAAATCTTCAATTTGTAAGTGCGTCAAATTGCATGTGACGCATGTGTATTTGTAGGGTCTGTCATCATAATTACGTGGTTTGAAAGTACCATGTACCTAAACACATGGAAAGAAGTTATAAACATAACATATATCTGCAAATAGGAAAATTGATTCTGATTATTCACATAAAAAATTAATTATATACCTTGATGTTTTTATTTTTACTTGTGATGTGAGTGTTCCGCGCTCTTTTCAAAACGTCAATTCTCGATTGGATCGAAGGAGTTGCTCATATAGTCGATGCGTGTGTATGCAGCTTTGGAAGATCATTTTCTTCTCTTGTGGACAAAATCTGTCTTGATATTGATTTCAAGTGCAACAATACAGCATGTCCAGAGTGAAAACGAGTCTCAATATTTTTTATACTCTGTTGCGAAATCATAATGGATGATCAACTGCAACATGAAAAAAAATTGTGTTAGTCTAGAAGTTTCATGAATAGCAAAAATTTGAAATCAGTTGCGAAATAAATTTATAAACGTAAGTTATTTAATGTACATAATTACTTACCGTCATCTTGTCTTCTTCAGATTCACCATCCGCAATTGTGATCTCAAATTTTTGATATTCGTTTTCACCGTGTACAGCAATTACGGCAACAGATATGTCTACTGTCGTGAATCGAACAGTAAGATGACGCATGCACATTCGGAGAGGCATGAAGTGTCGGAATTTGAAAATTGGAGTAGAACTCCAAGGTGTGATGGTCTGAATTGTTGTTTGCCCATCGATCAAGAGGATGAATTTGACATCCCCTCTGTGACTGAGAGTTTTTACTGGTCTCTCTACCTGCACGGCCCTACGACCAAAGTATTGTATCCTACAATACGTATTTCTATTCACTTTATCTAACCAATTTATAGCGTTGTTGCCTTGGGCAGTACATGTAATCGTCTTTTCCATACGACGATCAACCATATCGAAAAGAAGAAATGAGCTTTTTGTTATAAATCTATTAATATTACCATATTTGTTTAATATAATTCCTTCAAATATATCATTTCTTTTCGCATATTCTATATTATCTATAAATATAGATAAGTTTTTATCTACTGTTGGAGTTTCAGATGGAATAATTGTGTCTTGTTCTTTTTTTTTCCTTTTTGGAGACTTTATAGGAGATTCAGGAGCAGAACTTGGCTGCTTCAGTATTTGTACTATGGGTTCATTCCCTTCTGTATCATCAGTGGAAATCTTTTTCATTTTTCCTTTTTTGGACGTTGTGGAATCCATTGTATATATGATGAACCTGAAAAACGCACATAATATCATTTTCTATCCAAGATAGATATAATATATACAATCATGACAACAGAGAAAAAGCTATTTTAATTGGATGTCTTAGGTCTTACCTTCGTGATTAAAAGCAGTACTTATGATCTCGTAAACTTATTTCTGAGATAAAAATGTCGTTATGAAAGAAGGTCTTGCTTTGGATCGATACTATCACTTTGCTGCAGGTAGGTCTTGCTTTGGATCAATACTATCACTTTGTTTCACCTGCAGAACGTAATCACATCATATTGATAAGAATATAAAAGAAGTTATAGCAAAGTGGTAGGACTGTGAGACTAAAACAACTTATCTTCAAATGACCTTTATAGTCAGCTTAACTCTCGCAACTGTCACATAAAATAGATTTCGTGACTATGATTCCATACAAAATTAAAATCTATTAAATGAAAAATGAAGTTACAACTATTCATCAATTCTACAAATTACAATGTAGTCAAACAAAGGAAGGAAAGAATAAAGGGGTTCAACAAGACAGAAGAATTATTGGACTGTAAGGTTTAGAGGACAGGGTTGAATTCATGTCTCCTTCTTAACGCAAGTTAAACAATCCTATCGCCTGATCATGTTGAGTTAGAGTGAAATAGTCTGAAATAGTTCAAGTTACGTAGCAGCAGACGAAGCAAGGCCACAAGCTGCCTTTACGTGATCTGCACTCGCATCATCTTCGTCGTTATTCATCACTCTCGATCCACATACTTGGCTCAAGATCAATGACTACCAATACATAAGTTCACAAGACCAGCAGCAGCTAACGAGCCCAGCTCCAGCTCAGTCACGAAGAGGAAAACTAAATTGACAAACTATATTTGTAAACTATATTTATAAAAATTATTTATAACATTATAAAATTTTTTAATAATCTTATTAAACATTACCAAAGAGTGGAATAATTAATATTCTAAACATAAAATAATTCAGAGAATGTTCATAAAGTAAGAAAAGGAACGGTTACACAAAGTCCTGATACAGTAAAATATTATTAATAATGAGAGTAGAAAGTAGTACTCTATTTTCTGCATCTCGAAATTTTAACGTGAATTTGAATTTGAGCTTTCATTAGCACCGCAATGAAGACTTAATTTTTGTCTGGAAAGAAACTCTTTACTGATGAGTACTGCAAACTACAGCTTGGGATCTGAAAACCGACGAGCATGGGAGCCTCCACCGAAGAGGATAGAGCTGCTATCTCATCAACTCGACACTTAATCATCTAAGGACTGAACATCAGACAAAGCGAGGTATCTACTATAATGTAGTATCCTACTCTTTGTCAATGCATACTGGTATCAACAATATGATGACCTTTAACCTAGCTAATACATGAAGTCGAGGTATTTACGGCAAGATTGAACCTAAAAGTTCCATCTGCTGAAGGAGGTTCACCCGATCTCACAATGCGTTATAGATTAGGGTTGCATGGAAACTATTTCAGGTGAAGAGTTGTACTTATCTAGGAATATTGACTAGAGAAGAACTACAGGAGAAACATATGTTGCGGCTTATCACAAGCAAAATAGTCGACAAATGAACTCACAGGTTCAACGCTTACAGATCATCGTTTCTCGAACTAGAAGAAACATCAATGGTCAAAAAAAATATTTCACATAATCCTGAAGGTCTTACATAACGGGGCTCCGGACCTGAAGGACCGTGGACTGAAGATCCTTCAGAATAGAGGAGTTTTTCGCAATCTCTAACCTCACTTCATCTACCTCGAGCTTAGTTGACTGCAGTAAATCTCTAGCTTCCTTGATCTTCCGTTCATAGATAGCAACCATACTTTTTAGTTCTACAATTATCCCTATAGAGTGGATGACATCATTCTGTTGCAGTTGTGCAGTGCTCTCGTATCCCTTGACCTTCTCTTCGGCAGTTTTCAGCCTCTCTACAAGCTCGATACATTTAGACTCTACATTGCGCAAGCTTTCTTCCAGCTGAGCCACTTTGTCTGCACTTCCCTTCATTTTAGTCTCACTTTCACTAACTTCATTTTGCAAAGATTGGACGGCATCTTTGTAGACCTTGAGATCTTCCTCACAAATGGCAGCCATATCCTCACGGTCCCTAACCTCGCCTCTTATCGTCTGCACCTTCCAATTACTAAAATTGCAGTGGTGAACATCAAACAAACAACTCTGATTCTTATATCACGAAGGTAAGAAATCAAATGTTTCTTACCTTCGTGAAGAACAGCTGAATATTGAGAGAAAAAATATATCATTTTCTATCCAAGATAGATATAATATAATCATGACAATAGACAAAAAGCTATTTCAATTGGATGTCTTAGGTCTTACCTTCGTGAGTAAAAGCAGTAGTTATGATCTCCTAAACTTATTTCAGAGATAAAACGTCGTTATGAAAGAAGGTCTTGCTTTGGATCGATACTATCACTTTGCTGCAGTAGGTCTTGCTTTGGATCAATACTATCACTTTGCTTCACCTGCAGAACATAATCACATCATATTGATAAGAATATAAAACAAGTTATAACAAAGTGGTAGAACTGCGAGACTAAGGGAATTTAGACAATCAGCTTAACTCTCGCAACTCTCACAGAAAATAGATTTCATGAATATGATTCTATACGAAACTAAAATCTATTAAATGAAAAATGAACTTACATCTATTCATCAATTTCACAAATTACAATGTAGTCAAACATAGGAAGGAAAGAAGACATGGGTTCAGCAAGAGAGAAGAATTACTGGACTGTAGGGTTTAAGGGACAACTGAGGTTAATCAGATCATATCTTAGTGGTCGAATCAATCCTACAGATAACATTGTTATAACTGCAACTTCTTCCTCACCGGAGTCCATTGAGTGTTATTATATATATGAGTATTATTGAATTAAATCCTGATCAAATCAATTTCTTACTAGAACTGTCTTAGACGATGTTTGCGATGGAAGAAAATTTCCGGCTTTTCTGGTGGAAAGGGCTTTGAAACTATGTTGAGTTTGAGAGCTCTTATATTTGGCACTATGAGTCGAGGGAGTAGAACCGGGTTGGCACCATGCATGAACAAATATCATAGTGATGCTATCAACGGGGAACTTCGTGACCTGACCCCGTATTCCAGGACACAATCTGAAGCTCCAAGCCATGTGGAATTTCACTCCCATGGCGGTAAACTACACCAAAGACCCCACTATAAACCCCTGCTAAATGGGCACTAAAGTATCAAGAGAAAATCTCAGCCTGACTGGACAGTAGTGTTTAAGATGAAAGTGAGCACTCCCAACACCAAGAAAGCTAACATAGGACTCAAATGAAGTGCGTTGATCCGAAGAGTCCAAACAATGCTGTGAAAAAGCAAGATTATTATCTTCAACTCTAGAGGGTGAAATTGAGTGAGGTTTGTAAAGCTATACCTGTTGCTGTTTTCACGGTTCTTGTGAAGTGGTGGACCAGTGAACTTGGCAGAAAGATGGCTTCATTTGCGTGGATGAACGCAAATGAAACTATCTGCAACAGCATAAAGTAAAGTGTTTTCAAGCAACGAGAACCAAGCAAAAGTTCTAAGTAATAGTGTTTGTAGTACGGTGTGTTTGCATACATTAGTGAAGGTAAAAGCAACGACGGATAAGAAAAGAAGCAGAGTGCTAAAATACACTAATTGAAGTGCCGTTATCTGAGAAGAAGGCATAAGATTCGATGAAATTCAGGAGAAAGTACTAGACTTTTACTAGAAAAATATTTTAATATTTTATCTAAGCATTATCGAAAACCAATCCGTTAGTTTTCACTTTTCAGAAAAATCTCTCTTTCCAGAGAGGGATTTTGAATTTAAAAGAAACCTGAGAAGAATAGTCCCATTAGGGCCCTCTTATACCAGGAGGGGAGGTTTAACTGGTTTCATATCACTACTTGATATAAGGAAGATTCATGAAATGGTGTTAACGGTTTTCCATGAGTTCTTTCTCCTTCTCTAAAATTGTTCCTTATTTCATGTCATTACTTGTATTATGACACGTCATTTAATGGATTATTTGGGAAACACCAAGATCATCTCTTGGAGAACCACATCAAAAATATTAGAAAGATTAGAACATGAACAAACAAATACCATTAGAACTAAGACATGTATGATGGAAAAGAGAAAACTCAACCAACGAATCCATAGACAAAGATTAGAACTAAGACATGTAGGATGAATCCGTGTCATATTGGGTAGAGATGCACTTTATTTCCAACCGGTAAGAGATGTTAGATGTCAGACATCATGGGTAGGGTCACCACCTGTGGGGAGTGTGTGAGCATGAATTTGAATTTGAGCCTTCATTAGCACCGCAATGAAGACTTAATTTTTGTCTGGAAAGAAACTCTTTACTGATGAGTACTGCAAACTACAGCTTGGGATCTGAAAACCGACGAGCAGGGGAGCCTCCACCGAAGAGGATAGACAGGTTAAATTCGACTGTCTTTCCCTAGAGTCAGACGGAAATTCAACAGTACTTGTTCGAGTGATTTATCACTAGTTAACTGAGTAGCTATGTACACAGCAAATCGGAAGAAATACATCAGCACACTCTTTAAATTTTAGGTGGTATATTCTGACCTTCTGATAGCGATGTTGTCAGTAAGATCAGTGGTTTGAAAATCACGAGTTCAGACAGTCGATAGTGAACGGATATTTTCCAGGGCACAAAACCAGGCAATCAGATGATCAAGGGAGCACAAGCAGTATGTAGCTGACTCCAAGAACGAGAAAGCAACCAGAGATACTGCTTAGGTAGGTACTTTCAGAGAGAGGGGTAGGGTGGATATTCTCGATGAGGGTCAGCTTTACTGATAGTAAAGGTTGACAGCCTTTAACAAAAAGGACGCGGAACAAAAATCAGATTCTGATATCTCTATGTCCACAGGTAAATGTGTTCGCAGAAATGTGCGTTCGGTAGTCTTTCATTAAAGCAAGGTTACATGCATTTGTTCTGAGGATAGCGATCAGATTCATCAGAAAAGGGAATCTAGACTATTACTGTATTCAGTCGGATGTGGTGAGTCAAGGCCAATGCCGCGTTGAATCTGTTTAGTAGGCTGAATACTACGCTGAATCTGTTTACTTGCATATAAGAATGAGGAGGTACTCGGTCTCCAGCTTGCGGAAATAGACAGCAGACTCAAGGCAGTGAAGATGGAGAGGCTATACTTGGAAGAGCAAAAGCATGTGGAAACATGCATGAAACTCCATTTTGCAGCCGTCGAAGCGGAGAAGGAAGTCGCAGACTTGAGGACAAAGGTAAATGCCTTACAAGATGAGAAAAGATAATTCGAGAAGAGGGAAAGTTTCCTGGAGTTGCAGTTTGCTTATATGAGAAGGAGATGGGAAACCGGTATCATGAGAGCTGAACTACAGAGATCCAGAGAAAAGCTGAGAAAAGCTGCTTGCTGTTAGGATTGCTTCACCCAAGTGGCAAGTAGAAGTGGACGTGAAACGATTCACGTCCGAAAGTCAGTACTATAAATGTATCCATTTAGCCTGCAGAAATTTTCATCGCTTTGTAAGTGGTCATCGCCAGTGTCGCTTATGCTCTGTCGGTGCTATCGTGATTAAGTCCCATCAAAACTATGTTGTAGGTATCAGAAATATCCTCAGGAGAGTCTCTTGCGATGGCGTTTGTCAAATAAAACTCATTATTAAGCATTATACGACTGGCTGGAGCTGGAGAAAGGCCACTTCTTCTTGCTTGAGTTTATGGACTCATTCACGCACTGGACAAGCTATATAGTCAGAACATCAGAGTATGATCATCATCTTGCTGCATCTGAATACTGGACTCTTTACACGAGACATCTACGAACAAAGTTCATAGATTACTGAAAGAACCCAGAAAGGCCTTCAACGGTTAAAGCTAACCTTCAACGCGAATGGCGGCATTGCTGAAAAGCAACAACTCTGAGCAGAAACAGAGTCGTCTTCTTTCTTACGTCATGGTTTTAACTGCCAGAAAATGAGAGGGTAGGTGTAAAGTCATCAACACAGGTAGACTGCATGTTCAGAATCTCAATGAAGAAAATATAACCTTTTCATTTCCGTTCCCAAGGTATCTGCTCTAGATGTGGTAATCTCAGCTTCCATAAATTGTGAGATAGAAGATACAGGCAAAGTGGCACAACCTATGAAACTATAAAGCCAGTTCATGTAAATTGTGTGCATTTCAAGCGAACATGTGCGGACCTTTCGTACAATGTATATATGTATTGATGCACGGGTAAACAATTCTCGGAGAAAACACTGACTCTCATAAAATATATAATGGTACACGGGTAAAGCATTTTGGGGAGAAAACAGTAACTTCCCCCGCACACTAAGGTAACCCCTTTTCGTACAATACAGTCATGATTATAACCACTAGAGGAAGGTCGTCCAGAAGTGCTCTCTCAGTAACTCGTCTACAACTACGAGAAGGAAAACTCAGTTTTTCACCGCTTACGTCAGAACCGAGTGAATGCTGACACGATATGGTCCGTAGACCATATACTGACAAAATCATCTTGCATTGCTCGTAGTCTATGTAATAATCTGGCCCCATATCGCATCGATGGGTACGAGTCCACTACAGCCCCTAACATTCGGTCTAGCCTGAAAGTTTTGCATTGATCACTGCGGCCTGATGCGACCTGCTACTCGAAGTCCTCTTGGCACAAACATGAACATAAGAATCGCAACTATGACACCATACACTCTGATAAGCATAACTCCCAACGCAATCGAAAGAAAGCAAACATTCCCACCAAAGGAAGTAAAATTGACTAATAAACTAGAGAAAGAAAAAGAACCATAGTTAAGAAACGAATAGCAAAACGGAGCACTTTTCAGTCCAAAATATTTTGAAGGCATCTCAGGTTAGACGGAATACACCCTCATCACCAGTACTTAAGAAGTTAAGACTAGAAGACTAGACCGGAGCTACAACAAATACATGGATAACCCCTAGCCTTGAAGATAGGCAATGTAGAATTCTGCTTGAACAGAATTCTGGGATGGAGTAAACAAAGTCTCTACTACGAAATACACTCAGACACGAAGTCTGGAAAATTTACTTCAAGACGGAAAAGGTAAGGAGGAGAGGACATGAAGCCTAAGCACTGTCATAGCGCAGAAAAACCGGTGTCCAAGTTGGTGTAGTAAGGGTCAGGCCACCAAGGCAGACGCTCCGATAAGAAGCGGCAAACAAGGCAGTACATCAGAGCACGAAGACGACAGACGCTTGCAAGTGCTCAGCGTGAATTTCTCTTCTTTCCTTGCTTGATGGTGGTTGCGAATGTGCTGTAAATGATCTTTGGCTGAGTGCGACTGTGCGCAACTCATCGCGGGATGTGCGATAGTTCCACTTGCAACCATCCAAGCATGAGAATAGAGCACAAGCTCGATGCAAGCAGGAAGGAGTAACAACACTCTCAACAGGAACACAACCATCAACCCGCACTTCACGTCACGGGAGACAGTCCAAACCAGCTCAACGGAGCACATCCTAACGTGAATCCCAATACGAAGAACAACAAGAGCTGCACTAGGGGCCTCCTGTACTTCACCGGTTTGTCCATGGAGCCCGATCGGGGCACAATCCTAAAGAACGACAACGGGAAAATCACGCACAACTTGCTCAGGTTGTAGGGAGCATCTAAGCAATAACTCGCACGAGGCAGCGAGCTTCTCATGAACGAAGATCCGAGCACTCCGCCCGGACCCCCACTTCCAGAGGACAGTGACGTCAAGGATGAAAAATGACTACCCTGCTGATGCTGCGTATGAAACAGACACGATGTCGAGTGAGCAACTTCTCCTCCTGCTCTTGCGCCTACGTTCGCTATTACAAATCCACTGCTCATTTTACCTCTATCGCTGCTGTGCTCGTGCTGGAAGTGGCCTGACAACGTCCGTCGTCCTACTTCCATTCTGGCCCAACTGTCTCGTTCAGTAGTCAGTCAGCCAATCCGTTCAACTATCCACACAGCCATCAACAAAATGTTGTTGCTTCCTAACTTCAGATTAAATTTAACGAGTCAGTCGATATAGAGAAATAATAGAAAGGTAATAGAATAGGTCCGGCATAGAAGAGTTTCATACGACCCATTCTATCCACCAAGGCGATTCCAACGAAGGTGGAAAGTGACAGAGTTGCTCCGATAATGATAGCGGAGTACAAACTTGCACTGCTCCCGAACCCAATAGTCTGGAACAGTTGTGGCTCATAAAAAAGCACAGAATTGATTCCGGTCGCAATTTGGAAAAATGGCAGAAAGATCGCCATCACCAACTGTGGACGATTCCTTCTCTGCAGCAAATTTCTAAATGAATGCTTGACCTGATTTGCGACTCTGCTGGCTTGCACCAGATCTTTGAACTCTTCTTCCACATTCTGCACCCCACGAATTCTTTCCAGCATAGCTTTGCCTTCCTCTAAGCGCTGTCGCTCGATCAAACTGTTGGGTGTCTCCGGGAGGAAGAGTCCTCCCAGAGTGAGCACAGAGGCTGGTACTGCGGCAAGTCCCAGCGAAAGTCTCCAGCCCCAAGGATGTAAATGAGCAGTTTCGTAGTTTATCAGATTTGCGGTAAGAATACCTACGGTTGTAGCGAGTTGAAACATCATATTCAGCGCACCTCTAAGATGTGCAGGAGCCAACTCTGGAAGGTACAGAGGAACCACATGAGAAACCACGCACATACGGAAGGAGATGTGAAGGGTTAAAGGACGTTGCTTGATATTGAAATATAAGCTGTAGACGTGGGGAACATGTCGAGCAAAGTGCTAAACTGATACTTTCCAAACAGCAGATGGTCCGGTTCCTCTGGAGTAGCGAGGATTTAAACACTTCCTCCTGGACACACAATGTTCTTTAGTCAAGTGACAATCAACCCACCTGATTGCCAAATCCTACTCCATCCGTAGGACGAAGGACAGATCCGATAATCACGATAATCAACTTTCGCTCCGGATCAAAAGTGTAATTCAGACCTGGAGCAATCTCCAAGGAATCTTCCACGTTCCTTAGCGTTGAAAGACGCTGAAAGCCAACAGATACACGCACACGTGAAATGCGCAATCCTATCGATCCTCACTCAACAAGAAAAGCCCTGTGGCGTGTCTGCGCGGAGGGACCAAATTTTCTTGTTGCTCTAGCCTCCGCCGCGTCATAACCTTTCCATGTTTCTTCACCGAAAGAAACCGCACCTCTGCTCCTGTGCTCGCTTCTGTACTCGCGCCCGTTGCGTCCGTTCCTTAACGGATCTCTCTTTAACGTGACCTCACGATCGTATGCGATCCAATGGTGGAAAAATTATCCTATATTTCAGGATTTTACAAAATTCCAAAAACCGGTAGTAAGCAATGCGCCAACGCATAGCAAAAACAGACCAATGGGAGTTCATAGCTCCACCTGGCTGTCCTTTAGTGCCCTAATCCACGTTGTAACTCAACTTCACTCAAAGGCTACCACGTCAGCCCCCTAAAGTGCCAGCGTAAATCTTAAACTTCACGCGAAGGCATGTAAAATAACACATAACCCTAAAAGATAACTTAAACAATCTACAAAGCATGCATGGGCGACATGTAAGTACAACCCATGAGCTTAAACCCTTATCAGCATGGAAACCCTAAGTTATGTACTTTCACAACATAGATAAGCATGATATCATCTGCACAATCGCAGGAGTGCTTGAACAAGATAGATAACATACTATCAACCTACTAGGACTCAAAATATATAACACAATAGTGTCAACACCGTATGCAAAGGTGTCAAACATATGTATAAAGGACTAGAAGTAATATGAGCTAACTTCTAGAACTACTAAACTCAAGCGTCGGAGTAGAAGTCTAGCATGTAGCCGCCAAGTAGCGCGACACCGGTCATAACCCACTCCTCTGAACCTCTTCAAAAAAGCTGCCTTCAGAGTAGCCCAAGCGGTCATAACTAACTCGTCATCCAACGCTTTACTCATCCATTTCCTTCCCTTCTCTACCATCAAACTAGGAAATACACGGAGCCGTCGGCATCAAAGTCTTCCTTGTTGGATCGAGAGATGGTCTCAAACATCGTGATGAAGTCATCAGCGTCAGCATTCGTTGTACGGATGGTACTTCTGCCGAGTGTGGGAAGCCATGTCGACTACCGGCTGGTGCGACTGCCAACTTCTTCCTCTTTCAGGCCTAGGTGGTAGAGATGGTCTTCTCGAAGGCCCAAGTTTGTCTAAATCACGAATGTCGTCTTCTGAGTCAGAGCTGCTGTCGCTGTAGCCTTCTGAGATGTCTGGAGCGATCTCCTCCAGTCTTCTTTCACTTTGAGAAGCCTCTCTCGTACTTGGGAAGATGTCTTCCGCGTTACCAGTACCAAAATCTACTTTATACACGTGGTGACCTGGTTGGCTTCTGTCTTCTCCAAAGATAATGCTCAAGATGGAAGGTTCTTCCAAATCTACTGATCGGATCTTCCTAAGCTCTCTTCTTTCCTTTGGTGTCTCAGGGATACCCGCTGCTCTCTAGACGCGGTTCGCTGAGGTGAATGTACCCATTCAAGGTCTTTACCCGTGCGTCTTCTGCTTCTTCCTCTAGTCGGAGGCATCCATCAGAGTGCTAAGAAGAGATGTCCCTCTTCTTCTACTACTAGATCTGGGAGACTAGATCGATCTGTTCCAATCTGTTCAGATCTTTCACAGGTTCGGACTGTCTTTTTCTCTTGTTTCATGTTGTACTCACTGCAGTCTTCCAAGATCGAGTCTTCCAAGAAGCTCTTGAAAGCGAAGAAGCGGCTTCTTCCAGTTCCTCCTGATGTATCTCATCAGCTTCTCGCTGCGGTCTCTGTCTTCTAGCAAGATAGAGTTCCACAACACTTCAACTACAATCCAAGTTAGTTCAGAATGAAACTAACTACTGGCACACAGATCCAGAAAGCTTAGAACAATCGTTACTAAGATGAAGTCCTCGGCAGCGGCACCAAAAATGATGCTCACTATATGTAGTGACGCAGGATTGCTCCTTTTGCTCATTTAGTATCCAAGATATCGTTCCCACAGAGGATTTGCACAAGTATCGCTGCTCTAAGTTCTAAGATCTGTTCAAACACACAAACACACGGGTTTTATCTAGAAATCCCGTCTTCTCACAAAAACCACACGGCTTTCAGACCCTTCACGAGGTGCTCTGGACCTAAACAAACAACTACCACCTAAAATATCACACAAATATCTACAGGGAAGCTCGGGAAGACGCGTCCTGCTTCCAAGTCACTTCTTCCAGTCTTCTCAACACAGTCTTCCCGAAGTAATTCTCGGCTTCTCGCACCTCCAGAAGACTGCTCCTGCTTCATAGACGCCAAATTATCAATGTCTATCACACATTGCTCTTCCAATTCCCAACGGGGTTAGATCAATCACAGGGTGTGTGCCCCTGTAGCATTCCTAGGCTTCTGCCTAAGGAAACGGTCTTCTTGCAGCACTACAACGACATTCAACTTCACGGAAGCTCAAAAGAAGTCTCGGAAGCTCACTAGAAGAAGATAGGAAGATGGGAAGATGAGAAAAGATGGGGAAGAAGAGAAAATCCAAACAAGAGAAAACAAGATAAGAATGAGAAATTAAGACTCCGACAGGCTTCTAGTCCAGATCCCAAGACACATTGGTGTTGGGAAGCTCACTCTCTCTACTTCCTGCTCCTACTCCTCGACACACCAGCTTAGCAACAGGACTACAAGAGGATGTCGTTCCCTGCTCTAAACTGTCCACTACCTCCATCTACATCTTTGAACCACTCCTAGCAACAGAAGAATGTAGACCCCTCCTGTGTAATCTCAATCTATTCGTATGTCTCTAACATCGGGTGTAGTGTGTATACACTGTGCAAACTGTGTAACTACCTACACAATGTCTCTCGTGTGTAATGTTTCTAATGTGTCTCGAAAATCTACTCTTCGCTCTAACTTATACATCTGCCTTGAGACGTAGGGGAGAGTTCTCCTCCAATCCTCACTTGTAACCAGGAGGAGATGAGGGACTATCAGAAGACCACCACCTCACATGCAGTCGGCTCCCTGCCTTGGTTTAGAAACTTATTTTCTACTCATGCGCTGCCTACTCTGCCACATGGACAGTCATCCAATTTTATAAGTAAACTGCCACCTCCTAAGATAACAATTTTCGACTCCTACCAAATTTAGATAAGTCAACTTGTCTTCTTAGCTTGCTGTCTACTCTAATTCACGGGGTGCGATCTCCTCCTGATCTACTCCTACCTGAACCCCTAACTCGGCTTCTGATAAGGTGGGAAGCCCTGCGAGTACCTCGGGTGTCACTGAGGTAGCTTCCTCCTCAACATTCGTGGCTGGCTCAACTGGTGTGGCTTCGGAAGACAGAAGCGTCTTCTGGGAAGCTGAGTCGACTTGCGCTTCCTCGCTCTTTTGTGGCACTGGTTCGACACTGGGAGCTGTGGTGACCTCGCAGTGATCCGAGGAAGTCACCTCCTCCACTCAAAACACCTGAGAAGACAACTCTTCTTCCTGTCTTCCAGAAGACACTTTGTCTTCCGGAGCTTCTTCTGTAGTCTTCTCGGCTTCCAATGCTATCACTACCAAGTGGACAGCGAGGTCGAACTCCTCCTTCTCCAAATCTGTCCCAATCGCTGGTCTTGGAGTATGGGAAGATGTAACCGCTGGTGGTGGAATCGAAGGAAGACCATAAAGCGTCTTCAAGCCCTCAATCTACCGATCCATGTAACGAAACATACTCTCCTTGCACTCCACTAGCATCGCTCTGGACTCGTCATCCCACTCCCTAGAGAAGCTTCCACCATCTGTGCTAGCAATCCCTACGCGCGAGCTTCTGCTGCTTCTCGCTGCATCTTCTCTGCTGCAGCCTGTGCTTCTACGGCTTCCCGTAGTGTCTTCCGTGTTGTCTTCTCCTCTACGAGGGTGGTGATCTTACCTCTGACTCGCAGAACCTCCTGGTCACGCTGTTGTAGACGTGCCTGCAACTCTTGGTTGCTCTTCCTTAGCTGTGTTGACTCCTTGGCAAAAGTGGTTGCTTCCGTCTTGTATCTCGCGACAAGCTTCTCCGTGGTGCGGAGGCTAGCTTCCAGCGCTTCTACCTTCTTCTGGACTTCTTCCTGTTGCATCAGGGTGCACAGACCGAATCCAGGTCGCAGTGGCTTCTCTTGGACCATCGTACGCTTCTCCACCAACTCCATAGCTGGTTGAATCTCCGAATAGAAGAAGGCGCTGAATTCTTCCAATCTTCTTCTCGCAGAAGACAAGTTCATCTCCACAATCCGATCGGAGGTGTCTTCCTTGTCTTCCAGAGTCAAGGATACCTCTTCCATCGCTGTGGTCTCCTGCTTCTGCGCACGAGAAGACACTATTCTTCTCTTCTTCCGGGGTGGAAGATCCCTTCCTACGGTAGAAGCGGTTCTCTTCACTGCCTCGCGTCGCAGTAGGAATGTCCATCCAACCTTCGTCTTCTAGAGTCTTCGAAAGACTCTCTGTAGTTGTAGAAGCGGTCTTTTGCACAACTTGGGCACTCAGTGGCTCCTCTGAGAGTCGGACTCCGATCCAGAGTGAATGATCAGAAAGGAGGTGGTCTTCTTATGCACGCTCCTAGGTCCCATCTTCCTCGGTGGTGTCGCGTCTTCCGAACCACTGGAGTCGTCTTCTCTCATCAGAAGCGTCTTCTGATGAGTGTTCGATCCATCTACGGCACTAGAGTGGTAGGGGGAGTCATGATCGCGGCTCGGTCGTCTTCTCCTGAGATCTCCTCCTTTACCTGGCCCATACCTTGCCAACTGATCTTTTGCTAGGTCCCTCTTGGACACGTACATGTAGCAGAGGAACGGAGTAAGATGTACTCCTGTCGGGGTGCCCAAGTTCACCAGTTCTGCCTGCACATATGCGTGGAAGAAAGCGCTCCAGTTGATAAACAGCCCCTCCCAGATGACTTCCAGGAACTCCACGTCTTGGTCTCCAAGATACCTCGTCTTATGTGTTTTCCCTTTGAGAAAGAGATGGAGGAATAGCTTCGCCAGAAGACGCTTCCGCAGCTCTTGGTAAGTTCGACCTTCCATCCGTTCCTTCCCTGCCTGTCCTCCAGGAAGAGACAAGTTGTGCTCCCCGGCATGTGTTACTTTCCCGAGATCATGGGTAGGATCTTCTTCTCTAACTCATACCCTCGGTTCTCTGCTTCTGACCTGTGGAAGGTCCTACGTCACCATTCCGCTGTCCAAGAAGATGGTCTTCCACGAGCTACTCTTGCCTTCGCAGGTACAAGGTTGCGAGGAGGCAATGCTGCCCAAACCTCCTCCAGAAGACCTGGTCTGCGAGGTTCCAATCCCATAAGAAGAAGTCGAGACCCAACTCCTTGATGAAGGGTTTGGCCTCGGCCAACTCTGCTGCCAGTAACACCAACCCTCGAGAATGCATCGACATACTTCAAGCTCTGTTACATAGACCACATGCACTTACTGTGAGTCGAAGACTCAATCCTTCCCAAGTCCTCACAGTCTAGCTTCCACTCTCAGAAGACGAATCTAGTCTTCCAGAAGACAGCTATTCCGTCTTCTAGGATTCTAACAGTGCTTCCTAAGTAGCTCTCGTCTTCCGAGCTATATCTAAACAATCCTAACTAAGCAAGGCATCGCATGGATTCTTAAGAAGACAACCCACCTTGCATTTCATCCTACTTCCTAACAGAAGATACAAGATATGCGAGAAGCAGAGTGTATGAAAAGTTCAGAAGATGTTCATGGGCTCCTGCTGTGACAGTGACCTCCAGGAAGACTCTCGGGACAACTTCCGATTCAATGACGTTCTCGAAAGACTTCTCGCAGCCAGGCTTTCTTTCACTGTTCTCACCTGTCTTCTGCTTCCGACACGTAATCTAACTTCACAACAGACACAAGACATTCATACTTTGTTCTTCCAACTTTTCACCTCTCATACACACTCAGAAGAAGCTTGCTGCATGACAGGAAGACATGACCCTCGACCATTCTCTCCAGATTCTGCCAGCAAGACTTCTCACAACTCTCTTTTATGTTCGAGAAGAAGAAGGAATAGGCTGCTATGGGTCAGACAGAAAAGACCCGTAAAGGACCCTCTTGTCTTCTCGTGCATTCTGTCAGCCTTTCCAATCTTCTAGTCTCTCTCTAGGAAGATGTGGATTTGAGAAGCTCGGAAGATCGGGAGGCATAGACCTGGTTCCCAACTTCTAGCTTCTCGAAACAACAAACAACTCATCAAGTCACTCACGATTCGTACCAAGCCTCTCTCAACACAAAACCAATCCAATCCAATCTCGATACGAATTGAACACAGTCGTCATCCGAAGACGTTCAGATCTTAAAAAACGTCTTTCGAAGATGTTCATATCTTCAGAAGCGTCTTCCGCCAGAGGTTCGGGAGTAGAGGTGCAGTAGGATAGAGAAATTGATAGCTGCGGGATCGAATTGGAGAGTGAGAGATAGGGAAGCTCAATTACAGCTCGGGAAGAAGCGGGAAGATGGCTGTCGAAAATTGGGTAGCGCTTCCGTGTCCAATTTCACAAAGGGAAATTTTGGGATGGGGAAAGCGATCGATGAGCTTCCTGCAAATAAGCGGAGCAGCGCGGTGGACACTAAACCAGAGGCGAGAAAGCAGTGGGAAGAGAAAAGAACATGGGAAGAACCCCAAACAGTCTTCTGGCTGCTTCCCGTAGTACCTTCAGTCTTCTACGCGCTTCCGGCTCCACCTCAGCTCCAATGCGACTTCACAGAACTGCACCTATCATCGATTCTGAGCTACGTCATGCTGCTTCTCCAATCGATCAGTGCTCCACCTTTGATACTTCTTCAATCGTCCTTCAATGTCTGCTTCCAAGAATCTACAAGGGACTCCTTCAGCTCGATGGTGCTTCCTGCTCTCACAGAATCGTCCTCTCGCTCTCTTTCTCTAGCCTCGATTCAATCCTTGCTGTCCACGATTTCACTACTCCTTGCTTCCAGGTCCAGTTCGACACCCTGAATGCAATCTACCTCCTAATGCGTAATTGTCCTTCGCAATTACGCATTAGGAGGTAATGCGTAATTGCGAGAAGCGGTCAGCTGATTTCGTGCTAATGTGCCTTCTCCCGTATCTTCCTTGCGCGATTAGGGGTTCGACCTCCTTGACCTACCTACTACCATGGTGGATACCTGGTAGGTACATCTACCTCCCTCCTAGGTGCGTGGTGGGTACTCATGCAGTCGTGGTTGCTATCTTCTAGAAGACATCTGTCTTTCGTCTTCTGTCTTCTGTCTTCTGTCTTTTGTCTTCCAAAGACCTGGTCGAGAAGACGGCTTCTAGGAAGATGTCTTTCTTCCGTCTTCGAAAGAAGTCGACTTCTTTTACAAAAAGTTCTTAAGACCATCTTTCTTCTAAGCAAGATGTAATCTTAAGCAACAAGGTTATTTCAATTATACAGACATGTTATTAACTTTAAAAGTTTCAAAATTTCGTAAATCTTTTATATTATGGGCACCACAAATTGATTTCGAATTTGATTGCATAAGCTTTGTCTGTGTCTTCTGTGTAGTGAGTTTTCTTGAATTCACACCCAATTGTGCATGGGAAGCCTTCTTCTTGAGTGGTGTTGATTGTTAGAAGTTGTGTAGAGTAGAAGCTTGTCTCATCCAGTGGAGCACTTCGGATCCACATACGGATTGACTATGAGAGAGTGGTCCCTGAAGTCAGAGTAGTTGGAGCAATGACAAAAGAAGAAAGAAGACTTCTTTCTATAATAGAAGACGACATCTTCGATTGGAAGACTGTGTAACTATAAGCCGATTTGTGGTCTTCTTCCCCAAATTACTACAAGCAGGGTTGGCTTGTTAGTCAGGATCTGGACTAGAAGCTTGTCGAAGTCTTAATTTCTCCTTTTTATCTTGTTTCCTCTTGTTTGGATTTTCCTTTCTTCCTCATCTTCTCTCATCTTCCCATCCTTCCTCCTTCTTCTACTTGATTTCCGAGACTTCTATTGAGCTTCCGTGAAGGTGAATGTCGTTGTACTGCTGCAGGAAGACCGCTTCCGTAAGCAGAAGCCTGGGAAGGCTACAAGGGGTATACACCCTGTGATTAATCTAACCCTGTGAGAAATTAGAAGAGCAATGTGTGATAGACATTTGTAATTTGACATCTACGAAGCAGGGATAGTCTTCTGGAGGTGTCAGAGTCGAGTTGAATCCTCAGAAGCCGAGAATTGCTTCGAGAAGATCGTCGTGAGAAGACTGGAAGCTGTGATCTTGAAGCTGAAAGCGTCTTCTCGAGCTTCTCAATGAGTAATTATGTGATATTTTTGGTAGTAGTTGTATATTTAGGTCCAGAGCATCTTCTGAAGGGTCTAGAAGCCGTGTGGTTTAGTGAGAAGGCGAGATTTCTAGACAAATCCCGCGTGTTTGTGAGTTTAGACAAATCTTAGAACTTAGAGCAGCGATACTAGTGTAAATCTTTTGAGGGAACAAAATCTTTTATGCTATAATGGTCTGTAAACCCTTCGCGGTCCTATCGATCAACTACCCTCTCGATCTCTCAACCTCCACGATCGTCATCGATGAATCTGTAACATTTCGGGCTTGTCTCTCACTCAGGGGTCACCTCTGATGGCTTTGATGGAAGCACACCATGAACTTGAAGAGAAAAATGCTAAGTTCACTCATTCATACATCCATAAACTCATCAACTAAAATTCTCCATAAACTCATCAACTAAAATCCTCCATTCTAACGACGTCTCTCAAGTTCTCACATGCTAAAATATCACACACTCTCTATATTACTCAAGTTGTCATTACGACGATGTGAAAACAAGGATGAGGAATTCTTCTCTACTCCTCTATTTATACATTCTAGGTTTTTACTTTGGTACCTCCGGTAACTCAACCGTAACTATTTATACCGAGTTTTATTAAGATATTACTTAAGGTAAAAGTATTAATCACATAGGTTTTTTATCTTTTCACATGGGCTTATTCCTTCAAAGTCAACAACTTCTAGAAGGATTCTGAAATATTCTCAAAGAATCTCGAATTTCCACCCCCCTCTACACTAGGACCCACTAAAAAAGAGACATGTGGAATGTCTTCTTGTTTTTAATGCCCACAAAGTCCACAACTTTAATCCAACCACTAATATCAAGTCAAAAAAAAGATAAGAGATATTTTCCACCTCCTTTCTATCTTTTAGACAATATGACAAGATAGTAGTGCTCACTCTTTAGCAAATATCTGATTTCTGCCCAAAAGCACAGCTAAGTTTAACCATAACTAATGTTAGCTAGTCATGACTAACTTGATATCTCCTTAAAGTACTTGGGCAACAAATAAACATTCTCCACACTTAGCTATAACTAATATAGACAAACTTCGTATGTGTAACATAAGTCGTTACATTTTATCCCCGGACTAAATTTTCGCTCCGTCCTCGGAGTGAAGAGAGAACTTTCGTCGATGAAACAACTTCAACTTGTCATGATTTATCCAATCGAATCTCCTTCCTCCCAGCTCTTGAAGGTCATATGTGAAGTTGCTCCACACCTTATCTACAACAAAAAGACCAAAATATCTCGAAAGAAACTTCTTCCTAGCCCTCTTGAATCTGATCGCATCATATAACATTACCCAATCTCCGACTTGAAAAGGTTTTACCTCTCTCTTGTCCAATCGGTTGTCGTAACTCTTCTTTTGATACGCCTGAGCTCGTTCCATCCGGATCATTGCTACCGCTCGGATCTCTTCCAACTCCATGAGTTGCTCCCTTCTTGATCTAATCACGTTTTCTCTCCTTGACCTCTTCAACTTTCATTGAATAGTTCAAAAAGTATCCAATTCGAATTGGATCGGCAACTTGGATTCCACTCCATAAACCAGTCGAAATGGGGAGTACCCAGTAGAAGTCTTTGTTGTGGTTCGATACTCCCTTAAGATGGCATGTAGTCTCTTATCTCAAGTATGTTTCGCTGTCTCAACACCAGCATGAGCATCATATAAAATGTAAGATTGGTCTTCTCCGCAAGATCATTAGCATTTGGTTTGTATGACGTCGTTACTTGTGGTTTGATCGAAAAGTGTTGTAGCATAGCAATAGTCATGCTCCCTACAAACTCTCCTCCTCTATCTGAGATCAACTCTAACAAACATCCAAATCTTGTGATGATCCTCTCCCGTAAAAATCTACCCACTTCTGTTTCATTAGTCTCTATCAAAGGTCTAGCCTCTACCCACTTGGTACAATAGTCAATGGCGAGTACAATGTATCTATTGCCTCGAGGTGTCTATTAAGAAGACCTACAAAGTCAATACCTCACTTCTCAAACTACCCTAATACTGGAATTGATCTTAACGGAAGTGTTCTAGTAGACTTCAGAGCAAATGTTTGACATACGTCGCAAGTTTTACAATAGTCTAAACACTCTTCGAAAATCCTTCTCTAATGATAACCCGCATCCAAAATCTTGAAGCTGTTATCTTACCAGCAAAGTGACCTCCGCAAACAATGCCATCGTGAAACTCGTGCATTAGCTTGAACGCTTCCTTCTACCAACTGCTCTCCTTAGTAATCCATCTGCTCCTTGATGAAATAAAATTCCTTCCACCATGGTGTAAGACTTGCATCTTTTGATCAACGCATTACGTTCTCGAGTATGCATACCTTCTGGAAAAGACCCATCTGCAAGGAAACTCCAGATTTCCTTGTACTCGTTCGGTACTTCCTCAATGCTTGTGATGGTCATCACTTGCTCGTCTGGAAATGAATCATCAAACGGTTCTTTTCCCTCATCATCATAAGCCCTCGACAAGAGATCTGCATTTGTATGCTTTTTCCCTGGTCTATCTTCAATCATGTAATCGTATTCTGTTAGAAGGATCTTCCAACTAGCAATACGACTTCCGCATTAGGCTTATTAAAGATATACTTTAAATCTTTGTGATCTGTGACTACGGAAAATTTCCTTCCTAGCAAGTAGTGTCGAAACTTCTTCAATCTAAAAATCACAGCTAATCCTTCTCGCTCAGTCACGGAGTAATTTTTCTCCGTTGGAATCATCTGCCTACTAGCATAAGCTATAGGATGATCATGTCCATCTCCATCTAATTGACTTAATGTACATCCAGTTGCTACATTGGAGGCATCCGTATACAGAATAAATGCTTTACTCCACTCAGGTTTAGCAAGTATAGGAGTTGTCGCCAATGCCTTTTTCAACTCCTCAAATGCTTCCTTTGCCTTCTGATCATGCACTATCAAGTCAAAATCAACTCCCTTCTTCATGTACATCGTCAAAGCTATTGCTTTGTTCGAGAAGGACAAGATAAACTTACGAGAATATCCAACCATGTCAAGAAACTGCCTCAACTTTGTCAAGTTGATCGGAAATGGAAGATCCACAATCTTCTTCACCTTCTCAAGATCTACCGCAATCCTGTTCTTGGAAATGATGTGTCCCAATAGTACACCTTCTTCGCAACCAAAGATGCACTTCTCTGGATTTAGAGAAGCGTTGGCTTGCTCCAACTGTTGTAAAACTTTGATCACATGACAAAATGATTCTTCTTTCGTTCGTACACGCAAAAATCGTCAATAAAATCACGGACAAACTTTCCTATGATGGTTCGAACACCTTGTTCATGAACCTTTGAAACGTGACCGGAACATTACACAGTCTGAATGACATCACTTGAAATACAAATGTTTCTCAAGGAGTAGTGAAAGTAGTCAATTGATGGTACTCCTGTGCTATCTTGATTTGGTTATACCCACTATAACCATCACCAAAGTTGTACCACTCATGACCAGCAACTTCCTCCAAAATCTCATCTATGAATGGTAGAGGATAGTAATCCTTCTTGGTAACTGCATTCAACTTCTTATAGTCTATGCACACTCGCAGCTTACCATTCTTCTTCTTGACAATCACAATGGGTCCCATTCTGAGTTCTCCACCTTGTACATGAAACTTGCCTCCTTCAACTTGTCTCTCTCCTCCTTGACCATCATTGCCATTGTAAGATTGACTCTTCTCTGCTTTTGTCGAACTGGTCTTGCGTTCTCCTCTAATTCGATTCGATGAGTCTCTAGAGTTATCTCCTTCAAATCCTTGTAGCTGAAAGCAAACACTTGGATATATTTTTGAAATATATCTAGGAATCTACTTTTCTCCTCTTGAGTGACATTGATACCAAACTTCAAGGTAGAGAGTCTTCTCACGATCTCCGCCTCACTCAACTCCTCTTTGTCAAGATCTTTCTCCACTGCTGGTCAAGGCAACAAGTCAATGGCATTAAGTTGATGTAATGATTCATCTCAATCAAATCCTTCGTCCTCAAAAGAGGATTCTTGATCGTAAAAATCTTCGATATCTACTTTTGAGACACTCTGATCATCCTCGTATCAGAATCCCAGTAGTCACTAGTGGGTCTATCAGAGTCAAAAGTCACAACTCCAACACCCGAGAGAGGTACTATCACTCTATGATCTCTAGGCCCAATCCGTAAGTATCCCTTGTGTCACCTATCAGTGGTGCACACAGCTCTCAACCAAGACCTACCTAGGAGCAAATCATAACTAGAGTCCTTTAACACTTGAAAAGACATCAATGTTTGAACTCTCATCACAGACACAACCACCTTCTCTAACACACCAAGAGGTCTTATCCGTTGCTTGTTAGCCATTCCCATGACAATGCTAGCCGGGTGAGTTGGTTCCATCTCCAACTTCTTCATCAACCTCTCTGATATGACATTTACAGCCGACTCTCCATCCACCAACACGTCAGAGACGTAGTGACCATTCAATCGGACTTCAATCTTTGAAGCCCTAGTGCATATCCCTGAAGCATGCACATCCACCACACCAACTCCCATAGATTTTGATGTCTTGCTCTTGGGTTTCTTCTTTTTGCTTTTCTTAGAACTCAGTCCTCCTTTGAGTTCTCTTCGTAAACTAAGATTAAGTGCGATCAGTTGTCCAACAGTGATGTTGGCTTTCTGAGCACCCACATCTTCAACCACATCATATCTCGCTTGGGAAGATGAAATGGTGAAATCCGCCATCCCAACTTCCTTCTTGGCTCCCTTGGTGCACTCGAAACAGTACTCGAGCGAGTACTTCTACTTGGTGACTCCTCCATGAAAACTGGTTCATCAGAAAATCGAGTTCGTTTTCTTTCTTGAGCTAAAAGCTCCACCGGTGCATGAGATGAGTTCGAGCTCTCTCTCTTCTCATAGATAGGATCTCGCATTACATCGATAGTAGCCACTCTCTTGTCTCGTGCTTGTGATGGATTTCCTCCACCAACATTCATTATGATAGCTTCAGCTCCCTTGCTCCGTTGTTAAGGCAGTTTCGTTGGAAATGAGAACCTCCACAAGTCTAGCATGTGATTCCTCCAAAGTTACCTTGGTTGCCTCCAAAGTTACCTTGATTTCCTCTGTTGGGATTGTTGTTGTAACCTCTTTGACCTCCTCCTCCACCTTTGTTCCTCCATTCTCGTAACTGCATCACGTCTATCTTGAGATCCGCAAGAGTATCGGTGATGCTCTTCAACTCAGCATGAAAATCAAAGATGGCAGTAGACATCGATGTAAGGACAAATGGTCTTGGCACCACCATTGGAGTAGGAGCTGACGTTAAAGCGATCATCAATTGTGATGGTGCAGATGCTATCATTGTGGTTAAACCAAGAGTCGGAGTCGAAACCAGAGCGGCATGATGAGGTTGGATGATATCCTCTTCATCCAAACTCTCTTCCATATTTGTCGTGATCTTGATTACCTCCGCTTTGGTTGTTGGCTTCTCGTACCTCACTTGGGTTTGAATTGAAGGTCTCAATTCTCCCATCAAGTTCTTGGTCAGCACTGCTCCAATCTCCGCCATCGTTAGCTTCACGTTGTCTCCACTCTTTCGTAGAACCGTCCGAAACCGTTGCTCCAACTTATCCATCCTTTCGGCATACTACCGAATTTTCTCGTCGTCCCGTTGCTTCAAATGAGTAAGCTCCACCATGAGCTTCTCATAACTCTCTTCTGGAAGAAACTCTTCGATAAATGCGTTACTCAACGTCTCCCATGTGTCCTCAACGTCTCTCATGTGTCCTCAACTGCACCAGGTGTCTTGTTCTTCACTCGGTCTTCATACCACATAAAAGCAAAATCTTATAAAAACTCTCGCAACTCCTCTATATTTAACTTTGGCTTTTCCATCTCTGTTCTAACTCCCAAACGTCTCTTCTTCAACCTCGGCACTCGAACTGGATTCCTCATGAAGTATCTTCAAGACCTCCTTGTATGCCGAATATCTCTTAGTCGGTAAGAGATCTCTCCAGGAATTTTGTGATCTCCAGTAGCTCAACCTCCAAGCTACTAACTCATGAAGTTTCAACAGAAGTTTCTCTAATCAGAAGAGATGATGCTGATTGTACAAATTTTCAAAGAACTGAAATTTGTATATTTTCACTTCCCTCATGGTTGTCAACCCCCTCCACTTTGAAAATTTATAGCTCCCTCTCTAGACCACCTTTTCTCATGATTTCTTTTGTCCTAGATAGCTTATTAGCTAAACTGAAATAGTGGAAATTTTCAAATTGTCACCGCAGGAGTCCTCAGCCTTTTTCTGAATCTTTCGTAGACTTAGCTTCTCACATATTTTCTCATCTTCTATTAGGAAGTAGGATGAATTGCAAGGTGGATTGTCTTCTTAGGAATCCATGCGATGCCTTGCTTAGTTAGGATTGCTTAGATATAGCTCGGAAGACGAGAGGTACTTAGGAAGCACTGTGAAAATCCTAGAAGACGGAATAGCTATCTTCTGGAAGACTAGATTCGTCTTCTGAGAGTAGAAGCTGGACTGTGATGACCTGGTAAGGATTGAGCCTTAGGTTCACAACAAGTGTATTTGATTTAGTGTAACAGAAGCTCTAACATGTCGATGCATCCTCGAGGGTTGGTGTTACCGCCGGTAGAGTTGACCGAGGTCAAACCTTACATCAAGGAGTTGGACCTCGACTTCTTCACGTGAGACTAGAACCTCGCAGACCAGGATATTCTGTAGGAGGTTTTGACAGCATTGCCTCCGCGCAACCTTGTACTTGTGAAGGCAGGGGTCGCTCGGGAAAGTCCATCTTCTTGGAAGGTGGAGTGGTGATGCCGAGCTTTTCACCGGTCAGAAGCAGAGAACCGCGGGTACGAACTGGAGAAGAAGATCCTACCGATGATCTTTCGGAAGTGGCATATATCTTGAAGCACCACATGTCTCTTCCTAGAAGATAGACAGGGGAAGAATGGATGGAAGGTAGAAGCTTACCGGGAGCCGATGAAGCGTCTTCTGAGCAAGTTGTATCTTCATCTTTTTCCCAAGGGAAAGACCTAGAAGGTGAAACCTTGGAGATCAGGACGTGGAGTTCCTGAAAGCTATCTGGGAAAGATAGGTCGTCAACTGGGGCGCCTTCTTCCACACCTACATCTAGGCCGAGCTAGCATACTTGGGCACCCTAGCAGGAGGGCATCTTACTCTGTTCTTTTGTTATCTGTATGTGTCCAAGAGGGACCTGAAAGAAGACCAGTTGATTAAGTATGGACCAACAAGACAGCACGAGGTGAAGGAAGAGACTCGGAGGAAGAAGACTAGGCAGCTACCATGTCTTTCTCTCCCACTCTAGCACCTCAGACGAGACCAAGCACTCAGCAGAACTCATCACGGTGCGAAAAGACGACTCCAGCGACACAGAAGACACGTCGTCATTGAGAAGGGTGAGACCTAGAAGTGTACCTCCGAAGAGTGCATCCTTCCTTACCATCCACTCTGGATCCGAGTCGGATTCACAGGAGAACATGCCGAGCACCAAGATGACACGGAAGACAGCTTCTGCGACTACATGAAGTCTTTCGAAGACTCCAGAAGTGAAGACATGGGTTGATGTACCGACTGCAGCTAGAGGAAGCGCTCCTGGAAAGCACAGCGAAGAGGACTACTCCTGCAGTGAGAAGAGAGCTTGCATCTCGGAAGACAGCGAAGATAACATCTTCCCGTGCGCAAAAATAGAAGACTATGGTGATAGAAGAGACATCCATGTCTCTGGAAGACAGAGAAGTCGTTAGAGATTACTCTGTGGAGATGAACTTGTCTTCTGCTAGAAGACGGCTGGAAGAGTTTAGCGCCTACTTCAGTTCAGAGATCCAGCCAGCCATGGAGTTGGTGGAGAAGAGTGTGATGGCTCAAGAGAAGCCACTGCGACCTGGATTCGGTCTTTGAACCCTGATGCAACAGAAGGAGGTCCAGAAGAAGATAGAAGCTCTAGAAGCCAACCTCCACACCACTGAGAAGATCGCGACCAAGTACAAGGCGGAAGCATCTGCTTCTGCTAAGGAGTTGGTACAACTGCGGAAGAGCAACCAGGAGTTGCATACGTGACTTCAGCAGCGTGAGCAGGAGATTCTACGAATCATGAAAAAGCTCACTGGTCTCACAGAAGAGAAGACGACTTGGAGTGTACTGCGAGAAGTCGTGGAAGCTCAAGCCGCAACAAAGAAGAAGCAACTGGAAGAAGCAGAAGCTCGAGCTAAGGAAGTCATGACGCATATAGGAAAAGCGCTTCGCAAGAAGTTCACTACAATGAGAGCATGTTCCACTACTTGGATCGACAGATCGAGGACCTGAAGACTCTTTACGGTCTTCTCTCGATTCCTCAGTCTGCAGCCACGTCTTCTCATGCATCAAGACCAACAATTGGTGCGGATCTTGACAAGGAGGAGTTCGACCTCGCTGTCCATTAGGAGTGACAGCGCTGGAAGCCGAGAAGACGACAAAAAAAGCCCTGGAAGACAAGGTGTCTTTTGGAAGACCGGAAGACAAGAAGCAGAGGTATCTTCTCAAGTGTTTAGAGTGGAGGAGGTGACTTCCTCTGACCACTGTGAGGTCATCTCAGCTCCCAGCGTCGAACAAGTGGAGCAGAAGAGTTAGGAAGCGTAGACAGACTAAGCTTCCCAGAAGTCTCTTTTGTCTTCCGTAGCCGTGGTGGAGACACACATAGCAAACATCGAAGAGAAAGCCATCTCAGATGTACTAGAGGCACCAGTCCAGAGCACCTTCTGAAGGATCTAGAAGCCGTGTGGTTTTGTGAGAAGGCGAGATTTCTAGACAAATCTCGCGTGTTTGTGAGTTATAACAGATCTTAGAACTTAGAGCAGCGATACTAGTGTAAATCTTCTGAGGGAACAAAATCTTTTATGCTATAATGGGCTGTAAATCCTCCGTGGTCCTATCAATCAACTACCTCCTTGATCTCTCAACCTCCACGATCGTCATCGATGAATCTGCAACATGTCGGACTTGTCTCTCACTCAAGGGTCACCTCTGATGACTTTGATGGAAGCACACCATGAACTTGAAGAGAAAAATGCTAAGTTCACTCATTCATACATCCATAAACTCATCAACTAAAATTCTCCATAAACTCATCAACTAAAATCCTCCATTCTAACGACGTCTCTCAAGTTCTCACATGCTAAAATATCACACACTCTCTATATTACTCAAGTTGTCATTACGACGATGTGAAAACAAAGATGAGGAGATCTTCTCTACTCCTCTATTTATACATTCTAGGTTTTTACTTTGGTACCCCTCGGTAACTCAGTCCTAACTAAGACAATTCTTATATTCTAAGGCAACTAAAATATCCCTTATGCTAGATGCGGCACAGATTGATGCATCCGCAGTAGTAACTCGGGGAGCAATACGTGCCACTGAGCCACTAGAGGTATCAATGGAGTTAGATCACAAAGAAGAAAAGTTGATAAACAGATCAAGCTTCCTCAGTCCTTTACTTTATAGGAGACACTGAGGACATCATCTATGATTCTTAGCCGAGCTATTGATGGTACAGTTGGGTTGAGTGCACATGCATTGTTGAGTGAAGAAGACACATGTCATCCTGTTACATCCACATATTCAACGTCCAACCCAATGTTGAGCACGACTGTAAGTCAGTGATGCAGTTTTCCTTGTCTTGAAGAGCAATGACTCGAGGTCATATCCCTTAGTTGGATCTTGAGATGGATGGACTTAAAGTCTACTCGAGTGACGTAGTGGTGGAGGTGTCGGAAGAAAATCAAGAGTAATAGAGAATTCACTGATTTCGTCGATGTCTCAGTCTTTAGAGAGCTAGGACTAGATGTGGTTGACTATGTAGGTCGTGAGGAAGAGAGATGTAGATAGGGATGCAATGTGCTAACATTTCAGGGTTGGATGAACAGTTGTGATGATGTTGTGTTGTGGACCAGTTGGAGGTTAAAAGCGAGACTGGAGTGAAAATTTTGCAAATTTCTTAGAATGTCAATCTGAAGACACCATCGCGTACGACACACTATGTAAATCAGTTTTGATCTTTGAGTTGATGAAACAGAGCTTGGACAGAAAATATATGAGGTTTAAAGTTTTAACGAGTTGATGAGACGAAAATGCTAACATGGCAGTCAAAAAGTGCTGACATGTGGTACTTTTTTTGATGCGGAAGAAATCTAGAAGTGCTGATAATAGCACTTTGCTAACTGTATATTTTTCTGACTTGGTCTTGTTGACTACATTTCACTGACTTGACGTTCTTGACTGGACGAATTGTTGATGTGACAATGTTGATAAGGCTCCGTAAGGTGATGTGATGCTTATATGTAGCATCTGATGACTACGTAGGAAGGTTGACATGACCATCCATATAAGGCTGATTGATTACAGTTTGAGAGATCGTATATGTGTCATATGACGAGACTGCATGTGGACATTTGAACAAGTTTGAGGTCAACACGTGTACCTACCTAAGGTCCTTTTGGAGAGTATAAAAGCCGAGCCTGTGAGGACAAAAAGAGATTCATTTTGTGTTCAGACTCCGTCAAGCTTGCTAGGATTTTGAGTTTCTAGACTTTGCAGGTTTTGGAGGTTTGGGTCACAAAAAGCTCGCGCAGTCAGCTTTTGCACTTTGGAAGAGGTGTAGAGTTTCAGACAACTATATCTCATTCTACAGACATCTGTTTATTTTATTATATTATTTATAATTTATTTATTTTTGATCTCGCTAAAAATTTTACGCCAAGAGCTTTCCATTGGATTCAAAATCATTTCATTTGGAGTTACGGTTAGAGAGCTACATGCATTCAAAGTTGTCTGAGTTTTTTAGAGTAAATTGAGAAAAGCTTGCACACCCGTGGGGACTTTTTGATGATAGTGTTGACTAGAGAGATCACTTGAGGGTAAAACTGGTATATCTGGAAAGCTAATTTCAGGAGCTCTTGTCACAGATTTTACTTCATTTGGAGCACCAGATATAGAATTGTGAGGCGTCAAAAGTGACTATGATTTTTAAGGTTGGTGAAGAAAAACATCTACGCCCATGGGAGGTTCTCATTTGTATCTTGGGCTAGGGACATCAGCTTGGGGGTGATATTGGTATCATTAGATATTTAACTTCAGAAGTTTTATGGTGCCACAAAAATCACTGAGTTTGGAGCTACAAGGACGAAACAACAGCACGTCAAAGTTGAAAGACGTTTTAAGATTCTTGAGAAGAAAGCATCCACGTCCTCAGAAAGTTTTGTTTTATAGCTAGAGCTCTAAAGCTCGGTTGGGGGTGTTGGTTGAGAAGCTAACTGAAAGAGCTTTCCAACACCAAAAAAAAAAATTTTGTGTTGGAAAGCTGTTCATTGGATTTGGTGGTCAGATGAGAGAAACGTGAGTGATAAAAGTTGATTGTATTGTTTGGGGAGAAATGTTTTTCGTCTACACAACAAAAGATAAGGGCATAACGTGATCTAGGGAGCTCGGTTCGAGATTATCTTGGTACTGTTGGATAAATATTCAGGAGGATTTCTACTAGTGGTGGTTATTTTACAAATTCAGTTTGAGGTTGGGAATGAAAGTCTCTGTTCATAATCGAACATTGAAACCGGTGTTATTTTCAATAATTTTGAAAGATCATAATGTAATCTAGAGAACTCGGTTTACTATGTTCTTGGTATCATTGGATAAGTATTCGAGAAGACTTTCTACTAGTGGTGGTTGTTCTGCAAATTCAGTTTAGAGTTGAGAAACAAAACTTCCACACTTGTGAGGATCATTGAAAATAATATTATTTCTAAACTTTGAAAAGTTATAACATGATTTAAGGAGTTCGATTCGAGATGTTATTGGTACTGTTAGAGTATTCAAGAAAGTTCTTGGTGATGATAACGGTTTCAGGAAGTCAACTCGAGGTTGAAAAGAAAAGTTTTCACATTCATGAAAAGTCATTGAAGACAAAATCGTACAATGATTTTTAAAAATCATAATAATGTCTAAACAGTTTAGTTTAAAATGTTCTTGGTATAATTCGAGATTGAAAAAAAGAAATTTCACATTCAAGAAAAGTCATTGAAGACAAAATAATACAATGACTTTACAAACGATAGTAATGTCTCAAAGACCTTGGTTTAGAATGTTCTTAGTTGATCATTCGAAAATATTTCACAAAGATATTTTAACAAAATATACGATACTTGATTTATAATTCAACACTTAAAGAAACTTTAGATATTAATAATTAGATCATGACCGTGATTTTCACAAGACAATGAGTTGACAATACTAATTAAACTTTTCATCACTTTGAAACTGAACTGAACCAAATGAATTTTTACCTTTGTTCGTAAAAACTATGACCAAAAAGAAAATACAAAAACCACTTCACTTAAATACATTTTGGTTCTACTTCATATAAATTTTACCATGCATGAAAAGATTTAATTTTTTGGAAACATCTAGTTTTTTTATGCTTGTTTGCAAACATGGACCTTAAGTGCTTATATCCGTGAGTTCAGTGCTAAAGTGGATTCGTTCTCCAAATGGACTGAGAAGACCAAGATATATATATTTATTAGAGGACTCAAGCCCACCTCGAAGAAGACTCTCTTTTGGATGCAGAAGCTATCTGAGACATGTGCGGAACTTTTGAAACTAGCGGAGCGGATTGGTAATGCAACAGAGACACTTTAAACCGCGCAGCATGGACAACGTTCAAAAGAAGAACAAAGATTTCAAGCGACAATTGAAGAGATGAGAAGGATCAGAAAGACTCTTCTACTTCGGCATCAAAGCGGCAACAAACATGATCAAAACCAAAAGTGCAAGCACCTCAGAAGGGCAATGGTTCTAAGTTTACTTGTCACAGTTGTGACAAGGTGGGTCATATTGATAAGGGGTGTACGAAGTCTAAGGTTAGTAGTTGTAGCATGAATGCATCTGTTGCAAAAGATTTGTTGGAGGGCTAGATGATTGTGACCTTAGGAACCACGAAGAAGACTCCATGATTGATGTTTCTACAAACCAAAGTTGCTAAGTTGTGATGTTACTTTCCTTGTGAACACAAGAGTGACCCTCTCCTTCATAAGTCCGAAATTGATGAAGAAGTTGGACTTTGCTACCTCCAAGGCAAACAAGCCTATTTAAGTTCACTTTGCCAAAGGCAAGACATACCAAACTTATGAATTGGTGTCGCGACCCTAAGTCTCAAGATCAAACGTAGACGCGAACAATAGAACTCTAGCGGACTTGTGCTATGTTGTGAAGGTTGCGAGTAGGACTTAATGGTCTGACAGAGAAGCCTAGAATAGAAGAAACCAAAGTGGTTCTTTGAATCAAGGTTGGAACGTTGGATTAAGATGTATGGGTCTATCTCACAAGGAATCTCGACGAATGTTATCTTAAGGGGACAAGTCTGAAAACGAACCGAGACATAAGTTCAAGGCGTGGGTCGGGACGTTGGTCCGAACCACAAGGTCTCAGTCTGGTACTAGATCATAGTTTCTCAGGAAAATGTTAAGTGTTGGAGCTCCAACGACATTCTGGATAGCGGACAGAGCTCCACGTAAGATCTCGAGATAAGTAAAGTATCTTTTGAAAGGTCTCAGAAGAGAGCGATACCAAGAACACCTCGAATTGAAATTAGAGCTAAGAATTATGACAGATCTCATGATCGAGTTGTGGTATAATTTTCAAGTATCAAGAGGAGGACAGGATCACCGATCCTCAAAATTATATATGAGGAGAGCTCGATGCCTAGGTGGGCCAAGACAAGTTATCCGACTCTAAAGTTTGGCGGGTGAACTCTAAGGGCATGAGGTGATTGCTAGACCAATACCAAGGCGCTTTCTGATCCACACTCAGACGTCTGGACTTAAGAACAATCCAAGGGCTATGGCAAGACTAGAGAACGAGATGATGGATTAGACCACCGTTCGAGAGCTTGGACCTAGACGGACATCACGTTGAAGACATCTCTGTCTGACTCAAACGGATACAATGTAATTTTTGTGATAGTTGACAGGTTTAGCAAACTAGCGACCTTGGATATCGTAACAACGTTCACGACTTCACGGTTGTTCTTAAATACTTGGTGGCGTTCACATGGATTACCCGGAGTATTATTTCAGATCAAGACTCTAAGTTCACAAGTGTCTTTGAAAACACTTGTTCCAGAAGTTAAGGACTAAGTTAAAATTTAGTATCACTTTTCATCTCAAAATGGATGGACAAACGGAACGAGTTAACTCGGTTATGAATCAATACTTGAGGATTATGTGAACGCGAACCAAAGTGATTGGGCAGACTGGCTCAATCTTGCAGAGTATTGCTACAACTCCACGGAGCATTCATCAACTGCTGAATCGTCTTTCTTGCTAACTTACGGACGTGAGCCAAAAAGATCTCTAGACTTGATTCTTATAGAGAGTTCTACATCGACACGATCAAGAACACGACAAACATCAACTGAAGACTTGGTGGTAGAAATGTAACGACGCGAGGAACAAGTGAAAAAGAACCTCGAAAAGACACAACAACGTTACACAAAGCATGTAAACAAGCATCGATGGCAAGTGAAGTTTCAAGTGGACGAAGAAGTATGGTTAAGTATAAAAAACTTCACCCTTCCAAAAGGAATTTTGGTTAAGTTCTCATCAAAGTTAGTGAGACCTTTTGTCATTGTCAAGAATTTGCATGAAGATGTCTATACTTTAGACCTTTCTCTCGAGTGGCGGTTGCATCCAACCTTCGATATTTCTTTATTAAAGAAATATTTCAAGGATGATTTGCGACCAAAGCGTAAACAAGTTCTTAGGCCTCAACCTGATGTCGTGTAAGACAAAGCAGAATACGATGTAGAGATCATTTTACAATCGTGGTGTAAATAACAACCGAACAAAATACTTGGTCAAATGATATGGATATCATTTGAAAGAAGCAACTTGGGTGCCGGAGGAAGATCTGAAACATGCAAGTGCAGTATTGGATCTCTTCAAACGACGATAAGGACAACAGGAGCGTTAGCAAGATGAGGACATCTCTTTCCAACGATGAGTGAAGGAACGACAAACCGTATGAGTAGCAATTTGAGACGATTTGGGCCGATGGACTTTGTAGCTTTGACTCGTATTTGTGAAAATAAAAAATTTATTTCTAGAAATTGTCTAAGTGTACTGGTAGTGCATGCCTATGACTAATTTTGATTAGATGTCTAGGATATTGTCAAGAGGAGGAGCGAAGCACACTCAAAGGAAGCGAGCTAGTTTAGATAAGCATCTAAATCAAGATTAAGTCTTGATGTCAAGACTTAGGTTTGCCGTAGCGTTGGCCAAAGCAAGTGTGAATGATTTACACTTGTCTTGGAGTTTGGAGTTTTCCAACTGCAAGTTGCAGTTTTCCAACTGCAAGATAAACTTAATCGTGCGTCTAAGTCAACTCAGATTGTGATCAAAAAGTGAACTTCGGGAGACCTAGTAAATATGTGTGAATGTTATAAGTTAGCAAGTTAGAGTCTTAAGTAGAATGTTTACAAATTGTCCAACTAGTTTTGTTTAGAGATGGTCAAAAAGGTTAGGCCTTCTCGAGACTAGTTAGAATTCCTAAGTGTTCTAGCAACGACTTAAGACTCAAGCCAAGAAGAGAATTGTGATTTAGCTACCAGAACGTAATTCTGAAGCCAAGGGATTGGATGCCAGTTTTTGAACTTGAACTTCACTTAAAGATCATTGTTGATGAGGACATCAACATTCAAAGTAGAGGTGAATGTCGCAACCCTCAATCTCAAGATCAAGCGTAGACGCGAACAACAGAACTCTAGTGGACTTGTGTTAGGTTGTGAATGCTGCGAGTAAGACTTAACGGCTTGATCGAGAAGTCGAGAATAAAAGAACCCTAAGTGATTCTCTGAACCAAGGTTGGAATGTTGAGTTATGACATAGTGGTCTATCTCAAAGAGAACTTTGACAAATGCTGACATAAGGAGGCAAGTCTGAAAACGGATCGAATGCAAGTCTGAGACGTGGGTCCCAAGTTCGATACGTGAGATCAGGACATGGATCTAGACGCTGGTCCGAATCACAAGGTCCCAGTCTAACGTTGGACCACAGTTTCTCGTTTAAATACAAAGTGTTGAAGCTCCAGTAACGTTTGAGGTCGTGGACAGAGCTCTATGTAAGATCTTGAAAAGTAAGGTATCACTGGAAAATTCATTTTTGCATTCAGGTTAGTCGGTCCATGAGTCTTTTAGTTCCTATGAAAGACCACCCCAGACGAGATTATATAGGTTCAACTCCCAATGGCCTTCTCGATTATCATGAAGACATCAGTGCATGAATTGCGATTTAATCCATCGACATCTAAGTTTGCAATTTCAAGTCTATGCATTACCTAGAAGTCATACTCCTCTAAGATCAGAGTACATCTTGTAAGTTCTCTTATAAGCTTGTCGGACTCCATCAACCACTTGAGCAGTTAGTGAGCAATGATGAGAGTAAAAAGATTTTCAAACAGATAATATCGAAAGTGTGTTACAGTCCATTGCAACCAAACACTCCTTCTCGTATGAACTATATCTCGCCTCTGTCAAATTGTTGGAGAGACTGACTTTCGTGCACCTACCTCCTTGTTCGCCAACGGAAACTCTTATTCGATAGGTCACAAAACTCACAACGTTAACTTGCAAACTACAATCACACGTCAACATTCATGCACCATTTATTTTTATCTCGTTTAGTTCGGATCAGAGCAAGACCGTCTCCTTAATTCTCAAGCTCAACACTTTCTAAATCTCAACTCGACTAGATCGATCTCTCGACGAGAACGTTTCAATGATACGAAGAACTTTTTGATTTTGACATCGAAGCTAAAAATTATGACAGATCATGTGATCAAGTAGTCGAATAATTTACAGATATCAAAGAAGAAAGCGAAGCTCATGATATCCAGAAATATATGAAAAAGTTCGATGCTTAAATGGATCAAAACGACTGACTTTAAAATTTGACAAATTGACTCTAAGGACATGAGATGATGGTTGAATTAATCCCAAAATGCCTTCAAATCCATATTTGGACCTCTTGATTTAAAAGCAAATCAAAGAGTAAAGAACGAGACGGAGAATTCGACCACCTTTGAAAGATCTAGACTTAAATAGACATCACGAACTGTTATATCATTATGTGCTAAAAACACCATTTAAAACCCTGAACTTTATAAAATATCCATTCTAAATCTCGTTGTGACTTGTTCATGATTTTAAACAATATAATTAATTTCCACTCTAAAAGTATATCCATTCCACAAATTTCATCAACTAGTTCACTTATAATCTTGATGAAATGTCTCTCTTAACATCTTAGGAATAGTTCACTCGCCTTTTGGTTCAAGCGATGAATGGTATGTGGGAAGGTCAGTTTCCATACTCGGTAACTTACGCATGCGGGGGATATTATTACTTTCAATCCTACTTCCGGCAGAACCCGCCACAACGAAAACCCCTCTAGTTCAAGTCCAAAAGAATTACAAGAAAAGAGTCTACCTTACACACTCCCGACAGTTGACTGCCAATCTACTCACTGAATTTCGGGAAGGTTCTCTGAACTCTCGCTGATAGCTTAATCATGGAGGCCGGTAGGTCACCACAGTAGTTCTGGCAGTTTGTGTCCGATCTAAGATTGTATATCGACTATGATAAAAACCTCAATTCTACCAGTTGATCCCTCACTTATCGTGGAAAAGCAATCTTCTTGAACGTGGAAAACGTGAAAGGTGTCCTTTCACGGTGTAAAATACATTAACTACAAGGTTTAAAATACATCAATTAGTTGGTTAACATACCCAACATTCCGCATTTGTTGTCGGCTGGGAGCCAGTAGCCCACTCTGGTTACACCATCAACACACGTGCAAGTCGTCACAACGTCAAGCATGCGCATAGAAGAGTGATGTAAATTTCCTTCTCTGTGATAGTCCAGTAACCACGACGGATGCCGGTTGGCTTCTCTGCTCTTGCAGCCAGACACATACTATACCGACACTATCTATCTCCCGCCGTAATAAACATATCACCAAGAAACCACTCTTCCAACTACAGACCTAGGTCTGGATTCTAACTCGGAAATACAACCACCGGGGGAGAGTTTGAATACAGCTCTTGCTGTGCTTGGTATCACAGGTTCCTCAGCTGATGCAAAGACCACCTTCGACCTGCTTCAAGTTATTTTGCACTCAACAAGGGCTTCTTCAAAGCAAATGATGGAAATTAAAAGCCGCCATTCATACTTTAGCATATAGAAAATAATACCTCCACGTTCTATTCCAACTGTACATCACAACTAAATAATGACATAATACCACCAGAGACAATAACGGTCGGTAAACTCTAGCGTCCTCGCAGCAATATTTCCTGCAGTGCCACTGAAATCTGGGCGCCAACACGTGCATTGTTCCTTATGAGCTCAATATCTTCAAGTTCAAATTAAGGAACCCCTAGCAACATGTCGCTTTGATCCTAGGAACCCATGTGAACGAACATGAAACTTGGTCGAGCCTACAGGGTTAGACCACATGATGTGCTTCAGTTGCTATATCACATACAGACCATCATAGCAATATTAGCGAAGAGGAAGGACAGATCACGCCTGCATTCATCTGAATCACTTCCAAGGGGATACTTGAGGCCAATGAGCCGCCACCAGTCAGCTCATTAACACGCTTCAACAAATAAGGTGTCACAGCATTTCCCTGAATGTTCTTTTCTCTGTGTAACGACGGGAACACGTCAGCAGATTTCGTATCACAGGTGCGACAAGACTACTGAGCTTCCTGGTACCTGAGAATTAACTCATACTTTAATAGAGTGTTAGACAACCACAGAACCCAACCCTTAGTACAGTACATATTTCAGCATTTCATGCGGTTGTCCCAAGTACCTCGTTTCTTCCAGTGCTTCTTCAATTGCAGCTTCAACATGCTCCGCGGTGGCTGCATGTTGCTCGGGTACCGGAACCCCGATCAAGATACCACTTTGCAGATCAAGCTTCAAGTTCGTTTCTGAAATACTGAATGAATCAGAAGGACACCAGAATACTGAAAGCTATTTCGCTGTCTTACGAAGGAACTAAACCCAAGAAAGCTGGAGAATCAGAATCTGCAGTTTAGTTGCAGTCGTAGGGATGGCTTTGACCTTGATAACTAACAACTGAAACCCTACACGCACAGAATGTCAGTTGTGTGTCTTCGATGTGTCTTGTCCAGCAGGTTCTTTGGAAGGAAAGTATGTATGGTCTTTCGATTTTACACTCTGTAGTAATCATCACTATCTGTGACAGTCTCTCAGAACAAACGACGAGGTTTTGAATTTCAGGTTCACACTAGTCTGACTATAAAACAAACATCAACACACAAAGTTAAGTATCATTCTCCACGTATGCTCGGTCTCACCAGCTATAGCAGCACATTCTTCAGGACTGTCGGCGCGGCAAGGAGCCTGCACAAACGACGCTCCGAGGAACAGATCAAAGCGGGTAAGAATTCTGTACATTTGCAACCAGGCAGGAACAAATCAGGAACCTAGAATTTGTCACACAAGTAACTTTATTTCTCAGCACATATGACGGAGTAATGATCTTAGAGAGATCATTCTATGTCGCAGGAAATTATCACATCATCCTACATATCGCCTCTACATTCTGAAATATTTCACTGGAAAGACAAGTTTTACCTTGCAACCACTTTTGGACGTGAAGAACGCAGGGAACTCCTCGGTACCATAAGCAACCACTGTTACACCTTGAGTCTCCTGTGCCAATGGAAAGAAAAATTCAGCTCGAAAACGCGACACTGAATTAGAAGCACTGATCACCGGAGAAACGTCAACAAAGGTAGAAACATCTTTGGCATGAAAGGAGTAGCTTTCCGTCATTAGGGCATGCGTAAGACCCAGTGTTCCAATGCAGAATTACGGCGTCATGGAGGGAGGTGGCGAAACTGGCGTCAAACACTTTTTTCATAATTTGGAATGAGGTCCCACCTATCAGTGACTAGGATGCCTATTTTGTGTTTCTTGTGTGAGCGTCACTCGGACAGCCACTCCAAGTATGAAAGTTACTTCAAGCAAAACCTTTAGGACATGATAAAGACTTCTACATACCAGATACTCGAGTGTCCGGGGGATATCTAAAATGGATTTGACTCCCGCGCAAACCACCACAACAGGAGTTCGTCCTAGTTCAGTCAAATCGGACGAAATATCCAATGCTGCATGTGAACCCACACACTGCCCACATCAGATCAGCAGCAAGATTCTTAAGTCTTGCTCCCAGTCAACTGGACTTATAGTATACGGGTACCCTGCATCAGCAACTTACTTGATTCTCCAAGCCGATGAACTCCTCCGATTCCTCCAGTCACGAACACATGGATACCTGCCTGGCTTCATATGCAAAGGGAAGCACTGATCAGATAAAGCAAGGAGCAAACCCACGACGCTTCTACCAACATTCATGGGCTTCTACCAACATTCATGTGCCCTGCTGCACAAGGTTCGAATCGACAGGCCATTTTGGCCACTTGATGTGATGGTGAAGGGTGACGATTAAAGAAAGCATTTGTTACATAGCTCAGGGAATCAGATGCAACTAGCTGGAAACTTCAAACAGAATAAAGAGAACTACACGGCACGGCTGTCTCCTACTACGCGCCCGACGAGCCTGTGACGCGACGGTAGTCATCTATGGAAGATTTCAGAAAATAGAAGGTTCACCTTTGCAGCAAAGAACATTGTGGCTGAAACAGTGGTTGCTCCTGTTGCCCCTTTCGCAATCTGCCATGCACCCCAGTCAGATTATTGCAGCATGTACACATCGTCCTGTTGTTGGATGAGGATGACTTACAGAGAGTGTGACAAACCCTTGCATCTTAAGCTTGAGCATGCCGGGGCGTTACTGACAACATGAACTCGAATGAACGCCATTCTGTCCGTGCGCTCGTCAACCAGTTTTGCTATCAGGACGGCTGCATGATAAGCTCTGGAAGAGAATGATCGGCTAGCTTCAAGTACAGTCTTCCGAAACAACGTGCAACTTCAAAAGTGTAATGACGTCCACTTTTTCCAGTTAAAATTTCCACTTTTCTAGAGAGACAAATCAAGGACGTAATCTGCAGGCGGGTATGACTAGATGCTTACAACTTGTGCGATATCTCTGCGAGCAGTCTTCGCAGCCTTCGACCCGCATTGCGCCAGATACTCCAACTCTCTCTCGGTTAGCCCTGAAGAACACCCAGGAACAGATAATTTTTCTTGTAAAATAAGACGAGCTGAACTAACCTACGTCCAAAAGCGAGAACCGGAAAAATGCCGACGCCCAGAAGTTTAGCAGAGAAGAATCACAAAGTCCAAACTGACGATGAGCCACTTACCGATGCAGGGCGTACCATCGAGGATGGCAATTGTGGCAGGCGTGGCACCATACTGCCTCACAATGCTCTCAACGTCCTTCGCCGTACTCAAATTCTGTGGATACGGCATACCTGTATCGAGTCCATCGGGTATGAGTCTAACACAAGCATGAACAACAAAACGAAAAAGTCTTTCAAATTCTGCCATGCGATTCAAATATTGTCCACTGCTCCTCGCCACTTACTGATCTTCAATCTTGGGAGAAAAATACCCAAAAGCGACGCAGCAAATCGGCGCTAAGGGGTGAAATGTGCAGGTGCCAAAGAGCGACGACTGGCGTTGAAAAGAGTATACAGTCCAGACTTCCGCCATACCGTGTGATATTATGGTGGACTCCAAAGCCACAACTGGAAGTCCCTCACACAACGCTCTGCGCACATTGGGCTCAATTCGGATTCCCAGCCTCTCCACATATTCAACATTGATCTGCGTCAGTCAGTCCTGGAGTCACATGATGACCGCATTCACACAAAACTATCCGACAACAACAGGAAACCCCAATGAGAACTTAAGCGGAAAAGTGTCACGGCAGGATGATAGCTGATGTCAAATTAAAGAGAATGGCTGATAAGCGTGAACTGAAGCGCTCAATGGAACTTGTGCTCACATTCGGTGAGCGAGCGGGTGGTAACCCAGGGGAAATATGTCGCCCGATGGCTGCAATTCTAGTGGTAAACATCTCTGAAAACTCACGAGCTTTCATCGTAGGCCTCATTTGGTTTACCTGAATATACAATTGCAATGTATCAATTGGTGCTATCTGGTCTTTAATTCCTCATGTACACGTCTATGTGCCTCAGAGCGCATCTCTTCCTAAACCCTTTCTCCTTGCTCCCCTTTCTCCTTGCTTGGTCTTGTCCCACAACTACACGGAGGGTTGCATGAGAGCCAGCATTTCAAGTGAAGGCGGAATATAGTGACCTGTGAGTTCTTTCTACCTGTGACTGAGATGATTCAGTCACAGGTGAATGTGCAGGTGATAAATATGCAAGAAAATATACAGGAGGTTAGTTTAATACCTAACCCTTCCGGCATGAGAGCCAGCATTTCAAGTGAAGGCGGAATAAAGTTACCTGTGAGTTCTTTCTACCTGTGACCGAGATGATTCAGTCACAGGTGAATATGCAGGTGATAAATATGCAGGAAAATATACAGGAGGTTAGTTTTATACCTAACCCTTTCGGTAAGAAGGATTAGGTATTAAATTAACATCAGAGTATATTAATGTATGAATGAGTGTGGACTCTCAGATTAATATTTTCTGAAGAATTCATTCGAGTCATGACTTATGAGTTATTTCTTACTCTCTCTGTGTTTCCATGCATGGGTAACAGATAATCTTTATAAAATATTTTTATATTTTATATCTATTTAGTATATATTTTTTACTTAACATATATATATTTTCTCGATAATATTAAGCGAGCAAAAGTTCTCAAAATTCATCCAGGATGCATATTCATTTTTTTCATCTTTCGATGAAGCAAATATACAAGAGGTTAATTTAATACCTAACTCTTTCTGCCGGAAAGGGTTAGATATTAAATTAACATCAAAGTAGATTAATGTATTAATGATTGTGGACTCTTGGACTAGTATTTTCTGAAGAGCGGCACTCGGGTCATAACTTATGAGTTATCTCCTACGTAAGTGAAGTGTGCAATTCTTGCTACTTCTGGTCATGAATCAACGGATTTATTTGCGTTTTCCTTGCATATTACACATCCACCATCTTCTGATGAAGGAGGCCACTAGAAGAGTGAAATATGTAAAGGTTTATTTTTTTATCTAATTTTCTTTCAAGAAAAATTAGATAATAAACTGATGTGTCGATTAAGTTAACTCTTTTTCTTAGTAAGTGGTTCGTACTTGCAGTTTTAGCAGCGGAATCTATGTTTTTTTTATGGGTGATGTTTTGACCTGCTTGCATCTCCAGGTCTGGATACCACTTAATATTTATACATAACTTTAAATTTTTTGTTAATTTAATACATAATTTATAACACTTATACTTTTCCCGATAACAATAAGCGAGCAGAAGTTCACAAATTTGATCTTGTATGCATATCATATTCACACCTTTAGTTTATGATTATTTTTTGAAATAATTTAGCCATAAATTATTATATATTGACAAGAATATTATCATTCATCCATCGTCAGTGTGTTTATAAGAGGACGCGTATCATTGCACACATTCACTTACGAGTCTTTTGTTTCAGAGTGACAATGCGTGTTCCAAGTATAACAAGTAATTATAGAATATCAATTTGAGTCATTTTAATTATCGACATAAATTTAATATATAATCATAATACACTATTTCGCAAGTAAATTGGCTGCTTCCTCCCCCTGTCTCTTTCCAGATAAGTACTTATTTACCATCAGGGCTTGCAATAATTTACTATTCCCATAACTGAACATACATTCAACAAGTCTACTCTCTTGATATCTTTTACTTATATCATGTCTTTTTCTCGAGTCACGTCGAGAATCGCAAGAAACATGCATATTATCCGCTCGTCTCCATCTTAAGACAAGAAATGCAATATAAAGAGTTTTTATTTATGCAAAAACTACTTATAAATAAAAATGAACAAAACAAATCATTCTGTTTAACATATAATAAAGTCAAAATGTTTTATTACGTTCTCTCTATCTATTTAATTATCAAGGGAACTTCCGAATGTAATGGCTAGGTGAAGATCGGTCTCGACTTCCGAGAGTAGCATCCTGTCTAAACATACGCTCTAACATTTGTAATCTTAAACTTTCCAGCTGTAACCTTCTCGACCTCTCTGCACACATATCGAGAGTGGATTGGGACCATCTCTAATTACTTGTCCTAAACTCAGAATGATCATCTTCCCTGCATTGTTTTCTCACGTTTCAGATCCAATCAAAGAAGTGGATACTCGTGGATATCCAGTTACCGTTACTTGTTGCTTTCTCCACTATTCATATACAAGCCCGTATGTATAATAGTTAAGAGGTACGCATATATCACCCTCTGCATCTTCGATAACATACCTTTAAGTTATGGTTAAATTCTTCCTTTTAGAAGAGTCTAATCAAGCTAGATTGTAACTATTATAATTATTTATATTTGTTGGAAACAACTGTTATATGGTGATTTCATTGCGACATCACGAATTTTTCTTCATAACCGCAATCTCTCTTCGCTTCGGATCCATATTTCATTTCAAAGTCATTATTTTCCAAACTTCTAGTTGTGTAATCAAAACAGAATTGACGCTGAAACTGATCATCCATGCAAACCCTAACGAAAAGCACTTAATGTCAATCTCGGAATAGTACATGAATGATCGAAATTCTCTGCAGTTTTGTGTGTACACTTCTATCTATCCAGCGAAGGAAAAGCAGGCTCATCTTCTATTCTAAAATCTCATCTCTTGTATTCTCACTTTGAGATGAGAAAGTTTTCTTTAATCTTGTGTTCACTTTTACAAGGTGAGGTTCGAGAGACACTAAAATAAATTATTATAAAAATTTACTTGAGCATGATAGGGCAAAAGTGTGGTATCAGGGATTTCACATGAAGTATCACCTCCGACCGTAGACTAGTTGAAAGGTATGTGTCCCGTGGTGAGTTTGAAGATGGTTTGGTAGTTTATCTGTAGGATTCAAGGAAGCAGTTTTCTTGAGCACTGAGAGTAGGATGTTGTTAGTGCACTCGACATGTCCATTTACTTGCGGGTGATATGGAGTTGTACGTCGATGTTCTAGACCATAAGCGGTTGTGAGTTCACTGACGATGGCATTGACAAAATAAAAACCATTGTCCGAGATGATGATAATGTACTCCAAATTAGAACACGATATTTTTTTGTATGAATTGTACAGTTGATCAGGATGTTATCCTTGGAAATGACTCTGCTAATCTACCTCCCATAAAGAGGAGTTTTGTTAACCATCTTCATCGAGAGATTATGGAAACCACATTCTTTCTTTTTGATAAATATTAGAAGTTGTTACAGAATCCTATTAATCTACTCACTACCGGTATTATTTATAATACCATGTGTTTGAAACGAACGGTGATCTATCTCTCAATCATCTAGATATCAAAATCGAGAGATTCGATATACCGAGCAAGCCCAATATTAATTTCAATATTAATCACAGTAGATTCCCATAAGAATCTCCTGTGATCGCTGGATGAAAGTTGATTTAGACGGTAAAGTATTCCAGGGTACCCGAGGATCCCATAGGTATATAAATATTATATATGATTTTATCCTTGACCAGAGAACGTACAATAGTCATAGAAGATATACTCTCACAAGTGATAATTATGATTAGAACTACAATGATGATTAGAAGTTAGATGATTAACTGATTCATGATTAGAACTTAAACTCAGATGGCGTCAAGAAATAGAATCGAAATATTTGTGAGTATTTTTTCTTCTCCTTTCTCCAATCGTATGTGAAACTGTTGATGAAAACCTTCGGGAGTATAAAATACTAAATGTCAAATTTCAAAATCTAAAGTTTTTGGTTTAAAGTTTACCAGCACTTGGTGGTGTAGGGAACCAGCCTCTGGATGCACTACAAATACTTTACCACAGTCAAGGAAATGGAACCACATGACACTGCCTATCTGTTAGCTGGGGTTTTAGCATAATACGAGAACCCCTACATACCGGTAGTAAAATCCTGGCGACTGGAACCAGGTGCAGTCACTGCAGTGACGCGCCGGGCTGGCCGCGATCTCATTTCCTCTTCCTCATTCTCATACTCGTGGCATCCAGAGTTCGCTCGCTTTCCTGTAGAACACTTTCGATTTTGAACATCCATGGCGCCATGCTACGCTTCTTGCACCACTTTCACTGACTTGTCGCTGGCGTCGCCATCCTTACTGCAAACTGGCAAGTGTGTCAGTGGGTGCAATACTTATGTCTCAGAATGCGGCGGTGAAATCAATCCGTCTCGAAACTTAGTCTCGTGCTTGCGCAATCAGAGGAATAAAGGCCTCGTAGAATGTTTCAGCGGCTTAGCATTGCGCGATTGGAAGGATTGCGCTTGGCGGGTGGGAGCTGGAAATGGTGGAGTTTGGTTCCGTAGGAAAAGGCGGTGGAAAGCTGCTGCAATTTCTGCCAACGTTGTTGTTTCTCAAATTAGTGGCGTTGAAACCGACAGCGATGTTGGCGAAGGACGGGGGCGAAATGCGAATGTTTCACTGCCGCCCGCCTCAAGTGCCTCCGCTGCTACTCTGTCCACTCTGGTTCTCTCTAGTAATTCAATCTCAATCCTTCTAAAGTCGAGCAAAAGGTAAGAAGGATTTATCGGTAAATTACGATTTTCTCTCAGAGACGTTTTTCGAAAGCTGAACCTGTGAGAAGGAGAAGGTCCGGAACTAGACTCTCAGGTGCCTGCCTTGGTAGCGGTCCTTTCAATCTGTGAACCAACGGTTTCTTTGGCCTGGTTAAATCGTTTACTCTCTCCACGTACAATCAGTTCATGTACCTCTCTTGGGTGACCATCTGCTGCGCGCAACCATGATAAAATTATGGCGTGTGTAATTTGAGAGATCCAGTACATTCATTTTTAAGAATGTACTAGCTCACATTTTCCCCTGTTTAGTACTTACTATGTACATCACGGGTTTCTTGAGTGTACACCTACTCAGTACCTAAATGCATCAGTGACGCACTGACATAAATAATTTTCTTCTTTTACTACCTCTGTCTGTCTTCTCCCTGTGTTGACTAAATCGGTGCTCCTCAACTCACTTCTAACTCTCTTCTGCGCTGGGGGTCTTTCGGCTATCTGTATCTACGTTTTCCTTGATAACCTTCGCTTATTTCAGTATTTGTAGTACACAACTCTAGTTTGTCTTCATTTCTGCATTGGTTTGTACATTAGCTTTATAGTTAGAAGCGATAAGATCGCATCAACACATACTGCATTTGTGTCTTGTCATTGCCCAGTCGCATTAGACTTCATACCAAGGGGAACCTTTCTGGAAATGCGCTTCGTACTGCACATTCCCATCGGCACACCCTCCGGTTACAGACAATTGGCTAACTCCATTTGGCACGTTAGCGCACATTTGGCCCCTATCGCTTCTTACTATGTACTTGGCCCGGCTAATTGCATGTTACCTTTATACTAGAGAGTGGTCCTTGAGAACATCTGCCATTCTCGACGTATGAATATATGTACATCACGGGGTCAGTTATTGAGTGTTACCTCTGTTTCTGTGTATGTTTCTTGATCCGAACTGCTATACTCCTGGACGAATATACATACAGTTTTCTGAAGACTACAAATGCTGTTGTTTGTCTGGGATATTATAATTGTTTGTTATCTCGTCGGAAGTTAGTTCATCGGCCGTTATTGGGTTGCATTCTTGCTTCTGACAGTCTTGACATTAGCAGGCCTTACCTTCGTAAAGTTATTATTAGCGTTGACTTGGTAGTTGCTCCTTTGTTCTCGACGTTTTGGAGTTCAGTGTTTGAATTTCCACCCATTTTGCGATACCCAGTAATTAAAGTGTCACGAATAGACCTTTCGACCATAGTTTTAGTTTCTGGATTTAAAATTTGTCTTGCATTTGATTCTGCATCTTGGCATCAGTTATCAGATTACTCCAAAGTCCATACAGGAGCTACACCACCCAGAACACTAAACAAAGAAAACGTATCCTCTTCAGGGATGAAAACACGCAGTATTACGGAACAGAAAATACAGAAAGTGATACCACGAAGCTGGTTGGTGTCGTATCAGATAAATCCCGAGGTAGGAAATCGCCACTTTCTTTCTTGATCAAAGAGCGCGGGAATTTCATCCTTGTAACCACTGTCTAGCAGGGAGTAAGGTTTCAAGAGGTTCAGAAATTTAGTAGTGGAACTGGCATCTAACTAGCTTGTCAAATTTTCGGGAAGATCCCCTGAGGTCCAGATTTGGTTGGGTTTATCTGCAGTAGCTGTAAAGTACATAGGAGTCCAGCCAGTACGGGGCAGGTTTGAAGTGGAGTTGCAGAAAGACGAGGTTGTGCATAAACTGATCTTCTCTTCTCAAAAAGATGCAGCAAAAGCGTATGACAAGTAAGAAGGACCGTTAAACCTGTGCATGAGCTTTTCTGTTACTGGAGTAGTTTTAGCATGAAGCGTAAAGAGAGTGAGATGATAACTGAGATCCGTCTGCAGGTCTTACGGTACTTGATGTATCTTCTCGTGTCGTTTCTCTTCTCTAGGGCTGCGTACAAACTTAGCGGTTCCCTTGCCCCAACCAATTTCGATCTAGACGAAGAAGAAAAGCGAGAAATACAGGACATGGATTGGGAGGACCTTTTGTTGAAAGTACAACTTCAAGCTATCACGGAGAACTCTCCGGGTAGGTGCATGGATGCACAACCTCTGCCATCAAGTATGCAACTTAACCACGTGAGGATTAGATTATTGTGGAAATGGTTTCATCACAAGCTTTTGGTAGCTGTAGTTGAGCTGACTGAATGGCATATGATGAGGATAGAGGATTGCGTTGGACTATTCGGTACTGCTGAAGCTTACTTTCTCTGGAAGCAAATTCTGGCAACTCGGGGTTGGTATTTATATAAAATTCCTTTGGTGCAGCTGGACTGGGATTTCCTGGTGTGCAATTCAAGGAGGATAAGCAGTTGTGGCAGGTGAAGATAAAGCGTGATAAAGAACTTTTTGTGGGATATTTCGCCACTGTAAATGATGCATCCAATGCTTATGATCTGTAAGTGTCACCAGTCGATATGAAACAATTACAGTTTATTCCGCTTTTGGAGAAAAACCTATTTTCGATTCTAAGGGGGCAACCACGATTGAACGAAAGCCGTTTCGAAGTGCAACTGATTGCTCCTACCACTGAGCTGTACCTCGCGTTTTTGCGTATGGTCACGATTGTTCTAGTTAGCTCTTCAAGGCTATATCGTCTGGCCAGGATTTCTGTCACTGGGTGTTTTAGACCAACACGTAACTTAGCATATACATTCAGCTCAAGTTTACTGGCGTAATCCAAGTGTCTGAGGCACATGAAGCTAGTCCATCGTCAGGAAATGAATGGGAATCATGTCGGTATCAAACTGGATTTTGTGGAGAAATAGTTAGAGACCTTCTGCCGCAGATCAAAGCATGCCTCTTAATTCTTAGAAGATTATTGCGACTTCCGAAGGGGATGCATGCCAAAATGACTCATCGGAACTTGCTTGGTCGTCTGCAGGGCAGCTTACAAGCTTCGTGGTAGTGATGCCCTTCTAAGCAAGCCTATCACTGCAAGTGAAAGAAAGGAACTTTTGTCAGTAGACTGGGAGACATTGTTCACGAGACTTGGTTTGACGATTCAGGCTCCCAGAATCAGACGTATGTACCATTTTTGTTACTTACAAACGACGCGATGCTTCTAGTGTGCCACATATCTGCGTCAGAAGTTTAATTGGAGATAATTGTTGTGCGATACCGAGGTTTCGCCATGTGAAGTGATTGGATGTGATACAGAACAGAGTTTCGGGACTTACTTGTATATCGCTGACTAGATTAAAGAAGGAAGCTGCATACTAAAAAGTTATCAAATGATCTTTAGACTTCGTAGTCTAACGTTCTTTTCTTCTTTCTGCATTTCTGAACTTAAACCTGAAACCGTGATGTCTTTCATTATTAAATTCCCGTGTACTTTTATCGTTCCAGGAAAGTTCGGCTGCCGTGGTGTACGTCTGACAGCTACGGGTACTTGGCATGCTAGCTTTACTCACAAAAGCTACTTCTTCTATTTGGGCACCTTCAAGAGTAAAGAAATTGCTACAAAAGCGTATGACTTGTGAGTCCCACTCTGTGTTGAGTTGTACATTTACAACGAGACGATCATACTTTGCATCGTGTGGCTGCTGGGATTCAAGCCCACCACAACGTGGAGTTCGTACTACTTTGAAGCAGCCACTAGAACACCACGAGAAGAAACGACCTTAAAAGTATTTGTTCGCCGTTCTGTTTGGGGTGAATGTCTACGCTGATGACTGCAGAATATTGGTTGTGACGAACCTTTCTCAACGGGTAACGTCGTTGCCTATACTATTTTTAGGCACCTTAGGTATTCTACTATGCTGAATGTACAACGATGAAGCTTTTCTTACTAATCGCTGGGTTATTTGGCAGATTCGCGACTAAGCTCATTGGCGACAAGGCCAAGGTTAATACGGAGCTTCTTCCTGAAGAGAAGGAGTTTTTGTCAAAACAGTCTGTTACCAGTTTGCGCGAGTACTTGGCCGAACAAGCAATACAGGCTCCCAAACAAGGTAAATGCTTTTAAGTCGTACAAATTACCGTGGTGGTAACAAGTCTCATGTTTTACCGCATCAAGACTAAATGTTACAAGACCACGTGCTTTGTAGTTTATCTTGGAGCGCGAGGTGCACGTCTGGTACAAGGCCAATGGGAAGTGTGTCTGCAAAGTGCAAGGAAAGACCGTATCTTTACCTCCTCTGTCTCAAGTGAACAGGAAGCCTTGAAAGTGCATGATATGTGAGTCATTTACCCTTTCCTGCTCATCATGCTGTGGGGGGTCGCAGTAGGATGTAGTTTGCAATGCAACATGTCATTCGATTTGCCTTAAGAGCTGATGGCTGACCAGGGTTTCTATGAAACTTTTTCTCCACGGTTAAGATGTTTGCAGGTTTTCTTCGCGTTCTCTGCCCTAGTTCGAACTAGATTAAGCTTGAACGTCGAAGTTACTGCTCCTCTTTTCACTTGGAACGCGTAATGCAGAGTCGCTTACAAGCTGCATAATGAGCTGGCAAGAACTTATCAAGAGCTATCTATATCAGAGAGGCAGGAACTGGAAGAAGCTGACTGGAATTCGGTGGCAGTAAAGTTGGAGTTGCGGCAACTACCATCATGTGCCTCTTCTTACTTTGTCTTCCTGTAGCAAAATATCTTCGGATGCCTTTCTACTTGAATTGATTTTGAATATGGGAAGATGGTTTGGATTCTCTGATTGTACTACCTGCTTATCGTATGCCGGTAGTGAGCACCCAGGTTTCCCGCTGTATGCATTCCTGCTTTTTATACGAGGAGTCTGAGTAAGCCATTGCAACTACGGACTTCTGTACCTGAACAGATCGTGGTGTCAATAGACTCATTTCGGGCGTTTGGCAAAGCTACATTCGCGATGGTGGTGCATACATTGCCGTTGGTACATTTGATTCAGCCGATAAAGCAGCGCGAGCTTCAGACATGTGAGTGCTGATTGAACTTTCAAATTCTTTGTTAAGGCGGGCATGTGCAATACGGTGACAAGAATGCCGTAACGCATGTCTATACCAAATCTATACGTTAAACATTGGCGTGCTTTGGTGTCTCTGACTTTTATATTAGGTGCGCATACAAGCTTGAGGGAAAAAATGCGATTTTAAATTTCCCTCTCTCTGAATTGCAACGACGAGAAATTGAAGCCACAGACTGGAGTAGACTGATCTTGAATCTACGAGGTACGCTTTGATGTAATTGTATCTGCGTAGGCGGAACTTGTTCATGTTCTAGGAGAGGGTGTATTGGATAATGTTTGCCTGGAATAAGAGTGAGGAGGTGAGACTGATTCCAGTTTTGAATTTGTAATATACCCAGTCAGGACCATAAACTTCTATAGCATGTGCTTAACGGACAGTAATATATCATACTACTTTGTTCTTGCCACGAGTCATATCTACTGTAACCCTATTTGCAGTCAAATGTCTTGTGAATTTGGTTTAAACTCGCGTATGGTCTCAGCTACTACTTCTTTGCCGCAGAGGGACAAATCAGATCAGAAGTGGATACGGGATTAGGCGATCCTCAAATTCCGACCTCACAAGATGTTCCAAGAGATAAACTGTGGGCACGTCTGTTGTGTCACGAGCAACTTTTGCAGCAAAGGGTAAAATATTGCCTAGTCATCTTCTTGCACTAATCTCTTGTTAGCACTCATGCATCCTGTATTATTTCATCGGAGAAAGTTCTGCATATGTGACTCCGTTGTTCCTTCACAGTTGGTTATAATGATGGAAGCTTGTTGTGAAACCTGATATGAATATCTGTACTATATCTTCTTCATATCAAGGTTTCTAACTTCTGACTTTTATCGTTAACACTTTTCAGATGTTAAGGCGAGCACCTAAGGTAGGTCGACAGTTGGTCGTGGGCAGCCCATCTATCGCTGCGCAGTTCTCTCACCTCAACCGCCGCGCTGATGAATCTCCGATGCTTGTTGAGGAAGTCATGGATGGAAGTAATACTCCGCTGCTATGGAATTGCACCTGTGGGAATGTCTTCCTAAAAGCCCCGGTGGGGCTTCTGAAGGCCAAACATGCTACTTGTAGAACGCCAGAATGTACTGGAACTCAAACTACCCCGAAAAAAGGGAATGTGTGGAGGTCAAAAGTTCGATGAGTTATCGTTGATATTATCCAAGATTGTGATCGGAAAGGGACCTTCTTTGGAATCATCCCTGGGTCATAACGATAGTGTAATCAAAGGGGTTTGCGACCACCGCAGTCAGGTCTCTTTGTTGTAGATGTTAAGGAGCATTTAGAGCACAGCACGCTTGCCGGGGCCCACTTAACGATCCAGAGCAGGAGGCCCATGTCTTAGCCGTGTCACTTGGGAAGAAGTTCGTCTGTAAGTATCCTCTGTTGTTGTCGTTGTGTGTATCACATTGGCGTATCACATCACATTTACATACAAGTTTTCTGTTTTCAGTCAGTTGTAAAACATAGAAAAAGAAAAGATCGGACAAAGAGGACCAAAAGGAAACTTCGTGAGGATAGCAGAAAGGCGGTTAACTTTAGAAGTTTAAACTCAATTTATTTCTATGTTTTCCATCTACAACTTCGTTGCTGCCTCGCATACCCTACCTAAAGGTCTGGAAATGCGACTCTTGTTTTGAACGTCTCGAAAGCACATAGTCCGAATTCCACCACCTTGAAGCAAGAGACACCCATCTAACGAGGGATAAGCACACAGCAATACCCCAGGTGTGAAAACATCGAGTACTCTTTTGGACGAGAAATCAGTATTAGAATTCTCATGAACACGTGAACCTGGACGAGCAGTAGAACAACGAATCTACCTCCCAAGCACAAGACCCGGACGCTAGAAAAGTTCATGAACCTGGACGAGCAGAGTAGAACAACTAACCTAACTCCCAAGCACAGGACCGGCTGCTGGAAAGAAGACCGGAGTTGAATAGTGATCAAAGATCGGTAGCTGAGTTGGTTGGGTCTCAGACCTCTGAGCGAAAGATCTGGGGTTCAAACCCTTCTGCTCCTGGTTGGAGGTGCAAGAAGTCGCTGTATGCGCAATCTGATCCAGGTATGCTGTGGTTACCCACAAAGGACAATCCGATGCCCCTTGAAGGGATAACGCGGACACGGTAAAGATTAGAACCGTAATTAATTAATTAGCTTTATATTAATATAATTAATTAATATAGAGCTAATGCTCGGAGGTATCGTGAACAATTGTTATGCACCTCACAGAAGCCCGAAAAATTTTTACCCGGAAAGTCAGTTCTGTTTCGCAGAGAAATTCCTGCAAAGGCAAAGAAAGAATGCCACTGCTGCAATTCCCCATCAGATTTTATTATGCTCACTTGTCGCCCTCCTGCTCTCTACTTTAACTTGTCTCATCTCGAGATTCAAACTTCTGATATATGCGATCCAACGCAATATTACTATATCTGAAGTGTTACAATTGACTATCATATCAAACAAAGGCAAACAATCCATCCATAAATTACATGAGTGTCAATCAGAAACTCACAATCTGTCTTCATCATAGTGATAATATCTCGTAATTCACACTTCATTTGATGATAGTTGCATTGTCTGTCAGTCAAGAGCATAGCTCCAAACCTAGAAGTAAACCGCACTCTTTTCACATCATCTTGGTCAATTGCTCAGCCAATTGCGCTCCGACTAGTATTAATTGTGATAATGAAAGGTCTCTCACTTCCATAATCTACTTTTTTCAACACAGACAGAGACTTCAGAATCTCTTTCAACCTCTCCATAGCCTCATAATGCTCCAAGGTCCAAATAAATCTCTTATCTTTCCTCAATAATGCATATAAAGGTTCCGCAATGTGTACATAGTGAGGAATAGATAGGCGGTAAAATACACAAGTCCTCAAGAAACACCGAACCTCTGTGATATTTTTACAATCAACTATCATGACCTCTGCTGGAAAGAAAAATGTCTTACCATGAGCTCAAAAAGCTTCTTCTCAATCTGAGTTAGGAAATCACCCTCTCATATCCGGAGCTCCTGCAATGTCTTTTCAGTAAACTGATGTCCTACTTATCTACAATCTCGCAGTATAAGCTCAGTGTCTACAACCTGAACTTGTTGTTGCGAGTTAGCAAGTAATTGAGTTGTTACTAGCTTCACCTTCTTCAGTACAGACTTATACTTTGCATGGACCTTTGCTTCCTTCACTCTTCTGCATCCAAAGCAGAAGGAACAGCACATGTAGAACAATCTCTTCGTACATTCGTCGAGAGTGGATTATGATCACTATTATACCATCTTTGTTCTGCATCAACCTGCTCACACCATTCAAGCATCTCGTTGCGATTGTACACACACAAACTCCTCAAATATACTCAAATTGCTTCACCCCCTCCAAAATCTTTGCACACCATAACTCTGAAACTTATCTTTCAATTCATTTTCTTCATTCTCCCAAATCTTCAACTCGCGTAAATTGACTCCATCCATCGCTCTCAAACATCAACAACCTAGATTACCAATTGTGTACACCATACATGTTTTTGAACTCTTGTACATGTCTCTCATCTGGCTCTTCCGTCTCTTGTATCAACCTTGACGGGACCCAGCAATAAGTTCTACACCCCTATCATCCCACTCTAGAGGAGTGGATTGCGAAAATCCTTACATCTCTTTGTCTGAGAATCTCTAAGAGTTTATTGGTTGTTTCTTATGTCTTTTCAGTCAAAAACTATACTGAATATTTGTCATTAGGATTTTGAATTCTGACATAATGAGACCTATCATTCATTATCTTTGTCTCCATTCGAACAACGATAATGTAGAGTTGTCCTAGTATGATGAGATAAGAAGGAGATGATTATACAAAGAAATGTTGCTCGACTTCTACGTCTCCAATCCTCACATGCATATTAGCAGCATACAACTCATCCTTCTGATTGTTGGCAGCACGAAGTACCCAACCATGGTTCTTCTCAATTGACCACTATCTTTTCTCATATATCTCTTTTGAAATTATGTTGATTTTTGATCCATGGTCCACAAGTGCAGGTACTTGTTCATAAAGCCCTCCAACCCGAACTTACGTCTCTATTTGTTGCATGTGCTCAATGCCTCTATCTGAAGTCACTGATTGTGCTTGACTTCTCCTCCTGTTTGTGCTTGACTAATAGAAGGACCAGCAACCCATTCCTCATGCTGAACATCTTCAACTTCATCAACATTAATGACATCCACTACTCCAATCATCTAACTAGCTACCTGCTCAATTATAACTTGTCTTTTCTTTTTCATGATATCAGTGATCAATTCATGAAACTCTCTCTTCGCAATGCCGAGTACCTCAAGAAAAGTAAACTCCACCCTAGCATCCAGAATTCTTTGCTCCAAGATAATACGCAAGTCAGTCGCTGTTTCGATGTCATCAGCTAACTTGTAGCTTGGAGTCTTCCTCTTCTCTTGTGTTGAAAGTCTCTTTCCCCGCAGTTTGTCAGTAGCAGCAGCTTCCTATGAAAAACTCTGGAGAATTCTGCACATCCTCCATAAGTCTTACTGCAAGTGACGGAGCTGTAGAAGTAGAAGGTATATCTTCTGGAGCAAGAGATCTATCATTTCATATAAGTCCAGATGGTTGTGTTTCTACTCTTCTCCTTGTAACTCTTCGACGTTCACCATCATCAGGTACTCCAGCATCTAAGTCAGATGTATCTCTTTGTCTCTTATCTTTCATCATGAATCTCGTTCTTTGTCTACATCCAAGAAGGCTCGAACAGAAGTCACATATACATGATCTCTCCATCATGTGACTCTCCTAATACTCTCTACATCTCTCTTCATCACCTCAATAGGAACTTCAGCCGCCTGCTCAACTAGAGTTGGGGTTAGAGCGTACTTCAGTCCTTCCATTGTAAACATCAACTTCTGCTGGGCTTGCTGTAATATTCACACCAGTAGGTGTAAGAAATAAACTCCTCTATCCCTCCTCTTCCTTTCTCCAACAACTACATCTATCACTCTCACTAAACCAAGTAGTTTTTGCATACCAAACACTACTAAGCAAACCTCACCAATCAGTCAAACAATACCGACTAACACCACGACCAATCCAACAACTGTTCCTCTCAAATAATACAATTAGAAATACTCAAATTTCTTCACCACAAACCATTTCTAGTCTAAATCCCCCAACCAGTCTAAATCCTATTACCAATCAAATTCTTATTACCAATCTCAACTCGATATCAATTTCAAACCCAATTGGTTTCAAACCCAATCGAAATGACACTACGACTCTGTATGTCCATGTCATTCTTCAAGGAGAAACCACACGAAGGCTCGGACATGCATACAGCAGCTTTCGAGTGCTATATGACTCTAAACAAAAAGATCAACTGATAAAATGATTTTGTTTTCAAGTACATTGAACAAGCAAGCATTTGGATGATATACTCAAAGCAGAATCCGTGATACCACACCTTGGGATCAAGTAGAAATATTGTTTTAAAATGAATTTAAGGTGACCAAAGAAGATGTAGATATCATGTTCAAACTCGGTAGCATGAAACAAAGAGAAAGAGAAAACATAAGTGATTTCTTAACCCGCTTCTAGATAGTATCATCACGACTAACCATACATGTCTCAGAATATCTCCGTATCACATGGTTACAAAGTGCAGTATTATCTAACTACTTACATATAGTGGAGGATAGAGGTTATGCAAATGCATATGAATTGGAAGTTGGACTACATCAATGACAAATATTCTTTGCATTGTGAGATGGACATGCAAATGAAGACAAATATCAATATAAATAACTCAAAAAGAAAGAGGTGGATAGTAACGACAGCCAAGATACAAGAAGAAGAAACAAGAAAATGTAGATAAAAGAAAAGAAGAGGATTGTTACTTAAGCTAAAAAAGCTTATGAGGAACGATGAAGAACAAACAAAAAGAAAAAATAACACAAGAAAGTATTGTCACTTGCAATACGGGCTCTCATAACACTCAAGAATGCTATTAGAATCCCAAAAACAAACAGAAGACTATTTCGATCAACCAAATTCAATGCATCGAACACCATCCTTAAGAAGGAAGAGGAAGAGATAGGGGTCGAGATGGTGGACGTAAATCCAAACACACCATTACTTAATGTGGAAAATATGACATACTTCTACTGTTACAAGAAATGATACATCCGAAGTCCGCAATGTCCATTGTTTACTAAACATCAACAAGACAAACGACATGCGAAAGAAGAACAAGGTAGGATGGCCGAAACTAATGACGTTTATGTACAAGAAAAGGAGGTACAAGAATATAAGATCTTGATCAGAAATGAAAAGATAAAATTTCAAAGATGAAAACTCATCCGGATCTGACTCTCCTGCTGAAGATAGAGAAGAAGACGAAGTATCGATCTGAGAAAAAGAAGACTGGATTGTACGAGATGTCATTCGAGATCTTGATAAATTGCATGCACGAGAAAGAGCTCCAGAGAGCAATGGATCCGGAGAACCTTCCACAAGTGAAGAGTTCTAATTTCTTTTTGATGGAGAGAAAACAGTTCGAGGAGAACAGGAAGAAAATGCAATCTGGACGATCAAGATATTGTTTCAACATCAACAGAAAAGCGTATCCGCACCGATATAAGCTATAATTCTAACAAAACCGGATAAACTTGCAAGCTTGAAAGACATTGCAAACGTAGCATTGAACATATCAACGTAACATACTGTATCATGCAACAAGAAGCGGATGTAAGCATAGGAGAACTCCTGCAAGTCGCACCATACTGCATGTAAGCAGTAATGAATCACCTCATTACAATTCAGGCCAAACAAGCTTCAAGCTTAGAAGAACATTTGGAACCATATACACGAGACAAAAGTATCTATCTCGTCACTCCAATGACCATCTTGGAAAAAAAAGGATCAGTCCTTCAAATAACAATAAAGGAAGTTTGTTGAGGAATGTTTTACTTGATGGAGAATCCAGTGCAAATGTCTTAAACGAAGAATTATACAAGAGACTTAAGAACTTAGAATTGCACCCATCACCATTCAACTTAAAAATGGTAGATCAGAGAAAAGTCCTTCTTGACAGATTAGTCAAAGGATTAACTACTACGATTTCCAACACGTTTTAAGATTGATATTGTAGTGATGAAAATGACAAATGAATAATATTCTGTTTTCATTATTCCGGAACGACCATGGCTAAGACAAGTCAAAGTTCAACAAAATTGGACATCCAATCAAGACTACACTGGACTTACTTGGCAAGGAGAACAACATCGGATAAGCACCAAATTCTTACTAAAAAAACATAAAGTTCGACTCATATCAATCAACATTTGTCATTTAGATTGGACCGAAGGAATGCCGGACGAAGAAAAAGAAATGTTGTTATGAGCACAACCAAGTACACCCAAAACAAATCTACCCATTTATTTTGCATCTTAGATTCTGAATCCAGAATAGCACAAAACTACACTACCACATAACGAGAAGCACTAGCAATGATTTACACATTAAAGAAATTTAGATATCTATTAGGTAACAAATTCATCTTCTTCGTTGATCATCAAGCATTAACTTACTTAGTTAATAAAGCACATATCACAAAAAGAATAAGATGTTGGCTATTACTCCTCCAAGAATTTATCTTCACAATCTTTATAAATCCGGCAAAGTCAATATGTTACCTTACCAGTTGAGCCGAGTTGAAGCAAGACGTGAGAAAGAACAAGAGAGTGATTAATTTTCAGACGAAAAATCCTAACAGTCACATTCTCACCACTCAAAGACACGGATCTGGATGAAGACATCCGGAACAATAGAGACGGAGAAGAGACATACGAAGAACAAGAAAACAATTCCGATGAAAATCCAAACTAGAAGATTGGCAAGAAGAAATACGCATGTATCTTGAGAGAGGAGAAATACACCCAGGCGTTCCACTTCACAAAAGAAATTCATTCATTCACAACACAACACCCATTGAAGGAACTCTTTTCAAAAGGGGAAGCGATGACGTTCTTAAGAAATGTATCCTGGTCATGTAGAAAACTAGTATTATGGAGGAAGTTCATGAAGGACCAACAAGAAGACACTTTGCAAGATACAACACAACATACAAGATACTACAATCCGGACTATGGTGACCTATCATTTCAAAGACTGTAAAGAACAAGTTCAAACTTGTGTCGAATGCCAAAGAAGCACAGTTCTCAAGGAAGGAATATCTTTACACCCAATATTTCCTATCTGAATCTTTCAGAAACGAGGAATTGGTTTTATATGACCTATCAATCTCTCTACCAGAAAAAATACATTATCACAATCATGTTTCAAAATGAGTAGAAGCAAAAGTTTATAGAGAAAGTATAGCAAAAATAACAGCCAAATTTCTCTATGAGCACATAATCACAAAGTTTGGTTGTCCGGTTGAATTGATATCAAATCACAGTCACATTTCTTAAATGAAGCTATAGAAGAAATGACAAACCACTACCAGATTAAATACAGATTCCTTACTCCATATTATCCTCAGTGTAATGAACAAGTAGAATCTACAAACAAAATACTCATAACAGTTCTAAGAAAACTTGTGGAAATAAACTCATCCTCTTGGGATGTACACTTACCATCTGTTTGATGGATAATGAGAATAACACATAAAACTTCCACAAGACATACATCATTCCGGATGGTATACAGAGTTGAAGTACTAGTACTAATAGAATATATAATCCCAAGTCTTTGGATAGCAACCGAATATGATCTAAATCTGAAGAAGGCAGTACAACAACGACTGGAACAACTTTAAGAAGAAAGAAAAAGAGGACTCAAACAACAATACCACCAAAAGAAAGTTCAAAAGAATTGGCTCAATGATAATAGAAAACTTTACGAATTTGAGAAGGGTGACTCAGTTCTATGGTGTGCTCAAACGAGTAAGATAAAGAAAAGAAAGCTGAAATACAAATGACAAGGACTTTATATCATCTATCAAATCCTCAAGAATGACACTACCATAATAGTCACTCGGATGGGAATGATGTAAAGTTTGTAAATGAAAATAAACTACAACCTTTCTTCTTAAAGGAAGACAAACCAAGAAACAGAATGATCTGACAAGCTGAAGACCCGATCCGATTAACCAGTGATACAAGTAATACAAGATCCGGAGATAGATCCAAAAGACAACCCGGAAGACGACTCGGATGAAGATACAGATGAAGATCTGGATATTCAAGTATGGTCGATCAATTAACAGCAAGTACGAAAAATACACCAACGAATCAAGAAGCAAGAATGCGGCAACGGTATTAGAGCACGATGAGTAATTCAAAAGGAACTTATCACCAATGAACACTTGGTAACAAGAACCACGACAACGCATACTACTAGCTTTTCGAGAAAAATGCTAAGTCTTTTAGAAATCCTCAACAGAAATGAACATGAGAACGAGAGAGTTCTTGGACATCAACTCGAAGTAATTTCTCATGAGAACACAAACGGTTTGAGCAATTTGAGTCATGAACCATTTTGCAAGAACCCGTGGTGTGAACAAGAAAGGAAAATGATAAGAAGTGCACGAAGACTAACACGATGATAGAGCTTCTCGAAACCTGTCCTTGCTACGCAACAGGAGAGAAATCAGTTTAAGGCAACATGGTCATCCACATGAATCCAAGAATGAAGGAGTACGATTGGTATGAAGACGATGCACATAAGACTAGACGGAGCAGTTCGAGTCTATGTTTATGCTCAAAACCACCGAATTTTTCTGAGCAAAAGTACGTATCTTCTCTAGTCTATTTCCTTCCTCTCTCTAGTCCGAACTTCTCCTCTTGTTTCAGTTTGACGATTGTATCCGGATCCTCTCCTTGTTTCTTTCTCGCTCCAACTTGGTTATGTGTTGTCTTCCACATCCAAGTGCATGTGTTCTCGCAAAGATTTGTGTCATCATATCGACATGGGTGGCGTGCAACTTCTTCAACTCGGTCCTTAATCGCTCTGTCACGATTCTTGTCCAATTGATGGTCTCTCCTTGTAACTCATTAATGATTATCAATGCCAAGATGTTCTTAGTCATCTCCCGTCCTTCTGGTTTCAGAAGATCACTTCTGTTAATCCAAGATAAACGTGATCTTCACATGAGATCAACGCATGCATTCGGATAGTAAAATGGTGTAGCTCAGTTTGACGACACATCAGTATAATTCTTCATATGTTTCGTGGGTATCTCTCGTCGGTTGTCTGGCATCGAATCTTCTTCTACTAATCCAAAACTGTCTATCATCAATTTCTCATCGAGTACACTTTCTCATCCTCGCACTCGAATGTAAATATCTCCAGGTCGTAACTACTTACAATACTACGCCTGCGAGGTATTCTCTTAACTAATAACAAAAATTCATCTTTTCCGGTTTTCACAATCTATGTATAGCTGACGAATAGCAAAGACACCAACACGAGCAGTCTCTCCTAACCTTATGTGCTAGAATAGCCGATAGAGGTTTCACATACTTTCTAGCAAGCACCCAGACGTCTTGCTTGATGGCTAAAAAGTATAGCATAAGCAACCTCGGGGAAGTGGTTTAAGACTGAGAAACCATTGACTTGTGATCCCTGGCTTTATTATAGTGATTTTCGTGGTGTGAAGGATAAAGAAAAATACAAAATTTCATTATATATGAGGAGATTTAAAGGTTAAATTATATTTGATAAATATTATTTAAAAATCAAAATATTATTAAATAAATAAATAAAATCGGAATTTATCAACCAATCAAAGTTTATCAAAAATGTCTTACTTGATTGTCCAATGTAGAAGAAGATGTATCAATACGTAACCATAATAATTTATCCACAATAGTAATTTATCGAATGTCTTCTTTGATGATACAGTGCGAAGTATGATTTTATCATACATAAATTCACTATAAAATAGATTTATCAATATTTTCTATAATCAATCATCAATAAATCATCCAGTGCGAAGGATAATTTTATCCTACATAAAACCACTCCAAAATAGAAAGGAGGAAAGACTTTCAGGAGGCACTTTCTGTGTGGTGTGAACTGCTAGTAAAGGCTTCGGACAATCTTCCAGCGGACCCTATCGTATGCTTAGAACTTATAGTAAACGCTTCAAGCACCTTCTAGGTGGCACCCACCCCGGTATAGGAGGAAAAATGTTAATTTCTTTCAATAAATCATTCAATGCGAAGGATAATTTATCTTACATAAAACCACTCCAAAAAGGGGGAAAGACGTTCAGGAGGCACTTTCTGTGTGGTATGAACTGCTACTTAGAACTTATAGTAAACGCTTCAAGCACCTTCTAGGTGGCACCCACCTCGGGATAGGAGGAAAATGTTAATTTCTTACAAAAAGTGGTAGTAAACGTAAACGATCACGAAGGGATTCGAACCCCCGACCTTCAGATCCGAAGTCTGACGCGCTAATCCACTGCGCTACGCGACCACAAGTTACGTGTTCGTTAACATAACTCTTATTTATTTCGAAAAGTATATCTGCTTGTAGTTTTAAAACGGAGAAATGAGAAAATTAAAGGGTTGAGCTTGCGCTCCAGTTTGTCGTCTACCGGCGACAATTTATCCCAGCTTCACCTTCATAGGCGATGATGACGTTGTAATGCTGAAATGGAGAAGAATATTATTTATGAAGAGTTCTTGTACATCAAGTAAATCTAAAATCGGACGTATTAATTACGCCGCTTGCTCAAGCCTTCGACCGTTGATGTTAGTCTATCCCGTCGAACAGTTCCTAGCCATCTTGACGGCGCCCATCCATAGCGAGGACGCAGTAGAAGCATTTCTTCATGGCTCATTACAAGGATCGAGTTCACATCGCGTCACAGACGTTGATCGCCTGCGAAAACCTTTCAAGTAGAAATGGCCACCATAAATTCACGACGGAGACCGACGCTATCCAAGAGAAACATGCTTTTCCAAAAGTTTCATGTCAGCGGACGAGGATTGGTACTTTGTTAGCGATCGAAATGTCTCATTACTCTCTACATTCTGTAACGGTCATTGACCGGATAACTGCTACCATGAAGCTAAGTCAGGTAACAAGGGGTGAAAGACCAGGGCGTTCTTCAATTCGTGGGATCGACTCTTTGTTCAGTATTGAATGAATGAAGTATCTTGGAGCTGAAAGCCTTGTTGAAAACTGGAAAGAAAGACAATGCAAGCTAGACACGGTTCAAGATAGAATCTACATTTACCTTACGACTATACTCTCTCCAACGGGAGTCTCAGAAGAATGATACTAGAAAGCACTTTATTTTATCGGTGATATACTGTCACAAGCGGTATGAACGTCAGTCAAGTTTGCTCCGATTACATACTTGGTAAACGACAAGGCATAGAACTAAATAGGTATGAACACCAAGCTTAGCCTACATGCTATGCTACGTTCATAGCTAAAGCTGAAACTAAAATAGCATCTTAGAAATCGGTGCAGCACATGAACAGACTGTGTAGCATGTGATGGCATACTAGATAAACTGTTTGATAGTGAGTTCAGCAAGACAATGCAAGCTAGACACGGTTCAAGATAGAATCACCTGACGACTATACTCTCTCCAACGGGATAATGAGTCTCAGAAGAATGATACTAGAAAGCACTTTATTCGATCGGTGATACATGGAAGGAGTATATTCACCCAATGTACACTTCATTGTACATGAGTGTACATTAAATAACGTTCTAACGTCGTATTGTACATAGGTCTGTACAGTGAAAAGTATTGCAAAGAGATGTTTTTTCTATATTGTAAAGGAAGCTGCCCTGCAGCTTAACAAGCTGGGCAGGAGCTAAGTTGGGGCCATGCTTGACAAGCTGCCCCCTAGCTTAGACTGAAATATCACCTTGAAAGAGGTCGAAAGGCATCAGAATGCAGAGCTCGACGAGGAGAGCGACCTCATGCTTCCAATTTTGACAAAAAGTGTTTTAAGCTATAGTTAGTACGGGTTTTAAACTGAGAAATGTACAAAAGAGGGAAATCTGTCGATTCTTGCTCGTGACTTGAACTCAGAATCTGATAGCGTGAGTGTGTAGGTGTTCACGAATACTATAGTTTTGACTCCTTGTTCATTAAAAATGGAGTTGTATAGAGAAGTTTACACAGAAAAGGCTAGTAAAAACTTTGCATGAAGATTTCTACAGTAAAAGCATATGTACAAGTTTTAAATGCTTTTAGAACGGAACCAAAGGCCATCCTAGTGATAGGACGCCTCCCTAGGAGGGAAGTGGTCTCAGGATCAATCCCTCCTGGCCTCTGGTTCCTATTCTGGCATGTTGGCCTCCCGGATGGAAGTCTATGTTGGGTATGCAGCCATGTCCTGTATACCTAGGGGCGGGAGACCGGTATCTCTCTTAATCGTGGGCTTCCTGGCCTAAGCCTCCGCATGTCATCCTGAATATACTATGGGAGGTATCTCCCTTAATCGTGAGCTTCCTGGTCTAAGCCTCCGCATGCCATCCTGAATATACTATGGGAGATACCTGGTGCGCATATGGGGGGTTGTAAGCCCTGTGGGGCAGCCTCATAAGTGTTGGGGCTTCGGCCTACATTGGATGGCTTGTAGTATATTCAAGATGGCATCAAGATGACATCAAGAGCACATGAAACTTTTGCTAATTAGTTAAATAATCATCGAGTAGGCTTGCGATGAGGAATGAGGTTATGTGAACCTTTATTAGTGAAGGGGTAGAGTTTGTGGAGACAACTGTGAAACTTGTATTAAAAAGGGGTCAACTTTGTAAATAATGCTCTGTACGCATAAGGACAGCAGGGGGGCAGCTTAAGCTAGGGCCCTGCTTCTGATAAGTGACTGCGCTTATAAGGACAGCAGGGGGGCAGCTTAAGCTGGGGCCTTAAAACTTTAGGTTAAATACTGCGGCGGCTGAAGATCGGGGGACCTTTACAAACAGTTTGGCAGAGGAGTTTTCTGAGTGAGTGGAGGCGGAAGGAGGAGAAAGGAGCAGAATTAGGGTTTTTGGGGAGAGGAGACGCGGAGAAGCTTAGAGGCTGAGTGGGGGATCAATTTTTCTGACGGAATTGAGTGGAGTGAGCAAGGGAGATCGTGAGAGAGGCAGGAAAGTGTTTTGGAGACAAGAACCTCATATGTTACACAGTTTTGAGGTTTGGAGGTAGTAGAATTGAACAGACAGAGGTGGTTTATTGGAAGGAGATCGTTTTGACAAGGTTTTGGTTGTCGTGAGATCAAATTCCTTGGAATTTTCAGTTGAGACGGACTCAGGAGAGGAGGAGAGAGATATTTTCTTAAACAGTGAAGCAGTTGACACTGAAATAAAGCCATTTCTACTCTGGAGAGATCTATTCCTGTACCTGAGTGCGTGATTGAGTGTTTGTTTTGCAATTGATGAGCACAAGAGGCTGTGTTTTGAGATTTCATCGTCTGCAGCGACCTATCTTCCTTTCTGGTCATTTCTCTCTGATCTATCACAGTTAGGAGGTCCGCCCTCCCCAAGAAAGACTCTCAACCCGACATCTGGTGCTTCCACTGAGAGCAATTGGGGTGATCGATTCGGAGAATTGGTTAGATTGGGTGGAAAATGGATCACAGTGTTGCTGTACAAGGTGCGGCTGCTGCTCAGGGTGCTCCTGTCCAAGGGACTCCTGGTCAGGATGGAATTGGCTCTCAAGGAGGACCTACGGCGGTTCCAACAGCAGCAGCACAGCCTGCCATAGACACGTCTCAGATTCTTCAGGCGTTAGCTGCCTTGATTCAACAGCAGCCTGCAATTAGAGGAGCTGAGCAGAAATCCACGAAGGCGTTACAAGCAATTGTTGGTCGATGTGGGCGATTTGATGGAAGAGATGTTACTAGGTACCTGTAGGAGTATGTAGGTGAAATGGAGTTGGTCAGGGCACCTGAAGTTGAGGTAATTCTAAGCTTTGAGTTGACTGTTGTCCCTGAATTGAGAGAGAAGGTTAGAAATTTACAGAGAAGACATTTAGGTGGGTGGACTCTGTTTGAACGTGCACTGAGAGAAGAATTTCTAGAAGAGGACTCTGAAAGAATCACCAGAAGAACTCTCATGGATTGGATAGAGCGTCAGCCTGGACGTTCCATGAGATTGAATGAAGTGATTCGTGAATTTGAGAAAAGATACTCTCAGCTTTCTGGTCTAGAGAGGTTGACGTTGGATGCTAGGAAGACAGAGTTGTTCTTAGGGGCTCTGGATGAGTTCACAGCAGATAGGCTTTGTTTCATGTTGGCTGATCGAGGGGCTGAAGGGGGAGTTACATCTGATTGGAGGAGAGTAGAAGAAGCAGTATCCACCCTTGCTAGACAACGTCGTGGTAGAATGGTACTGCAGTCAGAGACCTTGCCAGAGCAGAGAGTAGCTCCTCATGTTCTTGTAGCTCCTCCTGCAATACCTCAAGCACCTATTGTGATTCCTCAAGCACCTATAGTGGTTCTCCAAGTGGTTCCTCAAGCGCCTGCAGTACCTATCCCAGCACAGAGAGGACCTAGACAGCAGCAGCGATCTGTTGAGAACCGAAATCAACATAACTTGATAGAAGAACTTATTCAACAGTTGAGAGATTTGAGGGTTGAGATGGCAGACTTGAGGAGAGATCAACGACCTGTTGCACCAGGTGCCCGACCTGTAGGAGGAACCTTTACAGGAGATGTATTTGGTGCGATAGTCCAGATCATCTCAGAGGAGACTGTCAAGACTTGGCGGTTGCCTTGCAAGAGGGCGTAGTCAACTATCAGAACAACAGGTTGTACCTAACCGCCACTGGACAGCCTCTGAACACATATTTTGGAAGAGGAGGAATGAGGATTTCTCTTCCAGCACTTACTGGTGTGAGTACTACAGCGATGACTGCGGGTTCTACGGAGGCTGATGTATATACTGGGAGAGTTGAGGTGCGCTCTAATCCAACTATGATTGAGCAAGCTGTTGAGGTTCCGGTCGAAATGATGAAGAGAGGTGCTGAAAGCATTAGGAGAGCTACTGGATGGAGAGACCCAGTAGATGCAACTTCTATTCGAGCGTTTTTAGAGACGAGTGGTGAACAAGATGCCATGATCGAAGACAAAAGAAGACGGGACGCTTCTGACTTAGATGCAGGAGTACCAGAAGATAGTGACCGTCGGAGGATTACAAGGAAGAGAGCAGCTGAACCATCACCATCTGTACCAGCTGGAAGATTTCCTGCTGCAGAGGATATACCTTCTACCTCTACAGCTCCACCACCTGCAGTAGATCCTATGGAAGGTGTGCAGGATTTGCCACAAGAGACTACTGCTACAGATAGAGTACGGGGAAAGAGGTTTACAGCACAAGAGAAAGAGAAAGCTCCAGCTTACAAGTTAGCGGCAGACATCGAAACAACAACATGCTTGCGTGCTGTTCTAGAGCAACGCATTTTGGATGCTAGAGTTGAGTTTACTCTTCATGAAGTGCTTGGTATCGCAAAGAGGGAGTTTCATGAGTTGATAATAGACATCATGAAGAGAAAGAGACAAGTATTGACTGAACAAGTAAGTAGTCAGATGGTTGGAGCAATAGATGCTATTGGTGTTGATCAGTTCGGAGATGATAAGTATGAGGCATGGGTTGCTGATCCAGCTGTTATTGAGAATGAAGACGAAGAGTTTGAAGAGGATAGGTCAAGCGCAGACGGCGATTTCAAAAAGAAGCACTGGGCAAGAGCGACAACAGAGACGCAGGTCGGCTTGGAGGACTTTCTGAACCAGTACCTGCACTTGTGGATCACGGGTCGGAGATCAACATCATTTCCAAGGAGGTGTATGAAAAGGGGCAGTGGTCAATCGAAAGGAATCATGGTTGGGTACTTCGTGCAGCAAATAATCAAAAGGGTGAGTTGTACGGAGCTTGTCCCAATATGCGTGTAAGGATTGGGGATGTAGAGGTTGATCAGCATTTCTTTGTATAGTCATCTGCCTCCTATCCTGTCATACTGGGCCAACCACGTCACGTAGCACGACATCGTCCACTTTCATCTACCATAGATTTGTTGAGAGCTCTGGCTCTTTCCACACCTACCGCAGAAGCTCGACCGGACCTGGAAATTTTTTCTCATGCATAAAACTATACAAACGATCTTCCATCGTCAAACTTTGCTCCACACGCATGGTCTCACTGTGTCGCTCACATTGACTCTTATTGCTTGAAAAGAATAAAGTCTGTAGGTCCAACCTACAACAAAGGAGGTTTGCAAAGGAACAAAGAAGATTGTGTTTTGCTTCATTGTTCAATGGGGTAGATTCTTCCTTAAACATCCTTGCTGAACTCACTATCAAATACTTTATCTAGTACATGAGATTCAACCTGTCCAATTTTGCTGCTGGACTCTTGTTGGTGATAATTCTCACGAGTGATGGTTCTCTCTCGCTTTAGTTAGAAGTGTTGACTTTCTACTTTAGCCTACCTTTGTTATATGCCATCACATGCTACACAGTCTGTTCATGTGCTGCACCAATTTCTAAGATGCTATTTTAGTTTTAGCTTTAGCTATGAACGTAGTATGGCATGTAGGCTAAGCTTGGTGTTCACACCTATTTAGTTCTATGCCTTGTCGTTTACCAAGTATGTGATTGGAGCGAGCTTGACTGAGTATTCTCGTTCATATCGCTTGTGATAATATCCTTCCTCACGGCCTTGTAAAGTGAACTTCGTTTTCTCTTATAAGAAAACGTGTAAATGTTATAAAAATTTATTTTACTAAGCGATTATAGAAAATCAAATTAATTCATAAATATTATATGTTAGTCAGTCCTGGAGTAGTCAACTCATCTGGAGAGAACCCATAAGTGAAGAGCGGTGTCGGGTTGAGAGTCTTTCTTGGGGAGGGCGGACCTCCTAACTGTGATAAATCAGAGAGAAATGACCAGAAAGGAAGATAGGTCGCTGCAGACGATGAAATCTCAAAACACAGCCTCTTGTGCTCACCAATTGCAAAACAAACACTCAATCACGCACTCAGGTACAGGAATAGATCTCTCCGGAGTAGAAATAGCTTTATTTCAGTGTCAACTGCTTCACTGTTTAAGAAAATATCTCTCTCCTCCTCTCCTGAGTCCGTCTCAGCTGAAAATTCCAAGGAATTTGATCTCACGACAACCAAAGCCTTGTCAAAACAATCTCCTTCCAATAAACCACCTCTGTCCGTTTAATTCTACTGCCTCCAAACCTCAAAACTGTGTAACATATGAGGTTCTTGTCTCCAAAACACTTTCTTGCCTCTCTCACGATCTCCCCTGCTTACTCCACTCAATTCCGTCAGAAAAATTGATCCCCCTCTCAGCCTCCAAGCTTCTCCGCGTCTCCTCTCCCCAAAAACCCTAATTCTGCTCCTTTCTCCTCCTTCCGCCTCCACTCACTCAGAAAACTCCTCTGCCAAACTGTTTGAAAAGATCTCCCGATCTTCAGCCGCCGCAGCATTTAACCTAAAGTTTTAAGGCCCCAGCTTAAGCTGCCCCCCTGCTGTCCTTATAAGCCCAGTCACTTATCAGAAGTAGGGCCCTAGCTTAAGCTGCCCCCCTGCTGTCCTTATGCGTACAGAGCATTATTTACAAAGTTGACCCCTTTTTAATACAAGTTTCACAGTTGTCTCCACAAACTCTACCCCTTCACTAATAAAGGTTCACATAATCTCATTCCCCATCGCAAGCCTACTCTGCCAAACTGTTTGAAAAGGTCCCCCGATCTTCAGCCGCCGCAGTATTTAACCTAAAGTTTTAAGGCCTCAGCTTAAGCTGCCCCCCTGCTGTCCTTATGCGTACAGAGCATTATTTACAAAGTTGACCCCTTTTTAATACAAGTTTCACAGTTGTCTCCACAAACTCTACCCCTTCACTAATAAAGGTTCACATAACCTCATTCCTCATCGCAAGCCTACTCGATGATTATTTAACTAATTAGCAAAAGTTTTCTGTGCTCTTGATGCCATCCTGAATATACTACAAGCCATCCAATGTAGGCCGAAGTCCCAACACTTATGAGGCTGCCCCACAGGGCTTACAACCCCCCCATATACGCACCAGGTATCTCTCATAGTATATTCAGGATGGCATGCGGAGGCTTAGGCCAAGAAGCCCACGATTAAGAGAGATACCGGTCTCCCGCCCCTAGGTATACAAGACATGGCTGCATACCCAACATAGACTCCCATCCGGGAGACCAACATGTCAGAATAAGAACCAGAGGTGTCGCGCCCCTCATTCTCAAGATCGGGCGCAAACGCGAACAACAGAACCCTAGCGGACTTGCGCTAGGTTGTGAACGCTGCGAGTATGACTTAACGGCTTGGCCGGGAAGTCGAGATCAGATGAACCCTAAGTGGTTCTCTGAACCAAGGTTGGAACCTTGGGTTAGGACATAAGGGCCTACCCCAAGAGGGCCCCAGACGAACGCTGATCTAAGGAGGCGAGTCTGAGAACGGGCTGAAACATGAGTCTCAGACATAGGTCCGAGACGTGGGTCCGAGACGCGGGACCGAGACGTGGGTCCGAGACGCAGACGAACCACAGGGTTCGACCCTGGGTCTGGACCACAGGTTTCGGAAAAACTGTTAAGTGTTGGAGCTCCAGAGACGTTTTAGGTCGTGGACGGAGCTCCACGTAAGATCTCGAGGCGAGTGAGGTATCATTGGAAAGGTCTCGTCGAGAGCTTTCCAGTGATATATAACACTCCTCGATCTGACCTCCGAGCAGGAAGTTATGGCCGAACCACAATCGGGTTGTGGTATAATTTTCAAGGACCAAAGAGGAGGGCGGGGCCGCCGATCCCCAGAAGTATATATGAGGGGGGCTCGATGCCTGGGTGGGCCAGGACGAGTCACCCGACCCCAGGGTTCGGCGGGCGGACTCTGGGGGCATGAGGTGATGGCTGGGCCAGTTCCAAGGCACGTTCCGATCTAGACTTGGACGTCTAGACTTAGGAACGATGTAAGGGCTGGGGCAAGACAAGGGAACGAGTCGGCGGGTTAGACCACCGGTCGGGAACCTAGACCCAGACGGACATCACGGGCGGTTGGGCCGCTAGGTGTGCTGGAGGCACCGTTTAGGACCTTGGACTTTATGGGAAGTCCGCCCCAAGTCATATTGTGACTTGCTCATGTTTGGGACCGACTTAGGAGGATCTAAGTCGGGACTTAGGATTGCTGAGCTTGATGATTAAGGGGACGGTGTCGTGTTGTGGTTCGGCTCCTGTGTGAAATTCCTGTGTAACCTATGTTGTGTTTCTTTTCCGTGTTTCGTGAACCGTATCGCGTAACTCGCCGAACGGTGTGATGAGTGCCACATTTGTGATTATCTGTTTAAGTGATCGCACGGTAGAGGAACGTGCCAAGTCATCGATCTGTGCGCGTTCACTTTAGTGGTCCTTGTCGCCGCATTTGTGTATAAAATGGTGGGTCGAAGGTTCATATGGCATTCTCTGTCAACGGGTGATTCGTAAGGGTTCTCGGTGATCTGCATGGAGGAGTGAGGAACTTCAGGAGTGGTGGTTATGGACGGAGGTGTGTTACCGGCTCCGGATCTTCTTTTCCCGAATCCGTTTCACATCAAGCTTCATTGCATCCACCGCGATCACTTTCGACAGTGGTTAGTTGCGTACTTTGGTGATGAGTTCATGGGGAGGGTGATGGAGTTACAGCTTCCGGTGATCCTTCCAGTCGTAACATACAGAGAGACTTGGGATATGACGGTGTACATTTTGTTGTGAGGAACGATGGATCTCAACTATCCATCGAACGTTCCTTTCAATCTTTGGGTCGATGTCCGGTGCCATTGCAGACCGAAGATCAATCATGGGGCTTGGATCGTGAGAAACTTCGGGCAAGAATATTACAATCGAGTGATAGCTTCACCGTTTCCTTTTGTCATACCTTTTATTGTAGAACGTTTCCAAGTTGTAATATTGACGTTGTATTAGTCTGCGGCTCACTGGTTTCATTCTGGTTGAGCGCATCTGTGTAGTTACGGACCGCGAAGAATCCATCGACATATCTGAAGGATTTTGTGAAGTCTTAGAGTGTTGTTGATGTCTTGTGTCTCCTTAGAGAGTAAAAATTCGTTCTAAGGGAAAAGTTAAGAGGAGAAAAGACAAAAAGTAAAGTTCTTTTTGCTCTTATTGGTCCACTTTTGGACCAATGGTGTTCTAGCTGATCCTCGCGACGTTTCTGTAGTTTCTGGAGGCTTCAGAGGTCCATTCGCGAAACGAAGGGTATGGTTGGAGAGCTCTCGACCGGGGCTACAATCTGGTTTGAAGAATCGATCTATTTGATGAAAGTATGAGCGCGTTATGATCGATTGAGTGGAGGGGGGTGAAATTCGTACCTACTGCTACGTTTCTGGTTGTTCCGAGAGACTCGCGAGGAGTTTTGAGGAACTGTCTGTTGGGTTGGAGAGCTGACGACGTGCTGGTCATTTTGATATCAATTTCGTCAGGTTCTTGATCGATTTGGATTCTGAACCGACCGATTGAAGTTGAGAAGTGCAGATGGGATAAGACGGGGACAGCGAACTGTGATAGCCATGGATAGTTTGCTATTGCTTAAGATCTGAGTCGAATTTCTGAGTGAAACTTTCCAGGATTGAAGAATGTCTTATCAGTAAGATACTTGGGAAGTTTCACCTCAAATGGTCGAGTAGTTTGTTCAGAATCTTGGATCAAATGTACCTGGGTCTGTAAAGCTCTGAAGTTAGCACAGATTATGGTTTGATCCATATCTGAGAATTGGTTTGAGATTTCGATCTGAAAATTGTTCAGGGTAGGAGTGAAGGGTCCAATCAAGCTTCCTGTGAAGTTTGATCATCATTGGTCGAGTGGTTTGGAAGGACTGAGGTCTCAAAGTTCGAAAATACTTCTGTTATTAGCAGTTTCGGGTTTTTTTCGGTATCATCTATTGTCAATTTGATCATTTTCGAGCAATTTGGAGAGGAGTTTGTTGCTGAAACTGCCATGCCTACATACAACTCGACATTGGAAGGTGTGGGGCTGATTTCAGCTCTTGGTGATGAAGGAGAACGGAGCCACCATGAGTCTTAAGCCGCTGTTTGGGTTCTCGGAGCTGCCAGGTACTACCGCCGTTGGCGCTATATTGAGATCTGAATAGTGTTTTGGATTATGCATGTTTTACCTTGCTGGAATACTTGGTAGACCAGGGTGTATAGCAAGTTGTATCGATACTCTATCAAGTTGATTGAGTGATCTTAGTATCTTCTGATTGTACTATGAAGTTGTGATAGTTGGATTGATGGCCAGTTAGCGTCGCTGGGGAGCTATTCAGAAGTCAGGCTTCCAGTGATATAGATGAATAACTTCAGTTAGATAATACAGATCTGAGTATTTTAGTTAGAATACAAAAGATCTGTTTGTAACACAAGTTTATGCAACCTATACGTAACCTTGGATCGTAGCAAGCTTTAAACTCGAGACGAGCGGATACAAGGTCACTCAGGCTAGAAGAGTAGATAGTGAAACATTTGAGTGGAAACATCCAGATCTAGATCCAACCTTGTCAATCCACATACCTCTACACAGCCATATATCCCGTGTATTCCTAGACAGAAAAACACGTTATACGATAGCTGGTGAACTCGACGTGAAAAGTCTAGGGTGAGAGATACGTGCGTGGTTTTGCCACCATGGACATTGAAGGGTTGGGTCATTACGTAGATGAGGCTTCTACGTCTTGAGAGGCTCCAAAGGTGACCAAGCTTTCACGGTCTGATATGCGATTGCTTGAGGCATTTGCATTAGTAATGCAACAACAGCAAGCCACTGAACGGAAAGAAGCAATGGCTACTAAAGCCTTGCAATCTGTTGTGGGGTTGCTAGATCAGTTTGATGGGAAGAACATATCCAAGTACCTAAAGTACTATTCCCGAGAGATGGAGTTAAGCAAGGTGCTTGAAAGAGAGATGGTGAGTACATTTGCGCTTGCTGTCGTACCTGAATTACGAGTGCACATGAAGGACATCATCCGATCTCATGGTGCTACGTGGGAAGGATTTACTCTTCAGCTGAAAGAAGAGTATTCTTTAGAAGATGCAGACCGAGTGACTAAGAAGTCATTCATGGAGTGGGTAAACAAACCCAACAAAGGGCTTGTTGCCACAGAGCTATTTCGGGAGTATGAGAGACAATTCCTTCAGTTGTCTCGGATGGAGAAGCTCACATTGGAGAACGACAAGGTGGAGTTGTTTCTACAAGCAGCCAACAATGAATTACAAAGGGAGTTGGAGCTGCTTCTGGAAGATAGGATGGAAGACAACGGACTCACGACTGACTGGAGAAAAGTCTCTGAAGCAGTGAGTGTACTTGCCAAACGAGAGTACCGAAGAGGGAAGGTGGTGGTAAGACAAGAAGAGAGACCACCACCGATCATAGTACCTCGTAGGCAACCAATGGTACCCAATGTGCAAGCACCTATTGTGCATGTACCTCAAGTTCCACTTCCTACTATTTCTGTCCCGAAAGTTGCACCGCAAAGAGATGCTATGGAAGAGTTGGTAAAAGGGATGAGGGACTTGCAGATCAAGTTAGCAAGGTTGGAAGAGAAGGGAGGAGCACATGATACCAAACTTGCTCCTAAGCAAGATTATGTACAGAGATGCATTTGGTGTGATAGTTCTGATCATGCTCGAAGAGAGTGTGGTGATTTTGCCAAAACTCTACGAGATGGAGTAGTCTATTGGAAGGAAGGAAAGATTGCTCTGAAGGATAATGGAGAGATTCTTAGAACCAACTTCGGGAAAGGAGGAATGAAGCAAGTACTGGAGGAGTATCTATCTCAACATGCTACTGCGTCGGTAGAAGCTGCTACTTATGGAGTTCAGGTAGTACGAGAAAGAAGTGCTTCTAAGAAGGATGGAGATACTCTTGATATGTGGAGCCATGCGGTAAGCACGAATAAAAGAGGGAAAATGGCAAGGGAGGAGTTGCTCAGAACAGCCACGGCAATCAGGGGTGCTACTGGATGGGATGATCCCGTGGATACAATGTCTGTTCACGCTTATTTGGCGAAGAGTCAACATGAGGTTCTCATGGAGGAGAAGCGCAAACGAGATGAAGCAGGCCCTAGCGAAGAGAGAACAGCTCTCAAGAGGCAAACAAGAGGAGAAAAGTTCAGACCGGAGATCATGTCTCTACCAGAGGAGACTATGGAAGAGGTCATATCCTCTACTCCCGAGAAGTCAGAGAAGAGCAGAGGTAAGGAGAAAGGTAAATCTCCTTCATACAAGCTTCAGTCTGATATTGAAGCTGCTACGGATCTGAAAGGAGTACTAGAAGAGAGAGTACTCAATGCCAAGATCGAGTTTACCTTGCGAGAGATTCTTGGGATTGCCAAGAGGGAGTTTCATGATGTCATTATTGACACCATCAAACGAAAAAGGCAATTGGCAGGAGAAACCGCTGTGTCTAATGCATTAGACACAAGGATATCAAGAGAGGAAGAGTTAGAACCAGCTCAATGCTGCATCAACCGCAAGGTTCGGTTTGAGGATGATAACGATGACAAGGTCCCTAGTCATTACACTAGAGGACATTGGACTAGAGCTACTACCGAAGCCTTAGTGAAGGTAAGAGAGATGACAGATCCGGTGGTTGCTCTCATTGATCATGGATCAGAGATCAATATTGTCTCTAAGGACATCTACAAGCAAGGTGGATGGCCTGTTGATATAGATCATGGTTGGATGATCAGAACAGCGAACAACACACGAGGAGAACTCTATGGAGCTTGTCCTGATGTGAAAGTGAAGGTGGGAGATGTAACTATTGAACAAAACTTCTTTGTTCAAGATAGTACATCATACCCGGTGATACTCGGTCAACCTTACATTACAGCTGTGAGGATGGAGACCAAGGTTTTGGATGATGGATCTGCTTATGCGCGGATTAGAAGTCAGGATGACAAGAGAGCGGTACAGTTTCTAACTGTATCAGCAAACCACAAGCGGAACAGAGATTATCTGAGGGGTGGCTCCTTGCCTAAGGTCACGGAGGAGTTCAAGGATTTTTGACAAGTACTGCTATAGAGTGAGGACATAGTGGTACACTGGAGAAGGTACTCTCGCTAGAGAAAGAAAGTGCTTTTTGTACAGGAGTTGTGAGATTTTATGGGAGTGGATTTGCTACACATATACGACTTGCTGACTTGCAGAAGTGGGAGCAGAAGGTTGTGCGAAAAACTGAAAAAGATCTAAAGAGAGTTGGTGTGCTTGAAGAGGATGATAAGATAGAAGGTGTTTATTTGGAGTTAGGATTGGGAGATTTCATCGATGAACTTGCTATGCATGAGCGAGAAGATGAGGATCATGTGGTGGAAGTACACTCTAGGGAGCTCTATACAGCTATAGAGTCATTCGTAGATCCTGAAGTTAGAGTTGATACTAGGTACAAAACGGTAGACAAGAAGGTAAAACCTGTTGCTCAGCCATTACCTAGTGATTCTAACCAGCGAGTCCAACAATCTTCGAAGGAGAAAAGCTTGAGAGATCTTAGCCGGGTCGGTCACAAGTTCACTGAAGCTACGCTCAAGGAGTTGAAGGTTGGTTCAGCAGATTTTCTTTTGTCTGTGGAGGAGAATAGGTTTAGGGAGATGTTAACTAGGCACGGGAAAGCTTTTGCTTTTGAAGCCTCAGAAATCGGATGTGTAGATCCTAGCATTGTGACGCCAATGATCATATTCACAGTTCCACATGCTCCTTGGGATTTGAGGCCAATTCCTGTACCTAGAGCGCATCTACCGAAACTCATAGAGCTCTTGAAGGAGAAGATGCAGATGAAGATCTTGGAACCATCGTTTGCACCATACTCTAGTCGTTGGTTTACAGTACCAAAGAAGAGTGGTGCATTACGGTTCATCCAAGATATGCAACCTGTGAACCAAGTGACCATCAGAAATACAGGCATAGGACCTATCGTCGGAGAGTTTGCTGAAGCGTTTGCTGGGAGGGCTATTTACTCTATAGGAGATCTTTACTCTGGATACGATCAGTTTCAACTTGCTGAACAGAGTAGAGATATCACCACCATGAGGACACCGTTGGGGTTGGTCAGAATGTGCACACTACCACAAGGAGCAACAAACTCGGTAGCGCACATGATGAACGGGATGAACAAGGTTCTCCGTGAGTTCATTCCTGAGAAGACCATGCCTTTCTTGGATGACATTCCAATTAAGGGATGCGTTGAGGAGGAGAAAGATGAGACAATGGATCAGAAGGGGTGTAGAAACTTTGTTGCTGATCACATTTCAGATTGTGATAAAATCTTATCACGACTTGAAGAGATGCACTTGACACTATCAGGTGCCAAGTCTTCATTTGGAGTGCGAGAGGTTGTGATTGTGGGGCACTTATGTGGGTGGTTTGGACGCAAGCTTGATCCTGGTAAAGTGGATGCTATACGGCGGATGAAGGATACTTGTAGTTCAACAACAGAGGTGAGAAGGTTTCTTGCAGCTTGTGTCTTCTATCATGTGTGGATTCCACATTTTGCACATGTGGCTGATCCTCTTTACGATCTGTTGAGAAAGCACAAGAGGTTTGCATGGGAGGAGAGACATACCGAGGCGATTCAGAGATTGAAGCAGTTGTTATCTTCTCCACCTGTACTTCGTCATGTGAGCTACGAGGATAGCAAACCAGTGATACTTACTGTTGATACTAGTCCGATAGCCATTGGATGGACAGTAGGACAAGATGATGAAGAAGAGAATCCGTTTGCAGTCAGATTTGGAGCAAAGGTGTTGAGTGAGCGACATAGAAACTATCCTCAAGTGAAGAGGGAGTTATGGGGAGTAGTTACAGCTATGAAAGCTGAAAAGGACTATTTGATTGGAGCGCCAGTAATAGTAGAAACAGATTGTTTACCACTATTAGGGATGATTACAAACTGTAACACTCCTGATATTGCTATGCTACGCTGGATTGCTTACATCAAGTCCTTAAATCCTGAGTTCCGACACATAGCGGGGAAGAACAATCTAGTAGCTGATATGTTATCTCGTGCGAGGTATGAGGATGAAGAGGAGATGATAGAAGATACAGAAGATGTTGGTACTACTGTTTTCTGTAGAGCTCAAGGAGGTGAGAGTGAGCATTCGAAACCGTTCATGGAGGAGCTATATGAAGGAGAATGGATAGACATAGGACGCTATCTAAGTCTGTTGACTAGACAGCCAGGATGGAGTGATGCCCACTTTAAACAAATCAGGAGGAAGGCTTATAACTACTTGCTACAAGGTGGTTATTTGTGGAAACATGCTAAGCAAGGTGGTAAGATGCCACAAAGGGTTGTGTGCAAGGTTGACATGCAGAAGTTACTCATGCAGGAGTTTCATGAGAGCTTGTGGGCAAGACATAGAGGTATTTATGCCACCTTTACAAAGCTGAAGGAGAGATATTGGTGGCGTAACATGTACAGAGATGTAGTTCAATTTGTGGAGACATGCCAAACTTGTCAAGAGTATTCAGGAATTCGGCATCGAGATGGATTACATCCTACTTATCCACTTGCAATGCATTATAAGTGGGTAGTAGATCTTGTTATTATGCCAGTTGGTATATGGCAGATGCGATACTTAGTTTTGGCACGTGAGGATTTGTCCAACCAAGTGGAAGGGCGAGCCTTACGGACAAAATCCACAGAGGGAGTCTGCAAATTCTTGTTGGAAGATGTGATTTGTAGATATGGTTGTGTTGAGAAGATCACGGCTGATCGAGTGGAGCTGAACAATGATGAGGCTAAAGCGTTTTTCAAGAGGTGTGGTGTGAAGTTAGCTCTCACCACAGCCTACAATTCGGAAGGTAATGCGAAGAGTGAACGTGGTCATCCTCCTATTGTGAAAGCTATTGTGAAAGCTTGCAAGGGGAGGGCAAGAGAATGGCCAAGATTTCTTCCGTTTGCATTATGGGCTGATCGTTCGACTCATAGTTCAGTTACGGGATATATGCCGGCGGAGTTGATGCAGGGACAGAAACCTATCATGCCCATTGAGGAGCACATACCTACTTGGAGTGTTCTACCTTGGGAGGATGGTATGTCTACAGAAGATCTTCTTGCTATCCGAATCCGTCAACTAGAGAGAAGACCTGAAGATGTAGAGATTGCATTGGAGAAGCTGAAAGAGGCGCGCTTGAGAAACAAAGACAGATTCGATAAGCGTCATCGATTAAGGCCAAAGGAGATTAAAGAAGGAGATTGAGTGTTGGTCTACGATAGTAGCTTGGACAACCAACACAGTGCGCTTAGAAAATTCTCTAAGCGATGGTTTGGCCCGTATGTGGTTCTTGTCGTGCTTGACAATGCCACATATTCACTAAGAGAGCTTGATGGGGCAGAGCTCAAGGTTCCCATTGCAGGCAAGCGTGTGAAACTCTTCAAGAAGCGAGATGAAGGGATAAGCATGGAGGAAGTCGGAGCAGAGTTTGATATCTTGGATGATGACGGAGAAGATTTGGATGACGAAGATATTGCCAACGACAACATCAGTGAAGAAGATGAAGATATAGTGTGATGCCGACCACAACTTGTGAGTGTTGGCGCATACCAGAGGATGCGCAAGTTTAGAAGGGGTGGATGTCGTGTTGTGGTTCGGCTCCTGTGTGAAATTCCTGTGTAACCTATGTTGTGTTTCTTTTCCGTGTTTCGTGAACCGTATCGCGTAACTCGCCGAACGGTGTGATGAGTGCCACATTTGTGATTATCTGTTTAAGTGATCGCACGATAGAGGAACGTGCCAAGTCATCGATCTGTGCGCGTTCACTTTAGTGGTCCTTGTCGCCGCATTTGTGTATAAAATGGTGGGTCGAAGGTTCATATGGCATTCTCTGTCAACGGGTGATTCGTAAGGGTTCTCGGTGATCTGCATGGAAGAGTGAGGAACTTCAGGAGTGGTGGTTATGGACGGAGGTGTGTTCCCGGCTCCGGATCTTCCTTTCCCGAATCCGTTTCACATCAAGCTTCATTGCATCCACCGCGATCACTTTCGACAGTGGTTAGTTGCGTACTTTGGTGATGAGTTCATGAGGAGGGTGATGGAGTTACAGCTTCCGGTGATCCTTCCAGTCGTAACATACAGAGAGACTTGGGATATGACGGTGTACATTTTGTTGTGAGGAACGATGGATCTCAACTATCCATCGAACGTTCCTTTCAATCTTTGGGTCGATGTCCGGTGCCATTGCAGACCGAACTCAATCATGGGGCTTGGATCGTGAGAAACTTCGGGCAAGAATATTACAATCGAGTGATAGCTTCACCGTTTCCTTTTGTCATACCTTTTATTGTAGAACGTTTCCAAGTTGTAATATTGACGTTGTATTAGTCTGCGGCTCACTGGTTTCATTCTGGTTGAGCGCATCTGTGTAGTTACGGACCGCGAAGAATCCATCGACATATCTGAAGGATTTTGTGAAGTCTTAGAGTGTTGTTGATGTCTTGTGTCTCCTTAGAGAGTAAAAATTCGTTCTAAGGGAAAAGTTAAGAGGAGAAAAGACAAAAAGTAAAGTTCTTTTTGCTCTTATTGGTCCACTTTTGGACCAATGGTGTTCTAGCTGATCCTCGCGACGTTTCTGTAGTTTCTGGAGGCTTCAGAGGTCCATTCGCGAAACAAAGGGTATGGTTGGAGAGCTCTCGACCGGGGCTACAATCTGGGCTGAAGAATCGATCGATTTGATGAAAGTATGAGCGCGTTATGATCGATTGAGTGGAGGGGGGTGAAATTCGTACCTACTGCTACGTTTCTGGTTGTTCCGAGAGACTCGCGAGGAGTTTTGAGGAACTGTCTGTTGGGTTGGAGAGCTGACGACGTGCTGGTCATTTTGATATCAATTTCGTCAGGTTCTTGATCGATTTGGATTCTGAACCGACCGATTGAAGTTGAGAAGTGCAGATGGGATAAGGCGGGGACAGCGAACTGTGATAGCCATGGATAGTTTGCTATTGCTTAAGATCTGAGCCGAATTTCAGAGTGAAACTTTCCAGGATTGAAGAATGTCTTATCAGTAAGATACTTGGGAAGTTTCACCTCAAATGGTCAAGTAGTTTGTTCAGAATCTTGGATCAAATGTACCTGGGTCTGTAAAGCTCTGAAGTTAGCACAGATTATGGTTTGATCCATATCTGAGAATTGGTTTGAGATTTCGATCTGAAAATTGTTCAGGGTAGGAGTGAAGGGTCCAATCAAGCTTCCTGTGAAGTTTGATCATCATTGGTCGAGTGGTTTGGAAGGACTGAGGTCTCAAAGTTCGAAAATACTTCTGTTATTAGCAGTTTCGAGTTTTTTTCGGTATCATCTATTGTCAATTTGATCATTTTCGAGCAATTTGGAGAGGAGTTTGTTGCTGAAACTGCCATGCCTACATACAACTCGACATTGGAAGGTGTGGGGCTGATTTCAGCTCTTGGTGATGAAGGAGAACGGAGCCACCATGAGTCTTAAGCCGCTGTTTGGGTTCTCGGAGCTGCCAGGTACTACCGCCGTTGGCGCTATATTGAGATCTGAATAGTGTTTTGGATTATGCATGTTTTACCTTGCTGGAATACTTGGTAGACCAGGGTGTATAGCAAGTTGTATCGATACTCTATCAAGTTGATTGAGTGATCTTAGTATCTTCTGATTGTACTATGAAGTTGTGATAGTTGGATTGATGGCCAGTTAGCGTCGCTGGGGAGCTATTCAGAAGTCAGGCTTCCAGTGATATAGATGAATAACTTCAGTTAGATAATACAGATCTGAGTATTTTAGTTAGAATACAAAAGATCTGTTTGTAACACAAGTTTATGCAACCTATACGTAACATTGGATCGTAGCAAGCTTTAAACTCGAGACGAGCGGATACAAGGTCACTCAGGCTAGAAGAGTAGATAGTGAAACATTTGAGTGGAAACATCCAGATCTAGATCCAACCTTGTCAATCCACATACCTCTACACAGCCATATACCCCGTGTATTCCTAGACAGAAAAACACGTTATACGATAACGGTCCGGCTCCGGTCCGGACCAAACTGAGATAAGGTAAGTGGTGCATGGACGCTAACTTGTGATTGTGTTTGCAGGTTAGCGGTGTAAAGTTTGCGACCTACTGAGTTAGAGTTTCCGCTGGCGCAACAAGGCGGTAGGTGCGCGAAAAGTGGTATCAGAGCCAAGTTTCGGTGAGCGAGAACTTGAGGTAGCGGCTGAAGGCTGGACGCTTGAGGAGGGACGCGAGACACGAAGCGGATCAACGTTTCTAGGTGAACACTTGGAGCGATGGCCGAGGACGGACAGAGTTCCAGGAGGAAGACCAAGAAACGAGGAGCGGCTAACGGAACAGATCGACTCGAGCTAGCCCCGAGGCACAGTCAGGGGACGACAACCGACAACCTTCGCCCCAACGTCAAGGGAGCCCTGTACCAGCTGCGGTATCGGTGCAGCAAGATGGAGTCTTGCCAGCGATATCCAACGATTCAGGCACGGACAGTCAAGTAGCCTTGTATGCGGAACTCATCAAGATGATGAAGACCATGCAGGAAGGCATGGCCTCCAGGGATAAACGTATCGCCGAGCTTGAGGCAGGCCAAGGAAGTTCCTCGTCTACCAGGAAGCTTTGTAAGACGAATTTGCCGACCCCGTTTTCAGGTATAGGACGGGCTCGCAAGGTTAAGGATTTCTTAACTGAGTTGGATCTATACTTTGAGGCGCAACAGGCTAAGGAATTTGAGAAGGTGAGAGCGGCGGTTACGTTCCTGAAGGACCATGCGCTTCTCTGGTGGACTGCATACCGGGATGAGCATGCCTTGACCGTCTCGGCGCTGAGTTGGAAGGAGTTCAAGGAGTTGCTCGCGGGACGATTCACTCCAGAGTATCAGAGGATTCGGGACGGTGTCGAGCTAGTTAGGCTGAAGCAGACGGGGACCTTAAGCGCTTATGTGCGCGAGTTCAGTGCCAAGCTGGATTCGTTCTCCAAGTGTACTGAGGAGACCAAGATATGTATATTCATTGGGGGACTCAAGTCTAGCTCGGAGAAGGCTCTCTTTCGGATGCCAAAGCTACCAGAGACAAGTGCCGAACTCTTGAAGCTAGCGGAGCGAATTGGGGACGACGAAGTCCAGCAACAGAAACCCTTTGAACCACGCAGCACGGACAAGTTCCAAAAGAAGAACAAGGGCTTCAAGCGACAGTGGGATGGGGGTGAGAAGGATCGAAAAGATACTTCTGCCCCGGCAGCAAAGCGGCAGCAAACAGGAATAAAACCTAAGGGGCAGACACCTCAGAAGGGCAATGGCGCTAAGTTTACTTGCTACAACTGTGGCGAGGCGGGCCATATTGCTAAGGGGTGCACGAAACCTAAGGTTAGTAACTGTAGCATGAATACGTTTGTTGCAAAGGACTTGTTGGAGGGCCAGATGACTGTGACCTTGAGAACCACGAAGAAGACGCCGGGATTGATGTATCTACAAGCCAAGGTTGCTAACCGTGATGTTACTTTTCTTGTGGATACAGGAGCGACTCACTCCTTCATAAGTCCAAAGTTGGTGAAGAAGTTGGGCTTGTCTACCTCCAAGGCAGACAAGCCTATTCAGGTGTGCTTTGCCAAGGGCAAGACGTACCAAACTTCTGAAGTAGCCTTGGACGTACGATTTGTGTGTGGGAAGTTGGAGTTCACAGAGAACTTCACGGTGTGCGAGATGGATGATATCCATGCGGTTTTGGGGAACACTTTCTTAGACAGGTTCGACGTGGAACTTAGACGGAGACCTTTGAGGTTGAATGTCAAAGTTAAAGGGCGGAAGCTGGGAGTGAGGCTGATCCGGAAGACGCGGAACATTGATGACTTTGCGGTGAATTTGATCAAAGGTAAACAGATGGACTTCAACGACGGAGTCATGTGTTTGATGCGAGTTGCAGATTGCAGGCGGGTGACGGACAAGAGGAAACATCAGGAGACGCGACTAAACTTCCGGAGGTGCTTCGCGAAGTGATTAAGGAGTTTGAGGATGTCTTGACGGACGAGTTACCTGCTGAGTTACATCCAAGGCGGGTGGTGGATCACAAGATCAAAGTCTTGCCAGGATCAGAACCACCTTCCAAAGCTCCTTACCGACTCAATCAGGTGGAACTCCTTGAGTTGAAAAGACAACTCGGCGAGCTATTAGCGCGGGGATATATTCGAACCAGCAAGTCACCTTATGGAGCCCCAGTTCTCTTCGCAAAGAAGAAAGATGGGAAGTTACGACTCTGTGTAGATTATCGTGCACTCAATAAGGTGACGGTGAAGAATAATTATCCCTTGCCAAGGATAGACGACCTCTTTGATAGGTTAGCGGGCGCAAAGTACTTCAGCAGGATAGACTTGAAGTCAGGATATTACCAAATCCGGATAGCTGACCCCGATGTTGAGAAGACCGCTTGTCGAACCAGATACGGATCGTTTGAATTCGTGGTGATGCCATTTGGACTCTGCAACGCCCCTTCGACGTTCACCACATTGATGAACACAATTTTTCGCGAGGAGATGGATAAGTTTGTCATCGTTTACATCGACGACATCTTGATCTACTCCAAAACCTTGGAGTCGCACGCAGAGCAGCTAAGGGTGGTGTTGACGAAGCTACGGGAGCACAAGCTGTTTGCCAACATTGACAAGAGTGAGTTTGGTTTGGAGCGCATTAACTTTTTGGGACATGTCATTAGTGCAGAAGGAGTCGGCCCGGATATGCAGAAGGTGGACGCGATTGTGACTTGGGAGCCTCCGACTACAGTGAAGGGGATGCGGCGATTCTTAGGATTGGCGCAGTTCTACCGCAAGTATGTGAAGGGGTTTTCAAAGATCGCGAAGCCGCTGACGGACTGGACGGGCAAGGACGCACAGGTAAATTGGACCAAGGAGGTGGATGATGCGTTTCAGACGATCAAAGCTATTTTGTCAAAGGCGCCAGTATTGAAGCTGCCGGAGTTCGACAAACCATTCGAGGTGCACATGGACGCGAACGACTATGCGATTGGCGGAGTATTGGTGCAGGATGGAAAACCTGTAGCGTACGAAAGCAAGAAGCTATCTGGGACAGAGAGTCGTTGGCCGACTCACGAGAAGGAACTGTTTGCAGTGGTCCATTGCTTGAGGAAATGGCGGCATTACTTGGGACTTCACAAGACCCAAGTGTATACTGATAACATCTCGCTCAAGTACTTTGAGACACAAGATCGGGTGACACCAAAGCAACTACGGTGGCATGATACCTTGGCGCTCATGAATGTGGAATTAATCCACAAAGCGGGAAAGGACAATGTGGTTCCTGACGCCTTGAGTCGCAAGGAGGAATATCTTCCATCGTCAACACAGATTTTGCGAGCTATGTATCCTAAGGAGTCAGATTTGGAGAGGCGAATACGTGAAGGTTATATGGGCGATGACCAAGCGAAGGAGTACCTGGAACAACTCAAGCAAGGAATGAAGTTGCAGAACATGCAGCTAAGACATGGTTTACTCATGTTCAAGCAAAGTCGGGTTTATGTGGGACAAGGAAAACTTCGGACTAAGTTACTCAAGGAATGTCATGATGCGCCCTTATCAGGACATAAAGGAGAAAAGTCCACATTAGCAGTGATAGCTAAAAAGTTTTATTGGCCCCACATGAAAGACGATGTTGCCCACTTTGTGAAAACATGCGTAACCTGTCAAGCGAACCGCGTTTCTTATGAGAAGAAACAAGGGTTGCTTCATCCTTTGCCGATTCCAGTCCGACCTTGGGAAAGCATTAGCATGGACTTCATTACCTCTCTGCCTGACTCAAATGGATACAATGCAATTTTTGTGATAGTTGATCGGTTTAGCAAACTAGCGAAGTTTGCTCCGACCTTGGATACTGCAACAGCGTTCACGACTTCTCGGTTGTTCCTAGATACTTGGTGGCGTTCACATGGATTACCTCGGAGTATTATTTCAGATCGGGACTCTAAGTTCACAAGTGCCTTTTGGAAATATTTGTTTCAAAAATTGGGGACTAAGTTAAAATTTAGTACCGCCTTTCATCCGGAAACGGATGGACAAACGGAACGAGTTAACTCGGTTCTGAATCAATACTTGAGAAATTATGTGAGCGCGGATCAAAGTGATTGGGCGGAGTGGCTCAGTCTTGCGGAGTATTGCTACAATTCCACGAAGCATTCAGCAATCGGCGAATCGCCTTTCTTGTTGGCTTACGGACGTGAGCCAGCAGGGCCTCTTGACTTGACTCTTGCAGGGAGTTCTACATCGGCACGACCAAGAACACGGCAAACATCAGCTGAAGAGTTGGTGGCGGCAATGCAGCGGCGCGAGGAACAAGTAAAGAAGAACCTCGAGAAGGTGCAGCAACGATACACGAAGCAGGTAAACAAGCATCAGCGGCAAATGAAGTTTCAAGTGGGCGAAGAAGTATGGTTAAGTGCGAAAAACTTCACACTTCCGAAGGAAATATCGGCGAAGTTTTCATCGAAGTTCGCGGGACCTTTTGTCATTGTCAAGAATCCGCACGAAGATGTCTATACTTTAGACCTTCCTCGCGAGTGGCAGTTGCATCCAACTTTCCATGTTTCTTTATTAAAGAAATACTTCAAGGATGATTTGCGGCCGGAGCGCAAACAGGTTCTTAGGCCTCAACCTGATGTCGTGCAAGGCGAAGCAGAATATGAGGTGGAGTCCATTTTGCGATCTCGGCGCAAATCAAACCGGATGGAGTACTTGGTCAAATGGCTTGGTTACCATTTGAAGGAAGCAACTTGGGTGCCAGAGGAAGATCTCGCACATGCGAGCGACGTATTAGACCTCTTCAAACGGCGACAAGGACAACAAGGACGTTAGCAAGATGAGGACATCTCCTTCCAACGAGGAGTGAAGAAACGGCGAACCATACGAGTAGCAACTTGAGGCGATTTGGGTCGATGGACTTTGTAGCTTTGACTTGTGTTTGGGAATAAAGATTTTATTTTTTTGAAATTTTGTCTAAGTGTATTGGTAGTGCATGGCTATGACTAGTTCTGATCAGATGCCTAGGATGTTGTCAAGAGGAGGAACGAAGCACACTCAAAGGAAGCGAGCTGGTTTGGATAAGCATCTAAATCAAGACTAAGTCTTGATGTCAAGACTTAGGTTTGCCGTAGCGTTGGCAAAGCAAGTATGAAATTTCATACTTGTCTTGGGGCTTGGGGTGATCTTGCTTTGTGGTTTTCTACAAAAGTAAACTTAGTCTCGCGTCTAAGTCAAATCAGGTTGCGATCGGAAAGTGAGTTTCGGGGGACCTCGTAAGTAGGTGTGAATACTTATAGTTTGCAAGTTAGAGTCTTAAGTAGAATATTTTAGAAGTTGTCAACTAGTTTTGTTTAGGGTAAGCCAAAAAGGTAAGGCTTTTCCCGAGACTAGTTGAAATTTTCTAAGTATTCTAGCGACAACTTAAGACTCAAGCCAAGAAGGGAATTGCGGGTTAGCTACCAGAACGTAATTCTGACGCCAAGGGGTTGGCTACCCATTCTGAACTTGGTGTTAACTTAAAGGATCATTGTTGATGAGGGCATCAACCTCCAAAGTGGGGGTGAGTGTCGCGCTCCTCATTCTCAAGATCGGGCGCAGACGCGAACAACAGAACCCTAGCGGACTTGCGCTAGGTTGTGAACGCTGCGAGTATGACTTAACGGCTTGGCCGGGAAGTCGAGAAGTCGAGATCAGATGAACCCTAAGTGGTTCTCTGAACCAAGGTTGGAACCTTGGGTTAGGACATAAGGGCCTACCCCAAGAGGGCCCCAGACGAACGCTGACCTAAGGAGGCGAGTCTGAGAACGGGCTGAAACATGAGTCTCAGACATAGGTCCGAGACGTGGGTCCGAGACGCGGGACCGAGACGTGGGTCCGAGACGCAGACGAACCACAGGGTTCGACCCTGGGTCTGGACCACAGGTTTCGGAAAAACTGCTAAGTGTTGGAGCTCCAGGGACGTTTTAGGTCGTGGACGGAGCTCCACGTAAGATCTCGAGGCGAGTGAGGTATCATTGGAAAGGTCTCGTCGAGAGCTTTCCAGTGATATATAGCCCTCCTCGATCTGACCTCCGAGCAGGAAGTTATGGCCGAACCACAATCGGGTTGTGGTATAATTTTCACGGACCAAAGAGGAGGACGGGGCCGCCGATCCCCAGAAGTATATATGAGGGGGGCTCGATGCCTGGGTGGGCCAGGACGAGTCACCCGACCCCAGGGTTCGGCGGGCGGACTCTGGGGGCATGAGGTGATGGTTGGGCCAATTCCAAGGCACGTTCCGATCTAGACTTGGACGTCTAGACTTAGGAACGATGTAAGGGCTGGGGCAAGACTAGGGAACGAGTCGGCGAGTTAGACCACCGGTCGGGAACCTAGACCCAGACGGACATCACGGGCGGTTGGGCCGCTAGGTGTGTTGGAGGCACCGTTTAGGACCCTGGACTTTATGAGAAGTCCGCCCCAAGTCATATTGTGACTTGCTCATGTTTGGGACCGACTTAAGAGGATCTAAGTCGGGACTTAGGATTGCTGAGCTTGATGATTAGGGGGACGGTCCGGCTCCGGTCCGGACCAAACTGAGATAAGGTAAGTGGTGCATGGACGCTAACTTGTGATTGTGTTTGCAGGTTAGCGGTGTAAAGTTTGCGACCTACTGAGTTAGAGTTTCCGCTGGCGCAACAAGGCGGTAGGTGCGCGAAAAGAGGTCAGGAGAGATTGATCCTGAGACCACTTCCCTCCTAGGCAGGCGCCCTATCACTGGGATGGCCTTTGGTTCCGTTCTCAAAGCATTTAAAACTTGTACATATGCTTTTACTGTAGAAATCTTCCTGCAAAGTCTTTACTTGCCTTTTCTGTGCAAACTTTTCTATACAACTCCGTTTTTAATGAACAAGGAGTCAAAACTATAGTATTTGTGAACACCTACACACTCACTCTATCAGATTCTGAGTTCAAGTCACGAGCAAGAATCGACAGATTTCTCTCTTTTGTACATTTCTCAGTTTAAAACCCGTACTAACTATAGCTTAAAACACTTTTTGTCAAAACTGGAAGCATGAGGTCGCTCTCCTCGTCGAGCTCTGCATTCTGATGCCTTTCGACCTCTTTCAAGGTGATATTTCAGTCTAAGCTAGGGGGCAGCTTGTCAAGCATGGCCCCAGCTTAGCTCCTGCCCAGCTTGTTAAGCTGCAGGGCAGCTTCCTTTACACAACACAGAAAAAACATCTCTTTGCAATACTTTTCACTGTACAGACCTATGTACAATACGACATTCACCCCCTCCAAACCTGCACATCCTCTGGTATGTGCCAATCCGTCATTGATCCTCGTGGTCCTCCAAATCGTCTTCGCTCTCCTCGACCGCCTCAGAAAGGTCTTCATTTGCTCCTGTCTGCTCTGAACGTAAGAACTTAGCTAGCTCCACAGTCTCCCCTCTCTTCTTGAATAACTTCACTCGTTTCCCAGCAACTGGAAGTCTTAAGGGCGTGCCATCTAGCTCTTGCAAGGAATAAGTAGCATTCTGATGTACATCAGAGACAAGGTACGGACCAAACCACCTTCTCGAAAACTTTCGAACTGTAGAGTGTTGGTTCTCCAACGTGCTATCGTATACCAACACCCAGTCCCCAACTTGTATCAGTTTTGGTCGAAGTCTATGAGTCTTATCAAACCTCTCTTGTTCCCTAGTCGAGCCGCCTTCAGCCGTCGCTGCGCTTCAGCGAGATCCTCCTCTCTACATTCTAGCTGTCTGATTCATAGTGAGAGAAGCTGCACACGGTCCATATTGTCCTCTCATGGCAGGTAGCCCAGGTAGGAAAGTCTTCTTCTGCTGGCATCATTGGTTTCTGTCCTAATATTAACTCAACAGGCATGTATCCTGTAGTAGAACAATGTGTTGTTCTATCCGTCCATAAAGCAAAAGGGAGTAACCTGGGCCACTCTCTATGCTTACCATCACACGCTTTCACCAAAGCCTGAACTATCAATGGATGTCTTCGCTCGCTCTTGCCAATCCCCTCTGGATTCATCGCAGTAGTAAGCTTGAGCTTCACACCATATCGAGCAAAAAACTCTTTCGCTTCTGTACCCCGTAGTTCTCCCTTATCTGCCCGTAGCCTTCCTACAGACCCATACCTACAGATAATATCTTCAAGAAGAGATTTACATATCCCCTCTGTGGTCTTCGTCCTCAAAGCTCGCCTTTCTACAAAGTTGGAGAGATCCTCACGAGCCAGAACCAAATATCACATGCCCCATAACCCCAGAGGCATCACCACTAAGTCGAGAACCCACTGAAAGTGAATGCAAGACGGATAAGTTGGCACGAGACCATCCCTATACCGCATCTTTGAATAGAACTGGCAATGCAAGCAGGAGCTGACGTAGTTCACCACATCCTGATACAGACCTTTCCACCAGTACCTCTCCTTCAACTTGGTGTAGGTAGCCCAAATCCCTCGATGTCCGGCCCATAAGGTATCATGGAACTCCTTCATTAGTTGGTGCTTAGTCTCTTGATCGTCCACTACCCGTATGAACATCCCATCTCTCCTCTGTGGTCGTCTCCAAAGATACCCATCATGCAGAAGATAGTTGTAAGCTTGTTTCCTTATCTCTCTGAACTCAACGTTGCTCCACCTCTCTTGCCTCTCCAACAAGCTCAGATAATATCCTATGTCACGAAGTCTACCTGTGTAAAGCTCTTCTCTAAACATCAAAGGCCTCAAGTTCGTAGCTCGTCGATTAACCTGACACTGAGCATCCTTTCTCTCTTCTTCCTCAGCTTCTGAAATCATGACATCCTCATCTACAAATCGAGCCCTCGACAACATATCTGCGATCATATTCTCCTTTCCTTTTATATGCTTCAGCTCTAGATTCAAGCTCCTAATATAGGCAATCCAACGTAACATCGCTATGTCTGGCGTGTTACAGTTGGATATCATGCCTAGTAGAGGTAGAAAATCCGTCTCTAGGACTACATGAGCACCAATCAGAAACTCACGGTCTGTCTTCATCGCTATCACCGCTCCCCATAATTCACGCTTCACCTGAGGATAATCTCGTTGTCTGTCTGTCAAGATCCTAGCTCCAAACCTAGAGGTAAACCGCATACCATCCGCATCATCTTGACCTATTGCCCAGCCAATCGTCTTTGGACTAGTATCTACTGTAACAATGACAGGTCTCCCACACCCGTAGTCTACTTTTCTCAGAACAGGTGGAGACTATAGAGCCTCCTTCAACCTATTCATAGCTTCTCGATGGACTGAGGCCCATACAAACCTCTTACCCTTCCTCAATAATGCATACAAAGGTTCAGCAACATGAGCATAATGAGGAATGGATAAGCGATAAAATACACAAGCACCTAGAAAGCGTCGAACCTCCGTGATGTTCTTACAGTCTGCCATCCTAGCTATAGCTTCAACCTTCTCGGAGTTTGGTCGCCTTCCAAAAGCACCACACATGTGTCCAACCACTAAAATCTCAGACACATCAAACTTGGACTTAGCTCCTGACAGGGTGAGATGTACCTCCTCCAGACGAGTCAAGATACGTTCTACATCCCTGATATGGTCTGCAACAAACCTTCTGCATCCATTCGCAAGTACTGCTTCATCTTCAACGGCGCAACCCTTTATGGGAATATCGTCTAGAAATGGAATGGTAACATCAGGCACAAACTCCCTTAGTACCTTATGCATCGCGTTCTGCATATGAGCCACCGAGTTCGTTGCTCCTTGTGGAAGAGTACACATCCGCATCAATCCCAGGGGCGTACGCATAGTAGTTAAATCTCTACTCTCCACAGCCAGCTGGAACTGATCATAACCAGAATATAGATCTCCTATCGAATAGATAGCTCTCTCTGCAAATGCCTCTGCTACCTCTTCAATCACAGGACCCGTCCCAACGTTACGAATGGTTACGTTATTCGCAGGCTGTAGGTCTTGAATAAAATGCAAAGCTCCTGACTTCTTGGGTACAGTGAACCATCTGCTAGAATATGACCCCATGGACAGCTCAAGTATCCCCATCTGTACCTTCTCCTTCAACAACTCGATGAGTTTAGGCAACAAAGCACGAGGAACTGGGATCGGTTTCAGGTCCCAAGGCACATGAGGGATTGTGAATATAACCATAGGCGCTATAACCTTTGGGTTCACACAACCTATCTCCTCTGGTGAAAAAGAGAATGCTTTACCGTGCTTCACTATCATATGTTCAAACACTGTCTTCTCGACCTCAGTCAAGAAATCACCCCCTCCTATCTGGATGTCGCGCCCCTCATTCTCAAGATCGGGTGCAGACGCGAACAACAGAACCCTAGCGGACTTGCGCTAGGTTGTGAACGCTGCGAGTATGACTTAACGGCTTGGCCGGGAAGTCGAGATCAGATGAACCCTAAGTGGTTCTCTGAACCAAGGTTGGAACCTTGGGTTAGGACTTTCGCGCACCTACCGCCTTGTTGCGCCAGCGGAAGCTCTAGCTCAGTAGGTCGCAAACTTTACACCGCTAACCTGCAAACACAATCACAAGTTAGCGTCCATGCACCACTTACCTTAGTTCTGTTTGGTCCGGATCGAGCCGGACCGTCTCCCTAATCATCAAGCTCAGCAATCCTAAGTCCCGACTTAGATCCGCCTAAGTCGGTCCCAAACATGAGCAAGTCACAATATGACTTGGGACGGACTTCCCATAAAGTCCAGGGTCCTAAACGGTGCCTCCAGCACACCTAGCGGTCCAACCGCCCGTGATGTCCGTCTGGGTCTAGGCTCCCGAACGGTGGTCTAACCCGCCGACTCGTTCCCTAGTCTTGCCCCAGCCCTTGCATCGTTCCTAAGTCCAGACATCCAAGTCTGGATCGGAACGTGCCTTGGAACCGGCCCAGTCATCACCTCATGCCCCCAGAGTCCGCCGAACCCTGGGGTCGGGTGACTCGTCCTGGCCCACCCAGGCATCGAGCCCCCCTCATATATACTTCTGGGGATCGGCGGCCCCGCCCTCCTCTTTGGTCCCTGAAAATTATACCACAACCCGATTGTGGTTCGGCCATAACTTCCAGCTCGGAGGTCAGATTGAGGAGTGTTATATATCACTGGAAAGCTCTCGACGAGACCTTTCCAATGATACCTCATTCGCCTCGAGATCTTACGTGGAGCTCCGTCCACGACCTAAAACGTCCCTGGAGCTCCAACACTTAGCAGTTTTTCCGAAAACCTGTGGTCCAGACCCATGGTCGAACCCTGTGGTTCGTCTGCGTCTCGGACCCACGTCTCGGTCTCACGTCTCGGACCCACGTCTCAGACCTATGTCTGAGACTCATGTTTCAGCCCGTTCTTAGACTCGTCCGCTTAGATCAGCGTTCGTCTGGGGTCCTCTTGGGGTAGGCCCTTATGTCCTAACCCAAGGTTCCAACCTTGGTTCAGAGAACCACCTAGGGTTCATCTGACCCCGACTTCCCGGTCAAGCCGTTAAGTCCTACTCGCAGCGTTCACAACCTAGCGCAAGTCCGCTAGGGTTCTGTTGTTCGCGTCTGCGCCTGATCTTGAGAATGAGGGGCGCGACACTCACCCCCACTTTGGAGGTTGATGCCCTCATCAACAATGATCCTTTAAGTTAACACCAAGTTCAAAATGGGTAGCCAACCCCTTGGCGTCAGAATTGCGTTCTGGTAGCTAACCCGCAATTCCCTTCTTGGCTTGAGTCTTAAGTTGTCGCTAGAACACTTAGAAAATTCCAACTAGTCTCGGGAAAAGCCTTACCTTTTTGGCTTACCCTAAACAAAACTAGTTGGCAACTTCTAAACATTCTACTTAAGACTCTAACTTGCTAACTATAAGTATTCACACCTACTTACAAGGTCCCCCGAAACCCACTTTCCGGTCGCAATCTGATTTGACTTAGACGCGAGACTAAGTTTACTTTGCAGTTAGAAAACCGCAAGGCAAGATCACCCCAAGCCCCAAGACAAGTATGAAAGTTCATACTTGCTTTGCCAACGCTACGGCAAACCTAAGTCTTGACATCAAGACTTAGTCTTGATTTAGATGCTTATCCAAACCAGCTCGCTTCCTTTGAGTGTGCTTCGTTCCTCCTCTTGACAACATCCTAGGCATCTGATCAGAACTAGTCATAGCCATGCACTACCAATACACTTAGACAATTTTTCAAGAAACAAAATCTTTATTTCCAAACACAAGTAAAGCTACAAAGTCCATCGGCCCAAATCGCCTCAAGTTGCTACTCGTATGGTCCGTCGTTTCTTCACCCCTCGCTGGAAGGAGATGTCCTCATCTTGCTAACGCCCTTGTTGTCCTTGTCTCCGTTTGAACAGGTCCAATACTTCGCTCGCATGTGCGAGATCTTCCTCTGGCACCCAAGTTGCTTCCTTCAAATGGTAACCACGCCATTTGACCAAGTACTCCATCCGGTTTGATTTGCGCCGAGATCGCAAAATGGACTCCATCTCATATTCTGCTTCGCCTTGCACGACATCAGGTTGAGGCCGAAGAACATGTTTGCGCTCCGGTCGCAAATCATCCTTGAAGTGTTTCTTTAGTAAAGAAACATGGAAAGTCGGATGCAACTGCCACTCGCGAGGAAGGTCTAAGGTATAGATGTCTCCGTGCGGATGCTTGACAATGACAAAAGGTCTCGCAAACTTTGATGAGAACTTCGCCGATATATCCTTCGGAAGTGTGAAGTTTTTCGCACTTAACCATACTTCTTCGCCCACTTGAAACTTCACTTGCCGCCGATGTTTGTTTACCTGCTTCGTGTACCGTTGCTGCGCCTTCTCGAGGTTCTTCTTAACTTGCTCCTCGCGCCGCTGCATTGCCGCCACCAACTCTTCAGCTGATGTTTGCCGTGTTCTTGGTCGTGCCGATGTAGAACTCTCTGCAAGAGTCAAGTCAAGAGGTCCTTCTGGCTCACGTCCGTAAGCCAGCAAGAAGGGCGATTCACCGGTTGCCGAATGCTTCGTGGAATTGTAGCAATACTCCGCAAGACTGAGCCACTCTGCCCAATCATTTTGGTCCGCGCTCACATAATTCCTCAAGTATTGATTCAGAACCGAGTTAACTCGTTCCGTTTGCCCATCTGTTTTCGGATGAAAGGCGGTACTAAATTTTAACTTAGTCCCCAATTTTTGGAACAAGTGTTTCCAAAAGGCACTTGTGAACTTAGAGTCTCTATCAGAAATAATACTCCGAGGTAATCCATGTGAACGCCACCAAGTATCTAGGAACAACCGAGAAGTCGTGAACGCTGTTGCAGTGTCCAAGGTCGGAGCAAACTTCGCTAGTTTGCTAAACCGATCAACTATCACAAAAATCGCGTTGTATCCATTCGAGTCAGGCAGAGAGGTAATGAAGTCCATGCTAATGCTTTCCCAAGGTCTGGCTGGAATCGGCAAAGGATGAAGCAATCCTTGTTTCTTCTCATAAGAAACACGATTCGCTTGACAGGTTACGCATGTTTTCACAAAGTGGGAAACATCGTCTTTCATGTGGGGCCAATAAAACTTTTTAGCGATTACTGCTAAAGTGGACTTTTCTCCTTTATGGCCTGATAAAGGCACATCGTGAGATTCTTTTAACAACTTGGTCCTAAGTTTTCCTTGTCCCACATAAACCCGACTTTGTTTGAACATGAGTAAACCATGTCTTAGCTGCATGTTCTGCAACTTCACCCCTCGCTTGAGTTGTTCCAGGTACTCCTTCGCTTGGTCATCACCCATGTAACCTTCACGTATTCGTCTCTCCAAATCTGACTCCTTAGGATACATAGCTCGCAAAATCTGTGTTGACGATGGAAGATATTCCTCGTTGCGACTCAAGGCGTCAGGAACCACATTGTCCTTTCCCGCTTTGTGGATTAATTCCACATTCATGAGCGCCAAGGTATCATGCCACCGTAGTTGCTTTGGCGTCATCCGATCTTGTGTTTCAAAGTACTTGAGCGAGATGTTATCAGTATACACTTGGGTCTTGTGAAGTCCCAAGTAATGCCGCCATTTCCTCAAGCAATGAACCACCGCAAACAGTTCCTTCTCGTGAGTCGGCCATCGACTCTCTGTCCCAGATAACTTCTTGCTTTCGTATGCTACAGGTTTTCCATCCTGCACCAACACTCCGCCAATCGCATAGTCGCTCGCATCCGTGTGCACTTCGAATGGTTTGTCGAACTCTGGCAGCTTCAAAACTGGTGCCTTTGACAAAATAGCTTTGATCGTCTGAAACGCATCATCCACCTCCTTGGTCCAACTTACCTGTGCGTCTTTACCCGTCCAGTCCGTCAGCGGCTTCGCGATCTTTGAAAACCCCTTCACATACTTGCGGTAGAACTGTGCCAATCCTAAGAATCGCCGCATCCCCTTTACTGTAGTCGGAGGCTCCCAAGTCACAATCGCATCCACCTTCTGCATATCCGGGCCGTCTCCTTCTGCACTAATTACATGTCCCAAGAAGTTAATGCGCTCCAAACCAAACTCACTCTTGTCAATGTTGGCAAACAGCTTATGCTCCCACAGCTTCGTCAACACCACCCGTAGCTGCTCCGCGTGCGACTCCAAGGTTTTGGAGTAGATCAAGATGTCGTCGATGTAAACAATGACAAACTCATCCATCTCCTCGCGAAAAATTGTGTTCATCAATCTAGTGAACGTCGAAGGGGCGTTGCAGAGTCCAAATGGCATCACCACGAATTCAAACGATCCGTATCTGGTTCGACAAGCGGTCTTCTCAACATCTGGGTCAGCTATCCGGATCTGGTAATATCCTGACTTCAAGTCTATCTTGCTGAAGTACTTCGCACCCGCTAACCTATCAAAGAGGTCATCTATCCTTGGCAAGGGATAGTTATTCTTCACCGTCACCTTATTGAGTGCACGATAATCTACGCAGAGTCGTAACTTCCCATCCTTCTTCTTTGCAAAAAGAACCGGAGCTCCATAAGGTGACTTGCTGGTTCGAATATATCCCCGCGCTAATAGCTCGCCGAGTTGTCTTTTCAACTCAAGGAGTTCCACCTGATTGAGTCGATAAGGGGCTTTGGAAGGTGGTTCTGATCCTGGCAAGACCTCGATCTTGTGATCCACCACCCGCCTTGGAGGTAACTCAGCAAGTAACTCGTCCGTCAAGACATCCTCAAACTCCTTAATCACTTCGCGAAGCACCTCCGGAAGTTTAGTCGCGTCTCCTGATGTTTCCTCTTGTCCGTCACCCGCCATCAAATCTGCAACCCGCATCAAACACATGACTCCATCGTTGAAGTCCATCTGTTTGCCTTTGATCAAATTCACTGCAAAATCATCAATTTTCCGCGCCTTCCGGATCAGCCTCACTCCCAGCTTCCGGCCCTTTAACTCTAACGTTTAACCTTAAAGGTTTCCGCCTAAGTTCCACTTCAAACCTGTCCAAGAAAGTATTCCCCAAAACCGCATGGATATCATCCATCTCGCACACCGTGAAGTTCTCTGTGAACTCCAACTTCCCACACACAAATCGTACGTCCAAGGCCACTTCAAAAGTTTGGTACGTCTTGCCCTTGGCAAAGCGTACCTGAATAGGCTTGTCTGCCTTGGAGGTAGACAAGCCCAACTTCTTCACCAACTTTGGACTTATGAAGGAGTGAGTCGCTCCTGTGTCCACAAGAAAAGTAACATCACGGTTAGCAACCTTGGCTTGTAGATACATCAGTCCTGGCGTCTTCTTCGTGATTCTCAAGGTCACAGTCATCTGGCCCTCCAACAAGTCCTTTGCAACAAATGCATTCATGCTACAGTTACTAACCTTAGGTTTCGTACACCCCTTAGCAATATGGCTCGCTTCGCCACAGTTGTAGCAAGTAAACTTAGCGCCATTGCCCTTCTGAGGTGTTTGCCCCTTAGGTTTTACTCTTGTTTGCTGCCGCTTTGCTGCCGGGGCAGAAGTATCCTTCCGATCCTTCTCACCCCCATCCCACTGTCGCTTGAAGCCCTTGTTCTTCTTTTGGAACTTGTCCGTGCTGCGTGGTTCAAAGGGTTTCTGATGCTGGACTTCGTCGTCCCCAATTCGCTCCGCTAGCTTCAAAAGTTCGGCACTTGTCTCTGGTAGCTTTGGCATCCGAAAGAGAGCCTTCTCCGAGCTAGACTTGAGTCCCCCAATGAATATACATATCTTGGTCTCCTCAGTCCACTTGGAGAACGAATCCAGCTTGGCACTGAACTCGCGCACGTAAGCGCTTAAGGTCCCCGTCTGCTTCAGTCTCACCAACTCAACACCGTCCCGAATCCTTTGATACTCCGGAGTGAATCGTCCTGCAAGCAACTCCTTGAACTCCTTCCAACTAAGCGCCGAGACAGTCAAGGCATGCTCATCCCGGTATGCAGTCCACCAGAGAAGCGCATGGTCCTTCAGGAACGTAACCGCCGCTCTCACCTTGTCAGATTTCTTAGCCTGTTGCGCCTCAAAGTATAGATCCAACTCAGTTAAGAAATCCTTAACCTTGCGAGCCCGTCCTATAACTCAAAACGGGGTCGGCAAATTCGTCTTACAAAGCTTCTTGGTAGACGAGGAACTTCCTTGGCCTGCCTCAAGCTCGGCGATACGTTTATCCCTGGAGGCCATGCCTTCCTGCATGGTCTTCATCATCTTGATGAGTTCCGCATACAAGGCTCCTTGACTGTCCGTGCCTGAATCGTTGGGTACCGTTGGCAAGACTCCATCTTGCTGCACCGATACCGCAGCTGGTACAGGGCTCCCTTGACGTTGGGGCGAAGGTTGTCGGTTGTCGTCCCCTGACTGTGCCTCGGGGCTAGCTCGAGTCGATCTGTTCCCGTTAGCCGCTCCTCGTTTCTTGGTCTTCCTCCTGGAACTCTGTCCGTCCTCGGCCATCGCTCCAAGTGTTCACCTAGAAACGTTGATCCGCTTCGTGTCTTGCGTCCCTCATCAAGCGTCCAGCCTTCAGCCGCTACCTCAAGTTCTCGCTCACCGAAGCGTCGGCTCTGATACCACTTTTCGCGCACCTACCGCCTTGTTGCGCCAGCGGAAGCTCTAGCTCAGTAGGTCGCAAACTTTACACCGCTAACCTGCAAACACAATCACAAGTTAGCGTCCATGCACCACTTACCTTAGTTCTGTTTGGTCCGGACCGGAGCCGGACCGTCTCCCTAATCATCAAGCTCAGCAATCCTAAGTCCCGACTTAGATCCGCCTAAGTCGGTCCCAAACATGAGCAAGTCACAATATGACTTGGGACGGACTTCCCATAAAGTCCAGGGTCCTAAACGGTGCCTCCAGCACACCTAGCGGTCCAACCGCCCGTGATGTCCGTCTGGGTCTAGGCTCCCGAACGGTGGTCTAACCCGCCGACTCGTTCCCTAGTCTTGCCCCAGCCCTTGCATCGTTCCTAAGTCCAGACATCCAAGTCTAGATCGGAACGTGCCTTGGAACCGGCCCAGCCATCACCTCATGCCCCCAGAGTCCGCCCGCCGAACCCTGGGGTCGGGTGACTCGTCCTGGCCCACCCAGGCATCGAGCCCCCCTCATATATACTTCTGGGGATCGGCGGCCCCGCCCTCCTCTTTGGTCCCTGAAAATTATACCACAACCCGATTGTGGTTCGGCCATAACTTCCAGCTCGGAGGTCAGATCGAGGAGGGTTATATATCACTGGAAAGCTCTCGACGAGACCTTTCCAATGATAACTCACTCGCCTCGAGATCTTACGTGGAGCTCCGTCCACGACCTAAAACGTCCCTGGAGCTCCAACACTTAGCAGTTTTTCCGAAAACCTGTGGTCCAGACCCATGGTCGAACCCTGTGGTTCGTCTGCGTCTCGGACCCACGTCTCGGTCTCACGTCTCGGACCCACGTCTCAGACCTATGTCTGAGACTCATGTTTCAGCCCGTTCTTAGACTCGTCCGCTTAGGTCAGCGTTCGTCTGGGGCCCTCTTGGGGTAGGCCCTTATGTCCTAACCCAAGGTTCCAACCTTGGTTCAGAGAACCACCTAGGGTTCATCTGACCCCGACTTCCCGGCCAAGCCGTTAAGTCCTACTCGCAGCGTTCACAACCTAGCGCAAGTCCGCTAGGGTTCTGTTGTTTCTCGTCTGCGCCCGATCTTGAGAATGAGGAGCGCGACAGGACATAAGGGCCTACCCCAAGAGGGCCCCAGACGAACGCTGACCTAAGGAGGCGAGTCTGGGAACGGGCTGAAACATGAGTCTCAGACATAGGTCCGAGACGTGGGTCCGAGACGCGAGACCGAGACGTGGGTCCGAGACGCAGACGAACCACAGGGTTCGACCCTGGGTCTGGACCACAGGTTTCGGAAAAAACTGCTAAGTGTTGGAGCTCCAGGGACGTTTTAGGTCGTGGACGGAGCTCCACGTAAGATCTCGAGGCGAGTGAGTTATCATTGGAAAGGTCTCGTCGAGAGCTTTCCAGTGATATATAGCCCTCCTCGATCTGACCTCTGAGCAGGAAGTTATGACCGAACCACAATCGGGTTGTGGTATAATTTTCAGGGACCAAAGAGGAGGGCGGGGCCGCCGATCCCCAGAAGTATATATGAGGGGGGCTCGATGCTTGGGTGGGCCAAGACGAGTCACCCGACCCCAGGGTTCGGCGGGCAGACTCTGGGGGCATGAGGTGATGGCTGGGCCAGTTCCAAGGCACGTTCCGATCTAGACTTGGACGTCTAGACTTAGGAACGATGTAAGGGCTGGGGCAAGACTAGGGAACGAGTCGGCCGGTTAGACCACCGGTCGGGAACCTAGACCCAGACGGACATCACGGGCGGTTGGGCCGCTAGGTGTGCTGGAGGCACCGTTTAGGACCCTGGACTTTATGGGAAGTCCGCCTCAAGTCATATTGTGACTTGCTCATGTTTGGGACCGAATTAGGAGGATCTAAGTCGGGACTTAGGATTGCTGAGCTTGATGATTAGGGGGACGGTCCGGCTCCGGTCCGGACAAAACTGAGATAAAGTAAGTGGTGCATGGATGCTAACTTGTGATTGTGTTTGCAGGTTAGCGGTGTAAAGTTTGCGAACTACTGAGTTAGAATTTCCGCTGGCGCAACAAGGCGGTAGGTGCGCGAAAAGTGGTATCAGAGCCAAGTTTCGGTGAGCGAGAACTTGAGGTAGCGGTTGAAGGCTGGACGCTTGAGGAGGGAATAGAGACACGAAGCGGATCAACGTTTCTAGGTGAACACTTGGAGCGATGGCCGAGGACGGACAGAGTTCCAGGAGGAAGACCAAGAAACGAGGAGCGGCTAACGGGAACAGATCGACTCGAGCTAGCCCCGAGGCACAGTCAGGGGACGACAACCGACAACCTTCGCCCCAACGTCAAGGGAGCCCTGTACCAGCTGCGGTATCGGTGCAGCAAGATGGAGTCTTGCCAGCGATACCCAACGATTCAGGCACGGACAGTCAAGGAGCCTTGTATGCGGAACTCATCAAGATGATGAAGACCATGCAGGAAGGCATGGCCTCCAGGGATAAACGTATCGCCGAGCTTGAGGCAGGCCAAGGAAGTTCCTCGTCTACCAGGAAGCTTTGTAAGACGAATTTGCCGACCCCGTTTTCAGATATAGGACGGGCTCGCAAGGTTAAGGATTTCTTAACTGAGTTGGATCTATACTTTGAGGCGCAACAGGCTAAGGAATCTGACAAGGTGAGAGCGGCGGTTACGTTCCTGAAGGACCATGCGCTTCCCTGGTGGACTGCATACCGGGATGAGCATGCCTTGACCGTCTCGGCGCTGAGTTGGAAGGAGTTCAAGGAGTTGCTCGCGGGACGATTCACTCCAGAGTATCAGAGGATTCGGGACGGTGTCGAGCTAGTTAGGCTGAAGCAGACGGGGACCTTAAGCGCTTATGTGCGCGAGTTCAGTGCCAAGCTGGATTCGTTCTCCAAGTGGACTGAGGAGACCAAGATATGTATATTCATTGGGGGACTCAAGTCTAGCTCGGAGAAGACTCTCTTTCGGATGCCAAAGCTACCAGAGACAAGTGCCGAACTCTTGAAGCTAGCGGAGCGAATTGAGGACGACGAAGTCCAGCAACAGAAACCCTTTGAACCACGCAGCACGGACAAGTTCCAAAAGAAGAACAAGGGCTTCAAGCGACAGTGGGATGGGGGTGAGAAGGATCGGAAAGATACTTCTGCCCCGGCAGCAAAGCGGCAGCAAACAGGAATAAAACCTAAGGGGCAGACACCTCAGAAGGGCAATCGCGCTAAGTTTACTTGCTACAACTGTGGCGAGGCGGGCCATATTGCTAAGGGGTGCACGAAACCTAAGGTTAGTAACTGTAGCATGAATGCGTTTGTTGCAAAGGACTTGTTGGAGGGCCAGATGACTGTGACCTTGAGAACCACGAAGAAGACGCCGGGATTGATGTATCTACAAGCCAAGGTTGCTAACCGTGATGTTACTTTTCTTGTGGATACAGGAGCGACTCACTCCTTCATAAGTCCAAAGTTGGTGAAGAAGTTGGGCTTGTCTACCTCCAAGGCAGAAAAGCCTATTCAGGTGTGCTTTGCCAAGGGCAAGACGTACCAAACTTCTGAAGTAGCCTTGGACGTACGATTTGTGTGTGGGAAGTTGGAGTTCATAAAGAACTTCACGGTGTGCGAGATGGATGATATCCATGCGGTTTTGGGGAACACTTTCTTAGACAGGTTCGACGTGGAACTTAGACGGAGACCTTTGAGGTTGAATGTCAAAGTTAAAGGGCGGAAGCTGGGAGTGAGGCTGATCCGGAAGGCGCGGAACATTGATGACTTTGCGGTGAATTTGATCAAAGGTAAACAGATGGACTTCAACGACGGAGTCATGTGTTTGATGCGGGTTGCAGATTTGATGGCGGGTGACGGACAAGAGGAAACATCAGGAGACGCGACTAAACTTCCGGAGGTGCTTCGCGAAGTGATTAAGGAGTTTGAGGATGTCTTGACGGACGAGTTACCTGCTGAGTTACCTCCAAGGCGGGTGGTGGATCACAAGATCGAAGTCTTGCCAGGATCAAAACCACTGTAACACTACAGAAACTCTAATCGCGATCCTCAAGAACACTCATGAATAGACGAAAGAACTATCAACTCAACTCAAGGTGGAATGTCTTTCAAGGACCATTCTCCTTCTTTATATAGTTACATAAGTGCACACCCCAATCCATACTAACCACTCATCAATCCTCACACGGATTGATGACATGGCTTCCATGCAATCCACACAATCAACTACCAATCAAATATCAACACCACCACATTCTTATCCGGTCCCACATACCATGGTCCCACTATAGTCAACTCTACACATATCTTATCCGGTCCCACATACCATGGTCCCGCTATAGTCAACTCTACACATAGTTCTAACTATGAGTATAGTTAACTATGCATGGTTACAAACCTCCCTCCATTTAAGTTGCAACGTCCTCGTTGATGATGGAATGCTCATAAGCTTGAACTAACAAGTCGGCATTAGTCAAATTTCCTAGTGGTTCCCAAGTAGCCTCATATAATGGATATCCTTTCCATTTTACCAAGTATTCTATCTTGGGATATCGAGTACCACGAAGACGTTTGTTCAATATGCTTTCTACCTCGTATTCCTCATGATCATCCACTATTTCTGGCAATGGTGGTGCTATGTGAGGATTGGTGAAACGAGGAGAACGTGGAACATATTTCCTCAATAAAGAAACATGAAACACCGGATGCATGCGCATATGAACCGGAAGTTGTAATTTGTACGCCACAGCTCCAACTCGTCGTAAGATGGTGAATGGACCGATGTATCTAGGGTTAAATTTGCGAACACCTACTAACGACAAGTTAGTGGTAGATAACCACACTTTCTCCCCAATGTCAAACTCCACATGACGACGATGAGCATCTGCATATTGCTTCTGACGATTTTGAGCAGTTTGAATCTTCTCCTTGGCTTGGTGAACACCTGCATGGATCTTCTGCACAAATTCGTTGACGGCAGCAACTTTGGTTGTTGACTCCTGTCCTGATCCAAATCTAGTAAAACTAGAAGGAGTGAGCGGATGTGCGCCGTACATCAAGTAGAACGGTGTAGCTTTTGTCGATGCGTTCACAGAGTTATTGTAGGAGAACTCTACTAAAGGTAGGAGTTCATCCCACCTCGCTTGCTCTTCAATCGTAAAAGCTCGTAACATATCTTCTATCGTACGATTAGCCCGTTCTGTTTGTCCATCACTCTGAGGATGGTAAGCTGTGGACATAGCAAGCTTAGTTTTGAATAACCCAAACAAGGTTTTCCAAAACATGCTTGTAAAATGTGATCCCCTATCAGTAATTAAGACTCTAGAAAGACCATGTTGAGCAAAAACAGCGTCTAAGTAGATTTGAGCTAGCTCTGGTGCAGTAACAGTCTTCTTGGTTGGACGAATATGAATCATTTTGCTCAACTTATCAACAAAAACTACAATAGAGTCAAATCCCGTACTAGTTGGAGGTAGTTCACACACTAAATCCATACTCACATGTTCCCATCGGTTAGTAGGAATAGGTAATGGTTGGAGTAAGCCTGCCGGTGTTTGATTGGTTGCCTTGTTCTGTTGACAAGCAAGACAACTTTTGATGTATCTCATCACATCATCGTGCATTTTTGGCCAATAATAAATGCGCTGCACCGCCTCCAAAGTCTTCTCTATTCCGACATGACCGGCAATCGCTGAATCATGACATTCTGTCAAGATAGTCGTACGAAGCTCTGGATTGTTGGGAATCCAAACTTTGCCGTCCTTGAATGCTAACCCATGCATCTTGGTAAGCTTGGTGTGCTTAGTTGCTGCCACAATCTCCTCATCCGTTCTGGTAGCTTCCATCAATTGTTGTCACCAATCGGAATGGATCTTCACTTCTGTCGACATGTGATTAACTCGAGGCATTCGAGTTAACGCATCAGCAAGTTGCTTTTTCCCTTCCACGTATAGAATCTGCATGTTGAAGCGTTGTCGCCATTCCGCCCATCGAATTTGACGTTTGGAGAGGTCCTTCTGCGTCTGCAAGTAAACCAATGGTTTGTGGTCTGTTTCTACCACAAACTCCTTATCTCCCAAGTAGTGCTTCCAATGCTTGGTAGCCAACACAATAGCTAACTCCTCTCTTTCTGTGGTATGATAGTTGCGTTCTGCAGGAAGCAACTTACGGGAAAAAAAAGCTACAAGATGCCAGCCATCTGCCCATGCTTGTTGTAATACTGCTCCTATTGCTATACCTGATGCATCTGTGGCCAACTTAATGGGTTTTGTAGGATCATACCACTTAAGGATTGGTGCTTGTAACAGCGCGTCCTTCAAGGCTTGGAAGGCAAGCTCATGCGATGTACCCCATCTCCATTTTTGTCCTTGACCTAATAGGTTTGTCAAGTCTTGTGCAACTTGTGCAAAGTTTTTGACAAATCTACGATAGAACCCCGTAAGTCCTAGAAAACTCTTTAACTGGGTTTGATCTTCTGGAGCACTCCACTTTTGGATTGCCTCAATCTTATCGCTCATGACTTGGATTCCTGCTCCACTCACACGATGTCCTAGGTAATCTACATCGCTCTTGCCAAACTCACATTTAGAGATCTTGGCATATAGCTGGTTTTGTCTAAGTACTTGTAAAATCTCCTGTAAGTGCATCTTATGCTCTTGCAACGTCTTACTATAGACAAGAATATCATCTAGGAATACAATGACAGATCTATCCAAGTATGGTCGAAAGATGTCATTCATTAGACCCATAAATGTAGCGGGTGCATTAGTGAGACCAAAAGGCATCACTAAGTACTCAAAGTGACCGTACCTTGTACGAAAAGCAGTCTTTTGTACATCTGGCTCAGCAATCCGGATCTGATTATAACCGCTTCGTAAATCCAATTTGGTGAAGTACTTTGCTCCTCGTAGTTGATCAAACAAGTCATCCATTCGAGGTAATGGATACTTATTCTTCACAGTCTGAAGATTGAGAGCTCGATAGTCTATGCACATACGCATACTCCCGTCCTTCTTCTTCACGAACAAGACCGGAGCTCCATAAGGAGATACACTAGGTTGGATGAATCCTTTGTGTAACAGTTCCTCCACTTGAGCTTTGCACTCCTCCAACTCGTGCGGTGCTAATCGATATGGTGCTTTACAAGGAGGTGCACTACCTGGAAGTACCTCAATCTTGTGATCCACTCGCCTTCTTGGTGGTAATCCGGAAGGTAAATCATTCGGGAAAACATCTTTGAATTCTTCTACAATCATTTTGAAACTATCCGGAATATCGCCACCATAGTTGGAACTATAAGCTTCTCTTATTAACCCCAAGAAACATACATCACCACTATGAATAGCGGTCTGTTCTATCACATACAGAGGTATGTTTCTAGATCGAGATCTTACTCTGTCTCCAAAAACTATCCACCCCTTACTCTTCACAATCTTCTTTCTCCAATCCACCTCCGGATTGTATTGCTCCATCCAAGGCATACCCAAAATGACATCATAACGAGCTAATCGAATAACTCGCCATTCAATCTTTTCTGAATATTGCCCTATAGTGAGCGCTACACTCCGTGGGAGAGACTCAATCATCTCAGTGTGCCCGTTTGGCAACTCTACTTCTTACTTGTCATCCTTTTCCAAAGCCAAATCCAATCTCATAGCAACTGAACGCGACAGAAAGTTCTCAGTTGCGCCAGGATCAATCAACACTCTCACCTTAATGCCTTCTAACACTCCATCAGTAACGATTAGTTGCGTAGTCCTTCGTGTCAATCCATTTAACTCCTTCTTTTGTCCTCCATTCTCGCCTTTTCTTCTCTTTGTTGAACCAGTACGACGACGAGGTAAATCTACTGGTGCTCTTCGTTTTCTAAAACTGGATTGTTGCACTGCATCTCTCCTTCCTCTCCACCTTCCTCTGCTCTATCATTCAGATGATTCAGAGGTCTTCGATAAGTAACTCGATTTCCTCGAGGGAATCGGGTGCGACAATGAGCAGCTATGTGCCCAATTCTCCCGCAGTTATAACAACGCCGTGTCTCTCCTTGAAGCTCTTGATTTCGAATGCCTTCACCAATATCACCATCCCTCGGAAGTCCTCGAGGTACATAGTTACGAACTCCACCTCCGACACCGCCACCTCGTGGTATCACTTCTCGTCTTGGTTGCTCTCTAGCACGATCTCTCCGATCCTCTCCATAGAATTGTCGTGCATAACCGTCCCGTTGCCGAAGATTACCCAATTCCATGGGCATTGGACCTCCATATTGAACTCGCGGTACGATTGGTGTTTCCCCCCCTCTAGCGATACCTAATGCACCAGCAATTCTTTGGGCATAACCTATTACTTCGAACACGGTACGTGGATTATTCACCATGACTTCTTGGCGAATTCTCTCCTTCAATCCGCGTTTGAACACGTCTAAAGCTTCTGCCTGGCTCATATCAGAGATAGCTACTTGTAGATCTTGAAATTCCTCTACGTATTCTTGGAGACTTCCTCGTTGCTTGAGATCCCAGAGCTTCATTCGAGCCATCTGCACTGAATCCACTGATTGGAAATTCTGCAGCAAACCTTCTTGCATATTGCTCCATGTTACTTGACTTCCTCCAGCAATCATCGAACGCTCCCATGTATCGTACCATGTAAGCGCTTTATCCATCAAGTAACCACTTGCAAATACTCCCGCAGAGTAATCATTGACTTGTGCTTGAAAAAGTCTCATGTAGCGATTCATACGAGAAATCCAATTCTCTAGAATACCCATTGCTCGATTACCTCGGTAAGGTTCCACGTTACACGTCTTCTTCATGCGAAGCAATAGAGTATCTTCCCCCTCCACTGCCCTTTGGACCCCTAAAACAACCTCTTCTCTATGTACTGTCTCCGCTGCTTGCGTTGGAACTTGTGATGGACCACCCATCTCCATTGCTCTCACATTCTCTCCCTCTAGAGTTGCTATCTTGCTCTCTAGTGTCCTCACCACTGTCGTCATCTCTCGAAACTCATTGAGCATGCTCTGCATGATCTCACGCATCTCCGTGCTTTGTTGCTCCATGTTATTTCCACTCATTCTAACGTCTCTCAACACTCTCAGTCCTTACACCACTCTTTCTACTACCTTCAATACAATGTCAGTATCACTACACGAAAACGCCTCACGAACAAAGGTATCACAAAAGGTTGAGACGACGAGATAACTTCTTGATAGAATGCCTCTCCAAATTCTCTCACTATTTCCTCACGGTATGTCACCTTGGGACGACATGTATAATGAACTACGCACCAAGTGTTGAAGGTGGTTGGTGGTCGATTCAGATCCATATCCTCCTAAAGCAAGATATAGAGCGTGAGGTCCCACGTAGCAGCATACGTTACGATCGGAAGAATCACAGGGACAGGTGAGTTCATCACTTGCGTCATGAAAGCATCTCCGAAATGCGCCACCAAATAAACTTGAAAATGATGACGTGCAATGTAGAGGAGTTTGATATGGAAAGGATTCAAAAACGGAAAATCTGGAACTCTATGAATCCCTCCTTCCATGTATACCAAATTTTGCAATTTTGGCAGTTTGACCCCCTATCTTCCGAAGACCATAACTCGAGTTTCCTTGGGTCAAATCTCGCATTTGTTGAACCCTTGGATAGCTTATCTTGCCAATTAGAAATTTGCAAAGATTCTACTTGAGATTTGACAACCTCAAAACATGGCAGTGACTGTAAAATCTTTCCCGAGAGCGAAATGTGAAAAAACCGAAAAAATCTGAAAAAACCCCCTCACATTTCGAATGTCATATCTTTCAAACTATAAGTGATCTCCATGAGATTTCAAGTGTCATAGGTAGCTTAGTCCTCCCTCTATAACATACTAAAAGTTGAAATGATTTCAACTTTCTCTCGAAGTTTCACAAGGACTGTAAGCAGCTCGAGTTTTCACTATTTCTATCACTTTCTCTCACTACTATTGAAAATTCGAAATTTCTCTCCACTCATGTGCATCTAATCACAAGGTTTCTTTACAATTCTTTCTCCTAAGAGGGTTAATCCACTCTCTCAGAAGAAGAGCCTTGCTCTGATACCATTGTAACACTACAGAAACTCTAATCGCGATCCTCAAGAACACTCATGAATAGACGAAAGAACTATCAACTCAACTCAAGGTGGAATGTCTTTCAAGGACCATTCTCCTTCTTTATATAGTTACATAAGTGCACACCCCAATCCATACTAACCACTCATCAATCCTCACACGGATTGATGACATGGCTTCCATGCAATCCACACAATCAACTACCAATCAAATATCAACACCACCACATTCTTATCCGGTCCCACATACCATGGTCCCACTATAGTCAACTCTACACATATCTTATCCGGTCCCACATACCATGGTCCCGCTATAGTCAACTCTACACATAGTTCTAACTATGAGTATAGTTAACTATGCATGGTTACAACCACCTTCCAAAGCTCCTTACCGACTCAATCAGGTGGAACTCCTTGAGTTGAAAAGACAACTCGGCGAGCTATTAGCGCGGGGATATATTCGAACCAGCAAGTCACCTTATGGAGCCCCAGTTCTCTTCGCAAAGAAGAAAGATGGGAAGTTACGACTCTGTGTAGATTATCGTGCACTCAATAAGGTGACGGTGAAGAATAATTATCCCTTGCCAAGGATAGACGACCTCTTTGATAGGTTAGCGGGCGCAAAGTACTTCAGCAGGATAGACTTGAAGTCAGGATATTACCAAATCCGGATAGCTGACCCCGATGTTGAGAAGACCGCTTGTCGAACCAGATACGGATCGTTTGAATTCGTGGTGATGCCATTTGGACTCTGCAACGCCCCTTCGACGTTCACCACATTGATGAACACAATTTTTCGCGAGGAGATGGATAAGTTTGTCATCGTTTACATCGACGACATCTTGATCTACTCCAAAACCTTGGAGTCGCACGCAGAGCAGCTAAGGGTGGTGTTGACGAAGCTACGGGAGCACAAGCTGTTTGCCAACATTGACAAGAGTGAGTTTGGTTTGGAGCGCATTAACTTTTTGAGACATGTCATTAGTGCAGAAGGAGTCGGCCCGGATATGCAGAAGGTGGACGCGATTGTGACTTGGGAGCCTCCGACTACAGTGAAAGGGATGCGGCGATTCTTAGGATTGGCGCAGTTCTACCGCAAGTATGTGAAGGGGTTTTCAAAGATCGCGAAGCCGCTGACGGACTGGACGGGCAAGGACGCACAGATAAATTGGACCAAGGAGGTGGATGATGCGTTTCAGACGATCAAAGCTATTTTGTCAAAGGCGCTAGTATTGAAGCTGCCGGAGTTCGACAAACCATTCGAGGTGCACACGGACGCGAGCGACTATGCGATTGGCGGAGTGTTGGTGCAGGATGGAAAACCTGTAGCGTACGAAAGCAAGAAGCTATCTGGGACAGAGAGTCGTTGGCTGACTCACGAGAAGGAACTGTTTGCAGTGGTCCATTGCTTGAGGAAATGGCGGCATTACTTGGGACTTCACAAGACCCAAGTGTATACTGATAACATCTCGCTCAAGTACTTTGAGACACAAGATCGGGTGACGCCAAAGCAACTACGGTGGCATGATACCTTGGCGCTCATGAATGTGGAATTAATCCACAAAGCGGGAAAGGACAATGTGGTTCCTGACGCCTTGAGTCGCAAGGAGGAATATCTTCCATCGTCAACACAGATTTTGCGAGCTATGTATCCTAAGGAGTCAGATTTGGAGAGGCAAATACGTGAAGGTTATATGGGCGATGACCAAGCGAAGGAGTACCTGGAACAACTCAAGCAAGGAATGAAGTTGCAGAACATGCAGCTAAGACATGGTTTACTCATGTTCAAGCAAAGTCGGGTTTATGTGGGATAAGGAAAACTTCGGACTAAGTTACTCAAGGAATGTCATGATGCGCCCTTATCAGGACATAAAGGAGAAAAGTCCACATTAGCAGTGATAGCTAAAAAGTTTTATTGGCCCCACATGAAAGACGATGTTGCCCACTTTGTGAAAACATGCGTAACCTGTCAAGCGAACCGCGTTTCTTATGAGAAGAAACAAGGGTTGCTTCATCCTTTGCCGATTCCAGTCCGACCTTGGGAAAGCATTAGCATGGACTTCATTACCTCTCTGCCTGACTCAAATGGATACAATGCAATTTTTGTGATAGTTGATCGGTTAAGCAAACTAGCGAAGTTTGCTCCGACCTTGGATACTGCAACAGCGTTCACGACTTCTCGGTTATTCCTAGATACTTGGTGGCGTTCACATGGATTACCTCGGAGTATTATTTCAGATCGGGACTCTAAGTTCACAAGTGCCTTTTGGAAACATTTGTTTCAAAAATTGGGGACTAAGTTAAAATTTAGTACCGCCTTTCATCCGGAAACGGATGGGCAAACGGAACGAGTTAACTCGATTCTGAATCAATACTTGAGAAATTATGTGAGCGCGGATCAAAGTGATTGGGCGGAGTGGCTCAGTCTTGCGGAGTATTGCTACAATTCCACGAAGCATTCAGCAATCGGCGAATCGCCTTTCTTGTTGGCTTACGGACGTGAGCCAGCAGGGCCTCTTGACTTGACTCTTGCAGGGAGTTCTACATCGGCACGACCAAGAACACGGCAAACATCAGCTGAAGAGTTGGTGGCGGCAATGCAGCGGCGCGAGGAACAAGTAAAGAAGAACCTCGAGAAGGTGCAGCAACGATACACGAAGCAGGTAAACAAGCATCGGCGGCAAATGAAGTTTCAAGTGGGCGAAGAAGTATGGTTAAGTGCGAAAAACTTCACACTTCCGAAGGAAATATCGGCGAAGTTTTCATCGAAGTTCGCGGGACCTTTTGTCATTGTCAAGAATCCGCACGAAGATGTCTATACTTTAGACCTTCCTCGCGAGTGGCAGTTGCATCCAACTTTCCATGTTTCTTTATTAAAGAAATACTTCAAGGATGATTTGCGGCCGGAGCGCAAACAAGTTCTTAGACCTCAACCTGATGTCGTGCAAGGCGAAGCAGAATATGAGGTGGAGTCCATTTTGCGATCTCGGCGCAAATCAAACCGGATGGAGTACTTGGTCAAATGGCGTGGTTACCATTTGAAGGAAGCAACTTGGGTGCCAGAGGAAGATCTCGCACATGCGAGCGACGTATTAGACCTCTTCAAACGGCGACAAGGACAACAAGGACGTTAGCAAGATGAGGAAATCTCCTTCCAACGAGGAGTGAAGAAACGGCGAACCATACGAGTAGCAACTTGAGGCGATTTGGGTCGATGGACTTTGTAGCTTTGACTTGTGTTTGGGAATAAAGATTTTGTTTTTTTGAAATTTTGTCTAAGTGTATTGGTAGTGCATGGCTATGACTAGTTCTGATCAGATGCCTAGGATGTTGTCAAGAGGAGGAACGAAGCACACTCAAAGGAAGCGAGCTGGTTTGGATAAGCATCTAAATCAAGACTAAGTCTTGATGTCAAGACTTAGGTTTGCCGTAGCGTTGGCAAAGCAAGTATGAAATTTCATACTTGTCTTGGGGCTTGGGGTGATCTTGCTTTGTGGTTTTCTACAAAAGTAAACTTAGTCTCGCGTCTAAGTCAAATCAGGTTACGATCGGAAAGTGAGTTTCGGGGGACCTCGTAAGTAGGTGTGAATACTTATAGTTTGCAAGTTAGAGTCTTAAGTAGAATATTTTAGAAGTTGTCAACTAGTTTTGTTTAGGGTAAGCCAAAAAGGTAAGGCTTTTCCCGAGACTAGTTGAAATTTTCTAAGTATTCTAGCGACAACTTAAGACTCAAGCCAAGAAGGGAATTGCGGGTTAGCTACCAGAACGTAATTCTGACGCCAAGGGGTTGGCTACCCATTCTGAACTTGGTGTTAACTTAAAGGATCATTGTTGATGAGGGCATCAACGTCCAAAGTGGGGGTGAGTGTCGCGCTCCTCATTCTCAAGATCGGGCACAGACGCGAACAACAGAACCCTAGCGGACTTGCGCTAGGTTGTGAACGCTGCGAGTATGACTTAACGGCTTGGCCGGAAGTCGAGATCAGATGAACCCTAAGTGGTTCTCTGAACCAAGGTTGGAACCTTGGGTTAGGACATAAGGGCCTACCCCAAGAGGGCCCCAGACGAACGCTGACCTAAGGAGGCGAGTCTGGGAACGGGCTGAAACATGAGTCTCAGACATAGGTCCGAGACGTGGGTCCGAGACGCGGGACCGAGACGTGGGTCCGAGACGTAGACGAACCACAGGGTTCGACCCTGGGTCTGGACCACAGGTTTCGGAAAAACTGCTAAGTGTTGGAGCTCCAGGGACGTTTTAGGTCGTGGACGGAGCTCCACGTAAGATCTCGAGGCGAGTGAGGTGTCATTGGAAAGGTCTCGTCGAGAGCTTTCCAGTGATATATAACACTCCTCGATCTGACCTCCGAGCAGGAAGTTATGGCCGAACCACAATCGGGTTGTGGTATAATTTCCAGGGACCAAAGAGGAGGGCGGGGCCGCCGATCCCCAGAAGTATATATGAGGGGGGCTCGATGCCTGGGTGGGCCAGGACGAGTCACCCGACACCAAGGTTCGGCGGGCGGACTCTGGGGGCATGAGGTGATGGCTGGGCCAGTTCCAAGGCACGTTCCGATCTAGACTTGGACGTCTAGACTTAGGAACGATGTAAGGGCTGGGGCAAGACTAGGGAACGAGTCGGCGGGTTAGACCACCGGTCGCCCCAAGTCATATTGTGACTTGCTCATGTTTGGGACCGACTTAGGAGGATCTAAGTCGGGACTTAGGATTGCTGAGCTTGATGATTAGGGGGACGGTCCGGCTCCGGTCCGGACCAAACTGAGATAAGGTAAGTGGTGCATGGACGCTAACTTGTGATTGTGTTTGCAGGTTAGCGGTGTAAAGTTTGCGACCTACTGAGTTAGAGTTTCCGCTGGCGCAACAAGGCGGTAGGTGCGCGAAACTGGAGCTCCTTCAATGTCTCCTCAGTAAACTGGTGCCCTACTCGTCTATGATCACGCAATATAGGTTCAGTCCCCACTAACTGTACTTGCTGCTGGGAGTTAGTAGGTAGTTGTAGTGACGAAGGATTTCTCCTTTTGCCCATTTAGTATACAAGATATCGTTCCCACAGAGGATTTGCACAAGTAACGCTGCTCTAAGTTCTAAGATCCGTTCAAACACACAAACACACGGGTTTTGCCTAGAAATCCCGTCTTCTCACAAAACCACACAAAACCACACGTCTTCCAGACACGCCAAATAGTGCACTGGAACTAAACAAACAACTACCAATTACAATATCACACAACTATCCACAGAGAAGCTCGGGAAGACGATCTTCCTGCTTCCAGATTGCTTCTTCCGGTCTTCTCGATACCATCTTCCCGAAGCGATTCTCGTCTTCTGGGGGTTCAACTTGTCTTCTCACACCTCCAGAAGGCTGTCCTGCTTCACAGAAGTCGACTAGCAATGGTCGTTACACCTTATTCTCACACTCACATTCCAACGGGTTAGATCAATCACAGGGTGTATGCCCCCTGTAGCCTTCCCAGGCTTCTGCCTACGGAAGTTGTCTTCCTGCAACACTACAACGACATTCACCTTCACGGAAGCTCAATAGAAGTATCGGAAACTCACTAGAAGAAGGTAAGAAGATGGGGAAGATGGGAGAAGATGGGGAAGATGAGAAAAGTCAAACAAGAGAAAACAAGATGAAAAGAGTAAATTAAGATTCCGACAGGCTTCTAGTCCGGATCCTGACTAACAAGCCATCCCTGCTTGTAATAGTTTGGGGAGGAAGACAACAAACGTGAGCACTGTTGCACCGTCTTCTACTCGAGGATGTCGTCTTCTGTTGCGGGAAGAAGGCTTCTTTCTTCTTCACTTCGCTGCTCTGACTGCTCTGTCTTCTGGGATCCCTTACCCAGAAGACCGTTCGTACGCAAATCCCAAGTGCTCTACTGAACGAGTCAAGCTACACTTCCACAACTGCTGACAGTCACCGCCACTCAAGAAGAACACTTCCCATGCACAATTAGGAGCGAATTCAAAGAACCCACCATCCAGAAGACATGGACAAAGCTTCTGCACTCAAATCCACAATCTATTCTCCGAGAAGAAGTCACAATGGCATTGGGAAGCTCACTCCCTCTACTTCCTGCGTCTACTCCTCGACACACCAGCCTAGCTAACAGGACTGCACGAGGATGCCGTTCCTTGTTCCTAGACTGTCCACTACTTCTATCTACATCTTCGACCCACTGCTGGTGCGAGTATGCAGACCCCTCCGGTATATTCCAAGACTATTCGTATGTTTCCAACGACGGGTGTAGTGCGCTAAGACTGTCTCTGCTCTAATGTGTCTCGCCTGCCTGCCTGTAGAATCGATGTGTATGTTCAGTTACTACAGAATTCTACAGAACTGGCAGAACTGGCAGAGCCCTATCTCCTACTCTGCTATCCTACTTATGCTGCCGACGTGAGAACCAGGGGAGGCGACCACCAGGGAGAGAGAGGCACTGACAGGAGGTTGTCACCTCACATGCAAGCGGTTCCCCTGCTCGAATTGGTCATCCACCTTGTCCTTCCTACGCTACCTATGCTGCCACATGATGTCTTAACTAATATTACATGGGAAAACTGCCACCCTTAAGATAGCATGTTCGATTCTACTATATTTGGAAATGGAGTTACTAACTACTCAGATTGCACGGAGGCAATCTCTACCTGATCTGCTCCTATCGGAGCTCCTAATGCGGCTTCTAATAAGCGAGAAAGCCATGCAGTTACCTCGGGTGTCACTGAGGTGGCTTCCTCTTCTTCGTCTCTTGCTGGCCTTGCTGTCGCTGCTGCTGCGTCTTCCTCGGCTTCGGCTTCTGCTTCGGAAGACAGAAGCGTCTTCTGGGAAGCGGAGTCGACCGGTGCTTCTTCCGTCTTCTGAGACACGGGTGCGGGACTAGGGACCATGGGGACCTCATGGGGATCCGGGGAAGTCGCTTCCTCCACGCGGAATATCTGGGAAGACGGCTCGTCTTCCTGTCTTCCGGGGCGTCTTCTAGAGTCTTCTCGTCTTCCAATGCTGTCACTACCAAGTGCACAGCGATATCGAACTCCTCCTTCTCCATTCCGGTTCCAGTCAATGGTGCTGGAGCGTGGGAAGATGCGGTTGCAGGTGTCTGAAGCGAGGGAAGACCATAAAGTGTCTTCACTCCTTCTATCTGTCTATCCAAGTACCTGAACATACTCTCCCGACATTCCACCAACATCGCTCTGGACTCGCTGTCCCATCCTCTAGCTAAGGTAAGTAACTTCCTACCCGCGGTATAGTTGAACTTCTTCCGAAGCGCTTCCACCGACTGTGCCAACATCTTCTGCGCACGGGCCTCTGCTGCTTCCCTCTACGTCTTCTCAGCTGCAGCTCGGGCTTCCGCGGCTTCTCGCTGCGTCTTCCATATGGTCTGCTCTTCTGCGAGGGCGGTGATCTTCTCCCGCACTCGGGTGACTTCCTGATTGCGCTGCTGTACCCGCGTCTGCAACTCCTGGTTGCTCTTCCGAAGCTGTACCAGCTCCTTGGCAGAAGCGGCTGCTTCCGCCTTGTACCTGGCTGCAAGCTTCTCCGTAGTGCGGAGGCTAACTTCCAGCGACTCCGTCTTCTTCTGGTCTTCTCCCTGTCGCAGCAAGGTGCGCAGGCCGAATCCAGGTTGTAAGGGCTTCTCCTGTGCCCTCGCTCTCTTCTCCAGCAACTCCATAGCTGGCTGGATCTCCTTCTGGAAGTAGGCACTGAACTCCTCCAGTCGTCTTCCTGCGGAAGACAAGTTCATCTCCACCACTCGCTCCATGGTGTCGACTTCGTCTTCCAAAGGCAAGGAAGCCTCTTCCACTACTACGGTGTCGGAGTGTAATCCGTCTACCTAGGAAAGCGCCGGGCTTCTGGCTGTGGTTGTTCACTCAAGAGGTTGGCTTTCAGGTCACAATAGGGCTATAAACACTCACACAGATGTGTAAGATCTAGTAATATACCCAGAAGGCGAAATTCAGGTCTAGCTGGCAGTAATAGGATTCGGCGGTGAACTTTGACACTCACGGAGAGGAAAACTATGAAGGTTTAGACCTCTAAACTTCCCCTACATGCAAATGAGGCACTACTGAACTCACAGACGAAATTTCAGCCTGAGATCAAATTCTGACACGGAGATATGAACAGAAAAGTTTTGAGCAAGAAAACTACGGCAATTTCTGGTACCTAGCTGGCTATTTCGACCTATAACAGGAGTTTGGCTCGATCAATTTCGAAGTTTCTTACAGGATTTGCAGTCTACAGGGTGCTGAACATCCCTGTGAAGTTGGGACTCCTGAATGTACACAGAACTGTAGATCTCCTCCTCTGAAGTCGCTGCTCTAGATTAAGAGCTTTTCAGACCCCCTCAGCTTCAGCGGCCGCCCTGAATTACTCAGTTGCTCAATCGATATGAAACTTTTTGTGAATTCGTAGCCCTGCTGGCGGAGAACACAACCTCGAAGTTTTGAAGCAATTTCCTCAAATCTGCTGCGAGTGACACTGAAAACCCTAAATCCAACCAAAATGATTCAATTCTAGCACAATCTGAACTTCAATTGCTCATAACTCCGTCTTTATTGACTCAAATCGATCGAAATTTTCACTGGAAGTGCTTGGCATGACGAGACCTCTCTCCCTGTGCTCTCAGATTTTGAAGATCCCTCACCAAATGCTCGAACTCCACTCTAGAGCTCTGTTTCTAAATTTAGAGTTTAACAAAAGACAAAAATGGACCAATGGGAGTTCATAGCTCCACTTGGTTGTCCTTTTGTACCCTATACCACGTGGCAACTTAGTTTTACTCATAGGCTACCACGTCAAGCCCCCTAGAGTGCCAGCGTAAAACTTAAATTACTTAAAACGACACGCAGCCCCGAAAAATAACTTAAATCAGCTAGAAAGCGTGCATGGGCGACACGCAAATACAACCCATGAGCTTAAGCCCTATCAACATGGTAATCAACCTACTAAGACTCAAAATAGTGTTAACACCGTATGTAAAGGTGTCAAACATATACATAAACGACTAGAAGTAATATAAGCTAACTTCTAGAACTACTAAACTCAAGCGTCGGAGTAGAAATATAACATGTAGCCGCCAAGTAGCGCGACATCCACCCCCTCTGAACCTGCACATCCTCCGGTATGTGCCATCCAGATCAAGACTCTTCAGCTTCGGCTTCAAACTCATCTTCAATCTGCATTGAGTCTTCAGCTTCATCCTCAGTAAGCTCTGCAATGTTCCGGTCCTCCCCTCTCCTTCTAAAGAGCTTGATTCTCTTCCCTGCGACTGGTATCTTGAGCACTGCACCATCTAACTCTCTCAAAGAGTATGTGGCATTGTCATGAACTTCTAACACCACATAAGGTCCGAACCATCTCTTGGAAAAATTTCTGTTGGTGCTATGCTGATTATCAAGACTACTATCATAGACTAACACCCAATCACCTTCTTTAACTGGTTTGGGTCGTAATCTATGCGTTCTATCAAATCTGCCTTTGTTTCTCTCTCTAGCAGTCTTCAACCTTTCCACAGCTTTGGCAACATCCTCAGGTCTCCGTTCTAACTGTTGGATCCTTAATGCAAGAAGATCCTCCGTACTTCTACCATCTTCCCATGGCAAAACATTCCAAGTAGACACAACCTCCTCAATCGGCATCACTGGTTTTTGCCCTAGTATCAACTCTGCTGGCATGTAACCTGTAACGGTACTATGAGTTGTACGATCCGCCCACAAAGCAAATGGTAGCAGTCTAGGCCATTCACGGATCTTACCCTTGCAAGCTTTTACCAAAGCTTTGATGATTGGCGAATGATCTCGTTCGCTCTTGCCATTCCCTTCAGGATTGTAAGCAGTGGTTAACGCCAACTTGATTCCCAATCGCTTGAAGAACTCAACTGCTTCTTGTGAATCCAGCTCACCCCTATCTGCAGTGATCTTTCCCACACACCCATATCTACAAATAACATCTTCGAGTAGAAAGCGACAGACACTAGCAGTGGTCTTTGTCTTCAGGGCACGGCCTTCGACTTGGTTAGATAGATCTTCTCTAGCCAAGACTAGATACCTCATTTGTCCAAGCCCAAATGGCATAGTTACCAGATCCACTACCCATTTGTAATGAATGACTAAAGGATAAGTAGGATGCAATCCATCACGATGACGTATGTTGGAATACATCTGGCAAGATATACAGGATGAAACAAACTGTACTACATCCTTATACATACCCTTCCACCAATACTTCTCCTTTATCTTGGCAAATGTAGCCCAAACTCCTCTATGACCGGCCCATAGAATCTCATGAAACTCCTTGATCAGCTGCTGCTGCAATCCCAAGTCACATACCACCCGTTGCGATATACCTCCTTGTAGCTTAGGGCGCTTCCATAGATGTCCTCCATATAAAAAGTACCCATAAGCTGTTCTACGGATCCTCTTGAAATCTGCATCAGACCAGCCTTCTTGCCTTTCCAATGAACTCAAATAGCGCCCAAGATCCAACCACTCGCCATCATACATAGTTTCCTCAAATAACTCCAATGGAGTTGCAAAACAGCTTCTATCTTCTGTAGCAAGAACACTAGAATTGAACTCTGTTCCCACATTCTCCTGGTCATCTATCATTTCCTTCTCATCGTAATACCTAGCCCTTGATAACATATCTGCCACAGGATTGTCTTTTCCTGCAATATGTCTAAACTCTGGGTTCAAGGACTTGATATATGCTATCCATCTCAACATAGCAATGTCTGGAGTTGTACAGCTAGTAATCATTCCTAGGAGAGGTAAACAATCTGTCTCTACAACCACATGTGCTCCTATCAAGTATTCTTTGTCACTTTTCATCGCAGTAACTACTCCCCATAACTCTCTCTTGACCTGAGGGTAGTCTCTCTGCCGTGAACTTAATACCTTAGCACCAAAACGCACCACATATCTATTCCCATCCTCATCGTCTTGCCCTACAGCCCATCCAATGCCAATAGGACTAGTATCAACAATAAGGATAACAGATCTCCCCAACTCATATGTTACATTCCGTAGAGTTGGTGGTGAAGACAACAGATCCTTCAACTTCCTCATAGACTCGCTCTGCTCCTCTTGCCACTGAAATCTTTGCCCCTTCCTCAGCAACTTGTACAACGGATCTGCTACATGTGCAAAGTGTGGAATCCATATATGATAAAACACACATGCACCTAGAAATCTTCTCACCTCAGTAACCGATCCACACGTCTCCTTCATTCTTCGAATGGCATCAACCTTATTTGGACAAGGTTTCCGACCATAAGATCCACATAGATGTCCCACTATTAACACCTCTTGTTCTCCAAATACAGACTTTGCTCCTGATAAAGTCAAATGAACCTCCTCCAGTCGACTTAATATCTTATCACAGTCAACTATATGGTTTGCAACAAACTTACGGCACCCCCTCTGATCCTTTACCTCATTCTTCTCCTCCTCAGCACACCCTTTGATCGGCACATCATCAAGGAATGGCATAGTTTTTTCAGGAATGAAATCCCTCAAAACTTTATTCATGCCATTCATCATATGTGCTACAGAATTGGTAGCACCTTGTGGCAAGGTGCACATCCTTAGTAACCCCAAAGGTGTCCTCATTGTAGTCAAGTCTCTACTCTCAGAGGATAACTGAAACTGATCGTAACCTGAATATAAGTCTCTCATTGAATAGATAGCACGACCAGCAAAAGCCTCTGCAAACTTGTCTACAATAGGTCCTATACCCATATTCCTGATAGTCACCTTGTTAACTGGCTGCATATCTTGAATGAATCTCAAAGCTCCACTCTTCTTCGGAACAGTAAACCATCTGCTAGAGTAGGGAGCTATAGATGGTTCCAAGATACCCATCCTAATCCTCTCATTGAGCAAGTCTATCAACTTTGGTAGATGAGCTCTAGGTACAGGGATAGGACGTAGATTCCAAGGCACATGCGGTATAGTAAAGATTACCATAGGTGCAACTACACTTGGATCTACACATCCTACTTCATGTGACTCAAACGCAAATGCCTTACCATGCCTAGATAGCATCTCCCTGAAGCTCTTCTTCTCTTGCTCAGTAAGAAATCCATCACCTCCAATCCTCAGGTCCTTCAGTGTTGTTTCTGTAAACTGGTGCCCGATTCTTCTCGGTCCTCTAAGCGTCGGTTCTCGTGCAGCTTGCTCCATCTTCTGATTGTAATCGAGTGGTAAAGGCAAAGCCACTGGTTTGACTTTCTTTGCCACTGACTTGTACTTGGTCTCCACATACACCTCTTGCCGATCTATAAACTTATCAATTACATCATAAAGCTCCTTGGAGCTCACTCTCACCACTCTATCTACATCATCTATAGAACTTTCTACTATCGATTTCAACTCCCCTATAGTATCTACCAAATACTGCTCTTCAAACACTCCAGATACGTATTCATCTCTTGCTAACTCTCCATTATCCCACAAAGACTGCTGTACATACTTCACATGTTGCCTCTCAAACCTCTTCAGATTCTCAACCTTCCTATAACATACTGATCCACATGACGTCAATCCCAAGAAGCTAGTGGATAAAGCTTCCTGCTTTACTAGATCAGGCGAGAATCCTATCTCTACTGTACCGTTGAAGTCTCGCTCTTCAATGGTACTCTGCCAAAACCCCTAGACTCTCTAAACTCTTGAGTAATCTTAGGCAGTGGACGGTCTCTCAAGCTATCACGATTCCTCTCATGTTCTGCAGCAACAGTCAAAAACTGAACAGCTCTTTTGCCGTCTCTACTACGTATCCTAGCATAGGCTGAACCATCATCCATAACTCGTGTCTCCATTCTAACAGCAGTAATGTAAGGCTACCCTAGAACGATAGAATAGGTTGACATGTCTTGCACAAAGAAATTCTGAACATCACTGATGTCACCCACAGTTACCTTGATGTTGGGACAAGCACCATAGAGTTCTCCCCTCTGGTTGTTGGCAACGCGGATAAGCCATCCGTGGTCGATGTCTATGGACCATCTCCCACGCTTGTACAGCTCCTTAGACATCAGATTAATCTCTGAGCCATGATCAATCAATGCCACCACAGGTTCCTCTAGATCTCCCAGCTTCACTAAGGTTTCTGTGGTTGCTCTCGCCCAATGATTGTGAGAATAATGGCTCTTCTGCGATGCTTCCACCTCATCTTCAAACCTCACGTGCTGATCTGATCTTCCCTCTGATACTTGAGAGCAATAACCAGCAATCTCATCTTCCTCATCTTCCGACAGTTTGGTCCCTAGAGCGTTAAGCGTAGCTGCTTCACTCAAAATCTGACGTTTCCTCTTGATGATATCTATAATAACCTCATGGAACTCACGCTTTGCAATCCCAAGAATCTCATCCAAAGTAAACTCAACTTTCCCATTCAAGATACGGTTCTCTAACACCTGCTTCAAGTCTGTAGCAATCTCAATGTCAGACTGAAGTTTGTATGCAGGCATCTTACCCTTCTCCTTGCTTCTCTCCTTCTCCTTTGGTGTTGTAGATGGTAGATCCTCCATAGTCTCCTCCCGAGTAGGTGTTGTCTCCTACCTTGCATCTGGTCTAGCCCTTTCACTCCTTGTAGCAGGTCGTTTGGCTATAGAAGCCTCACCTGCATCCTCCCTCCTGCGTTTTTCTTCTAGTAGAGCTTCATGCTGACTTCTTGCAACATAAGCATGCACTGACATAGTATCCACAGGGTCATTTCATCCTGTAGTTTCTCTAATTGAGTTGCCAACCCTTCGTAGCACATCCTTGTCTAGCTCTGTTCTAGCTACGGACCGCACTACATCTGACCACAACCCAGTAGTCCCTTTCTCTCTCTCCATTTCCACTTTCACTCCACACGTAGCAGCATTCACAAGAGAAACAGCATGTGATGCTGATATATCATTCACAAGTCTCTTCATACCACCCTTGCCAAAGTTGGTTCCCAGCATCATCCCAGTCTCTCTCAAATGGATCTTATCATCTTTGAAGAAGATAAGATCCTTCCTCAATGCATCTGAAAACTCCCCACAATCTCTTCTTACATGGTCTAGGCTATCACACCATATACAACATTGAACAAAGCCTTCTCTCATCTGAGGTCTCTGCATAGCAGGTTGTACATTCTGCTCCTTCTCTTCTAACCTAGTGAGCTTAAGCTTAAGCTCCTTCATACCCTTAATCAACTCATCAAGCGGTGAGTCTTCCTCTCTAGCAATTACCAAAGCGGGCTTAGCAGGCAACTGCTTGACAGGAATTATCAGAGGTGCTGCTTCACTTACCACCACCTTGTCCCTTCTTCTCTGTCTCTTGGTCAGCAAAGAGACAGCCTCTTCAACCTCCTTCCAGTCAGTCTTCAATCCTCTGTCCTCACTCTTGTCTTCCAGCAACAGCTCAAGCTTCTCCTGAATAGTCACGTCCGCTGCTTGTAGGAAAAGCTCCGTCTTCTCCACCTCTAATGTAAGCTTTTCTGTCCTAGAAAGCTGAGCATACTGACGATCAAATTCCCTTAACAACTCATTTACAGACAAACCTTTGTTGGGTTTAACCACCCACTCCAAGAACGTTCTCTTGGTCACCCTCTCTGAATCTTCAGTGTAGTACTCTACACTTCAGTGTAGTACTCTACTCTTCGCTCTGGACTCGCTGTCCCATCCTCTAGCTAAGGTAAGTAACTTCCTACCCGCGGTGTAGTTGAACTTCTTCCGAAGCGCTTCCACCGACTGTGCCAACATCTTCTGTGCACGGGCCTCTGCTGCTTCTCTCTGCGTCTTCTCAACTGCAGCTCGGGCTTCCGCGGCTTCTCGCTGCGTCTTCCATATGGTCTGCTCTTCTGCGAGGCCGGTGATCTTCTCCCGCTCTCGGGTGACTTCCTGATTGCGCTGCTGTACCCGCGTCTGTAACTCCTGGTTGCTCTTCCGAAGCTGTACCAGCTCCTTGGCAGAAGCGGCTGCTTCCGCCTTGTACCTGGCTGCAAGCTTCTCCGTAGTGCGGAGGCTAACTTCCAGCGACTCCGTCTTCTTCTGGTCTTCTCCCTGTCGCAGCAAGGTGCGCAGGCCGAATCCAGGTTGTAAGGGCTTCTCCTGTGCCCTCGCTCTCTTCTCCAGCAACTCCATAGCTGGCTAGATCTCCTTCTGGAAGTAGGCACTGAACTCCTCCAGTCGTCTTCCTGCGGAAGACAAGTTCATCTCCACCACTCGCTCCATGGTGTCGACTTCGTCTTCCAAAGGCAAGGAAGCCTCTTCCACTACTACGGTGTCGGAGTGTAATCTGTCTACCTAGGAAAGCGCCGGGCTTCTGGCTGTGGTTGTTCACTCAAGAGGTTGGCTTTCAGGTCACAATAGGGCTATAAACACTCACACAGATGTGTAAGATCTAGTAATATACCCAGAAGGCGAAATTCAGGTCTAGCTGGCAGTAATAGGATTCGGCGGTGAACTTTGACACTCACGGAGAGGAAAACTATGAAGGTTTAGACCTCTAAACTTCCCCTACATGCAAATGAGGCACTACTGAACTCACAGACGAAATTTCAGCCTGAGATCAAATTCTGACACGGAGATATGAACAGAAAAGTTTTGAGCAAGAAAACTACGGCAATTTCTGGTACCTAGCTGGCTATTTCGACCTATAACAGGAGTTTGGCTCGATCAATTTCGAAGTTTCTTACAGGATTTGCAGTCTACAGGGTGTTGAACATCCCTGTGAAGTTGGGACTCCTGAATGTACACAGAACTGTAGATCTCCTCCTCTGAAGTCGCTGCTCTAGATTAAGAGCTTTTCAGACCCCCTCAGCTTCAGCGGCCGCCCTGAGTTCAAGTCTCAAATTTTGAAACATGTATGAAGACAAAGGCTTGATGAATATATCAGCAATTTGGTCATTAGTTGTTACACATTAAGTAACAACCTCTCTTGAAATTATTCTTCTCTAATGAAGTGGACTTGCACTTCAATGTGTTTAGTATTGCATGGTGCATTAGATTTTTCCGTGGAGAACTGAATGCTCACGAAGCTAATATGTTCTTCAAGAGACGAGGAATCAAGTTAGCTCTTACCATGGCTTACAACTCAGAAAGAAATGCAAAGAGTGAGCGCGTCCATTCTCCTATTATGAAAGTCATTGTGAAAGCTTGCAACGGAAGGGTGATAGAATGGCTAAGGCTTCTACCATTTGCTCTATGGGTTGATCGTAAAACTCATAGCTTGGTAATCGGGTACATGCCTGCAAGGGCAGAAACTGATCATGCTTATCGAAGAGCAAATACCTACTTGGAGTGTTCTATCTTCGGAAGATAATATCTCTACAGAGGATCTTCTCGCTTTTAGAATTCGTCAGTTGGAGCGATGACCAGAGGATGTGGAGCTAACTCTTGAACTGTTACGAAAGGCTCGCTTGAACAACAAATACAGATTCGATAAGCGACATCGACTACGAACTAAGGAGATCCAAGAAGGTGATTGGATGTTGGTGTATGATAGAAGCTTTGATAATCAACATAGTGCATTGAGGAAGTTTTCTAAACGCTGGTTTGGACCTTACGTGGTTGTTCATATTCATGACAACGTCACATACGTGCTACCTGAGTTGGATGGTGCGTGGCTTAAAGTTATGATTGCAGGGAAACGGATAAAACTCTTTAAGCGGCGAGATGAGGACGTAGACATTGAAGAGATCAGTACCAAGTTTGATCTCTCACAAGATCAAGATGATTGTCCAGATGAGAGCCGGAGGAGGAAGCTTCGGAAGAAAAAAATGAGGAGGAAGTGATATGATGTCAACCACAACATATGAATAGGTTGATGCATACCAAAAGATGCATATGTTTAGAGGGAGTGGATGTCATTTTGTGGATTGGCTAGGGTGTGAAACATGCACATATTCTTATCGTACGTGTTTTGATGTTGTGGAGCCATCAGAATCTTATCGTGTCAAAAGATGAGACTCCATGTGGACGATCCGTGCACTCTCCGCTGAGTGGAGATAAGGGTAGTACTCTTATCTCCATATGCGAGGTTACTGTATATGAAACGAGATGCACGGAGCTTTGGATATAGAGCGTGCATTATCGTCGGATGTGTTATCCAAGTCTAGTCGTGAGTGCTATCAGTATTGTCGAATGAAGTGAGAGATAATAAGGGTGGCAAGCATGAACGGAGAGCCCATTCGTGTTCCTGATCTTCCACTTGCGAACTCGTTCGTCATTAAGCTCCATTGTCTGCCGTGTGATCACTTTCGAGTATTTATGGTGACTCATTGAAAAGAGTCGTTTATGACTGCGGTAATGATTACTCCGGATCCTATCATTCTTTCGATAGTCACTTACGACGCTGTTGAGATCTTACGGTTTATATCTTACTCTGATGTGGTATGGATCCTCGATTGACTTTGAACTTTCTACAAAGAGTTCCGTTCAACACTTGGGTAAAAATACGTTGTTACAATCGACTAAAAGTGACGCAAAGAGAGTTTATCGTGAGGAATTTTCGAGAGGATTATTACAACTAGATAATAGCTTCATCCGTTCTTTTTGTAGTTCCGTTTATTGTCGACTATTTCGGGGTCGGCATTCTGACTCTATACTGAGTGTAGTTTGTCTTTCGTGTCTACGGGCTTCTTGATGAACGACATCGTCAATGACACGTATTCGTAGTGTGTTTAATATAAGCTTTGAGTGCCCAAATGGTACTCGTGATAAATATTCTCTCCTTGTGTGTTGGTCATGTGAGTGAAGACAAAATTTTTTGTCAACTTGTTTCTTATTGATCGAAAGTTTGATCAATCATCTTCCACCAAGTTCTCTTCACGTTTTTGAGGGTTAGAGGCACTTCTTGTGGTCCATTCGAGAAATGCTGGATATGGTTGGAAAGCTTGGAAGACGAGGATGCTCGTGGACTCAACGACTGCTAAATTCAAGACTTGCATGATAGCGCTTAGATGAATTGAAGATGAGGGGGTCAAATTCATGATCAATTTTATATTTGTAAGGTTTTTTGCACTTTTTGAGAGTTCTCTAGGGTTGTTGGAGAGGAGATGACTATTGCTAGAAAGCTCTCGAGATGGGCTTGCTGATGGACGTTGAGATTGATCGATTTCAAGTTGGAGTGACAGAGTTATGGCCTGCTGAAGTAAATCGGAGGTTATGAGAGTGTTGTTATCAGAGGACATTGAAAGCGATACTGAGAGATTGGGATTGATTTTGGCTATGAAACTTTTCAGTGTCTGAGAAGATATAGTCAGCTACGAGCATGTGAAATTTCAGACCATTGGAGTTATTTGGTTGAAGGATATCGCTGTTTTTGTGTGCAAGGGTCTGCATATGACCTTGTGTCATTGACAGTTATGGTTCGGATCTTTCCGAAAGTTTGTTTAGGGTCTAGTTCTGGAATTTTACAAAGTGGTAGTGAAAGAGACACTTCAACTTCCTCAGAAGTTTGAGATCTTTTGGTCGAGTGATTTGTGAGAAACTGGACAATAAAGTTCTGTCGAAAGTGTATCATGAGAGATTGAGAAGAGGATTGAGTGAATGTCACATCTGAGTTGATTGTGAGAATTTGGATTTGACTTGGATCCAAGACTTTCTAGAGTTGTTAATGAGACATTGAAGAATATGGAGATCGAATTTCAGCTTCAGAGCATCAAGAAGGAATGAATTATGACATGTTACCCTCCGCTGGCTGAGTTTTCGATATCATCAGGTATCACCATCTTTGGTGTCATGTTGTGAGCTCAATACTACTTGGATTCGTGCATGTCATACCTTGTTGGAAGCTGAGGAGATCAAGTTTATGGAGAGGTAAAGGTTGTTATCAATTGACTAGTACAAAAACCGAGAGTTGCAAAAATAACATAGTGTAGTTTTATGAATGTTGTAGAAACAACGAATTTTGGTAAGACATAATTGCCAACGAAGAGATGATCTCTCTTCACGTAATATTTTAATAGAGAGCTTATTCTACAGGCTATCAACTGACCTTGGTTTCATCTCATTCAGAGCTATGATTGAGGAGTGAGACAAATTTGAGAGATTCTTGCTCCAAAAGACGTAAGATTTAAGGTTTTTTGGAGAACAGGTCGACCTGGAGGTTTTGCTAGTGATTCAATGCACTAAATCATGAGTATGGAGAGTTATCGTTAGTATTGCATGTGTTTAGATCCTCTCCATACTCGCATGCTTGCTTGTACGCATAGTGGGTTTGGATTGGATTTGTGTGCGGGCGTTGCACGTAGTTTTCTTTTTCGTTAAGAGTGTTAGTATTTCTCTTGTGATGAGGCTGTAGTGATGACCAGCAAATCCAAGAGTGCTTGTGGTGATGGCAGGAACAAGTTGCTCGTGTCTGATATCCCGGTTCTATCTCTAGTTGAGTGAGAGAGAGATTTGACGAGAGAACCTGAGATATCATAGCGGGACAAGTTCGGAGTGTACTTAGAGGTCAGAGAGAGGTTTGGGTGGCCGCTGATTCTGAGTGATAGAGTATGACACATATTCTCCACAGTCAGATATTCAGTGTATTCTCAGATAAGAAAGCACGTCACTCGACAACGCCTCCCTATTGAACTCAACAGTCACCACCTTCTCTTCCACCATGTTGAGCTCAATCCGCTTAATCAAACCAAAGACAATCGCTAACATAGATGGAGTGTCTCTAAGGAGAGTCGTATCTCTAACTCTCATGCGTAGCTCTCCGTCTAATATCTCATACCAGAATTGGATTGACTGTGTCTCCGTCACCTCTTGAGTAACGCTAATCAACCGTCTCATGCGAGTATATTCTCGTGTAGGCTCTCTCCACTCTTCCGCTGGAAGTCCTGCAGACTCCTCGACTTGTCGGTCTACACACCTTGATAGTTATTCCTCAAACACTAGAAGAACTGAACCACATGATTAAATGCCGATGTTATCTTGCTTGTACTAATCCCTACTCCACTACTAGTGGACACACCGTTGATAGTAGATATTTCGTCACTCGTGGATATACCACTACTATTGGCACCTAAACTCGCAGGTGCTATGTCTCTCGAAATTACGTCAATAGTGATAGAAACATAGTTGGGAGATCAATGTTGTCTCCACAACTCAATCTCCACGCAATAGTCCTGCCTGAACTCATGGTAATCGTCCATAGGAAGTCCTTCCAAGTGCTAGAACAAACCCTTCCAAACCATGAAGAGTGTGAACAAGTGTGTGTTTTGCAAATGCTACATATCGTATCAAGTGTCGATCTCTTGGAGGGAGTCATCTAGCTCAATGATACCCATCGTACTCAAGTATCATTGAGGATTCGTTGACCTCATAGATCTCGTCCATGTCTCACAACAGCGGTGTGGTGACGCTATGTGTACTTCCAACCACGTCATCGTCTGAATCGGTGTTCTTCGCCGATGAGACCGGTGCTAGTGATTGGTATCTCACACCACTCTGTGTGAACTGATTGCTTACTGCAGCTGAATCTCCGTCAAAATCTCCATGGACCTCCGTGACGACAACCTCCATGCCAATCGCGAACACCAAGCTCTAACTAGAGCGTCAAAATCTCGTCACTAGAAGTGATGCCAATCTGCCTAACCCCGCTCTTATTGAGCTCTGTAATATCTCCGCGATCCTATCGATCAACTACCCCTCGATCTCTCATGATGGAAGCACACCATGAACTTGAAGAGAAAAAATGCGAAGTTCACTCATTCATACATCCATAACGTCATCAACTAAAATTCTCCATAAACTCATCAAAAATCCATTCTAACGACGTCTCTCAAGTTCTCACATGCTAAAATATCACATGCTCTCTATATTACTCAAGTTGTCATTACGACGATGTGAAGACAAGGATGAGGAGCTCTTCTCTACTCCTCTATTTATACATTCTAGGTTTTTACTTTGGTACTCTCCGGTAACTCAGCCGTAACTATTTTTACCGAGTTTTACTAAGATATTACTTAAGATAAAAGCATTAATCACATGAACTTCTTATCTTTTCACATTGGCTTATTCCTTCAAAGTCAATAACTTCTAGAAGGATTCTGAAATATTCTCAAGGAATCTTAAATTTCCACCCCTCTCTACACTAGGATCCACTAAAAAGGAGACATGTGGAATCTCTTCTTGTTTTTAATGCCCACAAAGTCCACAACTTTAACCCAACCACTAATATCAAGTCAAAAAGGAGATAAGGGATATTTTCCACCTCCTTTTTACCTTTTAGACAAGATGACAAGATAGTAGTGCTCACTCTTTAGCAAATATCTGATTTCTGCCCAAAAGTACAGCTAAGTTTAACCATAACTAATGTTAGCTAGTCATGACTAACTTGATATCTCCTTAAAGTACTTGGGCAGCAAATAAACATTCTCCACACTTAACTATAAGTAAACACCTTACTAATAGACAAACATCCTTTGTGTAACATAGGTCGTTACCTTTTATCCCCGGATTAAATTTTCGCTCCGTCCTCGGAGTGAAGAGAGAACTTTCGTCGATGAAACAACTTCAACTTGTCATGGTTTATCCGATCGAATCTCCTTCCTCCCAGCTCTTGAAGGTCATATGTGAAGTTGCTCCACACCTTATCTACAACAAAAGGACCAAAATATATCGGAAGAAACTTCTTCCTAGCCCTCTTGAATCTGATAGTATCATACAACATTACCCAATCTCTGACTTGAAAAGATTTTACGTCTCTCTTGCTCAATCGTTTGTCGTAACTCTTCTTTTGATACGCCTGAGCTCATTCCATCCGGATCATTGCTACCGCTCGGGTCTCTTCCAACTCCATGAGTTGCTCTCTTCTTGATCTGACCACGTCTTCTCCCCTCGACCTCTTCAACTTTCGTTGAATAGTTTGAAAAGTATCCAATTTGAATTGGATCAGCAACTTGGACTCCACTCCATAAACCAGTCGAAATGAGGAGTACCCAGTAGAAGTCTTTTTTGTCGTTCGATACTCTCATAAGATGGCATGTAGCCTCTTATCCCAAGTATGTTTTGCAGTCTCAACATCAGCATCTTTGACGAGCATCATACAAAATGTAAGATTGGTCTTCTCTGCAAGATCATTAGCATTTGGTTTGTATGAGGTTGTTACTCGTGGCTTGATAGAAAAGTGTTGTAGCATAGCAGTAGTCATGCTCCCTACAAACTCTCCTCCTCTATCTGAGACCAACTCTAACGGACATCCAAATCTTGTGATGATCTTCTCTCATAAGAATCTACCGACTTCTGTCTTATTAGTCTCTCTGAAAGGTCTAGCCTCTACCCACTTGGTACAATAGTCAGTGGTGATTATAATGTATCTATTGCCTCGAGGTGTCTTATTAAGAGGACCTACAAAATCAATACACCACTTCTCAAATGATCCTAACACGGGAATTGATCTTAACGGAGGTGTTCTAGTAGACTTCAGAGCAAATGCTTGACATACGTCGCAAGTTTTGCAATAGTCTAGACACTCTTTGAAAATCCTTCTCCAGTGATAACCCGCATCCAAAATCTTGAAGGTTGTTATCTTACCGGCAAAGTGACCTCCGCAAACAGTTTTGTCGTGAAACTCGTGCATTAGCTTGAACGCCTTCTTCTGACCAACTGTTATCTTTAGTAGCCCATCTGCTCCTTGATGAAATAGAATTCCTTCCACCATGGTGTAAGGTTTGCATCTCTTGATCAACGCGTTACGTTCTCGGGTATTCATACCTTCTGGAAAAGAGCCATCTGCAAAGAAACTCTAGATTTTCTTGTATTCGTCCGGTATGTCCTCAATGTTTGTGATGGTCATCAGATGCTCGTCTGGAAATGAATCATCAAACGGTTCTTCTCTCTCATCATCATAAGCCCTCGATAAAAAATCAACATTCGCATGCTTTTCCCTGGTCTATTTTCATATAATCATACTCTGTTAGAAGGATCTTCCAACGAGCAATACGACTTTCGGCATTAGGTTTATTAAAGATATACTTTAAAGCCTTGTGATCTATGACTATGGAAAATTTCTCTCCTAGCAAGTAGTGTCAAAATTTCTTCAATCCAAAGATCACCGCTAATCCTTCTCGTTCAGCCATGGAGTAATTCTTCTCTGCTGGAACCATCTGCCTACTAGCATAAGCTATAGGATGATCATGCCCATCTCCATCTAACTGACTTAATGTACATCCAATTGCTACATTGAAGGCATTCGTATATAGAATAAATGCTTTACTCCACTCAGGTTTAGCAAGTATAGGAGCTGTCACCAATGCCCTTTTCAGCTCCTCAAATGCTTCCTTTGCCTTCTGATCATGCACTATTAAGTCAAAATCAACTCCATTCTTCATGTACATAGTCAAAGCTATTGCTTTGTTTGAGAAAGAGAAGATAAACCTACAATAATATCCCACCATGCCAAGAAACTGTCTCAACTTTGTCAAGTTGATCGGAAATAGAAGATCCACAATCTTCTTCACCTTCTCAGGATCTACTGCATTCCCATTCTTGGAAATGATGTGTCCTAACAACAGACCTTCTTCGCAACCAAAGATGCATTTCTCCGGATTTAGAGAAGCGTTGGCTTGCTCCAACCGCTGCAAAACTTTGATCACATGATCAAAGTGGTCCTCCTTTCTTCCGTACACACAAAATTGTCAATGAAATCACGAACAAACTTCTCTATGAATGGTTCAAACACCTTGTTCATGAACCTTTGAAACGTGGCCGGAGCATTACACAGTCTGAATGACATCACCCGAAATGCGAATGTTCTCCAAGGAGTAGTGAAAGTAGTCAACTGCTGGTACTCCTGTGCTATCTTGATCTGGTTATACTCACTATAACCATCACCAAAGCTATACCACTCATGACCAGCAACTTCTTTCAAAATCTCATCTATAAATGGTAGAGGATAATAATCCTTCTTGGTAACTACATTCAGCTTCTTATAGTCTATGCACACTCGCAACTTACCATTCTTCTTCTTGACAATCACAATGGGTGAAACCCATTCTGAGTTCTCCACCTCGTAGATGAAACTTACCTGTTTCAACTTGTCTATCTCCTCCTTGACCATCATTGCTGTCGTAGGATTGACCCTTCTCTATTTTGTCGAACTGGTCTTGCATTCTCTTCCAATTCGATTCGATGAGTCTCTAGAGTCACCTCCTTCAAATCCTTGTAACTGAAAGCAAACACATGGATATATTTCTGGAATATATCTAAGAATCTATTTTTCTCATCTTGAGTGACATTGATACCAAACTTCAGGGTAGAGAGTCTTATCACGATCTCTGTCTCACTCAACTCCTTTTTGTCAGGGTCTTTCTCCACTGCTGGTCGAGGTAACAAGTCAATAGCACTAAGCTAATGTAATGATTCATCTCGACCAAATCCTTCATCCTCAGACGAGGATTCTTGATCGTAAGAATCTCCGATATCTACTTCTGAGACACTATGATCATTCTCCGTATCAGATTCCCAGTAGTCACAAGTGGGTCTATCATAGTCAGAAGTCACAACTCCAACACCCGAGAGAGGTACTATCACTCTATGATCTCTAGGTCCAATCCGTAAGTATCCATGTGCCACCTATCAGTGGTGCGCACAGCTCTCAACCAAGGCTTACCCAGGAGCAAATCATAACTAGAGTCCTTTAACACTTGAAAGGACATCAATGTCTGAACTCCCATCACAGACACAACCACCTTCTCTAACACACCAAGCGGTCTTATCCATTGCTTGTTAGTCATTCCCACAACAATGCTAGCCGGGCGAGTTGGTTCCATCTCCAACTTCTTCATCAACCTCTCCGATATGGCATTTACAGCTGACCTTCCATCCACCAACACGTCAGAGACATAGTGACCATTCAATCGGACTTCAATCTTTGAAGCCTTAGTGCATATCTCTGAAGCATGCACATCCATCACACCAACTCCCACAGATTTTGATGTCTTGCTCTTGGGTTTCTTCTTTTTGCTTCTCTTAGAACTCAGTCCTCCTCTGAGTTGTCTTCGTAAACTGGGATTAAATGCGATCAGTTGTCCAACAGTGATGTTGGCTTTCTGAGCACCCACATCTTCAACCACATCATATCTCGCTTGAGAAGATGAAATGGTGAAATCCGCTGTCGCGCTACTTGGCGGCTACATGTTATATTTCTACTCCGACGCTTGAGTTTAGTAGTTCTAGAAGTTAGCTTATATTACTTCTAGTCGTTTATGTATATGTTTGACATCTTTGCATACGGTGTTAACACTATTTTGAGTCTTAGTAGGTTGATTACCATGTTGATAGGGCTTAAGCTCATGGGTTGTAATTGCGTGTCACCCATGCACGCTTTCTAGCTGATTTAAGTTATTTTTCAGGGTTGCGTGTCGTTTTAAGTGATTTAAGTTTTACGCTGGCACTCTAGGGGGCTTGACGTGGTAGCCTATGAGTAAAACTAAGTTGCCACGTGGTTTATGGTACTAAAGGACAACCAAGTGGAGCTATGAACTCCCATTGGTCTGTTTTTGTCTTTTGTTAAACTCTAAATTTAGAAACAGAGCTCTAGAGAGGAGTTCGAGCATTTGGTGGGGGATCTTGGAAAATCTGAGAGCACAGGGAGAGAGAGGTCGTCATGCCAAGCACTTCCAGTGAAATTTTCGATCGATTTGAGTCAATAAAGACGAAGTTATGATCAATTGAAGTTCGAATTGTGCTAGAATTGAATCACTTTTGTTGGATTTAGGGTTTTCAGTGTCACTTGCAGCAGATTTGAGGAAATTGCTTCAAAACTTCGAGGTTGTGTTCTCTGCCAGCAGGGCTACAATTTCCCAAAAAGTTTCGCATCGATTGAGTGACTCAGTAATTCAGGGCGGCCGCTGAAGCTGGAGGGGTCTGGAAAGCTCTTAATCTAGAGCAACGACTTCAGAGGAGGAGATCTAGAGTTCTGTGTACATTCAGGAGTCCCAACTTCACAGGGAGGTTCAGCACCCTGTAGACTTCAAATACTGTGAGAATATTTGAATTTGATCGAGCCAATCTTCTGTTCTAGGTTGAAATAGCCAGCTGGGTACCAGAAATTGCCGCAATTTTCTTACTCCGAACTTTTCTGTTCATATCTCCGTGTCAGAATTTTATCTCAGGCTGAAACTTCGTCTGTGAGTTCAGTAGTACCTCATTTACATGTAGGGGAAGTTTAGAAGTCTAAACCTTCATAGTTTTCTTCTCCGTGAGTGTCAAAGTTCGCAGTCGGAACCTAATATTGCCAGCTAGACCTGAATTTCGCCTTCTGGGTGTATTACTAGATCTTACACATCTGTGTGAGTGTTTATAGCCCCTGTTGTAACCTGAAAGTCAACCTCTTGAGTGAACAACCACAGCCAGAAGCCCGGCGCTTTCCTAGGTAGACGGATTACACTCCGACATACTCTCTTTTGGTGAACTCGACGTGAAACACCTAGGGTGAGAGTTTTCTTGAGAGTGTTACAGGATCGGATATCATGGCCAACCAAGGATCATCAAGTGGAGCTGTTGCTGCTGCTCAGCAACCTGTTCAGTTGGATGCTGCTACGATGAAGATGTTCCAAGCTTTTTCCATGTTTATGCAGCAGCAGCAGAGCACAGAGAGGAAGGAGGTATTAGCAACCAAGGCGTTGCAATCTGTGGTGCATCAGATGGATCAGTTCAAGGGGACAGATATTTCCAAGTATGTGCGATACTATGCTAGGGAGATGGAGGTGAACAAGGTACAATGAGAAGGAGATGGTGGAGAACTTTGAACTTGCTGTTGTCCCTGAGATTCGTGGGCGTGTGAAGGAGCTCAAGCAGCAGCAAGGACAGAGTTGGGAGAGCTTTATGCGAGCTTTGAAGGAGGAGTACTACACTGAAGACTCAGAGAGAGTGACCAAGAGAACATTCTTGGAGTGGGTGGTGAAGCCTAACAAAGGTTTGTCTGTAAATGAGTTGTTAAGGGAGTTTGATCGTCAATATGCTCAGCTTTCTAGGACAAAGAAGCTTACACTAGAGGTTGAGAAGACCGAGCTTTTCTTACAAGCAGCGAACGTGACTATTCAGGAGAAGCTTGAGCTGTTGCTGGAAGACAAGAGTGAGGAGAGAGGATTGAAGACTGACTGGAAGGAGGTTGAAGAGGCTGTTTCTTTGCTGACCAAGAGACAGAGAAGAAGGGACAAGGTGGTGGTAAGTGAAGCAGCACCTCTGATAATTCCTGTCAAGCAGTTGCCTACTAAGCCCGCTTTGGTAATTGCTAGAGAGGAAGACTCACCGCTTGATGAGTTGATTAAGGGTATGAAGGAGCTTAAGCTTAAGCTCACTAGGTTAGAAGAGAAGGAGCAGAATGTACAGCCTGCTATGCAAAGACCTCAGATGAGAGAAGGCTTTGTTCATCATTGTATATGGTGCGATAGCCTAGACCATGTAAGAAGAGATTGTGGAGAGTTTTCAGATGCATTGAGGAAGGATCTCATCTTCTTCAAAGATGGTAAGATCCATCTGAGAGAGACTGGGATGATGTTGGGAACCAACTTTGGCAAGGGTGGTATGAAGAGACTTGTGAATGAGATATCAGCATCACATGCTGTTTCTCTTGTGAATGCTGCTACCTGTGGAGTGAAAGTGGAGATGGAGAGAGAGAAAGGGACTACTGGGTTGTGGTCAGATGTAGTGCGGTCCGTAGCTAGAACAGAGCTAGACAAGGATGTGCTACGAAGGGTTGGCAACTCAATTAGAGAAACTACAGGATGGAATGACCATGTGGACACTATGTCAGTGCATGCTTATGTTGCAAGAAGTCAGCATGAAGCTCTACTAGAAGAAAAACGCAGGAGAGAGGATGCAGGTGAGGCTTCTACAGCCAAACGACCTGCTACAAGGAGTGAAAGGGCTAGACCAGAGGCAAGGCAGGAGACAACACCTACTCGGGAGGAGACTATGGAGGATCTACCACCTACAACACCAAAGGAGAAGGAGAGAAGCAAGGAGAAGGGTAAGATGCCTGCATATAAACTTCAGTCTGACATTGAGATTGCTACAGACTTGAAGCAGGTGTTAGAGAATCGTATCTTGAATGGGAAGGTTGAGTTTACTTTGGGTGAGATTCTTGAGATTGCAAAGCGTGAGTTCCATGAGGTTATCATAGATATCATCAAGAGGAAACGTCAGATTCTAGGCGAAGCAGCTACGCTGAACGCTCTAGGGACTAAATTGTCGGAGGATGAGGAAGATGAAATTGTTGGTTATTGCTCTCAAGTATCAGAGGGAAGATCAGATCAGCACGTGAGGTTTGAAGATGAGGTGGAAGTATCGCAGAAGAGTCATTATTCTCACAACCATTGGGCGAGAGCAACCACAGAGACCTTAGTGAAGCTGGGAGATCTAGAGGAACCTGTGGTGGCATTGATTGATCACGGCTCAGAGATTAATCTGATGTCTAAGGAGTTGTACAAGCGTGGGAGGTGGCCCATAGACATCGACCATGGATGGCTTATCCGTGCTGCCAACAACCAGCGGGGAGAACTCTATGGTGCTTGCCCCAACATCAAGGTAACTGTGGGTGACATCAGTGATGTTCAGAATTTCTTTGTGCAAGACATGTCAACCTATCCTATCATTCTAGGACAGCCTTACATTACTGCTGTTAGAATGGAGACACGAGTTATGGATGATGGTTCAGCCTATGCTAGGATACGTAGTAGAGACGGCAAAAGAGCTGTTCAGTTTTTGACCGTTGCTGCAGAACATGAGAGGAATGGTGATAGCTTGAGAGACCGTCCACTGCCTAAGATTACTCAGGAGTTTAGAGAGTCTAGGGGTTTTGGCAGAGTACTATTGAAGAGCAAGACTTCAACGGTACAGTAGAGCTAGGATTCTCGCCTGATCCAGTAGAGCAGGAAGCTTTATCCACTAGCTTCTTAGGATTGACGTCATATGGATCAGTGTGTTATAGGAAGGTTGAGAATCTGAAGAGGTTTGAGAGGCAACATGTGAAATATGTACAACAGTCTGTGAGAGATAGTGGAGAGTTAGCCGGAGATGAATACATATCTGGAGTGTTTGAAGAGCAGTATTTGGTAGATACTATAGGGGAGTTGAAATCTATAGTAGAAAGTTCTATAGATGATGTAGATAAAGTGGTGAGAGTGAGCTCCAAGGAGCTTTATGATGTAATTGATAAGTTTATAGATCGGCAAGAGGTGTATCTAGAGACCAAGTACAAGTCAGTGGCAAAGAAAGTAAAACCAGTGGCTTTGCCTGTACCACTCGATTACAATCAGAAGATGGAGCAAGCTGCACGAGAACCGACGCTTAGAGGACCGAGAAGAATTGGGCACCAGTTTACAGAAACAACACTGAAGGACCTGAGGATTGGAGGTGATGGATTTCTTACTGAGCAAGAGAAGAAGAGCTTCAGGGAGATGCTATCTAGGCATGGTAAGGCGTTTGCGTTTGAGTCACATGAAGTAGGATGTGTAGATCCAAGTGTAGTTGCACCTATGGTAATCTTTACTATACCGCATGTGCCTTGGAATCTACGTCCTATCCCTGTACCTAGAGCTCATCTACCAAAGTTGATAGACTTGCTCAATGAGAGGATTAGGATGGGTATCTTGGAACCATCTATAGCTCCCTACTCTAGCAGATGGTTTACTGTTCCGAAGAAGAGTGGAGCTTTGAGATTCATTCAAGATATGCAGCCAGTTAACAAGGTGACTATCAGGAATATGGATATAGGACCTATTGTAGACGAGTTTGCAGAGGCTTTTGCTGGTCGTGCTATCTATTCAATGGGAGACTTATATTCAAGTTACGATCAGTTTCAGTTATCCTCTGAGAGTAGAGACTTGACTACAATGAGGACACCTTTGGGGTTACTAAGGATGTGCACCTTGTCACAAGGTGCTACCAATTCTGTAGCACATATGATGAATGGCATGAATAAAGTTTTGAGGGATGTCATTCCTGAAAAAACTATGTCATTCCTTGATGATGTGCCGATCAAAGGGTGTGCTGAGGAGGAGAAGAATGAGGTAAAGGATCAGAGAGGGTGCCGTAAGTTTGTTGCAGATCACATAGCCGACTGTGATAAGATATTGAGTCGACTGGAGGAGGTTCATTTGACTTTATCAGGAGCAAAGTCTGTCTTTGGAGAACAGGAGGTGTTAATAGTGGGACATCTGTGTGGATCTTATGGTCGGAAACCTTGTCCAAACGAGGTTGATGCCATCCGAAGGATGAAGGAGACATGTGGATCGGTTACTGAGGTGAGAAGGTTTCTAGGTGCATGTGTGTTTTATCATATATGGATTCCACACTTTGCAAAGTGTAGCAAACTTCATGTAGCAGATCCGTTGTACAAGTTGCTGAGGAAGGGGCAGAGATTTCAGTGGCAAGAGGAGCAAAGCGAGTCTATGAAGAAGTTGAAGGATCTGTTGTCTTCACCACCAACTCTACGGAAGGTAACATATGAGTTGGGCAGACCTGTTATCCTTACTGTTGATACTAGTCCTATTGGCATTGGATGGGCTATAGGACAAGATGATAAGGATGGAAATAGATATGTGGTGCGTTTTGGTGCTAAGGTCTTAAGTTCACGGCAGAGAGACTACCCTCATGTCAAGAGAGAGCTATGGGGAGTAGTTACTGCGATGAAGAGTGATAAGGAATACTTGATAGGAGCACCTGTGGTTGTGGAGATAGATTGCTTACCTCTCTTGAGAATAATCACTAGCTGTACAACTCCAGATATTGCTATGTTGAGGTGGATAGCATATATCAAGTCCTTGAACCCAGAGTTTAGACATATTGCAGGAAAAGACAATCCTGTGGCAGATATGTTATCAAGGGCTAGGTATTACGATGAGAAAGAAATGATAGATGATCAGGAGGATGTGGGAACAGAGTTCTATTCTAGTGCTCTTGCTAGAAGAGATAGAAGCTGTTTTGCAGCCTCGTTGGAGTTTTTTGAGGAAACTATGTATGATGGCGAGTGGTTGGATCTTGGACGCTATTTGAGTTCACTGGAAAGGCAAGAAGGCTGGTCTGATGCAGATTTCAAGAGGATCCGTAGAATAGCTTATGGTTACTTTTTACATGGAGGACATCTATGGAAGCGTCCTAAGCTACAAGGAGGTATACCGCAACGGGTGGTATGTGACTTGGAATTGCAACAGCAGCTGATCAAGGAGTTTCATGAGAGTCTATGGGCCGGTCATAGAGGAGTTTGGGCTACATTTGCCAAGATAAAGGAGAAGTATTGGTGGAAGGGTATGTATAAGGATGTAGTACAGTTTGTTTCATCCTGTATATCTTGCCAGATGTATTCCAACATACGTCATCGTGATGGATTGCATCCTACTTATCCTTTAGCCATTCATTACAAATGGGTAGTTGATCTGGTAACTATGCCATTTGGACTTGGACAAATGAGGTATCTAGTCTTGGCTAGAGAAGATCTATCTAACCAAGTCGAAGGCCGTGCCCTGAGGACGAAGACCACTGCTAGTGTCTGTCGCTTTCTACTTGAAGATGTTATTTGTAGGTATGGGTGTGTGGGAAAGATCACTGCAGATAGGGGTGAGCTGGATTCACAAGAAGCAGTTGAGTTCTTCAAGCGATTGGGAATCAAGTTGGCATTAACCACTGCTTACAATCCTGAAGGGAATGGCAAGAGCGAACGAGGTCATCCGTCAATCATCAAAGCTTTGGTAAAAGCTTGCAAGGGTAAGATCCGTGAATGGCCTAGACTGCTACCATTTGCTTTGTGGGCAGATCGTACAACTCATAGTACCGTTACAGGCTTTATGCCAGCAGAGTTGATACTAGGGCAAAAACTTGTGATGCCGATTGAGGAGGTTGTGCCTACTTGGAATGTTTTGCCATGGGAAGATGGTAGAAGTACGGAGGATCTTCTTGCATTAAGGATCCAACAGTTAGAACGGAGACCTGAGGATGTTGCCAAAGCTGTGGAAAGGTTGAAGACTGCTAGAGAGAGAAACAAAGGCAGATTTGATAGAACGCATAGATTACGACCCAAACCAGTTAAAGAAGGTGATTGGGTGTTAGTCTATGATAGTAGTCTTGATAATCAGCATAGCACTATCAGGAAGTTCTCCAAGATATGGTTTGGACCTTATGTGGTGTTAGAAGTTTATGATAATGTCACATACTCCTTGAGAGAGTTAGATGGTGCAGTGCTCAAGATACCAGTCGTAGGAAAGAGAATCAAGCTCTTTAGAAGGAGAGGGGAGGATCGGAACGTTGCAGAGTTTACAGAGGATGAAGCTGAAGACTCAATGCAGGTTGAAGATGAGTTTGAAGCCGAAGCTGAAGAGTCTTGATCTGGATGGCACATACCGGAGGATGTGCAGGTTCAGAGAGGTGGATGTCGCGCTACTTGGCGGCTACATGTTATATTTCTACTCCGACGCTTGAGTTTAGTAGTTCTAGAAGTTAGCTTATATTACTTCTAGTCGTTTATGTATATGTTTTACACCTTTGCATACGGTGTTAACACTATTTTGAGTCTTAGTAGGTTGATTACCATGTTGATAGGGCTTAAGCTCATGGGTTGTATTTGCGTGTCACCCATGCACGCTTTCTAGCTGATTTAAGTTATTTTTCGGGGTTGCGTGTCGTTTTAAGTGATTTAAGTTTTACGCTGGCACTCTAGGGGGCTTGACGTGGTAGCCTATGAGTAAAACTAAGTTGCCACGTGGTTTATGGTACTAAAGGACAACCAAGTGGAGCTATGAACTCCCATTGGTCTATTTTTGTCTTTTGTTAAACTCTAAATTTAGAAACAGAGCTCTAGAGAGAAGTTCGAGCATTTGGTGGTGGATCTTGGAAAATCTGAGAGCACATGGAGAGAGAGGTCGTCATGCCAAGCACTTCCAGTGAAATTTTCGATCGATTTGAGTCAATAAAGACGAAGTTATGATCAATTGAAGTTCGAATTGTGCTAGAATTGAATCACTTTTGTTGGATTTAGGGTTTTCAGTGTCACTTGCAGCCGATTTGAGGAAATTGCTTCAAAACTTCGAGGTTGTGTTCTCTGCCAGCAGGGCTACAATTTCCTAAAAAGTTTCGCATCGATTGAGTGACTCAGTAATTCAGGGCGGCCGCTGAAGCTGGAGGGGTCTGGAAAGCTCTTAATCTAGAGCAACGACTTCAGAGGAGGAGATCTAGAGTTCTGTGTACATTCAGGAGTCCCAACTTCACAAGGAGGTTCAGCACCCTGTAGACTTCAAGTACTGTGAGAATATTTGAATTTGATCGAGCCAATCTTCTGCTCTAGGTTGAAATAGCCAGCTGGGTACCAGAAATTGCCGCAATTTTCTTACTCCGAACTTTTCTGTTCATATCTCCGTGTCAGAATTTTATCTCAGGCTGAAACTTCGTCTGTGAGTTCAGTAGTACCTCATTTGCATGTAGGGGAAGTTTAGAAGTCTAAACCTTCATAGTTTTCTTCTCCGTGAGTGTCAAAGTTTGCCGCCGGAACCTATTATTGCCAGCTAGACCTGAATTTCGCCTTCTGGGTATATTACTAGATCTTACACATCTGTGTGAGTGTTTATAGCCCCTGTTGTAACCTGAAAGTCAACCTCTTGAGTGAACAACCACAGCCAGAAGCCCGGCGCTTTCCTAGGTAGACGGATTACACTCCGACACCGTCATCTCTATTCCTTCTTGGCTCCATTGGTGCACTTGAAACAGTACTTGAACGAATACTTCTACTTGGTGACTCCTCCATGAAAACTGGTTCATCAGAAAATCGAGTTCGTTTTCTTTCTTGAGCTAAAAGCTTCACCGATGCATGAGATGAGTTCGAGCTCTCTCCCTTCTCATAGATGAGATCTCGCATTACATCGATAATAGCCACTCCCTTGTCTCGTGCTTGTGATGGATTTCCTCCACCAACATTCATTCTGACAGCTTCAGCACCCCTTGCTCCGTTGTTAGGATAGTTTCGTTGGAAATGAAAACCTCCACAAGTCCAGCATGTAATTCCTCCAAAGTTACCTTGGTTGCCTCCAAAGTTATCTTGATTTCTTCGGTTGGGATTGTTATCGTAACCTCTTTGACCTCCTCCTCCACCTTTGTTCCTCCATTCTCGTAACTGCACCACGTTTATCTTGAGATCCGCAAGAGTATCGGTGATGCTCTTCAACTCAGCATGGAAATCAGAGGTGGCAGTAGACATCGCTGTAGGGACAAATGATCTTGACACCACCATTGGAGTAGGAGCTGACGTTGAAGCGATCACCAATGTGATGGTGCAGATATTATCGTTGTGGTTAAACCAATAGTCGGAGTCGATACCAGAGCGGCATGATGAGGTTAGATGATATCCCTTTCATCCAAACTCTCTTTCATATTTGTCGCGATCTTGATGGCCTCCGCTTTGGTTGTTGGCTTCTCGTACCTCACTTGGGTTCGAATTGAAGGTCTCAATCCTCCCACCAAGTTCTTGGTCAGCACTGCTCCAATCCTCGCCATCGTTAACTCCACGTTGTCTCCACTCTTCCGTAGAACCGTTCGAAACCGTTGCTCCAACTTATCCACCCTTTCGACATACTGCCGAACTTTCTCGTAGTCCCGTTGCTTCAAATGAGTAAGCTCCACCATGAGCTTCTCATAACTCTCTTCTGGAAGAAACTCTTTGATGAGTGCGTTATTCAACATCTCTCATGTATCTTCAACTGCACCAGGTGTCTTGTTCTTCACTCGGTCTTCGTACCACGTAAGAGCAAAATCTTCTAAAAACTCTAGCAGTAACAACACCCGTTCTTCCTTCCTTCTCACGTTGTTTCCGATCTAACCTCTTTTGAAGTCTCGAACAAACATTTCTACATCTTCATTGTCCTTCCCATGAAACACTGGTAGCTTCTCCATCTTATAACTACTCTCTCTACTCTTCTAATCTTCGTGCAATAACTACTCGTTAAAAGAGTACGAATATCACCAATTCCATTCGAGAATAATCTATCATAGATAAAATAAAAGGAAATGGTTGTAACAACACCTCTTGTGTCATTTCTTCTCTCAAAGTAATCATGAGCCTGAGTCGCATCATCGTCTTCTCCACCATCCGAATGATGATCTCCATCACAACTCAGCCGAGTCTTCTTTTGAAGTCGACAACTTCTCCGTCTCAGCTCTTTGAGTCTCGTCCAACTTCTCGACTATTGACGTAAGTAGGGCGGCCACATCGACGCACTTGTGTCCTCTTGATAGATCACCCACTCCACAACTTGGACAAGGATCTTCTCCTAGAAGATGAATCGGCGGTGGTGACGATAGATCCACTCGAAGACTTAAATCAGTAAACTCTCGCTTCCCTTTAGCTCTCTCTGTTCTGATTCTATTTGGACAATTCACTATTTTATGTCCCAACCCTCTACAGAAATAACACCACAAGTCGTTTCTACTCTTCTCCTCGGAGATTCTACTTGAGATTTTGTACTATGTTCTCAAATTCAACGAGAATCTCTTTCGAGCTCTCTCCGACACTTACTATGACATCTAAACCTTGAAGAAGGTTTCTAAGTCTAACTTTCTAATCTTTTGAACTTCCACTCATGTTGTGCCTTCTCAACCATTAAGTGGACAAAATATCTTTGAGGAAAATAATTCTACATCACTTTCTTACTCTTTCGAGCTTTATACTGAAAATCGTGTATTATACATACTATACACGAAATAAAATCCAATTTAAGAGTCTTAAGATAATATCATCATGACCATCGTCTGTACTAATCCTAGCAGACATCTTAAAGTCACTCTTGTAAAGATCACACTCTACTTCGCTAGGAGCATTCGTGGCCTCCACAATGAATGATGCTTTCAACTCAAGCTTCTTCATATCTGTGCTAATGCTCGTAGAAGCTTCTTGATATAGAGCAAAAAAGACACCCCAACTGCAATAGATGCGTGTTCGTAACTCCTCTATACTTAACTTTGGCTTCTCCGTCTTCGTTCGAATCCCAAACGTCTCTTCTTCACGTCTCCTCGGCACTCGAACTGGATTCCTCATGAAGTATTTTCAAGACCTCTTTGTATGCCGAAACGTATATCTCTTAGTCGATAAGAGATCTCTCCAAGATTTTTGTGGTCTTTAGTAGCTCAACCTCCAAGCTACTAACTTATGAAGTTTCAACAGAAATTTCTCTAATCAGAAGAGATGGTGCTGACTGTACAAAATTTCAGAGAACTGAAATTTGTATATTTTCACTTCCCTCATGGTTGTCAACCCCCTCCACTTTGAAAAATTCTATCTCTCTCTCCAGACATCATCTTCTCATGATTTTTGTTTCCTCTAATAGCTTATCAGCCAAATTGAAATACTGGAAATTTTCACAGGAAAATAAAATTCACAGAAAATCTGACAATGACTGTAGAAATTTTCCAGAAAGCAGAATTCCTCAACTCTCGCGAATAAACCCTCTCAACTTTGAAAATTCATAGCTCTCTCTCTAGACCATCTTTTCCCATGATTTCTTTTGTCCTAGATAGGTTATCAGCCAATCTAGAATACTGGAAAGTATCACAAGAAAATAAAAAACACAGTAAATCTGACAACGACTGTATAAATTTTCCAGAGAGCTGAATTCTTAAACTCTGAAATTTTTCTCCTCTAATAATTTCTCTCTCATTCTTTATCTACAACTCTTGTTTCATTCCCTTTCAACTCTCCTCAAACATTTTCTAAGTGAACAAGATGTAAAGAATGATCTTGAACGCGTCATAGATCACTACGGGATACACAAAAGGTTCTAGCGTTGTTAACATCGCGTTAGCTCTCTCTCCTCCCAACGTTCTCTCCATGTGCTTTCTCAAGATCTCTTTTTGTCGAATACAGAACTGAACTCTAAACATGTTTCAACGATCCCTTCAAATGAGGTCCCGGCAACGATAACCAAAAATGTAATCCCTCCGCGGTCCTATCGATCAACTACCCCCTCTCTCGATCTCTCAACCTTCACGATCGTCATCGATGAATCTGCAACATGTCGGGCATGTCTCTCACTCAGGGGTCACCTTTGATGGCTTTGATGGAAGCACACCATGAACTTGAAGGGAAAAATGCTAAGTTCACTCATTCATACATCCATAACCTCATCAACTAAAATCTTCTATTCTAACGACGTCTCTCAAGTTCTCACATGCTAAAATATCACACGCTCTCTATATTACTCAAGTTGTCATTACGACGATGTGAAAACAAGGATGAGGAGCTCTTCTGTACTCCTCTATTTATATGGTTTTTACTTTGGTACTCTCCGATAACTCAGTCGTAACTATTTTTACCGAGTTTTACTAAGATATTATTTAAGATAAAAACATTAATCACATGGGCTTATTCTTTCAAAGTCAACAACTTCTAGAAAGATTTTGGAATATTCTCAAGGAACCTCAAATTTCCATCCCCCTCTGCACTAGGACCCACTAAAAAGGAGACATGTGGAATATCTTCTTGTTTTTAATGCCCACAAAGTCCACAACTTTAATCCAACCACTAATATCAAGTCAAAAAGGAGATAAGGGATATTTTCCACCTCCTTTCTATCTTTTAGACAAGATGACAAGATAGTAGTGCTCACTCTTTAGCAAATATCTGATTTCTACCCAAAAGTACAGCTAAGTTTAACCATAACTAATGTTAGCTAGTCATGACTAACTTGATATCTCCTTAAAGTACTTGGGCAGCAATAAACATTCTCCACACTTAACTATAAGTAAACACCTTATTAATAGATAAACTTCCTTTGTGTAACATAGGTCGTTACAGCTCACATATCTTCTACTAGGACGGTCAAGGTAAGGGCAACTTGTACCTGTCATCACCACAGGTAGCCTCTCATGGTCTGTTGGTTTTCAAGTCCAACCTCACCGTGAGAGAAATAGAGGTAGTTTGACTGGTCTGCAACTCCAGCCTCATTGTCGACAGCAAACTAGAGTGAACTCACTCTAAAAACCAAACGCTGACACAAGCAAACACGGGGACAAACAAAAAATAGAATATGGAGGAGTTCCAACCACAAGAAATTCAAACGATAACCTTCCACACTCAAACATGCACAAAAGATAAACACAGTCTCACTCGAACTGACGCCTCCACTTCGATGACCATATGCACAATATATGACCACCAATTGTTATAAACTGAACCTAAGATCACTAACTAGATGTCTAAACCTCTAGTAGCTCCAAAAGTCTCTACGTGGTAGGTCCACTAGCTCGTCCAAGTCAACTGTCATCAACGTCTTTCATGCATGTCTCTACGACATAGACAAACACTATCACAACTACAACTCCCCTCTAGTATTATAGGGTCGTCCTACCACTCCTATAGGAATGTGCAGAAATGTCTCATACCACCTTAAACACGTTCACAAATACTTGCATGTATCCTCAGAAGACACCAAGAGCTATTGATCTAGTGGTAAAGTCAAAGCTAAGAACGAAATAGTTAAACACCTCCTTCAGGAATAGGTGTTGAGATGGGTGACCTGGTTTTACTCACTTCCACACCACTGAAATTGGGCTTGGCTTACGCCCTCCAGCAAGCTGGCTTGTTGGCTCGGCTCGATCTCCGTCTTCGCATTCTCGCACTCCGCTCTCAAGCCTCTGCACTCACGCACCTCTGCTCCTCGAGCCGAAGTCTTAGAGTAGAACAGCAACTCGAGATCAAATGCGCACAAGCAAAAATACAACCCAAACAGCAACTTAGAACAACCCAACAAGGCAGAAATCTGCCAAAATACGTACGCATGCTAATTTATGTCAGATTTTTGACAACCCACGATCTTTTTTCTCCTGTAACTCACTCGATCCTTCACCAAATCGAATGATTTTTGGTGCGTTGGAATCGTCTTTATTACACACCTATTACACTCATCGCCACCAGTAATTATCAACCAAAGTTTACCCGATATTCATCGACGCACATCTGTTGACTCCCAAATTGACCCAAAAACCTATCACAAAAAAAATTAGTAGCACTTTCGCACTAGCCCATCACATATTCGATCAAGAATAGATCCACAGACTCCTGATCCAAACATTGTTCAAACACATGATCAAAAAGAATCACTCCGCACATGCGCGCACTCGCAAATCGAAGGTATCAACGATCTAAAAGTTCTAGAGATAGCACCGACAAAAGATCTACGATCTGAGAGCATTCAGTAAGACCTCACGACTTTACTTCTTCGAGTAATATGAATTGATACTCACTCGACCATGCCAATGGACAATACACAAACACTAGAGTCGAGCCACACCCACTCAACGCACCAAAGAATCCAGGTTGCACTCACCAAGACGATCTACCATGACCAAGAGCTTGAAAGCTCAACTCGAAAAACTAAAGCCTACAAGCCCTACAGATGTGATAGGACGATTGACCGCATGCATTCATCTGATCAAGAATCAATCCAAAATTATTGATGTGCTTCAAGGCAGATTCATCGACTTTCATTTTTTAGCAATGAAGAGAGTCGCGTAAGCATATGGGTAGTTATATTCTGAGATACGAAAAATCAATTTAGTTCACTCTATGATTCCGATGCGAGAATGAAAGAGCTTATTAAAGCGTGATGATTGTTAACAACCGCATTGCTCAAGATGATCATCGCGTGAATGTTCTGTAAATTTCAGTATCTAAGACTCTCGAGACCGTAGCAGGAATCGCTATAAGGGCGAATGCTTTGGTATTGGTCATGGATGTTGAGGCTGCACCAATGGACACTGCAGTCGTTGATGATCCTGCTGTAGTTCTAGAAGTTGATGTACTTATGGATGCGGTAGCGACAATGGTCGAGCGAGCGGATCTTCTGAAGCGAAGATTTGATGAAATTCGTTGATGACACTGACCAGTGTCCATCAATTTCTTCCGTGATTCTACCAAATTCTAGCTCTGATACCATGTTAAAACACAAAGAGCTATATTTGAATGTATATCGGATTATACTGATGATATAGTTTACAGTGCTATTCTCAAGATCGATTCTTTGTCGATCCATGTCTAGTTTTGAGCCGATGTGTCCGTCTAGACACAAGACGCTACACTGTCAAGTAAGTAGATAAGAAATTCACACTTCACACAATACTGTATATCGTAGTCAAAGTAAAAGCACAATCCCTATATTATTCTGTTCTGGATCTATGATCGCTCTTCACGGAGACATATGCATGTTTTGGTTGTTGTACTCGATATCAAAATAGAATAACATACTTTCAAGATGAGGGCGTGAATCTTCAGACGTCCTCTTGTTGATATACGTAGTACAAGGTCTTGAAGCTACTATGTATAACATGTACATACACAGTTAGTATACTTAGGGCACAGCTAAGTTACGGGGGCCCAACTTCTAATGTGTTTTACTATCCCTATATATTGAGAAGGGGCGTTGTCTCTAAGTTAGTTCATTTGGTGCTATTTCTCTTCTTTCTTTTGTTCCTCTTGTGAGAAGGCTGCTAGAGTCCCCTTCTTTGTTGAAAGGTTTTCCTCCCTTGTTGGAGTGGTGCCATGAGTGTTGAGTTCTTGCTGCCATACATCGTTACATGGTATCAGAGCTTGAGTGAAGGAATTAGAGATTGGAGGCATACAGACTGAGATTGCAAGTGGAGGTGTTGCAATTTCTGCACATGGAGATTTCTCTAGAGGCAAAAATTCTAATAGACGTCCTTGCTGTTTGGAGCTACTTTCGAAGGTCCAGAAGTCATTTTTCTGATGCATCAAGGAGTGACAGCATTTGTGACAAGTTCTGAATTGTCCCTCTGCTGTGTTTGTTGTGTGTTTTTGTGAATTTTTACAATTTGAGTCGGTCAACAAGCTTTGATTGCATTTTTGAGGATCTTCCACTCATTTTTAGCCAAAACGGACGAAATCATCCTAATAATGAAAGATCTACCAGAAGAAATTTTTCTGAGGTCATTCAAAACTACTTCATTTTAGGACATACAGTCAATCATACTTTGACCACGTATTTGAAGGTGTAGATGATGTTTTCTAGACATTCTGACAGTCTGGATCACACAAATCTATGTCTAGGCCTATATCTATATAATCCTAGAATCAACCTGTCTACCACTCTGTGAAATTTTGATCTGTTCTAAGACACTATATGTATCTTTGTTTTTTACGTCTATCCCACCATGAGCAAAGTAGATACGTTTTCAGACATTACTGGTGAGTCTTTAGACAAAAACAACTACTCCAAGAGGCAAGCAGACATCAGGTCTAGCAAGCTTCCGCAGCAAAACTATGTGTCCACAGAGGAACCTTTTTCAGATGGCAGTCTTCTAACGATGGCACATGTCATGGGTTCCATGAGCAAACTTGCTGATGAGTGGTTTATTGATTCTGGAGCTTCGAACCACATGCCAGCACATGGTGAATGGTTCAATCAGAAGGAGCCACTGAAGACACCAGCAATAGTTTATACTGGTGATGATACCCAACACAACATTACACATATGGGTACACTTCCTCTATCTGTTGCATCTTCAAGCATTTCTGCTCTGGAGATGTACTGTATGTGCCCACCATTACTAGGAATCTAGTTTCAGTAGGTTAGATGATGGAGTAGAGTTATCAAGTTCGATTCAACAGCGAGGGATGTCTTGTTGAAACTAGTGGTAACAATGTTGTGGTCTGAGGGTCTAGAGTATGAAGGTTGTTCAACCTCAACTTCAAGCTGCAATGTTTGCTCATACTTTTGGAGTCTCAGATTTGGAGACGTGGTATAAGAGGGTAGGCCACATGAACTATCAGCGAGTTGAAAACCTTACCTACGTCAGAGTTAGTTACATGTCTTCTCAAGTTCACATCTCTTATCCCATCTCAGATTTGTGAAGCTTGTCAGTTTGGCAAACAGGCTAGACAGCCATTTTGCCATCAAGGCACTAGAGCCTCTTGGGTGTTAGAGTTGATACATTCTGATGTATGGACTGCATCTCAAGCAAGCTTGAATAGTTCTCAGTACTTCGTCTCATTCATAGATGACTTCTCGCGATTTACTTGGGTCTACTTCTTCAAGGTCAATTCAGACGTCTTTGCTATGTTCCAATCATTCAAGACCCTAGTTGAGAAGCAGTATAACGATTGTATCCTACGGCTTCGTTCGGATGAAAGAGGCGAGTTCATCTCTCGTCACTTTGATACTTTTTTGCAAGAGCATGGGATCAAGACAGATGTCACGTGCAGCTACAGCCCACAACAGAATGGTGTAGCAGAGAGGAAGAACAGACACATTGCAAAGTCAGCACGTGCGATGCTGAATGAGAAGTCTATGCCTAAGTGTTATTGGGCGGAAGTTGTTACTTGTGCCGTCTATCTCATGAACCGTGCACCAACTGCAGCGGTACATAAGAAGACCCCCTACGAGGTATTGATAGACAAGAAACCAGACCTCTCAAGTCTCAAAGTGTTTGGTTCTATATGTTTTGTACATGTACCAGATGAAAGACGCAGCAAGTTGGACCTGAAAGCTGAGAAGTGTATCTTCTTAGGCTATGCTTCTGATACAAAGGGATATAGGGGTTGCTCAACTTCGATGAGACTGCTCATCAGTAGAGATGTTGTTTTTGATGAGTTGTTATCCTAGTATCAGGTTACGTCAGGTTCTGTTGCTGTTTCATCTGTTCTATCCTTGTCCAACCAGTTCAAGTTGGTTCTACAACAACTCAAACCACTAGTTCAGATTGTGGTAGTGTTGTATTTCATCCAATGCGCATGAGAGCTCCTTGGTCTGGTCAAGTCTCCGCAGTTGCTATACCTACGGTTCAGGTCCCTCTACCTGTTGTTCAATCTATACAGTTTGCACATTCCAACAGCTCTCTAGTGTTGCAGCAGGTGATCAATGAGCAGCGCAGTGCAGATACTATGCATGCTTTTGACGACCACGTCAGTAGCTCTCAGTCATATCAGGGATTTGAAGCTGGACCATCAGGTCAATCTGATCTACAGAGGTCCACCAGAGTGAGACATCATGTCCAACATTTTCAGTGTGAAGTTTCTTGGCTAAACACCATGTCTACATGGTGAATGTCATACATGAGCAGGAACTGAATTCTCTTGAGGAGACAATGCATCAAGCAGAATGGGTGCAAGTCATGCAAGTTGAGCTTTCAGCCCTGCAACATCAGCAGACTTATGAGCTGATTGATTTACCTTATGGTAAGAAAGCCATTGGTTGTAGATGTGTTTACAAGATCAAGAGAATTCGGATGGTTCAGTCCATAGACACAAGGCGAGACTTGTGACTAAAGGATATGCGCAGCAGTATGGTCTTGACTTTGAGAAAACTTTCAGTTCGGTAGCCAAGATGGCTTCCATATGCACCCTTGTGGCATTGGCTACAAATAAAAGGTGGCAACTGCATCAAATGGACTTCAATAATGCTTTCATGAACGGAGATTTGCAGGAGGAGGTCTACATGGTGCAACCCCCTGGATACGAAGACCAGAGGTATTCAAATAAATTTTGTAGACTCCATAAGTCTTTGTATGGACTTAAGCAAGCTCTAAGAGCTTAGAATGCCAAGATTAACTCGTTTCTACTATTGCTTGGCTTTCATCCGTAGTTCATACTCCTCATTGTACTCTCTGCAGATCGATGATAACACAATACTGATCATCATCTATGCAGATTATCTAGTTATCATGTATCTCTGAGAGCCTTATCAAGCAGATGAAGGATCAGCTGAACGGGGAGTTTGATATGAAAGATCTAGATGAACTGAAGTACTTTCTAGCTATTGAGTTCATCAAGGATAGAGGTGATACATGGTTGTTACAGAGACAGTATGCTCTCAATAAACTAGAACAGTTTGGGATGACAGCTTGTACGTCTATCTCTAGTCCTCTTGCATCTTCTCTGAAGTTGAATGATGAGGATGGTGAGCTATTGACAGATCCAAATTTCTATAGAAGATTGTAGGCAGCCTGATCTACTTGATCATTACTAGACCTGATCTAAGTTATGCTGTAGGTCTAGTTAGTCAGTTCATGCAAACACCTAAGAAACCTCATCTTGATGCAGTTCAACAGACTCGCGTGAAGTTCACAATCCAGTATGGACTTCACTATGCAGCGGATGTTACATGGTTTTACTGATGCAGACTGGGCAGGAAGTGCTCAAGATAGAAGATCTACGTCAAGTTTTGTCTTCAACCTTGGAGACTCTGCTGTCAGCTGGCAATCGAAGAAGCAACCTACAGTTGCTTGTCCTCGACTGAAGCAGAATACAGAGGTGCCACTAATGCCACTTGCGAATCCGTTTGGCTTCACACCTTACTGAAAGATATGAGTGTGAAGTTTTCTGACCTTATACAGACAATATCAACAGTATTAAACTTACTTCTAATCCTGTTTTCCATCCTAGGACTAAACATATAGAGATCCATTATCATTTTATTTGAGAAAAAGTATTGGCTGGAGAGATAGATCTGAGATATGTACCTACAGGTGAACAAGTTGCTGATATATTCATCAAAACTTTACCTAGAGATAAATTTGATATTTTCAGATTATGTCTAGGTGTTAAGGATACTGATATGAGCTTGAGGGGGACTGTTGATATACGTAGTACAAGCTCTTGAAGCTACTATGTATAACTTGTACATACACAGTTAGTATACTTAAGGCACAGCTAAGTTGCGGGGACCCAACCCTTAATGTGGTTTATTCTCCCTATATATTGAAAAGGAGCGCTGCCTCTAGGTTAGTTCTTTTGAGATATTTCTCTTCTCTCTTTTGTTCCTCCGGTGAGAAGGCTGCGAGAGCCTCTTTCCTTGTTGGAAAGTTTTCCTCTCTTGTTGGAGTAATGCTATGAGTGTTGGGTTCTTGCTTCCATACATCGTAACAGCTCTGATGGTAGGTATCTTCCACTCCAGTAACTCGGAATATCATGTCGTTATCTGCGAAATCTAAATACTGTGTTTTCCGATCTTCCACTCCAGTAACTCGGAATATCATGTCGTTATCTGCGAAATCTAAAGACTGTGTTTTCCGATACCTACCTATCCCAAGCTTAAGACAACACCTTACAACTCAGTAAGGCCTGCCAACAGTCCATCCTTGTTCGTTTCAGCGTGACAAGAAGTGTCCGACGTTTTGAACACATATCGCCTGCTTGCCTTGCCAAGACTTGCATTGGTCTCCTCGAAAACTCTTGATAGTTAAATGGCTGACGATTCTTGACCGGGTAACGTCGACAACTATCTTAGAAACAGTACTTCGAATATCTCTCACAGTTGGTAAGTGTGTTGGTAAGTCCCCCGAAATCTAACAGAAAATGCTTCAGGCCTAATCTTGGTCTAAGCTTTTCAAGATATGATAAACCAGCTAGTTGTGGGGACAGAACCCATGAGTCTAAGCTGGTAGATCAAAGTACATGACATGGTCCATCCACTGATGATGAAAACTAGGATACTTGAATGAACACGTTTTTGCTTTTTTCTCACATGAGATTCTTCGGTGGTACTCGACAATCTCATGTGGTGTCAGGATAGATAGATAAACTAATATGCTAAAGTGATCTAGAAAGGAACAAGGCCCATCCTGAATGTGAATCTCGAGTCTAGGCTTTCGTACCAGGCGCTTGATTGGGTTTTCTCTTTCAAATGCTTCACGTGTGTAATCCATAAATCCAATCAACTTCCACTGATATGACGAGATCATTGCATGTAACAGAAAAGAACAACTCTAGAAATGACCAGAGGAGGTTACGAGCGGAGTAACAACAATCAAGGTTACCAACGTCAACAGGGTCTGAGTCTGTAATCGATGTCGGCTGATTATCATGATTTCGATTACAGACTCAGATGGAATAATAACAATCAAAATTACCAAGGTTAACAGGGTCTGAGTCTATAATCGAAGTCGCTTCATTACAGCGATTTCGATTACAAACTCAGACCCTGTGACTGGTTTGAACAAGAAAATATATTTCATCACGCTAGCTATTGTATCCCTTGGTTCACAGACAACGCATCCCACTAGTACTACATTGGACGGCCTTTTTGGAACTTCATGCAGTGCCACTATTCCTCAGTTCCTGATGCATTCCGCCAAAAACTTCGTGGTTCCATGACGGAGTTTGATCAAACGAGCCGCAAATTTCCCACCGGGTCGACATGAAGCTAATTGTGCCATGGTTGCATGAGGGAGCAGTTACCTGATGAAACGCAGTCCCATCTGGATGCCATGGAGCGATTCGCCAGAACTTCGAGACGTGACTCTCAGATGGAAACAAAGGGCAAATAGCGCTGGCCACGGAACAGGTTTGAACCTCGGTCTTTCTCCGAGTCTCCGTGCATGCCGATATATACGTGTAGTACAAGTGGTAGCTCGGTTGACTTCCAAACCGGAGTCGCAAATGCTGGTGGTATATGATGCGGATCTTGCAGGATATCCTTTGGAGGTGCTAGACCAAGATGCGAATCTGGAAGCATATCCACAATTTGTTCCATGCATGTTCCCTTACAGGGACTTATCGAACTTTCTCGTGCTAGATCTCTGGCCAATAGCAGCTTGCTATCAGCTCTGGTATTGGCTCAGGCTAACAGGCTTTGACGCCACATGACTGGAGCGAGGACCGAGTCGAACTGTTCAACTAGAAAGGCCAGAATCAACAAAAACACAAGGTGACGACAAAGCTGATAGCTACTGATGCTCTCGTAGGTCACTCAGGGGGCACGCTCGAGCTGCTGGTAGAGTACAAGTTTGTCAGATTTGTGTCTGGATTGTGTGCTCAGTGTTATCCAGTGTAACGGTATGAGATGGAGCTCCTATCATGATCATGCTGGTCGTTTGCTTTCAGTCGTACATATGTAGTGCAGGACGGTGAATTCAAATTCGCGATCGTAGCTCATGTTGAAATTTGCGGTAGGCATGCAGAGATTATCCTTGACGGCTAGCTGAAATCGGCACAAACTTAGCGCTGTGGATTCCGAAGAAGTCGACACGTCTTGTACCTTCTGCTTCTGTCCGAGTCTCAGTCGAAGAGGCAGAGAATGTCAAAGGGATTCACGATCATTAATGTTGTTGTTCTAGAACAGTGATAGAACTTCAGATTTCTGGCCCGTGATCTGATGTAGGGTCTGCGCTGACTTGATGATTTGATGGATATAGTGTTCTATGAGGTCGAACCGAGTGATTTTGTGTTATTTGATCTGGAAACAAGTTTAATCCATAAGTAAACAAAAGCCACTGCTAGAATTTGGATTTACTATGGCCAAGTGCAAGCTTATCATTTCATGAACTAAAATTTTGATTGATACTGATATTCTGGTTCTCGAAATTCTGGATCTTGAATTAATGAACTTGCGCTTGGCTAGGATAGTAAATCCATAGACGAGCAGCTCCTTTTCCTTGCGTGTAGTTTAACTTAATCCTCACTCCAAAGTGTAGAACTATAATTCGGCATGGTTTGGACGAGAGTAAATTCAGTCGCAGTGTAGGACCAGTTCAGTGTAAGCTGGAGGGAGTATTGTGTTTGCACTGCTCTTTGGCATTGAGCTCGAGTTCTCGGATAGGTTCTCTCAGATGATCCTCTACGCTTCTAAGACTTTACGAGCAATATTGAAGCTTGATGCTTTCCCTCGATAGCGAGCTCTTATACTTGCAGATTGTCACAACATGAATTGGGATCGAGAAGAAGATTGCGGCCGGTGGAATTATCATCAGCATTATGTTGCACGCCTGCCGTCATCAGGAAGGTTTTACTCACGAATACGTTTACGTGCAGCAGTCAAGTGAATAATGTGGTACTAAGGTTGTTCTTCTGGATTCCGTTGTTCCGGGAGTGACTTGGTTCTTGGATTTATACGTGCAGAAAAGATGTCACACAGTCATTGTTGGGGACGTTCGAGAGACGAATACCCACTGACTAAGAGTAGACTTGTAAGGATTTTCGTGACCTTGGACAGGTGGTTTGATCATCCAAGTGATCGGTGTTGATAACACTAGGAAACATGAACCTTGGAGCTGATTTAGGCTCGTGGCTTACGTTGCATGGTTGTTCTAGATCTGAAGGCACGTATATGCTTCTTTTGTTACTCCATAGAAAAATGACCACAGTTTAGTTCTAACAAGCTGTGATTGGTGTCTGTGATGATCGTTGAATTATCTAAGTACTCAACCAGTGGATTGGATCTTTTGAGTGTAGAGGACCTTTACTGACGCAAGCCACTGGTAGCTATAGGACAGATTATCTGAAGGACGCTGGGGAGTGAGTGCCTGGATATCAAAGTCTAGCCCAGATCCTAGAGCTGATTCTGATGGAGGTAATGATAAAGGATACCTGGTTGACTAGACGACACACAACTTGAATATCTGTCGTTAAATCGTCGTTAAAACTCGCAGTAAGTATATTAGAACTTTAGCTGGACTTGAAAGCATAGAGTCGAAATTTTATGCTTTGACATGTTGAACGCATTTTAAGCGGTTAGACTAATGCACCAAGTGTGGATTAAGTTATTCTCCTGCGACCTGGCTGCACCGAGTTACACAGGAAGAGGTCTGAGTTGAGAAACTGCTGACAGCAGTTTTGGTCAGAACGTCGAAAGCTTGCTCTATACTCAAGGTGTATTTTCCATGACTACGTAAGCCTCTATTTGCAGTATACGGAAAAGATCTGGTTTCAGTTTCAAGTGGCCACTAATAAACCTGCGTCATGGATGCTAGAAGGAGACCTGGGCCAACGAATACCGATCCAAGGTCGGGATTGCCGTCACGTGAATGACACTAAACATTACAGATGTGGGACCATTGTCACGTGCTGATTTGTAGAGCAAGATATCGATGTGAGCAGTCTTAGTTCACTGAGATGGTTGGGGTTAGAAAACAAAGGGAGGTGAGAGATTCTCAACACGAATATATATTTCAGTGAGCATTACCATCGTTTTGTACACTTACCTCTCGGCCAACACCGACCTAGCTTCTGATAGAGCTCTTGTGGAGAGGTTTCTGTTCATTGAGGGATTGACAGGGTCCCTCGATCTGCGACCTCGGGCGTAGATACCGTCTATAGGGCAATCATAAGGGGTTTGGATCCGAGAACTGTTGCCCCGGGAAAAAGAACAGTAGCGTTAAGAGAGGTTATGTTTAGAGAGAAAGAGAGCGGTTCTCTTTTAAGCGCTCCCTTCCTCTCTAAACACAAGCTCTCTTCTCCTATTCACAAATTACAGATCATCCTGCGGAGATCATCCTGCAGACATGATCATGAGAACATCCTCGCCGGACTCATTCGAGTTCCACATGTACACGAAATTTTCGAGCTCACGGGTCTGAGTGAACTGATACGGAAAATGTGCGAGCTGGAGTTGCACCTTACTGGTATGTTCAGATCTTGAACCAAACGCCCTTAGGTACAAATACTTGCTGAATGCGGTGTATATACGCAGGCGCAGATGGTACCATTTAATTCGAGTTAAATGGTACCATCTACTTTCATTTTCCTACAGGCTGCTAGTACGAGATCAGTTTGTTGCAATTGAGTTCATCTTCCTACAGCTAGTACTCGAGATTGATCAGTTTTTTGCTGCAATTGACTACTTCCACAATGAAAGAAATGTGCAGCTTCAGAATCGTGTGAGTTGCATATGATCCAAGCAAACTGGCGGCCCTTATGAGCCTTGTTTACTGTCAACATGACAGCGTAGCTTGCCAGATGCACGACTTCTTTTCGCGTATCATCTAGCCACTGCTGATTGGATTAAGTGTTGCACGTTTAAATAGATGAAGTCCGAAACATGGATAGTTGATGAAGTATCATGAGTGACTGTATATATGACGTGCACATAAGGTTGCGTAGAACATGAGAAAAGCATATGCAGATTGCAGTTGGAATCCTCGGAGGCTGATGATGATCATGAGTTAGTGCCTTTAACCTTAAGCTTCCTAGATCTAGACTCCTTGTGCAACGACACCTGAGAGCTGAATGAATATTAATTGAGTAGTTCGAGATCCGTGGAATCCTCGGAGGCTGATGAATGATCATGAGTTAGTGCCTTTAACCTTTAGCTTCCTAGGTCTAGGCTCCTTGTGCAACGACACATGAGAGCTGAATGAATATTAATTGAGTAGTTGGAGATCCGTTAAAGGCGAGTTTGTACCTCCAAGTTTCACCACATCCGTGGTCTGCTTCAGAATCCGGTCTTCTGCAGCGTGGTGCTCTTGCTTTTGCGCATTTGAAGGTAATTAAGTCAACAATTTTCAAGGCGGACCGTGCAAGAGTGACCGGGTAAACCCAAACAAAATGTTCCTTGTTGATAAGTCTTTCTGTTTTAAGCTGAACAAGATTCAAAATTATGCTCCGTGGCCGGTAAGGATGTTCGACCGCGTGATTTGGTAATGTACGCGCAGCAACGCACCCTCCATGAAACACACAAGAGGAAGGAAACCTTTCGACCTTTTATCTCCAAGGTCTTTTCACGCACCTTGGCTGCTAGGCTTGTGCTAACGTATAACGTTCACCTTAGTATATATATCTAGGCATATTGCGTCTGGCACTAGCGAGAGCGCTAGTGGGTGCTTCTGCGTTATGGTAACTTTCCAGTTACTGTATTCTGGAGCTGAAGAACTCTATGCTAAGGAAACGTTGATACCCTGCACATAATTACAAGGCTACAAAGCTAAGCTAGCTATGTCCAGTGACAGAATGATCCGTGTTTGTCCAGATTAGTTCATATCTGAATGGTAAAGAGTATGCTTCTGAGGTTAATATTGGCCTCCATCGCGATCGGTATTGCATCTGGCAATAAAGGGAATGCTGGACGCTTTTACATCGAGTGAACCACCTTTTGACTTCAGTTTCTGCTGTTTATATCGAGACTAGTTCGAGGAGATCTCACTTTTCTCCAGGGATGCAAAAGGTGTCTTTCGTTCTCACTGTACAGCGATAAACTCAGGATAAACAGATAAACACTTTTTCCTCTGACTCTGCTGAATATAAACTCCCGTGAGCGACAGCTTATTGATGCCTATGATCTGCAAGACTATCTTGGATCAAATTGTTAGCTGATCATTGACTTATCCGTGTCTGGAGCTTTTTCCAACATAAAATGACGTAGGTTGTACACTTTGGAGCCAATCAAATTCATGCACTTTAAAGTTCAGAAAGCACTACTTGGTCATGCATAAACGTGTTCCTAAGTTCTAGTTGCCCAGGGGTGAATTTCAGGATCTCATTCATGATGCCAGAAGCAGCTGTTCTTTAAAGCTATCAACGCAAACGAGGGACACCCGAACTGGACAACTAGCAGGTGATGGATATCGATAGCTGCGTAGCCTGACATTGTGGTCTTTAGACGTAAACGTTACGTTGCAGGTCGAGCTATATATAATGAGTGCAAGTGTGATGGAAGAATCACAGGTGTGATTAGCTGCCTGCCGGTGTTAATCAAGGGATCTTCAAGTTGAAACAGTTACTTAGTGTACATATAGTGTACTGGACTTGGTCTAGTACACTATATTCAGCTTGGTATGCTGGATATGTAGTTATATTACTTGGTGATCAGTGGAATATATTTCTGGAGTAATCTTGGAATAACAGCAATTAACAACAACCAGGTAATTATTAATAGGTTTCTGTTTTGAGATCATTCAACTTTACTTGACGTGGAGTATCAAAAAATATTATATTTCAAAATATTATAAATTTCAAAATTCATGTGAAAATAATTTTAAATATTTTTCAAAAGAATTAAAATAAATATAATTTGATGTTATAAATTCATGATAAGAATATAAATCTAATAACTAACAAAATAATTTTATTAATATAAAGTAATTTTAGTTTTTTACAAGTCAAGAAGTGACTATCAATAGATATCTAAAATTTTGTTAGTTATTAAATTGTAGCATCCCAATATTGTATAGTCATTCTTATATAAAAATTTATTCGTCATAAAAAGTTCAAAACACGATTATCATCTATAGAAGAGCAATCCGTGAACTCAGAAGGTTATGTCCTTTGAATGCGGAGAAGTCTATGAATTACACAGACTTCATTCCTCTAATCTTGAGGAGCTCATGAACTAGAAGACCTACACAATTTTAATGCAAAGTAATCCATGAATTTCATAGACTACACTGCTTTGATGTAGTGCAGTTCATGGACTTCATGGACTATCTCTTTCCATTCAAAGTTGACCAATAACTTCAAGGGATACATGAGTTTGACGCAGAGCAATTCATGAAATCATTGGAGTGCACTCTATCATTGTGACGCAATCTATAGTTTAGACATCTTTGGTATAGATTCTTCCTTGGAATTCATACTTGGATTGTAATTGCGAAAGTAAATGCGCATAAATTTCAAAAGTTATTTAATATGATGACTTTGAAGTCCATGTAGTCGAGAAAGCAAATATGCATGAATTTCAAAAGTTTAATAATATGGTGACTTTAATTCGCTAGCTTAGCTAACGGATTCGTTAGGTTTCAAGAACTGCCTAACTGTCTAACGGTCGGATGCATCCGGATATCCATCCGGAAAACTAACTATCCAGACTAACCCGTATCTGATAACAACTTGGATCTACAGCATGATTCCAGATATTCCCATCATATCTATCCGGACTATCTCTCATATTAATCTGTACTGCCACCCGGATGATACTACCTTTCTGTCCTCTAAAATGTGTAGATGAAGACTAAGATAACAATATCTTATTCTATCAATACATAATCCGAAAGTAACCAAAAATTAATCCGGTCTAGTAGTTGTTTAGTCGTCTTTTGTATATGTCGATGTCCGTTACTTCTTTAAGTGTGAAGATAACACACATCTGTATACCATCTAACTCTCAAACAAAAATAGTTATCCAACGTAAAAGCTAATCAATCCGCTAAAGCAACTTTAACTTATAGTGAAAGTGCTGCATGTAAGCAAGGAATTTATTCGTTGCTAGAAAAGATGTATATAAATTCCAGAGCATTTCTGAAGAAAAAATTTATTTTCTCTTATAAATTAAAACTGAAAAATAAATTATTATCTCTTATAAATTAAAACTAAAAGAAAAATGTTCTCTTTTATAAGCTAAACTGAAGAAAAAGTAATATTCTCTCTTATAAACTCAAACTGAAGAAAAAACAGTATTCTCTCTTATAAAGTAGAAATAGAACTATATCATAAGCAAATGATCTTTACAAACCCACATATCACATGTATGATAGACGTATCTAAGAATCTAATACACATTGTGAGAAGTTCTCTTTGAATTAATTTATAATAAGATTGTTTCAAGTTCATCATCAATACTCAGTTGTGTTGGAACACTTGTAACTAGCGTATTGAGGTTGTGTTAGTACATTTGTAACTAGCTGATGAATTCACACTCTATTTGTTCATCAGATTGAGGTCTCGTTAGAACAAGTTTTTCGTTTTGCTATGGAACTGAAACATGAAACAGTAGACCATAACAATTAACTCGAGCACCCTCTAACTAACAATAATTATAATAACTCTAATGAATTATGTTAAGAGTTATTATGTAACTTTGGATGCATGAAAAGTCGACATGAGTTTAGACGACTGCGATTTACGTTTGTGAGTGTACAGTCTGGCACAAAATCTCGAATAGCAAAGGAAACTAAATGGATTGATTAGCTTTTACGGTATTATACTACAAACTAGAGATTTTAAACTCTTGTACTACTTGGGAATTTAAACTATTTCTGCAAAACACTTTTCGTCGGTTCTTCGACCATACAGTTATCTTCACGCGTCTCTGAATAATATATATACAAAACTTACCACAATATGATCTCACCTCTAAACAACAACTACAAATCATTGAACGTCGCCCTTGAGCGTTACGAGCCCAAGCATGAAGGTTCAAGACTGGAGGGTTGAGGCTGATCTGGCATGCAACGAACAAAAATATCGAATTTTGTTTTTCTTCCCTTACCTACTTGGGTGCTTATTCCAATCATGGTGATAGCCAGTGTACAGAGTACATGATGCTTACAAATGTGAATTCAAGCTCGATAAAATTACAGTACAAAACTTGCATGAGTATATTTTCTTTTAAAATGTTATAGTCCTCAGAAATATCAGTACATGGTTTGTCTGTTTACCTCTCAATGATCCATCCTTCAGATAACATCATCGGAGGGTTACAAAGGAGTTACGTCCAAGTGGATTGACCCATCCAGTCTACTACCCTTCGGTTTGCTCGTGTCTACTTTCTGTGATATAACCTTTCCTTGTGTCGTGCGACTGAGTAGATTGTTCCACGGGAACCCCTCTAATCCGGTAGATATGCTTGCCGCTGGTAACCTGATACGCGATAATTCTTGTCCCCATATGGAAATTAGGATAGCAGCAACCTCTTCTTGAAATACGCTGATTGGTTGTTGGATCTTAGAAAAATTACCCGGCGAGCAGTTAGCTTTGACCTTTGGCCAAACAAGTTAACATGTCCCTTCAGAAAGCACAGAGAAAAGCTTTCTTAAAAGAAAACTTCTGGTTGGTAACGCCATCACTTGTATGACTAACTACTTAAGACAGCTTTTACCTCGTAGCGTCCATTGCCTAAGGATTCCCTTATAAAGAAATTTATAACATATATTTCTTTATCCTAAAAGGAGATCCGAGAAATAGATCCACCTATTTTAGCAAAAAGAAATATTAAAAGATTTTTTCCTCGGGATACTGATCCTTCCATAGTTAACTAGATTGTATATTTAAAACATTTAAAATAGAAAAATTTAATAAAAAGTGAAAATTCTCTACATGTGGTTATCATAGTCCCTTCGTCATAACCGATAAGGACTTTTGTTTGTTCCTAAATAATAAAAGTAATGTGTTCGAGAATGTGGGTGTTATAGCGCAGACAAACTGGAGTCTATGTTGAGGATTGGAGAGCAAGGCTATCAATGAGTACAAGCTTTTAGCGGAGTCATACGACATGGAGGGTATGAATGCGTCAAAGCGCAACTACACGTTGTCAGCTAGAAAGTTCAAGTTTGGATGAAACCAACTGAGATCCAAGACGCACACAGGTTGGAAGAGAAGTTTTGAGAGTATCGGATGGATATGGTGAGAGCGAATGTAGTATCTCCCAAGTGATCAAATACGTTCTAAAGAATCAGACAAATCCACTAGTAAGTGCTTATGACGCTTTCAAACAACTCCTATCGGGAGAACAAGCGAATCCGACACTAGAGAAAAAGATGAAGAGGACTTCAAGTTCTCAACAGAAGAAGACGGTGAAGGTGGAGATTGAGACCAAAAGCACGAAGAAAATTAGGACCGACGGAGCATGTCCTTCAGGTGTCAGTAAGAGTCTCATTATTATGGACAATCTTGATGTTGTATAAGAAACGTTGGAGGAGATGGATACATCAGAGTTCATGTCAAAGCATTTGTTGAAGAAGAAAGAGGAGGCGATGTAGAAACTTGACTAGGACAAGTATGTAAATATGTTTTTCTTCGATACTAATGTTACTTTTCAGATTCCGGTGGACAAGATACAACCTTCTCCACTTATTTTTGTTTACAATCCAACATCGGAGGAGCACATAAAAATCTTCTCATATCCATGGCTCGGAATCCATGGATGATGTCTAGTTTCTTCTGTAGAAGAAACTCGTTGATGCGGTGAAGTACACGATAGAGAAACAATTGAGAGAGACAATGACCATTGTCCTTGCACTGATCAAAGATCCAAATATTAATTTCTTGGCTATATCATGCCAATCATTCGGATCAGGCTCAAAAGTTGAATCGAGAAACGCAGACAGTGTCAAATATTCTCTTCACTATTTTTCTCCAACAAACTACCTAAAATGTTGAAGTTTGACCTTCTATGGTTCGCTGATATGAGCTTCATTCAAGTTTAACTTTACAATGATGGATAGTCTACCATACAAGTTTCCAAATGATACTAGTAACACATTGGTTAGATCAAGATAACTCCTACCACAATAGATCAAAATTGATCATTTCTAACGCTTCTAACCCAAAACGTCTTAACCTTTCTTCTTGACCTGCATGTTTAATCTAACTTTTGAGTGATCAAACAAGCTCCAAACTAAGCATAGCATACAACTAGAAAGCTTATCTTCTAGAGCTTCCAACAAAATAAGACATGCAGCAAGCAAGCAACCACTGACCTCGAGGCGTGGTGCCGAGGACAACGGTACCTCGCATTTAGAGATTTCTAGTCAGCAACTTCGACATAGTGTAACGTCTTCTCTGATTATGATCTCTATGTCAAATTCCCAACATAGCTTTCTTGTCTCACTTGAAGCACTTCCCGGAAGTTCCACCTCCAATCTCCAAGTCGTTTGTTCAAAGCCAACCAAGAGATGTACGTGAATCACTCTTCTCTTTCAAAACTCGTCATGTTGTAATCTGAACTTCGGCAACGTATTGTTCCCAACTCGAAGTTCCAATTGGACTCAAACTTCACAAGAAATTCTCTCTGATCTCTCACTAAAACTCTATGAAATTTCAGCTTCAGATCCCAAACTAATTGCTCGAAATGGACCAAGCCTTTTGTTTGTGCTAACTTATGAGCTTTACAGAGCCCGATGGCTAAAATCCATGACCAAAACCTTCTCGTAACCAAATGAGTTGAAATTTCATAAATATAGACACACTCCGATCCTAGAAATTTTCACTCAAAGATTCTATCTCATGCTCATGAAACAACTTAATCTTTACGTCCAAACAAAATGGTTTTACTTTTATCTCTCAACTATTAGAACCAACTTCAGTCGATCATTTCAAGATCAAATCAACTCAAAAGTATGATTAGTTTACATCAGTACAGTGTCAAATATCCAATCCTCTTGACAATACTGAAAGATCATCTCTTAAATTCTTGAGGCACTAAGAAACATGAGTAGGGGTGCAGATTCGATCCTCTTGACTTTGAATGACCAGAACTCCAAATAGATCTTCACTTCTAGATTGTAGCCTAGCTCGAGAGCTTCTCAACGAGATCTCACACTCCGTGCATGACCCCAAAAAAGGACTCTGAAACTTAAAAACCATCTTTGGAACTTAGATGAACTTGATTGGTAAAAAATGAATAGATGAAAAAGAAGTTTGGAGATCACTTTATCTCCTTCTTGGCACTATAGATCGAACTATAACTCTTAAAACACTCTCACACCTTCAAAGCTTGAATCGAAATACTTCAGACCTCAAACTTAACACAAGATAGTCACACTCGCCGAGTGATAGAAATAATAATAACACGAAAGTATACGAGATTCAATATAAAGTCAAGATAATGAACTTGATCTACGACGAAAAGTACAACAAAAGAAAATGAAGAAGTCATCATTTGATTATAGTACTCCTCATCAAAGTTCCTTGGGATCCACACACGATGATTGATCTTCCGTGGATAGTGACATCAGATATCAATCCAGACGTTCAAAAGAATATTTTTGTTGAGAGTTAAGTTTGATTTGAGATTATATAGAGTATTTGGCTGTAGAGAAATACGGCAAGACCTTGGACCAACTCGATGAAATACTAATGCCCTTTAATACTCAATCTGTTAAGCTTTCTCTTGGTTTTTACTGACCCAACGTGACCTCAAGTGTAAAACAAGTGCACCACACAACACAATTGGGCGTTCAATCTTATTCTAAGTACAAGAAAGATTCGTACATGATAAACATACACTTTAGATCACAAAAGCACCTTCAAACAGTCCCTTAGGTCTGCTTGTGCACTAGCAATGTCTTATACAAGTCAACTATACAAGCTTTCTAATGATACGTGTAACACATTGATTGGACCAAGATAACTCTTACAATAATAAATCTGAAGGACTATTTTAGAGATAGCTTCTGAAAATTTTTTATAACACATCATAACGATGTGTTATGATGTGTTTTTATTTTTCAGTTATAGAGATATGTATGTAGAAGTTTTAGAGTAAACTGAAACTTAACTTATTCTATAAATATTAAATATTGTAAAAAACACAAGCTGCATCTGGATACGAACAGAAAGTGACATCATGTGCTTTTGAAAGACCAGAGCAGGGCATTAATTTATAGTGGTATTAATTTATTATCCAACCTTTCTCAAAGGAAAGGTTAGGGAATAAAGTAAGCATGCCAACCTCTCCATTCGGTTGAGAAAATTGACTCCAACTAAAAGGGTCTGGGCAAGTTAGCATTGAGTCTGACTGCATATGATTAATTTATATATATATATTTGTTTATATGATATTATTCACTTTTGATCTCAACTTAAAGCTTATCCTCTTTCTGCTTATCCTTGATCTTTTGACCTTACCCATTTCTCATTCTCCTATGTAGGTGGGAGAGGATCTTGACGATAAACTTGTCACCCTGGTTACCACCACCATAATAGAGGAACAACATTATATAACATAACCATAGAATGTCAATTATCTCATGGTAGTAAGTTAGTACTCTAACTTATTATATCAATATCCACACATATTTACTTGTCCCGGTCAAAAGACCACGATTTACTTGCACAATCATACAATCCAACAGGATGCAAAGTGGTGATCAATATGTCCAGATGTTTTTGCACGGTAATATTCGTTACTCTCAGCATTCTCCTTATCACTAGTAAACATGATGTTCTCCATCTTCCATCTAGGTGAGTTTTGCAGTATGCTGCAAGTTGAAAGTTATCGGTTTCTCATAAACTCTCAAGTACTGGATGTCTTTTTTCTTTTCGACTAGACGATAGTTTCTTTTTGGAACTAAAAAATAAGAGATATGAATCACAAGATGAATCCGTGTTGTAATTATACTTACAAGAAATGTAACTTAGTAATACTAACTTTCTTCACATCACAGAAGTTTACAGTTGTAAACCAACACAGAAGGCACAAGATGTCGTTACTCTTACCACTATATGTAATATTTATATAAAATTCCATACTATATAGTAAAGTTATATTTCTGAATTAATCTAGTCCAACGATTCAAACTCTAAAAGATACATTTTAATCTGAACTCTTATAGTTATTAGTTTGATAATAAAATCTTATACCATCTTACACCACCATATATACATGACGTTATATTCTTCATTCTATATTAAAATTATAAATATAATTAACCTATGGCACGAGATGGTGGCAACAAAATGACAGGAGGATTCCTTCTGGGAAGAAGGTGATGGACATGGTGATGTGCATGTAAAGGCTTCCACAAGGATTCTCGTTTAAACATTACTGTGGTGTGAAGACCGTGTCTCTGATCGGTCTGATTTGCACACTCTGCAGGCCTTGACGTAGTTCCCTTCACAGTTTTCTACACTCTTAGACACTAATGGCCTCCATCTCTCCAAAGTTGAAATTTAAGGCTTGCCTTCATTGTGTATCAGAATAGGTCAAGCTTGTGAGAAATTTGCATTGTGACAAAATTTTATAAAATAAAATACAAAGTAATTTGTAATGGACAATCTCTGTATATCTTAATGATAACATGTTGTGAAAATTAATATATTAATATTCATAATAAGGTGATTAGTTTCAATTCATAGTATAAATAAAATTTCTAAATTTTATTTCAAATTCATAATTAAGTGAAATGTAATGTATGAAAAAATTGAAAATGTCACATAGAGATTTTTCATGTGAAATAATTTCACCCTCAGCAGCTAGTCTTGAGATGTGGTAGACAAAGCGTCATCGATCGGCTGTTTTAATCAAATAAAGTGATGATATATAGCCAATCCAACTAAAGATAAGACACGTCTGCAGAATATCTAACGGAACATTTTCTTCACTGATTATTCCTGACTATCCCTACTTTCTCACCAGCTTGTAGAAGAGATAGAGATAACTAAGATATATAAGTTGCCAAAAATCACCTCCCTCCGTGCTCTAGATACTAACAGCTTTGGTCAACAGATTTCTACGTCCCTAAATAACTAAACTCATACATTTGCCAATACATTTTTCATTTTGTAAGATACAAATTTCCTGTTCGAAGCAAAGCTCAGGAAAACTACAGATATGTGATTACCGGCAAGAACATAGTAAGCAAATAAGCATCCACAATGAACTTCTGTACTTTTGCTCTCTTTATGATATCGGAAATGATGTAAGTGTTATATAAATACTCTAAGTTAAGTAGATATTAAAATTAAAATAATATTTAAGTGTTAACTGTTACTTGCTCCAAGAACGTTGGAAGCTTTTTTAGAAAACCCATAAGTACAGTGTGTGGCTTTGCGCTTCACATGGTACAAATGCGGGAGGGTGCTGCACTAAAAAAGTTAAGTAATAAATATATTAATTTATTACCTAACCCTTCCCGTCGGAAGGGTTAGGTAATAAATCAATATATTATCAACTTGGTTGTATCCCTCTTCCATCTTCCGATGGAAGAAGTGAATAAGCAACCAAGTTGAAAAACTAGTTATGTGTCAAAAATCCTTTTGTGTGAGAGGAATTCGAAGAAACCTGCTATACCATAGCAGAGATGTTAAACTCTGTTCTCACCTCCGGTTATAATATCCTCCCTAAACTAGTGACATCTCGTGGTATGGACAGCATTGATTTGAGTTTTTGGGAAAACTTCACATTTTCTTCCTCTCTCTTACACCCTCCGTAGCCATGACAACAAAGCATTCAAAATAACTTGTTTACATGAAAATAATGAGCTTACTTGGATTGTACTCGGTACGGAGATAGACCTAAAAATAAAGTGGTTTCATAAATAAAGAGGTTACTCGGACTATAGAAAGATCTCTCCGTGATCACATACACCGACTTGAAGCCTCGCATGATACTTAGTAAGTCACCTAACATGTGAAACTCAGAAAATGTTGTATTATTTAATGGATTAAATATAATCGAAAAACAAACTTTTCGAAATACTACAACCAATTAATCTGTACAAGGTTTCTAGTTCTATCATGATTCATAGAATATGAATGTGTCCATTCGTCAGGAAAGCTCTTGAAAATGCGAACGTCATGACTCACTCCCAAATTGAATCTTCTCGAGTTTCAAGGTTTCCGTAGTTCAACTGTACTGTACCACCAGGACCAAATCAGAATCGGTACCGAGTACTAACTACGTAACTTATCGCTTCCGTCAGTCCTTGGACCAAGGTCATCACCTTCGTGCCTGCGAAGGCTGCATTTTCCTCTCCTGCTTTCTCGTTTGTTTCTATCCCTCCATTTTTGTTTCTTAGTGTCGCAGTTGAAACATTTTCAAGTCTGGATTTACCAATGGTCATACTCTTCAATACTCACGTGGGGCACTGCCGGTGGATGTGGTAAGGATGCGACTAAAGATGTCATTGTCAAGAAGCCATGCATTAGTTAGGCCTCAGATGTTCCACAGCCCGTAGAGAAATAACGATGGACGGATGGATCTGTCGTACGTAAATACCCATTCCAACTGTTGGATGGATGGATGTGTGCTACTGTTGGATGGATGTGGGTGACGTGGATGGATCTGTGGTACAGAATGAAGCCAACGTGATTCATGCCTATGATGCTTGCAACTGCATGCGGATGATTAACTACGCAGTAAGGTTAATATACTGAAGCAGATATTCTCACCTCTTACGTAGTTGCATGCACGTAAGTTTAGCTTGATCACACTTTTCTTAACCATGTATTGCTTAGTCACACCCTTGATTGATTACAGTAAAATCAGCAATTTGTTCTTGTTATTTTATGATTGTGACTAAATGTCTTTGCTATCAAAATATGTAATAACTAAATACACTTCAAGCGATACTCAAAAAAGGTGAGATGTACTGTACTAAATATCACTAACATGACAAGGTGACTAGTTTCACAGTCTATAGCCAGTGATAAATATAATAAACTCAACTAACCTACTAGTGTGATATAGCAGATTTCTGTATATATTACTTTTAGTTGCTGAAAATACATGCATAACGTCTTCCACCCCAGGGTTCAGGTCTTGCACTCTACATATATAGAAATAAATCGATACGCAGATATATCTGTACAGACGATAAGTTTGCAACGTAGTATTTTCCTTGTGTGACTTTGTTGTTGGTCTTGTGTCAGACCTCCTAACGTCGTAGTAATATAAGCTTAGGATAATGGCCATGGAGAGTCAACCACGTAGTCTGACGAGCTCATTGCATATAGAAGAGAATTCGATACTCAGTACGATCATTTGTGTAACTTATAAGTGCTGTACAACATACTTATTCTCTTTTCTTAATCTTTTATATTATTTGGTAGACTTAACGTTGACAGATGCTATCTCTTTTCTTAATCTTTTATATTATTTGGCAGACTTAACGTTGACAGATGCTATGTATGTATCAGTGACACATCAAAATCCGGCTGAACTTGACCACGAATGTCTCACGTGCTGAATCCTGAACTATAATATACTGGAAGTTAGTAAATCTATAATGCCAAGAATATATACATCCGAAGTGAAGCATGCCTAGAAATAATCATTTATAGGCGAATGACATGTTGAAATACCGAACATAGTAACAAGTCATTCACTTTGGCTTTACGATGCTTCTAGACATAATATATTATCATCACTAGAATTAGTGCGACTTAGATACTAGAAAGTTTTTAGAACCATTCGTAACAAACAAACTAATGACAGCTAGCACGTCTCGAGTGCATAGATCAATCGGTCTATCATGTTGGAATTCTAAGTCTTCGGTGCATTGCCCCTCATGATCAGATGAAATCCTTGAAGTTCTCGTATTCCACTCGAACCTTTGAGTGCTGCACATCATCCAAAGCGGACATACATGTGTCGTAAGAATGTAGTACGAGACCGTTTATAACAGAAGATCACATTTTGATCACATGCCTTGGAAATGACTGCAAAACAGATTCTTATTGTACGATATTCAAGAGCAGTACTAGTAGAGGTATTCTCGAGGAAGTTATCGTTTTGAAGTGGATTTGCAAACGTCAGTCGAAAGGATTTCATCGCGTCCTCATGCGCATGCGTGCGAGTCACTGAGATGACGATTCATAAGCTCAGATTTCATGAAGAAGGGAAGGAAGGAATTACAACACGAATTAGTGAGTGCTCAGCACTAATTCGTACTGAGCACTCACTAAGCACTAATTTATAAGTGAAGATTCCAACCCAGGGAAATTAATAAGTATAAATACCTAACAGTCACAGTGATATGAAATTTCTGTGGAATTGAAGGATCTGAAGTATCGATTGCGAAACTCAATGAAAGCTTAAGAAAAATTGATTAGTAACAGTAATCGCAGGAAAATTAGATCTGATCTTCCGTTAGTCTGATGTGGTCTGGGACTCACTATGACGAGGAAATGCAGAGTTGGAATGATGAGTTAACGTTCTAAGCAGATTTCTCTTGAAATTCAAAGAGGTAGTCTGCATAGACCTCACTTAGTCTAAAGCATCAGAGAAGACTTCGACTGTCGTTCTCAGAAAGGAAACATTGTTGGGAATAGCCGGTTTTTGGGCTGCAATGCATGGCCAGGGCACTGTCAGACAAAAAGAAGAATCCGATAAATCATTTGAAGAGGTGGGGACTTCCAATAGAAGAGGAATCAAGTCGAGCTTCTGCCTTCACGACACTTCATTTCACTTTTCCGCAGATTCTAAAGAGAGAAGTCACTGTGAAGTGAAGTGGAGTAAACTTAACTGACATGCAGAGAAGATTACGTACGAGCATGGAACTGCAGGTGCATGCTTTGAGGTTTTTGACAATATTGTCAGTTTGAAGAGCAAGAAAGTTCTTGGTCGTGAAGCCAGGTGCCAGTAACATACAGTACCGTAAACACTAAACCTGGCTCTGCATTTAAGGAGAAAAAGTCACGGCAAGTTCCAAACTCAAATTAGGCAACCAAATTCGAAGGAAATTTGTGATTCCGTTGTACATGTAGAGTTACTGATCGGCAACAGAGTTAATTTAGAAGTTTCCTGACGTCGAATTTGTTTTCTGATCTTGATCATTAGCTTCTTTAACTCTTAGGTCTCCATGAAGCTGCAAATAAATCATAACATATACAGGTCTAGGACTAGTATGAAGGCTTGTACTGGATCAGGTCGATCCGATCAGCCTGCAGTAGAATGGCATGGCATGCGGATGACCTTATTGTAATTTCCTTAGTAATTTTGTTATCATGACAATACGTTTCATGTGCTCGTCTAACAGACTTGACTACCGGTATAGTATTTCATCTTCAAGATGGTCGATTCACTCACTTCACATATATATTGCCCGTGGTGGAAAATGCAAGGCTGGGAGTGCATCTGTTTTAAATCACCACTAGCTACCGATCATGAGATTACCATCATCTCATGATCATGATAACGTACTGACAGACAGACACATTCACACGGTGGAAAAGATAGGAATTACGATCTATCATGATTAGAGCAGTAAGGGAACTCAAAGGATCAAGATCAAGGCGTTTCAGGACTACATGAAGTGGAAGTAATATGTGTTACGGTTTTACCTGTGAGCTTAAGGATATCCTCCTGCTTCTATCTTGAGTCACCAGAAGCTTTTCTAAACTGGAGCTCCTGGCCATGGAAGCAACTGCCTGTCTGTCTACATCATACGACATTATCATTGACATAGACCTTGTACGTACGCTCAACGTACGAGCATAAGGTCCCACGAACACCTTGATCCCTTAGACTGCAGATTCTGAAGTATACATCGTTCCAAAGTATACTAATATGAGTGATAAAGCAGAGTGTGTCAGAGGACCTGTCTGATCTATGAAGAGAGAACGCGAACCACCTGTAGTAACGTCCACTCAGACTTAAGTTTCATGTCACCATCCGCCTAGTGCCATATATATATCCAGCACGAGGAAACGATACACACTGTATAAACGCGGTTGAGTTGCTATTCGTCGAAGAAACGAAGATACTTTCTTGGACCTTTTTAGAACTTACAAGTTGCGAGGACTCAGTGTGTGTCACTACAGGTAGTGCCCGAGGTGTTAACAGTGAACACCCCAGTGTTATGAATCTGAACGACTTAGTTCTCTCCAACGACCAGATGCTGGAGAAAACGTCACCACATGGAACAACGATCTAGATGTCCACAACAAATCCACAATATTTCTTCAGAACTTACATAATGATTTCAAGTCAAACAGCACAATATGGAACCACAGGCGCTTGCAACCACATGGAAGAACAACCCAGAACATGAGGTCACAAGGCTACTACACTAACACCTGACTTACACTTCGACTGCTATGTACAGAGAAACGCTTAGTTGTTATCCACTAACACACAACGCTCATTCTCCCATGAGGCGAAAGTCATTTGGTAGATCATCAAGCTCATGACTCTATTTGTCCACCAACTGTTCAAAAAGTTCCTGGAAACTATGTAACAGACAAGTAGATGGATGGCTCGATCATTTTTTTCTAGCATATATAGCTATAAGGATTAGGTGTTTTCAGAATCTTTTCATATCATGGACGAAGTACATGTTACATAAAGAGAGCATGAACCTAGACTTCAGGGGGATCAAAAGAAATAACGAGTTCAGAAATGAGTCATCTTCGTTGATATCGAAGTTGTGACCAAGGCCAATTTTTAAATCCTTCAACTACATCCGATTGATCAAATTTCTGATCCGTCATGGTATGAAACCTCAGTATGAGTGCCCAGAGGCATGTACTGGATCATAATCGCGAAGATTTCCAAGTCCATGCATGACCTAAATCTTTACTTTTAGATCATGTAAACACCCACTCCGGTGACTAACCAACCAGATAAAATGACCATTGTTATGCCCGTGCTCCTGTTCTTGCTGATGCACGTATCATGCTACTTGATGTAAATGAGATCGTCCTGGCATTACAATCATATCCTCTGTAAGTGTCCATACAGGTGCACTCCATTCACTACACTGGAAACCATTTTCTCTTTGCACTCATTGATGTGGTCGTAGTGATTCACAGGATCTCCTCTAAATCCGAGACGACACTTGCATCCAGTGAGATCAGTATCTAACCATGGAGAATTGGAGATCATTTCGATCACCCTGCTAGCAACCTCCAATATGAATCTTACAGTATTCAGGGACAGTAGGCTCTCATTGCTGTATCGGTCATCCGAAAACTAAACGCCCTGGACAACTGAACACTAGGCATACTGAATGTCTAAAATATCCATGGATGATTCTTCTGTGATTTCTTCGAGACCTGCACCAATGACTTTCAGCTCATCTTTTATCCAGCTCACTCAGATATTGCTTATGCAGTTGACAATATACTGAAATCTCCCCGGCTGCCTTTGTCCTAACCTGTACATCTTGCTTGGGCTTCATCTGCCTCTGGGTCATCCATTCACTTTTGATCGGTTCATAAATAATATTTGATGACCCAAGGTGCTCAATCGTTTGTAGATTGATTCTCCACTATATGGAAAGTTTTTCTACTTCAAGTATCTCCATCCCATCTGTAAACTCTTAGATATTTCTCTAGAGGAGAGTTTGATCCTATGTGGAACATCTGTTGAACTTAAAATATGATTCTTTCGGATTTTTGCTTCTCGAGGACAAACCCTGACCTTATCCATCCATTCCGGACGATGGTTGTTTTCCATCTGCTGCTTCTGCTTCTGCTTGGGACTAACAACTGCACGCTTGTCACCCGTGCTCAATATATCTCTTTTCATCTGTGCTCATCGATTTGTCTCTTATCTGTAAGCTCTTTTCTAACTTGCTCCTCTTCTGCGTCTGTATTGTTGCAATACTTGACTCTTTCTCTTTCACTTGGTGGATCATGTTGTGGCACTGAATGTCTATGCTGCAGTTATCTGTTTTGCTGTTCTCTTTCGACGGTGGACACATTTCCTCGACCTGTCGCTTGATTCGTCCCTTCTGTTGTCGATAACTTGCACTGGTCTCAATCCGTTTCATTGTCCTGATCTTTATTCAATACTCCCTTCTGTTTGCGTCTCAAATCTTGTTTCTGTCCTCTGACTTGCACCTTGTTTTGTACTTCTCCTTCAATGAAATGCTCATAAAGTACACAAAAGTAAACTAATGTCCAAAAGATTATCCCATCCATGATGTTTTCAGCTTCAGCTTTGTCTCCAATCGCAACATGCTTTTTCATCTCCGTGTGTATCATTTTCTCTCCGTCTGCAAATGGCGGATCTCTCTAATCTGCTTCTCACAGTCTTCCAACTCCCTTACTCTCTCTGACTGTCATAAAACAGAACCGCTGTAACCAAATACTGTACGTCAAGTTCTCCCTCCCGCGTCTGAAATTCTCCAAATACTGTACGTCAAGTTCTCCCTCCGGCATCTGAAATCTCCAAATCTTTGCAGTCTTCTCTAAACCGTAAAAAAATCAGAACTAAGTAGGACACAATACTCTCTCACAGTCCCGTAATATCTCCCTCAAGTTCTTGAGTCTCAACTGCTCGAACTAATCCTTTAACTTCACTCGGATGTTCACCTCTCTCACCATTCAACACTCGCTATCAACGCTTCTTTCTCTAGATCTTCAAAAATACTAAAGCGGAAAGGAACGTAAAGCTCTCTATCGAGGAACGTAAAGCTCTCTAATCGATAGAGCAATTTATAGTGTTCTTTTTATCTTCCGGTCAACGGACTCCTGCATAACAGGTAACCAGTTATGTATTTCCAAAACTTCACCTGACCATTACTGGAAGGCTAAAGCATCCGCGGATGATTCAAGTTTCATGTACCTTGAAATGAAACGGCCAGAGAGCTCGAAACGGACTGGAGCGGCAGCGTAGCCGCTAGACGAGGTTACCTTATGGACATATCGTTGGGTCCGCAAAGCTTCTCATTCTCCAGTCTATCTTGCTGGGTGTAGTTCTAATGGACGTGCTTTCTGCTTGCTAAACCGGAACACGAATGCTACTGAAAGGAACCTTGCTCTGGTACTTCAGCGGGATATACTTTGAAAGACATCTTGCTCTGGTGCTTCAGCAGGATATACTTTGAGACGGAAGCATCATTCACCCACACTTCCTATCGTTGCACTTCAGCACTTGCTTAGGAAAAAGTATGTTTGTTGGCTTCCTACGCAGCTAGAGTTCATTTAGGTCTCTGGGCTCCCGTGTAAAGATTGTTGTGATGTGCTCTCTTGCTTTCTGGGGATCGGATGAGCTAATGAACTCCAGCTGTGTTAGAAGTTGACATATATGCGTGAAGTGGTCTGGTGAGTACTTACAGATTTTGAAGTGACAGACATTGCGACATGATTCTTCGTCCTTTCTTCCTCTAGAATCCACGTCCTTTCTTCGTTTACTGGTACGGGGTGAGCTGTTTGGAGAGTCTACAAACTGTCTAAAGATGAGTAGTCGGCACCAAAAAACGATATCGTCGTGGATTGCTTTTGTAATAAGAACTTTGTTTCCACAACCTGTTTCAGTGACTTTTATGACTGATGAAAAAGATGACGTTCTCTAATAGCAGTGAATATGTTTGAAGTCTAGTTCTAGATATCTGCTACATCCGAAAGAGCAGATTCCAAATTGCCGCTGTGGCATATGGCACCACCGAATGATTGGCTGATATGCTGCCACCCCCGACTCTCTTCTGCTATTCATGTGCTCTTGCTGCTTTACTATACGCATAGATTTGTATGCAATGCATATACACTCTCTTGTGTTCTAGATTACACTTGTAAATCAGGGAGTTCTCCGGCAATGTGTCTCTTGATCCGTCCCTTGGTTGTAAAAAGTCACTAACTTGATTTTTAAAGTCAACGCATATTCACACATCCATTGCTATTGCGTTGAGCTCTCTGGGAATAGGGGTTATATTTGCGCCCCCGTAGTCTGATTCCTTCTGCTATTAAGGTCTCTGCGGACCCAGAGATCTTAAATATGGAATGATATGTCCATAAAGTAACCTCTTCTAGCGGCTCCACTGCCGCTTCAACCTGCTCGTTGATATATGTGTGTTCGTGATGAAGATGTGGTCTGGTGAGTACTTAAAGATTTTGAAGTGACAGACATTGCGACATGATTCTCCCTCTTTTCTTCCTCTAGAACCCACGTCCTTTCTTTGTTTACTCGTCCTTGTGGCGGTATGGTGGAGCTATTTGGAGAGTCCACAAACTGCCTAAAGTTGAGTAGTCGGCACCAGAAAACAATATCGTCGTGGATTGCTTTGTAGTAAGAACTTTGTTCCCATAACCTAGAAGGAGTTCTGAAGGAGATCCGGAAGATGTTGTCATCTAATAGTTTCTGTGACTTTTATGACTGATGAAACAGATGACGTTCCCTGGAAGTTTATGAGGTCGGAAGGAAGACGTCAATCAAGAAAAGTCTTGAGATTGTATCGATGGAATGAATAAAGTCGGTATCGTGTACGCTCGATTGCGAGATTTTCAATCATGTGATTTCCAAACATGGTTCCAGGAAGTATTCCTCGAATAATATCAATGCTCCCATTGTCACATATAGCTGCACTGGCTTGTAGTCTCGACAGTGCGTGTAGTTCGTGGTACCTTCCTCTTTTTCACTATTCGATTATTCTCGCTTGTAGTCTCAGCAGTGCACGCAGTTCTTAGTATCTTCCGCTTTTTCACTATTCGATTGTTCCAGAATCTGCCTGTGTGTCAATTATTGCTGTCCTGGTACTGTAGTAGCTTTATGACGACTCTAATAGCAGTGAATATGTTTGAAGTCTAGGCCTGGATATCTGTTACATCCCAAAGAGCAGATTCCAGATTGTCACTGTGGCATATGACACCACCGAATGGTTGGCTGGTGTGCTGCCACCCCCGGCTCTCTTCTGCTATTCATGTGCTCCTGCTGCTTTACTATACACATAGATTTGTATGCACTGCATATACACTCTCTTGTGTTCTAGATTACACTTGTATATCAGGGAGTACCATCTCTGACAATGTGTCTGTTGATCCGTCCCTTGGTTATAAGAATTCACTAACTTGACTTTTAATGTCAGCGCACATTCACACACTCCATTGCTGCTTATAGCGTACTTCGTTGAGCTCTCTGAGATTTGAGGGTTATACTAAATGCGTTCCCTTAGTCTGATTCGTTCTGCTATTAAGATCTTTGAGGATCCAGAGATCTTAAATACGGAATGTCCATAAAGTAGCCTCATCTAGCGGCTCCACTGCCGCTTCAACCCGCTCGCTGGCTGTTTGGACAGGAATTTAATCGTTTCAAAATCTGTAAAATTTGAGTCATCCACGCATGCTGATTACGTTCAGGTGCATGCATGAGCACCATTATTCAGACTAGGCGTGCACAGGTCGAAGTTTAAATACAAATGTCCGTATGAGATGTGAGTTTGTGGTATGCATCCTAACTCACTCCATTCACGCTTTCATTGTCATCCTACAGTAGCTACACCGAGAATTGGAATAGGAAATGAGACATTACTCCGCCCAAGAGACGAGTTGATAGAAGTTCCTTACAGTATCATGTATGTTCGACTTTCGTTCACTATATGAAGATTTCTTCCGAAAGACCGTACACGGATCGAAATACCATAGACTATATTTTATCCTCTCTTTTTTCATTTTTTTATTTTTCGAAATACCAGAACAATATAAAGTTGTTAGGAGGCACCTTCATCGAAATCTGAGTGTTGCAGCGGAAATGTGGTGGGCCCATAACCCACAGGTCAGAGGATCGAACCTTGCTATGACAACTCTGAGATCGGGCTTCCACTCAGCTTAAGCATTTCTGTGTTTCGGCTGCACCAACCGGCTGTCTGGAGTTTCACCCTTGCAGTGCGAGGGGGAATTTCCTTTGTAAAGTTCCGGCTGGGTACAATTGAACCCGCTTTGGCCAGAAAACCTCCGCTTGATATTCCAAGTAACTTAACTTCGGTTAGCCCAGTGAACAGATAACTTTCCTCCTCCTAGCTCATTCTGTGTGATTTCGTTTATTGCCCTCTTCGAGGTATTAAGGCGTTTCAAATTTATAAGCTTTGGTATTTATTCTTCGGTAGTATTTATAAGGTGTCCATAGGAAAATGTAGCGGTTTTCCTTTTATTGGTCTTCTCTTCGTTTGTGCAGTAAGGAAGTTTAGGGTATGACTACAAGTGCTCCGTGTAACCCGGAATAACTTATTTTGCGAGTTTACCTCTAAAGAACTGAGAAATTTAACCGTTATATAAAAAATAATTAGATGATTATATTTTTATTTCAGTTTGGAAATTCCACTAGCTTTACAAGGTATGGTTCATTCCAAACTACTTACTATTGATAGAGAAATGTTAGCATGAAATTTTGGGGGGTTTGAAACAAAGAAGAATCTTCTCTTCAGGACTCAAGAAAGAAACTGCGAGGAGAAAAGAAATATTCTCTCTCTCTTATACTCATACTCGAGATTAAAAATTTAAAGATTTTAATTAATCTTTTAATTAAATCTGGAAGCGGTCCACAGTTTTATACAAAGCTATCCTTCCATAAACTCTAGAATTTTTTCCCCTTCACGTTGCAGTTATATGTTTTAGCTTTGACATGCTCTATTATTGTGTGTCAAAGCTAGATGGCAAAAAGAGGTTATGACTGCAGCAGTGGTCGAGAAAGTATGTGGGAAATCGCTAAAGTTCCAGTGGGAGGAAATGAAAATAAAAAAATATATAAGTTAATGAGAAAAATTCCAAAATTACATTAAATAATAAACTTTTTCTCAGGGAAATTCCGACGGATTTGGTTGTTCACTAGTAATTCCCAAAAAGTACCGGAAATTTAGCAAAGAAAAGCCCGAGCATTCCTGCAGGCACCTCCTCAGCTGGTCACAACAACTTGCAACAGCTATTTTCCTTCGGATTATAATATTATTTGGTTGTATTAAAATTACTATATTTTTTCTTCTTTACAGTACAGAAATCATCCGTCGATCTTATACAAATTTGATTATAAAATCTATTTTCTAACAGTCGTGGCAGGCCTGATGACGTTTGATTTGCCAAACTTTGACACCCTTCAACAGATATTACCGCTTTTGCTTCAAGATACTCTTTTCTTTTGTTACCACTCTACACCGTTAGTCACGCATTTAGAGTTAGTCACTCTTCTTTCATGTGATTTAGAAAATTTTCATCACATGAGAATAGTGTTGAAATATTAACTTTTTATAATATTAATTAGTACCTGCATCAAGATGATATTAATAATAACATTTAGATGTATAACGAGATTCCAAAAATCTACGGGGATCTTCTTACAGATGTTAACAATGTAAATTTCCTCCTTTCTGATCTTATAAAGTAAGAGAATTTGGTTTTTTCTGACAAAAGATACGTGACGGGTATAAACATATATTCTTATAACCGCCGTCCTATTCTTCTATGTTAGAGTTTTAATGCAAAGTCCACAAGTAATTTGAGGAAGAAAATCTAAAATTTCTCCTTCATTGCACACTCGAGGGTTTAGTTCAAACTTATTTCTCTATATCATATACGAGTCAAGCCATAAATCATTTATTTTATTTTTCAATTAAGTATATAAAATTCTATTTTTAAAGTTAAAATACCATTTTTGAACTTTTTATAAGAATTTAAAAACCGATATAAAATATTTTATCTTTAAAGAATAAATTTTTCTAATTTTATTTTCAGAATAAAAATATCTTATTTTACTTACAGTTATGTTTAACAAAATTATCTAGTGAACTCCTGAAATTCAACACAAACACAATTAATGGAAACTTGAATAAATAATGAACCAGAGAGGAGAGAAATGTGCAATATGACTTCACGAGGTATTAATACAAATTAAACACTTATAATCATTACGTTTTTATATAGCGTCACCCTTGTCGGGGATCTAATGTTTCCTTTGAAAATTCTCTCATTATAATAATATCACGTTTGTTATAATGAAATAAGTTATTTGTAAATACTGGATTACAAATTTATAATCCGGTCGACATGTACATAATAAATCAGATTGATTTGCATAACCATAGCTTCGTAGGTATTATGTAAACTTGTGAAGTGTGGATTCCTTAAGTTATAAGTTGGTTGACTTTATATAACTATACCTACCGTTGGTTTAGAGGAAAATCCCAAATGTACAACACAAGAAGGAAACTGATTATGATTTTTTGGAGTAACTCTTAGATATTTGTCTAAACAACCGTTTAAACATCTGGTGCGTGTATATATAAAAAACGCTATGAGACAAATAGTATTTGATGATTCCAGCCTATAGGATCTGCAAGAAGAAGGAAACTTCTAGTAAAACTAAACCTAAAAACTCTATATTCAAAAACAAAAAGTTCCCTTCCGTTTGGGATTGTAATCACATAATTGTCCTATCCATATGTAAATAATCGTGAGTGTTAAATGCTGAATACAGATCTCTGGCATTCGGGAAATTTCGCATCTAGTTTGTTTCGTTTTTCTCCAGTGTGCAAGTGCGTCGGCCTACTACGGAACAGGAGCCCAGATACCCGCAGTCAAGGTTAAACAACGTGCGAATAGTATTTGAATTAGTATATCTTATTTGAGAATTTATCCAAAAACAATATTTAGTATATATTTCAGAATATAGTAATCCTTTAATTTTTTACTAAAGAAGTACTTATCCTTTATTTGAATATAGTAGTCCTTTATTACTAGTCCTTTATCTTTTTACTAAACATTTCACTTCATTATCTTTTATGTGATATATAGAAGTAGAATATAATTGGTGTAAACTCCTTGAAAGTATCACTGAAATAATTCTGTATGATTAGTTGTTCCTCTTACTTTATTATGATTAGTTGTTCCTCTTACTTTATTATGATGAACTTTACCATTCAATTTGGCATCTAACTCAAAGAACTATATTTCATACATCATAAGTTAATGATTGAAATTGATTAAGATTAAATAACCTTATCTCATGCAATCTCAGGCACTATACATTGCATGCATAAGTGTAATTTTAAAGCTTACTTTAAACCGCTAATATACTGAGCAAGAAAGTTCAAAACTTTAGACTCTAGTATACAAAATAATAAACGCTGCACTACTTCACATATAATTGTACGTATGTTTTCCAAAGTAATGTATCGAAATTATAATTACTTACTATAACTAAGAAAACTACGTCTTTTCAGTTATAAATCACATTTTCTGATTTCAAAATAATTTTATACTAGTTATAAAGAGTTGATAATACGAATTCAGTAGTATGAATCGAATATATTATTATACCATCAGTTATTTGGTAATAGTAAGGCAGACATATGCACCCTTGATCATTACGTGGTTGTGTTCCGAACCGTGGGTTGCGTCTGAACGGGGTTGATGTGGTTACTACTGTAGCTCGCACTATTGAGTAGAATGGCGTATGCTACAAGAAAACGACCCCGCCCTCCGATCTGAACGTCCCCTTATACTGCAGCCGGTGAGCATTTGCCAGATTCAAGGAAGGATGATGAAAGATACAGTAGCTTTCAAGATGCACCAGTTCATCATTCGCAAGAAGGTGGATGCACTTCAAGTCCATTATCACTTCTTACTGAGTTCCGATTAGCGCCCGCTTGCTCCCGACGCATACGTCCATCTGTATGCATGTCTGGCTGTAAGCACCGATCGTGCGAATGGGAAGGGCCATACTAATGACTTCTTCCATAGGATTTCTTAAAGAGAATCGCAAGTGAATCTTTGTTGGACTCTAATCGGCTCTGTCATCTCGTTGGACTTCGAAGTTTGCTGGTACAGAATTTAGAATTTGAGTTGTTATTGTTGCCAACTTGTCGGATAAAGAACAGGAGTGCGAAGTTTAGGGAGTTATCTGATCTGCGTTGTTTGTACACTGACTTGTCGTATGGTGAAGCTTGACAAAAGGCGTAAATGTGACCGTGGGAGTCATGTATTTTGACGTTTCTTGACATGCAAATGTAGATCGGATGATTGCTTACGGTCTTCTCTGACGCAAAGCCGTGATCTGCTTCGCGTCAGATGATCGTGACAGCGGAGACTGATTTATTCTCCACATTCGGTAATATTACTCCACTGAAGTCGTTTCCTGCTCAATTGCGCCTTTACCGGTTGATAAACGCAGGAACCATGAGCCCCATAGGGCACCTTAGTCTGTTTGTGTGAGGAAATACCACCCCAATTCCATCTCTCATCCTTGTAATTGCAGAGAATCGGACGCGATGCGGTATCACATAATCGAACGTCATATGCTTCACCTCAAGATTTCGCACAGAGCAAAGTTTGAACACTTTGAAACTTTGAAACAAGGCCCGTACACCTGCTCTGATACTGTGATTTGGTCCAGTTAGTGCTTACTGTAGATGTTTTCTGTTCCGTGGTGTACAATACCTCTAATCGTTCTTGCATGGAGGATTCTGAGAACGCTTCTCAGTTAACTCTCTAGTTGACGCATGGATGGACGGAAGAATTACTGGAGATGCATTTCGCCACGCAATCACGATGCAAGGGATCGTGGACTATACTGTAAAGAAAGCCAGGCTCCATGGACAGTCGTGGCTCAGTTTGCTAGTGAATACATACATGCAAAGCCGTTTCTTGTTTCCATCTGTTGGAATTTTACCTCTGTTGCAAATCTTGCATGCAGTAGGTGCATCGCAAGGAAAAAAGAAAGAGTATGTCGGCAGCCGAAGAGTCAGAATGGGCTCGAAGCGTAAAGTTGAAGGACCCCAGTAAACCAAGCCTTAAATTAGCGACTGAAACCGAATCATACTGTTACATTACTCGGGCTATGTCTTTGGTCGCTTGGTTCATCTTTTCTCTGTTTTTTCATGGGATTGCTGCATCTCATTATTGTCGGATTCTTCAGTAAAGATCTTTGCAGTTTCCCGTGAATCTAGCGGCGCTATAATTATAAAGTAAGTGCACAGAGATATTGTGTACGCCTTGTCCTAACATATCATCTATTTTGTTCGGAGCCTTTTCCAACCATGCACACCACCCGCGTATATTTACAATGTCCTTGCAGGAAGCAGGGTACCCCTGATTCGCACAAGTCTACTGTTTGTTCTATCAGAAAGTTACAGAGTTACACTAAGCAGGATGCTTGATGTACGTGTAGTTTGATGAATTAATTAGAAATTCCTGTATATCAGAGTTGTGCTTGAGTCTTCCACGTTCCTGCTTATACGATTGTAGCCTGCAGGAGCCACTTGTGACTGCACATTTTCTCATTTAGAGCTTCAAAGTACATCTTTTATACGAGGAATGATGCGAGTATTGACCACTTCACTCCACTATCACTCCAGTTGTTCAAGAGATAATTATCTATAAGCACCTCTACGTCTCTCGTTTATGACCCAAAGCTTCGATGATGTTTGAGAGCCTTCCGCCAAAGCTGGAATGTGTCGATCTATAGATCACCTTGCTGGTCTCCTGGAGCCGTTAGATGCATTGAGTAGAAGCATAATATTTCAGATTTCTGATCATGTCGAGTGGACAAGGGACGCAACTGTTCTCTCTTCCGAAGAGCCTGCGGTACGAGATGAAGTCTTAAAACCGGAGCTGAAGAGCAAGAGCATAACTTGCAGGACTCTAAGATTTTGGTGCAAGAATCTGCTGATTCAAGCAAAATAATGCCAACAGTAGAGGCTGCGTTGCCAGTTGCAACTTGATGATCGGCAACTCTCAGCTGGCGAGCTGCAGAAATGCGCTAAACCTCATTTCGCAGCCCACAAGGAGCTGTGAAAGATTGCACCGGATCAGAGGGCGTGCTATCCGAAACCTTCCTACTGCAACTGAATCTCATGTAAACGAGAATCTCATGACCTGTGCGACTCCAGTATGTACTCTGTTCTCGCGAGGACCCGTTCAGTGGTTTTTACTACCTTCAGTTTGTACAAAACTCCGATATTTTGAACTTCAGATATTACTTTAATTTAATCATATTATTACGTTAATTTCGTTTAAGGAAAGACCTTGTTCTTGACATGTGGCGCTTCAGTCCGTTCCGTTGGAGTCGAGCGGTGAAAAGTGAGAGCACTGAGTCCTTGTCGAGCAATGATCGTACCCAGCACAGCGCTAGCAGCTCTGAGGAGTCTTTTCAGGACTGCGATGGAGAGCCGGAGGTTGGTTCAAATTGTACCGTCGAGGAGTATGGATTGTCCAGACTTTCACTATATCCTAGTTTGTCCACCATAGCCTCGGGGGCCGTGTCAATGGACAGGGAATCCTCTGGCGGAGTGGCTCGCATGTCTTATGGCAGTAGGCTCTGTGAGGAGTCGCATCTGTTGCCGGCCAAACGGCTTAGGAATTCTAGTTCTCCGAAGGTAGCATATCCTGCAGGTGTAGTTTCACAGGCGGACATCAGCAGGACATGGTCACCGGACGCTTACGTCTTGCACGGTGCAGCTAGCTCTTCCGTGGAAACACTGAATTACAAAGTTGCTCCCGCTTCTCTGCTGCCAAAGTGGAATGGATGTGCAACGTCTGCTTACGATGTCAAGCCATTGGTCGCCGCCACCTGCACTCTTGCTCAGCAGTTCCCACCTTCGACAAATTTTGAACGTAATCGTGATACCAGTGTGCAACAAGTAAATAGAGAACTTTCGTCACCTTATTATTTAGGGAACCAAAGTTTCAATCCCGGCCTTGCTCCTGCTTCGCTGTGTCGAAGTCCAGCCGTCTGTAACGACTTCCGTGATGGGTTTCATCTTGACTCCGCGAACTGTGATAGGAAAGATTCCACTGTTGTTCTTCCATCAGCAACACATGTCGAAACCTACACATCCCGGGCCAGCTCTAAGCACTTTGGAAACTCACATATGCCTGCAAGTCGGACCCCATCTGCAACTATCTGCTTCCGGGATAGGGAATGTAATGCCGTTAGTTCTGGACTTGCATCTGCTATGGCGGAAAAGGATATATCGTGTCCAACTGCAGGTGGAAGCTCGCCATGTTCCCGAGTTGTACCCGTGCCGTGGGGCTTTAATTCAAATCACTGCACTAGTTTCCCACCCGACATCAACAGAAGTGTTAGTTTTCCACGCTCGAGTCACAGTTGTCCATCTTCCAGAAGCGACTCTTCCTCAAAGCCAGCGGGGGGGAACGAACAATCTGGATCTGTAAAGAGAGAGGCCATACCCACATCTAGGCCTGAAAGTGCCTCTAAGTGTGAGAAAAATAACTCGGGGTCCGGTGTACGACACAGTATCCGCGAACCATGGAGATCCCAGGATGAGCTCATCGATGAAAGTCAAAGAGATGAATACCAACGGGTGGACCCTGCTGTTCAAGCTATGAGAGGTACACTGCCGTCAGTTTCCAGATCAGTATGTATATTCATTTACCCAGTTGTACAAGATACTACTCGATGCGCTTTTGGGGGATCTCTCCTAGGGATTCTCTGTAGCTGTTCTTAGAAATATCACGGTAGTTTCGGCTATTGAGTATTACCAAATCTACGAATATCCTTCTTACCTCTTGTCGTAGTTTTAGCCTCTCTGAACGTATCCACGTCAACTCCAAAGTTCGTGATGCGAAGTTTAAGATTGAAAGTCCGTGGCAGGCATGTTCTGTTGAATACAACCTCATCCTGGGAGTGGTTAAAGACACGACTCCGAGCTTCTTTTGAAGATCGGGGTGCACTTGTTGCACTAATAACAGTCACCGAACATTTTGAAGGAACTACTGCTATGGAGGTGTTTGCAGTAGTTCAGTCGCTATATATATATATGTGTGTACTCTTTTGAAACTGAGCTTGACAGTAGAACCCAGTGAAGGTTCAAGACAGTTCCAAGTAAGGACGAAAGGAATACGACGAACTAGCGGAAGATGGGACGTCGTTTCCTACTCACTATGGAGTTCGTTGGGCTCTCTGTGGTTTGGGGGTTACCTAAAGTGTGTGAGGATAGTTCTTGCGTCGAACTGCTATAATGATGGACCGAAATAGGACCACGGCGCCTTAACTGCTGTCCGCACGCGCGTTTTGCAGGAACTTCTGGAGTTCCATCTCAGCATTCTCACATTCAGGGCGTTAAAGAGAGCGTCAAATCCAAGAAGTGTAATTCTGCATTTTTTCAGGAAGTCTTTACCGAGCAGATTCTTGACCAGAGAAAGAACTGGGACAGCCCTGTTGAATCGGAGCAGTGGCCACCACTGACAGATCACTTGCGTTATCTCGGGACTCTGGACTTTTCTACGAAGGTTTTCCCCATACTTACGACATTAAGAGGGTAAGTTTTGCTGACGTTTCGTGACGAGTTATACGTTATGATGGTTACTTGCACGACCGCAGTCGTTACTAGCTCGAAGCATTGAAACATTCTCACACCTCTTAAGTTGAGCTGGCTTCTGAACATGCAGAAAGAGTCTGGAAGAGACATTCACTCTACCAGAACTTAAGGATATTGGTCGCCAACCCAAAGAGGGAGTCAGCCAGTATCTTTGGTATATGGATGGATGTAAAGGCCGGAACACCACGGGTCTGCCACCAAAGGTGAGAGTAGTGGTCCTTTTATATGCTTGGGGTTGATTTTCCAACTAATTGATTTCTCAATTTTCTTGAACTGCATATATCGTGTGTTCGACACATCAGAGATGTATCTTAGTATCTTGTCCTGTCATTGCTTCAATCTCATTTTCAAACCAGACAATTTACACCCGGTCTGTGCGCCAGATATCTGATGCTGGTACCAGCAACTACCTTTGTCACGTTAAACCTACGGGAGAGCTCATATTTGAGGTGAGCGCAGCTCTAGCATTACCAAATTAACACCATTAACAAAGATGACAACGAGGTGCATTTACTTTGGGCCAGTGTATGCTGTTTCTACCAGAAACACTCGGTACTAAGTGGTTTTTCTTTCCAGTATAGCTCCTCGAGGAGAAGAAGCAAGCATCCTCCCTACTCCAGCGCACGCTTGGATTTGACAAGGTCCTCAAAGTAAAATTTGACGACGAACTAGCGGAAGATGGGAAGAAAGCCCACCTCATGATGAGTCAGCTGGCGAGAAGAGGGATCTTTGTTGGACTTAGAAGATATCAGTACTTTGGTAAGCAAGAGGTGATCTCCATTTTTTGGTAACCCGTGCCGAAGTTGACAGCTTGGTTCCTTCTGTTGACCAACTCACGCCTGTTCACATGTATCATTTGATGCGTACAGCCCACAAAGCTTCAGACAAATTTGAGAAGAAAGCTGAAGGTACTGAACACACCGCTTGATCCCTTTTGAGATTTGATTCACTGGATGTTCTTTTGCTCTTTAATTCATCAAAGCTAACATTCTTCTCAGCAATCTAGACATTTGAACCATGTCTAGGTTAGGTATTTGCCACTTTGGAGTTAGTAGCATTAATGATTGCAAACTAAGAATTTGTTATCGTTCGGTCCGAGTGTAACAGGCACTGTCAAATGCTTTTTTGTTTGCACCGGATCATTGGCTGAGGCGGATAAAAATCCTGAGCTCAGAAGATTCAGTACGGTAGCTGAAGCACGGTGTCTTTTCATGCATATCCACCAAACCGAGAGCATACCAAAATATATTGCCAGGTCTGTTGTTCACTTCGTACTTGTTAGTCAAGAAGTGTGGAAACGCCATAGACAAACCAGAAAGGTCATAGCCAGGCTAACAAAGATAATGCTTTGTCTCCCTTCTTAGTCCCTCTGTAGGGTTTAACAGAACCTTGGCAGTGTCAGTGATAATTATCTCTTCCCAGTCCAGGTTCGGGCGCTAGACCTCGACCTAGATCTTTGGAGTGTGTTAAAACCAACATTAAATATCGAATACATGCCGATTGTCGTGACACTCTCGTAACCCGTGGCTTTAATTTGCTTACATTAATGAAGTTTCGGAGGTTTTGTAAAGTTCCGTAGTGGAATCCTGTTGGGGACCAAATGCCTTGGAAGAATATTCGCCTTGCATTAACTAGAGCCATCTCCAACACCTCCAACTTGCATACATTAATCCATCTGCTTGTATATCATGGTTTGGATGTGTCCAGAATGCAGCTTGTTTTATCCAAGACAACGACCATCGATCTGGATTGGTCACAAGTTAATGTCAGAGAAAAGATGGATCTGCAATGCAAGGTTCGTGCAATGAATGTATTTCGTGGACGCTGTCAGCTGAGGTACTCGTAAGTTTATCCAGTAATAGCATGAAGTCATTTTCTGACAGGATGAATCTGGTAAAGAACTCGACGGGATATCCACGGACGGTACTGGGTTCATATCAACAGATCTCGCTAGAAAAATTCCAACCAATATGCTAAACGGAAGGCAAAAGACAGAGGAAGACGGACAAGAGGTAAGCTTCTTCAAGCTAATTAGCCTTCAGGAGCTTTGTCCAGTTTCGATTTGTCATACGAAATTTCGGCAAAAGGACGACTGCATTAACTTTGATTATTATAACGTTTTTAATACGCACAGGATTATCCATCGTTGATTCAAGTTCGGCTCTTTCACGAAGGAGCTGCTTTCAAGGGAACACTCCTTGCAAGTAATGCTGTAAGCACAAACACTCATAACTTCGGATTCAACGCGAGTCGGAAGTGTCTGTGAGGATATTTGTAACTTTGAAGGTTGCTGTGGCCGAAGCTCATGAGATGTTTTTATTTGGCAGTTGCCTCTGAACACCATCAAGTGCTATATGTCTATGAAAAAAGTGGGGCGTGATGAGAAAGTTGCTGTCTCGTCAATAAATTCTCTCGAAGTTGTCAATACAAGGTTCGAAACATCCTACTTTAGGATTTGGTTCTGAAGTCGTCGCTTGCGGGTGTGGATATCTGCTGTGCTTGTCTCAACATGAGTTTTATCCCGCTGTAAACGTAAAAACTTCAGTTTTCGTCTTCATGGAACAGCCGGAAACCAAGAATGGTCAAAGGTGTTTATACTGCGAAACTGTCGCGAGACCTGATCATGCTGCTTACGGCCTGTGGAGTCCCTGATTATTATTTCACCGACCTCGTGCGAGATGCCATTGAAAAGAACTATAGAATCTTTTATAATGATGATGTTGCTACGGACGGTACGGTACCTACAAATTCCCGATGCTTTCAAGATTCCTTATAACGCAGTCTGAGTTACATTAGGTGCAGCAAACGTTGATGCTGTATGTCGATGTCTTACAAATGACTGTGTTCATCCTGAAAACCTTCTGCAGAGGTTCTTGAGTGGGAAACTGAGAAAGCAGAAATACTTCTCATGATGATTGCTGCTGGTATACCTCTCGACGAGCCCTTTTTACGCAAAAGTCTTCTCGACATCACAGTACGAAAGTTAGAAGACTTCACTACAGGAAGAATCAATCTTCCGGATTCCTTTTACCTTCTAGGAACAGCTGATCCTACTGGTACCTTGAAGAGGAACCAGGTTGCCATCACTTTGTGAGTTCCATCTGCGCGTACGTCTCGAAAGGAATATACAATGTTTTACTGGACACAGATGTTTCCATCGAGACTTTTGTCTTATATCTCCCGTAGTTGATTGTGATTGTTAACATGACTTGCGGTGGCAAAGAACATGATCAAGACTTGTTTTGTTTCTCATTCAGTCTTTCACTGAATTCACTTTGATCTGCAGGTCAGACGGTTTTGTATATTGTCCTAAACTTCTCGTGTACAGAGCTCCTGGAAAACATCCTGGTGACATTCATGTCTTTGAAGCCACGTGTAATTCATATCTACAGTCTGTTATTGGAGATGGGAAGTATGTCATCTATTTCTCGACTCAGGGTCCTCGGCCAATCGCTGAAGAGATAGGAAAAGGTGATCTCGATGGTGATCGTTACTGGATTTGCAAGAATACAAAGGTGATTCAGTTCTGTCAGATTTCGTTGAGTCTTAGAGGAATCTGTAGAGGTCAAAGCTTTGCTCTTGCAAGCTAGAAGCGATATGACATGGGTCTACCAATACCAGTGTGTTAGGTAGTGTGAGGATTCTAGGGTCTACTTCAAAATTAGAAAGGAAGGTACATGTTTCACGCTGACATCATAAAAGCTGATCAGGTATACGTTATAAAAGATTATGTCACCAGACCCACGGACGGTATGACGAGCTTCACTCTGCTACATGCGAACTTGACGAGAAATTTCATGCTCTGCAGTTGATTTCCTTATTCAAGGAGTACCCATGCCGATGGGAAAGGCCTGTCAGCAAACCTTTGGATAAGATGCAGAAACCAGCAGAAATCGCCCAGAATGTGCTGGAAAACACTCTGTTCAAAGAGTGTATGAAAGCCCGTTTCGACAAGACGTAAGGTTCCGCACCCAAGCTAGTTAGTTTGTCATCAGGTTTTCGTCCGTGATTTCGGCAGCTTATCTTTGTCGGTAATCGACGTGGGAGCTTTTGTTCCGGGCAAACTGTAAGCCGAGAAAGCATTACCGGCAGAAGTTTAGTCACGAGAGAATCTTGACTGAAGCTAATTCAAGCTGGATACGATAGTTTCGCTTACATACCACGTTGGCTACAGGTCCTTTGTGGGAAAGCTTTCGAATTTGTGGGTGCAGCAGATGGATGGATATCTCAACCCGGAAACTACTCCTGAAAGGAAGGCGCTTCACCTTGACGCTGCTTTGAAACTTGTACCGTTGTGTTATGACGCCTTGGATGCGTCCAAAACTGGATACAAGGTCAGTTCCTCACGTTTCTTCCCAGTTTTCGTACAACATCATTTGAGAAACGTACTTGGGATCCTCAGTTTCCGTTCATTCTGATCTAGCCTAGTCCTTAGATAGAATTTAGAGTATACGGTATTGCCAAGATGCGTCCAAGATGCGTCCAAAACAGGGTCAGTTCCTCACGTTTCTTCCCAGTTTTCGTACAACATCATTCGAAAATGAACTTGGGATCCTGAGTTTGAGTTCATTCTGATCTAGCTTAGTCCTTGGATAGGATTTAGAGTATACTGTATTGCCAACATATCAGAGCTACGAAATGTAGAAAGACGCACTTTTACACGTACGGTTTAATCCACCTGCTACTATTTGCAATCAGGTACACTTGCTGGACGAGCCATTGCCTAACGTTAAAATGCCCCACTATATGAACATTCCTGGAGAAGAAATATATCATTCAAAGTCAACTCCAGGTCAAATCTACGACTTAGCTAAATCCGAAGAGCTCAGAGCACTTCCAAGCTATGGTAAGTAAGGATATGCTATAACCACGCATGTTCGATCATCAAGTATTGCTCACGGGTGTAGAGCTTGATACATCTTACCGAATAAGTGGCGTGTCGCCAAGAAAATGCATTTCTCATTTTCTAGGCTGTTGGGTTTCCTTTTGTCAGCTGTATAGTTTTTGAACTTTTGCAGCGTCATGTGCCTGGCCTCTGACGGAAAAACAGTACACCAGCAAACGGTACGCCAGCATCTCGGAAGGAAACATAACTTATTGAGGAAGAACTTATCTATGTAGACTTGAACACATAGTTCACTGGACAGGGACACAGCGAGGGACTGACGAAGGCAAAGAGTAGGAAAGAAGACCAGGAAGAGAAGAGCGTGTTGAAGTAGTGGATTGGCGGTGTGTCTATGTCAGAAAGGTCTGAGTACGCATGGTGGAGTGTAGTGCGTGCGTGGTTGAGCGAGAGGGAATGGAAGAAAGTTCCAGAAGCATGATAGCCGCCAATATATCCGAAATAGTATATATGATTGGTATAAATGTCTAGAGCATAAGGGTAACTAACTGAGTCTGACCTCATGTCTTTATACTTGCCTCACTTCATCGGTTCCTGTTATCGTCCTAAACGTTGATCTTCGATCCATATTGTGGGAGAGAAAATTTATTCCATTGCAGATCATGTCCTTCCCGTTGAGCTGCCTGTCATGAGTTTAATCACTACCCCGGAGAAGCATTCGATTTTCTGCAGTGTTTGAACTGATAGTAGTCAACATGTTGATGCGGATCTTACACGGTTATCTACAGAAAACTTCGAGCCTGACGAAGCCTTTTGCGTCGAGAATTATCAAAGTTATTATCAAGTCTGGGAGGACCATTACAAAGCGTATAAACCTGAAATGAGCAGGAGAGTCTCAACAATGCAATTGGGGAAACAGCCGACAGGCGATCCGTCTGCACCAGATCAGCTTTACATGAAGTATAGGAAGGTAAAGACTCAGCTTCTTGGATCAAATATAATGTCTTTCAGAACCGTGGTTTAAAACGCGCTATATGCAATTGGATTTTCTGTAATACATTCGCTGTCTCCGTTTAGGAATTGTACGGAGGTGTGTCTTCATTCAAGGAGTGCAGGAGGCTAGGTACCAAGGAGCAACAACAAGTATTACAGGAAGCTTCCGCAATATATGCAGTTGTGTACGCATCAGCCGTCAACAAACTTGATATACAAGCACCCAGGCTTTCTTTCGCATGGAATGTCGCGGGAGAAGCTCTGTGTACTCTTTATGCCGAGAAACAACCGGGTCAGATACTTCCGTGGTCCTCACAGCGGTTCAGAAATGTTTGTAAGAAGAAAAAGAAGAAGAGTGTATCAGCAGCCAGAAGGTTGTTCTCAGATTGACGCTTGAGAATCCTGAAGATATGTCTCGCCAACCATGACTAGACTCACTAAACCAACTCTGCCTCTAACCTCCTCGTATAGTCTTGGTATATGAGAGTAAAATCCAGAAGGTTGCTCTGAATTTTGGACCATTTTCTCCCTGGGGTCGCCGAGCTCCTTCGAATGCTTCGCCGAGCTCCTTCCGACTGGCCAGTTCGAACTGGCCAGAAACTTTTTCGCCTGGGGTACAGATAAGCTTCCGAGCATGTGTCTGCCTTAACCTGTGTTCCTGAGATAGACTGTACAGTGCGTACCTTTCGCCGAGTGCCTTCTCGGAAGCTTAAAGTTTCGACACGATCTTTAGCCGTTGTCGCTGGTCCGAGACAAACTTTTAGTGTTGTATTTTGCTTACCTTCCCCTAATTGGAAACCTTTACTAGAAGAAGAGTGTCTGCTCAGACTCGATGGAAGGTTGTTAGGATAGCAGAAACTGGCCGTATATCACCTCCTGGTAATTCAAGCTGTTCAAGCTGTACCCCAGAGCCTACGCTCGTGCAAACCCCGTCACTTAGAGGAAAAACAGGACGATATAACATTCGTGAATGCCTCGCGATGATGTAATATTCGTGAATGAAACCAGTAGGGAAACACAAGTTTATTCTCTGTCGAATGTCCGCCCTCCGCCTTAGTTACTTTTGCGGGTTTGTTCCCCTTACTTTTGTGTTGTTTAGTAATCAAGGAATCAAACGTATGGACATCTTTTTTTCGCGAGCCAGACATTATGTTGCCTGATGCTTGCTGCTTCTTCTAAGTGACACGCGGTTTCACTAGTTTCATATTCTTGCAAGAAAAGTTTCATGTTTATATGGACATACAATTAGGACCATGAAGCTCGCTTTGCAGTTGATTCTTGTTTACCAGCAAATGATTACACTGGTGTTCTGCACTAGATTACTTTAGATCATGCCCTGTGAGGATCCTCAATGTTACAGCAGAAATCATTTGTGGTGAGTTACGAAATATTCAACACATATATTCCTCGTCGGTTAATCACCGTAAAAAGAATTCCAAATAAGCTAACTGCCATAAGTTGATGAATGATGGCTAGATAAGCAAACCTGGTATTTCGATGAGTTTTCCACGTGATACAACGAAGTTATGGTGGAGTTGATCAAAACGCACGATCGGGACTGAAACTGTCCAAGGCAGTACAGATCTGGGATCTCATCCTCGATATCCTGTAGGATGGAAGTTGACACACCAAAACTCCAGCATATGTACACTGCATATACACACATCATTTCAAGTTCCCAAGTCATTCAACGAGCGAAGGATCTGCAATTCTGTAGCGACAGTCCATATTTTATGTCACCTCCTCATGTGGAGGAGGTGTGATTTCCTCCTCGTACAGCTTGAAGAGCTGCCGAAATACCCTGTACGAACCTTTGGTCATAGATCAGCTGGGCTGGAAGGAAATAACTCGGCCTTCACAGTCCATACTCTCCAAGAGAGTGACGTGAGATAACAAACTTCATTCCTCTCTTTCTACGGACATCATGACCCCATGTGTCGTCCATGTTTAGTTTCACCACCATAACTTGGCTTCCAAGTTGTGGGTACACTCGTCAAATTGTTCATGAAGGCCAGCCAGCAGGAACCATCCAGTACTGTGGCCTGCAGATAGGACGTTTCTCTTAATCATGTGCAAGGGCAGCAGCATACGGCTGCAGAAAGCCCCACAGCGAAAAGAGGCCTAAAAAAAAACCAAACAAAAAAGTTTCTCTTAATCATACGATTTTCACAAGATGCTTTGACGCTTGGTAAACGCAGACACACACACACATCCTGGTGAGGTACGTTTATACCATTTCGTAATGTCGGTGACTCAGAACGCATATCCTCCTTGAGTATGCCAGTCAAGAAACGCACTCGATTCCGGTACAAGCACTGCTTCTCTCTCCACATTGTCAAGTGGAATCTGATCTTCCGGTTGATGTAGGTTTAGTCTGACGAAAGGAAAAACTCGAGCAGGCTACTTGCAAGCCAAGATCCAGCACCTACACTATAAAGAGTCAGAGGAGAAAAAGCACATCTTTTACTACGATGCACTTCAATGATGGGTTGGAAATCTAAAGGAAAAAACAAAACTATCGTTTGTCCACAAACGAGGCAATGATGTCGCTTCGAGTCTTTCTAAACATTCCAGTGGGGGGTGCATGCAGCTCGCTGTTCAACCTTGCAAAAAGAACTCACAAGCTCTACGGACGAGGCTCTAGACCACCACCCGCAGGCACGCAGGCAGGCACTGGCAATCCCCATGCACCTGAATCCAAAATTGACCAGAAGCGAAAGAAGCAACGAAAGACCAGAAAGAAAGAAAGTACATGCAGCAAGAGGTCATGAGAACCTCTTCGGTTCCCACTCCATTCCTATCTTTTCTTACTGGAGATACTGCAGCTGTACCACTCTGCAAGTACAACAGTCCGGTACCATCCTCCGTCCCCCTCCCCGTCCCCACAGATTATTAAATGACTATTTACACCCTGAACTACTACTACTACTACTACTACTCGTCTAAGATCTGATGAGCGAAGTTGGGTAGTTGAAACCCTAATCTACGCAATCTCACCAGTCAACTACTATAGATGCTCGGCTCGAGACACACCTTTTCTAGCTTCTTTACCTTAGAGAAAAAGGACTGTAGAAGACAGACAGCCAGCGAGCCTTCCTTCCACACGATATATATATATACATATCTTTGTCTGGTCCCGTCCTTTCTTTCATTTAGAGCTTATCAAAGCGTTGGATGATTGAGAGAGAGTTGCGAGCGTTTGTCACTTCGTCTCCCTTCCCGCATCTTCTTTCTTTATTGCCGTCGTGCTTTCTGCTCGGTCTGATGGTTTCACGCATCTTGCGTCCGGGAAGCGTTTCTAAAACAACCGGCTATTTCCCGGCTCGTACTGGCATCAGCGAGCAAGTTTGTTGCCCGTAAATTTCTCACGTTCCGCGTGAAAGAATTACCGCCAGTTTCACGTTCCACTAGTATGATTTCAAATTGCTCACCGGTAATTTTCTGACGGGAATTTTCTCCTGTCGGAAAACTGGAATTTCTCCCTGGACTTTCCGGAGCATTTCTCCTTGTATATTATTCACCTTTTTTGCATTTTCAGAATATGTGGAGAGATTTTAATTATGATCAAAGCGTTTTTTTCTCGTTACGGTTCAGTCATCATTAAAATCGGATTTGAAAAGGAAAAATGATTCGTGTTCGGACAGGGACTTGATGCTTAAGTTCGAGAGGCTCCTCTCCCTTCTATACGTCCGGCATCCCTTTTGCAGTGTACCATCTACAAAAGGGAACCGTCCGTTTCTATCTCTGATGGTGACCCATTTTATGATTAAATCTTCCTTGTTCAGAAAAGCTATGAATAAGTTGGGATTTTAGCTCTTCTTTGTTCAGGAACGCTGGAACTTCAGTAGCACCCTCTTTATGGCATATAAAAGATGCTCTAGTTATTTTTCACCATAGACTAGTTCTTTTATGGAATAATCTGCATACTTCCTGAGTTTGATTGAGGAGAGAAGCAGAAAGATAGAGACAGGATTCTTGATGGAGATGGGTTCTTGTCATGGCTGGAGTAGGTTCTGGATTCAGGTAATACAAAGAAAGTTTATTGAATCAATTAATATCAGTTGGTACTATATTTATAAACAAATGTTATATACACATATTATAGTAACTTTATATATTAACCGATAGAAATATCCTGAAAACCAGGATATAACCCATACGGCATGAGCAAAGGTACGAGTCCGGGATCCAGTGACTAATGTACATTAAGTTAATGTGACTTAATTCATTATCTAACCCTTCGATAATAAATTAATCCCCTTTCGATGGAAGAGGTGAATATATATATGCAGGGTGACTCAGAGTAAACAGCTACTTCCTCTTCCTCGTTTGCAGAAATACTATTTTCTTCTCGCTTGAGCTTTACCCGAATGTCTTGCTTTGCTAACACACTCACATAAGTCTAGAGGTTTTTACTTGTACATCTTCCATTTCCCAAAGTTGCAACTAGAACGTACGCTGAGTGATCTAATGTGATTATCCAGCGTCTCCTGATGATGCAATGCTGAGTGGTAGGTTAACAGATTGAGTCTCAAGTTCTCGCAAGCAAAATCCTTAAAATTTTCTCCGCTATTTCGAAACCTCCTGTTAACCATACTGTAGTAAAAAATATGCATGCTAGATCAACTTCGGGGAACTTTTGCTGGCTTTTTGTAATCGAGAAAGAAGTAAATATTATGTGAAAATTTTATATGAAGGTGTCAAGAAAAAGTAAATTGATCTTTAATTATTATCTTTAAGTATCAAAGGATAATTGCACCTAAATTTATGAGATAGTCCAGACGTAACCCAAAAAGCATTGGATAAATAAATTAAGTCACTAATTCAACTCTGGAAAAAAGGATGGACAAGTAAAAACCTCGATAAGGGGAAATATTAGATACCCAAGGAAGGTGTATTCTATATTGTACCTTGTGACCATTAGCTAGTTTACTAGGGTCATATCCCAACGCTTTATATTAAAGTTTCAGTTTCAGAGATAAAGGTTCATCCGATCTGAAAATTTGTAGCCTTGTCTCTTTAAATAAGGTCTTTGAATGAAGTTGGATTCCTCTAATCAATATCCATCACGAAAGAGAAGGGTTCGTTGTAAAATAAGCCTCTATGAGTATGGTATGAGCACTAGCGACTTGATCATGCGGTAACCCAACCGGTAACCCACCCGGTATTACACAGTTAGTGATGTTCATATATGTGTTATCCATGCTTGCATATTATTCACCACTCCCCTATTCGAACGGAGAAGGTCAATTTGTCTGGAACTGGAGATGTTATGCTCGATTGCGTGTATATTTTGGTTCTTCTCTCTTCAGACCGCATCAAAGTGTGCAGGCAGTTATAAATACTGCCAAGTTTAGATAGTTGGAATTAAAGTGATCTTATTATGTATAAACATTTTGATATAACTCGTATGTTCCTTACATAGAGGAAATCATTTTGAGAAATGATTTCTGATTCTTGAGGTGGCACTCAATCTGGACTCTGAGTATCATTTTTGATGTTCATCATTATGTTATGTTACTCTCATTACTTTTACTACATTTTTTTTTTGATTTTCAGTTATTTGTTTCTTTTTTCTTTTTCCATAGTATAATAAATAATTTTAAGACTTCCAGATTTTGTAATATAGAAAAATATAAAATAATTGTATTACATATGAGTGTATTTCCTGAATTTATGTTTTCCATTTATTATTCAAGAATTTTAGTTATTTCCTGGACTTTTTACGAAATCTAGATATATATTTTGAACGCATAAGTATCCATAATTTTAGTCGATTTATTTATCTTTAATTTATTAAAATGTGAACTACAATATTTAAACTGAGATTATCGAATCTCACTAGATTTTATTTTAGAAGAATTATCATATGAATAGATATAGATTTCATTGTCATAATTTTATATTACTTTGCGAGAGTTGTTGATGGAGGTCAAGCCTGAATGTGCAGTCAGCACTTTCATCAATTTTTGTTTATTACAAAAGTGTTATTTCCTTTCTAGAAAATACCAAGGTTGATGACAGGAGCAAGCATATTGCTATAAATTATAAGTTCAAAAATCAGCATGTGGCTGGTAAGGTTATCAATGTGCTATATTGCTCTAGTGAGATCAATTTTCTGACATTTTCACGAAACATGACCAAAGAAAATCATTATAGGCTGATAAGGATGTTAACGTTATGTGGTAATTATTATATGAGACGTACTTACTAAGTAGGAGTGTTAGGTTGAACATTGTAGTTAGCAACTCCCATCAACACGCACCGGTAGGGTTGCATTATCATCTCTTAATTCAATTTAGAAGTAGGTTCGAATACATAGACATTCTGGACTCTTGTCACAATGTCACGTTTTGACTCTCTTTCGTATGATTTTCTTTCTATATGTATACTGACACCTTTGATTAGTGAACTAATTTTTTTTCAATCTCCCATTGTGATAGTAGAGCAACGTGTTAAATAAAGCTCCTTCCGGTATGAAGAGAGGGAGAAACTGTCTTCATGGATATCTTATTGCGTTCTCTAAAAGAAGATAATTCGAGGTACTAATAGAGTCACATTTCATTTGTAATGATATCGATGCTTCTGGTTATTCATGTCTCTTTTAAGAAACTATGAATGTCAAAAGCGGGTAGTACAAACAAAGAAAAAACAAAATAAAAAATGGTTAGTACAAAACAGATTTTTGTTATATCAATCGATGTAAGAAAAGAAGTTGCCCCATATTTCGTTTGTTTCTTCCAGGTATTACAGTTTACTGTTGATGAAGTGAACTAACATACCATTACTAAATACCATGTCCTACATATTATACTACATTCAGTGTAGTATGGACTCCATACTGGGTCAGTAAGATGATATAATGCGAACAAAGTTTACTATCTCCTCTACTTTAGTTCACGTTCGCTGTGTCACTTGAAACCTAAAGTCAAGTTCATATGAAAAAGCCATAAGATATCACCGTTCTAGTTTGGAGTGAGGATCCGAATTAGCTTCAAACCAAAAGTGCAGTTATCATGTACGCCTTTATACCGTAAAAACATTCAATTCTCTAAAAGCTACGAATGAAAAATATTCACATACATATCTCCCCCACAGCCTTGTACATTTAATTGTTATGCAATTTATGTTACCGGAAAGATGTAAGTGCTATGAAGAAATTTTGCACTAGGCTGTTATGAAACAATAAATTCATTTTATAGAGTTGTGGGCAGATCTAGACATAACCCATAAACGAACCCGTGACTCATTCGCGACCGAAACTATAAATACAATAAATACAATAGCCTGCTAACAAAAACATATCAATTTATTCCCTCCAGACTCCCAACTGTACACCACTGAATTTCCTGTACAGAAAGTCTAGGAATAGTACAAAGTATAGTACAATAGTATGACATGTCAGTCTAGCACATGTACACTCATTCTTTTGACAATATTTACGTTCAAATGTACTTTTTTAAAACTGATATTTCACTCACAGCTCTGGGCATTTGTTTCTAGTGACTGCTGTACGTTGATATCCCCATTCAGTTCACATTTTCTCGAGTTCTCAGTGAAGGTTAATCAAAGGAACTAAGTTCAGTAAAATGAACTTGACATTCCGATGGTTGAACACTTGAACGACTAAGTCTTTAGTTTAGTAAGACGACAAACTGTATATCTGTAACTGGTTGAATAGTTCCCTGTAACTGCACCCAAGAGGAAAATACGAGAAAGATATAGAATTTTGTTTTAAGTGTTTCAAGGGAAGCTAGTAAAACCCTTTATGTTTTAGTTGAGGAAGAATTTTAATCTGGCAAGTCAGTGTTTATAGATGGACTATTGAAAGTAGCGAGAGTCGGGGTTAGGATCAGTAATATTCATTGTTGTTTACTTCAAGACTTGACCTACGAACTACAGTAAGATTTAATGCTAAACGAATGCCAAGTTGAGAAAGATACGTCAACACTTATAGCCATTTTTGAAAAAAGAACTTCGTGTTTAACTTGAATTAACTTCAGTCTCACCACTAGGGTTTCGAGAAGGAAGGAGCTTTTAAGAAGTTGGATTGTAACGGGGAAGACAAGGAGCTATGCTTTGCAATGGAATTGCGGGGCTATGCGTGAGTGGTATATTCGGATCTAAACTCCTTCCTCCTTCCTTGTTCGGGGTTCACAGCGACCTTCTCCGTCATACTGTTATTCCGTGAGTCCGTACTTCTGTCGTCTTAACCGGTTGGTAATGCAACAAGATACATTACACGACAAAAAACTATCCCTTTCTTGCTTTCACAATCCACGTATAACTAATTTAACACATAGCAAAAACTGTTGAGAATTTACGGACGGATAGTAAATAGTTAAAGGGGCATAAGGTTTGTCGCATATACTCGCGGATCCACCACGAGCACTAATCCATATCTTTAGGAACAAGTTTTGAGAACAGAAAAAAGGAAACAAATTCATCGGTATTATGCTCGTCGTCGGAACATATATGGAGATATATCTCCATGGTTTGCAAAGGCGATTAGTGTAAGTTTTGATATCAAATTCCAAATTCTTAAATTATTTTTCCAACTATTTGATTGAATCTAAAGTCTGACATTTTCTACAACTAGTCAGTCATTCATCAGCACTTTGAGGAAACTTTTCACTGGTTCCAAAAATCGTTTGTAGATAGCTGATTGCCATGAGCGAAATCGTTAAGGGGCGACTTGAAAGTTTTCTACGGCCCAATAAACAGAATAACATATTTGGTTAGGGTTCTCGTATGGGTGATAATCATACTCGACGTAATGCGGCTCTAGATCTAAGGGTCAGTGAAAGCACTATACCGTTCGAGAGAAAGCAAAGAAAAGAGAATTGAGCACGAGTGAAGAATTGGAGAAGATTGTGCATGGTCCAACAAGCTGCTCGTCCTGTCGACTCCACTGAAAATTCATAAGAAGGACAGATCTGCGAGAACAGCCAAGGAAAGTACGGTCGAAGATATAGAAATAGTTGGAGTAAAAGCAAAGGACGAGGGCGCGGTCGAGACGGCTACTACGAAGTATTCAGGTTTCCTGGTGGTTTAATTCGAAGGGCCGGTGGGTCTAAATCTTCAGAACTTAGAGCTTAGATCTGGTCCACTTTTCCCCCTTGCATGGTGGCGTGTGCTGCTGTACTGAAGAAGGTGTGAACCATTTAAATCCTCACGTTGTCGGATGATATTATAGTTTAAAGTTCCATCGTTGTTACCTCCAAAACCTCGTGTCGGCCGTTGTTTATATGCCCGATACCATAAAAAGGAAGAAACCCATTCTTTGGAGGGAGAAAAAGTAAGAGCTTTAGGATTTTGCCACCGAAGATGAATCGAATTCGAGCAGTTGGATTTTTGCCGAATTCGATTTGGCAAAAATCCAAACTGCTGGGTATAAAGTGTTTGTTCGTTATCCTTGCCACCCCCGCAAGTACCACCATTGTAGGGCTGATGGGTAAAAAGTGTTAGTCCAGATGTTCAGATGGCGTCCGAACTTTGAGGAATGTTGAAGCATGATTGAGAGAGACTCTTGGAATCTTTTGCTCGTTGAAGAACCATATCTCAGGCTAAGCATTCTCTTCGGTTGTTTTGGAGCTGTACTTGCGGAGGGTGGAGGTGCAAGCGCAGGTGCGGTGGGAGTGGAGGCTCGTTCCGGTTCGTATCTTTATCTCCGAGACAAGGGAAGGCGTGAACATGGATAGATGAATGAAATCTTTCGATTCTGGACTCAAATGGGCACCACATCATAAAACTACACATTAAATTACTCATAAACTTTCAAATCTAGCATGTCATGATACTCGTACCACAACTCGCTGAGAGTCCATACCAAAAGCGGTGTTGTGCCGTATGCGCAGAAGGGTTCGCAGCTGTTACGCTGTGCAGTGAAGGGGAGCAGAGGACGAATGATATGGAACAAGTATTCGATGCCAGGAATGCCATTCATGCAAAGAAAGGTGTGGCAATGTTTTCCGACGACTTTCTTTAAGAGGAAAAGCATATTAAAACCAAGACAATGATAAATTCTCTGATGGCTGTGCAGCAATCGGCGGCAAGGCGGTTTGCTGCCAGGGAGGGTTTCATGCATTGGTATGGTATGATTCTTATTTATATGAAACAAGAATTCTTGCAAGAAAGAAGGAAGCCACAGATAATCATACGCTGGACGCTTGTGACCAACCGAGTGCAGTGCAGTGCAGAGATGTTCGCTCACTCACTGCCTGGCTCGCTAGCTGCCTCCCTGCCTCGCTCGGTGCTGATTGGCTTACTCGCTACAGAGTCTCTGTCCCCCAGCCCGCCCGCCCAATTACTTTGCCCCGACCAGTTAAAATCTCTGCGCCGATGATGTCCATCAAGTCCTTGTACAACGCCTCCTCCTCCTCTCCTCTTGGCTGTCTGCTTACTTTTATAAATTAAAAGCCTGTGCAGTTGTAACTCAGCCATCGAACTCACACGACAGACAGCTAAGTCGGCGACTCGAGTCGACTCGCTTAGATTTGTGGTACGATGCTCAGAGAATAGCTATGAGGCGAAAGCATGCGAGCAAATCGCTTCCTGCTGCTGCTGCTGCAGGTTCCAAGCGGCAAACTAGTCTGCGCCCATGCGTCCAATCCTTCCCATCTATCCGACTTCTATAGACTTAGCGGGACCTTTACTTAACCTCCCCGCCTTCGACCGTCGTAAATGAGTAGGCATTTTATTCTTTTAGATTTGAATGTATTGACAGAAAGTGAATTCTGTTTACCTCAGAGAATTTTATATGAACAATATTTTATGGGAAGGCATTTACTGTACAAGAATGTTTGTAAACCTTTTGCAGGTAAATCTAGACCAGTTCGTCAAATTCTTTTCACTGACTATGAACTAACCAAACTTAGCTTAAAGCCCATTCCAATATACTGATAACCGGCGGCAGGCAAGAGGTAGCTTAGAAATTTACACAGAGTGCGGTTTAACTGCTAAAATCAATTAATACACGCGATAAGAGTACCAGGAGTACTCAACAAATTACGAGTGGGAGTAAGGAAACAAGGCATCTGATATACCGGTATGTACATGTTGGCATAGTAAACATAGAACATGCCACCATTAGAATATTCCTTGTACAGTTGAAGCCACGGGAAGTGGTGGTTTTTCATTCTTAAACCAGTCCTCGAGGTGAAATCGAGTGGAGTGGAATGCTTAGGAATGAAAAGTCACGATTACTATCATAGTTTTTGTAACTCAAGGAAAATAGAATATAAAGTCTCGTTTATTTTACAGGAAGATCTAACAGTTGAGCAAACTTCTTAGAAATATAATGTAAAAGTAGTGGTTTATCAAATGTAAAAATCATAGCTTATTCAATTAACTTATAAAGATCATGTTTATCAAATGTCTTGCATGATAATCCATTACAGATGATGATGTATCGTCTAAACATGTCCGGTTTTTTTTTCACATTACGAAGATTAACTTTTAAATCTCCGATGCTGTTATAAAATAAAGGAAAAGAATATTCTTCTTTTCACAGTGTTAGAGAAGATATTCTCTTTTGTTTCAAGAAAATGTGAAAACTTCGTATTTACATTTTTCAATCAATACTAATCAGTTGTGTGTAAGTGAATACTTACATCACCAATTTATGCTCACAACTGTTTAAGCTTTTGGTTCCCTAGAAACGAACCCGGAAAATGAGGTTTTCTGGTTACCAGGAATACTTATAGGGGCACTTCGGACTTAAATTCCTGCGATGCGCGTCTAACGTCCGATTCTTAGCGATATTCAAATGAGCCGGAAGTGTTTTTTTGTTCCCGAAAGCGGCTTAAGCTTCAACGAAAATGCTTCAGTAAAAACGGCTTATGCTTACCCCAGACAGACTTAACACTCTCTTCGACGGGTTCTGCAATATACCCCATGGCAGAAATACAAAAGATGTGGTGAAAAAATCCCTCAAAACATTTTATGTAAAGAGTTACTGTGTGAGTACGGTGTACCATCTCACGAGCGGGATATCCAATAAAAAGAGGTGATCAATTAAATGTCTGATCCGGATTAATTCAGAATAGCAAGGTAATGAAGAGCCAATAATAATAGTCATCCAAAGCGAAGTTTTGGAATAGAGAATAAAAAGGAAAAGCTTTGTTCGCGGAACTTAAATTCTTGACTAGGATTGGAAAATGAGAAAATATCGTCATGATCGAATATATTTTTTTGTAATATTTGTTACTGCTTTCAGTTGTATGATAGATTGTCATTAATATTTCTGAGTGGATCCGGTAGACCAGGATGGGTGCGGTGTTAAGATTAGAGAGAACAGTGTGTAACCTCAAAGAGCAACACTACATTGACTAGAATGGGCAGCTTTTTCTATATACAGAGAAGACGTCTAGTGCACTTGTAAGAGTCAAGAGTGTGGAGAATCAAATGTCTGAGCTCGAATCTGACTCAAAGTAAACCCGTAAATGAAGGATGCTAAATTTATGCTTAAACTACATTTCCACCAGGGAGGCAAATGCTACTGCAAAATAGTACAAAATCCTTCAATCGTTCCTTAGAAGCAATTAAATGATTATTTAATATAAAAAATAAAATAAAATAAGTTTAGAGGGGATGTGTTTATGACTTGGTTCTCACTAGACCCAGCGAGGAGACTACATGATTCATTGAAATTCGAAATAATTTATCAAAATAATACATTGACATCTCTATATATAAAAAGAACTGAGCTCAAATGAATATAATATACATCCCAACGTCCATTTTGGCTCAGGGGAGGAAGAAGACAAGCATAGTTTTAGGGATTAAAATAAACTGTCGTGATTGGTGGTATTTTTTTGTATCCAGGTAAAAAACGATCCAGCCATTTTTTTTAACTTAGCTGCTCTATATTGTGACACCGTTGCGCATCTAATTATAACTGATAAAAATAATTAGATGGAGCAGTAAAGTATAAAAAGTAAGACGTCAACTGTAACTCGTGTTATACGTTATATAGACAAAACATCATGTAGAGATATAACTTGATATAAGAGTCTGTTCTCAGGTTTTAGCTATACACACCATCTGGAACATTGGCAACAACTCCAGTTTAGACGTAAGAGGGCATGAGCTCGAATCTCTCTGTTGACTGTGCTATAAGATAATAATGTCACACTCAGATTCTTAATACGGTGGGCTATCATTCACATTGAAAGAGATTAGAAATTTCTGAAGAAATTAAATGGGTATATTTATATTTCATTTCTCACTAGACCAAGCCAAGAATACGCATGATTGGTTCCGCCATAAAATAATTCGTGTCTGAAAAAAGTTGAACATCTAAATAGAAAGATCGAAATGAGCAAGAGGTAAACATGCATGCAACATGCACTTATGCAAATACGATGTTTTACGTGAAAAGAAGTAATTTTCAGAGTCTGAACCTGGTCGGACCAAGAACGAGATCTCTTTCAGCACTGCATAGTTCGAATATGAAAATTCGTACTTACTGAATGCTATCCCTTTATAACTGTAACAAAAATGTAAATATTCAAGAAAACCGGGTGTCAGTGTTTGGAGACCGATCGAGCTTTCGCTCCACTCTTTACTAATTATGAGGTGTTACTTTTTTACTCCGACTTACTGAAGTAGCCATAGCATATCATCCACTTGTAGCACCGGGTGATGCATGAGGGTGCTAATAGTGAGTGTAAACAGTAAGAGTATTCATGAAAGATTTCTTTTTCTAACCAAAATTGGATTGCGACTTTCACGAAAACTTCCATGAGGTCTCTGTCAATTCAACTGAGGCGGACGTGAAAGTCATCGTGAGTTAACATATTTGACTGGTTTTCAGATATCACTAGTCGTAAATTTTAATTTTACTCAATGTTGATGTATCATACACCATAAATCTTACCAAAATGTGATGATAGGAAAAACTCTTTTCGTCAAGAAAGAATCTTGATAGGCAGCTTTGACATCTTCTAATTGCAGATTAGGTGTTGCGGCTGTCGTGAAGACATGCAACGGTTCTTATCTGTCCAAAATAACTTTATCGACTTACTTAGTTATATTAATTTTAGAATTCTAGACCAGTTCAGGAAAGCAGTCTTAACAATCTGGTAATGTTTTTTAGCTTCACTCATATTGACAATGAACATACACTGTAGAAAATTGTGATAGTCGAGTATAACCTGCGAAAAAATACGAAAGAGATATAGAAAAAGAAAGCCACTTACAATCCTTCTTTGCCAAAAGGAAGAAATGGACCCCTCTCTTATCTATATCCCAAGCTCAACATTAGAACTGTTTATCCTATCGTTAAGGAGACCGATGTCATGTCGCAGATCGGCTATGATGTGAAATAGAAGTCTAGAGAACAAATTTTGTTGAACTTGCTACAAAAGATGATATGAATTCATGTTAGCGTAGGATTAGTCTAGCATCAAATTTAGTTCATGGATTACTCCAAATAGTGTTATGATGATTTTAGGATTTTTAGGTAGATGATGATTACGTATCAGGTGCTAACATGGCACCAAAAGTTATGATATCATATGAAGTTCAGACTTGACACTTGCTAACTGGATGAGATGATGAGTAACAACATATTACTTATAGACAATGTACTAACGTGCATGAGCACCACATGATAAATTGATTGATGATATGATAATATGCATAACGACGACAACAAAATGATACATGTATCACTTCTCGGATGATGACGAGCTGCAATGGAGAGCATAAGGATATACTTTCAAAGAATACTTGAGAGCAAAAAATTATTCTGGGTGTTTATGTCGAGAAATTGTGTGATTTTTGTCACGATTTTGAAACTGGATCCAATGAAACTTTTTGGTACACATGTCAGAGAAATGACTAGTGACGAAGATTAAGTGATACAAATATCACTTTTGGTAATTATGTGAGCTTTTATCAATGAGAGAAGTGATGTCGATATCCCTTCTTTTGACAAAATTAATAGAGTGTAACAGATCACTTCTCTTCTTGTTTGAAAAAATGAGTTTTGTTAATTTTTGCAAGGTTGACAAAAGAACAATCATTTCTTATGAATTGCAGTTAAGGTTACAGAGCTCAGTTACAAAACAAATTGGCATCGTAAGGAAGCATGTATTGTAAGCTTTCTAATGCCACCAAGATTTTGAGGTTTGCATTAGTAGAGAGTGAATGATTGGTTTTGTCACTAATAAAGAGAGAAGTGATACATGTATCACTTTCCCAACTTGAGATAGTGATATATTTGTGTAGAAGAGTCAGTTTCAGACGAGTGAGGTATTGTTGGAAAGCTACAGTACTGAGAGGATTTTATTCTGAATGTTTGTGAGGAATCCAAAAACTCAATAAATCAATGTATATATGAGTTGAGATGTAATCAAATCGAGATTATATTTCATTGAAAACTTTGTAACATTTGTGTAATTGTGTGCAGAGACTATAAGCCATGCAAAGCATAACAAACAGATGGGAAAATCTCAAATTTGCAACCCAACTTTCTGAACTAAATGAGAAGAAACCAAATAGAGAAAGCAAAGCAAAATTAATGACATGTATAGATTGAAAGACGGTGTTAAAAGTTTTCCTTCTCTTATTTTCTTAAATCATGCTAATAAAAACACTTTCTTCTTGAAAATTTTAGAACGGAAGAACAATAGTGGTGTGCTGGGAATAAATTTTTTATTTATGATAATTTATCTTTTCTCTTTAGTAATAAAAAGTACTTTTTTCTATAGTTTGCGAATCGTTGTATATGAAACGACTCACTCTACCATCTATGTTAACCTATGAGCGTGGAGACAGAGGATCCGAAATGAACCCATAAAGAGAGTGTGAGGAAAAACTTCAATTTTACTATCGATAATAAGGACAAATAATATATTTCTCCCCATGTTATCTTAATATCATCAACCAAAATTTTCTCTGAAAATAAGTTAGATCATTAAATTAAGATATTTTCCGTATTCAGCGGCTTTCAAGACGGAATGGTGAAATATAATGCGCCGACTAAATTCCGAAAGAGACTATCTATGGATACATCTTCGTCTAGTTTGGAGCTTTTAATGAGCTTTGGCGCCATGAGAGAGCCAACAGTAAGAGAGCCGCTTGCTGGGAGATGTGGATGTACTCCAAAAAGTGAGCACCGGTGTAATATTCACCCTCTTCCAAGTTCGGAAGAGGAGGAATATGTAAATATTTAATTTATTCACTTTTGAAAAGGTTAATGTATAAATTAACATACAAATTATAATTATTCACCTAGTCTGAGTGGTTTTTATAGTACTTAGGAGAGTATTCTTCATCCTATACTTACAAGTTTTTGATGAGAACAGCCAAGTGTAACGACGAGAGCAGCCAAGTGTACCATAGATAATTTTATGTATTTATAGTTTTTAACTTTAGTGCACTAAATTCAACCGTTTAAATTTAGTGGATTAAATTCAACAACATCTATTTTCTTCCATACTTTTCCCAGGCAGGCTCCAAGAAAAATGAATTCCTCTTCCCGCAGTTTATTATATAAACACTACTCATAACACAACCATAAGAAAACAAGCTCCCAATGCAACAGCCACCAATCGACTGTCATAAATATTCCTCCGCTTTCACATTAGGGATGCATATTCATCTCCTCTATCTTTCGATGGAGGGGCAAATATGCAGGGGTTTAATTTAGTACTTAACTTTTCCGACAGGAAGAGTTAGATATTAAATTAAAGTCACTATTTATTAATGTATAAGTAGTTTTAGATTTCTGGCTTGTACTTTTTTGTCTTCTCATGCCTTATGATTTATATTCTCATTTGTACGTGTTCCCAGACATGGATTAATAGTTAATACTTATAAAATATTTTGATTATTTCTATTCATTTCGTTTATGAATTTATTTAACACCTATATTTTTCTGATATCATTAAAGGAGCAAAAATTCCCCCAGAAGTTCAGAGAGCATGTATATTCACTCATCTTCCATTAACGAATCATTCCCTAATAAATTATATTTCAAAGATTTTTTATCATATTAATTTATCATTAAAAATAATAAAAACTTAAATAGTCAACTATTTATTTCAATAAATCTCTTAAAATATTCTAAGATGATATTAATATATGATATATAGAACAATACATAAAATATTATTAATCAGCAAAAAGAACTTTAAAAAAGAAATCACATTCAACTTCCATGTAGAGGATAGAAGGATATTTTACATCATAAGCACAGATAAATGTACCAAACATGGTGAAAACAAAGAAGAAAGTCAAAAAAGTATGTTGCATAGTTTGATAGTTCAGTTTTCACAAGATCTTTGGGATGATAGTAGTCATATCGAAGCTTCTGGTGCACTATAGAACAAATGATTGTTGTGAGCTTAAGGCTCAATCCTTACCAGACCCTTATAGTTCAGTTTTCACTCTCAGAGGACGAGTTCACTCTTCCAGAAGATAGCTAATCCGTCCTCCATAATTCTAAGAGAACTTTCTGATTGCATCACGTCTTCTAATCTATATCTACGCAATTATAACTAAGCAAGGCAGAGTTTTTTTACTATGAGGAGGATGAGCGAGAGATTGGCTATGGCGGAGCGTGTGCAGGTGTGAGCAAGGACGATCACGAGCTGGAGGACCAAGAGAGAATAGCTCTCTCGGCATCGGCAGTGTGAGTATGGTAGGATTCAATAGGGGATGAAATTAAGATCCAACAATGTGCGGAAGCCGGTGGTTGACAAAAGACTGAATGCTCAAACGACTAGGCGACCATTGATTAGTATAACTAATGGAATTCAGAGTATGATGTCAATCCTCTTTTTGAGCTGCAAGGTAGTCATCTAGATTTAAGTATGGTACAACGATAGGAAGCTCGATGAGGGCGTAGAGGAGCGATGGAGTGGGGAAGCCAAATCGCAAAGGTGCAGCACAAACGGTGTCAACTGAGAAAGCAGTGATGGATACGACAACGAAGGAATCAGCACCAAGATCTGAATATGATTTAGCAGTGGAGAAGCTGGTGTCATGGAGAGCATCCAGCGCGATGTCGAGGAGTGGAGGAATGCCACTAATCTGCAAACAATCTCTGGCAAGAGCTCTGGACATTGAAGATAACCCACAGGGAAGAAAAGTGGTAGATTTGCTCGCCGAAGATGAAGACATTGAATGGACAGCAAATTGATCCGAAATATGGATACAACCAGAGGTTGTGACGACTCTTTTGCAGGACTTTCCAACCATCAGCAAAGACATTTAAGACGTGAGGTCTAAATTACAACCAAGCAATTCTAGGCTAACCACTGTACTAGAGGAATCTCCACCCAGTCCTAGTCACAAAGAAGCACAAGACATGCCATCCGTAGGAATCCAACCCTAAGCAATAAGCTCGAAGACGAACATTGCGCTCACCGAACAGGAGGAGCTCAGGGGCAATATTCTTGAACCATCTATGGCTCCATACCCTAGCCGATGGTTCACAGTACCTAAGAAGACAAGAGCTTTACGCTTCATCCAAGACTTGCAGTCTGCAAACAACATCACTATTCGAAACATTGAGATAGGACCTATGGTTGATGAAGTAGCTGAGACATTTGTTAGAAGATCGATATATTCTATTGGAGATCTGTTTTCAGGTTACGATCAGTTTCAGCTTGCTTTGGAGAGTAGAGACTTGACTACCATGCGTACACCTTTGGGGTTGATGCGGATATATACTCTTCCTCAAGGCACGACAAACTCAGTAGACCATATGCAAAACATGATGCACAAGATGTTACGAGAGTTTGTGCCGGAGGTCACTATCCCATTTCTGGATGATATTCCCATGAAAGGTTATCCGATGGAGGACAAGGACGAAGCTGTGATTGCTGATGGTTGCAAAAAGTTCATTGCAGACCATATTCGAGATGTGGAGAAGATTCTGATACGTTTGAGAGGAGGTACACCTCACTCTGTCAGGTACCAAATCTTGTTTTGGAATGTCAGAGATTGTGGTGGTTGATCACTTATGCGGTACTTTTGGAAGGCGATCGAACCCAGAGAAGGTAGATGCTATAGCAAGGATAGCAGATTGTATCAACATCACTGAGGTTCGACGATTCTTAGGAGCTTGTGTGTTCTTTCGTGTGAGTATTCGTCATTATGCACACATTGCCGAGTCTCTGTATGCAAATCTGAGAAAAGGGAAAAGGTTTACTTGACGGCAAGAACGATGGAGCAGTTGAAAGAGATTTTGAAGTCTCAACGTGTATTGAGGAGACTTAAATACGAGAGCGGAAGACTTATCGTACTTATTGTTGACACAAGTCCAAAGGCGATTGGATGGACAGTTGCCTAGGAAGACGCAGATGGTGTGCGGTTTGTTTCTAGGTTTGGAGCACGAATCTTAACGGACAAACAATATAACTATCCTCAAGTGAAGCGTGAGTTGTGGGGAGCTGTTACTGCTATGAAGGTAGATCGAGAGTTCTTGACTGGAGCTCGTGTGGTTTTAGAAATAGATTGTTTGCCTTTGCTATGTATGATAACAAACTGTAATACTCCAGACATAGTAATGCTACGGTGGATTGCTTATATCCGGAGTATGAACCCTGAGCTGAAACACATAGCATGAAAGGATAATCTTATTGCAGACATGTTATCTAGGGCTTGTTATACAGATGAGGATGAGATGATTACAGAGGTCGAAGATGAAGAAAAGAGAGACGTTTGGTGTCAAGTTGGTCAACAGACTTCAGACTTGGAACCATTGTCGTTCTATGATCAGTTCTACACGGAAAAGTTTCGAGATATTGGATTCTATCTGAGTTTATTATGCAGACGAGAGGGTTGGAGTGATGCAAAGTTCAAGGAGATTAGAAGAAAGACGTACAGTTACCTTCTACGTGAAGGTTATCTGTGAAAACGTCCGAAAAGAAGAGATGAAATGCTTGCTAGAGTGGTAGATGATCAAACGACAAAGCTAAATCTGCTTAAAGAGTTTCATGACATCTTGTGGGCTGGACACCGTGGAGTTTGGACTATGTACACGAAGATGAAGGAGCGATACTGGTGGAAGGGTTTGTATCAAGACGTAGTGGATTTTGTTGGGTCTTGTCTACACTGCATGTTCTACTTTAAAGTCCGTTACAGAGATGGGCTTGTACCTACATATCCACCAAGTATCCATTTCCAATGGGTCCTCGATCTTGTGATGATGTCGTCAAGACTATGGGGGATGCGTTACTTAGTGTTGGTTCGAGAAGATCTCTCCAACTATGTTGTCGTGTCGTGGACCGGCTCTTACATGAAAATCAAATTTTGACTGTTATTGCTCCAAAGACACTCATGGGTAAAACAAGCTAGGCCCTAGCTTATGGAATTTTTGCACAACTTCGGATCTTCACTTTCATCGCATCAATGGGTAGAGCTCATTGTCAGCTTTCCATAGACACTTTGTCTACTTCATTTGGACACATAGTGGAGAAGTTACGAGACTCGAAAGATGGGTAAAACAAGCTAGGCCCCAGCTTATGGACTTTTGGCACAACTTCAGATCTTCATTTTTATTACATCGATGGGTAGAGCTCTTTGTCAGCTTTCCATTGGCACTTTGTTTACTTCATTTGGACGCTTAGTGGAGAAGTTACGAGACTCGGAAGAAGAGAAAATCAAGCTAAGCCCTTGTTTACTTTTGATGACTGGGTATTTGCAGCTCTAGGCGCTATACTAAGGACGCAAGGGGCCTGCTTCCTCATTATCTGAGAAAACTGGTACGTATTGTGACTGACGTAAAGGGGTTGTTTAAGAAGCTAGCTTGTTCTTGCGATCTGTCAGTGGACGGTTTGGAGAATTGAGAAGTCCAATGCATGCGCGCAAGGTGTCATTAGGTTCAGATCTGTGCAGACTACACGTTGGTTAAGACGGTTCGTGAAGAGGTGGATCGGAGAGTGTGTACTGGGAGAAATTGAGACGCAGGAAGAGGATTTGGAGTGCTTCAGTGACTTGTGAAGGAGAGTTGGACCGTTCGGACCGTTTTCGGAGTCCAAACTTGCTGTCATTGAATCCATCAGGATCATAACGTCGAGTTCTTCAGGAAATTGAAGAGGATACAAAGTTTCGTCGGACGGTTTGAGAGTTATGAGTGAAATTGACTCGTAAGGAAGCGCTTGCGTCAGGATTTTCATCGCTTGCGATCTGAAATTAGGTTGTTCTTCGTGATCGGTGAGCCAAGTTCTTCGTTCTTGGTGCCTACGTGATCAAAGAATCTTCATCTACACATACGAGAAGACCGTATGTGGATTGGATTGTTGGTTTGGGTGTGATGAGCGAGTTTGAGTCGCATGGAGTCGATTTATGTTAGCTTTTTGCATCCTGTGACAAAATTTCTTGCGTGGTTTGTCAAGGGGAACTTCAAACGATCTGTTTGGAGTCTTGTTGGGTTCAGGGTAACTAGATCTACCTACCGGAGAAAACGGATGTCAGATCAGACGATCTGCTTGGGCGGTGTGTGCAGTTTTAAGCCGCAGAGAGGAGTTTTTGAAGGTTCGGTCACATGCGACCGAAAATCGACGATATCTCGGCTGTCAAGAGTCGGATCTGAAGATTTTCTGGGCCAACAGAGTCAAGGAAGAAGGCCATACCGACATCTGAAGACCGTTTGACGAAAAGAGAAAGTTCTCAGATAAGCCTTTGTCGGTTCCTTCACTACGATTTTCGGCTTTTTGAGTTTGTTAGAGTTCTAGTTGGTCATGTACAGCTTGTGGTAGCTAGCTTTAGCTAAGAGCTTGTACATGGATGTTGTTTGGACTTGGGTTTGAATCGTGGGGTACAAGTGCATCTCTTTTTGTTAGAAAAGGGATGTTTCTCTTGCTTTGAGCTACGCTTCGATAGTTTTGAGTCTGGGATGAGATTTAGAGACTTGTTGTAGGGGGTTTTGAAGCAGATTACAGACCGCTATAGTTTGCTTCTCAGTTTTGTGTTCTTAGGGGGAAAGAACCGGCAGTGTATATACGTTGGGGATTGGTATATATTGCGACGTTTGTTTTCATGCGTGTTTGTCTCTTTCTTGTTTCTGTTCAGCACACTACATCTCCACAGTCAGGAACCTCGCATTTTCTTGGACATCTTTCACGCAAAATCTGACAAGACAAACGTGGAGGGACGAGCACTATGAACAAAAACGACATAGAACATATGTAGGTTCGTGCTGGAAGATATCATCTGTCGCTATGGATCTGTTGGGAGATTACGAGCAAATAGAGGTAAATTGAGAGGTGCAGAAGCAAAAGAGTTATTTGCTCGTTATGGAGTAAAGCTTCGACTTACTACTGCCTTGAATCCAAAGGGCATTGGTAAGAGTAAACAAGGACACCCTTCTATTGTTCACGCTTTGGTGAAAGCATGTGATGGTCGGCTTAGAGAATGATCGAGACTACTTCCATTTGCTTTATGGACAGATAGAACTACACACTGTACTACGACTAGTTATATGCCGGTTTAGCTTATGTTGGGGCAGAAGCCCATCATGCCTGCTGAGGAGGACTTTCTTACATGGGCTACGCTGCTATGGGAGGATGATATAGATCGTACTTCACTCCTTGCTTTACGAACTAGGCAGTTGGAGCGAAGGGAGGAAGATCTTGCTGAGGCGCAAGAGAAGCTCAAGGTGGCTCGAGTCAGAAACAAAGAGCATTTTAACAAGACTCACCGACTACTACCAAAGCCAATACGTGTTGGTGATTGGGTTTTGGTGTATGACAGCACGCTGGAGAACCAACATTCTACACTTCGTAAGTTCTCGCGAAGATGGTTCGGACCTTATGTTTTGTTAGATGTGTATGAGAATGTCACTTATAGTTTACGTGAGCTGGATGGTACTCCTTTGAAACTATCTATGGTTGGCAAATGAGTGAAGTTGTTAAAAAACGTGGAGGATCAGTAGATTTGTTCAACTTTCTAGAGTCTGAGCAAAAGATGACAAGAGACGAGGACGCTCCGGCAACTGAAGAGGTTGAGGCAGAGGAGAGTGACGATGATGAAGAGCAGACAGAAGGATGAAGAGGTTGGCACATGTCGAAGGATGTGCAGGTTTAGAGGGGGTGGATGTCGTGTTGTGAATCATTCCACATAGTAAATAATTCATCTCTCTGTCAGGAGTTAGTCTCTCCGAGTGAAGTTAGGACCTCAGATAAGTCGATTCTAGAGGATGTTATATATTTTGAGTCCTAGCAGGTTGTTTACCGTGTTGATACAGTTTAAGCTCATGGGTTGCACTTACATGCGCCCATGCATGCTTCCTAGCATGATTAGGTTATCTTTCGAGATTATGTGTCATTTTGCATGTCTTTGCATGTAGTTTAAGATTTACTTTGACACTTTAGGAGCTTGACGTGGTAGCCTATGTGTGAAATGAAGTCACCACGTGGTTTGAGGCACAAAAGGACAGGGAAGTGAAGCTATGAACTCCCATTGGTCTATTTTTGTCTTTAGTAGAATACTAAACTTAGAAGTAGAGGTCTAAAGAGGAGTTCGAGCGATTGATAAAGACATTCTGAAATCTGACAACACAAGAAGATAGGGCTTGTCGTGCCAGTCGCTGGTCAGTGAAATTCTTGATCGATTTGGAACAATAAAGACGGAGTTATGACAGATTGAAGTTCGGATTGTGTTAGAATTGCATCACTTTTGTTGATTTTGAGGTTTTTGATGTCAATCGTAGCAGAATTGAGAAAATCACTTCAAACCTTCGTAGTCTCGTTCACTGTCAGTAGGACTACGACTGTTCACAAATTTTCATGTCAATTGAGTGAGTGAGTAATTGAGGGCGACCGCTGAAGCAGAAGGGGTATGAAACGATCTCAATCTAGAGCAGCAATTTCAGAGATCGAGATCTGGAGAATTGTGTACAATCAAGAGGTCAAATTTCAGAGGGATGTTCAGCATGCTGTAGACTCCAAATCATGTAAGAATCATTGAAATTTATCAAGCCAATTCTCTATTCTAGATCAAAATAGCTGTCTGGGTACCAAAAATTACCAAAAATTCCTCACTCAGAACGCTTCTGACCATATCTCGTGCTAGAATTTGATCTCAGGCTGAAACTTCGTATGTGTGTTCAGTAGGACCTCATTTGCATGTAGGAGAAGTTTTGAGGTCTAAGCCATCATATGTTTCTGATTCTTGACTGTTAAAGTTCACTGTCTGATCTTATTATTGCTAGTTCGACCTGATTTTCATTTTCTGAACATACTAGATGATCAAATCGACTTGTGTGAGTGTTTATAGTGCTCCTTATGACCTGAAGCTTACCTCTATAGTAAGCAACCACAGCTAGAAACCCAGTGCTTCCCTGAGTAGTTGTATCACAATCTTCACAATCATATCACAGTCAGAAGGTTCCGCCTTTCGCAAGAAAACTCTCACCACGACAACGGGGTAACTGATTCGAAGTACTGGCAGAGACACAATCTGATGAAGATATGTCAGAGGAGCCCTTGCAACCACCAACAGCTGAGAAGACGAAGGAACAACAACATAATCAACAAGGAGAGCCCCATGTGGCTCCACACATGAAGAATACAGAGCAGCAAGCCCCAAGTCAGTCAAGACAAGAGAAGGCAAAAGAGCAAACAGAAGAGGTAGAAACGGAGAACAAGCTTACCGAGGAAGATCTGAATCTCTAGATAAGGATGGATGACTTGTTCATCTCGATGGTGGAAGACATGATAAAAACAGACGTAGACATCGAATCGTTAGAGTGCCGCGAAGGCACTTGCAGCAACAAAGAGAAGAGTACAGCGACGGAGATCACTACAAGCACAACCACGCACGACAAGTTTAGGAGCAGAGCATAATGAAGGACGAAGAGAAAAAAAGAAGACTAAGAACATTGACCGAGAATGAGACTCAAAAATGGAGCAGGTCGAAGGCTGGAAAGAGGAAGACGACCACAACATGAGTGCAGTAACGACCTATGTTACACATAGGAAGTTTGTCTATTAGTAAGGTGTTTAGTTATAACTAAGTGTTGAGAATGTTTATTGGCTGCCAAAGTACTTTAAGGATGTATCAAGTTAGTCATGACTATCTAAAAGTTAGTTATGGTTAAACTTAGCTGTACTTTTGGCAGAATTCAGATATTTGCTAAAGAGTGAGCACTACTATCTTGTCATCTTGTCTAAAAGGTAGAAAGGAGGTGGAAAGTATCCCTTATCTCCTTTTTGACTTGATATTAGTGGTTGGATTAAAGTTGTGGACTTTGTGGGCATTAAAAACAAGAAGAGATTCCACATGTTTCCTTTTTAGTGGGTCCTAGTGTAGAGGGGGGGTGGAAATTCGAGATTCCTTGAGAATATTCCAGAATCCTTCTAGAAGTTGTTGACTTTGAAAGAATAAGCCCATGTGAAAAGGTAAAAAGCCCATGTGATCAATGCTTTTACCTTAAGTAATATCTTAGTAAAACCCGGTAAAAGTAGTTACGGTTGAGTTATCGGGGGTACCAAAGTAAAAATCTAGAATGTATAAATAGAGGAGTAGAGAAGAGCTCCTCATCCTTGTTTTCACATTGTCGTAATGACAACTTGAGTAATATAGAGAGTGTGGGATATTTTTAGCATGTGAGAACTTGAGAGACGTCGTTAGAATGGAGGATTTTAGTTAAGGTGTTTAAGGAGATTTTTAGTTGATAAGTTTGTGGGTGTATGAATGAGTGAACTCAGCATTTTCCCTTCAAGTTCATGGTGTGCTTCCATCAAAGCCATCAGAGGTGACCCCTGAGTGAGAGACAGGTCCGACATGTTGCAGATTCGTGGATGACGATCGTGGAGGTTGAGAGATCGGGGGGGGGGTAGTTGATCGATAAGACCGCGGAGGGTTTACATTTTTGGTTCCGTTGCCGGGACCTCACTTGAAAGGATCGTTGAACGATGTTTAGAGTTCAGTTCTATATTCGACAAAAGGAGATTATGAGAGAGCACATGGAGAGAACGTTGGGAGGAGAGAGAGCTAACGCGATGTTAGCAACGTTAGAACCTTTCGTGTATCCCGTAGTGATATATGACGCGTTCGAAGTCATTCTTTACATCTTGTTCACTTAGAAAGGGTTTGAGGAGAGTTGAAAGAGGGTGCAACAAGAGTTGTAGAGAAAGGAGGAGAGAAAAGTTATTAGAGGAGATAAATTTGTGAGTATAGAAATTCTGCTCTCTGGAAAATTTGTACAGTCGCTGTCAACTTTTCTGTGAATTTTATTTTCCTGTGAAACTTTCCAGTGTTTTAGATTGGCTGATAACCTATCTAAGACAAAAGAAATCATAGGAAAAGGTGGTCTAGAGAGGGAGCAATGAATTTTCAAAGTTGAGGGGGTCTATTCGTGAGAGTTGAAGAATTCTGTTATCTGGAAAAAGTTTACAGTCGGTGTCAGATTTTCTGTGAATTTTATTTTCCTGAGAAACTTTCCAGTGTTTTAGAGTGGCTGATAAGCTATCCAGGACAAAAGAAATCATGAGAAGATGAGGTCTGAAGAGAGAGAAAGAATTTTTCAAAGTGGAGGGGGTTGACAACCATGAGGGAAGTGAAAATATACAAATTTCAGTTCTCTGAAAATTTGTACAGTCATCACCATCTCTTCTGATTAGGAAAGTTTCTGTTGAAACTTCATGATTTAGTAGCTTGGAGGTTGAGCTACTGGAGACCACAAAAATCTTGGAGAGATCTCTTACCAACTAAGAGATATACGTTTCGGCATACAAGGAGGTCTTGAAGATACTTCATGGGGAATCCAGTTCGAATGAAGAGGTGGAAGAAGAGACGTTTAGGAGTTCGAACTGAGACGGAGAAGCCGAAGTTAAGTATAGATGAGTTACGAACCCGCATCTATAGCACTTGGGGTGCCCTCTTTACCCTATACGAAGAAGCTTCCGCGACCATTGGCACAGATTTGAAGAAAGCCGAGTTTAAAACATCATTCACGGTGGAGGCCACGAATGCTCCTGGTGAAATAGAGTTGGATCCTTACAAGAGTGAGTTCAAGATGTCTGTTGTGATTAGTACAAACGATGGTGAGGAGGATCATATCTCCGATAGTTAATTAGATTTTATTTCGTGTATAGCATGTGTAATACACGATTTCCAGTATAAAGCTCGGAAGAGTTAAGAAAGTGATGTAGAATTATTTTCCTCTATGATATTTTGTCCACTTAATGGTTGAGAAGGTGCAACATGAGTGGAAATTCAAAAGATTGGAAAGTTAGACTTAGAAACCTTCCTCAAGGTTTAGATGTCATAGTAAGTGTCGAAGAAAGTTCGAGAGAGATTATCGTCGAGTTTGAAAACCGTAGTACTAAACCTCAAGTAGAATCTCCGAGGAGAAGAGTAGAAACCGACTTGTGGTGTTATTTCTGCAGAGGGTTGAGACACAAAGTCGTGAATTGTCCAACTAGAATCAGAACCGAGAGAGCTAAAGGGAAGCGGGAGTTTACTGATTTAAGTCTTCGAGTGGGTCCATCGTCACCAGCGCCAATTCATCTTCTAAGCGAAGATCCTTGTCCAAGTTGTGGAGTGGGTGATCTATCAAGAGGACACAAGTGCGTCGATGTGGCCACCGTACTTACGTCAGTAGTCGATAAGTTGGACGAGACTCAAAGAGCTGAGACGGAGAAGTTTTCGACTTCAAAAGAGAACTCGGCTGAGTTGTGATGGAGATCGTCATTCGGATGGTGGAGAAGGCGGTGATGCGACTCAGGCTCATGATTACCTTGGGAGAAGAGATGGCACAAGAGGTGTTGTTACAACCGTTTCCTTTTATTTTACCTATGGTAGATTATTCGCGAATGGAATTGGTGATGTTCGTGCTCTTTTAGCGAGTAGTTATTGCACGAAAATTGGAAGTGTAGAAGAGTAGTTACAAGATGGGGAAGTTACCAGTGTTTCATGGGAAGGACAATGAAGATGTAGAACCATTTGTACGAGATTTCAAAAGGGGTTGCATCGGAAACAACGTGAGAAGGAAGGAAGAATGGGTGTTGTTACTGCCAGAGTTTTTAGAAGATTTTGCTCTTACGTGGTATGAAGACCGAGTGAAGAGCAAGACATCTGGTGCAGTTGAGGACACATGGGAGACGTTGAGTAATGCACTCATCGAAGAATTTCTTCCAGAAGAGAGTTATGAGAAGCTCATGGTGGAGCTTACTCATTTGAAGCAACGAGACGACGAGAAAGTTCGGCAATATGCCGAAAGGGTGGATAAGTTGGAGCAACGGTTTCGGACGGTCCTACGGAAGAGTGGAGACAATGTGGAGCTAACGATGGCGGGGATTGGAGCAGTGTTGACCAAGAACTTGGTGGGAGGGTTGAGGCCTTCAATTTGAACCCAAGTGAGGTACGAGAAGCCAGCAACCAAAGCGGAGGCTATCAAGATAGCGACAAATATGGAAGAGAGTTTGGATGAAGGAGATATCATCCAACCTCATCATGTTGCTCTGGTGTCAACTTCGACTCCTGGTGTAGTCACAACGATCGCACCTGCACCATCACAATTGGTGATTGCTTCAACGTCAACTCCTACTCCAACGGTGGGACCAAGACCGTTTGTCCCAACAACGATGTCTACTGCCACCTCTGATTTTCATGCCGAGCTGAAGAGCATCATCGATACTCTTGCGGATCTCAAGATAAACGTGGTGCAGTTACAAGAATGGAGGAACAAAGGTGGAGGAGGAGGTCAAAGAGGTTACGACAACAATCCCAACCGAGGAAATCAAGGTAACTTTGGAGGCAACCAAGGTAACTTTGGAGGAATCACTTGTTGGACGTGTGGAGGTTCTCATTTCCAGCGAAATTGTCCTAACAACGGAGCAAGAGGTGCCGAAGCTGTCAGAATGAATGTGGGTGGAGGAAATCCATCATAAGGACGAGACAAGGGGTGGCTACTATCGATGTCGTGCGAGATCCCATCTACGAGAAAGGAGAGAGTTCAAACTCTTCTCATGCACCGGTGGAGCTTTTAGCTCAAGAAAGGAAAAGAACTAGATTTTCTGATGAACCGGTTTTCATGGAGGAATCAACTAGTAGAAGTACTCGTTCGAGTAATGTTTCGAGTACACCAAGGGAGCCAAGAAGGAAGCTGGGGATGGCGGATTTCACCATTTCATTTTCCCAAGCGGGATATGATGTGGTTGAAGATGTGGGTGCTCAGAAAGCCAACATCACTGTTGGACAACTGATCGCACTTAATCACAGCTTACGAAGGGAACTCAGAGGAGGACTGAGTTCTAAGAGAAGCAAGAAGAAGAAACCCAAGAGCAAGACATCAAAGTCTGTGGGAGTTGGTGTGGTGGATGTGCATGCTTCAGAGGTATGCACTAGGGCTTCAAAGATTGAAGTCCGGTTGAATGGTCACTACGTCTCTGACGTATTGGTGGATGGAGGATCGGCTGTCAACACCATATCGGAGAGGTTGATGAAGAAGTTGGAGATGGAACCAACTCGCCCGGCTAGCATTGTCGTGGGGATGGCTAACAAGCAACGGGTAAGACCTCTTGGTGTGTTAGAGAAGGTGGTCGTGTCTGTGATGGGAGTTCAAACGTTGATGTCCTTTCAAGTGTTGAAGGACTCTAGTTATGATTTGCTCCTAGGTAGGCCTTGGTTGAGAGCTGTGCGCACCACTGATAGGTGGCACAAGGGATACTTACGGATTGGGCCTAGAGATCATAGAGTGATAGTTCCTCTCTCGGGTGTTGGAGTTGTGACTTCTGACTCTGATAGACCCACTAGTGACTACAAGGAATCTGATACGGAGGATGATCAGAGTGCATCAGAAGTAGATACCGGAGATTCTTACGATCAAGAATCCTCGTCTGAGGACGAAGGATTTGGTCGAGATGAATCATTACATCAGCTTAGTGCTATTGACTTGTTGCCTCGATCAGCAGTGGAGAAAGATCTTGACAAAGAAGAGTTGAGTGAGACAGAGATTGTGAGAAGACTCTCTACCTTGAAGTTTGGTATCAATGTCACTCAAGAGGAGAAAAGTAGATTCCTAGATATATTTCAAAAATATATCCATGTGTTTGCTTTCAGCTACAAGAATTTGAAGGAGGTGACTCTCGAGACTCATCGAATCGAATTGGAGGAGAACGCAAGACCAGTTCGACAGAAGCAGAGAAGGGTCAATCCTACAACAGCAATGATGGTCAAGGAGGAGATAGACAAGTTGAAGGAGGCGAGTTTCATCTATGAGGTGGAGAACTCAGAATAGGTTTCACCCATTGTGATTGTCAAGAAGAAGAATGGTAAGCTGCGAGTGTGCATAGACTATAAGAAGCTGAATGCAATTACCAAGAAGGATTATTATCCTCTATCATTTATAGATGAGATTTTGGAGGAAGTTGCTGGTCATGAGTGGTACAGCTTTGGTGATGGTTATAGTGGGTATAACCAGATCAAGATAGCACAGGAGTACCAACAGTTGACTACTTTCACTACTCCTTGGGGAACATTTGCATTTCGGGTGATGCCATTCGGATTGTGTAATGCTCCGGCCACGTTTCAAAGGTTCATGAACAAGGTGTTTGAACCATTCATAGGGAAGTTTGTTCGGGATTTCATTGACGATTTCTGTGTGTACGGACGAAAGGAGGACCACTTTGATCATGTGATCAAAGTTTTGCAGCGGTTGGAGCAAGCCAACGCTTCTCTAAATCCAGAGAAGTGCATCTTTGGCTGCGAAAAAGGTCTACTGTTAGGGCACATCATTTCCAAGAATGGGATTGCGGTAGATCCTGAGAAGATGAAGAAGATTGTGGATCTTCCATTTCCGATCAACTTGACAAAGTTGAGGCAGTTTCTTGGCATGGTTGGATATTATCGTAGGTTTGTCTTTTCCTTCTCAAACAAAGCAATAGCTTTGACTATGTATATGAAGAAGGGAGTTGATTTTGACTTGATAGTGCATGATCAAAAGGCAAAGAAAGCATTTGAGGAGCTGAAAAAGGCATTAGTGACAGCTCCTATACTTGCTAAACTTGAGTGGAGTAAAGCATTTATTCTGTATACGGATGCCTCCAATGTAGCAATCGGATGTACATTAAGTCAGCTAGATGGAGATGGGCATGATCATCCTATAGCTTATGCTAGTAGGCAGATGGTTCCAGCGGAGAAGAATTACTCCGTGACTGAACGAGAAGGATTAGCGGTGATCTTTGGATTGAAGAAATTTTGACACTACTTGCTAGGAGGGAAATTTTCCATAGTCACAGATCTCAAGGCTTTAAAGTATATCTTTAATAAGCCTAATGCCGAAGGTCGTATTGCTCGTTGGAAGATCCTTCTAACAGAATACGATTATGTGATCGAAGATAGACCAGGGAAGAAGCATGCGAATGCTGATCTTTTGTCAAGGGCTTATGATGATGAGGGAGAAGAACCGTTTGATGATTCATTTCCAGACGAGCATCTGATGACCATCACAAGCATTGAGGAGATACCGGACGAGTACAAGGAAATCTGGAGTTTCCTTGCAGATGGCTCTTTTCCAGAAGGTATGCATACCCGAGAACGTAACGCGTTGATCAAGAGATGCAAACCTTACACCATGGTGGAGGGAATTCTGTTTCATCAAGGAGCAGATGGGTTACTAAGGAGAGCAGTTGGTCAGAAGGAGGCATTCAAGCTAATGCACGAGTTTCACGACGGAACTGTTTGCGGAGGTCACTTTGCTGGTAAGATAACAGCCTTCAAGATTTTGGATGCGGGTTATCACTGGAGAGGGATTTTCAAAGAGTGTTTAGACTATTGCAAAACTTGTGACGTATGTCAAGCATTTGCTCTAAAGTCTACTAGAACACCTCCGTTAAGATCAATTCCAGTATTAGGGCCGTTTGAGAAATGAGATATTGACTTTGTAGGTCCTCTTAATAAGACACCTCGAGGCAATAGATACATTGTAGTCGCTACTGACTATTGTACCAAGTGGGTAGAGGCTAGACCTTTGAGAGAGACCAATGAAACAGAAGTCGGTAGATTCCTATGGGAGAGGATCATCACGAGATTTGGATGTCCGTTAGAGTTGGTCTCAGATAGAGGAGGAGAGTTTGTAGGGAGCATGACTACTGCTATGCTACAACACTTTTCTATCAAGCCACGAGTAACGACCTCATACAAACCAAATGCTAATGGTCTTGCGGAGAAGACCAATCTTACACTTTGTATGATGCTCGCCAAAGATGCTGGTGTTGAAACTGCGAAACATACTTGGGATAAGAGGCTACATGCCATCTTATGGGAGTATCGAACGACAACAAAGACTTCTACTGGATATTCCCCATTTCGACTAGTTTATGGAGTGGAGTCCAAGTTGCCGATCCAATTCGAATTGGATATTTTTCAAACTATTCAACGAAAGTTGAAGAGGTCGAGAGGAGAAGACGTGGTCAGATCAAGAAGGGAGCAACTCATGGAGTTGGAAGAGACCCGAGCGGTAGCAATGATTCGAATGGAACGAGCTCAGGCGTATCAAAAGAAGAGTTACGACAAACGGTTGGGCAAGAGGGAGGTAAAACCTTTTCAAGTCGGAGATTGGGTTATGTTGTATGATGCTATCAGATTCAAGAGGGCTAGGAAGAAGTTTCTTCCGAGATATTTTGGTCCTTTTGTTGTAGATAAGGTGTGGAGCAACTTCATATATGACCTTCAGGAGCTGGGAGGAAGGAGATTTGATCGAGTAAATCATGACAAGTTGAAGTTGTTTCATCGACGAAAGCTCTCTCTTCACTCCGAGGACGGAGCGAAAATTTAGTCCGGGGGTAAAATGTAACGACCTATGTTACACATAGGAAGTTTGTCTATTAGTAAGGTGTTTAGTTATAACTAAGTGTTGAGAATGTTTATTGGATGTCAAAGTACTTTAAGGATGTATCAAGTTAGTCATGACTATCTAAAAGTTAGTTATGGTTAAACTTAGCTGTACTTTTGGCAGAATTCAGATATTTGCTAAAGAGTGAGCACTACTATCTTGTCATCTTGTCTAAAAGGTAGAAAGGAGGTGGAAAGTATCCCTTATCTCCTTTTTGACTTGATATTAGTGGTTGGATTAAAGTTGTGGACTTTGTGGGCATTAAAAACAAGAAGAGATTCCACATGTTTCCTTTTTAGTGGGTCCTAGTGTAGAGGGGGGTGGAAATTCGAGATTCCTTGAGAATATTCCAGAATCCTTCTAGAAGTTGTTGACTTTGAAGGAATAAGCCCATGTGAAAAGGTAAAAAGCCCATGTGATCAATGCTTTTACCTTAAGTAATATCTTAGTAAAACTCGGTAAAAGTAGTTACGGCTGAGTTACCGGGGTACCAAAGTAAAAACCTTTGAATGTATAAATAGAGGAGTAGAGAAGAGCTCCTCATCCTTGTTTTCACATTGTCGTAATGACAACTTGAGTAATATAGAGAGTGTGGGATATTTTTAGCATGTGAGAACTTGAGAGACGTCGTTAGAATGGAGGATTTTAGTTAAGGTGTTTAAGGAGATTTTTAGTTGATAAGTTTGTGGGTGTATGAATGAGTGAACTCAGCATTTTCCCTTCAAGTTCATGGTGTGCTTCCATCAAAGCCATCAGAGGTGACCCCTGAGTGAGAGACAGGCCCGACATGTTGCAGATTCGTGGATGACGATCGTGGAGGTTGAGAGATCGGGGGGGTAGTTGATCGATAGGACCGCGGAGGGTTTACAGTGCAGAGGAGTCATCTTCATCAGGAAGCAGGGATGAGGTCCTTCAACCACGAAACCAAAGGGCTACACAGCATGTACCACAGACAAGCTCCACACCTCAGCGAGAAGTCAGTAGAACCCAACTAATAGTCTATGTTAAGTCAGCTCAAAATTGCAACTTGGAATGTGGGCTAGGAGCCCCCCAGCGACTAACAATCATTAAAGACTGGTTACATAAATACCAAAAAGACATCGACGTCCTCGGTGTCCAAGAACTCAAGGCAAGAGAGGAGCAAGTAGAATTCAACGTGCATCAGATCTTCGAAGGAGGACAAGGCTTAACGGACTACTCACTGACAGGAAGAGGGGTGTAGCTCTGATAATTAAGCCTCAGCACAAAATTATCCGGCAAGGGCTAAGAGGAGATGGCACGTGTGTATGGGTTACAATAGACACATGATCAAAAGTAGTGGGCATTGCTTCAGTCTATGCGCCAAACCATAAGCAAGCAGGAAGAGGTTATGGAAGTGGATGAGTAGGAACTTACTTGAAGCAAAGTCGGTGTTACTAGGAGATTGGAATATGGTGGATTTGATGGATGATACGTCGGTCCATCAACATTCATCATTGGAGGAGAAGCTCGCACATGGAAAAGATTAGTAGAAAAGACTGACTTGGTGGACGGTTACTTGATAGCGGCGATTCGGCGTGATCCTAAGTTCACCAGGCAGGTGAAGAGAGGAGCGCGGTTTGACAAAGCCAGATTAGACCGGTTTTATCTAAGCGACAGTGTGGAGATGGCTCACTGCATCTCAAGCCTAGAACACAATGGACGCCAGGTCATGTCTGACCATATCTGTGGTGCCCACAAATTACAAGATGCACGAATTTTTGAAATTTTTAAGAATAATAACTTGTTTGTATAACTGAAGAAGCGTTGTTACTTAAGGTTACGTCTTCCTTAACAGGAAGATGATCTTAAGAGCTGTTTGTAATAAGAAGTTGACTTCTTCGGAAGACGACTGTCTTCGGAAGAGCGTCTTCTCAATTGCGTCTTCGGAAGATGAGAAGACGGCGGAAGACACCTGTCTTCCAGAAGACAGCGACCGCGAAGGACTAACCACGAGTTTTCGGGTAAGACAGTAGGTGTACCTACTGGGGCGCACCGAATAGGTAGGTAGGTCAGGAAGACACCCAGGAAGACAGATTAGGTCGAGAACTCCTAATCTGCGGGAAGATGCATGAGGAAGCACATTAGGCGCATTCAACTTCCCGCAGCACAGCGCGCTTGAGAAGATCGATTGAGAGAGTGAGCTTCACGAGCTAGCATTGAGAGAGGAATCGAGTAAGACATCGAGGTAGGAGAGAACAAGTTGGCAGCTAGGCGAAGGGTGAAATCGAATCGCTAGAGCACAAACAGCAGAGAGAGCGAAGGCGTTTCTGTGGAGCTTCCGAGAAGTTGACAGTGGAGAGTGGCGAGTAGAAGCGAAGGGGAAATCAAGGTGTGGACCGAAATTGACAGCAGGCGCAGTCAAGAGGAGTCGCATTGGAAGCTAGTACAAGAGCCAGAAGCGCGCGGAGGTCGAAGGCAACTCGGGGAGCCGAAGAAGACTGTAGAGGTTCTTTCCCCTGTTCTTTCTCCTTCCCACCTCTTCTCGTCATTGTCTGGTACTCCCCGCGCTTCCTTGATTGTGTGCAGGCAGCCTGATCGATCACCCCCACCCCCCATTCTTTCTATTTGAGACATTGGGCGCGGAAGTGCTGCCCAATTTCTGTCAAGACATCTCCTTGCTTCTTCCCGAGCTCAATTCGAGCTTCCCTACTCCTAGTCTTCAAATTTGAGACCCCAACTATCAATTTCCCTACCCTACTACCTCTCTACCCCCGAAACTTGGAACAGAAGACGATTCGGAAGATGGGAACATCTTCGGAAGACGCTTCTTAAACTTGACTGTCTTCGGAAGACCGTCTCCGGAAGATTGTCTTCGGAAGTCGACTGAACACAATTCGTATCAAGAGTGGATTTGCTTTGCTTTTGTGTTTAGAGAGACTTGGTACGAATCCTGAGAGGTGTGGTGAGTTATTTTGTTATTTCGAGAAGTTGGAAGTCGGGAACTAGGCTTGTGCCTCCCGGTCTTTCAAGCTTCTCAGCTCCCCATCTTCCTAGAGAGACTAGAAGACTGGAAGACTGGCAAAATGAGCGAGAAGACGCGAGGGTCCATTCGGCTCTCTTCTGTCCGATCCATAGCAGCCGTTCCTTCTTCTTCCCGAACTTAGAAGAGAGTTGTGAGAAGTCTTGCTGGCAGAATCTGGAGGGAATGGTCGAGGGTCATGTCTTCCCATCATGCAGCAAGCTTCTTCTGAGTGCGTATGAAAGGTGAGAAGTCAGAAGAACAGAGTGCAGTTGTCTTGAGTCTGTTGTGAGGATAGATTGCGCGTAGGAAGACGAAGACAGGTGAGACCAGTGAAGGGAAGCCCGACTTCGGGAAGTCTTCCGAGAAAGACATTTAATCGGAAGCTGTCCCGAGTGTCTTCTCAGAGGCCACTGTCACCGCAGGAGCCCGTAACCATCTTCTGAACCTTTCTTATACTATACTTCTCGCATATCTTGTATCTTCTGATAGGAAGTAGGATGTAATGCAAGGTGGGTTGTCTTCTTGGTAATCCATGCGAGGCCTTGCTTAGATAGGATTGTTTAGATATAGCTCGGAAGACGAGAGCTATCTAGGAAGTACTGTTAGAATCCCGGAAGACGGAGTAGCTGTCTTCTGGAAGACTAGTTTCGTCTTCTGAGAAGTAGAAGCTAGACTGTGGGCATTCGGGAAAGACTGAGCCTTCAGCTCATAGTAGGTGCTTGTGGTTTAGTGCAACAGATCTTCCAGGTATGTCGATGCATCCGCAGGGCTTGGTGTTACCAGCGGCAGAATTGGCCGAGGCCACTCCTTTCCTCAAGGAGTTGGGTCTCGACTTCTTCCTGTGGGATTGGAACCTCGCAGATCAAGGGCTTCTGGAGGAAGTGTGGACAGCGTTACCACCGCGTAACCGTGTACTTGCGAAGGCAGGAGTAGCTCGGGGAAGACTGTCTTCCTGGACTGAAGACTGGTGACGTAAGACGTTTCACAGGCCTGAGTCCGAGAACCGAGGATATTGGTACGAGAAGAAGATCTTGCCTAGGATTGTGAGTTCGTGGCATGTACCTGGGAGCACCACCTGCCTTTTCGTGGAAGACAGGCAGGGGAGGAACGGTTGGAAGATAGAATCTTACCGGGAGCCGAAGAAGCGCCTCCTGGCGAAGTTATTTCTGCATCTCTTTCCCAAGAGGAAAGCGCAGAAGACAAGGTACTTAGGCGATCAGGACGTGGAGTTCCTGGAATCAGTGTGGGATGACAGAGTACTCATCTACTGGAGCGCGTACATCCACAACTACGTACAGACGGAGCTAGCATACTTGGGTACCCCGGCGGGAGGACACCTGACGCCCTTCCTCTGCTACTTGTATGTAGCCATGGGGGATCTTAGGGAAGATCAGCTGGCAGTGTATGGGCCAACGGAGCGACAGGAGGTGAAGGAGGAGACCTCGGAAGACGATGACCGAGAGACAGCAGCAACGCCCCCTCTCACTCTGATGCCCCAGCTGAGGCCCGGCTCTCACCAGAAGACGCTTCTGGTGAGGGAAGATGAGTCTAGTGGGTCGGAAGACGCCACGCCACTGAGGAAGATGGGTCTCAGAAGTGTACCGAGGACATCCATCTCCCTCATTCACTCAGGATCGGAGTCCGACTCGGAAGAAGACCTGCTGAGTACCCGATCGGAGCAGAAGACTGCTTCTGCAACGCCTGGGAGTCTTCCGAAGACTCCAGAAGACGAAGGATGGATGGGCGCTCTTGCTGTGATGCGAGGAAGCGCAAAGAAGAGAGCCGCTCCTGCCATGAGGAGTCTTCCACCCCGGAAGATGAGAAGAGTAGCTTCTTCTCGTGCGCAGAAGATGAAGGCCGTAGTAGTGGAAGAGGCTTCCTTGCCTCTGGAAGACGAAGTCGACACCATGGAGCGAGTGGTGGAGATGAACTTGTCTTCCGCAGGAAGACGACTGGAGGAGTTCAGTGCCTACTTCCAGAAGGAGATCCAGCCAGCTATGGAGTTGCTGGAGAGGAGAGCGAGGGCACAGGAGAAGCCCTTACAACCTGGATTCGGCCTGCGCACCTTGCTGCAACAGGGGGAGGACCTGAAGAAGACGGAGTCGCTGGAAGCTAGCCTCCGCACTACGGAGTCGCTGGAAGCTAGCCTCCGCACTACGGAGAAGCTTGCAGCCAGATACAAGGCGGAAGCAGCCGCTTCTGCCAAGGAGCTGGTACAGCTTCGGAAGAGCAACCAAGAGTTGCAGGCGCGGGTACAGCAACGCAATCAGGAAGTCGCCCGAGTGCGGGAGAAGATCACCGCCCTCGCAGAAGAGCAGACCATATGGAAGATGCAGCGAGAAGCCGCGGAAGCGCGAGCTGCAGCTGAGAAGACGCAGAGAGAAGCAGTAGAGGCCCGTGCGCAGAAGATGTTGGCACAGTCGGTGGAAGCGCTTCGGAAGAAGTTCAACTACACCGCGGGTAGGAAGTTACTTACCTTAGCTAGAGGATGAGACAGCGAGTCCAGAGCGATGTTGGTGGAATGCCGGGAGAGTATGTTCAGGTACTTGGATAGACAGATAGAAGGAGTGAAGACACTTTATGGTCTTCCCTCGCTTCCGACACCTGCAATCGCATCTTCCCACGCTCCAGCACCATCGACTGGATCCGGAATGGAGAAGGAGGAGTTTGATCTTGCTGTGCACTTGGTGGTGACAGCGTTGGAAGACGAGAAGACTCCAGAAGACGCCCCGGAAGACAGGAAGACGAGCCGTCTTCCCAGATATTCCGCGTGGAGGAAACGACTTCCTCGGATCCCCATGAGGTCCCCATGGTCCCTAGTCCCGCACCCGTGCCTCAGAAGACGGAAGAAGCACCGGTCGACTCCGCTTCCCAGAAGACGCTTCTGTCTTCCGAAGCAGAAGCCGAACCCGAGGAAGACGCAGCAGCAGCGACAGCAGAGCCAGCAAGAGACGAAGAAGAGGAAGCCACCTCAGTGACACCCGAGGTAACTGCAGGGCTTTCTAGCTTATCAGAAGCCGCATTAGGAGCTCCGATAGGAGCAGATCAGGTAGAGATTGCCTCCGTGCAATCTGAGTAGTTAGTAACTCCATTTCCAAATATAGTAGAATCGAACATGCTATCTTAAGGATGGCAGTTTTCCCATGTAATATTAGTTAGGACACCATGTGGCAGCATAGGTAGCGTAGGAAGGACAAGGTGGATGACCAATTCGGGCAAGGGAACCGCTTGCATGTGAGGTGACAACCTCCTATCAGCGCCTCTCTCTCCCTGGTGGTCGCCTCCCCTGGTTCTCATGGCAGCAACATAAGTAGGATAGCAGCGTAAGAGAAAGGGCTCTGCCAGTTCTGCCAGTTCTGTAGAATTCTGTAGTAACTGAACATACACACCGATTCTACGGGCAGGCAGGCGAGACACATTAGAGCAGAGACAATCTTAGCGCACTACACCCGTCGTTGGAAACATACGAATAGTCTTGGAATATACCGGAGGGGTCTGCATACTCGCACCAGCAGTGGGTCGAAGATGTAGATAGAAGTAGTGGACAGTCTAGGAACAGGGAACGGCATGCTCGTGCAGTCCTGTAGCTAGACTGGTGTGTCGAGGAGTAGACGCAGGAAGTAGAGGGAGTGAGCTTCCCAATGCCATTGTGACTTCTTCTCGAGGAATAGATTGTGGATTTGAGTGCAGAAGCTTTGTCCATGTCTTCTGGATGGTGGGTTCATTGAATTCGCTCCCAATTGTGCATGGGAAGTGTTCTTCTTGAGTGGCGGTGACTGTCAGCAGTTGTGGAAGTGTAGCTTGACTCGTTCAGTAGAGCACTTGGGATCTACGTACGAACGGTCTTCTGGATAAGGGATCCCAGAAGGCAGAGCAGTCAGAGCAGCGAAGTGAAGAAGAAAGAAGCCTTCTTCCCGCAACAGAAGACGACATCCTCGAGTAGAAGACGGTGCAACAGTACTCACGTTTGTTGTCTTCCTCCCCAAACTATTACAAGCAGGGATGGCTTGTTAGTCAGGATCCGGACTAGAAGCCTGTCGGAATCTTAATTTACTCTTTTCATCTTGTTTTCTCTTGTTTGGCTTTTCTCATCTTCCCCCATCTTCTCCCATCTTCCCCATCTTCTTACCTTCTTCTAGTGAGTTTCCGATACTTCTATTGAGCTTCCGTGGAGGTGAATGTCGTTGTAGTGCTGCAGGAAGACAACTTCCGTAGGCAGAAGCCTGGGAAGGCTACAGGGGGGCATACACCTTGTGAATGATCTAACCCGTTGAATTGTGAGTGTGAGAATAAGGTGTAACGACCGTTGCTAGTCGACTTCTGCGAAGCAGGACAGCCTTCTGGAGGTGTGAGAAGACGAGTTGAACCTCCAGAAGACGAGAATCGCTTCGGGAATACGGTATCGAGAAGACCGGAAGAAGCAATCTGGAAGCAGAAAGATCGTCTTCCCGAGCTTCTCTGTGAATAGTTGTGTGGTATTGTAATTGGTAGTTGTTTGTTTGGGCCCAGAGCACCATTTGGCGTGTCTGGAAGACGTGTTGTTTTGTGTGGTTTTGTGAGAAGACGGGATTTCTAGACAAAACCCGTGTGTTTGTGTGTTTGAACAGATCTTAGAACTTAGAGCAGCGTTACTTGTGCAAATCCTCTGTGAGAACGATATCTTGTATACTAAATGGGCAAAAGGAGAAATCCTTCGTCACTACAATATCCATGTAACAGTAGTGATCCAGCTTTCAGAACTACCAAGCGCAGGACCAAGTAGAGGAGCACACTTTAAAATGAGTTTAAAGCTGCTAAGACTACCTGGAGTAATGTCGAAGGTGAGAGAAGTCTGGGAGGCAATGCGATCCAAACATAGTGACCCTCGAATACGACGAGAAAGGACATGGTAGGAAATAAAATACATATTGTTAGCAGCCCAGAAAAAGTTCATAGCGGTGTCGTGATGTGAGTTATTTCACATAGTAAATAATTCACCTCTTAGTTAGAAGTTAGTCTCTCTTAGTGAAGTTAAGACGTCAGAGAAGTCGATTCTGGAAGAAGTGAGCATTCAAAAATCTGAAAACACCACGGCGTAGGTCTTGTCGTGTTGATCACCGTGGTATGTTCAAAAGTTACAAACGTAGTTGCAAGCAAAAAGTTACTTGGAGTTCTTCTACAAGATTTCTAATACCGAGAAATTTACCATAAATCTGAATGAGTTCGAAAAATATGTTTTTAGATTTTTTGTAGTGTGTAGTATTTATTTGCATTTCGAAATGCATAAAAAGATCATGTCTAGAGAAAGTTATGGCACTTCGTGTTAGTGAAAGAAAGACGAAATACCGCGCTTTGCTAGCATATTAGCTTAGAAACTAGTCTCTAGAACCAGTTGTGAGATTGGCTTCCGTGGGTAGCTGAGCAAACCTGTAGGGAGGAGGTCTCTGGATCAAATCCCGTCTGACTCACAACCGGCTTGGAATAGGCTGGCCCCTTCAGAGGAATATGAGAGGCACCAAGTTGCCTAGGGGCGAGACACTAGATGTCTTTTAAACGTACCTGAATGCGAGATGCCTCTGTCTACCCTTGCACTAGTGCAGTCACCTGGTGTGGATGCTAGAGGACTAAGCTCCGTAATCCGTTTACCATCAGATTTCGAAATGGACCCTATGCTAGAGGACTAAGCGCGCCTTCATGTTGTCGGGATCACTAGTACGAATTTGGTTGCGGCTCTCTAAGTCCTGAGGTAGCGAGATAACATCAAAGATACTCCAAGTTGGTACAAAATCTTTTGTAGAAAAATGTAGATCTCGTCATATGATTTGCTTGGGTCGAAAAATCAAGTGAAATTGATACCTGAGGTGATACTTACGGCATTTTGAAGTTTAAGGAGGTCGAAGAAGGACAACAGCTGTAACTCGGGCTCCACATGTTAGAACGAGGTGATTCTGGTGGCCAGAGGTAGCCGTGGTGGAGTTATTTCGGACGAAGATGTCAAATGCTGACCGTATGGCCGAATGGCCGAATCGGTGGCCGTCTGTACAGATGAACCTGCGAAGGCTTGTGAACTAGTCTTCTTACGTGTAGATTTATTATCAATGATTTATTTTCCTGCTGCCATCTGTTTAAGGCATCTTTTACCCCTGCCAGGTGACAGTGAAGGTTACGTAGGGTGGAAGAAAACCCAGAGTCGATCATTGTAGAGTGTAGAGTTTATCGTGCAGAGATTATCTTGTAGAGACGAAATAGTATAGCTGAGGAGAGAATTTTACACAGAGGTTATATCTGAAGAGAATTTCTGACTGATCAGAGTTTGACACCAGAGGATTGAGGATTTGAGAGTAGAGGACAGAATTGAGTAGAGAGGAGACATGAAACTTGTACGCATCAATTGCGACAAAAAATCTACGATATCTCGGCTGTCGAGAGTCGGATTTGAGACTTCTTGAGACCAACAAAGTCAAAAAGGAAGGTCTTACCGACATCTGAAGACCGTTTGGCAAAAGAAAGAAGTTCCTAGATAGATCTTTTTCGGTTCTTTAGCTACAATTTTTGTCCTTTTGAGTTCGTTAGAAATCTAGTTGATTATGTACAGCTTGTGGTAGCTAGCTTTACCTAATGGCTTATACATGGACGTTGTTTGGACTTGGGTTTGAATTGTGTGACATTGGTGCAGCTCTTTTTGTTAGCAAATGGATGTTTCTCTTGCTTTGAGCTACGTTTCAATAGTTTTGGGTCTGGTTTGAAATTTACGAGCTCGTTTTAGAGAGGTTGGTGCAGATTACAGACCGCTCAAGTTTGTTTCTCTATTTTGAATTGTTAGAGAAGAAGAATCAGGAGTGTATATAAAGTAGAAGTTGGTATACCTTACGACGCTTATTCTCACATTACATCTCCACAGCCAGGAACTTCACGTTTTCCGAGACAACTTTCACATAGAATCTGACACAATAACAGACAAAATCCACTGAGGGAGTCCAAAAATTTCTGTTGGAAGATGTGATTTGTAGGATATGGTTGTGTTGGAAAGATAGCTGATTGAGGGGAGCTGAACACTGATGAGGCTAAAGCGTTCTTCAAGAGATATGGTGTGAAGTTAGTTCTCACCACAACTTACAATCTAGAGGAAAATGCGAAGTGTGAACGTGATCATCTTCCTATTGTGAAAGCTACCGTGAAAGCTTGCAAGGGTTGGGCAAGAGAATGGTCAAGATTTCTTCTATTTGCGTTAAGGACTGATCGTTCGATTCATAGTTCAGTCAAGAGATATATGCCGGCGGAGCAAAGGCAGAAACCTATCATGCTCATTGAGGAGCAAATACCCCCTTGGGGTGTTCTACCTTGAGAGGATGGTATGTCTACAGAAGATCTTCTTGCTGTACAAATTTGTCAACTGGAGAAAAGACCTGAAGATGTAGAGATTGCATTAGAGAAGTTGAAAGAAACGCGTATGAGAAACAAAGACAGATTTGATAAGCGTCATCGGGTTAAGACAAAAAAAGATTAAAGAAGAGGATTGGGTGTTGGTGTATGATAGTAGCTTGGACAACCAACAGAGTGCGCTTAGAAATTCTCTAAGTGATGATTTGATCCGTATGTGGTTCTTGATGTGCACAAAAATGCCACATACTCACTAAGAGAGCTTGATGGGTCAAAGCTTAAAGTTCCCAGTGTAGATGAGTGTATGAAACTCTTCAAGAAGCGAGATGAAGAGATAAGCATGGAGGAAGTTGGAGCAGAGTTTGATCTCTTGGATGGTGACAGAGAAGATTTGAATGTCGAAGATATTGCTAACGACAACATCAATCAAGAGGACGAAGATATAGTGCGATGTCGGCCATAACTTTGTGAGTGTTGGTGCATACCGGAGGATGTGCAGGTTTAGAAAGAATAGATGTTGTATTGTGGTTCGGCTCTTGTGTGAAATTCGCATGGAATTTAGGATGTGTTTCTTTTCTATGTCTCATGAACATTATCGTGTAACTCGCCAAACAATGTGATGGATGTCATGTCGTGATTATCTTTTTAAATGATCGCACGGTAGTGAAACGCGCCGAATCAGCAATCTATACGCGTTCACTTCAGTGGTCTTTATCATCAAATTTGGAGATAAAAATCATGGGTCAAGGATTCATAAGACATTCTTTCTTAGTGAGTGATTCGTGAAGGTTTCTCGGTGGTATGCATGGAGGAGTGAAGAACTGCGAGAGTGATGGTATGGATTGAGGTCTATTACCGGCTCCAGCTCTTCTTTTCCTGAATCCATTTCACATCAAGCTTCATTGCATCCACCGTGACTACTTTCGACAGTGGTTAGTTGCGTATTTTGACGACGAATTCATGAGGAGGGTGATGGTCTTACAACTTCTGGTGATCCTTCCATTTGTTACATATGGAGAGACTTGGGATCGGACGATGTACATCTTGTTGTGAGAAAGAATGGATCTCAACTATCCAACGACTGTTCTTTTTCAATGTCAATGTCGATATTCGGTGTCATTGCAGACCAAAGATCAATCATGAGGCATGAATCATAAGAAACTTCGGGGAAGAGTATTTCAATCGATAATAGCTTCACCGTTCTTTTTTGTCGTATCTTTCATTGTAGATCATTTTCAAGTTGTAATATTACTTTTTATTAGTCTGCGATTCAATTGTTCCATTCTGATTGAGCGCTTCTCTGTAGTTACGGCCCGTAGAGAATCCTTTGACATGTCTCAAGGATTTTCTGATTTCTTCTAATCTTATTGGTTTCTAGTGTTTCCTTGGGTGTTATAAGTGGTTCTAAGATAAAAGTTGAGTAAAGAAAAAAAACCAAAAGCTTTTTTTTGCTTTTTTTTTTTACTTTTGGACCAATGGTGTTCTAGCTGATCCTCGTGAAGTTTTCTGTGGTCTAGGGAAGCTTCGAGGTCCATTTTCACGAAGAAGGATATGGTTGGTAAGCTCTAGAACAGGGCTACAATCTGGACTGAAGAATTGAGTGATTTCATGGAGGATTGAGGGCGCTATGATCGATTGAGTAGAGGGGGTGTAATTCATACTCACTACGGCGTTTCTAGGTGTTTCGAGAGACTAGTGAGTTGTTTTGAGGAGGGCTGACGACGTTGAAGGGAGGGCTAGAGGATTGACGACGAGTTGGTCATTTTGATATAAATTTCAGCCGATTTTTGATCAATTTGGATTATGAACCGATCGATTGAAGTTGAGAAGTGTAGACGTGATGAGACGGATATTGCGAAATATGATTGTCATGGAGAATTGGCTATTTATCGAGTTCTAAATCGAATTTCTAAGTGAAACTTTGCAGGATTGAGGGATGCCTTATCACTAAGATATCTGCGAAGTTTCATCTTGAATAGTAGAATAGGTTGTTCAAGTTCTTGGATCAAACGTACATGGGTCTGTAAAGCTCTTAAGTTAGCACAGATTACGGTTTGATCCATATTTGAGAGTTGTTTGAGATTTCGATCTGACAATTGTTCAAGGTAGGAGTGAAGGATCCAGTAAAGCTTCCCATGAAATTTTGTCACCATTGGTAGAACTGAGGTCTCAAAGTTCGGAGAAGCTTTTGTTATTAGCGAGTTTTGATTTTCGGTCACATCTGTTGTGATCTTTTGGTTCATTTCGAGCAATTGGAGAGGAGTTTGTTGTTGAAACTACCATGCAGGCATACAACTGACATTGTGAAGGTGTGGGGCTGATTTCAGCTCTTTGTGGTGAAGAAGAACGGAGTCATAAGCTGCTGTTTGGATTTTAGGAGCTGCCAAGTACCGCCACCATTGGTGCTATGTTGTGATCTGAGTAATGTCTTGGAGCATGCATGCTTTATCTTGCTGGGATGCTTAGGAGACCAAGGTATGCAACAAGTTGTATTGAGACTCTATCAAGTTTGGTTGAGCGGTCTTAGATATGTATTAGATAGAGTTGTGACGATCAAACTGATGGGTAACTATCGTCGCTGGAAAGCTATTAAGCCATGCTTCTAGTGATATAGAGTTATTTTCAAGTAGATAGTATAGAGTCACTTGTGCTAGAAGAGTAGATAGAGAACATTTGGGTTGAAAGATCAAGGTTTAGAGCCAACTTGTTCAAGCCACATAGCTCTACACAACCATATACCCAGTGCATTCTTAGACAAAAAAACACATTATACGACAACATGACGTCAACTTGCCTAACCTCGCTCCTACTGAACTCACCTATCTCCTACTAGGACGGTCAAGGTAGGGGCAACATGTACATACCATCATCACAAGCAGCCTCTCACGATCTGTTGGTCGCAAGTCCAACCTCACCGTGAGAAAAATATAGATAGTCTGACTGGTCCGCAACTCCAGTCTCATTACCGTCAGCATACTGGAGTGAGTCCCGTGTGGAAATCAAGCGCCAACACAAGCAAATGTGACACACAAACAGAAAGCAGAATATGGAGAGGTTCCAACCACAAGAAGTCCAAACAATAACCATCCACACTCAAACATGCACAAAAGATAAACCCAATCTCATCCAAACTGATGTCTCTTCTTCAGTGATCACACGCACAATACATGACCATCAACTGTCATAACATGTACCTAAGGTCACTAACTAGATGTTAACACTTCTAGTAGCTCGAAAAGTCTCTACGTGATAGCTCTACTAGCTCACCAAGACAACTGTCACTAACTGCCTCCATACGTGTCTCTATGATATACACAAACACTACCACAATGACAGCTCCCTCTAGTATTATGAGATCGTCCTACCACTCCTTTAGGAACGTGCGAAAAGATCTCTTATTATCTTAAACAAGTCTATAAATACTTGCACGCATCCTTATAATACACCAAAAGCTATTGTCTAGTGGTAAAGCCAAAACTAAGAGCTAAACAATTAAGCACATTCTTCAAGAATAGTGTTGGGATGTATAATCTGATTTTACTCACTCCCACACCACTGAAATTGGGCTTAGCTTACGCACGTCAGCAAGCTGACTTGCTGGCTCGGGTTCTACCTCTGCCTCCGCCTCCGCACTCACGCACCTCTGCTCCTCGAAGTCTAACAACGCCTCATAGCCTCCTCCGTCTCTACAACATTACCGCTCACTCTCTGCTCTGCTCCACTCCGCTTGGAGTAGAGTAGAAACTCGAGCCAAATATGCACAGGATGGAAACTCATCGAACAACTCCAGAAGGTCAAACCCTGCCAAAGATACCCATGCGGACAGATTTTGCACAACCCCCAACCTTCTTTCTCTTGTAATTCCCTCAATCTTTCATCAAATCGGATGATTTTTGGTGCATTGGAATCTTCTTCTCAACATGCGCCTACTAAACTCATCACCGTCAGAAATTGCTGACAAATATCTATCGGATGTCCATAGACGCACGTCTGTCCAAAAACATATCACGAGAAATTTCAGCAGCGCTTCCGTACTACCTCATCACAAATTCGATCAAGAATAGATCCAAACACTACTAATCCGTACAATGATCAAACACACGACCAAAAAGAGCCACTTCACGCACGCGTGCACCCGAAAATCAAAGATACCAACGATCTGTACATTCAGAGATATCACTGGCAGAAATTCACGACCTGAAAGCTCTCATTTAGACCTTGCGAGTTGAGTTCTTGGAGTTAAACAATATGTTCTCACTCCACCATGTCAACCTGCACTAAACAAGCACTAAACTCGAGCCAAATCCACTCTATGCATCTAAGAGTCTAGATTGCACTCACCAAACTATCCACCATAGCCAAGAGCTTGAAGGCTCAACTCGAAGAACTAAAATCTCCAAGCCCTACCTACGAAGTATACCCCCAATAGGACTAGCCCAAGAACCCGCCCTAACAGCACTTACGGCCCTATCGATAGTAGCCACTACACAGTCGGTCAACCTAGCCAAGGTGCTAAAGTGACAAGACATCCAATCTGTCCAATCCAAGAAGCTGCAATAATCTGCTAACGTCCGTTAGCAGTTCATCGCAGTTTCTCCTCCAAAATGTCCTAACTTCATTCAGACACCACATGCAGAAGGTACACAATGAGATCTTTCTACTACCACCGAAATTGCATCAAAAGGACGTCTACAGCCAACACTATGCCCTTCCAAACTTGTCCAACCTAGCCAACTCCAAGAAGACTGCGATAATATGCTGACGCCCATAAGCAGATCCTCGCAGAGTTTTTCCCAAAGTCGTCAAAAATTTAAATATATAAGAAGAAAGCCCTCAAAATGAGCTTTCTAATGCAACAAATATCATCGACAATGGACACACACAGCCTCCGATATGGATTCCCAAAGTTACCCTACATCCTAATGCGTCAAAAGGTTATGATAATCTGCTAACGCTCGTTAGCAGATCCTCCCAGACTTGTTCCAAAATCCATCAAAAACATGAAATCACAAGGAGAAAACTCCCAAGACAAGCTTTCCGACGTAATTGAAATAATCAACAGCGGACACCCACATCCTCCAATATGACATCTCGAAGTCACCATACTCACACAATCTCAAGAAGGTTGTAGTAATCTTCTAATGCCAGCTAGCAGATCCCTGCAAACTTCCCTCAAAACTCATGAAAAATGTAAAATTACAGAGAGAAAGCCCTCGACGTGCTCTTTCTAATGCAAAAACAATCGTGTCAAACGGACATCTAGAACCTCCGCTACGGCCTTTAGAAACTATGTGACTTCTCTCACTCCCCAATCTTGCAGGGATCTACAACACTCGTTAGTAAATTACCGCCAACTTCTCTTGACACAATAAAAATAAAAATTCCTTCGTGTCTCTCCGTGCTCAATTTTCCAACTCAAAGTTCCAGTACCCGATCCTTCCAGCTCAAGGCTGCGGGGATCTGCTAACGTTCATTAGCAGTTCATCGTGAACTCTTCCTCCCAAGTCAAAAATCCTCCTGATCAAAACCTAAAATCCGGACCGAAAATCCACAGAAAAATTTGGCAATCTAATGGCGTGAATCTTGAAAACCTCCTGCATTTTCAGAAAATTGCCTGACTTTTATATTTTTCATCAAGCATTCCCTTCAATCCACTTGTCGTCACCAAGAATCAACAAGTGACGTGCATGCATGTCGTATGATGATGCGCATGCAATCAATCATGCATTATCCATACGAGTCACCACCTCAGCCCTAGGTCCATATCAGAAAATTGTCCAATCATCATCAACAACTCAGCATCATGTCATGTTGGCAATCTGCCATGTTAGATTACGGCCAGTCAGCACGTGCCACATCACTTTCACATATCTGTTTTCTGTCACATCAGCAAATGGTCGAAATCCTAATTATTCCAAACCCTGTAACTTTTTCCTTGTAACTCTGTTTGAGACGATCCAAAAAGTAATTTTAACCTACTCAGCAAGCTCTACAAAATGATGGGATCATAATCACTTTTAAGACAAGTTTGCTGCAATTTGTGTTAGTGCTCTCTATGTTTCATCGTGAGGTCGATCAACGACACTACAACATGGGCTGCACTCTCAATCCTCGTTTGGATTAAGATGATGTTATCATTAGGACTAGTGATATTTTGAGTGACAACAATACAGTGACATCATTACGGATGCAGCCGTTATATATAAGTTTGGATAGAGGAATGTTGTTATGAAGCTAATTGTTAGCAAAAGGATGTTTTTGTGCACTTACCGTCTTGTTGCATCAGCAAAAGCTCTTACTCGATAGATCACAAATTAACAACGTTAACCTACAAACCACAATCACACATTAGCGTCCATGCATCACTTATCTTTATCTCATTTGGTCCGGATTAGAGTCGGACCATCTCCTTAACTCTCAAGCTTAGCATTTCGTAAGTCTCGACCTAGACTCGGCTAGATCGATCCGAAAACATGAGCAAGCCACAACATGGCTTGAGACGGACTTTCCATAAAGTCAAGGATCCTAAACGGTACCTCCATCACACATAGTGATCCAATCGTCTATGATGTCTAGATCTAGGCTCTCGAAAAGATGATCTAATCCGTTATCGTGTCGGATTTTGCATGAAGGTTGTCCAGGAAAACGCAAGGTTCTTGGCTGTGGAGATGTAGTGTGTCGAACGGAGACAAGACAGAGATAAACAAGCACAAAAACGAGTGTCGCAATATATACCAACTCCTAATATATATATACAGTGTCGATTCTTTCTCCCTAAGAACACAAAACAGAGAAACAGACCAGAGCGGTCTGTAATCTAATTCAAAACCCCCTAAAACGAATCCTTGAATGTCAATCTAGATCCAAAACTATCGAATGGTAGCTCAAAGCAAGAGAAACATCCATTTGTTAACAAAAAGAGCTGCACCAGTATCACACGATTCAAACCCAAGTCCAAACAACGTTCATCTACAAGCTCTTAGCTAAAGCTAGCTACCACAAGCTGTACATAACCAACTAGAACTCCAACGAACTCAAAAAGATGAAATCCGTAACGAAAGAACCGAAAAAAAAACCTATCTGAGAATTTTCTCCTTTCGTCAAACGGACTTCAGATGTCGATAAGGCCTTCCTTCCTGACTTTGTTGGCCTCAAGAACTATCAGATCCGACTCTTGACAGCCGAGATATCGTCAAATTTTGGTCGTAGGTGGCAGAACTTGCAAAAACTTCTCCCTACAGCTTAAAACCACGCACACCGTCCAAACGGATCGCTTGATCTGATATCCGTCTTCTCTAGTAGGTACATCTAGCTACACTTAACCCAACGAGACTCCAAACAAGTTGTTTGGAGTTCCCCTTGCAAAATCACGTAAGTAATTTGGTGGCAAGTTGCAAAAAACTGACATAAAAGGACTCCCTACTGCTCAAACTCGCTCACAACCACAAGCTGTATATAGCCAACTAGATCTCTAACGAACTCCAAAGGATGAAAACCATAGCGAAGGAACTAGAAAAGGCCTATCTGAGAACTTCTTCTTTTCGTCAAACGGACTTCAGATGTCAATAGGGTCTTCTTCCCTGACTTTGTTGACTTCAAGGACTATCAGATCCAACTCCCAACAGCCGAGAAACCGTCGATTTTTGGTCGCAAGTAATCGAACCTTCAAAAACTCCTCCCTGCGGCTTAAAATCGCACACACCGCACAAACGGATCGTCTAAACTAATATCCGTCTCTTTGGTAGGTAGATCTAACTACCTTGAACCCAACGAGACTCCAAATTTCTTACGCACAACCACGTAAGAAATTTGATCGCAGGACATAAAAAACTGATGTAAATCGACTCCCTGCGGCTCAAACTTGCTCACCACACCCAAACCAACAACACAATCCACGTATGGTCTTCTCTTATGCGTAGATGAAGACTGCCTGATCGCATAGACACCAAGAACGAAGAGCTTGGCTCATTGATCGCGAAGAACAACATAATCTCAGATCGCAGACGAAAGAAAATCTGACGTAAGCGCTTCCCTGCGAGTCAATTTCACTCAGAATTCCCAAACCGCCCGATGAAACTTCATATCGTCTTCACTTTCCTGAAGAACTCGACGTTCTGATCCCGATGGATCCAAAGACAGCAAGTTTGGACTCCAGAACTGTAAACCCTCCGCGGTCCTATCGATCAACTACCCCCCCCCCCCGATCTCTCAACCTCCACGATCGTCATCCACAAATCTGCAACATGTCGGACCTGTCTCTCACTCAGGGGTCACCTCTGATGGCTTTGATGGAAGCACACCATGAACTTGAGGGGAAAATGCTGAGTTCACTCATTCATACACCCACAAACTTATCAACTAAAAATCTCTTTAAACACCTTAACTAAAATCCTCCATTCTAATGACGTCTCTCAAGTTCTCACATGCTAAAACTATCTCACACTCTCTATATTACTCAAGTTGTCATTACGACAATGTGAAAACAAGGATGAGGAGCTCTTCTCTACTCCTCTATTTATACATTCTAGGTTTTTACTTTGGTACCCTCCGATAACTCAGCCGTAACTACTATTACCGGATTTTACTAAGATATTACTTAAGGTAAAAGCATTAATCACATGGGCTTCTTACCTTTTCACATGGGCTTATTCCTTCAAAGTCAACAACTTCTAGAAGGATTCTGGAATATTCTCAAGGAATCTCGAATTTCCACCCCCCCTCTACACTAGGACCCACTAAAAAGGAAACATGTGGAATCTCTTCTTGTTTTTAATGCCCACAAAGTCCACAACTTTAATCCAACCACTAATATCAAGTCAAAAAGGAGATAAGGGATACTTTCCACCTCCTTTCTACCTTTTAGACAAGATGACAAGATAATAGTGCTCACTCTTTAGCAAATATCTGAATTCTGCCAAAAGTACAGCTAAGTTTAACCATAACTAACTTTTAGCTAGTCATGACTAACTTGATACCTCCTTAAAGTACTTTGGCAGCCAATAAACATTCTCAACACTTAGTTATAACTAAACACCTTTCTAATAGACAAACTTCCTATGTGTAACATAGGTCGTTACATTTTACCCCCGGACTAAATTTTCGTTCCGTCCTCGGAGTGAAGAGAGAACTTTCGTCGATGAAACAACTTCAACTTGTCATGATTTACTCGATCAAATCTCCTTCCTCCCAGCTCCTGAAGGTCATATGTGAAGTTGCTCCACACTTTATCTACAACAAAAGGACCAAAATACCTCGGAAGAAACTTCTTCCTAGCCCTCTTGAATCTGATAGCATCATACAACATAACCCAATCTCCGACTTGAAAAGGTTTTACCTCCCTCTTGCCCAACCGTTTGTCGTAACTCTTCTTTTGATACGCCTGAGCTCGTTCCATCCGGATCATTGCTACCGCTCGGGTCTCTTCCAACTCCATGAGTTGCTCCCTTCTTGATCTGACCACGTCTTCTCCTCTCGACCTCTTCAACTTCCGTTGAATAGTTTGAAAAGTATCCAATTCGAATTGGATCGGCAACTTGGACTCCACTCCATAAACCAGTCGAAATGGGGAGTACCCAGTAGAAGTCTTTGTTGTCATTCGGTACTCCCATAAGATGGCATGTAACCTCTTATCCCAAGTATGTTTCGCAGTTTCAACACCAACATCTTTGGCGAGCATCATACAAAGTGTAAGATTGGTCTTCTCCGCAAGACCATTAGCATTTGGTTTGTATGAGGTCGTTACTCGTGGCTTGATAGAAAAGTGTTGTAGCATAGCAGTAGTCATGCTCCCTACAAACTCTCCTCCTCTATCTGAGATCAACTCTAACGGACATCCAAATCTCGTGATGATCCTCTCCCATAGGAATCTACCGACTTCTGTTTCATTGGTCTCTCTCAAAGGTCTAGCCTCTACCCACTTGGTACAATAGTCAGTGGCGACTACAATGTATCTATTGCCTCGAGGTGTCTTATTAAGAGGACCTACAAAGTCAATACCCCACTTCTCAAACGGCCCTAATACTGGAATTGATCTTAACGGAGGTGTTCTAGTAGACTTTAGAGCAAATGCTTGACATACGTCACAAGTTTTGCAATAGTCTAAACACTCTTTGAAAATCCCTCTCCAGTGATAACCCGCATCCAAAATCTTGAAGGCTGTTATCTTACCAGCAAAGTGACCTCCGTAAACAGTTCCGTCGTGAAACTCGTGCATTAGCTTGAATGCCTCCTTCTGACCAACTGCTCTCCTTAGTAACCCATCTGCTCCTTGATGAAACAGAATTCCCTCCACCATGGTGTAAGGTTTGCATCTCTTGATCAACGCGTTACGTTCTCGGGTATGCATACCTTCTGGAAAAGAGCCATCTACAAGGAAACTCCAGATTTCCTTGTACTCGTCCGGTATCTCCTCGATGCTTGTGATGGTCATCAGATGCTCGTCTGGAAATGAATCATCAAACGGTTCTTCTCCCTCATCATCATAAGCCCTTGACAAAAGATCAGCATTCGCATGCTTCTTCCCTAGTCTATCTTCGATCACATAATCGTATTATGTTAAAAAGATCTTCCAACGAGCAATACGACCTTCGGCATTAAGCTTATTAAAGATATACTTTAAAGCCTTGTGATCTGTGACTATGAAAAATTTCCCTCCTAGCAAGTAGTGTCGAAATTTCTTCAATCCAAAGATCACTGCTAATCCTTCTCGTTCAGTCACGGAGTAATTCTTCTCCGCTGGAACCATCTGCCTACTAGCATAAGCTATAGGATGATCATGTCTATCTCCATCTAGCTGACTTAATGTACATCCGATTGCTACATTGGAGGCATCCGTATACAGAATAAATGCTTTACTCCACTTAGATTTAGCAAGTATAGGAGCTGTCACTAATGCCTTTTTCAACTCCTCAAATGCTTCCTTTGCCTTCTGATCATGCACTATCAAGTCAAAATCAACTCCCTTCTTCATGTACATAGTCAAAGCTATTGCTTTGTTTGAGAAGGAAAAGACAAACCTACGATAATATCCAACCATGCCAAGAAACTGCCTCAACTTTGTCAAGTTGATCGGAAATGGAAGATCCACAATCTTCTTCACCTTCTCAGGATCTACCGCAATCCCATTCTTGGAAATGATGTGCCCTAACAGCAGACCTTCTTCGCAGCCAAAGATGCACTTCTCTGGATTTAGAGAAGCGTTGGCTTGCTCCAACCGCTGCAAAACTTTGATCACATGATCAAAGTGGTCCTCCTTTCGTCCGTACACACAGAAATCGTCAATGAAATCCCGAACAAACTTCCCTATGAATGGTTCAAACACCTTGTTCATGAACCTTTGAAACGTGGCCGGAGCATTACACAATCCGAATGGCATCACCCGAAATGCAAATGTTCTCCAAGGAGTAATAAAAGTAGTCAACTGTTGGTACTCCTGTGCTATCTTGATCTGGTTATACCCACTATAACCATCACCAAAGCTGTACCACTCATGACCAGCAACTTCCTCCAAAATCTCATCTATAAATGGTAGAGGATAATAATCCTTCTTGGTAACTACATTCAGCTTCTTATAGTCTATGCACACTCGCAGCTTACCATTCTTCTTCTTGACAATCATAATGGGTGAAACCCATTATGAGTTCTCCACCTCATAGATGAAACTCGCCTCCTTCAACTTGTCTATCTCCTCCTTGACCATCATTGCTGTTGTAGGATTGACCCTTCTCTGCTTCTGTCGAACTGGTCTTGCGTTCTCCTCCAATTCGATTCGATGAGTCTCGAGAGTCACCTCCTTCAAATCCTTGTAGCTGAAAGCAAACACATGGATATATTTTCGAAATATATCTAGGAATCTACTTTTCTCCTCTTGAGTGACATTGATACCAAACTTCAGGGTAGAGAGTCTTCTCACAATCTCTGCCTCACTCAACTCTTCTTTGTCAGGATCTTTCTCCACTGCTGGTCGAGGCAACAAATCAATAGCACTAAGCTGATGTAATGATTCATCTCGATCAAATCCTTCGTCCTCAGACGAGGATTCTTGATCGTAAGAATCTCCGGTATCTACTTCTGAGACACTTTGATCATCCTCCGTATCAGATTCCCAGTAGTCACTAGTGGGTCTATGAGAGTCAGAAGTCACAACTCCAACACCCGAGAGAGGAACTATCACTCTATGATCTCTAGGCCCAATCCGTAAGTATCCCTTGTGCCACCTATCAGTGGTGCGCACAGCTCTCAACCAAGGCCTACCTAGGAGCAAATCATAACTAAAGTTCTTTACACTTGAAAGGACATCAATGTTTGAACTCCCATCACGGACACGACCACCTTCTCTAACACACCAAGAGGTCTTACCCGTTGCTTGTTAGCCATCCCCACGACAATGCTAGCCGGGCGAGTTGGTTCCATCCCCAACTTCTTCATCAACCTCTCCGATATGGCGTTGACAGCCGATCCTTCATCCACCAATACGTCAGAGACGTAGTGATCATTCAACCGAACTTCAATCTTTGAAGCCCTTGTGCATACCTCTGAAGCATGCACATCCACCACACCAACTCCCACAGACTTTGATGTCTTGCTCTTGGGTTTCTTCTTCTTGCTTCTCTTAGAACTCAGTCCTCCTCTGAGTTCCCTTCGTAAGCTGGGATTAAGTGCGATCAGTTGTCCAACAGTGATGTTGGCTTTCTGAGCACCCACATCATATCTCGCTTGGGAAGATGAAATGGTGAAATCCGCCATCCCCAGCTTCCTTCTTGGCTCCCTTGGCGTACTCGAAACATTACTCGAACGAGTACTTCTACTTGCTGACTCCTCCATGAAAACCGGTTCATCAAAAAATCAAGTTCTTTTCCTTTCTTGAGCTAAAAGCTCCACCGATGCATGAGAAGAGTTTGAACTCTCTCCTTTCTCGTAGATGGGATCTCGCACGACATCGATAGTAGCCACCCCCTTGTCTCGTCCTTGTGATGGATTTCCTCCACCCACATTCATTCTGACAGTTTCGGCACCTCTTGCTCCGTTGTTAGGACAATTTCGCTGGAAATGAGAACCTCCACACGTCCAACAAGTGATTCCTCCAAAGTTACCTTGGTTGCCTCCAAAGTTATCTTGATTTCCTCGGTTGGGATTGTTGTCGTAACCTCTTTGACCTCCTCCTCCACCTTTGTTCCTCCATTCTCGTAACTGCACCACGTTTATCTTGAGATCCGCAAGAGTATCGGTGATGCTCTTCAGCTCAGCATGAAAATCAGAGGTGGCAGTAGACATCGTTGTTCGGACAAACGGTCTTGGCACCACCGTTGGAGTAGGAGCTGACGTTGAAGCAATCACCAATTGTGATGGTGCAGGTGCGATCGTTGTAACTACACCAGGAGTCGGAGTTGACACCAGAGCAGCATGATGAGGTTGGATGATATCTCCTTCATCCAAACTCTCTTCCATGTTTGTCGCAATCTTGATGGCCTCCGCTTTGGTTGCTGGCTTCTCGTACCTCACTTGGGTTCGAATTGAAGGCCTCAACCCTCCCACCAAGTTCTTGGTCAACACTGCTCCAATCCCCACCATCGTTAGCTCCATATTGTCTCCACTCTTCCGTAGGACCGTCCGAAACCGTTGCTCCAACTTATCCACCCTTTCGGCATATTGCCGAACTTTCTCGTCGTCTCGTTGCTTCAAATGAGTAAGCTCCACCATGAGCTTCTCATAACTCTCTTCTGGAAGAAATTCTTCGATGAGTGCATTACTCAACGTCTCCTATGTGTCCTCAACTGCACCAGGTGTCTTGCTCTTCACTCGGTCTTCATACCACGTAAGAGCAAAATCTTCTAAAAACTGTGGCAGTAACAACATCCATTCTTCCTTCCTTCTCACGTTGTTTCCGATGCAACCCCTTTTGAATGGTTCTACATCTTTATTGTCCTTCCCATGAAACATTGGTAACTTCCCCATCTTGTAACTACTCTTCTACACTTCCAATTTTCGTGCAATAACTACTCGCTAAAAGAGCACGAACATCACCAATTCCATTCGCGAATAATCTACCATAGGTAAAATAAAAGGAAATGGTTGTAACAACACCTCTTGTGCCATCTCTTCTCCCAAGGTAATCATGAGCCTGAGTCGCATCACCGCCTTCTCCATCATCCGAATGACGATCTCCATCACAACTCAGCCGAGTCCTCTTTCGAAGTCGACAACTTCTCCGTCTCAGCTCTTTGAGTCTCGTCCAACTTCTCGACTACTGACGTAAGTAGGGCGGCCACATCGACGCACTTGTGTCCTCTTGATAGATCACCCACTCCACAACTTGGACAAGGATCTTCTCCTAGAAGATGAATTGGCGTTGGTGACGATGGACCCACTCGAAGACTTAAATCAGTAAACTCCCGCTTCCCTTTAGCTCTCTCGGTTCTGATTCTAGTTGGACAATTCATTACTTTATGTCCCAACCCTCTACAAAAATAACACCACAAGTCGGTTTCTACTCTTCTCCTCGGAGATTCTACTTGAGGTTTAGTACTAGGATTTTCAAACTCGACGATAATCTCTCTCGAACTTTCTCCGACACTTACTATGACATCTAAATCTTGAGGAAGATTTCTAAGTCTAACTTTCCAATCTTTTGAATTTCCACTCATGTTGCACCTTCTCAACCATTAAGTGGACAAAATATCATAGAGGAAAATAATTCTACATCACTTTCTTAACTCTTCCGAGCTTTATACTGGAAATCGTGTATTATACATGCTATACACGAAATAAAATCTAATCTAAAATTAACTATCGAAGATATGATCCTCCTCACCATCGTTTGTACTAATCACAACAGACATCTTGAACTCACTCTTGTAAGGATCCAACTCTATTTCACTAGGAGCATTCGTGGCCTCCACAGTGAATGATGCTTTAAACTCTGCTTTCTTCAAATCTGTGCCAATGGTCGCAGAAGCTTCTTCGTATAGGGTAAAGAGGGCACCCCAAGTGCTATAGATGCGGGTTCATAACTCATCTATACTTAACTTGGGCTTCTTCGTCTCTGTTCGAACTCCTAAACGTCTCTTCTTCCACCTCGTCATTCAAATTGGATTCCCCATGAAGTATCTTCAAGACCTCCTTGTATGCCGAAACGTATATCTCTTAGTTGGTAAGAGATCTCTCCAAGATTTTTGTGGTCTCCAGTAGTTCAACCTCCAAGCTACTAAATCATGAAGTTTCAACAGAAACTTTCCTAATCAGAAGAGATGGTGATGACTGTACAAATTTTCAGAAAACTGAAATTTGTATATTTTCACTTCCCTCATGGTTGTCAACCCCCTCCTTTCTTTCTCCCTCTTCAGACCTCATCTTCTCATGATTTCTTTTGTCCTGGATGGCTTATCAGCCACTCTAAAACACTGGAAAGTTTCTCAGGAAAATAAAATTCACAGAAAATCTGACACCGACTGTAAACTTTTTCCAGATAACAGAATTCTTCAACTCTCACGAATAGACCCCCTCAACTTTGAAAATTCATTGCTCCCTCTCTAGACCACCTTTTCCTATGATTTCTTTTGTCTTAAATAGGTTATCAGCCAATCTAAAACACTGAAAAGTTTCACAAGAAAATAAAATTCACAGAAAAGTTGACAGCGACTGTACAAATTTTCTAGAGAGCAGAATTTCTAAACTCACAAATTTATCTCCTCTAATAACTTTTCTCTCCTCCTTTCTCTACAACTCTTGTTGCACCCCCTTTCAACTCTCCTCAAACCCTTTCTAAGTGAACAAGATGTAAAGAATGACTTCGAACGCGTCATATATTACTACGGGATACACGAAAGACTCTAACGTTGCTAATATCGCGTTAGCTCTCTCTCCTCCCAACGTTCTCTCCATGTGCTCTCTCATAATCTCCTTTTGTCGAATATAGAACTGAACTCTAAACATGGTTCAACGATCCCTTCAAGTGAGATCCCGGCAACGGAACCAAAAATGTAAACCCTCCGCGGTCTTATCGATCAACTACCCCCCCCCCCCCCCGATCTCTCAACCTCCACGATCGTCATCCACAAATCTGCAACATGTCGGGCCTGTCTCTCACTCAGGGGTCACCTCTGATGGCTTTGATGGAAGCACACCATGAACTTGAGGGGAAAATGCTGAGTTCACTCATTCATACACCCACAAACTTATCAACTAAAAATCTCCTTAAACACCTTAACTAAAATCCTCCATTCTAACGACGTCTCTCAAGTTCTCACATGCTAAAAATATCTCACACTCTCTATATTACTCAAGTTGTAATTACGACAATGTGAAAACAAGGATGAGGAGCTCTTCTCTACTCCTCTATTTATACATTCTAGGTTTTTACTTTGGTACCCTCCGGTAACTCAATCGTAACTACTTTTACCGGGTTTTACTAAGATATTACTTAAGGTAAAAGCATTAATCACATGGGCTTCTTACCTTTTCACATGGGCTTATTCCTTCAAAGTCAACAACTTCTAGAAGGATTCTGGAATATTCTCAAGGAATCTCGAATTTCCACCCCCCCTCTATACTAAGACCCACTAAAAAGGAAACATGTGGAATCTCTTCTTGTTTTTAATGCCCACAAAGTCCACAACTTTAATCCAACCACTAATATCAAGTCAAAAAGGAGATAAGGGATACTTTCCACCTCCTTTCTACCTTTTAGACAAGATGACAAGATAGTAGTGCTCACTCTTTAGCAAATATCTGAATTCTACCAAAAGTACAGCTAAGTTTAATCATAACTAACTTTTAGCTAGTCATGACTAACTTGATACCTCCTTAAAGTACTTTGGCAGCCAATAAACATTCTCAACACTTAGTTATAACTAAATATCTTACTAATAGACAAACTTCCTATGTGTAACATAGGTCGTTACAGAACTGTCCGAACGGTCCAACTCTCTTTCACATGTTACTGAAGCCCTCCAAATCTCTCTCCTGCATCTCAATTTTCCTCAGAACACTGTCCTCGATCCGTCTCTTCACGAACCGTCTTAACCCATGCGTAGCCTGCACAGATCTGAACCCAATGACACGTTGTGCGTGTGTATTGGACTTCCCAAATCCCCAAACCGTCCACCGATAGATCACAAAAACAAGTTGATCTTTTAAGCTGCCCCCTTACGTCAATCTCTATACGTACAAGTTTTCTTCAATAATGAGGAATCAGACCCCTTGCGTCTTTAGTATAGCGCTTGGAGTCGCAAATACCCAGTCAGTAGAGTAAACTATGACCTAGCTTGATTTTCTCTTCTTTCTCGAGTCGCATAACTTCTCCACTAGGCGTCCAAATGAAGTAGACAAGATACCCATGGAAAGCTAACAAAGAGCTCTATCCACTGATGCGATGAAAGTGGAGATCCGAAATTGTGCCAAATGCCCGTAAGTTGGAGCCTAGCTTGTCTTCCTCATCTTTTGAGTCTTGTAACTTCTCCACTAGGCGTCCAAACGAAATAGACGAAGAGCCTATGGAGTGCTGACAAAGAACTCTATCCATTGATGCGATGAAAGTGAAGATTTGAAATTGTGCCAAAACCCGATAAGCTGGGACCTAGCTTGCTTTTTCCATGAGTGTCTTCAGAGCGACAAGCATCGAAGTCTGAATTTCAAATAGGAGCCGGTCCACGACATGACAACCCGTGCTGGAAGAGGTCAGGGTTTACATGATCCGCGATCTAGTATGTTTTGGGAGATGTTACAGATCTTATGATATCCTTAGATGCATCAGGTGGATTACCTTATGTACATATTGAAGAACGTTCCTTTGTTAGATGATGCTCGTACACAGATGATGATGAGTGTGCACCAAGTGCGGTCCTAGGTTGGATCGATTGGATGCAGCAAGAGTGAGATCTCGTGCACATCGTCCATGGTTGTGGTGGACGAACTTGTTATCGAAGGAGGTGCTCAAACATACGATGCAGTGAGACGATCAGCGCATCTCACGGTTGGTGATATCTTAGATGTAAGGCAACGATCTCAAGTAGTGAGAGTCGTCGATAGATCACCCATGGTAGTGGTGAACCTAGTGGGACGACTTAGGACAGCATTGTCCACTTTGGTGAGCTTTCTAACATCACATGCTTACAAAGACGGAGGACTTGGGTTTGTGTGAGATGCTTAGTTACAATAGTCGGTGGAGTTCAATGCCGATGAGAGAGACCGAACGACGAGTTTCTCTAATGATATGATCGTAGTAGCTTCGATGTTGGAGGCTTCACATCGTCAGGTGTTGGATCAAGTAATGAACTTGAACTGCTTGACGTGGATTGTTAGTCTTGGATTGGCTGAGTAGAGTCGTATGCGATAGACTGGTGTTATTGCTTGGACACTTCAGAGCTCTTTGTCCATCTGATCGATGGAGATAAAGGTTGAGGACGAGACGTGTGAAGTTCGTCATCTTTGGACATCATAGGATGTAGTAGGAGAGAGTGTGGAGCTTGTAGTTAGGTCTGCATGAGTCTTTCACACAATGGAGATGGAGGCTATTGGTGGTGAGCAGAAGAAAACTGCTCCAGAGGCTACAAAATAGCAGTCAACGACTTCACCTTCTATCTCTAGCGTGGTGACAAGGATACTTGAGAGCCGGAGATTGGACCCAAGCTTATAAGAGAAAAGAGATGAAGAGTTCAGAGATTCCTTGAAGAGCTACATGAATTATTTTACTTTCAGTATGAAGGATTTGGGTACCTTGAAGGGACCAGGTATACGGATCGTCTTGGCTAGTGACACGCCAATCTTTCGATGTCCTTACAGATAGAGTGATATGGAGAGAGATTTGATCCAGAGTAGGACTCAAGACTTGTTAGAGGCTGTGTTGGTAGAGCTGTCGCATGGAGAATATGCATCTGCCACAGTTATGCCAACAAAGAAGGATATGTATGGCAACTACACGGATAGACGGATGTGTAGACTACCGTCCTATCAATCGGCAGACGAAGTCCGATAAGTATGTCATGCCGACACCTAAGGAGATCTTTGATGCAGTGAGGCATGTGAAGGTCTTTAGTACTTTGGACCTTCGAGAAAGGTATCATCACTTGCCGGTGAGAGAATAAGATAAGTCCAAGACAACATTCTGGAGAATTGACTCTCACGGCAAGGATTGTTTGTATCAGTGGCGGTTCATTTGGGTTGAAGAACGCCCCTGCTGAGTTCCAAAGGGTGATGGACAAGATCCTAATAGGATTGGATTTTGTTCAATGTTATATTGATGACATTTTAGTCTATCGTGCTACAGTGGAGGAGCACGAGAGACATTTACAAGATGTGTTCGAACTGTTAAGAGCTCATGGGTTGAAGTTACACCTTGAGATGCAAGTTCTTCGAGGAGTTGGTAGAGTATCTGAGCCACACCATCTACCCAGGTTGGGTGTTCAACAGACAAAGATTGAGGCTATTGCACGTATCTCACGTCCCACATATGTGAGTCGAGTTCATGCATTTATTGATTTGATGAACTTCTATCGTCGATACATGAAAGGGTTTAGTGCAATTGCGAAGCCATTGACCACGCTTATGAAGGTGGACCAGGAGTGGCAACGAGAAGATGAGTAGGAGTGAGATTTTATAGAGCTCAAGGATAGGTTGATATCTGCTCCCATCTTGAGGAGATCAGTTAGGGGGCATCCCTTCCAACTGCACACTGATTGGAGTATGTTGGGACTTGGAGCAGTGCTGACTCAGCATGATGATGAGGAAAAAGAGTTTGTGGTGACGTATGTCAGTCGCTTCAACAATTCGGCAGAGGCGAGGTACAATTTGTACGAGAGAGAGTGTTTAACTGCAGTGTGGCTGTTGCACGCTTCTGATGTTGTCTGTTTGAGAATCTCTTTACTCATTGATCACCAGTCGCTCAAGTGGTTGATGGAGTTCAACAAGCTTACGAAAAAGCTTGCACGATGGGCTCTCATCTTACAAGAGTATGACTTTCAGATAGTGCATAGACATGGAGTTGCAAACTTAGATGTCGATGGATTGAGTCGCAATCCTTGCACGAGTCCGCAGGATCAGACTGGAGCTCGATGACATGACGAGGTTGATGAGGAGATGATGCCAGGGTGACATGCATCTGCTTTTCTTTGTGTGTTGACCATGAACTCTAGTATGGAGGATCATGTCGACTACATCTCAAGATCATCCTGAGGCGGATGGTTTGGCAGAGAAGGTTGTTCATACGGTCAAGAGAGGATTGCGCAAGTATGACTTGCAGAAGGACCACTTGGGAAACTGAGATGTGCAGTATCATGGTTGACTATGGGTTACCTCTTTAGCCGACAAACGTCTTTGGTTTTCTTCTCATCGTATTTTCTATTGTATGACCGAGATCCAGATCTACCTTCAGCCATTTGTTGCAATTCTGCTGAGATGCTGACACTTGATGATCTTGATACGTGGATGAGAGCATGTTCTCAACGAGCCGAGACATTTCAGAGAGTTATGCTATGGCTTTTGAGAACCCAGCGATTGCTCAGCATAAAGATATGTTACGATATGCGACTATTTGAGGAGGAGGTTATCGACATTGATTCACAGATTTCATCCTGACGCTTATATCTATCTGCAGCAAACTGCACCGACAACGTTGTCGAGGCGAGAGTTTCTTGGGAAAGGCGAACCTTCTAGCTGTGATACGATCGTGAAGAGGAGGAAGAAAACCTCACACGGAATACGGACCGCAAGAGAACACACCACCACGATTTTGATCTTCTAGCTGTGATACGATCATGAAGAGGAGGACGAAAACCGCACACGGAATACGGACCGCAAGAGAACACACCACCACGATTTTGATCTGACCAAGATAAAACACACGGCGTGCAAGTAGGTCTTCAATTCCATATCATGCGGATTGAAAAGCTCACGTTCAAGGACTCAGAATATCAGAAAACTGCTCCTGTGAAGCACCAGCGCGTTCACTTAGAAGGTTCCCGTTTTCTTTTCAGAAAAGTAAGCGTACAAGTTGTAGGTCTCCTCTCTACTCGATTCTGTCTACTAAACTCAATCTCTTGATGTCAAATCTCTGATCACTCAGAAAATCTCTCCAAACGTAATCTCTGGCGGTTGCTGTACTTGAGGAGCAGTGCGAGGTTGAGCGGTTATTTCTGCAAGTGGACGTCCTCCCACAGCCACTCTTCCCCTTCTCTGCCTCGTTAGTACGGCAACAACATCCTCAACTCTTCCCCAGTCGGTAATAACTCCTCCTTCAGTAGATCGATCAGCCAGCATGAAGCACAACCGATCTACCGTAGCATCATCGGTAGCTTGTAGGAAAAGTTTTGTTCTCCTAGCATCTAACGTTATTCGCTCTAGAGTTGAGAGTTGTCGGTATCTCCGATCAAACTCTCTCAACATCTCATTCAGACCCATCATACGACCAGGTTGCTGCTCAACCCAGTCTAGAAACGTTCTTCTAGTGACTGTCACTGAATCTTCTTCGAGAAACTCCTCTCGAAGAGATCGCTCGAAACTCATCCAGACACCTAGATTTCTTCTCTGTATATCCCTAACTTGGTCCCGCAACTCAGGAATAACAGCTAACTCAAAGCTGGTTATCATCTCTATGTCAGTAACTCTAACTAGCTCCATCTCTCCTTGGTACTCACGCAAATATCTAGAAATATCTCTTCCTTCAAACCTTCCACATCTATTAACTATCGCTTGCAAAGCTTTGGTAGACTTCAACTCACCCCCTCCAACGATCGGATGCTGTTGGACCAGGGCCGCAAGCGTCTTCAAGATCTCAGCTGTATCGAGACCAGATGCAGATGTCGCAGCAGTCGCAGGTGCAACAGCAGGTGCTCAGCAAACGTAGATGCAGCAGCCGTAGAGGTAGCACCAGCAGCGCTTCCGCTCTTCCGATCCATCTTCTTCTTCGTCTTAGAACTCAACTCCACGATCAATCACCCCAAGAAGCCTCTCAGTGGAAGCACCAGATTGTATGTCGAGGCGAGAGTTTCTTGAGAAGGGCGAACCTTCTAGCTGTGATACGATCGTGAAGAGGAAGGCGAAAACCGCACACGAAATACGGACCGCAAGAGAACACACCACCACGATTTTGATCTTCTAGTTGTGATACGATCGTGAAGAGGAGGACGAAAACCGCACACGGAATACGGACCGCAAGAGAACACACCACCACGATTTTGATCTGACCAAGATAAAACACACGGCGTGCAAGTAGGTCTTCAATTCCAGATCATGCGGATTGAAAAGCTCACGTTCAAGGACTCAGAATATCAGAAAACTGCTCATGTGAAGCACCAGCGTGTTCACTTAGAAGGTTCCCGTTTTCTTTTCAGAAAAGTAAGCGTACAAGTTGTAGGTCTCCTCTCTACTCGATTCTGTCTACTAAACTCAATCTCTTGATGTCAAAACTCTGATCACTCAGAAAATCTCTCCAAACGTAATCTCTGTGTAAAACTTCTCTCCTAGCTCTTCGATTCTCTCTACTCGATAACTCTCGCACGGTAAATTCTACACTGCTCGATGATCGACAATCTGCGATAATGCAATGAGAATTCTCTCTCTCCGGAGTACACCCCTCTAGGTTTTCGTCCACCTTACGTAACCTTCAGTGTCACCTGGCAAGGGTAAAAGACGCCCTAAACAGATGGCAGCAGAAAAATAAATCAGATAATGCGATAAATGGACTGAGAATTCTCTCTCTTCGGAGTACACCCCTCTAGGTTTTCCTCCACCTTACGTAACCTTCAGTGTCACCTGGCAGGGGTAAAAGACGCCCTAAACAGATGGTAGCAGAAAAATAAATCACTGATAATAAATCTACACGTAAGAAGACTAGTTCACTAAGCTTCGCAGATTCATCTGTACGGACGGCTGCTGATTCGGTCGTACAGTCAGCATTTGCCACCTTCACTCTAAGTTACTCCACCACGGCTACCTCTGGCCACCGGAATCACCTCGTTCTGACACTTGGAGGCCGAGTTATCATCATTGTCGTTTTCCGGTCCCCTTAAACTTCAAAATGCCGTAAGTATTGCCTCAGGTATCAGTTTCACTTAATTTTTCAACACAAGTGAATAATATTTCGAATTTTACATTTTTCTACAAAAGAATTGGTATCTACTTGGAGTATCTTTGATGCCATCTCGCTACCCCAGGACTTAGAGGGCCGCAACTGAATTAGTACTAATTACCCCGACAACCCGAAGGTGAGAGGTCCATTTCGAAACCCGGTGGTAATCTCCCCCTAGCATCCACACTAGGGACATCTAGTGTCCCGCCCCTAGGCAACTTGGTGCCCCTCATATTCTCCCGAAGGGGCCAGCCTACTCCAAGCCGGCTGTGAGTCTGAAGGGATTTGATCCGGAGACCTCCTCCCTTCAAGTTTCTCAGCTACACCACGGAAGCTGATCTCACAACTGGTTTTGAAGACCAGTTTCTAAGCTAATATGCTAGAAAGTTGCAATATTTCGTGTTTCCTTTGCTAACACGAAGTGCCATAACTTTCTCTAGAAATGCTCTTTTTGTACATTTTGAATTTTAAACAAATACTACATACTACAATCTACATGAGAAAAATCTAAAAAGTATTTTTCGAACTCACTCAGATTTATGATAAATTTCTCGGTATCAGAAATCTTGTAGAAGAACCCCAAGTAACTTTTCGCCTGCAACTCTGTTTGTAACTTTTGAACATACCACGGTGATCAGCGCGATGAGACCTACGCCGTGGTGTTTTCAGATTTTTGAATGCTCACTTCCTCCAGAATCGACTTCTCTGAGGTCTTAACTTCACTCAGAGAGACTAACTTCTAACTAGAGGTGAATTATTCATTATGTGAAATAATTCACATCACGACATCCACCCCCTCCAAACCTGCACATCCTCTGGCATGTGCCAACCTCTTCATCCTTTTGTTTGCTCTTCATCATCATCGCTCTCGTCCGCCTCAACCTCTTCAGTAGCCGAGGCGTCTTCATCTCTTGTCACCCTCTGTTCAAACTCCAAAAAGTTGAATAGATCTACTGATCCTCCACATTGTTTGAACAACTTCACTCGTTTGCCAACCACAAATAGTTTCAAAGGAGTACCATACAACTCACGTGAACTATAAGTGGCATTCTCGTATACATCTAACACAACATAAGGTCCGAACCATCTTCGCGAGAACTTACGAAGTGTAGAATGCTGGTTCTCCAGCGTGCTATCATACACCCGAACCCAATCACCAACACGTATTGGCTTTGGTCATAGTTGGTGAGTGTTATCGAAACGCTCCTTATTTCTAACTCGAGCCACCTTCAGCTTCTCTTGCGCCTCAGCAAGATCCTCTTCCTTTCGCTCCAACTGCCTAGTTCGTAAAGCAAGGAGTGAAGTATGGTCTATATCATCTTCCCACGGTAGCGTAGTCCACGTAGGAAAGTCCTCCTCAGCATGCATGATCGGTTTCTGCCCCAACATAAGCTCAACCGGCATATAGCCAGTCGTGGTACAGTGTGTAGTTCTATCTGTCCATAAAGCAAATGGAAGTAGTCTCGGTCATTCTCTAGGCCTATCATCACATGCTTTTACTAAAGCGTGAACAATAGAAGGGTGTCCTCGTTCACTCTTACCAATCCCTTTCGGATTCATGGCAGTAGTAAGTCGAAGCTTTACTCCATAACGAGCAAAGAACTCCTTCACTTCTACACCTCTCAGTTCGTCCCTATCTGCTCGTAGTCTTCCAACAGATCCATAACGACAGATGATATCTTCAAGCACGAATCTACATATGTTCTATGTAGTCTTCGTCCGTAGTGCTCGTCCCTCCACGTAGTTCGAGAGATCTTCTCGAGCCAACACCAAGTAACGCATCCCCCATAGTCCCGACGACATCATCACAAGATCAAGGACCCACGAAAAATGAATACTAGATGGGTAGGTAGGTACAAGTCCATCTCTGTAACGGACTTTAGAGTAGAACTGGCAGTGCAGACACGACTCAACAAAATCCACTACGTCTTGATACAAACCCTTCCACCAGTATCGCTCCTTCATCTTCGTGTATGTAGCCTAGACTCCACGGTGTCCAGCCCACAAGGTGTCATGAAACTCCTTAAGCAGATTAAGCTTCGTTGGTTGATCATCCACCACTCTAGCCAGCATTCCGTCTCTTCTCTTCGGACGTTTCCACAGATAACTTTCACGTAGAAGATAACCGTACGCCTTTCGTCTGATCTCCTTGAACTCTGCATCACTCCATCCTTCTCTTCTGTATAATAAACTCAGATAATATCCGATATCGCGGAACTTTTCCGTGTAGAACTCCTCGTAAAACGGCAGTGGTTCCAAGTCCGAAGTCTGCTGACCAACTTGGCACCAAACGTCTGTCTTCTCTTCATCTTCGACTTCTGTAATCATCTCATCCTCATCTGTATAACGAGCCCTAGATAACATGTCTGCAACAAGATTATCCTTTCCTGCTATATGTTTCAGCTCAGGGTTCATACTCCGGATATAAGCAATCCATCGTAGCATTGCTATGTCTGGAGTATTACAGTTTGCTCTCATACTTAACAAAGGCCAACAGTCTGTTTCTAGTATCACACGAGCTCCTATCAAGAACTCTCGATCTACCTTCATAGCAGTAATAGCTCCCCACAACTCTCGCTTCACTTGAGGATAGTTACGTTGCCTATCTGTTAAGATTCGAGCTCCAAACCTAGAAACAAACCGCACACCATCTGCATCTTCTTGACCGACTGCCCATCCAATCGCCTTTGGACTCGTATCAACAGTCAGTATCACAGGTCTCCCGCTCTTGTAGCTAAGTCTCCTTAGTATAAGTGGAGACTTCAGAATCTCTTTCAGCTGCTCCATCATCTCGTGATGTTCTTACCGCCAAGTAAACCTCTTCTCTTTTCTCAGAAGTGCATACAAAGGCTCGGCAATGTGTGCATAATGAGGAATGCTCACACGAAAGAACAGACAAGCTCCTAAGAATTGTCGAACCTCAGTGATGTTGATACAGTCTGCTATCTTTGCTATAGCATCTACCTTCTCTAGGTTCGGCCGTCTCCCAAAAATACCGCATAAGTGACCCACCACCACGATCTCTGACATTCCAAAACGAGATTTGGTACTTGACAGAGTGAGGTGTACCTCTTCCAAGCGCATCAAAATCTTCTCCACATCTCGGATGTGGTCTACAACGAACTTTCAGCAACCATCAGCAGTCATAGTTTCGTCCTTGTCCTCCACCGGACAGCCTTTCATGGGGATATCATCAAGAAATGGAATAGTAACCTCAGGTACAAACTCTCGTAACACCTTATGCATCGCGTTTTGCATATGAGCCACTGAGTTTGTCGCACTCTGAGGAAGAGTACACTTCCGCATCAATCTCAAAGGTGTACGCATGGTAGTTAAGTCTCTACTCTCCAAAGCAAGCTGAAACTGATCATAACCTGAAAACAGATCTCCAATAGAATAGATAGATCTTCCAGCAAGTGCCTCGGCTACTTCATCAACCACAGGTCCTGTTCCAACATTTCGAATCGTGATGTTGTTAGCAGGCTGTAAGTCTTGGATGAAGAGTAAAGCTCCTATCTTCTTAGGTACTGTGAACCATCGGCTAGAGTACGGAGCCATAGATGGTTCAAGAATACCCATCCGCATCCTCTCCTTCAGTAACTCAATAACCTTCGGTAGCAAGACACGAGGGACTAGAATCGGCTTCAAGTCCCAAGATACGTGAGGAACAGTGAAGATAACCATCGGAGCTATCACACTAGGATCCACACAACCAATCTCTCCAGCTGAGAAAGAAAATGCCTTATCATGGCTAACTATCATCTGCTCAAAAGCTCGTTTCTCCACTTCGGTCAAGAAGCCATCCCCTCCTATCTGGAGTTGCTCGAGTGTCTCTTGAGTAAACTCGTGTCCTATCTGTTTAGGATCTCTCAGTACAGGCTCAGTGGCCGCTAACTCCATCTGCTGCTGTGAATCAACAGGTAACTGGGTTGCCACTGATTTCACCTTCTTCGCTACAGTTTTGTATTTGGTGTGAACCTCTGCTTCTTCACCAGAGCCACACCAGCAGATTGCATCCTTCCATCCACTCTCCAGTCTCGGATGAGGACGAGATTGTAAGCACGAGACAACCTCCTCATAGACTTTACGAGAGTGGATAGGGATCACCACCCTGCCTCTCATTTGCTTCATCAACCTATCTACATCATCCAGCCAACGAACAAAAGACTGTACACCTACAAACTCCTCGTAAACACCAGAAATCATCTCACCTTCGTTCAGAACTCCTGTACAGTGCAAATTTTCTGCATACTTCTTCATCTGCCTTCTACTTTTCTCAGTCAAATCCTCTACTCGCGTGAACTCACTCCAATCATCAGAACTGAAAGTCATCAAACCAGATTTCCAACTATGTACAGTGTAGCAGTTTTCAGAATCTTGAGCAACCTCTTCGTCAATCTCTTGTGATCCCACAGGCTGCTCAAGCGGGATCATAGTAGTATCAGATCCATCACTCTCGATATCCCGTCCTACAAGAGTGGTTTCAGAAAATCCTTGCCCCTACAGATAGGAGAATCTCTCAAAGTCTGTCGGTTTCGTTCGTGGTTCGTACAAACGGTCAGAAACTGCACAGAACGTCTATCATCTATAGTGAGATCCATCGTCCATCACCTTCGTCTCCATTCTAACTGTCGTGATATAAGGCTGAACAAGAATCACGGGATATGAAGCAAAAGATTGCACGAAGAAGTGCTGATCTACCTCCACATCACCTAGCTTCACTCTCACGTTAGGACAAGCGCCGTATAACTCACTCTTCTGGTTGTTTGCAGCTCGTAGCACCCAACCATGGTTCAGTTCGATAGACCACTGACCTCTCTCGTACATCTCCCGTGACATGATGTTGATCTCTGAACCGTGATCAACCAAAGCAGCAACAAGTTCAAGACTTCCAAGGCGAACTCGTGTAGCAGTCGTAGCACGAGCCCAGTGTCTCTTTCTGAAGTCGCTATCAGTAGCTGGACTCTCATCGCCAGCTTCTTCATCATCAAACTCAGCAGTGTTGGTACCAGCAACCAACGCTTCTTGCTGGTATTCTGTATCATCAGCCTCCTGAAAATACACCTTGCCGAATTCTGCATCATTAACAGAAGCTCCTACTACGTCTATCATCTGACTTTCAACTTGCTCGGACATCACCTGTCTCTTCCGCTTGATGATGTCAATGATCAGTTCGTGAAACTCTCTCTTCGCAATACCAAGAACCTCCCGAAGAGAAAACTCAATTCCTGCGTCAAGTATCCTCTGCTCCAAGATGCTCTTCAGATCAGTAGAAGTTTCTATGTTTGCTGCCAACTTGTAAGCCGATCCCTTCCCTTTCTCTTGGGCAGTAAACCGTCTACCAGCAGTCGTTGGCTCCTGCTGGGATCTCTGCACGTCCTCCATCGGACCTGGTGCAGGTGGAGGAGCCGCAGAAGTAGAAGGGATGTCTTCGGGAGGAGCTGCTCGTCTCCTTGTGACCCTCCGTCTATCTCCAGTCTCTTCTAGAACTCCAGTATCAAGCTCAGAGGCTTCTCGTCGCCTCTTCTCCTCCACAGAAGCATCCTGCCAGTGAACGTGTCTATCCACGTCCAAGAATGCTTTGATAGACGCAACATCAACAGGATCTTCCCACCCTGTGATCCTACAGATAGTTTCTGCTCCTCTCTTCAGTACTTCAGAAGGAACTTAAACAGGTTTCTTCTCAGTAGTCCTATCTAGCAACGTAGGACTAGAAGAAACTTCAATGTGACCGGCATATACATCAGGATTTACCGGTGGTGCCATCAATGCATGTACAGTTGCAGCAGCTGTAATCTGAGGTAGACTCCTCATGCCTCCTCGTCCAAACTGCGTGCTTAGCGGCTCTCCAATAGAAGAAAGGTGCAGCCTACCGTTCTGGTAGCGAACCACACCATCTCGCAGAACAGCCGTGAGCTCTTGACAGTCCCCTCGGAAATGATCTTGACTGTCACACCAGATACATCTGCGAACAGGAGCACCTCCTGGACGTGCAGCAGCAGGCGCCGGTGGCTGCTCTCTCTGCAGGCCAACTAACTCCACCTTCAGTTCTCTCATCTGCCGAATCAAGTCTTCGATCTGGTTCTGCTGTCCATGGTTCTCTGCATGTTCTTTGAACCGGTGCCCTCTGTGCAAGAACTGGCACAACTAGCATCAAAGGAACTGCAGCAAGGACAACAGGTCTAGGAGCCGGAGCAAGAGCCGGAGGTTGCTGTACTTGAGGAGCAGTGCGAGGTTGAGCGGTTATTTCTGCAAGCGGACGTCCTCCCACAGCCACTCTTCCCCTTCTCTGCCTCGTTAGTACGGCAACAACATCCTCAACTCTTCCCCAGTCGGTAATAACTCCTCCTTCAGTAGATCGATCAGCCAGCATGAAGCACAACCGATCTACCGTAGCATCATCGGTAGCTTGTAGGAAAAGTTTTGTTCTCCTAGCATCTAACGTTATTCGCTCTAGAGTTGAGAGTTGTCGGTATCTCCGATCAAACTCTCTCAACATCTCATTCAGACCCATCATACGACCAGGTTGCTGCTCAACCCAGTCTAGAAACGTTCTTCTAGTGACTGTCACTGAATCTTCTTCGAGAAACTCCTCTCGAAGAGATCGCTCGAAACTCATCCAGACACCTAGATTTCTTCTCTGTATATCCCTAACTTGGTCCCGCAACTCAGGAATAACAGCTAACTCAAAGCTGGTTATCATCTCTATGTCAGTAACTCTAACTAGCTCCATCTCTCCTTGGTACTCACGCAAATATCTAGAAATATCTCTTCCTTCAAACCTTCCACATCTATTAACTATCGCTTGCAAAGCTTTGGTAGACTTCAACTCACCCCCTCCAACGATCGGATGCTGTTGGACCAGGGCCGCAAGCGTCTTCAAGATCTCAGCTGTATCGAGACCAGATGCAGATGTCGCAGCAGTCGCAGGTGCAACAGCAGGTGCTCAGCAAACGTAGATGCAGCAGCCGTAGAGGTAGCACCAGCAGCGCTTCCGCTCTTCCGATCCATCTTCTTCTTCGTCTTAGAACTCAACTCCACGATCAATCACCCCAAGAAGCCTCTCAGTGGAAGCACCAGATTGTATGTCGAGGCGAGAGTTTCCTGAGAAGGGCGAACCTTCTAGCTGTGATACGATCGTGAAGAGGAAGGCGAAAACCGCACACGAAATACGGACCGCAAGAGAACACACCACCACGATTTTGATCTTCTAGCTGTGATACGATCGTGAAGAGGAGGACGAAAACCGCACACGGAATACGGACCGCAAGAGAACACATCACCACGATTTTGATCTGACCAAGATAAAACACACGGCGTGCAAGTAGGTCTTCAATTCCAGATCATGCGGATTGAAAAGCTCACGTTCAAGGACTCAGAATATCAGAAAACTGCTCATGTGAAGCACCAGCGTGTTCACTTAGAAGGTTCCCGTTTTCTTTTCAGAAAAGTAAGCGTACAAGTTGTAGGTCTCCTCTCTACTCGATTCTGTCTACTAAACTCAATCTCTTGATGTCAAAACTCTGATCACTCAGAAAATCTCTCCAAACGTAATCTCTGTGTAAAACTTCTCTCCTAGCTCTTCGATTCTCTCTACTCGATAACTCTCGCACGGTAAATTCTACACTGCTCGATGATCGACAATCTGCGATAATGCGATAAATGGACTGAGAATTCTCTCTCTTCGGAGTACACCCCTCTAGGTTTTTCTCCACCTTACGTAACCTTCAGTGTCACCTGGCAGGGGTAAAAGACGCCCTAAACAGATGGCAGCAGAAAAATAAATCACTGATAATAAATCTACACGTAAGAAGACTAGTTCACTAAGCTTCGCAGATTCATCTATACGGACGGCTGCTGAGTCGGTCGTACAGTCAGCATTTGCCACCTCCACTCGAAGTTACTCCACCACGGCTACCTCTGGCCACCAGAATCACCTCGTTCTGACACGTGGAGGTCGAGTTATCATCATTGTCGTTTTCCGGTCCCCTTAAACTTCGAAATGCCGTAAGTATTGCCTCAGGTATCAGTTACACTTGATTTTTCGACACAAGTGAATAATATTTTGAACTCTACATTTTTCGACTTGGAGTATCTTTGATGCCATCTCGCTACCCCAAGACTTAGAGGGCCGCAACCGAATTCGTACTAATTATCCCGACAACCCGAAGGTGAGAGGTCCATTTCGAAACCCGGTGGTAATCTCCCTCTAGCATCCACACTAGGTGACTGCACTAGTGCAGAGGTAGACGGAGGCGTCCCGCATTCACTGTACGTTTAAAGGACATCTAGTGTCCCGCCCCTAGGCAACTTGGTGCCCCTCATATTCCCTCGAAGGGGCCAGCCTACTCAAGCCGGTTGTGAGTCTGAAGGGATTTGATCCGGAGACCTCCTCCCTTCAAATTTCTCAGCTACACCACGGAAGCTGATCTCACAACTGGTTTTGAAGACCAGTTTCTAAGCTAATATGCTAGAAAGCTGCGGTATTTTGTCTTTCTTTTGCTAACATGAAGTGCCATAACTTTCTCTAGAAATGCTCTTTTTGTACATTTTGAATTTTAAACAAATACTTCATACTACAATCTACATGAGAAAAATCTAAAATGTATTTTTCGAACTCACTCAGATTTATGGTAAATTTCCCGGTATCAGAAATCTTGTAGAAGAACCCCAAGTAACTTTTCGTCTGCAACTCCGTTTGTAACTTTTGAACATACCACGGTGATCAGCGCGACGAGACCTATGCCGTGGTGTTTTCAGATTTTCGAATGCTCACTTCCTCCAGAATCGACTTCTCTGAGGTCTTAACTTCACTCAAAGAGACTAACTTCTAACTGAGAGGTGAATTATTCACTATGTGGAATAATTCACATCACGACAACGTTAGATGTGACCGCATGATGCACTATTTTATGAGTGCGTGAGATGTTATCTTCTGGAATAAAAGGGTAAAGTTTTTACCATGTCCGTTTTATCCCTTCAAGAGGCATCGGATTGTCTTTTGTGGGTAATCACATCGTTGTCATGATGTAAATCATTTCACATAGTAAATGATTCACTTCTCCGTTAAGCGTTAGTCTCTCTGAGTGAAGTTAAGACCTCAGGGAAGTCCATTTTTGGAAGATGTTATATATTTTGAGTCTTAGTAGGTTGATTATCATGTTGATAGGATTTAAGCTCATGGGTTGTATTTGCGTGTCGCCCATGCACGCTTTCTAGTTGATTTCAAGTTACTTTCAAGGCTGCGTGTCGTTTTAGGTAGTTTAGGTTTTACGCTGGCACTCTAGGGGGCTTGATGTGGTAGCCTATGAGTGTAGATAAGTTACCAGGTAGTTTAAGGCACAAAAGGACAACCAAATGGAGCTATGAACTCTCATTGGTTCATTTTTGTCTTTTGTGTAACTCTAACTTTAGAAACAAAGCTCTAAAGAGGATTTCGAGCAATTGGTGAGGACACTTCAAAATCTGAGAGCACAGGGAGATAGAGCCCGTCGAGCCAAGCACTATCAGTGAAATTCTTGATCGATTTGGATCAATAAACAAGGAGTTATGCCCAATTGAAGTTCGGATTGTGCCAAATCTGCATCACTTTTGTTGATTTTGGGGTTTTGAGTGTCAATTGCAGCAGAATCGAGGAAATCGCTTCAAACCTTCGAGGTTGCGTTCACTGCCAGCAGAGCTACGACTGTCTCCAAATTTTCATGTCAATTGAGTGAGTGAGTAATTCAGGGCGACCGCTGAAGCAGAGGGGGTCTGAAAAGCTCTCAATCTGGAACAGCAACTTCAGAGAGCGAGATCTGGAGTTCTGTGTGGAATCAGGAGGTCCAACTTCACAGGAGTGTTCAGCAAGCTGTGTACTGCAAATACTGTAAGAAACTTCGAAATTGATCGAGCCAATCTCCTGTTATAGGTTGAAACAGCTGTCTGGGTACAAGAAATTGCCGTAATTTCTCTACTCAGAAAGTTTCTACTCATATCTTAGTGCTCTGAATTGATCTGAAGCTGAAACTTTGTATGTGTATCCAGTAGGACCTCATTGACATGTAAGAGGAGTTCTGAAGTCTGAACCTTCACATATTTCTCGATCCTGAGTGTCAAAGTTCGCCATCTGATCTTATCATTGCTAGTTAAGTCTGAACTTTACTTCCTGAACATATCAGAAGAGCCAAGAGACTTATATGAGTGTTTTTTAGTATCACCTTGAGACCTGAAGCCTATCCTTTGAGTAACCAACCACAGCCTGAAGCCCAATGCTTCCTTGAGTAGATTGAACACAGCCTTCAAGCTCATATCACAGCCAGAAGGTTCGCCCTTCCCAGGAAGACTCTCAACTCTACAGCGTACCTAGATCAGATTCACACGATAGCAACTTTTTGCACCTCCAGTCGAGAGCAGGAGGGTTTGAACCCCAGACCTTTTGCTTAGAGACCTGAGACTCAATCCGTAGTTGAGATGGTTAGAGGGTCGTGATGATGTTGTTTGGAAGGACCATGTGCGTAATTGCGCCTCATGTCATCTTCCAAACATCATGATGGTATTGACCCAAGTGAGCGGTATCGTATAACGTGTTTTTCTGTCTAGGAATACACGGGGTATATGGCTGTGCAGAGGTATGTGGATTGACAAGGTTGGATCTAGATCTGGATGTTTCCACTCAAATGTTTCACTATCTACTCTTCTGGCCTGAGTGACCTTGTATCCGCTCGTCTCAAGTTTAAAGCTTGCTACGATCCAAGGTTACGTATAGGTTGCATAAACTTGTGTTACAAACAGATCTTTTGTATTCTAACTAGAAATACTCAGATCTGTATTATCTAACTGAAGTTATTCCTCTATATCACTGGAAGTCTGACTTCTGAATAGCTCCCCAGCGACGCTAACTGCCCATCAATCCAACTATCACAACTTCATAGTACAACCAGAAGATGCTATAAGATCACTCAATCAACTTGATAGAGTATCGATACAATTTGTTGTACACCCTGGTCTACCAAGCATTCCAGCAAGGTAAAGCATGCATACTCCAAAACACTATTCAGATCTCAATATAGCACCAACGGCGGTAGTACCTGGCAGCTCCGAGAACCCAAACAGCGGCTTAAGACTCATGGCGACTCCGTTCTCCTTCATCACCAAGAGCTGAAATCAGCCCCACACCCTCCAATGTCGAATTGCATGCAGGCATGGCAGTTTCAGCAACAAACTCCTCTCCAAATTGATCGAAAATGACCAAAATGATCATAGATGATACCGAAAAACCCGAAATTGCTAATAACAGAAGTATTTTCGAACTTTGAGACCTCAGTCCTTCCAAACCACTCGACCAATGATGATCAAACTTCACAGGAAGCTTGATTGGACCCTTCACTCCTACCCTGAACAATTTTCAGGTCGAAATCTCAAACCAATTCTCAGATATGGATCAAATCGTAATCTGTGCTAACTTCAGAGCTTTACAGACCCCGGTACATTTGATCCAAGATTCTGAACAAACTACTCGACCATTTGAGGTGAAACTTCCCAAGTATCTCACTGATAAGACATTCTTCAATCCTGGAGAGTTTCACTCAGAAATTCGACTCAGATCTTAAGCAATAGCAAAATATCCATGGCTATCACAGTTCGCTGTCCCCGTCTTATCCCATCTGCACTTCTCAACTTCAATCGGTCGGTTCAGAATCCAAATCGATCAAGAACCTGACCAAATTGATATCAAAATGACCAGCACGTCGTCAGCTCTCCAACCCAACAGACAGCTCCTCAAAACTCCTCGCGAGTCTCTCGGAACAACCAGAAACGTAGCAGTAGGTACGAATTTCACCCCTCTCCACTCAATCGATCATAACGCGCTCATACTTTCATCAAATCGATCGATTCTTCAGCCCAGATTGTAGCCCCGGTCGAGAGCTCTCCAACCATACCCTCCGTTTCGCGAATGGCCCTCTGAAGCCTCCAGAAACCACAGAAACGTCGCGAGGATCAGCTAGAACACCATTGGTCCAAAAGTGGACCAATAAGAGCAAAAAGAACTTTACTTTTTGTCTTTTCTCCTCTTAACTTTTCTCTTAGAACGAATTTTTACTCTCCAAGGAGACACAAGACATCAACAACACTCTAAGACCTCAGAAAATCCTTCAGATATGTCGATGGATTCTTCGCGGTCCGTAACTACACAGAAGCGCTCAACCAGAATGAAACCAGTGAGCCGTAGACTAATACAACGTCAATATTACAACCTGGAAACGTTCTACAATAAAAGGTACGACAAAAGGAAACGGTGAAGCTATCACTCGATTGTAATATTCTTGCCCGAAGTTTCTCACGATCCAAGCCCCATGATTGATCTTCGGTCTGCAATGACACCGGACATCGACCCAAAGGTTGAAAGGAACGTTCGATGGATAGTTGAGATCCATCGTTCCTCACAACAAAATGTACACCGTCATATCCCAAGTCTCTCCGTATGTTACGATTGGAAGGATCACCGGAAGCTATAACTCCATCACCCTCCCCATGAACTCATCACCAAAGTACGCAACTAACCACTGTCGAAAGTGATCGCGGTGGATGCAATGAAGCTTGATGTGAAACGGATTCGGGAAAGGAAGATCCGGAGCCGGTAACACACCTCCGTCCATAACCACCACTCATGCAGTTCTTCACTCCTCCATGCAGACCACCGAGAACCCTTACGAATCACCCGTTGAGAGAGAATGCCGTATGAACCTTCGACCCACCATTTTATACACAAATGTGACGACAAGGACCACTAAAGTGAACGCGCACAGATCGATGACTTGGCACGTTCCTCTACCGTGCGATCACTTAAACAGATAATCACAAACGTGACACTCATCACACCGTTCGGCGAGTTACGCGATACGGTTCACGAAACACGGAAAAGAAACACAACATAGGTTACACAGGAATTTCACACAGGAGCCGAACCACAACACGACATCCACCCCTTCTAAACCTGCGCATCCTCTGGTATGCGCCAACACTCACAAGTTGTGGTCGGCATCACACTATATCTTCATCTTCTTCACTGATGTCGTTGGCAATATCTTCGTCATCCAAATCTTCTCCGTCATCATCCAAGATATCAAACTCTGCTCCGACTTCCTCCATGCTTATCCCTTCATCTCGCTTCTTGAAGAGTTTCACACGCTTGCCTGCAATGGGAACCTTGAGCTCTGCCCCATCAAGCTCTCTTAGTGAATATGTGGCATTGTCAAGCACGACAAGAACCACATACGGGCCAAACCATCGCTTAGAGAATTTTCTAAGCGCACTGTGTTGGTTGTCCAAGCTACTATCATAGACCAACACCCAATCTCCTTCTTTAATCTCCTTCGGTCTTAATCGGTGACGCTTATCGAATCTGTCTTTGTTTCTCAAGCGCGCCTCTTTCAGCTTCTCCAATGCAATCTCTACATCTTCAGGTCTTCTCTCTAGTTGACGGATTCGGACAGCAAGAAGATCTTCTGTAGACATACCATCCTCCCAAGGTAGAACACTCCAAGTAGGTATGTGCTCCTCAATGGGCATGATAGGTTTCTGTCCCTGCATCAACTCCGCCGGCATATATCCCGTAACTGAACTATGAGTCGAACGATCAGCCCATAATGCAAACGGAAGAAATCTTGGCCATTCTCTTGCCCTCCCCTTGCAAGCTTTCACAATAGCTTTCACAATAGGAGGATGACCACGTTCACTCTTCGCATTACCTTCCGGATTGTAGGTTGTGGTGAGAGCTAACTTCACACCACACCTCTTGAAGAACGCTTTAGCCTCATCATTGTTCAACTCCCCTCGATCAGCCGTGATCTTCCCAACACAACCATATCTACAAATCACATCTTCCAACAAGAATTTGCAGACTCCCTCTGTGGATTTTGTCCGTAAGGCTCGCCCTTCCACTTGGTTGGACAAATCCTCACGTGCCAAAACTAAGTATCGCATCTGCCATATACCAACTGGCATAATAACAAGATCTACTACCCACTTATAATGCATTGCAAGTGGATAAGTAGGACGTAATCCATCTCGATGCCGAATTCCTGAATACTCTTGACAAGTTTGGCATGTCTCCACAAATTGAACTACATCTCTGTACATGTTACGCCACCAATATCTCTCCTTCAGCTTTGTAAAGGTGGCATAAATACCTCTATGTCCTGCCCACAAGCTCTCATGAAACTCCTGCATGAGTAACTTCTGCATGTCAACCTTGCACACAACCCTTTGTGGCATCTTACCACCTTGCTTAGCATGTTTCCACAAATAACCACCTTGTAGCAAGTAGTTATAAGCCTTCCTCCTGATTTGTTTAAAGTGGGCATCACTCCATCCTGGCTGTCTAGTCAACAGACTTAGATAACGTCCTATGTCTATCCATTCTCCTTCATATAGCTCCTCCATGAACGGTTTCGAATGCTCACTCTCACCTCCTTGAGCTCTACAGAAAACAGTAGTACCAACATCTTCTGTATCTTCTATCATCTCCTCCTCATCCTCATACCTCGCACGAGATAACATATCAGCTACTGGATTGTTCTTCCCCGCTATGTGTCGGAACTCAGGATTTAAGGACTTGATGTAAGCAATCCAGCGTAGCATAGCAATATCAGGAGTGTTACAGTTTGTAATCATCCCTAATAGTGGTAAACAATCTGTTTCTACTATTACTGGCGCTCCAATCAAATAGTCCTTTTCAGCTTTCATAGCTGTAACTACTCCCCATAACTCTCTCTTCACTTGAGGATAGTTTCTATGTCGCTCACTCAACACCTTTGCTCCAAATCTGACTGCAAACCGATTCTCTTCTTCATCATCTTGTCCTACTGCCCATCCAATGGCTATCGGACTAGTATCAACAGTAAGTATCACTGGTTTGCTATCCTCGTAGCTCACACGACGAAGTACAGGTGGAGAAGATAACAACTGCTTCAATCTCTGAATCGCCTCGGTATGTCTCTCCTCCCATGCAAACCTCTTGTGCTTTCTCAACAGATCGTAAAGAGGATCAGCCACATGTGCAAAATGTGGAATCCACACATGATAGAAGACACAAGCTCCAAGAAACCTTCTCACCTCCGTTGTTGAACCACAAGTATCCTTCATCCGCCGTATAGCATCCACTTTACCAGGATCAGGCTTGCGTCCAAACCATCCACATAAGTGCCCCACAATCACAACCTCTCGCACTCCAAATGAAGACTTGGCACATGATAGTGTCAAGTGCGCCTCTTCAAGTCGTGATAAGATTTTATCACAATCTGAAATGTGATCAGCAACAAAGTTTCTACACCCCTTCTGATCCATTGTCTCATCTTTCTCCTCCTCAACGCATCCCTTAATTGGAATGTCATCCAAGAAAGGCATGGTCTTCTCAGGAATGAACTCACGGAGAACCTTGTTCATCCCGTTCATCATGTGCGCTACCGAGTTTGTTGCTCCTTGTGGTAGTGTGCACATTCTGACCAATCCCAACGGTGTCCTCATGGTGGTGATATCTCTACTCTGTTCAGCAAGTTGAAACTGATCGTATCCAGAGTAAAGATCTCCTATAGAGTAAATAGCCCTCCCAGCAAACGCTTCAGCAAACTCTCCGACGATAGGTCCTATGCCTGTATTTCTGATGGTCACTTGGTTCACAGGTTGCATATCTTGGATGAACCGTAATGCACCACTCTTCTTTGGTACTGTAAACCAACGACTAGAGTATGGTGCAAACGATGGTTCCAAGATCTTCATCTGCATCTTCTCCTTCAAGAGCTCTATGAGTTTCGGTAGATGCGCTCTAGGTACAGGAATTGGCCTCAAATCCCAAGGAGCATGTGGAACTGTGAATATGATCATTGGCGTCACAATGCTAGGATCTACACATCCGATTTCTGAGGCTTCAAAAGCAAAAGCTTTCCCGTGCCTAGTTAACATCTCCCTAAACCTATTCTCCTCCACAGACAAAAGAAAATCTGCTGAACCAACCTTCAACTCCTTGAGCGTAGCTTCAGTGAACTTGTGACCGACCCGGCTAAGATCTCTCAAGCTTTTCTCCTTCGAAGATTGTTGGACTCGCTGGTTAGAATCACTAGGTAATGGCTGAGCAACAGGTTTTACCTTCTTGTCTACCGTTTTGTACCTAGTATCAACTCTAACTTCAGGATCTACGAATGACTCTATAGCTGTATAGAGCTCCCTAGAGTGTACTTCCACCACATGATCCTCATCTTCTTGCTCATGCATAGCAAGTTCATCGATGAAATCTCCCAATCCTAACTCCAAATAAACACCTTCTATCTTATCATCCTCTTCAAGCACACCAACTCTCTTTAGATCTTTTTCAGTTTTTTGCACAACTTTCTGCTCCCACTTCTGCAAGTCAGCAAGTCGTGTATGTGTAGCAAATCCACTCCCAGAAAATCTCACAACTCCTGTACAAAAAGCACTTTCTTTCTCTAGCGAGAGTACCTTCTCCAATGTACCACTATGTCCTCGCTCTATAGCAGTACTTGTCAAAAATCCTTGAACTCCTCCGTGACCTTAGGCAAGGAACCACCCCTCAGATAATCTCTGTTCCGCTCGTGGTTTGCTGATACAGTTAGAAACTGTACCGCTCTCTTGCCATCCTGACTTCTGATCCGTGCATAAGCAGATCCATCATCCAAAACCTTGGTCTCCATCCTCACAGCTGTAATGTAAGGTTGACCGAGTATCACCGGGTATGATGTACTATCTTGAACAAAGAAGTTTTGTTCAATAGTTACATCTCCCACCTTTACTTTCACATCAGGACAAGCTCCATAGAGTTCTCCTCGTGTGTTGTTCGCTGTTCTGATCATCCAACCATGATCTATATCAACAGGCCATCCACCTTGCTTGTAGATGTCCTTAGAGACAATATTGATCTCTGATCCATGATCAATGAGAGCAACCACCGGATCTGTCATCTCTCCTACCTTCACTAAGGCTTCGGTAGTAGCTCTAGCCCAATGTCCTCTAGTGTAATGACTAGGGACCTTGTCATCGTTATCATCCTCAAACCGAACCTTGCGGTTGATGCAGCATTGAGCTAGTTCTAACTCTTCCTCTCTTGATATCCTTGTGTCTAATGCATTAGACACAGCGGTTTCTCCTGCCAATTGCCTTTTTCGTTTGATGGTGTCAATAATGACATCATGAAACTCTCTCTTGGCAATCCCAAGGATCTCTCGCAAGGTAAACTCGATCTTGGCATTGAGTACTCTCTCTTCTAGTACTCCTTTCAGATCCGTAGCAGCTTCAATATCAGACTGAAGCTTGTATGAAGGAGATTTACCTTTCTCCTTACCTCTGCTCTTCTCTGACTTCTCGGGAGTAGAGGATATGACCTCTTCCATAGTCTCCTCTGGTAGAGACATGATCTCCGGTCTGAACTTTTCTCCTCTTGTTTGCCTCTTGAGAGCTGTTCTCTCTTCGCTAGGGCCTGCTTCATCTCGTTTGCGCTTCTCCTCCATGAGAGCCTCATGTTGACTCTTCGCCAAATAAGCGTGAACAGACATTGTATCCACGGGATCATCCCATCCAGTAGCACCCCTGATTGCCGTGGCTGTTCTGAGCAACTCCTCCCTTGCCATTTTCCCCCTTTTGTTCGTGCTTACTGCATGGCTCCACATATCAAGAGTATCTCCATCCTTCTTAGAAGCACTTCTTTCTCGTACTACCTCAACTCCATAAGTAGCAGCTTCTACCGACGCAGTAGCATGTTGAGATAGATACTCCTCCAGTACTTGCTTCATTCCTCCTTTCCCGAAGTTGGTTCTAAGAATCTCTCCGTTATCCTTCAGAGCAATCTTTCCTTCCTTCCAATAGACTACTCCATCTCGTAGAGTTTTGGCAAAATCACCACACTCTCTTCGAGCATGATCAGAACTATCACACCAAATGCATCTCTGTACATAATCTTGCTTAGGAGCAAGTTTGGTATCATGTGCTCCTCCCTTCTCTTCCAACCTTGCTAACTTGATCTGCAAGTCCCTCATCCCTTTTACCAGCTCTTCCATAGCATCTCTTTGCGGTGCAACTTTCGGGACAGGAATAGTAGGAAGTGGAACTTGAGGTACATGCACAATAGGTGCTTGCACATTGGGTACCATTGGTTGCCTACGAGGTACTATGATCGGCGGTGGTCTCTCTTCTTGTCTTACCACCACCTTCCCTCTCCGGTACTCTCGTTTGGCAAGTACACTCACTGCTTCAGAGACTTTTCTCCAGTCAGTCGTGAGTCCGTTGTCTTCCATCCTATCTTCTAGAAGCAGCTCCAACTCCCTTTGTAATTCATTGTTGGCTGCTTGTAGAAACAACTCCACCTTGTCATTCTCCAATGTGAGCTTCTCCATCCGAGACAACTGAAGGAATTGTCTCTCATACTCCCGAAATAGCTCTGTGGCAACAAGCCCTTTGTTGGGTTTGTTTACCCATTCCATGAATGACTTCTTAGTCACTCGGTCTGCATCTTCTAAAGAATACTCTTCTTTCAGCTGAAGAGTAAATCCTTCCCACGTAGCACCATGAGATCGGATGATGTCCTTCATGTGCTCTCGTAGTTCAGGTACGACAGCAAGCGCAAATGTACTCACCATCTCTCTTTCAGGCACCTTGCTCAACTCCATCTCTCGGGAATAGTACTTTAGGTACTTGGATATGTTCTTCCCGACAAACTGATCTAGCAACCCCACAACAGATTGCAAGGCTTTAGTAGCCATTGCTTCTTTCCGTTCAGTGGCTTGCTGTTGTTGCATTACCAACGCGAATGTCTCAAGCAATCGCATATCAGACCGTGAAAGCTTGGTCACCTTTGGTGCCTCTCCAGATGTAGAAGCCTCATCTACGTAATGACCCAACCCTTCAATGTCCATGGTGGCAAAACCACGCACGTACCTCTCACCCTAGACTTTTCACGTCGAGTTCACCAGCTATCGTATAACTTTTTTTTTTCTGTCTAGGAATACACGGGGTATATGGCTGTGCAGAGGTATGTGGATTGACAAGGTTGGATCTAGATCTGGATGTTTCCACTCAAATGTTTCACTATCTACTCTTCTGGCCTGAGTGACCTTGTATCCGCTCGTCTCAAGTTTAAAGCTTGCTACGATCCAAGGTTACGTATAGGTTGCATAAACTTGTGTTACAAACAGATCTTTTGTATTCTAACTAGAAATACTCAGATCTGTATTATCTAACTGAAGTTATTCCTCTATATCACTGGAAGTCTGACTTCTGAATAGCTCCCCAGCGACGCTAACTGCCCATCAATCCAACTATCACAACTTCATAGTACAACCAGAAGATGCTATAAGATCACTCAATCAACTTGATAGAGTATCGATACAATTTGTTGTACACCCTGGTCTACCAAGCATTCCAGCAAGGTAAAGCATGCATACTCCAAAACACTATTCAGATCTCAATATAGCACCAACGGCGGTAGTACCTGGCAGCTCCGAGAACCCAAACAGCGGCTTAAGACTCATGGCGACTCCGTTCTCCTTCATCACCAAGAGCTGAAATCAGCCCCACACCCTCCAATGTCGAATTGCATGCAGGCATGGCAGTTTCAGCAACAAACTCCTCTCCAAATTGATCGAAAATGACCAAAATGATCATAGATGATACCGAAAAACCCGAAATTGCTAATAACAGAAGTATTTTCGAACTTTGAGACCTCAGTCCTTCCAAACCACTCGACCAATGATGATCAAACTTCACAGGAAGCTTGATTGGACCCTTCACTCCTACCCTGAACAATTTTCAGGTCGAAATCTCAAACCAATTCTCAGATATGGATCAAATCGTAATCTGTGCTAACTTCAGAGCTTTACAGACCCCGGTACATTTGATCCAAGATTCTGAACAAACTACTCGACCATTTGAGGTGAAACTTCCCAAGTATCTCACTGATAAGACATTCTTCAATCCTGGAGAGTTTCACTCAGAAATTCGACTCAGATCTTAAGCAATAGCAAAATATCCATGGCTATCACAGTTCGCTGTCCCCGTCTTATCCCATCTGCACTTCTCAACTTCAATCGGTCGGTTCAGAATCCAAATCGATCAAGAACCTGACCAAATTGATATCAAAATGACCAGCACGTCGTCAGCTCTCCAACCCAACAGACAGCTCCTCAAAACTCCTCGCGAGTCTCTCGGAACAACCAGAAACGTAGCAGTAGGTACGAATTTCACCCCTCTCCACTCAATCGATCATAACGCGCTCATACTTTCATCAAATCGATCGATTCTTCAGCCCAGATTGTAGCCCCGGTCGAGAGCTCTCCAACCATACCCTCCGTTTCGCGAATGGCCCTCTGAAGCCTCCAGAAACCACAGAAACGTCGCGAGGATCAGCTAGAACACCATTGGTCCAAAAGTGGACCAATAAGAGCAAAAAGAACTTTACTTTTTGTCTTTTCTCCTCTTAACTTTTCTCTTAGAACGAATTTTTACTCTCCAAGGAGACACAAGACATCAACAACACTCTAAGACCTCAGAAAATCCTTCAGATATGTCGATGGATTCTTCGCGGTCCGTAACTACACAGAAGCGCTCAACCAGAATGAAACCAGTGAGCCGCAGACTAATACAACGTCAATATTACAACCTGGAAACGTTCTACAATAAAAGGTACGACAAAAAGAAACGGTGAAGCTATCACTCGATTGTAATATTCTTGTCCGAAGTTTCTCACGATCCAAGCCCCATGATTGATCTTCGGTCTGCAATGACACCGGACATCGACCCAAAGGTTGAAAGGAACGTTCGATGGATAGTTGAGATCCATCGTTCCTCACAACAAAATGTACACCGTCATATCCCAAGTCTCTCCGTATGTTACGATTGGAAGGATCACCGGAAGCTGTAACTCCATCACCCTCCCCATGAACTCATCACCAAAGTACGCAACTAACCACTGTCGAAAGTGATCGCGGTGGATGCAATGAAGCTTGATGTGAAACAGATTCGGGAAAGGAAGATCCGGAGCCGGTAACACACCTCCGTCCATAACCACCACTCATGCAGTTCTTCACTCCTCCATGCAGACCACCGAGAACCCTTACGAATCACCCGTTGAGAGAGAATGCCGTATGAACCTTCGACCCACCATTTTATACACAAATGTGACGACAAGGACCACTAAAGTGAACGCGCACAGATCGATGACTTGGCACGTTCCTCTACCGTGCGATCACTTAAACAGATAATCACAAACGTGACACTCATCACACCGTTCGGCGAGTTACGCGATACGGTTCACGAAACACGGAAAAGAAACACAACATAGGTTACACATGAATTTCACACAGGAGCCGAACCACAACACGACAGCGGTTGTACGCTCAAGCTTGAGGTGTATGTTGTGTGGGTCTGCTGGTGGAGCATCTCGTATGTTGGTGTGTAATAGTTGTTCAAGAGGATGGCACATGCCGTGTTTGACTTCACCTCTTAGTGTTGTTCCTACTAGACTGGACGGTGGGTTTGTCCTCATTGTATATAGCAGGGATAGTCAATTAGCTTTTGTGTGGTATGGATTACAGACAGACGACTAATGATGGGACGATGTAGCACCCGGTCTCCTGATCTTTGCACCCATGAATGTGTATATCACGTTGTTGAGATATGGAGCTATCTGGAGTTAGATGGACCTAATCGTCAGTTAAGGAGGTGATTATGATACACTTGTGTATGTGTATGACATCGTCCATGTGTTATGTGTACGTGTGGTGTACATCTGAGAGCGATATATGTTGAGTAGAGATGTGTATGTGCACGAGCTGTCACGTCAGTTTAGCACCTCGGCTAGGTTGATCGAGTGCGTAGTGACTAGTACCTGTAGCGTCGTTAGTGTTGTTAGGGCGGGTTCTTGGGCTAGCCCCACTAGGGATATACTTCGCAGGTAGGGCTTGGAGGCTTTAGTTGTTCGAGTTGAGCCTTCAAGCTCCTGGCTATGGTGGATAGTCTTGGTGAGCGCAATATGGATTCTTGATGCACATAGTGGATTTGGCTCGACTTTAGTGCTTATTTAGTGCCGGTTGGCATGATGGAGTGAGAACATATCGTTTATTATTGTAATATACTTGTGTATGTATATGACATCGTCCATGTGTTATGTGTATGTGTGGTGTATCTCTGACAGCGATATATGTTGTGTATCGATGTGTATGCACACGACATGGACAATTTTTTAGCAGCCACAACTTTTGGTCAAGGTGTCGGTTTGGGGAGCTTTTGGAGTCATTTTGAAGGTTTTTCTGAGGCTTCTATGACTAGCTAGAGAGAACTAGATTCAGAAAATCTGAGTCAACATCATGAACCTCTAAGGTTCATTTGTAAATTTGTATATACTTGGACGGTGCAAAAAGTATTCTTTAGAGTGGATTTACACTTGGTTTTCTTTTTCCAAATTTATACAAATTTATACTTGGAAACCAGATACCCCATGTATCCTGGACACCATTCGTGAAACACACGATACGACAACATAATTAGCAATACATAAAACATAACATGTATCCAAATTCAAAACTTGACGTCTAGACGGCTCACTATATCACTAGCCCAAATGATCAGATCGCTCTAACCCAAATGAGGTTCAAAAACGTAGCCCACATAACTAATAATATAGCAGAGTCGTGTCAGAAGTCGGAATATCTACCTAATCCGTAGTAAAGAAGCCGAAGAACACCGATCTAGAACTTTCTCCTTTCACCAGACGGTCTTCATAAACATGTAGGGTCCTTGCTCCTGGCTCCGTAGGCTCAAGAACTAAGATCTGGCACCCAACACCCATATATGAACTTTTTTGGTTATAAGTGACCCTAAACTCTAAAACCTTCTCCTTGCGACCTAAATCCATGCACACCGTCCAAATGAATCGTCTAATATGAGATCCGTCTCCTCCTGTGGATAGATCTGGCTACCTTGAACTCGACCAGATTCCAAACAAGCCATTTGGAGTTCCTCTTGCTAAACCACACAAGAAATTTGAGCACAAAAAGTTGAAATTTGATGTTAATCGATCCTTACGGCTCAAATTCACTCACCACATCCAAACCAACAACCCAATCCACATAGGGTCTTCTCTTCTATGTATGTGAAGACTCTCTGATCACATCGACACTAAGAACGAGGAGCTTGACCCACTGATCTTCAATACAATGAATTTTTTGGAAATTCAAGCGCATGAAAAATTGATGTTAATGTCTCTCGGTGAGTCAATTTTTCTCAGAACTCCCAATCCGACTGAAGAAAATCCGATTGTCTTCAATTTCTTGTAAGACTCGATGTCGTGCGCATACACATCGCTACACAACATACATCGCTGTCAGAGAAACACCACACATACACATAACACATGGACAATGTCATACACATACACAAGTGTACCACAACAATCGAGCATCGAGCATCGAGCAATCTGAATACAGAGATTACCATCTCCAACACCACAACAAGGATTACTCACAAACGGTCAAGCCAAACCCACTCTAAACGCGAAGAGAATCCAGGTTACACTCAACTAGACTATCCACCATAGCCTGGAGCTTGAAGGCTCAACTCAAAGAACTAAGGCCTCCAAGCCCTACCTGCGAAGTTTACCCCTAGTGGACTCTCCTCCCAACTCGCCCTAACGGCACTAACGGCCTTACCGGGATGCGCCACTTCGCACTCGGTCAACCTAGCCGAGGTGCCCAAACTGACGTGACAGCTGTCGTGCGCATACACATCGCTACACAACATACATCGCTGTCAGAGAAACACCACACATACACATAACACATGGACAATGTCATACACATACACAAGTGTACCACAATCGCCCCCCTAACTGGCGGTTAGGTCCCTCTAACTCCAGATAGCTCCATATCTCAACTACGTGATACACACCTTCATGGGTGCAAGGATCAGGAGGCCGGGTGCTACATCGCCCCATCGTTAGTCGCCTGTCTGCAATCCATACCACGCAAAGATCTAATTGACTATCTCCGCTATATACATCGAGGACAAACCCACCGTCCAGTAGGAACTACACTGAGAGGTGGAGTCAAACATGACATGTGCCAACCTCTCGAACAACCATCACACACCAACATACGGGCTGCTCCACCAGCAGACCCACACAACATACACCTCAAGCCCGCGCGTACAACTGCTAAGCTTGGGTCAACGGTACCATCAATGTTGGGAAGATGACATGGCGCGCAATTACGCACATGGTCCTTCCACACAACACCATCACGGCCCTCTAACATGAGTACTCCAGAAGGTAACACCTCTCGCACTCGTAAAATAGTGCGCCCTGCGGTCACATCCAACGTCGTCGGTGCAGTCTGCTGTAGATAGATATAATCGCCAGGATGAAACCTGCGAATCGATGGCCGATAACCTCCTCCTCGGATAGTCGCATATCGCAACGTGTCTCTATGCTGAGCAATCGCTAGGTTCTCGAAAGCCATAGGCATAACTCTCCGAAATGTCTCTGCTCGTTGAGAACATGCTCTCACCCACATATCCGGGTCATCAAGGTTCAGCACCTCAGCAGAATCACGACGAATGGCCGAAGGTAGATCTGGATCTCGGCCATACAATAGAAAATACGGTGAGAAGGAAGCCAAAGACGCTTGCCGGCTGAAACGGTAGCCCATAGCCAACCACGGTAGCTGCACATCCCAGTCTCCCAAGTGGCCCTTCTGCAAGCCATACTTGCGCAATCCTCTCTTCACCGTCTGAACTACCCTCTCCGCCAAACCATCAGCCTCAGGATGATCTCGAGATGTAGTCCGATGATCAATCAGCGCCTGATCACACAAGGCCTGAAACTCACCAAGGAACTCTGTACCTTGGTCGGTCAGCACTTCAGCTGGTGCTCCAAAACGACTCAGCACTCGATCTAAGAACGCATACGCCGTCCCTTCACTTGCCTTGTCCGGTAATGCCACCAACTCAATCCACTTGGAGAAGTGCTCCACCATCACCAACACATACCGGTGGTGACGTACGGTCAACGGTAAGGGTCCCGCAAAATCCAAACTCCAACGGTAACCCAACCCCATAATCGGTAAGGGGTGTAACTGTGGAGTAGGAGCATTAAACGATGCTCGTACTCGATCACAAACCACACATCGTGCGACAAACTGTTGCACATCGATGTGCATACCACGCCACCAATACTGTCCTTGGAGTAAGCTATGCGTACGCTTCACTCCAAAATGTCCCAACTCCTCATGGGCATGTCGTACTAACTGTGCCCTCTGGGATGGATGTGGCACTATCCGTACCCTCTCATCACCCCACACTCGAAGTACATGTCGTCCTTCTCGTCGAAATCTCTTCGCTCGTTGAAGGACACGATCTCGCTCCTTGGCACTTACTGTGCCTACTACCACACCAGTACGTAGATACTCCATCACGGTCACATCATCATGGATATCTCGCTGGTCTGAAACACCATCTCCACCTTCAGGATCTGGAGACTCGTCATCTACTCTCTGACCAGAGAAAGATACGACTTGGCCCTCCATACTAGAGTTCATGGCCAACACACAAAGAAAGGCAGATGCATGCCACCCTGGCACTATCTCCTCATCAACCTCGTCATGCCAGCGAGCCCCAGTCTGGTCCTGCTGACTCGTGCATGGGTTGCGACTCAACCCATCGGCATCTAGGTTTGCGACTCCAGGTCTATGTATTACCTGGAAGTCATACTCCTGTAAGATCAGAGCCCATCGTGCAAGCTTCCCTGTAAGCTTGTCGGACTCCATCAACCACTTGAGCGGCTGGTGATCAGTGATGAGAGTAAAGGAGTTCCCAAACAGATAACATCGAAAGTGTGCAACAGCCCACACTGCCGCCAAACACTCTCCCTCGTACGAACTATACCTCGCCTCCGCTGAATTGTTGGAGCGACTGGCATACGCCACCACGAACTCCTTTTTCTCATCATCATGCTGAGTCAGCACTGCTCCAAGTCCCAACATACTCCAATCGGTGTGCAGTTGGAAAGGACGCCCTCTAACGGGTCTCCTCAAGATGGGAGCAGATGTCAACCTATCCTTGAGCTCTACAAAAGCTCGCTCTTGCTCATCTCCCCACTGCCACTCCTGGTCCACCTTCATCAGCTTGGTCAACGGCTTCGCAATTGCACTAAATCCCTTCACGTACCGACGATAGAAGTTCGCCAAACCAACAAATGCCCGAACTCGACTCACATCTGTGGGGCGCGGGATACGTGCAATAGCCTCAACCTTCGTCTGTTGAACACCCAATCCACCTGGATAGATGGTGTGGCCCAGATACTCTACCAACTCCTGGAAGAACTTACACTTCCCAGGGTGTAACTTCAACCCATGAGCTCTCAACCGCTCAAACACATCCCGTAAGTGTCTCTCGTGCTCCTCCACTGTAGCACTATAGACTAAGATGTCGTCAATATAACATCTGACAAAATCCAATCCTGCTAGGATTCTGTCCATCACCCTTTGGAACTCAGCAGGGGCGTTCTTCAACCCAAATGGTAAGAACCGCCACTGATACAAACAATCCTTGCCGTGAGAGTCAATTCCCCAGAATGCTGTCTTGGACTTATCTTCTTCTCTCACTGGCAACTGGTGATACCCTGCTCGAAGATCCAAAGTACTGAAGACCTTCACATGCCCCACTGCATCAAAGATCTCCTCAGGTGTCGGCATGGCATACTTATCAGACTTCGTCTGCCGATTGATAGGACGATAGTCCCCACACATCCGTCTATCTGTGTAGTTGCCATACATATCCTTTTTGGCTGGCATAACTGTGGCAGATGCATACTCTCCATGCGACATCTCCACCAACCCAGCCTCCAACAAGTCTTGAGTCCGACTCTGGATCAAGGCTCTCTCCATGTCACTGTACCTGTAAGGACGTCGAAAGATTGGCGTGTCATTAGCCAAGTCGATCCGTATACCAGGTCCCTTCAAGGTACCCAAATCCTTCATACTGAAGGCAAAACAATTCCTGTAGCTCTTCAGGAATCTTTGAACTCTTCGTCTCTCCTCTCCTATAAGCTTGGGTCCGATCTCCGGCTCCCAAGTATCCTCTGTCACCATGCTAGAGGTAGAAGACGAAGTCGTTGACTGCTATCTTGCAGCCTCTGGAGCAGTTTCCTTCTGCTCACCACCAACAACCTCCACCGCTACTGTGTGTAAAACTTCTGCAGTTCTAGCTGCAAACTCCACACTCTCTTCTATGACATCCCATGATGTCCAAGGATGACGAACTCCACGTGCCTCGCCCCCAGCCTTTGCCTCCACCGACCCGGTAGGCAAAGAGCTCAAGAGTGCTCGAGCAGTAACACCCGTCGATCGCATCCGACGCTGCTCAGCCAATCCAAGGCTAACAATCCATGTCAAGCAATTCAAGTCCATTGCTTGACCCAATACTTGACGACGTGAAGCCTCCGACACCGAAGCTACTGCCGTCGTACCCGTAGTGAAACCCATCGCTCGCTCTCTCTCATCGGCATTGGGCTCCACCAACTGCCGTAATTGAGCATCCCACACAAGCCCAGGTCCTCCATCTCTGTAAGCATGTGACGCTGGAAAGCTTACCAATGTGGGTAATGCTACCATGGGCCGTCCCACTAGGTTCACCACTGCCATGGGTGACCTATCGACGACTCTCACTACTTGAGATCGTCGTCCTGCATCCAAGATGCTATCAACCGTGAGGTGCGCTGGTCGTCTCACTCCATCGTGTGCGCGCTTAAGCACCTCTCTCGGTAACAAGTTCGTCCACCACAACCGTGGACGATGTGCACGAGATCCCACTCTCGCTGCATCCAACAACACTGCTGGTCCAACCCAAGACCGCACTTGGTGCACACTCGCCATCATATGTGTACGAGCATCACCCAACAAAGGAACGTTCTCCAAGATGTACGCTGGAGAATCCACCTGATGCATCTGGAGATGTCGTAAGATCCGTAACATCTCCCAGAACATCCTAGATCGCGGGTCATGTAAACCCTGACCTCTCCCTGCACGCGTGTGACCTTGACATGGCCATCCGGCTATCACCAAGTGAATGGTGCCCACAAACGTGAGATCCTGCGCCCCCAGCAGCGAAATATCCGACGGTAATGCTTGCTGGTATCCTCTAACAGCTGATATGGGCAACAACTCAGGATATCTCTGCACCAAACGTGCCACATGTCGCAATGAGATGCGTCTCGCAATCTCATCTCTCTCCACATACAAGTATCGCTGTACTTGTATACCTGCTTGCAATACCGCAGCCAAACCTGTGCTGATCCCTCCAAACAGCTCCAGCACACATACACCTTCCTCTGGATACTGCCACACAATGGGAGTCGTATCCAACGGTGATAAGGTCACAGGGCCAGTAGCAGGAACAACCCTTTGTTCCTCTACTGGTGGTACAAAAGCTTCACTCCAAGCCTGCTGCACCAACTGATCAGCATACTGCTGCAACTCTCCACTCGAACTCCAGAGTGGAACATCCAAGGCAGATGGTACTAACGTAGACATGCTAGGCATGTCCTCCACCTCCTCATAGATCGGAGTATCCTCCGCATGGGCATTACCCTCCAACAACTCGCCCGGCCAAGTGATGACCGAACTGAACCCTGCAACGGATGCCATCGTTCCTGGTGTAGGCTCCGTCGTCCCAACTCTAGCACTGAACCGCACTGGTAAGCGGCTCACTCGTCCCTCACCGGACTGCCAACCTGGTCTGTAAGATGCTGTCTCTGCCCAATAGTCAATCACGAACCCCATAGGGTACAACACAGCACCTCCCACCAATACATCATAAGACTCTGCGGCTGTAACAATGGCCTTGGCCTTCACCATAGAGCCATCCGTGGGGTGATCTGGCCGAACTCTCACCGTCAACATCTCCCGTGTCATGTGTAGAGCCGTACCTCCTGATCCCCCTAGAGATGTCTGCAACTGGAATGGACATCTCTCTATCTCGGACTTCTTCAGACCCAAACCAATACACGCCGCCTTTCCCAACATTAACGGTTGGGCTCCAGAGTCTAACAAGACCTTCTGGGGTCGATACACTTTCCCTGAAGGTGCCACCAAACAGAAGATACCACTTCTGTTGTCCAACAACACCACACCTGGTGCCAAACTAGCACGGTCAATCGCCGGCCTAGCTGGTAACTCATCTAACCTAGCAGCCGCCGCTTGCCAAGTACCACTGGTAGCTGTCCTGATCCTCGACTCCATGGACACGTCTACCGCCTCTCGCTGAACTACTTCAGCACTAGAGGTAACTACATCCTCGCTCTCACTGAGCGTGGCCGCCAACTGGAACACTGGAGCCAAGTTGACTCCCAATGCCCTCATATCCGTGGCTGAGAATAGTGGGGCTCGCAAAACTGCTGTAGCCGCCCCCAACATCGGGTTCGACGTCGCATCCACAGACGTCGAAGGTGGACTCACATCACACCCACTCCTGGATGTCGATGCCTCCAACTCTACTGCACCATCGGTAGGTCGTTTAGGAACCATAGATGTGGTCCTCAACGCCTCCGATAACGTGAACGATTGGGGAAGCCTGGCTTGTCTACCAGCCTCCCCGCGTTGTGGATCCAACTCCACTGACGCGCCTCGTGGCTCAGAGGCACGCACTGCACCTCTAGTCACTGCTGCAGATGCCTCAATCTGCGCCACACCAGCCATGAAGTCGAAGTCACCTCCTTCTCCTCCATAAGACGTGGAAGCCTCTGTTCCACCTGATCTCCGCTGAGCCATAGCCATACTAGCTATCCTCTGCTCCAACTGCTCAATCCGAGCAGCCATACCTGCTTCTGACGTTGTAGCAGACGGTGGACCGACCGGTCCTCTCCCAGGTGCTGGACCTCTACCTCCAGCTCGACCACCACGGCCTCCCTGAGCTCCTCCGCCTCGTCCACGATCAGCCTTCCCTTGCCGCAACTCGGGATGGAGATCAAAACAACGGTCACTACTGTGACCAGGTCGTCCGCAATGCTCACATTGCCTAGGTACTGCTTGAGACGTCCCTGATGTCCCTGACGTCTCATAACCTCTCCTCTGTGGACAGTCCCTCTGCTGATGAGGACCATCACACGTCCAGCAAGGACCCGCTTGCTGCTGACTAGAGAAGGACGGCATGGGCTTCTGCCCACCAGATCCTCCAACACCTCCCTGCGATCGTGACTGCTCTGCACGATCCTTACCACCACCACCACCACGCTGTTGCGTAGCCTGTGATCCTCGAGAAGAGGTGGTCGCTCCATGTGGTGTCTCCTTGCTGAACCCAGCAACCACCACCCTCTCCTCCACCATGTTGAGCTCAATCCGCTCAGCCAGACTAAAGACAACCGCCAACGTCGGAGCGGTATCTCTAAGAAGAGTAGCATCTCTAACTCTCCTACGCAGCTCCCGGTCTAGTATCCCATACCAGAACTGGACTGCCTGTGCTTCCGTCACCCCTTGGGTAACGCTGATCAACCGCCTCATGCGAGTAAACGCCTCGCGTAGGCTCTCTCCAGTCTTCCGCTGGAACTCCTGCAGACTCCTCAACTTGTCGGTCCGCACACCCTGATAGTTCTTCCTCAAACATTGGAAGAACTGAACCACAGGGTTAAACCCTGGTGGTATCCCGCTCACACTACCACCCGCTCCACTACCTGTGGACGCACCGCTGGTAGTAGGTACTCCGCCACCTGCGGCTGTACCACTGCTACTGGCACCCGAACTCGCAGGTGCTACGCCTCCCGAAACTGCGCCAGTAGTGATAGAAACGTAGTTGGGAGACCAATGTTGTCTCCACAACTCGATCTCAACACTGTAATCTCGCCTGAACTCATGATAATCGTCCATCGGCGGTCCCTCCAAGTGCTGGAACAGACCCTTCCACGCCATGAAGGGTGTAAACAGCTGTGGGTTCCGCATCTGCTGCAGATCGCACCAACTGTCGAACTCCTGGATGAAGTCATCCAGCTCAATGGTACCAACTGTACCCGAGTAACGTCGAGGCCCCTTCGTGGCCCCATAGATCTCATCCATGTCCCACAACAACGGTGTGGTGACACTAGACTCACCACCAGAAAACGCGCTGTCTGCGTCTGACTCGTCCTCTGGAACAACCGACGGCAATGGTGTAGGTAGTCGGTACCTCACCCCACTCCGTGTATACCCACTGTCGGAGAAGTCCCCACCAGAACCTCCCGAGAACTCCGTGATGAGAGAATCCCGCTAGCACACTCCCCAACCGGAAGTCGCAATCTCCGTCACCACCGTAACCATCACTTGCCTAACCCCGCTCCTACAGAGCTCACCTATCCCCTACTAGGACGGTCAAGGTAAGGGCAACCTGTACCTGCCATCACCACAGGCAGCCTCTCACGGTCTGTTGGTCGTCACTCCAACCGCACCGTGAGAGAGACAAAGGTAGTCTGACTGGTCCGCAACTCCAGCCTCACTACCGACAGCACACTGGAGTGAACTCACTCCGGAAATCAAGCGCCAACACAAGCAAACGCGGCGCACAAACAGGAAGCAGAATATGGAGGGGTTCCAACCACAAGAAGTCCAAACGATAACCCTCCACACTCAAACATTCACCTAAAGAGAAATCCAGCCCCACCCGGACTGACGTCTCCTCGTCGGTGACCACATGCACAATATATGGTCACCAACTGTCGTAACTGACACTGGAGGTCACTAACTAGATGTCCACACCTCTAGTAGCTCCAAAAACATCCACGTGGTAGCTCTACTAGCTCACCCAAGACAACTGCCACCAACTGCCTACATACGCGTCTCTACGGTATAGACAAACACTACCACAACTATAGCTTGCCCCTAATACTATGGGGTTGCCCTACCACTCCTCTAGGAACGTGCGAGAAGGTCTCCTACTACCTTAAACAAGTCCATAAGTACTTGCACGCATCCCTGTAGGACACCAAGAGCTATTGGTCTAGTGGTAAAGCCAAAGCTAAGACTAAAAAGTCAGGAGTCCAGGTCCAGAAATAGTGTTGGGATGGGTGACCAGCTGGTTTTACCCTTCCCACACACTAGAACTTGGATACCTCTCTCACGCACGCCAGCAAGCTGGCTTGCGGCGGGCGCGGGCTCGGGCTCAGGCTCAGGCTCAGCTCCGCTCCGCCTCCGCCTCCGCACTCTCGCGCCTCCCGCTCACTCTCCGCTCCGCTCCGCTTGAAGTAGAGACGAACAGGTACAACACACACCAAGGGACTCGGCTCCAACTCGAATTGCAGAAGATTGCACCAAAAGAAGCTCCAAAACAGCGAAAACAGCTTGCGGGTGCACACGGGTGACCAAAATCTGACGTAAAACAGCAAGAACCTCCAAATCCAACCCGAAAACCACCACAACAGATTCGCGAATGCACAAGACACACTTCGCGAATGCACACACACACAACAAAACTCCTAAACTCGAGTTTCCACAACAAATTGCACCAAAATCTGACGTAACTAGCCTTTTGGTACTTTCGGGTCACACGGCAGCGAACTTCGACATGCCATAACTTCTTCAATCCTCGACCAAACTCCACGAAACTTAGTGCGCTAGAACCGTCTCTCCAATGCGCTTCCAAAGAGCCCACTCCGGCCTGACATTGCCAAGTACTCCGTCTGCAACGCCCAAATGCGCAACCCGGCTCCAACAACACACTTCAAGAACATTCCGCAAAATTTCTGCAGCGCTTCCGCATGACAGAAATCTGCACTCGACCCCAACAACAGCAAATCGATCTGCAACCAGCAATCACCTCAATCACAGCGACAACTCGATCACAGCTTCAACAACCAAGCACGAACGACGACGCCCGAAGATACCAGCGGACGATTTCAGATTTCAGATCAGCGAGCTCTTACTGAACTCCGCCTCGACCTGCACTGAGTTCTTTGAGTAATCTGAATACAGAGATTACCATCTCCAACACCACAACAAGGATTACTCACAAACGGTCAAGCCAAACCCACTCTAAACGCGAAGAGAATCCAGGTTACACTCAACTAGACTATCCACCATAGCCTGGAGCTTGAAGGCTCAACTCAAAGAACTAAGGCCTCCAAGCCCTACCTGCGAAGTTTACCCCTAGTGGACTCTCCTCCCAACTCGCCCTAACGGCACTAACGGCCTTACCGGGATGCGCCACTTCGCACTCGGTCAACCTAGCCGAGGTGCCCAAACTGACGTGACATCGATGTTTTCTTCACAAGTCATTGAAGTGTCCAATCCTCTCTCCTTGCATCTCAGTTTTACTCAAATCTCAAAATCCCAAATCCCAAATCCCAAATCTCAACTCTCAATTTGTCTCTACACGAACTGTATGTTCCAATGCGTATCCTGCAGAAATATGAATCCAATGACATCTTGTGTGCTTGCGTTGAATTCACCAACCTCTCAAAACTTCTATCGCTAGCTCGCTAATGACTGACAGTGCTAAGCTAACACCTTAGTAGTTAGTCATAATGCGTACGTCTTCAAAAATCATCCCAAGTTGACATGTTGCTAGTAAACCTCCCAAAAACAAAATCCACCCTCTAAACACTCGTTGATATATACCTTATATATTTACAAAATATCAACAAGTTGTTAATTTCCAATATAAATAACAACATACAGCTATTTTCTATCTTTTTGCTGGCAAAAAGATCACCGACGATTCCATTACTCATTGTAAATAACAATTTGTTGTTATTTATCATCCTTGAACCGACGGTCTATCGATTTGTCACGTTCGTCGTTCCCTCGAAATCAATTTGTTGTTTATCGCCTTGATCTGCTAGTGATCCGTAAATAATACCTTGTTGTTATTGCTCTGCTCCATCGGCGGTCTGACGGTTCACCATCTATCCAAAAATTCATAAAGATAAAAATTGTCATAATTTCTGTTTCTTTGCTCCGTTTGCAACAAGTTAAACACCATCTTTGATCTCCTCAACTAGATCTCTCCAATGTTACTATCATAATTGTGTTAGCAGCAAGTTTGGGAATATATTTTTCCCCTGAGCTTTGTTTCAAAAGATTGATTTTTGCAAGATATCCTTTGATATTCTTTCTAATTTTTGTTCATCATAGAATAAACAAAAATATTATTTTTATCTATCTTCTCGAATTGAAGTACACTTGGTCAAATAAAAGACTATAATCTCACAATGACCATAAAAAATAAGAATATATTTTTCATATATCTTAATTTATGATCAACTCCTTTCATCAAGAAAGGTTTGTTTAAATTAAAGAGTATACATATTTTTCTTTCCTTTTTTGGAGGAAAAGTGAAAATGTATATCTTCATGATCTCTACTTATACCACGTTCCTTAGCATCCTTCCTTACGCTGCAACCAAGATGTTGATTCATTTCTAAACTAAGACTATAAGTCATTACCCTAATCTTTTTATCACTCGTGTTCATTTTTCTAAATGTCTCGTTTAGTATTTCGATCATAGAATATTCTTCCATCGGCCTCTATCATTCATCCTTAACCTTAAGTTGTGCAACACAACACAACAATTGATCCAACATACAAAGAATTTGTTGGCTTCGGTAGTATCTCATGATTTCTCTTTTAGCCCATTGTAGCATAAAAGATTTCGTTCTCCAAGAAGATTTACACTAGTTATGTTGCTCTAAGTTCTAAGATCTATCCAAAGACACAAACACTCAAGATTTGTCCAGAAATTCTTTCTTCTCACAAAACCTCACGGCTTCTAGACCGTTTAGAAGGTGCTCTGGACCTTAACGGACAATTACTATCTAAAATTCCACACAATCACCCACTGAGAAGTCCGAGAAGACAATTTCTGCTTCCAATCTTCCCACGACGGCTTCCAGAAGCAATTCTTGGCTTCTTGGGGTTCAACTCGACTTCTAACACCTCCAGAAGACTGTCCCTGTTTCGTAGATGTCAAATTATCAATTCCTATCACACATTGCTCTTACGATTCCCAACGGGGTTAGATTAATCACAGAGTGTATGTCTCATGTAGCCTTCCTAGGCTTCTGCCTGTGGAAACAGTCTTCCGACAGCACTACTACGACATTCACATTCATTCGTACTCAAACGAAGCTTCGGAAATCCAATAGAAAAAGATAAGGAAGATAGGAAGATAAAAAAAGAGAGAGAAGAAGAAAAACTCCAAACAAGAAAAAACAAGAAGAAAAAGAGAAATTAAAATTCTGACAGATTTCTAATCCGGATTTTGACTAACAAGCCATTTATGCTTGTAGTAAATTGGAGAAAAAGATCAAAGATCTTTTTACAATTACACTGTATTCCAATTGAGGATGACGTCTTCTGCTATGAAAAGAAGATTTCTGACTTCTTTTGTCTTTGCTCTGACTCATAAAAAATACACTATATATAATAAAATTTTTTTAAAAATCTTAAACAAAAAGCTATAATCTTAAAAAACTCAAAATTATTTAATATTCATTCATCTTTTCACAAAATATATCGATTTAAAAACCAAAAATTCAAAAAAATTCAAAATAAAAATTCAAAAATATTTTATAAAAAATACGGAATAACTCACCCTAATATACTCCACCCTCTCAAACTACACTCTCGTCTCTCCCATCTCCTCTCGCACCTCCCAACTCTACACCATCAAGGAGAGAAAGAGGAAAAGGAGAGCTGACGTCGCGGTAACGGAAGTTCTTTCTGTCCGCTGAGCGGATAAGATACGAATACGGGCACGCTAATAGGACAAAAACGTAAGTACAAGTGAAAGAGGTGCCGAACATATTGGACGGAGAGCTCGCAGAGAGAGGAAAGGTCGAGTTAGCAGCTTCTTGTCATCTCTACAGACCGGAGGCGTAGGACAAAGACAACTACGTCGTCATCACTGACCATGCTCTCCTGAATACGGGCGGAGGGCATAATAACTTTTTTGGTCCACACCACGTAACGAACTGACGGAAGACAGACGGACTGCGGGAGATGAACAGTTTTGCTTGTGCTTCGCGGGCCCGCGGTCGTAAGAGATTCCCGTGGTCGCAAAAGATTCTCGTGGTCGCAGAAAGGACAGTCATTATGACGCTGTGATAATTAATGTGACGGCCGTGACTGATCCTTACCTCTTCGGGCCTGATGCGTGACCCTGACTTGCACTCGTTAACCCCGACTACATCTACCTCCACATGCGTCCGCCCGCCTCCAGATTGGAGGGGGAGAAACCGAAGGGTCTCTTTCTAGCGGCCAGTTCCGAGGTTTAGCTGGGGTTAAAGCATCCTGGCCATGACAACCTACTGCATCATTGTGCCGAGTGACGACAGTCAACAGGACGCAGTCGGGACTTGATTGTTGTGAGTGACAGTCGGGCCATTCGAACAGTGCACTGGAGATTTCGGCGGCGGAGGGAAAAGCGAGTGATCGTTTGGTCTGGATGCGACGATTCCGATGTTCTCCCTCGCGCTATACCTGTGGATGAGTTTTGCTTGCATAAAATATGGGCGCTGTCCGCTTTGACAAGAAAGTGCAGTAGCGCCAGCTGCAGTGGTACACAGTAGCAGGAGCTCCAGCGGCAGCGGCAGCAGAAGCCAGCTCTGACAGGAGGAGGACGAGACCGACGAGCAATTTCCTCCTTCAGTGGTCTTAGGAGATGGCGTGGCCATTTGAGTGAAGAAGGAATGTCTCCCTCCTCCTCCCCCTCCCCACCTTTCTTTCCTTCTCTTCTCCTCTCCTCTCCCCTTCCCGTCCCTTCCCTTCCCTTCCCTTCTGTCTCTCGGTCTTTCTCTTCACCCGGTACGCTGTGCTGTGCTGCGCAGTGTATGGAACTGTTGTGATTTCGACGCGCCGTGATTGGGTGGTGTGTTAGCGAATGATCGAAACTGATTGAACGAATGAGTGGATGAACGCGGTGCGCGAGGTTGGACGTGAATGGACATAGAGATCTGTGAACTGTTCACGCCTGCGGAGGGGGGGCGGGTGCTGCCACTGCGGCTGCCGCTGCGACTAAAGTGAGAATGCCTGGAGCGGATGGATTATTGTAGGGAGTGGACCGAAGTGTCACGCAGTGCAGTGGAGTGGGGCGGATCGGAGGGGTGTGAGCAGAAGAACAGAGCTTGGGGATGGACGTTTTAGTGCAGGCTGGCTTTCGGCGGGCGACAACATGTAATGAGTGGATGAGTGAAGCGTGCTCGAAGATCGTGGAGTGGGCTTCTCAGATGTGTGCACTTCAGTACAAGTCGGTGCTGGTCGGATGATGTCACAAGCGTGCGCTGTTCAGCGGGGCAGGTAACTCTTCGGAGTTCTGTGCTTTTGATCTAGCCTAGAGAGAAGAGGAGGGGAGAAAGCAGAGACGACGAACGAGGTGAGAGATAGAAAGATAAGCGAGGGGTTCACGAAGGTTTTTGGGACCAAGCTTTGAAATGAGAACAGCAGCTGGGGATGCCCTGACAAGACGAATGAACAGTCGTCTAACTGGCTGCTGAGTTTTCCCGGCTTTCTTTGCAGTCTTCGAGCTCAAACACACCAAACCTTCGTTACGCTGTTCTCGCTTTTAGTATCCTTCATGGTGAGAGGAGTACTTCAGCCGTCGTTCGTGTGTTGGTGCAGCGGAGCACAGCTGCTGTGCTCGATGCTTTTCAGAAAGAAGAGGATGTTAATGGATTGCGGTAAAAGCGAGTTTTGAGTATTTAATGACCGAGGAGAAATGTAGTCCTTCAGGATGATCTCCGAGCAATTTCACTGAGTTTCGGCTGCATTCTGGAGCCGACTGATGATGAGGTCGGGATTGTAGGACCGTAGGACTGTAGTCATATGGATGGACGACATGATTCTAGCCTCTGAGATTGACTGGGGCGGGATTTTCACGAGCTCCTTCGCTGCGAAGGATTAACGTTGACGTTTGTCTCCACCGCATTTACCGTCTGGAGTCGCCTTTGTGCTCCCATCCATTTTCAGGGATAAATGAAAATAAGATGCCTTAGGCAGTTCCTTTGCTGTCTGTTCGGGTGCGGCTCGTGAACGTGCAGTCGACATGTGGACTTTCGTTTCTTATTTTCTGGGCGGGAAAGTCGAGGAGGAGAATAAGGCCAACGACCGCTCGCCCAGTAACGAGGGCAGTGAGGAGAATGACTTGTCCGAAGAAGTTTTCGAGGACTGCTCGGAGGAAGACCCTGAGGTTTCCTCCCTGCAAAGTCACATCGCCCAGAAAATGGTCGTCTCCTCGATATATCCTTCCTTGTCGACCATAGCCGCCGAAGTCGTACCATTCCCTAGCAGCTGTTTCCGAAAGCAGGCTGAAATTACCTTCGCGGATTCTGTACAGCATTCGGAATCCAGACCTCATCATAATGCGATATCTACTCGTGAGTTGGACTTCCGACCCTGCTATGGTTGGAATTTTCCTGAAGATGCCAGTTCAGTTGACCTTAGCTTTCCACGAGATTCGTGGGATAACTCCTCGGGTTCTTCCTCTCCCTTGTTCAACCGAGGTCTTGTTGGACCGGCATTCGAGGATGGTTGTGATTCGAATGCAAGCTGTGTACATGGATCCTACTCACAGATTCACAGGATTCCGACCGCAATCCCTCACGAGGAGTTCACATCAGCCGACAGAGGATACTCAGGATTCGGTCAAAGGAGTTGCGCAGGATCCAGTACTCCACGGGGAGTTGTCAGCGGCCAACCTCTGTCGTCGCCCGTGGTTTTGCATGAACGAGGGTCCCCTGCAAGCCCCTCCCGTGGAGTTTCAGTGAGACCTTCGCCTTGGAGACATGTAAAATGTGGGGTAAGAACAGGACGGTCCGGTGTCCTACATCGCGTTGGCGAAGATTGGAGCTCGTTCAGTGAGCTTCTCGCCACTTGCCAGGACTACAACAAGGTTGCGGCTCCTTCTCCTCAGTCTGTTAACGGTGAGAACGTTATCCTGTGGACCTGTTCCTTCTTAAATTCTTCCTCAAAGCCGGCCAGGCTCTCATAGTCCCGGGTCCCGAAGTCTGAGAGGCAAGCTTTAAATCTTGACTGCAGACGATACCCAGTTCGTGTCCATTCTGTCGCCGCCTAGAGTGCACACTGCGGATCCGCCTGCCTTGATTATTAGGAGCCTTAAAATTTTTATTGACCTAGTGCGCGATGCAAGTCGCCTCCTAACGGGGAGAAAAGGTTCTCTGGTAGCCCTCGGCGCACGAGCATGAACATCTGACTTTGAGGAATGCTATCAGTATGTGCTTTGTGGCATCTGAATCTGGATCACTGTGGACTCTGAATCCGTAGAATTTCAGCTGACTGGAATGGTGTTAATGACGAGTGCTTGGTTGGCTTTTGAGGTTTCGATAATCTAGAGAAAGGTGTGAGCTCCCTTGTGGTGCATGTCTTCCCAAGATGACTGATTTCTGTTAATCTGGACCCAGTGCACAAGACTCCAGTGGCCTCGTTTAGCTTTACGCTCACTGCTTTGGGAGAGTTTTAATATAGCACGTCACCTTTTGAGCGCATTAAACTTATTGCTTGGGTTTTGGTATGTATTTCGAAAGCTCTGCGTACTCAAGAGTAATCTTATTGCTGCGGGTCTTAACGATCCACTGTATGGTCAACCTTGACAGGCACTTTACTGGTTGCTAGCAGGGACTTCTGGAGCCTCACTTCGGGAAGAAAGGAATCCTAATCAAACCTGCGGCCCGACTGCTTACGTTTTACAATCTCAAGTTTCACTTGGAGCTTTCCCCCTTACCAATAGTCCAAATTGCACTGTAGATCGAGATTCCAGGCAACTTTCACAGCTACGGTTTCCTCAGCAATGCCAAGGGGTGAACGAAAGCTCTGAAAATACTGCTTTTGATCCAGTTTCTTCCTTTGGCAATATTTCTTTGGATCCACAATCGGAAGAGAGAAGACAAAGGCAGATGCATGGAGGAAGACCTGTCCAGTGGCCCCAGTTGACAGAGCACCTAAGTGTTCTTGGAAAATTAGATTTTCCTTCGAAAGCATTCCCAGTTCTTGCCAGTTTGAAAGGGTAAGGACGTTCGACTCTTTTTCCCGGTGGGAGTTTGTCTGTGAGTGCCCATCGTGTAAACGGTGCCCAGTCTTTGAGAAAAGTATTGTTCGTGTGCTCCTTCGTCTGAATGTTTGGGCTGTTGGTGGACAAATAGGAGCCCTTTAGAAGAAACCTTCACTACGGAAGAATTGCGTGAGCTTGGCAGTATACCGAAAGCACAAGTTAGCCAATACCTTTGGGATCTGGATGGACTTCACGGGCGACCTACCACCAAACAACCACCTAAGGTAAGTTTACAGATGTACAGACGTTTACTGGTAGTCGATGTTTGAACCTTTGCAGTGTGTAGAGTTCAACTCAATATCGTTAAATCAGGCAGTGCTTCGGCGACTGAAATTGAACAGTTGACGTTTACAGAGAGATGCTGGCTCCTCACGCGTCTTTCGATGCATTGTACATTGTACAGGGAAGGTCTCCTTTCAGGTGAATAACTCCTGGCCACGGCTTTGCCGGAATACGGAATCAGTAATATAGTTTGATCGCTTTAAAACATGACTGTTTCAGTGTCAACCTATAGTTGTTGATGTGACTTTTGTGAATATGATAGATTGCAGAAGAGAAAAATCCAGCAAGCACTCTACTGCAGCGCGAGCTTGGGTTTGATCGAGTTCTCAAAGTTCTTTTTGAAGATAGGCGCGGTGGTAAAGTAACCGAAGCTGAGTATGAAGCGTATCGTAGGCTTGGCGAGAATGGTATTTTTGCTGGTCTTCGGCGCTACCAATACTTCGGTCGGTTTTCTGTAACCTTTCTGGTCGTAATCGAGTCGTTTTATCCGTGACCCTCTGAAGGATTAAGGAAACGGAACAACGGTTAATTGGAATATATTCTAACGCCAAATGTCTGTCTTGTTCTTTCTGGTACATCACCAGCTCATAAACCTTCAGAGAAATTCGAGCAAAAGTCTGAGGGTGAGTCCCTACTTCTTTGCGACTTTACTTTCAGATGTTTTCTTTCGCATAGGTAGTTTCTTTCCTAGGCGGAGTTGAGGTAGAATCATGATGTTCAAAGGGCTGGAATTGGTTCTGAAATTTGTACGTCGTGCTTGCTACAGGAAAGGTCAAATGCTTTTTTGTCTGCACCGAATCAAACGCGGATGCAGATTTGCAAGATCCTCAGTTCAGACAATTCCGCACTATAGCTGAAGTTCGCTGCCTCTTTATGCACATTCATACTACTGAGAGTGTACCGAAGTATATCGCCAGGTCCGTCAGTCTCTCTTTCAGCTTACGCTGTACAAAATCAGAACTCTATTTCGGTACAGATATGATGAATTCGTAGAACGCAGGGCTCCGGATTTGTCTGGGTGAGGTCAATGAGGTGCACGTTCACTGACCAAACAATGGTGGTCACATGCAGACTGCAGCTGGTCCTATCTAAGACCGTCACGGCGAAGCTGGATTTGTCTGTCGTGAACATTGAAGATATAGACGATGTGCGCTGTAAGGTGAGCATAGTTTTTAATGATGTTGTGAACATCTTTCTCAGTTCGTATGAAGAACGTGCAGTTGAATCAGCCTTGTGGGATTGCAGGATGCATCTGGTCAACAACTTGAAGGGATATGTACAGATGGTACCGGGTATATTTCCGTAGATCTGGCAAAGAAGGTTGACACAAATATCTACGGTGGAAGAAGGTCGAGGACGTGGCCAGGCACTGAAATGGTTGCAGAGGTCCGTGATCTACTCACCTTCATCCGGATGTGCTGAGCGACCCTTGTTTTGCATATGATATTCGTGGGGTGTCATGGTTCTCAGGGTGTTGTTTGTTTTTCCAGGATTACTCGTCTATATTACAAGTCCGTCTTTTCCAAGCTGGAGTTGCCCGCAAAGGCACACTTGCTGTGAACGGCGAGGTAATTTCCTCATTGCCTTGCACATGCAGATGCATAAGGTGCACGCGACTTAATTCGGTTTGTTCTTGTACAAGACCGGTACTCGCAGCTCTGACCACATGTTTTCTGTGCAGTTACCTCCCAACACCATTAGGTGCTGCAAGTCAATGGTGAAGGTTGGACGCGATCACCGACTGATAAACAACTCGCTGACTTCGTTCGAGCTGGTTTCAACAAGGTTTGGCATCCGACTGCAAGCGCATGTGTTCTTAAGCATTCTCATCGTCTCATTATGTGGAAGTTTTTCATGCGCCGGTGGTAAGGTTTTGTGTGTAATTTGGTTAAACAGCTCGAGGACGAATGGGAGAGCCAAGTTATCAAAAGACTTGATTGTGCTGCTGTCTCTGTGCAAAGTTCCGGAGTCATTTTTCATGAGACATTTGACCGCCGCGATGGAGAAAAGTTACTTGATTTTCAGTGATCCCAGAGTTGCTTTGGAAGGTATGCAGTAATCTTGGCCTGGATACAATGAGCCTAGTAACAAAACTCTGACCAAGCTGTACTTCCCGAAGGCAGTAATTGTACGCAGCGTCGTGCAGTTGTGCGTCTTGCGCTCAATACTGTCACTTGTCCTCTGCCCCGTCGTAGTAATTACTGCAGTTAAGTAACATGCATTTTAGGGTAACCGACTAGATACGCGTAAAAGCTAATTGCTAATGTTCAACGCGTTCTATGTAAAACTGTGCAGAATTACTTGAGTGGGAGAGTCCCAGGGCAGCGTTACTTACAGATATGATCTCAGCGAAGATCTCCCTGCAAGAGCCCTACTTACACAAAAGTCTATTAGACATGTCAAAACTAAGACATCAAGACTTTTCGAAGGGAAGATTTGCTCTGGATGGTACCCATAACTTGCTAGCAAGCGCTGATCCTACTGGTACACTGAAAAGGAATCAAGTTACGATTACACTGTAAGCTATAACTGACTTCATTCCCTTCGTAATCTGGTGTTTTGGATTTCTGCAATTTGCCTTTTTTCAACCGTCGTTAAGGTTCATTGCTACAAAAGGAGGAACCAGTTACCAGCATACACTAGACCGCTATCAACCTTTTATCATGTGTGAGGTTGTTGCCTGACTGTTATTGTCCATAACGCTTTGTAGGTCAGAGGGTCCAGTTTATTGCTCGAAAGTCCTCGTGTATAGAGCTCCGGGAAAACATCCTGGTGATATTCATATCTTCCAAGCCACATGTAATGAGCAGCTGGAAGCAGCTATCGGAACCTGCAAGTATGCTATATACTTCTCAATCCAGGGTTCCCGCCCTATCACTGAGGAAATTGGAAAAGGAGATCTGGATGGTGATCGCTACTGGGTCTGCAAAAATGCAGAGGTAAGTTGATAACATCTTCTGTACGTACGAAAAAATGCAGTGTCTGCAGAGTTCATCCTACAAGCTTACACATGTGGAAAATTAAATAATTTCAAAGGGAGAGATGCATCGTAACCTCGCGGGATTACCGCAAACCTCCACGTTTAGTGCCAGTGTTTCACAACCTCCCGGGGTACCGCAGCCCCTCGTATACAGCCCCCTAGTGACACACACTACTCCGGCAGTGCTCTCTCTATCTTTCATCTTTTCCTTGTGACCTACATCTTGATAGTTAAGAGGTAGCAACCACTGAGCCAGAAATCACTGTATCAAAGGGGAGAAAGAGTCACTTGAGTTCAGTGCAGTGTGTTCTTATCACACTACACTAATGAAAGGTTTTAGTCGGATCTTATAAGATTTTAGGTTTCACTGATTAGGTTACGGTTAGTGTACTATTGAGTTGTCACGTTCTTGTGAACACGTGTAAAGGAAAGAAGAAACGGATTGGCCCGAATTGCAGTGAGGATTTGAAATGGTGACACGTGACCTGCATGTGCCAGCTCATCTCTTACTTCCAAGAATGGCATTGCCGATGGGAGAAAACCTCCACCAACTCTGTGACCAACATGCTCAGGCCAACCGCCTTCACACCCGAACAACTAGAGGCAGCTCTGGTTGACGAGCTTCTGCAAGCACGTTTTAAGAGGACGTATGGTCACCCACGTAGCTCTGGATCTGGTAGCTATTTTATGATTTCATCTTGTTCACAGGGTAGTTGAAGATGACGAACAATTTTGCTTAGCTTTATGTATACCACACTAAGGGGGAGCCTGGGCGTGTGTCGCACAGGTCTAAAGTGGGGATACTCTCCCATCGCTGGCTAAAGCACATGGATGAACACCTGAATATAAAGGATGAGATTTCGGACAAGAAATGGGCCCATCTGGAGGAGGCTCTGAAGCTCCCTTCCCCTATTTACGATTATGTGGATTACCCGAAAAAAGGGATAAAGGTCTGGTGGTTGGGTTGCTGGTTACCAAGCCTAAATTGAATGTGTAGTCGTTTCAGGTGCGGGTTAGTGTTTGTGTGTCTCGTCTTCAGTAAGTACATATCCTGTCGTGTGACGTTTGCATACGAGGGCTACAAATTGAGTAAAGTATCTAAAGATATTTTTAGGCTAGACAACAGTTTTTTGATATTGTACCTGGGTTCTGTCTGGTCTCTACTGAGAAATCTGAGACGCTAGCCTGAGAAGGTAGTTTTTGTGTGCTTGAATCAGCCGGACGAGCCGAAAGAAGAGTGGCATGCAAGGACGCCTCACCACATGCAGAAGGAGGTGGAAGGATTTGGTGTAAACGCGGATTGCTACCATTCGGGATCAATTCTTGGCAAGATATATGACAAGGCAGATTCTTCTGAAAGGAAGTGGCGTCTTCCGAGTTATGGTGCGTAAGCCCTTTTGCTTCCGTAGTCCATGGCTCAGAGTAGTTCTCACTCGGCGTTCCAAGGTTATCTCTAGCATATTCGCCGTGCCTGATATCATGTCGATCTCCTGCTATTCAGGAAGAACTGTAGGATAGCCTCTTACGTACTTCCTGGTCCTGTTGAGCTAGAGCACATCTTTGGTGACAGTTGGTCGACCTTCCCCTATCTGTCGCCCCCAGTAACGGCGCACCTGCCGGTGTATATTCTTTGTTGGATTTAGTTAAGGTCGCCGCTCGTCGTCTTGACAATCCATGTGGGAGCTCCCGGATAGATAGGATGAGTATGGAATGTACGGAAATTTAGAAGTTGGAGACGCAATTATCAAAGGATCTTCTGCTATTCTCATAACGTGATCCCACGTTACTTGAACTCAGACAACTTTCAGGTTGATGCGGGATTTCAAATTGCAAATCATAAGTTACATCTCAAACGTTGGGCAAAGCATTTCATTTCGTACCGGGAAGAGATGAGTAGTGCGATGAAGGCAATGGCAACGGGAAATCGCAAATCAACTGATCCAGAAAAGATAAACCTCAAATACCGAAAGGTGTGTGCTTCTCACATCTCATTCTCCCTAGCGGGGCATCTCCTTCATCTCCATGTGTAAAAACCAGCGATGCGTATGGTCATTTTCTGTGAAAGTGTAACGCATTTTCTGTTCGTTTTCAGATGCTGTACGGGGGCTGCTCTTCCTTCAAAGAGGCCGAGAAACTTGTAAAGAAAGAGCGACGATTAATACTAGAGGAAGCATCAGCAATTTATACGGTTGTGTACGAGACCGGAAAGGATTATGCGTCCAAGGGTTGGGAACCGCCGCTGTCTTTTGCATGGAATGTTGCAGGAGAAGCTTTGTGTGAGATATACTCGAGAAGACAGCCAGGAAGACCTCTCCACATGTCCTACGATCACTTCAGGGAGATTTTTGGGCGCAACAGATCGGAGCGTCAGGCCCTCTTTTCACCAGAGCTATTCCCTGGGTAGAACTTCAGATGGAGAAACCAAGCTGTAGTAATTTCAACGACGAGACCAAGAGTAGAGTGCTTTACGGGCCAGACGACTTAGAAGTGGATTTTCAGTGCTTTTGTCCTAACCTGACCGAAGTCCGTCTATCAGGTAGTTTGTTGTACGAGCTTATTTGGTTTGATCTTAGAGTTTCTGTAAAGATGCGGTTTTACTGCAGTGCCCTGTTACGCCTCTGACCTTTCAGGGCACAGCGATTGTTCTCGAGAGCTCGCCGTTGTACAATAGAAACTCTTGTATTTTTGTAGTCTCACTTCTTATAAATGAATCCCATATCTGCTACCTTGAGCACGAATACCATGGTTCTTCAGTACTTTAGCAAGTATCCTGTTTTCGAGGCATGACGATACGAACGGATGAATTTGGATTAATGCCTAACTTGAATGAACTCAGGCACTAGAGCTGGAAGAATCTTCAGTATTTAAACCGTTTTATCGCTTGTAATGCACGCTTAAGGACGTCATATTTGGAATGATGGGGTCCAGTTTTCAGTGAAACCGAGTGAGGTTGCAGCGAGGACCAGATCGACCACTTGGTTAGGGAAATAACGATTTCTACCTAAAGTGAGATGATTACTCTTGGTTTCAGAAATTAGTGCAGCCCAGCATTTGAATGTGGAAGGATGTGATTACAGGTGGGTTGCTGTTACAGCACCAATTGGCTCGCAATGGTGGGCTGGACAGTGAAGTGAAAAGTACGATAGCATTCATCTAATCCAAACTTCACGGTTGCACCTTCCGCCACCCGCACAACAATCGTCAACTCAAACATATTTTTCCTGCGTCTTTTGCATGGAGAACCGAAAAACAGAATAGAAAACGTTGCTAATTTCGCTAGTGCACCTGGTGCATCTGGTTTATGGAGTCCAGTCCCACAGAAAGAGCATGTTGCACGCCTCAGTTTCCGGAATAGTACTGACTTTCTGTTCGTTGATGTAGAAACTGTGACCATCTGTCACCAATTTCGACACCATGTAGATTCATTTAGACAAAACTTGGTGAACTGGTGGTAAGACATGCATCTCTCAACTCGGACATTCATCAGAAAGAATTACATGATTATCACACTGCACGATAAGAGAAGAAGTGGCAACCTGGAGCAGCCAACAAAGTGAAGAAGAGAGTCGAATACACTCAATCTGGAGATATGTCGGTATTCACCTGGCCATGGACGTGTAACAGACGGTGATAGATATGCAAGTACACAGATTCCTTAAAGAGTCACTACAAGGCAGAGGCAATATGCGAAATGAACAAGGATCACTCAACACATCGAGAGAGCGGAGCGGTTAAACCCAAACCCTCTAGGTTACTGAGATATATATAACCTGCAGGAACACTACCAGGCTGGAAAGGATTGACCTGATACTGGAAACTGATAGGTGGGATACTATGAAACTGATAAACAGAAATCTAATTTCCACGATTCAAATTCGGTGTGGTGTAGGAGATGTTACGACACATGTATCCACGGATATACGTGGTACTTAAGGAGTCTTATGTCGTGATTTCCCTTTCACCACCCGGTGACAAACCAGAAGAATTTGTTGATGACAACAACTGAAACTCATCGATGCAGTGACAGGACCTACGGATATGAACAGATAGATGCACCCATTTTCAGGCAAACCCAAGTCGACCTCGATACGAACTTCCAGCGGAAGTCAATCTCAAGTATTTCTTCACCTGCTCGTTGTTAAATAGCTTCACTCGTGTGAGAGAAGAAGGAGCAACATACGGCTCCGACGGTTGGAACTGCAGGCACAGCATGTAGATAACCGAAGTGAGAAGGACAGGCGTAAATAAGGGAATAGGTGTTCTATTCTCTTCTTTCAAAGAAATGGCAAAACCTTCCTGTTCCTCAGGCTGTGGTTTATTCTGCTACGGATGGCCATGCTGGACCTGCCATGGCTGCATTTCCCGATAATTACTTGATCATTTCTGCGTAACTTGACGTACTAGCCACCTCGGCCCATAAACAGACCGCTTAACTTTCAATTACCACTCGCACTCCTTTTCAGTTAACCTAGAAACTGAACATGCATCTCCAGGCCAACGGTGACCGAAGCAAACGTGTCCTCTACATCCTGGAAAGCACAAGTCACTTCGACTTGTGTCCACAGTTAGATGGTGTCATCGACCAAATCCATTGGCATGGACTTTTCACTCTGCCGCGTGTCATAACACTACAAAAAGAACCAACACTCATTCAACGTAGTCTCTTCACAAAACCTTCAAACTAGAAGCAACCAGAAACTATTCGGACCGGAGGCAGCTTTCTAGTTTGTTGTCAATTAGGCTCCATGACTCAATTTTGGCATGGTAGCTCCTAGAGCATCTCAATCACTCCTCAAAGTCTAGTTGCTCTTACGTCAACCAGCAACTCTTTTTCTTACCTCAAACAGATCTTGTACTTTAGGGTTAGTTTCCATGGATGCACTTTTGGCGTCGAAGAACTGATTCGTCCGATCGAAACACAAAACGTTTCATAACCGAGAGACTCTCTCTATTTTCATCGGTACTGTTACCTTTCTCTGTGTGGACCGGTATCTCAAATGTAGGTTACGCGACCCAAAAACATGGAAACCAGTCCTTACAAGTCGTCTGTCAACAAACACCTAATCTTCAGAGTACATCTATTAAGTTCATCAAAAAAGCGGAAAATTTAGTCTTGCAACACTTTTGGACTGCAATGGAAGTCAGCTAAGAAAGGGTACGATCCTAACACCTTCGTTTCTGGAGAAAGTTCAAACGTCATCTGCGTATGAAACATGCTAGAAAATATACTGCGTATCCACCTATCCGAACATGAAGCCTCATGCAACAGAAAAAAGAAACCAGAGTATTTTTCAAGAGGCCAACAATCTTACGGCCTCTGTTCTATATAGAATTGATTCTAGCTTTGACACCCCTAATGTTGTAATGATGTCACTACAGCAACAAAAGATGGACGGGGCAGGAAATGAGATTCGATAGCAAGCTTGCATCGTCGAGCAACGCGATGAGTTCAGAAGTTTCAGACTCCAACATGAGATGTGATCAAATCACGATGAGCGTCGATTTCTAGTGAATGCTGGTAGATGGACCGCGGTTGATTAGAGACTCGTTTCACGAGGAACTAGACTTCATGTCAAGGCATGTCGTGGAAAGGGGGTTTAAGCTCCAACCAAAGATTGTAATCGACCGGAGTCTTGATTTCATCAAAACAGATACTGATCCCGGAGGACCAGAACTCTCAACTTACCAGTTTTGGCAGGTCGACGCAAGGTCTAAGTTCCATACGGGAGACAATAAATCATGTGATTTATGTCTTCATCAGAGTCTATCCAGAACTAGAACTGAAGTCCAGGCCAGCGCAAGGTTTAATCTCCAGACAGAAGAAATTAAATCATGGTATCTCACTAAACAACTATCGATCCAGACTGAACTTCCAAGTCCACCCTTGTCCAGAATGAGGACTAGACAATGAAAAGCAGTTACAGGACTAGCTGAGAAAATCTTCGTCGACAAACTCAGCTCATACACGTTTAAATACAAGATGAATGCTTCGAGCCAAACATCGTAGAGAAGACAGGGTACCATTGTTCTGATTGCACAGAAAACAACCAGGAGTCAGCCTCTACTGGACTTGTAATTTAGACGAAGAAACTCAGCCTTCAAACCTGCTTCTCTAGTGACTGATAGCTCTAAACTTCTGCGAGTTGTACAATGTTTAGGTCAACAATATCCCAAAGCAGTACTTTAAAAGCATATTCAGAACTCAATGTAAAGTTATTGACTCGTCCGAATCAACTGACTGCAAAATGGACGAGACTGAAAGGCTGTGGACACTGTTGCCACTCGTACTCTATGATCCAAACACAAATCTGAATGCCATCCGTGACTTCTGAATAATGGCTCTTCACTAAACAGGTCAGGTTACAAAGACAAACCTTGCGTACAAACGTGAGTTCTGAACAAATTACATACATCGGTTTCTCATCTTCTCCATATACACCCAGACTCAAGAACGTTCAGTCATCAGTGTTCACGAGTACCCACAATGTTGAAGATGGCCGAGAGCAGAAGGTTCTCCAACATTCTTGCTGAAATTACGATGTTCTCGGTCACTGCTTGTCTCTCCTATCCACCCTTATAATCACCGGCCATTTTACGAAGTTCTATATCAGGAAGTCATGACGAGACCAAAAGAATACGAGCACGTAGAACTTGTCCACAGAGTCTATTCAGCTTCGTAAAATCTCACGCAAATACGACAGATTCGTACACATCTCGTTGGATTTGAACAGAAACTCCTGCGGTTGCAATTACCAAACCCTATTTACTTACAAGACTTCTGTGACAAATTAAGGTTCATCATTAATCCCTTAAGCAACTCCGGTAATCGAACAGCAAAAGATTCAAACTTCCAAACTTAATTCATCAGTTTCTTGCAAGGACAAGCTTCAAGCCTCGTCAATAAACAGCACAACAATATAACAAGTAGCTACGCCTGCAATTCTATTGCAAGGCTATGCGTTAACGAATTCTTTTTCTTTTTTCTTTTTGATTTCACAACGATTCCGTTACTTCTTTTCTTCTTTTACTAATCACATGAAATAGCATGTAGTTAATGTGGATCACACACGCTGAACACGACACAATAAACAACAAAAGCAAACTCCTAATCCAGATTCAATAGATTAAAGTTCAGGTTCAATGAAAAGGGTTTAAGGTTTAGACCCTAACGCCTAAAGCAGATTTCCAGCTTTTGTTCTACAAGTAACTTCTGAATCAGATCTGCGTGATAAGAATCTATTTAGGATTGATGGCTCACAGTCACTCCATCAAGGTTAGTGAGATTCCATTGAAGCAGGCGAGGTAAAAACCTAAGTTTATACTCTGCAGATTACTAACCAAATCCCAAAGGATATTCTGGCTCCAACAACGTGCATTTACCTCTTTCTCACGTTCTCCATGTCCTCGAACCTCTCCCCCGTAACAATAAGCTATAGATCAAGAGAAAAAGATTTCGTCTCTTAGTTTTTTGGAAACATCCATACTATACAAGACGTGAACAAGACGGTTACATCTATCACAAATCCTTTGCTAGCTTGTCCAAGTAAGCGTCAGTTGTCGAGTATAAATATAACCCGAAACATCAAAAATTGCAACTGCAGATTGTTGCTCCTTGGTCGCGGTATCTTCTTCTTTTATACTTGCTGCTGGAAACAAAGATTCTTTAATCGATTTCGAGTACAGAAATGAAGCATTTGGACTTGACGGAGTTGAAGATTTCAACACACGCTAAGGTTCAACAATGAACCCGTCTTAAAGATATCGTCTCAATTCTACTACGTCAATATGCATCCGAGTACAAGCACATAGTAGTGCATGCATACATAACCACAGACAATTGAGCGAGCCACTGTCCCATTTGGTGCTATTACCGCAACTCACTTGTAATCACATCCTTCCACATTCAAATGCTAGGCTCTACGAATATATAAAACCAAGAATTTTCACGTGATAATATCACAAATTAATCATCGCACTCTAGGTAGAAGTCGTTATTTCCCTATCCAAGTGGTCGGTCTGGTCCTCCTTGCAGCCTCACTCGGTTTCACTGAAGACTGGGACCTCATCATTCCAAATATGACGGCTCTACCGTGTGCATTACAAGCGAATAAACGGTTTAAAAGCTGAAGATTCTTCCAGCTCAAGTGGTTGAGTTCTGTCAAGTCAGGTATTAATCAGAATTCATCTGTTCGTATCATCATGCCTCGAAAACATGATGCTTGCTAAAGTACTGAAGAACCACGGTATTCGTGCTCAAGGTAGCAGATATAGGATTCGTTTATAATAAGTGAGACTACAAAAATGACAAAATCCAACCAACTCTCGATTTGACCAGCTATGGATAAACAAAAAACACAATGAAAGCTGAATTCAGAATTTTGAACCCATATCCATAAAAAAGGATATGATATAACAACCACTCTTTGCAAGGAGGGCAACAAGAAACTGCAGAAACGGGACCGCCAAGCGAATACTAAGACCATCTTTGATTTAGTCCGGAACTCAGCACATCAAAAATATTCAAACTTGGACGAACCACAACAAATACTCGATGCAGCAGATCTTGCTTCGAATGTTCGTCAAAGTGATCCCGCTGCTTGCTTCTCCTCCTGTTGAGATAGACTAATTCACTTCATGTGAATACTTCAACTGACACCAAATGTTTCTCGATTGCAGCTGTGAGCATATCCACTTAATACTGTATGAAGATCAGCAATTACACGTAAAGAGAGACCTCCGCCGTAGTTTCTACATTGTATAGGTGGAGATGGGCTGCTTATCTCCAACACAGTCGAATGGAGTTCAGCCGGCCAACATTCAAAATCTGTGCAGTGAAGACAATTCGCAGGGCGAGCTCGAGACGATTTGACTCAAACGTTTCAAATTTGCTCACAAGAACTAATAACAAAAAGTAAGACATTTCCTTCTTCATCAGGCTATCGTTCGGAGATATCCTTCTTGCCTCCTCGTCCTCAGCACACAGGAAGCTAGCATGAAGCGCTGCTGGCGGTATCAAATCACCGTTGAAGGTAACATACAAGTGCATGAATGTCTCACATACGAGTCGTGCCATGCGGGCACATGCGTGGGTGTACGGCAGTGGTTTTCGTATCCGAGTCTGAGAATCCATGCGAACGAAGAACGGCGCCGGTTCAATAGAAAATACATATCTCACTGCACAGGGAATAGACAAGCAGTGACAACACTTTGTACCGCAGAAATTTACCTCCTCAGTCTCCTGCCACAATAGTCGATCTTTCTCAGTCCTCTACTGTTCGAAATGTCTTCTTCAGTCCCTTCACCTGTTGGCGACCGTCTTGGTTCCCTTTGATAAGCGGTCGCAGTCGAATTAACAATTGAGGTACTACTGCGCGGGCACGTGGATGTGTGATCCAATGCACAAAAGAACTTCTCCAGCGCTAAAAAAGTTTGATTCTAGAATTATAGAAGATAGAAAGGTCTAGGTCGATGAGGAATCGGACTCCGGTTATGAGGAGGGCTCTGAAGAGAGAAGAGCTTCACCAGAAAGCAATATCTTAGGCGGTATTGGTACTCTTCCTGCACAATCCGAGTCACTTTTCCAACCTAACAAACCGAAGGTGAGTGCGAAATCATGGACTTTGCAGAGCAATGATAAACCGACAATATAAGATGGTCACATGTACGTGGTCGAGAGCATGAAACGCCAATGCATTGTTGTCCAAGTAAAGATTACAACGAGAACACATTCAAAACCTGCAGACAGATGATTTAAGCCGTGAAATGAAACCTAAATTATTTTACGTGCCATCGCTCACGAGATGCTTAGCTTACAAAAGACGAAGGTGTGACTGAAAGTGTGACACACTGAGCACGTCGAGTGACACATGAATGTTATTTGAACTTTACTGAATCGAATGATTCGAACATCTGCGAACTAAAACCATGCTTAACGTATTAAAACAACATGGCAAAATACTGAGTTTGCTAGCAGTTTGTATGAAAACCTGAAATCACTATCAAATGAACCAACACCTGAACCTCTCCCAACACCTGAAATAGTCTTTCAGCTATCCTGCAATCGGAATTGCTACAATAGCAAAATGTAGGCTTCACATTATCACGAGCGTATCTTGGTCTGGGTTGTATAGCATCATCTCGCCATGCCCGTCACACCGTGAGCGAAGGGAAAGCGAATTCTACCACTTGCTCGAACGAGAAGCTGATTCTAATGTCTCCATCAAGATAAGGAAATCTAATAGGGAGTGTCAAAGGTCGTCCGTTTAGGAATATGGCATGGACCCGTAGTAGCGTAAAACAGTGAACGGGCGATAAGTGAGCGGTGTACCTATTGAGGTACGCTGCTCTTTATCCGACTTTTCTAGCTCTTCCCGTTCTTCCGTTCTCGGTCGCATATTCAAATTTTGGAATGCTCGCGCTTGGTATCTTCCTGTCAGAAAGTACACTGTTACATGCTAAACAGGATTCACGCGCTCTCTAGTCGAGGAAGCTGAGGAGCATTAAACAGACCTGCGTTCACTATTATCTTCGTATCGGTTGAAGGACTAGACAGGATCCAGTTATCGAAGCGACTCAGTCGACTCACACGTTTAGCTATATCAGTTTATGATCTTTGTAGATTATCTAAGATGCCTCGGTTAAGTGAAAGACAAGAGTTTCTCCGTGATCTAGAAAAGATGCTGGAGTTAGAAATATTAATCTCTTCAGACGACGACAATGACATCTCTTCTGATGAAGATGATTCGTTTTGGAAAGAAGAATCAGAAACACATCTTGCAGAGGACGTTTCATTCTGGTCAGAAGAAGTTGAAACACTGGCGGTGAGCTCTGTCGAAGATGAAACGGAATGGAAGGAGTCAGAGGATGATGAGTTCGAATTACAAGAAGAAACGTTCGATTTATATGTTTTAGTTCACGGAACTAGGTATGTTACAGAACGAGCTCGATTTTGTAAAAGTAATGATTTTATAGCTAACCTTTTTGTGAATCTTCTTGATAAATCTTTTAGACAGTTGACACGGATGGATACGAAATTTTTTTATCGGTTGATTGAGTTGATAGAAGACCACCTTGTGTTATACACTCCTACACCTAATCTCCAAGCTCCAATAGTATTACAGTTAGCAGTTGCGTTGGATAGGTTTGGGCATAAAGGTAATAGTGCATGTTTAGCACGATCTCTGTTTCTTTGAGGTATCTCTCACGGTAGCATGATAAACTATACCAACAGAGTAATTGTAGCATTGGAGTCCAGGTTAGCACAATTTGTCCAGTGGTCTGACCGAGCAGAGAGAAAACGAATTTCAAATGAATTTGCAAAACAAAGTTTTCTCAACGGTATAGGTCTGATAGATGGTACACTTTTATCTCTATCTCAACGACCTCTTTTTCACGGAGAAGCTTACTATGATAGAAAGTGCAAGTATTCTTTAAATGCACAGATTGTATTTGACCATCGGAGGAAGATCATCTTTTGTTTCACAAATATGTCCTTTGCATAATACTACATGCATTTCCTTGTTGCATTTTCTCATTATAGCTCTGCTTTGTAACAGTGCACGATACGTATTTATCAGAAATTCACTTTTTCTATTATTTCATAGTAGTGAATGTTCTTCCATCTGCTCGTATGTGTGTTGCGTTACACATATGGCAATTTTCTTACATTGGTTACAATCACGCTGATATATACTTTTATTTGTCATGTATCAAGCATGCCGGGCAATTGCCAAGATTATACTTGTTTAAAGCGGTCGTCACTCTGGATCGAGATGAACAGAAGATATCTTTTTGCTCCAGATGAATATCTCTTTAGCGATTCTGGTTATTGTGCACTTCCTCATTTAGTCCAATCATATAAGATGGTTTCTCGAGATCCAGAGAAAGAAGCATTTAACATCTGTGTAGCTCATGCGCGGGTTATCAACGAGCATTGTATAGGAATCTTTAAGTCTAGATGGTTTTCTTTAAGAGAATTGAGAACTCAGTTAAAAGCTTCAGAAAATAACATGTATATAGTCTGTTGGATAGGGTGCTGCGTTATGCTACACAACTATGTATTGTCCAAGTATGACATTTGGACTGATGAAGATGGAGAACTTATCTTGGACCCACAAGAGATAGACTCTGGACTATCTACAATTGAGTTACCGGGAAGAGTGACAGAATTAAGAAATGAGCGTAGGAAGACAGTTCAAGATATATGCCTTTCTTTGAATCGTTTACCATGAGGTTATTTAGCTAGAGGATATACGTAGATGCTGAGTTGATTTAGCTGCAGATCAAGGGAGTCTGATTCTTGCTTCAGACAGAGGAACTGTAACTTTTGCCGGTTGGAGTGGCACGTAATGACCAGTGCCCTTAGCCAGTTTTCTCGTAACTTGACTTCATAGCTGCAAACTTGACTGGACAGATTTGAAAGAAACTTATGGAACTTGTTCTTCATATTGACCTACTCCCTACAGTACCTTTGTTAGGTTCACAACGTTATCCGGTTGAAGATCTAAGCTGCAAGACTGTTTATTAGTTTCACAGAGTTGATGTTTGCTTTTGTAAACTGCTTTGATGTGTTATGGATATCTGTTGGCAATTCAACACGAAGGAGGTTTCACCACCAGATATGCCCACCGCTGTTATATCCATACTCGCATTAGGCAGGTGAGCCTTCAAGCTTTCGAGTAGAGTAGTGACTGCTGTGTGGATGCGTCACCAGGTGGGAAAGTTTTTATCAGTTAACGTGCGTGACGATCCACATGTCGCTCATATGGTCCTCATCTACATTTTGAAGGTAAGAGCATGAATGACTTTTGTGATCTGAGGGTTGATTTTCTCTTCTAAGCTGTAAGCTGTGGGCTGTTTATTCAATTGCTGCTGGTGAAACACATTCTACGGATTGAATGAAGTTCCTCATGCCTTGTTTCATGCTAAACCACCACCGAGCTAACACTCTCTTCACACTGAAGTCTGCGAGTCTGATGAGCTCCACGAGAACAGGAATCTCGTGTAGAACAAAAGGATAAAAGTTCTTTGATTTTGATTTTCAGTACGAATACAAACTGTGAAAGCATGGCCTATCGATCCTTTAGAACTTTCGGTATCTGAAGCTAGAGGTGTATGAAAAGTTACCACAGGGATAACTGCTTGTGGCAGCCAAGCGTTCATAGCGACGTTGCTTTTGATCCTTCGATGTCGGTTCTTCCTATCATTGTGAAGCAGAATTCACCAAGTGTTGGATTGTTCACCCACCACTAGAGAACGTGAGCTGGTTTAGACCGTCGTTAGACAAGTTAGTTTTACCCTACTGATGAGACGGCGCTGAAATAGTAATTCATGCTACTCTCTTCAGACATAATGCACTAAAGTACTGAAAGTAGTAGATGCCTACTTTCATCTGTGCAATCTGACGACTAGTACTGGTAGGAATAGAAGAACTGAAGTAAATTCTGTGATGGCCCACAGGATTGAGATTGACTATGGCTATTTGATAACGAAAAAATCACTTCAGGTTTTGCCTCTCCTTCTGTTTGAAATTTTGAAGTTCCCAGCGTGACGGTTTCTAGTCATTTACGAAACAGGTAGTGCATGTAAAACCAGGTCTGCAAAGATTGAAATAGTTTTTCAACAGAACTCAGATGAGGAGTTTCTACCACGTGCCTTGAGACTTCGGTGCAACCTAGTTGTAGTCTCATCACTTACACGATTACATGGATCTATAGTCTTCATTACTGTAACAAAATGAAATCTCCGCGGTTGTGTTTCATGGAAATCTTGGAGCAATGCCGACAACTTGCATTTCAACTGCTGAGACTAAATGTCACATCTTCATAATACTTAATTAGTGGACGTGTCTGCGGTTTGAGAAATTCAATGCAGCATCCTCAATCTTGATGTAATCTAACCTCTTGTTCTTGATGCAAACAAGCAGAGAAGCAAGCAAGGCAGTATGTACAACATACTCAACTCTACGAAGACTGTTGGCAGGTACAGTATTTCATATTTATCAAATCGTTCGTTGTCCCAAACTTCGGAAGACAAATACTTAGATGTCTACTAGTACGGACTTAACTTCAGAATAAATTTTGGCTACAAAGACTGCTTAGCAGCAAAGTCTTCAGACACTCAGATATTTGGACGAGTGGAACCTGAGGAAATTTTGTGAAACTATAGTAAAAGCAGCAGGGAAGAGAAACGGCAATCTAGTATCCGCTTTTGGAAGATTTGGTCATCTTGCCACCAGGATCTTTCGGAGTTGGAGAGTTCTCAGATTCCGAGCAAGTTGACATGACTAGTAGATGAGCGCGGTTCGAGAGATGTAGGCATGTTGTTTTGTTTTGTCCCAAGTATCTCCAGACTCCGGAGAGAGCTTATCGTTTGGGGTTCGTGGAGGATATGTCAAAGCTTTCCAGTACAGAATCCGTTTACAAAGCCGCGTCCTGCTATGAAACTGCACGACTCAAGAACAAGTTTTGAGTTTGCAAGTAGTCAATATACATAGCTAGATGTGAAAGATCAAACTCCTATATTCCTCCGCCAAACATAGTTTGAACTGTTGTCCTCAACCCAAACTAGAGAATTCGCAACGTGTTCTTTCATATGGAAGCGTGGACTGTATTTGCAACTTTCATTTTTCTTTTCAGCTCAGATGCAACACTAGCTAACAGTTTGTTACTATCAATAACTTCCATAGATATATCTATTTCAATCTGCTATAATAATGTTCAAACGCCGTGATGGTACAAGCAAACTCATGATTTTCTTTGACACAGATCTGTGTTTATCATTGGCTCAGAAGTTTTGAGAGGTGACATTGACACATTTACAGGTTTCTCTATTGTACAATTATGATAAATCTCTTTCTTCTCTCGACCTTGTCCAGGCTATCCAGACAACATCATATGAGTAAAGAGATTACAACTAAGTCACTCCAAACTGCATATATATATCTTGTTGGACTATGTACCTCTCCAAACTGAATCACAGTTAGTGAATGCATTACATTGCAGCTGTGCTGTTAGGTGGACTCTTGCTCAAGTCTGTTGTTCCTTCGTAAGCCATACAACTGTATATATTTTTCGTCTGAGGCGTGTAAGGAGCTGAAAATCAGTTCATGAGTGATCTCTTATGATAGACGGTCAGCTCTCTTCCTGACCTCCTTTGTGAGCGGTAGCGAGGTACTCGATGGTCCCAAGCCTGCCTTCCATTCTGGACATTTCGATACGATGGACTATTATTTTGGACTTGCGAATCATCTTCTATGCTCCTTCACGAGTGAAACCTTCTCGTATCGTGTCTTAACACGTCATGTAGAGAATAAAAACTCCCTTATGTACGTGTGGTGTTGATCTGCCTGAACGAACAAGGCATCATATAGGTTTTACAAGGCATCATACAAGTTTTAGCCGGTCCTGTCCCAACAGCTGAGAAATTGTTGCAGAGAAGGCTGCCATAATTCCATTCTGACTCAGGGGTCTGAAGTTGAAAGATAAAATTAAAGTTTCTTTGAAGGACCAAGAAAATTACAAGAACACTAACCTGCTATTCACTTACACATCTGACTTTGTGTTAGACCTCAACGATATTCAATCGACATCACAAACTCTTACCTTTTGAAAGAAAGTTTGGTTGTGTGCTCTAGAGACCGCAGCATGTCCATCAATTCTTCAACACTGCAGGCAACGAAGCCGCACTTCTCCTTGAGGAGTGAAAAGTTAGGTGCATGCAGTAGCATTACCGCCATAATAAGTAAATAAGCGTGTCACGATCATCTACAACCATCATGTGTAATGTATATTAATTCGATTGCTGGCTGCGGCTCATTGCACAGAATACTCGTCAAATGAATCTTGCTACATGTGGTGATGAATGTGAACTCGGTGGAGTAAACATATTGTCTCTCAGTCGCTCCTTACAAGAACCTTCAGTTTGCCCATGACAAGATCGAGTCATATGTATTATCCTCCTTCAAGATCGAGAGTGGAAAGAACTGTTCATTCGAGTTTGACAGTCTGTCAATCACAGCCAGAATCAAGCACTTCCTATTGTGTCCTCTATGAAACTAACATTATCAAATATCGTTCAATCTCTTCAGGAGATTTCCCAGCACGAGAAAGCTCGATAATTAGAGAGGATCTCCTATCGATCTTGGTCTTTTTTTTCTTCTCTTTCTATCTTTTCTTTTTCTCTCCTGGTTTTCCTTTCCAATCTGTCTCTCTCTTTTTTAATCTACTCTCGTTGTGCTTGTCTTTCCTCTAACCTGTCAACTCTGTACTTGTCTCTAGATTCTAAAAGAAGAGTCCTAAACTCAGTCTTATGTTTCATATTGTCATGATACAGCGATATCAAACTCCCTTGTTTTCCTCCAGTAGCTGCATGAGGTGTACTTACCACACTATTCTTCTTGGATCTCGACAGAGTAGCAGATGCAGAAACGTCTTGCTCTGATCTATCGTTTTCCATCCTCGGATCTTGGTTTTGATAGGAAATAAAAATATACATTTTAGTTTTATTTTTATAATCACTTTAGAAGTTTTAGATACATTTTATTTATTTGATATTTTTATCATGTTAATGATAATTTATTTCATTATCATAATAAGTTGAATAGTACAAACTATGTAATGTGATGTTTCAAGGTTCAAGTAATCTTCTATAATTATGATTTGTAAGATATTTTGCTAGTGATGGAGAGAGATTTTTTAGATCATCAATCGTTGTTAAATCTTTGATTAAACAAGATCAATAAACATTTGTCATCAAGATGATTTTCAAAGACTTTGAAGTCTTAGATATCTTAGAGATTATAATTTCAAAAAGAATTTAAAATATATTCATAAAATAACACTGAGCAATTCGTGAGAAAAAAAAGAATGTTCCACAAAAAAATGTATATTTTTCAAACAATTATATGAATTTCATTAGAAGAACATTTGAATACAATGAAAGGTTTAGAGCTACAACAATTGAAGATTTTAAATGAGATTATAGATGATGACGACTTGGTATTGATAGTGCTCTAGAGTTTATTAGAACCATACGAGTGTTTTGTCAAAGTTGTGGATGTACGTAAGGAGTTTGTCACATTTGAAGAACTGTAGACACTAGTTTTGCACGAAGCTATGAACATCGAGATCAAGTCCACTGCCGTTGATGTTACTTTCTTCTCCAGGAGAAAAAATCAGAAACGTAGTAGAATTCAAGATTCGACACTCTATCTTTTCTTGGAAGCCTTGGAAGATTAATATATGTTGTCCTTAATCACATAGCCTTGGGTTTCATACAAAGAGGTCTTGACTTTTAGCTCTTCATTTATACAATATCTGTATGATATGAGATGAGATAGGTTGATATCGTGGGGGATAGCACGAAGAGTGTAATTCCCAAGCACAGAAAGGTTGACTACAATTATTCCTCTCCAACTCGTATCATATAAGAGAAATCATCGTGTTGAAAATAGCTCAGGACCACTGTTGGTGACTGCAGTATTTTTCATTTCTAGCACGGTACAAAGCAGATATTTACTTCCTCAGTCCCCTGCAGTTACACTCGCTCTTCCTCAGTCCTCTATCAGTTAGTGACCAGGTCACCATTATGGTAGATCGCATAACTGCGAAGTGTAGAAGAAAACACGCGATGCAATGAACAGCCAACAGGTGGAAAGACCTCATCAAGCTATACAAGGGAAAGAAAGACCCGAAAGACCAAGCAACCATATCTCAAAGGGAGCAAGAACAACGGGGCTAAAGGTCTCTTTCGACTAGGTCCTTAGTGTGCTTATCGGACATTGTCGTATTGATTCGATAATAAGAATTGACTCCCGAATGTACTTTCGTGTGTGTCTCAATAGAATATTCTTTAGCATATAGCATCTCCAAATTTTTTGGCTGGGGTACCTCACAGTTAGCTTTTTCGTGTATTTCGCTTACATGAACTCTCTCAGACGGACGTGTGGAAACTCAAAAAAACATGCGAACTCTCTACGTCTTCCTAGGAATGATTGGAATCGAGCGTGAGGTGGGAGCTGTAGTTCAAGTGGTCAAAACAGATTCTAATTGAGACATTCGATGGGTAGTGAGCGGATGCTTCATTCGGTGGGTAGTGAGCAAAGAGACAGACGTTTCAATTTCGGTTTCTCTCACGGTCAATGAGCGGACATGCAGACCTCTTCAGTTTTTGACAGGTGACAAGTACAGTGCAAATAGTCGCAAATCAGATTCAATTGGGACCTCCAGTACATTCCTACCGAATTACATCGTAGGCTGCTCAAGATGCGAAAAGTGGTGCTTCATTCAGTAAGTAGTGAGCGGACAGGCTGACGTTTCAGTTTTGGTGTTCGGCACTGTGGCAAGTGCAGCAAAAACAGATTATATCATCGCAAACAAGAATCAATTGAGACCTCCAGCACATTCTGACCGAATCGTCTCGTTACTTGCTCCAGCTGCGGAGAGGCTTGCTTCATTCGGTGGGTAGTGAGCGGACAGACGGACGTTTCGGTTCCTCACGGTCGGTGAGCGGGCATGAAGACTTCTTCGGTTTTTGACATAGTGACAAGTGCATCGCAAAGAGTCGCAATTCTATGTCAACTAGGACCTCCAGTACATTCCTATCGAATTACATCATAGGCTGCTCAAGCTACGGAAAGTGGTGCTCGGGTCGTTAGTGAGCGGACAAGCAGACGTTTCAGTTTCTCTTTTCGACACAGTGGCAAGAATCGTCTTCAGTTTTTGGCACGGTGGCAAGTGCAGCGCAAATAGGCTATATCGTCGAGTGAGTTCTCATGAGAATATCGATCAACAATTTTCTCTGACGAGTGACAATTTTGCGATGCAATGTGTTTATAATTAAGGTCTATTTTGCACTGTTCAGGTTAAGGATTCTTTCATTGCTCAGAATGTCTCTCGAGGGACAATTTCTTCTCTTGATGCACTCCACTCGTCGTCCGCAGAAAAAATTGACAGCACTCGAGAGACGTAGCAGTAGCACGGCAAATTCGAACTTCTCGCTGCGTCAAAACATGACCTTTCATTGTTCATGAAGACAGCGGACAACTTATCTCTCTTTCTCTCTCGTGAAAACATACATCGGTCGATTGGAGACTTAATTCCGCTGACCAAATTTATTACCTTCTTGTTTTTTTTTCTTTTTTCCTGTAGCATTACATTTCGGTTGCATGACAGAACCGTGAATCTATGATCAGTTGCATGATTGAACGGAGAATCTAAATCTGTGAATGAATACCGTGATCTGATCTTGTTCTGTTGTGTATGTTATTGACATCGGCTCCGAATACTGCAGTTGCACCATGTTTCCAAATGGACAACTTCAGATCGAATCGGACATTCTAGACAAGCTAGCCAACTCTTCTCAGGTGAGCTAAATGAAGACCAGCCGACTCAACTTCATGGTTCTTCATCCCTCCTGTCTTCTATGTCGTCCTCTATGTCTAGTTCAGATAATCCGAGATGCAGGTGGGAGTCTTGGCATATAGTTGTGCTCTTCGAGACAAAACGTGATCAATGACTTGAGAGTGTTGGGGTCTCTAGCAGAGATGTCATTATACATCTCTTGCCAAGTGGGAGGATATCATCTTGAGATATCCTCCCACTTGGCGAGCGAAATGTGTTCGTTGTGATCTGAAACAAGCTAAATCTAAATGAGATTTCTTCTTGTCTGGATACAAGAAAATAAAAGATTGGAATGCTCGTTCAAGGAACGAGGCATTTCAATCGATGAGTGCGGTTGACAGAAGGACGGATGATTTACCGTCCGCTTATGAAGAGACTTGGTCTGAACTCATGGACGGGTTCATGGGAGGTCGACCATGTGTTATCTCTCTATCTTTTGCTGATTCCAGTATGAACAAGGATGGGTTGGATGACTCTCCTCCAGACATGAAACTTTCAAATCCTTTCGACGTTTCTCGTAGTCAAGGGAAGCATAAGAGACAATCTGGCGATAATCGATAAGGTGGATGCATTCTGTGAATTCAGAACACAGTTGCAGCGTGTCGAGGAGTTTCGTGATGAGAAAGAATCTGCTCGATTCGATAAACAACACGAGTTGGAAATCCGAGCACTCGATCAACTTGCTATAAATTGTCAGTCTATATGTTCAGTCCTCAGTGCCATGGTTGGTACCTTTGACAAGCTCGTCCAGAGAGGCTCTTAATTGTAAGTTTGTTTCAATTCTGTCCTTGAAGGCTTGTTTACTGCATTGCATATTTGTAAGTGGATTGCGGGAGTGTATAACCTATATTAGTGGAGTGTTGCTCACATTGGGCGTGTTCTTCCAGTCAATATTGGAGTGCATAAATGATCGAAGAGCAATGACAATCAGTCGGAAGAGAAGGCGTTCAGGTTGGGACCATGCGAGATCAGAAGCTGGATATGAGAGGTTTGCTGCTCTCATAATGATGACGTAATTTGGGAAAAACAAGATATTAGGTGGTGGATGAAACATATATCTGCTGTTTAGTTTGACCACTACTTAATGAGTATTTATGATGAGGATAGTTGGATATGGAGCATGAGAATGAGAAAGTTCACTTCTTTTTTGCTGTTAGAGCAAGTTGGTCCGATGCTAGAGCACATAGACACTTCTTTTCGACTTGCAGTGCCCTTTCAAGTAAGGTTGGATATGGTTATTTATCCGTTGGCGCATGGATCTCTTTACTTTAGCATCGGGGAGTTATTTGACGTTTGAGAGTCCACTATTAAGTGTATAATAGTTGAAGATGTTCGCGCAGTAGTAACCATTCTAGACAATCTGTACTTGACTTGACCTACGGATGGAGAGATGATGAGAGTGAGTCAAAATTGTAATATTTACGAGTTACCAAATTACCAAAGGGCTATCGATGGGACTCATAGCCCCCTGGATGCGAGTTGGTGGCGGACTACTACAATAAAAAAGACATGTATTCGGTGTTAATACATGTTATAGTAGATAGCGAGGGAGTCTTCTTTGACATTTTTGTAGGAATGCCGAGGTCAGTGAATGACAAAAAGCTTCTTAGAAAATCAAAATTCTATCGAAAGGTGATGGATGGTACACATCTAGCTTCTCCTGTTATTCGGATCAATGATGGGTACTCTTTGAGTCCATACTTGCTAGACGATAGTGGGTATCAACTTCATGAACGAATGATGATCTCCTATAATCATCGATCCGATTGCTCAGCAACTGAACGCATATACAACGATGTTCATGTACGAGATCGAACAATGGTAGAACATTTCTTTGGATTACTCAAACTGAAGTGGTGAATTTTAGACATGAAGATTATTTTTTCAGTCGACTGGGCTCTGAACATTATGGATGTGTGTTGTATACTACACAACATTTTCTTAAATGTGTAGATATGGACCTCTTTCAAGTCGAAGAGGTGCCACGAGAAGTTTGATCATCAACATATTTAGACGGGGCTGTAGAAGGTGCTCAAGAAGTTCGGGAGATATTGGGAACATTTATATGTCTTCGAGGATAAAGCTTTAGGAGCCGCAAGTCCGTTTATTTCACTTTAGTCGATGATGAAAAAAAGTAGTTTTTATGTCCATTTTTTCAGTTGTGATATATCGAGATTATGTAGAGAAATAGCTCATGTTAACATCTTCATGCATTTTCTTATACGGCTTCACTTCTCTCATCCGAAAGTATGCCTCGAAGCTCTATATTTTGCATTTTACTGTTTTCATTCTCTACTCGTTCTTTCAAACTTCTCCTTGTATAGTCCATTCTCTAGACAAGCATTTAGCATGAGCAATATAACTGTTTGAACTTGCTTATATGAGAAATGGACACTGGAGTCACTCTGAGACTAGAACGTGGGACTCTGAGACTAGAATGTAAGATCGTCTGCATAGTGCACCACTGTGATTGTAACTAAAAACTTTATACATAAAGCAATTTTGCCTCAACGATCTCAAGTGCCAATCTAAATTTTCTACTGAATATCACACCAATATTACACAATCTCCCGCGTGAAACCAACTTGAAAAAAAGCGTATTTCACTCTCTCAGACCTAAAGCTTTTCAAATTCCTTGTCATTCCACAGTTGAAGATGGTTGTCATAACAACACGAGTTGATACTAAATTTAACATCCGTCTTCGAACTCTACAAAATCGAAAAAGTTTTCACACAGTCTCTCGCGTGAAGCTCCCAAACCGTTTATCTTTCAAGGGGGATGTTGTGCCAAGTCAAATTGACGCGAAAGGATTGTCGCGACACATGGAACTATCCTTTTCTCTGAAAATATGAAGATAGAGGATATGTGATGTACCAAATGTAGAGTCTCAGAATGAATTCGTCGACTTTGACTCTTGTGCAAAAGATACCGAAGACGATAATGTGTGTGATGATCAAATGTTCACCGCTCAAGCTAGAGATAATACGAAAAATCTTTTGAGAACTGAATCTTTCACGAAGACAACCATTAAAGAAACAAAAAGAACTTCACAAATAGACGAGGTCACAAATGTTCCAATGTCTGATGAAGAAAACATACTCGATGTTAATTTTTCGAGGATGGAAAACAATGGTCCAGAGCAAAGCGTTTCTAATTTCATGTGTTGAAATCAAACAACACAAAAATCTCAAAAATATCTAATTTAATCATTATAATCTTAATAAATATAATCAAAACTACATTATACCAAAATTATAAATCATGTATAAAGTTCCATTTAAATCCAAAATTGAGTAGTTGAGAAGCTCATTCCGAAAAATCTGACTCACTCCGAATCCTTACATAAAAGCATAATCTTTCTGAAGTCAAAAATCCTCTCAGAATTATATCTCCTTCACCTCCAAAAATATAATCAAAAATATTTTGACCAATATTTTGACCCTTCTCTTTTCTGTTGAAAGTAGTGTACCATATTATACCAAAGGTGAGATTGAAACTAATATACTAGAGGTGAGATTGAAATTGATATACTAGAGGTGAAAGAACATTATAATACTAAGAGCAACTGAAGTCTAAACCTAAACATTATCTTTAAGAGTGTCAATGATGGCAAGTCCGTAATTCATGCAATCCACTTCGCTGGTATCAGCTCCTTATGCTCCTACGCAATAACTAAACCTGGACTGAAAGGGCTATTTCTAATGGCCGAACCAGATAACACAACAGCAGCACAAGGAGATGACAAGGGTTCGGCACCTGTTCCAAGCAATCTCATCGAGCAGACAACCATTCCGCTTCACAGGGCACAGCAGTCACCAGGGATACTACTACGGCCTAATCCGCTGACTGAATCACATACCAAATGACTTACGCGTCCCGTAAACGAATCTACGGAAAGTAACCATAATGAAATCAAGCACGATCGTGCTCTCGCATGACTGCTGGGAAACAGACAATGTCAACCGCAAGGTACATAATTTGGTTCAAAAGTTTCAGCACATTGCAAGTCTGAAATGGAGTCTTCAAGTACGTCTCTGTGACTTGTTTCGAAGAGTACTGGACGAAATGCAAACAAGACTGGCAGACCTATTACAAAATTATAAGGAAGCGCTGCTGTACAAAGCAAGACCTGGTCACATCCCTACTCGACAAGCTCTGAAGTACCCTAACACTCATGAAATTAAACATAGACAATTCCTTCTAGATCAGCTGTGGTTACAACCTGCACTAGAATTCCCGGTATCAGCCAGTGTCCCGTGGTTCCCGATATCCACAGAATTCGATTTCAATGACCACCAACCAGGCAAATCTCAGATTCTATGAACTAGCCTCTACGGACTACCTGCCTGTGAATAATCCAAGACTCGCACAAACCAATAACACTATTCAAGACGTGGCTGCTTAAGCCGACGGAGCTGCCCGCATTTGAGTACTATAATTGCTCGCCCATTCCTTGAAGTCGCGAGCGGTGCAGACGATACGATCCCTCGCTGCGTCAATGCGATCGGCACCAGGAGGATCCCTGCCTTTGCAATAATTATACAACCATGAGACAGCTGAAACGGCAACTAGCCCAGAACCAACACCGGAAACGGCCACAGCTGTGGCTAAGAACAACATGATGCCAAGTGGCACCAATACGGGACTGAAGAAGATCACCAAGGGAACCCCAACGGCTAGTGCGATTGACGTTCCAACAAACGCCATGCCACCAAGCGCCAGGACGATGACACCTGCCGTCAACCATACTAGCAGATTCTTCACCTGCCCTGAGCTCGGTGCTCGCTCCTGTGCACTCTTTACCACACGCTGAAAAGTAGTGTCCTCGGTGTTCTTCACTGGCGAGTCCATTCTTGCGATCACGATACTGCCTATCTCCTCGGCTCTCCCGAGTCTAGAAAGCGTGGACACAAGTCTGTCCGTCGGAAGCACAATTTACCACGAGTGTCTCCTCAAACCAGATCTACCACCTGCCATGGATACAAGCGGTAAATCAATCACAAGCAATCACCCAGGCTGAATGACCGGACCAACGTTCAGAGAATTCACCGGCAGCAATGCCCTCTGATTCTAAAGACTCCAAACGCAGACCGCAACTGATCCTCAGCCAACCTACCTCAGGTCTGCTTCACTCCACGCATCAAACAAACAGGTCAATTGAACAGAGAACAAAAGAAGAATCGTCACAATCTATCAAACTTGAACAAATAACCACTACTCTCGTTGAGATCCAGAACTGCATCGCCGTTTCGCATAAACACAAGTATCGAAGGATAAAGCTAGAGCAAACACTAAGAACAGAACATGCAGTCTGCAACCGAGAAACAAGGGCTTCAGAAACTTCCGCCTCAGAATTCTGATCTGTTGCTACTCACCGGAACTATTTATCTACCTTCTTGTGTTTGATAAGGCCGTGTGTCATCTGACCTAATCCGTCCTTTTATATAAACAGCACAAGGACCCGTCTAAGACCAAGATGCAGACGAACTCCAGTCGAATATACGTCCGCTACACAGATCTACGCAAGTTCTATCTCTTTGGTCACGGGAAGATCCCTCCTAGATGCAGACGAACTCCAGCCGAATATACGTCCGCTACACAGATCTACGCAAGTTCTATCTCTTTGGTCATGGGAAGATCCCTCCTAAATTCGTGCAACAGGACAGACCAACCAAAATAGCATCTTTAGGAATGACCACCGAGAACTCTGCTGGTTACCGCTGCTTATAATCTAATCGACCCAATCAACACAACAGATTCATATACGACCATGCTCCGCACGTTTGATTCAACGTTTCCTTCACCTTCACATACCTGTTTTCCTTCACCCTGACATACCTCCTAACTTCTTGATAGAAACATGTGGAAGTTAATGTATGGGAGCCAAGCATCGCCTATGAGCAACTGCCACTTTACTACAGACCATCACAGTTTCGTGAGGAGTAACCGTGGCGCTTTCCGACGCTTCGATGACCTTCGAACCAATCGTCTGCAGTTGAAGCACAATCAGCATCCTCGGACATCACGCACTCAGTACTATCCCACCTCCTACTCTTCTAGGCGGGATGCTGTGTTTGACGTGAAAGTATCACCATGTTCTCTCATAAACCTAGAGCAGCACGAACAACCTTCAGCATTCAGCTACTTTCAAGTCGCGGTGAGCATCTTGCAAGTCCACGAAAATACTACTGGGGAGGTAAATCCAACATCTAGGTCGAAGACGCAGTAACAGTCGAGTTACTGTCCCCACCTTTCTTTACCGCTCCAAGCAAAGCAGATTAATATTGCATACCATAGATATTTGGTTCCTACAATGAAGTACCTAGGCGGGAGCAAGGGATTTTTTCTTGCATGACCATAGATGCACTTTCGATCTAGAAACAACGGATGAGGATCCAACCATTGTAGTAGTTGGAGATAGTGTTTTAATGAATCACCTAGCACTCAATCAATCTCCGTTAAGAGGGAAAATTAAAAGTTCACGTTAGTTTTAGTTTTGGCATGTGTAAATCACCAGTACAGTCGGGTGGTTTCCAAAGCGTATCCGTTTTTGCATATCGTGCCCGTAACTCTTTACGGTCGATGTTTGAGACCCCTAACTTATTTAACGATAGCACGATATATTTTGCAAGGATTGAAATTTTAACCACCTTCGGTAGTCCGAGTACGAGCCGCCACCGCATGCAAGCCAGATGTGAATTCCATGCTAAGCGCTTTAGTTTGATCTCGTTGGTCATGCTTACTTTCTTGCTCAGATACACAAGCATCGTGGCGTCAGTACTCCATTGAGTTCTAGCGTTTTGACTTCTCCGTGTAACTCCACCTCTCGCTAAGGGATGGAATCACTTCGGTGACCGCGATGACTTCTCTGCACAAGAGGTGCCAAGATCTTTACCGTCTCTACCATAAACTCGTTACTACAAGCTCATCCTACCAACTTAACATCACGGTTGAAAATATAGAAACACCACAACCTCCACTCGATGGCCAATGTGATCCGACACACACCATGAGCACACATCATGAGACTAGTGAGCGAACTTTGGACGAAAGGGGGTAGCAATCACCACTATAATGTTCTCTTCGGTAAGGACAGAGGATAGCGAGCAGAATGCAATATCATCAAAAAATACGTTAGAAATTCAAGAATCCATTCTTGGAGAATGAACGAATGATCGTTGCTAGCAGCTATTGCTCTCTGTCACCTATCCCCAAGAGAAGTCTTCCCATCGCCGTCAACTTCCGCTACCTTCACTGACAGAAAAAGTAACAAATTAGACTCGCTAAAACCTCATCGATCGGTCATCGATATGAAGCACCGATTGAAAGTTCAGAACGACCGACGGTTGTGTGACCAGCAAAACCATGTCCCGAGAGTGACAGGACTACATTCCCCAAGAGAATGTTATGTTATGTTGGGCGGTCTTCGATGTACCTTAATCCATAGGCTTGTCTCATTAGAATCTTGCGTAATAGGGGTGTCAATCTTGGAATCTTTTGGAATGATTCTTCTCCGCAGGCACGAGTTATGACACTTGTGTCCGCAAGAGTCGTCCGGGGATGAAAGTGTTTTGGCCGTGAGTTTCATCGTCCGTAGGTTTATAGCTTTGCGTATGATAATTATGACATCTATTTCACCACAAGTAAAATTTGAATCTAGTGAGAACGTCATCATACTTTCAGACAGAACAATCGCTCCATGTCACACAACCATCGCTTTCCTTTCCATGTCATAGAACAATCGCTTTCTGCTGCACTGCTCTTGCTAATTAGAAGTGACATTCATGGATCGAACGCTCCATGATGTTGTTATGTTCTGACCAGATTGAGTTTGCTCATGGAGTTCGATAGTTTGATTGTGCTCTGTAGATGATGACACAAGAACTGATTTCGATCGGAAGAGCATATTATAGTTTAAGAGCTCCGTGCATGGCATTGCATACCTAGCTCACCTTTGGTAGAGGGTGCTGGTTTTTCGCAACACGAAACTGCAGAGCAGACAGGACAACACGATCTCTATGAGGTCCCAAAATCTGGACTCTTCGGCTAACTTTTCCCTAGAAACACACCGAAGAAAACACCAAACGAGTCACGAGAAAATCTTAGAGGAACTGCATGAATGTTTTGGAAACATCACTTTTTTAAGACTGTTTGTGAAGAAGAATGTCACGTTTATCAGAAAGAAAGAGTTTACTCCATGACCTAGAGTACATCCTCGAGAGGGAAGCTTTGGAAAAGTCAAGCGAAGAATCGATCAATTCTTTAGAATCCTCAGATAATGACTGTGATTCTTCTAAAGGTCTAAGCTAAGACGATGATGATACACTGAACTTGTATCTGGCTCTGAAAGGTTCTCGTTATTTGGACATATCGTCTCTCATCACGAAAATAAGAAATTTTGTAGAACTAACACGCATGGACCGAGGTTCTTTTTTATGCCTTATGGGTCTCATAGAAGAACATCCTATCTTCTCCAACAATGCGAAGATGAAGCAAGTCCTTGTTAGTATACAACTTGTCATGACTTTAGATAGGGTGAGACACAATGAGAATGATGCATGTCTTGACCGTTCCTTGTTTTTAGGAGGAATAGGGCATGACAATATGTTGAATTATACTAAACGGGTCATGGTGGCTGTACCACAATGGCATTGAAGGCTAGAATGCAGAATCAAATCAAGTGGTCTTCCCGAACAGAAAGAGCATAGATAGTCCAAGTCTTTGTTGAGAAGGGATTTCCTCGTTGTGTGGGCTTGGTGGATGATATCTTGTTATTTTTAACTCTGAGATCTTGTTATGTGATGGAGAAACATATTTCGACCGAAAGTGTAACTATTCATGAATGTACAAGTTATTTATGATCATCCATAATCTTCTTATTCTCAAGAATATCCGGTTCTTGTAAAAATCTCAATTATCTTCGTCGCTCTGATTTGTGGAGGTATTTGGACTCATCGAACAAATATATTTGAAGATCATCAATATTTACACGGAGATTCAAGTTATGCTCCTCTTCTTCACCTCGTTCTTTCATTTAAATGACATCTCACGATAAAAAATAGCAAGACTTCAACACTTGTGTTGCTCATGCTAGGATAGCTAATGAGCATTGTATTGGTATTTTGAAATCCCGACGGCATTCTTTAAAGCACTTGAGGACTCAGTTGAAGCACAAAGGTGAGAATATATTTCTTGTATGTTGGATAGACTATTGTGCTATGCTACTTCTTCATCAACAAATAAGATGACTGGACAGAAGCGGATGGAAAAGAAGTATATGATAGAGATGGAGATAAAGAGTATGCTAAACTTGAGATGCATATGAACAGTTCAAGAAGTGCTCAACGACATAGAATAGTAAACTTATGTTTGGAGATGAATTGTAAACAGAGAAGTGTACTTTCTTGATCACTTGTTTTGTCGACCACATACTTTCATAATATTATCATATATGCATACATTGATGTTTTTTTATCCGTAAAATGTCGTATGTATATATTGTTGAGTCTCATGATGAAACATAGTGGAAGCTAAACATACTAAGCAGTTGGGCTAGATGTGTGTATATACGGACAAACTCCTCTCTCCGTGAATGTGTACATTATTCCCATAGAAGGTTAGCATATTTGCCAACCACGTTACCCCAGTACCTCCTAAGTGCAACAAAAGAATCAACTACAAACACCTGAGTATATTTGGATCTAACATAGGAGGTAGTCTCCTCCATGCTATCTGCCCAAGCATACAGCCAAGATAATAATACACCCACAAGATAACTATCTCTATCTGCATTTGTGATGAAAGGAGGGAAAGGAAAGAGGTGTATCGCATTGTAAGGATGGTTGGTTGAGTTCTTAACTGGACTGTCGTCCACAAGTAACACATCGTTTGTGCACAAGTTGAAATTCTCAAGGCTGCTGTAATCCTTAAGGTACAAGTTATTGCCCACTGCAACTTTCTTGATGGTCTTCACTTTGCGGCACATGTCCTTCGTCCAGACCTTGCATGGCTGAAAAAATAAAAAATAAAAAAGAGAAATAAGTCCAAAAAAACTTATTTGGACTTATTTCTCTTTTTTATTTATGACAGTTTATGTGGGATGAGAGTCATGAGGCGAGGACTCATGGCGACTGATACACCAAATACTCGAAGTCCACTTCAAATTCTGGAGCCTGGAGACTCGAGGACAAAGATAAATGCCTTACAAGATGAGAAAAGAGAATTCGAGAAGAGGGAAAGTTTCCTGGAGTTGCAGCTTGCTTATATGAGAAGGAGATGACAAACCGGTATTATGAGAGCTGAACTGGCTGAGATCTAGGCGGCTGAGAAAAGCTGCCACCCAAGTGGCAAATAGAAGTGATGTGTGAATGAACATTCAGGAGGTTAGGAGCTCCAGTTTGAAAGAGACGTCTTTGCAAGCATCCATATTATATGTATGTTAGACTCGAATAAGTTCGGATAAGTTAATAAGTTCGGATAAGTTCGAATAAGTTAACTGTGATCTGTATCATCCCAACAACATTGTTGAGTCTTTCATCTCTCAAGTATGCATCAAGAAGGCGCAGTCCCCGATATTCATCCCCTCTCTACAAAAAATCATCAAATAACAGTAGCTTCTCTTGAACACTGATCCAAAACACCAAGCTTAAGACTAAAAATGAACTGGATTGCGGCATTGGACCCCAAGTGAGGCAACGAGTGGAAGGAATTGACAAACACATGTGTGCACTACAACCAAATCGACCGGGTTGTTCCACACACCCACTTGAGAGAACAAGTGAGGGAACTGACGAATGAATATGTATCATGCAACAAAAAGTCATATATCCACAAACGAGAAGTCTAATCAGGATACGAAGGCTTGGTGAACCGGTTCCTCACGCTATGAGGCATCAAGCATTTAAGCATTACATTAAGATCCTAATTGAGAAGAACTCTACATCTATGGATTCTAAACGTCCATGTAACCATGCACGCAAGAAGCCTAATATAGACACATATAGCCTAAGACTGTACTACAGTTTCCAGGACAAACTCGGAGAATAGACAGCGAGGGACTAGCTTACCGCCTGCACGTAAGTTACCATCAGGAATCCACATCAAATACCTTGAGACGTTGGAAAATGCACTGCATCTAGTGGTGGTGGAAGGACATGAAGAAAACAAGATACACAGAAAGGACGTTGTAGTGTGAGGAGACATTTGTTGCACTCAACGTCTACTCACTGAAGTTCAACGTGAGGAACCAAAGAGGATCAATCAAATCAGCAGACTTGTAGTGCACAAAGAGGACCAACTGGTCTAGAACCTAATGTAATACATTCTCAACCTCGTGGAACGGTGCTCCTACAACTCTCTTCTATGACAATTTTGATTCAAAATTGAAAACAATCACGCTGACATTGTTCATCAAGTCACTACTGACGAACTAAACCTAAATCTTGATTACGTAGAATTGCACTTACGGTGCTACATCTGTGGAGATACCAATGCAACATGAAGCGGAATCGACACCAAAGACGACAAAAGGGGTCCAAGCTCGACTGTGCCTCAGGTCCCTAGTGTAGTTGGTGGATTCCATCCGAGAAGCAAAAGCAAGACAGAAAGGGACTATCTCGAAAGACCACTCAAGAACTTCCATTTTTACCTCCTCAGACTCTTCTAACTCGTATAGCTCGACTAAGAGAGACATACCGAAGTGACATAGAGCGATTCTCGGGAAAGCACAGTTCTTTAACGTAGTTGGGCCAAGCTCTTCGTCGAGGAGAACTACAAACTCTAAGGAGAAAAGGGTCCTATCCTTCCAACCCTCAGATCTAGTATTCCCTGCTGTCTCTGGATTTGAAAAGGGTACTGGAGAATCACAAACTCGTCCCCGCTGCTATCGCACGGGGATAAGGGCACTACGCTCTCAACTCCCTCAGACTACAGGGAGCCACCACAAAACACACATCTGCTGAATTCCTCGCTAATGACCTATGCTAGAACCTTCACTCCGGTATTCCAATCCGCGAGCCAGTAGCGAATAGCTAAGCCAATTGGTTATGTCCAACTGGATAACCGTTTGTCTCCTAGAGTGCGCTCCTTTCTTGACGTAGGTCAATCGAGGTCATCCATGTAGCACCTGAGAAGACGAAACAAGAAAAATCTTCCAAAATACTCTATAGAACATGGATGATCCAACTCCGTACTGAGGGATTTACGTATTCGTCTCCTTCCTAATTTCATACCTCGGGTTCAGGTGCATGATAGTAGTCGAAATTTTCAACTTGCATCGACTCCAGCTTGCGGCGTTGCTCATATCACGTTCCATCAGCCTCCAAGGTGAAATTATAAGTTTATGAGAATGTTCTCGCGAATCCCATCTCTCGTTCAATCCTCTTCTAGTTGTTTACACTCAGCTGGCGACTGCAGAATTCCGAAGAGGGATTGGATGTCTGCTCTGGACGAGATGCGGGAAGAAGTTGAATCATATAAGCGGGTCGCAGAGAAGAGGAAACCGTTTCGCGTCGCGTCCGTTTCTTAATCGATCCTTCCTTAACATTGTCCCATCATCATGATCGATCCAAAGGTGGAAAAAAGTCCTATTTTCCAAGATTTCCAGAATCTTAAAAATCGATAGTAAGCTATGCGCTAACGCATAGCAAAAAACTTAAAAAGAAAGAGCAAAACATCATGTTTCGTACTCACACAGAGCGAAACATCATGTTTTGCTATGTGAAAGAGCAAAACAAAATGTGAAGTATTTTCACAGAGTGAAACATCATGTTTCTCTCTATGAAAAGAACGAGATAGTGTGTTCTGCCGTCCCGAAGAACGAAACACCATGTTTCTAACTAACTAACTAACAAAGTAAGTATAACAGTAACTTTCTAACTAACTAAGTAACAAAGTAAGTACGATAGTAACTATAAAGATAAGTATAACAAAGTAACTAACTAACAAACTATAAACTAAATAAACTAACTAACAAAAAATTTGATCCAACACCCAAACAATCAACTCATTCGTACAACTAACAACCATATAATAACTAACTAAAAAATCAAGAAAGAGATGTTCCAAGAGTGGTAACTCATTTTTTCATTGGTTATGCCAACATGGATCTGACATGCAGCCTCCATGACTCTAAGAAGAACAGCGGTGTTATATGTGACACGTGACGTTCATTATATAACTTGGAACTTAGACACACAATGTTTCAAAAATTATTTCGTACCATGTCATGCCACAAATCAGATTTCTTTCTCCCTTGTCAGCTCCACTGCATAACCTCTTTTCTTGGCGGGCATCAACTCCAACTCGTTTTGTCCCACCAGCACAAAAAGATCATTAAGATCTAGGATCAACATCTTTTTCCATTTCATTATCTGATTCACCAGTCTAGAGCAAAAGAGTGTTGAAGCTGAAATACCAGCTAGATCCGCTTGTGCGATCTTCAGCTCATCTTGAATCGCGGTGAGCTCATTTTCCTGTTGCTGGAGGAGCTCATCTTGCTGATGAACAAGCACTTGCAACTTCTGAGCCTCCCTTTTCTTAGCAGCAATCTGGACCATCAACTGGATAAGCTCATCTCTAGCCTTGGCTGGGACTCCTCTATCTAAAAGTACAACCAAAACAGTTTGTCAAAATCAGTCTCTAAACTTAAGATGCAAAAAGAAAAGAATATTGCAAATGCAATGAGAGAGCAAGTTACTTGAGGTCTCTCCTTCCTCGGCACGAATAAAGCGTCATGTTGTTTGTACTTGGGACATCTATGTGTTTGTTATCTTGGATTTCTATTTTCTGCTGTTTACGAAGCCATTGTGTACTTGTCTTCTTCGGAGTTTTACTTACGAAGTTTCGTAATGTGTTGTGGTAGGAGTTAGTCTGGGTGACGAAGTTCTTCGCTGTTTACATCCAAACTATAGTAAGAATTTGAGGCAAAGTTTGAGAATAAACCAGCAACTACGAAGTTAGTTTACTGCAAAGTAGTTTTAGAGCGAAGTTACTTTAAGGAAGTTGTTCTTCTTAAGAAGTATTTTTCGTAGTGAAGTTCTTCTTAGGAAGTCACTTCAGAAGAAGTTGTAGTTCGTACTTCGGTGGAAGAAGAGTCTTCTTCGTCAGAGTTTCCGAGAACAGTAGTAGTGAAAATAACTTAGTGTGAAGATACTTAGCATTTATGGTGTTAGAGGCTACTTAGTAGCACTTCAGCAATACTTCTTTGTTAAGACTTGTTATCCGTGGCTCAATATTCTTGTTGTTTATTTGTTTCTTGAGGTCCCTGACCTGTTTAGTATCTGTTATGTTATTTATCAGAATTATCAACTCTGTCTTGTTGGATAGACCTGAGTTTGAACTCTACCGGGACTGATTTCTGCTCGTGAGAATAAAAAATAACCATAAAGAATCACTTTTGTCACTTGTTTACTACATTTGGATGATATTTACTTGCATTTTTGTGGGTTCAATCTTTATATTACTACTTTTGAGCATCTTCTGATTTCCTTGTGTGTTACACTCTCCTCAAGCCTTGTAAGCTTGATTTAGAGATCCCTCATCCCTCGCATGATATCGTCAAGTCTTAAGTCTACCTTCTTGGGAGCCGTGACATGATTTGGGACCACAAGATCCATCGGTATAATTCGCGTGGCAAGAGGAGATGTTGTAGTAGCCAGAGTTGGTGCAAATCTACTTATAAGAATCTTCTCTCGTCTTTGCTCCCTCTTGGTAAGAAGTCCAACTACTTCTTGGATCTCCTTCCAACTAGTCGTCAATCCTTCATCCTCTTCCTTATCCTCAAGCAACACCTCCAACTTCTACTATAACTTCTTCTCTACATCTCGGAGAAATAGCTCCATCTTGTTGCCTTGCAACATTAGTTTCTCCATCCAGGTAAGTCTCAAGAACTGCTTCTCCGACTCTCTCAAGAACTCTGTCGCTTGCAACCTTTTGTTGGGTTGTTCTATCCATTCCAAGATGGATTCTCTGGTAACTCTAGAAAATATTCCTCTCTAATCGCTCTTGAAAACTCCTCTCGATCTTTTCTGAAATGTTTCATGATGTCTTTTGCATGTTCTCTGATCTCCGCCACCGCAGCTAACGGAAAAGTTCCACCATCTCGCTCTCTAGAACTCGATTAAGTTTCATCTCCTTAGCATAATATCTCAAGTATTTTGGGACATCTCTCTCGTCGAATTGATCAACTTTCATAACCATCGCATACAACATCTTCGTCACCAAAGCTTTCTTGCGTTCGTTCGAGTGTTGTTGTTGTAGAAACAACGTGAGCGTCTAAAACATAGAGGACCAAGAACTCAAAAAACATCAATCTTTGAACTTCCTCCTGTGGTGCCCACAATTTGCAAGATTAGAGATTTTTTGAAATTTTTAAAATTAATGACAGATTTATATAATTGAAATAACCTTATTACTTAAGATTGCACCTTGCTTAGCTAGAAGATGGTCTTAAGGGAGTTTGTAAGGAGAAGTCGACTTCTTTCGAAGCTGGAAGATGGACGTCTTCCGGGAAGACGTCTTCTGGACAGTGTCTTCCTGAAGACGGAAGACAGAAGCTGGAAGCCGGAAGACGAACATCTTCTAGGAAGACAGTGACTGCGACTTCAGGAGTACCAACTACACGTCACATAGGTAAGGGGTAGGTGCACCAACCAAGTAGTCACCGTAGTAAGTAGTATGTAGGTCGAAGTAATCGAACTCCATTACCTAAACCGCGTAGGGAAGATACGGATCGGAGGCGCATTAGCACAGAGCACATTCGCTGCTTCCCGCTTCCATTTTGCTTCGATTCAGACATTGAGACTCGAGAGTGGGAGCACGTAAGATCGAATTGGAGAGAGAGAACAAACGACGGCGTCTTCCAGCCAGGAAGCGCATTCAAGTTGGGAGAGTAAGGAATCCTTGAGGTGCTGGGAAATCAGAAATCGAGGGTCGAGGTAGGAAATTGGTAGAGAAGCTGTGGAGTGCAGTAGCGAGCTCGATTGCAGAAGCAGTTAGATGCAGCTCGAAATTGACGATAGAAGTAGGATTGTGGTACCACATTGAAGACGGAATTGAAGAGCGGAAGCGCACAGAAGACTGAAGAAGCGGCCAGAAGCAGTACTGAGGTTCTTCTCATGTTCTTTCCTCTTCCTAACCACTTCCCGCCTCTGAATTAATGTTTTCCACGCTTCCCCGGTCGTTTGCAGGAAGCCCATCGATCGATTTTTCTACCCTAAACTTTCTTCTGAGAAAATTGGGTGCGGAAGCGCTGTCCAATTTTCGTCAGCGGTCTTCTCACTTCTTCCCGAGTTGAAATTGAGCTTTCCTGCTTCTCATTCTGAAATTGGATACCCTAACTATCAATTTCTCTACCCTACTGCGGCTCTGTTCCAGAATTCATGGACAGAAGATTCTTCTGAATGTCTGAACATCTTCGGAAGATGACTATTTGTAAAATCGTATCGAGTAGATTGGATAGGATTGGAATTTGTGTCGAGAGAAGCTTGATACGAATCCTGAGTGAGCTTGCGAGTTTATTATTGTTTCGAGAAATAGAAAACTGAGAACAAGGCATGTGCCTTCTCAATCTTCTTGACTTCTCAAATCCACATCTTCCTAGAGAGACTAGAAGACTGGAAAGGCTGGCAGAATGTGCGAGAAGACGTTATGGTCTTTTACGGGTCTCTTCTGTTTGACCCATAGCAGTCTGTTCCTTCTTCTTCCTGAACGTAGAAGAGAGTTGTGAGAAGCCTTGCTGGCATAATCTGGAGAGAATGGTCAAGGGTCATGTCTTCCCGTCATGCAGCAAGCTTCTTCTGAGAGTGTATGAGAGATGAGGAGTCGGAAGAACAAAGTATGAATGTTTCGTGTCTGTTGTGAGGTTAGATTGTGTGTCGGAAGCCAAAGACAGGTGAGATCAGTGATGGGAATCCTGACTGCGGGAAGTCTTCTAAGTACGTCAATTGACCAGACGCTATCTTAGGAGTCTTCCTGGAGATAATTGTCACCGCAGGAGTCCTCAGTCTTCTTCTAAACCATTATATACTCTGTTTCTCACGTATCTTGTTATCTTCTGTTAGGAAGTAGGATGAATTGCAAGGTGGATTGTCTTCTTAGGAATCCATGCGATCTCTTGCTTAGTTAGGATTGTTTAGATATAGCTCGGAAGACGAGAGCTACTTAGGAAACACTGTTAGAATCTCGGAAGACAGAATAGTTGTCTTCTGGAAGACTAGGTTGAGAGTGGCAGCAAGATTGTGAGGGTCGGGTAAGGACTGAGCCTTCCGTTCACAAGCAAGTATGTGTGGCTTAGTGTAACAGAAGCTCAAAACATGTCGATGCATCCTCGAGGGTTGGTGTTATCGGCAGCGGAGTTGGGCCTCGACTTCTTTCTGTGGAACTGGAAACTCGCGGACCAGGGTATTCTGGAGGAGGTTTGGGCAGCACTGCTTCAGCGCAACCTTGTACCTGTGAAGGCAGAGATCGCTCGCAGAAGACCATCTTTTTGGACGGTGGAGTGGTGACGTAGGGCTTTTCACAGACCAGAAGCAGAGAACCGCGGATACGAGTTGGAGAAGAAGATCTTACCAATGATATTTAGGAAGTGGTATGTACTTGGAAATACCACATGTCTCTTCCTGGAAGATAGACAAGGGAGGAACGGATGGAAAGTACAAGCTTACCGGGAGCCGAAGAAGCGTCTTCTGGGGAAGTTGTATCTTCATCTTTTCTCCAAAGGAAAGCACAGAAGGTGAGATACCTTGGAGATCAGGACGTGGAGTTCTTGGAAGCTATCTGAGAAGGACAGATCGTCAATTGAGGTGCCTTCTTTCACACTTACATCCAGACCGAGCTAGTGTACTTAGGCACCCCAACAAGAGGGCACCTTACCCGGTTCTTCGTTATTTGTACGTGTCCAAGGGAGATTTACAAGAAGACCAGTTGGCTAAGTATGGATCAGTATGACAGCGTGAGGTGAAAGAAACGACCCCGGAGGAAGAAGACCGGGCAGTGGTCATGTCTTCCTCTCTCACTTCAGTGCCTCAAGTAGGACCAGACACTCAGAGAAGACGACTCCAATGGCACAGAAGACGCGTCGTCGCCGAGGAAGATGAGACCTATGAGTGTGCATAAGAAGAGTGCATCTTTCTCGACCATCCACTATGGATTTGAGTCGGATTCCCAGGAGGAGACGTCGAGCACCAAGATCACGCGACAGATAGCTTCTACGACTACAGAGATTCTTCTGAAAACTCCAGAACTCGAGGTATGGGTTGATATTTCGACTGCGACTCGAGGAAGCGCAACGAAGAGGATCGCTCCTGCGATGAGAAGAGATCCATCCCGGAAGGTGAGAAGAGTAGAGTCTTCTCGTGCATAGAAGTAGAAGACCACGGTGGTAGAAGAGGCATCTTTATCTCTGAAAGATAAGAAAGATGCCTCCGATCCATTCGTGACGATGAACATGTCTTCTGCGAGAAGAAGGCTGGAAGAGTTCAGCGCCTTCTTCAGTTCGGAGATCCAGCCAGCCATAGAGTTGGTTGAGAAGCGTGCGATGGCTCAGGAGAAGCCACTACGACCTAGGTTTGGTCTGCACACCTTGATGCAGCAGGAGGAGGTCTAAAAGAAGATGGACACTATGGAAACCAACCTCCGCGTCACGGAGAAGCTCACAGTGAAGTACAAGATGGAAGTTTCTGCTTCTGTCAAGGAGTTGGTGCAATTGCGGAAGAGCAACCAAGAGTTGCAGACACGGTTGCAGCAGCACGAGCAGAAGGTTCTGTGAAACAGGGAGAAGCTCACTAACCTCGCTGAAGAGAAGACAACTTGGAGAGCAATGCGGGAAGCCGCGGAAGCTCAAGCCGCAGCAGAGAAGAAGCAGCGGGAGGAAGCAGAAGCGCGAGCGCAGGAGATCATGACGCAGATGGTGGAGGTACTTCGGAAGAAGTTCAACTTCACTGCGGGTAGGAAGCTTCTCACCCTGGTTCATGAGTGGGATGACGATTCTAGGGAGATGTTAGTGGACCCAAGGAGAGCATGTCCGCTACCTGGATCGACAGATCGAGGACTTGAAGACTCTTTACGGTCTTCTCTCGATTCTCCAGCATGCAGCTACGTCTTCTCAAGCATCAGGACCAGCAGCAGGCTCGGATCTTGACAAGGAGGAGTTCGACCTCGCTGTCCACTTGATAGTGACAGCGCCGGAAGCCGAGAAGATCCCAGAAGAAGCCCCGAAAGACAAGGTGTCTTTTGGAAGACAGTAAGCAAATGTGTCTTCCCAAGCAAATGTGACTTCCTTTGATCACTGTGAGGTCACCAGCTCCCAGTGTCGAACAGGTGACTCAGAAGAGCCGAGAAGCATAAGTGGACTTTGCTTCCCAGACGCCTCTTCTGTCTTCTGAAGCTGCACCAGAAGCCAACATCATGAACATTGAGAAAGTCACCTCAGTCGCATCCGAGGTACTAGCAGGGCTTCCCACTTTATCCGAAGTCGAATTAGGAGATCAAGTAAGAAAGGATCAAGTGGAGCTCGCACATGGTAATCAAGAGTAGGCAGCAAGATAAGAAGACAATTGACTTGTCTAATTTTGATAGGAAGTGGAGTCTACTATTTTAAAAAAAGACAACTCCCTTTATATTTTTAGATGACTGTCCATGACGGGATAGGCAACGATAGGAGTAGGAAAGTAGTTCTAAACCAAGAAGGGAATCGAAGTCTTGGGAGGTGGTGGCCTTCTTACAGCGCCCCATTTTGCTTGGATGTGAGTTGGGATTGGATGGGATCTCTCTCCTGCGACTCAAGGAGATAATATAAGATTGATGCTTAGGTAAGATTTCACACACATTACACATTAGGACGCATTGCTACACACATACATACGTACTCTGTACCGCAAAGTTGGATTACACATAGAGTAGGTTTGCACTTTTTGCTCCCAGGATCGGGAGATGTAGACAGCAGTAGCAAACATCATAGAACAAGGAACGACATCCTCGTGTAGTCTTGCTTCTAAGCTGGTGTGTCGAGGGGTAGTGATAGGAAGTGGAGGGAGTGAGCTTCCCGAAACCAATGTACTTTTTTCTCGAGGAATTGATTTCAGATTTGGTTGCAGAAGCGTTGTCTGTGTCTTCTGGGCAGTGGGTTTCTTCGAATTCACACCCAATTGTGCATGAGAAGCATTCTTCTTGAGTGGCGGTGATTGCTAGAAACTGTGCAGAGTCCAAGCTTGTCTCATCCAGTGGAGCACTTCGGATCCACGTACGGACTGATCTATGAGAGATTGGTCTCTTAAGTCAGAGTAGTCGGAGCAACGACAGAAGAAGGAAGACGTCTTCTTTTCACAGCAGAAGATGACATCCTCGAGTAGAAGACTGTGTAACTGTAAACTGATTTGTGGTCTTCTTCTCCACATTACTACAAGCAGGGATGGCTTGTTAGTCAGGATCCGGACTAGAAGCTTGTCGGAATCTTAATTTTGCTTTTTCATCTTGTTTCGTCTTGTTTGGATTTTCTCTTCTTTCTCATCTTCTCTCATCTTCTCATCTTCTCATCTTCCTATCTTCTTCTAGTGAGCTTCTGAGACTTCTATTGAGCTTTCGTGAAGATGAATGTCATTGTAGTGCTACAGACAGACCGCTTCCATAGGCAGAAGCCTGGGAAGGCTACAAGGGGGCATACACCATGTGATTAATCTAACTCCGTTGGAAATTGGAAGAGCAATGTGTGACAAACATTGGTAAGTTGACATCTACGAAGCATGGATAATCTTCTAGAGGTGTCAGAAGCCGAACTGAACCCTAGAAGCCGAGAATTGCTTCGGGAAGACCGTCGTGGGAAGAATGGAAGTCGTGATCTGGAAGTAGAAAGCATCTTCCCGAGCTTCTCAGTAGGTAATTGTGTGATATTTTAGATAGTAGTTGTATGTTTGGGTCCATGGCACCTTCTGAAGGATCTAGAAGTCGTGTTGTTTTGTGAGAAGACGGGATTTCTAGACAAATCCCGCGCGTTTGTGTGTTTCAACAGATCTTAGAACTTAGAGCAGCGATACTAGTGTTAAACTCTTTGAAGAACGAAATCTTTTATGCTATAATGGGATAAAAGAGAAATCTTGATACACTATTACTCCTTTCTCCAAACAAAATTCAGATATGGATGTGGTGCCCACAAATTACAGGATGCATGAATTTTTGAAATTTTTAAGAATAATAACTTGTTTGTATAACTGAAGAAGCGTTGTTACTTAAGGTTACGTCTTCCTTAACATGAAGATGACCTTATGAGCTTTTTAATAAGAAGTTGACTTCTTCAGAAGATGACCGTCTTCGGAAGAACGTCTTCTCAGTTGTGTCTTCGGAAGACGGGAAGACGGCGGAAGATGAGAAGACGGCGGAAGACAGCGACCGCGAAGGCCTAACCATGAGTTTTTGGATAAAACAGTAGGTGTACCTACTGGGTCGCACCGAATAGGTAGGTAGGTCGGGGAAGACACCTAAGGTCGAGAACCCCTAATCTGCGGGGAAGATGAGTAAGGAAGCACATTAGACGCACTCCAACTTCCCACAGCACAGCGCGCTTGAGAAGATCGATTGGAGAGAGTGAGCTTCGCAAGTAAGCTTTGAGAGAGGAATCGAGTGAGGACATCGAGGTAGGAGAGAACCAGTTGGCAGCTAGGCGAAGGGCGAGACCGAATTGCTGGAGCACAGAAGGCAGAAAGCAAAAGCGTTTCTGTGAGCTCCCGAGAAGTTGACATTGGAGAGTAGCGAGTAGAATCGAAGGTAGAATCGAGGCGTGGCCAGAAATTGACAGCATGCGCAGTCGGGAGGAGTCGCATTGGAGCTAGGACAAGAGTCAGAAGCGCGCGGAGATCGAAGGCAACTCGGGGAGCAGAAGAAGACTGTAGAGGTTCTTCTCCACGTTTTTTCCCCTTCCCACTTCTTCTCGCCTTTGTCTGGTATTCCTCGCGCTTCCTTGGTTGTGTGCAGGCAGCCTGATCGATTACCCCACCCCCCATTCTTTCTATTGAGACATTGGGCGCGAAAGCGCTGCCCAATTTCTGTCAGACATCTCCTTGCTTCTTCCCGAGCTCAATTCGAGCTTCCCTACTCCTAGCCCTCAAATTGGAGATCCCAGCTATCAATTTCCCTACCCTACTACCTCTCTACCCCCGAAACCTGGAATAGAAGACGATTCGGAAGATGGGAACATCTTCGAAAGACGCTTCTTAAACTTGACTGTCTTCGGAAGTCGACTGAACACAATTCGTATCAAGAGTGGATTTGTGTTTCTTTGTGTTAAGAGAGGCTTGGTACGAATCCCGAGTGGTGTGGTGAGTTGTTTTGTTATTTCGAGAAGTTGGAAGTCGGGAACTAGGCCTGTGCCTCCCGGTCTTCCAAGCTTCTCAACTCCACATCTTCCTAGAGAGACTAGAAGACTGAAAGGTTGGCAAAATGAGGAGAAGACGCGAGGGTCCATTCGGGTCTCTTCTGTCCGATCCATAGCAGCCATTCCTTCTTCTTCCTAAACTTAGAAGAGAGTCGTGAGAATACTTGCTGGTAGAATCTGGAGAGAATGGTCGAGGGTCATGTCTTCCCACCGAGCAGCAAGGTTCTTCTGAGTGCGTACGAGAGGTGAGAAGTCAGAAGAACAGAGTGCAATTGTCTTGAGTCTGTTGTGAGGATAGATTGCGCGTAAGAAGACGAAGACATGTGAGATCAGTGAAGGGAAGTCTTCCGAGAAAGACATTGAATTGGAAGCTGTCCCGAGTGTCTTCTCAGAGGTCACTGTCACCGCAGGAGCCCGCAACCATCTTCTGAACTTGTCTTGCACTTTATGTCTCGCGAATCTTGTATCTTCTGATAGGAAGTAGGATGTAATGCAAGGTGGGTTGTCTTCTTGGTAATCCATGCGAGACCTTGCTTAGATAGGATTGTTTAGATATAGCTCGGAAGACGAGAGCTATCTAGGAAGTACGGTTAGAATCCCGGAAGACGGAGTAGTTGTCTTCTGGAAGACTAGTTTCGTCTTCTGAGAAGTATAAGCTAGACTGTGGGAACTTGGGAAGGACTGAGCCTTCAGCTCATAGTAAGTGCTTGTGGCTTAGTGCAACAGATCTTCCAGCATGACGATGCATCCGCGAGGCTTGGTGTTACCAGCGGCAGAATTGGCCGAGGCCACTCCTTTCCTCAAGGAGTTGGGTCTCGACTTCTTCATGTGGGATTGGAACCTCGCAGATCAAGGACTTCTGGAGGAGGTGTGGGCAGCGTTGCCACCTCGTAACCGTGTACCTGCGAAGGCAGGAGTAGCTCGAGGAAAACCATCTTCCTGGACTGAAGACTGGTGGCGTAAGGCTTTTCACAGGCCTGAATCCGAGAACCGAGGATATTGGTACGAGAAGAAGATCTTGCCTAGAATCGTGAGTTCGTGGCATGTGCCTGGGAGCACCACCTGCCTTTTCGTGGAAGACAGGCAAGGGAGGAACGGTTGGAAGATAGACTCCTACCGAGAGCCGAAGAAGCGACTTCTGACAAAGTTGTTTGTGCATCTCTTTCCCAAGGGGAAAGCGCAGAAGACAAGGTACTTAGGAGATCAGGACGTGGAGTTCTTGGAATCAGTGTGGGATGACAGACTGCCCATCTACTAGGGCGCGTACATCCACAACTACGTATAGACGGAGCTAGCATACTTGGGTATCCCGGCGGGAGGACACTTGACGCCCTTCCTCTGCTACTTGTATGTAGCCATGGGGGATCTTAGGGAAGATCAGCTGGCAGAGTATGGGCCAACGGAGCGACATGAGGTGAAGGAGGAGACCTCAGAAGACGATGACCGAGAGACAGCAGCAACGCCCCATCCCACTTTGATGCCATAGCTGAGGCCCGGCTCTCACCAAAAGACGCTTCTGGTGAAGGAAGACGAGTCTAGTGGGTCAGAAGACGTCACGCCAATGAGGAAGATGGGTCCCAGAAGTGTACCGAGGACACCCATCTCCCTCATTCATTCAGGATCGGAGTCCAACTCGGAAGAAGACCTGCTGAGTACCCGATCAGAGCAGAAGACCGCTTCTGCAATGCCTGGGAGTCTTCCGAAGACTCCAGAAGACGAAGGATGGATGGGCGCTCCTGCTGCGATGCGAAGAAACGCAAAGAAGAGAGCCGCTCCTGCCATGAGGAGTCTTCCACCCCGGAAGATGAGAAGAGTAGCTTCTTCTCGTGCGCTTAAGACGTGAGGGTCCATTCGGATCTCTTCTGTCTGATCCATAGCAGCCGTTTCTTCTTCTTCCCGAACTTAGAAGAGAGTCGTGAGAATACTTGCTGGCAGAATCTGGAGAGAATGGTCGAGGGTCATGTCTTCCCATCGAGCAGCAAGCTTCTCCTGAGTGCGTATGAGAGGTGAGAAGTCAAAAGAACAGAGTGCAATTGTCTTGAGTCTGTTGTGAGGATAGATTGCGTGTAGGAAGACGAAGACAGGTGAGACCAGTGAAGGGAAGTCTGACTTCGGGAAGTCTTCCGAGAAAGACATTGAATCGGAAGCTGTCCCGAGTGTCTTCCCAGAGGCCACTGTCACCGCAGGAGCCCGCAACCATCTTCTGAACTTGTCATGCACTTATGTTTTGCGAATCTTGTCTCTTCTGATAGGAAGTAGGATGTAATGCAAGGTGGGTTGTCTTCTTGGTAATCCATGCGAGGCCTTGCTTAGATAGGATTGTTTAGATATAGCTCGGAAGACGAGAGCTATCTAGGAAGTACTGTTAGAATCCCGGAAGACGGAGTAGCTGTCTTCTGGAAGACTAGTTTCGTCTTCTGAGAAGTAGAAGCTAGACTGTGGGCACTCGGGAAGAACTGAGCCTTCAGCTCATAGTAGGTGCTTGTGGTTTAGTACAACAGATCTTCCAGGTGTGTCGATGCATCCGCGAGGCTTGGTGTTACCAGCGGCAGAATTGGCCGAGGCCACTCCTTTCCTCAAGGAGTTGGGTCTCGACTTCTTCCTGTGGGATTGGAACCTCGCAGATCGAGGGCTTCTGGAGGAGGTATGGGCAGCGTTGCCACCTCGTAACCGTGTACCTGCGAAAGCACGAGTAGCTCGAGGAAGACCTTCTTCCTGGACTGAAGACTGGTGGCGCAAGGCTTTTCACAGGCCTGAGTCCGAGAACCGAGGATATTGGTACGAGAAGAAGATCTTGCCTAGGATCGTGAGTTCGTGGCATGTGCCTGGGAGCACCACCTGCCTTTTTGTGGAAGACAGGCAGGGGAGGAACGGTTGGAAGATCGAATCTTACCGGGAGCCGAAGAAGCGACTTCTGGCGAAGTTGTTTCTGCATCTCTTTCTCAAGGGGAAAGCGCAGAAGACAAGGTACTTAGGAGATCAGGACGTGGAGTTCCTGGAATCACTGTGGGATGACGGAGTGCTCATCTACTGGGACGCGTACATCCACAACTATGTACAGACGGAGCTAGCATACTTGGGTACCCCGGCGGGAGGACACTTGACGCCCTTCCTCTGCTACTTGTATGTAGCCATGGGGGATCTTAGGGAAGATCAGCTGGCAGGGTATGGGCCAACGGAGCGACAGGAGGTGAAGGAGGAGACCTCGGAAGACGATGACCGAGCGGCAGCCGCAACGCCCCCTCCCACTCTGATGCCACAGCTGAGGCCCGGCTCTCACCAGAAGACGCTTCTGGTGAGGAAAGACGAGTCTAGTGGGTCGGAAGACGCCACGCCACTGAGGAAGATGGGTCCCAGAAGTGTATCGAGGACACCCATCTCTCTCATTCATTCAGGATCGGAGTCCGACTCGGAAGAAGACCTGCTGAGTACCCGTGCGGGTACAGCAGCGCAATCAGGAAGTCACCCGAGTGCGGGAGAAGATCACCGCCCTCGCAGAAGAGCAGACCATATGGAAGACGCAGCGAGAAGCCGCGGAAGCGCGAGCTGCAGTTGAGAAGACGCAGCGAGAAGCAGCAGAGGCCCGTGCACAGAAGATGTTGGCACAGTCGGTGGAAGCGCTTCGGAAGAAGTTCAACTACACCGCGGGTAGGAAGTTACTTACCTTAGCTAGAGGATGGGACAGCGAGTCCAAAGCGATGTTGGTGGAATGCCGGGAGAGCATGTTCAGATACTTGGATCGACAGATAGAAGGAGTGAAGACACTTTATGGTCTTCCCTCGCTTCCGACACCTGCAACTGCATCTTCCCACGCTCCAGCACCATCGACTGGATCCGGAATGGAGAAGGAGGAGTTCGACCTCGCTGTGCACTTGGTGGTGATAGCGTTGGAAGCCGAGAAGACTCCAGAAGACGCCCCGGAAGACAAGAAGACGAGCCATCTTCCCAGGTATTCCGCGTGGAGGAAGCGACTTCCCCGGATCTCCATGAGGTCCCCATGGTCCCTAGTCTCGCACCCGTGTCTCAGAAGACGGAAGAAGCACCGGTCGACTCCGCTTCCCAGAAGACGCTTCTGTCTTCCGAAGCAGAAGCCGAACCCGAGGAAGACGCAGCAGCAGCGACAGCAGGGCCAGCAAGAGACGATGAGGAGGAAGCCACCTCAGTGACACCCGAGGTAACTGCAGGGCTCTCTAGCTTATCAGAAGTCGCGTTAGGAGCTCCGATAGGAGCAGATCAGGTAGAGATTGCCTCCGTGCAATCTGAGTAGTTAGTAACTCCATTAACAATTCCAAATATAGTAAGATCGAACATGCTATCTTAAGGGTGGCAGTTTTTCCATGTAATATTAGTTAGGACACCATGTGGCAGCATAGGTAGCGTAGGAAGGACAAGGCAGATGACCAATTCGGGCATGGGAACCGCTTGCATGTGAGGTGACAACCTCTTGTCAGCGTCTCTCTCTCCCTGGTGGTCGCCTCCCCTGGTTCTCACGGCAGCAACATAAGTAGGATAGCAGAGTAGGAGAGAGAGTTCTGCCAGTTCTGTAGAAGTCTGTAGCAACTGAACATACACACCGATTCTACCGGCAGGCAGGCGAGACACATTAGAGCAGAGACAGGATATGTAGTTCTTCGCACTACACCCGTTGTTGGAAATATACGAATAGTCTTGGAATACACCGGAGGGGTCTGCATACTCGTACCAGCAGTGGTTCGAAGATGTAGATAGAAGTAGTGGACAGTCTAGGAACAAGGAACGGCATCCTCGTGCAGTCCTGTTAGCTAGGTTGGTGTGTCGAGGAGTAGACGCAGGAAGTAGAGGGAGTGAGCTTCCCAATGCCATTGTGACTTCTTCTCGGGGAATAGATTGTGGATTTGAGTGCAGAAGCTTTGTCCATGTCTTCTGGATGGTGGGTTCATTGAATTCGCTCCCAATTGTGCATGGGGAGTGTTCTTCTTGAGTGACGGTGACTGTCAGCAGTTGTGGAAGTGTAGCTTGACTCGTTCAGTAGAGCACTTGGGATCTACGTACGAACGGTCTTCTGGGTAAAGGATCCCAGAAGACAGAGCAGTCAGAGCAGCGAAGTGAAGAAGAAAGAAGCCTTCTTCCCGCAACAGAAGACGACATCCTCGAGTAGAAGACGGTGCAACAGTACTCACGTTTGTTGTCTTCCTCCCCGAACTATTACAAGCAGGGATGGCTTGTTAGTCAGGATCCGGACTAGAAGCCTGTCGGAATCTTAATTTACTCTTTTCATCTTGTTTTCTCTTGTTTGGATTTTCTCTTCTTCCCCATCTTCCCTCATTTTCCCCATCCTCTTACCTTCTTCTAGTGAGCTTCCGAGACTTCTATTGAGCTTCCGTGAAGGTGAATGTCGTTGTAGTGCTGCAGGAAGACCATTTCCGTAGGCATAAGCCTGGGAAGGCTACAGGAGACATACACCATGTGATTTATCTAATCCGTTGGAATGTGAGTGTGAGAATAAGGTGTAACGACCGTTACTAGTCGACTTCTGCGAAGCAGGACAATCTTCTGGAGGTGTGAGAAGACGAGCTGAACCCCCAGAAGACGAGAATCGCTTTGAGAAGACGGTATCGAGAAGACCGGAAGAAGCAATCTAGAAGCAGGAAGATCGTCTTCCCGAGCTTCTCTGTGAATAGTTGTGTGATATTGTAATTGGTAGTTGTTTGTTTAGTTCCAGAGCACCATTTGGCGTGTCTGGAAGACGTGTAGTTTTGTGTGGTTTTGTGAGAAGACGGGATTTCTAGGCAAAACCCGTGTGTTTGTGTGTTTGAACAGATCTTAGAACTTAGAGCAGCGTTACTTGTGTAAATCCTCTGTGGGAACGATATCATGTATACTAAATGGGCAAAAGGAGAAATCCTGCGTCACTACATCAGCATAGGTAGCGAAGGAAGGGCAAGGTGGATGGCCAATTCGGGCAGGGGAACCGCTTGCATGTGAGGTAGCAACCTCCTGTCAGCGCCTCTCTCTCCCTGGTGGTCGTCTCCCTTGGTTCTCATGGTAGCGACATAAGTAGGATCGCAGAGTATGAGATAGAGTTCTGCCTGTTCTGCCAGTTCTAAAACGTTCAGTAGTCGATTCTATGGTGCAGGCAGACTAGACATATTAGAGAGAAGACACCTGATAGATAGTTCTTCGCACTACACCCGTTGTTGGAAACATACGAATAATCATGGAATACACAGGAGGGGTCTGCATGCTCGTACCAGCAGTGGTTCGGAGATGTAGATATGAGTAGTGGACAGTCTATGAACAAGGAACGGCATCCTCGTGCAGTCCTGTTAGCTAGACTGGTGTGTCGAGGAGTAGACGTAGGAAGTAGAGGGAGTGAGCTTCCCAATGCCATTGTGACTTCTTCTCGAGGAATAGATTGTGGATTTGAGTGCAGAAGCTTTGTTCATGTCTTCTGGATGGTGGGTTCCTTGAATTCGCTCCTAGTTGTGCATGGGAAGTGTTCTTCTTGAGTGGCGGTGACTGTCAGCAGTTGTGGAAGTGTAGCTTGGCTCGTTCAGTAGAGCACTTGGGATCTACGTACGAACGGTCTTATGGGTAAGGGATCCCAGAAGACAGAGTAGTCAGAGCGGCGAAGTGAAGAAGAAAGAAGTCTTCTTCCCGCAACAGAAGACGACATCCTCGAGTAGAAGACGGTGCAACAGTACTCATGTTTGTTGTCTTCCTCCCCAAACTATTATAAGCAGGGATGGCTTGTTAGTCAGGATCCGGACTAGAAGCTTGTCGGAATCTTAATTTACTCTTTTCATCTTGTTTTCTCTTGTTTGGATTTTCTTATCTTCCCCATCTTCTTACCTTCTTCTAGTGAGCTTCCGAGACTTCTATTGAGCTTCTGTGAAGGTGAATGTCGTTGTAGTGCTGCAGGAAGACCATTTCCGTAGGCAGAAGCCTGGGAAGGCTACAGGGGGGCATACACCCTGTGATTAATCTAACCCGTTGGAATGTGAGTGTGAGAATAAGGTGTAACGACCGTTACTAGTCGACTTCTGCGAAGTAGGAAAGCCTTCTGGAGGTGTGAGAAGACGAGCTGAACCTCCAAAAGACGAGAATTGCTTCGGGAAGACGGTATCGAGAAGACCGGAAGAAGCAACCTGGAAGCAGGAAGATCGTCTTCCCGAGCTTTTTTGTGAATAATTGTGTGATATTTTAGTGGGTAGTTGTTTGTTTAGTTCCAGAGCACCATGTGGCGTGTCTGGAAGACGTGTGGTTGTGTGTGGTTTTTGTGAGAAGACGGGATTTTTAGACAAAACCCGTGTGTTTGTGTGTTTGGACAGATCCTAGAACTTAGAGCAGCGATTATTTACGTAAATCCTCTGTGGGAACGATATCTTGTATACTAAATGGGTAAAAAGAGTAATCCTGCATCACTACAATGGATATGATCTATACTTGACCCCAATGGCGTCAAGAACCTCTAAATCCGATCCCAACTAGCCGAGATATCTCCAACTTTCGGTCGGATGTGATCAAACCTCCAAAACCTCCTCCGTGCAGACTAAAATCACTCACACAGGCCAAACATGTCACCTGATCTGAGAACCGCCTCCCGTAGGTAGATCCGAATACCTTAAATCCAACAAGACCTCAAACAAGCAGTTTGGAATCCTCTTCACGAAATATGATCAACAATTAGATTATAGGAAGCAAAAATTTGACATATATCGATCACCTGTGGCTCAATCTCTCTCACCACCCCAACACAACAATCCAATCCACGGATGGTCTTCTCTTATGCATAGATGAAGACTCCTTGATCTCATAAGCATCAAGAACGAAGAGCTTGGTCCATCGATCACAAAGAACAACCCAACCTCAAGCCAGAGGTAAACAAAAATCAATGAAAATCTTCTCAATGCAAGTCAATCTCCTTCACATTTCCCAAATCACCGATGAAACTTCGTAACATCTTCAGTTTCTTAAAGACCTCGATATTTTGATCTTGATGGATCCAAGGACAATAAGTTTGGACTCCAGAAAGACCCAAACGGTCCAACTCTTCTTCACAAACAATTAAGTACTCTAATCTTCATTCCATATGACTCAATTTCTCCCAAAACGTACAACACAACCATCTCTTCACGAACTGTTTTATCCTACATGTCACATGTACAAATTTGAACCCAATGACACCTTACGTGCATCTACTAGACCTCAATCTCTCAAAACGTCCACCGACAAATCACAAATACAAGCTAAACCCTTAAGCATCCAGATAACTTGACTAAACTTGAGAAGCAAATTAAATTGAAGTGAATTGTCTGGAGACACGAGAGATGTAGTGTCTCAAGATTTCTCCTTTAGCTCATTATAGCATAAAAGATTTCGTTCCCCAAGAAGATTTACACTAGTAGCGCTGATCTAAGTTCTAAGATCTGTCACAAACACGCGGGATTTATCTAGATACCGTCTTCTCACAAAACCATACGGCTTCTAGACCCTTCAAAAGGTGCTCTGGACCTTAACATACAACTACTACTATTTAGAATAATACAATATTTTTTTGCAACCAAAATACCACACAAATACCCACTGAGAAGTTCAAGAAGACGATTTCTGCTTCCAGGTCACGGCTTCCAATCTTCCCATGACAGTCTTCCCGAAGTAATTCTCAGCTTCTGGGGGTTCAACTCGGCTTCTAACACCTCCAGAAGACTATCCCTGCTTCGTAGATGCTAAATTACTACTCCTTATCACACCTTGCTCTTATAATTTCCAACGGGGTTAGATTAATCACATGGTGTATGTCTCATGTAGCCTTCTCAAGCTTCTGCCTGCGAAAACGATCTTTCGATAGCACTACAACGACATTCTCATTCACTAACACTCAATACAAGTTTCAGAAATCCAATAGAAGAAGGTAGGAAGATGGGAAGAAGAGAGAAGATGGGGAAGAAGAGAAAATCCAAACAAGAGAAAAAAGAGAAATTAAGATTCCGACAAGCTTCTAGTCCGGATCCTGACTAACAAGCCATCTCTGCTTGTAGTAAATTGGGAAAGAAGACCAAAGATCTACTTACAGTTACACTGTCTTTCAGTCGAAGATGACGTCTTCTGCTGTGAAAAGAAGACTTACTTCTGCTTCTATCTTTGCTTCGACTACTCTAACCCATGGGACCAATATCTCATTAGTCAATCCGTACGTGGATCCAAAGTGCTCCACTAGATGAGACAAGCTTGGACTCTACACAACTCTAACAATCACCGCCACTCAACAAGAAGACTTCTCATGCACAATTGGGTATGAATTCGATGAAACCCTCTCCCCTGAAGACGTAAACAAAGCTTCTGCAATCAAATCTGATATCCAATCCTTGAGAAGAAGTTACATTAGCTTTTGGAAGCTCACTCCATCCACTTTCTGTCACTATCCCTCGACACATCAGTTTAGAAGCAGGACTGCACGATGATGCCGTTCCCTGTTTATGTTGTCTCCTACTATTGTCTACATCCTTCGGTCCCCTGCTGGAAGCAGAGGTGCAGACCTACTATAAAATTCTATGTTGTGAGTGTTTACTCACCTGTGTGTAGAAATGTGTGTGTATGAAATCCTACCTTGGCATCTACTTTATACATCTTGAATCGCAAGAGAGAGATCCCTTCCAATCGCAACTCACAGCTAGAGAAAATGGGGCTCTGTCAGAAGGCCACCACCTCCCAAGCTTCGGTTTCCTTCTCAGTTTGAAAACTACTTTCCTACTCTTATCGTTGCTTATCCTGTCACATGGACAGTCACCTGAAATAAAGTGGGAGTTGTCTCTCTTAAAATAGCAGATTCCGATTCCTACCAAAAATAACTAAGGTGATTAACTGCTAACTACTTCTACTACCTACTCTTGGTCGTCATGTGTAGTCCTCATGTGTAGATCCTCACTTGCCTGATCTCCTAATTCGGCTTCTAGCACCGTGGGTGGCCCTGCTGGTACCTCGGATGCAGCTAAGGTGACATCCTCCTCAGTAATCATCATGTATGCTTCTATCACGACTTCAAAAGCCAGAAGAGGTCCCTGGGAAGCTAAATCCACCTGCGCTTCTTGGCTCTTCTGTGACACATGCTCGTCACTGAGAGTTGGGATGATCTCACAGTGATCAGAGACAATCACCTCCTCCACTCTAAACACCTAGGAAGATACCTCTGCTTCCTATCTTCCAGAAGACGTCTTGTCTTTCAAGGCTTATGCGCTCTTCTTCTCGGCTTCCAACGCAATCATCACCAAGTAGACAGCGAGGTCGAATTCCTCCTTGTCGAGATCCTTCCCAATCGCTGGTCTTGATGCATGAAAAGACGTAGTTGCAGGCTGAGGAATCGAAGGAAGACCGTAAAGAGTCTTCAAGTCCTCGATCTGTCAAGTCCTCGATTTGTCGATCCAGGTAGCGGAACATGCTCTCCTTGCAGTCCACTAACATCTCCCTAGAAGCGTCATCCCATTCACGAGCCAGGTAAGAAGCTTCATTCCTACAGTGAAGTTGAACTTTTTCCGAAGCGCTTCTTCTATTTGTACCATGATTCAAAAGAAGGCTGCGGACTCCTGCAGTGACAGTGACCTCCAGGAAGACTCTTGAGATAACTTCCGACTAACTGACGTACTCAGAAGACTTCTCGCAGCTAGGCTTCCCATCACTGATCTCATTTGTCTTCCGGTTCCGACACACAATCTAACCTCACAACAGACATGGAACATTCTTACTATGTTCTTCCGACTCCTCACCTCTCATACACTATCAGAAGAAGCTTGTTGCATGACGGGAGGACATGACCTTTGATCATTCTCTCCAGATTCTGCCAGCAAGGCTTCTCACAACTCTCTTCTACGTTCGGAGAAGAAGGAACAGACTGCTATGGGTTAGACAGAAGAGATCTGTAAAGGACCCTCACGTCTTCTCGCGCATTATGCCAGCCTTTCTAGTCTTCTAGTCTCTCTAGGAAGATGTGGATTTTGAGGAGCCAAGAAGATTGAGAGGCGCAGGCCTGGTTCTCAATTTATGGCTTCTCGCAACAACAATCAACTCGCAAGCTCACTCTGGATTCGTATCAAGCTTCTCTCGGCACAAATTCCAATCTAATCCAATCAATCCAATCCAATCCAATCCAATCCAATCTACTCGATACGAATTTACAAACAGTCATCTTCCGAAGATGTTCAGACATTCAGAAGCGTCTTGTGTCCATGAGTTCTGGAACAGAGACGCAGTAGGGTAGGAAAATTGATAGTCAGTTTTATCAAATTTGGGGGTGAGAAGCAGGAAAGCTCAATTCCAACTTGGGAAGAAGTGGGAAGATGGTTGACAAAAATTGGACAGCGCTTCCGCGCCTAATTTTCTCAGAGGAAAGTTTAAGGTAGGGAAATCGATCGCTGAGCTTCTTACAAATGAGCGGGGAAGCGAGGGACATCAAATCAGAGATGAGAAGCGGTAGAGAAGGAGAAAGAACATGAGAAGAATCTCAGTACTGCTTCTGACTGCTTTTGGTTGCTCTTTCAGTCTTCTGCGTGCTTCTAATCTTATATTCCACCTTCAATGTGACACCACGTTCCTGCTTCTGTCGTCAATTTCGAGCTACGCCCCTCTACTTCTGAGATTGAGCTCGCTACTGCACTCCACAGCTTCTCTCTCGATTTCTTACCTCGACCTTCGATTCCTGATCTCGAAAATCCTCAAGGATTTCTTACTCTCTCAATTCGAGTACGCTTCCTGACTGGAAGACACCATTGCTCTCTCTCGCTCCAGTTCGATCCTTCGTGCTCCCAATCTCGATCCTCAATGTCTGATCTGAAATAAGTGGAAGCAAGAAGTAGTGAATGTGCTCTGTGCTAATGCGCCTTGACCCATATTTTCCTGTGCGATTTAAGTAATGAGACTTCGATTACTTCGACTTACCTACTATCGCGGTGGCTACCTGCTTGGTATACCTACCTCTCACCTAAGTGACGCGCAGTTGGTACCCCCGAATTCACAATCATGGTCTTCCCGGAAGATGTCCGTCTTCCGACTTCCAGCTTCTGTCTTTAGTCTTTCGGCTTCCATCTTCCGGAAGACATGATTCAGAAGACGTCTTCTCAAAAGATGTCCGTCTTCTGACTTTAGAAGAAGTCGACTTCTCTTTACAAAAGTCCTTTAAGATCATCTTCTTGTTAAGCAAGGTGTAATCTCAAGTAATAAGGTTACTTCAATTAAATCAACATGTCATTAACTTTTAAAATTTCAAAAAATCTCTAATCCTGCAAATTGTGGGCATCACAGTATACTACAATCAAGTGATGACTTTCTCATTTCTTTTTGTCGTATCTTTCATCGTAGATCGACTCAAGGTCATTATCTTGACTTTGTATAAAATCTCGTGTATTTTTGTATCGTTATTATCTCTATCTCTCGACGAGGGTGATTATCTTGTGTTAAGTTTGGAATCCAAAGTATTTTGGTTCAAGTCCTTGAGTGTGTGAGAGTGTTTTAGGATTACAACTCAATCCATAGTGTAAAGTAAGAGATAAGGATATTTCCATTTCAAGCAATTAGTTTTGGAGCTTGAAGTTAAAATTTCAGAAGGTAGTAGTGAAGAGTTAGAAGGAATTTCTTGTGAAGTTTGAGTCCAGTTGGAAGTTTGAGTTGGGAGCAATAGATTGTCGAAATTCATATTACAACATGAGGGTTTGAAGGAGAAGGGAGATCTCACCCACTTACCGAGTTAGTTCAAGATTTTGTCATATCTCTCTACAACTACATATCCCGTGTATTCCTAGACCAGAATGCGCTCTACGATAACGATCAGAAAGTTTTGATCCCAAGAGAGGTCCGAGAGGGCTGAAGGAAATCAAGAGTCATCTGAAGGAGGTCGAATCATCTATCGTATCAGTAACCAAAAGGGAGAGATGAATAGCAGTCAAATAAAAAAAGGAGTGTGTGCGAGACACATCATGGTTGAAAGACAGGCGAAGAGTAATTAGGACGAAAGTACTCTATCCGAAGGTTGCGGAAGAGATATCATCATAAGATACTGAGTTATTGATGTTCATTAATTTCTCAAGAATATTTGCATATCAAGTAAAAAATAAGTCGAAGATAAGATATGATTGTTGTTTGTATGAACTCTGGTACCATTTTAGTTGGAGAAGTAGTGTTGTGATGATCACTATCATAGCATTTAAAGATTAAATGCTATTAACAATCTGATAAACTATGGATCTCTTCTTTCCGTACACCAATGTTTAGATCCGGACACCTCATAAACCAATATTTAGACTTGGTTTAGATTCAAATAATTGATAAACCACTATTTATTCATGGTATTAAGATCATGAATTTCATATGCTATTTTTTTATTCGATATGTCATTATTCAGGTTGGATTTTGGTTGGAGAATTTGATAAACCAGTGGTTAATTTAGGCTCGGTTCAGGTCTGTTAATTGATATGTCAGTGTTAACACTCTGTTTTGGTTTGACAGATTGACTTACCACATTTAAAAGATTTGAGAGAGAGATAAATAAAAAAAGGGGGAAAAAAAAAGAAAACAAGAAGAAAACGTTTAGCGTCAACTCCCGCTAAGGTAGTCATTCACCATTCAAGTTTATGTTGCATGAATACTCGCCTCCTCCATCTTCTGCAAGGGTTTAATTTATTATCTAACCCTTCGTCGGAAATGATTAGTTAATAAATTAAGCTCGTTATAGTTTTTGTCTTGTAACTTTCTGTAGTTATACTGTCAGCAATGCATCTGCCTTCATTCCCTTTCAGTTATGGGTTATTTGAGGATTTTGTCGCATCTCTTGGGTCCTCTAACATTTAACATGTATATATATTTTATTTTTTTGTATTAGTTAATATAGAATTCCTAGTTAATATTTATTTATTCCGATAACAACAAATGGGCAAGAGTTCCGCTGAAGTTCATGTTGCATGCATATTCACCATTCAAAAGATCTGCGTAATTCATGTTGTATAAACCTTCGAACGTTCTGATTTATATGACAATCCATAGTCTCGCGGTAAAGTCTTGAGAGAATGGTGTATGAACACAAACTGTTATCTTTCAGAGGTTCATTTTACATGAACCATGTAAAATTTTTGAACCTAGGTTGGAGCCGTCGGTAACCTCAATCACCTAGCATTTTTTATCATGAATAACAATCCTCGCTTAACATTTCTTCTTAATATATCTTTGTATTAAGAAGACATGTGGTATATCAGTTTTTCAAGCCTAAATTGAACCTAAACCGTTGTTTATCAATTTGTCAAATATAAACCGAACCTAAACAGTAACATATCAGTTTCACGAACCTACACAGTGGTCTTATCAGTTTTGTGAAACTAAACCAAGCCTAAACACTTGCATATCATTTTCTGGATATAACTTGAATGTCAACTATGGTTTATCAATTTCCAAAACCTAAACAGTGGTGCGTGGGAGAAGATCGATAGTTTATCATATATAAACCACCGAAGAATCCAGAGGGAAAAAGACAGAAATACGTGAAATCTCACAGTGTGAATGGAATAGACCCTCTAGCTTCTCCACGTTTTGACGGATAAATGTATCGTTTTCGCGTGAGAATGAATTGAAATCGATTATTGTTTTTTGTGTCTGCGTGATTCCTCTTTGTCCGTTTATGCTGCCTCCAGCTGATTATGCGACCTGCAAAGCTATCACCTAAACCCGGAGGGTTCTATGAGACACGCCAGAACCTAAGATTGCGGCCGGAGATCGCATAAAATTTCGATTCATATTGAACCCTAGACATCCCTGTCCTAAACGAACTCATCTGTCGATATACTACTGCGTCATGTTGACATATATTTCTTTCACATTTCATTATATCTGCCCGGTGTGCGTCTGTTTGGACAACTGCATTCACGCTTTAGCGTAAGAACACATAGCTTTAATGTGTCATTTCGTGGAGGGTTCCACGAAACCTATAGTGGAGCTACTATCAGGTTCAAAGGTCCTGTATGCGAGAGGTACTGTACTAGTTCGTACAGTTCCAAGTTTCAACTACAGTACTGTACTCTTCAACGAGTCTGAGACTAAAGGGGACAAGGAAGTTCGGTGATTCGATGGAGAATAGCTCGGGGTTTGTCGGAATCCCCGCTGGTACTCAGGTCAATACCGTTCTGACTACAGCTCGTGGGAAGTTGGGAACGACTGGCCGACTGACTAACCGATGACAGACTGGACCGGCTCCTCTCTTCCTCAAGTCTCTCCCGCAGTCTTGTCTTCCACCGTTTATGCTATCGTTTCCTAGCAACTTTCTACGGTCTGTGAAAGGCTCCAATAGTTGACCGAATTTAAATCTAAGATCGCTGCTAAATCCTCTCTTGTGCGAGGTTCATGTTACCTTCTTCTTCATGTTACCAGATATTATGACTGGCAAAGTGCAGCTGATCAGTCGTTTGGGATGCGGAACAAAATTGCGCGCGCACCATAAACGCCTCTGAAGTCGACGGAGCCGAGCCGGACATGCGAAATATGAATGTCACCGCAATTGTGGTGAAACACGATAAATTTCAGGTAAATGAGGAAGTAGATCGACAAAAAGTGTAATGATAACATCGTATGAAATTTACACTGCGTTGTAGATTTCTTCCCCGGAAAATGTCCGACAAGTTTGGTTCAATTTCGAAAATTCTCAAAAAGTGACAGGAAGTAACCACATAAATCGGATCTTCCCGAGCACTCCGTGACGGCGCGCAAACTTCGTCGCAAAGACGAAACGACACTGAAGGAAGACAAGTTAAACAACATACAAAACGAAGCTACTCATGATGCTGCAGCTGGTGGGCGGGAAGTGATGGGAGTGTGACTGGGACCACTGCACCTCACTGCTCACCTCAGCAGCAGCCAGGTTGCCAGAGTGGTACTCTTACCTTCCCGCCTTCCCCCTGAATTCCACGTGGCCACCGTGCTGTACTTTCCTGGAGTGCTTTTGCCTTTTGCTGACGGGCCCGTCGACCGAACTGATCCACTCAACTTTGAACTATCTGTACTGTACCTCTCGCATACAGGACCTGAATCTGATTTTCCAAACGTGCTGTAAAGTACCGCTCTTGGCCCTAAACTGGCTCTATTCGGTCGTTTTCCAGCTTGAGGTGCTGGGAGAACTTTCTGCCAAGTCCAATTCGGAAATGCTGCTGCTCCTGCTGCTGGGCCGTAAAATCTCGTATCTGCTGGCTGCGAAAGCTCGTGGCGACTAGTACTCGGTAGAGGAGGTCCAGTCTTCCTGGTAGTGACAGGACCGCTATGACTACAACTCCACTCATGGGAGCACATGATCTTGCTTCGTAAGCAGTCGCTCGGTAAACCAAACTGACCTGGGAGACCTTGTGGGGAGGGCTCCTCAGCCAGGTAGGTTCCACGCTTACGTTGGATCCAAATATTTCTTATTGACACTTGATTCATTCTCAAGTTCATTTGGTCAGAAAGCTCGAAGTGTTGTGTGCGTGTAGACTCAGCCAAGATATAGTCACTCGAGGTGAAGCGAAACGCCGGACTGTTAATAGCGTTCGCTTGTAGGTCAACTGGTGGTCACTGGCAGATCATTGATCCATCCAGACATCGTCACTTTTGAGCCGCACAAATGCGGATCCACTTGACGATGTATGAGACGTTGATCGTTCCGCAGAGGCCTGCTTCTCTGTGGACAGGCAGACAGACGGCGATGGAGAGCTTTTCGGCTTACGTGATGTTAGGACTCGTCCATAACAACACTCGATTCGCGATTCGGCGGGTAATCGAGGCCTAAGGCGAGAACGAGTAGTAGTAGATTTGGGAGTAGTAGCAATTTCGGCAGTTAGTATGGCGATACGGACAGGAGAACGGAGGAAAGAATCGAACCAAGAGCCACCCGAGCCAGAGCGCTTGAGCTGCTTCTGTCTGCCTATGGACTTCGGATCAAGCCTTCGAAGGAGTTTGAAGAGAAGCGAAAGCGAGAGCGATCCGACAACAAGTTCACATTCGAAGTCGTCAAAGTCCAGCGGCTCGTGGCGATCGACAAGATCAGGTTTCAAATCGAAGGGCAGCGAAAGTGATTCACCTGATTCCAACTCAAGATCGAAAAGATTCTCTTTACACTTTAGCAGCAGCTCACACTTGAGGTCCAAAGGAAGCGACAGTGACTCGATCAGTTCCATCTCCATTTTACCGTCATGCTTAAGAGGTAGAATGCCTAAGCTTCGTCTTTCTGACCACCGGCTGAAGAGAACCAGCAGGTGGAATTAGTACCACTGCAGTGCTTTCCACATATAAAACCAAGAATCGTGACTGACTTTAGCTTCTGAATGATAGGTTTGAACTGACTGGCTTCTGATTGTGTATGAACATGGGCGCACATAAATAATGGCTTGATCCACGTTCTTTGACAGTCCCGGAAACTGAAGAAAGCGACTCTGCAAACGACAGTGTCCAAGTCACAAAGCTCCGATGGTTCAGATACAAAGAGCTAGAAATTGCTACAAACTGCTTCAGCGAGACAAACGTAGTACCCCATTTACCTTATAAGGTAATCCCTTCCCTTCTCCTTTAGAACCGTGTCAACTGCTCGAAATGTTTCAGTGGAACAGGAAGTACTAAATTCGAGCAGGGACTTAATGAACAGCAGACTTAATCGGTGGCATGTCTTCCAGATGTACAGAGGAACATTACCGTCAGGCGAGGTAGTGGGTGTGAGAAGGCTGTCCGGGGTTGCAGACTCAAGATTTCAAACGGAAGTAGAAGTGCAGTCTCGGGTGGAGCATGAGAATCTCATGTGTCTCACTGGCTTCTCTGACGATCAGGGGGAGCAGTTATTAGTTTCCGAACCGGTCCGGAACGGAACTCTGGATGATCATCTTCATGGTTGGTTCAATTTGCGTGATTAGTGCTGAATGAGATAGTGCTGACAGATATTGGAGTTGGGACTTAGGCCCAGTTAATGACTTGCGTTCGCGAGAATTTTGAGTAGTTCTGAATAACAAAGACTTAACAAGTTCAAGGGATTCGACCGCCACTTCCGACAAGATGCAGTCGATTTTTTCTTGTACCGTTCCATCCAAGATATTATCTCCGGTGTTCACGTTGCTTCATCTTGCTATGGACTTTTTCAGGTTCGTCGGGTTGTTCCCTGCCGTGGCACACAAGGTTGAGCATATCCCTCAGCGTTGCTAGAGCGGTTGCTTACCTCCACTGGGAGCAGAAACCACCGCTCATTCATCAGGACTTGAGACCGAGAAACGTATTCTTAGGAGATGGGTTCGTTGCGAAGGTTGCCAACTACACTTCTCCATTCCAGTGCTCAGAGTTGGTCGCCTTAGCGCGATCTTCGGTAAGCATACCTGCACTCACATCATGCACAAAATCATACTTCTCAAGTTTCAACAGCTATGGCTACCAAACCTTCGGATCGTTATTGAGAAAGAGAAAGTACCGAGTTTTCGAGCAGTTTTAAGGAGCAAATAAGTCTGATGAAAGATGTTGCATATTCTACAGGAGTACCATGATCCAGAGTCCTTGTCACAGGTGCAGACTGAGGCTTGCAATGTCTATAGTTTCGGCGTGATCCTTCTCCAGCTCCTGACGGGAAAACCTGCTTACGACCACACCAGAAAGCAGAGTCTTGTTCACAGGACAAGGAACTACCAACACAAAGCGCAGGACGAGGACTTTCAGGCTGTACGCCCTCTGCTTGATCTTTTTATTGCAGACCAACCCATCGCCGAGCTTGAAGCAGTCTGGAATTTGGCACTTCAGTGTGTTGGGAAAGACCGTGATGGGCGACCGACTATGGAAGAAGTCGTCGAGGTACTGGAAAGCCTCAACGAGCGTTGGTTACTCGATTCGTCTTGACCACTGCTTCCGGAACCTGGATATGTACTTTTGCGTTCGGACATGGTATGGAATCTGTTCTGAGTTTTATCCAGGTCAAGAGACACCCTGCGGAGGAGGGTGTTTAAGATTTTCTGGAAACCTGAGCTCAACTTGTGCACGCATATCTTTGCACTCGTCCAGAAGATCATCCAGGTGCAGGAAACGGGAAAGGGTGTGGAACATGCTCACCTGGAGCTCCCTGAAACGCATTCTAATCAGGTTTAGATTGAGAATACATGAATTCCGAGGAAACCAGCAGTCTTTCGAAGGTGTATCCCATTCAGGCGACTGTTCGCAGTCGTTATGAAGATGGCTATGGAGAAAACTGTTCTACGAAATCTGGTTACCAGTTTTAGGAGCAACTGTACTAAAGCTGCACTTGCTGTTGGTTGAGTTCTGTCATATCTCGGAGTTGCAGTTTCAGTGTTCCCTTCTACACATGCATCAATTCTACCCGGGGTCTCATATGAGAACAGGGTCGACGATGAAAAGAGGAGTCATGTCAAATTCTGAGTTATGGGCGACTCATCTTGTGAGAGGAGTTCACACACCTCAAATGTCTTCCTGTCGACAGCGGTGCAGCGGCAGGTGACTTATGCTTGTGTCATCCTGACGCTCGTACATACACGTATATTGTGAATGTAACGGGAAATAACGCTGTCTACATTGTGGTGAGACTGAAATTCGTTTAGAACGTACTCCCCATAGTACCCCAGGGCAATCAGCTTGGTTTTACAGCGTAGTGGATGTCGATTCATGTAAAAACCGAAGAAATTATTAGACATCAGCATTCACTCGTCGTGCTCTGTAACCAGGGAATTTTGTGTACAGTAATGAAGCTGTGGAGGAATCATCCATTTCCTCCTATCTGTGTTGTCTCTGCTTTGAAGCTGTGGAGGAATCATCCATTTTCTCCTATCAGTGTTGTCTCTGCTTCATGAGCTGCAACGCTCTTCATGAACTGACTCCTGGAAGCTCGTCAGTTCAGGATGCTCGAATGTCGACCAAACTACAAGAGAAGGATTTGCATGAGCACTCTGGTGCGTCCTTCAAGTAAAAAGGAAGATTAGCCGAGGAAGGAACCATAGAAGGTTCTAAGTCTCTTCCATCCACAGATGATGGGTTTAGGGGTACTTACCCATCACATGCGGCATCGAAAACATCGAGGGACAGTGAAAGGACATTTCAAGATGCTCACAATGACTGTCTGCTCATTGTTCACTGTCTTTGGGTGGCTGTTTGACTGTTGCTACGTACTAGTGCTGCCCTGGTTCCAGTTGCGGGTTGGTCATTTGCAGCGTGATCAGACATGAGTGGTTGCTCGGTTTCCACTGCAGCTTCATCTCGATTCATTCTCGACTTGCAGTACACGAAGGTTGCTAACTGTCTGCGAGATGAGGTTTGAAGCATGGTATCCACAGAGTATTTTCCTGCATGAAGCACAGTAGAGGATATTCTGGATACCACCTCTCAGGTTTTGACTTGTCCGCTTTGTCAGTCGCCAGCTCGGCTCGTCAAAACATCGATACAATGACCAACTTGATTAGCAGCAACACACTCTATCCAGCAGAAGAAGAAAAACATGGAGTTTAAAGTTGCTCGGGAATCATTTCAGCTTCAAAACTCTTTTCTGTACCTGGGCTGAGATCCAAAAAACAACATGGCCTTCCAAGTCCGTCTGTCATTGCTTTCGTACATCCTTGACATTTCCTAGACTTATCGATTGGAAGACCCAAACTTTGGTTTACCATCATCGATAGCATATGTTCAAGACTGGAGATATTACCGTCCCTGCCTACATTCAAACGCTGCTGATGTTAGTGAGAGATATACACCTTTGTCTTGAGCACAGAAAGTCAGAGCTCATAGTGTCTTCTTTTCAAACCCGATCTATGCGCTGCGTAAGCACAACCACCAATACCAACAGGAGAGCCACCATAACCAAGATGGTGGTAGCCAACACTCGGAAAGGCATCGGCATAATAGTCAGGATTGTTGCACTTGAGTTGCTGAGCTAACCCACTGGCAGCAAGTCTGTCGAGGTCGGACTCCGTCAGCTGATTTCGGGACCATATGGCAGAGCCATCTTCGTAGGCATTGTGAGTAATCCTTCGCAAACTGGAAGGATCATCCACACTGGCTACGAAGACCTCTCCTTGAGGCATAAACTGGAGCGGCACAGATATCGGCTCTGCACTGAAGCCGGCATAATTCGAGCTGAAAGCTATGAGCTTCTCGTTGCTCAGAAAACAAGGATGGGACTTCACTCCCGAACCAGTGTCTAAGATTGTGCGCAGGCCCGTCCCATCAGGACGAATCACGAATATGTCGAAGTTCCCTCTATCTGGATCCAGTCGATCGGAAATGAAGATGATCCATTCACCATTAGCTGACCATTGAGGATGATTATCAGTCCAGTTACCGTTAGTCAGACGTGTGAGCATTTTCTCCTCTCCTTCAACCGCATTCATTATGTACAGGTTTTTGTACCCTGATCGACCCGATCTGAACACCAGCTTCATCCCGTCTGGAGATGGATATGGCATAGCATTGTTACCTGTACCGCTCCTGGTCAGCTGCTTCGTTATCAGCTTCTGGCTGAAGTCAAAAACATTGTCTAGGGACAGAATGTTGATTTCTTCATCCACAGGCTCGAAGCACTTGCCTGCAGTGATGTACAGAACTCCGGCTCTCCTTGGATTCCAGACTATACCAAATGCTCTGCCAGTGTAAATATGGCGTTGAGAGATATTTCCAGCCAGACTGATCACGTAGATTCCCTTGGACTTTGTTGGCACTACGAGACCACTGTCACCTGAATCTCGGTTGAAGGCTAAGTGAGTCCCATCTGGAGAAAACGTAGGGAATGTACCGTCTACTCTCAGGAGGGCAAGGTTGGGCATGGAAGATGGGAGGACTTCGATGGTGGGAACGATCTGCCGTCCCTGGAGGTTTCCTCTGCAGCGGTGGTAGCCGATTTTGCCTGAAGACGAGGAGAGGAACGGGTTGAAGTGGCTGACGTTGGGTGATAAAAGCTCAGTGACTCTGATGAACTCAAGGGATTTCAAGTCGAAGATTTCTACATGCCGAACGTGCTTCAGAAACTGTGGCCTTCTGGTGGCAACCGCGAGCCAATTGCCAGTTCGAGATGCTGCTGGAGTTAGAACGTGGACTCCAGGGGGAGTAATTCTCTCTGGCCCCGGCAACTCACCTTCTCCAGAGACTAAAAAGTTGGCTGGCAAATCGACCCGGTAGATGCTCCACCATCCATCATCAGCTTGGCGGTGGAAGAAAATGGTTCGCTCATCGAGCCATGTCGGCCAGCCCCCAGACTTCGCAACGAGTCGTCTCCCACTCCCATCACTGGCTCTGTAAACGTAAAGCTCAGTCTCGAGCACGGTCTCAACTCGGGCCCTCTTTGAAGTGGAGCCTGCCACGATCCATTCTCCTGAAGGCGAGATTGAAGGACTGTACTCTGCCACTCCGACTGGACTCAACCTCACCGTCTTCCTGCTCGTGAGGCTGGTGGAGAAAACAGACGCCCATCCAATTCCAGGAACACCACTTTCTTCTGCTGTTGAGACGAACACAAGTCTGTTGGCACTGATGGATGGTCTGTCGTTCATGAAGGGATGCTTGGAGTCGGGCACCGAAATCTGAACAGCACCCGCATCATGGAAGACCTCCTCTCCTGCTGAACTCTCAGAGACCCTAAAGGGAGGAAGATCGATAGAATGGGTGAGATTGGTGTACATTCGAGGAAAGCCTGATCTCTCCGACACGTATATCAAAAGTTCGCTGTCTCTCTCACCTGCGACAGGAAATTGATCTTGTTGAAAGTACTGAAGTCCAACCAGAAGAGGGGTGGAACCAAGCTTCAACAGACTCCTTCAGAATCACAACGTAAGTGTTGAAGAGGTTTAATCCACGACAGCGTGAACCACCTTCGGCGTGCTACTTCAACATAGTTCTATAGATACAGAGAAGCTGTCTTCTACTTCAACGTCGTTCTCTAGATGAGGGAGTCTGATGAATTATCAGAGAACAGAGACACCGCGTAAGTCATCATACTGGCATTACGTAGAAAAGGCATGTACTTGATTACAAGATATAAGTTGCAAAGCCAATGTTCGACCACCAATGTTTTGGGGACATAACCTTGGGATACGTGTATGTTCCGGAATGGTTTTCTAGACAGAAAGCCTGGTAAGTTTACCGAATTCCACAAAAGTATAGCCGAGAGCCTAAATGCTTAGAGCCAGAGTTTCCAGTCTAGTAGAACAGCTATCAGTGTTGAAATTGAAGAGAGAGCGATCTGTCACCATCGTCACCCTCGTATGGTTTTCGAATTCTTAAAGTCCATTTCTGTCAAGGATCACAAAGTCTTGAGCTGGATTTCTAGCTGAGGTCAGCGAAGTCCTGCACTCACCTCTGTATTGGTCCTCGTGCAGGCGACTGTCGGGCGAAAGGAAAGCATCGAGTGCTAACCGTTCGTCTCCTTCGACGAAATGACCGTTGTAATTGATGGAAACGCCATCAGTGAGCCTGGTCTCTTTCAGATTCTCCGCGCGAAGGTTTTGAGGAGACGACCAGGAATCTGGAAGGGATACTGCGAACACATCGTACGCATAGTGAGCTCTTCCCACCGAGCTGAAAGCTATGGTGCCACTAACATTGAGGAGGTTGTCCCCTGCTTCTCCTGTTCCCAGCAACGTCGCCAGCAGAATCCATAGGAACAATTCTCGCAGTTTCGTATTCATCTCGATCGATCTGCCGTGCAGACTTGAAGCTCTGCTTGCAGGCTCTGATGAGATGATCCGACGCTCCCAAGGTGTCACATAATTTCAAGGAACACCAGAGTTCTGACCTTCGATTACTTCATTACATCTTCATGAGCCCTTGGAAAGCATGTCTTGTCCGATTCCGAAAACCTCCACACCGACTTCCCCTGGGAGTCACACAGTTCTCCAACCCTACGAGATATTTACTCTTTCTGTGTTTCGTTCTCATCACCTCTGTACACCGTCTTTACCATCTACTTGGCAACAAAGAGGAGTCGCGGTTGAACGAAATGCACTGCAGAGCCAAAGCTTACGGAGGAGCGAGGGTAATGAACTTGGTTCACGACCACACACGTGACCTCATTAATCATCGTAGGGAGCATTATCGTACTCCACTCATGGCAACCGTAATCACCACTCGTCACAGAGTTCCCCGAATTAGCGTCTCACGTTTTTCGCATCAGGACATTAGCGAAATCAGGAGGCATCGAGACTTCTAGTCGACGATGGAGCGATCGATGTGGGGCCCATAACCACTTTCCAGTTCCCGTTCATGTCTTTTTAGAATGTGCGAACGAGCCAATGTAGTACAGGCTGCAACCGGAAACTGATTACGGTGCCAAAAGATTCGAAAGTAGCACCTCATCTTGAACCAAAGTAACGGTACACAGAATAACCCGAAAGCGAGCCGTGAAAGAGTATGGCACGAACACAGGCTAGCCCACACACGGGAGCGAGGCCCCAAGTCAGATTGAAACGGCTGTTATCCACAATATCCCACCAGTCACTGTCCACAAGCGAGGCTCCAAGCCAGAGTATCACGATCGACTATCTCACACTTCACCACCAATCACTGTCCACAAGCGAGCAAAATCGTCAGATTGAAACGAACACGGGCTATCTTCAGACAAAGCCATCACGCACTGACGGACCACGAAGTTACAAGCCAGATTGAAACGAGACCGGGCTAACCCACACGAAGCTAGCACTCACCACTCACGAAGAATTACAAGCCAGATTGAAACGAGGTCGGGCTAGCCGGGATGAAGCAACCACTGCCCACTCACGAAGTTACAAGCCAGATTGAAACGAGCACGGACTAGCCCAGACGAAGCCACCACTCACAGCCCACAAGTGACGGTGAATCCACGACAAGAACAGTTCGTCAAAAGTAACGAGATGTCAGAAATTGTCACAACTCGCACCTCCAGACTCGCCGCTGCATGAACACAGTTAGTTACAGAACTTGGTCCACCAAAGAATCCACTCCAAAGACCAAACCCACCAAAAACTAAAATCCGCAGAGGCCCACCAAGAGATGAAAATCACAGAGTGCGCGACGGAACGCAATAGGAACGCAGACGAAGTGCACTTGACGAACCCTAGAGCGTTTGAGGCACCTGGCCAGAAATGACAGACTCCTGTACACTCCTATGTTCGCTACAAGGACAATGGAGAGCGAATGCCACGTCGACACCCCTTTTATAGCGGGACTTGTGGTTTAAGCTGGTTCGAAAAAGACCCCATTGATCCTGGTCGACTTTATCCAAAACGCAACAACAAGCGAATCTTTCCCCCCCGATCAAGATGATAGAATCAGCTCTCAAGGATGCATGGATTTCGGTCCACACCCAGCGAACTTGTTAGACGATATTCATTTCCTAGGTAATTTGTTCGAGTTACAAGATTGTTGTGTAAGGACCCGTTCGAAATCAGGTAAGTTCCAAATGCAGGACAGCGATCCATGAATTTACTGCAGGAGAACGGATCCACGAGTGCCACCAGTGGCGATGGTGCCGAAAGTTGGAATTTTTGCTGCCGAAGGAGCAGATTACGCGAAGATGTTTAGATACCCACAAGCAGGCTGCTTCGGTGACGATGGGGTTTCGTAAGCGTAATATTGGGTAAGCCTTCTCGAATGGAGCAGAGAAGCATTTCCCCATTGGATTATAAAGTATCTAACGAGATGATTGGTGAGTTCTACGAGATATTTAAACTCGAAAACTGGTAAGTGGGACTACATTGACTCGTTCGCACATTCTTTTTGTAGAGCTCTAGCAGAAAAGAGACGCGGTTTGGTTACACGACCTCTTTGGAGCTCCGCACTTTGTTTGCTTATCATTTCCGGTTGCGGTCTGTATTGCATTGGCTTGTGGGCATATTCTTTTTGTTATCGCTCCTGGTTATTATTACTGGTTCTTTATCTGTATTCATCATGTCTGCAGAAGCCGTGTCTGTTCCTCCTTTTCGTGACATGAACGAGACTGACACCGATATTGTGCAAGACGTTTGGTGCAAGCCTCGCATCGAACGTGTCTTGAAAAGGATGTGGAAGTTTTCATGGATGGGTGTTTCTCCTTATGCACCTCGTTCTGACGCTCCCATGAGACTTGCTCGACTGATTTCTGTCGAGAGGATGCGAGAGATGTTTCTTGTTTTTTGTGATGTCTATGATATATTTTCTGCCACACTGGATAAGGAATCCGAGCTTTTCATTTTGTGTGATGCGTTCTCTTATGCAGACTCTTTGTTTAAGAAACAAAGGTATCTTGTGTACCGGCAGTTGGCTGATGCAGCCGGCTGGAAAGAGCGTACTCAGTTCCCTGAGTACTCGCAATCAGCTGTGCAGGTAACTTGGGAAGAGCTTGGAGAGACCCATGTTGGATATGTACCTTGAGTGTTTTGGATTTCTGCTTCTTCATGTATCATATCTTTGTATTTGTTTGTACCATATCATTGTACTTCACTGGGTTGGATTTTTGAATTTTCTTTACAAGTATGGGTTCTTTGATACTTTGTTTGGCTTGTGCCTCCTCCCCTCTTGTGAGGGGAGTGAACCTTCACTGGACGGGTCAGCTTGTTGGGTTCAACTCTCAACGAAGATACATTGGTTGTGAAATGGTCGATTTTTGCACAGGACTGCCGTCAGTGTCTTGTGAGAATTTCGGGTCGTAAAACCGGTTTTGAACTCCTGTTTTGCTAATGCCCTGAGTGCTAATGCCCTGAGTGTCAAAAAGAAGTGTCGGTCCGACAAACGTTCCTCATCAAGGTCCCTGGACTGGATCGATCGCCGGTTCGCTTAACTGCTTTAGCAACTATTTCTACCTCCCGTTTTGGTAATCCGGTTTTGCGAAACAGGTAAAATACAGCTTGTAAACTAGTTTCGAGACCCCGGTTATGCGAATACATGAGAACTACACGGTTTTTACCTCCGGTTTTGCTATTCCAGTTTTGTGAAACAGGTACAAAATACCAGGTTTAGAGAAAAAAGAAATTGAGATCCTTATGGACTAATCCAAAACCTGGATAACGAATTCCGTTTTCCGACTATTGTACTCCCATGGAAATTCGAAAACCTCCAGCAAGGATGCAAATCTGAGGAATAATCGATCGAAGGAATAAAAACGAGCAAGTAATAGATAAAAATAACCAGGTTTAGAGAAAATGCTTGTAGTGACGTAGGATTTCTCCTTTTGCCCATTTAGTATACAAGATATCGTTCCCACAGAGGATTTGCACAAGTAACGCTGCTCTAAGTTCTAAGATCTGTTCAAACACACAAACACACGGGTTTTGCCTAGAAATCACGTCTTCTCACAAAACCACACAAAACAACACGTCTTCCAAACACGCCAAATGGTGCTCTGGACCCAAACAAACAAATACCAATTACAATATCCCACAACTATTCACAGAGAAGCTCGGGAAGACGAACTTCCTGCTTCCAGGTTGCTTCTTCCGGTCTTCTCGATACCGTCTTCCCGAAGCGATTCTCGTCTTCTGGGGGTTTAGCTCATCTTCTCACACCTCCAGAAGGCTGTCCGGCTTCGCAGAAGTCGACTAGTAACAGTTGTTACACCTTATTCTCACACTCACATTCCATCGGGTTGGATCAATCACAGGGTGTATGCCCCCTGTAGCCTTCCCAGGCTTCTGCCTATGGAAGTTGTCTTCCTGCAGCGCTACAACGACATTCACCTTCACGGAAGCTCAATAGAAGTATCGGAAGCTCACTAGAAGAAGGTAAGAAGATGAGAGAAGATGGGAAGAAGAAGAAATCCAAACAAGAGAAAACAGGATGAAAAAGGGCAATTAAGATTCCGACAAGCTTCTAGTCCGGATCCTGACTAACAAGCCATCCCTGCTTGTAATAGTTTGGGGAGGAAGACAACAAACGTGAGTACTGTAGCACCGTCTTCTACTCGAGGATGTCGTCTTCTGTTGCGGGAAGAAGGCTTCTTTCTTCTTCACTTCGCTGCTCTGACTGCTCTGTCTTCTGGGATCCCTTACCTAGAAGACCGTTCGTACGTAGATCCCAAGTGCTCTACTGAACGAGTCAAGCTACACTCCACAACTGTTGACATTCACCGCCACTCAAGAAGAACACTTCCCATGCACAATTGGGAGCGAATTCAATACATTCCCCCACCCAGAAGACATGGACAAAGCGTCTGCACTCAAATCAACAATCTTTTCTCCGAGAAGAAGTCACAATGGCATTGGGAAGCTCACTCCCTCTACTTCCTGCGTCTACTCCTCGACACACCAGTCTAATCAGCAGGTCTGCACGAGGATGCCGTTCCCTGTTCCTAGACTGTCCCTGCTCTAGTGTGTCTCTCCTGCCTGCCTGTAGAATCGGTGTGTATGTTCAGTTACTGCCGAATTCTACAGACCTGACAGAGCTCTCAGAGAGCTTTTCTCCTACCATGCTATCCTACTTAACCATCTGCCTTGGGAGGCGACCACCAGGGAGAGAGAGAGAGGCGCTGACAAGAGGTTGTCACCTCACATGCATGCGGTCCCTCTTCCCAATTAGCCCTCCACTGTATTACTCCTACGCTACCTATGCTGCCACATGGGGTCCTGACTATTTTTACATGGAAAACTGCCACCCTTAAGATAGCATGTCCAATCCTACTAAATTTGGAAGTGTCGATTAAGTTTGCTAACTACTCTGATTGCTCGGTGGCAATCTCCACATGATCTGCTCCTACCGGAGCTACTACCTCGACTTCTGATGGGCTGGGAAGCCCTGCACTTACCTCGGGTACCACTGAGGTAGCTTCCCTCTCCTCGCTCTTCGCTGGCCCTGCTATTTCTGCGGCTGCGTCTTCCTCGGCTTCGACTTCGGAAGATGGAATGATCTTCTGGGAAGACGAGTCGAATGGTGCGTCTTCGGTCTTCTGAGGCACAGATGCAGTACTAGGGACCATGGCGATCTCATAGGGGTCCGGGGAAGTCGCTTCCTCCACGCGGAATACCTGGGAAGACGGCTCGTCTTCCTGTCTTCCGGGGCGTCTTCTGGAGTCTTCTCGTCTTCCAACGCTGCCACCACCAAGTGTACAGCGAGATCGAACTCCTCCTTCTCCATCCCGGATCCAGTCGAGGGTGCTGGGGCTTGGGAAGATGCGGTTGCAGGTGTCGGAAGTGAAGGAAGACCATAAAGTGTCTTCACTCCTTCTATCTGTCTATCCAGGTACCTGAACATGCTATCTCGGCATTCCACCAACCTCGTCTTGGACTCGCTGTCCCATTCCCTAGCTAAGGTAAGTAACTTCTTACCCGCGGTGAAGTTGAACTTCTTCCGAAGCGCTTCTACCGACTGAGCTAGCATCTTCTGCGCACGGGCCTCCGCTGCTTCCCTCTGCGTCTTCTCTGTTGCAGCTCGCGCTTCTGCGGCTTCTCGCTGCATCTTCCAAGTGGTCTGCTCTTCTGCAAGGGCAGTGATCTTCTCCCGTACTCGGAGAACTTCTTGATCACGCTGCTGTACTCACGTCTGCAACTCCTGGTTGCTCTTCCGAAGTTGCATCGACTCCTTGGCAGAAGCGGCTGCTTCCGCCTTGTACCTGGCTGCAAGCTTCTCCGTGGTGCGGAGGCTAGCTTCCAGCGACTCCGTCTTCTGCTGGCTGTCTTCCTGTCGCAGCAAGGTGCGCAGGCCGAATCTAGGCTGTAAAGGCTTCTCCTGTGCCCTCGCTCTTCTTTCCAGCAACTCCATAGCGGGCTGGATCTCCTTCTGGAAGTAGGCACTGAACTCCTCCAATCGTCTTCCTGCAGAAGACAAGTTCATCCCCACCACTCGCTCGATGGTGTCGACTTCGTCTTCCAGAGGCAAGGGAGCCTCTTCCACCACTACGGCCTTCATCTTCTGCGCACGAGAAGAAGCTACTCTTCTCATCTTCCGGGGTGGAAGACTCCTCGTGGCAGGAGCGGCTCTCCTCTTTGCGCTTCCTCGCATCGCAGTAGGAGTGCCCATCCATCCTTCGTCTTCTGGAGTCTTCGGAAGACTCCCAGGTGTTACAGAAGCTGTCTTCTGCTCCGATCGGGTACTCAGCAAATCTTCCTCCGAGTTCGACTCCGATCCTGAATGGATGAGGGAGATGGGTGTCCTCGGTACACTTCTGTGACCCATCTTCCTCACTGGCGTGGCGTCTTCCGACCCACTAGACTCGTCTTCCCTCACCAGAAGCGTCTTCTGTGAGAGCCGGGTCTCAACTGTGGCATCAGAGTGGGAGGGGGCGTTGCTGCTGCCTCTCGGTCATCGTCTTCCGAGGTCTCCTCCTTCACCTCCTGTCGCTCCGTTGGTCCATACACTGCCAGCTGATCTTCCCTAAGATCCCCCATGGCTACATACAAGTAGCAGAAGAAGGGCGTCAGATGTCCTCCCGCCGGGGTACCCAAGTATGCTAGCTCCGTCTGTACATAGTTGTGGATGTACGCGCCCCAGTAGATTGGCACTCTGTCATCCCACACTGATTCCAGGAACTCCACGTCCTGATCTCCTAAGTACCTCGTCTTCTGCGCTTTTCCCTTGGGGAAAAGATGCAGAAACAACTTCGCCAGAAGTCGCTTCTTCGGCTCCCGGTAAGATTCTATCTTCCAACCGTTCCTCCCCTGCCTGTCTTCCACGAAAAGGCAGGTGGTACTCCCAGGCACATGCCATGAACTCACAATCCTAGGCAAGATCTTCTTCTCGTACCAATATCCTCGGTTCTCGATCTCAGGCCTATGAAACGCCTTACGCCACCAGTCTTCTGTCCAAGAAGATGGTCTTCCCCGAGCAACTCCTGCCTTCGCAGGTACACGGTTACGCGGTGGTAACGCGGCCCATACCTCCTCCAGAAGCTCTTGATCTGCGAGGTTCCAGTTCCACAGGAAGAAGTCGAGACCCAACTCCTTGAGGAAAGGAGTGGCCTCGACCAATTCTGTCGCTGGTAACACCAAGCCTCGCGGATGCATCGACATACCTGGAAGATCTGCTGCACTAAACCACAAGCACCTACTATGAGCTGAAGGCTCAGTCCTTCCCGAGTGCCCACAGTCTAGCTTCCACTCTCAGAAGACGAAACTAGTCTTCCAGAAGACAGCTACTCCGTCTTCCGGGATTCTAACAGTACTTCCTAGATAGCTCTCGTCTTCCGAGCTATATCTAAACAATCCTATCTAGGCAAGGCCTCGCATGGATTACCAAGAAGACAACCCACCTTGCATTACATCCTACTTCCTATCAGAAGATACAAGATATGCGAGAAGTAGAGTATGAGAAAGGTTCAGAAGATGGTTGCGGGCTCCTGCGGTGACAATGACCTCTGGGAAGACACTTGGGACAGCTTCCGATTCAATGTCGTTCTCGGAAGACCTCCCGAAGTCAGACTTCCCTTCACTGGTCTCACCTGTCTTCGTCTTCCTACGGGCAGTCTATCCTCACAACAGACTCAAAACATGTGCACTCTGTTCTTCTGACTTCTCACCTCTCATACGCACTCAGAAGAAGTTTGCTGCATGATGGGAAGATATGACCCTCGACCATTCTCTCCGGATTCTGCCAGCAATACTTCTCACAACTCTCTTCTAAGTTCGGGAAGAAGAAGGAACGGCTGCTATGGGTCGGACAGAAGAGACCCGAAATGGACCCTCACGTCTTCTCGCTCATTTTGCCAGCCTTTCAGTCTTCTAGTCTCTCTAGGAAGATGTGGAGTTGAGAAGCTTGGAAGGCCGGGAGGCACAGGCCTAGTTCCCAAGTTCCAACTTCTCGAAATAACACAACAACTCACCACACCACTCAGGCTTCGTATCAAGTCTCTCTAAACACAAAAGCAAAGCAAATCCACTCTTGATACGAATTGTGTTTAGTCGACTTCCGAAGACAGTCTTCCGAAGATGTCTTCCGAAGACATTCAAGTTCAAGAAGCGTCTTCAGAGGATGTTCCCATCTTCCGAATCGTCTTCTATTTCAAGTTTTGAGGGTAGAGATGTAGTAGGGTAGAGAAATTGATAGTTGGGTTCGCCAATTTGAAGACTAGGGGTAGGGAAGCTCGAATTGAGCTCGGGAAGAAGCAAGGAGATATCTTGACAGAAATTGGGCAGCGCTTCCGCGCCCAATGTCTCAATAGGAAAGATGGGGGTTGGAGTAATCGATCAGGCTGCCTGCACACAATCAAGGAAGCGCGGGGAGTACCAGGCAATGGCAAGAAGAACTGAGAAGGGGAAAGAACAGGGGAAAGAACCTCTACAGTCTTCTTCGGCTCCCGAGTTGCCTTCGACCTCCGCGCGCTTCTGGCTCTTGTCCTAGCTTCCAATGCGACTCCTCTCGAATGCGCCTGCTGTCAATTTCGGTCCACACCTCGATTCTTCTTTCGCTTCTACTCGCCCCTCTCCACTGTCAACTTCTCGGAAGCTCCACAGAAATGCCTTCGCTCTTTCTGCTGTTTGTGCTCCCGCAATCCGATTTCACCCTTCGCCTAGCTGCCAACGTACTCTCTACTACCTCGATGTCTTACTCGATTCCTCTCTCAATGCTAGCTCGAAGTTCACTCTCTCAATCGATCTTCTTCAGGCGCACTGTGCTGCGGGAAGTTGGAAGGTGGCTAATGTGCTTCCTCACGCATCTTCCCCGCAGATTAGGGGTTCTCGTCCTTGGTGTCTTCCTGACCTACCTACCTATTCGGTGCGCTCCAGTAGGTACACCTACTTGTTTACCCGAAAACTCGTGGTCAGGCCTTCGTGATCGCTGTCTTCCGGAAGACAGGTGTCTTCCACCGTCTTCTCATCTTCCGCCGTCTTCCTATCTTCCGAAGACGCAACTGAGAAGACGGTCTTCCGAAGACGGTCGTCTTCTGAAGAAGTCAACTTCTTATTACAAACAGCTCTTAAGATCATCTTCCTGTTAAGGAAGACGTAACCTTAAGTAACAACGCTTCTTCAGTTATATAAACAAGTCTTTAATCTCAAAAATTTCAAAAATTCGTGAATACTGTAATTTGTGGGCACCACAATGCTTTACAGTTTGCAAAGAAATACACGTTACGATTGATAGAAAGTTATTGTTCTCTAGATCTGTTCTGAAAACAATAAGAGACATATGAACTCGAGAAATAAAGTAATAAAATCTTCAAGCTTATCAATAACAACTTCAAACACGTCCACGAAAGGGTAGGGAGTCCGTCCGCGAAAGAAAAGGGAATCCATCCGCGAGAAAAGGGAGTCCATCTAGTCATTGTACGCAGCAGCAACTAGAAACAAGAAAAAAAGATACTTGAGTTAGCCTAAGTATAAAATAAATAGCTCAACTTATTAATACATGCAAAACCCTATTATGATCTATAACAAATAATTTTGATAACTGGATATAGAGAAAAAATACGTACAACGAAATGTACTTGTAAACCTTATCTGCATTCAAGTTGATGGACATCAAACAAGCGCATCCGAAGCTCAATCTTCCACTCTGTACTGCGAGGAGGTAACACTTGTGCAGTACCGGTTCTATGACGTACAGTCGTGTGTTATGATCGACGCTGATATATCTTGATCGGCTCGCGAGTGATGTTCTCATTGTAATCCATTGTGCATGCTGCGAGACGAGCTTCGAGGGTCCTCACAAAATGGATCCTCTTCGTGGCAAATTTATTGATAACTGAGTTGAAAGTTTTTGACATATAGTTCTCTCTCATCCGTGTATAAAAACGCATCTTCATGGGTGTGATAAATCGTGATAACATGATCTCCAGTCCAATGATCTCCAGCAGATCGGATGTCAGAACACATCAGTGACGCATCATCCTCCTCTTGACTGTAGCGTCTATCCTCTCCAACGGTTCTCTTGGCATTCAATTGTGCACATGTATAGATCCACCCCTTCAACTTGTCAGCTATGCCATATTCAGCCAGCTCAGGGTACATTATCCATCGAGATCGCACAGGATCTCCTGAATTCAATCCTCTCATCGTGACCACCCGCTTAACTAGCTGAGGCTTGTTTCCAACAACTGATGCTCCTTGGGAGCGTAGCCAAGTCACCAAGTGCCTCTTTGTCATGAGCTCCAAGTCAGTTGCCACCTCAGCATCTTCAACGGCTACGAGAACACGCTTCTTGTTCACCAAGTCGACCAAGAATCTCTTGATAACGTTCTTGCACTTGTGCCACAAGTCCTTCTGGCTAACAATCCCGTGACGGAGTAAGATGGCATCCACTGAACTCTTGTCGTCATGCACGACCTCGTCTGGCACTATCCCACGAGCTAGCAATCGCTGAATGTCTTCCTCGAACGCACGATCCTCAATCAGCCATGAATTATTTCTTGTCTCCACGCGCATCATGTTCACCAACTCTATCACACGATCATCACTCGGATCGATGAATGCACATGTGCCGTTGAATCTATTACGAGTCGAGTCATATCTCAAGTCAACGTATACAACAAAATTTCTTACAAGATAATAAGTTACGTCAGAAGTGACCAATTATGCTACAACTCTAATCCGTCAAGGAAAATAAGAAAAGAACGCATTGAGCATTGAGCTTAAGAAAAAGTAGCATTGAGCTCACCGCATGAAGGAGCCGCGTTCAAGTCTAGGAAGTGTTTGGCTAACACTTGCGTCTGTAGCTTGGCCTTCTTTCTTGACCAAAGGTCCAACGTCATCTCGATCCACCCTATCTCTCTCCGGGTGCCACTCTGGAAATAGAAGAAGTGGGTCATTGATACCGGAGCTAAACCACCCTCTTGATACACAGAATCCAACTGGGAGAACCCTAGTCCAGCACATAATGCAGCTGAGTACATGCGGTGGGTAACGTCTGGGATACTATTGTATATCTCCATCTCTGTGGATCTCCATCCGTATGCATGTCGATCAGGACATATTAGCTTCACAGACCAGCTTTGACACTTTAGGGGACTAACGTGATAGCTTATGAGTGAAGTTAAGTTACCACGTGGATTAGAGCACTAAAGGACAACCAAGTGGAGCTATGAACTCCCATTGATCTATTTTTGTCTTTTGTAAACTCTAAATTTAGAAACAGAGATCTAAAGGAGAGTTCGAGCATTTGGTGAACATAATGCAAAATCTGAGAGCACAGGAAGATAGAGCTCGTCGTGCCAAGCACTGTCAATGAAATTCTTGATCGATTTGGATCGATAAACAAGGAGTTATGCCAATTTGAAGTTCGAGTTGAGTCAGAATTGCATCACTTTTGTTGATTTTGGGATTTTCAGTGTCAATTGCAGCAGAATTGAGGAAATCTCTTCAAACCTTGTGGTTGCGTTCACTGTGACCAGGGCTACGACTATCCAAAAATTTTCAAGTCATTTGAGTGAGTGAGTAATTCAGGGCGACCGCTGAAGCAGAGGGGGTCTGAAAAGCTCTCAATCTAAAGCAGTAACTTCAGAGAGCAAGATCTGGAGTTCTGTGTACAATCAAGAGGTCCAACTTCACAAGAATGTTCAGCATCATGTAGATGCCATCCTGTAGCTCATTTTTGATTTTGTGAAATGATCTTTCAGCTCCACAAACCCAGCGCTTGAGCGTACCCAATCCTGTAAGAATCTTCAAAAGTGATCGAGCCAATTTTCTGTTGTAGGTCAGAATAGCTGTCTGGATATCAGAAATTGCCGCAATGTCTTTGCTTAGAACTTTTCTGTCCATATCTCGGTGCTAGAATTTGATCTCAAGCTGAACTTCATGTGTGTGCTCAGTAGGGCCTCTTTTACATGTAGGAGAAGTTTAGAAGTCCAAACCTTCACATATTTCTCAATCTTGAGTATCAAAGTTCGCCGTCTGATCTTATCATTGCTAGTTAAGCTTGAACTTTGCTTCCTGAACATATAAGAAGAGCCAAGAGACCTGTATGAGTGTTTTACAGTGTCACCTTGTAACCTGAAGCCTATTCTTTGAGTAAACCAACCACCGCTAGAAGCCTAGTGCTTCCTTGAGTAAACGTATCACAGCCTTCACGATCATAACACAGCCAGAAGGTTCTGCCCTTCCCAAGAAAACTCTCACCTTGACACTGTCCGGAGGTCCAACAATGATCTAGTATTGTGGTCAAATCCACCCAACTAAGAAGTAGTACAAAACTCTAAAACCAATCCCCTATTTTCACTCTAGAACCTCAGCAAAGTATAATATGCTCGTTATATGAAAATAAAGTTAGTGAAAAATAAACAATATCAAACTACATGAATAACAAATCTAACTATGAAGCTATTGCAGAAATAGTTAAACCACAGAGAAAACAGAAAAGAGAGAAACAGAAATGTGATATACTGTTTTTCAACATATAGAAAAACAAGCAGAGAAGTGTAGCAGAGAACCTCTAGTATAAAATCAAACTGAACTCACTATTCGAGCCGAAGAATAAGCTAGGAAGTACATCAAAAAAATCACCAAGAAACTAGAATGAGAAGTTGAGAGAGCACATGCAAGAATGAGAGCGAAAAGAGAATGACCGGAAGGTATACCCTTGTACCTGTAACCCACCCACCTACCAGCAGGAAGGCCAGATCCGCTCGTTGCAGCCTGGCAGGGACCTCAGCGAAGTGACCGCCGGAAAATATTTCTGGCGTGCGGAAATCTGATTTCCGGCAGTCGGAAATATCTATTACCTAGTGGCCTGCCAGCCGGACTCCAATCGTAGCGCCACCTCCTCGCGAGTGAAATAACGATTTCGGCTGTATGTTCTTATTATGCTGCATCTGTGTACTCTAACGCGTAGTAATTGTGTACAAGCACAATTCAAATTTCGAATTGAATAGATTCATTTTCCTTGATTTTCATAGGTTCATTCTCTGAGAGAGAAAATCTGAACCATCAGATCTCAGATTTCGACCAGGTAGATATCATTTTGAAGATCTTCAGATTCTCGATGTTTTGAGTCACAGATCGTCACTTCTCAATGACGAATAAAATATACCAACGGGGTGCATATGCGGTGGGCTAGTCCGCCACGTCTAAACTCGATTAGTTTCAGTTAACAATACTTAGCGGTGGGATATCCCACCGCTAATGTGATGGAACTTGTGGTTTAACGGAACCTGCCCAGACCAACAAGCAACAGCTTGTTGGCTACCTCATAGCCTATAGCCCGGGCGTCGTGGGATCAAGTCCTCCTGACGGGAGGACTCATGATGTGCAAAGGCAGCAGCATACGGCTGCAGAAAGCCCCACAGCGAAAAGAGGCCTAAAAACAAAACCAAACAAAAAAAACGGAACATGCCTAGCCTCCCCTTTCGGATAAGGGCTTCCAGTGTACACTTTTCCAGCTGAAAGACGTTGTCAGAGAGCCTCTACGACTGACTCCTGAAATCATGAAGAAGGGATCAAAGAACTAGAACCGATCCTGCTGCAGGGAACCCGAAGCTGTGGAACAGCGATGATCTGGCACATGGAGGAGACTACCGGCCGGTGGAGCTAGACCGCCTCACGAGCGAGAGTCGACGTTCCAGACTAATTCCGTTTCATTCAAGACGTAGTTATGCCTCATCGATATACTAGCATGGGGTTCTAGACTGACTGAGCCGGCATGATGGTTCAACCTCACGACAACCTGCATAGGAAGGTGAGGGGCGACCACCATTGCTCAGTCCTTGAAGCAAACGGTAAAGCATGTGATTTCCGTCCCAACAAACAAACAGTCTATCTTTCAACCAACCCAACATGTCTGAATCCTCTTCGCATTCCTCCTCGAACTTTTTATTCTGTTCTTGCTAACATTCACTCCAAGTGGACCGAATCTCTTTTGTCACAAAGAGATTGTGACCTGCATCATCGTGGGACATCATCGCGAGTAGACACAGGAAAGTTCGCTAAGCCTTTGAGAGAGTGGAGGCGTGCGAGCAAGAGGGGAGCGGAGTGCGGGAGAGGAGAGAGAGAAGGAAAAGAGTGTTTTTTGAGAGAGAAGAGGGTGTTGAGGTGGATTATTGTAGTGTTTTTTCCATATTCATTTTTATTTTTATTTTCTGTTTTTTTATCTTAGAATTGGAACGTTTTGTGGAGCAATGAGTGAGTACTAAGTAATTTTAGATTTTTTGAGGTTTTAAGATTACAGAGTATTCTGTTTAGAGTTTCTAAGAGACTTTTGAAGAACTTTTTGCTACATTTAGTGTGTTTTTTATCTCTACATATCAAGGTTCTTTTTTTTAGTGAGTTTTTTTTGAGATGTTTTTATTACGAGTACCGTTTGGTTGGATATCGTCTCTTTTTTAGCTATGAGTACTCTCTTTCATGAGATCGAGGCTGATTCCAGACACACCATGTTCGGTGTGCAGTCACTTATCTACCTCGCATGGGATAAAATCTCATGTGGGAAAGATGCACAAGAGCTATGATACGATCACATGAGATGCTCAGGTTAGCCGAGAGCGGAGGTCCACACGTGTAGTCATTATGACACCGTTAGTTCTTCTTCCTGGAGTTCCTCCTGAGTCGTGGGAGTGGTTGAGAGTCCACTTTGATACTATTCTGAGATTGTTCGAGATGAATTTCCCTTGTCCGCATTTGTTCCATCGGTTACCTCGTGCTCTCCATGATGAGGTGAAACAGACATTTCGTCTATCTCTCGATATGTTGACACGGAACACCAGGGATGAGATGGCGTGGTTACTATTCCTCCTTCTTCCTCGTTTGTGCCTCCGTTATACTCGAGGTGGCAGAGGAGCACATCAGGAGGTGGCGGTCCGTCTTCGGAGATTCCGTGCTGGTGATTGGGTGGTCTTACAAGAGGAATAGTTCTTGCGGTACGAAGTATGAGTGAATCTGTCTCTACATGTGATGTCTCATCTTCCGTCCGCATACGACGTTGTAGGATGTTAGATCAAGTTGGAGAGTATAGTAGAGCTGCTAGAGCATTGCATCCTTTGTCAGTGACATGTCTTACTAAAGAGACGATCGCTTTGTTGCGTTTCCTTCACCTTCACAGGTGATCTCCCACCACTTGAGGTTCAGGACTATCAGCCTGAGGAGCCATTATGTCTCGATAGATCCTTGTTTGCTCAGGCCTTGTGTACAGCTCCACGTCTATCTTTTGGAGGTCTATGGATTTCTGGTGTTTATGAAGAGGATGGGTTGAAAGATCCTTTGCAAGAGATCACGTTTATTGGATTGGAGGATATGGATAAGGTTGTGCAGATTCATCCAAGGGAGGTCTATTCAGTGATCGAATCGTACCGTGCACTTGAGGTTCGAGTTGAGATGAAGTACAAGACAATAGATAAGAAGATAGAACTAGTTGCTGGTCCCTTGCCGAATGATACTAACCAACAGATGGATCGAGCTTCAAGGGAGAAGAGTTTGAGAGATCCTGCAGTGATAAGACATAAGTTCATGGATGAGACCCTTGAAGAGCTGAGGATTGGATCTGATGGGTCTTTTCTATCAAAAGAGAGGATGTGGTTCAAAGAGATGCTTTCACGACATGAGAAAGCATTTGTCTTTTGTAGATACAAGTCCTGTTGCAATCGGATGGGTAGTAGGACAAGATGATGAGGATGGAAACATATTTACGGTTAAGTTCGGAGCGAAGGTGTTAAGTGTTCATCAACGTGCATTCCCGCAAGTAAAGAGAGAACTATGAGGTATTGTTTCAGTCATGAAAACCGAGAAAAAGTATTTGACTGGAGCAGCAGTGGTGGTTGAAACTGATTGTTTGTTGTTGTTAGGGATGATCATGAATTGTTCAACTTCTGATATTGCGATGTTACAATAGATCGCATATATCAAGTTGTTGAACTCGGAGTTTAGACATATCGTAGGAAAGGACAATTCGATGACAGATATGTTATCTCGAGCTCGATATGATGAAGAAGATGAGATGGTTGAAGATATTGAGGACGTGGGTGTAAAGTTCTAATCCATTGCACACACAGGAAAGAAAATGAGTTGTTTGTTGAAGGATTATATGATGGTGAATTGCTTGACATTAGAAGGTACCTTAGCACGATGGTCAAGCACACAGGTTGGACGGATGAGAGGTTTCAGAGAGTTCGAAAGAATGTCTATAACTCTATATTGCAGGATGGATTTCTTTGAAAACGGCCGAAGTAGAAAGGTGAGATACCCCTACGAGTGATTTGCGACAAAGAATATCAACAAAAGTTACTCAGAGCATTTCATGAGAGTCTTTGGGCTGGACATCGAGAGATGTGGATCACTTTTATGAAGATGAAAGAGCGATATTAGTGGAAGAACATGTACAAAGATGTCGTATCTTTTGTGGAGTCTTGTTTGACATGTCAAATGTATTCGAACATCCGGCATCGAGACGGATTACACTTGACTTTATGGTTGCCAATCCACTTCAAGTGGATTGTAGACTTGGTGACTATGCTGGTTGGATTATGACATATGAGATATTTGGTACTTGCTCGAGAAGACCTTTCAAACCAAGTTGAGAGTAAGGCGCTGCGCACAAAGACAACTGAAGGGATATGTAGATTTCTCTTGGAAGAGGTCGTTTGTCGACATGGATGTGTGGGAAAGATAACTGCAAATCGAGAAGAGTTAGATGCGCATGAGGCTCGTGAATTCTTTGCAAGGTGTGGGGGTGAGGTTGTCATTGACAACTGCTTACAACTCCAAAGGAATGTCAAGAGTGAACGTGGTCATCCATCCATTGTTAAGGCTTTGGTGAAGGCTTGCAACAGAAGGGTGCGCGAGTGACCTCAACTCTTATCATTTGCGTTATGAGCAAATCGAACGACGCACAGCTCGATAACAAGTTACATGTCAATGAAACTCATCATAGGTCAGAAACCTATCATGCCGACTGAAGAACACGTTTTAACATGGAGGACAATCTGACAAGAGAAGAACTTCTTGCTATTCGAATTTGACAGTTAGAGAGAAGACATGAAGATATCCAAGCTGCTTTGGACAGGCTACGAGAAGCACGGTTGAAGAACAAAGTCAGATTTGATCAGCGACATCGTTTAAGACCTAGAGAAATCAAAGAAGGTGATTGGGTGTTAGTCTATGACAACAGTCTAGACAATCAGCATAGTGCACTGTGAAAGTTTTTCAAGTGATGGTTTGGTTTGTATGTGGTGAAGAAGGTTCATGACAACGCAACTTACACCGTGCAAGAGTTGGACGGAACGAGCTTGAAGATACCAGTAGTAGATAAACATGTCAAGATTTTCAAAAAGAGAGATGAGGAGGTCAATCTAGCAAATATCTTGACAGAGTTTCAGTTGAGGATGAGGATTATGCAGAAGAGCTTGAAGATGATGTTGTCTACGATGAAAAGTAGGATGACAAGAAGAGATGCGTGCCGGTCCACTCCTTGGTTGATATCTCTGATGCATACCGGAGGATGCACATATTTTGAGGGGGTGGATGTCGTGTCGTGGCTCGTCTCCTATCTGAAAATCTATTCCGATGTTTATCATTATCACTCCAAAGACACTCATGGGACTAAAAATGAAGCTTTTGACACAACTTTGGATCTTCACTTTCATTACATCGATGGGTAGAGCTCCTTGTCAGCTTTCCATGGGCACTTAGTCTACTTCATTTGGACGTCTAGTGGAGAAGTAACGAGACTCGAAAGATGGGAAAAGCAAGCTAAGCATTAACTTACTGGACTTTTTGGACTTTTTGGACACTTCGGATCTTCACTTTCATCGCATTAATGGATAGAGCTCGTTGTCAACTTCTCATGGACACTTTGTCTACTTCATTTGGACGCCTAGTGGAGAAGTTACGAGACTCAAAAGAAGGGAAAATCAAGCTAGGCCATAGTTTACTATTGCTGATTGGGTATTTGCAGCTCCTGTCGTTATACTAAGGACAAAAGGGGCTTGCTAGCTCATTATCAGAGAAAACTTGTACGTACAAAGACTGATGTAAGAGGTCAGCTTAAGGAGTTAGCTTGTTTCTGCGACCTGTGGGTGGACGGTTTGGAGAATTTAGAAGTCCAATGCATGCGCGTAATGTGTCATTGGGTTCAGATCTGTGCAGACTACACGTTGGTTAAGACGATTCGTGAAGAGACAGATCAAGAAATGTGTTCTGGGAATGTGTTCTGGGAGAAATTGAGACACAGGAGAAGTTTTGGAGTGCTTCAGTGATCTGTGAAGGAGAATTGGACCGTTCGGACCGTTCTGGAGTCCAAACTTGCTGTTCATGGATCCATCAGGATCAGAACACTGAGTTCTTCAGGAAATTGAAGACGATACAAAGTTTCATCGGACGATTTGAGAGATGTGAAGGAAATTGGCTCGCAAGGAAGCGCTTATGTTAGTTTTTCAACGTCTGCGATCTAAGATTGGGTTGTTCTTCGCGATCTGTGAGCCAAGCTCTTCGTTCTTGGTGCCTATGCGATCAAGGAGTCTTCACCTAGGCATAAGAGAAGACCGTGTGTGGATTAAATTGTTGGTTCGGGTGTGGTGAACGAGTTTGAGCCACAGAGAGTCGATTTACGTCAGTATTTTGCAACTTGCGGTCAAATTTCTTGCGTGGTTTTGTAAAGGGAACTCCAAACGGCTTGTTTGGAGTCTCGTTGGGTTCAGGATGATTAGATCTACCTACCAGAGAAGACGGATATCAGATCAAGCGATCCGTTTGGACGGTGTGCGTGGTTTTAAGCCGTAGGAGAAGTGTTTGCATGTTCGACCACCTACGACAAAATATTAACGATATCTCGGCTGTCGGGAGTCAGATCGGATAGTTCTTGAGGCCAACAGAGTTAGGAAGGAAGGTCTTATCGACATCTGAAGATCCTTTGGCGAAAGGAGAAAGTTCTCAGATAGATCTTTTTCGGTTCCTTCGCTATTTGAGTTCGTTGGAGTTCTAGTTGGTTATGTACAGCTTGTGGTAGCTAGCTTTAGCTAAGAGCTTATACATGAACTTTGTTTGGACTTGGGTTTGAATCGTGTGATACTGGTGCAGCTCTTTTTGTTAGCAAAGTGATGTTTCTCTTGCTTTGAGCTACGCTTTGATAGTTTTAGGTCTAGGTTGAGATTCAGGGACTCGTTTTGGGAGGGTTTTGAAACAGATTACAGACTGCTCTGGTCTGTTTCTTAATTTTGTGTTCTTAAGGAGAAAGAATCAGTAGTGTATGTATATTAAGAGTTGATAAATATTGTGACGTTCGTTTCCGTGTTTGTTTTCTCCTTCTTGTCTCTGTTCAGCACACTACATCTCCACAGCCAAGAACCTCACATTTTCTTGGACATCTTTCACGCAAAATCCGACACGATAGCATGGGATATGTACAATAGTCTCAACCTTCGTCTATTGAACACCCAACCCACCTGGATAGATGGTGTGACTCAGATACTCTACCAACTCCTGAAAGAACTTGCACTTCTCACGATGTAGCTTCAACTCATGAGCTCTCAACCGCTCGAACACATCTCGTAAGTGTCTCTCGTGTTTCTCCACTGTAGCACTATAGACTAGGATGTCGTCAATATAGCATCAAACAAAATCCAGTCCTACTAAGATCTTGTCCATCACCCTTTGGAACTCAACAAGGACGTTGTCTTATTGCATGAGGGTCTGTACAGTGGAAGTTGGTAGCAAAAAAGAGTTTTCTTCCACTCTGTACGTAGTTGTAAAAGAAGTTGCATATGAGCTTGTTAAGCAAGACATGTGCTAAGCTAGGGCCAAGCTAGACAAGCTGCTCCCTAGCTTATATTCAAAGAACGACTAAGAAGTTACGAAGGTACCAAGTAGAAGCTCTTCTTGATTAGAGCAGGCACATGTCTTCACTTACGCGGGATAAGGTTACACGTAGGTGTTTACGTCATTTATAGTTTAAGAAAATGATCAAAGAGGAAACTCTGTCATTTTTCGTTGGTGACTCGGATTCATTATCTAATGACATTAACGAATATGTGTTCTTTTGAGTAGTATAGTTTTGGTTCTTTCGTCACTAGAAATAGAGATGTATAGTAGAAGTAGCACTTGGAAAGTTAACAAAGGAGATAAAAGCGAATTCTGTAAGTATGTGTACAAGTCTCTTTACTGTATGAAACGGAAACAAGAGCCACCTCAGTGGAAGGGACGCCCACCTAGGAAGAAGAGGTCATTGGATCAAATCCTCCTGGCTCATGTTTTCTATCTCAACATGTTGACCTCCTGTATGAGAGTCTATGTTGGGTGTGACGCTACGACTTGCACATCTAGGGGCGGAGGATTGATATCCTCTTTAAACGTGGGCCCTCTGGTTTATGAGTTGGAAGATACATAATACAACTACGGGTGGGTTGTAAGTCTTGTAGGTGATCTTGTAGATGTGGCTTAGAGTCTAAAATCGTGGCTTGGTTCATAATCTAGGTTGGTTGCATCAAGATGACATTGAGGGTTGAGAAATTTTTATTTAACAAAGACTAGCTTAGCAAGGGGATTGCTTGATAAGTGAGTGTGCGTATAAAGACATAAGGACCTCAGCTTCGCTAAGGGGGTGCTTAGTAGGGGACTTGAGTTTTTAGATAAATCGACCTGCGGCGACAGTTCGAGAGACCTTAGAGAAGACTGAACTGAGAGAAAAAGAGACGCGCGCAGGAGAGAGGGAAGAAGATTTTGATCACTGATGACCTTGTGGATGAAATTTGAGACATGAATAAAGTTTCTTGACTCTTGAAAGCTATTTTGCAGAGATTTGGATGTCTGATTGTACTTGGTGGGACGCAAGAGATCACATTTGAGTTCGGATTGTTGGCAGCAGTATGTTTTTCTCATTTGATCGATCTCACAATCAATTACAGTCAGGAGGTCCGTCCTCCCCAAGAAAGACTCTCACCGTGACATCTGATGCTTCCACTAAAAAAAATTGGGATGATTGATTTGGAGAACTGGTTAGATTGAGTGAGGAAGATGGATCATGGTGCTGCTGTCTAGGGTGTTACTGTTGCTCAAGGTGTTGCTGCTCAAAGTATTCTTGCTCAAAGGACTCCTGGTCAAGATGGCGTTGGCGTTCAAAGAGGACCTACTGTAGTTCCAGCAGCAAGGGCACAACGTACTGTTGATACAGCTCAGATTCTTCAAGCGTTGACTGCTCTGATTCAGCAGCAACTTGTAGTTGGAGGAGTTGAGCAGAAATCAACAATAGCGTTACAAGCAGTTGTTGGTCGATGGGACAATTTGATGACAGAGATTTCATTAAGTATTTGCGGGAGTATGTGGGTGAGATGAAGCTGATGAGAGCGCATGCAGTCTTCCATCCTAGCTATAACATCAACCTTTTCTGGATTTGGTCACCTTCCAAAAGCACCACACAAATGATCAACCACTATATCTCATATACACCAAACTTGGACTTAACTCTTGACAGTATGAGATGCACCTCCTCCAGACGAGTTAAACTATGTTCTACATCTCTTATGTGATTTACAACAAACCTCCTACATCCATTCACGAGCACGGTATCATCCTTGTCCTCAACCGCGCAACCTTTTATAGGAATATCATCTAGAAATCAAATGCTAACTTCAGGTGCAAACTCCGGTAATATCTATGCATCGCATTCTGCATAAGAGCCACTGAGTTTATCGTTCCTTGAGGGAGATTACACATCCGCATCAATCTCCAAAGGTGTACGCATAGTAAGTAACAAATCTCTACTTTCGATAGCCAATTGAAACTGATCATAACTAGAATATAGATCTCCAATCGAATAGATAGCTCTCTCTGCAAATGTCTCCGCTACCTCATCAATCACAGACCTTGTCCCAACGTTACGAATGATCACGTTATTCGCAAGTTGTAGGTCTTGAATGAAACGCAAGGCTCTTGACTTCTTGGATACAGTGAACCACATGTTAGAGTATGACCTCATAGATAGCTCAAGTATCCTCATCTGTACTTTCTCTTTCAGCAACTCAATGAGTTTAAGCATTAAGGCACGAGGAACCGGAATCGGTTTCAGATCTCGAGACGCATGAGAGATTGTGAATATAACCATAGGCGCTATTATCTTTGGATCCACACAACCTATCTCCTTTGCTGAAAAAAATGTTTTATCATGACCGGCTATCATCTGCTCAAAAACCGTCTTCTCAACCTTAGTCAGGAAATCACCCCTCCTATTTGGAGCTCTCTCAACGTCTCTTCGATAACTGATGTCTTATTTGTCTATGATCACGCATTATGAGCTCAGTATTCACTAACTGTACTTGTTGTTGTGAGTTAGCAAGTAGTTGAGTTGCTATTGGCTTCACTTTCTTCAACCTCTTGAGGAAAAACACACCAACAAACTGCTTCCCTTCTCTCAATGTTCTACATTGAACATTGAGAGAAAGGATCACCATTGTATCATCTTTTTCCTCCATCAATCCACTTACATCGTCCAACCAACTAGCAATTGATTGTACAGACACAAACTCTTCAAACAAGCTGGAAATTACATCATCTTCATGTAGGACCTCTGCATGCCACAACTCTAATACTTGTTTCTCGATCCACTTTTTGTATTTTCTCTCATATCCTCAACTCCTGTAAATTGACTCCACCCATCTCTCTCGAACATTAACAATCCAGACTGCCAATTATGTACACTACATATGTCTTTGAACTCTTGTACATGTCTCGCATCTGACCTTTTCACCTTGCATACCAACTTTGACGAGATCTCGACAGTAGGTTCTACACCCTTGTCATCCCGCTCTACAGGAGTGGACAACGAAAACCTTTACATCTCTTGTCTGAGAATCTCTAAGAGTTTATCGATTCCGTTCATGTCTTGACGAACAGTCAAAAATTGTATTGAATACTTGTCATCATGCCTCCGAATTCTGACATAATGAGATCCATCATTCATCACCTTTGTCTCCATTCGAACATCGTTGATGTAAGGTTGGTCCAGTATGATAGAATAAGAGACAGACGAATGTACAAAGAAATGTTGATCAACCTTTACATCTCCAATGCGTATACACATATTTGGACAAGCTCCGTAATAACTCACCCTTTTGGTTGTTAGCAGCTTGGAGTATCCAACCATGGTTCTTTTCGATTGACCATCGTCTCTTCTCATACACCTCCTTTGAGATAATGTTGATTTCTGACCCATGATCTAGAAATCAAGCAGATTCAGAAAGCCCTCCAAGTCAAATCAACGTCTTCGTTGTTGCACGTGTCCAATGATTCTGTTTGAAATCACTGTCTGTGCTTGACTTGTCCTCCTCAAATTCTTCATTTTCATTCTCAGCAATAGCAGGACTAGCAATCCATGCTTCATACTTGACATCTCTGAATCCATCAACGTCAATAACATCCACCACGCCAACCATCTGACTAGTCTTGTCATTTCATGATATCAGTTATCAACTCATGAAACTCTCTTTTCGCGGTATCAAGTTCCTCACGAAGAGAGAACTCAACTCTAACATCTAGAATGTGTTGCTCCAGAATAGTACGTAAGTATGTGGCTGTTTCAATGTCTACAGTCAATTTGTAAGTTGGAGCCTTCTCTTTCTCTTGTGCTATAAACCTCTTTTCGCGTGTTCCATCAGTAGCAGTAGCCTCTTGTGACAAACCATGTACATCTTCCATAAGATCTATTGCAGACGGTGGAACTATAGAGATCGAAGATATATCCTCCACAGTAGAAATCCTACTAGTTGATCCAGATCTAATTGGTGATGGCTCTACTGCTCTTCTCCTTGTAACTCTTTGACATTCATTGTCATCATGTGCTCCTGCATCTAAGTCAGAAGAATCTCGTCATCTTTTATCTTATACTATTGTATCTTATTCGTTGCTTGCTTCTAGAACGCTTGAACAGAAGTTGCATCTACAGGGTCCTTCCATTCTATAGCTTTCCTAATACTTTTTCCGCCTCTCTTTATATGTCAATTGGAACTTCAGCATCTTGCTCCACCATGGTTGGATTAGAGTGCACTTCGACTCTGCTTGCATGTACATCAACTTCTGCAGAACCTACAATCATTGCTGTAGTGTTCACACAAGTAAGTGCTGGGAGCAAACTTCTCATTCCTCTTCTTCCAAAATGCATGTTCAGAGGTTGCCAGTGGCGGTTAGATGCAACCTATTTTTCTGATAATTGATCACGTTCTCTCGCAAGACAACTGCTAAGTCTTGGCAATCCTCTCTGAGATAATCTGGACTGTCGTACCAAATACACCTCCTGGTAAAGGTTTCTCCTACAGGTCGAACACCTTGTGCTACTGATCGCTAGTCTTTTTTCAGAACTGTCATCTCAACTCTTAAATCTCTCAACTGGTGAGTGAGTTCTTTAATCAGGTTGTGTTAATTTTGATTCTCAATGGGTCGTTGTTGTCTAGGACCTCTCTATGTTGGGATAGGTACCACATGTGCCTGAGGAACCACTACAGGTGTTTGGGAGACTATGGGAGAAACTACTGGGACTTGAGGAACCACTCTCTGTTCTGGCAAGGTCTCTAGTTATCCAGCTACTGTCATCTTGCCACAACGTTGTCTAGCAAGAGTAGATATTGCTTCTTCCACTCTTCTCCAATCAGATGTAACCTCCCTCTCTGCTCCACGATCAGCTAACATGAAACAAAATCTATCTGCTGTAAACTCATCCATAGTCTCCAAGAACAACTCTGTCTTCCTAGCATCCAACGTCAACCTTTTCAGACCACAAAGTTGCGAGTACCTCTTTTCAAACTCACGAATCAACTCATTCAGGCTCATGGTACGTCCAGGCTGACGCTCTATCCAATCGAGGAATGTCCTCCTAGTGACTTCTATCAAAATCTTCTTCTAGAAACTCCTCCCTCAGTGCAAGTTCAAACAGAGTCCATCCTCCTACATGTCTTCTCTGTAAATTCTTCACTTTCTCTCTCAGTTCAGTCAACTCAAAGCTCAGAATTACAATATCACGGAGGTTTGACGCTTTCTAGGAGCTTGTGTATTTTACTGCTTATCTATTCTTCAGTATGCCCATGTTGCGGAGCCTTTGTATGCATTATTGAGAAAGGATAAAGAGGTTTGTATGGACTTCAGTCCATCAAGAAGCTATGAATAGGTCGAAAGAGACTCTGAAGTCTCTACTTGTGTTGAAAAGAATAGACTATGGGTGTGGAAGGTCAGTCATTGTCATAGTGGATACTAGCCCAAAGATGATTGGTTGGGTGATAGGTCAAGATGATGCAAGTGGTGTGCGATTTACCTCTAGATTTGGGACTAGAATATCGACGGACTGACACAGAGGTTATCCTCAAGTGAAGCGTGAGTTGTGGAGTGTGATCACCGCGATGAAGAAAGACCGTGTGTTCTTGATTGGTGCTCATGTAAATTTAGAGACAGACTGTCTATCCTTACTCGATATGATATCCAATTGTAACACGCCAGACATAGCGATGTTGCATTAGATTGCCTACATACGGAGCTTGAATTCGGAGATGAAGCATATAAAAGATAAAGAGAATGTGGTAGCAGATATGTTGTCAAGTGCTCGTTATATAGACAAGGATGATAGTTTCAGAAGTTGAGATAGAAGAAAGAAAGGATGTTCGGTGTCAAGTTGAACGACAGGTTACAGACTCGAAGCCGCTGTTGTTTAGAGAAGAGCTTTACACAAATAGACTGTGTGACATAAGATATTATCTGAGTTCATTGGAGAGACAAGAGAGATGGAACGAAGTAGATCAGAAAGATAAAGAAACAAGCATACAATTATCTTCTAGGTGACGGATTCCTTTGAAAACGACCACAGAGAAGAGATGGAATGGTCGTACGAGTAGTGGTCGATCTGCAGACTAAGCAACAGCTAATGAAGGAGTTTCATGACACCTTGTGGTTTGGATATCGAGGATTTGGGCTACTTACGTAAAGTTGAAGGAGAGATATTGGTAGAAAGATCTGTGTCGAGATATGATGAACTATGTCAGTTTGTGCTTGTATTGTCAGTTTTACTCGATATAGAGATGATCTTGTGCCAACTTACGTGTCTTGCATTCACTTCCAATGGGTTCACGACTTGGTGATAATGCCTCCGAGGTTATGAGGTATGCAATATTTGGCTCATGAGGACCTCTCCAACTTTATAGAAGGGCGAGCACTGAAGACGAAGACTATGGAAGGTATATGTAGGTTTGTACTTGAAGACATGGATATGGATCTATAAGGAGACTATGGACGGACAGAGGAGAATTGCGTGGTGCAGAAGCGAAGGAATTTTTTTGCATGATATGGTGTGAAGCTGAAGCTTACTACTGCGTTGAACCCAGAGAAAATTGACAAGAGTGAACGTGGACATCCATATATTGTTCAAGCTTTGGTGAAGACATGTGACGATAGACATAGAAAGTGACCTAGGTTACTCTCTTTACTTTATGGGCTGGCAAGACGACTCATTGTACTACCATTGGGTACATACCTGTTGAATTAATGTTGGGACAGAAGCCGATGATGTCAGCAGAAGAAGACTTCCCTACTTGAGCTACCTTGCCATGGAAGACAATATGGATCACGTATAGCTTCTCTCACTACGCATCAGACAGTTAGGACGCAGAGAGGAGGATCTTGCAGAAGCACAACAAAAGTTGAAAGCGGCTCGACTTGAGAACAAGGAGAGGTTTGACAAGACCTATAAGCTTCGACCGAAACTAATACAAGTTGGGCATTGGATGTTGGTATACAACAGTACACTAGAGAACCAGCACTCTATAGTACGAAAGTTTTCCAGGAGATGGTTTGACCCATACATTGTCGATGTGCATCAGAATGCTTCTTATTCCTTGCAAGAGCTAGATGGTATGTCTTTAAGGCTTCTTGTTCCTGAGAAACGAGTGAAATTGTTCAGAAAGAGAGGAGGAGTAGTGGAGCTGATTGAGTTTTTAAGGTCATAACAGATCACATGTGCAGATAATGATCATTTAGCTGAGACAGTTGAGGAGAATGAAGACGACTTCGACAATTACGAGGATCAATTACGGATTGGCACATATCAGAGGATGTGCAGGTTTGGAGGGGTGAATGTCTTGTTGCACGAGGGTATGTACAGTGAAAGTTGATAGCAAAAAAGATTCTTCTTCCACGGTTTACGTAGTTGTAAAAAAAGTTGCCCAAGAGCTTGTTAAGCTGGATAGGTGCTAAGCTAGGGCTAAACTAGACAAGCTGCCCCTTAGCTTATATTCCAAGGAACGACTAAGAAGTTACGAAGGTACAAGGTAGAAGCTCTTTTGAGCATATACATGTCTTCACTTACGCGGAATAAGATTACACGTAGATGTTTACGTCATTTCTAGTTTAAGAAAGTGACAAAAGAGAAAACTTTGTCGTTTTTCTTTGGTGACCCGGATTCATTATCTGATGACATCAATGGATACGTGTTCTTGAGTAGTATAGTTTTTGATCTTTTGTCACTAGAAACAGAGATGTATAGTGAAAATAGCACCCGAACAGTTAGAAAAAGAGATAAAAGCAAATTTTGTAAGTATGTGTACAAGTCTCATTAAACAGAAACAGGAGCCACCTCAATGAAAGAGGCGCCCACCTAGGAAGAAGAGATCCTTGGATCAAATCCTCCAAGTTCATATTCCCTATCTCAGCATGTTGACCTCTTGGATGGGAGTCTTTGTTGGATGTGTGACTATGTCCTGCACATCTAAGAGCGGAGGACTGATATCCTCCTTAAATGTGGGCTCCTTGGCCTAAGCCTCTGCATGCAACCGAGATTATGAGTTGGAAGATACTTGATACAGCTATGAGAGGGCTGTAAGTCTTATGCGGTGGTGCTGTAGTTGTTGCCTAGGCTCTAAAATTGTGATTTGGCTCATAATCTGGATTGCATCAAGATGACATCGAGGGTTGAGAAAGTTTTCTTTAACAAAAGACTAGCTTAGCTAGGGGCCAGCTTAGCAAGGAGGCTGCTTGAGAAGTGAGTGTTTGTAGAAGGAGATAAGGACCTCAGCTTAGCTAAAGGGATACTTAGCAGAGGAGTTGAGTTTTAGGTAAAGTGCGGCGGCAGTTCGAGGGACATTAGAGAGAAATGGACCGAGAGAAAAGGAGACGCACGTAAGAGAGAGAGGAGAAGAATTTGATCATTGATGACGTTGGTGATGAAATTTGAGTCTTGAAAGCTATTTTGCATAGATTTGGATGTCAGATTGTACTTGTATGTTTTTCTCTTTTGATTGATCTCACAATCAATTACAGTTAGGAGGTCCGTCTTCTCCAAGAAAGACTCTCATCATGATAGTGTTCTTCAACTCAAATTGTAAGAACCGCCACTGATACAAACAATCCTTGCCGTGAGAGTCAATTCCTAGAATGTTATCTTGGACTTATCTTCCTCTCACACCGATAATTGATGATACCTTGATCGAAGGTCCAAAGTACTGAAGATCTTCACATATCCCACTGCATCAAAGATCTCCTCATTTGTCAATATGACATACTTATTAGACTTCATCTGCCGATTGATAAGTCTCTACATATCCGTCTATTCGTGTAGTTGCAGTACATATCCTTCTTTGCTGCATAATAGTGACAGATGCGTACTCTCCATGCGACATCTCCACCAACCCAACTTCCAACAAGTCTTGAGTCCTACTCTGGATCAAGGCTCTCTTTATTTCATTGTATCTATAAGTTGAGATTGACACATGAGTCGTCTACTTCTAATCATCGAGGTGAAATAACTAAGGGTATCAAAGTAAGAATATACGTCCACACGACCAGTTAACTAATCTTGACCGTCAAGTTTGATACTTACAAATTCAATAGATTGCATAATTCTTTTTTCTTTGGAAGTGTTTATTCCTTCTACTGATATTCAAATTCTACGACAACTTCCTACTAACATGTACGAAATCATTCTGTCCAATAGCTGAAAAGGTTCATTTGTGAAACTAAGTTTCACAAAGAGCTTGTGTTGGTCTCACCAAAAGTACGAGAAAACACTCACAAGATTGCTAGCGGGTCACCGAAGACGGGTGAAATCAAATCCACACTAGATATTTCACTTCGGATTCGGTCTGCACTGTAGAGTGAGCTGTGCTAACTAGTTATAGATGTGAAGATTTGACAAATTTCATGTGCTCAACTGTATGGCGTCTGATCGGTTCTTCAACAATATCATGGACAGTCACGAATTGTAAAAAGTTCAGTAGTACTCTAGTTCCTCATAGAGTTCGATGTCAATATAAAGCAACGCAACACATGAAAGAGTGATAACCTGAACTCCATGTCCACGAGAGAGTCTTGCAAACACTGCACTTTAACATAGATGGCTTGGTTGGATAAATGCACCACGTTCCCGTCGCAATCAATTCAAAGCTACCTACTACCGCAAGGGTTGTCTTCCACCCATGACGAGGAGACACTCTGTTTGGATCCGCTCAAAGCTATCGCTTTCACCGCAACCACTACAAGGAGTCACTCAAGTCATTCTCGAGTTATCACTCCCAATCGAAAATAGATCATGCAAAGTTGTTCTGCATTTTTCTTATTCTTGAAGCTAAGCTTGTTAACAACAATAGCTTGCTCAGAAAGAAGAAAATTAGATCGGATTCGCAGACTCGACTTGGTTCTTAATACTTTAAGAAGCTATAACATGTGATTGACCGTTGCAGTGGATTCTGCATATTCTTTAACGTCGCTAAGTTATTCTATCAAAGATCGGATCTGCACGCTCACCGTATCCAACGATAATTCAAGAACAAAATTCAGCAATGAGAAAGAGTACTAGAACATAACACTGAAAAATTTGACTAAGACAAAGATGACTTGTTACGCGTTTACAGGTTTATGTAAAACAATCAACGTTTACAGATTTGTGCAGAACAAGTTTGGGATTCTCATCAATAAAGCGATCACTGCAGAACAACTGATTAAAAATTTTTCTTCCACACCGACAGACCAACCGATATTTCACACTGATAGACCAACAGAAAAACCAACCAGTGGATCGATTCACTGTAATAGAACATATACACTATTTCACGTCAAGACCGCTGACCAAAAAATTGAATATCAATACTCACATTGCTACGTTGCAGCTCACTCTTGGGTTTAACCTCTTGTTCATAAGGTCAATAAGCATGCCCGATCAACTTCAGGAATTTTTGCTCCCTATATATTATTGAGAATGTTATAAATGTTATATGGAAAATCTAGACTAAACTTCAATAAAACTCTAAACTAAATTAACTGTTGAAGATCACTCTTCTTGGACAACAATGCAGTCAGAAAAAAACCGATAAGTGAAAAAAACCCATAAGTGAAATGCAGGGTCAGGCGCTTCAAGAGTACAAGTGCGAAGTGGTCTGCTGAAGTAAAAGAAATACATTAATTTCAAATAATATTTTTTCACCTAACCTTTCAAAAAGTTTACGTGAGAAATTAAGGTTAAACTTGCAGCCTCTCTTCTTCAGATGGAAGAGATATGAATAAACAAGCTGAGTGAAACCAGAAACCAACTAAACCCTAAACTCAATTCTTTCGAAACCGAGCCAACAATAGTTATAACTGAAATCTTTTAGTTCTTTACACATAAGAAAATATCTCATATATCGAGTGAGTCGACCAAAGGTCTCTTCACTCGACCTTTGGTCGACTCACTTTTTTTGTGCCCTTTTTTTATTTGTTTTTCTATTCGTGGCTGACGAGTACCTAGTATTTAGCTGGATAAGCTTCTCGACCTGGTGGTCTTCTTAATAAAAGAGACATTGGTCTATAAGCTTGAGTCCCCTTGCAATAGAATTGCGAGACTATGAGTTAGAGATTTTCTGGATCTATCCCTTTCATTTCTGCTTTTCGGTTTTCACAACAATTTTATCTGTCTCCGTCTGTTCCCGTAGACAAAGGCTATGCTGTAGCATAGCAACGAAGGCAGTTTAGAAAGAAGAACAAAAGAAAAATTGTTAGGTTAGTCAAGAGGAAAAGAAAACTATCCAACGGACTGAAAGAAATCTTAACATTTCTTTTATTGAAGATATTCGATAGTCAACTGTTCTCGAAGCAAACTTATTTTCTCAAAAGACCAAAATAAATCCAATATTATCCTCATTAGTAGAATGTTGACATGATCATCAACATAGTTCTCTTTCTACATTTAATAATAAAAAATATGTTTAAATAATCTTTAAATATGTCAAAGCAGAACTTTCACTTTACACAAAGAGAGAGAGAGAGAGAGATCTACTACAAGAAAGAAAACCACTTTTGCATCACTCGAATACCTGTCTCCATTTTCTGTAGTACTCCTGTTTATACCAGGCTGGTTGTTGGCGTGCCCTCCAAGTGTTTCTGCGAACTGCTCGCTTTATACCGACCGTCGTCCACTGAGGAACTTCGCTTACATTCTGAGTTACGAAGGTGGCGTCGCGTGGTTTCATGGACGGCAAAGTCGATGGGAGATTCTACATACATGATCTCACAGGTGGAAGCATGGGACACCCTCCTACTCTGAGCCAGTATCTGACTCCCGCGTCGTCCTCATGGTGACTCCCTCATCGGAGTCACATTCTGCTGATCTGATGGACAGGAGGCTTAAAACTAAAGTCACCTATACAACAATCAACACGTTTATAAAAGCATCCGATCTGCAGAACACAGTTCTATTAGTCCACAACTGCTCTCGTTGGTCTTCTACCGGAACCATCACAGACGGTATGTTATTCCAGTGTTTACAGTGGGTCCAAGCCCTCCTGCCGGGAGCAATCAGCGAGTGTAAGAGCCCCTGCTACCAGCAGGATAAATAGCTCCACTGCAAAGCTGTGCTCACAAATTAAAAATAACTTGATTCAACAATCGGACATGAAGCCATTACATTACAAGATGAGTCGACCAAGCATAGCTTCCAACATCGACTTTTGACAGCTCAACTCTGCTATTTCCGGAGGACGACAAAAGTTACACAGTCCTCCTCCAGTACAACCTAACGTGACTTTATTTCCCAGTGGACAAGTATTTCGCAACAGGATCCTTCTGCCGAAGGGCTTTGAGACAATCATAGCTGGAATAAGATCGTGTCAGCCAGATGAGACATCAATTACACGAATTACATGCTCCAGGAGATACTTTGGAACAAGATGGTCTTCAGATTCGCTATCGCCGCCCGAAGGCACCTGTAAGCATTCAAAAGCTTCGCGTTGGCAAGACGGAAAGGCGAATTTCCTGAGAACTCTCCGCTCACAAGCATCTCCCATCAGGTGGGTCAAGTCTCAAGGAACTTCAGAACTAAATTTTCTAGGAGATGTATCTTCAGTATTGCCCACATCAGGAGAATCTCACTCGGCAGTAAATTCTTATCGATGGATTACCATCGAGCCTCCATCAATGAGAATGAACAATTTGGACAAGTGGTACGGGCATGTGCAATAACAAGCAACAACGGCATCAGCATCAGTGACAGAATAGGACCCATAACCAGGCATTTTATTCCAAGCAAGTTCACTGGATAACCTGGATATACACTCAACTGTTAAACCGATAAGACGATGTGGCTGTACACTCGAATTCTTTCCATACAGGGAGAACAACAAAACATGGGGAACAGGACTCATTTCATCTTCAATCTATGCTTTCAGACCCGCCCTATATGATCCAACATGACAACACCTACTTTCAGACAGGCATGGACACCTGCAGCTACACGGATAAACACACATAAGCTCGAGGCCTGGACACACTCACAACAGAGTGTTCCTTAACGAACTTGAGCCCAAATCAATGGACAGACTGCTAGAGATCTCCATTATCAACAGGTGGTGAGCAGAAAGTCACTCTACTGACAGATGGACCAAGGGAGATCAGCACACCTTCCGCTGATCGGGTTATATAGCTGTGCCTCCGCCAGTCAACTATCAAGGAGCAAGAAAATAAGCTACAGAAAATACTTTTAGGACAGACAGGATGCTCTCATCTAGGATGTAGTTCTCCACTTTACCGCCATGGTACAGGAGACACATGTTGAGAAATAACCGACAAGCTCTTCCGAAGGGGCTCTTGTGGACAACTGACTAATGGTGGAAGGGAGACAAAAGTTCTTACGGACGCCTTACAACTTTCTAACCAACTCTAGGATAGCGAGAGGAGCGTCCTCGTCTCTTTAGGAAGCTAGGGATATCGATGGTACTACCATTGCTCCCGCTTAAAGGAGGAACTCCTGTATGCCGCCTCCCAAGGTCCCCATCTAAAGCTCTGCCCGTTTGCTGTAGAACAGGAGACAGAAGTAAGAATACCATTTACAACAGTCCGAGCACATTAACATTAGAACTGTTGCATGGAGAAGTTGCATTCAAACGGAAACTGTTAGATATGGCTCACCGCTCAAGACCGGCTGACAACGCCATCTAGGCAATGATAGCAGTAACTAACACCCACTAACTCAAATCTAAAGTCTACTGAACGTGCGAGAATCTTAAGAAACGGTTCTCCGTTACCACTCCTGTCGACATACCATTAGCTCACCTAAAGGAATAACGCTTCCAACGTCCGCACAATCCTTCTTACGCACTCTACTAACTTACGCGTGTGAATCTACCTTCGGAACTAAGGACACATGCAATAAAACAATGGAGGAGAACAACCAAATCGCTGCTCCAAAGTGTGGAGGCAACGCCAGTGGTCACCACAACAACAATGTATACCTGGACCGAGCGCAATTCGGAGTCGTCTTGTCCTCGGAACCCGGTCGCAATCAATGTAATACTCACCTGCGACACAAATATCACCATTTAGACTCTGTGTAATGTGCCAAGATCCTGGGAAAGATGTTCTACACCAACGAACAAGTCCGCAAGTGTTACGCGTATCGTGTTCAGTAGGTGTCAAGAAATCAAAGACAGAGCGTAAATCATTAACACCAGACGCTGATAAGAGCTTTGGATCCGGCCCGAAATATACAAATGGATATACTTACCTCTCCGTTAAAGCTGTCATCCACTACAGCTCCAAAGATCAGGTTGGCGTTAGGATCAACAAGGTCATATATTACTTCTGCTGCAGCATTAACCTGCAGCCCAGAACCCGAATTTGTCGTGACTAACCTGTCGAGTAATTCTCGAACAATCTCGACGTTGCCGTGAAAATGCTACTTCCTAGAAATCTAGAACAAGACGTGCTAAAGGCGAACCTGGGTCATGCGTTCCAGAAACTTACTGCTCTAAGGTGGGTTTCAACAAAGCGTAATCATGCAGTAGTGCACTAGGATCTACATTAGATCTGCTTAATCTACCAAGACTGCTTGGTTCAACAATTCAACATCCAAACAGTAAAAGGGTCCATGTACCTCGAATAAAGTCATATCACTGCCACCGGTAATATTCCACACAATTCCAGTCGCACGCTCGATGCCGACGTCCAGCAGTGGAGACTGGATAGCACTAAGGGCAGCATCTCGTGCCCTCGATTTTCCTGTCACATTTTACAGAGCAATATTTAGCGACAACACACGTTCCCACCTCCAGGAAGCATGCTCGGCCTCGAAAACTCAGCGCGCTCTAAGGCGTAAAAGCAGTAAACGCTTGACAATTTGGGTACACGACTCACCCACCAACATACATCAGATAACATAAGGAGTAAGTTTTCATGGCAAGGTTGGGGATGGTGAACAACATCGACAGCAACTGGTTACCTGTGGCTGTGCCAATGCCCATCAATGATGACCCTGCGTCAGCCATAATGGCTCGAACATCCGCAAAATCCACATTCACAAGACCCGGCACCTGTGCCGATCCAACAATAAAAGTAAGGAACCCTGTAAAAACACTGCAGTAGGTAGATTCAAGCCGCGCAAAAAGTGAAGCCGATAGACACCGTGGATATGTTCAATACGTACTGTGATGATATCTGATATGCCTCGCACTCCCTGTCTGAGAATATCATCAGCAAGATTGAAAGCTTCTGTCACGGGGGTTGACTGGGACACTGCTGTAAGGAGCTTATCATTGGGGATGATAATCAACGTGTCCACGTTATTCCTCAACGCTGCAATACCCTCCTGAGCTTGAACAGATCTCCTGCGGCCTTCAAAAGAGAAAGGAGTAGTGACTATTCCTACAGTCAAAATACCAAGAGATTTTGCAACACCTGCGATCACCGGGGCTGCCCCACTGCCGGTTCCACCACCCATGCCGGCCTACAACAAAGGGAACAACTCGTCATTGCGCCGGCGACGTGCAATTCAACTAGTGAAGCATGCACACAACAGTAAGCTTAACCACGTTCTCGGCTGGACGTTCTACAAAATGAACAATTTCAGGTGCTCTTGGATTATACTACGTTCAGAGGCCCTAAGAGAAAGGTTCACAGCCTCTGTCCCCACACAGAAGGTTGACAATGGACTGGGAGCACTCACGGTAACGAAGACCATATCAGCACCACGGAGGGCCTCCTCCACTAGGGCCTTGCTCTCCTCGGCGGCACTCATACCAATCTCAGGGTTGCCACCAGCACCGAGTCCACGAGTCAGCTTCTGTCCTATTTGCAGCCGGTTTTCTTCCGGAACTGGAGACATTGCCATGGCTTGGGAATCGGTGTTTACAATCCAGAACTCAACCCCTTTCATCTCACTTTGAAGCATGCGATTCACAGCATTTGATCCTCCGCCACCCACTCCGATAACCTTAATCTTAGCCTCGTTATAGGACTGAATGGGGGGAGCTCCCTGCCAAGATGAAGCAGAAGGCAAGGGACTCCCACCTCCCCCGACCTTGACTGAAGAACTTAAGCTCCCATTTCCAGGTCTGGTGTACTGATACTCGTCTTCCTGCCATTCTACAGAGGACTCGGAACCCCACTGTGACGCCAATGCAGATACTTTCCTCACGCTTTCCCAATTTGACCTGCTTGCGGCCCTTACGCCCTTAGTCCTCCTCATAGCTTTCACGCTCGATTCACCTCCTGCTACTGCGGCCCATAGACTCGACCTATGACAACCTAATTCCTCTGCTACACCTTTGAGTCTTTCATCGTCCGAATTCCTTCTGCCGCAATCAGTAACCACTGACGCACTGCTGCTGCCATTCGCCACTCTCCGAAGGCCGACATGAAACGAAGAACTGGAAGCAGCAGCAGCGGACGAGCAGATCCCTCCTGTGATTGCCCCTACCACTTCCATCGCGCAGACCACCATGTTTCCTACTTCCCTTAACCCCTCCCTGTCGTCCGCGTTTCCTCCTGCAGCAATTCGCTTCACGCTCTACTCCTGCTCCACCGCATTTCCTTCCCTCTCGACGCAGTGTTTCACCTCATTAGCGCTGTACCAAGACCAATCCAAGACTGTCGCAAATCTTTTCCAGAACCAACAAGAAAACGGCAGCTTCGGCTGCTTCTCGTGATCAGCAGATTTTTTTAGTGTTGCTCGAGGTCCCCTGTAGCGAGCGAAACAGAGGAGTCCGCCAAATCTCGAGCGGCACAGTAGCGGGAATTGTTCGTGTGAAATCAACCAATTTCATGGTCTTCCGCCGGTGCTGACAATTTCTCCTCGCTCCTCCCCCGTCTGCTTGGCATCGCTCCCCTGTTCCTCTTCTCCTCTCCACTTCCTCTGCCCGCCTTCCACGCTCCTCTCCCTCCCTCCCGCTACAGCCCTTCTCATTTCTGCTCCGTCCATCGCTTTCCTCTCTCTCCTGTCGCTCCTCCCCTCCTACCCATTGTCCTCAACTTCGTTCGCGCTCACCGTGTCCGTCGGATCCTTATCGGACGCTCGCCAACTCCTCCCACTCTCATTCCCAAGCCGCACGAGAGAGCACCGGCGTTGAGTCTCACATACTATTCCCGCCCTTGATTCCGTGCCGCTTTCGCTGAGTATGTGCACGTTAGCTGGTAACTTAGCCCAGCCCTGTCCACCACTCCAGACTACAGTCCACTCCAGTTCTGGTCCAGTTTCTAGCGACATGTACAATCCCGTACTCCTACGACATACATGTGTCTACGTACGTAATCCAGTCGTCGACTGCGCTACGGCTCGCGCCTCACGGCTTATGCTCTAAGAACCACATATGAGCTCGCGATCTTACAGACCTGGTGGTTGCGCCGATGAATTATGAACCACGATTCCCGTGCAAGGATTTCCAGATGCTGAGTTGGCGTTCAAGGCGCAGGCCAAACTAAACTGTGGTTCGCTCCAAGATTTAGCGACGTCGCCAGACAAGGTATCGAAGTCACTCATCCTGCAGGCCATTGCCTGGATATCTGGAACCGCCAAAGGAACCTTACCGAGGGTTCCTAGCACAAGTAGTATAGCTAGCTGGTCAGGTAGCTTTCAACACAAATGGACAGGGCCTATGCCGGTGAGGTTGGACGAGCGGGATTCACAGGAGTACGCCACTTCTAGTGCTCGGCTAAATTTAAATTGGGCCGGCCAACGATCGAATTCACTGTGGTCCCAGTGTGAGAGGAGCTGCTCTTCTTCTCATCCGTTGCTCGAGCTGACAGTAACGCGGAAAACGACGGGGACGAGGTGACTTCTGATTGAACTGGCCACTTGATTTTTTTACCTCCACGCGAAAAGTCAGGTGATACGACAAACACGGCTTCCACTCTCGTTCCTTCATGTAAGTGGAGATAGCTTTTGCGCCCTAACTTTACGCAGTCGATACTTTTCTCAACCCTCATGTCGTTTGATTTCCTCTCCGCAGAGAAAGAAGGCGACTCGTAACCTTACAAAGCACAAAAAGGCCTGAATTTACCACAAGTCTGGAAAGGAATGCAAACACAGACTGCACTCATGGTCGCGCTACGGGTGTCCTTTCTCATTTGAGTAGCACGAGAATGGCAACTGCTGCTCACGCGTACGAAAGGCCTGAATTTATTACATTTCTGGAGAGGAATGCAAACAGATTCTGCACTCATGGTCTCGCTGCGGATGTTCATTCAGTTTAGCTCTAGAATGGCAACTGCTGCTTCACTTGCCGTAGGAAAGGGTTGTGGTAACTTTGTACCTTTTGGACAGGATACGAGCTTTGCTAGGGGATGTTACGGTTGGAGTAGGCGGCTGGTGAAAGTATTTCCATGACCGCTCTTGACTTGGCTGAGAAGCAAATTTGTAGAATCCAGTCGTTCAGGGCAGTATTGATTATGATCATGAGCTTTGCATGGGCGACATGCATATATTGCCAGCTTGCTACCCCCTACTCATGACACCGATCACCAGTGGATATCCGGCTCCTTCTCGTTCTCTTCCCGTCTTTCCCGCTTTTATATATGGTTGTTTGTAAACGTGTTAACATGTTACAGTCAAACTACAAATCGATTCCATATCGAGTGAGTGAACAAGTAGATTTTGAGGCATTTTCCGTTCTGCATTTTAGAACAAACAACCAAATGTTATATGCTTGTGCCATAAGGTCCGTTTCTGTTTGTCCTGAGATTTAGAAACGTTGATTAAGAAATGACGCTGCAACATATTCTTGTGATACAGGCTTCACTCACTGAATCATCAAATGATTCAGTCAAACAAACAAAAGAGAAAAAAGAAAGAACTGGCACAAATGTTCTGTAGCCGGGTAAATGACGTTCACTTATATGTTATACGCAAGTTACTTCCTTACATGTTTGCCTCCTCCGTCTCACACCTCCTGGATATGTGGTGTGAGACGCGTTCCCCAAACTCATGAGTTATGTCTGGGTCTTCCTGCATCTTCAAGTCCAGTTATCATTTAACATTCAGAAATAATCTTTTTCTTCTCTCAACTTGGTACAGAATTTTCATTTAACACTTATATTTTTTTTATAACAGCAAGCGAGCAAAAGTTCTCCTAAGTTTCATTTAACACTTATATCTTTTTTATAACAGCAAGCGAGCAAAAGTTCTCCTAAGTTGACCTTGCATGCATATCTTACGCATTATTTAACGGTCTCTTTCGTCATCTCATAATGCCTGCAACAGTGACGTTTCTTACGCATAAATGGAGAGTATTAACCACCAGACAAGGTCGGGAAACTTATCACTTCAGCGCTTGTTCATACGGATAAATCTCGCGTCAAATAACATAATGTGTTCCTTTTCTCTCCTTGGTTCTTTCACTTCGTACTCCACGATGGGAGTACGAGAAGTCGTGTTATCTATTTCCCTTGCTTCGTAGGATGCATCTGTATGTTTACAGATAAAGTACAGGTGCTGATGAGGAGATCGTAAGCTCCAGACCTTTGAGAGTGCGCGGATCGGGGTGGGGAATGATGGTAGACAGAGCAGCGCTCTCATGACGCCACTTGTCAAGTTGCAATTGCCAGCATCTGGAGGCAGATATGGTGGAAGACGGGCACCAATCAGTGGGAGCTGAGTAGAATCTGGCGGACACGAATGTGGACAAGATTATGGTGTTGCTGCTAAGGATCAGAGCGCGAACAATCTCTTGTTCCGGACTGCTTTATGCAATATATAATTCTCCATGTAAGTGTACTTTACATATAGTAGAGCCGCGGCTGCATGTTTAATCATGAAACTTCGTTTGCATATTACACTATCGTTTTAAGCAAGAAAGCCCTTCCTATAGGAAGATAATAAAAACTATCTCCATTTATCATGCCTAGGTCAGTACATGCAAAACACAAACTCACTGACGAAAGGCAAATAATTAGGGTTAAGTTCTATTTTGAGCGATTATCTAATGCCTACCACTTTGTCTAACCAGGTAGGCACCATCTGATCTCACCCACGGAATTGTGAGAGCAAGCTTTGTTAAACACCTACTGAGGGGGCAGAATACAGCTTGCCAATCAGGTGGACTTTGAGATTCAGGTTGATACTTGTAACCTTGTGATACTCAACTTCCATGTACACGAGAATTGACCCTGATCCCACTTGCACTTATGTATGAAGTGTACTACTGCTGCAGTTGGGCTGCAGGACAACTGCTGACCTGATCGCGTATAAAGACTAACCGTCAACACCACGGCAGCCATCAGAGTCTGTAACCTACAGCTTTTCATAACACAATTTTAGGGTTGACTGTTTGACGGAAATCAGTCAGACTGCTTGGTTTCACAAGCCTAAGCTTGATCCTCTTCCTTTCCAGACATAAATCTTCCAGCTAATAAAGCTGAGATGCTTGTAGAGTAAAGTCTCCTGGAGCGTACCCTTCCCATCTTAAAAATGCAACTCACTTCCTTCTCTCGAGTTTAAGCTTTAAGCTCGTTTCACAAACTTTGAATTGTACGCACTTGCAGTCCGTAAAGGAGTTAACTTTGGTTGATACCCTTGCCAGCTCAGTCATGGCTGCAGAAGTACTCCTCCCTCAAAGAAGAAGGAAGTATGTATTTGTGCCAGATTTATGGTGTCTAAACCTTTTCAGATTCTTAGTGCAGCAGCGGACGCTGGGGATACCATGCTGCTGTTATGATGCGGGAATAAGATTTTAGCATCCGCGTTGTAGCAGTCATGCTGCGGGGCTTTTTTCCCCTTATGAAATGAACTCCTCTGAAGATGCCGGGCACCCCGCGTTTTGAGGCTTCCTCTGTTTGTCTCTGCTCAGACGAAGTTTGTAAACAAGACTATCGCAAAAGGAGAAGCGTGCTAAAAAGGCTTGGAATGACCACACTCCGCAACTGAATCCCCCTCGCTTTGACTCGTACCTTCTTCAACTTTCCACTTCTTTTGTGTTTCACTGTGGCGTTTAGGGGAATGGTTTATCTTATTCACTCCGATTTGCCAACCTACCGAAGGTGGTGGACCCAAATAGTATACCTCTCGAGTGGATACTTTTTCTTTCCACTGGAAAATACTTGAAAGTACAATCTGCGTGTGCCTGGAGAGTTGAGCTCGGAAAATGCATGTCCAAACTCAGCATCCCAAAGGAGGTAGTGAGCAGTTCCGACAGAAGCCACATGTACTATCGACTGCCATCGAAGAACATGCTCGACATGGCATTCGAAGGCAAGCGAGAGAAGGTAGAAGTACAAGGCAGTCTCGTGGCCAGGCAGGGCGTCAGCCCCGACAAGGATGGTGGTGGACCCCTGGGATTTGGTGTGCTAATAGACCAAGGACAGGTGTGACTGTTGATGAGATGGGAGGGATTTGTGCACAGTACTGTTATTGTTGTTGCTGAGGTAAATGAATAAAGCATGCGGTTTTCTCCTTGAAGCACCCTCCGTCTAGAATCTTGTTCTAGCGTCACTACTCTTGTCTTGCTTCCGGACTTTGGATATGCACGGCGCCATGCACGAATTGATTTGGAAACCACGCGGCAGCTGTTCAACTTCTTCTCGAACTAAGCAACATTCACACACTCCTGATAAATCCTCGACAAGCTCCAACTACGAATGATAATTAGAATGACTAGTCAACCGAAGCATCCACAACTAGAGATTCCGCTTCCGTGGACCTTGTCTCACTACATGTGGCCTGAAGACAATCCAGGCTTCCTGCTTTGTAGCCTCAAATTCTGCTTTTCTAGTGGACCTTCAAGTTGCCTCCGTTATCTGTAGGAAAATGACAAGGTTCTCCTCACATGAGAGTACTGAGTTTCTTATGAGTCTCCGAGCGCAAGATGGAGCGCATAACTCGAAGTTTACGGTTAAGATTGTGTCAAAGCGCAAAACTAGCTTGCAAAAATCAATGTCGGTGTCCTAGAACTGTTCAAGTTCCTTAGAGCTCGAAACGCTGACTTGCCTTCAATACGACAAGTCGGGGCAAAATGTGCATGAAACTTGGGATCGGCAAACACGGTCCCATGAACCTCGAAATCTGCAAGAGATGAAAAGCAGCTGAGGACTTCTTAGTGCCACTCGTTTAGTGAACACATCAAGTAGAACCTGTCCTGTATGGTTACAAACTTTCCATGGCTGCCTACGTCGAGAGTCACAGCGGAACTTCACATATTTATCGCGCGTCTATTTTATCAGCCGCGGACAACGAGCATTCAATCATGTCCATACTTAGCCCTCGTATCTGGAGCGTATAAAAACCAAAAGTAGGGACCGAAGTGGGTGCGCACCTGTCATCAGTTGACTCAACTTCTCACATACTCGTTGAAGCGTAACCGATTGCCGAAAGGATCTGTAACTTCCATCATCTTCGCATTCCAAGGAACCATTTCGATGCCAGGGCGCATGTAGGGATAGTTTTTAGCCTTGAGCTCTTCATGAAACTCACCGAGGCCGGTCACTCGGAGGAAAACCGCTGAACCGGGGCAAGAGTCTCCGTAATGCTCACTAAGATGCAAAAGACAGCCAGCTCTGGAGACTTGCATATAAGTAGGACTGTTAGACTCAAATGTGTGCTCCCAGTCTATTTTGAAACCCAGAAAATCGATGTAGAATTCTCGTGCCTTCGCTAAGTCAAATACGCGCAGAATAGGTATCGTGCTTAAAACCTCCATAGCCACCTGTTACATATATCAGATGCTGCTCGAATGTTTAACCTCGCACAAGTATTCGCTGAGAGGTACAGCTTCTCTATATTTTACATGTCCATACCAAATACCGACTACAGACGATGGTTCTACTATACAAGCTCCATTCCAACAAATGAAAACCTCCAAGAAGAGGGCAGCGAGACCCAATCCATACAAGAGGCAGGTGCTTTCTACAACCCTAAGTATTCAAGCTGAATCATAATCCAAGTGCGCGCTCAATGATGTAGAGAGCGTGTTACAGGAGACCATCGTCCTCTCCGCTGAACTATGACCGTAAGAGATGCACAAGGGTTGTGAGCTATGAATGTACATGACACAGCTTGATCGCCGCTCAACAGAACATAGGACTACTACTTGGCACGGACATATCTCCAAAAGTTAAATGACTGCTAAAACAAGGAACAGTTGCTCACTGACTACAGCAAGTCCTAGTAAACAGGCAGGCAAGCATTTTCAGATCAGGCTGTACAAAAACTTTACGATGATAGGACCACCGATTACCTCGCCTTGAAATCTGCTGAGCTCCACCTCACTGGAGAGTTTTACTCTTATCGACAGGATCTCGTACAGAACGGTTCTCGTAAATTCGTTTAGAACTTCCTGAGCTTAGAACCTTGGTGCTGATTACGTGTCCTGTTGAGAGATTCGGTTACAACATTAGTCAAGAACCCGCAACGCCGACGTGCAGAAACTGGAGTTACAGAGATTCTTTACAAGTAGCAGCACTGCTTCTCGACCACAAAGTACAGCATACCTTTGATTCTTTGCAACTTGTAGCTGCTCTTTTCGTCTGCACTAGCAGGTATTTCAAGTCTAGAGCTCACTATAACTTCACCCAGTCACGCAAGAGCGCTTGAGATCGAACATCTGCTGTTTATCCTCAGCTGCGAGCGAAAAGAGTACGGCATGTTTGAACCTTCAATATTTCGTCTAGAACGCGTGCCGAGTCCCGGATTGTCATTTACCAAATTCCTGCAGAATCGAACTCGAGACGTCCCTTCAGGAAGGGTCATGAACCTACTGACAAATCAACCCATCTTGTGTACTGTTTTTGGCCCCTAACGTAAGATTTATCTCATGTATGGCGCGCTAAGCTTTCCCAGGCGGGTTTACGCTTCACTCAGTCTCGTGACGGTAGCGACAAAACGAACATTAAGTTAGACAAATGAGACATCGAGACATATTACAAACATTGATGTATAAGGCACTTGTCTATACATCATGCAAAATTTTACAGGTTTTTCGCCATTTCATCGAAGTGTGAGCTATCGCGCGTACAGTGTTATTACCCATTACTGGGGATGGATAATTCCGAAAAGCGCTCTTCGCTCCGAGCAACGTTCTATGCTCCTGCAACTCTCCCTTTTGGCTGTGGTAAGTACATGATCGATCATCGATCTTGTTCACCACACTGACCGAAACAAGACAGAGGAATAACTTCACGGCATGACATGATCTTTTCTCTCTCAGCTTGCACACAAAATAATCGCGTTTCTTTCCGCACAGAAGACCCAGCCAGCCAAAGATATTTGGTCCTTTTACACCCGGCGATGGAAAAGGGTCGTGTAAACTTTTATCTTTAACTAAATAAATTCTTGCTTCAGTTTCTGTACACGCTCAAAATCGCTGAAACAGGGATAATTTCCCCGTCTAGGTCTGATTTACGACTAGTTTCCTGGCCTTGACAGATGATGTCGAGTAAAGAGAGAGCGCTATCAAAATCGGTACAGGCCAAACATAAAAGGGTGATAGAAAAATCGATTGCGCTCCATACGACGATGCCATCAGTAAGCAAAGCTGCGCAGGTAGAAAAAAACAGGTCAGAAGTGAACACAATCGAGTGATCTCAAACTGCACAACTAGCCCTTCGAAACCTTGCCGTCAGAGAACTGCTCTTAGCATCTTCCTGCATCAAGTAGTAACTTGACAGACCAAGATAAGCTACGATGTAAGCCATCCGAGAAGCTTCGACCATAAGAACAGGCAAAAGATGTTCAAGAGAACGCATATATCTGTACAGAAAATACACTCGAACTCTAAGTTGGAGATGAGACGAACAGTACCCTCAAATGAAGCAACGCGATAGCGAAGCAGGCGATGAAATAAAACTTCCGAACTCCACGATTGAAGCGAAGGCGCTCTGGCCTCCCGGTCGCTAGCTCTTGTGCTTCTTCAACAGATGTAGTTTCTGCTCCAGCTCTTGCCGAAGGACTTGCAGCATCTTCTGCCTCCGATAACAGGGGCTTCTGATCATCATTCTCCAGAACTGAAACTCTCTTAGCATGGCGGCTGGATTTGCCCCCAACTCCCATGCTGGTGTTAGTATTAGCGCCAACAACTTCATTTTCGTCCTTATCACTAATTGCCAATACAAGCTCACAAGCAGCTTGTTCAGCACAAAGGGCCGAAACCATCAAGACGAACGGGAAGAGAACGCAACCCATGTATGGCAGCACAATACCCATAATATCCGGCCATCCGACACCTGACTGGCGAGAAACTGTAGACTTTGAGGGCCATACGGTCCAACCCCAAAGGGTCATGTAACCTACTGGGTAATCATCCGCAAGGACCCGTCCCCAAAACCAGGGGAAGACAAGCAGAAATGCTATGTAAGCCACCTGACCAAACCACAGAAGCCTATTTCGTGCACCTTCCAGCAATGCCCATATAGGTAGTTTTACGTAAGGGAAACTGCTGGTTGCTGATGGGTTGAAAATTGACAGGACCCAACGCTCGTACTTTTCCTGCTTTTCCAGATAAACCAATGCCAGTTGCGGTAGAATCAAAAAGCACCCGAGAATGACACAGACCATTGTCCACAAAGCAACCGGGAAGAGTGATTCCCATTGAAAACCCATGACAATAAACCCGAGGAAAGTGAGTTTATACGGACCCATCTTTCCTTCGACTGAGAAAGGCCACATGTGACTTAAGGTAGAATTTCTATCAGGATGAACCACTTGTATTTGTAGCCAATATCGAGTAGGAGAAGGATCCTGGTATTTCCGGCTATCCCATGCTGCCTCATATATAAAAGGTCCCCCCTGCTCTTCACTGGAAGGTCCGCTGACCTTAACCATCTTCAGGGCTTCCCTCAGACTGTAATCAACAAAATCTGAAACAGATTTCGCTGCCGAGTCGAACACACTAACAGTAACAGATGACGGGGGAGAAGGGGAGAAAACCAACGCCCGAACAGCTGCTCCGTCCGCTTGGATAGGTGAGGCTAATGAACGAAGCATAATCCGAGAATCTAGAGGACTGGTTGGAAGAATGATAGTAGGCATCACAAACTGTTCTCCTCTAAGCACCTTCTTGCTGTAATCGCTGAAATCCACATCAAGAAAGGAAACACGATTATGGTCTATGGCAAGGACACGCATCATCCTTGAAGCACGCCAGTCCCCCATCTCCCACTCCCAAAATTCACCATTCATCCCCCTCATGTGATGCTTGTAGAGCTGGCGCCCAAATTTGGTGTGCAAGTGTCCATTGATGTAGGCAGAGACATTGTGCTTGGCAATAATCTGGTCGGATCGGTGTCCGCTTTCAGAAGATGCAGTGAACGATGTAGGGAAGTGACCGAAGACGACCTTACTGACAGGTGCCGTGGTGTCATTATCCCACTGGCTAAGTTCTCTGTCAAGTTTAGCAATTATGTCGTCACTGGGGTGCCCGAATAGGTTCGATGGTCCCCTGAGCCCAACGCTCATGCTGTCATCCACACCTACAAAGAGGTGTTTCCAGCCATCGTGGCCCTGCAAGCATCAGTGCCGTCTCATTAGAAAATTCTCCTTATACTTGGAACTCTAGTCATTTGATACAAAAGTGAACCTTCTAGCAAAACGTCCATGAGAACACTTGAATTCGTATGGTTGGCATGGAACACAAACGTCCGCAACAGTGTACACAGCATCCTCGCACAGCCTTCAGTCGGAAGTATAACACTCTCCAGATCATCAAGTTGAAGATGATGGCACGGGTATAATTCTCCACTAGCAAGAAACTCGCATTTTCCCAGCAGTTGTTTATCATTGTTTCAGTCAATCGATTCTTTCTAGATTCGAAGCCCGTCGAAGACCACTCAGGTTCGAAATTCACAGTGGCTACAAACCTAAGATGATAGGGAGACGGAACTCAGGATATAATCACAAAGAGCACAGCAGATCTCAAGACAACAATGCTTTCGTAATGGTATTTGCAACAAACCTTGAGAGATACCATGTACGTTCGAGAGAAGCAACAGTTTGACGTACCACACAAATTGCGAGCAATCTAGCAAATATTGGCGGAATCTGCTGAGAAACAAATCTAGCTGCAAGTTCAAGAAACGCTTACTAATAATGTAACGCTTTGCACAAGGCTCGTACGTCCCATCCGAGCATTGCAGCTGTACTGAGAATAGTAATCCAGTGAGCTCTTGGCCACAGGCACCCCATACTTATCATGATTGCCCCTTATATCATAGAACTGGTTCAGAGGAATTCCGCTTTCATTAACCATCAAATCGATGAAGTCCCGGTATGCTATCCACTCCTCCTCATACTGTTGCGTGGAAGTTCCTCCTTTGCTTTTTGCATCTGCAAAGCACAGCAGCAATCATTCAAGATGCCATACTTCCAGCCAAGACAACAACTACAGTCAATACGAACCATGATTCAATCATGTTGACGAAATTAACATGGAATAGACAAGAGGAGTCCCAGAACAAGACGTTTCGACCTGATATAAATTCGGCTTCTCTCAATCACAACGGAGCTAACAAGGTGGCCAGTATACCTGAGATAAGACAGAACCTAGACCGAAGAGTGCCATTTAAGCTGTTCCGGAAAAAGCCTTGATCTGAAGGTGAAAGCCTACAACTAGCTACTTGTACCACATGATTAACTAATGCAGAGAGCCATGCTTACAGAGCATAAAAATATCTATTCTTCGGCATCTTTACTTAGAAACGTACAAAAACAGGCCCCAATCTCAATGTCACGGGGCGGGGTGCAAATTAATGAGCGACTTCATCACTAGAATAACTACTGAAGTTCGTTGTCAACCCCTTCAGTAAATTGTACTACTTTAGGGCTCAAATCTTCATTTAGCTTCACTTCGAGTCTATCTTCCATCGAATAAAGGTAAAATCGCCTGTCCAACACTGGCTTGTAATCTGCTTTTGCAAGCGTTGTAGGCGTGTAGATAACGAACGCTACTCCCGATGACCACCTCAACCGACTAACACGAAAACCAAGATTTCAGTTGCCATCTTCCTGGATTTTATGCTGTGGATACGCTTCTGTTAGTGAGCAATACTGAACAACGATTAAAACTCACCAGTCAAGTCTCCAGTAATCAGCACCAATGAAGGCCGTATAGTGGCAAGAATTGTCCCCATTAATTTATTGAGGGCCTGTGCTCGCTCTGGGCGCCATTTGCTGATATGAAGATCTGACAGTTGCACCACCCACGAAACTCCAGCCCGGGAATTCCCATCCTCCAAGTTTTTCACGATCCTTCCAAGATCGACATTGCCCAATTCCTGCTTTACGTGCCCGGCTCCCTCAACAATTCTAGCGACTAATACCAAAACGGCCCAGAAAACGAAGATTCTTACAAGCCCCATTCTCTGCAAATCTTTATACAATCGTGACGCGCTACAAGGAAACGGAAAGAACCCACCCCCTCCAAGTAACGAATCTGAATTTCCGCAGACCAGTTCTCCTCATTACGCTACTAATGCTCCAAAATATCCTCCGAAAGGCCCATTTTCATAAACCTTCAAACCCTCGACCACCAAAAGATCCGAAGAAATCAGAAGAAATGGAATGGCAAAATTCGCAGGTTACTGAGGAAAGAAACGAACAGACGGACTGGACCGCGAGCCGCGGGGAGCAGCCATAGGTGAAGGCGGTTCCTGGTACTTCGCCTACAAGAAAACTGAATTGTCACTCTTGTCGGTTGTTGTCCGTCTGTGGTCCTGTTGGTCATGAAAAAGAACGACGTCGACGATCCAATGAGTGCAAAGTATCATCACCTGTGCCAGACATTAAGAATATAACATATAATTCCCAAATCTCGCATGCTTTATTACTTTTATGCTTGGAATATTATCGATGATCCAGTTCAGTTCAAATCCACGCGGGTATCCACCATCCGCGGATCTCATTCGGAGCGACTTCTTGTAGAAAGGGAGAATTCTTTTGGAGTGGAGTACAGGGTACTTCTTCTGAGGTGTTCATTGTCGGTCAGACGGCATAACCTGTTGACAGTGCACAGTACTCTTTACTTGTGAGAGCAGCTAACTACGGTACTACAGTATCAGAACTACAGCAGAAACTTGCTTGATCACACCCCCAGTAGGTTCCTTGAGCTTGATCATACCCCTCTTAGGTTCCTTAAGCTTGATAATACCCCTGACTGGTTATTGACAGTAGAACCAGTTATTTTATCTTTTGATTCATCATTTTAGTACTTCCAACCTTGACTAAATATCACTGTAATTCAAAATATTTAACAGTATTCAAAATAGTTGGACTATACATGCTCACAATTTAATATTTGCAGTCTTACATGTGAGTAACATCACAAAGTGACTGGTTTTACAGGCAACAGCCAGTCAGGGGTGTGATCAAGCCATACATCGTAAGAGGGGTGTGATCAAGCTCAAGGAACCTACTGGGGGTGTGATCAAGCAAATTGCTGGAACTACAGAGTGAGAGTACACAGTAAAACCGACAGAAAAGATTACAATATGTTTTATCCCCTTAGGTAACTACTCAAACTAATTGATGTCGTGCGAGTCTGCATCAATCTTGATCGTCCTATGAAGTGACAAATAACGATGTAATATTATTACTATGCACGACAAGGAAATGAAATATGAGTAGAGTTAACTTGTTACGTAACTAGGCGCAAGGTATCTCTTTGGCGTTATCATATCCAATTCTCCTAACCTTTCATATTAATCATATTCTAATACAACTATTTGCTACCGTGTGTTTGCTTATTCAACAGTTTTAAGCCTACAGTAAGATACTGAAAAACCTTAGACTTAAACATCAATCCCTTTTAAAGTTGAAGGTTTTATTCCTTCACTTTATTCCGAAAGCACGAATTCATTCCAGTTTGAGTCTAGTTCCATTTGTGTTTTCTAACTGCAACACCGGTTTAGATTTTGGTCAGGTAAAATACACCAGTTAAAACCTGAGGGTAATAAGCGAAATGCTAACTGGCCTAACTTGGTTCGCGACATTGTTCCAGAGATAATTATCTCATTTGCTTAAACATCAGCGTAAGCGGCCCACATAGCCCAACTTGTCGGTGGAGACGTGTGGTGTCGACCGAGTGGTGTCGGTGGCCTCCGAACCCTGAGTTGACGTAGTGCTGACATCTCTGGGTGGATGCACGGTGAGTTTACAAGTTCCCTAGCTGGGCACGAGTATAGTAATTGGTGTGATAGAGAAAAGCGCGTACTTGAACCAACCAAAAATTTGACTTAGGTTTGGAGCAAATGTCATAAAATACCCGTATTCATGAAGAGTTAACTCAAGTTACTGAACTTGGAGTGTTCACGTCATTCAAGTTATTAACTTTGTCTAAAAATGAAATTAGGCTGAAATTCACAAAGAGTTCCTTGTTTTCGGTAGTCTTCCCATGGATGTTGTCCACGCATGTATTGCGAGGTCATCATGCATTTGCTCTTGCTGTTGAATAGATAACTTCGATAATTCATCCTTATAATTCCTATAATTCATGTACTAGATAGAATTCGCTCTTCGTTCCCTATTCATCAAGAACTTCTGACAAGAAGATTATGCAGGATCATGAGATTCCACTATCAAAGAAATTGACCTAGAAGATGGTCATTACAAAAGTAAGTGCATAAAAGATGAATGGTACGGTGATATCATTTGCTACAGTTTGAATGTGAGAAAGGGAAGATAAACGAGGTAAAAGTTACAACATGTACTCTTACTGTGATGACAGATCACGTAACGTCAAAACTGCAATTTTCAATAATCACGCTTTCCTTTAAAGCCCAAGAGAGTGTACGAATACTAAACGGTAACCAGCAGTGGGCATTTTCCTCATAGACCTGACACGGAATGAAAATTTTAACAAAAATACGATATGAGAGAACGTTTAATTGTTTGCTTCGCAAAAAGACTCCAAATAAGGATCTAGATGTTACTTTCTTTTGCATCAGATCTTTTGTGTAATGTCATGATCTTACCAACGAGAACTAAACACCCAAAGAAAAAAATTATTAGGTTAGATAAAATTATTCAAGACTCGGTCGTGAGAATGGAGGCCATAGAGCCCTTTTATACACGCAGTGGAGACTTAAGAACATAGATTATTGTTCAAATAATTTACTTTGACAAGAAGACAATGAAAAAATATATCATTGATGCAAATCGTGCTTGTGCTGCTAGTCTTACTAACATTGTTTACGTAGTTTGTTTCGGTTCCCCTAAACCCGAAGTGAATAATTAATATCAAATGAAATCAATATTTCTCCTTCTCAGCTGAGATATAATGAAGTTTCACTTCCTTTCAAATAATTTAGTGTTATGTTTTGCCGCCTCATGGACATGAAGAATTATTTTCTCTGAATGCTCTTGCATGTGAACTAAATGAAAAGTTTCCAAGTCGAGGGTTCAAGTTTAATGGTTGAACCCTCGACTTGGACTTGCTAGGCCGAGGGTCAGATCAGCACGCTAGGCATGACGTCTTACAAAGAAATCTGCTATATTTTACTACTATTTTGGTTTGTCTAACAAATAAATAACTCAACTAAGACCCCATCAGTGTATGTAATGCTTTCCATAGTGAACACATTATGTAGGGTGTGAAGAAAAAGTAAATTTTATTTCTTATTCATATAATTTCAACTTTTGTAGTTGAGTTGAAATTCTACTTTAGCATGTGGGAGATTCACGAAAATTTTCTAAGTCATTCCAAATTCTCTTGTTGTTAAAAAGTTTAGTTGTACACATTTGCTTAATTATAAACTTTAGTGAAAGCTACTAGGAAGTTATAGTAGAAGTTTCGTAAGTTAGAAGAATGTACTATCTAGGAAGCTTCGAAAGAATATTCTAGTAAAGTACTTAGGAAGCATCTACCATATTGAGTGAGTAATATACTAAAGAACCTTCTTGAGGATTAAGGTTGCTTCATAAAGAAGTAAACATATACATTCAAAAGAAAGTTAACCTTATCTTGTGATAGAAGTAGACGGTTAGCTTCAAGAAAAAGTTTTGTACACTCCAAACTATAAATATCAAGTTCTATGGTCAGCTCAAGCATCCGAAATTTTCTTCTATTCTGCGTTGTTCTATTGGCTCCACTTTCTATTCTTCTCCTCGGTTCCGGATCTTTTACAATGGCAACAGAAATCATGTGACTCGGCTCTGAGAAGAATAATAGATAACAACAAACTGTTATCCTATGATTCTCAATTAAGTTACTTCAATCATTTTTAAGTACCCACAAAGTAAGATATTCAGATGAGAACGGCACTCGTAAGTCATAGGCAGAAAATCGCCTACGCTCTACAGAAAGAGAAGGACTCCAGGGAGAAGCGCTACGTGCTCGATCAATGGGAGAGACCTGATATCAAACAAAAAATCTACTGATATCAGTAAATAATGTTAGTGTTTGATAATTCAGTTTACAAGTAATAGAATATACTGTTCTAAGTAGGTAACAATCAAAATTTCTAAAGATGGATTTGAGTTAGAGAAAGCTAACGAATTCGTTAGCTTCGGCCTGGAAAGTAAAACTTGCTATACATTGGTAAATAACTGAGAGAGAATTAGACATAAAAGATCAGATTCTTTTCACATCCGGTCGAAGTTACAACAAGCTAACTAACTTTGTTAGCAGATGTAAGGTAACTTCTTGGGATAATAGAGAAACCTTAAACTTTCCTATCGGATGCCTCTCATTGTGTATCTGGTGATAGCTCTATTCTTACGTCTCTTATCTCATCAGAAAGATGTCCAATGGATCCAATGTCCACGGAGAAGCTTTTTTAGCTTAATCATATCGTGTGTAACGACGGTGTTTTCATATGATTAGCGTTTTACATGTCTAGATAGAAAGCGGCCACTACTCGAGTTTCACACCAGTTCTGTGCCAGTGCCAAAAGGTTACGTCTACCATCTTCACTCACTCACCAACATCGGAGTATCGGAGAACAGACGGAAGCAGACGATAAACCTCGATTTCTCTTCCGTTGTAGGACTGACATCTAAGCTCTTGGTATGCGGAGCCGCTGATTAGAGCGTCTCATACCTCCCTGGGAAGCATTCTTGTCACCCTAAACCAGAGTTACATGGCGTTCCCTCCAGCGAATCCATGCAATATGCCGATTCTTAAACTGATTCGGAATGCTTTGGTATGCATCATCTCATCTTTTATTTTGGATAAATAATCCAAATAAATCCCAGGGATTCTAGATGAGGTAACCCTAGGAGAGTAACACGACCCGTCCCTGACGAGTGAAGCCGACGTAGTCCTGCAGTAAAGAGTTCATGCAGGACTCACTCATTCTTGGAGCGTGCGTGATTTAACATCAAACGACAGTATGTTCTTGGTCAAGATCTTCGTCTGAGTATAACATAGACCCGGCCATATATGAGCCCATCGGGGCTGAACAGGTGCTGTCAACGAAAGAAACGGATGTGGATTGAGCAGCGGGGAGCTGCATAAAATTTCCTCTTTAGGGTATTTCAAAGCTCAGTGAATAACTGAGAACGCATTACGTGTTCTCAGCAAGAACTGTCCTTAGCAGACAGAACAACTGTTTCGGCAGATACGCACTCACTACAATACATCTCAGTGCTGGGCGACTCCAGTGCTCTCATACTTCCAGAGATACGAAGTCGGTCCTCTGACTGCCATACCTTATTCTCGGTGGGAGGTCTCGTTGGGCAGGAAAACGCCAACAATAGTCTCTGGCGTATACCGTGATGCGCATTCCAGAACAAGCAACAGAGTGAGTGTACACAACCGTTCCCAACGACCAGATCCAAACGGAAGTTGGACGAACATCAAATGTGGCTGGGCAATTATGACAGGAAGCTTGTAAAAGAGCTTCCAACCATCTTCAATCCACCCGGTTACTCTAGGCCTCATGCGGCAGATAGTCAGCCATGAACTGGCAGCCACTGCTAGACTCATATGATGCCATACCTTAAACAACGCATTATATCGACAACGTACTGTAAACGAACCGTTTTCCTGACTAAACCGAAACATCTACATTACAACGCTATCAGAACCAAGGTAATACGCAGCCATCGATTTCAGTCCCAACACTTGCTCCAGACCTCATCCGGCATATGGTCCACAGTCCACTGCCAGCCTCAAAGTAACTCATGCTTCCATTCGGCATTGTGCCGAGAAGTTCATTCACACCAATCTCTTTTCCAGGAAGTCGAAGAACTCAATCTCTGAAATCTGATGTTAGCATCAAATCGAAAGGCCAGCAAGAACCTTCGAAGAGTTCAGCCTCTGAAATCTGCTGTAAGCATCAAATCGAAAGACACCCGAAAGGCTAACGAGAACCTCTAAACCATCACCGGCAGCGAAGGCAAGAAGAAAACCCCCGCGGGATCTGCATATTCGACACAGGTAGTGAGCAAGGGGTACACTGCTACTTCCAAAGGTCTGGGGCTAATCTTATGCCCCAAGATGGGCCCATTAGGGTTTCGTCCCCAGGAAACGATCCCAACGAAAAGTCTGGACTCTGGACTCCGGGCTCGAGCTACTTCGTTCACCGAGACTCCCGGAGTCCCAACTGTACAGTGCGCATGGTTGTGGCACAGTTCTGCCTGCCTCGGAACCACAGAAATTTGCTTAATGATACCCCCAGTAGGTTTCTCGTGTTGATCGCATTTCTTTTAGTGAGGTATTGCTTCATAACATTCTTCACCGGCTATCAACTGTAAAACCAGTGACTTTTTCATATCCGTGACTTACATCAGGTTGTCTAGCATCTGTGGTCGCTAGCGAATTTATTGTTGAAACGGTTTAAATGATAACGGTATTTAATCATGACCGAAGTAATAAAATGAACAACGACATGGTAAAGTAACTGGTTTGTTTAGGGGTGTTTCTGGAACCATGATGCCAAGATATTACTGACCTCAGAGTGCCAAATTACCCTTCCAAATGAGCGTTAGAAAGCTGCTTACTGTTGACCTTATGTTATTATACTATGTGCCTCATGGTGTTTAGGTTGGACACACAATTCTCATGAAAAGCGACTATTTTAGGGACTAAGCACCACTTAGCTAGCCTCAAAAGAACAGCTGTCTAAAGCTGTTTACTGTGACGTTATTGTGTTAGAGTATGAGGCGCAATATTATGCATGCAAGATGAACTTCCGGGAACTTCTGCTCGCTTGGTGTTATTGGGAAAATGTACAAATGTTCAGTGAAAATCTTATACCAAGCTTTTTAAAATTAAAACTTTTTATAAAGATTAATTGTTAATCCAACCGGGAAACACAAGAAGAGCTGGACATAAACTATAATAAGAGCGCGGACATAAGAACTCCCCAGAGTACATATGCGAGCCATTGATCGCCACCAATATGTGATAAATCGACGGATTAATTTATCACCTTACTGTTCTTAACGGAGAGGTTATGTAATAAATTAGTCCAGTACATCTTTGCTTCTTTTATCGAAAGATGGAAGAGGTGAATATAAATCTATATGCACGGGTGCTCATCGTGTAATAGTGCTTACTTAGGGGTACATAGCTGAAGTTACTCCCTTCTTGCCCTTGGATGCTTCATGACGCCGTCACCAATTTTTGTTTTAATTAATCTAAATTTTCAACGATGAGATCAGATTGCATTCGATGCGAGGAAGAAAGGCACGGAATAGCATTTTCCTTTCTATAGAAGCAGGAGATCCTGCAGACTTTCCAGCAAGAGTTTACTCAAATATTTGAACATCCTGCTGCCTGCAGCTGAACATGATAATTACCACTTGACCACTTGATTCCTCCCATTTAGTCAAGTGTGCAAGTCTAAGTCTTGAAGCTGAACGCATCCATAAACGCTGAAGCTCGGCTACGCTCATCCAGTCAAGAGAAACACTTAGGATTACACTCATCCCCATCTCACAAGCAGGTTTTCATTAGAGAGCTGGTAAAATGACCGGTCTCAGGCTTAGAATCCGGCGAGCCTTGCTTTTCTCCTTCTTATTGTTTTTCTTTACCTTCTTACGATCATGTCGCAAAAGAAAAAGCGAAAATAGCTTTCGATGAAAGACAGGAATCTGCAGTGACATCCGACAGGAGAAGGAGCCAACAGACAGTCCAGAGTGCGGGAAATTAGAGACATTCGTGTGAAGCTTGATAGCGGCAAAACGTAAATCCGTCACGCAGTGAACCTTCTAGTCGATCGTAGTCCATACGCTTTGTAGATACCCCTTGGCTCGTTAGTTACACAGTGTAACACGCGACGCAACGAATAAGGTTAGTTACACACCAACGTGGAGATCATCAGGAGAAACCCAGTGCTATTTGTTTGTTCGGAGAATGGGATGGTCGGCGTATCCACAAGGGGGCAAGCAGAAGAGATTTACTCTGCCACAACGGACGGAACAGAAATCTCAAACACAAGGACATGTCTTTTTATTTCACTCTGGCAAGAACTGTACTATATAATGCTGTTCCCAGTTGTGGGTCGCTCGAAGAATACATCGAAGTTCGGAAACAGCAACAGAATCAGATCGTCAAACAATAATGTTCAGGTATGCATCCCGAATGAATCAGTATTTCAAGTGAATGACATTCTTGAAGACGATGTTGGCTGGGTCTGTGGAGCTAACGAGAGTAGTTTCGCAGAATCCTCGAGCGAAGCGGAAGGCACCAGTTCCACCGGTGACCTCGAGCTCTCCATTACCCGCAGCATTCAGACGTCCTTGTATGCCGATGGTCCCATTCAAGTCCTCGGTCTCATACACGAAGTCGAAGGTCAGGTATAACGACGCGTCCTTCAAAGAATTCACTAATCCGACGACCCTGCCCAATACTGTGGAGTCGTTATCGATGGACTCCCGGATGATGTTCGTGACAACTCTCACCGTCCCAAATTCAGAGACACTCAGATTCCCAGAAGGTGTCGCAGAAACGACCACAGTGTTGTTCGGAGGCACTCGATTCTCGAACTCATAATTCACCAGCAAACCTGGACGTGGACGTGCACCTGCAGCGAGCGCACAGCTGCTTGAAACAGAGAGCATGAAAGTCACGAGCAAAAACGCCGTTGCCAGCCTGAAAGAACCCATCTTGCTTCTAGATTCTTGTCGAATCATACCTACGAATTCGAAACTGCAGCTGTCAGTGCCTGTCTAAATCTTGGATCCTGTGGTAACTCGATCTTGAGCTGATTGAGAGATCGATAAAAAGCTAGTCACCACTTCCGAGTCCAAAAGAGCTCGCTTATGTACCCTGCAAGATAGCTAAACTGCTGGGAGGGACTGAAAGGAACACAGGAGCTGGAATACAGCATTCACTTGGAGCATATGAGATCGTGTCGCATTGTGAGTGACATGATGAAGTTATATACTAGACTATATACTGTTATCATACCACATTGGCACTGGAAGTGGACTGGAGGAGCAATGAAGGGATGACAGACAGATCTGGTTTGACTCCACTACATCTTCCAGATCAGTCTCTCGCCGTCCTGAAGGACCAGCAGGGTCAAAGTCCACTGGTCCTGAAGGACTAGGAGGGTGAAAGTCGACGGTTGGATGCTCAACATTCGATGAAAGAACATAATGTGTCAATGGATTTTAGTGATTCGAGAACCATCTCTCGCTCAAAAAAAGCACAGTGATCTTTAAACTTATAACACGGATATGTATACTTCCGATAAGTAATCTCGAACAGATGTGCATTTACAACTCTTTGCTGATAACCAGAGATAAGATGCTCACACAAGAGGTAGAGAGAGTTGAGGAAATGAGCACATGAGCAGATCCACATGTGAGTGCAAGTCAGATAATGGAAGCTTAAGTGGAAGCTTCCTAAACTAGATGTTGTGCAAGCTTTCGCCATGTAACCTTGAAGGTCTCCTACCATGATGGAAGTGTCCTCCCATTAAGTACTTGCTCCAACATTGTCTGCATGTCAACTACTAAACTTTCTGCTGTTACCAAAGTCAACTTATCCGGAGGAGGCATATTGAGCACATACTTATAGTCATGTTTAAGTTTTCTCTAATGATTTCCGATGATGTTAGTAGTTCGGTGATAAACTAAGGAGAGGTTTGGAAGAACGGCTGAAGATCTTGAACTTCGTGAGACTATACCACACTCTCAAAAAATATCCTCACAGATAGATACAATTATGTCTTTTACACCAATCATACATTTCCTGAACCGCTCTTGCATGGAGAGCCTCTTCTTACTCGAACTCACCTGCGGAGTTCAGAATAAGTGGATGAAGATTGTATTCTTTGATGAGCAAAGTTAACACTTCCTTTCTTGTTTGAATTCCCGGCAAGTTAGTACCACCAGGAACAGATGCTCGCATCCAATCTGGATCAATGAAAAGGAAAAATTGCAGCTGCCTCTACTCTAGTATAAGAACTTGATGCTTTTCCTAATAACATACTTCACTTCCACAGTCGCTTGAGCATGTTTCAAACCTAGCTGGATGTACAATGGAACAAACGCTGTGCGTAATGCTGAGATCTGACCATGTCTTTATTAGTGAAGGCAAAAACTGATTTCAAACCTCTATCTCTCAATCCCTCGAACCAAGATGTCAGCACTATCTTATGATGTTGTTCAGTCTTAGAACCAGTGGTCTTCTTACCATCACTTACCTTCAAATAAAACAAGTATGTCAGCGGAACATCAAATCCTCCCAAGTTAACAGCAACCACGAACAGTTCAAAACACATAGAATTAGTTTTAAACGTACTATCTATTACAATTTCACATACTGGACTCGCCCGTTCAGAAAAAGAAGTGTAGAGTCCAAACGGTATGAATCATTCAATACGTTCATACAAACAACTGCTCGAAGTTCTTTGATGCAAATCTAGTACGTCTGATCAGTAGAGAGGTAGATCTCACCTAGTCGTCGATGGCACGTAGGTACTGTCTAGACTAAATTTCAGAAATCCAAAAGTTCATTCGACCTCTTGTTATATTCAGAGAATTGATAATGCTTCTATCGCAAAAGATACAATACAATTCAGATTTACGAATATTCATGTTGACTATGCCATGTAAAGACATAATAGCTTATGTTGGAAAAGCTTTCATTTTGTAAGTCATTTTCTCCTGCAGTTACAAATGTTGACATGTTAGAAGCTTTACTTTCGAGCATGTGTCTAAGATAACTCGAACGGTACCTTCACACTCAAACCTAGAGATCTTTCATTTTTCCTCTTAAGCGCAATTTCAGCTAGATGCAAACACTCGGTTTCGATATGTAATTCGATCGTAGCGTGAGACACCTGGGGGTCATTTTGAACATCATCATTTGCTTCAAACTCACACGTGGATCTCGAACATCCCAATAATACGAACTAGTAATGTCTAAATCGAGAATGACGTTCGTCATTATCCAAGACGAGAGGTGAGCACTAACATGACTCTAGTTCTAGCTCGCAAACTCCACTATGATTGATTCATCAGTTCGACAAATAGTCAATCGGAAGAAAACAACATTATCTTCAGTCAGTTCCATAGCAAATCACTTCTTCATTACGTCAAGCATTTATGACATCTCGCAATTGACCGTAACTAAGAAACTTGCGTCTTCTTCATTATCTGTATCTACTGTACTATCCCAATCCACTTGGCTTTGACATAATAGATGATAAATATTTTGAAAGTAACCAAGTTCAACGAGTTGTGTCATTTACGAGCACGAGCAAATCCAGTTAAAGATTGATCCTTGTTATAATGGTAGCACAATTGTGTTTTCATTCCAGAATGGAATCAAAACTATTTAAACACAATACAGTTAACTCAGCATGCAAAGCGTTGTAAACATATTATTCTACATTGCGGCATTGAGACATTACAAACACAAAGAACATTCTTTTGATCCCATGAGGATGACCAACAATAAATGTAAACATTACGAGATCGATGTCGTTCACTCACGAGAACGTTCAGACGAGCCAAAACGTATTGCAACTATGAAAGAATCTCAAGTCGGAGCTGTAGACACTAGGAGTCGATACGACTGCTCTAATGTCTTCATGTTATCATATCAGATTTTTATGTGAAGGTTGTCTAAGAAAATACAAGGGTCTTGGTTGTGGAGATATTGTGTGCTAAACAAAGACGAGAGAGAAAAACAACCACGAGAACAAGCTTTGCAAGGTATTCCAACTTTTATTTTATATACACTCTCATTTTTTTATGGATGCAAAACTGATAAACAGACCTGACTGGTCTATAATATGCACCCAACCTCTTGAAGAAAGTCTCTGAATCGCAACCTAGACCCAAACTACCGAAGCATAGTTCAAAGTAAGAAAACATCTCTTTGTTAACAAAAAGCTTTGCAACAGTATCCCACAATTCAAACCTTGATACCAACATCTCTTTCCAAGCACTTAGCTAAAATTAGCTACCACAAACCGTACATACCAAACTGGAACTCTAACGAGTCCAAAAAGACAAAAGTAATAACGAAAGAACCAAAAAAAACCTATCCGAGAACTTCCTCTTTCATCAAACGATCTTCAGATATCAATAGGGTCTTCTTTCTTGACTTCGTTGGCTCTAGGAACCTTAAATCCGGGATATCTCTAATTTTTTGTCGTAGGTGATCAAACCTCTAAAATCTCTTCTTTGTGGCTTAAATCACGTACAACGCAAAATGAATCACTTGATCTAGATCCGTCTTTTCTGGTAGATAGATAACTAATTTCATCCTACGACATCCCAAACAAGCAGTTTGGTGTTTCTCTCACGAAGAGTGATGAGAAATGTAGTCATAAGAAGTGAAAAATTGACATAAATCGTTCTCTTGTGACTCAACTTCACTCACCACGCACAACACAACAATCCGATCTACATACAGTCTTCTATCGGGCGTAAAGAAGGACTTCTTGGACGTGTAGGCACCAAGAACGAAGAGCTTGGTCCACCAATTACGAAGAACAATCCAATCTCGACGTCTATCTCTTCCTCCATTGTCTGTAGACTCCTTGTCTAAATCCACCATCTGGACGTCTAGACCGTGCGAGGACCGAGGGAGCAAGGACATTATCTCATCTAGGATAATCTCCCTTGATCCTTGTACAGGTATGCCAAGAAAGCCGTCAGATGTCCAATTGTTGGTTTCTTTAACTGCTGGACAAGCTTCTGAGTATACTCATGTACAGCTAAACCTCAATCTATCTTCCTTCCGTCTAAGACGCTCTTGAAGAACATGACCTCCCACCCCTACAGGTACCTCTTCTTCTCATGATGGAGAGGATGATGAAGACTTTGCTGAACGTCCGATTCTTCATACGTTCATCTTCGGAGAAGATCTCTTTATCAATGATATCCTTCTCTAACATTGGTACCTAATTTGAGATGATCCCTCCTTCCTCATCTGCTAGTTTCTGAAGGACACTGTCTCCACATAGTCATTGTCCATAGCTCCGGACGCTCAAGTATGATGAAGCGTGTAAGGAGTGAGCATCCCAACATTTTGTGCTTGTACACTTCATCGAGAAGTGTGCTCTCATAGTAACTCCACTCTCACATGACGGAATCTAGGTCCAACTTAGTAAACGTGTTATCTAGCATCTTAAGCTCCATGTTTAGAAGCCTGAGCATTCGATGATACATAGACGATATGGTCTCTCAAGTAATGCACCACCACGGTCTCCCAACCCAAGTGTATAATGTAGATAGAGTACTGATGTAAATGAGTGCGTCCTCATAGAAGTCCAAACGTAGACGAGGACGTCTAAGCATTCGTCGTAAAGAAAAAACATCGGCGTCTGAATCGCCTACCATCTAGCCGAATGCTAGACGTTTCAAAACTTGAACTTGCACAGACAGAAAATCATACAAACAGTTCCCAACTCCCTCACTTATAGTTTACTCCCAAATCACTCTTGGAAGGAAGCGAGAATAGGATTCCTAGGAACGAGCTCACTTTAGATTCCTCCTATTCAACATAAGGAGACAGAGAAATTCAGTTCCCTTCCACTTTACTTTTGTTACTCACTGACACGCTCTGAAATCCTTCCGAGTTTTAGAAAAGTTCAAGGAGTAGGTCATGACACCGGGAAGAGAAGGAATAGAGGTACTGCAATCAAGATATAGTTTGAGGTGCCTATATTCACCCTAGTGGCAGATCTCAAACCATTCCCTTAGTACATGTTATGATCAAAAAGGATGAAGTGATATCAAGTACAAAATTTTCAGAAAAGAGATTTCCTTGTAATCCTACTAGATTTTTCTTTGAATTCACTATTTCGTCAAAATACCATTCCTCTCTTCCTATATCTTGGTTTGGAAGTGAAGTACTGGTGTCTAAAAAGAAGACCTGGCAGCAGGGCTTGAATTATTTTCTAGAAAAACTATGTTGACGTCCTCGCCTGCCAATACCCTCTGTAATTACAATGAATATAATAATCCTCACCCTATAGTATACTTTCAGCTTGGCAGTCTCTCGCAAACCTCTTGCTCCATGTAGATGTTCAATTCGAATGAAAAATCAAACAACAATCCTCATCTAGATCCAAGCTTATTCAAAAGAATTTGAGTAGTCCCTCTGGACAGCAAACGAATGACAATAGAAGAGATTTTGTACCTAGCTTGCTTGTGAATGCAATTGATGTCACTCTCTTCTAGAATCTGAGATCTACGGTCGAGCGTAATTCCTTGGATGCTTGAGAAGACTCCTCAAGTCATGGTGTAATACTCCTTTGATCTATGTTCTTCAGTAATCGAACTATACGAGAGTCTTCTCTCCAGTAGTATGGACGTTCGAATTCCTCCTCCTGTAGAAGGATGTTTTTTCGAGAAAAAACTTCAAGTGTTAGGTTCCAAGTTGATATAAATTATCCCGCTCTCTATCTCGATCAAGGAAGTTCATCATCTACTCAAAAGTTTTGTAAGACAAATCTGCCGATCCCTTTTTCAGGATGAACTCGTAAGGTTAAGGACTTTTAAGTGAGCTAGACCTTTACTTTGAGACGTAACAGGTTAAGGAGTGTGACAAGATGAGAGCGGCAGTTACGTTTCTAAAAGATCATGCATTTCTCTGATGGACTGCATACAGTGATGAGCATGCCTTAATCGTCTCGGTGCTTGGTTGGAAGGAGTTCAAAGAGTTGCTCGCAGATCGATTCACTCCAGAGTATCAAAGGATTTGGGATGGTGTCGAGCTAGTTAGGTTGAAGCAGATGGGGACCTTAAGTGCTTATGTGCATGAGTTCAGTGCTAAGCTGGATTTGTTCTCCAAGTGGATGAAGAGATCAAGATATGTATATTTATTGAGGGACTCAAGTCTAGCTCGGAGAAGGCTCTCTTCTGGATGCTGAAGCTACTTGAGACAAGTGCCGAAACTAACGGAGCGGATTGGAGACGACGGAGTTCAGCAACAGAAACCCCTGAACCGCGTAGCATGCGTAAGGTTCATAAGAAGAACAAGGGCTTCAAGCGATAATGGGATGGAGGTGAGAAGGATCGGAAGAACTCTTCTGTCCTAACAGCAAACTGGATCAAAACCAAAAAGACAAACACCTCAGAAGGGTAATGGTTCTAAGTTTACTTGCTACAGTTGTGACGAAGCGGATCATATTGCTAAGGGGTGTATGAAGCCTAAGGTTAGTAACTGTAGCATGAATGCATTTGTTACAAAGAACTTGTTGGAGGGTCAGATGACTGTGACCTTAGGAATCATCAAGAAGACTCCCAGATTGATGTTTTTACAAGCCAAAGTTGTTAATCGTGATGTTACTTTCCTTGTGGACATAGGAGCGACCCACTCCTTATAAATCTAAAGTTGGTGAAGAAGTTGGGCTTGTCTACCTCCAAGGTAGACAAGTCTATTTTGGATGTAGAAAAGTCTATTCATGTGCTCTTCAAACGACGACTTCAACTTTGATATTATGAAGTGAATCGTCCTACGAGCAACTCTTGAACTCTTTCTGACCAAGTGTCGAGACAATCAAGGCATGATCGTCTCTGTATGCAGTCCACCAAATAAGTCCATGATCCTTTAGAAACATAACTGCCGCTCTCACTTTGTCAGACTTCTTAGTCTATTGCGCTTCAAAGTATAAGTCTAGCTCAGTTAAGAAATCCTTAACCTTACGAGTTCGTCCTATGCTTGAAAATATATTTTCGATGAGCGAGAGCTTGTTGTACAAGTTCTCTAGAAACATTGGCTTTGATATCACTTTTCATGCACCTATCGTCTTGTTGCGTCAACAGAAGCTCTTGCTCAGTAGGTCACGAAACTCACAACGCTAACATGCAAATCACAATGTCGTGCACATACACATCGCTACACAACATACATCGATGTCAGAGATACATCACACATACACATAAAACATGGACGATGTCATACACATATAAAAGTGTACCACAATGATAAACGATATGTACTCACTCCACCATGTCAACGAGCACTAAACAATCACCCTAAAGTCGAACCAAATCCACTCTATGCTCGCACAGACTTCAGATTGCACTCGTCAAGACTATCCATCATAGCTAAGAGCTTGAAGGCTCAACTGGAAGAACTAAGGCCTCCAAGCCCTACCTGTGAAGTATATCCGTAGTGGGTTATCCCAAAAACTCGTCCTAACAGCACTAATGGCCCTACCGAGATTAGCCACTCCGCAACTTGGTCAACCTATCCAATGTGCTAAACTGACGTGACAATTGTCATGCGCATACACATCACTACATAACATACATCGTTGTCCGAGACACACCACACATACGCATAATGCATGGACGATGTCATACACATACACAAGTGTACCACAATTGTCTCCCTAACTGACAATTAGGTCCCTCTAACTCCAGATAGCTCCATATCTCAACTACGTGATATACACCTTCATAGATGCAAGGATCAGGAGGCCGGGTGCTACATCGCTTCATTGTTAATCGCCTGTCTGCAATCCATACCACACAAAGATCTAATCGACTATCTCTGCTATATACATCGAGGACAAACTCATCGTCCAGTAAGAACGACACTAAGACATCTGAGACGTCTCAAGCAGTGCCTAGGCAGTGTGAGCATTGCGGACGACCATGTCACAATAGTGACTGTTGTTTTGATCTCCACCTTGAGCTACGGCAAGAGAAGGTTGATCGTGGACGAGGCGGAGGAGCTCAAGGAGGCCGTGGTGATCGAGTTGGAGGTAGAGGTCCAGCACCTGGGAGAGGACGAGTCGGTCCACCTCCTGCTATGACGTCAGAAGCAGGTATGGCTGCTCGGATTGAGCAGTTGGAGTAGAGGATAGCTAGTATGACTATGACTCAGCAGAGATCTGGTGGAACAGAGGCTTCCACGTCTTATGGAGGAGAAGGAGTTGAGGTACACCACACATACACATAACATATAGACGATGTCATACAAAAGTGTATCACAATCGTCTCTCTAACTGACGGTTAGGTCTCTATAACTCCAAATAGCATCATATCTCAACTACGTGATATACACCTTCGTGGGTGCAAGGATCAAGAGGCTGGGTGCTACATCGCCTCATCATTAGTCGCATGTCTGCAATCCATACCACGCAAAGATCTAATCGACGATCTCTGCTATATACATCGAGGACAAACCCACCGTCCAGTAGGAACGACACTGAGAGGTGGAGTCAAACATGACATGTGCCAACCTCTCGAACTGTAAACCCTCCACGGTCCTATTGATCAACTACCCCCGATCTCTCAACCTCCACGATCGTCATCCACGAATCTGCAACATGTCGGGCTTGTCTCTCACACAGGGGTCACCTCTGATGGCTTTGATGGAAGCACACCATGAACTTGAAGGAAAAAATGTTAAGTTCACTCATTCATACACCCACAAACTTATCAACTAAAAATCTCCATAAACTCATCAACTAAAATCCTCCATTCTAACGACGTCTCTCAAGTTTTCGCATGCTAAATATATCCCACACTCTCTATATTACTCAAGTTGTCATTACGACAATGTGAAAACAAGGATGAGGAGCTCTTCTCTACTCCTCTATTTATACATTCTAGGTTTTTACTTTGGTACTCTCCGGTAACTCAACCGTAACTACTTTTACCGGATTTTACTAAGATATTACTTAAGGTAAAAGTATTAATTACATGAGATTTTTATCGTTTCACATGAGCTTATTCCTTCAAAGTCAACAACTTCTAGAAGGATTCTAGAATATTCTTAAGGAATCTTGAATTTCCACCCCCTCTCTAGACTAGGACTCACTAAAAAGAAAACATGTGGAATCTCTTCTTGTTTTTAATGCTCACAAAGTCCACACTTTAATCCCACCACTAATATCAAATAAAAAAGGAGATAAGGGATACTTTCCACCTCCTTTCTACCTTTTAGACAAGATGACAAGATAGTAGTGCTCACTCTTTAGGAAATATCTGAATTCTGCCAAAAGTACAACTAAGTTTAACCATAACTAACTTTAGCTAGTCATGACTAACTTGATACCTCCTTAAAGTACTTGGGCAGCAAATAAACCTTCTCAACACTTAGTTATAACTAAATAACTTACTAATAGACAAACTTCCTATGTGTAACATAGGTCGTTACAGAACAACTATCACATATCAACATACGAGCTGCTCCACCAGCAGACCCACACAACATACACCTCAAGCCCACACGTACAACTGCTAAGCTTGGGTCAACGGTCTCATCGATGTCGAGAAGATGACATGACGTGCAATTACGCACATGGTCCTTCCAAACAACACCATCATGGCCCTCTAACATGAGTACTCCAGAAGGTAACACCTTACGCACTCGTAAAATAATGTGTCATGCGGTCACATCCAACGTCGTCGGTGCAGTTTGCTGTAGATAGATATAATCGTCAGGATGAAATCTACAGATCGATGGCCGATAACTTCCTCCTCGAATAGTCGCATATCGCAATGTGTCTCTATGTTGGACAATCGCTAGATTCTCAAAAGTTATAGATATAACTCTCTAAAATGTCTCTACTCGTTGAGAATATGCGTTCACCCACATTTCAGAGTCATCAAGGTTCAGCACCTCAGTAGAATCACGACAAATGGCCGAAGATAGATCTGGATCTCAGTCATACAATAGAAAATACGATGAGAAGGAAGTCGAAGGCGCTTGTCGACTAAAACGGTAACTCATAGCCAACCATGATAACTGCACATCTCAGTCTCCCAAGTGGCCCTTCTGCAAATCATACTTACGCAATCCTCTCTTCACCGTCTGAACTACCCTCTCTGCCAAACCATCCGCCTCAGGATGATCTCGAGATGTAGTCTGACAATCAATCATCGCTTGATCACACAAGGCTTGAAATTCACCAAGAAACTCTGTACTTTGGTCCGTCAGCACTTCAGCTGGTGCTCCAAAGCGACTCAGCAATCGATCTAAGAACACATACGCCGTCTCTTCACTCGTCTTGTCCGGTAATGTCACCAACTCAATCCACTTAGAGAAGTGCTCCACCATCATCAACACATACCGGTGATGACGTACTATCAACGGTAAGGGTCTTGTATCCAAACTCCAACGATAACCCAATCTCATGATCGGTAAGAGATGTAACTGTGGAGTAGGAGCATTAAATGATGCTTGTACTCGGTCACAAACCACACATCGTACGACAAATTGCTGCACATCTATGTGCATACCACGGCACCAATATTGTCTTTGGAGTAAGCTATGTGTATGCTTCATCCCAAAATGTCTCAACTCTTCATGGGCATGTCGTACTAACCGTGCCCTCTGGGATGGATGTAACACTATCCGTACTCTCTCATCATCCCACACTCGAAGTACATGTCGTCTTGCTCGTCAAAATCTCTTTGTTCATCGAATGACACGATCTCGCTCCTTGGCACTTATTGTGTCTATCACCATGTCAGTACGTAGATACTCCATTACGATCACATCGGCGTAGATATCTCGCTGGTCTGGAACATCATCTCCACCCTCAGGATCTAGAGACTCATCATCTCCTCTTTGATCTGAGAAAGATACGACTGGTTCTTCATACTAAAGTTCATGGTTAACATGCAAAAAAAGCATATGCATGCCACCTTGGCACTATCTCCTCATCAACCTCGTCATGCCACCGAGTCCCAATCTGATCCTGTTGACTCGTGCATGAGTTGCGACTCAATCCATCGACATCTAGGTTTGCAACTCCAAGTCTATGCACTACCTGGAAGTCATACTCCTATAAGATAAGAGTGCATCGTGCAAGCTTCTTTGTAAGCTTGTCGGACTCCATCAACCACTTGAGCGGCTGGTGATCAGTGATGAGAATAAAGAGGTTCTCAAACAAAGAACATCGGAAGTGTGCAACAATCCACACTGCAGCTAAACACTCTCCTTTGTACGAACTGTACCTTATCTTCGTCGAATTGTTGGAGCGACTGACATACGCTATCACAAACTCCTTTTTCTCATCATGCAGTTGAGTCAGCACTGCTCCAAGTCTCAACATACTCCAATCAGTGTGCAATTGGAAAGGACGCCTCCTAACTGGTCTCCTCAAGATGGGAGCAGATGTCAACTTATCCTTGAGCTTTACAAAAGCTCGCGCCTGCTCATCTCTCCACTGCCACTCTTGGTCCACCTTCATCAGCTTGGTCAATGGCTTCGCAATTGCACTAAACCCTTTCACGTATCGACTTTAGAAGTTTGTCAAATCAACAAATGTCCGAACTCGACTCACATTTGTGGGACGTTAGATACGTGCAATAGCCTCAACCTTCGTCTGTTGAACACCCAACCCACCTGGGTAGATGGTGTGACCCAGATACTCTACCAACTCCTGAAAGAACTTGCACTTCTCAAGGTGTAACTTCAACCCATGAGCTCTCAACCGCTCGAACACATCTCGTAAGTGTCTCTCGTGCTCCTCTATTGTAGCACTATAGACTAAGATGTCGTTCATATAACATCTGACAAAATCCAATCCTGCTAGGATTCTGTCCATCACCTTTTGGAACTCAGCAGGGACGTTCTTCAACCCAAATGGTAAGAACCACCACTGATATAAACAATCCTTATCGTGAGAGTCAATTCTCCAGAATGTTGTCTTAGACTTATCTTCTTCTCTCACCGACAACTGATAATACCCTGCTCAAAGATCCAAAGTACTGAAGACCTTCACATGCCCCACTGTATCAAAGATCTCCTCAAGTGTCAGCACGGCATACTTATCAGATTTTGTCTGCCGATTGGATACCTTGAAGAGACCTGGTTGTCGTCAAGGTATCCAAATCTTTGATACTAAAGACAAAACAATTCCTGTAGCTCTTCAGGAATCTCTGAACTCTTCGTCTCTCTTCTCTTATAAAGTTGGGTCCAATCTCTGACTCCCAAGTATCTTCTGTCACCATGCTAGAGGTAGAAGACGAAGTCGTTGACTACTATCTTGCAACCTCTGGAGCAGTTTCCTTCTGCTCACCACCAACAACCTCCACCGCCAATGTGTGAAAAACTCCTACAGTCCTAGCTGCAAGCTCCACTCTCTCCTATAACATCTCATGATGTCCAAGGATGACGAACTCCACACGCCTCGCCTCCAGCCTTTGCCTCCACCGACTCGATAGACAAAGAGTTCAGAAGTGTTCGAGCCGTAACACTCGTCGATCATATCTTACGCTGCTCAGCCAATCCAAAGCTAACAATCCATGTCAAGCAATTCAAGTCCATTGCTTGATCCAATACCTGACGACGTGAAGCCTCCGACACCGAAGGTATTGTCGTCGTACTCGTAGAGAAACCCATCGCTCGCTCTCTCTCATCAGTATTGGACTCCACCAACTGTTGTAATCGAACATCCCACACAAACCCAGGTCCTCCATCTTTGTAAGCATGTGACGTTGGAAAGCTCACCAAAGTAGGCAACGTTGCCATGGGTCATCCCACTAGGTTCACCACTGCCATGGGTGACCTATCGACGACTCCCACTACTTGAGATCGTCATCTTGCATCCAAGATGCCATCAACTGTGAGGTGCGCAGGTCGTCTCACTGCATCCTGTGCGTGTTTGAGCACCTCTCTTGGTAACAAGTTCGTCCATCACAACCATGGACGATGTGCACGAGACCTCACTCTCGCTGCATCTAACAGCACTGCCGGTCTGACCTAGGACCGCACCTGGTGCACACTCGTCATCATTTGTGTACGAGCATCACCCCAACAAAGGAATGTTCTCTAATATGTACGCTGGAGAATCCACCTGATGCATCTGGAGATGTCGTAAGATCCGTAACATCTCTCAAAACATCTTACATCGCGGATCATGTAAACCCTGACCTCTCTTAGCACGCGTGTGCTCTTGACATGACCACCCGGCTATCACCAAGTGAATGGTGTCAACAAACGTGAGATCTTGCGTCTCCAGCGACGAAATATCTGACGGTAATGCTTGTTAGTATCCTCTAACAGCTGATATGGACAACAACTCAAGATATCTCTGCACCAAACTTGCCACATGATACAATGAGATGTGTCTCGCAACCTGATCCTTCTCCACATACAAGTATCGATGTACTTGTATGTATGCTTGCAATACCGCAGCCAAACTTGTGCTGATCTCTCCAAACAACTCCAACACACACACACCCTCCTCTGGATTTTGTCATACAATGAGAGTCGTATCCATGTGATAAGATCATAGGGCAGTAGCAAGAACAACCTTTTGTTCCTCTACTGGTGGTGCAAAGGCTTCACTCCAAGCCTGTTGTACCAACTGAAAAGCACACTGCTGCAACTCTCCACTCGAACTCCAGAGTGGAACATCCAAGGTCGATGATACTAACGTAGACATGCTAAGCATGTCCTCCATCTCCTCAAAGACTGGAGTATCCTCCGCATGGGCATTGTCTTCTAACAATTCATCCGGCCAAGTGATGACCGAACTGAACCCTACAACGGATGTCATCGTCCTTGGTGTAGTCTCCATTGTCACAACTCTAGCACTGAACCGCATTGGTAAGCGACTCACTCGTCTCTCACCAAACTACCAACCTGGTTTGTAAGATGTTGTCTCCGTCCAGTAGTCGATCACGAACCCCATAGGGTATAACACAACACTTCCAACAAATACATCATAAGACTCTGTGACCGTAACGATGGTCTTGATCCTCATCATGGAGCCATCCGTGGGATGATCTCGTCGAACTCTCACCGTCAACATCTCGCGTGTCATGTGTAGAGCTGTACCTCATGATCCCCTTAGAGATGTCTGTAGCTAGAATGGACATCTCTCAACCTCAGACTTCTTCAGACCCAAACAGATACACACCACCTTCCCAACATCAACGGTTGGGCTCCAGAGTCTAACAAGACTTTCTGCGGTCGATACACCTTCCCTGAAGGTACCACCAAACAGAAGATACCACTTCTGTTGTCCAACAACACCACACATGGTGCCAAACCAACACGGTCAATCGCCGGCCTAGCTGATAACTCATCTAACTTGACAGCCGCCGCTATCGTATAACGTGTTTTTCTGTCTAGGAATACACGGGGTATATGGCTGTGTAGAGGTATGTGGATTGACAAGGTTGGATCTAGATCTGGATGTTTCCACTCAAATGTTTCACTATCTACTCTTCTAGCCTGAGTGACCTTGTATCCGCTCGTCTCAAGTTTAAAGCTTGCTACGATCCAAGGTTACGTATAGGTTGCATAAACTTGTGTTACAAACAGATCTTTTGTATTCTAACTAAAAATACTCAGATCTGTATTATCTAACTGAAGTTATTCATCTATATCACTGGAAGCCTGACTTCTGAATAGCTCCCCAGCGACGCTAACTGGCCATCAATCCAACTATCACAACTTCATAGTACAATCAGAAGATACTAAGATCACTCAATCAACTTGATAGAGTATCGATACAACTTGCTGTACACCCTGGTCTACCGAGTATTCCAGCAAGGCAAAACATGCATAATCCAAAACACTATTCAGATCTCAATATAGCACCAACGGCGGTAGTACCTGGCAGCTCCGAGAACCCAAACAGCGGCTTAAGACTCATGGTGGCTCCGTTCTCCTTCATCACCAAGAGCTGAAATCAGCCCCACACCTTCCAATGTCGAGTTGTATGCAGGTATGGCAGTTTCAGCAACAACTCCTCTCCAAATTGCTCGAAAATGATCAAAATTGACAATAGATGATACCGAAAAAACCCGAAACTGCTCATAACAGAAGTATTTTCGAACTTTGAGATCTCAGTCCTTCCAAACTACTCGACCAATGATGATCAAACTTCACAGGAAGCTTGATTGGACCCTTCACTCCTACCCTGAACAATTTTCAGGTCGAAATCTCAAACCAATTCTCAGATATGGATCAAACCGTAATCTGTGCTAACTTCAGAGCTTTACAGACCCAGGTACATTTGATCCAAGATTCTGAACAAACTACTCGACCATTTGAGGTGAAACTTCCCAAGTATCTTACTGATAAGACATTCTTCAATCCTGGAAAGTTTCACTCAGAAATTCGACTCAGATCTTAAGCAATAGCAAACTATCCATGGCTATCACAGTTCGCTGTCCCCGCCTTATCCCATCTGCACTTCTCAACTTCAATCGGTCGGTTCAGAATCCAAATCGATCAAGAAACTGACCAAATTGATATCAAAATGACCAGCACGCCGTCAGTTCTCCAACCCAACAGACAGCTCCTCAAAACTCCTCGCGAGTCTCTCAGAACAACCAGAAACGTAGCAGTAGGTACAAATTTCACCCCCCTCCACTCAATTGATCATAACGCGCTCATACTTTCATCAAATCGATCGATTCTTCAACCCAGATTGTAGCCCCGGTCGAGAGCTCTCCAACCATACCCTTCGTTTCGCGAATGGACCTCTGAAGCCTCCAGAAACCACAGAAACGTCGCGAGGATCAGCTAGAACACCATTGGTCCAAAAGTGGACCAATAAGAGCAAAAAGAACTTTACTTTTTGTCTTTTCTCCTCTTAACTTTTCCCTTAGAACGAATTTTTACTCTCCAAGGAGACACAAGACATCAACAACACTCTAAGACCTCAGAAAATCTTTCAGATATGTCGATGGATTCTTCGCGGTCCGTAACTACACAGAAGCGCTCAACCAGAATGAAACCAGTGAACCACAGACTAATACAACGTCAATATTACAACCTGGAAACGTTCTACAATAAAAGGTACGACAAAAGGAAACGGTGAAGCTATCACTCGATTGTAATATTCTTGCCCGAAGTTTCTCACGATCCAAGCCCCATGATTGATCTTCGGTCTGCAATGGCACCGGACATCGACCCAAAGGTTGAAAGGAACGTTCGATGGATAGTTGAGATCCATCGTTCTTCACAACAAAATGTACACCGTCATATCCCAAGTCTCTCCGTATGTTACGATTGGAAGGATCACCGGAAGCTGTAACTCCATCACCCTCCCCATGAACTCATCACCAAAGTACGCAACTAACCACTGTCGAAAGTGATCGCGGTGGATGCAATGAAGCTTGATGTGAAACGGATTCGGGAAAGGAAGATCTGGAACCGGTAACACACCTCCGTCCATAACCACCACTCCTGCAGTTCTTCACTCCTCCATGCAGACCACCGAGAACCCTTACGAATCACCCGCTGAGAGAGAATGTCGTATGAACCTTCGACCCACCATTTTATACACAATGCGGCGACAAGGACCACTGAAGTGAACGCGCACAGATCGATGACTTGGCACATTCCTCTACCGTGCGATCACTTAAACAGATAATCACAAACGTGGCACTCATCACACCGTTCGGCGAGTTACGCGATACGGTTCACGAAACACGGAAAAGAAACACAACATAGGTTACACAAGAATTTCACACAGGAGCCGAACCACAACATGACATCCACCCCTTCTAAACCTGCGCATCCTCTGGTATGCGCCAACACTCACAAGTTGTGGTCGGCATCACACTATATCTTCATCTTCTTCAATGATGTCGTTGGCAATATCTTCGTCATCCAAATCTTCTCCGTCATCATCCAAGATATCAAACTCTGCTCCGACTTCCTCCATGCTTATCCCTTCATCTCGCTTCTTGAAGAGTTTCACACGCTTGCCTGCAATGGGAACCTTGAGCTCTGCCCCATCAAGCTCTCTTAGTGAATAAGTGGCATTGTCAAGCACGACAAGAACCACATACGGGCCGAACCATCGCTTAGAGAATTTTCTAAGCGCACTGTGTTGGTTGTCCAAGCTACTATCGTAGACCAACACCCAATCTCCTTCTTTAATCTCCTTTGGCCTTAATCGATGACGCTTATCGAATCTGTCTTTGTTTCTCAAGCGCGCCTCTTTCAGCTTCTCCAATGCAATCTCTACATCTTCAGGTCTTCTCTCTAGTTGACGGATTCGGACAGCAAGAAGATCTTCTGTAGACATACCATCCTCCCAAGGTAGAACACTCCAAGTAGGTATGTGCTCCTCAATGGGCATGATAGGTTTCTGCCCCTGCATCAACTCCGCCGGCATATATCCCGTAACTGAACTATGAGTCGAACGATCAGCCCATAATGCAAACGGAAGAAATCTTGGCCATTCTCTTGCCCTCCCCTTGCAAGATTTCACAATAGCTTTCACAATAGGAGGATGACCACGTTCACTCTTCGCATTACCTTCTGGATTGTAGGCTGTGGTGAGAGCTAACTTCACACCACACCTCTTGAAGAACGCTTTAGCCTCATCATTGTTCAGCTCCCCTCGATCAGCCGTGATCTTCCCAACACAACCATATCTACAAATCACATCTTCCAACAAGAATTTGCAGACTCCCTCTGTGGATTTTGTCCGTAAGGCTCGCCCTTCCACTTGGTTGGACAAATCCTCACGTGCCAAAACTAAGTATCGCATCTGCCATATACCAACTGGCATAATAACAAGATCTACTACCCACTTATAATGCATTGCAAGTGGATAAGTAGGATGTAATCCATCTCGATGCCGAATTCCTGAATACTCTTGACAAGTTTGGCATGTCTCCACAAATTGAACTACATCTCTGTACATGTTACGCCACCAATATCTCTCCTTCAGCTTTGTAAAGGTGGCATAAATACCTCTATGTCCTGCCCACAAGCTCTCATGAAACTCCTGCATGAGTAACTTCTGCATGTCAACCTTGCACACAACCCTTTGTGGCATCTTACCACCTTGCTTAGCATGTTTCCACAAATAACCACCTTGTAGCAAGTAGTTATAAGCCTTCCTCCTGATTTGTTTAAAGTGGGCATCACTCCATCCTGGCTGTCTAGTCAACATGCTTAGATAGCGTCCTATGTCTATCCATTCTCCTTCATATATCTCCTCCATGAACGGTTTCGAATGCTCACTCTCACCTCCTTGAGCTCTACAGAAAACAGTAGTACCAACGTCTTCTGTATCTTCTATCATCTCCTCCTCATCCTCATACCTCGCACGAGATAACATATCAGCTACTGGATTGTTCTTCCCCGCTATGTGTCGAAACTCAGGATTTAAGGACTTGATGTAAGCAATCCAGCGTAGCATAGCAATATCAGGGGTGTTACAATTTGTAATCATCCCTAATAGTGGTAAACAATCTGTTTCTACTATTACTGGCGCTCCAATCAAATAGTCCTTTTCAGCTTTCATAGCTGTAACTACTCCCCATAACTCTCTCTTCACTTGAGGATAGTTTTTATGTCGCTCACTCAACACCTTTGCTCCAAATCTGACTGCAAAGCGATTCTCTTCTTCATCATCCTGTCCTACTGCCCATCCAATGGCTATCGGACTAGTATCAACAGTAAGTATCACTGGTTTGCTATCCTCATAGCTCACACGACGAAGTACAGGTGGAGAAGATAACAATTGCTTCAATCTCTGAATCGCCTCAGTATGTCTCTCCTCCCATGCAAACCTCTTGTGCTTTCTCAACAGATCGTAAAGAGGATCTGTCACATGTGCAAAATGTGGAATCCACACATGATAGAAGACACAAGCTCCAAGAAACCTTCTCACCTCTGTTGTTGAACCACAAGTATCCTTCATCCGCCGTATAGCATCCACTTTACCAGGATCAGGCTTGCGTCCAAACCATCCACATAAGTGCCCCACAATCACAACCTCTCGCACTCCAAATGAAGACTTGGCACCTGATAGTGTCAAATGCGCCTCTTCAAGTCGTGATAAGATTTTATCACAATCTGAAATGTGATCAGCAACAAAGTTTCTACACCCCTTCTGATCCATTGTCTCATCTTTCTCCTCCTCAACGCATCCTTTAATTGGAATGTCATCCAAGAAAGGCATGGTCTTCTCAGGAATGAACTCACGGAGAACCTTGTTCATCCCGTTCATCATGTGCGCTACCGAGTTTGTTGCTCCTTGTGGTAGTGTACACATTCTGACCAACCCCAACGGTGTCCTCATGGTGGTGATATCTCTACTCTGTTCAGCAAGTTGAAACTGATCGTATCCAGAGTAAAGATCTCCTATAGAGTAAATAGCCCTCCCAGCAAACGCTTCAGCAAACTCTCCGACGATAGGTCCTATGCCTGTATTTCTGATGGTCACTTGGTTCACAGGTTGCATATCTTGGATGAACCGTAATGCACCACTCTTCTTTGGTACTGTAAACCAACGACTAGAGTATGGTGCAAATGATGGTTCCAAGATCTTCATCTGCATCTTCTCCTTCAAGAGCTCTATGAGTTTTGGTAGATGCGCTCTAGGTACAGGAATTGGCCTCAAGTCCCAAGGAGCATGTGGAACTGTGAATATGATCATTGGCGCCACAATGCTAGGATCTACACATCCGATTTCTGAGGCTTCAAAAGCAAAAGCTTTCCCGTGCCTAGTTAACATCTCCCTAAACCTATTCTCCTCCACAGACAAAAGAAAATCTGTTGAACCAACCTTCAACTCCTTGAGCGTAGTTTCAGTGAACTTGTGACCGACCCGGCTAAGATCTCTCAAGCTTTTCTCCTTCGAAGATTGCTGGACTCGCTGGTTAGAATCACTAGGTAATGGCTGAGCAACAGGTTTTACCTTCTTGTCTACCGTTTTGTACCTAGTATCAACTCTAACTTCAGGATCTACGAATGACTCTATAGCTGTATAGAGCTCCCTAGAGTGTACTTCCACCACATGATCCTCATCTTCTTGCTCATGCATAGCAAGTTCATCGATGAAATCTCCCAACCCTAACTCCAAATAAACACCTTCTATCTTATCATCCTCTTCAAGCACACCAACTCTCTTTAGATCTTTTTCAGTTTTTCGCACAACTTTCTGCTCCCACTTCTGCAAGTCAGCAAGTCGTGTATGTGTAGCAAATCCACTCCCAGAAAATCTCACAACTCCTGTACAAAAAGCACTTTCTTTCTCTAGCGAGAGTACCTTCTCCAGTGTACCACTATGTCCTCGCTCTATAGCAGTACTTGTCAAAAATCCTTGAACTCTTCCGTGACCTTAGGCAAGGAACCACCCCTCAGATAATCTCTGTTCCGCTCGTGGTTTGCTGATACAGTTAGAAACTGTACCGCTCTCTTGCCATCCTGACTTCTGATCCGCGCATAAGCAGATCCATCATCCAAAACCTTGGTCTCCATCCTCACAGCTGTAATGTAAGGTTGACCGAGTATCACCGGGTATGATGTACTATCTTGAACAAAGAAGTTTTGTTCTATAGTTACATCTCCCACCTTCACTTTCACATCAGGACAAGCTCCGTAGAGTTCTCCTCGTGTGTTGTTCGCCGTTCTGATCATCCAACCATGATCTATATCAACAGGCCATCCACCTTGCTTGTAGATGTCCTTAGAGACAATATTGATCTCTGATCCATGATCAATGAGAGCAACCATCGGATCTGTCATCTCTCCCACCTTCACTAAGGCTTCGGTAGTAGCTCTAGCCCAATGTCCTCTAGTGTAATGACTAGGGACCTTGTCATCGTTATCATCCTCAAACCGAACCTTGCGGTTGATGCAGCATTGAGCTAGTTCTAACTCTTCCTCTCTTGATATCCTTGTGTCTAATGCATTAGACACAGCGGTTTCTCCTGCCAATTGCCTTTTTCGTTTGATGGTGTCAATAATGACATCATGAAACTCCCTCTTGGCAATCCCAAGAACCTCTCGCAAAGTAAACTCGATCCTGGCATTGAGTACTCTCTCTTCTAGTACTCCTTTCAGATCTGTAGCAGCTTCAATATCAGACTGAAGCTTGTATGAAGGAGATTTACCTTTCTCCTTACCTTTGCTCTTCTCTGAATTCTCGGGAGTAGAGGATATGACCTCTTCCATAGTCTCCTCTGGTAGAGGCATCATCTCCGGTCTGAACTTTTCTCCTCTTGTTTGCCTCTTGAGAGCTGTTCTCTCTTCGCTAGGGCCTGCTTCATCTCGTTTGCGCTTCTCCTCCATGAGAGCCTCATGTTGACTCTTCGCCAAATAAGCATGTACAGACATTGTATCCACGGGATCATCCCATCCAGTAGCACCTCTGATTGCTGTGGCTGTTCTGAGCAACTCCTCCCTTGCCATTTTCCCTCTTTTGTTCGTGCTTACCGCATGGCTCCACATATCAAGAGTATCTCCATCCTTCTTAGAAGCACTTCTTTCTCGTACTACCTCAACTCCATAAGTAGCAGCTTCTACCGACGCAGTAGCATGTTGAGATAGATACTCCTCCAGTACTTGCTTCATTCCTCCTTTCCCGAAGTTGGTTCTAAGAATCTCTCCATTATCCTTCAGAGCAATCTTTCCTTCCTTCCAATAGACTACTCCATCTCGTAGAGTTTTGGCAAAATCACCACACTCTCTTCGAGCATGATCAGAACTATCACACCAAATGCATCTCTGTACATAATCTTGCTTAGGAGCAAGTCTGGTATCATGTGCTCCTCCCTTCTCTTCCAACCTTGCTAACTTGATCTGCAAGTCCCTCATCCCTTTTACCAACTCTTCCATAGCATCTCTTTGCGGTGCAACTTTCGGGACAGGAATAGCAGGAAGTGGAACTTGAGGTACATGCACAATAGGTGCTTGCACATTGGGTACCATTGGTTGCCTACGAGGTACTATGATCGGTGGTGGTCTCTCTTCTTGTCTTACCACCACCTTCCCTCTCCGGTACTCTCGTTTGGCAAGTACACTCACTGCTTCAGAGACTTTTCTCCAATCAGTCGTGAGTCCGTTGTCTTCCATCCTATCTTCTAGAAGCAGCTCCAACTCCCTTTGTAATTCATTGTTGGCTGCTTGTAGAAACAACTCCACCTTGTCATTCTCCAATGTGAGCTTCTCCATCCGAGACAACTGAAGGAATTGTCTCTCATACTCCCGAAATAGCTCTGTGGCAACAAGCCCTTTGTTGGGTTTGTTTACCCACTCCATGAATGACTTCTTAGTCACTCGGTCTGCATCTTCTAAAGAATACTCTTCTTTCAGCTGAAGAGTAAATCCTTCCCACGTAGCACCATGAGATCGGATGATGTCCTTCATGTGCTCTCATAGTTCAGGTACGACAGCAAGCGCAAATGTACTCACCATCTCTCTTTCAGGCACCTTGCTCAACTCCATCTCCCGGGAATAGTACTTTAGGTACTTGGATATGTTCTTCCCGTCAAACTGATCTAGCAACCCCACAACAGATTGCAAGGCTTTAGTAGCCATTGCTTCTTTCCGTTCAGTGGCTTGCTGTTGTTGCATTACCAACGCGAATGCCTCAAGCAATCGCATATCAGACCGTGAAAGCTTGGTCACCTTTGGTGCCTCTCCAGATGTAGAAGCCTCATCTACGTAATGACCCAACCCTTCAATGTCCATGGTGGCAAAACCACGCACGTACCTCTCACCCTAGACTTTTCACGTCGAGTTCACCAGCTATCGTATAACGTGTTTTTCTGTCTAGGAATACACGGGGTATATGGCTGTGTAGAGGTATGTGGATTGACAAGGTTGGATCTAGATCTGGATGTTTCCACTCAAATGTTTCACTATCTACTCTTCTAGCCTGAGTGACCTTGTATCCGCTCGTCTCAAGTTTAAAGCTTGCTACGATCCAAGGTTACGTATAGGTTGCATAAACTTGTGTTACAAACAGATCTTTTGTATTCTAACTAAAAATACTCAGATCTGTATTATCTAACTGAAGTTATTCATCTATATCACTGGAAGCCTGACTTCTGAATAGCTCCCCAGCGACGCTAACTGGCCATCAATCCAACTATCACAACTTCATAGTACAATCAGAAGATACTAAGATCACTCAATCAACTTGATAGAGTATCGATACAACTTGCTGTACACCCTGGTCTACCGAGTATTCCAGCAAGGCAAAACATGCATAATCCAAAACACTATTCAGATCTCAATATAGCACCAACGGCGGTAGTACCTGGCAGCTCCGAGAACCCAAACAGCGGCTTAAGACTCATGGTGGCTCCGTTCTCCTTCATCACCAAGAGCTGAAATCAGCCCCACACCTTCCAATGTCGAGTTGTATGCAGGTATGGCAGTTTCAGCAACAACTCCTCTCCAAATTGCTCGAAAATGATCAAAATTGACAATAGATGATACCGAAAAAACCCGAAACTGCTCATAACAAAAGTATTTTCGAACTTTGAGATCTCAGTCCTTCCAAACTACTCGACCAATGATGATCAAACTTCACAGGAAGCTTGATTGGACCCTTCACTCCTACCCTGAACAATTTTCAGGTCGAAATCTCAAACCAATTCTCAGATATGGATCAAACCGTAATCTGTGCTAACTTCAGAGCTTTACAGACCCAGGTACATTTGATCCAAGATTCTGAACAAACTACTCGACCATTTGAGGTGAAACTTCCCAAGTATCTTACTGATAAGACATTCTTCAATCCTGGAAAGTTTCACTCAGAAATTCGACTCAGATCTTAAGCAATAGCAAACTATCCATGGCTATCACAGTTCGCTGTCCCCGCCTTATCCCATCTGCACTTCTCAACTTCAATCGGTCGGTTCAGAATCCAAATCGATCAAGAAACTGACCAAATTGATATCAAAATGACCAGCACGCCGTCAGTTCTCCAACCCAACAGACAGCTCCTCAAAACTCCTCGCGAGTCTCTCAGAACAACCAGAAACGTAGCAGTAGGTACAAATTTCACCCCCCTCCACTCAATTGATCATAACGCGCTCATACTTTCATCAAATCGATCGATTCTTCAACCCAGATTGTAGCCCCGGTCGAGAGCTCTCCAACCATACCCTTCGTTTCGCGAATGGACCTCTGAAGCCTCCAGAAACCACAGAAACGTCGCGAGGATCAGCTAGAACACCATTGGTCCAAAAGTGGACCAATAAGAGCAAAAAGAACTTTACTTTTTGTCTTTTCTCCTCTTAACTTTTCCCTTAGAACGAATTTTTACTCTCCAAGGAGACACAAGACATCAACAACACTCTAAGACCTCAGAAAATCTTTCAGATATGTCGATAGATTCTTCGCGGTCCGTAACTACACAGAAGCGCTCAACCAGAATGAAACCAGTGAACCACAGACTAATACAACGTCAATATTACAACCTGGAAACGTTCTACAATAAAAGGTACGACAAAAGGAAACGGTGAAGCTATCACTCGATTGTAATATTCTTGCCCGAAGTTTCTCACGATCCAAGCCCCATGATTGATCTTCGGTCTGCAATGGCACCGGACATCGACCCAAAGGTTGAAAGGAACGTTCGATGGATAGTTGAGATCCATCGTTCTTCACAACAAAATGTACACCGTCATATCCCAAGTCTCTCCGTATGTTACGATTGGAAGGATCACCGGAAGCTGTAACTCCATCACCCTCCCCATGAACTCATCACCAAAGTACGCAACTAACCACTGTCGAAAGTGATCGCGGTGGATGCAATGAAGCTTGATGTGAAACGGATTCGGGAAAGGAAGATCTGGAACCGGTAACACACCTCCGTCCATAACCACCACTCCTGCAGTTCTTCACTCCTCCATGCAGACCACCGAGAACCCTTACGAATCACCCGCTGAGAGAGAATGTCGTATGAACCTTCGACCCACCATTTTATACACAATGCGGCGACAAGGACCACTGAAGTGAACGCGCACAGATCGATGACTTGGCACATTCCTCTACCGTGCGATCACTTAAACAGATAATCACAAACGTGGCACTCATCACACCGTTCGGCGAGTTACGCGATACGGTTCACGAAACACGGAAAAGAAACACAACATAGGTTACACAAGAATTTCACACAGGAGCCGAACCACAACATGACATCGCTTGCCAAGTACCACTGGTAGCTGTCATGATCTTCGACTCCATGGACACATCTACTGTCTCTCGCTGAACCACCTCAGCACTAGAGGTAACGACATCCTCGCTCTCACTGAGCATGGCCGTCAACCGGAACACTGGAACCAAGCTTACTCCCAAAGCTCTCATATGCATGGCTGAAAATAGTGAGGCTCGGAAAACTGCCGTACATCGAGTTTGACGTCGCATCCAAAGACGTCGAGGGTGTCTCGCATCACCCTCACTCTTGGATGTTGATGTCTCTAACTCCACTGTATCATCGATAGGCCGTTTAGGCATCATAGACGTGGTCCTCAACGTCTTCGATAATGTAAATGATTGAGAAAGCCTGGCCTGTTTATCAACTTCCCCGCGTTGTGGATCCAACTCCATCGACGCATCTCGTGGCTCAGAGACACGTACTGCATCCCTAGTCACTGCCGCAGATGTCTCAATCTACGCCACATCAGTTATATTGAGACTCGATTAGTTTACAAATATGGATACGAAGTTTAGTTGAGCGACACTAGAGCTTCTTTCGATTGGATTGATGGGTAGCTAGCCTCAATTGAAAGTTGTTAAGTCATGCTTCTAGAGTTACTTTTAGTTAAATAGTACAGAGTTGAGTATTTTTGATAGAGCATAGAATGATCTATTTGTAACTTAGTTTTCTACAACTTATATACATCTTTTGGATCATAGCAAGCTTTAATCTTGAATCGAGGGAGTACAAGATCACTTGTGCTAAAAGAATAGACAGAAAAACATTTTGGTGAAAGATCAAGATTTAGAGCGAACATGTTCAAGCCATATATCTCTGCACAACCATGTTATATGACAACGATCCGGTTCCGATGAGAATCAACAAGATAAAGGTAAGTGGTCCATGAACTCGAACATATGATTATTGTCATGTCAGTTTAGCACCTCGGCTAGGTTGGTCGAGTGCGGAATGGATAATCTCGGTAGAGCGGTTAGTGTCGTTAGGGCTAGTTCTTGGGATGACCCACTAGGGATATACTTCGCAGGTAAGGCTTGGAGACCTTAGTTCTTCAGTTGAGTCTTCAAGCTCCTAGCTATGGTGGATAGTCTTGGTGTGTGCAATCTGGAGTCTCTGCGAGCACAAGGTGGATTTGGCTCGACTTTAGTGATTTTTTAGTGTCTGTTGGCATGATGGAGTGAGTACATATCGTTTATCACTTGAAGAACTAAGGCTCCAAGCCCTGGTGGGCAGAAGCCCATGCCGTCCTTCTCTAGTCAGCAGCAAGTGGGTCCTTGTTGGACGTGTGATGATTCTCATCAACAGAAGGACTCTCCACATAGGAGAGGTGGTTATGAGACATCTGAGACGTCTCAAGCGGTGTCTAGACAGTGTGAGCATTACGGACGACCAGGTCACAATAGTGACCGTTGTTTTGATCTCCACCTTGAGCTACATCAAGGAAAGGCTGATCATGGACGAGGCGGAGAGGCTCAAGGAGGCCGTGGTGATCGAGTTGGAGGTAGAAGTCTAGCACTTGGGAGAGGACGAGTCGGTCCACCGCCTGCTACGACGTCAGAAGCAGGTATGGCTGCTCAGATTGAGCAGTTGGAGCAGAGGATAGTTAGTATGACTATGACTCAACAGAGATCTGGTGGAACAGAGATTTCCACGTCTTATGGAGGAGAAGGAGTTGATGTACACCACACATACACATAACATATAGACGATGTCATACAAAAGTGTATCACAATCGTCTCTCTAACTGACGATTAGGTCTCTATAATTCCAAATAGCATCAATCTCAACTACGTGATATACATCTTCGTGGGTGCAAGGATCAAGAGGCTGGGTGCTACATCGTCCCATTAGTCGCATGTCTGCAATCCATACCACGCAAAGATCTAATCGGCTATCTCTGCTATATACATCGAGGACAAACCCACCGTCCAGTAGGAACGACATTGAGAGGTGGAGTCAAACATGACATGTGCCAACCTCTCGAACAACTATCACATATCAACATACGAGCTGCTCCACCAGCAGACCCACACAACATACACCTCAAGCCCACACGTTGTAGAGTTGAGAGTTTTCCTCGGGAAGGGCGGAACCTTCTAACTGTGATATGATCGTGAAGGTTGTGGGAACACTACTTGAGAAAGTGCTGGGCTTCAGGTTCTGGTTGTTTACTATCCAGAGGTAAGCTTCAGGTCATAAGGGGCACTATAAACCTTCACACAGGTCGAATGGATCCTCCAGTATGTTCACGAAGTGAAAATCAGATCAGACTAACAGTAATAAGGTTTGCCAGCGAACTTTAACAGTCAAGAATCAGAAACATAAGATGGTTTAGGCTTCAGAACTCCTCCTACATGTAAATGAGGTCCAACTGGATACACATATGAAGTTTAAGCTTGAGATCAGTTCAGAGCACCGAGATATGAGTAGAAACTTTCTGAACAGAGAAATTACGGCAATTTCTGGTACCCAGATAGCTATTTCGACCTATAACAGGAAATTGGCTCGATCAACTTCGAAGTTTCTACAGGATTTGCAGTACACAGCTTGCTGAACACTCCTGTGAAGTTGGACCTCCTGATTGTACACAGAACTCCAGATTTCGTTCTTTGAAGTTGCTGCTCTAGATTACGAGCTTTACAGACCCCCTCTGCTTCAGCGGCCGCCCTGAATTACTCAGTAACTCAAATCACTTGAAAGTTTTTTGACAGTTGTAGCCCGGCTGACAGTGAACGCAACCACGAAGGTTTGAAACGATTTCCTCAATTTTGCTGCAATTGACACTCAAAACCCCAAAATCAACAAAAGTGATGCAGTTTTGGCACAATCCGAACTTCAATTGGGCATAACTCCTTGTTTATTGATCCAAATCGATCGAAAATTTCACTGACAGTGCTTGGCTCGACGAGCTCTATCTCTTTGTGCTCTCAGATTTTGCAGTGTCCTCGCCAATTGCTCGAAATCCTCTTTAGAGCTCTATTTCTAAACTTAGAGTTTCACAAAAGACAAAAATGGACCAATGAGAGTTCATAGCTCCACTTGACTGTCCTTTTGTGCCCTAAACTACCTGGTAACTTATCTACACTCATAGGCTACCACGTCAAGCCCCCTAGAGTGCCAGCGTAAAACTTAAACTACCTAAAACGACACGCATCCCCAAAAAATAACTTAAATCAGCTAGAAAGCGTGCATGGGCGACACGCAAATACAACCTATGAGCTTAAACCCTATCAACATGGTAATCAACCTACTAAGACTCAAAATATATAACATCTTCCAAAAATGGACTTCTCTGAGGTCTTAACTTCACTTAGAGAGACTTACGTCTGACAGAGAAGTGAATCATTTACTATGTGAAATGATTCACATCGCGACAACGTACAACTGCTAAGCTTGGGTCAACGGTCTCATCGATGTTGGGAAGATGACATGGCACACGATTACGCACATGGTCCTTCTAAACAACACCATCACGGCCCTCTAACACGAGTACTCCAGAAGATAACACCTCACACACTCGTAAAATAGTGCGCCCTGCAATCATATCCAACGCCCTCAGTGTAGTCTGCTATAGATAGATATAATCGTCAGGGTGAAACTTACGAATCGATGACAGATAACCTCCTTCTTGAATAGTCACATATCGCAACGTGTCTCTATGCTGAGCAATCGCTAGGTTCTCAAAAGTCATAGGCATAACTCTCTAAAATATCTCTGCTCGTTGAGAACATGCGTTCATCCACATATCCGAGTCATCAAGGTTCAGCACCTTAGCAAAATCACAACAAATGACCAAAGATAGATCTAGATCTCGGTCATACAATAGAAAATACGGTGAGAAGAAAGTCAAAGACGCTTACAGGAAAAATGGTAGCCCATAGCCAACCATGGTAATTGCACATCCCAATCTCTTCACCGTTTGAACTACCCTCTCCGCCAAACCATGCACCTCAGGATGATCTCGAGATGTAGTCCGATGATCAATCAGCACTTGATCACACAAGGTTTGAAACTCATCAAGAAACTTTGTATCTTGGTTCGTCAGCACTTTGGCTGGTGTCCCAAAATGACTCAACACTCGATCTAAGAATGCATACGCTGTTCCTTTACTCGTCTTGTGTGATAATACCACCAACTCAATCCACTTGGAGAAGTCCTCCACCATCACTAACACATACTTGTGATGACGTCCAGTCAATGATAAGGATCACGCTGAATCTAAACTCCAATGGTAACCCAACCCCATAATTGGTAAGGGGTGTAATTGTGGAGTAGGAGCATTAACGATGCTCGTACTTGATCACAAACCACACATCATGCGATAAACTACTGCACATCAATGTGCATACTGATGATACAAGGACACACATCCAAGCAACGGAGGCAAATTTTGTAGAGGTGCAAAATACCATCCAATGGTACGAGAAAATATCGTATGCAAAACTAAACCTGAGAAAGTCTACTCTGATTATTGTTGCTATAGCTGAAATCCTCGACTGGATGAAACAAAATGGGTGTCACATTGCAGCGACGGAGGAGGTGATTTGGTATCTGAGCTACCCTATCGATAGATGGATAAGAGCGAGGGATCATGTTAAGTATATTATGAAGAAGCTAGAAAAAAAACTTAGCTATTGGATGTAACGAACCCTCTCCTTGGCAAGCAGACTCATAAATGTGAGACACATATTGAAAGCTATGCCGCTACATTTCTTTACGGGAATAGTACTACTGAAGTATGCGTATGACAACCTGGAGAATCTGCAGAGATTTTGTATGGGGTAGCTCAAGACAGGGAAAAAAGATACGACCGATCGCATGAAACACCATTCAGAGCAAGAAGCTAGAGGGAGGTCTAGACATCATAAGATTTGAGCACCAAAGTAAGATAGCAACGATGCGATATGTATCTAAAATCTTAATCCAACAGGAGGAAGACTGTGTTTCCACTGCTGGAGTGATGATAATGAAAACACACAACAAAAGAAGACATAGAGAGGTGATGTTAGACTGGACCCCACAAGAACTAATGCTGACAAGCCAAAGCTTGTAATTCTAGAAAATGTCGACATTGAAAGCAGCGATGATAGCGTGGGCGATAGCAAAGAAAAAGCCAAGAATGAACAAAGTCACAAAGAAAATTGGAGCAAACACACATGTGCAAAAAATGATGGTCTTGGTTGAGTCCGAAGGATGGATCACTCCGTGAGCGACAAGGCACATCATGCAGCGGACGAAGCAACACAATCTTCAAACAATGGGTCAACTGATCAACTAGAACACCGGGACGGAGACCACAAATGATAGCACACAAGGAGGGCTCGACAATAGAAAAAGACAATGGATGGCGGACGTGCAGTTGAGAGACCGTACCAAGAAACTGGAAGACAACCCCAATTGGCTGTGGAGCATCGACTAGATGGAAATTCAGGGTTGGAGCCTCCAAACCAAAGTATAGAGAGTGATAATGGCTGACAAAACTAAAGGTACAAGCAAAACTAAATAGTAGATGGCAACGACATGACTCCAAATTGAAATGGAAGAAGCGACTGGGAAGAGTATGGAAGTCTTCAGTTCTTGCAAGTGGAGAATTCTGCAGCATGGTTTTTCAACTGCGAGCCGCTTGTCAAAATTCAGAGTATGTCTGACGGTGTGTCCTCGATCCAATATGAAGAGGAAAATATCCTTCATATGATCTTTACCTACACGTCGTGAAACAAAAATGGCACATATGGGTCCGGTTGACACATGGGCTCCATGACAATAAGATGGATTCTATTGATCTCATTGAACTGACCGATGACATGTGAAAATCAAAGAGAGTGGCGTGTCAATTCCTTGCGAGACGATCTGGAACCAAAGAAACAAGAAGATTTTTTAAGACAAGACAGTTGACACGCCTTCCAAAGTGATCCTCCATCAAGCACTCACCACTACCTAGACACATCAGAGTCTTTGCACGTATAGCTCAAAAAAAGACCGACTCTCGCAGACATAACACAAAATTCAAGCGATGCGCAGAAGAAACGGGACTCGTGGATTTTTTACGGGGACGAGAAGACAAACCTGGAACGAAGAAAGCGAGTGGCAAGATTTGAGGATGATGTGGGATCAACACCATGAGCGGTCAGAGAGGAGTGATCAGGGTGGTGACCTATATAATGCAAATGCACAATTGTCACAACAAGAATCAGAATAAGAGCACGAAGAGCACGAAAAGAAAATCCACGAAAAAGCAAGCAGAAAAACGAGTCGGAAGAGCAATCGCACCTCATCCGACCCAAGGCGGTGGAACACGAAGCGCGAACAACACCCAACCCAGGCGCCTAATAGCGAGAACAGTTGATCGTGATAGTTGACACAACACAAAGCTCATGGGAATGTGATTTCATCGAGTGGAGAGCCCAGTGAGCCAAGATACTAGCGCACAAGTCGACAAAGAAAGCCGCACCAAAACAACAAGCAGAAGCAGTGCGCCAGACAACGGGACCACCAGTCCAGTAGGACACATTACACCAAGACAAAGGTTAGAGAATGTGGTTGTAAGCGAAGGCAGTGTAGAGAGAATAATAAGTTTAGCAGCTGATGGACCAAGTACCACATGCACCTCCAGATCCAGTGCGGATCGGGTTGTTCTACAATGAGGGAAAAGCCTTTATTTCGACAAGGCAGTAAAGTTTGTTGAGGCTTGTCCTCTTTCCCGTTAAAACAAAACAAAATAAAAGTTGTGTGGTGTGACCTAACACTTTCTAAGGTTAATTTTTGATTTAAAATTAAAAAACTAAGTATCTTGTTTGTGTCGAAGTTGAACTAGTTATTGAGTAAAAGATAGATAAATATTTTATTGTGGTAAAGAATCTTGATGGACACCATGGTTCTTTCCTTTATTAACATAAGTGCGGTGGAGACTTCTACGTTTCCAGAACTCTTATATGATATAACCTGAACTTTAAATATGCATGCAATCTGAAATTTTGGCAACTTGTATTCTCTTTTTATTATCAGAGAATTATATAAGTGTTAAATAAAAAAATATTAAGTAGATATAAATAGTTAAAATTTTCTATAGATATTATTTGTTAACCCATGCCTGGAAACACGGAGAGAGTAGGCAAGAACCCATAAGTGTAGACTGGATTCTCGCACTTCAGAAGATACAAGTCCGGGGTACTGTACTCATGAATATATAATTTAATCATGCGTATAATTTAATATTTAACCCTTCCTGCAGGAACGGTTAGGTGCATTTCTCCCTCTTCCGAACTCGAAAGAGGGTGACTATGCATGCTTAAAAAAATGATAAATATGCAGTTAACTCTCCAGTTAGCGTATGTGCGATGGAGATGCTCTAACAGTGGCAGTTGATCTATGAGAAGTGTCATGATCGTAGGATATTTAGTTAAAGAATTCTTATGGGTCATCTTTAAATTAATATCTAAAAAATGTATTAAGTTAGAGAATAATATATAGATTAGTGGTGGAGAGATTTTCCATAACTAGCTCCCTAACTGATAACGGGAGCTTTTCAAGTTGTGCAGTGGATAAATATCTTCAGTAATAACCCAAAAAGGTTTGCCCGTTCTTTGTAGTACATAAACTTTAGACTAAGTTTATGTTTTGTGCAAACATGTCGACCTTTAAAGCTGTTCAAGGACTTCGCTGTTAAACTCGGTTCCGAACATAGTACACCTCTACAAAACGTGATTAGCAGTTGAACGTGAACAACTAAACACATTTTCTTGCAGTAACTTGATTTTGACCATTAATCTTATCTAATGCTGAGATGTCTAAGTGATGATATTACACTAGCTAGGAGAAGACACCTTCATTTTCAAGTTTAGGCATAATTAGAAACCAAATCTTTGTGTTTAAGGCGAAAAGGTTACATCATTTACACTCATACTTGATTTTAGACACATGTGCAGCGTGGGATTCTGTAAACATAACTTCTTCTAAAACGAAATTATATAATAATATATAGCGATGTCTACGCAACTTCTTTTACCATCAAGTTGTGTAGCAATGACAGCCATCGTCTATTCGGTCACATGTACTTCCCCAAGTAAGGCTCCCTTAAAGCACGAGCATCACTACAAATGCTACGGGTGACCCATAGACGTTATTTTGGTTTGCTTTCAGAGAACTGAGAAATTTAACCGTTATACAGAAAATAGTTTTGATGATTATTTTTTCATCTCAACTTGGAATACTTGAAATAAAACATCAACTTAAAATTATTTACTAGCTTTACAAGTTAAGATTCAACCCAAAATATACTACTGAGTATTGAAAGGTTTTCTGGAAAAAAATAATCTTTTCTTCAGACTCAGAATACTGGAAGGAAAAAGGAATATTCCTTTTCATACTTTTAAAGTAAAATTTCGGTTTAACCGTTATACAGAAAATAGTTTTGATGATTATTTTTTCATCTCAACTTGGAATACTTGAAATAAAACATCAACTTAAAATTATTTACTAGCTTTACAAGTTAAGATTCAACCCAAAATATACTACTGAGTATTGAAAGGTTTTCTGGAAAAAAATAATCTTTTCTTCAGACTCAGAATACTGGAAGGAAAAAAGGAATATTCCTTTTCATACTTTTAAAGTAAAATTTCGGGGTTTACTTGTTTAGTGATGTGCATCTACGGCGCTTGGGGTTAAACCCAAGACTTAGTTTTGTCAACTTGAGATACGAATGTTAAGTTTCCTGCCATCCTCACGGGCACAACAGAAATCGATTTTTTTTATTTTTTTAATTAAAAGGCCACTGTCGGCCGGGCTTTATTATCAACGGCTAATCAGCCACTTTAACAGAATATCGGCCCGGGAGGCCCGCGTCCTAACTCTCGTCCCCGCCCCCTTTTCTCTATCCTTCACCCCCTCGCGGGACACCATCGCCACGCCCACCTCGAGGATGCTGCCAAGATTGCGACTACCGAAGTGCACATTATCGTTCCTCCTCGTTCTCGCACTCGCCTCAAGAATCCAGCCCAGCCCCCGCCCTCATCGTCATCGCTGTACGTCATGCAGGTGGTCTTCTCAAGCATCTTACCGATGCGGAGGTCAGTCTGCCTCTGCCTCCCCTTCACCTGGCACCACAGGTACGCGCACCTCATCCGATTAGGGTTGAAATCCCTTCCTTCCCCTCTGACAGCTTGCCAGTGTTGACGCCCCCCCCACCTCTTGATCGTCTGGGCCCTCAGCACGCCCCCCGAGGTAAAATTTCTGTCTTTTTTGCCTTTGTTGCCCCGTGGAGAGGTCGTCATTGTACTCGAGTGCTTCTTCTCCGAGGATCTGCGCAGGTTGGTCCCACCCCACTCCGTCGACTTGTCCTGACAAGTCGACTTGTCCTGACATCCTCGACCTATCCACCACGAAAACCATCATCGGAGGCGAGATGGCCGAGACCCCCGTAGTGCCGTCGTCCTCCAGATTCGTCCCCCGTCTGGTATGTTTGGCCTCTCTGCTTCTTTTCGGTATGTTATCCTCGCCCTTCATCCTATCAAAGTGATCATTCTTCTTTTTCTTCCTTGTTCTCATACTGCATAGGTTGAGTTTCGTACATTGCTGTTCCTTGTCTGCCCCCGCCAGTTCCTCTGTATAGTTTTGAGCATTTTCATGACGTTCTTCCAGGCATCTTTGTTTCTTTGGCTCCCCTCCTCTCTAAGCCCGGCCCAGAGGGATTTAGCAACCTCAGCCATAATTCTGGCGGCGGGACGATCCGTTCGGAGGTCTCTAAAAATTCTGTCTGTCCTCTTCGCCCAGGCCGCCCTAGTGTGCTCGGCCAATAAGTATAGAAGAGCAGGGTTCTGTTCTCTCAGGCTAAGGGCCCTATCCACCGTCGTTAGCAGATCGCTGCCTTCAGCATAGCTCAGCCCTCACCCCGGATCATGGAGGCCGAGCCTTTCCCATCTTGCCTTGACCGCTGGGCATCCCCAAAAGGTATGCTCGATGGTCTCTTCCCCCGTGCATCCTCTAACACATCTCTTGTCCCCTATCCTCATTTGTAGAGCCCCCCGATTAGTGAAGAAGCCCCTGTTAAGCAGTCTCCAGATCCATAGGTTCACCCTCATCAAGCCCCCAGCCTGCCAAATCTTCTTCCATCGGAGTTCCCACACCTCCGCCGCTGAGTTTGTGCCCCACCTCTCATTCAGCCGCTCAGCTTTAGGAGGGGTAGAAGGTAGAAGCCTCTTCCACGTCCAGAGATCCAGAGTCCACCCCTTCCATTCCAAGTCCCCATCCCTCCAGCACCAGCTACCACTGTCCTGCAGCCCCCCAGCGATAACCTGAGTGTCCCCAGCCCATCTCGTGAGTTTACCCAATCCATCCATGTGAACCGGTTCCTGGTCTTGATGGTTTCTGTTAAGGGTAGCCCCTTCCATCGAGTCTTGGAGATCCTTGAGTTTTAGAGCATTTAGGGAATAGAGCCTGCTACGTTTCAGGGTACTCACCGTGTCCCTTCTTTCATTTTCGCTTATCTGCCCATCTTTCGCCCAGATCTCCACAACAATAGCCGAGGGGAGTCCTCCCGGCAGCTTAGGCTTCTCGCTGTCGAAGGTAAGCCTTTCTGCGACCACTTTCCAGCATTTGATCATACTGTCTAGAGTCGGCAGGAAGCGGGTCCGTAGACGAGGCACCATCAGTAGGCATTCCTCTGGGGACCACCTGCACATCTCCTTGTTGTATTTCCCTTTCCTGACGCTCTCTCTGATGCCCCACCTAGCGATATTTGTCCAGTCTTGTCTGCCTCCTTTGAGAATCTTCGACAGGTACTTCAGTTTCGAGGCTTGGGAGACCTCCCGGAAGGAGAGGAACCCCAAACCACCCTCCCCCTTGGACTTAGTGATTATCTCCCAGGCTACCATAGGCGTCCGAGCTCTGCCTTCGGGGCCCCTTCCTCACAAGAAGGTGCGGCATATCTCCTCCATCTTTTTGAACCCAACCGGAGCACAGTCGACGCTTGTTAACTGATAAGCAGGTATCGCCTTGAGGACGTGGGTAAGTAGGACCATGCGGCCCGGCCACGAAAGGAGTCTGTTTGACCAATCGTGCAGCCTCTTCTGAAGTCCTCCTACTAGCGCTTCCACCACCTGATTTTCTGTTATTTTCCTACCTATCCAAGTTCCGAGGTATTTTATCATCTGTCCCGGTCTCGCAATCTGGCAGCCCGATTCTTCCAGCCACCTAGGTACAGTCTCCATCCCCATCGGTATTATTATCGTTTTCCCTAGGTTCAAGGACGCACCTGATATCTCCTCGTAGCGGTGTATGACATCCTGGGTATTTTTGAAGCAGCTTTCCGAGCCTTCGATGATGAGCCCCGTGTCGTCCGCAAACAGCTGGTGCAGCAGAGGAGTGCCCTCTCCCGTCCACAGCCCCTCGATCTTCCTTTCCTCCCTCGCTCTGTTCAGCATGTTCATCAGTGGTTGCGTAGCTATAGCGAACAGGAATGGAGCCACCGGGCAACCTTGCCTAACTCCCCTTCCCAAAGCTATCCCTTCCGTGAACCCACCGTTCACATGCACCTTCGACTGTCCATCCTCGGCCAGCCCTTTCAGCAGTCCCACGAAGTGTGTGTCAAAATTCATGTAGTTCATTGTCTCCCACAGATAGTCTTGGGACACCCGATCGTAAGTTTTGGCGAAATCAATCTTTAGAAACAGTGATGGCCAGCCTTTCACTTCTGCAAGCTCTTGACCCAACCGGAAGCTTAGGATGTTGTCATAAATATCTCTACCTTGAATAAAACCAGTCTGCTGCTCATCCACGACGTTCCCTATCACCGTTTTGAGCCTCTCCGTCAAGATCTTGCTCAGAATTTTGTAGGTCGCTGTGAGTAGCAAGATCGACCTCCAGTTCCCCAGGTCCTTCTTGTTCCCTCCTTTCAGGATTAGCTTAATAACTCCCTGCAAGGTCTTCTCATCTATTATATTCGTCTCCCAGTACGTGCTGACCATGTCCACACACTTGTTTTTTATAAAGGGCCAGCACTCTTGGAGCATCACATATGTCACTCCATCGATTCCAGGCGACTTCTCCCTCGGGAAGTCCATGACCACCCCTTCAATTTCCTCTAACGTTGGAGGCTCTATCAGCCTGACGTTCTCCTCTTCCGTGACCCGCTTCGAGGTGAGTTCCAGAATCGCCTTCCTCTTCTCTTTGTTCTTTGTCACCTCCCCGTCCTCCTTGTACAGCCTCAAATAGTACCGGTGGACACCTTTCAGTATCTCGTCATGATCTTCCGTGTTACTCCCGTCCTCCAAGGTCACCCCCTTCATCGTCTCTCTCCCATGTTTGGCCTTAAGTTGAGCGAAAAAGTACCTTGATGGCGCCTCCCCCTCCTTCAGCCATTTTAGTCGGCTCCTCTTCCGCCACAGCACCGCGTCCTGGTGCTCTTTTCTCCTTACCTTCTCTTCAGTCATTTGTAGTCTGGTCCTTAGTTCTTCCGAGTCATCCTCCCTCGCTTGGATCCTCAACCTTTGCAGCTCGTTCTCCAGGCCCCTCCGTGAGGTCTCTTTCTGTCCTTCTTGTCTCTTTTCCTCCATCAGGATCCTTTTAACTTTTGCCCAGCCCACCGTCCATTTGACTCTCGGGTCCCCCTCCTTCCTTTGTTGGTCCCTCCAGACCGCTTCCACCCTCGCTTTTATTCTCGGTATCTTAAGCATCTCCGCATCCATTTTGAAGTACGTAGTCCTCTTGACCTTCCTCCTATCTTCTTCCTCCTTCAGCGTTAAGGACACAACCACAGGCACGAGGTCCGATAGAGTTTGCCTGCCGTCGTGGACAATCTTCGAGATCCCCGTGCACCACTCAGCGCTATTATTCAGGTAACATCTATCTAACCTCGCCTGGTCGTGTCTTCCTCCAGTCCTAACTTGGCGAGTGAAAGTCGGCCCTTCCCTGCACTGTGCACAGAACAGCGCGTCTACCAGATCCGATTGGAGGAGGGTATTCCGCCACAAGCGCAACTCGCTGCCATGCAGCAGCGGAGAAGGTCCTATGCTATCATCGAGGAGCTCGACCATATTCCAGTCCCCGAGAACAACCCACCTACCTTCTCCCATTCTCCTTCCGAGCCATTCCCACAAGTTCCTTCTACCTTCCCTTTGATTCGGAGCGTACACCGAGATCATCCCGACCGGTCCGATACTCGAGTCGATAATTCTCCAGGCGGCCGAGCCATCTCCCCTTACACCCTGCTCCAGCACCTGTAGGTGGTCTCTTATTAACAGGGCTGATTCCCCTCTCCCTCCCTCTGTGTAGTCGACTATCCTAGTATCCTCCGGAAGGAGACTTTTCAGGTTCGTTTCTAGCCTTTGCTCGTCCGTCTTTAACTCCTGCAGGGCCATGATGTCAATCGGAGTCTTCTCCCTCCCCAGCCAGCGGCGAAGTATGGTAACACGATGCGGGTCCCCCAGACCCCTCACATTCCAGGTGGTGATTTTGAGTTTGTACTGCATTCTTCTTGTGTTTTAACGGCCCCCTTCTGATTTCCTCGCTTGTTCTCCTCTATTTGGAGCTGTTCATAGCAGCCAGTAGGCCCCTGGCCCTCGCGGTATTCCCTTTTTTAGTTGGTTTCCCCTTGTTGGCGTTGATCTTACTGATGCTCCTCCCCACTGTTTTTGTCTGCGTGGCTGAAGACTTTGGTGTTGGCTCCCTTCTCGCCCCTCTCTTGCTTCCCAATACGTTAGGTACGAGTTCACGGAGCACCTCCCGCTCGATGTTCTTAAGTGGTGAGACCGGGAGAGGATCTCTCCCGGCGGGACCCCTCCACAGCCCAGGGATGTCGAGCCACAGTCCCCCCCTTCATCGCCATTCTTTCTGCCCATCTCATCGTCAGGTTCCTCAATTCCTTCTCTCTGAACCGTTGATCTCTCTCCCGTGTCATGTTGTCCCCTTTTTGCTGACGCCCTCGCCCAGAGCCTCTGTTTGTCCACCTCTCCATTCACCTGTGAAGTTTTCTCCACTATATCCTCACCTTCCACCATGCTTCCTTCCTTTTCTTCTGCCCTTTGTTCCATGGCTGGTGCGTTCATGCCTTCCTCTATCGTTGACTTCATGATCTTCTATGCGCCTTCTGTGTCCCTTCCTTCTCCCGGTCTCATCCGGCCTTCGCTGTCCTTTTGTGTTGATCTAGTTTGTCCCTCTCCGCTAAGCTCCTTCAGTGGCTCGCTAGCCTCCTCTTTCCTTTGGCTTCCTCTCCTTATCTCCCCACTGTTATCTGCTGCTTGTTTGTTCCCTGCTACCTCGTTGAGGTCCGAGATCGCCACCTTTAAATTCTGTTGTGCTTCCTCCTGGGGGCTCGTGTCGTGTACCAGGGGAGTTCGAGAGCTCTGTCTGAGTCCGTCACCGTGACCCGAGGAACCAGAGTTGTCTCCGCTGCCCAACGTGATGTCTTTTGCACCGGCCTCTCCCACCGTCCGCTCACCTTCCTTTCTCTCCCCTGACAGCACGTCCTGGTCGTCCCCTTCTTTCATTAAGACGTCGAAGCGGTTTGAAGGCTTCTTCACCTCCACCCACTTATTGACCTTCCTCGTCCATTTTTTCCTAGTAACTTGCGTGTACCCATCCCCCTTCTGCTGGTTTTCAGTCGCTGTTGTGGCGGTTCCTGAGCTGGGTACGTTCTCCTTCCCTTTTGCTTCCCCTGCTGGCTGTCTCCCTCCTTTCCCGATGCTCTCCGGACAGTTCTTCGCAATATGGCCTTTCTTCTTGCATGAGAAGCAGGCATCCGGGAGAGATTGATACACAATCGATTGTAGAATCGTTTCCCCTACCTCCAGTTTGATCTGTAGGTGATCCTTCAGGTCCGAGTCCGGGTCTACCAACACACACCTCCGAATATGGGGGTATGCATTCGTGGACCGCATCGTGGTTTTGTATAGCACCGGGCCTATAGCAGCTAACATCGAGTCCGCTCCTATTTCGAGGGTTGGGCCACTAGCGGGAGATCCACCCAGACCGCGACCGCCTTGGGGTTGTCTACCTGAGTTTTGTACCCCGGCGTCCACGGCTTGGCGAGGATAATCCTTCCATTATAGAACAGAGGTGCCTCTCCGAGTAGCCGGTTCTTTTGCTCGGCCGATCCCAATACCACCAAGAAATTTTTCCTGCTAAGCATCCTAAGTTGAGTTATCTGCATTCCCATTCCCTGAACCAGCCTTCTCGAGGCCCAAATCTCAAAAGCGTCGCGAGAGGGGCTGCAATCAACCGTGGCCAGCACCACCGCCGTCGCCTTCAGCTGTGCAAGTCTTCCAGCCACCAGGTTTCTACCAAGACCACGCACACTCCGTTCTTGTATTCTCCCTGTTGCTGATTCTCTTGTATCTTCTGGAGGGCTTCCACTAGTTCTGCGTCAGGCATTGCAGCTCCTGCCAACGGGTTCAGGCCTTTCAGGTACGGGTTCCGCCCTGTTTTCCCTAGCATTTTCAGAGGATTTTCCCAACTGTTTTGCATATTCTTTTCCTCTGTTGGTTTCTCTGTGGGCATTTCCTATTGGATTCTCAGGGTTCACCTTCGTTTGTTCGTGTGTTCCAGAGCCCGTCCTCGCCCAAGTCGGAGCCCCCGTGGCTAAACAAGGGCCATCCCCCGACTTCCGAGGCGTTTCCTCCTCACACGGCAAAGGAACCTTGCGACCAGCCCCGGCAGACACTTCAGAGACGTCAGGACAGGCCCGCTTCTCGAGGCTTCTATCACCAGGCACATCCCCCCAGATTCGCTGCAGTTCTTCCTGCAGACACGGCGGCTGTCTCTGACGACGCCTGCAGCGGCTTCGTTCCATTCCCTTCTTCCGCTCCCTCGCCGTCTCTCATTCCTCCTTGTGCCTTATCATCCGGCCTCTTCTCTTCTTCTTCGATCGCGGTGTTCCGTTTCTTCTGTGAATGCATCAGGCTCTCCGCCGTTGCTTTGCTCTTGTTTGGGTTCCCCGGCCTCCTCGAATCAATCGTGTTTAGCGATTCCTTTCTGCCCCGTTTTTTTTCTAATTCAGTATCCGAACTCTACCCCCTGTTCCTCGAAGCTCCAAAGCACAAAAATCCTTGGATACCTCTGCCCGAAGTCCCCCCGAGGCTGGGATCTCCCGAAATCTCTCCCTCAGTCGTCATCTTTGTCTGTTCGTTCGGTCACTTCCCCCGCCCACACAGGTCGGGAACCGCAACCCTAACTGTCAGTCCCTTCTCTAATTACGTCTTCTTCCAAGCTGCGACCTATCCTTTCCCTGATTACCTCCTCCTAATACACTTAACGTTTGATTCCTCCTCTACCCCCCTCCCCCTCGCTCCCCGTCTCCCCCGCTCGCGTCCATCGCGAACCATCTAGCAACAGAAATCGATTGCTTTGCAACTAAGTATTCTCTTGGAACGTTATCCATTCATTCAGGAGTCGGTCCTATCATAGTATAGGACTTGGATAATTTACCTGATGTCAAAACAATGTGAGTAGACGCTACATACTCACATGGCTTTATAAGGGGGTATTTTGATAAGGGGCATTGATTATTCTCGATGAAAGAATGTTATTTCAAGTTAATTATCATCATTATAGATAATTATAGCATTTTGAGTTTAATTCTCAATTGGATAAAAACACATTCAACACAAAAATAAGTGATAATTTTATTTCCATAATGATAAGTTAAACATTAATTAACTCCTCATGTGTCATGTAGTTCTAAAAAATGAAATATTTGATGTAGGTAAATAGATTTGCAAGTAGTGTAGAAAAAACTATACTAATCTTTTGATAGGAAAAGTGGATGGAGGACGTGGATACTAGACGGCACCGTTATAAGTTTTCTTCTTGGGAACTCCCAGTTGGGTTGTTGCTATGCGGTAGTATAGTTATAAGTTGATTGTGAAAATGAGAAAGAAAAAGGATTTTTTGTCGTCTAGCGAAACGGATGGTGGAGTCGTGGTGAAAACCGAAAACTAAAAGAAATAGTGAAAACACATGGATAGATTGTTGTGAAATTCAAAAAATAAAAAAGAATTAAATCAATTCAAAAAATTGCTAATGCATAGCACCGCCATTCCGCAAGTGAAACTACTTGTTCATATTATGTATGGAACTTTTCTAAAGGAAGAGGGAACCACTTTCGTCATCCTTCATTCTAGATAAATGATCACCTTGGAGCAAGTAGATTCAAGTTTCAAAATATCTTATCAATCTACTGAAAGAATTACAAATTTAAGAGACTTAAAATGTCTGTAGTTTTCCTCGTGCGTGAATCATAATGGGCACATTCGAAGGGATTGTCAGTTTTCACATGTTACATGCATATTCACCCTCTTCCAAGTTAGGAAGAGGGAGAATATACATGACTTTTAATTTATTTCTTAATTTTTCTTCTTGGAAGGGTTGGACTATAAATTAAAAGCTGAGAAATTGAAAGTATTATTACTCGTGGAAAACACAAGCGTTAATATCAGAAAGAGGTTAAGTCTCGGATTGTTGCTTATGAGTTTTCAGTGATTGCAATGCTAACGTGTAATCAAATGAAGCAGTGTGGAACATTTAGTCATTTAAATTTAGTTGAGTAAATTTAGAAAACATTGACTGTCTAAAAATCCACCCCTTCATGTTCTCTCAGAATCGAAACAAGCATCAGTATTATCTGTAAGTACTGTCGATGTATTTTTCACTGTCCATTAAAATCAGTTTTCAATCAATCTTTTATGAAAATTTTGTAACTTCTAAATGTTTTTCGTTTTCTTTCCCTCCACCAAAAGGTCACTTTGGATGCATACTGACTCATGACTCTAATAATCCCAATTTAAAAATATGTAAAGAGTCATTTCCAGCTTGAAAAGTCCTGCAGATATTTAACTAATCTGGGCTGGGCACGAAGAAACTGATTCATTTCGGGTCACCGAAAATGACAGCTTTGCCCTTACGGGTAAGGGCAAAGCTACCTATGAAAGACCGGGTAGGGCCACGAACTGCCGGTTAAACTCAATGTTACCCATGATAATTAGCCGGTAAACTCTAATAATGACGGATGAAAACAAGCCTTCAAACCAAAGATTTATCATATTATTGGCTTTGTTCGTATTTAACTCCCAAGCGCATCTATAAATATTTCTGGTAACCAGAAAAACTTCATTATGCGGATGGGCTGTTTGCGGACAAAGAAAGTTGAAACAAAATACTTTTGTTGACATAATCTGTTAAATAAAGATTTACATCAAAGCTCTCTTAAGCTTTACACTATTTGGTTCACTTCACATCTACTTATTGAGTATCCGTTGAGAAATAATGAAACGTTAGTTACGTATGTTAGTGGTTTCTTGTAACAAACCCGTAATATATATTCTCTCTCGAACCTAAAGTACTCTGAGGAGGAAAAAGTGAGTATTCCTTTCTTTGCTTTTGTACTCGCGCGTGGGGAAGACCGGAAAAGGACAGTGAAACTGAGAGCCCCAGATCTTCAAAGACAAATGAGAATCTCTATTGACATATTGAAACTCGAGCTATAGCTAGCAGCTGTATATACCTAGTTTGAATTTGACGCACATGGTTTGACCAATAAGTCACCATTGGTCAACGATGTGCGACCAAGCGTATGTTATACAGACGAACATCCCTTTAATCTTTTGAAAATGGAGATTCTTAAACACGAGGCTTGACAATATTCTAGTTTAACGCTGAGTATAATGACAATCATGGCGATCTCCAACTTTATGTAGCCTTTAATTTGCGAAATTCAGTCTGGGGGCAATATTCCCATTACGAGAATTTAGGACCCTTTTATACCAGGAGGGGGTTTAATTCAAAATAATAAAAAGTTGAATAAAAAGTTGTCATATTTTATAAGAATTTGCATCAAAAACATAAGAGAACAACTATAGCAAATCTTCAAACTACAGCGTCTAGAGTTGCAAAGAGTCTGAGAACAGTACAGGCATTCGCCATCAAATGGATCCTACTGGAGGTCAGATTGAGGTCATATTACACCGGGGATCAAGACTTTATTATAGAGTTCAGACGCCACGGTGCATTTCGCCCATAATTTTATTTAACGATAATCCCAGGGATCCCTAAGTAACCCCATCCGCCCGTAGCCGGTGTGCGGTGGGGTCGAATCTTCCTTCCGGGAGTGTTCAGTACGTGCAAAAGCAATAGCCTCCCGTGAGAGAACGCTCACGGCGAAAAGAGGTTTAAATAAGAGCGTCAGCGTTGTGAGTTTAACTCACTTCTTACTTCAAAAAGAAAAGAATAGAAAAGAATAACAAAAACCCTGCACTCACAAAGGAAAATGCATCTCAAGCGAGGTGGAGAAGTTAAAAACACAAAAGGACAAGCGATATAAGACGAGGAAAATATCACTGGTCTGGGGAAGTTCGGAAAAGGAACAAGCAGTATAAGTGGAGAAAGATATGACGATGTCATTGGTCTGAAGAAGTTCGGAGAAAAAAAACAAGCGGTATAAGAGGAGAAAAATATAATAATGTCATCGATTTGCATATTGGATATGTATAGGAAGAGAATAGAATATATTTCCCAGTTATACTCCAAGGTGGACTGTACTCTGAGAGAATAGATTATATTCGTTTTATGTTATAGATAAAATATAAATATTGTATACAAAGTTTAGTATAAATTAATATATTAAGTGATAAACCCTCGAGAATCATAAACACATGCAAACATAACCCATTCACCAAGAGTGCACACACACTTTGCCAGAAGTATAGGTACAGGATATCATAAAATAATAAAATAATATGAACATTAATTTATTATCTAAACCTTCTGGACGGAAGGTTAGATAATAAATTGAAGATGCTGTCCTCTTTCATCAGAAGATGGGACAAGTGAGTATATACACATATGCATGCCTGATGAAAACTATCCCAGTCTAATTTATAAAGCTTAATAAAACTCCGGCGCCTCATGCTGCAGTTTACAGTTCCTCTGTTCCGCTCGTCGTGCTTGGAAGCTTGAAACTTGAGAACTAACTAAAGCTACAAAAAGGCTTGTGTCATTTCCGGGTCCCTTCAAGTCAATCGCAAGTCCCATTGGAGGTGCGGTTTTACAAGCTTCTTCAAACAAGCAGTCTTATAACTGAAGGCACCTCCACCCGGATTTGGTGCCAAACACAAACATTAACTACAGTAGTTTTAACACTACTGCTTTTGCACTTCCCTTGTCTGTGACACGCAGTTGAGGAAATAGAGTTTTCTATTTGACAACGGCGGAGGGCGGACCGTAACCACAAACGTGCGCTATGTCACAAACACGTGCGCTATACTGGGACGTTATTCACACTTCCTTGCATTATCATTAAACTGATGTTCAATTACAGTTAGCTTAAAAAATTAAAGTTTTATTTTGGACATGAACCAATGAAAATCTACATTGCTGTCTCATAACACACGTTCTATTCTCCCTTCTACCCCTCTAAACAGTCCATAAACTGAATATAAACAAAAGAAAAATTTCCTGGGATACTCCACTTCCTTTATTCCGCAAGTGGAGCACTGCTTCTCGCAGTGTTTATGGTTCTATTATTCTGTTTTGATGGGTATACGTCCAAGTGTCAAAAGTTCTATAATTTTAGGAGTATAAATTTAACCTGTTTATTTTATCTCAGGACAAATATCACCGCCGGTCTACATATAGATTTATAATATATTTAGAACTACAAATTTAACTTGTTGTCTCACTTTGATCTGTTACAAAATTCATGGTTCTCCTTTCAGACTTCTACGAGAAATATAAGTGTAACTGAATATTTTTATCGCAACGTTATCTTTTTCTCTAGAATACTTCAACCAATAATGAAAGTAAATTTTTACTCTAAATTCTTGCTTGTCGTCTTCCGGCTCCCGGCCGGATGTGCGCTTTGGATGCATAATCACATAGCTCGAATTTTGCCATACATGGACACAAAAGATGTACTTTGAGAAATGTTACACTCTTGTGCTCATGTAAAAAACTAGGTATAATTTCGTCGAACTGCACAAGGTCACGGTAAAGATAAAAATACTTTTGCTGTGAATAATCTTGTTCGAAGATGCGCCTTATACGCGTAAGCCCACTATCTCGGGCAACGAGTTTACCTGCATACGCTGCCCCGAGGGACTGTAAGCCACTCCCTCGTGCAACGGGTTTACCTGCGTAAGCTGCCTCGGGTCCCTCGGGTAGCTTATGCAGGTAAACCGACCCGAACCTTTCGCAGTATAATACATAAAGGCAAAATTTTGTCCTTTACCTGTGACCTTGCGTGCGCGCTGCCAGTGACCTTACGCTGCCTAATGTTTTACATTAGCATAAAAGTGTATAATTTCTCAAAATACATCTTTTGTGTCCGTGGGCAAAACTGGCAAAGACTGAAATACTTGTAAGTATAGCGCTATACTTACAAGCATTTCAATGTCAGTAAGTACATGATGAAAGGAAAGTGAAATTCAGGAAACAAACTCAAGTTCTAACAAGGTGATACGCTTGCAATGGAATTCCAGGGGTATGCATTTGAAATTATTCAAATTCAAATTATTTTTCTTTCTTTTAAGGTTCATCTAATGGGATAAATACACTAAAACATAAAACAGTATTTTGTCTTTGTGAGATTCACAATCGAGTGAGAGGTATAGATAATCTCTCCAAGGGATAAATTAAAACTAACTTATATGTACAACAAACTTTACTAGATGAATCATAGTTTAAACATAAAACTATGCTCCATTAAACTCTAAGTGCGATTATAAAAATAAAAGAATAAATTTTTCTTTGTTTACTTTTGGATAAGGAAAGATACTGTTTTATTTCAAAAGATCACCAAAATATATATATTTTTTTCAACAGATGTTAGAATAATTGAAGTTAATCACATAGTGCAAAGCTAAGGGAGAGCTTTGATTTAAATCATAATTTCATAGATTTTATGTTTGCACCTTATCAGCAGAAGCTAGTTTAGGTACAAATGTTCAATTTCTAGGTCCTCAGACAGCTAGTCCTCAGAATGAAATCCTCCTGTTTACAAGTATATATACAACAGAGCTGGGTTTTAGATCAAAACTCTCTGTGCCTATAAAGACAAAAAAGTCACACTTCGTCTCCGTCTTTTGTCTTTTTCTCACTTGAATGTAATCGACGGTTAGTTATGCTAAACGTTGTTGTTTATGTCCATTAATGTCTATGTGTTATCCGCTACACCATTCATCCCGTTTAGTGTAGTCCACAGTAAATGTGAACATCTCTTTTTTCACTCGAACATAAATATTATAGTGGACCATTCTAATTTCTCACCCACATTAATACATGTGTGTTTACCAATAGTGTAGTCCACTCTAATAGAGCATTTATTAGTGTGACACCAATAGTCTACTCCACTCTAATAAAGCATTTATTAGTGTGACAGTATTTGACGGTGATTAACATTAATTGTAATTGTTTCAAGTCTTGTAACTATATATGTTTCTATATTATCAACTTAGGCTTGTACCCTGATCTTGTTGGTCTGTAATTTCTGAGGCTTTGTGACTCTCATCACCTGCATATTTTCTCTGATACAAAGATTCATTTCCACTAAATTATGACAATAAACATGCTCGATCAATTTCAGGAACTTTTGTTCTTTATATATTATCGAGAATATTATAAATGTTATATAGAAAATCTATACTAAACTTCAATAAAAATAAAAATTTAATTTAACCTTTAAATGTTAATCATACTCGGGACAGCAACGACATAGAAGAAAAAGTCATAAATAAAATACAGGGTCAGGCGATTCTGGGGTTACAAGTGCAAAGGTATGCTAAAGTAAAAGAATACATTAATTTCACATTTCTCACCTAACTCTTCACGTAAGAAGAGTTAGATGAGAAACTGGTAAGCTTGCAGCCTCTCTTCCATCTTGAGGTGAATAAGCAAGCTTAACATTAACACATAACATGCAAGCAATGAGCGCTATGCTATACACGGAGAACAAAAATAAGCGCGAAAGTTCACATTTGAATCTAGGGTATAATTAAAACAGGACATTAACGTTACATGTGATTTATAAATGATTTTCATAATAGTGTGACTCAGAAGCAAAACTCTCGTTCACAAAAAAACAGTACTACACTATTATCCCGGTCACACTATTTTATCCCCACACTAAATGCGATGAATGGTGTAGTGCTTTATACACCCCTGCCTGCACCAGGGGTTTAACCCATGTCTTCAAGAGGTACCCTTTCACGACAAGGGAGCAGAAGTATAGTTTTTTGTTTCGATAGTTTTTCTATCATTTCGTGCCGTGGCTGTAAACTCAACGGCTGTGAACCCTAAGCCCAGACCGAATTCCTGAGATGACCGTCGAGGAGGTGCTGAGATTTGAACCTGGAACTCAGTCGAGCGAGGGAAATCATACCAACCTCTCCACTAGAGTCTGATAACTGCACAGACACAGTAATCTACTGAAAAGTGGATTCGCGGATGATACTAAAACACCTTCTTGGAGGCTTTCTCGAGATTTCCTTTCTTGCATTCTCTTGGTCGCAGGAGGGTTTCGAGTGTGTAAGAGTACTCGTCACCGTATGTATTAGACAGTAGCTATTACTCCCTGAACCTATCAAGCCACGTTAGCCTTGGATGCCGCTGTATAGTTTCATCCATTCAGACTTAAGCTAATGACTCAGAGAACATAGCACAATTTAACTGGGAAGACGCTCTTCATTGCAGTAGTGATTGAAGTTTCTGTACAATGCGGACCCAGCAAAATGTAAACTTCTTGTGGAAGATGATCGAGGATCGAGCTTAGTCTATCTCAGACCTACGTCCACTTCAATCTGTCGGTCACCGATACTTAATTAACAAAGAAGCTGTCTTGTAGTGCGGGTTATGACATTATCATGGACAAAAACCACATGCGGGAAACTTTTCAAATCCTCATTTCCTACCGCCAGCTTCATCCTCGACTCTAAAGCCAAAATCGAACAATTTGAACCGTCTTAGCCGTGAATTTCCAGGTCCGGAGTTGTTGGTTGGTTCGGATTGCCCTATCGTCTGCAGACAACCAGCCTGAAGACATAGGATCAGAGTAAACGTAGTTTCCAGCCATCCCTCTATTGCAAAAACTAGATCCTCCATCACGATCTCGAATTACCGCAGTCTCCGGGACAAGTGAAATTCTTACCGTATATAGTTACTGTAGTTCTCAGTTCCACGTCCTCATTAATTTCCTTAGTGCTAGTGATATGATTGTATCCCTTGCGCTAACAGCTGGTCCGGTATATCAATCACTAGGGAACGAAATAAGTTTATACGTGTTATTTATTTTATAATCAATTTTTGTTGTTGTAGTGTCCTAGGATTTCTCCTTTAGTCCATTGTAGCATAAAAAATTTCGTTCTCTAAAGAAGATTTACACTAGTATCGCTGCTCTAAGTTCTAAGATCTATTCAAACTCACAGACACGCAAAATTCATCAAGAAATCCCGTCTTTTCACAAAACCACACGGCTTCCAGACCCTTCAAGAGGTGCTCTGGACCCACACATATAAATACTATCTAAAATACCACATAGTTACCCACTGAGAAGTCCGGAAAGACGATTATTACTTCCAAGTCACGGCTTCCAATCTTCTCCGACGGTCTTCTCGAAGCGATTCTCGACTTCCGGGGGTTCAACTCGACTTCTGCCACCTCCAGAAGACTGTCCCTGCTTCGTAGATGTCAAATTACTACTCCCTATCACACATTGCTCTTACAATTTCCAACGGGGTTAGATTAATCACAGGGTGTATGCCCCCTATAGTCTTCCAAAGGTTCTGGCTGCAGAAACGGTCTTCCGGTAGCACTACAACGACATTCACATTCATTGATACTCAATAGAAGTTTCAGAAATCCAATAGAAGAAGGTAGAAAGATAGGAAGATGAGAGAAGAGTGGGAAGAAGAGAAAATCCAAACAAGAAAAAACAAGAGAAAAGAGAGAAATTAAGATTTCGACTAGCTTCTAGTCCGGATCCGGACTAACAAGCAATCCTTGCTTGTAGTAAATTGAGAAAGAAGACTAAAGATTTGCTTATAGTTACAATGTCTTCTAGTCGAAGATGTCATCTTTTACTGTGGAAAGAAGACTTCCGGCTTCTTCTATCTTTGCTCTGACTACTCTCACTCAAGGGACCACTCTCTCATGGGTCAGTCCGTGCGTGGATCCGAAGTGCTCTACTGGATGAGACAAGCTTGGACTCTGCACAACTTCTAACAATCATCGCCACATGCACAATTGGGTATGAATTCGATGAAATTTGCTCCCCAAAAAATATAGACAAAGCTTCTGCAATCAAATCTCGAATCCAATCTCCGAGAAGAAGTTACATTGGCTTTTGGAAGCTCAATCTATCCACTTTCTGTCACTACCTTCCGACACAACAGCGCAGAAGTAGGATTGCATGACGATGTTGTTCCCTGTCTATGTTGTCCATTGCTGTCTACTGCTGTCTACATCCTTTCGATCCACTGCTAGGAGCGGAGGTGCAGACCTACTCTAAAATTCTACGCACTTAGTGTCTGTGAGTGTGTGCCTGCATGTGTGTAGAAATGTGTATGAAATCCTACCTTGACATCTATTTTATACAATTGCCTTGAGTCGTAGGAGGGAGATCTCTTCCAATCGCAACTCACAACTAGGGAAAATGGGACGTTGTAAGAAGACCACCAATCTTAGACTTTGGTTCCCTTCTCAGTTTGAAAACTACTTTCCTACTCATACCGTTGCTTATCCTATCACATGGACAGTCATCTAAAAATAAAGAGTGAGTTGTCTTTCTCAAAATAGTAGATTCTAATCTTACAAAAATAGCCAAAGTAATTAACTGCTAACTATTTCTACTACCTACTCCTGATCGTCAAGTGTGATCCTCATGGGTTCCTCACCTACCTGATCTTCTAATTTGACTTCTAGCACCGTGGTGGTCCTACTGGTAACTTTGGTGCGGCTGAGGTAGCATCCTCCACAGTAATCATCATGTGTGCTTCCACCATGGCTTCGGAAGCCAGAAGAGGTCCTGGGAAGCTAAATCCATCTGCGCTTCCTCGTTCTTTTGTGACACATGTTCGACACTGGGAGCTAGGGTGACCTCACTGTGGTCAGAGGCAGTTACCTCCTCCACTCGGAACACTTGGGAAGACACCTCTGCTTCTTGTCTTCAGAAGACGTCTTGTCTTCTGGGGCTTCCTCGCTCTGCTTCTCAGCTTCCAACGTTGTCACGAGAGAAGACCGTAGAGAGTCTTTAGGTCCTCGATCTGCCGATCAAGATAGCAAAATATGCTCTTCTTGTAGTCTACTAACATCTGCCTGGAAGAGTCGTTTCATTCACGAGCTAGGATCCGAAGCTTCCTTCCCATAGTGAAGTTGAACCGAGCAAGGGCTTCAAACAATGTCATACATCAAAGTAAAAGATGACGCTTCCTCAAGTGGCTTCATCTTCTGAGCTGCAGTCGTCTTCTGCAGCTGAGGCTCTTTTCCTATGCGCTTCTCAGGGTCTGATTCGTCTTCCTCTTTGTGTAGACAATATGTGCAATCATCAAGATCTTCTTCTTCTACAGAGATATGCTGTACCACTGCTAGCTCGAGCTTAGAAGCTGAAGCGGCTTCTGTAGGAGGTGTGGCCTCTGGAAATCTAACTATCTGTCGTGGGCGTAGGTCTGTGGGCAATTTCTTGTGAAATGTCCTGCTTCCTTACAATTCCCACACAAGGGCACTTGTCCAATCTATCTTCTCGAATGAGGACAGGTGGACCAACAGTGTCATGTCTCTCCACAATTGTTACATGCTCTAGGAAGAGAGTTTAGAGATCATTGTGAGGAAGAAGGTTGCCAAGGCGTCTTGGTATGTACATTACTAGCCCTGTCTCTAGGTGTATAACGATTATCTTGAGCATGAGGCATAGGAGTGAATGGTTGTATCGTCCCAATCTTATAGCAGGATTCTCCACTTGGATCGTGTAGATATATCTCATCATCTTCTTCCCAGCCTGCTCAATTAACAGCTTGGTCCTGCGTACACTGATCTCTGGTGTGTCCGGAAGAGTTACAAAGGTTGCACCAAATGTTTGACTGGGAAGTCATAGGTTGCTTCAGCTTGTCCTTCTGGTTCAGAAGATGAACTTTCAAGTCGGCAAACTGCTTCAGCACTTCATCGATCCGGGGGTCAAGTGTAGACTGAATAATCAGAGTTTGAGGAATCTTCTGCACAACTTCGTCCCTGGATCATGTCTTCTCCTTCTTCTTCTTCCGTGTCTTCTTCTCCTGTTCAGATTCTGAACTCTCGACAGTAGACTCTTCAGAAATAGAGGATGCTTCCGAAGCATTGTTATCAATTTCAGTGAACTTGGACTTCCTAGAAGACTTCTTGGACTTCTTGGACTTCTTCGAGGTCTTCCCTCTGTCTTTCTTCATATTCCGGATTGTGCTCGAGGTTTCATACTCCTCTGCATGCTTATGTACTTCTACTCAATCATCACCTCCTCCTCTTCTACAATACAACTCCATATCCTGAGACAATCCTCCCAAGTACCAATCCACGGCTTGCTGAGCACAATAACCGGGTCTTCCTTGGTTTTGAGAGATGTGATCCAGGAGGTCTTCAAACCTCTCGGTGTAATCCCACAGTGTCTCTTTCTTCTTCCGTTCGAGCCTTTGAAGTTCTATGAGAGTCATCTGGTCATAGCCAACTCCTCTGAACCTCTTCAGAAAAGTTGCCTTCATAATAGCCCAAGCGGCCATAACTAACTCATCATCCAACACTTTATTCATCCATTTCTTTCCCTTCCCTAAGATCAAACTAAGAAATACATGGAGTCTGTCGGCATCAGTGTCTTCCTTGTTGGATCGAGAGATGGTCTCGAACATCGTGATGAAGTCATCAGCGTCAGCATCATCGTCATACGGATGGTACTTCTGCCGAGTGTGGGAAGTCATGTTGACTGCCGGCTTGTGCGACTGTCAACTTCTTCCTCTATCACGCCCAGGTGGTGGAGATGATCTTCTCGAAGGCCCAGGTCTGTCTGAGTCACGAATGTCATCTTCTGAGTCAGAGTTGCTTTCGCTATCACCTTCTGAGATATCTGGAACGATCCCATCCAGTCTTCATTCACCTTGAGAAGCCTCTCACGCACTTGGGAAGATGTCTTCCGCATAACCAGAATCAAAATCTACTTTGTAAATGTTGTCACCCGGTTGACTTCTATCTTCTCTAAAGATAATGCTCGGGATGGAAGGCTCTTCTAAATCTAATGATCGGATCTTCCAGAGCTCTTCTTCTTTCCTTTGGTGTCTCAGGGATACCCGCTGCTCTCTAGAAGCGGTTCGCTGGGATGAATGTACCCACTCAGGGTCCTTACTCGCGTGTCTTCTGCTTCTTCCTCTGGTCAGAGACATCCACCAGAGTGCCGAGAAGAGATGTCCCTCTTCTTCTAATACTGGATCTGGTAGACTGGAGATCTGAACAACTTTTCACATGTTCAGAACGTCTTCTTCTCCTACTTCATGTTGCACTTACTGCGGTCTTCCAAGATCGAGTCTTCCAAGGAGCTCTTGGAAGCGGGGAAGCGGCTTCTTCCTCGTTCCCCCTGATGTGTCTCATCAGCTTCTGGCTGCGGTTCCTGTCTTCTAGCAAGATAGAGTTCCACAACACAATCAACTACAATCCAAGTTATTTCAAGAATGCAACTAACTACTGGCACACAGATCCAAGAAGCTTAGAACAATCGTTACTAAGATGAAATCTCCGGCAGCGACGTAAAAAATAACAAGTGTAACTATATGTAGTGTCTTAGGATTTCTCCTTTAGCCATTTAGCATAAAAGATATCGTTCTCACAGAGGATTTACACAAGTACCGCTGCTCTAAGTTCTAAGTGTTCAAACACACAAACACACGGATTTTACTTAGAAATCCCGTCTTCTCACAAAACCACACGGCTTATAGATCCTTCAGAAGGTGCCCTGGATCCAAACAAACAACTACTACCTAAAAATATCACACAACTATTCACTGAGAAACTAGAGAAGACGCTTCTTGCTTCTTGATCACGGCTTCCAGTCTTCCCACGACAGTATTCTCGAAGCAATTCTCAGCTTCTGAGGATGCAGTTCGACTTCTCACACCTCCAGAAGACTGCTCCTACTTTGTAGACGTCAAATTACCACTGTCTATCACATATTGCTCTTCCAATTTCCAACGGGGTTAGATCAATCACATGGTGTATGTCTCATGTAGCCCTCCCAAGCTTCTGTCTACGGAAACGATCTTCTTACAGCACTACAACGACTTCACCTCCATGGAAGCTCAATAGAAGTCTCGGAAGCTCACTAGAAGAAGTTAGGAAGATGGGAAGAAGAGAAAATCCAAACAAGAGGAAACAAGATGAAAATGAGAAATTAAGACTCCGACAGACTTCTAGTCCGGATCTTGACTAACAAGTCAACCCTGCTTGTAGTAATTTGGGGAAGAAGACCACAAATTGGCTTACAATTACACAGTCTTCTACTCGAGGATGTCGTCTTCTGTTGTGAGAAGAAGTCTTCTTTCTTCTTCTGTCGTTGCTCCGACTACTCTGTCGTCTGAGGTCACTTACCCATAAGACTGTCCGTACTGTGGATCCGAAGTGCTCCACTGGATGAGACAAGCTTCGACTCTGTAGAACTTCTAACAATTATCGTCACTCAAGTAGAAGACTTCTCATGCACAATTGGATGTGAATTCGAAAAAACTCACTGTCCAAAAGATACAGATAAAGCTTCTGCACTCAAATCTGAAATCAATTCCTTGATAAGAAGGTACATTGGTTTCAGGAAGCTAACTCCCTCCACTTCTTGCTCCTACTCCTCGACACACCAACTTAGAGACATGCCTACACAATGATGCAGTTCCCTGCTCTAGACTGTCTATTATCTCTATCTACATCTTCGATCTACTACTGGAAGCGAAAGTGCAGACCCCTCCGGTGTAACCCAATTCTATGTGTATGTCTCTAGCAACGGACGTAATGTGTGTACCCTATATAATGTGCAACCACATGTGTGTGTACAGTAGTGTGCAACACATGTGTGTGTACAGTAATGTGCTCGAAAATCTTCCTAAGTATCGATCTTATACTATCGTCTTGAGTCGCAAGAGAGATCCCCTCCAGTCCCCAACTTGCAATCAAGAGAGATGAGACGCTGTCAGAAAACCACCACCTCACATGTAGTCGGCTCTCTGCCCTATTTTCTGAACTTACTTTCTACTCCTAATGCTGCATAACCTGCCACATGGACAGTCATCTAAAAATACAAAGAAAACTGCCACTTCCCAAAATAGCAGATTTTGCTTCGTACCTAAATTAGCAAGTCAACTGTTTTTCTAACTTGCTGCCTACTCTAATTCGTTGGGTGCGATCTCCTCCTGATCGGTTCTTACCTGAACTCCTAAATCGACCTCTGATAAAGTGGGAAGCCCTGCTGGTACCTCGAGTGTGGCTGAGGTGACTTCCTCCTCGACATTCCTGATGTGGGCTTCTGGTGCGGCTTCAGAAGACAGAAGTGTCTTCTAGGAAGCTGAGTCTACCTACGCTTTCTTGCTCTTCTGCGGCACTGGTTCGACGCTGGGAGCTGAGGTGACTTCACAGTCGTCAGAGGAAGTCACCTCCTCCACTCGAAACACCTGGGAAGACAACTCGGCTTCTTGTCTTCCAAAAGACACCTTGTCTTCCGGAGCTTCTTCCAGGATCTTCTCAGCTTCCAACGCTGTCACTACCAAGTGGACAGCGAGGTCAAACTCCTCCTTCTCCAAATTTTCTCCGATAGCTGGTTCTGGAGCACGGGAAGATGTAGCTGCTGGCTGTGGAATTGAGGGAAGACTGTAAGCGTCTTCAAGCCCTCAATCTGCCGATCCAGGTAGCGGTGTCGTGTCGTGGACCGGCTCCTACTTGAAATTCAAACTTCGATGCTTGTCGCTCCAAAGACACTCATGAGAAGACAAGCTAGGCCCCAGCTTACGGATTTTTGGCACAACTTCGGATCTTCGTTTTTATCGCACCGGTGGATAGAGTTCCTTGTCAGCTTTCCATAGGCACTTCATCTACTTCGTTTGGACGCCTAGTGGAGAAGTTACAAGACTCGAAAGATGGAGAAAACAAGCTAGGCCCCAGCTTACGGATTTTTGGCACAACTTCGGATCTTCGTTTTTATCGCACCAGTGGATAGAGCTCCTTGTCAGCTTTCCATAGGCACTTCATCTACTTCGTTTGGACGCCTAGTGGAAAAGCTACAAGACTCGAAAGATGGAGAAAACAAGCTAGACCCCAGCTTACGGGCTTTAGGCGCAACTTCCGATCTTCACTTTCATCACATGGATGGGTAGAGCTCGTTGTCAGCTTTCCATGGGCATCTTGTTTACTTCGTTTGGACATCCAGGGAAGAAGTTATGCGATTCGAAAGAAGGTAAAATCAAGCTAGGCCCCTAGTTACTTGCTGACTGGGTATTCAGGGCTTCAGGCGTTATATCAAAGACGCAAGGGGCCTGCTTCTTATTATTCAGGAGATTCAGGAGAGAACTGTATGTACAGAGACTGTTGCAAGGGGGGTGCTTAAGGGGCTAGCTTGCGTCTGCGACCTGTCAACGGACGGTTCGGGAGATTTAGGAGTCCAATGCAAGCGCGCAAGGCGTCGTTGGGTTCAGATCTGTGCAGGCTACGCACTGGTTCAAACGGTTTGGGAAGAGACGGATCGGGGAGTGTGTACTGAGGGAAATTGAGACACAAGAAGCAGATTTGAGTTTTTCAGTTACTTGTGAAGGAGAGTTGGATCGTTCAGACCGTTCCGGAGTCCAAACTTGCTGTCCTTGGATCCAACGGGATCAGAACACCGAGTTCTACAGGAAATTGAAGACAATACCAGTTTTCATTGGGCGGTTTGGAAGTTCTGAGTGAAATTGGCTCGCAGGGAAGCGCTTACATCAGATTTTCGTTCACCTGCGACCTGAGGTTGGGCTGTTCTTCGCGATCGGTGAGCCAAGCTCTTTGTTCTTGGTGCCTACGCGATCAGGGAGTCTTCATCTACTCATAGGAGAAGACCGTGTGTGAATTGGATTGTTGGTTTGAGTGTGGTGAGCAAGTTTGAGCCGCAGGGAGCTGATTTACGTCAGTTTTTTGCAACCTGCGGCCAAATTTCTCGAGTGGTTTTGCAAGGGGAACTCCAAACGACTTGTTTGGAGTCTCGTTGGGTTCAGGGTAGCTAGATCTATCTGCCAGCGAAGACGGATATCAGTTTGGACGATCCGTTTGTGCGGTGTGAGCGGTTTTAAGCCGCAGAGAGGAGTTTTTGGAGGTTCGGTCACCTGCGACCAAAAATCGGCGATATCTCGGCCGTTGGGAGTCGGATCTGAAGGTTTCTTGGGTTAACGGAGTCAGCGGAGGAGACCCTATCGACATCTGAAGTCCGTTCAGCGAAAAGAGGAAGTCCACAGATAGGTCTTTTTCAGTTTCTTCGCTACGGGTTTTGCTCTTTTGAGTTCGTTAGAATTCTGGTTGGCTGTATACAGCTTGTGGTAGCTAGCTTTAGCTAAGAGCTTATACATGAATGTGGTTTGGACTTGGGTTTGGATCTTGTGATACTGCTGTGGCTCTGTTTGTTAGCAAAGAGAAGTTTCTCTTGCTTTGAGCTACGCTTCGGTGGTTTTGGGTCGGGGTTGTGATTCAGGGGTTTGTTTTAGGGCTTCTGAAGTAGGTTACGGACCGCTCAGGTCTGATTATCAGTTCTTTACTGTTAGGAGAAAGAAACGGCAATGTACATACATTTGGGAGTGTATATATCGCAGCATTCGGTTTCGTGGTTGTTTTTCTCTGTCTTGTCTCTGTTTCAACACACAATATCTCCACAGCCAGGAACCTCGTGTTTTCCTGGACATCCTTCACGCAAAACGTCCGACGCGACAGCGGAACATGCTTTCCTTGCACTCCACTACCATTGTCTTGGACTCGTCATCCCACTCCCTAGCTCGGGTTAGAAGCTTCCTACCCGTGGTGAAGTTGAACTTCTTGCGAAGTGCTTTCATCGTTTGCGCCCTAAGTCCCTTTGCTCGAGCTTCTGCTTCTTCCCATTGCGTCTTCTCTACTGTGACTTGTGCTTCCATGGCTTCTCGCGGTGCCTTCCATGTCGTCTTCTCTTCTGCGAGAGAGGTGATCTTATCTCTGATTCGCAGAACCTCCTGGTCACGCTGTTGTAGACGTGCCTGCAACTCCTGATTGCTCTTCCTTAACTGCGCTGAATCCTTGGCAGAAGCGGCTGCTTCCGTCTTGTACTTCGCTGCAAGCTTCTCCATGGTACGGAGGTTGGCTTCCAGCGTGTCCACCTTCTTTTGGACCTCTTCCTGCTGCATCTATGTGCGCAGACCGAATCCAGGTCGCAGAGGTTTCTCTTGAGCCATCGCACGCTTCTCCAACAACTCCATGGATGGCTGGATTTCTGAATGAAAAAAGATGCTGAATTCCTCCAACCTTCTTCTCGCAGAAGACAGGTTCATCCTCACGAATCGATCGGAGACGTCTTCCCTATCTTCCAGAGGCAAGGATGTCTCTTCCACCACTGTGGTCTTCTGCTTCTGTGCACGAGAAGACACTTGTAAAGCCTTGATTTTTTGTTTTTGTTAATTAATTGATTAGTTGTAAAGTAAATAAGAAGAATAGGTGATAGAAGATAAAAGATATGAGTAGAATAGTGTTAATTAGAAGTTTAGTGAAGAATCTCTGTTCTGGAGGAATCTACTGAATCTATGGAGACACTTGAGAGATGACTTCCTCATAGTTGAATTCCTCGGACGAAGAGCTTTATAACGATATGTTAGGTGAGGTAAATGGCCGCTGGACGACGAAGTTATAGCAGGTTGGAGATGTGACGAAGATGGAGAAGAACGACTTCGTCGTACTGCGAGTGCCGAAGAACCTCAATCAAAACTGAACAAACCCTAACTTCGGCACGTGTGGAGGAACCATCACGAGATATAAGTAGGAGAATTCATGTCATTTGTCTTATTGTCGAACACTATTTAGAGGAGCAGAGCGCAGTGCATTCTCTTACCTACGAAGTACAGTGACTTCGCCGAAGCGAGCTAGCGGCGAGGAAGCGAGTTACTAGCGAAAAAGCTGTTTTTTTCGTATCTTGTTGCAACTATCTTCGATACATGCGAAGGATGCAGACGTCCAAGCCGTCGAGGCTCCGAGCACTAGATGTCAACCGAGCGGGAGATGGGAGTTGGAGGAGATGGGCTTGTCGTTCCTCTTACTTCCTTGGTGGGGAATGGTTTCCTCGAAGCTGGTGCACGAACTGAAGGTGTGTAGACAGCATCCGGCGAACGAATCATATGAGAGGCCTTGTAATTGGATCGAAGCGCACTGGTCCCATGTTTTGAGGATAGACGATGCAGGCAAGGAGGACGATCTTCTTTTCGATAGTTCTTCGACAGCAGCCTCGCCTGAAGCTATGAAGGACTTCCCTAAGCTATTCAAGGAAGTACCGCAGGGGAGGAATGGCTACAGAACTAGCGACTATCGCAACCTGAAGAAGTGAGAAGTCGCTGATGCGATAATGACGATCTTTCGACCGAGGAGGACGACTTACATGTCCAACTGGCAGATCAACTTCATCAAGCAGCTCTTCGCCGGAAAAAGAGCACATTGGACGAGGATCATCCACCTCCATGTACAGAAACTCTAGGAGGAAGAAGACATGGTCTACATCAGAGCATTCGTCTCAATCTTCTACTGAGTATGAGACTACTGTCAAACGAAGATCATAAGAGGTTAGGTTTCGACGCAGCAGCCGCAGATGACGAGTCAGACCGTACCCGCAGCAGAACCTCCGAAGGAGAAGGTACTTGATATAGTGAACTTGGACAAAGACGAGGATGTCACCGAAGTACCTCCGTCGGTCAGACGACGCGGGAGGAAGAAGGTCTTAGAGGAAACTCCGCGGTCAGCGCAGAAGTCGCGAATGAAGATGAAGATGACAAGGACAGTCTGCGCCTAAGACGAAAAAGCCGAGGTTGACACCGAAGAAGAGGGTACTCCTCAGGAGGAGAAGAAGAAAGAAGATACACCAAAGGCCACTACTTCTTTGTCGACAATCGAAGCGGTAGAACAACTGGGTTCTTCGACGGAGTACATGATGTAGTCGTACCGTTGCTCTACGCCTTAGAGAGTAACCGGAGGTCTTACGAAGAAGTCATGAGGAGGAAGCTGAACTTAGCAGTTAGTTCAGACGATGCACTTCGGTCGAGGGAACTAGCTACATGAGAAAGAGAACTTACGCGCAGCAGTTCTCGAGGTGAAGAAGGAAGTAGCGGCGAAGACCGAAGAAGCCAAAACCTTGACTTTGGAGCGTGAGGAGGTACTTCGTCAGAAGTTGGAGGAAGCAAAGGAACATGAGAAGGTTCTTTCTCTTGTAAAGAAGGAGTTAGATGAGATGCGTCAGCAGAGAGATCGGAACCAAGACATCGTCGCAGAGATGACCAAGGAGATTGAAGATCTGAAGCGGCGATGTGTGAAGACCGAGGAGCAGGCATCACAACTTAAGAGTAGAGTCGAGCCAACCCTGAAGAACTACTTCGTCATAGATTTAGATTCTTCGGAGCTAACATTTCTTCGGTAGATTCGATAGGAGTTAGGAGCAGCAGATGTAGAGGGTTCTTCGACGAAGAACCGAGTAGCTAGATTGGGACAGAGAGTAGTTAGAGAGCTTAGAGAGGTTAGAGCGCCTGTTGAGTTCTCGGTTAGCGAGATAGCTAGGGAGTTAGCGATAGGAGCTGGTGTTGTTCCTGGTGTCGTTTCGGGCACAGGACCTTCATCCGACGGACCAGATGTACACCCGACTTCTTAGGAAGAAGATCCGACATCTTCGAGGAAATCAATATATAAGCGTTGTGTTGTTCGTACTCAGTACCTCTATGTGTTTGTTATTTTGGATTTTCTATTTCCAGAGTTTACGGAGCCATTGTGTGTTTGTCAACTTCGGAGATTGATCTACAAAATATCGTAGTTTGTTGTGGTAGGAATTAGTCTTGAAATTAGTCTAGTAAGAAGTTTACGACGAAGTATGAGAATAGACCAGCACCTGCGAGGTTAATTTACTATGAAGAAGTTTTTGGACGAAGTTGACTTTGGAGGAAGTTGTTCTTTAGTGAAGACACTTTGGAAGAAGTTGAACCTTGTACTTCGGCGGAAGAAGAGTCTTCTTCGTTAGAGTTTCTCGAGAGCAGTAGTAGTAGAGATAACTTAGTGTGAAGATACTTAGCATTTATGATGTTAGAGGTTACTTAGTAGCACTTCAGCAGTACTTCTTTGTTGTGACATTTACCTCTGTGACTCTGTTTCTCTGTTGTTTATCTTTTCTTGAGATCCCTGATATGTTTAGTATCTGTTATGTTTTTTGTCAGGATTATCAACTCTTTCTTGTTGGATAGACTTGAGTTTGATCTCTACCGAGACTGATTTCTGTCCGTGAGAATAAAAGACAACCATAAAGAATCACTTTTGTCACATGTTTACTACTTTTGGATGATCTTTACTTGCATCTCTGTGGATTCGATCTTTAAATTACTACTTTCGAGCATCTTTTGGTTTTCTTGTGTGTTACAACACTACTCTTCTCATATTCCGAGGTGGAAGATCTCTTCCCACTACAGGAGCGGTTCTCTTCGCTGTGCTTCCTCGAGTCGCAATCGGAATGTCAACCCATACTTCAGCTTCTGGAGTCTTCGGAAGACTCCATGTAGTTGCAGAAGCTGTCTTTGTGCGATCCTGGTGCTCAGCGTCTCCTCTTGAGAATCTGACTCTGATCCAGAATGGATGATCAGGAAAAAGACGCTCTTCCTAGGCACACTCCTAGGCCCCATCTTCCTCGGCGGTGATGCGTATTTTGTACCGCTGAAGTCGTCTTCTCGCACCAGAAGCGTCTCTGATGAGTGCCCGATCTCGTCTTAGGCACTAATGTGGGAGGAGGAGTCACGGTTGCTGTTCGTTCTTCCTCTCTCGAGGTCTCTTCTTTCATCTCGCACTATCTTGTTGGTCCATACCTCGCCAACTGTTCTTCTATCAGATCGTCCATGGACACATACAGATAGCAGAGGAACGGGGTGAGGTGCCCTCCTGCTGGGGTGCCCACGCACCAGATATACCGCTGGATCCAGCCTTGCTTCTCAACCGGTCTTGCTCCGCTTGTAGATCCCTTCTCTTCTAATCTTGTGAGCTTGATCTGCAGGTCTCGCATTCCACGCAAAATAGGTGTCTGAACAACAGGAACAACAGGAACATCTGGAGCAACTGGTACTACTTGTCTAGCAACAGGAACCACTGATCGGACCACAGCAACATGTGTTACAGCAGTCGATGTTGGTGTTAGTCTCCTAACAGGAACCTTCTCTCGTCTCCGTTCCCTCTTGGTAAGCAGACCAACAGCTTCTTCAACCTTCTTCCAGCTACTGGTCAATCCATCGTCCTCCTCCCGGTCTTCCAGAAGTACCTCTAGCTTCTCATGCAACTTCTCATCTGCAGCTCGAAGAAATAGCTCTGTCTTGTTGGACTGCAATGTCAACTTCTCCATCTTGGTCAGTCGTGAAAACTGCTTCTCAAACTCTCTGAGCAACTCAGTAGCTTGTAAACCCTTCCTTGGTTGTTCAACCCACTCCAAGAATGATTTCTTAGTGACCCGATCAGAGTCCTCCAAGAAGTACTCATCCATCAAGGCACGAGCAAACGTCTCCCAATCCTTGTTAAAATGCTTCGTTAGCATTTTAACATGATCTCTAATCTCTGGAGCTGCTGCTAACTCAAACGTCTCAATCATCTCATCTTCTGAGACCCGGTTCAGCTCCATTTCTTTCACATAATGCCTCAGATATCTTGAGATATCTCTCTCATCAAACTGATCAATCCTGCTGACTATCGCTTGTAGCGCCTTTGTTGCCAAAGCTTCCTTCCGCTCATCATACTGTTGCTGCCGTAAGAACATAGTGAAAGCTTGGAACATCCATGCAATCGTCGGATCCAACTGCACCTTCGACAACCCACCTGAACCACTAGCTCCATCTCCATCACCTTTCCCATCCCCACTCATGACTGTCAATCTCTTCTTCAAAGTTCACACACAGAAGAAATCTCCACCCCAGACCTTCACGTGGAGTTCACCAACGTATCGTGTCAGATATTGCATGAAGGATGTCTAGGAAAACGCGAGGTTCCTGACTGTGGAGATGTTGTGTGCTGAAACAGAGACAAGACAGAGAAAAACAACCACGAAAACGAACGCTACGATATGTACACTCCAAATGTATGTACACTGCCGGTTCTTTCTCCTAAGAGCACAGAACTGAGAACCAGACCAGAGCAGTCTTTAACCTGCTTCAAAAGCCTCTAAAAACAACCCTTGAATCACAACCTTGACCCAAAACCACCGAAGCGTAGTTCAAAGCAAGAAAAACTTCCCTTTGCTAACAAACAGAGCCACAGCAGTATCACGCGATCCAAACCCAAGTCCAAACCACATCCATGTATAAGCTCTTAGCTAAAGCTAGCTACCACAAGCTGTATACAGCCAATCAGAACTCTAAGGAACTCAAAAGAGCAAAACCCGTAGCGAAGAAACCGAAAAAGACCTATCTGTGGACTTCCTCCTTTCGCTGGACAGACTTCAGATGTCGATAGGGTCTCCTCTGCTGACTCCGTTAACCCAAGAAACCTTCAGATCCGACTCCCAACAGTCCAGATATCGCCGATTTTTGGTCGTAGGTGACCGAACCTCCAAAAACTTCTCCATGCGGCTTAAAATCGCACACACCGCACAAACGGATAGTCCAAACTGATATCCGTCTTCCCTGACAGATATATCTAGCTATCACGAACCCAACGAGACTCCAAACAAGTCGTTTGGAGTTCTCCTTGCAAAACCACGCAAGAAATTTGGTCGCAGGTTGCAAAAAACTGACGTAAATCGGCTCCCTGCGGCTCAAACTCGCTTACCATCCCCAAACCAACAATTCAATCCACGTATTGTCTTCTCCTATGCATAGATGAAGACTCCTTGGTCGCGTGGGCACCAAGAACGAAGAGCTTGGCTCACCGATCGCGAAGAACAATCTAATCTCAAGTCGCAAGCGATGAAAAATCTGACGCAAGCGCTTCCCTGTGAGTCAATTTCACTCAGAACTCCCAAACCACCTGATGAAACTTCGTATCGTCTTCACTTTCTTGAAGAACTCGTTGTTTTGATCCCGATGGATCCAAGGACAGCAAGTTTGGACTCTGAAACAGCCCGAACGGTCCAACTCTCCTTCACAGGTAACTGAAAACTCTAAATCTGCTTCATGTGTCACAATTTCTCTCAGAACACAACCCCAGATCTGTCTCTTCTCAAACCGTCTTAACCTGTGCGTAGCCTGCACAGATCTGAACCCGATGACACCTTGCGCGCGTGTATTGGACTTCCCAATTCTCCAAAACGTCCACCGAAAGATCGCAAGAACAAGCAAGTCCCTTAAACAGCCCCCTTGCGTCAGTCTCTGTACGTACAAAGTTCTCTCAACAATAATGAAGCATACCCCTTGCGTCTTTGATATAGCGCTTGAAGCCTCAAATACCCAGTCAGCAAATAAACTAAGGCTTAGCTTGATTTTACCTTCTTTCGAGTCGCATAACTTCTTCACTAGATGTCCAAACGAAGTAAACAAGATGCCCATGGAAAGCTGACAACGAGCTCTACCCATCTATGTGATGAAAATGAAGATCCGAAGTTGCGCCAAAAGCCCGTAAGCTGGGGTCTAGCTTGTTTTCTCCATCTTTCGAGTCTTGTAATTTTTCCACTAGGCGTCCAAACGAAGTAGATGAAGTGCTTATGGAAAGCTGACAAGGAGCTCTATCCACTGATGCGATAAAAGTGAGGATCCGAAGTTGTGCCAAAAACCCGTAAGCTGAGGCCTAGCTTGTTTTCTCCATCTTTCGAGTCTTGTAACTTCTCCACTAGGCGTCCAAACGAAGTAGACGAAGTGCCTATGGAAAGCTGACAAGGAGCTCTATCCATCTGTGTGATGAAAATGGAGATCCGAAATGATGCCAAAAATCCGTAAGCTAGGGTCTAGCTTGTCTTTCTCATGAGTGTCTTTGGAGCAACAAGCATCGAATTCTGAATTTCAGATAGGAGCCGGTCCACGACACGACAACGTGTAAGGACCGGCTGCAGAAGATAGTCAACTCATCAGACTGCAAAATTGTTGATATAGTCCCAAGCTCCAGTAGATCGACGGCTACCATTAGCCGGAGTGGTTAGGGTTGTTAGAGTTAGTTAGAGGGATAACCCACCATTAGGGTTTCCCTTGTACTCACCTCCACTATATATACAGAGAGAGGCAAAGCCTCTCTCATCTCATTCCTATTTTACTTCCTTGTCTACTCGCTCTCTCTCTTCTTGGAGTGTCCTCGAAGTATCGATCTTTCTACATGGTATCAGAGCTGGTGAGAGTGTGTGTCCCTTGCTGATGAGCAAGATGGAGTTTGGAGTACAAGAGAGAGCAGCCGGAGTTGTGCCTGATGTCGAGCACTATCCTGCTGATGCGTTCGGGTGAGGCGAAACCGTTTCTTTCGTCACCAGAAACTTTGAACGCGATTTCGGAGGCCTAGACGATTTTTTCTCGCTGATTTCTGTCGACCAGCCCTTTAGGGCTGTCTTGTTCAGAAGGTGCGAATTGTGTACTGGGCCAAGTTTCAGTCGATTTGGAGATTTCCAGCGGCAGTTTTTCAAACGGATCTTTTTCGACCAAAATGAAAGTTTTAGGACTTGAGTCCAAAACTAATCCTGTTTCGAATAAGGGTTTCCTAGCTATTTGAAAATTTCTGAAAATTTCAAGGGGTCGCACGCCCATTTTCGACCTCATTTGGTCTAGTTTCCACCTTTCTTGGTGTGTTCTTTCGACGTTTCCGTCGTGTTTTGTACACCTACAGTTCGCGCACAGGTTCTTTTCTCGTTGTCGCTGCAGGAGGAGTTCGCGGAGTCGCCTCGTTGTGACTTGTGACAACTCTTGATCACGCGGTGGGGAGAGACGAGTTTCGTGCAGTTTCTGGGAGGTTTTCCGCGTACAGAACAGTGCAATTTCGACATTGCAGCTATGGCGGAGTCTGTGTCTTTGATCACTGGAGAGAAACTCGACAAGAACAACTACCAAGTGTGGAAGTTCCGGATGAAGACCTTCCTGCAGGGACAAGATCTATGGGATCTTATCACTGAGGAGGAGAAAGCGCCTGAAGTGCCAATTTCTGATCCGAAATTCAAGGAGTGGAAGAAGCGCTCATATCAGGCTATTCACTACATCGCGCTGACAGTTTCAGCATCGATGATCGGTCACATCCAGGATTGTGATACGCCCAAGAAAGCTTGGGATGCACTCGCGCATCTGTTCCAGTCCGGAACAGAGGCGCGGATGCTGCAATTGCTGCAGCAGTTCAATACCGTGAAGAAGGGGTCGATGTGCATAAACGACTATGTGAACGGGGTCAAGCAGCTCGCGGATCAGTTATCTTCTGTCAAAGTCGAGATTGATCCCACTGTCTTGATTGGAGCCACATTGCAGGGACTGCCTGCAGAGTACAAGCAGTTCATAACATCGATTTCGACCAGAGAACCTCTTCCGCGGTTTGATGAGCTTGTTCCTATGATGTTAGGAGAGGAGGTGCGCCTACTGGGGAGTTCTACTTCGACGGGTCAGCAAGAATCTGTCTATTTTGCAGGTTCTGGAGGATCTCGAGGTAGGGGTCGTGGCAAAGGTGCTGGACGTGGACGGGGTCGCGGACAGCAACAGCAATCGCAGCAGAACCAGCAAAACCAGCAACAGTCTGGTGGTTCCAACAACAATCAGAGAAGAGCGCCTGGTTCCTGCAACTACTGCAAGAAACAAGGCCACAATGCGAATCAGTGCTACAAGAAGCAGAACGATCAGAGACAACACGACAACAACCCCCAACAAGGTAACAGCAACCAGCAAGGCTATGCAGTCACTGAGCATGTCTATTCGGAGCAGTTGCTGATTACTACGCATCAGAGTTATGCGGCTTTCGAGCCGCAGACTGACTGGGTGATCGACTCCGGCGCCACCAGTCACATGACTCCCCATCGGGAGTGGTTTACTTCACTCGAGCCTGTGGAGACTCCACAGTTTATGGTGACAGGAGATGACACCAAGCACAAGATCCAGCACAAGGGTAACATTCCACTTGACATTCCTGCCTCAACGTTTACTGGTATACGGAATGTCTTACATGTACCTACATTGACTAGAAACCTGCTATCTGTAGGACAGTTGATAGAGCAGGGTCTGCAAGTGCGCTTCAATAAAGATGGATGCTTTATTGAAGATTCGAATGGCACTGTCATAGCTCGAGGTATCAAGAGTGGTAGGCTGTTTAAACTAGATGCATCTGCGCCTAAGTTACAGGCTGCCATGTATGGACAGAGTGGTCCAGTAGTGTCTAACATTGACATCTGGCACAAGCGAATTGGGCACATGAACTTTCAGAGGCTGAAAAGCCTTCCGAGTTCTGACCTGGTTACAAGTCTGCCCAAATTCGAATCCAGTGAGCCCACTGGAGTCTGTGCAGCATGTCAATTCGGCAAGCAAGCTAGACAGCCCTTTAAGGGATCAGGTAGTAGAGCGAACAAGCTTCTGGAGCTTGTTCACACTGATGTATGGACTGCTTCTCAGCCAAGTATGACCGGTTTCCAGTACTTCGTGTCGTTCATTGATGATCATTCGCGTTATACTTGGATCTATTTGTTGAGAAACAAGTCCTCTGCCGAAGTACTGTCAGCATTTCAGACTTTCCACAAGTTGGTGGAGAAACAGTCTGGAGCATCTATCCTCTGTCTAAGATCTGATGGAGGAGGCGAGTTTCTTTCTGGAGAGTTCGATGCATATCTGCGTGAGCATGGCATTCGACGCCAGAAGACCTGCAGTTACAGCCCGCAGCAGAACGGGGTTGCGGAGCGCAAGAATCGACACATAGCAGAAGCTGCTCGTGCGATGTTGAACGAGAAGACCATGCCTAGACCTTACTGGGCAGAAGCTGTTTCATGTGCGGTGTATCTGATGAACCGGACGCCTACAGCGGCAGTCCACAGCAAGACACCGATGGAGGTCTTCACAGGCAGTAAGCCTGATTACTCTTTCCTTAAAGTTTTTGGATGTATCTGTTATGTGCACATACCTGATGAAAGACGTAAGAAACTAGATCCGAAAGCAGATAGATGTATCTTCCTTGGTTATGCTTCTGATACGAAAGGATATAGGTGCTACAATCCTTCGTCCAAACAGTTCTACATCAGTAGAGATGTTGTTTTTGATGAGCTACAGTCTTGGTTTGCACCTGCACTTGTGATAGCCATCCCTGTACCTACTGTAGAACCAAGGAGTCAGTCCACTGTAGTACCTCAGAGTAGTACGTTGAGTGGAGGATCTGGAGAAGTCACTGATTCCAGATCAGAAACGGTTGCACATAGAGCTGATGTTAACGCTGGAGTCCACGTAACACAGCCTAGTGGAACTAGTGTAGTTTCTACACAGGATGAGCGCGTGCTATTGCAGCGTATGTTTGACTCATCCAGATATGTGGATCTTCCACATCCACTGGATACTTTGTCCCAGACCTTGGCGTCTACGTCAGATCAGTTGCAAGGGGAGGTGACTAGTGCACCAATTACCTCTCGCAGATCTGAGCGACCAAAACATCCAGTGAGTAGGTATATGCATGAAGGTTTTCTTGCTGCGCACCATGCATATATGGCCAATGTTCTTCAGGAACAGGAACCGAGTTCGCTTGAGGAGGCGATGCACAAGGCCCAATGGGTAAGTGCTATGGAAGCTGAACTTGCTGCGCTTCATCACCAACAGACTTGGGAGTTGGTAGACTTACCTCAGGGTAAGAAAGCGATTGGTTGCAGGTGGGTTTTCAAGGTCAAGCGCAACTCGGATGGTACCGTGTGTCGGTACAAGACCAGATTGGTAGCTAAGGGCTACGCACAGCAACATGGAGTGGATTTTGAGGAGACCTTTGCTCCTGTTGCGAAGATGGTGACTATTCGGACAGCAGTTGCAGTTGCAACTCAGAAAGGTTGGAAGATGCACCAGATGGACTTCAAGAACGCTTTCCTCAACGGCGATCTTGAGGAGGAGGTCTACATGCAGCAACCTCCTGGTTATGAGGATCCTATGTTCCCTTCCCGTGTATGTAAGTTACGGAAGGCTCTCTATGGTCTGAAACAAGCACCAAGAGCATGGTATGCAAAGATCAATTCTTATTTGCAGTCTCTTGGGTTCCAGCTTTGTAGTTCAGACTCTACCTTGTATTCATTGAGAATACGAGACCGGATTGTTGTGATCACCATCTATGTTGATGACTTGATCATTACTGGTAACTTTGAGGAGCTTATTTCCCAGATCAAGGATCACTTGAAATCCGAGTTCGAGATGATGGACTTAGGAGAACTCAAGTACTTCCTTGCTGTGGAGTTCATTAGAGATGGGAAGGATGTTTGGCTTGTACAGCGACAGTATGCTCTCAGTATGCTTGAGAGATTTGGTATGCTTGATTGCAAACCCATTGCTACACCATTAGAGCAAGGGGTAAAGCTAGGAGCAGAGGATGGTGAGTTGTTGGATGATCCACGCATGTACAGACAGATGGTTGGAAGTCTTATCTACCTGACCATCACCAGACCAGACTTGAGTTATGCTGTCGGTCTGATTAGTCAGTTCATGCAGTCACCACGGAGACCACACTTTGAGGCTGTCAAGCGGATCCTCCGCTACGTGAAGTTCTCGATGCAGTACGGACTTCACTATCGATACGGTGGACCATTGTTGTTACATGGCTACACAGATGCTGATTGGGCAGGAAGTGCCGACAGGAGATCCACGTCAGGTTACGCTTTTGGACTTGGAAGCGCTGCTATAAGGTGGGCTTCTAAGAAGCAACCCACTGTTGCTTTGTCGTCCACGGAAGCAGAGTATCGAGGAGCAACGAACGCAACATGCGAATCGATTTGGCTTCGGTGTCTGCTATCTGATATTGGTGTGGAGTGTACAGATCCTGTTGTTGTATATACAGACAACATTAGCAGCATGAAGTTAGCTAGTAATCCTGTTTTCCATGCTAGGACGAAGCACATTGAGGTGCACTATCACTTTATTAGAGAGAAGGTCCTTGCAGGAGAGATTGAGCTCAGTTATGTGAGCACAGGAGATCAGGTTGCCGATATCTTCACTAAGGCGTTGCCTAGAGATAAGTTTGATGCTTTCAGACATTGTCTAGGAGTACAGGATGTAGAGATGAGCTTGAAGGGGAGTGTTGATATAGTCCCAAGCTCCAGTAGATCGACGGCTACCATTAGCCGGAGTGGTTAGGGTTGTTAGAGTTAGTTAGAGGGCTAACCCACCATTAGGGTTTCCCTTGTACTCACCTCCACTATATATACAGAGAGAGGCAAAGCCTCTCTCATCTCATTCCTATTTTACTTCCTTGTCTACTCGCTCTCTCTCTTCTTGGAGTGTCCTCGAAGTATCGATCTTTCTACAAAAATTTTATGGCTCTAGAAAAAAATCGTGAAGCGTCTTTGGAGTTAACTAAGGACATACAAGAGAAACGAAAAGAGATATATGATAAGAAGTTGAGAAAAGTAGATGTGAATAATGGAGATTTAGTCTTGCTATGATAGTAGACATATTAAGTTTCCAGGAAAGTTACAACTACGATGGATGAGACCATACAAAGTTTCAGAATGTTACGATAACGGATCAGTCCAACTTGAAGACTTGGAAGGAAATCTTTTTGCTACTCGAGTGAATGGAGGAAGAATTAAGCGGTATTACTGCCGATGTGTTCGTGGGGTCACTCACATCTGGGAGGAGAAGTATGTAGAGCTCACTTTTTCAATTTTTGATAGAAGAAGCTCGAAATGTAGAAGTTTGTAGAAAAAATAAGAAGATAGAAGACGAATAGCGTAGTTTTAGTGAAGAAGAGTAATTGTGAAGAGTCTTCGGAAGAAGACCTTCATAGGAAATATCTGAACAGAAGATAGAGGAAGAAGACTTCTTACGAATACATTCAATCTCTTCACGAATAGCCAATAAGATTTATAGTAGAGAAGACGGTCGAGTAAGATAGAACGAGTCATCTAGCCGAAGAGGAGCAAGAATGCAAGGGGCGAAGACGAAGACAGTCTGCGCATACCCTTGTCAGTCCTGTAGCGAGGAACGAGTGATGACTTCTGCATGTGTGAGGAGTTCGGACCTAACTATATACTCAGAAACCCAGCTCATTATCCAAATCTACTTTTAGCGCACAAGCGATTTTACATTTGCGGAGAGAGTTCAGGCGGAGATAGTGAGATTTGGGCGAAGGCTCACATTTGGACAAAGACTAACTTGAGCGAAGGCTGGCGCATTAGGCGAAGATCATCCCAGAGTTCATACAACCATCTTCGTAGGGTGCGATGTCTGTCACTTCGAAGTTACCACGCATTCGAATCTTTGAGTTAGACCAAGAGGAGCTAAGGCATCTTCGGCCGAAGCTGAAGGAGCTAGGCTTGAGTTTCTTGACATGGGGAGGTTGGACCCGAGTGTTTGGCAAATTCATCAGCCAGATACAAATGTACGAAGACCATGGCGGCGAAGATGGATATGCAAGACCCGAGAACTAGACAGTCGAGAATTGAGAGAAGGTCTTGCTCGACGAGGCGTGCGAGAAGGGAGATCTGCTCTTCGACCATACGTCGATGAAGAGCCTGGTGAAGGAAGACCAGGACTATGGAGAGCTCTTCGTCCATCTAGTTCATCCGACGAATGGCTACAAGTTAGCCGATTACCGAGATCTCGTGACGAAGAAGATCACCGAAGCGGTAATGTTGATTTTGAGTCCGAGGCGGACGACATACTTATCTGCGTGGAAAGTATGCTTCTTCGAGAACATCTTCGTCGATAAACGTGCACATTGGGCGAAGATCTTTCACAAAGAGGTACAACAAATATGGACGAAGTAAGACTACGTCTACTTGGAAGGATTCGTAAGTGTTTTCTACTTCGACATGGAATGGCTCACGGAGAAGGAATTAGAAGATCTTTGGAGCCAATGCGAGGAGGTCAAGATTGCTTTGAACACGAAGGACGAGGAGCTTAAGGTCTCAACGAAGAGCTTCGACTTAAAGAGTTATCGAACGAGAAGGTCGAATCGCAGCGAAGTCGTGAAGAGTTCCAAGTTATAGTTGTAGAACTCAGTAAGGAAAAAGAAGATCTTCGGACGAAGGTAGAAGACTCTGAAGACCTTCGAAAGAAGTTGATGCCGGTTTTATCTGCGTACGTGACTTTGAGGTTGGATTTTGAAGAGCTTGATCTTCTTCGAACATTGAAGGCGGAGGTAGTGCAAGCGGAAACGAACCCCGATGGTGTGAAAGCGCGTCTTTCTAGACTTAGGCAGAAAGTAGATAGGGAGTTAGGAGAGATACGAGCGAACGCGGAGGTGCGGTTAGAAGAGTTCAAAGCACAGTTAGGCTTAGGAGTGTAGATTCAGTGAAGATGAAGATAGATCGTAGGGTAGTGAAGGTCTGCTGTCTTCTTAAGAAGAAGAGCAGTTAGCTTAAGAAAGAAACAGTTAGGTTATGCCCATGAGTATATAAGGCTCCACCCTTTTGAAGTTGGACCTTTTTCCATGTTTTCAGTTCTTTGTTAATTAATTTCCATTTCCCAAAAGTGCGGAGCAATGTTGTGAATGTTTTGGGCGAAGATATTTTCCTCCGAATATTCGGAGTTTGCTGTCGCAGGTGTAATTCTGATTGACGAAGATCTTCGTAGTTAGACTTGAACGAAGGGACTTCGACGTAGAGATTTGGAAGAGACTTCGGCCGAAGGTGAACTTGTGTTCTTCGCGAAGGAGTTTGAATGAAGATCTGAGAACAAATCAGTTACTGTGAAGTGGAAGAGATAAGTTAAATTGTAAGGAGAGTTTGGAATATGGTGGCTTCTTCTTAAGAATGCCTTCTTCAAATAAGTGGGGTCTTTAAGAGTGAGGATTTAGTTGGAAGAACACTCCTTAGGAAGAGTAGGGGGTTAACCTTGGAACCTTGATGTGAAGTCTGTATTCTTCTGTCTTTTCAAAAGAAGACTAGTAACATTTCAGCAGTATTTTACATTCTTTATTCATTCACACAATTGTCTTCTCAAATCTTTTGTTTGTGTTGTTGGAAGGGTCCCTGATCAAGAACTATTTCATTGTTGTTTGTATTCGATTTGTCAGGTTGTGCTTGGGTTTGGTGTCTTATCAGACTTAAACTCTCATCCGGATATTATTCTATTTCGTGAGAATAACAAAAAACTATCAGAATTATCATTGTGACGTTGTAGTAACTGTGTTTTGTGTAATTGTTAACTGTATCTTCGTAGGAACGATCTTTAATTTACTATTTCTGATACATTGTGTTTCTCTGGGTTGTTACACTTGTGTATTTTACCGTTTATCCATTCCTCATTATGCTCACTTTGCTAAACCTTTGTCTGCATTACTGGAGAAGGATAAGAGATTTGTATGGACTTCTGTCCATCAAGAAGCAATGAGTAGATTGAAGGAGAGTTTGAAGTCTCCACCTTTGTTGAAAAGAATAGACTATGGGTGTGAAAGGTCTGTCATTGTCACAGTGGATACTAGCCCAAAGGCGATTGGTTGGGCAGTAGGTCAAGATGATGCGAGTGATATGCGGTTCACCTCTAGGTTTGGAGCTAGAATCTTAACAAACAGACAATGAGATTATCCTCAGGTGAAGCGTGAGTTGTAGGAAGTGGTGACGGATGAAGACGGACCGTGAGTTTCTGATTGATGCTCATGTAGTCTTAGAGACAGATTGTCTATCTCTACTAGACATGATATCCAACTGTAACACGTCAGACATAACGATGTTGCATTGGATTGCCTATATTAGAAGCTTGAATCCAGAGCTGAAGCATATAAAAGGGAAGGAGAATGTGGTTGCAGATATGTTGTAAAGGGTTTGTTTTGTAGACGAGGATGTCATGTTTTCAAAAGCTGAGGAAGAAGAGAGAAAAGATGCTCGGTGTCAAGTTGGTCGACGGATTACAAACTTGGTGCAGTTGATGTTTAGAGAGGAGCTTTACACAAGTAAACTTTGTGACATAGGGTACTATCTGAGTTCGTTGGAGAGGCAAGAGAGGTGGAGCAAAGTAGAGTTCAAAGAGATTAAGGAAAAAAACTTACGACTATCTTCTACGTGATGGGTATCTTTGGAGACGGCCGTAGAGGAGAGAGAGATGTTCAATTGAGTAGTGGACGATCTGCAGACTAAGCAACAACTAATGAAGGAGTTCCATGATACCTTGTGGGCTGGACATTGAGGGATTTGGGCTACTTACGTCAAGATGAAAGAGAGGTATTGGTGGAAAGGTCTGTATCGAGATGTGATGAACTACGTCAGTTCCTGCTTGCATTGTCAGTTCTACTCAAAGATGCGATATAGGGACGGTCTCGTGCCAACTTTTCCGCCTTGCATTCACTTCCAGTCGGTTCTCGACTTGGTGGTAATGCTTCCGGGACTATGGGGTATGCAATATTTGGTTTTCACTCGTGAGGATCTCTCCAACTTTGTAGAGGGACGAGCTCTGAGGACGAAGACCACAGAGGGGATATGTAAGTTTGTTCTTGAGGATATTATATGTAGATATGGATCTGTAGAAAGGCTAGGTGTAGATAGAGGAGAACTACGTGGTACAGAAGCGAAAGAGTTTTTTGCTCGATATGGTGTGAAGCTCAAGCTTACTACTGCAATGAATCCGGAGGGGATTGGCAAGAGCGAACGAGGACATACATCAATAGTTCAAGTCTTGGTGAAAGCATGTGATGGTAAGCATAGAGAGTGGCCTAGGTTACTCCTTTTTGCTTTATGGGTTGATTGAACAACTCATTGTTCTACTACGGGATACATGCTTGTTGAATTAATGTTAGGGCAGAAGTTGATGATGCCAACAGAAGAAGATTTTCCTACCTGGGCTATCTTGCCATAGGAAGATAATATGGATCGTGTACAACTTCTCTCACTACGAATCAGACAGCTAGAATGTAGAGAAGAGGATCTTGCAGAAGCGCAACGAAGGTTGAAGGCGGCTCGACTTGGGAACGAGGAAAGATTTGATAAGACCCATAGACTTTGACCAAAGCCGATACAAGTTGGGGACTAGGTGTTGATATACGACAGCACATTGGAGAACCAACACTCTACAGTCCGAGAGTTTTCGAGGAGGTGGTTTGACCCATACCTTGTCGCAAATGTACATCAGAATGCTATCTATTCTTTGCGAGAGTTGGATGGTACGCCTTTAAAGCTTCCTGTTGCAGGGAAACGGGTGAAGCTATTCAGAAAGAGAAGGGGGCAGTAGAGCTAGCTGAGTTTTTAAGATCAGAAAGTACAAATGAAGATCTTTCTGAGACGATTGAGGAGAGTGAAGACGACTTTGAGAATCGTGAGGATAAGTGATGGATTGGCACATACCAGAGGATGTGCAAGTTTGGAAGGGATGAATGTCGTGTTGTACGTGGACTTGTACAGTGAAAAATAGTTGTAGAGAGATTTTTTTCTCCATTGTGTACGGAGATTTCTTTCTCCATTGTAAAAGAAGCTGCACCTTAGCTTGGCAAGCTGGGTAGGAGCTAAGCTGGAGCCATGCTTGACAAGCTGCCCCTTAGCTTGGATTGAAATATCACCATGAAGGGGTCGAAAAGTTCCAGAATGTAGAGCTCGTCGAGGAGAGCGACTTCATGCTTCCGGTTTCGACAAAAAGTGTTCTAGGTAATAGTTAGTACAGGTTTTAGGCTGTGAAAGATGCGAAAGAGAGAAATCCGTCGATTCCAGTTCGTGACTCAGACTCATGATCTGACAACATGAGTGTGTAGGTGTTTGCGAGTACTATACTTTTGATTCTTCATTCGCTAAAAACAGAGTTGTACAGAGAAGTTAGTGTAGAAAAAGCTAATAAAGACTTTACACAAAATTTTCTTCAAGAATAGGAATATGTACAGACTGTATTACCTTTTAGAACGGAAACAGAGGCCATCCTAGTGATAGGGCGCCTGCCTAGGAGGAAGTGGTCTCAGGATCAATTCCTCTTAGCTTGTGTTTCCTATTCTGGCATGTTGGCCTCCTGGAAGGGAGTATATGTTAGATATGCAGCCACGTCCTGCATATCTAGGGACGAGAGATCAGTATCTCCCTTAATAGTGGATTTCTTGGTCTAAGCCTTCGCATGCCATCTTGAATATACCTGGGAGATACTTGGTGCCCATATGGGGAGGTTGTAAGCCATGTGAGGCAGCTCCATAAGTGTTGGGTTCGGCCTACATTGGATGGCTTGTGGTATATTCAAGGTGGCATCAAGAGCACGAGAAAAATTGAGCTAAGTAATCAAGGGGAAACCTTTTTTTAATCAAGCTAAGTAATAAAGGGTCAACTTAGAAAAGAGGATTGTGGACCTTTTATTTATCAAGGGGTCAGCTTAGCAAAGAGAGATGTGAAACTTGTATTAATCAATGGGTCAGCTTAGTAAAAGGGTCGTGTACGCATAAGGATAGTAGGGGGCATCTAACTACTTTGATAAGTAGTTCTGCTTATAAGGACAGTAGGGGCAACTTAGCTGAGGGCTTATCTTTTAGGTAAATCAACATGCGGCAGTTTCGACGAGGACTTTTTAGAAAGAACTGACAGAAGAGAGGGGAGACGCGCGTAAGAGAGGAGAGAGAGATTTTTTACTATTGAAGATTTTGAGGGTGGAGTCGACACTGGAATAAAGTTCATTTGAGTCTTGAAAGGCCTATTTGAGTATCTGAGTGTTTGATTTGTATTTGATGGACGTAAGAGATAGGATTTTGAGTTTTCATCGTTGACAGCAATCTGTTTTCTTTTTGATCGTTTTCTTGATCAATCACAGTTAGGAGGTTCGGCCTCCCCAAGAAAAACTCTCACCACGACAACGTCACCCGCCGGTTGCACACCCTCTTGTCTAACCTCTTCTTCTGGAGCCTTCGGCAAAGTCTCCACTGGCTATGCACCTTCGCTTGTTGCCTTCTCTTGCTCCAAACGAACTGACAAGCTATCTTCATCTTCACAGTCGTCGTCTTCGTCCGGACCGAACCTCATTTGCTTCTGCTCACTCTCACTAAGCCACTCCATCTCGAAGTAGAATACGGACACAAAACCGCCCAAGTAAACATAATCTTGCTTCGCTCACAAACGTTGCACTTCGTCGTGGAAGATCTCCGCTCAATGTGCTCTCTTTGCTTCAAACAGGTTCTTGAAGAAACAAACCTTCCAAACCCTAACTCTCTCAACTTCAGCTGAAGGTTCTGAAGTTCATCCTGGTTCAACTCGAAGGCTCTAAGCCTTGGCAACTTCGTCGCTACGGCCATCGTGCTCTACCAGGATTGTCAAATTCGCTCTAACAGGATAGACTTCGTCTGAATGCACTATAGTTCGTCTGAAATAGTCTTCGCTTTAATGTAATTAGACTTCGCCTGAACTATCTCTCTTCTTGTGAATGCTCTCTCTAAGAATAGAAAATCACTGCGCTTTAAAAATGAATTTTGAATAATGAACAGATTTTTGAGTATATAGTTGGTTCAAACGTCCCAGACTTGCTGAAGTCGCTTCTCATTCATCACTACAAGTCTGACAAGGGAGTGCGCAGACCATCTTCGTCTTCACCTCTTGCGGTTCCTGTCTCTCTTCTGTAAGATAGTCTACCCTAACCTACTCTCACTTCGTAGTACTCCTCTACAAATTCTACTAACTGCTCTTGAAGAGACTACTCTTAAGAAGTCTATTCTTATGAAGTCTTCCTTCTCTTCATCTACAAAGATCTTCCTGCGAAGGTCTTCTTTCAGACTCTTCTTAAGAAGGCTCTTCTCTTCACAAATGATCTTCTTCACTAAAACTAAGCTATTCTTCTTCTAACTTCATTGTTTCTTCTACAAACTTCTACTTTTCAAGCATATTCTATCAAAAATTGAAAAAGTGAGCTTTACATACTTCTCCCCTCAGATGTGAGCGACCTCGGTAACACATCAGGAGTAATATCACTTGATTCTTCCTCCATTCACTCGAGTAGCAAAAAGACTTCCTTCTAAGTCTTCAAGTTAGACAGATCCATTACTATAACACTCTGAAACTGTATGGTCTCATCCATCATCACTGTAACTTCTCGTGAAATTTAGCATGATGACTATCATATAGCAAAATTAAATCTCCGTCGTTCACATCCACCTTCTTCATCTTCTTATCATATTTTTCTTTTCACTTCTCTTGTATGACCTTAGTTAACTCCAAAGATGTCTCGCGGTCTTCTTCTAATGCCATCAAATTTTGCAGCCTGATGAGTTGACTCTCTTCTGCAGACAATCTATCATGTGACAGAATTCTATAGTAAAGGTTTCGAACTGACATAATGGGATGCATTCCATAGGCTTAGAAGAATGGTGTCTGTTGCGTCGTTATCTTCTCTGTATTTTTGAATGCTCACAACACTACATCCAACTTGGTATCCCAATCATAAGCATGACTGATAGTCACTTTGTTCAATATCTTACACAATAGACCATTGCTCTTTTCGGTAAGTCCATTTATCTTCGAATTATATGGAGTAGTCTTTCGATGCTAGATTTGAAAATACTCTATCAATGCCTCTATAGTACTATTCAAGAAATGTGTACCCCTATCGCTCACTACCTCCAATGGACATCCAAACCTGGTGATGATATTCTTATGTAGAAAAGCCACCACTGTCACCGCATCATCTTTCTTTGTTGCTTCAGCTTCCACCTACTTAGTTGCATAGTCTGTGGCAACCAATATGTATCTTCTGCGTGTCCTTTTCGTTATCGGCTGGATGGACCCCATAAAATCAATTTCCTATTTCTCAAATGGTGCAAGAGATAAGATATGATGGAGTGGCCACTGAGTAGTTCGTGTAGGCTTACCCACTCGCTGGCAACTATCGCACTTCTTAATGATTACTTGCACATCTTTTTACATAGTGGGCCACCAGTATCGTACATCCAAAATTTTCTTCACTGTATTGCGCAAAGCATAATGACCTCCTACCGATTCTGAATGCATGGCTTCCACTACTCTTGGTACTTCTTCCTCCTCTAGACATCTTCGCAACTCCTCATCGGTTCTCTTCTTTAATAAGATGTCACTCTTCAGTTCATATGGTCCGACTTTGTGTATGAACACCATGCGTTGCTCCACATCCATTCCTTCAAGACACTGTAACGTATATAAGTATATAAGTATATATATATATCTCATGGTACCTACTCGTAGGAGCTGCCATCAATTGGAAAAGTTTCTCATCCGGAAAATCGTCCGTCACGTTATCTTGTCTTTCTCCTGTTCTCAACCGAGACAAGTAGTCTGTATTCTCATGATGTTTATCTGCCCGAGTTTGAACTATGAATTTGAACTCTTGCAGTAACAACATCCACCGTGTTATCCTCTTGACAAATCAGACTTTTGCACCATATGTTTTAACGCATAATGATCCACGTAGAATACAAACTCACAACCCAACAAGTAGTGTCAAAATTTCCTGACAGAATACACCATTCCTAGTGCTTCACGCTCTGTAGTAGAATAATTCTTCTCTGCAGCTGATAGCTGTCTACTTGCATAGTAAATCAGATGGTCCTTCTTATCATTATCTTTTTGATTCAGCATCACTCCAATAGCGAAGGCTGAAGTATCTGCATATACTTGAAATGGTTGACTCCAATCTGGTGCTCTCATGATCGGAGCTTCAATCAACTGAGTCTTTAGTACTCCAAAAGCTTTTTGTCTATGTTCCTGCCAAAGGTACTCAGTAGATTTCCTCAACAACTCTGTTAGTGATGCTGCTAAGGTCACGTAATCTTTAATAAATCTCCGGTAGTAACCTACGTGTCCTAAGAATCCTCACAACTCACTGATATTAGAGGGAGGGTCCAAAGCTACTACGACCTGGACTTTATCCACGTCTACTTCAATATCTCACTGCGAGACCTATAGAATGCCCTCTGTCATGACAAAGAAACATTTCTCGAGGTGTAGTGCCAATTGAGCATCTCTACAACCCTGAAAAACTACAGCGAAGGAATTTACATGATCTTTCCTTGGTCCAAAAACACAAAAATCATCTATATAAATTTCTAAAAATTTTGTAAAATACTCCTGAAAAATGTTTGTCATCATTCTCTGAAATGTGGCAGGAGCATTACACAAACCAACGGGCATCTTATGGTATGCAAAAGTACCCCAGTCGGTAGTAAAAGTAGTTTTGTCTTTGTCTTCGTCCCTAATGGATACTTGGTTATATCTTGAAAATCCATCAAGAAAACTATAGCACTGATGACCAGCTACTCTATCCAGAATAGAGTCCGTAAAAGATAAAGGATGATGGCATTTGCCTGGAAGATAGAAGACATGAGAGTATTCCTGCAAAGTGGAGACAACATCGTATCTACCTGTTGGAGAACTCTGTATCCAGTAAACTCTGTATCCGCTAAACTCGAAATACTCCCTTTTAGTCAAAGATGAGACTGATAAGTACTTAAGTGAAGGTATTATCTTTCATGTCCTTACCAGTGATGGGTATCACCTATAGTGATGGGTATCACCTATAGTGATAGTATCCAAGAAGAAGATTGGTAATTAGAGTGTGTCACGATTTTCAAAAACTAAATGCAGCAACAAGAAGGTAGTAGGTTAACATATCGTGATACACCTCCAATTCTGCTCCTTGTAACTTCACTGTGATCTTCAACACTTTACCCTCTTCAAGCACCAGATTCACTGTTGTTGACTTCAGTATCATGCCTTAAGTGTGACTCACCTCTGAACTTTTCTATCCCAGCAATGATTGCTATTCTCCATCAGACCTTATGCACTCTTCTTCTTCGTCATCTATCTCATAATACTATAAGTAATTCACTACTATGTAGGGTCCTGACTTCTCATTCTCCGAGCAGGCACTTGACGATGAAGAGTTAGTTTCTGAAGTGTAACCTAAATCTGTTGAAGGCGTCTCACCCTGATGCGACACCTTCCTCCAGCTTATTGACACACATTTGTCTTTAAGTTTCATTGGATCATTGGATGATAATTTTTGTTTGTATCAGTCAGTAATCACTTTGACACCGTATAGCCAAGGTCGGCCTATAAGTACTCTATAGTCTGATTTAACCAATAGTCTTAGCACAATGTAAGTGAGTTTAAAGACTATCCCACCAATCGTCGTGAGGATATCTCGCAGCACTCCTAAAGGTCAGCCATCCTCGACACCCTCGATGTCGATTCAAACTTTGTATATATTAATCCATGTGCCGTATCCTCCTTGATGATATTCACAATGGATCTAGAGTCTATCAAACATCCATCTATTTCTAAGTCTAGTTCTGGAGATCATAGATCTTCGGATCTCACTTGAAATACTGAAGGTATATTCTTTGTCTTGGACTTCGCGGGTTTTCTCAAGGCTACCAATAACAACTTCCTGTATAACCTATTATCTTCAACCAACAGTTTTATCATGATGTTAACCTGTTGATTTAATAAATCCTCTACCACATTATAATGGGGGCTTATGACTCGAGCAGTCTTCCTAATCTGCTCAGTCACCTGATTTTGAAGTTTAGTTGGTCGGTCATCTTCAGACGAAGAGACATCGGTCTTCACCTTCACATGTCCTTCTTGACTAGATTCTGCTCCATTCGTCCGTTTACTCAGTTCCTTACTAAGTAGTGCCTTCACTTTGTCCGAAATGTCAATAGGTAGCCTTGCTGAGGTCTTCTTCTTTCTCTCCTCTTCTTTGTGAACTTCTGCTGATTCCAACTTCGTCTATTTTTCTGCCAATTCACGCACTTATTTCGTCAAAGTTTTGTGCGCTATCTTCTTCTTCTTCTTCAACTCTTTTCGCTCAGTCTTCTTAAGATCCTTCGCCTCTTGAGCTTCGGCTTCCGTCAGAGTCTCTCCTTTTTGAAGTATTCTCTTTTCACTTCGGGTCTCTACTTTATTCACCAAAATCCTTATCTTCAAGTCAACCATTTCCATCGTCCGTTGGTGAGTTCTGGATCTTCAGTTCTTCCACCAAGTCGATCATATTCACCCTTGCATCTGGTCGTGACTGGATGAGAAGTACCTGAAATCTCACGCCGGTCTTTTGGGCTAGTTCATTCGTGCAATCCATGACATCATGTCCAAGCTTACCACACTTTTCACATAGTAGCATTTATCCCACTTGTTTTTTCGGATGAGGACAATTAGGAATCCAATGATCAACGGCTCCACAGTTGTAATAAGACGTATCAAGAGGTGATGGTCCTTGGTATCCTGCAGGCGCATACTTCCGTTGTGACACGTTACTAGCTATTTGTCTAAGTACAAATCGTTGAATGTGTACCGGAGGAATTGGTGTGAATTGTTGAGATTGGTCGGGCACCATAGCACGTTGTGCTTGTCTCTCATAAACTCCATCTTCAAATTCCACAAAGTAGTTGGGCTCATACACTAGTGTCCATTCACTGCATGCATATTATATGACGATTTGCTATTTAAAAATTTTGTGTTGGCATGTCTATGTTTCTCACAGTTGGTACGCCACAAATTTGGACGGTTAGCAGATGGTGACTTATGCCTTTCTGGCATATCAACTCAACCTTGAGGTCTTCAAATTTCTTTAGAAGGTCATCGAGTGCATGGACTTCCGTCGGTATTATTCTCTTCACTACTAGGGGTCTTGCCTTCGTCCTTCCTCTTTCTCTTCTTACGTCTTCCTTCTTCTTCCGAAGAGGACGAATCGTCTTCTGAGGTTGAAGAGCATTCATCTGAAGATTCTTCTTCCGAAGATGAAAACCTTCTGGTCTTCGTCTTCTTTTTCTTCTTTTCGTCCTTCATACTATTCTTAGACTTCATGAAGTTCTTCTTCTTTCTCGTTCTTGATGTCTTGTCATGGTCTCGACTGAGGATATTAGAGGACTCATAGTTCTCCGCAGAATCGATGGCACGCTCCAAAGTTGACGTGTCGAACCGTCTGACCCACGTTTGTTGCTTTGAAGGCAACCCCTTTACAAACCATTCTATCGCATAGACTGGATGTGCTCCATTGGCAGGTAGTCTATCCAAAATTCCATAAAATCTTTGGACATAACTTTTCAGGGCTTCTTTCTTCTTATGTTTAATGCTATTCATCTTGTGCAATACATGCCTATTATAATTCAATTCCCCGAATCTTTTAAGGAATTCATTTTTCATCAGATCCCAGGTAGATATGATTGCAGGGGTGAGACTAGCATGACTGTATCATTTCCTCGCTGCATGTTTCAGTAGACTTGGGAAGATCCTCGTTCGATCAGGATCATTGTCTTCTTTATTCGCGTGTGATATCGCTTCAAATTGCTTAATGAAAGAATCGGCATTTTCTCCATCTCCATCGCTATTAGAATCTTCACCACCAAATTTAGGATAATTTTGACGAGTGAAAGATGGAGCTCCTGTCGGTGGTGGTACCCCTATCATCGCATGATGTACTATCGGGAGTAGAATTGATGAGTGTTGCTTCCGACTGTGTATTGTTTGTACCGACAAAGATGAGATCTTCACTGATCCGGTACTGGACAAAATTCTCGATGATCAAAGAGTCAAATTAGCAAGAGCGCTTACAACATCATTACTTGCCCTTGTATCATGAAGATCTTTTTCGGAAGAATGGACTTCGGCCGAATGGTCTTCAGTTAACTATATATCGTCCCTTCATCCCTCCTTCTTCGACGAAGACGAAGTGGATGTTTCTTGACTTTGTAACTTAAAAAGTTATACTCATGGAATCCCTTGAGGTTAAAAATTTGAGCGTTGTAGGACAGGTGATCCCAACGGCAACAATTCTCAAATCAATTCTTGTCCCTTTTGCTTCTTCAGGGCCATAGAATATCTATCAAGAACGTATCAGTAACCATACTTTCTATGCTACGGGCACTATAGTTGATGGGGCTCATTTATGAAACTCTTGTAGTATTCATCGCCGATTGAAATGCAGTTAGACAGATCGTATTGTGAAAATTGAGAACAGATTAAATTAAGATCCTTTAACAACAGTGAGATTTTACGAGAACTCTTTATCGTCAATAATCTTGTATTCGTACATTGTGTTTCACTCCATACAAATCTGAATTGGGACTTGAAACCTGATGGCAAAATGCAACGAAGTATTTCATCCGTGACATATCGTCGAGATGAACTCCATAGTGCAACATCAAATACTGATAACAACTGCAACAAAAATTGATCTAGATAAAGACGTAGTGTAACGATCGTATGACCTTCACATATAGTAGCATCTCGACCTGCAATAATGAGAAAAGAGTTCGATCTCTAAGAAACACAAGTGTTTTTTCTAAATCAAGGATTAATAACTTTCTGCATTTGTCAAGTTCATCGCAACATACGTGGAAGTGAAGTCTTCTTCGTCGCATATATTACAAACTCATAAAACATTACAAGAACATAATAGTATATCATCAATGATATTAAAATATATGAAATATCTATATGCAAAAGATAAATATATTTGAGTCGTCTTGAACTACCAATCAAAAAATATGTGTTGAAAGAGAGTAAAGATGATCGTTGGATGGAAAGAAAATTCTGGATCTTTTCTTATTCATCGTTCTCTAAGACTTGAGACCTCTCAATATATCATTTTTGAACCTCATTGTATCCTGGGATGATGCACTCTGCGTGATCTGAACCTTGAATGCCGACATTTTTTTGAAAAATATTTATCTTCATGTATGATATATGACGTATCGAGTTATGATAAACATCAATTTATATATAATATAAATATCATTATTTATATATAGTCTAACTAGAATATTAATATCTAACTTCACTTAAACAATCATCTTCATTGTCATCTTCTGCGAACGACAAGAAGTCTCAGTATTCATCTATTTTACAATTCATGGACTTCAATGTATTTTGTACTTGGAAAGATTTTTTTCTCTGCTATGTTGTCGACGAACAACATTATGTGATTTATAGAACCGAGGAGCCAAATGATCAAAACCGTGTGTAGTAAGTATACAACACGTTTTGCATGGTATTTTTACCATTTGAATTATATCATATTTTTATTATAGGTATTGTATATTTACAATACGATTCATATAGTAAAAGATGAACATCATTTGAATCTATTTTGAGGTTTATGATACATGTTGTATCGTAAATATGCAATTCGTGACGTATTAAAAATTTACTATATCACTTACTTATCTCCGCATCGTATGTTTTGTGTTGTAGATTATATTTATTTGAATTTTTAGATTTAATTGTATGCTTTACAATGTGTGTTGTATCCTAGATGTTTGAATGTTTTTATTTATTGTGCGACATAAAACTTCTAATCCATTTCACGAGCACATATAGAAATGTTAAACGATATGTTAAAAATACATGTTTCTCATGTATACAAAAGTGATGCATGAGAAAACATGATCAATCATGAATCATAGCTAGTAATGCTAGCTGTCTAGATTGATTCCTAACTTGTGCGTTCTCTGAAAATGGATAAGGCAAAGCATTACTTTCAACTCCTCCAACTCAGTTACAACCTCATGAGACAATGCACCTCTAGTCGCCTCAGACATTACCTCTTCAAGATCTTTCCTCGTCTCCTTAAGACGATCAACGACCCATATAGACATCGAGGTGGGGAGGAGAGGTTCAAAGTCTTCTCGATGAACACCGGAAGGACAATGGGCGCACAACCAACATTGAGAGTGATGTCCAGATGTAACTTCAACTTACGACGACGCTCATATCGATGGTTCCGCTGCACGCTCGGCATGCGGTCCTTGGTGAATCGCTCACTAACCAAAGTTTCATTGTGGAACTTGTACTCAATGTCACATTACTCATATCTTATCTATCTTTGGCATGTACTTCTAGTAGACATGTGCCCTCCAACTCAAGTCCACAACATTCTTGACGATGGATTGGAATATGATCATGGAAAGATCGATAAGAATCGTAAGTATGTCCAGTTGCAACTCTAGACAACAAGACTATTCTCGTGATGCTCCCCTCTCTCGTGAGAAGAGGTTGAGTACGTCTTGTCTTACGTGGAGGTAAAGGAGAAGGTGTAAGAGTCCTAATAGGAGGCGTAGATCGAGGAGGAAGAGGAGGTACGAGTGTCACTGGAGGAGGCACAATATGTCTAATGAAGTTATTCAACATGGCTGAAATATACGTGCATAATCCGGTGTCGTATAACATGTTTTTTCTGTCTAGGAATACACTGGGTATATGATTATGTAGAGATATGTGGCTTGAACAAGTTGGGTCTAAACCTAGATCTTTCAACCCAAATGTTCTCTATCTACTCTTCTAGCGCAAGTGATCTTATACTCTTTCGATTCAAGGTTAAAGCTTACTATGATCTGAAACGTATAAGCTGTAGAAACTGTATTACAAATAGTTTCTTCTGTGCTATATCTGAAATACTCAGCTATGTACCATTTAACTAAAAGTAACTCTGAATTAATAGCTTTCCAGCGACTCCAGCTACCCATCAATCCGATCGTTACAACTCTATCTAGTACAACCGAAAGATGCTCTAGGGCCATTCAACCAAACTTGATAGAGTCCCAATACAACTTGTTGTATACCCTGGTCTACTAAGCATTCCAGCAAAGTAAAGCATGCATGCTTCAAGGCACTATTCAGATCACAACATAGCACCAACGATGGCGATACATAGTAGCTCTGAAAACCCAAACAACGGCTTATGACTCATCGTGACTCCTTTCTCCTTTATCACAAAGAGCTGAAATAAGCCTCACACCTTCACATAATGTCGAGTTGTATGCAAACATGGTAGTTTCAGCAACAAACTCCTTCTCATTTGCTCGAAAAGAACCAAAAGATCACAAAAGATGTGATATAAAATCTGCTAATAACAGAAGCTTCTCCGAACTTTAAGACCTCAGTTCTCTCAATTCAATTGCCCAATGGTGATCAGATTTCACAGGAAGCTTTATTGGACCCTTCACTCCTACCTTGAATAATTTTCAAGTCGAAACCTCAACCCACTCTCAGATATAGATCATAATCGTAATATGTGCTAACTTAAGAGCTTTACAGACCCATGTAAGCTTGATCTAAGACCCTGAATAATCTTTTTGATCATTTGAGATGAAACATTCCATATATGTTCCTGATAAGACATGACTCAATCCTGAAAAGTTTCAATTAGAAATTTACAGAACTCGAGAAATAGCCAATCTCTCATGATTGTTACAATTCGCAATATCCGTCTCATCACATCTGCACCTTTCAGCTTCAATCGCACGGTTGACAAACCTAAAGGATTAAGAATCGATTGAACTTGATATCAAAATGACCAGTCCTTTGTCAGCTCTCCAATACGACTCACAGATCCTTAAAACTCCTCACGAGTCTATCGGAACAACCCAAAACATAACAATGAGTACGAATTTCACCCCCTCCACTCAATCGATCATAACGCCCTCAATCTTCTAATCGGTTCTTCATCCTCGATTGTAGCACCAATCGAGAGCTTTCCAACCATATCTTTCTTTGCTCGAATGGACCTCCGAAGCTTCCTTAAACCACAGAAAATAGCATATATAGAGAAAGCACAACTTAATAATAGAAGATACGGCTATAATAAAAAAGCCATGGAAATTTTCATGGGGAAATTATAGTCTTCGTGCGTGTAAATCTACAATCCATTTTTGTCCGTATCAGCCGACGTGTGCGGAAAAGCCATTTCAAGTTTAAATAGAGGACGTCACGAGGATTAGCTAGAACACTATTGGTCTAAAAGTAAACCAATGGGAGCAAAAAGAGCTTTTGGTTTGTCTTTTCCTCACTCAACGTTTATCATTAGAACGACTTGTAACACCTAAGGAAACACTAGACATCACTAAGATTAGAAGGAATCATAAAATCTATGATACATGTTGAAGGATTCTTTGCAGAACGTAAATACACAGAGGCGCTCAACTAGAATGAGACAATTGAGTCACCGACTAATACAGAGTCAATATTACAATCTAAAAAGGATCTACAATGAAAGGTACGACAGAAAAAAACGGTGAAACTATCACTCGGTTGAAATACTCTTCTCCAAAGTTCCTCACAATCCATGCCCCATGATTGATCTTTGATCTGCAGTCACACCGAATATCGATCGAGACGTTGAAAAGAACGTTGGCTGGGTAGTTGAGATCTATTCTTTGTCACAACAAGATGTACACTGTCAGGTCCAAAGTCTCTCCATATGTAACAAATGGAAGGAGCACCGAAAGCTATAAGTCCATCACCCTCCTCATGAATTTGTCGTCAAAATATGCAACTAACCACTGTCGAAAGCGATCACCGTGGATGCAATGAAGCTTGATGTAAAATGGATTCGAGAAAGAAAGATCCGGAGTTGGTTTTCAGACCTCCGTTCATAACCACCACTCCCACAGTTCTTCACTCCTCCATGCAGATCATCGAGAAACCCTCACGAATCACCCGCTAAGATAGAATGTGTCACGAACCCTCGACGCATAATTTTATATCCAAATTTGGTGACAATGACCACTGAAGTGAACGCGGACAGATTGCTGATTTGACATGTTTCACTACCGTGTAATCATTGAGATAGATTATTGCGACATGACACTCATCACACTGTTCGATGAGTTACGTGATAAGGTTCATGCAACATAGAAAAGAAACACATCTTAAGTTCTACGAGAATTTCACACAAGAGCCGTACCACAACATGACACGGTGAGAAGAAGACTCCAAAGAGTTTCAAGCTCAGTCAACACATCCATCACAAACGTGTTGACCTTAAGGTCAACGCTATGAGTAGAGATGACACTCGGGATAATGAAACAAGGCGTACATCTTGATCCACTGGAAGAAGCCATCAAGGAGTGATCAAGATCAGGCGTGAAGTACTCTAAGTCAGTAGTAAGAGCAACATACGTTAGATCAGCAAAATCTAAGAAGGCATAGAGAAGGTGAAAAAGAGCCGAGAGTAAGAAAAAAGACAGATAGCGCACATGGATATAAAAAACAAGTATATTACTCATGCATGCAGAATATAACTAGTTTCAGTCACTCTTACTTATAGAGGTCATTCTCATGCACATTTGACTTAACACACAAGCATGACAGTTGCGAGGCAGCATACAAGAGGAGAAGAGCATCACATCAGCAAGGATACACATCCAAGCAAGATCAGGTGAGCAACATTAAAATTTCAATCAATTCTGCTCATTCCAAGTACAAATAGACACTATACAAGCTAACACACATCATTTTTTACTGAAACAAGTGGATGCAGGTCATGGGAAGAAGCCTACATCAGTTGCAGCAGTAGAAATGACCTCCATACTTGATAAAGTATCTCAGAAATAACTCCAATGCTTAGATTTCGAATTTGATCCACCTCAATGTCTTTGTTGTTTTCTCACATTGCCTGCACCTCAACCTTCGTGTTTGATCCACCGGTTCACCGTCCACGCCCTCCACACTCATGCTATCTCGTCCTCTTCTCCGCTGCCCTCCTCCCACAAGACCTCACTCGAAAAATGATCAAGAATGAGCAAAAATGATGCTTTTTCCAACCCTATCCAAAATGTGCAAAAATTGCACGAAGGATCGTGCAGTTTGACCAAAAATCTCAAAAGTCTAACAAAAATTTCAACTCGATCTAGAATCTTCTCTGTTGCTCCAAATATTATGTTTTTAGTGTCTCCAGAAAGCCGTTAGAAAGATCTTTCCGGTGGTGCCTAGCATGCACATATCTGAACTTTGTACAAATAGTTATGTTTTTCAAAGATTTCTAAACCCTTGGAGATCTAAACTGTGCGAGGGCTCATCCACTTTTGGCCTCAGACCTCTCCCCACTCCTCCATGTGGTGAAATTGTGCGAAGCTCGCATAGTTTTACCGGAAAATCCAAATACCAATCGAAAACTTCAACTAAATGCAAATCCTAAATACTTCACGACTTCTTCTTCTCCTATAGGACCGGATACTATATGTGTAAACAATCTCTTTCGGTTTACTCAGCGGTAACCTTATTGTAGAAATAGTATACTTATACAAAAATACATTGCATACAGATTAGATGCTCTAGATTAATAATAAATAAAAAGATTCATGATCAATTTTGATATATACCAACCGAATCTTGTTGAACGAGACCATATTTGTAAAGGTATTCCAAAGATAAAAACCTATATTCAATATCGGTATAACTCTTAGTCTTACTCTAGGGTATAGTTTCTCTATACCAATCTTGAGTAAGATTATTTTACAACTATATATTCTCTATTATAACATATGATTAAGAAAATTCTTGGCATTTTTCCATACATTATCTGTGTAGAGATGTATATCAGTTATATTTAACTAGCACAAACAAGAATATACGCCTGACGGATACGTAATTTCTTGGTATTGTTTCAAATACCATGATTTTAAAATAAAGATGTTAGTTTTTTTATTATCAATATCAGTTGTACTAGACAAAAAACTCTAAACTCCTATATCATAGATTTGTCAATTTTTTCCTCTGCATATATGATCATAGGAAAATTGATATTTCCTAGATGATTTTGATGTAATATAGAAAAATGAGTTCTAAACAAGTATAGTTATAGATATTTTAGACATGCAAGGTTTTTTCCTAGGGATGTAAAAAATGTTGAAATTTTGACTTTCCTTAGGTCCGAAATGCACTATTTTCGATGTGAGTTCGGTTCGAGTTGAATCACAAAACTTTGGTTTAAAGTGATTTAAGTTTGATCAACTACGGTTGAAGTTCAACAAATTTTAATAATATGGTTTGGTTTATAACAATTCAGATTTAAACACTTCGGTTTATAATCATTTGATTCAACATTAAATAAAAATGATTCAATTTAGGTTCAGATGGTTCGAACTGTGGCTTAAACAGCTCAAATCGCAATTTGAATAAATTATAGTTCTATTACATAATTTGTAATTTTGAATTAGAGATCCCTTGTATTATAAATTATAAGTTAATACTTAACCAATTTAAATGATTCAGTCGACCATTGTTTATAACGTTTGGTTCGAAACGGTTTGGTTCAAAGTGATTCAAGTTCATATTCTTTTAACTGGTTTAGCTTATTAGTTTCATGGTCTGTATAATTTAGTTTAAATGATTTCGTGATTTAAATGATTCAGTTTATACGATTTTTTTAAATAATTCGATTCATTTTCAGTTAAGATTTCTTTAATCAGTTCGGGTTGTAACGGTTCAGTTATACTTTTTCAAATCGGTTTGAGCTGAACCGAGACTGCGGTCTACCCAAATCGTGACTAAACAAGCAGCTATGCTTGCGCAATGCGTTAACGATTTATATGTATCTAAACTCTTTTCTCTCTCTTTACCAGATCTGACGAATCTCTCCGTCCTTAGTTTTTTCATCTCATGATACGGCAAAACATATCCTCTCCCTTCTCCAGCAGGTGAGTTAACACCAAAAATCCTTGAACTATCCGAGATCCACGGCTTGCGATTCCGGCAGGCCCCGGCCCCGGCGGATGTGAGTACAAATAAATAGCTGCAAATGGGAAATGCATTGCCTGCATTGCCTGCATTCTTCCATTCGCTTTGCAAGTTGGTACTTCTCACCATCTCGATCGACATTGACTGATCGAAAGCGGGACGTCATTCATGGGGAAGCTCGCAGCGCTTGTGCTCTTCGGCTGGGCTATATTCTGCTGCAACTCAGTGATGGCGAATCATGGCAAACTAGACGAAGAAGGCCACTACGGGTGGACGGTCCAGAACAAGATCTTCGGGGAGAGCGGAACTGATATCACCATCACTTGCTATTCACGGGAACATATCGTCCTTAGGCCGACTCGATTGGAATTTGCTGAACAAGTGGATTGGCGCTTTGACTGGACCAGTCCTCGTCTCAGTACGACAACTTACGAGTGCTACATCCAAAGCACCTACGGATCGAGCAGCCTCTTGGTTTGGAAAGATTGGAAAACCGAGTTCGTCTCAAAGTTGTGTGATACCTTCGATGTGCACTGCGATTTGTGTATGTGGCAGGTCCAAGTAGATGCTATTTATATTACTGACGGAGAGAAATCAGTGAGGTGCAAACAATGGACCAGGTAACTATAAAGATGCTCGTCGACAGAGAGTTGTAGTGTTCTGAAAATTCCCACTTTCCGAACGACCAATATTCAGATCCCCGAACTCGTTTTGATTCGGATCACTGACAGGAGCATTATACGTACGTACATGTAATAAAGTCCATTCTCTTTACTTCTTTTATCATGAGACATAGGCGTTTTAGCCCTGGATCAGTGGTTGATTCGACTATTTTGTCAGTTGGTTTATTACGCTCTACGAATAAAAGTTCATGTGAAGCACTCAAATAACAGGCACGTGATGGACGGAAGGGAACAGCGTTAGGATATCAATGAAGGCTGTCTCCTACAAGGAAACAAAATCTCGATCTCTTCTCCTTCTCTTCATATGTTCTCGATATCGATATGTCAGTAACATATATTAGTTGCGGACAGTAATACAATATCGATCACTCCGATTCGACATGATTAATTATAATCCACAGTGTGATTTGGTAGAAGTTTGTGGAGGAGTATGGTAGGTTATAACTTCACACACGCAAATATTGCACTAACAGTCTTATAATCTGTTTTATTGTTCATCCTTTGATCGCGGTCGCCAATCAGAACTTTCAGAGGTGATCATGATCATTGACATGTAGATTTGAATTCCTGTTCACTCTTGCTCTTAGACTAGCTACGGCTGTCTCTTCGATTTCATTATGGGAATGACTGGTGTGTTTAGTTTCATGTTAGCAATACTAGTATCTCATATTTCGGAGTGGACATGAAAAGATGATGGAATTGGTCGAACGAGCTCTTTACGAACCTGCCGTGATTTTTAGACCTTTCAAGAATGATGGACAATTTGAAATCAGCTTCGAATTCAGAATGAGGATCTGCATCTACATATGATGGATACAGTGCAAGTGGTTGAGGGAGTTACGACCTAGTCAAAACCAGACACACGCAGTGGAAAACTCATAATCTTCTGTTCTTAGCTTTACATGACTGTTGCAAAGTTATAGGCTTACGTCGAGAATGGCAGATGTTCTCAAGGACCACCCTCTAGTATAGAGGTAACAGGCAATTAGCCCGGCCAAGTACATAAATTGCCTGGCCAAGTACATACATGACTGTTGCAAAGTTAGTGACAGTTTCTTCTAAACGACCGCTTCCCCTTGAAGGCATGAAATGAATCCATATATAAGGAATTCGCGCACACAATCCAAGTTGAATTATATATGTATCATACTCATGGATACAAATGTTAATGTGGCGTGCATGAACTTCGGAATTCACTGTAATGGGAAATTTTTCTCCTGATTGATTAGTTTTCGGTTTTCCACTACATAGATTCTCAAATTTTCATTATCAAGATGATGATTATCAATGCATCTGTATTCCGAATTCCTTGGTAGATTCTATATCTCCTCCAATCATGCATGCTGATTTAGATACATATTCTTAAAATATGTTTCTAGAGTTGCTCGTTGGTACAAATGATCTAGAAGTACATGATATCTTGTCCCCTGATTCAAAAGATCTTCATAAAATTTGAAATTTCCCATAGGAGTTCGTGGTGCCAGCAGGCCAAACTGATTTCCAACTTACTGTAACAAGATTTTAAGAAGCCCAGAAATTACGTTCAATCGCTGCTTTAGGTCTCTATCAACAGGTACCGCGTAGAAAAGTACAACTTTTCAAGCATGTGGACATATCTTAGCTGGCTATCACACGAGGGTAGCACCAAGGGAAGTACAATTGCAAGTCTCTATCAAGAGGCAGGTAGAGTTCTCTGTCAAGAGGGTGGCACCGAGGTAAGATCTATCGAGTTTCGGATGTAAGTCTCCATCAAGAGGCAGGTTGAACTCTCTGTCAAGAGGTGCCAGAGTTTCGGATGTAAGTCTCTATCAAGAGGGTGGCACCGAGGAAAGATCTATCGAGTTTCGGATGTCAGTCTCTATCAAGAGGCAGGTCGAACTCTCTATCAAGAGGTGGCACCGAAGAAAGATCGAGTTTCGAATGCAACGTACCTTTCAAATGCTGCAGTGGAGAAGGAAAGCCATGATGCTGAAATGGTCATGATTTCATATCCTTTACTAAGACAGTCTTCATCCTTTTATTTGTTAGTGCTTGTCTCCGTTGCGTCCCTAAGTGCTTTCCTTATGCTATCATCTTCACCTTTGACCATTGTCAAGATTCCATGTGTAAAACCTTTTGCTCTTACCATGCTCAGTTTCAACTCGTGATCCCATAGCTTTTCTCTCTTGACTCACTATATTATCAACTAAGATTGGAAGTCACTAATGTGATAATGATTGGTAAATATTGGTGAGTAACAATTAGAGTTCTCTTTTTCATTGGAACGATTGGATGTTTCATGTGCATACATTTTTGCCCTTCTTTAAAACATTCCCATGTTGTAACCTTGATTCTATGATACGTGAAGTAGATTTGGTTTGACTAGAGTGATCTTGGTATTGTTAGTTGATAGTTCAAAATAGATGATTGAAGATTACTCGAAAGAAGTGAATCGTGAGATTCAGTTTGAGTGATTTCACATCATGAAGTTTTGTCAGTGGTATCTTTGGAGTGTGTAGATCGATGATATCTTTGATTTGCAAGTGTGCTCACAGAAATTCCACTAGTGTTGTTTCTTGCACTCTGTCTTGATGTGAATGATTTCACATTAACAATGTCACTTTTTTGTTAAAAGTTAGACTCTCTTAGTGAACTTAAGACTTTAGAAAAGTCAATTTTGCAAAAATTGAGCATTTAAGAATCTAAAAACACCATGGAGCAGGTCTTATCATGCTGATCACTACGATACGTTAAAAGTTACAAATGGAGTTGCAAGCAACAATTATTTGGAGTTTTTTTAGGAGATTTTTGAAACTAAGAAATCTACTATAAATTGGAGTGAGTTCTAAATTTATGTTTTTAATTTTCATAATCTAGATATTTTATTTTTTATTTTTTCTATTGTAGTGTATTATAGTATATGCTTGCATCTTGAAATGTCAAAAGAGATCACGTCTAGAGATAGTTATGATGGTTTGAGTTAGTGAAGGGAAGATGAAATAACACGGTTTACTAACTACACTGTTGACAAGTATTAGTGTGGTAACTTGAATAGTGTGGGTAACAAATTAGGGTGGTCTACACTATTTGTTGTAAGCGCGAAATATTTGAAATCATCTACACTATTTCTTGAAAACTTTCAAGAGATAATTAAACAATATAAACATCATTTTGATGGTGAACTTGTGCTAGAATATACTGTCAATCAAGATGTTACAGTAGACGGAGAAATTGTTCCCGCTATGTAGAGAATTCATTTTGGATTCAAATCAATAAAAAGTGATTAGTTTCAGGTTTTTATACAAATTGTATTATAAAAATATTATGTTAAGAACTGAATACTATTTGTCTTATAATTGTTGAATCATAAATTATCTTTTATCCACACTATATCTTCATATTATTATTAGTGTGGGCTACACTAATTGAATTTTCACTACTTATAATGTGGGTTCATAATTAATGTGGCCCACATTATATACAGTTTTGGGTTAAAAAAGTTAACTTCAGAATTAGTGTGACCTACACTAATACTTGTCAACAGTGTAGTCTCTAGAACCAATTGTGAGATTTGCTTCCTTGGGTAACTGAGTAAACTTATAGAGAATAGATCTCAAAATCAAATCCTCTTAAACTCACAACTAGCTTGGAGTAGGTTGACCCTTTCAAGAGAATATGTGAGGCACCAAGTTGTCTCGAGATGGAACACTAGATGTCTTTTAAACATATCGTGAATGCGAGACATCTTCATCTACACTTGCACTAGTGCAGTCACCTGATGTGGATGCTAAAGGGAGGTTACCGCGGATTTTGGAATGAACCTTATGTTAGAGGACTAATTCCTCTTCGGAGTGTCGAGGTAATAATTTTGAATATTTAGAAAAGAGTTACTGTTAAAGATAATGTCTAGTTCAGACTTCAGTAACCTCTACAATCACTTTAGTATATTAACTTCAGTCACATCTCTCTATGATTAATGTCTGACTTCTTGTCCATATGTTAGAGTATATAACAACCCCTCTCTTGAGAGATAATGAGTCGACTGATTCATTAACTTAGATCTCTTCTACAGGAGATAGTATTCACTTCGTTTGGTTCTCTAACGGTTCCAACTTTTACACCCTTAATATTCTTCCACATTTTTTTCTGGATTTACAGTATGATGAAATCCTGCAGACTTGTATAGAACTTAACTGTGATCTTTTCGTAGCTGACATGATTCTCGAGGGCGCTACCAGATCGTGGGTCAGAAAAGTCACAATTTATTCAAAAACGCTGACCCCGCACCTCCACCCTCAACTCGCAGAATCGCTCAGACCTTCCCTGTTCTCACTTCTGCGGGACTTTCGTTTGAGAAACACACTCTTTTTCTCATCTATCGAGCCCTCACACACACTCAAGCACACACACATATGCACACACTCTCGAGGCTACTCCAGGACTGCACCAAACGGCCAAACGGCTCATAACATGACTCCGCCCGCGAATCAGAGCGGCCCAGGGTAAATACAAGGTCTCGGCACTACAGCGACGGCTTCTACTCTAAGGCACCTCGTGTCACTACCCTGAAACCTCCTCTCGCAGTCTACAATCGACCCTCGGGGTAAAACTGTCACCTACACCCTCGTGGACCTCGAGGTTTCCTCGAGGAGTGCTATGTGTATACACACGATGTGTATGCACATCGTCTCTTTCAAAACTGTCACCTCGTCCCTATTCCTCCACGGTCTTCTCTCTCGGACGGCGTGTCAGTCTCGGACTCCGTCCTATCCTCGCAACTCGATAATGCCTCCACCCTCGACCCTCCTGTCATCCACACCCTCCTCCGCTTGCCGTTGGCCACCTAGCCTAGCCGTCCCCTTGCCCGAGGCGTTCGGTTCCCTTGAAGAAGGGAACCCTAACGCCGGTGAGCCAAGGCGTGTCACGCGACGGTCTGCGAGTAGCCTTCGGGGGTCCTAGCGAGGTTTGGGCTTCGTCTATTGACCGAGAAGCCTCCCTGCCCAGTAACCGTTAAGACCTCGGGCTCTACTCCCCTCCAAGAAGCTTCTGTACGGAGAACTGAACCGTCGGACGGACCTGGGTCGCCGCGCCCTTGGTCTACTTCCTCCTCTTCGGATACTCTACTTCGAGGCGTTCACACACCTCGGGACGCGACCTTTCGTCCTTGTACGCTTGGCGACACGTGTAGAGATGCGTGCCGCTTCAACTTCCAGTTATCTTGGGGCCGGACATAAGGGGTCGCACCGTCTTTGGTCCTCCCACGCCTTTGGGAGCGGACATAAAGATTCGCGCCGTCTTTCACCTTTCGCGGCCTCGATCCGTGCACCTCCTCGTCTTCCTCCTCGGGACTCTTCGTCTTCCACGTGTGTGGTGCCGCACTTGCCGTGCGCGGGTCACCTCGGGTCTCGTGATCTCCTCCTCGGGGCCCGTCCCTGCGTTCATGGGTGCCCTTGGGTATGTGGCTTCCTTTTCTTGCGTATTCGATTGGAGAGACATTTTCTGCCCTCCTTACAAAATCGGCCTAGCCTAAGCTTTCCCTGCTATATTAAATGCTACCCAAAATTCCTACGACCTTGCCGTTTCACCTTGCCTTGCCTCTGCCAGCCATTGAATCCTTGCCGACGTGTAGATATCAAACGTCGGGTTAGGTTCTTTACCTTAGTAGCTGCTTGGTCTATATCCGTACCCTCGACCTTCCGATGGCCACAGACCCGTATCCGACTAAGACTATCTGGGTGTCAGGATACGACCCGAGGGCGCTACCAGATCGCGGGTCGGAAAAGCCACAATTTATTCAAAAATGCTTGCCCCGCACCTCCGTCCTCAACTCGCAGAATCGCTCAGACCTTCCCTGTTCTCACTTCTGCGGGACTTCCGTCTGGAACGGGAAAAACACACTCTTCTCCTCATCTGTCGAGCCCTCACACACACGCAAGCACACACACACATGCACACACTCTCGAGGCTAATCCAGGACTGCACCAATCGGGCAAACGGCTCTAACATGACTCCGTCCTCGAATAAGGGCGGTCCAAGGCAAATACAAGGTCTCGATCCTACAGCGGCGGCCTCTACTCTATGACACCTCGTGTCACTATCCTGAAACTCTCTCTCGCAGTCTACAATCGACCCTCAGGACAAAATTATCACTTACACTCTCGTGGACCTCGAGGTTTCCTCGAGGAGTGCTATGTCAATACACATCGCCTCTCAAAGCTATCACCTCGTCTCTATTCCTCCGTGGCCCTCTCTCTCGGACAGCGTGTCCGCCTCGAGCTCCATGCTATCCTCACAACTCGATAATGCCTCCACCCTCGTCCCTCCTGCCATCCACACCCCTCCTCCGCTCCCCGTTGGCCACCTAGTCTGGGCGTCCCCTTGCTCGAGGCGTCCGATTTCTTCGAAACGAAGTCTAGGCTACAGAGAATGCCCGACGACCACCAACTCGACGTCGTAGCAGCAACCCTAAGAGATGGCCCAAGGAGGGAAAAAGGGGAAGAAACAAGAGGCGGGTCATTCGCAACCTCCGGACCCAACATTTTTCACCCCTGTGGCATCTAACACACCACCCGGATATGCAGCCTTGGTCACGTCTCATAATCTGACGACGCTCGATCCGCCGACCAGTCATCCGGTTAGTGTTTTGGGGTCGGCTGCCCGACCAGCCGCTAGTGGAGGAGCCACAGCCAACCAACCAGCCAACTCTGATATTCGAGTTGCCCTCCGACATGTAGAAGCGTTCTTGGAGGAGTTGAAACAATAGATGGGGATGGCAGGACGCCTTGTCAACTCGCCGATTCACCTCCGATCCCACCTCCGAATCCACCACCAGCAATTGGTCCGAACCAGCCGCAGACTCTTGCAGACAGTGGGGTCGTAGGACCCGATGGTGAAAGTATGGAGGAGGATCTAGCAGTTTCAACAGTTCCGATTCTGATAGCAAGAGCGGAGATGGAGGGAGGAAGCGAACCAGGCGCAAGAGAGCCCCATCTCTCGAGAAACCCCAAGTCACTTCACAAATTCGAGCTTTGGGTGATGATCATGAACAATTACTTGAAGCACTACTCCCGCAGTGGTCGATTCATCTACCCTCACATGGACCCACGGAAGGAAATCAGACATGCTGTTAGGCTTACCCCCTTCAGTGTTCGTGGTAGGGTCGTCGGCATGCTCTCTGCCTCGGTTGTCTCCCGGAGGTGATCCCTCTTGAGATTGATCCTCGTCAACTACAGTTCGCACATTCGTAGTTCTCTTTCGCGCAAGACACTCTCGAGCGAAGTGCCCCTGTTGACCAAAGTGATAACACCCTTCTCAACGTTGAGCTGATGCCATCGGTGCCTGGTTGGATCGAGGTGCTCCTCCACCTCTTTGTGGCCGCTGATTTCTCCTTTCTAGCCGTTGTCTCCTTTGCTCAGAACCTCTGTCGTCTCGACCAGGTCCAGGTGCCGCTGATGAGACTCTAGGGGTCAGTGCATGACCCCTCCTCTGCTCTCGGTTCTTTTTGAACCTTCGACCACTGCTACTTTTGCCTTTGAACTTCCTGAAACCTCTGGTAGGTTTCGAGATCTCCCCAGCCTTCCCTTTCTGTCTGTCCCCTTTGAGCAACACCAGATGGGCACAAATGTCTGATAGGTCGTGCTCCCATCCGTAACGGGTCATCTCATACAAGTACTATCCTTGGAGTCCCCGATGGAACAAGTATTTCTTCTCCTTAGGATCGGTTAAGACCAAGGCGTTCCACAGATGGTCAAAACGCTGACTGTCATCTCGGATTTTAGCCGTCTGTCTCAACCCGTCGAGTCTATGTCTATAATGGATGTACTCGTTCTTGGGCACTAGGTAGGTGCGCAAACAATCTCGAAGCTCATCCCACGTGGATATCTCCTTCTTGCCACTCGCCACGCTCTCTCGTTTTGGTAGTTAGTCAGCCACTTCAGTGCATCACCTCGAAGTCGACTGATAGCATAGATGAATCGGCCACTGCGGGAGTAGTGCTTCAAGTAATTGTTCATGACCATCACCCAAAGCTCGAATTTGTGAAGTGACGGCTCCTCATAGTATTCCTGGGGTTTCTCAAGAGATGGGGTCCTCTTGCGCATAGTTCGCTTCCTCTTTCCATCTCCGCTCTCGCTATCAGAATCAGAACTGCTGGAACTTCCGTGGCTGCTAGATCCTCCCTCAGAACTTCCGCCATCGGATCTTACGACCCCACTGCCTCCTTGAGTCTACGGCTGGGTCGGACCAGTTGCTGGTGGTGACAGAAGGTCCTGCCCGAGGTTGGCAGGGTCTCCTGCCAACCTCGGGCAAGATGTAGTGTCGTAGGATTTCTCCTTTTGTCCATTTAGTATAAAAGATATCATTCCCACAGAGGATTTGCACAAGTATCGCTGCTCTAAGTTCTAAGATCTGTTCAAACACACAAACACACGGGTTTTATCTAGAAATCACGTCTTCTCACAAAACCACACAGCTTCCAGACCTTTCAAAAGGTGCCATGGACCTAAACAAACAACTACCGTCTAAAATATCACACAGATATGTACTGGGAAGCTCGAGAAGACGCTTTCTGCTTCTAGGTCACGGCTTCCAATCTTCCCACGACAGTCTTCTCGAAGCAATTCTCGGCTTCTGGAGGTTCAACTCGACTTCTCACACCTCCAGAAGACTGCTCCTTCTTAGTAGCCGTCAAATTATCACTGTCTATCACACATTACTCTTCCAATTCCCAACGGGTTAGATCAATCACAGGGTGTATGCCCCCTGTAGCCTTCACAGGCTTCTGCCTACGAAAACGGTCTTCCTGCAGCACTACAACGACATTCACCTTCACGGAAGTTCAATAGAAGTCTCGGAAGCTCACTAGAAGAAGATAGGAAGATGGGAAGATGGGAAGATGAGAGAAGAGAAGAAGAGAAAATCCAAACAAGAGAAAACAAGATAAAAATAAGAAATTAAGACTCCGACAGGCTTCTAGTCCGGATCTTGACTAACAAGCCACCCCTTCTTGTAGTAATTTGAGGAGAAGACCACAAATTCACTTACAATTATAGAGTCTTCTACTCGAGGATGTCGTCTTCTGCTGTGGAAAGAAGGCTTCTTTCTTCTTTTGTCGTTGCTCTGACTACTCCGTCTTCAGGGATCGCTTACTCATAAGATCATCCGTACGTGGATCCTAAGTGCTCCACTGGATGAGACAAGCTTCGACTCTGCACAGCTTCTAACAATCACCGCCACCCTCAAGGAGAAGGCTTCTCATGCACAATTGGGTGTGAATTCGAGGAACCCCACTGCCTAGAAGACACAGACAAAGCTTCTGCACTCAAATCCAAAATCCATTCCCCGAGAAAAAGATACATTGGTGTTGGGAAGCTCATTCCCTCTACTTCCTGCTCCTACTCCTCGACACACCAGCTTAGAAACAAGACTACACGATGATGTCATTCCCTACTCTAGGCTGTCCATTATCTCTATCTACATCTGCGATCCACTGCTGGAAGCGAGAATGCAGACCCCTCCTGTGTAATCCAAATCTATTTGTATGTCTCTACGAACAGACGTAATGTGTGTTTAATGTCTCTCACATGTGTCTAATGTGTGCACTATAAAATGTGTATGTGTGTGCGCGCGTGTCACCACTCATGTGTCTCAACAGTATGTACGAAATATTACTCTGTATCCTAACTTATACTACTGCCTTGAAGTGCATGGGAGATCCCCTCCAATCCTCAACTTGCAATCTGAGAGATGAGGGACTGTCAGAAGGTCACCACCTCACATGCAGTCGGTTCCCTGCCTTGGTTTCAAAACTTACTTTCTACTCATGCGCTGCCTACTCTGCCACATGGACAGTTAGCTAAAATTACAAGGAAAACTACCACTTCCTAAGATAGCAAATTTCGACTCTTACGAAAATTAGCAAGTCAACTGTCTTTCTAACTTGCTACCTACTCTAATTCGTTGAATGTGATCCCTTCCTGATCTACTCCTACCTGAACTCCTAACTCAGCCTCCGATAAGGTGGAAAGTCTTACGAGTACCTCAGGTGTGACTGAGGTGGCTTCCTCCTCTCTGTTCGTGGCTTGCTCTTCTGGGACGGCTTCGGAAGAGGAAGCGTCTTCTGGGAAGCTGAGTCCACTTGCGCTTCCTCGCTCTTTTGTGGCACTGGTTCGACACTGAGAGCTGAGGTGACTTCACAGTGGTCCAAGGAAGTCACCTCCTCCACTCGAAACACCTAGGAAGACAACTCTACTTCATGTCTTCCAGAAGATACCTTGTCTTCCGGGGCTTCTTCCACGGTCTTCTCGACTTCCAGCGTTGTCACTACAAAATGGACAGCTAGGTCAAACTCCTCCTTCTCCGAATCTGTCCCGGTCGCTGGTCCTGGAGCATGAGAAGATGTAGTTGCTGGTCGTGGGATCGAGAGAAGACCGTAAAGTGTCTTCACGTCTTCAATCTGTGGATCTAAGTAGCGGAACATGCTGTTCTTGCACTCCACTAACATCGCTCTGGAATCGTCATCCCACTCCTTAGCTAAGGTGAGAAGCTTCCTACCCGCGGTGAAGTTGAACTTCTTGCGAAGTGCTTCCATCGACTGTGTCATAAGTCCATTCGCTCGAGCTTCTACTTCTTCCCGCTGCGTCTTCTCTGCTGCAGCCTGTGCCTCTGCAGCTTCCCGCAATGCTTTCCATGTCGTCTTCTCTTCTATGAGAGAGGTGATCTTATCTCTGACCCGCAGAACCTCCTGGTCACGTTGTTGTAGACGTGCCTGCAATTCCTGGTTGCTCTTCCTCAACTGTGCTGACTCCTTGGCAGAAGCGGCTGCTTCCTTCTAGTACTTTGCTACAAGCTTCTTCGTGGTACGGAAGTTGGCTTCTAGCGCGTCCACCTTCTTCTAGACATTGTGGTGCCCACAATTTACAGGATTCATGAATTTTTGAAATTTTTAAGATTAATAACTTGTTTGTATAACTGAAGAAGCGTTGTTACTTAAGATTACGGCTTCCTTAGAAGGAAGGTGATCTTACGAGCTTTTTGTAATAAGAAGTTGACTTCTTCGGAAGACGATCGTCTTCCAGGAAGCGTCTTCTCGGTTGTGTCTACGGAAGACGACGGAAGACGGAAGACGGAAGACACGTATCTTCCGAAAGACGGCAACCACGGAAGCTTCACCACGTAAGAAGTAGGTGCACCTACCAAGTAGCACCGAATAGGTTAAGTAGGTCGGGAGGGTCGAAATCCCTAAACTGCGGGGAAGATGCGCAGGAAGCACATTAGCAATTTACGACTTCCCGCAGCAATAACCTTTCTTGGTTAGACGATCGATTCGAGGGTGAGCCTTGAGTGAGGAAGCAGCGAGGTCAAATTGAATGAAGTCAGGTTCGATTCAAAGTCAGAAGGAGGCAAGGTCAAATTGCTGAGCGCAGGAAGCGTATTGAGCTGAAGGCGTTTTCTGTGAACTCCCGGAAGCTGACATTGGAGGACGGCTGAGTGGAATCGAAGGTGAAAGGCTTGATTGATTGAGACGTAGTAAGGAGCAGACGGCGAAAGCAGCTTTGTGGGGTCGCATTGGAGCTGGAGTCGAAGCCGGAAGCGCACGGAAGATCGAAGATAGCTCGGGAAGCAGACAGAAGATAGTAGAGGTTCTTCCCATGTTCTCTTCCCTTTCCACCGCTTCTCGCCCTTTGTTTGGTATCCCCCGCGCTTCCCCAGTTATTTGCAGGCAACCCGATCGATCAATTCCCTCCCCACGTTTTTCCTTCTAAGACATTGGGTGCGGAAGCGCTGTCCAATTTCCGACAGCCATCTTTTTGTTTCTTCCCAAGTGCAATTCGAGCTTCCCTACCCATCGTCCTCAAATTGGAGAGCCCAACTATCAATTTCCCTATCCTACCCTACCCTACTATCCCTCTACTCCTGAAACCTTGAACAGAAGACGCTTCTGAAACCCGACTGTCTTCGGAAGACGCTTCGGAAGCCTGACTGTCTTCGGAAGCCGACTGTATACAATTCGTATCAAGAGTGGATTTGCTTTGCTTTGATGTTAAGAGAGACTTGGTACGAATTCCGAGTGGCTTGGTGAGTTGTTTTGTTATTTTGAGAAGTTGGAAGTCGGGAACTAGGCCTGTGCGTCCCGGTCTTCCAAGCTTCTCAAATCCACATCTTCCTAGAGAGACTAGAAGACTAGAAAGGCTGGCAGAATGCGCGAGAAGACGTGAGGATCCGTTACGGGTCTCTTCTGTCTGACCCATAGCAACCTATTCCTTCTTCTTCCCGAACTTAGAAGAGAGATGTGAGAAGTCTTGCTGGCAGAATCTGGAGAGAATGATCGAGGGTCATGTCTTCCCATCATGCAGCAAGCTTCTTATGAGTGTGTATGAGAGGTGAGAAGTCAGAAGAACAGAGTGCAAATGTCTTGAGTCTGTTGTGAGGATAGATTACGCGTAGGAAGCAGAAGACAGGTGAGACCAGTGAAGGGAAGCCTGGCTTCGGGAGGTCTTCCGAGAAAGATATTGAATCGAAAGCTGTCCCGGGAGTCTTCCCAGAGGTCACTGTCACCGAAGGAGCCCGCAACCATCTTCTGAACCTGTTATGCACTCTACTTCTCGCAAATCTTGTATCTTCTGTTAGGAAGTAGGATGTAATGCAAGGTGGGTTGTCTTCTTAGGAATTCATGCGAGGCCTTGCTTAGTTAGGATTGTTTAGATATAGCTCGAAAGACGAGAGCTATTTAGGAAGCACTGTTAGAATCCCGAAAGACGGAGTAGCTGTCTCCTAAAAGACTAGATTCGTCTTCTGAGAGTGGAAGCTAGACTGTGAGGACTTGAGAAGGACTGAGCCTTCGGCTCATAGTAAGTACGTGTGGCTTAGTGCAACAGATTTTCAAGTATGTCGATGCATCCTCGAGGGTTGGTGTTACCGGCAGCAGAGTTGACCAAGGCCAAACCCTTCCTTAAGGAGTTGGGTCTCGACTTCTTCCTGTGGGATTGGAACCTCGCCGATCAAGGTCTTCTGGAGGAGGTTTGGGAAGCCTTACCGCCTCGCAACCGTGTACCTGCGAAGGCAGGAGTAGCTTGAGGAAGACCATCTTCCTGGACCGAAGATTGATGGCGCAGGGCCTTCCACAGGCCAAAATCCGAGAACCGAGGTTATTGGCTCGAGAAGAAGATCTTACCCAGGATCTCGAGTGAGTGACATGTGCTAGAGAGCACATCTTGCCTCTTCATGAAGGACAGGCAGGGAAGAAATGACTGGAAGATCGAATCTTACCGGGAGCCGCGAAAGCGTCTTCTGGCGAAGTTGTTCCTTCACCTCTTTCCTAAGAGGAAGGCGCAGAAGACGAGGTACCTTGGAGATCAAGACGTGGAGTTCCTGAAAGTAGTGTGCGCAGGAGAGAATGTCAACTGGGGTTCGTTCTTCCACGTGTATGTGCAGGCGGAGTTGGTGTACTTAGGTACCCCGGTAAGAGGACATCTTACTCCATTCTTCTATTACTTGTACGTGGTCAAGGGGGATCTCACGACCGATCAGTTGGCAAGATATGGACCAACAGGGCAGCATGAGGTGAAGGAGGAGACCTCGAGGGAAGACGACCGAGCAACAGCGATGACTCCCTCTCCCACTCTGATGCCGCAGATGAGATCTGGTACTCATCAGAAGACGCTTCTGGTGAGAGAAGACGATTCCAGTGGGTCGGAAGACGCGACACCACCAAGGAAGATGGGTCCTAAGAGCGTGCCTAGGAAGACCACCTCCTTCCCGATCATTCACTCTAGATCGGAGTCCGACTCACCGGATGAGCCCTTGAGTACCCCAGCTGCGCAGAAGACCGCTTCTGCAACACCAAGGAGTCTTCCGAAGACTCCAGAAGACGAAGGATGGATGGATACTCCTACTACGATGCGAGGAAGCGCAGTAAAGAGGACCGCTTCCACCATGGGGAGAGATCTTCCACCCCGGAGGATGAGAAGATTAGCTTCTTCCCGTGCGTAGAAGCAGAAGACCATAGTTGTGGAAGAGGCACCCTTGCCTCTGGAAGACAAGGTTGACACCTCCGATCGGATTGTGGAGATGAGTCTGTCTTCGGAAGAGAAAAGTCGTGATTCCAAGCACATGCCACTTCTCTCAGATCATGGATAAGATCTTCTTCTCGAGCTCGTATCCTCGGTTCTCTGATTCTGACTTGTGAAAGGTCCTACGCCACCACTCCGTCGTCCAGGAAGATGGTCTTCCACGAGCTACTCCTGCCTTCGCATGTACAAGGTTGCGAGAAGGCAGTGCTATCCAAACCTCCTCCAGAAGACCTTGGTCCTGTAACGACATATGTTACACATAGGAAGTTTGTCTATTAGTAAGGTGTTTAGTCATAACTAAGTGTTGAGAATGTTTATTTGCTGCCAAAGTACTTTAAGGAGGTATCAAGTTAGTCATGACTAGCTAAAAGTTAGTTATGGTTAAACTTAGTTGTACTTTTGGCAGAATTCAGATATTTGCTAAAGAGTGAGCACTACTATCTTGTCATCTTGTCTAAAAGGTAGAAAGGAGATGGAAAGTATCCCTTATCTCCTTTTTGACTTGATATTAGTGGTTGGATTAAAGTTGTGGACTTTGTGAACATTAAAAACAAGAAGAGATTCCACATGCTTCCTTTTTTATAGGAACTAGTGTAGAGGGGGGGTGGAAATTCGAGATTCCTTAAGAATATTCCAGAATCCTTCTAGAAGTTGTTGACTTTGAAAGAATAAGCCCATGTGAAAAGATAAGAAGCCCATGTGATTAATGCTTTTACCTTAAGTAATATCTTAGTAAAACTCGGTAAAAGTAGTTACGGCTGAGTTACCGGAGGGTACCAAAGTAAAAACCTAGAATGTATAAATAGAGGAGTAGAGAAGAGCTCCTCATCCTTGTTTTCACATCGTCGTAATGACAACTTGAGTAATATAGAGAGTGTGGGATATTTTTAGCATGTGAGAACTTGAGAGACGTCGTTAGAATGAAAGATTTTAGTTGATGAGTTTATGGAGATTTTTAGTTGATAAGTTGGTGGGTGTATGAATGAGTGAACTTAGCATTTTCCCCTTCAAGATTCATGGTGTGCTTCCATCAAAGCCATCAGAGATGACCCCTGAGTGAGAGACAAGCCCGACATTTGCAGATTCATCGATGACGATCGTGGAGGTTGAGAGATCGAGGGGGTAGTTGATCGATAGGACCGCGGAGGGTTTACATTTTTGGTTCCGTTCTCGGGACCTCACTTGAAGGGATCATTGAAAATGTTTAGAGTTCAGTTCTATATTAGACAAAAAGAGATTATGAGAGAACACATGGAGAGAACGTTGGGAGGAGAGAGAGGTAACGCGATGTTAGTAACATTAGAACCTTTCGTGTATCCCGTAGTGATCTATGACGCATTCGAGGTTATTCTTTACATCTTGTTCACTTAGAAAGAGTTTAAGGAGAGTTGAAAGGGGATGAAACAAGAGTTTAAAAAAAGGAGGAGAGAGAAGTATTAGAGGAGAAAAATTTCCGAGTTTGAGGATTTCTGCTCTCTGGAAAATTTTTACAGTCATTGTCAAATTTTCTGTGAATTTTATTTTCCAGTGAAACTTTCCAGAATTGTAGCTTGGCTAATAACCTATCTACTACAAAAGAAACCATAGGAAAAAGTGGTCTAGAGAGGGAGCAATGAATTTTCAAAGTTGAGGGGGTCTATTCGTGAGAGTTGAGGAATTCTGTTATCTGGAAAAAGTTTACAATCATTGTCAGATTTTCTGTGAATTTTATTTTCCTGAAAAACTTTCCAGTGTTTTAGATTGGCTTATAAGCTATCTAGGACAACAGAAACCAGGAGAAAAGGTGGTATGGAGAGAGAGCCATAAATTTTCAAAGTTGAGGGGGTTGAAAGTCATGAGAGAAGTGAAAATATACAAATTTCAGTTCTCTGAAAATTTGTACAGTCAGCACCATCTCTTTTGATTAAGGAATTTTCTATTGAAACTTCATTAGTTAGTAGCTTGGAGGTTGAGCTACTAGAGATCACAAAAATCTTGGAGAGATCTCTTACCAACTAAGAGATACACGTTTCGGCATACAAGGAGGTCTTGAAGATACTTCATGGGGAATTCAGTTCGGGTGCCGAGGTGGAAGAAGAGACGTTTAGGAGTTCGAACGGAGACGGAGAAGCCAAAGTTAAGTATAGATGAGTTGCGAACACGTATCTATACTATTTGGGGTGCCCTCTTTACCCTATACCAAGAAGCTTCCGCGACCATTGGTGCAGATTTGAAGAAAGCCGAGATGAAAGCATCATTCACTGTGGAGGCCACGAATGCTCATGGTGAAGTAGAGTTGGATCTTTACAAGAGTGAGTTCAAGATGTCTGTTGTGATTAGTACAAATGAGGGTGATGAGGATCATATCTTCGATAGTTAATTTTAGATTAGATTTTATTTCGTGTATAGCATGTATAATACACGATTTCCAATATAAAGCTCGAAAGAGTTAAGAAAGTGATGTAGAATTATTTTTCTCTATGATATTTTGTCCACTTAATGGTTGAGAAGGTGCAACATAAGTGGAAATTGAGTTAGACTTAGAAATCTTCCTCAAGGTTTAGATGTCATAGTAAGTGTCGGAGAAAGTTCGAGAGAGATTATCGTCGAGTTTGAAAACCCTAGTACTAAACCTCAAGTAGAATCTCCGAGGAGAAGAGTAGAAACCGACTTGTGGTGTTATTTTTGTAGAGGGTTGGGACACAAAGTAATGAACTGTCCAACTAGGATGAGAGCAGAGAGAGGCAAAGGAAAGCGGGAGTTTACATATTTAAGCTTCGAGTGGGTCCATCGTCACCAGTGTCAATTCATCTTCTAGGAGAAGATCCTTGTCTAAGTTGTGGAGTGGGTGATCTATCAAGAGGACACAAGTGCGTCGATGTGGCCGCCCTACTTACGTCAGTAGTCGAGAAGTTAGACGAGACTCAAAGAGTTGAGATGGAGAAGTTGTCGATTTCAAAAGAGGACTCGGTTGAGTTGTGATGGAGATCGTCATTCGGATGGTGGAGAAGGCGGTGATGCGACTCAGGCTCATGATTACCTTGGGAGAAGAGATGGCACAAGAGGTGTTGTTACAACCATTTCCTTCTATTTTACCTATGGTAGATTATTCGTGAATGGAATTGGTGATGTTCGTACTCTTTTAGCAAGTAGTTATTGCACAAAAATTAGAAAGGTAGAAAGAATAGTTACAAGATGGGGAAGTTACCAGTGTTTCATGGGAAGGACAATGAAGATGTAGAACCATTTGTACGAGACTTCAAAAAGGGTTGCATCGGAAACAACGTGAGAAGGAAAGAAGAATGTGTGTTGTTACTGCTAGAGTTTTTAGAAGATTTTGCTCTTACGTGGTATGAAGACCGAGTGAAGAGCAAGACACCTGGTGCAGTTGAGGACACATGGGAGACGTTGAGTAATGCACTCATCGAAAAATTTCTTCCAGAAGAGAGTTATGAGAAGCTCATGGTGGAGCTTACTCATTTGAAGCAACGAGACGACGAGAAAGTTCGGCAATATGCTGAAAGGATGGATAAGTTGGAGCAACAGTTTCGGACGGTCCTACGAAAGAGTGGAGATAATGTGGAGCTAACGATGACGAGGATTGGAGCAGTGTTGACCAAGAACTTGGTGGGAGGGTTGAGGCCTTCAATTCGAACCCAAGTGAGGTACGAGAAGCCAACAACCAAAGCGGAGGTCATCAAGATTGCGACAAACATGGAAGAGAGTTTGGATGAAGGAGATATCATCCAACCTCATCATGCTGCTCTGGTGTCGACTCCGACTCCTGGTGTAGCCACAACGATCGCACCTGCACCATCACAATTGGTGATCGCTTCAACGTCAGCTCCTACTCCAACGGTGGTGCCAAGACCGTTTGTCCCAACAACGATGTCTACTGCCACCTCTGATTTTCATGCCGAGCTGAAGAGCATCACCGATACTCTTGCGGATCTCAAGATAAACGTGGTGTAGTTATGAGAATGGAGGAACAAAGGTGGAGGAGGAGGTCAAAGAGGTTACGACAACAATCCCAACCGAGGAAATCAAAGTAACTTTGGAGGCAACCAAGATAACTTTGGAGGAATCACTTGTTGGACGTGTGGAGGTTCTCATTTTTAGCGAAATTATCTTAACAACGGAGCAAGAGGTGCCGAAGCTATCAGAATGAATGCGGGTGGAGGAAATCCATCACAAGGACGAGACAAAGGGGTGGCTACTATCGATGTCGTGCGAGATCTCATCTACGAGAAAGGAGAGAGTTCAAACTCTTCTCATGCACCGGTGGAGCTTTTAGCTCAAGAAAGGAAAAGACCTCGATTTTCTGATGAACCGATTTTCATGGAGGAGTCAGCAAGTAGAAGTACTCGTTTGAGTAATGTTTCGAGTGCACCAAGGGAGCCAAGAAGGAAGCTAGGGATGGCGGATTTCACCATTTCATCTTCCCAAGCGGGATATGATGTGGTTGAAGATGTGGGTGATCAGAAAGCCAACATCACTGTTGGACAACTGATCGCACTTAATCCTAGCTTACGAAGGGAACTCAGAGGAAGACTGAGTTCTAAGAGAAGCAAGAAGAAGAAACCCAAGAGCAAGACATCAAAGTCTGTGGGAGTTGGTGTGATGGATGTGCATGCTTCAGAGGTATGCACTAGGGCTTCAAAGATTGAAGTCCGATTGAATGGTCACTACGGCTCTGACGTATTGATGGATGGAGGATCGGCTGTCAACGCCATATCGAAGAGGTTGATGAAGAAGTTGGGGATGGAACCAACTCGCCCAGCTAGCATTGTCGTGGGGATGGCTAACAAGCAACGGGTAAGACCTCTTGGTGTGTTAGAGAAGGTGGTCATGTCTGTGATGGGAGTTCAAACATTGATGTCCTTTCAAGTGTTAAAAGACTCTAGTTATGATTTGCTCCTAGGTAGGCCTTGGTTGAGAGCTGTGTGCACCACTAATAGGTGACACAAGGGAAACTTACGGATTGGGCCTAGAGATCATAGAGTGATAGTTCCTCTCTCGGGTGTTGGAGTTGTGACTTCTGACTCTGATAGACCCACTAGTGATTACTGTGAATCTGATACGGAGGATGATCAGAGTGTCTCAGAAGTAGATACCGGAGATTCTTACGATCAAGAATCCTCGTCTGAGGACGAAGGATTTGGTCGAGATGAATCATTATATCAGCTTAGTGCTATTGACTTGTTGCCTCGACCAGCAGTGGAGAAAGATCCTGACAAAGAAGAGTTGAGTGAGGCAGAGATTGTGAGAAGACTCTCTACCCTGAAGTTTGGTATCAATGTCACTCAAGAAGAAAAAAGTAGATTCCTAAATATATTTCGAAAATATATCCATGTGTTTGCTTTCAGCTACAAGGATTTGAAGGAGGTGACTCTCGAGACTCATCGAATCGAATTGGAGGAGCACGCAAGACCAGTTCGATAGAAGCAGAGAAAGGTCAATCCCACAACGGCAATGATGGTCAAGGAGGAGATAGACAAGTTGAAGGAGGCGAGTTTCATCTATGAGGTGGAGAACTCAGAATGAGTTTCACCCATTGTGATTGTCAAGAAGAAGAATGATAAGCTGCGAGTGTGCATAGACTATAAGAAGCTGAATGCAGTTACCAAGAAGGATTATTATCCTCTACCATTTATAGATGAGATTTTGGAGGAAGTTGCTGGTCATGAGTGGTACAGCTTTGGTGATGGTTATAGTGGGTATAACCAGATCAAGATAGCACAGGAGTACCAACAGTTGACTACTTTCACTACTCCTTGGAGAACATTTGCATTTCGGGTGATGCCATTTGGATTGTGTAATGCTCCGGCCACGTTTCAAAGGTTCATGAACAAGGTGTTTGAACCATTCATAGGGAAGTTTGTTCAGGATTTCATTGACGATTTCTGTGTGTACGGAAGAAAGGAGGACCACTTTGATCATGTGATCAAAGTTTTGCAGCGGTTGGAGCAAGCCAACGCTTCTCTAAATCCAGAGAAGTGCATCTTTGGCTGTGAAGAAGGTCTGCTGTTAGGGCACATCATTTCCAAGAATGGGATTGCGGTAGATCCTGAGAAGGTGAAGAAGATTGTGGATCTTCCATTTCCGATCAACTTGACAAAGTTGAGACAATTTCTTGGCATGGTTGGATATTATCGTAGGTTTGTCTTTTCCTTCTCAAACAAAGCAATAGCTTTGACTATGTACATGAAGAAGGGAGTTGATTTTGACTTGATAGTGCATGATCAGAAGGCAAAGGAAGCATTTGAAGAGCTGAAAAAGACATTAGTGACAGATCCTATACTTGCTAAACCTGAGTGGAGTAAAGCATTTATTCTGTATACGGATGCCTCCAATGTAGCAATCGGATGTACATTAAGTCAGCTAGATGGAGATGGGCATGATCATCCTATAGCTTATGCTAGTAGGCAGATGGTTCCAGCGGAGAAGAATTACTCCGTGACTGAACGAGAAGGATTAGTGGTGATCTTTGGATTGAAGAAATTTCGACACTACTTGCTAGGAGGGAAATTTTCCATAGTCATAGATCACAAGGCTTTAAAGTATATCTTTAATAAGCTTAATGCCGAAGATCGTATTGCTCGTTGGAAGATCCTTCTAACAGAATACGATTATGTGATCGAAGATAGACCAGGGAAAAAGCATGCGAATGCTGATATTTTGTCAAGGGCTTATGATGATGAGGGAGAAGAACCGTTTGATGATTAATTTCCAAACGAGCATCTGATGACCATCACAAGCATCGAGGAGATACCGGACGAGTACAAGGAAATCTGGAGTTTCCTTGCAGATGGCTCTTTTCCAGAAGATATGCATACCCGAGAACGTAATGCGTTGATCAAGAGATGCAAACCTTACACCATGGTGGAGGGAATTCTATTTCATCAAGGAGCAGATGGGTTACTAAGGAGAGCAGTTGGTCAGAAGGAGGCGTTCAAGCTAATGCACGAGTTTCACGATGGCACTATTTGCGGAGATCACTTTGCTGGTAAGATAACAGCTTTCAAGATTTTGGATGCGGGTTATCACTGGAGAGGGATTTTCAAGGAGTGTTTAGATTATTGCAAAACTTGCGACGTATGTCAAGCATTTGCTCTGAAGTCTACTAGAACACCTCCGTTAAGATCAATTCCAATATTAGGACCATTTGAGAAGTGAGGTATTGACTTTGTAGGTCCTTTTAATAAGACACCTCGAGGCAACAGATACATTGTAGTCGCCACTGACTATTGTACCAAGTACCAAGTGGGTAGAGGCTAGACCTTTGAGGGAGACTAATGAAACAGAAGTCGGTAGATTCCTATGGGAGAGGATCATCACAAGATTTGGATGTCCGTTAGAGTTGGTCTCAGATAGAGGAGGAGAGTTTGTAGGGAGCATGACTACTGCTATGCTACAACACTTTTCTATCAAGCCACGAGTAACGACCTCATACAAACCAAATGCTAATGGTCTTGCGAAGAAGACCAATCTTACACTTTGTATGATGCTCGCCAAAGATGTTGGTGTTGAGACTGCGAAACATACTTGGGATAAGAGGCTACATGCCATCTTATGGGAGTACCGAACAACAACAAAGACTTCTACTGGGTACTCTCCATTTCGACTGGTTTATGGAGTGGAGTCCAAGTTGCCCATCCAATTCGAATTGGATACTTTTCAAACTATTTAACGAAAGTTTAAGAGGTCGAGAGGAGAAGACGTGGTCAGATCACGAAGGGAGCAACTCATGGAGTTGGAAGAGACTCGAGCGGTAGCAATGATCCGGATGGAACGAGCTCAAGCGTATCAAAAGAAGAGTTACGACAAAAGGTTGGGCAAGAGGGAGGTAAAACCTTTTCAAGTCGAAGATTGGGTTATGTTGTATGATGCTGTCAGATTCAAGAGGGCTAGGAAGAAGTTTCTTCCAAGATATTTTGGTCCTTTTGTTGTAGATAAGGTGTGGAGCAACTTCACATATGACCTTCAGGAGTTGGGAGCATGACAAGTTGAAGTTGTTTCATCGACGAAAGTTCTCTCTTCACTCCGAGGACGGAGCAAAAATTTAGTCCGAGGGTAAAATGTAACAACATATGTTACACATAGGAAATTTATCTATTAGTAAGGTGTTTAGTCATAACTAAGTGTTGAGAATGTTTATTTGCTGTCAAAGTACTTTAAGGAGGTATCAAGTTAGTCATGACTAGCTAAAAGTTAGTTATGGTTAAACTTAGTTGTACTTTTGGTAGAATTCAGATATTTGCTAAAGAGTGAGCACTACTATCTTGTCATCTTGTCTAAAAGGTAGAAAGGAGGTGGAAAGTATCCCTTATCTCCTTTTTGACTTGATATTAGTGGTTGGATTAAAGTTGTGGACTTTGTGGGCATTAAAAACAAGAAGAGATTCCACATGCTTCCTTTTTAGTGGGTCCTAGTGCAGAGGGGGGTGGAAATTCGAGATTCCTTGAGAATATTTCAGAATCCTTCTAGAAGTTGTTGACTTTGAAGGAATAAGCCCATGTGAAAAGGTAAGAAGCCCATGTGATTAATGCTTTTACCTTAAGTAATATCTTAGTAAAACCCGGTAAAAGTAGTTACGACTGAGTTACCGAAGGGTACCAAAGTAAAAACCTAGAATGTATAAATAGAGGAGTAGAGAAGAGCTCCTCATTCTTGTTTTCACATCGTCGTAGTCGTAATGATAAATTGAGTAATATAGAGAGTGTGGGATATTTTTAGCATGTGAGAACTTGAGAGACGTCGTTAGAATGAAAGATTTTAGTTGATGAGTTTATGGAGAATTTTAGTTGATAAGTTGGTGGGTGTATGAATGAGTGAACTTAGCATTTTTCCCTTCAAGATTCATGGTGTGCTTCCATCAAAGCCATCAGAGGTGACCTCTGAGTGAGAGACAGGTCCGACATTTGCAGATTCATCGATGACGATCGTGGAGGTTGAGAGATCGGGGGGGGGGTAGTTGATCGATAAGACCTCAGAGGGTTTACAGTCCGCGAGGTTCCAATCCCACCGGAAGAAGTCGAGACCCAACTCCTTGATGAAGAGTTTGGTCTCTGCCAACTCTGTTGCCGACAACACCAACCCTTGAGGACGCATCGACATGCTTCGAGCCTCTGTTACACTAAGTCACACGTACTTGTTGTGAGCCGAAGGGTCATTCCTTCTCAAGTCCTCACAGTCTAACTTCCACTCTCAGAAGACGAATTTAGTCTTCCAGAAGATAGCTATTCCATCTTCCAAGATTCTACCAGTGCTTCCTAAGTACCTCTCGTCTTCCGAGCTATATCTAAACAATTCTAACTAAGCAAGGCATCGCATGGATTCCCAAGAAGACAACCCATCTTGCATTTCATCCTACTTCCTAACAGAAGATACAAGATATGTGAGAAGCAGAGTGTATGAAAAGTTCAGAAGATGATCGCGGGCTCCTGCTATGACAGTGACCTCCAGGAAGACTCCTGAGACAGCTTCCGATTAACTAACGTACTCGGAAGACTTCCCGCAGGCAGGCTTCTCATCACTGATCTCACATGTCTTCGACTTCCGACACACAATCTAACCTCACAACAGACACGAAACATTCATACTCTGTTCTTCCGACTCGTTATCTCTCATACACGCTCAGAAGAAGCTTGCTGCATGATGAGAAGACATGACCCTCGATCATTCTCTCCAGATTTTGTCAGCAAGACTTCTCACAACTCTCTTCTAAGTTCAGGAAGAAGAAGGAATAGGCTGCTATGGGTCAGACAGAAGAGACCCGTAAAGGACCCGCACGTCTTCTCGTGCATTCTACCAACCTTTCCAATCTTCTAGTCTCTTTAGGAAGTTATGGATTGAGAAGCTCGGAAGATCGGGAGACACATGCCTTATTCCCAACTTCCAGCTTCTCGAAACAACAATCAACTCACCAAGTCACTCAGGATTCGTACCAAACCTCTCTCAACACAAAACCAATCCAATTCAATCTCGATACGAATTGAACACTGTCGTCTTCCGAAGACGTTCAAACATTCAGAAGCATCTTCAGAAGATGTTCAGATCTTCAGAAGCGTCTTTTGTCCATGGGTTCGGGAACAAAGGTGTGATAGGGTAGGAAAATTGATAGTCAGGTGATCGAATTTAAGAATGGGAGATGGGGAAACTCGATTCCAACTTGGGAAGAAGTGGGAAGATGGCTATCAAAAATTTAGACAGCGCTTTCGCGTCCAATTCTCGTAGAGGAAAGTTCAGGGTAGGAAATCGATTGATGGGCTTCTTGCAAACGAGCGGAGAAGCGCGGGGAATATCAAATCAGAGACGGGAAGCGATGGGAAGGAGAAAGGACACGGGAAGAACCTCAGTACAGCTTCTGGCTACTTCTTGTGCGCCTTCAATCTTTTGCGCGCTTCCGCTCGTCAATCCGAGCTCCAATGTGATCCCACGATCTTACTACTATCGTCAATCTTGAGCTGCACCCCTCAGCTGCTACAATCGATCTTGCTCCACCTTCGAACCTCTCTAATAGACCATCAATGTCTGCTTCTTGAAATCCGCAAGGATTCCTTCAGCTCGACTGTGCTTCCAGCTTAACAGAATCGATCTCGCTCCTTCTCTGGTCTCAATTTGATCTTATGTTCAAAATTTCACTCTCCTTGCTTCCACTACTCAATTTGATACCTCGATTGCAATCGATCTTCAAAGTGCGATGGGTCTTCGATGCGAGAAGCCGTCGGTTGATTTCGTGCTAATGTGCCTTCTCGCGTATCTTCCTTGCACGATTAGGAGTTCGACCTCCTTGACCTACCTACTACCATGGTGGCTACCTGGTAGGTACACCTACCCCTCGCCTAGGTGGTGCGTGGTTGGTGCTCATGCAGTCGCTGTTGCTATCTTCTGAAAGACACCCGTCTTTCTTCTTCTGGCTTCCGTCTTCCGGAAGACACAACCGAGAAGACGTCTTCTCGGAAGATGTTCATCTTCCGTCTTCCGAAGAAGTCGACTTCTCCATTCAAAGAGACCTTAAGATCATCTTTTTCTCTAAGCAAGGTATAATCTTAAGTAACAAGGTTATCTCAATTACACAAACATGTTATTAACTTCAAAAATTTCAAAAATTCGTAAATCCTGTAAATTGTGGACATCACAAAAGAGGACAGCCAGGCCAGGTGGCCAACGATGAGCGGAGGAGGGGTGTGGATGGCAAGAGGACCGAGGACGGAGGCATTATCGAGTTGCAAGGATAGCACGGAGTCCGAGGCGAACACGCTGTCCGAGAGAGAAGGCTGCAGAAGCTTACCAGAATTAAAAGTAGAACAAGAAAATAGAAGGTTGAATATTAACGAGTTGAATCTTGTTGATACTCAAGTAATTAGGTACAATACCAAGTTGAACAGAAACAAGATCATTCTCACAAGAGATCTGAAACTTTGAAAGAAGCCTTCTTTGAGTGAGACAATACAAACCACGCTGAATAAGAAGCTACAAACGATTTGTCTTCTGGTAATGAAAGAGACCATATCTGAGAAGTATATTTCATTAGATCGGAATGATACGGTTTAGCTTGACATTCTTTAGGTTGAATGACTAATGTAGTTCTCAACTTTAACCGATATAATTATCTTGTGAAGTAAATATTAGACTTTTTAGTAATGTTTTTCTGAATTGTTATCGCTTCATTAGAATTTTAAGACCCTTATTCATCATTATTCACCCTTATTATTATTTATACACTTATTATCATTGTTGATCATTTGTCTGTAAGCCAATCTTGCGCTCAAAGTTACCTTCTAATCTTTTTCGTTCTTTGACTTTACGAGATTTTCTGTATTTATTTCTAGAAAAAAGTATGTTTAATTGCTTCTGTTACGGGCGAGATAACATTTATTGAGCCTCCTGCAATTAATACTAACTGTTTGTAGTTTCTCTAAACTTATACTTGACGTCACATTGTACGTTCTCCACATAATTTTGAATCAAATCTTGCGGTTCGTCCCTTTATGTACTTAACCACCTGGGTTTAGTAATCTCCGTGGTTAGATTTTAACCTTCTCTGAATCGCGTTCCGTGTCACAAGTTACAAGTTAAATATACTTTGGTCATTAATTAACTGGGTGGGTTACTTTTGACTGTACGGCTTTTACTTGGTATGACCTTTCTCTGACATCTGTGAGAAGTTATTGAGGGATCACTTCTTTTCTCGGTTCTGTCTTTTGTATAGTATTTGTCGTTTCTATACATGTTACCACGCTCTACTTCTCAGAGAAGTGATCGAGAGATCACTTTTCTTTTAGAACTTGCTAATGTTCTCTGCTTACATACTTGTCAGTTTTGCATCAGGATTTTTGCTTCTGACGCTTCTTGGAGGAGTGATCGGTTGTCACTTCTCCGGATGTTTTTGGATTCTGAAGATGTTCGCAGATTTTGGTTGTTTATGAAATGTGTATTGTTTTAAGATTTCAATGTAATGTTGGGTACAAGCGCCGAGTGATACATGGTAGATGGGGTTTGGTACATGTTGTAAGATTTCAATGTAATGTTGGGTACAAGCGCCGAGTGATACATGGTAGACAGCTACTTGTACATGGGGTTTAATTTTATCATTATCACGTGACATGTGAGTACATTCTTTTCAAAGAAATAAATATACAAGTAGCACTTTCTGACGGTAACAGATTGACATCTGCTTAGTATGTATTTTTAAACCTTGCTACATTTTCTGCATGTAACACTTTCGGTACAAATGTTTGAGCTTTTTTGTTTCTCTGAAGTGCCATTAAGCACATTTAAAACCTGCCACTGTTCACTAGATTGTACTAATTGCTCTTCAACCTCAAACTTGTAGAACCCGTATAGAGCATACTTTAACATTTGTAATGACATGTTAGAATTTTTCTTTGAGAAATGTGCTGATATATTTCGAGTCATATCTTTGAATTTAATCTGTAAATTTTTATACATTGTATACATAAATACATTGTATTAACATAAACTCTTAACGTCACAAAAGTATAAATTAGGTTTCCATTATGTTTTTAGGACAGCATATTTCTATTGCTCTAGAGAGAGCTTTAGTTGATTCAGTCTACATGAAAATAATTACAAAAATAATATCATTTTTTATGCCAACTGTATACAATAGTGTTGATTTATTGGAATGATATTTTAAGAACTATAGCAACTTTAGAGGTGGAGATTCTCTTCCTTTTCGGGGTGTTGGTTGCTTGGCCCTCTTTCCCTTGTTCGGCTTGATGGCTCTTCCCATCCGGTTGGTACTCATTGTATTGCGTTTTTCGTGTTCTTTCTAACATATTGTGTGTCATTATAACGGGAGTAGGACTGTATAATTAGAAGAGTACGGCTACCTTAGAACGTTAGGAATATTATCGAACGCGCCCGAAAAGTGACAGCTTACAAGCGCTGGGCCGGTCAGTAAACTAGTACTCGTGGGATAATAACGTTTCACGGTCCAGTGATACTACTGGAAGTGGAGTAGGGTCATGACTGCAAGCATCGCTTGACCACTGGTTTTTGATATAATACTAAAGGTTATATCTTTAGTTGACGTCACGTCCTTCAACCATCAAAAGGGAAAGGAGTCCGTGTAAGAATATGCTCCCTGGATATTGGACTCGCCGTATATAAACACTACAGTAGCTACTGTAACGTATCACATATATTGTGGTGTTTATGAGCGTACGATCGTAGAAAATGCAAGTATGTTGTGTTCGATCGAGGTGACAGTTGCCAGAGGAACGATGTTAGATCTAGAGGTATGGCAACTTGGAGACTGGATCATGTTTGCAGTTTCTGCACTACTTGTGATTTACCTAGTGTCACGGAAGCTCGTGTTCAGGGGATCGTCCAGGTTGCCTCCGGGAACATTAGCCTGGCCCTTATGGGACGACACGATTGAGTATGTAAAGTCCTGTGAGAATTTTCAGAATCCAGATAAATGGATCGACGAGAGACGAGCCAAGTACGGCAACGTCTTCAAAGCTCGTGTGTTTAATAGCCCCACGGTGTTCCTGTTGGGCTCCAAAGCCAATCGCTGGTTGTTTCAGAACGAGCATCAGTTCTTCAAGCAGACATGGCCAAAATCCATGAGGGACATTCTCGGTAGCAGCTCGCTGTCTATTGTCCACGGAGAGCCTCATAGACAGATAAGACTGTTTTTCGACCAGATTCTGGGGACAGAATACGTCAAACGTTATATGGGCGCTATGGAAGAGTCCACTTTGCATTCCATGGAGCGCTGGAAAGGCAAGGACGTCATATCATTCCACGAGGAACATCTCGAACTGGAGCTCTTCACTTCGATTAAGCTGTGTATGGGTGCGGCGGAGGGCCTGGATCTGAAGCACCTGTATGGCTTGTTCGCGGCGGTGAGTGCTAATCTTGTTTGCCTGCCCGTCTACCTGCCAGGTACGAAGTATTGGAATGGCTGCAAAGCTCGAGATGGCATTGACAAGATGATATACCCAGAAATTCACAGGCGAAGGGCGGAGTATGAAGCTGGCCTTTCCCCACTAGGGAGCGGCGGTCGTTTGTCCTCTGAGAATCTGGAGCTCGCTAGGGATCTGCTTGACCTCTTCATGTTCTGGGAAGCGGACAAGGAAAAGGAGAAGTCGAACCCGGAACGATCAATGAAATTCAGCGACAAAGAAATCGTAGAAAACATAATTACTCTCATTACCGGAGCTCATGGTACCACCGTTTCGACTGTGACCAGTACAATCCAGATTTTGTCGTCTCGTCCTGACATCATCGACGAGCTCCGCAAAGGTAAGCATGTGTTTAATTTGGTTACCCCCTGTATATATGGGGACCTCAAAGGAGAAGCGAACAGTGTTACACTAGCTACTGTACGGTTGCGAGGGAGTTCGAGTCACTTCAAGATCTCAACTCTAGAACTGATCCTGGTAGTTTGGAGCCTTCGAAGATGGTGAGGAAACGCTTTCTACCGTAAAGTTCTGACCGAGTTTCCGAGTTACTTTCGTGCAGAGATTCGGTCGGTAGCAGAAATGAAGGCACCGAAAGAACTTCTCACCTGGAGTGACACGAGGAAGCTGAGATACATGCGGAATGTCTTATATGAAACTATGCGTTATCGCTCAACCGTATACTTCATATCTAAGACTGCCTTATGTGATGTCGAGTTCGACGGATACAAAATCCCCAAAGGCTGGGTGGTAAGTTACTGAACCGTTCATAATAATTTCTTCACTTTCATGAGGTCATGAAGCTAACTTGTACTAGTTCTTCCAACTTCTAGCTATAGAAAGGTCTGTGATAACATGCTGCAAACGTTATCTGTACATGTCTGAGTCAAACCCATGATTCTGCTCGTCTGACTGAAAGCGATTGTGATTCGAATCCTGAAGGTGAACACTATCATGAGGCAGACCCACAACAAAGAAGAGTGCTTTACGTCAGCAAAAGTGTTCGACCCGAAGCGATTCGAACAGAGCGTTGATATATACTCCTACTTGCCCTTCGGCAGAGGGCCTAGAATTTGTCCGGGAGAAAAGTATGCAATGGTTGAGATGCAAATCTTTCTATATCATTTCTTGCAACGGTATGATTACGAGCTGATCCATCCAAGTGAGGAGTTCACTATGTTCTTTGCACCAACCCCCAATCAGGGATTACAGATCAAGCTCAAACCATTACTGTAATTAACACTGTCGTGAACCACTACGGAACTCATGGAATTTCAGAAGCATCATATAATAACTACAGGAACATTAATAATCTTTGTAGCAAGTAGTTGTATAAGTGCATGCTATATATATTAGTCTGTATTATCTGTCAGTTATAGTTCATATTAATCGTTGTAACAAGCTAAGTAGATGCATGGTATTAGTCTCCTTACAAGATGAGCTTATACAGTTAACTAGTACTTAATAGAGCTACTCTGATAGCCCTGGAGATAGAAGTCCAAATATGCATCATGATCAGTATGGTGGGAACTCTGCACCTCTTGCCAGTCTTGACGAGTGTGACCTCGAGCTCCCAAATGTACAACGAAGGATATATTCTTATGTCGATCAATCTAAAATATATGTATATATGTTCGCTATTGATTTGTACATGTCAGTTAGTTACGTGACGGTAGTGAATTGGCACAGAAGGAGGTCGAGGTCGAGGATTAAGAACACATAATGAATTCCTAATCCTCAATTTAGGTTATCCGGCTGGTGTGAAAAATGGTAACTAATTATCACACGTCCTCGAGCTCGGGCCTCTTTCTGTGCCAAGCTTACAACTACTACTAGCGCTTTTCTTGTGGTGGGAAAGTACTTGGCGATATTCGTACACATTGCATGCACGCAGCAGGGAAACGTGTTGACGCGGCAGGGAAACGTGTATATTCTTCGATAATGAACTATACACACGGTAGCAGTGGTTGTCAGCTTGGTGCATGTAGATTCGTCTTATCGCTTTGAACCATATAATATCACTGCTTCTGGAAAGTCATGTTCTATGTGTGGCTACAAGGATCACCCTATCCCACTTTCTACATTCCACAGCTTCTGAAAATCTTTACCTTTCTTTTACCTGAATCCGAAGTCATTATCTAAGTTTGGCTCATGAGCACCCGACACTACGTGAGATTGTTCACACAATAAATAAATAAATAAATTATAAATAAAAGAAATAGAGGGATTCTACTTTAAATTTAACTTGCGACCCTTCAGGACATACCGTCGAGACCTACTATGTTAGGGCCATTGTATTGCTTATCGACTCGAACCTGAGAGATCTATCCACGGAACTAAGTGGGTTTTCGAACCGATGATGTTTCAAAACACCAAGGTTGTGATTAAACGCTGGTTCCAGTCTAAGGGTTCCGGGCCACCCAGAATCTGCCGTTATGCAAATTAAATTCTTAAAGAAAATGAAAGTATTTTTCGTTACGTGTGATACGTATACCTAAAGTTCAAAGGGGAAAAAATATATTCATTTTTCGCGTTTTAGACTGGAACTGGCTGTTTAAGGGTGGAATGCCACCTGGCAATATCATTGATCACCGCTGTAGAACTTTGAAATTTGAATATCATTGAATAGAATTTTAAATTTCAGGTTAACTTTTCTTTGGATGGTTGATCGTTATTCTTTTGGGCATGACACTCTGGTACAGTTTGAACCTACTTTATTCGGTGATAGAGTGGAGACCGGTCATTCATTATCACCAGTTGTCAGCACTTGATAAAGGTTATCAATAAAAGAAGAGTTTTCTTACATAAAGAAATTATGTTTTGAAAGTTTTGACTCAGAGATGAAAAAAGGATGAAATATTGTAATGAACGTTAGGAAATCAGAAAATTATTTCAATCTTGTTTGTGAATAAGGTTTTGATGGTGAAATACCAATATATTACACTTGTGACGAGAAGCAAAGAAACTTAAAGAGCTCAAACATATACTATACGGTATATGTAGTAGTAGAGGTATTAACTATATATAGTAGAGAGGTTATCAAGTGCTATATTACATTGCTTATAATTAAGTATGACAAATTTTATCACTATGAACAGGTAACATTATATATAGGATCACTTTACGGATGTTCTACTATACGATAATAAACTTGGAGCATATTCTGCTAACAATTGATCATTCCTGTTCAGTATCTTCACCCAAAACTCAAACTTTGACGTCCTTGGAAAAACCATCAGAAGCATACATCGATAGAGTTTACATTCTGTCTCTACCTGTCAGAGGTCTTCCATCTATTATCTCGGTGCAGAGGTAAGGTGCTCTCCTCGGTGTACAAGTGAGTGAAGGAAGGCTTTGGTTTGATAAAGCGCAACCTCCGAAGTAAGTTAGAATATGATACACCTTTCCTACAAAGCTCTGAGTAGCTTCGTGTATTATTGCGTGTCAAAGTTAGAATCTTTGCTAAATATTTTTGGACTGCTAGGGGAGAGTTACTACTTCATCCAAGAGAAAGTGGATGTTTTTAGCAGGCAGCTCTGGGTAGAAAAACGCAGCAGGAGTTTCTTGTTCATTTTGGCCCTGAATATCGACTCTAAGGAGATTTAAATTCAAAGAAATGAGTTAGGATTTTGTTAAAAAGTAAAGTTAATTATAAATAATATTATTAATTCATAAATGCTTCCATATTCCAATTCAAAAATTCTTCTTTCTACAGGAAGATATCCTTTGATAAACTAGGGTTTTTGGTCCTTCTTTTTGATACAGAATACTCTCTTAACTTTGACACGCTGTATTACATAATTAACAGATTAATCCTCAGCACCCTTAATCTCGTTTGTGATCTTTGTGATTTATCATGTGGTCCAGAATATTAATTATGATCCACGACAAACATTATGCCAGTAGTATAGGTAACGTACAACAGCAGCCGAATGTGTTGGCTGCAGCATCATGAGCCTTGACTCTGCATCATGCCAGAGCCTGTTGACGTCAATACAGAAGGACCGGCTCCGTCGTTGCCTATCTTCATCTATACGTGTCTTTCGATCGAGGACTTCAGTTGTCACTCCACCACTGAAGTTCACTGCTTATGGCAAGACTGCATAGATCATGAATGCACTAGATAGATATTGAAACTAAAGATCACTAGCCGATCGACAACCGATAGGTAAGGTGACTTGACGAATGTAGGTACTGCGGCTAGCGACAACAACAGATAGGTAAGGTGACTTGACCAATGTACGTACTGACACAACTCCTGCATAACTCGCCCCTCACAACGTACAGCAAGCAGGTCCGTCCCAAGCAGGTGGTGGTGGCCCGTGGGGGCAGCAATCGAGCCTACCTGCCGGCAGAGCAGGATCAGTACTAGTGCAAGAATCACGGCGAGCCCCGTCACGAAAAATTTCCCACTGCGAGCTTAGCCTAAAATCAAACGAAGAAAACGCAAAACTCGGACAGCAATATCTCGAGCAAATATGATCGACTTCCTTGGACTGCAATGGAATGAATGATCATGACTATTCCAAGCTACTGGGTGCCGTATGTTTTCTTTGATGACTGAGAACAGAGTGGTTTTATCTCCCTTGTTCTCTAGACATATATATACTGCATGCTAGCTAGTCGAACGACAGTCGGTAATTTACTCTCGTTCTAATTAACTGGTTGTTCAACTAATCCGTTTACTAACGAGATTCCTCTTCCGACTCATGATCATGATTCTGAGTAGAAATTAAAGTAAACTCAAGTAATCAAATCTTTGATACTGAAACAGTTTTTGTAACCTCTCAAGCACCCATGTACCCTTCTTGTCTTTCCTCTCTCTCCTCCTGGAAGCTAAATCCCAATCTCAAGCTCTCAAGTATTCTCTTTCATCACACTAGAGATCGAAGAGAAAATCTCTGATTGCTATCTATCAACCTCAAGAGCAGTGCTCTGTTGCTCATCACTAACGGATTCAACCACATCCTCTTGAACAACCCTTGCAATCTTGACTGCAAGCTCCAAATGCACCTTAGTCACATCCCAAGACGTCCATGGATGACGATCGCATATCTCACTCTCATTCTTTGTCTCTATCGTCTCGGAAGACAAAGAGCCCATGAGTGCTCTAGCAGTCATACTTGTCGATCGCATCCAATGCCGATCAACCAATCTAAGACTAACAATCTAAGTCAGACAGTTCAGATCCATTGCTTGACCTAACATTTGAAGACATGAAGCTTTGGACATTGAAGATGCCGTCATAGTATGAATAAAAAATCTCATCGCTTGCTCTATCTCGTCGGTGTTGAGTTCCACCAACTACTGGAATTGGACATCCTATACAAATCCAAGACCCCCCTCCCTATAAGCATGGGAATCCAAAAAACTCAACAATGTAGACAATGTTGCTTTAGGTTGTCTAAGTTCACTACTGCCATGGTGATCTATCTGCGGTTCTACTACTTGAGACCGTTGTCTAACAAGATGCTATCCACAATAAGTTGTGTTGGTTGCTGAACTCCATCATATGCGTGACACCTCCGTCAATATCAAATTCATCCACCACAGACGTGAACGATGTGCACAAAATTCTACTCGTGCTACATCCAATAAAACTGCAAGTTCAATCCATGATCGCACATGATGTACTCTCGTCATTACTCGTGCACGAGAGTCACTTAACAAAAGAATATTCTCCAATATATATGCTGGAGGACATTCTTGATGTACTTGTCGATGTCGCAATATCCTCAACATCTCCTAGACCATGGTCGTGCATTTTGCCTTGTCTTGCACGTGTGTGGTCTTGATACGACCAACTTGCAATCATCAAATAAATAGCATCAACTCGCTCAAGGTATGATGTTACCAACAGCAAAATATCTCCGTAATGCCTATTGGTATGCTCTAACTGCTGATATTGATAGTAGATCCAGGATTTGTGTACTAATTGTGTCACATGAGGCAATGAGACTCATCTTGCTATCTCATTTTTCTCTCCATATACAAGTATCAGCCAACAAGAGAGAGATCCATTGGTATGTAATCTCTCATTTCGCAATGACCTTTGGTTTTATAAGCAAACCAAGGTCTATGTTCCAGCTGGATCTCTAAGTACACTAGTCATGCAAGAATGTCATGATTGTGAACTGGCTAGACATGGAGGACAGAATAGAACGTTGCAACGAGTAAAAGAGCAGTTCTATTGGCCGTCCATGTCGGAGGATGTAATCAAGTACGTGCAGACTTGCTTGACATGTCAGCAACAACGAACTGAGCGGAGGAGACCTGCAGGATTGCTGAGACCTTTGCCAATATCTGATGGGCCTTGGGAGAGCATAAGTATGGACTTATGCACCGGTTTACCTGAGTCAAGAGGTTTTGACACTTTGCTAGTTGTCATCGATCGTTTCAGCAAACAAGCTCACCTCATCTCTTGTAGAGAAGCAGTGACGTCAAAAGATGCCGCTGAGCTGTTCATACGATATGTTTTTAAGTATCATGAGATGCCTAAAGACATCGTTTCAGACTTGGACAGGAGGTTTGTAGCTGAGTTTTGGAAGGGTTTGTTTCGAAGACTCGGAACTACCCTCAAGTTCAGTTCCTCTTATCATCCTGAAACTGATGGTCAGACAAAGAGGACTATACAGATAGTGGAGCAAGGGTTGAGAAACTATATCATGCGAGATCAGAGTGATTGGAGAGAGCACTTGGACTTGGTGGAGTTTACATATAACAACACTAAGCATTGGAGTACAAGATTTAAACTATTTGAAGTGGTTTATCGGGGCTCTCATGCACCTTGGACTCCTATAGCTCTGGCTACCAAGGGGCATGAAAATGCAGGAAGGTCAAATCAAGATCCTCCAGATCTAGAGACTTTCATACGTGTTCAGGGTGCTGTGTTTCAAGAAGCCAAGAAACACATGGAGAAGGCACAACAACGGTATGCCAAGTATGCAAACCGTGGTAGGCAAGACGTACAGTTTGAAGAAGGACAAAGAGTCTAGTTGAGAACCAAGAACTTCAGAATCCCAGCAGGGGTGGATTTAGCCAAGAAGCTTCTTCCAAAGTGGGCAGGACCGTTCCTGATCGAGAAGAAGTTAGGTCCTGTGACCTATAAGTTACGTTTTCCAGCTAGTATGAAGCATTATCATCCCATCATTCATGTTTCTAACTTGAAAATGTTTCGTGAAGAACTAGAGTCATTGCCAAGAAGATATCAGAAATGGCATCTAGTGTTAGAAGCATTACCAAGAGCTGATGATCTTGAGTTGATTGAGATAGTAGATCATTGAACATCACCGAATCCAGATGGAGCTGGAGAACCCGTTACTCAATACCTATGTCGTTGGACAAGTAGAGTTCCGGGATTGGTAAGTGAAGCTTGGGAGTACCTAGATGATCTAGCATTGTACAAGTTTCAAAAACCACTACGTAGATATTTTGTGAGACGACAGTCCATAGTGGTCTCTTCTAGCTAAGCGATGGATTGAAGTGAGTCAGAAGAGTCATGCAAAGGGCCCTTCAAGGACACTAGAACCGAGTAGATATGACCAATCTGCTCGTCTACAGGTGGAGTTGTGGTCTATTGACTTCTTATGACTGTCGGATGTCAATCAGGTTTAGGCTGACGCTACTATGTGTATATCATAGTAAAGAGGTGGATAAAAAGAAACTGACGAGTTCACCACCTGGAAGCTAGGGTTCAGTCTCACCCGAAAGCTTCAACGAATGCTTGGTAATGGAGCATAGTTCTGAGAAAGAGCTTAACCTTATCCTGGATGGGGTAGTGTTTCTCTGAATTTGAGAAAGTGTTATTCCTAATGTGGTATTGCAGATACCGCAGTTCAGTGGAAGAACTGCATTTTGTTAGTTGGGGCGATTGTAACACCTTTTGCTTTCCAACCAGATGTCATTCGGGCAGTGATTACCAAAAAGGTGGCAACTACAAGGTCACAAGGCAGACTCAAGGAGACCAGATAAAGAGGGTCGCGAACCCTAAATGAGCCATTATCTGCTTTCAGTTTTTGGAGAAGAGCACTCTTGGTGGTGAGGAGAGGAGACTGTATTTTCAGGATAGAGAGACTGTATCCTGGAGTTCAGAAATCAGAGAGCTAGAACTGAATGCAAATCAGATTTCTTGGAGAGTAGACTTGGAGAGCATACTTGGAGAGCAGACTTATGATCAACAAGAATGATAGGGTGTTGATTAGATTGCTGACTTGGGGTCTGATCTGTTGAGTAACAGAAATCAGAGCGTTCAGAGTGAAAGTAGGTTCTCTGGTGAAGTCTTAGTTCTGGAGTTAATTTCTCACAGCAGAGTTGCTGAGTAGTGAAGAATTGCCGGTCCAAGAGCGCTGCGCGACCTTGTCAGCAAGTAAACGCCATGTAATGTATATGAGTCCGTGATTTTCTCCATTCTGATAAGTAGGCTTGGGTTGTGTGCCAAAACTGAGTTGGGCGCATCTGGTGTTGTGTTGACTTTATTTCGGTGTAATTACTTTGCCTTCCTACTTCCTAGCATCTACTAGGTCTCCTAGTCTTGGCGGTTGCTCCTTGTGGGTCCTGGCGTTCCGACTTGATCACCAATAGCGGAAGCGCTGTCCAAATTTTATGCAACCCAGGTCTAGAATAGTTCCAACTGTGTTTAGTACCCTAAGATTGACCAGAGACTTACAAAAGACTAGTTGGTTATTCGAAACCCGTTCAACAGATATTAAATCCTCTGTGCTCATTAGCTGATAGTTTAACGAATTGGATCTGGAGACACAAATAAAGTATACAGGTCTCCAAGGAGGTTCACGTTCGGCAGTTCATTGGTTAGAGATTAAAAAATCTGTTTTGAGTTCTGCGGTCGAACGTTACAGTTGGTATCAGAGCAGGCTCAAGTTGAGTCTTTGCAGAACATCATCGACAATGGAGGCTGTGTCGACAGAGTTGGACGAGATGAAAGCATTGTTGAGAAAGTTGGAAGGCCGACTTGAGCAAGAGGAAGCTGAGAACAAGGTGCTTAAGGCGGATTTAACTCAAGCAAAAGTGACACAAGAGAAGGAAGCGGAGCTCCCTGTATTGCAAATGGAGCAAGTCAAAGATTTAGCACTACCAGGTGAAGGAGCACTTGATATTGCTCAAGCAGATAAGAATGAAGATGGGTCACAGAAGGTGCAAGAGAATGTTGCGGAAGGCAGCTCAGCCAAAGAAGGGCACAAGCGGAAAGTGAAGTGGGCTGAACCAGCGACACCATCAGCCTTCAACGGTGAGAAAAGCTTTTCCAGGTTTGAGTTATGGATTACTGAAATGAAGAATTACCTGGAGAATTTCGATGAGCGCAGTTGGTTCACCTATGCTGTTAGTAGACTAGAAGGAGAGGCTAAGGAATTGTATGGAGGTCAACAGCGGATGAGGAGTTTGAACGATACAACTCCTATGTCCACTTGGCTGGAGTTGAAAGATGAACTCCGACGACATTTGGTACCAGTGGATGAAGCTACACAGTTTCGACTAGAGCTCATTCATCTGAGACATACAGGGAGTATCAGACAGTATCTCCAGCGATTTTCTGAGTTGGTTACTCGTTTGCACATGGTGGATCGCACCGACTTGCTGTTTCACTTGAAGAAAGGTCTGCAAGGTTTCTATGCTAGTGTGTTTGATAGCTGGGTTATGTTTCATAAGTCCGAGGACATGCAAGACTTGTTTGCATTTCTGGAAGCAGCAGAGAACACTAGGGAACGTAACTACAGTGCAGCCCTCCAAGTTTCAGGGTGGAACAAGTGGTGGCGAGCCTAGTAGAGGATTTTGGCGCAATCCTCAAGGACAGATAGCGTCCTCTCAGAGTAGAGGTGGTAGAGGACATGGTGGTGGAAGATTTGGTGCAGCGGGAAGGAGGTTTCCTCGTGGATCTCAACAGCAAGGAGTTACTCGTGGTCCTACTCAGACCCGACCTACTGGATCTTATGCATCCAATGCAGGATCCAATCAAGCTTCGACTTCAGGTGCTAGGAGCAGTGGAGCTAGCAGTGCTACACCTTCAAGGACGATCATCTGTTTTCGATGCGGACGAGACGGTCACATTGCTCGTGAGTGTCCTCAACGTTCAACAGCGAGCAACGTTCGTGGGTTGACAGCTGAAGAGACAACCAGTGTTGAAGAACCAGTTGAGACGACTACTGGAGCAGAGGTATGTGCTGCTGAGCATTTGGTAGAACATGGGGATTTTCTGCCATGGATTGAAGTGAAAGTAGGAAACCAACGATGTTGTTTTCTTATTGATACTGGAGCAGATGTGAATGTCTTGGATGAAAAATTAGTCAGGACCTTAGGGGTGACTAGAACCAAGATCATGAGCCTGTTGTTGGTAAGGTTTGTGCAAGGCAGCACAACCGTTACGGAAAAACTCATGAGTGTTCCTATTACTGTTGGAGGGGTAGCTAGGGAGCATGAGTTTTTAGTTATGAGCTTAGGTGACACGATGGAGGATATCTTGTCATGGTCTTGGTTACAAGAGACCAAGACCAAGCTAGATGTTCAAGAAGGAAATGTCATAGTCATGGATCAATGGGGCTTGGGTCAACCCCATCCATTGATCATCAAAGAGAGACCCAGGGAGCCAAATCATGCTGTCCTTAGGTTCCAACGAGCCAAGGTGGCATTTCAAATCTGCACAGCTAGGCAGTTTGGAAAGCAGATCAAGTCGGTAGACGAAGCTTGGATTGCAGTGATGTCTAAACCCAAGGTGGAGACGGATGAGGAGGAACGTGTTGCTGCTCTTCCCATACACCATGATATGCAAGTACTGATTGAGAGGTATTCTCATATAATGTCTGATCAGTTATCAACAGGACTTCCTCCGAGGAGAGCCTTGGATCATGCCATTGATCTGGTTCCTGGGGCTACACCTATTGCAGTGCCATCAAGACGCATGTCGTTTGATGAACTAACAGAGCTGAAGACTCAATTGAAAGAGTTGGTAGCTCAGGGTATCTTACGACCCAGCATATCACCTTATGCTGCACCGGTCTTGTTCGTGGTCAAGAAAGATGGTGGTATCCGCATGTGTGCAGACTACCGTGCACTTAATAAGGTTACTGTCAAGAACAAGTACCCATTTCCTCTCATGGATGAAACCACAGATCGGTTGGTCACAGGGAAGTACTCCACCAAGTTGGATCTTCGTTCTGGATATCATCAAATCCGGATCAAAGAAGGAGATGAAGAAAAGACGGCTATAAGGACGAGGTATGGCTTGTTTGAGTATACAGTGTTGCCGTTTGGATTGTCCAGTGCACATGGTACTTTTTGCAGGCTGATGAACGAGATCTTCAGAGATCTTTTGGATGAGAGTGTTATCGTGTACTTGGACGATATCATCATCTTCTCATCCACTTGAGATCAGCATCTAGCAGATGTTGAATCAATTTTTAAGCGCCTGGAAGAACATCAACTCTACCTCAAGAAGAGAAAGTGTTCTTTTGGACAAGAGAGTGTTCTTATAATAATGATCGATTGTCTCTTCCGTGGGTCCTTTGGTTTGCAAGTTCAACCTAATCATAAGATCTAGAGAAACAAAGAGACTATGACTGGTCCGCAATTCTAGCATCCCTATCGACAGCATACTAGAGTGAAATCACTCCGGAATATCAACCCAAATAAAAGTGGTGTAGAAATAAAAAGTAAAACATAGAAGGAGTCCAATCATAAGAAGTTCAAACGAGAACCCCCCACACAAAACATACACGAAAAGAGAAAATCAACTCTCACCGAACTGACTCTCTACCTCCATTCGGTATCCATATGTGTAATATGTGACAATCGACTATTGGACAATGTATAGAGTCACTAACTAGGTGTCATATTAGCTAATAGCCTCCACCAACAATCTACATCTAGTACTCACACTACCAAACATCTCCTCACATGTACTACCATCCATCTAACGTGCAGAATATGCTACCACAATGCTACCTCTCCCTACTAGAATAAGGATCATCACACCACTACTCTTCAAATGTCCAACATGTGTTGCTGTGTAAATACCTACACGCTTCTATGTAACACCAAGAGCAAGTGGTTTAGAGATAGATGAACTATAAAGCAACTTCACTAGGTATAGTGACGAGATGGGTGATTTGATTTTGAGACTTGCACACAACTAGAAAATTGTCTCTATCGCCGCTTCACAAACTACAAACAAAAAACGTGCAATCAGTCTTCAAAGTCTCTCTAGCCCACAGTCCACTATGCCTCGGCAAACGCTTCGTTCCACACTACGACACCTCTGCACACACTCCACCATGATTCGCTATGCTATGCTGAAAAGTACCATGTCAAAAACTTGCACGTGTTGTCGAGACGAGAGTTTCTTGAGAAGGACGGAACCTTCTAGCTGTGATACGATCATGGAACAGAGGACAAAAATCACACGGAAACATGGACCGCAAAGGAATCTCTACCACGTTCTTGATCCGAACAAAAAACACTATATGCATGTAAGTCTTCAGCTCCAAATTGTTCAATCTGCAAGCATTCAACTCCAGCCAGACTAGAAATCTCAAGTTCAAGAACTCGGAACTTCAGAAAATTGCTCAGCGTTCATCTAAAAGCTTCTCGTTTTATTTAAAAGGATATGCATACAAGTTGCAGGTCTCCTCTCTTCTCATTTCTGTCCTCTAATCTCAATTCTCTCTCCTCTTCCATAACTCTACTCGATGATCTCTACTCGACAATCTCTGCAAAAAATCTCACTTCAGCTCTTTGAAAACTCTACCCGATAATCTCTACAAAAATATCTCAATTCTACTCCTCGATAATTGTACTCGATGATGATTCTCTAGAAAATAAATCTCTCTTCCACTCCTGGATAACTCTACTTGATGATGATTCTCTAGAAAAATATCTCTTTCTCATTGTTGTACACTCTCTGGGGTTTTCCTCCTCCCCACGTGACCTCCACCGTCACCTAACAGGTTTAAAGTGATGCTTTAGACAAGTGACAACATGAAAATAAATCTTTGATAGACACGTAGTATCTTCTTATGTGTCAAAAAACTTAATTAAACATATCTTCATAGATTCATATGTACAGACGGCTACCAAGGTCGTACAGTTAGCTTTTGACACCTCCAGCCGAAATAACTCCACAACAGCTATCTTTGACCAGCAGAATTATCTCGTTCTAACATCCAAAGCTGGAGTTATTGTCGTTGTGATTGTCCAACCCTCTTTAACTTTGAAATATCGTAAGTGTCTCTCAAGTATTAGTTCTACTTGATTTTTTGGCAGAAGTATATCACATGATGAAATGTATAATTTTTTACAAAAGAATTTGTATCGACTTGGAGTACCTTTGATGCCATCTCGCTACCCCAAGACTTAGAGAGCCGCACACGGAATTCATACTAATTACCTCGACACTCCGAAGAGGAATTAGTTCTCTAACATAAAGTTCATTCTAAAATCCGGCGGTAATCTCTCTTTAGTATCCACATCAAGTGACTACACTAGTGCAAGGATAGATGCAGACGTCTCGCATTGACGATACATTTAAAAAACATCTAGTGTTCCACCTCGAGACAACTTGGTGCCTCACATATTCTCTTGAAAGGGTCAGCCTACTCCAAGCTAGTTGTGAGTTTAAGAGGATTTGATTTTGAGATCTATTCTCTATAAGTTTACTCAGTTACCCAAGGAAGCAAATCTCACAATTGGTTCTAGAGACGAGTTAGTAAACCGTGTTATTTCATCTTCCTTTCACTAACTTGAACCATCATAACTATCTCTAGACGTGATCTCTTCTACATGACGAAAATTAAAAACATAAATTTAGAACTCACTCCAATTTATAGTAGATTTCTTGGTTTCAAAAATCTCCTAAAAAAAATCCAAACAACTGTTGCTTGCAACTCCATTTGTAACTTTTAACATATCGTAGTGATCAGCGTGATAAGACCTGCTCCATGGTGTTTTTAGATTTTAAAATGCTCATTTTTTGCAAAATTGACTTTTCTAAAGTCTTAACTTCACTAAGAGAGTCTAACTTTTAACCAAAAAATGACATTGTTAATGTGAAATCATTCACATCAAGACAGAGTGCAAGAAACAGCACTAGTGGAATTTCTATGATATAAAAATACATGTTGCAAACTCAAATCTCAACCAAACAGTCTGATAAAAGAGCAAAACTCTGAAATTGAACTTCACGCAAACGCACACTCACAAATCAAAGATATCATCGATCTACACACTCCAAAGATACCACCGACAAAACTTCATGATGTGAAATCACTCAAACTGAATCTCACGACTCACTTCTTTCGAGTAATCTTCAATCGTCTATTTTGAAATATCAAACAACAATACAAAGATCACTCTAGTCAACCAAATCTACTTCAAGTACCATAGAATCAAGGTTACAAAATGGGCATGTTTTAAAGAAAGGCAAAAAAGTATGCACATGAAACATCCACTCGTTCCAAGAAAAAGAGAACTCTAATTGTTACTCATCAATATTTACCAATCATTATCACATTAGTGACTTCCAATCTCCGTTGATTATATAGTGAGTCAAGAGAGAAAAGCTATGGGATCACGAGTTGAACATTCTTCGCCTGAGCATGGTAAGAGCAAAAGGTTTTACACATGGAATCTTGACAGTGGTCAAAGGTGAAGATGATAGCATAAGGAAAGCACTTAGGGACGCAACGGAAACAAGCACTAACAAATAAAAGGATGAAGACTGTCTTAGTAAAGGATATGAAATCATTACCATTTCAGCATCATGACTTTCCTTCTCCACTGCAGCATTTGAAAGGTACGTTGCATTCGAAACTCAATCTTTCTTCGGTGCCACCCTCTTGATAGAGAGTTCGACCTGCCTCTTGATAGAGACTTACATCCGAAACTCGATAGATCTTTCCTCGGTGCCACCCTCTTGACAGAGAGTTTGACCTGCCTCTGGATAGAGACTTACATCCGAAACTCGATAGATCTTTCCTCGGTGCCACCCTCTTGACAGAGAGTTCGACCTGCCTCTTGATAGAGACTTACATCCGAAACTCGATAGATCTTTCCTCGGTGCCACCCTCTTGACAGAGAGTTCGACCTGCCTCTGGATAGAGACTTACATCCGAAACTAGATAGATCTTTCCTCGGTGCCACCCTCTTGACAGAGAGTTCGACCTGCCTCTTGATAAAGACTTACATCCGCAACTCGATAGATCTTTCCTCGGTGCCACCCTCTTGACAGAGAACTCTACCTGCCTCTTGATAGAGACTTGCAATTGTACTTCTCTTAGTGCTACCCTCGTGTGATAGCCAGCTAAGATATGTCCACATGCTTGAAAGTTGTACTTTTCTACGCGGTACCTGTTGATAGAGACCTAAAGCAGCGATTGAACGTAATATCTGGGCTTCTTAAAATCTAGTGACAGTAAGTTGGAAATCAGTTTGGCCTGCTGGCACCACGAACTCCTATGGGAAATTCAAATTTTATGAAGATCTTTTGAATCAGGGGACAAGATATCATGTACTTCTAGATCATTTGTACTAACGAGCAACTCTAGAAACATAAACACATGTATCTAAATCAGCATGCATGATTGTAGGAGATATAGAATCTACCAAGGAATTCGGAATACAGATGCATTGCTAAGCATCATCTTGATAATGAAAATTTGAGAATCTATGTAGTGGAAAACCGAAAACTAATCAATCAGGAGCAAAATTTCCCATTACAGTGAATTCCGAAGTTCATGCACGCCACATTAACATTCGTATCCATGAGTATGATACATATATAGTTCAACTTGGATTGTGTGCGCGAATTCCTTATATATGGATTCATTTCATGCCTTCAAGGGGAAGCGGTCGTTTAGAAGAAACTGTCACTAACTTTGCAACAGTCATGTATGTACTTGGCCGGGCTAATTGCCTGTTACCTCTATACTAGAGGGTGGTCCTTGAGAACATCTGCCATTCTCGACGTATGACTATAACTTTGCAACGGTCATGTAAAGCTAAGAACAGAAGATTATGAGTTTTCCACTGCGTGTGTCTGGTTTTGACTAGGTCGTAACTCCCTCAACCACTTGCACTGTATCCATCATATGTAGATGCAGATCCTCATTCTGAATTCGAAGCTGATTTCAAATTGTCCATCATTCTTGAAAGGTCTAAAAATCACGGCAGGTTCGTAAAGAGCTCGTTCGACCAATTCCATCATCTTTTCATGTCTACTCCGAAATATGAGATACTAGTATTGCTAACATGAAACTAAACACACCAGTCATTCCCATAATGAAATCGAAGAGACAACCGTAGGTAGTCTAAGAGCAAGAGTGAATAGGAATTCAAATCTCCATGCAGTAATATATGTCTATGATCATGATCACCTCTGAAAGTTCTGATTGGCGACCGCGATCAAAGGATGAACAAAAAAAACAGATTATAAGACTGTTAGTGCAATATTTGCGTGTGTGAAGTTATAACCTACCATACTCCTCCACAAACTTCTACCAAATCACACTGTGGATTATAATTAATCATGTCGAATCGTAGTGATCGATATTGTATTACTGTCCGCAACTAATATATGTTACTGACATATCGATATCGAGAACATATGAAGAGAAGGAGAAGAGATCGAGATTTTGTTTCCTTGTAGGAGACAGCCTTCATTGATATCCTAACGCTGTTCCCTTCCGTCCATCACGTGCCTGTTATTTGAGTGCTTCACATGAACTTTTATTCGTAGAGCGTAATAAACCAACTGACAAAATAGTCGAATCAACCACTGATCCAGGGCTAAAACGTCTATGTCTGATGGTAAAAGAAGTAAAGAGAATTATTCCATGTACGTACGTATAATGCTCCTGTCAGTGATGCGAATCAAAACGAGTTCGGGGATCTGAAAATTGGTCGTTCGGAAAGTGTGAATTTTCAGAACACTACAACTCTCTGTCGACGAGCATCTTTATAGTTACCTGGTCCATTGTTTGCACCTCACTGATTTCTCTCCGTCAGTAATATAAATAGCATCTACTTGGACCTGCCACATACACAAATCGCAGTGCACATCGAAGGTATCACACAACTTTGAGACGAACTCGGTTTTCCAATCTTTCCAAACCAAGAGGCTGCTCGATCCGTAGGTGCTTTGGATGTAGCACTCGTAAGTTGTCGTACTGAGACGAGGACTGGTCCAGTCAAAGCGCCAATCCACTTGTTCAGCAAATTCCAATCGAGTCGGCCTAAGGACGATATGTTCCCGTGAATAGCAAGTGATGGTGATATCAGTTCCGCTCTCCCCGAAGATCTTGTTCTGGACCGTCCACCCGTAGTGGCCTTCTTCGTCTAGTTTGCCATGATTCGCCATCACTGAGTTGCAGCAGAATATAGCCCAGCCGAAGAGCACAAGCGCTGCGAGCTTCCCCATGAATGACGTCCCGCTTTCGATCAGTCAATGTCGATCGAGATGGTGAGAAGTACCAACTTGCAAAGCGAATGGAAGAATGCAGGCAATGCATTTCCCATTTGCAGCTATTTATTTGTACTCACATCCGCCGGGGCCGGGGCCTGCCGGAATGGCAAGCCGCCGGAAAGGCAAGCCGTGGATCTCGGATAGTTCAAGGATTTTGGTGTTAACTCACCTGCTGGAGAAGGGAGAGGATATGTTTTGCGTTATCATGAGATGAAAAAACTATGGACGGAGAGATTCGTCAGATCTGGAAAAGAGAGAGAAAAGAGTTTAGATACATATAAATCGTTAACGCATTGCGCAAGCATAGCTGCTTGTTTAGTCACGATTTGGGTAGACCGCAGTCTCGGTTCAGCTCAAACCGATTTGAAAAAGTATTAACTGAACCGTTACAACCCGAACTGATTAAAGAAATCTCAACTGAAAATGAATCGAATTATTTAAAAAAATCGTATAAACTGAATCATTTAAATCACGAAATCATTTAAACTAAATTATACAGACCATGAAACTAATAAGCTAAACTAGTTAAAAGAATATGAACTTGAATCACTTTGAACCAAACCGTTTCAAAACGTTATAAACAATGGTCGACTGAATCGTTTAATTGGTTAAGTATTAACTTATTAATAATTTATAATACAAGGGATCTCTAATTCAAAATTACAAATTATGTAATAGAACTATAATTTATTCAAATTGCGATTTGAGCTATTTAAGCCACAGTTCGAACCATCTGAACCTAAATTGAATCATTTTTATTTAATGTTGAATCAAATGATTATAAACCGAAGTGTTTAAATCTGAATTGTTATAAACCAAACCATATTATTAAAATTTGTTGAACTTCAACCGTAGTTGACCAAACTTAAATCACTTTAAACCAAAGTTTTGTGATTCAACTCGAACCGAACTCACACCGAAAAATAGTACATTTCGGACCTAAGGAAAGTCAAAATTTCAACATTTTTTATATCCCTAGGAAAAAGCGTCGCATGTCTGAAATATCTAGAACTATACTTGTTTAGAACTGATTTTTCTATATTACATCAAAATCATCTAGGAAATATCAATTTTCCTATGATCATATATGCAGAGGAAAAAATTGACAAAGTCTATGATATAGGAGTTTAGAGTTTTTTTTCTAGTACAACTGATATTGATCATATAAAAACTAACATCTTTATTTTAGTATCATGGTATTGAAAAATACCAAGAAATTACGTATCAGTCAGGAGTATATTCTTGTTTGTGCTAGTTAAATATAACTGATATACATCTCTATACAGATAATGTATGGAAAAATGCCAAGAATTTTCTTTTTCATATGTTATAATAGAGAATATATAGTTGTAAAATAATCTTACTCAAGATTGGTATAGAGCAACTATACCCTACAGTAAGATTAAGAGTTATACCGATATTGAATATAGGTTTCTATCTTTGGAATACCTTTACAAATATGGGCTCGTTCAACAAGAAGAAGAAGAAGTGAAGTCCGGTCTTATAGGAGAAGAAGAAGTCGTGAAGTCTTTAGGATTTGCATTTAGTTGAAGATTTCGATTGATATTTAGATTTTCCGATAAAACTATGCGAGCCTCGCACAATTTCACCACAGGGAGGAGTGGGGAGAGGTCCGAGGCCAAAAGTGGATGAGCCCTCGTACAGTTTAGATCTCCAAGGGTTCAAAAACCTTTGAAAAACATAACTATTTGTACAAAGTTCAGATATGTGCATGCTAGGCCTTCGTGCAATTTTTGCACATTTTAGATAGGGTTGGAAAAAGCATCATTTTTGTCCATTCTTGATCATTTTTCGAGTGAGGTCTTGTGGGGGGAGGGCAGCGGAGAAGAGGACTAGATAGCATGAGTGTGGAGGGCGTGGATGGTGAACCAATGGATCAAACACGAAAGTTGAGGTGCAGACAATGTGGCAAAACAATAAGAACATTGAGATGGATCAAACACGAAGGTTGAGGTGCAGACAATGTGGCAAAACAACAAGGACATTGAGGTGGATCAAATTCGAGATCTAAGCATTGGAGTTATTTCTGAGGTACTTTATCAAGTATGGAGGTCATTTCTACTGCTGCAACTGATGTAGGTTTCTTCCCACGTCCTGCATCCCTTTGTTTCAGTAAAAAAATGATGTGTGTTAGCTTTGTATAGTGTCTATTTGTACTTGGAATGAGCAGAATTGATTGAAATTTTAATGTTGCTCATCTGATCTTGCTTGGATGTGTATTCTTCCTGATGTGATGTGATGCTCCTCTCCTCTTGTATGCTGCCTCGCAACTCTCAAATGTGTGTGTGTTAAGTCAAATGTGCATGAGAATGACCTCTATAAGTAGGAGTGACTAAAACTAGTTATATTCTGCATGCATGAGTAATATACATGTTTTTTATATCCATGGGTGCTATTTGTCTTTTTTTCTTACTCTCGGCTCTTTTTCACCTTCTCTACGCCTTCTTAGATTTTGCTGATCTGACGTATATCGCTCTTACTACTGACTTAGAGTACTTCACGTCTGATCTTGATCACTCCCTGATGGTTTCTTCCAGTGGATCAAGGCGTACGTCTTGTTTCATTATCCCTAGTGTCATGTTGTGGTACGGCTCTTGTGTGAAATTCTCGTGGAACTTAAGATGTGTTTGTTTTCTATGTTGCGTGAACCTTATCACGTAACTCGTCGATACAGTGTGATGAGTGTTACGTCGCAATAATCTATCTCAATGATCATACGGTAGTGAAACATGTCAAATCAGCAATCTGTCCGCGTTCACTTCAGTGGTCTTTGTCACCGAATTTGGATATAAAATTGTGGGTCGATGGTTCGTGACGCATTCTATCTTAGCGGGTGATTCGTGAGGATTTCTCGATGATCTGCATGGAGGAGTGAAGAGCTGTGGGAGTGGTGGTTATGAACGGAGGTATGAAAATCAACTCCGGATCTTTCTTTCTCGAATCCATTTCACATCAAGCTTCATTGCATCCACTGCGATCGCTTTCGACAATGGTTAGTTGCATATTTTGACGACAAATTCATGAGGAGGGTGATGGACTTATAGCTTTCTGTGATCCTTCCATTTGTTACATATGGAGAGACTTGAGATCTGACGGTGTACATCTTGTTGTGACAAAAAATAGATCTCAACTACCCAGCCAACGTTCTTTTCAACTTTTGGGTCGATATTCGGTGACTGTAGATCAAAGATCAATCATGGGGCATGGATCGTGAGGAACTTTGGAGAAGAGTATTTCAACCGAGTGATAGCTTCACCGTTTCTTTTTGTCCTACCTTTCATTGTAGATTGTTTCTAGGTTGTAATATGACTCTGTATTAGTCGGTGACTCAATTGTCTCATTCTAGTTGAGCGCCTCTACGTATTTACGTTCTTCAAAGAATCCTTCAACATGTATCAAGGATTTTATGATTCCTTCTAGTCTTAGTGATGTCTAGTGTTTCCTCGGGTGTTACAAGTCGTTCTAATGGTAAAAGTTGAGTGAGAAAAAGATAAACCAAAAGCTCTTTTTGCTCTCAGTGGTTTACTTTTAGACCAATGATGTTCTAGCTGATCCTCGTGACGTCGTCTGTAATAAACCTGAAATGGCTTTTCCGCACACAACGCTGATACAGCCGGAAATGGGTTGTAGATTTACGCGCACGAAGACTATAATCCCTCCATGAAAAATTCCAACACCTTTATTTATTATAAATAATGAATATTCACTACTAAATTTCTTTATTAGTAGTGACACTCCATAGCTTTTTTATTATATACGTATCTTCTATTATTAAGCTGTGCTTTCTCTATATATGCTATTTTCTGTGGTTTATGGAAGCTTTCGGAGGTCCATTTGAGCAACGAAAGATATGTTTGGAAAGCTCTTGACTGGTGCTACAATCGAGGATGAAGAATCGCGTAGAAGATTGAAGGCGTTATGATCGATTGAGTGGAGGGGGTGAAATTCGTACTCATTGCTACGTTTTGGGTTGTTCAGATAGACTCGTGAGGAGTTATGAGGATTTGTGAGTCGTATTGGAGAGCTGACAAAGGACTGGTCGTTTTGATATCAAGTTCAATCAATTCTTAATCCTTTTGGTTTGTCAACCGCGTGATTGAAGCTGAAGGGTGCAGATGCGATGAGACGGATATTGTGAACTGTAACAATCATGAGAGATTGGCTATTTCTCGAGTTCTGGATCATATTTCTAATTGAAACTTTCCAGGATTGAGTCATGCCTTATCAAGAACATATATGGAAAGTTTCATCTGAAATGATCAAAAATGTTATTCAAGGTCTTAGATCAAGCTTACATTAGTCTGTAAAGCTCTTAATTTAGCACAGATTACGATTTGATCTATATCTGAGAGTTGGGTTGAGGTTTAGACCTGAAAATTGTTCAAGGTAGGAGTGAAGGGTCCAATAAAGCTTCTTGTGAAATCTGATCAGCATTGGTCAACTGAACTGAAATAACTGAGGTCTTAAAGTTTGGAGAAGCTTCAGTTATTAGCAGGTTCAGATTTACGATCACATCTATTGTTATTTTTGGTTGTTTTCAAGCAATTGGGGAGGAGTTTGTTGTTGAAACTACCATGTATGCATACAACTAGACATTATGTGAAGGTGTGAGGCTGATTTCAGCTCTTTGTGGTAAAGGAGAAAGAGTCACGATGAGTCATAAGTCATTTTTTGGGTTCTTAGAGCTACTAGGTATCGCCATCGTTGGTGCTATGTTGTGATCTGAATAGTGTCTTGAAGCATGCATGCTTTACCTTGCTGGAATGCTTAGTAGACCAGGATATACAACAAATTGTATTGAGACTCTATCAAGTTTGGTTGAATGACCCTAGAGCATCTTTCGGTTGCACTAGATAGAGTTGTAATGATTGAATTGATGGATAGCTAGAGTCGCTGGAAAGCTATTAAGTCATGCTTTCAATACTATAGAGTTACTTTTAGTTAAATGGTACAGAGCTGAGTATTTCAGATATAGCACAGAATAAACTATTTGTAACACAATTTCTACAACTTATACGTATCTTTCAGATCATAGTAAGCTTTAACCTTGAATCGAAGGAGTACAAGATCACTTGCGCTAGAAGAGTAGATAGAAAACATTTGGGTTGAAAGATCTAGGTTTAGAGCCAACTTGTTCAAGCCACATATCTCTACATAATTATATACCTAGTGTATTCCTAGACAGAAAAACAGGTTATACGACACCGGATTATGCACGTATATTTCAGCCATGTTGAAGAACTTCATTAGACATATTGCGCCTCTTCCAATGATACCCGTACCTCCTCTTCCTCCTCGATCTACGTCTCCTATTAGGACTCTTACACCTTCTCCTTCACCTCCACGTAAGACAAGACGTACTCAACCTCTTCTCATGAGAGAGGGGAGCATCACGAGAGTAGTCTTATCGTCCAGAGTTGCAACTAGACATACTTATGATTCTTATCGATCTTTCCATGATCATATTCCAGTCCATCTTCAAGAATGTTGTGGACTTGAGTTGGAGGACACATGTCTACTAGAAGGACATGCCAGAGATAGATAAGATATGAGTAATGTGACATTGAGAACAAGTTCCACAATGAAACTTTGGTTAGTGAGCGGTTCACCAAGGACCGTATGCAAAGCATGCAGCGGAACTGTCGATACGAGCGTCGTCGTAAGTTGAAGTTACATTTGGACATCACTCTCGGTGTTGGTTGTGAGCCCAATGACCTCATGGTGTTCATCGGGAAGACTTTGAACCTCTCCTCCTTACCTCGATGTCGATATGGGTCGTTGATTGTCTTAAGGAGACGAGGAAAGATCTTGAGGAGGTAAAGGCTGAGGCAACTAGAGGTGCATTGTCATGAGACTATAACTGAGTTGGAGGAGTTAAAAGTAATGCTTTGTCTTATCCATTTTCAGGGAAAGCACAAGTTAAGAGTCAGTCTAGACAGCTAACATTATTAGCTAAGGTTCATGACTGATCATGTTTTCTCATGCATCACTTTTGTATACATATGTAACAGCTTTGTATATAGAAACATGTATTTTTAACATATCGTTTAACATTTCTGTATGAATTCTTGCTTGTGAAATGGATTAGAAGTTTTATGTCGCACAATAAATAAAAACATTCAAACATCTAGGATACAACACACACTGTAAAGCATACAATTAAATCTAAAAATTCAAATAAATATGATCCACAACACAAAACATGATGCGGATACGTAGTAAGCAATATAGTAAATTTTTAATACGTCACGAATTGCATATTTACGATATAACATGTATCATAAACCTCAAAACAGATTGAAATGATGTTCATCTTTTACTATATGAATCGTATTGTAAATATATCATATAATTCAAATGATAAAAGTACCATGCAAAACGTGTCGTATACTTACTACACACGGTTTTGATCATTTGGCTGCTCGGTTCTATAAATCACATAATGTTGTTCGTCGACAACATAGCAGAGAAACAAGTCTTCGCAAGTACAAAATACATTGAAGTCCATGAATTGAAAAATAGATGAATACTGCGATTTCTTGTCGTTTGCAGAAGATGACAATGAAGATGATTGTTTAAGTGAAGCTGGATATTAATATTCTAGTTAGACTAGATACAAATAATGATAGATTTATGTTGTATATAAATTGTTGTTTATCATAACTAGATACATCATATATCATACTTGAAGATAAATATTTTTCATAAAAATGTCAGCATTCAAGGTTCAGATAACGCAGAGTGCATCATCCCAGGATACAATGAGGCTCAAAAACGATATATTGAGAGGTCTCAAGTTTTAAAAAATGATGAATAAGAAAAGATCCAGAATTTTCTTTCCATCCAACGATCGCCTTTACTCTCTTTCAACACATATTCTTGATTGGTAGTTCAAGGCGACTCAAATATATTTATCTTTTGCATGTAGGTATTTCATATATTTTAATATCATTGATGGTATACTATTATGTTCTTGTAATGTTTTAAAAGTTTGTAATGTATGCGACGAAGAAGACTTCACTTCCACGCATGTTGCGATGGAACTTGACAAATGCAGAAAGTTATTAATCCTCTATTTAGAGAAAACACTGGTGTTTCTTAGAGATCGGACTCTTTTCTCATTATTGCAGGTCGAGATGCTACTATATGCGAAGTTCGTACGATTGTTACACTACGTCTTTATCTAGGTCAATTTTTGTTGCAATTGTTATCAGTATTTGATGCTGCACTATGGAGTTCATCTCGACGATATGTCACGGATGAAATACTTTGTTGCATTTTGCCATCAGGTTTCAAGTCCTAATTCAGATTTGTATGGAGTGAAACACAATGTACGAATACAAGATTATTGACGATAAAGAGTTCTTGTACAATCTCACTGTTGTTAAAGGATCTTAATTTAGTCTATTCTCAATTTTCACAATATGATCTGTTTAACTGCATTTCAATCAGCGATGAGTACTACAAGAGTTTCATAAATGAGCCCCATCAACTATAGTGCCCGTACATAGAAAGTATGGTTACTGATACGTTCTTGATAGATATTATATGGTCTTATTTAGAGTCTCTTTCCTCATCTTATAATGCAGTTGCTTTTCTGAAATTACATCCACCTTCTTGGTATTTCATATCAAACCTCACCACTCCTTTGAAGGAGACACATCCTAAGTTATACCAACAACTCATTACTAGAAACATCAGGCCTAAACTAGACAAGTTAGTGTCTTTGTTGTATATTAAATCTCAAAATATGTCATTAAGTTTCCATGGAATATTGAGATATGTTCCAGATGCTAAAAACCTTCAGTCAGATCAATGTTGAAAATACTCTAACTTTTTAGGATTTTAGGACAATGAAAATGTATGACATACAAAAGATTACAAGAATGCTTTAGAATATCTTACCGAAGTTCATAAATAGATATTTTATACATAGACCAGAATCTAGATAATCATCTTGTCATACTTTTCAAGAGTAGAGATAAGGAGAAAGGAAAATCTTATTCGTGTAAACTTTAGTCCGATATTGAAGCAACTACAGATCTGAAGGGAGTACTAGAAGAGAGAGTACTCACTACCAAGATCGAGTTTATCTTAAGAGAGGTACTTGGGATTGCCAAGAAGGAGTTTCATGATAAAATACATCATCAAACAATAATCTTTATTATATTTAAAAATTATATAATGAAAAGATCTTTTTTAGAGCCTATATTACGCCACATATGATTTTGTAATAACGTTTGATTGTCCGTCTCGAGAGTTTGTCGATCCGTAAGTCCAACCTCGTCGTAAGATCTAGAGAAACAAAGATAGTCTGATTGGTCCTCAATTCCAGACTCACTATCAACATCACACTAGAGTGAAACCACTCTTGAACATCAACGCCAACACAAGCAAGCGTGGTGTACAAACAAGAAGTAAAGCATTGAAGGAGTCGAATCACAAGAGTTCAAACGAGAACCGTCCACACAAAACATATATGAAAAGAGAAATTCAGTTCTCCTTTGATTGACTCTACCTCCACTTGATAGCCATATGCATAATATAGACAACCGACAGTTGCGAACAATGTATAGAGTCATTAACTAGGAATCCTACTAGCTAATAGCCTCCACCGACATCCACCACGGTGCATCTAGTACTCACCACCAAACATCTTCTCACATGTAGTACACATCTATCTATTGCACAAAATATACTACCGCAATGCTACTTCTCCGTACTAGGATGAGGGTCACCACACCATTACTCTGCAAATGTCCAACATGTGCTTCTAGAGTGTTTAGGAAGTGTGTAAATACCTACACGCTTCTTTATGTAACACCAAGAGAAAGTGGTTTAGTGGTAGTTGAAGTATAAACTACGAGCAGTTAAGCAATTTCACTAAGAATAGTGGAGATGAGTGATTTGATTTTGAGACCCACACAACTAGAAAATTATCTCTACTTCACAAATTGCAAACAAGAACCGCACAATATGCTTTCATGTCATCAAAGCCTCTCTAATCCATAGTCCACTAGACCTCAAAACCTTCGTACCCACTTTGTTCCACACTAGGACACCTCCGCACACACTCTATCACGCTTCGCTACATTGCGCTGAAAAATACCATGTCAAAAACCTATGCGCTTGCAAGAGACGGATGTCCTTGCATCAACTCCGCAGGCATATATCTTGTGACTGAACTATGAATCGAACGATTAACCCATAATGCAAATGGAAGAAACCTTGGTCATTCTCTTGCCCTCCTTTTGCACGATAGTTTTCATAGTAGGAGGATGACCATGCTCGTTCTTCGCATTTCTCTCTAGATTGTAGGCTGTGGTAAGAGCTAACTTCACACCATATCTCTTGAAGAACGCTTTAGTCTTATCAGTGTTCAGCTCCCCTCAATCAGCCGTGATCTTCCTAACACAACCATATCTACAAACCACATCTTCCAACAAAAATTTGTAGACACCCTCAGTGGATTTTGTCCGTAAGGCTCGCCTTCGACTTGGTTGGATAAATCCTCACGTGCCAAAACTAAGTGTCGCATCTGTCATATACCATCTGGCATAATAACAAGCTCTATTACTCATTTATAATGCATTGCAAGTGGATAAGTAAGATGTAGTTCATCTCAATGTCGAATTCTTGAATACTCATGACAAGTTTGGCATGTCTCCACAAACTGAACTATATCTCTTTACATATTACGCCACCAATATCGCTCCTTCAACCTTTGTAAAGGTGGCATAAATACCTCTATGTGTTGCCCACAAGCTCTCATGAAACTCATGCATGAGTAACTTTTGCATGTCAACCTTGGACATCATTCCATCTTGACTATCTAGTCAACAAGCTTAGATAACATCCTAGGTCTATCATTCTCCTTCATATAGCTCCTCCGTGAATAATTTTGAATGCTCACCTCCTTGAACTCTACAAAAAATAATGCGAATGTCTTTTGTATCTTCAATCATCTCCTCCTCATCCTTATACTTAGCACGAGATAACATATCAGCTATTGGATTGTTCTTCCTCGCTATGTGTCTGAACTCAAGATTTAAAGACTTGATGTAAGCAATCCATAGCAATATTAGGGATGTTACTGTTGGTAACCATCCCTAATAGTGATAAACAATCCAATAGTCTTTTCAGCTTTCATAGTTGTAACTACTCTCCATAACTCTCTCGTCACTTGAGGATAGTTCTTATGTCGTTCATTCAATATCTTTGCTCCAAATTGATTCTCTCCCTCATCATCATCATGTCCTATTGTCCATCCAATGACTATCGCGTTAGTATCAACAATAAGTACCACTAGTTTGTTGTCCTCAGCTCACACGATAAAGTACAAGTGGAGAAGATAACAACTAATTCAATCTATGAATCGTCTCAGTATGTCTTTCCTCCATGCACCCTCTTGTGCTTTCTCAATAGATTATAAAGAGGATCTGCCACATGTGCAACATGCAAATCCACACATGATAGAAGAGACAAGCACCAAGAAACCTTATCACTTCTGTTGTTGAGCTACAAGTGTCATTCATCGCATTGTATGTCATCCACTTTACTAGGATCAGATTTGCATCAAGATGATCCACTATGTGTCTCACAATCACAACTTCTCGCACTCCAGATGATGACTTGGTACTTGATAGTGTAAAACGTACCTCTTCAAGTCGTGATAACATCTTCGTGATCAGCAACAAAGTTTTTACACCCATTTTAATCCATTGTCTCATCTTTCTCCTCCTCTACATATTTCTTAATTGGAACGTTAATCAAGATGATCACTTGGTTCACATGCTATATATCTTGGATGAATCACAATGCATCACTCTTTTTTGGTACGACAAAACCAACGACTGCAGTTTGGTGCAAATGATGGTTCTAAAATCTTCGTCTACATCTTCTTCTTCAAGAGCTCTATGAGTTTCGGTAGATGCGCTCTAGCTATAAGAATTGGTCTCAAGTTCCAAAGAGCATGTGGAATTATGAATATGATCATTGCTTTCACAATGTCAGGATCTACACGTCCAATTTCTGAAGCTTCAAAAGCAAAAGCATTTCTCATGTCTTGTTAACATCTCCTTAAACATATTCTCCTCCGCAAGTAAAAAATTATCTGCAGAACCACTCTTCAACTCCTTGAGCGTAGCTTCTATGAACTTGTGACCAACCCGGCTAAGATCTCTCAAGTTTTTCTCCTTGAAGATAGTTGAACTTGCTGGTTAGAATCGCTAGGTAACGATTGAGCAACAAGTTTTACTTTCTTGTCCATCTTTTTGTACCTAATCTCAACTCTAACTTCAGGATCTAAGAATGACTTTATATATGTATAGAGCTCTCTAGAGTACACTTCCACCACTTGATCCTCATCTTCTTGCTCAACTATAGCAAGCTCATCCATGAAATCTCCCAACCTCAACTCTAAATATACATCTTTTATCATATCATCCTCTTCAAGCACACCAACTTAACTTATCGTATTTTGGTCCAACAGTTCTAGCTTCAGCTTTGGCTTGCACAGAATTATGAACCTACATTGGATTTCTGAGTGGTGCAGTGCAGAGATGTAATTCATTGATGCTAAGATTATCTTTGTTGTCTACATCAAAGTTTACACCTTTGATGACGTACTTTGAGAACGTACTGTCAAGGTTTTCTCTAGGTCAGTTATTTGCTTGGTCGGGCCCATGCGCCATAGTTTTTACTTGACCAGGCCCTTGAGTTCAAATCGTTTCTTGATCATACCCATGACCGGATAAGTGAGAAAATGACCGCCATGTCATCAGTTACACAAAATGAGAAAGTTAAATTCATGATAAAGGTTCCTGGGAGACAGAGTAACGCATGACCGAGATCTGTGAGATGAGAAATTTACAGATAACTCCGAGTTAAAACATAGAAAAGATTAGCAGAAATGATCGCCATGTCAGCAATGTCAACTATCTACCGACTGCAGCAAGTCATGGGCCTGACCAAGTTTCAAGTTTGGCGCATGGGCCGGACCAAGCAAATAACTGAAGAAAAGATCACAGTTAATTTCTATACAAGTCGGCAGGATTTCATCATACTGTAAATCCGAGAAAAATGTGGAAGAATATTAAGGGTGTAAAAGTTATAACTTATTTCACAATATTTCCGAAGAATAATAATTAATATTCTTGGAGTTACGTGAACGAGGTAACTTGCTACTGTATCATTCTTTCAAAGTGAGTGAATGTCATTCTCTTACAATCGACCCTCGAGGCAAAATTGTCACCTACATCCTCATGAACCTCGAGGTTTTCTCGAGAAGTGCTATGTGTATACACACGATGTGTATACACATTGTCTCTCTCAAAACTGTCACCTCGTCCCTATTCCTCCGCGGCCCTCTCGCTCGGACAGCGTGTCCGCCTCGCACTCCGTGCTGTCCTCGCAACTCGATAATGCCTCCGCCCTCGTCCATCCTGTCATCCACACCCCTCCTCCGCTCACCATTGGCCACCTGGCCTGACCGTCCCCTTGTCCGAGGATTGGCAGGAGGTCCTGCCAACCCGCCGATTCCACCTCCGAATCCACCACCAGCAACTGATCCGACCCAGCCGCAAACTCTAGCAGGCAGTAGGGTCGTAGGGCCCAATGACAGAAGTTCTGGGGGAGGATCTAGCAGCCTCGGGAGTTCCGACAGTTCGATTCTGACAGCAAGAGCGGAGATGGAGGGAGAAAGCGAACCAGACGCAAGAGAGCTCCATCTCCCGAGAAACCTCAAGAATACTATGGGGAGCCGTCACTTCACAAATTCAAGCTTTGGGTGCTGGTCATGAACAATTACTTGAAGCACTACTCCTGCAGTGATCAATTCATATATGTTGTCAGTCGACTTCGAGGTGATGCATTGAAGTGACGACTAATTATCAACGAGAGAGGATGACGAGTGGCAAGAAGGAGATATCCACGTGGGATGAGTTTCGAGATTGTTTGCGCACCTACCTAGTGCTCAAGGACGAGTACAGCCATTACAGGCATGAACTCAACGGTTGAGACAGACGGATGGAATCTGAGATTACAATCAGCGTCCCGGCCATCTGTGGAACACCTTGGTCTTAATCGACCTTACGGAGAAGAAATACTTGTTCCATCGGGGACTCCAGAGATGGTACTCGTATGAGATGATCCGTTACGGATGGGAGCACGACCTACCAGACATTTGTGCCCATCTGGAGTTGCTCGAAGGGGACAGACAAAAAGGGAAGACTGGGAAGACCTCGAAACCTACCCGAGGTTTCAAGAAGTTTAAAGACGAAAGTAACAATGGTCGAAGGTTCAAAAGAAACCGAGAGTAGAGGAGGGATCATGCACCGACCTTGGAGCCCCAGCAACGGCACCTGGACCTGACCGAGGCGACATAGGTCCTGCTCGAAGGAGACAGCGACCAGAAAGGAGGAATCAGCGGCCACAAAGAGGTGGAGGAGCACCCCGAGCACCCCATCGACCCAACCAGGCACCGATGGTTCGGATTACTCAAGTCCAAAAGACAGAAGCTCTTATAGGAGAGATTTTCTCTTATCTCAGTACAATGTCCAGCTGTTGTCCGCCTCCCAAGGACAGGGTCTTACGCGTTACTCACCCGTCCGCCACTGGAAACACCACTCTACAAAATCAACTGATATCATTCCAGGTGACAAATGCAGTGTGGCCCATTCTGAAAAGATACCAGCTCAGCACTGAGAAGGGTGTTACCACTATGGTCAACAGGGGCACTTCGTCCGAGAGTGCCGAGCGCGAGGGAGAACTACGAATGTGAGAACTGTAGCTGCCGAGGAGCAATCTCAGGAGGGATCACCTCCGAGAGACAACTGAGGCAGAGAGCATGCCTACGACCCTACCACGAATACTGAAGGGGGTAAGCTTGACACCATGTCTGATTTCCTTCCGTTGGTGCATGTGACGGTAGATGAATCGACCACTGCGGGAGTAGTGCTTCAAGTGATTGTTCATGGTCATCACCCAAAGCTCGAATTTGTGAAGTGACGGCTCTCCCTAATATTCCTGAGGTTTCTCGAGAGATAGGGCCTTCTTGCGCCTGGTTCGCTTCCTCCCTCCATCTCCGCTCTTGTGGTGCCCACAAATTACAGGATTCACGAATTTTTAAATTTTTAAGATTAATAACTTGTTTGTATAACTGAAGAAGCGTTGTTACTTAAGATTACTGCTTCCTTAGAGCGAAGATGATCTTATAAGCTTTTTAATAAGAAGTTGACTTCTTTGGAAGACGACCGTCTTCTAAGAAGCGTCTTCTCAGTTGTGTCTTCGGAAGACGAGAAGACGACGGAAGACACCTATCTTCCGGAAGACAGTGACCGTGTAGTGACGTAGGATTTCTCCTTTTGCCCATTTAGTATAACAAGATATCGTTTCCCACAGAGGATTTGCACAAGTAACGTTGCTCTAAGTTCTAAGATCTGTTCAAACACACAAACACGCGGGTTTTGTCTAGAAATCCCGTCTTCTCACAAAACCACACAAAACAACACGTCTTCCAGATACGCCAAATGGTGCTCTGGACCCAAACAAACAACTACCAATTACAATATCATACAACTATTCACAGAGAAGCTCGGGAAGACGATCTTCCTGCTTCCAAGTTGCTTCTTCCGGTCTTCTCGATACCGTCTTCCCGAAACGATTCTCGTCTTCTGGGGGTTTAACTCGTCTTCTCACACCTCCAGAAGGCTGTCCGGCTTTGCAGAAGTCGACTAGTAACAGTCGTTACACCTTACTCTCACACTCACATTCCAACGGGTTGGATAAATCACAGGGTGTATGCCCCCTGTAGCCTTCCCAGGCTTCTGCCTACGGAAGTTGTCTTCCTGCAGCGCTACAACGACATTCACCTTCACGGAAGCTCAATAGAAGTATCGGAAGCTCACTAGAAGAAGATAAGAAGATGGGGAAGATGAGGGAAGATGGGAAGAAGAAGAAATCCAAACAAGAGAAAACAGGATGAAAAGAGTAAATTAAGGTTCCGACAGGCTTCTAGTCCGGATCCTGACTAACAAGCCATCCCTGCTTGTAATAGTTTGGGGAGGAAGACAACAAACGTGAGTACTGTTGCACCGTCTTCTACTCGAGGATGTCGTCTTCTGTTGCGGGAAGAAGTCTTCTTTCTTCTTCACTTCGCTGCTCTGACTGCTCTGTCTTCTGGGATCCCTTACCCATAAGACCGTTCGTACGTAGATCCCAAGTGCTCTACTGAACGAGTCAAGCTACACTTCCACAACTGCTGACAGTCATCGCCACTCAAGAAGAACACTTCCCATGCACAATTGGGAGCGAATTCAATGAACCCACCATCCAGAAGACATGGACAAAGCTTCTGCACTCAAATCCACAATCTATTCCCCGAGAAGAAGTCACAATGGCATTGGGAAGCTCACTCTCGCTACTTCCTGCGTCTACTCCTCGACACACCAGCCCAGCCAACAGGACTGCACGAGGATGCCGTTCCCTGTTCCTGGACTGTCCACTACCTCTATCTACATCTTCGAACCACTGCTGGTGCGAGTATGCAGACCCCTCCTGTATATTCCAAGACTATTCGTATGTTTCCAACAACGGGTGTAGTGCGCTAAGACTGTCTCTGCTCTAATGTGTCTCGTCTGCCTGCCTGTAGAATCGGTGTGTATGTTCAGTTACTGCCGAATTCTACAGAACTGGCAGAACTCTCAGAGAGCTTTTCTCCTACCCTGCTATCCTACTTAACCATCCGCCTCGAGAGTCAGGGGAGGCGACCACCAGGGAGAGAGAGAGAGGCGCTGACAAGAGGTTGTCACCTCACATGCATGCGGTCCCTCTTCCCAATTAGCCCTCCACTGTGTTACTCCTACGCTACCTATGCTGCCACATGGGGTCCTAATTATTTTTACATGGAAAACTGCCACTCTTAAGATAGCATGTCCAATCCTACTAAATCTGGAAGTGTCAATTGAGTTTGCTAACTACTCTGATTGCTCGGTGGTAATCTCTACATGATCTGCTCCTACCGGAGCTACTACCTCGACTTCTGATGGGCTGGGAAGCCCTGCACTTACCTCGGGTACCACTGAGGTAGCTTCCCTCTCCTCGCTCTTCGCTGGCCCTGCTATTTCTGCGGCTGCGTCTTCCTCGGCTTCGACTTCGGAAGACAGAATGGTCTTCTGGGAAGACGAGTCGAATGGTGCATCTTCGGTCTTCTGAGGCACAGATGCAGTACTAGGGACCATGGCGATCTCATAGGGGTCCGGAGAAGTCGCTTCCTCCACGCGGAATACCTGGGAAGACGGCTCGTCTTCCTGTCTTCCAGAAGACATCATGTCTTCCGGGGCGTCTTCTGGAGTCTTCTCGTCTTCCAACGCTGTCACCACCAAGTGTACAGCGAGATCGAACTCCTCCTTCTCCATTCCGGATCCAGTCGAGGGTGCTGGGCTTGGGAAGATGCGGTTGCAGGTGTCGGAAGTGAGGGAAGATCATAAAGGGTCTTCACTCCTTCTATCTGTCTATCCAGGTACCTGAACATGTTATCTCTGCATTCCACCAACCTCGTCTTGGACCCGCTGTGGTGCCCACAAATTACAGGATGCACGAATTTTTGAAATTTTTCAGAATAATGACTTGTTTATATAACTGAAGAAGCGTTGTTACTTAAGGTTACGTCTTCCTTAACAGGAAGATGATCTTAAGAGCTGTTTGTAACAAGAAGTTGACTTCTTCAGAAGACGACCGTCTTCGGAAGATCATCTTCTCAGTTGCGTCTTCAGAAGATGAGAAGACGGCGGAAGACAGCTGTCTTCCAGAAGACAGCGATCACGAAGGCCTGACCACGAGTTTTCGGGTAAACAAGTAGGTGTACCTACTAAGTAAGCACCCAGGTGGTAGGTAGGTCGAAGAAGACACCTAGGGTCGAAACCCCTAATCTGCGGAGAAGATGCGTGAGGAAGCACATTAGCCACCTTCCAACTTCCCGCAGCACAGTGCGCCTGAAGAAGATCGATTGAGAGAGTGAACTTCGAGCTAGCATTGAGAGAGGAATCGAGTGAGACATCGAGGTAGGAGAGAGTAAGTTGGCAGCTAGGCGAAGGGTGAAATCGGATTGCGGGAGCACAAACAGCAGAGAGAGCGAAGGCATTTCTGTGGAGCTTCCGAGAAGTTGACAGTGGAGAGTGGCGAGTAGAAGCGAAGGTAGAATCGAGGTGTGGACCGAAATTGACAGCAGGCGCATTCGAGAGGAGTCGCATTGGAAGCTAGTACAAGAACCAGAAGCGCGCGGAGGTCGAAGGCAACTCGGGAGCCGAAGAAGACTGTAGAGGTTCTTCCCCCTGTTCTTTTCTCCTTCTCACTTCTTCTCGTCATTTTCTTGGTACTCCCAGCGCTTCCTTGATTGTGTGCAGGCAGTCTGATCGATTACCTCACCCCCCATTCTTTCTGTTTGAGACATTGGGCGCGGAAGCGCTGCCCAATTTCTGTCAAGATATCTCTTTGCTTCTTCCCGAGCTCAATTCGAGCTTCCCTACCCCTAGTCTTCAAATTGGCGAACCCAACTATCAATTTCTCTACCCCCTTACCTCTCTACCCCCGAAACTTGGAATAGAAGACGATTCGGAAGATGGGAACATCTTCGGAAGACGCTTTCTGAACTTGACTGTCTTCGGAAGACATCTTCGGAAGTCGATTGAACACAATTCGTATCAAGAGTGGATTTGCTTTGCTTTTGTGTTTAGAGCGACTTGGTACGAAGCCTGAGTGGTGTGGTGAGTTGTTGTGTTATTTCGAGAAGTTGGAACTCGAGAACTAGGCCTGTGCCTCCCGATCTTCCAAGCTTCTCAACTCCACATCTTCCTAGAGAGACTAGACGACTGAAAGACTGGCAAAATGAGCGAGAAGACGTGAGGGTCCATTTCGGGTCTCTTTGTCCGACCCTTAGCAGCCTATTCCTTCTTCTTCCCAAACTTAGAAGAGAGTTGTGAGAAGTATTGCTGGCAGAATCCGGAGAGAATGGTTGAGGGTCATGTCTTCCCATCATGCAGCAAACTTCTTCTGAGTGCGTATGAGAGGTGAGAAGTCGGAAGAACAGAGTGCACATGTCTTGAGTCCGTTGTGAGGATAGACTGCGCGTAGGAAGAAGAAGACAGATGAGATCAGTGAAGGGAAGTCTGACTTCGGGAGGTCTTCCGAAAACGACATTGAATCGGAAGCTGTCCCAAGTGTCTTCCCAGAGGCCACTGACACCGCAGGAGCCCGCAACCATCTTCTGAACCTTTCTCATACTCTACTTCTCGTATATCTTGTATCTTCTGATAGGAAGTAGGATGTAATGCAAGGTGGGTTGTCTTCTTGGTAATCCATGCGAGGCCTTGCTTAGATAGGATTGTTTAGATATAGCTCGGAAGACGAGAGCTATCTAGGAAGCACTGTTAGAATCCCGGAAGACGGAGTAGCTGTCTTCTGGAAGACTAGTTTCGTCTTCTGAGAGTGGAAGCTAGACTGTGGGCACTCGGGAAGAACTGAGCCTTCAGCTCATAGTAGGTGCTTGTGGTTTAGTGCAGCAGATCTTCCAGGTATGTCGATGCATCCGCGAGGCTTGGTGTTACCAGCGACAGAATTGGCCGAGGTCACTCCTTTCCTCAAGGAGTTGGGTCTCGACTTCTTCCTGTGGGACTGGAACCTCGCAGATCAAGGGCTTCTGGAGGAGGTATGGGCCGCGTTACCACCGCGTAACCGTATACCTGCAAAGGCAGGAGTTGCTCGGGGAAGACCATCTTCCTGGACAGAAGACTGGTGGCGTAAGGCGTTTCACAGGCCTGAGACCGAGAACCGAGGATATTGGTACGAGAAGAAGATCTTGCCTAGGATTGTGAGTTCATGGCATGTGCCTGGGAGTACCACCTGCCTTTTCGTGAAAGACAGACAGGGGAGGAACGGTTGGAAGATAGAGTCTTACCGGGAGCCGAAGAAGCGACTTCTGGCGAAGTTGTTTCTGCATCTTTTCCCCAAAGGAAAAGCGCAGAAGATGAGGTACTTAGGAGATCAGGACGTGGAGTTCCTGGAATCAGTGTGGGATGACAGAGTGCCAATCTACTGGGGCGCGTACATCCACAACTATGTACAGACGGAGCTAGCATACTTGGGTACCCCGGCGGGAGGACATCTGACGCCCTTCTTCTGCTACTTGTATGTAGCCATGAGGGATCTTAGGGAAGATCAGCTGGCAGTGTATGGGCCAACGGAGCGACAGGAGGTGAAGGAGGAGACCTCGGAAGACGATGACCGAGAGGCAGCAGCAACGCCCCCTCCCACTCTGATGCCACAGCTGAGACCCGGCTCTCACCAGAAGACACTTCTGGTGAGGGAAGACGAATCTAGTGGGTCGGAAGACGCCACGCCAGTGAGGAAGATGAGTCACAGAAGTGTACCGAGGACACCCATCTCCCTCATCCATTCAGGATCGGAGTCGGACTCGGAGGAAGACTTGCTGAGTACCCGATCGGAGCAGAAGACAGCTTCTGTAACACCTCGGAGTCTTCCGAAGACTCCAGAAGACGAAGGATGGATGGGTACTCCTACTGCGATGCGAGGAAGCGCAAAGAGGAGAGCCGCTCCTGCCACGAGGAGTCTTCCACCCCGGAAGATGAGAAGAGTAGCTTCTTCTCGTGCGCAGAAGATGAAGGCCGTAGTGGTGGAAGAGGCTCCCTTGCCTCTGGAAGACGAAGTCGACACCCTCGAGCGAGTGGTGGGGATGAACTTGGCTTCCGCAGGAAGACGACTGGAGGAGTTCAGTGCCTACTTCCAGAAGGAGATCCAGCCCGCTATGGAGTTGCTGGAAAGGAGAGCGAGGGCACAGGAGAAGCCCTTACAGCCTGGATTCGGCCTGTGCACCTTGCTGCGACAGGAAGACAACCAGCAGAAGACGGAGTCGCTGGAAGCTAGTCTCCGCACCATGGAGAAGCTTGCAGCCAGGTACAAGACGGAAGCAGCCGCTTCTGCCAAGGAGTCGATGCAACTTCGGGAGAGCAACCAGGAGTTGCAGACGCGAGTACAGCAGCGTGATCAGGAAGTTCTCCGAGTACGGGAGAAGATCACTGCCCTCGCGGAAGAGCAGACCACTTGGAAGATGCAGCGAGAAGCCGCAGAAGCGCGAGCTGCAGTGGAGAAGACGTAGAGGGAAGCAGCGGAAGCTCGTGCGCAGAAGATGCTAGCTCAATCGGTAGAAGCGCTTCGGAAGAAGTTCAACTTCACCGCGGGTAAGAAGTTACTTACCTTAGCTAGGGAATGGGACAGTGGGTCCAAGACGAGGTTGGTGGAATGCAGAGATAGCATGTTCAGGTACCTGGATAGACAGATAGAAGGAGTGAAGATACTTTATGGTCTTCCCTCACTTCCGACACCTGCAACCGCATCTTCCCAAGCCCCAGCACCCTCGACTGGATCCGGAATGGAGAAGGAGGAGTTCGATCTCGCTGTACACTTGGTGGTGACAGCGTTGGAAGATGAGAAGACTCCAGAAGACGCCCCGGAAGACATGATGTCTTCTGGAAGACAGGAAGACGAGCCGTCTTCCCAGGTATTCCGCGTGGAGGAAGCGACTTCCCCGGACTCCTATGAGATCGCCATGGTCCCTAGTACTGCATCTGTGCCTCAGAAGACCGAAGACGCACCATTCGACTCGTCTTCCCAGAAGACCATTCCGTCTTCCGAAGTCAAAGCCCAGGAAGACGCAGCCGCAGAAACAGCAGGGCCAGCGAAGAGCGAGGAGAGGGAAGCTACCTCAGTGGTATCCGAGGTAAGTGCAGGGCTTCCCAGCCCATCAGAAGTCGAGGTAGTAGCTCCGGTAGGAGCAGATCATGTAGAGATTGCCACCGAGCAATCAGAGTAGTTAGCAAACTCAATTGACACTTCCAGATTTAGTAGGATTGGACATGCTATCTTAAGGGTGACAGTTTTCCATGTAAAAATAATAAGGACCCCATGTGGCAGCATAGGTAGCGTGGGAGTAACACAGTGGAGGGCTAATTGGGAAGAGGGACCGCATGCATGTGAGGTGACAACCTCTTGTCAGCGCCTCTCTCTCTCTCCCTGGTGGTCGCCTCCCCTGACTCTCGAGGCAGATGGTTAAGTAGGATAGCAGGGTAGGAGAAAAGCTCTCTGAGAGCTCTGCCAGTTCTGTAGAATTCGGTAGTAACTGAACATACACACCGATTCTACAGGCAGGCGAGACACATTAGAGCAGAGACAATCTTAGCACACTACACCCGTTGTTGGAAACATACGAATAGTCTTGGAATATACAGGAGGGGTCTGCATACTCGCACCAGCAGTGGTTCGAATATGTAGATAGAGATAGTGGACAGTCCAGGAACAGGGAACGGCATCCTCGTGCAGTCCTGTTAGCTAGGCTGGTGTGTCGAGGAGTAGACGCAGGAAGTAGCGAGAGTGAGCTTCCCAATGCCATTGTGACTTCTTCTCGGGGAATAGATTGTGGATTCAGCTTCGCTCATGTCTTCTGGGTGGTGGAATGTATTGAATTCGCTCCCAATTGTGCATGGGAAGTGTTCTTCTTGAGTGGCGGTGAATGTCAACAGTTGTGGAGTGTAGCTTGACTCGTTCACTAGAGCACTTGGGATCTACGTACGAACGGTCTTCTGGATAAGTGATCACAGAAGGCAGAGCAGTCAGAGCAGCGAAGTGAAGAAGAAAGAAGACTTCTTCCCGCAACAGAAGACGACATCCTCGAGTAGAAGACGGTGCTACAGTACTCACGTTTGTTGTCTTCCTCCCCAAACTATTACAAGCAGGGATGGCTTGTTAGTCAGGATCCGGACTAGAAGCCTGTCGGAATCTTAATTGCCCTTTTTCATCATGGTTTCTCTTGCGTGGATTTCTTCTTCTTCCCATCTTCTCCCATCTTCTCCCATCTTCCCCATCTTCTTATCTTCTTCTAGTGAGCTTCCGATACTTCTATTGAGCTTCCGTGAAGGTGAATGTCGTTGTAGCGCTGCAGGAAGACAACTTCCGTAGGCAGAAGCATGGGAAGGCTACAGGGGGCAAACACCATGTGATTGATCCAACCCGATTGGAATGTGAGTGTGAGAATAAGGTGTAATGACTGTTACTAGTCGACTTTTGCGAAGCCGGACAGCCTTCTGGAGGTGTGAGAAGACGAGCTAAACCCCCAGAAGACGAGAATCGCTTCGGGAAGACGGTATCGAGAAGACCGGAAGAAGCAACCTGGAAGCAGGAAGATCGTCTTCCCGAGCTTCTTTGTGAATAGTTGTGTGATATTGTAATTGGTAGTTGTTTGTTTAGGTCCAGAGCACTATTTGGCGTGTTTGGAAGACGTGTTGGTTTGTGTGGTTTTGTGAGAAGACGGGCTTTTTAGACAAAACCCGTGCGTTTGTGTGTTTGAACAGATCTTAGAACTTAGAGCAGCGTTACTTGTGCAAATCATATGTGGGAACGATATCTTGTATACTAAATGGACAAAAGGAGAAATCCTTCGTCACTACATATAGTGAGGAACCATTTTTGGCGCCGCTGCCGGGGATTTCATCTTAGTAACTTCTGTTCTAAGCTTCCTGGATTTGTGTGCCATTAGTTAGGTTCGTTTCGAACTAACTTCGATTGTAGTTGAATGTGTTGTTGGACTCTATCTTGCTAGAAGACGGAAACCGCAACCAGAAGCTGATAAGATACATCAGGGGAAGTTGGAAGAAGCCGCTTCCCTGCTTCCAAGAACTCCTTGGAAGACTCGATCTCGGGAGATTGCAGTGAGTGCAACCAGAAGCAAGAGAAGAAGACGTTCTGAACTTGTGATCGGTTGTTCGGTCATTTGGTCTCCCGGATCTAGTGGTAGAAGAATAGAGACATCTGTTCTCAGTACTCTGGTGGATGCCTCCGACCGGAGGAAGAAGCAGAAGACGCACGGGTAAAGATCCTGAGTGGGTTAACTCACCCCAGCGAACCGCTTCTAGAGAGCAGCGGATATCCCTGAGACACCAAAGGAAAGAAGAAGAGCTCAGGAAGATCCGATCGGTAGAGTTGGAAGAGCCTTCCATCTCGAGCATAATCTTTGGCGAAGATAGAAGCCAACCGGGTAATCACGTGTATAAAGTAGATTTCGGTACTGGTTACTCGGAAGACGTCTTCCCAAGTACGGAAGAAGCTTCTCAAGGTGAGAGAAGACTGGAGGAGATTGTTCCAGACGTCTCGGAAGGTAGCAGTGATAGTAGCTCTGACTCAGAAGACGATCTTCGTGATTCAGACAGGCCTGGACCTTCGAGAAGACCATCTCCACCACCTGGACCTGAGGAAGAAAGAAGTTGGCAGCCGCACCAGCCGGCAGTCAACATGGCTTCCCACACTCGGCAGAAGTACCATCCGTACGACGATGATGATGCGGACGACTTCATCACGATGTTCGAAACCATCTCTAGATCCAACAAGGAAGACGCTGATGTTGACAGACTCCGTGTATTTCCCAGTTTGATCAAAGGGAAAGGAAGGAAGTGGATGAGTAAAATGTTGGATGATGTTGTAGTAATGGCCGCTTGGGCTACTCTGAAGGCAGCTTTTCTGAAGAGATTCAGAGGAGTGGGCTACGATCGTATGACCCTCATAGAGCTTCAGAGGCTCGAACGGAAGAAGAAAGAGACACTGCGGGATTACACCGAGAGGTTTGAAGATCTCTTGGATCACATCCCTCAGAACCAAGGAAGACCCGGCTACTGTGCCCAGCAAGCTGTGGACTGGTACTTGGGAGGATTGTCTCAGGATATGGAATTGTACTGCAGAAGAGGAGGAGGTGATGATTTAGCGGAGGTACAGAAGCATGCCGAGTAGTATGAAACCTCGAGCATCACTCGGAATATGACGAAAGACAAAGGGAAGACCTCGAAGAAGTCCAAGTCCACTGAAACTGATAACAGTGATTCGGAAGCAGCCTCTACTTCTGAAGAGTCTACTGTCGAAAGTTCAGAATCCGAATCTGAACAAGAGAAGAAGACGCGGAAGAAGAAGAAGGAGAAGACGCGAGCAAGGGAGGAAGTTGTGCAGAAGAGGCCTCAAACTCAGATCATTCAGTCTGCACCTGATCCTCGCATCGATGAGGTTCTGAAGCAGTTTGCCAACCTGAAAGTTCATCTTCTGAACCAGAAGGATAAGCGGAAGCAGCCTACGGCTTCCCGGCCAAACCTTTGGTGCAACCTTTGTAACTCTTCTGGACACACCAGAGATCAGTGTACGCAGGACCAAGCTGTCAACTGGGCAGGATGGGAAGAAGACGATGAAGGATATCTACACGATCCCAGTGGGGAAACTTGCTACAGGATCGAAATGATCCAACCCTTCACTCCTACGCCTCCCGCCCAATATAATCGTTATGTACCGAGAGATAGAGCTGGCAATATACAGACCAGGACGCCCTGGCAGCCTTCTTCATCACAACGACCTCTCAACCCTCTTCCTGGAGCGTGCAATAATTGTGGAGAGACAGGACACTGGTGGTCCACCTGTCCTCATCCGAGAAGACAGATTGGGCAAGTGCCCTTGTGTGGGAACTGTAAGGAAGCCGGTCATTTCACAGGGAATTGTCCTCAGACCTTACGACCACGACAAATGGTGAGATTTGCAGATACCACACCTCCTGCAGAAGCTGCATCATCTTCTAAGCTCGAGTTAGCAGTGGTACAACACATCACGGTAGAAGAAGAAGATCCTGGGGATTGTACGGATTGTCTCCATATCGAGGAAGACGAACCAGACCCCGGGAAGCGCGAAGGAAAGGAACCTCAGCTGCAGAAGACGACTGCAGCTCAGAAGATGGAGACACCTGAAGAAGCGTCATCTCTCACTTTGACGGATGATACTGTTTGGAATCCTAATCCGAATTCAGATAGTTGGCCTGCGGAGGAAGTTTTGGATGAAGTTGTGTTCAAGGTAAGTACCAGAAGCAAAGGGAAGTCAGAATCTCGCCAGAAGGACGTCAAGAAGAAGAAGCAGCGTAAGGAGAGGTCATCTTCTCCCGAGCGGCCGTCTTCTCCTACTTACGACCGAGAAGATCCGAAGTACTTTGCTCCTGACATAAGACAAGAGGTTGAAGCGATCATGCAAGAAGAGCTGGAGAAGAGACGGAAGATAGTACAGCAGCTTCCTACACCGACTACGGCAACACCTGTCTCACGGGAACAGCCTCCAGTCGAGGGAAGACACTCTTCTGGTCTCCCACCTAAGGAAGCAGCTACTACATCTTCTCTGTTGGAAACACCAGTCACTCTTCTAAAAAGATCTCCTTACGACTTCTTGCGAGACTTGTGGAATCAGAAGGCGGATGTAACCTTCCAACAGCTGTTGGATGACAACGCTGGTTACAGGAAGTTGTTACAATCTGTGCTTCGAGGATCGAGGAAGAGGAGGGCAGCTAAACTTCCCACGAGCACCCCGATCCTAAGAATAGAGCATGAGGACTTGGGAGCCCCAGAACTTGATATGGAGATCCATGGCTGTCTTCTGAAGAAGGTACCCATTGATTCCGGCTCCGGAGTTAACATCATGACGGAAGAAACGGCGCATGCCCTAGGCTTCACTGAGTTCCAGCCTACTCCGAGAATTCTCAGAATGGCAGACCAGATCAGAAGACGACCTTTGGGGCAACTGAAAGATGTCTTGACGGTAATTGGTGGAGTATCTTTTTACCTCACTTACATCATTTTGCGACCTGTAGCTAAGGTTGGATATCAGGTGTTGATAGGAAGACCATGGCTGTATGCTGCAAATGTGAATACCGACTGGAGAAGGCATCGTTTGAGATTTCCCAATCCTACACCCAAGTCAGGTGAGAAGAGTAAGGTCTCGCTTCCTTGGATCAAGATTGGACACCAAGGTGAAACTCCGTCTACAACAGAGGGGTACACTTCAGAAGACTCGGCTGCGTCTTCTGACAGTGATGAACGGTATAATGAGTTTATGGTGAATAACGTGTGTACTACAGAAGAAGCAGAGAAAGTGGAAGATGTGGTCTGTGGATACATTGAGTGCTATGAGATTGCGGAAGAAGAGCTTCCAGAAGACGAGAATACCGTCTTCCCTTCGGAAGATCCGATAGTTGGTCTTCCAGAAGACGAGAATACCGTCTTCTCTTCGGAAGGTCCGACAGTTGGTCTTCCAGAAGACGAATCTGAACTAGAAGAAGCTCCCAAACCGGAATACTTCGGTGCTAGTGAGTACAGTCACACTGAAGGAATGGTTAACCCAGATGATCTCTAAGAGATGGAGGTTGCTCCTGGGAAGAAGCTGAAGCTTTCCAAGGTGATCGAGGGCCAGCAGTTGGAAGACTTTCGAGAACTTCTAACGGAGTTCCAGGATGTCTTCGCATGGACCATAGAAGACATGAAGGGCATACCTCGAGAGTTGGGAGAGCATCGCATCGACTTGCTGGAGGGCGTTGTTCCTGCACGGCAGAGGCAGTATCGGCTCAACCCCAAGTACTCGCTTCTGGTGAAGGACCAGATTGACCAATACCTGAAGGCAGGAGTCATCTTCCCAGTACTTAGCAGTGAGTGGGTAGCTCCCATTGTCATCGTGCCGAAGAAGCAGACAGGGAAGATCCGAGTGTGTCAGGACTTCCGGAAGCTGAACTTGGCCACGAAGAAGGATCATCACCCTTTACCATTCACCGACTCTGTGTTAGACCAGGTAGCAGGACATGAGTTCTACAGCTTCCTAGATGGGTATTCTGGGTATAACCAAGTTTCAATCAGAGAAGAAGACAAGTCGAAAACCACTTTCACTACTGATTGGGGCACGTACGCGTACAATCAAATGCCGTTCGGTTTATGCAACGCACCCGCCACGTTCCAGAGGTTGATGATTACAATCTTCAAGGAGTATCTTCGCACCTTTATGGAGATTTTCTTGGATGATTTCTGTGTGTTTGGATCGAGAGAAGACCACTTGATATTTCTGAGGAAGTGTTTTCTGAAGTGTAGAGAACATCGTTTGGCACTTCACCCTGAGAAATGCTTCTTTGGTATGTCAGAGGGGATCTTGCTAGGACATAGGATTTCCGGAAGAGGTATAGAAGTCGACTGTGCTAAGGTGGAAGTCATCATGAAACTCCACCCACCTGCTAACCTGACACAGTTGAGAAGCTTCCTTGGTAACGTAGGATACTACAGGAGGTTTATTGACAGGTACGCAGAGGTAGCAGGAAGACTCACTAAGTTGCTGAAGAAAGACGAACCATACATTTGGTCTTCTGAGCAGCAGGAAGCATTCGAAGAAATGAAGAGGCTTCTGTCGGAATCCCCTGTCCTACGACCGTCTGATTGGGAAAGAGTCTTCCACATTTATGTGGATGTTTCTGCTTTTGCCATCGGGGTGGTGTTGAGTCAGAAAGATGAGAAGAAGAAGGATTACCCCATCTACTACGCGGGAAGACAACTCAGTGATGCAGAGAAGAAGTACTCGACAACCGAAAGGGAGTGTCTTGGCATGATTTACTCCTGTAGGAAGTTTAGACACTATCTTCTGGCAAACCCGTTTGTCTTCTATGTAGATCACTTCTCTTTGAAACATCTTGTAAAGAAAGCAGATTTGTCTAGCAGGATAGCTAGGTGGATTCTCCTACTCCAGGAATTTACTTACACAGTTGAGTACAGGCCCGGAAGACAGCATGTTAATGCTGACTACCTATCCAGGTTGGAGACAGAACGACGAGAAGATGAAGTGGAAGACGAGTTTCCTGACGAGAAGTTGTTTTCAGTTTTCGCAGAGACACTTTCATCTGAGGGGGGGCGTACCGCCTGCTTCCCAGAAGACGAGACTAGATCTTCTGATCCAGTCTTTGCGACTTCCACAGAAGAGTCGATCTTCAAGGACTTGAGAAGGTTCTTGGAAGACCAACAGTATCCCGAGGGAATGGATGCGGAGCAGAAGGCCGTCTTCTTACACAAGGCAGGGCCATATGCTATCTTCCAGGATATCCTGTTTCGAAAGGGACATGACGAGAAGCTGGGAAGATGTCTCGAGCCGGCAGAGATAAAAGCAGTGATCACAGGTCTTCACTACGAAGATGCTGGGGGTCACTACGGATTGAAGACCACAGTGAAGAAGATGCTAGACGCCGGATACTGGTGGTCAACTATGTACCGAGACACTTTCCAGGAGATCAGGAAGTGCGATGCATGCCAGAGGGTGGGAAGACCGACCGCTACGACAAGGTGGCCTCTTACTCCCATTCTTCCGCTTGCCCTGTTCGAAAAGTGGGGAATCGACTTTGTAGGTCCTATCGCCCCGGTGGCGAGAAGAACACGAGCAAGGTACATCTTAATAGCAACCGACTATGCCACCAAGATGGTGGAAGGCGAGGCCACGAGAAAGAATGATGCCGCAGTAGTAGCAAGGTTCCTATGGCATAACATCATCACTAGGTATGGATGTCCGCTGGAATTGGTGTCAGATAGGGGCACTCATTTCTTAAATGAGACTATCTCCCTCCTGACCCAATACTTCAGGATTAAGCATCGGAAGACGACGCCATACAACCCGAAAGCGAATGGGCTGACGGAGAAGTCGAACGGTCTTCTATGTAACATCTTGAACAAGGTAACTGTTAACCATGCGTATGACTGGGACACGAAACTGCCATCTGTGTTGTGGGCTTTCAGAATTTCACCTAAAGTCACTACCCAGAAGACGCCTTTCTACCTAACTTACGGCATGACGCCCATTGTGCCCATTGAGTTAGAGGTCCCAACATACCGGTTAGCCGTATCCGAACGCATGGGAGAAGAAGAGAGCCAAGAGCAGCGTCTTCTGAACTTCGTAGAGTTTGAAGAAGACAGGAATGCAGCTTTGGAGAAGACATACGAGGTGCAAGCGCAACGTAAGGTAAACTACGATAGCAAGTTGAGGAAGGTGACTGTTGTGGACGGGGACTTGGTACTTCCCTACGACAACCGTCATATTAAGTTCCCCGGGAAACTTCATCTTCGCTGGATGGGACCTTACCGTGTCTTAGAGGTCTTCGACAATGGCTCTTTGCAGTTGGAAGAGTTAGACGGTACACTGATGACCACTCGTGTTAATGGGTGGCGCGTCAAGAAGTAGTGGACGTAAACAGAAGTGCAGGAACCACTGATGTTTGCGGGGACGCAAACATGTGAGGGTGGGCGTATGTGGTGCCCACAAATTACAGGATGCACGAATTTTTGAAATTTTTCAGAATAATGACTTGTTTATATAACTGAAGAAGCGTTGTTACTTAAGGTTACGTCTTCCTTAACAGGAAGATGATCTTAAGAGCTGTTTGTAATAAGAAGTTGACTTCTTCAGAAGACGACCGTCTTCGGAAGATCATCTTCTCAGTTGCGTCTTCAGAAGATGAGAAGACGGCGGAAGATGGAAGACGGCGGAAGACACCTGTCTTCCAGAAGACAGCGATCACGAAGGCCTGACCACGAGTTTTCGGGTAAACAAGTAGGTGTACCTACTAAGTAAGCACCCAGGTGGTAGGTAGGTCGAAGAAGACACCTAGGGTCGAAACCCCTAATCTGCGGGGAAGATGCGTGAGGAAGCACATTAGCCACCTTCCAACTTCCCGCAGCATAGTGCGCATGAAGAAGATCGATTGAGAGAGTGAACTTCGAGCTAGCATTGAGAGAGGAATCGAGTGAGACATTGAGGTAGGAGAGAGTAAGTTGGCAGCTAGGCGAAGGGTGAAATCGGATTGCGGAACACAAACAGCAGAGAGAGCGAAGGCATTTCTGTGGAGCTTCCGAGAAGTTGACAGTGGAGAGTGGCGAGTAGAAGCGAAGGTAGACTCGAGGTGTGGACCGAAATTGACAGCAGGCGGATTCGAGAGGAGTCGCACTGGAAGCTAGTACAAGAACCAGAAGCGCGCGGAGGTCGAAGGCAACTCGGGAGCCGAAGAAGACTGTAGAGGTTCTTCCCCCTGTTCTTTTCCCCTTCCCACTTCTTCTCGTCATTTTCTTGGTACTCCCAGCGCTTCCTTGATTGTGTGCAGGCAGCCTGATCGATTACCTCACCCCCCATTCTTTCTGTTTGAGACATTGGGCGCGGAAGCGCTGCCCAATTTCTGTCAAGATATCTCTTTGCTTCTTCCCGAGCTCAATTCGAGCTTCCCTACCCCTAGTCTTCAAATTGGCGAACCCAACTATCAATTTCTCTACCCCCTTACCTCTCTACCCCCGAAACTTGGAATAGAAGACGATTCGGAAGATGGGAACATCTTCGGAAGACGCTTTCTGAACTTGACTGTCTTCGGAAGACATCTTCGAAAGACTGTCTTCGGAAGTCGACTGAACACAATTCGTATCAAGAGTGGATTTGCTTTGCTTTTGTGTTTAGAGCGACTTGGTACGAAGCCTGAGTGGTGTGGTGAGTTGTTGTGTTATTTCGAGAAGTTGGAACTCGAGAACTAGGCCTGTGCCTCCCGATCTTCCAAGCTTCTCAACTCCACATCTTCCTAGAGAGACTAGAAGACTGAAAGGCTGGCAAAATGAGCGAGAAGACGTGAGGGTCCATTTCGGGTCTCTTCTGTCCGACCCTTAGCAGCCTATTCCTTCTTCTTCCCGAACTTAGAAGAGAGTTGTGAGAAGTATTGCTGGCAGAATCCGGAGAGAATGGTCGAGGGTCATGTCTTCCCATCATGCAGCAAACTTCTTCTGAGTGCGTATGAGAGGTGAGAAGTCGGAAGAACAGAGTGCACATGTCTTGAGTCTGTTGTGAGGATAGACTGCGCGTAGGAAGAAGAAGACATGTGAGACCTGTAAACCCTCCGCGGTCCTAACGATCAACTACCCCCCGATCTCTTAACCTCCACGATCGTCATCCACGAATCTGCAACTGTCGGGCCTGTCTCTCACTCAGGGGTCACCTCTGATGGCTTTGATGGAAGCACACCATGAATCTTGAAGGGAAAAATGCTAAGTTCACTCTCATTCATACACCCACAAACTTATCAACTAAAATCTTCATAATCTCATCCACTAAAATCCTCCATTCTAACGACGTCTCTCAAGTTCTCACATGCTAAAAATGTCCCACACTCTCTATATTACTCAAATTGTCATTACGACAATGTGAAAACAAGGATGAGGAGCTCTTCTCTACTCCTCTATTTATACATTCTAGGTTTTTACTTTGGTACCCTCCGGTAACTCAGCCGTAACTACTTTTACCGGGTTTTACTAAGATATTACTTAAGGTAAAAGCATTGATCACATGGGCTTTTTACCTTTTCACATGGGCTTATTCCTTCAAAGTCAACAACTTCTAGAAGGATTCTGGAATATTCTCAAGGAATCTCGAATTTCCACCCCCCCTCTACACTAGGACCCACTAAAAAGGAAACATGTGGAATCTCTTCTTGTTTTTAATGCCCACAAAGTCCACAACTTTAATCCAACCACTAATATCAAGTCAAAAAGGAGATAAGGGATACTTTCCACCCCCTTTCTACCTTTTAGACAAGATGACAAGATAGTAGTGCTCACTCTTTAGCAAATATCTGAATTCTGCCAAAAGTACAGCTAAGTTTAACCATAACTAACTTTTAGCTAGTCATGACTAACTTGATATCTCCTAAAAGTACTTTGGCAGCAAATAAACATTCTCAACACTTAGTTAGAACTAAACACCTTACTAATAGATAAACTTCCTATGTGTAACATAGGTCGTTACATTTTACCCCCGGACTAAATTTTCGCTCCGTCCTCGGAGTGAAGAGAGAACTTCCGTCGATGAAACAACTTCAACTTGTCATGGTTGACCCGATCGAATCTCCTTCCTCCCAGCTCCTGAAGGTCATATGTGAAGTTGCTCCACACCTTATCTACAACAAAAGGACCAAAATATCTCGGAAGAAACTTCTTCCTAGCCCTCTTGAATCTGATAGCATCATACAACATAACCCAATCTCCGACTTGAAAAGGTTTTACCTCCCTCTTGCCCAACCGTTTGTCGTAACTCTTCTTTTGATACGCCTGAGCTCGTTCCATCCGGATCATTGCTACCGCTCGGGTCTCTTCCAACTCCATGAGTTGCTCCCTTCTTGATCTGACCACGTCTTCTCCTCTCGACCTCTTCAACTTTCGTTGAATAGTTTGAAAAGTATCCAATTCGAATTGGATCGGCAACTTGGACTCCACTCCATAAACCAGTCGAAATGGGGAGTACCCAGTAGAAGTCTTTGTTGTCGTTCGATACTCCCATAAGATAGCATGTAGCCTCTTATCCCAAGTATGTTTCGCAGTCTCAACACCAGCATCTTTGGCGAGCATCATACAAAGTGTAAGATTGGTCTTCTCCGCAAGACCATTAGCATTTGGTTTGTATGAGGTCGTTACTCGTGGCTTGATAGAAAAGTGTTGTAGCATAGCAGTAGTCATGCTCCCTACAAACTCTCCTCCTCTATCTGAGACCAACTCTAACGGACATCCAAATCTTGTGATGATCCTCTCCCATAAGAATCTACCGACTTCTGTTTCATTGGTCTCTCTCAAAGGTCTAGCCTCTACCCACTTGGTACAATAGTCAGTGGCGACTACAATGTATCTATTGCCTCGAGGTGTCTTATTAAGAGGACCTACAAAATCAATACCCCACTTCTCAAATGGTCCTAACACGGGAATTGATCTTAACGGAGGTGTTCTAGTAGACTTCAGAGCAAATGCTTGACATACGTCGCAAGTTTTGCAATAGTCTAAACACTCTTTGAAAATCCCTCTCCAGTGGTAACCCGCATCCAAAATCTTGAAGGCTGTTATCTTACCAGCAAAGTGACCTCCGCAAACAGTTCCGTCGTGAAACTCGTGCATTAGCTTGAATGCCTCCTTCTGACCAACTGCTCTCCTTAGTAACCCATCTGCTCCTTGATGAAACAGAATTCCCTCTACCATGGTGTAAGGTTTGCATCTCTTGATCAACGCGTTACGTTCTCGGGTATGCATACCTTCTGGAAAAGAGCCATCTACAAGGAAACTCCAGATTTCCTTGTACTCGTCCGGTATCTCCTCGATGCTTGTGATGGTCATCAGATGCTCGTCTGGAAATGAATCATCAAACGGTTCTTCTCCCTCATCATCATAAGCCCTTGACAAAAGATCAGCATTCGCATGCTTCTTCCCTGGTCTATCTTCGATCACATAATCGTATTCTGTTAGAAGGATCTTCCAACGAGCAATACGACCTTCGGCATTAGGCTTATTAAAGATATACTTTAAAGCCTTGTGATCTGTGACTATGGAAAATTTCCCTCCTAGCAAGTAGTGTCGAAATTTCTTCAATCCAAAGATCACCGCTAATCCTTCTCGTTCAGTCACGGAGTAATTCTTCTCCGCTGGAACCATCTGCCTACTAGCATAAGCTATAGGATGATCATGCCCATCTCCATCTAGCTGACTTAATGTACATCCGATTGCTACATTGGAGGCATCCGTATACAGAATAAATGCTTTACTCCACTCAGGTTTAGCAAGTATAGGAGCTGTCACTAATGCCTTTTTCAGCTCCTCAAATGCTTCCTTTGCCTTCTGATCATGCACTATCAAGTCAAAATCAACTCCCTTCTTCATGTACATAGTCAAAGCTATTGCTTTGTTTGAGAAGGAAAAGACAAACCTACGATAATATCCAACCATGCCAAGAAACTGCCTCAACTTTGTCAAGTTGATCGGAAATGGAAGATCCACAATCTTCTTCACCTTCTCAGGATCTACCGCAATCCCATTCTTGGAAATGATGTGCCCTAACAGCAGACCTTCTTCGCAGCCAAAGATGCACTTCTCTGGATTTAGAGAAGCGTTGGCTTGCTCCAACCGCTGCAAAACTTTGATCACATGATCAAAGTGGTCCTCCTTTCGTCCGTACACACAGAAATCGTCAATGAAATCCCGAACAAACTTCCCTATGAATGGTTCAAACACCTTGTTCATGAACCTCTGAAACGTGGCCGGAGCATTACACAGTCCGAATGGCATCACTCGAAATGCAAATGTTCCCCAAGGAGTAGTGAAAGTAGTCAACTGCTGGTACTCCTGTGCTATCTTGATCTGGTTGTATCCACTATAACCATCACCAAAGCTGTACCACTCATGACCGGCAACTTCCTCCAAAATCTCATCTATAAATGGTAGAGGATAATAGTCCTTCTTGGTAACTGCATTCAGCTTCTTATAGTCTATGCACACTCGCAGCTTACCATTCTTCTTCTTGACAATCACAATGGGTGAAACCCATTCTGAGTTCTCCACCTCATAGATGAAACTCGCCTCCTTCAACTTGTCTATCTCCTCCTTGACCATCATTGCCGTTGTAGGATTGACCCTTCTCTGCTTCTGTCGAACTGGTCTTGCGTTCTCCTCCAATTCGATTCGATGAGTCTCGAGGGTCACCTCCTTCAAATCCTTGTAGCTGAAAGCAAACACATGGATATATTTTCGAAATATATCTAGGAATCTACTTTTCTCTTCTTGAGTGACATTGATACCAAACTTCAGGGTAGAGAGTCTTCTCACAATCTCTGCCTCACTCAACTCTTCTTTGTCAAGATCTTTCTCCACTGCTGGTCGAGGCAACAAGTCAATAGCACTAAGCTGATGTACTGATTCGTCTCGACCAAATCCTTCATCCTCAGACGAGGATTCTTGGTCGTAAGAATCCCCAGTATCTACTTCCGAGACACTCTGATCATCCTCCGTATCAGATTCCCAGTAGTCACTAGTGGGTCTATCAGAGTCAGAAGTCACAACTCCAACACCCGAGAGAGGAACTATCACTCTATGATCTCTAGGCCCAATTCGTAAGTATCCCTTGTGCCACCTATCCGTGGTGCGCACAGCTCTCAACCAAGGCCTACCTAGGAGCAAATCATAACTAGAGTCCTTTAACACTTGAAAGGACATCAATGTTTGAACTCCCATCACAGACACGACCACCTTCTCTAACACACCAAGAGGTCTTACCCGTTGCTTGTTAGCCATCCCCACGACAATGCTAGCCGGGCGAGTTGGTTCCATTCCCAACTTCTTCATCAACCTCTCCGATATGGCGTTTACAGCCGACCCTCCATCCACCAATACGTCAGAGACGTAGTGACCATTCAATCGGACTTCAATCTTTGAAGCCCTAGTGCATACCTCTGAAGCATGCACATCCACCACACCAACTCCCACTGACTTTGATGTCTTGCTCTTGGGTTTCTTCTTCTTGCTTCTCTTAGAACTCAGTCCTCCTCTGAGTTCCCTTCGTAAGTTGGGATTAAGTGCGATCAGTTGTCCAACAGTGATGTTGGCTTTCTTAGCACCCACATCTTCAACCACATCATATCCCGCTTGGGAAGATGAAATGGTGAAATCCGCCATCCCCAGCTTCCTTCTTGGCTCCCTTGGTGTACTCGAAACATTACTCGAACGAGTACTTCTACTTGCTGACTCCTCCATGAAAACCGGTTCATCAGAAAATCGAGTTCTTTTTCTTTCTTGAGCTAAAAGCTCCACCGGTGCATGAGAAGAGTTTGAACTCTCTCCTTTCTCGTAGATGGGATCTCGCACGACATCGATAGTAGCCACCCCTTTGTCTCGTCCTTGTGATGGATTTCCTCCACCCACATTCATTCTGACAGCTTCGGCACCTCTTGCTCCGTTGTTAGGACAATTTCGCTGGAAATGAGAACCTCCACACGTCCAACAAGTGATTCCTCCAAAGTTACCTTGGTTGCCTCCAAAGTTACCTTGATTTCCTCGGTTGGGATTGTTGTCGTAACCTCTTTGACCTCCTCCTCCACCTTTGTTCCTCCATTCTCGTAACTGCACCACATTTATCTTGAGATCCGCAAGAGTGTCAGTGATGCTCTTCAGCTCGGCATGAAAATCAGAGGTGGCAGTAGACATCGTTGTTGGGACAAACGGTCTTGGCACCACCGTTGGAGTAGGAGCTGACGTTGAAGCAATCACCAATTGTGATGGTGCAGGTGCGATCGTTGTGGCTACACCAGGAGTCGGAGTTGACACCAGAGCAGCATGATGAGGTTGGATGATATCTCCTTCATCCAAACTCTCTTCCATATTTGTCGCTATCTTGATGGCCTCCGCTTTGGTTGCTGGCTTCTCGTACCTCACTTGGGTTCGAATTGAAGGTCTCAACCCTCCCACCAAGTTCTTGGTCAGCACTGCTCCAATCCCCGCCATCGTTAGTTCCACATTGTCTCCACTCTTCCGTAGGACCGTCCGAAACCGTTGCTCCAACTTATCCACCCTTTCGGCATATTGCCGAACTTTCTCGTCATCCCGTTGCTTCAAATGAGTAAGCTCCACCATGAGCTTCTCATAGCTCTCTTCTGGAAGAAACTCTTCGATGAGTGCGTTACTCAATGTCTCCCATGTATCCTCAATTGCACCAGGTGTCTTGTTCTTCACTCGGTCTTCATACCATGTGAGAGCAAAATCTTCTAAAAACTCTGGCAGTAACAACACCCATTCTTCCTTCCTTCTCACGTTGTTTCCGATGCAACCCCTTTTGAAGTCTCGTACAAATGGTTCTACATCTTCATTGTCCTTCCCATGAAACACTGGTAACTTCCCCATCTTGTAACTACTCCTTCTACTCTTCTAATTTTCGTGCAATAACTACTCGCTAAAAGAGTACGAACATCACCAATTCCATTCGAGAATAATCTACCATAGGTAAAAATGAAAGGAAATGGTTGTAACAACACCTCTTGTGCCATCTCCTCTCCCAAGGTAATCATGAGCCTGAGTCGCATCGCCGCCTTCTCCACCATCCGAATGACGATCTCCATCACAACTCAGCCGAGTCCTCTTTTGAAGTCGACAACTTCTCCGTCTCAGCTCTTTGAGTCTCGTCCAACTTCTCGACTACTGACGTAAGTAGGGCGGCCACATCGACGCACTTGTGTCCTCTTGATAGATCACCCACTCCACAACTTGGACAAGGATCTTCTCCTAGAAGATGAATTGGCGCTGGTGACGATGGACCCACTCGAAGACTTAAATCCGTAAACTCCCGCTTCCCTTTAGCTCTCTCGGTTCTGATTCTAGTTGGACAATTCACTACTTTATGTCCCAACCCTCTACAGAAATAACACCACAAGTCGGTTTCTACTCTTCTTCTCGGAGATTCTACTTGAGGTTTTGCACTAGGGTTCTCAAACTCAACGATAACCTCTTTCGAGCTCTCTCCGACGCTTACTATGACATCTAAACCTTGAGGAAGGTTTCTAAGTCTAACTTTCCAATCTTTCGAACTTCCACTCATGTTGCACCTTCTCAACCATTAATTGGACAAAATATCGTAGAGGAAAATAATTCTACATTACTTTCTTAACTCTTCCGAGCTTTATATTAGAAATCGTGCATTATACATGCGATACACGAAATAAAATCTAATCTAATATTAACTATCAAAGATATGATCCTCCTCATCCTCGTTTGTACTCATCACAACAGACATCTTGAACTCACTCTTGTAAGGATCCAACTCTATTTCACCAGGAGCATTCGTGGCCTCCATAGTGAATGATGCTTTAAACTCGACTTTCTTCAAATCTGTGCCAATTGTCGCGGAAGCTTCTTCGTATAGAGTAAAGAGGGCACCCCAAGTGCTATAGATGCGTGTTCGTAACTCATCTATACTTAACTTGGGCTTCTCCGTCTCTGTTCGAACTCCTAAACGTCTCTTCTTCCACCTCGTCATTCGAACTGGATTCCCCATGACGTATCTTCAAGACCTCCTTGTATGCCGAAACGTATCTCTCTTAGTTGGTAAGAGATCTCTCCAAGATTTTTGTGGTCTCCAGTAGCTCAACCTCCAAGCTACTAAATCATGAAGTTTCAACAGAAACTTCTCTAATCAGAAGAGATGGTGATGACTGTACAAATTTTCAGAGAACTGAAATTTGTATATTTTTACTTCCCTCATGGTTGTCAACCCCCTCCACTTTGAAAAATCCTTTCTCCCTCTTCAGACCTCATCTTCTCATGATTTCTTTTGTCCTGGATAGCTTATCAGCCACTCTAAAACACTGGAAAGTTTCTCAGGAAAATAAAATTCACAGAAAATCTGACACTGACTGTAAACTTTTTCCAGAGAACAGAATTCCTCAACTCTCACGAATAGACCCCCTCAACTTTGAAAAATCATTGCTCCCTCTCTAGACCACCTTTTCCTATGATTCCTTTTGTCTTAGATAGGTTATCAGCCAATCTAAAACACTGGAAAGTTTCTCAGGAAAATAAAATTCACAGAAAAGTTGACAGCGACTGTACAAATTTTCCAGAGAGCAGAATTTCTAAACTCACAAATTTCTCTCCTCTAATAACTTTTCTCTCCTCCTTCTCTACAACTCTTGTTGCACCTCCTTTCAACTCTCCTCAAACCCTTTCTAAGTGAACAAGATGTAAAGAATGACTTCGAACGCGTCATATATCACTACGGGATACACGAAAGGTTCTAACGTTGCTAACATCGCGTTAGCTCTCTCTCCTCCCAACGTTCTCTCCATGTGCTCTCTCATAATCTCCTTTTGTCGAATATAGAACTGAACTCTAAACATCGTTCAACGATCCCTTCAAGTGAGGTCCCGGCAACGGAACCAAAAATGTAAACCCTCCGCGGTCCTAACGATCAACTACCCCCCGATCTCTTAACCTCCACGATCGTCATCCACGAATCTGCAACTGTCGGGCCTGTCTCTCACTCAGGGGTCACCTCTGATGGCTTTGATGGAAGCACACCATGAATCTTGAAGGGAAAAATGCTAAGTTCACTCTCATTCATACACCCACAAACTTATCAACTAAAATCTTCATAATCTCATCCACTAAAATCCTCCATTCTAACGACGTCTCTCAAGTTCTCACATGCTAAAAATGTCCCACACTCTCTATATTACTCAAATTGTCATTACGACAATGTGAAAACAAGGATGAGGAGCTCTTCTCTACTCCTCTATTTATACATTCTAGGTTTTTACTTTGGTACCCTCCGGTAACTCAGCCGTAACTACTTTTACCGGGTTTTACTAAGATATTACTTAAGGTAAAAGCATTGATCACATGGGCTTTTTACCTTTTCACATGGGCTTATTCCTTCAAAGTCAACAACTTCTAGAAGGATTCTGGAATATTCTCAAGGAATCTCGAATTTCCACCCCCCCTCTACACTAGGACCCACTAAAAAGGAAACATGTGGAATCTCTTCTTGTTTTTAATGCCCACAAAGTCCACAACTTTAATCCAACCACTAATATCAAGTCAAAAAGGAGATAAGGGATACTTTCCACCCCCTTTCTACCTTTTAGACAAGATGACAAGATAGTAGTGCTCACTCTTTAGCAAATATCTGAATTCTGCCAAAAGTACAGCTAAGTTTAACCATAACTAACTTTTAGCTAGTCATGACTAACTTGATATCTCCTAAAAGTACTTTGGCAGCAAATAAACATTCTCAACACTTAGTTAGAACTAAACACCTTACTAATAGATAAACTTCCTATGTGTAACATAGGTCGTTACAGACCAGTGAAGGGAAGTCTGACTTCGGGAGGTCTTCCGAGAACGACATTGAATCGGAAGCTGTCCCAAGTGTCTTCCCAGAGGCCACTGTCACCGCAGGAGCCCGCAACCATCTTCTGAACCTTTCTCATACTCTACTTCTCGCATATCTTGTATCTTCTGATAGGAAGTAGGATGTAATGCAAGGTGGGTTGTCTTCTTGGTAATCCATGCGAGGCCTTGCTTAGATAGGATTGTTTAGATATAGCTCGGAAGACGAGAGCTATCTAGGAAGCACTGTTAGAATCCCGGAAGACGGAGTAGCTGTCTTCTGGAAGACTAGTTTCGTCTTCTGAGAGTGGAAGCTAGACTGTGGGCACTCGGGAAGAACTGAGCCTTCAGCTCATAGTAGGTGCTTGTGGTTTAGTGCAGCAGATCTTCCAGGTATGTCGATGCATCCGCGAGGCTTGGTGTTACCAGCGACAGAATTGGCCGAGGTCACTCCTTTCCTCAAGGAGTTGGGTCTCGACTTCTTCCTGTGGGACTGGAACCTCGCAGATCAAGGGCTTCTGGAGGAGGTATGGGCCGCGTTACCACCGCGTAACCGTGTACCTGCAAAGGCAGGAGTTGCTCGGGGAAGACCATCTTCCTGGACAGAAGACTGGTGGCGTAAGGCGTTTCACAGGCTTGAGACCGAGACCCGAGGATATTGGTACGAGAAGAAGATCTTGCCTAGGATTGTGAGTTCATGGCATGTGCCTGGGAGTACCACCTGCCTTTTCGTGGAAGACAGGCAGGGGAGGAACGGTTGGAAGATAGAGTCTTACCGGGAGCCGAAGAAGCAACTTCTGGCGAAGTTGTTTCTGCATCTTTTCCCCAAAGGAAAAGCGCAGAAGATGAGGTACTTAGGAGATCAGGACGTGGAGTTCCTGGAATCAGTGTGGGATGACAGAGTGTCAATCTACTGGGGCGCGTATATCCACAACTATGTACAGACGGAGCTAGCATACTTGGGTACCCCGGCGGGAGGACATCTGACGCCCTTCTTCTGCTACTTGTATGTAGCCATGGGGGATCTTAGGGAAGATCAGCTGGCAGTGTATGGGCCAACGGAGCGACAGGAGGTGAAGGAGGAGACCTCGGAAGACGATGACCGAGAGGCAGCAGCAACGCCCCCTCCCACTCTGATGCCACAGCTGAGACCCGGCTCTCATCAGAAGACACTTTTGGTGAGGGAAGACGAGTCTAGTGGGTCGGAAGACGCCACGCCAGTGAGGAAGATGAGTCACAGAAGTGTACCGAGGACACCCATCTCCCTCATCCATTCAGGATCGGAGTCGGACTCGGAGGAAGACTTGTTGAGTACCCGATCGGAGCAGAAGACAGCTTCTGTAACACCTAGGAGTCTTCCGAAGACTCCAGAAGACGAAGGATGGATGGGTACTCCTACTGCGACGCGAGGAAGCGCAAAGAGGAGAGCCGCTCCTGCCACGAGGAGTCTTCCACCCCGGAAGATGAGAAGAGTAGCTTCTTCTCGTGCGCAGAAGATGAAGGCCGTAGTGGTGTAGAGGCTCCCTTGCCTCTGGAAGACGAAGTCGACACCCTCGAGCGAGTGGTGGGGATGAACTTGGCTTCCGCAGGAAGACGACTGGAGGAGTTCAGTGCCTACTTCCAGAAGGAGATCCAGCCCGCTATGGAGTTGCTGGAAAGGAGAGCGAGGGCACAGGAGAAGCCCTTACAGCCTGGATTCGGCCTGCGCACCTTGCTGCGACAGGAAGACAGCCAGCAGAAGACGGAGTCGCTGGAAGCTAGTCTCCGCACCACGGAGAAGCTCGCTGCCAGGTACAAGGCGGAAGCAGCCGCTTCTGCCAAGGAGTCGATGCAACTTCAGAAGAGCAACCAGGAGTTGCAGACGCGAGTACAGCAGCGTGATCAAGAAGTTCTCCGAGTACGGGAGAAGATCACTGCCCTCGCGGAAGAGCAGACCACTTGGAAGATGCAGCGAGAAGCCGCAGAAGCGCGAGCTGCAGTGGAGAAGACGCAGAGGGAAGCAGCGGAAGCTCGTGCGCAGAAGATGCTAGCTCAGTCGGTAGAAGCGCTTCGGAAGAAGTTCAACTTCACCGCGGGTAAGAAGTTACTTACCTTAGCTAGGAAATGGGACAGTGGGTCCAAGACGAGGTTGGTGGAATGCAGAGATAACATGTTCAGGTACCTGGATAGATAGATAGAAGGAGTGAAGATACTTTATGATCTTCCCTCACTTCCGACACCTGCAACCGCATCTTCCCAAGCCCCAGCACCCTCGACTGGATCCGGAATGGAGAAGGAGGAGTTCGATCTCGCTGTACACTTGGTGGTGACAGCGTTGGAAGACGAGAAGACTCCAGAAGACGCCCCGGAAGACATGATGTCTTCTGGAAGACAAGAAGACGAGCCGTCTTCCCAGGTATTCCGCGTGGAGGAAGCGACTTCCCCGGACCCTTATGAGATCGCCATGGTCCCTAGTACTGCATCTGTGCCTCAGAAGACCGAAGACGCACCATTCGACTCGTCTTCCCAGAAGACCATTCCGTCTTCCGAAGTCGAAGTCGAGGAAGACGCAGCCGCAGAAACAGCAGGGCCAGCGAAGAGCGAGGAGAGGGAAGCTACCTCAGTGGTACCCGAGGTAAGTGCAGGGCTTCCCAGCCCATCAGAAGTCGAGGTAGTAGCTCCGATAGGAGCAGATCATGTAGAGATTGCCACCGAGCAATCAGAGTAGTTAGCAAACTCAATTGACACTTCCAGATTTAGTAGGATTGGACATGCTATCTTAAGGATGGCAGTTTTCCATGTAAAAATAGTTAGGACCCCATGTGGCAGCATAGGTAGCGTAGGAGTAACACAGTGGAGGGCTAATTGGGAAGAGGGACCGCATGCATGTGAGGTGACAACCTCTTGTCAGCGCCTCTCTCTCTCTCCCTGGTGGTCGCCTCCCCTGACTCTCGAGGCAGATGGTTAAGTAGGATAGCAGGTAGGAGAAAAGCTCTCTGAGAGCTCTGCCAGTTCTTTAGAATTCGGTAGTAACTGAACATACACACCGATTCTACAGGCAGGCGAGACACATTAGAGCAGAGACAGTCTTAGCACATTACACCCGTTGTTGGAAACATACGAATAGTCTTGGAATATACAGGAGGGGTCTGCATACTCGCACCAGCAGTGGTTCGAATATGTAGATAGAGGTAGTGGACAGTCCAGGAACAGGAAACGGCATCCTCGTGCAATCCTGTTAGCTAGGCTGGTGTGTCGAGGAGTAGACGCAGGAAGTAGCGGGAGTGAGCTTCCCAATGCCATTGTGACTTCTTCTCGGGGAATAGATTGTGGATTCAGCTTCGCTCATGTCTTCTGGGTGGTGGAATGTATTGAATTCGCTCCCAATTGTGCATGGGAAGTGTTCTTCTTGAGTGGCGGTGAATGTCAACAGTTGTGGAGTGTAGCTTGACTCGTTCAGTAGAGCACTTGGGATCTACGTACGAACGGTCTTCTGGGTAAGTGATCATAGAAGGCAGAGCAGTCAGAGCAGCGAAGTGAAGAAGAAAGAAGACTTCTTCCCGCAACAGAAGACGACATCCTCGAGTAGAAGACGGTGCTACAGTACTCATGTTTGTTGTCTTCCTCCCCAAACTATTACAAGCAGGGATGGCTTGTTAGTCAGGATCCGGACTAGAAGCCTGTCGGAATCTTAATTGCCCTTTTTCATCATGGTTTCTCTTGCGTGGATTTCTTCTTCTTCCCATCTTCTCTCATCTTCTCCCATCTTCCCCATCTTCTTACCTTCTTCTAGTGAGCTTCCGATACTTCTATTGAGCTTCCGTGAAGGTGAATGTCGTTGTAGCGCTGCAGGAAGACAACTTCCGTAGACAGAAGCCTGGGAAGGCTACAGGGGGCATACACCCTGTGATTGATCCAACCCGATTGGAATGTGAGTGTGAGAATAAGGTGTAATGACTGTTACTAGTCGACTTCTGCGAAGCCGGACAGCCTTCTGGAGGTGTGAGAAGACGAGCTAAACCCCCAGAAGACGAGAATCGCTTCGGGAAGACGGTATCGAGAAGGCCGGAAGAAGCAACCTGGAAGCAGGAAGATCGTCTTCCCGAGCTTCTTTGTGAATAGTTGTGTGATATTGTAATTGGTAGTTGTTTGTTTAGGTCCAGAGCACCATTTGGCGTGTTTGGAAGACGTGTTGGTTTGTGTGGTTTTGTGAGAAGACGGGCTTTTTAGACAAAACCCGTGCGTTTGTGTGTTTGAACAGATCTTAGAACTTAGAGCAGCGTTACTTGTGTAAATCCTCTGTGGGAACGATATCTTGTATACTAAATGGGCAAAAGGAGAAATCCTTCGTCACTACACCCGCTGTCCCATTCCCTAGCTAAGGTAAGTAACTTCTTACCCGCGGTGAAGTTGAACTTCTTCCGAAGCGCTTCTACCGACTGAGCTAGCATCTTCTGCGCACGAGCCTCCGCTGCTTCCCTCTGCGTCTTCTCTGTTGCAGCTCGCGCTTCTACGGCTTCTCGCTGCATCTTCCAAGTGGTCTGCTCTTCTGCGAGGGCAGTGATCTTCTCCCGTTGTCGTGGCGAGAGTCTTTCTTGGGGAGGGCGGACCTCCTTGCTGTGATAGATCAGAGAGAAATGACCAGGAAGGGGAATAGGTCGCTGCAGACGATGAAATCTCAAAACACACCCTCTTGTGCCCACCAATTGCAAAACAAACACTCAAGCACGCACTCAGGTACACAAATATGTCTCTCCAGAGTAGAAATAGCTTTATTTCAGCGTCAACTGCTTCACTGTTAAGAAATATCTCTCTCCTCCTCTCCTAAGTCCTTCTCAGCTGAAAATTCCAAGGAATTTGATCTTACGACAACCAAGGCCTTGTCAAAAACGATCTCCTTCCAATAAACCACCTCTATCCGTTCAATTCTACTCCTTCCAAACCTCAAAACTATGTAACATATGAGGTTCTTGTCTCCAAAACACTTTCCTGCCTCTCTCACGATCTCCCTTGTTCACTCCATTCAATTCGGTCAGAAAAATCGACCCCCACTCAGCCTCCAAGCTTCTCAGCGTCTCCTCTCCTCAATCCACTCAATTCTATCAGAAAAATTGATCCCCACTCAGCCTCCAAGCTTCTCAGCGTCTCCTCTCCTCAATCCACTCAATTCTATCAGAAAAATTGATCCCCACTCAGCCTCCAAGCTTCTCAGCGTCTCCTCTCCTCAAATCCCTAATTCTCCTCCTTTCTCCTCCTTCCGCCTTAGTTCTCTCCGAAAACTTCCTTGAAAAAGTCCCCCCGATCTCCAGCCGCCGCAGGTATTAAACCTAAAAGTTAAGGCCCCAGCTTAAGCTGCCCCCCTGCTGTCCTTATAAGTGCAGTCACTTATCACAAGCAGGGCCCTAGCTTAAGCTGCCCCCCTGCTGTCCTTATGCGTACAAAGCATTTTTTACAAAGTTGACCTCTTTTTAATATAAGTTTCGCAGTTGTCTCTACAAACTCTATCCCTACATTGATAAAGGTTCACATAACCTATTTCTTCATCGCAAGCCTACTCGATGATCATTTAACTATTTAGCAAAAGTTTCCTGTGCTCTTGATGCCATCTTGATGCCATCCTGAATATACTATAAGCCATCCAATGTAGACCGAAGCCCCTACACTTATGAGGCTGCCCCACAGGGCTTACAGCCCCCCCATATGCGCATCAGGTATCTCCCATAGTATATTCAGGATGGCATGCGGAGGCTTAGGATGGCATGCGGAGGCTTAGGCCAGGAAGCCCACGATTAAGGGAGATACCGGTCTCCCGCCCCTAGGTATACAGGACATGGCTGAATACCCAACATAGACTCCCATCCGGGAGGCCAACATGCCAGAATAGGAACCAGAGGCCAGGAGGGATTGATCCTGAGACCACTTCCCTCCTAGGCAGGCGCCCTATCACTGGGATGGCCTCTAGTTCCGTTCTAAAAGGATTTAAAACTTGTACATATGCTTTTACTGTAGAAATCTTCCTGCAAAGTCTTTACTAGTCTTTTCTGTGCAAACTCCTCTATATAACTCCGTTTTTAATGAACAAGGAGTCAAAACTATAGTATTCAGGAACACCTACACACCCACGCTATCAGATTCTGAGTTCGAGTCTCGAGCCAGAATCGACGGATTTCCCTCTTTCACATATTTCACAGCCTAAAACTCGTACTAACTATTGCTTAAAACACTTTCTGTCAAAACTAGAAGCATGAGGTCGCTCTCCTCGTCGTGCTTTACATCCTGGTGTCTTTCGACTCCCTTAGGGGTGATACTCCAACCCAAGCTAGGGGGCAGCTTGTCAAGCATGGCCCCAGCTTAGCTCCTGCCTAGCTTGTTAAGCTGCAGGGTAGCTTCCTTTACACAACAAAGAAAAGATCTCTTTGCAACTAGTTTTCGTTGTACAGACCCATGTACAACACGACACCGTACTCGGAGAACTTCCTGATCACGCTGCTGTACTCGCGTCTGCAACTCCTGGTTGCTCTTCCGAAGTTGCATCGACTCCTTGGCAGAAGCGGCTGCTTCCGCCTTGTACCTGGCTGCAAGCTTCTCCGTAGTGCGGAGACTAGCTTCCAGAGACTTCGTCTTCTGCTGGCTGTCTTCCTGTCGCAGCAAGGTGCGCAGGCCGAATCCAGGCTGTAGAGGCTTCTCCTGTGCCCTCGCTCTCCTTTCCAGCAACTCCATAGCGGGCTGGATCTCCTTCTGGAAGTAGGCACTGAACTCCTCCAGTCGTCTTCCTGCAGAAGACAAGTTCATCCCCACCACTCGCTCGATGGTGTCGACTTCGTCTTCCAGAGGCAAGGGAGCCTCTTCCACCACTACGGCCTTCATCTTCTGCGCACGAGAAGAAGCTACTCTTCTCATCTTCCGGGGTGGAAGACTCCTCGTGGCAGGAGCGGCTCTCCTCTTTGCGCTTCCTCGCATCGCAGTAGGAGTGCCCATCCATCCTTCGTCTTCTGGAGTCTTCGGAAGACTCCCAGGTGTTACAAAAGCTGTCTTCTGCTCCGATCGGGTACTCAGCAAGTCTTCCTCCGAGTCCGACTCCGATCCTGAATGGATGAGGGAGATGGGTGTCCTCGGTACACTTCTGTGACCCATCTTCCTCACTGGCGTGGCGTCTTCCGATCCACTAGACTCGTCTTCCCTCACCAGAAGCGTCTTCTGGTGAGAGCCGGGTCTCAGCTGTTGCATCAGAGTGGGAGGGGGCGTTGCTGCTGCCTCTCGGTCATCGTCTTCCGAGGTCTCCTCCTTCACCTCCTGTCGCTCCGTTGGCCCATATACTGCCAGCTGATCTTCCCTAAAATCCCCCATGGCTACATGCAAGTAGCAGAAGAAGGGCGTCAGATGTCCTCCCGCCGGGGTACCCAAGTATGCTAGCTCCGTCTGTACATAGTTGTGGATGTATGCGCCCCAGTAGATTGGCACTCTGTCATCCCACACTGATTCCAGGAACTCCACGTCCTGATCTCCTAAGTACCTCGTCTTCTGCGCTTTTCCCTTGGGGAAAAGATGCAGAAACAACTTCGCGAGAAGTCGCTTCTTCGGCTCCCGATAAGACTCTATCTTCCAACCGTTCCTCCCCTGCCTGTCTTCCACGAAAAGGCAGGTGGTACTCCCAGGCACATGCCATGAACTCACAATCCTAGGCAAGATCTTCTTCTCGTACCAATATCCTCGGTTCTCGGTCTCAGGCCTGTGAAACGCCTTACGCCACCAGTCCTCTATCCAGGAAGATGGTCTTCCCCGAGCAACTCCTGCCTTTGCAGGTACACGGTTACGCGGTGGTAACGCTGCCCATACCTCCTCCAGAAGCCCTTGATCTGCGAGGTTCCAGTCCCACAGGAAGAAGTCGAGACCCAACTCCTTGAGGAAAGGAGTGGCCTCGGCCAATTCTGTCGCTGGTAACACCAAGCCTCGCGGATGCATCGACATACCTGGAAGATCTGTTGCACTAAACCACAAGCACCTACTATGAGCTGAAGGCTCAGTTCTTCTCGAGTGCCCACAGTCTAGCTTCTACTTCTCAGAAGACAGCTACTCCGTCTTCCGGGATTCTAACAGTGCTTCCTAAATAGCTCTCGTCTTCCGAGCTATATCTAAACAATCCTATCTAAGCAAGGCCTCGCATGGATTACCAAGAAGACAACCCACCTTGCATTACATCCTACTTCCTATCAAAAGATACAAGATATGCGAGAAGTAGAGTATGAGAAAGGTTCAGAAGATGGTTGCGGGCTCCTGCGGTGACAGTGACCTCTGGGAAGACACTTGGGACAGCTTCCGATTCAATGTCGTTCTCGGAAGACCTCCCGAAGTCAGACTTCCCTTCACTGGTCTCACCTGTCTTCTTCTTCCTACGCGCAATCTATCCTCACAACAGACTCAAGACATGTGCACTCTGTTCTTCTGACTTCTCACCTCTCATACGCACTCAGAAGAAGTTTGTTGCATGATGAGAAGACATGACCCTCGACCATTCTCTCCGGATTCTGCCAGCAATACTTCTCACAACTCTCTTCTAAGTTCGGGAAGAAGAAGGAACGGCTGCTATGGGTCGGACAGAAGAGACCCGAAATGGACCCTCACGTCTTCTCGCTCATTTTGCCAGCCTTTCAGTCTTCTAGTCTCTCGAGGAAGATGTGGAGTTGAGAAGCTTGGAAGACCGGGAGGCACAGGCCTAGTTCCCGAGTTCCAACTTCTCGAAATAACACAACAACTCACCACACCACTCAGGCTTCGTACCAAGTCTCTCTAAACACAAAAGCAAAGCAAATCCACTCTTGATACGAATTGTGTTCAGTCGACTTCCGAAGACAGTCTTCCGAAGATGTCTTCCGAAGACAATCAAGTTCAAGAAGCGTCTTCCGAAGATGTTCCCATCTTCCGAATCGTCTTCTATTCCAAGTTTCGGGGGTAGAGAGGTAGTAGGGTAGAGAAATTGATAGTTGGGTTCGCCAATTTGAAGACTAGGGGTAGGGAAGCTCGAATTGAGCTCGGGAAGAAGCAAGGAGATATCTTGACAGAAATTGGGCAGCGCTTCCAATGTCTCAATAGGAAAGATGGGGGGTGGGGTAATCGATCAGGCTGCCTGCACACAATCAAGGAAGCGCGGGGAGTACCAGACAATGGCGAGAAGAAGTGGGAAGGGGAAAGAACAGGGAAAAGAACCTCTATAGTCTTCTTCGGCTCCCGAGTTGCCTTCGACCTCCGCGCGCTTCTGGCTCTTGTACTAGCTTCCAATGCGACTCCTCTCGAATGCGCCTGCTGTCAATTTCGGTCCACACCTCGATTCTACTTTCGCTTCTACTCGCCACTCTCCACTATCAACTTCTCGGAAGCTCCACAGAAATGCCTTCGCTCTCTCTGCTGTTTGTGCTCCCGCAATCCGATTTCACCCTTCGCCTAGCTGCCAACGTACTCTCTACTACCTCGATGTCTTACTCGATTCCTCTCTCAATGCTAGCTCGAAGTTCACTCTCTCAATCGATCTTCTTCAGACGCACTGTGCTGCGAGAAGTTGGAAGGTGGCTAATGTGCTTCCTCACGCATCTTCCCCGCAGATTAGGGATTCTCGTCCTTGGTGTCTTCCTAACCTACCTACCTATTCGGTGCGCTCCAGTAGGTACACCTACTGTCTTACACGAAAACTCGTGGTTGATCTTTCGCGGTCGCTGTCTTCTGGAAGATAGGTGTCTTCCGCCGTCTTCCCATCTTCTGAAGACGCAACTGCGAACATGATCTTCCGAAGAAGGTCGTCTTCTGAAGAAGTCAACTTCTTATTACAAACAGCTCTTAAGATCATCTTCCTACTAAGGAAGCCGTAACCTTAAGTAACAACGCTTCTTCAGTTATACAAACAAGTCATTATCCTTAAAAATTTCAAAAATTCGTGCATCCTGTAATTTGTGGGCACCACAGACCGCGAAGGCCTAACCATGAGTTTCCAGGTAAAAGAGTAGGTGTACCTACTAGGTAACACACAGATGGTAGGTAGGTCAGGAAAGACATCTAGGGTCGAAACTCCTAATCTGCGGAGAAGATGCGCAGGAAGCGCATTAGCGCATTCCAACTTCCCGCAGCATAGCGCGCTTGAGAAGATCGATTTCCGAGAGTGAGCTTCGCGAGAAGAAATCAAGAGAGGAAATCGAGTGAGGAAATCGAGAGAGGAAAGCGAACGAGGTGAGGACCAGTTGGCAGCTAGACGAAGGGCGAGACCGAATTGCTGAAGCACGGAAGGCAGGGAGCGAAGGTGTTTTTGTGAGCTCCCGGAAGCTGACATTGGAGAGTAGATGAGTAGAATTAAAGATGGAATTGAGGCGTGGCCAGAAATTGACAGCGGACGCAGCCGTGTGGAGTCGCATTGGAGCTAGGACCAGAGCCAGAAGCGCGCGGAAGGTCGAAGGCAACTCGGGAAGCAGAAGAAGACTGTAGAGGTTCTTCCCACGTTCTTTCTCCTTCCCACTTCTTCTCGCCCTAGTTTGGTATCCCCCGCGCTTCCCCGGTTGGTTGCAGGCAGCCTGATCGATTACCCCCACCCCCATTTTTCCTATTGTGACATTGGGTGCGGAAGTGCTGCCCAATTTCTGTCAGACATCTTCCTACTTCTTCCTAAGTTCAGTTCGAGCTTCCTTACACCTCGTCCCCAAATTGACGATCCCAGTTATCAATTCCCTATCCTACTACCTCTCTACTCCCGAAACCTGGAACAGAAGACACTTTGGAAGATTGGAACATCTTCGGAAGACGTTTCTGAACTTAACTATCTTCGGAAGTCGACTATAACCAATTCTTATCAAGAGTGGATTTGTGTTGCTTTTGTGTTAAGAGAGGCTTGGTACGAATCCTGAGTGGTGTGGTGAGTTCTTTTGTTATTTTAAGAAGTTGGAAGTTGGGAACTAGGCCTGTGCCTCCCGGTCTTCCAAGCTTCTCAACTCCACATCTTCCTAGAGAGACTAAAAGACTGAAAGGCTCTCACAATGAGCGAGAAGACGTGAGGGTCCATCGGGTCTCTTCTGTCCGACCCATAGCAGCCGTTTCTTCTTCTTCCCAAACTTAAGAGAGAGTCGTGAGAAGACTTGCTGGCAGAATCTGGAGAGAATGGTCGAGGGTTATGTCTTCCCACCGAGCAGCAAGCTTCTTCTGAGTGCGTTGTCGGAGTGTGATCCGTCTACCTAGGAAAGCGCCGGGCTTCTGGCTGTGGTTGTTTACTCAAGAGGTTGGCTTTCAGGTCACAACAGGAGCTATAAACACTCACACAGGAGTGTAGGATCCTCTGATATGCTCAAAAAGCGAAATTTAGGTCTCACTGGTAGTAATAGGCTTAAGCGGTGAACTTTGACACTCAAAGAGAGGAAAACTATGAAGGTTTAGACCTCTAAACTTCCCCTACATGCAAATGAGGTACTACTGAACTCACAGACGAAGTTTCAACCTGAGATCAAATTCTGACACGGAGATATGAACAGAAAAGTTCTGAATAAGAGAATTATGACAATTTCTGGTACCTAGACAGCTATTCAGACATAGAACAGAGAATTGGCTCGATGAATTTCAAATCTTCTCACAGTATTTGAAGTCTACAGGATGCTGAACATCCCTGTGAAGTTGGGACTCCTGAATGTTTGTAGAACTCCAGATCTCCTTCTCTAAAGTCGCTGCTCTAGATTAAGAGCTTTTCAGACCCCCTCTGCTTCAGCGGCCGCCCTGAATTACTCAATTACTCAAATGATACGAAACTTTTTGGACAGTCGTAGCCCTCCTGACAGTGAACGCAACCACGAAGTTTTGAAGTGATTTCCTCAATTCTGCTGCAATTGGCACCGAAAACCCCAAAATCAACAAAAGTGACGCAGTTTTGGCACAATCCGAACTTCAATTGGGCATAACTCCTTGTTTATTGATCCAAATCGAGCAAAAATTTCACTGACAGTGCTTGGCACGACGAGCTCTCTCTTCCTGTGTTCTCATATTTCGAAGATACCTCACCAAATGCTCGAACTCTCCTCTAGAGCTCTGTTTCTAAACTTAGAGTTTTACAAAAGACAAAAATGGACCAATGGGAGTTCATAGCTCCACTTGACTGTCCTTTTGTGCCTTAAACTACCTGGTAACTTATCTACACTCATAAGCTACCACGTCAAGCCCCCTAGAGTGCCAGCGTAAAACTTAAACTATCTAAAATGACACATAGCCCCGAAAAATAACTTAAATTAGCTAGAAAGCATGCATGGGCGACAAGTAAGTACAACCCATGAGCTCAAACCCCTATCAGCATGGAAACCCTAAGTTATGTACACTGAACGTCATAGACAAGTAAGAAATCACTTGCACAAGCGCACAAATGCTTGAACAAGATAACTAACATACTATCAGCCTACTAGGACTCAAAATAGTGTTAACACCGTATGCAAAGGTGTCAAACATATACATAAAGGACTAGAAGTAGTATGAGCTAACTTCTAGAACTACTAAACCTAAGCGTCGGAGTAGAAGTCAAGCATGTAGCCGCCAAATGGTGCGACATCCACCCCCTCTGAACCTGCACATCCTCCGGTATGTGCCAGATCCAGATCAAGACTCTTCAGCTTCAGCTTCAAATTCATCTTCAACCTCCATTGAGTCTTCAGCTTCATCCTCAGTAAGCTCTGCAATGTTCTGGTCCTCCCCTCTCCTTCTAAAGAGCTTGATTCTTTTCCCTGCGACTGGTATCTTGAGCACTGCACCATCTAACTCTCTCAAAGAGTATGTGGCATTATCATAAACTTCTAACACCACATAAGGTCCGAACCATCTCTTGGAAAACTTTCTGATAGCGCTATGTTGATTATCAAGACTACTATCATAGACTAACACCCAATCACCTTCCTTAATTGGTTTGGGTCGTAATCTATGCGTTCTATCAAATCTGCCTTTGTTTCTCTCTCTAGCAGTCTTTAACCTTTCCACAGCTTTGGCAACATCCTCAGGTCTTCGTTCTAACTGCTGGATCCTTAATGCAAGAAGATCCTCCGTACTTCTACCATCTTCCCATGGCAAAACATTCCAAGTAGGCACAACCTCCTCAATCGGCATCACAGGTTTTTGCCCTAATATCAACTCTGCTGGCATGTAACCTGTAACGGTACTATGAGTTGTACGATCTGCCCACAAAGCAAATGGTAGCAGTCTAGGCCATTCACGGATCTTACCCTTGCAAGCTTTTACCAAAGCTTTGATGATTGGCGGATGACCTCTTTCGCTCTTGCCATTCCCTTCAGGATTGTAAGCAGTGGTTAACGCCAACTTGATTCCCAATCGCTTGAAGAACTCAACTGCTTCTTGTGCATCCAGCTCACCCCTATCTGCAGTGATCTTTCCCACACACCCATACCTACAAATAACATCTTCAAGTAGAAAGCGGCAGACACTAGCAGTGGTCTTCGTCCTCAGAGCACGGCCTTCGACTTGGTTAGATAGATCTTCTCTAGCCAAGACTAGATACCTCATTTGTCCAAGTCCAAATGGCATAGTTACCAGATCAACTACCCATTTATAATGAATGGCTAAAGGATAAGTAGGATGCAATCCATCACGATGGCGTACATTGGAGTACATCTGGCAGGATATACAGGATGAAACAAACTGTACTACATCCTTATACATACCCTTCCACCAATACTTTTCCTTCATCTTGGCAAATGTAGCCCAAACTCCTCTATGACCGGCCCATAGACTCTCATGGAACTCCTTGATCAGCTTCTGCTGCGATTCTAGATCACATACCACCCGCTGCGGTATACCTCCTTGTAGCTTAGGGCGCTTCCATAGATGTCCTCCATGTAAAAAGTAACCATAAGCTATCCTACGGATCCTCTTGAAATCTGCATCAGACCAGCCTTCTTGCCTTTCCAGTGAACTCAAATAGCGCCCAAGATCCAACCACTCGCCATCATACATAGTTTCCTCAAAAAACTCCAGCGAGGCTGCAAAACAGCTTCTATCTCTTCTAGCAAGAGCACTAGAATAGAACTCTGTTCCCACATCTTCCTGATCATCTATCATTTCTTTCTCATCGTAATACCTAGCCCTTGATAACATATCTGCCACAGGATTATCCTTCCCTGCAATATGTCTAAACTCTGGGTTCAAGGACTTGATATATGCTATCCACCTCAACATAGCAATATCTGGAGTTGTACAGCTAGTGATCATTCCCAAGAGAGGTAAACAATCTGTCTCCACAACCACAGGTGCTCCTATCAAGTATTCCTTATCACTCTTCATCGCAGTAACTACTCCCCATAGCTCTCTCTTGACCTGAGGGTAGTCTCTCTGACGTGAACTTAACACCTTAGCTCCAAAACGCACCACATATCTATTTCCATCCTCATCGTCTTGTCCTACAGCCCATCCAATGCCAATAGGACTAGTATCAACAGTAAGGATAACAGATCTGCCCAACTCATATGTTACCTTCCGTAGAGTTGGTGGTGAAGCTAAAAGATCCTTCAACTTCCTCATAGACTCGCTTTGCTCCTCTTGCCACTGAAATCTTTGCCCCTTCCTCAGCAGCTTGTACAACGGATCTGCTACATGTGCAAAGTGTGGAATCCATATATGATAAAACACACATGCTCCTAGAAACCTTCTCACCTCAGTAACCGATCCACATGTCTCCTTCATCCTTCGGATGGCATCAACCTTGTTTGGACAAGGTTTCCGACCATAAGATCCACACAGATGTCCCACTATTAACACCTCTTGTACTCCAAACACAGACTTGGCTCCTGATAAAGTCAAATGAACCTCTTCCAGTCGACTCAGTATCTTATCACAATCAGCTATGTGATCTGCTACAAACTTACGGCACCCCCTCTGATCTTTTACCTCATTCTTCTCCTCCTCAGCACACCCTTTGATCGGCACATCATCAAGGAATGGCATAGTTTTTTCAGGAATGAAGTCCCTCAAAACTTTGTTCATGCCATTCATCATATGTGCTACCGAATTGGTAGCACCTTGCGGTAAGGTGCACATCCTTAGTAACCCTAAAGGTGTCCTCATTGTAGTCAAGTCTCTACTCTCAGAGGATAATTGAAACTGGTCATAACCTGAATATAAGTCTCCCATGGAATAGATAGCACGACCAGCAAAAGCCTCCGCAAACTCGTCTACAATAGGTCCTATACCCATATTCCTGATAGTTACCTTGTTAACTGGCTGCATATCTTGAATGAATCTCAAAACTCCACTTTTCTTCGGAACAGTAAACCATCTGCTAGAATAGGGAGCTATAGATGGTTCCAAGATACCCATCCTAATCCTCTCATTGAGCAAGTCTATCAGCTTTGGCAGATGAGCTCTAGGCACAGGGATAGGACGTAGATTCCAAGGCACATGCGGTATAGTAAAGATTACCATAGGTGCAACTACACTTGGATCTACACATCCTACTTCATGTGACTCAAACGCAAACGCCTTACCATGCCTAGATAGCATCTCCTTGAAGCTCTTCTTCTCTTGCTCAGTAAGAAACCCATCACCTCCAATCCTCAGCTCCTTCAGCGTTGTTTCTGTGAACTGGTGTCCAATTCTTCTCGGTCCTCTGAGCGTCGGTTCTCGTGCAGCTTGCTCCATCTTCTGATTGTAATCAAGTGGTAAAGGCAAAGCCACTGGTTTGACTTTCTTTGCCACTGACTTGTACTTGGTCTCCACATACACCTCTTGCCGATCTATAAACTTATCAATTACATCATAAAGCTCCTTGGAGCTCACTCTCACCACTCTATCTACATCATCTATAGAACTTTCTACTATAGATTTCAACTCCCCTATAGTATCTACCAAATACTGCTCTTCAAACACTCCAGATATGTATTCATCTCCTGCTAACTCTCCACTGTCCCACAAAGACTGCTGTACACACTTCACATGTTGCCTCTCAAACCTCTTCAGATTCTCAACCTTCCTATAACACACTGATCCACATGAAGTCAACCCTAAGAAGCCAGTGGATAAAGCTTCCTGCTCTACTGGATCAGGCGAGAATTCTATCTCTACTGTACCGTTGAAGTCTCGTTCTTCAATGGTACTCTGCCAAAACCCCTAGACTCTCTAAACTCCTGAGTAATCTTAGGTAGTGGACGGTCTCTCAAGCTATCACGATTCCTCTCATGTTCTGCAGCAACGGTCAAAAACTGAACAGCTCTTTTGCCGTCTCTACTACGTATCCTAGCATAACCATCCATAACTCGTGTCTCCATTCTAACAGCAGTAATGTAAGGCTGCCCTAGAATGATAGGATATGTTGACATGTCTTGCACAAAGAAATTCTGAACATCACTGATGTCACCCACAGTTACCTTGATGTTGGGACAAGCACCATAGAGTTCTCCCCTCTGGTTGTTGGCAGCACGGATAAGCCATCCATGATCGGTGTCTATGGGCCACCTCCCACGCTTGTACAGCTCCTTAGACATCAGATTAATCTCTGAGCCATGATCAATCAACGCCACCACAGGTTCCTCCAGATCTCCCAACTTCACCAAGGTCTCAGTGGTTGCTCTCGCCCAATGGTTGTGAGAATAATGACTCTTCTGCGATGCTTCCACCTCATCTTCAAACCTCACGTGCTGATCTGATCTTCCCTCTGATACTTGAGAGCAGTAACCAGAAATCTCATCTTCCTCATCTTCCGACAGTTTGGTCCCTAGAGCGTTAAGCGTAGCTGCTTCACCCAAAATCTGACGTTTCCTCTTGATGATATCTATGATAACCTCATGGAACTCACGCTTTGCAATCCCAAGAATCTCACCCAAGGTAAACTCAACCTTCCCATTCAAGATACGATTCTCTAACACCTACTTCAAGTCTGTAGCAATCTCAATGTCAGACTGAAGTTTGTATGCAGGCATCTTACCCTTCTCCTTGCTTCTCTCCTTCTCCTTTGGTGTTGTAGGTGGTAGATCCTCCATAGTCTCTTCCCGAGTAGGTGTTGTCTCCTGCCTTGCCTCTGGTCTAGCCCTTTCACTCCTTGTAGCAGGTCGTTTGGCTGTAGAAGCCTCACTTGCATCCTCCCTCCTGCATTTTTCTTCTAGTACAGCTTCATGCTGACTTCTTGCAACATAAGCATGCACTGACATAGTATCCACAGGGTCATTCCATCCTGTAGTTTCTCTGATTGAGTTGCCAACCCTTCGTAGCACATCCTTGTCTAGCTCTGTTCTAGCTACGGACCGCACTACATCTGACCACAACCCAGTTGTCCCTTTCTCTCTCTCCATCTCCACTTTCACTCCACAGGTAGCAGCATTCACAAGAGAAACAGCATGTGATGCTGATATCTCATTCACAAGTCTCTTCATACCACCCTTGCCAAAGTTGGTTCCCAACATCATCCCAGTCTCTCTCAAATGGATCTTACCGTCTTTGAAGAAGATCAGATCCTTCCTCAATGCATCTGAAAACTCCCCACAATCTCTCCTTACATGGTCTAGGCTATCACACCATATACAACGATGAACAAAGCCTTCTCTCATCTGAGGTCTCTGCATAGCAGGCTGTACATTCTGCTCCTTCTCTTCTAACCTAGTGAGCTTAAGCTTAAGCTCCTTCATACCCTTAATCAACTCATCAAGCGGTGAGTCTTCCTCTCTAGCAATTACCAAAGCAGGCTTAGTAGGCAACTGCTTGACAGGAATTATCAGAGGTGCTGCTTCACTTACCACCACCTTGTCCCTTCTTCTCTGTCTCTTGGCCAGCAAAGAAACAGCCTCTTCAACCTCCTTCCAGTCAGTCTTCAATCCTCTCTCCTCACTCTTGTCTTCCAGCAACAACTCAAGCTTCTCCTGAATAGTCACGTCCGCTGCTTGTAGGAAAAGCTCGGTCTTCTCAACCTCTAGTGTAAGCTTCTCTGTCCTAGAAAGCTGAGCATATTGACGATCAAACTCCCTTAACAACTCATTTACAGACAAACCTTTGTTAGGTTTCACCATCCACTCCAAGAATGTTCTCTTGGTCACCCTCTCTGAATCTTCAGTGTAGTACTCCTCCTTCAAAGCGCGCATAAAGCTCTCCCAACTCTGTCCTTGCTGCTGCTTGAGCTCCTTCACACGCCCACGAATCTCAGGGACAACAGCAAGTTCAAAGTTCTCCACCATCTCCTTCTCAGGTACCTTGTTCACCTCCATCTCCCTAGCATAGTATCGCACATACTTGGAAATATCTGTCCCCTTGAACTGATCCATCTGATGCACCACAGATTGCAACGCCTTGGTTGCTAACACCTCCTTCCTCTCTGTGCTCTGCTGCTGCTGCATGAACATGGAAAAAGCCTGGAACATCTTCATCGTAGCAGCATCAAACTGAACAGGTTGCTGAGCAGCAGCAGCACCTCCACTTGATGATCCTTGGTTGGCCATGATATCTGATCCTGTAACACTCTCAAGAAAACTTCCACCCTAGGTGTTTCACGTCGAGTTCACCAAAAAGAGAGTATGTCGGAGTGTGATCCGTCTACCTAGGAAAGCGCCGGGCTTCTGGCTGTGGTTGTTTACTCAAGAGGTTGGCTTTCAGGTCACAACAGGAGCTATAAACACTCACACAGGAGTGTAGGATCCTCTGATATGCTCAAAAAGCGAAATTTAGGTCTCACTGGTAGTAATAGGCTTAAGCGGTGAACTTTGACACTCAAAGAGAGGAAAACTATGAAGGTTTAGACCTCTAAACTTCCCCTACATGCAAATGAGGTACTACTGAACTCACAGACGAAGTTTCAACCTGAGATCAAATTCTGACACGGAGATATGAACAGAAAAGTTCTGAATAAGAGAATTATGACAATTTCTGGTACCTAGACAGCTATTCAGACATAGAACAGAGAATTGGCTCGATGAATTTCAAATCTTCTCACAGTATTTGAAGTCTACAGGATGCTGAACATCCCTGTGAAGTTGGGACTCCTGAATGTTTGTAGAACTCCAGATCTCCTTCTCTAAAGTCGCTGCTCTAGATTAAGAGCTTTTCAGACCCCCTCTGCTTCAGCGGCCGCCCTGAATTACTCAATTACTCAAATGATACGAAACTTTTTGGACAGTCGTAGCCCTCCTGACAGTGAACGCAACCACGAAGTTTTGAAGTGATTTCCTCAATTCTGCTGCAATTGGCACCGAAAACCCCAAAATCAACAAAAGTGACGCAGTTTTGGCACAATCCGAACTTCAATTGGGCATAACTCCTTGTTTATTGATCCAAATCGAGCAAAAATTTCACTGACAGTGCTTGGCACGACGAGCTCTCTCTTCCTGTGTTCTCATATTTCGAAGATACCTCACCAAATGCTCGAACTCTCCTCTAGAGCTCTGTTTCTAAACTTAGAGTTTTACAAAAGACAAAAATGGACCAATGGGAGTTCATAGCTCCACTTGACTGTCCTTTTGTGCCTTAAACTACCTGGTAACTTATCTACACTCATAAGCTACCACGTCAAGCCCCCTAGAGTGCCAGCGTAAAACTTAAACTATCTAAAATGACACATAGCCCCGAAAAATAACTTAAATTAGCTAGAAAGCATGCATGGGCGACAAGTAAGTACAACCCATGAGCTCAAACCCCTATCAGCATGGAAACCCTAAGTTATGTACACTGAACGTCATAGACAAGTAAGAAATCACTTGCACAAGCGCACAAATGCTTGAACAAGATAACTAACATACTATCAGCCTACTAGGACTCAAAATAGTGTTAACACCGTATGCAAAGGTGTCAAACATATACATAAAGGACTAGAAGTAGTATGAGCTAACTTCTAGAACTACTAAACCTAAGCGTCGGAGTAGAAGTCAAGCATGTAGCCGCCAAATGGTGCGACAGCGTATGAGAGGTGAGAAGTCAGAAGAACAGAGTGCAACTGTCTTGAGTCTGTTGTGAGGATAGATTGCGCATAGGAAGAAGAAGACAGGTGAGACCAATGAAGGGAAGCCCGACCTCGGGAGGTCTTTCGAGAAAGACATTGAATCGGAAACTGGCCTGGGTGTCTTCCCAGAGGCCACTGTCACCGCAGGAGCCCGCAACCATCTTCCGAACCTGTTATGCACTTTATGTTTCGCGAATCTTGTATCTTCTGATAGGAAGTAGGATGTAATGCAAGGTGGGTTGTCTTCTGGGTAATCCATGCGAGGCCTTGCTTAAATAGGATTGTTTAGATATAGCTCGGAAGACGAGAGCTATCTAGGAAGTACTGTTAGAATCCCGGAAGACGGAGTAGCTGTCTTCTGGAAGACTAGTTTCGTCTTCTGAGAAGTAGAAACTAGACTGTGGGCACTTGGGAAGGACTGAGTCTTCAGCTCATAGTAGGTGCTTGTGGCTTAGTGCAACAGATCTTCCAGTATGTCGATGCATCCTCGAGGGTTGGTGTTACAAGCAGCGGAGTTGGCAGAGGCCACGCCCTTCCTCAAAGAGTTAGGTCTCGATTTCTTCCTATGGGATCGGAACCTCGCAGACCAGGGACTTCAGGAGGAGGTGGACAGCATTGCCACCTCACAACCGTGTACCTACGAAGGTAGGAGTAGCTCGAAGAAGACCATCTTCTTGGGCTGAAGATTGATGGCGCAGGGCTCTCCACAGGTCAGAATCCGAGGACCGAGGGTATTGGGTTGAGAAGAAGATTTTGCCCAGTGTCGTGAGTACGTGGCATGTGCCTGGGAGCACCACTTGTCTTTTCGTGGAAGACAGGCAGGGTAGGAATGGGTGGAAGATTGAATCTTATCGGGAGTCGAAGAAGCGACTTCTGGCGAAGCTGTTTCTGCATCTCTTCTCCAAGGGGAAAGCGCAGAAGACGAGGTACCTGGAAGATCAGGACGTTGTCGTGTTGTGGATTGGCTAGGGTGTGAAACCACCACATATCCTTCGTACGTGTTTGGTGTTGAGGAGCCATTGGGACCTTATCGTGTCAAAAGATAAGGCTCCACGTGGACGATCCGTGTACTCTTCGCTGAGTGGAGATAAGAGTAGTACTCTTGTCGTCACATGTGAGATTGATGTATAAGAAGAGAGGTACGCGGAGCTTGAGATATGAAATGTAGAGTATCCAAGTCTAGTGGGGTGTGATCAGTATCATCGGATGAAGTAAGCGGCAGTGCGAGTGGTAGGCATGAACGGAGAACCCTTTCGTGCTCATGATCTTCCACTTGCGCATCCGTTCGTCATTAAGATCCATTGTCTGCCGCGAGATCACTTTCGAGTATTTATGGTAGCTCATTGGGGAGAGTCGTTTATGGCTGCGGTGATGGCTACTCCGGATCCTATCGTTCTTCCCATTGTCACTTACGACGCTGTTTGGGATCTTACTGTCTACATCTTGCTTTGATATGGTATGGATCCTCCGTTGGATCTGAACTTCCCAGCGAGAGTTCCGTTCAACACTTGGGTCGAAATACGATGTTACAGTCGTCCAAAGGTGGCGCATCGTGAGTTTGTCGTGAGGAACTTCGGTGAGGATTATTATAACCAGATAATAGCTTCATCTGTTCCTTTTGTAGTTCCGTTTATTGTCAACCGTTTTAGAGTCGGGATTCTGACTCTCTATTGAGCGTAGTTTGTACTTCGTGTTTACGTGCTTCGTGGTGGACGGCATCGTCAACGGCACGTGTTTGGAGTTTGTTCAATATAAACTTTGAGGCCTAAATGGTACTCTTGGATAAAAATTCGTTCTTTGTGTGTTTGTCATGTGAGTGAAGACAAAAACGTTTTTGTCAACTTGTTTCTCATTGGTCGAAAGTTTGATCAATCACCTTCTACCAAGTTCCTTTCACGTTTTCGAGGGTAGAGGCACTTCCCGTGGTCCATTCGCGGAGTGTGAGATATGGTTGGAAAGCTTGGGAGACGAGGATGCCCGTAGACTCAATGGTTGCTGGATTTGAAGCGCGTATGAGAAAGTTTTGATCAATTGAAGTTGAGGGGGTCAAATTTGTGACCAATTTCATTTCCGTGAAGTCTTTCTCACTTTCTGGGAGTTCTGTGAGGTTGCTGGAGATGAATTGACTGTTGCTGGAAAGCTCTTGAGATGGGCTTGCCGATGGACTCCGAGATCGATCGATTCCAAGCCGGAGTGAAAATGTTATGGCCAGCTGAAGTTGGGTGTCTCAAATCGGAGGCTATGATAGTATGCGACTGTAAACATGAGACATTGAGAGAGATATGGAGAGTTTGAGGTCTAATTTCGATATGAAACCTTCCAGGGTCTGAGAAGGTACAGTCAGCTACCTACCTGTGAAATTTGAGACCATTTGGATTATTGGGTTGAAGGGAAACGTTGTTTTTGTGCACAAGGGTCTGCATATCGCCTTGTGTCATTGACAAAAAGTGCTTGGATCATTCCAAGAGTTTGGTTGAAGATCTGCTGGTGAAATTTTACAGAGTGGTAGTCATGGTGACTCATTAGCTTCCTGAGAAGTTTGAGCCGTTTTGATCAAGCGGTTTGTGAGGAATCGAACAGCAAAGTTCTGTCAAAATAGTATCATGTTATAAAAACAGCGATAAGGGCTTGATCGTTCCAAGAGTTTGGTTGAAGATCTGCTGGTGAAATTTTACAGAGTGGTAGTGATGGTGACACATTAGCTTCCTGAGAAGTTTGAGCCGTTTTGATCGAGTGGTTTGTGAGGAATCGAACAGCAAAGTTCTGTTGAAATAGTATCATGTTATAGAAACAGCGAACTTTGGAAGGGCATAGATGCCAACTCAGAGATGATCTCTCTGCATGTAATACCTTAATAGGGAGATTATTCTACAGGCTATCTGCTGGCCTTGGTTTCATCTCATTTTGAGCTGTGGTTGAGGAGTGACAGCGAGTTAAAGTTGAGAGATTCTTGCTCCGAAAGACGCAAGAGTTAAGATTCTTTGGAGAACAAGTCGGCCTGGAGGTTTTGCCGGTGCTTCAGAGCACTTGATCATGGGTATGGAGAGTTGTTGACTGTATTTCCTGTGTTTGGATCCTCTCCATACTCGCATGCCTGTTTGTACGTCCACTTGGTTTGGTTTGGATTTGTGTGCGGGCGTTGCGCTTAGTTTCTTTTCTATTAGGATTGCTGGTATTTCTCTTGTGGTGAGGCTGGAGTGATGACCAGCAGACCCAAGAGTGCTTGCGGTGATGGCAGGAACAGGTTGCCCGTGCTTGTTACCCCGGTTCTATTCCTAGTCGAGTAAGAGAGAGATCTGCCGAGAGGACGTGAGGATATCGTACCGAGATAGGTTCAGAGTGTACTTGGAGGTCAGAGAGAGGTTTGGGTGGTTGCTGGTTCTGAGTCACGGAGTGCGACACGTACTCTCTACAGCTAGATACCCGGTGTATTCCCAGATAAGAAAGCACGTCACACGATAACGTAGAGTTCCTGGAAGCAGTGTGGGATGAAAGAGTGCTCATCTACTGGGGCGCATACATCCACAACTATGTACAGGCGGAGCTAGCGTACTTGGGTACCCCGGCGGGAGGACACTTGACACCTTTCCTCTGCTACTTGTACGTAGCCATGGGGGATCTTGGGGAAGATCAGCTGGCGCAGTATGGACCAACAGGGCAACAGGAAGAGAAGGAGGAGACCTCGGAAGACGACGACCGAGCAGCAGCCGCAAGTCCCCCTCCCACTCTGATGCCAAGCTGAGGCCCGACTCTCACCAGAAGACGCTTTTGGTGAGGGAAGACGAGTCTAGTGGATCGGAAGATGCCACGCCACCGAGGAAGATGAGTCCTAGAAGTGTACCTAGGACATCCATCTCCCTCATTCATTCAGGATCGGAGTCCGACTCGGAAGAAGAACTGCTGAGTACCCGATCGGAGCAGAAGACCGCTTCTGCAACACCTGGGAGTCTTCCGAAGACTCCAGAAGACAAGAGAAGAAGGGATACTTCTACTGCGATGCGAGGAAGCGCAGTGAAGGGACCCGCTCCTGCCATGAGGGATCTTCCACCCCAGAAGATGAGAAGAGTAGCTTCTTCTCGTGCGCAGAAGATGAAGGCCATTGTGGTGGAAGAGGCATCCTTGTCTCTGGAAGACAAGGTCGATACCTCCGAGCGAGAAGTGGAGATGAACCTGTCTTCTGCAGGAAGAAGACTGGAAGAGTTCAGCGTCTTCTTCCACAAGAAGATCCAGCCAGCTATGGAGTTGCTGGAGAAGAGAGCGAAGGCACAGGAGAGATCCTTGCAACCTGGATTCGGTCTGCGCACCTTGCTGCGACAGGAAGAAGACCGGAAGAAGACGGAGTCGCTGGAAGCTAGTCTCCGCACCACGGAGAAGCTCGCAGCCAGATACAAGAAGGAAGCAGCCGCTTCTGCCAAGGAGCTGGTGCAGCTTCGGAAGAGCAACCAGGAGTTGCAAGCGCGTGTACAGCAGCGCGATCAGGAAGTCTTCCGAGTGCGGGAGAAGATCACCGTCCTCGCAGAGGAGAAGATGACATGGGCGAAGCAGTAGGAAGCTGCAGAAGCGCGAGTTGCAGTTGAGAAGACGCAGCGGGAAGCAGCGGAGGCTCGTGCACAAGAGATGCTAGCACAGTCGGTGGAAGCGCTTCGGAAGAAGTTCAACTTCACTGCGGGTAGGAAGTTACTTACCTTGGCTAGAGGATGGGACAGCGAGTCCAAGACAATGTTGGTGGAATGCCGAGAGAGCATGTTCAGGTACTTGGATCGGCAGATAGAGGGAGTGAAGACACTTTATGGTCTTCTCTCGCTTCCGATGCCTGCAACTGCATCTTCTCAAGCTCCAGCATCATCGACTGGATCCGGAATGGAGAAGGAGGAGTTCGACCTCGCTGTGCACTTGGTAGTGACAACGTTGGAAGCCGGGAAGACCCCGTAAGATGCCCCAGAAGACAAGAAGACGAGCCGTCTTCCCAAGTATTCCGCGTGGAGGAAGCGACTTCCCCGGACCCCTATGAGGTCGCCTTGGTCCCTAGTACCGCACCCGTGCCTCAGAAGACCGAAGACGCGCCACTCGACTCTGCTTCCCAGAAGACGCTTCTGTCTTCCGAAGCAGAAGCCGAAGCCGAGGAAGACGCAGCCGCAGCGAAGAGTGATGAGAGGGAAGCTACCTCAGTGACACCCGAGGTAAGCGCAGGGCTTCCCAGCCCATCAGAAGCCGAACTAGTAGCTCCGATAGGAGCAGATCAGGTAGAGGTTGCCTCCGTGCAATCAGAATAGATAGTAACCGAAGTGACACACTCCCAGCTTAGTAAGATCGAACATGCTATCTTAAGGGTGGCAGTTTTCCATGTAAAATTAGTTAGGACACCATGTGGCAGCATAGGTAACGTAGGAGAAACAAGGTGGATGGCTAATTAGGAAGAGGAACCGCTTGCATGTGGGCTGGCAGCCTCCTGTCAACGCCTCTCTCTCCCTGGTGGTCGTCTCCCCTTGTTCTCATGGCAGCGACGTAAGTAGGATCGAAGAGTAGGAGATAGAGTTCTGTAGCTACTGCACCCACATATCGATTCGATGGTGCAGGCAGACGAGACACATTAGAGAGGAGACACATGATAGACAGTTCTTCGCACACTACACCCGTTGTTGGAAACATACGAATAGTCTTGGAATTCACAAGAGGGGTCTGCATGCTCGTACCAGCAGTGGTTCGAAGATGTAGATAGAGGTAGTGGACAGTCTAAGAACAGGGAACGGCATCCTCGTGCAGTCCTGTTGACTAGACTGGTGTGTCGAGGAGTAGACCCAGGAAGTAGAGAAAGTGAGCTTCCCAATGCCAATGTGACTTCTTCTCGAGGAATAGATTGTTGATTTGAGTGCAGAAGCTTAATCCGTGTCTTCTGGATGGTGGGTTCCTTGAATTCGCTGCCAATTGTGCATGGGAAGTGTTCTTCTTGAGTGGCGGTGACTGTCAGCAGTTGTGGAAGTGTAGCTTGGCTCGTTCAGTAGAGCACTTGGGATCTACATACGGACGATCTTATGGGTAAAGGATCCCAGAAGACAGAGTAGTCAGAGCAGCGAAGTGAAGAAGAAAGAAGCCTTCTTCCCACAGCAGAAGACGACATCCTCGAGTAGAAGACGGTGCAACTGTACACATGTTTGTTGTCTTCCTCCCCAAACTATTACAAGCAGGGATGGCTTGTTAGTCAGGATCCGGACTAGAAGCCTGTCGGAAACTTAATTTCTTCTTTTCATCTTGTTTTCTCTTGTTTGGATTTTCTCTTCTTCCCCATCTTCTCTCATCTTCCCCATCTTCTTACCTTCTTCTAGTGAGCTTCCGAGACTTCTATTGAGCTTCTGTGAAAGGTGAATGTCGTTGTAGTGCTGCAGGAAGACTATTTCCGTAGGCAGAAGCCTGGGAAGGCTACAGGGGGCATACACCTTGTGATTAATCTAAACCGTTGTGATGTGAACGGAAGAGTAAGGTGTAACAGCTGTGCTAGTCGACTTCTGCGAAGCAGGACATTCTTCTGGAGGTGTGAGAAGACGAGTTGAACCCCTAAAAGACGAGAATCGTTTCGGGAAGACGATATCGAGAAGACCGGAAGAAGTGACCTGGAAGCAGGAAGATCATCTTCCCGAGCTTCTCTGTGATTAGTTGTGTGATATTGTAGTTAGTGGTCGTTTGTTTAGGTCCAGAGCACCTTTTGGAGTGTCTGGAAGATGCGTGGTTTTGTGAGAAGACGAGATTTCTAGGCAAAACCCATGTGTTTGTGTGTTTGAACAGATCTTAGAACTTAGAGCAGCGTTACTTGTGCAAATCCTCTATGGGAACGATATTTTGTATACTAAATGGGCAAAAGGAGTAATCTTGCGTCACTACAGCTCTCGCTGTCAAAATCGGAACTGTCGGAACTCCCGGGGCTGCTAGATCCTCCCCCAGAACTTCTGCCATCGGGCCTTACCCCAATGCATGTTGGAGTCTGCGGCTGGGTCGGACCAGTTGCTGGTGGTGGATTCAGAGGTGGTATCGGAGATGAAATCAGCGGGTTGGCAGGACCTCTTGCCATCCCCATCTGTTGTTTCAACCCTTTCAAGAATGCTTCTACATGTCGGAGGGCAGATCGAATATCGAAGATGGATGGTTGGCTGGCTGTGGCTCCTCCACTAACGGCTGGTCGTGCAGCCGATCCTGAAACACTAGCCAGATGACTGATCGGCAGATCGGACGTCGTCGAATTATGAGACACGGTAGGGGCTGCATATGTGGGTGGTGTGTTGGATGCCACAAGGGTGGGAAACACCGAGCCCGGAGGTTGCGAAGGACCCGCCTCCTGTTTCTTCCTCTTTTTCCGCCCTGGGGTCATCTCATAAGGTCGCTGTTACGACGTCGAGTTGGTTGTCTGACGTTCTTTGTAGCCTAGACTTCTCTTCGAGAGAACCGGAAGCCTCGTGCAAAGGGACGGCCAGGCCAAGTGGCCAGCGGCAAGCGGAGGAGGGGTGTGGATGGCAGGAGGGACGAGGACGGAGACATTATCGAGTTGCAAGAACAGCACGGAGCTCGAGATGGACACGCTGTCTGATATAGAGGACCACGGAGGAATAGAGACAAGGTGACAATTTTGAGAGAGGTGATGTGTATACACATAGCACTCCTCGAGGAAACCTCGAGGTCCGAGGGTGTAAGTGACAGTTTTGTCTCGAGGGTCGATTGTAGACTGCAAGAGGGGGTTTCAGAGTAGAGGCACGAGGTGCCTTAGAGGCCGCCGCTGTAGTGCCGAGACCTTGTATTTGTCCTGGGCCGCTCTGATTCGAGGACGGAGCCATGTTATGAGCCGTTTGGTGCAGTCCTGGAGTAGCCTCGAGAGTGTGTGCATGTGTGTTTGTGCTTGAGTGTGTGTGAGGGTCCGAGAGGTGAGAGGAAGAGCGTGTTCTCCGTTCTAGACGGAAGTCCTGCAGAAGTGAGAACAGGGAAGGTATGAGCGATTCCGCGAATTGAAGACGGAGGTGCGAGGCCAGCGTTTTTGAATAAATTGTGGCTTTTCTGACCCGCGATCTAGTAGCGCCCCGGGTCGTATCCTGACACCCTGACAGTCTCGGACGAGTATGGTGTGTGGGCGTCGGAACTCGAAAGTCTGGCTGTCGAAAGGTCGAGGGTACGGATATGGACCGAGCAGCTACTAAGGTAAAGAATCTAACCCGACGTTTGATATCTATAGGTCGGCAAGGATTAAACGGCTAAGACCCAACTGGCAGAGGCAAGGCAAGACAAAGCGGTAAGGTCATAGGAATTTTGGATAGCGTTTAATATAGCAGGAAAAGCTTAGGCTAGGCCGATTTTGTAAGGAGGATAGAAAATGCCCCTCCACCCGAATACGTAAGAAAAAGAAGCCACGGGTCCAAGGACACCCATGCCCGCAGAAATAGACCCCGAGGAGGAGGCCACGAGGCCCGAGGCGATCTGCGCACGGCACGGGTGGCACCACACGCGTGGAAGACGAAGAGTCCTGGGGAGGAAGACGAGGAGGCGCACAGATCAAGACCGCAGAAGGTGAAAGACGGCGTGAATCTCTATGCCCGTTCTTGAAGCCACGGGGGGTCAAAGACGGCATGACCCCTTATGCCCGATCTCGAGATAATTGGAAGTCGGTGGCACGCATCCCTATGCGTGCCGCCAAGCATGCGCATGCGAAAGATCGCATCCCCAGACGTGTGAATGCCTCGAGGGAAGTAGAGTACCCGAAGAGGAGGAAATAGATTAGAAGGACCGCACGGAAGAAGACCAAGGGCACAGCGATCCAAGTTCGTCCGACGGTTCAGTTCTCCGTACAGAAGCTTCTTGGAGGGGAATAGAGCCTGAGGTCTTAACGATTACAGGGCAAGGAGACTTCTTGACCAATAGACAAAGTCCAAACCTCGTCAAGACCCCTGAAGGCTACTCGTCGGTGGCCGCGTGGCACGCCCTGGCTCGCCGGCGTTAGGGTTCTCTTTTTTGAGGAAACCGGACGCCTCTGGCAAGGGGACGGTCATGTCAGGTGACCAATGGTCACATGGATGTGGATGGCAGCAGAAGCGAGGGCGGAGGATTATCGAGTTGCGAGGACAGCACGGAGCCCGAGTTGGACACGGTGTCCGAGAGAGAGGGCCATGGAGGAATAAAGACGAGGTGACAGTTTTGGAGGAGATGATGTGTATACACATCGTGTGTATACACATAGCACTCCTCGAGGAAACCTCGAGGTCCGAGAGAGTGTAGAAGACAGTTTTGTCCAGAGGGTCGATTGCAGACTGCGAGAGAGGGTTTCATGGTAGTGGCACGAGGTGCCTTAGATAGAGGTCGCCGCTGTAGTGCAGAGACCTTGTATTTGCCCAGGGCCGCTTTGATTCGAGGACGGAGCCATGTTATGAGCCGTTTGGCTGTTTGGTGCAGTCCTGGAGTAACCTCGAAAGTGTGTGCATGTGTGTGTGTGCTTGAGTGTGTGTGAGGACTCGATAGATGAGGAGAAGAGTGTGTTTCCTTGTTCCAGACAGAAGTCCCACAGAAGTGAGAACAGAGAAGGTCTGAGCGATTCCGTGAGTTGAGGGCAGAGTGTGGGACCAGCGTTTTTGAATAAATTGTGACTTTTCCGACCCGCGATCTGGTAGCACCCCCGGGAATCGTGTCAGTTAAGAAAAGATCACAATTAAGTTCTATACAAGTCCGCGGGATTTCATCATACTGTAAATCCAGAAAAAATATTAAGAAAATATTAAAGGTGTAAAAGTTAGAACTGTTAGAGAATCAAACGAAGTGAATACTATCTCCTGTAGAAGAGATATAAGTAAAGGAATCAGTCGACTCATCATCTCCCAAGAGAGAGGTTGTTATATACTCTAACATATGGACAAGAAGTCAATCATTAATCATAGAGAGATGTGATTGAAGTTAATATACTAAGGTGAATGTAGAGGTGATTGAAGTCTGAACGAGACATTATCTTTAACAGTAACTCTTTTCCAAATATTCGTGACGAATAACAATTAATATACATGGAGTTACCTGAACGAGGTAACTTGCTGCTGAACGATCTCCCAAAGTGAATTACATTCTCTTACCTTCCTCATTCTCGTTACCATTAGTAGGCCTTTGCTTCTCGTCACAAGTGTAATATATTGGTATTCACTATCAAGACCTTATTCACAAACCTGTCTAAAGTAGATTGAAATACTTTTCTGATTTCCTAACGTTCATTACAATATTTCATCTTTTCTTTCATCTCTGAGTCAAAACCTTCAAAACATAATTTCGTTATGTAAGAAAACTCGAGAAACTGAATCTTCTTTTATTGATAACCTCTATCAAGTGCCGTCAACTGGTGAATAACTGGTCTCGACTCACCATAGTATGTACGTTCAAACTGTACCAGAGTGTCATGCTCAGAAGAATAACGATCAACCATCCAAAGAAAAGTTACCTGAGATTTAAATTCAATGATATTAAAATTTCAAAGTTCTAGCGGTGATCAATGAAATTGCCAGGTGGCATTCCACCCTTAACAGCAGTTCCAGTCTAAAACGCGAAAAATGAATATATTTTTTCCCCTTTATACTTTAGATATACGTATCACACTTAACGGAAAATACTTTCATTTTCTTTAAGAATTTAATTCGCATAATGGCAGATTCTGGGTGGCCCGGAACCCTTAGACTGGAACCAGCGTTTAACACAACCTTGGTGTTTTGAACATCGATCGGTTCGAGAACCCACTTAGTTTCGTGGATACATCTCTCAGGTTCGAGTCGATAAGCAATACAATGGCCCTAACATAGTAGGTCTCCACGGTATGTCCTGAACGGTCGAAAGTTAAATTTAAAGTAGAATCCCTCTATTTTTTTTTATTATTTATTTATTGTGTGAACAATTTCACGTAGTGCTCATGAGCCAAACTTAGATAATGACTTCGGATTCAGAACCTTGAGATCCAATATAAAAAAATAAAAGAAAGGTAAAGATTTTCAGAAGCTGTGGAATATAGAAAGTGACTCGATAGCATGATCCTTGTAACCACACATAGAAAATGACTTTCCAGAAGCATTGTTATTATATGGTTCAAAGCGATGAGACGGATCTATAGGAAAAGGAGAGAGAGAATCGATGTGAGAGAGACCAAGTATGAGTAAGCTTGTTTACTGAAATGAATAATGAGGTAAGAGGCCCAAAGGCCATGTACTTATACTTTTGTACAAGGGCAGGCAAATCCTGCGAAAGGACATGAGCCCAAATAGCCTAAACTAGTTGTTGTACGCACGTTCATACTGTACAGCCTATTCTAACACTCCCACTCAGCGACTAGTTGTGGTAGATTTAAACTTTCAATCCTAGTCTTGGTAGAAGGTAATCCACTTAGGAGCCGGTAGGCCCTTAGTTAGGACATCCGCTACCATTTCCTGAGTAGAGCAGTACTTTACTTCAATTGTCTTGGATGTAACTTGATCCTTAATGAAGTAGTATCGAATATCTATGTATTTCGTCTTGTCATGGAACTTGGACGATTCTACGAGTGCTATCGCACTCTGGTTATCATAATACAAAGTAGTAGCCTCATTCTCAGCTAAACTTATATCAGCTAAGAGTTGTCGAAGCCCCATTGCTTCTGATGAACATGTGCTGAGCGTCATATACTCAACTTCAGTACTTGACAGTGCGACAGATTTTTGTCTCTTCGACGACCAACTGATTGCTTCTTGTGAGTAGATGAAACAATTTCCAGAAGTTGAACGTCGTGACTCGATGTGACCTCCCCAGTCAGCATCAGTGTAGCCAAATAGAAAATCGGTTGAGGCGAGTACTTGTATTCTAAGTACTGATCTAAAGTACCCTTGATATAGCGAAATGTGCGCTTTATGACGGTGATGTGCTTTGATCCTGGGTTAGCCATGTATTGAGATAATACACTAATGCTAAAGGCTAGATCAGGACGAGTGTACACGGCAGCCCAGTTGATGGAGCCTGTTGCACTCTGATATGGATAAGAAGCACATTGCGCCTTCTCTTCAGTACTAGCAGAACAATCTTCAGTTGAGAACTTTTCTCCTTGGGTCAATGGTGTACTAACAGATTGACAATTCTCTAAGCCAAACTGGAATAACTTTTGGGTCAGATACAAGGTTTGATTGAGTCTGATCCATCCTTCTGCTCGATTTCGGTTAATCTCTATACTCAAGCAGTGATGGATATTACCGATGTCACTCATCTTGAACCTTGCATTGAGGTTACTCTTGATGTATGTCAGCAATCCTTCGCTGCTGCTTGCTATGATTGTGTCATCGACGTAGAGTGCTAGGATGACAAACTGATTGTCCTTATGAATGTAGTATACGTTATCATCAGCTCCTAACTTACTGAACCCAAGAGAAAGTAAGAACTTATCTATGATCAAATATCATTCTCTAGAAGATTGCTTCAATCCATAAAGTGTACGGGTGCATGCTTTATCAATTCTTGGGGCGTTGATGTCGTCAGGGATTGCCATGTAGATTTCTTCACTCAACGTCCCGTTCAGGAATGCTATCTTTACATCCATCTGATGAACGTGGAGGTTGAGCTGCGATTGCTAGTATCAATCGCACTGATTGCACACGGATCACAGGGGAGAAGGTGTCAGTGTAGTCGAGCTCATACACTTGAGTGAATCCTCAGACCACCAGCCGTGCCTTGTATCGGACGATGGACCCATCTGAATTCAGCTCAACTTGAAGGTCCACTTGTTGGTTATGGGCCTTCGTCCGTGTGATAAATCTGTGAGTGTCCATGTGTCGTTCTCTTCGTGGGACTTGAGCTCTTTGGTGATGACCTCGGACCATCGAGCAACATCTGGAGATGATAGAGCCTCCTGATAGGAGTTGGACTCCATCGAAATTGGTCTCAAAGTCACCATTAGTGTATACTTTTTACTTGGTCGTGCCTTCGGGATCAAAATCGTTGTGTCGTAATCTTCAGCTGGATCGCGATTAGGAGGGTTGGACTGACGTGTTGATCGTCGGAGTGGTGGTGGTGCTTGGATCTCAGTGGGGGGAGATGATGCCATCTCAATGTCACTTGAGTGCGATGGTGGAGACTGTGGTGGTGAACGATGTAGGTATGGGTGTAGCGTGCTCATGTTTTCTACATCAGTACTATGTCTGGTTCTGACTGGGAGAAGATAAATTCATGGTAGAATAAGTTGAGAACGGATATCGACTATGGGATTGTGGGCTACTAGTGGATGAGATGGCCACGGATTGAGTTGGTGTGTGATATGTCTCTCTGCTAACTCCTCCTCCTCCATATCCCGCTGAGGGGAGAAGAGGAATGGGGCCCGGAACAAGACTACTGCTTGAAAGATGACCGGGACCAGACCAACGGAAGGACCGAAAGCGGGAGATGGTGCAAAAAGAGACGGAACAGACGAACTCAGGGGGGGGAAGAGTAGCTCCCACTGAAGAGATAGGGGCTAGACCCAAAGTAGGAGGATGGTGATGGAAGAAGTGCACATCATTCCGAATTTCATCCTCGGTGATAGCAGTGAGAGCTGGGTTGGGAGGAGACGATGTCGATGCAGGAAAAGACTCATCAAAGACAACATCACAAGAAACAAAAGTATGACCGTCAGATTTTTGTTGGAGACGGTATGTCTTACTTTGATTGCTGTAGCCAAAGAGGAGGCACTCGTGGGAGTGACTATCTAGCTTAGAGCGGTGAGTCTCTATGATGCAGCCAAAAACTTGAAGATGTGAGATGGTGGGCTTGCGGCCATGTCATAGCTCAAAAAGAGTAGTGGCAGGATTGATGACCTTGGTGGGACAACGATTCAAAACATAAGTGGTGCAGTTGATAGCCTCGCCCCAAAACTATTTGTCTAATCCTGCTGAAAACATCATAGCGCGGACAGAATTTAAGAGGGTGCGGTTTTTACGTTCAGCTACCCCGTTCTGCTGAGGAGTGTCAGGGACGGTCAGCTGACGTTGGATGCCGTGTTCCTGACAATAAGCATCAAAGAGGGTAGATCAGAATTACCACCATTGTCGGAGCGTAAAGTCTTGAGTTTCTTGCGAGTTTGACGCTCGGCAAATGTGTGAAACTCCTTGAATGTTGTGAAGTAGTCGCTCTTGTAGTGCAGCAGACGGACAACGGTATAACGGGAGTAGTCATCGGTCATGGTCATGAAGTACTCGTAGCCGGAAAAAGTGCAAAGGGAAATGCGGCCGGTGATGTCAGAGTGGACGATTTCAAGAATTTCGGTGACACAGATAGTGGGAGCACGTGGAAATTTTGTGCGGGCTTGTGCCATGCAAGCACGGGGGGCAAGTGAAATCGTGAATGGTGGACAGATTTAGATCAATAACAGATTGAAGACAACGAAGTTGGACAAGCCGAGTAAGACTGATGTGGTCAAGCCGTCTGTGCCAGAGGTCGGCGGTGGGAGTGACAAATGTAAGATAAGCAAAGCGCAGGCGGGTGAGAGACCGATAGAGGGTAGAGATGGGCGTGTTGGACTCATCGACTATGTAAAATGTAGTTGCAGGAGGAGTGGATGAGTCCTCATCATGTGTGTGACGGGCTGAAAGTGAAGTGCGTAGTATAGAGTCGGAAACTCTTTCCGACTGCAAGGGAAGAAAAATTTTCTTCTAGTGGAATATTTCCTGCGGAAATATTCATGTGGGGGAGTATTTCTATGGGGAGTGTTCCTCTCATAGAAGGGAGGTCTGCGGGGAGTGTTACTCCTCTCATGGGAGAGGGGTTGTCAGTTCTTCTTCTTCGATGAAAGTCAACCTCGTGTGGGTTGACTCCCTCGTGGGGAGCATTTCCCAGCTCCTCGGAGCTGGGAGCTCCTCTGAAGAAGGAGGGGCTAGCTGCCCGCACCCTCCTTCCGGAAGGGACGGGAGGGGGGGACAGAGCCCGAGGGAGTGTCCCTCCCGGCTCGAGGGACTGTGCTCCAGTCTTGGAGGCCGTCCCAAGAGACCGAGGGGGCGTGGCCCCTGAGGTTGGGCCCTGTCCCTTGGGTCGCCGTCCCCTCCCAACATGCGAGGAGGAGAGGGTGGTGAGACACGGATCGCCTTCGTGGCGATCCGTGCCCTCCTGTAGTTTAGGGACGTCGTCTCTTCATGGGGGGTGTGCCGGTTCGCATGCCGTGCCGGATCGAGGAACGCGTCTCGGTCTTGGGACCACGGATCGTCCTCGTGGCGATCCGTGCCTTCCTGAGGATTTGGTGCACGAAGGAGTGCGGCATAGGGTTGCCTGCTTGAGGAATTTCTAGAGAATGTGTTTGTTTCAGACTGTGACTGTGCGAAAGGGTGCAAGGAGAATATGAGCCGTGCTCGACCACGGTTGGTCGATCTGCCACCACGGCCACCTCCAAGACCCCCAAGTCATTTCCGAGAGGGAATTTCATGGGGCATCGTTGGAAGTAGGGGTTGAGAATGCTCTGCCTGTAGCTGTGCATGGTGTGCTTGCGGGAGTGACATGGTGTGCACGGGAATTACAGATGAGCCTAGCAAGTAAAGATCATTGTTTAGCGGGCATGGGGCAATTGGACGTCTGTTCTTGTCCTCTAGATGGCAAGCACCATTATCAATAATGCACCACCCACCCTTGGAGTCAAACATTCGAGCTGAAAACAAGTTCTTTTGTAGTGCAGAGACGTGCAAGACGTCTTTAATTAAGACATTTTTGTCGTTGAGAAGTTTAACTTCAATATCGCCGTGACCTTCAATTTGAACTGTAGTGTCATCTCCTAAGAGAATCTGATCTTGAAGAGCACTTTCTCGTTCTGTGTACTTACAAAATTGGTCGCGGTCGAATGTCATGTGATGGATAGCGCTGGTGTCAACGTATCAATGATGATCCAGTTCGAGGTGCAAATTTGTTGTAGAGCTGAGTCATCAGTACTCGCATTGTGTTGTTGTTGTTGTTGTTGTTGTTGTTGTTGCGCTGACGATTCTTCTGGTTGCGGTTCTTCTGATTTCCGCCTTGTTGCTGAGACTGATTGGGAGGAGCGCTGCTGCTTGAGGCTTGATTCGGGCAATCCTAGACACGATGTCTAGTTAAATTGCACATGAAGCACTGAATGTTAGAATCTGGTGTCTGCTTCTTAGAACGGTTGCCGTTCTTGTCTTGCTTGGGTGATTGCTTCTTTCCTGAGAACAATGCGGTTGAAGGTTCATGTTGCATTCTTCGACGAAAAGTTTCTTCGGTGAGAAGAAACGAGATGAGATCTTGCAACGTCAGGTTGGTGTTCATCTCATCACTTGTAGGAACATTTGGTAGATGTCAGGCATGCTATCCATGAGTGTGAGCAGCTGCTCTTGTACGCCTACTTGTACACCTGCAGACGCCAGCTGCTCGACAATCGACTTGAAAGTGTTTACATGCGATGTGACTGTGTCGTTCATCTTCATCTTGAGGATTCGCAACTTTTCTTTCAAGTGCATCTTGGTCACTGTGTCTTGCACGGCAAAGTTGGAGTTAGTGTGTTCCAAGCTTCCGTTGCCGAGCGGCAAGAAATAATGTGACACTGGTTTATTGCCATCAGAGCATTCTTGCTCTGACGATCCCACTCCGCAGCGCTACCTGGTCCGGTGGCAGGTAGAGGGTTAGCGGAAGTGACGCCTGATCAAGGTTCACTACCATCGGCAATTTCGAGAATGCCTTCAACGTCTAACTGGAGTTTCATCTTGTGTTTCAAGTATGTGAAGTACGTCCCATCGAACTTTGCCCAATCTTTAGTGCTGAACGTGTTCGCCATCGCAGATGTATCGCTGAACTACTGAGGTTGTATTGAGCGCTGCGATCGTCTAAACGAGAAGCGTCCTTCGCGCTTTAGCAATCAAGACGTCTCCTGATTGCTCCTTCACCTGTGCTTAGGGTCTACCTGAAGCCTACGTTATTGTGAAAATAACAAAACGTAGCTCTCATATCATATAGAAAAGAGAGAGAGAGAATTGATGTGAGAGAGACCAAGTATGAGTAAACTTGTTAACTGAAATGAATAATGAAGTAGGAGGTCCAAAGACCAGGTACTTATAATTTGGTACAAGGGCAAGCAAAGCCTGAGAAAAGGCTTGAGCCCAAATAGCCTAAACTAGTTGCTGTAGGCAAGTTCATACTGTACAGCCTATTCTAACAATCTACATGCACCAAGCTGACAACAACTGCTACCGTGTGTATAGTTCATTATCGAATATACATGTTTCTCTCGTGCGTCGACACGTTTCCCTGCTGCGTGCAATGTATACGAATAACGCCAACTACTTTTCCACCACAAAGAAAAGCGCTAATAGTAGTAGTAAGCTTGGCACAGAAAGAGGCCCGAGCTCGAGGACGTGTGATATTTCAGTTACCATTTTTCACACCAGCCGGATACCATAAATTGAGGATTAGGAATCTATTATGTGTTCTTAATCCTCGACCTCGACCTCCTTCTGTGCCAATTCACTACCGTCACGTAACTAACTGACATGTACAAGTCAATAGCAACCATATGTACATACATTTTAGATCGATCGACATAAGAATATATCCTTCGTTGTACATTTGGGAGCTCGAGGTCACACTCGTCAAGACTGGCAAGAGGTGCAGAGTTCCCACCATACTGATCATGATGCATATTTGGACTTCTATCTCCAGGGCTATCAGAGTAGCTCTATTAAGTACTAGTTAACTGTATGAGCTCATCTTGTAAGGAGACTCAAACCATGCATCTACTTAGCGTGTTACATAATATGAACTATAACTGACAGTTAAGACAGACTAATATATATACCATGCACTTATACAACTACTTGCTACAAAGATTATTAATGTTCCTGTAGTTATTATATGATGCTTCTGGAATTCCATGAGTTCTGTAGTGGTTCACGACAGTGTTAATTACAGTAATGGTTTGAGCTTGATCTGTAATCCCTGATTCGGGGTTGGACCAAAGAACATAGTGAACTCCTCACTTGGATGGATCAGCTCGTAATCATACCGTTGCAAGAAATGATATAGAAAGATTTGCATCTGAACCATTGCATACTTTTCTCCCGGACAAATTCTAGGCCCTCTGCCGAAGGGCAAGTAGGAGTATATATCAACGCTCTGTTCGAATCGCTTCGGGTCGAACACTTCTGGTGACGAAAAGCACTCTTCTTTGTTGTGGGTCTGCCTCATGATAGTGTTCACCTTCAGGATTCGAATCACAATCGCTTTCAGTAAGACGAGCAGAATCTGGGTTTGACTCAGACATGTACAGATAACGTTTGCAGCACGTTATCACAGACCTTTCTATAGCTAGAAGTCCAAGAATCATGACAGTATGGAAGAACTAGTACAAGTTAGCTTCATGACCTCATGAAAGTGAAGAAATTATTATGAATGGTTCAATAACTTACCACCCAGCCTTTGGGGATTTTGTATCCGTCGAACTCGACATCACATAAGGCAGTCTTAGATATGAAGTATACGGTTGAGCGATAACGCATAGTTTCATATAAGACATTCAGCATGTATCTCAGCTTCCTCGTGTCACTCCAGGTGAGAAGTTCCTTCGGTGCCTTCATTTCTGCTACCGACCGAATCTCTGCACGAAAGTAACTCGGAAACTCGGTCAGAACATTACGTAGAAAGCGTTTCCTCACCATCTCATTCGAAGGCTCCAAACTACCAGGTTCAGTTCCAGAGTTGAGATCTTGAAGTGACTCGAACTCCCTCGCAACCGTACGTACAGTAGCTAGTGTAACACTGTTCGCTTCTCCTTTGAGGTTTCCATATATACAGGTGGTAACCAGATTAAACACATGCTTACCTTTTCGCAGCTCGTCGATGATGTCAGGACGAGATGACAAAATCTGGATTGTACTGGTCACAGTCGAAACGGTGGTACCATAACCTCCGGTAATGAGAGTAATTATGTTTTCTACGATTTCTTTGTCGCTGAATTTCATTGATCGTTCCGGGTTCGACTTCTCCTTTTCCTTGTCCGCTTCCCAGAACATGAAGAGGTCAAGCAGATCCCTAGCGAGCTCCAGATTCTCAGAGGACAAACGACCGCCGCTCCCTAGTGGGGAAAGGCCAGCTTCATACTCCGCCCTTCGCCTGTGAATTTCTGGGTATATCATCTTGTCAATGCCATCTCGATACAGCCATTCCAATACTTCGTTCCTGGCAGGTAGACGGGCAGGCAAACAAGATTAGCACCCACCGCCGCGAACAAGCCATACAGGTGATTCAGATCCAGTCCCTCCGCCGCACCCATATACAGCTTAATCGAAGTGAAGAGCTCCAGTTCGAGATGTTCCTCGTAAAATGACATGACGTCCTTGCCTTTCCAGCGCTCCATGGAATGCAAAGTGGACTCTTCCATCGCGCCCATATAACGTTTGACGTATTCTGTTCCCAGAATCTGGTCGAAAAACAGTCTTATCTGTCTATGACGCTCTCCGTGGACAACAGACAGCGAGCTGCTACCGAGAATGTCCCTCATGGATTTTGGCCATGTCTGCTTGAAGAACTGATGCTCGTTCTGAAACAACCAGCGATTGGCTTTGGAGCTCAACAGGAACACCGTGGGGCTATTAAACACACGAGCTTTGAAGACGTTACCGTACTTGGCTCGTCTCTCGTCGATCCATTTATCTGGATTCTGAAAATTCCCACAGGATTTTACATACTCAATCGTGTCGTCCCATAAGGGCCAGGCTAATGTTCCCGGAGGCAACCTGGACGATCCCCCTGAACACGAGCTTCCATGACACTAGGTAATCACAAGTAGTGCAGAAACTGCAAACATGATCCAGTCTCCACGTTGCCATACCTCTAGATCTAACATCGTTCCTCTGGCAACTGTCACCTGGATCGAACACAACATACTTGCATTTCCTGCAAGCATGCAGATCGTTCGCTCATAAACACCACAATATACGTGATATAGCTCCTGTAGTGTTTTATATACGGCGAGTCGAAGATCCAGGGGGCATATTCCTACACGGACTCCTTTCCCTTTTGATGGTTGAAGGACGTGACATCAACTAAAGATGTCTTTAGTTGATTAGAAACTTTTGACTTTTGACTCTTTAGTTGATTAGTTACCTTTAGTATTATATCTTTATATCCTATTATATCAAAACCCAGTGGTCAAGCGATGCTTGCAGTCATGAAGCTGCTCCACTTCCAGTAGTATCACTGGACCGTGAAACGTTATTATCCCAAGAGTACTAGTTTACTGATCGGCCCAGCGCTTGTAAGCTGTCACTTTTCGGGTGCGTTCGATAATATTCCTAACGTTCTCTAAGGTAGCTGTACTCTTGTAATTATACAGTCCTACTCTCGTTATAATGACACACTATATTAGAAAGAACACGAAAAAAGCAATACAATCAGTACCAAACGGATGGGAAGAACCATCAAGCCGAACAAGGGAAAGAGGGCCAAGCGACAAACACCCCGAAAAGGAAGAGAATCTTTACCTCTAAAGTTGTCTATAGTTCTTAAAATATCATTTTGATAAATCAAGACTATTGTATACCATTGGTGCATAAAAATGATATTTTTATTATAATTATTTTCATGTATACAGAGTCAACTAAAGCTCTCTCTAGAGCAATAAAAATATGCTTTCATACAAACATAATGGGTACCTAATATATACTTTTGTGACAATAAGAGTATGTGTTAATCCAATGTATTTATTTATGAATACAATGTTTAAAAGTTTACAGAGATTAAATTCGAAGTATGACTCGAAATATATCATCACATTTCTCAGAGAAGAATTCTAACATGTCATTACAGATGTTAAAGTATGCTCTATCCGGGTTCTACAAGTGTTGAGGTTGAAGAGTAATTAGCTTAAACATTTGTACTGAAAGTGTTACATCCAGAAAATGTAGCAGGTCCAAAATTCAATGCTAAGCAGATGTCAATCTGTCACCGTCAGAAAGTACTACTTGTATATTTATTTCTTCGAACAAAATGTACTCACATGTAACGTGATAATGATAAAATTAAACCCCATGTACAAGTATTCCTTGTAACCCAGAGCACTTGTTCTTGGGGTACCCTTTTAGAGAACCGAGAAATAACAGAAAATGGTTCAGGAAATAAATTCTTCCTCCGAGAATAAAAGCCATGAAATAAAGAATTAAATCAAAGCTATTCACTAGCTTTACAACTTGATTCACTTCAAAACAAAGTCGTACTGGACTTAAACACAATGGCTGATTAAAAGAGAAATATGAGCTCGGATTGAGCCTACGTCTGTATTTCCAGATATAACATGAAAACTTCAGTGAAAATTGTATCTTTTGGATAACAAATGTCTATCGTGCATTACTCTGCACTTATATTTAATACTCAACATTACATTGAAATCTTAGAAAAATATACATTCCATAAACAACCAAAATCTGTAAACATCTTCGGAATCCGAAAACATCCAGAGAAGTGACAACCGATCACTTCTCTAAGAAACGTCAGAAGCAAAAATCCTAACACATGTACAAAACCTGACGAGTACATAACCAGAGAACGTTAGCAAGACCTGCAACTTTCAGAACTGAAAAGAGAAGTGATCTCTCGATCACTTCTCTAAAAAGTAGAGCATTGTAAACGTTGGATGCATGTATAGAAATGACAAAATACTATATAAAAGAACAAAAAAAATTGCTAAACATTCAGAACCGAGAATAGAAGTGATCCCTCAATAACTTCTCACAGTTGTCAGAGAAAGGTCATACCAAGTAAAAGCCGTACAATCAAAAGTAACCCAGCCAGTTAATTAATGATCACGGTAGATTAAACTGTAACCTGTGACATGGAACACGATTCGAAGAAGGTTAAAATCTAACCACAGAGATTGACTAAATTGAGGTGATTAAGTACAAAAAGGGATGAATCGCAAAATTTAATTTAAAATTATGTGGAGAACATACAATGTGACGTCAAGTACAAGTTTAGAGAAACTAACGAGCACTTAGTACTAATTGCAGGAGGCTCAATAAATGTTACCCCTCCTGTAACAAAAGCAATTAAACATACTTTTTTCTAGAAATAAATAAACACAAAATCTCATAAAGTCAAAGAAAAAAGATTAGAAGGTAACTTTGAGCGCAAAATTGGCTTACAGACAAATGGTCAACAATGATAATGAGTGTATAAATAATAATAAGGATGAATAAGGCTCTTAAAATTCTAACGAAGCGGTAACAATTCAAAAATATTACTAAAAAGTCCAAAAATTTAACTTCACAAGATAATTATATTGGTTAAAGTTGAGAACTACATTAGCCATTCAACCTAAAGAATGTCAAGCTAAAGCGTATCATTCCGGTCTAATGAAATATACTTCTCGGATATGGACTCTTTCATTACCAGAAGACAAATCGTTTGCAGCTTCTGATTCAATGTGGTTTGTATCGTCTCACTCAAAGAAGGCTTCTTTCAGAGTTTCAGATCTCTTGTGAGAATGGTCTTGTTTCTATTCAACTTGATATTGTACCTAATCACTTGAGTATCAACAAGATTCAACTCATCAATATTCAATCTTCTATTTTCCTGTTCTACTTTTAATTCTGTAAGTAAGCACCATCAAATGAATCCACCGCTTGTTTTGTGTATCACGTAATCTTGATCAAAGCCGATACGTCATCAATAGTCATAAGAATCTTGTTCACTTTGGCTAACCAAAACGGTCATTTTTGTGAATCTTATTAAGGAGCAAGAGCAACAAATGATTTATCTTCTAGATCATTCTCTTCTAGATCTTTAAAGGCTCAAAGTGTTTTGATACGAGCATTTTCTCGTCTTGTACCAGAGTACAACAAAAGAGATAGACCAGAAATTCGTTCCAACTGTTCTCTTCTGCTTCTTTATCCTTCTTCAGTCACTTGATTAAGATTATTTGTTCTAGAGGGGATTTCAAAATCTGCATCATGTGGTTCAGACCAGCGGAATATGCTATTCCATTGTCCTTCTTGCATAAAATCTTCAGTGATATCTTTCTATTGTCTGAAAAATCCACTCCTCTTGACGCTTTGGTAGTGTGAATGCTTTGGTCCTACTCAAACGTTTAGAATATCTATTAAACATCTGGTCATTTTGGTCATGTGTATGATCTACTAAGAGAAATCCAAATGTGATCTCTTAGAATATCTTTTACTCAACCAGCATACTTACATACGCAAGAACATATTTATTCTTGTTTTCTCTTGCAGTGTTGTCTAGTTGAAGATACAACCCTTTCGGAAATGGACCTTCCCAAGTAGAAATGATATGATGGAGAGCAGTAATTGGCAAGTTTGAGCATTGTGAATATTAGGATAACTGAAAAATACTTCTGCACGGATGTTACGATTGAAAACTAAACAACCCACAACGTGAAATTTGATGAAACATTTTTCATCCATGTAAGTTTTCAGAACGTGAGTAAAATGAGGAACATCTTTCTTACTCTGGTCCATCTCGTCGATCTGACAAAAAGCATACTTCTTCGGTTCCACAAGAGCTTTCTTTTTGTGCTCAGTTTGCTTCTCCCGTTAGTCATTTGTTGAAAAGAATGAGCATGTAAATATCTTGCAAATTTAACTGCCACATAATTAACTGAAAAAGAAACAAATATATCAGATTCATTCATTACAAAATATCCAACAATTTTAATTGTAAAATAGAAAATTTTCTTGTCTCCAAAGATTAAATAATATATTATGATGATATAAATGATAAAGAACCTAAGATAATTATTAATAGAATAAGAAAACTGAATACTACTTAATTTATCTACTGAATCAAATTAAACTCACTCAAGCTGACTGCTTGTAATTATTTATGAATACAACTAATGAACAAAATTAAATGTTAAGTTGCTTGTAATTATTTACGACTACAACTACCAAACAAAACTAAAGAATATTCAAGCTGATTGCTTGTAATTGTTTATGAATATAGAGTTAAGTGTAAACACTTCACTTACATTTTTCTGTTGGCACAATGCTTTTGTCTCTTGTGAAGCTTTGAGTTAAGTGGAAGATGAACAAGTTGAAAATCATTTTTTTTCAGAATCTTCACTTTATGACAGAAATAAGAATAACTCAGCACTTTCTCTCCCCTTCTTGCCTCCATTCTCTTGAATATAGATTTCATACACATCTTTCCTCATATAATTGTCTGATAAATAAAAACAATCTTTGTTGGGTAATCTCTCGCTGTTTTTCAAGACGAATTGCTTATACCAATGTTTGGCAATGATCTTATTCTCTGTTGAGACAATGGTGAAATGATCTCTTCTAATTCGAAGATCTAATGTTGTCTTGACTCTACCTAGTCGATGATTATCAAGAGTGTGAACAGACTTAAACGCCACTTGACAGTTTGATGACTGGTCTCCTCAATAAGATGAGAAGAAAAGAGGTATTTATTATCGACGTGTGAGTTGAGGACTGCTAGTGTTACACCTCATAAAATGTATATTTCTTTCTTGTCACTGATCTAAAGATGTGCATGGACATCTCGCTCTTTATGTAAAAAGCTAAAGTGGAGGAGAGCACATAACACTATGACTGGGTTGAGTTTATTTTTGATTCTTTAGATGTTAGATTTCAGCTATGAAGAAGCATATGAGTCGAGAGAATTTAATAAATGATCCTCAGACTTAGTAGGGTAGGATCTTGACTCATCTGTTGGATCATATTGGAGTGCTTTCTGAGAGTCGGATCATGAGGAGTGTGAATATTAGTGAACATGCATATGCAGTAGGAGCATGAGAGACAACAATCTTAGATTGTTTTTTATCTTATATCTCTAGCTTATGAACATGTTATTTTTTTTTCTTATATGCATGTCGTTTTGCTTTTTTTTTTATTATGTGCAAGTCTAACCAAAGTTGTGTCTAAACTCATAAAGTCTCACTCAAGACGGAGAGGAAGAGAGAACTATCGGTCTAGATCGTCATTAAGAAAGAGTAACTTGATATTCTAGAGGAGACCTATCTAGAAAAAAACGAGGAATTGAAGGTTCTTCAACATGCTATTGAGCTGGCTAAGGAAGAGTTCTCTCTTGTTCAAGGATCTTCAGAGTCAAGGCTCACGATGCTGCAGCCGTTACTTATACTACTGGCATAATGTGTGTCGCGGATCATAATTAATATTCTGGATCACATGATAAAGCACAAAGATCATAAACGAGATTAGGGGTGCTGAGGATTAATTTGTTAATTATGTAACACATCGTGTAAAAGCTAAGAGAAAGAATTCTGTATAAAGAAAAAGACCAAAAACCCTAGTTTATCAAAGGATATCTTCCTGTATAAAGAAGAGTTTTTGAATCGGAATATGGAAGCATTTATGAATTAATAATATTATTTATAATCAACTTTACTTTTAAACAAAATCCTAACTCATTTCTTTGAATTAAAATCTCCTTAGGGTCGATATTCAGGGCCAAAATGAACAAGAAACTCCTGCTGCATTTTTCTAACCAGAGCTGCCTGCTAAAAATTCCACTTTCTCTTGGCTTAAGTAGTAACTCTCCCTAGCAGTCAAAAAATATTTAGCAAAGATTCTAATACACGATACTACTCAGAGCTTTGTACGCAAGATGTATGATATTCTAGCTTACTTCGGAGGTTGCGCTTTATCAAACCAAAGCCTTCTTCACTCACTTGTACAACGAGGAGAGCACCTTACCTCTGCACCGAGATAATAGATGGAAGAGCTCGGACAGGTAGAGACAGAATGTAAACTCTATCGATGTATGCTTCTGATGGTTTTTCCAAGGACGTCGAAGTTTAAGTTTTGGGTGCTTCTGATGGTTTTTCCAAGGACGTCGAAGTTTAAGTTTTGGGTGAAGATACTGAACAGGAAGGATCAATTGTTAGCAGAATATGCTCCAAGTTTATCATCGTAAAGTAGAAGATCCGTAAAGTGATCCTATGTATAATGATACCCGTTCATAGTGATAAAATTTGTCATACTTAATTATAAGCAATCTAATAAACACTTGATAACCTCTCTACTTTATATAGTTAATACCTCTACTACTACATATACTGTACAGTATATGTTTCTTTGCTTCTCGTCACAAGTGTAATATATTGGTATTCACCATCAAGACCTTATTCACAAACCTGTCTAAAGTAGATTGAAATAATTTTCTGATTTCCTAACGTTCATTACAATATTTCATCTTTTCTTTCATCTCTGAGTCAAAACCTTCAAAACATACTTTCGTTATGTAAGAAAACTCGAGAAACTGAATCTTCTTTTATTGATAACCTCTATCAAGTGCCGTCAACTGGTGATAATGAATAACTGGTCTATCACCATATTATGTACGTTCAAACTCTACCAGGCTCAGAAGAATAACGATCAACCATCCAAAGAAGAGTTACCTGAGATTTAAATTCAATGATATTAAAATTTCAAAGTTCTAGCGGTGATCAATGATATTGCCAGGTGGCATTCCACCCTTAAACAGCCAGTTCCAGTCTAAAACGCGAAAAATGAATATATTTTTTCCCCTTTGTACTTTAGGTATACGTATCACACGTAACGGAAAATACTTTCATTTTCTTTAAGAATTTAATTCGCACAATGGCAGATTCTGGGTGGCCCGGAACCCTTAGACTGGAACCAGCGTTTAATCACAACCTTGGTGTTTTGAACATCGACCGGTCGAGAACCCACTTAGTTTCGTGGATAGATCTCTCAGGTTCGAGTCGATAAGCAATACAATGGCCCTAACATAGTAGGTCTCCACGGTATGTCCTGAACGGTCGAAAGTTAAATTTAAAGTAGAATCCCTCTATTTCTTTTATTTATTATTTATTTATTGTGTGAACAATTTCACCTATTGTCGGGTGCTCATGAGCCAAACTTAGATAATGACTTCGGATTCAGAACCTTGAAATCCAATATAAAAAGATAAAAGAAAGGTAAAGATTTTCAGAAGCTGTGGAATGTAGAAAGTGACTCGATAGCGTGATCCTTGTAGCCACATAGAAAATCAGAAAATCCTTGTAGATCACACAGAGAAAATGACTTTCCAGAAGCATTGTTATTATATGGTTCAAAGCGATAAGACGAATCTACATGCACCAAGCTGACAACAATTGCTACCGTGTGTATAGTTCATTATCGAATATACACGTTTCCCTCGTGCGTCGAAACGTTTACGCCAAGTACTTTTCCACCACAAGAAAAGCGCTAATAGTAGTAGTAAGCTTGGCACAGAAAGAGGCCCGAGCTCGAGGACGTGTGATATTTCAGTTACCATTTTTCACACCAGCCGGATAACATAAATTGAGGATTAGGAATCTATTATGTGTTCTTAATCCTCGACCTCGACCTCCTTCTGTGCCAATTCACTACCGTCACGTAACTAACTGACATGTACAAGTCAATAGCAACCATATGTACATACATTTTAGATCGATCGACATAAGAATATATCCTTCGTTGTACATTTGGGAGCTCGAGGTCACACTCGTCAAGACTGGCAAGAGGTGCAGAGTTCCCACCATACTGATCATGATGCATATTTGGACTTCTATCTCCAGGGCTATCAGAGTAGCTCTATTAAGTACTAGTTAACTGTATGAGCTCATCTTGTAAGGAGACTCAAACCATGCATCTACTTAGCGTGTTACATAATATGAACTATAACTGACAGTTAAGACAGACTAATATATATACCATGCACTTATACAACTACTTGCTACAAAGATTATTAATGTTCCTGTAGTTATTATATGATGCTTCTGAAATTCCATGAGTTCTGTAGTGGTTCACGACAGTGTTAATTACAGTAATGGTTTGAGCTTGATCTGTAATCCCTGATTGGGGGTTGGTCCAAAGAACATCGTGAACTCCTCACTTGGATGGATCAGCTCGTAATCATACCGTTGCAAGAAATGATATAGAAAGATTTGCATCTGAACCATTGCATACTTTTCTCCCGGACAAATTCTAGGCCCTCTGCCGAAGGGCAAGTAGGTAGGAGTATATATTCGAATCGCTTCGGGTCGAACACTTCTGGTGACGAAAAGCACTCTTCTTTGTTGTGGGTCTGCCTCATGATTCGAATCACAATCGCTTTCAGTCAGACGAGCAGAATCATGGGTTTGACTCAGACATGTACAGATAACGTTTGCAGCATGTTATCACAGACCTTCTATAGCTAGAAGTTGGAAGAACTAGTACAAGTTAGCTTCATGACCTCATGAAAGTGAAGAAATTATTATGAATGGTTCAGTAACTTACCACCCAGCCTTTGGGAATTTTGTATCCGTCGAACTCGACATCACATAAGGCAGTCTTAGATATGGAGTATACGGTTGAGCGATAACGCATAGTTTCATATAAGACATTCCGCATGTATCTCAGCTTCCTCGTGTCACTCCAGGTGAGAAGTTCTTTCGGTGCCTTCGTTTCTGCTACCGACCGAATCTCTGCACGAAAGTAACTCGGAAACTCGGTCAGAACATATGCATTACGGTAGAAAGCGTTTCCTCACCATCTCATTCGAAGGCTCCAAACTATTGGCTTCTCCTTTGGGGTCTCCATATATACAGGGGTTACCAAATTAAACACATGCTTACCTTTGCGGAGCTCGTCGATGATGTCATGACTGATAAAATCTAATACAGACGGCAATGACCGATAACGCGGAGAATGCTTTCTGAGCAAGTATGCGAGGGGTTCAGAGAAAACTTCATCATAACCCAGGATCGGTTGATCAGACTTTATACAGTGTTAGAAACGTAGATATCAGTGAAGGAATTTGGTGATAGTGGATCGGACGAAGATAAAGAAAGAAACGATTGAACTTTCTCTTTAAAGAACTAACATAACGGTGAGTTCATCATTCGAAGTGTATGGAATCAAGAACAAAGAAAGGAATTCAAGAAGACTGAGAGTAATTAGTGAACACTTGCTGAGAACTACAGTAGCATCTTGACGTTACATTTCCAACACCTTCTCTTAACGAAGAGATGGTAACTGGCAAATTTCGAGAGCATTCCTGCATTTCTGAAATTTGTCAGTAGGAAGAGCTTTAATAAATATATCAACGTATTGATTATCGATAGATACTCATATGGTAGTATCTCTCTATTTTTGATCTTTTCTCTTATAAAGTGCATTTGCACTTCAATGTCTTTAGTCCGAGCTGAAAGACTAGATTCTTGGCCAAAGCGATGCAGCTCATGTTATCGATGAAAATTTCAGTGGAGATCTCATATCTTCAAGCATCCACCTTACCCACATTGCCTCCTTCGCTGCATTGCATAGTGCTCGATATTCAGCTTCAGTCGAAGATAGTGAAACAGTCATCTGTTTCTTGCTGGACCATGTAATAGCCGCTCCACTGAGAGTAAAAGTAAATCTGTAAAGGATGTTGATTTTCTGTCAACTGCATCTCCAGCCCAGTCTGCGTCCGAATAACCTTTCAACTTAATCATCCGTCCAGTTTGGAACTTCAAACCGAAATTTCATGTTCCTCTAAGATATCGCAGAATCCTTTTTATCATCTTTAGATGAGATATGCACGGTTGTTCTGAGAATTGACTAACTTTTCCAACAGCATAGCTCATATCTGGTCGGGTAGTAACAGCCAAGTAAATCAATTTCTCTACTAGCCTTCGGTAGCTCGACTGATCAACAAGTTCATTCACCAATCTTGTATCTATTTGTTTGTTGCCAGCTTCCATTGGTGTTGTAACAGATTTACACTCTGTCATGGAGAATTCCTTGAGTATTCCTTGAATATAATGATTCTGATCGAGACATACAGCATCACCTACATAGAACATGTAAATCCTAAGGCAGTGGCTGAGTTCCTCATATCCTTCATTTCAAACTCCTGTTCAAGTTTGACCTTTACTTGAGTAATGGCTTCTGAATCACTTCCGGATAAAATGACGTCATCCACGTATAAAAGCAAAAGTACTTTACCCTTTTCTGTTGTTAGCAAGTAAAGATTATGATCTCCTCTGCTAGTCTCAAATCCTCTCTCGTGAACGTATACGTCGATTCTACTATACCAAGCTCTCGGAGCCTGTTTTAAATCATAGAGAGCTTTCCGTAGTTTGCACACCAGATGCTCTTGACCGATCTTTCTGAATCCTGTTGGCTGATCGACGTAAGTACTTTTTTTCTCAAACTTCGTTTCTTTCATTATAATTATATGATTTTCTATTGACAATGTGTGTAACTAATTTGTCTTCAGATTTTTTTGTTCAGCTTAAAGTTGTTAAAAAAACGAGAGGAGAACAGAAAAAAAGAGACAATGGACAGACGTTAAGAATGATCCTTTTTCTTCAAACACCACATTCAAAGAGTTCAAGTCTGTAAAGAATGTTCTTTCTTTGTGGTTCCTACGTACATTCAAGACATGTGAAAAAGTCAATTTAAATAAAACATTGAACCAATAAATGAAATCTTTAATTTAAGCAAACAAGAAGATAAATTTAGAGTAAAACTTTACCAAATTTTATTTTCGTAAATGTAAAAATTGTAATACTTGGGTCCTCTTGTATTAGATTTTTCTTTCAGTACTTCTTCAACCATCGGTTGTTGTTTTGGAGAAATCAACAAGTCTCCAAAATGAAACAGAAATAGAAATGGAGAACTCATCTAGCAACTTTTTGAGTTCTTCTCAAGAAAATGCAAATTCATCATTCTCAACTCCAATTAAGTTGAACCAGTATGAAATATCAGCAACCAACATCAAATATTCTTTCGGAGACAAAATGAATACAGTCGCAAAGCATAATTACAGAATCAAACCTAATGTGGGTGATCAAGTCTTGGATAATTGACTTGCTTTTCAAAAGGAGACTTGGACCAAAGGGTACTATCATCAGTTGAGAACGAGAACAAAAAAATTTATACAACTTTTATCCCCACGAACTCCTCGACAGTGTTAGAATTGTTTCCGCAATTTCGAGAAAAATCATCTAGAAACTAATCTAGACAGATAGGTGTAAACCGTACTAGAAACGTATGTTGATTGTTGGTGGAGCATTTCTCACGAGAAGATGAATGGATTCTCAATTTGTTTGCAAGAAATGACTCAACCACAGCGGCATCTTTATAGTTGAAAAGGAATGTTGCAGCTGTAGAGACTAGTCGACCTCAAGCTGATTTCATATAATCTCACCTTCACACGATGGAACCTGCGTTAGATTTTACTCCAGAACTTATAGAAGCAAGAGATGGCTTTAGGGTGGGTGAGCTTGCGCCTCCACCGAATGACGATAGAGCTCCAATTGCACTAGCGGTTCCTTCAGATTCTAGTCCATTAGAGGAGAACTTTGACTTTAGAGCTCTTCCTGCATAGGAGTTCTTCCTTCTCCTGAGTGTGTTGTATTTTCACAACCACAAGATGACGTTGCTCCTCAATGAGAAGATTGTATTTTTATTTTTATATTCTTTTTCTTGTATAATATGTGTTAATTCTGTTCTTTTATTATTTCTATGTGTGTTGATGTAACGCAAAACCCCACAACGTATTTTAGTAAAAATCAATAAAGTCTTCAACATTTGCCCAAAGTGGTGGTATAATTTTTGTTAATAAATAGCATTGCCAAGTATTATATTTACTGTAGTGTTACAACTTGATTATTGTTCAGTTCTTTGAACCAACAAAATATTCAAATTTGATCGAGAAAAGTAATTCAAAATTATTGATTTCCTACATGGAAAAGAGTTCATTTTTATATCCGTTCTTTACTACTGACATTCTTCTACAATAAACGTAATTAAGGTTACTCACACCAAACATTGTTCAGTCAGAATCGAGAACTGCCGAAGCAACAATTGTACAACGGTAGGTCCAACATCTTCAAGTTAAGATGTACTACCTGTAGAACGTTAACAGCAGGTCAACCTCATGTTCTACAACATTACTACAGTTCAATTAGAGTAACATTAGAGTAACATGGTTGGACGATCATTTCCTCCAAACTTAACCACTGTCGAGAACATGGATCAACAAAATTTTATCTTCTACAGCAAAAATCTACCGTCATGCAATCAGTCTATGCCAAAAATTTTGTGATTACCAAACCCCTCAGAGAAGTGATCCAAGCTCGAGTTCGAACACGAAAATGAGAAAGAAGTGATCGACATAGCACTTTTTCCAGTTTTAAATTTTGATGAGAAGTTCTTCTAAGAGAAAATGCATATTTGACCATTTTGACGAATGTAACTTTATTTTTCAAAGAAAAATTCTGAAGAACGAACTTGTTGGAGAAGTCAACGGTTGTGCATCATAGTGCAAGTTATTGCAGAAAGTGATCCTACTGTCAGAGTTCCAGTCTAATCAATCATAGTGTTCCTTAGTACTTAGTGCTCACAGGGAAATGTCAAAATAAAGTTGCTAGGGTTTCTTGGAACAAAAGAGACGTGAAGACAAAAGAATATTCTCTTTCATACTTTTAAATTTATATGCACATCGAGATTTGAACCTCCTATATGAAAGTATAAAATGATATATTCTTTTTTCTCATTGTATACTTTGAGCACAAAAAACGATTATCTTCTTGATAGAAAACCTTCCTATTCATATTTTCCAGTTCGACACTAAGTTGATTTAAGAATTTTGAAGTTATCCCTTTATAAATCTGTAGGCTTAAAATTAGAGATTTAACAGTAACAAAAATTTATTACACAATTTATCTCATTTATCATTGGAATTCCATAAAATTTTCTATAACTTTCATATCCAATTAAACGGTTTCTTTAAAATGTTGTAGTTCCATTGCATTCAAATGGTTTTTCTTAGTTTTTCCCCCTTTCTATTTTACCCTTTAATATTTATTTTCCATATTAGAAAAATATCATTTTTGATATTCAAAATATTTAATTTAGTATCCATGCATTGTATGATTTAGGGTAAGTATATAATGTATTAAACTTGAAGACATGTAAGCTCATTGACAAATACGACTAATGAATGATGTAGTTTAAGGTTATGGTTTAGGGTTATGGTTTATAGGTTAACGTTTAGGATTTAGGGCTAGGGTTTAGAGTTTAGGCTTGTAGCTTCATATTGAACGAAGGATAAACATTCATTGGCAGCTGGAAATTGGTAAGATTACAAGGAGGTTGTTTAATAAAGATTATAAGAAGGTTGGATAATATCAATTTTGAAAATAAAAGTCTTTAATTTCAAATTTGATCTTAAATTTTGTATGCAATACTTCATGTTCGATTTGGTTAATGAGATTTTATTTCCAGAATGACCACATAAATCGTAAACTGATAAATATCTTTATATACCTTTCTAGATATAAATACCTTCTTTTTATGATATTTTAAATACTAAATTCTTTCTTTGCTTTCAGTAAAGAAATATTTCTTTGCTTTCATATATTATTTCTTTGCTTTCATGTTAAAATCATAGAATTCCATTATTTCTGATTCACATGAGGGTCACATGGATGTATTAAAACACAATGTGCATATAGGTCCATGAATAATTATCAATTCTGTAATAAATGGTTCCATAGTCATCTGGATTAGGGTTTAAAAGTCGGGGCACAACTGTGAACCACAAGAAGAATCACAACTCTAGAAGAAGCTACTCTTCTTTCACCTTTATTTCTCTTACGGTTTAGGTCCAGTGTTTAGGGTGTAGGATAAGAGGTTAGAGTTTAGGATTAGGTTTAGGGATTTAGCGTTAATAGTTCATGATTGGTTTGCGTGTACTCAAAATCAAAAAAACACTAAAAGTAAAATACTATCATTTGTACATACTTGCATGGCTAAATTCCTTTTTAACATTTAGGTTCGGAACTTGTTATAAAGTTTAGTGATTACGGTTAGGGTCTAAAAAACTTTAGATCCAGTCCATTCTCATATAATATATCGAATTACAGATAAGATGTACAAGTGATGTTTTACATAATTACAAATCTGTTTCCTTGAAGAATTCTTTCTCTGAAATACTTAATATATGAGTTCTTTTTCATTGCAGATTTGATACAGTTTCGATTGGATAATATTGTTGACAATGTAAGTTTGTTCATATTAAATTTTGCTTCACATCCATTATGTTTAGCTTATGAAATTATCAACTAGATATGCTATTAGAAACATATTTTGTTTATTATGTTTCCATGAGGCTACTTACTAAGTATTATAAATTATCTTCTATATCGCTTCACATCTATATCTGTTGTGCTTAATTTATGAAATTATAACCTAAAGACATGACAATAAAAACATAATTAACATGTTTTCATGAGGTTACTTATAACGTCATATTAAATTAAAATCTTCTACTTCTTTCTCAATAAATTTTACAAAAAACAATATCCGTACATTGATGTGTTGAAGTTGTAGTAACTCCAGCGTGTTCTTGAACACGTAGTTGTTTCACATGTCATAGAATAAAAGAATGCACCATCTCTTTGACTGAATCTGCTCCCATAGATGGCATGGTAACAAACACATTTCATCAAGGAAACTTTCCACCGTTACTATAGCTCTGTTATCACCAACCATAGTAGTGATCGGTAGAAGTTACTGAGATAATCTTCCCAAATGCAACTGATTTTTGATCTTTGTATAAAAGTACTTGATCTCCAGCTGCAACATTCTTTCTTGAACTCGTCATCGCAATAACGATGTCAGGAAATCAACAAAGCGTAATTTAATAAGCATTGAAAGTAATTCTTTGATAATTTCTATATGTTACAATGATCATGTTAAAGGTCTATAAGCATAATAATTAGTAAATTAAATATAATCCTACCACTACACCACACACATAAGAGGTTTTCATTCTAGATGAACAATCTATATTTGATTTGTTTTTCACCAATCTCGTGCAAATTGGTTACATTTGAATGTGAAATTGCTGAGTTTGGTAGAAAGAATACCCATAGCTTAAGGGACCATATTTTGTTCAGGGTTGGGTAAAAAAGAGTTGGGTAAAAATTAAACATGCCACCATATGCATGTTTACCGTTCCTACGTAATGGTCAGATAAGTAAAGCCCGGCTGCCCCAGTGAGTACTCCCCACGTGGTCCGTTGTTAGCCTGCGCTCTAGGTGATTCCTTACTCTACATGATCTACAACTGGGATTTTAGGCTGATGGTTCTGAAATTTCGTCGATAAAGCGTCAATAAAGTAGGGGATTTCCTACTCGGGCGTTCGGACAGCTAGTCGACGTGTTTCGAGTCTTAGGCTTAGTGTCCCAATTGAGATGTCACAGCAACGTGTTCAATCAATAAATAAAATAAATCAATCTCCCAGCGTTAGATAAATCAATCAACGTGGTCGTTGTACCCCACCGTTGGTTTCTGCAAGACACAGACGTTTCATGAATACTGCCGGAGTCCAAAAGTCAGCAGTTGGGTCACCTTGTAAAATTCTGTATAAGCAGGACCGACCCGTACGATGATATGAACTTGTCGGGACCTCGTCGATGCAGTTGGTATCAACTCCTTCCAAGTTTCTAAGATTCATTGGCACTGAAGGGATCCATGTAGCTGGAGACTGCAGGCTCGAGTATTGCTTACACTTGCGGGCCACTCCCTCGTAAAATATCCTGCGAAGAGTTTAGAGAGAGAGATGAGTCTCGCAGGCATCTCATAGGCATCTCATAAACGGTAAACACGGTCACTTGCTCTCACCTCAGACGTTAATATTCCGCTTTCCAGAAGAAATTTCTAGAGAAAAAATTTCAACTGCGAAAGCTGTGCTGACTTAACATATGTTCGTTCCTCCGCGCGATGTGAGAAAGTGAATGGGATAATTCTCTGCAACTCGAAGGCCGAATAACATTTGGAATGACATTGCTCGAATAACATTTCTCATATGAAGACTGGTAGCAATCATATCACTGATCTTTCTGAATGTGTGAGCAATTCAACTCTGCTTCATTTGACATGACGGGCTTCTGGGACTTAGTTATTTTCAAAACTGTCTATGGTTTGTCTTTTCCTAAAAAACTTAACATAAACATTTACGTGCATTGGAGTGTCATTTCAGTGGTGCGAGAAGTGCAGTAATCGATGCTCCGAGTGTGTGTCATTTATGCCAATGCACAGCTCAAAAGACTATTCAGTGAAACCATAACTTGCTTATATAGCGTGCTCATTCTCAGATACTCAGGAGCAACTACAAGCACTACTACATTTACTCTGTTGCTGAAAGTCAAGGTTGAAGAAGGTGATAGTAAGATCTGATAGCGATGGTACCTTCTTCACCAAATCAGTTGGAAAAGTTTCAAGCGACGACCTATCTGTAGTAGGGTACGTGCAAGTATAGTCGCCTGTTAAATGAAGCTGTGGTATTCAATCACGAAGCAATTACTGAATAGAATTGCCCGGATCCGAGACCATTCAGTTACTACAGCCGAACCGTGCAGGAAACCTTTGAGCCAGCCCGAACAGGCCTAATGTTCCTCCGGTATGCAGCATAACCACTTTATCTGAACCTTCACGTTTTGAAGAGTATTTGACTGCAGTCTCCTAACCAGCTAGTGTGTATATAGGGTCCAGCAATATGACTGTCTGCCGAGCAATCGAGTGACAAATTTCAATCTCACCGGGAAGAACTCCACCAAACTTACGTCGCTGCTCCCACGAAAGTGGACGGCTCCGATCCCCAGCTCAAGAGAAATCAAATTTTACCGAGAAATCAGAGATGAGTTTCAGCTGAAAGAGCATTTTAGGGATATCTTTTCCAAAAGAAATTCAAGATATGTTTTGATATTTCTGTTTCGATTATAGATGTATATACATTATGTAAGAACCCATCAGCAGAGAATGACAACAAACCCTTCTGAAGCAATAAGACTGGCCCATGCTCACAAGCAAGCGTTAATGTATGATAGTACGGAAGGGTTGGTAAATAAATTAAACATGCCACCATATGCATGTTTACCGTTACTGCGTATTGGTCAGATAAGTAAAGCCCGGCTGAGTTTGAATTTCTTTCTTCTCGATTTCGGGATTTTTCTTGTCTTGTGAATCGCTTGATGTTTAGAGCTCTCTCCTCCCGAGATAACAGGAAAGATCAAAGAAAGCAAAATAACTCTTAAACGTGAAAAAGAGAGAAAGCCATAATTTACAATCAGTTAGTTTTGTTTAGAACATGGACTAAGAGTCGTCTTTACGAGTTCGACTGAATTTTCATTTGTCTGAAACCTGCCTGTGAAGTGATTACTTTGAGTAATTGATTTCCCTCCTGCAAAAGATTATGGGCGAAATGAACGAAAAGCAAATAAGAAAAGCTTCAGACCTTTTGCTTTCTTGTAAAGTTGCTGTCTTCCTTCAGAAGAAGGGCTCTTCTCTTTACCCTTAAAGTTCATCATCAGTATTGTTATCCAGTTTTCTGTAGTCCTCCCCAACTTATCATATTTTGGTCCAACGGTTCTAGCTTCAGCTTTGCCTTGCACAGAATTTTGGACCTACACTGGATTTCTGAGTGGCGCTAAGATTACCTTTGTTGTCTACATCGAAGTTTACACCTTTGATGAAACGTGCTTTGAGAATTTACTGTAAAGGTTTCTCTAAGAAAATATCACAGTTAAGTTCTATACAAGTCGGAAGGATTTCATCATACTGTAAATCAGAGAAAAAAATGTGGAAGAATATTAAAGGTGTAAAAGTTGAAACTGTTAGAGAACCAAACGAAATGAATACTATCTCCAGTAGAAGAGATATAAGTAAAAGGATCAGTAGACTCATCATCTCTCAAGAGAGGGGTTGTTATATACTCTAACATATGGAAAAGAAGTCAGTCATTAATCATAGAGAGATGTGACTGACGTTAATATACTAGAGGTGACTGAAGGCTGAATATCTTTAACAGTAATTCTTTTTCCAAATATTCCTGACGAATAACAATTAATATTCCTGGAGTTACCTGAACGAGGTAACTTGCTGCTGAACGATCTCCCAAAGTGAGTTACAATCTCTTACCTTCCTCATTCTCGTTACCATTAGTAGAAGGGACACCGACTTTAAAGACCAACAGATCGGTCTAGAAACGTTCTAGACCTCCTTCATTTTTTAGTTCAGAATCTCGATTGAATTGTGAGCAGAGCGGAAACTTAGTAAGAAAGCAAGAAACTTACTTTCATAACATAGTATTTCACGGTCCGTCGAGAATGAAATTGGTATATTTGAAATCTATCTGATAATATCACATTTTAATCTAATTTACACTGAATATTCGCTAATATGCATCTCCATTCGTCTACCTCCTCATTGACAGAGAAGATTAGTTATAGTCATATCTATACATTTATACAGCAGGACCAAAATACGGACAAGGCAAGAGGTTGTCAGTTGATGTGATATTAGCTTGCGCGGGCAAGATGCACCTAATTCTTTTCCTGTAGTGACAACAACCTCGTCACTAGAAGTCAGACAATACAACTGATCGATGAAGCAGAAATTGTCAAATTCTCTAATCATTAGAGAATTTACTATCATTCGCGTAACGAAATAAACGATTACGTGGTTTATTCTAACTTTAGTATAATATCTATACATTGACTTCATATTATATATTTATTTTAATTCATGTGATTCATCTCCAACTTTAAGGGAATATGCATGCAACGTGCACTGCAGGAAACTCTTGCCCGTTTGCTGTTATCAGGAGAAAACATAAATATGAAACAAAAGTTCTCTGTTAAGTTGACAAGCACAATTAAATTTATCTTTAAATAGTAAATGATAACTAAACCTGGAGATATAAAATGATCCAAGGATAACCCATAAAGCGAACGTGGACATACGTACGTCCGAGACTACATATCCAAGAGAGGGCTCACTAACACATCATACTTTACTAGCAGTTTAAGTTATCATAGAAAAGTGAAATGATAAATTAAACCCTTGCATGTTAGCCTCCTCCGTCAGTGGTTAGACTTTTAGGCAACATACTCTACATACATTATCTACACGTCTTGGAGTACAAGTCTCTAACTGAACGATCAGTGTCCAAAATGTTTGATTTTATAATCTCACACAGGATTGTGAAGTATATTTCGGTCTATGTGGTACCATCACAATCTAGGAACTACCGACATACAAATAATGGTACCCCGTGAAAATAGAACCCATATATGTACAGAACCATTAGAATGAAGAGTACATAGCGTACATTAATAATGAACTAATGTACGCTAAAACTACGTATCTTCATCAGAGAAATGTAAAACCTGAGACAGAGTGTTGGAAATGTGTTTATCAAAAGTCCAGTCTACCCTCTCCAAATGCAACCACTTTCGAGTAAAGTTCCCGATAGACTTAGCGAGAGTTCGCAGTTCTCGACATCTAACGTCTAAAGTTACATAACTATGTGTTTACAAGTGATGAACACATGTAAAATATTCAGGGAAAGGAGATACTATAACAAGTTTTTACGACTACACTTTTGTTTCTCGTAAGGAGAAGATACATGAAAAAGTTAAAACACGGTGCATAGAGCGGGAAATAGTTCAGTGCTTTCAAAGCAAGTGCAGTATTCTACTTAAAAGAGTTGCGATTGTAATTTATCTGTACTGAACGACAAAGTTAGGTTTATATTGCACTTATAGAAAGAGCAATAATTGCAATTAGCCTTTGTTGTGTCAGAGTGGCTTCAAGCGTGGCACTTACCAGTGTATGCTTAGTGAAGGTAGATTATATATGGAATAGAGCTTTTAGAAGTCGGGCATCTTTTGGATGTTGTCAAATGGATGAAATAGCTAGAGTCTCTAGGGTGGGTGATGTTCATGCTACCCAGTTTGACGGGGCTTACAGGGCGCAACATTTGATTTTGATCTTCAGGATATTTCAGAGAATACGTTGAAAGGGATGAAGACTTACTTTGTTTTCCCCGTCACCCGTTATAGAGAGAATATATTCAACGGTTTCTAGCCATAGCAAGCGTAGCAACCAGTGCAAGTGTCCCTGCTAGGAAGCACACCTGTATGGTTATTGATCACCACACAACAAGTTTATCATTGTAAATACTTTGTCAAACTTCAGTCTATGTAACAAGACAGAATATGAATCAAGCAAAAACATTTTGTCCACTGCGGATGTAAGCATTTACTTAATATTCCAACGGAATTAACTGGGAATAAGGCCAACCCATTTGCTGTCAATAATCCTTTCATCTGGTCGCATAATAAAGAGAATGGAAACTTTGAATCTTTCAAAGACTGTAAAACAGGTAACAGAAGCAACGTCAATACCAGAGGGTCCATTCCTGACTGAAGTTTCATGCGATGCTGTCGAAAGCTTTCCAACAAAGACCAACCCCTCGGGCTGCGATCTGTCGACAAGTATGCTTCACTCCTGACATCGCTTCCTCGTACATTTAGCGTAGGTCGTGCTTCAGAATCGGCACCACCTTGCTGTAACCAGAGTTTGAGTTCTGTACTCATCCCCCAAAACCCTCGGCTTTTGGTAGACTTCTCATGTGTTCATAAACTCCGATCGCGGAATTGCGTATTTAGGATAACCAGATAGATATATGGCTCAAATGCCAAAACCCCATTTGCACCGTGGCTGCCTCAGTAGTACCCCTTGCTCCACTGTAGTAACCTGCGTCATGGCTCTCTTCTCCTTCAAATTGACTTCTGAAAAAGGAATAGCTGAAGGGCTACACGAGGCACGTACTATGAAGCCTATCCCAGGGAGCGTTCGCTCTTTTGGGAACACTTTTGGATACGAACCATATTTAAATAGTCTCTTGCTCTCCCCCGACTAGACTAGACGCACTTAAAAGGACACCGAGAACCAGGACGGTAGTTTCAAAAAGATTTATTTTTGCTCTATCTTACAGCTTACCTGGAGGTTCTGTCTCTATCCAAAGTGCGAATCCTGCACCGCATCTTCGCATCCCATGACAATGGCAGTATCCGAAGCAATTATATCGATAGTTCCGAGTCCTCTCAATCCATCAAACAGCTTACAGAGGAATTCTTGTGCTTCAGACGATCTCATCATAATCTTTGTAGATAAGATTTGCTTTCCTAATGCCCGTTTATTCCTGACCTCATGGTGTTTCTCCACATTTCTCCCGGAAAAGACTGAAGCTGTGCTTTGTCCACTCCATGGATTTCAGAGTCACGAAGGAGGGACTTAGACTGAGTAGTGTGTGTCACAGCTACTTAACCGAGAGCCATGATGAGAACTGCATGACTTAAAGTTCTCACCAGCGCACAACGAGAGCATTGTTTAGACGGCCACCTGCCGAGAAGTACAGAGCCATGTGGTAAAATTATGTCGACACATCGTTGTACATGGCAGCACTGGACGGATCTGCTCCTTGAAACGGAACAGCACTTGACGATCAACAAATTTAGGGGACTAACCTGCAGGGACGAACGTCGATGAGACTTTGCCTTTGTCACAAGGAGTCTCATTCAAGCCTGTCGTGCGAACGCGGAAGACCGACCCCATTGATTCTTTTAGCAAGCCGAGCATACTCCCAGGATTTGTACAATTGCTCATCCTTCCTTTCCTTAGGACATTCTTGAAACCTGCACCCCAGATCGAAATCTGAGCTAGAACTGAGAACGGAGTGACTCAAGACAGGAACTGTACAACCCTGCGAATCGATCTCAGAAGTAATCACGTAAAGCATGAAGCACAATTCCAATTCCGTTCCAAGAATTTGGAAAACCTCACCTGCAATGGTTACGTCTTTGTAATATATCACAGACCTTGCAGTGACCAGGTTGAGGTTCAAGTTGTAAAGACTTGCCGAGTTTGTTGTAGTCAAGGGTGACCTAGTGTCATGTCAGGAGGACCATCTGTCCAAGATCCTTATAAGATATAATACGAGCCATCTTTTACTCTAAAAATGTATAACAATTTCCACAAGAGAACTCTGTAGTACCAAAGAGTGTACTCATGATCATAGTCAACGGTACATCTTCGGTTCAGCACTACGGAACCTGATTGATTTCAACTCTAGGATTCAGTTCGTCGTTCGGTTGCGAACAGATAGTCACACAACAGCAGGCGATGAAGATGGATTTTTAAAACCTCACGTTTCTCAGTGCGATCGATTAGGCTAAGCTATAACCTTTAAACCTTTAGCTACAGCCATCGTAGCCAGACCCTCTACACCAGAGGCTTTTCTTACAATGGATGTCTTACTGTAACAGTGGACTTAGCAGGAAATTCCTCGATCCTGGGTGTCTAGACAAGCTCAAACGCGCTCTGTAACTTTTCGTCCTTGACCTGACTGAACGCGAACAAACTCTCTGCATGTTTCCTGCCATAACTTGGTCGAGATCTCGAGGTACAGCAGAGGCATCTACTTGCACGCACTGCCTTCTCCACTTCGCTCACGAATTCACAGAATCTCACTGCCACTCCATGTTTTCTCTATCATAGTTGAACTGGATTTCTCCTCGCTTGCAGTAGTTGGCTGGAAAATGACAGTAGTGCTAAATTAGTGTGTATAGTACTTTAAAGTCATTTTAAAGTCACTTGTCTGGATATTATTTCTTCTAGTTCTCAACCAAATAAATAAGCAACAAACATAACCAGTACAGCAGAGAAAACTAATCATTTCTCACACTTTAACAGAAAATATACACCTGATAATGGTTTCTTGTGATGTGTAAGACCTGCAAGATTCTCTTTGCAGAGTACTGACACATATTCTGCTATATCTTGACAATTATATCCTTTGCAGATCCTCTTCTTACACATCAGGTAAAATCTACACCTGCAGCATAAATTTGTCACTTAACTCTTCTGGGTACTGAAAAGTCGAACTGGTAAAAGATATAAACTCAGAACAGACCAAAACAAAACACATCATTGAAGTACAACCTCTTCCCTAAGAGGATATCCTGGCCTCAAATCGAGGGAGTAAATGGTGGTAGCTTGAGAAAAGAAATAATACTTTTTGAGTTCCACTACTCCAACTCCCTCAATCAAAGACTATACCCCAACTGAACTTTAAGGCTTGCAACTTCAACCTTTACTCTCTCGAATATGATGCAACACTCATGTTTCAAGGGAAAAGTCCTTCAAACTTCCCAATGAAGAGTCTTCATATGGAACTCGAGAAGTACTGTGAAATTGAAGGTGTGTGTTCATAACTATCTTTATTGATAATTCTTTGTGTAGATTGTGAATTAGATTCAAAAGTTGAAAACACTAATAATTCTTGTGATGAAACCGTCAATTAGAGTGAGAGAGATATATACCGAATAAAACAACAAGAGACAAAGTTTAAAGTCCAAAACTTGATGAAAACTTCAAGATCCAAAACTGGAGGAAAATCGTTTACAAAAACATATGACAGGTGTCTGTTGACTATAGAAACTAGCGTGTTTGTACTTGGTACTAAAGGATTAAAATGAAGAAAAGAAAGTATAGGATGCGCAAGGTACATACTCAAATACGTATTAAAGCATCACGGTGATTACAAGAACGAAGTTGATAGTGAACGAAAGAAACAAGTGGAATAAAAAGGAAAGTCGGTGCAAAATAACTCTTGGTGCTAAGCAATAATTGTAATGAACAAATGAAAGAAGTCAATGGAAGAAAAAAGAGGATGAAGAGAGCACTAAGAAAATTGCTTGGTGTAAATTTGGTAATGCGTGTGGTGTATTTCATGCATGCTTATTCACCCCTTCCATTTGAATAAATCATCCCTATTGTGTACTAAAGTCTTTCATTTGTACTTTCGGAAGTGTGTGTGTTGTTGCCTTGTGGGTTATCTATTCATTTGCTTGCAACTCTCAGTGTCGCTAACATGCGATAGTTACAAATAACTTCAATTTTCACATTAATCTAGTCTAGAATTAGTATATAATACTTACATATTTTCTGTTAACATCAAATGAACAAAAGTTTAAGAAAGTTGATCGAGCATGCTTATTCCATGCTATTGAAATGGAAGTTAGAAGTGAAGACATACAATTATGTCAAGGCAAAAGAAGAGCAAATGCTATTTAGCAATGATGCAATATACCTTTCTGTAATACATAGACCTTTGGAGGGCGTGGCTTATGCAGATAAACATACATAAACCATTGTTTTGAAATTTTACCGAGAGAGTATAATTTATCCAAAAATTAGTATCTTAACATGAACCATGTAGATCTTTTGAGTGCTAACGTACTTCACTTTAACGTTTGTTTTTCTGTTTTATTTATCATTATCCTAAACTTGTATAAGTGTGATTTGTCAGTCTGTCAAACCAAAACTCAGTCTGACCGTCGCATATCAGTCTCCAAATCTTGAACTGAATCGAAACAGTGGCGTATCAAATTTCTGATCGTCAAATTTCTGATCGTTATCGTTACTAAACCGTGGTTTATCTAGGTCCGAATCTGAACTGTGGTTTATGAGTTGTGCGGAAAGAAGATAGATGGTTTATCAGATATGAACCACATTAAAATACAGAATGAAAAAGTCATAAATAGTTTATGTATGCGGGAGTGAGTTCTCACTCCCGCATACAGTGAATTCTCAAGTTGTGCTATTTTACTACAAAATCACTTGAATGTTAACTTTGTTAACAGAAACCAACATCCGTTCGAATAGGGTCCGTCCGTCCCTCCGTCAGTAGGGTTTTGTCCGAATCCGTCCGTCGAATAAACGACTACTCGTTCTATCCAAACGCTGACTTGCATGTATAGTGGATCTCTCGGAAAGGTTATTTGCTAGAGAGTGAACTCAAGAAATGATATAATATCGATGTCCAAGTAGACTCCAAAACGACTGGGAGGCCAAGGAGTTGATAGAGTTTATATATTAACAAGTATTGAAGTGCATACCAAGGAAAGTTCTAGAGTTTATATTTTTACGAAGTGTACAAATGAATTAACGTTAACCAAGAGCCACGCCACGGATGTGAGTGGAGTCAAGATTTTTCCTAGTCATATTCCTTTTTCTTTAAATCCAAACAAGACAATAAATGATAAATGGTATTACTTTTCCCTTGAGGTCTTTGAGTACCATGAGACTGTCCATGTGAGTCAATCACAACAGGACTCGGACCAGAAGCTTCATTAACAGTTTGCAGCAGCATGCATCTCCAACCGTGCCCACAAAGGATTGATCCCACGACTTAATTACATTACAAAAAACATTACTGCTTAAAACATAAGAAAAACTCAAAAACAAGATTTGCCGGTTGCAGGAAGGAATGAACAGTTATTTACATTTTAAATTAATCTTTTTTATTTTTTCTTTCTCATAAAGGTTTAGTGATGTATTTTTACGATGACCGTAGTGCGGCTGCGACCTAATAGAGAGTTCTTTAGAGGTGTATCCTAGGTAAATAAGCATGCTCAACCACCTTTGGGGAAGTTCTGCTCGAAAGTTTTTACCAGAAAGGGTATAACCTTTTATGTATATAAGTTTTGATTCTAATATTAACAGTTGATAAATGATATTATTTTATTTCAGTAATTTGAGTATAATAAACCATAGTAAAATATATTCAAAGTAGTCAAGTAAATGATTTTTGAATACCATTTTCAAAATCTATATCTTTTCCTCCAAGATCATATGGATCAATGGAATGATATTACGTATGCTAACAAGTAGATGTAATTATTATTGTATAAACTTCTTTACAATTAAAGGCAAAAACTACTAAACAAATTATCATATGTTTAATCTCAAAATTTTTGAAATTAAAAGTATTATATGAAGTCAGAAAAGAAATTACCACTTGTGAGCTATCCCATCTACTGTATTTTCCACCGTCCAATATTCCCAATATCCAAAGTCTTTTGCCCCACCTACAGCGCTCGGTAATTCTTCGTCCATCGTCACTGAGAATTGTGCACATGATGCTTGTAAAGTAAAGGTCTAAGCTTATAGCTGAGCCTAATCAGTCGCGAGGTCTAAAGATCCACCTTCATCGTCCTGCTGTTCGCAACCGAACAACGAACACCGTGTCCTAGAGTTGATACCACAAGAGTACCACAAAGCCGTGTCCTAGAGTTCGGTACCACAAAGCTCTGTTCTCAAACAGAACAGAACTCTAAGTGAAAGAATGTTCTTGATTCATAGCTCTATCTTGTATTAGAGCATTCAGACTCGCACCGACTATCTTCTCTACATCGATGAGATTCCGTCTAGGTTTGATCCAACCTGTTGCTTCGACACTGTCCACTTGCGAGTGCGGTGTCTCGCTCGACTCGGATCGACACTTTACTCGTTGTCCTCACGGTGAAAAGTGGATAGCTACCCATGATGTCATCAAGGACGTTGTGTTTGCTTTAGCACCGAGAGCGATTACATGACATGGACATAGTGTTGATATGTCATTCAGATGGGAGGGTCAGTGAGAGCTGACCTGTACAAGATGAGTGAAGATGGATCTCAATGGCAGACGTGGTTGCCATGGATCCGACATGAGACTCCGTACGTCACAAGTGATCACACATCCTCCAAGATGGGCTGCAAGCGTGGCGGCAGCAGCGAAGATGACGAAGTATAAGAGTATGCAAGAGAGACATCGCTTCATCCCTCTAACCTTGGAGTATACAGATCAATAGCCTCAGAGTTTGACTTTTTTATTCGAGATTGTGCTAGAGCTTACCAGGAGAGACGCCAAGGTACCACTTTCTCTTTCTTTTTGCACTATTTTTTTAGACAGCGAGTTTCCATTGCTCTACAGAGAGCTTTAGCAGGCGTGGTCCACAGGAGAGCAATTGCAGTAGGCGATGCTACTTCATGTACGCTTGTTGTATGTAAGAGTTTTGATTTATCGATATGTGATATTTTAGGAGCGATAGAAGACCTTAGAGCTATTGATAGTGGTGCTTAGCCCCGATGTTCTTCTTCTCTTCGAGACGTTGGTTGCTTTACTCTTTGGGTTCCTCTTTCCCTTGTAAGGCTTGATGAGATCTTTTCATCCGTTGGCTATTCATTGCATTGCGTGTTTCTCTCTTTCTTGTAAGTATCTTGGACAGGTGGTCTTCCTAACATGACACTAGGGGTGTCAAACCTGGGGTTATAGGTGATATTCCTTTCTCCCAAAACAATGTTATGGGTTCAGCCATCAAAGCGCACGGGTACCTAAAGAGGTACTCTTTGACTGTACTACGGATTTTCCTACGGATTTTCTTTGAGTCTCGTTCACATCTTTTGTCAGTTTACAGATACGAGTTTAAAATTTGATATGTGTAAATTTATTATCTATTTTCCTTTGGTTCTGCATGACATAAAGTTCTGTTCAGCGCAAAAGGAGAGCCTTGTTTGGATAACCACCTGCGTGTATCCGAGATGTACATATCGTTGTTCATGACAGCACTGGACGCATCTTCTGAAAGGGAACAACACTTGAGATCAACCCCCACGTAAACAGGAAGATAGAGCACAAACATCGTGGTTCTCGGTGTCCTTATAAGTGCATATAGTCTGTACTCGGGGGAGACTAAGAGACGGTTCTAAAATTTAGTTTGAATCCAAAGGTGTTCTCAAAAGAGCGATCGCTCTCGGGATATAGGCTTCACGGTACATTTTCAGTGAGCCATTCAGCCATTCCTTATTCACGCTCTGAAATATGCATAATGGATGACATGCTAATTAATTTATTGTTTGAAGAGGTTAGGTAATAAATTAATAGTTCACATAACTTAATGATTATTTTATCTCCTCAGTTTTGTATTTTTGAAAACGACTGTTAGCAGTCTCTACTTATGGATTATGTTTGGTTCAGGTCATAACTCTCGGTTAAGCTAACATTTAATATTTAGAAAAAGGAATAAAAGTAAAATACTGGTTTAATATAGCTATAAATCTTATTATATATATTTAATAACAAAAAGAAGATTATAGAACACGTTGTCAAACAGAAAATCAAAAGAGGCTTTCAAAAATACTCTTCAAACCTGTCCACTAGAGAGTTTATTCATTTTCTCAATTTTTCCTAGTTACTGTTTTCTCGATTTACGTTTGTCACGACACTTTGGATGCATATTTTTATTAACTAGGATATTAACTTCATGCAGAATTAAGAGGTAGGAGTGCATATGATTAATTTATGCTATAATCCATTCGAAGAGAAAGGTCATGGCATAAATTAATGTGTAGGTGAAAAGACGTTCTTTGTTAACAAGGTCTTGGACTTATACTCTCGGTTTCGTGTGAATCAGCACTTCACTTATAAGTTATGTCATGATCTGTCGATAACTCTGGCACTACTTACCGCTTATTAGTTATGGATAAATTTGATCTTTTATTACAAGCTTGGTACAACATTTTTACATAACGCTTACGTGTTTTCTGAGAACAGAAAGTGAATGTTCGATGTACAAGATCGTGAGGAAAGATATTAACACGTTAATTTGAGGTTTACAAGTTGTCGATAAGAATCGGTGAAGAAGTACTGATCAACTAAATATCAACTAGTATACATATAAATCCTCACCCGATGAGATAAACCTCATGAGATGATCCCATGATAAAGATCTTGAAAATGTTCATGTTTGAATTGTACATATATTTCATTTTCTGCTGCTATTGTTTCTTAAGTTTACTCAGTGTCATAAAGTTTAGATCATGCTAGTAGAGATTTAAAACTGAGGATTGCAAATGCTCTAGAGGTTAGTTGGTCTTGTTTGGAATACTACGTGGATCTAAAGCTACTTTGCTAGGGATGGTTCGAGTGGGGGATAATTTCACTCGATTATGAAAAGCATTTGGAAGCTAGAATGTGATATTGTCGATAAACTTGCAAGTGAGGTTTTCTAATAGCCAATTGCGCATCAAAACTTCCTTCAGCTCTCCATGCTTGTCCGCTTCTCTCTTTCCAACATGAACTCCCAGGTTGCATGCATCTTATTTCATTATGCTTTCAAATCTACCAACATGTTTACTTACACGATAATGTTTCTACATTTATGCTGGACAATTTCAGTTGCACTCTTGACAGTTCAAGTTCTAATGTTTTTTGTCTTGGTTGGGACTCTTCTTGTATCTTCACTAGGGCCATTCATCTTGGCCGTAAAAGATTCCCGTAATTCTTGGCAAAACATTTACCGTTTTTTGTTACAGATTTTCTTACCGCCTCTAGAGGTGATATGTAAAATCTACAATCTATGCCGTGAAACTTATCTCTTGAAAATGGTTGACAACTTTTCTGTCCGATGTTACAGATGTTCGGTCGCCGTTGACACAGTCAAACATTTCGTCTTTTCATCTGAATCTTGTAATCTTTTGTTACATGGAAAGTTTGAATGGCCTTACATTTATATGTTTTAAAACTATCATTATCTAGTTATCGGACTTAGTTATGATGGTTCGCTTTGGTGTTTCTCGTGATGCTCTGACCAGAAGCTCATGTTGCATGCATATATTCATGCAGCTCAATGAAGTTATTGTGTTTTAGTCACATTATGAAATCCATAATTATATAAGAAGGTACATTTTATATTGTTGCGAGCGAACTGAGTTTGGTTACAGACTTCATGAAATGAAACATCATTTTCTTTCGATCTTCTTCTCTAAATCTCTCCTTTTCTCTAACTGGGACTAGCATGGCCAGCTCTCCTCAATGGAAGCGACCTCCACTTGAAGCATGATTATTCTTTTTGTAGTCCTCAATACACATTAGTGGATGTTTTGCAGAACCAGATACCTTTCTTAACACAAACAACACAAACAAGTTGCTGCGCTTGCAATAGGATAGCGAGGCTATGCATTTGTGTTCGGAGAAGAGAAGAAATCAGAAACATGAGAAGGTTTTTTATATAGAATGAAGATCGGATCATGATCTGACCAATAAGTTTGAAGTGATGAAGAGAGATTATCGTATTGTGGAAAATTTATCCATATATAATCTAAATGTGAATGATATTTTGTTGTTGAGTTAGAGAATGCAAGGGAGAAGTTATGATCATTCATGGAAGAGAGCATGATTGGTGATTTCTAACATATTTATGTTAAAGTCACCTATGAGGATTGAAGGGATATTAGTAAAGTTGTTTACTAAGGTCTGATGTAACTGGCTGAGAAATTCAGTAAGAAGCATATGAGGTGATTTATAAAGAGTCGTGATATTGATTATGCGATGAGTGTTGACGTTAAAATTAGCTGAAATAATTTCTAGAAGATTTGATCCATAAATGGTAGAAGAAGATAATTTCATAGTCGATTGGTATAATAATAACAAGCCTCTACAAGTATAAGTATGAATGTATTGAAATTTATTATTATCGATAAAATATTTAACAGAATGTGGATCTTTGATTAATGTTTCGCTTAAACATAGAACATCTGAGAGTTGTAGTTGATGATCTGTTTTAATATCTTCATAATATTTTGAGAGAGATCTTGTGTTTAGGTATTGAACCAATGTATATGTAAGTTCTGACGTGTATAATTGTAGATCACAAATAGACATATTCTATTTTGAGATTGTGTTTAAGCGATGCATTTCTTGTTGTACTTTCTTATCGACAGTAATATGACGTTGTTGAATGGGTTCTAGTAAATATAAATTATCTGGATTTTTTATTCTAGATAACGCTGTATATGTTAATCCGTGTCTATTTGTATATTTTGGAGAGAAAACCAGTTGATGCATTGTTAAACCTTGTGACCTATGGATAGTTCTTGCTGATGCTTGTTAAAATGGGAATTGAGTTCTTGTAATTTTGATATCTTTGTTGTATTTATTGACTAGAAATTGTTGAGAAATTTTAAATACAGGTGTCCAAGATGAATGTATACAATCTGTGAACAGTGCTTTATGTGTCTGTCTAGTTAGTGTTCCTATATGACTATCAATGAACATAATTCATATAATTTGATTATTTTTATGATTTGTCGTTGACATAAAAGTACCATCACTTCCGTTTGTGAGGCCATCTTTAGTATTATAGTTGTAACATAATTCAATTAACATTTTTGTTTTTAGATGTAGAAGTTTGTGTAATCCGCCAGTATCTTTAGGATTGTCTGAAATTTTGAAATGAGTTGATACAGAAGAAGGTATATGATCAACACACTCAAATAAATATTGTTGGCCTTCACTAATAGAAAATATATAATGATTATGATTTTTGGTATCATTGTTTGTATAAAATAGATGAAGGAATGAAGATATATTGATATTAGATTTGATAAAAGACGAATTTAGATATTCAAGATCCATTTGATGTTTGATCCATTGTCTGTTGATACGAATATGATTTAAAATATCTATAAATTAGTATTATTTTGTCGCATAGGCTGAGATAATTCATAGTATTTGAAATAAGAAGACCAAATATTAATAGCAATATTTGAAGAGTTTGCAGCAGATGGTTGAAGATCCATGTATCTTTTACATGTTGTGCTTGATAAAAATCTCTGAAACGATTACGTCAAGCCCACCAAATGGGAGAGCAAAGTTTTGTGTTATTTGTTGTAATCGTTGATTTATATAAGAGAACATTTTAGCTCCAACGAGAGAAATTTCGTCAATGACTACTAATTTTAAATTTTTATAAAACTTAATATAACGATCAAGAGAGTCAGGATGTAATTTAGAAACTAGAACGTCATATGACTCTTTAGGTAAGGACAAACCACTATGGATAGTCATTCCTTGAATGTTTTAAGCAGCTCTGTCTGTGTATGCAAGTTTCAATATTTTGATTGCTTCAGGATCATTGAATTTTGATTTATCATCTTCGTATATCCAAGAGAGACCTTGGATAATTTTTAAGAGTGTAAATGTTTTTCCCGTACCTGCTTCTCCTCCAAGAAATAAAAACAAAGGTTGTTTAGGAAAATATCTTTTGATATATATACAGTCATAGAATATCATTTTTTGTTGTTTATTGAGTTGTCTTAGTTCAACACGTAGAGTGTGGAAAGGAAAAAATATATCTTTACAAGGAAATTTGTTTGAAATATCTGCATATGTTGTTTTTTGTTTATGAGAAATATTGGTTGTGCTTAGATCAATATTATCGTAAGTAATATGGTCATTGATGCTTTCATGTTCCTGTCGGTTCATAAGAAGCGCATTTTCATTTTCTAGTTCAATCACTAGATCTGGAAAATGTCCCATTCTTTATTCACTTCCTTTGTTTTATATTGAAAACTATAAGAATGGTTAACAAAGAAATGTGTGATTTATGCTTAATGTATACGTCTTGCCATGATTCATTTTCATTTTTCACTGAATTTTCATCACCAATGAATGGGACATATAATAGTACTTGCTCTCTAAAATATTCTTCAGGATCTTTGAATTGGTTGAAGCATATCCAGTGAATAATTTTTGATTTTCTTAATTTTTTATAGGTATACATATTATAATTAGCTACAAATTCTATGAGTGATAATATATTATTTTCTGCATTTTGGAGACGAATGGCATATTTATCGACCACAGATGGTAGTCCTATGGACGTGGAAGACCCATCTTTTTCCAAAGATAATTGATGATCACTTTTAAGAACAAAAGTCCGATTTGATGGATTGCTTGTGTCAATAAATTGGAAACTACGAGAAGTATGATATAATGGTAAGCTTAAAATAGTATAATGGCTAATTGAGCTGAGACTTGTCTAGAATTTAAAAAAGAATTACCTAATTTTTTAATTTTTGCATTAACATCAATATTTTCTTCAATACATCTATCATTGATTTTCTTCATCTCTTCAGCTTTGATATTATCTATTTTTGTCAAGTAAGATGTACAATATTGTGCAGCAGCATGTGGATCAAGAACATATTGACAATCAATATTTGTCTGCCAAAGATGAGCACCTCTTTTTGAGAAAGGATTAATGTAGATATCACGAGGTTCACGTTTTAGATACACAGAAGGTTTGCGTGTATTATATCGTAAACCTTGAAGGTAGGTTTCATGGTCGAGGTTCAAAATTTGGAGGAATTCATCATACTTCATATCTATATCATTTTTAAGAAAGGAAAGCTTATATGTATATTTGTGTATTGATATTTTGTATCTTATAGGTTACTCTAGTTCGAAGATCTAAATCTAGAGTGATCAAAACTAGTCATAACTAGCTGAGATAGTTATAACTAAGTTAGGGAAACTATTAGAGGTTTCACTATGGCACTATGTGACAAGTGCAGAGCTCTAAATATGCTTCTCAAAAGTATGTAACTTTGTTGACCATCGCTGATTGGATGCATGATGGAAAGTCATGCACAAAGATCTAGAGATGCTCCTCAAAAGACGTATTAGTTTGTTGTCGTCTTCCGATTGGATAGTTTAGAAAGTTAACACTTTACAAAAGCTAAAGTAGGAGAATCTCTTACTTTAGTAAAGTAGAACAAGTAATGTGTGGGCTATTCTTAAATTTTAGTAGCCTTTAGAAGTTTAACTATTTTGGATTGCGCACTTACCATGTGGTAACGTAACTTAGTAAAAGTTACCACGGTAAGAAGTTGTAGAGTATATAAGGAGGAGTTGAGAGAGTGGAAAGGACTCTCATTTTCTGATCTATAAGTAAAGTGAGCATTGGAGACCTTGGGAGTCCTTGAGTGCGATACGATGTAATGTTGGGAGCGGGATTAGAACTTGTTTGCAGGAACGTTATTAGAGGGACCGATGTGACCATACGGGTCAGAGAGTTGAGTGAAGTGAGCATGTGTATACCTGAATCTTTGTAATTAAGGTGCACTAGTAATCCTAGTCATCTGAGGTACCCCTGGGTGAGAGACAGGCCGGCTTACATTTTTGGTTCCGTTGCCGGGACCTCGATACAAAGATTCGTATTTAGTTGTTAGTACAGTTCATGTCTGTTTTTGAGCATGAGTTCAGAACCTTTGTACATAAACCATGTTATAGAGGGCAAGATAAGCTTTCCAATAAGCTTGATATCTCTGAGAGATCAATTGTAAGGAGAGAGTTATGTCTTTCGGAAGTTAAGGAGGTTTTTCGGTATCAAATAGTGAGCTCTCGGGAAGGAGTTTACAGTCATTTTCATATTTTCAGTTTTTAGAGGTAGACCTTGAAATCTTTCATGCGGATAGCTTGCAAGATAAGCTATCTAAGCACCCAAATCTTACGTGAATTGATCGAGTAGAACTGGAGTTATGACATTCGAAGCGAAAGGGGATCAAATCTGTTATATCGCTTGCTGAAGTAAAAGAATGAAAGAATTTCAGAATTCTTGAGAGGGTTATGTTCGATCTATGAGGCTCAGGGTTGACAAGTTAAGCTTCTACTTAGTAATGTGAGAGATTGCTAAGCGAGAAGATAGTCGAGTGATCAAAAGTGTCAAACAAGCTATATAGCGAGAGAGATGTATGACGGATCATCGTCATGGAAGGACAGCAAGAGTGGAAATTGAGGTTGAGCAAGATCCCTCAAGGCTATGCGGTGATAGTTACCGCTGATCTGACGAAAGGAGATTTTTGAGGAAGAAGCAGAGAGTAGTCGTAAGAACCAGGAGAAGAACTCGAGGTGTTTTTTGTGTGGAGAAGAAGGACATAAAGTGAGCAAGTGTCCTACGAAGAATAGACTTTTGCGTGAGCGAAGAGGATTGGTCGACTTAAGCTTACACATAGGTCCTTCTTCCCCTAAACAAGGCGTCGTTGACCCTACAACCTTTTGTCCTAGATGTGGAGTGGACGGGATTCCAGTTGAGCACGAGTGTAGCGCAGTGGTTGCTTTGCTAGAAACTGTAGCCGAAGGTCTCGAGAGAAGGTTGAGTGTAGAAACAGAACGAGTAAAGACCTCTAGCGAAGATGGAGATAGTATGTCACACGAGAGATAAGATGACCATGAGGGTCAAACTTATTCCAACCTTTGGAGAGGAGAGAGCTCAATGGGGAAATTGTGGATTGCGGTGAAGTACGATCTTCACATCCGCAAGCAGTACCTTGAGTAAGAAGAAGAAAAGAAGAGAAGAATGAGGAAACTTCCAGTGTTTTAGGGAAAGGATGGAGAAGACATGGAAGGATTTGTGAGGGACTTCAAACGAGCATGCATTGGCAATGGAGATCGAAAGAAGAGCGAGTGGGTAGGGTTGATACCTGAATTTCTTGAGAATTCTGCATTGACATGGTATGAGGATAGGAAGAAGAGAAGCGTAGTGGGGACTCCAGTTGATACTTGAGAAGTATTGACGGAGGCCTTAATTGAAACTTTTCTTCCTGATGAAAGTTACGAGAAGTTAATAGTAGAGGTAACTTACCTCAAACAAGGAGAGAAAGAGAAAGTAAGGACTTACGCCGAGAGGGTGGAGAAATTAGAACAAAAGTTTCGGGTGGTTTTACGAAAGAGTGGAGATGTAGTAGAACCAACGATGGTGGGCATTGGAGCAATGTTCACAAAGAATTTTATTGGGGGATTGAGGCCGGAGATTCGAACACAAGTGCGGTATGAGAGACCAACTTCTAAGGCTGATGCAGTGAAGATCGCAACCAGGATGGAAGAGAGTCTGGATGGAGATGACTTGCAACCAATGACTGTTGAGGCAACATGTGGAGATGTGCAAGGGCCGAGCATGCCAACTCTAACGCATGCGAGTGTTTCGACTATTCGATTTCAGAATCTGACTCCGATAGCGCCTACTAGTGCGGTTACAGTCACTGTACCATCTAGATCTATTACTCCCGACTTTCGTGATGAGTTGAAAAGTTTGACAGAGTCTCTGGCAGATTTGAAGATCAATATGGTGAATTTGTTGCAACACCGCAGTCCAAATGTTGGAGGAGGCTCACGAGGTTATGGGAACTATCAGTCTAGAGGTGGACCATCGCAAGGATCACGAAGTAACTACACGAACCAAGGATGTTTTACGTGTGGAGGATCACATTTCCAACGTAATTGTCCAAGTCGTAATGGTGGAACGGCAGATGGAGCTTCAACTTCACAAAGCAAGGACAAGGGTGTAGCATGCATTGACATCTTGGAGCCACGGGATGTACGAGAAGGTTTTCAATCTGTAGAGCTGTTGGCTCAAGACAGGAAGAGGAGGACGCATTTCGACGAGGGAGAACCAGTCGTGATGGAAGATTCTCCAAGTCAAAATACTCGGAGTAGCAAATCTTCTTCAAAAACCAAAGAATGGCGGAAGAAACTGGGAAATATTGATTTCACAATTTCGATGGAGAAATCAAAATACAATGTGGTGGAAGACGTGGGTAAGCAAGGAGCAAACATTACTGTGGGATAGTTGATTGCTCTGAATCCTTCGGTGCGGAAAGAACTTCGTAGCGGTCTAAGCTCCCGACGAGGTCGGAAGAAGAAGGTAAATCCTTCTACTGTCGGTGTGAGTGCTTTAGATGCTAGTGAAGGAGAGGTGTGCAACAAGGCATCAAAAGTAGAGACTCGTATCAATGAGAGAGATGTCTCAGATGTTCTTGTCGATGGAGGATCGGCGGTAAATGCCATCTCAAAACGACTCATGAGGAAGTTGGATCTAGTACCAACTCGTCCTTCTAGTATCACGGTGGGTATGGCTAACAGAGAGCGAGTTAGACCATTGGGAGTGCTGGAAAGAGTTTGTGTGTCAGTAATGGGAGTGCAAGTAAACATGACATTTCAAATCTTGAAATACTCGGAGTAGCAAATCTTCTTCAAAAACCAAAGAACGGCGGAAGAAACTGGGAAATACTAATTTCACAATTTCGATGGAGCAATCAAAATACAATGTGGTGGAAAACATGGGTAAGCAACGAGCAAACATTATTGTGGGATAGTTGATTGCTCTGAATCCTTCGGTGCGGAAAGAACTTCGTAGCGGTCTAAGCTCCCGACGAGGTCGGAAGAAGAAGGTAAATCCTTCTACTGTCGGTGTGAGTGCTTTAGATGCTAGTGAAGGAGAGGTGTGCAACAAGGCATCAAAAGTAGAGACTCGTATCAATGAGAGAGATGTCTCAGATGTTCTTGTCGATGGAGGATCGGCGGTAAATGCCATCTCAAAACGACTCATGAGGAAGTTGGATCTAGTACCAACTCGTCCTTCTAGTATCACGGTGGGTATGGCTAACAGAGAGCGAGTTAGACCATTGGGAGTGCTGGAAAGAGTTTGTGTGTCAGTAATTGGAGTGCAAGTAAACATGACATTTCAAATCTTGAAAGAGTCAAGTTATGAAATGTTACTCGGAAGACCTTGGTTTCGAGTAGTACATGCAACAGATAACTGGCACAAAGGTTATTTACACATCGGACCGAATCACCACCGGATCAAAGTTCCATTGCTCGGAGATCAAGTTGGGACGTCGGAATCGGATCGACCCACATCGGACTACTGGGAGTCAGAAGTTGTCGATACTACTTCTGATGTAGGTACCAATTCTTCAGATTCAGAATCTGAAAATACATTGTCAAAAGAGGAGAGAGAAGAACGAAATGTGGGTGTGAATGTAGTGGATCTTTTCCCTTCTCCGGAAGTGCAAAGAGATCGAGACAAAGAACCGTTGACTCCCGAGGAGGTGGAGAGAAGAATTGCCACCTTACGTTATGGATCGAAGGTTATTAAAGAAGAGAAGAGTTGTTTCGAAGAGATCTTTCGCAAATACATTCATGTATTTGCATCTAGTTACAAGGATCTGAGGGAGGTCACACTGGAGCAACACCGTATCGAGTTAGAGAAGGAAGTCAAACCGGTACGACAGAAGCAACGAAGAGTGAGTCCTCCAATTGCGGATCTGATGAAAGAAGAGATTGAGAAGCTGCACACTGCTGGGTTCATTTACGAGGTGGAGCATTCTGAATGGGTATCACCCATTGTGATCGTAAAGAAGAAAAATGGCAAATTGAGGGTGTGTGTTGATTACAAGAAGCTCAATGCAGTCACAAAGAAGGATTATTATCCTCTACCTTTCATCGACGAGATCTTGGAAGAAGTGGCGGGAAACGAATGGTACAGCTTTGGAGATGGTTATAGCGGATATAACCAGATCAAAATTGCACCAGAACATCAACACCTGACCACTTTCACTACTCCGTGGGGTACGTTTGCATTTCGGGTCATGCCATTTGGTCTGTGTAATGCTCCTGCGACATTTCGAAGGTTTATGAACAAAGTGTTCGAACCTTTCTTAGGAAAGTTTGTGAGAGATTTTATAGATGACTTTTGTGTTTACGGGAGTAAGGAGAAGCATTTTAGGCACCTTGTGAAGGTCTTAGAATGTTTAGATGTAGCAAATGCATCTCTTTCTCAATCCGGAAAAATGTATTTTTGGGTGTGAAAAAGGATTACTCTTGGGTCATATCATATCCAAGGACGGCATTGCCGTTGATCCAGAGAAGGTGCATAAGATCTTAGAGCTCCCTTTTCCTAGTACTCTCACTAAGCTACGACAGTTTTTAGCTATGGTGGGGTATTATCGAAGGTTTATACTCTCATTCTCACATAAAGCATACGCTTTGATTGTATATCTGAAGAAGGGAGTAGATTACGTGTTGATTTTAAGAGATGAAGAAGCTCTAGCCGCCTTTGAGGAATTGAAGAAAGCTCTTACTTCAGCTCCAATCTTGGTTAAGCCCGATTGGAATAAACAGTTTATTCTATATACGGATGCTTCAAATATAGCAGTAGGATGTACTCTAAGTCAGTATGATGTTGAAGGTAGAGATCATCCTATTGCATATGCTAGTCGGCAAATGGTCAAGGCAGAGAGAAATTATTCTGTGACAGAGAGAGAAGGATTAGCAGTGATTTATGCTATGAGAAAATTTTGACATTATCTCATTGGGGGCAAGTTCACTATCGTTACAGATCATAAGGCATTGAAGTACATCTTCAATAAACCGATGGTCGAAGGACGATTAGCAAGATGGAAGCTCTTATTGTCAGAGTACGACTATGAGATCTGCGATCGACCCTAAAAGAAACACGCGAATGCCGATTTGCTATCTAGAGCTTATGATGGCGATTGAGAGGAACCGGTGGATGACACCTTTCCGGACGAAGATTTGATGGTCTTGATGAATAACCCTATTATCCCCATAGAATATCAAGAAATTTGGGACTTTGTTACAGAAGGTGTCTATCCAGATGGGATGCGGACCAAAGAGAAGAAGGTTTTGGTGAAACGAAGTCAACCTTACACAGTGGTGGAAGGTGTGTTATTCCGTGAAGGAGTTGATGGGGTCCTAAGAAGAGCGGCGAGCAAGGAGAAGTCTCTACGACTCATGGAAGAATTTCATGACGGTCCAGTATGTGGAGGACATTTCGTAGGCAAGTTGACGGCCCACAAGATACTTGACGCAGGATATCACTGGAGAGGGATGTTTAGAGATTGCTTGACGTATTGTAAAACCTGTGATGTTTGTCAAGCTTTCGCTATCAAAACTAGTGTGTCTACTCCTCTTAGATCTATTCCGGTTCTTGGACCTTTCGAGAAAAGGAGAATAGATTTTGTTGGGCCTTTGAATCGCACCCCTCGCAACAATAAGTATATTGTTGTAGTCACAGATTACCTTACAAAGTGGGTAGAAGCTAGACCTCTTGTAACTATTGGAGAAGTTGAGGTGGGTAGATTTCTGTACGAACGGATCATTACTCGGTTTGGATGTCCCTTGGAGTTAGTTTCTGATAGGGGTCGAGAATTTGTGAGCGGTATGACTATTGCTATGTGCACACACTTCTCCATTTCTCAGAGGGTTACTACATCATAGTTCAAACGGTTTGGTAGAGAGGACAAACTTTACCTTGTGTCAAATGTTAGCAAAGGATGCTGACATGGAAGGGGCCAAACACAACTAGGACAAGCGTCTTCATGCGGTGCTATGGGAGTATCGTACAACAGTGAAGACGTCTATGGGATATTCATCTTTCAAGATGGTGTATGGGTTGGAATCCAAATTACCAATCCAGTTCGACCTAACCACCTTTCAAACCTTGCAAGCTGGATTGAAGAGAAAGGGTGGTCCAATAGCTGAGAAAGAGCGGGGAGAAACCTTGTTGGAGCTGGAGGAGAATAGAGACGACGCAGATCAACGCATTGAGATGGCCCAGCTACAACAGAAGAAGAGCTATGACAAGCGCTTGGCGAAGAACAAAACGAAGTTACAGTCATTTCAAAGGGGTGAGTGGGTGATGTTATGAGATGCTATTAGACACAAGCGAGTTCAAGGAAGTTCTTACGTCGATATTTTGGGCCTTTCATCATCTCCAAAGTGTGGAGTAATGACACCTATGATTTTCAAGAAAGGAGTGATACGTTCTCCGACCGAGTGAACCACGACAAGCTGAAGAAGTTTCATCAATGTGATACTTCACTCCGAGGACGGAGTGAAAATTAAATCTGGGGGTAAATGTCACACCACAAGTATCCCATTATTTGTGTGCGTTGTCGCGCCATTTGGCGGCTACATGCTTGACTTCTACTCCGACGCTTAGGTTTGGTAGTTCTAGAAGTTAGCTCATACTACTTCTAGTCCTTTATATATATGTTTGACACCTTTGCATACGGTGTTAATACTATTTTGAGTTCTAGTAGGCTGATAGTATGTTAGTTATCTTGTTCAAGCATTTGTGCGCTTGTGCAAGTGACTTCTTACTTGTCTATGACGTTCAATGTACATAACTTAGGGTTTCCATGCTGATAGTGGTTTGAGCTCATGGGTTGTACTTACTTGTCGCCCATGCACGCTTTCTAGCTAATTTAAGTTATTTTTCAGGGCTATGTGTCATTTTAGGTAGTTTAAGTTTTACGCTGGCACTCTAGGGGGCTTGACGTGGTAGCTTATGAGTGTAGATAAGTTACCAGGTAGTTTAAGGCACAAAAGGACAGTCAAGTGGAGCTATGAACTCCCATTGGTCCATTTTTGTCTTTTGTAAAACTCTAAGTTTAGAAATAGAGCTCTAGAGGAGAGTTCGAAGAATTGGTGAGGGATCTTCGAAATCTGAGAACACAGGAAGAGAGAGCTCGTCGTGCCAAGCACTGTCAGTGAAATTTTTGCTCGATTTGGATCAATAAACAAGGAGTTATGCCCAATTGAAGTTCGGATTGTGTCAAAACTGCATCACTTTTGTTGATTTTGGGGTTTTCGGTGCCAATTGCAGCAGAATTGAGAAAATCACTTCAAAACTTCGTGGTTGCGTTCACTGTCAAGAGGGCTACGACTGCCCAAAAAGTTTCAGATCATTTGAGTAACTGAGTAATTCAGGGCGGCCGCTGAAGCAGAGGGGGTCTGAAAAGCTCTTAATCTAGAGCAGCGACTTTAGAGAAGGAGATCTGGAGTTCTACAAACATTCAGGAGTCCCAACTTCACAGGGATGTTCAGCATCCTGTAGACTTCAAATACTGTGAGAAGATTTGAAATTCATCGAGCCAATTCTCTATTCTATGTCTGAATAGCTGTCTAGTTACATGCGTAACCTGTCAAGCGAATCGCGTTTCTTATGAGAAGAAACAAGGATTGCTTCATCCTTTACCGATTCCAGCCAGACCTTGGGAAAGCATTAGCATGGACTTCATTACCTCTCTGCCTGACTCAAATGGATACAACGCAATTTTTGTGATAGTTGATAGGTTTAGCAAACTAGCGAAGTTTGCTCCGACCTTGGACACTGCAACAGCGTTCACGACTTCTCGGTTGTTCCTAGATACTTGGTGGCGTTCACATGGATTACCTCGGAGTATTATTTCTGATAGAGACTCTAAGTTCACAAGTGCCTTTTGGAAACACTTGTTCCAAAAAGGTTAGAAGAGAAGGAGCAGAATGTACAGCCTGCTATGCAGAGACCTCAGATGAGAGAAGGCTTTGTTCATCGTTGTATATGGTGTGATAGCCTAGACCATGTAAGGAGAGATTGTGGGGAGTTTTCAGATGCATTGAGGAAGGATCTGATCTTCTTCAAAGATGGTAAGATCCATTTGAGAGAGACTGGGATGATGTTGGGAACCAACTTTGGCAAGGGTGGTATGAAGAGACTTGTGAATGAGATATCAGCATCACATGCTGTTTCTCTTGTGAATGCTGCTACCTGTGGAGTGAAAGTGGAGATGGAGAGAGAGAAAGGGACTACTGGGTTGTGGTCTGATGTAGTGCGGTCCGTAGCTAGAACAGAGTTAGACAAGGATGTGCTACGAAGGGTTGGCAACTCAATTCGAGAAACTACAGGATGGAATGACCCTGTGGATACTATGTCAGTGCATGCTTATGTTGCAAGAAGTCAGCATGAAGCTGTACTAGAAGAAAAACGCAGGAGGGAGGATGCAGGTGAGGCTTCTACAGCCAAACGACCTGCTACAAGGAGTGAAAGGGCTAGACCAGAGGCAAGGCAGGAGACAACACCTACTCGGGAAGAGACTATGGAGGATCTACCACCTACAACACCAAAGGAGAAGGAGAGAAGCAAGGAGAAGGGTAAGATGCTTGCATACAAACTTCAGTCTGATATTGAGATTGCTACAGACCTGAAGCAGGTGTTAGAAAATCGTATCTTGAATGGGAAGGTTGAGTTTACCTTGGGTGAGATTCTTGGGATAGCAAAGCGTGAGTTCCATGAGGTTATCATAGATATCATCAAGAGGAAACGTCAGATTTTGGGTGAAGCAGCTATGCTTAACGCTCTAGGGACCAAACTGTCGGAGGATGAGGAGGATGAGATTGCTAGTTACTGCTCTCAAGTATCAGAGGGAAGATCAGATCAGCACGTGAGGTTTGAAGATGAGGTGGAAGCATCGCAGAAGAGCCATTATTCTCACAACCATTGGGCGAGAGCAACCACAGAGACCTTAGTGAAGCTGGGAGATCTAGAGGAACCTGTGGTGGCATTGATTGATCACGGCTCAGAGATTAATCTGATGTCTAAGGAGCTGTACAAGCGTGGAAGGTGGCCCATAGACACCGACCATGGATGGCTTATCCGTGCTGCCAACAACCAGAGGGGAGAACTCTATGGTGCTTGTCCCAACATCAAGGTAACTGTGGGTGACATCAGTGATGTTCAGAATTTCTTTGTGCAAGACATGTCAACCTATCCTATCATTCTAGGGCAGCCTTACATTACTGCTGTTAGAATGGAGACACGAGTTATGGATGATGGTTCAGCTTATGCTAGGATACGTAGTAGAGACGGCAAAAGAGCTGTTCAGTTTTTGACCGTTGCTGCAGAACATGAGAGGAATCGTGACAGCTTGAGAGACCGTCCACTACCTAAGATTACTCAGGAGTTTAGAGAGTCTAGGGGTTTTGGCAGAGTACCATTGAAGAGCGAGACTTCAACGGTACAGTAGAGCTAAGATTCTCGCCTGATCCAGTAGAGCAGGAAGCTTTATCCACTAGCTTCTTAGGACTGACATCATGTGGATCAGTGTGTTATAGGAAGGTTGAGAATCTGAAAAGGTTTGAGAGACAACATGTGAAGTGTGTACAACAGTCTTTGTGGGACAGTGGAGAGTTAGCAGGAAATGAATACATATCTGGAGTGTTTGAAGAGCAGTATTTGGTAGATACTATAGGGGAGTTGAAATCTATAGTAGAAAGTTCTATAGATGATGTAGATAGAGTGGTGAGAGTGAGCTCCAAGGAGCTTTATGATGTAATTGATAAGTTTATAGATCGGCAAGAGGTGTATGTGGAGACCAAGTACAAGTCAGTGGCAAAGAAAGTCAAACCAGTGGCTTTGCCTTTACCACTCGATTACAATCATAAGATGGAGCAAGCTGCACGAGAGCCGACGCTCAGAGGACCGAGAAGAATTGGGCACCAGTTCACAGAAACAACACTGAAGGAGCTGAGGATTGGAGGTGATGGATTTCTTACCGAGCAAGAGAAGAAGAGCTTCAGGGAGATGCTATCTAGGCATGGTAAGGCGTTTGCATTTGAGTCACATGAAGTAGGATGTGTATATCCAAGTGTAGTTGCACCTATGGTAATCTTTACTATACCGCATGTGCCTTGGAATCTACGTCCTATCCCTGTGCCTAGAGCTCATCTGCCAAAGCTGATAGACTTGCTCAATGAGAGGATTAGGATGGGTATCTTGGAACCGTCTATAGCTCCCTATTCTAGCAGATGGTTTACTGTTCCGAAGAAGAGTGGAGCTTTGAGATTCATTCAAGATATGCAGCCAGTTAACAAGGTAACTATCAGAAATATGGGTATAGGACCTATTGTAGACGAGTTTGCAGAGGCTTTTGCTGGTCGTGCTATCTATTCCATGGGAGACTTATATTCAGGTTATGACCAGTTTCAATTATCCTCTGAGAGTAGAGACTTGACTACAATGAGGACACCTTTGGGGTTACTAAGGATGTGCACCTTGCCGCAAGGTGCTACCAATTCTGTAGCACATATGATGAATGGCATGAACAAAGTTTTGAGGGACTTCATTCCTGAAAAAACTATGCCATTCCTTGATGATGTGCCGATCAAAGGGTGTGCTGAGGAGGAGAAGAATGAGGTAAAAGATCAGAGGGGGTGCCGTAAGTTTGTAGCAGATCACATAGCTGATTGTGATAAGATACTGAGTCGACTGGAAGAGGTTCATTTGACTTTATCAGGAGCCAAGTCTGTGTTTGGAGTACAAGAGGTGTTAATAGTGGGACATCTGTGTGGATCTTATGGTCGGAAACCTTGTCCAAACAAGGTTGATGCCATCCGAAGGATGAAGGAGACATGTGGATCGGTTACTGAGGTGAGAAGGTTTCTAGGAGCATGTGTGTTTTATCATATATGGATTCCACACTTTGCACATGTAGCAGATCCGTTGTACAAGCTGCTGAGGAAGGGGCAAAGATTTCAGTGGCAAGAGGAGCAAAGCGAGTCTATGAGGAAGTTGAAGGATCTTTTAGCTACACCACCAACTCTACGGAAGGTAACATATGAGTTGGGCAGATCTGTTATCCTTACTGTTGATACTAGTCCTATTGGCATTGGATGGACTGTAGGACAGGACGATGAGGATGGAAATAGATATGTGGTGCGTTTTGGAGCTAAGGTGTTAAGTTCACGGCAGAGAGACTACCCTCAGGTCAAAAGAGAGCTATGGGGAGTAGTTACTGCGATGAAGAGTGATAAGGAATACTTGATAGGAGCACCTGTGGTTGTGGAGACAGATTGTTTACCTCTCTTGGGAATGATCACTAGCTGTACAACTCCAGACATTGCTATGTTGAGGTGGATAGCATATATCAAGTCCTTGAACCCAGAGTTTAGACATATTGCAGGAAAAGACAATCCTGTGGCAGATATGTTATCAAGGGCTAGGTATTACGATGAGAAAGAAATGATAGATGATCAGGAAGATGTGGGAACAGAGTTCTATTCTAGTGCTCTTGCTAGAAGAGATAGAAGCTGTTTTGCAGCCTCGTTGGAGTTTTTTGAGGAAACTATGTATGATGACGAGTGGTTGGATCTTGGACGCTATTTGAGTTCACTGGAAAGGCAAGAAGGCTGGTCTGATGCAGATTTCAAAAGGATCCGTAGGATAGCTTATGGTTAGTTTTTACATGGAGGACATCTATGGAAGCGCCCTAAGCTACAAGGAGGTATACCGCAGCGGGTGGTATGTGACCTAGAATCGCAGCAGAAGCTGATCAAGGAGTTCCATGAGAGTTTATGGGCTGGTCATAGAGGAGTTTGGGCTACATTTGCCAAGATGAAGGAAAAGTATTGGTGGAAGGGTATGTATAAGAATGTAGTACAGTTTGTTTCATCTTGTATACCCTGCCAGATGTATTCCAACGTACGTCATCGTGATGGATTGCATCCTACTTATCCTTTAGCCATTCATTACAAATGGGTAGTTGATCTGGTAACTATGCCATTTGGACTTGGACAAATGAGGTATCTAGTCTTGGCTAGAGAAGATCTATCTAACCAAGTTGAAGGTCGTGCTCTGAGGACGAAGACCACTGCTAGTGTCTGCCGCTTTCTACTTGAAGATGTTATTTGTAGGTATGGGTGTGTGGGAAAGATCACTGCAGATAGGGGTGAGCTGGATGCACAAGAAGCAGTTGAATTCTTCAAGCGATTGGGAATCAAGTTGGCGTTAACCACTGCTTACAATCCTGAAGGGAATGGCAAGAGCGAAAGAGGTCATCCGCCAATCATCAAAGCTTTGGTAAAAGCTTGCAAGGGTAAGATCCGTGAATGGCCTAGACTGCTACCATTTGCTTTGTGGGCAGATCGTACAACTCATAGTACCGTTACAGGTTACATGCCAGCAGAGTTGATACTAGGGCAAAAACCTGTGATGCCGATTGACGAGGTTGTGCCTACTTGGAATGTTTTGCCATGGGAAGATGGTAGAAGTACGGAGGATCTTCTTGCGCTAAGGATCCAGCAGTTAGAACGAAGACCTGAAGGTGTTGCCAAAGCTGTGGAAAGGTTAAAGACTGCTAGAGAGAGAAACAAAGGCAGATTTGATAGGACGCATAGATTACGGCCCAAACCAGTTAAGGAAGGTGATTGGGTGTTAGTCTATGATAGTAGTCTTGATAATCAGCATAGCGCTATCAGAAAGTTTTCCAAGAGATGGTTTGGACCTTATGTGGTGTTAGAAGTTTATGATAATGCCACATATTCTTTGAGAGAGTTAGATGGTGCAGTGCTCAAGATACCAGTCGCAGGGAAGAGAATCAAGCTCTTCAGAAGGAGAGGGGAAGACCAGAACATTGCAGAGCTTATTGAAGATGAAGCTGAAGACTCAATGGAGGTTGAAGATGAATTTGAAGCTGAAGCTGAAGAGTCTTGATCTAGGTCTGGCACATACCGGAGGATGTGCAGGTTCAGAGGGGGTGGATGTCGCGCCATTTGGCGGCTACATGCTTGACTTCTACTCCGACGCTTAGGTTTGGTAGTTCTAGAAGTTAGCTCATACTACTTCTAGTCCTTTATATATATGTTTGACACCTTTGCATACGGTGTTAATACTATTTTGAGTCCTAGTAGGCTGATAGTATGTTAGTTATCTTGTTCAAGCATTTGTGCGCTTGTGCAAGTGACTTCTTACTTGTCTATGACGTTCAATGTACATAACTTAGGGTTTCCATGCTGATAGTGGTTTGAGCTCATGGGTTGTACTTACTTGTCGCCCATGCACGCTTTCTAGCTAATTTAAGTTATTTTTCAGGGCTATGTGTCATTTTAGGTAGTTTAAGTTTTACGCTGGCACTCTAGGGGGCTTGACGTGGTAGCTTATGAGTGTAGATAAGTTACCAGGTAGTTTAAGGCACAAAAGGACAGTCAAGTGGAGCTATGAACTCCCATTGGTCCATTTTTGTCTTTTGTAAAACTCTAAGTTTAGAAATAGAGCTCTAGAGGAGAGTTCGAAGAATTGGTGAGGGATCTTCGAAATCTGAGAACACAGGAAGAGAGAGCTCGTCGTGCCAAGCACTGTCAGTGAAATTTTTGCTCGATTTGGATCAATAAACAAGGAGTTATGCCCAATTGAAGTTCGGATTGTGTCAAAACTGCATCACTTTTGTTGATTTTGGGGTTTTCGGTGCCAATTGCAGCAGAATTGAGAAAATCACTTCAAAACTTCGTGGTTGCGTTCACTGTCAAGAGGGCTACGACTGCCCAAAAAGTTTCAGATCATTTGAGTAACTGAGTAATTCAGGGCGGCCGCTGAAGCAGAGGGGGTCTGAAAAGCTCTTAATCTAGAGCAGCGACTTTAGAGAAGGAGATCTGGAGTTCTACAAACATTCAGGAGTCCCAACTTCACAGGGATGTTCAGCATCCTGTAGACTTCAAATACTGTGAGAAGATTTGAAATTCATCGAGCCAATTCTCTATTCTATGTCTGAATAGCTGTCTAGTTACATGCGTAACCTGTCAAGCGAATCGCGTTTCTTATGAGAAGAAACAAGGATTGCTTCATCCTTTACCGATTCCAGCCAGACCTTGGGAAAGCATTAGCATGGACTTCATTACCTCTCTGCCTGACTCAAATGGATACAACGCAATTTTTGTGATAGTTGATAGGTTTAGCAAACTAGCGAAGTTTGCTCCGACCTTGGACACTGCAACAGCGTTCACGACTTCTCGGTTGTTCCTAGATACTTGGTGGCGTTTACATGGATTACCTCGGAGTATTATTTCTGATAGAGACTCTAAGTTCACAAGTGCCTTTTGGAAACACTTGTTCCAAAAATTGGGGACTAAGTTAAAATTTAGTACCGCCTTTCATCCGGAAACAGATGGGCAAACAGAACGAGTTAACTCGGTTCTGAATCAATACTTGAGGAATTATGTGAGCGCGGACCAAAATGATTGGGCAGAGTGGCTCAGTCTTGCGGAGTATTGCTACAATTCCACGAAGCATTCGGCAACCGGCGAATCGCCCTTCTTGCTGGCTTACGGACGTAAGCCAGAAGGGCCTCTTGACTTGACTCTTGCAGGGAGTTCTACATCGGCACGACCAAGAACACGGCAAACATCAGCTGAAGAGTTGGTGGCGGCAATGCAGCGGCGCGAGGAGCAAGTTAAGAAGAACCTCGAGAAGACGCAGCAACGGTACACGAAGCAGGTAAACAAACATCGGCGGCAAGTGAAGTTTCAAGTGGGCGAAGAAGTATGGTTAAGTGCAAAAAACTTCACACTTCCGAAGGATATATCGGCGAAGTTCTCATCAAAGTTCGCGGGACCTTTTGTCATTGTCAAGAATCCGCACGAAGACGTCTATACCTTAGACCTTCCTCGCGAGTGGCAGTTGCATCCGACTTTCCATGTTTCCTTACTAAAGAAACACTTCAAGGATGATTTGCGACCGGAGCGCAAACAGGTTCTTAGGCCTCAACCTGATGTCGTGCAAGGCGAAGCAGAATATGAGATGGAGTCCATTTTGCGATCTCGGCGCAAATCAAACCGGATGGAGTACTTGGTCAAATGGCGTGGTTACCATTTGAAGGAAGCAACTTGGGTGCCAGAGGAAGATCTCGCACATGCGAGCGAAGTATTGGACCTGTTCAAACGGAGACAAGGACAACAAGGGCGTTAGCAAGATGAGGACATCTCCTTCCAGCGAGGGGTGAAGAAACGACGGACCATACGAGTAGCAACTTGAGGCGATTTGGGCCGATGGACTTTGTAGCTTTACTTGTGTTTGGAAATAAAGATTTTGTTTCTTGAAAAATTGTCTAAGTGTATTGGTAGTGCATGGCTATGACTAGTTCTGATCAGATGCCTAGGATGTTGTCAAGAGGAGGAACGAAGCACACTCAAAGGAAGCGAGCTGGTTTGGATAAGCATCTAAATCAAGACTAAGTCTTGATGTCAAGACTTAGGTTTGCCGTAGCGTTGGCAAAGCAAGTATGAACTTTCATACTTGTCTTGGGGCTTGGGGTGATCTTGCTTTGTGCTTTTCTACAAAGTAAACTTAGTCTCGCGTCTAAGTCAAATAAGATTGCGACCAAAAAGTGAGTTTCGGGGGACCTTGTAAGTAGGTGTGAATACTTATAGTTTGCAAGTTAGAGTCTTAAGTAGAATGCTGAGAAGTTGCCAACTAGTTTTGTTTAGGGTAAGCCAAAAAGGTAAGGCTTTTCCCGAGACTAGTTGGAATTTTCTAAGTGTTCTAGCGACAACTTAAGACTCAAGCCAAGAAGAGAATTGCGGGTTAGCTACCAGAACGCAATTCTGACGCCAAGGGGTTGGCTACCCATTTTGAGCTTGGTGTTAACTTATAGGATCATTGTTGATGAGGGCATCAACCTCCAAAGTGGGGGTGAGTGTCGCGCCCCTCATTCTCAAGATCGGGCGCAGACGCGAACAACAGAACCCTAGCGGACTTGCGCTAGGTTGTGAACGCTGCGAGTAGGACTTAACGGCGTGACCGGCAAGTCGGGATCAGATGAACCCTAAGTGGTTCTCTGAACCAAGGTTGGAACCTTGGGTTAGGACATAAGGGCCTACCCCAAGAGGGCCCCAGACGAACGCTGACCTAAGGGGGCGAGTCTGAAAACGGGCTGAAACATGAGTCTCAGACATAGGTCTGAGACGTGGGTCCGAGACGTGGGACCGAGACGTGGGTCCGAGACGCAGACAAACCACAGGGTTCGACCCTGGGTCTGGACCACAGGTTTTCGGAAAAACTGCTAAGTGTTGGAGCTCCAGGGACGTTTTAGGTCGTGGACGGAGCTCCACGTAAGATCTCGAGGCGAGTGAGGTATCATTGGAAAGGTCTCGTCGAGAGCTTTCCAGTGATATATAACACTCCTCGATCTGACCTCCGAGCTGGAAGTTATGGCCGAACCACAATCGGGTTGTGGTATAATTTTCAGGGACCAAAGAGGAGGGCGGGGCCGCCGATCCCCAGAAGTATATATGAGGGGGGTTCGATGCCTGGGTGGGCCAGGACGTGTCACCCGACCCCAGGGTTCGGCGGGCGGACTCTGGGGGCATGAGGTGATGGCTGGGACGGTTCCAAGGCACGTTCCGATCCAGACTTGGATGTCTGGACTTAGGAACGATGCAAGGGCTGGGGCAAGACTAGGGAACGAGTCGGCGGGTTAGACCACCGTTCGGGAGCCTAGACCCAGACGGACATCACGGGGGGTTGGGCCGCTAGGTGTGCTGGAGGCACCGTTTAGGACCCTGGACTTTATGGGAAGTCCGCCCCAAGTCATATTGTGACTTGCTCATGTTTGGGACCGACTTAGGTGGATCTAAGTCGGGACTTAGGATTGCTGAGCTTGATGATTAGGGAGACGGTCCGGCTCCGGTCCGGACCAAACAGAACTAAGGTAAGTGGTGCATATTGTGATTGTGTTTGCAGGTTAGCGGTGTAAAGTTTGCGACCTACTGAGCTAGAGCTTCCGCTGGCGCAACAAGGCGGTAGGTGCGCGAAAGGGCGGGAGACCGGTATCTCTCTTCATCGTGGGCTTCCTCGCCTAAGTCTCCGCATGCCACCGTGAATATACCATGGGAGATACCTAGTGCGTATATGGGGGGTTGTAAGCCCTATGTGGCAGTCTCATAAGTGTAGGGGCTTCGGTCTACATCGGATGGCATGTGGTATATTCAGGGTGGCATCAAGATGACATCAAGAGCACGGGAAACTTTTGTAAATCTGTTAATTAATCGTCGAGTCGGTTTAGTAATGGCGGAGGAAGTTATGAAGTCCTTATCCGTGAAGGAGTCTGCTTTACAAAGGTAACTGTGAACTTTTATTTAAAAAAGAGGTCAGTTTTGCAAGAGAAGATCTATACGGAAGGACAATAGGGGGGCAGCTTAGCTAGGGCCCTACTTCTGATAAGTGATTGCGCTTATAAGGACAGCAGGGGGACAGCTTAGCTGGGGCCTTAACTTTTAGGTTAAATACCTGCGGCGGCTTGGGATCGAGATACTTTTCAAGGGATTTTTTTGACAAAGAGCTGAGAGCTGAAGCGGAAGGAGAAGGATTAGGGATTAGGATCGGGGACGCGCAGGAAAAGCTTGGACGCTGGGAGAGATCAATTTTTCTGACAGAACTGAATTGGTGAGCTGGGTGATCGTTGCAGAGGGGCGGACAAGTGTTTGGGAGCTGAGACTTTATCTAATATACAGTTTGGAGACAGAACTACCTTCGGAACGGACAGGAGGCAGTTTATTGAGGGTGATCGTTTTGATAATCTACAAGGGACTTTTGATCGACGCTGGATTAAATTCCTGATAGTTTTCAGTTGGGAGATTGACGCAGAGGGAGGATTAAGAGTTGAAAGAGCTTGAATTTACCTACTAGGCTGTTTGAGGTGAATCTAGTGAGCAAAGAGCATCTATCTGGACGGAGGAGAAGATTGGGACTGAGAAGGTCAGGTTTTTCTGAGAAATTTCAGTGCTGAAGCTGTTGTAAGAAGGGATACAAGGCATTGGGGTTTCAGATCTTCATCGGTTGTAGGTTTTGGAGAGAAGACTAGTTGAGTGGGAATTGACTGTTTGGCATCTACAGTGATCAACGTAAGGAGTTGAGTAGAGATAGGTTGTAAATTGATATATGTAGAGGACTACTGAGTGTGTTTGGAAGAGAAATAAAGCATCGTGAGTTCAGTTTCTCTTATCTGTTGTGTCTGAAGGTGGATCTGTCTCTTGAGGCTTGATCAGAAAAATAGCAAGTGACCTATAGTCAGAGAGTAGTCTATGTGAGTGACTTCAGCCGTTGTGTACTACCAGCCTTGGCTCTTGTCTTGGTATTCGATTTCTACTCCTACCTCGTGATTTATCACAGTCAGAAGGCTCACCCTTCCTGAGAAGGACTCTCCTCGACATAAATCTGGTGCTTCCACTGAGAGTAATCTTGGGGTGATTAATCGCTGAGGTTGCTGAGGTTGAGATTTGCATACAAGGAAGAGATGGATCGCAAGAGCGGGAGTGGTCTACTGCCTCTATGGCTGGAGCATCGACATCTATTGTTGCACCTTCGGCTACACCAACGTCTTCAGCAGCAACTGCAGCATCAGGCTTGGATACTGCTGAGATACTAAAGACGCTTGCGGCTTTGGTTCAGCAACATCCGATTGTCAGAGAGGGTGAGTTGAAATCCACAAAAGCTTTGCAGGCGATTGTGAATAGGTGTGGAAGATTTGAGGGCAGAGATATTTCAAGATATCTTCGTGAGTACAGAGGAGAGATGGAGCTTGTAAGGGTAACCGATGCGGAGATGATTGGTAGTTTTGAGTTGGCTGTGATTCCTGAGTTGAGAGATCAAGTCAGAGACGTACATAGGAGAAATCTTGGTGTTTGAGCAAGTTTTGAGAGAGCTCTCCGAGAAGAATTCCTTGAGAAGGATTCTGAGAGAGTTACTAGGAGAACTTTTTTGGATTGGATTGAGCAACAACTTGGCCATAGGATGAGGCTGAATGAGTTGCTAAGAGAGTTCGATCGAAGATACCGACAGCTTTCGACGCTCGAACGGATAACCTTGGATGCTAGAAGGACAGAGCTCTTCTTGCAAGCCACCGATGAGGCTACAGCAGATCGATTATGCTTCATGTTAGCAGATCGATCAGCTGAAGGGGGTGTTACTATGGATTGGGGGAGAGTGGAAGATGTTGTGGCCGTTCTAACGAGGCGAGGGAGAGTGGCTGTAGGAGGACAGTCGCTTGCAGAGGTGATCCACCAACCTTATGCTCCTCAAGTACAACAGCCTTCGGCTCTTGCTCGTAGACCTATTATTCTTGTAGAAGCACCTCCAGTGCTAGTTGTGTCAGTTCCTGCACAGAGGGTACCTGTTTAGAGGGTGGTTGAGAACCAGGGTCAGCACAATCAAATTGAGGAGTTGATCCGACAGATGCGTGAATTGAAGGTAGAGCTTGTTGGTTTACATAGAGAGCTACCACCGACGCCTGGTGCCGTGTAAAGCCCACTTTTTCAATTTTTGTTAGAAGAAGCTTGAAATGTAGAAGTTTGTAGAAGAAACAATGCGGTTAGAAGAAAGAATAGCTTAGTTTTTGTGAAGAAGAGACTTCTTAAGAAGAGTCTTCAGAAGAAGACCTTCACGGGAAAGATCTGAGAAGGGAGACTCCTTGAGAATGCAGATCGCTAGTACGCTCTCTTCACGAATAGTCAAGAGAATTCACAGTCGAGAAGTAGTCTAAGTAAAGACGAGCGACCTACCTAGCAAGAAACTGTAGCGACAAGCAGCGTGGGCGAATACAGCATGCGCATACCTTGACAGGTCGGCGGCAAGCAACCATAGGTGACTTCGGCACGTGTGGGAGTTTGAACTAAGCTATATACTAGGAAAACCAGCTCATTTCTCAAATTCACTTTTAGCGCTCAGCTGTTTCCAGATTGCGGACGATAAGTTTAAGCGAAGGTAATCAGATTGGGCGAAAGTCAACTTGAACGAAGATTAGCAGATTAGGCGAAGTTTACTCACAGTCAGTTTAGCAATCTTCGCTTGCTTACAATGTCGATCGCGACGAAGTTACCGAGGATCAGAACCTTCGAGCTAGATCAAGAGGAGTTAGTGCGCCTTCGGCCGAAGCTGAAGGAGTTAGGTCTGAGTTTCTTAACCCTGGGAGGCAGGACTAAGGTGTCTGGCAAATTCATTAGCCAGACCCGAATGTGCGAAGATCACGGCGGCGAAGAAGCATATGCGCGACCTAGTAACTGGACCGTCGAGAACTGGGAGAAGGTTTTGTTGGACGAGGCAGGGACGAATGACGATTTGCTCTTCGACAATGCGTCGATGAAGAGTCTGATGAAGGAGGACCAGAACTACGGGGAACTCTTCGAACATCCGATGCATCCGACGAATGGATACAAGTTGACCGAGTATCGCGACCCAGTGAAGAGGAAGATAGCGGAGGCCATCATGCTGATCTTGAGTCCCTGAAGAACGACTTACTTGTCTGTTTGGAAGGTATGCTTCTTCAAGAACCTCTTCGTCGGAAGACGAGCTTACTAGGCGAAGATATTCCATGACGAAGTCCAGCGCCTGTGGAAGAAGCAGGATTATGTTTACATGGGTGGCTTCATCAGTATATTTTACTTCAGTATGGGGTGGTTATCGGAGAACGAAGCCAAGCAGTTGGGATTCAGCGAAGACGAAGAGCTAGAAGGTGACGGGTTCTCTCCCGTTCGTGAAGTTGAAGAGACACCCACAGAAGATGTTCAGCAATTGGAGGCTTCGCCGAAGGCACCAGCCGAAGAGCCTCAAGAGACACAGAAGGCAGCGGATGTACAGACTGCGACCGATGAAGAAGAGAGGAGGCGCAGTAAGAAGAAGAAGCCTCTTCCGACTTCGTCAATGGACAAGCCGAAGGCGCGGAAGAAGGTGAAGAGCACTAAGAGGGAGACGATGGACCTGAGCAGCTCGGGAGCGAAGATGGAGGGCGCTGTCTGAGGTGAAGAGACTTCGGAGGGATCTGTTTTAGGCAACGTGGACATGTTCAGAACGGCGATGATCTTCGACGAGGAGGTAGTTGTCCTAGTTCTCCGACTTCTTGAAGACAACAAGGAGGACTACGAGAAGGAAGTACAGAGGAAGGTGTCGTTCCCGGAGATGTTGGTCGAACTACACTTCAGCAGTGGTACTTGGCAGCAGGAGAAGAACAACCTCCGTGAAGAGGCGAGGAATGTGACGAAGCTTCGATTGGAGACAGAGAAGGAGCTTGAAGGTCTTCGGCGCCAATGCGAGGAAGTCAAGGCAGAGGTGAAGACCAAGGATGAAGAAATGAAGGTGTCGATGAAGAGCTTCGCCGACCGCATAAAGGAGTTGTCGACCCAAGTAGCTGACTTGCAGCGAAGCCGAGAAGAGTACCCGGTTAAAGTGGCGGAGCTTACTAAGGAGAACGACGGACTGAAGACGAAGGTAACTGACTCCGAAGACCTTCGGAAGAAGTTGATGCCGGTTCTCTCTGCGTACGTGACTTCGGGGCTGGATGCTGACGAGCTTGGTCTTCTTCGGATGCTGAAAGCGGAGGTAGTGCAGACGGAGACGAACCCGGATGGTGTGAAAGTGCGTCTTTCCCGGCTTAGACAGAAGGTAGATAGGGAGATAGGCGAGATACGAGCGAACGCCGAAGTACAGTTAGAGGAATTCAGAGCACAGTTAGGCTTAGGAGTTTAGATTTTGGTGAAGATGAAGATGATCGTAGGGTAGCGAAGGTCTTCCGCCTTCTTAGGAAGATAAACAGTTAGGTTAGGACGAAGAAGTATATAAGCAACACGATCCACAGCCCTCGTGCCTTTTTCATATTTTCAGTTCTTTATTAATTAATTTTCATTTCCCAAAAGTGCGGAGCGATGTTGTGAATGCTTTGGACGAAGATATTTTCCTCCGAATATTCGGAGTTTGCTGTCGTAGGTGTAATTCCTGATTGATGAAGATCTTCGTCGATAGACTGTAGCAAAGAGACTTCGGCGTAGAACCTTTGAAGAGACTTCGACCGAAGTTGAAACTGTAATCTTCGTGAAGGCGATTGAAGGAAGATTTGAGAACAAATCAGTTACTGTGAAGTGGAAGAGATAAGTTAAATTGTAAGGAGAGTTTGGAATATGATGGCTTCGACTTAAGTTTGGCTTCTTCAAATAAGTGGGATTCTTAAGAGTGAGGATTTAGTTGGAAGAACACTCCTTAGGAAGAGTAGGGGCTTAGCCTTGGAACCTTGATGTGAAATTTGTGTTCTTTTGTCTTTTCAGAAGAAGACTAGTAACATTTCAACAGCATTTTACATTCTTCATTCATTCACACAACTGTCTTCTCAACTCTTTTGTTTGTATTGTTGGAAGGGTCCCTGATCAAAGAACTATTTCATTGTTGTTTGTATTTGATTTGTCAGGTTTTGCTTGGGTTTGGTTTCTTATCAGACTTAAATTCTCATCCGGATTTTATTCTATTCCGTGAGAATAATAGAAAACTATCTGAATTACCATTGTGTCGTTGTAATACTGTGTTTTGTGTAATTATTAACTGTATCTTCGTAGGAACGATCCTTAATTTACTATTTCCGATACTTTGTGTTTCTCTGGTTGTTACATGCCGCTCGTCTAGGCGGTACTCTTGTCCGTAGGTGTATCTGGTGTGACAGTCCAGATCATCTTCGAGGAGATTACCAAGAGCTTACAGCCGCTCTATGAGATGGTGTGGTTCGCTATCAGAATGGTAGACTGCACCTCGTTTCTACTGGAGAGCCATTGAACACGTAGTTTGGACGAGGAGGTATGAGGAGTTTACCTCAAGGTCGCTACAGCTGCAACAATAACTACGATAACAGTACCACCGATGAATCCTTATGTGTATGCTGGCCATATTGAAGTCTCTTCTAGTCCTACTTTGCTGATAGGTCTCTTGAGAGGAGCAGTACTGAAGTTCCTTCTGAGGTGTTGAAAAAAGGAGCAGAAACTATTCATAGAGGCACAGGGTGGAAAGATCCCATAGATACAGCGTCCATTAAAGCTTTCTTGGACGTAGATAAGCATGTCCACTAGCAGGATGCTTCTGTGGAAGAAAAGAGACGACGAGATGCCTCTGAGCTTGAAACTAGAACTCCAGAGGAGACTAGAGAGAGACAGGGACGGAGAGTCACTAGAAGACGAGCAGCTCCTCCAGAGGATATCCCGTCTACCTCCCAGGTTCTGCCACCTGCACCAGGTCCAATGGAGGACGTACAGAGACATCAGCAGGAACCAACGACTGCTGGCAGACGGTTCACTGCTCAAGAAAAGGAAAAAGGGCCGGCTTACAAGCTGGCTGCAGATATTGAGACCTCAACTGATCTCAAAAGCATTCTGGAGCAGAGGATATTAGATGCACGGGTAGAGTTTTCACTTCGGGAAGTTCTTGGCATCGCAAAGAGAGAGTTTCATGAGCTGATTATCGATGTCATCAAACGAAAGAGGCAAGTCATATTTGAGCAGGTAGAGAGCCAAATGATAGATGTGATAGGAGCTTCTGTAAATGATGTGGAGTTTGGGAAGGTGCATTTTCAGGAGATTGGTGACAAGAGATACCAGTAGGAGGAGTTAGTTGCTGGAACTAGCACTATTGTAGAGCGGGAGGACAGGAGTGAACGGTCAAGGACTACTATGATCCTGCTTGAGCAGCTCAAGGGATCACAGGAAACTGATGAAGAGACTGCTCGAGGTTCTGAGAATGTATATAGAGTACCAAGTTGGAGATCTGGTTTGTTGGATTTGAGTCATGAGGATTGGAATGAGTATACACGAGTAGAAGATATGACTGTAAAAAGTAGAAGACAGATAGAGGAACGTATAGCTGATCTGCGCTGTATAGGAGCTTTGGAGGAAAAGGAAGTGATTTCTGGTGTATATCAAGAGTTTATCGATGTACAATCTTTTGTTCGTTGGCTAGATGAAGTAGATAGGATGGAAGAACAGTTGGGAGGTAGGATGGTGATCCCCATCCATTCTCCTGAAGTCTATGAGGAGATTGTCTCGTACTTGCGATATCGACCTCATCCGAGACTGGAGAATGAATGGAAGGATGCAGTCTGCTGGTGCGGCTCTCGTCAGGAAGCAGAAGTACACGTCAAATATAAAGCTGTGGCGAGGAAGGTGAAGCCTGTGATGACCCAATTGTCTGTTGATTTGCAACAGCAGATGGAGTCAGCCGCCACTGAGCCTGTACTCAAAAATCTTGCACGAATAGGACATCAGTTTACTCAGAAAACACTCGAACAACTCCAGACAGGAGGGGGTGGTTTCTTGACTGAAGTAGAGAAGAAGACTTTTGAACAGATGATTGCCAGTCATGGTAGAGCGTTGTCGTGTCGGATTTTGCGTGAAGGATGTCCAGGAAAACGCGAGGTTCCTGACTGTGGAGATATTGTGTGCTGAAACAGAGACGAGACAGAGAAAAACAACCACGAAAACGAACGCTGCAATATATACACTCCAAATGTATGTACACTGCCGGTTCTTTCTCCTAAGAGCACAGAACTGAGAACCAGACCAGAGTAGTCTGTAACCTGCTTCAAAAGCTCCTATCTGTGAACTTCTTCTTTTCGCCGAACGGACTTCAGATGTCGATAGGGTCTCCTCCGCTGACTCCGTTAACCCAAGAAACCTTCAGATCCGATCCCCAACAGCCGAGATATCGCCGATTTTCGGTCGCAAGTGACCGAATCTTCAAAAACTCCTCCATGCGGCTTAAAACCGCACACACCGCACAAACGGATCGTCTAAACTGATATCCGTCTTCCCTGACAGATAGATCTAGCTACCCTGAACCCAACAAGACTCCAAACAAGTCGTTTGGAGTTCCCCTTGCAAAACCACGCAAGAAATTTGGTCGCAGGTTGCAAAAAACTGACGTAAATCAGCTCCCTGCGGCTCAAACTTGCTCACCACACCCAACCCAACAATCCAATTCACGAACGGTCTTCTCCTATGCGTACATGAAGACTCCTTGGTCGCGTAGGCACCAAGAATGAAGAGCTTGGCTCACCGATCGCGAAGAACAACCCAATTTAAGTCGCAGACGAACGAAAATCTGATGTAAACATTTCCCTGCGAACCAATTTCACTCATAACTCCCAAACCGCCCGATGAAAACTCATATCGTCTTCAATTTCCTATAGAACTCGGTGTTCTGATCCCGATGGATCCAAGGACAGCAAGTTTGGACTCCGGAACGGTCCGAACGGTCCAACTCTCCTTCACAGGTAACTGAAATCTCTAAATCTGCTTCCTGCGTCTCAATTTCACTCAGTACGCACTCCCCGATCCGTCTCTTCCCAAACCGTTTGAACCAGTGCGTAGCCTGCACAGATCTGAACCCAACGACGCCTTGCGCGCTTGCATTGGACTCCTAAATCTCCCGAACCGTCCGTTGACAGATCGTAGGCACAAGCTAGCCCCTTGTTTACAGTCTCTGTACGTACAGTTCTCTCCTGAATTATAAGAAGCAGGCCCCTTGCGTCTTTGATATAACGCCTGAAGCCCTAAATACCCAGTCAGCAAGTAACTAGGGGCCTAGCTTGATTTTGCCTTCTTTCGAATCGCATAACTTCATCTCTGGATGGCCAAACGAAGTAAACAAGATGCCCATGGAAAGCTGACAACGAGCTCTACCCATCTATGTGATAAAAGTGAAGATCCGAAGTTGCACCAAAAGCCTGTAAGCTGAGGCCTAGCTTGTTTTCTCCATCTTTCGTGTAACTTTTCCACTAGGCGTCCAAACGAAGTAGATGAAATGCCTATGGAAAGCTGACAAGGAGCTCTATCCACTGGTGCGATAAAAACAAAGATCCGAAGTGGTGCCAAAAACCCATAAGCTGGGGCCTAGCTTATTTTCTCCATCTTTCGAGTCCTGTAACTTCTCCACTAGGCGTCCAAACGAAGTAGACAAAGTGCCTATGGAAAGCTGACAAGGAGCTCTATCCATCTATGCGATGAAAATGGAGATCTGAGATTGTGCCAAAAACCCGTAAGCTGGGGCCTAGCTTGTCTTCTCATGAGTGTCTTTGGAGCGACAAGCATCGAAGTTTGAATTTCAGGTAGGAGCCGGTCCACGATACGACATCCACCCCCTCCAAACCTGTGCATCCTCCGGTATGCACCAGAGATACCAACCAAGGAGTGGACCGGCACGCGCACTCGTTCCCTTCTTGTCATCCTCTCTCTCATCTCAGTCAACCTCATCCTCAAGTCTGCAACTTGATCGTCATCTTGAAGTTGCTACTCGGTCATGATTCCCCTAGATCCATGCTCATCGCATCTCTTCTCCAACCTCCCATCCAATCACCCCCTCTAAATCTACACATGTTTCAATATGCGAAGACATAGAAAGAATAACCCATCGTATCATAGAAACGTTTCTCATCCACCGCTGAACCTCATCGTCGAGGTTTGTGACCCAAGTGTCGTAGTAGACATCACCCATCATCCCAATCATCACCGCATATCACTGTAACCCTCAACCTCAAATCTGTACATATCATCCTCTCTTCTTTTTTGTTTTTCTGAAAAAAAGAACCACACTCCTGCAAGTAAAAGTCCTCAACCGCAACCATCATTATCTCGCTGTACAATGATATCCTCCTCAACCATCATCCTCCGTGATCTCTTCTTCTGAAAATCCTCACAACCTCCCAAGCATCGCTCTCTCAACCCAAATCACCTTCAGCAATGGCTTCTCCCCTGTAAGCCATCCTTACCCATCATCCTATACCCGCAGCCTCCAGAACATCCATCCACTCTCCGTCATCCTCAGCATGTCTGTCCTTGATGATGCCAATGATGACATCATGGACTCCCCTTGTAGCTGCACCCAAGACCTCCCGTGATAGAAACCCAACTTGTGCGTCTCGAATGTGCTCCTCCCAACCTCCCTTCACATCCATCGCTATACCAATATCTGGTTGTTGTATGTTTGCAACCCGATCAACCATGTCCACTGTTTGCACCTCAACCATCTCCTTCGGTTGTGAAGGATCACCCTCCATTGCCTGTTCAGGAAGAATAGTTTCATGTTGTCCACTATCCTCTTGAGCTAGCTTCCCTGAAGAAGTATCTTGTTGGTCCTTCTTCTCGCACTGCATCGTGGATGCAGTATCCAACTTGAGCTCGTCTGGATCCACGTGCTCATCCAAATCATCCCTACGGAGATCATGTTCAATCTCCTCCACCCTAGCATCATAGTTTGTAGCTTCGATAGCTACAGCTGCATGTGCCGCAAAGTAATCATCCACAAACTTCTTCATCCCTCCTTTACCAACGTTGGCTTGAAGGAGAGTACCCGTACTTGTGAATGCAACCTTTCCATCCTCCCAAGAAATAACCTCTCGTTGCAAAGACTCTGCAAAGTCGATGCAATCATCTCGCTGATGATCAGTATCATCACACCATAGGCAGTGATGTACCCAAGCTGGTTTGGGTACAAGCTCCATCTTGGTCGATGATCCCTTATCCTCCAACCTAGTAACCTGAGCTTGTAGATCTTGCATCTTTTGCCGTAGATCCTTGATGGTTGGATCCTTCTCCTCTACAACCACAACTGGAAGTTGAACCTCAGATACTACCTGAACTGGTGTGGTAGTCAGCAATACAGGCGTCGATCTGGTAACCCTTTCCCTTGTATGTCTTCGGACAAGAAGCTCAACAGCTTCATGCACAACCTCCCACTTTCTTGTTAACCCTTCTTCTTCATCTCCATCTTCCAGAAGTAGCTCCAATTGTTCCTGCCATGGTTCATCCGCAGCTTGAAGAAACAGCTCCGTCTTGTAGCTCTCCAAGGTTAGCTTGTCCACATGAGGTAGTTGAGAGAATTGTCTTTCGAACTCCTTTAACAGCTCTGCAGGCTGTAAACTCTTGCTGGATCGGTTAACCCATTCCAGAAATGATTTCTTGGTTACTCGATCTGAGTTCCCCAAGAAATACTCCTCCATCAGCGCATGTGAAAATGTATCCCAGTTCCTCCCAAAACGCTTTGTTAGACCTTTCACATGCTCCCTTATCTCAGGCACCGCAGCGAGTTCGAACGTCTCGATCATCTCTTTCTCCGATATCTTATCTAAATCCATCTCCGTCTTGTAACATCTCAAGTACTTTGAGATGTCTTCCCCATCAAATAGATGGAGCTTGTCGATCATCCTCCGAAGCGTCTTCGTCCCCGAAGCCTCCTTTTGTTGGGTTCTCTTGCTCTTGTCGCATAAACAAAATGAAAGCTTGAAACAATCGTGCAGTTGCTGCATCCAACTGCATCCCTGGTATACCCTCTGATCCGTCCATCCCGTCCATAGTCATGGCTCGTCCCATCCTCCCATGATCCCAACCGTCTACAAATCCATCATCCCAGGTCCGCAGCATCCTCCCGAACAACAGTATCCATCCTCATCCTCGTTCATGATTGTTGATCTCCTCTTCCAGTTCAAACACAGAAATCTCCACCCCAGACCTTCACGTCGAGTTCACCACCGATGTCGTGTCGGATATTGCGTGAAGGATGTCCAAGAAAACGCGAGGTTCCTGGCTGTGGAGATGTTGTGTGCTGAAACAGAGACAAGACAGAGAAAAATAACCACGAAAACGAACGCTGCAATATATACACTCCAAATGTATGTACACTGCCGGTTCTTTCTCCTAAGAGCACGGAACTGAGAACCAGACCAGAGCAGTCTGTAACCTGCTTCAAAAGCCCCTGAAACAACCCTCGAATCACAACCCTGACCCAAAAACACCGAAGCGTAGCTCAAAGCAAGAGAAACTTCCCTTTGCTAACAAGCAGAGCCACAGTAGTATCAAGCGATCCAAACCCAAGTCCAAACCACATCCATGTACAAGTTCCTAGCTAAAGCTAGCTACCACAAGCTGTATATAGCCAACCAGAACTCTAACGAACTCAAAAGGGCAAAACCCGTAGCGAAGAAACCGAAAAAGGCTTATCTGTGGACTTCCTCCTTTCGCCGAACAGACTTCAGAAGTCGATAGGGTCTTCTCTGCTGACTCCGTTAACCCAAGAAACCTTCAGATCCAACTCCCAACAGCCGAGATATCGTCGATTTTCGGTCGCAGGTGACCGAACCTTCAAAAACTCCTCCCTGCGGCTTAAAACCGCGCACACCGCACAAACGGATCGTCGAAACTGATATCCGTCTTCCCTGGCAGATAGATCTAGCTATCATGAACCCAACGAGACTCCAAACAAGTCGTTTGGAGTTCCCCTTGCAAAACCATTGAAGAAATTTGGTCGCAGGTTGCAAAAAACTGACGTAAATCAGCTCCCTGCGGCTCAAACTTGCTCACCACACCCAAACCAACAATCCAATTCACGTACAGTCTTCTCCTATGAGTAGATGAAGACTCCCTGATCGCGTAGGCACCAAGAACGAAGAGCTTGGCTCACCGATCGCGAAGAACAGCCCAACCTCAAGTCGCAGGTGAACGAAAATCTGATGTAAGTGCTTCCCTGCGAGTCAATTTCACTCATAACTCCCAAACCGCCCGATGAAAACTCATATCGTCTTCAATTTCCTGTAGAACTCGGTGTTCTGATCCCGATGGATCCAAGGACAGCAAGTTTGAACTCCGGAACGGTCCGAACGGTCCAACTCTCCTTCACAGGTAACTGAAATCCCTAAATCTGCTTCCTGTGTCTCAATTTCACTCAGTACGCACTCCCCGATCCGTCTCTTCCCAAACCGTTTGAACCAGTGCGTAGCCTGCACAGATCTGAACCCAACGACGCCTTGCGCGCTTGCATTGGACTCCTAAATCTCCTGAACCGTCCGTTGACAGATCGCAGGCGCAAGCTAGCCCCTTGTTTACAGTCTCTGTACGTACAGTTCTCTCCTGAATTATAAGAAGCAGGCCCCTTGCGTCTTTGATATAACGCCTGAAGCCCTAAATACCCAGTCAGCAAGTAACTAGGGGTCTAGCTTGATTTTGTCTTCTTTCAAATCGCATAACTTAATCTCTGGATGGCCAAACGAAGTAAACAAGATGCCCATGGAAAGCTGACAACGAGCTCTACCCATCTATGTGATAAAAGTGAAGATCCGAAGTTGCGCCAAAAGCCTGTAAGCTGGGGCCTAGCTTGTTTTCTCCATCTTTCGAGTCTTGTAACTTTTCCACTAGGCGTCCAAACGAAGTAGATGAAATGCCTATGGAAAGCTGACAAGGAGCTCTATCCATTGGTGCGATAAAAACGAAGATCCGAAGTGGTGCCAAAAACCCGTAAGCTGGGGCCTAGCTTATTTTCTCCATCTTTCGAGTCCTGTAACTTCTCCACTAGGCGTCCAAACGAAGTAGACAAAGTGCCTATGGAAAGCTGACAAGGAGCTCTACCCATCTATGCGATGAAAATGGAGATCTGAGATTGTGCCAAAAACCCGTAAGCTGGGGCCTAGCTTGTCTTCTCATGAGTGTCTTTGGAGCGACAAGCATCGAAGTTTGAATTTCAGGTAGGAGCCGGTCCACGACACGACAGCGTTTTCTTTTTCAGCTGAGAGATTGGTTGTGTGGATCCGAGTGTGATAGCTCCGATGGTTATCTTCACTATGTCTCATGTGCCTTGGGACTTGAAGCCGATTCCAGTCCCTCGTGCCTTGCTGCCAAAGCTCATTGAGCTATTGAAGGAGAAGATGCAGATGGGTATCCTTGAGCCATCCATGGCTCCGTACTCTAGCCGATGGTTCACGGTGCCTAAGAAGTCTGAGGCTTTGCGTTTTATCCAAGACTTACAGCCTGTCAACAACATCACGATTCGGAACGTGAGAACAAGACCTGTGGTTGATGAGATAGCTGAGGCGTTTGCTGGGAGGTCTGTCTATTCTATCGAAGATTTTTTTTCGGGTTATGATCAGTTTCAACTTGCCTTGGACAAACTCAGTAGCACATATGCAGAACGCGATGCATAAGGTGTTGCGGGAATTTGTATCTGAGATCACTATCCTATTTTTGGATGACATTCCCATGAAAGGATGTCCGATGGAAGACAAGGATGAGACTATGACTTCCAATGGTTGCAAGAAGTTTATTGCTAATCATATTCAAGACGTGGGTAGGATTCTAACACGTCTGGAGGAGGTACACCTCACTCTATCAAGTACTAAGTCTCGTTTTGAGATGTCAGAGGTTATGGTGGTTGGTCATTTGTGTGGCACATTTGGAAGAAGACCGAATCCAGAGAAGGTAGATGCTATAGCAAGAATAGCAGACTGTATCAATATCACTGAGGTTCGACGTTTCTTGGGAGCTTGTGTGTTCTTTCGTGTGAGTATCCCTCATTATGCACACATTGCCAAGCCTTTGTATGCGCTTCTGAAGAAGGGGAAGAGATTTACTTGGCGGCAAGAACATCATGAGACGATGGAACGGCTAAAGGAGATTCTGAAGTCTCCACTCATATTGAGGAGACTTAACTATTAGAGAGGAAGGCATGTGATACTACTAAGTGTAGACATGAGTCCAAAGGCAATTGGATGGGCAATTGGCCAGGAAGATGCAGATGGTGTGCGGTTTGTTTCTAGGTTTGGAGCCTGAATCTTGACAAGCAGACAACGTAACGATCCTCAAGTAAAACGTGAACTATGGAGAGCTGTTATTGCTATGAAGGTAGATCGGGAGTTCTTGATTGGTGCTCATGCGATTTTAGAAACATATTGTTTGTCTTTGCTTGGTATGGTAGCAAACTGCAATACTCCAGACATAGCAATGTTGAGATGGATTGCTTACATCCGGAGCTTGAACCCTGAGTTGAAACACATTGCCGAGAAAGAAAATCCAGTTGCAGACATGCTGTCTAGGGCTCGTTACGCAGATGAGGGGATGAGATGGTAATAGAAGCTGAGGACGAAGAGAAGAGAGATGGTTGGTGTAGTCAGCAGACTTTGAATTTGGGATCACTGCCATTCAAAGAGGAGTTTTACACTAGAAGGTTACGTGACATTGGACTCTATCTGAGTTCTTTAAACAGACGAGAGAGATTGAGTGATGTAGAGTTTAGAGAGGTAAGGAGGAAGGCATATGACTACTTGTTGCGAGATCGGTATCTTTGGAAACGTCCAAAGAGAAGGGATGGAGCACTTCTACGAGTTATAGATGATATGCAGACCAAGCAACGGTTGATGAAGGAGTTTCATGACACCTTGTGGGTCGGACATCGAGGAGCTTCGGCTACCTATACAAAGTTGAAGGAGAGATACTGGTGGAGAGGACTTTATCAAGATGTAGTGAACTTTGTGAGTTCATGCTTGCACTGTCAATTTTATTCAAAGGTACGTTACAGAGATGGCCTGGTACCAACCTATCCGCCTAGTATCCATTTTCAATGGGTTCTTGATTTGATAGCAATGCCTCCTGGGTTATGAGATATGAGGTACTTGGTGTTGGCTCGAGAAGACCTCTCCAACTTTGTGGAAGGACGAGCTCTGAGGACGAAGACCACAGAAGAGATATGTAGGTTTGTTCTTGAAGATATTATCTATAGGTATGGATCTATAGGGAGATTACGTGCAGACAGAGGAGAGTTGTGTGGTACAGAAGCGAAGGAGTTCTTCGTCCAACACAGAGTGAAACTCAAACTCACTACTTCCATGAATCCGGAAGGGATTGGTTAGAGCGAGAGAGGGCATCCGTCGATTGTTCAAGCTCTGGTAAAGGCATGCGATGGTAGACATAGACAGTGGCTTAGATTGCTCTCTTTTGCTCTGTGGGCTGACAAGTCGACTCATTGCACTACTACTGGGTACATGCTCATTGAACTGATGTTGGATCAGAAGCCGATTATGACGGCAAAGGAGGACTTTCCTACATGGGCTACTTTACAGTGGGAAGACGAAATGGATCATATACAACTTCTTGCACTCAGGCAGTTGGAACATAGAGAGGAGGATCTTATAGAGACACAACAGAAATTGAAAGAGGCTCGTCTCAAGAACAAGGACAGGTTTGACAAGACCCATCGGCTCCGACCGAAGCTCATACATGTTGGAGATTAGGTTTTGGTATATGACAGTACCTTAGAAAATCAGCACTCTACGGTTTGGAAATTTTCTAGGAGGTGGTTTGGTCCGTATGTTGTCTTAGAAGTGCATCAGAACGCTACTTACTCTTTACGAGAGCTTGATAGTACACCTCTAAGGCTTCTTGTTGCGGGTAAGCGTATCAAGTTGTTTAGAAAAAGAGGAGAACCCTTTGAGCTAGATGAATTTTTGGAGTCAGATCAGATGATGGATGTCGATGCAGATTTGCTATCAGAAGAAGACGCAGAGGACGTTGAAGAGGACGATGACAATTTAGAGAACCTTGGAGACTAGTGGGAAAGTTGGCACATATCGGAGGATGTGCAAGTTTGGAGGGGGTGAATGCCACGCACTACGACTTTTTTTGTCATAGTGCGTGGCATTCAAGATGATGAAACGGAGCTTCAGAAGACACTCAACCAGCATTTGTTCAGGAAGCTGCGGTCTAGTTTATCAAGCTGGACAGGAGTTAAGCTAGGGCTATGCTTGGCAAGCTGCCCCCTAGCTTGGGTTGAAATATCACCCTGAATGAGGGCGAAAGTTTCCAGAATGCACAGCTCGACGAGGAGAGTGACTTTGACAGAAGTGTTTTAAGCAATAGTTAGTACGGGTTTTAGACTGAGAAATATGCGAAAGAGAGAAATCCGTCGATTCTGGCTCGTGACTCGAACTCAAAATTTGATAGCGTGAGTGTGTAGGTGTTCACAAGTACTATAGTTTTGACTCCTTGTTCATTAAAAACGGAGTTGTATAGAGAAGTTAGCGTAGAAAAGGCTAGTAAAGACTTTACAAGAAAATTTCCTCAAGAAAACATATGTACAGAAAATTTAAGCTTCTTGAACGGAACCAAAGGCCATCCCAGTGATAGGGCGCCTGCCTAGGAGGAAAGTGATCTCAGGATCAATTCCTCTTGGCCTCTGGTTCCTATTCCGGCATGTTGGTCTCTCGGATGGGAGTCTATGTTGGATATGCAGCCACGTCTTGCATATCTAAGGGCGGGAGACCGGTATCTCTCTTAATCGTGGGCTTCCTGGCCTAAGCCTCCGCATGCCACCGTGAATATACCATGGGAGATACCTGGTGATTATATGGGGGGGCTATAAGCCCTGTGGGGCAGCCTCATAAGTGTAGAGGCTTCGGCCTACATCGGATGGCTTGTGGTATATTCAAGGTGGCATCAAGATGACATCAAGAGCACGGGAAACTTTTGTAAATCCATTAATTAATCGTCGAGTCGGTTTAGTAATGGCGGAGGAAGTTATGAAATCCTTATCCGTGAAGGAGTCTGCTTTACAAAGATAGCTGTGAACTTTTATTTCAAAAAGAGGTCAGTTTTGCAAGAGAAGATCCGTACGTAAGGACAGTAGGGGTAGCTTAGCTAGAGCCCTGCTTCTCATAAGTGACTGCGCTTATAAGGGCAGCAGGGGGGGAGCTTAGCTGGGTCCTTAACTTTTAGGTTAAATACCTGTGGCGGCTTAGGATCGGGACACTTTTCAAGGGATTTTTTTGACAAAGAGCTGAGAGCGGAAGCGGAAGGAGAAGGATTAGGGATTAAGATCGAGGACGCGTAGGAAAAGCTTGGACGCTGGGAGAGATCAATTTTTCTGACAGAACTGAATTGGTGAGCTGGGTGATCATTGCAGAGGGACAGACAAGTGTTTGGGAGCTGAGACTTTATCTAATATACAATTTGGAGACAGAACTATCTTCGGAAAGGACAAGAGGCAGTTTATTGAGGGGGATCATTTTGATAATCTGCAAGGGACTTTTGATCGACGCTGGATTAAATTCCTGATAATTTTCAGTTGGGAGATTGACGCAGAGGGAGGATTAAGAGTTGAAAGAGCTTGAATTACCTACTAGGCTGTTTGAGGTGAATCTAGTGAGCAAAGAGCATCTATCTGGGCGGAGGAGAAGACTGGGACTGAGAAGGTCAGGTTTTTTTGAGAAATTTCAGTGCTGTAACGACCTATGTTACACATAGGAAGTTTGTCAATTAGTAAGGTATTTAGTTATAACTAAGTGTTGAGAATGTTTATTTGCTGTCCAAGTACTTTAAGGAGGTATCAAGTTAGTCATGACTAGCTAAAGTTAGTTATGGTTGAACTTAGCTGTACTTTTGACAGAAATCAGATATTTGCTAAAGAGTGAGCACTACTATCTTGTCATCTTGTCTAAAAGGTAGAAAGGAGGTGGAAAGTATCCCTTATCTCCTTTTTGACTTGATATTAGTGGTTGGATTAAAGTTGTGGACTTTGTGGGCATTAAAAACAAGAAGAGATTCCACATGTTTTCTTTTTAGTGGGTCCTAGTGTAGAGGGGGGTGGAAATTCGAGATTCCTTGAGAATATTCCAGAATCCTTCTAGAAGTTGTTTACTTTGAAGGAATAAGCCCATGTGAAAGGATAAAAAACCCATGTGATTAATGCTTTTACCTTAAGTAATATCTTAGTAAAACCCTGTAAAAGTAGTTACTGTTGAGTTACCGAGGGTACCAAAGTAAAAACCTAGAATGTATAAATAGAGGAGTAGAGAAGAGCTCCTCATCCTTGTTTTCACATCGTCGTAATGACAACTTGAGTAATATAGAGAGTGTGGGATATTTTTAGCATGTGAGAACTTGAGAGACGTCGTTAGAATGGAGGATTTTTAGTTGATGAGGTTACGGAGATTTTTAGTGATAAGTTTGTGGGTGTATGAATGAGTGAACTTAGCATTTTTCCTTCAAGTTCATGGTGTGCTTTCATCAAAGCCATCAGAGGTGACCCCTGAGTGAGAGACAAGCCCGACATTTGCAGATTCATCGATGACGATCGTGGAGGTTGAGAGATCGGGGGGGTAGTTGATCGATGGGATCGTGAAGGATTTACATTTTTGGTTCCGTTGCCGGGACTTCACTTGAAGGGATCATTGAAAATGTTTAGAGTTCAGTTCTATATTAGACAAAAGGAGATTATGAGAGAGCACATGGAGAGAACGTTAGGAGGAGAGAGAGCTAACGTGATGTTAGCAACGTTAGAACCTTTCGTGTATCCCGTAGTGATATATGACGCGTTCGAAGTCATTCTTTACATCTTGTTCACTTAGAAAGGGTTTGAGGAGAGTTGAAAGAGGATGCAACAAGAGTTGTAGAGAAAGGAGGAGAGAAAAGTTATTATAGGAGAGAAATTTGTGAGTTTAGAAATTCTGCTCTCTGGAAAATTTGTATAGTCGCTGTCAACTTTTCTGTGAATTTTATTTTCCTGTCAAACTTTCCAGTGTTTTAGATTGGCTGATAACCTATCTAAGACAAAAGAAATCATAGGAAAAGGTGGTCTAGAGAGGGAGCAATGAATTTTCAAAGTTGAGGGGTTTTATCCGCGAGAATTGAGCAATTCTGTTCTCTGGAAAAAGTTTACAGTCAGTGTCAGATTTTCTGTGAATTTTATTTTCCTGAGAAACTTTTTAGTGTTTTAGAGTGGCTGATAAGCTATCTAGGACAACAGAAATCAAGAGAAGAAGTGGTCTAGAGAGGGAGCAATGAATTTTCAAAGTTGAGGGGGTTTATTCACGAAAGTTGAAGAATTCTGTTCTCTGGAAAACTTTCACAGTCATTGTCAAATTTTCTGTGAATTTTATTGTCTAGTGAAAACTTCCAGGATTGTAGCTTGTCTGATGAGCTACTAGAAGAAACAAAAATCATGAGAAGATGATGTCTGAAGAGGGAGATAGAATGTTTCAAAGTAGAAGGGGTTGAAAGCCATTAGAGAAGTGAAAATATACAAATTTCAGTTCTCTGAAAATTTGTACAGTCAGCACCATCTCTTTTGATTAAGGAATTTTCTATTGAAACTTCATTAGTTAGTAGCTTGAAGGTTGAGCTACTGGAGATCACAAAAATCTTGGAGAGATCTCTTACCGATTAAGAGATATACGCTTCGACATACAAGGAGGTCTTGACGATACGTCATGGGAAATCCAGTTCGAGTGCCAAGGTTGAAGAAGAGACGTTTGGGAGTTAGAACGGAGACGGAAAAGCCAAAGTTAAGTATCGAGGTGTTGCGATCAAGCATCTACTGCAGTTGGGGTGCCATTTTTGCTTTATATCAAGAAGCTTCTGTGAGCATCGGCGCAGATGCGAAGAAGATTGAGTTCAAGGTATCATTCACTGTGGAGGCCACGAATGCTCCTGACGAAGTAGAGTGTGATCCTTACAAAAGTGACTTTAAGATGTCTGCTAGAATCAGTACAGACGATGGTCATGAGGATATTATCATGGACTCTTAATTTTAGATTGGATTTTATTTCGTGTATAGCATGTATAATACATGATTTTTAGTATAAAGCTCGAAAGAGTAAGAAAGTGATATAGAACTATTTCCCTCAAAGATATTTTGTCCACTTAATGGTTGAGAAGGTACAACATGAGTGGAAGTTCGAAAGATTGGAAAGTTAGACTTAGAAACCTTCCTCAAGGTTTAGATGTCATAGTAAGCGTCGAAGAGAGCTCGAAAGAGATTATCGTTGAGTTTGAGAACCTTAGTACAAAACCTCAAGTAGAATCTCCGAGGAGAAGAGTAGAAACCGACTTGTGGTGTTATTTCTGTAGAGGGTTGGGACATAAAGTAGTGAATTGTCCAACTAGAATCAGAACCGAGAGAGCTAAAGGGAAGCGGGAGTTTATTGATTTAAGTCTTCGAGTGGGTCCATCGTCACCAGCGCCAATTCATCTTCTAGGAGAAGATCCTTGTCCAAGTTGTGGAGTGAGTGATCTATCAAGAGGACACAAGTGCGTCGATGTGGCTGCCCTACTTACGTCAGTAGTCGAGAAGTTGGACGAGACCCAAAGAACTGAGACGAAGAAGTTGTCGACTTCAAAGGAGGACTCGGCTGAGTTGTGATGGAGATCGTCATTCGTGTGGTGAGAAGACGATGATGCGACTCAGGCTCATGATTACCTTGGGAGAAGAGATGGCACAAGAGGTGTTGTTACAACCATTTCCTTTCATTTTACCTATGGTAGATTATTCTCGAATGGAATTGGTGATGTTCGTACTCTTTTAGCGAGTAGTTATTGCACGAAAATTAGAAGAGTAGAAGGAGTAGTTACAAGATGGGGAAGTTACCAGTGTTTCATGGGAAGGACAATGAAGATGTAGAACCATTTGTACGAGACTTCAAAAGGGGTTGCATCAGAAACAACGTGAGAAGGAAGGAAGAATGGGTGTTGTTACTGCTAGAGTTTTTAGAAGATTTTGCTCTTACATGGTATGAAGACCGAGTGAAGAACAAGACACCTGTGCAGTTGAGGATACATGGGAGACATTGAGTAACGCACCCATCGAAGAGTTTCTTCCAAAAGAGAGCTATGAGAACCTCATGGTGGAGCTTACTCATTTGAAGCAACGGGATGACGAGAAAGTTCGGCAATATGCCGAAAAGGTGGATAAGTTGGAACAACGGTTTCGAACGGTCCTACGGAAGAGTGGAGACAACATGGAGCTAACGATGGTGGAGATTGGAGCAGTGTTGACCAAGAACTTGGTAGGAGGGTTGAGGCCTTCAATTCGAACCCAAGTGAGGTACGAGAAGCCAGCAACCAAAGCGGAGGTCATCAAGATTACGACAAATATGGAAGAGAGTTTGGATGAAGGAGATATCATCCAACCTCATCATGCTGCTCTGGTGTCGATTCCGACTCCTGGTGTAGCCACAACGATCGCACTTGCACCATCACAATTGGTGATTGCTTCAACGTCAACTCCTACTCCAACGATGGTGCCAAGACCGTTTGTCCCAACAACGATGTCTACTGCCACCTCTGATTTTCATGCCGAGCTGAAGAGCATCACCGACACTCTTGCGGATCTCAAGATAAATGTGGTGTAGTTACGAGAATGGAGAAACAAAGGTGGAGGAGGAGGTCAAAAAGGTTACGACAATAATCCCAAGCCAGGAAATCAAGATAACTTTAGAGGCAACCAAGGTAACTTTAGAGGAATCACTTGTTGGACGTGTGGAGGTTCTCATTTCCAGCGAAACTGTCCTAACAACGGAGCAAGAGGTGCCGAAGCTGTCAGAATGAATGTGGGTGGAGGAAATCCATCACAAGGACGAGACAAGGGAGTGGCTACTATCGATGTAGTGCGAGATCCCATCTACGAGAAAGGAGAGAGTTCAAACTCTTCTCATGCACCGGTGGAGCTTTTAGCTCAAGAAAGGAAAAGAACTCGATTTTCTGATGAATCGGTTTTCATGGAGGAGTCAGCAAGTAGAAGTACTCGTTCGAGTAATGTTTCGAGTACATCAAGGGAGCCAAGAAGAAAGTTGGGGATGGCGGATTTCACCATTTCATCTTCCCAAGCGAGATATGATGTGGTTGAAGATGTGGGTGCTCAGAAAGCCAACATCACTGTTGGGCAACTAATCGCACTTAATCCCAGCTTACGAAGGGAACTCAGAGGAGGACTGAGTTCTAAGAGAAGCAAGAAGAAGAAACCCAAGAGCAAGACATCGAAGTTTGTGGGAGTTGGTGTGGTGGATGTGCATGCTTCAGAGGTATGCACTAGGGCTTCAAAGATTGAAGTCCGGTTGAATGGTCACTACGTCTCTGACGTATTGGTGGATGGAGGGTCGGCTGTAAATGCCATATCAGAGAGGTTGATGAAGAAGTTGGGGATGGAACCAACTCGCCCGGCTAGCATTGTCGTGGGGATGGCCAACAAGCAACGAGTAAGACCTCTTGGTGTGTTAGAGAAGGTGGTCGTGTCTGTGATGGGAGTTCAAACATTGATGTCCTTTCAAGTGTTAAAGGACTCTAGTTATGATTTGCTCCTAGGTAAGCCTTGGTTGAGAGCTGTGCGCACCACTGATAGGTGGCACAAGGGATACTTACGAATTGGACCTAGAGATCATAGAGTGATAGTACCTCTTTCGGGTGTTGAAGTTGTGACTTCTGACTCTGATAGACCCACTAGTGACTACTGGGAATCTGATACGGAGGATGATCAGAGTGTCTCAGAAGTAGATACCGGAGATTCTTACGATCAAGAATCCTCGTCTGAGGATGAAGGATTTGGTCGAGATGAATCATTACATCAGCTTAGTGCTATTGACTTGTTGCCTCGACCAGCAGTGGAGAAAGATCCAGACAAAGAAGAGTGAGTGAGGCAGAGATTGTGAGAAGACTCTCTACCCTGAAGTTTGGTATCAATGTCACTCAAGAGGAGAAAAGTAGATTCCTAGATATATTTCAAAAATATATCCATGTGTTTACTTTCAGCTACAAGGATTTGAAGGAGGTAACTCTAGAGACTCATCGGATCGAATTGGAAGAGAACGCAAGACCAGTTCGACAGAAGCAGAGAAGAGTCAATCCTACAACGGCAATGATGGTCAAGGAGGAGATAGACAAGTTGAAGGAGGCAAATTTCATCTATGAGGTGGAGAACTCAAAATGGGTTTCACCCATTGTGATTGTCAAGAAGAAGAATGGTAAGCTGCGAGTGTGCATAGACTATAAGAAGTTGAATGCAGTTACCAAGAAGGATTATTATCCTCTACCATTTATAGATGAGATTTTGGAGGAAGTTGCTGGTCATGAATGGTACAGCTTTGGTGATGGTTATAGTGGGTATAACCAGATCAAGATAGCACAGGAGTACCAACAGTTGACTATTTTCACTACTCCTTGGGGAACATTTGCATTTCGAGTGATGCCATTCGGACTGTGTAATGCTCCGGCCACGTTTCAGAGGTTCATGAACAAGGTGTTTGAACCATTCATAGGAAAGTTTGTCCGTGGTTTTATTGACGATTTTTGCGTGTACGGACGAAAGGAGGATCACTTTGATCATGTGATCAAAGTTTTGCAGCGGTTGGAGCAAGCCAACGCTTCTCTAAATCCAGAGAAGTGCATCTTTGGCTGCGAAGAAGGTCTGCTGTTAGGGCACATCATTTCCAACAATGGGATTGCAGTAGATCCTGAGAAGGTGAAGAAAATTGTAGATCTTCCATTTCCGATCAACTTGACAAAGTTGAGGCAGTTTCTTGGCATGGTTGAATATTATCGTAGGTTTGTCTTTTCCTTCTCAAACAAAGCAATAGCTTTGACTATGTACATGAAGAAGGGAGTTGATTTTGACTTGATAGTGCATGATCAAAGGAAGACATTTGAGGAGCTGAAAAAGGCATTAGTGACAGCTCCTATACTTGCTAAACCTGAGTGGAGTAAAGCATTTATTCTGTATACGGTGTCGTGTTGTGGTTCGACTCCTGTGTGAAATTCTCGTGGAACATAGATTGTGTTTCTTTTCTGTGTTTCGTGAATCGTATCGCGTAACTCGCCGAACGGTGTGATGAGTGCCACGTTTGTGATTATTTGTTTAAGTGATCGCACGATAGAGGAACGTGTCAAGTCATCGATCTGTGCGCGTTCACTTCAGTGGTCCTTGTCGCCGCATTTGTGTATAAAATGGTGGGTCGAAGGTTCATACGACATTCTCTCTCAGCGGGTGATTCGTGAGGGTTCTCGGTGGTCTGCATGGAGGAGTGAGGAACTGCAGGAGTGGTGGTTATGGACGGAGGTGTGTTACCGGCTCCGGATCTTCCTTTCTCGAATCCGTTTCACATCAAGCTTCATTGCATCCATCGCGATCACTTTCGACAGTGGTTAGTTGCGTACTTTGGCGATGAATTCATGAGGAGATTGATGGAGGTACAGCTTCCGGTGATCCTTCCGATTGTAACATACGGAGAGACTTGGGATATAACGGTTTACATCTTGTTGTGAGGAACGATGGATCTCAACTATCCATCGAATGTTCCTTTCAACCTTTGGGTCGATGTTCGGTGTCATTGCAGACCGAAGATCAATCATGGGGCTTGGATCGTGAGAAACTTCGGGCAAGAATATTACAATCGAGTGATAGCTTCACCATTTCCTTTTGTCATACTTTTTATTGTAGAACGTTTCCAGGTTGTAATATTGACGTTGTATTAGTCTGCGGCTCACTGGTTTCATTCTGGTTGAGCGCTTCTATGTAGTTACGGATCGCGAAGAATCCATCGACACATCTGAAGGATTTTCTGTGGTTTTAGGGTCTTGTTGATGTCTTGTGTATATTTGGAGAGTAAAAATTCGTTCTAGAGGAAAAGGTTGAGTGGAGAAAAGACAAAAGTAAAGATCTTTTTGCTCTTACTGGTCCACTTTTGGACCAATGGTGTTCTAGCTGATCCTCGCGACCTTTCTGTGGTTTCTGGAGGCTTCGGAGGTCCATTCACAAAACGAAGGGTATGGTTGGAGAGCTCTCGACCGGGGCTACAATCTGGGCTGAAGAATCGGTCGATTTGATGGAAGGATGAGCGCGTTATGATGGATTGAGTGGAGGGGGGTGTAATTTGTACCTACCACTACTTTTCTGGTTGTTCCGAGAGACTCGCGAGGCGTTTTGAGGAGATGTCTGTTGGGTTGGAGAGCTGACGACGTGCTGGTCGTTTTGATATCAATTTCATCAGTTTCTTCATCGATTTGGATTATGAACCGACCGATTGAAGTTGAGAAATGCAGACGGGATAAGGTGGGAATAGCGAACTGCCATAGCTATGGATAGTTTGCTATTGCTTAAGTTCTGAGTTGAATTTCTGAGTGAAACTTTCCAGGGTTGAAGCATGTCTTATCAATAAGATACTTGGGAAGTTTCACCTCAAATGGTCGAGTAGTTTGTTCAGAATCTTGGATCAAATGTACCTGGGTCTGTAAAGCTCTGAAGTTAGCACAGATTACGGTTTGATCCATATCTGAGAATTGGTTTAAAATTTCGACCTGAAAATTGTTCAGGGTAGGAGTGAAGGGTCCAATCAAGCTTCCTGTGAAGTTTGATCATCATTGGTCGACTGGTTTGGGAGGACTGAGGTCTCAAAGTTCGAAAATACTTCTGTTATTAGCAATTTCAGGTTTTTCGGTATCATCTATGGTCATTTTGGTCATTTTCGATCAATTTAGAGAGGAGTTGTTGCTGAAACTGCCATGCCTGCATACAACTCGACATTGGAGGGTGTGGGGCTGATTTCAGCTCTTGGTGATGAAGGAGAACGGAGTCATCATGAGTCTTAAGCCGCTGTTTGGGTTCTCGAAGCTGCCAGGTACTACCGCCGTTGGTGCTATATTGAGATCTGAATAGTGTTTTGGAGTATGCATGCTTTACCTTGCTGGAATGCTTGATAGACCAAGGTGTACAGCAAGTTGTATCGATACTCTATCAAGTTGATTGAGTGATCTTATAGCATCTTCTGGTTGTACTATGAAGTTGTGATAGTTGGATTGATGGGCAGTTAGCGTCGCTGGGGAGCTATTCAGAAGTCAGGCTTCCAGTGATATAGAGGAATAACTTCAGTTAGATAATACAGATCTGAGTATTTTTAGTTAGAATACAAAAGATCTGTTTGTAACACAAGTTTATGCAACCTATACGTAACCTTGGATCGTAGCAAGCTTTAAACTTGAGACGAGCGGGTACAAGGTCACTCGGGCTAGAAGAATAGATAGTGAAACATTTGAGTGGAAACATCCAGATCTAGATCCAACCTTGTCAATCCACATACCTCTGCACAGCCATATACCCCGTGTATTCCTAGACAGAAAAACACGTTATACGATAGCTGGTGAACTCGACGTGAAAGTCTAGGGTGAGAGGTACGTGCATGGTTTTGCCACCATGGACATTGAAGGGTTGGGTCATTACGTAGATGATGCTTCTACATCTGGAGAGGCACCAAAGGTGACCAAGCTTTCACGGTCTGATATGCGATTGCTTGAGGCATTCGCGTTGGTAATGCAACAACAACAAGCCACTGAACGGAAAGAAGCAATGGCTACTAAAGCCTTGCAATCTGTTGTGGGGTTGCTAGATCAGTTTGATGGGAAGAACATATCCAAGTACTTAAAGTACTATTCCCGAGAGATGGAGTTGAGTAAGGTGCCAGAAAGAGAGATGGTGAGTAGATTTGAGCTTGCTGTCGTACCTGAGCTACGAGAGCATGTGAAAGACATCATCCGAGCTCATGGTGTTACATGGGAAGGATTTACTCTTCAACTGAAAGAAGAGTATTCTTTAGAGGATGCAGACCGAGTGACGAAGAAGTCATTCATGGAGTGGGTAAACAAACCCAACAAAGGGCTTGTTGCCACGGAGCTATTTCGGGAGTTTGAGAGACAATTCCTTCAGTTGTCTCGGATGGAGAAGCTCACACTGGAGAACGACAAGGTGGAGTTGTTTCTGCAAGCTGCTAACAATGAATTACAAAGGGAGTTGGAGGTGCTTCTGGAAGATAGGATGGAAGATAACGGACTCACAACTGACTGGAGAAAAGTCTCTGAAGCAGTGAGTATACTTGCCAAACGAGAGTATCGGAGAGAGAAGTTGGTGGTAAGACAAGAAGAGAGACCACCACCGATCATACTACCTCGTAGGCAGCTAATGGTATCTAATGTGCAAGCACCTATTGTGCATGTACCTCAAGTACCACTTCCTACTGTTCCTGTTCCGAAAGTTGTACCGCAAAAAGATACTATGGAAGAGTTGGTAAGAGGGATGAAGGACTTGCAGATCAAGTTAGCAAGGTTAGAAGAGAAGGGAGGAGCACATGATACAAGATCTGCTCCTAAGCAAGATTATGTGCAAAGATGCATTTGGTGTGATAGTTCTGATCATGCTCGAAGAGAGTGTGGTGATTTTGCCAAAACTCTACGAGATGGAGTAGTCTATTGGAAGGAAGGAAAGATTGCTTTGAAAGACAATGGAGAGATTCTTAGAACCAACTTCGGGAAAGGAAGAATGAAGCAAGTACTGGAGGAATATCTATCTCAACATGCTACTGCGTCGGTAGAAGCTGCTACTTATGGAGTTGAGGTAGTACGAGAAAGAAGTGCTTCTAAGAAGGATGGAGATACTCTTGATATGTGGAGTCACGCGGTAAGTACGAACAAAAGGGGGAAACTGGCAAGGGAGGAGTTGCTCAGAACAGCCACGGCAATCAGAGGTGCTACTGGATGGGATGATCCCGTGGATACAATGTCAGTACATGCTTATTTGGCGAAGAGTCAACATGAGGCTCTCATGGAGGAGAAGCGCAAACGAGATGAAGCAGGCCCTAGCGAAGAGAGAACAGCTCTCAAGAGACAAACAAGAGGAGAAAAGTTCAGACCGGAGATTATGTCTCTACCAGAGGAAACTATGGAAGAGGTCATATCCTCTACTCTTGAGAAGTCAGAGAAGAGCAGAGGTAAGGAGAAAGGTAAATCTCTGTCATACAAGCTTCAGTCTGATATTGAAGTTGCTACGGATCTGAAAGGAGTACTAGAAGAGAGAGTACTCAATGCCAAGATCGAGTTTACCTTACGAGAAGTTCTTGGGATTGCCAAGAAGGAGTTTCATGATGTCATTATTGACACCATCAAACGGAAAAGGCAATTGGCAGAGGAAACCGCGGTGTCTAATGCACTAGACACAAGGATATCAAGAGAGGAAGAGTTAGAACTAGCTCAATGCTGTATCAACCGCAAGGTTCGGTTTGAGGATGATAGTGATGACAAGGTCTCTAGTCATTACACTAGAGGACATTGGGCTAGAGCTACTACCGAAGCCTTAGTGAAGGTAGGAGAGATGACAGATCCGGTGGTTGCTCTCATTGATCATGGATAAGAGATCAATATTGTCTCTAAGGACATCTACAAGCAAGGTGGATGGCCTGTTGATATAGATCATGGTTGGATGATCAGAACAGCGAACAACACACGAGGAGAACTCTATGGAGCTTGTCCTGATGTGAGAGTGAAGGTAGGAGATGTAACTATAGAACAAAACTTCTTTGTTCAAGATAGTACATCATACTCGGTGATACTCGGTCAACCTTACATTACAGCTGTGAGGATGGAGACCAAGGTTTTGGATGATGGATCTGCTTATGCGCGGATCAGAAGTCAGGATGGCAAGAGAGCGGTATAATTTCTAACTGTATCAGCAAATCACGAGCGGAACAGAGATTATCTGAGGGGTGGCTCCTTGCCTAAGGTCACGGAAGAGTTCAAGGATTTTTGACAAGTACTGCTATAGGGCGAGGACATAGTGGTACACTGGAGAAGGTACTCTCGCTAGAGAAAGAAAGTGCTTTTTGTACTGGAGTTGTGAGATTTTCTGGGAGTGGATTTGCTACACATACACGACTTGCTGACTTGCAGAAGTGGGAGCAGAAGGTTGTGCGAAAAACTGAAAAAGACCTAAAGAGAGTTGGTGTGCTTGAAGAGGATGATAAGATAGAAGGTGTTTATTTGGAGTTAGGATTGGGAGATTTCATCGATGAGCTTGCTATGCATAAGCAAGAAGATGAGGATCATGTGGTGGAAGTACACTCTAGGGAGCTCTATACAGCTATAGAGTCATTCGTAGATCCTGAAGTTAGAGTTGACACTAGGTACAAAATGGTAGACAAGAAGGTAAAACCTGTTGCTCAATCATTACCTAGTGAATCTAACCAGCGAGTCCAACAATCTTCGAAGGAGAAAAGCTTGAGAGATCTTAGCCGGGTCGGTCACAAGTTCACTGAAGCTACGCTCAAGGAGTTGAAGGTTGGTTCTGCAGATTTTCTTTTGCCTGTGGAGGAGAATAGGTTTAGGGAGATGTTAACTAGGCACGGGAAAGCTTTTGCTTTTGAAGCCTCAGAAATCGGATGTGTAGATCCTAGCATTGTGGCACCAATGATCATATTCACAGTTCCACATGCTCCTTGGGACTTGAGGCCAATTCCTGTACCTAGAGCGCATCTACCGAAACTCATAGAGCTCTTGAAGGAGAAGATGCAGATGAAGATCTTGGAACCATCGTTTGCACCATACTCTAGTCGTTGGTTTACAGTACCAAAGAAGAGTGGTGCATTACGGTTCATCCAAGATATGCAACCTGTGAACCAAGTGACCATCAGAAATACAAGCATAGGACCTATCGTCGGAGAGTTTGCTGAAGCGTTTGCTGGGAGGGCTATTTACTCTATAAGAGATCTTTACTCTGGATACGATCAGTTTCAACTTGCTGAACAGAGTAGAGATATCACCACCATGAGGACACCGTTGGGGTTGGTCAGAATGTGCACGTTACCACAAGGAGCAACAAACTCGGTAGCGCACATGATGAACGGGATGAACAAGGTTCTCCGTGAGTTCATTCCTGAGAAGACCATGCCTTTCTTGGATGACATTCCAATTAAGGGATGCGTTGAGGAGGAGAAAGATGAGACAATGGATCAGAAGGGGTGTAGAAGCTTTGTTGCTGATCACATTTCAGATTGTGATAAAATCTTATCACGACTTGAAGAGGCGCACTTGACACTATCAGGTGCTTAAGTCTTCATTTGGAGTGCGAGAAGTTGTGATTGTGGGGCACCTATGTGGATGGTTTGGACGCAAGCCTGATCCTGGTAAAGTGGATGTTATACGGCGGATGAAGGATACTTGTGGTTCAACAACAGAGGTGAGAAGGTTTCTTGGAGCTTGTGTTTTCTATCATGTGTGGATACCACATTTTGCACATGTGGCTGATCCTCTTTATGATCTGTTGAGAAAGCACAAGAGGTTTGCATGGGAGGAGAGGCATACTGAGGCGATTCAGAGATTGAAGCAGTTGTTATCTTCTCCACATGTACTTCGTCGTGTGAGCTATGAGGATAGCAAACCAATGATACTTACTGTTGATACTAGTCCGATAGCCATTGGATGGGCAGTAGGACAGGATGATGAAGAAGAGAATCGGTTTGCAGTCAGATTTGGAGCAAAGGTGTTGAGTGAGCGACATAGAAACTATCCTCAAGTGAAGAGAGAGTTATGGGGAGTAGTTACAACTATGAAAGCTGAAAAGGACTATTTGATTGGAGCGCCAGTAATAGTAGAAACAGATTGTTTATCACTATTAGGGATGATTACAAATTGTAACACCACAGATATTGCTATGCTACGCTGGATTGCTTACATCAAGTCCTTAAATCCTGAGTTCCGACACATAGCGGGGAAGAACAATCCAGTAGCTGATATGTTATCTCGTGCGAGGTATGAGGATGAGGAGGAGATGATAGAAGATACAGAAGACGTTGGTACTACTGTTTTCTGTAGAGCTCAAGGAGGTGAGAGTGAGCATTCGAAGCCGTTCATGGAGGAGCTATATGAAGGAGAATGGATAGACATAGGATGCTATCTAAGCCTGTTGACTAGACAGCCAGGATGGAGTGATGCCCACTTTAAACAAATCAGGAGGAAGGCTTATAACTACTTGCTACAAGGTGGTTATTTGTGGAAACATGCTAAGCAAGGTGGTAAGATGCCACAAAGGGTTGTGTGCAAGGTTGACATGCAGAAGCTACTCATGCAGGAGTTTCATGAGAGCTTGTGGGCAGGACATAGAGGTATTTATGCCACCTTTACAAAGCTGAAGGAGAGATATTGATGGCGTAACATGTACAGAGATGTAGTCCAATTTGTGGAGACATGTCAAACTTGTCAAGAGTATTCAGGAATTCGGCATCGAGATGGGTTACATCCTACTTATCCACTTGCAATGCATTATAAGTGGGTAGTAGATCTTGTTATTATGCCAGTTGGTATATGGCAGATGCGATACTTAGTTTTGACACGTGAGGATTTGTCCAACCAAGTGGAAGGGCGAGCCTTACGGACAAAATCCACAGAGGGAGTCTGCAAATTCTTGTTGGAAGATGTGATTTGTAGATATGGTTGTGTTGGGAAGATCACGGCTGATCGAGGGGAGCTGAACAATGAAGAGGCTAAAGCGTTCTTCAAGAGGTGTGGTGTGAAGTTAGCTCTCACCACAGCCTACAATCCGGAGGGTAATGTGAAGAGTGAACGTGGTCATCCTCCTATTGTGAAAGCTATTGTGAAAGCTTGCAAGGGGAGGGCAAGAGAATGGCCAAGGTTTCTTCCGTTTGCATTATGGGCTGATCGTACGACTCATAGTTCAGTTACGGGATATATGCCGGCAGAGTTGATGCAGGGGCAGAAACCTATCATGCCCATTGAGGAGCACATACCCACTTGGAGTGTTCTACCTTGGGAGGATGGTATGTCTACAGAAGATTTTCTTGCTGTCCGAATCCGTCAACTAGAGAGAAGACCTGAAGATGTAGAGATTGCATTGGAGAAGCTGAAAGAGACGCGCTTGAGAAACAAGAACAGATTCGATAAGCGTCACCGATTAAGGCCGAAGGAGATTAAAAGAGAAGATTGGGTGTTGGTCTACGATAGTAGCTTGGACAATCAACACAGTGCGCTTAGAAAATTCTCTAAGCGATGGTTTGGTCCGTATATGCTTCTTGTCGTGCATGACAATGCCACATATTCACTAAGAGAGCTTGATGGGGCAGAGCTTAAGGTTCCCATTGCAAGCAAGCGTGTGAAACTCTTCAAGAAGCGAGATGAAGGGATAAGCATGGAGGAAGTCGGAGCAGAGTTTGATATCTTGGATGATGACGGAGAAGATTTGGATGACGAAGATATTGTTAACGACAACATCAGTGAAGAAGACGAAGATATAGTGTGATGCCGATCACAGCTTGTGAATGTTGGCGCATACCAGAGGATGCGCAAGTTTAGAAGGGGTGGATGTCGTGTTGTGGTTCGGCTCCTGTGTGAAATTCTCGTGGAACATAGATTGTGTTTCTTTCCTGTGTTTCGTGAATCGTATCGCGTAACTCGCCGAACGGTGTGATGAGTGCTACGTTTGTGATTATCTGTTTAAGTGATCGCACGATAGAGGAACTTGTCAAGTCATCGATCTGTGCGCGTTCACTTCAGTGGTCCTTGTCGCCGCATTTGTGTATAAAATGGTGGGTCGAAGGTTCATACGGCATTCTCTCTCAGCGGGTGATTCGTGAGAGTTCTCGGTGGTCTGCATGGAGGAGTGAAGAACTGCAGGAGTGGTGGTTATGGACGGAGGTGTGTTACCGGCTCCGGATCTTCCTTTCTCGAATCCGTTTCACATCAAGCTTCATTGCATCCATCGCGATCACTTTCGACAGTGGTTAGTTGCGTACTTTGGCGATGAATTCATGAGGAGATTGATGGAGGTACAGCTTCCGGTGATCCTTCCGATTGTAACATACGGAGAGACTTGGGATATGACGGTTTACATCTTGTTGTGAGGAACGATGGATCTCAACTATCCATCGAATGTTCCTTTCAACCTTTGGGTCGATGTTCGGTGTCATTGCAGACCGAAGATCAATCATGGGGCTTGGATCGTGAGAAACTTCGGGCAAGAATATTACAATCGAGTGATAGCTTCACCATTTCCTTTTGTCATATCTTCTATTGTAGAACGTTTCCAGGTTGTAATATTGACGTTGTATTAGTCTGCTGCTCACTGGTTTCATTCTGGTTGAGCGCTTCTGTGTAGTTACGGATCGCGAAGAAACCATCGACATATCTGAAGGATTTTCTGTGGTTTTAGGGTCTTGTTGATGTCTTGTGTATACTTGGAGAGTAAAAATTCGTTCTAGGGGAAAAGGTTGAGTGGAGAAAAGACAAAAGTAAAGATCTTTTTGCTCTTATTGGTCCACTTTTGGACCAATGGTGTTCTAGTTGATCCTCGCGACCTTTCTATGGTTTCTGGAGGCTTCGGAGGTCCATTCACGAAACGAAGGGTATGGTTGGAGAGCTCTCGACCAGGGCTACAATCTGGGCTGAAGAATCGGTCGATTTGATGGAAGGATGAGCGCGTTATGATCGATTGAGTGGAGAGGAGTGTAATTCGTACTTACCGCTACGTTTCTGGTTGTTCCGAGAGACTCGCGAGGAGTTTTGAGAAGCTGTCTGTTGGGTTGGAGAGCTGACGACGTGCTGGTCGTTTTGATATTAATTTCATCAGTCCCTTCATCGATTTGGATTATGAACCGACCGATTGAAGTTGAGAAATGCAGACGGGATAAGACGAGAACAACGAACTGTGATAGCCATGGATAGTTTGCTATTGCTTAAGTTCTGAGTCGAATTTCTGAGTGAAACTTTCCAGGGTTGAAGCATGTCTTATCAATAAGATACTTGGGAAGTTTCACCTCAAATGGTCGAGTAGTTTGTTCAGAATCTTGGATCAAATGTACCTGGGTCTGTAAAGCTCTGAAGTTAGCACAGATTACGGTTTGATCCATATCTGAGAATTGGTTTAAAATTTCGACCTGAAAATTGTTCAGGGTAGGAGTGAAGGGTCCAATCAAGCTTCCTGTGAAGTTTGATCATCATTGGTCGACTGGTTTGGGAGGACTGAGGTCTCAAAGTTCGAAAATACTTCTGTTATTAGCAATTTCGGGTTTTTCGGTATCATGTATGGTCATTTTGGTCATTTTCGATCAATTTAGAGAGGAGTTGTTGCTGAAACTGCCATGCCTGCATACAACTCGACATTGGAGGGTGTGGGGCTGATTTCAGCTCTTGGTGATGAAGGAGAACGGAGTCATCATGAGTCTTAAGCCGCTGTTTGGGTTCTCGAAGCTGCCAGGTACTACCGCCGTTGGTGCTATATTGAGATCTGAATAGTGTTTTGGAGTATGCATGCTTTACCTTGCTGGAATGCTTGGTAGACCAAGGTGTACAGCAAGTTGTATCGATACTCTATCAAGTTGATTGAGTGATCTTATAGCATCGTCTGGTTGTACTATGAAGTTGTGATAGTTGGATTGATGGGCAGTTAGCGTCGCTGGGGAGCTATTCAGAAGTCAGGCTTCCAGTGATATAGAGGAATAACTTCAGTTAGATAATACAGATCTGAGTATTTTTAGTTAGAATACAAAAGATCTGTTTGTAACACAAGTTTATGCAACATATACGTAACCTTGGATCGTAGCAAGCTTTAAACTTGAGACGAGCGATGTCGTAGCGAGAGCCTTTCCTTTGAGCAAGGGCGTACCTTCTAGCTGTGGTTAACGATCGATGCACAGCAGAGCGACTAGTATCTCGTAGATTTCTCTCTAACTTCCTCGATAACTAAGTACTTTCTCTCTCAGTAAAGGGTCAAGATAACTACACGAAAATGTTGGATGATCATGGGCACGACAAACGGGATATGTGATGACATGATCTCTCGGTAGTATTCTTCTCCGAAGTTTCTCACTACTAGGGCTTCGTACATGGCTTTGGGTCGACAGATGTGTCTTATCTCGCACTGGGTGTTAAAGTTTACAGGAGGGAGCTGATTTAGATCCATCCTTCGTTAGATGAGGATAAAGACGGTGAGATCCCATTCTTGGTCGTAAGTGACAACAGGTAAGATCACAGGGACAGGCGAGAGCATGACTTGCGCGGTAAAGTTATGCCCGAAGGATCCTATCAGAAACTGTTGAAAGTGAACTCGTTCCATATACATCAGTTTAATCGAGAAAGGGTTTCGAAAAGGGAATCTGGGCGGTAAGTAGAGTCCTTCGTCCATCTCTCACAACATGTGCACTCCAACTACAAAGGTATCTCGATCCATAAAACTCTGATTCAATCTCATAGGATCACCACGATCTCTCCACGAACAATCTCTTGGATTTTTCTCCAGATCGAATGCCCCCACACAGGTCACTCCCCTTTGCTTAAAAGTTTCGAACACAAAACAAGGATAGGTGCAAGCTCCCTAACCAAGCAACCCAAGCCTCACGGACCGATGAGGTGGCACACATGCACATCGCATGTTTGGTGCCGTCATACTCATCCACGTGTGGGTCTTCTGGGTGAAAGGTTCTAATGCATGCACCGTAACGTGTCCCAAAAACCGGAGACTAGGCTAGACATGTAGTCGACTCTACAGGTCAAAGATCGCACTTTGCCACATTGAGTGCGAACCTAACAACCACATGACGTGGATACAACGTAGGTCGCTAAAGTCATATCTACGCCTAGAATACTCCTCAAAGCAATACAAATGTCGCACTGGATACTTTTCAGCCAGCTGCCGCTGACAACTCGAGACCTAGAGTAGATATCGTTGCCGATATAACTCGGCAGAAAAACCAGCGAACTTTCACACATGATAGATACAGATCTACAGCTCAGTCTCCTCTCAAACTTGCCACGTAGGTAGGATACTAAAATCTCTACTTGCAGGTCAAATTTCAGGAAGATCTGACGGCTAGATCTCCTCCCACAATTAACACAAATCCACAGAAACTAACACGCACTTCCAATCTCAGATTCAGGACAGAAGCTTCTTCGACTAAATGAACCGTCCACTTCCACTCCAACTTCCTGTGCTATCAATTCAGAAGGTAAACTCACTACACAGGAAATTTGAGCCGATTTGACCGTTCTGATCGTCCTCCATAAATCTGCAAACTCGCTGCTTTAGATTGACAGCTTTCTGCACCTCGTCGCCTTCAAATCGCCATTGCGCTCAATCTGCACAACATCCGGTGGTGAAATTTGTGGTCAGAGCTTCAGCAGCTGACAGACTACAAGCCCATGAAATCTGGTCTCAATCTGACGGCTCAATCACTCAAACCCCTTAATCTTACAATCGGAAGAGAAACTCTTGTACTCTCATCACTCTATGAACTTCAAATCGCCATAACGTATGCCCTGGACCTCCAAATCGAGTGAAATTTGTGGTCAGATTGCTCCTCCCGTCGAGAGCTCTCCGCCCATGCCCTCTGATCTTCCAAATCTCTCGTCAAAGTGCCCCGAACCTCCCAGAGCGCACACTTAGGTAGAAGACAAGTTATCTTCACTTTTGGGTGGACCAATGGGAAGCTAAAGGACTCAACCTTGTCCTTTTCTGCCCCATGGAGACCCCCAGCAGATAATAGTGCATTCTAAGCTCATAAGAGCAATGTTTTAGATCCCATTACACCACAACTTCTACAATTATGTGCAAAACGCACTTATACGCGTAATTTACATACTAACTGGTCCCACAACAGGACATTCACCCCCTCCAAACCTGCACATCCTCCGGTATGTGCCAACTTGTTATCCATAGTCATCATCGTATCCTTCATCGTGCTCTGAATTGTCAGGTCCATCATCATCTTCCCTCGCATAAGGTCTGGATAGATGAGAATCAGACTCGAGAAGTTCATCGAAATCAAGAAATCCTTCACGTCTCCGGAAGACCTTGACCCTTTTACCAGCAATGGGTAACTTCAAGAGTGTACCATCCAATTCTCGCAAACCATATGTGGCGTTGTCGTGGACGACAACAACAACATAAGGACCAAACCAACGTCGTGCAAACTTCTTGATAGTGCTGTGTTGGTTATCCAAACTGTTGTCATATACTATGACCCAGTCACCTTCTCGGATCGGCTTCTTCCGCAATCGATGTGTCTTGTCGAACCGCTCCTTGTTCTTCAACCTCGCCTCCTTGAGTTTGACCAATGCTTCTTCGAGGTCCTCCTCACGTCGCTCAAGCTGCTGAATTCGTAGTGTCAATAGTCCTTCCCTATCAGAACCATCCTCCCAAGGTAGACATACCCAAGTAGGAACGTCTCCTTCCGCTGGCATGATAGGTTTTTGACCAGTCATCAGTTCTGTAGGCATGTAACCAGTGACAGTACTATGAGTAGTTCTATCAGCCCACAACGCAAAAGGAAGAAGTCTAGGCCAGTCCCCATGACGCCCCTTGCACGCTTTCACCAATGCTTGGATGATTGGTGGGTGCCCTCGTTCACTTTTCCCATTCGCTTCCGGGTTCATCGAAGTGGTCAACTTCAATCGTATTCCATACCTGTTGAAGAACTCACGTGCTTCATCTGCATTCAACTCTCCTCTATCTGCACGGATTCTCCCCACGCTTCCATATCTAGAAACGATATCTTCTAGTATGAATCGACAGACAGGTTCAGTAGCTTTGGTGCGTAGAGCCCTCCCTTCTACAAAGTTAGATAGCTCTTCCCGAGCCAAAACTAAATGACGCATGCCCCAAATTCTTGGTGGCATGGCAACTAGATCCAAAACCCATTGGAAATGAATAGACAAGGGATATGTGGGTCTCAATCTATCCCTATACCGAATCTTGGATTGGAATTGACATTCAATGCATGACCCAACAAACTTCTCTACATCTCGATACAATCCTTTCCACCAATACCTCTCCTTGATCTTGGTAAAGGTCGCCCATGTACCTCGATGACCTGCCCATAAGGTATCATGAAATTGTTCGAGTACTTGTTTCTTGGTCTCTGCATCATCCACTACTCTCAAGGGTACTCCATCTCTCCTCTTTGGCCTCTTCCACAGATATCCATCTCGTAATAGATAGCCATAGGCCTGATGTCGTATCTCCTTGAAGACTTTCTCCGTCCATTCTTCATACTTCTGAAGAGTGCTTAGATAGCGTCCGATTTCTTTGAGCCTCCCACAGTAGAGTTCTTCCTTGAAAGGAAGAACACCATCCAAGCGACTCCGGTCCTCGCTTGATAGTTGTAGAACTTGCCCCTCCTCTGCATCATCTTCATCCATATCTTCCGCCTCCATATCTTCTTCTTGAGAGTACCTAGCTCTAGACAACATGTCTGCCATCGAGTTCATCTTCCCTGCTATGTGCCTCAACTCTGGATTCAACGACCTAATGTAAGCTATCCAACGTAACATAGCAATATCAGGCGTTGTGCAGTTTGCTATCATTCCCAACAGAGGTAAGCAATCAGTTTCAAGTAGTACATGTGCTCCAATGAGATACTCCTTCTCAGCTTTCATTGCAGTTACAACGTCCCATAGCTCTCGTTTGACTTGAGGGTATCTCCTTTGTCGATCCGAAAGTATGTGAGCACCAAATCTTGTTGCAAACCTCTTTTCCTCACCATCATCCTGCCCTATTGCCCAACCTATAGCGATAGGACTAGTATCAACAATAACGACTATGGGTCTACCACAATCATAGCTCAACTGTCGTAGAACTGGTGGTGATTTCAACGCTTCTTTTAGTCGCACCATAGCGACCCTCTGCTCCTCACCCCAAGTGAACCTCCTTCGCTTCCTCGGCAACTCATACAACGGTTCAGACATGTGACCAAAATGAGGAATCCACACTCGATAGAACAAACAAGCTCCCAAGAATCTCCTAACCTCTGTGGTGTTGACACAATCTTTCATCCTTCCAATGGCATCAACCTTTGATGGGTTTGGACGTCGACCAAAAGCTCCACAAAGATGACCAACAACAACAATCTCTGGTACTCCAAAGCTCGACTTCTCTGCTGAAAGAGTGAGATTTACCTCCTCAAGCCTTGTTAAGATCATCTCCACATCGTGAATATGATCAACCACAAACCTTCGACATCCATCCTCAGTCAGCTTCTCATCTTTGTCTTCGACCGCACACCCTTTCATAGGAATATCATCTATGAAAGGTATGGTCTTCTCCGGAATGAATTCTCTCAAAATCCTATTCATTGCATTTTGCACATGCGCAACAGAGTTTGTCGCTCCTTGCGGTAATGTACACATCCTTACAAGCCCAAGCGGAGTACGCATGGTGGTGAGATCTCTGCTCTCCATTGCCAACTGGAACTGATCATACCCAGAGTATAAATCTCCAATCGAGTAGATAGCACGACCAGCAAAAGCTTCTGCAACTTCATCTACTATGGGTCCTGCTCCCATGTTTCGAATAGTCACCTTGTTAGCATGTTGCATGTCTTGGATGAACCTAAGAGCCCCTGACTTCTTAGGTACAGTAAACCACCGACTCGAGTAAGGTCCCATAGATGGCTCTAAAATACCCATGCGTATCTTCTCTTTCAACAATTCCACAAGCTTTGGCAACATAGCTCGTGGCACTGGTATAGGCTTCAAGTCCCAAGGCACATGTGGTACTGTGAAGATAACCATGGGTGCTACGACACTCGTATCTGCACATCCAATCTCTTCTGCACTGAAAGCAAAAGCCTTTCCATGCCTTCTCAACATCTCATGAAAACGCTTTCTCTCTTCCTCAGTGAGAAACTCACCCCCTCCAATCTGTAGTCGTTTGAGTGTCTCTTCTGTGAACCTGTGCCCTACTCTCTGTGAATCCCGCAGAACTGGTTCAGTCGATGCTCGTTCCACTTGCTTGTTCGAGTCTTCAGGTAGCTGAGTAGCCACCGGCTTCACTTTACGCGCCACCGTCTTGTATTTTGTATGAACTTGCGCTTCTTGATGTTTCATGGCTCTACTCTTCTCTAACTCCAACTCATGATCTCCTTTCATCTGAAGCTGAACCTTGTAGCCGTCCTCGGCGAATCTTGTAATCTCCTCATGTAACTCACGTGAACGGATCGCGACTAATCCATTAACCAAAGAATCGGTGCTTATAAACGACAAAACTTCCTCAAGAGTATCTTCAAAGCCCTCTTCTTCATACACCCCGTTAATGAACTCTCGATCTAACAGAACTCCTTGAGTTTTGAAGAGATCTTCCTGCTTCTTCACACATCGTCTTTGTACACTATCCATCTCTTCTACCACTCGAAATCTATTTACACATGATTCAGAAAACTGAGCAAATCCACATTTAAACATCTCTTCTTCATCTTCTGGCACTAGCGGAAGGCTCTTTCTCCTATCAACACTCCCATACTCCCGCCCTACAGGAGTGCTAACTAAAAATCCGAAAACTCTTTGTCAGTCCTTAAAGGACTGTCCCTTAACTTCTCTCTGTTCCTTTCATGACCCGTACGTACAGTAAGAAACTGTACCGCCCTCGTACCATCTTGACTTCTAATACGAGCATAATGAGACCCATCGTCCATTACTTTCGTCTCCATCCTAGACGCAGTAATATATGGTTGACCTAGGATCACAGGATAAGCAGCTACACTCTGAACAAAAAAGTTTTGTTCTATCTCTACATCTCCTATACGAGTTTTGACAGCTGGACAAGCACCAAAAAGTTCACCTCTTTGGTTGTTAGCAGCACGAAGAACCCATCCATGTCCTGTGTCGATTGGCCACTTCCCTTTCTCGTAAACGTTTTTGGACATGATATTAATCTCCGAACCGTGATCCACCAATGCCACTATAGCCTCTGACAAGTTACCCAGTCGGACCCTTGTCTCTGTAGTTGCACGAGCCCAATATGCTCGAGAATAGTGACTCTCATGCTGCTTCTCGTCGTCATATTCTGCAGCACAGTCTGAAACTCTTGCCTCTCTTCCTTTCGACGCCTGTAGTACATGCTTTTGGGCAAATACGCGACCTAACTCTTCATCTTCTTCCCCAGTGATGTCAGTATCCAATGCTTTCACCATTACTGTATCTGCAGTCATCTGCCTCTTTCTCTTGATCACATCTATGATCAACTCATGAAAGTCACGTTTGGCTATTCCCAAGGCTTCTCGCAAGGAAAATTCTATCTTTGCATCCAAAATTCTCTCTTCAAGAATCTCCTTCAAGTTGGTGGTGGTCTCGATATCTGACTGTAGTCTGTAGGTCGGTGCTTTACCTTTGCCCTTTGAAGACGCTCCTTTGCCTTTCTCTCTCATCTCCGTGTCATAAATAGGAACATCGACCATAGGTTCAGATGTAGATGCCCCTTGAGACGTCGAAGGGATATCAGAAGGTGATGTCTCTTGTTGCCCTCTCCTCTTCGTGGCTCTGGCTCTCCTTGTAGCCTCCTCCGGATCAGCAACATCATCATCACGTCTCCTTTTCTCTTCCACAATCGCATCCTGCCAGCTTACATGCTTCTCTTGTACCAGGTAAGCTTTGACACACCCTGTCTCTACAGGATCATCCCATCCAGTAATGCGGCGAATTGCCTCCGCACCTCGTAACATTACTTCTCGTGGAACTTCAACTACATCGCTCTTAACAGCTGCTACAATCGGTACATCTACTTCAATCGCAAATGTTTCTGGCTCTATCGTGCGTATCGCCGTAGCTATACCAACCTGACCTCTCACCAAACTCTTCATTCCTCCCTTACCAAAGTTGGTACCCAACGGCGCACCAGTTTGGGCGAGATGAATTTTTTCATCTCTAAAATTCACGACTCCGGTTCTGAGAGCCTCGGAAAACTCCTCACAATCCCGACGTTGGTGTTCAGTACTGTCACACCAGATACATCTTCTAACAAAATTTCTGCTAGTTGAAGATGCATTGGTATCACCAGGACTTCGACTATGCTTTAGCTCTGCCATCTCTATCCTCAACTCTCTCAGACCCTTAACCAACTCATCGATTGCAGAATCTTCAATCTTGCTATTGGCAGGCTTAGGCAATGGAGCTAAAGAGACATCGGACCTCAAGGTTGCAGCTCTACCTCTTCCACGTTTCTGCTTCGTGAGAATAGTAACAGCTTCCTCTACCTTTCGCCAGTCTGTGCTCACTCCTCCTTCTTCTCCCTTGTCTGCTAACATCAAGAAAAGCTTGTCCTCTAGATTTTCATCAGCAGCTTCTAGAAAAAGTTCTGTCTTCCTTAAGTCAAGCGTTGTCCTCTCGGATGGAGACAATTGACAGAACCGTTTCTCAAACTCACGCAGCAACTCATTTGGCGTCATCTCATTCCCCGGACGCTGCTCTATCCACTCCAAGAATGTTCTCTTGGTTACTCTATCCGCATCATCATCAAAAAATTCACTCTTCAACCTCTGCTCATACTCCTCCCAAGAACTCGTACGTGCATCCTTCAACTTTGTCACTTGACTACGGATCTCAGGTATCACAGCCAACTCGAAACTAGAAATCATCTCTGTCTCAGGCACACGATTTACCTCCATCTCACAAATATACTCCCGAACATACTTCGTGATGTTCCTTCCATCGAACCTCCCCAACTTCTTCACCACCGCTTGTAGAGCTCTTGTAGACTTCTGCTCCCCAACATCGCCTCCTTGTTGTTGTCTCAACAACATCGTCAATGCCCGAAGCAGATCGTCCGCTCCTCCTCCACTCGTCCCCATTGCTTCGGGAAGATTCATACTTGACGCTCCTCGGCAACAACTCACTCAACCACCTCAAAGCGTGCTCTCAGTGGAAGCACCAAATATGTCGTAGCGAGAGCTTTTCCTTTGAGCAAGGGCGTACCTTCTAGCTGTGGTTAACGATCGATGCACAGCAGAGCGACTAGTATCTCGTAGATTTCTCTCTAACTTCCTCGATAACTAAGTACTTTCTCTCTCAGTAAAGGGTCAAGATAACTACACGAAAACGTTGGATGATCATGGGCACGACAAACGGGATATGTGATGACATGATCTCTCGGTAGTATTCTTCTCCGAAGTTTCTCACTACTAGGGCTTCGTACATGGCTTTGGGTCGACAGATGTGTCTTATCTCGCACTGGGTGTTAAAGTTTACAGGAGGGAGCTGATTTAGATCCATCCTTCGTTAGATGAGGATAAAGACGGTGAGATCCCATTCTTGGTCGTAAGTGACAACAGGTAAGATCACAGGGACAGGCGAGAGCATGACTTGCGCGGTAAAGTTATGCCCGAAGGATCCTATCAGAAACTGTTGAAAGTGAACTCGTTCCATATACATCAGTTTAATCGAGAAAGGGTTTCGAAAAGGGAATCTGGGCGGTAAGTAGAGTCCTTCGTCCATCTCTCACAACATGTGCACTCCAACTACAAAGGTATCTCGATCCATAAAACTCTGATTCAATCTCATAGGATCACCACGATCTCTCCACGAACAATCTCTTGGATTTTTCTCCAGATCGAATGCCCCCACACAGGTCACTCCCCTTTGCTTAAAAGTTTCGAACACAAAACAAGGATAGGTGCAAGCTCCCTAACCAAGCAACCCAAGCCTCACGGACCGATGAGGTGGCACACATGCACATCGCATGTTTGGTGCCGTCATACTCATCCACGTGTGGGTCTTCTGGGTGAAAGGTTCTAATGCATGCACCGTAACGTGTCCCAAAAACCGGAGACTAGGCTAGACAGGTAGTCGACTCTACAGGTCAAAGATCGCACTTTGCCACGTTGAGTGCGAACCTAACAACCACATGACGTGGATACAACGTAGGTCGCTAAAGTCATATCTACGCCTAGAATACTCCCCAAAGCAATACAAATGTCGCACTGGATACTTTTCAGCCAGCTGCCGCTGACAACTCGAGACCTAGAGTAGATATCGTTGCCGATACAACTCGGCAGAAAAACCAGCGAACTTTCACACATGATAGATACAGATCTACAGCTCAGTCTCCTCTCAAACTTGCCACGTAGGTAGGATACTAAAATCTCTACTTGCAGGTCAAATTTCAGGAAGATCTGACGGCTAGATCTCCTCCCACAATTAACACAAATCCACAGAAACTAACACGCACTTCCAATCTCAGATTCAGGACAGAAGCTTCTTCGACTAAATGAACCGTCCACTTCCACTCCAACTTCTTGTGCTATCAATTCAGAAGGTAAACTCACTACACAGGAAATTTGAGCCGATTTGACCGTTCTGATCGTCCTCCATAAATCTGCAAACTCGCTGCTTTAGATTGACAGCTTTCTGCACCTCGTCGCCTTCAAATCGCCATTGCGCTCAATCTGCACAACATCCGGTGGTGAAATTTGTGGTCAGAGCTTCAGCAGCTGACAGACTACAAGCCCATGAAATCTGGTCTCAATCTGACGGCTCAATCACTCAAACCCCTTAATCTTACAATCGGAAGAGAAACTCTTGTACTCTCATCACTCTATGAACTTCAAATCGCCATAACGTATGCCCTGGACCTCCAAATCGAGTGAAATTTGTGGTCAGATTGCTCCTCCCGTCGAGAGCTCTCCGCCCATGCCCTCTGATTTTCAAAATCCCTCGTCAAAGTGCCCCGAACCTCCCAGAGCGCACACTTAGGTAGAAGACAAGTTATCTTCACTTTTGGGTGGACCAATGGGAAGCTAAAGGACTCAACCTTGTCCTTTTCTGCCCCGTGGAGACCCCCAGCAGATAATAGTGCATTCTAAGCTCATAAGAGCAATGTTTTAGATCCAATTACTTTACAACTTCTACAATTATGTGCAAAACGCACTTATACGCGTAATTTACATACTAACTGGTCCCACAACAGGACAGCGGGTACAAGGTCACTCGGGCTAGAAGAATAGATAGTGAAACATTTGAGTGGAAACATCCAGATCTAGATCCAACCTTGTCAATCCACATACCTCTGCACAGCCATATACCCCGTGTATTCTTAGACAGAAAAACACGTTATACGATAACGGATGCCTCCAATGTAGCAATCGGATGTACATTAAGTCAGTTAGATGGAGATGGGCATGATCATCATATAGCTTATGCTAGTAGGCATATGATTCCAGCGGAGAAGAATTACTCCGTGACTGAACGAGAAGGATTAGCAGTGATCTTTGGATTGAAAAAATTTCGACACTACTTGCTAGGAGGGAAATTTTCCATAGTCACAGATCACAATGCTTTAAAGTATATCTTTAATAAGCCTAATGCCGAAGGTCGTATTGCTCGTTAGAAGATTCTTCTAACAGAATACGATTACGTGATCGAAGATAGACCAGAGAAAAAACATGCGAATGCTGATCTTTTGTCGAGGGCTTATGATGATGAGAGAGAAGAACCGTTTGATGATTCATTTCCAGACGAGCATCTGATGACCATCACAAGCATCGAGGAGATACCGGACGAGTACAAGGAAATCTGGAGTTTTCTTGCAGATGGCTCTTTTCCAGAAGGTATGCATACTCGAGAACGTAACGCGTTGATCAAGAGATGCAAACCTTACACAATGGTGGAGGGAATTCTGTTTCATCAAGGAGCAGATGGGTTACTAAGGAGAGCAGTTGGTCAGAAGGAGACGTTCAAGCTAATGCACGAGTTTCACGACGGAACTGTTTGCGGAGGTCACTTTGCTGGTAAGATAACAGCCTTCAAGATTTTGGATGCGGGTTATCACTGGAGAGGGATTTTCAAAGAGTGTTTAGACTATTGCAAAACTTGTGACGTATGTCAAGCATTTGCTCTGAAGTCTACTAGAACACCTCCGTTAAGATCAATTCCCGTGTTAGGACCATTTGAGAAGTGGGGTATTGACTTTGTAGGTCCTCTTAATAAGACACCTCGAGGCAATAGATACATCGTAGTTGCCAGTGACTATTGTACTAAGTGGGTAGAGGCTAGACCTTTGAGAGAGACCAATGAAACAGAAGTCGGTAGATTCCTATGGGAGAGGATCATCACAAGATTTGGATGTCCATTAGAGTTGGTCTCAGATAGAGGAGGAAAGTTTGTAGGGAGCATGACTACTGCTATGCTACAACACTTTTCTATCAAGCCACGAGTAACGACCTCATACAAACCAAATGCTAATGGTCTTGCGGAGAAGACCAATCTTACACTTTGTATGATGCTCGCCAAAGACGCTGGTGTTGAGACTGCGAAACATACTTGGGATAAGAGGCTACATGCCATCTTATGAGAGTATCGAACGACAACAAAGACTTCTACTGGGTACTCCCCATTTTGACTGGTTTATGGAGTGGAGTCCAAGTTGCCGATCCAATTCGAATTGGATATTTTCCAAATTATTCTACGAAAGTTGAAGAGGTCGAGAGGAGAAGACGTGGTCAGATCAAGAAGGGAGCAACTCATGGAGTTGGAAGAGACCCGAGCGGTAGCAATGATCCGGATGGAACGAGCTCAAGCGTATCAAAAGAAGAGTTACGATAAACAATTGGGCAAGAGGGAGGTAAAACCTTTTCAAGTCGGAGATTGGGTAATGTTGTATGATGCTATCAGATTCAAGAGGGCTAGGAAGAAGTTTCTTCCTAGATATTTTGGTCCTTTTGTTGTAGATAAGGTGTGGAGCAACTTCACATATGACCTTCAGGAGTTGGGAGGAAGGAGATTCGATCGGGTCAATCATGACAAGTTGAAGATGTTTCATCGACGAAAGTTCTCTCTTCACTCCGAGGACGGAGCAAAAATTTAGTCCGGGGGTAAAATGTAACGACCTATGTTACACATAGGAAGTTTGTCAATTAGTAAGTTATTTAGTTATAACTAAGTGTTGAGAATGTTTATTTGATGTCCAAGTACTTTAAGGAGGTATCAAGTTAGTCATAACTAGCTAAAGTTAGTTATGGTTAAACTTAGCTGTACTTTTGGCAGAAATCAGATATTTGCTAAAGAGTGAGCACTACTATCTTGTCATCTTGTCTAAAAGGTAGAAAGGAGGTGGAAAGTATCCCTTATCTCCTTTTTGACTTGATATTAGTGGTTGGATTAAAGTTGTGGACTTTGTGGGCATTAAAAACAAGAAGAGATTCCACATGTTTTCTTTTTAGTGGGTCCTAGTGTAGAGGGGGGGTGGAAATTCGAGATTCCTTGAGAATATTCCAGAATCCTTCTAGAAGTTGTTTACTTTGAAGGAATAAGCCCATGTGAAAGGATAAAAAACCCATGTGATTAATGCTTTTACCTTAAGTAACATCTTAGTAAAACCTTGTAAAAGTAGTTACTGTTGAGTTACCGGGGGTACCAAAGTAAAAACCTAGAATGTATAAATAGAGGAGTAGAGAAGAGCTCCTCATCCTTGTTTTCACATCGTCGTAATGACAACTTGAGTAATATAGAGAGTGTGGGATATTTTTAGCATGTGAGAACTTGAGAGACGTCGTTAGAATGGAGGATTTTTAGTTGATGAGGTTACGGAGATTTTTAGTGATAAGTTTGTGGGTGTATGAATGAGTGAACTTAGCATTTTTCCTTCAAGTTCATGGTGTGCTTTCATCAAAGCCATCAGAGGTGACCCCTGAGTGAGAGACAGGCCCGACATTTGCAGATTCATCGATGACGATCGTGGAGGTTGAGAGGTTGGGGGGGGGTAGTTGATCGATGGGATCGTGAAGGGTTTACAGTGCTGAAGCTGTTGTAAGAAGGGATACAAGGCGTTGGGGTTTCAGATCTTCATCGGTTGTAGATTTTGGAGAGAAATCTGCTGGAGAGAAGACTAGTTGAGTGGGAATTGGCTGTTTGGCATCTGCGGTGATCAACATGAGGAGTTGAGTAGAGATAGGTTGTAAACTGATATATGTAGAGGACTATTGAGTGTGTTTGGAAGAGAAATAAATCATCGTGAGTTCAGGTTTCTCTTATCTGTTGTGTCTGAAGGTGGATCTGTCTCCTGAGACTTGATCAGTAAAATAGCAAGTGACCTATAGTCAGAGAGTAGTCTATGTGGGTGACTTCAGCCATTGTATACTACATGCCGTGGCTCTTGTCTTGGTATTCGATGTCTACTCCTACCTCGTGATTTATCATAGTCAGAAGGCTCGCCCTTCTTGAGAAGGACTCTCCTCGACAACGTAGTAATTCTTCTCTGCTAGAACCATCTGCCTACTAGCATAAGCTATAGGATGATCATGCCCATCTTCATCTAACTGACTTAATGTACATCCGGTTGCTACATTGGAGGCATCCATATACAGAATAAATGCTTTACTCCACTCAGGTTTAGCAAGTATAGGAGCTGTCACCAATGCCTCAAATGCTTTCTTTGTCTTCTGATCATGCATTATCAAGTCAAAATCAACTCTCTTCTTCATGTACATAGTCAAAGCTATTGCTTTGTTTGAGAAGGAAAAGACAAACCTACGATAATATCCAACTATGCCAAGAAATTGTCTCAACTTTGTCAAGTTGATCAGAAATGGAAGATCCACAATCTTCTTCACCATCTCAGGATCTACCGCTATCTCATTCTTGGAAATGATGTGTCTTAACAACAGACCTTCTTCGCAACCAAAGATGCACTTCTCTGGATTTAGAGAAGCGTTGGCTTGCTCCAACCGGTGCAAAACTTTGATCACATGATCAAAGTGATCCTCTTTTCTTCCGTACACACAAAAATCGTCAATGAAATCACGAACAAACTTCCCTATGAATGGTTCAAACACCTTGTTCATGAACCTCTGAAACATGGCCGGAGCATTACATAGTTCGAATGACATCACCCTAAATGCAAATGTTCCCCAAGGAGTAGTGAAAGTAGTCAACTGTTGGTACTCCTGTGCTATCTTGATGTGGTTATATCTACTATAACCATCACCAAAGCTGTACCACTCATGACTAGCAACTTCCTCCAAAATCTCATCTATAAATGATAGAGGATAATAATCCTTCTTGGTAATGCATTCAGCTTCTTATAGTCCATGCACACTCGCAGCTTACCATTCTTCTTCTTGACAATCACAATGAGTGAAACCCATTCCGAGTTCACCACCTCGTAGATGAAACTTGCCTCTTTCAACTTGTCTATCTCCTCCTTGACCAGCATTGCCGTGGTAGGATTGACTCTTCTCTGTTTCTGTCGAATTGGTCTTGCGTTCTCCTCCAATTCGATCCGATGAGTCTCTAGAGTCACCTCCTTCAAAATAAGCGCACTCCTCTCCGAACATCATAGGAACAAGTTCATCAAATCGCAGAAAGGATTCTCTGGTTGAAATCAATGTTATGAACTGTTTGTACTCTGCAGGCAGTCCTTGCAATGTGGCCTTGATCAAGACAGTGGGATCAATCTCGACTTTGACAAAAGTTAGTTGATCCACGAGCTGCTTGACATGGTTCACGTAGTCGTTGATGCACATCGACCTCTTCTTCATTGCTGCAACAATTGCAGCTTCTGCGCCTCTGTTCTGGATTGAAATAGAGGTGCAAGTGCATCCCATGCTTTCTTGGACGTATCACAGTCTTGAATGTGACCAATCATCGATGCTGAGACTGTCAGCGCGATGTAGTGAATCGTCTGATAAGATCACTTTTTCCACTTCTTGAATTTTGGTCAAAAATGGATACATCAGTGCTTTCTCCTCCTCAGTGATAATAGATAAGATCCCATAGATCTTGTCTCTGTAGGAAAGTCATCATCTGGAACTTCCACACTTGGTAGTTTTTCTTGTCGAGCTTCTCTCCAGTAATCAAAGATACGAACTCCGCCATAGCTGCAATAAATTGCATTGTTCTATACGTAGAAAACCTCACATACCTCCACAGAACTTGTCCGCTCACACCTCGCGATCAAGAGTTGTCATAAGTCACAACAAGACAACTCCGCAGTCACCTCTTGCAGCGAGAATGAAGAAGAACTTGTTCGCGAAAACTAGTTAGCGGGTAAAAATATCGAGACAACACACCAAGAAAGATCAAAACTAGACCAAATGAATCAGCAATTGGGATGCGACCACTTGCAATTTTGCAAATTTTACAAAATTTTACTAATCGGACCAATAATTCTTTTGGACTCAAGTCCTAAAAGTTTCATTTTGGGCAAAAAAAATCCAATTGAAAATCTGTCACTGGAAACCTCCAAATCCACTGAAACTTGGCGAGTACACAATTCGCACCTTTTGAACAAGACAGGTCTTATGAGACTGATCGACAAATATCAGCGAGAAAAAAATCGTCCAAGCCTCTGAAATCGCGTTCAAAGTTTCTGATGGCGAAAGAAACAGTTTTGTCTCACCTGAACGCATCAACAAGCTAGTGTTCGACATCATGCACAACTCTAGCTTCTCTCTCCTGTACTTCTCCATGCACAAATTCCATCTTGCTCATCAGCTATGGACACACGCTCTCTATTGCTCTGATACCATGTAGAAAGATCGATACTTCGAGGACAGTCCAAGAAGAGAGAGCGAGTAGACAAGAAAATAAAATAGAAATGAGATGAGAGAGGCTTTGCTTCTCCATATATATATAGTAGGGGTGAGTACAAGGAAAACCTTAATGGTAGGTTAGCCCTCTAACTAACTATAACTACCTTAGCTACTCCAGCTAATGTTAGTCGTCGATCTACTAGAGCTTGGTACTAAATCAACAACCAGAGCACCGACATATCACACGTGACCACAATTGATATTTTTCTACTCATACTGAGATAACATATCCTCTAGTAGGATGGGTACGGATGACTTGTACCTGCCATCACCACATGAACTCCTACGGTCTGTTTTCGAAGAGACACTAAACATTGCTTTATATATCATGTTGATGACAAAACCTCATACTAATGTGAACAAACCTCTCAAAAACTAGAGCACTGACATATCACACGTGACCACAATTGATCTTTTTCTGCTCATATTGAGCTAACATATTCTCTAGTAGGATGGGTACGGGTGACCTCTACTTGCCATCACCACACGAACTCCTACGGTTTGTTCTCAAAAGAGCACTAAATATTGCTTTATATATCATGTGTGATGTTTTTCTTGTGGTACTTTATTATATTATAAACATATTTTACAAAAATAGTATTTAAAGTATTTTATAATTTAAAGATTTTATCATCCCTTTCAAGTAAAACTAGTTATTAAATAAATATGTTTAACTTTTTAAATAATGATTATTTTAAACTTCTATAAAATCAATAAATATTATTTTTCAACTTTTAGTGTTAAATCTGTAGATGTTCCACTATATGGGTTCATTGTACGAAAAAGTATTAAGATCAAAGCTGATATCTCATAAAAAGATCTACTAGTTACAACTATAAAACTTACAAGTCAAATATTCGGTATATCCACATTATATTCTATGATAAGTTAGATTGTTCTCCCTAAATTACTCTTTTTGAATTTTTGAGCTCTTTTAGTATTTTTTCTTGTTATAGCAGAAGTTTATTTCAATAAATTTTAATAATCTTTATTATATTTAAAAATTCTATAATAAAAACCTATATTACGCCACACATGGTTTTGTAATAAGATTTGATTGTCCCTCCTAAAAATTTGTTGATCTGTAAGTCCAACCTCGCCGTAAGATCTAGAGAAAAAAAGATAGTCTGATTGGCCCGTGATTCCAACCTCACTATCAACATCACACTAGAGTGAAATCACTATGGAACATCAACGCAACACAAGCAAACGTGGTGTACAAACAAGAAGTAAAGCATGAAGAGAGTCTAATCGCAAGAAGTTCAAACTGTTCGTAACTATCAATTATCAATATTATGCATATGGCTACCGAATGGAGGTGGATCCAGTCAGAGGACAGCTGAATTTCTCTTATCACATATTTTTCGTGTGGAGGGTTCTCATTAATTAGATCTCTTACTAGATAATAGCCTCCACCGACATCCACCACGATGCACCTAGCACTCACATCACCAAACATCTTCTCACATGTACTACACATCTATCTAAGGCATAGAATATAGCAGCGCAATGCTACCTCTACTAGGATGAGGATCATCACACCATTACTCTGCAGATGTCCAACATGTGCTTATAGCGACTTTAGGAAGTGTGTAAATACTTACATGCTTCCTTATGTAACATAAAGAGTAAGCAGTTTAGTGGTAGATGAAGTATAAACTACGAGCAATTAAGCAACTTCACTAGGAATAGTGGAGATGAGTGACTTGATTTTGTGACCCATACAACTAGAAAATTATCTCTAACTCGCATGTCAGCAAGCATACGGTCTGCTTTGCAAACCGCAAACAAGAAAATGTGCAATCTGCTTTCACGTCGTCAAAGCCTCTCTAACCCACAATCCACTATGTATTGAAGCCTTCGCACACACTTCGTTCCACATTACGGCACCTCCGCACACACTTTGTCACCGCTTCGCTATGCTCCACTAAAAAATACCATATCAAAACCTACACTTCTGCAAGAGACGACACTCATGGAACTTCTGGAACAACAAAATGCTCACTGCAAACTCAAATCTCAACCGAATCAAACCTCCCTCGAGGCTTCTCGAGAACTCCGTGATGATAAAACCTCTTATCAACTGTGAAAAACCCGCTCAAACTAGAGCATCGACAATCCAATATCACTCATGATCACAATTAGTCCTTATCTTTTCCTATTGAGCTAAACATATCCTCTACTATGATGGATACGGAAGACTTGTACCTACCATCACCACACGAACTCCTATGATCTATTTTGTTTATTTTATATATCATACCTGATATTTTTTATTTTTTGATATCTTATTATATTTATAAAGATTATTTATAAAAATATATTACTCTTTTTATTATATAATTTTAAAGTTTTATCACTCTCTTCAAGTAAAAAATATTATTAAATTAATATTTTTAATTTTCCATATAATGATTATTTCAAAGTTTTATAAAATTGATTATTTTCAACTTTTAGTGCTAAATATGTATGTGTCATTGTATGAAAATATATTGAGATCAAAGCTAATATCTCATAAAAAAGATCCACTTGTTACAACCATAAAACTTACAAGTCAAATATTTGATTCATCCACAATATATCTAAGATGAGTTAGATTGTCCTGTCTAAATTATCCTATTTGAAATTTTGAGCCATTTTAATATTTTTCTTGTTAAAATCGTTTATTTCAATAAATTTTTATTTTTATTAGATTCAAATATTATATAATAGTAAATTTTTTCTTCTTCTAATATCTATATTAAGCAACATATTATTTGGTAATAACGTTCGACTGTCTCTCTCGAGGGTCCTTTGGTTTGCAAGTTCAACCTGATCATAAGATCTAGAGAAACAAAGATACTTTGATTGGTCCGCAATTCTAACATCACTATCGACAACATACTAGAGTGAAATCACTATGGAACATCAACGTCAACCCAAGTAAAAGTGGTGTATAAACAAGAAGTAAAACATAGAAGGAGTCCAATCATAAGAAGTTCAAAGGAGAACCCCCCACACAAAACATACACTAAAAGAGAAATTCAACTCTCAATAAACTGACTCTCTATCTCCATTCGGCATCCATATGTGTAATATATGATAAGCGAATGTTGCGGACAGTGTATGGAGTCACTAACTAGGTGTGATATTAGCTAATAGCCTCCATCAACAAGCTGCATCTAGTACTCACACCACCAAACATCTCCTCATATGTACTATCATCCATCTAACGCACAGAATATGCTATCACAATGCTACCTCTCCCTGCTAGAATAAGAGTCATCACACCACTACTCTTTGAATGTCCAACATGTGTTGTTGTGTAAATACCTACACGCTTCTCTATGTAACACCAAGAGCAAGTGGTTTAGAGATAGATGAACTTAAAGCAACTTCACTAGATATAGTGTCGAGATGGGTGACTTGATTTTGAGACTTTCACACAACTAGAAAATTGTCTCTATCTCCGCTTCACAAACTACAAACAAACAAAGACGTAATCAGTCTTCAAAGTCTCTATAGTCCACAGTCCACTATGCCTCGGCAAACGCTTCGTTCCACACTACGACATCTCTGCACACTCCACCACGCTTCGCTATGCTATGCTGAAAAATACCATGTCAAAAACTTACACGTGTTGTCGAGACGAGAGTTTCTTGAGAAGGACGGAATCTTCTAGCTGTGAACGATCATGGAACGGAGGGCAAAAATCACACACGAAACATGGACCGCGTTCATCTACCACGTTCTTGATCCGAACAAACAAATTGTATGCATGTAAGTCTTCAGCTCCAAATTGTTCAATCTGCAAGACTTCAACTCTAGTCATCCAGGCTAAAAATCTCAAGTTCAAGAACTCAGAACTTCAGAAAATTGCTCATGTGAAACACTAGCGCGTTCACCTAGAAGCTTCTCATTTTCTATTTAAAAAGATATGCATACAAGTTGCAGGTCTCCTCTCTTTTCATTTCTGTCCTCTAATCTCAATTTCTTCCTCCTCTTCCATAACTCTACTCGATGATCTCCGCAAAAAAATATCACTTCAGCTTCTTGATAACTCTATCCGATAATCTCTACAAAAATATCTCACTTCTACTCCTTGATAATTGTACTCGATGATGATTCTCTGAGAAATAAATCTCTCTTCCACTCTAGGATAACTCTACTTGATGATGATTCTCTAGAAAAATATCTCTCTCTCATAGTTGTACACCCTCTGGGGTTTTCCTCCTCCCTACGTGATCTCCACCGTCACCTTATAAGTGTAAATTGATACCTTAGACAAGTGATAACATGAAAATAAATCTTTGATAAAAATTCAACACGTAGTATCTTCTTACGTGTCAAAAAACTTAATTAACATATCTTCATAGATTAATATATACAGACGGCTATCAAAGTCGTACAGTCAGCTTTTGACACCTCCACCTGAAGTAACTCCACCACAGCTTTTGATCACCGAAATCACCTCGTTTTGACATCCAAAGCCGGAGTTATCGTCATTGTGGTTGTCCAACCCTCTTTAACTTTGAAATACCGTAAGTATCTCCTCAAGTATTAGTTTGTGGTGCCCACAATTTACAGGATTCACAAATTTTTGAAATTTTTAAGATTAATAACTTGTTTGTATAACTGAAGAAGCTTTGTTACTTAAGATTACGGCTTCTTTAGAAGGAAGATGATCTTACGATCTTTTTCGTAATAAGAAGTTAACTTCTTCGGAAGACAACCGTCTTCCGAGAAGCGTCTTCTCAGTTGTATCTTCCGAAGACGGTGGAAGATGGCGGAAGACGGAAGACGGAAGACACGTATCTTCCGAAAGACGGCAACCGCGGAAGCCTAACCACATATTTCCAAGTAAAGAAGTAGGTGTACCGAGGTAACACCGAGGTGGTGGGTAGGTCAGGTAGGTCATCTAGGTTGAGAACCCCTAAACTGCGCGAGAAGATGCGAAGGAAGCGCATTAGCGCAGAACACTATCACTTCCCGCATCGAGGTTGCTTTGGCCTAGAAGATCGAATTGGAAGGTAATCGAGTTGAGTGAAGGCAGTAGAGAGAAATTGAGTGGAGCCAAGATCGATTCACAGCTAGGAAGAAGGCGAGGGCAAATCGCTGAGAGTAAGAATCACATCGAGTTGAATGGGTCTTCTGGAGACTCCCAGGAACAGACATTGAAGGACGGCTGAGAAGAATCGAAGGTGGAGTCTTGTTCGATTGAGGTGTAGCAAGAAATTGACGGCGTAAGCAGCTTCCGTGGAGTCGCATTGGAGCTGGGTTCAGAGGTTAAGCGCGGAAGATTGAAGACAGCTCGGGAAGCAGCAGAAGACTATTTGAGGTTCTTCTCATGTTCTCTTCCCTTCCTGCCGCTTCTCGCCTTTTGCTTGGTATACCCCGCGCTTCCCCGGTTGTTTGCAGACAACCCGATCGATTAATTCCCTCCCCACATTTTTTCCTTCTGAGATATTGGACACGGAAGCGCTGCCCAATTTTCTACAGCCATCTTCTTGCTTCTTCTCGAGTGCAATTCGAGCTTCCCTGCCCATCGGCCTCAAATTAGAGATCACAGCTATCAATTTCTCTACTCTACCATCTCTCTACTTCTGAAACCTTAAACAGAAGACGCTTCGGAAGATCTGAACATCTTCGAAAGACGCTTCTGTAACCTGAACATCTTTGGAAGACGTTTCGGAAGCCTGACTGTCTTCGGAAGACGACTGTATGCAATTCGTATCAAGAGTGGATTTGCTTTGCTTTGATGTTAAGAGAGGCTTGGTACGAATCCCGAGTGGCTTGGGGAGTTGTTTGTTATTTCGAGAAGTTGGAAGTCGGGAACTAGGCTTGCGCCTCCCGGTCTTCCAAGCTTCTCAAATCCACATCTTCCTAGAGAGACTAGAAGATTGGAAAGGCTGGCAGAATGCGCGAGAAGACGTGAGGGTCCGTTACGGGTCTCTTCTGTCCGACCCATAGTAGCCTATTCTTTCTTCTTCCTGAACTTAGAAGAGAGTTGTGAGAAGTCTTGCTGGCAGAATCTGGAGAGAATGGTCGAGGGTCATGTCTTCTCATCATTCGGCAAGCTTCTTCTGAGTGTGTATGAGAGGTGAGAAGTCAGAAGAACAGAGTGCGAATGTCTTGAGTCTGTTGTGAGGATAGATTGCGTGTAGGAAGCAGAAGACATGTGAGACCAGTGAAGGGAAGCCTGGTTTCGGGAAGTCTTTCGAGAACGGTATTGAATCGGAAGCTATCTCGGGAGTCTTCCCAGAGGTCACTGTCATCGCAGGAGCCCGCAACCATCTTCTGAACATGTTGCACACTCTACTTCTCGCAAATCTTGTATCTTTTGTTAGGAAGTAGGATGTAATGCAAGGTGGGTTGTCTTCTTAGGAATCCATGCGAGGCCTTGCTTAGTTAGGATTGTTTAGATATAGCTCGAAAGACGAGAGCTATTTAGGAAGCATTGTTAGAATCTGGAAGACGAAGTAGTTGTCTTCTGAGAATGGAAGCTAGACGGGAGAACTTGGGGAAGACTGAGTCTTCGGCTCACAGTAAGTACGTGTGGCTTAGTGCAACAGAGTTTCAAGTATGCCGATGCATCCTCAAGGGTTGGTGTTACCGGCAGCAGAACTGACCGAGGCCAAACCCTTCATCAAGGAGTTGGGTCTCGACTTCTTCCTGTGGGATTGGAACCTCGCCGACCAGAGTCTTCTGGAGGAGGTTTGGGCAGCCTTACCGCCTCGCAACCGTGTACCTGCGAAGGCAGGAGTAGCTCGTGGAAGATCATCTTCTTGGACGGCAGAATGATGACACAGGGCTTTCCACATGTCAGAAGAAGAGAACAAGGGGTACGAATTGGAGAAGATCTTATCCATGATCTCGGGTAAGTGGCATGTGCTTGGAAGCACAACTTGTCTCTTCCTGGAAGACAGGCAGGGAAGAACGGATGGAAGGTTGAAGCTTACCGAGAGCCGCAGAAGCGTCTTTTGACGAAGCTGTTCCTTCACCTCTTTCCAAAGGGGAAGGCGCAGAAGACGAGGTATCTTGGAGACCATGACATGGAATTCCTAGAAGCCATTTGAGAAGGACTGCTCATCAACTGGGGCGCGTTCTTTCACGCATATGTACAGACGGAGTTGGTGTACTTAGGCACTCCAGCAGGAGGACATCTTACTCCATTCTTTTGTTACATGTACGTGGTCAAGGGAGATCTCACGGAAGATCAGTTGGTGAGATATGGACCAACAGGGCAGCATGAGACGAAGGAGGAGACCTCGGGAGAAGACGACCGAGCAGCAGCGATGACTCTCTCTCCCACTCTGATGTCACAGATGAGGCCCAGTACTCATCAGAAGACGCTTCAAGTGAGAGAAGACAACTCCAGTGGATCGGAAGACGCGACACCACCAAGGAAGATGGGTCCTAGGAACGTGCTTAGGAAGACCACCTCCTTCTCGATCATTCACTCTGGATCAAAGTCCGACTCACCAAATGAGCCACTGAGTACCCGAGCTGCGCAGAAGACCGCTTCTGCAACAGCAAGGAGTCTTCCGAAGACTCCAAAAGACGAAGGATGGATGGATACTCATACTGCGATGCGAGGAAGCGCAGTAAAGAGGACCGCTTCTGCCATGGGGAGAGATCTTCCAACCCAGAAGATGAGAAGAGTAGCTTCTTCCCGCTGTCTTGTCGTGGACCGACTCCTACATGAAATTCAAACTTCGATGCTTGTCACTCCAAAGACACTCATGAGAAAGACAAGCTAGGCTCTAGCTTACGGGTTTTTGGCATCATTTCGGATCTCCATTTTCATCGCATAGATGGGTAGAGCTCCTTGTCAACTTTTCATAGACACTTCGTCTACTTCGTTTGGACATCTAGTGGAGAAGTTACAAGACTCGAAAGATGGAGAAACCAAGCTAGACCCCAGCTTATGGGTTTTTGGCGCAACTTCGGATCTTCGCTTTTATCGCATCAGTGGATAGAGCTCCTTGTCAGCTTTCCATATGCACTTCATCTACTTCGTTTGGACACATAGTGGAGAAGTTACAAGACTCGAAAGATGGAGAAAACAAGCTAAGCTCCAGCTTACGGGCTTTTGGCGCAACTTCGAATCTTCACTTTCATCGCATAGATGGGTAGAGCTCGTTATCAGCTTTCCATGGGCATCTTGTTTACTCCGTTTGGACATCTAGTGAAGAAGTTATGCGATTCGAAAGAAGGTAAAATCAAGCTAAGCCCTAGTTTATTTGCTGACTGGGTATTTGAGACTTCAGACGTTATATCAAAGACGCAAGGGGTCTGCTTCATTGAATATCGAGAGAACTTCGTACGTTGTCGTGTTGTGAGACGTCCCACATGTGAATTTAGTGTAGAACGGGTGTTGTGTTTTCTTTGTGTTCGGTGAACCTTTTGTGTAGTTCGCATAAGAGGGTATTAGGTGTCACGTTCACAAAGATCTGGATGTGAGATCGCACGATAACAAGATGTGCCGACTCAATGATCCGTGAACGTTCGCGTGAATGGCTCTTGTTGTCAAACATAGGTATAAGATAGTGGGTTGGGGGTTTGGGAGGCATTCTTCTTTGGGGGTAGTTTTCATGAGTGTGTCTTAGTGTCTTACGTGATAAGAAGGAGCGGCAGGAGTTGTATTCATGGATGGAGGACTGAATCGAGTTCCAAATCTGCCATTTCCGAACCCGTTTCATATCAAGCTTCACTTGATCCACCGCGATCACTTTCGACAGTGGTTCGTCGCCTACTTTGGAGAAGAGTTCATGGGAAGGATGATGGACTCGCCTACTCCGGTGATCTTACCAATCGTCACGTATGGAGAGGACTGGGACTTGACAGTGTACATCTTACTTTGACGAGGGCCAATGGACTTGAATTATCCAGCCAACATCCCTTTCAACGTCTGGGTGGATGTTCGGTGTCACTGTCGGCGGAAGATCAATCATCGTGCGTGGATCGCAAGAAACTTTGGCGAGGAGTACTGTAATCAAGTGATGGCTTCTCCATTTCCTTTTGTAGTACCTTTTATCGTAAATCGGTTCCAGGTCGTCATCTTGACTTTGTACTGAATCTTAAGTGTTAAGTAAGATCTCTATAGTTTGACGAGTGTAATTAACTAAGGTTGGGGCCAATGCCTTGAAGGCATGAGAGGGTAGTAAGGTTATAGTTGTTCTAGGGTACCAAGTAGAGGACAAAAGAGGTTTCCAGATCTGTTTCTTATTGGTCTATTTTCGACCAATCAACGCCATTCCAGATCTGCAGACGGCTTTAGGATTTTGGAGGTCTTCCCGAGGGTCATTTGAGGAGTGAGTGGTCTTGTTGGAAAGCTCTCGAGACGGGCTACACTCTAGAGACAAAGATCAGGCGATTTGGAATTCTGAGGAGAGAGTGATGAACGTTGAAAGTCAGGGGGGTCAAATCGGTACCCTGAGCTACGTTTTGGAGTGATCCGGGAGTTTGAGAGGTGATCTTTAGGAGCTGTCAAGGGGATCGAGTAGTTCACTCCGTGCTGGTTGTATTGATGTAAAACAATCCTACATTTGGGTTGGATTTGCTCCTGAAATGATCAATTGAAGTTGGCTGTTACAGTTGAGAGGTATGAGAAATCCCGCTTTCTTTGGATTCAAAGCTTGAGTTGCTCCGTGCACATGGGATTGGATCTCTGAGTGAAACTTTCCAGGATGAGAGTGTGCCCTATCAGCTAGTCACATGTGAAATTTCAGTTCAATTGAGTAAGAGAATGTGTGGAGATCTAGGATTTTGGCCATTGAGATCTGTAAAGCTCAGAAGTTAGCACAGACGGGTGGCTTGATTCATCGCGGACAGTTGGGGGTCAGATCTGAGACTGAAATTTCATACAGTAGTAGAGAAGGGTCAAAGGGGATGTCCTGTGGAGTTTGAGCCTGATTGGATAATCGAGGTGAAGGCACGAGAGTGTCAAAGTTCAGTTTGCAGCGAGGCGAGAAAGACGTAGAGAGATTTTGCTGAAATCTCTTGGTTGGAGTTGAACAAAAACGACTTGAAGATGGGAGGTGTGCTTCTTGGAGGTGTCGTGTGGATGACAAGGAGGTTGTATTGTGAGATTGGTACGGCGATCACGCTCAGTGGAGGTGCCACGTCTTGCTGAAGCTGAGGTACCGTTATCCTCGGTATCACGCCTCGAGTTTCTAGCTGTTTGCTGCCTATATGTCTTGTATCGTTGGGAAGCTTGTGTAGTAGGCGGTCCTTGCTGTGAACATCTTCCTGAGCAAACTCGTATCAGCGAACAATAGAAGGTCAGAGTCTACAATTTAGGTAGTTTGTCGAGAAGAAGTAGTGAAGTCGATGTTGATGAGATTGTATGAAAAGTGCTTGGGATCTAAAGCAGACACGTATCGTGTATGTATCTTACCTTTATCTAGAGTGGAATTGAGCTCCGAGTCATTTGTGAGATGCACATGTGTTGCACTTGGGTCAAGTTAGCTCGCTAGTAACCTACAAAAAAGACTGATAGATTAGATAGTGAGAGCATAAGTTTTCATCGGTTAGGTCGTAGATCCAGTTGTATCTCTCTACAGCCAGATACCCCGTGTATTCCCAGACCATATTTCACGCCCTACGACAACGTACAGGGACTGTAACAAGGGGGCACTTAGGGGTTAGCTTGTACCTACGACCTGTCAGCGGACGGTTCAGGAGATCTAGAGGTCCAATGCAAGCGTGTAAGACGTCGTTGGGTTCAGATCTGTGCAGGCTACGCACTGGTTCAAACGATTTGGTAAGAGACGGATCAGGGAGTGTGTACTAAGAGAAATTGAGACGCAGGAAAGAGATTTGGAGATTTCAGTTACATGTGAAGGAGAGTTGGACCGTTCGAGAGTCCAAACTTGCTGTCCTTGGATCCATCGGGATCAGAACACTGAGTTCTACAGGAAATTGAAGATGATACCAAGTTTCATCGGGCGGTTTAAGAGTTCTGAGTGAAATTGGCTCGCAGGGAAGCGCTTGCGTCAGATGTTTTATCGCCTGCGACCTAAAATTGGATTGTTCTTCGTGATTGGTGTGCCAAGTTCTTCGTTCTTGGTGCCTACGCGATCAAGGAGTCTTCATCTATGCATAGGAGAAGACAATACGTGGATTGGATTGTTGGTTTGGATGAGGTGAGCGAGTTTGAGTCGTAGGGAGTCCATTTACGTCAATTTTTTGTAACCTGCGACCAAATTTCTTGCGTGGTTTTACAAGCGAAACTCCAGATGACTTGTTTGGAGTCTCGTTGGGTTCGTGATAGCTAGATCTATCTGCCAGGGAAGACGGATATCAGTTTAGATGATCCGGTTGTGCGTGGTGTGCGGTTTTAAGCCGCAGGGAGCAGTTTTTGAAGGTTCGGTCACCTGCGACCAAAAATCGACGATATCTCGGCTGTTGGGAGTCGGATCTGAAGGTTTCTTGGGTTAACGAAGTCAGCGGAGGAGACCCTATCGACATCTGAAGTCCGTTCGGCGAAAGGAGAAAGTTCACAGATAGGTCTTTTTCAGTTTCTTCGCTACGGTTTTGCTCTTTTGAGTTCGTTAGAGTTCTGGTTAGCTATATACAGCTTGTGGTAGCTAGCTTTAGCTAAGAACTTGTACATGGATGTGATTTGGACTTGGGTTTGGATCGCGTGATATTGCTGTGGCTCTGCTTGTTAGCAAAGAGAAGTTTCTCTTGCTTTGAGCTACGCTTCGGTGTTCTTGGGTCAGGGTTGAGAATCATGGGTTGTTTTTAAGGACTTTGAAGCAGGTTACAGACCGCTCTGGTCTGTTTTTCAGTTCTGTGTTCTTAGGAGAAAGAACCAGCAGTGTACATATATTTGGAGTTGGTATATATCGCAGCATTCGTTTTTGTGGTTGTTTTTCTCTGTCTTGTCTCTGTTTCAGCACACAACATCTCCACAGCTAGGAACCTCATGTTTTCCTGGACATCCTTCACACAATATCCGACACGACACCGTGCGCAAAAACAGAAGACCATAATGGTGGAAGAGGCATCCTTGCCTCGGGAAGACAAGGTCGACATCATCGATCGGATTGTGGAGATGAGTCTGTCTTCCACGAGAAGAAGACTGGAAGAGTTCAGTGCCTTCTTCCACTCAGAGATCTAGCCAGCTATGGAGTTGATCGAGAAGAGGGCGAAGGCTTAGGAGAAGTCACTACAGCCTGGGTTTGGTCTGTGCACCCTGATGCAGTAGGAAGAAGGCCAGAAGAAGGTAGAAGCGCTGGAAGCCAACCTCCGCACCACGGAGAAGCTCGCAGCGAAGTACAAGACGGAAGCAGCCGCTTCTGCCAAGGAGCTAACGCAGCTGAAGAAGAGCAACCAAGAGTTGCAAGCGCGTTTACAACAGCGTGACTAGGAGGTTTTACGAGTGCGGGGTAAGATCACCGCCCTTGTAGAGGAGAAGACAACATGGAAGACACTGCGAGAAGCCGCAGAAGCGCAGACTGCAGCCGAGAAGACGTAGCGAGAAGCAGCGGAAGCTCTTGCGCAGGAGATGCTAGCTCAGTCGGTGGAAGCGCTTCGGAAAAAGTTCAACTTCACCGCGGGTAGGAAGCTTCTTACCTTAGCTAGAGAATGGGACGACGAGTCCAAAGCGATGTTGGTAGAGTGCAAGGAGAGCATGTTCAGGTACTTGGATCGGCAAATAGAGAGAGTGAAGACACTCTATGGTCTTCCCTTGATTCTGCCACCCGTAATTACATCTTCCCAAGCCTCAGCACCATCGACTGGATCCGACTTGGAGAAGGAGGCGTTCGACCTCGCTGTCCACTTGGTAGTGACAGCGTTGGAAGCCGAGATGACCCCGGAAGAAGCCCCAGAAGACAAGATGTCTTCTGGAAGACAGGAAGAAGAGCTGTCTTCCCAGGTATTCCGAGTGGAGGAAGCGACTTCCTCGGACCCCTATGAGGTCACCATGGCTCCCAGTGTCGAACTAGTGCCTCAGAAGAGCGAGGAAGCACAAGTCGATCCAGCTTCTCAGAAGACGCTTCCGTCTTCCGAAGCAACAGAAGCAAAAGCAGAAGCAGAAGCAGAAGCCGAAGCAGCAACAGCAGAGCCAGCGATGAATGTTGAGGAGGAAGCCACCTCAGTGACACCCGAGGTAATTACAGGACTTCCCAGCTTATCAGAAGCCGAGTTAGGAGTTCAAATAGGAGTAGATCCAATGGAGATTGCATCCGAGCAATTAGAGTAGGTAGCAAAGCGCAGAAGACAAGTTGACTTGTCCAAACTTAGTAGGAACCGAACATGCTATCTTAGGAGGTGGCAGTTTAGTGTAATATTAGATAGGTGACCATGTGGTAGAGTAGACAGCGCAAGAATAGTAAGGTAGATGGCTAATTAGAAAGGAGAACCGCTTGCATGTGGATTGGCAGTCTTCTAACAACGCCCATCTCTCCCTGGTTGTAATTGAGGATTGGAGGGAACTTCCTCTGCGTCTCAAGGCAGATGCATAAGTAGGATCGAAGAGTAGGATTTTGGACACACATTAAGCACACTGAGCACGCTATGCGCGTATACGCATCACTGTGAGTAAGGACACATTACGCACAGTGCACACTACACCCGATGTTAGAGACATACGAATAGATTAAGATTATACCGGAGGGGTCTGCATGCTCGTCGCCAGCAGTGGTTCTAAGATGTAGATGGAGGTAGTGGACAGTCTAGGAGCACGGAACGGCATCCTCGTGTAGTCCTGTTGACTAGACTGGTGTGTCGAGGAGTAGGAGCAGAAAGTAGATGGAGTGAGCTTCCCAATACCAATGTGCCTTCTTCTCAGGGAATGGATTGCTGATTTGAGTGCAGAAGCTTTGCCTATGTCCTAGCGGTAGTGGGTTTTCCTTGAATTCACTCCCGATTGTGCATGAGAAGCGTTCTTCTTGAGTGACGGTGACTGTCAGCAGTTGTGCAGATTCGCAGCTTGACTCGTCCAGTGGAGCACTTCGGATCCATGTACGGACGGTCTTATGGGTAAGAGATCCCAAAAGACAGAGTAGTCGGAGCAGCGAGAGAAGAAGAAAGAAGCCTTCTTCCCACAACAGAAGACGACATCCTCAAGTAGAAGACTGTGCAACTGTACGCACCTCCCCAAACTATTACAAGCAGGGATGGCTTGTTAGTCACGATCCGGACTAGAAGTCTATCGGAATCTTAATTTCTTATTCTTATCTTGTTTTTCTCTCGTTTGGATTTTCCCTTCTTCCCCATCTTCCCCATCTTCTTACCTTCTTCTAGTGAGCTTCTAAGACTTCTATTGAGCTTCCGTGAAGGTGAATGTCGTTATAGTGCTGCAGGAAGACCATTTCTATAGGCAGAAGCTTGGGAAGGCTACAGGGGACATACACCCTGTGATTAATCTAACCCGTTGGAATGTGAGAGAGTAAGGTGTAACCACCGTTGCTAGTCGACTTCTGCGAAGCAGGAGCAGTCTTCTGGAGGTGTGAGAAGCCGAGTTGAACCCCCAGAAGCCGAGAATTGCTTTGGGAAGACGGTACTGACCGGAAGAAGTGACCTGGAAGCAGGAAGCGTCTTCTCGAGCTTCTCTATGAATAGTTGTGTGATATTTTAGTTGATAGTTGTTTGTTTAGGTCCAGAGCACCTTTTGGAGAGTTTGGAAGACGTGTGGTTTTGTGAGAAGACGGGATTTCTAGGTAAAACCCGTGTGTTTGTGTGTTTGAACAGATCTTAGAACTTAGAGCAGCGTTACTTGTGCAAATCCTCTGTGGGAATGATATCTTGTATACTAAATGGGCAAAAGGAGTAATCCTGCGACACTACATAGTTCTACTTGATTTTTTATTGAAGTATATCTGAAATCTATAATTTTTTACATAAGAATTTGTATCGACTTGGAGTATCTTTGATGTCATCTCGCTACCTCAAAACTTAGAGAGCCGCACACGAAATTCGTATTAATTACCTCGACACTCCGAAGAGGAATTAATCTTCTAACATAAGATTCATTTCAAAATCTGGCGATAATCTCGCTTTATCATCCACACTAAATGACTGCACTAGTGCAAGGATAGATGGAGACGTCTCGCATTCACGATACGTTTAAAAGACATCTAGTGTTCCACCCCGAGACAACTTGGTGCCTCACATATTCTCTTGAAAGGGTCAGCCTACTCCAAGCTAGTTGTGAGTTTGAGGGGATTTGATTTTGAGATCTCCTCTCTATGAGTTTACTCAGTTACCCAAGGAAGCAAATCTCACAATAAACCAGTTTCTAAAGTTATATGTTAGTAAATAGTGTTATTTCATCTTCCTTTCACTAACTTGAATCATCATAACTATCTTTAGACGTGATCTCTTTTTACATTTCAAGATGCAAACATATCCTATAATACATTACAATAGAAAAAATAAAAAATAGAATATCTACATGATGAAAATTAAAAACATAAATTTAGAACTCACTCCAATTTATAGTAGATTTCTTGGTTTCAAAAATCTCCTAAAAAAACTCCAAATAATTATTGCTTGCAACTCCATTTGTAACTTTTAACATACCGTAGTGATCAGTGTGATAAGACCTACTCCATGGTATTTTTAGATTCTAAAATGCTCATTTTTTAAAAATCGACTTCTCTAAAGTGTTAACTTCACTAAGAGAGTCTAACTTTTAACAAAAAAGTGATATTGTTTATAATTGTGAAATCATTCACATCAAGACAGAGTGTAAGAAACAGCACTAGTGGAATTTATGTGATATAAAAACGCATGTTGCAAACTCAAATCTCAACCAAGCAGTCTGATCAACGAGCAAAACTCTAGAATTGGATCTCACGTACACGAACACTCGCAAATCAAAGATATCATCGATCTACACATTCTAAAGATACCACCGACAAAACTTCATGATGTGAAATCACTCAAACTGAACCTCACGACTCACTTCTTTCGAGTAATCTTCAATCGTCTATTTTGAAATACCAACCAACAATACAAAAATCGTTCTAGTCAAAACAAATCTACTTCACTTATCAGAGAATCAAGGTTACAACATGGGCACATTTTTTAAAGAAAGATAAAAAATTATGCACATGAAACATCCAATCGTTCCAATGAGAAAGAGAACTCTAATTGTTACTCATCAGTATTTATCAGTCATTATCACATTAGTGACTTCCAATCTACGTTCATAATATAGTGAGTCAAGAGAGAAAAGGATCACGAGTTGAACATTCTTTGCTTGAGCATGGTAAGAGCAAAAGGTTTTACACATCGAATCTTGACAATGGTCTAAGGTGAAGATGATAGCATAAGGAAAGCACTTACGGACGCAACGGAGACAAGCACAAACAAATAAAAGGATGAAGATTGTCTTAGTAATAGGATATGAAATCATGAACATTTCAGCAGCATGACTTTCCTTCTCCACTGCAGCATTTGGAAGGTACGTTGCATTCGAAACTCGATCTTTCTTCGGTGCCACCCTCTTGATAGAGAGTTCGACCTGTCTCTTGATAGAGACTTACATCCGAAACTCGATAGGTCTTTCCTCGGTGCAACCCTCTTGACAGAGAACTCTACATGCCTCTTGATAGAGACTTGCAATTGTTCTTCCCTTGGTGCTACCCTCGTGTGATAGCCAGCTAAGATATGTCCACATGCTTGAAAGTTGTAATTTTCTACGCGGTACCTGTTGATAGAGACCTAAAGCAGCGATTGAACGTAGTTTCTGAGCTTCTTAAAATCTTGTGACAGTAAGTTGGAAATCAGTTTGGCCTGCTGGCACCACGAACTCTGATGAGAAATTTCAAATTTTATGAAGATCTTTTGAATCAGGGGACAAGATATCATGTAATTGTAGATCATTTGTACCAACAAACAACTCTAGAAACATATTTCAAGAATATGTATCTAAATCAGCATGCATGATTGGAGGAGATGCATTGATAATCATCATCTTGATAATGAAAATTTGAGAATCTGTGTAGTAGAAAACCAAAAACTAATCAATCAGGAGCAAAATTTCCCATTACAATGAATTCTGAAGTTCATGCACGCCGCATTAACATTTGTGTCCATGAGTATGATACATGTATAGTTCAACTTGGATTGCGTGCACGATTCCTTATATATGGAATCATTTCATGCCTTCAAGGAGAAGCGGTCGTTTAGAAGAAACTTTCACTAACTTTGCAACAGTCATGTATGTACTTGGCCGGGCTAATTGTCTGTTACATCTATACTAGAGGGTGGTCCTTGAGAACATCTGTCATTCTTGACGTATGACTATAACTTTGCAACAGTCATGTAAAGTTAAGAACAAAAGATTATGAGTTTTCCACTGCGTGTGTCTGACTAGGTCATAACTCCCTCAACCACTTGCACTGTATCCATCATATGTAGATGCAAATCCTCATTCTGAATTCGAAGCTGATTTCAAATTGTCAATCATTCTTGAAAGGTCTAAAAATCACGGCAAGTTCGTAAAGAGCTCGTTCGACCAATTCCATCATCTTTTCATGTCTACTCCACAATATGAGATACTAGTATTGCTTACATGAAACTAAACACACCAGTCATTCCAATAATGAAATCGAAGAGACAACCATAGCTAGTCTAAGAGCAAGAGTGGACAGGAATTCAAATCTCCATGCAGTAATATATGTCTATGATCATGATCACCTTCTCTGAAAGTTTTGATTGGCGATCGCCATCAAAGGATGAACAAAAAAACAGATTATAAGACAGTTAGTGCAATATTTGCATGTGTGAAGTTATAACCTACCGTACTCCTCCACAAACTTCTACCAAATCACATTGTGGATTATAATTAATCATGTCAAATCGGAGTGATCGATATTGTATTACTGTCCGCAACTAATGTATGTTACTTACATATCGATATCGAGAACATATGAAGAGAAGGAGAAGAGATCGAGATTTTGTTTCCTTGTAGGAGACATTTTTCATTGATATCTTAACGCTGTTCCTTTTCGTCCATCACGTGCCTATTATTTGAGTGCTTCACATGAACTTTTCTTCGTAGAGCGTAATTAACCAACTGACAAAATAGTCGAATCAACCACTGATCTAGGGCTAAAACGTCTATGTCTGATGATAAAAGAAGTAAAGATAATGGACTTTATGGCAAAGACTTGGCACACATTGCAAGTTCTACAGTACTCCAAACAGTCCTTGAAAATACCATTCCAATGATATCCAGCGTCCAAGATTTTGAAAGCCGTCATCTTACCAATGAAGTGATCACCACATACAGGTCCATCATGGAACTCTAGCATCAACCTCGCAGCTTCTTCCTTGTCCACCGCTCATAGCAATCCATCAGCACCTTGATGAAAAAGAACACAATGGTGTATGACTTACACCTCCTCATTAGAACATTTCTTTCTCTTGCTCGCATGCCTTCAAGAAATGAACCATCAGAAATAAAATTCCACACCTCTTTGTACTCTTTCGGTACCTTGCTGCTCAACGAGATGATCATCAAGTCTTCATCCGGAAAAGTATCATCTAATAGTTCTTCTTCGAATCCATCATAAGCTCTAGATAACAAATATGCGTTGGCATGCTTCCTCCTCGGTCTATCCTCAATGACGTAATCATATTTTGACATGAGGATCTTCCACCGAGCTATCCTCCCCTCTGCGTTGGGCTTATTGAAGATGTACTTCAAAGCTTTGTGATCAATCACTATAGAAATTTTCCTCCTAACAAATAGTGTTGAAACTTCTTCAAAGCAAAGATTACGGCCAACCCTTCTCTCTCTGTTAGGAATACTTCTTCTCAATCTGCACCATCTGTCTACTAGCATAAGCTATTGGATGGTCATGTCCATTCTCATATAACTAACTCAAGGTACATCCAATCGTAACATCGGATGCATCAGTATAAGCAATGAATGATCTACTCCAGTCAAGTTTGGTGAGGATTGGAGCTATCACCAATGCCTTCTTCAACTCTTCAAATGCCTCCTTAGCCTTCTGATCTTGGAGTATCAGCTCGAAGACTATATCCTTCTTCACGTAGTTGGTCAATGATTGAGCATTATTGGAAAAAGATGAGATGAATCTACCATAATACCCCACCATCCCAAGAAATTATCACAACTTGGTCAAGCTAGTAAGGAATGGTAATTCTATTATCTTCTTCACCTTGTCTGGATCCACTCCTATTCTATTTTTGGAGACGATGTGTTCCAACAACAAACCCTCCTTGCATCAAAAAATGCACTTTTCTAGATTCAAAGATGCATTAGCTTGCTCCAATCGCTCTAAGACTTTGATCAGATAATCAAAGTGATATTCCTTCCACCCATACACACAAAAGTCATCAATGAAGTCTCTAACAAACTTCCCAAGGAACGGTTCGAACATTTTGTTCATGAACCGTTGAAAAGTGGCTGGAGCATTACATAACTTGAATGACATCACGTGAAACGCAAATGTATCCCACGGAGTAGTGAAGGTCGTTAAGTGTTGATGCTCATGTACTATAGGAATCTGGTTGTATCTACTATAACTGTCTCCAAAATTGTATAATTCGTGACTTACGACTTCTTCCAAGATCTCATCGATGAATGAAAACGGGTAGTAATCCTTCGTAGTGGTCGCATTCAACTTCTTGTAATCCACACATATGTGAAGCTTACCGTTTTTTCTTCTTCACGATCACAATAGATGATATCTATTTTGAATTCTCCACTTCATAAATGAACTCAGTTTTCTTCAGTTTATCAATCTCTTCTTTGACAATCAATGTTGTTGGCGAGCTGATCCTTCGTTGCTTTTGTCGAACAGGCGTCCTCCTCTACGTGGATCATGTGTATCTTCACTGTCACCTCCTTCAGATCCTTATAGCTGAAAGCAAACACGTCGATGTACTTTCTAAATATCTCCAAGAATCTTCTCTTCTCCTCCGAAGTCACCTTGGGACCAAACTTGATGGTTACGAGTCTTCGCACTAGCTTCTCTTCACTTAATTTTGTTTTGTCCGGGTCTGTAACGACCTATGTTACACATAGGAAGTTTGTCTATTAGTAAGGTGTTTAGTTCTAACTAAGTGTTGAGAATGTTTATTTGCTGCCAAAGTACTTTTAGGAGATATCAAGTTAGTCATGACTAGCTAAAAGTTAGTTATGGTTAAACTTAGCTGTACTTTTGGCAGAATTCAGATATTTGCTAAAGAGTGAGCACTACTATCTTGTCATCTTGTCTAAAAGGTAGAAAGGGGGTGGAAAGTATCCCTTATCTCCTTTTTGACTTGATATTAGTGGTTGGATTAAAGTTGTGGACTTTGTGGGCATTAAAAACAAGAAGAGATTCCACATGTTTCCTTTTTAGTGGGTCCTAGTGTAGAGGGGGGTGGAAATTCAAGATTCCTTGAGAATATTCCAGAATCCTTCTAGAAGTTGTTGACTTTGAAGGAATAAGCCCATGTGAAAAGGTAAAAAGCCCATGTAATCAATGCTTTTACCTTAAGTAATATCTTAGTAAAACCCGGTAAAAGTAGTTACGGCTGAGTTACCGGAGGGTACCAAAGTAAAAACCTAGAATGTATAAATAGAGGAGTAGAGAAGAGCTCCTCATCCTTGTTTTCACATCGTCGTAATGACAACTTGAGTAATATAGAGAGTGTGGGATATTTTTAGCATGTGAGAACTTGAGAGACGTCGTTAGAATGGAGGATTTTAGTGGATGAGATTATGGAGATTTTAGTTGATAAGTTTGTGGGTGTATGAATGAGAGTGAACTTAGCATTTTTCCCTTCAAGATTCATGGTGTGCTTCCATCAAAGCCATCAGAGGTGACCCCTGAGTGAGAGACAGGCCCGGCAGTTGCAGATTCGTGGATGACGATCGTGGAGGTTGAGAGATCGGGGGGTAGTTGATCGTTAGGACCGCGGAGGGTTTACATTTTTGGTTCCGTTGCCGGGACCTCACTTGAAGGGATCGTTGAACGATGTTTAGAGTTCAGTTCTATATTCGACAAAAGGAGATTATGAGAGAGCACATGGAGAGAACGTTGGGAGGAGAGAGAGCTAACGCGATGTTAGCAACGTTAGAACCTTTCGTGTATCCCGTAGTGATATATGACGCGTTCGAAGTCATTCTTTACATCTTGTTCACTTAGAAAGGGTTTGAGGAGAGTTGAAAGAAGGTGCAACAAGAGTTGTAGAGAAAGGAGGAGAGAAAAGTTATTAGAGGAGAGAAATTTGTGAGTTTAGAAATTCTGCTCTCTGCAAAATTTGTACAGTCGCTGTCAACTTTCCTGTGAATTTTATTTTCCTGAGAAACTTTCCAGTGTTTTAGATTGGCTGATAACCTATCTAAGACAAAAGAAATCATAGGAAAAGGTGGTCTAGAGAGGAAGCAATGATTTTTCAAAGTTGAGGGGGTCTATTCGTGAGAGTTGAGGAATTCTGTTCTCTGGAAAAATTTTACAGTCAGTGCCAGATTTTCTGTGAATTTTATTTTCCTGAGAAACTTTCCAGTGTTTTAGAGTGGCTGATAAGCTATCCAGGACAAAAGAAATCATGAGAAGATGAGGTCTGAAGAGGGAGAAAGGATTTTTCAAAGTGGAGGGGGTTGACAACCATGAGGAAAGTAAAAATATACAAATTTCAGTTCTCTGAAAATTTGTACAGTCATCACCATCTCTTCTGATTAGGGAAGTTTCTGTTGAAACTTCATGATTTAGTAGCTTGGAGGTTGAGCTACTACAGACCACAAAAATCTTGGAGAGATCTCTTACCAACTAAGAGATATACGTTTCGGCATACAAGGAGGTCTTGAAGATACGTCATGGGGAATCCAGTTCGAATGACGAGGTGGAAGAAGAGACGTTTAGGAGTTCGAACAGAGACGGAGAAGCCCAAGTTAAGTATAGATGAGTTACGAACACGCATCTATAGCACTTGGGGTGCTCTCTTTACCCTATACGAAGAAGCTTCCGCGACCATTGGCACAGATTTGAAGAAAGTCGAGTTTAAAGCATCATTCACTATGGAGGCCACGAATGCTCCTGGTGAAATAGAGTTGGATCCTTACAAGAGTGAGTTCAAGATGTCTGTAGTGATGAGTACAAACGAGGGTGAGGAGGATCATATCTTCGATAGTTAATTTTAGACTGGATTTTATTTCGTGTATATCATGTATAATACACGATTTCCAATATAAAGCTCGGAAGAGTTAAGAAAGTGATGTAGAATTATTTTCCTCTATGATATTTTGTCCACTTAATGGTTGAGAAGGTGCAACATGAGTGGAAATTCAAAAGATTAGAAAGTTAGACTTAGAAACCTTCCTCAAGGTTTAGATGTCATAGTAAGTGTCGGAGAAAGTTCGAGAGAGATTATCGTCGAGTTTGAAAACCCTAGTACTAAACCTCAAGTAGAATCTCCGAGGAGAAGAGTAGAAACCGACTTGTGGTGTTATTTCTGTAGAGGGTTGGGACACAAAGTAGTGAATTGTCCAACTAGAATCAGAACCGAGAGAGCTAAAGGGAAGCGGGAGTTTACTGATTTGAGTCTTCGAGTGGGTCCATCGTCACCAGCGCCAATTCATCTTCTAGGCGAAGATCCTTGTCCAAGTTGTGGAGTGGGTGATCTATCAAGAGGACACAAGTGCGTCGATGTGGCCGCCCTACTTACGTCCGTAGTCGAGAAGTTGGACGAGACTCAAAGAGCTGAGACGGAGAAGTTGTCGACTTCAAAGGAGGACTCGGCTGAGTTGTGATGGAGATCGTCATTCGGATGGTGGAGAAGGCGGTGATGCGACTCAGACTCATGATTACCTTGGGAGAAGAGATGGCACAAGAGGTGTTGTTACAACCATTTCCTTTCATTTTACCTATGGTAGATTATTCGCGAATGGAATTGGTGATGTTCGTACTCTTTTAGCGAGTAGTTATTGCACGACGATTAGAAGAGTAGAAAGAGTAGTTACAAGATGGGAAAGCTACCCGTGTTTCATGGGAAGGACAATGAAGATGTAGAACCATTTGTTCGAGACTTCAAAAGAGGTTGCATCGGAAACAACGTGAGAAGGAAGGAAGAATGGGTGTTGTTACTGCCAGAGTTTTTAGAAGATTTTGCTCTTACGTGGTATGAAGACCGAGTGAAGAGCCAGACACCTGGTGTAGTTGAAGACACATGGGAGACGTTGAGTAATGCACTCATCGAAGAATTTCTCCCAGAAGAGAGTTATGAGAAACTCATGGTGGAGCTTACTCATTTGAGGCAACGGGACGACGAGAAAGTTCGGCAGTATGCCGAAAGGGTGGATAAGTTGGAGCAACGGTTTCGGACGGTCTTACGGAAGAGTGGAGACAATGTGGAGTTAACGATGGCGGGGATTGGAGCAGTGTTGACCAAGAACTTGGTGGGAGGGTTGAGGCCTTCAATTCGAACCCAAGTGAGGTACGAGAAGCCAGCAACCAAAGCGGAGGCTATCAAGATAGCGACAAATATGGAAGAGAGTTTGGATGAAGGAGATATCATCCAACCTCATCATGCTGCTCTGGTGTCAACTCCGATTCCTGGTGTAGTCACAACGATCGCACCTGCACCATCACAATTGGTGATTGCTTCAACGTCAGCTCCTACTCCAACGGTGGTGTCAAGACCGGTTGTCCCAACAACGATGTCTACTGCCACCTCTGATTTTCATGCCGAGCTGAAGAGCATCACCGATACTCTTGCGGATCTCAAGATAAACGTGGTACAGTTACGAGAATGGAGGAACAAAGGTGGAGGAGGAGGTCAAAGAGGTTACGACAACAATCCCAACCGAGGAAATCAAGGTAACTTTGGAGGTAACAAAGGTAACTTTGGAGGAATCACTTGTTGGACGTGTGGAGGTTCTCATTTCCAGCGAAATTGTCCTAACAACGGAGCAAGAGGTGCCGAAGCGGTTAGAATGAATGTGGGTGGAGGAAATCCATCACAAGGACGAGACAAGGGGGTGGCTACTATCGATGTCGTGCGAGATCCCATCTACGAGAAAGGAGAGAGTTCAAACTCTTCTCATGCACCGGTGGAGCTTTTAGCTCAAGAAAGGAAAAGAACTCGATTTTCTGATGAACCGGTTTTTATGGAGGAGTCAGCAAGTAGAAGTACTCGTTCGAGTAATGTTTCGAGTACACCAAGGGAGCCAAGAAGGAAGCTGGGGATGGCAGATTTCACCATTTCATCTTCCCAAGCGGGATATGATGTGGTTGAAGATGTGGGTGCTCAGAAAGCCAACATCACTGTTGGACAACTGATGGCACTTAATCCCAGCTTACGAAGGGAACTCAGAGGAGGACTGAGTTCGAAGAGAAGCAAGAAGAAGAAACCCAAGAGCAAGACATCAAAGTCAGTGGGAGTTGGTGTGGTGGATGTGCATGCTTCAGAGGTATGCACTAGGGCTTCAAAGATTGAAGTCCGGTTGAATGGTCACTACGTCTCTGACGTATTGGTGGATGGAGGGTCGGCTGTAAACGCCATATCGGAGAGGTTGATGAAGAAGTTGGGGATGGAACCAACTCGCCCGGCTAGCATTGTTGTGGGGATGGCTAACAAGCAACGGGTAAGACCTCTTGGTGTGTTAGAGAAGGTGGTCGTGTCTGTAATGGGAGTTCAAACATTGATGTCCTTTCAAGTGTTAAAGGACTCTAGTTATGATTTGCTCCTAGGTAGGCCTTGGTTGAGAGCTGTGCGCACCACTGATAGGTGGCACAAGGGATATTTACGGATTGGGCCTAGAGATCATAGAGTGATAGTTCCTCTCTCGCGTGTTGGAGTTGTGACTTCTGACTCTGATAGACCCACTAGTGACTACTGGGAATCTGATACGGAGGACGATCAGAGTGTCTCAGAAGTAGATACCGGAGATTCTTACGATCAAGAATCCTCGTCTGAGGACGAAGGATGTGGTCGAGATGAATCATTACATCAGCTTAGTGCTATTGACTTGTTGCCTCGACCAGCAGTGGAGAAAGATCCTGACAAAGAAGAGTTGAGTGAGGCAGAGATTGTGAGAAGACTCTCTACCTTGAAGTTTGGTATCAATGTCACTCAAGAGGAGAAAAGTAGATTCCTAGATATATTTCAAAAATATATCCATGTGTTTGCTTTCAGCTACAAGGATTTGAAGGAGGTGACTCTCGAGACTCATCGAATCGAATTGGAGGAGCACGCAAGACCAGTTCGACAGAAGCAGAGAAGGGTCAATCCCACAACGGCAATGATGGTCAAGGAGGAGATAGACAAGTTGAAGGAGGCAAGTTTCATCTATGAGGTGGAGAACTCAGAATGGGTTTCACCCATTGTGATTGTCAAGAAGAAGAATGGTAAGCTGCGAGTGTGCATAGACTATAAGAAGCTGAATGCAGTTACCAAGAAGGACTATTATCCTCTACCATTTATAGATGAGATTTTGGAGGAAGTTGCCGGTCATGAGTGGTACAGCTTTGGTGATGGTTATAGTGGATACAACCAGATCAAGATAGCACAGGAGTACCAGCAGTTGACTACTTTCACTACTCCTTGGGGAACATTTGCATTTCGAGTGATGTCATTCGGACTGTGTAATGCTCCGGCCACGTTTCAGAGGTTCATGAACAAGGTGTTCGAACCATTCATAGGAAAGTTTGTTCGTGATTTCATTGATGATTTCTGTGTGTACGGAAGAAAGGAGGACCACTTTGATCATGTGATCAAAGGTCTGCAGCGGTTGGAGCAAGCTAACGCTTCTCTGAATCCAGAGAAGTGCATCTTTGGCTGCGAAGAAGGTCTGCTGTTAGGGCACATCATTTCCAAGAATGGGATTGCGGTAGATCCTGAGAAGGTGAAGAAGATTGTGGATCTTCCATTTCCGATCAACTTGACAAAGTTGAGGCAGTTTCTTGGCATGGTTGGATATTATCGTAGGTTTGTCTTTTCCTTCTCAAACAAAGCAATAGCTTTGACTATGTACATGAAGAAGGGAGTTGATTTTGACTTGATAGTGCATGATCAGAAGGCAAAGGAAGCGTTTGAGGAGCTGTAAACCCTCCGCGGTCCTAACGATCAACTACCCCCCGATCTCTCAACCTCCACGATCGTCATCCACGAATCTGCAACTGTCGGGCCTGTCTCTCACTCAGGGGTCACCTCTGATGGCTTTGATGGAAGCACACCATGAATCTTGAAGGGAAAAATGCTAAGTTCACTCTCATTCATACACCCACAAACTTATCAACTAAAATCTCCATAATCTCATCCACTAAAATCCTCCATTCTAACGACGTCTCTCAAGTTCTCACATGCTAAAAATATCCCACACTCTCTATATTACTCAAGTTGTCATTACGACGATGTGAAAACAAGGATGAGGAGCTCTTCTCTACTCCTCTATTTATACATTCTAGGTTTTTACTTTGGTACCCTCTGGTAACTCAGCCGTAACTACTTTTACCGGGTTTTACTAAGATATTACTTAAGGTAAAAGCATTGATCACATGGGCTTTTTACCTTTTCACATGGGCTTATTCCTTCAAAGTCAACAACTTCTAGAAGGATTCTGGAATATTCTCAAGGAATCTCGAATTTCCACCCCCCCTCTACACTAGGACCCACTAAAAAGGAAACATGTGGAATCTCTTCTTGTTTTTAATGCCCACAAAGTCCACAACTTTAATCCAACCACTAATATCAAGTCAAAAAGGAGATAAGGGATACTTTCCACCCCCTTTCTACCTTTTAGACAAGATGACAAGATAGTAGTGCTCACTCTTTAGCAAATATCTGAATTCTGCCAAAAGTACAGCTAAGTTTAACCATAACTAACTTTTAGCTAGTCATGACTAACTTGATATCTCCTAAAAGTACTTTGGCAGCAAATAAACATTCTCAACACTTAGTTAGAACTAAACACCTTACTAATAGATAAACTTCCTATGTGTAACATAGGTCGTTACATTTTACCCCCGGACTAAATTTTCGCTCCGTCCTCGGAGTGAAGAGAGAACTTCCGTCGATGAAACAACTTCAACTTGTCATGGTTGACCCGATCGAATCTCCTTCCTCCCAGCTCCTGAAGGTCATATGTGAAGTTGCTCCACACCTTATCTACAACAAAAGGACCAAAATATCTCGGAAGAAACTTCTTCCTAGCCCTCTTGAATCTGATAGCATCATACAACATAACCCAATCTCCGACTTGAAAAGGTTTTACCTCCCTCTTGCCCAACCGTTTGTCGTAACTCTTCTTTTGATACGCCTGAGCTCGTTCCATCCGGATCATTGCTACCGCTCGGGTCTCTTCCAACTCCATGAGTTGCTCCCTTCTTGATCTGACCACGTCTTCTCCTCTCGACCTCTTCAACTTTCGTTGAATAGTTTGAAAAGTATCCAATTCGAATTGGATCGGCAACTTGGACTCCACTCCATAAACCAGTCGAAATGGGGAGTACCCAGTAGAAGTCTTTGTTGTCGTTCGATACTCCCATAAGATAGCATGTAGCCTCTTATCCCAAGTATGTTTCGCAGTCTCAACACCAGCATCTTTGGCGAGCATCATACAAAGTGTAAGATTGGTCTTCTCCGCAAGACCATTAGCATTTGGTTTGTATGAGGTCGTTACTCGTGGCTTGATAGAAAAGTGTTGTAGCATAGCAGTAGTCATGCTCCCTACAAACTCTCCTCCTCTATCTGAGACCAACTCTAACGGACATCCAAATCTTGTGATGATCCTCTCCCATAAGAATCTACCGACTTCTGTTTCATTGGTCTCTCTCAAAGGTCTAGCCTCTACCCACTTGGTACAATAGTCAGTGGCGACTACAATGTATCTATTGCCTCGAGGTGTCTTATTAAGAGGACCTACAAAATCAATACCCCACTTCTCAAATGGTCCTAACACGGGAATTGATCTTAACGGAGGTGTTCTAGTAGACTTCAGAGCAAATGCTTGACATACGTCGCAAGTTTTGCAATAGTCTAAACACTCTTGGAAAATCCCTCTCCAGTGGTAACCCGCATCCAAAATCTTGAAGGCTGTTATCTTACCAGCAAAGTGACCTCCGCAAACAGTTCCGTCGTGAAACTCGTGCATTAGCTTGAATGCCTCCTTCTGACCAACTGCTCTCCTTAGTAACCCATCTGCTCCTTGATGAAACAGAATTCCCTCTACCATGGTGTAAGGTTTGCATCTCTTGATCAACGCGTTACGTTCTCGGGTATGCATACCTTCTGGAAAAGAGCCATCTACAAGGAAACTCCAGATTTCCTTGTACTCGTCCGGTATCTCCTCGATGCTTGTGATGGTCATCAGATGCTCGTCTGGAAATGAATCATCAAACGGTTCTTCTCCCTCATCATCATAAGCCCTTGACAAAAGATCAGCATTCGCATGCTTCTTCCCTGGTCTATCTTCGATCACATAATCGTATTCTGTTAGAAGGATCTTCCAACGAGCAATACGACCTTCGGCATTAGGCTTATTAAAGATATACTTTAAAGCCTTGTGATCTGTGACTATGGAAAATTTCCCTCCTAGCAAGTAGTGTCGAAATTTCTTCAATCCAAAGATCACCGCTAATCCTTCTCGTTCAGTCACGGAGTAATTCTTCTCCGCTGGAACCATCTGCCTACTAGCATAAGCTATAGGATGATCATGCCCATCTCCATCTAGCTGACTTAATGTACATCCGATTGCTACATTGGAGGCATCCGTATACAGAATAAATGCTTTACTCCACTCAGGTTTAGCAAGTATAGGAGCTGTCACTAATGCCTTTTTCAGCTCCTCAAATGCTTCCTTTGCCTTCTGATCATGCACTATCAAGTCAAAATCAACTCCCTTCTTCATGTACATAGTCAAAGCTATTGCTTTGTTTGAGAAGGAAAAGACAAACCTACGATAATATCCAACCATGCCAAGAAACTGCCTCAACTTTGTCAAGTTGATCGGAAATGGAAGATCCACAATCTTCTTCACCTTCTCAGGATCTACCGCAATCCCATTCTTGGAAATGATGTGCCCTAACAGCAGACCTTCTTCGCAGCCAAAGATGCACTTCTCTGGATTTAGAGAAGCGTTGGCTTGCTCCAACCGCTGCAAAACTTTGATCACATGATCAAAGTGGTCCTCCTTTCGTCCGTACACACAGAAATCGTCAATGAAATCCCGAACAAACTTCCCTATGAATGGTTCAAACACCTTGTTCATGAACCTCTGAAACGTGGCCGGAGCATTACACAGTCCGAATGGCATCACTCGAAATGCAAATGTTCCCCAAGGAGTAGTGAAAGTAGTCAACTGCTGGTACTCCTGTGCTATCTTGATCTGGTTGTATCCACTATAACCATCACCAAAGCTGTACCACTCATGACCGGCAACTTCCTCCAAAATCTCATCTATAAATGGTAGAGGATAATAGTCCTTCTTGGTAACTGCATTCAGCTTCTTATAGTCTATGCACACTCGCAGCTTACCATTCTTCTTCTTGACAATCACAATGGGTGAAACCCATTCTGAGTTCTCCACCTCATAGATGAAACTCGCCTCCTTCAACTTGTCTATCTCCTCCTTGACCATCATTGCCGTTGTAGGATTGACCCTTCTCTGCTTCTGTCGAACTGGTCTTGCGTTCTCCTCCAATTCGATTCGATGAGTCTCGAGGGTCACCTCCTTCAAATCCTTGTAGCTGAAAGCAAACACATGGATATATTTTCGAAATATATCTAGGAATCTACTTTTCTCTTCTTGAGTGACATTGATACCAAACTTCAGGGTAGAGAGTCTTCTCACAATCTCTGCCTCACTCAACTCTTCTTTGTCAGGATCTTTCTCCACTGCTGGTCGAGGCAACAAGTCAATAGCACTAAGCTGATGTACTGATTCGTCTCGACCAAATCCTTCATCCTCAGACGAGGATTCTTGGTCGTAAGAATCCCCAGTATCTACTTCCGAGACACTCTGATCATCCTCCGTATCAGATTCCCAGTAGTCACTAGTGGGTCTATCAGAGTCAGAAGTCACAACTCCAACACCCGAGAGAGGAACTATCACTCTATGATCTCTAGGCCCAATTCGTAAGTATCCCTTGTGCCACCTATCCGTGGTGCGCACAGCTCTCAACCAAGGCCTACCTAGGAGCAAATCATAACTAGAGTCCTTTAACACTTGAAAGGACATCAATGTTTGAACTCCCATCACAGACACGACCACCTTCTCTAACACACCAAGAGGTCTTACCCGTTGCTTGTTAGCCATCCCCACGACAATGCTAGCCGGGCGAGTTGGTTCCATTCCCAACTTCTTCATCAACCTCTCCGATATGGCGTTTACAGCCGACCCTCCATCCACCAATACGTCAGAGACGTAGTGACCATTCAATCGGACTTCAATCTTTGAAGCCCTAGTGCATACCTCTGAAGCATGCACATCCACCACACCAACTCCCACTGACTTTGATGTCTTGCTCTTGGGTTTCTTCTTCTTGCTTCTCTTAGAACTCAGTCCTCCTCTGAGTTCCCTTCGTAAGCTGGGATTAAGTGCGATCAGTTGTCCAACAGTGATGTTGGCTTTCTGAGCACCCACATCTTCAACCACATCATATCCCGCTTGGGAAGATGAAATGGTGAAATCCGCCATCCCCAGCTTCCTTCTTGGCTCCCTTGGTGTACTCGAAACATTACTCGAACGAGTACTTCTACTTGCTGACTCCTCCATGAAAACCGGTTCATCAGAAAATCGAGTTCTTTTTCTTTCTTGAGCTAAAAGCTCCACCGGTGCATGAGAAGAGTTTGAACTCTCTCCTTTCTCGTAGATGGGATCTCGCACGACATCGATAGTAGCCACCCCTTTGTCTCGTCCTTGTGATGGATTTCCTCCACCCACATTCATTCTGACAGCTTCGGCACCTCTTGCTCCGTTGTTAGGACAATTTCGCTGGAAATGAGAACCTCCACACGTCTAACAAGTGATTCCTCCAAAGTTACCTTGGTTGCCTCCAAAGTTACCTTGATTTCCTCGGTTGGGATTGTTGTCGTAACCTCTTTGACCTCCTCCTCCACCTTTGTTCCTCCATTCTCGTAACTGCACCACATTTATCTTGAGATCCGCAAGAGTGTCAGTGATGCTCTTCAGCTCGGCATGAAAATCAGAGGTGGCAGTAGACATCGTTGTTGGGACAAACGGTCTTGGCACCACCGTTGGAGTAGGAGCTGACGTTGAAGCAATCACCAATTGTGATGGTGCAGGTGCGATCGTTGTGGCTACACCAGGAGTCGGAGTTGACACCAGAGCAGCATGATGAGGTTGGATGATATCTCCTTCATCCAAACTCTCTTCCATATTTGTCGCTATCTTGATGGCCTCCGTTTTGGTTGCTGGCTTCTCGTACCTCACTTGGGTTCGAATTGAAGGTCTCAACCCTCCCACCAAGTTCTTGGTCAGCACTGCTCCAATCCCCGCCATCGTTAGTTCCACATTGTCTCCACTCTTCCGTAGGACCGTCCGAAACCGTTGCTCCAACTTATCCACCCTTTCGGCATATTGCCGAACTTTCTCGTCGTCACGTTGCTTCAAATGAGTAAGCTCCACCATGAGCTTCTCATAACTCTCTTCTGGAAGAAATTCTTCGATGAGTGCATTACTCAACGTCTCCCATGTGTCCTCAACTGCACCAGGTGTCTGGCTCTTCACTCGGTCTTCATACCACGTAAGAGCAAAATCTTCTAAAAACTCTGGCAGTAACAACACCCATTCTTCCTTCCTTCTCACGTTGTTTCCGATGCAACCCCTTTTGAAGTCTCGAACAAACGGTTCTACATCTTCATTGTCCTTCCCATGAAACACGGGTAGCTTTCCCATCTTGTAACTACTCTTTCTACTCTTCTAATCGTCGTGCAATAACTACTCGCTAAAAGAGTACGAACATCACCAATTCCATTCGCGAATAATCTACCATAGGTAAAATGAAAGGAAATGGTTGTAACAACACCTCTTGTGCCATCTCTTCCCCCAAGGTAATCATGAGTCTGAGTCGCATCACCGCCTTCTCCACCATCCGAATGACGATCTCCATCACAACTCAGCCGAGTCCTCCTTTGAAGTCGACAACTTCTCCGTCTCAGCTCTTTGAGTCTCGTCCAACTTCTCGACTACGGACGTAAGTAGGGCGGCCACATCGACGCACTTGTGTCCTCTTGATAGATCACCCACTCCACAACTTGGACAAGGATCTTCGCCTAGAAGATGAATTGGCGCTGGTGACGATGGACCCACTCGAAGACTCAAATCAGTAAACTCCCGCTTCCCTTTAGCTCTCTCGGTTCTGATTCTAGTTGGACAATTCACTACTTTGTGTCCCAACCCTCTACAGAAATAACACCACAAGTCGGTTTCTACTCTTCTCCTCGGCGATTCTACTTGAGGTTTAGTACTAGGGTTTTCAAACTCGACGATAATCTCTCTCGAACTTTCTCCGACACTTACTATGACATCTAAACCTTGAGGAAGGTTTCTAAGTCTAACTTTCCAATCTTTTGAATTTCCACTCATGTTGCACCTTCTCAACCATTAAGTGGACAAAATATCATAGAGGAAAATAATTCTACATTACTTTCTTAACTCTTCCGAGCTTTATATTAGAAATCGTGCATTATACATGCGATACACGAAATAAAATCTAATCTAATATTAACTATCAAAGATATGATCCTCCTCACCCTCGTTTGTACTCATCACAACAGACATCTTGAACTCACTCTTGTAAGGATCCAACTCTATTTCACCAGGAGCATTCGTGGCCTCCATAGTGAATGATGCTTTAAACTCGACTTTCTTCAAATCTGTGCCAATTGTCGCGGAAGCTTCTTCGTATAGAGTAAAGAGGGCACCCCAAGTGCTATAGATGCGTGTTCGTAACTCATCTATACTTAACTTGGGCTTCTCCGTCTCTGTTCGAACTCCTAAACGTCTCTTCTTCCACCTCGTCATTCGAACTGGATTCCCCATGACGTATCTTCAAGACCTCCTTGTATGCCGAAACGTATCTCTCTTAGTTGGTAAGAGATCTCTCCAAGATTTTTGTGGTCTCCAGTAGCTCAACCTCCAAGCTACTAAATCATGAAGTTTCAACAGAAACTTCTCTAATCAGAAGAGATGGTGATGACTGTACAAATTTTCAGAGAACTGAAATTTGTATATTTTCACTTCCCTCATGGTTGTCAACCCCCTCCACTTTGAAAAATCCTTTCTCCCTCTTCAGACCTCATCTTCTCATGATTTCTTTTGTCCTGGATAGCTTATCAGCCACTCTAAAACACTGGAAAGTTTCTCAGGAAAATAAAATTCACAGAAAATCTGACACTGACTGTAAACTTTTTCCAGAGAACAGAATTCCTCAACTCTCACGAATAGACCCCCTCAACTTTGAAAAATCATTGCTCCCTCTCTAGACCACCTTTTCCTATGATTCCTTTTTTCTTAGATAGGTTATCAGCCAATCTAAAACACTGGAAAGTTTCTCAGGAAAATAAAATTCACAGAAAAGTTGACAGCGACTGTACAAATTTTCCAGAGAGCAGAATTTCTAAACTCACAAATTTCTCTCCTCTAATAACTTTTCTCTCCTCCTTCTCTACAACTCTTGTTGCACCTCCTTTCAACTCTCCTCAAACCCTTTCTAAGTGAACAAGATGTAAAGAATGACTTCGAACGCGTCATATATCACTACGGGATACACGAAAGGTTCTAACGTTGCTAACATCGCGTTAGCTCTCTCTCCTCCCAACGTTCTCTCCATGTGCTCTCTCATAATCTCCTTTTGTCGAATATAGAACTGAACTCTAAACATCGTTCAACGATCTCTTCAAGTGAGGTCCCGGCAACGGAACCAAAAATGTAAACCCTCCGCGGTCCTAACGATCAACTACCCCCCGATCTCTCAACCTCCACGATCGTCATCCACGAATCTGCAACTGTCGGGCCTGTCTCTCACTCAGGGGTCACCTCTGATGGCTTTGATGGAAGCACACCATGAATCTTGAAGGGAAAAATGCTAAGTTCACTCTCATTCATACACCCACAAACTTATCAACTAAAATCTCCATAATCTCATCCACTAAAATCCTCCATTCTAACGACGTCTCTCAAGTTCTCACATGCTAAAAATATCCCACACTCTCTATATTACTCAAGTTGTCATTACGACGATGTGAAAACAAGGATGAGGAGCTCTTCTCTACTCCTCTATTTATACATTCTAGGTTTTTACTTTGGTACCCTCTGGTAACTCAGCCGTAACTACTTTTACCGGGTTTTACTAAGATATTACTTAAGGTAAAAGCATTGATCACATGGGCTTTTTACCTTTTCACATGGGCTTATTCCTTCAAAGTCAACAACTTCTAGAAGGATTCTGGAATATTCTCAAGGAATCTCGAATTTCCACCCCCCCTCTACACTAGGACCCACTAAAAAGGAAATATGTGGAATCTCTTCTTGTTTTTAATGCCCACAAAGTCCACAACTTTAATCCAACCACTAATATCAAGTCAAAAAGGAGATAAGGGATACTTTCCACCCCCTTTCTACCTTTTAGACAAGATGACAAGATAGTAGTGCTCACTCTTTAGCAAATATCTGAATTCTGCCAAAAGTACAGCTAAGTTTAACCATAACTAACTTTTAGCTAGTCATGACTAACTTGATATCTCCTAAAAGTACTTTGGCAGCAAATAAACATTCTCAACACTTAGTTAGAACTAAACACCTTACTAATAGATAAACTTCCTATGTGTAACATAGGTCGTTACAGAGCTGAAAAAGGCATTGGTGACAGCTCCTATACTTGCTAAACCTGAGTGGAGTAAAGCATTTATTCTGTATACGGATGCCTCCAATGTAGCAATCGGATGTACATTAAGTCAGCTAGATGGAGATGGGCATGATCATCCTATAGCTTATGCTAGTAGGCAGATGGTTCCAGCGGAGAAGAATTACTCCGTGACTGAACGAGAAGGATTAGCGGTGATCTTTGGATTGAAGAAATTCCGACATTACTTGCTAGGAGGGAAATTTTCCATAGTCACAGATCACAAGGCTTTAAAGTATATCTTTAATAAGCCTAATGCCGAAGGTCGTATTGCTCGTTGGAAGATCCTTCTAACAGAATACGATTATGTGATCGAAGATAGACCAAGGAAAAAGCATGCGAATGCTGATCTTTTGTCGAGGGCTTATGATGATGAGGGAGAAGAACCATTTGACGATTCGTTTCCAGACGAGCATCTGATGACCATCACAAGCATTGAGGAGATACCGGACGAGTATAAGGAAATCTGGAGTTTCCTTGCAGATGGCTCTTTTCCGGAAGGTATGCATACCCGAGAACGTAACGCGTTGATCAAGAGATGCAAACCTTACACCATGGTAGAGGGAATTCTGTTTCATCAAGGAGCAGATGGGTTACTAAGGAGAGCAGTTGGTCAGAAGGAGGCATTCAAGCTAATGCACGAGTTTCACGACGGAACTGTTTGCGGAGGTCACTTTGCTGGTAAGATAACAGCCTTCAAGATTTTGGATGCGGGTTACCACTGGAGAGGGATTTTCAAAGAGTGTTTAGACTATTGCAAAACTTGCGACGTATGTCAAGCATTTGCTCTGAAGTCTACTAGAACACCTCCGTTAAGATCAATTCCCGTGTTAGGACCATTTGAGAAGTGGGGTATTGACTTTGTAGGTCCTCTTAATAAGACACCTCGAGGCAATAGATACATTGTAGTCGTCACTGACTATTGTACCAAGTGGGTAGAGGCTAGACCTTTGAGAGAGACCAATGAAACAGAAGTCGGTAGATTCTTATGGGAGAGGATCATCACAAGATTTGGATGTCCGTTAGAGTTGGTCTCAGATAGAGGAGGAGAGTTTGTAGGGAGCATGACTACTGCTATGCTACAACACTTTTCTATCAAGCCACGAGTAACGACCTCATACAAACCAAATGCTAATGGTCTTGCGGAGAAGACCAATCTTACACTTTGTATGATGCTCGCCAAAGATGCTGGTGTTGAGACTGCGAAACATACTTGGGATAAGAGGCTACATGCCATCTTATGGGAGTATCGAATGACAACAAAGACTTCTACTGGGTACTCCCCATTTCGACTGGTTTATGGAGTGGAGTCCAAGTTGCCGATCCAATTCGAATTGGATACTTTTCAAACTATTCAACGAAAGTTGAAGAGGTCGAGAGGAGAAGACGTGGTCAGATCAAGAAGGGAGCAACTCATGGAGTTGGAAGAGACTCGAGCGGTAGCAATGATCCGGATGGAACGAGCTCAGGCGTATCAAAAGAAGAGTTACGACAAACGGTTGGGCAAGAGGGAGGTAAAACCTTTTCAAGTCGGAGATTGGGTTATGTTGTATGATGCTATCAGATTCAAGAGGGCTAGGAAGAAGTTTCTTCCGAGATATTTTGGTCCTTTTGTTGTAGATAAGGTGTGGAGCAACTTCACATATGACCTTCAGGAGCTGGGAGGAAGGAGATTCGATCGGGTCAACCATGACAAGTTGAAGTTGTTTCATCGACGGAAGTTCTCTCTTCACTCCGAGGACGGAGCGAAAATTTAGTCCGGGGGTAAAATGTAACGACCTATGTTACACATAGGAAGTTTGTCTATTAGTAAGGTGTTTAGTTCTAACTAAGTGTTGAGAATGTTTATTTGCTGCCAAAGTACTTTTAGGAGATATCAAGTTAGTCATGACTAGCTAAAAGTTAGTTATGGTTAAACTTAGCTGTACTTTTGGCAGAATTCAGATATTTGCTAAAGAGTGAGCACTACTATCTTGTCATCTTGTCTAAAAGGTAGAAAGGGGGTGGAAAGTATCCCTTATCTCCTTTTTGACTTGATATTAGTGGTTGGATTAAAGTTGTGGACTTTGTGGGCATTAAAAACAAGAAGAGATTCCACATGTTTCCTTTTTAGTGGGTCCTAGTGTAGAGGGGGGTGGAAATTCAAGATTCCTTGAGAATATTCCAGAATCCTTCTAGAAGTTGTTGACTTTGAAGGAATAAGCCCATGTGAAAAGGTAAAAAGCCCATGTGATCAATGCTTTTACCTTAAGTAATATCTTAGTAAAACCCGGTAAAAGTAGTTACGGCTGAGTTACCGGAGGGTACCAAAGTAAAAACCTAGAATGTATAAATAGAGGAGTAGAGAAGAGCTCCTCATCCTTGTTTTCACATCGTCGTAATGACAACTTGAGTAATATAGAGAGTGTGGGATATTTTTAGCATGTGAGAACTTGAGAGACGTCGTTAGAATGGAGGATTTTAGTGGATGAGATTATGGAGATTTTAGTTGATAAGTTTGTGGGTGTATGAATGAGAGTGAACTTAGCATTTTTCCCTTCAAGATTCATGGTGTGCTTCCATCAAAGCCATCAGAGGTGACCCCTGAGTGAGAGACAGGCCCGACAGTTGCAGATTCGTGGATGACGATCGTGGAGGTTGAGAGATCGGGGGGTAGTTGATCGTTAGGACCGCGGAGGGTTTACAGGTCCTTCTCAACAGATGGATGAGGGAGCAAATCAATAGCTCCAATATGAGACGTGATGCAATTCATATCAAACTCCTCATCTTTTGACATCTCCTCATCAAAAGAACCACCCGTGTAGTGCAGCTGAAAGAGCGGAGGAACCAAGGAGGAGGAGGAGGCCAAAGAGGTTATGGAGGAAGTTTCAATCAGGGGCCTCAAAATGAATTCAGTGGTGTCTCGTGCTACGGATGTGATGGTCCTCACTTCCAAAGAAATTGTCCACACTCCATCCAAATGGAGGACGGAACAATGAAGGTACAAGAGGAAACCTGGGAGGAGGAGTTTTGTCACCAAGACAAAGATAAAGGCGTTGCCACAATTAATGCGGTGAAGGTGCCAAATGTCTATGAGAGAGGAAAATGTTCTTACTCTTCTCAGGTGGAACTCTTAGCTCACGAGAGGAAGAGGACTAGGCTTTCGGAGGAACCAATGATCATTGAGGATTCTCCAAGTAGGAGTACTCGTTCTAGCATTATGTCTTCTTCTCAAAAGGAGCCTAGGAAGAAGCTAGGGATGGAGGATTTCACCCTTTCAGCTGTTCAACCTAGATATGACGTAGTTGAGGACGTTGAAACGCAAAAAGTCAACATAACTGTGGGTCAATTGATTGCACTTAATCTAAGCTTGAGGAGAGAGCTTCGAGGAGGATTGAGCTCGAGAAGGCCCAAGAAGAAGAAATCTAAAGACAAGACCAACGTCTCAAGTGTGGGAATTGGTGTAGTGGATGCTCAGGCCTCTGAATTATGCACAAAAGCATCCAAGATCGAGGTTCGATTGAATGGACACTTTGTACCTGATGTGTTGGTAGACGGAGGTTCTGCTGTGAATGCGATATCTGAACGTTTGATGAAGCAATTGGGGATAAAACCAACGAGATCGGCGAGTATGATATGGCAAACAAACAGAGGGTGAGACCTCTCGGAGTCTTGGAGAAAGTAGTGGTGTCGGTTATGGAGATATAAACTTTGATGTCTTTTCAAATTCTGAAAGATTCCAGCTATGACTTGCTCCTTGGAAGACCTTGGTTGAGAGCCGTTCGTACAACTGATAGATGGCACAAAGGTTACTTGAGGATATGACCTAGCAACCATCGAGTGAAGGTGTCTCTCTCAAGTGGTGGCTGTGTGACTTATGATTCTGATAGACCAACCAGTGACTATTGGAAATCAGAAACCGAAGACAGTGAAAGTGTCTCCGGAGTAGATATTGTCCAACCTTCTTGTAATCTTTATTAAACAACCTTCTTGTAATCTTACCAATTTCCAGTTGCCAATGAATGTTTATCTTTTGTTCAATATGAAGCTACAAGTGCTTAAGCTTAAACTCTAAATGTGAAGCCTTGGATTTTCACTTTGTTAAGAATTTTTTTATTTTTGATAAGTAAACCAATAGAATGTTTAGTATAGATGATAGATAAGATAGATTCAGTGAAGAATGAGATTTCTATGCCGAAGGATGATGCTGAGTAGAAATACAGAAGCTATGTCAGATATATCATTGTGGAGATAACTTGGTTGTACTCTACGGACGAAGAGCTTTCCAGGGATACCTCATTTGCTAAGAATGGATATCGGACGACGAAGTTATGGCCTTGGAAAGAAAGACTAAAATGAGACAGGAGTTGGCGCAACTTCGCGCGCGAGAATCGATAAAGACTTCGCACGTGAGGAGACGAAGAGGAAAAGCTATAAGTAAGAATCAAAAAGCATTTTCACTTTACTGTTTCCAATCGCGGGTTTACTGAAGTGCTCCGCTTTCATCAATCGGAAGAAAGAGGACGAAGACAAACTTCGGCGAAGGGTTAGGTTTTATCGGTGCAGGCTGTGGAGGTTAAAACGGCGACCTCCGAAGTCGACGTTTCCACGATCAGGTATCAACTTCGACGAAGAAGTGTCGTAAGCATAGAAGATCGAAGGTACTTCGGACCTTCAGCGAGGATGCGAGGAATGCAGACAGCGAAGCGACCGAAGTTGAAGACTATAGCGACGAAGTGGCCGGACTTCAGTCCGTATCGAGAACGACTGGAGGAGATGGGGTTGGCGTTCTTGCTGGAGAACTGGGGTGTGATCTCTTCGGATCTGTTACAGGAGATACTCATCTGCAGAGGACATTCCTCTGAAGATCTTCGGGCGAGGCCGAATAATTGGACTCTGAAACATTGGAACTTCGCCCTAGGAATCGATGACGCAGGAGTGCCAGGTGACTTAATGTATGACAGTACTTGCAAGCCGACTTCGGACGAAGTGGCGAAGTATGGCGAACTCTTCTCGAAGTCACCGGTGGGATCGAACGGATTCAAAGTACACACTTACATCGATCCTTTCAAGCGGGATGTGGCGATCGCCCTCAACACCATCTTCAAACCGCAACGTACTTCTTATCTGGCCAATTGGCAGATTAACTTCATCGAACAGATCTTCGGGGGTAGGAAAGCGTATTGGACGAAGATCTTCCACGACCATGTACAGAAGCTCTTCAACACTTTCGACGAAGGCGGGTCGACGTACTTCGCAGCCTTCGCAGTATTCTTCTACAAGGGAATGAAGTTGCTATCACCAGAAGAAGAGGAGAAGTTCGACCGAAGAACGATCTCGGAAGATGAGCGGGTAATGGAAGCTACTCCCCAGAGAGAAGAAGAAGTAACGACACCAGTAACAACTTCGGCGGGACCTAGTACTCGGACGAAGAGAAAGCTCGACGAACTTACACCAGGGGGTGCGACTTTGAGGAAGAAGAAGAAAGCAAGAAGAACGACGATAACGACTTCGGACGAAGATGTCGATGGCGCTAAATCTCCGGCGAAGTCATCTTCAGTCGAGATATTGGGAATAGTGAGACCGGGAGGAGACCAAGCAGAATCAAGTGTGCGCAGGGTACTCTCGAAGGAGCCGACAACAGAGAGGGAAGTTCCAGAACTTCGAACTTCGCCTAAACCAGGAGAAGCGACAACTTCGGCGGGACCTGTAACGACCTATGTTACACATAGGAAGTTTGTCTATTAGTAAGGTGTTTAGTTCTAACTAAGTGTTGAGAATGTTTATTTGCTGCCAAAGTACTTTTAGGAGATATCAAGTTAGTCATGACTAGCTAAAAGTTAGTTATGGTTAAACTTAGCTGTACTTTTGGCAGAATTCAGATATTTGCTAAAGAGTGAGCACTACTATCTTGTCATCTTGTCTAAAAGGTAGAAAGGGGGTGGAAAGTATCCCTTATCTCCTTTTTGACTTGATATTAGTGGTTGGTTTAAAGTTGTGGACTTTGTGAGCATTAAAAACAAGAAGAGATTCCACATGTTTCCTTTTTAGTGGGTCCTAGTGTAGAGGGGGGGTGGAAATTCGAGATTCCTTGAGAATATTCCAGAATCCTTCTAGAAGTTGTTGACTTTGAAGGAATAAGCCCATGTGAAAAGGTAAAAAGCCCATGTGATCAATGCTTTTACCTTAAGTAATATCTTAGTAAAACCCGGTAAAAGTAGTTACGGCTGAGTTACCGGAGGGTACCAAAGTAAAAACTTAGAATGTATAAATAGAGGAGTAGAGAAGAGCTCCTCATCCTTGTTTTCACATCGTCGTAATGACAACTTGAGTAATATAGAGAGTGTGGGATATTTTTAGCATGTGAGAACTTGAGAGACGTCGTTAGAATGGAGGATTTTAGTGGATGAGATTATGGAGATTTTAGTTGATAAGTTTGTGGGTGTATGAATGAGAGTGATACGTTTTGGCATACAAGGAGGTCTTGAAGATACGTCATGGGGAATCCAGTTCGAATGACGAGGTGGAAGAAGAGACGTTTAGGAGTTCGAACAGAGACGGAGAAGCCCAAGTTAAGTATAGATGAGTTACGAACACGCATCTATAGCACTTGGGGTGCCCTCTTTACTCTATACGAAGAAGCTTCCGCGACAATTGGCACAGATTTGAAGAAAGTCGAGTTTAAAGCATCATTCACTATGGAGGCCACGAATGCTCCTGGTGAAATAGAGTTGGATCCTTACAAGAGTGAGTTCAAGATGTCTGTTGTGATGAGTACAAACGAGGGTGAGGAGGATCATATCTTTGATAGTTAATATTAGATTAGATTTTATTTCGTGTATCGCATGTATAATGCACGATTTCTAATATAAAGCTCGGAAGAGTTAAGAAAGTAATGTAGAATTATTTTCCTCTATGATATTTTGTCCACTTAATGGTTGAGAAGGTGCAACATGAGTGGAAATTCAAAAGATTGGAAAGTTAGACTTAGAAACCTTCCTCAAGGTTTAGATGTCATAGTAAGTGTCGGAGAAAGTTCGAGAGAGATTATCGTCGAGTTTGAAAACCCTAGTACTAAACCTCAAGTAGAATCGCCGAGGAGAAGAGTAGAAACCGACTTGTGGTGTTATTTCTGTAGAGGGTTGGGACACAAAGTAGTGAATTGTCCAACTAGAATCAGAACCGAGAGAGCTAAAGGGAAGCGGGAGTTTACTGATTTGAGTCTTCGAGTGGGTCCATCGTCACCAGCGCCAATTCATCTTCTAGGCGAAGATCCTTGTCCAAGTTGTGGAGTGGGTGATCTATCAAGAGGACACAAGTGCGTCGATGTGGCCGCCCTACTTACGTCCGTAGTCGAGAAGTTGGACGAGACTCAAAGAGCTGAGACGGAGAAGTTGTCGACTTCAAAGGAGGACTCGGCTGAGTTGTGATGGAGATCGTCATTCGGATGGTGGAGAAGGCGGTGATGCGACTCAGACTCATGATTACCTTGGGGGAAGAGATGGCACAAGAGGTGTTGTTACAACCATTTCCTTTCATTTTACCTATGGTAGATTATTCGCGAATGGAATTGGTGATGTTCGTACTCTTTTAGCGAGTAGTTATTGCACGACGATTAGAAGAGTAGAAAGAGTAGTTACAAGATGGGAAAGCTACCCGTGTTTCATGGGAAGGACAATGAAGATGTAGAACCGTTTGTTCGAGACTTCAAAAGGGGTTGCATCGGAAACAACGTGAGAAGGAAGGAAGAATGGGTGTTGTTACTGCCAGAGTTTTTAGAAGATTTTGCTCTTACGTGGTATGAAGACCGAGTGAAGAGCCAGACACCTGGTGCAGTTGAGGACACATGGGAGACGTTGAGTAATGCACTCATCGAAGAATTTCTTCCAGAAGAGAGTTATGAGAAGCTCATGGTGGAGCTTACTCATTTGAAGCAACGTGACGACGAGAAAGTTCGGCAATATGCCGAAAGGGTGGATAAGTTGGAGCAACGGTTTCGGACGGTCCTACGGAAGAGTGGAGACAATGTGGAACTAACGATGGCGGGGATTGGAGCAGTGCTGACCAAGAACTTGGTGGGAGGGTTGAGACCTTCAATTCGAACCCAAGTGAGGTACGAGAAGCCAGCAACCAAAGCGGAGGCCATCAAGATAGCGACAAATATGGAAGAGAGTTTGGATGAAGGAGATATCATCCAACCTCATCATGCTGCTCTGGTGTCAACTCCGACTCCTGGTGTAGCCACAACGATCGCACCTGCACCATCACAATTGGTGATTGCTTCAACGTCAGCTCCTACTCCAATGGTGGTGCCAAGACCGTTTGTCCCAACAACGATGTCTACTGCCACCTCTGATTTTCATGCCGAGCTGAAGAGCATCACTGACACTCTTGCGGATCTCAAGATAAACGTGGTACAGTTACGAGAATGGAGGAACAAAGGTGGAGGAGGAGGTCAAAGAGGTTACGACAACAATCCCAACCGAGGAAATCAAGGTAACTTTGGAGGCAACCAAGGTAACTTTGGAGGAATCACTTGTTGGACGTGTGGAGGTTCTCATTTTCAGCGAAATTGTCCTAACAACGGAGCAAGAAGTGCCGAAGCTGTCAGAATGAATGTGGGTGGAGGAAATCCATCACAAGGACGAGACAAGGGGGTGGCTACTATCGATGTCGTGCGAGATCCCATCTACGAGAAAGGAGAGAGTTCAAACTCTTCTCATGCACCGGTGGAGCTTTTAGCTCAAGAAAGGAAAAGAACTCGATTTTCTGATGAACCGGTTTTCATGGAGGAATCAGCTAGTAGAAGCACTCGTTCGAGTAATGTTTCGAGTACACCAAGGGAGCCAAGAAGGAAGCTGGGGATGGCGGATTTCACCATTTCATCTTCCCAAGCGGGATATGATGTGGTTGAAGATGTGGGTGCTCAGAAAGCCAACATCACTGTTGGACAACTGATCGCACTTAATCCCAGCTTACGAAGGGAACTCAGAGGAGGACTGAGTTCTAAGAGAAGCAAGAAGAAGAAACCCAAGAGCAAGACGTCAAAGTCTGTGGGAGTTGGTGTGGTGGATGTGCATGCTTCAGAGGTATGCACTAGGGCTTCAAAGATTGAAGTCCGGTTGAATGGTCACTACGTCTCTGACGTATTGGTGGATGGAGGGTCGGCTGTAAACGCCATATCGGAGAGATTGATGAAGAAGTTGGGGATGGAACCAACTCGCCCGGCTAGCATTGTCGTGGGGATGGCTAACAAGCAACGGGTAAGACCTCTTGGTGTGTTAGAGAAGGTGGTCGTATATGTGATGGGAGTTCAAACGTTGATGTCCTTTCAAGTGTTAAAGGACTCTAGTTATGATTTGCTCCTAGGTAGGCCTTGGTTGAGAGCTGTGCGCACCACGGATAGGTGGCACAAAGGATACTTACGGATTGGGCCTAGAGATCATAGAGTGATAGTTCCTCTCTCGGGTGTTGGAGTTGTGACTTCTGACTCTGATAGACCCACTAGTGACTACTGGGAATCTGATACGGAGGACGATCAGAGTGTCTCAGAAGTAGATACCGGAGATTCTTACGATCAAGAATCCTCGTCTGAGGACGAAGGATGTGGTCGAGATGAATCATTACATCAGCTTAGTGCTATTGACTTGTTGCCTCGACCAGCAGTGGAGAAAGATCCTGACAAAGAAGAGTTGAGTGAGGCAGAGATTGTGAGAAGACTCTCTACCTTGAAGTTTGGTATCAATGTCACTCAAGAGGAGAAAAGTAGATTCCTAGATATATTTCGAAAATATATCCATGTGTTTGCTTTCAGCTACAAGGATTTGAAGGAGGTGACTCTCGAGACTCATCGAATCGAATTGGAGGAGCACGCAAGACCAGTTCGACAGAAGCAGAGAAGGGTCAATCCCACAACGGCAATGATGGTCAAGGAGGAGATAGACAAGTTGAAGGAGGCGAGTTTCATCTATGAGATGGAGAACTCAGAATGGGTTTCACCCATTGTGATTGTCAAGAAGAAGAATGGTAAGCTGCGAGTGTGCATAGACTATAAGAAGCTGAATGCAGTTACCAAGAAGGACTATTATCCTCTACCATTTATAGATGAGATTTTGGAGGAAGTTGCCGGTCATGAGTGGTACAGCTTTGGTGATGGTTATAGTGGATACAACCAGATCAAGATAGCACAGGAGTACCAGCAGTTGACTACTTTCACTACTCCTTGGGGAACATTTGCATTTCGAGTGATGCCATTCGGACTGTGTAATGCTCCGGCCACGTTCCAGAGGTTCATGAACAAGGTGTTCGAACCATTCATAGGAAAGTTTGTTCGTGATTTCATTGATGATTTCTGTGTGTACGGAAGAAAGGAGGACCACTTTGATCATGTGATCAAAGTTCTGCAGCGGTTGGAGCAAGCTAACGCTTCTCTGAATCCAGAGAAGTGCATCTTTGGCTGCGAAGAAGGTCTGCTGTTAGGGCACATCATTTCCAAGAATGGGATTGCGGTAGATCCTGAGAAGGTGAAGAAGATTGTGGATCTTCCATTTCCGATCAACTTGACAAAGTTGAGGCAGTTTCTTGGCATGGTTGGATATTATCGTAGGTTTGTCTTTTCCTTCTCAAACAAAGCAATAGCTTTGACTATGTACATGAAGAAGGGAGTTGATTTTGACTTGATAGTGCATGATCAGAAGGCAAAGGAAGCATTTGAAGAGCTGAAAAAGGCATTAGTGACAGCTCCTATACTTGCTAAACCTGAGTGGAGTAAAGCATTTATTCTGTATACGGATGCCTCCAATGTAGCAATCGGATGTACATTAAGTCAGCTAGATGGAGATGGGCATGATCATCCTATAGCTTATGCTAGTAGGCAGATGGTTCCAGCGGAGAAGAATTACTCCGTGACTGAACGAGAAGGATTAGCGGTGATCTTTGGATTGAAGAAATTTCGACACTACTTGCTAGGAGGGAAATTTTCCATAGTCACAGATCACAAGGCTTTAAAGTATATATTTAATAAGCCTAATGCCGAAGGTCGTATTGCTCGTTGGAAGATCCTTCTAACAGAATACGATTATGTGATCGAAGATAGACCAGGGAAGAAGCATGCGAATGCTGATCTTTTGTCAAGGGCTTATGATGATGAGGGAGAAGAACCGTTTGATGATTCATTTCCAGACGAGCATCTGATGACCATGACAAGCATCGAGGAGATACCGAACGAGTACAAGGAAATCTGGAGTTTTCTTGTAGATGGCTCTTTTCCAGAAGGTATGCATACCCGAGAACGTAACGCGTTGATCAAGAGATGCAAACCTTACACCATGGTGGAGGGAATTCTGTTTCATCAAGGAGCAGATGGGTTACTAAGGAGAGCAGTTGGTTAGAAGGAGGCGTTCAAGCTGATGCACGAGTTTCACGATGGCACTGTTTGCGGAGGTCACTTTGCTGGTAAGATAACAGCTTTCAAGATTTTGGATGCGGGTTATCATTGGAGAGGGATTTTCAAGGAGTGTTTAGACTATTGCAAAACTTGCGACGTATGTCAAGCATTTGCTCTGAAGTCTACTAGAACACCTCCGTTAAGATCAATTCCAATATTAGGGCCGTTTGAGAAGTGGGGTATTGACTTTGTAGGTCCTCTTAATAAGACACCTCGAGGCAATAGATACATTGTAGTCGCCACTGACTATTGTACCAAGTGGGTAGAGGCTAGACCTTTGAGAGAGACCAATGAAACAGAAGTCGGTAGATTCCTATGGGAGAGGATCATCACGAGATTTGGATGTCCGTTAGAGTTGGTCTCAGATAGAGGAGGAGAGTTTGTAGGGAGCATGACTACTGCTATGCTACAACACTTTTCTATCAAGCCACGAGTAACGACCTCATACAAACCAAATGCTAATGGTCTTGCGGAGAAGACCAATCTTACACTTTGTATGATGCTCGCCAAAGATGCTGGTGTTGAGACTGCGAAACATACTTGGGATAAGAGGCTACATGCCATCTTATGGGAGTATCGAACGACAACAAAGACTTCTACTGGATACTCCCCATTTCGACTGGTTTATGGAGTGGAGTCCAAGTTGCCGATCCAATTCGAATTGGATACTTTTCAAACTATTCAACGAAAGTTGAAGAGGTCGAGAGGAGAAGACGTGGTCAGATCAAGAAGGGAGCAACTCATGGAGTTGGAAGAGACCCGAGCGGTAGCAATGATCCGGATGGAACGAGCTCAGGCGTATCAAAAGAAGAGTTACAACAAACGGTTGGGCAAGAGGGAGGTAAAACCTTTTCAAGTCGGAGATTGGGTTATGTTGTATGATGCTATCAGATTCAAGAGGGCTAGGAAGAAGTTTCTTCCGAGATATTTTGGTCCTTTTGTTGTAGATAAGGTGTGGAGCAACTTCACATATGACCTTCAGGAACTGGGAGGAAGGAGATTCGATCGGGTCAACCATGACAAGTTGAAGTTGTTTCATCGACGGAAGTTCTCTCTTCACTCCGAGGACGGAGCGAAAATTTAGTCCGGGGGTAAAATGTAACGACCTATGTTACACATAGGAAGTTTGTCTATTAGTAAGGTGTTTAGTTCTAACTAAGTGTTGAGAATGTTTATTTGCTGCCAAAGTACTTTTAGGAGATATCAAGTTAGTCATGACTAGCTAAAAGTTAGTTATGGTTAAACTTAGCTGTACTTTTGGCAGAATTCAGATATTTGCTAAAGAGTGAGCACTACTATCTTGTCATCTTGTCTAAAAGGTAGAAAGGGGGTGGAAAGTATCCCTTATCTCCTTTTTGACTTGATATTAGTGGTTGGTTTAAAGTTGTGGACTTTGTGAGCATTAAAAACAAGAAGAGATTCCACATGTTTCCTTTTTAGTGGGTCCTAGTGTAGAGGGGGGGTGGAAATTCGAGGTGACCCCTGAGTGAGAGACAGGCCCGACAGTTGCAGATTCGTGGATGACGATCGTGGAGGTTGAGAGATCGGGGGGTAGTTGATCGTTAGGACCGCGGAGGGTTTACAGACCGAGTGACGCCAATGTCGGGAAGGAATTGAAGATGTTCGAGCAGACTCTTGAGTTCCTAAGTGGTACAGCATTGCCACTCATTGCACAGATGGATCTTCAACGACATATCTATGAGAAGGAGACGAAGGAACCTATTTCATTGAGTGACCTTCTCGACGCTGTGCACTTCGGGCGGTATGGATGGTTGAAGGAGAAGGATGCTCTTATGGCGAAGTTAGAAGAGACTTCGGCCGATGTCAAGAAGTATATGTCACAACGGGAGGCGTTGCTCATACAGCAGTCACACGAACAGACGCGATACTTGGATGAGATTCAAGAGGTAGAGACGAAGTTGAACCTTATGACTTCACGCTTTCACGATCTGAAGTCTGAGAGAGATGCCATGTTGGAACAGCTTGCGACGAAGGACGAGCAGTTGGTCGCAAAGGATGAGGAGCTTTCGAAGACAGAGAAAGCGAAGGAGATAGCTGAAGCGAAGGCCGAAGAACTTCGGACGAAGGTGGATGAGGTCACGACAACCTACTTCGCCACCGAACTCGATGGGACAGAGTTGGAACTTCTCCAGCGGCTTCGGGCAGAGTTAACGATAGCACCAGATCCTTCGGCGAAGAGCAGAATAGTTAGACTAGCGGAGAGAATCATTAGAGATTTGAAAGAGCTTAGGGAGACAGTTAAGTTTACACTATGCAGTTTAGGACAGAAGTTACAGTTAGGTAGAATAGATACTGCGGTTCCGCCAACTGGGGAGTCGTGATCATGCCGTCTAGATGTGACCATCTTTTGTAGGAAATGAGATCCGCCATCTTAGGGCGAAGGGCTATATAAGCGATGCGAGTTTCAGTCATTTTACCTTTTCCATGTTTTCAGTCTTTGTTTCTTAATTTTCGATTGCGCAAGATTGTGGAGTGAGTGTGTGAATGAAAGTGGGCGAAGGCGATTTACCTACGAAGGACGTAGTTTGCTGTCGCAGGTGTAATTCTGATTGACGAAGGCCTTTATCATTTACATTGGACGAAGTGACTTCAGTGGAGAATTTGACCGAAGGTGACTTCGGCCGAAGTCGAGATTATATACTTCAAAGGTGTTTGAACGAAGATCTGAGAACACATTAGTTACTGTGAAGTGGAGAAGCATAAGTTAAATTGTAAGAAGAGTTCGGATGATGGTGGCTTCGTCTTAAGTTTGCCTTCTTCAAATAAGTGGGATTCTTGAGAGTGAGGATTTAGTTGGAAGAACATTTCTTAGGAAGAGTAGGGACTTATTTCTTTGAACCTTGATGTGAAATTTGTATTCTTCTGTCTTTTCAGAAGAAGACTAGTAATATTTCAGCAGTATTTTGCTACCCCATTTACCCACACATTTGTCTTCTCGAATCTTCAATTTGTGTTGTTGGAAAGGTCCCTGATCAAAGAACTGTTTCATTGTTGTTTGTATTCGATTTATCAGGTTTGTGCTTGGGTTTGGTTTCTTATCAGACTTAAACTCTCATCCGGATATTATTCCATTCCGTGAGAATAACAGAAAACCATTTGAATTATCATTGTGACGTTGTAGTACTGTGTTTTGTGTAATTGTTAACTGTATCTTCGTGGGAACGATCCTTTATTTACTATTTCCGATACTTTGTGTTTCTCTGGGTTGTTACACTAAACCCTGGCCCTAAATCCTAAACGTCAACCCTAAACCTTAAACCATAACCCTAATCTAGATTATACATTAGTTGTATTTGTCAATGAGCTTACAAGTCTTCAAGTTTAATACATTATATACTTATCCTAAATCATACAATGCATGGATACTAAATTAAATATCAAAAATGAAATTTTGCTAATATGGAAAATAAAGATTAAAGGGTAAAATAGAAAGAGAAAAAAACAAAGAAAAAACATTTGAATGCAATGGAACTACAACATTTTTAAGAAACCGTTTAATTGGATATGAAAGTTATAGAAAGTTTTGTAGAATTCCAGTGATAAATGAGATAAATTGAGTAATAAATTCTTATTACTGTTAATCTAAATTTTATTTTCATAAATATAAAAATGTAATACATGCATCCTCTTGTATTACATTTTTCTTTCAGCACTTCTTCAACCATCGGTTGTTGTTTTGGAGAACACGACAAATCTCCAAAACGAAACAGAAATAGAAATGGAGAACTCATCCACCAACTTTTTGAGTTCTTCTCGAGAAAATGCGAACTCGTCATTCTCAACTCCAGTTAAGTTGAACCCGTATGAAATATCAGCAACCACCATCAAATATCCTTTCCAGAGAAGAAATGAAGAAAGTCGCAAAGCATAATTACAGAGTATGAACCACAAAGAAATAACATTCTTTGCAGACTTAAACTCTTCAAATGTGGTGTCTGAAGAAGAAGGATCATTCATAGCGTCTATCCATTGTCTTTTTCTTCTGTTCGAAAACATAGTTCTGAAATGTATCAGAAACAGAATTACGGACTGTATCAGAAACTCTTCATCTTCTTCTTTGATTTTTCCTTCCTCCTGTCCTTTTTACAAACTTTAAGCTGAACAAAACAAATATGAAGATAAATTAGTAACACACATTGTCAATAGAAAGTCAAATAATTATAATGAAAGAAACGAAGTATGAGATAAATAAATACTTACGTGATCTTTGAGAACGAGAATAAAATACTCGAGTGTTTCTGGTTTAGTTTCCTCTGGAAACATTCCACACATATTGACCTGTCAAGAACATTTTCAAGTTGCATGAACAACCTCTCCACTTTATGGTGCTTTGAACTTCTCTCCCTCGTTAGCCATCTCGGCGAGGAAAGTTCCTTGGAGATGACACGATTCAAAGTCATAGGAAGACATCAATGTCAGTTATCCTTTGAAGTGAACGGTCAATCGTTCAACTTGAGATCCTCCACAAGCTTTTGAATACCTTTTTTAGTAGTTTTCTTCTTCTTCTTAGGTGAAAGAAACATCTTCTTCTGTCTTTTTAGCTCGAAACTGGTGTGCATCCTGAAAATTATGTCTTGTGATCCCTACATGGGTTCGTTCCTGAAGACAATCTGGAACAAAGGATCATGTTCTGTATATTTTTCCTATTACCTTCGTGAAATCCTAGAAGTGCATATTCTTTTGCACATTCAAGACGAAGATTCGAGTCTAGCTATTTCACGCCATCACGCATCTCCAAAATTTTGCAACAAGTCCGAACTTTGTCAATAGTGGACATTTTCTTGCAGTACTCTTGATCAAGATTATGTTCCCAATCAAGAGCACTAATATCCTCGTCACTGCAACCATCATAGACCCAACACTCACACTCAAGAAATCTGTCATCTTTGTACATATTGTACAACTCTAGTAGAGCTAGAGCACCGTGATTCCCACCAACTACTACGTATCTGAAAAATACAAACATGAAACATTAGTCAGCTGAAATATACTAGAACATGAACTCTTTGTCAAACAGCTAGAACAAATAAGAAATAGAAGCTTACTGGTAAACGGTTTTGGCCTTGCTGACATCCCACTCGTTTTGAAGGATAATCTTCTAGAATAACTATAACCACGATAGGTGTAACCAAGGCTTCATTGTCCTTCAAATATAGAGTCCTGATGTTACTCACTTGGATGTGGTCTACTTTGCGAATCTGAATGCAACGATTGACAAAAAGTTCTAGATTGAGCTTTGGTAACAAAATTTGTGTAGCACTAATGAAACAAGTTTGCTTCTATATCTTACATTCGGAATATAATCTCTCTGTGCGAATCCTCCGGTCGGTCAAAGAGTCGACATCATCTTTAAGTTCAAGCTTCTCCTTGATGGTTCTGGTGAGGACTTTCGCTTTCTTACAAGAAATTAATCCTTGTCTGAGCGGAGGATTTGAATGACCAGTCCAATCCGAACTTGTACTATCTTTCAAAGAGTTGTCTGGTCTGTAACACCTAGGGGTTGCATAGTAAATATATGATAAGTTATAACTATGTGTGATGAGTCTTCTAAATAAGTCCCAATGCTAGACAACACTCTAAGTTAGTGACAGATAATTAGGAGTAGTCACAGTTAGAGTTGGTGGTATTTTAGGATAGAATATTAAAATATTCTAAATATGAAAACCACTATTTTGTTTGGTTGTGCATAAAATGACAAGTAGGTGAAAAATACACTCTTGTCTTATGCGTGACTGAATTTTATTGGTTGTAGAGGCTTAAGGTCAAACAATCAAGAGAGTTGTTGACCTTTGTGGCTCAATTATGTGTTAGTACTTTGTCTTAAGCAATTCGAGATTCATTTTCAAAGATTCCTTTCTACCTCTAGAAGGATTCAGATTATTAGAGTAGAGTCAAAAGTAGAGACATCTATCCTTGACTTATGACTTTTATCTTGACTTGGTCTCACTAAACTGCAGTAAATCAGATTTACAAATAGTTATCGTGGTAAATCTAGAGTAGTATAAATAGAGGGGTTGTGGAGTGATCCATCATCCTCCTTTTTCTTTGTATTTGGAAGCCGTTAGGCCATATTTATAAAGGGTGTGTTTTTCATCTCTATGTCTTCATCAGGACGTTTTGAGTGAGAAAGTGATATGAGTATGTTGAGAGTTGGGTTTAGCTGAGGCCCCTTAGTACTACATGCGTCTCATCAAAGGCCATCAGAGGTTTATCCTAGGTGAGAGACAGGACCGGTAGCAAGCTTCAAGATCACATTTTTGGTTCTGTTATCGAGACCTCACTAGGAGGTTTGAGAGATATGTTTATGGTGCAGTTTTATATTAGACAGAAGTAGATTATGAGAGAGCATATCGGGAGAACTCTTGGAGAGGCTAGAGCTACTGTCATGCTAGAGACCTTAGACCCATTCATGTATCATGTTGTCATCTATGATGCATTTGATGTCATCTTGTATATTTTGTACGCATAGGATGTTAGAATCAGCTAAAGAGAATGTGTCGAGTGTTAGAGTTTAAATATACAACATTTAAAAGTACAAAAGAGAAACTTTAAAAGTACAAGCAAGGGGAAGGTTTTTTACTCGTTTGCTCCCAGCAAGGTACCCATGCATTACGGGACAAATCATGTTCAAACGGATGAGGAATCACACGAACAAGATGAAACCATTCGAGGTCGATGGATCTTAGGACAGAACACGAAGACATGTAGTGATCAAAGTAGAAGACATAAAATAATATAGATTTTCAATTGAAGTGTGTTTTCGAAGAAGGTAAGTAGAAAATGTCAATCTTGATAAGTAATCTCAGATGCAGAGACCCAATGGCAGACATTGGAACTTTAATTAGCCTCAAGTGGGATATAATACCCAAAAAAGTCTAAGCCTATTATGATTATATGATAAAGCAGCACAACAATCACTAAGAACAATTACTAGCTAACCAAAATAGTTACTCTTGACCTTTCTTGTAGTCTTTCTTATCAATTATATAAGTTTATAGTTTTAATAAATACGTATTTAGTCCATTTTGTAGAATATGTAATCTAGAAGTCGCATTGAAGTGAAATGAAAGGTGAGCATTCTAGAATGAAGAATCAAACCAATTTGGCAAAGTATGAATTCCAAGAACCAGTGAGAATTTAGCACTAATATTCATAATTGCTCGTGTAAGAAATCCAATCTATGCACGAATGGATAAATAAATATATACATAGTGATAAAGTCTTGATGACCACATGAATATTAAGGATAAAATCATTTTCTTTGTCTAAAGTATTAACATATTTTGTGGATGTATAATAGCATCTCCAAGTACATTTGAAATATATACGTTAAGCATACACACAACTCCACATATTTGCATGCATGAAATTTATGAATGTGTCATGTAGAGTTGGATATAAAGTATACAAAACTATAATAGCCGACTAGAACATAAATCAAATTTATATTTCATATATTTCATATACTTGAAGTGTGGATTGAGTGACATGCCTCTTAATGACCAACTTTTCTCTCTTTTGATCCATGAATCTCATCTAGTAAGTTTTGTGGTGTCCACAATTTACAAGATGTTCGAATTTTGGAAATTTTTGAAGATAATAACATGTCTGTGTAATTGAAATAACCTTGTTGCTTAAGATTACATCTTGCTTAGAAGAAAGATGGTCTTAAGAACTTTTTGTAAGAGAAGTCGACTTCTTCCGAAGACAGAAGAATGACATCTTCTGAGAAGACGTCTTCCCGACCAGGTCTTTGGAAGACGGAAGACGAAAGACGAAAGACGAACATCTTCCGAAATACAGTGACTGGACCTTCGAGGTACCAACCACGTGTCACATCACAGCGGGAGAGTAGGTACTACCTAGTAGTGGGTGAATCGGGGTTACCAAGACATTACCTTAAAATGTAGGGAAGAAACGGGCAAGGCGCATTAGCGTAAGATCGATCGCATACTTCTCACAGTGAAGGATGTTTGCATTTTGAGAAGCCGGTTGCCATTGAGGTGTCGAATTGGACATGGAAGCAAGGAGAGTGTAATTGAAAACTTAGAGAACCGAATTGAGGCTAGAGAGAGAGAGAGGACGATTCTATGAGAGCTGGAACTACAGTCGAACTGAAGGAATCCCTTTGGATTCCAGGAAGTAGACATTGAGGGTCGATTAGAGAAGTTTCCAAGGAAGAGAATGATCGATTGCAGCAGCAGAGGGGTGCAACTCAAGATTGACGACAGGAGCAGGTTCGTGGGATCGCATTGGAGCTGGGATTGAGATCGGAAACGCGCAGAAGACTGAAGGTGCATCAGAAGCAGCCAGAAGCTGTACTGAGGTTCTTCTCGTGTTCTTTCCTCTTCTCACCGCTTCCCGTCTCTGATTTGATGTTCCCCGCACTTCCCCGCTCGTTTGTAGGAAGCTCATCGATCGATTCCCCTACCCTGAACTTTCCTCTACGAGAATTGGACGCGGAAGCGCTATCCAATTTTCGACAACCATCTTCCCACTTCTTCCTAAGTAGGAATCAAGCTTCCCCTCTCATTCTTAAATTCGATCATCTGACTATCAATTTCCCTACCCTACCACACCTTTGTTCCAGAATCCATGGACAGAAGACGCTTCTGAAGATCTGAACATCTTCGGAAGACGCTTCTGAATGTCTGAAGTCTTCGGAAGATGACTGTGTTCAGTTTGTATCGAGATTGGATTGGATTGGTTTGGTGTTGAGAGAGGCTTGGTACGAATCCTGAGTGACTTGGTGAGTTGATTGTTGTTTCGAGACGCTGGAAGTTAGGAACCAGGCCTGTGTCTCCCGATCTTCTGAGCTTCTCAAATCCACATCTTCCTAGAGAGACTAGAAGGTTGGAAAGGCTGGCAGAATGCGCGAGAAGACGTGAGTCCTTTACGGGTCTCTTCTGTCCGACGGCATAGCAACCTATTCCTTCTTCTTCCCGAACTTAGAAGAGAGTTGTGAGAAGTCTTGCTGACAAAATCTGGAGAGAATGGTCGAGGGTCATGTCTTCTCGTCATGCAGCAAGCTTCTTCTGAGTGTGTATGAGAGGTGAGAAGTCGAAAGAACAGAGTATGGACGTTTCGTGTCTGTTGTGAGATTAGATTATGTGTCGGAAGACGAGGACAGATGAGATCAGTGATGGGAAGCCTGGCTGCGAGAAGTCTTCCGAGTACGTCAGTTAATCGGAAGCTGTGCCAGGAGTCTTCCTGGAGGTCACTGTCACCACAGGAACCTACTACCATCTTCTGAACTTCTCGTATACTCTTCTTCTCACATATCTTGTATCTTCTGTTAGGAAGTAGGATGAAATGCAAGGTGGGTTGTCTTCTTGGTAATCCATGCGATGCCTTGCTTAGTTAGAATTGTTTAGATATAGCTCGGAAGACGAGAGCTACTTAGGAAGCACTGTTAGAATCCCATAAGACGAAATAGCTGTCTTCTGGAAGATTAGATTTGTCTTCTGAGAGTGGAAGCTAGACTGTGAAGACTTGGAAAGGACTGAGCCTTCGGCTCACAGCAAGTACGTGTGGCTTAGTGTAACAGAGGCTCGAAGCATGTCGATGCATCCTCGAGGGTTGGTGTTGCCGGCAGCATAGTTGGCAGAGGCCAAACTCTTCATCAAGGAGTTGGGTCTCGACTTCTTCCAGTGGGATTGGAACCTCGTGGACCAGGGTCTTTTGGAGGAAGTTTGGGCAGCACTGCCTCCTCGCAACCTTGTACATGCGAAGGCAGGAGTAGCTCGTGGAAGACCATCTTTCTGGACGACGCAGTGATGGGGTTGTCTATCAATTGGGGTGCCTTCTTCCACGCTTACGTTCAGGCAGAGTTGGTGTACTTGGGCACCCCAGCAGGAGGACACTTCACCCCTTCCAAGGGGGACTTGACAGAAGACCAGTTGGCAAGGTATGGGTCAACAGGACAGTGCGAGGTGAAGGAAGCGACCTCAGGAGAAGACGACCGAGTAGCAGCTGCAACTCCCTCTCCTACTTTAGTGCCTCAGACGAGACGGGGCATTCATCAAAAGACGCTTCTGGTGTGAGAAGACGACTCCAGCGGTACGGAAGACGCGTCATCGTCGAGGAAGATGAGGCCTAGGAGTGTGTCTAGGAAGAGCACATCTTTCTCGATCATTCATTCTGGATCGGAGTCGGATTCACAAGAGGAGACGTTGAGCACCAGAACTGCACAGAAGACATCTTCTGCAACTACAGGGAGTCTTCCGAAGACTCCAGAAGTCGAAGTATGAGTTGACATCCCAATTGCGACTCGAGGAAGCACAGCGAAGAATCCTGCAATGGAAAGAGATCTTCCACCCCGGAAGATGAGAAGAGTAGCGTCTTCCCGTCCACAGAAGCAGAAGACCACAGTGGTGGAAGAGGCACCCTTGTCTCTGGAAGACAAGGAAGACACCTCTGATCGGATTGTGGAGATGAACCTGTCTTCCGCAAGAAGAAGGTTGGAGGAATTCAGCGCCTTCTTCCACTCAGAGATCCAGCCAGCCATGGAGTTGGTGGAGAAGCGCGCTGTGGCTCAGGAGAAGCCACTACGACCTGGATTTGGTCTACGCACCTTGATGCAGCAGGAAGATGTATAGAAGAAGGTGGAACCGCTGGAAGCCAACCTCCGCACCAAGGAGAAGCTTGCAGCGAGGTACAAGGCGGAAGCAACCGCTTCTGCCAAGGAGTCAGCACAGTTGAGGAAGAGCAACCAGGAGTTGCAGGTACGTCTAGAGCAGCGTGACCAAGAGGTTCTGCGGGTCAGCGGTAAGATCACCTCTCTCGCAGAAGATAAGACGACATGGAGGGCACTGCGGGAAGCACATGCTGCAGCAGAGAAGACGCAGCGAGAAGAAGCAAAAGCTCGAGCGAAAGGACTCATGGCGCAGTCAGTGGAAGCACTTCGCGAGAAGTTCAACTTCACCGCGGGTAGGAAGCTTCTCACCCTAGCTAGGGAGTGGGATGACGATTTCAGAGCGATGTTAGTGGAGTACAAGAACAACATGTTCCGCTACCTAGATCGGCAGATTGAGGACCTGAAGACACTTTACGGTCTTCCCTCGATCTCACGATCAGCAGCTACATCTTCCCATGCTCCAAGATCAGCGATCGGGACAGATTTGGAGAAGGAGGAGTTCGACCTCGCTGTCCACTTGGTAGTGACAGCACTAGAAGCCGAGAAGCCCGTGGAAGACGCCCCGGAAGACAAGGTGTCTTCTGGAAGACATGAAGTAGAGTTGTCTTCTCAGGTGTTTCGAGTGGAGGAGGTGACTTCCTCGGACCACTGCGAAGTCACTCCAGCTCTCAGCGTCGAACCTGTGCCACAGAAGAGCGAGGAAGCACAAGTGGACTCAGCTTCTCAGAAGATGCTTCCGTCTTTCAAAGCCGTCCCAGAAGAGCGAGCCACGAACATCGAGGAGGAAGCCATCTCAATCACACCCGAGGTACTCGCAGGGCTTCCCACCTTATCAGAAGCCGAATTAGGAGTTCATGTAGGAGTAGATCATGAAGGGATGACACCAGCAGAGTAGGCAGCAAGTTAAGAAGATAGTTGATTTGTCTAATTTTGGTAGGAGTCGAAATTTACTATCTTGGGAAGTGATAGTTTCCTTGTAATTCTAGCTAACTGTCCATGTGGCAGAGTAGGCAGCGCATGAGTAGAAAGTAAGTTTCTAAACCAAGGCAGGGAGCCGACTGAATGTGAGGTGGTGGCCTTCTGACAGTCCTCCATCTCCCTGATTGCAAGTTGAGGATTGGAGGGGATCTCCCCTACGCTTCAAGGTAGTAGTATAAGTTAGGATACAGAGTAAGATTTCACACACATTACTGTACGTGCACACTGAGGAGACACATTTGAGAGACATGTACACACATTACTTTACGTGCACACTGAGGACACACATGTGAGAGACAGTGTACACACAGTACACCCAATGCTAGAGACATACGAATAGATTTGGATTACATCGGAGGGGTCTACATCCTCGCTTCCAGCAGTGGACCGAAGATGTAGATAGAGGTAATGGACATCCTAGAGTAGAGAACGGCATCATCGTGTAGTCCTGTTGCTAAGCTAGTGTGTCGAGGAGTAGGAGCATGAAGTAGAAGGAGTGAGCTTCCCAACACCAATGTACCTTCTTCTCGAGGAATGGATTTTGGATTTGAGTGCAGAAGCTTTGTCTATGTCTTCTGGGCAATGGGTTTTCTTGAATTCACACCCAATTGTGCATGGGAAGTCTTCTTCTGGAGTGGCGGTGATTGTTAGAAGCTGTGCAGGTCGAAGCTTGTCTCATCCAGTGGAGCACTTAGGATCCACATACGGACAGTCTTATGGGTAAGCGATCCCAGAAGACGGAGTAGTCGAAGCAACGACAGAAGAAGAAAGAAGCCTTCTTCCCACAGCAGAAGACGACATCCTCGAGTAGAAGATTGTGTAACTGTAAGTGAATTTGTGGTCTTCTTTCCCAAATTACTACAAGCAGGGATGGCTTGTTAGTCAGGATCCGGACTAGAAGCCTGTCGGAGTCTTAATTTCTCATTTTCACCTTGTTTTCTCTTGTTTGGATTTTCTCTTCTTCCCCATCTTCTCTCATCTTCCCATCTTCCTATCTTCTTCTAGTGAGCTTCCGAGACTTCTATTGAGCTTCCATGAAGGTGATGTCGTTGTAGTGCTGCAGGAAGACTGTTTCCGTAGGCAGAAGCCTGGGAAGGCTACAGGGGACTTACACCCTGTGATTGATCTAACCCCGTTGGGAATTGGAAGAGCAACGTGTGATAGACATTGATTATTTGACGGCTACGAAGCAGGAGCAGTCTTCTGGAGGTGTGAGAAGCCGAGTTGAGTCCTCAGAAGCCGAGAATTGCTTCGGGAAGACTGTCATGAGAAGACTAGAAGCCGTGACCTAGAAGCAAAAAGTGTCTTCCCGAATTTCCCAGTAAATATCTGTGTGATATTTTAGGTGGTAGTTGTTTGTTTAGGTCCAGGGCACCTCTTGAAGGGTCTGGAAGCCGTGTGGTTTTGTGAGAAGACAGGATTTCTAGCTAAAACCCGTGTGTTTGTGTGTTTGAACAGATCTTAGAACTTAGAGCAACAATACTTGTGCAAATCCTCTCTGAGAACGATATCTTGTATACTAAATAGGCAAAAGGAGCAATCCCGCGACACTACAAGTTTCATGGATTTCTGGCTCTATTCTATTGAGCTATTTGTATCCATATGGAACTCTAAATTGTTACATGAAAGTAATATAAAAGTACTACATCACAAAGAGGGAGTAAAGTAACATAGTTTATTGGTTACACTGGAACATATGAAAGAGACCAGTCAACATTTTTCTCCACGTGTAAATAATGTGGATAATTGTGTTATAAAAACAGTCATTTACTTAGAATAGAGACTACTGTTGCAATGCAGCAATAGTTTTTACTTTTCAAGAAAACTGTTAACACAAATCATAAAAACATGAACTTTTTGTCACTACTGTATATTTCTGACCTCATAACTAAAAGTTGTTCTTTGAAGTTCAGGGACAAATCTTTATCTATCACAACGAATGTCATGTGATCGTCGGAAGAGTTTTAGCGGACAAAAACAGAATAATTATTAGGAAAACTATAACTGTTATATAATATATATAACAAATACATAAAACTCCAGAGTTTTTTCCAGTAAAATTGCTATTGTTATACATTATTTGAAACATACAATAGAAAAGAGGATATTTATTGTAGGGAATGCCATCTTATTATTTTATGTCTTTTTACATGAATAAGTAGAATAAAATGGAATGAAATATAAATGTGAATTAAATTATTGTTTACAATATATTAATAATTATTATTCAAAGGTATTCTTATTCTTCATGGACAATGTTGTATATTTTCTTCATAGGTACCTTGAGAACTAATAACATCTGGGATTGTTTATTTATTATTAGTATTAATTATTAACATTTTGTTCTCTTTGCAGTTCTTTTAACTTGAAGAGAAGATCATCTTTGATTTGTGGTCTTTCATTGGGCACAAATGCCATCTTTGACACATATTCAAAATAGAGTAAAATTTATATTTATTACATTTAGAAGCACCATTCGACTCTACACGTTCTTGAATGTTGCAACTTTTGGAGTCACGAGCTTTTCACTTCCTCGACCAAACCATAAGGTCTCTCATAAGACTTCATGATCATAAACTACTATATATCCAAAGAGTGCAACTCCATGAATTTCATGGATCGCTCTGGAGTCTGCACTGATGGAGTGCAAATCTTTGACAGCTTCACGCTGAAAGGGTGTAGATCCTGAAGTGCTGAGCCACTATGCATTCAACTCGTTGAGTTCATGGACAGTTCATGCACAGAATAAGTATGTAGACTGGTCTGGACGCATGAAAGAAGTGCAAGTCATCAAGTTCATGAAATCCTCAGCATATAGAAAATGAGTAGTGAAAGAAGTTTATTGATTGTTCCTCCTTTTGACGAGGGTGGCCCTTTCAGATCTTTAAGAACTTGGAACTTTTGTTTTTAATACGATTGACAAATATATTAGGGAGTGTCAAAACTAAAAGATAATCTCTCACGTGAATTCAGAAAGAGTATGTGGATCATTTAGAGTCGTATTTGTGAATTGACATAATACTTTTACTGTTAAGTATTTATTTTCTACAATTAAAGCAAATTACTTGAATTTTAATCTCCATTTCACCGGGAAGTCACGCCTGAATCGGATGATAAGTCAATTCAGATTTTCTTCTGGCACCTCCAGATCTAGAGGTGCTTGCAGAGAACGTCGTAACACTTGCCCACGTGTCAAGAGTATTTACAGGTTTGACACGCGTTATTACTCCTATGTTTTTCTTTGTTAAGTTAATTCTTTCAGTATCAAATATGTAGTCTTGATAAAATGACAATTTTCAGTTAAGTAAGATGATATATACAACTATCTTAGAAATCTTGTTAATAAATTCATCGTGGTTTCATGTCAGTGTTAAAATTTCTGATATTTCAGATGTACTCTTCTTAAATTCTAGTGAGTAGTATATACATTGATGACGTCTAAATCAAAATTAATTAGCTAATACCTAGTTGTTGTTAGCGATGGTTTAAGATAGATTTCGTTGGATTTATACACGAATACATTTTATACATGAATTTTACGTGTATAAATTCAGAGGATTCACGAAAGGATTTCGTTATTATAAACATGTCCAAGTAAAAATATGATATAGTTATTTTTATATTAAGAAAATTAGTAACTTAATCATAATGCTAAAATATACTATTTTTATTGTTGAAAAGGTTTTGAAATAATAAAAGGATGGCCTATGTACAAAGAGTAAATTCTCTTCATAGTATATATTTCTTGTAAAGATATTACTTTTATAGAAATTAAAGTACGAGATTAAGATCTCTTGACTCGTCCACGTTATCAGTAAAATAAAAGGAGTTATTTAGTCAGGTATAGATAATATAGAAGTAACACATCGATAATTAACACTTCATACAATAAAATGAAATATTAATAATATTTCTCAGTAAAATATCTGAAACAAAAATAATACTTTCCTATTCATTTCAGTGGGTACTTCTTGTAAGATCTTGAATTTTCCATCTGCAGAATAAAACCAGTCAGTTCTATCCTTGAGAGATTTATGTAGTGTATATGTACTACAAAGTACGTGCATAGAGACAATACTTTAAGATTACAAAGTTAACGTATGTTGAAGGCACCTTATAATCCGTACAATATGTTTGCTAAACATTTGCCTGTTACACATATAATTTACACAACTACTTAAAAATGCAACCAATTTTCAAATAAGGATATATTCAAAATTTTTGAATCCAAATAAAAGAAAATTTTCAATTGATCCAGCGTAAATGAGAAATTTGGAGGAGTAAACATTCTTAACTTTACTCGAATGTTCAGTTTTTATTCTAAAAGTTTATCTGCTTTTACTCATATCTTCTTCCATCGTAAACTCGACAAGAAAAGGAAGAATAACATTTTCGTGTCGCAAGTGGAATCAGTAGACGACGTTTTGAGACAACAACAGTCACATGACCTCTTACGGTGTGGCATGGAAGCAAGCACTAATCATTTCTAAGAACTCTGCAAGTGAGGATCGATCTCATCGTTGAACAGTCTTTGGAACTTGACTCATCAATAGGAATGAACCAGTTTAGACTGTCGTCTGATAATCAATCATCATCTCCATCGTGTAATGCCCAACTTGAAACCGTTCCTTAAAACTTGCTTGGCTGCAGGGTTTGTAGCCGAACCTTTAAAAAATGTGCTAGCGAGACGGCGGAAGTTTTGCGTTGTTGTAACGTTATTTCTCGGTTACTTTGGCGGACAAGCATGCTCTCTTTAAGATATCAGAAATGATATAAGGTGTTATATAAATATTTTAAATTAAGTAATAATAATAATAATAATAATATTTAAATATTAAGTGTTAATTCTTCCTAGAGAAATAAAGTTACATTGGCGGACAAGCATACTCTCTTTAAGATATCAGAAATGATATAAGATGTTATATAAATATTTTAGATTAAATGTTAATAATAATAATAATATTTAAATATTAAGTGTTAATTCTTCCTAGAACGTTGGAAACCTAATTAGGAAACCAATAAGTCATGTATGGGACTTTGCGGTTCAAACGGTACAAGTGCGGGAGGGTGCAGCACAGAATTAATCTATTCATAAATATATTAATTTGTACCGAAGGGTAATTAATACCGTTAATTCCTTTCCCTTTTTCCCGATCCCTTAATTTACAGATTCTTTACCAAGTTTTTGCACGAAAGTTATGAGTGAGATACCCTTTGGGATACCTCTCTCCTCTTATTCCGGGAGACTCTACTCATCCACGTCAGTGTACCAACTTTGTACGAGAAAGATAATCGAAACAAAGAATGCACTTTTGGAACGTGCATTCTTTGTAAATATTTACAAATATGAAGATAATATTTATATTATATATAAAACTCATATGAAAAATGAGACTTTTCCACTGTGAATATGCATGCAACATGAACTTCCAGGAAACTGTTTCATGTTTACTTTTATCAAAAAAATAAAAAAATAAAAAGTTTTTATATAAGTTGAAAAAAATTATAATATTTCTAAACATTAAATGTTAAAAATGAACCTAGAGACGTAGGAAACCCAGCATCACCCATAAGGCAAGGAACAAGAAACGCGCTCCCGGGAGTATATGTGCAAAAAGCTACGTGCAAAAAAAACAAACAAGTTAATAGGGTTTTAATTTATTACCTAACTCTTCTCGTTGGGAAGGGTTAGGTAATAATAAAACCACCTGCATATTCCCCCTCTTCTGAACTTGGAAGAGGGTGAGTATGCAGAACTTTTAGGCATGCAGTTAAAACTACTATGCATGCCTAAAAGTCTAGGTCCAGTAAAGATGTACAAGAAAAGAAAAAGACTGCAAAGGTGAGAGACTCTAAGTAGTTTTAACTTTCAGTATAGAGTTTGCTAATTGCGGGGCTCCCAACCAAATTGTGCCCACGTACAACGCGCAATTCTGTACTGCCAGCCGGTGATCTACGGCACAACGATGGACCAACTCATCAGCAAATGACTGAATCAAATGTTCGGCAATGAATCTTTTGCTCAGATGTGTCGAAGGAGAACTATGATCTGAGCATATTTGTGACGGGAAGATCTGAAATGTTTTATTAGGTATTTCATTGTAATATTTTATTTTATAGGTTTTAAAACCTGAAACTCGCAACACATGATCGAAATAATCCTCAACACTTATAACGGTGGTCCGAAGAGTCTGAACTATGAGTTTTCAGTATATGGACAGTCCTCGTTAAAATACACCCAATCGTTTAGCAGAGGTGACACACTTGCAGATGAAACTGAGAATTTCACGAGCCGTGTTGTGAGTCTGACGTGTTGACATAAGAAAACTTTAATTGAAAATGAAAGTATGAATATAATATAGTATTTTATGACGTATGACACAATGTTGTTCTCTTTATCATTTATTATTTGTATTCAAACTCTTCTTATACGTAAAGCCCATGTGAGATAACAAAAGGATCAGGGCGTGGAGATATATCGTACGAAAAGGTCCCCCATCAAATCTGTTAGCGAAATCAATGAAGTAGTTATGCCTAACATTAGTTACGCGTGCATATAATATTCACCTCTTTCATATTCATTATGAGGTAAATACATTATTTTATTATTTATATTTGTTAGAAAAGATTAATTAATAAAGTAATATTCAAATTAAATAATATATGTTTGCTAACCGCTTCTCGCATTTGTAGTTTTGGAAGTACGTATGTCGTGTGTGTCATTTCTGTGGGTTATATATTTGGATAGTTTTGTAATTCTTATTGAAGTTATCATTTAAAATTTAAAAATAGATTTATTTTTTCTTGAAAATTTTCACATAATATTTACATATACAACAGAAAATCTGCAAAAGCTTCCCGAAAACGGTTTTGCATGTAGTAAACAAATATACAATGCAAGGGTTTAATTTATTACCGAACCTTTCCGTTGGTCTAATTGTAGTTTCTGAAGCACCTCTGCACGTGAAGCATAAGGGATGCAGACATAATCCCTTATGGATTATGTCTGCACCTTTACGCATCTCTAGGTCCCATTATCAATTAACAGTGAAGATAATGTAATTATTTCTGTCAGCTTGGAACCTTTTTACGCTACAAAAGTACAAGAATTTCCCGATTTGATCTTGAATGCATATTATTCGTCCCTATGTGTTTGAATTTTAAAATGAATCACATTTACATTTACTTAACTTATACCTTATACGTTATTTCGATCCAGGATTTGCATTAAAATCGCATGCGAGAAGTTGAGAAGACACGTAATGGAGAGTATGAACAAGGATTTTTCATCGAATTACTCTTTATTACCAAATTTTGAGTAGAATACTGATTAGTGATAAGGTTTAAAGAAAATAGATTTTGAGTTCAAATCTCGAGCGTTCATTCATTAGTTAATGTTGTTAAACATATGTGGAAGTAAAATTTGGTATAAATAATGTTTAGATTTTTATTTACAAAAGAACATGATATTTCATGATTCTTTTAAAGTAAATTAAAGTATAAAATAAAAAATAGCATTTATGTAAAAGACACTTTTATACTTAATTAAAAATATAATAAAACCTCTGATTTAGTACTTGACTTGCAGATGAAATGGAGAAATAGTTCGAAATGAACCTCTTGAGGTTGAAATTCAAAACAGTTTACTTCTGTGTGTAGCTTGCAGTTTTAGAGTGCAAGGGGAAAATTATAATTTTTTGCCACTGTCTCACAGTTCATTGAGACTCTATAAAATCTTCTGTTATCCTTGTACGATTGAAGATCTAATTCCAAAGCACAAGGTGCGACCAACGTCAGAGAGCATGACGGGTAGTATCTAGACTCGATATGCATGCAAATTGCACTTCTGGTGGAGGAGAAGACAAATGTCCAGAAAATTATCTTGAACAGTGTGAAGGCAACTGGATTCATAAAAGTTCAGTGAAAATACATTAAGTAATATGGAACAAAACATAGACTTACGGGGAAAAATACAAGATTGATGTTCGACTGAAAATACATTTAGAGAGCAGGAAAAACAAGTGATAAATTTATTTTAAATTATTTTATAAAATATAATTTACTAAATTAAAACCTATAACTGAGCTTAGTTCACTTGATAACACATGGCCGCTGCGGTCACAAAACCATAAGCAAATTACATAAAATGAACCTTTTCTTGCTATAAACACCTTTTTCTTGAACAAGTAAAACCATGGTCAATTTGAGAGCTTTAATTTATAACCTAACCCTTTTAAATTAAAAAGCGTAGATATTTTTCTGGACTTCGAAGAGGATGAATATACATGTTTAATATGAGGGTTCAAGTCTGGAGTAATTCTTATGTCAAACAAGAAACTACGGTTGCAATGGGATTGTTACTTTATGTGTTACCGATTTATCTGGATAAATCTTAAACTTTATATTTTTTGCTTTTAGATTTCAAAGTGACTCCATCCGTCAATCTCTCTTCTGTTAGACAATACGACAAAATACATTACACGATAAACCATCACTTATTACAAACAAAGTATAATAACCATAGTGCAACTACAGTACCGTAGTAGGACCACTAATGCAATAAAGCAGAGGGTTCAAATAGACCGGAAAGAGTTTCACAACCTATATTTTGTTCTAATAGGGGGTGTAAAAATTAAAAACCAAAGATTCTCTTTTCGGTCGATGCAAAAAGAACCATAAAAAATAATAAGATAATTTTGTCCAAGACCGAATTTCACAGATATGTAAAATTTTGAGTAGATAAAATAATTTTTCTGTTAATTATTTTTTATTATAACACTCACCATTCATAACTTGAACAGTCATTTTTTTGCTGGCACCACTCGTGGATGAAATGAATAAGAAACGAATAAACAAATGCTCGAGAGTGTTTCATGCAAGCATCTCCGGAAGTGTCTCGTACGAAACAATCGCGAAAGTCTCGTGTTTCGTGCGAGCATCTCCCGAGGTGCCTCGTACGAAACAATCGCGACTTTGATACCGAAGTCGTAAGTAAACCCTCTAATGAAAATCTCTATCAAAAATTCCTAACTTTGACACCCCTCATTTTCACAACAGTTATTGTCCTCTTCTGCATTTGACGAGCAGAGAGCCGGCGACTCTTGAGACCAGAAGTTTTCATGGCATCCTAGAATGAGAGAATCATCAGTCTGTCGTGGGAGTAGGTGGGACTTGACATCATTCCACCCACCACCGAAATTGAAGTCCAGACAAAAAACAAAACAAAGACGATGGGACATAACTTCATCTGCATCGATTGACGAAAAAGGCATGCTGACAGCACTGATGTTTATTTGCACTTCACGTGATCGCCTTCACATTCAGCGGAAGGCGGTGAACGGGCCTTCAGAAGCTCGCAAGTGGCTATCAGACTGACCTCCTCTGGATTTGGCCCGTTCTTTTACACGCTACTGATTCACAAGGATCGGCCCCACTCTTACAACAAATGACATGGACAAAATGGATGTTCTGAAGCTGTTTGATCTGTTCTATCTTACACGCCACTTGGCGTGGTGCATGGCAGCGTGGCAACAGCACCCTTTCCAAGAGTGCTGTTGGTGGTGGTGGTGGCCGCATTCTGGGACCTACACTTCACGACTGCCGCAAGGGAAGACCCAGGGTTATTGCGTGTAATAACAAACGTAGCGCATGGGTAAAGTATGGGGCCATAACAGGGGTGTGAAACCAGGAGGATGCTGAAAAGCGACTCTGCCACATAGCTTCGTCTTGCAGAGTCTAAATACGATATAGAATTAGTTTTACTTTTAGATTAATTTAATTCTAGATTTTTTATTTACATTTTATTTAAGATCTTACTATCCAGATGACTTTATGTTTGTGACGAAAAATTATAATACTGAGTCACAATCAAATAAATATCGAAACTGGTCGAGTCACTGTTAAAAAATAACCGAACGTCTATATTTTTTAATTTGATATTTTTGTTAGATGATCTTATGTTTGTGAAAGGCACGAATCACGATTAAGTGAATATCATAGTAACTGGAGGAGTCATTATCAAAAATTCACCTTCCGTCCATCTTATTGGTTAGGATTGTCGCTTCGTTAGTTTGACACCATGATGATGCTTGTGACGGTCAAGGAAGATCCGGTCGTCACAAACGTCCATCCATGCAGTTTACAGTCGATGTCATTCGAAGTCACCATCAGTACGTGATCGTGGTACTGTTGCTGGCTTTGTTGCTATGCATTTGCATAGCGTGGGGTCGAGTCCTCCTGGCGGGACTCATGCTGTGCAAAGGCAGCAGCATACGACTGCAGAAAGCCCCACAGCGAAAAGAGACCTAAAAAAAAACTAAACAAAAAAAAGCTAACCATCGATTATAGTGAAAGGAGAAGAAGACAAAACGTGGATATGAAGGGAAGAACTTTTTTTCGTTATACATCTAAGCCGGTAAGTGGATTCTAGGGTTACCAAGTACTTTTGGTTCCTGGTCCCAAGATACATCTGTTAGTCCCTCATAATTATAGGATGCAAGCAATCTTCCGTACACGAGATTCTGTCACAAGTTTTAATTCATCCATTCCTCTTACCAGGAATGGGTCACCTTCTGTGTGTTGGTTGCTTGGCCCTTGGGGTCCTCTTTCCCCTTGTTCGGCTTGATGGGGCTTCCCATCGGCTTGGTATTCTGTGCGTCATTTTATTTTTACGAGGTTAATTATGATGCAAAACATGTAAAACTTCTTCTTGAAAATTAAGTAGTATCGCAGAGGAGGACAGCTGGGCTTGACATGCCTCACGGTTAGATTAGTGAGAACGGAACAGATTAAGACCATGTAGAGCTAGCGGCACACAAGACAAACTGTCGCAGTTACATGTTCCAGTACGTAGCAACTACTCTGATCATTATAATTCATTCGACAATTAAAGCCAGAGTAAAATGTATTACGTAAACAGACTAGACTCAGGCATACTCAGGCATCTCTGTGACAGTCCGGATCTCAACCGCTCACCGTTATTCGTCCATTGCGTTTGTCCTTTACCTGAAAGTTTGAGTTCTCAGCCTCTTCTAAGTTTTCACTTTGCCTTCTATCCAGAAATTCAGTTCTAAACAGTATCTCTTTTGTAAACCAAGTCAAGGGCACAAAGTCTGCTAGAAGTTTCCTCACAGTTACATTCGCTGCGGGTATCTTTCTCCAAATTTTAAACTTGTTAAAACTGTTAGCAATAATTTACTTAAATTTCATAAGCATTCCGCACACTTTCATACCTACCTGCAGTAACTCCACTGAAACCACTGCCATTCAAGACCAAATCATACTGATACTTGTGCTGGTCGAGAGAATGGAGCTCACGATCCAAGATGGTATTGTGCACTAATTTTCATTTTGATCTCTGCCGTGGAATGATCTCTGCCGTGGAAAAGCTTCTGCAAAAATACACTGGTATAAGCTAGCGTCCATATAAGAATGCTAAAGGTCGGACTCTGTTAATACTTGGTCAATGTAGACAGCTTCAAGCGAAGGCTTTGTGAATGCTTGTCATTGTTTTGGTTCTGTAGCACATGCATGTGCAACTCTTTGGGTCGACAGGACGCATCGCTGACACATATTTTGAACGGAAGTTACACTGTTGCATTCAAGTAGCAGATGAACGCGAAGCATGATGTCTGTCTCCAAGCCTTAACAGACGGAGATCGTCATCAGTGGGCATAGCATTCCTCGTTTTCTTGGCCATTTCCAAGCTTCAAAATCTAACGTGGCGGCCTAGCCTTCAAGGCTCTGGTGGGTCGAAATTGGAACAAGGTTTCTAAAGAGGACACTGAAATATCAGATATCTGCAAAAGTATATTTGAATTGTAACAAAACTATGAGCCAACGAATCAAAATCTGAGTAACGAGCTGATGAGTGACGATAGAAAATGACGAGAGAGTTCTACGGCGTACATAACAGCTATGGTTGATTCGTGTATTAAAGTATTTCGTGTATTTCATGCACACGTTCTTGTCTCTCAATATCACGGACATAGGCAGCACACCTTTCTGAGCATAAGCACGAGCGAACTTGTCTATAATCAAAGCATCGGCGTGGAATCCATCTTGTCTCTCAATATCACGGACACAAGCCAGCATGCCTTTATAAGCATAAGCCCGAGCGAACTTGTCTATAATCAAAGCATCGGCGTGAATCCAGCTAAAGATTGCAGCACATTTCGAGCTGAACGTGTAGGAAGAGGCTACGTATGTCTACTCAGATTAGTTTCCAAGAGGAGATGGTCAAAGCGATGTTGCCGCTGGAGGAGTCGTTTCATTTTTGGAAAACTCTTCCTTCATATTTCTAGTTGCGAGCCAAAGGAATGTCTTCTAGCTTTGGCAAGTGTCGCTTCTCACTAGTATTTAAGCAGTAGTGATCTATAGGTGAGCTTTAGGAGTAAAACTCTATATTGCGCTGGTACGTTCTTTTCTTTCGCCCCGTTTCTGTTGCTTTGAGATTTGCTATTGCATCATCAACTGCTGCATCCGATTGTTTTGAGATTTGCTGTTTTGAGATTTGAGGAATGGAGGTATGTCTTTATAGATCATTCACACTGATGAAGTATGAAATGATAGACACTGATTCAATGGACGCTTGTAGACCGATTAACAGTATCAGGTTTGTGGAGTCTAGCAAACTTCGAGTTCTGTACTTAGGAACTGAAACTGGACCGTTGACGTTGGAAAATTTCATGCAGTGGTATCCTACCCTCCTCTAGTGTTGAGTTTGGGCAATAACTGCCTTAGAGCACCAGAGTCAAGACTGAAACATAGCATTCAGTCAAGTCGATAACGAACTCCCACGCGCAATCATGACTCCTCGATTCTGACTGTCAACTCTGAATGGAGACTTCATTCTTTATAGAAACTCTACAACGTTTTCCTTCACGATAGACTTTCCTTCCACATCGCTGTGTTTACCCCATCCAGTAACAACCCTCACCTCAGGAGGAAACTTCACCCCCACTGTCCACCGAGCTTTGAGTGGGGGTGAATGGGGTTGACCTCAGATCGGACGGCAATTTGAAAGGTCATCGGCAGTGAGTGCTATTCCAGTTAACTTTGTACTTGACTCAGTATTCACTTTTGTCGTTAAACGGATACACATAGTTGCATCCATTTTCTTCGTTCGACTTCGTATAGTAACATCCCCAGCTATAATCGTACCCATTGTCCCAATCGTACCAGCCTGAGTTTTATTGGGCGCTCTTATAAAAAAGTCTCTAGGATCTCCAGTCCTCTTCAACACCGATGGCTCTCAGGATCTACAACACATATTTGCCGTGTTGTACCAACAGTCGTCCTTATAATGATGACATCCGTTGCAGCGGCGAATGCACTTATAGTAGCCTGTTAGTTCACGATCTTCCGTGTACTCGGCAACAAACATTTACGCATTGTTGTTCGATTGGCCCTCAGTAACCACCAGAGGGCAGGTGTTGGCCGAGTCCATCCCTCATAGTTGCCTGCCATAATCACATTTTAATCAAGGATCAGCGCACATGACAGTCCAGTCGTAGATATATAGCGGCGTTAACAACTATGAGGCCAGAATATCTAGTATCAAGCTTCCGAATGTTAAACGGTTCGTACCTGTAGGACGAGAGCTCTCATGGTATCATAGCCTGTACAGTCCGGTCCAGAAGGTAATCCCAAACTGGTAAGTAGATATATCGCACAGGCTGATCGTCCACATCACTCTCGTTTAGTATTTTGCGTAGGAGGTCTTGGGTGGCGAGCGTGGTACGTGTTTCATTGGTTCCACCTTTCACTCTTCTAGCATCAGTGGTTTGAAGTTTGCTAGCTTCCTGTCTCTCCGACCCACTGAACCCGGCGCATGTACTCAAGGCACCCAATAGCTTGTTGGCTACCCCATCCGCCTCTAGCCCTGACGCCGTGGTGTCGAGTCCCCCTGGCGGGGGGACTCATGCTGTGCAAGGGCAGCAGCATACGGCTGCAGAAAGCCCCACAGTGAAAAGAGGCCTAAAAAGAAACCAAACAAAAAAAAAATTTAAATCCTTCGGCCTTTACACATGCTTTGGTCTCCATCTCCCACTGTTTTTAGTTGCAGTTGGATTTTGCACTGCTCCGGCTCTGGAACACTACGCCATTGTAAGCGGCAGTAACGATGTGGGAGCCCCACTTGTTCATGAAGCTTTGAAAAGGAGTCCAGGCCAGATCCTTGTGTGGATCTTCTAGGAGCACCGGCAAGCTTTGAAAGTCAGACCAGAAATCACTCTTCAGAAGGAAACTGTTAAACTTAGAACCCTTCTCCACGGAAGTTCTGAAGGACAAGCTCATAGCATGTACGTCAGCCACTGTGACGTTGGTCTCATAACTGGTAACTTTACTGAATGCCGAAGAGACGCTGAGCTCAACTGTTTTATAAGTTCCGCTAATGCCCATATCCGCAGCTATCTATGGAGGCAAAAAACACCAAACAGGGATCATGGATGACATGAGTAGTTAGTTCTCCTATTCTTCATGCACAGCTATATTTATATCTGCTAAATCTCTGGGTGCTTCATTTCCGAAGTCTTTCAGTATAATAATCATGGCTGAATCCACAGAAGAACAGTAGTGTTGTTGGAGCCAAAAAAACACACTGTAACCCGCTTCAGTTTGCACAGAGCTATTACAATGATAAGGCTTCGATGGATAGTTGACTCCGGATATTCAAGATGATTTTTTCATCATTACATAAAATATAAAAATAATCACTATACTTAGTGGAAGAAAGTTGTACATTTTTTTTCTAGAAGGGACAATGATATGTTGAGAGAACATAGTGAAATAAATCGTTCATTTTATTCTAGATGGATTTTTTATAATTTAAATGAACATAATATATAGAATTAATTATCAATAATTCATTCTATGATATATTTATAATAGTATGTTTTTAATTCGAATTTATGTTACTGTGTTGTGACAGGTACACATTCTCTTGGAAAATGTCTAAACGTCCAACCATGAAAACTAAAACTGATGACTCTAGCTGCAAAAAGAGAAGGCTGACTGAAAGCAAAGTCTGGAAAGACACATTACGTAGCATTCGAAGAGTTTGGATCACAACTTTCCTTTCTTTTCCTGTCGAAATTCGTCGGAATTGGGTGGTACGAGAAAACATCGGTGTAGAAAATTTTCGTGAATGGTTGAATGCTACAGCAATGGAAGTGGTGTTCACCAGTTCGTTTTCTTCACCATCTGAGGAAAAAAATAATATCGAGTCATGTATAATTGGTCACTTTGTTGATCAATATGCATTAGTGTGTTCAAAGCACGATCGTGATTTTGATAGTGCAAAAAATCTGAACTTGTCAAAAAGTTCGACTCCGAACTCATAGCTGCAAAAACTATGGGTTTGGGTATGAAAGGACGTTATCACGGACGAACGATTCAGCCTGACACCATCATTTGATTACGTAACAACAATGTCGAGAAAAAGAAATACCTCGGAGGTGGAGTCAACGGAAAAGTCTATACTTGTTTGGTCCAAGATGTTCTTAATTTTGATGGTTCCATTTTCTATTGCGTCAAACAATACACAGCAAAATGTGATATCGAAGCGTTGGAGAAACGAGAATCGAAATATTAGCAGCAAGAGTCCGTCATTTGATGTGATTCGAGCGATTCGAGCTAGCATTGATAATCCTCCCATAGCTCTTTTCTCGAACTGGAATGGAGGAAGTTTTCATTCTTTTTCTCTTCTCACGAAAAAAGAAAACGATAGTGCTTCTATTTGTGCAGGTGAAGTGAAGAGACTAACAAACTTTAGAAAAAACTTTCATCTTGTTTGTTTGGCTCTTTGGAGTACTCTTGAAGCCATTCATGCTTCAGATATTCTACATTGCGATCTTCATACAAGAAATATCTTCTTACATTTTGAAGGTGATGAAAAAATATTTGTTGGCATAGGAGATTGGAGAATGGCACAGACTGTGGAAAGAGCACAAAGTGCATATGGACACCGGTGGCCAACTCAAATAACAAATCATTTTGATCATGTGGCCCCAGAGCTAACACCAGATTCGAAAGAATCGCAGTCATATACTAGAGCCACAGACGTTTATGCCATAAGATTTATCATTCGACATATGTTTATGAATGATCCAATGACAGCTACATGTTTACATCAAACTTTCATACATACAATATGTAATAGTTGGTTATGGAGTAGTAAGAAAGATCCATATGATAGATTTACTACTTCTCAACTAGCATTATATTTTCGTAGTCTTGCATCAGGTATAATAGCCGATCTTATGGTATGCTTACGAGAGATCATGTACACATGAGTCTAGACCATAGAAATTAAAATGGACATGAGATATATGTAATTTGAATTCACTACTTGCCAATTTTATATGTCTGATTTTTTCTTTCAGTTGATATGATTACAACTATTTTATATTCGTATGTTTCAAATATTAATATTAGAATTATTTTAATTTGATTATTGTGACGTTAACATGTGAGTAAAGTGATGGATCCAGCTCGATCTTCTTCTCTGAAAATGAAAAGTCTTGCAAGACATCCTAGCTCAAAATCTGCTTCTTCGAAACATGTCTCTCCCACCCACAACACGACTGTCGTAGAGCATGAGACCCTCGATATTATGCCTTCTCCTCAATCACCTATCTCCGTGCATGTTTCTCAATCTCCTCCGCTGTCTTATCCATCTGTGTCACTCTCATTGTCTCCCAATGTAACAACTCATTTAACTCCAAAACAAAAAGAGCTTGATGTAAATGTTGCTACACTCCCCTCTATTTCATCTGTAGAAACCGTTCTGACACCATTATCCACGGAAAAAAATACAAAAATATCCGTAAAGATTCTCCTAAGAACATCTTCCTCAGATCAATATTTTGATGACACTAAGATCTCTGTTTTAATTGATGATCTCGAATATGCATCTAGAGATGATATATTCGAAGGAATGGTTCTCAATCACTACGAAAATGCCTTTGTGGCTGAAGAAGTAAAGTGTTTTCTCCTATTTGATATGGTTGATCGCAACATGAATAAGACGGTAACTTGCAATGCACAAGGGAACATTGCAAGGATATGGTCTACGAAAATAACAAGAAACTGTTGCTACCGTTTTCAGTTTTTAGCTCATAGATCTGTAACGGTTGAACTTCCAATCAAAACCAAGAGTCACAGAGGAGACATAAAGATTCAGTTACTTGCGGATGGAAAAACGACCAACCAGAACGTTCTCTCTTGGACATCTGAGCCTAAATTCAAGTTCTGATTTTACTCTTCCATTCGAGATTGCTCGATGTTATTGATAGGTCGCTTTCATACCACAGATATCCCGGTGGTTGTGATCTCAGACAGAAGACGCATCGATAACACTAAATATGAGATATCCATCGCTGATGGTATAGCAGATGAAGATAAAACCACGGTAAAGAAACATCGATTGAGATCAGAAGTAATTCCTTGTCTTTGTGTTTTTTATTATTAACTTTTTCATTAAGTTTCTTACATCTCTTTTTTTGCTATAGTTGTTGATTGACAGAGAATTTCGGTCTGAGTATGACGAAGTAACAACCAAGTTCGCAAGAGGAAATGCGGTGTTTTTACATTTGAAAAATGTTACTCGAGTAATTTACATTCGGGAACAAAATGTTGTTCTGAAGTTACATACGTACAAGGCGACGATATGGGCTACACCTTCTTGTCTGAAAAGGATTAATCATCTGAGAGCAGTATACAACCATCATAAGCAAATTACACTTCAACACTATGAGGTATTGTCATGAAATTGTACTAATTATTTATGATTTCTCAAAAGATTTTTAATATTAAATTCATATTTTATCCCCACTCATCTTATACTATACTTGATTTCATATACGTTGTCGTAGGTACGAGGAGTCTTTCGACCACGAAATTGTGACGAGAGACCGTATCGATACATATGTGCGGTCTGTCATTCTTCGTGTGTGAAGATTGAGAACGTGAAAGATCTTCGTGGCCGATGTGAGGATTGTGGAATTAAATACGAATTAGTGACAGAACCATGGATTGAAGGATACGTGCTTGATGAGTCTAGTGAGAAAGAGTACACCATACATACTCGAGGCAAATGATTTGGAAATCTCACCGGTCTCATTTCAGAAGACGTGGTCAAAGATTATAATATTCCGAATACAAAAGATGTGCTCCTCAACATGATGGAAGAGATATGTACGTCTGGAATATTCCATTTCAACTCGTCCGGTGACTTTTGTGGTTTTGACGAGGTAAAATTCTTAATATCTAATCACAAATAATATATAATAAATCATATTAACTGATTATGTTTTTCATCATAGATAATTAGTCAAATATGAAATAAAACTATACAATATATCTTTTTAATTATCTGTTTTCATTTTAAAATTCCTCAGCACTGATGATGATTTCTCTTTATTGGCAGATTACGCGCGAGACAGACAACTGAATTCAAGAGTATGATCGATTATGATATGACTATATATTGATATTCTTGACTATCTCACTTTCAGCAAATTGTACTTTGAACATGAATTATATTCAACTATCAGAAGTAATTTGGAATGGAATGAAAATATGACTATCACACTATACGTCACTCTTGGATTACCACACTTTTTGTCAGTCTCATTATTGGACTATCATACCTATTTGATCTCACTCTCGGACTACCAAACTTTTCTATCTCACTCTCTAAAAAATACCATTTCGAATATTATATATAGATAATGAATTAATGTAAAATACTTAAAATGAAGTAAGACGACGGGTGGTACTATATCTCACTATATCTTTTTTTGTTATTGCATGTGTTTGAATTTTGACATAGGTACAACAACTATCGTTCTATTTGATTGTTCTTCACTAAATACTTTATATATCTTACTTTAGTCTATTTTTCTCTATTTTAACTTATTATTTTTTCATTTTATGTCTAAATCATCACATGCGTAAGTCTTTTACAATCATTATATTTTTACCATTTGATTTTGATCATAATGTCAATAATTATAGACAACTTTGAAACTTGTGAGAACTACACTTACACTCTAGGCGATTGCATGTTTGAATTCAATCACATATCTATTCAAAAATAAATACACTACTGCTGATCTCCGTACATACGCTAGAAATGAAGTTATGAAGATCTACATCAACGCCATGGAGATCAATGATGATCTAACATTATCCTACTTCTTAAAAGATGATTTGACATCATTTCATAATGTTCGATCAGTAGAAGAATACATAGAGAAAATTGGTATTTTGGCTGTGAATGGTGGTGTATTGGGAGATTCTTTATGCCTGCTAGCCTTATTTAGGGTTTTACAAATAAAAATTTGTATCTTCAGTCATACTTCCAAAATCATAATGAATTTGACAACAGACTTGTATCATCAAATCATACATTCTACCTCTTATATGATGACCGTCTCAATCATGGAGGACACTATGAACCTCTCGTACCAATACTTCATTCACTAAATATTAATGATTGGAATTTCATTATGCAAGAGATACAAAACTTGCACTCTGAAGAAACAAATGAAACCATCATCCACCTAGTACGTAAGTATTTATCTTCGATACCCTCATTGTCTAAAGTCAGCCCAGAAAATTCAACAAAAGATATACAAGACGAGAATCATCAAACGAACACTACAGAAAACAACAAATGATACAAAACTATATGATATCTTAAAATCTGAATTCTTATGTATACACAAAGAAAATCCAAATTTATCAGTTTCTACAATTATCAAAATTTTTATAAATAACAATAATAATTACTCTATCAATGAGAAACATTTCAAGCAATATATATTTGATCACAAAAGACTATTTATTGGATCATCAGTTGCTCATCAGACTCGTTCATCATGGAAATCTTCTAATGTCAATCACTCAAATTCAAATGCAAGTGAAACACATTGTTCAGAAACGCAAAAAATACATCATACGACGTCAATTCCACGTAAAAAACAGAAAAAAATAGCATATTTTCAAAAAAAAATTGATCACTATAAGAAATATATAACCGATACTCCTAATGTGATATGTGCAACATGTCACAGATATGATTTCCAGAAAAATATAAGTCTATTAAAAACAACAAGATTTAATAAAATACTAGACCATTGTAAAATCAATGATATATCAATGATTTGAGTGAAACATCTAGTGTTTGTTCTATGTGTGTTCGACATATAGATCCTCATACTTTACCACTATTCTTCATTTTGCATCAATCTTATGAAAATACAAGGATCCCTTATATAGAATGTCTAAATGAAGTAGAAGAGCGATTGATCGCACCACGAGTTATCTTTGGAAATATTCATGTTTATAGTGGTTTTGAACAATGGCATATGCGTGGTAGCATCATAAATGTTCCTTCAAATACAAATGAAGTACATCTCATTTGTCTCGTATGACACACGATGAAGGAAGTATTACACATAATACGTAAGATGAGTTTGAGATCTATATACAAGACCAGTTATGTAAGACCAAATACAACAATCCAAGCTCTAAAATATCTTATTCGTACTCCTCTTCATAAGGTTACCATTAATGATAAATGGGATGAAACTTTAAATGATGCTGAACATTTACACTCGCTTGCAAACATTGTCGACTCATTACAACATAATGATCTTCCGAGTGAAACATCTCAGAATGAATATGATCACATATCAGTAGAAGAATATCAAGATGAACATACAACAAATACAAATATAGATTTTATTGGAAATAACATAAATGCGCATACGGACACATACATTGCTAACTTTCTTGATTCTTAAACTATTTATGCATATCATAAATATAAGCTCACTCTAGCTCCTAACGAAGGTTACAACCCTTTAAGTTTATTCAAAGATGAATATTGTGAAGAAACTAACTTCCCTAGTTTATTTTATGGTCACGGTAGAAAAAAAACAAATCTCTCATATCAAACTGCTGCTGCTTGGGAACTACTGAATTCTAGACATCGATTTGATCGACATCTACCCAATATATTTTTCAAAATGTCCAAAATTTGCATAGAGAAAATCTTGAGTCTCTCTTGGATACGAATTCGAAAGAATAAACTACAAGGTCGTCCTTTGACCATCCAACAATTGAAAAATAATGCATTCAAAGAACAATTACTTATCTCTGATCAGGCTTTTCCGTGCTTATCTCAACTAAGGTTCACGCCAGATTATTACCAAATTTTGAGAAGAAATCTTTTTGCGATGATTAGACAATTAGGAAAACCTACTTTTTCATCACCTTTACTTTGAATGAAAAAAATTGGAGGTCACTTTTGCAAACTCTTTATCATCTAAACAAAAAAGATGATCTTATTCCTCTTCCTACAAATCTAGAAGAACTGAATTCATCTCAAAAACAACAATTGATCCTATAACGTGTGCTAGATATTATAATCATCGTACCCAATGTTTCAGAAAATTAATAAAACAAAATCATGATATATTTGGTCATATTAATGATTTCTTTTTCATCACCGAATTTCAAAGCAGAGGAAGTCCTCATGATCATGGATTACTATGGATCAAAGATGCACCTGTATTTAAGATCAATCCTGATAATGATATAATAAAATTTATCGATGCTTTTATTTCTACGGATCATTGTCTACTATCGGAAGATATGATCAAAACTCAAACACATCGTCATACCATGACGTGTAAGAAGAAATATAAATCCATGGTATGTAGATTTCGATTTCCTTGGCCACCTATGGCAACAACAATGATATTGTACTATAAGCCGGCATGTCTCTTACCCAGGGGTACCTCAGATGACTAGGATTACTAGTGCACCTTAATTACAAAGATTCAGGTATACCCATGCTCACTTCACTCAACTCTCTGACCCGTATGATCACATCGGTCCCTCTAATAACGTTCCTGCAAACAAGTTCTAATCCCGCTCTCAACATTACATCGTATCGTACTCAAGGACTCCCAAGGTCTCCAATGCTCACTTTACTTATAGATCAGAAAATGAGAGTCCCTTCCACTCTCTTAACTCCTCCTTATATACTCTACAACTTCTTACCGTGGTAACTTTTACTAAGTTACGTTACCACATGATAAGTGCGCAATCCAAAATAGTTAAACTTCTAAAGGCTACTAAAATTTAAGAATAGCCCACACATTACTTGTTCTACTTTACTAAAGTAAGAGATTCTCCTACTTTAGCTTTTGTAAAGTGTTAACTTTCCAAACTATCCATTTGGAAGATGACAACAAACTAATACATCTTTTGAGGAGCATCTCTAGATCTTTGTGCATGACTTTCCATCATGCATCCAATCAATGATGGTCAACAAAATTACATATTTTTGAGAAGCATATTTAGAGCTCCGCACTTGTCACATAGTGCCATAGTGAAACCTATAATAGTTTCCTTAACTTAGTTATAACTATCTCAGCTAGTTATGACTAGTTTGGATCACTCTAGATTTAGATCTTCGAACTAGAGTAACCTATAAGATAGTCATACCTAATGAAATTTATATAAGCACGCTGTCGGAGTGTGATCCGTCTACCTAAGAAAGCGCCGGGCTTCTGGCTGTGGTTGTTTACTCAAGAGGTTGGCTTTCAGGTCACAACAGGAGCTATTAACACTCACACAGGAGTGTAGGATCCTCTGATATGCTCAAAAAGTGAAATTTAGGTCTCACTGGTAGTAATAGGCTTAAGCGGTGAACTTTGACACTCAAAGAGAGAAACACTATGAAGGTTTAGACCTCTAAACTTCCCCTACATGCAAATGAGGTACTACTGAACTCACAGACGAAGTTTCAACCTGAGATCAAATTCTGACACGGAGATATGAACAGAAAAGTTCTGAATAAGAGAATTATGGCAATTTCTGGTGTTTTCACAAAGTGGGAAACATCGTCTTTCATGTGGGGCCAATAAAAATTTTTAGCGATTACTGCTAAAGTGGACTTTTCTCCTTTATGGCCTGATAAGGGCACATCGTGAGATTCCTTTAACAACTTGGTCCTAAGTTTTCCTTGTCCCACATAAACCCGACTTTGTTTGAACATGAGTAAACCATGTCTTAGCTGCATGTTCTGCAACTTCACCCCTCGCTTGAGTTGTTCCAGGTACTCCTTCGCTTGGTCATCACCCATGTAACCTTCACGTATTCGCCTCTCCAAATCTGACTCCTTAGGATACATAGCTCGCAAAATCTGTGTTGACGATGGAAGATATTCCTCCTTGCGACTCAAGGCGTCAGGAACCACATTGTCCTTTCCCGCTTTGTGGATTAATTCCACGTTCATGAGCGCCAAGGTATCATGCCATCGTAGTTGCTTTGGCGTCACCCGATCTTGCATCTCAAAGTACTTGAGCGAAATGTTATCAGTATACACTTGGGTTTTGTGAAGTCCCAAGTAATGCCGCCATTTCCTCAAGCAATGAACCACCGCGAACAGTTCCTTCTCGTGAGTCGGCCATCGACTCTCTGTCCCAGATAACTTCTTGCTTTCGTATGCTACAGGTTTTCCACCCTGCACCAACACTCCGCCAATCGCATAGTCGCTCGCGTCCGTGTGCACCTCGAATGGTTTGTCGAACTCCGGCAGCTTCAATACTGGCGCCTTTGACAAAATAGCTTTGATCGTCTGAAACGCATCATCCACCTCCTTGGTCCAACTTACCTGTGCGTCTTTGCCCGTCCAGTCCGTCAGCGGCTTCGCGATCTTTGAAAACCCCTTCACATACTTGCGGTAGAACTGCGCCAATCCTAAGAATCGCCGCATCCCCTTCACTGTAGTCGGAGGCTCCCAAGTCACAATCGCATCCACCTTCTGCATATCCGGGCCGACTCCTTCTGCACTAATTACATGTCCCAAGAAGTTAATACGCTCCAAACCAAACTCACTCTTGTCAATGTTGGCAAATAGCTTATGCTCCCGCAGCTTCGTCAACACCACCCTTAGCTGCTCCGCGTGCGACTCCAAGGTTTTGGAGTAGATCAAGATGTCGTCGATGTAAACGATGACAAACTCATCCATCTCCTCGCGAAAAATTGTGTTCATCAATGTAGTGAACGTCGAAGGGGCGTTGCAGAGTCCAAATGGCATCACCACGAATTCAAACGATCCGTATCTGGTTCGACAAGCGGTCTTCTCAACATCTGGGTCAGCTATCCGGATTTGGTAATATCCTGACTTCAAGTCTATCCTGCTGAAGTACTTTGCGCCCGCTAGCCTATCAAAGAGGTCGTCTATCCTTGGCAAAGGATAATTATTCTTCACCGTCACCTTATTGAGTGCACGATAATCTACGCAGAGTCGTAACTTCCCATCCTTTTTCTTTGCGAAAAGAACTGGGGCTCCATAAGGTGACTTGCTGGTTCGAATATATCCCCGCGCTAATAGCTCGCCGAGTTGTCTTTTCAACTCAAGGAGTTCCACCTGATTGAGTCGATAAGGGGCTTTGGAAGGTGGTTCTGATCCTGGCAAGACCTCGATCTTGTGATCCACCACCCGCCTTGGAGGTAACTCAGCAGGTAACTCGTCCGTCAAGACATCCTCAAACTCCTTAATCACTTCGCGAAGCACCTCCGGAAGTTTAGTCGCGTCTCCTGATGTTTCCTCTTGTCCGTCACCCGCCATCAAATCTGCAACCCGCATCAAACACATGACTCCGTCGTTGAAGTCCATCTGTTTGCCTTTGATCAAATTCACCGCAAAGTCATCAATCTTTCGCGCCTTCCGGATCAGCCTCACTCCCAGCTTCCGCCCTTTAACTCTGACATTCAACCTCAAAGGTCTCCGTCTAAGTTCCACGTCGAACCTATCGAAGAAAGTGTTCCCCAAAACCGCATGGATATCATCCATCTCGCACACCGTGAAGTTCTCTGTGAACTCCAACTTCCCACACACAAATCGTACGTCCAAGGCCACTTCAGAAGTTTGGTACGTCTTGCCCTTGGCAAAGCGTACCTGAATAGGCTTGTCTGCCTTGGAGGTAGACAAGCCCAACTTCTTCACCAACTTTGGACTTATGAAGGAGTGAGTCGCTCCTGTGTCCACAAGAAAAGTAACATCACGGTTAGCAACCTTGGCTTGTAGATACATCAGTCCTGGCGTCTTCTTCGTGGTTCTCAAGGTCACAGTCATCTGGTCCTCCAACAAGTCCTTTGCAACAAATGCATTCATGCTACAGTTACTAACCTTAGGTTTCGTACACCCCTTAGCAATATGACCCGCCTCGCCACAGTTGTAGCAAGTAAACTTAGCGCCATTGCCCTTCTGAGGTGTCTGCCCCTTAGGTTTTACTCCTGTTTGCTGCCGCTTTGCTGCCGGGGCAGAAGTATCCTTCCGATCCTTCTCACCCCCATCCCACTGTCGCTTGAAGCCCTTGTTCTTCTTTTGGAACTTGTCCGTGCTGCGTGGTTCAAAGGGTTTCTGCTGCTGGACTTCGTCGTCCCCAATTCGCTCCGCTAGCTTCAAAAGGTCGGCACTTGTCTCTGGTAGCTTTGGCATCCGAAAGAGAGCCTTCTCCGAGCTAGACTTGAGTCCCCCAATGAATATACATATCTTGGTCTCCTCAGTCCACTTGGAGAACGAATCCAGCTTGGCACTGAACTCGCGCACGTAAGCGCTTAAGGTCCCCGTCTGCTTCAGTCTCACCAACTCAACACCGTCCCGAATCCTTTGATATTCCAGAGTGAATCGTCCTGCAAGCAACTCCTTGAACTCCTTCCAACTAAGCGCCGAGACAGTCAAGGCATGCTCATCCCGGTATGCAGTCCACCAGAGAAGCGCATGGTCCTTCAGGAACGTAACCGCCGCTCTCACCTTGTCAGATTCCTTAGCCTGTTGCGCCTCAAAGTATAGATCCAACTCAGTTAAGAAATCCTTAACCTTGCGAGCCCGTCCTATACCTGAAAACGGGGTCGGCAAATTCGTCTTACAAAGCTTCCTGGTAGACGAGGAACTTCCTTGGCCTGCCTCAAGCTCGGCGATACGTTTATCCCTGGAGGCCATGCCTTCCTGCATGGTCTTCATCATCTTGATGAGTTCCGCATACAAGGCTCCTTGACTGTCCGTGCCTGAATCGTTGGGTACCGCTGGCAAGACTCCATCTTGCTGCACCGATACCGCAGCTGGTACAGGGCTCCCTTGACGTTGGGGCGAAGGTTGTCGGTTGTCGTCCCCTGACTGTGCCTCGGGGCTAGCTCGAGTCGATCTGTTCCCGTTAGCCGCTCCTCGTTTCTTGGTCTTCCTCCTGGAACTCTGTCCGTCCTCGGCCATCGCTCCAAGTGTTCACCTAGAAACGTTGATCCGCTTCATGTCTTGGGTCCCTCCTCAAGCGTCCAGCCTTCAGCCGCTACCTCAAGTTCTCGCTCACCGAAGCGTCGGCTCTGATACCACTTTTCGCGCACCTACCGCCTTGTTGCGCCAGCGGAAGCTCTAGCTCAGTAGGTCGCAAACTTTACACCGCTAACCTGCAAACACAATCACAAGTTAGCGTCCATGCACCACTTACCTTAGTTCTGTTTGGTCCGGACCGGAGCCGGACCGTCTCCCTAATCATCAAGCTCAGCAATCCTAAGTCCCGACTTAGATCCACCTAAGTCGGTCCCAAACATGAGCAAGTCACAATATGACTTGGGGCGGACTTCCCATAAAGTCCAGGGTCCTAAACGGTACCTCCAGCACACCTAGCGGCCCAACCGCCCGTGATGTCCGTCTGGGTCTAGGCTCCCGAACGGTGGTCTAACCCGCCGACTCGTTCCCTAGTCTTGCCCCAGCCCTTGCATCGTTCCTAAGTCCAGACATCCAAGTCTGGATCGGAACGTGCCTTGGAACCGTCCCAGCCATCACCTCATGCCCCCAGAGTCCGCCCGCCGAACCCTAGGGTCGGGTGACTCGTCCTGGCCCACCCAGGCATCGAGCCCCCCTCATATATACTTCTGGGGATCGGCGGCCCCGACCTCCTCTTTGGTCCCTGAAAATTATACCACAACCCGATTGTGGTTCGGCCATAACTTCCAGCTCGGAGGTCAGATCGAGGAGTGTTATATATCACTGGAAAGCTCTCGACGAGACCTTTCCAATGATACCTCACTCGCCTCGAGATCTTACGTGGAGCTCCGTCCACGACCTAAAACGTCCCTGGAGCTCCAACACTTAACAGTTTTTCCGAAAACCTGTGGTCCAGACCCAGGGTTGAACCCTGTGGTTTGTCTGCGTCTCGGACCCACGTCTCGGTCCCACGTCTCGGACCCACGTCTCAGACCTATGTCTGAGACTCATGTTTCAGCCCGTTTTTAGACTCGCCCCCTTAGGTCAGCGTTCGTCTGGGGCCCTCTTGGGGTAGGCCCTTATGTCCTAACCCAAGGTTCCAACCTTGGTTCAGAGAACCACTTAGGGTTCATCTGATCCCGACTTGCCGGTCACGCCGTTAAGTCCTACTCGCAGCGTTCACAACCTAGCGCAAGTCCGCTAGGGTTCTGTTGTTCGCGTCTGCGCCCGATCTTGAGAATGAGGGGCGCGACACGCCCCTAGATATGCAGGACGTGGCTGCATATCCAACATAGACTCCCATCCGGGAGGTCAACATGTCGAAATAGGAATCAGAGGCCAGGGAGAATTGATCATGAGACTACTTTCCTCCTAGGCAGGCGCCTTATCACTGGGATGGCCTTTGGTTCCGTTCAAGAATCTTAAATTTTCTGTACATATGTTTTCTTGAGGAAATTTTCTTGTAAAGTCTTTACTAGCCTTTACTACGCTAACTTCTCTGTACAACTTCGTTTTTAATGAACAAGGAGTCAAAACTATAGTACTTGTGAACACCTACACACTCACGCTATCAAATTCTGAGTTCGAGTCACGAGCCAGAATCGACGGATTTCCCTCTTTCGCATATTTCTCAATCTAAAACCCGTACTAACTATTGCTTAAAACACTTTCTGTCAAAACTAGAAGCATGAGGTCACTCTCCTCGTCGAGCTCTGCATTCTGGAAACTTTCGCCCTCATTCAGGGTGATATTACAACCCAAGCTAAGGGGCAGCTTGCCAAGCATAGCCCTAGCTTAGCTCCTGCCCAGCTTGATAAGCTAGGCCGCAGCTTCCTGAACAAATGTTGGTTGAGTGTCTTCTGAAGCTCCGTTTCATCATCTTGAATGCCACGCACTACAACACCGTGATTGAACGAGAAGGATTAACGGTGATCTTTGGATTGAAGAAATTTCGACACTACTTGCTAGGAGGGAAATTTTCCATAGTCACAGATCACAAGGCTTTAAAGTATATCTTTAATAAGCCTAATGCCGAAGGTCATATTGCTCGTTGAAAGATCCTTCTAACAGAATACGATTAAGTGATCGAAGATAGACCAGGGAAAAAGTATGCGAATGCTGATCTTTTGTCGAGGGCTTATGATGATGAGAGAGAAGAACCGTTTGATGATTCATTTCCAGACGAGCATCTGATGACCATCACAAGCATTGAGGAGATACCGGACGAGTACAAGAAAATCTAGAGTTTTCTTGCAGATGGCTCTTTTCCAAAAGATATGCATACCCGAGAACGTAACGCGTTGATCAAGAAATGCAAACCTTACACTATGGTGGAGAGAATTCTCTTTCATCAAGGAGCAGATGGGTTACTAAGGAGAGCAGTTGATCAGAAGGAGGCGTTCAAGCTAATGCACGAGTTTCACGACGGAAATATTTGCGGAGGTCACTTTGTTGGTAAGATAACAGCCTTCAAGATTTTGGATACGGGTTATCACTGGAGAGGGATTTTCAAAGAGTGTCGTTCCACTCTTTTGACTAGCCTCATGTTCAAGGGCGGTGGCTTTGGAGAAGCTTTAGACTATTGTAAAACTTGCGACGTATGTCAAGCATTTGCTCTGAAGTCTACTAGAACACCTCCGTTAAGATCAATTCTAGTGTTAGGACCATTTGAGAAGTGGGGTATTGACTTTGTAGGTCCTCTTCTTAAGACACCTCGAGGCAATAGATCCATTGTAGTCGCCACTGACTATTGTACCAAGTGGGTAGAGACTAGACCTTTGAAGGAGACTAATGAAACGGAAGTCGGTAGATTCTTATGAGAGAGGATCATCACAAGATTTGGATGTCCGTTAGAATTGATCTCAGATAGAGGAGGAGAGTTTGTAGGGAGCATGACTACTGCTATGCTACAACACTTTTTTATCAAACCACGAGTAACGACCACATACAAACCAAATGCTAATGGTCTTGCGGAGAAGATCAATCTTACACTTTGTATGATGCTTGTCAAAGATGCTGGTGTTGAGACTACGAAACATACTTGGGATAAGAGGCTACATGCCATCTTATGAGAGTATTGAACGACAACAAAGACTTCTACTGGGTACTCCTCATTTCGACTAGTTTATGGAGTGGAGTCCAAGTTGGCGATCCAATTCGAATTGGATACTTTTCAAACTATTCAACGAAAGTTGAAGAGGTCGAGGGGAGAAGACGTGGTCAGATCAAGAAGGGAGCAACTCATGGACTTGGAAGAGACTCGAGCGGTAGCAATGATCCGAATGGTCATTTTGATCTTTTTGTTGTAGACATGTCTGAAGTGTATTGCCTAGAGGATGACGGCACCTGTATTTGTTAAACTGTAGAGCACACTGTAAAATATTGTTGGAGTTAAGTTCCACCCTGTTCTTCGTGTCAGCAGCACCCAAAAGTGTAAAGAGCTCATCCCCATCTGCAAGCATAGACTCAGCAATCTTCTTCATGCAACAGCGATGATGTTCCTCAGATTTATCCTTCATGCAGTAGCCAATCATACCTACAAAGGTATGAAGACCCCTGTTATTCAGTCTCTTAACACATACTTCGTCCCTCAGAGGTCTACTACTTCTTTTCCACCCGAAGACAATGACTAATCTGTTCTTTACATCGATTGGGCTCGTTGCCTGCAAAGACATAACGCCTTGATGTGCAGATGCAGTAATGCACCTCCCCATGTCGTGATGTGAATCATTTCACATAGTAAATGATTCACATCTCTGTCAGGCGTTAATCTCTCTGAGTGAAGTTAAGACTTCAGAGAGCTCCGTTCTGGAAGATGTTATATATTTTGAGTCTTAGTAGGTTGATTATCATGTTGATAGGGTTTAAGCTCATGGGTTGTATTTGCGTGTCGCCTATGCACGCTTTCTAGCTGATTTAAGTTATCTTTCAAGGCTGTGTGTCATTTTAGGTAGTTTAGGATTTATGCTGGCATTTTAGACTTGATATCTGGGCTTGACGTGGTAGCTTATGAGTGAAACTAAGTTACCACGTGGTTTAGGGTACTAAAGGACAACCAAGTGGAGCTATGAACTCCCATTGGTCTATTTTGTCTTTTGTTAAACTCTAAATTTAGAAACAAAGGTCTAAAGGAGAGTTTGAGCATTTGGTGAGGACACTGTGAAATATGAGAGCACAGGGAGATAGAGCTTGTCGAGCCAAGCACTGTCAGTGAAATTCTTGATTGATTTGGATCAATAAACAAGGAGTTATGCCCAATTGAAGTTCGGATTGTGCCAAAACTGCTTCACTTTTGTTGATTTTGGGGTTTTGAGTGTCAATTGCAGCAGAATCAAGGAAATCACTTCAAACCTTCGTGGTTGCCTTTACTGTCAGCAGGGCTACGACTGTCCAAAAAGTTTCAAGCGATTTGAGTTACTGAGTAATTCAGGGCGGCCGCTGAAGCTGAGGGGGTCTGAAAAGCTCGCAATCTAGAGCAGCAACTTCAAGGAACGAGATCTGGAGTTCTGTGTACAATCAGGAGACCCAACTTCACAGGACTGTTCAACAAGCTGTGTACTGGAAATCCTGTAAGAAACTTCGAAGTTGATCGAGCCAATTTCCTGTTATAGGTCGAAATAGCTATCTGGGTACCAGAAATTGCCGTAATGTCTCTGTTCAGAAAGTTTCTACCCATATCTCGGTGCTCTGAACTGATCTCAAGCTGAAACTTCATATGTGTATCTAGTAGGACCTCATTTACATGTAGGAGGAGTTCTGAAGCCTAAACCATCTTATGTTTCTGATTCTTGACTGTTAAAGTTCACTGTCAGACCTTATTATTGTTAGTCTGATCTGATTTTCACTTCTTGAACATAGTGGAGGATCCATTTGACATGTGTGAAGGTTTATAGTGCCCCTTATGACCTGAATCCTATCTCTGTATAGTAAACAACCATAGCCTGAAGTCCAGTACTTCCCCACGTAATCTTTCCACAGCCTTCACGATCATACCACAGCCAGAAGGTTCCGTCCTTCCCAAGAAAAACTCTCAACGCGACATCTGGTGCTTCCACTGAGAGCTCTTGGGGTGATTGATTGAGAAGGTTGAGTTGCTACAAGGAGAGAAGATGGATCGCAAGAGCGCTGCTGCTGTTACTTCTGTGGCTGCTGCATCTACGTCTACTGCAGCACCTTCTGTAGCACCTGTGACTGCAACGACCTCTGTACCTGATCTGGATACGGCTGAGATCCTGAAGACGCTTGCGGCCTTGGTCCAACAGCATCCGATCGTTGGAGGGGAGCTTTTCTTGCAAGCTACCGATGATGCTACGGCAGATCGATTATGTTTTATGTTGGCCGATCGATCTGCTGAGGGAGGTGTTACTATGGATTGGGGGAGAGTTGAGGATGCTGTGGCTGTACTGACAAGACAGAGGAGGGGAAGAGTGGCTGTAGGAGGACGTCCGTTTGCAGAAGTGGTCACTCCACCTTATGCTGCTCCTCAAGTACAACAACCTTTGGCCCCTGCTCCCAGACCTGTTGTCCCAGCTGTAGTTCCTTTGATGCCAGTTGTTCTAGCTCCGATACAAAGGGCACCTGTTCAGAGACCTGCGGAGAACCATGGTCAACAGAACCAGATCGGATCGAAGACCTATTCGGCAGATGCGAGAGTTGAAGGTAGAGCTAGCTAGATTGCAGAGAGAGCAGCCACCAGCGCCTGCTGCTGCACGTCCAGGAGGAGCTCTGGTTCGTAGATGTATTTGGTGTGACAGTCCTGATCATTTCCGAGGAGACTGTCAAGAGCTCACAGCTGCTTTGCGAGATGGTGTGGTTCGCTATCATAACGGTAGGCTGCACCTTTCTTCTACTGGAGAGCCGTTGAGCACGCAGTTTGTGCGAGGAGGCATGAGGAGTCTACTTCAGATTGCTACGGCTGCAACAGCAACTGCGTTAATGGCACCGCTGGTAAATTCTGATGTATATGCTGGACATATTGAGGTCTCTTCTAGTCCTACATTGCTAGATAGGACTGCTGAGAAGAGTGTGGCTCCAGTTCCTTCTGAGATACTGAAGAGAGGAGCCGAGTCTATTCGTAGGATCACAGGATGGGGAGATCTTGTAGATGCTGCTTCTATCAGAGCATTCTTGGATGTAGTTAGACACGTTCACTGGCAGGATGCTTCTGTGGAAGAAAAGAGGCGACGAGAGCCCTCTGAACTTGATACTGGAGTTCTTGAGGAGACAGGAGATAGACGGAGGGTCACAAGGAGGCGAGCAGCTCCTCCAGATGACATCCCCTCTATTTCTCAAGCTCCTCCACCTGCACCAGGTCCGATGGAGGACGTGCAGAGATCCCAGCAAGAGCCAACGGTGACTGGAAGGAGGTTTACTGCCCAAGAGAAAGGGAAGGGATCGGCCTACAAGTTGACAGCTGATATTGAAACTTCTACTGATCTGAAGAGCATCTTGGAGCAGAGGATACTGGATGCACGAATCGAGTTTTCTCTCCGGGAAGTTCTTGGTATTGCAAAGAGAGAGTTTCATGAACAGATCATCGACATCATCAAGCGCAAGAGACAAGTGATGTCTGAACAAGTAGAAAGCCAAATGATAGATGTGGTAGGAGCTTCTGTGAACGATGCAGAGTTTGGAAAGGTGCATTTTCAGGAAGTTGATGGCCAGGGCTACCAGCAAGAAGCGTTAGTTGCTGGTACAAACACTATTGAGTTCGACGATGGAGGAAGCTGGTGAGGAGAGTCCAGCTAGTGATAGTGACTTCAGAAAAAGACATTGGGCTCGTGCTACTACCGCTGCACGAGTTCGTCTTGGAAGTTTACCTGAACATGTTGCTGTGTTGGTTGATCACGGATCTGAGATCAAATCATGTCACGAGAGGTGTACGAGAGAGGTCGGTGGTCTATCGAGCTGAACCATGGTTGGGTGTTACGTGCTGCAAACAACCAGAAGTATGAGTTATACGGCGCTTGTCCTAACGTGAAGGTGAAGATAGGTGATGTGGATGTAGATCAGCACTTCTTCGTGCAATCTTCTACTTCATATCCTGTGATTCTTGGTCAGCCTTATATCACTGCAGTTCGAATGGAGATCAAGGTGATGGATGACGGATCTCACTATGCTAGGATCCGTAGTCCAGATGATAGACATTCTGTGCAATTTCTGATCGTTCGTACGAACCACGAACGAAACCGTCAAACCTTGAGGGATAAACCACTCTCGTAGGACGAGATAGCGAGAGTGATGGATCTACTGCTACTATGATCCCGCTTGAGCAGCCTGAGGGATCGCAGGAGGCTGATGGAAAGGCTGCTCAAGATTCAGAAAGTAGTTACACTGTACATAGTTGGAAATCTGGTTTGATGGCTTTCAGTTCTGATGATTGGAGTGAGTTCACACAGGTAGAGGATTTGACTGAGAAGAGTAGAAGGCAGATGTAGGCCATATTTATAAAGTGTGTGTTTTTCATATCTCTACGTCTCCATGAGAGTTCTAGTTCCGAGTGGGGAAGTGATACGAGAATGTTGAGAGTTGGATTTAGCCGAGGCCTCCAAGTTCTATGATGCGCCTCATCAAAGGCCATCAGAGGTTTACCCTGGGTGAGAGACAGGATCGGTAGCAAGCTTGAGGGTCACATTTTTGGTTCCGTTGCCGGGATCTCACTAAGAGGCTTGAGGGATATGTTTCACGTGCAGTTTTACATCAGACAGAAGGACGTTATGAGAGAGCATATCGAGATAACTCTTGGAGAGGCTAGAGCTACTGCCATGCTCGAGACCTTAGAGCCATTCGTGTATCCGATTGTCATCTACGATGCATTTGAGGTCATCTTGTACATTATGTTCACATAGGATGTTAGAATCAGCTGAAGAGAACGTGTCGAGTGTTAGAGTTTAAATCTGAGAGTAGAGTGGTTCATATAATCCTATACGTTCATGAGGGTAGAGGATCAGATCACTCTTATCAGGTTCTTTGGGTGATAGTTCTTATCGTTGCGACTAAAAGGAGGAGAGACTAAGAGTCCGAAGGTGTAGACGTTTCGCTTTCTGATCGAGTTTACAGTCACCGTCATTTTCTCTGTCTTTCTCGGACGTCCTTGAAACTTCACGACGGACTGGAGAAGCTCCGGATCTATCTATTGATCCAAAGATCACTAGTTTTGGAGCTACAGAGCTCAAGATATCGCTGTCAGAAGTTCAGCTGGTAGTCCAATCGATCAAAATCTGCATGGGGTCGAATTTAAGTCAAGATCATGGAGGGTCAGAAAGAGTGGGTAGTGAGGCTTAGGAACCTTCCTCAAAATCTTGATGTCATAGTGGGTGTGGACGAACGTTCTAGAAAGTTAAAGGTCGAATTTGAAGAGAGAACGGAGAGAAACAAGCAAGACTCTTCCAAGAAGAAGTTGAGGACAGAACCGTGGTGCTACTTTTGTAGAGGGTTGGGTCACTATGCAGCAAGTTGTCCCATGAGATTCAAGAGAGAAAACCCTCGTGAAGGAAGGAGTTCTATCGATCTAGGTCTCCGAGTTGGTCCATCGTCTCCTTCACATGTTTTTTAAGACGAAAACATCTGCTCAAACTGTGGAATTGAAGGTTTGCCAAAGAAGCACGAGTGTGGAGACGTGATTGCCCTGTTGGCATCTACGTCTAGAAGATTGAGAGAGGAGCAAGGAGTTGAAACGGAGAAGCTGCCATCTTCAGACGAAAATTCAGCTAACGCATGATGGAGATGGTAATCCAGATGATGGAGAAGGTGACAATGAGGATGCGACTCATGCATACGTTCGTGAGGAGATAGCGCAGGCGATTATGGTGGAACCCTTTCCTTTCTTGCTACCGATGGTTGATTATGCTCGCATGGAGTTAGTAATGTTCATCTTATACTAGAAAACGAAGAGAGATATCGTGTTGAGGAGAGGAGAAGACATCAAGAATTTAAGATGGGGAAGCTTCCGGTTTTCTATGAAAAGGATGGTGAGGATGTAGAAACCTTTGTGCGAGATTTCAAGCGAGCATGCATAGGAAACCATGAGAGGAAGAAGGAAGAGTGGGCATCACTATTACCTGATTTCCTAGAGGATACCGCATTGACTTGGTATGAGGAATACAGAAGGAACAAGACTGAGATGGATACATGGGAAAGCTTGACGGAGGCTCTAATTGAGAACTTTCTGCCGGATGAGAGCTATGAGAAGCTCATGACCGAGGTGACCTTCTTGAAGCAAGGAGATGCTGAGAAGGTGAGGGTTTACGCAGAAAGGACCGAGAAGTTGGAGGCTCGTTTCAAGACTATATTGAAGAAGAGCGGTGATAATGTGGAGGCTACAATGGTGGGAATTGTGGCCATGCTTACCAAGAACTTTGTGACAGGTCTGAAGCCTCAAATCAGAACTCAGGTGAAGTACAAGAAGCCCACCACTAAGACGAAGGCGATTGAAATTGCAGTTCGAATGGAAGAGAGTTTGGAAGATGATGACGTTCTTCTAGGAGAAGCAAAGGCGGCAAGTGTTGCAGGGATTACATTCGGTGGTAGAGCTGCTCAAAGAATCCCGACGCCTGCTATGGTTAACACATCTGCTGTGGTTGCTGTCAACCCTCCGGCGCCTAATCTTCAAGATGAACTAAGACAAATAACAGAAACGTTGGCGGATCTGAAGATCAATGTAGTGCAGTTGAAAGAGCGGAGGAACCAAGGAGGAGGAGGAGGCCAACGAGGTTATGGAGGAAATTTCAATCGAGGGCCTCAAAATGAATTCGGTGGTATCTCGTGCTACGGATGTGGTGGTCCTCATTTTCAAAGGAATTGTCCACACTTCATCCAAAATGGAGGACAGAACAATGAAGGTACAAGAGGAAATCTGGGAGGAGGAATCCCGCCACAAAACAAAGACAAAGGAGTTGCCACAATCGATGCGGTGAAGGTGCCAAACGTTTATGAGAGAGGAGAATGCTCTTACTCTCAAGTGGAACTCTTAGCTCACGAGAGGAAGAGGACGAGGTTTTCAGAGGAACCTATGATCATTGGGGATTCTCAAAGTAGGAGCACTCGTTCCAGCACTATGTCTTCTTCTCAGAAGGAGCCTAGGAAGAAGCTGGGAATGGAGGATTTCACCATTTCAGCTGCTCAACCTAGATATGACGTAGTGGAGGATGTTGGCACGCAAAAAGTCAACATAACAGTGCGTCAATTGATCGCACTCAACCCAAGCTTGAGGAGAGAGCTTCGAGGAGGATTGAGCTCGTGAAGGACCAAGAAGAAGAAATCTAAGGGCAAGATCAACGTCTCAAGTGTGGGAGTTGGTGTAGTGGATGCTCAGGCCTTTGAGATATGCACTAAAGCATCCAAGATCAAGGTTCGTTTGAATGGACACTTTGTACCTGATGTATTGGTGGACGGAGGTTCTGCTGTGAATGCGATATCTGAACGTTTGATGAAGCGGTTGGAGATGAAACCCACGAGACCGACGAGCATCATTGTTGGTATGGCAAACAAGCAAAGGGTGAGACCTCTCGGAGTCCTAGAGAAAGTAGTGGTGTCAGTTATGGGGGTACAAACTTTAATGTCTTTTCAAATTCTGAAAGATTCTAGCTATGACTTACTCCTTGGAAGACCTTGGCTGAGAGCCGTTCGTACAACTGATAGATGGCACAAGGGTTACTTGAGGATAGGACCTAGCAACCATCGAGTGAAGGTGCCTCTCTCAAGTGGTGGTTGTGTAACTTCTGATTCTGATAGACCAACCAGTGACTATTGGGAATCAGAAACCGAAGACAATGGAAGTGTCTCCGGAGTAGATACGGGTGGTTCTTCTGACGAGGAGACGTCAGAAGGTGAGGAGTTTGATATGGATTGCATCACGCCTCATATTGGAGCAATTGATTTGCTCCCTCGTCCATCTGTTGAGAAGGACCCGGACAAAACAAAATTAAGTAGAGAGGAGCTAGAGCGAAGACTAGCAACCATCAAGTTTGGTCTCAGGGTGACTTCGGAAGAGAAGAGAAGATTCTTGGAGATATTCAGGAAGTACATCCACGTGTTTGCTTTCAGCTATAAAGATCTGAAGGAGGTGACATTGGAGAAGCATCGGATCGACGTGGAGGAGGACGCGAGACCTGTTCGACAAAAGCAACGAAGGATCAGCCCGCCGACAGCAGTGATCGTCAAAGAAGCGATTGATAAACTGAAGGAAGCTGGATTCATTTTATGAAGTGGAGAATTCAGAATGGGTATCACCCATCGTGATCGTGAAGAAGAAGAATGGTAAGCTTCGCGTATGTGTGGATTACAAGAAGTTGAATGCGGTCACGAAGAAGGATTACTACCCATTGTCATTCATCAACGAGATCTTGGAAGAAGTCGCAGGTCACGAATGGTACAATTTTGGAGACGGTTATAGTGGATATAACCAGATCCATATAGTACCTGAGCATCAATACTTAACGACCTTCACTACTCCGTGGGGTACGTTTGCATTTCGGGTGATGCCGTTCGGTTTATGTAATGCTCCAGCTACTTTTCAACGGTTCATGAACAAAGTGTTCGAACCGTTTCTTGGAAAGTTTGTTAGAGACTTCATCGATGATTTTTGTGTGTATGGGCGGAAGGAGGATCATTTTGATCATCTGATCAAAGTCTTAGAGCGATTGGAGCAAGCTAATGCATCTTTGAACCCAGAAAAGTGCATTTTTGGATGCGAAGAGGGTTTGCTGTTGGGGCACATCGTCTCCAGAAATGGAATAGGAGTGGATCTAGACAAGGTGAAGAAGATAGTCGAACTACCATTCCCTACTAGTTTGACCAAATTGAGACAATTTCTTGGGATGGTGGGGTATTATCGTAGATTCATCTCGTCCTTTTCCAATAAAGCTCAATCGTTGACCAACTACATGAAGAAGGGTGTAGTCTTCGAGCTGATACTTCAAGATCAGAAGGCTAAGGAGGCGTTTGAAGAGTTGAAGAAGGCATTGGTGATAGCCTCAATCCTCGCCAAACCTGATTGGAGTAAGTCATTCATTGTTTATACTGATGCATCCAATGTTGCGATTGGATGTACCTTGAGTCAGTTAGATGAGAATGGACACGACCATCCAATAGCTTATGCTAGTAGACAGATGGTGCAGGCTGAGAAGAACTATTCTGTGACAGAGAGAGAAAGGTTGGCCGTAATCTTTGCTTTGAAGAAGTTTCGGCACTATTTGTTAGGAGGAAAATTTTCTATAGTGACTGATCACAAAGCTTTGAAGTACATCTTCAATAAGCCCAAAGCGGAGGGAAGGATAGCTCGATGGAAGATCCTCATGGCAGAATATGATTACGTCATTGAGGATAGACCGGGGAGGAAGCATGCCAACGCAGATTTATTGTCTAGAGCTTACGATGAATTGGGGGAAGAACCATTAGATGATACTTTTCCGGATGAAGACTTGATGACCATCACGTTGAGCAGCGAGGTGCCGGAAGAGTACAAGGAGGTGTGGAATTTCCTTTCTGACAGATCATTTCCTGAAGGTATGCGAGCGAGAGAGAGGAATGCTCTAATGAGGAGGTGTAAGCCATACACCATTGTTGAAGGAGTTCTTTTCCATCAAGGTGCAGATGGATTGTTACGACGAGTTGTGGGCAAGGAGGAAGCTGCAAGGTTGATGCTGGAGTTCCACGATGGACCTGTATGTGGTGGTCACTTTGTTGGTAAGGTGACGGCTTTCAAAATCTTAGACGCTGGATATCATTGGAAGGGTATTTTCAAGGACTGTTTGGAGTATTGCAGAACTTGCGATGTGTGCCAAGCCTTTGCCAAGAAGTCTACTAGCACTCCTCCCTTGAGATCAGTTCCTGTGCTAGGTCCGTTTGAGAAGTGGGGAAGTGATCATGTCGGCCCTTTAAACAAAACCTCTCGTGGCAACAGATATATCGTGATTGCAACCGACTATCTGACCAAGTGGGTGGTAGCCAGACCCCTTAAAGTCACAAGTGAGGAAGAGGTTGGTCGTTTCTTATGGGAACGGATCATTACTAGGTTTGGATGCCCTATCGAGTTGGTTTCTGATAGAGGTGGTGAATTTGTGGGAAGCATCACAACCGCTATGTTCGAACATTTCTCCATCAAGCCACGAGTGACAACTTCTTACAAACCGAACGCTAACGGGCTAGCTGAGAAGACCAATCAGACCTTGTGTACGATGCTGACCAAGGATGCTGATATGGAAGATGCGAAGCACAACCGGGATAAGAGATTACATGCGATCTTGTGGGAGTATAAGACTACTACGAAGACTTCAACGGGGTATACTCCTTTCCATCTTGTTTACGGTGTGGAATCGAAGCTGCCGATACAGTTTGATTTACCTATCTTTCAAACTGTCCATAAGAGGTTAAAGAGGTCGGTTGGAGCAGTAGCTGAGAAGTCTAGAAGGGAGCAACTATTGGAGTTGGAGGAAGCACGAGTGGTGGCAATGGTTCAGATGAAGAAGGCGCAAGAACGTCAGAAGAAGTATTACGACAAGCGTCTCGTTAAGAGAGAAGTGAAGCCGTTCAAGGAAGGAGATATGGTAATGCTCTTTGATGCCATTAGATATAAGAGAGCTAGAAAGAAGTTCTTTCCACGTTACTTTGGTCCTTTCATTATCGAGAAGGTGCGGAGTAATTTTACATACGACTTGAAAGAGCTAGGAGGAAGAAGGTTTGAATCACGACAAGCTCAAGCTCAAGCTCTTTCATCAAAGAATGAATCGTGTGAATCACGACAAGCTCAAGCTCTTTCATCAAAGAAAAGTCATCGTTCACTCCGAGGACGGAGTGAAAACTTAGTTTGGGGGTAAATGTAACACCTAGGGGTTGCATAGTAGTAAATATGTGATAAGTTATAACTATGTGTGGTGAGTCTTCTAAATAAGTCCCAAGGCTAGACCATACTCTAAGTTAGTGACAAATAACTAGGAGTAGTCACAGTTAGAGTTGGAGGTATTTGAGGACAGAATATTGAAATATTCTGATTGTGAGAACTACTATTTTGTTTGGTTATGCATAAGATGACAAGGGGATGAATAATACACTCATGTCTTATGCGAGACTGATTTTTATTGGTTGTAGAAGCTTAAGGTCAAGCAATCAAGAGGGTGGTTGACCTTTTTGACTCAATTATGTGTTAGTATTTTGTCTTATAAGGAGCAATCCGAGATTCCTTTTCAAAGATTCCTTTCTACTTCTAGAAGGATCTTAATTATTAGAGTAGAGTCAAAAGAGGAGATATCTACCTTTGACTTAGTACTTTTATCTTTGACTTGGTCTCGGTAAATTGCAGTAAATCAGATTTACAAGTAGTTACTATGGTAAATCTGCAGTAGTATAAATAGAGGGGTTGTGGAGTGATCCCTCATCCTCCCTTTGCTTTGTATTTGGAAGCCGTTAGGCCATATTTATAAAGGGTGTGTTTTTCATATCTCTACGTCTCCATGAGAGTTCTAGTTTCGAGTGGAGAAGTGATACGAGAATGTTGAGAGTTGGATTTAGCCGAGGCCTCCAAGTTCTATGATGCGCCTCATCAAAGGCCATCAAAGGTTTACCCTGGGTGAGAGACAGGACCGGTAGCAAGCTTGAGGGTCACAGACCGAAGATCAATCATGGGGCTTGGATCGCGAGAAACTTCAGGCAAGAATATTACAATCGAGTGATAGCTTCACCATTTCCTTTTGTCATACCTTTTATTGTAGAACGTTTCCAAGTTGTAATATTGACGTTGTATTAGTCTGCGGCTCACTGGTTTCATTCTGGTTGAGCGTTTCTGTGTAGTTACGGACCGCGAAGAATCCATCGACATATCTGAAGGATTTTATGAGGTCTTGTAATCTTGTTGATGTCTTGTGTCTCCTTGGAGAGTAAAAATTCGTTCTAGGGGAAAAAGTTGAGTGGAGAAAAGACAAAAGTAAAGATCTTTTTGCTCTTATTGGTCCACTTTTGGACCAATGGTGTTCTAGTTAATCCTCGCGACGTTTCTGTGGTTTCTGGAGGCTTCAGAGGTCCATTCGCAAAACGAAGGATATGGTTGGAGAGCTCTCGACCGAGGCTACAATCTGGGCTGAAGAATCGATCGATTTGATGGAAAGATGAGCACGTTATGATCGATTGAGTGGAAGGAGGTGCAATTCGTACCTACCACTACGATTCTGGTTGTTCGGGGAGACTAGCGACGAGTTTTGAGGAGCTGTCTGTTGGGTTGGAGAACTGACGACGTGCTGGTTGTTTTGATATCAATTTCATCAGTTTCTTGATCGATTTGGATTCTGAACCGATCGATTGAAGTTGAGAAGTGCAGACGTGATAAGGCGGGAACAGCGAACTGTGATAGTCATGGATAATTTGAGATTGCTTAAGTTCTGAGTCGAATTTCTGAGTGAAACTTTCCAGGATTGAAGAATGTCTTATCAGTAAGATACTTGAGAAGTTTCACCTCAAATGGTCGAGTAGTTTGTTCAGAATCTTGGATCAAATGTACATGGGTCTGTAAAGCTCTGAAGTTAGCACAGATTACGGTTTGATCCATATCTGAGAATTGGTTTAAGATTTCGACTTGAAAATTATTCAGTGTAGGAGTGAAAGGTCCAATCAAGCTTCCTGTGAAGTTTGATCATCATTGGTCGACTGGTTTGGGAGGACTGAGGTCTCAAAGTTCGAAAGATACTTCTGTTATTAGCAATTTCGGATTTTTCGGTATCATCTATTGTCAATTTGGTCCTTTTCGAGCAATTTGGAGAGGAGTTTGTTGCTGAAACTGCCATGCCAGCATACAACTCGACATTGGAGGGTGTGGGGGCTGATTTCAGCTCTTGGTGATGAAGAGGAACGGAGTCGTCATGAATCTTAAGCCGCTGTTTGGTTTCTCGGAGCTACCAGGTATTACCGCCGTTGGTGCTATATTGAGATCTGAATAGTGTTTTGGAGCATGCATGCTTTACCTTGCTGGAATGCTTGGTAGGCCAGGGTGTACAGCAAGTTGTATCTAGACTCGATCAAGTTGAGTCGAGAGATACTAGGTCACGTGTCCGAGAAGAATAGATAGAGAGCATTAGGGTTGAAGGATCAAGGTTCAGAGCCAACCTGTTGAAGTCACCTATCTCTACACAGCCATATACCCCGTGTATTCTTAGACAGAAAAACACGTTATACGATAGCGCGACACCGCTCTACCGAGATAAGCCCACTGTCACATTCTCGTTCTAGGAAAGCACACAACGAGCCCTAACAACACAGGTCCAGATCTCCATCTGTCTGTCCGATGCTGACGGACACTTCAAGACTCTTCAAGGACAATCTTCTCGACCGAGGAAGAGGTGGATTGTTGTTGGATCGGATCGCACAAGCAGCTTGTCGCATCTGCATCGGATGGAAACTTGAAATGCCTGCAACCTATCCTATAAAGTCTGGTATTGAAGGTTGTGCACACGCAAGGCATAAACTTAAGTCTATACACGGAAGAGACAACAGGTTTCAGAAGCTTGTGGTCATCCTCGTGTCGAAAAAACTTGGGATAAGAGAAGAAGGTAGACTTGCTATCCTTGAGGATGAGCCATAATTCTTCGGATTTGACATACGGAAAAGGTCCGATGATGCACTGGAAGCAGTCAGTAGTCCCACAGAAAGCGTACGACAGCTTCACGTAATCGAAACCTGGAAGAAGGAACTCGGGAGGTTTAAAACAGAAACAGAAGTCTATATAGACGTAGCTCCTACTGAGATAGAGGTCACTTTCAGAAAACGAGAGGTATCGGAAAGGGAGCAAAGGATGCGAAGGAAGAATTGTCGAGCGAGCAAATTTCAGTCCTTGGCATCTGTATCCCTCTATGCCGTGGAGGCAAAGCGGCTCGATAGAATCTAAGGACAGTGCTGGAGACGAGGAAGACACTGAGACAGAGATGTGAGGTGACTGGGACGGAGGAGTCGAAGATACAAAGAGAATACTATCAGAACGGGAAAGGAGAAGTGGACTGCTAGATTTCTCATCATCGGAGACTGTTCTCTCATCACCGGAGACAGTAATCACATTCTCATCGTCAGAAACCGTCATAACATTCTCACGATGCGATTCAGTAGACATTGCGTTCAGAGTATAGTACCTCTATCGCAAGCAGGGTGCGGAAGACGTCAAAAAGAAAGTAACATGCAACAAATGTACGCATGCCATCGACAGCGAAAGCACATCGGAGTCTATCCCCAGGCAGAGAGCGGAAGAGGTGGGAAAGAAAATACATGCAGCGAATGTACGTACGTCATCCACATGTAGCAGCCGTCCTCATGCGGCATCTCAGGCAGTCCACGAGCCGTCCCGATTGACCAATACACGCCGACAGATCTGAAGATAAAACGAACGATGAGACATCCGACATCGAGAACACCGCAGCATGTGGGTTCACGTCAGCGACGAACAAAACAAGCGAAAACCGTCAGGAAGGAACGATCTCAAAATAGCACGAGATGATAAGATAACAAACCGTCTGTGCAAAACAAGACGGTAAGAAAGATCGGACGCAAGAAACAGCCATCCGAAATGATCCGCAAAGCAAGGACGAACTGCACGATCCAAACCCGACGAGGATAATTATGCATAATGAGGATGACCCACCATAAACAAACTGCTTTCTCTCCCTTCCACCGAACTGCGATGCGCGGCAGCACGATGCTAAACGTGAAACCTGGGCCAAAACACTCTCGATTGCTCGGTTTTCCTCGAAAAGAGAACCGAGCAAACGAGAAAGAAGCAGTATGAGAATCTACATTCATATTGCGCAAGAAAGAATGACGATTCCACGAGCATGACAAGCAAGAAAGAATGACGAATCCACGAGCATGACAATCTCCGAGCAGCAAGAAAGACTGGAATGTAGATTGAGATGAACATCGCCGCGCAGGGCGTAATCGCCGATGAGCACAAGTCCGTCAGCACGATAGGGTCACACAACGAGATGACGTTCGCTGCGCATGCAGCAAAAAAAACGACGACTTGTTTCCACGCACGCGGTCGGACTAACGCCCCGCGAAAGAAGACGATTCGAGCTACCCACTAATGTTTTCACGTTCTGCATAGAATTTCCTTCCCGCGCCTTAAACCCCCCTCGTCCAACCACCGTTAGAGATATTGGCCCCACGGGTTTACCTGACGTCTTCGCAGCCAAATGTCTATTGTGGATGCTTATTCATTGTATTGCGCTTTTCGTGTTCTTTCTGACATATTGTGTGTCATTATAACGGGAGTAGGACTGTATAATTAGAAGAGTACGGCTACCTTAGAGAACGTTAGGAATATTATCAACGTTAGGAATATTATAGAAAAGTGACAGCTTACAAGCGCTGGGCCGGTCAGTAAACTAGTACTCGTGGGATAATAACGTTTCACGGTCAAGTGATACTACTGGAAGTGGAGCAGCGTCAGACTGCAAGCATCGCTTGACGTCTGGTTTTTGATATAATAGGATATAAAGATAGTATTTATATCTTAGTTGATGTGACGTCCTTCAAGCATCAAAAGTTATATCTTTAGTTGATGTCACGTCCTTCAACCATCAAAAGGGAAAGGAGTCCGTGTAAGAATATGCTCCCTGGATCTTGGACACTACAGTAGCTACTGTAACGTATCACATATATTGTGGTGTTTATGAGCATACGATCTGCATGCTTGCAGGAAATGCAAGTATGTTGTGTTCGATCGAGGTGACAGTTGCCAGAGGAACGATGTTAGATCTAGAGGTATGGCAACGTGGAGACTGGATCATGTTTGCAGTTTCTGCACTACTTGTGATTTACCTAGTGTCATGGAAGCTCGTGTTCAGGGGATCGTCCAGGTTGCCTCCGGGAAGATTAGCCTGGCCCTTATGGGACGACACGATTGAGTATGTAAAGTCCTGTGAGAATTTTCAGAATCCAGATAAATGGATCGACGAGAGACGAGCCAAGTACGGCAACGTCTTCAAAGCTCGTGTGTTTAATACCCCCACGGTGTTCCTGTTGGGCTCCAAAGCCAATCGCTGGTTGTTTCAGAACGAGCATCAGTTCTTCAAGCAGACATGGCCAAAATCCATGAGGGACATTCTCGGTAGCAGCTCGCTGTCTATTGTCCACGGAGAGCATCATAGACATATAAGACAGTTTTTCGACCAGATTCTGGGGACAGAATACGTCAAACGTTATATGGGCGCTATGGAAGAGTCCACTTTGCATTCCATGGAGCGCTGGAAACGCAAGGACGTCATATCATTCTACGAGGAACATCTCAAACAGGAGCTCTTCACTTCGATTAAGCTGTGTATGGGTGCGGCGGAGGGCCTGGATCTGAAGCATCTGTATGGCTTGTTCGCGGCGGTGAGTGCTAATATGGTTTGCCTGCCCGTCTACCTCCCAGGGACGAGGTATTGGAATGGCTACAAAGCTCGAGATGGCATTGTCAAGATGATATACCCAGAAATTCACAGGCGAAGGGCGGAGTATGAAGCTGGCCTTTCCCCACTAGGGAGCGGCGGTCGTTTGTCCTCTGAGAATCTGGAGCTCGCTAGGGATCTGCTTGACCTCTTCATGTTCTGGGAAGCGGACAAGGAAAAGGAGAAGTCGAACCCGGAACGATCAATGAAATTCAGCGACAAAGAAATCGTAGAAAACATAATTGGTCTCATTACCGGAGCTCATGGTTCCACCGTTTCGACTGTGACCAGTACAATCCAGATTTTGTCATCTCGTCCTGACATCATCGACGAGCTGCGCAAAGGTAAGCATGTGTTTAATTTGGTTACCACCTGTATATATGGAGACCTCAAAGGAGAAGCGAACAGTGTTACACTAGCTACTGTACTTTTCTGATTTCCTTTCCCGCCTGGGGCTAAATAATCCTTTTTAGTCATAGTACCTGTTGAACCACATAACTCAATAATAACTAAACTCGTACGGTTGCGAGGGAGTTCGAGTCACTTCAAGATCTCAACTCTGGAACTGAACCTGGTAGTTTATGGTGAGGAAACGCTTTCTACCGTAATGTTCTGACCGAGTTTCCGAGTTACTTTCGTGCAGAGATTCGGTCGGTAGCAGAAATGAAGGCACCGAAAGAACTTCTCACCTGGAGTGACACGAGGAAGCTGAGATACTTGCGGAATGTCTTATATGAAACTATGCGTTATCGCTCAACCGTATACTTCATATCTAAGAGTGCCTTATGTGATGTCGAGTTCGACGGATACAAAATCCCCAAAGGCTGGGTGGTAAGTTACTGAACCATTCATAATAATTTCTTCACTTTCATGAGGTCATGAAGCTAACTTGTACTAGTTCTTCCATACTGTCATGATTCTTGGACTTCTAGCTATAGAAAGGTCTGTGATAACATGCTGCAAACGTTATCTGTACATGTCTGAGTCAAACCCATGATTCTGCTCGTCTTACTGGAAGCGATTGTGATTCGAATCCTGAAGGTGAACACTATCATGAGGCAGACCCACAACAAAGAAGAGTGCTTTTCGTCCCCAGAAGTGTTCGACCCGAAGCGATTCGAACAGAGCGTTGATATATACTCCTACTTGCCCTTCGGCAGAGGGCCTAGAATTTGTCCGGGAGAAAAGTATGCAATGGTTGAGATGCAAATCTTTCTATATCATTTCTTGCAACGGTATGATTACGAGCTGATCCATCCAAGTGAGGAGTTCACTATGTTCTTTGCACCAACCCCCAATCAGGGATTACAGATCAAGCTCAAACCATTACTGTAATTAACACTGTCGTGAACCACTACTGAACTCATGGAATTTCAGAAGCATCATATATATAACTACAGGAACATTAATAATCTTTGTAGCAAGTAGTTGTATAAGCGCATGGTATATATATTAGTCTGTCTTAACTGTCAGTTATACTTCATATTATGTAACAAGCTAAATAGATGCATGGTATTAATCTCCTTACAAGATGAGCTCATACAGTTAACTAGTACTTAATAGAGCTACTCTGATAGCCCTGGAGATAGAAGTCCAAATATGCATCATGATCAGTATGGGTGGGAACTCTGCACCTCTTGCCAGTCTTGAGGAGTGTGACCTCGAGCTCCCAAATGTACAACGAAGGATATATTCTTATGTCGATCGATCTAAAATATATGTATATATGTTTGCTATTGACTTGTACATGTCAGTTAGTTACGTGACGGTAGTGAATTGGCACAGAAGGAGGTCGAGGTCGAGGATTAAGAACACATAATGAATTCCTAATCCTCAATTTATGTTATCCGGCTGGTGTGAAAAATGGTAACTGAAATATCACACGTCCTCGAGCTCGGGCCTCTTTCTGTGCTTACTACTACTGCTAGCGCTTTTCTTGTGGTGGAAAAGTACTTGGCGTTATTCGTACACATTGCATGCACGCAGCAGGGAAACGTGTCGACCATATATATTCGATAATGAACTATACACACGGTAGCAGTCGTTGTCAGCTTGGTGCATGTAGATTCGTCTTATCGCTTTGAACCATATAATATCTTTGCTTCTGGAAAGTCATTTTCTATGTGTGGCTACAAGGATCACCCTGTCCAGTCACTTTCTACTTTCCACAGCTTCTGAAAATCTTTACCTTTCTTTTATTTTTTTATATTGAATTTCAAGGTTCAGAATCCGAAGTCATTATCTAAGTTTGGCTCATGAGCACCCGACACTACGTGAAATTGTTCACACAGTAAATAAATAAATAATAAATAATAAATAAATAAAAGAAATAGAGGGATTCTGCTTTAAATTTAACTTGCGACCCTTCACGACATACCGTGGAGACCTACTATGTTTGCCATAGGGCCATTGTATTGCTTATCGACTCGAACCTGAGAGATCTATCCACGAAACTAAGTGGGTTTTCGAACCCATCGATGTGCAAGACACCAAGGTTGTGATTAAACGCTGGTTCCAGTCTAAGGGTTCCGGGCCACCCAGAATCTGCCATTATGCAAATTAAATTCTTAAAGAAAATGAAAGTGTTTTCCGTTACGTGTGATACGTATACCTAAAGTACAAAGGAGAAAAAATGTATTCATTTTTCGCGTTTTAGACTGGAACTGGCTGTTTAAGGGTGGAATGCCACCTGGCAATATCATTGATCACCGCTCTAGAACTTTGAAATTTGAATATCATTGAATAGAATTTTAAATTTCAGGTAACTCCTCTTTGGATGGTTGATCGTTATTCTTCTGAGCATGACACTCTGGTACAGTTTGAACGTACTTAATATGGTGATGGAGTCGAGACCAGTCATTCATAATCACCAGTTGACGGCACTTGATAGAGGTTATCAATAAAGAAGATTCAGTTTCTCGAGTTTTCTTACATACAGAAATTATGTTTTGAAGGTTTGACTCAGAGATGAAAAAAACTATTCCTCGAAGGCTCCGCAAACGCTTCGTTCCACACTCCACCACGCTTTGCTATGCTACGCTGAAAAATATCATGTCAAAAACTTGCACGTGTTGTCGAGACGAGAGTTTTCTGAGAAGGGCGGAACCTTCTAGCTGTGATACGATCGTGGAACCGAAGATAAAAGTCACACACAGAATATGGATTGCAAAGAAATCTCTATCACGTTCTCGATCCGAACAAAACACACGGTATGTGTGTAAGTCTTCAACTCCAAATCGTTCAATCTGCAAGCCTTCAACTCCAGATCATCCCCGCTAAAAATCTCACGTTCAAGAATTCAAAACTTCAGAAAATTGCTCTTGTGAAACATTAGCACGTTCACTTAGAGGCTTCTCATTTTCTTGTCAAAAATATATGCATACAATTTGCTGGTCTCCTCTCTACTCGTTTTTGTCCTCTAATCTCAATTCCTCAACTCCTCGATGTCAAAATTGTCATCAGTCTGAAAATTCTCTAGTCATAAGTTCCAAAAACCTCTTTCCTCTTCCATAACTCTACTCGATGATCTCTACTCGATAATCTCTACAAGAAAATCTCACTTTCACTCCTCGATAACTCTACTCGATAATCTCCACAAAAATATCTCACTTTCGCTCCTCGATAACTATACTCGATGATGATTCTCTGAAAAATAAATCTCTCTTATGTTGTACATCCCTTGGGATTTTCCTCCTCCCTACGTGACCTCCACCATCATCTAACAAGTGTAAAGTGATGCCTTAGACAAGTGGCAACAGGAAAATAAATCTTTGGTAAAAAATCAACACTTACTATCTTCTTACGTGTCAGAAAACTTAATTAACATACCTTTGCATATTCTTATGTACTAACGGTTATCAAGTCGATCATACAGTCATCTTTTGACATCTCCACTCGAAGTAACTCCACCACAACTACCTCTGACCACCACTTGTTTTGACACCCAGAGTCGAGTTATCGTTGTTGTGGTTCTCCGACCTCCTTTAACTTCGAAATGTCGTAAGTGTCTCCTCAAGTATCAGTTCGACTTGATTTTTTGACCCAAGTATATCACATGATGAAATCTATATTTTTCTAAAAAATATATGTACCGATTTTGAGTATCTTTGATGTCATCTCGTTACCCGAAGACTTAGAGGGTCGTACACCGAATCCGTCTAATTACCTCGACATCTCGAAGAGGAGTTAGTCCTCTAACATATGATTCATTTCGAAATCCGACGGTAACTTCCCTCTAGCATCCACATCATATGACAGCACTACTAGTGCAGGGATAGACGAAGAGGTCTTGCATTCACGATACGTTTAAAGACATCTAGTGTCTCATCCAAAAGCAACTTGGTGTCTCATATATTCTCTAGACAAAGAGTCAACCTACTCCAAGCCGGTTGTGAGTTTGGGAGGATTTTATCTTGAGATCTGCTCCCTATAAGTTTACTCGGCTACCCAAGGAAGCCAATCTCACAATTGGTTCTAGAGACCAGTTTGTAAGCTTATATGTTAGTAAACCGTGTTATTTCATCTTCCCTTCACTAACTCGAACCATCATAACTATCTATAGATGTGATCTCCTTTTACATTTCAAAATGCAAACATATACTACACATTACAATCTACATGATAAAAATCTAAAACATAATTTAGAACTCACTCAGATTTATAGTACATTTTTCAGTTTCAGAAATCTTGTAAAAGAACTCCAAATAACTTTTTACCTGCAACTCTATTTATAGCTTTTTAACATACCACAATGATCAATATGATGAGACCTACGCCGTGGTATTTTAAAATTCTCAAATGTTCATTTTCTCCAAAATCATTTTCTCTAAGATCTTAAATTCACTCAAATAGTCTAACTTCTAACAAAAAAGTGAATTATTTACTATGTGAAATAATTCACATCAAGACATAGTGCAAGAAACATCACTAGTGAAACTTCTATGACATAAAGCTCAACCAAATCTGACCATTTTGGTTGCGTTGGAACTGTCCCGCCAGCACGCTCCTACTACACCTTTTGCAGATAAAAATCATCAACAAATAACGATGCGACACCCATTGGTGCAAATCAGCTGATCACCTATGACAGAAATTCAACTACAATATCTAGTTTTGGCAGCGCTTTCATCCCACCTCTCCCTAAATACTCCAAAGAACTCATACCGAAATCAGCAATCTGATCAACGAGCGATCAAAACTCCAAAATTGAACTTCACACACACGCATATCCGCAAATCAAAGATATCATCGATCTACACACTACGAAGATACCACCGACAGAACTTCATGATCTGAAATCGCTCAAATCAAACCTCAAGACTCACTTGTTTCGAGTAATCTTCTATTCATCCATATTGAAATGCCACAAGCAACACAAAGATCACTCTAGATCAAGTCAAATCTACTTCTCACATCAGAGAATCAAGGTTACAACATGAACATGTTTTAAAGAAGGGCAAAAGAGTGTGCACATGAAACATCCAATCGTTTCAATGAGAAAGAGAACCCTAATTATTACTAACCAATATCTATCAATCACTATCAGATTAGTGACTTCTAGTGTCCGTAATAATCTAATGAGTCAAGGGAGAAAAGCTTTGGGATCACGAACTGAATATTCTTCGTCTGAGCATGGTAAAGGCAAAAGGTTTTACACATGGAATCTCTACAATGGTCAAAGATGAAGATGATAGCATAAGAAAAACACATAGAGACGCAATGGAGACAAGCACTAACAACTAAAAGGATGAAGCATGTCTTAGTAAAGGATATGAAATCATGACCACTTCAGCAGCATGACTTTCCTTCTCCACTGCAGCATTTGAGAGGTACGTTGCATTCGAACTCGATCTTTCCTTGGTGCCACCCTCTTGATAGAGAGATCAACCCGCCTCTTGATAGAGACTTACATCCGAAACTCCATAGATCTTTCCTTGATGCCACACTCTTGACAGAGAACTCCACATGCCTCTTGATAGAGACTTGCAATTGTACTTTCCTTGGTGCTACCCTCATGCGATAGCCAGCTAAGATATGTCCACATGCTTGAAAGTTGTACTTTTCTACGCGGTACCTGCTGATAGAGACCTAAAGCAGCGATTGAACGTAATTTCTGAGCTTCTTAAATCTTGTGACAGTAAGTTGGAAATCAGTTTGGCCGGTTGGCACCACGAACTCTGATGGAAAATTTCAAATTTTATGAAGATCTTTTGAATTAGGGGAAAAGATCATGTACTTCTAGATCATTTGTATCAACAAGTAACTCTAGAAACATATTTTAAGAATATGAAATGAGAAATTTTGCTTCTGATTGATTAGGTTTCGATTTTCACTACATAGATTTCAAATTTTCATTATCAAGATGATGATTATCAATGCATCTGTATCTCCTCCAATCATGCATGCTGATTTAGATACCATTTACATCTAGACGAGGAAAGTCGAAGTAAAGGGTAACCAATAACTCCAAACGTGTTAATGCTTCTTCATCTATCTTGTAGAAAGCATTCTCCACCTCCTTTTTTCGCACCCAATATCATTTACGATGAAATCTTTCATCTTCTTGGGAGGTGAATCAAAAAAATGAAGATCTTTCTCTCATTTTCTCACGAGCTAAAAACACACAACAGTTAGTAAATAATGTCTTCACATATAATCATTAGGGAAAGTCACCGTAGGTGGAACATAGTCTTTTGTCCATGACACTGGGTGAAATTTACTGTTTCGTTAGAGCTTGGACGAATCACTTGTTTTGTCTACATGTGCTACCAACCGTAAGCAAAACATTATGTTTCTTCCTACAGTGTGAGCAGAACATAGTGTATTGCTCATACAGATACGAAACATCATGTTTGACATCCGTATGAATTTCACAATGGACAAAATCGATTGTTTCATCCACAATGTGGATGAAAAATTGAGGTATTTTACAGTAGACAAAACATCATGTTTCGTCCACATGTGCCCTCTGAACACTTCATAGTGGATAAAACTTAATATTTTGCTCAACATTTGTCGTGAAACAAAGTATTTTACATTATGTGAGCAAAACGCACAATGGGTGACGTTGTTCCATCCATCGTGTTTGCATATTATGGACGAATCATCCACAATGTCTGTACAGTGGGTGAAACAATACGTTTACAGTGGATCTTTTGCATAAACTCTAGGGTGAAACTACGTGATTTGCCCTACCCTAATCACCACAATCACATTCAAACAAGCAATCACGTTCCAACACTAAACTGCGATCTACAGCCACATTCATAAATAAAATTGAGGTTCACTCATGTGCATGCATGTCAGTCTTGTATTGCTCTGGATGATCTAGCTCATCTCGCTCTTCCGTCTCTCACTCCTTCACCTCGAGCATTCCTTAAACCTCTAGTCTTCATACAACGATTAAAAAAGTCACTCAGAATCGATAAATTTCACATGTGGTCAAGCAACGATCCCAATCCACGCTCCTTCCTTCACTCCACAATCCACACTAAACCTTCTATTCTCCTCTCTGATCTCTCTCGATCCCTCTTTCCCTCAATCCATGTATTTGACACTAAGTTTTTTAAGATAACGACTTATCAAGTACATAACTACGCAATCTCTACAATCTCTTCTACACATGTATCACAATCACATTAGTGTAAATGACATACAACATATACAGTCATCACATTAATGTGAACTCTCAGAAAACTCTCATGTCAAATATCTAGTTACATAGAGTAAATGAAACCGAAAGAACTTTTGATTTCGTCTTTATCCTTCCTAGCTCTAATCATCTCTATGTATAAAGTCATCACTTCTTCTTTCTCTGAAGATTCACAACACTTTCTCTTCTCCTCCAAAGAAGCTAATCTGTAATCTAAATAGATTTTTCATACTCAGACTTGTCTTTGAGGTTGTCTTCGTATGGCAAAAGAAATGAAGTTCTTTTCTACAACTTGGTACTTTACTACTCCGAGCTGATTAAGAAGTTGATCTCGTCTCTGACCTTGCTCAACTATGTTACTTTCAGTATTGTTTTGCTCTACTATATCGTCTCCAACACCTTCTTCATCTTCTTCATCATCTTCAATGTCCATTTCATTCAATGATATGCCATGGGGTGCATGATGTAAGTCTTCATAAAGAACCCTCGAGTGTTGATATGCCACAGATTGTTGATTAGGGTACTCTGAGTCATCTGTGTGAATGAGTGACAGTATAAGAATAGTTTGTTCCATCTTCACCATCATCTAAACCCAATGAAGATACATCAGGAGGATTGATGTTAGCTCTGATTCCAGACACAACATTCATATGATCAAAATGTGGACAACAAACATTCAACTTCTCTTCCAAAGTAACACCATTCATCATCTTTGTCTCTGAACTATTTTTTAACTCTCGTGCTTTTTTATACATATTGATGTATCGAGCCACACTCTTTTTCAATTCTTCACCAGTGACTATAAGAAATCCGTCTAATCCAAAAATTTGTGTCGTCATGACGATGAACATCTTCCTACACCTATTCTAGTTTTCCTACCGACTCCATGTAAAGATGCATTTTTTATTTTGATAAATACATATATACATATATATGTTATTTTTTAAATATAAAAGATTCCTGTATGATCTTATCTTGTAAATTATCGTGAAGAATATATTGATCAGTGGAACAAATGTTACGGAGATAAAACATAGACGCCAAATAACTTCAATATGAAATGAGGATGGTCAAATAGAGAGCTGTTTTATAGAGGAACTGGTTCTTTGCTATAGAGATTACAGAAAGACAAATGCAAATTTAAATATTAAACTCACAATATTTTCAACAATGATATTCAAAATGAACGAAATTTATAAAGGTTGAGTTAGATAGATGAAAGAACTTATTAGTTTACTTGTACAAAATTTGAAATTTTTTCCTTTTCATGTCTTTTGTACTAATTATCCTTATTACAGAATGAAGTTTATTGTATAATTTATATATGATGAATAAATTATCCAAATTTGAGATGCATGTCATCAGTAAAAGATCAGTTACAAAAGAATACAAAATCTTCCAGTGGAATACTAAACTAAACTTCGGAGAGACAGGAACATCACGACTCCATCCGTCTGTGTCACTATACGATAGAAAATTCCTCATCTTTTCTAGTTTCCACAATCTACGTACAGTATGCTACCGCATAGCAACAGTTTTGTATTTGTATTATTTTAGAATTCAATATCATCTTTTAACGTATTAAATAGACGAGTCCAAGAGGATTGATTTATAGAGGTTAATATGAAAAGACATCATACAGAAAATCACTGAATAGGAGGAGAGTAAATAGGGATGGAATAAGTAGACTATAAACCATCAATTTTGAAAAATCATTCACGAATTTATTTATTCTTACATTCTATTCTCTTGACGAAAAGTATTAAACCACAAGTATTTTAACTTAAAGGGACTCATCACACCTGCATGATATTTCATTGAAATTGTGCGTAGCATTGTGTTAGTCTTTTCGACAATAAAGCATTTATTCATTTTATATAGATTTTTAACTCCAAAGTACACTTCCTTGCATATTTTCATAACTTCTATGTTCGGATGAGAGGAATATGCAAAGAAGTTTAATTTATCACCTAACTTTTCCGAAGAAAGGTCAGGTGATAAATTAAACTTACTACAGAAACGTTTTTCTGACAAGACAACGGCTAGCTCTTATGGTCCCTGCTGCACGCTGCGACTCGCATGGCTTATGGGTTTTCTCAAGAAACCGACATGTACTCTATAGCTAATATATAAGATTAATTTAATAGATATATATATCTTAAACTATTTATTATTTTATTTCTTAATATTTATAGAATTTTTGCTAGCATCTCGATGGTAGCGCACTGTAGTGTCCGGTTCAGTGATGTTTTTAGATTTTTCACTTCTTTCTCGTTTAATTTTTTTCCGCTCGGCCAAAAGTGCACTTTGGATGCAACAGTGTCCTTCAATCTCCGTCTAGTTCATAATTTTCGTCGGATAACTTTCTCGTTCAAAGAATTCAGTTGGCAAGTTCACAAAATTCCTCTGCGAAGTATCTTTAAATTTTCTACACTGGGCTACCACTGCCTACCGGAGCTACGAGCCTGCGAATGATATATATGTTTTTGAGGAGTTGCGTGCCGGCCTGATTCTTCAATACTTGTCGACTGCTAACCCACGTGCTCAAACACTGCTTTCAGTGTATTCCTCCCGAACGCACGCTTCAGAGATGGAACCCTGAAACTCCTACTGGCGAGACACTTGTATGAATCACAGACTGTTTGTGCTATCCTTCCGGTGGGGGACAATGGCGCTAGCGGCTATCCTTTGGACTTCAGAAGATGATCTTGACTGACTTCAGTCGTTCACAGTCAAAGTGATGGGTTGCATGCAGTGGCAACCTGTCAAGAGAACGACACTTGTCCAGGAGTCCAATCCAAGGGATCGTCTTCTTGTTATGACAACCTGCCGTCTGTCCTGAACTTGACCTGTCCGGAGTCTAGTCAGCAAGACGGGACCTGGCTGTTCCTCGTTCCTAACTACCAGGTTCAGAAGCTTTTCCTTCCGCCATCTCTCTGAAAACGGAGGTGCGGTCACTTCGGTGTCCATTTGGTTCTCTCCATCGATATGCGACGGAATGAGTAGCCAACGCATGGAAAGACCCCATCAATCCGAACAAGGAAAAGAGGGACTCGAAGGGTCAAGCAACCAACGCCCGAAGATAACCAGAACATTGAGGCTAAATCTCACTATCAGTAACTCTAAAATCATCTATTGTTTTTAAAATATCACACAAGTATAAATCAAAACTCTTGCATATAATAGATGCACATGAAGTAGCATCGTCTACTGCAATTGCTCTCTTGTGGACCGCGTTTGCTAAAGATCTCTGTAGAACAATGAAAACTCAATGTCTAAAGAACGTAGTGCAAAAAGAAAGTGTAGTCTGTGAGATCCATCCGTAGTTAAGACATCGAGTGTGTCTCACATACATCAAGAGTCAAACTAACATACTTCAAGAGTCAAACTATCTCTTGTCTCACGAAGACATATCTGTAGTGCGTAAGAATCATCCTCCACCTCTATCACATAGCTCTACAGAATAGGTGTATCTCGTACGAGGAAATGACAACAGAGTCAAGGTGTTGAGAGGGCTCAACTACCCAACAAGACTACCAAAGCAATCTCATCCATAGATAATAATCCATCCCGTCATATGACATCGATCATGATATCAATCTATGTACGAGGGATCATACCACACATTCAAAAGTCTCCGGTCCTAAGATGTCGTCAAAGACCCCCATGATCTTCTTTTCAAACTCTCTAAAGCACGAGAGGAAGATAAGAGATGAATGTATTGTGCGGAGTAAGTAACCAAGATGACGTGCTATGGAAGAAGAAAGGATACCAAAGACAACCAAGGGGTCCTCTAACCTAGAGAAATTCTCAATATGTAAAATGTCCTCCTTCAGAGCAACATCTAAGAACCGAGAGACGAAGTCCTCTGAACTCATGATACTCCGAGGATACATAAATCATCTCTAGGTGTAACAAGCCTTATTGGAGTTGGAGGTCTGACATAATACAGTGAAAGACCAAGCTCTGCACTTTGACACATTCACACTCAATCCTACCAAAGACAATTGAGAGATGAGATGATCAAAGACATCACAGACTTAGTCCGTCGGATCTACGATATGCGTGTCCTCAGCTAGAGATGGAAAAACACAACCTGGACGAATTTACAAGTTGAAACTAAACTTGAAGACCAACTGAAAATTTCTGAAGACAAACCCGCAAAATTAGATATTATGGGTTACCAGGAGCACTTGTAGTCAAACTCGGGCTTTAAAAAGAAAAGAAATATCTGAAACCAAAGTGAAAGGTCGTAAGTATTTTGGAAATAAAAAAAATTCCATTTCTACGTTTCATCCAACAAGAGGTATTTCTAATGTAACATGTCAATAATTAACAACATTATTCTCAAACAAATACATAGTCTTTGCAAATTATTGCAAGCGTAGCAACTTGTTTATACTTTCAGTACAGTGACCTTGATAGTTTCGGTGTTGATTTCCATTTTGCACCGATGTGCCCAACACTGTTATTTTAGTTCAGTTTTGCAATGGAACTTTTCTATCCCATTTCAGTTCACTCGATTCCAAAAAGTCTCGAATCTGATGTAAATCTTTTAACATATAAAATAGTTGTGCAAAATTAAACAAGGTTATGATAATTAGGATTGTAGGCTGGATATGACGTTACATAATGTTTTTCTCTACACAATGCGTTGTGTCAATGTTGATAATCTTGTCTGTCTTTCGAATCTTAAACTACTGGTGTACATGTATAGAACTTGTGCTACCACTCGTCAGTTTGCCTCGCATCATAGGCCAACATCCATTTAAGGTTACCAGAGTTTACACTTGTCACATGTCATCCTACATTGTCAATTAGGCCAAATGTGAAGTATAGTGAGATGACATCTTTTTGAATTTGGAACCAAGAGGGCGTCAAACTTACTTCTATTTTGGCGTACATTTGCAAATCGGTTTTTCCGTCTTACTTTTCCTTGTCCATATACGTCTCTTATGAAGATGACAATCTCTTCATCAACCAAATCCCTTCGATGTACCTGCCTTAGAGGTTCAAAAACTATATATATATATTTATTTATTTACTGGTAATGACTAAACTCATGTTTATAAAACAAAAAAGGAAATATATTCCTAAATTAATTTATATATAATAATTAATCGGATTCATATTCATGAAAGGTAAGATTAATTTCTTTTTACTTACTCGTGTTATTCTTATGGAAATCTTAATTTAAAATTTATCTTATTACTCAAAGTAAGCAAAAATATCAGAGCATATAGCTGATATTACAACATATTTTCTAGCTGCATATAAGCTTACAAGATACTTCTACCTACTAAGGTGTTACCTTAGTATTCACCTATGAATTTTAGAGGAGATTCTGGAGGTATCGTCTGGAAATATATTATGGATAGTTCTGAAAGCCAATCCGGATAGATACGGTAGGATTGTCTAGATACGTGTTGTAAATCCAGAAGTTATAACTGGATGTGGATTAATCCAAATTACTATCTTTACAGAGTGAGGTCCGGATATATCTTGTCATTAGACAGTTAAGAGGTTCTTGATCTTAGTGTAACAGTCTAATGGCATGTTGCTTAACGACTAGTATATAAGGGGCTTTGGCTACGAGGATCGCATTCTTTGATCGATCAATCAAGTGTATAGAGGGATTTTTGTATAAAGAGGATTTATAATTTTAGAGGAAACTTGTGCACCATATCTGAATGTCATGTTGTATGAATGTTCGGATCTGTTACAATGGACTTTGACATACTGATGTGAATCACGAGTAACATTTTGGTGATCATGCTAGAGAACAAAACAAGCATAAGTTGTAACCAGCGGGATCTTTGAGCGACGGATCTAGAGCATGCTATTTGCAACATGGAAGAAAGAGATATATTGGGATAATTAAGCGAGTGAATGAGAGAAAACTTGTCAACTTGGTCGGATGAAGAACCAAAACAGGAAATTGTCAAAGTCTACTCATTACAACTAGAAGAATTAGTTTACAGCAGAGATGAAGAAGCAGAACTACTACAATACGGAGAACTTACAAACAGAATGTAGGCCCTAACTCTTGATATAGACTATATCTTCTATCACAAAAATCCATTCGCAACATGGTCCGTGTATATTCGACTAGAAGTTAATAGTAACAATACAGTTCTATTCTCATCCGTAAACAATTTTCCGTATTGATAACATGTTATTGCATAATCTAAAAGAAGGATATCTTAGCGTCATACTACAACTCTGCTGGAGGAATCTTAAAGTTGTTATCCAACTCTATAAAGATTCACAGTGGAATGTTGTTCTAGATAGAGATCAAACATGGAGTCTTTGGAATAGTCTCGAGAAAACACAATCATGCCACTCGTCTAGAACAATGTCTTCAGATACGTCAAAAGATGATGTAAAATCAATCTAGAAAGTTGACTTCAAAGAACTATATAAAACATCAACTGGATGAACTGTGATAAAAGATCTTGAACTTGAATGAAAATGAAAACAATGTACATGTGATATTTGATGTCTTATGACCAAGAAAGCCGAACAAAGACTTAAGGACCATGAAGATCTGAGAGAACTATGGGAGAAATTTACTCTCCTCCTATAGAAATACGACAAACAACAAGTACTTAAAGAAAAAAAGAAAGATTGGAACTGAAATTTGAGTAACAAGTAACAGTTGGTCTTGAAGCTATCATCTCTCAAACAAAACCGGAGGAGTTCTTTGAACCCGCATCCGGATTGGAAAAAGAAGAAGCATAGATTTCAACATAGAGTTTTACTCGCACCAGAATTGGATGAGAGATCGGAAGTAACTTTGAGATTGAGTGTTGTCAAAGAAAAACTTACTATCTTACACACGCTTGAGAAGAGAGACACCATCGAGCACAAAATTTAAGACACTGTTATGATCATCTTCTCCAATCTTTTCCTCAACAACAACACCTACCACTCTCATTAAACCAAATACTTTCCATACTCAGAAAAGCTCAACAATCATTCAAACAACACCTACCAACACCATGACCAATCCATCAACTATTCCTCTACCTCCAAATACTACAACTGGATATACACAAATGTCTCACCACAATCCATCTCTAATCTTAATCCTCCAACCAATTTGAAACCTATTACCAATCCAGTTGTACTACCAAACTCAATACGATACTAATTGCAAATCCAACCGGAATGTGTTGTGACTTTGAATGCTCATTCCACTATTCAAAGAGAACAACAAGAGGACCCAAACCTGCATATAGCAAGTTTCGAGCACTATATGACTCTAAACAAAGAAGACCCAACTGATAAAGCAACTTTGTTTTCAAGAATATTGAAGAAGCAAGCATTTGGATGGTACACTCAAAGCGAAATCACACCTTGGGATCAAGTAGAACCATTGTTTCTAAATGAATTTAGGGTAGAACAAGAAGATGCAGATATCATGTTCAAACTCAATAACATGAAACACGGAGAAAGAGAAAAATAAGTGATTTCTTAACCTGTTTTTGGATAGTATCATCACGTCTAACCACACATGTCCCACTTGCATATAACTTGGTTACTAAGTCCAGCATGATCTAAATACTTACATCTGGTGGAGGACAGAAGTTATGCAAATGCAGATGAACTGAAAGTTGGGTTACGTCAACGACAAAAAGCCCTTGTATTACAAGATGGATATGTAGATGAAAATAAATGCAAGTATAAAGAACCTAGAAAAAGAGAAGTGGATAGTGATGACAATCAGGATACAAAGATGAAGAAACAAGAAAATGCAGATAAAAAGAAAGAAAAGACATTATTACTTAAGTTTAAAAAGCTTATGAGGAACGATGGAGAACAAACAAAGAGAACGAACGACTCTAGAAAGTATTATCACTTATGCAGTACTGGCTCTCATAACACTCAAGAATGCTATTACAATCTCAGAAATAAATAGAAGAATGTTCTGATCAACCAAATTTGAACGTCATCCTCAAGGAAAAAAAGGACGAGTTAGAGGACGAGGTGGTGGATGCACAGATCCAAACACACCATTACCTAACATGAAAAACATGACATACTTCTACTGTTATAAGAAAAGACATATCTGAGGTCCGCAGTGTCCATTATTTACTAAACATCAACAAGATAGACGACAAACAGAAGAAGAAGAAGAAGGTAGGATGACTAGAACTAATGTTGTTTATGTACATGAAAAAGAGGTACAAGAATATAAGATAATGACGAGAAAATGAAAAGATGAAATTTCAAAAATAAAAATTTATCCGGATCCGACTCTCCTTCTGAAGATAGAGAAGAAGGTGAAGTACCGATCCAAGAAAAAGAAGATCAGATTGTACGGGATGTCATCCGGGATCTTCATAACCTGCATGCACGAGAAAGAGTTCCAAAGAGAACAAATGAATCTGGAGAACCTTCCGCAAGTGAAAAGTTCAACTTTCTTTTTGACGGAGAGGAGACTGTCCTGTATAAAAGTAATCTCAACACAGAAAGTTTGAGAGGAACATGAAGAAAATGCAATCCAGACAATCAAGATATTATATCAACGTCAACCAGAAAGCGTATCCGCATCAATACGACAAAAGTTACAATTCCAACAGAACCAGATAAACTTGCTATATCGAAGGGCATAACAAAGCACGTGGTAGACCGTATCATGCATCAAGAAGCGGATGTAAGCACAGGAGAACTCTTCAAGTTGCACCATATTGCATGCAAGCAATAATGAATCATCTCCTCACAATTCAGGTCAAACGAGATTCAAGCTCAAAAGAACATCCGAAACCACAGATACAAGGCATGACAAACATACCTATCTCGTCATTCCAAAAGCCACCTTGGAAATATGAAGGACTAGTCCTTCAAATAATAATAAAGGGAGTTTGGTTGAGGAATGTTTTACTTGATGGAAGATCTGATGCAAATATCTTAAGTGAAGAGTTATGCAAAAGACTTAAGAACATAGAATTACACCTATCACCGTTCAACTTCAAAATGATTGATCAGAGGAAATTCCATCCAAAATAGTCAAAGGATTATCTATTATGATTCCCAATATGAATTTTAAGATTGATGTTGTAGTGATGAAAATGACAGTTGAACAAAAAGTTATTTCTATGATATTGAGACAACTGTGGTTAAGACAAGCCAAGGTACAACAAAACTAGACACCTAATCAAGACTACATCGAACTAACTTGGCAAAGGAAATAACACTGGATAAGCACCAAACCCTTACTCAACGGACACAAGACTCGACTCAAACCAATCAACATCTATCATTTATATTGGACTGAAGGAATGACGGATGAAGAGAAGAAATGTTGTTATGGACACAACCAAGCCTATTGCTGATAGGAGAACTCGAACTTGAATCAATCCAAATAGTGCAATCACAAACTACATCAAAGATGTCAACGAGTGAACAAGTGGTGGAGCAAATAAACCCATATGTATAACCGAGATGGTTGTGTAATAACTTGCAAAGGAGGACTTACAAGAACAAGTAACACATTAGATGGTACCACTAGAAGGAACATATGAGTAGGTTGATCTAAAAATTCACAAAGATCTAAGAACTGTAAAAATTGAAAACGAATTATCCACAATGAATCATAAACCCACTCCAACTAAGCCATGAATATTTTGACATGTAATGTCTTAGGATTTCTCCTTTACATCATTGTAGCATAAAAGATTTCGTTCCCCAAGAAGATTTACACTAGTTACACTGTTCTAAGTTCTAAGATCTGTCTAAACTCACAAACATACTGATTTTGTCAAAGTGTTCCTTCTAACCCACACAACCACGCAGCTTCCAGACCTTCCAAAAAGATGCTCTAGAACGTAACACACGACTACTACTTCAAATACAACACAAATGTACATTAAGAAGATAGGGAAGACGATTACTGGTCCCTTGCTAGACTTCTAGGCTTCTCACGTCGGCTTTCAGAAGTAAATCTTGTCTTCTGGTGGTTCAACTCGACTTTTGACATCCTTAGAACACTGTCACTGCTCGGTAGATACCAATTACTACTCCACATAGCAAATTATCCTTGCGGATGCTCAACTGATTAGATTAATCACATGGTGTATGTCCTCTGTAGCCTTTTCAGGCTTCTGCCTACTGAAATGGTCTTCTGACAGCACTATAACGACACTCACATCCAATGATACTCACACAAGACTTCTGTAACTGGGTAGAAGATAGAATGAAGATGAGAAGATAAGCGAAGCAAAGGGAAGAAGAGAAAATCATAAAAGGAAGGAGAAGGTGAGAAATAAATCTTCTGACAAGCTTCTAGTCTGGATCCCTGCTTGTAGTAATATGAAGGAGAAGACTAAACATATACTTATAGTCCCACTGTCTTCCTGTTGAGAATGACGTCTTCTAATGTGATAAGAAGCTATCCGTCAGCTTCTAGGTACTTTAGGTTTTTCCTCTCGAGGCAACCTAGAGTTAATTACCACCCACTGTCTCTTTGACCAAATGAGCTTTTATAAGGTTTCAGACCTTTGCCGACACTCTCATCACGTAACTCCTCGGCTTCTTAAATGTTACTCAGCCAAAGTACCACAGATACAACTTCTGGCTTCTTCTTTCTTCACCTTCGACTACTCTGTCCTAGAGAATTTATATCCTACGGACATTCCATATGTAGATCCGAAGTGCTCCACTGGATGAGACGAATTTGACACTACACAACTCTGACAATCACCGCCACTCAACATAAAAACTTCTCATGCACAATTGGGTATGAATGCGATGAAACCCAATCCTCGGAAGACATAGACAAAGTCTCTGTAAACAAATAGCTAATCAAATCTCTGAGAAGAAGTTACATCAACTTCTGATAGCTACTCCTTTAGATTCCTATCTCTAATCCTCCTCGACACACCAGACTAAACAATACTACACGAGGATGTTGTTCCTTGTCTACTTCTGTTTACACCTGTCTACTTCCGCGCTCCTCTTAAGGTGCGGATGTGTAGAACCTACTATGCGCGTGTCAGTTTCCAGCTTCTCGAAATAATTACCAACTCACAATTCCACTCTAGATTCACATCAAGATTCTCGTAATTCAAATCAAAATCCATACTACTTGATGTGAATTTGAAATTCAACTTCCGGAAGTGTCCGGACTTGAAACAAGTCTTTTGTCCATGGATTCTGGAGACAGAAGCACAATGAGGTAGGAAAGTGGATGATCAGAAACAAACGGTTTCGAGACAAAGAGTGGGAAAATCAAATTCGGTTTCGGGAGGTGAGATTTGGAAGAAGGTTGTCAAAAATTAGACAGCGCTTTCGTCTGCAATCTACTCATGGGAATTTTCAGAAAAGAGGGAGAGGATAGACAAGCTTCTTGCAAGAAATCAGAGAAGAAAAGATTGTAGGAACAGAAACGAGGTAAGGTGATGAGAATAAAAAGAATCGAGAAGAACTCCGAAATATGCTGGTGTCGATGCGCTGTCGAATTGCTTGAGAGTCTGTACAGTGAAAGTGGGTAATAGAAGGATTTTTCCTCCACTGTGTACGTAGTTGTAAGGGAAGCTGTCCTGGAGCTTGTTAAGCTGGGTAGGTGCTAAGCTAAGGCCAAGCTAGACAAGCTGCCCCTTAGCTTATATTCCAAAGAATGATTAAAAAGGCATGAAGATACCAGATGGAAGCTCTTCTTGATTAGAGCAGGCACGTGTTTTTCATTTATGCGAAATAAGGTTATACGTAGATGTTTGCGTTGTTTCTAGATTAAAAAAGTGACAAAAGAGGAAACTTTTTCATTTTCAGCCGATGACTCGGATTCATTATCTGATGACACCATCGCGTAGGTGTTCTTGAGTAGTATAGTTTTGATTTTTTTGTCATAAAAAACAGAGATGTATAGTGGAAGTAGTACCCAAGAGATTAACAAAGGAGATAAAAGCGAGTTTTGTAAGTATGTGTACAAGTTTCTTTACTGTATTAAATGGAAACAGGAGCCACCTCAGTGGAAGGGGCGCCCACCTAGGAAGAAGAGGTCCTTGGATCAAATCCTCTTGGTTCATGTTTCCTATCTCTGCATGTTGACATCCTGGATGAGAGTCTATGTTGGGTGTGTGACTACGTCCTACACATCTAGGAGCGAGGGATTGATATCCTCCTCACAGGCTCCCTGATCTAAGCCTCCACATGCAATCGAGATATGAGTTAGAAGATGCTTGATACAGCTATGGGAGGGCTGCAAGCCCTATGGAGTGATATTGTAGCTGTGACCTAGGCTCTAAAATCGTGGCTTGGCTCATAATCTGAATTGCACATGATGACATCGAGGGTTGAGAAATTTTTATTTAATAAGAGGTTAGCTTAGCTAGGGGGCTGCTTAGCAGGGGGTTTGAGTTTTAGGTAAATCGACGTGCGGTGGCAGGTCGAGAGACATTACAGAGGACTGAACTGAGAGAGAAGGAGGCTTGCACAAGAGAGAGAGGAGAAGATTTTGATCACTGATGACCTTGAGACGTGAATAAAGTTTCTTGAGTCTTGAAAGCTATTTTCACAGAATTGTAATGTTTGATTTATCTTGGTGGGTGCAAGAGATTATATTTGCGTTCTGATCTGTTTCTCTCTTTTGATCGATCTCTCGATCAATCATCATCAAGAAGTCCACTGTTCTCAAGAAAGATTCTCATCGTGACATCTGGTGCTTCCACTGAGAGCAATTGGGGTGATTGATTTGGAGAATTTGTTAGGTTGAGTGAGAAAGATGGATCATGGTGTTGCCGTCCAACGTGTAATTGCTGCTCAAGGTATTCTTGCTCAAGGGATCCTGACCTGTAACGACCTATGTTACACATAGGAAGTTTATCTATTAGTAAGGTGTTTAGTTCTAACTAAGTGTTGAGAATGTTTATTTGCTGCCAAAGTACTTTTAGGAGATATCAAGTTAGTCATGACTAGCTAAAAGTTAGTTATGGTTAAACTTAGCTGTACTTTTGGCAGAATTCAGATATTTGCTAAAGAGTGAGCACTACTATCTTGTCATCTTGTCTAAAAGGTAGAAAGGGGGTGGAAAGTATCCCTTATCTCCTTTTTGACTTGATATTAGTGGTTGGATTAAAGTTGTGGACTTTGTGGGCATTAAAAACAAGAAGAGATTCCACATGTTTCCTTTTTAGTGGGTCCTAGTGTAGAGGGGGGGTGGAAATTCGAGATTCCTTGAGAATATTCTAGAATCCTTCTAGAAGTTGTTGACTTTGAAGGAATAAGCCCATGTGAAAAGGTAAAAAGCCCATGTGATCAATGCTTTTACCTTAAGTAATATCTTAGTAAAACCCGGTAAAAATAGTTACGGCTGAGTTACCAGAGGGTACCAAAGTAAAAACCTAGAATGTATAAATAGAGGAGTAGAGAAGAGCTCCTCATCCTTGTTTTCACATCGTCGTAATGACAACTTGAGTAATATAGAGAGTGTGGGATATTTTTAGCATGTGAGAACTTGAGAGACGTCGTTAGAATGGAGGATTTTAGTGGATGAGATTATGGAGATTTTAGTTGATAAGTTTGTGGGTGTATGAATGAGAGTGAACTTAGCATTTTTCCCTTCAAGATTCATGGTGTGCTTCCATCAAAGCCATCAGAGGTGACCCCTGAGTGAGAGACAGGCCCGACAGTTGCAGATTCGTGGATGACGATCGTGGAGGTTGAGAGATCGGGGGGTAGTTGATCGTTAGGACCGCGGAGGGTTTACAGACCAAGATGGCGTTGGCGTTCAAAGAGGACTTACTGTAGTTTCAATAGCAAGTGCACAACCTGCGATGTTAGCAACGTTAGAACCTTTCGTGTATCCCGTAGTGATATATGACGCGTTCGAAGTCATTCTTTACATCTTGTTCACTTAGAAAGGGTTTGAGGAGAGTTGAAAGGAGGTGCAACAAGAGTTGTAGAGAAGGAGGAGAGAAAAGTTATTAGAGGAGAGAAATTTGTGAGTTTAGAAATTCTGCTCTCTGGAAAATTTGTACAGTCGCTGTCAACTTTTCTGTGAATTTTATTTTCCTGAGAAACTTTCCAGTGTTTTAGATTGGCTGATAACCTATCTAAGAAAAAAGGAATCATAGGAAAAGGTGGTCTAGAGAGGGAGCAATGATTTTTCAAAGTTGAGGGGGTCTATTCGTGAGAGTTGAGGAATTCTGTTCTCTGGAAAAAGTTTACAGTCAGTGTCAGATTTTCTGTGAATTTTATTTTCCTGAGAAACTTTCCAGTGTTTTAGAGTGGCTGATAAGCTATCCAGGACAAAAGAAATCATGAGAAGATGAGGTCTGAAGAGGGAGAAAGGATTTTTCAAAGTGGAGGGGGTTGACAACCATGAGGGAAGTGAAAATATACAAATTTCAGTTCTCTGAAAATTTGTACAGTCATCACCATCTCTTCTGATTAGAGAAGTTTCTGTTGAAACTTCATGATTTAGTAGCTTGGAGGTTGAGCTACTGGAGACCACAAAAATCTTGGAGAGATCTCTTACCAACTAAGAGAGATACGTTTCGGCATACAAGGAGGTCTTGAAGATACGTCATGGGGAATCCAGTTCGAATGACGAGGTGGAAGAAGAGACGTTTAGGAGTTCGAACAGAGACGGAGAAGCCCAAGTTAAGTATAGATGAGTTACGAACACGCATCTATAGCACTTGGGGTGCCCTCTTTACTCTATACGAAGAAGCTTCCGCGACAATTGGCACAGATTTGAAGAAAGTCGAGTTTAAAGCATCATTCACTATGGAGGCCACGAATGCTCCTGGTGAAATAGAGTTGGATCCTTACAAGAGTGAGTTCAAGATGTCTGTTGTGATGAGTACAAACGAGGGTGAGGAGGATCATATCTTTGATAGTTAATATTAGATTAGATTTTATTTCGTGTATCGCATGTATAATGCACGATTTCTAATATAAAGCTCGGAAGAGTTAAGAAAGTAATGTAGAATTATTTTCCTCTATGATATTTTGTCCACTTAATGGTTGAGAAGGTGCAACATGAGTGGAAATTCAAAAGATTGGAAAGTTAGACTTAGAAACCTTCCTCAAGGTTTAGATGTCATAGTAAGTGTCGGAGAAAGTTCGAGAGAGATTATCGTCGAGTTTGAAAACCCTAGTACTAAACCTCAAGTAGAATCGCCGAGGAGAAGAGTAGAAACCGACTTGTGGTGTTATTTCTGTAGAGGGTTGGGACACAAAGTAGTGAATTGTCCAACTAGAATCAGAACCGAGAGAGCTAAAGGGAAGCGGGAGTTTACTGATTTGAGTCTTCGAGTGGGTCCATCGTCACCAGCGCCAATTCATCTTCTAGGCGAAGATCCTTGTCCAAGTTGTGGAGTGGGTGATCTATCAAGAGGACACAAGTGCGTCGATGTGGCCGCCCTACTTACGTCCGTAGTCGAGAAGTTGGACGAGACTCAAAGAGCTGAGACGGAGAAGTTGTCGACTTCAAAGGAGGACTCGGCTGAGTTGTGATGGAGATCGTCATTCGGATGGTGGAGAAGGCGGTGATGCGACTCAGACTCATGATTACCTTGGGGGAAGAGATGGCACAAGAGGTGTTGTTACAACCATTTCCTTTCATTTTACCTATGGTAGATTATTCGCGAATGGAATTGGTGATGTTCGTACTCTTTTAGCGAGTAGTTATTGCACGACGATTAGAAGAGTAGAAAGAGTAGTTACAAGATGGGAAAGCTACCCGTGTTTCATGGGAAGGACAATGAAGATGTAGAACCGTTTGTTCGAGACTTCAAAAGGGGTTGCATCGGAAACAACGTGAGAAGGAAGGAAGAATGGGTGTTGTTACTGCCAGAGTTTTTAGAAGATTTTGCTCTTACGTGGTATGAAGACCGAGTGAAGAGCCAGACACCTGGTGCAGTTGAGGACACATGGGAGACGTTGAGTAATGCACTCATCGAAGAATTTCTTCCAGAAGAGAGTTATGAGAAGCTCATGGTGGAGCTTACTCATTTGAAGCAACGTGACGACGAGAAAGTTCGGCAATATGCCGAAAGGGTGGATAAGTTGGAGCAACGGTTTCGGACGGTCCTACGGAAGAGTGGAGACAATGTGGAACTAACGATGGCGGGGATTGGAGCAGTGCTGACCAAGAACTTGGTGGGAGGGTTGAGACCTTCAATTCGAACCCAAGTGAGGTACGAGAAGCCAGCAACCAAAGCGGAGGCCATCAAGATAGCGACAAATATGGAAGAGAGTTTGGATGAAGGAGATATCATCCAACCTCATCATGCTGCTCTGGTGTCAACTCCGACTCCTGGTGTAGCCACAACGATCGCACCTGCACCATCACAATTGGTGATTGCTTCAACGTCAGCTCCTACTCCAACGGTGGTGCCAAGACCGTTTGTCCCAACAACGATGTCTACTGCCACCTCTGATTTTCATGCCGAGCTGAAGAGCATCACTGACACTCTTGCGGATCTCAAGATAAATGTGGTGCAGTTACGAGAATGGAGGAACAAAGGTGGAGGAGGAGGTCAAAGAGGTTACGACAACAATCCCAACCGAGGAAATCAAGGTAACTTTGGAGGCAACCAAGGTAACTTTGGAGGAATCACTTGTTGGACGTGTGGAGGTTCTCATTTCCAGCGAAATTGTCCTAACAACGGAGCAAGAGGTGCCGAAGCTGTCAGAATGAATGTGGGTGGAGGAAATCCATCACAAGGACGAGACAAAGGGGTGGCTACTATCGATGTCGTGCGAGATCCCATCTACGAGAAAGGAGAGAGTTCAAACTCTTCTCATGCACCGGTGGAGCTTTTAGCTCAAGAAAGAAAAAGAACTCGATTTTCTGATGAACCGGTTTTCATGGAGGAGTCAGCAAGTAGAAGTACTCGTTCGAGTAATGTTTCGAGTACACCAAGGGAGCCAAGAAGGAAGCTGAGGATGGCGGATTTCACCATTTCATCTTCCCAAGCGGGATATGATGTGGTTGAAGATGTGGGTGCTCAGAAAGCCAACATCACTGTTGGACAACTGATCGCACTTAATCCCAGCTTACGAAGGGAACTCAGAGGAGGACTGAGTTCTAAGAGAAGCAAGAAGAAGAAACCCAAGAGCAAGACATCAAAGTCAGTGGGAGTTGGTGTGGTGGATGTGCATGCTTCAGAGGTATGCACTAGGGCTTCAAAGATTGAAGTCCGATTGAATGGTCACTACGTCTCTGACGTATTGGTGGATGGAGGGTCGGCTGTAAACGCCATATCGGAGAGGTTGATGAAGAAGTTGGGAATGGAACCAACTCGCCCGGCTAGCATTGTCGTGGGGATGGCTAACAAGCAACGGGTAAGACCTCTTGGTGTGTTAGAGAAGGTGGTCGTGTCTGTGATGGGAGTTCAAACATTGATGTCCTTTCAAGTGTTAAAGGACTCTAGTTATGATTTGCTCCTAGGTAGGCCTTGGTTGAGAGCTGTGCGCACCACGGATAGGTGGCACAAGGGATACTTACGAATTGGGCCTAGAGATCATAGAGTGATAGTTCCTCTCTCGGGTGTTGGAGTTGTGACTTCTGACTCTGATAGACCCACTAGTGACTACTGGGAATCTGATACGGAGGATGATCAGAGTGTCTCGGAAGTAGATACTGGGGATTCTTACGACCAAAAATCCTCGTCTGAGGATGAAGGATTTGGTCGAGACGAATCAGTACATCAGCTTAGTGCTATTGACTTGTTGCCTCGACCAGCAGTGGAGAAAGATCCTGACAAAGAAGAGTTGAGTGAGGCAGAGATTGTGAGAAGACTCTCTACCCTGAAGTTTGGTATCAATGTCACTCAAGAAGAGAAAAGTAGATTCCTAGATATATTTCGAAAATATATCCATGTGTTTGCTTTCAGCTACAAGGATTTGAAGGAGGTGACCCTCGAGACTCATCGAATCGAATTGGAGGAGAACGCAAGACCAGTTCGACAGAAGCAGAGAAGGGTCAATCCTACAACGGCAATGATGGTCAAGGAGGAGATAGACAAGTTGAAGGAGGCGAGTTTCATCTATGAGGTGGAGAACTCAGAATGGGTTTCACCCATTGTGATTGTCAAGAAGAAGAATGGTAAGCTGCGAGTGTGCATAGACTATAAGAAGCTGAATGCAGTTACCAAGAAGGACTATTATCCTCTACCATTTATAGATGAGATTTTGGAGGAAGTTGCCGGTCATGAGTGGTACAGCTTTGGTGATGGTTATAGTGGATACAACCAGATCAAGATAGCACAGGAGTACCAGCAGTTGACTACTTTCACTACTCCTTGGGGAACATTTGCATTTCGAGTGATGCCATTCGGACTGTGTAATGCTCCGGCCACGTTTCAGAGGTTCATGAACAAGGTGTTTGAACCATTCATAGGGAAGTTTGTTCGGGATTTCATTGACGATTTCTGTGTGTACGGACGAAAGGAGGACCACTTTGATCATGTGATCAAAGTTTTGCAGCGGTTGGAGCAAGCCAACGCTTCTCTAAATCCAGAGAAGTGCATCTTTGGCTGCGAAGAAGGTCTGCTGTTAGGGCACATCATTTCCAAGAATGGGATTGCGGTAGATCCTGAGAAGGTGAAGAAGATTGTGGATCTTCCATTTCCGATCAACTTGACAAAGTTGAGGCAGTTTCTTGGCATGGTTGGATATTATCGTAGGTTTGTCTTTTCCTTCTCAAACAAAGCAATAGCTTTGACTATGTACATGAAGAAGGGAGTTGATTTTGACTTGATAGTGCATGATCAGAAGGCAAAGGAAGCATTTGAGGAGCTGAAAAAGGCATTAGTGACAGCTCCTATACTTGCTAAACCTGAGTGGAGTAAAGCATTTATTCTGTATACGGATGCCTCCAATGTAGCAATCGGATGTACATTAAGTCAGCTAGATGGAGATGGGCATGATCATCCTATAGCTTATGCTAGTAGGCAGATGGTTCCAGCGGAGAAGAATTACTCCGTGACTGAACGAGAAGGATTAGCGGTGATCTTTGGATTGAAGAAATTTCGACACTACTTGCTAGGAGGGAAATTTTCCATAGTCACAGATCACAAGGCTTTAAAGTATATCTTTAATAAGCCTAATGCCGAAGGTCGTATTGCTCGTTGGAAGATCCTTCTAACAGAATACGATTATGTGATCGAAGATAGATCAGGGAAGAAGCATGCGAATGCTGATCTTTTGTCAAGGGCTTATGATGATGAGGGAGAAGAACCGTTTGATGATTCATTTCCAGACGAGCATCTGATGACCATCACAAGCATCGAGGAGATACCGGACGAGTACAAGGAAATCTGGAGTTTCCTTGTAGATGGCTCTTTTCCAGAAGGTATGCATACCCGAGAACGTAACGCGTTGATCAAGAGATGCAAACCTTACACCATGGTAGAGGGAATTCTGTTTCATCAAGGAGCAGATGGGTTACTAAGGAGAGCAGTTGGTCAGAAGGAGGCATTCAAGCTAATGCACGAGTTTCACGACGGAACTGTTTGCGGAGGTCACTTTGCTGGTAAGATAACAGCCTTCAAGATTTTGGATGCGGGTTACCACTGGAGAGGGATTTTCCAAGAGTGTTTAGACTATTGCAAAACTTGCGACGTATGTCAAGCATTTGCTCTGAAGTCTACTAGAACACCTCCGTTAAGATCAATTCCCGTGTTAGGACCATTTGAGAAGTGGGGTATTGATTTTGTAGGTCCTCTTAATAAGACACCTCGAGGCAATAGATACATTGTAGTCGCCACTGACTATTGTACCAAGTGGGTAGAGGCTAGACCTTTGAGAGAGACCAATGAAACAGAAGTCGGTAGATTCTTATGGGAGAGGATCATCACAAGATTTGGATGTCCGTTAGAGTTGGTCTCAGATAGAGGAGGAGAGTTTGTAGGGAGCATGACTACTGCTATGCTACAACACTTTTCTATCAAGCCACGAGTAACGACCTCATACAAACCAAATGCTAATGGTCTTGCGGAGAAGACCAATCTTACACTTTGTATGATGCTCGCCAAAGATGCTGGTGTTGAGACTGCGAAACATACTTGGGATAAGAGGCTACATGCTATCTTATGGGAGTATCGAACGACAACAAAGACTTCTACTGGGTACTCCCCATTTCGACTGGTTTATGGAGTGGAGTCCAAGTTGCCGATCCAATTCGAATTGGATACTTTTCAAACTATTCAACGAAAGTTGAAGAGGTCGAGAGGAGAAGACGTGGTCAGATCAAGAAGGGAGCAACTCATGGAGTTGGAAGAGACCCGAGCGGTAGCAATGATCCGGATGGAACGAGCTCAGGCGTATCAAAAGAAGAGTTACGACAAACGGTTGGGCAAGAGGGAGGTAAAACCTTTTCAAGTCGGAGATTGGGTTATGTTGTATGATGCTATCAGATTCAAGAGGGCTAGGAAGAAGTTTCTTCCGAGATATTTTGGTCCTTTTGTTGTAGATAAGGTGTGGAGCAACTTCACATATGACCTTCAGGAGCTGGGAGGAAGGAGATTCGATCGGGTCAACCATGACAAGTTGAAGTTGTTTCATCGACGGAAGTTCTCTCTTCACTCCGAGGACGGAGCGAAAATTTAGTCCGGGGGTAAAATGTAACGACCTATGTTACACATAGGAAGTTTATCTATTAGTAAGGTGTTTAGTTCTAACTAAGTGTTGAGAATGTTTATTTGCTGCCAAAGTACTTTTAGGAGATATCAAGTTAGTCATGACTAGCTAAAAGTTAGTTATGGTTAAACTTAGCTGTACTTTTGGCAGAATTCAGATATTTGCTAAAGAGTGAGCACTACTATCTTGTCATCTTGTCTAAAAGGTAGAAAGGGGGTGGAAAGTATCCCTTATCTCCTTTTTGACTTGATATTAGTGGTTGGATTAAAGTTGTGGACTTTGTGGGCATTAAAAACAAGAAGAGATTCCACATGTTTCCTTTTTAGTGGGTCCTAGTGTAGAGGGGGGGTGGAAATTCGAGATTCCTTGAGAATATTCTAGAATCCTTCTAGAAGTTGTTGACTTTGAAGGAATAAGCCCATGTGAAAAGGTAAAAAGCCCATGTGATCAATGCTTTTACCTTAAGTAATATCTTAGTAAAACCCGGTAAAAATAGTTACGGCTGAGTTACCAGAGGGTACCAAAGTAAAAACCTAGAATGTATAAATAGAGGAGTAGAGAAGAGCTCCTCATCCTTGTTTTCACATCGTCGTAATGACAACTTGAGTAATATAGAGAGTGTGGGATATTTTTAGCATGTGAGAACTTGAGAGACGTCGTTAGAATGGAGGATTTTAGTGGATGAGATTATGGAGATTTTAGTTGATAAGTTTGTGGGTGTATGAATGAGAGTGAACTTAGCATTTTTCCCTTCAAGATTCATGGTGTGCTTCCATCAAAGCCATCAGAGGTGATCCCTGAGTGAGAGACAGGCCCGACAGTTGCAGATTCGTGGATGACGATCGTGGAGGTTGAGAGATCGGGGGGTAGTTGATCGTTAGGACCGCGGAGGGTTTACAGACCAAGATGGCGTTGGCGTTCAAAGAGGACTTACTGTAGTTTCAATAGCAAGTGCACAACCTGTTGTTGATACATCTCAGATTCTTCAAGTGTTGGCTGCTCTGATTCAACAACAACCTGCAATTGGAGGAGTTGAGCAAAAATCTACAAAGGCGCTGCAAGCAGTTGTTGGATAGATTGAACGATTTAATGATAGAGACGTTACTAAGTATCTGCAAGAGTATGTGGGTGAGATAGAACTGGTGAGGGCATCTGAAGTTGAGATAATTCTGAGCTTTGAGCTTTGGGACGGATCTGTGATTGACGAGATAGCGGAAGCATTTGCAGAGAGAGCCATCTATTCGCTTGGAGATCTATATTCAGGTTATGATCAATTACAGTTGGCTGTCGAATGTAGAGATCTGACCACTATGCATACACCTTTGGGATTGATGCGGATGTGTACTCTTTCTCAAGAGATGACAAACTCAATGATCAATATGCAGAATGCGATGCATAAAATATTATTGGAGTTTGTACCTGAGTTTACCATTCTATTTCTAGATGATATTCTTATAAAAGGTTGCGCGATTGAGGACAAAGATGGAACAGTACTCGCGAATATAAGAGGTTCGTTGCAAATCACATCAGAGATGTAGAATGTATTTTAACTCGTCTGGAGGAGGTACATCTTATCTTGTCAGGAGCTAAGTTCAAGTTTGGTGTGCTAGAGATTTTAGAGATTGGTCATTTGAGTGGTGCTTTTGGGAGACGATCAAATCCGGAGAAGGTTGACGCTATAGCTAGAATGGCAGACTGTACAAATATCACAAAGGTTCGATATTTTCTATGAGCTTGTGTATTTTACCGCTTATCTATTCCTCATTATGCTCATATTGTGGAGCCTTTGTAGGCATTATTGAGAAAGGATAAGAGATTTGTATGGACTTCTATCCATCAAGAAGCTATGAATAGGTTAAAAGAGAATTTGAAGTCTCCATCTATGCTGAAAAGAGTAGACTACGGGTGTGGAAGGTTTGTCATTGTCATAGTGCATACTAGTCCAAAAACTATTGGTTGGACGATAGGTCAAGATGATGTGAGTGGTGTACGATTTATCTCTAGATTTGGGGCTAGAATATTGACAGACATGCAGAGAGATTATCCTCAAGTGAAACGTGAGTTGTGGGATGTGGTCACCGTGATGAAGGTTGACCGCGAGTTCTTGATTGGTGCTCATGTAGTTTTAGAGACAGACTATCTATCTCTGCTCGGCATGATATCTAACTATAGCACGTCGGACATAGAGATGTTGCGTTGGATTGTCTACATCAGGAGCTTGAATTTGGAGTTGAAGCATATAAAAGATAAGGAGAATGTGGTAGCAAATATGTTGTCAAGGGCTCATTATATAGACGAGGATGATATGTCTTCAGAAGATGTGGAAGAAGAAAGAAAGGATGTTCGATGTCAAATTGGACGACGGATTATAGACTCGAAGCCACTGTTTTCTAAGGAAGAGCTTTACACAAGTAGACCTCGTGACATAAGATATTACCTAAGTTCACTGGAGAGGCAAGAGAGATGGAGTGAAGTAGAGTTCAGAGAGATAAGGAAACAAGCATACAACTATCTTATACGGGACGGATATCTTTGGAGACGACCACAGAGGAGGGATGGAATGTTCAAACGAGTAGTGGACTGTCTGCACACTAAGCAACAACTAATGTAAGAGTTTCATGACACTTTGTGATCTCGACATCGAGGGATATGGGCTACTTATATAAAGTTGAAGGAGAGGTATTGATGAGAAGGTATGTATCGAGATGTGATTAACTACGTCAATTCGTGCTTGCATTATCAATTTTACTCGGAGATGCGATATAGGAATGGTCTTGTGTTACATATCCGTCTTGCATTAACTTCCAATAGGTTCTTGACTTGGTGATAATTCCTCCAGAGTTATGATGTATGTGATATTTTGTTTTGACTTGTGAGGACCTCTCCAACTTTATAGAAGGACGAGCACTGACGACGAAGACTACGGAAGGTATATGTAGGTTTGTACTTGAAGACATTGTTTGTAGATATGGATCTATAAGGAGACTACGGATAGACAGAGGAGAATTGAGTGGTGCAGAAACGAAGGAGTTTTTTGCTTGATATGGTGTGAAGCTCAAGCTTACTACTGCAATGAATCCACAAGAAATTGACAAGAGCGAACGTGGACATCCATCAATTGTTCAAGCTTTGGTGAAGGCATGTGACGGTAGGCATAGAGAGTGGCCTAGGTTACTCTCCTTTGCTTTATGGGCTGACAAGACGACTCATTGTACTACTACTGGGTACATGCTTGTTGAATTAATGTTGAGACAGAAGCCGATGATGCCAGCAGAAGAAAACTTCTCTACTTGGGTTACCTTGCCATGAGAAGATAATATGGATCGCATATAACTTCTCTCACTACGCGTAAGACAGTTAAAGCGCAGAGAGGAGGATCTTGCAGAAGCATAGCAAAAGTTGAAAGCGGCTCGACTTGAAAACAAGGAGAGGTTTGACAAGACTCATAGGTTTCGTCCGAAATCAATACAAGTTGGGGACTGGAATACACTTGAGAACCAGCACTCTATAATTCGAAAGTTTTCCAAGAGATGGTTTGGTCCATACATTATCTCAGATGTGCATCAGAATGCTACTTATTCCTTGCAAGAGCTAGATGGTACGTCTTTAAAGCTTCTTGTTGCTGAGAAACGAGTGAAGTTGTTCAGAAAGAGAGGAGAGACAGTGAGCTAGCCGGGTTCTTAAGTCAAAACAGACCACAAGTGCAAATAAGGACCTTTTGTTTGAGGCAATTGAGGAGAACGAAGACGACTTGGAGAATTACGAGGAGCAGTGATAGATTGACACATGCCAGAGGATGTATAAGTTTGGAGGGGATGAATGTTGTATTGCATAAGAGTCTATATAGTGAAAGTGGGTAACAGAAATAATTTTCCTCCATTGTGTACGTAGTTGTAAGGGAAGCTGCCTTGGAGTTTGTTAAGATGGGTAGGTGCTAAGCTAGGGCCAAGCTAGACAAGTTGCCCCTTAGCTTATATTCCAAAGATCGACTAAAAAGCCACGAAGATACCAAGTGAAAGCTCTTCTTGATTAGAGTAGGCACGTGTTTTCATTTATGCGAAATAAGGTTATACGTAGATGTTTGCGTCGTTTATAGATCAATAAAGTGAGAAAAGAGAAAACTTTGTCATTTTCCGGTGGTGACTCGGATTCATTATCTGATGCACCATCGCATAGGTGTTCTTAAGTAGTATAGTTTTGGTTTTTGTCATCAGAGACAAAGATGTATAATGAAAGTAGTATAAGAAAAGCTAAGAAAAGAAATAAAAGTGAGTTCTATAAGTATGTGTACAAGTTTCTTTACTGTATTAAACGGAAATAAGAGCCACCTCAATGGAAAAGGGCGCCCACCTAGGAAGAAGAGGTCCTTGGATCAAATCTTCTTGGCTCATGTTTCCTATCTCAGCATGTTGACCTCCTAGATGGGAATCTATGTTGGATGTGTGGCTAGTCTTGCACATCTAGGGACGAGGGATTGGTATCCTCCTTAAACATGGGCTCATTGGTCTAAACCCATGCATGTAACCGAGATTATGAGTTAAGAGATACCTGATACAACTACGAGAGGGCTATAAGTCTTATGGGGTGGTCTTGTAGATGTGACGTAGGCTCTAAAATTGTGACTTGGCTCATAATATGGATTGCATCAAGATGACATCGAGGGTTGAGACAATTTTTATTTAATAAGGGGTCATCTTAGCTAAGGGGTTGTTTAGCAAGAGGCTTGAGTTTTAGATAAATCGACGTGAGACGGCAGTTCGGAGGACATTATAGAGAACTGAACTGAGAGAGAAGGAGGCACACGCTGTCGTGTCGTGGACCGGCTCCTATCAGAAATTCAGACTCTGATGCTTGTCGTTCCAAAGACACTCATGAGAAAGACAAGCTAGGCCATAGCTTACGGACTTTTGGCATCATTTCGGATCTCCATTTTCATCGCATAGATGGGTAGAGCTCATTGTCAGCTTTCCATAGGCACTTCATCTACTTCGTTTGGACGCCTAGTGGAGAAGTTACAGGACTCGAAAGATGGAGAAAACAAGCTAGGCCCCAGCTTACGGACTTTTGGCGCAGCTTCGGATCTTCACTTTCATCACATAGATGGGTAGAGCTCGTTGTCAGCTTTCCATGGGCATCTTGTTTACTTCGTTTGGTGAAGAAGTTATGCGACTCGAAAGAAGGTAAAATCAAGCTAGGTCCTAGTTTACTTGCTGACTGGGTATTTGGGGCTTCAAGCGCTATATCAAAGACGCAAGGGGCTTGCTTCATTATTATGACAGAAAACAGTACGTACAGAGACTGATGTAAGGGGGCTGCTTAAGGGGCTTGCTTGTTCCTACGACCTGTCGGTGGACGTTTTGAAGAATTGAGAAGTCCAATACACGCGCGCAAGGTGTCATCGGATTAAGATATGTGCAGGCTACGCACAAGTTAAGACGGTTTGAGAAGAGACGGATCGGGGGTTGTGTTCTGGGAGAAATTGAGACGCAGGAAGCAGATTTGGAGTTTTCAGTTACATGTGAAGGAGAGTTCGGACCGTTCGGATCGTTCCGGAGTCCAAACTTGCTGTCCTTGGATCCATCGAGATCAGAACAACGAGTTCTTCAGGAAATTGAAGACGATACAAAGTTTCATCGGGCGGTTTGAGAGTTTTGAGTGAAATTGGCTCGCAGGGAAGCGCTTGCGTCAGGTTTTTCATCGCCTGCGACCTGAGATTGGATTGTTCTTCGCGATAGGTGAGCCAAGCTCTTCGTTCTTGGTGCCTATGCGACCAGGGAGTCTTCATCTACGCATAGGAGAAGACAATACGTGGATTGGATTGTTGGTTTGAGGATGATAAGCGAGTTTGAGCCGTAGGGAACTGATTTTCGTCAGTTTTTTGCAACTTGCGACCAAATTTCTTGCGTGGTTTTGCAAGGGGAACTCCAAACGACTTGTTTGGAGTCTCGTTGGGTTCGTGATAGCTAGATCTATCTGCCAGGGAAGATGGATATCAGTTTAGACGATACGTTTGTGCAGTGTGTGCGATTTTAAGCCGCAGGGAGGATTTTTTGGAGGTTCGGTCACCTACGACCGAAAATCGGCGATATCTCGGCTGTTGGGAGTCGGATCTGAAGGTTTCTTGGGTTAACGGAGTCAGTGGAGGAGACCTTATCGGCATCTGAAGTCCGTTTGGCGAAAGGAGGAAGTTCACAGATAGATCTTTTTTCGATTTCTTCGTTACGGGTTTTGCTCTTTTGAGTTCATTAGAGTTCTGGTTGGCTATATACAGCTTGTGGTAGTTAGCTTTAGCTAAGAACTTGTACATGGATGTGGTTTGGACTTGGGTTTGGATAGCGTGATACTGCTATGGCTCTGTTTGTTAGCAAAGAGAAGTTTCTCTTGCTTTGAGCTACGCTTCGGTGGTTTTGGGTCAGGGTTGTGATTCAAGGGTTGTTTTTAGAGGCTTTTGAAGCAGGTTATAGACTTCTCTGGTCTGGTTCTCAGTTCTATGCTCTTAGGAGAAAGAACCGGCAGTGTACATACATTTGGAGTGTATATATCGCAGCGTTCGCTTTCGTGGTTGTTTCTCTCTGTCTTGTCTCTGTTTCAGCACACAACATCTCCACAACCAAGAACCTCGCGTTTTCCTGGACATCCTTCACGCAATATCCGACACGATACGATGGTGAACTCGACGTGAAGGTCTGGGGTGGAGATTTCTTCTGTGTGTGAACTTTGAAGAAGAGATTGGCAATCATGAGTGGGGATGGGAAGGGTGATGGAGCTAGTGGTTCAAGTGGGTTGCCGAAGGTGCAGTTGGATCCGGCGACTGCATCGATGTTCCAAGCTTTCACTATGTTCTTACGGCAGCAACAGTCTGATGAGCGGAAGGAAGCTTTGACAACAAAGGCGTTACAAGCGGTGGTTAGCAGGATTGACCAGTTTGATGAGAGAGATGTCTCAAGATATCTGAGGCATTATGTGAAGGAGATGGAGCTGAACCGAGTCTCAGAAGATGAGATGATTGAGACGTTTGAGTTAGCAGCAGCTCTAGAGATTAGGGATCATGTTAAAATGCTAACGAAGCATTTTAACAAGGATTGAGAGACGTTTGCTCGTGCTTTGATGGATGAGTACTTCTTGGAAGACTCTGATCGAGTCATCAAGAAGTCATTGTAGTGGGTTGAGCAACCAAGGAAGGGTCTACAAGCTACTGAGTTGCTCAAGGAGTTTGAGAAGCAGTTTTCACGGCTGACCATGATGGAGAAGTTGACGTTGCAGTCCAACAAGACAGAGCTATTTCTTCGGGCTACAGATGAGAAGTTGCGGGAGAAGCTAGAGGTACTTCTGGAAGACTGGGAGGAGGATGATGGATTGACCAGTAGCTGGAAGAAGGTCGAAGAAGCTGTTGGTTTGCTTACCAAGAGGGAACAGAGACGAGAGAAAGTTCCTGTTATGAGACTGGCGCCAACACCTACAGCTGTAACACCTGTTCCTGTAATCCGACCAGTGGTTCCTATTGCTAGACATGTAGTACCAGTTGCTCCAGTTGTTCCAGTTGTTCAGGCACCTATGGTATCTCCGAAGAAGGATGATTCAAACCTTGACGAGATATTGCGTGGAATGCGAGATCTGCAGATCAAGCTCACAAGATTGGAAGAGAAAGGGTCAACAAGCGGGACAAGACCGATTGAGAAGCAAGGTTGGATCCAACGGTGTATCTGGTGCGATGGTACTGATCATCCGCGCAGAGATTGCAAGGAGTTCACTAATATTCTGCAGCAAGGAGTGATCTTCTGGAAGGATGGAAAGGTAGCGCTGAGAGATACTGGTGCACTTCTTCAGACCAACTTTGGTAGAGGAGGGATGAAGAAGTTGGTTGAGGACCACCTATCAGCGCAAGCAGTTGCAATGGTGGAAGCTGGAACTTATGGCACAAGGATTGAGGATCAAGTTGAGAGAGGTTTTAACGGGCAAGTTGAGCCAAGTGGATTGTGGTCATCTGCCATCTCCATGAAACAGAAAGGGAAGATGGCACGTGAGACGTTGCTGAGAACTGCTGCTACGATCCGGAAGGATATTGGATGGGAGGATCCGATAGAAGCTCTATCGGTGCATGCTTACATCGTCAAGAACCAACACGAAGCGTTGTTGGAAGAGAAGAGAAGGCGAGATTCAGAGGATTCAAGGGAAAGGACTTCTTCAAAGAGACAGACTCGAGGGGAGAAGGTTCGTCAAGAGCTTCAAGATGCAGGAGCTCAAGATCTACCGATGGATGATGCTCCTTCTCCATCGAAAGTGAGAGCAAAGGAGTTTCAGAAGGAGAAGGGTAAGCCGGCTGCATACAAACTACAGTCGGACATCGAAGCTTCAACAGACTTCAAGGGAGTCTTGGAAGATCGCATTCTGAATGCGAAGGTGGAGTTTATCTTGAGGGAAGTGTTGGGCATTGCTAAGCGTGAGTTTTATGATGTCATCATCGATGTCATCAAACAGAAGTGACAGATTACGGGTGAGACTGGTTTATCGCATGCCTTGGATACTAGGATGTCTGTGGATGAGGAGAGAGAGCTTGCAAAGTGTAGTGTTTATTCTTCAGAGGAAGAAAGAGATCGAAGACGCAGGATGCATTTTGAGGATGAAGAGGAGGATGGGAAGCAGAGTTCAAGTCATTACAGCCACAGTCACTGGGCTCGAGCTACAACGGAGACGTTGGTGAGAATCGGAGACTTGGATGAGCCGGTGGTTGCTCTGATCGATCATGGATCAGAAATCAACATCATGTCGAAGGATCTGTACAAGAGGAAGAAGTGGCCGATCGACACAGAGCATGGGTGGGTCATAAGAGCAGCCAACAACACAAGAGGAGACTTGTATGGAGCTTGTCTAGACATCAGAGTGCGCATAGGTGATGTTGCTATCGAGCAAAACTTCTTTGTTTAGGAAACAACATCATACCCGCTCATTCTTGGTCAACCTTTCATCATAGCAACTCGGATGGAGACAAAGGTACTGGATGACGGATCTGCTTATGCTAGGATCTGAAGTCAAGATGGGACGAGAGCGGTACAATTCTTGACTGTACCGTCCAACCACGAGCGCAACCGAGATCGTTTGAGAGAGACGAGGGTGAGTGAAGAGTTCAAGGATTTTTGTTGAGTACCACTATAGAGCGGGATTGTGGTGGTGCGCAGGAGAAGGTACTCTCGCTTGATGGAGATAGTGCCTTTTGTACAGGGTTTGTTGGGTTTTCAGAGTGTGGGGTTGTTATTTACAAGAAGGTAGAAGAGCTGAGGAGAAAAGAACAAAAACATTTGCGTGATGTTGAGTTGATGTTGAAAGAGTTGGGTGAGCTAGAAGGGGATGAATGGATTTCTGATGTTTATGAAGAGGATGGGTTGGAGGATCCTTTGCGAGAGATCATGTCTATTGGATGGGAGGATATGGATAAGGTTGTGCAGATTCATTCAAGGGAGGTCTATTCGGTGATCGAATCATTCTGTGTACCGGAGGTTCGAGTTGAGACAAGGTACAAGACAGTTGATAAGAAGATAAAGCCAATTGCTGGTCCTTTGCCGGAAGACACTAACCAACAGATGGATCGAGCTTCAACGAAGAAGAGTTTGAGAGATCCTGCAATGATAGGACACAAGTTCACGGAGAAGACCCTTGAAGAACTGAAGATTGGATCTGATGGGTCTCTTTTACCAGAAGAGAGGATGTGCTTCAAGGAGATGCTTTCACGACATGGGAAAGCATTTGCCTTTGAGCCACATGAGATTGGGTGTGTAGACCCGTACGTTGTTACCCCGATGGTTATCTTCACGGTACCGCATGTGCCATGGAACCTGAGACCAATTCCAGTACCGCGAGCTCACTTGCCCAAACTAGTGGAGTTGCTGAAGGAGAAGATGCGGATGAAGATCTTGGAGCCGTCGTTTGCATCATATTCAAGCAGATGGTTTACAGTACCAAAGAAGAATGAGCCGCTGCGGTTCATCCAAGACATGCAGCCGGTGAACGCAGTAACAATCAGAAATGCTGGGGTGGGACCGATTGTGGATGAGTTTGCAGAAGCGTTTGCAGGAAGAGCGATTTACTCGATGGGAGATCTTTACTCAGGGTATGATCAGTTTCAATTAGCGGAGGAGAGCAGAAGCTTCACGATAATGAGAACACCTTTGGGGTTGATTAGGATGTGTACCTTATCACAGGGAGCTACCAACTCGGTAGCACACATGATGAACGGGATGAATCGAGTTCTAAGGGACTTCATCCTTGAAAAGACGATGTCGTTTTTGGATGACATCTCCATCAAAGGATCTGTGGAAGATGAGAAGGATGAAGCATTAGATAAGAGGGGGTGTCGGCGATACGTCACCGATCACATTGCAGACTGTGAGAAGATCTTATCTCGACTTGAGGAAGTTCATCTTACGCTGTCAGGTGCGAAGTCTACATTTGGGGTTAGAGAGGTTTTGATCGTTGATCATTTGTGTGGATCGTTTGATCGGAAGCCAGATCCGAACAAAGTGGATGCTATTGGAAGGATGAAGGAGGTTTGCAACTCGTTGACAGAAGTAAGAAGATTTTTGGGTGCTTGTGTATTCTACCACATTTGGATTCCTCATTATGCGCATGTGGCGGATCCGTTGTATGGATTGTTGCGTAAGGGTCATAAGTTCAGATGGGAGGAAGAGCATACTAATGCGGTAAGGAAGCTGAAGTCTTTACTATCATCTTCTCCAGTTCTGGGAAGGATTGATTACAAGGGTGCTAGACCGGTGGTTCTTACTGTTGATACAAGTCTAGTTGCAATTGGATGGGCAGTCGGACAGGATGATGAGGATGGAGACAGGTTTGCGGTTAGGTTCGGAGCGAAGGTGTTAAGTTCTCGACAACGTACTTACCCGCAAGTGAAGAGAGAATTGTGGGGTATTGTTTCAGCTATGAAAACTGAGAAAGAGTATTTGATTGGAGCAGTAGTGGTGGTTGAAACTGATTGCTTGCCGTTGTTAGGGATGATCATGAATTGTTCAACTCCTGATATTGCGATGTTACGATGGATCGCATATATCAAGTCGTTGAACCCGGAGTTTAGACATATTGCAGGGAAGGATAATCTTATGGCGGATATGTTATCTCGGGCTCGATATGATGGGGAGGATGAGATGGTAGAAGACATTGATGACGTGGGTACAGAGTTCTATTCGATTGCACAGACAGGAAGGGAAGATGAGTTGTTTGTTGGTGAATTGCTTGATATCGGGAGGTACCTTAGTACGATGGTTAAGCAGACAGGTTGGACGGATGAGAGGTTTCGGAAAGTTCGAAAGAAGGCCTACAACTTCATGTTGCAGGATGGATTTCTTTGGAAGCGACCGAAGTAGAAAGGTGGGGTACCGCTACGGGTGATTTGCAACAAGGAAGATCAGCAGAAGTTGCTCAAGGCGTTCCATGAGAGTCTTTGGGCTGGACATCGAGGGATTTGGGCCACTTTTACAAAGATGAAAGAGCGGTATTGGTGTAAAAATATGTACAGGGATGTTGTATCTTTCGTGGAGTCTTGTTTGACATGTCAGATGTATTCGAACATCCGACATCGTGACGGATTACATCCGACTTATCCGTTGGCAATCCACTTCAAGTGGGTGGTAGACTTGATGATTATGCCGGTTGGATTGTGGCAGATGAGATACTTGATACTTGCTAGAGAAGATCTTTCAAATCAAGTCGAGGGTAGGGCGCTTCGGACGAAGACAACTGAAGGGGTATGTAGATTTCTCTTGGAAGAGGTTGTTTGTCGGTATGGATGTGTGAGAAAGATCACTACAGATCGAGGAGAGTTAGATGCACATGAGGCTCGTGAATTCTTTGCACGGTGTGGGGTGAGGTTGTCACTGACAACTGCTTACAACCCCGAAGGGAATGCCAAGAGTGAACGTGGTCATCCACCCATTGTGAAAGCTTTGGTGAAGGCCTGCAACGGAAGGGTGCGCGAGTGACCTCGACTCTTACCATTTGCGTTATGGGCAGATCGAACGACACATAGCTCGGTGAAAGGTTACATGCCAATGGAACTCATCACAGGTCAGAAACCTATCATGCCGATTGAAGAACACGTTCTGACATGGAGTGTGTTACCTTGGGAGGACAATTTGACTAGGGAAGAGCTTCTTGCTATTCGAATTAGGCAGTTAGAGAGAAGACCAGAGGATATCCACACTGCTTTGGATAGGTTGCGAGAAGCACGGTTGAAGAACAAGGTCAGATTTGATCAGCGACATCGTTTGAGACCTAGGGAAATCAAGGAAGGTGATTGGGTGTTAGTCTATGACAACAGTCTAGACAACCAGCATAGTGCACTCCGGAAGTTTTCCAGAAAATGGTTTGGTCCGTATGTGGTGAAGAAGGTTCATGACAACGCAACTTACGCCCTGCAAGAGTTGGATGGAACAAGCTTGAAGGTACCAGTGGTAGGTAAACGTGTCAAGATTTTCAAAAAGAGAGATGAGGAAGTTGATCTAGCAGATATATTGACGGAGTTTCAGTTTGAGGATGAGGATTATGCAGAAGACCTTGAAGGTGAGGTTGGTTACGATGGGAAGTAGGACGATAAGCCAGTCCACTCCTTGGTTGGTATCTTTGGTGCATACCGGAGGATGCACATGTTCAGAGGGAGTGGATGTCGTGTCGTGGACCGGCTCCTATCAGAAATTCAGACTCCGATGCTTGTCGCTCCAAAGACACTCATGAGAAAGACAAGCTAGGCCTTAGCTTACGGACTTTTGGCATCATTTCGGATCTCCATTTTCATCGCATAGATGGATAGAGCTCCTTGTCAGCTTTCCATAGGCACTTCATCTACTTCGTTTGGACGCCTAGTGGAGAAGTTACAAGACTCGAAAGATGGAGAAAACAAGCTAGGCCCTAGCTTACGGGTTTTTGGCAAAACTTCGGATCTTCGCTTTTATCGCATCAGTGGGTAGAGCTCCTTGTCAGCTTTCCATAGGCACTTCATCTACTTCGTTTGGACGCCTAGTGGAAAATTTACAAGACTCGAAAGATGGAGAAAACAAGCTAGGCCCCAGCTTACGGGCTTTTGGCGCAGCTTCGGATCTTCACTTTCATCACATAGATGGGTAGAGCTCGTTGTCAGCTTTCCATGGGCATCTTGTTTACTTCGTTTGGACATCTAGTGAAGAAGTTATGCAACTCGAAAGAAGGTAAAATCAAGCTAGGCCCTAGTTTACTTGCTGACTAGGTATTTGAGGCTTCAGACGCTATATCAAAGACGCAAGGGGTCTGCTTCATTATTATGACAGAAAATTGTACGTACAGAGACTGACGTAAGGGGGATGCTTAAGGGGCTTGCTTGTTTCTACGACCAGTCGATGGACGTTTTGAAGAATTGGGAAGTCCAATACACGCACGCAAGGTGTCATCTGATTCAGATCTGTGCAGGCTACGCACAAGTTAAGACGGTTTGAGAAGAGACGGATCGGGGGTTGTGTTCTGGGAGAAATTGAGACGCAGGAAGCAGATTTGGAGTTTTCAGTTACCTGTGAAGGAGAGTTGGACCGTTCGGACCGTTCCGGAGTCCAAACTTGTTGTCCTTGGATCCATCGAGATCAGAACAACGAGTTCTTCAGGAAATTGAAGACGATACGAAGTTTCATCGGGCGGTTTGAGAGTTTTGAGTGAAATTGGCTCGTAGAGAAGCGCTTGCGTCAGATTTTTCATCGCCTGCGACCTGAGATTGGATTGTTCTTCGCGATAGGTGAGCCAAGCTCTTCGTTCTTGGTGCCTACGCGACCAGGGAGTCTTCATCTACGCATAGGAGAAGACAATACGTGGATTCGATTGTTGGTTTGGGGATGATAAGCGAGTTTGAGCCGCAGGGAACTGATTTACGTCAGTTTTTTGCAACCTGCGACCAAATTTCTTGCGTGGTTTTGCAAGGGGAACTCCAAACGACTTGTTTGGAGTCTCGTTGGGTTCGTGATAGCTAGATCTATCTGCCAGAGAAGACGGATATCAATTTAGACGATCCGTTTGTGCGATGTGTGTGATTATAAGCCGCAGGGAGGATTTTTTGGAGGTTGGGTCACCTACGACCGAAAATCGGCGATATCTCGGCTGTTGGGAGTCAGATCTGAAGGTTTCTTGGGTTAACGGAGTCAGTGGAGGAGACCCTATCGACATCTGAAGTCCGTTTGGCGAAAGGAGGAAGTTCACAGATAGGCCTTTTTTCGATTTCTTCGCTACGGGTTTTGCTCTTTTGAGTTCATTAGAGTTCTGGTTGGCTATATACAGCTTGTGTTAGCAAAGAGAAGTTTCTCTTGCTTTGAGCTACGCTTCGGTGGTTTTGGGTCAGGGTTGTGATTCAAGGGTTGTTTTTAGAGGCTTTTGAAGCAGGTTACAGACTTCTCTGGTCTGGTTCTCAGTTCTGTGCTCTTAGGAGAAAGAACCGGCAGTGTACATACATTTGGAGTGTATATATCGCAGCGTTCGCTTTCATGGTTGTTTTTCTCTGTCTTGTCTCTGTTTCAGCACACAACATCTCCACAGCCAAGAACCTCGCGTTTTCCTGGACATCTTTCACGCAATATCCGACACAATAACGCAAGAAAGAGAGGAGAAGACTTTGACCACAGATGACTTTGGTGATGAAATTTGAGACGTGAATAAAGTTTTTTGAGTCTTGAAAGTTATTTTACACAAAATTGGAATGTTTGATTGATCTTTGGTAGGTGCAAGAGATCGTATTTGGGTTTTGATCGTTGGTAGCAATCAGTTTCTCTCTTTTGATCGATTTCTCAATTAATCACAGTCAGGAGGTCCATCCTCTCCAAGAAAGACTCTCATCGTGATAACATTGTGCTTTGTAGTGACGCAGGATTTCTCCTTTTGTCCATTTAGTATACAAGATATCATTTTCACAGAGGATTTGCACAAGTATCGCTGCTCTAAGTTCTAAGATCTGTTCAAACACACAAACATACGGGTTTTATCTAGAAATCTCGTCTTCTAAACAAAACCACACGGCTTTCAAACCCTTCAGAAGGTGCTCTAGACCTAAACAAACAACTACCACCTAAAATACCACACACTTATCTACAGGGAAGCTCGGGAAGATGCGTCCTGCTTCCATGTCACTTCTTCCAGTCTTCTCAACACAGTCTTCCCGAAGCAATTCTCGACTTCTGGGGGTTCAACTCGGCTTCTCACACCTCCAGAAGACTGCTCTTGCTTCGTAGAAGTCGAACTAGCAACGTCTGTCGCACATTGCTCTTCCAATTTCCAACAGGTTAGATCAATCACAGGGTGTATGTCCCATGTAGCCTTCCCAGGCTTCTGCCTACAGAAACGGTCTTCCTGCAGCACTACAACGACATTCACCTTCACGAAAGCTCAATAGAAGTCTCGGAACCTCACTAAAAGAGGATAGGAAGATGGGAAGATGAGAGAAGATGGAGAAGAAGAGAAAATCCAAACAAGAGAAAACAAGATGAAAATGAGAAATTAAGACTCCGACAAGCTTCTAGTCCGGATCCTGACTAACAAGCCATCCCTGCTTGTAGTAATTTGGGGAGGAAGACAACAAATTCGCTTACAATTACACAGTCTTCTACTTGAGGATGTCGTCTTCTGCTGTGGAAAGAAGGCTTCTTTCTTCTTCTGTCGTTGCTTCGACTACTCCGTCTTCTGGGATCGTTTATCCATAGGACCGTCCGTACGTGAATCCTAAGTGCTCCACTGGATGAGACAAGCTTCGACTCTGCACAGCTTCTAACAATCACCGCCACTCAAAGAGAAGGCTTCTCATGCACAATTGGGTGTGGATTTAAGAAAACCCACTGCCCAGAAGACATAGACAAAGCTTCTGCACTCAAATCCAAAATCCATTCTCCGAGAAGAAGACACATTGGTGTTGGGAAGCTCACTCTCTCTACGTCTTGCTCCTACTCCTTGGCACACCAGCTTAGTAACAAGACTACACGAGGATGCCGTTCCTTGCTCTAAACTGTCCACTATCTCCATCTACATCTACTCTAATTGCTCGGATGCAATCTCCTCATGATCTGCTCCTACCTGAACTCCTAACTCGGCTTCTGATAAGGTGAGAAGCCTTGCGAATACCTCGGGTGTCACTGAGGTGGCTTCCTCCTCAACATTCGTGGCTGGCTCAGCTGGTGCTGCTTCAGAAGACAGAAGCGTCTTCTGGGAAGTTGAGTCGACTTGCGCTTCCTCGCTCTTCTGCGGTATTGGTTCGACGCTGGGAGCCATGGTGACCTCGCAGTGATCCAAGGAAGTCACCTCCTCCACTCGAAACACTTGGGAAGACAACTCTTCTTCCTGTCTTTCAGAAGACACCTTGTCTTCCAGAGCTTCTTCTGTAGTCTTCTCGGCTTCCAACGCTGTCACTACCAAGTGGACAGCGAGGTCGAACTCCTCCTTCTCCAAGTCTGATCCGATCGATGATCCTGGGGCTTGGGAAGATGCCGTCGCTGGTGGTAGAATCGAAGGAAGACCATAAAGCGTCTTCACACCCTTAATCTACCGATCCAAGTAACGGAACATACTCTCCTTGCACTCCACTAGCATCGCTCTGGATTCGTCATCCCACTCCCTAGCTAGGATGAGAAGCTTCCTACCTGCGGTGAAGTTGAACTTCTTGCGAAGTGCTTCCACCGTCTGTGCTAGCAATCTCTACGCGCGAGCTTCTACTGCTTCTCGCTGCGTCTTCTCTGCTGCAGCCTGTACTTTTGCGGCTTCCCGCAGTGTCTTCCACGTTGTCTTCTCCTCTGTGAGGGTGGTGATCGTACCTCTGCCCCCATAACCTCTTCGTCTCGCTGCTGTAGACGTACCTGCAACTCATGGTTGCTCTTCCTCAACTGTGATGACTCCTTGGTAGAAGCGGCTGCTTCCGTCTTGTACTTCGCTGTGAGCTTCTCCGTGGTGCGGAGGTTGGCTTCCAGCGCTTCTACCTTCTTCTGGTCTTCTTCCTACCACATCAGGATGCGCAGACCGAATCCAGGTCGTAGTGGCTTCTCCTGAGCCATCGTGCGCTTCTCCACCAACTCCATAGCTGGCTGAATCTCCGAATCAAAGAAGACGTTGAACTCCTCCAACCTTCTTCTCGCGGAAGACAGGTTCATCTCCACAATCCGATCGGAGGTGTCTTCCTTGTCTTCCAGAGACAAAGATGCCTCTTTCACCACTGTGGTCTTCTGCTTCTGCGCACGAGAAGATGCTACTCTTCTCATCTTCCGGGGTGGAAGATCCCTTCCCACGACAGAAGCGATTCTCTTCACTGTGCTTCCTCGCGTCGCAATAGAAATGTCCATCCAACCTTCATCTTCTGGAGTCTTCGGAAGACTCCCTGTAGTTGCAAAAGTGGTCTTCTACACAACTAGGGCACTCAGTGGCTCCTCCTGTGAGTCGTACTTCGATCCAGAGTGGATGATCGAGAAGGAGGTGGTCTTCCTAGGCACGCTCCTAGGTCTCATCTTCCTCGGTGATGTTGCGTCTTTCGAACCACTGGAGTCGTCTTCCCTCATCAGAAGCATCTTCTGATGAGTGCCTGGTCTCATCTGCGACATAAGAGTGGGAGGGGGAGTCATGGCCGCTGCTTGGTCGTCTTCTCCCGAGGTCTGCTCCTTTATCTCGTGCTGTCCTGTTGGTCCATACCTCGCCAACTGATCTTTTGTCAAGTCTCTCTTGGCTACGTACAGATAATAGAAGAACGATTTGTCCTCCAAGAAGAGACAAGATGTGCTCTCAAGCACATGTCACTTCTCCGAGATCATGGGTAGGATCTTCTTCTCTAACTCGTACCTCTTATTCTCTGCTTCTAACTTGTGGAAAGCCCTACGCCATCATTTTGCTATCCAGGAAGATGGTCTTCCCAGGGCAACTCTTGCCTTCGCAGATACACGGTTGCGGGGAGGTAATGCTGCCCAAACCTCCTCCAGAAGACTCTGGTCTGTGAGATTCCAATCCCACAGGAAGAAGTCGAGACCCAACTCTTTGATGAAGGGTTTGATCTCGGCCAACTCTACTGCCGGCAACACCAACCCTCGAAGATGCATTGACATACTTCAAGCTCTGTTACACTAAGCTACATGCACTTACTGTGAGCCGAAGGCTCAGTCCTTCCCAAGTCCTCACAGTCTAGCTTCCACTCTCAGAAGACGAATATAGTCTTCCAGAAGACAGCTATTCCGTCTTTCAGGATTCTAACAGTGCTTCCTAAGTTGCTCTCGTCTTCCGAGCTATATCTAACCAATCCTAGCTAAGCAAAGCATCGCATGGATTCCTAAGAAGACAACCCACCTTGCATTTCGTCCTACTTCATAACAGAAGATACAAGATATGCGAGAAATAGAGTGTATGAAAAGTTCAGAAGATGGTCGTGGGCTCCTATTGTGACAGTGACCTCCAGAAAGACTCTCGGGATAGCTTCTGATTCAATGACGTTCTCATAAGACTTTCCGCACCCAGGCTTCCTTTCACTGGTCTCACATGTCTTCTACTTCCGACACGCAATCTAACCTCACAACAGACACAAGACATTCACACTTTGTTGTTCCGACTCCTCACGTCTCATACACACTCAGAAGAAGCTTGCCGCATGACAAGAAGATATGACCCTCGACCATTCTCTCTAGATTCTGCCAGCAAGACTTCTCACAACTCTTTTCTATGTTCGGGAAGAAGAAGGAATAGGCTGCTATGGGTCTGATAGAAGAGACCCGTAAAGGACCCTCACGTCTTCTCGTGCATTCTGTCAGTCTTTCCAGTCTTCTAGTCTCTCTAGGAAGATGTGGATTTGAGAAGCTTGAAAGATCGAGAGGCACAGGCCTGGTTCCCAACTTCCAGCTTCTCGAAATAACAAACAACTCACCAAGTCACTCAAGATTCGTACCAAGCCTCTCTTAACACAAAAGCAAATCCAATCCACTCTTGATACGAATTACACACAGTCGTCTTCTGAAGGCTTCAGACATCCAGAAGCGTCTTCCGAAGATGTTCAAATTTCAGAAGCATCTTTCGAAGATGTTCTGATCTTCCGAAGTGTCTTCTGTCCAAAGATTCGAGAGTAGAGGGGCGGTAGGATAGGAAAATTGATAGTTGCGTGATCGAATTTGAGAACGACGGACAAGGAAGCTTGATTACAGCTCGGGAAGAAGCGAGAAGATGACTGTCGAAAATTGGGTAGCGCTTCCGCGCTCAATTTCACAGAAGGAAAATACGGGATGGAGAAAACGATCAATGGATTTCTTACAAACAATCAGAGAAGCGCGGGGGATACTAAACAAGAGATGAGAAGCGGTGGGAAGAAAAGAGAACATGAAAAGAATCTCAAACAGTCTTCTGCCTGCTTCCCGTAGTGCCTTCAGTCTTCTATACGATTCCAACTCCACCTCAGCTCCAACGCGACCCCACAGAATTGCTTCTACCGTCAATGTCCTGCTGCTTCTCAATCGATCAGGGCTCCACCTCCGATTCTTCTTCAATCACCTTTTAATGTCTACTTCCGAGAATCTACAGGAGACTCTTTCAGCTCAGTAGTGCTTTCGTCCTCGCTTTCTCTCTAGCTATGGTTCGATCCTTGCTACCTTCGATCCCACTCTGCTGACCCTCCTCACTCATTTCGGCACCTCTTGATTCAATCTTCTGCACTAATGTCTTCGATGCAGGAAGCATGTGACGATTCCACGCTAATGTGCTTCTCTCGTATCTTCTTGCGCAGTTAGGGATTCTTCGACCTACCTGACCTACCTACTACCTTGGGCTACCTGGTAGGTACACCTATCCTCCTACTGGGTGGTGCGTGATTGACGCCCATGCAGTCGCTGTCGCTGTCTTCTGGAAGACACACGTCTTTCGTCTTTCGTCTTCCGAAGACCTGGTCGGGAAGACGTCTTCTCGGAAGATGTCATTCTTCCGTCTTCGGAAGAAGTCGACTTCTCTTGCAAAAAGTTCTTAAGACCATCTTCCTTCTAAGCAAGATGTATTCTTAAGCAACAAGGTTATTTCAATTACCCGAACATGTGATTAACTTCAAAAATTTCAAAAATTCGTACATCATGTAAATTGTGGGCACCACATGCTTCTACTCGGTCTCTAAATGTCTCTTACGCACGTTCTGTTATGAGCGCTTCGATTGTTGCTAACTCACGAACGCCCTCTCCTTGCTAAGAAATCCTACCTCCGCGTACTACTTCAAGCTCTGTTGTCTATAGCTTGAAGTTCAAATCTCCAATTCCAAGATTCTACGTCCCACAATCTTTGAGAACTCTTGCGTACGACTACTCCTACTTTCTTCTTGCTGAAGGACGATCGTCCTCTCAACCAAGTCACAACCATTTTCTTCGCAAACCTCTGAAATCTTCCTCAATGTGTTTTTGAATTTGAGTAGCGAGAAGGAAAAGGACATGGCTCTTCTGTGCTTCTTCCCTGATTTCGTCTTTTCCTATCTAACGCTTGACTGCTCGTGTTTTAGGTAGGTGCCATGTCAACCTTGGCCTTACCTACTGCTTAGGTGGTTGTCCTTTAGGTCCACCAACCATCTATTGTGTCTTCCAATTGGTACTAGGTTGGTATCTCTCGTAGTTACAGTCACGGTCCTCCCTTAGAAGACTCGCACTATGTCTTTTGGATTCCTTTTTCCAGAAGACATCTTCTAGGAAGACGTCCATTTTCCGGCTTTTGAAAGAAGTCGACTTCTCTTCTAAAAATTTGTCTTAAGTTCATCTTCTTGCTAAGCAGAGAGTAACCTTAAGTAACAAGGTCAATTCAATTATATATACACGACGTTAACTAAAAAATTTGAAAAAAATCCTAAAATTTGCAAACTGTAGACACCACACGACATTTTCACATGAAGCTATGAGCTACATGGACATGAAAGAAGTACCTATACACATCTGTAAACATCGAATAAAACTGCTAGCAACAACTGTATCAACGATTCAACGGTCATATTGGATGAATCTTAACTATGCAAAAAAAGTGAAAGCAAAAGTTGATAAACTATTGAAAATAAAGTTTATTTATCTTGTAAAATTTTATGAATGACTATCACACATAGTCATCATTCCTCAAAAGAATAGAGCTTTATGAGTATGTGTAGATCATCAAAAACTCAACAAATATACTGTGGAAGATCTATTTCCATTATCGTTTATCGAAGCAATATTGGACAAATTTGCAAGACAACAAGCAGACTCATTCATTGATGGTTTTACTGGATATAACCAAGTTCAGATTGCAAAAGAAGATCAATCAAAACAACATTTCTTACACCTTGGGGAGCATTTGCTTATGTAAAAATGCCATTTGGATTGAGTGGTGCACATTCAACTTTTCAAAGATTTATTGTAAAAACTTTTGGTCAGTACGTGGACATCTTCATGGAAGTTTTCTTAGACGACTTCATCTTACATCGATTTCACAATCACAAAAGGATTGTGATCATTGTGACAATTCCAAAAATATTTTGAGCGATGTAGACTATATCATTTAATCTCAACCTCAAAAAATACACCTATTGGGTAGTCACATTATCTACAAATAAGATTTATTGATGGATCATAAAAAAATCATTCGGATAACAGATCAACTTCCACCAACAAACAAAAAAGGAATCGTAAGCTTCAACGGGATGATAAGTTACTATCGATAATACATTTATCAATTTGTAAAATTTATTCAACCAATGAATCATTTAGACAAGGATGGAGTGGAGTTCATTTTGGACTTTAATCCGGTGATTTAGAAGGAAATGAGAAATGTGATACATCTTCAACCTGCTATACCTTCATCATTCAGCCTCCGGTTGTCTCGCACAACATATCGTTAGAAAGCTCTTCGTCCGAGGAATTCAATTATGAGGAAGTCATCTCGTAAGTATCTCTATAGATTCGATAGATTCTTCCAGAACAGAGATTCTTCACTAAACTTCTAATTAACACTATTCTACTCATATCTTTTATCTTCTATCACTTATTCTTCTTATTTACTTTACAACTAATCAATTAATTAACAAAACGAAAAATCAAGGCTTCACAATCTAGCTCTCGCAAAGAATAGGTAGCATTTTGGTGTACATCTGAGACAAGGTATGGGTCAAACCATCTCCTCGAAAACTTCCGAACTGTAGAGTGTTGGTTCTCCAATGTAGTGTCGTATACCAACACCCAGTCCCCAACTTGTATCAGTTTTGGTCGAAGCCTATGAGTCTTATCAAACCTCTCTTTGTTCCCAAGTCGAGCCGTCTTCAAGCTTCGTTGCGCTTCTGCGAGATCCTCTTCCCTACATTCTAGCTGTCTGATTCATAGTGAGAGAAGTTGTACACGGTCCATATTTTCTTCTCATGGTAAGGTAACCCAGATAGGAAAGTCTTCTTCTGCTGGCATCATCGGTTTCTATCCTAACATTAACTCAACAAGCATGTACTCTCTAGTAGAACAATGAGTTGTTCTATCTGTCCATAAAGCAAAAAAGAGTAACCTAGGCCACTCTCTATGCTTACCGTCACATGCTTTCACCATAGCCTGAACTATTGATGGATGTCATCTTTCGCTCTTGTCAATCTCTTCTGGATTCATCGTAGTAGTAAGCTTGAGCTTCACATCATATCGAGCGAAAAACTCTTTTGCTTTTGTACCCCGTAGTTCTCCCCTATCTGCCCGTAGTCTTCCTACAGACCCATATCTACAGATAATATCCTCAAGAACAAACTTACATATCCCCTCTGTGGTCTTCGTCCTTAGAGCTCGTCCTTCCACAAAGTTGGAGAGATCCTCACGAGCCAAAACCAAATATCGCATACCTCATAACCCAAGAGGCATTACCACCAAGTCGAGAACCCACTAGAAGTGAATGCAAGGAGGATAAGTTGGCACGAGACCGTCCCTATACCGCATCTTTGAGTAGAACTGACAATGCAAGCAGGAACTGACGTAGTTCATCACATCCCGATACAAACTTTTCCACCAATACCTTTCTTTCAACTTGACGTAGGTAGCCCAAATCTCTCGATGTCCGGCCCACAAGGTATTATGGAACTCCTTCATTAGTTGCTGCTTAGTCTGTAGGTCGTCCACTACTTGTATGAACATTCCATCTCTCCTCTGCGGCCGTCTCCAAAGATACCCATCACGTAGAAGATAGTTGTAAACTTGTTTCCTTATCTCCCTGAACTCTACTTTGCTCCACCTCTCATATCTCTCCAACGAACTCAGATAATACTCTATGTCGCGAAGTCTACTTGTGTAAAGCTCCTCTCTAAACATCAACGGACCAACTTGACACCGAGCATCTTTTCTCTCTTCTTCTTCAGCTTCGGAAAACATGACATCCTCGTCTACAAATCGAGCCCTTGCAACATATCTGCAATCACATTCTCCTTCTCTTTTATATGCCTCAGCTCTGGATTCAAGTTTCTAATATAAGCAATCGAACGTAACATCGTTATGTCCGGCATGTTACAGTTGGATATCATACGTTGTAGAAGTAGACAATCTATCTCTAAGACTACATGAGCACCAATCAGAAACTCACAGTCTGTCTTCATCGCTATCACCGCTCTCCACAACTCACGCTTCACCTGAGGATAATCTAGTTGTCTGTTTGTCAAGATCCTAGCTCCAAACCTAGAGATAAACTGCATATCATCCGCATCATCTTGACCTATCGTACAGCCAATCGCCTTTGGACTAGTATTTACTGTGACAATGATAGATCTTTCACACCCGTAGTCTATTCTTTTCAACACAGGTGGAGACTTCAAACTCTCCTTCAATCTACTCATTGCTTCTTGATGGACAGAAGTCCATACAAATCTCTTACCCTTCCTCAGTAATGCATACAAAGATTCAGCAACGTGAGCATAATGAGGAATGGATAAACGGTAAAATACACAAGCTCCTAGAAAGCATCAAACCTCCGTGATATTATTGCAATCTGCCATCCTAGCTATAGCATCAACCTTCTCCGGATTTGATCGCCTTTCAAAAGCACCACACAGATGTCCAACCACTAAAATCTCAGACACACCAAACTTGGACTTAGCTCCTTACAGGGTGAGATGTACCTCCTCCATGCGAGTCAAGATACGTTCTACATCCTGATATGATCTGCAACAAATCTCTTACATCCATTCGCAAGTACTGCTTCACCCTTGTCTTCAACCGCACAACTTTTTATAGAAATATCATCTAGAAATGGAATGATAACATCATGCACAAATTCCCGTAGTACCTTATGCATCACATTTTGCATATGAGCCACCAAGTTCGTCGCTCCTTGTGGAAGAGTACACATTCGCATCAATTCCAAAGACGTACGCATAGTAGTTAGGTCTCTACTCTCTACAGCCAGCTAGAACTGATCATAACCAGTATATAGATCTCCAATCGAATAGATAGTTCTCCCTGCAAATGTCTTTGCTACTTCCTCAATCACAGGACCCGTCCCAACGTTACGATGTCATGTTGTGGATTGGCTAGGGTGTGAAACTAGCATATATCTTTATCGTACGTGTTTTGATGTTGTTGATGCACTGGGACCTTATCTTGTCAAAAGATAAGACTCCACGTGGACGATCCGTGTACTCTTCACTGAGTGGAGATAAGGGTTAGTACTCTTGTCGTCATATGCGAAGTTGCTTTGTATAAGAAGAGAGGTGTGCAGAGCTTTGGATATAGAGTGTAGAGTATCCAAGTCTAGTGTGAGTATGATCAGTATCGTCGGATGAAGTAAAGGACAATACGAGTGATAGGCATGAACGGAGAGCCCTTTCATGCTCCTGATCTTCCACTTGCGCATCCATTCGTCATTAAGATTCATTGTCTGCCAGGTGATCACTTTTGAGTATTTATAGTGCCTCATTGAGGAGAGTCGTTTATGGTTGCGATGATGGCTACTCTAGATCTTATCATTTTTTCCCATTGTCACTTACGACGCTGTCAGGGTGAGAGTTTTCTTGGGAAGGACAGAACCTTCTGATTGTGTTATGACCATGAAGACTGTGATACGTTTATTCAAGGAAGCACTAGGCTTCTAGCTGTGGATAGTTTACTCAAAATGTAAGCTTCAGGTTACAAAGTAGCATTGTAAAACACTCATACAGGTCTCTTGGCTCATCAAGTATATTCAAGAAACAAAAATTCAGGTTGAACTAGTAATGATAAGATCAGACAAAAGAAATGTGAGAAATCCTTCTAAGCAATTAAAAATACAATATCATAAATACATGTTCTTCAAATTCCATACTGAAATCAATCATTTCACTTTTACAATTACGCATCCGGAGTAACTATGAGGATAATTACGATACAACCAAGTACATCAAAAATAAATTTATCCGTTTATTTGCATCTCATATTCTAGATCCGATCAAACAAAAATATCATTGAACAAAAAGCGCTAGCAATGATATACGCAATAAAGAAATTTAATCATTGTTTGTTAAGCAACAAACTCATCTTTTTCATTGACCACCCATTAACTTATTTAGTTAATAAAATACATATGACACGAATAATAATTCTTCTAAGAGTTTGATTTCATAATCATTTATAAACTTGACAAGTTTAACGTTTTACTTGATCAATTGAGTTGAATTGAAGCAAGACGTAAGAAAAAACAAGTAAGATGGTTTATTTCCAAATGAAAAGATCTTGACAATCACATCATTACCACTCAGGAGACATAAATCCGAATGAAGAGATTTGAAACAAATAAAAACGAAAGGAAAACAAATGAAAAACAAAAAAATAATTTGGATGAAGATCTAAAATCAAAAGATTGACAAAAAGAAATACGTATATATCTTGAGAGAAAAAAAAAATATTTCTCAATGAATGTAAAAACGTTTACAAAATAAAAATGATGACACTTTCAAGAGATGCATATTGCAAAAATTGAATGTCAATATTACAGTCTGATCAATAGTGTTCTACCGAAGATTATAAAGAACATATACAAACTTGTGATGAATGCCAAAAGAGTACATTGTCCACGAACAAAATGTCTTTATATCTAATGTTTTTTGTTGATACTTTTCAAAAATGAAAAATTAATTTCATAAAACTTATCAATCTATCAACTAGCTTTACACCGAAAATTATACATGAACGCAACCATTTATTATGTTTCTAAATAGATACATACACAGGCTTATAAGGAGAACATAACAAAAATTATAACCAAATTTGTCTATTAACACATAATCACAAAGTTTAGCACAAGTTTATACCAAAATCGAATAATTTTCAAAAAGTGGAATAACTTTTAAATAAAACTATAAAAAAATTTGATAAACCACTACCGAATAAAACAGTTTTTTCACTCGGTGTAACCCTCAATGTAATGAACAAACAGAATTTACAAACACAATATTCATAGCTATCCTAAACAAACTTGTGAAAAAAAGTCCAATCCTCTTGAGATGTATACAGATCATCAATTTTATGGTCAATGAAAACGACACATAAAACTTCCCCGGGGCAATAATAAACTACCGTTTCACATCTTGACCTCCAATTTCAATATTTATGCGCCAAATACAAAACCGTTGCCGACATTTTAGTAGGCCAAAATACGCTGAACAAAACCGGCCCAGTATAAACAGAGAATTTCTTAACTTTTCTACCCGACGGACTTCTCGATCACTTACAGAGCTTTAGTAATGAGGTACTGTCGCCGTCCTCGTATCAGTATGCGCGTTGATTTTCATCTTCTGTCGGCAGAAATTGAAAATGTCGAGAACACGAGGAGAAAAGGAAGAGGATTCTCGGGCAGATAGATAGTGTGAACTGGTGACGTATCGGTCTCGATCACGCAAAGTTCGCAAAGACGTAGACGAAATCGAGTACTCCCCACGTGGTCCGTTGTTGGGCTGCAATTTAGGTGATTCCTTACTCTACATGATCTAGAACTGGGATTTTAGGCTGAACGTTCTGAAATCCAAAAGCGTCAATAAAGTAGGGGATTTCCTATTCAGGCGTTGGGAACAGCTGGTCCACGTGTTTCGAGTCTTAGGCTTAGTATCCGATGTCACAGCAACGTGTTAGATAGATCAATCTCCCAGCCATCTTAAGGATGGTGGTCGTTGTACCCCACCGTTAGTTTCTGCAAGACACAGACGTTTCATGAATACTGCCGGAGACCAAAAGTCAGCAGTTGGGTCACCTTGTAAAATTCTGTATAAGCAGGACCGACAACCGTACGATGATATGAACTTGTCAGGGACCTCGTCGATGCAGTTGGTATCAACTCCTTCCAAGCTTCTAAGATTCATTGGCACTGAAGGGATCCATGTAGCTGGAGACTGCAGGCTCGAGTATTGCTTACACTTGCGGGCCACTTCCTCGTAAAATATCCTGCAAAGAGTTTAGAGAGAGAGATGAGTCTCGCAGGCATCTCATAAACGGTAAACACGGTCACTTGCTCTCACCTCAGACGTTAATATTCCCGCTTCCCAGAAGAAATATTTCTAGCAAAAAAATTTGAACTGCGAAAGCTGTGCTGACTTAACATATGTTAGTTCCTCCGTGCGATTCTCTGCAACTCGCAGGCCGAATAACAATTCGAATAGCATTGCTCGAATAACATTTCTCATATGAAGACTGGTATCAATCATATCACTCTTCTTTCTGAATGTGTGAGCAATTCAACTCTGCTTCATTTGACATGACGGGCTTCTGGGACTTAGTTTTTCTCAAAACTGTCTATGGTTTGTCTTTTCCACAAAAACTTAACATAAACATTCACGTGCATTAGAGTGTCATTTCAGTGGTGCAGCAAGTGCAGTAATCGATGCTCCGAGTGTGTGTCATTTATGCCAATGCACAGCTGAAAAGACTATTCAGTGAAACCATAACTTGCTTATATAGCGTGCTCCACTCTCAGATACTCAGGAGCAATTATAAGCACTACCACATTCACTCTGTTGCTGAAAGTCAAGGTTGACGAAGGTGATAGTAAGGTCTGATAGTGATGGTACCTTCTTGACCCCATCAGTTGGAAAAGTTTCAAGCGACGACCTATCTGGAGTCGGGTACTTGCAAGTATACTCGCCTGTTAGATGAAGCTGTGGTATTCAATCACGAAGCAATTACTGAATGGAATTGCCGGATCCGAGACCACTCAGTAACTACAGCCAAACTGTGCAGGAAACCTTTGAGCCAGCCCGAACAGGCCTAATGTTCCTCCGGTATGCAGCATAACCACTTTATTTGAACCTTCACGTTTTGAAGAGTATTTGACTGCAGTCTCCCAACCAGCTAGTGTGTATATAGGGTCCAGCAAAATGCCTGTCTGCCGAGCAATCGAGTGACAAATTTCAATCTCACCGGGAGGAACTCTACCAAACTTACGTGGGCTTAATCGCTGCTCCCACGAAAGTGGAAGGCTCCGATCCCCAGCTGAAGAGAAAGGAAATTTTACCGAGAAATCAGAGATGAGTTTCAGCTGATGCTTCTTATAATTCTCAACCGAATCCGCCAGCATTACTCCCGTTACTCTCCACGGAAGTCCAAGCAGAGCAACGCCCAAAGCCACTCCAACTGCAGTCGTGCCTGTGCCAGTATCCACCACAATGTGCAGACAATCAGCAGTTCCAAAAACTGTCGGCTGGCACAAGTAGTGTACAAGCCTGATGAGTCCCAACAAAGCTATAGCATCCCCTGCACCCTCTTTCACCACAACCACGACCTTCTTCACACCTGTAAATCTCTCCTCGGATGGGTCCCCCTGATTTCCTGTACAGACTGAGCTCAGAAATGTGGTCCCGGAATCATCCAGCCAAGACACTGAACCAGAACTTCCTGCAAGTCTGGAAGCATGCTTGCTTAACATGTCTGCTCGATCAGCATACTCGGACCTCGGAATGTAAGCAACATTGCCATACATTCCACACAGTAAGTTGTAACCCGTGGGGATGGCGGGCATCTCCCCTCGGAGTAGGAGGTGAGCTGACATTCCTCGTTCCGCGCACGCGAACGCTACAGCGGCAGTGTGAGCACTCTGGCAACCTCCACATGTGACAACATCCGTCGCCCCCATCCGTTCGAGCTCGGGCATCAGTGCGTCTAGCTTCCTGAGCTTGTTTCCTCCCAGAAGAGGGTGCAGTAAATCGTCTCTGATGACATAGAACGCTGAGCTCCCATCATCTCGCTGATTTGCTTCGAAATATCCTGAATTTGCGAAATGCATATGTTCCGAACTTCCGCGATAAACCTTCTGAGTGGAGATGCCGCGAGGGCATCCCTCTTCGGCCCTCGGACTCGAGACTGAGATTCTAGAGATCCTTGTATTGGGTTCCGGCATCAGCCACTCTCGGCGCAGTAACTCCTCGAGAACGTCCACTCTTTCTCGTCGCTCTCCTCGACGGCATTCCTCAGAGGCCTGTGAGACAAGAGACAAGAGAGTTCTTCCTCTGATACACCTTCCCAGGTTTGAATGCCCACGAAGCAACCAGAGAGATTGTGGAGCATGGGCCGGAGGAACAAAACGACTCAACTGCAACATTGTTCCTCTACAACCACCGTGTCCTTCCCTCAATTACTTCACCTGATCTAGTCCCATGTCTCTCGGTTCTCCACTAAACGTCGTAGCACTGATCCGACCTACAGTTGCAGAAAGGAACTGATTCGGTGTGGAAAAAAATCCAAAGGAACACCTCAAGAGCCGCTTTGATCTCTGTTTACACCGCTTTAGCGGCGCCACCTGATAGTGGCACATGGCAGAATATGAAACATATACGGGAGACAATCTTGTCTAGCTGGTGTGCCTGGTAGAGCGGATCGGATCAATAGAAACGCAGCGCCTTTCATAGGGTCTCGAAAAGATTAGGGTTAGAGGCAGTGAAACAGAGCCTCAATTACCTATACACACGTTGAGCATTCCAAGATGGACGAAAAGTTGGGCTTGTACTTCATGCAGGTAACGATGAGCATGGGCACGTATGGGGTGTTTCCATGGCTTCCGTGTGCTCATGCAAGAGAGTGGAGTTCTCTCTCTCCCCCTCCAATACTTGTCTCTGAGGAGACTAGCACCAACCCTGTGACTCCCATGATCGCTCACAGGGACGACACTATTTGTACCGTGTTACACGATCTTCAGGCGTCAGTGTTGTCTCTTGTGCGGATATATCCACATCGGAGGATCTCGAGTGGCGAGAATCGGAGTTGAATTTCTGAAGAGCGCGCTTAGATAATAACGGAATAACAGCAAGCTTCGAAATCGGAGAGACTTCAATAACGACGTGGGGACCAACTGTATTCTCGTCGGGCCCACTCATCGATCGCCGGGAGTTTTTCGAGCAGTAAGCAAGTATACAAGGGAACAGGGAAGAAGGAGAATCTGGGAGATTACCGTCTCTCCGGGCCAACTATTGTGCGCAAGGTGCAGGTTCTCCCCTGAAACTTTTTGAAATCTTTCTGGAAGCTAGCATAGCATTGCCATTAGTTGAAGATCTTGATAGCTAAACAGGTGACGCTGAGTAAATCGGAGAGCATGGAGGACGAACACCTGATCCAGTCACAAGATCCCCAGCCGCACCGTGCAAAGTGGCCGTATCCTAGGGTGAAAGTCACCACATTACTTTGTTCCGTGCTTCTTGTCACAGGCGTATTCATTGTATCTAGATGGATTGGAATGGGCAGGATGGAGGAGAGTTACGTGACAGTGGAAGAGCTTGATCTGGTGAAGGTGTACACATTGAAGCGAGGGGGGGTCGAGGTGAAGATACTCGACTGGGGAGCAACTGTGATGTCATTCAAAGCACCAGATAAAAGAGGTCAAGTGGACGACATTGTGCTGGGCTTCGACAAACCTGCCACTTACGTCGAAGGCAATTACTCCACTTACTTCGGGGCTATCGTCGGCCGAGTGGCCAATCGAATCGCCAACGCTTCTTTTGGACTGGACGGCACAGTTTTCAAGCTCCCTGCCAACGATGGACCCAACTGCCTCCACGGAGGTCTCGTCGGGTTCGATAAAGTTCTCTGGCAATCCCAGATACTCGATCATGGGCTCGGACCCTCTGTACAGTTGACTTACAATAGCTTCGATGGCGAGCAAGGTTTTCCTGGGGACTTGCGGGTGTCAGTGACGTACACTCTGTGTGAAAATGCGGAGTTCAAGATAGAGATGGAAGCAGAACCTGGCAAGAAAGCAACACCGGTCAATCTGGCGAGCCACTCGTACTGGAACTTGAAAGGTCAGGGAAGTGGTGATGTTCTCGACCACCGGATTCAAATTTTCGGTGCTTCTTACACACCCGTGGATGGCAATTTGATTCCAACAGGAGAGATCGTGTCTGTAGCAGGCACTGTATTTGACTTTCTGGAGGAGCACCCAATTGGATCAAGAATTGCGGAAGTCTCAGGTCCCCCTCCTGTTGGCTATGACCACAATTATGTTCTCGTGCGTGAGGAAGAGATTGATGGGCTGAAGAAAGCCGCTCGAGTTGTTGATCCAGTTTCTGGACGAGTGATGGAGCTATGGACCACTGCGCCAGGGATGCAGTTCTACACTGGTAATTTTCTGGAGGGGGTGGTCGGCAAAGGAGACGTTGTCTACCAAACTCATGGTGCGTTGTGCTTGGAAACCCAGGGCTTTCCCAATTCTATCAACGAGCCGAGGTTCCCCAGCGTTGTCGTGCAACCCGGTCAGATCTACAGACACGACATGGTTTACAGATTCAGCACTTTGTGAAGCTCCACGTTTGAGAAATTTTGCTGTTCTGGTATGAGTTTTATAGTTCCTATCGCATGATCAGAACTTTCAGGTTCAAAGCTTCAATAAACTGGTTTGCAGGAACGCATTGAGCGAAGGAATCACTAATTTGATATTATCATGTATGCGTACTCGTCTCAGGGTTAGTCTGAGCAATCTTATCAGCTCAAATGTAAATATTGTCAGCTCATTGTGTTGCGGACTCGGCATGGTCCAAGATCTTTTTAGTCGCGCCTTTCCTTAGTCAGGGAAGAATACTCTCAGGCACTCTTAGCTAGTTCATATGGAACACCCAAAGTATTGCCCTGACATGTATCACATATTTGAGAAGGTCCAATAGAGCGGGCCAACTCTCGGAGTTCTCAAACAGAAGGCCAGGTCGAGCACACTAAAATCTTTTATTGTCGGTGGGTTATGATAGAAGAAGAATTTCCGCAGGATTTCTTCATTACTTCCTCTCTTGCTTGCTCCTAATCGGGTTCCAGCTTCGTGCTGCAGCGGTTGTAAGACGGAAATATCTTCCAGAGTCTCTCCTAATGTTATACCATAGATCAGGCCTGTTTGATGATTGACACTCTTGCGAAGACTGCTCCCACGCGGACCCTGGCCCTTGCTGCGCCTGAAAATTTCTAAGTGCAACGAAGTGCAGCGAAGTTCAAGTCTTACACTATCTCTTAGAGTCGCTCGAGTCTGCAGTTTCTTCCGGGTGTGCCGATCTCAAGGATATATCCCCTCCTTATTTACTCGGTTTGTCACCACGGATTAGGCATCCTCACTGGGGAGGATACATCACTACCTCACTATCCGCTAAGTTTCTCATCTAACCTTATCCAAGTGGGAACACAGTGAGAGCTCTCAAATGTGGTCCCCAATCATCCGGCCAACCAGAAGTTCCGCAAGTCTGGAAGCATGCTTATTTAACATCTCTGCTCGATCAGCATACTCGGACCCCGGAATGTAAGGAACGTGGTCATACATTATTACATTCACAAAATACATTCAGGTAAATGGCGCTATTCTACAGTTACTGCTCCTGACATATACCCCAAGAGCACAGTAGCCCGCTTTCATTTATAGGTTCTCTCTAGACGAGTTGGTACTCCGGGACTGAGTAATATATAATATTTATAATTTAATTTAATTTTTTATAATAATTTAGAAAAATAAATTTTTATAACACTTACACGTTTTCTTATAAGAGAAAACGAAATTCACTATTCAAGACAGTGGGAAAGAATATTCTAAAAGATTAGTAAAGTAGATCACAAATAGAAAGTCAAGACAATAGTCATCAGTACAAAGGGAGAGGAAACACCATTTTCCAACTACTCAAGTATTCCAAAAAGAAAATACCCTCCTTAGTGGGAAAGGAAGGGAAACGAGTTAATCTATATGTGGAAAGGAAGAGAAGAGTTAATCTATATGTGAGGTTTTCTTGGCAGTTACAGCCGAAGCGTGTTCATGTCGAGGTTCAATGGGCTTTAGTTGGACATCAGTTGTGCAAGCTGTGACTTGGCTCTAATACGATTTAGACATGTGAGTTGCAAAGAGAATAGTTCTGACCGCATTACGCAGAATGCGGTTCTTGTTTTCGATTGCATCGTTTTGCTATGGAGTATCGGGAACAGTGGTTGACGAGGGATGTTGTGCTTTAGACTGTAAGTGGTGAAAGCTGTTGAGGTGAACTTCTCGTCATTGTCGGACTCGAGAGTCTGCAACCGATTGTCTATCTGCCGCTCGACATAGTGACTGAAATTCTTTGAAAGCAATAAAACAATCACTCTTATAGTGAAAGAGGCAGACGACAGTGTACTTGGAGTAGAGAACATCAAGAAGTATTCATACCTTGAGAATGCTAGGAGAAATTTGGTCACTGATATTCGAGTGAATTAATTCTAGAGGCTCGATGATCCGGATTACTTGTGCACGTGGAAATTTGGTATGAACCTGCTTGCCGTGATGACATGCGACGCAAAAGTGAACTTAAATCATCCGCAAGCTGAGCTCGATGACTGAAGAATTATCTCGAAGTTGGTCCACACGTCGTATGCTGATATGATCATATGAGTTTGGTTCAGAACACATTAACTTCTTGAGACCTGTCATAAGTACAAAAGGAGTCGGCCCGGATATGTAGAAAGTGGACATGATTGTGATTTGAAAATCTCTGACTACATTGAAAAGGATGCGATGATTTTTAGGACTGGTGCAGTTCTACCGTAAATATGTGAAGGGATTTTCAAATATCACAAAGCTGATTGGACGAGAAAAGACACACAAGTAAGTTGGACCGAGAAGATAGATGATGCATTCAGAATGATCAAATCCATTTTGTTAAAAGCACCAGTTTTGAAGCTGCTGGAGTTTGACAAACCATTTGATGAGCACATGGACATTGATGAAGCATTTAGCAACCGGTGAATCGCCTTTCTTGCTGGTTTAAGGATGTGAGCTAGAAGAGTCTCTTGACTTGACTCTTGTAGAGAGTTCTACATCGGCACGACTAAGAACACGACAAACATCGGCTGAAGAGTTGGTGATAGAAATGTAATGACACGAGAAACGAAGTGAAAAAGAACCTCGACAAAGCGCAACAATGTTACACTAAACATATAAACAAGCATCGATGGCAAGTGAAGTTCCAAGTGGACGAAGAAGTATGATCGAGTATAATAAACTTCACTCTCTCGAAAGAAATATCCTCGAAGTTCTCATCAAAGTTTACGAGACCTTTTGTGATTATCATGAATCCGCATGAAGATATCTATACTTTAGATCTTCCTCTCAAGTGACAGTTGCATCTGACCTTCCATATTTCTTTATTAAAGAAGTACTTCAAGGATGATTTGTGACTTGAGCGCAAACAGGTTCTCACGTCTGTCACACCACAAGTATCCTATTATTTATGTGTTCGTTTATATAAATTTTGTTAGGTAACACTATCTTATAGATTACTCTAGTCCAAGATCCAAATCTAGAGTTATCAACTTAGTTATAACTATATGAGTTAGTTATAACTAAGTTGAGAAAACTATTGGAGATTTCACTATGACATTATGTGACAATATTGTTCTCAAAAGTATATAATTTTGTTGACCAAAGTTGACTGGATGCGTGAAGAAAAGTCATGCACAAATATCTAAAGATGCTCCTCAAAAGATGTATTAGTTTGTTGTCGTCTCCTATTGGATAGTATGGAAAGTTAACACTTTGGAAAAGCTAAAGTAAGAGAATCTCTTACTTTAGTAAGAGAATCTCTTACTTTAGTAAGAGATCATTGTAAAGTCGCTTTGAGATCTTCAAATGTCATTTGCTATTTTGCATCCCAATCGTACTCTATAGTCTTCTTCAACAACTTAGAGAGAGATGTTGCATTTGCTGCATATGCTTCGATGTACCTCCTATAATATAACATGTGTCCGAGGAAGCCTCGTAGCTCCCTCACGTTCTTTGGTGGTTTCAAAGCTGCAATCACTTTGACCTTCTCTTTATCAATCTCAATATCTGTTGAGATACTCTTTGTCCCAACATGATACCTTTCTTCTTCCCGATGTAATTCTTCTCTGGATGTAAAAGACAGTTTGGTCTCAAAGATATGTGTCAAACGAGCAAGGTGATCCTCATCTGTACTAAATACATAGAAATTGTCAATAAAGAAATCTTTGTAGGAAGTCTTGGAAAATGGTCGTCTTCATTCTCTAGAAAGTTGCAAGTGCGTTACACGAACCAAATTGCATAACCTTGTACTCAAAGGTTCTCTAATCCGTGATAAATGTCATTTTCACATGATCATCCTCTTGCAATGAAACTTGATTGTAACCAGAGAAGCCACCAAGAGAAGAGTAGCGTTCATGTCCTGCTACTTGGTCTAGAATTACGTCAGTGAAAGACAGCGAATAATGGTCATAACTCATTCATCTTGACATGCTCTAATCTTACTCGTCTTCTTCTTGGATACTATAACAATTGGAGACACCAATTACTACTAAGAACTAGATAGATAAAGTCTATTGAGATACTTATCCATTTCATCTTTAATCATCAAGGAATACTTAGTATTGAGTCTATACTATCTCTGTCGGACATGTATAGATCCCACCAATATAACTATTCCTATGTTCTCATGAGGTATTTCTTTCATGTCCTCCATTGACCAAGCAAAGACATCCACATACTCTCTAAATACCTCACGGTATTGTTTGAGTCTTTCACACGTCAAAGTCTTAGAAATTCTTAGAAATTCTGAGAGATTTTCTTGGTCCAACTTCTCACTCCAAATAAGCATTTGGATCAATCTTACCTTCTGTGTTGCTCAACCTTCTCCAACCGGCTCCTTACTCTATGTTGTTTTCTTTGAGGTCTTCAAGGAGACCTTCAAGTTTTCGTCTGATCTCTCATCCACATCTATATCATAACATTCGGTGGAAGAGATATCAACCTCGATCGAGGTATCACTGTCTGTGACATGGTCATGATCGAAAGTGTATTCCATTGTTGAAGTCGATGTTTCTCCTTGTGATAGTTCTTGTTTCCAAGCAACCTTGTTCAATGATCGATCTCCACTCTGCACGGATCTGAAAGTGAACCTCATATGCTTCCAATGTGCTACCACTCGTGTTGAATATAACCATGGTCTGATAATTAACAATTGGTACCCTGATCTTACAAGTGGTCTCAATACCAAGTACCTCAATGAAAATGATACTCCACCAATCAATGTCTTTACATCTCATAAAACTCCTCGTGGTCTCCTCCGAGTCTGATCTGCCATTTTGAGGAATTTATGAGCACTTTCAAACTGTGTAAGAGCAGACTGATAGATGATAGATGATGATAGAACAGACTCCTCTTCAAAGGAGTTTGCTCTATCATTATGTTCACTCTTGAACCTGAATCAATGAGAACTTTAGATATAACACATCCTTTGATTTCCACTTCAACCTCGTGTGCTCCCAAGTCTTCTTCCTCACTTCTAAATAGCTTCACATCAGATAATTTCTCTTTCTTTTTAATGGATTTGTGCTTACGGTCAGTCTTCTTTCACTGATTCAGCATCTTGCTATAGAAAGCCATCAGCTGTAACAATGTTATATGAGCAATGCTCTTTGCTAAGTCCTTCATGAAGTCATAATCCGTTTTAGCATTAGGACGAGGTACTTCCTGTGTTGAGCTCTCTGTTTTGGAATTGATGTTGTCTCTTTTTGTGGTGGAAGGAGTTCCCTTCTCCTTCTATGTTTGTCCCACCATCTGCTCCACTTCTTTGGAAACATCATGTTCAAAGTATTTGAGTTGATCTCTGCCAAAGTCATGGTCCTTCGTACAAGATACCTCGTCTTGAAGTATTGTCGTAGTCCTCGTGGCAAGTACCTCTTTCCATGAAGTAACTGTCTTACGTTGTTTCTTCTTGGACTTCAATGGTTTATCCTCTTCCTCACTTGTAGACTTGAATTAAAACCTCGCTCCAAGCAATATAACACTAGATGTTTTTCTAATGAAAATATTTATTTGTTTATTTGATATTTAATTTATCACCTAACTCTTCCCACCGGAAAAGTTTGGTGATAAATTAAAGGACCTTGCATATTGCCCTCTTCCCTCTGAAGATGGCAGAGTGCAGCAAGTTTAATTGGGACAGGTTAGATAATAAATAAATATATTTAGAAAAATTTTAAATTAAATAAAAATTATATATATATATATATTTTGTTAATTTATTATATATTTTTTGTCAGTAAGTTGCCAGACTCTTACACTTGGAAGCTCGTTCCCATGCATTTTACTTATAAGGTCTGTTCGACGTTTTCGCTATTCCTGGTACGACTAGCATCTAACAGTTAGACTAATTTTAATTTTGACAAAATTTACTATAAAATCTTCGGTTAATAATTATATATATTTCAATAACAAAAATGGTATAAAAGTTCCCTCAAAAGTTTCGTAAAGGTGGTTGAGCAAGCTTTCCCGTCGTCTATCCGAAGATGAATATATCTATGAATATATATGAGAAAGATGACCAGTCTCAACTCTAAGCAGGTTTTACTGTAACGCTTTAGCGGCTGCCAGCTGGGTAGTGCCACGTAGGCGGAAATACATGTTGTCCAGCTGGCGGAAATACATGGCGTCCAGCTGGTAGGCACTGAAAGTTCGCATCAATAGAAACGCAGTGCCTTTCATAGGGCCCCGAGTAACACGTGTCGAAAGTAGGCCTCAGTTAGCTATATCGTTTACACGCGTTAGCAATCCACTTGGCCCGTGCGGGTGGCGATGAGCATGGCCATCATTTAGTGCTTGTTGACTTCCGGTCGTGTTTCCAGATTCCATAATGGAACGCAACCTTTTGGAACCTTCCCGGACAAGGTCGTAAAGTTCGTATGTTTCCCGATAAAATACACTGTTCGCGTAGATTTCCAGCCGTCCATCTGAGAATCTACCATTTTCCACCAAAATCTTCCCGAGCACTGTGTACTGGAGTTCCCTCTGATGAGTGCTGATAGTATAGAGTGGCGCTTTCTGTCTCCTTATCTCCTTATCTTCCAGTCCTTATAACTGATGAGACTCCATGTACCACTACCCCTAAGACCGCTAAAGACCCAAGATGAGTCTAAACTGGTCCGGTACAAGGCTCGGGACGTTTGGAAGGTATATTTGAACGTAATCTCTCGAAATTAATTTCTCCGAGAAAAATGTGTCACGTAGTGTAGTGGAGATGTGGTACGTTTCTCTTTTTTTCAAAAAATCAAGGGATAATTATTTGATCACACCCTCTCTAAACTGTTTTTTCTTCTTCACAATCAATACTTATTGAAGTTTTCTTAGTCACACTGCATAGAGATCTCCTGATCGCGAGTCCGATATGGAGTTTTGACATAAAATATTTCATACCATCACGAATGAAAAATTCGGGTTATTGAAAATATAAAACTCAATTTGAAAACATGAAATATTTATAAATGACCACATATTATCATTTGCTTAGGATCGATTTAGAAACCATCTATCACATGACTGACCATTACAGGTGGACAACTAGATGTTATTCTGGCAAATTAAAAGTGTTGATTCAACCTCTAAACAATGAATTACCAAATCTTATCATTCGACAATACACACTAAACACACGTCCAGTCAGATCACAACTTACTAAATGTTTACCCTTTGGCAAGTTTATCATCTCTACCTCGGACTCCAGTCAGACTCGCGACTGAGAGATTACCATGCCTGACCAAAAGAACTTCAACAAGTCATAATGACCAAAAAGAAACCGTTTCTAAAAGATATGACTAAATAATTAATCTCAAAAATCAATTATTATCATCTTCGTTTCTCGTCTATCGAAACGTTACTGAATGAAGCAAAACATCTTCTCGAGCACTGAACCGGTAGATGTGGTCACGTAAAGGAACCTTTAGTTTTTTGGTCTAATTAGAAAGGGAAAACTTCCTTCGAACCACATTTTTTGTTTTAGGTGCGAGTTCGTTTGAAGGATCACATCCACTTGGTACGCATCACCACTGCACTCTCTGATACACAGAAAAAGAGAGTCTATTTTTAGTACACACAAAAATCCACAATGACATATCTCATCGGGAAAAAATAATTTAATAATAAAAGAATGAAAATGAAAAATATAAAATCTCGGGAATGAGAACTGGATGTGGGTTCCATTAAGGTTGCCACGTGGCAGACTTTACGAAGATAAACTAGCAAAGTAACTGGGAAACTGAGCTCTTCTGCCATATGAACAGTGGCTATAGTTTTTCTCATAAAAATTATAAGCGAACAAGAATATGATTCGAAGCGATCTACTATAATACCAGCCCTAAAATTCCCAGAAGCTACGACACATGAAATGAACTGATAACACACGAATACGAATATACTGCTTGTACATCCTACACAATCTTCAGGCGTCAGTGTTGTGGTAATATATCCACATCGGAAGATTTTGACTGGTGAGACTAGGAATTGAATTTCTGAAGAAGCACTGAAGAAGGATAGTTGTATGGGAGATTACAGTCTCTCGGAGCCAACTATTGTGTCGGCGATGTGCGCACGGCGCTGGTTCTCCTCTGAAACCTTTTGAAATCTAGCAGGAAGCTAGCATAGCACGCATTTAGTTGAAGATCTTGAAACCTAAACAGGTGAAGGTGAGAACGAAAACCTGATCCAGTCACAAGAACTCCAGCAGTGCCGTGCAATGAGGCTGTATCCTAGGCTGAAAGTCACCACATTACTTTGTTTCCTGCTTCTCGTCATAGCCTTGTCCAGATGTGCTGGAATGGGCAGGATGGAGGAGAGTCACGTGACAGTGGAAGAGCATGATCTGGTGAAGGTTTATACATTGAAGCGAGGGGGGATCAAGGTGAAGATACTCGACCGGGGAGCCATAGTGATGTCATTCAAAACACCAGATAAAATTGGTCAGGTGGACGACATTGTGCTGGGCTTCGACAAACCTGCCACTTACGTCGAGGGCAATCCCTCTTACTTCGGGGCGATCCTCGGTCGAGTGGCCAATCGAATCGCCAACGCTTCTTTCAGACTGGACGGCTCAGTTTACAAGCTCCCTGCCAACGATGGACCCAACACCATCCACGGGGGTCTCATCGGGTTTGATAAAGTCCACTGGCAATCTCAGATTTTGGATAATGGGCTCGGGCCCTCTGTACAATTCACTTACAACAGCTCCGATGGCGAGCAAGGGTTTCCTGGGGACTTGCAGGTGTCAGTGACGTACACGCTGAGTAAAAATGCCGAGTTCAAGATAGAAATGAAAGCGGAACCTGGCAAGAAATCCACACCGGTCAATCTGGCGAGCCACTCGTACTGGAACTTGAAAGGTCAGGGAAATGGTAATGTCCTCGACCACCGTATTCAAATTTTCGGTTCTTCGTACACGCCCGTGGATGACAACTGGATACCTACAGGAGAGATCGTGCCTGTAGAGGGCACTACATTTGACTTTCTGGAGGAGCACCCCATTGGGTCAAGAATTGCTGAAATCCCAGGTCCCCCTCCTGGTGGCTATGACCACAATTACGTTCTCGTCCCTGAGGATGGGCTGAAGAAAGCCGCTCGAGTTGTTGATCCAGTTTCTGGACGAGTGATGGAACTATGGACCACTGCACCGGGGATGCAGTTTTACACTGGCAATTATCTGGAGGGGGTGGTCGGCAAAGGAGAGGTTGTCTACCAAACTCATGGTGCATTTTGCTTGGAAACCCAGGGCTTCCCCAATGCTATCAACGAGCCGAGATTCCCCAGCGTCGTTGTGCAACCTGGTCAGGTCTACAGACACATCATGGTTTACAGATTCAGCACCTTGTAACGCTCCACGCATTTGAGAAATTTTGCTGTTCTGATACAAGTTTTATAGTTTCCATCGCACGATCGGAAGGTTCAGGTTCAAAGCTTCAATAAACGTGGCTTCAGAAACGCATTGAGCGAAGGAGTCACTAATTTGAGATTATCATGTATTCGTACTCCTGTCAGGGTTAGTCTGGGCAATCTTATCAGCTCAATGTAAATATTGACAGCTTTGCGGACTCGGCATGATTCAATATCTTCTTAGTCGCGCTTTAGTCAGGGAAGAATACTCTCTGGAAATCTTGGCTAGTTCGAATGGAAACACCCAAACTTTGCTCTATGTATTACAAATTTGAGAAAATCCAATTGAGCGACCCAACTTTGGGAGTTCCTGATCAGAAGGCCAGGTCGAGCCCACGAATATTGTCGGTAGTATGACAGAAGAAGAATAATTTCTGTAGAATTTCTTCGTTGCTTCTTCTAACATGGTTACAGCGTCGTGCTGCGGCGGTGGAAAGACAGAAATATCTTCCGGACTCCAGAGTCTGATGTGTGCTCCTCCATATGAGGACTCTGCGCTGGTTAATTTCATTATAGAGCAGTCTCTACTCATGTTCTACCGTAGATCGGGCCTGTCTGGTGATTGAAACTCTTGCTCAGACTGCTCCCACGCCAAACCTTGGCACTTGCTGTCCCCGAAGAACCCCAATTGTTAACATGCAGCAAAGTTTCACGTCTTAGATCATCTCCACTGGGTATCAAAGAGATCTTAGTCAATCTCTTCTAGAGTTTCTTCCGCGTGTAGAAGCAGAATATCAAATGATGCTACTGCGGAACCTTGTCCACTCGCACTGAAGCCTTTTGCGGGCCAACTGGACTCTTTGTCTAAAGCCGCCTTCACGATACCGCAGAGAGAAGGTTCAGACTCGCAGTTTTCAGTCGCAGGTCTGCAGTTCTTATAATCTGGTAAGTTTGCAAAGGTATGCCAAACCGCCAAATAAATGCTCATGGTGTAGCAAGTAGCCTATTTGCGTTGACAGCCAAAGCGCGGTATACGTCTTTTCACGCGGTATATTTCTCGTGTTTATCGTCGCACTAAACATTAACGCTAGAAATACAATGGAAAAAACAGGTGGCGTCATGTCGTGACCTCGCATGGTTTTGCGTACGTGAATCGCAAAATTCAAGACCCAAGAGGCAGCATCGGTGGTCTCCGGGTAGAATAGGAGGATCGCATGTCCGTGCTGACTCGTGACGGATTTCACGGTCTGTTCCGATCGGCATCTGTCGAGCGTGCGTCATTTCATCACGGACTGCAACACGCCCGCAGCTGTGGCACAGTTCTTCTAATTACGTCTCGGTTGATACGTGTGAATTGATTAATGATGGATCTCAGATTCGTGGTCAGGCGAAAAGTCTGTAATCGGGTTTCCGCTCATTACCGCAGTCAGCGAGCCTCGGACCGAGTCACGGTCTGAACTGCAGTCACATGAAGAAAAGTCTGTAATCGGGTTTCCGCGCATTACCGCAGTCAGCGAGCCTCGGACCGAGTCACGGTCTGAACTGCAGTCACATGAAGAAAAGTCTGTAATCGGGTTTCCGCGCATTACCGCAGTCAGCGAGCCTCGGACCGAGTCACGGTCTGAACTGCAGTCACAATGAAGGTGAAAGCCACAGCCGTTCCGTGAACTGCAGTCACAATGAGGTGAAAGCCGTTCCGTCTGTTGTAAGTCCGTTGTTGGAGATTCGTTAATCCATAATTATACTGGGACGGCGGCATTGAAGACTCCAGGCGTCATGTTACTCGTTACAGTTAGAGGCGGCGTCCTCACTCCTGAATTGTGCAGAAATTTCCTCATGACTGAATCGAATTTTTCTTGGTGACAAAAAGTCTGAGCTGAGTCTTCGTTGTGCTTGTACTGGTGTCTGCTTTTGAGTGCTTATCATGGAGATGGTTTACTGCAATCGATGCAATCGAACATTGTCAATCAGCGCATTCATGCGTGCTCGCAAAGGATATAATCTTCTTGATTTAGCTGTGTTCAAACAATGTAACCAGTGTTACAACAAAGCGAATCTCGGTACTACTACATGCGGAGCGGCTTTGGAGAATGAGATTGATGATAACAACGCTTTCATAGTGACCGTGGAGTGTGATCATTCAGAAATGATTGATGTTGTGAAAGAGTGCTTCGGAGATGAGGATGGCAAAGACGGGTTTGTGTTTTTCCGACTGAAAGTTCACCTTTCAGACAAGAGTTGCATGCATGAGTTGCAGACTTTAAACTCCGGTAACTTGTCAGTGTGTTTGACGTCTTGGCTGAAGACAAGCATCATTCTGAATATGGAGGTAGCCTCTGGATACTATTGGGAAGTAAGTAACCCGCGTGTTTCTGTGAAAGACTGTTCGATCTTAAGGACGACATTATGGTGTACCTCAAGATCTGACAAGACAAAATTCAGAGATAAAGGTGAAGGATCCACATCGCAGGTAAGACAACCAGAAAAGAAACGAAAGATCAATAGATCTGAGTGCAATGAAATTTTACGAGTAACAGTGGACGTACAGCAGAAGTTAATATATTTAACTTGTCAACATTTGCTGTCACATGAGAAGCCGACGCATTGTTTTCCTGTTGATGCTATCACATTTTTGGAGTCGATATCTGGATTAAATCTCCGGAAGCCTGAGGTGTACCGTATATTATGTGAAAAAGATATCATTAGTCCTTTGAGTATAACTCGGGTGCAAGTAAATTTTTGGATTGCTGAAGTTCAGTCTAGACAATATCTGCGTGATATAGATGATCAAGTGGAGTCTGCATCTTTGTTGATACGCAGCGAAGCTTTAGCTCAGAAAGGCTTTGTTGAGGTGTTGTATGAACAAATTGACGAATACATTGCTTTTGCAATATGCACCCCTTTTTTTGAGCATATAGATAGTGTCAGAGAAATTATTATCGACAATATTTTTAAAACTAACTCTATGCGTTTTGAGCTGTTTGTTATTGCTGCAAACTTCGGAGGTTTTGGTATGCCTCTATCGTACATGTTCTACTTGAGACAGGGTGATGCAAAGAAGAGTTCTAGATCAACGACGGAACAATATAGAAAGAAAGTTCTTATGATGTGGTTCGAGAGATTAAGAGAGAGAGGACTACGTCCTGTGTTTGCACTCACCGACAAAGACATTGGTCAGATATCGACATTACGATCGGTCTTTACTGCTATGTATATTCAGCTTTGTTTGAAGCATGCTCAACCAGCTGTTGAAGTTCGATGTATGTGCACTGGACGAGCCATTGGATCATACAACAATGTGGAGGCAAGTAAATTTTTTTCTTTTATTGATGTAAATTGGTTTTCTGAGAGCGTGAAAGTTGTTGGTCAATTGTGTAATGCTGAACAACGAAAGGTTGTTGTTGCATTCACTTATACCATCAACAGAACGGAAATTTTTTACTCCTGATGTATTACATTGTACGGCTGTTCGTGAGATTTATGAATTCTGTAAAAATTCGAATCTTTTATCTTTGTGGATATATCTCTGACGAGAGTGGTACAGTCCAGACAAATGAGAAATTTTCAGTAGAGCATCAAGCCTCTCCTTTGCTTGTCGCGCACTACGAATATTGTAGAGAGTCACAGAGAGAAAATTGAAGCACGATTACAAATATGTCCTTAACCGTCCTCGTTTAGATAAATTGACGCTAATCATTTGTGAAAGTCTTGTGGCAGATATGCAAGTGTCGCTACACCAAATCATTCACGGACGTTTATTTCTCAGCTGGTGGGAACAGTTTCGTGTCACTTGGCGTAAATATCTGAGTAAAGACGTATCTGTTCCGAGTATTCATTTCACAAACATGGAGAGATGGATATGTTCTTGCTACTCATTTTTAAATAGCCCGTACTTGTTATGCAAGCATTTGGTCAGACCTTATGCTGAGAAGTCTACGATAAAACCCGTGTTCTCGTCTACGTTCCGGCGTTGCATTTACCCATTTTATGTTTTCAGTAGTCCGGAGAGCTTTTTCAACAGAGAAGTTGTACCGGATGATATGAACCCATGGTTTGAACCAAGTCATGTACATGAAGAAATGTCAAATTATCCTACTCATTTCGATTTTACAGAGAATGAAGAAGATGTTTATGTACGCGAGCAAGGAGCATCTGAAGAAGGAGCAACTGAAGACACAGAAAGATTGAATCTGATCGAGCGATGTGAAGAGATTCTTGATTTTCTAAGAACTCTTTGCACTTGCGAACATGACAATCCTCTCTTTTTGAAGTCACTTGACAGGGCGTTTCAACCTTTTGAGAGAAAAGTTCATAATTGTATAACTGTTCTGCAATCTCGAGGACAACAACATACATGGGCATCTAGTGGTCCCTCATTGTATTTGCGATAATTTGTTTTTTTTGCTTGTGATTTTTGTGGTTCTTGTTTTGCGATAAACTTTTTGTTTTTGCTTGTGTATTTTGTGGTTTTGTCGTTTTGTGCAGGACACCCTATCGGACCAGGCCAATTTGGCTTATCATGGTTCAACTCCTTGGAGTGTGACTCTAATTTGTACCTCTAATATATGAACCTCTAAAAAGTAATAATAGGAGATTATAGCGACCATAAGTTCACTATAATAAACTTATAATTAAGAATCCAATGTCATACTGTAAAACTTCGTAAAGAAATGAATCTAAAACGAAACGAGAGAGAACTTGGAGCAGTGCGCTTAGTGCGCCAAATGGTCGGTGGCACTGAGACAAAATTGTCGATTGCACTGAGCGCATCTAGTCGCGCGCTCAGTGCGACACGACACTTGTTGCACTGCGAGCAGTGCGATAAGTGTTCGATCGCACAGAGCTCTCAGTGCGATATCGCGCTGAGTGCGACTCATTGTCGGTCGCACTGAGCGCAGTGCGACTGCTTTTATCTTGCGTGCTCAGTGCGACACTACACTTGTCGCACTGAGAGCAGTGCGATAAGTGTTCGATCGCACAGAGCTCTCAGTGCTACCGCGCGTTCAGTGCGATATATTGTCGATCGCACTGAGCGTAGTGCGACTGCTTTTACCTTGCGCGCTCAGTGCGATAAGTGTTCGCACAATGCGACCGCATTGAGAGCCGCGCACTTAGTGCGATATATTGTTGGTCGCACTGAGCGCAGTGCAACTGCTTTTATCTTGTTCGCTCAGTGCGACTGAAAACTTGTCGCACTGAGGCTAGACTTCTAGCTTCAGTGCGACCTAAGAGTGATCGTACTGATCGCAGTTTAGGGTCTAGGGTTTAGGGTCGCAGTTTAATCTTTCTTGCTCAACGCGCTTCCGTCCAGTCGCACTAGCTTCGCACTGAACGCGCTTCCGCGCACCGTCGCACTAGTTCCGTTCCTCGAACGGGAAAGCCCAATAACTCAGCTTCTCTAGCTCTTCCTCGTCTATTTCGCTCAAGGCTTGACTGATAGCTTCTTTATCCATCCATTGCCAAACGATACGTCGATGTACATCGTGTTGGGAAGTAAACGTAATTAAAAAAGGTCCTTCTTCTCGCGGTGCCATACTTGTACCACTCACTGTATATATATGCTAGACTCGTTCATTGCAAGCTAATACATGCTAGACTTCTTCAATGCAAGCTGGCTTCGCACTTACTCGAAGAGATCACTCTGATAAGAACAACAGAAGCGAGTTTGTCAGTTTTGATAAGAAAAACATAAGCGAGTATGTCAGTTTTGATAAGGAAAACAGAAGCGAGTATGTCAGTTTAGACAAGTTTAGACACGAATGAGAAAGCGAACAGCATAAGGAATGAAAACTCCAAGTTAAGGATCGTGAGTACTCCAAGTGGTCAACCCTTCGTTGCCGTAAAAATCAATCAATACTTCATGTGCAGAGAAAATCGTTAATCACAGCAGTGCGACTGTGGACGAAAGTGCGTTAGAGTGCTGAACTAGTTCGATGGTGGGCGGAAACGCGTTTAGTGCGACGGTGGACGAAAGCTTCCCTTCCGCCCACCGTCGTTCAAGTGAGTCATCGTAAGTACTCTGCCATTAGTCCTTCCTTTACAGTTTAAGCTCATTAGTCCCTCCTTTACAGTTTAAGCTCAAGTGAAGTAAACTCAAGTTAAGTATTTACTCAAGTTAAGTATTTGGTGCTGGTTGGTTATACTTTTATTTATTCTATTGTGTAATGTTTGTTTATGTCAGATTGGACTTTGTGTGGCTTTCATCCAATCTTATAATGCAGCAACACGAATGGTCAAAATTGGAGATCGAGAGTTCAGTTGACCCTTGACTTAATCCGAGAAGCCTTTGTTATTCCTGAAGGATCTGAGATGTTACCTCCCTTCGTAAGACATGTTCGAATAGACGATTGGTTTCCTGAGTATGGTAAAGTGAAGAAAAGATACTTCGCAAGAGAATGTGCTGTCGAGGGATGGAGATCTGCTTTTTAGTGCTTGAATGCGGTTCTCCTGGCGAGAAGAAGGCCTAAAACTGTTACAGGTCAACTTGCTTTGTATGTGAAATCTAAAGTGGCAAGAGAAGATAAGGATTATGATTGATCTTTGTTCATGTTCAAGAATCTGGAGGCAGAAGTGTTGCATCTGCAAAAGCACATACAAGAACAGAAGAAAGGAGTATCCGTAGAAACTTTCTGCGGGATGGCTTTAACCCATCTCATGCGACACTTGGATATCTTGAGCAAGGAGGCGTTAGTATTCTCCATTGAACACGAACTACAACAAGAGAGTACTCCTCATCCAAATATCCACCAGGATGAGCTTGGTGTTGAGCTTGGCGTAGTCCACGATGATAGAGGTACCTGTTTTCTCTTTACTTGTGTATTATTTGCTTGTTTGAGTTACTTGGGCTATGTAAATTTCTGTAAAATCTCAGGCTTGAGTTACGTGTGTAAAGTTGAGTGAAATCTGTTTAGTGCTCGCTCAATGTAGTGTTGTTGTTCGACGGTCTTGATAGCACAGTGTGACGAGCCTCTCGATCGCATTGTGCTATCAGGTGCTGCACGGTCATTGCGACAATAGCCTGATCGCACTGAGCGCGGCCTTAAGGTGTTTAGTCGCACGTCGCACTGAGCATTTTGCTCAGTGCGACAGACACGGTGTTGCACGTCAGCAAGAATATTTACGGACTCGCGCTCAGTGCGACCGAGCCCATGTCGCACTAAACTCGCGACCCTACGTCGCAGTGAACCCTTCACGAAGTACGACAGATAAGCAAGCGCGCTCAGTGCAACTGTATATTAGTTGCACTGAGCGCACGAGCTTAAGGCGGCGCTTCGTGCGACGAGAGCGCCGCGTCGCACTGTGCGCGGCCTCTCCACAGCGTAGAGCGACGGGTCTGAGATCGCACTGATGTCTTTTACTTCCTAAACATCGCATCGAACATTTTTACTTCCTAAACTTTATACATCGATGCGATGTATAAAGAACCAGAGACTCTTTGAACAAGAGGAAAGAGGAGGAAGATTTAGATGCTCGGCTTACGATGAAAAGAGAAGAAGAAGAAACTTTGAACCTCCGAATAACAGAAGCGAGCCATAGAGAAGAAGACATGTACGAACGACTACAACTACAGGAAGAGGAGTTGGAGAGGTTACAAACGGATGTCACTCTCCTTCGGTCTTCCAAACTCTTCTATTCCAGATTGACAGATCCTACTGTGATCAGGAGGAAGACGATGGTTCTAGATCTGAACAGTTTGTTGGTAAGAACTGGACGTAATGACTTAGAGCTCCAAGGAGCTAAAGAGAGAGGTTACCAAGTTCAGAGTGCCAAAAAAGATTTATTTTACGTGACACGAAAAGGAGTTAAAGAGTTCATGGAGATATGCTGTCAGGATTTTCAAGTGCTGATATGGACATCCAAAACTCTTAGCAACTGTAACGCCATCCTTCGATCCATGTACTTGCCTATAGGGATTGCTTCGGGCCAGGTAACTGCAAACAAACTCAATGCTATTAAAATTATTTTAGATGTTCTCCGTTTTCACTTTGTTTCTATTTACTTCATCGCATTAATCGTACTATACAGATCTTCACTTTGTTTCCACTTTGTTTTCACTTTGTTTCCACTTTGTTTCTATTTACTTTCTCGCATTAATCGTACTATACAGATCTTCACTTTGTTTCGATCTTCACTTTATTTTTATTTATCTTGTTGCATTATTGTACTATGCAGATCTGTAGAATCTTCGGACAACCCATGTGTACTCGCACTGAAATGGATGTTTGCGAGAGAACGGAACAAGATTAGCGTCGGAGGTGGAGTTTGATAATACCGGTGGTCGATAGGGCACCCCGTCTGTCAGTGGGGAAACATGCATGCATGAACTTATAGAACTTTTGTTCACTTGTTGTTATTCGAAAAGGATATAAGTGTTTAGAGAAAATATTATAACAAACTGAGAAAAACATCCAACTATTATATAAATATTAAGTATTAGTCAAAACCAGAAACGCGGGAGAACCACCCAGAGATAAATGCAAAAGAGAACGCTTGTAAACGCGCTCTCCAAACTACAAATGCAGACGGCTGATCTCCAAGAAATCACATTCTATGGAAAGTTTATTTTACTTAAATTTTCATAATAAAATACTTAATACTTAATTAAACTTTTATATATTTTTTCCGTCAGAAGATAGAGGAGGTGAATAAAATGCAAAAGAGTTAACAAGAGGAAAACGTGAACATCTATGTACGCTTGTCTGACCAAGGTACCTATAGGCTCTTCTGGTAACACATACTAGAGTTGGAAGCGATATCACTTACTGGGAGAAAAGCTCTTCAGCATAGGACAGATACAAGAGCCCCGAAAGCAGAGTATAATAAATATTGTGTGAGACCAGTTCAAATTGCACCTGGTTGTTGTTTGTCTGCATTCGTGAAAAAAGAATATCAGAAAGAGACAAACTCGCGAGAAACTGCACCGTTACCATGCCATGAGAGAACTGTGGCAACCTGACCTAATTCTCAGAACATCCAGCGTAAGCCAACTGCAGCCCCAAACTCCAATGTAAACCGCCTCTGACAGACGCGGGAGGGGACTCAGGAGACTCAGGAGACTAGGACGACAGTCCACTTTCCGGCAATGAAAACCCTAGACATCTGTGCCAACCTGTTTGGCCCCACGTCCAAGACCAACTTGCTTGACATTTCTTTACTTCTCTTTTCTTTCGTTTTGTTTTTTCTTATTTAGTTTTTTTTAGGCCGTCAGATAGGGTTTATTATGATAGGGTTCATTTTTTTTAGGCCTTTTTCCGCTGTGAGGCTTTCTGCAGCCGTCTGCTGCTGCCCTTGCAGGGCATGAATCCCCCGCCAAGGGGACTCGACCCCACGGCGCCCGGGCTACAGGCGTATGGGGTAGCCAACAAGCTATTGCTTGTTGGCTCTTCTTCCGTTTTGTTGACATTGACTTCTCAAGATACTGTGAAGTTGATTTGAAGCGAATTAGATTTTGTTTGTTCTTGCCAACTGCCAAGAGATAGGTCCCGTTCAAACTGGGCACGTACTCAAGCCAAAAGTGTGGTTTCAAGGCCCCCACAACATATGCACCTAGCCATGGTGGGGTCTTTCCATCCGTTGGCTATCCATCGCGTCGCGTGTTCATATGCACCTAGCCATGGTGGGGTCTTTCCATCCGTTGGCTATCCATCGCGTCGCGTGTTCAGTTAGCCAGCACTCGCTTTCTCAAACACGCGACCCACTGAAGAGCAAACGTATGGAAAATCAAGCTTTACAAGAGAAGGAAGGACCCGAAGAGCCAAGCAACTAACGCCCGGCTATCAGTAACTCTACCGGCTTTCTTGATCGTGGCGGAGTGGCAATAACTTTTGTTTATTTGTAAATAGTAAAAGTTACTACCAGAGACGAGTTTATATTATCCGTCCCGCACTACGGGCATTTATTTCACTGTGAAACTATATCCCTCATGTACATTTAGAAGCAGGATGGCTTCCACTAATTTATTCTGTAACCTTTTCGACGGGAAAAGTTACGGAATAAATTAATGTGCAAATGAAATATTATTTTTCAATCAGATCTCGGATTTAGACTCTTAGCAGCATGAGAGTCTGTGTTTCACTTATTGGTTCTTTTCTTATCAGTTGACAACTCTAGCATTGCTTAATATTCAACAAAATAAGATAATAAATATCTTAAATAACTTAATATTTTTTTCATAACGTTTATATGTTTACCGATAACAGAAACACGTTCTAATATACAAGGCCGTGAGAAAGGCCAGTAACATGAAGCGAGTAAAAGTTCCCCCGGAGTTCATCCAGCATGCATATTTGGGTATTCATTGTAACTTTCATTCATAAAGGAAGAGTTTGACAAAGATTAAATAAAAAGGTAAATGAATTATTCATTCGTCTCGTCGGGGTTTTTATGGCTCACGGTGTCAATAATCGAAGCACTTTATTTATGACTTCTCTGCTTTGTAAACCGGTGATGTTTTTGCCTTTTAAAAGAATTCAAAGTAAGCAAACGTCTTTGACTTCTCTAACCTGCGTGGTATATCTTCTGGTCCTCTTCCTCTCCATTTTGGCACCTTGTAAAACTATTAACTTATGATCTTTTTGTGCGAGTTTTTCTTTTTATATATTAAATTGATAATTTTCTCTATTGTGTTTTCTAACTTAAATCATTTTAGGATTTATAAAAAATACGAACTCTATCACTCTCTGTCCTGCATATGTTTTGGAGTCTACTTTACCACCAATGTAAGTAACTTGGCATTCATTATAAGGATTAGAGATCTCATATTACTCTCAACGTGTGGACCGAATATCGTCAAGAATCACTATGAGCGATGTAATTTCTATGTTTTTCTTTTCTCAGTTGATTTGTTTTATGTATGATATTATGTGAGGTCATTTTTACCAATCTAATAATGGTAAGATAGTCCGTTACGTTCTAGATTATATAGGTTATATTCCATAGAGCATGTATATTCATTCTCTTTTGACCCACTTAACCCCGGTAGGAAGTACATTGTTCACCAGCCGAGCATGCATATTCACTCTCTTTTGAAGTATTTATGCTCTAACCCTTCCTCTCAAAAAAAAAAAAGACATACATTAAAAGATTTTAAACTGTATTTTATTTCTCGCTGACGGAACTCTTTATAGCAGCATGATAGCCATTCCGCGTGCTGCGTTTATGATTCTTTTCCTTTGGCACGATCCAAATGTACTTTGCATAAAAACGTCCATTTATATTTAGTCATTTCGAGTTTAGTTCTTTTCACAATAAAAGTTCTCACTCTCAAGTCAAACATCTCAGTCTTCTACTATTAAACCAGTATTCTGTTTTTCTCAGAAAAATGTAAAATCGATCTACTCAGTTTAAATCACCATTCTATATTTCCACACAATTTCCCTCAAAGTTGCTAAAACTGCTTCTGACAGTTTTCTTGGCTATCTCTACTATTGTTGTTTTCTTTCACTCGTTCAAAACGTTACTTTGGATGTATATCTGGATTGAGTTGATTTACCTCATAAAACATTTTTAATTTACATTTAACAATGTAATCAAGTGACTTTTGAACGTTAGTACCTTTGCTTTGCTAAATCCCCAAATATACTATGCATATTTTGGTGAAATGTTTAAAAACCTAATAAAAAGAACCAAATGTTTCTTTTTTCTTTTTTAACCACAGAAAACCCATGTGGCAAAACTGTGGGAGCACAATATTTCACATATGCTCCTGATAATATGGAAATGTCAAAATAAAATCCTCGCATGTAGAAATGCATAGTTTTCTCTCGAAAGTCGAGAAATTTCTTCGCACTCAAAAAATGTACTTATCCTAGATAGATATTTTTCTCTTTTTATACTTTGAGTATGAGCATAAAAGCATAAAAGAGAGTATTCCTTTTTGCCTTCCTGTGTATTTTGAGTCTAACAAAATATTCTTTTTTGCTCCAAAAGATCTACAAATCTTCATCCGAACATTTCTTTCTTTCAATGCTCAATAGCTTTGTTTCGAGATGAATAATAACTTGTAAAGCTGGTGAACAGCTCTAAGTTGATTACTTATATCACAGATTCCAAAGGGATGAAATACATAATCACCAAAATTATTTTTTACATAACTGTTAAATTCCTCAGTTCTTTGAAAATAAACTCACAAAAGAAAATGTTCTTGGTCACTCGGAGCACTTGTAATCATACTAGAGCTTTAAGCGAGAAAAAACTCATCTTTATAAAAATGACCAACAGTGGATTCCCCTTAACCAAGTACCTTTCCTCTACCCAACAACATATATGCTTAATTCATTAGTCTAAGATGTCATGCGACAAAAGATGGTAGAAAATATGCAAATATTTACAAAGTCGAAAATAGAGTAACATTTCTTTTACCTTTAGTCTACGTTCAATCTGACATTCCATTCTTCTATTCTTTATGTCACCCATAGGACGTGTATTGCGCCTCGCATATTTCGCGCACCTACCGCCTTGTTGCGCCAGCGGAAGCTCTAACTCAGTAGGTCGCAAACTTTACACCGCTAACCTGCAAACACAATCACAAGTTAGCATCCATGCACCACTTACCTTATCTCAGTTTGGTCCGGACCGGAGCCGGACCGTCTCCTTAATCCTCAAGCTCTGCATTCCCTAAGTCCCGACCTAGACCCGCCTAGGTCGGTCCCAAACATGAGCAAGTCATGAAGATGACTTGGGGCGGACTTCCCATAGAGTCCAGGGTCCTAAACGGTGCCTCCAGCACACCTAGCGGTCCAACCGTCTGTGATGTCCGTCTGGGTCTAGGCTCCCGAACGGTGGTCTAACCCGCCGACTCGTTCCCTAGTCTTGCCCCAGCCCTTACAGCATTCCTAAGTCTAGACGTCCAAGTCTGGACGAGAACGTCCTTGGGACCGGCCCAGCCATCATCTCATGCCCCCAGAGTCCGTCCGCCGAACCTTGGGGTCGGATGACTCGTCCTGGCCCACCCAGGCATCGAGCCCCCCTCATATATACTTCTGGGGATCGGCGGCCCCGCCCTCTTCTTTTGTCCTTGAAAATTATATCACAACCTGATTGTGGTTCGGCCATAACTTCCAGCTCGGAGGTCAGATTGAAGAGTGTTATATATCACTGGAAAGCTCTCGACGAGACCTTTCCAATGATACCTCACCCGCCTCGAGATCTTACGTGGAGCTCCGTCCACGATCGAAAACGTCCTTGGAGCTCCAACACTTAATCATTTTTCGGAAACCTGTGGTCCAGACCCACACTCGAACCCTGTGGTTCAGACCAGCGTCCGAACCACGGTCCGTCTGCGTATCGGACCCACGTCTCGGTCCCACATCTCGGATCCATGTCTCAGACCTATGTCTCAGACTCATGTTTCAGTCCGTTCCCAGACTCGCCCCCTTAGATCAACGTTCGTCTGGGGCCCTCTTGGGGTAGGCCCTTATGTCCTAACCCAAGGTTCCAACCTTGGTTCAGAGAACCACTTAGAGTTCATCTGATCTTGACTTCCCGGCCAAGCCGTTAAGTCCTACTCACAGCGCTCACAACCTAGCACAAGTCCGCTAGGGTTCTGTTGTTCGCGTCTGCGCCCGATCTTGAGAATGCGGGTCTAGACACTCACCCCCACTTTGGAGGTTGATGCCCTCATCAACAATGATCCTTTAAGTTAACACCAAGTTCAAATGGGTATCAACCCCTTGGTATCTGAATTGCGTTCTGGTAGCTAACCCGCAATTCCCTTCTTGGCTTGAGTCTTAAGTTGTCGCTAGAACACTTAGAAAATTTCAACTAGTCTCGGGAAAAGCCTTACCTTTTTGGCTTACCCTAAACAAAACTAGTTGACAATTTCTAAACATCCTACTTAAGACTCTAACTTGCTAACTATAAGTATTCACACCTACTTACAAGGTCCCCCGAAACTCACTTTCCGATCGCAATCTGATTTGACTTAGACGCGCGACTAAGTTTACTTTGCAGTTAGAAAACCGCAAAGCAAGATCACCCCAAGCCCCAAGACAAGTATGAAATTTCATACTTGCTTTGCCAATGCTACGGCAAACCTAAGTCTTGACATCAAGACTTAATCTTGATTTAGATGCTTATCCAAACCAGCTCGCTTCCTTTGAGTGTGCTTCGTTCCTCCTCTTGACAACATCCTAGGCATCTGATCAGAACTAGTCATAGCCATGCACTACCAATACACTTAGACAAAATTTCCAAAAACAAAATCTTTATTTCCAAATACAAGATAAAGCTACAAAGTCCATCGGCCCAAATCGCCTCAAGTTGCTACTCGTATGGTTCGACGTTCTTTCACTCCTCGCTGGAAGGAGATGTCCTCATCTTGCTAACGCCCTTGTTGTCCTTGTTGTCGTTTGAAGAGGTCTAATAATTCGCTCGCATGTGCGAGATCTTCCTATGGCACCCAAGTTGCTTCCTTCAAATGGTAACCACGCCATTTGACCAAGTACTCCATCCGGTTTGATTTGCACCGAGACCGCAAAATGGACTCCACCTCATATTCTGCTTCGCCTTGCACGACATCAGGTTGAGGTCTGAGAACTTGTTTGCGCTCCGGTCGTAAATCGTCCTTGAAGTATTTCTTTAATAAAGAAACATGAAAAGTCAGATGCAACTGCCACTCGCGAGGAAGGTCTAACGTATAGACATCTTCGTGCGGATTCTTCACAATGACAAAAGGTCCCGCGAACTTTGATGAAAACTTCGCCGATATTTCCTTCGGAAGTGTGAAGTTTTTCGTACTTAACCATACTTCTTCGCGCACTTGAAACTTCACTTGCCGCCGATGCTTGTTTACCTGCTTCGTGTATCGTTGCTGCGCCTTCTCGAGGTTCTTCTTCACTTGCTCCTCGTGCCGCTGCATTACCGCCACCAACTCTTCAGCTGATGTTTGTCGTGTTCTTGGTCGTGCCGATGTAGAACTCCCTGCAAGAGTCAAGTCAAGAGGCTCTTCTGGCTCACGTCCGTAAGCCAGCAAGAAAAGCGATTCGCCGGTTGCCGAATGCTTCGTGGAATTGTAGCAGTACTTCACGAGACTGAGCCACTCCGCCCAATCACTTTGGTCCGCGCTCACATAATTCCTCAAGTATTGATTCAGAACCGAGTTAACTCGTTCTGTTTGCCCATTTGTTTTCGGATGAAAGGCGGTACTAAATTTTAACTTAGTCTCCAATTTTTGGAATAAATGTTTCAAAAGGCACTTGTGAACTTGGAGTCTCTATCTGAAATGATACTCCGAGGTAATCCATGTGAACGCCACCAAGTATCTAGGAACAACCGAGAAGTCGTGAACGCTGTTGTAGTGTCCAAAGTCGGAGCAAACTTCGCTAGTTTGCTAAACCGATCAACTATCACAAATATCGCATTGTATTCATTCGAGTCAGGCAGAGAGGTAATGAAGTCCATGCTAATGCTTTCTCAAGGTCTGGCTGGAATCGGCAGAGGATGAAGCAACCCTTGTTTCTTCTCATAAGAAACGCGGTTCGCTTGACAGGTTACACATGTTTTCACAAAGTGGGCAACATCGTCTTTCATGTGGGGCCAATAAAACTTTTTAGCTATCACTGCTAAGGTGGACTTTTCTCCTTTATGGTCTGATAAGGGCGCATCGTGAGATTCTTTTAACAACTTGGTCCTAAGTTTTCCTTGGCCCACATAAACCCGACTTTGCTTGAACATGAGTAAACCATGTCTTAGTTGCATGTTCTGCAACTTCACTCCTCGCTTGAGTTGTTCCAGGTACTCCTTCGCTTGGTCATCGCCCATGTAACCTTCACGTATTCGTCTCTCCAAGTCTGACTCCTTTGGATACATAGCTCGCAAAATCTGTGTTGACGATGGAAGATATTCCTCTTTGCGACTCAAGGCGTCAGGAACCACATTGTCCTTTCCCGCTTTGTGGATTAATTCCACAAAGCGGGAAAGGACTTGGGACTCCACAAAACCCAAGTGTATACTGACAACATTTCGCTCAAGTACTTTGAGACACAAGATCGGGTGAAGCCACCGTAGTTGCTTTGGCGTCATCCGATCTTGTGTCTCAAAGTACTTGAGCGAAATGTTGTCAATATACACTTGGGTTTTGTGGAATCCAAGTAATGCCGTCATTTCCTCAAGCAATGAACCACCGCAAACAGTTCCTTCTCGTGAGTCGGTCATCGACTCTCTGTTCCAGATAGCTTCTTGCTTTCGTACGCTACAGGTTTTCCATCCTGCACCAACACTCCGTCAGTCGCATAGTCGCTCGCGTCCGTGTGCACCTCGAATGATTTGTCGAACTCCGGCAGCTTCAAAACTGGCGCCTTTGACAAAATAGTTTTGATCGTCTGAAACGCATCATCCACCTCCTTGGTCCAACTTACCTGTGCGTCTTTGCCCTTCCAGTCCGTCAGCGGCTTTGTGATCTTTGAAAACCCCTTCACATACTTGCTGTAGAACTGCGTCAATCCTAAGAATCGCCGCATCCTTTTCATTGTAGTCGGAGGCTCCCAAGTCACAATCGCGTCCACCTTCTGCATATCCGGGCCGACTCCTTCTGCACTAATGAAATGTCCCAAGAAGTTAATGCGCTCCAAACCAAACTCACTCTTGTCAATGTTGGCAAACAGCTTATGCTCCCGCAGCTTCGTCAACACCATTCTTAGCTGCTCCGCGTGCGACTCCAAGGTTTTGGAGTAGATCAAGATGTCGTCGATGTAAACGATGACAAACTCATCCATCTTCTCGCGAAAAATTGTGTTCATCAATGTAGTGAACGTCGAAGGGGCGTTGCAGAGTCCAAATGACATCACCACGAATTCAAACGATCCGTATCTGGTTCGACAAGCGGTCTTCTCAACATCTGGGTCAGCTATCCGGATCTAGTAATATCCTGACTTCAAGTCTATCCTGCTGAAGTACTTTGCACCCGCTAGCCTATCAAAGAGGTTGTCTATCCTTGGCAAAGGATAATTATTCTTCACCGTCACCTTATTGAGTGCACGATAATCTACGCAGAGTCGTAACTTCCCATCCTTCTTCTTTGCGAAAAGAACTGGGGCTCCATAAGGTGACTTGCTGGTTCGAATATATCCCCGCACTAATAGCTCGCCGAGTTGTCTTTTCAACTCAAGGAGTTCCACCTGATTGAGTCGGTAAGGGGTTTTGGAAGGTGGTTCTGACCCTGGCAAGACCTCGATCTTGTGGTCCACCACCCGCCTTGGAGGTAATTCAGCAGGTAACTCATCCGTCAAGACATCCTCAAACTCCTTAATCACTTCGCGAAGCACCTTCGGAAGTTTAGTCGCGTCTCCTGATGTTTCCTCTTGTCTGTCACCCGCCATCAAATCTGCAACCCGCATCAAACACATGACCCCGTCGTTGAAGTCCATCTGTTTGTCCTTGATCAAATTCACCACAAAGTCGTCAATTTTCCGCGCCTTCCGGATCAGCCTCACTCCCAGCTTCCGTCTTTTAACTCTAACGTTTAACCTTAAAGGTTTCCGCCTAAGTTCCACTTCAAACATGTCCAAGAAAGTGTTCTCCAAAACCGCATGGATATCATCCATCTCGCACACCGTGAAGTTCTCTGTGAACTCCAACTTCTCACACACAAATCGTACGTCCAAGGCTACTTCAGAAGTTTGGTACGTCTTGCTCTAGGCAAAGCGCACCTGAATAGGCTTGTCTGCCTTGGAGGTAGACAAGCCCAACTTCTTCACCAACTTTGGACTTATGAAGGAGTGAGTCGCTCCTGTGTCCACAAGAAAAGTAACATCACGGTTAGCAACCTTGGCTTGTAGAAACATCAATCTCGGCGTCTTCTTCGTGGTTCTCAAAGTCACAGTCATCTGGCCCTCCAACAAGTCCTTTGCAACAAATGCATTCATGCTACAGTTACTAACCTTAGGTTTCGTACACCCCTTAAGAATATGGTCCGCCTCGCCACAGTTGTAGCAAGTAAACTTAACGCCATTGCCCTTCTGAGGTGTTTGCCCCTTAGGTTTTACTCCTGTTTGCTACCGCTTTGCTGCCGGGGCAGAAGAATCCTTCCGATCCTTCTCACCCCCATCCCACTGTCGCTTGAAGCCCTTGTTCTTCTTCTGGAACTTGTCCGTGCTGCGTGGTTCAAAAAGTTTTTATTGCTGGACTTCGTCGTCCTCAATTCGCTCCGATAGCTTCAAAAGTTCGGCACATGTCTCAGGTAGCTTCGGCATCCGAAAGAGAGCCTTCTCCGAGCTGGACTTGAGTCCCTCAACAAATATACATATTTTGATCTCCTCAGTCCACTTGGAGAACGAGTCTAGTTTAGCACTGAACTCGCGCACATAAGCACTTAAGGTCCCCGTCTGCTTCAATCTCACCAACTCAACACCGTCCCGAATCCTTTGATACTCCGGAGTGAATCGTCTCGCGAGCAACTCTTTGAACTCCTTCCAACCAAGCGTCGAGACGGTCAAGGCATGTTCATCCCTGTATGCAGTCCACTAGAGAAGCGCATGATCCTTCAGGAACGTAACCGTCGCTCTCACTTTGTCTGACTCCTGAGCCTTATGCGCTTCAAAGTAAAGATCCAACTCAGTTAAGAAATCCTTAACCTTGCGAGCCCGTCCTATACCTGAAAACGGGGTCGGCAAATTCGTCTTACAAAGCTTTCTGGTAGACGAGGAACTCCCCTGGCCTACCTCAAACTCAGCGATACGTTTATCCCTGGAGACCATGCCTTCCTGCATGGTCTTCATCATCTTGATGAGTTCCGCATACAAGGCTCCTTGACTTCTCGCGCCTGCATCGTTGGGCACTGTTGGCAAGACTCCATCTTGCTGCAGCGGTGCCGCAGTTGGAACTGGGCTTCCTTGACGTTGGGGCGAAGGTTGTCGGTTGTCGTCCCTTGACTGTACCTCGGGGCTAGCTCGAGTCGATCTGATCCCGGTGTCAACCACCACTTCCCGTTTCTTGGTCTTCCTCCTGGAACTCTGTCCTATGTCGGTCATCGCTCCAAGTGTTCACCTAGAAACGTTGAACCGTTTCATGTCTCGCGTCCCTCCTCAAGCGTCCAGCCTTCAGCCGCTACCTCAAGTTCTCGCTCACCAAAGCGTCGGCTCTGATACCACTTTTCGTGCACCTACCGCCTTGTTGCATCAGCGGAAGCTCTAACTCAGTAGGTCGCAAACTTTACATCGCTAACCTGCAAACACAATCACAACTTAGCGTCCATGCACCACTTATCTTATCTCAGTTTGGTCCGGACCGGAGCCGGATCGTCTCCTTAATCATCAAGCTCTGCATTCCCTAAGTCCCGACTTAGACCCGCCTAGGTCGGTCCCAAACATGAACAAGTCACAAGATGACTTGGGGCGGACTTCCCATAAAGTCCAGGGTCCTAAACGGTGCCTCCAACACACCTAGCAGCCCAACCGCCCGTGATGTCCGTCTGGGTCTAGGCTCCCGAACGGTAGTCTAACCCGCCGACTCGTTCCCTAGTCTTGTCCCAGTCCTTACAGCGTTCCTAAGTCCAGACGTCCAAGTCTGGACGAGAACGTACCTTGGGACCGGCCCAGCCATCACCTCATGCTCCCAGAGTCCGTCCGCCGAACCTTGGGGTCGGGTGACTCGTCTTGGTCCACCCAGGCATCGAGCCCCCCTCATATATACTTCTGGGGATCGGCGGCCCCGTCCTCCTCTTTTGTCCCTAAAAATTATACCACAACTCGATTGTGGTTCGGCCATAACTTCCAGCTCGGAGGTCAGATTGAAGAGTGTTATATATCACTGGAAAGCTCTCGACGAGACCTTTTCAATGATGCATCACTCGCCTCGAGATCTTACGTGGAGCTCCGTCCACAATCTAAAACGTCCTTGGAGCTCCAACACTTAGCTATTTTTCGGAAACTTGTGGTCTAGACCTAGACTCGAACCTTGTGGTTCAGACCAGCGTCCGAACCACGGTCCGTCTGCGTATCGGACCCACGTCTCGGTCTCACGTCTCGGACCCACATCTCATACCTATGTCTCAGACTCATGTTTCGATCCGTTCTCAGACTCGCCCCCTTAGGTTAACGTTCGTCTGGGGCCCTCTTGGGTAGGCCCTTATGTCCTAACCCAAGGTTCCAACCTTGGTTCAGAGAACCACTTAGAGTTCATCTGATCTTGATTTCCCGGCCAAGCCGCACACAACCTAGCGCAAGTCCGCTAGGGTTCTGTTGTTCGCATCTGCGCTCGATCTTGAGAATGAGGGTCGCGACACATATGACTTCATATGTGATTAGACCTGACCCGATATATCATAAATCACAATGCAGAGTGGTTTAGTCAGCGTTCACCACGTGGAGACTTACCGGTTCTCAAACTTAAAACTTGGATGATGCTTATATTTAAAACTTAACTGGATCTAAATGTTTCCTAAGTGTCTGATCTGCACTCGGTTATATTTATGGTGCTTTCTTCCAGATTCTGGGCTGAATCTTTCCGGGTGGCTTTTACGGTTCTTTTTCCAAAGTCTAAACTTAATCTTTCCGGATGTCTGACTACACTCGACGAGAAGACAGAATTTGTATTTTAAGTTGTTTTCTTCGCTTCTTCATAAAGCTGATACATGTTTAGACAACATAAAGGACAATTTCTGTATTTCGCCTTATATTTCGGTACTTATAATCATATCGTTCATTAATAAAGTCAAAATATGAAAATACTCGTTTATCGAAAACATTCTATGTCACCAAAAATCGTATATTTTAATTTCTTTTATAATTGACTATTTTAGAGGTGATAATCTCTGACATAAGCGTTACGGAGCTCCAGTTTGACTCCACTTTAGAGATTAAAGATTTGGGGTTTAGGAAAGACAACCTTCCTCTCCTACAGCGACCCTTACGTCCTTCGCTGACGCGGTTGGTTCTAAGAAACACTTCGTAACACCAACAACGATGTGATGTAAAACAACAACTTCTCTAGAATAAATAAGTAAATAATAATTATACATACATAATACATACCCTATACAGGGGCTCACATACTCTTACCCGAACGTAAATATCCTCTTCTTAGTTTCCGCCCATACAAAGATACGGTCTCATGCGAGTAACTAAAACCTGTCCTATCGTTGTAGATAATCCTATGTTCAAACAAAACTTGAATGCATCCGTAATATCCCGAAAAGAATCTTCCGTAAATACAAACTACGCTGGCCTCAGATTTCAACGGTGCTTACAATACGACCAACTCTGCGGACTATTACATGTTCAGACTTAAGCAGTGGGCTTCTCCGGTCAGAAACGGGACGCCTGGCCAAGAAGGAAATAACAAAGGGGTCCGAGATTATGCCACTCGAACTTTTCGGAGTTGCACCTTGGTGGCTCCCTTTTGGGTTCCATCGACCGAATCCAGCAGGGAATAGAGTCTTTCTCGACTTCATCAACTTTGATACCGTTGACTTGAACACTTTGAGCGATACCCCAAGTGGTTTAGTCCCTAGTCCTCTAAGAACAAGATAAGAAGTTCAATCCTTTGCAAGCACAATTGAAAGTGCATGCGCGCTGCAAATTATTTAGGAGACTTCTGGTCAGAGTCTCTCTATATTCGAACTTTTCGGAGTTGCACCTTGGTGGCTCCCTTTTGGGTTCCATCGACCGAATCCAGCAGGGAATAGAGTCTCTGCGGAACGTGGACAGTCCCATGGTCCGCGCAGACCCCAGGGACAAGTATTACCATTTACTAGAGTAGAGGGTCGACAACTGCTTGTACAGCGTTACTCTCGGTGCTCCACGGCCCCTCTCTTGTTGATTTTCCAAGGACACGTAACTAGTCGTCTGCTGGACTCTTGTACAGGCTTCTAGCAGGGCCTTCTACTCTGGTCAGTGACTCTTGCTTGGCAGCTATGGGATCGAGGGTCCAGAATAGTACATAATGAGATGCTTTTACTCCCCGGTCTGCTCCTTGTTCGGGTCCAGACTTGTACTCTTTTCTCCTCGTTAATAATGCTCTGGGTGTCCCGGCGCCCTTCAAATTAAAAAAGAAAAAGAGAAAACAGATAACATCCACATATCTTTTTCTAAGATTTACGGACAAATTCGGCAGCTGCTGCATCAGACCCAGTGAAGAATAGTGAGGTGAGGTGGTTCACCAGATCTAAATGCATCATTTCTGGTAGAATTATGGAAGAATGACAGGGAAACCCTCTGCATGTCCTCTCTCTCTCTCTCTATGTACAATTCCTATCGACTAAAGCCTCATTCGAACGCGAATATTGTGAGGACTTCCCCTTATGCACAACGACGTCCTGGACTAGCTGCACACGACCTCCCCACCCAGCATGAAATCAAGTCCCTTATATTGGGGTCACCCTTTGGATGGGAGATATAGATGTAGACTGGAAACAAGCAAGAAGGGCGACTTCTAAAACCGCCCCTTCCTTAGAAATATCTCTATTCAGTGTGAAGAAAAGTCTCGGTCTTTGAGAACGAACGGAGCAACCATAGTCCAAACTGCAAGATGACGAACATTACAGCCTAGTTAGTAATGGTGTACGTGCACTTGCATCGGTTCAAGTCAGATCTAAAAGCGTCATCACAATACTATCCTTCACTATACGCTGTTCAAGTCTATGCATGCGGCCGGGACACACCACTTGCAGTGAACAGAGAGAAAGCAGCAACAAACACTGAAGCTCAAAGTATTTGGCCATGAAATCCGATTGTGAAACTCACTGTACAAAGCAGCTGCGAGCCACTCATTAACTATCTTCACCCAAACGCTCGCCCACCCAGTGTCAATACTCCATCTGTAAGAGGACAAATACTTCTTAGCTCACGTTTCAGAAATGAACAGATAGCTCTTCGTACTAAATCAATCAAGATGGCTATCACGCCGGTATTTAGGTTCTGAAACTGTTGAAGATCATTCAAGATGCTCGAAGACTAAACTGAAACTCCCGACTTAAAGATCGATATCCACATACTTGTGTGCTGTTTGATGTAAGTTCCACCCAACAAACAGCATGGCAAAGTACATAGCACCCATTGCGAACACAAAGTGAAAGAAACCATATCCGTAGGGCACTTTGTCCTCAGAACGCTCCTCCTCCGTCTTGAACTGTGCAGAGGCAAGGGAAACAAGGCTTTCACAGTAAGACAGGGTCATAATTAGGTCAGAAAAGGTAGACAACATGATTTTGACCATCAGGCGTTCCCACTGACAATGAACTCAGAAGCCTGAGAAGTACTCACCGAGAAAGCTTTTGAGTCAATCCCAGTAGAAAATGTTGACATAACAATTGCAGCGAACGCGATGAGGAAACTCTGGGATCACATCCACAATACCTCACCCTATTCAGCATGGTAACGAGATAGATGTAAACTTGGAAGGCGAAAGCAGAAGCACATTTGAGGTATGATTCAAGTCAACTGCCAGTGATCTTGAATCTTGATATCATACCAGAATAGTCAGCCAATCTCCTTTTCCCGTTTGTCTAGACCTAGTGTTGCACGTCTCAGTCACCGGCTCGCTGAAACAAACAAGTACATGCACCACGTTACTTAGTGAGTCTGATTCTGGGTTTGCATCCTTTACATTCGAGTAGAGTTGATCAGGTCACATGAACCTCAAAATCTACAGAAGTTCCAGATTCTGAACAATCCGAAATTCAGAATTACGGGAGATGTGTCTCCTTGAGAAACCTGCACAAAGACTCGAAGAAATTCTGTGCAACTGGTAACCTAGGAACGTGATTGCTTACCTCATTATGGCTGACCAGCAAAGAAACACAAGATACAATGCAAGCAGACCGGAAGTAAGGAGACCTGCATTGACCTGCACAAAGAAGGAAGAAACCAATTTACCAGCTAGCTTACATCTAAGAATGGAGGATACAATTACAGACGTCTATTGAATACCGCAATGCACCGAGTTTGATACTCAAAACTTATCAAAAGTAATCTATCTAAGGTAAATTACTCAAGAGTAATCTGATTATGAAATCAACCACCGGAACAGGAAACATACCTCGGGTTTAAGGGAAATTATGGTCATGACAATGACGAGAATGAGTGTCCACGTAATGAAGAAAATGTTCAGGCTGCATGATGCTCTCGGTGTGAACCAAACGTACATCAAAACTATGGCTCCAATGGAAGCTACCATACTGAAGGCCGACACTGACACGATCGGCACCCGACTGCCAGTTAACCACACGAGACAGAGATAAGAGAAGGAACTGCTTGGTTCTGGCAATAGTTTGGTAGCGAGGGTCTTCGTTAACCGAGAGGCTGATCCAAAAATCGAAACAGAGCCTGAAGATAAGAATTTCTCATACCAGCGACGGATGTTCTTGTCGGAGAGCCAAGTCTCATTCCACCAATAGATGAAATTTATTATGCTGACCAGCTGTATGAGCAAAAATATTCTGTTGTTCCATTAAGTGTGTTAGAGTCGACCAGAGATGGTACTGTCATGTTTTCAAGCACCCTATCGAACTTTAAATTGCTTGGAAAAAGACGAAACACATTTCTAGACTTCAAACCAGGATAGCGAATTCAATCTCAGGAGCGGAGCAGAACTTACCCAGCACCAAACCTTGCAATTTCACCTAAACACAGACAAAAACAGACAGAAAAGAAACACATGAAGTTCCAATTAGCGAAAAGAGGTCACTGTGGATATTCCAGGTTCAGATAGAATTCGTAAGCTGCCATAAAATCAGACATTCTCCCAAGATTCATAGCCGTAAACCTGTGAAAAATCTCACCGTAAATCTGGATAAAGGCCGATGGGATGAAGAAGGGTATCACCATCAGGAAAACCCATAGAAGACTCTTGACTGGCCACCAACCGGAATGCCAAGAATCTCTCGGATCATCAGTTCTTGAGGTACGCACAGTTGTGAGGTACATAATAAAGAAAAACAGCTAGGCCTCGGTCAAGGAAATTCTCATATCCACAAAATACCGCCAAACTGACGAATAAACACTCATTCACATCAAAACGATCAAACTAATCCTCACGAGACGACTTCAGCCACATATCACTTCAAGACCTTTCGTACTTGGTTATCAAGGATACGAAACAACCAAAACTGACTCTCAACACTCCCTCCGCCCCCAGACAGTCGTACTCTCCTTCACATCCTCGCAAAACTGCACAAAATTAAATATAATGTGAGTCAAATGGTGGAAGCGATTGCTACAAGGAAGCTCCACTATTGCTCCGTCTAGTAACTAATTCCTCTACCATCCGGCTGATTTTGTTGTGATTCGGAAGATATGGCTCCTGAAGGAATCCCCAGCGGGCAAAAGTTGAAATGACCAGATACGACATAAAACATCCAGTTTTTGTAATTCTGAGAACATATCGCAATTTGAACAATCAGTGTCAACTCCGGCGTGTTGCTTGCTCACGCGCAGTACACTGGGAGTCTCAATGGGCCAAAGATTCTTCCCGACGGCTCCTAGAAATGCATGCCAGGTCTGAACTATAGCTATTCCCATGAATCTACCTGCATGCGTAACCTATCTACGCACTTCATTACACTGTCGGTGACGAAAACTCTAGGCTTCCTTGTAGCGACTGCCATCGGCCGGACAAGCAGATTCCCTGAAGTTCCTCGGCGTGACACGCAAACTTCCGTTTGTAGCTCCCTCAGCTCCCTTCGCCCGCTTCGCACTCGCTGGCGAGGACGTCCGACCAAAAAAAATGACTAGAGCAACGCTAACAAGAGACTATAAGTTCCTCCAGCTGACCTGGCTCTTATAAGCAAACAAACCAACTGTCTCGTGAGATCTTCAGGCGGTCAACTTACCCAACGATGTGGTCGTTATGGTGATATGATGACTTCTCAAAGGATGTACTAAGGAGAGAATGCTTACAGTGTAGACCATCCAAAGCTCGATGACTATAGTCGCGGACCATCCACGCTATGACGCTTGTAATGAGAAACAGCACACCGTAGATATATCGCGCGACCATACGATTTGGCCCCACGCATGAATGACAAATGCAGGAATCCGCCGAACACACGCCCATGGTGACAGGAGGAGGTGAACGATCGACCGGTCGATCAACTGCTAACCTCAAAGCTTCTTCATTAGTCCTGCTATGCCTCACCGCTTCCCGTTCCAGACTTTGGTCACATTCCGGTTGGAGGGACCTGTCTAAAAACTCTTAACACAGCGGAATCTAGAACCATTCGCTTTTCTCGCCCCGCCTTCTCAACGCCACATGGATGTCGCTGTTCGTGGTGTGGGGTGATGTTCTCCGCAAATGAAAGCCCCTTTAAAGTCCATCACGTCTAACCGAACATCTGCGTACGGATTCCGAGAACATTTGACAGCTTAGTGTAGACGGTTGCCAACTCTGTAAACCGCGCTCCTTTAATACAACTGCAACGATGTGGTAGTTCAAGCGCACGCTTCCAGAGAACTGTCCGCACCGTCGCAATCTCTAAACCCGATATGATTATCGTCCCGTGGACTGTCTTTAGAGTCCTTCCCAACTCCAAAACGTCTATTGTTGCAATGCTGCAATCGCGCTTTTAAAGTAGTCGCGCTTGGCGCATCTTCTTCCCGAACAGCTCGATGTTCAAATCTCTCCACAAATTCCTTCGTTGTCGACTCGAGTTGTATCCCAATCTAGATGTCCGAGTTTTGATTTGTCCGCCAGTAACCCTGATTACAAAGCTCGTCGTCTGTAAGTGAAGTGACGCAGTCGCTACCAGGGCAGTATGCGCATGTAGTACAAATGCCTCTCAATAAAGTGATTCTTTTCTTTCGTTATCAGCCAAAGTCGAATCTGAGCCGCGATTGGTTCTCTCGAGAAATATTTGCGGTTGACGACGTAGCGACGACACTCTCAAAATTGTTTCAATTCCTTCAAAAGAGATCAAACTCCTCAACGGTAGAAGCCGTTGAGGAACCCACCGGGTCTTTCCCGTGCGATCCTATTGGGGAGCAAGTAATACTCGAGGTGCAAGCTAAAGCAGTGCGCTAATTATCAGACAGACGGACTGACGAGACTCAAAACTGCGAACACACTACACTGATCGTTGCTCTAACCAGGTACGTGCCTCTAACGTGCTGGAATCAGTCGAACTCCAGGTCCGCGGAGACAGACATCCGCAGACGCACAGAAACAGCACAGCGATGCGCCGCTTCCTCCCTTCCCATCAACAATAAGTGCAGACAGGAAAGCGCAGACTGCAAGCCCTGGGACACTATGGCACCGGCAAGAGTCCCAGTTCGATGGCTCTCTCCTTCCGGCAACCGAAATCATTAGATTTACCTTCTACAGACAGTCGGAAGTATCTACAGCAGACAGACATAGATAACGTGGGGTCTAGCCCCATAGGACCTTGACTTGGAAGTGATCAGTGCGCAGAGTTCGGTCTAGTGTGTCCACCACCACACTCAACAATCCAAAGTGCGGTTCCAATAACTGCATAGTAAAACCAAAAATCACCTCCCGCTCTGACAATCGAAATCCAAAGCTAAATCCCCAGCCAGCCAGTCCCATACTTCGCGTGGCCAGTCATCCAAGTGCGCGAACTGAACTATGCTTTACCAGAGCTGGCTACCGCAGCACTGCAACTCATTGCTGTGTGGGCTGCCGCGGTTATAGCCCAATACTGGAGACTCGTAGTACGTGTATTCATGCGGAATCATTCATCAGCCCCCGATCAAATGCACTGGGGGCTACAGTAGCGCTAGAAAGGAACTTGGTTGTTACAAAACAGGCCGGACAAGAACCTAACGGATCATGACATTCTGGCCTGGAGGCCCGGGAAGAGTGTTGACTGTCGCCGTTAGCACCGTTGAAGTGAGGACAGAATCCAAAAGCAAAACTACTCTCTTCTTCCCTCCCAAGTAGGAAAACTACTGTAAGGGAGCTGAATTCCCTCCCTGTGTCGTCTGTACCGTTGCAAGGGACCTGTAGGGCAATTAGGACAGGTAAAACCCGCCCCGGATTCCTGCTCGTGCCGGATGTTGGACCTATAAACGTGTCGTCGCAAGAGAGAGCTCCGAGAGCTCGCTCTTTCGCTCGTGCCTGTTAGAGCAATAAAGACGTAAGCGTTAAAAGCGTTCAGGTGACGTTAGGAGGAAGCCAAAAGTAGCAGATCTCGAGCAGACGTCGAGACTCGACTGGCCTTACTTTGAATTAAATCACCTACCACGACTCTCCTCATGGTCGGTTTACGTGGAGCTAAGGAAATTGGAGGCATGGCGAGCGAGCGAGCGCTACTACTGCGGTCGAACAGCTGGGTACCCCCTTCATGTATGAAAATAGAGGTACAAGGTTGAATTGCAAGCTACTGATGCTACTGAAAGGGGAGACACTTCATTCCTTCATTCCTTTACTCTTTTCGGTCATGATAACTGTAATCGTGAACATGACTATGAACCTTCAGAAGTGCTCGACTTTAAATCAACGATGTGCTCGAGGCACCGTCTGCTCCAACGGGAATCAGCATTTGGAGTTGTGCTCTTTTTTACCCTTGATAAGAAGGATCTTCACGACTAGATCTTTCGTTAGTTCACGGAACGTACTGCAGTAGATCTGAAAGGTTTCAAAAGTTACTTACTACTTGGCAAACATGTAGAAGCTTAGTTCTTATGTAAATGTCCATCGTATCTCACAAAACATCTCGAATTGATAATTATAGCATGTGGTTAAGTCAATAATACTTTAACAAATATATGAGTGAATTGTCACAAAAGAAACATACTCATGAAAAGCAATTATCAATATTACAAGTTTGTTAAACTACCGATGTGGGTATAAAAGCATGAAAGAGAATATTCATTTTTACTCATAGTGTAATTAGCTTGACGAAAACACTCTTTTGCTCAAAAAAACCCTGTAAACTATTTTCTGTACTAAGTAGTTTGTTTTGCAGTGAATTACACATGTAAAGCTAGTGAATACCATCTATTATTACAATTGGTAAGTTATACAATGATGTTATAACATGGAAATAACATTTTAACAAGAAATAGATATTACCTTTAAGATCTAGACGAGATATGAAACTGCAGGACTTTATTCATATTAGACTTTTTGTTGCTATATATCTTCATCAAAAGTGGATAAAATTATCATTGTGGTACAATTTTGCACCATTGATGTGCAATTTTAAGACTGTTAATCACATGAATGAATAAAAGGTTCTCATTCGAACCAAAAAGCTCAGTTACTAGAACTATGTTTTTAATACAAATGAATGCACTTTTAGTCTGTAGTACATTCAACTGAAAGGTTGTGGAGATTATGACGTTCGTGTTATGCTGTAATAACTCTGTTCTTGAAGACTATCACAGCTAAAAGGTTTATCTCTTCTCAAGAAGACTTACTTTTGACAACGTCGAAGAGGATTAGTATCTCAGAAATCTTCTCAAACCTCTCTTCAACTTATCTCTCAATAAAGGGTCAAGATAATCACATGAGAATATAAAATTATAGGTTAACAAAAGTAATAGTTGATGAAATTATTTGTCACGTCAGTTTGGCACCTTGGCTAGGTTGGTCGAGTGCGGAGTGACGAATCCCGGTAGGGCCGTTAGTGCCGTTAGGGTGAGTTGGTGAGATAGTCCACTAAGGGTATACTTCGCAGGTAGGGCTTGGAGGTCTTAGTTCTTCGAGTTGAGTCTTCAAGCTCCTGGCTATGGTGGATAGTCTTGGTGAGTGCAATCTGGATTCTCTGTGAGCACAGAGTGGATTTGGCTCCACTTTAGTGATTGTTTAGTGTCCGTTGGTATGATGGAGTGAGTATATACCGTTTATCACTCGAATAACTCAAATTGTGAGGTTTGATTGAGAGCTTTCAAGTCGCGGATTTCTGTCGACAATATCTTCGGAGTGGACAAATCGTTGATACCTTCGATTTGCAAGTGCACGGGTGCGTGGGTGCGCGGAGTGATTCTTTTTTGTTCAACTACTACTAATTGTTGTGTGGATTAGTAGTAGTTGGACCTGTTCTTGGTCGAATTTGGAGTGAGATAGTGCGAAAGCGCTGCTGGAATTTCCTATCACAGATTTTGTGATTGATTTGAGGTCGATAGAAGTACGTCGGCGGACGTCGGATTGGCGTGGGTCAGCAAATTCTGTTGCTGAAGAGTGCAGTAGGTGCGCAATGGGAAGACGATTCCAACGCATCAAAAATCAGTCGATTTGGTGAAGGATCGAAGGAGTTACGAGGAGAAGAAGGTCGCGAGTGGTCCAAAAATCTGACGTAATCTCGCATGCGAGTGCCAATTTGGCAGATTACGACATTGTGTAGCGTGTTTTTGACATGTTTGGGGTGTGTTCTCTTCATGCACGTCCTTCTTGATCTGTTTGGCTCGAGTTTCTACTCTACTCCAAGCGGAGAGTGAGCGGAGGTATCGCGGTGTGGAGTGCGTGTTAGGAGGCGTTTCGATGCTTCGAGGAGCAGAGATGCGTGAGTGTGGAGACGTGAGAACGGAGTGCGAGAGTGCGGAGGCGGAGCGGAGCCTGAGCCCGCTGCAAGTCAGCTTACTGGCGTGCGTGAGAGAGGTATGTAAGTTTCAGTTGTGTGAGAAGTGTAAAACCAATAGGTCACCCATCCAACACTATTCTTGAACTTGCACACTTAACTCTGCAGTCCTAGCTTTGGCTTTATCACTAGACCAATAGCTCTTGGTGTCTTCTAGGGATGCGTGCAAGTACTTATGGACTTGTCTAAGGTAGTAGGAGACCTTCTCGCACGTTCCTAGAGGAGTGGTAGACCTCATAGTATTAGAGGGAAGCTGTTTTTGTGGTACTGTTTGTCTATATCATAGAGATTCGTATGGAGGCAGCTGGTGGCAGTTGTCTTGGGTGAGCTAGTAGAGCTACCACATAGATATTTTTGGAGCTACTAGAGGTGTGGACATCTAGTTAGTAATCTTAAGTATCAGTTACGACAGTTGGTGATCATATATTGTGCATGTGATCATCGAAGAAGAGACGTCAGTCCGGATGAGGTTGGGTTTCTCTTTAGGTGAATGTTTGAGTGTGGAGGGTTATCGTTTGGACTTCTTGTGGTTGGAACCCTTCCATATTCTATTTCCTGTTTGTACGCCGCGTTTGCTTGTGTTGGCGCTTGATTTCTAGAGTGAGTCACTCTAGTGTGCTGTCGGTAGTGAGACTAGAGTTGCGGATCATTCAGACTACCTTTGTTTTTCTCACGGTGCGGTTGGATTGACGACCAACAGATCATGAGAGGCTGCTTGTGGTGATAGCAAGTACATGTTGTCTTTACCTTGACCGTCCTAGTAAGGGATATGTGATCTCAATAGAGCGCGGTTATGCAAGTTGTGGTTATGGTGGTGATGAGATTTCGGCATTCTGGTTGGAGAGTGTGTTCCAAGATTCTATCATCACGGAGTTCTCGAAAGGTTCTAGTGGGGACTTCTTTGACAATGGGTACACACAGAGTGGGATGAGGTACCGACTACCTACACCATTGTCATCTGTTGTTCCAAAGGACGAGTCAGATGCAAAAAATCCATTTTCTGATGGTGAGTCTAGTGTCACCACAATGTTGTTGTAGGACATAGATGAGATCTATGAGATCACGAAGGGACCTCGACGTTACTCGAGTACAGTGAGTATCATTGAGTTGATGACTTCATCTAAGAGTTCGACAGTTGGTGCGATCTGCAGTAGATGCGTAACCCATAGCTGTTTACACCTTCATGGAGTGAAAGGGTTTGTTCCAACACTTGGAAAGACCGCCGATGGACGATTATCATGAGTTCAGACGAGACTACAGCGTGGAGATTGAGTTGTGAAGACAACATTGGTCTCTCAGTTACGTTTCTATCACTATTGGTGCAATTTCAGGAGACGTAGCACTTGCAAGTTCGGGTGTCAGTAGCAGTGGTACATCCACAAGTGACGAAGTATCTACTACCAACGGTGCGTTCACTAGTAGTGGAGCAAATGATAATGTGAGCGAGATATCACCAGGGTTTAACCCTATGGTTCAGTTCTTCCAGTGTTTGAGGAAGAACTATCAAGGTGTGCAGACCGACAAGTTGAGCAGTCTACAAGAGTTCCAGCGGAAGACTGGAAAGAGTCTACGCGAGGCGTTTACTCGCATGAGGCGGTTGATCAGTGTTACCGAAGAGGTGACGGAAGCACATGCAGTCCAGTTCTGATATGAGATATTAGATCGAGAGTTGCGTAAGAGAGTTAGAGAATGCGACTCTTCTTAGAGACACCGCTCTGACGTTGACGGTTGTCTTTGGTCTGGCTGAGCAGATTTAGCTCAACATGATGGAGGAGAGGGTGGTGATTGCTGGGTTTAGCAGGGAAGCACCACATGGAGCGACCACCTCTTCTCGAGGATCATAGATTACACAACATCGGCAGTGACTAGAGGTGCAGTACGTGTCTCTGAGCCACGAGGTGCGTCGGTGGAGCTGGATCCATAACGCGGAGAGACTGGTAGACAGGTCAAGCTTCCTCAGTCATTCATGTTATCGAGTGATAACATGAATGATGTGAGACAAATGAACATAACAAGATAACATGAATGATGTGAGACCTAAATGATCTATTGATGGTGTAGTGGAATTAGAGACATTGACATCCAAGAGAGGGGGTTATGCGAGACAACCCTCGATGTCTGTGGATGTGACGTCGAACTCGATGTTGGGGGTGGCTACAGCAGTTTTCTGAGCTCTACTATTTTCAGTCACGGATATGAGGACATTGGGAGTCAACTTGGCTCCAATGTTCCAGCTGGTAGTCACGCTCAGTGAGAACGATGATGTAGTTATCTCTAGTGCTGAGGTGGTCAGCGAGAGACGGTAGATGTGTCCATGGAGTCGAGGATGGTCCTAAACCCAGTGGTACTTGGCAAGCGGGGCTGCCAAGTTAGATGAGTTACCATCTAGGCCGGCGATTGACCGTGCTGGTTTGACATCAGGTGTGATGTTGTTGGACAACAGAAGTGATATCTTCTGTTTGGTGGCACCTTCAAGGAAGATGTATCAACCACAAAAAGTCTTGTTGGACTTTGGAGCCCAACTGTTGATGTTGGAGAAGGCGTCGTATATTAGTTTGGGTCGGAGGAAGTCCGAGGTGGAGAGATGTCCATTCTAGTTGTAGACATCTCTAGAGGGATCAAGAGGTACAGTCTACACATGACACGCGAGATGTTGACGATGAGAGTTCGATCAGATCATCCCACGGATGGCTCCATGGTGAGGGTCAAGGTCACTGTTACGGCCGTGGAGTCTTATGATGTATTGGTTGGAGGTGTTGTGTTATATCTTATGGGGTTCGTGAACGACTATTGGACGAAGACAGCATCTTACAGACCAAGTTGGCAGTCCGGTGAGAGACGAGTGAGCCGCTTACCAGTGCGATTCAGTGCTAGAGTTGGGACAACGGAGTCTACATCAGGGACGATGACATCCGTTGTAAGGTTTAGTTTGATCATCACTTGGCCGAGCGATTGTTAGAAGACAATGCTCATGCGGAGGATACTCTGGTCTTTGAGGAGATAGAAGGCATGTCTAGTATGACTACGGTAGTACCATCTGCCTTGGATGTTCCACTCTGGAGTTCGAGTGGAGAGTTGCAACAGTATGCTGATCGGTTGGTGCAGTAGGCTTGGAGTGAAGCCTTTGTACTACAAGTAAAAGAACAAACGTTGTTCCTGCTACTGGCCATGTGATCTTATCACTATTGGATACGACTCTCATTGTTTAAAGTATCCAGAGGAGTGTGTGTGTGCTAGAAATGTTTGAGGAGATCAGCACAGATTTGGCTGTGGTTGTAGGAAGACATACAAGTACAGCGATACTTGTATGTGGAGAGAGATGAGTTTGCAAGATGCATCTCATTACGTCATATGGTATGTTTGGTGTAGAGATATCTTGAGTTGTTACCCATATCAGTCGTTAGAAGATACCAGCAAGCATTATCGTCGGATATTTTGTTGCTGGGGGCGCAGGATCTTACGTTTGTTGGCACCATTCACTTGGTGATAGTCGGGTAGCCATGTCAAGATCACACGCGTGCTGGAAGAGGTCAAGGTTTATATGACCCGCGATCTATGATGCTTCGGGAGATGTTACGGATCTTACGACATCTCCAGATGCATCAAGTGGATTCTCCATCGTACATCTTGGAGAACGTTCTTTTGTTGGGTGATGCTAGTACACAGATGATGACGAGTGTGCACCAGGTGCGGTTTTGGGTTGGACCGACAGTGCTGTTGGATGTAACGAGAGTGAGATCTCGTGCACATCGTCCACGATTGTGGTGGACGAACTTGTTACCAAGAGAGGTGCTCAAGCGCGCACCGGATGCAGTGAGACGACCAGTGCAACTCACAGTTGATGATATCTTGGATGTAGGACGACGATCTCAAGTAGTGAGAGTCGTCGATAGGTCACCCGTGACAGTGCTGAACCTAGTGCGACGGCCATTGCAACATTGTTCACTTTGGTGAGCTTTCTAGCATCACATGCTTATCGAGGTGGAGGACATGGGCTTGTGTGAAATGTTCGGTTACAACAGTTGGTGGAGCTCAATGCCGATGAGGAAGAGCAGGTGATGGATTTTCATACATGTACGACGGTAGTAGCTTCAGTGTCAGAGACTTCACGTCGTCAGGTATTGGATCAAGCAATGGACTTGAATTGCTTGACATGGATTGTTAGTCTCTGATTGACGTCGGATGCCATCGACGAGTGTTACTGCTCAGACACTTCTGAGCTCTTTGCGTATCGAGTCGGTGGAGGCAAAGGCTGGGGGTGAGGCGTATGGAGTTCATCATCCTTGGACATCGTGGAATGTCGTGGAGCTTGCAGCTAGGACTGTAGGAGTTTTTCGCACAGTGGGAGGTTGTTGGCAGTGAGCAGAAGGAAACTGCTCCAGAGACTGCAAGATAATACTCAACGACTTCGTCTTTATCCGTCTTCCGAAGAAGTTGACTTCTCCTTCCAAAAAGACCTTAAGATCATCTTCTCTCTAAGTCAGGTGTAATCTTAAGTAATAAGGTTATTTCAATTACATAGACATATCATTAACTTTAAAAAATTCAAAAAATCTCCAATCTTATAAATTGTGGGCACCACAGTCAGCACATCTTGTTATCGTGCGATCTCACATCCAGATACCAATGAACGTGACACCTAATACGCTCTCAGGTGAGCTACACGGAAAGTTCACGAAAACCAAAAGAAAACACAACACACATTTTATACTGAATTCACATGTGAGACGTCTCACAACACGACACCGTCTGATGAAACTTCGTATCGTCTTCAATTTTCTGAACAACTCGACGTTGTGATCCCGATGGATCCAAGGACAGCAAGTTTGGACTCCAGAACGGTTTGAGCTGTCTAACTCTCCTTCACAGATCACTGAACCACTCCAAATCCTCCTCCTGCGTCTCAATTTCTCTAAGAACATAGTCCTCGATCTGCCTCTTCACGAATCGTCTTAACCAACACGTAGCCTGCACAGATCTGAACCCAACGACGCCTTGCGCGTTTACATTAGACCTTCAACTCTCCCGAACCGTCCGTTGACAGATCGTAGACACAACTAGTCTCTTAAGCTGCCCCCTTACGTCAGTCGTTGTAAGTACAAGTTTTCACAGATTATGAGGAAGCATGTCCCTTGTGTCCTTAGTATAGCGCATGGAGCTGCAAATACCCAATCAGCAAAAGTAAACTAGGGTCCAACTTGATTTTCTCATCTTTCGAGTCTTGTAACTTCTCCATTAGGAGTCCAAATGAAATAGACAAAGTACCTATGGAAAGCTGACAACGAGCTCTACTCATTGATGCGATGAAAATGAAGATCCAAAGTTGTGCCAAAAGTCCGTAAGCTGAGGCCTAGCTTGTTTTACCCATCGTCCAAACGAAGTAGACGTAGTGTCCAAGGAAAGCCGACAATGAGCTCTATCCATTGATGCAATGAAAGTGAAGATCCGAAGTTGTGCCAAAAGCCCGTAAGCTATGCCTAGCTTGTTTTAGCCATCTTTCGAGTCTCGTAACTTCTCCACTTGACGTCCAAACGAAATAGATGAAGTGCCCATGGAAAGCTGACAACGAGCTCTAGCCATTGATGCGATGAAAGTGAAGATCCGAAGTTGTGCAAAAAGCCTCATTTTTAGTCTCATGAGTGATATGATAAGCATCGAAATTTGATTTTCAGATAAGAGTCGATCCACGACAAGACACCGCGAGAGTCAATTCCTCAGAATGCTATCTTAGACTTATCTTCTTCTTTCATTGGCAACTGATTGTAGCAGTAGAGGGGCGCAGCTCAAGATTGACAGCAGAAGCAAGATCGTGATGCCACATCGAAGGTGGAATTGAAGGTTGGAAGCGTGCGGAAGACTGACGGTGCAACAGAAGCAGCCGGAAGCTGTATTGAGGTTCTTCCCATGTTCTTTTCTCGTTCCCACCACTTCCCGTCTCTGATTGATGTCTCTCGCGCTTCCCTGCTCGGTTGCAAGAAATCCATCGATCGATTTCCCTACCCTGAAGTTCCTTCTGTGTAAATTGGGTGTTGAAGCGCTGGCCAATTTTCGACAGCCATCTTCCCACTTCTTCCCAAGTTGGAATCGAGCTTTCTCATCTCTCATTCTTAAATTCGATCACCTGACTATCAATTTCTCTATCCTACCACATCTTTGTTCCCGAACTTATGGACGGAAGACGCTTCTGAAGATCTGGACATCTTCGGAAGACAACTGTTGCAGTTCATATCAGGATTGGATTGGATTGGGTTTTGTGTTGAGAGAAGCTTGATATGAATCCTGAGTGAATTGGTGAGTTGAATGTTGTTTCAAGAAGCTAGAAATTGGGAACCATGCCTATGCCTCCCAATCTTCCCGCCTTCTCAAATCTACATCTTCCTAGAGAGACTAAAAGGTTGGAAAGGCTGGCAGAATGCGGGAGAAGAGATGAGGGTCCTTTACGGGTCTCTTCTGTCCTATCCATAGCAGCCTATTCCTTCTTCTTCCCAAACTTAGAAGAGAGTTGTGAGAAGCCTTGCCGGCAGAATCTGGAGAGAATGGTCGAGGGTCATGCCTTCTCGTCATGCAGCAAGCTTCTTCTGAGCGAGTATGAGAGGTAAGGAATCTGAAGAACATAGTATGAATGTTCCGTGTCTATTGTGAGATTAGATTGCGTGTCGGAAGTTGAAGACAGGTGAGATCAGTGATGGGAAGCCTGGCTGCGGGAAGTCTTCAGAGTACATTTGTTAATCAGAAGCTGTCCCGGGAGTCTTCCTGGAGGCCACTGTCATCACAGAAGTCCGCAACCCTCTTCTGAACTTTTCGTATATTCTGCTTCTCACGTATCTTATATCTTCTGTTAGGAAGTAAGATGAAATGCAAGGTGGGTTGTCTTCTTGGGTATCCATATGATGCCTTGCTTAGTTAGGATTGTTTAGATATAGCTCAGTATTTTGTAACTTGCGATCAAATTTCTTGCGTGGTTTTGCAAGGGGAACTCCAAACGGACTGTTTTGAGTCTCGTTGGGTTCAGAGTACCTAGATCTACCTATCAGAGAAGACAAAATCAAGCGATCCATTTGGACGGTGTGCGTGGTTTTAAGCCGTAGGGAGAAGTTTTTGGAGGTTCAGCCACCTACGACAAAAAATCGGCGATATCTCGGCTCTCGAGAGTCGGATCTGATAGTTCTTGAGGCCGACAGAGTCAAGAAGGAAGGCCTTATCGACATCTGAAATCCGTTTGACGAAAGAGGAAAGTTCTCAGATAGATCTTTTTCGGTTCCTTCGCTATGAGTTTCATCCTTTGGAGTCCGTTAGAGATCTAGTTGGCTATGTACAGCTTGTGGTAGCTAGCTTTAGCTAAGAGCTTGTACATGGATGTTGTTTGGACTTGGGTTTGAATCGTGTGATACTGGTGTAGCTCTTTTTGTTAGCAAAGGGATGTTTCTCTTGCTTTGAGCTACGCTCCGGTGGTTTTGGGTCTGGGTTGAGATTTAGGGATTCGTTTTAAGAGGTTTTGAAGCAGATTACAGACCGCTCTGATCTGTTTCTCAGGTTTGTGTTCTTATATATATAATATAACATCTGACAAAATCCAATCCTGCTAGGATTTTGTCTTATCACCTTTTGGAACTCAGAGGGGCGTTCTTCAACCCAAATGGTAAGGATCACCACTGATACAAACAATCCTTGTCGTTGTCGTGTCGGATATTACGTGAAGGATGTCTAGGAAAATATGAGGTTCTTGGCTGTGAAGATGTAGTGTGTTGAATAGAGACAAGAAAGAGAAACATAAGCACAAAAATGAGCGTCGCAATATATACCAACTCCCAACAAGACAAGAGAAGAAAACACACACCCATGAGAATGAGCCTTTCAAATATTCAACCTCAATTTATACACACTTTCGTAGTATCTTACAAAACTAAGATCATACACAAGCCGTCTGCAAATAGCACTCCAAGTCTATAATCAAGTCTCCAAACCCAAACCTAAGACAAGAACCGTCAAAACGTAACTGAAAGTAAGGAAAACACTTCTTTGCTAACAGCAAGCTCCACAATAGCGTCTTGTTACCCAAACCTTGAATACTCTATGTGACAACCACAACCACAACCACACAACCACAACTATGCAGTCGTATCGACGTTACCGCTCAATACATCATTAACCCAAATGGTTAGATCACCTTTAATCCTTGACGGTTGTGTGTACAAACCACGTAGCTAAGATATCTAGAATGCAACTTGATGTCAAAACCCTAAAATCACACCGCCTTAACATTCAATATACGACTAGTCCAATGATCAAATCACTCTTAATCCGTGAGGGCCATGAGTGCAAACTACGCAGCTAGCGTATAGAGAGGACAGTATCCAAAACTCAAAATAGACACCAACTTGTAGTGAAGAATCTGAAAAACGTCAATCTGAGAATTCTTTTCTCCAAACAAACTTCAGATACAGATAAGTCTACTCTCATGACCCCAATGAAACCAAGAACCTCCAAATCTGATCTCCAACAACCAAGATATCTCTAACTTTCAATTGTCCGAACCTCCAAAATCTCTTCCTTGCGGGTTAAAATCATTCACACCGTCCAAACGGATCGTCTAATATGAGAATCATCTCCTCTCATAGGTAGATCTAGCCTTAACCCAACAAGACTCCAAACAAGAAGTTTGGAGTTCCCCTCATGAAGTATGACTAGAAATTTGATCGTAAGAAGCAAAAATTTGACATAAATCGATCGCCTGTGACTCAATTTCTCTCATCACGCTCAATATAACAATCCAATCCACGTGCGGTCTCTTTTTATGCGAAGATGGAGACTCATTGATTGCATAAGCACCAAGAAGAAAGAGTTTGATCCATCGATCGCAAAGAACAACCCAACCCAACCTCAAGTTATAGATAAACTAAAACTTATAAAAACCTTCTCCTTACGATCCAATCTCCCTCACATCTCATAATTCACTCAATGAAACTTTATAACATCTTCAATTTCCTGAAGAACTTGATGTTTTGATCCATATGGACCCAATGACAACAAATTTGGACTCTAGAATGGTCTGAACGGTCCAACTCTCTTTCGTAGACAACTGAAGTACTCCAATCCTCCCTCCCTACGTCTCAATTTTTCTTATAACACTCAACATAATTCACCTCTTCACGAACGATCTTCTTATCTTATGCATCACATGCACATATATGAACCCAATGACATCTTATGCGCATGCATTCGATCTCACAATCTCTGAAAACGTCCATCGATAGGTCGTAGGTACATGCTATGACCAATCGATGAACAATTTTCATAATATGTGAACCTTGCAGAATATGCCCAAGCAGACCTCTTGCACCCTTAGTCTAGCACTAGGAACTACAAATATCCAGTCAGCATCGACAAGCTAAAACTTAGTCTGTTTTCTCCATCTTTCGAAATCTCATAACATCGCCGTTAAGCACCCAAATGAAGTAGATAAAGTACTCATGTGACCTTTTCAACGAGCTCTATCACTTGATGCTTTGAGAGGCGAGATTTGAAGTAGATCAAAAAGTTGATATTTCTCTTCATGTGCATCTTTGGAGCAAAAATATGAAACTTTGAAATTCGACTTTCAATGTAGAAGCCGATCCATGATACGACACCGTAGCTACGACTTCCTCTTTAGCCAATATGCATGCGACATGACTTCTGGGGAACCGTTGGTCCGCTTGTTGTTATCGGGAACTACATATATGTTAAGTGGAAATGTTATCCTAAGTTAGAAAAGAAATAAAAAATATCTATAAATATTAAACATCAGGTGAACGTGGAGATGCGGGACGAAATCTACGTAACTCATACGGCAAGTAGAGACAAACGTGCTGCCAACCGTACAAATGCGAGAGACTACCGTAAATAAATGAAAATAAATGAGAAATTCAATTTATTATCTAACTCTTTTCAACAAATAAATTAAATAATAAATTAAATCACATGCATATTCTCTCCTCTTCCGAACTCGAAAGAGAATGAATATGTATGTCTAAAATGTTACACATTATGCAATTCTTGACACAATATGGCATTTCAGATTTACTTCTTCTTATCTGAATCCTGTAATTTTCGTTAGGGAGAAAGTTTGACTGGCACTCGATCCTTGGCCGTGAAGAATTCCTCTAACTTCTGTAAAACTTTATGTAAACTTCTACCGTAAATCTTTCGTACGTCAATAGACGTTTGCAATCTGTTCCTGTAAATTTATCTTTAGCACATCGTTGAGAATTTTTGAATCGAATGTTTAGCCGTCCCTGACCATTTAAACTTACATATTCTTACCTTGATCTTGTAATTTTCCTTACTACGAGAGGTTTGAATATCTTGTAATTTTCGTTATCTCTAGTTGGAGATGGTTCCCGACGAGAGCAAATCTCAGAACATGATGTATGATACATCGAAGGTAGGCATCGGAATTACGTTAATCAAACAGGTTTCAGTTTACTATTGTAGTTACTTTATGCTCTTGGACCTCACTCCGTCAGAGATGGTGCTAACCATTCCACTTATCATGTTAGACAAAACTGGTAATAACGACGAGTTAATGTAATGTAGGCATAAGTAGGCAAGCCTCCATAATCACCTTCTCCATCTTCATTTATTATCTAACTTTTTCGATGGGGGAGTTAAATAATAAATTAAATCATCCATAATTTAATGATTATCTGATACCAGACTTCCGGTTTTATGGGTTGGGCAGGGCGTGCTGAGGTTTTGCACTTATAGGGTCTTTCTAATCTCACCACTGTTTGTGATTATGATAATATTTAATATTTATAAAATAATTTAAACTTAGTCCTAAATATTTATTTAACACATAAACTTTTCTCGATAATCTAAACAAAAACATCAACAATAAAATTTGAAATTTTTTTTAAAGATATGAAAGTAGTCACTTAGTCCAACTTACCTTCAGTAACCAATCCATTTCTTCTAGATTTCTCTCTCATACCCTGTTTGTCTCTTTCCTAGCTATCCTTGGCGGGGTAGTTTGGGATGCATATTTGGATAAAATGATTGAAAGAAAATGATTAAAAGATTCAAAGAGAAGAGAGAAAGGACTTTCGTTATGAAGTATTCACTTTTTAGTAAACAAAGGAATTGCTCGTTCTAGCTTTTCACTCTCGTCTGCAATCACGTCAGTCTATATAAGTATTCCAACCGAGCAATCGATGGACCAAATCCACTCGTTTAGAAAAGATGAGAAGTAATCGACTGGATCATATTATCAGTTTCAACTTATGGTGCACTAATGGAAACTGATCGGAATAGTTTACTAGAGGTTTTCTTTATACATAATATAACTTTTTCTTATATTTTATTAGAGACTAGAACCTCTACTAGTTTTTGCTCTTAGATAATTCAGTAGATACTGCAATGAAACATATTTTCGAGTATTATCCGGTCGAGTCTAACACAACCAGTAACGCATGTCAAGGCTGACTAATAGTAGTACGTTCGGGGTGTACCGGCAAATAGAGTAGTGAGTTCCCGGTAAAAAGGGTATTTCTGGTGGTACAGAAGAAATACCAGGAATATAATACTCCAAACGTGACCCAACGTCGTACCCAACGTGAATTAATTGCCAGCCACTCTAAACAGATTGGCGGCTGATCTCGCTGGGTGCCAGAAAACGGCCGTTTGTTCAGAAAACCTTCCCGGACGCATGTGTTGTGAACCCCTTGTGAACCCACCATGATCAACCGACTCTCAACCCACATCACCGGCCTGGGCTAGGTAGTTAGGTAAGGTTTGCTACTTGGGTGACCACATCACCGGCCTGGGCTAGGTAGTTAGGTAAGATTCGCTACTTGGGTGCCTTAAGGCAATAATACACAGCAAGCAACATGCAAAAAAGGTAAAGAAAAGGGGAAATAATAGTAACTCCCCTCAACACCTCACCTGATATAATTTTTCTCTCCTCGATGGTATTAGGGGTGTCAATCTAGAGGAATTTGGTGAAAAGTGTATCCGCTACATAATTTAACTTGGCATAATTCGCTTTGGGGGAAGAGGGCTGCAAGTTTAATTTATTACCTAGCCCTTCCGACGGAAAGGTTAGGTGATAAATTCATATATTTATTTTGGTTCTATAAGCTCTGTCACTTGTATTTTCTAAAGCGTGTCTTCTTCCATTCCACTTATGGGTTTTTATTGACATTGCCGTTGTACTTGGAACAACTAACATTTAGTAATTTCAGTTTGATTTAGTTATAACTGGTTTAGAATTTTTATATAATATTTATAATATTTTTGATAATGTAAAGAGAGCAAAAGTATGCTTATTTTTACTATAATTAAAGACATGTGCAATGACTAATGTTGTCTAATGATGAGTGTGAAGGGTGAGTGTGAAGGGTGGGGAAGGGAGAGAAGAGAGTATAAGTTGAGAGGGGTGGAGTGTGTCGGGATGGATTAGTGCAGATTTGTTTATATATTTTCTTCTTTTTCTGTTTGTACTTCTTTTGCTTCTAGAATTGATATATTTTGTGAAGAAATGGGTGAGTATTAAATAATTTGGATTTTTGGAGTTACAAAGTCTTCTACTTAGGTATTTTGAGAGATTTTTGAGGGCTTTCTTGCACATATAGTGTGTTCTTTATTCTTAGAGGATTAGGGTTATTTATTTGAGAGTATATTTTTGAGATGATTTTATTACGAGTATTGGTTGGTTGGATATCGTCTCTTTTCTAGTTATGGGTATTCTCTCTCTCAGGAGATCAAGACTGATCCAAGTCACACCTGTCCGGTGTGCAGTTAGTTATTTATCTCGTAAAGTCTCATGTGAGAAAGATGCACAAGAGCTATGATTGGACCACATGGGATGCCCATGTTAGCCGAGAGTGAAAGTCTACACGTGCAGACATTATGACACTATTAGTCCTTTTTCCAAGAGTTCCTCTTAAGTCGTGAGAGTGGTTGAGAGTCCACACTAACACTATTATGGGATTGTTTAAGATGAGTTTTCTTTGTTCGCGTTTTTTCATTAAGTACCTCATGCTCTCCATGACGAGATGAGATATGCATTCTGTCTATCTCTCGACATGTTGACACGGAACACCAGGGACGAGGAGACGTGGTTATTGCCTCCTATTATCTCGTTGATGCTTTTGTTATACTCGAGGTGACAGAGTGAGACATCGAGAGATAACGGTTCGTCTTCGGAGATTATGTGTTGGTGATTGGACGATCTTAGAAGAGGAATCAGTACGTCATGTACGAGGTAGGAGTGAGTCTGTCTCTACATGTGAGGTCTCATTGTTCATTGACATACTACGTTGTAGGATGTTAGGTCAGGTTGGAGAGTATACTAGAGACGGTAGAGCATTGCATCGTTGTCAATGGCATGACTTACTGAGGAGACGATCACTTCCTTGCATTTTCTTCACTCCCACTAGATGATCCATCACCACCTAAGGTTCAAGACTATCAGCTTGAGGAACAATTATGTCTCGATAGATATTTGTTTGTCTAGATCTTGTGTACAGCTCCACCTCTATCTTCTGGAGGTTTGTCTGAGATGGTCTACGAGCACGTACATGATTGTTTCAGATAGACGACCTCTCTAGTGGTTTCACATAGCTTTTTTAGACAGCAATAGCTCATGGACATATTCCACATTCTATAGCTCATGTACTGGAGGGCAGCTAGACTTTTGGTCATGATGAAGGATGGTAGAGAGAATCGATCAATAGTCATCAGTGAGATTCTCTTACGACTTATTACGTACCATTGTTCTTCAACTTCGAGATACTTTCCAGGACCATCTTTGTCCACATCAGTTTAGAGTTACGACAATTGGAGGTTGTGAGTCTGTGTCTTTCGGCATTATAGTTCTCTTGGACATTCATTCGATTGGGTTGTCTTACAAGTGGATATGGAAAATACTTTTAATAGTATTTCATGCGTTTTCATCTTTAGAGAGCTCATGGATGACGATGGATCTCTGATGAGTCTTGTTCTCTTCGCGTGATAGTTCTTTGATTCTCCATCAACACGATCTTTCGATAGAAGAGGTTACAATCATCAGCTCCGCTCTATGTACTCGTCAGGAAGACCCTTTGGATGGACCCCTCTTTGTCGTAGCTCACTATAGAGCTCTCTTGGCTCACCTTGGTTGCTCCAGGTCCGATGAACCAAGTCCATGATGCATTTGATCACCTCGTCTCTCAATTGGTCTTAGTAGGATTGAGAGTGAATGTGTCAAAGTACAAGGTTTGATCTCCCATAAGTATTCAATCGGATCTCTAGCTCCTAGAGAGATTGGTTACACCTAGAGACGGTTCGTATCCTCGAAGTACCGATGGGTTCAGAGGACTTCATCTCTTGATTCTTAGATGTTGCTCTGACTGAGGACGTTTTTATATTGAAGATCTCTCTATGTTAGAGGACCCCCAGGTTGCGTTTGATATTCTTTCTTCTTCCATTGCACGTCGTCCGGATACTTACTCCGCACAGTACCTTCATCTCCTATCATCATAGGAAGATCATGGAGATCTTTGATGATATCTTAAGACCGAAGACCTTTGGGTGTGTGGCAAGATCTCTCGCACGTAGGTAGACATCATTGTCGATTTCATGTGACGGGGTGGGTTTATTATCTATGGAGGAGATTACTCCAGTAGCCATTTTGGGTAGTTGGGCCCTCTCAACACCTTGACTTTGTTGTCATTTTCTCATGCGAGATAAACATATTCAGGAAAGCTAAATGATAGAGGTGGAGGATGGTTCTTAACCACTACAGATGTGTTCTCTTGAGACAAGATATAGTTTGACTCTTGAGACACGTGAGACACATCGTCGATTCGATATCTTAACTACTGATGGATCTTGCGGACTGTAGTCCTCTCTGACAAGACATCACTTTCAATAAGTTCTTCATGCACTCTTAGTTGATCCTTCTATCTCAAGGGATACTAGAGCTCGACTCCGCTCTTGTTCGGACAAGGACGTAGGCTCTTGACTCATAGCTCAACTTTGCATTAAAGCGTTCTGACTCGCATCGATGCGTGTCAGAACGCTTATCTTTTCTACAGCAATGAAGTTTTGCCTAGGCTTGGTCCAACCTGTTGCTTTGACATTGTCCACTTGCGAGTGCGGTGTCTCGCTCGACACATCAGATCGACATCTTGCTCGTTGTTCTGAAAATCATATAGCTACTCATGATGTCATCAAGGACATTGTGTTTGCTATAGCATGAGAGAGCGGTTACACGACACAGAGAGAGCAGTGGTATGTCTTTCAGACGGGAGGATAAGTGAGAACTGATCTGTACATGATGAGGGGGGATAAGATCTTAGTGGTAGATGTAGTTATCACGAATCTGACACGAGACTCGGTAGCTGCACATGTGATCACTCATCTCCCAAGATGAGCTGTAGGCGTAGCGACAGCAACGAAGATGACCAAGTATAGAGGTATGCAGGAGGGACATCACTTCATCCTCTAGTTTTGGAGATATATGGATTGACATCCTCGAAGTTTGACGTTTTTATGTGCCAGAGCCTACCGTGAGAGGCGTTAGGATTACCACTTTCTCTTTCTTTTTGCATTAAGTTTTTTAGTGAGCGAGATTCCATTGCTCAACAGATAGCTTTAGCAGGCACGCTCTACATGAGAGCAGTTGCAATAAGAAATGCTACTTCATATGCACCTGTTGTATGCAGGAGTTTTGATTTACCGGTGTGTGATATTTTAAGAGCGATAGATGGTCTTAGAGCTACTGATAGCAGGACTTAGCCCCGATGTTCTTCCTCCCTTCGAGATGTTGGTTGCTTGGTCCTTTTTTCTCTTTCTCTTGTAAGGATTGATGGGGTCTTTCCATCCGTTGGCTATTTATTGCATCGCGTGTTTGTGCTAATGTTGTCTTAAATGTATTCTTCTTTATTTTCAGTTTTCTTCTATACTGCAGCTTTTATTGTTTTCTTCTGTAAGCTTGTTCGAGTAGAGGAGAAGAGATCACGAATGTCTTGTCCAATACTATGTTACAATCTGATGGTCATTGTTTCTAGTGTGGCGTGCAGATCTGATTATTGTCACCCATTTAAGATCGAGCAAACGAGTCCAGAGACTGATTGGTTCGTCAGCTCACTGATCTGACTGCACCAACAGCTACACAGTGATAAAGAAAACATCATAAAAGAAAACTGTGCCTATCAATCGGTGACCATCAATAACACTAATATTAAGTCTAGTCACTCTGTTGACTAACTCAACTCTGATAGTTCGAAACTCGAAAATGATAAAATCACCCTCACGATAGTTTATCTTGCTCTCCACCTCATCTAAAGCTAAAAATGCATACAACGTGAGCTTCTGGGGAACTCTTGCCTGTTTGTTGTTATCAGAAAATAAATAAATGATAATTAGAAATTCTATATTAATCAAATTAACAATCAATATAATATATATATTAAATACTAGAGGACCCAAGAGATGCGGAAAGATCTTCACATAACCCATAAGTCAAGAAAAAACGGACGTGCTTCTGATAGTATAAGTGCAGGAAGTTACAAGTCAAAGATAAGGCAATTAACTTCATCTTTAATTTATTATCTAACCGTTTCCAGTAGAAAGATTAGGTAATAAATTAAACCCTTGTATATTTACCTCCTCTATCTTCTGATGAAAGAGCTGAATAATATGCAAGAAGTTAGACTTTTAGAATGCATAACGCTTGGAGATCTATCATTACACATAGCACAAGGTGATCATGGGAAAGGTACGAGGAATCGCACATGATTCTCATTACTATAGATTATGCTCAACTTACCATAAAAAGTCAGAAAAATATTTATCGTACAAAAGATTCATACCTAGGAAACCAGATCAAAATATTCATCAACTCTTACCAAGTTGTTCTTGCAACCACCTAAACCTCAAATATAGACTCTATTTCACATATACGACCTCAGCAAAATGAAAACACCACTCATGCTCCATATGGTTCACTAATTATTGTCATGCAAATAAACCTCCGACACTTCTATACCTAAGAATGAAAGTTATTACATGAAGGGTAAATTGATTCTATACCTAAGAATGAAGCACAATACACAAGAGTAGATAACCCATTCTTGGCTATTAATGAATCAACTCTATGTTTCTGGTTCAAGAATCATGAAAGTATAAATTTCAACATGCTATAAGAGCTTTTCTTCCCGAGTCAGATTTAGATCCACCACTACTTAGAAATATCAAGGGCCTCAACCTCATGTACTGATTGACTATATTTCACTTCGAGAGCAGATGTATTTGGTTTTCACTCTAGAGGTGAATATGGATAAAATAGGCATGTGTCCCATTCCAGTTTTATTGAACATTTTACATGTTTTGGTTGCACCCAAATCATTCATACCTTGAAAGGATCACATGAGATTTTTGTATGCGAGAAAGAATAAAAGTTGACAAATGACATGTTGTATTTCATGCTTAGCCAGTGGGGATTCCTTCCCTTTCAAGTTATCTTCAAAGGGAGAACATACACATTTATTCTTGTCTCGCAAGACTCACAGATTGTTATCTTGATGAAACATCAAGGGTGGCACTTTACTAAAATAAAAAATCATTGGATTACTTTGCAATCTTTTAACTATTGGATTTTCTTCATCCTTAAGAAATATTTATTGAAAAATCAGTCTACAAAAAATATCATGGAAGTTTGTGTGCAAAAGTGTGTCTTGCTTCTAAACCATTCCATAAGAGCATTGCAACATGTAACTGGATAGTAGAAATACAACCTTATATTTTTTTCAAGATGCACGTCCAAGTCTCAGTTATGTGATGTAATAGCTCAGAGGCTGTTCCAATCAGCCATTCAGCATGAGTTTCAGACAAATGTTTGTGGCAGATCACCAGTGCAGTTGAGATGCAAGCTTTGCGTGCTGATTTTTGATTAAAAAAAGTAAGAAAATTGCTTATGATTCCTTGATATACGTACATGTTGAAATCACAAAAATATGATAAGCGAAGGATGGAGAAAATGTAAAATTTCATTAGCTCGGGATACTCATATGCAACAATGAGTAGTTCAAGATGTTGATGAAGGATACTTGTTGAATATTGCAAGTTTAGAAGTTGAAATAGAACCGTTCATTGAACTTGAAAATATTGATATTAATCATCCCAATGGATGGAAAACCAAAAAGTCATGATTTTCAAGTTTCATGTTCGGTTCTAACAGTTAGTTAGAACCGAACATATCAATCTTAACGAGATCACTGATAGTAGTCTACTCTCATAACCTAGTTTGCATCATTTTTCAGTTCCTTTAGTAATATACACAACGTCAGTCAATTCTACAGATTGTCTGTAGGATATTGGTGGCTTAAACCCCGCTCCTGATACTTAGAGTCTGGGTTACCCAGACTCTTCACTTTTTGAGGTGTGTGGAGTTGAAAGGAGGACCTATGGGATACCCAAAGCAAACTGCATTTTTCATAATGTCTGAGTTTAACCTCTGCTTTTAACGTGGTAGGTAAAAGAGAAAAGTGAATGGAAAGTGCTATATTTTTATTAAAAAATATTTAATTTTAATTTAAGCATTATCAGAAACCAATTTGTTAAATTTCAAGTTTTTTTTGCTCCAGATTCCAGTGAAAGATTTTGAATTTAAAAAAGAAAAAATTCTGAGAGGAATATTTTCATCAGGACCCTTTTATACCAGGAGGGGGGGTTTAAGACCGTATCTATAATATGTTTTTATAGTTTTACTTTAAATAAAGATTCTGATATTTTAGTAATTCATTCGCTCCATTTCTGGATTTGTATCAGGTTATTCATTTTTTAATGTAAAGTTTATAGTATTAAACGTCAACTATTGTATATGCAAGACTTTTATTTCAAATTAGTGATCCATATCTTGTCTTGACTATTCGCGTAAAGCTAAACATTCAGTCAAAATTTTACTAAAAATACAAAAATGGAAATCGCTAGCGCAAATATCTTGGGACTAAGGTAGTGGCTGGTCAGAAGTTACTCTTGCTTCATAGCTTCATGGTGTGATGATGTTGGTAAAAATTTATGAGGCGTTTCTAATCCTTCTTGTAACCGTTGATACGTAAAGCAAGATCAAGCAAGATCAGTTTTTCTCCGTATCTCTACATCATTGAACCAGGTATAGTAGTTACCTCTTTTTTCTCAACTTGGAATGCTATCACCATTTTCTCCATCATAATAGTGAAAGATATTGACATGTTCAAATTCAGCATCTGATTGGTACCTTGTGAAGTATCTCGTCTTGGACTAGAGTTACACATCTCCTCAGGCTGTCCATCTGTTCTTCCGTGATGGTCTGTCTCTACAGCACGCGCAAGAGTGTGGAATCGGCGAAGGTCTGTCTCTCCAGCACGCGCAAGAGTGTGGAAGTGAACCTCCCATGAAACAACAAAATTAATACAATCCATGCTAGTCACGTTTTTATCTTATAAGAATAAGATACACAAGATCAAATGGGAACGGCTCTCTATTGTATGCAATTTTTTTTGCACAGCAATCTCTTTTGGCTAATAGCAAAATCTAAATCGTAAAGTGATCTCAAATTCATAGTGCACATGTGATAAAAACCTAAGAATTTAGCACCATATTTCATGTGAACATATTTTACAATTACATCTGATTATCATGAAATCTAGTATTCTTCTGAATCGAAAGTAGTCTATTTTATCTGGATCTAGTGAATCTTGTCTATACAGTACTGCAAACAAAAGTGCAAACAAAACTTAAAAGGAAGTATAGAGTACTTAGTAAGCATGGAGGCAGATATTTCACACGTATGTTATTTGGGAGCAGCTTCCTTATACACTCGTGATCAACGCAAGTTTCTTGAGAAACTGGTCGACGTTTAAAAGGCTGGGAATTTAGCCAAGCTACGATGAGATTACAACAGTTTCGTGGCAAGCTTGTACTATGCATGCTGAATCATCCTCGACAACACATATGATACATGAAGATTAGGAAAGAAAAAGAAAAGAAAGAAACAGATCAAAGAAGCAATGGAGGTGGAAAATGGTGACGTTACCACTATCATGTTGCCTACCCTCTGAGTGGATGAGAAGAGAGGGGATCGTGAAGCACATTTAGCCTACCGTAGTGTCAATTCTATCATCACACACTGAAGTCAACCGGAATGCTGGTCAGCACTGAACAACACTATCTCCCAGACTCTTGAGGTTAAAGGTCACCGCCAGACCAGAGTCCACACTTGAAGTTGGCGGAACGAAAACTACAAGCTACTCCCATAATGTGAGCATTTCATCGAAATGTCGGCTGTTCTCCGTCACCACTGACTCACCACGTTCCTTCGTGACGTAAGATTCCGCAGATATTCGTCACAGTGGAAAGAATGCACCCGAGCAAAGTGCGTGAGTTGTCGGTCCTCAGATCTGCATTGCCAGCTGACATGTGGGAATCGCCGCTAGCATGCAAGATGATCGGTGTTGCAGAGCTACTGCCGCAGTGCCGCCCAACTTTTCCTCGTCTACGCTGAACATGACTCCAACACATGATGTGGGTACATGGGTGTAAGGAGGATAGGGGGTTCATGCTGTCGGCCAGCTTCATAGTACATACTCGCGTCCACCGCAGAAGCGAATTAGAAGTAAAATGTTTAGGGGACTCCAAGAGGGCTTTACACAATTCAACTTTGACTTTATTCTTACTTTGAGTCTCGTAATCCCATTCGATGAATGCGTGGAGTCAAGGAGTTTCGATTGTCGGCCGAAGTCAGTCCAGAGGGCCTAGGATAACAGTGCTCTCAGGAGTTCAGAGTTCAGGTATACAGCTTTCTCCATTCCGGCTCGACTCTCGACTCTCGAGCTTTTGAGGTCAATGGTCACACCTGTACTCCAAAGAATAAACAACCAAAAGTTTTCAGGTGTCCAGAGTCCAGACTTCAAACTTCACTCCAAAGTTTGCGAAACAGAACAATCAAATGAACGAACGGACACTGGAGCATTGCTGCAAAAGCGATAGATGATGATGGTGATCTAGATGTACTAACGGCACTGACGCGTCACAGCACACGTCGTATTAAATGCGGTGGGACCACGACAGTCATAATACACGACACTGCATATAGGAATGGCATCAGAAGTAGTAGTGGTACGTTAGCGCTCTATATATGCGCAAGCCTTGTCGTCGTTCGAACATTACAGCAATCGCTCGAGTAAAGAGACAGAGATTCAAATCAATCCAATGTTCTCGCACTCGAATCTAGTTCACCTTCTCATTATACTTCAGACCTAGCTCCCGAAAGATATGCCCGTTCGAAACACTCCACGAAAACAAAGATGCCATCGACGAAAGTCAGTCATTTTGCATTTAGCTTCTCACTTGACGGTAAGGAGTTCACAAAGCAGCAGATGTCTAATTACTCCTGAAAGCTCATGAAATCGTCTGAAATGAGACCGCATCATCTACAGCAACTGTCATGGAAGAATTAAAGCAAACTTGATGTAATGCATCAGCAATCCTGTCCTGCGCGGTTCGGTGGATTAGCTCCGTTCTCTCGGTGAGAATGAGATCATGGATTCAAAGGCTTGCGGCTCACGACCTGGGTCGTAGCAATTTCCGGGAAATCCAGGCAGTACAGTAAATCAGGTCGGAGAAGGAAAAGTTTCCGGTACTTACCCGAGAAGAATACGGGGAGTGGAAGTTAAACCCCAGGTGTGCCTAGAAATATGCATCGTAACCAGGGAGGCTTCATTCTACCAGGGAGCTGTATGTGAACACAGACATTTAACCGTTGTACCCAAAATACTTTTAATGAAAGAAAATTTTCCTACGAGAATATGTTAAATGAATAATTAAGTCGAAGCTCTCCTAGAGCTTTACACTATTTGATACACTTTAGAATTAAAAAATTTATTAAGTATCAAATGAGAAATATTGAAACAAACTTTCGATGTGCTTGTGGAACAAAAACAGTACCTTTTCTCTAAACTAAATCACACAGGGAGAAGAAAAGGAATAACTTTTCCTTTTCTTTTATATCCGCACCTTAGGTTAAGAAAAATTATATCCAATGGGAAAAAATAATTAGCCTCTAAAAATACCAAAGTCAAACTCACAATTCAGGACTGGTAATTTTGCCTCGACTCGTATTTCTTCTGGTGATCATTTTACTAGGAGATTTGAACTTTCATCGGAACTTGTTCATCGATTGTAAAATCAATATAAAGATATAGAACATATAAATATGATATTGTGGTCTAGAACATTTATGATGCAAACATATTAGTTTGCTTATGTAGGTTGTTCATTCATCTAAACTATTAGAAGATGGAAGATATGTTTAATTGATCTTAATCAATAATCTGATTCTTTCTATCAGAAGAGTTAAGTAATAAATAAATAAATTATAATAACAGTTATATTTCAGAACCACATACTTTATGTTGACGTCGAGATGATCTCTACCACTAGGTTTCATTCTTCTCCCATCCAAGCTGAACCGAGCAAAAAATATATTAGAAAAGAGTTTAATGTCAAAAAATTCTAATTTGGAATTTAGAATTACTTGTTTAATGATATTTTTGCTCTTTAGAGACGCTCTCTCAAGAACCCTGAAATTCAGAACGTCAATATCCAGAATCTGCTGTCCTTCGTTTATAACCACAACGTCCTTGCAAAATGAAGTTCGTCTCATATTATTTCTTTCCAACGCACGTTATCTTTCTGAGATCTTTTACTGGTGACTACAACCAGTAACATAGGTGAAAATATTTTCACCCGCATGCTGCGTTTGGAATTCTTTTGCTTCCTGGCTACTGATTCCTGGTTACTCGTTCACATCTCCACCTCAATATACATGAAGTTTAGGTTATGATTCAATGTTTCTTTAAGAAAAGGTAGGTTATTTAAAAATGGTCCTAGTAAAAATATAGTCTTGATTTATTCCAACTTTATTTAGTTGAGCCCATCAGATATCGACAAAGATCTCGTCAAGCGAGTTTAGAGGCTTTGCGAAAGGTGATGAAGATAATGTAGATGAACCTGGATTTAAACCTCGAGTATGAGTATAAAAGCATAAAAGAGATTATTTCTTTTTTTCTCATAGTGTTCTTTGAGTTGAAGAAAAGACTTTTTTCTGCTGCAAGAAACCCAAAATCTTTCATCTTCATGTTTCTTTGTCAATCCTAAGTAGTTTGTTTTGAGATTTGATCCCTTATTTCACAAATTTCAAATTCATGTTTCTTTGTCAATATTAAGTAGTTTGTTTTGAGATTTGATCTCTTATTTCACAAATTTCAAATTGAGTGAAAACTTAATCATCATAATCATTTTCTGTATTAAGATTAAATTTTTCAACTCTCTGAAAGAAAAATCGCAAAATAAGGTGTTCTGAGTTACCCGGAGCACTTGTAGTCGTACTCAGGGTTTGACCGCTAGACCGTTTGGTAATCGGAGTAACAATGAGCAAGACTAATTAGCTAAAACTGAATTTGTGGAATTCTATAAGGGAGTAAAGTTTGCCGAAAGGAAATCGAGATTGAGGGGCCTAGTCTAGAAATCATTGGAGCAATTAACATCCAGTAGATTTAGAGCTAGGAAACTTGCGGCTTGACCAACTTTAGCAGAGGATGCTAATCCTGATCCATGGCAGAAAAGGATAGAGAGAAGATTGATTTTATAACAAAATGGGGTGCATTTGCATTACAATTATGCTCTTCAGGTTAAAAGCAATCCTTTCCACCTTCCAACACGTGGCATCTTGAACGTTTCGGTCACACCTGAATAAGTTCCATATAAACTATTTAGATGATTTCACACCATATTGGAGCAAAGCTAATCATTTGGAACATTTGAAAACGTGTTCCTATAGTTTCAAGAGATATGGGATTAATCTAAATAAAAAGATAATGTATTTGTTTTAACTTCAAGATCCTTACTTCTGCACAGTATATGCAAAGATCGACGGCTACTTGATCCATCCAAGACAACATCCATTACGAAGATGGAAGCAACAAACACAATGAGGAGAGTACAAGTTGGAGAAGTGAAGTTTTACTGAAGATTCATGAAAGATTTTGTGAATGTTGCACTACCATTATTTCTACTATTACAATAGTACAGTACATGAAGTTTCAAATGGAGCAAGAGCATGATGAAGCTTTTAAAAAAGTTCTGGAAACATTGATCATAACATCTATTTTAGTCATGTCTGACTAGAATATCTCTGACGTATCAGCAAATACTTTGGACAAGTTTGGAGGTTGTGTATATGTTGGTCCAACCAAGGGATAACCGAGTGGATCATCCCATTCAACCCATCCCAGACAAGTTCATCCTCACGAATCGATCGGAGGCGTTTTTCTTGTCTTCCAGAGGCAAGGATGCCTCTTCTACCACCGTGGTCTTCTGCTTCTGCGCACGAGAAGACGCTATTCTTCTCATCTTCCGAGGTGGAATATCTCTTCTCATCGTAGGAATGATCCTCTTCGATGCATTTCCTCGAGTCGCAGTCAGAATGTCAACCCATACCTCGGCTTCTGGAGTCTTCGGAAGACTCTCTGTAGTCGTAGAGCTGTCTTCCGCCTCTTTGCGCACGATCTTGGTGCTCGACGTCTCCTCTTGAGAATCCGACTCGGATCCAGAGTAGATGGTCAGGAAAGATGCGCTCTTCTTAGGCACACTCCTAGGTCCCATCTTCCTCGGCGATGATGCGTCTTCTGTGCCGCTGGAGTCGTCTTCTCTCACCAAAATGGTCTTCTGTTGAGTGCCTGGTCCTACCTGAGACACTGAAGTGAGAGAGGAAGACATGACCACTGTCCGATCTTCTTCCTCCGACTCTTTCTTCACCTCGCACTGTCCTGTTGGCCCATACTTAAACAACTGGTCTTCCAAATCTCCCTTCGACACGTACAAATAACATAAGAACAGGATGAGGTGCCCTCTTGTTGGGGTGCCCAAGTACACTAGCTCAGCCTGGATGTAAGTGTGGAAAAAGGCGCCCCACTTGACCATCTGTCCTTCCCAGATAGCTTCCAAGAACTCCATGTCCTGATCTCCAAGTTATCTCACCTTCTGTGCTTTTCCCTTAGGAAAGAGATGAAGATACAGTTTCCCCATAAGACGCTTCTTCGACTCCCGGTAAGCTTCTATCTTCCATCCGTTCCTCTCTTGTCTGTCTTCTAGGAAGAGGCATGTAGTACTTCCAAGTAGATATTACTTCTCAGATATCATCGGTGAGATCTTCTTCTCCAACTCGTACTCGCGGTTCTCTATTTTTGGTATGTGAAAAGCCCTGCGCCACCACTCCACCGTCGAGGAAGATGATCTTCTACGAGCGATCCCTGCCTTCACAAATACAAAGTTGCATGGAGGTAGTGCTACCCAAACCTCTTCCAGAATACCTTGGTCCACGAGCTTCTAGTTCCACAGAAAGAAGTCGAGGCCCAACTCCTTGATGTAAGGTTTGGTCTCAGCCAACTCCGCTGCCGATAACACCAACCTTTGAGGATCCATCGATATGTTTCGAGCTTTTGTTACACTAAGTCACACATACTTGCTGGTGAGCCGAACGCTCAGTCCTTACCCAATCCTCACAGTCTCGCTTCTACTCTCAGAAGACGAACCTAGTCTTCCAGAAGACATCTATTCCATCTTTCGAGATTCGAACAGTGCTTCCTAAGTAGCTCTCGTCTTCCGAGCTATAGCTAAACAATCTTAACTAAACAAGACATCGCATAGATTCCTAAGAAAACAATCCACCTTGCAATTCATCTTACTTCCTAACAGAAGATAACAAGATATGTGAGAAGCAGAGTATACAAATGGTTCAGAAGAAGACTGAGGACTCTTGCGGTGACAGTGACCTCCAGGAAGACTCCGGGACAACTTCTGATTAACTGATGTACTTAGAAGACTTCCCGCAGCCAGGCTTCCCATCACTAGTCTCATCTATCTTCGGCTTCCAACACATAATCTAATCTCACAACAGACACAAAACATTCATACTCTGTTCTTCTGACTCCTCACCTCTCATACACTCTCAGAAGAAGCTTGCTGCATGACGGAAAGACATGGCCCTTGACAATTCTCTCCAGATTCTGCCAGCAAGACTTCTCACAACTCTCTTCTACGTTCGGGAAGAAGAAGGAACATGATGTTATGGGTCAAACAGAAGAGACCCGTAAAGGACCCTCACGTCTTCTCGTGCATTCTGCTAACCTTTCTAGTCTTCTAGTCTCTATAGGAAGATGTGGATTTGAGAAGTCAAGAAGATTGGAAAGGCACAGGTCAGGTTCTCAATTTCTTGCTTCTCGAAACGACAATCAACTCGTAAGCTCACTCAGGATTCGTATCAAGCTTCTCTCGACACAAATTCCATCCAATCCAATCCAATCTACTCGATATGAATTTACAAACAGTCGTCTTCTGAAGATGTTCAAACATTCAGAAGCGTCTTCTGTCCATGAATTTTGAAACAGAGGGATAAGGAAATTGATAGTCAAGGTATCGAATTTCGAAATGAGAAGCAGGGAAGCTCGATTTCAACTCGGGAAGAAGTGGAAAGATGGTTGATGAAAATTGGACAGTGCTTCCACGTCCAATTTCCTCAGAAGAAAGTTTATGGTAGGGAAATCGATCGATGGACTTCTTGCAAATGAGCGAGGAAGCGTGAGAAACATCGATTCAGAGGCGGGAAGCGATGGAGAAGGAGAAAGAACATGGGAAGAACCTCAGTATTGCTTCTAGCTACTTCTTCAGTCTTCTGTGCGCTTCTGCTCTTCAATCCCGTCCTCAATGTGGTACCACGATCTTGCTTATGTCGTCAATTTCGAGCTACGTCTAACTGCTTTTGAAATCGAGCTCGCTACTGCACTCCACAGCTTCTATACTGATTTTCTATCTCGACCCTCGATTTCTGATTTCCCAACTCCTCAGAGATTTCTTACTCTCCAAACTCGATTCTATGTGCTCCCAATCTCGACCCTCAATGTCTAAATCGAAGCAAAATAGAAGCGGGAAGCAGTGAATGTGCTCTGTGCTAATGCGCCTCCGATCCGATCTTCCATGCGTGATTTAGGTAATGGAGTTTGATTACTTCGACCTGCCTACTACTTACTACGGTGACTACTTGGTTGGTGCACCTACCCCTTACCTATGTGGCGTGTAGTTGGTACCCCCGAAGTTGCAGTCATTGTCTTCCCGGAAGATGTCCGTCTTCCGACTTCCAGCTTCTGTCTTCCTTCTTCCGTCTTCCGGAAGACACAGTCCAGAAGACGTCAATCTTCCGGCTTCGGAAGAGTCTACTTTTCCTTACAAAGTCCTTTAAGATCATCTTCCCGCTAAGCAAGGTGTAATCTTAAATAATAAGGTTATTTCAATTATATAAATCTGTCATTAACTTTAAATTTTTTGAAAAATCTCTAATCTTGCAAATTGTGGGCACCACAATGCAAACAATAAAATTCTAGTTCTTAGGCACTCGTGTTTCAAGATTGAGTTCGCATTGTGTCGCGTCCCTCATTCTCAAGATCGGGCGCAGACACGAACAACAGAACCCTAGCGGACTTGCGCTAGGTTGTGAACGCTGCGAGTAGGACTTAACGGCTTGGCCGGCAAGTCGGGATCAGATGAACCCTAAGTGATTCTCTGAACCAAGGTTGGAACCTTGGGTTAGGACATAAGGGCCTACCCCAAGAGGGCCTCATACGAACGCTGACCTAAGGGGGCGAGTCTGAGAACGGACTGAAACATGAGTCTCAGACATAGGTCTGAGACGTGGGTCCGAGACATGGGACTGAGACGTGGGTCCGAGACGCAGACGAACCACAGGGTTCGAGTCTGGTCTAGACCACAGGTTCTCGGAAAAATGACTAAGTGTTGGAGCTCCAGGGACGTTTTAGGTCGTGGACGGAGCTCCACGTAAGATCTCGAGGCGAGTGAGATAGCATTCGAAAGGTCTCGTCGAGAGCTTTCCAGTGATATATAACACTCCTCGATCTGACCTCCGAGCTAGAAGTTATGGCTGAACCACAATCGGGTTGTGGTATAATTTTCAAGGACAGAAGAGGAGGGCGGGGCCGCCGATCCCCGGAAGTATATATGAGGGGGGCTCGATGCCTGGGTGGGCCAGGACGAGTCACCCGACCCCAGAGTTCAGCAGACGGACTCTGGGGGCATGAGGTGATGGCTGGGCCGGTTCCAAGGCACGTTCCGATCCAAACTTGGATGTCTGGACTTAAGAACGATGTAAGGGCTGGGGCAAGACTAGGGAACGAGTCGGCGGGTTAGACCACCGTTCGAGAACCTAGACCCAGACAGACATCACGGACGGTTGGGCCGTTAGATGTGCTGAAGGCACCGTTTAGGACCCTGGACTTTATGGGAAGTCCGCCCCAAGTCATATTGTGACTTGCTCATGTTTGGGACCGACTTAGGCGGATCTAAGTCGGGACTTAGGATTGCTGAGCTTGATGGTTAGGGAGACGGCCCGGCTCCGGTCTGGACCAAACAGAACTAAGGTAAGTGGTGCATAGACGCTAACTTGTGATTGTGTTTGCAGGTTAGCGGTGTAAAGTTTGCGATCTACTGAGCTAGAGCTTCCGCTGACGCAACAAGGCGGTAGGTGCGCAAAAAGTGGTATCAGAGCTGACGTTTCGGTGAGCGGGAACTTGAGGTAGCGGCTGAAGGCTGGACGCTTGAGGAGGGACGCAAGACACGAAGCGGATCAGCGTTTCGAGGTGCACACTTGGAGCGATGGCCGACGACGGACAGAGTTCCAGGAGGAAGACCAAGAAACGAGGAGCGGCTAACGGGAACAGATCGACTCGAGCTAGCCCCGAGGCACAGTGAGGGGATGACAACCGACAACCTTCGCCCCAACGTCAAGGGAGCCATGTACGAGCTGTGGCACCGGTGCAGCAAGATAGATTCTTGCCAGCGGTGCCCAACGATTCAGACGCGGGAAGTCAAGGAGCCCTGTATGCGGAACTCATCAAGATGATGAAGATCATGCAGGAGGGTATGGTTTCCAGGAATAAACGTATCGCCGAGCTTGAGGCAGACCAAGGAAGTTCCTCGTCTACCAGGAAGCTTTGTAAGACGAATTTGCCGATCCCGTTTTCAGGTATAGGACGGGCTCGCAAGGTTAAGGATTTCTTAACTGAGTTGGACCTATACTTTGAGGCGCAACAGACTAAGGAGTCTGACAAGGTGAGAGCGGCGGTTACGTTCCTGAAAGACCATGCGCTTCTTTGGTGGACTGCATACAGGGATGAGCATGCCTTGACCGTCTCAGCGCTTGGTTGGAAAGAGTTCAAGGAGTTACTCGTAGGACGATTCACTCCGGAGTATCAAAGGATTCGGGACGGTGTTGAGTTGGTGAGACTGAAGCAGACGAGGACCTTAAGCGCTTATGTGCGCGAGTTCAGTGCCAAGCTGGATTCGTTCTCCAAGTGGACTGAGGAGACCAAGATATGTATATTCATTGGGGGACTCAAGTCCAGCTCGGAGAAGGCTCTCTTTCGGATGCCAAAGCTACCAGAGACAAGTGCCGAACTTTTGAAGCTAGCGGAGCGAATTGGGGACGACGAAGTCCAGCAACAGAAACCCTTTGAACCACGCAGCACGGACAAGTTCCAGAAGAAGAATAATGGCTTCAAACGATAATGGGATGGGAGTGAGAAGGATCGGAAGGATACTTCTGCTCCGACAGCAAAGCGACAGCAAACAAGAGCGAAACCTAAGGGGCAAACACCTCAGAAGGACAATGGCGCTAAGTTTACTTGCTACAACTGTGGCGAGGCGGGTCATATTGCTAAGGGGTGCACGAAACCTAAGGTTAGTAACTGTAGCATGAATGCGTTTGTTGCAAAGGACTTGTTGGAGGGCCAGATGACTATGACCTTGAGAACCACGAAGAAGACGCCGGGACTGATGTATCTACAAGCCAAGGTTGCTAACCGTGATGTTACTTTTCTTGTGGACACAGGAGCGACTCACTCCTTCATAAGTCCAAAGTTGGTGAAGAAGTTGGGCTTGTCTACCTCCAAGGCAGACAAGCCTATTCAGGTGCGCTTTGCCAAGGGCAAGACGTACCAAACTTCTGAAGTAGCCTTGGACGTACGATTTGTGTGTGGGAAGTTGGAGTTCACAGAGAACTTCACGAGGTGCGAGATGGATGATATCCATGCGGTTTTGGGGAACACTTTCTTGGACAGGTTTGAAGTGGAACTTAGGCGGAAACCTTTAAGGTTAAACGTTAGAGTAAAAGGGCGGAAGTTGGGAGTGAGGCTGATCCGAAGGGCACGGAAAATTGACGACTTTGCGGTGAATTTGATCAAGGGCAAACAGATGGACTTCAACGACGGGGTCATGTGTTTGATGCGGGTTGCAGATTTGATGGCGGGTGACGGACAAGAGGAAACATCAGGAGACGCGACTAAACTTCCGGAGGTGCTTCGCGAAGTGATTAAGGAGTTTGAGGATGTCTTGACGGATGAGTTACCTGCTGAGTTACCTCCAAGGCGGGTGGTGGATCACAAGATTGAGGTCTTGTCAGGATCAGAACCACCTTCCAAAGCCCCTTACCGACTCAATCAGGTGGAACTCCTTGAGTTGAAAAGACAACTCGGTGAGCTATTAGCGCGGGGATATATTCGAACCAGCAAGTCACCTTATAGAGCCCCAGTTCTTTTCGCAAAGAAGAAGGATGGGAAGTTACGACTCTGCGTAGATTATCGTGCCAATATCGTGCCAATATATATAGATTATCAATAAGGTGACGGTGAAGAATAATTATCCTCTGCCAAGGATAGACGACCTCTTTGATAGGCTAACGGGCGCAAAGTACTTCAGCAGGATAGACTTGAAGTCAAGATATTACCAAATCCGGATAGTTGACCCAGATGTTGAGAAGACCGCTTGTCGAACCAAATACGGATCGTTTGAATTTGTGGTGATGCCATTTGGACTCTACAACGCCCCTTCGACGTTCACTACATTGATGAACACAATTTTTCGCAAGGAGATGGATGAGTTTGTCATCGTTTACATCGACGACATCTTGATCTACTCCAAAACCTTGGAGTCGCACGCGGAGCAGCTAAGGGTGGTGTTGGCGAAGCTGCGGGAGCATAAGCTGTTTGCCAACGTTGACAAGAGTGAGTTTGGTTTGGAGCGCATTAACTTTCTGGGACATGTCATTAGTGCAGAAGGAGTCGGCCCGGATATGCAGAAGGTGGACGCGATTGTGACTTGGGAGCCTCCGACTACAGTGAAGGGGATGCGGCGATTCTTAGGATTGACGCAGTTCTACCGCAAGTATGTGAAGGGGTTTTCAAAGATCGCGAAGCCGCTGACGGACTGGACGAGCAAAGACGCACAGGTAAGTTGGACCAAGGAGGTGGATGATGCGTTCCAGACGATCAAAGCTATTTTGTCAAAGACGCCAGTTTTGAAGCTGCCGGAGTTCGACAAACCATTCGAAGTGCATACCGACGCGAGCGACTATGCGATTGGCGGAGTGTTGGTGCAGGATGAAAAACCTGTAGCGTACGAAAGCAAGAAGCTATCTGGGACAGAGAGTCGATGGCCGACTCACGAGAAGGAACTGTTTGCAGTGGTTCATTGCTTGAGGAAATGGCGGCATTACTTGGGATTTCACAAAACCCAAGTATATACTAATAATATTTCGCTCAAGTACTTTGAGACACAAGATCGGGTGACACCAAAGCAACTACGATGGCACGATACCTTGGCGTTCATGAATGTGGAATTAATCCACAAAGCGGGAAAGGACAATGTAGTTCCTGACGCCTTGAGTCGCAAGGAGGAATATCTTCCATCGTCAACATAGATTTTGCGGGCTATGTATCCTAAGGAGTCAGACTTGGAGAGGCAAATACGTGAAGGTTACATGGGCGATGACCAAGCGAAGGAGTACCTGGAACAACTCAAGCGAGGAGTGAAGTTGCAGAACATGCAGCTAAGACATGGTTTACTCATGTTCAAGCAAAGTCGGGTTTATGTGGGACAAGGAAAACTTAGGACTAAGTTACTCAAAGAATGTCATGATGCGCCCTTATCAGGTCATAAAGGAGAGAAGTCCACTTTAGCAGTGATAGCTAAAAAGTTTTATTGGTCCCACATGAAAGACGATGTCGCTCACTTTGTGAAAACATGCGTAACTTGTCAAGCCAACCGCGTTTCTTATGAGAAGAAACAAGGGTTGCTTCATCCTCTGCCGATTCCAGCCAGACCTTGGGAAAGCATAAGCATGGACTTCATTACCTCTCTGCCTGACTCGAATGGATACAACGCGATTCTTGTGATAGTTGATCGGTTTAGCAAACTAGCAAAGTTTGCTCCGACCTTGGATACTGCAACAGCGTTCACGACTTCTCGGTTGTTCCTAGATACTTGGTGGCGTTCACATGAATTACCTCGGAGTATTATTTCAGATAGAGACTCTAAGTTCACAAGTGCCTTTTGGAAACACTTGTTCCAAAAATTGGGGACTAAGTTAAACTTTAGTACTGCCTTTCATCCGAAAACAGATGGGCAAACGGAACGAGTTAACTCGGTTCTGAATCAATACTTGAGGAATTATGTGAGCGCAGACCAAGGTGATTGGGCGGAGTGGCTCAGTCTTGCGGAGTATTGCTATAATTCCACGAAGCATTCGGCAACCGACGAATCGCCTTTCTTGTTAGCTTACGGACGTGAGCCAGAAGGGCCTCTTGACTTGACTCTTGCAGGGAGTTCTACATCGGCACGACCACAAACACGGCAAACATCAGCTGAAGAGTTGGTGGCGGCAATGCAGCGGCGCGAGGAGCAAGTCAAGAAGAACCTCGAGAAGGCGCAGCAACGATACACGAAGCAGGTAAACAAGCATCGGCGGCAAGTGAAGTTTCAAGTGGGTGAACAAGTATGGTTAAGTGCGACAAACTTCACACTTCCGAAGGATATATCGGCGAAGTTCTCATCAAAGTTCGTGGGACCTTTTGTCATTGTCAAGAATCCGCATGAAGATGTCTATACATTAGACCTTCCTCACGAGTGGCAGTTACATCTGACTTTCCATGTTTCTTTATTAAAGAAATACTTCAAGGATGATTTGCGGCCGGAGCGCAAACAGGTTCTCAGGCCTCAACCTGATGTCGTGCAAGGCGAAGCAAAATATGAGGTGGAGTCCATTTTGCGATCTCGACGCAAATCAAACCGGATGGAGTACTTGGTCAAATGGCGTGGTTACCATTTGAAGGAAGCAACTTGGGTGCCAGAGGAAGACCTCGCACATGCGAGCAAAATATTAGACCTCTTCAAACGGCGACAAGGACAACAAGGGCGTTAGCAAGATGAGGACATCTCCTTCCAGCGAGGAGTGAAGGAACGTCCAACCATACGAGTAGCAACTTGAGGCGATCTGGGCCGATGGACTTTGTAGCTTTATCTTGTATTTGGAAATAAAGATTTTGTTTCTGGAAATTTTGTCTAAGTGTATTGGTAGGGCATGGCTATGACTAGTTCTGATCAGATGTCTAGGAAGTTGTCAAGAGGAGGAACGAAGCACACTCAAAGGAAACGAGCTGGTTTGGATAAGCATCTAAATCAAGACTAAGTCTTGATGTCAAGACTTAGGTTTGCCGTAGCGTTGGCAAAGCAAGTATGAACTTTCATACTTGTCTTGGGGCTTGGGGTGATCTTGCTTTGCGGTTTTCTAACTGCAAAGTAAACTTAGTCGCGCGTCTAAGTCAAATCAGATTGCGACCGGAAAGTGAGTTTCGGGGGACCTTGTAAGTAGGTGTGAATACTTATAGTTAGCAAGTTAGAGTCTTAAGTAGAATGTTTAGAAATTGTCAACTAGTTTTGTTTAGGGTAAGCCAAAAAGGTAAGGCTTTTCTCGAGACTAGTTGGAATTTTCTAAGTGTTCTAGCGACAACTTAAGACTCAAGCCAAGAAAGGAATTGCGGGTTAGCTACCAGAACGCAATTCTGACGCCAAGGGGTTGGCTACCCATTTTGAACTTGGTTAACTTAAAGGATCATTGTTGATGAGGGCATCAACCTACAAAGTGGGGGTGAGTGTCGCGTCCCTCATTCTCAAGATCGAGCGCAGACGTGAACAACAGAACCCTAGCGGACTTGCGCTAGGTTGTGAACGCTGCGAGTAGGACTTAACGGCTTGGCCGGCAAGTCGGGATCAGATGAACCCTAAGTGGTTTTCTGAACCAAGGTTGGAACCTTGGGTTAGGACATAAGGGCCTACCCCAAGAGGGCCGCAGACGAACGCTGACCTAAGGGGGCGAGTCTGGGAACGGACTGAAACATGAGTCTCAGACATAGGTCTGAGACGTGGGTCCGAGACATGGGACTGAGACGTGGGTCCGAGACGCAGACGAACCACAGGGTTCGAGTCTGGGTCTAGACCACAGGTTCTCAGAAAAATGACTAAGTGTTGGAGCTCCAGGGACGTTTTAGGTCGTGGACGGAGCTCCACGTAAGATCTCGAGGCGAGTGAGGTATCATTCGAAAGGTCTCGTCGAGAGCTTTCCAGTGATATATAACACTCCTCGATCTGACCTCCGAGCTAGAAGTTATGACCGAACCACAATCAGGTTGTGGTATAATTTTCAGGGGCCAAAGAGGAGGGCGGGGCCGCCGATCCCCAAAAGTATATATGAGGGGGGCTCGATGCCTGGGTGGGCCAGGACGAGTCACCCGACCCCAGAGTTCGGCAGACGGACTCTGGGGGCATGAGGTGATGGCTGGGCCGGTTCCAAGGCACGTTCCGATCCAGACTTTGATGTCTGGACTTAGGAACGATGTAAGGGCTGGGGCAAGACTAGGGAACGAGTCGGCGGGTTAGACCACCGTTTGGGAACCTAGACCCAGACGGACATCACGGGCGGTTGGACCGCTAGGTGTGTTGGAGGCACCGTTTAGGACCTTGGACTTTATGGGAAGTCCGTCCGAAGTCATATTGTGACTTGCTCATGTTTGGGACCGACTTAGGCGGATCTAAGTCGGGACTTAGGATTGCTGAGCTTGATGGTTAGGGAGATGGCCCGGCTCCGGTCCGGACCAAACAGAACTAAGATAAGTGGTGCATGGACGCTAACTTGTGATTGTGTTTGCAGGTTAGCGGTGTAAAGTTTACGACCTACTGAGCTAGAGCTTCCGCTGACGCAACAAGGCGGTAGGTGCACGAAACATTGACACGAATGAGTGGGATTGCGGATCTGATAGCTGCCATATCTAGTGTGTTTTGCTCTGTAGACTCCTTTTGTGATACAAGAAAGTCCACGAGGTGAATATCATGACTTTGAGAAGAGCTGTGCAAGAAATCTTTGCTGTTGCAGATGTGGAAGAACTCCAAGACGATGTTTTTGTGTCTCTAAAGGAACCTTTCATCAGCTCGGATAGCCAACGAAGATCATTTCAGTCCATTCCTTCAGTCGAGTGTATGCAGTACCTATGAACGTCTATGAAATCTTTTGCTCTTCACTGGATGATGCTAGTCCGCTTGCTGAAGAACCTGCTTTACCACCAGAACTGTAGATGCCGAGTGCATCTATGACCGGTGACACTATCAATCTTGATGCTCAATCTCGCCTTGCCTTTCCCCTTCCAGGTAATCTTCAGTTCAATAAACGCTTCAATTGGCAAGATTGACAGACATGTATTTTGATAGAGGAGAATTGAGTAGAGATTGAGGAGCAAGGTGCCAATTCTGGTAGAGAGTTGATGAGAACTACGGAGTTGAAGCTTCAGAAAATTCAAGCTTACTTGAAGTCTAAAGGGGTTCATGGACATAACACAAATAGAAAACAAGTGGAAAAATCTAATCAGTTGTTTAAGAAGAGTAAGAGATCACAACAACACTTCGGAGAACATTCCTTTCACAATGTTGGACAAGGATGTGAGTGAAGACGAAAAAACTTCCTCTTGAGTTCAACATGTATTTTTATCGCTTGATAGAATGCTGGTCTAAGAAACGACCTCTCATGTCTCCATCTTGCATGACGGAGTCTATGGTCCTTAGTCACGGTCGTCCACATACTCAAGAAGCAAGGCATAATGCTTCGGTATCCGAAACATGACCTCTCCAGATGTCGAGACCTCTTGCCATTATAATTCAGGCAAGAGGAAAAGAGAAAATCCGCTTCTGCTCTGAACAATACCCTCATGATCTTCTCGGATTCGATTGTGGAGGTTGAAGAGAAGAAGCTCACTGCGTATAGAGAGCTCGAAAGTCAGAAGCTTGCACTGAAGTCTTGTAAAGTTGAGAGTGCTCATATTTGTGGAGATCAGTTCTTCACAGTTTTGGATAAGATGGCAGGAGGCTCTTGTGGATATCAGTTCTACTATGCATAGGAGATGATTATGTATGGTTCAGAGCAAAGGACCATAAGGTACAAATAGATAGATGTGGTGTTGCTATCATTTTGCAGGACACATGTTATCACACAATGCGTGTTTTGATATTAAACCACACAAAAATATTTGGTGGTTTAATATCAAAACCACCAAATATTTGATAGCAACTCAAGTACAAATATGTATTGAGTTGCTGGCATTCAGTGTCATGTATGTTTTCTGAAATTTGTTGGCATGTTGTGCTGGAAATGTTGTCAATGGAAGAATGAAAATGTTTTCTGTTTGTGAGGAGTCAAGTAGCCGTCTAACTATTGTAAAAGGAGTACTTGCTATATGCACTTACCTATGTTGTATATGTTGTATTCAGTTTTGTTTTGTTTAGGCATTAGAGTTGCAATAGTGGTTTATGTATAGAGTTATTGAAGTATTCGTAACACTATTTGTGCTCCAAGTACGTAAGCTGGTTATGACATCAATGGTATTATCTCTTCTGAACAGCGCTTATGCTCTTCAGATGCAGACTTACATATTGCGTTGATAGCAGTCATCAGTCAGATAAGTCATGCTGGCTCTTGTGACATAGTTCTAATATGAAATGGTGACAGATGGTGAAAACTCTGATCAAAGACATGGATCATATTTGATATGTGATTCATTGGTACATCTAGTGCTCCCAGCTCACCAAGTCGTCGCTGCTCACGCTATCGTGTCGGATATTGCGTGAAGGATGTCAAGAAAAACATGAGGTTCTTGGTTGTGGAGATGCTGTGTGCTAACAGAGACAAGACAGAGAAAAACAACCACGAAAACGAATGCTGTAATATATACCAACTCCAAATGTATGTACACTGCCGGATCTTTCTCCTAAGAGAACAAAACTGAGAAACAAACCAAAGCGGTCTGTATCCTGCTTCAAAGCTCCTAAAACAAACCCTTGAATCACAACCCTGACCCAAAACCACCGAAGCGTAGCTCAAGGCAAGAAATTTCTCTTTGCTAACAAAAAGAGCTGCACCTGTATCACACGATTGAAACCTAAGTCCAAACCACATCCATGTATAAGTTCTTAGCTAAAGCTAGCTACCACAAGCCGTACACAACCAACTAAGTCCCTAATGAACTCAAAAAGACGAAACCCGTAGCGAAAGAACCAAAAAAGATCTATCTGAGAACTTTCTCCTTTCGTTGAACGGTCTTCAGATGTCGATAGGGTCTTCTTCCTTGACTCCGTTGGTCTCAAGAACTATCAAATCTGACTCCAGACAGCCGAGATATCACCGGTTTTCGGTCGTAGGTGACCGAACCTTCAAAAACTCTTCTCTACGGCTTAAAACCGTACACACCGCTCAAACGAATCGCTTGATTTGATATTTGTCTTCTCTGGCAGGTAGATCTAGCTATCATGAACGCAACGAGACTCCAAACAAGCCGTTTGGAGTTCCCCTTGCAAAACCACGCAAGAAATTTGGTCGCAGGTTGCAAAAAACTGACGTAAATGGACTCCCTGCGGCTCAAACTCGCTCACCTCATCCAAACCAACAATCTAATCTACGTACTGTCTTCTCCTATGCGTAGATGAAGACTCTCTGGTCGCATAGACACAAGAACGAAGAGCTTGGCTCACCGATCATGAAGAACAACCCAATCTTAGGTCGCAGACGATGAAAATCTGACGCAAGCGTTTCCCTACGAGCCAATTTCACTTAGAACTCCCAAACTGCTCGATGAAACTCGGTATCGTCTTCAATTTCCTGAAGAACTTGTTGTTCCGATCCCGATGGATCTAAGGACAGAAAGTTTGGACTCCGGAACGGTCCGAACGGTCCAACTCTCCTTCACAGATCATTGAAGCTCCCAAAATCTCTTCTCTACGTCTCAATCCTCCCAATACTCACACCCCGATCCGTCTCTTCACAAACCGTCTTATCCAATGCGTAGCCTGCACATATCTGAACCCAACAACGCCTTGCGCGCTTGCATTGGACCTCCAAATCTCCCGAACCGTCCGTTGACAGATCGCATGTGCAAGCTAGCCCCTTAAGCTGCCTCCTTACGTCAGTCTCAACAAGTAAACTAAGGCCTAACTTGATTTTTCCTTCTTTCAAATCGCATAACTTCACCAATAAGTGTCCAAATGAAGTAGACAAGATGCCCATGGAAAGCTGACAACGAGCTCTACCCATCTATGTGATGAAAGTGAAGATCCGAAGTTGTGCCAAAAGCTCGTAAGCTGGGGCTTAGCTTGTTTTCTCCAATCTTTCGAGTCTCGTAATTTCTCCACTAGGCGTCCAAACGAAGTAGACGAAGTGCCTATGGAGTGTTGACAAGGAGCTCTATCCACTTATGCGATGAGAGTGGAGATCCGAAATGGTGCCAAAAGTCCGTAAGTTGAGGCCTAGCTTGTTTTCTCCATCTTTCGAGTCACGTAACTTCTCCACTAAGCGTCCAAACGAAGTAGACGAAGTGCTTATGGAGTACTGACAAGGAGCTCTATCCACTGATGCAATGAAAGTGGAGATCTGAAATGGTGCCAAAAGTCCATAAGCTGAGGCCTAGCTTGTCTTCTCATGAGTGTCTTTGGAGCGACAAGCATCGAAGTTTGAATTTAAGGTAGGAGCTGGTCCACGACACGACAACGCTCATCAGACAAAGCAATCTTTATGGTGGATAACGCCTAGATCTCTGATCTGTTTGATTGTTACTTGTGGTCTAGTTATGATGACGACAACCAGATACACACATTGAGGATGCCTAAACACTTGTTTATTGACACAGTTCACATGTTATCTCTGCATATAGTGAAATAAAGCACAAAATTTAGAAGAGCTGTGTCAATGGAAGTCAAGGTAGGTGTAGCACTTCTGAGAGTATCATAAGAATGAATCAATTTTATATTGGTGAAAGGTTCAGCATAGGTAAGTCCATGACTCAGGAGTGTTTTTCAGAAGTTGTCCATGTTGTAAACTCAATCATGACACCACAATATGTATGGTGGCTCTCCAGACAAGATATGGAGTGGGTTATTCGTGGATTTCTTAAGAAAGCTGGTCTGTCTATTTGTCAGGGGGTCATAGATGACTCACATATTAAGATTAGAACTCCTCTCAAGTGAACTTTGGCCTACGGAATACATCAACCGCAAGCACTATCATTCTGTTGTTCTACAAGTAGTTTGTGATACAGATGGGCTTTTCTTGGATGTTAGTTGTGGAAGAGTCAGTTCAAATCGTGATGCTAGAGTGTTTCAGAACTTAGTTTTATGAATGCATATTAGAAATGTTAGAGTGCTCGGTGATCCAGTAGTCTCACTTCCTAGTGGTTATCGACTCTATCCTTATCAAAGGCTTTGTGTATACTCTAGAGCGGTATATGTTACTCCATATCATTTGGAGCCTAACTCTATCGTCCGAAGAAGACTTTTCACAGAGCGACAAATAAAGCTTCGCATATGCATCGAGTAGGCTTTTGGTGTGCTGAAAGAGAGAATCCACATTTCTGAATGTGGGGATAACCAGAAGTGTTAAGTGGGCAGCCAATATAGTTAAAGCCTGTTGCACCTTGCATAACTATCTCGTTGGCATTAGAGTGGTTCTTGATAGGATATTGGAAGAGATGACCACCTTGAGTGACACTTGGAAGTCTTGCGAGTTCGAGAGGACAAGAACGAGGTCAAAGAAGCTATTAACACATCAGATAAATCTAGTTTAGTGAGACATATTTGATAATCACCATGACATAAAGAAGTCAAGAGATTGATAACAAGGAGAGTGTAGTATTATTGTGATGTTGTTGTAGATCGAGCATAATCTCAATATCATCCACAAATAAAGCATAGATAAAAAATGAAAGTATGTGTATGGCTGCAGTCTTTAATCACAATTTTTGCAACAAAAATGATTTTTTTTAAGTTCTAATATATCGATCATGTTGAGCAAAATGCTCAAATCGACTACCATGGTGATTTTCAACAACTTTTAAACACTTTTGAAGTGCTAAAGGTTTTAAAGATTTTGAAATAGTTCAAAGTGTCATCCATGCATTGCATGGATGCACCTTTAAGGTTTGGGAAGGTGTCATCCATGGAGTTCATGGATGACAATCCTCCAAATCCTCTAAATCAGCTAAAATGATTCCAAATTGACTGAAAATCATTCTAGAAATCAATTTCATCATTCTGTGCAAGACAGACTGGTCCAGATAAATTGAGGTTGGACTGGTCGTGACTTGACACGACATCACATAAAAGAGACATATGTATATTTTTTGCTCTTGCTGGTTGTCAAGATATAATTTTTTGTACTAATAATAACCATTTAATATTAAAATGTAAAGACATCCAAAAGTTATTTTTTACAACTACTACATCAAACATTTTTTCTCCTCCATGGTTTACTTACAAAGGTGAGTTTCAACTTTTCTTTTCATTTCGTACTTCCTTCATTGATTTTAAATTTAGTGTTAATGTGTTTCACCATGTAGTGCTTATGCTCTGGCCATCTATGGATTTTAAAGACTAAACAAGCTAGTGACATCTATGCAATCCATAGATACCTTCGGACAATTACGTCCTTCTTACCTCCTTGTTCAAGCGTCATTGTCTTACTCATCTCTCTCTTTCTAAGCATATGTGGATTATGTGGATGCATGCCTCCTCATCCATCAATGCGGTCCTCTGTCTTGTGGACATCCATGCAATCCATGGATGCTTGCTTCATAAAACATCATTATGCCAACTCCTTTCTTTTTGACATCCATGCATTTTGTAGATGTTTGTGCTAATTTCTCCAACTTGTTCCTCCTTACCTGCTCGCATCCATGCACTGCATGGACACGCCACCTTTTGACTCAAGCGTCTTTTGGATATGCTCATCCTACTTGTTTGTATCTGTGTGTTAGTCTCTTTACTTCACTCAAGCTTCATAATTATCTCATCTATTTTAGATATTCGTATATCATTCGTACCAATATATTGAGACAAACAAGTGTACCGCTCAATTTATATCTTAGAATTCAAAATAAAGTGGATTTTCTTATTATTGTGACATGAGTTGTATGAAGTACATACTTGTGCAAAACAACTAATTTTGAATAATTTTGAATTATGAAATTCATAAATATATATCCACGTGTGAAAATTCACATTTATAAAATTTATGAAATTCATACATATGTTCTTTCTTGACTCTCCATGAACGATGGTATTGCACATGGACCCAATGAGCGGATCTTAATTGTTATGAGCAACTGTTCTAAATTATTTTTTTGAATTTTTGAGGTCTTTTATTATTTTTTCTTGTTATAACAAAAGTTCAATTTCAATAAATTGTTAATAGTCTTTATTATATTCTAACATTATATAATATTACATTTTTCTTTTTTTAAGGTCTATATTACATTACGCATGGCTTTGTCATAACGTCTTACTATCCTCTCCGAGGGAGAGAGAGTACAATCGAGATAGAGAAAAGGGACTCAGTTTTGGAGAGGAGAAATGATCTGTTATCGAGGGTTGGAGATCGGAAGTTTGGCACGAGGAAGTTTGACTATCAGTATCTACTCATAGATGTGTGAGTTGATGTCACCTAGATGTTTCAAATGTAGAAGCAAATGTTTTGAATATAGAAGCATTCTCGATTTTCTAATCATTTTGGCTTTGTTTCACCCTAAGGTTTCACTTGATGTCGATGTTCACGTCTCTCGAGCTTGCTCATGTCTCAATGTTCAAGTCTCACTTGACAGCGATTTCGCTTGATTTGCTTGTTCAAGTTTTTCGGGCTTGCTCATTGTTGTTGTTTTTTGTCCGCAAGAAGACCGATGTAGACTACATACAATGATAGTTTGTCACCACCTTCTTCACCAGCTCGAAGAAACTCGAGGGAGGGCTTGGAGATCTCCGCACCAAATCCAATCAAATTACAGCGAGTGCTCTAGTCGGACGAGTGAGAGATATCTAGTGACTCTATCGCAGATAGCATCCGATTTCACTTTTGTCCTTGCAAAGAATGTTCTTGGAGTGACATCGACTCTTTGAGGACTGATATGTGGAAGCCGATCATGAAGATGAAGTGTTATTTTCTAGTGTATACGAGCTATAGATGTGTATACTCGGAGGATTCATGGTTACTAGACATTTCGAGCAAAGACGAGTTATGAAGCAGTTGCTTCAAGAGCTGTTCCATGTGACAAAAGACTACTACGTTAATGTACGTTTGAGCGAGCGAGTGAACTCAGAATTTCTTTGCACGATAGACTGTATCTTGTGTGGGACTCCTTGGGTGTAAAGCTCGTAATAAGGTTGGTCCAAAAAGTCACAGTTTCTAGGTCATATTGAGCAACCGGGATCCATGGATTCATATGGTATTGCTCATGAGGCTCTTCTCGAACCGCAAGCTTGATATACCCATTCTCAATATAATGAGTGCATACACTACAATTGCCGAGTCATGTTATTTCAAAAGTGAACGATAGGAGAAGAAGCATGTGAATGATCAAAATGAGAACTCTGTCATCAACTCCAAACTGATCATGTACTGATATCATACCATTTTGTGCGAGAAGGTTGTCTAGGAAAACATGAGGTTCACAGTGTGGAGATATCATGTGTTGGACAAAGACAAGAGAAAAAAAAACAACCACGAGAATAAGCTTTGCAAGATATTCCAACCCTCACTTCATACACATACTCGCTTTTTCTTATGGACACAAAACTAATAAACAAACATGATGATTTGTAATATTTTTAATATGCACCTTAACTCTCGAAGCAAGTCTATGAATCTCAACCTAGACCTAAACTACCGAAGCGTAGCTCAAAGCAAACGAAACACCCCTTTGCTAACAAAAAGGTTTACAACAGTATCACCACGATTCAAACTCTGATTCAACCAATATCTATGCACAAGCCCTTAGCTAAAACTAGCTACCACAAGTAACACACAACAAATTGGAACTCTAACGAGTTTAAAAAGACAAAAACTGTAACAAAGAAACTGAAGAAGATCTATATGAGAACTTCCTCCTTTCCGTCAAACGATCTTGAGATATCAAAAGTGTCTTTCTTCTTGACTCTGTTGGCTCCAAGAAACTTCAGATTTGACTCTCGGTAGTCGAGGTAAATCCGATTGCAGATGACCGAACTTAGAAACCTCTCCTTGCGGCTTAAAATCACGTACATTAGTAAAACGGACTGCTTGATATGAGATCCGTCTTCTCTGATAGATAGATTTGGTTATCTTTATCTCGACCACATCCCAAACAAATAATTTGGAGTTCTCCTTGCGAAGAACGAGAAATTTTGTCACATGAAGCAAAAAAGCTGACATAAGTTGTTCCCTTGCGGCTCAAATTCACTCACCACGCACAACACAACAATCCGATCTACGTACGGTCTTCTCCTCTGCATAGATAAGGACTACCTGATCGCGTAAGCACCAAGAACAAAGAGTTTGGTCCATCGATCGTGAAGAAAAATCTACCCTCAGATCGCAAAAGAACAAAATTTGACATAAACGTCCTCTTACGAGCCAATTTCTCTCACTACTACAAAAGCACTGATGAAACTTTAAATCATCTTCAATTTCTTGTAGAACTTGGTGTTCTGATCTTGATGGATCTGAGGATAACAAGTTTGGACTTCAGAACTGTCCGAACAGTCCAACTCTCTTTCGCATGGAAGGTGGTTCGGATCCTGGCAAGACATCGATCTTGTGATCCACCACCCGCCTTCCACTCTTCCGTCAAGACATCCTCAAACTCTTTAATCATTTTGCGAAGCACCTCCGGAATTTTAGTCGCGTCTCCTGATATTTTCTCTTGTCTGTCACCCGCCATCAAATCTGCAACCCGCATCAAACACATGACTCCGTCGTTGAAGTTCATCTGTTTGCCTTAGATCAAATTCACCGCAAAGTCATCAATTTTCCGCGCCTTTCGGATCAGCCTCACTCCCAGCTTCCGCCGTTTAACTCTAACGTTTAACCTTAAAGGTTTCCGTCTAAGTTCCACTTCAAACCTGTCCAAGAAAGTGTTTCCCAAAACCGCAGGGAAACACTTTCTTGCATTGGATCTTTCACTCTCCCAAGCGTCCACCAACAAGTCATGAGAACAAGCTAATCCCTTAAGCTTCCCCCTTATGTCAATACGTGAGTTCTGCACAGATTATGACCAAGCAGCCCTCTTGTACCCTTAGTATAGTGTCAAGAACTGCAAATACCCAATCAGCACAGATAATCTAAGGTCTAATTTGATTTTCTCATCTTTCGAATCTCATATCATCGTTATTAAATATCCAAAAATGATATAGATGAAGTTCTAGTGGGAAGCTAACAACAAGCTCTACCACTTGGTGCAATGAAAGTGGAGATTCGAAAATTGTGTAAAAAGCTCATTTTTAGTGCTTATAGTCTTTGGAGCGATAATGCATAACATCAAATTTTGATTTTTAGATAAGAGTTGATCCACAACTCGACATCGCTTATCTCATTGTGTGTCGATCAAGTCCGAGGTGGCTATAGAAGTCTCCGAAACACTATAATACATAACACTTCATGTTCGCACGTAGATTCATAGACGTATGTTCGTAAGGTGAAGCAAACAACAGTCGATACGTAGTGTTCAAGTACGGACGGAAAGATCTGTACTCACAAAGTCACAATTGCTAGCCCTCTTGTTCGACCATTTCGCAAAAGATGGTAGTCTACGACCTATCATACGGACAAAATACTTCACTTGCAATCACACAGAAAGTTGTGTTTGTACGCTTCTTAGACTGAAAAGCTAAAGGTGCGGCGCGAAGACAGTTCGAGAATGAACAAACTGACATGAACAGTAACAATTTCAGAGTTTTAGAGGTTCGACGATCATTCAAATTTTACAATAAACTACGATAATCTAAACTGAAACCGTAGATGCGGTCTTGTTCTAAGTTGTGGATATCGTGCAAGACTTGGCTGCTTGTGGATGAGATACTTATTGCATATAACCAGAGGATAGCTTGGAGTATATAAAAACTCTCTAGTGCTCCTTCTTTAAGCTTTAGTTGTGTTCAGATGTCGAGAAGTTGCTCATTTTCAGCCATAATTTTCAGGAAGGAGTTGAGAAAAGACAAGAATGAATGTTTGGAAAAAGACTTGGCAGTAATCTACAAAAGAATGTTTATAAATTTCTGCTGAATTTGAAGCTCAAAAGAACTAGGTTAGTTTAAAGGGCCGTAATTCTTTCCACACAACCCATTCTCAAAATGAAATCCTCCTATTATCACACTTATTTTGAGGGACATTTGAAGTTTTACGTTATTTGGTTCTCTAAAAGTGCACAAAGAAAACCCAAGTTCTTATGTTACCAAGAGTACTTATAAGATCAATAGGGTAATTCTTATGCTTCTGATTCACTCCTTGATGGTTCGGTTCTAGATAGTACGATTTCACGATATGACGAGCAAGTGGATTCAAAACTGGTTCAATCTTAGCTTGAATGGACGAGTTAAGATCCACTTGAGGTAAGATTGATCTTGCTACAAAAATGATTTCAACGTTTTTCAAATGAGACTAAATTCACAAGATTTGAAGTTCTAGTGAGAAATTTATGAGGCTTTGAAGTTTACATTGTTGGAAGGATCATCTTGAAACCTCAATGACAATCTACAAACATGCGTTCATAGTTTACTGCCCAGTTTGGTTACAAGAGGATAAGAGTAACTTTGAGAAGACCTTGACTTTGGAGAACCAATTTCATGTCATTTTTGTGTCATTAGAAAGCTATAGTTGTTATCCTCCAATCGACTTAACCGAGTTGAGATGAGGATGGTTAGTGAGAGAACTTGATAATAATCTAAGAATAAATAGTTTCAGATTTCGACTGACTATGCACTTGGTGGAGAGGATAGTTCGAAAGACTTGACGTTGTCTAGAGAGCACTATTTTAAGAGGTGTAGGTAGCATTGGAAAATGTTGCTTAAACCTTGTTTCACTCTGCTTGTAAAGACATCAAGGTGCTTTCAAAGAGATAACTTTTGAGGAGAAATATGAAACAACTAGAAATCCAAATCTTTTATATGACCAATTGGTCTCAGCTGAACACAAAAGTTCCAAACAGATTGACCTTCTCACACAAACAAAAGATTGTCGATATTTCTTAAACCAATCAGATTCACAATTAAGCTTTCTCAAATACCTAGTTTGTGGATAAACCAATGAGATTTCAGAGTTAAGTTTTGATCAATCCAATAGTCTAACTAGATAATATTGCTATTTAGGTTTCGACCATCTCAAAAGTCTAACCAAAAATCAAGACAAAGAAATTGAAGTCAAGATCACCAAAAATCTAATCAAGAAAGAGATTCTTTGGTTATGATCATTGGTAACCATTAATGCACCAAGATTCAAGGTAGGAAAAATCCATTATGACAAAGATGCTAATATGTCCACTTCACTCCTATCGAGATATATATATTTATGCATTTCTCATGCAAAAAATTTTCTTTTCAAGGATGAAGAAATGATACATGTATTTCTCAATTAATGTAGATGTCATGTAGATGTCATGTAGATGACTTCAACATTCTCCTCGTGCTTATATGCAATTCGTGGTCAATTTAGTTACTCTTCAAGAGAATTCTTTGAGTTTCTATGTTCTACTTAACTCTCAGTTATAGACTTCGAATGTAACACAAGATATGCATTTGCATTTCTCTACTTTTAAGATATGAGAGCCGTCGGCATACAAACAATCAAGAAACATAAATTTTATCCCAAAAAATTTTCTTAAACACCATTCTATACAATCTCAAAGAATATACTCATCTATAGACTTCATTAGCATGCATAACACATCTACATGTTTCACAATCAATATTCAAATCTATTTTTGACACCATCTTCTTAAGACTCCAGTCAATTTCAGTGATTTTATTTTAACAAACCTCATCAAAGCTATCATCTATACCATAAGACATGGAGAACAAAGGTTGATGTTATATGTATGACTCTAGTGTTCATAGCCACTTCAATATTTGACCCCTTAACTCTTTGTGATCACTCTCAAATAGAACTATGATCTACAAAAATATGGTCATATAATCTCTTTTCATACATAATTTTCACCGCACATCCTTGATATGTTTTTACAATGCTTCATCTCGTGAACACCTAATAAGCGACAAAAACTTCTATGAAATATTCTAGTCATCGATCAACAAAAGCTTGTTCTCACTGAACTGGATGCTCCTTATCAGGACTCTACACAACCAACCAAGCTTTCTCGAGAGAAATACAAACACTCTACTACGACAACAAAATCAAGATATTGACTTTAAGAAAATCTTGGAGACTCCATCTATGATACAAGCGGAGCAAACTTCTTCAACTCATCAAACTCTTTTGTCCAGTTTTCAAGAGACGATATACTTTCACATTTTGATGTTGCTATCTGTTATTGTTTGTCATAAGTTTTGTCCACACAAGAGAATATTTATCTCTTCAACGACCTCTATATCGACAATTGTTCCAGTTCACGTGTGTCAATAGCTCTTGGAAAATAGCAAACCTATCTAGTTGTGACTGGATCTGAGGTTGTCATGACTAAGCTTTCTAGATATGGACATATCAGTTTCTCTAGCAAACTTTGACATTGAACATATGCAGATTTGCTTGTTGATTATGTTTGAAACTTCACAAGATGAAAGACTACTCTCTGATGTCATCATCTGCAAAGTCTGAACTTTCTCTCTTGCACCAATTACAAACTACAGATTACATGCAAAGTCATGTAAGGTTTAAATTTGAATATCACAATAACTTCGACAAAGCTATATCTTCATCTTTGAATATAACATCAACATGAAACTTGGACCTATAGTTGCAAGTAGTCACACAACACATGCTCATGAAATTGACACTAAACTCATCGACAAAATTGAGACAATACTCTAGAATTCTCAAACGTGTTCTCATTTGTTCATAATAATACATAAAAAAGTCAATTGCACATGACTTGTTTCCTACTCCAAGTCGATTGAAAGTTGTGACCATTGTAATCAACTTGCTGAGATCGCTCCAGCTTGTGTGATCAACCCTACAATAACTGTTGTGTTCGATTAAACACGCCTCAACTAAAATCAGACAATCTATCTTCAATTGAACATATCTCATTCACTCAAAACTCAATCAAATGATTGTTGAATCCACAATTACTAGCTCGTTGAGAGCTTGTCAATCTCATCTCAATCTTCTTCACATCCATTCATGGTGATTTTGTTGATAGCTCGTTATATTCTTATGACTTTAAAGTTCAAAGCATCTAGATCAAACGTGCCAATGGTATTGTCGCTCAAGAGTTCATGAAGGAATTTTGTTATAAACAAGTGCAAGTGAAAATAATATCAAGTTCATTAGTTTTAGAAAATTTAAATAAATGATGAAATGAAAATTTTTTTTCTTTATAATTTAATTTTAATATAATATACCTCAAAAATTTATTTTATAATATTTTTTTATTTATTAATATATTAGAAATAACATGAACCATCAACAAAATACAAAATATGTTTGAATATATATCAACAACATACAAAGAGTTGTCTTAGTGTGATTTTCTAAGAACAAGAGCACTGTAAAACAATGGTGATGAAACACGTTTCATTTACTTTGAGATCCTAATTGTTGATGATTGTTAATCATGACCAACAGAGTTCTCTCAAAAACTTGAGCTCTTAATGGTAGCTAGACTCACAAATGTTACATATTAAGGGGTGTCAAAATTAAGAACCTTTGATAGAGATTCTTTGCCCGCGGGGTATACTTACGACTTTGGACGGACAGCTGCGGTCGTTTCTTATGGGGTACCTCCGGAGGTGCCTGTAAGAAACGCCCGCGAGCATTTACTTATTAGATTCTTACTCGTTTCACCCATGAATGGGGCAGTAAGAAAATGAGTATTCAAGTTATGAATGAAGAGTATCAGAGACAAAAAGAATTAACAAAAATATTATTCTGTCTATTCAAAATTTTACATCTCTGTAAACGGTCTTAGCAAAGTTACCCTATCATCTTTTACTATTTTTCTTGCATAAACCGTTGAGGAATCTTCGATCTTTAACTTTGACACCCCTATTAGATCTAACATGTACTCGAAGAAAACACATGTAAGACCAATTCAAACAAAATCATCAATAAGATTATTACATATTTAAACACTAATCTAATTTAAATGCATGCTTACTATCCTGTCCATCTTTCATATAGAGTTGAATATGATATGCATGTTGTAAAGGTTTTTCAACATAAGACTAAGCACTAAATCAAAGACTGATTAGACTAGGTGGTGCTACTAGAGGTTTTCTTTTGGAAAGAGAGAGAGGACTGGGCTCTGAGTTATATTTTCTTCTTCTCCTCGTCTGCGTTGAGTGGTTATTTTCTTTGCAAAGAGAAAATCTCACATTTGATTTCTTGTGTTTAATTTAAAGATCCTGAATTGAGTAATAAACCAAATGTTATGATTTGCTCACCTTACACCCAACTTTACATAAGTTGGAAAACCTAAGTGGTAATTCTCGGATGCAACCCAACTCCAGTATGAAGATTTCATAGACGAGAAAGAGAAGAAATATATAAATTTTAGTTTAATTTATACCCAAACCTTTCAAATAAAATATTTCCAGATAAATTAAATGTATCCATATTTGAATAATATATACATGCTTCTCTTGTGCAACATTGATCTAATTTAAACATGCAACATTGACCTAATTTAAATGTATGCTTATTGACGTATCATCTTCAGATGGAGAGGTGGATACATAGTGAATGCATAGAATACTGTCAAAAGATTTCTACTTCACACCACTATGATGCTTATTTCTCTAGTGAATAATATAATGGATACATGAATATTGTATTGAATATAGAGAATTCACATCCAACCACCAATTAATTGTATGGATGCATTAAATCCATACAATTCTTTTGCTAATCAAGAACTTGATTTTGCTTCCCTTTCTCTCCTTCACTCCCGAGATTATCTTATCTGAAATCGTGGAAGTGTTATAAATTTTTTTTTAATAATTTATTTTAGAAAATTAAATTAATTCATAAATATTATACGTTAACAACTCCCTGAGTAGCCAATCCGGAGAGAACTTTTAAGTGAAGAGCGGAATGATGCGTTTCTGAAGGTTTAAGTCTGGAGCACTATTTGTCAATTAGTGCCGTTTCTTAAAGACATTAATTAATGTTCTAACCCTTGTCGTTTCTCTTGAAGACACTAATCAATGTTCTAACCTTTCTCTTCGAACATTAATTAGTGTACATGGGTGAATATCCTCCTTTCCAATTGCATATATGACACTAATTTCTAGGTTTAATAGAACTATGATAAGAATGAGGAGACATTCATGTCATTACATTTAAGTTTACCTTTAGGAAAAAAATGCACCAACCTCTAGAAACGAGTGCATCCAGCTTGAAACAGCCAACCAACATCTGCACTCTACGGCATCCTGATTTATTTGCACTCAGAAGCATAGCATAATATGCGTATCATGACATGAGTATTAACAAATGGATACAACCGCGTCTGTGACGATCTGCTGATTTTATAATTCTGCATATCACAGGAAAATATCCTGACATGAACATGCATTATATTTGCAGAAAGAATGAAACTTTTGAGAATGCAAGATAAGGGCAGATTAATTTAAAACACCTATCACTATGTTGGTGCAAGACTGTTGTGTTGTCCGGTAGCGAGGATCGCTAGGACTTTTTAAAGTCTCATTGATCTTAATCAAATTCATACATTTCATAATGTACAAGTATGCTCCTACATGGTCTCTACAGATAACCAAGGAGCAAGTCAACTTGATATCAGACTGCTCTCCATTCTTGAGAGACGTAAAATTCCTGCCAAACCTTGTGCAACTCAGACAACATGCCAGAAGGCACACAAGAAAACCCTGTAACTTCCACGCAGGCAAAAGCTTTCTATGAGCATGATATGATTCACACACCGTAAGATCGATTAGGAAAGCACATGCAATCAAACTCCCAACGGCCACCTTATAAATCCATGAACATTAAATGAAGAACTCGACGTGTATCACACAACAACATCAATGAACGTTACAGCATAGTGAATCGAGCAGCAGAATGAGCATCCACATGAAGCTGGGAATATGCCCGAAGTGAAAACCACCGCAGCTTCATTAGCTGCCCTGTTTTGACTTTTATTTTGAATATAATGAACAACGGCCTTGTCACATAGATGACTGAAAAAAATTGGGGGCTTGCTATCTGCTCTGCTCTAGAATCTCATGATATGTGGTACACTTATGTTCCAAGGTATAGGCCGGGGCTGGACAACGGCTGTGAAGGCATTACCCTGTTAAGGGTAACTACTCTAGGGCCTCAGTTCAGTGTGTAAATAATGTCACAGTATGAACAAAAGAATGAATGGGTGTGAAGGCATTCGAATTTCCTGAACTAGTCCTTGATTCTGTACAATTTTCTCTCCTCTCCTGATCTCTCCTATTCCTCATCTCTTACTGGCGCCAAAATCTAATATGCTACAGTCTACTCAAATGAAAAACAACACAAAACTGTCTTCTTCAATACAGCCGTGTCTTGCGCCGGCGATCCAAAGGAGAGGACACCCCTCTGCCGTTAGGGGTAGCATACAGTCCTTCCTGCTCATACCCAACCAATGCATCTTCTAACTCTTCTAGCTCTTGCTTTTTCAGCCGTAATTGAATGTCACAAAGGTCGAGAAGCTTATCTGCCAAGGGAGGTATACCAGGATTCCTATTATCGTTGTAGAGATGGGCGTTTTCAGCGATCTGCTCCACATCTGCGCGAAAGTCATCCCTGCTTCTGTACACCATCTTCCGCACCTTGTCTCGTATTAAACCCAAATCCATTGGCTTCTTAACGTAATCCAAATAATCAGGAGCCTCTTTCTTTGATACAGGTTTAAGAAACAAATAGGCTACGTCGGAAGTTTTGAGGTGTTCGACAATTGACTCAAAATGGTTCGATAGTTCCACCTGCACGGGTACATGCAAATCCATTTCGTCAGCAGTGCTTGAATGTGAAACCGTTGCGAGAGACGTGAAGACTTCTCTCCTCGACCCGGTCTTGGAAGTTTCCAAGTAGCTAAGCCTAGCCAATTCCAACAATTAGCGAAGCTAAATTTCTTAGGATCTCAACCGTTTGGAGATTGGTTCTACCCTAAAAGTAGCTTGTGAACATGTTCATGTTGACAGAAGTATCCAAGTCCAAAAGCGACAGCAGGGCGAAACTAGAAGCTTTTTGGGTATAACTTGTGATACTTGACTTATCCTTTTAATGACCCATAAGTATTCCTAAAGTCCTAATCCTGAGAATACTCTTCCATCACCTACAGAGGAAATCAAGCAAACCTACCAAATTGCACAAATGTTTACATAGCCAGATTAAAGGGAGAGGTAGCTTAGGAAGGAATTCCTTTTTATGCTCCCGCCCAGAGCGGAGCTATTAGGAACAGAACATTAGCACGACAGCCTGTCACATGTATCTGAGTCTAGGAAGACTACTAAAAAGGCAGTCAGTATTACCTCCTCCCCTCCCCTTTTGCGTCGTTTTGCTGGTTCCGGTGGTCGCTGACCTCCTAAGTCAATGTGCGATCTCTTCTTAAGAACTCGCCCCTTTTCTTTCTTACCGGCAGTCTCCCTTTGCAACTCACGTCCTCTACTCTCTGCCGCAGAAGCATTGTGGCTCTGCTTCTCCCGCATCTTTGATTTCTCCATGAGTACCTTCTGTTCCTTCAGCCTTTCCTCCTTTTGCTTCTCCTTCAACCTCTTCTCCTTCTCTAGCTTGGCCTTGAGCATCCTTTCCCTCTGAAGTTCCTCCTCTCTTACCTTCTCCTCCTTCAACTTCTCCTGCTTCAGTCTTTGTAACCTTAACTTCTCCTGCCTCTCTCTTTCTTTCTCAAGTCTTTCCTGCCTCTCCCTTTCTTCTCTCAATCTCTCCCTTTCCTTCTCCCGTTCCATTTCCTCCCTGAGCCTCTCCCTCTCCTTCTCTTCCCTCAACAATTCCTTCTGCAGCTCCCTCTCTTGCTCCTCCCTTAGCCTTTCCCTCTCCCTCTCTTCCCTTAGTCTTTGTCTCTTCTTCTCCTTCAACTCTTTTAATCTATCTCTCTCCATCTGTTCCTGCGCCAGCCTATCTCTCTCTACTCTCTCTTTCTCTAACTCTTTCTCCTTCTCTTTCACCCTTTGCTTTTCAAGATTTCTTTCCTTCTTCTTCAGCATCCTCATCTGATCCCTTTGTCTTTCCCTCTCGAGATCTCTCTCCATCTCTTCCCTCTCTCTTTCTATCTCCTTTTCTCTTTCCTCCCGCTCTCTTTCCATCTCAATTCTCTGCATTTCCACTTCCAACTCTCTTTCTTTCTCAGTTTCGCTATAACTGTGTCCTACATTTGGCTGCCCATAGTACTGATCCATCTTTTTGTCTTGTTTTACAGGCGCCTTCTCCTTCAACTTCTTCTTCTTGTGCTTCTTCAGGATCTTGAATTTATTTCCCTGAACTTTCGCGGAAGCAGCTCCCTGTGAAAATTTCAGGTCATCTTGCACAAGCTTGCTCGTCATAATCGGCCTCTCTTGCTCGGGTGCGGCAGCCTTCTCTTGCTCAGCAACGGACTTCTCCGTTGCTACAATACTGGTCTCCAACTTGCTACCATTTTTGCCTAAACCAGGACTCTGATTATCTTTTGCAGCACCTTGCATCTTAATCTTCAAAGCAGGGTACTTGACAGGTGGTGTAGGCGCCTTCACAGGTTTCTTCGGTGGCGCCTTCACAGGTTGGGGAGGCTTGTTGGCCTGGAGTTCATCAATTTTCTTCTTCTTGATGGTGATCTTCGTCCCTTGACGCTCTAGCAACCCTTCTGCAGCAGCGCTGTCATGTCGCTGTAGATTTCCTTCAGCGTCTTCCATGTAAAGTGGGCACTTCTTGTTGGTTCGCATGTGTCCAAGCTGGAAATGAGATGTCACTTTAGTATTTTGCTCCGCTTGAGAAGGTGGGTCCACATCAATTCTGCCTTTGACACAAGCTTCTCATCTTGAATGCTAACAGTTCGGTTGACTTCTCCTCGTCAATGAATCTTGGATAATCAGACCACCAATTTGAAGAACATAAATCTTTATCATTACCACAAGTTATACCTTACGCAAATTGTTCGCGAGTCACCTGCATAAATCAGTAGCCTTACCTGGCCACAGGCGCCACAAACAACTCGCAACCCATCTCTACCCGGCTTTTCTTTTCCACCCTCTTTGGTGGCCACCTTCTTCGGCGGTGCCTGTCAAATTGCAACCAAGAACTTAAAAGTCTGCCAGCGACCAGCACATAAGCAACATAGACCATTACCTCCCTTCTAATCCCCGGGCCCCAGGAAAAGAGACATAGATGCCTGCTACAATGACTGACTTGATACTCAGACCCGGCGGGCACTAAATTGGCAAAGCGTTCATTCTGCATGTAATCATGATACCTACCTTGGGCTTAGTAGCATCTTTCGGAACGGGAACCTTCTTTTCCTTCTTTGGCTTCGCAGAAGCTTTCTTGGGTGCATTAGCTTTCTCTCCAGTTGCCTTCTGACCAGCCGCCTTCAATGAGTTCTTCTTGGCCAAATAGAGAGCGACCTGCAGCATAGGAAGTTCTACGTGAGACACCACGCACCAGAGGCTGCTCACAGCTTACAAAAATAGCAATAAATTCAGGCAGGTTAGTAAACTATGATAAATCTCACCTCCTTCGGATCATCAATAATAATCTCCCTGGAAGTGTAGGTGCCATCCGGCTTCTTTGTACGAATAATTCGTTTCAGTATCCTTCTCTTCTTCTTAGCAGCTGATCCTGATGCTTCCGCCTCACCACTGTTTGCTTCTTTGGGTTGGGCAACCTTCTTATCCTTACTGGCGGTCCCGCTTTTCTTCTTCTTCTGCTCCTCCTCGGCCTCGTCATCTGCGGAATCTCAGCAGTAAGGACACGGCAAAGCTTCAAGTAGGAAGTCAAACGAGGTGGTAATTAAGGTGAGAACGAGAATGACCTTCCAGAAGCATGCGGCGAAGCTCGGCTGCCTCGGCTTCTTCATCCTCCATTTCCTCCTCCTTTTGGGCTTGCAAGGCTCGCCGTCGTGCTCCAAGTCCTCTCATCCCGTCTTTCCTGCCTCTCCTTTCTTCCCCATCCTCTCCTTCCTCAGCTTCCAGGAGATTCTCAAGGTCTCCAGCAAATGAGTCCAGATCACCATTTGCTTCTCCGTCTGACTCTGAGTCTTCTCCTTCCGCGGCTGCTAGGCTTTGGGCTTGGCGATCCCAGATCTCCTGGCACTTCTCCCGAGTTTGCTGTTGGAGCTGCATAAATGACATTCTTTGACCTCGGGCAAATTTGTTAAGGGCAGCAACACCAACTTTTACCCCTGAAGCTGCTTGTTCACTCGAAAGCTTCCTTACTAGCGCAATTCGATGCCATCGCGTCAGTTTATCTATTTGGGCTTCAGAGACTTTAAACTTCAGCAAAACCTGCGGTCAAACAGTTCGTATAGGTTGTTTAGTTTCCCGTACGTACCATGTATATTTCGGTCTGAGGTGGTTAGCAGCATAATGCAAAAATAACCACGTATCCAGTACATTATATTGCAAACACTAGTCAAGGGAGACTATAATGAGGCGAAAGACCTCTCGAGCAGCATCCATGCTGAGACGACGAAGATCGGCATCAGTCCCCGTGACTGCTCCTCCACCTCGTGCTACGGCTGCTTTCTTTTCCACGATAGCACCAACGTTTGGTGGCTTAGTGGCAACCCTCAAGTAGCTGAATCCTAACCCTCGTCCTGAGGGATCACCTGCTCCAGTTATTTCCAAGCGCTCCAGACTTCCACGTCCCTGGAACAAGCACTCACCCCATCTTTACATCCAAGCTTTTTCTACCAAGAAAGGCCCGCTGTAAATCAGAAAAACAGAGCGAAGTTCACAGGGTCCTTAAGAATCAACAAACTCACTAACAATCCTACAATCCTAAAACAGACAGATCCTAAAATTTTCATTCGCGTAGACAAGGCTAGCTAGCACCCAACACCGTGCAACGTAGATATCTATTATCCTTGAACTATGCCAGGAACTTCGTCCAGCAGTGCGCTCAAACCAGAAGAAACCTACTAGATTTTAGATATTATGATGATCCACGGGTCGCATACCTGAAGAGTTGCTGAAACGAAATTAGAACTCAAATTCCAAGGGGTTATCTGCAATTCACGCTCTATATGAGAAGCAGCAGCCAGTGTTATCGCCTCATCTGGAAGCATATTCATGGCCCCACTCAAACCGGCTGGTTGAGTGAGCTTCTGAACTCCCATACGCTTTAGGTGATGGAGTCCTGCTTGCATGCTCTCGTACGTGCAAACCTGTAGCAACAGCAATCATCCAATGTAAGTTCTCTTGATGTCTATTTTCACACCGCCTTTACGAATTAGTAAATGATCCAATCAAGACGCAATCATTAAAAACACTTCGTCCGAACTAGCAGTTAACCTAGTCAGACGTAAGATAAAGAGTGTTAATGCAATTGGCTAAAACTATATTTATTCTACTGACCATTTCCGGAGTCACCATCCGCCGCAATTCTTCTTCGGACGGAATTCGGAAATTACGTCGCATAACCCACCACATCTCCCCTCCGGGTCCTTTCTGCTTGGAGAAAAACAGTAAGATGGTTAACAAATATCCACCGCAGCAGTCTGGGACGGGAATAGTGAAACACGTCGTAAGTGCTTTAACTAGCATCAGTGACAATTTCAAGCACACTACAAACCTGCAGATCAGCACAATGCTTCAAACGTTTGCGTATGAAGCCCTCCGTAAGTGCAGGGAACTGAGAAGTCAATTCATCGGCTCGGACACGTGGGACGGACGAAGGTTTCTCATTGGCACGAAATTCACGGTAAACATAGACTAGCAACCTCATACCGATGTAGTACTGCACGGTCTTAGAGGTAGGTGTTAACACTTCGAGATGAGGTTCCTGCACAGTCAGCACAGCTCTAATAAATCATCTCTTGAATGACACTTGTACAACCTTGACAAATGGTGTATGCTCAAGTAGCCTGTTAACCTTGCTGATCAGTTCACACTGAACCAGATAAAGTAACATGCAGTTTCTGTGCTCACAACCCGGGAAACACCATAATCGAAAAGGAGTAATAGACCAAAAATCCTCACCTGCTGCCCAACAACGTGCACACTGTCTATGCGCCTTAGTGACAGCTTGCCTTTCGCAGAACGGACAAGGAGAAAATCTGTCGTAGGGACTTTGTGGGGAAACGCGGGAGATCTGTACATGTTGGTCTCGAGGCTGGAGACAGTATCTCCCTGCCGGATGTCCCCAAGAAACGGGGAGTCCTCAGTGGGCTCCAAGGGTAATGGCACGCCAACCCAAGGACCCCTCTCGTTGCGCAAGGTAGCGGCAGCCGTATCAGTGGGGGAGTTCTTCCTGTAATAGGTGGAAAGACGTGCTCCCATACCCACGTTGCTAAGCAGCAGAGGTCGTTCTTCACAATATCTGCTCCAATCCACAATACTCACGTCAGACATACCTTGAATATCATTAAGTCCATGGGAATAACACCCCACTTTCACATAGTACATCAGTTGAACGGATAATACGGGAAATCCCAAAATGGTGGAAACCTACACGCTGAAAGTTTTGGACACTACTAACGGCATGTGAGACTTACTCCATCAGGGCAACATGTCCATCTTTGACAGAGAGCTCGGACTTCTTCTTGAAAGCACCTGGTGGCCGAATCGGTTTATTTTCACCCGGCAACCTCTGAGCCTTAGGCCAGGGAATAACCTTGGTCCGGACCAGGTGCAACACCGAATTAGGCGGGACTTGCTGCTCTGCAAAAGTTTTCCCTTCCTCCAGCTCCTTCCCGGAATACAATACCTTCGTTTTCTCTGAGGCTTTCAAATCTGTTCACCAGATAGTATGTAAGAATCCTATAACAGCCAAAAGCCCCACCGATCTATGACATGAGCTCAACATCAACACTCATCAGCAGGAGTATACACCAGCCCTCTTTGCAGGTACTCATCTAGTCTACCAGACAAACCTCCGTTCCACAGAGGGGGTGGAAAGTGAGTTACCTCCCAATTTCTTGGCAGCTTTAGCCTTGAGAACTTCGACCGTTTCCGATGCATCCACATACAGCTTGCTTCCCTTTCCGCCCAAGGTCTTCAAGATAACTTTCATAGAACCTTTGACAGCAAGCTTCCCTTGTTCTTTCGCAGCCACCTCGTTGTGGTGGGGATACCACACAGCTTTTGGACGATGAAAGTTCGCCAGGTCCTTGCTGCAAGAACACAGTGCAAATGAGATACGATAGCATAATTCCGATGCAAGCTGGCAGTACCCCAAGAGGATGCATACTGGTGTCACACAGACGAGTAAGGTCACATATACTGTGCAACGACAGTCCGGTACGGGTACATTCAGAGCCCTACTGCGCAACTTATACTAGTAATGTTCATCTTGGATTCCACTGACGAATCCACAGCCTCAACAACAGTTGTAGAAGAATCTCAGGTGATGTATTTGAAACAAATACAGTTCTTTATCTGTGCACATTATGGGGGGGTGAAGAACCTTCTTGCACTGTACTTCACTATGTTCTGAAAGATCTGAGTAGGATTTGGGTCTGCGTACAGACGGCACAATTTCACTTGAGTACAATCCCATTCCGTCGTCAGGACAGTCTCAAGATTCTCAGTCAACTGAACCAAATCTTGGGACAAACACGGCGGGACACATGTGGGACAGACAACAGAGTTGGAAACTCCATAAGGTTGTGACACCATGTAAGAGCTCACCGATCTGAACACATCGAGAAGCACATAATACCCGCTGTTGACTACAACGACAGGCTTAGCAGAGAGGAAGCACACGAACTTTATTTCAAGCATGGATATGTGACATATATGACAATCAACAATACAAAGAAGTGTCGCGTGTCTGTACTTTGTAAGCTTCGGCTTCATCGTTTGCAGCTTGATGGCGGGGAGTGAATGCATCACTTTTACTCCATGTACCGCCCGCTTCTTGGCATGAGACTTCTGCTGTTGATGAGTCTTCTTATTGGCGTAATATTTATCGTTAGAGATGTTGAAGCGAGCTATTGACGATCCAGCATGCATAACAACTTCCCCGCCTTCAACTCCGCCGTCCTTACCACCAGCGGGAGAGAGAACCACAGCTGCTGCGTGAACTCGTAGCATCTGCCCCCACTTATTATTGGGGATCTCAAAGACCATCTCTCCGTCTTGGAGATCGTAAATAACTCTCGGTTTCTCGTACTTTCGACCTTCCGAGGGACTCTCATTGTCCCACAAAACATTTTCTAACCACGACCCTGATGCCAGCTCCCTATTCTTCTGATTGCAGGTAATATTCAACTTGCTAAGCCGATTCCCTAGTTCACTTGGATCACCTTCTCCTTTTCCATCGCTGTTATTCAGCGCAGTTTCGGCCGACATTGATCCCAACCTCAACATCTGAGGATGTCGATGTTTCAAACCATTATCGCAAGCTTCACTGGAAGCTAAATGGGGACGACTAAGCTCTTCAATTATTATGGGCCTATTCCACTCTTCAATCCCGGATCTGTCTGGCTCACTGGACATCCTTAAATGCTTGCTTTGGCTCTGTCTAGATACCTTCTGCCCACTTCTACTGCAGTTCATATCGTCGTCACTGTCAAAATCCACCTCTACAGATCCTTCTGAAAACTCTTCGTCTGTCTGCAACTCTCTAAGCTTGACTCCGCCCTGACTCTCCGCTTTATCCCACAAAATACTGGCTTCCCAGTCTTGCTGGTGTATAGGGACGAAATTGGCAGACGGTATACAATCCCTCCATTGGTCAAACTCTTCCCAATCACTTATCTCACTCTTCATTGCTTGCGACGAGTAGAACTCGAATCTCTTTCCCTTTCCACGACCCTTCTCATCTTCGGTTACGGGGGAAGGTACCGGAGCATCTTCTTCAACTGCGCTGCTTTCCTGTTCTTCTTCCTCAACCCCATCATCCTCATCCTTGTCAGTTTCGATATTTGACAGATCATCTCCTGTTGGGTGCCTGTAAGGACAAGATTTAAAGACCTCTTCTTCATCTTCTTCCACTGCCTCATCCTCTTCTTCCGCCAACTCAACTTTTTCTGTGAGAAAAATACAGCCAATTCAAGGCTTTAAAATGAAGATTAGATTACGAAAGACAGAAAAGTGGAACGTAAGTTAAAAACAGGTGAAACAAGTTACAAGGGAAGATATTGTTAGAGCTCAACAACTTTATCTTCCAGCAAAGGACGAGTAACAATATAAGATATCTCCATATACGACCTTGAAGAGGAGAGTTATACGTCTTAACAATCTGATCAACACAGATAATTACCTCTAGGACCTTGTCGCCTTTGTCGACCAGCACCTATTCCCAGCTGCAACCAGTAGTAAGGTCGATTATCTCCAAAAATTTCAGAAAATCGTAGAACCTCTTTGCCATCCTCTTCGCATAAGACAGGAAGCTCTATCTTTGGAGAGTCCTCCTCGTGTGGTTTAGTTCCGGGTTGTTCCTCCTGCAGAGGGTAATCACGACATTATAGTTACTGAACTAGTTCACAAAGATCTCGCCCTTGGGTTCTCCGGTTTCACTCTCCACCGTTCAAAGCTTATCTTTTCCTCTCCTACTCCATTCTTCTTCCTCCCCAAATGCATGCTTCTATGAGTTCTTAATGCACTTACCACCTGGAATGCGGCGTGATTCAGTACTATTCAGGATACTGAAAAGTACAGATGGTAAATCACAAACTCAAACCTCGGGAAATGTAGCCTTAGTTTGTGCGTCGTCTTCCTTGGCCTCTTCTCGTTCGTCGCTTACTTCAACAGACTTGGGCCCTTCCGTTACGTTTTCCTCCTTTGCCACGGGCAAAATCACTGGTTCTGCAGTTTTGCAGCGCAATGTAGAGGTTAAAAGGATTAGACTAATACACTTAAAGTAGTGTGAAAGCCCGAAGAACTTAACACAGACTGTATGGCCCACTTTCCATGGATACTCAAGGCGCCCTAAGGGATAACAGAAACCAAATACTTAGGGAATAACCTTAGTAACAGAAAGCAAACAAACTATCGCCCCTACATACTCTTTAACGGTATAATTATAGTGCCTCATGAAATAGAAAGTTCCTATCAAATCGAAACGCCCCAAGCTATCGCACTTTTAGTTTCAGCGGAGAATTCTCCATCCAAACCGAAGGACGATCGCCCTATACACCTTAATATGCATAACCAACAGAATAAAACACTTGGTTAAGGCGTTATTGGGCCATATTGCATGGATGACTATCTTTCGAGGACATGTTGAAGTTCAGCCTAGGTGTGAAAAATGGAGCACCTAATAATGCATCTTCACAGACCAAGAAATACGAGATCACCTGTGGAGATTTTGATTCTAGGGTGATGGAGGGGTCATACTATTCGAGCCTTTTTCTGCTTTTCTTGAAGGTTCGGAGAAAATACCCCATGGAAAGCGGGCCTAAGTCAGATTCAAGTTCACTCAAGACGTGACCACCGCTAAACCTTCTATGCGAGTGTCGCGTATTGAAGTCACACACTGCTAATGAACATGCAGGCATACCAGGTTCAACCAACGGCAAATCTACGGGCTCCGTATCATTCACAAGTTCCTTTTCTTCTTCAGGTTCCTCCTCGTCCTCCTCATCATAGTTGTCCTCGTCAGCAACTAGTGAGCCCAATTTATGAGAGGGCCCCGCTAAAGCTGCTTGAACATAGAACTGCTCGTCCTGAGGAGCCAACTGCACCTCTGGACCATCATACTCCTCTTGGATATCTTCATAATCAACAGCATCCTCTGCCTTCTTCGCGTAATCTGATTGTCTCCAAAACAAAAACTCGGTCATCGACCACTCTGGGCTCACTTGAAAAGACCACGTCTTCACAGTCCTGGTCCAAAACAGAACATAATAGCTTGTTTTGCTCATAGACGTTTCATCTGAACAATCAACCATTAAGATGACTGTACCTTCTTGCCCCCCCTCTGCATCTTGGCCAGCTGCCGACCTTTTCCACTTTGTAGAAAGCTGGAACACGCCCACAGAAAAATAAGCATCTGATGTGACCCGATAATGCAACCAAGCATCACTGGTCAGACTGAGCTCTCAACCTCGAGATTGAGCACTAAACGAATATATACCAACGTGGATCTTCATGAACTAAGAACGAATTAACGAAAGCGCATTCCTTTCATCTCGTGGACAGCAATACTGAATGTACAATATTACAGACAGACGAGACGCTCCAGTACAGGTATAAGCTTAGACGAGGATCCGGCTGTAGACTCTTAAGTATCCCAGACGTAATGGAACATCAACGAACTGTACACATAACACAAATGTTTCAACTACAAGAACTCGACCATGTTGACGGTTGATTATACCAGAGGCTTTACTTTTGGAAGAAATGATCCCAATGCATATACAACAGACCCTTGTCACCTTAATCTATGACAACAAGGTAATCTATGACAACAAGGTAAGATCGTACAGGTTTCCGTCATTCAACAATAATTATGACCATTTCGTTTGTGTACACACCCCCACTCCCAACCGAAACAAAATTATAGAGGGGAGAAAAATCCCAAACACAGAATGAAAGTAACGTAGTATGTTCTAGCCGCAACTAGTAGGGATACCATTATGCTCGAGATATGTTTTCAGTTCAGGATGGTATACATACTTCCATATCCACCAAAGATGGACCCAGCTGGTCAGCCAAAGCGGACAAATGTTCCTTTGCATCCTGTTCTCCAAGTTTGAACACCACATTCTGAGTTAGCCGAAGAGAAAGAACAAAAAGGCTATAATCAGCTAGATTCACATCTCCAGGACAAACTTTAAAAAGTTTCAATTGCAAATATTGAGGACCCCTCGTAACACATGTTCCGCCACTTAACATGTCTTAGCAACGTCCAAACTTCCTCAGATGCGCGACGGCGTGCTATGAAAACTATAAGGTGCTTTAGAGTAAAGTAACCGTGCTGAAATAACTGAACTCGTGAAATCTCAAACAGTTTAGATAATACTACAGCATAGTTGCCAGACAACTTTTCAACGCTGGGTGGGATTCCAGACGCAGCAATTTGTTACAGCCTGCTAACTGCGAGATAAAAGACCCTGAACTTCTTCGTCCATCACGTTCTTACCTCGGGCTCCGACTATGTCAACGCAAACGGATTCCTACCCCGTTAAGTACAGTGGTCAACAAGTGCAAACTTAACTATCAATTTCTGACCAATTAAACGGCTAAGCACTGGCCTAACCCTCATCGGCACATTTTCCGTCGACCGAACAGCCCCGCAGTGACAGTGCTGGCTGTTGCAAAGAAAGATGCTTCAAGAAGAATCCACTAAGAGCTTGAAACTCAGGGAGAGAAGAACCCCTGTGATCCAACTCAAAACACTCGCAACCAAAGACGCCACTGAAGCATAAACACAACACACAAGACTTGGCTGGATTCGTCTGCAATCTAGGCCGGGACACCATGTTCCTCCACAAGTTGGGGCAGAAGTGAAAAGTCCAAAGGTGTTAAGAGGAGCGTCAAGATACGAACTCTTAATCGCTAACTCATCTGTCCAGCTCGGAAGCAGGTGCCAGGCTTTTATTCTATGCAACGAATGCTGGCGTGTATGTAATAACCTAGTCCCAAATTTCGACACCAGGAAACACAAAAAGCGATCAGACGGGAACTGCATTGTATTTCTCCAGAAAACAATATGCACCTGATCAAGATATTCTTCATCCAGATCCCCCGCGTCATCGACATTGCCGAACATAAACCCCAGCATGCGTCCCCGGCCCCTCTCCCCATTTTCCTCATCCTCTTCCTCATTTTCCTCTTCCGCTTTCTCATCGTCAGATTCATATGCCGATTTGTTCCTAAGCAAATCATCCATACCCCGAGCTGGTGCGCAATCCGAAGAGCTAAAGCTCTCCACCACAAAAATTAAAGAACGCGTCCTCCACTACAAATATAAGTTCCACCAACAACACTCTGCTCAATGCCGCCTAATCGACGAGCAAACCTCTATACAAATCCGCCGCTGTTCCTTCATCCTAAAACCTGGACTTAGCGGTGTGCATCTGGAAAAGGCTGCGGCATAAATTTCCGGAACACGAATCAATGCCCTGCCCTGCCCACTACGGTAGTGTCCGGCCCGCGCCCAATCTGCGACCAACTCTCCCGGAGCGAAGTAAAACCTCCGTTCTTCTCAAATCACGCACGGCGGCAAAAAGAACGAATTGCCCGTGCCACCTCTGCTCGTGAGCAATCGTGGTGTGCGTCGCTGACCACGATTTGCAAATTCAGCTGGTGCCATTCTCCTCATAACTTCCCCATTCCCTGTCACAATATCCCACACTTCTCCTCCTCTCCAAACCTTACCTTCTCTTCTCTTCACGTTCTCATTTCCTCCTCTCCTCGCTTTTCAGACCTAAATTTCTGAAACGACGAAGGGCAGCAACACTTTCCCTCGTTCGATGCAGACTTTATACAGGCACTACTGCACTTGGCATGATGGTCGCTTTCGTCGGGGCAAAGCTACCGGCCGGACCGGCAGCCCTGTAACCGGTCACCCTGTCTCTTACCCGTGATGTGATTCTACTGTTGCCCGCCCCCGCTTCACGACAATGCTTCAACGGTAGCGACCGGCAACCTCGAACCTCGAACCCCTAAATACTGCGCGTATTTCCCCTTCACTTCACTTCCCCTTTTACACTCCGCTTCACTCTTTGAGTCTTGATCCACTTTTATCCATAAATATAGACTGGACTCTACTTCACGACTTGCGTCCACCATCCTCAGCCCTTCTCCACCGTCGTTGGCTCAAGAAAGTGACATTCTTCCTCTCGCTTCTCTCCCTCCGTTGCTTCGATTGCTGCTGTCAACCTTCACGGACAGCTACGGTAGACCTCTATATCTCATCACATTGAGAAGTACAAGCGATGCATTCGCATGTAAAGTGGTCTCGGGAGAAGAGGCTCGATGACGAAAAACACATCGAATTAGGTTCCGCAGGTGGAGGTGGACTTGTTGCAGATGCTAACGTGGCGTCGGTAACTTAAGATAAAACGATTCTCCTTGAAGTTGGCAGTGGCCGATCATTGAGCCGATTCTAGCGACGAGCGAGACGGTCACTAGATTAGACTGAAATTTACTTACCCTTAATACGTTTGTTGGACTTGACCCACCCTTCTTAGTTTTACGTTATTTTATCACACTTTTGACTTGCAAAGTTCAGTAGAGCAAAATGCCACATCTTCGTCAGAAGACAAGAACTACATGCTAACCTTAAGTCGTTTATTTACAAAAAGAGTTCAATTTAAAATATCTTTAAAATATATTATCAATTTAGATTATTCTTTATTTGTTTTAGTGCAGATGTCTTTACGCAACGATAAACCTGTTGAACTTGCTATTGTCTTTCAGAGGTGTAGTAAATTAAAACAAAGTTAATATGCATGCTGGATGAATTTCTGAGAACTTTGCTTACTTATTGTTATGAGAAAAATATAGAAATGTTAAACAAAATTATATATTAAGTGAGTATAAATAATTAAAATATTTTATAAATATTATTTGTTAGCTCATGCTTGGAAACACAGAGGAGCAGGAGATAAACCATCAGTCTTGACTCGACTGCAGCACTTCAGAAAATACAAATCTGAGAAGTACATATTAATACATTAATTTACTCAGAGTTTAGGTTAATACCTAATCCTTCCTGCCGAAAGAATTAGATATTAGATTAAACGTCTGGATATTTATCTCCTCCATTTTTTTATGAAAAAAATGAATATGCATGCAAAGTGTAGTTATAGCTAACACAAAGAAAATTATAAATGTTCATGTAGTTATCAAAAATAATCAAAAATAACTGGTTTGGAGATAGTTAGAGGTGACAAGCTTCAGTTTAAAAATAATTATCAGATATGCAGTTGATTCTAAACAGACTGTAAAATGGAGAGGTGCGAAGAAAATGTAAAATGTTAGTTAAATTTAGTATACTAAATTTAAAATTTTATTTAAATAATTAAAGTTAAATTGCTAAAATTAAAATCTATAAATAAAATAGATTTTCTATTGTACACACTTTGATTCGAAAACTCATAAAAAGAGAATGGAACAATATCTCCTTCATCATATAAAGTCTCTGGTCCAAAGAGAACAAAAATATTATTTTTTATTAATGTTAATTTACTCACTAACTCTTTCAAGAAGAATGGTTAGTGTATAAATTAACATGTTTGTATATTTTCCCCTCTTCCGAACTTGGAGGAGGATGAATATGCACGCCATACGTATGATATGAGGGAGGAGGTGAATATATTTCCCCACGGCCTTGTACAGTGAATTTTGTTTTCTCTTATCTGGAAACATCTAAATATTATAAAAATTTCTTTTAATAAGTTATTATAAAATATTAAATTAATTTATAAATGTTATATGTTAACTCGTCTCGGAGCAGCCAAGTCATCAGGACATAACCCATAAGTGTAATACAGACTGATGCGTTATTGAGAGCATAAAGCCGGGACATCAATTCTCAAATGACGTCGTTTTGTGAGATAAATAATTTATATTCTAACCTTTCCCATCGGAAGAGTTAAAATATAAATCATAACTCAGCCACCGAAGATCGGTGGCTGAGTTGGTTGGGACTCAGACCTCTAAGCGAAAGGTCTGAGGTTCGAGCCCGCCTGCTCCCGGTTGGAGGTACAAGAAGTCGCTGTGTGTGCTATGTGTGCAATCTGGTCCGGGTACGCTGTGGTTACCCCCAAAAGGACAGTCCCATGCCCCTCGAAGGGATTAAGCGGACAAGTTAACAACTTAACTTAACTTATGTATACTTCTAAGTGTTACATGAGGTGAATATGCAGGTGCTCTGAATAGAGGTGGGGTCAAGTACGAAAAGCGTGTTAGTGTTACGGTCAAGTAAATCTCTGCTAGATTAGATGGTTCTCCGGTGCCGTCTGCATACTCTGGCTAAATAGTGTACCAGAAACGGAGCATCGGTATTACGTACCGGAGATGTACCATAGTTATTATCGCCGTCGACGTAGTCGCAGTTTTGCATGTATGCGGTATGGGATTGCCTACGGTCACAACTGCGAATTCCTTCCTTGGAGACGTTATGGCGCTGACTGGTGCCGTAAAGACACTTTCGCGTCCCGGTTTGCCAACTGAGTATGGATTGCTACGACTTGAGACGAGGGCAGAAACGTAAATATAAACAGGAACCCACCACAGAGTACATCACATTATATGCATTTCACCAGCTGTTATCTGGCTGGCGTTGATTATTTTGCATTTTCCTCACAAGATTATATCCAATTCGACCATTGGTTTACGCCCTCCATGATTTACAATGGTTAGTCCAGTGTATGCGTGTCATAGTACTACGAAGCCCAAAACAAAACTCAATATGTGTACGGCCTATACATAGCAGGAAAGGAAAGCAATATCAAAACTGCATGTTGAATTTGAAGTGCCTCTCTTTTTTTCTGTGAATTGTGTTATTATATAAAAATCTAACTCCCTTGCATATTTGCCTCCTCCATCAAAAGATGGAGGTGGTGAATATGCAAGTGGTGAATATGCAAGGGTTTCTTTTATATACCTAATCCTTCCGTTTGGAAAGGATTAGGTATATAAAATAATAAATTATATTAAATACCAAGAGAATGTGATTTGTTCGGTATCAGCCTCTCGGATACGTAGTTTCTGGAGTGTGTTTGTCAGCATTCTCTTCATGGGTTCTTTTGGGATTTTTTTGAGTCTCCAGGTCTAGCTATCACTTAATATTTAGGAATACGTGTATTTGTTTTGTCAACTTGATAAAAAAATTTCACTTAATCTTATATATTTTTCCGATAACAACAAACATGCAACACAAAAGTTTATCTTGCATGCATATTTTTTATCGAATATGATCTCCATTAATATATGGTCGATTTAAATATGCTATAGTATATTATACTTTCCGCATAGTCTTTTTTATATCTGAATAGATAAAAAAAAAAAACATGTAAAGACTTCGAGGTACTCTGCACTGGCAGTTTCAAACTGCAGAAGCTGAGTTCGTACATATGTGTTAAAGGTGTAATAAGCGAAAGTTCCAGACTGCATGCAGTTTCAGTTGGGATAATAAGATTGAGTGGAAAAAATACAAGTTCTCATATTTTCGGAAAAAGATTGTGACCGTGTGTTTTTTAGTTTGCAGTTTCCCTATACACGCAGGAGAGCTATCCTTGCTGGCTGGTTGCCACCTCAACATCAGCAAGTGGATTCATAACTGCGGAGGTAGTGAAGAAAAAAAATTGAACAAAACGCAACTGCACAAAACTGCTTTTGGCTCATCGTTAGTCTTGCAGTAACGAAAATGTAAAAAAACTATACGATGTGCACTTCTGAAAATACAGATGCAGAGTCCTTCTTCATCATTTCTGTAACCTTTAAAGGGTGACTTGCACCAGGTTCAACAATTGGAAGGTCTATGCTAAATGCTCCTATATACCTGAGAGTTTTAAACGGCCTCTTCACACCAACTTCACTTTCTGTTCCCTTCTGAACCCTCACGGTCACCTATATACGACTCCATGTAGTTCAGAAGTACAAGAACATATAACATGACTCACATCGTCATAGTTCTTTCTTACAGTTACGAAAGATTTTGCAAGACGGTTCCTCTTATCTCTCTTCGTGTGTCCGACTCTATGTGATGACGACAACACGTATCACAACAAAGCAAAGTCAAATAGTCCGGAAGGGTAGGAGAGAGGGGAACCCAAGGAAAGGCAAATGTATTCTTCGAACTTACCGATATTCCTAAACTTGACCCAAAAGATTCGCCATGTGAACAACTGATTATCAATTTTATTGCAAGATGAATCTTGATGATATGCAGAGCAAGATTGTACTTGTATGAGTTAGCTAATTCAACTAAGTTGTATGTATATATGCGCCTAGCCCCAGTTCAGTTCAAGTATTACAGCACTTTTGTATTTCCTGAACATATTATTTTTCTTCACAACCAATCAGATGTCTTCTTGGAATACTCTAACTCTGTTTTAATATTTCAATTGCCCCTCTAAGTCCTCTAGAATTTCTCTGACGTCAAATATTTGTTAAATTAACACCTCAAATGATCTGCCACGCACGGAGGATGGTCTCCCGGGTTTGAACTCCTGACGTGATGCACCGGATCCTGTCCGCTGTCCGCTGGGCTAACTAGAACATTTGTAAAAAAATTGTTCATCTCATGTACTCATTCAAATACATGAGACCAGTGGCGGGGTACGTGAATGGGTATATGAAATACATTGACATGTTTATTTCTATTATCTAAACAAGTCCAGACGGCCGAACCAATCCCCGTTGACTATTTTATACCCGGATGCCACGCTTGTCCTTTTCCGCCTCTTCCCCACTTTGGTGACTGGGATGTATATTATATTATTCAACTAATGTACCCGGCTGTTCTGATTACCGATCCTATCATAATAACCTCAAACGCTAAATAACAACTGGTGTAGAGAGACCTTAAGCTTCCTAGAAAATGGTTGGAAATCTTTAAACGTCAAGTGGTTCTAAATCCAAGTCGAATTGGGACATTGCATAAAAACGAGAAGAACATATTAAATGTGTGACATCACATTATGCATGTTGATTTATTTCTATAACTTTTTATACGTGCTGTCTCTGCCAAGACGAATCTTGATGATATACAGAGAAAGATTGTACTCTGTGTGTTAGGCTAACTCAATTAATATACCCAGCCGTCCAAAAGACCCAACAGAGACAAACAGACCGTAGACAGGACCGTAGACAGGTGTACTGGTACTGAAATCTCCGAGGATGAGTTAAGTTTGAGCAAGAGCTAGGAAGAAATGTGGCAGGTTAGTGAGTCAGAGGTGCATCTAATTTGGAAAGAATTTAGTGGTCCCTAGTATTCGAAAAGTTGGCTGGATGGGAGGGAAGTTCTCGTCTTTGACTGTCATATATTTAAATTTGCTAGTACCCGTTCACCATATGCTTCCAAATTTGACTCAGGTTATAGTGGTAACTCTCTGGATTATCACTGAACACAACATATAATTCTTCGATGTAAAAAACTAAATAGGTATAGAAACCGTACTTCCGGCCGGGGAGGGGAAGACGACAAGCGAATGCGCGGGGTGTCATAAATGGCCGCCATAAGTAGGCGTTAGGGGTGTTTTGAAAAACCAATGTTAAGGCGTTAGGGCGTTTTGATCTTTTCAGAACGCCCTAACGCGTTTTGATCTTTTCAGTTAGCAGGGAAGGGAAATGGAGAAGCCCGGTGGGCGGGAGTTAAAGTTTTAGGGCGAGGGTAGGCTGCCACTGGCTGTGGCGAATGGTTTAGTTTGGCGAGGTGCCGCGGATGAATTCGGATTTGCCGCAGGAGCGTGGTGGAGTTTGATGGCAAAGGCTGGCTGCAGGATTCGTTTACTCGTTTAGCAGAAAGACTTCCCTCGTTCGTTGCCCACGGTTCGCCAGAGAAGAGAATTGGATTCGCGGCATTTAGCACAGAGGCATGGTGGCGGTCGTCTTGTCAGAGACTATTCGTCGAAAGCTGACCGAGCGCGCATTTTCTGGCTGGCTGCGGCATTCGTTTCGTCGTGGTGCTCGTGCGTCGATTTTGCTTTGTCCCATGACAAAACTATTTTGTCAACGTGTGTAGAATTGTCATCATTGTGGCATGGCATCCCTGCTCTGTGATTGTTTTTCCGCGCGGTCTTGCTGTGCTAGTCGTGTTTGCTTCGGTTTCGTTCACTTGCTTCACGTTATCGTTCTTTTTTCTTTACCGCGCGGTCTTGTTCTTTATCCTGCTCGTTGTTCCTCATACTACCGTGGAGGCAATTGCATGCTTGTGGCAGCTAGCACTGCATGGCGGTGGCAGGTACACTAATCGAGAAAGAACCGTCATCGGAGGTATGTTGTGTGTGTTTCTCTTTTGTTTGTTTTGTGCTATGTCGAAAGAGAAGGAGTCTCTCAGTTCGGACTCGGTTCCTGAGACACTCGATGAGGCGGACGAAACGAGTGACCTGGTGAGTACCGTGCCCTGTACTTCGCCAGCCGTTGAGTCTACTATCGACTTTGAAGTTTTAGACTTCAGTGGTGATGCGCCTCGTTTTCCCCCTTTGTCTGGTGACAGGCCGATGCTTTCATTTGAAGATCATTTCTTGGGACTCAGTCGGCGTTACGTTTATTTGCAATTAGGTTTCTCTGAGCATCCTCCTCAGTTCTTGCTTAAGTTTGATTACGTGAAAATAAGTAGAACCTGTCATCCATGTACCCTGCACAGTACCCCACTGCAGTGGTTGGCTGGTCCTTATCGTTTTTTCTCTTATTCTGTGGACAACTTTTACTTATACTTACAAGATAGGAGGTACCGTATGTTCTCTTATCCTTCATACTTTAAGCGCGACGATGGTTCTCTAAGGTCGACTGTTCACTCTCTCTACCGTAACCACGGTCATCCCTGTGTCTGCACTCATGTTGATCTTTTTGACAGCATTGTTATTTGTCAGCACTTTTCTTGCATCTGTAGCAGGGATGTCACTTCGACGTCAGGCGAGAGCGAGACGTCCTAGTCTCGAATTGTCTGTCACGGTTTGTACTACTGACGCAGATCTTGACGTCAATCAGTTTCCTCTCATCGCCGAGTTCCTTAAGAAGCAATGCTTGTCTGGGATCTTTTCCGTCGAGAGGGGAGGTTCTCTTCTCCACCTCCACTTCCAAGGAGTAGTCTCCATACACGCGAAATGCTCAGTGGAAGTTAAGAAATGAATTTTTCAGAGTCTCGGATGGGACAGGGACAGACCCGTTGGTGCGGAGGTGTGTGTAAAACCGCTCACAAACAAAGGCATCCACACTTTTGTTGGGATGGTAGGCTACTGCCTCAAACACCAGAATGAGCAGCACCACCATGCTGTTACGAAGAATGTCAGTGAGAGCATGATCGAGGATGGAAGGGAGTTATTCATGCTAATGGGAGCCGCAAACACGAAGAACCGAGTCAAGTTGACGTATGTAAATATTCTGCCTCAAGCGCTCCAGTTCAACAGGTATAAGAGTTCAAATCCGCTTTCAAATACATTTGCACACTGTCTGCGGTCAATGCTTACATCTGGGAAGTACAGTGCATCTCCTCGATGGTTGACTCAGCCTGGAATCCATAAGGAGCGATCCGATGCTTTATGGAAATCGTTCATAAGGCCGCACGATGTCAGCCCAGAGGACGTAGATAGTATTTTCTTTTACAGGGAAAGCAGCCGCTGCTCTCACTGTTCCCAGCGATACTACACAAGCGGCGCTGCAAACCTGCAGGAGGTACCGGTTCTGGTGCACGAAGAAATACCTCCAGGGGAAAGAAGTCCAAGTCCCGATGGCGATGTTTTTCTTACCACCGAAACACTGCCCGAGTTTATTCCGCTTGCAGAAGCTATGACAAGAGACACCGGCTCGCAGAGAGGATTTCCAAACCCAGCGGGAAGTTCAGCTACGCGGCCAGTCTTTGTGTAGTCTTTGTTAAGTATATAGTGAATAGTGCTTACTGTTTGGTGTGCAGTTAATAGTCCTTAAGAGCAGTTAACAGTAGCCTCTGAGGCAGCATAGTTTTATCTGCCATGACGAGCCGAAAGGACGTGAGAAGCGGAGGCTGTAAATATTTTTTATATATCAATAAAATGTTGGAGCCACCGCGCTCTTTTGCCCCCCTCCGAAAAGCAAAGGCCGAAATGACGTGCGGACTAAGCCGAAATGACGTGCGTATTAGTCCGGGACATAGTAGTGCGGCAAAAATAATCTAGACGTGGCACGGAAGGACATACTAGTGCGGGAAAAAAAATTTCAGCAGCCTGGAATACAGTAGAAGCGAGGAAAAGTACCCCAACACAACACCCGAAAAGACGGAATCGATTTATTTCGACGCAACTGTGAATAAGCACGGAATAGACACAAGGAACATCATGTATGAGAGTGTACCCTGTTTGGTGTAAGAAGCCAGAACACACAAAAAAAGGGGAAAAATGTAAATTTGGTGTATGCTTTTCCCTACGCTCTTGTCTTTATCCTTTTTACTCTTTCTTATTTGTTATCTAAGCTTTTCGAATTCTTGCAGAAAAAAAAATTGGTTTGTCTTTTATTTCTTGTAGATACCTATAAGTTTTGAGTAATGGATTATGTTTAGCAGAGTTCATGCATGACCTTCTTTTGCACTTTGTGGAGATCAAAGTTTGATATTTTTTCACTAAACCCCAGGTGTGGGTATAAAAGCAAAGAAAAGAATATTTCTGTTTTCCTCCTTGTGTACTTTAGGTTCAAGAGAAAATATAGTTTCGTTCCAAGAAACCATCAAAACTTAGTTTCAATATTTTTCAAAAGATAATCCATATTTAGTTATGAAGTGAATTAACTCCAGGAGAGTTTTGATTTAAATAATTATTTAACCTATACTATTCCCATAAACTAATTCTATTAACAAAATATTTTGGAATAACAGTTAAATTTCCTTTGTCCGCACAGAGCCCACCCACTGAATGAAGTTTCCTGGTTACCAGGCATATTTATAAGGGCATTTGTGCTATATCAAACTGTGCAATTATGTAAGTTAGGAGAATGAAAATCAAATGAAATCTTTGAACTCCAGTCAACTTTCTTTCTGAAGTTGACTGGAGGTTGACAATTCGAAACCATCGTCACGGCAAGAGAGGAGGACTGCCATTCTCATCCTAAGAACCAAAACTCCTTTAAGGCGTACAGTACCGGTTCGCTAGAAAAGTCAGCATTTATGAGTCAAACATGGATTGTGTTCAGTGGCTCCAATGCGACGTGCGCATAATTGACCTATTAAAAAGTCTTCCCCTTTCGGAATCTTGAATTTCCTATCATGAGAAGACGCAACTACTAGTTCGGGAGAAGAAGAATTAGAACAGGACATACATGAACCTAAATTCATGTTTGTAGTACTTGGCACATAACTTCTGCAAGACTTGAATGTCTCCAAGATAATTGGAGTTCAAAGTCGTTGCAACTAAATCTGGAAGGTAACAGGTACGAATAGAAGAAATCATACTATAAAATATATACAAAGCATAGTATGAGAATAAGCATATCCAACGATGTAAAATAGATGAGAATCGCATGAGCACCTAGTAATGAGCACGATTATTGAAAGAGGATATTATTTACGTTAATTAATATTTTTACCTTTTCGATGAAAAAAATTAGAATATTAATTAACGTACTCGACAAACAGCACGATATAACAATTAAGGCTCCGGACTTATATCTCAGGGAGTGCAGCAGGACGCCTTTCACTTATGAGTTCTCTCCAGACGAGTTGGCTACTCCGGGACTGAATAACATATAATATTTATAAATTAATTATTTTTTTATAATAACTTAATAAAATAAACTTTTATAACACTTACAGATATTCTGATAAGAGAAAATGAAATTCACTGTACAAGGCCGTGGGGAAAAATATTATGAGCTAGTAATGCAAGCCTCGGAACACAAATTTACAATAGAAAACTGCTCATCATCGTTAATGATGTAAAATATTAGACTTTTCATTAATAATAATATGACACCACAGTCAATTTAGAACTAATTTGGAATTTGGATTCTAATATAATTATATTTTAGAGGATCATCAAGAAACTGTTAAAGATGAGAGATAAATTTGCTATTGTATGTCTTGATTCAGTAAATGTAAGAAAAAATATAGACTTTCACAAAAGTTCATACTTTGATGATATATCCTTTAGAAATTGATTGTTCTCATTGATTTATCAACCATACAGATTTCATAATGTTCATCTCTAAGATATAATCCTCAAAATATGACAAATATTAGTATAGTTTAACACAGTCGTAGTAAAGCCTTAAATAGTACTCGATCAAAATCCCAATCCCCAGGTTCCAAAAGTAATGTTGAGCATCTTCAAATTCCATATTTTGAAATTCACGATTTAAATGGTGCACAAGCACTATTGCAATGTTTCGTTTTGGTATCTTATGCAAACCTTTTGTTTGCATATGGAAGCGGCTAGTCCTTCTCAAAACAAATCTATCTCTAATTCTTTCTCATGAAATAGTAGATAAATTCAAAACCGAATAATAATGAACATCCGAGGTGAACTATGGTTGCAAATATAGTTCAAATCAAAATATTAAAAAATTAATCTGTATGCATGTTGATCTTTATTTTGAAACTCAGAGCACCTTGCATATTATTAATTCACCTCTTACATCTTTTGATGATTTTTGCTTGTCTCCGCTCTTAAACTCAGGAAGGAAGCATGCATATTTACATCGAACCAACTGATGTTGCTTATTCATCTCTTCTCAGTTCGTTTCTTGTATTGAAGTTTCATTGTGTATTCAAATTAGTAGTTGCTTATTCATCTCTTCTCAGTTCGTTTCTTGTATTGAAGTTTCATTGTGTATTCAAATTAGTAAATTTCGACTAAGAACTAATTATGTATAGATTTCAGTAGGTTTGATGTAATTTCGATAATACAACTAGCCCTGTAATTTTTTCAGATATGTCTCTTTTTTTGAAATATGCACGAAGTAAATTTTTTATTTCATTGAGAATCATCCCTCTAGATCAGTCAGGCAAGATTCGAACCTCAGTGGCCATGTCTCCAGATGTACTATACTTCCAGTATGTCACAATAACTCTATATGTTTGAATAGATATTAGAAGGTTATTAGTCTAGTACCACTCCAGATGTAGTACTCTATATATAATGGAAGTTTATATATTATCAGTCTATTACCACTCCACATGTAGTAATCTATATATATTGAAAGTATATATATATTGTACTAGCACGTTTCTATAAACCCGTTCCATTACAATGTGTGTTTAAGCCTTAACACCTTTATGCTTATCAGAGCCACGGCAAGACACCAAAGGCCGAGAAAAAAGGTTTGCTGTAGTGGCTGAGTATTCCGTGAAATCAATCTTCTGAGAAAGACATGTGCTTCCGACCATCACATTAGCTCGCAATGTCCATTCATAAATTAGAGATCATACTATTCTTCTTTACCTCTTGCTCTCGCTTACTTCTAACCGTTGGGGATGCTTATTTACTTAGCACATAATGGAACCGAGAATCGGCAGGATAAAATCTCAATTTCTAAGTATAATATTTACTGTAAAATAATAATTTGTTCTCCAACTGGCAATGTTACAGAATAATTGGTAAGCGCATTGTTGAGCTGTTTTGAAAAGCAAGGACACACTTGAGTTTCAAGGATTCTAACATGTAATTATACTCAGAGTTAACTCTACTCAAATTAATTGAAACAGTGCGAGTCTGCACGAATCCTGCTCGTCTGATTAAATAGAAAATGATGATATGTTATTATTTGTATGCACGCCAAGGCAGTTAAGATGAATAGAGTTAACTTCTTGGGTAGTAATTAGCACGATAAAACCTATAATTGAAATGTTGGCTCTCCGCAACTTGGATTGAAAAGCGAAGAGAGCATGATTATTTTCTAGGTTAAATAATAATATCGTACTATCCAATATGAATGATATTTTATTCTAAAACTGATTCATTGTCACATCTGCATGTTTCAAATATTCTCACTCCAAATTTCAATTTAAGAGTGACATAGTTGCAGCCAGTGAAGTGAAAAATACATAATCTAGAAAATAAAAAAAATAAAAAAAAATCTATAATCCATAATTTCTGTCCCTTTTGGACTACAGATAACCTATCTGTAATATCAAAGTTTATAACTAGCATGGAGGTTCAATAGCTGTACTTCAATACTAGTTCTAGTTCCACTCAAAGTGCCAAATAATATTGCTTTAGGTCTAGGATATTCACCTCATGTACACTTAGAAAGTAGAAAGCAGGAGGGATTCTATTTGTTCCACTAATTTATTCCCTAACCCTTTCAAAGAGAAAGGTTAGAAAATAAATTAATGTATAAATGAAATGATGTTAATTTTTTTACAGGATATCGGATTTATATTCCTAGCAGCACGAGAGCTTGCATCTCATTTATGAGTTATATTCGGGTCTGGTGGTAACTCCAGGGCTACTTAACATATAATATTTAAAAAAACAAATTTTTAAATAAATTTAATATTTAATATAATATTTATATGTTTGTCGACAACCGAAAATGCAATTTGAGGAGAAGGCAGTGAGAAGGATATTTGCTCCTAATGTTGTGCACGATCAAAACTCACAATGCTATTCTAAATTTTGCCATAATAGTATTCAGTGGAGCTCTTCAACCATGGGAATCCGTGTACTTATATAACTTTTGTATATGTGAATTGAATAGTTGGGAGATATTCTTCATTATTCATAATTGCAATTCTAATCTTATACGATATATGATGTAGATACATTTAAGAAAATTAACTAAAAAGTCCAGTCCTTATTCAATTGAATAAAATCAATCCAGTTTGTTGCCACACTTCTTCTCAACTTATAATCAAACGAACTTAGTTAACTCATCACTTGATAAGACTTCACTCATAGTTAGTTTTGTAACTGTTATCATCACTATCTAAACCAAATGATACATATACACAATGTACATACAATGTAATATAAATACACAAGTCTATCACAATAATATTCTCATAATATATTATGAAATATTAATTGGTAGTACAAATATCGCTCTAGTCAAACAAAATCCACTTTGTACATTAGAGATTCTAAATTACACTCACTAGGTTCATCTACTATAGTCAAGAGTTTGAAAAATCAACTCGGAACTAATAAGCAAATAATCCTTAACCTACACTACACATCCGAAGAGATTCGAAACAAGAACCTCTACTAATAACACTTACTATCCTAACAAGAGTTTTCTAACACATTGAGTGAAACTTTCATTATCTATACATGACAATAATGATTGAGAGAAAAGTTAAAGATTCTCATCCTTCTCTAAATTTTCTTTCCCTCAATGTTTCCCTCCCACTTGCATCAGAAATTTTATTTTTCGCATCGAGTGGATGAGGTGAGAGACTCCATATCTCTAATATATTCCAAAATTAAGAACATTGTGCAAACCATGGAACCACGATTATGACTAAAAATCCTTAAATTTTAATGTCTAAAGCAACCAAAAGCAATCTTTCTCATACAGATCACATAGGTCGCACAGCTTTCCTGGTGAAACGGTCTAGTATCCGATATTTAATGACAAAAGACGCTTAAAAGAATATCTTCCCGGTTAAATACAATAGCTGTTTCTTATTTCTTGAAGAAAATAATTTTTGGTGTAAGTTTTAAACCGATTATCATTTAGGTTTCTCGGTTTTTTAAGATGTCGTGCCGGTTGAAAATACACTAAATGCCGGTTCTGTGTGAACTATAACACATCACAGTAATCTGAAAAGGGAATAGAGAACAACCCAATGACTTGATGATGTATGTTTGGAAGAATCTTATTAATGTGCATAAACTACTGGAGAGAAATCACATAACCAAGTGAAAAAAGAATCTCTTGCATGTATATTCAAGTCTTGTCTTGTTGCACATCATGGCTCACGGAACACTTTCCACTTCTATCTTATATGGCCTCTAAACAGAATATCCTCTAATTAAGCAAATAATTTGATTAAATAACATGTTGTGAGGATTTCTGGTCGGTGTCTACACTTCGTGAGATCGAGTCCTCCATACTGCTCTTGGCCATGACGGACAACTATTACAGATAAATTCTTGGTGTATGGTGCGCACGAGAAGAACTTAAGAATATCGTAACAATCAAAATGCCCTCCTAAAGTACAAATGTCTAAGTAATGACTTGAGCTAAGAGATCATCTTTCTACATTCTGGTATACTAAAAAATTTAAACTTACCCAAAGAAGTAGCTCGAGGAGTACCACATGGAGTTCTCATCTTATGTGCATGCATATATATTCACCCTCTTCCGAGTTAGGAAGAGGGGGAATATACATGTGGTTTAATTTAATACCTAACCCTTTCATTGAAAAAGGTTAGCTAATAAATTAAATTTTATTTAATTTCACTGAGCTTTTACTTCCAGCCTCGTGGATCTATATCTTTAGAAGCGTATTCTAATTTTCTCTTCTTATGGGTTATGTCTAGCATCCAGGTTAATTTAATATTTATAATATTCTAGTATATTATTCTAACTTAATATAAATAATTTATTTAATATTTAAGTGTTTTCTATAACAACAAGGAGACAACTGTCTCCCATAAGTTCATGTTGCATGCATATTTGGGGCTAGGTTTAGCTCCAAGTCATCTTCCAAGGAGTTTTGATATCTGGATCTCACGTTTAGGGATTGGATCTCATGTTCAGCCGGGTCACCAGGAGAATCTTGTACTGGTCTCTCCTCTGGGATTGCTCGGTCGTCTCAAGAGAAAATATTAGATTGGTCTTCCTTCAGAGATTGCTTGGTCGTATGCACACATTACGTAAATTAGGTATAATTAACATCCTTGCCTCATTGGTAGATAAATGTGTATCTCACCTCAGTCTTGTGGATTCCATGATTCTCAACAAGTAGAAATGTTATTTTTTATTTTTATTAAAAAATGAAGTTTTGTCTATTAGAGTGTGGATTTATCAAAACATTGTTATAATTCGAAAACTCAGTTAATGAGAATAATTAGAGTAGCTCAAATGTGAACATGACTGTTCAACTTATCACAAGGTTGAAGATATATTTGTTTATAGAGACCTTTGAGAAAGAGTTCCGAGTTATGTAGAAGAAAATTTAGAGAATCTAGAGAATTTTCCGAGATTGAACCTAAGTATCTCTAGAGAAACTTGAGAAGGTTCGAAAAGCCATTCAAGTTGCTGGAGATATAATTCAAACTTCATAGTTTCTTGTTGCCAAGACATTTTTTCAATATGACTATTCTTATACTTTATACATCTTTTGTGATAGTTATTTAACTCATCCCGATCAAAATTTTTGTAACTAAAATTTAAATTATGAAGATCTACTACAATTATTTCATCGTACTTGTAATAAAGTTTATACAAGTAAAGTTCTTTATATTTTCTTAAAGCTATAGTATTACCTTTTCTCCAATCAATGTATCCAGTCAAATTGAACAAATCTTTGTTTCTTTGTATTTATCTTTTATAAAAGTCTTAGGTTCATAAGCAAAAAAGAGAAGCTTTGGAGTTTGAAATGCCAAATAATTTGAAATACTGTCTGTATTCCGAGCTGTATTCCAAAAGGTTGCATAGTGAAAATTTCTTCAAAAGTATGAAATGTGATTTCAGTCGGGGAGCTCATATCAAACAGTGGTATCTTTGACCCTACACTTGAGCGGGTGACTTTTTGGTTTTTTGCTAATCATAAAATAACCTATAGTATATATTTAATCAAGAAAATAATATACACATACTTCTATTAATAATAGAGCATTCTGACATGTTTCAGACCAACGAAATCCACTCGTCGAAAGTTATTTATACACATCAGCAATGATGAGATTAAGGTATTTACACTCCGAGATGGTGGTGCAGATAAGATTCCTTAGAATGTTATTTGAAGGTTAAGACTTGGGGAGAATTTGAAGTTCTACGTGTTCGAATTTTGTGTGTTAAACATCAACATATCAAATGATCCGCGTTCAGCCATCAACGGCATTCATGAGTGACAAATTTTACATGATCGATGCATCCTACATTCAGAAATAAGTAACATTCGCATATTCTATGTGGTGAGTGAAAAGTGAGTAATATTTCTGTGAGAGACATAAGGAGCGTCTCGAGAATATATAATACTATTATATTGGGGAGATAAACATAAGCGTATTCAAGTGGTCGATTCATGCAAGGTTTATGAACGTAAATAAAACGTTTATTTATCTCGAAAGTGTGATAAATCAAGATTAAGGTAGCTTATTCACCTCTTCCATCCGAAGATGGAAGAGGGTTGTAACCTTAACCTTGATTTATTACCTAATCTTTTCGACGAGAAAGGTTAAGTAATAAATCAATGTATTTATATATTCATGAATTCAGTACAGTACCCTCTCTCATTTGTATCCTGTGAAGCACAAAGAATCACACTGCACTTATGGATTTTCTAAGAAAGTTTCTAACGTTCTTGGAGTAAGTAATAATTAATATTTAAATATTATTTTGATTTTTTGATTTTACTTAATCTAGAATATTTATATAATACTTACATATTTCAGATATCTTAAAAAGAGCAAAATTACGGAGGTTGATTGAACATGCTTATTCGATGTAAGGTTCCGGTGGAACTAAACGCTGAGGTTGGAGGGAAAGGTACTGGTAGATCCAGTTTCTACTGATGATCACAATATGTTGAGAATCTCTTTAGTTTATTGTTTAGTAGTTTAGTCTCCTGACATTGACTTAAAAATTACAAAGCACCTGAGGGTGGATTCTTATGCACCGTACAAGGTCTACTGTAAACAGTAAGACTGGACTGGTAAGTAAGTAAGTCTTACAGTAAGTAAGACTGGATATATGTTATAAGAGAACTAACTAGAATCTAATCGCCGATAGGCATGAGCTAACGCATATTATAATTCTTTTTTTCTCTAATGAGACCGCGTGATGACAAAAAAGTGACTACCTGCGACTCATAATATCAGGCAACGGACGTTAATGGCTACGAATGCAAAGTTGTAACGTTGTGCATTGCTACAATTCCGGTTAGAGCCGAGAACTTGGACAAATTATTTACCTAGAAAACATTGTGAGACGTACTTGGTGGTGGACGTTGTATGCCCTTTTTTCTCATAGTGGGATTTTTGTTTACCTTGTGCAAATGATTTCTCAATGTAGCTTCCCGCGATGAATATATATTTTGATGAATATGCATGCAATATCAACTTCGGGGAACCTTTGCCGCTTGCTGTTATCGGAAAGAAATATAAATATTATGAGAAAATTCTTTATCAAGTTTACAAAAGTATTTAAATTTATCTTTAAATATTAAGTTACAAAGAGATTCAGGAAGATTCAACAATAACCCATAAGGGGAGCATGCAAAGACGCGTTTCTGAACAAAACGTACATCCCTGAGATGAAATGTATAGAAAACGTACATATCCGAGAGGCCGTTCAAAAAAAATTACACTTAATTGTAGGTTTAATTTATTAGCCAATCATTCTCATGGAAAAGTTAGATAACAAATTAAAATTTTGCATATTTTCTCTTCCAGGGAGAAGGTGAACATATGCATGCAACATGAACTTTTGGGAAAATTTTACTCATTTTATTATCTGAAGAGACATAACTGTTATGCAAGAAATTATATACTGAACTTATGGAGATATCAAATTTTACTGTAAGTGTTAAAATTAAATGTATCTAGACTTGCAAGGTGAATGAATATAACCTGAGCCATAATACATCTAAACTCTCCATTATCGAGACTTAATGCAGCATATGTAAGTAGAGATCAAGTCTAAGAAATAACATGCTCTTCAGTTCCATAAGCATCACACCCACATAATCAATCTAACATGAAACATAATAAAGACAAAGTATCCGAGGCTAAATAGAGACAAAATATAGAGTTTAGGATGCTTATCACTTTCTGAGAATTCTCTCATAGATGAAATCAAATTTACCAAAATGCAATATAGTAGTGTAGTTTCTTGAAGTGCTCAACTCCTGCATTCCTATTGTACAACCAACTAATGAGATTGTTATAATGCTCATAAGAATCAGTGAATTTCTATCAATTCGTCAAATTGTCAGTTCTGTTCAAGAACTCAGACCTAACATGTGTTTAACACATTTGTTCATCAACCGACATCGCGCTTGCTGCCAACATAAATCACAAATTTGAAAGTGATCTTTCTTCACGAGTCCTTACCAATAAACATTCGTCATAACCTTGATTCTCACTTGGACAACATCACATATGAAATCAAATAATGTAAGTTCTATGTGCGTGTGTTGTCTATACACAACATTCACATGTTCTCAACAAATCATCATGCGTTTTATGGTTTCACCACGGTATTGTGTCGGATATTTTGTGCGTGAAGGATGTCCAGGAAAACGCGAGGTTCCTGGCTGTGGAGATGCTGTGTGCCAAACAGAGACAACACAGAGAAGAACAATCACGAAAAGGAATGCTGCGATATATACCACTCTGAAAGTATGTACACTGTCGATTCTTTCTCCAAACAGCACAAAACTGATGAACAGACCAGAGCGGTCTGTAACCTACTTCAGAAGCCCTAAAACAAACCCCTGAAACGCAACCCTAGTCTGAAATCGCCAAAGCGTAGCTCAAAGCAAGAGGAACTTCTCTTTGCTAACAACCAGAGCCACAACGGTATCATGCGATCCAAACCCAAGTCCAAACCACATCCACACACTAGCTCTTGGCTAAAGCTAGCTACCACAACCCATACACAACCAACTAAGTCCTTAACGAACTCAAAAGGACGAAACCTGTAGCGAAGGAACCGAAAAAGACCTATCTGGGAACTTTCTCCTTTCGCCAAACGATCTTCAAATGTTGATAGGGTCTCCTTCCCTGACTTCGTTGGCCCAAGAAACCTTCAGATCCGACTCCCGATAGTCGAGATATCGTCGATTTTCGGTCGCAGGTGATCGAACTTTCAAAAACTCCTCCCTGCGGCTTAAAACCGCTCACACCGCACAAACGGATCGTCCAAACTGATATCTGTCTTCTCTGGTAGGTAGATCTAGCTACCCTGAACCTAACAAGACTCCAAACAAGCCGTTTGGAGTTCCCCTTGCAAAACTACTCAAGAAATTTAGTCGCAGATTGCAAAAAACTGACGTAAATCGGCTCCCTGCGGCTCAAACTCGCTCACCACACCCAAACTAATAATCCAATTCACTTACAGTCTTCTCCTATGCGTACATGAGGACTCCCTGATCGCGTAGGCACCAAGAACGAAGAGTTTGGCTCACCGATCGCGAAGAATAATCCAATCTCAACTCGCAGGCGATGAAAAACTTGACGCAAGCGCTTCCCTGCGAACCAATTTCACTCACAACTCCCAAACCGCCCGATGAAAACTGGTATCGTCTTCAATTTCCTGAAGAACTCGTTGTTCTGATCCCGATGGATCCAAGGACAGCAAGTTTGGACTCCGGAACGGCCCGAACGGTCTAACTCTCCTTCACAGGTAACTGAAAAACCCCAAATCTGCTTCCTGTGTCTCAATTTCTTCCAGAACACAACCCCCGATCCGTCTCTTCCCTAACCGTCTTAACCTGTGCGTAGCCTGCACAGATCTGAATCCGATGACACCTTGTGCGCGTGTATTGGACTTCCCAATTCTCCAAAACATCCACCGACAGGTCGCAAGAACAAGCAAGCCCCTTAAACAGCCCCCTTGCAACAGTCTGTACGTACGAAGTTCAACCCTCAATAATCAGAAGCAGGCCCCTTGCGTCTTTGATATAACGCCTGAGGCCCTAAATACCCAGTCAGCAAGTAACTAGGGGCCTAGCTTGATTTTGCCTTTTTCCGAATCGCATAACTTCTTCTCTGGATGTCCAAACAAAATAAACAAGATGCCCATGGAAAACTGACAACGAGCTCTATCCATCTATGCGATAAAAGTAAAGATCCGAAGTTGCACCAAAAGCTCGTAAGCTGGGGCCTAGCTTATTTTCTCCATCTTTCGAGTCCTGGAACTTCTTCACTATGTGTCCAAACGAAGTAGACAAAGTGCCTATAGAATGCTGACAAGGAGCTCTATCCACTGGTGCGATAAAAACGAAGATCCGAAGTGGTGTTAAAAATCCGTAAGCTGGGGCCTAGCTTATTTTCTCCATCTTTCGAGTCCTGTAACTTCTCCACTAGGCGTCCAAACGAAGTAGACAAAGTGCCTTTGGAAAGCTGACAAGGAGCTCTACCCATCTATGTGATGAAAATGGAGATCTGAGATTGCGCCAAAAGCCCATAAGCTGGGGCCTAGCTTGTCTTCTCATGAGTGTCTTTGGAGCGACAAGCATCGAAGTTTGAATTTCAAGTAGGAGCCGGTCCACGACACGATATCCACCCCCTCTGAACTTGTGCATCCTCCGGTATGCACCAGAGATACCAACCAAGGAGTGGACCGGCTTATCGTCCTACTTCCCATCGTAACCAACCTCACCTTCAAGATCTTCTGCATAATCCTCATCCTCAAACTGAAACTCCGTCAAGATATCTGCTAGATCGACCTCCTCATCTCTCTTTTTGAAAATCTTGACGCGTTTACCTGCCACTGGTATCTTCAAGCTTGTTCCATCCAACTCTTGCAGGGCGTAAGTTGCGTTGTCATGAACCTTCTTCACCACATACGGACCAAACCATCTTCTGGAAAACTTCTGGAGTGCACTATGCTGGTTGTCTAGACTGTTGTCATAGACTAACACCCAATCACCTTCCTTGATTTCTCTAGATCTCAAACGATGTCGCTGATCAAATCTGACCTTGTTCTTCAACCGTGCTTCTCGCAGCCTATCCAAAGCAGTTTGGATATCCTCTGGTCTTCTCTCTAACTGCCTAATTCGAATAGCAAGAAGCTCTTCTCTAGTCAAATTGTCCTCCCAAGGTAACACACTCCATGTCAGAACATGTTCTTCAATCGGCATGATAGGCTTCTGACCTGTGATGAGTTCCACCGGCATGTAACATGTCACCGAGCTGTGCGTCGTTCTATCTGCCCATAACGCAAATGGTAAGAGTCGAGGTCACTCGCGCACCCTTCCGTTGCAAGCCTTCACCAAAGCCTTCACAATGGGTGGATGACCACGTTCACTCTTGGCATTCCCTTCGGGGTTGTAAGCAGTTGTCAGTGACAACCTCACCCCACACCTTGCAAAGAATTCACGAGCCTCATGTGCATCTAGCTCTCCCCGATCTGCAGTGATCTTTCCCACACATCCATACCGACAAACAACCTCTTCCAAGAGAAATCTACATACCCCTTCAGTTGTCTTCGTCCGAAGCGCCCTACCCTCGACTTTATTTGAAAGATCCTCTCTAGCAAGTACCAAGTATCTCATCTGCCATAATCCAACCGGCATAATTACCACCCACTTGAAGTGGATCGCCAACGGATAAGTCGGATGTAATCCGTCACGATGTCGGATATTCGAATACATCTGACATGTCAAACAAGACTCCACAAAAGATACAACATCCCTGTACATGTTTTTCCACCAATACCGCTCTTTCATCTTTGTAAAAGTGGCCGAAATCTCTCGATGTCCAGCCCAAAGACTCTCATGGAACGCCTTGAGCAACTTCTGCTGATCTTCCTTGTTGCAAATCACCCGTAGCGGTACTCCACCTTTTTGCTTCGAACGCTTCCAAAGAAACCCATCCTGCAACATGAAGTTGTAGGCCTTCCTTCTAACTCTCCGAAACCTCTCATCTGTCCAACCTGTCTGCTTAACCATCGTACTAAGGTACCTCCCGATATCAAGCAAATCACCATCATACAACCCTTCAACAAACAACTCATCTTCTCTTCCTGTCTGTGCAATCGAATAGAACTCTGTACCCACGTCGTCAATGTCTTCTACCATCTCATCTTCCCCATCATATCGAGCCCGAGATAACATATCCGCCATCAGATTATCCTTCCCTGCGATATGTCTAAACTCCGGGTTCAACGACTTGATATATGCGATCCATCGTAACATCGCAATATCAGGAGTTGAACAATTCATGATCATCCCTAACAACGGCAAGCAATCAGTTTCAACCACCACTACTGCTCCAATCAAATACTCTTTCTCAGTTTTCATAGCTGAAACAATACCCCACAATTCTCTCTTCACTTGCGGGTAAGCACGTTGTCGAGCACTTAACACCTTCGCTCCGAACCTAACCGCAAACCTGTCTCCATCCTCATCATCCTGTCCGACTGCCCATCCAATTGCAACTGGACTTGTATCCACAGTAAGAACCACCGGCCTAGCACCCTTGTAATCAATCCTTCCCAGAACTGGAGGAGATGATTGTAAAGACTTCAGCTTCCTTACCGCATCAGTATGCTCTTCCTCCCATCTGAATTTATGACCCTTACGCAACAATCCATACAACGGATCCGCCACATGCACATAATGAGGAATCCAAATGTGGTAGAATACACAAGCACCCAAAAATCTTCTTACTTCTGTCAGCGAGTTGCAAACCTCCTTCATCCTTCCAATCGCATCCACTTTGTTCGGATCTGGCTTCCGACCAAACGATCCACACAAATGACCAACGATCAAAACCTCTCTAACTCCAAATGTAGACTTCGCACTTGACAGCGTAAGATGAACTTCCTCAAGTCGAGATAAGATCTTCTCACAGTCTGCGATGTGATCAGTGACGTATCGCCGACACCCCCTCTGATCTAATGCTTCATCCTTCTCATCTTCATAAACATAGATCATAAACACCAGAAATCCATTCATCCCCTTCTAGCTCACCCAACTCTTTCAACATCAACTCAACACCACGCAAATGTTTTTGTTCTTTTCTTCTCAGCTCTTCTATCTTCTTGTAGACAGCAATCCCACACTCTGAAAATCCAATAAACCCTGTACAAAAGGCACTATCTCCATCAAGCGAGAGTACCTTCTCTTGCGCACCACCACAATCCCGCTCTATAGTGGTACTCAACGAAAATCCTTGAACTCTTCACTCACCCTTGGAAGCGGCTTCTCCCTCAAACGATCTCGGTTGCGCTCGTGGTTGGACGGTACAGTCAAGAACTGTACCGCTCTCTTCCCATCTTGACTTCGGATCCTAGCATACGCAGATCCGTCGTCCAGTACCTTTGTCTCCATCCGGGTTGCTATGATGAAAGGTTGACCCAGAATGAGTGGGTATGATGTTGCTTCCTAAACAAAGAAGTTTTGCTCGATAACAACATCACCTACGCGCACTCTGATGTCTGGACAAGCTCCATACAAGTCTCCTCTCGTGTTGTTGGCTGCTCTTATGACCCATCCATGCTCTGTGTCGATCGGCCACTTCTTCCTCTTGTACAGCTCCTTCGACATGATGTTGATTTCTGATCCATGATCGATCAGAGCAACCACCGGCTCATCCAAGTCTCCGTCGTAGCTCGAGCCCAGTGACTGTGGCTGTAATGACTTGAGCTCCGCTTCCCATCCTCCTCTTCATCCTCGAAATGCACCCTGCGCCTTCGATCTCTTTCTTCCTCTGGAGAATAGACACTGCACCTTGCAAGCTCTCTCTCCTCATCCACTGACATCCTAGTATCCAAAGCATGTGATAAACCAGTCTCACCCGTAATTTGTCGTTTCCGTTTGATGACATCGATGATGACATCATGAAACTCACGCTTGGCGATGCCTAACACTTCTCTCAAAGTAAACTCCACCTTCGCATTCAGAATGCGATCTTCCAAGACTCCCTTCAAGTCTGTTGAAGCCTCGATATCCGACTGTAGCTTGTACGCAGCCGGCTTACCCTTCTCCTTCTGAGATTTCTCCTTCGATGAAGAAGGAGCATCGTCCATCGGTAGGTCTTGAGCTCCTGCATCCCGAAGCTCTTGGCGAACCTTCTCCCCTCGAGTCTGTCTCTTTGAAGAAGTCCCTTCTCTTAAATCCTCTGAATCTCGCCTTCTCTTCTCTTCCAACAACGCTTCGTGTTGGTTCTTGACGATGTACGCATGCACCGATAGAGCTTCTATCGGATCCTCCCATCCAGTATCCCTTCTGATCGTAGCAGCTGTCCTCTGCAACGTCTCACGTGCCATCTTCCCTTTCTGTTTCATGGAGATGGCAGATGACCACAACTCACTTGGCTCAACTTGCTTGTTGAAACTCCTCTCAGCTTGATCCTCAACCCTTGTGCCATAAGTTCCAGCTTCCACCATTGCAACTGCTTGCGCTGATAGGTGGTCCTCAACCAACTTCTTCATTCCTCCTCTACCAAAGTTGGTCTGAAGAAGCGCACCAGTATCCCTCAATGCTACCTTCCCGTCCTTCCAGAAGATCACCCCTTGCTGTAAGGTATCACTGAACTCCTTGCAATCTCTGCGCGATGATCGGTACCGTCGCACCAGATACACCGCTGGGTCCAGCCTTGCTTCTCAACAGGTTTCGCTCCGCTTGTAGACCCTTGTTCCTCCAATCTGGTGAGCTTGATCTGCAAGTCTCGCATTCCACGCATGATCTCTTCAAGACTTGAGTCCTTCTTCGGAGATACTACCGGTGTCTGAACAACTGGAACAGCAGGAGCAACCGGCACTACCTGTCTAGCAACAGGAACAACTGGTCGAACTACAGAAACAGGTGTTACAGCAGTTGGTGCTGGTGTTAGTCTCCTAACAGGAACCTTCTCTCGCCTCCGCTCCCTCTTGGTGAGCAGACCAACAGCTTCTTCAACCTTCTTCCAGCTGCTAGTCAATCCATCGTCCTCCTCCCGGTCTTCCAGAAGTACCTCTAGCTTCTCTTGCAACTTCTCATCTGCAGCTCGAAGAAATAGCTCTGTCTTGTTGGACTGCAACGTCAACTTCTCCATCCTGGTTAGCCGTGAAAACTGCTTCTCAAACTCCCTGAGCAACTCTGTAGCTTGTAAACCCTTCCTCGGTTGCTCAACCCATTCCAAGAATGACTTCTTGGTGACTCGATCAGAGTCCTCCAAGAAGTACTCATCCATCAAAGCACGAGCAAACGTCTCCCAGTCCTTGTTAAAATGCTTCGTTAGCATTTTAACATGATCTCTAATCTCTGGAGCTGCTGCTAACTCAAACGTCTCAATCATCTCATCTTCTGAGACCCGGTTCAGCTCCATCTCCTTCACATAATGCCTCAGATATCTTGAGACATCTCTCCCATCGAACTGGTCAATCCTGCTGACCACCGCTTGTAGCGCCTTCGTTGCCAAAGCTTCCTTCCGCTCATCAGACTGTTGCTGCCGCAAGAACATAGTGAAAGCTTGGAACATCGATGCAGTCGCTGGATCCAACTGCACCTTCGGCAACCCACTTAAACCACTAGCTCCATCTCCATCACCTTTCCCATCCCCACTCATGACTGCCAATCTCTTCTTCAAAGTTCACACACAGAAGAAATCTCCACCCCAGACCTTCACGTCGAGTTCACCACCGTATCGTGTCGGATATTTTGTGCGTGAAGGATGTCCAGGAAAACGCGAGGTTCCTGGCTGTGGAGATGCTGTGTGCCAAACAGAGACAAGACAAAGAAGAACAATCACGAAAAGGAATGCTGCGATATATACCACTCTGAAAGTATGTACACTGTCGATTCTTTCTCCAAACAGCACAAAACTGATGAACAGACCAGAGCGGTCTGTAACCTACTTCAGAAGCCCTAAAACAAACCCCTGAAACGCAACCCTAGTCTGAAATCGCCAAAGCGTAGCTCAAAGCAAGAGGAACTTCTCTTTGCTAACAACCAGAGCCACAACGGTATCATGCGATCCAAACCCAAGTCCAAACCACATCCACACACTAGCTCTTGGCTAAAGCTAGCTACCACAACCCATACACAACCAACTAAGTCCTTAACGAACTCAAAAGGACGAAACCTGTAGCGAAGGAACCGAAAAAGACCTATCTGGGAACTTTCTCCTTTCGCCAAACGATCTTCAAATGTTGATAGGGTCTCCTTCCCTGACTTCGTTGGCCCAAGAAACCTTCAGATCCGACTCCCGATAGTCGAGATATCGTCGATTTTCGGTCGCAGGTGATCGAACTTTCAAAAACTCCTCCCTGCGGCTTAAAACCGCTCACACCGCACAAACGGATCGTCCAAACTGATATCTGTCTTCTCTGGTAGGTAGATCTAGCTACCCTGAACCTAACAAGACTCCAAACAAGTCATTTGGAGTTCCCCTTGCAAAACTACTCGAGAAATTTAGTCGCAGATTGCAAAAAACTGACGTAAATCGGCTCCCTGCGGCTCAAACTCGCTCACCACACCCAAACTAACAATCCAATTCACTTACAGTCTTCTCCTATGTGTACATGAGGACTCCCTGATCGCGTAGGCACCAAGAACGAAGAGTTTGGCTCACCGATCGCGAAGAATAATCCAATCTCAACTCGCAGGCGATGAAAAACCTGACGCAAGCGCTTCCCTGCGAACCAATTTCACTCACAACTCCCAAACCGCCCGATGAAAACTGGTATCGTCTTCAATTTCCTGAAGAACTCGTTGTTCTGATCTCGATGGATCCAAGGACAGCAAGTTTGGACTCCGGAACGGCCCGAACGGTCTAACTCTCCTTCACAGGTAACTGAAAAACCCCAAATCTGCTTCCTGTGTCTCAATTTCTTCCAGAACACAACCCCCGATCCGTCTCTTCCCTAACCGTCTTAACCTGTGCGTAGCCTGCACAGATCTGAATCCGATGACACCTTGTGCGCGTGTATTGGACTTCCCAATTCTCCAAAACATCCACCGACAGGTCGCAAGAACAAACAAGCCCCTTAAGCAGCCCCCTTGCAACAGTCTGTACGTACGAAGTTCAACCCTCAATAATCAGAAGCAGGCCCCTTGCGTCTTTGATATAACGCCTGAGGCCCTAAATACCCAGTCAGCAAGTAACTAGGGGCCTAGCTTGATTTTGCCTTTTTCCGAATCGCATAACTTCTTCTCTGGATGTCCAAACAAAATAAACAAGATGCCCATGGAAAACTGACAACGAGCTCTATCCATCTATGCGATAAAAGTAAAGATCCGAAGTTGCACCAAAAGCTCGTAAGCTGGGGCCTAGCTTGTTTTCTCCATCTTTCGAGTCCTGGAACTTCTTCACTATGTGTCCAAACGAAGTAGACAAAGTGCCTATAGAATGCTGACAAGGAGCTCTATCCACTGGTGCGATAAAAACGAAGATCCGAAGTGGTGCTAAAAACCCGTAAGCTGGGGCCTAGCTTATTTTCTCCATCTTTCGAGTCCTGTAACTTCTCCTCTAGGCGTCCAAACGAAGTAGACAAAGTGCCTTTGGAAAGCTGACAAGGAGCTCTACCCATCTATGTGATGAAAATGGAGATCTGAGATTGCGCCAAAAGCCCATAAGCTGGGGCCTAGCTTGTCTTCTCATGAGTGTCTTTGGAGCGACAAGCATCGAAGTTTGAATTTCAAGTAGGAGCCGGTCCACGACACGACAACGGATTTCACAAATGCATATTATCTTCACTTTCTTCTCATTCCAATCATACACATGTACGTCTAAACTATTCCATCTGTTTGTACAATGTTTCATGATGTCAAAACAAATCCATGCTCCTTCTATAACTCCTCCAGGTTGCATTTGAGATAAGAGATCTACACTTTTTCTCGACCTTTGAACATATGCGAGATGGTATATTCTTTTTGTTGATTCAGCCACAATAATCTTTGGGTATAGGAGTAGTCACATAACATATCTAATTGCATTATAGCGTGTTCTTCTTGCTGATGTGTAGAGATTCTTGAAGCAAGATTCTTGCGAATCGACCTTAATAGATTCCTAAATGCAGATTTATCACCGAGTTGGGAGAGAGCTTCAAATTTTTATTTTTATTTTTTTATGTAATCGGTTCTGTGTTGTTGTTGAAGCAAAAACCTTCCTACTTCAGTTTGTTGGTTGCGTCTAGTTGCAGTTGAGATGGTCTTCAATAATCAGCTCGTGTAGCTACCACTTCCACCGTCTCTCTAACCTTTGTCTTGATACTTTGGTGAAGTACGGTTCCCACAACATGGTTATGAATTCCAACATGCACCAACACCAGTGTCTCCTCCAGATATCATGTAGTTGGTTTGGATACGATCCAATATAGAAAACATGCACAACTAGCTATACATCAAGGTGATGTCTGATCGAACTTACAACAATGTAAGCCAAAAAGGACTACAAGACCTACAGTGTACACCTTCGGATTATATGCAGATGTCCAACACTTATCATTGTTCTGATCATTTTCTAAGTAAAAAGAGCATCTATGATTCTCATATCATTGATCCTATATAAGCCGATCTGTAAACCCGTCAAAGAAGATGGTGTGGCACCGTTGGTTGAAATGTGTTAGATTTCATCAACAATGAGACATCTCTTACGATCCATTCCAGACAACTTTCATATTCCATCTGCTCTATGAATAGTTGGTGTTGTACGTGCAGGCGCAAGCGGCAACTCGAATATAACATCTCCATCAAAGTGAGGCGAAACAAATTTACAACTCTGTTAAGTGAACAAGTTCTAGTTCGTACGTGACAAAACGTTCAAACTGGTAATAGATCGTAGTGCTTGGTAAGCACTACTGTTACATGTACCATCTACAATGAACTTGTCTTGTCCCAAACAAGAGCGATCTTCGTCGCCTGAAGATTCATCAGTACTACTTAAGTGGATAGTGCTTGGTTTTGGAGTTTCTAGTTCTGGATCGTCTGAACTAAGACTTCTTTTACTTGGCTCTGAAATAGACGATGAGATTCAAATGAACTATTTTGGAGACAAAATCGAGAACATTGAACCATCACGCACTTCATAGCTTCCTCCTTTTTCTAACCCCCATGTACGTGATGAATCGTTTGATGGTGGAACTAACTCTCCCTTGAAAAATATCTACACTTTATCTCTTACGACTGGAATTACGTGAGAATGAAAGCTTCGCTTACAAAACGAGAGTTTGATGAACTCTCAGATTGAGGAACCAGCAGATGAACCTCATAGCTATCCGGGAAAATTAGAATGTACATGATTATTGACTGTAGGAAAGAGGAATTCTATTTCAAACATGCAACACAAACATTTATATCAAAATGCAATTTGAGCATATATTCAGAGTGAAATTTTTGGAAGTCTTAAGATGCTTCCATGGAGCATTGGTTACTCTCGATGATGGAGAGTGTACTCTCGGTATAACGCCACACCGTATTTTGATGTTACCATTGATAACATCAATTAAGAAGTTATTTAGATTTTGTGGGAAATTTAACTAGGGTGCTCGTAGACAATAGTCAACGAACACATACTTAGTTTGAGATAACTTATCACACAGTACTATAATTGTATGGTTGTGTAGGAGCGCAATCAAGTCAGCAACCATTACTCAAGTAAACGGTAAAATTAGTTACAATGCTCAGTCATAAGTTACCTTCTTGATCACATATTCGGTCCACATTAACCGATAGTTTTGACTTCTAATCGAATCCACGTTAGGTTGTTAATTATAATCTTGAATCTATTACACACATTAGACTTTGGATCTATATCAACTTTATTGCCAAAACTTCAAACTGAAGTCACCTTATGCGTCGATACTTCACGTTTTTTTTTAGCTGATCTTATATTCTTTTAGTTGATATTATAATTGATTTGTTACCAGAATAACTTATCTTCTAACTTTGTCTCTTTTTCTATCACTCAGTGCTCAGAGTGGTCTTAGTACTTTAGATCGTTCAATTTCATCTAGTATTCTCACCTTGGTCTCTCCTCTGTAGGCACTATCCATGCTTCCGTACTTTATACCATTCGATTTCATCTAGTATTCTCATATTTCAAAACTTTCCGTGCAAAGTAAAACTTCTGTTCATTCTCGTCCAGTTGCTTGGCTGCGTTCAATTCCACAACTTTTCTTCGATCGTGACTCCAAGCTTCCATTCGAAGTTTGGTTCAGTACTTACAGTGACCTCATGCCTTCTCACAATTGAAGGAACGAGGTCACTCCTCTCAACGAGCTCCGCATTTGGGTACTTTCACTCTTCTTCAAAGTGAACTTTAACTCAAGCTAAGGGGTTGCTTGTCTAGCTCAGTCCTATGTTAACTCCTACTCTGTTTGGTAAGCTCGTGTGCAACTTCTTCAAGAAATGTCACTTGGGGTGTCTTTTGGAGATCTATTTAATTGTATGAGACTTCATGTAACTCGACATCGTGCTCATGATAGCATGTCAACTACTGGATTCTCCTTCACCGCAATGTGTTTGAAGTCCGAGTTGAGCAATTTGATCCATCTCAACATCGCTATATCTAGGTTGTGCAATTTGTTATCATCCCTAGTAGAGACAAGCATTGTATCTCAACCACCACAGATGCACCATAGAGGTACTCTTGTCTGCCTTCATGGTTGAAACTACTCCTCATAACTCCCTCTTGACTTACGGATAAGTGCAATGACGAGTGCTTAGGACCTTAGCTCTAAATCGTATGGTAAATCTATCTCCATCTGTGTTATCTTGTCTAGCGATCCATCCGATGGCAATAAGATTGATATCCACGATAAAGATAACCCGTCTACCACATTTGTAATCCATCCTCTCTAGCACTGGAGGAGACGATAACAACATCTTTGACTTTTCTATTGCTTCAGTGTGCTCCTCCTCTTTGCTCAAATCTGCACAAAGATGATGCTTTGAAGCAAAAACAATTGCTAAGTTAGTCCAATGTTTCATAGCTACAATGTAAGGATTAGCCAACCGTTTCAAGCGTGCCGTAATTCTTGATTGCCTCCCAATCATCATAGAGACTCCATCCGAGCCAAAACTTACAAAACTTTCATACTTAAGACTCTCGTTCTCAACAATGTTTGAAGTTGTTATATAATAGCTTCAGTCCTATATCAAAAACTAGAACGAGACCTATGTAAGCAACTTCTATATGTCCATGTTCTAGAAAAGATACAAAGACGATAAGTGCACTAGTCATTGACATATCCGTCGATTCGTCAATCATCAATCCAAAAAATAGACTAATCCGTACTCTCTCCGACAGTCTGTCTTGAATACATTCGCTAATACAAGAAATCATCTGATTACAACTTTTCTCCACTGATACAAACTGACAATGAGCTCACACAAAGCAAATTTCAGATGATAACAAAACTTCGGAGACTTAACAAAAGATAAGCTCTCTTTTGCAACAAAGTATGCAATCTTAAAGAAATTCATCAAGATAGTGCCAGTAATTCTATTAGAGGAAGCAAGCGCTCATACATTGCAAGTTCTCCTTGGGTTATTGCATAAAAGTTCTTGATGTGTTCTTTACAGCGTGCATGATCAGAAAACGAAGAAGTTTGAATATTGATACCACCCATGTAGAGAAAGGAGATCTTGATCTAAATCTTTTACAGACATAGTAGAATTCACAACTAATTCTTCTTCAGAAGAAACATTGGAACTTGCACGTTGTCGTGTTGAGAGTTTTCCTGGGAAGGGCGGAACCTTCTGGCTGTGATATGATCTTGAAGGATGTGTTCGGTCTACTCAGGGAAGCGTTGGGCTTCAGGCTATGGTTGCTTACTATCCAGAGGTAGGCTTCAGATCATAAGGAGACACTATAAACACTCATCAGATCGAATGGACCCTCCAGTATGTTCAAGAAGCAAAAATCAGGTTAGACTAGCAATAATAAGATCAGACAGTGAACTTTAACAATCCAGAATCAGAAATATACGATGGTTTAGACTTCAGAACTTCTCCTACATGTAAATGACGCCCTACTGACCAGACATACAAAGTTTCAGCTTGAGATCAATTTAGAGCACCGAGATATGGACAGAAAAGTTCTGAGCAGAGAAATTACAACAATTTCCGATACACAGACAGCTATTTCGACCTAGAACAGAGAATTGGCTCGATCACTTTCAAAGATTCTTATAGGATTTGCAGTTCACAGCTTGCTTAACACTCCTGTGAAGTTGGACCTCCTGATTGTACATAGAACTCCAGATCTCGCTCTCTGAAGTTGCTGTCCTAGATTGAGAGCTTTTCGGACCCCCTCTGCTTCAGCGGTCGCCTCCAATTACTCACTCATTCAATTGACATGAAAATTTGGGGACAGTCGTAGCCCTGCTGACAATGAACGCGACCTCAAAGGTTTGAAGCGATTTTCTCAATCTGCTGCGATTGACACCGAAAACCCCAAAATCAACAAAAGTGATGCAATTCTGATACAATCCGACCTTCAATCTGCCATAACTCCTTCTTTATTGCTCCGAATCGATCAAGAATTTCACTGACAGTGCTTGGCACGATGAGCCCTATCCTCATGTGTTCTGAGATTTTGCAATGTCCTCACCAAATGCTCAAACTCCTCTTAAGACTCCTACTACTAAGTTTAGCGGTACACAAAGATAAAATTAGACCAATGGGAATTCATAGCTTCACTCCCCTCTCCTTTTGTGTCCCAAACCACGTGGTGACTTAATTTCATACATAGGCTACCACGTCAAGCCCCTAAAGTGCCAACGTAACTCCTAAACTACATGCGAAGACATGTAAAGCGACACGTAATCTTGAAAAATAACTCAAACACGCTAGAAAGCATGCATGGATGACATGTAAGTACAACCCATGAGCTTAACTCTATCAGCATGGTAATCAACCTACTAATACTCAAAATATATAACATCCTCGAGTGTCGACTTCTCTAAGGTCTTAACTTCACTCAGAGAGACTAACGCTTGACACAGAGGTGAATTATTTACAATGTAAAATGATTCACATCACGACAATGTAACTTACCGAGCCCAAAATGTTCTAAACGTTTCTGTTTTCTTGAAGTAGAAAGACCTGCACGACGGAAGGTCCAGAACTATCCATTAAAAGCTGAAATGCCTTTGGTTATGAAGCCTTCTGTCCTCACTAAAAGATTGTATTTACCTTGGAATACAGTCTTTCAGCAGAAGAGAAGAGTGCATAATCTGGAAATAGAGAAAAACCTACAATCTCAAAACTATCAAGTAGAAAATTAGTCACGTGGAAAGAAACTAGGTCTACATTCTAAAACTGATAGAAAATATTCTATTACAAGAATAGTAACCGAGTTATCGTTGAAACTTCACAAACAATCAACCACAATAAAAGAATTCCAACTTACTTGTAGAATATATTAATGGAATACGCAGCCACGAAAGAAGAGTCGAGTTTACTTGCTGAACCTTGAAAAAAACATTCAGCCACAATGTCATGACTTTCACACATTCAAGAACATTTTGTCTTCATAACTCAAAAACTGATATACCTTGAGATATGATATAAAGATCCAGTCTTGGAAAGTTAGAAGTCATAATCTGTAGTCATCGTACTCATCGTACTCATGTAAGAAATCACTATTGCTCGAGTTTAATGCCCTGAAAGTACTGTAATGTTGCAAGGAGATCAGAGATCAAGCATCAATTCTTTCTTGAGAGTAAAAACAATCAAACTGAAGAATATGACCGATTGAGATAGTAACAGCTGTTGTGACTGAAACGGTTCAATAGAAGACGATTTGCTCCAAAGAAGATGATACAAGTTCAAACTCCAGAATCCAGAACCAATGTCGACTGTCATACTGTGACAAGTTCACAATTTACGAATGACGAGAAAGCTTCATGATCCATTCATTTAACTTTGAGCCATGCTTTGTCTAATATGCAATGCTCATGGGTCACGAATCACTGCGCCACACTCGACGGCTGGACCAACCCACATATCATTAGAGCAGTTACTCAGCAGTGACTTCCAAAATTCAAACTAACATCATTATCATTGGAGGGTGAAAATGAATCTGTAAAAAATCGCGAGGTTAAAATAGTACGGCAGCAACCACAACACAACTTGATCAACAGTCATCAACTCTTGAGGCTTGTCACACAAGTCAAGTTGTGAAATTAGTAAACTCAGCCATGGTAACTTTAGAATTGCCACGGCTTGAATTCACTACGTCATATTTCCAAAGGATGTTACCGTGTTATGATAAGTAACCGTTTGTTTTCTTGAACCTTGCGGCACCAATCCGTTCAGAAATACATGTAACATTAACTTTCCCATCACACCTCATTAGCCCGTTAAACTTCATGCTTCAAAAATTCTACCTTACCGAAGTCCGTTAAGACCTTCAATTCGACCGGATTCAAATCCGTCCTTTATTTGCTTTATCCCGCTAAAACAGAAAATCTACCGGAAGGGATTACAAAGGATGTAGGATCTAGGCTGGGGTTGCTGAGGAACTATTTACGATGAGTGCAGAGTACAGAAAACAAGTCTAATAATATCATCTCATTCTTCCATCGACTTAAGGTCGAAGGAGGTGTAAGCAGATTGATGTTTCGTTTCAAGGATTTACTCTAGATCTAATCAGATAGTCTATCACAGAAATTTGGATATTATACGTTTAAGCTTGGAACTTGCTGCAAGGTGTAATGTACAAGGAGGCATAGCTAGGCAAGACCTCTCTCCCGCACACATAAAAGGCCAAAACTTTGAGTTATACGAGATTCTTTAATTTTGTCATCAATCTCCCTGCTACAACCTTGAGACTGAGCTTAGCGTTTCTAATACACTGAATGTCGAGGTCGTATAGTATCTACTCTGAAGTTCAAGGATGGCCCGGAGTTTTAGTTTCGAGCAAGTAGCATCCCTCTGAACAATCAGATGAAGCAGCAGAGTATGTCGTGTACTCTATGCGAAGATTGGACGAACATACTGGCGAATTACACAGTCTAACAGAACCTATTCAGTGACATAAAAAACTGATACCGTCGGAGCTGTTTAAAGATTCGGTTGTCTGGAGTCGAAACCCAAAGCAGCTACCTTGTCGTCCAACTCGCTTTGGGGTAAGCCCGAAGTTGCATCTAGAGATGATCTACTTAAATCCTTCGGTCTTTTCTGCTTGGTCTACTTCTCAACTTATTGTTGTTTTTAGCCGTCCAGCCAGGGTACGGGGTTTATGGCGAAAGGCTACAGCAGGCAATTGTGTGCACTGACATCTCTCAAGAAGCTTACTGGCACGATGATGTTCTTGACTGAATCTATAATCTACCGTAAAAGGTTTGGAAAAAAAAATGAAAACTAGTAGCTATGCTGAGTTTGCTCATTACTGGATGAGCATCGTAAGTATCCTAAACCCTTTACCCTAAAACCCTAAAGATCATGAATATAAGTTACACTTGGTGAAACAAAACTACGGCCAATGTAATTTGTTCTATAACCTCTCAGCACAACAACAACAGGGACTTGATGGAGTTGAAAGGTACTTTGATGGATCTTAGCAGTGTAAGAACGAACGCCTAATGTATAGTCATAAGGTATAAGTCACATGCCTTCACGGCAGCGCGAAGGTACCGGGGAGATAGTGTGGAGGGCACAGCGTGAGGCGGGTGACTGAGCAGCGATCACTCTGCGCATCCTCTGTGAGCAAGTTGCTACGACCTCTCTCACTCTGCCCTCTTCCTTCCGAGCTGGGAGTAGCATCCCCATCAGAAATGCCGTGTACATGCTGTACTCGAAGAATGACATAAAAGGAGGACATAAAAGGGTCAACAGCCTTCGGCCCTTTTTGGCTCGTTCTTTACTTTTGCTTCCTCGCTAGGAGTCTTCCTGAAGCAGTTTCTGAGGATCGAGACCTCTTTACGATTCAATTGCTACATTTTGCAAGACCTAATGGCGTTACCTCCAACAAGCGGTCCCGGCTCGTACATAGTCCTTGTTTTGAGTGTGCGGACAATGAGGGGTATTCACGGATGTCCCAGGAAGCAGCCGGCTGCTTCATGCTTCGTATTACCTCTCTCACTATCGAGACCTTGTAATCCATGCACCAACTACCGGCCTTTGAATTAAAGCTAGATATTCATACAAATTCTCATGGACCATGCCAGGTCCAGAATAACGGACCCAATGCATGTACACTTCGAGGCATAATATGGATTGAGTGTCCTCAGTAGACGATGGTATAGGAAGCACAACAACAATTGCAGTCCTCACCACCACTCTCGGATTTCCTGACCAAACTTTGCTTCTTCACGGGACAGAAGTATGTCTATATGAACGGTTGTAACTTAACGCGCACGAAAAGGAGCAAAAGGGCCTGCCAGCGTTTGTACTTGTAACTCCCAGGCTTATTTCTTAGCTGTGACTGAATTTGTTTCTGTCCTTTGCAGTTGGTAGATGCACATGCTGCTTAAGAATATAAAGTTCGGCGTACTAGTGGCAAAAGGCAAAGGGTGGTCGTCAGAACCTGCTCTCTAAGGATGATCGCTAGGAAACATTCAAGCACGCTATCCCCTGACTGCGCAGAGCGAGAAGTGATCGCTGCTCGGTTACCCGCCTCACGCGGTGCCTTCTTAACTATCTCCCCGAACCCTTCTCACTTCCGTGGAAGAGCCCAGAGAAGACTCTGCGCTTCAGGTGGGCATGCCTTCCACATGATCCCATCGGTCCTCAGGGAGGGTTGCAACTCCTCACTCTCTTACTCCCGCTTGGGTCACAGACGGCCGCTACACCGCCCAGATGTCTAAGCCTCGGTAAGACAAGACCATGTAGTCTTGAAAATGAAGGTATCCAAACTTATGGTTCGACCCGTATAAGAAAAGGTAGCGGTGGCCAGGACTGATGTACTATTCATAAGTTGCTTACCGGGAGGTGACCTTTCTGACAGAAATCTATTTGATCAGACCTCTAGTAAGAATGTTGGACTTGATCGGACTCTTCTTATAATTCTTTACTTGATCAGAGCCCTCACCTAGAGTTGCCTAGTCAGCAATGCTTGTTAGCAAAAAGGACTATACATACATATAGACAAGTCAACGAAATTTAAAATTATTTCGTCTGGATCTCTTCTCGTGTCCTTGTTATTTCCGGAAAGGGAAAAAAGTCTCAGTTTTTGGTGTGACCAAGTAGCATGACCGACCACTCCAGGTCAGGGGTCTGGTCAAGCAAGAATTCTAAGAGTGGTTTGATCAAATCCGACTTTCATTGTGGAGTTCTTATCAAATAAATCCCTGACTATACGTTAGATCTATTTTGACAAGATAAATTATAAAAGTCTTATAATTAATTTGTGTTTAGACTCGTATAGTTTATACTGAAACCTTCGCGTGAGTATTAAGAAGTAAACATGCGACGCAATGAACAGCCAACTGATGGAAAAGGGAAAGAAGGACCCGTAGGGCCAAGCAACCAACGCCCCGAAGGAAGGAAGAAAATCGGGGCTTTGCCCCGCTATCAGTTTCTCTAAAGTCGCCTGTCGTTCCAAAAATATCACACACGTAAATCAAAATTCCTACATACTAAGAAGAAGAACACTTGTATTAAGTATAAAGAAGGACAGTTGTAGATGGTCAGATTAGTCTTGAACCAGAATTAAGCCGAAAGGGTTACTATCCATTGCACTTGCACCTCCATGTCCGCGCTAAGCAAAGGTGGACATGAGAACTGCAGATACAATCCTGGTCGAACCAGTTGCAACTTGAAACAGCTCGATTCCACATGCGTACAGTTAGTAGAGTCTGGAGAAGAGGATCCCGAGTCTAAGCTAGACTCTTGATCAAGAGACTTCGAGCACCAAAGCTTGAACGAGTTCAGGTCTGTTTAATTTTTTCCATGGACTTCAGCTCGAAGCTTGAGCTAGCTATAGCTAGACACGTCATAATGAACATGCAGGGTGAATGCAGTTGTTTGAGAGTAAGTACATATATTGGAATAAATTCTTCCTGAAACAATTGGGACCCTTTGCGCTAGTTCCGTACTTTTAGATCCCCTCTATCAATCTTCCTGTGACATTACTTACACAAGACCGGAAGTTATTCACCATTCAATTGTACCTTTTGCAAGACGTAATGCCTTTAGACCTATCTACCGCTTCCTGGCTCCTGTCTTTGTTCGAATTCTTAGCGTCTGGGCAATGCGGGTTATATTCATGTCACCGATTATCTCAGCAAGCAGCTGAGATGTTCAAGAGGAAGTACAGGAACTGGCTTCGCAGTGACAAAGCGACGTTGCAATCCACCAACCAACAGCCTTGCAGTTAATTCCAGCTCGTTCATATAAATCTGCTGGTCCAAAACAGCTGGACCAGGTGCATGTACTCGTACATGTTCATTACGATGGCACTGACTTGGGATTTACAGTCGTCTGTAGAAGATGGTTGGCCTTTGGAAAGCAGAAACAAGGAAACTCAATAATCTCACCACCAGTTTCGTCGGATTTCATGACCACTCCTTCTGAGCTTCCTACATCCAAACTTAGATTTGCTGAATCAGATGCGTAACAACTGAATTCGAAGAAGCTACAAATGCATATGGGAAGAGCATGCGTTTAACTTATCTAAAATAAAGAGAAAAGGAATACTCAATTATGGTCATATATCATATTTTCTTCTAGATCGAGGAGAACATCACGCTTCAAGATGCATTTGATTATACTCATGATCATTATGATCCGGTGGTTTCTGCTAAATATGTACAAACTCAAAGTGTCAGTCATTGGCGGTCTTCTTACCGTCACCTTGATAGTTTCCGTAATTATAGGTCTAGAATACGAGTTCGCTTTCGGAGTGGGTCATACGTTTTACAGCAGTTTCTCTTGCACATGTCGTCGAACATAAGTTTTCTACTCCTGCCATGCAGCAACTCGCAAGCTTGCCAGGTCCGAGATCTAGAGCACATATCCACAACATCTTCCGTTTTACAGCAGTTTCTCTTGCACATGTCGTCGAACATAAGTTTTCTACTCCTGCCATGCAGCAACTCGCAAGCTTGCCAGGTCCGAGATCTAGAGCACATATCCACAACATCTTCCAGCTGTGTGGTCCCGTCCCAGTAATCCTTGACTGATCTAGAGTATCGTCGGTAGAGTTTGGATGAAAATCCTCTTTAAAGTCTAGCATCTGAGATTTAACGAGGAAAGATCTGCTTACAGCATGAACTTCAATTTCAGCTGAGAGCTTAAGCTAGCTAGCTAGAAACGTGAACATGCAAGCTGGTAGTGGGTGCTTGACTGAGACTTGTACGAAGAAAATATAAAGTGACTAGCTAGATACATTTTTGCTCCTGATCAAGCAATAAAAGACATAAAGGGAATTAACAGCCTTCGGCCCTATTTCTTAGCTGTGATTGAATCTATTTCTATCCTTGGTAGTTGGCAGATGCAGCTGCTGCTTCAGAATGTATAGGACTGCGGTTTCCCGCTTGGCTATGGCGGGGTTTCCAGTGCCACAAAAATAAACAAAAAAGTGCATAGAACCATCTCTTCCATACAGCAAAAGGACACCGTAAGGAAAAAGGCAGGGAGGGGTGGTCAGAACCTGCTCTCTGAGGATGATCGCTAGGAAGCATTCAAGCACGCTATTCCCTGACTGCGCGGAGCGAGAAGTGATCGCTGCTCGGTTACCCGCCTCACTCTGTGCCCTCTACTGTTACAAAACTGAGAACTGTACTCCTTAGTCTCTCAGAATATAGAATTTATCTCCCACAACAGAATGCTACCAGCCTATTAGAACTGATAACAGATCAGCCTGTTAAAACTAATCAGAAGGAGAACTGAACAGAAATATTCCGAGATGATATGTGCACAGCTTTACTTAGACTTCAGAACTGGTACAGACAGAAAGGGCCTCCGACTCATACTACTCTACAGGGAATGTGAGTTAATATACTAATGATACATAACTGCTGTCACCTCAAAGTGACTTACCTAACTGCTGTCACAGTGCTTCTCACGTCACAAGTCATGTCACAAGTCACCTCTTCCTTTTTTTTTACTTTTGTCTTTTTACCTTCCGCAGAGTTTAGATGTGACCTCTAATGATATTTAACACCCTCCTTCATTAGAGCATCACTTCTTTCATACCAAGTAAATCTCTAATATGTATAAACCTTAGCTTTGGTAAAGCTTTGGTAAAAATATCAGCTAATTGATCTTCCGATGGACAATATTCCAGCTTGACTATTTTAGCTTCAATTTTCTCCCTTATATGATGTAACCTTGTCTCCAAACCTTTTGTTCTTTCTCTGATAACTCTATTGTTAGCCAAGAACATTGCACTCTGATTATCCACATGTAATACTGTTGGTCCAGATATCTTTTCTCCCATCTCCAGCAATAAATTCCTTAACCATATCAAGGTTATAGAACCATCACTAAGAGCAATGTATTCAGCTTCTGTTGAAGACCTTGCTACTGTATTCTGCTTCTTGCTGCTCCAACTGATAATTCCACCTGAACATAAGTTGAAGCATGCACCTGATGTGGATTTTCTGCTGCTAGTATCTCCAGCCCAATCACTATCACTGAAGCCTTGAAGTTCACTTCTCCCCTCCTTAAATATAAGACCAAGATTGATAGTACCTTTCAGATATCTCAGAATTCTCTTTGCAGCAACCCAATGAGATGAATTTGGGCAATGCATAAATTGACTTAGCCTCCCAACAGCATAGCAAATATCAGGTCTGGTGTGGATGAGATATCTGAGTTTACCAATTAATTTCCTGTACAGATATTCTTCAATGGTATTTTCAGCTGTAGTCTCCTCAAAAACACTTTCTTGTTCCATAGGTATTGCTGATGACTTGCAATCTTCCATCTGAAACTCTCCAAGTATAGACTTTATGTATGCTTGTTGAGAAAGCATAATACAGTCCTCCATCTGCCAAATATCAACACCAAGGAAGAATCTTGCTAAACCCAAATCAGACATTTCAAACCTCTTGCTGAGTTCTCCTTTGAGTAGTTGCACCAACTCCTTATCACTTCCTGAGATTAAGATATCATCCACATATAAGATGAGTATGATCCTCTTTGAATTATCTTTCCAGACATAGAGGTTTGGATCCAACTCTGATCTTCTGAGTTCATGGCTGTGTAGAAACTCATGTATCTCAGAATACCAAACTCTTGGTGCTTGCTTTAATCCATATAAGGATTTTCTGAGAATGCACACATGATCTTTCTTCTTTTTCACTTCAAATCCTGGTGGTTGAACCATGTAAACTTCTTCCTCTAACTCTCCATGAAGGAAAGCTGACTTCACATCCATCTGATGTATTTCCCAGTGGTAATGACCAGCAAGAGCCATTACAAGTCTGATTGAATCCCATTTTGCAACTGGTGCAAAAGTTTCTCCATAATCAATCCCTTCTTGTTGCTGAAATCCTCTTGCTACTAACCTTGCTTTCAGCTTGTCAACTGAACCATCTGATTGTAGCTTGGTTTTGTAAATCCATTTGCATTGGATGGCTCTTTTTCCTCCTGGTAGCTTAACCAAATCCCACGTATGATTTTTGAGTAGCATTTTATACTCCTCTTGCATAGCTTGTCTCCAACCAGGATCTTTGTTAGCTTCTTCAAATGTAAGTGGATCATCCTCCTGAATACTTTCAGCAAGTCCACAGTAATCATCAAGCCTTGCTGGTGGTCTTCTAACTCTTTCTGATCTCCTTACTTGAGAATCTGCTGCATGTTGTAAGTCATCTCCTTTAGCTTCATGAATACTTGGTAACTCAGATTCAGAATTTTGTTGAAATTCAAGTTGCTCTTCACTAGGATTAGTGAGAGATGTTGACTGCTCCAAGTCCACCTCAATATCAGATTTATCAGATTCTGAATCAATCTGATCTTCACTTGTAGGTAGCTTAAATCTGAATGTATCACAAGTTTCTTTCTCACCTTCCATCAGATCAGAATCCAACTCAGAGAATCTGACATCTCTGCTGATGTGAGTCTTTCTTATAGACTGATTGTATACTTTGTAACCCTTGGTTTGCTCAGCATAGCCCACAAATATACACTTCTCAGATTTTGCATCCAACTTCTGTCTCTTCTCATCATTGATGTGCATGTAAGCTGTGCACCCAAAAATCCTGAAGTGAGACACATCTGGTTTCACTCCTGTAAATGTCTCTTCAGGTGTCTTATGCTGCACAGCTGTTGTATATGCTCTGTTCATAATGTAAACAGCTGTGTTGCAAGCTTCAGCCCAAAAATAATTGGGAAGATTCTCGACCTTCAGCATGGATCTGCCACTCTCCACAATCACTCTATTTTTCCTTTCAGCTACACCATTTTGTTGTGGAGTATAAGCTGTGGAAAGTTGCCTTTGAATACCATGCTCTTCACAAAACTGAGTAAAGAGGTTAGAACAATATTCTCCTCCTCTATCTGATCTGAGAACTTTAATCTTCTTGCCACTTTGATTTTCTACAAGAGCCTTGAACTTCTTGAAGTATTCAAATACTTCAGACTTCTGTTTTAGGAAGTAGATCCATGTCTTTCTGCTCACATCATCAATAAATGTCAGAAAATACTTACAGCCTCCAATAGAGCTTGTTTGCATAGGTCCACAAACATCTGAATGGACCAAGGCCAACAACTCCTTTGTTCTTGCACCTCCCTCCTTTGGAAAACTCTTTCTGCTTTGTTTTCCAAACATACATCCTTCACATATATCTCCAGTAGTTGGTAGCTTCATCCTTGGTAGTCCTTCTACCATATGATTATCCATCATATGTTTCAGACTTCCAAAGTTCAAGTGTGCAAATCTCTGGTGCCAAAGACTTGCTTGATTATAAGAATCAACAACCATAGAGACTTCTTGGACTTGAGGCTCAACATTCAAGATATATAATCCTGACTTCTGATCTCTCCTTCCTGAAGCAATAACTCTCTGATTATGTGAACCATCCAGTATCTGCACCTTTGTATCATCAAAAATCACCTTCATTCCATGGTCTGTGATTTTTCCAACAGAAAGCAAGTTCTTAGTGAGCTTTGGAATAAAGAGTACCTCTTGTATACTCTTCAGATCCCCTTCACTTGTTTTCACTGTCACAACTCCAGTACCTTGAACTTCACATCCTGTACCATCAGCTTGAGTAACCTTAGAGCCTGCTGTTGCTGAAAAGTCCTTCAAGAGTGATCTTTGGCTGGTCATGTGCTTAGAAGCACCAGAATCAATGTACCAATTCTTGTCTTCTGTTGTTGTAGATATCAAGCTGGTAATAAACATATTACCAACATCCTTCTCTTCTTGTGCATCTTCTTGAGCAGCAACATTACTTGAAGTAGAATTCTGACCTTCATTTGCCTTTCTAGCATAGCAATCTTCAATCTTGTGACCTTTCTTTCCACAGAAGAAACAAGTTCCCAACTTCTTTCTGCACTCTTCAATCTTGTGACCTTTCTTCTTACAGAATGAGCAAAAAGTTGTGCCTTGATTTCCTGAGTAGGAAGACCCATGTTTCTGAGATTGCTGCTCCTCTCTTCTGTAAGTCTTCACCATAAAAGCAGATCCTTGATTCTTCTGAGGGAAAAACTTTCTGATCAGCTGCTCTTCTTCATGTAGTAAACTGCACAACTCCTCATAAGTTGGCATACTCTCCCTTCTGTTGATATCAGAAACAAAATGAAAATATGGAGTACTAAGACTATTCAAAGTTATAGAAACTAGATCTTCATCATCATATGTCCCTCCTGCTCTGGTTAGCTGCACATAAATACCATCTATCTTCTCAAGGTGTTCATGAATATCTGCACTCTCATCCATCTTGATAGAGTGTAGATCATTCTTCAACTTTGCTACTCTATTTTTGCTCACATTATCATATCTGCTAGCTAGCTTCTCCCAAGCTTCTCTTCCTGTATCACAAGCCTCAATGGTAAGCCTGATACTCTCCTTCACAGCAAGCAGAATATTGGCTAATGCTCTAGTTTGCTTCTTAATGAATCTTAGAGTTTCAGGAGAACTCTCATCATAAAATGGAGCAAGCTTCTCTTCTCCAGAAACCACACCCCATAGATCCTTCTCACTCAGAATGGCTTTCATGATCAGTTTCCAGGAACTGTAATTATTAGGACCTGAAAGCCTAGTGCTCTCATTCAAACCAAACTCACTGAAAGTAGCAGCCATGGATGCTATCTTGCTGAAAAGATGAGTCCAAAAAAAAACCCCAGAAACTAAATATCAGATTATCAGAATTTTAAACCCTTAGCTTGAGCAACCTGTGCTCTGATACCATGTTACAAAACTGAGAACTGTACTCCTTAGTCTCTCAGAATATAGAATTTATCTCCCACAACAGAATGCTACCAGCCTATTAGAACTGATAACAGATCAGCCTGTTAAAACTAATCAGAAGGAGAACTGAACAGAAATATTCCGAGATGATATGTGCACAGCTTTACTTAGACTTCAGAACTGGTACAGACAGAAAGGGCCTCCGACTCATACTACTCTACAGGGAATGTGAGTTAATATACTAATGATACATAACTGCTGTCACCTCAAAGTGACTTACCTTCCGCAGAGTTTAGATGTGACCTCTAATGATATTTAACATCTACACTATCTCCCCGAACCCTTCTCACTTACGTGGAAGAGCCCAGAGGAGACTCTGGGCTTCAGGTGGGCATGCCTTCCACATGATCCCATCGGTCCTCAGGGACGGTTCCAACTCCCCACTCTCTTACTCCCGCTTGGGTCACAGACGGCCGCTACACCGCCCAGATGTAAAAACCTCGGTAAGACCAGAATATGTTGTCTTGAACATGAATGTACCCACAACTTATGGTTCGAACGATATAAGAGAAGGAAACGGTGGCCAGGACTGAGGCACTATTCATAAGCTGCTTACTGGGGAGGTGACCGTTCTGACTATACGTTAGATCTATATGACAAGTTATATCACAGAAGTCTTAAAATTAATTTATTATTAGGCTTATATTAAAACTTAGCGTGAGTATTAAGAAGGACACTTGTACGTCGTCTGATTAGTGTTCTTGAACCAGTGTTAGGCCGAAACCGTTACTATCCATCGCACTTGCACTCTATTTCAAAGATGGACATGAGAACTGCAGATAGAATCTCGGTCGAACCAACGTGAAACAGCCAGATTGCACATGCTATAGTTAGTAGAGTTTGGAGTAGAACCCTCGGATTCTGGGTCGAGCTAGACTGACGATCAGGAGACTTCGAGCACCAGAGCTTAAACGAGTACAGGTCTGTTTAATTTTCTCCATGGACTTCAAATTCAGCTCGAAGCTTGATCACGTGTCTAGCTAACTAGACACGTGATCATGAACATACAGGGTGATTGCGGTTGTGTAGGGTTTAGTAAGTACATATATCAGAATAAATTCTGCTTGAAGCAATTGCAAGTCAGGCCATTTTGTTTCTAGATCCATACTTTCCGTCCCCTCTATGAATCTTCCTGTGACTGTCCTTTATTTAGTCATTACTGTTCAGAATGGATTCATCTATCCAGGTATCACATGCCTAGCAGTTTTTTGGTTCATATACGTTCGCGGGGTATGATCACAGCACATTTGGAAGGAACATTTTCCTCCGTCATGAACTCTACGTCTCATAGTATTAAAGTCTTGACATGTTCCTTTTTGACAGCGATTTGTAGTGATCCTCAGATTGGACTGTTAGAGTCCCTTCCTTACCCGTGGGATATGTTCATTCCTCACTGTATGCATTGTCTCTCAGAAAGGTTATCAGTTTCTAGTGTCGCTGACTTTAGAAATTATTAAGCAGGAGATCAGGAGATGGTGAAGTCTATTAAGAATCCATGATAAACAGAAAACTTGCACATCTGAACCAGCGTTCGAATTCCCTGAACGAACAGAGCAGCCAGATTCCGCAAGGAGTAGTTCAGAAAGTGCATGACAGAAGACTATTAAAGAAGGATTGTTCCCGATTAGGAATTCCAAGCCCGAGGTTTTGCGAACGATGTCAATCGACACCGATGATTTGGGCACTCACGACTGAAATGAAGACGGACTGTGTTACAGTCAAAGAACCGACAGTGTTACAGGTTTTCGTTTTCTGGACCAGAGACACATTTCAATATAAAAAGCCACGATGAACTCGAAGAACAAAAGGGCCAGCAAGCGCTTCTGGTAGGTGTAACTCCCAGGCCAAGCCTGATCATATCTCTTAGCTGTAATTTCAGTTTGTTTCTGTCACGAGAGCGCTACTCTCACCAGTCTTGCCCACTTTAGGGAGACATCGTACTCTACCGTTTCATCAAAAGAAGAAATCTCTCTAAATACCCACGGACTCTGTCTAGTTTCGCACTTAAAAATAAGAAATAAAAAGAAAAGATTTAAACAAAGTTTTAACTTTTCAAAACACCTTGATATGCATCCCAAATGAGTATGAGAGTGGAGAGAAAGAAAAAGACAAATGAGAATATAGTCTTAAAATGATTACAAGTGGTTGGTTGTACATCATGACTTTGGAAAATATCTTTTTTCTGGAAAAATGAAAATAATTCTCTGCACTAATCAAAACATGCATAATTCATTAAACATCTATCATTAAGCACCAAGCAGATTAACCAAACAAATTACATTTCTATGTTTGAAGAACTAAATTATATGTAATAAATTTAAAAAACTATAGTAAATTTTTGTGATGTGAATGTTACAAATGGGCTCTATGAAGAAAGAAAACATGTAACTGTTCTGAGCTGAAACAAATATTTTCCTCCATTCAACACAGTCTCCTCTACGATTACAAAATAATTTGACTTTGATACATATTAACATATGACCTGACCCTTCTAAGAGGAAATGTTAAGTCATATATTCATAGGTGTGCATATACCTCCTCCTTTTGAATGTGGAGGAGATTATTATGCATGCCTTAGCTAACAAACCTCAACCAACCACCTTGGAAAGGCATTGGCAAATGATGACAAGCTTGGGACATACATATGGTACAATTGTGTATATTTAGAGGTTTAATCCAATTGCTTCAAAACTAATGACATTCTCAAAATTGTGAATCGATCAAAAACCAACTTTCTTCATTGATTTAAGGGGTTGGTCATATAGCCTATTAACTTCAATATGACCTCTGCATAGGGTATATAAGTGGAGAGAACGATGATTCCAACCATGAAATATTTAGTTTGTCTGAAGTCTTTCTAGCAATGATTGGATCATTGTAATTTTAGAACGTTCTCAGATATGCAATAGAATAGAATATTATAGAAACAGTTACAATGATCTTTGAAAGTTCTCACTGAACGCCTTGGTTGTTAGCATTCATCTACATTGACAGTTGAGTTGTAGTTGGCAAAAACATCAACAACAGATTTTATTCGGATTGCATACGAGGATACAAAAACAAGAGTAGCTAAGTTCATGTTTTTCCCTACATTCATGTACTAGCTAAATATGTTGGTTGATTGACAATAAGATGCATTACATATATACGGATGGTGATCAATGATAGTTAACGTGAGGTTTGCTTTTCAGACCAAGAACAGTCTAAAGCTGCATCATAAGGCACACCTTTGAGTGTAGATAAGTTACCAGGTAGTTTAAGGCACAAAAGGAAAGTCAAGTGGAGCTATGAACTCCCATTGGTCCATTTTTGTCTTTTCTAAAACTCTAAGTTTAGAAACAGAGCTCCAGAGTGGATTTCGAGCAATTGGGGGGGGGGATCTTCAAAATCTGAGAGCACAGGGAGATAGAGCTCGTCATGCCAAGCACTTCCAGTGAAATTTTTGATCGATTTGAGGCAATAAAGACGAAGTTATGACCAATTGAAGTTCGAATTGTGCTAGAATTGAATCACTTTTGTTGGATTTAGGGTTTTCAGTGTCACTCGCAGCAGATTTGAGGAAATTGCTTCAAAACTTCGAGGGTGTGTTCTCTGCCAGCAGGGCTACGATTTCCCAAAAATTTTCATATAGATTGAGCCACTGAGTAATTCAAGGCGGCCGCTGAAGCTGAGGGGGTCTGAAAAGCTCTTAATCTAGAGCAGCGACTTAAGAGGAGGAGATCTGGAGTTCTGTGTACATTCAGGAGTCCCAACTTCACAGGGATGTTCAGCATCCTGTAGACTTCAAATACTGTGAAAATATTTGAAATTCATCAAGCCAATCTTCTGTTCTAGGTTGAAATAACCATCTGGGTACCAAAAATTGCCATAATTTTCTTACTCAGAACTTTTTTGTCAACATCTCGGTGCTAGAATTTGATCTCAGGGTGAAACTTCGTGTGTGTGTTCAGTAGGACCTTATTTACATGTAGGGGAAGTTTAGAAGTCTAAACCTTCATAGTTTTCCTCTCTTTGAGTGTCAAAGTTCACCGCCTAAACCTATTACTACTAGTTAGACCTAAATTTTGCTTTTGAGCATATTAGAGGATCCTACACATGTGTGAGTGTTTATAGCCCCTGTTGTGACCTGAAAGCCAACCTCTTGAGTAAACAACCACAGCCAGAAGCCCGGCGCTTTCCTAGGTAGACGGATCACACTCCGACATACTCTCTTTTGATGAACTCGACGTGAAACACCTAGGGTGGGAGTTTTCTTGAGAGTGTTACAGGATCAGATATCATGACCAACCAAGGATCATCAAGTGGAGGTGCTGCTGCTGCTGCTCATCAACCTGTTCAGTTGGATGCTGCTACGATGAAGATGTTCCAAGCTTTTTCCATGTTTATGCAGGAGCAGCAGAGCATAGAGAGGAAGGAGGTATTAGCAACCAAAGCATTGCAATCTGTGGTGCATCAGATGGACCAGTTCAAGGGGACAGATATTTCCAAGTACGTGCGATACTATGCTAGGGAGATGGAGGTGAACAAGGTACCTGAGAAGGAGATGGTGGAGAACTTTGAACTTGTTGTTGTGCCTGAGATTCGTGGGCGTGTGAAGGAGCTCAAGCAGCAGCAACGACAGAGTTGGGAAAGCTTTATTCGCGCTTTGAAGGAGGAGTACTACACTGAAGATTCAGAGAGGGTGACCAAGAGAACGTTCTTGGAGTGGGTGGTTAAGCCTAACAAAGGTTTGTCTGTAAATGAGTTGTTAAGGGAGTTTGATCGTCAGTATGCTCAGCTTTCTAGGACAGAGAAGCTTACACTGGAGGTGGAGAAGATCGAGCTTTTCTTACAAGCAGCAGACGTGACTATTCAGGAGAAGCTTGAACTGTTGCTAGAAGACAAGAGTGAGGAGAGAGGATTGAAGACTTACTGGAAGGAGGTTGAAGAGGCTGTCTCTTTGCTGACCAAGAGACAGAGAAGAAGGGACAAGGTGGTGGTAAGTGAAGCAGCACCTCTGATAATTCCTATCAAGCAGTTGCCTACTAAGCCCACTTTGGTGATTGCTAGAGAGGAAGACTCACCGCTTGATGAGTTGATTAAGGGTATGAATGAGCTTAAGCTTAAGCTCACTAGGTTAGAAGAGAAGGAGCAGAATGTGCAGCCTGCTATGCAGAGACCTCAGATGAGAGAAGGCTTTGTTTATCGTTGTATATGGTGTGATAGCCTAGACCATGTAAGAAGAGATTGTGGGGAGTTTTCGGATGCATTGAGGAAGGATCTGATTTTCTTCAAAGATGGTAAGATCCATCTGAGAGAGACTGGGATGATGTTGGGAACCAACTTTGGCAAAGGTGGTATGAAAAGACTTGTGAATGAGATATCAGCATCACATGTTGTTTCTCTTGTGAATGCTGCTACCTGTGGAGTGAAAGTGGAGATGGAGAAGGAGAAAGGGACTACTGGGTTGTGGTCTGATGTAGTGCGGTCCGTAGCTAGAACAGAGCTAGACAAGGATGTGCTACGAAAGATTGGCAACTCAATTCGAGAAACTACAGGATGGAATGACCCTGTGGATACTATGTCAGTGCATGCTTATGTTGCAATAAGTCAGCATGAAACTGTACTAGAAGAAAAACGTAGGAGGGAGGATGCAGGTGAGGCTTCTATAGCCAAACGACCTGCTACAAGGAGTGAAAGGGCTAGACCAGAGACAAAGCAGGAGACAACACCTACTCGGGAGGAAACTATGGAGGATCTACCATCTATAACACCAAAGGAGAAGGAGAGAAGCAAAGAGAAGGATAAAATGCATGCATACAAACTTCAGTCTGACATTGAGATTGCTACAGACTTGAAGCAAGTGTTAGAGAATCGTATCTTGAATGGGAAGGTTGAGTTTACCTTGGGTGAGATTCTTGGGATTGCATAGCGTGAGTTCTATGAGGTTATCATAGATATCATCAAGAGGAAACGTCAGATTTTGGGTGAAGCAGCTACGCTTAACGCTCTAGGGACCAAACTGTAGGAGGATGAGGAAGATGAGATTGCTGGTTACTGCTCTCAAGTATCAGAAGGGAGATCGTATCAGCACTTGAGGTTTGAAGATGAGGTGGAAGCATCGCAGAAGAGCCATTACTCTCACAACCATTGGGCAAGAGCAACCACAGAGATCTTGGTGAAGTTGGGAGATCTGGAGGAACCTGTGGTGGCATTGATTGATCACGGCTCAAAGATTAATCTGATGTCTAAGGAGCTGTACAAGCGTGGGAGGTGGTCCATTGACACCGACCATGGATGGCTTATCCGTGCTGCCAACAACCAGAGGGGAGAACTCTATGGTGCTTGTCCCAACATCAAGGTAACTGTGGATGACATCAGTGATGTTCAGAATTTCTTTGTACAAGACGTGTCAACCTATCCTATCATTCTAGGGCAGCCTTACATTACTGCTGTTAGAATGGAGACACGAGTTATGGATGATGGTTCAGTCTATGCTAGGATACGTAGTAGAGATGGCAAAAGAGCTGTTCAGTTTTTGACCGTTGCTGCAGAACATGAGAGAAATCGCGATAGCTTGAAAGACCGTCCACTACCTAAGATTACTCAAGAGTTTAAAGAGTCTAGGGGTTTTGGCAGAGTACCATTGAAGAGCGAGACTTCAACGGTACAGTAGAGATAGGATTCTCGCCTGATCTAGTAGAGCAGGAAGCTTTATCCACTAGCTTATTACGATTGACGTCATGTGGGTCAGTGTGTTATAGGAAGGTTGAAAATCTGAAGAGGTTTGAGAGGCAACATGTGAAGTATGTACAGCAGTCTTTGTGGGATAGTGGAGAGTTAGCAGGAGATGAATATATATCTGGAGTGTTTGAAGAACAGTATTTGGTAGATACTATAGGGGAGTTGAAATCTATAGAAGAAAGTTCTATAGATGATGTAGATAGAGTGGTGAGAGTGAGCTCCAAGGCGCTTTATGATGTAATTGATAAGTTTATAGATCGACAAGAGGTGTATGTGGAGACCAAGTACAAGTTAGTGGCAAAGAAAGTCAAACCAGTGGCTTTGCCTTTACCACTCGATTACAATCAGAAGATGGAGCGAGCTGCACGAGAACCGACGCTCAGAGGACCGAGAAGAATTGGGCACCAGTTCACAGAAACAACACTGAAGGAGTTGAGGATTGGAGGTGATGGATTTCTTACTGAGCAAGAGAAGAAGAGCTTCAGGGAGATACTATCTAAGCATGGTAAGGCGTTTGCGTTTGAGTCACATGAAGTAGGATGTGTAGATCCAAGTGTAGTTGGACCTATGGTAATCTTTACTATACCGCATGTGCCTTGGAATCTACGTCCTATCCCTGTACCTAGAGCTCATCTACCAAAGCTGATAGACTTGCTCAATGAGAGGATTAGGATGGGTATCTTGGAACCATCTATAGCTCCCTACTCTAGCAGATGGTTTATTGTTTCGAAGAAGAGTGGAGCTTTGAGATTCATTCAAGATATGCAGCCAGTTAACAAAGTGACTATCAGGAATATGGGTATAGGAGTTATTGTAGACGAGTTTACAGAGGCTTTTGATGGTCGTGCTATCTATTCAATGGGAGACTTATATTCAGGTTATGATCAGTTTCAGTTATCCTTTGAGAGTAGAGACTTGACTACAATGAGGACACCTTTGGAGTTACTAAGGATGTGCACCTTGCCACAAAGTGCTACCAATTCTGTAGCACATATGATGAATGGCATGAATAAAGTTTTGAGGGATTTCATTCCTGAAAAAACTATGCCATTCCTTGATGATGTGCCGATCAAAGGGTGTGCTGAGGAGGAGAAGAATGAGGTAAAGGATCAGAGGGGGTGCCGTAAGTTTGTTGCAGACCATATAGTTGACTGCGATAAGATATTGAGTCGATTGGAGGAGGTTCATTTGACTTTATCAGGAGCAAAGTCTGTATTTGGAGAACAAGAGGTGTTGATTGTGGGGCACCTATGTGGATCTTATGGTCGGAAACCTTGTCCAAACAAGGTTGATGCCATTCGAAGAATGAAGGAGACATGTGGGTCAGTTACCGAGGTGAGGAGGTTTCTAGGTGCATGTGTGTTTTACCATATATGGATTCCACACTTTGCTCATGTAGCAGATCCGTTGTACAAGTTGTTGAGGAAGGGGCAAAGATTTCAGTGGCAAGAGGAGCAAAGTGAATCTATGAGAAAGTTGAAGGATCTTTTGGATTCACCACCAACTCTACGGAAGGTAACATATGAGTTGGGCAGATCTGTTATCCTTACTGTTGATACTAGTCCTATTGGTATTGGATGGGCTGTAGGACAAGATGACGAGGATGGAAATAGATATGTGGTGCGTTTTGGAGCTAAGGTGTTAAGTTCACGGCAGAGAGATTACCCTCAGGTCAAGAGAGAGCTATGAGGAGTAGTTACTGCAATGAAGAGTGACAAGGAATACTTGATAGGAGCACATGTGGTTGTGGAGACAGATTGTTTACCTCTCTTGGGAATGATCACTAGCTGTACAACTCCAGATATTGCTATGTTGAGGTGGATAGCATATATCAAGTCCTTGAACCCGGAGTTTAGACATATTGCGGGAAAAGACAATCTTGTGGCAGATATGTTATCAAGGGCTAGGTATTACGGTGAGAAGGAAATGATAGATGATCAAGAGGATGTGGGAACATAGTTCTATTCTAGTGTTCTTGTAGTGTCGCAGGATTACTCCTTTTGCCCATTTAGTATACAAGATATCGTTCCCACAGAGGATTTGCACAAGTAACGCTGCTCTAAGTTCTAAGATCTGTTCAAACACACAAACACACGGGTTTTGTCTAGAAATCCCGTCTTCTCACAAAACCACGCGTCTTCCACACATTCCAAAAGGTGCTCTAGACCTAAACAAACGACTACTAACTAAAATATCACACAACTATTCACAGAGAAGTTCGGGAAGACGCTCTTCTTGCTTCCAGATCACTTCTTCCGGTCTTTTCAGTACCGTCTTCCCGAAGTAATTCTCGGCTTCTGGAGGTTCAACTCGGCTTCTCACACCTCCAGAAGACTGTCTTGCTTCGCAGAAGTCAACTAGTACGGCTGTTACACCTTACTCTCACACTCACATTCCAACGAGTTAGATTAATCATAGGGTGTATGCCCCCTGTAGCCTTCCCAGGCTTCTGCCTACGGAAATGATCTTCCTGCAGCACTACAACAGCATGCACTTTCACGGAAGCTCAATAGAAGTCTCGGAAGCTCACTAGAAGAAGGTATGAAGATGGGGAAGAAGAGAGAAGATGGGGAAGAAGGGAAAATCCAAACAAGAGAAAAACAAGATGAAAAGGAGAAATTAAGATTCCGATAGGCTTCTAGTCCGGATCCTGACTAACAAGCCATCCTTGCTTGTAATAGTTTGGGGAGGAAGACAACAAACATGTGTACAGTTGCACCGTCTTCTACTTGAAGATGTTGTCTTCTGTTGTGGGAAGAAAGCTTCTTTCTTCTTCTCTTCGCTGCTCCGACTACTATGTCTTCTGGGATCCCTTACCCATCAGACCATCCGTACATAGATCTGACGTGCTCTACTAAACGAGCCAAGCTGCAATTCCACAACTGCTGACAGTCACCGCCACTCAAGAAGAACACTTCTCATGCACAATTGAGAGTGAATCCAAGAAAACCCACCACCTAGAAGACACGAATAAAGCTTCTGCACTCAAATTCGCAATCCATTCCTCGAGAAGATGTCACATTAGCATTGGGAAGCTCACTCCTCCTACTTCTTGCGCCTACTCCTCGACACAACAATTTAGCCAACAAGACTGCACGAGGATGCCGTTCCCTGTTCCTAAATTGTCCACTACCTCTATCTACATCTTCGAACCACTGCTGGTACCGAGCATGCAGACCCCTCCGGTATAATCCTAGTCTATTCGTATGTCTCTAACATCGGGTGTAGTGTGTGTCACTAACGAACTAGATTTCCTACTCTTCGATCCTACTTATGCATCCACCACAAGAGAACAGAAGGAACCACCATCAGGGAGAGAAAAGCTGCCCCTCCACATACAAACGGTTTCCCTTTCCTGTTCTTGCGCTACCTACTCTGCCACATGGTTGCCTAACTAATTTTACACTGAAAACTGCCACCCTTAAGATAGCATGTTCGGTTCCTACTAAATCTGGAGATGTCAACGTCGGTTACTATCTACTCTGATTGCTCGGTGGCAATCTCTACCTGATCTACCCCTATCGGAGCTCCTAACGCGGCTTCTGATAAGCTAGAAAGCCCTGCGATTACCTCGGGTGTCACTGAGGTGGCTTTCTCCTCCACGTTCGTCGCTGGTTCTGCTGCTGCTGCTTCAGAAGACAGAAGCGTCTTCTGGGAAGCGGAGTCGAGTGGTGCTTCCTCGCTCTTCTGAGACACTGGTGCAGTACTAGGGACCATGGCGACCTCATAGGGGTCCGGGGAAGTCGCTTCCTCCACGCGGAATACTTGAGAAGACGGTTCTTCTTCTTGTCTTTCAGAAGACATCCTGTCTTCCGAGGCATCTTCCGGTGTCTTCTCGGCTTCCAACGCTGTCACTACCAAGTGGACAGCGAGGTCGAACTCCTCCTTCTCCAATCCGGATCCAGTCGATGGTGCTGGAGCTTGGGAAGATGCGGTTGTAGGTGACGGAATCAAGGGAAGACCATAGAGTGTCTTCACTCCCTCTATCTGCCGATCCAAATATCTGAACATGCTCTCCTTGCACTCGACCAACCTCGCTCTGGACTCCTTGTCCCAGTCTCTAGCCAAGGTAAGCAACTTCCTACCCGCGGTGAAGTTGAACTTCTTCCGAAGCGCTTCCACCGACTGTGCTAGCATCTCTTGCGCACGATATTTCGCTGCTTCCTGTTGCATCTTCTCAGCTGCAACGCGCGCTTCTACGGCTTCCCGCTGCGTCTTCCATGTTGTCCTCTCTTCTGCGAGGACGGTGATCTTCCCCCGCACTCGGAAAACCTCTTGGTCGCGCTGTTGTAAACGCGTCTGCAACTCCTGGTTGCTCTTCCTCAGTTGGGTCAGCTCCTTGGCAGAAGCGGCTGCTTCCGCCTTGCTCCTCGTTGCGAGCTTCTCCGTGGTGCGGAGATTAGCTTCCAGCGCTTCTGTCTCATCTGACCTTCTTCCTAACGCATCAAGGTGCGCAGACCGAATCCAGACTGTAGCGACTTCTCCTGAGCCTTCGCTCTCTTCTCCAGCAACTCCATAGCTGGATCTCTGCATGGAAGAAGGCATTGAACTCTTCCAGTCTCCTTCCTGTGGAAGACAGGTTCATCTCCACCATCCGATCGGAGGTGGCGACCTTGTCTTCTAGAGGCAATGATGTCTCTTCCACCACTGTGGCCTTCATCTTCTGCACACGAGAAGAAGCTACTCTTCTCATCTTCCGGGGTGGAAGATCTCTCCCCATGGTAGAAGCGGTCCTCTTCACTGCGCTTCCCCGCATCGCAGTAGGAGTATCCATCCATCCTACGTCTTCTGGAGTCTTCGGAAGACTCCCTGGTGTGGCAGAAGCGATCTTCTGCTCCGGTCGGGTACTCAGCAGTTCTTCCTCCGAGTCAGACTCCGATCCCGAATGAATGAGGGAGGTGGTCTTCCTAAGTACACTTCTAGGGCCCATCTTCCTCAGCGGCGTGACGTCTTCCGACCCACTGGAGTCGTCTTCTCTCACCAGAAGCGTCTTCTGATGAGAGCCGGGCCTCAGCTGCGGCATCAGAGTGGGAGGGGGAGTTGCGGCTGCTGCTCGGTCGTCTTCTTCGAAGGTCTCCTCCTTCGCCTCAGGTTGTGCTGTCGGTCCATACTTCACCAACTGTCCTTCCGTGAGGTCCCCCATGGCTACGTACAAATAGCAGAGGAAAGGTGTCAAGTGTCCTCCCGCCGGGGTACCCAAGTACGCTAGCTCCGTCTGTACATATATGTGAAAGAATGAGCCCCAGTTGACGGGCACTCCCTCATCCCACACTGCTTCCATTAACTCTACGTCCTGATGTCCAAGGTACCTCGTCTTCTGCGCTTTCCCCTTGGGAAAGAGATGTAGAAACAGCTTCGCGAGAAGTCGCTTCTTCGGCTCCCGGTAAGATTCGATCTTCCACCCGTTCCTTTTCTGCCTGTCCTCCAGGAAGAGACAAGTTGTGCTTCCAGGCACATGTCACTTTCTCACGATCATGGGCAAGATCTTCTTCTCGAGCCAATACCCTCGGTCCTCGGATTCTGGCATGTGGAAGGCCCTGCGCCACCAATCTTCGGTCCAGGAAGATGGTCTTCCTCGAGCTACTCCTACTTTCGCAGGTACACGGTTGCGAGGTGGTAAGGTTGCCAAAACCTCCTCCAGAAGTCCTTGGTCGGCGAGGTTCCAATTCCCCCGAAAGAAGTCGAGACCCAACTCCTTAAGGAAGGGTGTGGTCTCGACCAACTCCGATGCGAGTAACACCAACCCTCGAGGATGCATCGACATATTGGAAGATCTGTTGCACTAAGCCACACGCACTTACTGTGAGCTGAAGGCTCAGTCCTTCCCAAGTGCCCACAGTCTAGCTTCTACTTCTCAGAAGATGAAACTAGTCTTCTAGAAGACAACTACTCGGCGAGAAGTAGAGTGCATAACAGGTTCAGAAGATGGTTGCGGACTCCTGCGGTGACAGTGGCCTCTGAGAAGACCTCCGGGACAGCTTCCGATTCAATGTTTTTCTCGGAAGACCTCCCGAAGTCAGGCTTCCCTTCACTGGTCTCACCTGTCTTCTTCTTCCTACGCGCAATCTATCCTCACAACAGACTCAAGACATTTGCACTCTGTTTTTTGACTTCTCACCTCTCATACACACTCAGAAGAAGCTTACTGCTCGGTGGGAAGACATGACCCTCGACCATTCTCTCCAGATTCTGCCAGCAAGACTTCTCACGACTCTCTCCTAAGTTCGGGAAGAAGAAGGAATGGGCTGCTATGGGTCAGACAGAAGAGACCCGAAATGGACTCTCATGTCTTCTTGCGCATTTTGTCAGTCTTTCTACTCTTCTAGTCTCTCTAGGAAGATGTGGATTTGAGAAGCTTGGAAGACCGGGAGGCACAAGCCTAGTTCCCGACTTCCAACTTCTCGAAACAACAAACAACTCACCAAGCCACTCGGAATTCGTACCAAGCCTCTCTTATCACAAAAGCAAAGCAAATCCACTCTTGATAGGAATTGTGCACAGTCGACTTCCGAAGATAGTCAAGCTACTGAAGCGTCTTCCGAAGACAGTCTTCCGAAGATGTTCCAATCTTCCGAAGCGTCTTCTGTTCAAGGTTTCGGGAGTAGAGGGATGGTTGGGTAGGGAAATTGATAGCTAGGATCTCCAATTTGAGGGCTAGGAGTAAGGAAGCTCGAATTGAACTCGGGAAGAAGCAAGAAGATGTCTGACAGAAATTGGGCAGCACTTCCGTGCCCAATGTCACAATAGGAAAATAAGGATGGGGGAATCGATCGATCAGGTTGCCTGCAAACCACCGAGGAAGCGCGAGGGATACCGAACAAAAGCGAGAAGCAGTGGGGAAGAGAAGAGAACATGGGAAGAACCTCTACTGTCTTCTGTCGACTTCCTGAGCTATCTTCGTTCTTCCGCGCGCTTCTGGCTCTGGTTCTAGCTCCAATGCGATCCCACAAGGCTGCTTCCGCGGCCAGCTTCTGACTACGCCTCAATTCCACCTTCGATTCCACTCAGCCACCCTCCAATGTCAGCTTCCGGGAGCTCACAGAAAACCGAAGCTCGACACTCTTCTGCGCTCAGCAATTCGACTTCACCTTTCTTCTAGCTTCGAATCGATCTTAACCTCACTCGATTTCACTCGCTGATTTCCTCACTCAAATCAACTCGCTGCCTGAATCGATCTTCTCGTTCTCCAATCTCTCGATGCGAGAAGTAGGTAGGTTTCTGTGCTAATGCGCTTCATGCGCATCTTCCCCGCAGTTTAGGAGTTTCGACCCTTCTGACCTACCTAACCGATTTGGTGCTACCTGGTAGGTGCACCTACTCCTTACGTTCTTTGGAAGACGGTCGTCTTTCGAAGAAGTCAACTTATTATTACAAACAGCCCTTAAGATCATCTTCCTGCTAAGGAAGCCGTAATCTTAAGTAACAACGCTTCTTCAGTTATACAAATAAGTTATAAATCTCGAAAATTTCAGAAATTTGTGAATCCTGTAATTTGTGGGCACCACATACGCCCACCCTCACATGTTTGCGTCTCCGCAAACATTAGTGCTTTAGCTCTTCTGTTCACGTCTAGTACTTCTTGACATGCCACCCATTTACACGAGTGGTCATCAACGTACTGTCTAGCTCTTCCAACTGCAAGGAGCCGTTGTCGAAGACTTCCAAGACTCGGTAAGGACCCATCCAGCGAAGATGAAGTTTCCCAGGGAACTTAATATGTCGATTGTCGTAGAGAAGAACCAAGTCCCCATCCACGACGGTCACCTTCTTCAGCTTGCCATCATAGTTCACCTTACGTTGCGCTTGTACTTCGTAAGTCTTCTCCAAAGCTGCATTCCTGTCTTCTTTGAACTCTACAAAGTTAGAAGACGCTGCTCCTGGCTTTCCTCTTCTTCCATGCGTTCGGTTACTTCTAACCTGTAAGTAGGGACCTCTAACTCGATGGGCACAATAGATGTCATGCCATAAGTTAGGTAGAAAGGTGTCTTCTCAGGTGAGATCAAATGGAGATTCAATTGCCACTCACTCGTGGGATCTGGGCGGTCCTGAAAGCCCATAACACAGATGGTAATTTCGTGTCCCAATCATACGCATGGTTAACAGTTACCTTATTCATGATGTTACACAAACATTCGACTTCTCTGTCAGTCCGTTCGCTTTCGGACTGACAGAGAAGTCCGAAAGTGAACTGCGTCCAAATATAACTTAGTGTTTTAAATTTATTAATTTGTTTGAAATAAAAATTGGATTCTATTTTTTAATTTAAACTAGAATAGAACAAAATATTTTTTTAATCAATTTTCATTTTTTTTTAGTTTAAATTGATTAAAAAAATATATATCTTTTAGCTTTCATTTTTTTTTTATTTAATAATAAAACCTGAGTTGGCTGCTGCTTGTGAAATTTGGACCGAAGGGCCGAAGACCAGAAAGGGCTTGACGATTTACGCGCACGATATTTGGCCAGCGCTACGCGCGTAGCGCATAAACTTAACAGTTTATGGCCCTCGCGAAGGGTCTATTAAATATTGAATTCTTTCAAAATTTTTCCATAAATGAAAAAAATCAGAACCGATGAAAATAGAAAAAGTTTTTTTATAATATAAAAAAAGAAATGCAAGTAAACTAAAAACAGAAGCGCGGATTTTCATAAATTTTTAACCTCTACTTTTTCTTCTTCAATTTTTTAATTATTTGAAGATTTTGGAGGGTAAAATAGCAGAGCGCTTTGCACGGCTCAAGGCACGAATTCGAGGCATCCTTATTCAGATACATTTTTTGAGTTTTTTTAACATAGCTAAATCTAAAGTATTAAAAAAAAAAAAGAACCAACCCCTACAATGAATTTTTAATTCCAATCCAATCTGTCAAAAGTGAGCTTACGGAAAAGATTTTTTATATTGTATAAAACAAAACCTATTAATTTTCAAAATTTACTAATTTATTTTATCATAGTAAACAGAAAGTTGAAAGTTTCAAATTTTTTTATTGTGACAAAAAATTCAATGATTTTTTACTTAAAAAAAATCTACAATACTAAAATTTTCCATAAACCTCTTTGAGATGAATAATCTTTACCATGTTTTTTAAAATGATAAGTTACAAGGTTCAAATCTCTCGGTCTGTTAGGATGCCTCAGCTACATACATTACTGCACTTCCACTTGGAACACTTGGAGGGACCGCCGATGGACGATTATCATGAGTTCAGGCGAGATTACAGTGTTGAGATCGAGTTGTGGAGACAACATTGGTCTCCCAACTACGTTTCTATCACTACTGGTGCAGTTTCGAGAGGCATAGTACCTGCGACTTCGGATGCTAGTAGCAGTGGTACATCCACAGGTGACGGAGTACCTACTACCAGCGGTGCGTCTACAAGTAGTGGAGCAGGTGGTAGCGTGAGCGAAATACCACCAAGGTTTAACCCTGTGGTTCAGTTCTTCCAATGTTTGAGGAAGAACTATCAGGATGTGCGGACCGACAAGTTGAGGAGTCTGCAAGAGTTCCAGCGGAAGACTGGAGAGAGCCTACGCGAGGCGTTTACTCGCATGAGGCGGTTGATCAGCGTTACCCAAGGGGTGACGGAAGCATAGGCAGTCCAATTATGGTATGAGATACTAGACCGGTGTCGGAGTGTGATCCGTCTACCTAGGAAAGCGCCGGGCTTCTGGCTGTGGTTGTTTACTCAAGAGGTTGGCTTTCAGGTCACAACAGGAGCTATAAACACTCACACAGGAGTGTAGGATCCTCTGATATGCTCAAAAAGCGAAATTTAGGTCTCACTGGTAGTAATAGGCTTAAGCGGTGAACTTTGACACTCAAAGAGAGGAAAACTATGAAGGTTTAGACCTCTAAACTTCCCCTACATGCAAATGAGGTACTACTGAACTCACAGACGAAGTTTCAACCTGAGATCAAATTCTGACACGGAGATATGAACAGAAAAGTTCTGAATAAGAGAATTATGGCAATTTCTGGTACCTAGATAGCTATTCAGACATAGAACAGAGAATTGGCTCGATGAATTTCAAATCTTCTCACAGTATTTGAAGTCTACAGGATGCTGAACATCCCTGTGAAGTTGGGACTCCTGAATGTTTGTAGAACTCCAGATCTCCTTCTCTAAAGTCGCTGCTCTAGATTAAGAGCTTTTCAGACCCCCTCTGCTTCAGCGGCCGCCCTGAATTACTCAATTACTCAAATGATTCAAAACTTTTTGGACAGTCGTAGCCCTCCTGACAGTGAACGCAACCACGAAGTTTTGAAGTGATTTCCTCAATTCTGCTGCAATTGGCACCGAAAACCCCAAAATCAACAAAAGTGATGCAGTTTTGACACAATCCGAACTTCAATTGGGCATAACTCCTTGTTTATTGATCCAAATCGAGCAAAAATTTCACTGACAGTGCTTGGCACGACGAGCTCTCTCTTCCTGTGTTCTCAGATTTCGAAGATCCCTCACCAAATACTCGAACTCTCCTCTAGAGCTCTGTTTCTAAACTTAGAGTTTTACAAAAGACAAAAATGGACCAATGGGAGTTCATAGCTCCACTTGACTGTCCTTTTGTGCCTTAAACTACCTGGTAACTTATCTACACTCATAGGCTACCACGTCAAGCCCCCTAGAGTGCCAGCGTAATACTTAAACTACCTAAAACGACACGTAGCCCCGAAAAATAACTTAAATCAGCTAGAAAGCGTGCATGGGCGACAAGTAGGTACAACCCATGAGCTCAAACCCCTATCAGCATGGAAACCCTAAGTTATGTACATTGAACGTCATAGACAAGTAAGAAGTCACTTGCACAAGCGCACAAATGCTTGAACAAGACAACTAACATACTATCAGCCTGCTAGGACTCAAAATAGTGTTAACACCATATGCAAAGGTGTCAAACATATACATAAAGGACTAGAAGTAATATGAGCTAACTTCTAGAACTACCAAACCTAAGCGTCGGAGTAGAAGTCAAGCATGTAGCCGTCAAATGGCGCGACATCCACCCCCTCTGAACCTGCACATCCTCCGGTATGTGCCAGACCAGATCAAGACTCTTCAGCTTCAGCTTCAAATTCATCTTCAACCTCCATTGAGTCTTCAGCTTCATCCTCAGTAAGCTCTGCAATGTTCTGGTCGTCCCCTCTCCTTCTAAAGAGCTTGATTCTCTTCCCTGTGACTGGTATCTTGAGCACTGCACCATCTAACTCTCTCAAAGAATACGTGGCATTATCATAAACTTCTAACACCACATAAGGTCCGAACCATCTCTTGGAAAACTTTCTGATAGCGCTATGCTGATTATCAAGACTACTATCATAGACTAACACCCAATCACCTTCCTTAATTGGTTTGGGTCGTAATCTATGCGTCCTATCAAATCTGCCTTTGTTTCTCTCTCTAGCAGTCTTTAACCTTTCCACAGCTTTGGCAACATCCTCAGGTCTCCGTTCTAACTGCTGGATCCTTAATGCAAGAAGATCCTCCGTACTTCTACCATCTTCCCATGGCAAAACATTCCAAGTAGGCACAACCTCCTCAATCGGCATCACAGGTTTCTGTCCTAGTATCAACTCTGCTGGCATGTAACCTGTAACGGTACTATGAGTTGTACGATCTGCCCACAAAGCAAATGGTAGCAGTCTAGGCCATTCACGGATCTTACCCTTGCAAGCTTTTACCAAAGCTTTGATGATCGGCGGATGACCTCTTTCGCTCTTGCCATTCCCTTCAGGATTGTAAGCAGTGGTTAACGCCAACTTGATTCCCAATCGCCTAAAGAACTCAACTGCTTCTTGTGCATCCAGCTCACCCCTATCTGCAGTGATCTTTCCCACACACCCATATCTACAAATAACATCTTCAAGTAGAAAGCGGCAGACACTAGCAGTGGTCTTCGTCCTCAAGGCACGGCCTTCAACTTGGTTAGATAGATCTTCTCTAGCCAAGACTAGATACCTCATTTGTCCAAGTCCAAATGGCATAGTTACCAGATCAACTACCCATTTGTAATGAATGGCTAAAGGATAAGTAGGATGCAATCCATCACGATGACGTACGTTGGAATACATCTGGCAAGGTATACAAGATGAAACAAACTGTACTACATCCTTATACATACCCTTCCACCAATACTTTTCCTTCATCTTGGCAAATGTAGCCCAAACTCCTCTATGACCAGCCCATAAACTCTCATGGAACTCCTTGATCAGCTTCTGCTGCAATTCCAAGTCACATACTACCCGCTGCGGTATACCTCCTTGTAGCTTAGGGCGCTTCCATAGATGTCCTCCATGTAAAAAGTAACCATAAGCTATCCTACGGATCCTCTTGAAATCTGCATCAGACCAGCCTTCTTGCCTTTCCAGTGAACTCAAATAGCGCCCAAGATCCAACCACTCGCCATCATACATAGTTTCCTCAAAAAACTCCAACGAGGCTGCAAAACAGCTTCTATCTCTTCTAGCAAGAGCACTAGAATAGAACTCTGTTCCCACATCTTCCTGATCATCTATCATTTTTTTCTCATCGTAATACCTAGCCCTTGATAACATATCTGCCACAGGATTATCCTTCCCTGCAATATGTCTAAACTCTGGGTTCAAGGACTTGATATATGCTATCCACCTCAACATAGCAATATCTGGAGTTGTACAGCTAGTGATCATTCCCAAGAGAGGTAAACAATCTGTCTCCACAACCACAGGTGCTCCTATCAAGTATTCCTTATCACTCTTCATCGCAGTAACTACTCCCCATAGCTCTCTCTTGACCTGAGGGTAGTCTCTCTGCCGTGAACTTAATACCTTAGCACCAAAACGCACCACATATCTATTTCCATCCTCATCGTCTTGTCCTACAGCCCATCCAATGCCAATAGGACTAGTATCAACAGTAAGGATAACAGATCTGCCCAACTCATATGTTACCTTCCGTAGAGTTGGCGGTGAAGCCAAAAGATCCTTCAACTTCCTCATAGACTCGCTTTGCTCCTCTTGCCACTGAAATCTTTGCCCCTTCCTCAGCAGCTTGTACAACGGATCTGCTACATGTGCAAAGTGTGGAATCCATATATGATAAAACACACATGCTCCTAGAAACCTTCTCACCTCAGTAACCGATCCACATGTCTCCTTCATCCTTCGGATGGCATCAACCTTGTTTGGACAAGGTTTCCGACCATAAGATCCACACAGATGTCCCACTATTAACACCTCTTGTACTCCAAACACAGACTTGGCTCCTGATAAAGTCAAATGAACCTCTTCCAGTCGACTCAGTATCTTATCACAATCAGCTATGTGATCTGCTACAAACTTACGGCACCCCCTCTGATCTTTTACCTCATTCTTCTCCTCCTCAGCACACCCTTTGATCGGCACATCATCAAGGAATGGCATAGTTTTCTCAGGAATGAAGTCCCTCAAAACTTTGTTCATGCCATTCATCATATGTGCTACCGAATTGGTAGCACCTTGCGGTAAGGTGCACATCCTTAGTAACCCTAAAGGTGTCCTCATTGTAGTCAAGTCTCTACTCTCAGAGGATAATTGAAACTGATCATAACCTGAATATAAGTCTCCCATGGAATAGATAGCACGACCAGCAAAAGCCTCCGCAAACTCGTCTACAATAGGTCCTATACCCATATTCCTGATAGTCACCTTGTTAACTGGCTGCATATCTTGGATAAACCTCAAAGCTCCACTCTTCTTCGGAACAGTAAACCATCTGCTAGAATAAGGAGCTATAGACGGTTCCAAGATACCCATCCTAATCCTCTCATTGAGCAAGTCTACCAGCTTTGGCAGATGAGCTCTAGGCACAAGGATAGGACGTAGATTCCAAGGCACATGCGGTATAGTAAAGATTACCATAGGTGCAACTACACTTGGATCTACACATCCTACTTCATGTGACTCAAACGCAAACGCCTTACCATGCTTAGATAGCATCTCCCTGAAGCTCTTCTTCTCTTGCTCAGTAAGAAATCCATCACCTCCAATCCTCAGCTCCTTCAGCGTTGTTTCTGTGAACTGGTGTCCAATTCTTCTCGGTCCTCTGAGCGTCGGTTCTCGTGCAGCTTGCTCCATCTTCTGATTGTAATCGAGTGGCAAAGGCAAAGCCACTGGTTTGACTTTCTTTGCCACTGACTTGTACTTGGTCTCCACATACACTTCTTGTCGATCTATAAACTTATCAATTACATCATAAAGCTCCTTGGAGCTCACTCTCACCACTCTATCTACATCATCTATAGAACTTTCTACTATAGATTTCAACTCCCCTATAGTATCTACCAAATACTGCTCTTCAAACACTCCAGATATGTATTCATTTCCTGCTAACTCTCCACTGTCCCACAAAGACTGCTGTACACACTTCACATGTTGCCTCTCAAACCTCTTCAGATTCTCAACCTTCCTATAACACACTGACCCACATGATGTCAGTCCTAAGAAGCTAGTGGATAAAGCTTCCTGCTCTACTGGATCAGGCGAGAATCTTAGCTCTACTGTACCGTTGAAGTCTCGCTCTTCAATGGTACTCTGCCAAAACCCCTAGACTCTCTAAACTCCTGAGTAATCTTAGGTAGTGGACGGTCTCTCAAGCTGTCACGATTCCTCTCATGTTCTGCAGCAACGGTCAAAAACTGAACAGCTCTTTTGCCGTCTCTACTACGTATCCTAGCATAAGCTGAACCATCATCCATAACTCGTGTCTCCATTCTAACAGCAGTAATGTAAGGCTGCCCTAGAATGATAGGATAGGTTGACATGTCTTGCACAAAGAAATTCTGAACATCACTGATGTCACCCACAGTTACCTTGATGTTGGGACAAGCACCATAGAGTTCTCCCCTCTGGTTGTTGGCAGCACGGATAAGCCATCCATGATCGGTGTCTATGGGCCACCTCCCACGCTTGTACAGCTCCTTAGACATCAGATTAATCTCTGAGCCATGATCAATCAACGCCACCACAGGTTCCTCTAGATCTCCCAGCTTCACCAAGGTCTCTGTGGTTGCTCTCGCCCAATGGTTGTGAGAATAATGGCTCTTCTGCGATGCTTCCACCTCATCTTCAAACCTCACGTGCTGATCTGATCTTCCCTCTGATACTTGAGAGCAGTAACCAGCAATCTCATCCTCCTCATCCTCCGACAGTTTGGTCCCTAGAGCGTTAAGCGTAGCTGCTTCACCCAAAATCTGACGTTTCCTCTTGATGATATCTATGATAACCTCATGGAACTCACGCTTTGCTATCCCAAGAATCTCACCCAAGGTAAACTCAACCTTCCCATTCAAGATACGATTCTCTAACACCTGCTTCAGGTCTGTAGCAATCTCAATATCAGACTGAAGTTTGTATGCAGGCATCTTACCCTTCTCCTTGCTTCTCTCCTTCTCCTTTGGTGTTGTAGGTGGTAGATCCTCCATAGTCTCTTCCCGAGTAGGTGTTGTCTCCTGCCTTGCCTCTGGTCTAGCCCTTTCACTCCTTGTAGCAGGTCGTTTGGCTGTAGAAGCCTCACCTGCATCCTCCCTCCTGCGTTTTTCTTCTAGTACAGCTTCATGATGACTTCGTGCAACATAAGCATGTACTGACATAGTATCCACAGGGTCATTCCATCCTGTAGTCTCTCGAATTGAGTTGCCAACCCTTCGTAGCACATCCTTATCTAGCTCTGTTCTAGCTACGGATCGCACTACATCAGACCACAACCCAGTAGTCCCTTTCTCTCTCTCCATCTCCACTTTCACTCCACAGGTAGCAGCATTCACAAGAGAAACAGCATGTGATGCTGATATCTCATTCACAAGCCTCTTCATACCACCCTTGCCAAAGTTGGTTCCCAACATCATCCCAGTCTCTCTCAGATGGATCTTACCATCTTTGAAGAAGATCAGATCCTTCCTCAATGCATCTGAAAACTCCCCACAATCTCTCCTTACATGGTCTAGGCTATCACACCATATACAACGATGAACAAAGCCTTCTCTCATCTGAGGTCTCTGCATAGCAGGCTGTACATTCTGCTCCTTCTCTTCTAACCTAGTGAGCTTAAGCTTAAGCTCCTTCATACCCTTAATCAACTCATCAAGCGGTGAGTCTTCCTCTCTAGCAATTACCAAAGCGGGCTTAGTAGGCAACTGCTTGACAGGAATTATCAGAGGTGCTGCTTCACTTACCACCACCTTGTCCCTTCTTCTCTGTCTCTTGGCCAGCAAAGAAACAGCCTCTTCGACCTCCTTCCAGTCAGTCTTCAATCCTCTCTCCTCACTCTTGTCTTCCAGCAACAGCTCAAGCTTCTCCTGAATAGTCACGTCCGCTGCTTGTAAGAAAAGCTCGGTCTTCTCCACCTCCAGTGTAAGCTTCTCTGTCCTAGAAAGCTGAGCATACTGACGATCAAACTCCCTTAACAACTCATTTACAGACAAACCTTTGTTAGGCTTAACCACCCACTCCAAGAACGTTCTCTTGGTCACCCTCTCTGAATCTTCAGTGTAGTACTCCTCCTTCAAAGCGCGCATAAAGCTCTCCCAACTCTGTCCTTGCTGCTGCTTGAGCTCCTTCACACGCCCACGAATCTCAGGGACAACAGCAAGTTCAAAGTTCTCCACCATCTCCTTCTCAGGTACCTTGTTCACCTCCATCTCCCTAGCATAGTATCGCACATACTTGGAAATATCTGTCCCCTTGAACTGATCCATCTGATGCACCACCGATTGCAACGCCTTGGTTGCTAATACCTCCTTCCTCTCTGTGCTCTGCTGCTGCTGCATAAACATGGAAAAAGCTTGGAACATCTTCATCGTAGCAGCATCAAACTGAATAGGTTGCTGAGCAGCAGCAACACCTCCACTTGATGATCCTTGGTTGGCCATGATATCTGATCCTGTAACACTCTCAAGAAAACTCCCACCCTAGGTGTTTCACGTCGAGTTCACCAAAAAGAGAGTATGTCGGAGTGTGATCCGTCTACCTAGGAAAGCGCCGGGCTTCTGGCTGTGGTTGTTTACTCAAGAGGTTGGCTTTCAGGTCACAACAGGAGCTATAAACACTCACACAGGAGTGTAGGATCCTCTGATATGCTCAAAAAGCGAAATTTAGGTCTCACTGGTAGTAATAGGCTTAAGCGGTGAACTTTGACACTCAAAGAGAGGAAAACTATGAAGGTTTAGACCTCTAAACTTCCCCTACATGCAAATGAGGTACTACTGAACTCACAGACGAAGTTTCAACCTGAGATCAAATTCTGACACGGAGATATGAACAGAAAAGTTCTGAATAAGAGAATTATGGCAATTTCTGGTACCTAGATAGCTATTCAGACATAGAACAGAGAATTGGCTCGATGAATTTCAAATCTTCTCACAGTATTTGAAGTCTACAGGATGCTGAACATCCCTGTGAAGTTGGGACTCCTGAATGTTTGTAGAACTCCAGATCTCCTTCTCTAAAGTCGCTGCTCTAGATTAAGAGCTTTTCAGACCCCCTCTGCTTCAGCGGCCGCCCTGAATTACTCAATTACTCAAATGATTCAAAACTTTTTGGACAGTCGTAGCCCTCCTGACAGTGAACGCAACCACGAAGTTTTGAAGTGATTTCCTCAATTCTGCTGCAATTGGCACCGAAAACCCCAAAATCAACAAAAGTGATGCAGTTTTGACACAATCCGAACTTCAATTGGGCATAACTCCTTGTTTATTGATCCAAATCGAGCAAAAATTTCACTGACAGTGCTTGGCACGACGAGCTCTCTCTTCCTGTGTTCTCAGATTTCGAAGATCCCTCACCAAATACTCGAACTCTCCTCTAGAGCTCTGTTTCTAAACTTAGAGTTTTACAAAAGACAAAAATGGACCAATGGGAGTTCATAGCTCCACTTGACTGTCCTTTTGTGCCTTAAACTACCTGGTAACTTATCTACACTCATAGGCTACCACGTCAAGCCCCCTAGAGTGCCAGCGTAATACTTAAACTACCTAAAACGACACGTAGCCCCGAAAAATAACTTAAATCAGCTAGAAAGCGTGCATGGGCGACAAGTAGGTACAACCCATGAGCTCAAACCCCTATCAGCATGGAAACCCTAAGTTATGTACATTGAACGTCATAGACAAGTAAGAAGTCACTTGCACAAGCGCACAAATGCTTGAACAAGACAACTAACATACTATCAGCCTGCTAGGACTCAAAATAGTGTTAACACCATATGCAAAGGTGTCAAACATATACATAAAGGACTAGAAGTAATATGAGCTAACTTCTAGAACTACCAAACCTAAGCGTCGGAGTAGAAGTCAAGCATGTAGCCGTCAAATGGCGCGACACCGGGAGCTGCGTATGAGAGTTAGAAATGCTACTCTCCTTAGAGATACCGCTCCGACGTTGGCGGTTGTCTTTGGTCTAGCTGAGCGGATTGAGCTCAACATGGTGGAGGAGAGGGTGGTGGTTGCCGGGTTCGACAAGGAGACACCACATGGAGCGACCACCTCTTCTCGAGGATCACAGGCTACGCAACAGCGTGGTGGTGGTGGTGGTGGTAAGGATCGTGCAGAGCAGTCACGATCTCAAGGAGGTGTTGGAGGATCTGGTGGACAGAAGCCCATGCCGTCCTTCTCTAGCCAGCAGCAAACGAGTCCTTGCTGGACGTGTGATGGTCCTCATCAGCAGAAGGACTGTCCACAGAGGAGAGGTTATGAGACGTCTCAAGCAGTACCTAGGCAATGTGAGCATTGCGGACGACCTGGTCACACTAGTGACCGTTGTTTTGATCTCCATCCCGAGTTGCGGCAAGAGAAGGCTGATCGTGGACGAGGCGGAGGAGCTCAAGGAGACCGTGGTGGTCGAGCTGGAGGTAGAGATCCAACACCTAAGAGAGGACCAGTCAAGTCCACCGTCTGCTACGACGTCAGAAGCAGATATAGCTGCTCGGATTGAGCAGTTGGAGCAGAAGATAGCTAGTATGGCTATGGCTCAACAGAGATCAGGTGGAACAGAGGCTTCCACGTCTTATGGAGGAGAAGGAGGTGACTTCGACTTCATGGCTGGTGTGACGCAGATTGAGACATTTGCGGCAGTGACTAGTGGTGCAATACGTGCCTTTGAGCCACGAGGTGCGTCAGTGGAGTTGGATCCACAACGCGGAGAGGCTGGTAGACAGACCAAGCCTCCCCAGTCGTTCACGTTATCGGAGGCGTTGAGGATCACATCTATGGTTCATAAACGGCCAACCGATGGTGCAGTAGAGTTAGAGACATCGACATCCAGGAGTGGGTGTGATGTGAGTCCACTTTCGACGTCTGTGGATGCGACGTCGAACCCGATGTTGGGGCGGCTACAGCAGCTTTGCGAGCTCCACTATTCTCAGCCACGGATATGAGGGCATTGGGAGTCAACTTGGCTCCAGTGTTCCAGTTGGTGGTCACGCTCAGTGAGAGCGAGGCTGTAGTTACCTCTAGTGCTGAAGTAGTTCAACGAGAGGCGGTAGACGTGTCCATGGAGTCGAGAATCAGGACAGCTACCAGTAGTACTTGGCAAGCGATGGCTGCTAGGTTAGATGAGTTACCAGCTAGGCCGGCGATTGACCGTGCTGGTTTGACACCAGGTGTGGTGTTGTTGGACAACAGAAGTTGTATCTTCTGTTTGGTGGCACCCTCAGGGAAAGTGTATCGACCCCAGAAGGTCTTGTTAGACTCTGGAGCCCAACCGTTGATGTTGGGAAAGACGGCGTGTATTGGTTTGGGTCTAAAGAAGTCCGAGGTGGAGAGATGTCCATTCCAGTTGCAGACATCTCTAAGGGATCAGGAGGTACGGCTCTACACATGACACGTGAGATGTTGACGGTGAGAGTTTGGTCAGATCACCCCACAGATGGCTCTATGGTGAGGGCCAAGGTGATCGTTACAGCCGCAGAGTCTTATGATGTATTGGTTGGAGGTGTTGTGTTGTATCCTATGGGGTTCGTGATCGACTATGGACGGAGACAGCATCTTACAGATCAGGTTGGCAGTCCGGTGAGGGACGAGTGAGCCGCTTATCAGTGCGATTCAGTGCTAGAGTTGGGACGACAGAGCTTACACCAGAGACGACGGAGCCTACACCAGGGACGATGGCATCCGTTGCAGAGTTCAATTCGGTCATCACTTGGACGAGAGAGTTGTTGGAAGACAATGTCCATGCGGAGGATACTCCAATCTTTGAAGAGGTGGAGGACATGCCTAGCATGTCTACGTTAGTACCATCTGCCTTGGATGTTCCACTCTAGAGTTCGAGTGGGGAGTTGCAGCAGTATGCTGATCAGTTGGTGCAGCAGGCTTGGAGTGAAGTCTTTGTATCACCAGTAGAGGAACAAAGGGTTGTTCCTGCTACTGGCCCTGTGACCTTATCACCGTTAGATACGACTCTCATTGTGTGGCAGTATCCAGAGGAAGGTGTATGTGTGCTGGAGTTGTTTGGAGGGATCAACACAAGTTTGGCTGCGGTATTGCATGCAGGTATACAAGTACAGCGATACTTGTATGTGGAGAGAGATGAGATTGCGAGACGCATCTCATTGTGATATGTGACACGTTTGGTGCAGAGATATCCTGAGTTGTTACCCATATCAGTTGTTAGAGGATACCAGCAAGCATTACCGTCGGATATTTTGCTGCTGGGGGGGTTGTACGGCGTCGTCTTCCGATGCTTTATCCTGAAGTATTGGGTCAGGAGCGAAATAGTCTCATTTAAGAAATGAGTACCTCTATCTGATACCAATTTCAACGGACATCCATATCGAGTGATGATGTTGTGTCAAAGGAACCTGGCTACCACTGCGACATCGTTCTTCCTTGTGGCTTCGTCTTCCATCATTTTGATAGCATAGTCGGTAGCTATCAGAATATACCGAGCTCGTGTTCTTCTAGCCACCGAGGCGATAGGCCCTACAAAGTCGATTCCTCACTTTTCAAAAGGAGCAAGCGGAAGAATGGGAGTAAGAGGTCACCTAGTAGTAGCTGTTGGTCTTCCCACCCTATGGCACGCATCACATTTCCTGATCTCCTCAAAAGTGTCTCTATACATGGTCGGCCACCAGTAACCGGCCTCCAACATCTTCTTCACTGTGGTCTTCAGCCCGTAGTGACCCCCAGCATCCTCGTAGTGAAGACCCGTGATCACTGGCTTAATCTCTGAAGGCTCAAGACATCTCCTTAGCTTCTCGTCATGTCCCTTCTTGAACGAGATACCTTGGAAGATGGCATAGGGACCCGCCTTGTGTAAGAAGACAGCCTTCTGCTCCGCATCCAATCCCTCGGGATACTGTTGGTCTTCCAAGAACTTCCTCAAGTCCTTGAAGATCGACTCTTCTGTGGGAGTCGCAAAGACATGATCAGAGGATCTAGTCTCGTCTTCTGGGAAGCAGGCGGTACCTCCCCCCCTCAGATGAAAGTGTCTCTGCGAAAACTGAAAACAGCTTCTCCTCAGGGAACTCGTCTTCCACTTCATCTTCTCGTCGTTCCGTCTCCAATCTGGATAGGTAGTCAGCATTAACATGCTGTCTTCCAGGCCTGTACTCAACTGTGTAAGTAAATTCCTGGAGTAGAAGAATCCACCTAGCTATCCTACCAGACAAATCCGCTTTCTTCACAAGATGTTTCAAAGAAAAATGATCCACATAGAAGACAAACGGGTTGGCTAGAAGATAGTGCCTAAACTTTCGACAGGAGTAAATCATGCCGAGACACTCTCTTTCAGTTGTAGAGTACTTCTTCTCTGCATCACTGAGTTGTCTTCCCCATAGTAGATGGGATAATCCTTCTTCTTCTCATCTTTCTGACTCAACACCACCCCTATGGCAAAGACAGAAACATCCACATAAATATGGAAGACTCTTTCCCAAGCAGGTGGCCTTAGGACAGGGAATTCCGACAAAAGCCTCTTCATTTCTTCGAATGCTTCTTGCTGCTCAGAAGACCAAATGTATGGTTCGTCCTTCTTCAGCAACTTGGTGAGTCTTCCTGCTACCTCTGCGTATCTGTCAATAAACCTCCTGTAGTATCCTACGTTGCCTAGGAAGCTTCTCAACTGAGTCAAGTTAGCAGGTGGGTGGAGTTTCATGATGACTTCCACTTTAGCACAGTCGACCTCTATGCCTCTTCCAGAAATCCTATGTCCTAGCAAAATTCCCTCTGACATACCAAAGAAGCACTTCTCAAGGTGAAGAGCCAAACGATGTTCTCTACACTTCAGAAAACACTTCCTTAGAAATATCAGGTGATCTTCTTTCGATCCAAACACACAGAAATCATCCAAGAATATCTCCATAAAAGTGCGAAGATACTCCTTGAAGATTGTAATCATCAATCTCTGGAATGTGGCGGGCGCGTTGCACAAACCAAATGGCATTTGATTGTACGCGTACGTGCCCCAATCAGTCGTGAAAGTGATTTTCGACTTGTCTTCTTCTCTGATTGAAACTTGGTTGTACCCAGAATACCCATCCAGGAAGCTGTAGAACTCATGTCCTGCTACCTGGTCTAACACAGAATCAGTGAATGGTAAAGGATGGTGATCCTTTTTCGTGGCCAAGTTCAGCTTCCGGAAGTCTTGACACACTCGGATCTTCCCTGTCTGCTTCTTCGGCACGATGACGATAGGAGCTACCCACTCACTACTAAGCACTGGGAAGATGACTCCCGCCTTTAGGTATTGGTCGATCTGATCCTTCACTAGAAGCGAGTACTTGGGATTGAGCCGATACTGCCTCTGCCGTGCAGGAACAACGCCCTCCAGCAAGTCGATGCGATGCTCTCCCAACTCTCGAGGTATGCCCTTCATGTCTTCTATGGTCCATGCGAAGACATCCTGGAACTCCGTCAGAAGTTCTCGAAAGTCTTCCAACTGTTGGCCCTCGATTACCTTGGAAAGCTTGAGCTTCTTCCCAGGAGCAACCTCCATTTCTTGAAGATCGTCCGGGTTTACCATTCCTTCAGTGTGACTGTATTCACTAGCACCAAAGTATTCCGGTTTGGGAGCTTCTTCCGGTTCAGATTCGTCTTCTGGAAGACCAACTATCGGATCTTCCGAAGAGAAGACGGTATTTTTGTCTTCTGGAAGATCAACTGGCTGATCTTTCGAAGGGAAGATGATACTTTCGTCTTCTGGAAGCTCTTCTTCCGCAACTTCGTAGCACTCAATGTACCCACAGATCACTTCCTCTGCTATCTCCGGTACTTCTATAGTACACAAGTTATTCACCACAAATTCATTATATCGCTCATCATTGTCAGAAGACACAGCTGAGTCTTCTGAAGTATACCCCTCTGTCGTAGAAGGTGTTTCACCTTGGTGTCCGATCTTGATCCAAGGAAACGAGACCTTGGTCTTCTCACCGGGCTTGGGTGTAGGATTGGGAAATCTCAAACGATGTCTTCTCCAATCGGTATTTACATTTGCAGCATACAGCCATGGTCTTCCTATCAACACCTGATATCCAACCCTAGCTACAGGTCGCAAAATGATGTAAGTGAGGTAAAAAGATACTCCCCCAATTACCGTCAAGACATCTTTCAGTTGCCCCAAAGGTCGTCTTCTGGTTTGGTCCGCCATTCTGAGGATTCTCGGAGTAGGTTGGAACTCAGTGAAGCCTAGGGCATGCGCCGTTTCTTCAGTCATGATGTTAACTCCGGAGCCAGAATCAATGGGTACCTTCTTCAGAAGACAACCATGGATCTCCATATCAAGTTCTGGGGCTCCCAAGTCCTCATGCTCTATCCTTAGGATCGGGGTGCTCTTGGGAAGTTTAGCTGTCCTCCTCTTCCTCGATCCTCGAAGCACGGATTGTAATAGCTTCCTATAACCAACGTTGTCATCCAACAGCTGTTGGAAGGTTACATCCGCCTTCTGGTTCTACAAGTTTCACAAGAAGTCGTAAGGGGATCACTTTAGAAGAGTGACTGGTGTTTCCAACAGAGAAGATGTAGTAGCTGCTTCCTTGGGTGGAAGACCAAAATGGTGTCTTCCCTCGACTGGGGGTTGTTCCCGTGAGACAGAGGCTGCCGTAGTCGGTGTAGGAAGCTGCTGTACTATCTTCCGTCGCTTCTCCAACTCTTCTTGCATGATCGCTTCAACTTCTTGTCTAATGCCAGGAGCAAAGTACTTCGGATCTTCTCGGTCGTAAGTAGGAGAAGAAGGCTGCTCAGGGAAAGATGACCTCTCCTTTCGCTGCTTCTTCTTCTTGATCTCCTTCTGACGGGATTCTGACTTCCCTTTGCTTCTGGTACTTACTTTGAACACCGCTTCATCCAGGACCTCTTCTGGAGGCCAGCTGTCTGAATCCAGGCAAGGGCTCCAAACAGTGCCATCCGCCAAAGTGAAAGAAGAAGTTGCCTCAAGTGACTTCGTCTTCTGAGCTGCAGTCGTCTTCTGCAGCTGAGGTTCCTTTCCTTCACGCTTCCCGAGGTCTGGTTCATCTTCCTCGATATGGAGACAATCCGTACAATCCCCAGGATCTTCTTCTTCTACCGTGATGTGCTGTACCACTGCTAACTCGAGTTTAGAAGCTGATGCAGCTTCTGCAGGAGGCGTGGTCTCTGCAAATCTAACCATTTGCCGTGGGCGTAAGGTCTAAGGACAATTTCCTGTGAAATGACCTGCTTCCTTACAGTTCTCACACAAGGGCAGTTGCCCAATCTGTCTTCTCGGATGAGGACAGGTGGACCACCAGTGTCTGTCTCTCCACAATTATTGCACGCTCCAGGAAGAGGGTTTAGAGGTCGTTGTGATGAAGAAGGTTGCTAGGGCGTCCTGGTCTGTACATTACTAGCTCTATCCCTAGGTACATAACTATTATATTGGGCGGGAGGAGTAGGAGTGAAAGGTTGTATCGTCTCGATCCTATAGCAGGTTTCCCCACTAGGATTGTGTAGATATCCCTCATCGTCTTCTTCCCAACCGGCCCAATTGACAGCTTGGTCATGCGTACACTGATCTCTGGTGTGTCTGGAAGAGTTACAAAGGTTGCACCCAAAGGTTTGGTCGGGAAGCCGTAGGTTGCTTCCGCTTGTCCTTCTGGTTCAGAAGATGAACTTTCAAATCGATAAACTGCTTCAGCACTTCACCGATCCGGAGATCCGGCGCAGACTAAATGATCTGAGTTTGAGGCATCTTCTGCACAACTTCCTCCCTTGCTCGTGTCTTCTCCTTCTTCTTCTTCCGTGTCTTCTTCTCTTGTTCAGATTCGGATTCTGAACTTTTGACAGTAGACTCTTCAAAAGTAGAGGATGCTTTCGAATCACTGTTATCAGTTTCAGTGGACTTGGACCTCTTCTTGGACTTCCTAGAAGACTTCTTGGACTTCTCGGACTTCTTCGAAGTCTTCCCTCTGTCTTTCGCCATATTCCGAGTGATGCTCGAGATTTCATACTGCTCGGCATGCTTCTGTACTTCTACTAAATCATCACCTCCTCCTCTTCTGCAGTACAACTCCATATCCTGAGACAATCCTCCCAAGTACTAGTCCACGGCTTGCTGGGCACAATAACCGGGTCTTCCTTGGTTCTGAAGGATGTGATCCAGGAGGTCTTCAAACCTCTCGGTGTAATCCCGCAGTGTCTCTTTCTTCTTCCGTTCGAGTCTTTGAAGTTCTATGAGAGTCATCCGATCATAGCCCACTCCTTTGAACCTCTTCAGAAAAGCTGCCTTCAGAGTAGCCCAAGCGGTCATTACTAACCCATCATCCAACATTTTACTCATCCATTTCCTTCCGTTCCCTATGATCAAACTAGGAAATACACGGAGTCTATCGGCATCCAAGTCTTCCTTGTTGGAACGAGAGATGGTCTCGAACATCGTGATGAAGTCGTCCGCGTCAGCATCATCGTCGTACGGATGGTACTTCTGCCGCATGTGGGAATCCATGTCGACTGCCGGCTGATGCGATTGCCAACTTCTTCCTCCCTCAGGTCCAGGTGGTGGAGATGGTCTTCTCGAAGGTCCAGGCCTGTCTGAATCACGAAGGTCGTCTTCTGAGTCAGAGCTACTGTCGCTGTCGTCTTCTAAGACGTTTGGAACGATCTCCTCCAGTCTCTCTTTACCTTGAGAAGCTTCTTCCGCACTTGGGAAGCCGTCTTCCGAGTAACCAGTACCAAAATCTACTTTATACACGTGATCACCAGGTTGGTTTCTGTCTTCTCCAAAGATTATGCTTGAGATGGAAGGCTCTTCCAACTCTACTGATCGGATCTTCTTGAGCTCTTCTTCTTTCCTTTGGTGTCTCATGGATATCCGCTGCTCTAGCGGTTCGCTGGGATGAATGTACCCACTCAGGATCTTTACCCGTGCGTCTTCTGCTTCTTCCTCTGGTCGGAGGCATCCACCAGAGTGCTGAGAAGAGATGTCCCTCTTCTTCTAATACTAGATCCGGTAGACTGAATGTCTAAACAACCGATCACAGGTTCGGAATGTGTTCTTCTCCTGCTTCATGTTGTACTCACTGCAGTCTTCCAAGATCGAGTCTTTCAAGAAACTCTTGGAAGCGGGGAAGCGGCTTCTTCCAGTTCCCCCTGATGTATCTCATCAGCTTCTGGTTGCGGTTCCTGTCTTCTAGCAAGATAGAGTCCCACAACACATTCAACTACAATCGAAGTTAGTTAGAAATGAAACTAACTTTTGGCACCCAGATCCAGGAAGCTTAGAACAGAAGTTACTAAGATGAAATCTCCGGCAGCGGCGTAAAAAATGGTGCTCACCAGCAGTTGTGGAATTGCAGCTTGGCTCGTCTAGTAGAGCACTTCGGATCTACGTACGGACGGTCTGATGAGTAAGAGATCCCAGAAGACATAGTAGTCGGAGCAGCGAAGAGAAGAAGAAAGAAGGCTTCTTCCCACAACAGAAGACAACATCCTCAAGTAGAAGACGGTGCAACTGTACACATGTTTGTTGTCTTCCTCCCCAAACTATTACAAGCAGGGATGGCTTGTTAGTCAGGATCCGAACTAGAAGCCTGTCGGAATCTTAATTTCTCCTTTTCATCTTGTTTTTCTCTTGTTTGGATTTTCCCTTCTTCCCCATCTTCCTACCTTCTTCGAGTGAGCTTCCGAGACTTCTATTGAGCTTCCGTGAAGGTGAATGCCGTTGTAGTGCTGCAGGAAGATCATTTCCGTAGGCAGAAGCCTGGGAAGGTTACAGGAGGCATACACCATGTGATTAATCTAACCCGTTGGAATGTGAGTGTGAGAGTAAGGTGTAACAGCCGTACTAGTTGACTTTTGCGAAGCAGGACAGTCTTCTGGAGGTGTGAGAAGCAGAGTTGAACCTCCAAAAGCCGAGAATTACTTCGGGAAGACGGTACTGAGAAGACCGGAAGAAGTGACCTGGAAGCAGGAAGAGCGTCTTCCCGAACTTCTTTGTGAATAGTTGTGTGATATTTTAGTTCGTAGTCGTTTGTTTAGGTCCAGAGCACCTTTTGGAATGTCTAGAAGACGCGTGGTTTTGTGAGAAGACGAGATTTCTAGGCAAAACTCGTGTGTTTGTGTGTTTGAACAGATCTTAGAACTTAGAGCAGCGTTACTTGTGCAAATCCTCTGTGGGAACGATATCTTGTATACTAAATGGGCAAAAGGAGTAATCCTGCGACACCACTCAAGAAGAACACTTCCCATGCACAATTGGGAGTGAATCCAAGAAAACCCACCACCCAGAAGACATGAATAAAGCTTTCGCACTCAAATTTGCAATCCATTCCCCGAGAAGATGTCACATTGGCATTGAGAAGCTCACTCCTCCTACTTCCTGCGCTTACTCCTCGACACAACAGTTTAGCCAACAGGACTGCACGAGGATGCCGTTCCTTGTTCTAAACTGTCCACTACCTCTATCTACATCTTCGAACCATTGCTGGTACCGAGCATGCAGACCCCTCCGGTATAATCCTAGTCTATTCGTATGTCTCTAACATCGGGTGTAGTGTGTGTCACTAACGAACTAGATTTCTTACTCTTCGATCCTACTTATGCATCCACCACAAGAGAACAGAAGGAACCACCACCAGAGAGAGAAAAGCTGCCCCTCCACATGCAAACGGTTTCCCTTTCCTGTTCTTGCGCTTCCTACTCTGCCACATGGCTGCCTAACTAATTTTACACTGAAAACTGCCATCCTTAAGATAGCATGTTCGGTTCCTACTAAATCTGGAGATGTCAACGTCGGTTACTATCTACTCTGATTGCTCGGTGGCAATCTCTACTTGATCTGTCCCTGTCGTAGAGCTTCTGATAAGCTAGAAAGCCCTGCGATTACCTCGGGTGTCACTGAGATGGCTTTCTCCTCCATGTTCGTCGCTGGCTCTGCTGCTGTTGCTTCGGAAGACAGAAGCGTCTTCTGGGAAGCGGAGTCAAGTGGTGCTTCCTCGCTCTTCTGAGGCACTGGTGCAGTACTAAGGACCATGGCGACCTCATAGGGGTCCGGGGAAGTCGCTTCCTCCACGCGGAATACCTCAGAAGACGGTTCTTCTTCTTGTCTTCCAGAAGACATCCTGTCTTCCGGGGCATCTTCTGGTGTCTTCTCGACTTCCAACGCTGTCACTACCAAGTGGACAGCGAGGTCGAACTCCTCCTTCTCCAATCCGGATCCAGTTGATGATGCTGGAGCTTGGGAAGATGTGGTTGTAGGTGACGGAATCAAGAGAAGACCATAGAGTGTCTTCACTCTCTCTATTTGCTGATCCAAATATATGAACATGCTCTCCTTGCACTCGACCAACCTCGCTCAGGACTCCTCGTCCCAGTCTCTAGCCAAGGTAAGCAACTTCCTACCCGCGGTGAAGTTAAACTTCTTCCGAAGCGCTTCCACCGACTGTGCTAGCATCTCCTGCGCACGAGCTTCCGCTGCTTCCCGCTGCATCTTCTCAGCTGCAACTCGCGCTTCTGCAGCTTCCCGCTGCGTCTTCCATGTTGTCCTCCCTTCTGCGAGAGCGGTGATCTTCCCTCGCACTCAGAAAACCTCTTGGTCGCGCTGCTGTAAATGCGCCTGCAACACCTAGTTGATCTTCCTCAGTTGGGTCAGCTCCTTGGCAGAAGCGGCTGCTTCCGCCTTGCTCCTCGCTGCGAGCTTCTCCGTGGTGCGGAGACTAGCTTCCAGCGCTTCTGTCTTCTTCTGGCCTTCTCCTGACGCATCAAGGTGCGCAGACCGAATCCAAACTGTAGCGGCTTCTCCTGAGCCTTCGCTCTCTTCTCTAGCAACTCCATAGCTGGCTGGATCTCTGCGTGGAAGAAGGAACTGAACTCTTCCAGCCTCTTTCTTGCGGAAGACAGGTTCATCTCCACCATCCGATAGAGGTAAGGATGCCTCTTCCACCACTGTGGCCTTCATCTTCTGCACACGGGAAGAAGCTACTCTTCTCATCTTCCGGGGTGGAAGATCTCTCCCCATGGTAGAAGCTGTCCTCTTCACTGCGCTTCTCCGCATCGCAGTAGGAGTATCCATCCATCCTACGTCTTCTGGAGTCTTCGGAAGACTCCCTGGTGTGGCAGAAGCGATCTTCTGCTCCGGTCGGGTACTCAGCAGTTCTTCCTCTGAGTCAGACTCGGATCCCGAATGAATGAGGGAGGTGGTCTTCCTAGGTACATTTCTAGGACCCATCTTCCTCAGCGGCGTGGCGTCTTCCGACCCACAGGAGTCGTCTTCCTTCACCAGAAGCGTCTTCTGATGAGAACCGGGCCTCAGCTACGGCATCAAAGTGGGAGGGGGAGTTGCGGTTGCTGCTCGGTCGTCTTTTTCCGAGGTCTTCTCATTCGCCTCAGGTTGTGCTGTCGGCCCATACTTCACCAATTGTCCTTCCGTGAGGTCCCCCATGGCTACGTACAAGTAGCAGAGAAAATGTGTCAAGTTTCCTCCCGCCGGGGTACCCAAGTACGCTAGCTCCGCCTGTACATATATGTGAAAGAATGAGCCCCAGTTGACGGGCACTCCCTCATCCCACACTGCTTCCAGGAACTCTACGTCTTGATGTCCAAGGTACCTCGTCTTCTGCGCTTTCCTCTTGGGAAAGAGATGTAGAAACAGCTTCGTCAGAAGTCGCTTCTTCGGCTCCCGGTAAGATTCGATCTTCCACCCGTTCCTTCTCTGTCTGTCCTCCAGGAAGAGATAAGTTGTGCTTCTAGGCACATGTTACTCACTCACGATCCTGGGCAAGATCTTCTTCTCGAACCAATACCCTCGGTCCTCGGATTCTGGCCTGTGGAAGGCCCTGTGCCACCAATCTTCGGTCTAGGAAGATGGTCTTCCTCGAGCTACTCTTGCTTCCGCAGGTACACGGTTGCGAGGTGGTAAGGCTGCCCAAACCTCCTGCAGAAATCCTTGGTCGGCGAGGTTCCAATTCCACAGGAAGAAGTCGAGACCCAACTCCTTAAGGAAGGGTGTGGCCTCGACCAACTCTGCTGCGAGTAACATCAATCCTCGAGGATGCATCGACATACTGGAAGATCTGTTGCACTAAGCCACACGCACTTACTGTGAGCTGAAGGCTCAGTCCTTCCCAAGTGCCCACAGTCTAGCTTCTACTTCTCAGAAGACGAAACTAGTCTTCTTGAAGACAGCTACTCTGTCTTCCGAGATTCTAACAGTACTTCCTAGATAGCTCTCGTCTTCCAAGCTATATCTAAACAATCCTAACCAAGCAAGGCCTCGCATGGATTCCTAAGAAGACAACCCACCTTGCATTACATCCTACTTCCTAACAGAAGATACAAGATTCGCGAGAAGTAGAGTGCATAACAGGTTCAGAAGATGGTTGCGGGCTCCTACGGTGACAGTGGTCTCTAAGAAGACCCCCGGGACAGCTTCCGATTCAATGTTTTTCTCGGAAGACCTCTCGAAGTCAGGCTTCTCTTCACTGGTCTCACCTGTCTTCTTCTTCCTGCGCGCAATCTATCCTCACAACGGACTCAAGACATTTACACTCTGTTCTTCTGACTTCTCTCCTCTCATACACACTCAGAAGAAGCTTGCTGCTCGATGGGAAGACATGACCCTCGACCATTCTCTCCAGATTCTGCCAACAAGACTTCTCACGACTCTCTCCTAAGTTCGGGAAGAAGAAGGAATGGGCTGCTATGGGTCAGACAGAAGAGACCCGAAATGGACCCTCACGTCTTCTCGCGCATTTTGCCAGCCTTTCCAGTCTTCTAGTCTCTCTAGGAAGATGTGGATTTGAGAAGCTTGGAAGACCGGGAGGCACAGGCCTAGTTCCCGAAACTTCCAACTTCTCGAAATAACAAACAACTCACCAAGCCACTCAGAATTCGTACCAAGCCTCTCTTATCACAAAAGCAAAGCAAATCCACTCTTGATACAAATTGTGCACAGTCGACTTCCGAAGACAGTCAAGCTACTGAAGCGTCTTCCGAAGATGTTCCAATCTTCCGAAGCGTCTTCTGTTCAAGGTTTTGGGAGTAGAGGGATGGTTGGGTAGGGAAATTGATAGCTAGGATCTCCAATTTGAGGGCTAGGAGTAGGGAAGCTCGAATTGAACTCGGGAAGAAGCAAGAAGATGTCTGACAGAAATTGGGCAGCGCTTCCGCGCCCAATGTGACAATAGGAAAATAAGGATGGGGGAATCGATCGATCAGGTTGCCTGCAAACCACCGGGGAAGCGCGGGGGATACCGAACAAAGACGAGAAGCAGTGGGGAAGGGAAGAGAACATGGGAAGAACCTCTACTGTCTTATGTCGACTTCCCGAGCTGTCTTTGATCTTCCGCGCGCTTCTGGCTCTGGTTCTAGCTCCAATGCGATCCCACAAGGCTGCTTCCGCGGCCAGCTTCTGACTACGCCTCAATTCCACCTTCGATTCCACTCAGCCACCCTCCAATGTCAGCTCCCGGGAGCTCACAGAAAACCATCTTCAGCTCGACACTCTTCTGCGCTCAGCAATTCGACTTCGTCTTTCTTCTAGCTTCGAATCGATCCTAACCTCACTCGATTTCACTCGCTGATTTCCTCACTCAAATCAACTCGCTGCCTGAATCGATCTTCTTGTTCTCCAATCTCTCGATGCGAGAAGCAGGTAGGTTTCTGTGCTAATGCGCTTCTTGCGCATCTTCCCCGCAGTTTAAGGATTTCGACCTTCTGACCTACCTAACCGATTTGGTGCTACTTGGTAGGTGCACCTACTCCTTACGTGGTTAAACTTCCGCGGTTGCCGTCTTCCGGAAGATGCGTGTCTTCCGCCATCTTCCGTCTTCCGCCGTCTTCCATCTTCCGAAGACACCACCGAGAAGACGCTCTTTGGAAGACGGTCGTCTTTCGAAGAAGTCAACTTATTATTACAAACAGCCCTTAAGATCATCTTCTTGCTAAGGAAGCCGTAATCTTAAGTAACAACGCTTCTTCAGTTATACAAATAAGTTATAAATCTCGAAAATTTCAAAAATTCGTGAATCCTGTAATTTGTGGGCACCACAGTTCTTGCTAGAAAGGACAGAAGATGTTTTGCAGCTCCATTGGAGTTATTTGAGGAAACTTTGTATGATGGCGAGTGGTTGGATCTTGGGCGCTATTTGAGTTCATTGGAAAGGCAAGAAGGCTGGTCTGATGCAGATTTCAAGAGGATCCGTAGAACAGCTTATGGGTATTTTTTATATGGAGGACATCTATGGAAGCGCCCTAAGCTGCAAGGAGGTGTACCACAGCGGGTGGTATGTGATCTGGAATTGCAGCAGAAGCTGATCAAGGAGTTCCATGAGAGTCTATGGGTCGGTCATAGAGGAGTTTGGGCTACATTTGTCAAAGATGAAGGAGAAGTATTGGTGGAAGGGTATGTATAAGGATGTAGTACAGTTTGTTTCATCTTGTATACCCTGCCAGATGTACTCCAATGTATGTCATCGTGATGGGTTGCATCCTACTTATCCTTTAGCCATTCATTACAAATGGGTAGTGGATCTGGTAACTATGCCGTTTGGGCTTGGACAATTGAGGTATCTAGTCTTGGCTAGAGAAGATCTATCTAACCAAGTTGAAGGTCGTAGCCCTGAGGACGAAGACCACTGCTAGTGTTTGCCGCTTTCTACTTGAAGATGTTATTTGTAGGTATGGGTGTGTAAGAAAGATCACTGCAGATAGGGGTGAGCTGGATTCACAAGAAGCAGTTGAGTTCTTTAGGCGATTGGGAATCAAGTTGGCGTTAACCACTGCTTACAATCCTGAAGGGAATGGCAAGAGCGAACGAGGTCATCCGCCAATCATCAAAGCTTTGGTAAAAGCTTGCAAGGGTAAGATCCGTGAATGGCCTAGATTGCTACCATTTGCTTTGTGGGCAGATCTTACAACTCATAGTACCGTTACAGGTTACATGCCAGCAGAGTTGATACTAGGACAAAAACCTGTGATGCCGATTGAGGAGGTTGTGCCTACTTGGTATGTTTTGTCATGGGAAGATGGTAGGAGTACGGAGGATCTTCTTACATTAAGGATCCAGCAGTTAGAACGAAGACCCGAGGATGTTGCCAAAGCTGTGGAAAGGTTGAAGACTGCTAGAGAAAGAAACAAAGGCAGATTTGATAGAACGCATAGATTACGACCCAAACCAGTTAAGGAAGGTGATTGGGTGTTAGTCTATGATAGTAGTCTTGATAATCAGCATAGCGATGTCGTGTCGGATATTTTGTGCGTGAAGGATGTCCAAGAAAACGCGGGGTTCCTGGCTGTGGAGATGTTGTGTGCTGAAACAGAGACGAGACAGAGAAGAACAACCACGAAAAAGAATGCTGCTATATAAACACTCCAAATGTATGTACACTGTCGGTTCTTTCTCCTAAGAGCACAGAACTGAGAACCAGACCAGAGCGGTCTGTAACCTGCTTCAAAAGCCCTAAAACAAACCCCTGAATCACAACCCTGACCCAAAATCGTCGAAGCGTAGCTCAAAGCAAGAGAAACTTCTCTTTGCTAACAAACAGAGCCACAGCAGTATCACGCGATTCAAACTCAAGTCCAAACCACATCCATGTATAAGCTCTTAGCTAAGGCTAGCTACCACAAGCTGTATATAGCCAACCAGAACTCTAACGAACTCAAAAGAGCAAAACCCGTAGCGAAGAAATCGAAAAAGACCTATCTGTGAACTTCCTCCTTTCGCCAAACGGACTTCAGATGTCGATAGGGTCTCCTCTGCTGACTCCGTTAACCCAAGAAACCTTCAGATCCGACTCCTGATAGCCGAGGTATCGCTGATTTTCGGTCGCAGGTGACCGAACCTTCAAAAACTGCTCCCTGTGGCTTAAAACCGCACACCACGCACAAACGGATCGCCTAAACTGATATCCGTCTTCTCTGGTAGGTAGATCTAGCTACCCTGAACCCAACGAGACTCCAAACAAGTCGTTTGGAGTTCCCCTTGCAAAACCACTCGAGAAATTTGGCCGCATGTTGCAAAAAACTGACGTAAATCGACTCACTGCGGCTCAAATTCGCTCACCACACCCAAACCAACAATCCAATTCACTTACAGTATTCTCCTATGCGTACATGAGGACTCCCTAATCGCGTAGGCACCAAGAACGAAGAGCTTGGCTCACCGATCGCGAAGTACAGCCCAACCTCAGGTCGCAGGTGAACGAAAATCTGATGTAAGCGCTTCCCTGCGAGCCAAATTCACTCAGAACTTCCAAACCGCTCGATGAAAACTGGTATCGTCTTCAATTTTCTGTAGAACTCGGTGTTCTGATCCCGTTGGATCCAAGGACAGCAAGTTTGGACTCCGGAACGGCCCGAACGGTCCAACTCTCCTTCACAGGTAACTGAAAACTCCAAATCTGCTTCCTGCGTCTCAATTTCACTCAGTATGCACTCCCCGATCCGTCTCTTCCCAAACCGTTTGAACCAGTGCGTAGCCTGCTCAGATCTGAACCCAACGACGCCTTGCGCGCTTGCATTGGACCTCCAAATCTCCCGAACCGTCCGTTGACAGGTCGCAGACGCAAGCTAGCCCCTTAAGCAGCCCCCTTGTTACAGTCTGTACGTACAAAGTTCAACCCTCAATTATCAGAAGCAGGCCCCTTGTGTCTTTGATATAACGCTTGAAGCCCTGAATACCCAGTCAGCAAGTAACCAGGGGCCTAACTTGATTTTACCTTCTTTCGAATCGCATAACTTCTTCTCTGGATGTCCAAACGAAGTAAACAAGATGCCCATGGAAAGCTGACAACGAGCTCTATCCATCTATGTGATGAAAGTGAAGATCCGAAGTCACGCCAAAAACCCGTAAGCTGGAGCCTAGCTTGTTTTCTCCATCTTTCGAGTCTTGTAACTTTTCCACTAGGCGTCCAAACGAAGTAGATGAAGTGCCTATGGAAAGCTGACAAAGAGCTCTATCCACTGGTGCGATAAAAACGAAGATCCGAAGTGGTGCCAAAAACCCATAAGCTGGGGCCTAGCTTATTTTCTCCATCTTTCGAGTCTTGTAACTTTTCCACTAGGCGTCCAACGAAGTAGACAAAGTGCCTATGGAAAGCTGACTAGGAGCTCTACCCATCTATGCGATGGAAATGGAAATCTGAAATTGTGCCAAAAACTCGTAAGCTAGGGCCTAGCTTGTCTTACCCATAAGTGTCTTTGGAGCGACAAAAGTCAAAATTTGATTTTCATGTAGGAGCCGGTCCACGACACGACATCCACCCCCTCCAAACCTGTGCATCCTCCGGTATGCACCAGAGATACCAACCAAGGAGTGGACCGGCACTCAACCATATTGTCATCCTCCCTTCCATCTCAGTCAACCTCATCCTCAAGGTTGCAACATGATCGTCATCTTGAAGTTGCTACCCTGCCATGATCCTCCCTAGATCCATGCTTATTGACTTTCTCCTCAAACCTCCCATCCAATCACCCCCTCTAAATCTACACATCTTTCAATATGCGAAGACATAGAAGACATAACCAATCATACCATAGAAATATCTTCCATCCGCTTTGTAGAACCTCACCGTCGAGGTTTGTGACCCTAGTGTCGTAGTAGATATTCCTCATCGTGCCAATCGTCACACGTATCCTGAATGTAACCCTCAATCTCAAGTCTGTACATGTCATTGTACATATCCAACTCTTCTTTTTTGTTTTCTGAAAAAAAGAACCACACTGCTGCAACCAAAATCCTCAAACGCAACCATCATGATATCTTCCCCAACCATCATCCTCCCTGATCCTTCTTCTGAAAACCCTTACAAACTTTCAAGCATCATCCTCTCAACCTTCCTGAAAATATTTACAATCCCCCAAGCATCATCCTCCCAACACAAATCACCTTCAGCAATGGCTTCTCCCCTGTAAGCCATCCTTACCCATCATCCTATACCCGTAGCCTCCAGAGCGTCCATCCACTCTCCTTCACCCTCAGCAGGTCGTTCGTCCCTGATGAAGCCGATGTAAGCATCATGGACTTTCCTTGTAGTCGCATCCAAGACCTCCCGTGATAAGAACCCAACCTTCGCATCTCGAATGCACTCCTCCCAACCTCTCTTCACATCCATCATCATAACACCAACCCCAATATTTGGTTGTTGTATGTTTGCAACCAGATCAACCATGTCCGATGTCTGCACCCCAACCATCTCCTCCGGTTGTGAAGGATCGTCCTCCATTGCCTGTTCAGGAAGAATAGTTTCATGTTGAACACTATCCTCCTGAGCTAGCTTCCCTGAAGAAGTATCTTGTTGATCTTTCTTCTCGCACTGCATCGTGGATGCAGTATCCAACCTGAGCTCGCTTAGATCCACATGCTCACCCAAACCATCTCTGTGGAGATCATGCTCAATCTCCTCTACCCTAGCATCATAGTTTGTAGCTTCGATAGCTACAACTGCATGTACCGCAAAGTAATCATCCACAAACTTCTTCATCCCTCCTTTACCAACGTTGGCTTGAAGGAGAGTACCCGTACTTGTGAATGCAACCTTTCCATCCTCCCAAGAAATAACCTCACGTTGCAAAGTCTCTGTAAAGTCTATGCAATCGTCTCGTTGATGGTCAGTACCATCACACCACATACACTGATGTACCCAAGCTGGTTTGGGTACAAGCTCCATGTTGGTCGAATATCCCTTATCCTCCAACCTAGTAACCTGAGCTTGTAGATCTTGCATCTTTTGCTGTAGGTCTTCGATGGTTGGATCCTTCTCTTCTACAACCACAACTGGAGGTTGAACCTCAGATACTACATGAACTGGTGTGGTAGTCAACGCTGCAGGTGCCAACCTTGTAACCCTTCCCTTGTCTGCCTCCGGACAAGAAGCTCAACAGCTTCATGCACAACCTCCCAATTTCTTGTTAATCCTTCTTCTTCATCCCCATCCTCCAGAAGTAGTTCCAACTGTTCCTGCCATGGTTCATCCGCAGCTTGAAGAAATAGCTCCGTCTTGTAGCTCTCCAAGGTTAGCTTGTCCACCCGAGGTAGTTGAGAGAATTGTCTCTCAAACTCCTTTAACAACTCTGTAGGCTGTAAACCCTTGCTGGATCCGTTGACCCATTCCAAAAAAGATTTCTTGGTTACTCGATCTGAGTGTCCCAAGAAATACTCCTCCATCAGCGCATGTGAAAATGTATCCCAGTTCCTCTCAAAACGCTTTGCTAGACCTTTCACATGCTCCCTTATCTCAAGCATCGCAGCGAGTTCGAACGTCTCGATCATCTCCTTCTCCGGTACCTGATCCAAATCCATCTCCGTCTTGTAACATCTCAAGTACTTTGAGATGTCTCTCCCATCAAATAGATCGAGCTTGTCGATCACCCTTCCAAGCGCCTTCTTCCCCAAAGCCTCCTTTTGTTGGTTCCCTTGCTCTTGTCGCATAAACAAAGTGAAGGCTTGAAACAAACGTGCAGTTGCTGCATCCAACTGCATCCCTGGTATACCCTCTGATCCGTCCATCCCGTCCATAGTCATGGCTCGTCCCATCCTCTCATCCTCCCATGATCCCAACCGTCTACAAACCCATCATCCCAGGCCCACAGCATCCTCCCGAACAACAGTATCCATCCTCATACTCGTTCATGATTGTTAATCTCTTCTTCCAAGTTCCAACACAGAAATCTCCACCTCGGACCTTCACGTCGAGTTCACCACCGATGTCGTGTCGGATATTTTGTGCGTGAAGGATGTCCAAGAAAACGCGGGGTTCCTGGCTGTGGAGATGTTGTGTGCTGAAACAGAGACGAGACAGAGAAGAACAACCACGAAAAAGAATGCTGCTATATATACACTCCAAATGTATGTACACTGTCGGTTCTTTCTCCTAAGAGCACAGAACTGAGAACCAGACCAGAGCGGTCTGTAACCTGCTTCAAAAGCCCTAAAACAAACCCCTGAATCACAACCCTGACCCAAAATCGTCGAAGCGTAGCTCAAAGCAAGAGAAACTTCTCTTTGCTAACAAACAGAGCCACAGCAGTATCACGCGATTCAAACTCAAGTCCAAACCACATCCATGTATAAGCTCTTAGCTAAGGCTAGCTACCACAAGCTGTATATAGCCAACCAGAACTCTAACGAACTCAAAAGAGCAAAACCCGTAGCGAAGAAATCGAAAAAGACCTATCTGTGAACTTCCTCCTTTCGCCAAACGGACTTCAGATGTCGATAGGGTCTCCTCTGCTGACTCCGTTAACCCAAGAAACCTTCAGATCCGACTCCTGATAGCCGAGGTATCGCTGATTTTCGGTCGTAGGTGACCGAACCTTCAAAAACTGCTCCCTGTGGCTTAAAACCGCACACCATGCACAAACGGATCGCCTAAACTGATATCCGTCTTCTCTGGTAGGTAGATCTAGCTACCCTGAACCCAACGAGACTCCAAACAAGTCGTTTGGAGTTCCCCTTGCAAAACCACTCGAGAAATTTGGCCGCATGTTACAAAAAACTGACGTAAATCGACTCACTGCGGCTCAAATTCGCTCACCACACCCAAACCAACAATCCAATTCACTTACAGTATTCTCCTATGCGTACATGAGGACTCCCTGATCGCGTAGGCACCAAGAACGAAGAGCTTGGCTCACCGATCGCGAAGTACAGCCCAACCTCAAGTCGCAGGTGAACGAAAATCTGATGTAAGCGTTTCCCTGCGAGCCAAATTCACTCAGAACTTCCAAACCGCTCGATGAAACTGGTATCGTCTTCAATTTCCTGTAGAACTCGGTGTTCTGATCCCGTTGGATCCAAGGACAGCAAGTTTGGACTCCGGAACGACCCGAACGGTCCAACTCTCCTTCACAGGTAACTGAAAACTCCAAATCTGCTTCTTGCGTCTCAATTTCACTCAGTATGCACTCCCCGATCCGTCTCTTCTCAAACCGTTTGAACCAGTGCGTAGCCTGCTCAGATCTGAACCCAACGACGCCTTGCGCGCTTGCATTGGACCTCCAAATCTCCCGAACCGTCCGTTGACAGGTCGCAGGCGCAAGCTAGCCCCTTAAGCAGCCCCCTTGTTACAGTCTGTACGTACGAAGTTCAACCCTCAATTATCAGAAGCAGGCCCCTTGTGTCTTTGATATAACGCATGAAGCCCTGAATACCCAGTCAGCAAGTAACCAAGGGCCTAGCTTGATTTTACCTTCTTTCGAATCGCATAACTTCTTCTCTGGATGTCCAAACGAAGTAAACAAGATGCCCATGGAAAGCTGACAACGAGCTCTACCCATCTATGTGATGAAAGTGAAGATCCGAAGTCACGCCAAAAACCCGTAAGCTGGGGCCTAGCTTGTTTTCTCCATCTTTCGAGTCTTGTAACTTTTCCACTAGGCGTCCAAACGAAGTAGATGAAGTGCTTATGGAAAGCTGACAAAGAGCTCTATCCACTGGTGCGATAAAAACGAAGATCCGAAGTGGTGCCAAAAACCCATAAGCTGGGGCTTAGCTTATTTTCTCCATCTTTCGAGTCTTGTAACTTCTCCACTAGGCGTCCAAACGAAGTAGACAAAGTGCCTATGGAAAGCTGACAAGGAGCTCTACCCATCTATACGATGGAAATGGAGATCTGAAATTGTGCCAAAAACTCGTAAGCTAGGGCCTAGCTTGTCTTACCCATAAGTGTCTTTGGAGCGACAAAAGTCAAAATTTGATTTTCATGTAGGAGCCAGTCCACGACACGACAACGCTTATGTGGTGTTAGAAGTTTATGATAATACCACATACTTTTTGAGAGAGTTAGATGGTGCAGTGCATAAGATACCAATCGCAGGGAAGAGAATCAAGCTCTTTAGAAGGAGAGGGGAGGACCAGAACATTGCGGAGCTTACTGAAGATGAAGCTGAAGACTCAATGGAGGTTAAGATGAATTTGAAGCTGAAGTTGAAGAGTCTTGATCTGGATCTGACACATACCGGAGGATGTGCAGGTTAAGAGGGGGTGGATGTCGTGCTACTTGGCGGCTACATGCTTGACTTCTGCTCCGACGCTTGAGTTTAGTAGTTCTAGAAGTTAGCTCATATTACTTTTAGTCTTTTATGTATATGTTTGACACCTTTGCATACGGTGTTAACAGTATTTTGAGTCTTAGTAGGTTGATTACCATGTTGATAGGGCTTAAGCTCATGGGTTGTATTTGCGTGTCGTACGCTTTCTAGCTGATTTAAGTTATTTTTTGGGGCTGCGTGTCATTTTAGGTAGTTTAAGTTTTACGCTGACACTCTAGGGGGCTTGACGTGATAGCATATGAGTGTAGATAAGTTACCAGGTAGTTTAAGGCACAAAAGGACAGTCAAGTGGAGCTATGAACTCCCATTGGTCCATTTTCTCTTTTGTAAAACTCTAAGTTTAGAAACAGAGCTCTAGAGTGGATTTCGAGCAATTGGTGGGGGATCTTCAAAATCTGAGAGCACAGGGAGATAGAGCTCGTCATGCCAAGCACTTCCAGTGCAATTTTCGATTGATTTGAGGCAATAAAGACGAAGTTATGACCAATTGAAGTTCAAATTGTGCTAGAATTGAATCACTTTTGTTGGATTTAGGGTTTTCAGTGTCACTCGCAGCAGATTTGAGGAAATTGCTTCAAAACTTCGAGGGTGTGTTCTCTGCCAGCAGGGCTACGATTTTCCAAAATTTTTCATATAGATTGAGCCACTGAGTAATTCAGGGCGGCCGTTGAAGCTGAGGGGGTCTGAAAAGCTCTTAATCTAGAGCAGCGACTTAAGAGGAGGACATCTGGAGTTCTGTGTACATTCAGGAGTCCCAACTTCACAGGGATGTTCAGCATCCTGTAGACTTCAAATACTGTGAAAATATTTGAAATTCATCAAGCCAATCTTCTGTTCTAGGTTGAAATAGCCATCTGGGTATCAAAAATTGTCATAATTTTCTTACTTAGAACTTTTCTGTCAACATCTCGGTGCTAAAATTTGATCTCAGGGTGAAACTTCGTGTGTGTGTTCAGTAGGACCTTATTTACATGTAGGGGAAGTTTAGAAGTCTAAACCTTCATAATTTCCCTCTCCTTGAGTGTCAAAGTTCACCGCCTAAACCTATTACTACTAGTTAGACCTAAATTTTGCTTTCGAGCATATTAGAGGATCCTACACACCTGTGTGAGTGTTTATAGCCCCTGTTGTGACCTGAAAGCCAACCTCTTGAGTAAACAACCACAGCCAGAAGCCCGGCGCTTTCCTAGGTAGACGGATCACCCTGACAGCGGGCTCAAGTTCTCTGCAGGGGGAGAGTGATGGCTTGAGGAGTGAGAACGTGGAGGGCGACTTCTCCCATTGGACTGTGTACTGCTGGTGACTCCTCCGCCAGGGCCATGACTGCTAGAGACTCCTCCTCCAGATCCAAAACCAACGGATGAGGTTGGAGCTAGACCGGCAAGAGATGGCAGAGGAACTCCCATTGAAAGAAAACCAGGAGAGACGGACGGGACATAAGCTGGGTCAGCAGAAAGGACGGGCACGGTATGATAAAAATAGACGTCGATCTGAAGAGACGCTTGAGTGAGTGGGAGATCTTCAGAGGGGACGAATGTGGGAGGGAGAGTCGAGAAGACTCATCGAAGATAACATCACGAGACGTGAAGGTATGACCGTTAGATTTTCTTTGGAGACGGTAATCCTTACTCTGGCCGCTATAGCCAAGGAAGATACACTCATGAGAGGGATCATCGAGCTTTGTGCGCTCAACCTCGAGGACCTGAGAAAAAGCGCGATAGCCAAAGATGCGCAGAAAAGGAGAGATCGGATCGGCGAGGAGTTGTGGAGGCATAGGAGTGCCAGAGTTCATAAGGTGTGGTCATAGACGGGATAGCCTTAGACGGACACCGGTTCTGGAGGAAGATGGCGCAGGTGATTGCTTCATCCGAGAAGGGCTTGATAAGCTTGGAAGTGAAAAGCATAGAACGGACAGCGTCAAGCAAGCTGCGGTTCTTACGTTCAGCAACGCCATTCTGCTGAGGAGAGTAAGGAACTGTGAATTGACGTTGGATGCCACGCTCACGACAAAAAGCGTCAAAAGCAGCTGAACGGTATTTTCCGCCATTGTCAGATCACAAAGTGACAAGAGATTGACCAGTGACGCGCTCAGCAAATGCCAGATAGTCCCGGAAAGCAGCAAAACAGTCACTCTTATAGTAAAGAAGACGAGTGACAGTGTAGCGCGAGTAGTCATCAATAAAGGTGATGAAATACTCATAGCTAGAAAAGGTGCAAGGGGAGATGCGATCACTAATATCAGAATGGATCAGTGCCAGAGGACGAGTGGATCGAGTGGAGCTGGCACGTGGGAATTTAGTGCGTGCATGCTTGCCGTGTGCACAAGCTGGACAAATATCCTCAGAGAGTGGGAAGGAAAGGAGACTAGTGACATACATGCGGTGGCTCAGCTCATGGACTCTATGGTGGTTGATATGGCCGAGTCGCTGATGCCACAAGATAGAGAGATCGTCTGTTGTAGTAACAAGGACACATGATCGAGGTGACGTCGGTGGAGGAGTCCAACTACCAGATGTGAAACCCTGAAGGTCTTCTAGTAGTCGCGGAGGAGATCGCGACCTGGAGAACTCAGAATTTGCAAGGTGCACCTCAGGAAAAGTCCAAGGTAAAACTTGGTTAAAAGTCGGATCGAAATTTGTGAGCCGGGTCGGGTCAGGTCTGTAAGGACGAGGGCCAAGAAGGCCCTGCGTCCCTGCTGAAAGGACCGTCCCCCTAGTTCTCGGACGGATTGCCGTATCCCGACGACGAGGATTCGTTATCCCTTGTACGGGGATGCACGATCTCTCATGGATGCATGTCTAGATGAGGATGGGATCCCCAACCGGATGTGGTCTCCATCCCCATCCCGATCCTCGTTTGGTGTGGGGGCTGGCAGCCCGCGTGGGGGCGTGCTTGCCTGACGGTCCGTGTCGAGAGGGGCGCGATACCCCAGAGGACCGCGTGGGAGTCCCTACTAACAGGAGGACTCCCTGTCTGCGGGGGCCATTAAGGCCTCCCGTGGACTGGGAGATCACGATGGAGGGTAAAGACTTGTGGAGAAGGACAGGTGAGGGGTCGTCGGTTGGCGACTGTTGGCAGTTAAGGGCGGGTGAAAGGACTCGATCCGTGTGCGCGCAAGAGGGGGCAAGCCAACAGATGGCGTCCGTATGGAGAATGAGCCAAGAGGTATGGAGATAAGGGGGGTAGAGGTCGCGCTCACAAGAATTGGACCCTCATTTTCCAAGTGTAGCATTTCCGAATTTTGTGGAGTGAGGAGGGCTTCGCTTGTGAGGGTATGCTCCGAATTAGGAGGAGAAAAACTCCGTGAGTTACTTGGGTGCATTTTAGCTTGGGTGTGCGCATTTTGTGAGGCGGTGTCGTGTTGTGGTTCGGCTCCTGTGTGAAATTCTCGTGGAACGTGGGTTGTGTTTCTTTTTTGTGTTTCGTGAATCGTATCGCGTAACTCGCCGAACGGTGTGATGAGTGCCACGTTTGTGATTATCTGTTTAAGTGATTGCACGGTAGAGGAACGTGCCAAGTCATCGATCTGTGCGCGTTCACTTCAGTGGTCCTTGTCGCCGCATTTGTGTATAAAATGGTGGGTCGAAAGTTCATACGGCATTCTCTCTCAGCGGGTGATTCGTGAGGGTTCTCGGTGGTCTGCATGGAGGAGTGAAGAACTGCAGGAATAGTGGTTATGGACGGAGGTTTGTTACCGGCTCCGGATCTTCCTTTCCCGAATCTGTTCCACATCAAGCTTCATTGCATCCACCGCAATCACTTTCGACAGTGGTTAGTTGCATACTTTGACGATGAATTCATGAGAAGAATGATGGAGTTACAGCTTCCGGTGATCCTTCCGATTGTAACATACGAAGAGACTTTGGATATGACGGTGTACATTTTGTTGTGAAGAACAATGGATCTCATCTATCCATCGAATGTTCCTTTCAACCTCTGGGTCGATGTCCGATGTCATTGCAGATCGAAGATCAATCATGGGGCTTGGATCATGAGAAACTTCGGGCAAGAATATTACAATCGAGTGATAGCTTCACCGTTTTCTTTTGTCGTACCTTTTATTGTAGAATGTTTCCAGGTTGTAATATTGACGTTGTTTTAGTCTGCGACTCAATCGTTTTCATTCTGGTTGAGCGCTTCTATGTAGTTACGGACCGCGAAGAATCCATCGACATATCTGAAGGATTTTCTGAGGTCTTAGAGTCTTGTTGTTGTCTTGTGTCTCCTTGGAGAGTAAAACTTCATTCTAGGGGAAAAAGTTGAATGGAGAAAAGACAAAAGTAAAGATCTTTTTGCTCTTATTGGTCCACTTTTGGACCAATGATGTTCTAGCTGATCCTTGCGACATTTCTGTGGTTTTTGGAGATTTCGGAGGGCCATTCGCAAAACGAAGGGTATGGTTGGAGAGCTCTCAATCGGGGCTACAATCTGGGCTGAAGAATCGATCAATTTGATGGAAGGATGAGCGCGTTATGATCGATTGAATGGAGGGGGATGCAATTCATACCTACCGCTACGTTTCTGGTTGTTCTGAGAGACTCACGAAGAGTTTTAAGGAGCTGTCTGTTGGGTTGGAGAGCTGACGACGTGCTGGTCGTTATGATATCAATTTCATCAGAATCTTGATCGATTTGGATTCTGAACCGACCGATTGAAGTTGAGAAGTGTAGACGTGATAAGGCGGAAATAGCGAACTGTGATAGTCATGGCTAGTTTGCTATTGCTTAAGTTATGGGTCGAATTTCTAAGTGAAACTTTCCAGGATTGAAGCATGTCTTATCAGTAAGATACTTGGGAAGTTTCACCTGAAATGGTCGAGTAGTTTGTTCAGAATCTTGGATCAAATGTACCTGGGTCTGTAAAGCTCTGAAGTTAGCACAAATTACGGTTTGATCCATATCTGAGAATTGGTTTAAGATTTCGACCTGAAAATTATTTAGGGTAGGAGTGAAGGGTCCAATCAAGCTTCCTGTGAAGTTTGATCATCATTGGTCGATTGGTTTGAGAGGACTGAGGTCTCAAAGTTCAAAGATACTTCTGTTATTAGCAGTTTCGAGTTTTTCGGTATCATCTATTGTCATTTTGATCATTTTTGAGCAATTTGGAGAGGAGTTGTTGCTGAAACTGCCATGCCTGCATACAACTCAACATTGGAGGGTGTGGGGCTGATTTCAGCTCTTGATGATGAAGGAGAATGGAGTCGTCATGAATCTTAAGCCATTGTTTGGATTCTCGGAGCTGTCAGGTACTACCGCCGTTGGTGCTATGTTGAGATCTGAGTAGTACCTTGAAGCATGCATGCTTTACCTTGCTGGAATGCTTGGTAGACCAGGGTGTACAGAAAGTTGTATCGATACTCTATCAAGTTGATTGAGTGATCTTATAGCATCTTTTGGTTGTACTATGAAGTTGTGATAGTTGGATTAATGGGCAATTAGCGTCGCTGGGGAGCTATTCAGAAGTCATGCTTCCAGTGATATAGAGGAATAACTTCAGTTAGATAGTACAGAGCTGAGTATTTTTAGTTAGAGTACAAAAGATATGTTTGTAACACAAGTTTATGCAACCTATACGTAACTTTGGATCGTAACGAGCTTTAAACTTGAGCCGAGCAGATATAAGGTCACTCGGCTAGAAGAGTAGATAGTGAAACATTTGAGTGGAAACATTCAGATCTAGATCCAACCTTGTCAATCCACATACCTCTGCACAGCCATATACCCAGTGTATTCCTAGACAAAAAAACACGTTATACGATAGCGGGACTAGACCTAGACCGTGGGAAACGGATCCTGCGCATATTGCGATTGAATAGAGAGACGCTAGTCCGCTGGTTTGATTGCGGTCTAGCTCGCAGGCGCGGTCCTGATCTCTGGCTAGGTGGTAGTGTGTGGACTACGGGAGTCCTACCAGCTGTAGCTACAAGCGCGGTTTGGTCAGCGACCAAAATTGAATTCCCGAGCATGTAAAGATCATCGACGATGGGACAGGGAGCTAGCACTTGTCCAAATCTGTCTTCTAGGTGACAGAGTCCGTTGTCAATTAAGCACCAGCCGCCATTGGCATCAAATTGCCGAGCTGAGAATAAATTCTTCTGCAAGGTGAGCACATGAAGAACGTCACGTATGTACACATGTTCGTCGTTGAGCAGGCGCACTTCCACCATGTCAGAACCAGCAACGTGGATGGTGGTGTTGTCACCGAGTAGAATCGCGTCATTCTCGATGTTCTCAGTAGAGACGGGTGAGTATTCGACGAATTGTCATCGATTATGTGCCATGAGTTTTCGTTGCTGCTGTTGGGTTTGTCCGGACACTCGGCGATGCGATGCCCGGGCTTGTTGCACTGGAAACATTTCTTGTTAGGATCTGACGATCTTTTCGGTGGTTGATTATCGTCTTGTCGGTTGCCACCATTGTTGCGCCGGTTGTTGTCATTGCGTCCTCCTTGTCGGCGTCTTGCAAACAAAGCAGTAGATGGTTTCATCCATAAATTGCGCCCGATCGTTTCCTCCTAAATGAGGAAGGTGATGAGGTCCTGTAGCGAGAGATTTGGGTTTGTTCTCATCGCCTGCAAGAATAAATGGTAGTTGTTAGGCATGCTGCCCATCAACGCGAGGACTTGCTCCTCGTTGATAATTATCAATCCAGCTGAAGTCATCTGCTGGATGAGAGACTTGAAGTTGTTCACGTGCTAGGTGACAGTCTCGTTGGGTTTCATCTTTAAAACCCAACTTCTCTCTTAAGTGCATCTTGGTCACCATGTCTTGACCGGCAAAGTGTCTGGTCAAGGTGGACCATGCATCGTTCGACATGGTGCAGGACATTAGATGTCTTGCCACACTGTTCTCGCAGCATTTGTTGATCGCTGCGAGCGCGTTAACATCACGCTGATCCCAATCTGCGATGCTGCCGGGTCCGGTAGCAGGGGGAGGGATGGGTACCGCAGTACCTCCGGGTGTAGTGGCACGTGGTCTCTGCACGTTCTCTTCCACGATATCAAGAACACCACGGGCCCTGAGCCGCAAGGTTGTCTTGTGTTTCCAAAGCGTGAAATATGTGCCGTCGAACTTAGCCCAGCCTTTGGTGTCAAAGGGGGCAGACATTCTGTATCTGATTGATCGATGAAACGATGAAGTTCTGTTAGCGAAGGTACAGAATCTCAGTGCGTGAAGCGTCCTTCTCGCAGCAGCTGAAGCGTCCTCCAACTGCTCTCACTTAAGGGCCGAAGGCCTACCTAGTGTGTATGCTATTGTGCTAGTGCATCAACAAAGCAAAGCTCTGATACCACGTTAGAAATGGACTGCTAGTAGAATAGGCTAAGGCAAAACTCTAAGTCACGGCATAAGGACAGTATGAGAGTGTGAGAGAGCTCCTCAAGAGAGTGTGGGCAGAACCAAGTAAATAGATTACTCAATAATGTACAATGGCCTTGGGCCTGGATAATATACTCTTGGTCTTGGTCTTGGTGACCTTACGAAGGTCACCACCTAATAACCTGAACTGGTTACTGTCACAAGGGATATTCACACTGTATTCTAACAAGTATCATGTGCATAATTACATATTTCAAGATCTTGGTCGAGAATGAAGATCTGGGCTGGAAAAAGGTTCTGATCTAGACTGTCCGTACGCTTACCTTGTTACGTGTAGCATTGTCTTAGTTCTTACAACGTCAACAAGAGAAGTAACCGTGAAAACAAGTTAAGATTTTGACCAAGCAAGATGTTTGTGGCGGTCATCTTTTGAACCCTATGTACTTGTTGTATCCAGTATATTACGTTACCAACAATATTTACAACGATGAATACTCTTTGAATGTGAATATTATTCTTCAGAACCCTCCGCAATCTGGAAAACTTCCGTGATGTGAGTGCACCATCAGTCCTAAACCGTTTGTCATCCTCTCTCAACTCAATTGCAAATTGTCTTGGATTGTCGAAAGATTTAGTTGATTGACTCGACTACTGTAACACCAATAGCTTAATGAGAAACTCCTTTTTTTGCACTTCCACCTGTTTCTATTTGCACAGCCATCTAAATTATGCATTTGCATTATCCTCAATTCTTTATAGTACAAGGTATGCACACTTTTGGATTTTGTCTACCTTCAGATTATATGTATTCTTACAAACTTGGCATAAGCATGAATGAGAATGATCTGCATTGAAGACTCTCTACTGTTACATGTTTGGATTTACTCCGTTGCCAATCCTTGACGGCAAAGATCACCCTTCGATTCAACATTGACCTTGAGTTCATCCTTCGTGAAACATGCAGAGTCGAAAGAAGCGATGGAGAGACACACAATGAAAAGACAAACTCTAAGCTTAAAAAAAATGACCCTCTAGTGCACACCAGTTTTACTAGAAGGAAAATCAATATCAACTATATGTTTGACCCAAATCAGAGTTGCAAAACAGAGAATTCGATAAGTAATGCGGAACATATACATATGTAATGAGATATATTTGAATTATACACACGATCATGAATTTGTCGACAATCCAAAAGTTAACCGTTCTATGGACTGCTACAAAATGCACAAAATTGATACACACTTTGCAAATGTGGGTTAATGTGAGAACTCAACTGAATCTTCTATGTTTTTTATCATGTCTATAGATTCTTTTATCTCAATAGGAGTTCTCCAGCTCGAGAAAACTCTATCACCAATCTTTCTTTGGACTCTAACAGAGTAGTTGTGAAATATACTTTCTGATTTATACTCATAATATAAAGAAATCAAGCTTCATCCTTTACTCTGCTTGTGTTAGTTACATGGTGTTCGCTTTCTTCACAAAGTGATGTAGAATCGATGATAATACCTCTTTGGCACTAATACACCCCTCCGAAACATGCTTGATTCAATTCTACAGACATTGACTCTTCATGTTGATGACATTCTTCTGGACTATCTTCAAACCTCAGATCATTCTCTTCTAATCTAATTTTACAACTCAATACATCAACTTGACTTGTTTCTATGTCTCCACGTGCACATCGAAGACAAGTCCACAAACCTCTTGATGTCAAGGATGAATCTGATTCAACTCTTCATCAAGAACAGACTGAACTCTACTACTAATTTAGCTTGATTCTTGTCCCCGCAAATATCTCCATGTTCGTTTGGAGGGTTATTGCTCTATAAACTAAGAGAATATAAACATTGACTCTTGCTCCAAATATTAAGTGCATTCTATACAGAAAAAGGACAATGAGCACTCTGTTTTTGCTCTAAAGTAAGTCTCGATTGGATTTCGCTCTCACTCTATCCTCCACCGATGTTTCGAATTAGTCCTCTCGTATATTTATAAGAATTCACTTATTGATCAAATTTTCTTGGCAAAATAGTGTCCGTAATTGTCTGGAATCTTGCACCACATAAGTGTAATGCAATGACCCGAAAAGCAATAACTTCTGATTGCAGTCGCCCTCGTATTCTAGTCTTCTTATGTACCACCGTCATGGAAAGATGAAAGATTATCAATATCTTCGATGCACTCCAAATCTTCTCATATTCTGCATGCACCATAAGAATCTAGGTTTCTAGATGTGTAGATTTGGTAAGATTTTTCAATGGGACTACCATTGCGTCTAGATCACCACTCGTCATTTGACTAGTTTCTCCGATGATAACAACTTCTTGATCATAGTCTCCGATTCAACTCTACTCTCGAATAAATATTTGAGCGACGTTTTTGGCACTGGAAGATCTTCATTTCAATGAACTTTAATACTAGGGTTGAAAAATCCTGACTTACGGTAAGCTTTGATTGGACTCATAAATAGACCGATTTCCCGTAACAACCTCTTATGGGTTTGAAATCATTCCTGGATAGCTCTCTAGAAATGGTCTAGGGGCTTTGACCTCACTCCCGCTTTCAGCTTTATGGTACGAGCTTTGCACACCCTATTAGGAGAAAGATGAAAGATCAATGGTTCCGGTATTTCAAGCTGCGATTGGTAAAAGAAACGGTGTTCAGTTAACACTTGCACCTCCACGTCTGCCACACTAGAATATGCCGTCTTGAACATTAATATACCCGCAACTTATGGATTGAAGTTTGAACGATATTATTCATCTTGCATGCATATTTCACCCTCTTCCAAGTGCTGAAGAGGGGAAATATGGAACGCTTTAATTAACGTTAACAAAAAAGTATCTTTATTCGTCTAGGGTAAACGGCTTTATACTACGAAAGAGATACTTTTCCATCCTGTACTTATGGATTTTTTAATCACAGTAACCAAGTGAATAATAAAAAATCTATTTATTTATAGATTCTAACTTTAACTAATTAAATAAAACATTAAATTTAGTTAACATTTTTAGTTCCTCTTCTCACCTCTCCATTTTACAGTCTCTTTAGAATCAACCACGTATGTGATTACTACTTTTAAACTGTATTGAAGCCTGTCACCTCTGACCAACCTCTAACCAATTGTTTTGGATAATTTTTGAACTACGTGTTGGCCAGGAGTGCACTTTGAATCCATATCATAGTAAGAGAAGGCAAATGTAGCTGCTTACTGTGAGCTGTCCATTATATGTGACTCTGCATTCTTAAGTTTATGCACTCTTTATATAAAGTATGTGAATACAATGAAAGATTAGTGGTACCTTAGAATTCTTCAGGCGGCGATTTGCAGAAGAAAAGGTTTAGCACTTGCACCTCCACATCGCCACTCAAACCAAAATGGCATGTGAAGCGCAGTCATAATCCTGACCAAACTAACCTACAGCGCGATTCCACCACATGTCTCTGGAAACATGTAGCTAGAAACCTGAACATGCAGGCTGGTCGTGGGTGATATGCTGAGACTTGTACAAGAAAAATATGAAAGTGACTAGCTAGAAAGGAAAATGTCTGCTCCTGATCAAGCCGAAAATGACATAGAGGGTCGTTCGGAAAGCCTTCGGCCCCTTTAGGCTTGTTCTTTACATCTGCCTCCCCGCTAGGAGTCTGAGATCTCTTCACGATTCAATCGCTACATTTTGCAGGACCTAATGGCTTTACCGCGAACAAGCGGTCCCTGGCTCGTACGTATTCCTTGTTTTGAGTGTGCAGACAACCAGGGGGTATTCACGGATGTGTCAGGAAGCAGCCGGCTGCGTCATGCTTCGTATTACCCCTCCACGATCGAGACCTTGCACTCCATGCATCAACCATCAGCATTCAAATTAAAGCTAGAGATTCATACTTCTCGGCATAATGTGACATGTCTTGGATTGATTGCTTCAGTAGGACGATGGTTTAGGAAGCACAACAACAACGGCAATCCTCACCACCACTTTCCTGACAAGCTCGTTTCTTACGGAACAGAGGTATGTCTATATGAACGGTTGTAACTTACGCCCACGGAAAGGAGCAGAACCGCAGTTTAGCGCTTGGCTATAACTGTATGGAGGGGTTTCCAGTTTCACACAAGAAAAACAAGAAAGGGCCAGCTAGCGTTTGTACTAGTAACTCCCAGACTTACTTCTTAGCTGTGACTGAATTTATTTCTGTCCTTGACAATTAGATGCACATGCTGCTTAAGAATCTAAAATTCCATCGCTTCCATACAGTACTAGTGTAAGTATGTATCTAAGCACTTCTATACAGCAAAGTGACACCGTAAGGGAAAAGGCAGAGCGTGGTTGTTAGAATCTATTCTCTGAGGATGATCGCTAGGAAGCATTCAAGCACGTTATCCCCTGACTGCGCAGAGCGAGAAGTGATCGCTGCTCGGTTACCCGCCTCACGCTGTGCCCTGTGCTCACATTATCTCCCCGAACCCTTCTCACTTCCGTGGAAGAGCCCAGAAGAGACTCTGCGCTTCAGGTGGGCATGCCTTCCACATGATCCCATCGGCCCTCAGGGAGAGTTGCAACTCCTCACTCCCTAACTCCCGCTTGGGTTACAGGCAGCCGCTACGCCACCCAGATGTCATAGGACCCACACAACCAGAATATGTAGCGGAGTATATTGATGTACCCTCAACTTACAGTTTCTACGGTTGAACAGAAGGCAACGTTGGTCAGGACCGAGGCACTATTTACTGATGCTGTATAGAAGTGCTTAGATACATACTTACACTAGTACTGTATGGAAGCGATGGAATTTTACATTCTTAAGCAGCATGTGCATCTGCCAACTGCCAAGGACAGAAATAAATTCAGTCACAGCTAAGAAGTAAGTCTGGGAGTTACTTGTACAAACTTGCTGGCCCTTTCTTATTTTTCTTGTGTGAAACTGGAAACCCCGCCGTACAGTTATAGCCAAGCGCTAAACTGCGGTTCTATACATTTTGAATCATGTGTCCAGTCAGGGGATAACTTGCTTGAATGCTTCCTAGCGATCATCCTCAAACAGAGCAAGAGCAGGTTCTAACGACCACGCTCTGCCTTTTTCCGTATGGTGTCATTTTGCTGTATTGAAGCGATGATTCTATACATTCTTATTTTTCTTGTGTGACACTGGAAACCCCGCCATACAGTTATAGCCAAGCGCTAAACTGCGGTTCTATACATTTTGAAGCAGCATGTGCATCTGCCAACTGCCAAGGACAGAAACAGATTCAATCACAGCTTTAGCTAGTCACTTTATATTTTCTTTGTACAAGTCTCAGTCAATCACCCACCACCAGCGTGCATGTTCGCTTTCTAGCTAGCTTAAGCTCTCAGCTGAAATTGAAGTCCATTCCGGAAGCAGATCTTTCCTCGTTCGATCTCTGAGGCTAGACCCTGAAGAGGATTCTCATCCAAACTCTACACTATACTCATGATCACGTGAGCGTACTTCGAGTCCTAGATGCATTTACTGTGAAGGTTTGGAATTCTTGATTCATACCTAAGAGCTTTGGTTCTCAGCTGAAATTCTAGCGCTAATCCTGTTCCGAGGTACTTATTTCTAGTAAATTTTCTTTTAGCTCGTCCTTTTAAGGATCCCGCAGTAACCCACTAGCTAGTTCCTTGTGAATCTCCACTTTTCATCTGGAAAGTTATAGATAGATTGCTCAGTTTGCTGTTAATGAAGGCCAAGAACAACGCAAGTATATCTTCAAGATTATGTAATAGCAGCCACAATTGATGGGAAATAACAGTGGCTGATGTAATTATAAATAAAACTCAGCTGTAGCTCCTTGGAAAGTACAGACAACATCTTCAGATGACAGTAATCGGCAAGATTACTGTCAGTAAGTCGGCAAGATTGATGACAGTAACGCTTTCCGTAGACACCAGCCAACGCAGATTCCAGCGTTGGCTCAAATTCAAGATGTAGAAAATACGCTCAGCCTGGGAGTAAATACCACAAGCTGGGCTGTTAACGTTGTTCCTTCCTGTGAGCGTTAGGTTCCCTAGCACAATCATCTGGATGTATCTCGTAGTTCGGATTCTCTCCCGTAAAGAAACAAAGTGTGGTCATGAAATCTGACGAAGCTGGAGGTGAGATTACTCCTTGTTTCTCCTTACCAAAGGCCAACAATTGTCTACAGATGATAGTATATCGAAGCGGACATGCCATCTGATGACACCTGTAGAGTACATACACCTGGTCCAGTTGTTCTGGACCAGCAGATTTTTATAAACAAGCGGTAATTGCAAGGATGGTCGTTGGTGGATTGCAACGTCGCTTAGATACTGCGAAGCCAGTTCTTGTACTTCCTCTTTAACAGCCGGCTGCTTCCTGAGACAATCGGTGATCATGAACAGACGCTAAGAATTCGAAACAAAGACAATGTAGGAGCCAGGAAGCGATAGATAGGTCTAAAGTCATCACGTCTTGCAAAAGGTACCAACTGAATGGTAAAGAACTTTCGGTCTTGTGTAAGTACTGTCAAAGGAAGATTCATAGAGGGGACCGCAATGTATGGAACTAGAAACAAAATGGCTTGACAAGTTGCAATTGCTTCATGCAGAATTTATTCCAATATATGTACTCACTGTACATATATTGGAACATTCAACTGCAATCACCCTGCATGTTCATGATTACGTGACTAGCTCCGAGCAATCTTCGAGCTGAATTTGAAGTCCATGGATAAAATTATACAGGTCTGTACTTGTTCGAGCATGAATCAACTAGATTTAGGATCCGAGGACTCTACTCAAGACTCTACTAACTATACGCATGTGGAATTTGGCTTTTTTCACGTTGGTTCGACCAGGATTGTATCTGCAGTTCTCATGTCCACCTCTGGTAAGCGCGGGGACATGGAGGTGCATAGGCATCCTCAACGTCCTTGTACAGTGAAAATCGTTTTCTCTTAGCGAAAAACATGTAAGTGTTATAAAAATATAATATAATAAGTTATAATAAAAAATCAAAATTACTTATAAATGTTAAAAGTTAACCTTTTCGAGAGCAGCTAACTGATCCAGACAGAACCCATAAGCCGAGAACGGGCTGAGACGTCCCTCAGGATATAAGTTCGGGACTGAGATTGTTAATAAGCGTCATTTAACAAGGCATTTAATATATATCCTAACCCTTCCCATCGGGAGGGTTAGGATATATATTAAACACCTCATGTACACGAAGAATAAGCAGTGTAGTTAAGGTGAAATGGAATGGAATGGATACTAACGTTTTCGGCCTAACACTGGTTCAAGAAGACTATTCAGACCATTTACAGGTGTCCCCCTTAATACTCACGCTAAGGTTTGAATATAAGCTAAATAAGCCCAATAATAAATTAATTATAGACTTCTGTAATTTTATTTTGTCATATAGATCTAACGAATAGTCAGAAAGGTCACTCCCAGTAAGCAGCTTACGAATAGTGCCTCAGTCCTGGCCACCGTCCTGGCCTTCTCTTATATCTGTCGAACCATAAGTTGTGGTTACATTCATGTTCAAGACAACATATTCTGGTGTTACCGATGTTTCGACATCTGGGCGGTGTAGCGGCCGTCTGTGACCCAAGCGGGAGTAAGAGAGTGAGGAGTTGTAACCGTTTCTGAGGACCAATGGGATCATGTGGAAGGCATGCCCACCTGAAGCGCAGAGTCTCTCTGGGTTCTTCCACGGAAGTGAGAAGGGTTCGGGGAGATAGTGTAGAGAGCACCGAGTGAGGCGGGTAACCGAGCAGCGATCACTTCTCGCTCTGCGCAGTCAGGGGATAGCGTGCTTGAATGCTTCCTAGCGATCATCCTCAGAGAGCAGGTTCTGACCACCACGCCCTGCCTTTTTCCGTACGGTGTCCTTTTGCTGTATGGAAGCGATGGTTCTATACTTTGTTTATTTTTGTGACACTGGAAACCCCGCCATAGCCAAGCGGGAAACCGCAGTTCTATACATTCTGAAGCAGCATGTGCATCTGCCAACTACCAAGGATAGAAACAGATCCAATCACAGCTAAGAAATAGGGCCGAAGGCTGTTAATTCCCTTTATGTCTTTTATTGCTTGATCAGGAGAAAAAATGTTTCTAGTTTTTGATCCTCAGTCAAGCACCCACCACCAGCTTGCATGTTCACGTTTGTAGCTAGCTTAAGCTCTCAGCTGAAATTGAAGTCCATGCTGTAAGCAAATCTTTCATCATAAAATCTCTGATGCTAGACTTCAAAGAGGATTCTCATCCAAACTCTACCGACGATACTCTAGATCAGTCCAGGATTACTGGGACGGGACCACACAGCTGGAAGATGTTGTGGATATGTGCTCTAGATCTCAGACCTGGCAAGCTTGCGAGTTGCTGCATGGTACCAGTAGAAAACTTCTGTTTGTCGACATGTGCAAGAGAAACCACCGGATCATAATGATCATGACTACAATCAAAGGCATCTTTGAGTCGGCAAGATTGATGACAGTAGCGCTTTCCGTAGACACCAGCCAAGGCAGAAATAAATTCAATCCCAGCGCTAGCTCAAATTAAAGATCTAAAAAATAAACTCAGCCTGGGCGTTACTACCAGAAGCTGGCCTGTGAACGTTGTTCCTTTCTGTGACCTTTAGGTTGCCGAGCACTCTCATTCTGGATATATCTCATAGTTCGGGTTCTCTCCCGTAAGTAAACAAAGCGTGGTCATGAAATCCGACGAAACGGGAGGTGAGATTACTGATTCTCCTTTGTTCTGCTTCCTAAAGGCCAAGACAGACGACAGTAACTCCAAGTCGACATGCCATCTTATTGACACCTGTACGAGTACATGCACCTGGACGAGCAGATGACAAGAACAAGCTGTAATTGCAAGCCTGGTGGTTGGTGGATTGCAACCTCTCTAAGGTACTGCGAAGCCAGTTCCTGTACTTCCTCTTGAACAGCCGGCTGCTTCCTGAGACAATCGGTGATCATGAATAGAACCCGCATTGTCCAGACGCTAAGATTTCAAACAAAGACAATCTAGGAGCCAGGATAGATCGGTCTAAAGTCATCAAGTCTTGCAAAAGGGACCAACTCAATGGTGAAGAACATCCGGTCTTGTGTAAGTACTGTCACAGGAAGATTCATAGAGGGGACCGACAAGTACGGAACCAGCGCAAAGGGTCCCAAGGGTCGGAGCAAAAACTGGCTTGACTTGCAATTGCTTCAGGCAGAATTATTCCAGTATATGTACTTACTCTCAAACAACTGCGATAACCCTGCATGTTCATGATCACGTGTCTCGCTATAGCTAGCTCTAGCTCGAGCTGAATTTGAAGTCCATGACGAAAATTAAATATACCTGTACTCGGTCGAGCTGTAGATTACTCGAACCGAGTAATCTAGATCTCATGATCAGTTGAGTCTGGGATTCTGCCCCACATTGGACGATGTTGAGGATATTATCTTCGACGCCATTTAGTCAGATGCGGAGGAAGAACCTGTCGGACCTTTCATGATCTAAAACTCGCAAGTTGCCGCATGACAGCAATACAAACTTCCGTTTGTCGACATGTGCAAGAGAAAACACGGGGATTATAATGTTTCAGTATATTCAGAAGCATATTGTTCAAAGCGTGGTGTTTCTCTGGCTGCAGTCCTGTAACATCGTACAGGAACTTCGGTGGTATCGTGTGCTGACAATTAAGGTACTGAAAAGCAGCCTGCCTCTCACCTGTAGTAAGCTGGCATTGAGCTTCTGGTATTTCTCCAGATCTCCTTCGCATCACCCTTGTCCGTAAACACGGTACACCCAGGATGCAATTGCCCGGGAGATTCTGTCTATACTTTCTCTTGTCGTCGCTTTTAGACAACATTAATAGCTCTAAAGAGACAAGATCCTTAACTTGAAGATCCAAGGGCTAGAAGTATGCTTCCTAACTTGCATCACAAATACTCCTAGCACTATATAGCCATGGAGTATTTTCAATCACGATGTCGACGCATATGGTCTTTTCCTTACGTTGGTAATTTCTTCAGTTGTTTAGCATCTGATTCAGCAAATCTGTGACTGACAGTGTTCGGATGTCGCATAAGCCTCCATTAATTAATCACGGTTGCAACTGTTGTAAGCCTATGGTACAACACATATTAGTATGAAGTGGCTTGTTCCAGAAAGAGGTTTAGCCATCATGATCAGCGCCAAGTTCAAGATACATATATATGCATTACGTACGAACGAAAAACGACTGCAATGTTTTCAGTATCCCATGATTTGTTTGGCCTAGCCTCCTAAGAATTAGACCACCTTGACGAGGTCCACCCTCGGTTTTGACGTTAGATACGTATACGGGCAAACTCAAATGATGATCTTACCTGAGTTCACACTTAGTTCTATATATATATGCTCACTTGAACTTAACTTGTGCTTTTAGGGTTTGGACCCACGTCATGCACCGGGTTCCGCTATTCTCGACCTTGTACTTTTCATTCTGACCGTACGAAGAACCTCGCAGGGATCTTCGAGTTTCTTGGAAAAGATGTACGGAGTGAACTGCCGGATGAGCTCAGTGGAGGCCGGACATATCTCCAGTTCTAGGAACTTGTTGGTCAGGGAGATCGAAATCTAGCTAGAATGATACAGTGAAGTTTGAGTTGTTCAGCTGAGCTTACTGAGCTGCCGTTCCTAGTATGCGTGGGAAAAATCCAGTAGCGCTTGAACCTCCCGCTAAACGTACTGATAAGTCCAGGAACTCATCGGTCTCTCCGCAACGAACAGTTCTGACTACTTATGCCTTGCACATTCTATGCTGCATTTGAGGACGAAACCGCACGTGTATCTGCTAGAAGTGAACACAGCTTTGTTCGATTCTTGGTCCACATACGTCTAGTATACACCTATCTCGCTTGGCTGCTGCTGACGGACAGGTGGAACAGAACTTTGACACATTCTATCGCAATTCTTCGGCCACAAGATCTATTTCTTCATCCATCTTGACAAATTTATCAAGGTAGCAGATGTACAAGTTTCTACAAGAGTGCACTCGTGCGCGTCATGATCAAGAGATCGGATCATATCAATACTATACTGTTGGAGCTTCGTAGTATGCATATGGCAGACTCGCTTCGTTTCGGAAGGGCTCATCTGATCATGTCATAATCGAAGTCAGATCACAAAGGCCATATGCGTACAGATCACTTACGTACGAGTCACTGACGCTGGTGAAGATCTAGAGCGCTAGTTGGGTTCAAAGAAGATCAAGGAGTAGGTTCTTGGAATTCGTCTGAGCAAGGAATTCAAGTAGCTATAGACAGCAGCATGGGATCTTTATGCAGTTCAGAGAGGAAGTTTCAGACAGAAGACGAATGGATTCCTGAAAAAGCGAGTGGCAGATACAGCAGCCTTAACCCGAGCAGGAGATGCAGTTTTATGCTAGAAACGCCGAGAGCTTCAACGGCAGATAATGCCACGCTCGCAAAATCTTTGGTACTCGGGAGTCCAACAGCACATTACAAGGGTACACTCGGTTTCCAAGCGAACATGGATGCAGACCACAGCATCGACCTCGACTGTTCCAATCCTTTGTTCACACCTCTCCTAATCAAATTACTGAGGCCGGGCAAAAACCAGGACCTGTTTCATGATCGGCAGCAGGCTGCTGCTCATGAACAAGGGGAACTAGACAGTCCTTCGAATTCCTCGAGCGCTAGCTCCCCTGCAGGCTCTCCCGCTGCAACTCCCATGAGGTGCTCTCTGGATGTGGAAGTAAGGAGCACTGGCAGGCTTTCTTGGCACGAGCAGAGGAGTTCGGATAATATTACACATCAAGACTTGCTGGACTTGGCCGACACTCGCAATCATGCATGATCAATAAGCAGTACCAAAAGGAATTACTTCTCTGTTTTCAGTATCCATTCTTGGACTAATGCATATAGTTAAGACACACCCACGGTGTTGCATGCGAAACGCAATTTTGAGACCTGGTGACCGTATTGTGGAAAGACCCAATGAGATGTGTATCACCATCGATGTTTAACTTACGGATATTACGAAGCCATGGATATCACCTGGGACATTGTAATATGAAACATGCGTTAAGATCTGGTTAAAACATACAGCAGATGCAGGGCTCGCGAGCTCCTTGGATCGGGTGTCTTCACTGGAATTTGGCTAGCTGTGAAAAGGGAACTTTTTAGTCCAAATTAAAGCAGATCGTCGTGCATGTTCTGTGGAGAAATCTTTAGAAGATGACACAAGGAACCGAAATGCTTGGCATATACATATCCATAGCTATGTAAAAGTAAGTAACAGGGATTACATAACCATCACTCAAGAACTTCTCCAGGACGTACTCACATGTACTATAGTATAGTAAGTCATCAAGTAGGAACTACGATTTTTGAAGTGATCCAGCTCTCTAATGAATATCATGGTGCCACGGTTACAATATGTACTCCATATACAGATTTTATCAAGACTATAGCTTCAAGTTTCTTGTTGGCAATATTGTCATGCTATTACAATGTTCCTGTTGACCGTGTTGTTATATGGATAATTAGTACTGTTATCCATCAATAATGCAGCTATGCATGCACTCAAGGGGTACTGCACATATGTTCCAGGGTATGATTAAGCTGTAAGTGTCTCGTCCAAGAACCAGTCCGCAAGTACAACGTACGGTTGATTCACATTGTAACCCTTCCAAAAGCTTATGGACATATGAGGTTCTGAGGGTCTAGATCTAGAAGGTGAACTGATCAATTAATCAGTCGTTGCTGATCCGATGCAACCACTGATTAATTGATCAGTTCATCGTTCAGTGGTTGCATCGGACAGCAACGACTGAGAGTTTCCCAGGGTCTAAACTGTGATCATGAGCTGCACGTGTAATTAATGAATTAGAGGTTCGGTCATCAGACGTGGTCACATGTACAGCTGAAGTGATTACCAGTTTGGTTCGATGAAACGACATGTTCACTCAATGAGTAAACATATTAACACTGCCCATGGGACCGAGAAGAATTCAAGTCCTCTAGATCGAGATGACATTTTCGAATTCATGGGGTGCTGCCTTATTTGGAGCTCTCGCCAGGTCTCCTCTGTCTTTGTACTCGTCGCAGTAGGAGCATTTCCACCATTTCGTGTACTGCATGAATCTCAAGCACGTGTGAAGCTAGCTCGAGCTCGAGCACCAAATATATATATCATATGTGGATCCAGTTGTTTAGTTCCGCATATGAGACCAGCTCCAAGGGATAATCTACTCATGACCATAAGTTTCAGTGTGTGACGCCGGATTGGGATGGGCCGGGCCCGAGGGTGGCAGACTCATTCAGCACTTCACGAACCCATGATAAAAAAACGACGGCTTAAGCCTGCACGAGGCAGTATACTAAGAAGCTATAAAGCCAAACAGCAATTTGAAACCTTGGCACCATATTAGCTAGATGTAATACTGCGAAGAATTATGGGTATGACACTGAAGTGCTTTTGCTATAGTCAGTGGAGACTAATTGCACCTGCCGAGTAGTGACCACATTAACCAGATTGAGAATGAAGTACAGAGCATTGCCCATAATTTATATACTGTCATGTGTAGTACACAGACTGAATCCATCCAGTTGACGTACGAACTCGAACACACCGATCGACATTATGGAATATACTGAAAATATGGATCTTCGTATAGAGAAACTTTGTTATTAATCATCCAGTTACACAGTACACAGTGAACCGACAGGGAAATTTAGAGTGTATATTTTCAGTGATCAAATTAGGATAGGACGAAATGACACCGTGACAGAAAGGATCCGGAGACGTGAATCGTAATATATCCAGTTAGATACATATGGACGGAGAACGTAAAAAAGGTTCGGAATCCTTGCATTTTCCTTTAGCGGATGGGAAGGTTCGAATTCTTCTTAGATCATCCAGAGTTGTGTTGTTAGTGTCTTCCGGAGCTGATCTTGCCGTCTGGATGGCGACGAAAATAAAGTGCTCATATAGTTATATATACGTCCCTTGAAATTTGAAGTATGAATGGTCACTAGTACCCATTCGAATAAATTGCTACAACAGACACTTTGGGAACCCTTTTTCTGTCCACGGTCCACAACTTTCTGACTTGGCTTCAAGGGACGCATGACTGTCGATAGGAAGATAACCGACGGGAGCTCACGATCGAGGGTGGCAAGAAAATGACACGGCTCATGCGCATGCCATAGTGATAGAGGGTGATGTACGTGGAGGTAGAGGTTCAGTTTGACCGTGGTGACACGAGAAATGTTGGTGTGCTTCCGTTGTCAACTACCGTAGTCGAGCGATATGAGTCACCTAAAGCTGCAATGAAATTGCTCCCAGTCGGGCTCCCACGCTTTTGCTTTTTGCGAGCGACACACTGAGATAATATTCCAATCTTTATCAGACTTGGACGCACCTCTGCGGACTTTTGCCCTCGCGTGCGCGGAAGCCATTTTCAATTGTCTTACCAGACATCTGCCGGATCAAACGAGTACCTGTTCTCAACTGCAGCCATTTACGCGAGTTCTACTAGAATTTCCACCGGAGTTCGATGTGGTTGCTCGGCGCATGAAAACGACCAGTAAGTTCGTGTCGGCAGCAGCTACTGAGCGGATAGCAGAATCGAAGGATCTTTCTTTTGACTTGTGTCAATGCGCCTCATCCTCGTAACAGTCCATCTCATCAGTTCTGTACTAGGTGAGAATGCCACGTCCTATTGTCACTCCCTCAACCGGTCAAAGTCTCGTCCCAGCAAAACTAAGTGCAACCGGTGAAACAAAGAATGTTTGCAAAGAGACCTGTTCAAGCAATTTACTTGCAGATGGGGTCTTTCCATCCGTTGGCTATTCATTGCGTCGCGTGTTCACACATTTACCTGCAGATACACGTTTGGCGTGCTTTACTATGCACAGTTGCACAACTAAAGTTCTAGAGCTGGATTTGTAGTAATAATGTGTAGGTAAAAATATGTTAATTATTAATTAGTTTCTATAGCATTTTAATACTATCTTTTAAACAATTAGTTCATGTCAATAAAAGTTAAAATATATTTATAAGTTCTATCACTAAATAAAAAACTTCCTAAAGTTTCAACATAGTAATTTAATGATTAAAAGAAACATTAGCGTTTTATTAAAAGTTTGTTCTTCCACTTTGTTATTAAAGAAGTTTGAAGTAATTGAATATTATTTCTATTTATTATTTGAATTTGTTCGTCATCTTCGTAAAGAAGATAAATTAGAGTTTTGATTTCTAATTTTTGTTTTTTATTAAACTATAATTTCTGCATATTAATAAATCAAAATTACCTCTGAACATAGTGTTTGTGCTCACTATAGAGATTGTTATCCTCTAGATATGAATCTTCTTCAACGAACTCTAGTTTTCACGTCTTTGCTCTCCACTTGCCATTATAGGCAGATTCCTGGATTCACATGTTCCTATGAAGATCATCCTACCTTGTGTCTTCGTCCAATCACAGCCGCAACAAGTAACAGGGACAACCACAACAAGCTACGTGGTTTCTAAGAGGCCACTCAGATTAGCGCTAACAGCTATAAACTGCTGCAAAGTTGCCGTAGTTAGGAGTTTTTTTTTTCTTTTTTTTTCTTTTTTTTCTTTTTTCTTTTCAATGAAACGACCACTATCGGCCGGAGCTTTTATTATCAAGGGTTAAGGGTGCCACCCGTCACATTCGGCCCGGCCGTGCAAAAGCGCGCACTACCCACACCACAGATCTCTCCCCACCCGATCTCCCCCTCGCAGTTTCTCTCTCTCTCGTCCGCCTCGAGATCGCGGCGGCAGATACCATCACCGTCCTCTTTTGTTGTTCTCGAGGACAACAAATCTACTCCTGGTAATCTAGTAGGAGTAGATGCTGATAATCTACTCCTACTAGATTACCAGCATCACAATCTAGTAGGAGTAGTAGTCCTTCACGTACTCACTCCTCTAGCCATACACACAATCACTCCCCCTCCCTACCCTCCATGAGCTTGTCAGGAGCCCAGCGGGGATTACTCAACTTCGTACGCGGGCTCATGTGCTCTACAGGAGGGGAGTGATTGTGTGTATAGCTAGAGGAGTGAGTACGTGAAGGACGACTACTCCTACTAGATTGTGATGCTCGTAACTCCTCCAGGCCACGACTGCTAGAAACTCCTCCTCCAGATCCAAGACGAATGGATGAGGTTGGAGCTCGACTGGCAGGAGAGAGCGGAGGAACTCTCACTGAAGAGAAGCCGAGAGAGACGGACGGAATGTAAGCTGGGCCAGCAGAAGGAGCAGGCACAATATGATAAAAGTGAACGTCGGTCTCATGAGGCTCTTGACTGAGTGAAGGAGTAGCAGAAGGGACGAAATACTGGGAGGGAGAGTCGGAGAAATACTCATAAAAAAGAAGAATCTAGTAGGAGTAGTAGTCCTTCACGTACTCACTCCTCTAGCCATACACACAATCACTCCCCCTCCCTACCCTCCATGAACTTGTCAGGAGCCCAGCGGGGATTACTCAACTTCGTACGCGGGCTCATGTGCTCTACAGGAGGGGAGTGATTGTGTGTATGGCTAGAGGAGTGAGTACGTGAAGGACGACTACTCCTACTAGATTGTGATGCTGGTAACTCCTCCAGGCCACGACTGCTAGAAACTCCTCCTCCAGATCCAAGACCAATGGATGAGGTTGGAGCTCGACTGGCAGGAGAGAGCGGAGGAACTCCCACTGAAGAGAAGCCGAGAGAGACGGACGGAATGTAAGCTGGGCCGGCAGAAGTAGTAGGCACAATATGATAAAAGTGAACGTCGGTCTCATGAGGCTCTTGACTGAGTGAAGGAGTAGCAGAGGGGACGAAATACTGGGAGGGAGAGTCGAGAAATACTCATAAAAAATTACATCGCGAGAGGTGAAGGTATGATCGTCAGATTTTCACTGGAGACAGTAGTCTTTACTCTGACCGCTATAGCCAAGGAAGATATACTCGTGAGAGCGATCATCGAGGTTTGCACGCTAAACCTCGAGGACCTGAGAAAAAGCGCGACAACCAAAGACGCGCAAAAAGGAGAGATCAGATCGTTGAGGAGTAGTAGAGACGTAGGATTGTCAGAGTTCATAAAGTGTTGTCATAAACAGGATGACCTTAGACGAACATCAGTTCTGGAGGAAGGTGGCACAGCTTCACCTCAGAAGGGCTTGATGAGGTTGGTGGTGAAAAGTATAGAGCGTACAGCATCAAGCAAAATACGGTTCTTGCGCTCAGCAACACCATTCTGCTAAGGTGAGTAGGAGACTATGAATTGACGCTGAATACCTCGCTAATGATAGAAAACCTCAAAGGCAGTTGAACGATATTCTCACCATTATCAGATTACAAGGTGACAAGAGATTGACCGGTGACACGCTCAACAAAGACAAGATAGTCTTGAAAAGCAGCAAAATAGTCACTCTTATAGTAAAGGAGGCGAGTGACAGTGTAGCGCGAGTAATCATCAATGAAGGTGATGAAATATTCGTAGCCAGAAAAGGTGCAAGAGGAGATGCGACCACTAATATCGGAAGATCGGTGCCGGATCAGTGTCATGGATCAGTGCCAAAGGACTAGTTGAGCGGTTGGAGTTGGCACGTGAGAATTTAGTACGCGCATGTTTGTCGTGTGCACAAGCTAGACAAATATCCTCATAGAGTGGGAAGGAAAGAAGGTCGGCAATGTACATGTGGTGACTCAGCTCGTTGACTCGGTGGTGGTTGATATGACCGAGTCGCTGGTGCCACAAGATAGAGAGATCGTTCATTGTAGTAACAAGAGCCCAGGATCGAGGTGACGTTAGAGGAGAGATCCGGCTACCTGATGTAAAATCCTGAAGGCCGTACAAAAGATGTGGAGAAGACCAAGATCGAGGAAATGAACCGGACGGGTCGAAAATTTCAAAGTGCAGGTCAGGAAAACTCCAAATTGGAGAGGGCATGTCGTCTGTGATGTAGGTCGGATCGTGAAGGCCAGGGCAGGGACCGAGAAGGTCATGTGGACTCGAGAAGGCCGCATGTGTGACAAGGCCCGTGCGTGGATCAATGTGGATCCCCGACGGACCTCAAGAGTTAGAGGCCGATGTGGATCCTTGGTCGTTGGAGGTCAACATGATCTCTTGGGACCTGGGGAAACTGCCTCCGCGGTCCGTGCGCAGGCAGTCCTCAAACGAGCTACCGTCAGGACAGTTCGACACGGATCTCAGAGAGACCGCCCTTCGAGGTACCGGTGCGGATCTCCAAAGGATCGCATGGGAGTCCTCAGAGATGATGGACTCCCGGTCTACGGGGTTCATTAAGACCTCTCGTGGTCTTGGAGGCCCTTCGTGGCATGCAGGGCGTGCGGTAAGGAGAGTGGGCCCTCCAAAGGACACGGGACGGAGACCACTGACTGGTCCTTCCCAGTAGGTGGTCGTCATGTGACGACTATCAGCGGGAGAGGGTAAGTCAAGAGACATGATCCGCGTGGGCGGGTGTGCCGAGCGTGCATAGGTTGACGTGTCGGTGTTTGCCAAGTCAGGAGTCACACGCGAGGCTGGGGGAAGGTCAACGGGTGGGGTGCGGGTTGAAAAATTACCAAGAGATGTCATGATAAAGTCGGTTCAAGAGGAGGTAGAGGTCGGCTGAGAGAGAAATTTATCTTCATTATCCATGTGCGTAACTTCTGTCAGTTGTGGAGCAAAAAATTCAGATATGTGCATAGGCTCCATAAATGGAGGAGAAAATGTCCAAAAATTGGCTGTGTGTTCTTCCTCTTGGCTGTGCACATTGAGTGAGACTGAGGTGGATCTGAACCGTGAGAAGCGAATTTTGTGCATGTTGCGATTGAAAAGGAGACACTAGTCCGCTGAATGAATTGTGGTCTTGCTCGTAGACGAAGTCCGGATCTCTGGCTGGGAGATAAAGTATGAACTATTGGGGTCCTTCCAGCTATGGCTACGATCAGTTTGCTCAGAGACAAAGACTGAATCTTCGAGCATATAGAGATCATCAACGGTGAGGCATGGAGCTAACACTTGTCTAAATCTATCCTCGAGATGACAGAATCCGTTACCAATTAGACACCAGCCGCCATTGGCATTGAATTGCCGAGCTGAAAATAGAATTTTTTGCAAGACGAGCACATGGAGGACGTCGCTTATGTACACATGCTCGCCGTTCAGCAGGCGTACTTCCATCATGCCAGAACCTGCAACGTGGATGGTTGTGTTATCACCGAGTAGAATAGCATCGTTCTCGGTGTTCTCACTTGATACGGGTGAGTATTCGATTGTGTGCCATGTGATGTGTGACACTCGTGTCCACATATCAATGAGGGTAAGCTGTCTGCATGATTGCACATGAGCATTGTGCCACCAAAACTCGACGAGTGTTGATATTATTATTCTATGAATGACGATTTTTGTTTTGATTGTCAGCATTCGAATTTTTGCTGCTGCTGTTGGGTTTGTCTGAACACTCGGAGATGCGATGTCGATCTTGTTGCACTGAAAATATTTCTCGTTAGCATCTGGTGGCCTTTTTGGTGACTGATTACCACCTTGTCGGTTGTTGCTATTGTTGCGTCGGTTGTTGTTGTTGCGTCCTCCTTGCCGACGCCTTGTGTACAAAGCAGTAGATGGTTCGACTGATAGCTTACGCCTTATCGTTTCCTCTTGGATGAGGAAGGTGATAAGGTCCTGCAGCAAGAGTTTGAGCTTATTCTCGTCGCCTGCAAGGGGCGTGTCAAAGCTAGTCCGCCATTATTCTTCACCTGCGAACGAGTGTTATGATTTTAGCCAAGTGGCTGCGGACGTTTTCTGCGGGTGTCCCAGAGGTGCCTGCAGGGAAACATAATGACAGTTTCTTACGGTCTTTTTCTCAGAATCGACCGTAAGGTTTGGCAGTAAAATAGTTTACTATCCGAGTAATTTATTTTAATTTTCAAAAATTTAGTCTATTAAATATCACCTAATATTGACCTAGGAAATGCATAGGAAAGGAAATGCATTTCCTATGCATACCTTTCCTCCACCGCTCTACAAAAGCTTACGTTCAGTAAACTAAGGCTGTTTTCTTTCTGGATGGTAGAGAATCTTCTCTCTTGAATGCTTCTCGTTAGTGGAGGACAAAAAGTTTTCACTTTGCTTTCTAGCTTTTTCTTTGTTCTTTTTTCTTTTCAGAACTCTGCAAAATCTACTGTTAGCAATCAAATGCATAGCAGGAACATTTCAGTCATTTTCATATCAAAACCTTGTTACTAGTCAACTACTTTGTATTCACTTTTTCTCCTTTTTTTTCCTTTTTCTCCTTTTTCTCCTTTTTTTCTACCTTTCGGCATGATGATTGATGTTGACCTCCAGGGATAGTGTAAGTTGAACACTCTCACGTAGTAGTTATCATACAGATCACTATGAGTACATTATCCCCAAGGACCACCATGGCAGTTCGAGCATGCAAACAGCATGTCATTACCTTCCCAGATATGTAATATATCCACACTGCTGTAAATCTATAGAATGACAATCTATCTAGAGATTTATGTCAAACTTTAAGGACGCAGAGACGGATATATTTTCTCTGCGTTCGAGTTCCAAGGTAAATTCAGTTTCATATATACGTGGGTCAAGCTCACGATTGTCTTCTTACTAGGTTGAACGAGAAATTTAAACGTGCTCTTACAGTTACTAGGATGGAGTTGTAAGAATGTGATGAATGTTGATTACTAACCACTGTCAAGTGTTCAAAGACAGAAACGAAGAGCATAAATGAAACTTCTTTTAAGAAATTTATATCTTGAAAGAAGTTTTCTCCGAGACGCTCATGGTAAGCTAGAGCTGGAAAAAGTTCTCTTTTTGTGACCATTTACTAAAAAAAAACTATTTCCTATAGTTTTTTTGCTTTTACGCGGATTACACCAACCCTTGCCGTGTCCGAGTCGCCCATGAGATCGAGCAGATCGGGGTTCACCAACCGATCGCTGTATCCCCACAAGCCAACCCACGCACTGGACATGGACTTGCCAGGCAGAGTGCCAGAAGGAAACATTTCTTTTGAGCGTAGAAGTAGGTGTTACCCGAACGACGTGATAGTTCGCCAGCAGGCGTGCAAGAGTACAAGAGTACAAGCTGGAAATTCGAGTCTCAATGAGACACGCAAGCTCATTCAAAGCAATACGAGTAAACGAATAGCCGAATAACGAGTCCTACAAGCTCTTCAAGTCCTAGGAGGCATTCAAGTAAATCTAGCGTTGCACTCTTTGCATGCCCAACGACGTCTTTCAGTATACAAGCTTGTGGATATGGTGGACCTTGAATCGAATAGACTTGGGAGAATAGTATTTCCAGAGAGATCCATCGGCGCAGCCACGCACCGAGCGTACGTACGCCCGCAGGTATATATTTTGGCTTCCATTTGCCGGACCATGCACATTGAAGTGCTCACAGCGTGCAGCGTTTCTTCTGCCATATCGTAGTGCGATAATGACTCACACCATGAGACAGATTTGAGGCTCCTCAAGATTGTTTCTGGTCGGGTGTTTTCCAGGACGAATTCGTCCCACGTTCAGGCTCCCAAGCTCAGATCGACCAGCTGCTTTCTAGATTTTGATTGAGATGAGCTCGAGCTGACTATACTAAGTGTTTACTACGTACTCATGATCATATGCATGACTCGAAGAAAGATAAGGATTTCGGTTCGAAGTTAATTGGAACTAGTTTAAACAGCATCATCTGAGTGATATCAGTTCTAATAGCTGATTTCCTAGTTGAAACTGTACAGTATGATTTGTGCGATTCTCATATCTGATTTCATGTACTTACTTACTGTCACAGTGATAGCTATAGTAGCTATAGATAGCTACATCTCAAATCAAATAGCTCAGAACCCAAGATCGTCTGTCTACAATATATTCATGACTCTTTCTTAAGACTAGGAATTTCTTGGTAACATATTAGCAGTAGGAATAGATATCTCCAGATCTAGAGTTCACTGTCAGTAGCATACGTTACCGACTGTGTCCTGGAATCTAACAGTCTTCACAGCTTCTGAGCTGAATTTGGTTTTATTATTGATCTCAATATTACCCTGTTGGTTTGCACACTTCTCTCTATTAAGAAGTCTGTACAGCTGATATTAATATATCAAGTTGTGGGGCTGGAGCAGGAAATGCCAGTTTCGAGCCATCACACATGTACATATGAATATGCACGCTGTACATGTTGCTGGACTGTGAACGTTAATTAGTTCTTCTGATTTTCTTCAATATCCACGCAGTACATCAGACAGTCTGCAGCATGGCGTCTTGGATAGCGTCGGGAAACTTAATACTGTCTCCATCTTTTCAGCTTCGAAAGTCCCGAGGCACGCAAGTTTCTGCTCCGGGGTTGCAAGGAGCAGTGAATTGGAAAGTCTGCGAGAAATCAACTCGCCATAGTTTCACTTCGACGTTCATCTGGAGGAAACCGCGCCATTCTCCCTCAACATCTGTGAGAAATGGAGCTCCTGAGGCAGAGTCAAAAGCCGACTTGGAGTCATCCGGAGGGAAACGAAACGAGAAAACGAAAGAATCTGCAACGCTGCACCGACGGCAGATGGTTTGGGCTGCAACGGCTACTTTCTCCTATCTCACTTCCCCAAAGATTGTCCAGTCCGCCCCTGTACCCCCCGCGAATATGGCTCTTAAGGACTGCAAGCTGGTAAATATCAATGGACCTCAAGAAACTGAGAATTGCTGTCTACCTGACGGGAGTATGCTGCGACCCAAACCATTCCACTTCGAGGATTTACCGATGCGGATAAGGAAACCGGCACACATCCTGTCCAAAGATCCAGAGTACGTGAAGAAGTATAACGACGCTTATTCGAAGATGATAGGTCTCCCAGATAGGGATCCTCGAAGCTTCAGGTACCAATGGCGTGTTCATTGCGCTTTCTGTGACGGTGTCTACCCTGAGCCAGGAAACATCAATGACTTACCGCTTCAGTACCACGGCAGCTGGGCATTCTTACCATGGCACAGAATGTACCTCTACTTCCACGAGAGAATTCTCGGGGAGTTGATCGAAGATTCTTGTTTTGCACTTCCTTTCTGGAACTGGGACAACCAGAGGCAGGAAAATCACGGCAATCAGATGCCTCTCATGTTCACGGAGAACAGAGGGCTTCTGAATAACCATCTCCGTGATGCGATCCGGAACTTGGATCATTACCCTCCAGCTTACGTAATTCTGGGTGGCACACCCGAGGGTGCAAGTTACGAGAGAATCCGTTCAGACAACCTCTCGGTAGTACATACTGGAGTGGTCTCAGCGACTTCCGCCGATGGCTTTCTCGGTGGTGCATACAGGCCGAACCAGACCAAGTGGCCAGATGCTGCTGGCTCTGCAGAAACAGACGTACACAACACCGTGCACTCATGGACAGGGAGTGATGACCTCACCCGATATCCAAACAACGAAGATATGGGAAACTTCACTTATGCAGCGAGGGACCCCATTTTCTACTCTCACCATTCGAATGTGGATCGGTTGTGGTCAGTGTGGCAGAGCCTTGAGCCATCACGCGATGAGGCTACTCGAAGAGGCTCGAGAGCCAGAAAGGAATCTAACGACCCGGGTTTCAGAGAGACCAAGTTCGCTTTCTACGATCAGAAAGGTCAGCTCGTCGAGGTCAGAATAGAAGATACCATCGACACCAAGCGGCTCAAGTACAAGTACGAGGTCGTGGAGAGTGATCGAGATTGGATCGATTTCCAAAAGAAGCCATCAGGTGCTCGCAAACCTTCCCAATCGGACATCGAGCCGTTTTCTAGAAGTAGTAAAATTATCCCCAAGGACCAGAGCTCATCCTTCCAGCTTCTGCGTCGCAAGCCCACTGATACGGATGTTCCTGGCCTCGCGGCGGACGAAGTCGAGGAGACTTTGGTGGTGAAAGCTTGCAAGTTACCGATGGATTCGTTCACGTTGTTCAAGGTTTTCATCAACCTACCAGATGCTGACGCAGATACGCCCTTGGATATTCAGGAATTCGCCGGCCTAATCACCCACGTTCCTCACGGCAAAAATAAGATGTCTGACGAAGGTATGGATCTGCGACTCAGCACTGGAGCTTGTCTCAAGAGCTTGAACATAGCGGACGACGAGTCAGTCTCCGTGACTTTCGTGCCCCGAACACAACAGTCTGACGACGTTAGTTTCGATGATTTGACTGTCGAGTTCTGTTGAATGCCGTTACTCTAGCTTCTCCTATAGCCTGCAGATGTAGAAGGCAACCTAGTTATAACTGTGTACAGGTGTGTAAGTTTCTAAATTATCATCCTTAACTATACAATTTGTATGTCAAATTAGACAACGAGACTAGATCATTACATAGTGAACTTTTGCTTCACTTTTGTTTCATAAGCGCAAAATTGCAAAATTCAATCAAACGCAATATTACGGGAACTGACAGCACCAAAACTCTCCATGAACAACAATATCAATGTTTTAGACTATAAAGACTGAAATACCAAAACTTTATATAGAACAACGCTTTGTAAAAATATTTTACTATGTTGTATGCGTAGGCAGTTTTAGAAGCATGCATATTATATGCCATTAATTTATTACCCAACCTTCCTATACCAATTCATATGATATCAATATCTCGTCTCGTAGTTTCACGAGCGTGTGTTCGCGATTATGCTTATGGATTATGTCTGGATCTGGTGGTAATTTTCTATTCGCTTATTATCTTATATTTATAGAAAAATTTCAATTTAATATTAGATTAGTGTAGAAAAGATAACCAGAGTTCTGGTAATAACGAAAGAAAACAAAAGTTCTCTTAAGTTGATCCCTTCTCCGTGGATAATTATTTCTTCTAGAATTTAAGACACCGCACAGGAAACACACAATCAATCGCCTACAAGAATTTTCACCCTATTTCAACGACTGTCTTATTGTACACAATCTTTCCGCATTGCAAATGGTATGCATATTGAGACAATATGCAACTTACGCTAATCATAGTATGGTTGCTATCTAGTGCTTCACCTCAATCTGATATAAAGGTAATTAATCAAAAGGTATGTTTCAGTAGTTTTACATGGTATTATAGAGCACATAATTACGCCGTTATATAGGGAGTAATACAAAGTAAAATACAATGACATTGGAAGACACTGCAAAATTACTGTTATAACAGGTGTATTCTGTTTACTGTAGCTTGTACCTAAGGGGCAACCAATGCTACCGTAGGTAAACTCAAACGAGGTTATAGCCTATTGAGGAGGTGAAAATATATATTGAGGAGCGTGCATATTTTCACCTCCTCCATCGAAAGATTGAAGAGGCAAATATCCAAGCGTTTAATTTAATTTATGTATTAATTATTACAGCTTTCGGATTTGTACGGTAGTCGACTCAAGATTTATGGTTTATCTATTGTTATCTTTTTGTTTTCAAGCATGAATTAATAATTAATATTTAAGAAAAATATAATATTTTTATCTACTTGATTATATTTTTTTTATTTTTTATTTTTTCCCAGAAATTAATCGAGCGTGCTTATTAAGCTATGACAAGAGGGTGCGTGACGACGCTGGGTTTCCAAAGAAACCTGTTCGACGAGCTTGAACAGGCCTAGTACTAAACCCTCCTATGAGCTTGAACAGGCCTCTTCTGGAGCCCGACCGGTTGCACTTTGCTCCGACGGGCCCTCCTCCGATAGAGGGCGTGATAATAAACACGGAATTTTCCTAGTAGTTCCTCCCCTTAGATATGAAGAACTCTAGAGTACTAGTTTGTAGTTACATGGTATTATCTTTTAGTATTGCAAGAGCTCGAGTGGAAATTTTACAGTAAAGATTTTAGGCGTTTTCTTCGTTAGTTAAAAGAGATGATTCATATATGACTCTGCTCATGGAAGCTCTAGCCTCAAAGGTGGAAGGTGCACAGATTTTTTCATTCAGAGCACCTGCATATTCACCTGCTCCATCGGCAAGAAGGTGTTAGATATAAAATTAAACTCTGAGTGAATTAATATATTAATGAGTATAGTTTCCCGGACTTGTATTTTCTGAAGCACGACAGTCGAGACAAGACTTATAGTTTATCTTTTGCTCTCCTCGTGTTTTCAAGCACGAGCTAACCGTTAATATTTATAAAAAATTGATTATTTTATTTACTTAGTATATATTTTTTGTTTAATACTTATATATTTTTCTCATAATAATAAGTGAACAAAAGTTCACAGAAGTTCATCGACAATGCATATTAGCTATGTGTTACTGGGTTTTTCATTTTGCAAATTGGTTTTGCGTTCTTCCTTTGTATTCTACCAACTGATTACAACCGTTATTGGGGTTTAATCGTCTTCAAAAGTTGATTGCAAATAACGATCAATTGTAGGTTCACTTCTGTACCCGTGAGTTCACTTGGAGTCAGAGATAAGAGTCAGTTCTGTACAGAAGGAACCTTAAGAAAGAAAAAAGGTTCGAAAGGAACAAACACCCTAAAACTTAGAACTTTGGTTGTACAGAAAAAGGAAATATATATCATGAAGTTCAAACTCTAACCTAACTTTCCTAACCGAAACTTCGTGTGTTACTAAGATAATTTCGTGTGTTTGATAGATGAGGATATTATATAATTCACCCATTTACACTTAGAAGTGTACATGAGGTGTCATGAATGTTCTAACGTTTCCGCCGGGAAGGGGTTAGAACTATTAATGTCCCCATCAAACGACGCGCTTTGAGAATTAGGATCTCGGATTTATCTTCCCAGCAACGCATCAGTCCGGACTCCATTTATGATTTATACCCGGATGAGTTGACTACTCCAAGACGGGTTAACATATATCAATTATGAATTAATTTATTATTTTATAATAATGTATAATAAAATATTTTTATTATATTTACACATTTTCTGATAAGAAAAAACGAAATTTACTGTACAAGGCCGTGGGGAAGGATATTAAGCTATCGCACCACTTTCATATCTCATCATCCGATTACAGCTGTAAAGATATCTTCCTCTCTGAAATTAATAGTTTCATTCGGCTTGCTTATTTATTCACCTCTTTTCCATGTGAATTTTTTACCTAATCTTCCCTTGGAAAAAGTTAGGTAATAAATTAACGTATTAGTTAGATCTATATTTTTAATCAGTAAGTGACCGTACTTATACTCTTAGAACTGCTTTGTCCTTCAGTTATAGGTACTGTTCTGAAGTTTCTGCTGTTCTCGGTGCGATTAACATTTAACAGTCATACATTAATCTTGATTTTTAATTCAACCTACTATAGAATTTCTGTATTATAACAGTTATATCTTTTCTTGTAACAAAAGCTGACCAAAAATTCTCCAAATCTTATTCGGTTGAATATGCATGTTGTATGCGGTTCCTGACATACATCCGCGTGTGGACAAGTGCAGAAGACGGGTCAAAAATTTGAACGTTTCATTGCTGTCAAAGCGCGATTTCACAGATACAGAATAGAATACAAAAGTTGTTTTCAAAAACTAACGGCAAAAATGAAAGTCATTTTCAATGGCTAGGGGTGTAACGAAACCACAATTTTTTCTAAAACATCACTGAACATTTTTTCTAAATGTGTTTGCCGTGCAGTCTTCTCTTGTCTCTGCACCTCGACAGTTTGCTAGTTTGGAACTTCGCTAACACCTTGTTTCACCTCGTTGCGTCTCGACATCTCGGCACCTCGGCACTTTGCTACTTCTCTAACATCGTTTCTCTGCTGCTCGGTTGAACTTTGGGGAACTATGGACATCGTTGATCTTCTTGCTGGGTCAAGAAGCGACGACATGGCAGCAGACATATCTCGGTTTGTGATGGAGACCACCACTGCAGGAGACGAGAGCAATCCATTTGGAGTTGTTGATTTTCACCACCGCTTCATTCTGTCATGTGTTGATGAGGCTGCTGAATTTGGATGTTTTTTAGTCATGAATTCAACCGTTGTGGCGGCTGCTGCCTACCTCATCATTCATGTGTTTTCAGCAATTTCTGCTTGCGCTGCTCGAGTTTCCGCTAATCTAACGATATATGTTTCTAGGACGACGTCATATTGTGCTTGCTGTCGATCTCATCGTTCATATGTTTTGAACAGTTTTCGCTTGTGGTGCTGAACCTGCCGCTTCTTCTAATGTTTTTTGTTTTTGAGACGACCTCATCAGTGCAGGCTGGTTTCTCACAGTGGGTCGTGTCGACGACTCAGCTAATGCAGCCATAGCAAGAGAAAAGATGATCTTCGACGTGGAGCTCTAGGTTGTTTTGTCATTTCTTTCCTCCTTCTCTCGCTTCATCGTTGGCACAGTACAAGTACTTCACTTCCATATGCTTCTTCTCTTCATATCGCATTCATGTTGCTCCCTTTTTTATTTTTGCATTTGATCTCAATGATGAGAGAAGCGTGCTGAGTCTGACGATCGATCCTCAACCTGACGTACCACAGCCAGAATCCACTGCAATCTGCAATCCACCTATTCTTCTTACGTCTCTTCTATGAAAGACTACCGGAAGAGTTACAAAGGTTGCACCAAATGTTTGGTCGGGAAGCCATAGGTTGCTTCCGCTTGTCCTTCTGATTCAGAAGATGAACTTTCAGGTCGGCAAACTGCTTTAGCACTTCACAGATCCAGGATCAAGTGCAAACTGAATGATCTGAGTCTGAGAAGTCTTCTGTACTACATCTTCCCTGGATCGTGCCCTCTCCTTCTTCTTCCGTTTCTTCTTCTCTTGTTCAGATTCAGATTCTGAACTTTCGACAGTAGACTCTTCAGAAGTAGAGGATGCTTCCGAAGCACTGTTATTCATTTCAGTGGACTTAGACTTCCTCTTGGACTTCTTCGAGATCTCCCCTTTGTCTTTCGTCATATTCCGGGTGATGCTCGAGGTTTCATATTGCTCTGCATGCTTCTGTACTTCTACTAAATCATCACCTCCTCCTCTTCTACAGTACAACTCCATATTATGAGACAATCCTCCCAAGTACCAATCCACGGCTTGCTGAGCACAATAACTGGGTCTTCCTTGGTTCTGAGGGATGTGATCCAGGAGGTCTTCAAACCTCTCGGTGTAATCCCCCAGTGTCTCTTTCTTCTTCCGTTTGAGCCTCTGAAGTTCTATGAGGACCATCCGGTCATAACCTACTCCTCTGAACCTCTTCAGAAAAGCTGCCTTCAGAGTAACCCAAGCGACCATAACTAACTCTATTCATTTATCGTTCTCGGAAACTCCTTTGTGTTTGCTCTGTTCTCCATCCTAAGTGTTTTCACTACTTGTGCTCTCATTTTTCTCATCCGATCGGCTTAAATGTTTCTCCGGAGATAGACGAGGGCGAAAAAAGTAGCCTCCGCTAGCTACAAGACGTTGGAGCTGTCTGTGATAGTGTGCAGAAGTTGATTCGGACTTGTCTATTTCCGCTATGCTGGACCAATTCCTTTAGTCTGACTATTCTTCTGAGATTTTCTTAGTAGAAAGCGAGGGGCACTGCTACATCTACACTATCAAGGTGTCATTGCAATTTCTGCAAAGTCCACTCAAGAAGTGAAGAAGCGTATCATGTCTGTCTTGAGATGGACTGACAAACGTCTAGTAGGGGCTTAGATCTGAGTTAAGAGACTGACCAATCAAGGACCGCACATATACATAGGAATGATTGGGTATTGTATGAAGAATGAGGTCAAAGATCACCATCACTTGCATATGAAAAACATCTCTGAGAGTATGCTCCTTGATGATAAAGAGCTATATACACTCTTGGGTGCTTGCTATACAAATAATCATGTTGAGTTGAGCTACGCTAACATATTTACATGTGCACTGCAATATAATAAGTATAAGAGCAGTCACCCCCTATCGTCTACTTTCAACACCTCTCTCAAAGACATGATAGAATCTGGAAAAATACTCTGCTTCACCCCGCTGGTTAATGTAGGTTGGAATTCAGGTTCATAGAGTTGATTCCTTAACGAAATTGTTTCTCCATCCTCAAGAAGTTACACCTGAGGATATTCAGAATATATATTTTTGACAAGAACACCGTAGGTGTGGTAATCGTAAAGGCAGGACACAACAGACGACAACGATGGAGAAAAAGCTGCTACAGTACACCACGAGTGACATCCGTCTGGAGCCATCTCGAGCATGTTAGAGTTCCATCGAGAGCCTTCTAAGCCCATCATACAGAGTCTTCCAGACTACGTCTCACTTGCACAGGCTTTCATGATAGCGAGCGGGTCTTACAAAGTATGGACAACAGAGCAACACGATCTCACCTAGTCAATTTCTGTATAAAAATGTACAGTTTCTATAGTTTCAAGTATACATGTAGAGCTCACTTTTTCAATTTTTTATGAAATATGCTTGAAATGTAGAAGTTTGTAGAAGAAACAATGAAGTTAGAAGAAGAATAGCTTAGTTTTAGTGAAGAAGATCGTTTGAGAAGAAAAGAGCCTTCTTAAGAAGAGTCTTCGCAGGAAGAGACCCGAGAAAAGAAGAGGAAATCTTCGGAAGAAGACCTTCGCAGGAAGATCTCTGTAGATAGAAGATGAAGAGAAGGAAGACTTCTTAAGAATGGACTTCTTAAGAGTAGTCTCTTCAAGAGTAGTTAGTAGAATTCGTAGAGGAGTACTACGAAGTAAGAGTAGGTTATGGCAGACTACCTTACCGAAGAATAACAAGAACCGCAAGAGACGAAGGCGCAGATAGTCTACGCACTCCTTTGTCAAGCCTGTAGTGATGAATGAGAAGCGACTTCGATACGTGTAGGACGTTTGAACCAACTATATACTTAGAGAATCAGTTCATTATTCAAAATCTGTTTTGAGAGTGCTGTGATTCTTAGAGTCGGAGAGAGTGTTCTGAAGAAGAGAGAAAGTTCAGACGAAGTCCATTACATTCAGGCAAAGTCTATCACATTAAGAAGAATTCGTAGAGTACGATGGCAATAGCGGCAAAATTGTCAAGGCTCATAACCTTTGAGTTGAACCAGGAAGAACTTCAGAACCTTCAGCCGAAGTTGAAGGAGCTAGGGCTAACCTTCTTGACATGGAGAGGATGGACGCGAGTATCCGAGAAGTTCATCAGCCAGATTCGGATGTGCGAAGACCATGCGTCCGAAGAGGAATACGCGAGACCAGGAAACTAGAAGTTGGACGATTGGACGAAGGTCTTGTTGGAAGAAGTTGGAGAGAAGAGAGATATGATCTTCGACCACTCGGTGATGAAGGCTCATGTGATTGAGAGCAAAGATTATGAAGAACTCTTCGTCATCCCATTCATCCAATGAATGGGTACAAGCTGACCGACTACAAGGACCCGGTGAAGAGAGAGATAGCCGAAGTTGTTGTGATGATCTTGAGTCCGAAGAGAATGACATTCTTGTCGACTTGGAAGGTCTGCTTCTTCAAGAACTTATTTGCAGAGAAGAAGACGCACTGGGAGAAGATCTTCACGACGAAGTGCAGCGGTTGTGGACGAAGCAAGACTACGTATACTTAGGAGGATTTGTCTTTGTCTTCTACTTCGGGATGGGTTGGCTCAGCGAAAGCAAACAAAAGCAGCTAGGGTTCAGACTGGAAGACGAAGACGAAGACCGTTCGGAAGTACGTGCAGAAGAGAACAAGGCACCAAGCGAAGGTGCACAACCAGTAGAGACTTCACCGAAGACTCCAGAGGAAGAAATAAGAGAGGAGGGTGCGTTACCGGTGGATGAAGTACCAGTTGCTGACGAAGAGTAGGAGGTGCGCAGAAGCAAGAGGAAGAGGAGTCTTCCTACCATGCCCCAAGAGAAGCCTAAGGTCTGAAAGAAGGTGAAGTCGACGAAGAAGGAGACAATCGACTTGAGCAGTTTAGAGGTGAAGATGGAAGGTGCAGCTATCTTTGGCGAATAAACTTTAGAACCAGTAAGACACGACGACATTGATATTTTCTGAAGGGCGATGCTCTACTACGAAGAGGTGGTAGTTCCGGTGTTCTGACTTCTGGAAGAGAACCGTGCGGAGTATGAAGAAGAAGTCAAGAAGAAGATGTCCTTGGCAGAGTTGATTTCTTTCGTCCATTTGAGTAAGGACAATTGGAGAGAGGAGAAGAACAATCTTCGTCAAGAGACGCGGAATGCGACGAAGATGAGATTGGAAACAGAGAAGTTGAATGAAGATCTTCGATGACAGTGCGAAGAGTTGAAGACGAATATTCAGAAGCGAGAGGAGGAGCTGAAGGTGTTAGCGACTCAGAAGATGAACATTCTTCGGATCAAAGACGAGTATCATGTAACTGTTACTGAGTTGACGAAGGAGAAGAACGACCTTCAGGTGAAGGTGGACGAGGACGAAGACCTTCAGAATGTTGATGCCGGTTGTGACTGTGTACGTGACTTCAGGGTTAGTCACAGAGGAGCTTGATCTTTTGTGAGTTTTGAAGACAGAGACGGTGCAAGTGAAGACGAATGCGGACGGTGTGAAAGCGAGATTGAGAGATAGGCAGAAAAGTCAATAGAGAGATAGGCGAGATTCGAGCAAACGTTGAAGTTCAGTTAGAGGAGATAAGAATACAGTTAGGATTAGGAGTGTAGATCGATGAAGATGAAAATAGATCGTAGGGTAGTGAAGATCTTCCGTCTTCTTAGAAAGAAAATCCGTTAGCTTAGGAAGAAGAGTATATATGCGATCCGATTCGAAGAAGATGTACCTTTTCCATGTTTTCAGTCTTTATTAATTAATTTTCGTTACTCAAGATTACGGAGTGAACATGTGAATGTTTTGGACGAAGAAAATTTCTTATGAATATTCGTAGTTTGCTGTCGTAAGAGTAAAGCTGGTTGACGAAGATCTTCGAGGTTGGACTTCGACGAAGAGAGTCTTCGTAGTACATGAATGAGAGTTAAGACAAAGATCTGAGAACAAATCAGTTACTACGAAGTTGAAGAGAGTGAGTTAAATTGTAGAAAGAGTTTGGAAGATGGTTGCTTCTTCTTGAAGACAGCTTCTTCAAATAAGAGTGGGTCTTTAAGATTGAAGATTTACTTGGAAGAATACTTCTTAGGAAGAGTAGGGGCTTATTCTTGAAGCTTTAATGTGAAGTTTGTGTTCTTCTGTCTTCATGGAAGAAGATTAGTAACATTTCAGTAATATTTTGCATTCTTCATTCATCCATACATTTGTCTTCTTGAATCTTTTATCTGTATTGTTGAAAGGGTCCTTGATTGTTGAAAGGGTCAAGAACTATTTTGTTGTTTTTTTATCAATTTATCATGTTGTGTTTGGGTTTGGTTCTTTATCAAACTAAAGACTCTCATCCGGATATTATTCTACTCCGTGAGAATAACAGAAAACTTCTAGAATTATCATTGTGACGTTGTTGTATTGTAATTTGTGTAATTATTAAATGTATCTTCGTGAAAACGATCTTTAATTTACTATTCACGATACATTTGATTCCTCTGGGTTGTTACAATACAACTGATTGTACTTATAGCTGGAGCGTAGTCACCGTTACCAGCAGCTCACTATCATCTCCGTCCCTACATACACTTGAATCGGTACATAAGCTTCCATTTTTGAACTACGTACTGTAGTGGAACATTGGACACAGAATTAAAGTAGATCATATATTTCCTTTTTGTTTTGCCCGCCAAGAGGGATCGTGGAATATCAAAATACCGGTAGATGGTAGTATACCAGCTTCTCATAGGTCTAGAGCTTGTATTCAAATCCCAGAACGCTTCAATACATCCCTTAGTAGAATATTCAACCTCAACAAGGAGAATATGCATGCCTATCAGATATGTGGCGAGTAAGTGGCAGCATTTACTCGCAGTCTGATATTTGATTGAGCGTAAGTTATAGAAAAACAGCATAGACAATTTTCTCTTGGCGTCTCGAATGCTATTAGTTAAAAACTTATGAACGAATAAGATTCCTTTTTCTTCCGTTCTAATTATCTTGTCTAAGTTTTTGTTTTACTACCAAAAGACTCCATTAATGCATGAATACACTACAGGCCAAAAACTTTATTGCCATCATAGGGATCGCAGCAGTGAATTTCTCCTTCGGCCAAAGTTTATATAAACTTCTCGCTCCTCTTTCAGTTTAACTGATTAATTTATCAAAAACCTGCCAGTACAAGATGATCGAACAAAACCGGCTGAAAACATGGACTTAACCAAACAGCTTCTGAGATTTGACAGCTTCTTTCGGGCGGGACCTGACTCTTGATCTTTGTCCTTCCATACGTTTGTATTGTACACTCAACATGAAACTCTTCTTCCTTGCTCATGATGATAAGATTCAGTCTCCTTCTTTTGAGTATTTTCTCGTTGGGAGAGAAGCATTTACAAAACATCCCGACGGACAAGCTCCCCGAAATCGATGTTGCAAGGGACCGATCACTAATGTACAAATTGCCTTGATACAAGATTTCGTGCCGTGATATGGGCCTGAGCTGCTTCCTTGTTTCCGCTCGTTCTGTTCGCTGCAGTGCAAGGTGTATATTTCCAGCTGCACTTGAGGGCTTGCTTGATACCATTTCTTTCTGGGTGGTGTCCATTTTCTCCGTATGTCGCTTTGGTTTTGGGGTGTACACTCCCAAGTAGTCTTTGAGCCTGAACAGCCACGTAAAGCATTTCTCAACTGCGTCCGTTTTCTTCAGTCCGCTCGTGATGTATATTCCATGACGAGAGCAGAAAAGAGCGATTTTTTCTCCAACAGAGCTGCGGGTGAATCGTACTCTTTCACTAAACCTGCACAGCGCATCAGGTCGATTCAGTCTTCAGTTTACAATGTTCTGAATCACCGCTTCACGAGAAGGTCTAGATACGCTACATATGGACAAACATGAGCCGAGAAAAGCAGGCCCGCTTTGTTGCACCGCTTGAACTGGTTACCAATCTAGAATTCTGCGATCGCAGGGCAGAGAACAGAGAGTATGGCCACTAGGAAAGGCTTAGTGATCTTAATACCCTACTTTCTCGAAGCTTCTGGATTCACTGCAGAAATACGTCCAGAACTATTGAGTTACCTGATTCCAAGACCAGAACTTTGTCGCTGTCCATGACGGATGGGATTCGGTGCGCGATACTGATGACTGTGCAATGTGCAAATTCTTGACGGACAACTTCTTGTATTAGCGCGTCTGTCTCTGCATCTACAGACGCCGTGGCTTCATCGAGCACCAGTACCCGGGAACGTTTGAGGAGAACTCGTCCCAGGCAGAAGAGTTGCCTCTGCCCTAAACTCCAGTTTGCTCCATCCGCTGCGACTGCACATAAGAATAGTTATTCTGTGAGTAAACTTTCGGACTTCAGGTGTTTCGTAGTAGGCCCAGACCGCAACATAACAAGTATGGCTGTTTATGGCTTGCATTAAGTATCCATACATGGGAAACGTTTGGAAGCTTCGATAATTTTACCTGGGGCATCGAGTTTCCCCGGAAGCTGGCGCACACTGCTTGCTAACTGACACTTCTTCAATGCCTAAAAGAGAATCAAGGGCTTTGTAAGAATTCCTCTTTCTTGCAAGGCTGGAATCCTTCAGTCTTAACAGAGCGGAGCAAGGAATACACAGAGAACTCCGGTACTTATAACAGTATTATAGCCAGCTTGAGAGGTCAAAGATAAAGATGTTCTGAAGTTAATCACCTCCCAAATTTCGATGTCCTTGTGCTTCCCGAGACGGTCCAGATTGCTTCGCACTGTACCATCAAACATGGTGGGATCTTGGGGTATGATGCTGATCTTGGATCGCAAATCAGTAAGCCCCAGTTTGCTGATGTCCACACCATCGATAACGATTTTGCCTCTAGATGATTCCACGAGTCGGAACAGAGCAGATATCATGGTGGACTTTCCGCTCCCTGTTCTGCCGACGATTCCAACTTTGTGGCCTGCCTCAATGGTCACGTTGATACCCTTCAGTACCATTGGTGATTGTGGTCTGTATTGTAGCTGAAACACACAATAGAACGTGTCATATTCTGCCCACTCTAAGTCATCTAGGGAAGTATTATGACATTTGAGAATCTGAAGGGCCCAGTCTGTGATATCAGCACACCATATAGTACCTGCAGATCCTTGAAGACAATGCTGCCTGTAGCAGGCCACTGTGAAGGAGGCTTTAGCTCATAGGTGGTGAGCTTGGCCTCATTCGGCAACTTCGTGTACTGTGCAATACGTTCTACTGAAATCATTTTGTTCTCCAACTGGCATGTCAATCCAACCAAGTCGAATAGATACTGGTTGAGAGATAAGCCATATGTCAAGGCCAGTCCCACCGTTTCTGCAGTGCATCATCGGCTTCAAGTAAGTTCACAACTGCTTTTAAATTTGCTGATGTCCTCAAGAGCAGTACCCTGAGTCCAGAACAGTTTAATATGTTCGCAGAGACAAAAGCTCTGGCTCCGAACTACCTACCTGGACTTACTAAGCGTGACGGAAGGAGCAGTAGGAATATCAATGATGCAAACAGAACTGCAACTCCAATTGCTTCCACTCGCATTCCAACCCATTCCATGGCAGCGTTGCTGTGGAAAACCATCTTCAAGTTGGAGTCAATCTTATCCAGGTTCACCCCGATGAACCTTTCCTCTTGTTTGAAACAACGAAGCGTAGCCAAACCCGCAATTGTCTCCGAAAAGTGATGGATGATTGGCGCCTTTGTGATTCCTTCTATCCTCGTTAACTCTCGAGCTGTGGCAAAGTAATAGCTCTGCACGTGAGAGGATGGTATATTAGCCTGACCAGATCTGCTTTAACAAGAAAGTATATTGGCTGGCATACTTTAAGACTAGAGCAATTCACTTATAGCGAATGATCTGATGTCACACACCACATCAATTCAGTTGTTTTAATCACGTGCTTGTTTGAGATTGACTGAGTAACTCATCCATTATGCTCACCTGATATGCACGGTAGACGTAAGCCAGAGGAATCAGCAGCAGCGTCGTGTACCAAGAAACTCCGCACGTAACGTACAGCATGCCCATGATTTGAAAGGTAACTGCAAGAGCTGCTCCGAACATTATCGGAACGGTATAGTCTATCGTTTGCTGATCCGTGGTTGCCTGATTTAGGGAGTAACCATCAAACCGAATATTCAACCGTTAGGAGATCATGGAATTATTGAAGGAAGTGAAGGCAGAGAAGGCAGTGGATGACCCGATAGTGGCAATAGGGAATGGCAAAAATTATTTTGGTCTACAGATGTTTCTCACAGCTCCTATACGACTTCGAGAGGCCACATAAATTCTATAGGTGCAGCAAAGAATACATGATCGCATGGTATATGATATACGACTCTGTAAGTTCTTACTCTGCTCAGAATCCTCCCGTTTGGCGTGCTGTCGAAGAAAGACATAGGTGCTTGGAACACACTTCGTAGCATGCTCAGGAAAAAGCTCTGGGCTGTTGTTAGTCCCAGAAAGCCCACCAGCACAGCTCTTAATATCACGCAAAGACCGCATAATAGTGCGAGAGCTCCGTAGACAGTGATGAAGTGTAATTCGTCGTTCTTCCCCTTCCCCTTCCCTCCAAGGCCGTAAGCTACCCAGTAATCACCTGAAACTTGGCAAGTTTGCCACACTATCTGTACAATTATGAGATTTAGTAGGAGTTTCAGCCCGTAAGCTCTTGTTAAGTATACCCAATATATGAACCAGCTCACTTGACCAGTCTCCTTATGCTCATCATCAATCAACTTTCCAGACAGTCCGTTATGTTTCTCCCCTTCGCAGCCTTGTTCTTGCGGGTAAGGAGTTACTTCTTGCCAGGTCGCTGAAATGTTTCTGGTCAGTTTCCTGATATCAATCTCGAAAGCGTCTGTAGCTAGGTCGGTGCTCATCACTTGTTTGTCTACTTTCTCCATGGCTGCATCATGGGCGTCCACAAGTGCTTCGAAGTCGGTCCCTCCCATCAACAGATCCTCGTACTTGCCGGACTGAACGATTTCACCATCCCTCATCACCTGCTCCCGATAAGTGAAGTTACGTGAGAACGTGGTTTGTATACGAAAGGAACTTGAAACTTTGAAACTAACATGTAAAAGGAAGTGCATTAAAAGCTCCAAGGAGTCTCCAGGTCGGTATCGGCGAACCAGAATTGTATCAGCCTTCGGAAGAAACTCGATGTTATGAGTAACCAAGATAACTGTCTTGTCCTTTAGAGCTCCAAGTATGACCTCCTACAGATCATGGAGTTTCCCGATACTTTAGTACCATACTTTTCTTGTCTGATTGAGATACGAGAAACATGTAAATAGCTTCTGGTGTCTCAGATGGAAGGAGCTATTCATGAGCGTGGAGAAACATATGTTACAATAGCGCATACATTCGATTAGAAGTTGACCATTAGATGGTAAATACGATCAGTCGTCAGAGTACTATAACGTGCTTACCTTGAACAGCTGGGAGCCAGTACGAGCATCCACAGCACTGAAGATGTCATCAAGAAAGTAGATATCAGAGTTTTGGTACAGCGCCCTCGCCAGCTGAATCCTCTGCTTCTGCCCTCCACTGAGGTTCACTCCTTTCTCTCCTATTTCAGTCCCATCCATAGAAGCCCACTGCGAGAGGTCTTGCAACAGGGTACATTTTCGCAGTATCGAGGAATATCTCTCCTTCTCCAGATCCTTCCCAAACAAAATGTTTTCTTGAATGGTCCCATTTTGTAACCAAGCAGATTGGGCCACGCAAGCTCTGCTCCCAAGAAATTTCAGCTGAACCAGGAAGAACCAGTTCGAGTTGGTGAGGACACAGACAACCAGGTAACGGTAAAGGCCAGAGTGGGCATTTCTCACGCAGTAATACGCTATTTATCATAAGGACATGATATCTGAGTCCAGATCTCCAAGAACAGAAAAGAATCAGACACCGTACTGTCAGAGAACAAGGATCAAGTCTTGATTTTGAATTGTGGACAGGCTCTGGTTCACATGTATAGTTCATCCATACAGGTGCATACCTCTCCTTCCACCTTCATTATTTCTCCTTGCAAAGCAGCTAGTAGGGACGACTTGCCAGAGCCCACTTTTCCCACCACGGCCACCAGAGACCCACGCTTGATGTTCATGTTGATGTTCTTCAGGGTGGGTTCCTCTGCCTTTGCATCCCACTTGAAACATCCTTTATGCACAATGATAGCTGGAGAGTCGTCATCTGGAGAAATATCGGTAATGGAAGCAGAGTCTATTTCTTCACTCCACATGAATTTCTCCAACCGATCAAGAGAGATCATGGTCTGGGATACTGAAAGTAGTGTATTAGGGAACGATCGTAGAAGCTCCTGCATTGCCCTCATGGTGGCTATGGTGGTGAAGGCCATAGTGGAAGTTAGTCTGTGTCCAAGGAAAACTTGACAGGCAAAGATTGCCACACAAGAACACAGTGGAGCTAACCAGGCTATGAATATAGAGAAGGCGACAGTGTACGTAAACTTGGAGAGGGCATTGAATTCCAAATCTCGAGCTTTCTCCACGTTCTTCAGGAAGTGTCCATCCCACGCTTGCAGCTTGATGATTTTCATGTTGGAGAGGGCCTCCTCAAGTGCATTCACACGTTTGTCTCTGCCATGAGCAATCTTTTGCTGAAGAGTTCTCAACCATCTCGCGGCTATATACTCGATGACAACAGTCAACCCCATCATCAGAAGCCCTGCTATCGCCGAAACACCTACCACGCTGAATAATATGCTTGACCCGATGACTGCTTGAAGTGGCACCGTCCATATATTGTTGAGGTACAGACTCACCTCAGAGATGTTCTGCACATCTACAGACACGTAATTGACTATCTCTCCGACACCATGATTGTTTCTGGTTGAGCTTGAAAGTTTGAGACCTTTGCGGAAAAGAGCTGTGACCAGAGCAGAGCGGACTTGCATCCCAAGGGTCTGGTTGATAAAATTGTACTGATGTGTTGCAAAGACTTCGATCATCTTTGCACTAATCAGAACAGCGACCAAACAATATCCCTCGTTCCGGAAGAACTCTGAACCATTCGTCACTTTTGCAAAACTCTGAATCATAAGAGGTCCAACGAAGAGAACACTGAGTTTGCACAAAGCAAGAGCTGCACTCCTCAGAAGACACGGCCTGAAAATTTTGAAGAGAGTCCTTCCCACGGAGTGACACGCTGCCGCCTGTGTGGGCCAGACCTTTATGAACTTCTCTGACAGCTCGGCTGCTGTGTGTTCTGGAGCCAAAGCAGGGACTTCTTCTTTCTCTATAGGTTTCTTGAATCCTCGTCGTAGCAGAGGATTCAGCCAGAAGAATGCAGCTTTGCTGAGGACGTTGGCTGATGCGTAGGGAGTAACTGCAATCACCTTGAAGTTCTGTATTTCCTCATCTCTCCCTTTCCCCAGCAATGGTTCCTTGAGCTCCATGATGATAATAACCCCCAGTTTTACCTCCGAATCCTTGACTTGAGAAGTAAAGTTCTACGAGACGGAAGAGGAACAACTTGGCAATGCATGTCTGTCGTCAACGTCCATGTCGTGAACGCCACATATTCTACGTCAAACAAGTCAAGACAAGGCACTTGCTCAAGATTCACCCACAGAGGATCTCGACTGGAACTAAAACTTAAGGAAGCAGCAACGACTAGGTAACATAAGTTCACAGTACTGTTCTCATGATTCAACCGAATTGGAGGCAGAATTTGGGTCCATGTTCTACGGGTCTGAGTGCGGATCCGAGACTACCAGCTGTTACAGATCAGAGAATCTCCGCTGTACTTCTCAGTCTCGAATTATCAACAGCTTAAGGTCTACTTATCAGACATTGCTTCCGACTCTGTTCCAGCAGAATCTGAACCTGATCAATGGACATGAACTCTTCTCACTACTACGAGAAGAGAAGGCTGAAGAAGACTCACCTGTATAGTCGTCGAATATAAGGGTCTTGGACCTTTAGAAGGACCGGAGGCAGAAGAGCAATCTCTCCTCGAATTTAAATTGTCTCTAGCGAATTTGAGTACGGTGCCTGTATCTCAGCCTCACTATGCATCATCCGAGAATCTTTAATCCTGTGAGATCTTGTCAGGGTACTCTCGGATTGCAACCTTCAGTTACACATCATCAACTCCGGTTTGGCATAAAGGGCTTCTTACCCCATCTATATCTGATAAGGAATCCGGTTTCATCGTACTTGAATAAGCGAAGCCAAATGGAACAGAACGGTTGGTGCAGTGCAGGAGAAACAACCAATTCAGTCTTCGGACTTAGTGATGGGTACAAGGATAGATGAAGAATTATTGCTCAAGTACTCCAGTACAATGTCACAATATGTACAATCATCTGTTTACACGGTAAAACGCTGCAGACGACGGTTGAGATAATGTGGGGTACTAGAGAGCGGAGTTTCACCGAGGATCAGCAGCTCGAAGGGCAACGAGCACCTGAGTTCTAGATATACACAAGAGGAGAATGATGGGAGCTCTCATGTCTTCGCCAGCTAGATCCCGATCTTCACAATTATCAGTAAGCTCAGCTACTGCGAACTATCATCTCGGGCACTGCAACACGAGATTCAATCAGAACCTTCCAGATTCTCAGCTGAAGAATCCGAGCTCAGCTACTGCGACGAATGGCACCACCGTAGGAGGCTCAATTGCTTTGAAACAACGACAAGAGGGGCGGATTGTTTGAGGCTACCGGTATCGTAACCGGATAGTCCTAACATTCAAACAATGATATCTTGGCAGGGCGTATGACGGCAATATCTAGGAAGCTTCAAAGAGTCCTCAAGACCAGAACCGAGAACCTGGAAGTTTGTTTCATCAGTCTGACGTTTGATGTGTCCGATGCATGAGGATGAAACCGTGGACTGCTATGAAGCTTATTATGACAAGTGGATTCTGAGTATATATAGCTAGCTAACAAGTGGAAGAGTGCACTCAATTTGTTGTTCATGGGATACTACAGCTGCACAGGAGTGGTAAGTATAGAAGCTGGTAGTACTATACGTAGTATCGTTCATGCAGAAACACGTGAGTGTCTAACCAAAAGAACTGAGAGAGCTACCAGTAGATGGGAGTGACATCCCACGCTGCTTGGGGACAAACGTTTTGCACGTTCATGATCATCGTGTCCATTCAGAAACTTTGGGTAATTTCGTTTAGAGATTCTGCAAAATAGCCAGTAGCCACACAGAAGAGTTCATATGTATTCAGGGTGTTAAATAACCAACCGACCACAAGGTTCTTAAAATATTACTATCATGATGACAAGATTACTGCAGGAGCAACGAGAGCGAGGATAGGATAAGCTTTTCATGAATCCACTTCTGATGCTGCAGGAGTATTGTCTCGCTCTCTGGTCTCGGGAAAGTGTCAGACTCCCACACTGGGAGTTCACCGTGTCTGAGTTTCCCAACCCACGAGCTTAGTTCACCGTGCCTGAATGTCCTAACCCACGAGCTTATTTTCTGCATGCATCAATCTTATCCAATTCCGAAAGTATACGCGCTTCTGCTCTACCGACATCATATAATATAGGCTTTTCCCAAAAGTTCATGTCCCCATGAACAGTCTTACTATTGGGATTCGACCACGACGTCTGTTTGAGCGTATGGGCCTCCAGGCCATACGCGAAGGGGAAAGCCCTTCGAGGGCTTTTCCCCTCCCCTTCCCTGTACACTCACTATGTGGGTCAAGGGATACCTCCCTGGCAGTTACAATCAAGAAAGGCCCTGTTCTCGTGTCATGCATCGGTCTCACGGTGAAACATGGAGATAACGAATACAAAAGTTTTCAAAATTGTTCTAAAAGTGATTCTGATCTCATCATTATGTAGAGCTCGTTGAGTAGGTACAATTAACTTTATGGATCGTCACGAATGGAGCAACAGAGAAGAAGTTACGAGGTCAGGAAGTTTTAGGGTTTGGTAGTGATAGATGCTGACGTGGCATTCGCAGGTTGCCATGGCCATCCGAGACTGATGAAACACAGACACATGGCAGTGTAAGACTGAGGTGGCATGTGATCATGACGTGGCACTAGATGGCTAGGACAAAATAATGATGTGAGAAGTGCCAACCAGCCAGAATACTGACATGTCACTGCCGACAGGTGATGACCTGCTCGCATGGACTTAGGGTTGAGGTGGCAAAGGACTAAACTAGATACAGTGTCGTATCGCATGTGAAGGGTGTCTAGACTACATTGGGTATTTGGTTGTGGAAGAAACACACTTTCGGGAAAAGAAAATCAAGTATAAATCTATACTAAAGAATGCTTTATTTGTAATTTTTGTGCCGTCCTAGTATATACAAGATTCGATAACCTTGATTTTCTCTAGTAAGTCAAAAAGGCCTCAAGAAAATCTTCAAAATCTTTCCAAACTGACACTGACGTAAAGTTGTGATCTATCAAAATTGTCCAACTCCACTCAATCTGAAAGAGCTACGGAAATCTGCTAACTCCGTTAGCAGTTCGTCGCAGGATTCTTCCCAAAACTACCAAACTCAACTCTGAGACATATTTAGAATTAGCACAGCAATATCTTTCTGCTGCCAACAAAATCGTATCAAACGGACGTCTACAGCGAACGCTACGGCCTCCCAAAGTTACCCAATCCAACCAACTTCAAGAAGACTGCTATAATCAGCTAACGCCGGTTAGCAGATCCCCGCATAGTTGTTCTAAAATCCACCAAAAATCTGAAACCACAGGGAGAAAACTCCAGAGAAGAACTTTTCCGCATAACACAAGTCGTTGACAAGGGACACCTATTGTCTCTGATATGACCTCCTGAAGTCATCATACTCACACAATCTTAAGAAGGTTGCGATAAGCTAACGCTCGTCGACTCGTCACAGCAACAGCAACAACCAGAGTCTCGACACGGCTAGCCATAAACCCTGGAAGCATTGTCAACTGACATCGCAAAAGCAAGAACGTGCTCATGTTAACCAACGAGTGCTGCGAGAATTCGAGTTGCAAGACATATTCTTTCTTGCAAGATAGCTGCTGAAGCATGGACTACCTTGATCAATAACTTTACCATTCAAAACATAGTTACACATATGCATTTGAAAGACAAATTTCAAAATGAAGGCGGACAAATCTGTGATCACGCATGTTAACAACTTTAAATCCTTGTCTCATAACTTGTTTCAACAGGTATCATGATCAATGCACAAGAAGAAATACGTATCTTGAAAGGTAGCATGTCTCAAAAGTACAAGCTCTTTTTGCAAGCAATGTCGACGAACCCGAATCTATCTTTGTAAGATTTCATCATTTTCTTGCTTCAAGAGGAGAGAGCATGAAGCTCTCGATGTCCATCGAGGCCGTCCATAACAATGACTCCAGAACTAGTCATGGAACAACAACAATCAGTCCAGGTGTAATCAACCTTGCAAGCGACCTCCTGATTCAAACTCAAACCAAGTTTGGAGTCAATTGAGAATTTCAAGAGTTTAACGTATGATACGAAATTTCAAATTTTCATTTTATTTCAATTTTTTGTATAAAATTTAATATTTATAAACTATTAACAGAAAAATAGACAGAAACGGAAGCATTCCGTGATGATAGTACACAATTCTATCAAAGATGACAGCCGATGAATGATGAGCAAGCGTGTAATGCACTGACGATCAACCTTCGATGAACATCGTCCATCAGTAGATCATCGAGACACTTGCTGACGAACGTCCGTCACTGAATCACAAATCGCTAGTGATCTACCAAGCAGAATCCATCGATGAAGACCGTCTGTCGGCAGACTGTCCGATCACTCGCTTGTGATCCTTTGTCGGCGCTCGCTACTAGCTAGCAGACGATCACCGGCAAACAAGAATCTGCTGCGCTCCACCACGCAGGATCTACGGTGAAGAACGTCCCCTGACGGACCACCGTTAATCCTCGATGAACATCCACCGGCGCTCGTCATCTGTTGGTGAATGTCTGTTGACGAGAGAGGGTCTGTCGGGGTACGTAACGACGAACGCTTGACAGCAATCCATCTCTGATAGGTCGAAAAATAATCATCATACTGATCCGAGGAGCGACTAGAGAAGAGAAAAATAATCTGTATCATTTTTTCTAACTAAATTTTGATTACAACATATTGATAATGATGCTTTTTGAGAATATTTGGATAGTTGATATTGTAAGTGTTAATTAATAATTTTGAAGGTGAGTTAATATGGGACTTGGAAGACTGTCTTGTCATTTATTAGCAGTCTTGTCTCTTATATCAATCTTGGTGACCCCTTCATTATTAAAGGTCTCACAGCTTTCTTTGCCATTGCTAAGCTGACTCGATGATTAATTAACTGATTAACAATAGTTTCTCGTGCTCTTGATGCCATCCTGAATATACCACAAGTCCTCCAATGTAGGCCGAAGCCCCTACACTTATGGGGCTGCCCCACAGAGCTTATAGCCCCTCCATATGCGCACCAGGTATCTCTCATGGTATACTCACGATGGCATGCGGAGGCTTAGACCAGGAAGCTCACGATTAAGGGAGATATCGGTCTCCCGTCCCTAGATATGCAAGACGTGGTTGCATATCCAACATAGACTCCCTTCCAAGAGACCAACATGCCGGAATAGGAACATGAGGCCAAGGGGAATTGATCCTTAGACCACTTTCGTCTTATGCAGGCGCCCTATCACTAGGACCTTTGGTTCCGTTCTAAAAGCATTTACAGTCAGTACATATGCTTTTACTGAAGAAATTTTTCTGTAAAGTCTTTACTAGCTTTTCCTACGCTTACTTCTCTATACAACTCCGTTTTTAATGAATAAGGAGTCAAAACTATAGTACTTGTGAACACCTACACACTCACGCCATCAGATTCTAAGTTCGAGTCACGAGCCAGAACCGACGGATTTCTCTCTTTCGCATATTTCTCAGTCTAAAACCCGTACTAACTATTGCTTAAAACACTTTCTGTCAAAACTAGAAGCATGAGGTCGCTCTCCTCGTCGAGCTCTGCATTCTAGAAACTTTCGCCCTCGTTCAGGGTGATATTTCAACCCAAGCTAGAGGGCAGCTTGCCAAGCATAGCCCCAGCTTAGCTCCTGCCCAGCTTGATAAGCTAGGGCGCAACTTCCTGAACAAATGCTGGTTGAGTGTCTTCTGAAGCTCTGTTTCATCATCTTGAACGTCACGCACTACGACAACGGAGTCCATGCGTGTATCAAATATTGACTCGGAACCTCCATCCATGAGACTAATCACTCAGGAAACTTTCAGACTGAGCCCAAAGTTACTCCAAACTGTGCTCAACCCATAGCTCGATAGTGAGTTAGATATCGAGCTAAGTCCAAGCAAGAGTTCCTTTGGAAAGACTGTCCAACCTCGACCAAGAAAGACTATCGAAGAAGGCGAAGCACAGAGGTGGAGAACTCTTAAGATAGACTTGGACAAGTATTTTCACTGGACGCAAAGGACTGTCGAACCCTAACCAAGAAAAACTATCGAAGGATGTGGAAGCACAGACTCTCCCACGGAGTCCGAGATAGTGATAATGAGTTCGAGCTAAGTCAAAGCAAGGGCTCGAAATAAAAAACCTCGCTGCACTTCACACTGCCGCTTCACACGAAGACACTTAGGAAACGAGTTTACTTATGCACCTCGGCCGTCAGACTGCAAAGAAACACAGAACAAATCGAAACCTAAATGATAACATAGTCTGACTACGGCATCAACAAGATAACAAAAATAGATGCGATGTTAGTTAGGAGCCCTCGCTATAGAAGACTTTCCAAGTGCAAGGGGTCGACAGAGAGATATACGAATCGCTAAGAACAGAAAACTACTACAGAGCATATACCTCGCATCCCTGTCATCGAGAGGGCATGATGAAAGTAGTCAAAAAAGATTGTAATAATCGACAAGACCAGCGGGGTGAGTAAACTCAGTAAAAATTGATTAGGAAAATCAGGCCGAATGCAAACATCACCGAACGATGTAGAGGCTTTGTTTTTTGGATAGAACGTCGACACTGTCACAAAATAACGCACAAGTCAATCTACCACCAAATCAGAACCGAATATCAACCAAACGTCGCTGAAATGGAAGTCTGCAGATGACACGGTAGCGAACTTCGGAACACTTTGGAAACCCAGCGAATCCAAGAAACCTCCTACTGCCGAGTCACTGAGCCACTGACGCACTCATTGCGTGAATAAACAAAAGACACAGCAACGACACAGCAACGAGAGAGTCCCTCCAAAACAGCCGCGAATAATCTCAGCAGCCGCCATCCATAGACGAGACAATTCGTCTCGTTCGTGCAGCCGACCTCACACACACAACACTCTCAGGCCGAACCCTAGCTGAAGTGCCGGGAAGTTACTCAGGCGCGGTCCAGCATCGTCCTTCAAAAAAACTAGAGTGACAAAAAGGACCATCGCGTGTGAGCTGACCTCTTTTATACCCATACTTGTGGTTTAACATAATTCTTCTTCTCTGGTTTTGCTTGCCTTCAAAGTATCACATATTCATTCAGACTAGTTTTATTTAGCGTGATTTCACTCGAAGGTAAAAGAGTTACACCGTACAGGAGATATTAAAGATTTTCTTTAAATGGATAGTACTGTGAAAACAGTTTTCTATCCCGTCCGTTATTTTAGAAGCAGCACTAGACATTTGCAAAATGCAGCGAGTGCAGAAGATGTCCCTAGAGTATTAAGTTCATCTTTTTGGTTGGTTGAGAAAGTATCAGTATGAGTAGGATTATTTTCTGAAATTATTTAGCTCATCTGAAGATGTTGTCAATAAAGAAGTATTCACACGTGAAGCAACATCTTGACGCATGAGACCGTCTCAATATGAGTTCCCTCACTATAGTTAGGTGTGAGCCTAGCTAGAATAACATGCAAAGTCCATAGTATAGTATGGAGGTCCTCTAGATCTGGATCTCCATATTAGTTTATATTATAATCTTTTAAATACATATCAGTTACATGGTAGACATATTAGGCATAACGATAATTACACTACCTTAAAACCTCATACCCGATCCGGTTAGACTAGGTTAATTTAGTAAAGGTTTAGTGTATAAAACAAAGAGCTCATGTGTGTGTATAACTTTTCTGTATGTTCAATGTTATAATATTAGAGTAATAGGGGTATCAAAGTTTTAAAAAGAAATCCTCAACGTTTTACATGAGAAAGTAGTAAGAAATTATCGAGCATTTTGTACAAGATCGCGGTTCACTAAGAAGTTATACTTTGAGTGGAAAGAAACATTTCTTCATTAATTAATTTATACTTCAATCAATTGTGATTAATAGCTTGAATATTCACTCTCCTACTGCAAACACTCACGGTCTAAATGAATAAACAAATGCTCGAGGATGTAAAGAAGAAGTCGTAACTCCACCGCGGGCAAAGAATGTCTTGGAAAGGTTTCAACTCTGATATCCTTAAAAATACAATTTTTGCATATTCACCTCCTCCATCTTCTGATTTGAAGAGATAATATGCAAGAGTTTAATTTATTACATCACCTTTCCGTTGGAAAGGGATAGGTAATAAATTAAATGCCTCGTCGTAGCCTGATTAAATGCTTGTACCTTCCCGGACTTATACAGTCAGAAGCGCGTCTCCTTCTTCTCCTCTTATTGGTTATGTCGAGATCTTTCTGCATCTCTTGGCTCTTCTAACATTTAATATTTATATATATATTCATTTATTTATATTATTTTAATATAGATTTTCCAGTTAACACTTATGTATTTTCTCATAACCAGAAGCGGACAAGAGTTCCCCAAAAGTCGCATGTTGCATGCGTATTAGGTCAGAATGTACAGTCTAACAAGTTTTCCAAATACACTCAATATCACAGTATTATAACTTTCTTATACATTCACTTTCAGACACTTAAGCCGCGACAGTCCATTTTTCATATATGATCATGTTTATCTTTGTTCAGGTTTGTTGCATTTAAGTACTTAAAGTTAAAACTATTTGTTCCATTAACTGAAAGGATAGTTTATGAAACTTTCAGTTTCAGGACTCATTATGAACACTGACATGTGTCACCAACAGTCCTCTTTGTCTTCACGTTTTATTCGAATTGGTGAGATCAGTTATAAGTAATAGGTTTGATCACGCCAATTGTCACTAAATTCACATACACTTCCTGGCTGTCATGTCTTCTCTAGTGATTATCCAGCATGGCGAGGTAGAGAATCATAATTGATAAGAATATCGAGAGTGCGAGAAACTATCTTGTCATTCGTGGGTTTTATTTGTCTAAGACAAAAAGTTACATGTATACAACATTGAGAAACTTTACGATGAGATAATATTACAGGCCAAAGCTTCTACAAATCAATGAGCGAATGTAATTTTATGTATTTTGACATGAGTTATTATATTCATCCATATATTATGTAATATATACAATATTATCTTTAATTGAACCTTAATGACCTTAAGGTGCTTCCAAGAATGAGGCGGGAAGTATATGAGTCTCTCATTCTCTATACACCCGGCATGGAACTTAATCATTTAAATGAAGTTGGAATTACGATACTGATTTAGGTGTAAGAACTAAATAATATAGTAAAGTAGAGTATAATGATATATGATTATAGATAAAAGGCTACGTGCACCTAGAGTCTTGTACTTATTTTTGCGTTCTAACAAAAGTCGTCCTCCACATAGCTGCCGCCCTTCGGCCGGAGAGGATAACTTCGACTTTCTACCAAGAGCCCCATCTCTACCATGGTCACTCCCCGCAAGTATTACTGATGGACTTCACCCTGTGACCGCCCACCTCTTGGTTGCTACGCGATTCGACCTCCTCGACCTTACTCTTGGTAAGTCAACTTGGGTCAGCACCAATTGTGGAATATGTAGCCAAGGAGCTCAAAAGCTCCTCTGACCGTAAAGAAATCCACGAAATAATGAGAGAGATGGCAGATTTCACCATTAGTCATATTGGTGTTGTTCGTCTTGTCACTGCGATAAAAGTAACGCTATCCTCCATCTTGGAACGGCAGAGATATTGAGAAGTAGATGAGCGATGAAAGAGCTACATCTGAAAAGTTGTCACACGAAAAAGAAGTTCGAATCAAAGTCTCAGACGATGTGATAGATAGATTTCCGCCGGAGAAACTAGATCTATTGAATGTTTTCCGAAAATGCTATTGGGAGATTATCTCTACATTGTGGAGCACTTTAGCATTCATGCTCTCAAAGAAATGGTTGCACTGTGACGTCAATCATCTAAGAAATATCTAAGAAATATATTTGTTCAATTTTCTTGGTGGGATTTTGAGAGTGGAACTTTCAAACGATGGAGACACTCTTTCATGCGTTCGTTGATATTTGTTGGCTTAGGAGACCTTGATCTTTCCCAACGTATCGATAAAGCCAAAGGACTCGAAGGCTTTTGATATCTTGTAGGGGAGAAGAACCCACTTGCATGGATAGCACCTAAGCTTGTTCATGTGAAAGCTAGACATGAGTAGAAGGGTCCGAATAATGAGCTGTTCATTATACCCTAAACATAAGCAACAGACATTTATGTTCTCGATTGGATCACACGTGAGTTATATGGTGATTTTTTCACTAATATGACTCCAATCGAGGAGCGGGAAAACGACAAAAGATATTACAATAAAGGATATCCTAGGCAAGAGCAAGTACCTCACGTGTTATATGCTCAATTGTTACGTGAAGTAATTGACATCATATCATATCGTCTGTTGGTCCTTATGGTACTAGACATAAGATGACACATCATTTTGCTGATATTCGAAGACCAGCTGAAAGTTAATCCACTTATTTGTAGCAGATCAATAGAGAGTAGCGCTCGTCAGAGGACACATCCACTGAACCGCGAGGAGTGCATTATGTAATATATTTTTACACAATAAAGAGAAACAATCAAATCTATTTTGTCAAAGACGTTAGTTTTGAAGCTGCCGAAATTTGACAAACCCTTCGAGGTACACGGACGCGAACGACTACGTGACTGACAAAGTGATGGTGCAGGATGAAAAACATATACTGTATGAAAGCAAAGAAGTTATTTGGGACGAAGAGCCGATGGCCGTCTCACAAGAAGGAGCTGTTTGCGGTTGTTCATTGCTTGAGGAAATGACGGCATTACTTGGGACTTCACGGTTACTATGTGATATCAATAACACATTACCATGTTTGGATGAAAACATGTATTTCTTATTTAATGAAATACTGATATTGATATATATTATTAAATATATGATATTATTACTGATGTACTTGTAGCAGAAAATAGTATCAATCAGAATCAGAAGTGCACCAAAAAACAAATATAGATATTACTTAGAATGACGAGAATCATGCTAAAATATGTCAAATACTATAGTCATGTCTTTATACTACCATACTACTTGTTTGAAAATTGGAAAACTCACTAACATAATACAAGACAAGTCAGCGTAGTGTCTTGATCACCAATAATACAAGACAAATCAGTGTACTGTCTTGGTAATCAAAGATAAAAAAAGACGACATAGAAATAGAAACTATGACCTCATGGTCATAGCTTATAGCCATTCTAATATGTCACTAACCACTGGATGTTTCACGTCCATATTCACTTTTTTGTTTTAGTTTGTACATTTCTGTTATAGATTTGATGCCTGAGAACCCTCCGGTGATAAGTGGTTTATATAGAGATCCACAATTTCACATCTGCCGGAGATTCAACTGCACACTTTGTGTTGCAAATTTCTGAAGTAACCACTAACCACTGAATTGATCTCGTTATGAATGTAAAAGCTATAAAGATTATTTTTATGTGTTGTTTGTCGATAAATGTATGAGTTTGTAATGACGGACAATTTGATTTCATCTGTGAATGCTTTCCGCTGATGAAACTATGATCCGTTGACACACTATTTGGCTTCACTACGTAAATGGAGTCTTCGCAGACGAGGCAAAATCACCAAGTCGGTGTTGTCCGCTGACAGACGCAACGTTGATCAGCGGTGCTGTTTGCGGTGGTGATGTCATCTATTGACAAATGGAGCCTTCTTATCTTCACCGCTGAAGGCTCCAGCGGTTCACCGGGGTGATGCCGTCTGTTGATGGATGCACCTTTTGCATCTTTTTCGACGGGCGGAGCTTTCTTACCTTTGTCGGTGAAGGCTCGAGCCTAGACGAGCTGTCCCATCTAGCTCGGATTAATCTTGGCAGTTCACCGATAGTGCTCTAATCGTCGACGGATGGAGCTATCACCGACGGACCACGGAACCGTACGTGACGGGTCGCTAGGCTCTTCCTCCTCCCTCCTCCTTCCTCTCTCTTATAACCTCCTCCTCCTCCTCTTTCTTTCATTATCTCTTTTCTCTCCTTCTATCTTCTTTTTTTACTCTCTCTTATCTTATCTTTTTACTATCTCTCTCTCTCTCTCTCTCTCTCTCTCTCTCTCTCTCTCTCTCTCTTGTTTCTGTTTATGCTTTCTATTTTGTCTAGTGGGCGTCCAATAGTAGCTCGACAACAGTTTATGATGCTAGCTACATGGGTTGCATTCACGATCCTCATCTAGATTAGGGTGATCTGTCCATTTGGGTTAGTGTCATAAACTATATATTGCAGTCTTGGAGTAGTCTTGTTTTATTCACATTGATATATATATATATATATATATATATATATATCGATGAGCTAGTTATGTGATCTTCATCTTCTATCCTCATTTGGATTCGGATAAGATCATTTGCACTAGGGCATTTATATTGTTCAAGTGAAAGAAAAAGGCTTTGTTGTGATGATAACTTTCAAGCGGGAACACGTGTTGCGCATGAAAAGAAGTCATTTGGGATCAACTTTGTGCAGATTTGATAGAGTTGTTGATTCTCGAAAGTATAACATCAAGAGAAAGTGTGTTGATGATTTCTTAAAGGTGAATTGGAAGTTATGGAGAGGTCACTGGAAGAATTTGAGATTTCTACACAAGGCAGAGATCTGACGGAACTTTTTGTTCTATGTACGATTAGAACGAGAAGGTTCCTTTTGACTAGACAACTATTGACTTGAGCAAAAAGAAGGATCTGTCGCATGAAGAAAAGTACAAAGTACGTATGAACTTCATCCTCACAAGGTCATGTTTCAAAGAAAGTTATGTGAGCCAGTGCTTCTTGAACAAGCCATATCTTCATCAAAGAAAAGGAAGTCTGTCCAAGAGGAAAGTGAAGAGAAAAGACTGAGTCGTGTGAAGAAGGTTGAATCTCCTAATCCAGATCCAAGTCCAAGCTCCTCCGTTGTGTTTGAGCTTTATACAGCTATTTCTACTCCCAACATTGTTTCCACCGAGAGTGTAGTGATTCCAAGTGCATATATTCCTCCTCCAATCTTCACTTAACGTGGTCTTCAAACATCTCTTGTCGAGACGATTCTTTATCCACAAGCAACAATGATTTCAGTCAAAGTTGTGAAATGGTAAATGGTGTTTCTGTCCCTTGGGATCTTCGAGGACCATGAGACTGTCCATGTGAGTCCATCATAGTGGGGCTCGGACCAGAAGCTTCATTAACAGTTTGCAGCAGCATGCATCTCTAACCGTGTCCACAAGGGATTGAACCCATGACCTTTCTCTTAGAGGATTGTGGACTAAACCACTTGGGACACCGATCTTCGGTAGAGATAGTTGATAAGATGGAGATGAAGATGGTTCTTCCGACCTTCCTCTCCAGACGACAAGCACGTTGACATGTTGTGTGCGACTCTTGTGTGAAGTTCTCACAGAACTTAGGTTGTGTTTTTTTAATCTCTGAGTGAAAATTTCCAAAATTGGAGTGTGTCCTATCAGCTTACTACATGTGAAATTTCAGCTCATTTGGTTTAGATAAGGTGTTGGGGTCGTGGATTTTAGCCATTGAGGTTTGCAAAGCTCATAAGTTAGCATAGACAAAAAGCTTGATCCATTTCGAGCAATTGATTTGGGATCTGAAGCTGAAAGTAGTGAGGGTCAGAAAGAATTTCTTGTGAAGTTTGAGCCTAGTTGGAAGTTTGAGTTGGGAGCAATAAGTTGCCGAAGTTAAGATTATAGCTTGCCGAGTTTTGAAAGAAAGGAGAGATTTCACCTATATCTCTTGGTTGGCTATGAACGAACGACTTCGTATTTCAAGGTGGAACTTCCTGAAAGTACTCTTGTGAACTAAAGCATGTACTAAAGCATGTACTTAGAATAAGACTGAACTCCAAGTTGTGTTGTGCGTTGCACGTGTATTACACTTAATGATCAAGTTAGGTCAATAGAGACCGAGACAAAGCTTGATAAATTGGGTAGTGAGAGCACTAAGATTTCATCAAGTTAGTCCAAGGTCTTGCTATATCTCTCTACAGCCAGATACCTTGTGTATTCCAAACTAAACTTTATGCTCTATGACACCGGCGTAACAATTTTATCGTTCAATTTTGTCTTAAGAACAAGTGATGATCGCGCAAGACAACCATATACAAATCGAGCAACAAATTTTTAGATTAGCTCGAGATCAAGTAGTGGAAACTACAGCTGGAGAACAAAATGATGTTGCGGTGGAAGACGAGGACAATGAAGAGTTGTAGACGGTCATAGCAAAGATACTGTAGTTTAGTAGAGGTAGGAAATACAGTCCTTTGCATGTAGTGTTATTCAACCAAATTTTGATGAGAATGAAGAATATTTAAATTTTGTTCTTACTTGTGGATGTTTTATTTTCTATTCAAGCATGGCATTTATTTATTTATCTATCATATATTTATCTGTGTACATCTATTTTTTACTGAATGAAGAGACAATGATTAGTCTTGTAACTAGCAGAGATAGTACACACTTTTCAGTCAAGATAACATCATTATTAATAAGTAATAATATCGTTCACTACATATATTAAGTATATTTCATTGAAGTAATGACTTTCACCTCTGTTGAAGATGAGAGAATCAGAATATAGACTGCAGTACGGAGTAGTTGAGTAAAGCATCCATGGATTGCATGGATGATCATCCGAAAGGATTTGAGTTTGCTCTTGACAAATACTAGACTTGACGAAAAACATCACGAGAATGCTTCATGTTTACTCTTCAGCATCATGTTCTTCTTTAGTTTCATTATTGGTTCATCTTTATTATCTTCCGAAGCTTCAAAAATTAAATGAAATGTTTGACGTTCCAAGAAACATATTTGAAGATCATTTTTCGCAAGATGCTCATCTCCAAGTTAGAGAAACTCATTACGACAGTCGAACTATCTTTTTTTCTTCTAAATTAAATGAACATAGTCAAATTGGCAAAGTAGTAATTTGTTCTTAAATTTTGGTATATTCGTTTTCTGACTTCACTGTTAGATCTTATATTTTTTGAAGTTATTTCATAAATACGTGGATTTTATATATTTTTTGAATTCAAAAATGAAAAAAGTCCCAAATATATTCTGAAATTTAGATTTCCGTATTATCCGAAAATGTTGGTGAATTCCCGTTATGACGAGCGAGTATCCGGTTGTTGTGAATGGTTGTTGCTAGCTGTAGTTAGGTTGCAGTAAGCATGAACTATTAAACATGTTCACGATCGTCTAGTTATTTATAGTATAAATCAATACAATTCATTGTTTCTTCTCATTGCCCTTGCATCTTTGTCCTCTATCCTTTACTCATAGTGGTAATTGTTTTTAGATCATAGTCAAAAATAATGTTTTTCTCCCAGACAGAGACTTTATTGCAAAACAAGAATATGAGTTAGGGTTTGCATGTTGTTAATGTTTGCATCCAAGTGACTCTGTATTTCTTATTTAAAATTCTAAAATTTAATTATCTTTGTTATTTTTCTTTGAAAGATAACTTCTCAATTTTTCTTCTTGTTCAAATTCTTTTTTTTTATTATTACACGTCCTTACACACTCGTCTTTTTTTTATTATTATTACACTTCCTTACACACTCGTCTCTTATTTTGCATGTCACGAATCATTTTTCACTGTAATCTGTTACTTCTGAATGGACTGTAATCAATAGCAGAACTACCGCCCCCATCTCTCTTTTCGTTTTGTTTGGTCCATCATTCTTTTATTGAGTACTATGCACACATTGTGGCACACGATCTTGGAGTGGGGACAGCTTTTTTACGTGGCATTTCGGGCACTGTCTCGACAGAACTTTCAAATGGAAGAATGCTCTGCTTTTATACTCATACGCGGCGGGTTTAGAGATCATGCAAGATCCAGAAGAAGAAAAGGTAGACGAGAAGCAACCAGCTGCGCAAAGAAAGATAACAGTGATGGACATTTGTTCTTACATCCAAGTTAAAGTTAGAAGGTTTTAACTGGATCATCCATTCATGAATCATCCCGAAACGAGTTGTAGAACTAGGCATTTACTTTGTGTTTCGATCCAATCTGCTAAGTCTGGTATAAAGCTCGGACGGTATCCACTTTTCTCTATGTTTCAGGCTCGTTATGAGATATTGTATTTTATACAGGCTATCAGATAATCCCCGCCCAGGTGTGGAGATTCGCTCAGTGGTTCACATTATTCTTCTTGGCATTCAGAGGGCCCTGAGAGGGATGCGTCTGGTACCTTTCGAAACTTGAATTTCAACCTAGTGCTTAGGAGGTCGGATTGCCGGCATCTAATGCTAGACCGCATCTGGTTTTTCTCTTCAGCACTAACCTTCCTCCAGTATCCATTAAATGATGTGACAATAACTGCAAACAACTCGAAAGGGACTTTTGTGTTTGGCTAAATCCTAAAAAGATGACGGGTATAGGCTGAAAAGTTTTCCGAAGCTTGTTTTTGTCTCTGGCTTGTGCGCCTCACTAATCCTTAATAGAAGAGGCATAGCGTAAAATATTCTCCCAATTCTGTTTTTCCCCGCACCTTTGGAAATCACAGCTCCGTTTCCTAAATGTGGTTTTCGCTCGCAAGCTTGGGAAATTGAGGGTCGATAATAAACGAGTAACCTAATTTATGCCATAGAAACGTTTCTCCCCTCGTACAATTTCTCTTTCGCACGCTTAGAAATCACACCTAAGCTTTCTAAGTTAGTTTTTGCTCGCGCGCTTGGTAAATTAAGGGATGATAATAAACGAGTGTCCCTTAAAAATTTCTCTCTCGTATAATTTCTCAAATTTTCAAAACGGGTCCGTGCTAGCCGGTATTTCGTTTGAATTCCGAGTTTCTAAAAAATCTCACGCCTGAAAACATTGTTTTCGAACGAAAACTGTCCAAACTAAAAGTTTAACACAAACGCCCCATTCCCGTTTCACTCGGAAAAACAAAGATAATCTCCTCGCCTCACCAGGCTCGGAACGGTATAGGTTTTCCCTTTTCTGGAAAACTAGGTCGGTAAGGTCTTCCGGTATACACACTCTCATCAAGGAAACAGATGATATATGTGAGGCTTCTGTATACATCTTTAGTCGGGAAAGTCTACCCAGAGCATCTATCGCAGAAAGAGGCACAGGCTTCTCCATGATGGATTCTGACATGTTCAAAAGGGTCTCTGCATATACACTCTTCCTGGGTATCAACTGGATGGTGACTCTTCAAGTTCCTATCGCCACTACAGCTGCGGGACATGCTGCGGTATGTCCCTTCTGTCTCCTGAGTGAGTCAGCGAGACACAACAACACCTGCAGTAACTCCATTAGGTTGGACTGTAGGTCCGCACCAGATCCCGGGTTTTGGACTTCGCATCGCCACATATACTGAGCGAACAAAATATACAGTGTTCCGGTTCGAACCTGAGTCGTGCCTCATAATATTGTTATGAGGAAGGTACCCACCGTAATTCTGCCCTTCTTACCGTTTTGGTCCCTTGGCACTGTTTCTTGTGTTTACAGCTATGACAATCAACTAGATCCTTTCTTCCTCCAAGTCGTCACGGAGTCTATCAGAGGGGAAAGTCGACCCAACAGCAAACGGATTCCCACATGGGAGCCTAATTGGCTGTTGCAGGCCACTTGTGTTTTGGGAACTCGTTAGTTGCCCTCTAGAAGTCATAATGTGGTGATAAGGCCAGGAACTACTCCCCGCACTGCGCCTACAGCTGCCCTGAAGAGGATTCTTCCTTTCCCAGCGAACGAGAAATGTACAACCGATTTATACCTATACTGAACAGCAATTTCGTTCTCTCGAGATACGGTAGTCCTAGTAACAGGTTATGAGAAGGTCTAAAGCAAAGCGCATGCCCAGTTCGCAGCAGGAAACTACTTGAGTGTGCTAGTCGAAAACAACAGTACAGTCGTTCGACCACCGTTGTAAAAGGCATTTCAGAGACACACGGAAAAGGTGAAGCAGTTGACACCATCCAGGTCCCTGTCAGCTTTTGAAGATGAGTATCAGGCGTGACATTCGGCGTACCGGAGACAAAAATAATAACAAAAGATCCAAGAACTTGATGGAACGAGGACTGGGTTGTGATATCAAAACTGGGGACGGGGCATCTTCGCCCCAGCCCATAACTCAACGTTACATACAAAGCCACGCGAAGACTAATGCCTAAGAATCTACAAACGCGTTCACCAGCCGTCCTCAGCAACATAAACCATAATACAGCTAGTCCCAAAAGCTCCATCTCACCTATAACTTACAGAAAGTACTCAGAAATTCGATTCCTGCTCCATCGGATTGTCATTTATGCTGTTCACTCACCGGGACTTTTTCGAATCACCAGACTGAGTACGTTGTATCGCCCGCTTGGGGTCAAGGGCGAGTTTAATTGACCACCCGATAAGAGTGAGCAAGAATATGACTCCAGCGACCACCCAGAACCAAAAAATCCACGTTGGCATCGGTTTGGGGAACAATCCTGAGAGAGAGAAGGTGCATATCCTTTAGCTCAGAAACTATAAAAATAAATCTACACGCGACGAGAGCAACGGCCTACCTGGATAAGAAACTGACATAAGATAATGGGGCAAGTTACCATGCAGTACAGGTTGGACATCCACAACACATGCAGTACTGTAAGAACGAGACTTATTTTGTGCATATTACATTTCAAGAATGCCGACTGAAACCTAAGAGTTCATTCAGAGAGCTTCCCGTGGAGGGGGACATCATACCTCGTCCGAACTTGACACAAATGAGTACTTCCAGGGTCACAATGGCCACGGCCAACCAGCAGAACGCTCCAAGCTTCTTTATGGGTTTGCTGCGGGGAGAGGGTTTCAACCGTTGCAAGCTTCCATCAGATAGGTCAAGTGAAAACAGGATTACAGTCATACAGTGCAACCAATCACGGAAAGAATCACCAAAGCTCATCAAAACTGAGATAACGGAAAAATCACCTAAGTCAAAACCTCTCGACTGATGTTCGTTCCATTCGTCTATACTTCTCATTCAACTGACAGAACTGACTTGCTTCAACATCAGTAATTTGCGCAACAAAATTTATGACAGTGCTGAACGTGGCGCAGAAACACACTTGTTTTGAAGGAAAGAATTGTATTCTCGAATGGCGGGATTCGCGATGACCCACCACACCAGCAGCCGGTAGCTGTTCAGCGGGTTCCGCGGTGGTATCCAAAGAATAAACTTCAGGAAGAAAGCATTGACTTCCACAATGAGGATCACTACGGCTAATCCCATCACTTGAACAAACCTAATGGGTCCTGATAAAAAATTCCACTGATCCTTGTCCCAATAAGCAGGAGTGAACTGACCCAGTGAACGTCGCACCTGGTTCAAGACAGCATTGTGTATGCTTCTGTTAGTACTTGAGCATCAACAAGTTATACAGTTAAGCAGTCTTTAACCATTTACAGCCCCACAACAACAACAAAACGGAAGAAAGTGACATATTCATTAGCGGCGAGAGGCATGAAAGGCATTTATCTCTGACATTTCAACTGGGCGCATGACACACCTTGCCAATGAGACTGGGCTGTCGGCTCAGTCCAACCCACTCGTAAGTTTTCCCTTCAAAGTAGCGAACAGTTGATAATCCTGCCCATATACCTGTGCACCCAAGAAGGTGGGTCCATTTCTTGAACTAAGATATTTTCACGCAATAATATGGTGGGCTACTTCCCGTAGACTACGTTCAGAATCAAACGACTATAGGAGATTATTCCTAGTCAAACAATCGAATGCACTTTAAAACCAAACCTATACCAAAGGCTCTGGTGCTTGGAGAAATGGAAACAGCCTTCTAGGTCTTTAAAGCTTAGATACAACACCACCCAAAGCCAAGATCAAAAGTAAGTAACTTGATACCAAAGAAATTGCAGATCGCAATATCAAGAATCAAGCTATCCCACCAACACTCGTTGAAGTTAGGTAACATGTGATTCAATGTCACCTGCTCACAGACACCAGAAGAGGCTTCAACAGAATTACACGGTACGGTCGACTTTGAAAGATATGCTTCAGACGCAGAAGAACCTCACACTAGAGCTGCAGACTCCCGGCTTGCACTCTTGTATGTCAAGCTAGAGAAAGCAACTTCACTTAGCTGCTCGATTACTGAAACGGTAATCATGATGTTTAAGCTGAAGCTGTGTCTGAGATCTTTTTTCGCCAGTACCTCAAGATATCTTCCAAAAAAAAAAAAGCTGGGTACTTTTGATCATTTGGTGTGCAGTAAATACTGGTGTATTTACTGCACACCTTTCGCAGGATCTTATTCATATCTTTAGGCACGAGTTGAGTGTTATCAGCATACCTCCATCATTTCGAAACCGATGGATAAGATCCAAGATAGCATTGCACTCCGGACCATTATGGATTTGCCCCACCATCCAAGAATATGTGCTATGACAAACTCATCAAATAATGTGTCCTGCAAGAGGTGAAAATCAGACCAGTGGATCCAGACGCTATTATAGTATATACCGTTATTTGGATGAATTCATCCTCCTACTGAAAATCGCATACTGGAGACAACTCTGAGCTACCCGCGACTAGTTCGTTCTCCTCGACTTACACTTACTCTCCATAACGAAGCCAATCAGAACGGAGCTATGTGGTAAACATGATCTATGACATCTGAAGCCCAAGTCGGTGACAGTTACATACATAAACGTTTGCAAATCTACTGCGTGGGTTATCCGGAGTGTAGATTCTGCAGTCGGCCCCGTAAGTCCTCTCCTCCAGCTCTGCACAACCAATAGCGCGATAGAAGTTAAATGATGCAACCTGATTTGATATCCCGCTGAGTGCTAGCCAGTATTCCGATACAATATTTGGCCGGTGACTTGCGTCGGTAGAAATTTGAAATAACTCGTAAGAAGTTCTACCACCCTTTTTATCTTGTGTTTGATCAAGAACCTCCGCGTTCACACACTGAAATACCACCGCAGGGAACAAACAACAACTCTTCTCATCGTAGGGGAAGTGCATGACGAACGAGCTCCATAACAGAAACCAAAGAAATGAGGTGTGTCACCTGAAGCGCGTGAACAGTACAAAGCAAGAAGATGGACCTATCATTGGCACAAGGCAACCATACCTACACCGAGGTCTGGGTGGAGATATTTCATGAACTGTCGAGCATCGTCGCGAGTCTGAGACACAAGCTTATCCGACATTAGATTGCTGACAGATAACTTGGTCACGATAACTTCGTTGACCTAGAACCATAAGCATGCGATCCTACTTCGTACGAGGGAGAAGAATCCAAACCTGGAAGAGGATAAAGGTCAAAAATAGTAGATACAGAACTGCAAGTCCATGCACAAATCTCCAGAAAGCGGGATGGGGTCTAATCAATATCCTGCAAGCGTTCGAAGACGATTTAACGTGCAGAAACGACAGATGATGTGGAAGAGAAATTCCTGATCCGCGATTGGAAAACCAGACAAGCTAAAGGTAGGAAGTCCGAAAAGTCTAACCTAACAAAACATACACTTATTGTTTGAGATCTGAAGCTAGTTCTTTACAACAATTATCACCCATATCTCAAATCCTGGAAGCTAATCGGGTGTGGGGAAAATTTACTTTTTTAGTCACTAGATAATGAAAGGAGAAATTACGTTGGTGGTGCTTGCACCGAGAAGTAAGCTAGGAAGACGGCTACCATCGCCCATACACCCCTGCACACATCACCACGATTCTCTAAGCGAAAGAAGAGAAGGCGCTCAACATTGTCAGAGAGTTACATCGGGGCCTCAAGAAGTTGCTATACATTCGACTGATCATGATCCCTAAATGTGGGACATAGATGGGAGTGCGAATATGAGGGCAGCTAAACAGAGCCAACGGGAATAGCTTCATCTCATTCACTCCAGCAGGCTGTCGGCGGAAGCCTAGTTCCATGTTTCGCTTCATATCGTCCAAGAAGCAAATACGCTGGTCAGAAGTCCACCCGAGTTTTCCAGATTGCACTGAATGCGCGTGATAGAAAGGCTGACTGCTTAGTTACTTACGCTTTTGTGTTGGCAAAAAGGTCCAATACCTGCTCCTCAGGTCGAAGTGCACCACTAGCCCATCTGAACCCAGCACACATACATCAAACGATGAAACGATGTAAGTAGAGCGTATAAAAGCTGAATAGTTGAGAGAGTGTACGAGGACAGATACTTCCTAAAAGAAGAACATGCAACTAAGCATCTTCAAACATCAACCTTACAAGCTCTATCTATATATCTATTCATATCTCCGGCACACCTTCCGCCTGTATTGATCTCCTCCTTCATATCAGCCTTCCAGGGTACCTAACCTTGGAAACTGATATAATCATGAACCCTTTCTTCACAAAACCTAAGCTGTCTTACGGCTGAAAGGTTCGAGAATCAATCGAGACTACAACCACCGTGTTATAAATTCAAACAAGCTTTCCGGGCAATTCCAATTCCTTCGAGTCCGATACATGTACACGAGCACATCTACCAATGATAATAATATCCAAATCCACTTGCAGAGCAAATTTTATTCAAAGCGTTGGAAGGCATCGTGGGCAGCATTCTACGGCCTGTCTAAGGTAACGAAAACAAGGCATTCCCTGAAATGAAAATCTTCCTAATTTCCAAAAGTTGTTTTATAATCTTTAAATAATCGTATCAACGCTAGGCGGCCACTTTATGTTCTCAGGTTCGAGTAATTACCTCGATCTGGCGCAGAAGCCAGTAAGCAATCGATAAGTAATTCATTCGACTAATTTTTTATGAAAGCTACCTGCAGCATTCCGGTAATCCTTCCCGTAGTGGACGTTGATTTTAGCATTAGTAATTGTAGCGACGCTACTGTGCTTATGGACTTTTTGGCAGCTGAGTTGAGACAGAAGACTAAAGAAGCTCACTATCCCAATTTTACGGAAGTGGATGGATGGCTAGAAACGATTCTACTTTACTGCGTAATTCGCTGATGTGACATAACCCTGCTGATTTGACATAAACAGCAGGATCAGAATCTTGTGGGATTTGGAGAGTGATTCACAAATTCTCAAGAAACAAGAAAGGACCGGGCAGACGCCGGGACACTCACATTAGAAAACAGGCGCCGAGAACAAGCACAGTGATTGTATGCGGAGTGTAAGCCCAGGCAGTCCAGGGGTCCAAATCTTTCAAAAGCTTCTTCAACCTCCCCTCATTGTCATGATCCTCCAAAGCAGTCTCGTCGGAATCGTCCCTCTCTTCATTGCTGACACCGGCAAGCTGCCCCATCGTTCCTCAAAGACTACTTCTTGATCCAATTCTTCCTGCTTGCACAGAAGTTAGCCTCGTCCACGGCTGTCTCTACTTCTCCGCGCTCTCGCCTTTCTTCTACTTCCAACGTTACCACCCTTCAACTGGGACACTCTTCTGGTATCTGAAGGCATCAAGCATCGACGGACTTACAACTGCCTGTAGTCTAGCAGCCCACGACCGCCAAGTACCGGTCTCCTCTCCCACGTCCAGGGCTCCTGCATGTTTCTGAACATACTACTCCCGCTCAAGTACGGCTTCATCCTCGTCTTCTCGTTCCCACCGAGAGCCGCTAACAGTTCTCTCAATCCTTCATTGTACCTCTCGTTCTCTCTCTTTCTCGGTGTCCTTTTCTTCGCTTCTCGGTGAGATGCACTTGTACAGGATCTCAGGTTAACCTGAGTTAGTTTCAAAGATATTGCATGTGTCTTGTCTTCTCTTTTGGCATCGGTAGTGGACTCTTCTCATTATTCGTGTAAACTGCTTATTTCGTTAAACTGGCTAGGTTCAGTAATAAGCATTCCTTACGATTATATTATTTTATTAGTTTTTTGAAATATTTTGCATACCCTGATCTCCTCAGTTTTGGGCCAAGGGTTTCCTCTTCCCTACCTATGCATGTTACGGTAATTTTTATTTTAACGTTGACACGTATTGAGCTATTCATAATAGTAGTCAAAAATAGATAAGTTATGGAAGATTTTTTTTTATTATTCGGTACGTCTTCTGTTTTTGACAACATCAACATTCAGAGCTCTACTTGCAGTTTAGAGCACACAAAAAGCGTCTACTATTTGCACCTAGCCATTATCTCTTTCCTGAAAGATAAAACGAGATATTCAAATAATATTACTCGTGAATTTAAGATAATAATATCTTTAGAATTGACAAATGCAATTGAAGATCGTCTTGTGAAGAAATCTCTAAAAAGATTATTAGATTACATATTAGTATCGTCGTTGGTACAATGATTACTTTTCAATAGATGAAAGTGGAGCTTAACCAATTGGTGTACTCTGAATCTGGTTCTAAACCAGATTTCTTTACTTCTATCATCAATCAGATCCAGGATATGTTTAAGAATCAGAGGTCACTCTACTGTATAGTCAACTTGAGCTTCTCACTGGGAAGCTCAAATTAAAAAGTATTGATTGACAAACTGAGATATGATTAACTTGCATCGGTTGTTACGATGCATTTCTGAATCTAATATGTGTTTTATCCAATCGCAGTCACATATAATTACTTACATATTCTAATCTCAAGGTTTGTTTGTCTTGAAATATAGAAAACACCATAGGAGGAATAACAGAATTTTACCCACATATAGTTCCAACTTCCACGAGATGTGGAGGAGCACTTATACAACACCAATCTGATACTGTTATATCCCATATTTGCATAGTATGTATTCAATAATGTTGAAGATTATCTATAAGTTATCTATTGTTGTGAAACGATTAAAACTAATTATGCATCAAGAGGACACGATACCTTGATTTTATGCATTAGAATTAAGTGTCAACTGCAAGAAATAACATTTTGGATCAAAAGATGGTGTGTAGCTGCTTGAAGTCCAAATTATTGAGCTAAGCTATTTATTGTGACTTCTTGGAATCCTTAGAGTGGATGGGAAGATTACAATTTTCTCCATTAGCTATTGCTCTATTTTAAGTTTTACCAAATATTTTTCTTTGTCATCTTTGATGAATCTATTAAACCTAAGAGATTCCATCTTACTAGGTGTACTATGCGTCTAAAAGCTCGCTTCATTCGAAGTCACAAATTCATTTGAGTCGACCACACATTCATATGTGTTATGTTCGTAGAGAAATCAAAGAGCAAAACGAATGCAAACTCTAACGAGGTGACATTGCATGCTTTGGTCACTTCGTTTAGCAAAAGTTTGAGTCTTGATTCAACATATTCACATGGCTGCCATGATATATACATATCGAGTCCGGATTTTGGAGATTCGCTTTATTGAGCCAAAATTTACACAACACAAGATTGAAACTCCAACTTGAACATGAAGAGAGACGCACAATGTTGTCGAGGAGAGTCTTTCTCAAGAAAGGTGAGTTTTCTAATTGCGTGACAGAGATTGAATGAGAAGACAAGAGCCAACCGGCTTGCTTGCGACAATCAGAATCTTTCACAGATATCAATTTCTATCTGACAGTCGATCTCTACTCAATAAGATCAATTTTCATTCACTAGAAGACAGATTCATCTCCAAATACAACAAGAGATGAAATTTGAACTCCCAATACTTTATTTCTCTTTCTGTGACCTTCTCACGCTCGAAAAATTCAAATCTCGATCTCCTCAATCCTTGTCTTCCTCTCATACGCATTGACGGCTCTCAATGGTGATAAAAGTTATTATATCCTTAATCGCGTGATGTGGCACTTTTCTTCTTCTAACACGCTAGCTAAGCTAAGGTGTTTATAAGCAGACTTGCGTATCAACCAAGCAGATCCTCTGCCAAGTTAGATCTTTGCTTATTTAAATTTCTCGGCTCTTGATACCATCTTGATGTCTCTTCTATTATAGTACATGTCATCTAGTGTAGATCAAAGTTACAGCCTCTCAATAGTCGCACAAGTAACTCTTGATCTGTAACCGAAGTGGCATGCGGAGACTTAGATCATGAAGTCTACGATTAAGAGGGATACCGGTCTCTCATCTCGAGATATGTCAGATGTATCTACATATCCAACATAGACTCCCATCCATAAGGTCTTGATGACATCTTGATATCACTTCTGTTATAGTACAGATCATCCAAAATGGATAGAAGTTACAGCTATGAAGTCACTCGACAAGACTTACAGCTCCCTCATAGCCACACCAGTAACTCTTGATCTATAACCGAAATGGCATGCGGAGGCTTAGATCAAGAAGCCCACGATTAAGAGAGATATCGATCCCTTGCCCCTAGATATGCAAGACGTAGCTACATATCCAACATACACTCTCATCCAGGAGGTCAACATGACGGGATATAGAACACATGCTAGGAGGATTTGATCTTGAGACCTCTTCTTCCTAGGTGAATGTCTCTACCACTGAGGATGGTCTCTGTTCTCGTTAAACAGAGAATTAAAACTCATATATAAACCTAAAGGAAGTTACTTTCTCTATGTCAACTTCTCTTTATAGCTCCATTTTTAATGAATGAAGAGTCAAAACTATAGTACTCACTAACACATACGTACTTGTATCTTCATATTATGGATCCAAAACACGAGTCGAAATCGACGAATTTCTCTCTTTTACTTTTTTCATGACTTAAAAACTATACTAACTATTGCATAAGATGCTACTTCTCACAATCGAAGACGCAGTGTCACTATCCTCAATGAGCTCCACATTTCAGTACTTTCACTCTTTTTCATAGTGATGCTTTAACTCAAGCTAAGGGCCGAGCAGCTTATCTAGCTCAGCCTTAGCTTAATTCTTGCCCAACTTGGTAAGCTCGTGTGCAGCTCTATGGCTGCTTGGATTGAGCAGTTGGAGCAAAGGATAGCTAGTATGGCTATGGCTCAGTGGAGATCTGGTTCAGGAACAGAGACTTCCACGTCTTATGGAGGAGAAGGAGTTGACTTCGACTTCATGACTGGTGTGGCGTAGATTGAGACATCTGCGGCAGTGACTCGGAGTGCAGTACGTGTCTTTGAACCACGAGGTGCATTGATGAAATTGGATCCACAATGCTTATCATTGTGATACACTTGTGTATGTGTATGACATCGTTCATGTGTTATGTGTATGTGTGGTGATTAAAAGACTCAAAAACTGCAAAACTCAGTGCGGAGTGAACTCTGTAAAGTAATGTAAACTGTAAAAAATGCTCACGGCTCGGACTCTTCATGGAAAACTCAAAAATCTCAGAAAGTATTGAAAAAGCAATATTGAAACTGCTGGTGCAAATGAGCTCTCACCAACCAAAGAGTGTTGTGTCTGTTGCAGAATAGTAAAATATCGTATGTCAATGAATAATATAATCATGCATTGGGTAGAGTGTGATGTTACTACATGAGTCAAGATCATACCAGACTGATTTTTCACTATTCTTCTGAAAATTTGCTACGCATTTTAATTTAACAGATTCAACCATGAAAGTCGTGCTACTTACGAAACATGACATTTAGTTTATTTAGTTCCTTTATGAGAACTAATTACCGCATTTTGATTTTAAACATCTTCAAAATAAAACCATGGGAAAGATTGAGAGTGCCTTGGCACCTGCAGTTTCGGAACTGAAATTCACATAGTTTTTGACATTTTCGCTATAATTTGGTTTTGTCGATCCAGCCACAGTTTTGCATTAAAGTCATATTCTGATGATTGTCTCTACATTGTATTCAGCAGTTTCGTGATTTCGACCCGAACTGGACGTGCAAAACAGTCCTATTTTTGCTCGTGTGACATGCAAAACTGTAAACCTCGAACTCATTTTTGAATCTACAAAAGATTATACTTTTTCGTTCCAACTCTGTTTGTGAAATTGAAACTATGCACAATCTGAGACATCGCTTTACCAACTCTAATTTGCAAACGTTGGTAGCTTCTTTTTACTTTTGACACGGAAGGTGCATAGAGAGGAAACATGCGACACAATGAATAGCAAACGGATGGAAAGATCTCATCAAGCCTCACAAGGGAAAGAAGGAATATGCCTTGAAGAGAATAACACCGGAGCTAAGCCTCGCTATCAATCAAGATGCATAGACGCTCTTACTGAAACAAACAATATGCTTTATTTTAACAATCATCGATAATAGACAAGGATACCCTCGGGTAATAGGTCCGACGGTTGTGAGCATGACAAAATCTTCCGGAAGAGACAAGCGCGTGAATAGCGGAGGGTCCGGAACACTTTTCAACCTACATGAGATCTTGCACTCTTGTGTGCACAAGCCAGCTACGCGTGGAGTGATTGGGTCCACACTCGTCAGTCGCGAAGACTTGTCGCTAGCCGTCCTGACGGAACCAGTGCTCGGACAGAAATTTTCTGATTTTTGGATAATATCCGAATGTAAATATATTTCAGTTTTGTAAAATTGAATAAATATAAAAACCGAGACATTCTATACTTATGTATTCATTTCTGACTATTCGAAGAAAAGATCAGCTAAAATCCGAAAATATTATTTTTTGTGTCGATCAAGAATCCTACGAAAATTAACACAAGGAGATACGAACTTTATTAGATCCTTTTGGTTAGTTCCCGAATGCAAGATATATGTAGACAGTTTTGCAATGATGAGAAGTATCTTATATTGTGAATTTTTTGCTTTTATTGTGGAGTTCAAAAGCAGTTCATTCTTTGATTTATGCAGCAGGATAGAACTCAGTGAAGTCTTGAGATTGAAGTATTCAAACTTACTGAAACTAGCAAACTTGGCAAGAGTTCAATGTGTATCTATTGCTACTTGTGAACGTGCATTTTCATGTCAGAATGAAATAAAGAATAAATATCCTAATTGTTTGTCTACTAACCACTTGGACACAATGATGAGAGTGAATATAGAAGGCCGAGATACTGACTTTGAAGATATTTTGATCCAAGCTATTAAGTTGTGGAAATCATCGGAAGAGCATCGTTTTCTAGTACCCAACCATGATTTATATCTTTCTGGTGATTCATGATAGATCAACTTAAGTTTTAGCTGTTCACAATTTATACTTTCCGAGTATATCTGACTTTCAAGTTTGACTTTTGCATGTTTATTGTTTCAGTGTTTTCAAAATTTATAAGTTTATCAAAAAAAATTGATTTCATATCTACTTTAGGTTGGTTTGGTTAGAACTGATTAGGATGTTAGAACCAATTATTTATTTCAATAATGACAAGATGGAATTTACCTCGAATACGAATAGATCAATTATTAAATCTTGATTACAAATATTTTCATATTTTCAATTACTTGTTCCGTAGCAAGATAGGTAAGGCACTTACCGAAGCGGTGATCTGGGAATGGAGATCAAGATTGTGCCCTCCTCGAAACTTCGAAGGAGATTCGGCAAGGCCATGGAGAGGGAGCTTGAAATCCAAGCGTTGGTTTGAATCCTGACATTGATATCATTTTTATCTAGTAGTATCTGTAGTAGTTGTACAATAGTTTTACAGTAGTTTATTTTTAAAATTTTTCAAAAATTATTGTGGTAACAAAATAATTGTTAACATTGCATCAACATACGGTTTAAACAATTGCCCATGGAGATATTTCTCTTCACCAAAATGTTTGGAGAGCTTGTCTAGCGTCAGAACACCTCATTCCTGTAAAAATATCAAACTGCTAGGCATTTGTGAGGCAGATAAAACTTCAAAACAACTTATGAGATTGTTGTCAAAAAACTTCTCCTCTAGAGTATTACAGACTATTTCAGAGAAATCTTTTTGGAAAGTGATAGTTTCTTCCATGTCCATATCTATCCTATCACATTGCATTTCAACTGAATGAAAATAAGCACCTCTGATCTTTGAAGACAAATCTCTCATATAGCCACCTAATGGTCCATACTTTGGCAAAAGAGGTGTTGGGCGCAAGAGAACCTTAGTGGACTTGCGCTAGGTTGTGAACGCTATGAGTAGGATTGAACGGCTTGGCCGAGAAGTCGAGATCAGATGTACCCTAAGTGGTTCTCTGAACAAAGGTTGAAACATTGGGTTAGGACATAAGGGCCTATCTCAAGACAACCCCAGACGAACGCTGACTTAAGGGGACAAGTCTGAGAACAGACCGAAACATAAGTCTGAGACATAGGTCTTAGACGTGGGTCCGAGACGCAGACGGACCGTGGTTCGGACGCTGGTCCGAACCACAATTTCTCGAAAAATGACTAAGTGTTGGAGCTCCAGCGTTATAGGTCGTGGATGGAGCTTTACGTAAGATCTCGAGGCGAGTAAGATATCATTGGAAAGATCTCGACGAGAGCTTTCCGGTGATATGTAAAACTCCTCGAACTGACATCCGAACTGAGAATTATGACCAATCTCGTGATCGGATTGTGATATCATTTTCAGGGACCAAAGAGGAGGACGGGACCGCCGATCCCCAAAAGTATATATGAGGAAGGCTTGATGCCTGGGTGGGCCAAGACGAGTCATCCGACCTCAAGGTTCGGCGGGTGGACTCTAGGGGACATGAGGTGATGGCTGGATCGACACGTTCCGGTCCATACTTGGACGTCTAGACTTAAGAACGATGTAAGGGCTGGAGCAAGACTAGGGAACGAGTCGGCGGGTTAGATCACTGTTCGGGAGCCTAGACCCAAACAGACATCACGGGCGGTTGGACCGCTAGGTGTGTTGAAAGCACCGTTTAGGACCCTGGACTTTATGAGAAGTCCGTTCCAAGTCATCTTGTGACTTGCTCATGTTTTGAGACCGACCTAGGTGGATCTAGGTCGAGACTTAGGAAATGCTGAGCTTGATGATTAGGGAGACGGTCCGGCTCCGATCTGGATCAAACAAAGTTAAGGTAAGTGGTGCATGGACGGTAACTTGTGATTGTGGTTTGCAGAAAGTTCGTGACCTACTGAGTAAGAGCTTCTGCTAGCGCAACAATGCGGTAGGTGCGCGAAAAGAGGATACTCACCTTCAGGTGCATAGAGAAAAGCGTTCATGTCTACCTTCTCAACAAGAAAAGTCATACGGATGATGTTAATCTCATTTTGCACACTGCTTCCTACTACAGAGACATCTACAACATTTTGCTGAAAGATCGTACTAAGCATTTGCAAGTCTGTGTAAGCTAAAAATGTAAACAATAGATAAGTTTAAAAGATCTCAATCTTGCAAACAAACTTGAGCTACATCATGATCCTCAGAAGTAGAAACTGAACAAAAATAAACAAGCACGGATTTCAGTAAGACACAAAGCCGTGATTGCTTGTCATCGAGATAACCACCGGATCTTCTTATATTTTTCAGTTTCTTTCATGAGTCAAACAATTTGTTTTGTAGTGTTGCGAGACCATCTTTATGTTTAGATGATTGCTTGAAATAACTACACGTAATATTCAAAATATCATCAATATTAGTACTAAAGAAGAACATTTAGAGTTCTTGGCTGCTGAAACCAACGCTAGATTTGTTCTATGTGCAACACATTGTACTGAAATCAAGTAAAGATTTACACTACGCTTCAATATGACTTTCACACCTGTATGCTTATCTGTCATTACTGAAGCTCCATCAGAGCTGAAACCAACTAACTTGTCATTATTTAGCCCTCAAAACTTCAAACGACTTACCAACATCTCAAAAATATACTTAGCACCTTAGGTAACAGATATGTCAGTCGATTTGTTGATCATAAGTCCATCTTTGTAGAGTTTTCTCAACTACCACATCAGTAATAAACTCTAACATTGATGCACAAGACTTATCACGTTGGTACAAACTTACAGGAATCTGACTACCTGTACTTTGCAATAATGCACATGACTTGGTTTGTAACTTCTCCTCGGTTTCCTTTCTATTAGGAGAAGAGACAAATAGAGATGGTGTCTCCGAACTATCAAAAAGTTGTGAACTAGATGGAGTCATACTGAAATCTGTATGACTCGTTGCTTCTTGGAAGACTGTTTTTTGTTAGTCGTGATATTTTACTTCTAATAATGAACAATACAAACAATCACAATTGAACCTCTGAATATCGACAGTACGTCTTAGAGATGAAACGCTACAGAAATAAGGATTCTTGATTCAAACTAAAAGGTAAACGTTTCAAAAAGGGTCTAATCAGTTCTAAACAAGAGATATTTTATAGTGCAACACATTAGATCTAGTTTAGACTTCTCATGAAGCACCTATCAGAAAATACACTTCTCACTTTAAAACTCAAAAGCTCTTTTTTCCTCTCCCACTCAATACGAGTCAATTACACGATCCTTTACGAAACTAACGTACGAGGAAATCTAGAAAGACTATGAGAATCAAAGAGAATACAGCCAAAGTGCATCACTTCTTCTTGTGAGGCTTACAAGATAACAACAACCAATGTCATTGGACGCTCTAGAGTCCAGACTCCAAAGTCCAAAGTTTCAAACCTCCTATAGTTCTCTAGTACCTTAGCTATATTGCCAATTCTGCCGTCGCAATGCTGCACCGTGCAATGTTGAGTCCTTTCAGCGCAACTTGTGAAATATGTTTGAACTTTGAGATTTGGAACAACTTGTGCGCGTCGCGCAGCAATCACTATGAGACAGCAATGCCAAACGTTATTTTTGAATCGTAAAGATAACATTTGACAGCTAGCTATTATCTCTTTACAACTACCTTGCTATCATACGTACTGTCTTTATCACAATAAATCCGTTGATTTTCTTGATTCACCTAGTCAGTCTTATCTTTCAGAGTATTTCTTAAATAGAATAATCAGGTCGAAAGGGATCAGGTTAATTCAGTAAAAAACCGATGATCAACAAATACATTCAGTAATGATCCGACTGGAATTATCTTTCCAACAGCATGAAACTGATAGATTATAATCGTTTTTGTCTTTTATCCGATGCATTTAGAATATAACTTGTGTAAATCCGATGGAATAATTTTACAGTCGGTAATAGAATCCGGTGATGATTCTCTTGTACCGAAGTTTCTACCGGTTGAGATTACAAAGGATGCCGGTTCTGTCCGAGCATTGGAACGAACTGACTAACAACTAGTGTACGAATAAACGAATTGTTTACTCAGTTTATCTTCCTCTCAGGTTACAGTAGAACTAAATAAGGATAACTAACTCGGGTAGCAGACTAGCAGCATGAGCCCGGTTCAGTACGTGATTACCCCTTAGACCTGCTCTCGGGGGAGTAGTTACGTGTCGGCCCTACATTCTGCCGGAAGTCGGCAAGCAGAACTAACTACTGTAGGACCTCAGAAACGTTGTGCTGAACGCCAGCGCATGAACCTTCATTCAAACCTAACCCTATGGGATGCTCGTTCTTGTCCTGGCCACCTGGGAGCTCCTTGTTCTTTCCCGAGAACAACGGTCTGATTGAAATTTTCAGACCGAGAGATCGAGTGACGCTGAAGGAAGTGAGGACGTTCGGGTCTGTCGCTTTATGGAAGGCGTCAGGTCAGTCTGCCTCTCACACAGAACTTGACTGAAGCACGACTGTGACTTTGCGTGGAGCAATTCTTCACGGCACAGTTGCTGAAATCGTCTCTGGAACCAAAAGTCCAAGAAAAGTATCTGCGATAGGGAACTAGGATGAGGGACGACTACGAGGACGAGGATATGCACGAGGGAATGCTTCTCTAGGGGGGTGCAAGATGCGTTGACGAGCGAGCTAGTCGGTCTTTCACGACATGTTGGAATGTCAACGCCTAGCAATGTCGGGAAAGGTAGTCTGAGCGTTAATTAGGCTGGTGGTGAGTGTGGAACAGGCAAAGCACCTACCGTGGGTCCGGCTTTAGGGCATCATAGGTTGAACCTGATGGCGTTTTGCAAGGATTCGTGCTCGGAGCAGCACATGAAGCCCGATGTTCCTGTTACGGTGACAGTAACTGTCTATTCCGACTCGACATTTGATTTCACCATGAAGTCCCCGTGGTGTCCTATTTTTTGAAGAAGGCTGCTGGATTGCACAGCGGAGGAGGCAAGGCGGGACATGAGGTAGCGGGTGTTGTTACGGTTTAGCATTTATATGATATCGCCAAGATTAAGCAACAGGATCCCAAGTGTCAGTATATGGAATCAGGTCAGTTATGGGCATCGGCAGATCAATGGGTATTGCCGTCAAGACTCAAGCGTGACTTGGATTGACGTTGTTCTGATGTCATTACCGCTCTTGCGTAATGACATCAGAAACATTCTCGTGAAGATGCCTCAGCCCCTCGCTGGTGTGGACCCGGATCCGTTTTATCTGCAAGCAGACAGCAGGGCCTTTCCCTGTCAGAATGTTCGGGCTCACGGTTTTCGGACGAACCGGTTTTGTTAGGTTTTAACCACTCCTGCTCTAACTTTCAGCTTCATATGTTGTCCTTGATGGCTTCTTAGACAGAAGCACACTATTGAAGAATTTACAATAACCGTAGCAAATTGGTGAATTATACTGGATCCGCGAGGCTCTTGTTTATAAAACCGGCATGAGGCGAGAACACTAAGGAAAGGATGAAGAGAGTGTAAATGGAGAGCGATGAAAATGTTACTATTACAACTTGAGAAAACTGAAGGAGGTTGGAATTCCTGCTGGAGAAATCCCAAACAATTCGTGGTGAAATGACCTAGTGATTCCGACAGGTCACAGCAGTTACAGATCTCCTGTATATACAAGGATAATACCCTAAACCCGTATACTTCTACGTGCCTCTACTGTCAAGGATGACGAGGTCGTTTTCTCCTTATCACCGTTTGTTGTCCCCTTGCCACGGAGAGATAATGAAAATGTTGTTCTCTCTATGTGTCAGCTCGTGTTGAGTACTGTGCAACCAGAGCGGAGAACAACGAGTAGGGCTGCTCCAGAAGTACTGAAGGTGAATCATATTCCTTAACGATACCTGAAAATCCAGACACAAAATATGTAATGGCTGGTGTTGTCTGTACTCACATTGCAATTCAAAACTAAATATCGTAAAATAAAATTACATGAGTGTCAAGAAAGAAATTTTACCTGCATCTAAAACCAGAACTTTATCACTATCCATAACCGACGGTATGCGATGTGCGATACTAATTACAGTACAATCCGTAAAATCTTGCCGCAGAATCTTCTGCATTACAGCGTCAGTCTCTGTGTCTACGGAAGACGTTGCCTCGTCTAGCACTAAGATTCGTGACTTCTTCAGAAGTACTCGTCCCAAGCAGAAGAGTTGTCGTTGCCCGACGCTCCAGTTCTCTCCGTTTGATGTGACTGTACGTCGTCAAGTCAGAGTTAGTCATGGTTAATTTAGTCGAAAACAAGCGGATTCGTGTGTTAAGTTTTGCCTACGTGCAAAGCGAAAGCCAAGTGCACTATCCCGCTGTTATGGTAGACTTCCACAGTGCTGAGTATCCTTTGCATGCTATCTAACAGCAGTCACTGCGTGGGGACATGTTCGGGGACTCGTACGAGATATAGGTAAACAAGGAGAGCTCTGTGCAACTTAAAAAATGATGAGAGAACTCTCAAGCTGTTTGATTCAGCAAGGAGGTTATGGACTAGTCTTGTTACCTCGGGAGTCGAGCTTTCCTTCAAGCTGGCCTATCACTTTACTCAACTGACATTTTTCCAGTGCCTGTGGAAGGAAGCAACTTACGGGTTAATCTCCATCCGAAGGGCATGTTATCACCCAGAGCGGGACACCTTTCTCAAGAAGCTGAACACTTCATCGTCGGATACTTACTTGCCAGATCTCTGCATCTGAATGCTTGCCAAGAGGATCCAGATTAATCCGAATAGTTCCTTCGATCAAGGTGGGCTCTTGCGGGATGATGCTTAGCCTGGAACGCAGGTCGTGGAGGCCTAGGGTACTAATATCAGTGCCGTCGATCAAAATTCTACCACCAGAACTTTCGACCAGTCGGAAAAGCGCTAGAATGAGGGTGGACTTTCCACTTCCTGTTCTCCCTACTACTCCAACTTTCTCCCCACCGTCGACCTTCATGGTTATTCCCTTCAATACTAGTGGAGTAGAAGGTCGGTAACGCAACTGTAACAGCACAGAACACAAACTTAGAGGCAAAAGCTTCTTCGAACATCATGGCATAAACAAGCGTTCCTTCAAATCCTCGATTTTTCGGGAAGGCAAACTGGCTTACCTTGAAGTTTACCAGTTCGATACTCCCTATGACTGGCCAGTCTGGTGGAAGTTGGGAGTCCTCTCTGATAAGCTCTGCCTCATTGGGAAGGTTCGAAAACTGCTGAAGACGTTCTACGGAGATCATCTTATTCTCCAGAATACAGGAAAACCAGGCGAGAGCATAGATTACAGAGTTGAGATTTAGGGTGTACGTTAAGGCCAATCCCACTTGTTCTGCAAATTCGAAACCGTATACATGATTAGGCAGGCTGCTTGTATTCTCACTCTGAAAACTGAGAAAGACCATATCTCGAGTAATCACAGGGCCAGGTGAACAACATGCCTTTCAATCTTTGAGATTAGTACTTCGGATCTCGGCCAAGTGCAATATGAACTGGATATGCATGAAATCTGGGGACTGGCGAGCCAGTGAGCTTGAAGAGTTCTAAAGAAGTGCTTCAAGTAGAAGCAGACTCACCAGGAGCCAAGATGCCACCAGACGCAACCAGAAGGAAAGCAGTAAAACATATGAAAAAACAGCCCGTCAATTCCATCCGCACTCCAACCCATTCCATGCTCGCGTTGCTGTGGAAGTCCATCTTGAAGCTGGCGTTAATACGGTTCACATTCGTCTGAATGAACCTTTCTTGCTGGCTGAAGCATCGGATAGTGGAAAAGCCCGATATGGTCTCTGAAAAGTGATGGATTATAGGGGCCTTTGTCAGTCCGTCCAACCTCGTCAACTCCCTCGAGGACTTCAAGTAATGACCCTGCTTACACCCAACCACATATAATCAGTTTGCTAGGAATGATGCCACTGATGCTGTCAACTGTCCTGAATCTTAACCAAATCGTAACAATTCCAGAATCCCAGAACAATAAGAACTTCACTTCCTTCCTAGCCAAGAATATTGGGCACAGATCAAGTCGGATTGATTCCATTACCTGAGTCATTTTCATGAAGAGACACAGAGGAATCACCATCACCAGAACCTCCCGAACCACGAGGCTGGTAACAATAAGAGTTCCAAGGACCGTGATGACGATTGCTAGAGTTCCTCCAATTAGTGCAGGAATAATGAAGTCGACATTAGTCTGATCTGTTGTTGCCTGTAGGAAAATAATACACAATCAAACTCTTGAGCCTTATGGATGTACAGGTGGAACTGCAACAACTGTCACTCCTACAGCAACGAAAAATACAATTTTTACGCATATAGAGAATATAATCGAAAGGAAAGTAGAGTCGAAGTCAGACAGGTAAACCTTCAGTTATTCGACTAAGGGATAGCTCAACTATTTAACTTACTCTGCTTAAGATTCGCCCGTTTGGAGTTGTGTCAAAAAATGACATCGGTGCACGGAACACGCTTCTCAACATCCCAAAGAAATATCTTTGAGATGCGAGACATCCCAGAACTCCGGATACGGCTGGTCTTGTCATTTGCAGGATGATACTGAACAAGCTGAGCCCTATGTAAACATATATGAACCTCTTTGCCTGAGAGAAATCATTCTCATCGAACTTCGAACCAACGCCCACCCAATAGTCACTAGCAATTTGACCCGTCTGCCCTACGACCAAAACGATGATCATAGCAATCACTGGTATGCCATAACATATATTCGTGACGTATGCCCAATAGATTCGCAAGCTCACTCCACCAGATTCTTTGCATTCATCCAACACTAGACGTCCCCCTTCGCCCTCACTTCCTTTGACAGCGTCTTTGTCCTCATCCTCGACGTCTTGCGAATCTGGAGGATATCGATGAGCATTATCTGTCCCATTGCGCATATGGGTACCATTTTCGGTGCTCTGATTGTGTACGTTGTGTAGGTTTGTACTCTGATTTCGGCTCGTGGTTACTCCTCCGCTTAAGCCTTCTTCACCAGTGTCAACTTTCTCCAAAGCCTCGTGGTGAGCTAGAACCAGAGCCTCCAAGTCGGTTCCCTCTCCTAAGAGCTCTTCGTACTTGCCTGACTGCACAATCTTTCCATCTCGCAACACCTGAAGCCACATTTCCGTCCGTATTCGTGTAAGTTGTCTTGTACTTTGACCAAATGGATGCACATTAAGGTCTGTCTGGACAGGTAGAGCAGTTCTTACCAGAACCAGATCTGCCTTTGGTAGAAACTCAATCTGATGTGTGACTAGCAGAACTGTCTTCTCAGCCAGTGCTCCAAGAACGCACTCCTGTACATGTCCATGGGTTCCGATCGCGATAAGATCTTCAGTACCCCAGAAGTCTAGGAATTGAAGAGGTAAGAATACTAGTCCCATATTTTGTAGTAGAATTCAAGTCGTAGGCGAGATCCATAAGAGTTGTTGTATATAAACTACATTCCACACAGATTCCAGTCGATCAAGGAATAGACTCAACCTACTCTGAAAAGGTGAGAGCCCGTATGGGCGTCAACAGCACTGAAGATATCGTCGAGAAAGTAGATATCGCAGTCTTGATAGAGCGCCCGAGCGAGCTGAATTCGTTGCTTCTGACCTCCACTAAGGTTTAGGCCTCGCTCGCCGATTTCAGTCTTGTCCCCAAACGGCATCTGGGCGAGATCCGGTACCAATGCACATTTCTCTAGCACGAGCTCATATCTCTCCTTCTCCAAAGGTCTGCCGAACAGAACGTTGTCCTGAATTGTTGCATTCTGTATCCATGCCGTCTGTGAAACGCACCCTGTCCTACCGCACGTTTTGATCTGCATGACCATGCCCACCCGTCTTCAAGCTATCAGTCCCTCGGTGATGTGAAGAACAGAAACTTAACTGCTTGTTATTCCAATCATAAGCTCATGAAGTCTCGTACGTACACTTAACTAATTCAGACAAAAATTTTCTTCAGAAACTGGAAACACTGAATGTCAAGGTCCTAAAATCTTTCTCTGAAGCTTCGAGGACGCTATTCTCCTCTGCTGCGAAATGTAGTACGGAAGAATGTGATCATAGCAGAAGTTCTGCTGTGATCCTGATTACTAACTTTTTCAACTGAATGTCCGGCCCTTCGAGCTAATCGAATAAGCTCAGTGCTGACAAGCATATTATCCACGTAGAGCTAACATACAGCTGAATGCATCGTACCGTGCCTGAGATTCTGGGCATCTCTCCTTGCAAGGCAGATAAGAGCGAGCTCTTCCCGGCTCCGACCTTCCCCACAACTGCAACGAGAGAGCCCGCTTTAATCTTCAGATGGATGTCCTGCAAAGTGGGTGCTTGGGCATCCACTTCCCACTTGAATGACCCCGTTTCAACAACCACAGCATCCTCTGATGCTCCGAACGCTAGCCTGTCCACCGCATCTGCTTGGAGCTCCTCGCTCCAGAGGTATCTCTCCAGCCGCTCCAGAGAGACCATAGCTTGAGCAACTGTGTACGTCAAGTTCGGGAACAGCCGGAGAAGCTCCTGGAAACTACGAGCAATTGTGATAGTGGTGAACGCAGTACCGACACTGATGGTTTGGCCCAAGTACACTGCATAGCCGAAGGTGGCGATGCAAGAAATCACAGGAGCAATTAAGCAAGTGCCCGTGAGAAGAGAGGTTGTGACAGTGAATTTCACCAGCTCGGCGAACTCTACAGCTCTGGCGTCTGCAACTCTTTTAGAAAACTTGTCGTCCCAAGCTTGAAGCTTAATGATCTTCATATTAGCCAGCGACTCAACTATCGCTTGCACTCTATCATCTTTGAACCTCAGGTACCCGTTCTGATACAGTCTACAGCGATTGGTAATGGCATACGAGAAGGATCCCGAGACGATCAGAACTGCCAGTCCGGCGAGAGTTGGGAGCCCGAGCTGCGGGCACAGAATAGCTCCAGCGATGGCCATTTGGACTGGGATGGACCAAAAGTTGTGGAGAAAAAGGCAGCAGTCTGCGAGGTTCTGGGCATCCACTGACAACAAATTGACGATCTTCCCTGAGCCCTGACTCTCACGAGCCGAGCTCGACAGTCTGAGTCCCTTTCGGTACACGACGCTTATGACTGACGATCGAACCTGCATGCCCAACTTCGTGGTTTGGAAAGTGAGTTGATGGTTTGCCATTCCTTCCAGCGTTTTGGCGATGAGCAAGACCAGGACGAGAAAGTATCCTTCGTAGGGAAATCTTTCCTGGCCGGAGATGACGATCATGAATCTGGAGATGAGAGCTGGACCCACGTACGCTACGCAGACCTTGATTAAGGCGAGAATCCCACATTGAGCTAGTGGCCATCCGAAGGTTCTGAGCAGAATGTTTCTGAATGAATGAGGTGTTCGCTCCTGCTTCTCCCAGTAGAAATTTACGCGTTGAAATAGTTCTTCAGCTCGATCGCCCGGGGCTAATTCTGGGACGTCGTCGTATTCTAAGCTTTTGGAAGCGCCAACTTTGAGAAAGGAATTTAACCACCAGAAGCACGCTCTGCTGACGAATCCTGCAGCTGCATATCCTGTGACCTTCGGTTCAGCTGAATCATTCACCCCCCGCGATAGAAGAGGATCTTTCAGCCCGTTCATTTCATTCCTGTCCTTATCAACCAGATTCACCATTCCTCTCGCTGATAAGGGATAACTCTCGGGGGCTCGTTGTATTAATTGGTGCCGGAACTCTCAACACCTGCAAGGACAGCTGCACAGCTCGCCACCATACCTGCAATTGAAAGTGCGTGCAGCGATCTAATTAATCAAGGACTGCAGATCATTCTTTCAGGAGAAAGAAGTCACAGCTTCCAGTTCAGGACTTAACACTCTGTCACGCAAGAAAGAAGCAACTGCGAGCATGTGGACAGCTGAACATTCGGAGCAAGTAATCAATCCTGTACGTAAGGAGCTGTCGAGGGTCTGAATTTAAATATTTCAAAGAATCCGGAATTCACCTGCCAGTGGGAGCAGTAAGACTACTTTTTGAGCTTACTCCTGTGAATCCGTCTGAACTGAACCTGGTCAACCCTCTAGATGGCTACTGTGTCGAGGTCCTCTACGTACGAACTCTTGCGTAGCTCTACTTAAGTTGATGCTAATTAAGGCACATTATATGAGAACATGCCCAGGTTGGTTTCGTAGCTGAGAAGAAAGAATATCGAAGCCATGATTATATAGATGTTTCAAGTTTGCGGAACACCACGTACCATAAACACGTTTGACAACTTGAAGGTTTGGAGACCTCAGGAGCTGAACAAGCTCAGCCATTTTTTGATTTATTCCTTTCTTGAATAGCAATCGAAGAAGCTGAGCTGCTGCTTAGACGTGTTTGTACCATACCTTCCTGATTGAAGAGTACCAGTTGAGCTCTCAGTCAGGAACCGCTTGTCGTGCAAATTCTCGAAGTCTGTCGCCAAAGGGCAATGGACGCTTGTCGTGCAAATTCTCGAAGTCTGTCTCCAAAGGGCAATGGACGCCACGAGATTCTCTTGCAAAAGTTCTTGTCAATGCAGGGTCGACTGTTCGACTGATATCATGATCGACTGCATCAACCAGCTAGCAACATCGAAGGCTTTACAAAAAACTCCAGATGATCGATCATGGACGATCGCTGATTTGGTTTCCCGTATATCAATTCTGACATATTTATAATACCGGGCGATCGAGGAGACTGCGTTTGAACCTTCAAGACGTATATAGGACCTGACTTCGTACGACCGCTACAGCTTTGTACTTCCTCGGTCCCCTGGATGGACATCTGGTCTTCCTCAGACCCGCGGAGTTCAAACTATCTACCTGAAGTCCCCAGACCTGCTATCGGCCGTTTCGAATACCGCTCATGTGGGTGGACTGCAAATCACAGAGGACTGTGCGGGCACGGGCAGGCGGGTTTGTCGAAGCATGCCAGTCTTGCAATTCGAGAGCGAGAAATACCGTGACGTGTGCTAAACCGGAGTGTAGTGAGGAGATGAAAGGTTGTTTTTGCTCTTGCTTTGCTGTCAATCGAACGATGGAGCCACGAACTGAACCAGCGTAGATAGTGTTTTGTGGAGGATGCGGTCGAGATTGTTCTCTACTCCAGATTTGGGAAGCTAAGAGACTTGTTACTGTGCAGATGTCGGCAATTTGTCTAGGTGGCGAGTTGGGCGAGTCCAGACTGTATGGAGGTTGTTGTAAACGAAGGTCTTCTCTATCATTTATGCACTGGATAGATTCCACTAGGAGCTGCTTGAGCTCATTAGTAGCTACTTTCACGTGCAAACTATAGTCGGGCCGATTTGCTGCATTCTTTGAGAAGGTTGCGACAATGCTTGTCCCAACACTTCCTTACAGATCTCAAATCTCATGGTTATATGAAAATGTTACGAGATTGTTTTGTCAAATTTGTAACGGGAGAAGAAGATACATCCTCCAGCTTGCAGTTTATATATGACCTGACTCAATCACTTCATATATATAGTTTATCAGAACTGATCGAGACCTTGAAAGCGGGATTTATTGAAAAGCTTTTCCATTTGTCAGTACTATGCAGAATCCATAATTCAGAGCTTAGGAGTAGAATTATCTGTGCCGTCACAACAAGCATTAAGCCGCAAGCGAAAATTGCATTTGCAGCACGTCCAGGTAAGCTCCAGGCACGATTGCATAAACGACGTGGCTCCTGTTAAGCAGAAAATCTCGAACCTTTCTGCATAAGATCTCGGAATAGCACGTAGACTTCCAGTCCGAACAATTTCATTCGTGAACTTTACTCTTTGGAGGTGCAATCGGTCCTCAGCGTTGAACTTCCTCAGTCTTCTAGATGGACATCTGGTCTTCCTCAGACCAACTGAGTTCAAACTATCTTCCTCAATCCCCAACCGGCTAGTGGTCCGGTAGCGATTGTGGTAACGACCGTAGTAGGTCTCAAAAGAGAGACCTACTACGACCGCAGTGCGAGAAACACACAAAGACTTTCTGGATGGTAGCAGTCATGTTAAAATCCAACGAACCGCCGAAATGGTGCTACCATCGCAGAGACTAATTGTGATATCTGAATACGTATCCGTCTTACCAGTTTTGAAATATTTGAAACAACTGTTAACTGACCATGATCATAACGTGAAATTCCCCACCGATTTTACAACCGTGGAACCACATGCTGAAGCTCCAGTCAGAAATTTGAAGCAACTGTTATGATCGAAAACAGTTATGGCTGATCGCTTACGTCCGGTATTCAGAAACTCTGAGGCTGCAGTATCCCGTCTGTTGACAACTAAACTTGCACAACAACCGTTTATATATCCCGATGTATCCAGACCAGTGCTCGGTAAAGTCTGTGGTGAAAATCCGTTACGTGCCGGTGGAAGGGAACGAAAATCCGGAAATGGTACAACTTAGTCGGAAACTTACGAACTACACTGAAAAGACGATTTCTCCTTGACAAAATTCGGACAGATTTGGTTCTACACCGGTAAGTCTAAAAGACTACCGGCTTGTTAACAAACCGAACCGGACTCTCCCGAGCAATGATTCCAGAAAACCGTACTAATGGTAGGTATTTCACAGTCGTGTGCTGCTGCCCTTGCACAGCATGAGCCCCCCTGCCAGGATGACTCGACCCCACTGCACCACACGATCCCCATTCCTTCGGGGATCGTGTGTTCCCGGGACTTCCCTGGTAGGCACGATCGAGGATAGTCTTCTCCACGGAGTACGCAACGGTGCAGTCTTCAAAATTCAAAGTAATCTTTAGTTGTCTCTTATTGCTCTTTTATTGGATTCGGCGACTTTGGGACTCAAAAAATTTACTAATTCAATATATTTTATATTAAAATCTAAAATGACTATAAAATATTAATTACAAATATCACTATAAGCGATTCACGTCTCTGTTCAAAACTATCTTTCTATAAACTATTGCCTTTATCTTCTGTACGTTAGAGAATCTTCTCTTTTCCCATTTAGCTTTGACACGCACTAATCTCTCGGGGTTATTGTGCAATATAGACCAATGGTTTCTGGAACATTTTATGGATTTACATTTCCAAGCGAAAGATTATGGAGATGTTTTCGGTGCAATAGGGGCATCAATGCTGGAATCTTCTTGAAAAATTTTATCCAAAAAGATGATAAAAAGGGGTTTTTTATCACAGTGTACGTAATTGTAAAAGAAGCTGTCTTAGATCTTGTTAAGCTCGGTAAGATCCAAACTAGTGCCAAGCTAGACAAGCTGCCCCTAAAGAACTATTGAAAAGTTACAATGTACTAGGTGGAAGCTCTTCTTGAACAGAATAGACATGTGTTCTCATTTATGCAAAATAAGATTATACATTGACGTTCTATTTCTAGTTTAAGAAAGTGACAAAAGAGAAAACTCTTTCGTTTTCTACTGGTTTTCAGATTCATTATCTAATGACATCATCATGTAAGTGTTCTCGGGTTGTATAGTTTTGACTATTTTGTTATTAAAAACAAAGATCTACAGTGAAAATAACGCGTAAAAAAGTTAACAAAAGAGATAAAATAAGTTTTGTTGGCATATTTACATGTTTAATTACTTTATCAAACGGAAGCAGGAGCCACCTCAAGAGAAAAGACGTCCACTAGGAAGAAGAAATCACAAGAGCAAAACCTCTTGGCTCTTGGTTCATATCTGAACATGTTGGTCTCTCGGATGGGAGTCTATGTTGGATTTGTGACTACATCTTGCACATCTAAGGACGGAGGACTAGTATCCTCCTTAAACGTGAGCTTCCTAGCTTAAGCTTTCGCATGCAACTGAGATTATGGACTAAGAGATACTTGATTTAGCTATGGGAGTGTTGTAAGCTCTATGGGGTGGTCTTGTAGCTGTGGCTTCGGTTGTAAAATCATGACTTAGATCATAACCTCGGTTGCATGGAGATGGCATGGTACTGAGAGCTGAGAAATTTTCGTTAAGCAAGGGGTCAACTTAGCTAGAAGATTGTTTTACAAGTAGCTGTGCGTATAAGGACGTAAAGGCCTCAGCTTAGCTAGAGCACTGCTTAGCAAATGGCTTTTTCTAGGTAATTTGATGTACGGATCATAGTTCAGAGGAGACATTCAAGAGAGTTCAAGAGACGACGTGCGCGTGAGAGGGAGGAAGATTGTGATTATTGATGACATTGATTATGAAACTGAGGCGTTGTGGATGTGAATCATTTCACATAGTGAATAATTCATCTCTCTGTCAAGAGTTAGTCTCTCTGAGTGAAATTAAGACGTCAGAGAAGCGATTCTGGAGGTTGTGAGCATTGGCAGCTACGTCTTACGCTTCTACTTCAACACTTGAGAGTTAGTAGTCGTAAAAGTTAGCTTAATATTACTCTTAGTCTTTTATGCATATGTTAACACCGTTGTCTTCTATGTTTTGAGTCCTAGTAGGTTGATATCTTGTTCAAGCATTCGTACGCTTGTGCAAGTGAGTTCATACTTATCTTTGATGTTCAAAGTACATAACTTATGTTGCCATGTTGATAGAGTTACACTCATGGGTTGTATTTACTTATCGTCCATGTACGCTTTCTAGCTGATTTAAGTTATCTTTCAGGGTTGCGTGTCATTTTAGATAGTTTAAGATTTACGTTGACACTTCAAGGGGCTGACGTGGTAGCGTATGAGTGAAGTTAAGTTACCATGTGGATTAGGGCACTAAAGGACAGCCAAGTGGAGCTATGAACTCCCATTGGTCCATTTTTATTTTTTGTAAAACTCTAAATTTAGAAGTAGAGGTCTAAAGGGGAGTTTGAGCATTTGATGAGGACACTGCAAAATCTGAGAGCACATGAGGATAGAGCTTGTCGTGCCAGTCATTATCAGTAAAATTTTTGATCGATTTGGAGCAATAAAGAAGGAGTTATGCCAAATTGAAGTTCAGATTGTGTCAGAATTGCATCACTTTTGTTGATTTTGGGGTTTTAGTGTCATTTGCAGCAGAATTGAGGAAATTACTTCAAACCTTCGTGGTTGCGTTCACTGTCAGCAAGGCTACGACTGTCCAAAAAGTTTCAAGTCATTTGAGTGAGTGAGTAATTCAAGGCGACCGTTGAAGCAGAGGGGGTCTGAAAAGCTCTCAATCTAGAGCAGCAACTTCAGAGTTCGAGATCTAGAGAACCGTGTACAACCACCAGGTCCAACTTCACAAGGGTGTTCAGCATGCTGTGAACTCCAAGTCCTGTAAGAATGAGCGAAACTGATCGAGCCAGTTCTCTGTTCTAGGTCGAAATAGCTATCTGGGTACTAGAAATTGCCGTAATTTTCTTACTTCAAACTTTTCTGTCCACATCTCGGTGCTAGAATTTGATCTCATGCTGAAACTTCGTGTGTGTGTCCAGTGGGGGCTCTTTTACATGTAGGAGAAGTTTAGAAGTCTAAACCTTCACATATTTCTTATTCCTGAGTGTCAAAGTTCATCGTCTGATCTTATCATTACTAGTTCAACTTGATTTTTCGTTTCCTGAACATATCAGAGGAGCCAAGAGACCTGTATGAGTGTTTTACAATGCCAACTTGTAACTTGAAGCCTACCCTTTGAGTTAGCAACCACATCTAGAAGCCCAACGCTTCCTTGAGTAGACATATATAGTCTTCACGGTCATATCACAACCAGAAAGTTTCGCCTTTCCCAAGAAACTCTCAACCCGCCAACGTGAATACAGATTTCTAAGTCTTAAAAGACCTGTTTGCATAGATTTGAGTGTTTGATTGACCCTGGTGGCTACAAGCGATTATATTTGAGATCTGAATACAAACAACAATCTATTTTTCTTTTTTTCAGTCCTATGATCAATCACAAACAAGAGGTCTATCTTTCTACGACATCTATTGCTTCCACTGAGGGACCTCAGGGTGATTGATTTGGAAGACTTGTTGGATTGAGTGAGGAAGATGGATCATGGTCTTGCCGTTCAAGGTGTAACTGTTGCTCATGATGTTGCTGCTCAAGGTACTCTTGATCAAGATGGTGTTGGTCCTCAAGAAGTACATGCTGTAGCTCTCGTGACAAGTGCAAAACTTGCTATTGATACAACTCAAATTTTTTCAAACGTTGGTTGCTTGATTCAGCAACAACTTGCAATTGGAGGAGCTGAGCAGAAATCAACCAAAACTCCATAGACAATTGTTGATAGATGTGGGTGATCCGATGGACAGAGATGTTACCAAGTACCTATTGGAGTGTGTGCGTAAATGAAAATGGTGAGGGCATGTGAACTTGAGATAATTTTTAGTTTTGAGTTGACTGTTGTTTTTGAACTGAGAGAAAAAGTAATAAATATACTGAGGAGACATCTAAAATGATGGACTCTTTTTTAACGTGCTCACGAAGACACCTAGAAACATCTCTACCTTCAAATCTTCCACACCTATTCACAATCGTCGGCAAAGCCTCTGTAGATTTTAACTCATCCCCTCTAACAATCGGATGTTGTCCAACCAAAGTCGCAAGCGTCTTCAGTATCTCAACCGTATCCAGACCCGATGCTGCAGTTCCTGTCGAAGACGTAGGTGCAGTTGAAAGTGCAACAGTAGATGTTGATACTCCAGTCGTAGAGACAGTAGTAGCACTTTCGCTCTTGCGATCCATCTCTTCTTTGTATGAAAATCTTAACCTCTGCGATCAATCACCCCAAGATGACTCTCAGTGGAAGCACTCGATTTATGTCAAAGAGAGTCCTTCTAAGGAAGGACGAGCCTTCTAACTGTGGTCGATTGCGGGTAGAGATTGAGATTGAACAAGAAAACAAGAGCCAACTAGCTCATCCACAACGGCTGAAGTCTCTCACATAGACTATACTCTGACTATAGATCACTTACTGCTCAACAAGATCAGTTCTCAGCCACCAGAAGACAGATCCACCTCCAGACACAACAAATAGAAGAAATCTGAACTCCAAATGCTTTATTTGTCTTTCGGAGACACTTAATAGTCCTCCACAGACATCAATTTGACAATCGATCTCAACTCAGTAAGACCTCTTTATGTTGATCACAGCAGAGCACTCTCAAGCAGTCAATTCTCACTCAACTGATCTTCTCTCGTTCCTTAGATAGCAGATTGCTCTCCAAAAGTCTATAATTGATGAAGATTTGAACTCCCAACGCCTTGTATCCCTTCTTGCAACAGCTTCAGCACTGAAATCTTTCAGAAATCTGAACTTCTCAGTTCATATCTTCTCCACTCAAATAGATATTCTCCGCTCATCAGATTCACCTCCAAACAGTTTTGTAGGTAAAATTCAAGCTTCCTAACTCTTATTCTTCTCTCGACAACCTCCCAACTGAAATCTTTCTGAAAATTGATCCTCTCAATCTCTGACTTCTCTCGCGCGTCTCCACGGCTTTCTCTTGGACAAAAGTAGAATATCCTCCGTCGCATGACGTCGGCTATTTTCTCCAAACCCTAAAACCTCTACTAAGCTAGGGTCCTTATAAGCAGACGTACTTATCAAGTAAGCAGACCCCTTGCTACTTTACTCTTCTTATTATTTATGTAACAGTCAAGAAGGCCCCATGTCAAGCTGGACCGTTGATTATTAAAAGTTTCCCGGCTCTTGGTGCCATCTTGATGCCACCTTGATTATAGTCATAGGTCATCCAATGTAGACCGAAGCCCCTACACTTATGAAGCCACTCCACAAGACTTACAACCCCCCATATGCGCACCAGGTATCTCTCGTGCTATAATCAAGATGGCATGCGGAGGCTTAGGTCAAGAAGCCCAGGATTAAGAGAGATACTAGTCTTCCATCCTTAGATATGCAAGACATGGAAGCCCACGATTAAGGGAGATACTGATCTTTCGCCCCTAGATATGCAAGACGTGGCTGCATATCCAACATAGACTCCCATCCAGGAGATCAACATGCCAGAACAGGAAACACAGGCCAGGAGGATTTGATCCGGAAACCTCTTTCTTCCTAGGTGGGCGTCCTATCATTGGGATGGCCTTTGTTGCCGTTCAAAAAGCAAATACAATTGGTACATATTTCTAAAGAAAATTATCTCTATTGTCTTTACTAGCTTTTCTTACACCAACTTCTCTGTACAACTCCATTTTTAGTGAATGAGGAGTGAAAACTATAGTACTCGCTAACACCTACGCACTCATACTGTCAGATCATGAATTTGAATCATGAGTCAGAATTGACAGATTTCTCTCTTTCGCACCTTTCATAACTTAAGACTTGTACTAATTGTTACCTAGAATGCTTTTCTCAACGAGCTCCACATTCTAGAACTTTTTGCTCCCTTCAAGGTGATATTTCAACACAAGTTAGGGGGCAGCTTGTCAAGCATAGCCCTAGCTCAGCTCCTACCCAGCTTGATAAGTTGGGGTGCAACTTCTTGAACAAATGCCAGTCTGAGTGTCTTCTGAAGTTCCGTTTCATCATATGGAAAGTCATGCAATACGACAACATCGAATTCACCAACTATCATAGAGCGTGAAGTTTGATCTGAGAATACACGAGGTATCTAGCTGTAGAGAGATACGGCAAGACCTTGGACCAACATGATGATCCTAGTGTCCTCACTACCCAATCTATCAAACTTGTCTCGGCTTTTATTGACCTATCATGATCTTAAGTGTAACAAACATGCACCACACAACATAACTAGATGTCCAATCTTATCATGAGTACAAGAAATATCTATTCATGATGAACATAAGCTATAGCTCACAAGAGTACCTTAAGATGTCTCACCTCCAATCCCCAAGCTCAAAGCGAACCAAGTAGGTGAAATCACTCTTCTCTTTCGAAACCTGGCACGCTGTAATCTCAACTTTGACAACCTCGTACTCCCAACTCGAACTTCGAACTGGGTTCAAATTCCACAAGAAAATCTCTCTAACCCTTCACTACAACCTTATGAAATTTCAGCTTTAGATCCAAAATCAATTGAGAACATACTCTAATCCTTGAAATTTTCACTCAGAGATTCGATCCTATGCTCATGGAACAACTCAATCCTTGAACCCAAGCAAAACGGTTTTATTTCTACCTCTCAACTATCACAACCAACTTCAGTAGATCATTTTGAGGTCAAATCCAACCAAATGTAAGACTGTTTTACAGTAGTGCAACCAGCGCGGAGTCAGCTATCCAATCCTCTTGACAATACTAAAAGATCATCTCTCAAACTCTCGAGACACTTGGAAACATGACTCGAGATACTAATTCAACCCCTTGACTTTGAATGATCATAACACCCCAATCAGAGCTCCAAATCGGTCAATTTCCCACTCCTGATTGTAGCCCAGCTCGAGAGCTTTCCAAAGAAACCTCACAATCCGTGAATGACTCTCATAAAGATCTCAGAAATCCCAAAACCGTTCTTGGAACTTGGATGAATTTGATTGTTAAAAATGAACCAATGAGAAAAGAGAATGAAAATCACTTTTTCTCTTACTTGGCACTATAGATTGAGTTGTAATCCTAAAAACACCCTCACACCTTCAAAACTTGAACCAAGATACTTTGAATCCAACCTTAACATAAGATAATCATCCTCTCCAGACGATAAAATAGACGATGACAAGAGAATACTCAAGATTCAATACAAAGTCAAGATGATGACCTTGAATCGATCTACGATAAAAGATACGAAAAAAGAGAATGATGAAGCCATCACTTGATTACAATACTCCTCATCAAAGTTCCTCGTGATCCACGCACGATGGTTGATCTTTCGCTAGCAATGACATCAGATTTCAATCCAGACTTTGAAAGAGACGTTGGCTGGAAAGTTCAAGTCCATTCACTCATCAAAGTTAAGATGTACACAATCAAGTCTCAATTCTTCCCGTATGCGACGATCGGTAAGATCATCAGAGTAGACAAGTCCATCACCTCCTCATGAACTCTTCATCGAAGTAGGCACGAATCACTGTTGAAAGTGATCGCGATGGATGTAGTGAAGCTTGATATGGAATGAATTCATAAATAGAATATCTAAAACTCGAATCAATCCTTCTTCCATGAGTACAACTCCCGTAGCTCCTTACCCTCCATGTAAGACACTAAGAAATAATCACGAAAACACCATGTAAAAAAGATGTCTCCATGAACCCTCGATCCTCTCTTATACTCAAATTTGACAACAAGAGCACTCATGCGAATATCCACAGATCATTGAGCTGGCATATCTCATTATCGTGCCATCTCACATCCCAGATAACGATATTGGGTTTGAGAAGGTTTGAGAGACATAGAAAAAAACGCATCCTAAGTTTTATGAGAATTTCACACAAGAGCCACACCACAACACGACACCGCTACTATCCACATAGCCACGGCTGAAATCCTGAAAGCTACCCTTCTGTGATAGCCGCAAAAGAAACCACTATTATATTTTCATTTTGAATACATTTCATCAAAGAAATGTGTTCAAAAAGAAATTCAAAATTTCAACACAAAGTTAACCGTTAGTTACACCACGATGGACTTTGAGAAGTGTTCTTTACAGATTATATTCATTCATGCATTCACTTTGACACCCCTTATTACTAAAGAACTGCACACCATGGGAATCCTGCACAACCAGGACGTTCTTTCCCTTCTGCTTTAGAATTCCCCGTCTACGTACTCCCCTACTCCTTGTTATATGACATATGGTCCATTTCAAATCAACAATCCATTTTCTCTCTCGTTCACTTAGTCTGCTGTTATGTGATTTTTCTCCGATAGCTAATAACCAATGTGAATGAATTGAATAACAATTGTTGTTCATGGTGGAGTGGATGAATTATCTTTTACTCGTGTAGCCCATTGTCAAAGAAAGTGATCGGTTATGGTTCAAGAAGATCCAACTAGAACTACACATGTCTCGAAACCTTCCGATTGTGTCAAGAAATACCAGATAAAGAATTGCGGTCGGTCGACCGTGCAGGTGCACGCTTCGAGATATGGTGAAGTCTGTACGAATCTCAGAAAAGGATAGTTGTCGTAACTGTTGTGTGCTTGTAACACCTTTTGCTTTATCCCACCAGATGGCATTCGGGCAGTGATTAACCAAAAAGTGGCAGCTGCATGGTCACAAGGCAAACTCAAGGAACCAGATAAGGAGGGTCGCGAACCCTAAATGGGCATTCTCAGTTTTTCAATCTTGGAGAGAGCACTCTTGGTGGTGAGGGAGGAGACTGTATTTTTCAGTGTAGTGTATATTGTCTTTGAGGTCAGAAATCAGGAGCTAGAACTGTGCAAATCAGATTCTTTGGAGAGTAGACTTGGAGAGCAGATCTGGAGAGCAGACTTATGATCAACAAGAATGATATGGTGTTGATTAGATCGCAGACTTGGGGTCTGATCTGTTGAGTAACAGAAATCAGGGCGTTTAGAGTGAAATTAGGTTCTCTGGTGAAGTCTTAGTTCTGGAGTGGCTGAGTAGTGAAGAATCGCCGGTCCAAGAGCGCTGCGTGACCTTGTCAGCAAGTAATGCCATGTAATGTATATGAGCCCGTAACTTTCTCCATTCTGATAAGTAGGTTTGAGTTGTGTGCCAAAACTGAGTTGGGCGCATCTGGTGTCGTGTTGACTTTATTTCGGTGTAATTGCTTTGCCTTCCTACTTCCTAGCATCTACTAGGTCTCCTAGTCTTGGCGGTTGCTCCTTGTGGGTCCTGGCGTTCCGACTTGATCACCAGTAGCGGAAGCGCTGCTCAAATTTTATGCAATCCAGGTCTAGAATAGTTCCACCTGTATTTAGTAACCTAAGCTTGACCAGAGACCTACAAAAGACTAGTTGGTTATTTGAAACCTGTTCAACAATTATTAAATCCTCTGTGCTTATTAGCGGATAGTTTAACGAACTGGATCTGGAGACACAAATAAAGTATACAGTTCTCTAGGAAGGTTCACGTTCGGCAGTTCATTGGTTAGAGATAAAGGAATCTATTCCGAGATCTGCGGTCGAACGTTACAGTTGGTATCAGAGCAGGCTCAAGTTGAGTCTTTGCTAAACACCATCGACAATGGAGGCTGTGTCGACCGAGTTGGACGAGATGAAAGTATTGCTGAGAGAGTTGACAGGCCGACTTGAGCAAGTGGAAGCTTAGAACAAGGTGCTTAAGGCGAATTTAACTCAAGCAAAAGCGACACAAGAGAAGGAAGCGGAGGTCCCTGTACTGCAAATCGAGCAAGTCAAGGATTTAGCACTACCAGGTGAAGGAGCAGTTGATATTGCTCAAGTAGATAAGAATGAAGATGGGTCACAGAAGGTGCAAGAGAATGTTGCGGAAGGCAGCTCAGCCAAAGAAGGGCACAAGCGGAAAGTGAAGTGGGCTGAACTAGCGAGACCATCAGCCTTCAACGGTGAGAAAAGCTTTTCCAGGTTTGAGTTATGGATTACTGAAATGGAGAATTACTTGGAGAATTTCGATGAGCGCAGTTGGTTCACCTATGCTGTTAGTAGACTGGAAGGAGAGGCTAAGGAATGGTATGGAGGTCAACAGCGGGTGAGGAGTTTGAACGGTACAACTCCTATGTCTACTTGGCCGGAGTTGAAAGATGAACTCCGACGACATTTGGTACCAGTGGATGAAGCTACACAGTTTCGACTAGAGCTCATTCATCTGAGACAGACAGGGAGTATCAGACAGTATCTCCAGCGATTTTTTGAGTTGGTTACTCGTCTGCACATGGTGGATCGCACCGACTTGCTGTTTCACTTGAAGAAAGGTCTGCAAGGTTTCTATGCTAGTGTGTTTGATAGCTGGGTTATGTTTCATAAGTCCGAGGACATGCAAGACTTGTTTGCATTTCTGGAAGCAGCAGAGAACACTAGGGAACGTAATTACACCGTGCAGCCCTCCAAGTTTCAGCGTGGAACAAGTGGTGGCGAGCCTAGTAGAGGATTTTGGCGCAATCCTCAAGGACAGATAGCGTCCTCTCAGAGTAGAGGTGGTGGAAGATTTGGTGCAGCGAGAAGGAGGTTTCCTCGTGGATCTCAACAGCAAGGAGTTACTCGTGGTTCTACTCAGACTCGGTCTACTGGATCTTATGCATCCAATGCAGGATCCAACCAAGCTTCGACTTCAGGTGCTAGGAGCAGTGGAGCTAGCAGTGCTACACCTTTAAGGACAATCATCTGTTTTCGATGCGGACAAGATGGTCACATCGCTCGTGAGTGTCCTCAACGTTCAACAGCGAGCAACGTCCGTGGGTTGACAGCTGAAGAGACAACCAGTGTTGAAGAATCAGTTGAGGCGACTACTGAAGCAGAGGTATGTGCTGGTGAGCATTTGGTAGAGCAAGGGGATTTTCTGCCGTGGATTGAAGTGAAAATAGGAAACCACCGGTGTTGTTTGCTTATTGATACTGGAGCAGATGTGAATGTCTTGGATGAAAATTGGTCAGGACCTTAGGGGTGACTAGAACCAAGATCATGAGCCCGTTGTTGGTAAGGTTTGTGCAAGGTAGCACAACCGTTGCAGAAAAGCTCATGAGTGTTCCTGTTACTATTGGAGGGGTAACTAGGAAGCATGAGTTTCTAGTTATGAGCTTAGGTGACACGATGGAGGGTATCTTGTCTTGGTCTTGGTTACAAGAGACCAAGGCAAAGCTAGATGTTCAAGAAGGGAATGTCATTGTCATGGATCGATGAGGCTTGGGTCAACCACATCCTTTGATTATCAAAGAGAGACCCAAGGAGCCAAACCATGCTGCTCGTAGGTTCCAACGAGCCAAGGTGGCATTTCAGATCTGCACGGCCAGACAGTTTGGAAAGCAGATCAAGTCAGTAGACGAAGCTTGGGTTGCAGTGATGTCTAAACCCAAGGTGGAGACAGATGAAGAAGAACGTGTTGCTGCTCTTCCTATACATCCTGATATGCAAGCATTGATTGAGAGGTTTTCTCACATAATGCCGGACCAGTTACCAACAGGACTTCCTCCGAGGAGAGCCTTGGATCATGCTATTGATCTGGTTGCTGGAGCTACACCTACTGCAGTGCCATCAAGACGCATGTCATTTGATGAGCTGACAGAGCTGAAGACTCAGTTGAAAGAGTTGGTAGCTCAGGGTATCTTACGACCTAGTATATCACCTTATGCTGCTCCGGTGTTGTTCGTGGCCAAGAAGGATGGTGGTATTCGCATGTGTGCGGACTATCGTGCACTCAATAAGGTTACTGTCAAGAACAAGTACCCTCTTCCTCTCATGGATGAAACCACCGATCAGTTGGCCACCGGAAGATACTTCACCAAGCTGGATCTGCGTTCTGGATATCATCAAATCCGGATCAAAGAAGGTGATGAAGAAAAGACAGCTGTAAGGACGAGGTATGGCTTGTTTGAGTATACAGTGTTGCCATTTGGATTGTCCAATGCACCTGGTACTTTTTGTAGGTTGATGAATGAGATCTTCAGAGATCTCTTGGATGAGAGTGTTATCGTGTACTCATCATCATATCATCATCTTCTCATCCACTTGGGATCAGCATCTAGTAGATGTTGAAACAGTGTTTAAGCGCCTAGAAGAACATCAACTCTATCTCAAGAAGAGCAAGTGTTCTTTTGGACAAGAGAGTGTGGTGTTTCTAGGATGTTTGATCGATGCGCAGGGTATTCATCCTAACAGGGCTAAAATTCGAGCCATTGTTGAATGGAAGAGACCTGAGAGTGTTCATGAGCTCAGATCTTTTCTTGGATTAGTCACATATTTTCGGCGCTTTGTTTATCAGTTTGCGCATAAAGCCGCACCTTTGTTTGGGTTATTGCGCAAGGCTTCCAAGGTTGTTTGGAATCCAGCAGCTGAAAGAGCGTTTCAGGAGTTGAAACAAGCACTGACAGAGATGCCCGTGCTAGCTCTTCCAAAGATGGGAGAACCTTTCGAGGTTCACACAGATGCTTCTCAATGGGCCATTGGAGGAGTGTTGATGCAAGGAAAGCATCCAGTGGCTTACGAAAGTCACAAGTTTTCAGAAACTGAGACGAAATGGCCTGCTCATGAACAGGAGATGTTCGCAGTTGTCCACTGTCTGAAACGTTGGGAGCATTATTTGTTACCAAGCAAAGTTACTGTTGTAACGGACTGTGAGGGTAATACATACTTTCAGAGTAAACCTCGTTTGTCACGTAAACAACAGAGGTGGCAAGTGGAGCTTGCACGTTTTGATATCGAATGACGGTATCAAAAGGGGAAGGAAAATATTCCAGCGGATTTGTTAAGCAGACGTGTCCAAGCGTTAACAACTCAAGACACAAGTAAAGAGCTTTTGGATCGAATCAGACAAGCATTGCCAGACGATCCTCAGGCTCAACGTTGGACCAGTCAACAAGAGAGAGATCCATTGGTACGTAGTCTCTCATTTCGCAATGGCCTTTGGTTTTATAAGCAAACCAAGGTCTATGTTCCAGCTGGATCTCTAAGGACACTCGTCATGCAAGAATGTCATGATTGTGAACTGGCTGGACATGGAGGACAGAATAGAACATTGCAACGAGTTAAAGAGCAGTTCTATTGGCCGTCCATGTTGGAGGATGTAATCAAGTACGTGCAGACTTGCTTGACATGTCAGCAACAACGAACTGAGCGGAGGAGACCTGCAGGATTGCTGAGACCTTTGCCAATACCTGATGGGCCTTGGGAGAGCATAAGTATGGAGTTATGCACCGGTTTACCTGAGTCAGGAGGTTTTGACACTTTACTAGTTGTCATCGATCGTTTCAGCAAACAAGCTCACCTCATCCCTTGTAGAGAAACAGTGACGTCAAAAGGTGCCGCTGAGCTGTTCATACGATGTGTTTTTAAGTATCATGGGATGCCTAAAGACATCGTTTCAGACTTGGATAGGAGGTTTGTAGCTGAGTTTTGGAAGGGGTTGTTTTGAAGACTCGGAACAAACCTCAAGTTCAGTTCCTCTTATCATCTTGAAACTGATGGTCAGACAGAGAGGACTATACAGATAGTGGAGCAAGGGTTGAGAAACTATATCATGCGAGATCAGAGTGATTGGAGCGAGCACTTGAACTTGGTGGAGTTTACATATAACAACACTAAGCATTCGAGTACAGGATTTAAACCATTTGAAGTGGTTTATCGGGGCTCTCATGCACCTTGGACTCCTATAGCTCTGGCTACCAAGGGGCATGAAAATGCAGGAAGGTAAAATCAAGATCCTCCAGATCTAGAGACTTTCATACGTGTTCAGGGTACTGTGTTTCAAGAGGCAAAGAAACACATGGAGAAGGCACAACAACGGTATGCCAAATATGCAAACCGTGGTAGACAAGACGTACAGTTCGAAGAAGGGCAGAGAGTCTGGTTGAGAACCAAGAACTTTAGAATCCCAGCAGGGGTGGATTTAGCCAAGAAGCTTCTTCCAAAGTGGGCAGGACCGTTCCTGATCGAGAAGAAGTTAGGTCCTGTGACCTATAAGTTACGTTTTCCAGCTAGTATGAAACATTATCACCCCATCATTCATGTTTCTAACTTGAAAATGTTTCGTGAAGAACTAGAATTGTTGCCTGGAAGATATCAAAAATGGCATCCAGTGTTAGAAACATTACCAAGAGCTGATGATCTTGAGTTGATTGAGATAGTAGATCATCGAGCATCACCGAATCCAGATGGAGCTGGAGAACCCGTTACAATGGTACTCAATACCTATGTCGTTGGACAGGTAGAGTTCCGGGATTGGTAGGTGAAGCTTGGGAGTATCTAGATGATCTAGCATTGTACAAGTTCCAGGAACCACTGCGTAAATACTTTGTGAGACGACAGTCCGCAGTGTTTTCTTCCAACTAAGCGGTGGATTGAATCGAGTTAGAAGAGTCATGCAAAGGGCCCTTCAAGGACACTGGAACCGAGTAGATCTTGCCAATCTGCTCGTCTAAAGGTGGAGTTGTGGTCTGCTGACTTCTTATGACTGTCGGATGTCAATCAGGTTTAGGCTGACGCTACTATGGTGTATCATAGTAAGGAGGTGGATAAAAAGAAACTGACGAGTTCACCACCTGGAAGCTAGGATTCTGTCTCACCCGAAAGCTTCAACAGATGCTCGGTAATGGAGCATAGTCGTGAGAAAGAGTTTAATCTTACCTTGGATGGGGTACTGTTCCTCTGGATTTGAGGAAGTGTTGTTCCTAATGTGGTATTGTAGATACCGCAGTTCAGTGGAAGAACTGCGTTTTGCTGGTTGGGGCGATTGTAACACCTTTTGCTTTATCCCACCAGATGGCATTCGGGCAGTGATTAACCAAAAAGTGGCAGCTGCATGGTCACAAAGCAAACTCAAGGAACCAGATAAGGAGGGTCGCGAACCCTAAATGGGCATTCTCAGTTTTTCAGTCTTGGAGAGAGCACTCTTGGTGGTGAGGGAGGAGACTGTATTTTTCAGTGTAGTGTATATTGTCTTTGAGGTCAGAAATCAGGAGCTAGAACTGTGCAAATCAGATTCTTTGGAGAGTAGACTTGGAGAGCAGATCTGGAGAGCAGACTTATGATCAACAAGAATGATATGGTGTTGATTAGATCGCAGACTTGGGGTCTGATCTGTTGAGTAACAGAAATCAGAGCGTTCAGAGTGAAATTAGGTTCTCTGGTGAAGTCTTAGTTCTGGAGTGGCTGAGTAGTGAAGAATCGCCGGTCCAAGAGCGCTGCGTGACCTTGTCAGCAAGTAATGCCATGTAATGTATATGAGCCCGTAACTTTCTTCATTCTGATAAGTAACCTTGAGTTGTGTGCCAAAACTGAGTTGGGCGCATCTGGTGTCGTGTTGACTTTATTTCGGTGTAATTGCTTTGCCTTCCTACTTCCTAGCATCTACTAGGTCTCCTAGTCTTGGCGGTTGCTCCTTGTGGGTCCTGGCGTTCCGACTTGATCACCAGTAGCGGAAGCGCTGCCCAAATTTTATGCAATCCAGGTCTAGAATAGTTCCACCTGTATTTAGTAACCTAAGCTTGACCAGAGACCTACAAAAGACTAGTTGGTTATTTGAAACCTGTTCAACAATTATTAAATCCTGTGTGCTTATTAGCGGATAGTTTAACGAACTGGATCTGGAGACACAAATAAAGTATACAGTTCTCTAGGGAGGTTCACGTTCGGCAGTTCATTGGTTAGAGATAAAGGAATCTATTCCGAGATCTGCGGTCGAACGTTACATGCTTACTCCCCGTACCTGAAAAAGGATTGTTAAATATCCTTGTACTGTGTTTTCTGTGTGTATGTATTGTGTTACGTGCTTAGTCCTTGTAACACAAAAAGAATTGTTAAATATCTTTAGAGTTCATATCTAAACACTTGCGAAAAGTAAAAAGATAAAAGACAAAACAAGAAGAAAATGTGACTAGTGACAAGAATTTGACGTGAGAGAGACTGGTGACAGCAGATAAGTCATATGATAAGTCATGTGATAGATAGTGAGAACAAGTATGTAGCTTCAGTATATTGACGTATATTCGTAATATCATTATATAGTAGATATCACGCGAGTCCCTCCTAGAGTGTATCAGATATGGAATTTAAGTAAAGAGTGCATTTTTCATCTCAAAGTATTCCTATTTAAATCCTCATCATTATAATCTCTTTCAAGCTGATAGCATTCTGTTGAGAGAGATATTAAGGTAACTTCGTCTTTATCAGTTCTAGATAAGTGTGTGTTTTTTCTCTCAGTAGTATTCTATTGAGAGAGATAAAGCCTTCGGATTCGGACAGACTTGCAGTGCAATTTTCAGTTTTGTTATAAGGATATACATATGAAAGGATATTAAATTTGATAATGATCTCTTATGAAGAATCAAAATGAAGCATAAAACACTGGGAAAAAATTTCTCGAGCAATGTAAGTTCACGGACAGGAGATGTAAGATAATGAATGAGCAAAGGATCAAATTTATACTTCAAGCTTTATTCTTTGAAAGACCTTGTCCAATTACGTGACTTACGAACGTAAGCCACTCTCTCGAGCAACGAATTAGCTTCATAAGCTCATTGCGAACAGGACCTTTCGTTACACATAAGTAGTTTTCGCGCACCTACCGTCTTGTTGCGCCAGCGGAAGCTCTAGCTCAGTAGGTCGCAAACTTTACACCGCTAACCTGCAAACACAATCACAAGTTAACGTCCATGCATCACTTACCTTAGTTCTGTTTGGTCCGGACCGGAGCCGGACCGTCTCCCTATTTATCAAGCTCAGCAGTTCTTAAGTCCCGACCTAGACCCGCCTAGGTCGGTCTCAAACATGAGCAAGTCACAAGATGACTTGGGGCGGACTTCCCATAAAGTCCAGGGTCCTAAACGGTACCTCCAGCACACCTAGCGGTCCAACCGCCCGTGATGTCCGTTTGGGTCTAGGCTCCCGAACGGTGGTCTAACCCGCCAACTCGTTCCCTAGTCTTGCTCCAGCCCTTACATCGTTCCTAAGTCCAGACATCCAAGTCTGGATCGGAACGTGCCTTGGAACCGACCCAGCCATCACCTCATGCCCCCAGAGTCCGCCCGCCGAACCCTGGGATCGGGTGACTCGTACTGGCCCACCCAGGCATCGAGCCCCCCTCATATATACTTCTGGGGATCGGCGGCCCCGCCCTCCTTTTTGGTCCTTGAAAATTATACCACAACCCGATTGTGGTTCGGCCATAACTTCCAGCTCGGAGGTCAGATCGAGGAGTGTTATATATCACTGGAAAGCTCTCGACGCGACCTTTCCAATGATAGCTCACTCGCCTCGAGATCTTACGTGGAGCTCCATCCACGACCTAAAACGTCCCTGGAGCTCCAACACTTAGCAGTTTTTCCGAGACCTGTGGTCCAGACCCAGGGTCGAACTCTGTGGTTCGTCTGCGTCTCGGACCCACGTCTCGGTCCCACGTCTCGGACCTATGTCTGAGACTCATGTTTCAGCCCGTTCGCAGACTCGCCTCCTTAGACCAGCGTTCGTCTGGGGCCCTCTTGGGATAGGCCCTTATGTCCTAACCCAAGGTTCCAACCTTGGTTCAGAGAACCACTTAGGGTTCATCTGATCCCGACTTCCCGGCCAAGCGGTTAAGTCCTACTCGCAGCGTTCACAACCTAGCGCAAGTCTGCTAGGGTTCTGTTGTTCGCGTCTGCGCCCGATCTTGAGAATGAGAGGCGCGACACTCACCCCCACTTTGGAGGTTGATGGCCTCATCAACAATGATCCTTTAAGTTAACACCAACTTCAAAATGGGTAGCCAACCCCTTGGCGTTAGAATTGCGTTCTGGTAGCTAACCCGCAATTCTCTTCTTGGCTTGAGTCTTAAGTTGTCGCTAGAACACTTAGAAAATTCCAACTAGTCTCGGGAAAAGCCTTACCTTTTTGGCTTACCCTAAACAAAACTAGTTGGCAACTTCTAAACATTCTACTTAAGACTCTAACTTGCTAACTATAAGTATTCACACCTACTTACAAGGTCCCCCGAAACTCACTTTCCGGTCGTAATCTGATTTGACTTAGACGCGCGACTAAGTTTACTTTGCAATTAGAAACCCGCAAAGCAAGATCACCCCAAGCCCCAAGACAAGTATGAAAGTTCATACTTGCTTTGCCAACGCTACGGCCAACCTAAGTCTTGACATCAAGACTTAGTCTTGATTTAGATGCTTATCCAAACCAGCTCGCTTCTTTTGAGTGTGCTTCGTTCCTCCTCTTGACAACATCCTAGGCATCTGATCAGAACTAGTCATAGCCATGCACTACCAATACACTTAGACGATTTTTCAAGAAACAGAATCTTTATTTCCAAACACAAGTAAAAGCTACAAAGTCCATTGGCCCAAATCGCCTCAAGTTGCTACTCGTATGATTCGACGTTCCTTCACTCCTCGCTGGAAGGAGATGTCCTCATCTTGCTAACGCCCTTGTTGTCCTTGTCGTTGTTTGAAGAGGTCTAATACGTCGCTCGCATGTGCGAGATCTTCCTCTGGCACCCAAGTTGCTTCCTTCAAATGGTAACCACGCCATTTGACCAAGTACTCCATCCGGTTTGATTTGCGCCAAGACCGCAAAATGGACTCCATCTCATATTCTGCTTCGCCTTGCACGACATCAGGTTGAGGCCTGAGTACTTGTTTGCGCTCCGGCCGCAAATCATCCTTGAAGTATTTCTTTAATAAAGAAACATGGAAAGTCGGATGCAACTGCCACTCACGAAGAAGGTCTAATGTATAGACATCTTCATGCGGATTCTTCACAATGACAAAAGGTCCCGCGAACTTTGATGAGAACTTCGTCGATATATCTTTCGGAAGTGTGAAGTTTTTCGTACTTAACCATACCTCTTCGTCCACTTGAAACTTCACTTGCCACCGATGCTTGTTTACCTGCTTCGTGTATCGTTGCTGCGCCTTCTCGAGGTTCTTCTTTACTTGTTTCTCGCGCCGCTGCATTGCCACCACCAACTCTTCAGCTGATGTTTGCCGTGTTCTTGGTCGTGCCGATGTAGAACTCCCTGCAAGAGTCAAGTCAAGAGGCCCTTCTGGCTCACGTCCGTAAGCCAGCAAGAAAGACGATTCGCCGGTTGCCGAATGCTTCGTGGAATTGTAGCAGTACTCCGCAAGACTGAGCCACTCCGCCCAATCACTTTGGTCCGCGCTCACATAATTCCTCAAGTATTGGTTCAGAACCGAGTTAACTCGTAGTGTTTGCCCATCTGTTTCCGGATGAAAGGCGGTACTAAATTTTAACTTAGTCCCCAATTTTTGGAATAAGTGTTTCCAAAAGGCACTTGTGAACTTAGAGTCTCTATCCGAAATGATACTCCAAGGTAATCCATGTGAACGCCACCAAGTATCTAGGAACAACCGAGAAGTCGTGAACGTTGTTGCGGTATCCAAGGTCGGAGCAAACTTTGCTAGTTTGCTAAACCGATCAACTATCACAAAAATCACGTTGTATCCATTTGAGTCAGGCAGAGAGGTAATGAAGTCCATGCTAATGCTTTCCCAAGGTCTGGCTGGAATCGGCAAAGGATGAAGCAATCCTTGTTTCTTCTATAAGAAACGCGATTCGCTTGACAGGTTACGCATGTTTTCACAAAGTGGGCAACATCGTCTTTCATGTGGGGCCAATAAAACTTTTTAGCTATCACTGCTAAAGTGGACTTGTCTCCTTTATGGCCTGATAAGGGCACATCGTGAGATTCTTTTAACAACTTGGTCCTAAGTTTTCCTTGTCTCACATAAACCCGACTTTGCTTGAACAGGAGTAAACCATGTCTTAGCTGCATGTTCTGCAACTTCACTCCTCGCTTGAGTTGTTCCATGTACTCCTTCGCTTGGTCATTGCCCATGTAACCTTCACGTATTCGCCTCTCCAAATCTGACTCCTTAGGATACATAGCTCGCAGAATCTGTGTTGACGATGGAAGATATTCCTCCTTGCGACTCAAGGCGTCAAGAACCACATTGTCCTTTCCCGCTTTGTGGATCAATTCCACGTTCATGAGCGCCAAGGTATCATGCCACCGTAGTTGCTTTGGCGTCACCCGATCTTGTGTCTCAAAGTACTTGAGTGAAATATTGTCAGTATACACTTGGGTTTTGTGAAGTCCCAAGTAATGCCGCCATTTCCTCAAGCAATGAACCACCGCAAACAGTTCCTTCTCGTGAGTCGGCCATCGACTCTCTGTCCCAGATAGCTTCTTGCTTTCGTACGCTACAGGTTTTCCATCCTGCACCAACACTCCGCCAATCGCATAGTCGCTCGCGTCCGTGTGCACCTCGAATGGTTTGTCGAACTCCGGCAGCTTCAAAACTGGCGCCTTTGACAAAATATTTTTGATCGTCTGAAACGCATCATCCACCTCCTTGGTCCAACTTACCTGTGCGTCTTTGTCCGTCCAGTCTGTCAGAGGCTTCGCGATCTTTGAAAACCCCTTCACATACTTGCGGTAGAATTGCGCCAATCCTAAGAATCGCCGCATCCCTTTCACTGTAGTCGGAGGCTCCCAAGTCACAATTGCGTCCACCTTTTGCATATCTGATCCGACTCCTTTTGCACTAATGACATGTCCCAAGAAGTTAATGCGCTCCAAACCAAACTCACTCTTGTCAATGTTGGCAAACAGCTTATGCTCCCGCAGCTTCGTCAACACCACCCTTAGCTGCTCTGCGTGCGACTCCAAGGTTTTGGAGTAGATCAAGATGTCGTCGATGTAAACAAACAAACTCATCCATCTCCTCGCAAAAAATTGTGTTAATCAATGTAGTGAACGTCGAAGGGGCGTTGTAGAGTCCAAATGGCATCACCACGAATTCAAATGATCCGTATCTGGTTCGACAAGCGGTCTTCTCAACATCTGGGTCAGCTATCCGGATCTGGTAATATCCTGACTTCAAGTCTATCCTGCTGAAGTACTTCGCGCCCGCTAACCTATCAAAGAGGTCGTCTATCCTTGGCAAGGGATAATTATTCTTCACCGTCACCTTATTGAGTGCACGATAATCTACGCAGAGTCGTAACTTCCCATCCTTCTTCTTTGCGAAGAGAACTGGGGCTCCATAAGGTGACTTACTGGTTCGAATATACCTCCGCGCTAATAGCTCGCCGAGTTGTCTTTTCAACTCAAGGAGTTCCATCTGATTGAGTCGGTAAGGGGCTTTGGAAGGTGGTTCTGATCCTGGCAAGACTTCAATCTTGTGATCCACCACCCGCCTTGGAGGTAACTCAGCAGGTAACTCATCCGTCAAGACATCCTCAAACTCCTTAATCACTTCACGAAGCACCTCTGGAAGTTTAGTCGCGTCTCCTCATGTTTCCTCTTGTCGGCCACCCGTCATCATATCTGCAACCCGCATCAAACACATGACCCCATCGTTGAAGTCCATCTGTTTGCCTTTGATCAAATTCACTGTAAAGTCGTCAATTTTCCGCGCCTTCCGGATCAGCCTCACTCCCAGCTTCCGCCCTTTAACTCTAACGTTTAACCTTAAAGGTTTCCGCCTAAGTTTCACTTCAAACCTGTCCAAGAAAGTGTTCCCCAAAACCGCATGGATATCATCCATCTCGCACACCGTGAAGTTCTCTGTGAACTCCAACTTCTCACACGCAAATCGTACGTCCAAGGCCACTTCAGAAGTTTGGTACGTCTTGCCTTTGGCAAAGCGTACCTGAATAGGCTTGTCTGCCTTGGAGGTAGACAAGCCCAACTTCTTCACCAACTTTGGACTTATGAAGGAGTGAGTCGCTCCTGTGTCCACAAGAAAAGTAACATCACGGTTAGCAACCTTGGCTTGTAGATACATCAGTCCCGCCGTCTTCTTCGTGGTTCTCAAGGTCACAGTCATCTGGCCCTCCAACAAGTCCTTTGCAACAAACGCATTCATGCTACAGTTACTAACCTTAGGTTTCGTACACCTCTTAGCAATGTGGCCCGCCTCGCCACAGTTGTAGCAAGTAAACTTAGCGCCATTGTCTTTCTGAGGTGTCTGCCCCTTAGGTTTTACTCCTGTTTGTTGCCGCTTTGCTGTCGGGGCAGAAGAATCCTTCCGATCCTTCTCACCCCATCCCATTGTCGTTTGAAGCCCTTGTTCTTCTTCTGGAACTTGTCCGTGCTGCGAGGTTCAAAAGGTTTCTGTTGCTGGACTTCATCGTCCCCAATTCGCTCCGCTAGCTTCAAAAGTTCGGCACTTGTCTCTGGTAGCTTTGGCATCCGAAAGAGAGCCTTCTCCGAGCTAGACTTGAGTCCCCCAATGAATATACATATTTTGGTCTCCTCAGTCCACTTGGAGAACGAATCCAGCTTGGCACTGAACTCGTGCACATAAGCGCTTAAGGTCCCCGTCTGCTTCAGTCTCACCAACTCAACACCATCCTGAATCCTTTGATACTCCAGAGTGAATCGTCCTGCGAGCAACTCCTCGAACTCTTTCCAACCAAGCACCGAGACGGTCAAGGCATGCTCATCCCTGTATGCAGTCCACCAGAGAAGCGCATGATCTTTCAGGAACGTAACCGCCGCTCTCACCTTGTCAGACTCCTTAGTCTGTTGCGTCTCAAAGTATAGGTCCAACTCAGTTAAGAAATCCTTAACTTTACGAGCTCGTCCTATGTCTGTAAACGGGGTCGGCAGATTCGTCTTACAAAGCTTCCTGGTAGACGAGGAACTTCCTTGGCCTGCCTCAAGTTCAGCGATACGTTTATCCATGGAGGCCATGCCTTCCTGCATGGTCTTCATCATTTTGATGAGTTCCGCATACAAGGCTCCTTGACTGTCCGTGCCTGAATCGTTGGGCACCGCTGGCAAAACTCCATCTTGCTGCACAGGTGCCGCAGTTGGTACAGGGCTCCCTTGACGTTGGGGCGAAGGTTGTCGGTTGTCGTCCTCTGACTGTGCCTCGGGGCTAGCTCGAGTCGATCTGTTCTCGTTAGCCGCTCCTCGTTTCTTGGTCTTCCTCCTGGAACTCTGTCCGTCCTCGGCCATCGCTCCAAGTGTTCACCTAGAAACGCTGATCCACTTCGTGTCTCGCGTCCCTCCTCAAGCGTCCAGCCTTCAGCCGCTATCTCAAGTTCTCGCTCACCGAAGCGTCGGCTCTGATACCACTTTTCGCGCACCTACCGCCTTGTTGCGCCAGCGGAAGCTCTAGCTCAGTAGGTCGCAAACTTCACACCGCTAACCTGCAAACACAATCACAAGTTAGCGTCCATGCACCACTTACCTTAGTTCTGTTTGGTCCGGACCGGAGCCGGACAGTCTCTCTATTTATCAAGCTCAGCAGTTCTTAAGTCCCGACCTAGACCCGCCTAGGTCGGTCCCAAACATGAGCAAGTCACAAGATGACTTGGGGCGGACTTTCCATAAAGTCCAGGGTCCTAAACGGTGCCTCCAGCACACCTAGCGGCCCAACCGCCCGTGATGTCCGTCTGGGTCTAGGCTCCCGAACGGTGGTCTAACCCGCCGACTCGTTCCCTAGTCTTGCTCCAGCCCTTACATCGTTCTTAAGTCTAGACATCCAAGTCTGGATCGGAAAGTGTCTTGGAACCGGCCTAGCCATCACCTCATGCCCCCATAGTCCGCCCGCCGAACCCTAGGGTCGGGTGACTCGTCCTGGCCCACCCAGGCATCGAGCCCCTCTCATATATACTTCTGGGGATCGGCGGCCCCGCCCTCCTCTTTGGTCCTTGAAAATTATACCACAACCCGATTGTGGTTCGGCCATAACTTCCAGCTCGGAGGTGAGAGCGAGGAGTGTTATATATCACTGGAAAGCTCTCTACGAGACCTTTCCAACGATACCTTTCCAACGATACCTCACTCGCCTCGAGATCTTACGTGGAGCTCCGTCCACGACCTAAAACGTCCCTGGAGCTCCAGCACTTAGCAGTTTTTCCGAAACCTGTGGTCCAGACCCAGGGTCGAACCCTGTGGTTCGTCTACGTCTCGGACCCACGTCTCGGTCCCACGTCTTAGACCTATGTCTGAGACTCATGTTTCAACCCGTTTCCAGACTCGCCTCCTTAAGCCAGCGTTCGTCTGGGGCCCTCTTGGGATAGACCCTTATGTCCTAACCCAAGGTTCCAACCTTGGTTCAGAGAACCACTTAGGGTTCATCTGATCCCGACTTCCCGGCCAAGCCGTTAAGTCCTACTCGCAGCGTTCACAACCTAGCGCAAGTCTGCTAGGGTTCTGTTGTTCGCGTCTGCGCCCGATCTTGAGAATGAAGGGCGCGACAGTAGTACACCCAAGTGGTTTAACCTACAGTCCTCTAAGAGAAAGATCGTAAGTTCAACCCGTTGTGTGCACCGTCGGAGGTGCATGCTGCTGCAAACTGTTAATGAAGCTTCTGGTCCGAGTCCTGCTGTGATGGACTCACATGGACAGTCTCATGATCCTCGTAGACTCAAAGAGCCAGATAACACCATTTTATCATTTATCATTTATAAAACACCTGGACAAAGAAATCAAGAGATCTACTAGACACTCTGCAAGACCATATCTGTCATTATGATAGTAATTCTGAAAGGAAAATAATTCCTCTCGCAACACACCAACGCATAATAGTGTTGATGGGCAGCAATACCGGACAATAGCTCTTCACTCACAAGTACTGCTGCGTCATTGAACCCCGATATGACTACTAAGTGCTCCTAGTAACCTAGAAGATCGTATTTTGCGAGTTAATTTTCACAAAACTGGAAAATTTAACCATTATGTTAAAATATGAATCTCGTGATTATTTCATCATCCTAACATAGAATCTGTATAGGTAGGAATCAAATTAAAGCTCTTCACTAGCTTTACCCATTATGATTGATTTCAAAACAAACATCTTAGTTCTGAGTGAAAAATGTTAATTTGAAAATTTCAGGTTTCTTGGGGCTGAAGAGAACTGTTTCTTCAGGATCAAAGTACACTGTGAGGGAAAAAAGGTTACTCCCTTTCATGCTTTTATACCCATACCGGGGGTTTAAGGGGTATAAAAGCATGAAGGGGCGCAGAGAGCTAAAATTTGGCATCGCGGGTAAACTAGGTGGTACGTCTTACTTGGGATATTAAGAAAATGGTCTCTGGGGAGTGTTTGGAAAATCTGACATCTACACCTCTTGTGACTCATGAGATTCAGTACTATAGATTAATTAGAGTTACAAATAGTAACTTCTATTTTATTAATTTTTGTTTCAATAGCATTAATTAATGTCAACTCTGAAACTAAATGGTTGAACATCTGGAAATAACCGTATTTAGGTTGTGATACTATTTTTTAGTCAAATAAAACTAATTAATGTCAACTCTGGAACTAAATGTGTTTGGCTTAATAACACAAATTAGTGTCAACTCTGAAACTAAAATTTTGAGCATAGATCTGTAAATAACAATATTTAGATAACTATCGTTTATGTTCTTGGCCAGTAACACCAATTGATCTTAAACTCTGAAACTAAATGTGTAAGGATCTGTAAATATCATTAATCAATGTCAACTCTGAAACTATATGTATATTATATAGCGAACGGTAAACAACACTAATTAATGTGAACTCTGAAACTGATGTGTGAGGATCTGTAAACAACAGTTTAATTGTAACATATCTGATAATTCTTGAACTAAAATTAAATTTTTGAAGTTGTGTGAACTTTTTACGCTGAGTTCTTGTCAAGATTTTTTGCATATATTCTCTCCCAAAAAATAACAATTTATCTGCATCCTGTTCTCAAGAAGAGCAATAAGAATCACCCACCAGGAAAACCTTTGGATGAATATCACTTTTGTTACAAAACCTATTCTCGTATCACTTTGCCAAAGAATTTTATTTTTGTCTCCCATTGTAGTATTTTTTCTCTTTAGTCTATTTTCTAAAGGTGATATAGAATATAGTGTTAGTTATTTTAAAAAGGTATTAACAATATAAAAAATTGCAAAAAATAAATTGCTAAGTAATTAAATTAAATATTCGTATATATTGTTTTTAGTCCAAATGACATGAATAATACTATTTCAAATGGAATAAAATGTGTAAAGTGCAACTGAATAATGTTTCCAACATTAAGTGTCGTAAGAAGTGTAGTGCTATGACTCCTTGTCCTTTTAGATATTTTCGAAACTGAAATAAACTTTCTAGGGGAAGAGTCTACCAAGCAGTGTGGAGTTGTTATGTTTTCATTTATTTCTGTTTCTATTTTTTTTCTTTTTATTTTTTAATTGTATAAATTATTTTTAAATCTCTTCGCTATGAGGCTTTCTGCAAGCATGAGCTGCTACTCTTGCACAGCCTAATATCCACCAGGCAGTTGGACTCGATTCCACGCCGCCTCGACTACGAGTGGATGGGGTATTTTGTTGTCTATTATAGACAACAAAATACCATCGCCATCTGAGACATAATAAAATTAGATACAAATGGAAAATACCTCCACCGTAGAATACAAGGCGAAGAACACCTAACACAATACGGAGAAAGACAAACTCGAAACGATAACCATGTCTAACTAACTCAGAAATATGCTTGATCATACCCCCAGTAGGTTCCTTAAACTTGATCATACCCCTCTTAGGTTCCTTTAAGCTTGATCATACCCCTGACGAGTTATTGACAGTAGAACCGGTCATTTTATCTGTTGGTTAATCATTTTAGTACTTCCAACCTTGACTAAATATCACTGTAATTCAAAATATTTAACATTATTCAAAATAGTTAGACTATACATGCTCTGAAATTTAATATGTGCAGTCTCACATGTGAGAAACATCACAAAGTGACTGGTTTTACAGGCAACAGCCAGTCAGGGGTTTGATCAAACCATACATTGTAAGAGGGGTGTGATCAAGCTCAAGGAACCTACTGGGGGTGTGATCAAGCAAATTGCTGCTAACTAACTGAGTAACCTCTTCACGTAAGGAAGCACGAACCTCCCGCTAACCGTTGCAGACTCCCGAGCAGTATCCGAGTCTCGGAGGTGAAATGACGTACGAAGAGGACTATAAGCTTGAGCACCGGTGAAGTCTTATAGACGCAGCGGCGAGATCTCATCCAATCGTGGCTCCTTTCTAAAAGGTGGTCACTCTCGGCCGCAATAGAGGAACTTGGTGCCACTCAGTTCGAACTCAGTGGTGAAGTTGGTAAACCGACAGTGTCCCACTAATAGTCTGTCGAACATTTCAGACCTGGACAGAAGCTGTCTCGTCATGGTCACATCATGAAGACCGCTTCCTGTAGTAAAGCTGCATTTACAGGTTGCATGTATACCGCATACCGTAGCGGTGCTTAACTTTACGCAAACTGCCTCTGGTGTCGTACGAAATGTCAGATTCGTTATTTCAAGCATCAACGATTGAGAGACTTCGATATCAAGGTGATGTGTTTTCCTTTACACCATGGACCTCTCCTTTGGACCATGTGTAGGGTTCGTTTTACGTTTCACCTAGTGGTGGTAGTTGGACGAGAGGTTCCGTGCGATAATTTAAGTGCTTTAACTTTGCGGCATAGCGGTCCATGAGTACGAACAATCGTATGTATCATTTCTTCTACTGAAGTTTGGGTTTTAACTGAACTGGTATGGTTTTCTTTTCTATAACCTCATGGGCGTTTAGTTGTGTTTTCTATGTTTGATATAAGGTATGTCATTTAATGTCATCGAAGACAGAGGCCAAACAGATACTATGTATCCAACGAACGCTGTAACATCTTATAAGATCTGAGAAATAAAGTAAATAAATTTTGCACTATATATTTGTTTTTATGAGTTCCTCTTAAACTCGAACCAAAAGTGCACTCTCGTGGAATTTATGCACTGTACGGAAAAACAGTTTTCAGATTTACTTCTTGTATATTTATAAAGAGAGTGACTTTTGTTCGAGGAAATCTTTACATTATGAATAAACGATGGCACGTTTGAGAATTCTGGAGCATTTCTTTGTTTTTGTAGATGAATCTGGTCCTAATATCATGTGAGTGTGTTTAGTGAATCTTTTCTGCTGTGGGTCAAAGTTTCATGCTTATCTGATCCTGAGAGGTGGTGTCACGTCAGTTTGGGAACTCGGTTAGGTTGACCGAGTGCGAAGTGACGGACCCCTATAAGACCGTTAGGGCAAGTTGATGAGAGTGCCCACAAGGGGTATACTTCGTAGGGGCTTGGAGACCTCAGTTCTTCAAGTTGAGCCTTCAAGCTCCTGGCTATGGTGAGTAGTCTTGAGAGTGAGATCTGGATTCTCTGCGAGCACATAGTGGATTTGGCTCGACTGTAGTGATTATCTAGTGCCTGTTGGCAGGAGGAGTGAGTACATACCTTGTTATCACTTGAAGAACTCAGATTGCAAGGCTTGGGATAGAGATTTCAGGTCGCAGATTGCTGCCGGTGGTATCTCCGGAGTTGGCAGATCGTTGGTATCTTCGATTTGCGGGTGCGGGCGTGCGTGGAGTAGTTCGTTTTGGTGTTGTGATCGATCGCTGTGTGGATGGGTGTCGTCTGAACTTGTTCGCAGTCGATTTGGTGGTGAGGTAGTGCAGAAGCGCTGCTGAAATTTCACGGAATGTGTTGAAGTGATCTGTTTCAAGTTGAAGTGCGCATTTGGGCGTGGCAGACGAAATAGTCGACAATGTCAGGTCGATGTGGGCTCGTTGGAAGCGCGCTGGGAAGACGGTCCTAGTGCACGAAGTTTCACGAAGTTTGGTCGAGCCGTTTGCGAGTTATGAGAAGTCAAAATTTCTGGTGACGGGTTTGGTGACGGGTTTTAGGTCGGCCGAAGTGCGTCGGCGAGTGTCAGGTTGGCGTGGGTCGATAATTTTTGGATCTGAGGAGTGCAGTAGGTGCGCGCTGGGAAGACGATTCCAACGCAACCAAAATCGTTCGATTTGATGAAGGATCGACGAAGTTACAAGCCGAAGAAGGTCGCGGGTTGGTCAAAATCTGACGTAAATCCCGTCTGCGAGTTCCAAATTGGCTGATTTCGACAATTTGGTGCAATTTCGACCCTGGGTTGCTGTTTCGGGTGTTTTCTCGTCGTACTCGTCCTTCTTGTGGTGTTTGGCCCGGATTCTACTCTTCTCCAAGCGGAGCGGAGCGGAGCGGAGAGTGAGCAGGAGTGTGTGTTAGGAGGCGTTTAGAGGCTACGAGGAGCAGAGGTGCGTGAGTGCGGAGGTGTGAGGGCGGAATGCGAGAGTGCGGAGGCGGAGCGGAGCCTGAGCCTGAGCCCATGCCCGCCGCAAGCCAGCTTGCTGGTGTGCGTGAGAGAGGTATCCAAGTTCCAGTTGTGTGGAAAGTGTAAAACCAGCTGGTCACCCATCCCAACATTATTTCTAGACCTGGACACCTAACTCTGTAGTCTTAGCTTTGGCTTTATCACTAGACCAATAGCTCTTGGTGTCCTACAGGGATGCGTGCAAGTACTTAGGGGCTGGTTTAAGGTAGTAGGAGACCTGCTCGCATGTTCCTAGAGGAATGGTAGGGCGACCCCAGAGTACTAGGGGGAAGCTGCTGTTGTGGTAGTGTTTACCTATATCGTAAAGACGCGTATGGAGGCAGTTGGTGGCAGTTGTCTTGGATGAGCTAGTAGAGCTATCACGTTGATATTTTGGAGCTCCTAGAGGTGTGGACATCTAGTTAGTGACCTTAGGTACAGGTTATAACAGTCGGTGACCATATATTGTGCATGTGGTCACCGAAGAAGACGCGTCAGTCCGGGTGGGGTTTATGTGAATGTTTGAGTGTGGAGGGTTATCGTTTGGACTTCTTGTGGTTGGAACCCCTCCATATTCTGCTTCCTGTTTGTCGCGTTTGCTTGTATTGGCACTTGATTTCCAGAGTGAGTTCACTCTAGTGTGCTGTCGGTAGTGAGGCTGGAGTGATGACCAGTCAGACTACCTTTGTTTCTCTCACGGTGCAGTTGGAGTGACGACCAACAAACCGTGAGAGGCTGCTTGTGGTGATGGCAGGTACAGGTTGTCCTTACCTTGACTGTCCTAGTAGGGGATAGGTGAGCTCAGTAGGAGCGGGGATAGGCAAGTTGTAGTTACGGTGGTGACGGGGATTTCGGCATTCTAGTTAGAGAGTGTGTCCGTGAGATTCTATCACCACGGAGTTCCCGGGAGGTTCTGGTGGGGACTTCTCGGACAGTGGGTATACACGGAGTGGGGTGAGGTACCGACTACCTACACCATTACCGTTGGTTGTTCCAGAGGACGAGTCAGACGCAGATAGTGCGTTTTTTGGTGGTGAGTCTAGTGTCGTCACATCGTTGTTGTGGGACATGGACGAGATCTATGGGGTCACGAAGGGGCCTCGACGTTACTTGGATACGGTGGGTACTATTGAGCTGGATGACTTCATCCAAGAGTTTGACAGTTGGTGCGATCTGCAGCAGATGCGGAACCCACAGTTGTTCACACCTTTCATGGCATGGAAGGGTTTGTTTCAGCACTTGGAGGGACCGCCGATGGATGATTATCACGAGTTCAGGCGAGACTACGGTGTTGAGATTGAGTTGTGTAGACAACATTGGTCTCCCAACTATGTTTCTATCACTACTGGTGTAGTTTCGGGAGGCGTAGCACCTACGAGGTCAGGTGCCAGTAGTAGCGGTACATCCACGGGTGGCGGAGTCCCTACTACCAGCGGTGCGTCCACTAGTAGTGGAGCAGGTGATAGTGCAAGCGAGATACCACCAGAGTTTAACCCTGTGATTCAGTTCTTCCACTGTTTGAGGAAGAATTATCAAGGTGTGCGGACCGACAAGTTGAAGAGTCTGCAAGAGTTCCAGCGGAAGACTGGAGAGAGCTTACGCGAGGCGTTTACTCGCATGAGGCGGTTGATCAGCGTTACTCAAGGAGTGACTGAAGCACAGGCAGTCCAGTTCTGATATGAGATACTAGACCGGGAGCTACGTAGGAGAGTCAGAGATGTCACTCTCCTTAGAGACACCGCTCCGACATTGGGTGTTGTCTTCGGTTTGGCTGAGCGGATAGAGCTCAACATGGTAGAGGAAAGAGTAGTGACTGTTGGGTTCAACAAGGACGCATCACATGAGATGACCTCCTCTTTTCGAGGATCACAGGCTACGCAACAGCGTGGTGGTGGTGGTGATAAGGATCGTGTTGAACACTCACGATCCCATCGAGGTGCTAGAGGATCTGGTGGGCAGAAGCCCATGCCGTCCTTCTCTAGGCAGCAGCAAGCAGGTCCTTGCTGGACGTGTGATGGTCCTCATCAGCAGAAGGATTGTCCTCAGAGGAGAGGTAGTTATGAGACATCTGGGACGTCTCAAGCGGTGTCTATGCAGTGTGACCATTCCGGACGACCAGGTCACAGTAGTGACGTTGTTTTGATCTCCATCTCGAGCTACGGCAAGGGAAGGCTGATCGTGGACGAGGCGGAGGAGCTCAGGGAGGCCGTGGCGGTCGAGCTGGAGGTAGAGGTCCAGCACCTGGGAGAGGACCAGTCGGTCCACCGCCTGCTACGACGTCAGAAGCAGGTATGGCTGCTCGGATTGAGCAGTTGGAGTAGAGGATAGCTAGTATGGCTATGGCTCAGCGGAGATCTGGAGGAACAGAAGCTTCCACGTCTTATGGAGGAGAAGGAGGTGACTTCGACTTCATGGCTGGTGTGGCACAGATTGAGACATCTGCGGCAGTGACTCGGAGTGCAGTACGTATCTCTGAACCACGAGGTGCGTCAGTGGAGTTGGATCCACAACGCGGGGAGGCTGGTAGACAGACCAGGCTTCATCAGTCGTTCACTCTATCAGAGGCATTGAGGATCACTTCTATGGTTCCTAAACGACCTACCGATGATGCAGTGGAGTTGGAGACATCGACATCTAGGAGTGGAGGTGATGCGAGTCAACCTTCGACGTCTGTAGACGCTATCGTATAACGTGTTTTTCTGTCTAGGAATACACGGGGTATATGGCTGTGCAGAGGTATGTGGATTGACAAGGTTGGATCTAGATCTGGATGTTTCCACTCAAATGTTTCACTATCTACTCTTTTAGCCTGAGTGACCTTGTATCCGCTCGTCTCAAGTTTAAAGCTTGCTACGATCCAAGGTTACGTATAGGTTGCATAAACTTGTGTTACAAACAGATCTTTTGTATTCTAACTAAAAATACTCAGATCTGTATTATCTAACTGAAGTTATTCCTCTATATCACTGGAAGCCTGACTTCTGAATAGCTCCCCAGCGACGCTAACTGCCCATCAATCCAACTATCACAACTTCATAGTACAACCAGAAGACGCTATAAGATCACTCAATCAACTTGATAGAGTATCGATACAACTTGCTGTACACCCTGGTCTACCAAGCATTCCAGCAAGGTAAAGCATGCATACTCCAAAACACTATTCAGATCTCAATATAGCACCAACGGCGGTAGTACCTGGCAGCTCCGAGAACCCAAACAGCGGCTTAAGACTCATGGCGACTCCGTTCTCCTTCATCACCAAGAGCTGAAATCAGCCCCACACCCTCCAATGTCGAATTGCATGCAGCCATGGCAGTTTCAGCAACAAACTCCTCTCCAAATTGATCGAAAATGACCAAAATGATCATAGATGATACCGAAAAACCCGAAATAGCTAATAACAGAAGTATTTTCGAACTTTGAGACCTCAGTCCTTCCAAACCACTCGACCAATGATGATCAAACTTCACAGGAAGCTTGATTGGACCCTTCACTCCTACCTTGAACAATTTTCAGGTCGAAATCTCAAACCAATTCTCAGATATGGATCAAACCGTAATCTGTGCTAACTTCAGAGCTTTACAGACCCAGGTACATTTGATCCAAGATTCTGAACAAACTACTCGACCATTTGAGGTGAAACTTCCCAAGTATCTTACTGATAAGACATTCTTCAATCCTGGAAAGTTTCACTCAGAAATTCGACTCAGATCTTAAGCAATAGCAAACTATCCATGGCTATCATAGTTCGCTGTCCCGCCTTATCCCATCTGCACTTCTCAACTTCAATCGGTCGGTTCAGAATCCAAATCGATCAAGAAACTGATGAAATTGATATCAAAACGACCAGCACGTCGTCAGCTCTCCAACCCAACAGACAGCTCCTCAAAACTCCTCGCGAGTCTCTCGGAACAACCAGAAACGTAGCAGTAGGTACAAATTTCACCCCTCTCCACTCAATCGATCATAACGCGCTCATACTTTCATCAAATCGATCGATTCTTCAGCCCAGATTGTAGCCCCGGTCGAGAGCTCTCCAACCATACCCTCCGTTTCGCGAATGGACCTCTGAAGCCTCCAGAAACCACAGAAACGTCGCGAGGATCAGCTAGAACACCATTGGTCCAAAAGTGGACCAATAAGAGCAAAAAAGAACTTTACTTTTTGTCTTTTCTCCTCTTAACTTTTCCCTTAGAACGAATTTTTACTCTCCAAGGAGACACAAGACATCAACAACACTCTAAGACTTCACAAAATCCTTCAGATATGTCGATGGATTCTTCGCGGTCCGTAACTACACAGAAGCGCTCAACTAGAATGAAACCAGTGAGCCGCAGACTAATACAACGTCAATATTACAACTTGGAAACGTTCTACAATAAAAGGTATGACAAAAGGAAACAGTGAAGCTATCACTCGATTGTAATATTCTTGCCCGAAGTTTCTCACGATCCAAGCCCCATGATTGATCTTCGGTCTGCAATGGCACCGGACATCGACCCAAAGATTGAAAGGAACGTTCGATGGATAGTTGAGATCCATTGTTCCTCACAACAAAATGTACACCGTCATATCCCAAGTCTCTCCGTATGTTACGATTGGAAGGATCACCGGAAGCTGTAACTCCATCACCCTCCCCATGAACTCATCACCAAAGTACGCAACTAACCACTGTCGAAAGTGATCGCGGTGGATGCAATGAAGCTTGATGTGAAACGGATTCGGGAAAGGAAGATCCGGAGCCGGTAACACACCTCCGTCCATAACCACCACTCCTGCAGTTCTTCACTCCTCCATGCAGATCACCGAGAACCCTTACGAATCACCCGTTGAGAGAGAATGCCGTATGAACCTTCGACCCACCATTTTATACACAAATGCGGCGACAAGGACCACTAAAGTGAACGCGCACAGATCGATGACTTGGCACGTTCTTCTACCGTGCGATCACTTAAACAGATAATCACAAACGTGGCACTCATCACACCGTTCGACGAGTTACGCGATACGGTTCACGAAACACGGAAAAGAAACACAACATAGGTTACACAGGAATTTCACACAGGAGCCGAACCACAACACGACATCCACCCCTTCTAAACCTGCGCATCCTCCGGTATGCGCCAACACTCACAAGTTGTGGTCGGCATCACACTATATCTTCATCTTCTTCACTGATGTTGTCGTTAGCAATATCTTCGTCATCCAAATCTTCTCCGTCATCATCCAAGATATCAAACTCAACTTCGACTTCCTCCATGCTTATCCCTTCATCTCGCTTCTTGAAGAGTTTCACACGCTTGCCTGCAATTGGAACCTTGAGCTCTGCCCCATCAAGCTCTCTTAGTGAATATGTGGCATTGTCAAGCACGACAAGAACCACATACGGGCCAAACCATCGCTTAGAGAATTTTCTAAGCGCACTGTGTTGGTTGTCCAAGCTACTATCGTAGACCAACACCCAATCTCCTTCTTTAATCTCCTTCGGCCTTAATCGATGACGCTTATCGAATCTGTCTTTGTTTCTCAAGCGCGCCTCTTTCAGCTTCTCCAATGCAATCTCTACATCTTCAGGTCTTCTCTCTAGTTGACGGATTCGGACAGCAAGAAGATCTTCTGTAGACATACCATCCTCCCAAGGTAGAACACTCCAAGTAGGTATGTGCTCCTCAATGGGCATGATAGGTTTCTGCCCCTGCATCAACTCCGCCGGCATATATCCCGTAACTGAACTATGAGTCGAACGATCAGCCCATAATGCAAACGGAAGAAATCTTGGCCATTCTCTTGCCCTCCCCTTGCAAGCTTTCACAATAGCTTTCACAATAGGAGGATGACCACGTTCACTCTTCGCATTACCTTCCGGATTGTAGGCTGTGGTGAGAGCTAACTTCACACCACACCTCTTGAAGAACGCTTTAGCCTCATCATTGTTCAGCTCCCCTCGATCAGCCGTGATCTTCCCAACACAACCATATCTACAAATCACATCTTCCAACAAGAATTTGCAGACTCCCTCTGTGGATTTTGTCCGTAAGGCTCGCCCTTCCACTTGGTTGGACAAATCCTCACGTGCCAAAACTAAGTATCGCATCTGCCATATACCAACTGGCATAATAACAAGATCTACTACCCACTTATAATGCATTGCAAGTGGATAAGTAGGATGTAATCCATCTCGATGCCGAATTCCTGAATACTCTTGACAAGTTTGGCATGTCTCCACAAATTGAACTACATCTCTGTACATGTTACGCCACCAATATCTCTCCTTCAGCTTTGTAAAGGTGGCATAAATACCTCTATGTCCTGCCCACAAGCTCTCATGAAACTCCTGCATGAGTAACTTCTGCATGTCAACCTTGCACACAACCCTTTGTGGCATCTTACCACCTTGCTTAGCATGTTTCCACAAATAACCACCTTGTAGCAAGTAGTTATAAGCCTTCCTCCTGATTTGTTTAAAGTGGGCATCACTCCATCCTGGCTGTCTAGTCAACAGACTTAGATAACGTCCTATGTCTATCCATTCTCCTTCATATAGCTCCTCCATGAACGGTTTCGAATGCTCACTCTCACCTCCTTGAGCTCTACAGAAAACAGTAGTACCAACATCTTCTGTATCTTCTATCATCTCCTCCTCATCCTCATACCTCGCACGAGATAACATATCAGCTACTGGATTGTTCTTCCCCGCTATGTGTCGGAACTCAGGATTTAAGGACTTGATGTAAGCAATCCAGCGTAGCATAGCAATATCAGGAGTGTTACAGTTTGTAATCATCCCTAATAGTGGTAAACAATCTGTTTCTACTATTACTGGCGCTCCAATCAAATAGTCCTTTTCAGCTTTCATAGCTGTAACTACTCCCCATAACTCTCTCTTCACTTGAGGATAGTTTCTATGTCGCTCACTCAACACCTTTGCTCCAAATCTGACTGCAAACCGATTCTCTTCTTCATCATCTTGTCCTACTGCCCATCCAATGGCTATCGGACTAGTATCAACAGTAAGTATCACTGGTTTGCTATCCTCGTAGCTCACACGACGAAGTACAGGTGGAGAAGATAACAACTGCTTCAATCTCTGAATCGCCTCGGTATGTCTCTCCTCCCATGCAAACCTCTTGTGCTTTCTCAACAGATCGTAAAGAGGATCAGCCACATGTGCAAAATGTGGAATCCACACATGATAGAAGACACAAGCTCCAAGAAACCTTCTCACCTCCGTTGTTGAACCACAAGTATCCTTCATCCGCCGTATAGCATCCACTTTACCAGGATCAGGCTTGCGTCCAAACCATCCACATAAGTGCCCCACAATCACAACCTCTCGCACTCCAAATGAAGACTTGGCACCTGATAGTGTCAAGTGCGCCTCTTCAAGTCGTGATAAGATTTTATCACAATCTGAAATGTGATCAGCAACAAAGTTTCTACACCCCTTCTGATCCATTGTCTCATCTTTCTCCTCCTCAACGCATCCCTTAATTGGAATGTCATCCAAGAAAGGCATGGTCTTCTCAGGAATGAACTCACGGAGAACCTTGTTCATCCCGTTCATCATGTGCGCTACCGAGTTTGTTGCTCCTTGTGGTAGTGTGCACATTCTGACCAATCCCAACGGTGTCCTCATGGTGGTGATATCTCTACTCTGTTCAGCAAGTTGAAACTGATCGTATCCAGAGTAAATATCTCCTATAGAGTAAATAGCCCTCCCAGCAAACGCTTCAGCAAACTCTCCGACGATAGGTCCTATGCCTGTATTTCTGATGGTCACTTGGTTCACAGGTTGCATATCTTGGATGAACCGTAATGCACCACTCTTCTTTGGTACTGTAAACCAACGACTAGAGTATGGTGCAAACGATGGTTCCAAGATCTTCATCTGCATCTTCTCCTTCAAGAGCTCTATGAGTTTCGGTAGATGCGCTCTAGGTACAGGAATTGGCCTCAAATCCCAAGGAGCATGTGGAACTGTGAATATGATCATTGGCGTCACAATGCTAGGATCTACACATCCGATTTCTGAGGCTTCAAAAGCAAAAGCTTTCCCGTGCCTAGTTAACATCTCCCTAAACCTATTCTCCTCCACAGACAAAAGAAAATCTGCTGAACCAACCTTCAACTCCTTGAGCGTAGCTTCAGTGAACTTGTGACCGACCCGGCTAAGATCTCTCAAGCTTTTCTCCTTCGAAGATTGTTGGACTCGCTGGTTAGAATCACTAGGTAATGGCTGAGCAACAGGTTTTACCTTCTTGTCTACCGTTTTGTACCTAGTATCAACTCTAACTTCAGGATCTACGAATGACTCTATAGCTGTATAGAGCTCCCTAGAGTGTACTTCCACCACATGATCCTCATCTTCTTGCTCATGCATAGCAAGTTCATCGATGAAATCTCCCAATCCTAACTCCAAATAAACACCTTCTATCTTATCATCCTCTTCAAGCACACCAACTCTCTTTAGATCTTTTTCAGTTTTTTGCACAACTTTCTGCTCCCACTTCTGCAAGTCAGCAAGTCGTGTATGTGTAGCAAATCCACTCCCAGAAAATCTCACAACTCCTGTACAAAAAGCACTTTCTTTCTCTAGCGAGAGTACCTTCTCCAGTGTACCACTATGTCCTCGCTCTATAGCAGTACTTGTCAAAAATCCTTGAACTCCTCCGTGACCTTAGGCAAGGAACCACCCCTCAGATAATCTCTGTTCCGCTCGTGGTTTGCTGATACAGTTAGAAACTGTACCGCTCTCTTGCCATCCTGACTTCTGATCCGTGCATAAGCAGATCCATCATCCAAAACCTTGGTCTCCATCCTCACAGCTGTAATGTAAGGTTGACCGAGTATCACCGGGTATGATGTACTATCTTGAACAAAGAAGTTTTGTTCAATAGTTACATCTCCCACCTTTACTTTCACATCAGGACAAGCTCCATAGAGTTCTCCTCGTGTGTTGTTCGCTGTTCTGATCATCCAACCATGATCTATATCAACAGGCCATCCACCTTGCTTGTAGATGTCCTTAGAGACAATATTGATCTCTGATCCATGATCAATGAGAGCAACCACCGGATCTGTCATCTCTCCTACCTTCACTAAGGCTTCGGCAGTAGCTCTAGCCCAATGTCCTCTAGTGTAATGACTAGGGACCTTGTCATCGTTATCATCCTCAAACCGAACCTTGCGGTTGATGCAGCATTGAGCTAGTTCTAACTCTTCCTCTCTTGATATCCTTGTGTCTAATGCATTAGACACAGCGGTTTCTCCTGCCAATTGCCTTTTTCGTTTGATGGTGTCAATAATGACATCATGAAACTCTCTCTTGGCAATCCCAAGGATCTCTCGCAAGGTAAACTCGATCTTGGCATTGAGTACTCTCTCTTCTAGTACTCCTTTCAGATCCGTAGCAGCTTCAATATCAGACTGAAGCTTGTATGAAGGAGATTTACCTTTCTCCTTACCTCTGCTCTTCTCTGACTTCTCGGGAGTAGAGGATATGACCTCTTCCATAGTCTCCTCTGGTAGAGACATGATCTCCGGTCTGAACTTTTCTCCTCTTGTTTGCCTCTTGAGAGCTGTTCTCTCTTCGCTAGGGCCTGCTTCATCTCGTTTGCGCTTCTCCTCCATGAGAGCCTCATGTTGACTCTTCGCCAAATAAGCGTGAACAGACATTGTATCCACGGGATCATCCCATCCAGTAGCACCCCTGATTGCCGTGGCTGTTCTGAGCAACTCCTCCCTTGCCATTTTCCCCCTTTTGTTCGTGCTTACTGCATGGCTCCACATATCAAGAGTATCTCCATCCTTCTTAGAAGCACTTCTTTCTCGTACTACCTCAACTCCATAAGTAGCAGCTTCTACCGACGCAGTAGCATGTTGAGATAGATACTCCTCCAGTACTTGCTTCATTCCTCCTTTCCCGAAGTTGGTTCTAAGAATCTCTCCATTATCCTTCAGAGCAATCTTTCCTTCCTTCCAATAGACTACTCCATCTCGTAGAGTTTTGGCAAAATCACCACACTCTCTTCGAGCATGATCAGAACTATCACACCAAATGCATCTCTGTACATAATCTTGCTTAGGAGCAAGTTTGGTATCATGTGCTCCTCCCTTCTCTTCCAACCTTGCTAACTTGATCTGCAAGTCCCTCATCCCTTTTACCAACTCTTCCATAGCATCTCTTTGCGGTGCAACTTTCGGGACAGGAATAGTAGGAAGTGGAACTTGAGGTACATGCACAATAGGTGCTTGCACATTGGGTACCATTGGTTGCCTACGAGGTACTATGATCGGCGGTGGTCTCTCTTCTTGTCTTACCACCACCTTCCCTCTCCGGTACTCTCGTTTGGCAAGTACACTCACTGCTTCAGAGACTTTTCTCCAGTCAGTCGTGAGTCCGTTGTCTTCCATCCTATCTTCTAGAAGCAGCTCCAACTCCCTTTGTAATTCATTGTTGGCTGCTTGTAGAAACAACTCCACCTTGTCATTCTCCAATGTGAGCTTCTCCATCCGAGACAACTGAAGGAATTGTCTCTCATACTCCCGAAATAGCTCTGTGGCAACAAGCCCTTTGTTGGGTTTGTTTACCCACTCCATGAATGACTTCTTAGTCACTCGGTCTGCATCTTCTAAAGAATACTCTTCTTTCAGCTGAAGAGTAAATCCTTCCCACGTAGCACCATGAGATCGGATGATGTCCTTCATGTGCTCTCGTAGTTCAGGTACGACAGCAAGCGCAAATGTACTCACCATCTCTCTTTCAGGCACTTTGCTCAACTCCATCTCTCGGGAATAGTACTTTAGGTACTTGGATATGTTCTTCCCGTCAAACTGATCTAGCAACCCCACAACAGATTGCAAGGCTTTAGTAGCCATTGCTTCTTTCCGTTCAGTGGCTTGCTGTTGTTGCATTACCAACGCGAATGCCTCAAGCAATCGCATATCAGACCGTGAAAGCTTGGTCACCTTTGGTGCCTCTCCAGATGTAGAAGCCTCATCTACGTAATGACCCAACCCTTCAATGTCCATGGTGGCAAAACCACGCACGTACCTCTCACCCTAGACTTTTCACGTCGAGTTCACCAGCTATCGTATAACGTGTTTTTCTGTCTAGGAATACACGGGGTATATGGCTGTGCAGAGGTATGTGGATTGACAAGGTTGGATCTAGATCTGGATGTTTCCACTCAAATGTTTCACTATCTACTCTTTTAGCCTGAGTGACCTTGTATCCGCTCGTCTCAAGTTTAAAGCTTGCTACGATCCAAGGTTACGTATAGGTTGCATAAACTTGTGTTACAAACAGATCTTTTGTATTCTAACTAAAAATACTCAGATCTGTATTATCTAACTGAAGTTATTCCTCTATATCACTGGAAGCCTGACTTCTGAATAGCTCCCCAGCGACGCTAACTGCCCATCAATCCAACTATCACAACTTCATAGTACAACCAGAAGACGCTATAAGATCACTCAATCAACTTGATAGAGTATCGATACAACTTGCTGTACACCCTGGTCTACCAAGCATTCCAGCAAGGTAAAGCATGCATACTCCAAAACACTATTCAGATCTCAATATAGCACCAACGGCGGTAGTACCTGGCAGCTCCGAGAACCCAAACAGCGGCTTAAGACTCATGGCGACTCCGTTCTCCTTCATCACCAAGAGCTGAAATCAGCCCCACACCCTCCAATGTCGAATTGCATGCAGCCATGGCAGTTTCAGCAACAAACTCCTCTCCAAATTGATCGAAAATGACCAAAATGATCATAGATGATACCGAAAAACCCGAAATAGCTAATAACAGAAGTATTTTCGAACTTTGAGACCTCAGTCCTTCCAAACCACTCGACCAATGATGATCAAACTTCACAGGAAGCTTGATTGGACCCTTCACTCCTACCCTGAACAATTTTCAGGTCGAAATCTCAAACCAATTCTCAGATATGGATCAAACCGTAATCTGTGCTAACTTCAGAGCTTTACAGACCCAGGTACATTTGATCCAAGATTCTGAACAAACTACTCGACCATTTGAGGTGAAACTTCCCAAGTATCTTACTGATAAGACATTCTTCAATCCTGGAAAGTTTCACTCAGAAATTCGACTCAGATCTTAAGCAATAGCAAACTATCCATGGCTATCATAGTTCGCTGTCCCGCCTTATCCCATCTGCACTTCTCAACTTCAATCGGTCGGTTCAGAATCCAAATCGATCAAGAAACTGATGAAATTGATATCAAAACGACCAGCACGTCGTCAGCTCTCCAACCCAACAGACAGCTCCTCAAAACTCCTCGCGAGTCTCTCGGAACAACCAGAAACGTAGCAGTAGGTACAAATTTCACCCCTCTCCACTCAATCGATCATAACGCGCTCATACTTTCATCAAATCGATCGATTCTTCAGCCCAGATTGTAGCCCCGGTCGAGAGCTCTCCAACCATACCCTCCGTTTCGCGAATGGACCTCTGAAGCCTCCAGAAACCACAGAAACGTCGCGAGGATCAGCTAGAACACCATTGGTCCAAAAGTGGACCAATAAGAGCAAAAAAGAACTTTACTTTTTGTCTTTTCTCCTCTTAACTTTTCCCTTAGAACGAATTTTTACTCTCCAAGGAGACACAAGACATCAACAACACTCTAAGACTTCACAAAATCCTTCAGATATGTCGATGGATTCTTCGCGGTCCGTAACTACACAGAAGCGCTCAACTAGAATGAAACCAGTGAGCCGCAGACTAATACAACGTCAATATTACAACTTGGAAACGTTCTACAATAAAAGGTATGACAAAAGGAAACAGTGAAGCTATCACTCGATTGTAATATTCTTGCCCGAAGTTTCTCACGATCCAAGCCCCATGATTGATCTTCGGTCTGCAATGGCACCGGACATCGACCCAAAGATTGAAAGGAACGTTCGATGGATAGTTGAGATCCATTGTTCCTCACAACAAAATGTACACCGTCATATCCCAAGTCTCTCCGTATGTTACGATTGGAAGGATCACCGGAAGCTGTAACTCCATCACCCTCCCCATGAACTCATCACCAAAGTACGCAACTAACCACTGTCGAAAGTGATCGCGGTGGATGCAATGAAGCTTGATGTGAAACGGATTCGGGAAAGGAAGATCCGGAGCCGGTAACACACCTCCGTCCATAACCACCACTCCTGCAGTTCTTCACTCCTCCATGCAGATCACCGAGAACCCTTACGAATCACCCGTTGAGAGAGAATGCCGTATGAACCTTCGACCCACCATTTTATACACAAATGCGGCGACAAGGACCACTAAAGTGAACGCGCACAGATCGATGACTTGGCACGTTCTTCTACCGTGCGATCACTTAAACAGATAATCACAAACGTGGCACTCATCACACCGTTCGACGAGTTACGCGATACGGTTCACGAAACACGGAAAAGAAACACAACATAGGTTACACAGGAATTTCACACAGGAGCCGAACCACAACACGACAACGCGACGTCGAATTCGATGTTGGGGGCGGCTACAACAGTTTTGCGAGCCCCACTATTTTCAGCCACGGATATGAGAGCATTGGGAGTCAACTTGGCTCCAGTGTTTCATTTGGCAGCCACACTCAGTGAGAGCGAGGATGTGGTTACCTCTAGTGCTGAAGTGGTTCAGCAAGAGACGATAGATGTGTCCATGGAGTCGAAGATCAGGACAGCTACCAGTGGTACTTGGCAAGCGGTGGCTACCAGGCTAGATGAGTTACCAGCTAGGCCGGCAATTGACCGTGCTGGATTGGCACCAGGTGTGATGTTGTTGGACAACAGAAGTGGTATCTTCTGTTTGGTGGCACCTTCAGGGAAGGTGTATCGACCACAAAAAGTGTTGTTAGACTCTGGAGCCCAACAGTTGATGTTAAGGAAGACGGCGTGTATCTGTTTGGGTCTGAGGAAGTCCGAAGTGGAGAGATGTCCATTTCAGCTACAGACATCTCTAACGGGATCAGGAGGTACAACTCTACACATGACACGCGAGTTGCTGACAGTGAGAGTTAGACAAGATCATCCCACGGATGGTTCCATGGTGAGGGCCAAGGCTATCGTCACGACCGCGGAGTCTTTTGATGTATTGGTTGGAGGTGCTGTATTATACCCTATGGGGTTCGTGATCGACTATTGGGCGGCGACAACATCTTACAGACCGGGTTGACAGTCCGGTGAGGGACGAGTGAGCCGCTTACCAGTGCGGTTCAGTGCTAGAGTTCGGACAACGGAGCGTACATCAGAGACGATGGCATCCGTTGCAGGGTTCAGTTCGGTCATAACTTGGTCGGGTGAGTTGTTAGAGGGCAATGTCCATGCGGAGGATACTCCGGTCTTTGAGGAGGTGGAGGACATGCCTAGCATGTCTACGTTAGTACCATCTGTCTTAGATGTTCCACTTTGGAGTTCGAGCGGAGAGTTGCAGCAATATGCTGATCGGTTGGTGCAGTAGGCTTGGAGTGAAGCCTTTGTACCGTCAGTAGAGGAACATCGGGGTGTCTCTGTTACTGACCCTGTGACCTTAACACCGGCTGGATACGACTCCTATTGTATGGCAATATCCAGAGGAGGGTGTGTGTGTGCTGGAGCTGTTTGGAGGGATCAGCACAAGTTTGGCTGCGGTATTGCAGGCAGGCATACAAGTACAACGATACTTGTATGTGGAGAGAGATGAGGTCGCAAGACGTGTCTCATTGCGTCACGTGGCACGTTTGGTGCAGAGATATCCTGAGTTGTTGTCTATATCAGCTGTTAGAGGATACCAGCAAGCATTACCGTCAGATATTTCGCTGCTAGGGGCGTAGGATCTCACATTTGTTGGCACCATTCACTTGGTGATAGCCGGGTGGTCATGTCAAGGTCACACTCGTGCTGGAAGAGGTCATGGTTTGCATGACCCACGATCTAGGATGTTTTGGGAGATGTTACGGATCTTACGACATCTCCAGATGAATCAGGTGGATTCTCCAGCGTACATCTTGGAGAACGTTCCTTTGTTGGGTGATGCTCGTGCACATATGATGACGAGTGTGCACCAGGTGCGGTCATGGGTCGGACCGGCAGTGTTGTTAGATGCAGCGAGAGTGGGATCTCGTGCACATCGTCCACGGTTGTGGTGGACGAACTTGTTACCGAGGGAGGTGCTCAAGCGCGCACACGATGCAGTGAGACGACCAGCGCACCTCACAGTTGATGGCATCTTAGATGCAGGACGACGATCTCAAGTAATGAGAGTCGTTGATAAGTCACCCATGGCAGTGGTGAACCTAGTGGGACGACCCATGGCAGCGTTACCCACTTTGGTGAGCTTTCCAGCGTCACATGCTTACAGAGATGGAGGACCTGGGCTTGTGTGGGATGCTCGGTTACAACAGTTGGTGGAGCTCAATGCCGACGAGAGAGAGAGAGCGACGGGTTTTCCTACGGGTACGACGGTAGTAGCTTCGATGTCGGAGGCTTCACGTCGTCAAGTATTGGATCAAGCAATGGACTTGAATTGCTTGACATGGATTGTTAGCCTTGGATTGGCTGAGTAGCGTCGGATGCGATCGACGGGTATTACTGCTCGAGCACTCTTGAGCTCTTTGCCTACTGGGTCGGTGGAGGCAAAGGCTGGGGGCGAGGCACGTGGAGTTCGTCATCATTGGACATCATGGGATGTCGTAGGAGAGAGTGTGGAGCTTGCAGCTAGAACTGTAGAAGTTTTTCGCACAGTAGCGATGGAGGTTGTTGGTGGTGAGCAGAAGGAAACTGCTCCAGAGGCTGCAAGATAGCAGTCAAGGACTTCGTCTTCTACCTCTAGCATGGTGACAGAGGATACTTGGGAGCCGGAGATTGGACCCAAGCTTATAAAAGAGGAGAGACGAAGAGTTCAGATATTCCTGAAGAGCTACAGGAATTGTTTGCCTTTAGTATGAAGGATTTGGGTACCTTGAAGGGACCTGGTATACGGATCGACTTGGCTAATGACACGTCAATCTTTCGACGTCCTTATAGATACAGTGACATGAAGAGAACCTTGATCCAGAGTAGGACTCAAGACTTGGTGGAAGCCGGGTTGGTGGAGGTGTCGCATGGAGAGTATGCATCTGCCACAGTTATGCCAGCAAAGAAAGATATGTATGGCAACTACACGGATAGGCGCATGTGTGGAGACTATCGTCCTATCAATCGACAGACGAAGTCCGATAAGTATGCCATGCCGACACCTGAGGAGATCTTTGATGCAGTAGGGCAGGTGAAGGTCTTCAGTACTTTGGACCTTCGAGCAGGGTATCATCAGTTGCCGGTGAGAGAAGAAGATAAGCCCAAGACAACATTCTGGGGGATTGACTCTCACGGCAAGGATCGTTTGTATCAGTGACGATTCTTACCATTTGGGTTGAAGAACGCCCCTGCTGAATTCCAAAGAGTGATGGACAGGATCCTAGCAGGATTGGATTTTGTCAAATGTTATATTGACGACATAGTCTATAGTGCTACAGTGGAGGAGCACGAGAGACACTTACAGGATGTGTTCGAGCGGTTGAGAGCTCATGGGTTGAAGTTACACCCTGGGAAGTGCAAGTTCTTCCAGGAGTTGGTAGAGTATCTGGGTCACACCATCTACCCAAGTGGGTTGGGTGTTCAACAGACGAAGGTTGAGGCCATTGCACGTATTCCACGCCCCGCAGATGTGAGTCGAGTTCAAGCATTTGTTGGTTTGGTGAACTTTTATCGTCGATACGTGAAAGGATTTAGTGCAACTGCGATGTCATTGACCAAGCTGATGAAGGTAGACCAGGAGTGGCAGTGGGGATATGAGCAAGAGCGAGCTTTTGTGGAGCTCAAGGATAGGTTGACATCTGCTCCCATCTTGAGGAGACCCGTTAGGGGACGTCCTTTCCAACTGCACACTGATTGGAGTATGTTGGGACTTGGAGCAGTGTTGACTCAGCATGATGATGAGAAAAAGGAGTTTGTGGTGGCGTATGCCAGTCGCTACAACAACAGTCAGCGGAGGCGAGGTACAATTCGTACGAGGGGGAGTGTTTGGCATCAGTGTGGGCTGTTGCACACTTCGATGTTATCTGTTTGGGAACCCCTTTACTCTCATCACTGATTACCAGCCGCTCAAGTGGTTGATGGAGTCCGACAAGCTTACAGGGAAGCTTGCACGATGAGCTCTGATCTTACAAGAGTATGACTTTCAGGTAGTGCATAGACCTGGAGTTGCAAACCTAGATGTTGATGGGTTGAGTCGTAACCCATGCACGAGTCAGCAGGATCAGACTGGGGCTCGATGGCATGACGAGGTTGATGAGGAGATAGTGCCAGGTTGGCATGCATCTGTCTTTCTTTGTGCGTTGGCCATGAACTCTAGTATGAAGGACCAAGTCGTATCTTTCTCAAGTGAGAGAGTAGATGACGAGTCTCTAGATCCTGAGGGTGGAGATGATGTTCCAAACCAGCGAGATATCCATGACGATGTGACCGTGATGGAGTATCTACGTACTGGCGTGGTGGTAGGCACAGTAAGTGCCAAGGAGCGAGATCGTGTCCTTCAACGAGCGAAGAGATTTCGACAGGAAGGACGACATGTACTTCGAGTGTGGGATGATGGGAGAGTACGAATAGTGCCACATCCATCCCAGAGGGCACAGTTAGTACGACATGCTCATGAGGAGTTGGGACATTTTGGAGTGAAACGCACGCATAGCTTACTCCAAGGACAGTATTGGTGGCGTGGTATGCACGTCGATGTGCAAAAGTTTGTTGCACGATGTGTGGTTTGTGATCGAGTACGAGCATCGTTTAATGCTCCTACTCCACAACTACACCCCTTACCGATTATGGGGTTGGGTTACCGTTGGAGTTTGGATTTTGCGAGATCCTTACCGTTGACTGTACGTCATCATCGATATGTGTTGGTGATGGTGGAGCACTTTTCCAAGTGGATTGAGTTGGTGGCATTACCAGACAAGGCGAGCGAAGGGACGGTGTATGCGTTCTTAGATCGAGTGCTGAGTCATTTTGGAGCACCAGCTGAAGTGCTGATATACCAAGGTACAGAGTTCCTTGGTGAGTTTCAGATCTTGTGTGATCAGGCGCTGATTGATCATCGAACTACATCTCGAGATCATCCTGAGGCGGATGGTTTGACAGAGAGGGTAGTTCAGACAGTGAAGAGAGGATTGCGCAAGTATGGCTTGCAGAAAGGCCACTTGGGAGATTGGGATGTGCAGTTACCATGGTTGACTATGGGCTATCGTTTTAGCCGACAAGCGTCTTTGGCTTCCTTCTCACCGTATTTTCTATTATACAGTCGAGATCCAGATCTACCTTCGGCCATTCGTCATGATTCTGCTGAGGTGCTGAACCTTGATGCCCCGGATATGTGGGTGAGAGCATGTTCTCAACGAGCAGAGACATTTCGAAGAGTTATGCCCATGGCTTTTGAGAATCTAGCGATTGCTCAGCATAGAGACACGTTACGATATGCAACTATCCGAGGAGGAGGTTATCGGCCATCGATTCGCAGGTTTCATCCTGGCGATTATATCTATCTACAGCAGACTGCACCGACGACGTTGGATGTAACTGCAGGACGCACTATTTTACGAGTGCGTGAGGTGTTACCTTCTGGAGTACTCATGTTAGAGGGCCGTGATGGTGTTGTTTGGAAGGACCATGTGCGTAATTGCGTGTCATGTCATCTTCCCAACATCGATGGTACCGTTGATCCAAGCTTGGCAGTTGTACGTGCGGGCTTGAGGTGTATGTTGTGTGGGTCTGCTGGTGGAGCAGCCCGTATCTTGATGTGTGATGGTTGTTCGAGAGGTTGGCACATGTCATGTTTGACTCCACCTCTCACTGTCATTCCTATTGGACGGTGGGTTTGTCCTCGATGTATATAGCAAGGATAGCCGATTAGATTTTTGCGTGGTATGGATTGCAGACAAGCGACTAACGATGGGACAATGTAACACCCGGCCTCCTGATCCTTGCACCCATGAAGGTGTATATCACGTAGTTGAGATATAGAGCTATCTGGAGTTAGAGGGACCTAACCGTCAGTTAGGGGGGCGATTGTGGTACACTTGTGTATGTGTATGACATCGTCCATGCGTTATGTGTATGTGTGGTGTTCCTTTGACAGCGATGTATGTTGTGTAGCGATGTGTATGCGCACGACAGCTGTCACGTCAGTTTGGGAACTCGGCTAGGTTGACCGAGTGCGAAGTGGCGGACCCCGATAAGGCCGTTAGGACAAGTTGGTGAGAGTGCCCACAAGGAGTATACTTCGCAGGTAGGGGCTTGGAGACCTCAGTTCTTCAAGTTGAGCCTTCAAGCTCTTGGCTATGGTCAGTAGTCTTGAGAGTGAGATCTGGATTCTCTACGAGCACAGAGTGGATTTGACTCGACTGTAGTGATTGTCTAGTGCCTGTTGGCAGGAGGAGTGAGTACATACCTTGTTATCATTGTGGTACACTTGTGTATGTGTATGACATCGTCCATGTGTTATGTGTATGTGTGGTGTTCCTTTGACAGCGATGTATGTTGTGTAGCGATGTGTATGCGCACGACATTGAAGATACAATTTGCTGAAATCCTTCCGGTGTTGAAACTTACATGTTTCAAAGATAATTTTACACAAAGCTTGCAGTCTGTTTGCTAGAGAGAGTTCAAACTTCGCAGACTTGTGACTGCAATATATCATCTTATAAAGTTCTTCAAGTGATAAACAGTATGTACTCACTCCACCATGCCAACGGGCACTAAACAATCACTAAAGTCGAGCCAAATCCACTCTGTGCTCACAGACTCCAGATTGCACTCACAAAGACTATCCATCATAGCTAGGAACTTGAAGGCTCAACTTGAAGAACTTAGGCCTCCAAGCACTACTTGCGAAATATACCCCTAGTGAGTCATCCCAAGAACTCGCCTTAACGACACTAACGGCACTACCGAGATTAGTCACTCCGCACTCGGCCAACCTAGCCAAGGTGTCAAACTGACGTGACATCAAAGAGAGAAGAAGTTGTACCTACTAGAGAGGTTTTAGATGATGCACGAGTTGAACTCCCTAAATATTGGAGAAGAGACTAACGATCTTTGTCATCTTTTAGCACTTCAAGTTGGAAGTGACACTCGAACATGACTTGAACTATTTTCCAATCTCGCATGGTTCTAATGCATTATCTATTGTTATTTTGGAAAAGTAGTCTCACCTGAAGTTGAGAAGACTTTGCGTTCATGAGAAAGATCACATGTACACAAGCACATGCGGAGAACGCAACAAGAGAGGATTCTCAATTTGTTTGAGATAGAATCTAGACAACACAAGGACGAGCTCTAGAGCATGGCGGTGGCAGTGACAGGATGGTCTTTTAATTCATTGTGCGATCCAACCGTTGTGGAAGCATTCAACTATTTGAAAACCATCCGTCGTTACACTCTTCCAAGTGAATATAAGTTAAGGACTAGCCTTCTTCTAACAAACTACCGGGAGTTCAAAGTCAAAACAGAGAACATGATATTTTCAAAGAGAACGGATAACAAGATGACAATATCTTGTGATGGTTGGACCAGTGTGCAAGATATGCCATGGTCGTGAACATGTTTAAGGAGATGTTTGTCCGAATGTTGAATAACAACAACATAATGAAAAATATAAGATGGGTTGCGGATAACATCAACTCGGAGATTGAAAAAGACGGACCAAGACAAGTGTTACAATTTGTGACGACAATGCAATTGTGAACATTTTGGCTGGAAAGCTGGTCAGAGAACGTTCCTCCTATGTCATATTCAGGGATTGTGTGACTCACAATTTGGATTTGGTGTAAGGACATCTGGAAGTTTATATGGATGAAAGATAAATTTGACAAATTCCGGATGATAGTAAAATTTTTCAAGACCCATCATGCAACAAACATAATATTTGTTGATCACTTCTCCAATGGGTTGAACTCGTTGAAACTGGATGTCGTTCGATTTTTGATCAACTTCATCATGATTGATATGGCATACGACTTGAGATGTTGCTTGAGAAGTATGGTTGTGAATGAGCTTCGACAAAATTTTTCTGATTGTTTCAAAGATCAAAATGAGGTTGTCAATACTTGACATGTCATTCTAGGATGAGATTCACGATATCACTGAGATGATGACTCTCATTATTCGTTCTTCTATGTCAAGTTGATGCTCACAAGTGTTTCATCCGTCACATATCTAGGAAACTTGGGCCTTAAAGGAGAAGTTTGTTAGTTTTCATAAGAACCCGAATCTGAAGAAAGATCAACCCGGATCTTTCTTGTTTACACTAGAAAGATGCGATGGTTTGGTGCTTTCATTGATGGAGCGTTGAATAAGTGGAGAAACATTTTACACATCACTGCAATGTGTAGAGTCTTAAGTACTTGTATCACGAGGATAATATGGAAACGATGCATCGATGTCATGTTAAAGCTGATTTCTACACATACTGCATGTTGTATGCTCAAAACAACTTGGAGTTGAATATCAAAGACGTAAATGAATACATGGATTACTGTAGAGATGAACTAGCAAGCATCTTATCCAAGAATTGCAAGTTCTCGAGTGTTGGATGCCATGACTCCAGAACTTGCAAAAGATTAGAAAATAGAAAATAGAATTCACCATTGAAATGATGGGCATATTTTAGAGATGCAGTTCCTCATCTTAAGCAAATTGCACTTGATTTGCTTGTGATAGGAATTGGAGTCTTACGCTTCTGTGCACTCCAAAATTTGTAATCGTTTGACTTCTGAACATGCAGAGATGTTTGTTTATCTCTACCATAATGCATCAACACGAAGCATGAGCGAGGAACATGAGGGAGACAACAAGGACTTCAAGTCACGTGAACAACAGGATGTGTTGAGGACAAGACATGAGAGTAACTATGACATCTCAATGGGTGTGAAAGATGCTTAGCTCTCATATACAAACCTTGTGGAGCAAAGACCAGAAGTAACAGTAGGTGCACGTCCAAAGAAGGAGAAAGTAGGAGGTATGTAGATGATGTTGTTGATAAACTGAAGTTAATGCTCAGGCTATTCTCACTTTATCTTCTCACAAGTATCTCTTTATTTCCATGAACATCATTTTTATTAATTTCTTGGAGATTTAGGAAAATTTCAACTTGCTGTGCGGAGAGGCTTGGAAGATAGTGTTGGAAAAATTGCTATTTCATGACGTCCAAGCCGATCATTCCATTGATATGCATGGACGTCTATCACAAGTTGACAAAATAATGTTGAAATCAAGATGGTTCTTGACAACGTCGATGTTGAATGCATCATACTAGTTCTAGCACCTCAGAAGAGATCAAGATCTTGAGCTGAAAGGGGTCATTGTCTATGTGTTCATGATCGTGCCAATATCAAATTTGTTTTCTTTGATGACAGTCAGAATTTCTTCCGTAATGAAGTATCACCGAAGAATCTGGATTTGGAGCATTGCGAGTCAATACTGAAGTCTATACTGATGAAGGTCTCAAAAACTGAGATAAATTACTTTGTAGCACCAAATACCTGAAATGTTTTGTTTTTCTTGTCAAACCTATCTCAATCCTTGTTTCTCACTCTTGCATCCATGGAGTTCATGGATGTCCACGTCGCTTTTGGTTTACTTTCCTCTTTGAGCGCAAAACATCCATGAAGTTCATGGATGTCCTAAAGAGTTTCGTCTTGTCTTGATGGACATCCATGAATTTCATGGATGTCTTGCGTCCTTCCTTGACATGTGGACAAGACATCCAAGGAGTTCATGGATATCTTGCACTCCAACTCCGTTGTTGTCTCTGCAGTCGATGAAGTTCATGGATTGATGAGCATTTTCTCCTTCACGTTGGCTGGACATCCATAGACTTCATGGATGTCCTTAGCTACTTTGCAGGCAACGAACCCTTGTTAAAAGTGATCATGATAAATGTAATGAAGCTTAATATGGAACGGAGTCAAGAATACAAAATCTGGAACTCGGATCAATCCTCCATCCATGAGTACAACTCACGCAACTCTTCACCCTCCATGTAAGACACTAAGAAATACTCGCAAACACCATGCAAAAAAGAATCTCCACACGAACCCTCGACCTCTATCTTATATCCAAATTTGACGACAAAAAAGATTTGCAGAACACAAAATATCAACATAATATAATTTCTATGCTAAATTCACATAAGAGATGTGTCACAACATGACATAAGAAGATGTCTATAATCATGACTTACGATTTACAAGACCAATATTGAAGAACTGAATTACGCAATGTTATCTAGTATCAGATTAGGTCGTGCAACTACCGAATCAGTCACTTAACTACATCTTTGTATATCATCTTCTACATTATCATGTTTTTCTTGTCTTGCCGCCTCGTGAGATCCACCAAGAATTTCAGTTGTAGTTAAGATAATGGGATCATGATCGTCCTCTTCAAACTCCAATTCAGTAACAACGATAGAATTGTCAGCTAGTTCTACTGAGACATCCAGACTATGCTTACCTCCTTTTTGTGTCTCAATCTCTCATCCGATAAATTCTTCAGTTGTAATACACAAGTTGGTATGTACATAAACTATCGGTTGTCCATCTCGACGGCCGAGAAATTTTTTCCTTAGGGAGCGCACATATGAGAATCGTGTCGGAACTTGAGCACATGTCCATAATCTAATTCTTTGGACGAGAATAGTCTATTATCAACTAAAATATAACTTTCTGGGACTTTTGATGAATGTTAGTTGGCTTTCCGTCCGATAGCATAATCTTGGACAACTAACATAACTAACGTCATAACTAACATAACTAACTAACATCTTAGACATAACCGTGGCTGGTGCAACTATACCTGAAACTGGTGGTCTGAAAAACACAAATGAAAGAGAAAGAAGTTATACATGAGAAATTGGAAGGAAATAGCTGTGAGATCCATGGATGTCTTAGTGCAATAGAAGATCCTGGAGTGAAAAATATGGAGGACATCCATGTCTAGAGCCAAAAGATATAACTAAAAATATATTGCCGAGCGTGCTCTCACCTACGACTATTTCCAACACCGAAATGACGCTTGGACATCTTCCATCTTTTTACCAGAAGTCAACTATGTAGTACTCGTGGTTCGTAACCAACTGTGGTCCATAACCAACTGTGGTCCATTGGCATTCTTATCGTTTGTCTTAATCCAAACTCTTGCACTACCCTGCATCCAATATCATATAGTGCCCCTAGCTGATCAACCAACCCTTTGATCGGGTAGACATAATCAGTAATGTTGACTGATCCTTTCTTCATAATCATCTCCAACAACTGTTGCTTGAGTTGGAGCTTACGTACCTTTCTAGACGCATGAAAAACATTCACTAATGCACCCACACCTCCTTAGATGTGTCCACAACTTGAATGTAACCAAACACACAAAGATAAAACGTGAATAGCCAATGCGCACGTTGATTCTACATCTCTATATTTTATTAACGTATGTCTCAGACGATTTGGTATCTATATCTGAAACAACCTTTGAAGAATGCAGACATTCGATACTTCCATATCAAATAGTTATGCTTGTGCAAAGGTTCCTCGATGATGACAAATAAGACTTCTAATCTTATCAGTCATAGTGGAAGAGGCCAGTATATGACAAGAACAAAGTGAACTGACTAGAAATTCCCAAGATGATTTTCAGAACAAAAATATACATAGATCTATACAAATATTCAAACCTTTTATAGTTCTATATCGTAAAAAACGTCAGAACTGCCAAAAAATGTCGTTACATACATATACCCTCCAAATACATAATCAAAGTTTCCTAGACAATATGTACAAAACTCAACTTGCTCAAATGGCTCTCTGAAAAAATCTCTGAAAAGCTTTTCTGAAAGCTAAGTCTTTTGTTAATTAGGAGGATTTGAGCTAAAAGTGAATGGAAGACTGTTAAATACATGATCAAAACTTTGTTTACCTAAAAAATATTTGTTTCAAATGAGATAAAAATCAAAGGGTCATTTAGTTCAGGGTGGCTGAACATGACTCCTATGGTCCCCTGCTTCGAAGATCTTGAACTCCTCCAAGATGACAAATACAGCAAAAAATACAACATCTTTCTTCACTTCTTAACACTCTCTTGCACTCTTGCTACTGAGAGCTCACTGTCATGCATTCTCACACTCGGATACCATGTTAAAGTAAGAGAGAGATGCAATATTCATTAAGAGAAACAACTCAGGGAAATAGATCCTCTAGTGTATAGAGAGAGAGTGTACAAAAAGATTACATCTCCATAATCTAAAATATATCTTTAATTGAATATAGATCCTAAAATAAATATCAGAATATTTTGCATCTAGTATGTACCATACATGGTTAACTACAGCTTGCACATATATTAACAAAACTGTGCGCTAAAACTAAAAACTTTAGAATATTCTTACATCGAGGAATATGCTCACAGGTCCTGCAACCCATACGTTCTATCCCCTTCTCCCCGGTCAACACCGTCACTCTTCGTATTTCTGACGCTCATAGCACCCCTTGGCGTACTTGGGAGCTATTCCTATGTAGGTCTGTAGGCTCTAGACTGCCTCTCCTCGAAGTGACGTGACTCGAAGCTCAGATTAGTAGAACATCAAACCCATGACTTACGAGCTCCAGGTCCTACGGAACTAACGTGGACCGCATGGCCTGTGACAGTCCACAGACTCTGCGATGCGGAGAGTATTTTCTCATGGATTTTGTTCTCTTTTCTACATGTTTCTGTCTCCTGTTCAGACTTCGATACAAGCTGCGCATGGCCATGTGAAGATTCGATCTGTAGATCTGCAGACCGCCCCTACATGTACAGACATCCTAGTAGAGTAACGCCTCTGTAAAATAGAGGTTCGTAACAAGAAAGTTAGTTTGATTTCCATGTCACGAGCGGATCTCGTAGTCTAGCTACTGCAGCTATGGCTACTCTCTGTCAGTGTGCGTGGCTTGAGTACGTTCAGGGGTGATCGATCGAAGCGACGTGCAAAGTTTTAGTCCTTTTCTTAAAGCATTTTTTATGTTAAATACAGTTAAGAAATCGTGGCCTCGTTAGAAAACACAAGCAGAAGCGAAATGTTTAAGCCACAGAGGGAGGGAGCTTCAGAGCCACAGTAGCCATCAGTAATAATCATACTTGCAAATTAACCAGCTGCAGCAGATGCATCGGTTCCACCTACCGATCGTCTCTACCATAAAATACTCATGCCGTGAAACGAGAATCAGTCTGCCATGAGCCATGAACGGAGATACCCTATCTTTCTATATGACATAGGTTTACATATATTCTCGTTAGCTAGTTTCCTTGAAGCTGTAACTGCTTCTTCGTATCCGCCTGATCCGACAGACTTAGTGCTCTTGGATGGGCAGCGTCCGATAGGACACCAAGCCTTAAAATCTGAGGATGTTGCCCCGTAATTATCTTGATCGTCAGAAAAAGACGCACGAGAGAGCAAAAGTTATCTAGATCTTCAGTACCTCTATCTCAACCGGTTAATTCACATGAAGCTGTTGTGGTTAGTCGGTTCTCAACTTCCTTCCACTGAGTACGTTCGTCCTCGTACTACCTAGTAGAATGTACGATAGTTACAAATCATGCTCAATTCTCAGCAGGACAGCGATTAGAAGTCGAACGATGAGCGATCTGAACCCACGGGCAGTGGACACAAATTCCAGGACAAATTGCAAGACTGTCGATCCGCAAATAAAAATTTTCGACACTGAAAGTCACCTATCTAGAAGAGTTTGTTTACCCTCGATCTGGCCCCCTCCCTCGTTCGCTCACTCGCAGACATCCTACTGCAAGTGGAAGACATTCTTCTCGGACCAGTTCGAATTCTTCGTCGCATCCGAATGTAATGTAGCTAGCTGCCCAGCAAACAGTAGATTAAATTCTATGAAAATCCTTCAGGCGGCAGTTTCGTGACTACTTTGCAGTTGTGTTGAACTGTCATCTGGGAAACTGTAATATGGTGGCGGCTTTGCACTCTACTATAGTGTATTTCACAATAGCCTGGTCAGAAACAGCCAGGTGCCAGTGCAATACGGCCACAAGGGGTACGGTGGAGAGATACCGATCTTTTCTACACTCTTTGACGGAGAGCAGTCACCCAAGGCTCGTATATGTTTGTGAATGGGAACATTTTTGTGCTCTATGGACTGCGATATATTAGACTGCGTGTTCTTCGGTTACGATCTAACCGGAGTAAAGAATGAAGGTTACTTATGTTGTTACACAAATGTTTTTCCAATGCAAGGTAATCACACGCCACAGTTACTTTTACGTGCTTATAGGATATGCGTGTCAAAGCTAACAGAGAAGATTTTCCAACGTCTAGAAAGAAAACAGTCGTAGTTTATTGAAGTGCAGTTTTGTATAGAGCCTTGAATCGCTTACCATCAATATAATTTGTTATATTAATATAATAATTTAATTCTATTAGAATTTTTAGTAAAATAAAATATCTATATCTTACATTACCTTATTATATAAAGTTACGACCGAATCCAAAAAAATGACGATAAAGAATGCTGGCTACGTTTTCCTACAGGCGTCTGCGAAAATGCTCTTAGAAAATGTCCGTGGTCTCTTGATCACAGTAGTAACATTCACTCTTTGGCGAAGAATATTGGCTGGAGATATCTTTTACACTCTGTATTAATTCTAGAAAATAGAATTTTTATACTATGGATTTTAACAAGACAAAATTAAAAAAAATAAAAAAATAAAAAGAATTTAGAATAATTATTACTGTACTACGTCAAACGATGACTACGTTGGTACAATACGGCCACTAGCAGCATTACTGCTGCACCAAAGGTGACGGAAAGGAAAGAGTGCAATAAAGCCATCGGAATCACTCGGGGCGAAATTTCACAACCGTTAAAAAGAGTTCATCAGTAAATATAGTCACCATAAAAGTAAAGCTCCAAGGCAAATAATGGAACCTTCTTAGATTCGTAGTTGGACATTCGCTGTCAGATGGGAAACTTATAAAGATGACGGCTGTTGAAGGTTTATGAGAACTTTGTGCTTGAGAATCTTCTTTAAGTTTTCTTTTCCGGTCACCAGCTCTTCAAGATCTTCTAACTTGGAAAGCCCACCGGGCAGAAGGGAAGTTCAAATCGTTGATTCTTTGTTTAAACGTTAGACAAAGGACGCCTTAGGGTTTTTAACTGGCCATGGTTTAGGTTCAGGTTACATATTAACCCAAGGCCTTGTCTCCTACGGCATGAGACTCGCAGTATCATCTGTAAACGTGTAGCTCGCATATAACAAGCTTATGTTTTGCATTGTGTTGGGAGGCAAAGCGTTCTTTCATCGTGAGCTTGGTTTCCTTCATCGACTGCAAGTTTCGAATGCCCATGTTCTTCGTCATGCCAGTAATGGAAGTCATGCATATGCAGGATAGTTTCAAACTGATATTCTTCATGTTCAGATGTTCTTCGACGGAAAATGCTTCCATACGAATATTCAAGATTGTGGGACACAGTTGTCCAGGCGTTCGACCTACTCTAAGATGTATGAACCGAAATTAGTGAACAGTAAGCTGATGGTCTGAGCTCTAGCAAGGTTTAGCTAGAAACTTGTTGAACGTGTAGAATTTGACATTTTCTATATCTCACTTCACCGCAAATTCTTCGGTGGTAACCATAATGGTTGTACTCGGTGACGCTTACAAGTGCATGATACTAAAAGAGCATGTCGTTCATAGGAATGAATGAGAAGTTCTGCCGTGATTCTCATAATCAGTTAGCTGTTATCTCTACAAGCCAGTGAGAATCTTGAGCTGATTGCCACTGTCAGCGATATGACTTCTCTGCAGCTGTGCAATATCTGTCTCTGTTTAGAATTCAGATTTACAGAACGAATTTCACCGCAGCCTACACTCGCCTCCTTCTTTGGAAGGCTAACAGCGATGGATCTCGACCGAGCCACCGCAGAAGCGTTCGCATCTCGTCCTGATGAACCTCACGCAAAAGACGTCTTTCTAGATTATGTTCTTCGGAGTCCACGTCTGGACACTGTCATGGATTCTTCGAAGCTACCCGCGCATTGACAGACTCGAGCTCGAGCTCCCGTTTCTCAGTGGTCGATAGATACAGAATCCCTCAATTTCAGGATTCAGCATCGAGGGGGAACTCGCAAATTTAACTTCACGTACAGAATTCCGTATTCTGGCCAGTAATTACAAACGTCGCGTCCAATCGATGCGGAAGAGACGCAGCTGTAGCCCTAGCATGCGAGTGCCGCGGCGATGCAATTATCCGATATGCAGACAAATTCTACCTTTATAGTCAAGATTGCTGAACAGACGAGACGAGCTATAGAATCGACCGCAAGAATTTGATGGTTAAGGCACGAGGGGCGCAATGCATTCTATGACCCACGGCCGTTGTGGAGACCATCGCCCATCGAGAGGAAGTCGAAATGCCGCCGCCGTGGATAAGCTACGCAGATCGGAAGCACCCGGCAATTATTGCTTGAATAATAATAGCAATAACGTTCGGGACTTCGCAGTTCCAGACCAGTTTGAGCCCACTAAGCGTTCATCATCTCCCAGAGACAAGCATCGACACCACAAAATTCACCATGGCGATGGTGCCCGCGACAGGGGGAATTGCGACGCGAACGACGAGCGCGAGAGCATCGGCAGCAGCCCAACTCCTCCTCCAGAGCTCGAGCACCCCGCCCCCGCAAGCGCTCATCCTCAACCGCGCAGTCCACGACGCAGTCCACGTGCACGTGGCGGGGACAGATGCAGTGACAGGAACGACAACTGGGATCCTCCAATTCATTTACCACGAAGGAGAAGTCCCCGGGGGAGGAGCCCGCGAGCGAGATGCAGCGACTCCATATCTGCCGGCGAGCTGCTAGGCAACTTCCCGAGCCCGACGACCGGCGGAGGCTGCAGGGTCACAGAGGCAATGGCCAGCGGTCGATCGAGCTCGCGGGACAGGAAACCCGCTCCCCCAGCTTATAATAATAACACAAACAAAGGGGCGACATCGTCGGCGGGGACCGATCACGATAAAACGAACAACACCGAAAACGGCAGCAGTAGCAGCAGCAGCGGCGAGCCCCAAAAAGCGGAACTCGCCGACGACGAGGGTGACGGAGGAGGATATGAACGAGGATACGGACGGGGAATGCTTCTCTCGGTGGACGTCCCCTACCCGGCAAAATGGAGATGTTTCGGTCGCCGGCCGCCTGCAGTTCTCGAGTACAGGCCGATGGGGGAGCCGCGGACCCGCAACGTGAGGCCGGCGGGGAAGCAGAGCTACCTGATGCGGAAAGCGGACGAGAAGCGGGGCGCCGACAGCCGAGTCTTGGAGGGGGACAGTTGGGACAACAACTACGGCCTGGCGAAGCCCGTGACCGAGAGATGGACAAGCCCTCTCCCGTACGGGGAAACTCGGGTTATCAGAACCGGCGACGTCGACCCCTGGTTCAGCCCTTCGAGAGGGGACCTGATCGTCATCAACCCGGCGCAGAATTATTACAGGGCCATGAAGTCGGGATACGTCATGAGTTTACGCGGCAGGTACAGTTTCGGGATCGGGGATTTAGTCCTCCGCGTAGGAAAGTTCCTACCGAATGGGCAGTACATCCCTTACGGGAACCTCGAACTGTACATGTACGCGCCCGCTAGAGAGTGGAGGTTTCTGGGCCGCCAGCCGTACTTGCTGGTGGACTTCAACTATCATAACCTCGACTACGAGTCGCCGGGAAAGTATTTAGCGATCGGCACGTTTCTGACCGAAAGTTTCAAGCCCCGGAGGGGAGACATAATAATTCGCGGGGGCGCTTGGGCGGAGAACTATCCGAACAAGCACCGGAGACACCACACGTCCGTCAAGTACTGGAAGCCGAACATGGAGTTCATGCCCAACGACATGCTTCTCCGTCCGTACGTTGATCTCGGCCGGTGCGAGACAACCAGAGAGTTCTACTGGGGCGCCGCTGAGCTCTACTCCTACTCCGGCAAGGGATTGGCTTGGGCTTACTGGGGGAGAGATCACCACGTATGCGATACTCCCTACCCTGGTGGGGATAACGAACCTATCAAGACCGGTCACCACAAGGACGAGACCGGCCACTATGGTTCGCACAACTTCGAGCTACGAGGTGCTTAGTTAGATAGCTACCACGTGGGTTTCAGAGGATCTTCGAACTCTAGTTACAGTATATAGGCTAACACGACGAAGCGGGTGTGAGAATCTTCACAGCTGAGGCTAAAAGTTTGGTTAATGGACTTTTGAGTGATGAAAAGTATACCCCATAGAAGAGTAGGAACCATACTGCAGAACAGGGCTAAGCTATGGTAGCGATAATGCATCCCGTTATTCCGAGGAGGAGATCTTCCATCTCCCTTCTCCCCAATAGCATCGGACGAGCTTGCGTGACATCTCCCGGTCAAGAGCGTGATCAGGGTGGGTGGGGCTCTGGTCATACGGTAGATTCTGTCTGTCCTTTCCTCCGACCATAAGCGGGAAGAGAGGAGAGACTTATTTCGATATGAATGACTCATTTCAACCGCAAGAGAAGATATGTTGACTGTTGAAAATCCTGCCATGCTTTGGGAAATGCATCTTCTCGTGTTGTCTGCTACAGATGCCTCAAAAGTCTCAAAGACTGACGTTACTCGGAGAGACAATTACAGCCTCTCAAACATCTCATCAGGAAGTGTCTAGAAAAGAGGCAGTTCGAAAGAAACCTGCACGCCAAACAAAACAGGGTCCACTGACGTGCAGACTTTTGACACTCTATGACATCCTACTGCTGTAATTCCAAAGCATGGTAGAGGAAGTCAATGAGAGAGTAGTTAACTTCTGCTATACACCTGATGACTCCAGTACGGTTTCCTACTCGATGTCGTCAACTCACTAGATGACTATCTTGATCTGCATCCCTGTAGCTTGTAGATTCATTAGTTGCTTCTCGTGGCGCTTCAGGGAGTCGACCATGTCATGGCTGACTCCTTTAACCGTCTTTCAGTCCCACAAGACATCTACATAGAGCATTTACCCTACAGCTCATACACTAGCACAGTTTTCAATGCTCTGTCCCGGTAAAGACTGAATCTTCTTGCCCGTACCCAATGACTGACTACTGCCTATACTTTTCGATAACCTGTTCTTTTGGGAACCATTGCAAAGTGTCAGTCTGTACAGGTACGGGATCCAGTGAATGATTGGTAGATCAGGTTTCTGTGCAGTTTGTACACCACCTCCTGCTCTCTCCGCTTCAAGAGCCTCAGATAATCTCAAATAGAGAATTCAATATCGTATCGTTTGGGCAGGAGCTTAAGTTTGTACCATGTGGAACCAAAGTGGTCGGAACATGCAGTGGCTTAGAATGAGGGGTACTGCTATTCGGGAAAAGTTGTATAACTCTACATACTGTCCGCATATAATATATCAGCTCGCCCAGCCACTGCGATCGTGTCCGTCGTCAGCTCAGGTACTCTTCGTAACTTGCCCAAAATAGTAGCCAAGTAGGACTCTGGTCACCCCAACTTCAAATGGTTAGTGGGGAAAAGCAAGCCTTTACGTTGCCATGGAACGAAGTTCACGTTACTAAAAAGGTGATTCTGTGGATGTAGAGGAAGGAGGGTTCCCCAGTTCGGCCTCCATGAGAACAGGTCAAGAACGAAAAGACTGTTGAAAGCTACCAACGTTTCATCGTGGCCATGAGGTATACCGATTCTGATATGCTTCATCCTTGTTTATCTCTGATTCCGTTAACTAACTCTGAGATTACTGAGCTAAAAGAACAGTGTTGAATGCTGAATCAAACTACTCTTGCACCAACCTGTTGTCCACATATAATTGCACATCAAATCTGTGAAACATTAATCATGCTGAAGATCCTTCTGCAGCGATCACAAGGAACTCCACTATTCTCCTCTGGCCGTTGTATTCTCTTGATAAAGACTGATCGTCATCCTACATACCTACAAACCTGGCTAACAGCACATTAAAAGTTAGGCCTTAAAGCTAGGGTTCACCCTTTAGTAAGTCCTATGAATCAGATGGAATTACTCTCCACAGGAAGATCATCACGATTGCCCCACTCATTCCAACTCCCGTCATAGTTTGCCCATGTACCACTACCTTGAACTCGATGCCAAGCAAGTAGCACTGTACATGAGGCCACCCCTCCGTTGCAATACGCAATCTACGGAAAGAAGCAAAGCGTATTTAATCAGCAGTTAATCTGAGCGTGATTCTATCTTTTATAACTTCAGTGCATGGCACAAGAACCCAACCGCAAACAGTTTACTACCTTGTGGTTTACACAGTGCCTGTAATTTTACATAAAGAATAACCCAGACCCAGATATAAAACTCAGATGACAGAGTAGGCTTCTGTCAGTCAGCAATGAGCCACTGATGTGCTCCGTATCATGATTTTATAGGGCACAGAGCTCTATAGATCAGTGAAGGGGAGAATGGACAACGAGACTCAAGGGTTATACATCATACGTGACGAAGAGAAAATCACCAAAGATGATAATGCCATGATATTTACCAGTTTGGTCGGGTTTTCTGGATCTAAACCAGCATCCTTGAAGACTTGGCGTTGATTCTCGACAGATTTAAAAGTACCTCCAGGCTCGAGCAGACTCTGTCGTTCCAGAAAGAAGTTAAAATTTCAGATATCTACTTACTATGACTTGATGCATATCTCTTCAAGTTTTTCCTCCAATATGTGAGCTGGTACGGTAAACTCTTAAAGCAGGAATCTGAGATCTGACCCTCTTCGAGTATCACTTTTATGGGGCTTAAAACCTTCGGGATGAGTTGGTACTTACACGCCGAGGGATGTTTATAGCCCCTGGGACTCTTCCTGCAACCTTCGATCGTCTAATCAGCCCATTGTATTGTGCAGTATCTCGAGCATCGACAATGACTGCTGTTTCTACCGCATCTTTCTCTGAACTTGTTGACCCTGCATGTTCCCCTGAAACTAGAGACAGAACATCCTTCCACGATGCCACGATTGACGGATTGAGCTTTTCCGGATAATAATCGGCATACACCTGCTCGGACCAACAAATAAAACGGGTCTCGGCTCTCTGAGTTTATAAGAAAGCATACGAACGAGTTCCAGGTAAACTGGTGTACTGAACTAGACTAGAATTCCCCGTAAAATGGAAAATGACCGTAGTTCTGCTGCTTACTGCTCCGACCCCAATCAAACTGACTGTTTGCTCATAGTGAAAAACTCGACAAGTTGAAAAGTACGAACCTTCAGAGTACACGGCTCATACAATTCCAGTGGTCGTCCTTCATCTGCCCACTGTCACCATGTACGCAAGACACCTCACATCAAAATTCACGGAGACACTTCCTTTGACCGAAAGGGATATCTATTTCCAAACAGCACATAAATTGGGCTTCTTATTAGGTAGGCAAGTAGAGAGGCAAGAAACACCTAGGTAACCCACACCTCACCTGACCTTTTTTAGGCCACCGTCAAGAACCCGCACACAAGGGTGACCATGCAGAACCAGAGCCCACCAGACTCTTGGAGCCAACAGTCCATCCCCTTTGTCATAAATCACAACAGTTTTTTCGGTTGACACCCCCTTCGCCTCCATCTGCAGAATAGAGAAACAGAAACAAGATATCTAGTTGCATTCCTTCATCTAAATAGATGCTTCTTTGGTCCAGAATTACAGTTTTAAGAGAACGTCAAGAAAACTTCTGGTTAGAGTCTCACCACAGGGGCAAAGTCATTTATGTCCGTCATCAGCTGGACTGGAACTGAAGTTTGTAAATCAACCCCATCTCTAACCTGTCACCAGAGAAGACTTTTGTTAAGGTTCGCAGATGCTTTTCTGGTGAGCAATATAACGGTTTCCACTTTATCCCTGAATCTCCGCTCTTATATGCTTGGATATGTTTTTTCCCAACATTCCAGCATGACTCAAAGACAACCAAAGAAAGAAACAATGAGGTTTGTTTGGATGAGGTTTCCAGATTTCAATGTGAGGTGATGGCTGTGGCTTTACAAGTTATGTATTCCTCTCAAACAAGTATGAGGCGTTCCAGAGTTATATTCAGATCAGGAACATGGCATGCAAAGAATTTAGTTACCCAGCTGAAGAAAATGGCACCAGGAATGTGCCCTTCGAGATACTCATCATAGTCCGATTTGTAATCTGATTTCTCAACTCCCTCCTCGACAAGGTACGAGTTAACGTGACCTGCATTGTCAAGTATAACGTGCTTGATGACAATGTTTCTTGAGTAAATCCAATAGAGCAGCTCCTGTAATTCAACAAAAATGATTTGCGTAATACAATCCGAAGATCAACATTGGTATGGACAGGACGAGGTCCTGATTTGTTGCCTTCAAGTGTTTCCCTTAGAACTGCTGTTGAAGATTCTGTCGAGATCTTACCACGTACATCAAGGATGCACACATCGGATAAGCGCTTGGCCAGCCAGTCTGTGGAAACTACAGGATCCTCCTTGTCTTCGATTTGATATCTGATTTTGCTCTCTGCTTCAAACCTAAAACACTGAACAACATCATTCCCTCTCCAAGCATCAATCCCCTTCTTCGTTCGTCCTAAACCCTATCCCATGTCTAAATGTACTATCTCATCTGGGCTTTCATCGCAACCTCACCAGATTTTGCTGAGAACTGAATCTCTCTCTAGGCTGGTCGCCAGTTATGCTCAAGCACTTCGTACTTGACATTAAACAGAATTTAGTTCGCAGTTCACCAGAATTCCATCTCAATTTCGTCCTGTTCTAGAATTCTAGCTTTGCCACCGAGCGGCTGCTGGCTGGCGACAGCCTTGTGCTGCGTTTTCTAAAAGTCGGGAGAAATGAAAAAAAAACTGGAAGAAAAGAGTAGCCACACTCTGGAGCTGGAAAAGCATACCTTCGCTCTTAGCGCAAGACCGAAAGGAGACCCTCGAGATTGACGGCATGCGTCCTTTGGAGAAACTTGCTACTCCACTGCTGAGAAACGGCGACATTGGCAATCGCATACATGGCGGAATTCGGGAACCTGAATCTGAAGCCCCAAGACCTGAGCTAGAACATTCAATGTCACAGAAACAGGTTGACGAGTCCTTGCTTGGTCGTCCCGTCTGTACTGTCCATGACTTGGAAGAAGCACTGAACCTGTGGAGTCCACCTTGGACAACCAGGGACTGGACGGAAGACCTTGGCATCTCGCTCGCAGCTATGCTTGAACGCACAGTGCTTTCCACTAAGAAAATCCTAGATCCATTGTACAGGACCCGTCCGGCAAATGCCATTGCCCTGTTCCACGTTTAGAAATGACAGACTGAAACTCGACAGCTCCCAGTTTCAGATCTCGGTACTCGGCAGTAATGATGTCGAAATCGTTCTTGTCCAAAAGGTTGACATGTAAGCCTAGATAGATCACTCACCCAAATTTTATATCCCCGGTACTTACGACAAGTGCCAAGGTCAGTATTGATTCAATATGCAGAACAAGCCTCATGGAACGATACCCGAACGGTAGCAGAAGATAGACAAGGTTGACATGTAGAGCCTAGATAGATTACTCACCCAAATTTTATACCTTTTGGACAAGAACGATTTCGACATCATTACTGCCGAGTACCAGAACGGTAGCAGAAGAGTTTCACCTCTTGAACAACGTAAAGAAACTTGAACGGTCGAGAGCTGAGCTCTACTCCAGGCCCTCCACTAAGCCAATGGCGTTTCGGTGTGTTATTACCCTTGTACTCATGATACATGGCATGAGAACAATTAGGCTAAGTTCCACAGATGAGACTAATCTAATCAAGTGCAAGTGAAGACATTCCAGTACTGTCCCATGAGCAGTGTCTAGATGTTCCACATAACATGACAGAACTTCGAGATCAGATAGTGAACATATAAGTAGCGATAAATAAGAATCAACGATGAAAGACAGGAAAAAGAGAGAAGAAAGAGTTTGCAGGTACATAAAAAACATGTTTCAACTGGCTCTACAGCGGTCGAGTAGCGCATGAAGTTGATCCAGCATGTCATTTCTCCGTAGGTGATTCAGTTCTGCGTATGCGAGGGTACTGGACCTGGTGAGATTTTTGTGACGGGCCTGGAGTTCAGTCTCTAGCCATTTGCACTTCACTCTCATGTTATATCCTTGTGAGGAGGTAGATCTAAACTGACTCAGAGGGAGAATTATGATCTGCTCATGATCTGCTCAAGACTCCATGCAGTCCGGATCTCCCTTCATAATCACCTCCAGAACCAGAACTGGATTCGGATGAACAGGCCGATTCTTTCTCTCGGTTCACTTCCATCTTCTTAGGCGTTGATGATCTCCCTGGATTCCTTGCACACTCTGAAGTTAAATAGTTTTCATAATCGTAGTCGAAGAAAGCTCCGCCTAACCATCAGTGTTCTTTGGGAGGAAACCGCATCCTATGCTCACCTGCCAACAGTATTTTACCTGCAGACATGGTTTCAACCAGAACAACACCCGCTAAGGTTTGAAACCAAAGCAGATTAAAGCAACGCTTGTGCATAGTCGTTTGAAACTTCGCGGAGGCTGATCTGTGATACGAACATTGATGATCCAAAGAGGACTATTGTACTAGATATTAGATGAATTATTGGGGTCAAAAAACAGTAATGCGTATGGGGAAAGGACAAGTCAATTAAAGACAATAAATTTTGTATTCTATGGAGAAGATTGTGGCGCCGGCCAAATGAAAGGTCCCTACCTTCGACGTAATTCTGTTCTGATCATGACGAGGATTAATAATCTGAACTTATCCCCGTCTTAAAGAGCATCAAGGACATACTAAACGGGGAATGAAGATACAGACGCAGAGTCAAGTTGATGGTCATATAATTATGTCTCCAAGAACTGTATGCACAGGTTAGACGAAACGAATGCTTCTGGTTGATGCGTCCCAAGCACCGAAACATCCCGATACAAAAAGCAGAGAGACTAACAAAACAAGAATCGAGCAGACAACGGAATATCAGATATGTATCGACCTCCGCGTATTCTGTAGATGCTGCTTTGAACGAAGTTCCGAAAATTCTGCCTGCAATCAGTTTGTTTATTGAGGTAGAAAGAGATACCATACGTACTCCATCCATCCTGTGTTAGCGTCACCATCAAGATCACCCTTATTCGCTCGGCTCTACATGATCGATGACTAAAGAGGAAAAACCTTAGTACACTTAAAATGGCAGCTTAGTAAGTTTGCATGAACAAGATCCTCTTCCTTACATCCACTCTGCAAGGACTGACTAACGATTGGTTCATAGCTACACTGCTTTGGATTTGCTCCATCGTTAAGTAATGCTACCAGAAATAGCAGTAGGATCGAACGAGCTACTTACTGACTTCAAGACTGCTCCCCAACTGGCCACACAACCACTGATTTGGCTATCGGACAAGAGTGCAGTAGATGTTGGTTAGTAGATTTTTTGCACTGAGTCTGTTTCTAGATCTTCGGAGCACAGTATCTCGAACCAAGAGAAATCCTAAATCCAAGAAATTCGTTAGAGAAGTAAAACAGCTCTGGCAATTAGTTTCAGTGTAGACATGAAGTGGCAAGGTCACTACCAACTAACCGCTTGCCATCGTGATGTCGTTTGCTGAATTCCTTACCTGAGAACAACGAAGGATGTCGTACCCATAAGGTTAAGTACATCCATACGTACCACGATCTTCGTGAAGGGTGACTGTGACTGACCGTCGTGACAACTTTGTCGGTAAACGTACCATGAGACAAGATCAATGCTCCTGGAAATCGGTGTTTAAAGTTGTGGTTTCCGGTGTTGAATGAAATCAGCTGCCAGATTTTCTTGCTGGAAAACCGACCTCACAATGTTAATTTGGTATGTTTCCAGACGAAACTATATGACTGCCGAACTATTCTCTCTTCTGACGAACATCCCCCGAATTACACGACAAAGTTTCTCCAGCACTGGACCGCAAATTATATAAGGAGTAGCATCTTGTAAACGTGAGGCTACAAACCGAAGAAAAAGACAGTATATAAAGAAACCAAGATCGTTATAGACTTATCAACCGTTAGAGCATCCGCGCCAGAGAGCGCTATACTTCGGAGCAAATTTGAATACAGCGTGGAAAAGACGTTGTTTACTAGGCACACTAAAAGTTATTTCCGAAATGTTTTTCAAAACTTCTACCGTTCTTCAAGCTCAAACGTTCATACAGACTGATGAGCATGTTCAAGATCCAAGCTAAACTACGAGTAAAATAGCTGAAGGATATATCAAATATTATTTATCATGGATCATTTAGCGGGCACTACTTTGTGGTAAGATTGTTTCTGCAAGTGGAGAATGGCAGAAATATTTCACTTTAATATACTAACGGAAAATTTAAAACTTTAGACTGATGTTTTCTTCCATCGTTAGTAAGATATTCAACGTATTTGAAGACATTATCGCACTGCAAATTTTGATCTATTACGCAGTCAGAAAAGTGGCCAATGTACAACTTCTTTCCATGCTCGTTTCCATAATTACCGCTAACTGGCTTGGTCTGTGTTATGACAACAACTGCTTTTGGTTACCCAGAAGACCTTATATTGTGGGTTTGTTTCCAAAAAATGAAAATTTTAACAATTATGCAGAAAATATTTTTGTGTGACTATGTCTTCATCCCAACTTGAAATATATAAAATAAAGAATCGAATTAAAGCTATTTACCGGGTTTACAAGTGATGATTCATCTCTAAACAAACTACCTAGTACTTATAGAGAAATGTTAAAATAAAGATTTTAAAGTTTCTTATAGAAAATTAATTTTTTTCTTCAGAACACTGTGAGGCAAAAATGAATATTCTCTTTCATGCTTCTATACTCAGACTCGGGATTTAAAAAGGAGCATCTACCGGTCGCCAGGAACTTATACACTTGGACTTAGTATGGGGGTTTTGAAATTCCAAACTACACGCATGTATCATGCTTATAAAACGGTGACAACAACATCAAATTCGAAAGTAGCCTGGTCTGGATGCCCTTAGGAGCGGCTGCCAATGTAGAGAATTATAACAACTCTTTGATGCTTGATAATCTTCTATAGTGGTCTAACCATTACAGCACAATGATTTTATATGTTTATTGGATCATAAATTCTCAGTTTTCAGTTAGCCTCGCCTGGAACAAAAGTGGAGTGTTTACAAGTTTTATTCCCAACAAGTATAGACATTGGCAAACATTAGTATGAGTCTCACACGAGCATCCGGCACCAAGTGCAACGTTTCAAACATGCGACTCAGGCTAAATTGAAGTGTATAAAATGCAGTAACATTCTGACATATCAACTACACAGAATCATTGGTATGATAAAGGTTGAAATTATTAGAAGAATAGCTGACGATATTTTGATCTTAGCTTTGGTTATTTTTATCATTGGTTTCTTTTAAATTTTAATTGAATTCTTTATTTAAAATTCTCCCGAACTTAAAATTAAGATTTTGATAATCTCAAAATTTCAGCTTTCTGCTTGTCATTTTGATTTAACCCAAACCAGGTACTTTGATACTCACACTACCACCATGCAGTATTATCAACCCAGCGTTACTACACCGGCCAACAGTTGAAGTTCAAACTAAAGTTAAACGTAAAATATTTACTTTCATAAATCTAAGCCGATGCGGCACCCAAGGCTTAAACCTTGAACCCACCTCCAGTGACTTAAATCCATTCCATTACCGCGTTGGACATTTCAAACAATGATTCAGAAGCAAAGTGCAATTTAATTTCCACTCATCTTTCACGAGTACTGAGAAGACTTTTATGGACACTGGAATGCGGAGAGATCCAACTGAACTGGTCTATTACTGAGTACATGTGTTACAAGGTGTGCTATACTATATACATCTCCAGGAGTTTAGAGCTCTACCATCTTTAGTTTCTAAGACACGAGTCTGTCTTTATAACGTGGGCTTCATCACGTGGATCATGATGGTGTCCTAGGTGGTGTCAGCGGAGTTTATGATTTGCGTTTCAACAATCCTCCTCAAATCTCTTTCCGTGGCACAATGCCCATCTCTCTACAATAGTGATCAAATCTTGTATAAGTTAAAGCCTTGGTGAGAGAATCTGACATCATATCTGCACTTTGAACATACTTGAGTTCAAGGCATCCTAATGATACCATGTCTCATATATAGTGATAATGCATCAAAATATGCTTATTGTGGGAATGCATGATAAGATTTTTAGGCAAAGCTTTGATTATCACACAGGAGGATGGTAAGATGAAGCTGAGGCTCTCCTATTTCTGTCAGAAATTCACGTAACCATTAAATTTTTCTTGCAGCTAATGAAGCTGCAACGTATATTGAAGATAATGTCACCGTTGATTGCTTCCTACTAATTCAACTAACGGACCCTCCGCAAATGATTGAGCAACATCCAGAGGTAGATCTACTAGATTTTCTATCTCCAGCTCAATCCGCATTGGAATATGGATGTAACATGAAATTGTCTTCCCTTGTGTACAGGATTCTAAATTCAAAAGTGTCTTTGAGATACCTAAGGATTCATTTCGCTTGCTTTGAGTGTCTCATGTTGAGATCTGCAACGGACTGACTCAACATAATGTATATAAATACTATAACTGAAAATGCTATATCTGATCGTGTACAAGTGGTGAGATATAAGAAGCACCCAATCAAAGTATTAAAAAAGAACTGATCTTTGTTCAATCTCTCTTCCTTGTTTGACTCCAATTCATAAGTATGTGAACAGGCCTCCATTAGAGTGAGCATTTTCTTGAAATCTGTCATTCTAAAGCGTCGTAGAACCTCCTCGATATAATTAGCTTGACATATGTATGTCTCCTTTCTGAATGATTCCTCATATGATCCAGCCAGAGAGATATGAGCAAGGCGCCAAAGACCTCATATTCAAACTGAACAAATCACTCTACGAGTTGAAGCAAGCATCACGATTGTGATTTGAAAAGATAAATTGTTTTTTGTTGCAAGAGCACTTTAGTTCCCTTGGAGCGGACATGAATGTGCATTCTAAGAGTACAGCAGATGGATTCATTGTTCTTGCTCTATATGTGGATGACCTCATTCTAGCTTGCAATAGTCTCGCACTACTTTATGAAGTGAAGAAATTGCTCATATCCATGTTTGACATGCAAGATTGTGGTGAGTTGAGTTTCTTCATAAGATTGAATGTCATTCTTCGTCTAGGTCTCCATTGAGGAAAGCCGTTCTAACATCCATTTGATGAAGTTCGAGATCATGGTGTGCTGCCAAGGTCAAAATTATCCGTACACTGGTGATTTTTACTACTGGTGAGAAGGTTTCATGGTAGTCGAGCCCCTCTACTTATGAGTAGCTCTTAACCACTAGTCGGTCTTTAAATCGTAAGACGTTACCGTTCTCATCATAATTCACTTTAATAAGGTCCATCTGCTTCCCACTGTTCTCCTATCTACTAGTAAATAGGTCAGCTCTCAAGTCTGATTCTTCATGTGTGATGAAACTCATCTATAATCATCGTCATAATCCAATGATGAGACTCAATGTTATCAACTGGCTCACGATAACTTTATGACGTGAAGATTATCGATTGCAAGACGTCATTATGAAGACTAGTGACTTGATCTCATGGTGGTAAGGTTGCTTTGAGCATGCTCTATCACTTTCAACTGTGAGTCTCTTTTCTCTAGGACATAATATTCTCCTTGACGGTTCACTCACTATGCTTCTCGTTTCAAGAACTACATTGATGTTGGGAGTCTGAGTCTCTGGTGTGATATCTGTGGTAGGCTCATAGGAGACACTAGGACTGATAGCAGTTTATGCAACTCTCTAATCTCTTCCTTCACTTGGTATGATGATGTCCAAGCCGTTGTCGTGATCAAGATCAAAGTTGTGCGTCGATGGAGGTATGAAGTCGTTGTAGATGAAAGTGATCGAGTAAAAATTATCTTCATCAAAAATTACATTGGAGCTTAGAAAAAATCTCCTCTCTGTAGGGCTCAAAAGCTTATAGCCATTCCCTCTTGGTGCGTAATCTACAAAAATTGCTTTGGCACTACGGCTATCAAATTTCTTGATCTTCTCTAAAGGCACCTGAGCATAGGCAACGCAGCCAAAAGCACAGAGATGAAAAGCATCAGATTTACAGTTTATCCGTGCTTCCTCATGTGTGATGTCTTCAACAGCGGATGACGCAGTTCTATTCTATATGTAGAAAGAAGCAGCTACTAGCTCGGTCCAAAATCTTTGAGGAAGCCCTGAATGTGCTAGCAAGCTTCTAGCCGCACTGATGACCATCCGGTTCTGCTGGAGTGTATAGGACATAGAGAATTTCCATTCTGTCCCTATGGATCTGCAAAAGTTGTTGAACTCTGAGCTGGAATACTCCCCTCCATTGTCAATGCATAAACTTTTGATGCTTAATCCGATCTGGTTTTCCATCATAGCTTTGTAATCTGTGAAACATCTGAATATTTCACTCTTCGACTTGATGAAGTAATCTACGGGGTGGTGACTAGAATCATCAATGAAGATTAAAAAATATCTTGAATCGCCAATTGATTGAGTCCGTATTGGTCCGTAGACGTCATTGTGGATGAGCTCCATCAGACTATGAGTTCGCATGCATGCGTGATTAAATGAACGCTGATGATGCTTCCCAAAGATATATGCTCCACATATGCTTGATTGTGACCGTTGTTGAATCTTCAATCCGGACACCATTCCTCTATCAGACATCGTTCTTGGAGTCTTCAGATTTGCATGAGCAAGTCTTTTATGCCAAATGTCTATGTCATTGCTCTTGTCTAAGTAAGTAGTGTTGTGTCATGCAGCTGCCTACTGCTTAGAGGAAAGAGGTGTTTTCTTTATCACACGTGCAATCACGTGATCTCTTTCCCTTATGATGAATCCTTTTTGAGTTGAATTCTATTGTGGCGCTTGACTCCGTGATGCGAACTACAAACATGAGGTCACATTTGAGCTCAGGATGTTGGTAGAGTGTCATTCATGAGTCTCTTTCTCTCGGACCAAATAAGCTAGTTTTTGTCGACAGTCAAATTCATGATGACCGTCACGTTTGCAATAGTGTCATGTGTCGTGCTTCGAGACATCCCTCGACCAACCTTTCGGAGAAAGTCAGAGTTAGAACTTGACTGGAGTCCTGACTTTCTAGTTGCTGATCTGAGACTATCACGAACGTAGTAGTGCAGAGTTGATTTCTGAGTCAATCCCTGTGTCAATTCTCGTCATGTGCTCCTCGAGGATAGCAAAGGTGGCTTCTTCCCAAGGAAGACTTTGTTGGTTAGTAAAACACTCTTGAATGCATACCACGATGGTGGTAAAGATTGATATAATTTTAATTTTTGTTGCTCTGTACTTACTCTGTATGTATTACCAGCTGCAACAAGCTTATCGAAGATTTCCTTCATGTGCTTGATGTGTACTCATGGGTCTTCTCCCTCCGGGAACTTCAGCCTCTCTTAGCTGGTGATGCAGGTGTAAGCTTTTTACTTCAGGTTTTTTTCAAACTTTGTGATGAGCCATGACCATAGTGTGGCATTAGATGAACAGTCAGTATTGGAGTACATCTCCTCCTTTAGACTCAAGCCTATGATGTACAGAACTCGATTGCCCTTTCTCTGTCAGACTTCTTTCTCAACTGTCAATCCGGTTGTGGTTCTAGATCATGATCTGACACTACTCCAAAGAGTCCTTCCAACTTCAAGACTAGAGACATCTTACATTTACATGTGGAAAAGTTAGTCCCTTCAAACACTGGTGGTGTACACCTACTGTAGCTGGAGCAGCTGCACTGGTGTTCCCATGATCTATGTGATCTTTTGTTTTTTTCGTCTTTCTGACCAAGCTGCTGTAAGATAGAATGATCATCAATCTCGCTTTGATACCATGAGAAGATTTTCATGGACACTGGAATGTGTAGAGATCCAACTGAAGTGTTCTATTACCGGATACATAGTGTTACAAGGCATGCTACACATCTCCAGAAGTTCAGAGCTCTACCATCTTTAGTTTGAGTCTTCCTTTATAGTGTTGACGTCATCACCTAGATCATGATGGTGTCCTAGGTGGTATCAGCGGAGTTTATGGTTTGAGTTTCAACAAGTATCTCATATTGTTACAAAAATGGTTACAATGATGTTACATGGTGCTATCGATTTTGAACTCTAGAGCTCAGAATTACTCTACCACCATCCAACCACATTCCACGTGTAATTAACCATATGGTTTTAATTATAAGTTTAACTTACGCAACCTTACATCTCATTCCTTTCTACCTAATCCAACGGTGACCCTAAATTTTTGTATAACTAATGGTTTCAAGAAACATCCATTCATACGTCTGGATTTGAAAATGCTTCTTTGGTACCCAAAACACTAATTTAAGTTTTGTCACCATCAATTGTACAAATCCAGGTTTGAACCATTAGTGCGTTTCCAGCCAAGACTTACATATCTTCTAAGTCCCACCAACTCATTGCTTTCCTCCTACCTAATCTTTGATAGCTTTGCCCACCAAAGTATACGGATATGCTTTTTGAGTTCCAGCAACTCCTCATTTCCTGAGTTTCACCATTGCTATGTCTGGCTCCTAACAGCCTACTACTAACTTGCCAGCGTTTAACAAAAATTAAACGCTGGCAAGAAACGCGGTGAGGCAGGTAAGTTTGCACCTAAACCGATCTTGCACTTCGTACCGTTCGACTATAACTTCATTGTTTGGGGCTTCCCTTTTGAATGCTCCACTTTGATGTCGTTTGTAGGATCATTTGAAGATTTTACCCAGGATTCGTCCAAGTGAACACAAATGGGGACGCCGAAAGCTATGCTCCACCAGCTTTACCCTTGCGATGAGAGATTAAGATTTGAAACGGAATCCCTTCTCGTCAAACCTAAGGATGGAGATGCCCAGTCGAACAATGCTTCACAGAAAGGAAGATATTTTCCAAAGAGCTTACAAAGCTTAGTAAATCAATTTCGCTGCACACTCACTCTTCCAAGTGGTTTGACGGTGGTTTCTGACCTTTTCAATCGAAAGAGAGATGCAGAACAGCATGCGTCCAAGCGAGCTTTGGAGCTCATGAACCTCGAACTTGCGAAATCAATCGATGTCCTTTCGGTGGAGGAGAAATGGAGTAATCTACAATCCCGAATCGAGGAAGTTTTCACGGATAAGAATGTTGGCGGTCTACAACCTTTCAGAGAGCATTTCAAGGCAGCCGTCAAGCGCGATGGAGCCCGGTATGGACAGGTTCCAGTGTGCGTGATTGCTACGCTGGATGACAGAATTTACCGGCTGTGCAAAGCCATCGATCCACGAACTGAAGCTAATCCGGTTTACAGAATGGCTTTGGTATGCAAGGCGGCAAGGGAATGCAAGTCCATCCAGATCGACGAAGATAATTTGTGCTTGAGTCGTTCAGAACCTTTTCCCACTCACCTCATACGAAAGCTGTTGGCGACAGTAAAATACGGCAAGTCTCGAGCGAACGAGAACCAAGTGGAAGGTGGTCTACAGTTTACAGCTGTTCTAATACCATGTGATATCGAGCTCCGCGCCACCACTTTGGATCTGACCGTGACACAGGACGAATATTTTCTAGACGTCATAGCTCGAACGTTGGGTGGCAAAGATAGCAGCCGGGTTCTGTTCTCAAGAGTGCTAGGAAAGACTCGTCCATACATGAGAATATACTGGTCCGCGCCAGAAACTTTACCTCAAGTGCAGGGAGATTATTCTAACGTTTTACACTTTGGAGAAGAAGATACAAGCACTGCAAACGGAAATGACCTTCGAAGGTACTCAACGGGCTCTAAACAAGACGATGGTGAGAATGGTAAGCCTCTCGCTCCATTGAATGTGAGAGCAAGTCTTCTCGTGGGCTCTTCAGTGTACGGGGAAGTAATTCTGGCTGCCATAGGCGGGGAGTGGGTGAGTCGGGGGAAAGTATATTCCTCGCCTATTACACCGTCCACCTTCCACCTAATGCTACTTCAAAGGTTCCCTCAAGGAAATTACAAGGTTAGTCGGGAAGCAGTTTTCGCATCAAAACTGCCTGATGTATTTTCCAGTGCGGCACAGTGGAGAGGAAAACTTCCACAATGTCTTCTGACTGAATTTTGTCTACATCACCGGCTACCTGATCCTGTCTTCATTTTGAGTGGAAACTCACCGGATGAGCATCTAGTTCCTCAAACTTATCAATGTGAAAGTGACAATCTGGAGTCCTTCATAAACCTTGCCAGTTACTCACAGCATGGTGCTAACCCATTCAGCGACGAGGAAAGCAACGCTCCATCTCAACTGCAGCGTGGACCTTTCACGTGCAAGGTCAGAGTAGAGTGGATCCAGAGTCTGGTGAATGAATTTGAGTCGTACCGACCTTATACCAATCAACATGATGCTCAACATAGCGCCGCTTTGAGGGCCCTACATCACTCGGATACATGGTTCCAGGAAATTTTGATCGGACAATATGAACCGACAACATTTATCAATCCAAACAGGCCTGTCGACCAAGTATTAGAGGAACATGACGAAGCTTCAGTTCAAATTCGTACAAGGGATTGCTGCGAACCTGCTGATTCCGAGTTTTTCAAGTCCGCTGTGGTGGGGGATAAATCTCAGACCGGCAAAACACCTCCGCTGGGATCGATGGTTACCGTACGCTACACTGTAAGGTGGTTCAACGATACAATCGGACTAGAGAGTTCTTTGCTGGAGAAGAATGACAATTTTGAGTTTGAACTCGGCAGCGGAGCTGTCTTGCTGGTTTTGGACGCGCTGACTTCGAGGATGTCTGTGGGAGAAACTTCTTGCATTACGACATCCACACCTCCAAGTGGGTTGCTTAATACGTCCACTTGTGGTAATGCTCGTGAGAACATACTGTTTCAACCTGAGTTTGGTTATACGAAGTACACCTTGCAACTCATCGACTACGTTGAGCCAGTGCGCGAGGGAACTGAGAAGAATCAGTTTAAGTCATCGCCATGGAGGACCCAGAGGATAAAATATGACAGATATGGCATGTAAAGCTTGGCATGTCAGTCAGCATTCTGCCGTCGAGAGGATCTTTGATGTTCTATGAGGTGCAAGGTTATCAGCTGTCTACATTCGAAGAATTATGTCGGGATCTCATCTTTTATCAATTTTCTGGCAAATTTATGTCTGAACAAGCTAGATCCTTACCATAGAATGCAGTAACTGTTCCACAGAACTGATGCTGAACAATCTAGGATGTAGCATGATAAGACAAGAAAGCTTCTGAAAAACTCAAACGATCCTTATGATTCGCACCATAAGGACATCCATCAAAGATGACGTTTCCTCTTAGAAGAATTGGTACCTCTCATCCATCACTGGCATTGCATAATCTTATAATCACTCTCAGAATGCTTATCAGAATGTTGCAGTGACGAGCTTTTTCGACAAGAACTGACTAACTTCCTTTAATGATATCGTGATAATTGCCTATAGATACAGTCACAGGTTCTGCTGCAGCTGAACGCGGCACCATTCAAGCTCACTTCTGCTTTATGAACTCACTAGTCCATCTAATAGCTCCATCAACCAGGCCCTCGTTCTACTTTGATTCCTTGCTGATTGGTAGTCAATCTTCACTCTCTGACGCTCTTGAAAAGCAGAAACTGAGCTTTGAACCAGGTGCCATGCTAAAGTACTCGAAATTCAAATGTTTAAGTTGTCACTCTTTCACGTTACTATACTATACATTACCTTCACGATCACTTTGCCACTTGCAATGTAATGGCGCCTCCTGGTTTTGATCAAAAGCACTGTTCGGAAATCTCCCTGTTGGAATTACGTGCACTCTCTTTTCATTCATTTACCGTAGTGATATTTACCACAGCACAGTTCATTAATTCTCAACCTAATTTACTTTACGCACAGTCCATTTCTATTTTCATCGAGTTATAGCATGAGCTTATCCTATTTATTCGGATTTGTTTTGCAGACAGTTAAAGAATTCTCTCTTGAGAATTTTGTTTATTTGTCTCAAGCTAAGCTTTTGGCATTGGAGTACTTTTGTAAGTGGAGCTGGATTACTTAACAATCATCTATGTCTCTATCTCCCTTAGATACAAAGCAAATATAGTCTAGTCTTGATTAAGTAAGAGATTTCTTTCCACATCTGGAGAGAGTAAAAATGTACAGGGAATTATAAAAGAAAAGACTTTGTTTTGCAGGTGAACAATCTTTTACACTCTAATTTCCGTCCCTCCCAAAGTTATATTCTTGTCTCAAGTCTGAGTATCGAAGACTGCAGTACTACATCCCCTCAGTGTGAACATTTGGGTATCATTTTCAGGCATTCTCAGATAAGAAGCTACGGAGAAGAGGGAAGTCCTTATTAATTAAGTAAATTTTATAACTAACATCACAAGAAAGAATTGTCTGAATTCAGTCTGAATATTTGTAATATTGACATCTCTTTAGAGGATGAAGGAATATGCATTAATTTAATACATAATCTTTCCTTAAGAAGAGTAAGTAAAAAAACTAAAATCATGATATTCTTGTTCTTTTCTTTCTCAACAAATATGCCTGGAGACTTTTCAACTCAAAACTCACATGTTCAACTGCATCTTTTTGTAGATTATATCTCACTTATTAAGAAGGCAATAGGTACTTCTTAATTTAGAGAAGATGATGAAGCAAGCATCTTCGGACTCTGATGATATATCGTCTTATGAGAATGATTTGTCTTTTAAGGAAGATATACATTACCTTTGAGGATGATTCATCTTCGAGAGAAGAAGGGGAAACAAAGTCTGTTGAGATGGAGTATAATCGAGATCAACCCTGCGACAGTGAAACAGAGTGGGAGGAGATGGACGAGGACTAGTTCGACGTTAAGAAGAAACCTCCGCTTATATGTTTTGGTTTGTGGATATATTCCAGAAGAAAGCAAGTTCAAAGAAAAATGATATTTAGCATGATTGACACGGATGGACAAGAAATCTTTCTGAGTTGATTGAGTACTATCCTACCTTGACCTCTAGTAGGGTTCTAGAAGGGAAGTTGTATATTAAAGGTATATATGTTTGGAGGGGTTAGGTAATAAACTAATGCCTAGATTAAATTAGCGTTTGCTTGTCAGCAACTCCAAGCACTTGTAGTTTCCGAAGCTTGCCAACAGAAGGGTCAGGTTATAAATTTATATTTCTTCTTCCTCCTCCATCTGATAGATCAAATGGAGGAGGCAAATAAAATATACCTGCAAAATGAACTTTGGATCGGAGGGAAGAAAGACCTAATTTATATTAACAATCTATATAAATTATATTAACAAACATTAATATAATAATAAATTATCTCAAAAATAATCTACGGTGGTGGTTGCCTGTTGCAACTGGCTTTAAAAAGAGTTTTTGGAGAAAATGTATGTAATAAATTTCACAGTATTAGGCGGATATGCGAGCCATTGATTTACATGGAGGAGGCAAGAGAGGTTAACGAAAGAACTAATCTATAGTTAACTTTTTAAATTAGACTAACCTTATATTCCTAAATTTAAATCTTCACTTAAATAATTCTACTTGAACTTACGGACTTCATTAGCAATGTTACATTTGGACGGTGGTGGGTGCAGGAAAATGTAAGTGAGATGTATGGGACGTCCATCATCTTACTATAGAAACAGTACTCCTAGACGAATAATAATCTATAATGTAATACGTTCTAATCTATCACCTAACATTTCTAGGAGAAAAGATTTGGTAACTGATTAAACCACTGCATTACCTCCTCCATCTATCCACGTCTAAGTTCTAACTAGAGTGTAACTAATGAAAAGATGGAGGAGGTATATTCATGTATGCTTGCTTATTGATGGAAGAGAACTGCAAGTTACATTCATTTATTAATGTATCATTTTAGTTTAGTAAGCTCTTGCACTTCTACTCTCTGAAACGCTTAGACCTGCACATCACTTATGGATTTTCCAACAATGTTTTCATTGTTCTTAGAGTAACTAAAATATAATATTTAAAATCTTAATTTTATTATATTTTATTATATTTATCAATGCTAACCTCTCAAAGTGAGCACACGGATTGCTGATGTGGCTTACATGCAGCGTTAGATCCGAAACAGCATCTAGAGGGTTCAGAATGAGCCACATAAGGACTCGTTGGAAAACTCTCGAAGCTTCTTTCCAGAAGCTTCCCGGTGGACTTTGGCACTCTCGCCTAATACTCTTTTGCTGCACGTATTCTCAAGCCGACTTAGTCGTAACTGATTCTTATACCAAAGACTTCTACCAAATCAATTTTCACCTCTAGTTGATAATTAGAGCTCTACTTATTACAGTATAAATGTAAGATCAAAGACTCGTTCATCAAGTACAACTTTGAACAATGGATGAGTGAGAACTTCCTTGAAGGGTAAATCTCTTCTCTTGTCTTCTTTGTATCTTTCACAATCCCGTAATACCTTTGCCAAAGATGTAATGGTGAAGTTAGCATCTTTGGGTCGCAAACCAGCTATGACTATGTGAGCCATAATTCCAAGACCATAACCATGCAAGAGGATATCAGTGAGCGTCAGTGGTAATGGTTGGACTTGTCTCATGAATGCTTTGAGCTTGTGAGACAACAGAGGCATTGTGGTCTTCTCTTGGTTCATCTTGTCATGAATGATCGTCATGTTCTTCTCAAGATTCATAACTGCATTTTGAATGTAAGCATAGTAGCAATTCCTAGCTGACATCTGTATGCGCATATGTTGTTTTTTTATGCTCCAAAATTGCTCGCTCTGCTGATCTTCTCTCTCGCATCAATTGCTACTTGTGCCTGATACAAGTAGTACATTTTGCAAATGCACTAGACTTATGCGTAGCATAGTTGGCGAAATTCTCTCTCCAAATCTTGTAGAATGTTGATTTGGAAACAACAAGTACTTGAAGAATCTCTATTTTTCCTCATATCTTCTCAAACACCTCGTCTTTAGTGTAGCACGAAGGAAGATGGTACGTATGGTTATCTGTATCATGACCTTCCGTGTTACTATACGTCAAGTTGGGCATTACTTCGTGACTTGTTGTGAGCAGAAGTTGATGTCACAACGCTTATGTTGTCATAGTCAAACTCCAAGGTTTTTGAGTACCTTTGTTGCCATGGTATCCTGTCCAAACACCTTCATCCAAGAATTTTGGTAGTTGCAGAAAGTAGCTCTTGAGAAATCATAAATCAAGTGAAAAACTTCCTTGCACATCAATTTCTCATCGAACGTGATCCATCCTTCTTCAAGCAACTCCTTGTCAAACTTGGAGAAAATGTATACAGTACATTTATTATGATCCATATCATAATACAATTGTCGTTCCTCGAGTACAACATCTCTTTGTACCATCCGACAGTAGTCCTTATCACACCAAAAATCTTCATTAAGGCAAAGTGAATGGCCTCCCTTGTAATGTGCTTGCCTGCCCTCTTTTCACCATCAGTCTGCAGCTTGATCTCCGGAGCAACCTTCGTATGCTTTATGTTGTGATAAGCACATTTCTTTCGAGCAACAAACTTATGTGTTCCACCTTCACCACATGTTTCCGGCTGTTCTTCCTCACTATTTACATCTTCATCCCATGCGCTATACATGTCATCCATAATAAGATTATTGCATACTATCTGCAACAGATGAATTGGCCACCTAACCAAAAGTGGATGATCCTTGACATATGATGGAAGGTCTCGAATGAAAATGCTATCAGGGACATCCTCCAGATAATTCATGATCATAACACCAGCATGGCATCACCGATCACACTATTTTTCTCACATGCTTCTGAAAATGGCAAGAATGTAGAATCATCAGCAATCTGTAATTTCTCAGCTGTGCCCAAGAGTTGGACGTGTGGAAGATGCCAATTCTTCCGGTTCTTGTAGAGAACTGAATCTTCATTAGAACTAAATTGAGTGTAATTGTCATGTACTGGTTGTTGACTTGAAGGAACATGACCTAGAAGCACAATATTTGTGCATGATACAGCTGAGGAAGCGGAACTATGAGGTGAGGGTGTGGAACTAGGTTCGATAGTAGCAAAAGATCTCATAGAACATATGAGTTAACAAGCTTCCCCAATAGACTCAGTGTCCATATGGATATATGATAGAAGACATGAAGGTAGCATAGCCGTGTGAACTTCGATCACACCATGACTAGTGTCAACAACCTTGCCATGAGAACGAGCATCAGAGGACATGGAAAATACTATGCCGACACTGATGACGTCCACACCACTGAAGAGAATACACTTATCGCCAACAAAAAATAGAGCATTAGATGCAACCATCTCTCCAACCTGTACAGATATGTGAATAGGTTAGAAGGAAGAAGATGATAAAACAAGCTGCAATATTGAGAAGTATAATGAACAATAATGATAGACTTGAACAAGCGTCCGTTTCGTATCTAGGAACTCATACCAAAGAGTTGGGTGCGTGGCAACTTCTTCAAGAATCATTGGAGAAGGATTTTGGTGTGGATTTCTCAAAGCGGTCTATAATCTCTATAATTCTCAAGCATAAGAATGAGAAGGAGGGAGATCTGTTTCGCCCATCCTTGTAGATATCTTTACTTGAAGACACGAGGGAGCCGAGACCTCCTAGTGCTAACTCATGGACTGTTTTCTCTTTTAACACAGAGTGTATAAGTGACATCAATAAGTCAGCTGTTGTTGCTTCCAACTAGTCTCTGATGTTCGTAGACTTTGTTCAAAATCTCTTTGTTGTGGTCTGCTCAGAAGACATAGTCAAGTCATTGAGAACATGTTGGCTTGAGTACGTTCAACCAAATGACTTTCATTTTTGCTCTTCATCCGGATGATGATGTTCTTACTTGTTTGCGTTTGAAGGAGACATTTCTACAAGCCTACGACATCCAAGTCCTTTGAGGAACTTCTCAACATTTTCTTCGAAGAACAAAGACAAGTGGTATTTCAAGCATGATGTTATCTTGCTCTATTTTCTGTTCACATCGATTGAAGAACAGAAAACAGACAAGTGGGAAGATATTCTTTGCAACCTTGATCATTTGGTTGCTGATCTTGTCACCCTCTGCTTCCATTTGACCGACGAGGGAGATGATATAGACTACAAGACGTCACCAGTCTTGGCAAGAGAGTTAAGGCATGGATAGTGACATTTGTAATATGGACAGTAACATTACCAATCCAGAGTCTAACTCGTGTCGATTTGCTTAGACGTCTTTTCTCTCAAAACAATTTGAGACGGTTTGGCTTATTTTTCGAGTGGAGTATTCATGCCGAAGGTGATCTGAATGCAAAGATCTGGTCTCTGCTTTGCTGATTTTGAGAGGGAATCCTCTTTTCTTGATACTTGGCTGATCACTATAATAGAAGTTTTATCCAAGACTCATCTCCTAGTTAAATATTTGGAGTCATGGAAGAAGATTGATAAAGTAGAGAGCACAGAAGCAGGTGCAGCTTCCTCGGTTAGTGTTGTACCAGAAGAGCAGTAGACTCAGACAGTGCTAGAGCAGCTTGGTGTATTAGACATGAATTATATCATTAACCTTACCGAGCTGAATCTCAGTCCTACGGATGTTCTTGAAGACGTAGTGGTTACCCACGAGACTATTGATGATGTTGTAGATGAAGCGATTGATGGAGTTATAGACACTGCTGCTGATGATGTTGCCCACGAAGCTACAAACGAAGCCGACAAAGCGAAGATATTGAGGAGGGTGAGATTACCGACAAAGAGTCATTTGAGAGAGAAGCAAATGTATTATGATGGTGAGGAACAGGCTGACATGCCATCTACTTCTGTTGGTGGTGGTGGACTGAGTGAGAAGAGTGAATACGTCTGTGTCTTGGGACGTCTAGTTATTAATATTTTGAGTGATGTTGTAGACGAAGCTATTGATTGAGTTGCAGACATTGCTGCTGATGATGTTGCTCATGAAGCTGCAGACGAAGCCGGCGAAGCTGTAGAAGATATTGAGGAGGGTGAGATTGCCGATAACGAGTCATTTGAGAGAGAAGCAAATGAATTATGATTATGAGGAACCGTTTGACATGCCATCTACTTCTGTTGGTGGTGGTGGACTGATCGAGAAGAGTGAATACGTTAATATCTTAGGACGTCTAGTTATTAATATTTCGAGTGATGATCACGACGCTCGAGATCTTACTAGGAAACATGATCCTGCACACATTGTTAGTCAACAAGATATACCTCTATGTTTTGGAGGAGCTCGTTCATACCCAGTTTATGTTGATAATCTACAACATGATGCAACATCTATAGCAAATACGGATGCTTCACAGACAGATGACTTACCAGATACTTTTGACTCTTTATGTAGGAAGTTTTATTCTTCTCATAAAATTGCTCCGGTTGGCCGTAGAGGTTTAAGCGGAATGATACAAGTCAAGAGGTTGAAACCACCCTCAGATCTATGAATGTATGCACTAATGAGTAAGGAAACATTTCTTTCATGTGATCAAGATACGAACAATGACTGTGTTAGTGAAGCTAGACATTGATGTTTCTCTTTTATGTAGGGTGCGTCGACATAATCTAACCAAGATTAAATGATTTACATTATCTGGAGGTCTAAAGAGCGTATTACTTGCATCAGATGAATTACAAGGTCATGCAATAACGTCTTAGACAGTATGAAAACTTGTAACATTCCTCTTTGCTTGATTCCGATTCTCCTTCCTATTCTTCTTCTTGATTCCAGTTCTCTTTTCTTTAAGAAACACCCTTCCTACAAAGAAAAAAAGAAGAGTTTCAAAGAGATGATCAACAATATCAAAGAAGATTCGAAGGCACTGAAGAAGGTTCTTCACTTCTTCAGTGCAGGACAACTTCTTCAAGAATCATTGGAGAAGGATTTTGGTGTGGATTTCCAAGAGCGGTCTAGAATCTCGACAATTCTCAAGCATAAGAATGAGAAGGAGAAGGAGATCAGTTCCGCCTATCGTTGTAGATATTTTTACTTGAAGACACGGAGGGAGCCGAGACCTCGTAGTGCTAAGCCATGGATTATTCTTTCTTTTAACACAAAGTGTATGATTGACATCAATAAGTTAGCTGCTGTTGATTTCAACTTGTCTCTGGTGTTCATCGACTTTGCTCGGAATTTCTGTATTGTGGTCTGCTCAAAAAGCACAATCAAGCATATCATTGAGAACGGTTTGAGCTTGAGTACGTTCAACCAAGTGACTTTCGTTTTTCTCTTCATCCGGGTGTTGATGTTCTTACTTGTTTGCATTCGAATGAGATATTTCTACATGCCTACAATATCCAAGTCCTTTGGAGAACTTCTCAACATTTTTCTTCAAAGAAAAAGGACAAATGGTATTTCAAGCAAGATGTTATCTTGTTCATTTTTCTGTTCATCTTGATTGAAGAACAGAAAATAGACAAGTGGGAAGATATTTTTCACAACCGATCATTTGGTTGTTGATCCTTTCACTCTCAACTTCTTATTGATCGACGAGCATGGATTAATGAAGATTAAAACAAAGATCGAGATAATAGACATAATGAGCTTGTATGCTCCCAATGCAAGAAAAGAGAGGATCTGATTATGATAGCGGATGTTGGAGATAGTAGAAAGGGAGCAATAGATAATAGTGGGAGGTTTTAACATGGTAGAAGGTCCAATACTCCATAGGCAGAAGGGAAATACTCCAAGACGAGAAGAGAAGAAGTTGGGAAGGATGTGTTAAGAAGGCAGACCACATAGTTGCATGACATAGAGTTGTAAATCCGGTCGGACCTCATTTCACAAGGTAAGCGAGGAGCGGAGGACGTTTCGACCAAGCGAGATTAGATAAGATACACCTTAGTCATCGAGGTGAATGAACACAACAAATATGAGAAATGAAGCATCATGGAGACCAAGTACTACCAGATCATGTCCTGATATCAATACAACTGAAACTAGGTGCCAATGACAGAGAGGAGATAGCTCATGAAGACATCGACCGAGAGAAAAAAGCTAGACAGAGAAACTCTTGGGAGTCACCACCCGAGCAAATCCACATGCTGACAAATTGGAACGTGAATGAACGAGGTGCAAGCAGAAGAAACGAGCATGCAAGCCGAGACTCAAAGTGTGAAAGAGAAAGTAGATAGCGTACCCACCATGAGGTCCTATCGAAAATGCCGAGACACAACAAGCGACAGACTGTGGATCAGGATGATAGAGTTCTTGCTTCTCGGAATGATAGTGGTAGAATCACGCGTGTCCAGCAAGCCGTTGGAGTCCCTGCTCCGGTCCTCCGTCGGACATGTAACTTTGTTCTTCTTTAATACACTAGGTCCAAACCTCACATCCTTGTGTTTTTTCTCGTCCAAAAAAACAAATTTCACATGTTTGCATGTGAAAATGTCACAGTTCTATTTTCGTCAGGAGTCACAGTTCCTTATTTCAAATTTTTTATGAAATTAAACCTCTGGATATTTACCTCCTTCATCGAAAGATGGAAGAGGTGAATATGCAGGTGCTCTCAATAGTCAGCATATAACCTGAACTTTTGGTTGGAGGGAAGGAAGAGTTAAAGCGAAAAACTAGAGAGAAAATTCGGGATGAAGATTGGTTGTGGTCACGGTTGGACTGGGTCATTTGGTGTCATGTTTGTTTTGTATTATTAGTATTGTATGTTAAATTCTAAAATAAATCAAAGTTAAAAGTTAAAATTTTTGGTAAGTATTAATTGTTAATGGGAGAGAGCAATTTTGGAAGATTTAGACAAAACCCATTAGGCCAGAGCACACATATGAGACTCCGAAAGTACAAATGCACTAATGAATGAGGAATATGCACTAATATAAACAGAAACCCATTATCCAGTTTCTGGTAAAGAATTATTATCTTTCCATTACTGAGGGGCAAGCCTATCCGGGCCAGATCCTGTTTTTGAGCTTAGCACGCCTTGTACCATTTTGGGGTAGGTTTTTAGTTTCATCATTTCTCAAATAATGACATTTGTGCATGATGATATCTTAGGGGTGGAAGGTGACACTAGAGCTAGTGATTGGAGTGCTTAGTTCTGATTTTCTCTTCATCTTTCTGAGTGTTGTGTGTTGTTGTTTGGTTTAATGGATTTTTGGATGAGTATTCGTTTGTTATTCATCGTACTCTTTTAATTTTTATATGATTTTGTTGTTTCTCTCTTGTCGATTTGATGGATCCATTCATCCGTTTGTTGTTAATTTGTGTCGATTGTTGAAAACCAAAAGATAAAGAGAGAATAATTGTGTATAGAAACGAAGGGATAGAGCCGTTGAGAAAACTAAACTCTCCCAATCCATAGCAACACTTCCTTCAGCCGATCGATCTGCTAATATGAAGTAGAATTGATCTGCTGAAATTATATCTGAATACATCTTTAACACATAACACCACAATTTGATTGCTAGCGTAGTTGTTAATTTTTCACAGCGTCGCTTTTGTGCTTGAAGTGATTTTGTTACTTCTGCATGGTGTGGGTGTGTCGTTTGAAGATACGATACTGTGCTTACGTGATTTTAAACTATCTCCATTTTCCACTTATGGTCATCCTGAGGTTTACGTGAACTGTCCATTACTACTTTTTTGTGCTCACCTTACATAAAATAGAGACATGTACGATGATATTTTGTATAAAATTTACTTAAAAATCCAGAATTTGCGTTAATACAGATTCATTCATCAATAAATCTCATGCATATATCTTATTCACAATGCCAACGATACATTTCAAACAGTCTGATCTCTTCAATACCCTCTTGGTAGAGACTCTGCGAGATGAAGCTTTTGGGGGAGCAACTTTGTTTACAAGTTGTCCTTCTAGTTTTACAACCTTAATGGCTTGATTGCTCAACCGGACATTGGGCCTGTTTTCACCATAATGCTAGCATAATGGTGAAAACAGGCATAATGGTGATGCAGAATCTCGTTGCATCGAGCGCCACTTTCTACCTGCCCATTCGACTCATCTAGAAGTCATGCTACACAACTAGCAAAGCTCCCTACTTGACTTCTGCCTAGTGAACGCAGAGTATACGAGTTCAGGACCTGCTCATAAAATGTCCTAGAATGCTGCCGAGCAATCTCAGCGATAGTACGCCTTGTGTAAAGCTTCCGAACTCCGCACTTTTGTGGCTTTAAATATTACGCTGCTGATTAATTGCTGGTGCTGAACTTCTTTCGATAAACTTCTGTTCATGACCTTGTCATGCATCTGCTGTTTTTACACCAAGAGGGAAACCGCTGCAAACAGCTGAATTCAGTTCTATCTCCACAATCGGGGAAAGCGTTTCTGATGCTTAAAAGTACTACAAGGGCTAGGGTACCGGAGATACTTGAAACACCGAGATCGTACAAGAGGTTATGAGTTTCCAGTGAGCACCTGTTTCTCCAAAACGGTGGAGACTATCATCCTATATTTCATATAAAATGCGACTACAAAATCAGAACTGGGCCATTGTGCGAGATTACTGAACTCTACTTGGGAACATGTACAAATATGGTACACAGCACGGGAACCACTCTAGGAGATGAAGCTGACAATGCCAACCCACTCTGGTGAGAGTTCAAAGCTTTTTAGCTAACCGCGCAGGAGATGAAACGTTGACATTCAGGTGGAAATACATTACACATGCTATGCTACTTCAGTCTCCGGGTTCCGAGAGACTGATATTACAGCTCACAGCTGGACTCCGCTTAGAAAAATTAAACTACATCCTAGGGTTCACCGTCATCAAGATTCAAAGTAAGTATGAAGGCACATTCCCGAGATGACGGATGTATGACATTCACATAAAAGCCGCCTCCTCCCTGCAGGGATTTCACAACAAACGACACTGTGTAAATGGCAGCCTTCTCTAAATCAAACTCTACGACCTAAAGCAAGTGCGCTTGGGACGTAGACAAACCCAGGGCCGAACTAGTGAAGACCTAAAACTCCGCTAGGGTAACGAATTACAGTTCTCCGGAGGTAGGGAGACCATAGGAGACCCGAACCTGCCACGGTCCTTCACAAACCCAGAAATACGATAGGCATACTATTAGAAAGGAACCTCCTTTTTAACTTCTGTAGATGATGTAGGAGTCCTTCCTTTCCCGACATGTACAAGGTGTGGTAAACACAAGGGACACACGTCCAATGATTAAACGCATAGATCACAGCGGCCGTTGGCTTGTCGTAAAACTTGGATTATGAACTTCTGAATCTGGTTAGCTTCTTACCGAGCACCAATCATATGCGGAGTAGAATACTCTTTCCATACACCTGCTGCATATCATCTTTATAAAGGCTGTTGCTCATCAACCCTATAGATCACATGCGATATGTATCAAGATGAACCACGTCAGCAAAGCTGCTAGATGGATATCGGATTAATTTAGGACTAGATGTATAGTCATCAACCAACACATCGTGCCAGACCCGTGATGGTGGGAAGTAAAACGAATTTCGCAGTGGAGAAAAAATTTGCAATTTTCCGAATATGGATGTCAATTTCATCTAAGAGGGAAGTTCCTGATTGACCATATCAAATCAGAGGAGCTTACAGGCAACCACCGACTGACAGGAGTTAGACCATACTCACGACTCATCCAATGCCACCATCTTTCGCTCCTGGCAGTCAACTAAAAGTAGGACTTTCAAGAGCTATCTTTAAAACTTTTCTCATTCGGTACCTAGTCATTTCCTAGGAAATGGCTTGGTGAGGAGACTGCACAAAATCATAACTTCCGAAGGAAAACGACCTCCATCCCTTCGATGTAGCAATGTTAAATTATCCAATACCTAACTTAGAGCTATGCACAATATACTTCCTAATACGGGCCTTTCCGAAGACTTCAATTCCTAAACGAAACTTAACTGGCGCAACACTTCCAACATCCACAGAAAACACCTGATGGTCAGTTACGACTTAGATTGGTCACCCAACGCACCTCATGCTCGATATTTTGAATCGTTTTTACTCCGGAACGATGACAACGAGAAGAAAGACCGGGGTACTGGTACAATCAAAGCAGCCACTTGTTTAGTTAGATGCCTCTGGGCGTAACACCGCGGAGTTGAAGGACAAGCTACGAAAAAGCTGAACGTTCTAGGGGGTCGTTTACCTGGGGTATGATCTGCTTGGGGACTATGTAACACTTACAGTTGAAGTATGAAGACTAAGACGAACTGCATTAGCACAATCTGGGCCAAACAAATAAACGACTTATAACTAGAGACAGTACCTTTCAGTAAGGTAGGTCCGTAAAGGTGTTCTTCTCGCAACTTATAGTTGGGAGGTGGGGCTGGAATAAAGTTTTTGATGGTGTGCACTGCATGCGCTGCAGACACCCCACCTGTCTTGACATGAAAATGGTGAGGCCATGAAACCTAAGGTAGCAGTAAGAGCAATCTGAAGGATATAGCGAGTAGTGCTGGGAGGCACTGCACACAGCAACGAGGCCTGGGGATAGATAGGGGAAGGAAAGGGTACTCAGGACTTTCTTGAAAGGGACAAACGAGGGAAATTCGTGGGGCGGGTGAGAGCACCACACTACATTGGTATAACATATCGAGATCACAGTTGAGAATGGGAACGGGCATAATCCGAGTGTGAGGAAAGGATGGGGAATGGGGGATGGTGGGGAGGGGCGGTTTCAAGTACATGATCCTTGGGGCGAAGAAGGTTAGAATATGGACATTCAATGAGATGGAAAACAAAGCAGCGCCAAAAGTATAATTCCCCCTTCCAGCCCAGACTTTTTTTGCGATTGCAACATGAAAAGAGAACACCTTCGACCAAAGGACAAGAACGCAACGAAAGGGACGTAGAAGGGTTCTGTTAGCTCACCACTTCCCCGATCACCGGACCCATTTGAATCAGGTCTTTTAGAGTCTGGACTATCACCCATATATCTGAGATTGCCTTTACCATTTGACGTTGCTCTGGGCCTTGAATTCTTATTGCTCGACTCGACCTTCCTGTTTGGAATATCACTTAAGCGGCTACCGCCGACCTTGGTCTCGTCTGCGTCATCGTCTCCCTCGGACGCAGTTGACGCTGACGCCCACTCGCTTGCGCTAGCTGTGCTACCCTTAGAACTCCGACGACCAAAGTTAAGAAGCCGTTTCAAGCCCTTGGGAGCGTCTTTAGCGCCTTGCTGAGTGGACTTCTGGGAACCACCCCACTTCTTCCTCGACTTGCTTGTATCGGCCTTGTTGGCCTCTGGTGATAGAGAACGCTGTAGCTGTGGGAAGGTCCGAGAAGTAGGACTCGCGGCTGGTGACGTTGCTACAGCAACAGTGGCTTCATAGTCATCGGGCACCACTGTATCAGATGGAGATGCCAACACAAAGTCATAATCTTCTATGTTAGGTGCCATAGTGATTTGTGAAGGGGACGGTGAGGCAAGGGCAAGGGGTGCATTGTAGTCCTCTGGAGTAGAAACTAGGGGAAAAGCAGTAAAATTAGATTCAGCTGGAGAGTGGGGGGCTACAGGGGCTTCATAGTCTTGACGGTTGTCAACAATGGGCGTTACTGGTGCGCGTGCAGGTGAATCTACAACTTCGGTTACCTTCACCTCGTACGTAACGACAGTCTTGTCTTCTTCAATGTATCCCCGCGGTTCAGGCGTAAGATCCTCGTTGCTTTGGTTATCCGCTTGCAGATGGTCCGTGGATGTAACTCGTGGTAGAGCCGACGTGGGTGCCTCTGATATCACTGCGGGGGCGGTAGGGTCAACTGCTTCCTGTGGAGGCGAAGGCAGTGCTCGGATGGGTATGAGCCCAGGACCGTTCCCTGCTCTTACTGTCGCCTCTTGAGGCTCCTCTGCTGCAGGAATATCACCGACCTTTCCTCCTGTATTGGTTGATGAGAGTACTGGCGTTACACCAACTGCTGTCTCGGCTGTTTCCACGACAGCCTCGTCTTTGATACCTTCCTGATCAGAAACCAAACCATCATGAGAATGTAACGCGGGTGTATCTGGGCCATCCTCGTCCATACTCTTGGTACTGTCAGACATTTGAGACGACTTCAGTTTCCTCACCACAGACCCAGCACCCGGACCAATTCCAGTGCCTTTGCGGAGAAACGGTTTAGCATCTAGCGCTGCTGACGCAGCAACGGTCCTCTTCGCTGACTTGGTAACTCCGGACTCAGATACTGGTTCCTTCGTAGCCTTAAGTGGTGTAGACACAGCTTCAGCTGAAGGCGAATTTGCTGTACCCTTGAGTTCAGTAACAGTAGCGATACTTTTCCTTGATGAAACTGAACGACGTTTCTTATCGTCGGAAAAGACTGTCGCTCTTGCCACTGAGCGAGATGATAAACCCCCATTTGATTCCAACGGAGCGGCATCGTTCGCACTTTTAGAACGATGCATACTGCTTATCAGTCTCGCCTGAATACGAGCAGACCCCCCTACCTTGTCCCCCAAAGAGCTACGTCCTGTAGGCTTGGTATTCTCTTTCCGCAAGTCCACAAGTGAAGGAACAGACCTGCTGAGGGGATTCTCAGCTGCCGTCTGACTTGACGTATTCTGGCCACGTCGTTGACCGGCCGCCACACCAGCAGGGCCCGTCTTTCCAGGAATTGCCTTAGGTGATGATAAAACCGCGGCGCGACCTGTTGAGCCCGCTGTTCCTACCTTCAGGCTCTTGGATGGTGAGAGCCGTTGTAGAGGATTTGATTTTGGAGTGGTTGGAGTTTGTCTGGCAGCACGTGGTGTGGACGAGGCGGACTGTGTGCCGGAGGCTACTCCTGTGGGGCTACTCCTTGCGGCAATCCTTTCCCGTCGCTGCATCCTGATCTCGTCAATTCTCTTCCGTTCTTCCTCTTCCTGTCAGATAAACGATCAATTTAAGCAAGTTCATCTGTTTTACATTCTGTTGCAGTTTTGGTTTCAGTAAGGCTGATTGCAGATCATCGGAAACTGAAGGTTGTGCAGAATCAAGTTCCATGGAGGGGTTACATGTTCACAGCAACTTCAAAAAGAAAAACCTGACACCAGGAAACAAGACAGGGAAGAAGGAAACTTAATTTTCTTCTTACGAACGTATCTAATGCACTCTGCAAGCATACCAAAAGTATCAGCTTAAAAGGGAGTTGGATTTCTGCTTCTAACGCATAAGACATATATATATATATATTGATACACGGGTAAAGCAGCTTTCTGAGAAAACAGTAACTTCGCCCGCACACTTAGGTAACCCCCAAATAGTTCTGAACCCGCATAGTAACACACGAGACATTTAGCAAAGAACGTATTAGCCATTGACGAGGCTTTAGCAGGTGATATTCTACCTTCTTTTTCTTGCTCTCCAGAAGGCCGGCTTTGAACTGTCTCAGCTTCTCAGCACGTAGTTGTGCGTCCGCTGAACAGGCATACTTCGAAGGCTCCGTAGTCCTCCCACCACCTCTTGAAGCCATTTCAGCTTTTCTTTTCTCGAGAACCTCCTGCATTGCCTTGAGTTTTGCTTCCCGCTCCGCCCTCTTGGGTCCCGGCTCTTCCCTCAGCTTGGCATCCCTCTTCTCACGATACTGCTCATAGAATCTGCCCTGCTGATCTTTGGGTGATTCGCTGTCTCCGACGACGCTTTTGTGATCATCATCGTCCTTGTACCCTTCCTCATAGAACTCCATATCATATTCGACAGGAGTATTCCATTGCCTGCCCAAGGACTCCCGACCAGTGTTTCGCTCTGGAATGTACATCACATCCTCCGTGAATATAGAGGCGTCAACATTATCCTTCTCCGCGGTTGCATTCTGCTGGTCAGAGATCTCAGACTCCATGTTGACAGCAGTCCTCCACTTGGAGGACTGATCCTGAGTAGGCACTCGAGCTGGTACGATAAATGATTCATCCTGCATTGTGCCCTTTACCTGATCTTCAGCGTAGGACAGAGAAGAGATCATTTCTGGCTCTTCACTCACAACGCAGGAACCTCTCTCCTTTTGCCCAGGCCCACGGAGATGGCCACGGTCTGGCAGCATAAAAGAATCATCGACCTTAGTTTCTCTGATGTAAGTGCCTTGTTGCTCTATTGGATCGGCTGGGAAATGAGCTCTGAGTCCGTTCTGGTCCCCTTTGTCATCTCGATCAGGCAGAATCATTTCTTCTCCTGGTAAGTCGTCGTTTTGTACCTGAGCAGGTTGTTGATACGAGCTGGCTTCAGCATCAAACTGAGGCAACGACCTCGAGCCAGTCTGAACACCCTGTCCTCTAATCAGAGAAACCGACGGATCAGTGTCCATGTACTGCCGTGTTGGCACTGCTTGCTGCTCCCCAGCACAGTCGTCGTGATCAATCTGCTGAGTTGGGCGACTTTGAACCTCATCCTCCTCTGACTTAGATTGGTGGGTGTTAGAGTTACCCCCTCGGACTTCTTGATCCACAGTACTGCTTCCTTGCTTGGAATGGACGTCCGAGTCTTCGTAAGGACTTCCTTCTTTGGTCCTTCGAGTACTGGCTTCCTTACTGGCATCACTTGCTTCACTCCAGCGCTTGACGCGTTCGTTAAATGAAGAACTACCACTCTCTGTGGACCCTCGTCTGCTACTATCCTGCCTTGATGCTTTCTTAGCTGCGTCACCTGATTCTTTCCGCTTCTTTTCGAAAAGACTGATGGCATCCTTCACACTGAAACGAACTTGCTCCGACTTACGGTGGGTCCCCTCGTCATCTCCACTGTCACTATCACCTGACTCGTTGTCACTTCCGCGATCTTTGGCAGCAGTGCCTCTATCTTGAGATCCTGAGGTTATGTAGTTAATATTTCGTATGACAACCAAACCCGAACGCCTGGACCCTGACCTTCCCACTTGCACCTTCCGTAAAGGAGAAGAAGATCTCCGCCTAGGCGAGGTTGACCTTCTGGCCAGACGCCTGTTCGAAGAATCCATAGGTGATACCGCAGTTTTAGCTCCGGGTGATGGACTACTTTCATCCGCATTCACACTAGTTACTACTCCTTTTTCGTCAGTAATCTGCTGCAAAGCGGCACTCTGAGGCGACTGTAGGTCTGAAATTGGCTGCATCGTCCCTGACTGCTCTTCTCCACCCGCAGCTTCATCCTTAGCAGGAGACTGACCTTTGACCAGAGGTTGATTACTAGAAGGCACTGAAGGCGACGTTGCCTGATGCAAGCTAACCAACTCAGGCGAGCGACTTCCTCTTTGCTGTCCATCTTTCGTGTGGGCGGGTGAACCATTCGTGTATTGCGCTTCCGTGGCTCTAGTCGGGTCCCCGTGTGAATGTACATTGGTAGCACCGCCGTAATGCTGGCGACTTGACTCATGTCCAGTGTTATCGGGGTAGCCGGGAGTTCCCTGCCAGTAATGAGGAGGTGGCTGTTGAGAAACCCAATTTGCATGACTTTCACCTTGTCTCCACTGTAAGTTAGCACTGGTGTCAGAGTAGCCTCCATGGAGTGCAGGATTACTGTAGTGGGCGTGGTGACCGTACGGAACAGCCCCGTGCATGTTGCTTCTCCCAGGTTGCTGGACAGTCCCATAATGACCACGATGTTCGTAATTCTGTTCATCCTCACCAGCTGGGACCCAACCGGGCAACCTCGAGGCAGGACTTGTAGAAGGTGATATTCCATGGTAATTCTGCACATACCTGGGAGACTGGTTTGCAATACCAGCTCGAGTATTTTGACCGTGAACATCCCTGTATTCATAGCCATGCTCACCCTGGTACATACCTGGGTCCATGGGTACCCTGCTTCCTGGGTAGCCACCAGGAGAAAGGCTGTATGGTCTTCCTAACATGTCGTGCGTATATGCCGAAGCCTGGAGCTCATCGATGCTAGGAGGGACCATTCCGCCACCTTGGCTGTACCGACCCCGAGCGCGATAAGCAGCTGGACCATACTCTCCATTGATGTCTCCTGAGGCATCGTCCTGAGAGTTCCTTCGTCTTTTAAGGTCCTCATCACCGGCGAAACCCCTACCATCTCGGTAGAAGCTGTTTTGTGATCTCATGCTCACATCATCACGAGTTTCATCTCCTGCTTCACTATTCACATCAGACCAGGCGTCGTTGTATTCCTTTCCTCGGTTAAAATTCGCTGACCCTTGTACGTATTCTGGTCCTTCGGGGCGGTTAGCAGCAGCCTCAGCAGCCGCCATTTCCATTTCCTCCAACCAAAGACCTGCCTCCTGCCTCTTCTTGCATAGTGCCATAAACTTAACACAAGCCTCCCTGCACCCAAATTATCAACATGTTTTCTGAAGTACTTAGCAACGTCCATATCAGAGCTTCCCGACAAGAGTAGATGGAACACAACTTAGCTAGCACAAATGGAGTCCGACTTAGCAACATGTTTTCTGAAGTACTTAGCAACTGGGTTTCTCGGCCAAACCTGAAGAACCCGTGGAATGACTGTCTCTCGCTACAACCGCTGGGGAGAAAGAACTTATTTAGCCTACAATGCGTATCTACAACGCGAATTTACTGAAGTTAGTCATACCGTAGACGAGTGGCCCCGAAGCAGTCCGCGAAGGCTATAAGGTCCTCCATATGCTCCATGTCAAAGCCGGCAGCGGCCGCGCGGGCGAATGCCATTCCTTGCTCTTTCTGCAGCATGAGCCGGCGGGCATCCATGGCTCGAAGTAGACGCCACCTGAACAAAAACGTATATAAGACGCAAATGAATGATTATCACCGGGCTTAGGCAGACTTGGTGATTGTCAACTCTAACCGCTCTGAATTTATCCACAGGCTCTTTAACGATTGTGCCACCAAGACATACGACACTTCCAGATCGAGCAATCAGGAGCACGTAGCAGCATGCAAAGGATGACGCAGGTAAACAGTAGACAAAATGGTTGAACAGGTACTTCGAGCTATCTCCTCCTCCGGTGATATCAGCACCGTCCATGGAGTTGCGCCTCGACTGCACATCCGAATCCAGGTATCTTAATCAGCATTTCAGCGTTGCTGGCTAGCTTTGCAGTAAACGAATCCTGAAGAACTAGGAATACTCATTCGAAGGAGAGAATAGGGCTTGAGACACGTACTTTAGTTGAGAAAGCACCCTTCTCCATGCTGAACCCCTGCATCATAACACCGCCTGCATAGAACAGAGGAAGAGTAAACTGTAAGCATCATTGACCCCGCTTCCTCATTCGCCATATTCGAAAGCCACATTCCTCAGGTATCCTCATTCCCAAAGCACTACGTGACTGTACTGGACGAATAACAGTTCCAGAATCAGCGAATACTACGTAATTTCATGACGAACGTTTCACTTTCAGGGTTGCAAAGAGAATAGAAGATTATTACAAATAGTGCAAATGAGACTTTGACGATCTTTGATGCAGAAGTTATCATGCAAACTTTGAGGCATTCCCTTCAGTATAAAATTCTTGACACACTATATGCAATAAGGTCGGCAGAAACCGTCCTAGCAGAAACTGGCAAAGAATTAGTGTTTGCAAGAATGCATTGTAAGAGGTTCGAATATCAGGTGCGAGTTTGTAAGTGCTCCGGTCCAAAACTCACAATCCGTACCTGATGCTGTATCTCTGTGTACAGATCAGTTAAGTGTTAACTAGGTTGGCAGATTTACATCGTTGGCGAGGGAAGTGTAATCGGGGTTACGTGACTATCAGAAAAGGTCTACATAATGACTGTACAGACTCAACTGCACAAGAAAGATTTTAAAGATGGACACTGAAGATTTTCCTCGATGGGATCTAAATGTCCTAAACCAAAAGAACAACCACACGTTTCCAGTCTGGATAAGACTGGAGATGGACACTGGCCTCATCTCGCCACGCAGTTCTAGGGTAGTGCTAGCTTCTAAAAGAGAAACCAGTAAGAATTGGCTGGAACAGGATACAATACAATGGCGACGTATTCCGGAACTGTTCATTTACGTCCCGGTTGACGGAAGATAGGCGATAACCCGGGTCCGACTTGATTCAGGTTTCCGACTGAGTAGGAAGGCTTCATCTGCCAACTTTAAGACACACGGTGCTTCACGTCTTGAACTACGGTCAGATCTTTCGCATACTAGGAATAGAACTGAACTGCCCAATCCTCAGCCAAAAGACCCACGATTTACAACACCAATGAAAGCCTACACCAGCAAGTGTAGGCGAGTGTATGTAGCACACCAACCTTCTGCTGTGCTGCGTAAAGGACAGTAAATCCTTTCCAGCCTGGGTGACAGGAAAAACCGTAGGATCCTGTAATTCCCGGACAGCCATTGTGAGACAATGGCATCCAATGTAACCGGATCGATTAGGAGGAAGACATATGAATGACTTCACAACGTCGTGTGATCAGAAGGATGCAGCTTATTCTCTTCGTTGGAATGAGTATTAAGGATTCCGTCAGTCAAACAACTTAGAAGAGAAATACGGAAGCCGAGTCATACAGAATGACGCAAGTTTCCTTGCTTACCTTGCGGAGGAGTCGCAGGAGAAGTTCTCAAGTACTGTTCGTCTACCTGCAGCAGAGAGCTAGGCGTCAACGTTCGTAACAAGTCAACTTGCGATGGAAACCGCATCAAGTACGAACACTGCTTGCACTCATACTGAACGATCGTCTCTGTAAAACTTCAAAGGATTGTTTCGTGCAGTATTACCCGTGCCTCATTAGCTTGGATGCTGATGGCTTCCTCAATCTGAACAAGTTCGGCCTCCACAGAACTAACACGTTCAAGCACCTCCGGTGTGCTAACGAAGCGAACAAATCTGTACAGAGACAGCCTTGTTAGTCGGAGTGGGAAATATCAACTTTCCGAGAACAGTTCCACCCTAGTAAGTACACATGAACACAAACGTGGGCAGTAGACCAAACCTGTGACTATGAAAGCAAAGGACACCTAGTCGCAGGGAGCCAGGCTCTGGAACAGGAGACTGAACGAAAGTACAACCGTGAATTTCGTTCACCAACAAACTCTTGTTTGTATGTGCGAGGCCTAAAGACTAACAAAGATAATCGACAGTGCGTTCCGCTGTTGTGATATAAAAGACACACCACTGCCTGAAGGTGGGTGCATCCTCCGAGGACTTAGAGTGCGAAGACGCACTGGGCATGCTCCTTGGTCAAGCGGCAAGAACGCATTGTCCTCACTGACAGCGAAGTGACTCAGACTTCCCCAAGGCAACGGCGAGAGACAACGTCTCAAAGATCACCGCAAATGAACAACCAGTGACAGCCAGCGCACCAATGCACTTAGGACAAGATGTCTGGGTGAGAACGAATACCACTCGCACCTCTCAATGGTGCCTTTCGTAAACCAAGCAGCTCCATGGACGTTCGATGAATCAGCGAAGAAAGGCACCAACTTGATGGAATATCCACCTCTCTCAATCTCCTCTTCTGCTGCTTTCAAATGTGCTAAAAATGGCTTCAGTAATCCTGAAGCGAGCTTTTCCGTCACACCCCCAGCTGACACCAACAGCTCACACCTGCCATAAGCGGCAGAAGGCATCAGCAAACTAATCTAACAAAACGAGGCGATCAAACTACATTGTAACTAAGACTAGCAACAGAAAACGCGGCTAGAAGAAACTACAGTGCACGTCTTCGCGCACTAACGATAATTGAACCGATACAATCTGGAGAGCTGTCCCCATAAATCGGCCCGTTAGGCAAGGAACGGAAGGAACTGATGAACCCAGTCTCTAGTTGCATAAAAACCAACTTCCACAACCCCCAACAGTATTTGTGCTGTGACAGACGAGGGAATGAGTTGGCATAGCACTGCTAGCCATTTCGATAGCGCGAGACAATGCTGTACTTTAGGACTGCAGTCAAGTAAAAACCTTCTGAGAGCGAAAGGGTCGTCGGAACGATGACTAGATACTGGAATAGCGAGATGAAGAGAAACATAATGGCGAGCTGAGCTGTGGAGCTCATAGTCAACAAACCGATGCAAACGATGTCCCACCTTGTCCGTGTTGGTGTGAGCTGAAATACGGCGAAATCCAGGCGCGTTTCGGACCTCATCGTGGAGCCTCGCTCAAGATCAGAGCATAATCTCACGAAAGAGTCGTGACTCATAACCCATTAACAGACCTCTGTGCGCCAGACCACAGACAACGCTAATGCCTGAGACTCCTACTTTACCCTCATGGGCTCCAATGCTCCTCCACAGACGACAGAGGCGAAACCGCATGTGGAAGCATTTTTACCAACACTTGCCCCGCGCGCGCCCCATACATCTGCATCCCATTCCTCAATCTCCACACCCGTCATTTCCTGCTCTTAACGTTTCTCCAGCAGAATCGGCTACATCCGAAGCTCTACTCTCGCCTTCTGCGGTTCCCTCACGAGCCAGCCCCCCTCCGATCTCGCGCACAACATTCCCGAAGAAACACCTTCTCTACCCTCCCACGTTGACACAAATCGGCCTGCTGCACGTGCCTTTCCCCTCACTACAACCAACACAAATGTACGTAACGGTGGCAACAATCTGCAAAGAGCAAAACCAAAATCCGACGTCTTCTCGTCCCTACTTTAAACGCAAACTCAAAAACTCCTGTCCCCGATCGAAAACCAACCAAACCAGTCACACATCAATAACCATCCCCTTCCCTGTCTAGCTGTTCTCTCACATACGCACGTAACCTTCCTGGTTCTGGTCTCGAGCAAGGCCGAGCGCGTGCGTGTACCACAACTCCCCTCACTCACTCCATGGTAATGCCCGAGCGAGGAGTGGGGGGAAAGGGAAAGGGGAAAATGAGGGCAGTACCCGGAGGAGGGAAGGGAAGGAGGGAGGAGTAAAGCTCTGTGCTCCCTTCTGCTGGTGTATCTGCTGCTCTCTGCTCTCCTGTCTGCTGCCTCCTGCCTCTCCTGCTCCCCTCTCTCCGGGGCCAGGAGTCCTCAGAGACTGCTGCCCACGCCCGCGACTCAGGACTTCGGGCGGTGGGACCCGGCGCGACGTCATTTGCCAGCGTCGCGCCCCACCCGCCGCTTTGCCTGGCCCTTTTCCCTTCCGACACGTTCCCACAGGGATTTCCTAGTTCCGCTCACCTTCAAAATCAGCTCCTCCTCTACTTCTATTCAAGCGGCTCGGCTCCTATCCCTATCTCTGGGCCATGCTCTACCTCGCGCCCTCTTCCTCTTTTGTCCGTTCACCCTCGACTAAACTACCGCACAGTTAAGTTACTACTACTAGGAAGTACTGTGCAGTAGATGCTGTAACTAGCAGCCTCCCGCCTCTTCCGCCAACCTTTGGAGTCGATCTCCTCCTCTTAAAGTCTGAATCATTAGTCCTTGAGTCTAATCTTCACGGATCCTGAAGTAATGGTCCAGCCTCGTCCTCATCCACCTCGTGTCACATCGACGTAGAAAATCATACTGTTTTCGCTAAGCATGGTGTAAATCACCAGCCACTTTCGGTACGAAAGTGGCAGCCATTTTTGTTCTCTGCTGTGAGTCCGGAGATTATGCTGTTGTTGAAGATAAGTCTTTGCATTATTCTTAGTTCTTAACATTATTTTTCGACTTGTGAGTAGAAACAGAAACTCTGCTGTTCTAAGTTGCACTATTCCTCATCCCGAAGAATACCTGGTTGTAAGGGTACTTAGCTCTGCAATCATTGAGTCCATCGTAAGCCCTCCAGGATATTGAACTTCCTGTTTCTACATCATGAGGACAACCAACCACATCACAAGAGTTCCCTGGGAAGATCGTGGAACAGATTCAATAGTCATTCAACTAACAACTTCTACCTTCTTAACATTGTTCAGGGAGGTCCACTTAGTTGTCGGGATAAATATGGAGAAAACCTTGTCCGACTGGATATTGCTGGTACTGGATGAGGAGGATAAAGGGATTCGTCTTCATGCTCCACATGTGACGACAATTAGCTTTGACTCCTGTGGTGCAAGGAAACACAATGAAATCCTCTCTCTCTCTCTCTCTCTCTCTCTCTCTCTCTCTCTCTCTCTCTCTCTGAGTGGTGCGGGAGTAGCACCGGGACATGGAGGCCAGCTCTTTTGGTGTTAAACGCGAGAAGCGGGAGCTGATCCAAATGTGTTTGTCAGCTTTCTTTCTTTCCAATCTCAAGTTGTAACTCGCCAATCTCAAGACTGATGTAAGGTTGTACTTACATTGTAGCTGAGTATTAAAATGCCTGATGACGGATGGAGAAAAACTTGTAGTAAAATGAAACAAAGTAACTAACTTCTCGTCGGAAGTCCTCAAAAAGCTTTATCCTGATTATTCTGCACAGTACAGTGGTATTTCCTTATGAGCTGTATTCACGTACTTCCAAGCATGTCGGTATAAAACACATCCAAAACAGTAACGTAGTGATTAGTTTGTTCACCGTATCCTAGTGCATCCCAGCCCAGCAGCAAGGAGCCAAAATTAGTGTGGTTCCAAACGTGATTTGGTAGAATGCGTCATTGACCAAATGTGGATAGGAAGACACTGCTTGTTTCGTCGAGGTTCATGTGGCTGCATTTTTGAATGAGGCGAGGGCGGGTTCCTAAATTGAGCATTAATACGTCACAGATTCAAATCCTGAACCTTTTCTCGGCGGATTCAAATTCATTTTGAGTAGGATACCCCATGCTAAGAGAGTATCCATTATAGAGCCTGATCACAAATATGGAAGCCGTCTAGAACTAAATGAGGTGAGTGTCTGAATATCACTATATGAATACTATTATATGGTATCAGAAGATACCATATAGTAGTATACATGTAATAGATGCGCCTGCTCCCTCAAGCTTCTCAACCGTCTCAAACTTCTCAACCGTCTAGAGGGAACGTGTTAACACCAAAATAAGGAAATTACGGTAACATGATGATCGGAAGTTGTCTTCAGGAATGAACTTTTCAACAATGCAGTTGTAACGTTCCATCAATCAGTGGCGCGGAGGTCCTACCCCTCTCATAAGGTAATTATCTATATTTGACAAGGTGCATTAAGAGTAGGTTATTGAGCCGATCATGACAACCGATCGTGAAACTCATGAATGCTTCGAAAGGTCCAGCATGTTGCGTGATTCTCACAACAACGTACATGCATATGACTCACAATAACAAGGTAACAATCCTGATAACATTCAAGCATGAGCCCTAAAGAATGTGTACTAAAGAACCTGCTGCCTTGCAAAGTTTAACGGATTCTCTCCTTCATGACACCAAGTTAGAATCTGACAGATGGCGCATGGTGCTGTAGGGAAGGTTTCCACATAGTACAATCATGAGAAAGAGAATTCTGCAGCGTGCTTCAACGCGGCTTTCTACATTTGTTCAAGTTGATGCACAGCACACACGAACTCGATAGGAATCGAAGACGATGGTGGTGGAAGATGCGTCTTAAGACCTTATATTGTGTCGTCTCGATCGTCCCAAAGTTTCTCCCATACTCCCCGGTGTCCAGATAGATGTTCCTTTCTGACTCTTACCTCTTCCACCAGGACAGGATCATCATTGAGCGGCACCATGAGGAGGATGATGCGGTTAGAGCGTATTTATGTAAACGTAGTTAGGTTTTCGAACCCTGCCCCTCCCCCACACACCCCAACTCCCACCACACAAACTCCTACAGTTTTGCTCACTGCGTAACCACGATGGATGATTCCCAGTTCATCCGTTTAAAGCATGTCCTTCCTTTACTTCCGTTTCAAGGGTCACGAGTACCGCTAACGTCCAAGTGCCGGAAGTGTACTTTCCGCTACTCACTCCTTCTCACGCTGGGAACGAGCCAAGATTATTGATACTCCGAAAATCATTTTACTTTTAATTTGCACATGTCTTGAACGAAATCTCTAATCTCTAATGAACTCGAAGAAAAAATGTTACAAAAAAAAGATTTCCATGTTGATGCTTCAGTAAGTAAGATGTGTGTCAACTTTTTCACACACATCTTTTTCTATGACTTTTTCTTGTCCATTCTGTATGTATGTAATATTAACAATTAAATCCTCGTGGGAGACAGTACTGAATCGGTTTGTGTTTCTTCTGGTATTTTAGGTCTATCCTTTTTGTTCTTCATAAGTTCAGACTACATGATTTCAAGTTATGTATCTATGACACGAGTGTCTATATGGAATGGCTTCAGCTTTTGAGCCTATTCTTCTCAGATTAGAGGGGAATTTCCGGAGGTCTGCTTCCTGCTGTTGCTTCTAATTTACTGAGATATTTTAACGAGTGTGAACATCATTCATCAAATATAGTGCATTGTTCATGAATCGTCTCTTGAGGTTTCCTCACACAAACAAATGAGAAGAACAACGTGTTCCATCCTATGAGACTGGAGTCAGTCACGAACTGCAGTTCTTTGACTTTGATATGCTTACTATATGATTCCAGTAAGAGATATGTATTGCTAAGGACTCTACCCACTTGTTATTCTAAAGCAACAGCCGCATATAGGTTTTAGTAGTGGAGATTTGTCACGGTTACTAGGTTAGGTAACCATGGTGGTGACACATGGTGATACTAAGAGTATTACAACAAGCGAAATGTGCAGAAAGGTATCCCATGGGATACCTCTAGTCCAAATGTCTAAAATGTAATCAACCGTCTGTTTTATACGAAATAGAAAATACAACTTACAATTGATAGACTATTGTTATTTCCATACCTGAGGTTCAGAAATTTCGAAGTGAAATAGAGTAACAAGTGGGTAAAAGAGTCCCTAAAATAAAGTTATCCCCTTGTATTGAAGGAGATGAACTATTTGTACACTCTCTACTTTCTGTGCGAATATCTTTTATGAGAATGCCATCCTTGTGCACTAGTAACCCGAAGACGCAGAAACCATGAACCTCCAAGAGGTAAATCAGTCTTCACCTTGTCAAATGTACACTTTTGCCGTGGTACCATGAAGTAGGACAGGAACACACGAGGGTTATAACTTTACAGCTCTCTGAGAACTACTTTTCATGCCAATTGCACTTTCTCGTGGCAGTATGTCAACTCGATCCCATTCCCAAAAGACTATAAAGGCAATATATCTCTTCAGGTATGCCAACAAGGTCAACCGCAAACTCCAGAAATACCTGAAAGATATATTCCATGCACGAATTCTAGTCGAGCTCGAGCTTCTAGTAATTTTCCTTCACCAAAAGGAAGCTAATATTGAGTAAGCGCTCAACCAGACAAGAAGAAGGGCATGGTCAAACAGAAAAGAACTCTTTCCATTCAATCATTCAGTGAATAGTTGCATACCTTTGAGTGGAGAGTATACCATACCTTTGGGTCTTTACTTTTGTTTTCGAGGAGATTTCCAGGGCTGCTCAGCCTCGACTTGTGTAGAGTTTCGGCCATAGCTTTGGCTTGAAAAGAGAGATGATGGATAACCAGACCATATGCAAGTTCCAGTATAAGGCTCCGGGCCACCTAGAATCTCTCGTTTCCCGATTTTACGTTCACGGATCATAGAAAACCATCGTTAACGTATAATTGCTTTTGATCCTAGAGTTCTCATTCTGTAATAGAATCAGAAGAATAAATATTCAACTGATAGCTGCTCACAAGCTTTACACTTTGTGATTTGTTTCAGTTGAATAGAGTTACAAGTGAATGAGATCTATGCAGTCAAAAAAGTTACGTAAATTTTGGAGAAATAGAGAATCCTCTTCGTGACTGAAAGTTTAAAGAGAGAAAACAGTAATATCCGTTTTCTCTTTTTATACTGGCTCGAGAAATCAATATACCACTGTCCAGTCTCGGTAAAACACCAACCTGAATTGTTCAATAAATATGTTAATATTAAAAGAAAAACATACATGGTTCATGTTACATGAATCCCTGGAAAGTTTATAGTTTATCAACATAAACACTCCTCCTACAGGTTTATGTACTACATAAAGTACACGAGAAAAAAAGGAATATCCATTCTTTTGCTTTTATACCCGCCATTCGGGTAACCAAAATACCCACTCGTATTTATACTTCGCTTCACCTCGGAGTATAGATCTGATAGATTACCACATTGAACTTTCTCCATTTACGTGGAGATATCTTCACTCTGGGGGAAGAACAGTAGAACACAGAAAACTCCAACTTATGTCAGTTTAGGATGACAAAACTCTAGTTTTGGCTGTTATTATCAGCTTTTTTCCTAAATTTGTCATGCCATACTGTCCATCTTGTTTCCCAGTTATGAGTCTACTTTATGAGATGATGAAATCACACTCTGCCCTAGTTGCTTCTTCTTTCACACGATGCCAAATTCTTACCAAATTATCGCAATGATCGTCGCTGTCGGAGAAGTAGCTCTAGTTCTTATGTCCACAGCAATCGGTCTCGCTTTCACTGTATCTTATCTGTAAGTTTCTCTGCTCCTTTCATCAGTTTCTTGTCGTCCCTTGTCTGCTGAACCTTTCCAGAGAAGAAGAGGACAAAATCGAATGACGCTTGTGCAGAAACACGAGATTCGGCTTAGAAGTTGGTAGTATATCACATTGACAAGCAAGGTGGGTCTCGTTCCTGCGGATTCTAGAATGGCCTTCTTTCTCCTCATCATTCTGAGAGATGTAGAGAAAGGGAAGGCGATGTTTTCACGTATGCGACCCGGAGCATCCTCTTTGCCAATCTTGAACAGTTTTTCCTCTGTCCTTTTTCAGAAAAGGCAGAGCGAATGCTGCATTAGGGTTTGTATCATGCGCAATCGTATCGTTGCAAACACACTTTGATTGACTGAGCAAAAGTTAACGAAAGCTTTGATGAAAAGGTCTGAGTGTGGGATCCATCGATTCCTCTTCCTTCCCACAAAAGGATCGAGCACTTTAATGACGCTGATTGATGAGACTGAGTTGGAAACTGACCACATGTGTTCAAAGAAGGAGAAAGTAGCATCGAGTTGGAGAAGAAAAGGACTTGATTTCACGTTTTATTAATCACTGCACGCAATGCCAAGTCCAGTCCAAGATATATCACCCGAAAGGTGCAAAATATAGTCGAAATAATTCAACTCCACGGGACCTTTGATCGTTCAACAACAATTACTCGCCAGATCATTTCCTTCTCTCCACTCATATCATCTCGGCACTTTACCTCCGCCTTTCCATTGCGTTCTTCGTTGTCACACATGGGACACCGACCGACAGAACCCCGGATACAACCCACAGCATTTCGGAGCTGTCGACAGCCGGAGAGAGAGGGAAAAGTAAGAACCTGCCTTCCTTCCTCATCGAGAAAAGACGAATCGCGCGCGGGTGTTGGTGGATGATCCTGGTTTCTCCAGTGGTCTGGCTCGCGGGTAGAGTACTGCAAGGGTAAAGGTAAGAAGGGGATGATAAGTGTTTATCCATCGATCAGAGTGAGAGGAGAGAGGGGCGCTGGTGGTGCTGCAGCAGGACCTGAATACTTTACAGCGCTGCAGTGCGCAGCACAACCCACTGAGAACATCTGCGGCCATGTGAGGGTGCTGGTGGGTCGACGAGACACAGCACAACACAACAAGAAGAAACAGTGGTGCGTTGTTTGCACATAAGATGAGAGATACCGAGCCATACATACATCCCCAACTACACGATCATGGCCGCCAGCCAGCTTACCGGCACAAGCTCTACCACATCTGCCGCTACATAAACAGGTCATACTCCATCTCCTCTAGTCTACTAGGGGGTCTCAAACATGGGCCGGAAAGTATAAGACGTTCAAGGCATAATCCGCCGTAATTTCACAGTGTCAGTTCAGTCAAAGTACAACAAATAGATTAAATAATTTCCAAATGCAATAAAGGTGTAAAAGTTAGACTATTTTTCAAAGATTTTTAAGCCGCGATGGTACACATGGTTTCTCGTTTCTTTTACGACTGATATTCATTGCGAACTCGCAATGAATATCAGTCGTAAGGGGTCTTCTGTGTTAACTTTGACCCCCTCCTATTATATATTAGAAAGTTATAACCAAAGTGAAATTACAAACACCGCCTAAATATCTACAGACCATCTCCATCGATAACGGATAAGTTTACGGTCCAACAGCCATAAAAAGTTCTATTCTTGTAACCAAAATTTACAGCCGATGTTTGAAACACCCTATTAGTGCGTGTCAATATGCATGCTGGATGACTTCTGGTAACTTTTGTTCTTTTATTATTATCAAAAATTATATAAGTGTTCAATAAAAACTATATATCAAGTGAATATAAATAATTAAAATATTTTATAAATATTATTTATTAACCCATGTCAAGAAACCCAAGGAAAACAAGAAATAAACCATAAGTCTTGACTCGACTATCGTGCTTCAGATAGTACAAGTCCTAGAAACTGTACTCATTAATATATTAATTTATTCAGAGTTTAATTTAATACCTAACCCTTCTTTTCAGAAGGATTAAATACTAAATTAAATGCCTGGATATTTGTCTCCTCCATCTTTCGATGGAGGAAGTGAATATGCAGGTGCTATGAAACTTATATCATTTGCTTACAATGTTTAAAATCAGAAGTGAAAACCCTTTCCCAACTTATCAAAATTTTTTCGTGATATATCGATTCGATCAAAACTTCTGCGAGCGGAAGGAAAAAAACTTTAAATACTCTAATATGCACTGCGACATATAATATCAATGTAAATTACATTATATGTATTGAAAAATCTAATACTCATTGCGATAGCAGTTTCTACCAGGCAGACTTCAAGGTTTGAGGAGTCCTCCAGTCAACATCGGAATCTAGGCAGAAAAATGTAATTTACCGATCTATTAATATTTTGACACCCCCTACTACCTTTGTCCTTCCTCGTAGGTCACACCTACATATCGCGAGATTAAAGCTTTTATGTTGGTAAAATCTTCTAATGAAACTTTGATGATAATAGATACATGGGTTTGAAAGGAACTAGCTTTACATGTTTGTCAATTGATTCCTAACTATGATATATACTTCTTCATTCCTTGAACAAACTTGGGTGAGTCATACCCTTCTCACAAACACTTACAATCAAAACGAAAATCTTTTACTTGACTAACCTTGTAAGCTTAGTTGTTGATTAGATATTATTATCTCAGTGGTTATTATATTCATAGAGCACCGTTGTCACGTCAGTTTGGGCACCTCGGCTAGGTTGACCGAGTGCGAAGTGGTGGATCCCGGTAAGGCCGTTAGTGCCGTTAGGGCGAGTTGGTGAGAGAGCCCACTAGGGGTAAACTTCGCAGGTAGGGCTTGGAGGCCTTAGTTCTTCGAGTTGAGCCTTCAAGCTCCATGCTATGGTGGATAGTCTAGTTGAGTGTAACCCGGATTCTCTTCGCGTTTAGAGTGGGTTTGGCTTGACCATTTGTGAGTAATCAGTGTTGTAGTGTTGGAGATGATGATTTCTCAATGCAGATTACTCGAAGAACTGAGTGCAGGTCGAGGCGGAGTTCAGTAAGAGCTCGCTGATCTGAAATCTGAAATCGTCCGCTGGTATCTTCGGGCGTTATCGTTCGTGATTGATTGTTTGGAACTGTGATCGAGGTGTGAACTGTTTTTTTTAGCAACGGTCCCAGTAGCATTGTCACATTCTGGCGAAATGGTTCCCAGATCAATCATTTCTGTAAAGTCAAAAAAATGACCTAAATTGTTTTACTTTAGCTTATAGTTAAAATTTGTCTCCTGTTCCAACTGGGTTCGATGTGTATTGAACTGAATTCGTAATATTTCCACTAACAGTTCAAAAATATTGATGAATGCAAGAGGGATTTCTGCTCTATTATAGTGGCTACAGAATGCCACATACTAATACGTTCCACGTTCATGCCACAAACGAATACATCCTTCGCTTTTTAAAAAGCTTGTGTAAATAAGCTCCTATAATTCACACTATCAAAGCACGAAATCGTGGTGCATTCAGATTATTAATCATTAGTCAGTTAAAACGTCATGTATATAAAATGCATTAATTTATGTGTTTGTTATTTTTAAGTGAAACTGCAAATATTCAAATTATAATTTGTTTTGAACAATAGATGATAAATATATGCATGCATTTGTTATAAACTAAGTTAAATTTAAAGTTAAATCAATGCTCTGTTTTGGTAGTATATTACATAACATGAATATTTTATGAAGATCTTTCAACAAAATTACTTCATAAATTCCAAAATTTTAATATCTTAAGTAATTAATAATATCCAGAGGTAATTAAATTAATTATCAACTTTCATGTACATGCAACAACAACTTTATTTGGAATTTATTTTGTACACGATGGAAATATGACCATTCGTTGTCAGAACGATATATGAGTTTCAAGAAATCCAAAATAGAACATGAAAAGGGAGTTGTATCTCTTTTATCAATTTTTCATTTGATATGAGATAAATATAATACATGAGACTAAGAGTTTACGGATCTCATTAGGTTAGAACATTCAAATGAAGAAAATAATGACATCAAGGTAAAAAGTGGATGCATATGTTACCCATATTCATATTTGTCAAATTTTTCCACATAATTTCAACGGTCAGTTATGCTTTCTCAGAGATATCTCTATTGCAAAAACATTTGTTTTTCCTTTATCACATGTGATGAAAGTTTCCGATTTCATAGCATGTGATATTTTCAAAACTGTTTGAAGTAATGTTCAATAAGAACATAGCTGTACGGTTTATTTTCCAAACTAGCAATTTAAATACTTTTCGCTTATTCTATTAGAGTCAAGTTTGTGTAAATGTGATTAAATCACCTCGCTATAATCATATTTCTTTAAATCACAACTTTGGTATTATAAAATGGTTTCATAATACAATAACTGCACTCAGAAATTTACTTGATCTCATCCAAAATAGATTTATGAGCATACCTCTCTAAACTGTGTATGGTTTGATAATACCTATGACTGGTTATCACCTATTAAACCAATCACTTTATTATGTCCGTGACATTTCGGACTGCACACATCAACTTAGAGCATGTATTGTCCGATGTATGATTATTAAACAGTTTGAATGATAAAAACATTTAATCATAATCGAAATAATAAGATGATTAACGACAAGATACAGTTATTGATTTTACTATCAATAACAAGTCAAAGGTATGATCAAACCTAGACTTGTGTCTAGCATATTGTTTCTATACTGTCCACTTGCGAGTGTGATGTCCTGCTCGACACTTCGGATTGACACCTTGTTCGCTGTCCTTACGGAGATGATGAAGAGCTGATAGCTATGCATGATGCCATCAGAGATGTTGTGTTTGCTATAGCACGGGAGAGTTATTACATGACGTGGAGAGAACGTTCGTATGCTTTTAGACGAGAGAGTCAGTGAGAGCTGATCTGTACATGATAAGAGAGGATCAGATCTCAGTGGCAGATGTGGTTGTCATAGATCCGACACGAGATTCGATGATGACATAGGTGATCAACCATCCCCCATGATGGATTGTAGGCATGGCGGTAGCACCGAAAGTGATCAAGTATAGAGGATGCAGGAGGGACATCGCTTCATCCCCTAGCCTTAGAGATATATAGATCGACAATCTCTGAGTTCGATATTTTTATTCGAGATTGTGCTAAAACTTACCATGAGAAGTGTTAAGGAGTACCACTTTCTCTTTCTTTTTGTACTACAAATTTTAGATAGCAAGTTTCCGTGAGAGAGCTTTAGTAGATGCGGTCCACAAGAGAGCAATTGCAGTAAGCGATGCTACTTCATGTGCACCTATTGTATGCAGGAGTTTCGATTTATCGATGTGTGATATTTTACAAGCCATAGGCGACTTTAGAGCTACTGATAGTGGGGCTTAGCCCCGATGTTCTTCTTCTCTTTGAGGCATTGGTTGCTTGGTCTTTCGGATCCCTCTTTCCCTTATGAAGCTTGATGAGATCTATCCATCCGTTGGCTATTCATTGCATAGAGTGTTTCTTTCGAAAATGATCAAACAACACATTGTTAAAACAGGTGGGATCAATCTCAACTAACCTACTAGAGGTGTTATCAAGCAAATTTCTGTAGTTACACTAGTCAATAAGTATGCTCGATCAACTTTGCTACTTTTGCTCTCTTTATGTTATAGAAAATATTATAACTATTATATGCATATTATAAATTAAATTTAATAAAAATATTAAATAACATTAAATGTTAAATATTTATTGTTACAGGAATGGAAACATGAATAGAAAACTCATAAGTGGAGTGCGAGACTTTGCGCTTTAGAGGAAAGTCTCGCACAGTAGCCCACTGAACTAAAACAATTCATTCATAAACACATTAATTTAGTACCCAACTCTTCCCGTGGGCAGGATTAGTTACTAAATTAAGCTTACAGTCCTCTTGCATTTTTAGATGGAAGAGATGAATATTCTTCCCCACGGCCTTGTACAGTGAAGGAAGCGGGGAAATATATAATCTCTTTGTGTTCTATTATTGTGTAAATTTAAATTATCCGTGGTTGGTTTCTTGAATTAATGCAAGTCAAAGAAAAATTTGAGTATAAATTTAAATTATAATATTTAAAAAACCAAATTTAAACTACTCTTAACTGAGTGAAATTCATGAACTCTGAAAACAGAAAGAACGCAGTGAGTTTAATTGTAACATATTCAACTATAAATAAAATTGTATTGAAGAATGAAAAAAATCTTTAAAATATTAATTTAAAGCTAACCCTTCCTAATAGAAAGATTACCTCATAAATTACGCCCCATGTACACTTTCTAAGACATGTACATGACGTGAATGAGCAAGCATAAGCAAGCATTTCACTTCTACCACTGCTATTCCAATCTAACATCGTCGGGAGAATGCTATCATCAAGAGAGACATGGACGGAGCATCGAAGGAAGAAGATGCGGCACTGCAACGGCAGCCGCATCTTCTTCCTCCGGCGAGCCTCTAAATTTGTCCTTAACGGGTAAAAGGAGCACCCACACGAGTCACGATCCATGGTTTGCACCACGTGATTGTCTTCCTGGCGTAAGAGCGTCTGGCACGCCCTGTCCTGCCCGACCGGACGAATAGAGGACGGAAGCCTTGAAGGAAGTGACTGCATGGCAGCAAGGAATGGGGATGATGGCGGCGGCCAGTCCAGCCCAGAGCTCTGGAGACTGGAGTCCCATGCAGATCACCCCTCCACTGTAGGACTATCATCCGTCCCTTATCTTACGGACTCGCTCTTCTCCCGCCTTTTACACCACTACAGAACAAACAAAAACAAACACCGACTGGCCGACTGTCAACGAAGCGGATGACACGCAACAACATTCTATCCGGTTTCTGTGTATATCGCCTCCCTCCCCAATCGGAGATCGTCGGCTTGGCCCCGGTCTAGTTGACAACCGTACATGTTGGTCACAGTCGAGGATTTAGGTTTGAACCGAAATCTGTGACTTGGCGAAGAGATCTGCGACTTAACCGCAGTTCCATCTACTGAGCCAGGCAGTATAGTAGCTCGTTGATGTAGAACCTTTCTTTAATTATTAATCAGTTTGATCTTTATACAGAACGTTTTAGTATAAGAATATACATCCGAACTGTACATATGCTGGAGAGCAGGAAGAAGGAAAGCGTGCATATAGTAGTAAAATAATTAACTTTCAGTGTTTTGAAAAAGTTATTTTTCAAAAATTATATGTCTATGATTTATCGCAAAGGAAAGAAACAAGAGATCTCCTTTGGAAACAATTGACTAACCCTAGAAGAGATGAACTGAGCTATTAAACCTATATTTCTAATTTAAAAAGCTAAAAATTAAATTTCTATAATAAATAATCTTAGTTTACTCACCAAGATCATTACCTTTCGTGTACTTGGCCGCTAAAAATACCGAAAACCTATAAGTCATGTGGACAGAATGGCCCCCGTCTTCTTATAAAGGCAGTTCTCATGGACTCGAGTAGTATTTTTATTTTTAATTTATATTAATTTATATTTCACCAGTGGAGTACTCTTTGGTCCATCAACGGAAAATATGCATGCTGGATGAACTCCGAGAACTTTTGCTCGCTTAATGATATCGAGAATATATATAGATGTTAAGTAAAAAATATATACTAATTATATATAAAGAATTACAATATTTTATAAATGTTATCTGTTATCCATGCCTGGAAACACGAGAAGAGTAGAAGATAACCCATAAGTACTGTCTTCAGTGCCGCGCTTCACAAGGTACAAGCCCGCGAGTACACAATCGTTAATACGTTAATATACTGTGATGTTAATTTAATACCTAACCCTTCTTGTCGGAAGGGTTAGGTATTAAATTAACCACCTGATATTTACCTCTCCATCGGAAGATGGAGGAGGTGAATATGCAAGTGCTCTGAAAAGTAATGCTCGATACAGATAAATATTTGGTAGAGATTACATTGCATAAGTCGCGGTCGTTTTCAGCGGCCATCCGTCTCCAACAATCGGGGGCATATTTTACAACTTTCTCCTCTGGGAGGAGGATCTCGAAGCATCCTCTATATATGAAGCATGCATATTATTCACCCATGTACACTTCAGTGTACATAAGTGTACATTAAATAACGTCCTAACCCTTCCGGCGGGAAGGGTTAAAACATTATTTAATGTCTCATATAAATGGCGCTATTCTACAGTTACTACTCCGGATTTATACTCCCAAGAGCGCAGCAGCCCGCCTTTCACTTATGGGTTCTCTCCAGACGAGTTGGCTACTCCGGGACTAAGTAACATATAACATTTATGAATTAATTTAATTTTCTATAATAGTTTAGAAAAAAAATTATAACACTTACATGTCTTCCTATAAGAGAAAACGAAATTCATTGTACAAGGCCGTGGGGAAGAATATTCGACATGTACCTTCTGGAGCACGTAAGTATGCTTTTTCCTTATGGGTTATATCCGGATTTCCTAGCCAACAAGCAATAGCTTGTTGGTTACCGCATCCGCCCTGTAGCCCGGGTGCCGTGGGGTCGAGTCTTCCTTGCGGGAGGACTCATGCTGTGCAAGGGCAGCAGCATACGGCTGCAGAAAGCCCCACAGTTAATAGAGGCCAAAAAAAACAAAACAAAATAAAATATCCGGATTTCCAGTATGGCTCTCCTCAGTTAATATTTAACATTTATTAAAAACTGTAATTCCACTTTAGATTATTTATAATCTATTTATATATTTAATGATAACATAAAGTGAACATGATAATGAATGCCCTTACTTGATTTAAATGTACGAACTAGATGTAACTCTAGTCTTGACGTGATGAAGCATGTATATTATTTTAGTCACGACGTGATCACATCCAATGTCCCTTCAGAATTTGTTTACTACATTGTAGTATGTAGTCTTCTTTTTCTTCGAGCTAAAACTCAAGAACAATTTCACTGTCCGATCTGAAGATGGAAGCGTGCTGTAAGTTTAATTTATTACCTCACGCTTGGTTGAGCAAGGGTTAGATAACAAATAAAGTATTGTTTATATTTATTCAATTACTCACGGAGAGTGCAGGACTTATGGTCTTGTGAAGCGCGTTGCAATGCACTTCACTTATTGGTTCTCCATGGACTTTTTTACTGTTTCCGGTATGATTAATATTTAACAAGTACACTTAATTTTGAATTTTATTATAATTTATTATAGTAATTATATATATTAATTATATCTTGTTTGATAACATAAAAAGAGCAAAAAGTTCATGAATTTGCATGCTTATTATTTGCCTTAATTCTCAAGCAAGAGTTCGTGATTAGACGTTCGCTCTAAGGTCAAATGAATCTTATTAATGTACCGTATGCGACGTACTGGAATTATGAAAAATGGATATTTATAATGTTATTTAATTGATATTAGTGAATAAAATTTCTAGTTTAATATTGTTTATAGTATAATAAATGAAGATAATGAAAATATTATATTCAGTATATAAGTACTTAAGGACCTAAACATAATTTTAGGTATTTTAGAAATAAATAAATAAAGATTGATGATTTAGTTTAATTTAAATGATAATGCTATGCAAGCCGGATATTACTTGTACATGGGATATATATATGAGATTTGTTATCATACTTTTGAATATATTATATTAATAAATTTCTAAGTATAAAAAATATTATTTTAGTATTATTATTACTAATTATACCTATATTAGTGCTATTACTATTATTTGTATTGATAATTAACATTTGAATTAATAATTTATTTATTAGCAACACTTGACATATAGAAGATAACCTTCAAATCAACGTTGTTTCTTGAGTAAGTTAAGTTCAACTTGATATGTCAATGTAAACACCATATTATGTGTGTGATACTTTGATAACTCATTGCACCGTATTGCACCAAGGAAGGTGAACTGATCTAAAAGAAGAATATTTCAAACATTCTTCGATATTATAAAATAAATTAATAACATTAATTTGCATAGAATTAGTCAAATAATTTTCGTATATATAACTTTAAATTTGTATTTAAATTTTCAAAATGAATTTTTTATTATTTTTATTATTATGATAAGAGACAAAAAAAGTAAATAATAGTAGTAAAATAATAAATACTAAATTAAACAAATATTGATCAAAATAATAATAAATCTATCACATGATACTCAAACTCTATATTGAGCGATACCCAAGGAACACCGCCGCAGAATGAAATACTTTGTTTTGCATTAACCTTCTCTCGGCAAGTGAGAGTATACTCTTATCGCCAGGCTAGAAGACTTTGGAAAGTTTGCATGGAAGTTTACTCTTGGATCTCTAGGATCTCTAGGATCTCTTGGATCTCTACCGCTACATACAAATGAGGAAGAAAATAAAAGAATTATATGCATCTCATGCGATCTTCAAAGAAGAAAAGCAAAAAAAGGACAATGTATTAAATTTCTCTTTTACAAAGTCTACTTCGAGTAGTTAATGCAGTTTGAGAAAATAAATTGGATGAACATGGATATTCCACTATAGTATATTAAGAAATCTGGAAACCGATAGAATTTTAATTTTGACTTGGATGATAGAGGATACGTGTTAGATAATATGCATGAAACATGAACTTTTGCCCGCTGGTTATTATCAGAAAAGATAGAAGTATTAATTCTATATTATATATTAAAATTAAAAAATTTAAAATGATCTATAATATTAAAAATTAACTGGACTTAGAAATACGAGAAAATCTCGACATAACACATAAAAGAGAATAAGCTAATGTGTTTTCAAAACTACAAGCTCGACCATCTGTGCCGAAGAAAAGAATATAGTTAATCAACCTTACCTTTCTTGACGAAAGGGTTAGGTAATATGACCAATGTAAATATTCACGGTTGCTCACTTTTGAGGATACGTACGTGCGACTAACTCGTCAGCCAATGGAATTAAGCTAAAATATATTACCCCCTCTAAACATGGTATGAATTAGCGGACTTCGTCGCGTGCTAAGAAGATAAAAGTAAACTCATCATTCGTCTTTTTTCCTCTTTTTTAAGAGGAAAAAAGAAAAGAAAAAGAAGGAAAGTAAACTCATCAAACAAACACATGAAAATTCCCTCATTCCAAGATAAGACTCAGTCTACTGACGAATGAATAAACTTTTTTCGAACATAATTTATATTATAGTAAAGTTTTGCATGAAAAGTTCTACTTATAAATTATGTGAATATATATATATATATGCACGCCTCTAAATTTTTTTTAAAAGAGAAGAAATAAGCGAGCTCTTTAAGTCTATTATAGTATCAGGTTGTTTATTTATTCACCGTTTCCAGGAAAGTTACCTTAATTTATTTCTAACTCTTCCGTTAGGAAGGGTTGGGTAATACTTAATATATCAACTAAATTGAATTTTTCGTTAGCAACTTATCGCACTTGTAGTTTAGGATGTGCATCAATTTATGGTCTATTTATATATTATCTGGACAATCTTGCTGTAAGTCCAAAAATTATTTAATATTTATACATAAATTAATTTTTACTTGATATAATTTATAATTTCTAGTTGATATTTTAATCTTTTCCTATAACAGAAAGAGAGCAAAAGTTCCCGAGGTAGATCGAGCATGCTTATTTATTTACTCTCTACCTGAGATGCTTTGGATACCAGCATCGTGCAGAAGCTATACGCTGGGCAGCTACATCATTAGAGGGAAGAACTTTAACGTCTGACAGAAGTTCAGGAGGAAGAAAGCGAATACCTTTCAGATTGCTTGAGAACCCGATGTGAAAGTGTAAATACCCGGAGGATATCCACCTGGAACTGAATGATCGATCCCTTCATTCCTGGCAGGTTGGTTTGACTGGATGTTAGGCCGAGAGTAAACGCGGATAGAGGTCTGTGTGAGTCGGGCAGCACAGAGAGCATCGAGCTTCACGGTCATCCCGCGTATCGTTCTTCTGGTGGGCCACGTATGCAAGGACTTTAAACCCCCATAGTTATTGGCTTCCTCCACTCCATCAGGAGCACTTGTAGCCATACCCGGGGTTTTGAGTTTACTGTAAATGACAAATGTTATTTTGTCCTAGAATATTTATTTTGTAGCCTCCAATACTAAATTACGGTGTAAGCACAAGGTTAAACTTATGTAATAAAATATTAAATTTTCCAAATCAATTTAATTTTGAAATATTGTTATAAAGGTACTGTCAATTTTAGCCATTTATGTGCTTCAATATAATTACTTGGAGGAAGTAATATATAGCTTGTTTCCAGTACTCAGCTGCTCACTGTCAGATTGGTCCTGATTAGTGAACTGGAAATAGGAGAAAATTAACTCCGGCATTATCAGTCATTCGTTTATGAGATCAAATATTTCCCCTTTACTCAATATCACATATGAAATAATTGCATTACATTATGGGATTTAAGCAAAATTTTGATTCTCAAGTTTATATAGTTAAAGGATAGTTTGTAAGTATGATCTTTAACCGTATAAAAACCACATTGATTCCATAAAAATTATATATATTTTGGAATTAACATGTCACTGAGCTTGTGAGTTGTAAAATAATTGAACTGAAGGGTTCAAGAAAGTTGGCTAGATTTTTATTGACTTATGTTTGTATGTATTATATACAGTTCGCATTTAACTTGTATTCTTTGTAATTATTCCATTTGATAATTAATAACTATATAGAAAATATGAGAAACTATGATATATATACAAATGTATAAGCTTTTTATTCACTAAATCTTATGTGTTTCATATTTTATTTTTGTAATTTAGGTTAGGAAGTATTATTGAAATGTCAGAAAACAGGATATAGGTTAATGTATACACATGTGGATTCATATGGATATCTTTTGTGGACCCTTCATATGGGAAAAGAATTTTAAAATTATAGGAATTTCTCACGAGACTGAAATCTTCCTTTCTGAACAAATCATTTTGACATTTTACCTGGTCGCGAACTAAATGTAATGTTATACTCTTTTTATATCCTATAATTCCTAATTTCTTTTGGAACCAATATGTTTATAAATGTTTATTAATGACTTAATCTATAATCTTTCTTCTTCTCTTGGTTGTGTAACTAATATTGTAGATCTGTAATCACATCTTTTGCCACCAGTTTTATGACTGTTGCACTACTTTTGAGGAAACAGATTCTTTACCTCACAAAACCCACTTATTTTGTTTTTTCCTTGCATAAAACCACTTAAACATGGCTAAACACTAGATCTAATCCTTTTCCTTTGTACATAGACGAGACTTACATGCTAACCTACTCCTTGACCAACCTCTTTGATCTACCGAGAAGAAATGTGCATTTAGTTTCAGATATAAGACTTTTATTTCTTTTCTACTTGAAATGATTGTTATGAATCTCTTGCTGTTTGTACTATTTCCTAGATGATAAAAATATCGTACTCTATATGAATAAATAGAACTTCAAAGTTATTTTTAACCAAAAACATTATCATCAGAACAGTAGTAATTACCTTAACTTGATAACCACTCTAATCAAATATAAAATTATCATTTTTTTTTGACAATGAGTCAATGTGTTCTCAAAGGTTCTCCATGTAGAGTTGTATGACTTTTATGAGTAAATAATTAGTCTGTGGAGCAGTATAAGATCATGCGTAGAAAATAAAATTCCCTCTACAAGGTGTACGTTGTGGAATCCACAGCTTACGCGTGAGGGTTGCTTCTACAATAAGCTTTTAAATCTCCGCTAATGATACTTAAGATATGGGTAACGAGGAACACGCGAAGCAATGAATAGCCAACGGATGGAGAGACTCCATCAAACCTTACAAAGAAAAGAAGGAACCGAAAGACCAAGCAACTACCGCCCCGAAGAGAAGAACACCGTAGCTAAACCTCGCTATTAGTAGATCTGGGTAATCCATACTCTTCATTTTTTGGCAGTTTTAGATTCATTTTTGAATTTAAAATCTCTCTTCGAAATCTGAAACACAAAAAATTTAGAATTTAACAAACTGAGTTCTGATAATGCACAGATGAAAATAAAATTTTTTTGGGTAGAAATGTAGCGCTTTTTAGTCGCGTTCCAACGCTATCTACCACATCAACAACGGAGGTCAGACTCAAACATTATGAAAAAGTCCAGTTTGCTCTGGGTAACTCAGAGGTCTGTCTTTCACGTCTATGCACGTCAAAAAATGAGAAATCTGAATAGCCCATAGATATCAAGAGCAGAGGTTTAATGATATAGTAATTACAACTAGTCAGAAATAATGTGTAGAGCATATTAAGGGTTTCCAACTAGAGGGATCTGGTAGAAAGCGGCTCCGTCACATAGCTTCATTTAGCAGATTCCACTTTGTAAAGTTTAGATGACTTTATGTCGGTGAGGGAAAATTGCGATACGAGTCAGAGTTAGATGGATATCAAGAATGAACGAGCCACTATAAAAACACTGAAAGAATGAACGAGCCACTATTGAACACTCATTTTGTTGAGTTATGATTGTCGCTTGCTTAGTTTGACATCCCACTATGGTAAGGAAGAGTGTCGCTACATTCTTTCTTTAACTTTTCTCTTCTTCTGTGCTTTGGGTTGGGGTAGTTCTGGTTAGATATTTACACCTTGATTGAAAATTCTATGAAAAGCACCTTCGTTATTTTGATTTTCTCTTTATGGAGATTTGTTTTTTTTCTTAGTTCTGTTTAAACCCCAATGCAAGTAAAGATACTTCGGATGATCCAAAGTTGATAATTTCTCCACTATTAATTTTGTGATGGGAGGTGACGCATGGTTCGTCTATAATATTTGTAATTTATCCATTATCACATTAAGTGAAAGCTCAAAATGTTGAGTAAGGCTAGCGCTTTGTACTACATCCAAGATCATTTCGATCAATCTACTAATGATGGAGTAATCTGTGACTATAAAAACATGTGTTTTCTCACGCTTTCCACGAGAGAGCTCGGGTAAGCTTCAAGGTGCTATGAGTAACCATAGTGAACCTTATCTACTGTGAGCGGGAGTTTAATTCCTTTTGTTTTGTTCTAGATGGCATCACAGTGACTGTTACCAGTGCTCGGGTAAAAAGTATTAAAAACAGGATATTATCCGACGGTAATGAATGGGAACCGGTTTTTCTCAATCATTTATTATTCTTCCCTGTTTTTTTATAAGTAAATTGTCGTTTTGTTAAACTTTAACCTGCAAAAAATCCGACGGGACACAATTTCAACTCGACTTTTTGGAATTCCAACCGGTTGAGAATACAAAGAATGTCGGTTAGCCTCGAGCGCTGATTGTTACATGGTTAGTATCTAGTCACACAGAATAAGATTACTCCACCATAGTGATTTACATTATTAGTCTTTGATCATTCTTTTATCTAATATAAATCTCACCTATCCTCACCAGCGATAGAAGAAAAGGAAGAAGAATAAATGTGGTCAAGAAATCCATCAATCTGATATAAATAAATATACGATAATTTGCATCTCCAATAGAAATTTGTCTCATTGCGTCTTATGCCAAGCTAATATGCAGACTGGCGGGTTTCGGACCAAAACCCAGGAAACGGACAAGCGCAGTGGCGTGATGTGAATCATTTCACATAGTAAATAATTCACCTCTCTGTCAGGAGTTAGTCTATCTGAGTGAAGTTAGGACCTCAGAGAAGTCGATTCTGGAGGATGTTATATATTTTGAGTCCTAGTAGATTGTTTATCATGTAGATAGACTTTAAACTCATGGGTTGTACTTACATGTCATCTATGCATACTTACTAGCGTGGTTACGTTATCTTTCGAGATTACATGTCGTTTTACATGTCTTCGCATGTAGTTTAAGATTTACGCTGGCACTTTAGGGGCTTGACGTGGTAACCTATGTGTGAAATGAAGTCACCACGTGGTTTGAGGCACAAAAGGACAGGAGAGTGAAGCTATGAGCTCTCATTGATCTATTTTTATCTTTTCTGAAATGCTAAACTTAAAAGTAGGGGTCTAAAGAGGAGTTCGAGCAATTGATAAGGACATTCTGAAATATGAGAACACAGGAGGATAGGGCTCGTCGTGCCAGTCGCACGAAAAGCGCTAAACCCTTCTCTCGCTATGGTCCGCTCTGGAAAAAGAAAAAGAAACTCTAGGAATGAAAAATAGCTTGGGAGAGGTAAAGAGTAATTATCTTTGATTAGAGATATTAAGATGTTATTCAATCATATATACCTTAATTATATTTGTTTCATTTGTGTCCATATAAAAACATGATATTGGGGTTTTTCCGTCCATATTTAACTGATTTGAGTTATGCATGATGTCACGTGTATGTGCACGTGACAACATGCATAATTCAAAACAGTTAAATAGCCGTTGGACATCTTGGTTCAGTTAACATCCAATTCTTGATCGATTTGGAGCAATAAAGAAGGAGTTATGACAAATTGAAGTTCGGATTATGTCAGAATTGCATCATTTTTGTTGATTTTGAGATTTTTGGTGTCAATCGCAGCAGAATTGAGAAAATTATTTCAAACTTTCGTGGTAGAGTTCACTGTCAGCAGGGCTACGACTGTCCATAAATTTTCATGTCAATTGAGTGAGTGAGTAATTCAGGACGACCGCTGAAGCAGAAGGGGTCTGAAAAGCTCTCAATCTAGAGCAGCAACTTCAGAGATCGAGATCTGGAGAACTGTGTACAATTAAGAGATCAAATTCCACAGGGATGTTCTGCATGCTGTAAAATCCAAATCTTGTAAGAATCATTGAAAGTTATTGAGCCAATTCTCTGTTCTAGGTCAAAATAGTTGTCTCGGTATCAAAAATTATCATAAATTCCTCGCTCAGAACGCTTTTGATCATATCTCGGTACTAGAATTTGATCTCAAGTTGAAACTTCGTATGTGTGTTCAGTAGGACCTCATTTGCATGTAGGAGAAGTTTTGAGGTCTAAGCCATTATATGTTTCTGATTCTTGACTGTTAAAGTTCACTGTCTGATCTTATTACTGCTAGTTCGACTTGATTTTCATTTTCTGAACATACTAGAGGATCCAATCGACTTGTATGAGTGTCTATAGTGCCCTTATGACCTGAAGTCTACTCTTAAGTAAGTAACCACAACCCGAAGCCCAACGCTTCCCTAAGTAGACGTAACACAACCTTTATGATCATATCACAGCTAGAAGGTTCTGTCCTTCCCAAGAATACTCTCACCTTGACAAAGGTTAACGAGAATGACGTGAAATACTTGTTTTGTTCCTGTAGTTATACTTTGTGTAAAGACTTTGTTTAGCATGAAGTAGTATTTAAGCATTAATATATCTTGTTTTGGTACGATTTTGACAACAACAGACAGTCAGGACAAGCAGTCGACGCTAATTTTTTTAGACATTCGTCTACTTTGGCTACGGATAGCCGAGACGTGCATTTAGGGCGTTGTTGCTGCCACTGCCGCTTGCTGAGGGGCTTCATCTTGACGGTCGTATGAAAGGTCGGGTCAATTCAGTCATAGTCCTGGTTACGTTATCGTGTCAGATATTACGTGAAGGATGTCAAAGAAAATGCGAGGTTCCTGGCTGTGGAGATGCTGTGTGCTGAACAAAGACAAGACATAGAAAAACAACCACGAAAACGAATGCTGCAATATATACCAACTTCAAATATATGTACATTGCCGGTTCTTTCTCCTAAGAGCACAGAACTGAGAAACAGACCAGAGCGGTCTGTAACCTGCTTCAAAGCCCTTAAGACAAACCCTTGAATCACAATCTTGACCTAAAACCACCGAAGCGTAGCTCAAAGCAAGAGAAACTTCTCTTTGCTAACAAAAAGAGATGCACCTGTATCACACGATTGAATTCCAAGTCCAAACCATATCCATGTATAAGCTCTTAGCTAAAGCTAGCTACCACAAGCCGTACACAACCAACTAAGTCCCTAACGAACTCAAAAGGACGAAACTCGTAGCGAAAGAACCAAAAAAGACCTATCTGAGAACGTTCTCCTTTCGTCAAATGGTCTTCAGATGTCGATAGGGTCTTCTTCCTTGACTCCGTTGGCCTCAAGAACTATCAGATCCGACTCCCGATAGCCGAGATATCGTCGATTTTCGGTCGCAGGTGACCTAACCTTCAAAAACTCCTCCTTGCGGCTTAAAACCGCACACACCGCACAAACGGATCGTCTAAATTGATACCCGTCTTCTCTGGCAGGTAGATCTAGCTACCTTGAACACGACGAGACTCCAAACAAGCCGTTTGGAGTTCCCCTTGCAAAACCACGCAAGAAATTTGGTCGCAGGTTGCAAAAAACTGACGTAAATCAACTCCATGCCGCTCAAACTTGCTCACCACACCCAAACAAACAATCCAATTCACGTACGGTCTTCTCCTATGCGTAGATGAAGACTCCCTGATCATGTAGGCACCAAGAACGAAGAGCTTGGCTCACAGATCGCGAAGAACAACTCTATTTCAGATCACTGGCGATGAAAAACTTGACGCAAGCGCTTCTCTGCGAGCCATTTTCACTCAGAACTTATGAACCGCCCGATGAAACTTCGTATTGTCTTCAATTTCTTGTAGAACTCGGTGTTCTGATCCTGATGGATCCAAGGACAGCAAGTTTGGACTCCAGAACGGTCCGAACGGTCCAACTCTCCTTCACAGATAACTGAAATCTTCCAATCTCCTCCTTGCGTCTCAATTTCTCTCAGTACATCTCCCTTGATCCGTCTCTTCACAAACCGTCTTAACCCACACGTATCCTGTACAGATCTGAACCCAATACACCTTGCGTGCGTGTATTAGACTTCCCAATTCTCCAAAACATCCATCGACAGGTCGCAGGAACAAGCAAGTCCCTTAAGCAGCCCCCTTACATCAGTCATCGTACGTACCAGTCTTCTTCAATAATCATGAAGCAGACCCCTTGCATCTTTAATATAATGCCAAGGGTTGCAAATACCCAGTCAACAAGTAAACTAAGGCCTAGCGTGATTTTTCCTTCTTTCGAATTGCATAACTTTTCCACTAGGCGTCCAAATGAAGTAGACAAGATGCCCATGGAAAGCTGACAAAGAGCTCTACCCATCGATGTAATGAAAGTGAAGATCCGAAGTCGTGCCAAAAGTCCATAAGCTGGGACTTAGCTTGTTTTACCCATCTTTCGAGTCTTGTAATTTCTCCACTAGACGTCCAAACGAAGTAGACGAAGTGCCTATGGAGTGCTGACAAAGAGCTCTATCCACTGATGCGATGAAAGTGGAAATCCAAAATTGTGTCAAAAGCTCGTAAGCTGAGGCTTAGCTTGCTTTTCTCATGAGTGTCTTTAGAATGACAAGCATCGAAGTCTGAATTTCAGGTAGGAGCCGGTCCACGACACGACAACGTATGAACGACCTGCAGCGCCATCGCTGCTGCTCGCTCCATCGCATCCTCGTGATCTTCGTTGCTAGTACTTGCTCTAGCCCTATTGTTGGTCGGACTTTCGCAGGATTTGGCTATGCATGAAGGGCCTGCTAGCTGCAGCACCATCACTGCTGCTTGCTCCATCATTCAGTTTGTGCGACTAGCGCTTGCTGATCCACCCCGCCATCGTGCTAACATCATATTGTGCTAAGTCGTTGTCGTTGTCGTTTGCAATCATCTTGGCGCTAGTCCTACTGCTGGGCGCCTTCTGCAGGATTTGACTACTTATGAAGGACCAACCTGCAGCGCCATTGCTGCTGGTTGGTCCATCGCATCCTCGTGATCTTTGTTGCTACCGCTTGCTGCATGTTGGCCTTCAACGTAACCTTACTGCTGGTCGGGCTTTGCCATGATTTGGCTACGTATCAAGGGCTTGCTACCTGCAGCAGCATCGCAGCAGCTTGGTCCATCGTATCGTTCAGTTCTTGCTATCGCTTGCTCACCCGCAGTCGGTTTTGCCGCTGAGCAAGCGGCAGCGAGGAAACCGTCTGTCTCCGTCGTCATTGTTGCTACTTCACCAATTGGGTTAGCTCTTCGATGGTTCTTGTCATTCATGCAACTCAACAGTGCACCCCGAAGCTAACTTGAACTGACCTTTTCGCAGGTCCCACGGTGCATAAGTCCGTCGCCATACCTTCGGCCATATCATATTTCTGTTTTGTTTTCTTTTTGCTTGTCATTATCCTTTACAAAATGACGATGTACTGTGTAAACTGCTTGATGGGATACCTCGTCCAAGATAGAGAAGATGGGAGAGAAATCTAAAGGTATATATAGGAAATCTTCCTCGAAATCGGAAGAATCAGTAACATATAATTGAGGACTGAGAGCATTAATGTCAGGTCTAGGGTTGCTATGAACAATACTACTATTATTTTGTTGTGGACTAGAAGTGGAAGCAAGAATAACAATATTTGCTTCAAAGCTTTTAGGAACGGGTGTTGGTAGAGGAGTAGTGGAGGGAGGATCCATGGGGAAACAATATCGTCAATATCGTTATCATCATCGAGGCTGAAGGAAGAAACATTACATGTATACTGCCGGATAAAAGCAAATGAAAGTAGAAGACAGACAAGATGATATCTAACGTCATTGATGGATGCCTTCGTCATTTTGTACAGAGAACGTTAGAAAGCAAAAAGAGAATATGATATGACCGAAGGTATGCCGGCAGCGGACTTACTTGAGCTTGTGGAGTGAAATTAGACCTGCAAAAAGGTCAGTTCAGGTTAGGTTCGGACTGCAGAAAAGCACAATATCATTTTCATCATCGAAGGAAAGCACAATAAGAAAGCAGGCTCAAAGTAAGAATGAAAATCTTACTTGAAACTGCATGGCTTTAACGATCGCAGATTGGAAGCACATCGCTTCTATATCTACTTGAATCTTGATTTCTGTGATCACATACCACAATTTCTGCTTGATACAGATTTTGTAAAAATCACGCGCGTCTTTTCTGCTCTTTCATGCCCTTTTATGTACCTGGGCACCACAGACTACACTTATTGGCTCGTACTACAAGATCACGAGAACATATGTTTACGTTTCCTCGTTTTTCGTTGACTGTTGTACACAATTCTTCAACCTACATTATGTGCAATCTATAGAAAATGTTCTCTCTCTTGTGTCTATGTTGTTCTCGATCCATCTAAGTTTAGGTACGTTTGCCCTCACTTTCCGCAGCAATCTCGCATCGATGTCTTTGCAAAAGGAAGCAAGAGCCAAGAAAACGGATCCCTCAATCCGGACAATAGTCTTGAGGTGTCGATCATTGTTTGTAAAACAGGGAGAGATTTAGAATTGGAATTGTTCCTTTGTTGCAAGTGTTTCTGGACAAGCATTGTATTTCCGGTCTGTTTTCTGTAGAGCGTGGGAAGAAGGGAGGGCTCTACTTCACTTGCACTTTCAAGGAGTCGTCTGCATCCATACCAAGAATTACCCGCAGGTTAAGAAATGCCTTCTCACTACTTTGGGTTGGCATCATCGGAAACCTCTAGGCGCTGAGGTTTGTGTAAAGTCTTTAACAAATCGTGGTCTGCACACGTATGTTGGTATGCTTGGTTACTGTATGAAAGATCAAAAGGAGGAGTATCACCATGTGACGATGAAAAATGTTTCTAAGAGCATGCTAATTGACGGGAAGAAAATATATGTCTTTCTATGTACTGCGGACATCAAAAAATCGTGTTGAGCTACTTATGCTAACATACTTGCACGAGCACTGCAGTTTAATAAGTACAGGAATTCTCATCCATTGTATACTACACTGTTGACAAGTATTAGTGTAGGTCACACTAATTCTGAAGTTAACTTTTTTAACCCAAAACTGTATATAATGTGGGCCACATTAATTATGAACCCACACTATAAGTAGTGAAAATTTAATTAGTGTAGCCCACACTAATAATAATCTGAAGATATAGTGTGGGCAAAAGATAATTTATGATTCAACAATTATAGGACAAATAATATTCAGTTCTTAATATAATATTTTTATAATAGAACTTTAGAAAAAACTGAAACTACAGTAATCACTCTTTATTGATTTGAATCCAAAATGAATTCTCTACATAGCGGGAATAATTTCTTCGTCTACTGTAACATCTTGATTGACAGTAAATTCTAGCACAGGTTCACCATCATAATGATGTTTATATTGTTTAATTATCTCTTGAAGGTTTGGAAAAAGTTGTTGTATTTCCCATGTTCCATTCAAGTTTAACGCTAATCCACAACGAATCATTGCTTTCCGTGCGTAAGTTATCCCATCCTTATCTCGCATTTGATTAACCGTCTGAACTGAAGATGCAGCGAGTTTCAAAAGGAATGTTTTTCTTGGGTTAAGCAGCTTTCCGGACCCTTCAGACCAAGTTCCATCTTGGATCATCTTCAGCTTGTGTTCTTCCCAACGTGAAGACCATGCTTGCTTAATCTTCTGTATAATAAAAGAGTCACAAGGTTGACACAAGTGGATGGAATTTGGTGGCAGCTTCCGGATAACTGTATTCAAATCAACAAGAGCTCTTCGAAGATTCTCGGTCTCGTTGTGACATCCACAATTATCCATGTACAACACTCGCGTACGGTTATGAAGATCACGACGAATTGCTCGAGGTTCACGACATCATTCAGGAAAGACAATCTTATCGTTCCAACCTTTAGGTCCTGTCCGATAACAAACTCCTGGAATATCGTTAGGCGTTCCACGGATTGGATAACTCTGTACTTTGTTCTCGAATATCAGCATCGGAGTTTGAATTGCAGCATCACGTCCACTGGTCACTCGAACTATCATCGTCATTCCTTGGCCTCCAGAAACAACATCTGCATATCTGATTTCTTCATCACCCTTAAAAGCCAAGGTGCGACCATTATCAACGTTAATGATAAAATGTGTTTCATCACGTTTTCCACCATATTCTCATCTAACTGTCCTGAATGAAACTGCCGAGAAACTTCTCCAAGATGGAATGCTACAAGTTTCTCCATGTGCTTCTGTCGTATAGGACTTGTTAGGAGCTTACTAGTTTGATGTCTCCAAAAGATATCAAACCTTTCCTGAAAATTCTGAATCCATCTAGGAGTAATCCTCTCGATGATCGATTTGTTATCGATAGTTGTTGTAGCATGAAACTCTCCAGTGGACTTCTCCAAAATGTATTTTGCAGCTTGCAACAGTAACTTTGAAGAAAGCTTGACACCAGCTTTCTTTAGACGTTCAAACTCATCAATAAGTTCTTCGTGAAGAAAACTAACCCACGGAGACCGTTTACGTCCACGACCTGCAGAAACTTTAAGAAGTACAGATTTACGAGCTGATCCACTTGGATTGACTAAAATCGACTGAAGCTCACTCCCCGTGTTGGACTTAAGTGATAGCAAGAACTCATCACGAGCTTTCCACCAGCGTGAAGCCTTCTGAAGATTTGCCTTTTCTGCTCCTCGAAATGCACATGAAAATTGTCTCACCGCCTTTGATGGAATAAAATTATCTGACTTGCAACGTTCAGCTTCTCCAATCATCCATAATATCACGTTCTTCTTCATTGTCTTAGTCGTAACATGTTGAAGACGACGCTTCAGGTTTTTTGACATGAAAATAGGTGCAGCGTTACCACCATCTTCCCCAGTGCCTTGAGAGTCTAGTACAAGCGCAAGACGAACATCTGTTTCATCCAACAAATCAGCATCTGTATCATGATCAAGACTCTGAGATATATTTTGAGCACGCTGGAAAGCAGCCATAATAGGAGATGCAAAGAACTGAGAACTCATGGTTACTGAAAGCTTGTGGAAATCATACAATATTGATTGACAAGACAAATAACTATACTCGAGGAGTTTTTAAATGATAGACTTAGGTTTTCCTCAGTCTAGAGTAAATCTTCAAACACCACCTAAGCACGTTCTAATCTCCCGCTCATATACCTTCTCAAATTTCCCGCTCATATAAGTTTCCAAGAAATAGTGTGGATGATTTCAAATATTTCGCACTTACAACAAATAGTGTGGACCACACTAATTTGTAACCCACACTATTCAAGTAACCACACTAATACTTGTCAACAGTGTACCATCCGAACTTGTCTCCATACCATGCTAATCTCTGAAAAATACAGCGCGTCTCTCTCCTGGCTCGTCCAAGGTGGAATGTAGGAATAGAGATTAGACTCTCTTTGTTAGCACAGACCGAGCCGTCTGTTGTAACTGCAGATCCAAAACCTACAATTCCTCTTGCGAACCCGCGTGAAGAATTACCAAAATACATTTCACTATTGGATGCTTTTCAAAAGCGTATGGATGCCGCATGAGCTTTCGAAATCAAGGAGGCAATTTCTGTTTAGTATGCACTCTCTAGATAAGAGAGGTCTGGTCTAATAGACTGTAGACCGCAGACACTACTACTTGGAGGTAGAGGTAGATTAGTTTAGAGCTAGACAGTAACATAGAGTACGTAGAGTAAAAGTGCAAATATAAGATACGCGAGTTATTATACACAGCGATCGATACAAACAATGAGTCAGACAGTTTTGTAAAAAAATTAAGACTAATAAAAATCATGTTCTATTGTGATTTTTCTCTTATACTCATTTCTTGTAATTTTTCCCAGCAATTTAAAGTTCAGTGGGAAGTCACAGCGGATTCAAATTAAAATGAAGTTTACATTGAGTACTGAACCCTATCACAGGAAGGGTTATGTCTTCAATTATACGCCTGGGTATCACCTCGACCTTCATCAAAGATACACTGCATTAATACATTAATTTACGCAGAGTTTAATTTAATACCCAACTCTTCCTCAGGGGAAGGGTTAGGTATTAAATATGCAGGTGATCTGAGAGAACAAAAACTTAATTTAAAACTGCAGCTTGTAAACACAAAGAAATGACATCATAGGATTTCCATATGGCGATGTTGCATGTTCATTACTTTTTACCTAACCCTTCCGGTAATAGATTAGTGTTTGTTACAAATTCGTTATATTTCTTTCATACTCAGAGCCCGGTCTTGTATTTTAATATTCTAGCGTGCTCTGCTTATGGGTTATGTTTGGATGAAAGTGTGAGGTCTCGTTCTCATAACACTTCATACTTGCACAAAAGTTCAAATTTAAATTTTAGCTTAGTATACATTTCTTTATATATATATATCTACTTGCATTCCCAACACTTGAGTGTTTGAGAGTAGATGACCTTCACTCCAACACTAACTTTACCTTCTGGATCTACATCAAACTTTAAAGATTTTAGGGTGTGTGATGCTTCACATCCAAACACACACTAGGATACTTACAAAAAGACTGAAGATTAATGTTTGTATGGATGGAAGTTTTTCAAATATTTTTTTAATGATAAATTTAAAAATATTTACATGACTATGTAACATCGTAACGACAAAAAAATTGAAAACAGAATCCATCTCTCATCGAGAGGATCTCGATATTTGATATCAGTCATAGATACCGAAGATCGGTGTCCCAAGTGGTTTAGCCTACAGTCCTCTAAAGGAAAGATCATGAGTTCAATCCCTTGTGGGTACGGTTGGACGTGCATGCTGCTGCAAACTATTAATGAAGCTTCTGGTCCGAGTCTCGCTGTGGTGGACTCACATGGACAATTTCATGATCCTCGAAGACCCCAAGGGACAGGTAACATCATTTATCATTTATCATTTATATTCTTAGATTTCGATTTCATAATTAAAGATATTTTTGAATTTTTAATAACTTTTGGGGTTCAAAACTCAGTTAATTCAAAATTCCACTACTCACTCAACTTTTGACACTCTACATACTTCACTTAAAATCCATAGTGATTTATTTACTCTGAGACACCTACATTGATCACGACCTATCTTTGTGTCTACATTGATCACCACCTATCGTTGTGTCTACGTCGTTAATTTCATATATGCATGGTTGGACGATGAAACGAAGAAACAACAAAAGATGTCATTTTCAAATATAATTATCAATTAAAGATTATCAAATTAAAGATTTTTTACCAAAACAACTCAAGTCGAGTCAAGGTGTCTCATATCTCATAGGATCACATACTAGATCCTATATCTTACAAGTCTCAAATATACGCTAGATTGTAACACAGACATGTTTATATTAGTTTTATTGTAAACGCCCCATACTAGTTAGACATGCATATATTCACATTCTTTCGAGTTCTGAAGAGGGGAATATACAAAGAGCTTTTATTTTATGTCTTAACCCTTCCTCTTGGAAGAATTAGGCTATAAATTAAAAGTTGAAAAGTTGATATATTTATACTGATGGAAAGCAGACGTAATTAACATCAGAAACAAGTTGAGTCCCGAGGTGTTACTTATGGGTTTTCAGTGACTGCAAAGACAACATGTAATCAAAGCAGTGTGGAATTTAAATTTAGCTAAGTATATTTAGACAAAATTTGACTGTCTAAAATTCTACCCCTTCTATCAGCAGCAGAATCGAAACAAGCAGCAATATTATATGTAAGTACTGTCTCTCGATGTATTTTTCACAATCAATTTTTACAAACAGTTTTCAATCAATCTTTTATGAGAATTTTATAGTTTATTTGATATTTGTTGTTTTCCTTCCTTGAGGCAAAAGGGCGCTTTGGATATTCACCTTCTTTCGAGTTTGGAAGAGAGGAAATAAGCACGTGGTTCAATTTATTACCAAACCTTTCTTAACGGTTAGATAACAAATTAAACATGTTACTATTTCTCATTTATTTACTCGTAACCTCTCGCATATTTACGGTTGGCACCGCGTTCGTCGGTACTTGCCTTATTGGTTTATTGCCTTCGAGCATCTTCAGGTCTAATGTTTAACATTTATAGTTATTTTGAATATTCTTTTGACTAGGATAAAATTTTCACTTAATATATTTCCGATAATAACAAGCGGAAAAAGGTTCCCCAGAAGTTCATGTTACATGCCTATTAAACTGACTTGGGTTATCGTAAGCGACGTTCGCTACATGTGATGAGAACCAATCTACCTTTTACCAGGTACCTTGCACTGCAGCCAAAGTACCTCACCCACCAGAATGATTCGGGAACTGCCGACGGGAAATCCCGGACTGATCCCGCGGGTACATACCGATTTTATCGAGACGCCGGGACAGAATCTTTTAGTGTGAAAATGATACCCCTAGTATTCCGGACGGAGCAGGAGAGAGCGGATCGCGGAAACCGATCGGGGAGCATCCGGGCAATGTATGTTATCTTACTGCCGTCAATTTTACGATCATTGTCAGGAAGTGGGCCCGTCCTTCGATAGGTCCTACACACAGCAACAATCGCGCTCGGTCTTCATGTCTTCCATCCGAGCTGTGAGACAGGCAGTGTGAGTGAGGGTAATCAGAGCTGCAGCTGGGAAAAAAGAGTAGTTTAGCCGATGCTCTATTTTCATACTGTTGTATTCATTCCTTGCATGAGCTCACTCTCTGTTTCATGTCTTGTTTCTCTCGCTGTTGGGCTTGTATATTGTTTTCAAGAACGAGACAGAAAACCTACCACCGTATGCTGTCTCTAAGCGAGCGCCTTCAGTCCAGTGCGCTTCTTATGTTTTTCTCCGACGCTCCAGCAAGTCAACTCTCAGATCTATATGAACTCCTATAGTGGTACTGTGGTTTCCTCACACTCCCACACTCACGCTTTTATCTCATCAACCTCGACTGCCAGCAATTCTCTCTCTCTACCACATTGACGGACGAACGGAATTACAAACAGCCTCACGTTGGGTTCGAAGTTCCGTGAGGCTGGCATACTCGAGGACTAACCAACTACCCTATCCTTCCCTTTTGTACAGCCGAGCGCCTGAAGTGCTGTGCTCTTTTCCGCGCTTGTTGAGTCCTCGGGCCGTATGCGCCGTTCCCTCCAAAGTCCAGAGAACAGTGGAGAGTCCTTTCAGTGTGCTGTATCACTGATGAAAGTATTTGGCATAGAATTGTACATCTCATGCAGCTTGTCCAAGCTTTCAGCTTGCCCCATAGTTGCAGTCCAACGAGACTGTGCCCAGCTTCGTGTTTAGGGTTGGAAGTTTATTGCACTTTTGTCGGGATCGTTTTATGAAATTCTGATTTCCTTTGTTAGTTGTTGATGGTGTTTTGCACCTCGAGGACGTCGCGGGATGAGTCAATTTTCTGTACATGTGTCACCCGGCTCCGGTGCATCTAAACGAGCCTTGAGAGGCAAGTAAAGAGAAGGAGTGGTAATCGCTCAGCTGCTCATGACATGGTTGCTGCCATCTGTGTACTGTTTAAGTAGATTGGGCACTGGAATGATACAAAAGGCGGTGGGGTTCACATTCTGAAGGAGGTGGATGAATCATGAGTTCTTGACGTTGAAGTGGACAAGGCTGACGAAAGGGCAAAGAACGAAATCTACCAGCACAAGGAAGGATCCTCTTTCATAAATGCCTACAGAGCAAGAAGCTAAGTTAGTTTTGGAGGGTTACGAAAGCCGACGACGACTTGAATGGAATCGTAAGGTTAGGTTGAGTTGGAAAATCAGAGAGTCCAGGCAGCTATGGTTGGCAGCAAGCAAGGATGGTGATGCCGATACATGGTCCCATGTATTGGCGAACATGTCAAAGAGAGAACGCGACGCAATGAATAGCCAACGCAAACATGTCAAAGCACTTTTCAGGGCTCTGATGATACAGTGGTATAGCTACCAGTCCATCGCTGTCGTGCTTTAGTTATATAATTTGCATGGCTCGCTTTAAGGCGTTCAGCAAGTGTTTTCTGGAAAAAGCACACGTGAGGAAATTTACGAATTTACCAGCGGCTTGCAGGCTCTTGTTATGGATTTTCTCCTACAGTGGAGGATTCGTTGCATCACTTTTTCTTTGGCATCTTGCTCGCAATCTAGTTAGTTGGTATAACCTGTTCTTTCTCGTGAGGTATAGTAAAGTCTCCAGTTTTCGGTCATCTAGTATATCCCCATCTTGTCGGCCATATAGTCTCTATTCCCTCACGCACTGCAATTATATGGGAATCCGTCTGGTAAAAAGTTCGACGGACTCATGTGGGTGATACCCGGGTGGCAGCTGTTCCGCACGAAGAGCATGGAAACCTTATTCGTCATCCCTTTGAGAAAACACCTGGAGGAAGTTGTAGTTTGGGAGATCGCCCACGTCACCGCGTGGGCTCCATCTGCATATACATAATATCCTTGGTAACTGTCTCCAGCATACTCTCAGCTTCTGGCGAATCTGAACCGGGTTTCAACCTTTAGAGTAACCGAGTGGTATATCACCACTACTACTCCAGTTCAATACAGGATGTAGGTTTGTGAGTCGCTAGTGGTTCTCTTGTTTAGCACGATGACTCAAAGGTTATCTGTACCAGTAGATAGTTCTTCATAGTTTATCCACCTTTACAGTCTCAGTGGTTCTTGCCTCTGTACCCTGCTCATTTCGTCCGTCGTCGGCAGAAGTCTGGGCTGTCTCTCTGTTTTAACTTTACTTCGTTCGTCCAGCTGTACTGAACTACGCAAGTCGGCTGGACTCAGTTCGACCTCAACTTGGTCGCGCTTCATTGCTGGAGTCTTTCCACACGTGGGGTACAGCCAAGGGACCAACCGCTGGAGTACTTTAATAAAGACTTGTTGGCCATTCCAGTAGGACCTGATATTTGCGTGCATTGTAGTTGTCAATCGGACATGAAGCCAGTGGGTGTGCGTGGCTATGCATTGGATCATGGAGTCGACCAGATTGCATATATCAACCTTAGGGGAGGAAGGTACTTACTTCTGATCGTCGGGGAAGGTCGGAATCATCAGCGGTCCCGAGTCTATGGTGCAATCTTGCTGGAGCTGTGAAGCAGACTTGTGAGGACCTCCACCTCTTCTGCAAGAGATCTTCCCAAATGATTAGTTGAATAAATATTCATATTGCAGTACAAGCCTCCCTGCTCTTATTCCACCGAGTAGAGTGGTACATCGCACCAAATCAGACCCTTTGGAAGAAGACTCAGATGGATCCCTGGAGCAAAGGAGGGGCAGTCTTTTCGTACTAGAATGAAAGCGGCCACTTTGCTAACTTCATATTGTTCTGTTTCATCGTTCCACACTAATTGCACATTAGGGCGTTTCAAAGTTGGAGGAATCGGGAATGCTACGTGAACGTTACGCTCAATTTCTGGAACGATCGAGTAAGATATTTCCTTGAGAAAGTTCCGTAAGAAGTACTGTACTCGTATAGACCTTGATGAGATTTTAAGGCTCTAGATGGAGCGTAGCGTTCCGAGCAACTCAATAGTGTTGGTTTATGGGAACGCAGCAATTTCTGTAAACGGCCATGGAGGTACCCCTTTTCATACCTCCATACTACACAGAAGATCCGACTCCCAAATGGTTTAGCCTACAGTGTTCCAAGAAAAAGATCATGGGTTCAATATTTTGCGGCTACGGTTGGAGATGCATGCGCTGTAAAATGTTAATGAAGCTTTTCTTTTCCGAGTCCTGTTATGGTAGACTAACATGAACAGTCCCATGGTCTGCGAAGACAATGGGATAACATTTACCATATCTAGCATATGGGCATAACATTTACCGTATCTAGCATAGTCTGGGCATTTACCATAGGATAACATTTACCATATCTAGCATAGTCATTTTCTGCGCATTTACCATTTACCATATCATAGTCGTTTACGGGGACGAATATTTTCAGTTCGGGACGTCTTGTAACTCCTCCAAGTACCATATCATAGTCGTTTACGGGGCCGAATATTCTCGCCCAAGTACCCTATCATAGTTTTCTACGGGGACGAATATTCTCAAGTTCAGGACGTCTTGTAACTCGTCCAAGGGACAGGTAATAATATTTATCATTTATCATTTATCATATCATAGTTGTTACAAGTTACATGTAATATCATTTATCATCTCATAGTCATTTACAAAGATGAATCTGCGCATTTATCATTTACCATATCATAGTGATTTAAGGGGACGAATATTCTCAAGTTCGGGAAGTCTTGTAACTCCTCCAAGGGGCAAGTAATAATATATACCATTTACCATAGCATAGTCATTTAGGGGGACGAATATTCTCAAGACCCGTTGTTCGGGATATCTTGTAACTCGTCCAAAGGACAGGTAATAATATTTACCATTTACCATAGCATAGTCGTTTACGAGGACAAATATTCTCAAGTTCATTGTGAGTCCCTCAAGTTCAAGAAGTCTTGTAACTCGGATCCGTTGTTGTGAGTCCAAGAGACAAGTAATAACATTTATCATTTACCATAGCATAGTCGTTACAAGATCCGTTGTTGTGAGTCAAAGGAACAAATAATAATATTTACCATTTATCATAGCATAGTCGTTTATGAGGACGAATATTCTCAAGTTCGTTGTGGTGGACTCACATGATATTCGTCCCAAGTTTATTGTGAGTCTCTCAAGTTCGGGATGTCTTGTAACCCGGACCCGTTGTTGTGAGTCCAAGTGACAAGTAATAACATTTATCATTTATCATAGCATAATAGTTTACTGGGACGAATATCCTCAAGTTCAAGACGTCTTGTAACTCGGATCCGTTGTGATGGACTCACATGGAAAGTACCATGGTCCACTAAGACCCGAAGGGACATGTAATACCATTTACCATAGCCGTTTACGAGACGAATATTCTCAAGTTCGGGACGTCTTGTAAGAATAATATTTGTCTGGTTTCATGATTGTCTACTCCTTTGTCGACGGCCTAAATAGGCGATTTTGAAATTCTCTGTAGATTGACTACCCCACAAAGCGCATGCTAAATCCTTGTTACACCACTCTCTTCACTCAGAGCTTCTGTAGATTCCATTCACGTATGTAGGTGATTATCTAGCAACTGTCAAAGGAAGGGCCAGCTAAGGGACCAACCTACAGTTACTTCGCCATGCGAATCATATTGTATCCTTTTGTGACTAGCTGGTTTCCACTTGGTGGTGAGAGAGAAAAACTTGCTGCAGGTGTAAATCTTGTGAGGTGGTTTCTTTTGCGTATTCCACTTTTCAGACTCGAGTGTACGGCCCTCGAGCCCGTCTATGTTTGTTAATCTACCCATTGATTCAAAAAGCACCAAAAGTAAAACGAGTATGCGAAAGAGCCAAAAGCTGCGGTAGGTTCAGTATAGGATACTTCTCATCTTCAGATCCATCGGTGGATGGGATGGTAATGCGAAATATTCTAGCCTTAAGACTTCCATGCAAGCTATGCAAGCTGTGACATCTGTGAGTAGTGTAAACGATGTTCTTAAAGGTCTAGAAAAGGAATGTTTCAGGCTTTCACTTCGACAGTAATTACAGTTGGTAGAACTTGAACAACACCCAAAGTCCATTCAAGGACTCCACTGAGGCTTTAAACGGACAAGTAAGTAGTTCCCTGAGGTTTCACCGACAGTCGGTGAGAAGGTCGAGATGCATCTGTGAAAGGAATTAGTGTTGCCTAAGATTTTACCATCAGCGACATAATGAAGAGGTGGATGAGTGGCACCTTCAAGGCTCAAGATTGTGATGGGCTTGTAGGGCTTTGTCTAATCTCTTATCCAAAGAGATATATTGCCTGCATTTGTGAATGATGCAAGATAATTTGTGAATGATGATTTACAAATTTACTGCACCAATGTTGGCTTTTGGCTTTCTGCAGACGGGTCAGGCCTTGCCGCTCTTGGTTTCTAGTGCTTTCTCCGCAGGAACTACAGAGAGCACCGCTTCATCTACTGTAGACAAAGATCTGACAACCGTACCCAGACTCCACCTCTTCACGAACTCTGTCCAATCTTTCACTATCCCACTTGGGTTTTCGAACCTCGATCATTACTCAAGACCCCGGATGACTCGGATGAGTACTCATCCTCCTCTAACCGTACCAGTAACATTGACTGCAGAACAACCTACTTTGTGCGAAGATCTAAGAGTTGCTGAGACGGGCGCATAACATCTTGCTTCGTCCTTTGCGAAGACAGGAAATCTTGCGTTTCTCGTCGAATTCAGCATCATAGCTCTCGCTACGGTAGTTTTGGCCTTTCTGAATGGAAAACTGGGCAACACGTTAACTCTACTCCTATTAATTACACTGCCGTGCAGTGTAATAGCGATATATCGTGATTTACCACTTCATCGGACGATAAAGATTCATGCAGAGTCGCACGCCGTCAATTAATAGGAGTAGAGTTAACTCTAAGTAAAACTGGATGCCTCATCTCCAGTTCGATTGTTTTCTCGTTTTTCCTCAGAAATTTACTTCCTCAGTCCCCCGTACGAACAATTGTTCTTCCTCTGTCCCTCAAAGTTTAAACTTTCTTCCTCGGTCCCCTTACCGGCTATCGTCCGTTTTCGGAACCGATTCTTGAGGTGAAGAAAGATTCGCAGTGCAAGAACGACTGCGCGGATACGGGCGCAGGTTCGCGGTCTAACTTTCTCTTGGGCCCATGTTTGATCTAGAACTTTGATTGGGTTCAAAGCTGTTGTAACCGAGATTGCTGTTGATTGATGGACTTTGACGATAAACTACTGTACTACCGGCAGTTAGCTGAAATGCAGTTTCCATGAAGCTCATGGGAGAAGCTACTACAGCGGCTGCATCTTCTCTAGCATTAGCCTCAAGTAAAAGACGTCGTCATTCGTAGAGATTTCTTACCACTCCATAACCGTCCTGCAAGCAGTGACCAAGCTCTCCCATGGCATCCACATGACCAAGCGTCGCTGCCCTTTCGTGTACCTCCACTTCCGTTGAACTGAATCACGGCCAATGAGTACAGAGCAGCTGCGTGAGATTGCATCGCTGCAACAGCTCGAAAGCTTGGTTAGCACCGGACACATACGGCCGCGATCTCAATACAAGCACGACAGCAACATGAGACCAACACATGGCTAAGTCTATAATCCGATCAGAACCAAATGATATTATATCTTCCACCAAACCAGAGAAAGGTGATACAAGACGCAATATAAGCAAAGAGCAACTAAGGAGATATCTAGCCTAGTTCAGACAAACGAGTAGCCACAATATAACAATGCGGATAGCAGGATCAGAGGACAGTTACACCCTTCCAAGCCACGATAATCAACATACAGACTTGCATCTTGTTAAAAGCACGTTCCTCTGACTTCGGGCATCTTTTTTAGCAGTTATTCTGAAACCAAGACGAGGCAGAAAGCAAATAGTTATAAGACTACGAGTTGACAAAGCTGCTTGTGGTAGCCTGATTGTCAGCAATCCACTGAACGGAAGATCGTGAGAACAACCTTCCGCAATGTAAAGCCCCAAGCTTCCCTTGCAGACACATTTAACTTACAAAATCCATACCTGAACTAGATCAGTAGACCACTGCATAAAAAGCTGATCATATACCGCGCCCGCGGAAATTGGTCCCGAGAGGAGACAAGATAAATAAATTTCATATCTGTTTACATCCATCCGTCACCCGTGACCATGATGCGCTCAACTCAAACTGCATTTGCTGAACTTGTCTTGTTGTCACGTGGTTCGGACCTTACCGCAGTTCGTACCGGGACCATAACCGGTAAGGGACCGAGGAAGAAAGTTTGAACTTCGAGGGAGAGAGGAAGAACAATTGTTCGTACGGGGGACTGAGGAAGTAAATTTCTGCGTTTTTCCTCCCTTCCCCATTTTCCCCCGGAAACTCAAGTGTCTCCCTACCGTATTTTGGGTGGACGATAGGAAGCCGAGAACTCAAAAGGGTTCACTGATTCTATGATCAATGTGAGGAGATACTCTTTCATTGGGTCTCATTTTTGTGTTTACGGAGTGTACGCAGGTCTTGTCATGTGGATGTGGATCAGTATGTGTGATTCCTATTTTGCTGTCACCGATACAAAGTCGCTGATCTCACAAACCATTTTACTATAACACTAAACACGGCCCTCTACAATCATTGGAAACGATGAAGAATTGCGTCGATATCACTCTGACAGTTCTTCAGTTCTATTGTGAATATCACATGGCTTGCATGATTTACCCCAACTCCATTACCCATTTGCCTTTCTTTTATATATGCCTCAAATGATTCTGTACTCAGATATATTTAAATGAGATTCCTTTTCTTGCACAGGAGCTTCCAAAGTATTATAGATGGGAACTATGATTAAAACAATAACATTGTCTTTCTTATTGTGGCTTGCTTCATACTTTGTGAAGAGATTTATCATGACTACTTGTTTGGAGAAGGTACATGATCTTCGAAGAGAAGCAGCAGAAGTACTTACAGTAGGCAGTAAGTCAGAAGTACAGTACAGATGTAGGTAGATGTACATGCTATCGTAGTAGTGACAAAGACATCAGTTGAATTCTCAGGTGGCCTTTCTGGATGCTACGGTTCTCATCAGCTTGACCTGACTAATGATTGTGATGTATCTGTTAATGTACGTCATGAGGGAAGTAAAACAAAACAAAAACAAAAACTCGTGCAACTGCTAACTGATTACCACCTCCACCTAAGCTGGTTTGGTTTCACTCAGAAACGATATTGGGTGAAGAAAATTCGGAGAAAAGGTAAAAAGAACAAGAAAGATATTCTGATAGACAAAAGTGCTCCTTTCCTCGTGCATCACCCTTCTCACCCACAAATGACGAACCTGCAGTATCTCCAGAGTCCAGTTGCAGCGTGCAGCTTGTATTAGATCTTGTATCTCTTCATTTACCCAAATGCAGCATCTCTATGTGTCCAGCAAACCACTGCAGAGCCAGGAGTTTCACGCCATGACAATCGTCTGATATAATGGTTCATGTTGCTCTTCTTGTGAAGTATAAGGGTGTAGTCTAAGCTCTCGACTTCTGCACACAGACAGAGAGAGAAATTATACGAGCTTCTTTTATCGGGAATAGGTAATTAAACATCAATACAGAAAATTAGATATTTATAAATTTAGTCCAATCAAAGCCAGAAACTGGCCCGTAAGTAGCACGTGAAGTAGCTCAAGTGATCGGGAGAGAACTAGGAAGTCAGAGGTATCAAGTTCCAATCTTGGTGGTAACTAAACCTTTTGCTGGAAAATGGATTTTTTGTTGAAAGTTCTGGCAAATATAATTCCGGTGAAAAACATATCAGTTATAGGTGAGATGATCACTATAATGAGATTTATTCTTTTTATAACGAGAGTTCACTAAATAGGGGAATTTCTCAAAATTCAAGAAGATAATATTTTCTGTTTGTGATCTACATTGTAGCGTTACTCTTTTACTTTTTTCTCAACCGTCAGATCTCTGTTTGGGTCACTTATAACTCATTTTGTGGATCTTTAGATTTTGGTTGTTTTGAGCCCTAGATCGTCAATCTCTATCAACAAACATAAATGTGACAAGTAGACACAGTTCAGGTGGACTAAGAGCTAATCGCGAAGTTTTTAAACTGAATATTAAATATAAAATCTAATATTGTCGTTCCGGACATTATAAAGCCAAAAAGCACACAATGCCGTCTTCCCAAGTATGCGGAGCAGCCATTTCCGGCCTTAGTCGCTCAGCCTGATCTTCTACCACTCTTAGTGATTAATATCTTAAGTACTGGTTATGAATTAATGATACAGATGTATACGATGACACTTATTAGATGAATACATGGTGATACAATGATTATCAAGCACAAAATATATTACAGGTGATCTTGAGAGTAAAACCTCTTTGTATTTGGTTGATAATAAGTGACGCAAGAGGTACTCTAATATCTTACAATTTTTAATAATAATTTAGAATCTCCTTTAAAACAGAATAAAGTTATTAAAATAATGATCTCTTTCATACAAATTATTGTACTTTTATTATAAAATTCAATAAAATTAAAAAATTATATTTTAATGTTAGAACAAATTAAAATTTATTTTAGTTACACATGTTTATCACAAAATCCCTCAATAAACCCCGAAGGATGTGATATTTCTTGCTCATACAAGTATAAATTTTGTATTTATATATGTTACCATCTTCATGAACATACAGATGTATTTCAAGTGCAAAGTTGTTACACATATTTTCTACATTCGATGCATATAAGACGAAGATACTGGTATCATATATTTTATACATTTGTACTCAAGTGTAGGTAGAATACTTAATAGTGTATATCAATAAAGTTGTGCCTCAGCAAGATCCTCCTCCCTTCGCTCCAACTGCATAGTTCGTAAAGCAAGGAGTGAAGTATGATCTATAACATCTTCCCACGGTAGCGTAGCTCACGTAGGAAAGTCCTCCTCAGCAGGCATGATTGGCTTCTGCCCCAACATAAGCTCAACCGGCATATAGCCAGTCGTGGTACAATGTGTAGATCTATCAGCCCACAAAGCAAATGGAAGTAATCTCGGTCATTCTCTAGGCCTACTATCACATGCTTTCACTAAAGCGTGAACAATAGAAGGGTGTCGTCTTTCACTCTTACCAATCCCCTCCGGATTCATGACCGTAGTAAGCCGAAGCTTTACTCCATAACGAGCAAAGAACTCATTCGCTTCTGCACCTCTCAACTCGCCCCTATCTGCTTGTAATCTTTCAACATATCCATAATGACAGATGATATGTTCCAGTACGAATCTACATATGTTCTCTGTAGTCTTCGTTCTTAGTGCTCGTCCCTCCACGTAGTTGGAGAGATCTTCTCGAGCCAATACCAAGTAACGCATTCTCTATAGTCCCGGCGGCATCAATCACAAGATCGAGAACCCATGAAAAATGAATACTAGATGGATAGAAATAACATCGATTAATCTTCTTAAGGTAAATGTTAAAATTTTGTTAAGATGATGTCAAATAACTTTTTTTTGAACTCTTTATGTGATTACAACAAATCACATCAATGGCTCTTGAGAAAAAGTTTGAGAGTTATCGTAAGAATATGTGTGATGATAATGATTTAACTTTTTAAACATTGAATCTTTTTGTGACGATCTTATTATATTTTCTAAGTTTTGATGGATTATTAAGATTATCATGAGAAATTAGTTGCCAGGTAAATATTATTTGGGCGTCCATTTCCAATGACAAGACCTTGGATCTGGTTTGAAACTCCTTCAGACAATGTTAACAACAGAAGATACAGTTGTCTTGAACATAGTGATAACTTTTGGTGAACTAGAACGACGAGTGTTTTGTGAAAGAAGACCATCTGTATGCAGAAACACAACAAGCGAGACCAAGAAGCATTACATACGATCATCTACACAAGATTGGTGATGTTAAAGATTAAGAGAGAATCAACTACTTGTTGTCCTTATGGAGTATGACAAGTCCTTTTAGGTCTATAAAGTATTACGAGTTTTGACTCGTGGTGAGAACGAAGAACCTTGCATGATAGAAATCTAGTGGTATGCAACCGAGTCGATTGATCCTTACATCAAAAAATATTCTAGAGAGACGTAAGATTTCGAGTTGTAGAGGAAGACTTGCACTTTAGAAACAAGAATTAGATATTTCAGAAGTACTAATTTTAGCTTTTGAATTCTCACCACGAGCAATCGATTGCGTAAGACAACCGTAGTCCAAATAAGAAATCAGTTGTTCCGACTAGAATAGACAAACATTTGACCTACAGATGATAATGATGAAGAAGAAGAGGATGAAGATATCATTGAAGATCAAAATGGACATGAGATAATCAATGATGAAGCATCCGAGAGTACTCAAGATATAGACAATGACTCTTCAGAGTCTTAGTTTTACTTTATTTACGTGAATCATGAGAAGGATAGAGGATATCCCAATGTTCGATTTTATATGTTGTCTTGTTGCTTCATGAACTTCATGGACTTCTCTTGTAGCTGAACTTTCTCAAAAAGTTTTGAGAAGATTTCTCCTTCAATTCTGTTAATGTCAAGCACTTCATGTCTATGATGACCATGTGTTTAATGTAATCCAACTTATCTTTGTATAATTCTTTACGCTAAAGTTAACTTCTACAGGATACGAGTCTGAGCGATCCATGACCTCTATGGATGACCTATATCTTAGTATAGCATAGTCCACATATATTTGTAAATTAAGATTATTATTTGTTTCTGTGTTGTCTTTCTCTCTTCTTTAGTAAAATATATGATATGACTTGTTATTAGTATCTTGTTCCATTTAATCATCTTATCTCTGTAAACTGCTGAAATTTAAGTTCTCTCAAAGCTGATATGTTGCATATTATCAGATTTTTACAATCAGTCTGAAATCAGGTTATAGTCTACTCGTAAGAAAAGTCACCTAATTGTTCAAATCTTTTCTAACAATATTTCAATAAGGTTTTGAAATTGATGAATCTCGTGATATTGACATCGGTCTAAATGCATGATATCTTATTTCGACCAGTTCCTCTATTAGGTAGGTTTCTGAAATTCCAGAATTGTCCTCCAGTTTCTGTTTTGATTAGCGAGTACTTGGTTGTTGTTAGCGGCTATTAGGTAGACTCATTGTAGAGGAAGAAAAGAATTGTGTTCAGACTACATGTTAAGCTAATTCTATATTTTTATAAAATCATTTATCAAAATCATATGTTTACTTACATTTATATCACTAACTAGTTTCAGAACCTTTATTATGATAATCTTTAGTAATATCAATTGTCTCAAATCAAATATTGTTGGATTATTTCATTGTCTAATATAGATAGATAGATAGATTTATATATAATAATTACTATATGATCATCCAATTATAAATTCGAATAATTTTAAATACTACTATAAACTTATAGTATTCACTCACTATTATTTAGTTAGATTTGTTTAATAATAATAGAACAAGTTGTACTCTTTGCTCAACTGATTTATTATCTTGTAGTAATATTTCTGCATTCATATCTTGATAATCAGTTTGAATTAGGAATAATTGCACATGTTGTTGGAAACTTATCTCCAAAGAGAAAAAGAGAGTTAATAAATTATCTGGATAAACATTTTTAACTATCTATCTTCCTTGGCCATATTATATACTTTTATCATACAAGTTTTTACTTCCTCAGTACCTTGGATGGACATCTGGTCTTCCTCAAACCCTCGAAGTTAAAATTATCTCCTCAATCTCCAATCGGCTGGTGTTCCGGTAGTCATTGTGATAAAGAGAGAACCTCAGTAGACTGAGACGACTGTGGTAGAGATGAAACATTGGTGCACTGACGTCCGAAGTTAGCTTTCACTCCAGCATGATCTCAGATTGTTCGAAGAGCGTTGGCCTTGGAAACTTGAATTGAACTGTACATTGTACATCTATTAATTTCTAAAAACTGTATAACGTATGTATGCATGTATACTCAAGGTGAAATTGACCACGAGCAAGATTTCTCATTGTTGCAAGAGGAATACATTAAGACGTACAATGTACAAAATCCTCGATTGAGTATTTGTTTGTTTGTCAAAAGCGAATACCATGTTGAGTCAGTTTCATCGACTAAATTTGTCAGGACGGTCCTCCTTAAACCTTTTAGAGGAGTTCAAATCTTTTCAGGTTTTCTATTCTATGCGTCGGGTATGTTTTGTAGATTCGATCTCTATGTTGTATCAACATTTTAGAAATTTTGAATTGAACATCAACTTTCAGACTTGACACGTTGCATTTGCATCCCACGTGAAAGTGTTGAGTGTTCTTATGTTGAAAATTGTGTATGAAAAATTTTACCTTCTATCTTTTGTGTACAAAATAGTTCTTTGATGTCATACATACCAGACTCGGTGGACTATCCGGAGATTTCTAGACTATTAATCTGCAATGTTGTCGTAGAGCATGAATATTTTTTTTGGATACACTGGTCATCTGGCTGTAGAGAGGTACGACAAGATCTTGGACCAACTCGATAAACCCTTGTGCTCTCACTACCCAGTCGATTAGACTTTACCTGGACTCTAGTATTGATTTGTCTTGGTTTTGACCTAACTTTACCTTAGATGTAACACACGTGCACCACACAATACAAATGGGTGTTCAATCATGCTCTCTAAGTACAACATATGCTTTAGTTCACAAAAGCACCTTCAAACAATCCCTTAAGTCGGCTTGTGCACTAACAATACTCTCTTCATCGTTTTTTCATGACAAACTATAAAAAATGCACAATTCTAATCTTTTACAGTTCGCTCATGTGACCTCCGTTCAAGATGAATCTTACAATAATGGATAGCCTACTGTTCAAGCTTTTCATTGATATTGATAACACATTGACTGGATCAAGATAACTCCTATCACAATAGATCAAAATTGATCATTTCTAACACTTACAACCCGAAGCATCTCAACTCTTCATCTTGACCCACATGTTTGATCTAAGTTTTGAGTGATCAAACAAACTTCAAACTAGTCATGCGACATATCATTAGAAAGCTTGTCTTCTAGAACTTCCAACAAGATAAGACATGCACGCAACAAGCAACCATTGAGCTCGAGACATGGCGCCAAAGACAACGGTATCTCATAGTTAGAGATTCTTGACTAGCAACTTTGACATAGTATAACGTCTTCTTTGATTATGATCTTCGCGCCAAATTCACAACATAGCTCCTTTGACTCACTTGCAGAAGCTCCAAGAGGTTCCTCATCCAATCCCAAAGTCATTTGTACAAAACCAACCAAGAGATTTAAGTGAAATCACTCTTTTCCTTAAAAACCTACCACGTTGTAATATGAACTTCAGCAACCTTTTGCACAAACTTCCAAGTGAGCTCAAACTTCACAAGAAATTATCTTTTATCCCTCAATACTACACTCTAAAATTTCAACTTCAGCCCGCAAACTAGTTGCCCGAAATAGATCAAATATTTTGTCTGTGTTAACTTATGAGCTTTACAGAACCCGGTGACTATAATCCACATCCACGATCCCAACACTTTCTTTTAACCAAATGAGCTGAAATATCAAAATTAGTAAGCTGATAGTGCACACTCCAATCTTGGAAATTTTCACTCAGAGATTCGATCCTTTGCTTATGAAACAACTCAACTCTAGAATTTAAACAAAATGGTTTTACTTCTGTCTCTCAACTGTTACAATTAATTTCAATCGACCATTTCAAAGTTAAATCCAATCCTAACATAGGAATAATTTAAACCAGTGCAACCAGAACGACGTCAACTATCCAATCCTTTTGACAACACTGAAAGATCATTTCTCAAACTCTTGAAGCTTTCAGAAAAGTGACTCAAGGTAGAGATTCGACCCACTTGATCTTGAATGATCACAACTCCAACTTAAAACTCCAAATCGATATCTCCCTCCTCCAGATTGTAGCACAGTTCTAGAGCTTTCCAAAGAGACCTCACACTCCACGAATGATCTCCATGGAGGCCTCTTGAACCCCAAAATGTTTCTTGGAACTTCGATGAATTTGACTGATAAAAAATAGACGAATAAGAGGAAGATTGGAGATCACTTTATCCGTACTTGGCACTAGAGATCTAGTTGTAATCACTTACACACTCTCCCACACTCTCACACCTTGAAAGCTTAAACCAAAACACTTTGGACCCCAAACTTAACATAGGATAATCACCCCCGCCGGACGATAGATAATAATGACATGAAAATACACGAGATTCAATACAAAGTCAAGATAATAACCTTAAATCGATCTACGATGAAAAGTACGACAAAAAGAAACGAAGAAGCCATCACTTGATTATAATATTTCTCATAAAAGTTCTTCATGATCCACACACGATAGTGATCTTATGTTGGCAGTAACATTGGATATCAACCTAGATGTTGAAAAGGACAATGGCTGGAAAGTTCAGGTCCATACACTTGTCAAAGTAAGATGTACATAGTCAGATCTCAATTCTCTCAATACGTTATTGGAGTGTGATACGTCTACCTAAGAGCATTGGACTTCTGGCTATGGTTGTTTACTCAAGAGGTAGGCTTCATGTTATAACTTGGCACTATAAGAACTTACACAAGTCTATTGGGTCCTCTAATATGTTCAGAAAGCGAAAATCAAGTCTAACAAGTAGTAATAAGATCAGACTGTGAACTTTAACACTCAAGAATAAGAAACATATGATGGTTTAGACTTCAAAACTCCCCTTACATGTAAAGGAGGTCTCACTGAACACACATACAAAATTTCAGCTTGAGATCTATTCTGAGCACTGAGATATGAGAAAAAATGTTCTAACTAAGGAAATTAGAGTAATTTCTGACACCCAGATGGCTACTTCGACCTAGAACAGAAAACTGGATCAATAACTTTTGCTCAATCTTACAGGATTTGTTGTCTGCAATATGCTTAACAATCCTGCGAAATTTGACTTGCAAGTTGTACAGGGTTCTCCAGATCTCGAGCTTGGAAGTTGCTACTCTAGATTGAGCTCTTTTTAGACCTCCTATGCTTCAGAGACCTCTGTGATTTATTCACTCACTCAAATGACATGAAATAATTTTGACAGTCGTAGCCTTACTGACAGTGAAAGCAACCACAAAAGTTTGAAGCGATTATCTCTATTTTGCTGGAAATGACACCCAAAACTCCAAAAGCAACAATTGTGATGTAATTCTGAGCCAATCCGAACTTCAAATCGGCATAACTCCTTCTTTATTGCTCCAAATCTGTCAAAATTTGAACTGATAATGACTAGACAACGAGCTCTCTCACCATATGCTCTCATATCCTTTAATGTCCTTATCAAAAGCTCGAACTTCCATTAAGACCCTTGCTTCCAAGTTTAGAGTTTTATAAATGATAAAAATGGACCAATGAGAGTTCATAGCTTCACTTCCATGTCATGTTGTGTCCCATTCAACAGAAATTATAAGATACTAGTCGCTTCAATATGCATCAACCGCTAGCCACAGCTAGAAAGTACACCCTTTCTCAAAGAAAAAGCTCTCACTAAGACAACGTGACAACTAATACGTCGTCAAGCGAGTTACAAGAAAAAGTTCACGGATTACAAAAATCAACGCAATACAAGTTCTACTCTAAATTCAAACAGGAGCTATGTCATAGGTTTCTATTGCACGCTGTCGTGTCTGATTTTACGTGAAAAATGTCTAGAAAAATACGAGCTTCTTGATTGTGGAGATGATGTGTGCTGAACTGAGACAAGACAGAAAAAAACAACCACGAAAATGAATGCTGCAATATATATACAAACTCCAAATGTATGTACACGGCCGGTTCTTTTTTCTTAAGAACACAAAACTGAGAAACAGACCAGAGCGGTCTGTAATCGCATCAAAGTCCCTATCTGAGAACTTTCTCCTTTTGCCAAACGGTCTTCAGATATCGATAGGGTCTCCTTTCTGACTCCGTTGGCCCAAGAAACCTTAAGATCCGACTCGCGACAATCGAGATATCGTCGATTTTTGGTTGCAGGTGACTGAACCTTCAAAACCTCCTCCCTGCGGCTTAAAACCACACACCGCATAAACGGATCGTCTAAACTGATATCCGTCTTCCTTGGCAGGTAGATCTAGCTACCTTGAACCCAACTAGACTCCAAACAAGCCGTTTGGAGTTCCCCTTGCAAAACCACGCAAGAAATTTGGTCACAAGTTGCAAAAAACTGACGTAAATCAGCTCCCTGCGGCTCAAACTTGCTCATCACACCCAAACCAACTATCCAATTCACGTACGGTCTTCTCTTATGCGTAGATGAAGACTCCCTGATCGCGTAGGCACCAAGAACGAAGAGCTTGGCTCACCGAGCGCGAAGAACAATCCAATCTCAGGTCGCAGGCGAACAATAATCTGACATAAACGCTTCCCTGCGAGTCAATTTCACTCAGAACTCCTAAACCGCCCGATGAAATTTCGTATCGTCTTTAATTTCCTGTAGAACTCGGTGTTCTGATCCCGATGGATCCAAGGACAGCAAGTTTGGACTCCGGAACGGCCCAAACGGTCCAACTCTCCTTCACAGATAACTGAAGCTCTCCAAATCTCTTCCTGCGTCTCAATTTCTCTCAGAACACATCCCCCGATCCGTCTCTTCACAAACCGTCTTAACCAACGCGTAGCCTGCACAGATCTGAACCCAACGACGCCTTGCGCACTTGCATTGTAACTCCAAATCTCTTGAACCGTCCGCTTACAGGTCGCAGACGCAAGCTAACTCTTTAAGCTGTCCCCTTACATCAGTCTCTGTACGTACCAGGTTTCTTCAATAATGAGGAAGCAGGCCCCTTGCATCTTTAGTATTGGAGCCGCAAATACCCAGACAGCAGAATAAACTAGGGCCTAGCTTGATTTATCCATTTTTGAGTCTCGTAACTTCTCCACTAGGCGTCCAAATGAAGTAGACAAAGTGCCTATGGAAAGCTGACAAAGAGCTCTACCCATTGATGCGATGAAAGTGAAGATCCGAAGTCGTGCCAAAAGCTCGTAAGCTAGGGCCTAGCTTGTTTTACCCATCTTTCGAGTCTCGTAACTTCTCCACTAGGCGTCCAACTGAAGTAGATGAAGTGCCCATGGAAAGCTGACAATGAGCTCTACCCATCGGTGTAATGAAAATGAAGATCCGAAGTTGTGCCAAAAGTCCGTAAGCTGGGACCTAGCTTATTTTACCCATCTTTCGAGTCTCGTAACTTCTCCATTAAGCATCCAAATGAAGTAGACAAAGTGCATATGGAAAGCTGACAATGAGCTCTATCCATCGATGTAAAGAAAGTGAAGATCCGAAATCGTCCCAAAAGCTCGTAAGCTGGGGCCTAGCTTGTTTTACCCTTTAGTGTCTTTGGAGCGATAACTGTCGAAATTTGATTTTCATGTAGGAGCCGGTCCACGACACGACATCCACTCCCTCCAAACCTGTGCATCATCCGGTATGCACCAGAGATATCAACCAAGGGTGGACTGGCACGCACACTCGTTCCTATCTTGTCATCCTCTCTCTCATCTCAGTCAACCTCATCCTCAAGGTTGCAACCTGATTGTCATCTTGAAGTTGCTACTCTGTCATGATCTTCCCTAGATCCATCATCGATTTTTTTCTCCAACCTCTCATCCAATCATCCCTTCTAGATCTACACATCTTTCAATATGCGAAGACATAGAAGGAATAACTCATCATACCATAGAAATATCTTCCATCCGTCTTGTAGAACCTCATCATCGAGCTTTGTGATCCAAATGTCGTAGTAGATATCACCCATTCTTCCAATCATCACCACATATTTTGACTGTAGCTCTCAACCTCAAGTCTGTACATGTCATTGTACGTATCCATCTCCATTATTTTCTGAAAAAAAAGAACCACACTGCTGCAACCAAAATCCTCAATCGCAATCGTCATTATCTCGCTGTACAATAATATCCTCCTAAACCATCATCCTTCCTGATCTCTTCTTCTGAAAACTTTTACAACCTCCCAGCCTCATCCTCCCAACCCTAATCACGTGTAAACTTTCACAACCTCTCAAACATAATCACCTTCAGGAATGGCTTCTCCCCTGTAAGCCATCCTTATCCATCATCCTATACCCGTAGTCTCAAGAACATCCATCCACTCTCATTCACTCTCAGCATGTCTGTCCTTGATGATGCCAGCGGTGACATCATGGACTTCTCTTGTAGCTGCACCCAAAACCTCCCGTGATAGGAACCCAATCTTGACATCTCGGATGCGCTCCTCCCAACCTCCCTTCACATCCATCACTGTATCAATATCTGGTTGTTGTATGTCTGCAACCAGATCAACCATATCCGCTATCTGCACCTCAATCATCTCCTCCGGTTGTGAAGGATCGTCCTCCGTTGCCAGTTCAAGAAGAATAGTCTCTTGTTGGACCTTATCCTCCCCAGCTTGCTTCTTTGAAGAAGTCTCTTCTTGTTCCTTCTTCTCGTTCTGCATCGTGGATGCAGTATCCAACTTGAGCTCGCTTGGATCCACGTGCTCATCCAAATCATCCATATGGAGATCATGCTCAATCTCCTCCACCCTAGCACCATAACTTATAGCTTCGATAGCTACAACTACATGTACCGCAAGGTAATCATCCACAAACTTCTTCATCCCTCCTTTACCAACGTTGGCTTGAAGGAGAGTACCTGTACTTGTGAATGTAACCTTTCCATCCTCCCAAGAAATAACATCCCGTTGCAAAGACTCTGCAAAGTCAATGCAATCGTCTCGTTGATGATCAGTATCATCACATCACGCGCACTGATGTACCCAAGCTGGTTTGGGTACAAGTTCCATCTCAGTCGATGATCCTTTATCCTCCAACCTATTAACCTTAGCTTGTAGATCTCGCATCTTTTGCTGTAGGTCCTCGATGGTTGGATCTTTCTTCTCTATAATCACAATTGGAGGTTGAATCTCAGATACTACCCGAACTGATGTAGTCAGCGATGCTGGTGTCAACCTTGTAACCTTTTCTCTTGTATGTCTCCAGACAAGAAGCTCAACCACTTCTTGCACAACCTCCCAATTCCTTGTCAACCCTTCTTCTTCCTCTCCATCCTCCAGGAGTAGCTCCAACCGCTCTTGCCATGGTTCATCAGCAGCTTGAAGAAACAACTCTGTCTTGTAGGTCTCTATGGTTAGCTGGTCCACCCGAGATAGTTGAGAGAATTGTCTCTCAAACTCCCTTAACAGCTCTGTAAGCTGTAAACCCTTGTTGGACCGATTGACCCATCCCAAAAATGATTTCTTGGTTACTCGATCTGAGTTTCCCAAGAAATATTCCTCCATCAACACATGTGAAAATGTATCCCAGTTCCTCCCAAAATGCTTTGTTAGACCCTCCACATGCTCCTTTATCTCAAGCACCGTAGCAAGTCCGAATGTCTCGATCATCTCCTTCTCCGATACCATCTCCGTCTTGTAACATCTCAAGTAGTTTGAGATGTCTCCCCCATCAAATAGATCGAGCTTGTCGATCACCCTCCGAAACGTCTTCCTCCCCAAAGCTTCCATTTGTTGGTTCTGTTGCTCTTGTCGCAAAAACAAGTTGAAAGTTCGAAACAAATGTGCAGTTGCTGCATCTATCTGCACCCCTGGTATCTCCTCTAATCCGTCCATCCCGTCCATAGTCATGGCTCGTTCTATCCTCCCATCCTCTCATGATCTCAACTTTCTACATATCCATCATCTCAAGTCCGCAGCATCCTCTCAAACAACTGTATCCATCTTCATCCTCGTTCATGATTGTTGATCTCTTCTTGCAAGTTCTACACAAAAATCTCCACCCCGGACCTTCACGTCGAGCTCACCACCGTTGTCGTGTCGGATTTTGCGTGAAGGATGTCCAGGAAAATACGAGGTTCCTGGCTGTGAAAATGTTGTGTGCTGAACAAAGACAAGACAGAAAAAAACAACCACGAAAACGCATGTTGTAATATACCAACTCCAAATGTATGTACACTGCCGGTTTTTTTTCCTAAGAACACAAAACTGAGAAACAGACCAGTGCGGTTTGTAATCTACTTCAAAGCTCCTATTTGAGAACTTTCTCCTTTTGTCGAACGGTCTTCAGATGTCGATAGGGTCTTCTTCCTTGACTCTGTTGGCCCAAGAAACCTTCAGATCCGACTCCCGACAGTCGAGATATCGTCTATTTTCGATCGCAGGTGACCGAACCTTCAAAAACTCCTCCCTGCGGCTTAAAACCGCACACCGCACAAAAGAATCGTCTAAACTGATATCCGTCTCCCTGCCAGGTAGATCTAGCTACCCTGAACCCAACGAGACTCCAAACAAGCCGTTTGGAGTTCCCTTTGCAAAACCACGCAAGAAATTTGGTCTCAAGTTGCAAAAAATTGACGTAAATCAACTCCCTGCGGCTCAAACTTGCTCACCACACCCAAACCAACTATCCAATTCATGTATGGTCTTCTCTTATGCGTAGATGAAGACGCCCTGATCGCATAGGCATCAAGAACGAAGAGCTTGGCTCACCGATCGTGAAGAACAACCCAATCTCAGGTCGCAGGCGAACGAAAATCTGACGTAAACGCTTCCCTACGAGTCAATTTCTCTGAGAACTTCTAAAGCGACCGATGAAACTTCATATCGTCCTCAATTTCCTATAGAACTTGGTGTTCTGATCCCGATGGATCCAAGGACAGCAAGTTTGGACTCCGGAACGGCCCAAACGGTCCAACTCTCTTTCACAGATCACTGAAGCTCCCCAAATCTCTTCCTGCGTCTCAATTTCTCTCAGAACACATCCCGCGATCCGTCTCTTCACAAACCAGCATAACCAACGTGTAGCCTGCACAGATCTGAACCCCACGACGCCTTGCGCGCTTGCATTGTAACTCCAAATCTCCTGAACCGTCCGCTTACAGGTCGCAGACGCAAGCTAACCCCTTAAGCTGCCCCCTTACATCAGTCTCTGTACGTACCAGGTTTCTTCAATATTGAGGAAGCAGGCCCCTTGCGTCTTTAGTATAAGGCTTGGAGCCGCAAATACCCAGTCAGCAGAATAAACTAAAGCCTAGCTTGATTTATTTATTTTTCGAGTCTCGTAACTTCTCCACTAGGCGTCCAAATGAAGTAGACAAAGTGCCTATGGAAAGTTGACAAAGAGCTCTACCCATTGATGCGATGAAAGTGAAGATCCGAAGTCGTGCCAAAAGCTCGTAAGCTGGGGCCTAACTTGTTTTACCCATCTTTCGAGTCTCGTAACTTCTCCACTAGGCGTCCAGTTGAAGTAGACGAAGTGCCCATGGAAAGTTGACAATGAGCTCTACCCATCGATGTAATGAAAATAAAGATCCGAAGTTGTGCCAAAAGCCCGTAAGCTGGAGCTTAGCTTGTTTTATCCATCTTTCGGGTCTCGTAACTTCTCCACTAAGCATCCAAATGAAGTAGACAAAGTTCCTATGGAAAGCTGACAAGGAGCTCTATCCATCGATGTAAAGAAAGTGAAGATCCGAAGTCGTCCCAAAAGCCCATAAGTTGAGGCCTAGCTTGTTTTACCCTTGAGTGTCTTTGGAGCGATAACTGTCAAAATTTGATTTTCATGTAGGAGCCGGTCCACGACACGACAACGGGATATGAATTATCTCAAGGCCATATGAAGAAAATCAAAGAATTGCAAAACTAAGAAATCAGTCTAGAAGAATTGCGGCTGCAAAAAGAAGCAATGCTGAACAGAAAAAAAGAAAAAGATGACAACGGAGGAGGTTGCAAGGCTTGACATGCAACTGAGAGCTATGCATATAAAGGGGTTTGCTTCTTGGTAGCTCAATAGGATAGGGGTGAGGTGAATCGTCCACAAGCAAGATTTTCTTGACGTTCTACAGTGGATGATAATGCAATCGATGCTCACATTGTCTTGCTTTTCTAAAAGCAGTGCTTGTTAGTAACTGCAATATTCAGTCCATCCACATGACCGGTATTCGAAATGACCGATAACCGGTCAAGGGAAAGAGGGAGATAGTTTGAACTTCGACAGTATGAGGAAGAACAAATGTTCATCCAAGGACGAGGAAGTGAAAACATGTATCCATATATAATGGATAACTATACTTGACTAATAGTAATTCAATCTCTTTCATTCCTCTCATGAATTATGATTGAAATGATTTTAAATGATTATAAGTGTTGCTCGCATCTTCTCTCCATAGTGTTATACCATAGTTTCAGAGAACTAAACTCAAATTGAGATAATTTTAAGAATTATAGCTAGCTTACCTTTGTGATTACAACAGAGTGGGTTTTTGTGAAAATATGTTTGTTTTTGTTTTATTCAGATTTGAAGCTAAACCTTTCAAGATTGCTTACATCCTAAGACTACGTAGTCTTTTGAGATTCATAACTTTCTCATATAAAGACAAAGTGAGATGATTCAAAATATGAAAGATAACTCGATCCTTGAGCATATCGGTTCCTCCATTCAGTTCAGCTATAAATTTTCATTTACCAAATATTAAAAAAACTAATTATTTGTATTCTGTTATATCTTTTTTCTTACATCATTATGATAAACAAGTTATAAATTATAGATGATCGTGATCAAGATACGATGATGAACTTAATAAAATATTTGCCATAGTCATTGAATTTCAAATTCGTGAAATTTGAAATAAAACTGATGGAAGAAAATTCTACCAAAGTGAAAGAAAATATTTGTTTATTTTGATCAAGTCAATTGCGATTTTCCACAGGAGGTGTTGTAAAGTTAATTTGAGATTTCATTGGAATCATATGATACATTATTTTTTTATTACCAGTCCAAATCCAGTCAACTTGGACAAGGATACCTTTAGTTGAGAAGAGATAAAGTCACTTTGGAACGCAAAATCTATCTAGTGAGAATTTTGCTACTCTTCGTGATCGGGAAAAAAATTCATCTTCTTGCAGAACTGTTCATTTAAGAATCCATCTTTCAGTAAAACCATGTTCTGTGGAACTATTAGTGACTGAGATTTTTATAATTTGGAAGATATTGCTTAAAATTAAATCCTTTAGTAGTTTCTTTTGTCCTTTTGAGAATCTCTATTGAATCTCATAGTGACTCGAGTCCCAAACAACTTTAAACAAGAGTTACCTTAAACTAGAAAAATCATACAAAAATAAATTGGAACACCTCATTTTGAGTCTATGACATGATCTAGCAGTGTATGAATGTGCAAGCAGGAAGTGAATCAGTGATCATGTCGAGAAGGCGCATTCAGTTATGAGAAGAGAATGTAGCTTACTGGAATCTTGTCAGAAAATGAGTACAATGAAACCTCGTTAGGATCATAAACTGGTGACAAAGATTGTTACATATGATTAACATAATTTTGTCTTCAAATTTTTATAGTGGATATTTTGATATATTATTTTACTTCCACATGTGATAAGGTTTTAAGGTTACACTACATAATGATATAATCTGAATACTCAATATTGTGCATCGGAAATATTTTACTTACTTAGCTCATGTCACAAATCTAGTAACTAAATAATGGTCTCGTATATAACTACTATTTTTTTCGAAACATCTTAAAGGATTTTGTTTTAGTTACATATATAATTCTGTAAAGAGAAAAGAGCCCCTTAAGCCAAAAAGCCAATGTGTCATCTCCTCTCATTTTCACTTTAAAAAGCTTTCTCTAAACGGAAAAGAAAATGAATTGTCAATCCGTTCATACCTTCAAAATAACACTTCGCATATGATAATGAGTCTCTGGTTTTCTCCCTGGAATGCAGTCGATCAAAGCTTAACTAACTACAGTAGGTTTTAACCATGTTAAAGTATATATAACCACATCCATCCTTAAAAATCAAAAATTTAATTTGATTCTAATAGCAAGTGTGGTAGTGACTCTAACAAGGGAGTTTCCAAAAGAAAAGAATCCCTTCCCATGAAAATAGTGACTATACCGAGTGTGATTATAACTAGGTTTTACTGTTACAGTAGTCGTTGGTGGAGTTTATGAGGTGGCCAGGCTGTAGGGTTGGGTTGGTAAAAGATGTGTGGGTTCATCATTACTCTCACGAGAAGACGTCCTTTGAGGACTGTTCATCAGAAACTCTACTTCTTTCGTTTGTATATCAGACACTTTCCCAAGAGCGAATGCTTGTTGCTATGCATTTGCATAGCTAATCGCCGGAATGGAAATATATTATTCGTTTTCTGTTTTTGTTTACTTGCATTTTCCGTGTAGTAGATAATACATATATTCACCCTCTTCCAAGTTGGGAAGAGGGGAAATACTCACGTCCTTTGATTTATTCATAAATTAATAGATAAAAGAAAAGAATATTTTTGTTTTCTTATGGTTATTACATTTATATTAGGAAGATGAGCGTTTCACATCCATTTATAGGTTTGATTATTGCAGGAGCCAAGTGTAGTAAAAGTAGTTTTGTTTATTTATATATCTTTTACTTTTAAAAAAATTTTAATCATATAATTTAGTAAAGTAAATTCTTACTGCAGCCTCGTTTTTCTCCTGTGTACTAAATCAACTATATTTTTTCTAAGTATTTTTCCAAACCAGTCGCCATGTCAAACTCTACCAACCGTTTAAGATAATTTTCTGATCACGTTGCAGGTGATCTCTTTCCTTGTCCCAGCCAAAATTATTCAATGTTTACTCGAGCTCCCTAATGGCTTTATATCACAGTGAGACGTTTTCCCATTACTGTCTCTCTCGTATAAGAGAATATACATCCAAAGGGAACCGCCACCGGAGAGGTGGGGGGCGAAAGACAAGCGGGGAAGGCGCGGTGGCCTTGGAAGAAGCCAAAGTCTTTTTCCTTGTATGTTAGATGAACTCCGGAAACTTTTGTTGGTTTAATGTTATCAAAAAATATATATATATATATTAAATAAATATATATATTAAGTAAATATAAATAATTAAAATATTTTATATAAATTATCTGTTAATCTATATCTGGAAACACAAGAAAAATAAAAAATAACTCATAATGCTTGATCCGAGTCCAAGAACCTACAAGTCCAAGAATCCGTATACATTAATATACATTGAATTTAATTTAATAGCTAACAAGAAAGTGTACATAAACACATGTCTCTCTCGTATAGGAGGAAAAGATCCTGGCCAAATAGAGAGTCTGCATTTAGTCAGACTGTTTTACTTTGCGTTTGTAACAACTAGCCAACTATACGGGGGGTTTTGTCACATAGCATATTTTATCGTATTAATAGATGATTAACTGCACATGGTGGGACATACGACTGTGAAACCTGAGAAAGAATTAGTAGATCCCGACTAATCGTTGATGCATAGCCTCATAATTACATTGCAAGAATAGTTCTTTGTTTTTCTTTTCCCGAGGTGAGATTCTCACCTTACTCTCCTCTTGCTCTCAATTTTCATTTTCTCTTTACTCCTTTTACTATTCTTTAATGTTTCAAAATGTATATTGCTTCTCCATCGCCCTATGGACAACAACAACTCGAGCTGTCATGTTCTTCATCATGTTCACTACTTCTACTACTGTACCAAATGATAGCCTTTGTTTGTTCGATCAAGAGTTTGGAATACAAGCGCGGTTGTTGTTACTTTTTGATGAGGAACAAGGATGTTTTAATTTGGTTTGGTTCTAGAAGAAGCGAGAAACAATGAATACCAAACGGATGGGAAGACCACTCAAGCAAAACAAGGGAAAGAGAGACCGAAAATTGAGACTTAACCATCTATCGCTTTTAAAATATCACACTTCGATAAATCAAAACTCTTACATACAATTGGTACACAAGAAGTAACATCGCCTATTACAGTTACTCTCTTGTAAACGCGCCAGCTAAAGCTTTATCTCTTACTACTACGATTATTTTCTTGTAAACAAGCCAGCTAAAGCTTTATGTAGAGTAATGAAAACATGCTGTATAAAGAACTTATTGCAAAAAAATGTCGATTATAGATAAAAAAAAATTCTTTTCCAGACGGTTCTACGTCAGAAAATGGTTCTTTTCTAAACGGTTGTGTTTCAGTTATTTTGGTTCTTGTTGCTAATGTTTCGATTCAAACTGAACATTAGAAGAGGGTGCAGCTAATTTTATCTGATCCAATCGTCTCGCGGTTGGTTAGATCTGTATGACTAGTTCTATTTAATGATTCTCGTGTATTCGATCATCATAAGTGGTTTCGCTTCTAACTGGTTCAGTTTCAAGGTGATTTGGTTCGATTCTATATAACATATTTTGGTTCTGGTTCTAAGAGCTGGAAAACGGTTTAGTTTCAGGTCCACTTTCAGTGGTTCCGTTCGGAACCGAATGAATGCATCACCACTCAAGAACGGTGCACATGCATACGATGGATGAATTCAGTTGCACTGTCTCGTCAAAAGTCACTGGATGCCGGACTTGTTTCGCAGAAGTTCAAGTCTTATCCCGGTCAACACCTCCCTGGCTTTCTTTGCCTGGAGGTATTCGCATTCAACACCTCCCTCACCAGAAGAATGTGTCCGTCAGAACAAACCTTTACTGTGACATACGAAGGTTGATATCATCGGAGCTGTATACATGATTCAGCCGTGTGGAGTCGAAATGTCGAAACTCGAAGCAGCTGCCTTGTTCTCCAACTCGTTTTGGGGCCAGCCTGACAGAAATGACCATCAATTCTTAACTGAAAACTGGAAGGTAAAGACCAATATCTTGCACGGTAAACTCCTCTCTTCCAACGTGCTTGCCTCTTTTATTTGTTCTTCTCAACCCATCCCGGTTTCTAGCACCATCGAGCCACTGGCAGGTCGTTGGGTCTATGGTTGAAAGGTTACGACAATGCAATGCCTTATGAGTACTCTCTCTCCGGGTGGAATTCTCGGAGGATGGTAATGGGAGGGCCACATCTCTCGTACTCTCGAGAAACGCCATCGTAAGGTAAGTGGGCTGAACAACTTCCTTGTCTGCAGAGACATTACATCCATAACTAAACAGACTTAAGCTTGTATTCTCGCACACCACACAGCCCTAAACTCGAATATGGATCTGCTGTCTGAGAGCCGACAATACCGAGCAAAGATCTCCACGGCAAGAGAATACAAGCTTCAAAACGAAACGGAAAATACCAAGCAAAGTTATCCGCTGGAGGCTATCCAGTTTGAAAGCTGAGCTTATTATCGATACTACTGCACGGGTAGCGGTAGGGGAGAAGTTTGGTTTGGAAACACTGGAATGGCGTTGGCAACTGGAGCCACAAAATCCTAAAAGATACTCAAAGAAGGTGTTTAACACCACTTGAGTGCAGGTAGTCCAGTTAAACAAGCCAAGATTTGGACAAAGAAGACAGTAGAAATTTCGAGAGTAGCATACCTATGACAAGAAGCTGTCTAAACATGTCTGAACTCAAAATGAATAAGACTGTGAGAAAGGCAGTGACAGGCTTTCCCGACGTAAAGACACAGATGGCATCACAAAAGTCATCTTTCTCCTTGACGCGAGTTTACCGGAAAAAGTTGGCTTCAAAACCTATCTTAGAGGAACCACTGCCCTAGGTAACAGTTGAAATATAAGTTTCGAGCGGGTTGGATGACTAAGATGAACCAGCGAAGTAAAGTATGCTCTGAGAAAAGGGGGATGAAGACACTGTGAATTATTTGCTTGATTTGTAAATTTTAATACTCTCAAAACCTGTTTAGTCACATCACAAAGCTGATTTACAGTTACCATCGGACCTATTGTCGAGATCAGCCTCCAGTCACCCGGAGTCGAAATCCGAAGCAGCTGCCTTGTTGTCCAACCCTTTGGGATTTAACCTGACAAAGTTCCTCCTGTTGATGATCGAGTTATATCCGTCCTGGAACATGAGGACGAATTTCCCCTACAGTAAGTCGTCTTACTACCTAAGTAAGCCTCCGTTTCCTGAGTTCACTGTTTCCTCTGCTTTATCTTCTTCTTCTCACCCACCCTTGTTTATAGCACCGTCCAGCCAATGCGCAGGGTCTTTGGTCGGAAGGTGGAAGGTTTTTCATGCAATTCTTAATTCACAGGAAAGGAACGCAAGAGTTCGTGGATGTTACCAGTGAGCAGTCAGGTTTATGCTGATTCGGAGAAACTGAGTGCTACTCTCCGGTTGTGTAGGGCGTTTCAAACATGATATCGTATCTTACCTCATGCTTCTGTTCACGAGAAAATGAGTTTGAAGCTAGAAAAGCTATAATAGATAGCAGTTCAAGGCCAAGGAAATGAATCCCACTGGGAAGCGGGTGTATGACCTTATGGGGACGCTACTAATTGCTGGAAAAATCAGCTTCAAGGAGGTATCATTATGATTGTCTTCTCTAAACCTGGAGTTGACATCGGATGCCATCTATCAGCAAGTCTTGTACAACACCACAGTACACAAAGATCCAGCCCTTCAAACCTTACTCGGAACACTCCGTGTCGATGACAAGTAGAGTGAAGACCTGAGGTCAAGAACTAACTGAGACGAAGATATTTTCATCTTAGTTCCAAGGGCTTGTCTAAACCTTGAACACTGTCCATCAACTAAACTATCTACCAACACTTTTCTAGAAGCCAGAAATATTAAGTAATCGAGTTGAAAATCCCTTTGCGAAATACCATCAACAGAAATATGACCTGAGGAAAGAGAGTCAGGGTTTAGAACTCATGAATTTATGTCTGCCTGTATTTCTGAGTTATGTCCTTGTCTATGGAGTTTCCATTCCACGTTGAACACTAACTGCGCATTTTCAATTTGCAGTGTACCTTTGGAGGAAGTGATGAAATGATGACGATGCGCGTAATGATGAGGAAGTGGATACTGGACACCAACTGACAAATATCTCAGCTCCGTGAGATACAAAATCTTGATATCGGTAGTGATTGACACCCAGCTTTGATTGGCTTTGATTGGCTTCCCGCGGTACATACAAGACGAACGTAGGGCCAATCAGTAAGTCGGGGGCCTCGTGGCCATAAGAGCATATCCGTCAGTGCCCAAGTGATAATTCCTCAGCACGTGCAAATAAGTCCTCCACCAGAGAAAGTTCCAGAATCCAGAGGAACTTTTATCACATATTTTTTTCCCTGTCTACGCCTCAGAGACTGAAATTGTGACCATTTCACTCACTGGGCCGAAGGTCTCTGCCAGTCTGGTACCATTCTATGGTCACCACCAGCAAATGTCATGATCACTGAACGTCCTGCACCAACCTTGAAACAAGACTATCGATAATAAGAGACTTGTTAACTAGCTTAGGTCTCAGTTTGTGCCAACGTACGACAAAGGACACATCTTACACTAGGGATGTTGGATCATCTCTGCGTGTACATAAACAGCAAGAAACGCTATGGCGCGGTGACATTTGAAATGTGAACATAAAATTGACAGGTCTGCAGAGTAGGGAGCGTCCCGGCCTACTAGCTACGAGCTACATAGCGACTACACATAGCTCGAATCAGCTGAGCTGTAACCACTTCAGGTTTTGCTCCAGTTTTTGAATTTCGAATCTAGAGCGTTTCCATCGTTTGAACGTTATCTAAGCGTTGTTCAAGAAGATTCTTCAGCTTAGCTGTGAGCGCGTGTGGAAGCCTGGAAGGGCGGCAACAGGAACAGTATGTACCAACTGTGCGTCGACCCTACCAAGAGCACTGCTACCGTAGTTCTACAGAGTCTACACTATCCAGAGTCAGAACAGAAAGGAAAGGGTTGTCATGATATGAACAACATTGACAAGTGAAGCACACTCGAGTTCGAACTTCCGTGCAGAAACTGAACTAGAGTTCCTAATGATGAGCGGAATTCACCGACAATAAGTTGGTAAGATGAGTTTTCAATTCGTGAAAAGATCCTGGAAATATAAAGTCTTTTTTCCTCTGTATTTTGGAGCGGTTTATGTAGGATAGATCATCGTCCGCCGTGGATTATATTTGATAAACTACTATTGGTGATAAACCATTATCATTATATCTTAATTTTATAAGTCGTGATTTTTAAACGATTTTTAAAATTTTAAAAGCGTGATTAAACTGTTAAACATCCTCGCAAAACAGTCTTAACATTATTTTTTAATCCTTTACGTTGCGAAAATAATTATCATAATCATGACTTCTCATTCTTAAACATTCCTCTCTCTCTCGTGGCTTATTCTATCATTCCTGTTCGTTTTTCTCTTTATAAGTTTATGAGTTTTATATTTGATAATCATTGTAAAATACGAAAGTATAAGAGGTTTTGGTTTATCAAAATGGACCGTAGAGAGATGTGGTGGTGTCGACGGTGGCTTATCAAAGAGTAGGTGTAGAGAAAATTGTGGTTTAGCACCTACTATGGTTTATCAAATTAAAACATTTAGTACATAAACTCATTTTAATTTATACCTATATTCCTATTTGATATATATTGTGTTTTTTGCATCAGATTTTAAATACGTTTGTCATGTCGAAATGAAAATTATTCGCAAATACACATGAATCACTTTAACTACCATTTCATTGGAAAACTATTCATCCAAAAATCACGAGCAAGAGCAGGAGCCATGAAAAAATTCACTTCACTAAGCCAAGAATAATGTAAATACAATTAGAAAAATCGCTTTATTCTTCTTAGTGGTTTATGTATAGCATAAACCACTATTACGAATGTGGCTTCTGCAACATAAAGATAAAGGAGAATATAAAGTCTTTATTGTTTTACGAGGAAATCTAACGATTCAATTGTGTTTCTAGAAATATTATTTAAAATCATAATTTACAAAATAATATATAAAAAAGTTTAACTATTTACCAATTATAGTTTATCAAATGTCTTACCTGATAATCCACAAGGGAAGATGTATTGTACATAAAGCCATTTCAAAATATTCCAGGAATCCTTCATGTAATAAGTAAACCAATGTAGAGAATTTAAAACACTCATTTTTCCCGTTCAAATCAACTGGTTTCAGAGACGGGAAGAATCTTACGAGTTGGAAGATCTCTTCACTCACTCGTTGAAATTCACAGTTGAACGAGCAGTTTCAACCTTAAACCCTTAACGTGAAACTCCCTGGCTCGAGGACATTGTCCATTATACGAAGTGTGGTGCAAGAGGACGAGTAGCAACAGAACGCTCTGTCGTCGTCCATTCTAAAGACAAAATGAGATAGTGACCAGACACGGTTGCTTCTTCTTCACTCACCATAACTGCGCACCGCAACCGTAAGAAGTTGAGCTGGTACGCTGTTCAGCTCTAATTCAACATCCATACTTCCACTGTGCTATGCCTGTGAAGGAGGAAGGTGGCTAGCTAGCAGACATCAACAGGACTGAGGACGTGGGAAGTCGAGGATGATAACGATCTACATCGTTGTGGAAGGCTAATTACTTGATGAACCCATTTGCTGTCACAACTATTAACCACAATTTTTCTTGCACTGGAGACTGAGACCACGAACACATCGATCGCAGAAAATGAGTGTTCCACCGACACTACCAGCAGCCAACGGGTTTCATGTGTTCTTGTATAATGCTATGTTCTTGTATCCTCAGATGTGAAGGATCACCGTTTACCACGACTGAGTCAGAAAGAAATAACATATAGCATACTCCCTCAACTGCAGTGCGATGCCGTATATGTACGTAGTATTATGTATCCTCATGTAATGTAATAAGTTTATAGCAATGGAGTAAGAGGTTACCGGAGATTTACTTGATCGCACCCCTAATACCCCTAATACTTCTTCAACTTTGTTTTATTTGATCATCTCACTTCTAACTGGTACCTGGAGGTTCAGGAGGTTTATCATTATGTAAAGACACTGCACTAAGACAAGTAAAGATAGATTTGGTTGAGAATATGTTGTAAATATATTTTAAATTGAACTTTTCGTGTAAATACATGACCAAAAGCTATTTCTCATTCTGATGACATGACATTTTGATCTATTGAACCGGCTGTAGCCAATAAAGGGTGCAATCGAGTAAAGCAAAGTTAAGGAGGGTGGAGTCACGTGAATTCTGAAGAGTTTACAATAATCATGAAATATAAAGATGAGGATGAAAGACTGTCGGTAGTATAGGAGGAAGTGAATATCTCGAGTACATCAGTTGACGAAGAGATGTAAGTTTTTTCACTTATTAACAAAACATGTGCCTGCTTAACGTTAATTACTTGGTCACAACCTCTGCTTACTGATCTCACTTGGTCACACGCATAGCTTAATTTTGGCAGCACATTTGATATATCGTCTTTGCTGGATGGAGTCTTGTATAGTGGTATTCTTTTATAGTGTTACTTTTTCAGTAACACTATCTTACATTCAAGTTGTTCGTAGAGTTATGTACTTTCTTGTGATTTCATTTTTCCGTTTGACTGATAATATCTTGACATTCAGTTTGCCCGAAGAGTTATTTTGTTTACTTTACGCATTTCAAATCTTGGCCGTTTGAATGATAGAATCATGACATTTAATTTGTCCGCAGAGTGTAGTTTGAATTACAAGACATTAAACCGTATTTCTTGGACATAATTCATAACTTAATTTATGGATTATGTCCTCTTTATCCAGAAATTTACTTCCTCAGTACCTCGTATGAACATCTAGTCTTCCTCAGTCCCTCGAAGTTCAAAGTTTCTTCCTCGGTTTTCATACCAGCTATTGACCGTTTTGTGCACAGATACTTTCGGTGAATAAAGATTCGTAGTATGAGACTACTTCGCAAGAATGGGTTGGGTTGAACTGTGAAGGATGATGCATTGATCGGGGTCTAATGTCAAACTCACTGGAAATTCAGAAATTTGCTTGATCACACCTTGATCACATCGTTGTGTTTAATCGCATCTCTCTTATCGTTGTGTTGTTTGATCGCACCCATAACGAGTGAACAACCGTGATACCACTTCACGTGCCATGTTACCTCACAACATAGACTCTAAATGTAAAGTTTTAGTCACGTATCATCTAAGTGTAAATCATGACGGAAGAAGAGCACGAAGATGATGTTAAAATATAGTATGAATACACTTTCCAGTAACAGGTTCAGGTTATTAGGTGGTGGAGCACGAAGATGAGGTTAGAATACTGTATGAATACACTTTCCAGTAACAGGTTCATGTTATTAGGTGGTGACCTTTCGTAAGGTCATCAAGACCAAGACTATATTATCCAAGCCCAAGCCAATTATACATTATTAAGTAATTCATTTGTTTGGTTCTGCCTACACTCTCTTCAGGAGCTCTCTCACACTCACACTGTCCTTATGCCGTGAGTTAGTGTTTTACCTTAGCCTATTCTACCAGTAGTACATTTCCAACATGGTATCAGAGCTTTGCTTTGTTGATGCACTATCATAATAGCATAGACACTAGGTAGGCCTTCGACCCTTAGGTGAGAGCAGTTGGAGAACGCTTCTACTGCTGCGAGAAGGACGCTTCACGCACTGAGATTCTGTACGTTCGCTAACAGAACTTCATCGTTCCAGCGATCAATCTGATACAGAATGCCTACCCTTTTTGACACCAAAGGCTGGGTCAAATTCGACGGCACGTACTTCACGCTTTGGAAACACAAGACAACCTTGCGGCTCAGGGCCTATGGTGTGCTTGACATCGTGGAAGAGAATGCGCGAAGATTGCGCATCACGACACCCGAGGGTACTGCTGTACTCATCCCTCCCCATGCTACTGGACCCGGTAGTATCACAAATTGGGATCAGTGCGACGTCAATGCGCTCGCAGCAATCAACGAATGCTAAGAGAACAATGTGGCAGGACACATAATGTCATGCACTGCGTCAAACAATGCATGGTCCACCTTGACCAGAAACTTTGCTGGTCAAAGACATGGTGACCAAGATGCATTTAAGAGAGAAGTTGCGGGTTTTAAAAATGAAACCCAATGAGACGGTCACCCAACATGTGAACAACTTCAAGTCTCTTCTCCAGCAGATGACTTCAGCTGGATTAGTAGTTGACAACGAGGAGCAAGTCCTCGCATTGATGGGCAGCATGCTCAACAACTACCATCTATTCTTGCAGGCGATGAGAACAAGTCCAAATCTCTGGATGCAGGACCTTATCACCTTCCTCATCCAAGAGGAAACGATAGGACGTAAGCTATCGGTCGAACCATCTACTACTTTGTTTACAAGGCGCCAGCAAAGAGGACGCAATAGCGACAACCGACGCAACAATGACAACCGATAAGATGATAATCAGCCACCGAAAAGACCACCAGATCCTAACGAGAAATGTTTTCAGTGCAACAAGACCGGACATCGCAACGCCGAGTGTCCGGACAAACCCAACAGCAATGAAAACTCGAATGCTGGCAACCAAAATAAGAATCGCAACAAGAATCGCTGTTCTCCAAATAACAATACCAACACACTACGGGTTTTGATGACACAATGCTCATCTGTAATCGTGCAGACAGCTGACGCTAATTGGTATGTGGACACGGATGCCACACGCCACATGATTCACAATCGACGACAGTTTGTGGAGTACTCATCGGTCTCAAACGATAACATCGAGAACGATGCAATTCTACTCGGTAATAACACTATCATCCACGTCGTCGGTTCTGGCATGATGGAAGTACGCCTGCTCAATGGTGAGCATGTGTACATACGTGATGGAATCTATTTTCAGCTCGGCAATTCGATGTCAATGGCGGCTGGTGCCTAATCGGCAACAGATTCTATCACCTCGAGGACAAATTTGGACAAGTGCTAGCTCCCTGTCTCACCATTGACGATCTCTACATGCTCAGAAATTCAATTTTGGTTGTTGACCAAACCGCGCTTGTTGCTCCAGCTGGAAACGCACACAGCTGACTCACGGATTTCCTCTCTTCTATTTTCAGAGCATACACCCACACCTGAAGTCCTTACTCCACAATCGACAAAAATAGCAAACTTGGGAAATGCGAGCCAAATTTTGCTGCAGGTGAGCTTTACTCCCCTTACCCACACACCCCTTGGTATTTTCCTTACCCGCACACCACCAGCAGGTCCCCCTCCAACCTCGCGTGCGTCGATTGACCTCATACAAACCAGGACGGCACCCTATGATAACGCTTTAAGCTCTCCCACATGGATCGTGCTAGCTCACTTGCCTTCCGCAGCCAACGGTCGTCAAGTGACGATCGCTCATTGAGAAAGCACAACCCTTGGCTCTGTCTCCACGCCCCTTGAAAGACCCGCGTCCCTCATCACACGTCCTGAGGTCATCATGACCCCCCAAGACCACGAGACGTCTTGATGATGTTCGCATCTCACCGATCCACAAGGCCCAAGCCAAGCCGCGTGACGGTTCTCGGAAGCAGGGAATCTCTGGATTCCGCGCTGGCTAGGACCGCTGTGCTCGAGGTTGTACCTCCTGCGCACCCCTGCAGCATGCGGGCACATTCTTTATACTCCCACAGCGCGGTCCCTCCGGGATCCACACCGCCGTCGTGGAGAGTGGCAGTCGACACGGATTGTCTCATCGGCAGTCCGTCTAAGGACTGCCTCCTCGCGGATTGCGAAGACAATCTCCCCATGTCCTTGGAGGCCTACGCGACCTCCACAGACCCTGGGCTTGGAGACGCGGTCTCTCAAGGACTCGCGCGGGCTTACGCTGGCGCATAGGGTCTTCTTGGTCCGCGTCCTGACCCACCCGGTCTGACTTTTGTCCCTACCTATCTACCTTCTTCAGTTTGGGGTCCTCCCAGCTTACACTATGCCGACCCGTCCGGTTCATTTTCTCGATCTCGATCTCTTCCGCATCTTCTGGATGGCCTTCAAGGTTTTACTTCTAGTAGCCAGACTCCTCCTCCGACGCCACCTCGATCCTGCGCCCTCGTTACTACAACGGGCGATCTCTCTACCTTGTGGCACCAGCAAAACGGCCATATCAACCACCACCGAGTCCACGAGCTGAGCCACCGCAAGTATGTTACCGACCTCTCTTCCTTCCCACTCTCTGAGGATATTTGTCCAACTTGTGCACACGGCAAGCATGCATGCATCAAATTCTCACGTACCAGCTCTACTCGATCAACTCGTCCTTTAGCACTGGTGCATTCTGATATTAGTGATCGCATCTCTCCTTGCACTTTTTCTGGCTACGAATACTTCATCATCTTCATTGATGATTACTCGCGCTACACTGTCACTCGCCTCCTTTACTATAAGAAGTGTTTTGCTGCTTTCCGTGACTATCTTGCATTTGTTGAGCGCGCTACTGGTCAATCCCTTGTTACCTTACGATTTGATAATGACGAGGAATATCGTTCAGCTGCTTTAGACGGTTTTTGTCGCGAGCGCGGCAGCCAGCGTCAATTCACAGTCTCCTACTCACCTCAGCAGAATGGTGTTGCTAACCGCAAGAACCGCATCTTACTTGAGGCTATTTGTTCCATGCTTTTCACTACCAACGTTATCAAGCCCTTCTGGAGTGAAGCAATCACATGTGCCACCTTCCTCCAGAACCAGTGTCCATCTAAGGCCATCCCGTCTATGACCACACCTTATGAACTCTAGCACTCCTATGCCTCCACTACTTCTCGTCGACTCGATCTCTCCTTTTTGCGCATCTTTGGCTATCGCGCTTTTTCCCATGTCTCCGAGGTTGAGCGCACAAAGCTCGATGATCGCTCTCACAAGTGTATCTTCCTTGGCTATAGCGGCCAGAGTAAAGATTACTGTCTCCAACAAAAATCCGACGGTCATACCTTCACCTCTCGTGATGTTATCGTTGATGAGTCTTTCCCGACTCTCTCTCTCACATCCGCCCCCCCTGCTGATCCCGACTCACTCAAGAGTCTCTTGAGACCGACGTCCATTTTTATCACACTGTGCCTGCTCCTTCTGCTGGTCCAGCTTATATTCCGCCCGTCTCTCTTGGCTTCCCTTCAGTGAGAGTTCCTCTGCCCTCTCCTATCGGTCCATCTCCAACCTCATCAGTTGGTCTTGAATCTGTAGGAGGAGTTTCTAGCAGTCGTGGCTTTGGAGGAGGAGTCACCAGTAGTACACAATCTAGTGGGAGTAGTCGTCCCTCACGTTCTCACTTCTCTAGCCATACACACAATCACTCTCCTCCTACAGAGAACATGAGCCTGCGCCATCCTTATCTTCGACACACATCACCACGCTCACCACGTGTTTCTGGTCCTACCCACAGCGAGTCCTCCCTTCCTCCATTGGATTTCCCAGCACCCCCCACTGAGACGATCAGCTCGACATTCGGTTCCTCCACAACGGAATCCAAATGAAGGCTATGACCCTTCATCGCTGATCCCGAAGTCTCGGAAGAACACCAAGCGGGCTTTGATGATAACTCTCAAACCAGTGTCAATGGATCCGTTTCTTACTAGAAGCAGTATCTTCTGCTGATGCTGATCAGTGGAGAAGAGCAATAGAGGAGGAACTAGATTCTCACGAATCTAACGGCACCTAGAAACTCACCGACTTGCCTCAAGGACGCCGACCGATATCATGTAAGTGGACTTTTAAGTTGAAACTTAATACTGATGGGTCCATTGCTCGTTACAAGACGAGACTCGTGGCTCATGGTTTCATTCAAATCTACGGGTTGGATTACACTGAAACATTTTCTCCTGTAGTCCATTTTCAGTCAATGCGGCTCATCCTTGCCATCTCAGTGCAGTATAATCTACATGTACATCAAATGTATGTTAAAACTGCGTTTCTGAATGGAACACTTAACGAGGAAATCTACATGTGTGTCTCGGAAGGAGTGACTGCAGCAGGACGCAGCCAAGTATGCAGATTGCTTAAGACTCTCTACGGTCTTGAGCAGTCATCAAGAGAATGGTATCTGATTATAGATAAATTCTTGCTTTCTATTGGATTTACTAAGTTCGGTGCAGACGTAACGTTTACTATCTGCATTAGAAACAACACTTCGTCATCTTTGTCCTTTACGTTGATGACACTGTGATTGGCAGTAGCAGTGAGGCTTTATTATCTCATGTAAAAAAGAAATTGAGCTCACGGTTCAAAATGACTGACATCGATCCAGTCCATCATTGCCTTAGCATTGAAATTAACTGTGATTCATCTTCTGGCAGTATCAAACTTAGTCAAACTTTGTATTTGACACAGAAACTATTTCAGTTTGGCTTACAGGACTGCAAACCTGTAAGCACCCCTCTAGTTACAGATGAGAAATTTTCTTCGGACGACTGTCCTGTCATTGAGGATGAAAAGAAACTATGCAATAGTTATCCTTATCAAAGTGCAGCTGGCTCTATTAATTGGGCCGCAGTATGCACTCGTCCTGATTTGTCTTATCCCATTAGTGTACTCTCCCAGTTCATGAGTAGTCCTAGACCTAGACACATTGCCGCTATGAAGCGAATTTTTCGTTACATCAAGGGAACTTTGAATTTATACCTTGAGTATGCTCAGTCACCTTGAGTAGGATTGAGTATGCTCAGCCCTACTCTCTGTTCAGTGATGCTGACTAAGGAGGACACGCAGAGACAAGACGATCTATATCAGGTCATTGTTTTCATCTACTCTAGAGGAGCCATCAGCTGGTCCTCTAAGAGACAGTAATCAGTTGCCCTGTCAAGCACAGAGGCAAAATATGTAGCTCTTAGTACAAGCTGTTCAGAGACAATCCGGTTACGTCAGCTCCTGACTGACGTCGGATTACATGACAAGGAGCCCACTGTTACATATTGTGACAACCAAAGTGCGATGGCTCTTGTCGACACTAGCAAGTTCCACGACCGTACGAAGCATATCGACATCCGATATTATTTCATTAAAGATCACGTCGCTGGAAAAATTATAGAAGTTAGATATTGTCCTACTGAGAACATGGTTGCAGATATTTTGACAAAGAGCTTACCAGCTCCCAAGTTGGATTATCTACTACCAAAGTTAGGAATGTTTTCTAGCTGATAATGTTTTATCTGAACTGTTACGAAGTGGGAGTGTTAGAATACAGTATGAATACATTTTTCAGTAACAAGTTCAGGTTATTAGGTGGTGACCTTCCGTAAGGTCACCAAGGCCAAGACCAAGACTATATTATCCATGCCCAAGGTCTTTGTATATTATTGAGTAATTCATTTGCTTGGTTCTGTCTACACTCTCTTCAGGAGCTCTCTCACACTCACACTGTCCTTATTTCGTGACTTAGTATTTTATCTTAGCCTATTCTACCATTAGTACATCTCCAACAGATGAGAGCCATTCGAAAACATACGAAAGGCAAGCGCTCGATGAAATGCCAAGCTTTCTTTTCTGTGAAGAGTGATACGAGTTAGATAGGATGGCAAATTGAACGCAGATTTGTTCACTGGTTAGTTCATGAGTCTGCAAATTGAGGTTAGTGAGTTCATGAATTATAGAGGCTATTCCGGTTTGGCTGGACGAAAGGTATCTAGAGCTAGGTTACGGATTTTTGTCAACGGCTGCTTTGGAACATCCAAATAACCACAGTTGTGTTTTATCACCACAGGTATAAACCAGTTTTTGTTCATGTCAGACATGAAAGGTGGTCATTCAGAAGTTCAAAGCTGCAGAGAGGGGTTTAAGAAGCGCAAAGCGAAAACTTCCAAGCTGCAAAGAAGATAAGTGAAAAGCAAAACATGAATTCGTGATGATGACATTCGGATCGGTACTGTAAAAAAGAAACAAGGAGCAAATTGGCCATGAAAGCTCAAGAATGAGTCGAAATATTGTGGGTCTTCAGCAACCGAGTTGATAAAATTCAGAAACCAGCCATGCAGCAAATTCACATAAAATGTTCAACACATTAATCAGACGTCAGACTTCCCTGGTCGAGAATTTGACAAATTTACTGCCGAATGTCGAGACTCTTATAGACTTGTGCTCTCGCACGTCCTCTGATCATGCTACAGTGACATCGAAAGTAATCTGTCCTTCGCTGCCGCTTTCTTGCCAGCAATTTGAATTAACTAAACATTATTATCTCAGACGATTCGTAATGCAATGTATTCGAACTGCAAAGTCAAACTCTCAGTCATAGTCCCTAACACAGTTGTGTTCGAACCACAGTCAGATACCGGACTCCTAACCGGTTGAAGACTGTGGAAGAAAGTTTGAACTTCGAAAGACTGAGGAATACCAGATGTTCATACAGGGGACTGGGGAAGTAAATTCCTGCCTCTTTATCTCCTCTCACCCACACCGTACGGGAAGCAAGGAAACATCAAAGAAATTCTATCTCTCTACAAAAACTGATTTGATTCTTTTACCTTTACATCTGCTACTGTAGATATCTAGAGGAAACAACTTCTAGAATTTATAAAGATAACCTTCTTTTTTCATTGGCTGGTTGTCTACCGCTGCAGGTAGACATCAACCATGATCGAGGGCATGCTGCTTGAGCGAAATGGCAAGTATCCATGTGTAATACTGGGACCACCATTAACGGTGACTTGAACCTGATAAGGCTGTACCTGGCGTTGTGGTGGTTTGTGAGGAAGAAAGCTGAATATCCATCATTTCCAGTTAAATGAGTCTTGAACTTGGTGCGGCTCAACGAACTTGCTCTGGCTCACATGTCAACATAAACCTGTGGTAGCTGAGATGGTTCGTAACTAACAGTTTTCCTGTTCTGGCCGCGTTGGTTAGATTCTGATTGGCATATCACGCAACAGGAAGGATGAGTTAACCGCTAAAGAACCAACACCCAAAGCACCTGGCTCCTTGCCGTCGACCACCCACCGCGAAACTACCGTGTAGGGTGCTGTCGCCTGGTTGTGCATCAGAGATTATGTAATGCACATGAACTTGTTTAAGAACCAAACCAAGTGAATACTCTCCACTGTATATATCAGTAAAGGGATCAGTCGACTCATCATCTCCCAAGAGGGGGTTGTTATATACTCTAATCTATGAACAAAAGGTTAGTCACTAGTCAATCATTAGTCATAGAGATGTGCTTATAGAGGTGACTATAGAAATGACTGTAAATGTGACTATTAGATGTGACTATAGAGGTGACTATAGACTAGACATTATCTTTAACACCCCCTCTTAATGTCAGTGATACTGAATATACACCAAGTTCAAGTCTCAATTTTTGAAACCTATCTGAAGACAAAGGCTTGGTGAATATATCAGCAGTTTGGTCATCAGTTGTCACCCATTGAGTAACAACCTCTCTTGAAATTATTTTCTCCCTGATGAAGTGGACTTGCACTTCAATGTGCTTTGTTCTAGCATGATGCACTAGGTTTTTCGTCAATGTTATTGCACTCATGCTATCAGTCCAGATTACTGTTGGAGTGTCTTGGTTGACACCTACATCCTCCAACATCCATCTTAGTCAAATGACCTCTCGTGCTGCATTACACAGGCCACGATATTCTACTTCAGAGGAGGATAAAGCAATAGTTGGCTGCTTTTTACACTGCCAAGTGATGCCACCTCCTCCCAGCATAAATGCGAATCCAGACATTGATTTACGATTTGTTGAATCGTCTGCCCAATCAGCATCTGTAAATCCAACAAGTCCAAGTGACTTATCTGAGCTATATCTGAGCACATAACTGGTAGTTCCCTTGAGGTAACGCAAAACTCTCTTTGCTGCCCTCATATGCATAATTGTGAGATGCTCCATATTCTAACTGAGTTTGTTGACTGCATATGAAATATCTGATCTTGTAGTAACAGCCAGATAAATTAACTTCCCGATCAGCTTCCTGAACTCTGTTGCATCTGCACATTCATTATCATCAGAAAAACTTTGTCACTCCTTTGAGATAACCATAGGAGTAGACGCAGGCTTGCACTTCTTCATCTGGAAATCCTGAAGTATACTTTCTGTGTATCTTGCCTGAGAGGGATATAACATTTCGTTGTGTTCCAGAAACTGAACTCCAAGACAAAAGTTGAGAAGTCCTAGATCCTTCATATCAAACTCTTGCATTAAAGCTTGTTGAATCTTCTTTACTCCTCCTTGATTACTTCCGGATATTATCAGATCATCCACGTACAGTAACAGTAACACAATACCTTGAGAAGTAATCAAAACATAGAAGTTTGGATCACCTCTAGTAGGAGAAAAGCCTTGCTGCTTCAAGAAAGTGTCAATTCTTATGTACGAAGCTCTTGGAGCTTGTTTGAGGCCATACAATGTCTTGTGCAGCTTGCACACTAACTGTTCACCTCCTTTACGAATAAACCCAAGTGGTTGCTGCAAGTAGATATCTTCTTCAAGAACCCCATTAAGAAATGTATTCTTAACATCCATTTGTAAACACTTCCAACCATGTAGTTTTGCAAGAGCACAAAGAACTCGAATGGAGTTAAGTTTTACCACAGGTGTGAAGGTCTCTTGAAATTCTTCTCCTGCAGGCTGCAAATAACCTTTTGCAACAAGATGAGCCTTGTATCTCTCAATAGTTTCATCCGCATGTCTCTTGATCTTATAAACCCACTTACAGTCAAGTGCTTTCTTGTTTGTTGGAAGAGGTACTAGGCTCCAGGTTGCATTTTTTAGTAATGCATCATATTCTTCCTGCATAGCACGTCTCCATTGATCTTTACTGAAAGCCTCCTCGAATGTAATAGTTTCTCCATCACCTTGAGCTTCAGCCATGAGAATATAATTCTCTAGCCTTGCAGGAAGCTTCCTTGTTCTGATAAGTCTTCTTGGTTGAGCAGCAAGATTCGAATCTGGAGTAGTCTGGTGTATGAGAGACGAATTTGCTGTAGTTGGACCTGATTCAGTAACTTCAACTTATGCAGGTGGTTCTAGCTGAGCTTGAACTTCTTCTTCATGATTCTCTGAAGTAGGTGTTTGGATTGAGAGAGGTGGCAGGTCAGATGGTGTTGTGAGTTTCGAGATTAAGAGACCTCTAAAAACACTACATCTCGACTGATGATGATTTTTCTTACAGCACTCAACAGCTTATATCTCTTTTCTCTTGCTGGATATCCTATGAATGTACAGATCTGAGATCTATCATCAAACTTTTGGAGTAATTTTCGAGGAGTTGTAACATATGCTTTACATCCAAAAATTCATAAGTTAGAGAGATCTGGTTTCTTCCCTGTGAAAGCTTCGAAAGGAGTTTTGTTGTTCACAGCATTTGTTGGACTTCTGTTGAGAAGGTAGACCGCAGTATTCACAACTTCAGCCCAAAGGTCTTTTGGAAGATCTTGCTCAAGAAGAAGACTTCTTGTCATCTCCACGACAGTTCTGTTCTTCTTTTCAACCACTCCATTTTGCTGAGACATGTAAGCTGTAGTCAACTACCGCAGTATCTCCTTCTCAGCAAAATATCTGTCAGCAGCCTTGGAAGTGAACTCTCCTCCTCTATCACTTCGCAGATTCTTCACTAGATGTCCTGTTTGTCTTTCCACCATGTTAACAAGCTGTTGAAGATGTGAGAGTGCTTCAGATTTTCTTAACAGGAAGAAAATCCAAATGTATCTCGAGAAGTCATCAACAACCAGCATAAAGTACTTAGAACCTCCAAGCGAAATAGTCTCAGTAGGTCCACAGATATCTGTATGTAACAGCTGAAAGATTTCTGTTGCTCGTGTTGCAGTAGTTTTGAAGAACTTCCTTCGAGTCTGTTTAGATCTGAGACAAACTTCACACGGAGTGTTAACAGAGACTAGTTTCAAAACACCAATGGCCAAGTCTTCATGAAACAACTTATGCATTCTCTGATAGTGTAAATGTCCAAGTCGAAGATGCCATAACTGACTCGTATCTGTTACAGCAGTTAGAACTAGAGCTACCAAAGGTAAGGCTTATAACTCATACAAGTGGTCAACCTTCAGCCTTGTTGCTACCACAGATCCTTAGTCGAGAATGAAACATCCTTGTGCATCAAATGACAGTTGAAACCCGTTCGCATCAAGTTTACCAACACTCAAAAGATTATGCACTACACCAGATACAAACCAGACACCTCCAATGGTTCTTATCTGACCTGAAGGTAGCTTAATACGAATGTTACCTTTCCCCTGGACTTGGTATCTCTTACCATCACCTAGTCGTACCTCTGGTCCATTTAGAGGATGAAAATCTTGAAACCACTCCTTCTTTGATGTGATATGATTTGATGCTCCAAAATTAATCCACCATTGTTGGTCAGTGCGTCTGTATACATGGCAGTGGGAACAGCTTCTCTTCATAGGTCTGTATGAAGTTACCTCTGTTGTTGGTGTTGGAACGTTGAGCAAATGTCTTCTTCTTGCACTCATAAGCGTAATGATCACGTTTCTTACAATAGTTACAGTTCTCAGGTTTTAGTTTGTTGAAGTTGTCCTCTGAGTCACGTTTATTGAACTTGACTCTCTTGTTGTCCCAATGCTCCTTATGTTTTGATTGCGAGTCTTGAGGTCTATCCCGCTTATGATCTCTCCTCTTGGAGAAGAAAGCAACATCAGTTGTGGCAGTTGTTTGAGTTGACTTGATCTCGATGTTCATAGTTTTTTGCAAAGCTAGTGTTTGCAGTTCTTCGAATGAGACAGGCTCCTTGCGTACATCCATTGTTTTGACGAAGTGCTCGTATGGTTCTGGTAAGCTTTGGAGCACTATCATTATCAAGTCGTCTTCGTCTGTATCTTCACCCAGATTCTTCAGTTGTTGTAGCAACCCTTTGATAGTATTGAAATGCTCTTCGAGAGAGATGCTTGCAACGATTTGCAAAATGTTTAATTTTCTGCGTAACATTCTCTTCCTCTCTCAAGCAACTCCTTCGTGCTTCGTGGTGAATGTATCCCAAGCATATTTTGAAGTTTTAGCCTCCAAGACATCCATGATTTCAGAGTCTTTTATGATCATCTTGATGATGGCAAGTGCTTGTTGATCTCTTTTGTTTCAAGCTTTGACAGCAACTGGTGATTCGATAAGTCTTTCTTCATCACCCAACACTATGTCCGTTTCAATATGGTGTTTCAAAGTTTATTTGTTCAAAGTTTCAAAGTTTGGATAGTTTGTGCTATTCAACTTATGATGATCATGAAATAAGTTATCACTACCGTTAGCTATCGATAGAAAATAAAGTAAGTGAGAAAAATCTAGAACTCCCCAAGGTGGTTGTGGAAATGGAAATAGTGTCTATATTGTAGTTCTGTGTAATCTCGTCCAACAACGCAAAAATCTCAAAAACACAAAAATCGATCGTTAAAACTTTCAAAAGTGCAATCAAAGTTCCATTGACCAAAAGTTCTCCAAAGTGTAACTTCTTTATACGAGATCCGTTTGGATCAAAAGTTGAATCATCGGAACCTTTTTAACCCCAAATCCACTCTCAAAATTAGATTCTCAGATTTGTCTAATTTGATGTCGTTCCCTTCTAAAAACATAGTCAAAAATAGTTTGACCAAGAAATTTTTGCCTTCTTTCTCACTTTTTAGTTGAAAGTGGTGTGCTCGCTCTATTGTTGTTTTCATTCCTTGGTTCTTCAATCTCTTAGCATTATACTTAAGCTCTAATACCATGTTTAAGAACCAAACCAAGTAAATACTCTCCACTGTAGAAGATATATCAATAAACGATCAATCCACTCATCATCTCTCAAGAGGGGGTTGTTATATACTCTAACCTATGGACAAGAGGTTAGTCACTAGTAAGTAATTAATCATAGAGATGTGCTATAGGGGTGACTATAGATGTGACTATAGATAGACATTATCTTTAACAGAATTCAGATAAGAGCCTGATTGACTCAAATCAGATGCGCAATCACATTGTTAGAAGACCTTACAAGTTATATTTTCACACATTTAGTTCGTCCGCGTCGGGTTTTGTACTATCCACCATCAACAATTCCTGATACCTGACCAGTACAAGTACACTCCATCTCTGATATACACACCGTCTCACTCTTCGACCCTGACCCTGACCCACCCCCAAGTATTCAATGGTCTGAGATACTAGCTGGCACCAGACTACAAAAATATTACATACATACATAAGTCACGTACTTCCCGACCGCAGCTAAAGTCTAAAAGCTGCCAGCACTGGCAGCAAGCTCATAGTGTGCACATACCTATCCATTCCAAGAGTCCTCAGAAGCTGCCCGGGAAAAAGCGCAAAATTATCATACATACGATCTGATGCCGGTGAGAACGTAGAAACTGTCCACCCATGAGATCTTGAGACTTCCGGTGCTTTACAAGTCGGTCGGAGAGACTTTCTGACTCAGAGGCGAATTATTCTGCCAGAACTCGTTACAAGAAATCGGAGAACTAGAGGGAAAGAAAATAACGCTAAGAGAGTAGTCAAAACAAGGTTCGTGTGGCCATGAAGAAGCCCTCCAAGACTTCTTAAGGATGAAACCCAACTGAATCTTTCTCCAGAAAAAACCTCAAAAACTATAGATAGGTTAACTGAGGCTCTCTGTACATGGGGAAAGGCTCTGAAACCTGCAAAAGCGGAAATCTGACTCAGTCATTACTAGACCGCACCCTAACGATGGATGATTGCCTCACAATTTCCAGAACTGCCAAAACTAGTCCGTCAAGGGCTTCTCAATGTCTGCGTAACCATTCTCAAGAGTCTTAGACTCCTCTTCCCTAACCTCCTTCTCTGTCTTCTTACCCTTCTTCGACTTGTAGTAGACACTCATGAAGGTACCGACTGCCTTGTACTTCGCACGGCACTTGTTGTAAAGACTGGCATCGAACATACGCCAGAAATCTTGCTCGTTCAACTCGGATACGGCGTAGAGCGCCTGGAATGCATTGTTGTCAATAAGCCACTGTTCCAGTTTCTTCACGGCGGCCACTCCATCAAACTCCTCTCCGCGAAAGACGGCGTTGGGTGTGTAGTAAAGTCCAACATCAGTGAACATCTGGGCATCTGAGGTGTCACCGGGGCGTCCCGCGTACTCAAAACCTGGTTCTGGGGAGATCATCGTCTTAATGGGTGCCTTAAACAGACGGTGAGGGCAAAGCCAAACGGGATAGAGCTGCGGTGGACACGATGAAACAGTCAGAATATTAAAAAACAGATTAAAAGAGCAAAGCAACCTTCTCCTACAGCGTCCATCCTGCCCAGAATCTCATACTCCGCTCCGCTCAACGTCCTGGTTGGACCAACCAATAGTCTTTTAAGGCAGCTTCAGACTATAAACTGAGGCAATTAGTAGGTTAATTGACGGCTCACTAAAGACGTACGTTCGTATCGGACCATCCTTGTACTCCAGAGTCTTAGACGGGACCACGTCTGGCAACATCTTTCAGAAGGGCTTACGGGCAGATCTCTCTCCACTGCTACAGAACAATATATCTTCCACACAAGTAAGACTACTACACAACTAGTAACCTCCTGCTCTCCTGTTGCCTTTCGTTCAATTTCGCGTCGCGGGCTGAACCCACCTCTTTCTTGGCAAAAAGAAAAGAAAGGTAACATTGGTTGCGAGCGTGATCACAGAGGTTACACAACAGTAGCCCCAGACCATTATGCTCGAGTTTTAAAGCTGGCCAGTGGACATTCGTTTCCTCCACTCAAACCTCTACAGAATCCGGTACGTGCAAACAGACAGGCGCTAAAACAGACAGGAACATTCCTCTCTGTTTTAATCCAAACACCAATCATTCTAAGACAGACAGCAGCTTACAGCAAGGCCCAAGTCTTTGAATGTTTAGCTACTAACCTCAAATTCCTTGTGCGAAAACTCCAAAGCGTCGGGAACCTTGTAGGCGGGAATGAGCATATCCTGGATAATGTGGCGCTCGTGGTAGTAATTACGGATGGCATCTCCTTGTGTAGCCTTCAGAAAAGATACTTTAGGAGGCATCATCCATCCGAGCAAGTACCGGAACCAAGCCTGATCCCCGAAGGGTAGGATAAGCTTGCCTTCCCAGTATAAACATCTCGTGTGTCTGTGGTAATAATCACGAGTAGGGATGTACTCTACAAATTCTCCTTTCTTCAAGGCGGTCTCGGCGTGCTGATAAAACCATTTCTTGAACCAATAGTGCTGACTGTTGATCACATTACCCTTCTCCAGCGCTTCCTCCTTCGATGCGTATCTTCCGGTCATCATTACGCCCTCATGGTCGTTGTAAACCATGCCCTCAACAAAGTCCGGGACTTTTTCGGGATTATCTTGGTCGCCATCGCGAGGTATGAAGGAATCCAAATATGCTTGTCCAAGATCACGTACCGTGCCTCTGGCGGGCTTGTACGTGACTTTCATGTATTCCTTGACATGAATGAGTTTAATTCCCGCAGCCACCAAGAATCCCAGAGTTCCTTGAGACCAGGGTATCGCGTAAAACAAATCTTGATACTCATTATCTCGAGTTGCCTTCACCAATCGACCATCAGCAAGAATGATCTCGTACCATACGACGGTGTCGGCGAAAAGTCCGTAGATATGTGAACTTCCTTCGATACCGTACCCATTTATTAAGCCTCCAACTGTAAGGTCATCGAGTTCTGCCACCACGGCCAGGGCAAGATTCTTCGGCACTGTCAAGCGGGTAATCTGACCCATGGTAACTAAAGGCTCACACCGAGCAACCATATTCTCCTCGTCGATTTCCAGGACCTGCCGGAATGGGGCCAACTCGACCTCGAAGTGACGAGCTCGCTTGTAGTCAACATTCCTCATTCCCACTGCTATCCATGGCTTACGGGCCGTGCATACGAGCCCATCCTTCGCGGGGTCTCTGGACTGCCAAGTACACAAGATAAACGTGTAAAACTACGAGAACATTTGAACAAGAAGAGATTTCCGTGAATATTACTACAAACAGGAGTGAACGTACAGCTAGCTCTTCGACCAGTGTCCAGGACCTTCGAAATGATGAACAGAATACACTACCCCTTCCAGCTGCAAGCTTCTAGGCTAGACGAAATGCGAGAGCGGACTCATGATGACCCTGGAAACTTGGAGAGAAAACATATAGTTGCTACCTTCAGCCTCGTGATCACTTCTTCCACGTGTTTGTCGTGCTCTTTTCGTCTTTTCTCCTCCGATTTGCGAGCAGACCACCAGTCGCCTAACTCCGCCCAGATATCGAAGGCCATGGACACGGGCAAAACCACGGTAATGACCAGGATCCACCGAAACTGCACTGCCCAGTCTACCCATGACCACTTTCTCTTCTTCACCAACGGGGTACCAAGGTCCGACATTGTGTGATACAGGTGGAGTCGTCAAGTTTATGCTAGAGGAGTCTGCTTGGCAGAGTTCGGACAATAGCATTCGTTGTTAGGACATCATATCATCGAGCGTTTTAAGACTTTAACAGACTTCCACCGACATTTCGACAATTACACTATTTCCAGACAGACAAGACCACCGGAACGAAACTGCGATCACTAATCACCGACCAAAGAACGATAAAGCAATCACGAGGAGTTCGACGAGCATAACGAAGTATTCCAGCAGCCAAAAGATTTGACGACTACTCGCGAGCAAAAAGATGAATAAAGAACAAATGAGAGGCCAAATGTTGTACTCTGTTACTGAGTATAAGGGGAGGGCCGGCTCGGGAGGAGGAGATGAAAAGCTGGAGTAGGCATTGAAGTCATATTAGGAGAAGGGATGACGTCAGAAGAAGCCCAGTGCATGCATAAGTCTTCACCTCGGAAAACCACCAGATGCTATGGGAGGACGCATTTTCCAACAATGCTGGCAACGATCAAATTCAGACGAAACCAGAAATAAAGAACGGAAAGGCCTACAACCCACTCAGACCGCTATAATAACAACACTCGCATTGCATGCATGCTTCACGGACTTCACGACCACAAGAAGCGAAATCGGTGAACATCATGAGTACTACATGAAGCGCCAGGAAGGCAACCCAAAAAGCGGTGACAACAGTGTCGGAATTCATATGCAGAGCCGACCCGAAGCTGCGAAACGTGAAGTGAATGAAGCAACAGAAAACACAGACGCAAAGTAACTCTCACTCTGGAAATGAGAGTTATTCCATATGGACCACAGACCCGGGCAGAATTGACATCAACCACGATGCATGTATTCAAAGTGAAATGACCAAGAAAGGGTGGGTGGAAGAAACTGACAGTGGGAAGGTGCAGAAGCAGGTGTGCATGGCACGAGCTCCGCTGTTTTCCAAGCTTCAATGTCCGTAAAATGAAGTAACTCCTCGTCCCGTTCCCGTATGAACGAGGGAGGAGAGACTTGTCGAACGGGATCAGGGAATGAACAATCTTCCAACTCGAGCCGACCTGCTATCTATACCAACGTCTACATCTCTCTCATGCGCTCCCTTGCCTTGCCTCTCCTAATCGATCAGTGCATGCAACGCGATTGACTCACAAACCTCGCTTCGTCCGTAGAAAGCGCGGACAAGACAAGAAGAACCCACAGTGGAAGCGGGAAAGTAGGTGAAAAAGATGGCCAGGACAGATGTTTCAGAGCTCACGGGAACGGATCCGAGTCATCCGACCTGCGCCAGCGACCGCACACCCAGAGCACTACGCATCACCATCATCCAGTGCGGCCCGCCTTCACCGGTCAGTTCGATGGGGCAGGGCCCGCCTAGATCCGGCATTCCTTGTAAAATCAACCGGCAACTTTCTTGGAAAACTGGAGAGGTGGAGCAATGCTGGATAATTTCACTCTCTATTAAACCGCAGAGTCGATACCACCCGCGTCCGCGTACCAAAGAAAAACCGTCTATCACCCGAAACTCCCGGTTAATTGTCTACCGCGGCAGAAAATCAGGCAGACCCTGCACCATCAAACTGTACTCATCGGGGGAGAGAAACACGCGACGCAAACTGTACTCATCCAGTCGCTCCCAAACGTCCTCCGTCCCTCTCGCGCTCCACTCTAGTCTGTACTGTACAGTGCAGCTGCAACAACGACACAACTACGCCTCCAACCAGTTCCGACTGCTACTGCAGTAGTAGTTCCACCTTCCGCTCCTTGATACGTGGTTCCATCTCCCTCGGTGGATACAGGCTGGATAAACGTGAACTTTGGTACACTATACCGACTATGGTGGAATCTGGAGCTTTGTCCCCTTGGGTACATACTGACGGAGTTTCTGACCCTTGACGCGATTTTCCTTCTCTAACGGAAATTGCCATGTTTTAGCACTGTAGCTTTTGCCCCGCCGATAGAAGCGTAGAGGCTCTGTCACATACTGAAAGGCCATATACATAGAAAGATTTAGAGTTTTAACACAGCTCGACAAATATGATCAGAAATTGGCTTGATCACACCCCTCTTAACCATGTATTGTTTGATCACACCCCCGGTTGGGTATTGACTGGAAACCAGTCACTTTGTTATGTTTGTGATAGTCAGCTTTTCCAGTATGTATCGTCTGACATGTTTTTAATTATTAAACATTTTGAATGATAGTGGTATCTAGTCATGATCAAAAATAGTGAAAATTTGAACGACAAGACAGAAAGATTGATTTTACTGTTGTCAAGGGTGTGATCAAGATTAAACTATGCATCATTAAGAGAGGTGTGATCTAGATCAACCAGTCTATATTGGAGGTGTGATCAAGTAAATTTCTACAAGCATGAGGATAAAGAAAATCCCTCAGGATTCTTCGAATTGTACTCATAGTTAGGAATAGACTCTTGTTAAATCCTAATCCAGACCAGAACTTGGCTTGATCATACCTCTAATACGAATGCTGAGTTTTATCATACCTCTCTTACGTTGGTCGCCTGATCATACCCTCAACTTGCCAGCTATATACTATTTTTTCCAAAATAAGATAATCACGAGACGTTTCTTTGATGCAAAAAGTATAGAATATGGATTTCGGATGTCCATTATATACTCAAGAATAAATTATAGATGCAGTCTGGCTATGCACCATTGTTTTTTAGTGTCCAACCCTGTAAAAGAAAATGGTCGATTCCTGATTAGCACGAGCTCAAATACTCGCACTAGGGTTTCACGATCTGGTTCCATAATCTTAAAATAATAATAATAATTCACTTTTTTGTATTAATCACATACTCTACTACATACTTTGTTTATAAGAATTCAGTCTCCATCATCAGTTGTGGGAAGACTCACATCCTTCGATCCCACTATTGATTATTAATATATAAAAAAACAAAAACAAAATAACAATTATCTACATCATTCTACCCTTTCTCTCTTGACTCCGCCTAATACATTTGTCTCTCACACTGAATTAACCCAGTAACCTTGGATTTTTGTTCGCTTCTACTTTCCTTGTCAAGGCATTCTTTAACTTAACTTCACATAGATCCGGTCACCTCCCTATCATATCATTTATTTTTTTCTTATGATTTTTATGTTCTATTTTGCAAAACTAATTGAGCTTTTTATTTTCATTTCTATCTATCAGATGCAGAACTCACATTGAGACTTTCTCCAAGTCATCGTCTCTGATTTAAGGATTAATAGAATATGATGGTGACAACTACCGTTATAAATATGGGCATAGAAGGTAAGTAACTAGGCAACAACGAATGACATTGTTTTGTTTGTTAAAATAAAGTGCCCTTAGTGGATATCCTGTCCCAAGGCATTATACACGGTATGTGGTGGTAGGGACGAGATGCTAAGATTTTCTTCGGTGTCTCATTCTTCGTGATCTATTTAGCAATATTTTTTGACGACTGTGGTTTTCTATCAGAGAGGTGTGGTTCTCCTCACTGCTGCTTTATTTTGCACACCTTCTTAAGCCTTCGCCTCCACTTTGTTATGACAGTGGTTGTGCTTGTCCTCGCTACCAGTGTATTCTGCGTGTCTTCTTGGGCCTTCGCTTCCATTCTTTTATCAAAGCAATTGTACTTTTGCTCGCTGTCGCTGTATTTTGTGCGTCTTCTTGGGCCTTGCTTGCTACTGTGGTTGTGATCATTCGATTCATTCTGGACCTCTAAAGACTACAGGCTGCTTTGCGCTCGTGCTACTCGTATGTTTCGAGCTCTTTTTTTAATCGTGGCAGTTATGCTTCTGCTTTATGGCTATTCTATTGATCAGGTTCTTGCCCGCTGCTCGCTATTGTGTCTGCTCGCTTTTGATGCGTTGCCATTGTTATGAAAATGGTGGACTATTATGGAAGTAGCTTCATGTTTGTCTTTGTGCCATTTGAGAGACTCAAGGGTTCTTTTCTGCAGCCTATGAATGCAATATTTCTGTTCAATGGCGTGTAAGATTCATTCTCTTCCACGTAACACTTTTCTTCTCTCCTCTCTTTGATTTACAGCGACACGTTCAATCAAGCATGTCCACTGCTGGCTTTGTTTCCATCGATTGATGTCATTCTCGTTCCACGTTCTTTCGCTTCCATGTTTTTGTTGCTTTCGCAGATGGGACATTCTTGGGCAGACCATTGGAGGAGCCTTATGCATGCACATACTGCTGTCGAACAAAAGGAAGTGTTTCTACTTTCTTCTAGCACATTTTCTTTCATGCTCTATTTCTTCGTAATGTTTGCTGCACACGACAAGTCTGCCATCTCATTCGGAGATGTTGTCTCGGTCAATGATGAAATCCTTGAGCCACGCCTATAGCCAAACCTGTTTTAGTTCTTGCTGCCCCACTGACATCAGAGTCTAACTATACCAAGAATCTTCAACTCAGCTTCGAGAAATGTGAGACAGTCTATTCTCACGATATAAGCATACTGTGCAATCTCCATCGATTTCAGGTAGGCCGGTCTCCTCATCCCCATACCGTTTATACTCTACGAGTATATTGACGTGCTCAAATATTGAACTCTATCATTTCAAAACTTACATTTACACCGACTTTCCTTTCTGTCCGATCTCGTCTGAGTTCTTTCTGCTAGGACTTGACTATGTTCTTTTAAGTAAGTCATTTCTTGTTGCCACTGCTTGTCTTGAGGCTTTGATCGGACCGTTTCACTACATTGACTCCGAGAGAATGTGGTTGGTTTTGCACGACTCTAAGTCCTCCATTTTCTGCTATTCCAAATTTCTCCAGTCCAATCTACATACTCATTTGCTAAAACTTGTTGTGCACGTCGTATATCAACTGCGGTGTGATAAGTGTATATGCTCGGATGTCGATCTGAGGTATTTTTGATTCGCTTGCAAACACCATCCTTATGTCGTTGCGTCAAACAACTAGAGCCAAACGGGTGAACACTCTCCCATTGATGATGGGAATACAGAGAGTCTTCTTTTCGAAGCAACTTGAAGTTTTCTTTATTGTCAACTGCACAAGGGGTGATATTGACATGGAAAAATATTGGACGTCTTTGTGCAAATTCTTGCAAGAGGAGTGTACCAGCGGATTACTTTCTATTAAAAGAAGGAGGGTCCTCCTGCATTTCATGTCTAAGGAGTCCTCTGCCTGCAAGGTACGAGTAGCATCCAAGTGAAGCAGCGAGTGATCATTATCCTCGGATGGAAGACAACGAAGAGATCAGTCGGTGGAGAAATTTGTGTCCAATAGTTAACCAACATGTTGGGGTCGTTGATTTTAACCATTGTGGTCTATAAATCTCATAAGTTAACACCGACGAAAGGTTTGGTCCATTTCAAGCAATTGTCAATAATAAAGTGTTTAGTTATAACTAAATGTGGAGAATGTTTATTTACTGCCCAACTACTTTAAGGAGATATCAAGTTAGTCATGACTAGCTAAAGTTAATTATGGTTAAACCTAACAGTATTTTTCAGATTTATCCTAAAGAGTGAGCATTACTATCTTGTCATGGACTTCTTATCTTTTCACATGGGCTTATTCTTTCAAAGTCAACAACTTCTAGAAGGATTCTAGAATATCCTCCAGGAATCTCAAATTTCCACACCCCTCTACACTAAGACCCACCAAAAGATAGAAAGGAGGTGGAAAGTATCCCCTATCTCCTTTTTGACTTGATATTAGTGATGGGACTAAAGTTATGGACTTTGTGGGCATTAAAAACAAGAAGAGATTTCACAATGTCTCCTTTTTAGTGCGTCCTAGTGTAGAAGGGGTGTGGACATTTGAGATTCTTAGAAATATTCTAGAATCTTTCTAGAAGTTGTTGACTTTGGAATAAGCCCATGTGAAAAGATAAGAAGTCCATGTGATTAATGCTTTTATCTTAAGTAATATCTTAGTAAAATCTGGTAAAAATAGTTATAGGTGAGTTATGGTAAGGTATCAAAGTAAAAACCTAGAATGTATAAATAGAGAAGTAGAGAAGAGCTCTTCATCATTATTTTCACATCGTCGTAATTACATTTCAGCAATATAGAGAGAGAGCGTGTGAGATTTCAGAATGTGAGAACTTGAAAGACGTCGTTAGAATGCATAAATTTAGTTTATGAGTTTATCGGTGTGTGAAGGATTGAACTTAGCATTTTTTTCCAAGTTAATGATGTGTTTCTGTCAAAGAGAGACAGGTCCGACATGTTGTAAGTGATGACTATCGTGGAGGTTGAGAGATTGAGGAGGTAGTTGATTGATAGGACCACTTAAGATTTACACTACCACATCCGTTCGTCCATCCTCCATAATCTGCTCCAAATGTGACATTGGTTCTCTAAGAATTTCTAGAACTTGAGATAAGAAGACCTGCGTCATAGTAGTGTTTTCTCTCAGTTTCTTGACACTCTTGTTGTCAAGGTAACCGATAACCGCGCATTGCTTCACCATGGTCTCAAAGCGATAGCACTTCGATCTTGAAAATCCATAGATCTTCTGAAAATCCTCCTTACATATCAACTTTTGATCCAGATCAGTTTACTCATATCAATGATATGTTCATCATGAATGCGAATATGTGTCAGTAAGTATTCTTGACAACCATCATGTAGAAGCCTAAAGTGATCTATTCTGCATTGCTTGACAATTTCAAGAGAAATCGTCCTCCAACATTGGTTACCACAACAAAAATATCCTTATGCATCTCTAATCTTTGCATCTGTTGTCTCATTTGTCTCACTACTAGTTCTTCTTCTAGCATCTCGTATAACTCTTAATCTTGGATCTGATACATTTCTAATAGTAGAGTTGTAATGTCTCTTCTTCTTGGACGACAAAGACACTGACAACTTGTACTAGCATCAATTTCATCAACATCAATCTGCTCTTCGGTCGAAGTTGGACCAAGATTAATATCTTTCTCAGAAGAAATGTCATCTTCTGAGTCGAGGTTGACATCTGATTGTGCTTCCGGATTCTCCAAGTTGTCAAGTACAACATAGAGTGTTCTATCCAACTTCTTCACCATCACTTGTTTAATATGTCATCTAACAAGCATAAGGACTCTTGGTGCATGATGAGACAATATGTTGTTTATCAACAACAAGGAATCATTTTCTAATAGCATGGTGGTGACCGCCACTCCTACATGATTGACTCTCAACTTGATGTTATTCACACAATCATTTGGAAGTGATAGAGTGATCAATCCATCAACAACACGAATAAGAGTGCTCGTTGAGACTCTTCATTTGTTTTCATCAAGAGAGTCACATCTAAAAGATCTCAATTTGCACGATCTGTGTAATCCTTAGCCTCATCTTGGATCTCATTAGAATCAATGTGCAATGAATCATGTCCACTATCACAATGACAGGAGGACTAGTCAAAGTACATTGAGAGCCTTGTACTTGAGAGATGACACCAAATGAACTAGATTGAGAAGTGGAGAGTGGAAAGGTGGAATTTCTCTCCCTCGTAGTAAGTCGATTGACCAAGACTTACTATAACTTCTCCAACTGTAATTGTTAACATAGAACGTATAGATAATGGACGTGTAAGTACTATAATAGTGTTGAGCTTGACTGCGGCATTTGAGGATCATATCACAATGGTGTGAACTTGGTATATGGATATAATTGTAATTGGATCCTCTCTCCATCTGCCACCTTCAAATCTCTATCCAAGAAGAAGATAAACTCACCAATACAGAAACAATTGGACGTCATTAGATAAGAACCTAGAAAGAACTATGTTAACATAAGATAAATTGTGTTAGGAATAATAGTGAAGATTTCTTGAGGCTGAACTTCAAGACACATCCTGAGACTCAACGATGGTATGAATGTTCCATGGACCAAAAACAATAGATATTTTTCTGTCCATGTTTGATGTTTATTTCAGACTGAACTTTCAGACGCGTCTCGAAGCCGAACGATTTCTTGCATGTTCATTGGAGAGTAAAGTGAGAAGTTCATTAGTAATCTGTACAGTTTTAAGAATTGAACTTCGAAACACGTCTCGAGGTTCAATGTTGTGAACGGATGGAAGTTGGAAGCCTACCAAGAGCTGAAGAAGCATCTTCTATGGAAGTTGTACCTTCACCTTTTCTCCAAGGGAAATGCTCATAAGGTCAGATACCTCGGAGACCAGGATGTGGAGTTCTTGGAAGCTGTTTGGGCAGGGGAAGTCGTCAATTGAGGCGCCTTCTTCCACGCTGGTTTTACCTTGCTATGTTGTACGAAATCGGAGTTAGCTATTTTAAGCTGGACAACTCTCTATTTTATTTTAGTAGAATTGTCCATGTGGTAGGATTAGCTACAATAGGAGTAGGATTACTTTCTAAAACCAAAGAGAATGGAAGTCTATGACGTGATGGTCTTCTGACAGCGCTCCATGTTTCTCTAGGATGTGGTTGCAACTGGAAGGGATCTCTGTCTTGCGACTCAAGGTAATTGTATAAGATCGACGTAAATGTAAAATTTGACACACACATACACACACTATACACACTACACACGCAAAGTTTGGTTATACATAGAGTAGGTCTGCACCTTCACTCTCGAGAGGAGATCGCAGGAATGTAGACAAGAGTAGACATCCTAGACAGAGAACCGCATCATCGTGCAGTCCTGCTCCTAAGCTGGTGTGTCGAGGGGTAGTGACAGAAAGTTGATGGAGTAAGCTTCCAAAAGCTAATGTAACTTCTTTTGGAAGATTAGATTTCATATTTTATTTGTAGAAGCTTTGTCTATGTCTTCTAAGAAGTGGGTTGCATAGAATTCATAGCCAATTGTGCATGAGAAGTCTTCCTGTTGAGTGGCGGTGATTGTTAGAAGCTGTGTAGAGTCCAAGCTTGTCTCATCCAGTGAGCACTTTGGATCCACGCACGGACTGTCCATGAGAGATTGGTCCCTTGAGTCAGAGTAGCGGAGCAACGATAGAAGAAGCTAGAAGCCTTCTTTTTGCAACAGAAGACATCATCCTCAACCAAAAGCCAGTGTGATTGTAAGCAGATCTTTGGTCTTCTTCCCCAATTTACTACAAGCAAGGATGGCTTGTTAGTCAGGATCGGGACTAGAAGCCTGTCAGATTTCTCTCTTTTTCTTTATTTCTTCTTGTTTGGATTTTCTCTTCTTCCTCCTCTTCTCTCATCTTCCCATCTTTATCCTTTCTTCTATTTGGTTTCCGAAGCTTCGTTTGGGTATCAGTAAATGTGAATGTCGTTGTAGTGCTGCCAGAAGACCGTTTCAGCAGGCAGAAGCCTAGGAAGGCTACATGGGACATACACCATGTGATTAATCTAACCCGTTGGAAAATCGTAAGAGCGATGTGTGATAGGAATAGTAATTTGGCATCTACGAAGCAGAGACAGTTTTCTGGAGGTGTCAGATGTCGAGTTGAACCCCTAGAAGCCGAGCATTGCTTTTGGAAGCCGATGCGAGAAGATTGGAAGCCGTGACTTGGAAGTAGTAATCGTCTTCCATGACTTCTCAGTGGGTATTTGTGTGGTATTTTGAGTTGTAAGTGTATGTTAAGATCCAGAGCACCTTTTGAAGGGTCTAGAAGCCGTGTGGTTTTGTGAGAAGAAGAAATTTCTGGATAAAACTCGGGCGTTTGTGAGTTTGGATAGATCTTAGAACTTAGAGCAGCGTAACTAGTGTAAATCTTCTTGGGAAACGAAATCTTTTATGCTACAATGGGCTAAAGAAGAAATCTTGGGACACTACAGCTTCATCATTGATTGATCTTTTAATCTACGTATGGCAATGTCAACATTTCAAGAACAACTATGACCGTCTTGAAAAAGATGAATTAGGTAGAAATATGGATGAGATACGCTTTGGGAGTCATATTGATAATTCGACTCATCCTAAAATCGTGAACTTAAGCTTATGACAAGGAAGTGATGGATATTGACCGTAAATGACATCTCAAGTTATTAAAAACGCACGTCACGCTGAGAAACAAGATGAAATTATTGAGTCTCTATCGACTGACATATGTGTCAGAGGTGAAATAGTTGGAGATACCATTTATCATGTAGCTGGATTAAAAGACGATGGACATGAGCAGGCAGGTGAAACCTGAGCAAACGGATGGATCTGAGTAGGCATGACTCATAAAGAATTAGACATATATACTGAACTTGACATTTGTGGCTTTATTTTAGTAGACATCGTAATTCTACTGTCAACTTCTAAAGTCCTTGGGAATAAAAGTTGTGGAAAAAAGATCAAACCCCGTCGTATTGCATTTTAGACGTGAATGGTCTTCTGATGTATAGTAGAAGTATTTTTGGATCACTCACAAAAATTGATAAAATTGTTCGGGCAAGCCTCCACTATATGGACTGAACATCAAAGATAAAGATGAATGTTTAAGAGGATTATCTCTGATGTATTCGCTGACATCAAAAGCCCGAGATAGTGCATCCAAATATGAAAGAAGAACATCAAGGACATGTTTATCTTTCTTTGACCCATCGTAAATTATAGAAGAATATACTAGTAAAGAGTATTTGGAGCGGCTTTGTATGGAGAATCATCCACTAATATTTTATTTCTGGCACTATACACACTATATATCTCCCACATGGTACAAGAGGTTTCAAAGACAAAGCAACATTCTTGCCATCCTTCTTCCAACTTCTTCTTATCGTCTTGATTCCATATAAAGACTAACTTCTCTAGGATATCGATTGGAAAAATATGTGTAAGATATTTTTCCAAATTCTTCATCTGATAAGATAGCGACGTTGAAACGTGCAAGATAGTGAGCAAAAGACCTCGGATCAGTGACAGAGAAAAAAGAATCCTTGCTCAAACGCCAGGGTTGATACAATGGAATCAGACAATATCATATGATGGGCTCGTCTTCTTGACTTACCATGATCTGCCAAGTTAGAAGATACGTTTAGAACTAAAAGTTTAGATGATATAAGCGAGAATAAGGAATTCGTTTAGTCCAGCATTTTCTCCTTGATGTAATTTGACTTCATCCTTGATAAGAGTTGAGATATAAAATCATACATTTCTATTTTGTGAAAATTATCGTGAGTATTTTATGCTTTAATTTTGGTCGTGACGAAGAAAATGATTTAAAAATTTGATGTCTTTGAAGTGTTGAATTTTAGGTCAAAATTATATAACGGTGAAAATTCCATCTTCCACGGGAGAAACTGAAAAAGTAATTTTGATACTCCCTAATAGGGGTTTCAAAATTACGATGTCTCTCGAACTTGAAACTGGACGTGTCAAAGTAAAAAGAAAAAGAAAAAGAATCCTTAATGTCAAAACTGAGGTCAGACACAAAATCCCAAGATCAGTTTTGTTTTAAGTAACGACAAACTTTGTTTGTTAGTTTAGTTGGTGTTTTCGAGAAACCAAACACAAAAACAACACCCAGTGCAGCAATGAGAAACAGCAATGACTGCATCATGAAATAGAGGGAATCAAAATTAGAACTTTTTCCAAATATTATTTCTTCGCGGAGTAGAGTTACGACTTCGGCCAGAGGTGCTCGCAAGAAAACTCCACAAGTGTTTTCTTTATTCATCTTTTAATCATTTAGGTCTTGAATTGTGACAATGAGAAATTGAAGATCAATGCCATCCTGTCCGAGATAGAAAATAATTTATACTGAAATGATTATGTGAATTCAAAATAGCACTTCTAAGTGAACCATTGTTCTATACAGAGTTGTCCGATATGCATCCAAAATGATGTTTTGACAGAGACAAGGCGAAAGACAAGTGTCGTGCATGGAACTTAAATTCTCAACAAGAATTAGAGAATGACAAAATAATGTCATGTCAGAATAATGTCTGTAATACTTATTGTTGTTTCTGGTTCTCCAGGACAGATTAATAATTCTGAGTGATTTCGGTAGACCATGATGGGTGCAGCAGCATTAAGATTAGAGATAAAAGTGTAGACATCAAGGAGCAACACTACTTTAACTATAATGGACTGCTCTTTCATTATACAGAAGACATCTAGTGCATTGATAACTACCTGCATGAGTTTAATCCTGACTCAGACTGAAGAAACCAGTGAATGAAGAATGATAAGCTTACGCTTGAATTACATTTTTATCTGGGAAAGCAAATGCAAATGCTATTGCAATCCTTCAATCCTTCTTTAGAGAGATTTAAAATAGACTTAAATGTTTAAATTTATAAAATGTGTTTATGGCTTAAGTTTAGCGAAGTGTGTTTATGATTTGATTCTGACTAGATCCGAAGAGGAGACTATATGATTCATTAGAGTTTGAAAATAATTTTTCTGAATAATACATTCACACCTCAATACATGGAACAAATTGAACGAGAAATGAATTATCAGATAATATATTACCAATTCTCTCTTTTAGAACTTTCGGGAATATTTTTGTTAAACCCCCGCTCCCCATACAAAGCCTCTGGGTTACCCAGAGAAGTCACTTTTCGTAAACGCGATTAACATTTTTACAGTTCTGGGTTACCCGGAGAAAATGCGCCTTGGGATTCTGTCACCGTCCGGAAACGAGAGATGACGTATATGGTCACGATACAGAGCTTCCTGAATGTAGTACATATTGGTCAAAATCTGAATACATTATAATACAGTATAAAATATCACAGAAGAGAAAATGTCTAGACCAATCACAAGAGTGGGGCAGTAACTTTTTGAAATTCAAATTTGTAAAATTTTTGGGCAGCTGCCCAATAACCAGAAACTGCCCTGAGTCAGCTGTCATGGCAGCCTGCGCCTGTGTGCCCTGTCCTTCCGTAACATACCAGGAAGTTGCCATTTGACACTTGGGCCAGTCCAAGCATGTGAAGAGGAGCCCAAAGCTGCAGATTGAGGGGTAATCTCTTTCCCATCGCCCTTTCTTGCTCTTTGTGCTATGTCCACAATGAGCTTTCTCTCTTCCTCCTCTCTCCAGGTACTTCTTACTCCTTGCTCCAAAGTTATCTTCTTTTCTGTCTTCGTTTTTTTTCCATGCTTATACTTTATAGCATTAGTTTTTTTACACAGCAAAGCAACAGATATGATTTCAAATAGCTAACTTTTAAATTTGTATATTTTTAGGATTTTTGAGTTCTGCAGTTATTTTCTTCTTGCTGACATAAGAAATTGCAGAGATGAAGGAGTCGTGGACCATTGTCCAGGAAGGGGAGAAGGAGTAAGATATATCACAAGTCACTCTCTTTTCAGGTATTTTGCATGAGATTTTTGCATGAGTAAAATATTCCAGTTTGTTGTATGCAGTATATAGTTGTGCGCTTAGTTTACTTAGAAATATAATAGAAATCATGACTAGTGGATGCTTTATGATATTCTTCACAGAGCAAACAGTTTACAGAATAGAGTGGTAGATGCTGGATTGATTATTGAAATTATATTTGTTTACAGTGGATCTCATGGCTGAGAGACGTTGGGGACAGTTTGCTTCTGATCGGATAAATTACCATGACAAGAGACGGCCCGATACTGTAAAGGTTATAAGGATTCCCGAGGATCTCTTAGACTCTTATAATCGTTTACGTCATGCGTTGGGACCTCGTGCTACACATGCTGCGTGTTTGAGATGGCTGTTGGATGGCGCAGCCGGTCGTATAGAGGGTCTAGAGAGGACACGTGCTGAACACAATATCGGCCAGAACGTCCCTAGTGAGGATATTCAAGATGCTATAGCTGAGGATAGTCAAGACACGATCCTTGATAGTCAGTTCGATCATGAATCCACTGAGACACCAGTAGATAGGTTGGAGGATGAGCCTCTTGTAGATGTGGAGGATGCACCCATAGAACACCCACCTGCTGAGTATGGTCTATGGGGTCGAGGGAAGATTTTGGAGTTCTTCGAGGTATTTCGTGTGACTTGTCCACGACAAGGATGTAGTCTACATTGTCCCCCTCCCGTGATTACTGCTTATCTTCAATGCTGGCAACTGAAGTTTACTTGTGACGATCAACACAAGACGGTTTATGTTACTGGAGAGATGGAGTTCGATCGTGGATCACTTGGCATTGTTGGTCAGATGTATCATGCCGCTTTATGTGCCGGACTCAGTTACACCGCGACGTCAAGCATGTTGATGGCGATGCGACTAAACGTACCCACAGAGAAGCATTGGTACGACTTTCAAAGCGGCTCAGGACGACCTATAGGTTGGGTTGAGGCAGCCAAAGGGTTATGGAGTGAGCATAAAGATGCTTTGTTACTTGATCTATCATTGTCCACAGGTGAGATGCTCATCCAAGGATTCATTTAGGATCTGGAGTTGTCATTTTTGTGTATTTTATCTTGAGTGTGATGCGTGGATGATGTACAGAGCCACTGGTGTTGTACGTGGATTGTCGATGGGATTCGTCTCGTAATGGATACCATGGGACTGTCCCATTCATCAATGCCAAAGATAATCGGATTATTGAGATGGTCACCATGACTCGCGTGGAGTGCGAGAGCTCGTGGAGGATAGAGACGTCTGCCGTGGAGAAAGGGATTGCCATGCTCATGGATAGAGGTTTGGTTATCTCAGAGATTATCCACGATGATAATCATAGCGTCGACACCATTATTGATGAGTGAGTATTCTTCTATATTTCTATTTATAGAGCATCTTTCTATTTATTCATCCCCTTGTATGAAAAAAATGTAAATGCTTGATCACTTATTTATGGATCGTCGGATGTAGACACGGTATTTGCAACCAGAAAGACTTATGGCACAAGACGAAGAATATTGTGCAAAAGTTCAAAGATGAGCTACAAGATGCGAAGATGTCTTCATCCGACCAAGCCATTGAGGAAGTCAGGAGTAGGAAGGAGCTAGCAGTGTTCTCAGTGGCGACGTTGAAGGAGTATTGTCGATCAAAAGGACTTCCTCTTAGCGGCAGTAAGGTTGTGATGGTCCATCGTGTAGCTGACGTTTTGGGTCTCCCTGCGGAAGACTATTGGGCTCCAGAGCGAAGTCGCGGATTGAGGTATCCTGAGCTTGTTGCGCATGACATTGCGTACAAGTTGAAGTCATGGATTTACACTTGTGCACGTGCTGCTCGAATCAGGTAAACTCAATTGTTATTATCCACTCATTGTTTTGATAAGTTTTCTGTTGTTTTTATCTTTTCTAAGTCTATGATGATTTGATATGAATTTCATCAAGGGGTGACGAGCAACCGTCGCTTATGATCTTGGACATCATGACTGCTGCCTCGCATTGGGCGGGTGATCACTCTGATTGTCGAATACTTCCTGGAGAGAGAGAGTGTCAGTCACGACAGTTCGGAGAGGATGCACGTTATCCACATGGAGGACGTACCCACCTTGCGGTGATGGCCTTCATGCAGAAGCACTTCACGCCTTCAAAGATGCGTTATTACACTCGTGCGAGAGAGAACTTCATGAGTGAGACTTTTCACTCTGTTATCAACAAGTTTGCTACGAAGAGGATCCATTGGGAGCGATCGCACGAGGCTCGACTAGCTTGCGCTGCTATGGATTGGAATGAGAACATTCGACGTGAGGTTATATCGAGACGTGCACGACGTCAAAATGACTCATCAGTTCGTAGACGACCGGCCACTAATCGAGTGTTAGTCCCGCGCACTACAATGTGGAAAGACGAGTTGCGAGTACGCATATTTGGACGTTGATATCTCACCAAGCACACAACTTTCAGGTTTGTTCATCTTTGACTTTTGCAATTTTCATAATGGAAGTTGATTACACTTGAATATGTTTATTTATTGATGATTCTAATTCCAACTTATTTGCATTTGCAGATGGTTCTCTACTGCAAGTTGTCAATTTACATATAGAGTTATCATTTTGATATTTATATTGAGGATATATATTACTTCGGATGACTCTTGAAACTGTGATTTTGTTGATTTTTGTTATTATGTGAAGTACTTGGTCGGACCGTTTTGAAATATTTGCAAGTCTGGATGCCGTTTTGAATATTTTCAAGTCAATATTTTCGAGTCGAGGTTATAGAAAACTTCTTCTCCTCCTACAACAGAAAATAACTTGTAAGTTCACTTGTAGACAAACGACGATTTTGAATGCTAATTTAGACAAACATGATCTCCTCGGCTTTTAGACACTCTTGTATAGTTCAGTGGGGCGTAAGATTGCATCCTCTTGTTCCTTGCTTGCATGATAGCTCTTCCGCGGATTGGTGTTGGAGGTAAGGCAACGGAACATTTTTGGGACTTTTTTTCATCTTTACTAAGGGTCTCACAGGGCATCACTCAATTCTTTTTTTTGCATATGTTTGATTCCTAACAGTCTAGTTGAGTTCCTCACGCAGGTTATTTTCTGAGAGAACTGTAAGAGTCTCAGGAGAAAGTTTCGCATTTGTTTTACCAGCTAATTATTCTGAACTCTTAGGTGCTTTGATAATCAGTTTGTAAAATAACAGACCACAGTCGAATGGAGTAGATTTTTGAGAGCTTTTAGTAACTTGGGATTTTTTGCAATGCCATTGGGGGTTGAACCCACTGAGCCCCCGACTGGGATGGCATTTCCAGGGAGCTACAGTCAGCTCCCGGACTGGCTAATCCAGGTGCATAATGCATGCCTAGAAGAAAACACACAATCACCACACCACAAACATCTTTGGAAATTCAGAGGAGCATGCAGTACAAGTTGCAATATATCCATATCAAAATACAGTGAAGAATGTTCAATGTTATCTGTCCACTGCTACTTGAATGACTTACAACTACACTACCAACTCAAAATCTCAGGCGATGAAACCAGTAAATGCCTCGTTCTCCTCAGAGAGCTCATTCTTCACTGCCTGCTCCAAACAAGCGGGGAGTTCTGTACGATCCTTATATCCTAACACTCCAGCTATTGCTTTGTAGACCTGATACCTTTGACGCTTAGGCACATCCTCTGAGAAAGCAGAGGCAAGTGCACCTAGAAGCTCATGGTCCCCTTCTAAATCTACTGGAAGATTTTCCATCGCTGCAATTTCAGCTGCAGCCTTAGCATAACAAGGAAACCATTCCCTGAGCTCTTCCTCACTGACACGAATTTCCCGAGCTCTCAATGTCCCACCAGTGACAACCCAGTACTCCCCAATCTCATCGAATGTAACTCTGCTATCCTTCTCGATGTGAGGCATGTCGCTGTGCAGTCCTACATCCCCAAATATGAACCCACGCAGACGGTTTAGAGTTCAAAACGCTAAGAAAACCAAGAAACCTTCACTAAACAGTAATGAGTATCAAGAAAAGGGCTCCAGAGAATGAGAACTTCGAAGACTGTCAAGAAATCTAAACCTGATATCAAGAAAGCGAGCTATCAAGGAAGACCAACTGTGAACCTCGAAAAAACTTGCAGAAGTTCAAAAATAGCTGTTGTTCGCGGGTCTCCCTGTGCATATCTTGCTCGAGTTACAAATGACAATGTCAAGAAAGCTCCAGAGAAGAAAACGATCAGAAAAGAACAGCAGGGAAGAACGAGCGGAGCGAGGAACTGCAAGAGAGCAGTGAACGGGCGAGGAGCAGCTAGCAACAAACGCCAAGAAGAGAGTAAAACGAAGTTGATTGCAGCAGGAGCGAGCGGAGCGAGGAGCAGCTAGCAACAAACGCCAAGAACACTGTAAAATGAAGTTGATTGCAGCAGGAGCGAGGTGCGGGCGAGGAACTGCAAGCGAGCAGTGAGCGGACGAGGAGCAGCTAGCAACAAACGCCAAGAACACTGTAAACTGAAATTGATTCTGCAGCAGGAACGAGCGGAGCGAGGTGCGGACGAGTAACTGGAAGCGAGCAGCGAACGAGGAGGCCGCAGCAGCGAGCAGCGAACGAGGAGGCCGCAGCAGCGAGAAACGAGCGGCAAAAATTACATGCGATCGGCGATTTGCAAGCAGCAGGAACAAGAACGAAGGTCGAGCGGAGAACAACGTCGAACGGCTGCATGGAGGCGGGAGGCGAAAGTCGAGCGGAAGACAAAGAGTTCATCGGCTGCAAGGAGGCAGGAAGCGGGAGGCGGGAGAAGGATCGCTCAACTTGTCCTAGCTGCCAGAGCCCGCAGTCATCTGCCCGAACGGTCATCTGCCCGTGGCCTCCTCCCGCAGCCTACGCGGCAAATGGCCAGCCCGGAAATGTCTTCGAGCCCCTTTTATATGGGGAGCGGGGGTTTAAACTTTGACTCCCCCTAATATCCTTCAAGATTTTGATTCAGAGTGGTCGTGACTCGTGTGTGGTCGTGACCCGCTCAAGAATCTTCGAGATATATTTGGTCTCTGACACCGCAACTGCAACAGAACAGAAAGTTCCCTGTCAATCTCTCGTACGGACTGCCGGAAAAGTGTGACTGTACATACTCATTATGGGGCGCATCTGCATGTTATCTTTACATCATGCATGTCATTTGCATCTGTGATACCCTTCAGTACGGTTATCTTGGTAACTGCTGACAGAAGTCTCCTGCATCTGTACCGTATATCATGCGGAGTCGCGGCCTGGAGAGACTTTTGCAGACTGTCTTCGGAGTCCCGGCGGGCAACCCATATTAATACCCATACCACTCTGCCGTGAGTGGTAATAGTTATATATCGTTATTTGTTAGTTCATCGGACTATCATGATTCATGCAGACGCGCACGACAGCAGTAAAGTTAACCGGTCTGCGCAGTTCGTCTGCTGGCATAATCCTGTTTCTATAGCGCTTTACAGTGTTAAAGAGTAATTCTGAAACTTACTTCCGGGACAAGGCGAGTCAACATGGGAAACTCATGAGATTCCCGTGCTTTTCTCGCGGCAAAGGAATCTACCCTGTTAAGTGCTAACTTTACACCATGTACGATTGGACGGATCTTTTGGAGAAGACGACGATGATTCGTCCCTGTAGGTAAACCCTCACGCTTTATCTGCCGGCAGAAGGCAGAGGCAGAAGGGCCATTCACATCGGGGCCAGAAGTACGTCCAGTTTACGCACGTCTGGCACTAAAAACAAACAAAAAGGAGACAGAATGAGAATCTTTGGTACCAAGCGTGAATGCATTTTCGTTTGTATTGTTTTACGTACGTCAGAGATTATTTGTGACTTGGAGTCACAGGTTAACCATGGACAAAGGACTTGTTCTAACAAATTAAAATAAAGATTAAAGAAACACACATACAGAAACACATGAACGATCATATCTTTATTTGCATCTTTTATTTTGTGATCAGTAGCTTGCTAGAATCTGCAGTTCTATCCTATCCTCATAATTTATGTGAGATGTTGTTTTTATGGTTCATGAAGAATATTAATTTGATGAAAGTATTAACATTCATGATGGGAGATTCAGTATAGTTGAACATAGTTGATTCAGTATAGTTGATTCATTTTCTTCTTCTATAGAAGAAGAAAATGTTGCTGAGACGAGGAACATGCTGTTTGATGATGGAGATGATGATTCAGCAATCTCAAGTGATTCGTTCATGATATATTTGGACGATACCTCGATAATTTACTTGATGGAAGATTGTTCACAAACAAGTTTAGACAGTCCAATCTGATTTTATTGGATCGACATACGGAGAAAAATATATCGGATGTCATATACAAGTTTCAGAAAGTTGGTTGACGAGATAGCACCATTCATGCCAACAATGTCTGATTGGTCACTTGCTAGAAAACGAGTTGAACTGGAAAAATATATAGTTGTAGTTTTGTATCGGCTTGCATATAACAGCAGACTCAACACTCTTAGTGATATGTATTACCTGGTGAGTGAACTATCATCAAATACACTATTATCATTGTGGATATATTATCAAGTAGAGACAAAATGTATCCAAGGTATATACTATGACCAACAACAGATGAATATACAAAAAATGCAAATCTGTGATATTTCACAAATCATTGGTTGTACAGATGGTACTCATGTAAAATTGAAAATCAAACCATCTGGCATATATCTTTCAGAACACTATCAAAACCGACACTCTGACTACTCTGTACTTTTTCAAGGAGTATGCGATTCAAACCTCAAGTTTTGGGACTTGTTTTGCATCATCTGTTCTAGTCACGATGCTGCACATTTGAGACAATCAAAGTTTTGTCAAGCATTGGAATCAGAGACATCGTTGAGTGAACCATCACTTGTTCTACCATTGGAACAACATAACACAAGTGATTTTGTCAATGATACTAGGTGAACACTATATCCGTTGAGCTAATGATTACTGAAACGTTTACACCAGCATATATATAAAAAAGAACATATAGAGAAAGTCTTTGATAATCATATATCAAAGACGAGAGTTCGAGTGGAGAATACTTTTGGATAACTGAAAAGTAAATGGAGCATCTTAAGAGACTATCCAATGCAACTGAAAATTGTGTCACGGGTTGTACTAACATGCGGAGTTTTACATAAATTATTGCTTCAACAAAGAGAATCTTTACTAAATGATGCAAATATAATGGATGGGAGGTTGAATGCATCGCGCGACGTGCTGCTTCTAGGATTTGCAGCTGATAAACATAGTACAATCAGAGGAATACTTTTTATAGATTTACTTGATCAAACCCTCACAATGAAAGTCATACTTGATCAGACCCCTCTTAGAATTTCTCGTTTGATAAGATCCCTGACGTTGAGTTTCCAGTCATACAGGTTATGTGACTTACTCACACCCAAAATTTAGACTTGCCTTGCTTTCTAACAAGTGCAAGGATGCGGGAAAAGACCTCATAAAATTAATTTTAGATAGTTGGTTAACTTGTCTTTATGTATACATAGTCTTTTCTGCTAAAACATATTACTGATTATGCAAAGTTACCTGTACGACCGACTACTCCAGGTGAGAGATTCGATCAAATCCTATCGATTCTTTCTAGGGGTCTGATCAAATAAATCTCTGAATTCTCAGTTTCAGAAAATAAAAAAATACGTAAGTGTATCTTCACTTCCAGATACATCGGATGAAAGATATAGACGTCCCAAACTCTCTTCAGCTCCGTTCGTCTGATCTCGGTAGAGACTCACATCATGGAACCGGTGTGAGCCGAGTTGAGCGTTCCTCGAACCTGTCTCGAAAAAAGCATCATCTTTTCGTTAGAAATAGAGTTATGGAAGTGCTAAGAGGAAAACTGTAATGCCTTTCAAACCTTTACGTATACTGAAGTTTGAATTTTTTTTGCATCCAACTATAAAAGTTGGAAGTGGGTGATGTCTTTGAAACTTTTGTGGAATACTGAGTCGTCACAAACGAGCAACACACTTTAGTATTGGTCTAACTTGAAACAAACAGTGCTTGGCGTGTCAAAGCTAATACTAACATATTCTCTAACATCCAAAAGGAAAATGATCGTAGTTTTTCCAATGGCAGCTTTGCCTGGAGCTAATTTATTATTTAAAATGGTGTTTTGAATTGTTATAATTATAATTTTTTATTTTTTGAAAAGTATAATAAATTTTCTAAATACTGGACTTGCTTGTTCTTGAAATACAGACCGATTGAAAGAAAATGTTAATTACAAGCGCTCGTGGATAGCAGCCATAACAATCACCCACGGTCGAGAAATATATGCAAAAGTTTACAGCTTTTACACACCTTATTAGGGGTGTCAAAGTTGAGAAATAAAGATTCTTCAACGACGAACAGAGAAAGAGCTACAATTTCACATGAGTTAATTTTTTCATTCTGACACTCAAAATAGTTACTCAGCGTAATAGATATTTCATTGCAAAAATAAACGGACAAAACGAATGAATAGTAGTTAAGAAAATGCCCGCGAGTATTTTCCTGCGGGTACCTCCGGAGGTGCCCGCAGGAAACATCTCCCAATGTTTGATCGAAGTCGTAACTCCTTCCCGCAGGTGTAAAATCTTTATGGTATGTTCCTAACTTTGACACCCTTATTGTTTAGTTCTTCTTCAAAAACTATCGCAACACGTTTTGCTGAATTGTGTTTTGTTAGCTTGTGAGGGAAACACATGATGGATGAAAACACATGGCTAAAATAATTAGTTTAATACTAATATTCTTTCACATTACTCGTAAAATAAACTTGATTCATAAAAATTTATCATTGCCTGTTGTACAACATACGGTTTCAATGCACTGATAGTGTTTAAAATTTAGTATTCTCATATAGGTTTTAGTTCTCAAAGTCTCTTAGAGAACTGGGCTACTCATAGTGACTCTTTCGGTTAAACTCAACATGTCACGATTCGAAAAATTAAGGTTTAGGGTCTAATCTTCCCCAGACCCCCCCCGTTTGAAAATCACGTTTGCCACTTCCATGGAAACAGATCTGTAACGTGTATTCTTGACCAATTCCCTTCTATGCATGATAACTGACAGGTAGAAATTTACCAAAACTGAGCACCCGTGCATACACATATATTTTATTTTCCGAAATTTTAGAATTTTAGAACGCGCAAGAGGTTTAATTTATTAATTAATTCATTATTTTAAATTGAACATGCTGTAGTACTTATATTTCTCAAGACACATCTGGCCCTCTGCACTTATAGGTTAAGTGTGGCTCTTTTCGCACTTGTTGTTCCAATTAACATATAATAATTAAAGAATTATTTTATTTTATTTTATTTACTTAAAATAAAATAAAATAATTATATATATATATCTTGTATATCATTAAAGGAGCTAAAATTCGCCAGAAGTTCATCGAGCATGCATATTTTTACAGGTAGAAAATTACCATTCTCAACATATTCAAAGATGTTCTTGCTAGCCACAATTTCAAATTCGGACATGCGCCACGTACAAAGTTAGCCATCAACAAGCGAAAGTGCGAGCTACGAGTTTCATCTCCCTCTTCTTTTCTTAGAACCTTCCGGCGTCTCGCTGCTGAGTCCTGACCCACATGTGGGGAGGGCGCTTGCTCTTCTCTATTTCGAATAAAGGCTCTCGCGTGTCAAAACAGACGAGAAAACGTGCGAGCTACAAATTTCCCGACAGTGATCCCGAATGAACCTTCCATCTTGTGTGCGCATTCATGAACACGATACAGAAGCGGTATGGAAGCGGCGGCGGCTTCCGAAAGAATTATAAGTTGACGAGATGGACTGTCCGCTGGACTCCAGCTTGTGACAGACAGCTACGTGTACAGAAGCCGGTTTGGCATGTTCAGTGCCTGTTTTGCATGAAGCTGAAATGGGAGGGGGGAACTCCAGTCACTCACATGACTGCCAAATTCCGCGGAATGCACTTTGGCGGATTGTCAGGGTTGAATCATACATATTCAGTTCGCACGGGAAACACATTTCAAAATTCCGCGTTCGTAAACTCGCAGATTCGTTACGTCTGCATTCCACGGAATTTACGAGTCATATATTACCAATTGTGTTTTATAAAGGAATATATTTATAATTCGTTTATATATTTATAATTCAAAATAATTCAAAATAAAACGAGAATATTCTTCAACAACTAAAAAGAAAAACGCCGTAATTTCTCAATGGCTAGTTTTGTATAGAAGCATGGATCATTTTATAAGTTGATAATAAAATTGTTTCATTTATTGTTTTTAAACTGTGATATTTAGACTAATTATTTTGAGTAAGAGAAAAAATCTACGGCAAAAACAAACAAGCAAAACAAGCGAAATTTGAGTGAGGTCTTCTTGCGGTACTTTTGGAGATGCCCACAGAAAACACCTGTAAAAGCCTGGCCAAAGTCGTAACTCCCTCCTGCGAATCGAAAATCTTCGGGAAAAGGTTTTAACATTGACACTCTTGATGGTGTAGATCTGAGCTTTCAGTTTCACTTTTATTTGGAAATAAATATTATATAATTTAAATTCCAAAATAAATTTAGATATATTCTTCAACGAAACCTGCTCCGCTTCATTCTCCGGTTCCACATGCCGCAAAGTCATGTGAGTGACTCCTCATACTAGAAAAGAGATGGTATTCACCTAACAAGTCTTTGTGTATTTCTTTGCATATTCCCTCTTCCAAGTTCAGTAAAGACGAATATGCAATTGCTTTTAATTTATCATTTAATTTTTGTGGTGAGAAGAGTTAAGTGATAAATTAAATTTAGTATATAAATTATTTTTTGACAGGACTATAATGCGTCACAATCCATATTTCTTATGATTTCTTTTCGTTCAATCTGGCATGTACTATACAGTTAGCATATAATATATAAATATATTTTTATTTATAAATATTGAATATTTTCCCATTAAAACTTTTAGATTTCTCAATAACATCTATTGCACCTTCACAGTTGTGTCTGGTATAGTGACGCTTTAATTCTCTTTACTTTTGTCTTTTTCCTCCGCAGGGCCAAAAGTGCAGTATGGATGTATATATACTCACCAAACCAATCTCTCTGCATCGCGAATCTCCAGGGAGGTAGGAATCTATTTGTGTATGCGACCGTATACCACTAGAGAAAAGAATAAAGAAAGGAAAACGTGTATAAAACTTATAAAATGAATGACAAAAAGTATTGGTTCAGAACACAAAATGCTAGAAACTACTAAAAGAAAAAAGAGAAATCCTGAAAACTGCTGTGAAAGCGAAGCTTCAGAAACGATGTGGCAAAGAATTTTATAATAAGGGATATGAAATGAGAAAAAAGAAGATATTGCGGAGACCAACAGTTGAAGAGGGGGAATGAAGTAAAAAGAAAAAGAAAAAACGGATACTCTTGCAAGTTTCTGCTCACTATTTCACTTCCTCTATTTTTATGTGAATATGAGGAGGTGAAATATGTTAATTACCTTACCCTTCAGTTGGGAAAGGTTAGGTGATAAATTAATTCTTAGATAATTTATTATCTACATAATGAATGTGTATGCTTTTGTACCCTTGCACTTATACTCGAGACAGTAGCTGTTCGCCCTAGGTTTATGGGTTAAGATCGTTTTATAGTTGTACGTGTGCTTATCAGACTATTTCTTATTAAACAATATACTCTAAAGAGTGCTGATGGTTCTTCTGGGTTTACAACCACTTGTACTCTCACAGTCACAGTTCACAGTGACGTTTCGGGTTCACAGCCACAGTTCACACTTACACAACCTCTATTTGGAATAGCCTCTGTGAATTCTCTGATTAGAATAATAGATAATACACACATGCCACATACCTACATTAAACGTATGAATATCACCAAAAGATACTGTAAATTATTCTTGATGCAAATGAATTTTACTGCCGCTTTGTCGCTTGGCATAAGTTCACTTTAGATGCATATTATTTTCATCTCACCACATCTTTCCTAGGATTCAGACTTTTAGATCATGAACTTGGCTCCCTTGACTACGTTAATTTTTATAATGTAAGCTTTAATATGAATAGCAGCTTAAACTAATTTTTTTAATCTTATAACTTATGATATAAGTTTAATCAAACCGGACAGGTTGATTGTACATGTTCTTTCTTTATTTGTGATGTAGAACAATAAATGTGTGCCTCTATTTGCTGCAATATATTTTATTCCGTTACTTGCTGGTGGTGGTGATATGAGCTCACGGTCAATATGTTGTAACAGTTGTATTGTTTATGTGAATGGTGTCTATAGTCCCTTGACGGCAGAAGAATATCATAATATTTTATTCGCTGAAAACTAAAAATCTGTAAAAAGTTTCGCTAAAAGTTCCAAAGCGAAATTCACTAGCAAGAATATACTTGAGACTACTGTATACACATATCTGAAACATAAAACCTAATGAAAAGGTAAAAGACAAATGTCGTGTGTATGTATGGAGAAATTCTTGAGTTACCGGAAAATATCTCACAGTAAAAGAAAATAACCGGTTTCCGGTTTGGTTCTCACAACTAAAAGGTAATTTGTCGGTATTAGTTAGTTTCTGTCGGTAAAGATCCAACTGAGTACAATTTCAACTCGCTTTTCCCATAAACCTCCGGTTTATCTTCCAAGTAACTCCGGTTAACCCCGAGCGTTCTTGCCGGTGTCATGTCCCGCTAAGGTCGATTCGCATGGACTGGGTTAGGGGACCAAACCAGACTAACTCACACATAGAGAAGTTTATTCATAAATGCATATTTTCTATAAACAGTAACCTGACAACGATTCTTCTCTTGTGTTTAACCTGGTCCCAAAAGAATAAATATTTATTTTCCATTGTTTGGTTTTGACTTGAACATATATGTATACATATTAAATAAAAAACTTATGGTAGTCCGTTTTCATATTATCTTATCGTTAAAAAGGAAAATAATATACGTTTCAAATATAAACTGCTTATAGTACCACAAGTACCTCCCGTATAATAACTGATTCTATATATTTTTACCACACCAAACTATTTATTATATGCAAAAACATGACCAGACCAGACTGTTATCTTGCTGTGGTCCTTCTACTCGGTTGGGTCCATGTGAGAATCGACCTTAAGCAAGTTGGAAAAGTAAAGAAAAGAATCGTCCAAGGGGATAAAAGGATCATCCATGAATATCAACTTCTGGGAACTTTTGCTCTCTTGCTGTTACTAGGAAAAAATATAAATGTTAACCAAAAATTTTATATTAATCTCATAAGAAAAATTAAATTTTTTTAGAAAAATTTACTATTAATCTAACATGAGAACCCGAGAAAAACTGGACATAAACCATAAGGGGAGCGCAGACATAAGCGCTCCCCATGGTACATGTGCGTGCCACTGAATGCCACTCCTAAGTGATAAATGTAAGTTCTTATTTATTATCTAATATTTCAGAATAAAAAATTAGATAATAAATTAATCTCTTGCATATTTACCTCCTCCATCGAAAGATGAAGTAGGTAAATATGCATACAATAGAAAATTTTGGTGAATGGGAAAAAAGAGGAAAAGCAAAGAACTAAAAGTAATTCTGGATGCAGATTGGTTATGGTCACGACGGGTAATCATGGGTTCTGGAACTGGGTCATCAATAAATAAGTCTATTCAAAGTCATTTGCTGTTATATATTTGTTTCTGGTATCAGTAATATATAAATATTATATATAAAATCTGAATTATACCAAAGTGAAAAGAGTAAACCTTTCAGTAACTGTTAATTATGAGTGGAGGATAACATCGAGAGAAATCTGAACTAAACCCATAAAGCGAGAGCAAGTAGAAACGCTTCCAAGATTACAAGTGCGCACTTTTGCAATCAAATTTACAATAATACATTGATTTGTTTTGATTTTGATTTTGCTAGACAACTCACACTGCGGCAAATACATACTAGAGCCTTGACTCGTCTGCTGGAAAACTTCTCCACATCGTTATGAACTCCAAAGTGCTGTAGCTTATGCAATTACTTATTCCGAACTTGTTCGTGTTAGCGCAAAGTTCATCCTTCCCCAAGAAGAACGCTTGCAATCGAGAGATAACATGTTTAAATCAAAATCGGTTACAGAAAATGTTTTCTCTCCTTTCGATTTTCACAATCAACGTATAACTATACTAACGCATAGCAAAAATAAAATAAAATAAAAATTTAATCCACGATAAAGCATCCCGAAACGTTCAAAGTTACGATGCGCTCCGGTCGTCACTTTTGTATGGTGTGATTTACAAGGGCTAATTAACATTCTTCGTGTATACAAAACTCTCTCATGGACTGCCAAACCAGACAACCACTGGAATACGAGATTTAGTGGCTTTAATAGAGTGCCAGCATCCAAGTCGTCGTAGTATAGTGGTAAGTATTCCCGCCTGTCACGCGGGTGACCCGGGTTCGATCCCTGGCAGCGGCGTTTTTGCGAAAAAGAAAAAGAAAAACCGCTAGCAGAGGTTTGGACTATGTACGGTTAGTACCTGACTGAGTTCAAACAGTGGACCCATACTACTCACAGAGCGCTAGATAGAATAAAAATGAACAATAAATTTGCAACATAGTTGCATTAACCCAGATGCGGCTATAAAAGCGAAAATGAATATTCTCTATTTTCAGGGAAGATTCCACAATGGTCCGTAAGCCTTGGATCACTACATAAAACAAAATGAAATAACAAATAAAGATGGGGTATAAAAGCTGAAAAGAATATAAGATTCCACAATCGTCCGTAATCCTTCGACTGCATTAAACCTCAGGTGCGGGTATAAAAGCGAAGAAAGGAATATTCTCCTTTTCTCCCAGTCTATTTAGGTAAGATCTTAATCTACTCATATTAATTATCCTGCGATGAATGGAAATAGTTATATATTGTCACTTGTTAGTCCAATGGATGATAAAGATTCATGCAACTCTCACTATATCAATTAGTATGAGTAGGTCACATCTACTTAGGTTAGAGGTGGCATATCCTACCTCTCAGCTAAAGTTGTATGTAAGATTTTTCACTTATCATGTTATGATATTTTATAAACTGCTGATGACTTTAGAGGTTAGTCTCAAATTTCTTTACACTATAAAGGTATGGTAAGGTGGTGTTCTTGACCCTTTGATTCCTTTCCTTCTTGCTCGGATTCTTTTCCCATCTGTTTGTTATTCTTCACATCGCTTCCACTTTAGGTTAGAAAAGAGATATTATTTTGTTTTAAAAACCACGAAAACTTGGTTGGAATATTTCTCAACTATGTATACTCAACAATTAGTTGTGAAGTGAATCACATGGTGTATAACTCTAGGAGAACAGATGAGTTAGGTAATAAGTTTACATATGAGAGATGAATCATCTTGATAGAGTGCAAATCATTTTTCAACTTTACCACTATATTTTTCCTCACATATCATATCTCATAGCTAGTTTCTCCCAAGCTTCTCATCTTGTATCACAAGTCTCAATAGTAGGTCTGATACTTTCTTTCACATCAAGCATAATATTGGATAATGCTCTAGTTTGCTTCTTAATGAATCTTAGAGTTTCAAGAGAACTCTCATCATAAAATAAAGCCATTTTTCTTCTCCAGAAATCACGCCTCAGAAATCTTTCTCATTCAAAATGAGTTTCATGATCAATTTTCAGGAACTGTAATTGTTAGACCCGAAAGTCTAGTGCTCTCATTCAAGCCAAACTCACTGAAATTAGCAACTATAGTTTCTATCTTGCTCAAAAAGATGAATCTAAAAATCCTCCAAAACCAAATACCACATGACTAGAATCTTAAACCCTTAGGTTGAGCAACCTGAGCTCTGATACCATGTTACACAACTGAAAACTGCACTTCAAGTCTCAGAATATGAAAATTTTATCTTCTACTACAAATTACTACCAACTTGTTAGAACTTATCAGAAGAAGAACTTAAACAAAAAAACTCTTGAGATGAAATATGCACATTTTACTTAGACTTTAGAACTGCTTCAGACAGAAAAAGCCTCTACTCATGGTACTCTACTAAGAATATGAGTTAATATACTATTGATACATAATGCTGTCACGTCAAATTGACTCATCTAACTGCGATCACAATACCTCTCACGTCAAAATCGTGTCACAAGTCACCTCTTTCCTTTTTTAGCTTCTATTTTATTACCTTCCGGAGAGTTTAGATGTTACCCTCTAATGATATTTAACAGGTCCCTTGTGCTTTCTAACATTATCCATTTGAAGTCTAGGATTTAGTCTATTCTAACATGTCTACGAGCAGAATACTAGTTGCTGCTTGTACTTAGGCTCCAGTAAGTAATTACTGTCGACTATTGTGGTCTAGGTCGCATGCCGATTGGTTCTTCTGTCAGCATGTCAGCATATCAGTGTTCTTCTGTCTTCTGTCGAGATCTTTGTCAGTCGATTTTCTTAGTTTCAGTTTCTGGCATCGCCAGGCTACTGTCTGGTGCATCGAGGATTCGGCGATTCGCGTGGCTACTGCTTTCAAGTCCTTTTATAACTGTTGGCACTGGTGGTGGTCCTGTTGCATTTTGGTTTGAGTTTTACGGTTCACTGCCGACCTGTCAGCCACTAACTTAGTTCGAGGTTTTGTCACAAACGATCGATTTCTTGTCGGGTTTTGTGTCACTGCCGAACCATTCTTGTTTTCTACGTTGCATGAGTACATGATAGCGATGGTAATAAATTGTCTGACTACCGGGAGCCAAAGATCTTTCTTCCCATTTTCCGTCAAAGACCATTCGTCCGGTTCAGGTTTCTTCTGGGTTCAGGTTGGCGGGTTTGTTTCCACTTAGATCATTATATGTCACCTTGAGCTCCACGAGGGCTCTCCGACTCCAGCTTCCTTCTTATCATTGTAACAGAAGCACTCTTCTCGTCACAGAAATATCCGATCTCGATTAAAGAGACGAGTTATGTCTCACGATTCTGCTGATAGTTTTCTTCGTTTGCTCTGAGGACACACACTTCAGAGAAACCACATTCAGAAAGACTTCTCTGGGATGAAACATGTACTTTGATTGTCGAGTAAGACCCCACTGGATCTTCAGTCTCAAATCATTGCGAGGAAAAGAGAGTCACGCTCACCTCTGCTAGCGAAATCGTCTTCTTGAGTGTGAGAGAATCCAATCACTTGGACTCTGAAATATGAATTGCTTGCCTGACTATAATAACACTGAACTTTTTCCTTTTCTGACAGTTCAAAGCCTTACTTACGATTCAAACTGACCGTATCAGTAGGCGACCGACTGTTCTTCAGGTGGGCCAGCACTTGTCCGTTTGGTAGTCAGTCTGCTTTCCCATGTGCAGTCGAAAACGTTGTGCTACAAACGTAAGGATAAACCCCACAGAGCCGCAGAAGCGAAATCTCACGATGTGAATGCAACTTTAGAAAAAGCGTTTTCACCAGCCTAAATACCACTCTGTATTCAGATTTGCGTCCCGGGGGATTCTCTAACCGGTTCTTGTAGGGTAGTTCTGTGTAAAACTCATCGAGCTAGGTCCACTTGCATGGGGAGCAAGGATATGGATTGGAGTCGGCACCGGTTCAATCCCGGACCGTACATGACAGAATCGTTTTTGTTGGTTTGTTCAAATCAGGTGGGTTCTGCAACAATTTAGATTAGATTTTTGTAAATGATTTAGGGTGTCAAATCTCGTTTATAAAAGCTTCTAGTTTTTCTGTTTTCAAAAGAAATTGTATTTTCCGAAGCCAAGCGAATATCCTGCGACACTGCCTTGTACAAGAACAGGAAAAGGAAAAGAATGCTACACATACCAGGTCGTTTTGAAGGGGATTGCACGCCAGCCATGACATTTAAATTTTGCAGGGGGTGTAATGTAAATTTAAATATACAGCCAATATACTCTTAGGCTTGTACAGTGAAGGAAGAGAGGGGGTGCAGTGTTAATTTAATAAATACATTCTTCTGTTTAAACATTTACTGGGATGCAGTGAACGCGACTAGTTGTGTAATGTAAATTTAAATATACAGCCAATATACTCTTAGGCTTGTACAGTGAAGGAAGAGAGGGGGTGCAGTGTTAATTTAATAAATACATTCTTCTGTTTAAACATTTACTGGGATGCAGTGAACGCGACTAGTTTCGTGAAGACGTCAAATTATAGTCTTAATTTAAAATTCTAAATTTAAAATGTTATATTTAAAATTCTAATTTATACATTTTTAGGAGAAAGAAACACATGGCCTTCTAGAAACCACAAAACCCAAAAGCGCAGTGTACCGCACCTAGAACTGTTCAACTATAAATTAATTCTTTTTTACGAAAGAAGACATTCTTTGAGACATAATTTGGAGCTAACCTTTCCTAACAAAAAGATTAGCTCATAAATTACTCCTCATGTACACTTCAAAGTGTACATGAAATGAATATTAGTAGATTGTTTGAGTTTTAGAAAAATAAAACAGTTTTATTTGATTGCGGTAGGCTATTTTGCTTATAGTTTACCAGCAGTGGCATAAATCATTGGCTTCTTGCCCCGGACCTCTGAACCAGAAGCTAGATGACATACAAGTAACTATATCTTTGATGTTTACCTTTATGTTCTCGAGCATGCATATTATTCACTCTCTTCTAAGTTCAGAAGAGGAGGAATACATGCTTTTTCTTTACCTTTCTTCTTGGAAGGGTTAGATCATAAATTAAAAACAGCTGCTAATAACAACCAGGTACTCACTAATCAAAACAGAATTCGAGGGAGATTCTGGAATTTCAAGAACATACCTAGTAAAGAAATCGGTCGAAATAAAATATCATGCATTTAGATTGATGTAAATTTCACATGATTCTTCAATTTCAAGAACTTACTGAAATATTGTTAGAAAAGATTTGAACAATTAGGTGACTTTTTTAATAAGTAGACTATAACTCGATTTCAGACTGATTATCAAAATTTGATAATATCCAACATATCAACTTTGAGAGAACTTAAATTTTGGTATTTTACAGAAATGAAATGATTAAATGAAATAAAAGATTAATAACATACTTAACATATATTTATTAAAGATGAGAAAAATACAGAACAAAAATAGATAATATTCTTAATTTGTAAATATATGTGGACTATAAACTATATTGGGACATAAGTCATCCATGGAGTTCGTGGATCGCTCAAACTCGTATCTTCTAGAAGTTAATTCTAGCGTAAAGAATTATACAAAGATAAGTTGGATTGCACTATACACAAGGTCATCATAGACATGAAGTGCTCGACATTAACATAATTGAAGAAAAATCCATTCAAGATCTTTTATGAAAGTTCAACTACAAAGGAAACCCATGAAGTTCATAGAACAAGACAAAACCGAATAGTGGGACTTATCCTTATTTAGACTACGGTTGTCTTACGCAGTCGATTACTCGTCGTGAGAATAAAATCAAAAGCTAAAATTCATACTTCTGAAATATCTAACTCTTGTTTGTAGAATGCAGGTCTTCCTCTATCATCCGGAACCTAAACATCTCTCTAGATAATATTTTCTGATATAAAGATCAATCGACTCAGTTGCATACTACTAGATATCTATCCTACAAGGTTCTTCGCTCTCACCAAGAGTCAAAACTCGTAACACTTTACAGACCCAAAAGGACTTGTCGTCCTCTGCACGGATAGCAAGTAGCTGATTCTCTCCTAAATCTTGAACATCACCAATCTTGTGTAGACGGTCGTATGTAATGCTTCTTGGTTTCACTTGTCGTGTGCTTGCATACAATGGTCTTCTTTCATCAAAAACTCATCGTTCCAGTTCACCAACAGTTAACGTTCGAGACAACTGTATCTCTATTGTTAACATCGTCTGAAAGAGTTTCAAGCCAGATCTAGAATCTCGTCAGTAGAAATAGACGCATAGATAATATTTGTCTAGCAACTTGTTCTTGATTGTAGAACCAATAAGTCCACTATGTTTATCCGGTCTCATCCAAATGCATGTAATATGTATTTTGAATAATCTCTCTTTTGATGTTGAGGATATTCTGTAATGCGTTAGGTCCACTGATTCAAGCCGGTGGAAAGATCTGCACCATCATTCCACCGTCCAACATGATGATCTTCCTCGGACGACCCCTGCCTTGACAAGTACACAATTGCGAGGAGGCAATGCTGCCCAGACCTCTTCCAGAATACTATGGTCCGTGAGATTCCAGTCCCATGTGAAGAAGTCGAGGCCCAACTCCTTGATGAAAGGTCTAGTCCCGATCAACTCTGCTTGCGATAACACCAACCCTTGAGGATGCATCGACATTTCGAGCCTTTTGTTACATTAGACCACACATACTTGCTATGAGCATAAGACTCAACCCTTATCTAGTCCTCATAGTCCAACTTCCACTCAACAGAAGATGAATTTAGTCTTCCAAAAGACAGCTATTCTATCTTCCAGAATTCTACCAGTGCTTCCTAAGTACATCACGTCTTCCGAGCTATATCTAGACAATCCTAACTAAGCAAGGCATCGCATGGATTCCTAACAATACAATCCATCTTGCAATTCATCCTACTTCCTAACAGAAGATGACAAGATATGTGAGAAGCAAAGTATGTGAATGGATCAGAAGAAGGCTGAGGACTCCTACGGTGACAATGACCTCCAGGAAGACCACCGAGACAGCTTTTGGTTAACTGACGTTTTCAGAAGATGACCTCTCAACTCAAATTCCAATCCAATCCAACTACTTGATGTGAATTGTAAACATTCGGCTTCTGGAAATGTCTAGACATTCAGATGAGTCTTCTGTCCACAGATTCTAGGACGGAGGCGCAGTAGGGTAGAGAAATTGATAGTCAGACCAACGAATTTTGGAATGGGAAGAAGGAGAAGCTCAATTCAGGAAAAGATTGGGGACGATGGCTAACGAAAATTGGACTGCACTTCCGCGTCCAATATTCTCAGAGAAAATTCGGAGGAGGAGAAGGATCGATAGGCTTCCTGCAAACGATCAAGGAAGCGTGGAGAGCATAAGAACAGAGGGCGAAAGCGCTGGAGAAGGGAGAAGAATGAAAAGAACCTCAGTACTGCTTCTAATGTGCTACGCTTCTGATTGCTTCTTCAGTCTTTTGCGCGCTTCAGTGCTTCGATTCTGTCTTCAATGTCTTTCACTTTTGCCACAATCTTACTTCTGCCTCCAATCCTCGAGCTGCTGCAACGCTGCTTCCACAATCGAACTCGATCTGCTAAACTTCAAAGCTTCCACTCTCAATTTCCTCCTTGATCCTCGATTTCTAATCCTCTATTCACGTGAGGATTCTCAATTCTTCTATCTCGAGTGCGCTTCCTGCTGGAAGACGTCCTCTCTTATTCACTCTTATCCCCGCTGTCGTGATGTGAATCATTTCACATAGTAAATGATTCACTTCTTTGTCAAGCGTTAGTCCCTCTGAGTGAAGTTAAGACCTCATAGAAGTCCATTTTTAGAAGATGTTATATATTTTGAGTCTTAGTAGGTTGATTACCATGTTGATAGGGCTTAAGCTCATGGGTTGTATTTGCGTGTCGTCCATGCACGCTTTCTAGCTGATTTAAGTTATTTTTCGGGGCTACGTGTCATTTTAGGTAGTTTAAGTTTTACGGTGGCACTCTAGGGGGCTTGACGTGGTAGCCTATGAGTGTAGATAAGTTACCAGGTAGTTTAAGGCACAAAAGGACAGTCAAGTGGAGCTATGAACTCCCATTGGTCCATTTTTGTCTTTTGTAAAACTCTAAGTTTAGAAACAGAGCTCTAGAGTGGATTTCGAGCAATTGGTGAGAGGACTACGAAATCTGAGAGCACAGGGAGATAGAGCTCGTCGAGCCAAGCACTGTCAGTGAAATTCTTGATCGATTTGGATCAATAAATAAGGAGTTATGCCCAATTGAAGTTTGGATTGTGACAAAATTGCTTCACTTTTGTTGATTTTGGGGTTTTGAGTGTCAATTGCAGCAGAATCGAGGAAATCGCTTCAAACCTTCGTGGTTGTGTTCACTGTCAGCAGGGCTACGATTGTCTCCAAATTTTCATGTCAATTGAGTGAGTGAGTAATTCAGGGCGACCGCTGAAGTAGAGGGGGTCAGAAAAGCTCTCAATCTGGAACAGCAACTTCAGAGAGCGAGATCTGGAGTTCTGTGTGGAATCAGGAGGCCCAACTTCACAGGAGTGTTCAGCAAGCTGTGTACTGCAAATCCTGTAAGAAACTTCCAAAGTGATCGAGCCAATTCTTTGTTATAGGTCGTAATAGCTGTCTGGGTACCAAGAATTGCCGTAATTTCTCTACTCAGAAAGTTTCTACTCATATCTTAGTGCTCTGAATTGATCTGAAGCTGAAACTTTGTATGTGTATCCAGTAGGACCTCATTGTCATGTAGGAGGAGTTTAGAAGTCTGAACCTTCACATATTTCTCAATCCTGAGTGTCAAAGTTCGCCATCTGATCTTATCATTGCTAGTTAAGCATGAACTTTGCTTCTTGAACATATCAGAAGAGCCAAGAGACTTATATGAGTGTTTTTCAGTATCACCTTGAGACCTGAAGCCTATCCTTTGAGTAAACCAGTCACAGCCTGAAGCCCAATGCTTCCCTAAGTAGATTGAACACAGCCTTCAAGCTCATATCACAGCCAAAAGGTTCGCCCTTCCCAGGAAGACTCTCAACCTGACATCTGGTGCTTCCACTGAGAGCTCTTGGGGTGATTGATTAAGAAGGTTGAGTTTACTACAAGGAGCGAAGATGGATCGCAAGAGCGCTGCTGCTGCTACTTCTGCGGCTGCTGCATCTACGTCTACTGCAGCACCTTCTGTAGCACTTGTGACTGCAATGACCTCTGTATCTGGTCTGGATACGGCTGAGATCCTGAAGACGCTTGCGGCCTTGGTCCAACAGCATCCGATCGTTGGAGGGGGTGAGTTAAAATCCACCAAGGCTTTGCAAGCGATAGTGAATAGATGTGGAAGGTTTGAAGATAGAGATATTTCTAGATATCTGCGTGAGTATAGAGAGAGATGGAGCTGGTTAGGGTTACTGATGCTGAGATGATAGCAAGTTTTGAGTTAGCTGTCATTCCTGAGTTGCGGGACCAAGTTAGGGATGTACAGAGAAGAAATCTTAGAATCTGGATGAGTTTTGAGCGATCTCTTCGAGAGGAGTTTCTTGAGGAGGATTCAGAGAGAGTTACTAGGAGGACGTTTCTAGACTGGGTTGAGCAGCAACCTGGTCGTATGATGAGCCTGAGTGAGTTGCTGAGAGAGTTTGATCGGAGATACCGGCAACTTTCAACTCTAGAGCGAATAACCCTAGATGCTAGGAGAACAGAGCTTTTCCTGCAAGCTACCGATGATGCTACGGCAGATCGGTTATGTTTTATGTTGGCCGATCGATCTGCTGAGGGAGGTGTTACTATGGATTGGGGGAGAGTTGAGGATGCTATGGCTGTACTGACAAGACAGAGGAGAGGAAGAGTGGCTGTGGGAGGACGTCCGCTTGCAGAAGTGGTCACTCCACCTTATGCTGCTCCTCAAATACAGCAGCCTTTGGCCCCTGCTCCGAGACCTGTTGTCCCAGCTGCAGGTCCTTTGATGCCAGTTGTGCTAGTTCCTGCACAACGGGTACTTGTTCAGAGGCCTACGGAGAACCATGGTCAACAGAACCAGATCGAAGACCTGATAAGGCATATGCGAGAGCTGAAGGTAGAGCTAGCTAGATTGCAGAGAGAGCAGCCGTCGGTGCCTGTTGCTGCACGTCCAGGAGGAGCTCCGGTTCGTAGATGTATTTGGTGTGACAGTCTTGATCATTTCTGAGTAGACTGTCGAGAGCTCACAGCTACTTTGCGAGATGGTGTGGTTCGCTATCAGAACGGTAGGCTGCACCTTTCTTCTACTGGAGAGCCGTTGAGCACGCAGTTTGGGCGAGGAGGCATGAGGAGTCTACCCCAGATTGCTGCGGCTGCAACAGCAACTGCGTTAATGGCACCGCTGGTAAATTCTGATGTATATGCTGGGCATATTGAGGTCTCTTCTAGTCTTACATTGCTAGATAGGACTCTGAGAAGAGTGTGGCTCCAGTTCCTTCTGAGATACTGAAGAGAGGAGCCGAGTCTATTCGTAGGGTCATAGGATGGGGAGATCCTGTAGATGCTGCTTCTATCAGAGCATTCTTGGATGTAGATAGACACGTTCATTGACAAGATGAAAGATAAGACCGGTAGCAGCTCAACTACCTGCTAACTCCCAGCAGCAAATACAGTTAGTGGGACTGAGCTTATATTGCATGATCATAGACGAGTAGGGCACCAGTTTACTGAGTAGACATTGAAGGAGCTCCAGATAGGAGGGGGTGATTTCTTGACTGAGATCAAGAAGACAGTGTTTGAACAGATGATAGTGAAGCATGGTAAAGCATTCTCTTTTTCAGCAGAGGAGATAGGTTGTGTGGACCCAAAGGTTATAGCGCCTATGGTTATATTCACAATCCCTCATGTGCCTTGGGACCTGAAGCCGATCCCAGTTCCTCGTGCTTTGTTGTCTAAACTCATCGAGTTGTTACAGGAGAAGGTACAGATGGGGATACTTGAGCCGTCTATGGGCCATATTCTAGCAGGTGGTTCACTGTACCCAAGAAGTCAGGAGCTTTGCGTTTTATTCAAGATCTACAACCTGCGAATAACGTAACCATTCGTAACGTTGGGACGGGTCCTGTGATTGAAGAGGTAGCAGAGGCATTTGCAGGAAGAGCTATCTATTCGATAGGAGATCTATATTTTGGTTATGATCAGTTCCAGCTGGCTGTGGAGAGTAGAGATTTAACTACTATGCGTACGCCCTTGGGATTGATGCGGATGTGTACTCTTCCACAAGGAGCGACGAACTCGGTGGCTCATATGCAGAATGCGATGCATAAGGTACTGAGGGAGTTTGTGCCTGAGGTTACCATTCCATTTCTAGATGATATTCCTGTAAAGGGTTGCGCGGTTGAAGATAAGGATGAAGTAGTACTTGCGAATGGATGTAGAAGGTTTGTTGCAGATCATATCACGGATGTAGAACGTATCTTGACTCGTCTGGAGGAGGTACATCTCACCCTGTCAGGAGCTAAGTCCAAGTTTGGTGTGTCTGAGATTTTAGTGGTTGGACATCTGTGTGGCGTTTTTGGAAGGTGACCAAACCTCGAGAAGGTTGAAGCTATAGTTAGGATGGCAGACTGTAAGAACATCACAGAGGTTCGACGTTTTCTAGGTGCTTGTGTATTTTATCGCTTATCCATTCCTCATTATGCTCATGTTGCTGAGCCTTTGTATGCATTATTGAGGAAGGGTAAGAGGTTTGTATGGACCTCAGTCCATCGAGAAGCTATGAATAGGCTGAAGGAGGCTCTACAGTCTCCACCTGTTCTGAGAAAAGTAGACTATGGGTGTGAGAGATCTGTCACTGTTACAGTAGATACTAGTCCAAAGGCGATTGGCTGGGCAATAATTCAAGATGATGCGGATGGTATGCGGTTTACCTCTAGGTTTGGAGCTAGGATCTTGACAGACAGGCAACGAGATTATCCTCAAGTGAAGCGTGAATTGTGGGGAGTGGTGACAGCGATGAAGACAGACCGTGAGTTTCTGATTGGTGCTCATGTAGTCCTAGAGACGGATTGTCTATCTCTACTAGGCATGATATCCAACTGTAACACGCCAAACATAGCGATGTTACGTTGGATTGCCTATATTAGAAGCTTGAATCCAGAGTTGAAGCATATAAAAGGAAAGGAGAACATGGTCGCAGATATGTTGTCGAGGGCTCGATTTGTAGATGAGGATGTCATGATTTCAGAAGCTGAAGAAGAAGAGAGAAAGGATGTTCAGTGTCAGGTTAATCGATGAGCTACAAACTTGAAGCCTTTGATGTTTAGAGAAGAGCTTTACTCAGGTAGACTTCGTGACATTGGATATTATCTGAGCTTGTTGGAGAGACAAGAGAGGTGGAGCAAAGTAGAGTTCAGAGAGATAAGGAAACAAGCTTACAACTATCTTCTACATGATGGGTATCTTTGGAGACGACCACAGAGGAGAGATGGGATGTTCATACGAGTAGTGGACGATCTGCAGACTAAGCAGCAACTAATGAAGGAGTTCCATGATACCTTATGGGCTGGACATCGAGGGATTTGGGCTACCTACGTCAAGTTGAAGGAAAGGTATTGGTGGAAAGGTCTGTATCAGGATGTGGTGAACTACGTCAGTTCCTGCTTGCATTGCCAGTTCTACTCAAAGATGCGATATAGGGACGGTCTCGTGCCAACTTATCCGCCTTGCATTCACTTTCAGTGGGTTCTCGACTTGGTGGTGATGCCTCTGGGGTTATGAGGCATGCGACATTTGGTTTTGGCTCGTGAGGATCTCTCCAACTTTGTAGAAGGACGAGCTTTGAGAACGAAGACCACAGAGGGGATATGTAAGTTTATTCTTGAAGATATTATCTGTATGTATGGGTCTGTAGGAAGGCTACGGGCAGATAGCGGAGAACTACGGAGTACAGAAGCGAAAGAGTTTTTTGCTCGATATGGTGTGAAGCTCAAGCTTACTACTGCGATGAATCCAGAAGGGATTGGCAAGAGCGAGCGAGGACATCCATCGATAGTTCAGGCTTTGGTGAAGGCGTGTGATGGTAAGCATAGAGAGTGACCTAGATTACTCCCTTTTGCTTTATGGACGGATAGAACAACTCATTGTTCTACTACAGGGTACATGCTTGTTGAGTTAATGTTAGGACAGAAACCGATGATGCCAACAGAAGAAGACTTTCCTACCTGGGCTACCTTGCCATGGGAGAACAATGTGGACCGTGTGCAACTTCTCTCACTATGAATCAGACAGCTAGAATGTAGAGAGGAGGATCTCGCTGAAGCGCAGCGACGGCTGAAGGCGGCTCGACTTGGGAACAAAGAGAGGTTTGATAAGACTCATAGACTTCGACCAAAACTGATACAAGTTGGGGACTGGGTGTTGGTATACGACAGCACATTGGAGAACCAACACTCTACAGTTCGAAAGTTTTCGAGAAGGTGGTTTGGCCCGTACCTTGTCTCAGATGTACATCAGAATGCTACTTATTCCTTGCAAGAGCTAGATGGCACGCCTTTAAGGCTTCCAGTTGCTGGGAAACGAGTGAAGTTATTCAAGAAGAGAGGGGAGACTGTGGAGCTAGCTGAGTTCTTAGGTTCAGAGCAGACAGGAACAAATGAAGATCTTTCTGAGGCGGTCGAGAAGAGCGAAGACGATTTGGAGGACCACGAGGGTCGGTGACGGATTGGCACATACCAGAGGATATGCAGGTTTGGAGGGGGTGAATGTCGTATTGTACATAGGTCTGTACAGTGAAAAGTATTGCAGAGAGGTTTTTTTTTCTATATTGTGTAAAGGAAGCTGCCCTGCAGCTTAACAAGCTAGGCAGGAGCTAAGCTGGGGCCATGCTTGACAAGCTGCCCTCTAGCTTAGACTGAAATATCACCCTGAAAGAGGTCGAAAGGAATCAGAATGCAGAGCTCGACGAGGAGAGCGACCTCATGCTTCTAGTTTTGACAGAAAGTGTTTTAAGCAATAGTTAGTACGGGTTTTAGGCTGTGAAATATGTGAAAGAGGGAAATCCGTCGATTCTGGCTCGTGACTCGAACTCAAAATCTGATAGTTCACAAATACTATAGTTTTGACTCCTTATTCGTAAAAAACGGAGTTGTATGCAGAAGTTAGCGTAGAGAAAGCTAGTAAAGACTTTATAAGAAAATTTCTTAGCAAAAGCATATGTACAGGAAGTTTAACAGTTTTGAATGGAACCAAATGCCATCCCAGTGATAGGGCGCCTGCCTAGGAGAGAAGTGGTCTCAGGATCAATCCCTCCTGGCCTCTGGTTCCTATTCCGGCATGTTGACCTCCTGGAAGGGAGTCTATGTTGGATATGCAGCCACGTCCTCTATGTTGGATATGCAGCCACGTCTTACATAGCTAGGGGCGGGAGACCGGTATCTCCCTTAATCGTGGGCTTCCTGGCCTAAGCCTCCGCATGCCATCCTGAATATACTATGAGAGATACCTGGTGCGCATATGGGGGGGTTGTAAGCCCTGTGGGGCAACCTCATAAGTGTTGGGGCTTCGGCCTACATTAGATGGCTTGTAGTATATTCAGGATGGCATCAAGAGCACGAGAAACTTTTGTTAATTAGTTAAGTAGCCATCGAGTCAGCTTGCGATGAGGAATGAGGCTATGAGAACCTTTATTAGTGAATGGGTAGAGTTTGTGGAGACAACTGTGAAACTTGTATTAAAAAGGGGTCAATTTTGTAAATAAAGCCCTGTACGCATAAGGACAGCAAGGGGCAGCTTAAGCTAAGGCCCTGCTTCTGATAAGTGATTGCGCTTATAAGGACAGCAGGGGGGCAGCTTAAGCTGGAGCATTAACTTTTAGGTTAAATACCTGCGGCGGCTTAGGATCCGAGACAGTTTTGCAAAGGATTTTTCTGAGAGAGCTGAAGCGGAAGGAGGAGGATTAGGGATTGGGGGTTGAGGACACGCAGGAGAAGCTAGGAGGCTGGGGAAGATCAAATTGCTGACAGATTGAATTGGGAGACCATCGCAAGGAGAGGGGCAAGAGTTTTAGGCTTGGACGTTGTTTAATAAACTGTTCTGAGGAGAAATTACTCTCAGGAGGCAGTTTTACTGAGAAAGATCGTTGAAAATCTACATAGGACTTTTTGATTGACGCTGGATCAAATTTCTGAGAGTTTCAGTTGGAACAAAGAGAGGAATATGATTCAGAGGTCTGAATTTCACCTAGATTGAGATGAATTTGGTAGGCTTTTGGCAGAGAATTGAATAGACGGGAGGTTGAGGAAACGCAAGAGAAACTTGGAGGTTGAGAGAGATCAATTTCTTGACAGAATTGAGTTGGTGAACAGGGAGATCTGCAGAGAGGCTTTGAGGCTTTTGATTATCGTTGGATCAAGCTCCTTAGAATTTTCAGTTGAGAGACACGCAAGAGAGGAAGAGAGAGATTTTCTTTACGGTTGAAGAGATTGATGGTGCAGCGACACTGAAATAAAGTTATTTGAATCTTGAGAGACCTATCTGTGTACCCAAGGTGTGTTGGAGTGCTTGTTTTTGTAATCGATGGACGCAAGAAGCAGTATTTTGGAGATCTCATCATCAACGACTACCTGTTTTTCTCTTCTGATCGTTTCTCTGACAAGTCACAGTCAAAAGATCCGTCCTCTCCAAGAAAGACTCTCGTCTCGACACCGGGAAGTTCTTGGTATTGCAAAGAGGGAGTTTCACGAACTGATCATCAACATCATCAAGCGCAAGAGACAGGTGATGTCCGAGAAGGTAGAGAGTCAGATGATAGATGCAGTAGGAGCTTCTCTGAATGATGTAGAGTTTAGAAAGGTGCATTTTCAGGAAGTTGATGACAAGGGATACCAGCAAGAAGCGTTGGTTGCTGGTACCAACACTATTGAGTTCGATGATGAGGAAGTTGACGAGGAGAGTCCAGCTACTCATAGTGATTTCAGAAGGAGACATTGGGCTCGTGCTACAACTGTTACACGAGTTCGTCTTGGAAGTTTGGCTGAACCTGTTGCTGCTTTAGTTGATCACGGATCTGAGATCAACATCATGTCACGAGAGGTGTATGAGAGAGGTCAGTGGTCTATCGAGTTGAACCATGGTTGGGTGTTACGTGCTGCAAACAACCAGAAAGGTGAGCTATACGGCGCTTGTCCTAACGTGAAGGTGAAGATAGGTGATGTGGATGTAGATCAACACTTTTTCGTGCAATCTTTGCTTCATATCCTGTGATTCTTGGTCAGTCTTATATCACTGTGGTTCGAATGGAGACCAAAGTGATGGATGATGGATCTCATTATGCTAGGATCCGTAGTCCATATGATAGACGTTCTGTGCAATTTCTGACCGTTCGTACGAACCACGAACGAAACCGGCAGACCTTGAGGGATTCTCCTATCTGTAGGAGTAAGGGTTTTCAGAAACCACTCTCGTAGGACGGGATAGCGAGAGTGATGGATCTACTGCAACTATGATCTTGCTTGAGTAGCCTGAGGGATCACAGGAGGCTGATGGAGAGGCTGCTCAAGATTCAGAAAGTAGTTGTATTGTACATAGTTGGAAATCTGGTTTGATGACTTTCAGTTCTGATGATTGGAGTGAGTTCACGCGGATAGAAGATTTGACTGAGAAGAGTAGAAGGCAGATGGAGAGGTGTGCAGCAAATCTGCGTTGTATAAGAGTTCTGAAGGAAGATGAGATGATTTCTGGTGTTTATGAGGAGTTTGTAGGTGTACAGTCTTTTGTTCGTTGGCTGGATGATGTAGATAAGTTGATGGAGCAGATGGGAGGTAGGATGGTGATCCCCATCCATTCTCGTGAAGTCTATGAGGAGATTATCTCGTACTTGTGATATCGTCCTCATCCGAGACTGGAGAATGGATGGAAGGATGCAGTCTGTTGGTGTGGCTTACATCAGGAAGCGGAAGTACACGCCAAGTATAAGCTGTAACGAGGAAGGTGAGACCTGTAGCGACCCAATTACCTGTTGATTCTCAGCAGCAGATGGAGTTAGCGGTTGCTGAGCCTGTGCTTAGAGATCCTACACAAGTAGGACACAAGTTTACTCAAGAGACACTCGAGCAACTCCAGATAGGAGGGGGTGGCTTCTTGACTGAAGAGGAGAAACGAACTTTTGAACAGATGATAGTTAGCCATGGTAAAGCATTTTCTTTCTCGGCTGAAGAGATAGGTTGTGTGGATCCTAGTGTGATAGCTCCGATGGTTATCTTCACTGTTCCTCACGTACCTTGGGACTTGAAGCCGATTCCAGTCCCTCGTGCCTTGCTACCGAAAGTGATTGAGTTATTGAAGGAGAGGATGCAAATAGATATTCTTGAACCATCTATGGCTCCGTACTCTAGCCGATGGTTCACTGTACCTAAGAAGACAAGAGCTCGGTGCTTCATCCAAGACTTGCAGCCTGCCAACAACATCACGATTCGAAACATTGGAACATGACATGTGGTTGATGAGGTAGATGAGGCGTTTGCTGGAAGGTCAATCTATTCTATTGGAGATCTGTTTTCAGGTTATGATCAGTTTCAGCTTGCTTTGGAGAGTAGAGACTTGACTACCATGCGTACACCTTTGGGATTGACGCGGATGTGTACTCTTCCTCAGGGTGCGACAAACTCAGTTGCCCATATGCAGAATGCGATGCATAAGGTGTTACGAGAGTTTGTACCTGAGGTCACTATCCCGTTTCAGGACGATATTCCCATGAAAGATTGTCCGATGGAGGACAAAGACGAAACTGTGACTTCTGATGGATGCAGAAAGTTTGTTGCAGACCACATTCGAGATGTGGAGAAGATTCTGATGCGTTTGGAGGAGGTACACCTCACTCTATCAGGTACCAAATCTCGTTTTGATATTTCAGAGGTTGTGGTGGTGGGTCATTTGTGTGGTACTTTTGGGAGGCGTCCGAACCCAGAGAAGGTAGATGCTATAGCAAGGATAGCTGAGTGCACCAACATCACTGAGGTTCGACGGTTCTTGGGAGCATGTGTGTTCTTTCGTGTGAGTATTCCTCATTATGCATACATTGCCGAGCCTCTGTATGCACTTCTGAGAAAGGGAAGGAGGTTTACTTGGCGGCAAGAACATCATGAGACGATGGAGCAGCTGAAGGAGATCCTAAAGTCTCCACCTATACTAAGGAGGCTTAGCTACGAGAGCGGGAGACCTGTGGTACTGACTGTTGATACGAGTCCAAAGGCGATTGGATGGGCAGTTGGCCAAGAAGATGCAGAAGGTGTGCGGTTTGTTTCAAGATTTGGAGCTTGGATCTTTACAGATAGACAACGTAACTATCCTCAAGTGAAGCGTGAGTTGTGAGGAGCTGTTACTGCTATGAAGGTAGATCGAGAGTTCTTGATAGGAGCCCGTGTGATACTAGAAATAGATTGTTTGCCTTTGTTGGGTATGATAACGAACTGCAATACACCAGACATAGCAATGCTGCAATGGATTGCTTATGTCGGGAGTCTGAACCCTGAGCTAAAGCATATAGCAGGGAAGGACAATCCAGTTGCAGATATGTTGTCTAGGGCTCGTTATACAGATGAGGATGAGATGTTTGCAGAGGTGGAGAATGAAGAGAGGAGAGACGTTTGGTGCCAAGTTGGTCAGTAGACTTCAGACTTGGAACCACTGCCGTTCAATGAGGAGTTCTACTCAGAAAAGTTCCATGATTTTGGATTTTATCTGAGTTCGTTATGCAAAAGAGAAGGATGGAGTGATGGAGAGTTCAAAGAGATCAGACGGAAGGCGTACAATTATCTTCTACGTGAAGGTTATCGTGGAAATGTCTGAAAAGAAGAGATGAAATGCTTGCTAGAGTAGTGGATGATCAACCGACAAAGCTGCATCTGCTGAAAGAGTTTCATGACACCTTGTGGGCTGGATACCGTGGAGTCTGGGCTACATACACGAAGCTGAAGGAGCGTTACTGGTGGAAGGGTTTGTATCAAGACGTTGTCGGAGTGTGATCCGTCTACCTAGGAAAGCGCCGGGCTTCTGGCTGTGGTTGTTTACTCAAGAGATTGGCTTTCAGGTCACAACAAGAGCTATAAACACTCACACAGGTGTGTAGGATCCTCTAATATGCTCAAAAAAGCAAAATCTAGGTCTCACTAGTAGTAATAGGTTTAGACTGTGAACTTTGGCACTCAAAGAGAGGAAAACTATGAAAGTTTAGACTTCCAAACTTCCCCTACATGTAAATGAGGCACTACTGAATACACACACGAAGTTTCAGCTTGAGATTGAATTCTAGCACCGAGATGTTGACAGAAAAGTTCTGAGTAAGAGAATTATGGCAATTTCTGGTACCTAGACAGCTATTTTGACCTAGAACAGAGAATTGGCTCGATGAATTTCAAATATTCTCACAGTATTTGAAGTCTACAGGATGCTGAACATCCCTGTGACGTTGGGACTCCTGAATGTACACAGAACTCCGGATCTCCTCCTCTGAAGTCGCTGCTCTAGATTAAGAGCTTTTCAGACCTCCTCCTCTGAAGTCGCTGCTCTAGATTAAGAGCTTTTCAGACCTCCTCTGCTTCAGCGGCCGCCCTGAATTACTCAGTTACTCAATCGATGTGAAACTTTTTAGGAAATCGTAGCCCTGCTGGCAGAGAACGCAACCACGAAGTTTTGAAGCGATTTCTTCAATTCTGCTGCAAGTGACACTGAAAACCCCAAAATCAACAAAAGTGATGCAGTTTTGGCATAATCCGAACTTCAATTGGACATAACTTCGTCTTTATTGCCTCAAATTGATCGAAAATTTCACTGACAGTGCTTGGCTCGACAAGCTCTATCTCCCTATGCTCTCAGATTTCGAAGATCTCTCACCAAATGCTCGAACTCCACTCTAGAGCTCTGTTTCTAAACTTAGAGTTTTACAAAAGACAAAAATGGACCAATGGGAGTTCATAGCTCCACTTGACTGTCCTTTTGTGCCTTAAACTACCTGGTAACTTATCTACACTCATAGGCTACCACGTCAAGCCCCCTAGAGTGCCAGCGTAAAACTTAAACTACCTAAAATGACACATAGCCCTGAAGAATAACTTAAATTAGCTAGAAAGCGTGCATGGACGACAAGTAAGTACAACCCATGAGCTCAAACCCCTATCAGCATGGAAACCCTAAGTTATGTACATTGAACGTCATAGACAAGTAAGAAGTCACTTGTACAAGCGCACAAATGCTTGAACAAGATAACTAACATACTATCAGCCTACTAGGACTCAAAATAGTGTTAACACCGTATGCAAAGATGTCAAACATATACATAAAGGACTAGAAGTAATATGAGCTAACTTCTAGAACTACTAAACCTAAGCGTCGGAGTAGAAGTCAAGCATGTAGCCGCCAAGTAGCGCGACAACGTGGTGGACTTTGTTGGATCGTGTCTGCACTGCCAGTTCTACTCTAAGGTCCGTTACAGAGATGGGCTTGTACCTACTTATCCACCTAGTATTCATTTTCAGTGGGTTCTTGATCTTGTGATGATGCCACCGGGGTTATGGGGGATGCGTTACTTGGTGTTGGCTCGAGAGGATCTCTCCAACTATGTGGAGGGACGAGCACTACGGACGAAGACTACAGAGAATATCTGCAGGTTTGTGCTTGAAGATATCATCTGTCGTTATGGATCGGTTGGGAGATTATGTGCAGATAGAGGCGAGTTGAGAGGCGCTGAAGTGAAGGAGTTTTATGCTCGTTATGGAGTAAAGCTTCGACTTACTACTGCTATGAATCCAGAGGGCATCGGTAAGAGTGAACGAGGACACCCTTCTATTGTTCACGCTTTAGTGAAAGCATGCGATGGTAAGCCTAGAGAATGGCCGAGACTACTTCCATTTGCTTTGTGGGCTGATAGAACTACACACTGTACTACAACTGGCTATATGCCAGTTGAGCTTATGTTGGGCCAGAAACCGATCATGTCTACTGAGGAGTGCTTTCCTACGTGGGCTACGCTACCGTGGGAAGATGGTATAGATCGTGCTTCACTCCTAAATTTATGTATTAGGCAGTTGGAGAGAAAGGAGGAGGATCTTGCTGATGCGCAGGAGAGGCTGAAGGTAGCTCGAGTCAGAAACAAGGAACGTTTTGACAAGACTCACCGACTACGACCGAAGCCAATACATGTTGGTGATTGGATTCTGGTATATGATAGCACGTTGGAGAATCAGCATTCTACACTCCGTAAGTTCTCTCGAAGATGGTTTGGGCCTTATGTTGTGCTAGATGTGTATGAGAATGCCACTTATAGTTTGCGTGAGTTGGATGGTACTCCTTTGAAACTATCTATGGCTAGCAAACGTGTGAAACTGTTGAAGAGACGGGGAGGGTCAATTGAGTTATTCAACTTTTTGGAGTCAGAGCTGAGGACAACAAGAGACGGAGACGTCCCAATGTCTGATGAGACTGAAGCGGAGGAGAGCGATGATGATGAGGAACAAGCAGAAGATTGAACAGGTTGGCACATGCCGAAGGATGTGCAGGTTTGGAGGGGGTGGATGTCGTGATGTGAATCATTTCACATAGTAAATGATTCACTTCTCTGTCAAGCGTTAGTCTCTCTGAGTGAAGTTAAGACCTCATAGAAGTCCATTTTTAGAAGATGTTATATATTTTGAGTCATAGTAGGTTGATTACCATGTTGATAGGGCTTAAGCTCATGGGTTGTATTTGCGTGTCGTCCATGCACGCTTTCTAGCTGATTTAAGTTATTTTTCGGGGCTATGTGTCGTTTTAGGTAGTTTAAGTGTTACATTGACACTCTAGGGGGCTTGACGTGGTAGCCTATGAGTGTAGATAAGTTACCAGGTAGTTTAAGGCACAAAAGGACAGTCAAGTGGAGCTATGAACTCCCATTGGTCCATTTTTATCTTTTGTAAAACTCTAAGTTTAGAAACAGAGCTCTAGAGTGGATTTCGAGCAATTGGTGAGAGTAATGCGAAATCTGAGAGGACAGGGAGATAGAGCTCGTCGAGCCAAGCACTGTCAGTGAAATTCTTGATCGATTTGGATCAATAAACAAGGAGTTATGCCCAATTGAAGTTCGGATTGTGCCAAAACTGTTTCACTTTTGTTGATTTTGGGGTTTTGAGTGTCAATTGCAGCAGAATCAAGGAAATTGCTTCAAACCTTCGTGGTTGTGTTCACTGTCAGCAGGGCTACGACTGTCTCCAAATTTTCATGTCAATTGAGTGAGTGAGTAATTCAGGGCGACCGCTGAAGTAGAGGGGGTCAGAAAAGCTCTCAATCTGGAACATCAACTTCAGAGAGCGAGATCTGGAGTTCTGTGTGGAATCAGGAGGCCCAACTTCACAGGAGTGTTCAGCAAGCTGTGTACTGCAAATCCTGTAAGAAACTTCCAAAGTGATCAAGCCAATTCTCTGTTATAGGTCGAAATAGCTGTCTGGGTACCAAGAATTGCCATAATTTCTCTACTCAAAAAGTTTCTACTCATATCTTAGTGCTCTGAATTGATCTGAAGCTGAACTTCGTATGTATATCCAGTAGGACCTCATTGTCATGTAGGAGGAGTTTAGAAGTCTGAACCTTCACATATTTCTCAATCCTGAGTGTCAAAGTTCACCATCTGATCTTATCATTGCTAGTTAAGCGTGAACTTTGCTTCCTGAACATATCAGAAGAGCCAAGAGACTTATATGAGTGTTTTTCAGTATCACCTTGAGACCTGAAGCCTATCCTTTGAGTAAATCAGCCACAGCCTGAAGCCCAATGCTTCCCTAAGTAGATTGAACACAACTTTCAAGCTCATATCACAACCAGAAGGTTCGCCCTTCCCAAGAAGACTCTCAACCCGACACCGCTTCCACGTCCTCCTCAATTCCCAAATCGAGATCATTTATCAAATCGAGAAGCAGCAAAGAGAGCTAAGGTGCTAATGCGCCTCTAGCTTCCTTGTCTTCCCGTCGCGATTTAAGTAATATTCCGATCTAACTTAGCTCTACCTACTACGATGATGACTGCATGGTAGGTATACCTACTCTTACCTAGTTGGTGTGCGGTTGGTACCTCCCGTGGTTATAGACACTGTCTTCTTGGAAGCGTACTCTGTCTTCCGACTTCCAGCTCTAGAAGACATCTTCCAGCTAAGTAGGGTGTAATCTTAAGTAATACGATTACTTCAATTATATAGACACGTCAGTAACTTAAAATTTTTGAAAAAATCTCCAATCTTGCAAATTGTGGGCACCACATGTGTGTCGTGCGCATACACATCGCTACACAACATACATCGCTGTCAAAGGAACACCACACATACACATAACACATGGACGATGTCATACACATACACAAGTGTACCACAATGATAACAAGGTATGTACTCACTCCACCTGCCAACAGGCACTAGACAATCACTACAGTCGAGCCAAATCCACTCTGTGCTCGAAGAGAATCCAGATCTCACTCTCAAGACTACCCACCATAGCCAGGAGCTTGAAGGCTCAACTTGAAGAACTGAGGTCTCCAAGCCCCTACCTGCGAAGTATACCCCTTGTGGGCACTCTCACCAACTTGCCCTAACGGCCTTACCGGGGTCCGCCACTTCGCACTCGGTCAACCTAGTCGAGTTACCAAACTGACGTGACAGCTGTTATGCGCATACACATCGCTACACAACATACATCGCTGTCAAAGGAACACCACACATACACATAACACATGGACGATGTCATACACATACACAAGTGTACCACAATCGCCTCCTAATTGGCGGTTAGGTCCCTCTAACTCCAGATAGCTCCATATCTCAACTACGTGATATACACCTTCATGGGTGCAAGGATCAGGAGGCCGGGTGCTACATTGCCCCATCGTTAGTCGCCTGTCTGCAATCCATACCACGTAAAGATCTAATCAGCTATCCCTGCTATATACATCGAGGACAAACCCACCGTCCAATAGGAATGACAGTGAGAGGAGGAGTCAAACATGACATGTGCCAACCTCTCGAACAACCATCACACACCAACATACGGGCTGCTCCACCAGCAGACCCACACAACATACACCTCAAGCCTGCTCGTACAACTGCCAAGCTTGGGTCAACGGTACCATCGATGTTGGGAAGATGACATGGCGCGCAATTACGCACATGGTCCTTCCAAACAACACCATCACGGCCCTCTAACATGAGTACTCCAAAAGATAATACCTCACGCACTCGTAAAATAGTGCGTCCTGCGGTCACATCCAACGTCGTCGGTGCAGTCTGCTGCAGATAGATATAATCACTAGGATGAAACCTGCGAATCAATGGTCGATAACCTCCTCCTCGGATAGTTGCATATCGCAACGTGTATGCTGAGCAATCGCTAGATTCTCAAAAGCCATGGGCATAACTCTTTGAAATGTCTCTGCTCATTGAGAACATGCTCTCACCCACATATCCGGGTCATCAAGGTTAAGCACCTCAGCAGAATCACGACGAATGGCCGAAGGTAGATCTGGATCTCGACCGTATAATAGAAAATACGGTGAGAAGGAAGCCAAAGACGCTTGTCAGCTAAAACGGTAGCCCATAGCCAACCATGGTAACTGCACATCCCAGTCTCCCAAGTGGCCCTTCTGCAAGCCATACTTACGCAATCCTCTCTTCACCGTTTGAACTACCCTCTCCGCCAAACCATCCGCCTCAGGATGATCTCGAGACGTAGTTTGATGATCAATCAACGCCTGATCACACAAGGTCTGAAACTCACCAAGGAACTCTGTACCTTGGTCTGTCAGCACTTCAGCTGGTGCTCCAAAACGACTCAGCACTCGATCTAAGAACGCATACGCCGTCCCTTCACTCGTCTTGTCTGGTAATGCCACCAACTCAATCCACTTGGAGAAGTGCTCCACCATCACCAACACATATCATTGATGACGTACCGTCAACGGTAAGGGTCCCGCAAAATCCAAACTCCAACGGTAACCCAACCCCATAATCGGTAAGGGGTGTAGTTGTGGAGTAGGAGCATTAAACGATGCTCGTACTCGATCACAAACCACACAGCGTGCAACAAACTTTTGTACATCGACGTGCATACCACGCCACCAATACTGTCCTTGGAGTAAGCTATGCGTGCGCTTCACTCCAAAATGTCCCAACTCCTCATGAGCATGTCGTACTAACTGTGCCCTCTGGGATGGATGTGACACTATCCGTACTCTTCCATCATCCCACACTCGAAGTACATGTCGTCCTTCTCGTCGAAATCTCTTTGCTCGTTGAAGGACACGATCTCGCTCCTTGGCACTTACTGTGCTTACCACCATGCCAGTACGTAGATACTCCATCACGGTCACATCGTCATGGATATCTCGCTGGTTTGGAACTGTAAGCCGGCCTGTCTCTCACCCAGGGGTACCTCAGATGACTAGGATTACTAGTGCACCCTAATTACAAAGATTTAAGTACACCCATGCTCACTTCACTCAACTCTCTGACCCGTATGGTCACATCAGTCCCTCTAATAGCGTTCCTGCACACAAGTTCTAATCCCGCTCTCAACATTACATCGCAAAATACTCAAGGACTCCCAAGGTCTCCAATGCTCACTTTACTTACAGTCAGGAAAATGAGAGTGTCTTCCACCTTCTCAACTCCTCCTTATATACTCTACAACTTCTTACCGTGGTAACTTTCACTAAGTTACGTTACCTCATGGTAAGTGCGCAATCCAAAATAGTAAAACTCTAAAGGCTACTAACACTTTAAGAATAGCACACACATTACTTGTTTTACTTTACAAAAGTAAGAGATTCTCTTACTTTAGCTTTTGTAAAGTGTTAACTTTCCACGCTATCCAATCGAAAGACGACAACACACTAATACGTCTTTTGAGGAGCATCTTTAGATCTTTGTGCATGACTTTTCATCATGCATCCAATCAGTGATGGTCAACAAAGTTACATACTTTTGGAAAGCATATTTAGAGCTCCGCATTTGTCCTATAGTGCCATAGTGGAACCTCTAATAGTTTCCTCAACTTAGTTATAACTATCTCAGCTAGTTATGACTACTTTTGATCACTTTAAATTTAGATCTTCAAACTAGAATAACCTTTAAGATAGTCACACCTAATGAAATGTATATAAGCATACACACAAATAATGGGATACTTGTGGTGTGACATTTACCCCCAGACTTAATTTTCACTCCGTCCTCGGAGTGAAGTATCACGTTGATGAAACTTCTTCAGCTTGTCGTGGTTCACTCGGTCGAAGAACGTACCACTCCTTTCTTGAAGATCATAGGTGTTATTACTCCACACTTTGGAGATGATGAAAGGCCCAAAATATCGACGTAAGAACTTCTTTTGAACTCGCTTGTGCCTAATAGCATCCCATAACATCACCCACTCACCCTTTTGAAATGGCTGTAACTTCGTTTTGTTCTTCGCCAAGCGCTTGTCATAGCTCTTCTTCTGTTGCAGCTGGGCCATCTCAATGCGTTGAGCTGCGTCGTCTCTATTCTCCTCCAGCTCCAACAAGATTTCTCCCCGCTCTTTTTCAGCTATTGGACCACCCTTTCTCTTCAATCCAGCTTGCAAGGTCTGAAAGGTGGTTAGGTCGAACTGGATTGGTAATCTGGATTCCAACCCATACACCATCTTGAAAGGTGAATATCCCGTAGACGTCTTCACTGTTGTTCGATACTCCCATAGAACCGCATGAAGACGCTTGTCCCAGTTGTGTTTGGCCCCTTCCATGTCAGCATCCTTTGCTAACATCTGACACAAGGTAAAGTTTGTCCTCTCTACCAAACCGTTTGAACTAGGTTTATATGAAGTAGTAACCCTCTGAGAAATGAAGAAGTGGGTGCACATAGCAGTAGTCATACCACTCACAAATTCTCGACCCCTATCAGAAACTAACTCCAAAGGACATCCAAACCTAGTTATGATCCGTTCGTACAGAAATCTACCCACCTCAACTTCTCCAATAGTTACAAGAGGTCTAGCTTCTACCCACTTCGTAAGATAATCTGTGGCTACAACAATATACTTATTGTTGCGAGAGGTGCGATTCAAAGGCCCCACAAAATCTATTCCCCACTTCTCGAAAAGTCCAAGAACCGGAATAGATCTAAGAGGAGTGGAAACACTAGATTTGATAGCGAAAGCTTGACAAACATCACAGGTTTTACAATACGTCAAGCAATCTCTAAACATCCCCCTCCAGTGATATCCCGCGTCGAGTATCTTATGAGCCGTCAACTTGCCTGCGAAATGTCCTCCACATACTGGACCGTCATGGAATTCTTCCATGAGTCGTAGAGACTCCTCCTTGCTCGCAGCTCTTCTCAGGACCCCATCAACTCCTTCACGGAATAACACACCTTCCACCACCGAGTAAGGTTGACTTTGTTTCACCAATGCCTTCTTCTCTCTGGTCCGCATCCCATCTGGATAGACACCTTCCGTAACAAAATCCCAAATTTCTTGATATTCTATTGGGATAATAGAGTTGCTCAAGACCATCAAATCTTCGTCAGGAAAGGTGTCATCCACCGGCTCCTCTCCATCGCCATCGTAAGCTCTAGATAACAAATCTGCATTCGCGTGTTTCTTCCCTGGTCGATCACAGATCTCATAGTCGTACTCTGACAATAAGAGCTTCCACCTTGCTAATCGTCCTTCGACCATCGGTTTATTGAAGATGTACTTCAATGCCTTATGATCTGTAACGATAGTGAACTTGCCCCCTATGAGATAATGTCGAAATTTTCTCAGAGCATAAATCACTGCTAATCCTTCTCTCTCTGTCACAGAATAATTTCTCTCTGCCTTGACCATTTGCCGACTAGCATATGCAATAGGATGATCTCTACCTTCAACATCATACTGACTTAGAGTACATCCTACTGCTATATTTGAAGCATCCGTATATAGAATAAACTGTTTATTCCAATCGGGCTTAACCAAGATCGGAGCTGAAGTAAGAGCTTTCTTCAGTTCCTCCAAGGCGGCTAGAGCTTCTTCATCTCCTAAAATCAACACGTAATCTACTCCTTTCTTCAGATATACAGTCAAAGCATACGCTTTATGTGAGAACGAGAGTATAAACCTTCGATAATACCCCACCATACCTAAAAACTGTCGTAGCTTAGTGAGAGTACTAGGAAAAGGGAGCTCTAAGATCTTTTGCACCTTCTCTGGATCAACGGCAATGCCTTCCTTGGATATGATATGACCCAAGAGTAACCCTTCCTCACACCCAAAAATACATTTCTCCGGATTGAGAGATGCATTTGCTACATCTAAACATTCTAAGACCTTCACAAGGTGCTCAAAATGCTTCTCCTTACTCCCGTAAACACAAAAGTCATCTATAAAATCTCTCACAAACTTTCATAAGAAAGGTTCGAACACTTTGTTCATAAACCTTTGAAACGTCACAGGAGCATTACACAGACCAAATGGCATGACTCGAAATGCAAACGTACCCCACGGAGTAGTGAAAGTGGTCAGGTGTTGATGTTCTGGTGCAATTTTGATCTGGTTATATCCGCTATAACCATCTCCAAAGCTGTACCATTCGTTTCCCGCCACTTCTTCCAAGATCTCGTCGATGAAAGGTAGAGGATAATAATCCTTCTTTGTGACCGCATTGAGCTTCTTGTAATCAACACACACCCGCAATTTGCCATTTTTCTTCTTTACGATCACAATGAGTGATACCCATTCATAATGCTCCACCTCGTAAATGAACCCAGCAGTGTGTAGCTTCTCGATCTCTTCTTTCACCAGATCCGCAATTGGAGGACTCACTCTTCGTTGCTTCTGTCGCACCGGTTTGACTTCCTTCTCTAACTCGATACGGTGTTGCTCCAGTGTGACCTCCCTCAGATCCTTGTAACTAAATGCAAATACATGAATGTATTTGCGAAAGATCTCTTCGAAACAACTCTTCTCCTCTTTAGTAACCTTCGATCCATAACGTAAGGTGGCAATTCTTCTCTCCACCTCCTCGGGAGTCAACGGTTCTTTGTCTCTATCTCTTTGCACTTCCGGAGAAGGGAAAAGATCCACTACGTTCACACCCACATTTCGTTCTTCTCTCTTCTCTTCTGACGATGTATTTTCAGATTCTGAATCTGAAGAATTGGTACCTACATCAGAAGTAGTATCGACAACTTCTGACTCCCAGTAGTCCGATGTGGGTCGATCCGATTCCGACGTCCCAACTTGATCTCCGAGCAATGGAACTTTGATCCGATGGTGATTCGGTCCGATGCGTAAATAACCTTTGTGCCAGTTATCCGTTGCGTGTACTGCTCGAAGCCAAGGTCTTCCGAGTAACATTTCATAACTTAGACTCTTTCAAGATTTGAAATGTCATGTTTACTTGCACTCCCATTACTGACACACAAACTCTCTCCAGCACTCCCAATGGTCTAACTTGCTGTCTGTTAGCCATACCCACCGTGATACTAGAAGGACGAGTTGGTACTAGATCCAACTTCCTCATTAGTCGTTCTGAGATGGCATTTACTGCCGATCCTCCATCGACAAGAACATATGAGACATCTCTCCCATTGATACGAGTCTCTACCTTTGATGCCTTGTTGCACACCTCTCCTTCACTAGCATCTAAAGCACTCACACCGACAGTAGAAGGATTTACCTTCTTCTTTCGACCTCGTCGGGAGCTTAGACCGCTACGAAGTTCTTTCCTCACCGAAGGATTCAGAGCAATCAACTGTCCCACAGTAATGTTTGCTCGTTGCTTACCCACGTCTTCCACCACATTGTATTTTGATTGCTCCATCGAAATTGTGAAATCAGTATTTCCTAATTTCTTCCGCCGTTCTTTGGTTTTTGAAGAAGATTTGCTACTCCGAGTATTTTGACTTGGAGAATCTTCCATCACGACTGGTTCTCCATCGTCGAAATGCGTCCTCATTCTCTTCCTCTCTTGAGCCAACAGCTCTACAGATTGAAAACCTTCTCGTACATCTCGTGGTTCCAAGATGTCAATGCATGCTACACCCTTGTCCTTGCTTTGTGAAGTTGAAGCTCCATCCGCCGTTCCACCATTACGACTTGGACAATTACGTTGGAAATGTGATCCTCCACACGTAAAACATCCTTGGTTCGTGTAGTTACTTGGTGATCCTTGCGGTGGTCCACCTCTAGACTGATAGTTCCCATAACCTCGTGAGCCTCCTCCAACATTTGGACTGCGGTGTTGCAACAAATTCACCATATTGATCTTCAAATCTGCCAGAGACTCTGTCAAACTTTTCAACTCATCACGAAAGTCGGGAGTAACAGATCTAGATGGTACAGTGACTGTAACCGCACTAGTAGGAGCTATCGGAGTCAGATTCTGAAATCGAACAGTCGGAACACTCGCAGGCGTCAGAGTTGGCATGATCGGCCCTTGCACATCTCCACATGCTGCCCGGACAGTCATTGGTTGCAAGTCGTCTCCATCCAGACTCTCTTCCATCCTGGTTGCGATCTTCACTGCATCAACCTTCGAAGTTGGTCTCTCATACCGCACTTGTGTTCGAATCTCCGGCCTCAATCCTCCGATAAAATTCTTTGTGAGCATTGCTCCAATGCCCACCATCGTTGGTTCTACTACATCTCCACTCTTTCGTAAAACCACCCGAAACTTTTGTTCTAATTTCTCCACCCTCTCGGCGTAAGTCCTTACTTTCTCTTTCTCTTCTTGTTTGAGGTAAGTTACCTCTACCATTAACTTCTCGTAACTTTCATCGGGAAGAAAAGTTTCAATTAAGGCCTCCGTCAATACTTCCCAAGTATCAACTGGAGTCCCCACTACGCTTCTCTTCTTCCTATCCTCATACCATGTCAATGCAGAATTCTCAAGAAATTCAGGTATCAACCCTACCCACTCGCTCTTCTTTCGATCTCCATTGCCAATGCATGCTCTTTTGAAGTCCCTCACAAATCCTTCCACATCTTCTCCATCCTTTCCGTAAAACACCGGGAGTTTTCCCATTCTTCTCTTCTTTTCTTCTTCTTACTCAAGGAACTGCTTGCGGATGTGAAGATCGCACTTCACCGCAATCCACAATTTCCCCGTTGAGCTCTCTCCTCTCCAAAGGTTTGAATAAGTTTGACCCTCATGGTCATCTTATCTCTCGTGTGACAGACTATCTCCATCCTCGCTAGAGGTCTTCACTCGTTCCGTTTCTACACTCAACCTTCTCTCGAGACCTTCGGCTACAGTTTCTAGCAAAGCAACCACTGCGCTACACTCGTGCTCAACTGGAATCCCGTCCACTCCACATCTAGGACAAAAGGTTGTAGGGTCAATGACGCCTTGTCTAGGGGAAGAAGGACCTATGTGTAAGCTTAAGTCGACCAACCCTCTTCGCTCACGCAAAAGTCTATTCTTCGTAGGACACTTGCTCACTTTATGTCCTTCTTCTCCACACAAAAAGCACCTCGAGTTCTTCTCCTGATTCTTACGACTACTCTCTGCTTCTTCCTCAAATTCTAGTCGAAATTCTCCTTTCGCCAGATCAGCGGTAACTATCACCGCATAGCCTTGAGGGATCTTGCTCAACCTCAATTTCCACTCTTGCTGTCCTTCCATGACGATGATCCGTCATACATCTCTCTCGCTCTATAGTTTGTTTGACACTTTTGATCACTCGACTATCTTCTCGCTTAGCAATCTCTCACATTACTAACTAGAAGCTTAACTTGTCAACCATGAGCCTCAGAGATCGAACATAACCCTCTCAAGAATTCTGAAATTCTTTCACTCTTTTACTTCAGCAAGCGATATAATAGATTTGACCCCCCTTCGCTTCGAATGCCATAACTCCAGTTCTACTCGACCAATTCACGCATGATTTGGGTGCCTAGATAGCTTATCTTGCAAGCTATCAGCATGGAAGATTTCAAGGTCTAACTCTAAAAACTGAAAATATGAAAAGGACTGTAAACTCCTTCCCGAGAGCTCACTATTTGATACCGAAAAACCTCCTTAACTTCCGAAAGACATAACTCTCTCCTTACAATTGATCTCTCGGAGATATCAAGCTTATTGGAAAGCTTATCTTGCCCTCTATAACATGGTGTATGTACAAAGGTTCTGAACTCATGCTCAAAAACAGACATGAACTGTACTAACAACTAAATACAAATCTTTGTATCGAGGTCCCGGCAACGGAACCAAAATGTAAGCCGGCCTGTCTCTCACCCAGGGGTACCTCAGATGACTAGGATTACTAGTGCACCCTAATTACAAAGATTTAAGTACATCCATGCTCACTTCACTCAACTCTCTGACCCGTATGGTCACATCAGTCCCTCTAATAGCGTTGCGGGATGGATGTGGTACTATCCGTACTCTTCCATCATCCCACACTCGAAGTACATGTCGTCCTTCTCGTCGAAATCTCTTTGCTCGTTGAAGGACACGATCTCGCTCCTTGGCACTTACTGTGCTTACCACCATGCCAGTACGTAGATACTCCATCACGGTCACATCGTCATGGATATCTCGCTGGTTTGGAACTGTAAGCCGGCCTGTCTCTCACCCAGGGGTACCTCAGATGACTAGGATTACTAGTGCACCCTAATTACAAAGATTTAAGTACACCCATGCTCACTTCACTCAACTCTCTGACCCGTATGGTCACATCAGTCCCTCTAATAGCGTTCCTGCATACAAGTTCTAATCCCGCTCTCAACATTACATCGCAAAATACTCAAGGACTCCCAAGGTCTCCAATGCTCACTTTACTTACAGTCAGGAAAATGAGAGTGTCTTCCACCTTCTCAACTCCTCCTTATATACTCTACAACTTCTTACCGTGGTAACTTTCACTAAGTTACGTTACCTCATGGTAAGTGCGCAATCCAAAATAGTAAAACTCTAAAGGCTACTAACACTTTAAGAATAGCACACACATTACTTGTTTTACTTTACAAAAGTAAGAGATTCTCTTACTTTAGCTTTTGTAAAGTGTTAACTTTCCACGCTATCCAATCGAAAGACGACAACACACTAATACGTCTTTTGAGGAGCATCTTTAGATCTTTGTGCATGACTTTTCATCATGCATCCAATCAGTGATGGTCAACAAAGTTACATACTTTTGGAAAGCATATTTAGAGCTCCGCACTTGTCCTATAGTGCCATAGTGGAACCTCTAATAGTTTCCTCAACTTAGTTATAACTATCTCAGCTAGTTATGACTACTTTTGATCACTCTAAATTTAGATCTTCAAACTAGAATAACCTTTAAGATAGTCACACGTAATGAAATGTATATAAGCATACACACAAATAATGGGATACTTGTGGTGTGACAGAACACCATCTCCACCCTCAGGATCTGGAGACTCGTCATCTACTCTCTCACTTGAGAAAGATACGACTTGGCCCTCCATACTAGAGTTCATGGCCAACACACAAAGAAAGGCAGATGCATGCCACCCCGGCACTATCTCCTCATCAACCTCGTCATGCCATCGAGCCCCAGTCTGATCCTGCTGACTCGTGCATGGGTTACGACTCAACCCATCAGCATCTAGGTTTGCAACTCCCGGTCTATGCACTACCTGGAAGTCATACTCCTGTAAGATCAGAGCCCATCGCGCAAGCTTCCCTGTAAGCTTGTCGGACTCCATCAACCACTTGAGCGGCTGGTGATCAGTGATGAGAGTAAAGGGGTTCCCAAACAGATAACATCGGAAGTGTGCAACAGCCCACACTGCAGCTAAACACTCCCCTTCGTACGAACTGTACCTCGCCTCCGCCGAATTGTTAGAGCGACTGACGTACGCCACCACAAACTCCTTTTTCTCATCATCATGCTGAGTCAGCACTGCTCCAAGTCCCAACATACTCCAATCAGTGTGCAGTTGGAAAGGACGTCCCTAACGGGTCTCCTCAAGATGGGAGCAGATGTCAACCTATCCTTGAGCTCCACGAAAGCTCGCTCTTGCTCATCTTCCCACTGCCACTCCTGGTCCACCTTCATCAGCTTGGTCAATGGCTTCGCAATTGCACTAAATCCTTTCACGTATCGACGATAAAAGTTCACCAAACCAACAAATGCTCGAACTCGACTCACATCTGTGGGGCGTGGAATACGTGCAATGGCCTCGACCTTTGTCTGTTGAACACCCAACCCACCTGGGTAGATGGTGTGACCCAGATACTCTACCAACTCCTGGAAGAACTTGCACTTCCCAGGGTATAACTTCAACCCATGAGCTCTCAACCGCTCGAACACATCCCGTAAGTGTCTCTCGTGCTCCTCCACTGTAGCACTATAGACTAAGATGTCGTCAATATAGCATCTGACAAAATCCAATCCTGCCAGGATCCTATCCATCACTCTTTGGAATTCAGCAGGGACGTTCTTCAACCCAAATGGTAAGAACCGCCACTGATACAAACAATCCTTGCCGTGAGAGTCAATCTCCCAGAATGTTGTCTTGGGTTTATCTTCCTCTCTCACCGGCAACTGATGATACCCTGCTCGAAGATCCAAAGTACTGAAGACCTTCACATGCCCCACTGCATCAAAGATCTCCTCAGGTGTCGACATGGCATACTTATCGGACTTCATCTGCCGATTGATAGGCCGGTAGTCTCCACACATACGCCTATCCGTGTAGTTGCCATACATATCCTTCTTTGCTGGCATAACTGTGGCAGATGCATACTCTCCATGCGACATCTCCACCAACCCAGCTTCCACCAAATCTTGAGTCCTACTCTGGATCAAGGTTCTCTCCATGTCACTGTACCTGTAAGGACGTCGAAAGATTGGCGTGTCATTAGCCAAGTCGATCCGTATACCCGGTCCCTTCAAGGTACCCAAATCCTTCATACTAAAGGCAAAACAATTCTTGTAGCTCTTCAGGAATCTCTGAACTCTTCGTCTCTCCTCTCTTATAAGCTTGGGTCCGATCTCCGGCTCCCAAGTATCCTCTGTCACCATGCTAGAGGTAGAAGACGAAGTCGTTGACTGCTATCTTGTAGCATCTGGAGCAGTTTCCTTCTGCTCACCACCAACAACATCCACCGCTACTGTGCGAAAAACTTCTGCAGTTCTAGCTGCAAGCTCCACACTCTCTCCTATGACATCCTATGATGTCCAAGGATGACGAACTCCACGTGCCTCGCCCCCAGCCTTTGCCTCCACCGACTCGGTAGGCAAAGAGCTCAAGAGTGCTCGAGAAGTAACACCCGTTGATCGCATCCGACGCTGCTCAGCCAATCCAAGGCTAACAATCCATGTCAAGCAGTTCAAGTCCATTGCTTGACCCAACACTTGACGATGTGAAGCCTCCGACACCGAAGCTACTGCCGTCGTACCCGTAGTGAAACCCATCGCTCGCTCTCTCTCATCGGCATTGGGCTCCACCAATTACTGTAATTGAGCATCCCACACAAGCCCTGGTCCTCCATCTCTGTAAGCATGTGACGCTGGAAAGCTTACCAAAGTGGGTAACGCTACCATGGGCCGTCCCACTAGGTTCACCACTGCCATGGGTGACCTATCGACGACTCTCACTACTTGAGATCGTCGTCCTGCATCCAAGATGCCATCCACTGTGAGGTGCGCTGGTCGTCTCACTGCATCGTGTGCGTGCTTGAGCACCTCTCTTGGTAACAAGTTCATCCACCACAACCGTGGACGATGTGCACGAGATCCCACTCTCGCTGCATCTAACAACACTGCCGGTCCGACCCGAACCGCACTTGGTGCACACTCGTCATCATATGTGCACGAGCATCACCCAACAAAGGAACGTTCTCCAAGATGTACGCTGGAGAATCCATCTGATGCATCTGGTGATGTCGTAAGATTCGTAACATCTCCCAGAACATCCTAGATCGCGGGTCATGTAAACCCTGACCTCTCTCAGCACGCGTGTGACCTTGACATGGCCACCCGGCTATCACCAAGTGAATGGTGCCAACAAACGTGAGATCTTGCGCCCCCAGCAGTGAAATATCTGACGGTAATGCTTGCTGGTATCCTCTAACAGCTGATATAAGCAACAACTCAGGATATCTCTGCACCAAACGCGCCACGTGACGCAATGAGACACGTCTTGCGACCTCATCTCTCTCCACATACAAGTATCGCTGTACTTGTATGCTTGCCTGCAATATCGCAGCCAAACCTGTGCTGATCTCTCCAAACAGCTCCAGCACACACACACCCTCTTTTGGATACTGCCATGCAATGGGAGTCGTATCCAACGGTGTTAAGGTCACAGGGCCAACAACAGGAACACCCCGATGTTCCTCTACTGACGATACAAAGGCTTCATTCCAAGCTTGCTGTACAAACTGATCGGCATACTGCTACAACTCTCCACTCGAACTCCAGAGTGAAACATCCAAAGCAGATGGTACTAACATAGACATGTTAGGCATGTCCTCCACCTCCTCAAAGACCGGAGTATCCTCCGCATGGGCATTGCCCTCTAACAACTCACCCGGCCAAGTGATGACCGAACTGAAACCTGCAACGGATGCCATCGTCTCTAATGTAAGCTCCATTGCCCCAATTCTAGCACTGAACCGCACTGGTAAGCGGCTCACTCGTCCCTCACCGGACTGCCAACCTGGTCTGTAAGATGCTGTCTCCGCCCAATAGTCGATCACGAACCCCATAGGGTATAATACAGCACCTCCAACCAATACATCATAAGACTCCGCGGCCGTAACGATAGCCTTGGCCCTCACCATAGAACCATCCGTGGGATGATCTGGTCTAACTCTCACCGTCAGCAACTCGCGTGTCATGTGTAGAGTTGTACCTCTTGATCCCTCTAGAGATGTCTGTAGCTGGAATGGACATCTCTCTACTTCGGACTTCCTTAGGCCCAAACCGATACACGCCGTCTTCCCCAACATCAACGGTTGAGCTCCAGAGTCTAACAACACTTTCTGTGGTCGATACACCTTCCCTGAAGGTGCCACCAAACAGAAGATACCACTTCTGTTGTCCAACAACACCACACCTGGTGCCAATCCAGCACGGTCAATTGCCGGTCTAGCTGGTAACTCATCTAGCCTACCAACCGCTGCTTGCCAAGTACCACTAGTAGATGTCCTGATCTTTGATTCCATGGACACATCTACCGCCTCTTGCTGAACCACCTCAACACTAGAGGTAACCACATCCTCGCTCTCACTGAGCGTGGCTGCCAACTGGAACACTGGAGCCAAGCTGACTCCCAATGCCCTCATATCCGTGGCTGAAAATAGTGGGGCTCGCAAAACTACTGTAGCCGCCCCCAACATCGGATTAGACGTCGCATCCATAGACGTCGAGGGTTGACTCGCATTATCCTCACTCTTGGATGTCGATGCCTCCAACTCCACTGCACCATCGGTAGGCCGTTTAGGAACCATAGAAGTGGTCCTCAATGCCTCTGATAGCGTGAACGATTGAGGAAGTCTGGCCTGTCTACCAGCCTCCCCGCGTTGTGGATCCAACTCCACTGACGCACCTCGTGACTCAGAAATACGTACTGCACTCCGAGTCACTGCCGCAGATGCCTCAATCTGCGCCACACCAGCCATGAAGTCGAAGTCACCTCCTTCTCCTCCATAAGACGTGGAAGCTTCTGTTCCACCATGATCTCCGCTGAGCCATAGCCATACTAGCTATCCTCTGCTCCAATTGCTCAATCCGAGCAGCCATACCTGCTTCTGACGTCGTAGCAGGCGGTGGACCAACTGGTCCTCTCCCAGGTGTTGGACCTCTACCTCCAGCTCGACCACCACGGCCTCCCTGAGCTCCTCCGCCTCGTCCACGATCAACCTTCCCTTGCCGTAGCTCAGGATGAAGATCAAAACAACGGTCACTACTGTGACCTGGTCGCCCGCAATGCTCACACTGCCTAGGCACCGCTTGAGACGTCCCAGATATCTCATAACCACCTCTCCTTTGTGGACAATCCTTCTGCTGATGAGGACCATCACACGTCCAGCAAGGACCTGCTTGCTGCTGACTAGAGAAGGACGGCATGGGCTTCTGCCCACCAGGTCCTCCAGCACCTCCATGGGATCGTGAGTGCTCAGCACGATCCTTACCACCACCACCACCACCTCGCTGTTGCGTAGCCTGTGATCCTCGAGAAAAGGAGGTCGCTCCATGTGGTGCGTCCCTGCTGAACCCAGCAGTCACCACCCTCTCTTCTACCATGTTGAGCTCTATCCGCTCAGCCAAACTAAAGACCACCGCTAATGTCGGAGCGGTGTCTCTAAGGAGAGTGGCATCCCTGACTCTCCTACGCAGCTCCCGATCTAGTATCCCATACCAGAACTGGACTGCCTGTGCTTCTGTCACCCCTTGGGTAACGCTGATCAACCGCCTCATGCGAGTAAACGCCTCGCGTAGGCTCTCTCCAGTCTTCCGCTGGAACTCTTGCAGACTCTTCAACTTGTCGGTCCGCACACCCTGATAATTCTTCCTCAAACAGTGGAAGAACTGAACCACAGGGTTAAACTCTGGTGGTATCCCGCTCGCACTACCACCTGCTCCACTACTAGTGGACGCACCGCTGGTAGTAGGGACTCCGCCACCCGTGGATGTACCACTACTACTGGCACCTGATCTCGTAGGTGCTACGCCTCCCGAAACTGAACCAGTAGTGATAGAAACGTAGTTGGGAGACCAATGTTGTCTCCACAACTCAATCTCAACACCGTAGTCTCGTCTGAACTCGTGGTAATCGTCCATCGGCGGTCCCTCCAAGTGCTGAAACAAATCTTTCCACGCCATGAAAGGTGTGAACAACTGTGGGTTCCGCATCTGCTGCAGATCGCACCAACTGTCGAACTCCTGGATGAAGTCATCCAGCTCAATAGTACCCACCGTACCCGAGTAACGTCGAGGCCCCTTCGTGGCCTCATAGATCTCGTCCATGTCCCACAACAACGATGTGGTGACACTAGATTCACCACCAGAAAATGCGCTGTCTACGTCTGACTCGTCCTCTAGAACAACCAACGGCAATGGTGTAGGTCGTCGGTAACTCACCCCACTCCGTGTATACCCACTGTCCGAGAAGTCCCCACCAGAACCTCCCGAGAACTCCGTGGTGATAGAATCTCGCGGATACACTCTCTAACCAGAATGCCGAAATCCCCGTCACCACCGTAACTACAACTTGCCTATCCCCGCTCCTACTGAGCTCACCTATCCCCTACTAAGACGGTCAAGGTAAGGGCAACCTGTACCTGCCATCACCACAAGCAGCCTCTCACGGTTTGTTGGTCGTCACTCCAACTGCACCTTGAGAGAAACAAAGGTAGTCTGACTGGTCATCACTCCAGCCTCACTACCGACAGCACACTAGAGTGAACTCACTTTGGAAATCAAGCGCCAACACAAGCAAACGCGGCGCACAAACAGGAAGCAGAATATGGAGGGGTTCCAACCACAAGAAGTCCAAACGATAATCCTCCACACTCAAACATTCACATAAAGAGAAACCCAGCCTCATCCGGACTGACGCGTCTTCTTCGGTGACCACATGCACAATATATGATCACCGACTGTTATAACTTGTACCTAAGGTCACTAACTAGATGTCCATACCTCTAGTAGCTCCAAAAATATCAACGTGATAGCTCTACTAGCTCATCCAAGACAATTGCTACCAACTGCCTTCATACGCGTCTTTTCGATATAGACAAACACTACCACAACAGCAGCTTCCCTTAGTACTCTAGGTTGCCTTACCACTCCTCTAGGAACGTGCGAGCAGGTCTCCTACTACCTTAAACCAGCCCCTAAGTACTTGCACGCATCCCTGTAAGACACCAAGAGCTATTGGTCTAGTGGTACAGCCAAAGTTGAGACTACAGAGTTAAGCGTCCAAGTCCAGAAATAGTGTTGGGATGGGTGACCTACTGGTTTTACACTTCCCACACAACTGAAACTTGGATACCTCTCTCACGCACGCCAGCAAGCTGGCTTGCGGCGGGCGCGGGCTCGGGCTCCGCCTCCGCACTCTCGCACTCCGCTCTCACGCCTCCGCACTCACGCACCTCTGCTCCTCGAAGCCTCAATCCAACCTGACACTCCCCGACGCACTTCGGCCGACCTAAAACCCGTCACCAGAAATTCGACTTCCCATAACTCGCAAACGGCTCGACCAAACTTCGTGAATCTTCCTGCACTAGGACCGTCTTCCCAGCGCGCTTCCAACGAGCCCACATTGACCTGACATTGTCGACTATTTCGTCTGCCACGCCCAAATGCGCACTTCAGCCCGAAAATGGTCACTTCAACACATTCCGCGAAATTTCAGCAGCGCTTCCGCACTACCTCACCACCAAATCGACTGCGAACAAGTTCAGATGACACCCATACACACAGCGATCGATCACAACACCAAAACAAGCCACTCCACGCACGCGCGCACCCGCAAATCGAAGATACCAACGATCTGCCAACTCCGAAGATACCACCGGCAGCAATCTGCGACCTGAAATCCCTAAACCAGGCCTCTCAATCCGAGTTCTTCAAGTGATAACAAGGTATGTACTCACTCCACCTGCCAACAGGCACTAGACAATCACTACAGTCGAGCCAAATCCACTCTGTGCTCGCAGAGAATCCAGATCTCACTCTCAAGACTACCCACCATAGCCAGGAGCTTGAAGGCTCAACTTGAAGAACTGAGGTCTCCAAGCCCCTACCTGCGAAGTATACCCCTTGTGGGCACTCTCACCAACTTGCCCTAACGGCCTTACCGAGGTCCGCCACTTCGCACTCGGTCAACCTAGTCGAGTTACCAAACTGACGTGACATGTGTCTAGAGGTTGGGTGACAATTGGGATCACTTTGGCTTCTACGCAGATGATCATTATCTACACAAAAAATAATCTTGAATGCTTTACAACACATATCACTTCCACTATAAAGAGTATACTCTCTACGATTTGCTTGTTCTAGAGAGTCGCTTCTCGGACAATTTAAAATCTAGAAAATCAGATTTTTTGTTTTATTTCAAATGAAAAGAACGTTCACGTTCTAATTTCAGACGATCAAAATATGTTCTCCACAAGCATAACTTTTTACAACAAACACTTCCTTCTATTTCTCTTTATAATATCAAGATTTATTTTACAATGGATGAACTTTTCATCAACTTTTCTAGGGGGTGCGCGTTTGGATGGTTGACATGAACTTCTCTAAGAAAGTGAGTTGCCTCGTAAAGTTTCTCTGGAGCATTGCGTCTCTTTGATCTTCGATGAACCATCTGTAGGCTATGAGTCTCTTGATTGACGTGTCTCTTTGTCCTCGGTATGCACTCAATTAACAAGATTTTCACTTATATCTCTTGGAAGAGTAAAGGATTCATTTGATGCAGATGAACGAGATAACGATCTTTCACAATTGTGGTTGTTGTCTCTCTTAGACCGAAAGCCAAAGTCTAATTCTGATGACAATCTTCATCCTAGTGGTAAACTCTCAGATTGAGATAGATCATCCACATGGTCAGTTTCTTCGTTAGATGAGGAGATATTTCTGACTGTCTTTGTTTGTTCGATTCTAGACCTATAAGATATAAGTAAACATGAAGACGTAAGAGAGAATTGAAATGATGCTCCTTTTGTAACTAATCCAGAAAACTTGAGATTGGGTGTTGTAAACTGTTTTGCAGTCATCATCCGCCCTAGTACAACTCTCTCCGAAGATAATTTCAACTCTGTATGACGTTCGTCCGTAGTACTATCCTCAGTAACTTCTGATTCATCAGTGGAAATCTCCTCAATCTCATAGTCCGAGTCGGAACTAGATTCAAGGCATACAACAGTTTGATCCTTCCTAGTGTCCTGATGTGAATTATTTCACATAGTAAATAATTCATTTTTCTGTCCGAAGTTAGACTCTCTAAGTCAACTCAAGACCTCAAAGAAGTTGATTTCAGAGGAAGTGAGCATTTGAGAGTCTAAAAACACCACGGCGTAAGTCTCATCGGATTGATCACCATGGTATGTTAAAAAGTTACAAACAGAGTTGCAAGCAAAAAAGTTATTTGGAGGTCTTTTACAAGATTTTTGATATCGAGAAATGTATCATAATCAGAGTGAGTTCATAAATTATGTATTAGATTTTTATCATGTAGATTGTAGTGTGTAGTATATATCTGCATCTTGAAACATATAAAAAGATCACGCTTAAAGATAGTTTGTGTTAGTGAAGAGAAGATGAAATAGACCGCTTTGCTAAGATATAAGCTTAGAAACTGATCTCTAGAACTAGTTATGAGATTGATTTTCGTGGGTAGATGAGTAAACTTGTTGGGAGGAGGTCTCAAGATCAAATCCCCTCAGACTCACAATCGACTTTGGAGTAGGCTGGCCCCTTCGGGAGAATATGTGGACCACCAAGTTGCCTAAGGGTGAGACACTAGATGTTCCTTAAATATACCGTGAATGCGAGACGTCTCCATCTATCCCTACACTAGTGCAATCACCTAGTGTGGATGCTAGAAGGAGGTTGCTGTCGGATTTCAAAATGGACCTTATGCTAGAGGACTAACTCCTCTTCGAGGTGTCGGAGTAATTAGTACTAATTCAGTGAGGCTCTCTAAGTCGTGAGGTAGCGAGATGACATCAACGATACTCCAAGTAGGTACAAATTCTATGGTAGAAAATTATAGATCTATCATGTGATTTACTTAGGTCGAAATATCAAGTCGAACTGATACTTGAGAAGACACTTACAGCATTTCAAAGTTAAAGAGGGTCGGAGAACGACAACGGCAATAACTCGAGCTCCAGATGTCATAACGAGACGATTCTGATGTGACTTGTGACATCTAAGGAAACACTAGACACCAATAAGACTAGAAGAAACCATAAAAATCCTTGAGACATGTTGAAGGATTCTCTATACAACATAAATACGCAAAAGTGCTTAACAAGAATGAGATAATTGAGTCACCGACTAATATAAAGTCAATATTATAATTTGAAAATGATCTACAATGAAAAATACGGCAAGAAGAAACGGTGAAGTTATCACTTGATTGAGATAATTTTCCTCAAAGTTCCTCACAATCCATACTCCGTGATTGATCTTTGATCTACAATGATATCGAATATCGACCCAAGCGTTGAAAGTAACGGTGGCTAGATAGTTGAGATTCATTCTTCGTCACAACAAGATGTACACAATCAGATCCAAAGTCTCTCTGTAAGTAACAGTCGAAAGGATCATTGGAAGCGATAAGTCCATCACCCTTCTCATGAACCATAACCAAGATACAAAACTAATCACTATCAAACGTGGTCGCGGTGGATGCAATGAAGCTTGATGTGAAATAGATCAGGAAAGGAAGATCCGGAGCTAGTACCACAACCTCCGTCCATAACTATCAGTCCCGTAGTTTTTCACTCCTCCATGCAGACCACCGAGAAACCTTCACCAATCACCCACTAAAAGAGAATATCTCACGAACCCTCGATCCGTCATTTTCTATTCAAATTAGATGACCAGGAACATTGAAGAGTGGACGTTCATAAATTGCTGATTTTATTGTCCTACGATCACTCAAACAGATAATCACGATCATGGATACCCATCACACTGTTCTGCGAGTTACGCGATAAGGTTCACGAAACATAGAAAAGAAACACATCTTAGTTCTACGAGAATTTCACACAAGAGCCATACTGCAAAACGACAACGCTTTCTTTTCATTTTGCAGAAAGATTATTCTCATTCGTAACATTTTGTCGGAACTACTATTTGACATTAAAAAAATGTATTCGAAAGATGAAGATTTTGTTGAAGATTTTATCGCTAGACTTTTTGGATTATGTCATGCATGCTCGAGAGTACAAGGAGGTAAAAGAAAAAGATGATTCCTATGTGTCTAAATACCTTCCGTAGGTTGCTGCAAGAAAAGTGCAGAAGAAGTGTACAACTAGGAAGTGTATCTTGCAGACGTGAGGAAGATGTCCATTTCTATTGAGAAGCAGAGGTTCATGCTAACGATCGCAGATATTCCATATGGGTTTGTTCAACTGAAGAACTGTTCATACGATGATTCGGAAGCAAGTAAAGTGGACATGACTGAGATTTTTGATGCACTTCGTTCAACTCTCAACATCAGAGTATTGGACGATGGTCGTCTTCTATAGTCTTCAATAAGCATCAAATGTTAGACAAGCTCGCGATTGTGGATGCAGAGTTTCTCTTGATGTTTAGATCAAGATGAACAATAAGAATGTAGGTGGATCTAGAGTAATAATGAACCATGAGTATTGGACAGCAAGATTCTTGTCCAAAGATGATAAAATATCTACGGAACACTTTGGTTCATGTGTTGGATATCCAGAGACTGGAATTGTAGCTCCAACTTGCAGTTACAAGATCTTGTTGTCTGATGGTAAACCTGTGAATGTTTATCAGAAGTCTTAAGTTATGATCAATAAACTGATTAGTTAAGTTTTTGGAGAATACGACTGTATCATGGATCTTTGTTCTAGTTTTGAGATGACATTGGTGTGTGCATTACAGGCTAGTCGGCATTGTATTGTAGTGGAGATTGATCGACGTTAGTTCATGTCCATCCCTTCTCAAGTCTTCAACATGATGTAGAAGCGGAGACTAAAAAATGTGGTGCACATAGCTTTGATGTGTCAGCACCTTCTAGAGAAGATGCGGCTATGCTTCAAGGTGTAGATTACTTCAAAGAGGTGGTAGAGGGAGAAGATATACACTTGGCGGTGCAGACTGTAACCGTCATTTCTTCAGATCCGGAAGTTCAGCCTTTGGTTCTTGAGAGTCAAGTAGCGAACGAGTCGATAGAAAATCATGTACGAGTTGCAGATTCTATGATTGATCATCTTTTGAGCTGAGTGAATCAAACTCTTGTATCATGACATGTCATTTTATATACATATTTTTGGATTTGAAGTATTCAAGTGTGGATTATGTTTATTGATCAGTTGCAATTTTATTCTTTATCAATGACCGATCATGATGAAATATACAAAATGCAGTCTAATTTTTTATCAATTCGTCAAATATATATGATTTTAGATTTTCTTAAGAAATTACCTCCTTGGAAGTTAAAGTTCGTGAAATTCAAAACAGGAACGTGTACTTGGTTGTTGTTAGCAGCTGTTTAAAGTTATTAAACTCAAAATATTTTTATTCGTGTAAACCAAACATGTTTGTACTAAGATAGAGATCACTTTGCATACTTTGTTTATGGGTTTGGCAGTCAGTGACCATGTGTGTTCAAGCTAACTGAATTTATTTAGTAGTTTAATTAAGATAATAAATGTAGGAGAACAAAGTCCCTTATTCTCCTCTTATATGATATGATTTGAAGAGAACCAGTCAAACATCTGTCCATTTAAGAGATCCATTTGTCTTTATGTCTGTTCTATATATTTTTATCGTGATTATAATCGAAAACCAAGTGCCAATCAGCATTATTAATTTAACCACACTTGTCGTTCTCTTCTCTTTTGCCAGAAATTCATCGAGCATGCATATTTTGTTGAACCAGAAAAACAGCAAGCTGAAACTTAAATGTGCATTTCACTAGGGTGCTTCCGATAATTCTAGATTTAGTACGGTTCACAACTAAACCGGCTCAAAAAGATAAAACTTGCACAGTCCGAGGAACAAGCTTATTACCAACCCTGGTCGCTCCACATACGAGACCAAAGAACTAATCTCAGTAAACAAAGTGCGGTCAAATCTTTACATTTGTAATGATTCTATTTTTCACATTATGATTTTTAAACCAGTTAGTCCTCAAATAGACAGTCCTTAAAGCTTAAAGCTTGAATATGACTACAAGTGCTCTAGGTGACCTAAAGCTTATTTTGCAAGTTTACTTTCAGAAAACTGGAAAAGTTAATCGTTACGCAGAAAACAGTTTTAATGATTACGTTTTCATCCCAACTCAAAATCTGTGAAATAAGGAATCAACTTAAAGCTGTTCACTAGCTTTACAAGTTACAGTTCATCTCAAAACAAACTACTCTATATTGACAGAGAAATGTTAGGATGAAGATTTCAAAGCTTTCTAGAGCAAAAATGAATCTTTTCTCCAGACTCAAAGTACATTGGGAAGAAAAAAGAATATTCTCTTTCATACTTTTATACTCATACTCTAGGTTTAAACAATTAAGTTCACATGTAATCTAATGATAATTATTTTAATTTTGATCATAATCATAAATAAAAAGAATTTTAATCATGAGTTGAATACTATAATATCATGTTATTTATGTTATAATCTAATAAAACTAAAAAATATATTAATAAAAACTCATTCTTATATAGTTCAAGAGTTTTTTAAACGGTTAGATCTATAATTGTTTTGATTGGGTTCAACCTTTTAGAAGACGTTTCGATTCAAAAAGGATTTGTTTCAAATAATTTAGTTTCATAATTTGGAAACTGCTTTGTCTTGGTTAAGTTGGGTTGCATGTAAAACGGTACCGAACGGGTGACTGCTATATAGAGAGTAATCTCGTTCGTTGCTATGCATCGCTAACCGTCTGTTTTGCAAAAACATAAGAAAGTAAAAGTATATTGTCATTTTCTGCGCATCTGTGATTTCAAATTCATTTCAGTATTTTACTCCCATGTCTCTCACTTCACTTTCTCTGCTGCACCAAATGCATACTAGCCTGGTAATTCCATTGGGCAGCACCTTCTTTCCATGAGTAAGAGGAACTTATAGTATAAAATGGTAAAATCCCAGCAGGTTTTAAAGTCACACTCTGTCAAACTGCTTGCTAAAAGCCTTCGAGACAAATGAAACACAATTTCATATCACTCAAGTATGAGAAACCACACAGTACAAGACATAGAAGGATTTTAACAAAGCTCGAAGTTTGTAGGAAAATCTATGATTCGAATCCATTCAACTGAGACTTACGTTGGTTCAAACGGGATTCACGAGATGAGGATAAGCGGAGGCTTGATTTCTGTGACAGGGAGGGATGTTACATGGAGTTCACCATTTGTCACCATTTGGTACCCTCGCTCTCACATCTCTTTCGTGAACAAGCCTGTTACAAAACTGAAAACTGCACTTCTTAGAATATGAGAACTTCATGTCCCCAACACAATATTTTCAGCCTGTTAGAACTGACTATAGGATCAGAATACGAGAACTTTATCTCCTCACCAGAAATCTTATAAACATGTTAGAATTGATCACAGAGAAAACTTCAATAGAAATATCTTTGAGATGAAATGTGCACTCTTTACCATTAATTTTCGGTCTACCATAGTCTGAGAAGGGCTTGACTCGTACTTACCATATCAAGAATGTGAGTTAATATACTGAATACTCATATGCTATCATCTCAAAACGACTTATCTAACTGGTATCACAGTCCCTCTGACATAAAAGTCAAGTCACTTCCTTTTTGCTATGCATTTGCATAGCTAATATTGGGTTTTGTAAAGTTTTGAACAAGACAAAATCGAGAAGAGAAGGTGGAAACTTTTTGTCAACTTTCACAAAAGAGAGAAGTTTTAATGTAATATAATATGTGACATTATAACATTGTAGCTTAGCAATATTATTGCAAGCGCTAGCACCTTGATCGTTTTCTTTGTCGTTTTACCTTCAGCAAGAGTTTAGAGGTTAACTCCGATGATATTTAACAAACCCTTGTATTCAGTTCTCTTATGTAAGTGATGTTCGTAAGTGGTTTTCTCATTCGTCTGTAGACAAAAGGAAAAGGAGTGAACACATGAGAATAGAATGTCTGACAATCCTTCAGTCTACTTTTATCATTTGCTGTTAATCATAAGCTGCTCTGTTCTGTTTCACATGCAATACTAAAGCGTTGAGTCGTGATCCGTCAATGGGGATCGAAATTTGTGTGAGTGCCAGGTACGATGGAGTTCAAGATTCACTAAAAAGGCCCCGATGAAACAAAGACTTCTAATAATAATACTAACTTGGACTGAACTGGTGCCACCAGAAAACGGCAGAAGTAGACATTCTAGTAAATGCTATTATAGGTGCATTTACTCATTGACACCAAAAGCACAGATTTCACGGACTAAGCCGTGAAATCTGTCCAGAGTGATTACATACAAGCCCGGACTCGTCACGGTATATATTTGAAAATTTCTAGTTGTAATGATAGTGAGAACACTAGAGCCCGAGAGTAGAGAGCTCCCAGAGATTTTTGCCATGTCCTCTACGGTTTTGACAAATTTTGAGATTCCACTAGTTCCTAGTGCTTCAAGCACCAAGCTTTTGCTTTTAGCTGTTCTGGCGTTTACGAGACTTGTAGCCTATTGCAAGTTGCAGGTTCTCTGTTTGCAAAGATCCTGAAACTGATCACGGATTAGACTGTTTAGTCCATAGTCGTGATTAATTACGTTGATTTAAAACACAATGAAGTTCTGTCGATATACATCACGTAATCATGTCTACCACCATTCGGTATGAGTCCGTGAACGATCACAATGGACTTTGCCTCAGAATCTTTCTGTATATGACGGAATCCATGTTTTAAACCCCTGTTTGTTATCCCCGTTCTTATCCAGTATAAGAACTTACGTTGCTTAACCAGGAACATGTTAGCAGAAGCTTCTGGTTGAAGTGGATACTCTACCTAAGCCCCACTCCCGAGGTGGACCCCACCATAAAGGGTTACTTAGGTGGAGAATTCCCGAAATGTCTCTCTCTGTCTTTTTTCCCTTGTTATAAAATTTGAACGGTTAATCAATGATTATAGGCCACAGTTGGTTTGATAGTCATATTTATTCAATAAAAGCACATATCAACATCAAATAAGTTTAATTTTTAGGATGCTTTAAACCACTGTTGAATAACAAAGGAAAAAACCAGAGAGACTTTTAAACCCCAAGTTGAGTATAAAAGTACGAAAAAGAATATTCTCTTTTATTCTCAATGTTTTTGAGTGTGAACAAAAGATCTCTTTTGTTCCAAGAAAGGCCGAAATCTTCAACTTAACATTTTTCTGTCAATATTCAGTAGTTTATTTTGAGATAACAAAACTTGAAAAGACGATGAATAGCTTTAAGTTGATTTTTTATTTCAAAAATTTCAAATTGGGATAAAAACATAATGACCAAAAGTATTTTTTGTATAACAATTAAGTTTCTAATTTTTCTAAAAGCAAACCTGCAAAATAAGATCTTCTGGTTCACCCGGAGCAGCCTTGTACTCACATTCGGGGTTTGAATACAGGATAATACACTGTGTGCTTTTTGCCCGAGAAAGTGTCCGAAAATGACAAAATGCATGGCTAATTGTGATATATTTTAAAAAAAACTGTAACGTATAAACTCAAACGAAACGTAGAAGGTTAAATAATTAAACAGATAACAACCTAACCTAGAGTATAAAGGTTCTAGAAGGAGTGCACATGTTGTGATTCAGAATGATAATGAGAGACAAAATCTGATAAAAGAGATGGTCACTAACATACAACCTGAACCTCTTTTCCCTGTATCAATATTTTTGTCTGATTATTACTTCAAAATAATTTGAGTATCTTGACTAGAGTTGCAATTTGAAACTGAAATCTTTAAGGAAATTCATTCATGAAGTCTTGAATAATTTCAGATTACATTGTATATCTTTAAACATCAATACGTACATTGTGGTTAGTTGTAGTTAGAAAAGTGCAATAAACTACTTCAGTACATCATCATACTTCAAATGGTTATTACCGTAAGAGCTGGAATTTTAAACTTGTGACTTAGTAACGAAAGGCTAAATTTTCAACAAAGAGCTTAAGGTACCTTATGAAATTTTCCGAAAATGATTTATGAGCGTAAAGCCCTCCATGGCATTTCCACCGTTCATAATCACCTCTCTTGACGAATAAATGCATTATGTCAAATAAGATTACATCCAACTACATGAGAGCATAGAGTGAATTTATGAGGAAAAGACACATATGTAAAGTGATCGATTTCCGAGAATATGCATGCTACATGAATTTCTGGAAACTTTTGTTCGCTTTTTATTATAAAAAAATATATAAATATAAAAAATAAAATATATACTAAGTAAATATAAATAATATAAATAATTCATAAATATTATCTGTTAAGCTAACCTTGGAAACACGAGAAGAACAAGAGAAAAACCATAAGTGTTGACTCAACTCTCGTGCTTCAGAAGGTACAAGGTTTAAAAATTATATTCATGAATACATCAATTTACTCAGACATTTAATTTAATACCTAACCCTTCCGGAATGTCTTTCAATCCCGAGAATAAGCATCCGCAACTTCCTTAGGCGCAAATGCTACGAACAACGACAAGCGCTGCATCGAGGATTTAATTCTACTCAATGATTGAAGAAAATAATTTCATTATGGTTAATGAGAAATTTCTATTTTTATTTTTTATACCCTAATGTGTTGTACCTCAAAAATTCCCTTCATGGATTCTGTATGTTTTATTATATTTTACGTTCTGGTTTTATCTTTATTGTTTTTACACAGAGATTACACAGATGTATCGACAAGTGGTAGGCAGTCGAAAACAGTAACGGTAGCCTCGCGAACCTCCAAGTGTTCAAAAATGCCTCAGAAGCCTTCGTGATGTTCAAATGTCACAGTAAGCTGTGCGAGCGCGCGACTCCAAGATGTTGAAAAGAATCTTTGACACTAGACAACATTACTCTATTGAGCCACCTCAGTTTCCTTCCCGGGTCTTTTCTCTCTGGAAACAGTATGTTGCTCAAATGTCGGTGGTAGTCAACGCTCCATGAGATGATAGGATGTACTATGCGCCAAGCAGACCCCTCTAGCAACAACTTGACGATTCCACCTGTGTTCTGATCACACAGTGTTGGATCTGTAGCAGTAGTAGAGGTCCGACAATGTAGTCCGCCTTTGGTGAAGAAGAGAAAGTGGACATGAGTAGACTTGGCAGTGCAGTTTCGGTGGATCCTGGTCATTACCATGGTTCTGCGCGTCCATGGCCTTCGATGTCTGGGCGGAGTGGGGCCGGGCGACTGGTGGTCTGCTCGCGAATCTGAGAAGCAGATCGAACAAAATCGACAAAAACGTGGACGGAGTGATCACGAGGCTGAATCAAATATCTAGGTTTCTCTCTAGGTTTTGACAAGTGTCATTATGAGTCCGCTCGCGTTTCGCCCTAGCCTAGAAGCTAGCTTGCACGGAGGGGTAAGTGTATTATGTCGATCATCCCGAAGGTTTTCTGCATGATCCTCGACACTGGTCGAAGAGCTGTACATTCAACCTTTCTGTTCATAGTAATATGCACGAACATGTCTTGTCTCTCATTGTTGAGGGCGTTCTACATAAGTTTCACATGGCTATCTTGTGTCCTTGGCAGTCCAGAGACCCCGCGAAGGATGGGCTGGTATGCACGGCGCGTAGACCATCACTAGCAGTGGGAATGAGGAATGTTGACTACAAGCGAGCTCGTTATTTCGAGGTCGACTTGGCTCCATTCCATCAGATTCCTGGAGTCCCTCGACAAGGAGATATGGAAGATATGGAGAACAGCTATCTTCCATATGTCGTTATCGGAAGATTGCAGGAAGATGCACATCGAAGGAGGAAGCGCAGAAGGGTAATGTGATCAACAATCAGCGCTATTAGTTCAGAAAGTGGTTTAATCAGCACAGGATTATGATTACTCGTGATTATTACCGAGATGTTTATACTGGAAGGCAAGCTTATCCTACCTTCGGGGATCAGGCTTGGTGTCGGTACTTGCTCGGATGGATGATGCCTCTTAAAGCATCGTTTTTGAAGGCTACGCAGATCGCCACGTTATGCAGGATATACTCGTTCCCGCCCAGAAGGTCCTCGAGGACCCCGACGCTCTGGAGTTTTCGCACAAGGAATTCAGGTATGTAGCTACGATTAAAAAACTTGAGCCTGGCCTTTCTGTCTTACAATTCCTGGCGTTTGGATGCAGCTTCTACTTTCTAATCGGGTATGAGATTATATCTGAGATATTTTAGCGCTTTTCCCCAAGCATCTCTGACGACTCTTGGAATGGATAGGTATGTGCACAGTATGAGCTTGCTACCAGTGCTTGCAGCTTTTAGCTGCACTCGGTAAATGCGTCACTTATGAACCTGTAATAATTTCTGTACGGTAGGTAGTCCTGGGGCAGCCAGTATGTCAGAGCATTGAGGGAGTTCTTGGGAGTGCGATAAGGTCGATGAGTGAATCAGAGAGTTCATTGCGTCGCGTGTTTATGAATCAGAGAGTGTCCTGGTCGGGTAGCAGGAAATGGTTGATGGTTGACAGCAAACGACAACTAGACTCTGACGAAAGTCACGCGGAGGAGTCAGGAAAAATACATATTCATGAGATTCCTTTTTTCTTTAACAATTTTATTATGACCACTAGCTAGAAATAGTACACCATATACGTAAAACTTATCGTATTGATAAAGCTGAATGCATATCTTCGCTTTTACATTTGATGGCAAGTGTAGTAATCAAGTGCATGGACGAAACATGACAAAATTAAGAAGACCTAGACATAAACCACAAGGGGAACACTGAAGGACGCACTCTCCAAAGTACATATGGGGACGCTGATCATCACAGAGCTTATTTTATCTAAGGTTAAATTTATTATCTAACCTTTTCTGAAAGGAAAGGTTATGTAATATATTAAACCTCCATCAGGAGAAGGTGAATATGCATTACCCGCAATGGGTTTACAAGCAAAAACACTTCGCAATGGACTTACAAACATAAACACTTCGCTCGAGTGCAGCGTATGTTGCCTGAAAGTACACACGTAAAACACGTTGTAAATCGTTGGTGCTCGTGATTTCACGTACGTTGTATGTGACACTACACCGCACGACAAAAGTTTCGCAAATGCTGTACGAAAATGGACAGCAGTTGTGTCTCAGATGCGTGACAGAGTTTAGTAAGCCGCGGACGAGCAGAACCCTAAGGTGAGAGGCCATTCACAGTGAGTTGTATCCGCAGTTTAAACCACAAGTACCGCTATATTAGCGGTGGGATTCCATCGCTAATCATTTTTAACCTTTGCTAAGTAAGTTTGACACGGACAGGGCCTTTGAGAGATTTGCACAACGCAGTCACCATCGCAGTATAGCCTCAAACATTGTGATCTTGGTAGCAAAATGAGCAGAAAAGAAAGAGCTTCAAAATGAGCCCATGATGAGCTCAGGAGGACTACGGAAGGCTTCAAAATTATCAAGTGAATCCCGACCACAGAAATAGAATTTTTTGAATTTTGATTTTTGAAATTTGTGTTCTACTACTCAGTATATTTTGTTAAAATGACTTACCCTCGCATTACAATGAACCAACAGCTCTTTTGAGACAAGGAGCTCCACAAGAACCTTGGCCTCCCGCACTCTGACTCAGAGAAGAAAAACAACTACAGTGAAAAAAGTCGCGCCACGTGAGAAGGCAAGCCTTTTATACCCCTACTAGTGGTTTAATGATTTTCTCACAGCAGGTTCTATTCACCTCTTCCAAGTTCGGAAGAGGGGGAATAATCATTTAATTTTAGGTGTAAATTAAAAGTCTCACACCTCATTAATGTAATTGTTAGTACAGTTCTCATGTCTTGTATCTTCTGAAGCGTGAGAGCCGAGGCATTACTTATTGGTTTTCTCCTCGCTTCCTTGTGTTTCCAGGATGAACTAACATATAATGTTTATCAAATTTTTAATTTTTACATTTATTTAGTATATATTTTTCATTTAATATTTATATATTTTCTGGATAACACTAAATGAGCAGAGTTCTCAAAGTTTCTAGAGTTCATTGGGGGATGTATATTTACATCTCGATTTTCCGTTTGTCTGTTTCCGCTCCCTGAGCGGAACCCCCACTGCTATGCATATTCACCTCATGTGCACTTAGAAGTGTACATGAGGTGTACATTAATTTATGCTCTAATTCTTCCGGAGAGAAAAAGAGTTATGAAATAAATTAATATTTTCACAACATAACACTTTTTGAAAATAACTGTCCTGGATATATACCTCCAGCAGCACATCAGCCCGGCCTTCACTTATGGTTTACATATTGATACATTGGCAACTTCGAGACGGGTTAATATATATCAAAATTACGAATTAATTTGATTTTTCATAATAATTTCTTATAATATTTACACGTTTAAAAAAAATTGAAATTCAATGGACAATGTCGTGGAAAAGATTTTATTCTCTGGGAAAAAAATGATAGTTCAGATTATTTTCGGGGTTTTCATTCGCAGTTGCTGCATATAATACGTATTCACTCCTTTATCTTCAAATGGAGGAGGTAAATATGCAGGGAGATCATTTATGTCTAAACCATCATTCCAGAAGCCTTACGGTTTAGTCATAAGATTAAACTCAGAATGAAAATAAATTTTGTCATCCGTCTTCAAGCGACTCTTCAGTAGTAAAGTCCGTCGCATCCACCAACATTTTTCCTGGTTTTACTGTCAAATTTACACCAAATGTCAGACTTGAAAACTATTGCTAAATTTTAAACATCTAAGTTTAGAGTATATATTTAAACCATGAGGCTCTATCATAACCTACTTGTCTCAAGAGAAAGTGGAAGGTTCACGTCAATCACTGCAGATTTTATGCTCACGGTGAAAGAGCAATTCCTTTGACTGGTTAAGAGTAACATTGTCAGTGTGTATAATAATAATCACATCGTCACATATATCGAGATTGAAAAGACTTGTTCTAAAATCTGCTTGAGATGATGTATATGTATCCTTGAAATCATATAAAAGAGAAACAACTTCCTCAAGTCTATTCAGAAGTGGAATTATCAAATGAAAAACTCTAGAGAATCTATCATGATTTCAAAATCATACTTAATATAGTTCTCTCTCCCTCATCCTCTAATCTTTGATTTCCCTATGTGTCAAGGTCTACATCATTACAGCTCTCCAAGGAATCCATCTTGCATCCACTATACAGTGTAGAGACTAAGTGCTCATGACCACGGTGGTATTGTTCATCTTTTAATAAGTCCTAGAACGATGAGTACATACAATTGGAACATAGAAATAAATATCAGCAAGCTAATGTATGTAATCTATATTTAGATTTGCATTCTATTAAAGATGGTTATTAAATATTTTATGTACATCTGCATGCCTTCTTCATATCTCTATATATGAATGAAATGCACAAAGCTGAGTGTGCATATATGATATAATTTATTAGACAGGTTTGCAAAGTGATCCAGACTTAACCCATAAAGGAAGCATGGCAAGATACACTTTACGAAGTTTATGTAAGAAAGTTTGCACGGAATCACAAACCATTTATTGAGGTATCACTATATTACTTAACCTTTCCCAACAGAAGAGTTAGTTCATAAATTAAAGCTGTGAATATTTGCCAGCTCCACTGAAATAGCAGTATAATATTACTTCAGTTTGACCGGCTCAAGGGGCATTCATGGGTTCACAATGCAGATATGGAGGGACGGTAAAGTTCCACAGTACTAAGGATCAAAAGTAACTCCAAGGACAAAAGATTCAATCATCTTGCAGTGCTTGAGATTGACTGGAACTAGAGCCACAGTCATAGAGATCCAAAGATTTACTTCCTCAGTTCAAAATGTCTTCTCAGCCCCCTACTGGCTGCCGAGCCGGTAGGGGACTGAGAAGTCGTTCTGAGACAGTTCCTCACTTTCTGTAGTCGACCTTGGACTGCGTTAAGCAAGATAGTTTTCCGGGGACGCGGTACAGCTCTCGCGGATTGTTTGGACGGGTCGTCAATCCCTGAACGCGTGACAAATCGAATTCGGGAGCCGGAGAGGAACCACGCTACAGAGCGATGAGCTCGAGGACCTTAGGTGGTGGAAGCGAAATAGAGGGGCGAAGTCAGAACTTGTATAGAGCAGCAATGGCGGAGGAGACACAGCAGTGAGGGGACAATAATATGGTGAATCTGCCGTGGCTTGGCCTTTTCGTGTTTCAAGCCTATGCTGTACGATCTGGATTTAGACATTATAGTCCACTGGTGATTGTTCCAGTTTCGCCTTGTGTGATGTAGGTAAACTCGCATGTACTTCCGCGATTTTTGTGTAAACAGAGAGTATTTTCGCGTTCAGCTAGCCTGTGTGTACGTGTATGCATGTATCTTCGGGTGTTTCAAATGGCTTCTCGATGTTCCCGATGAATTTGAAGTTGACAGTCCCGACATGTTTCTCCATGGATACTCATTGGAACTCTAGATCAATACTTTGTCCTTTAAACTCTTTCACTGAGTCGAACTCACAGACTAGCCAGCTAGTTCATCCGTGGCGATAGATTTCCAGTTCGATTTGCGCACTCGATTTTAGGTGTCCTTCTCAGATGCAGCACAGCACGATACTATACAGCAGTAAGCCATCTCCTAGTACTCAACTCGGACGGATCCACTCAATTTCATTGTATGCAGCAAGTGCTTATGCCCAGGTTTGACCCGAATGGTAATAATTGGGCACTCTCAGACTTCTCAAGTTTTACAGGCTTCATGTTTGTTTGTAAGACTTGTATGTATGGACTGAGAGAGGTTTTGGAGTGGAGTTTCAGGGGTCATGCCAGGTCTGGCTCATGGTTTACAGAAGACGAGCGTTGAGCCGCAGACACCTAAGCCGGTGGCGGCAGATGATTTCCGCATTTCCCAGCTGGATATGGAGCGGTTTCGTTCTCCAGAGACAGTTTTGCATCCAACTATGAGTTTCTCCTTGTACAGCAGAACCTTGTTTACAGTAGGAAAGTGTTTTGTTCCATTCACAGTAAAGTGTTCTGTTCCATGCATGCAGTGAGTCCTGTATATGAGCCCACTGCAGTATAATTTCTGATGTCTGCTGCATCGTCTGATCGATCTCCATTTTCCAGGTCTCACGGATTCAAGTAGTGGTTCACTACTGTATAATGTATATATTTACAGAACGCTGAAGAGTGTTAGCAGCCAGCAAGTCGTTGACAAGCTACGTACTTTGCTTAAGTACATTAATCATGGACATCTCCAATGCGCACAGGCACCCAGAATTTGCCACTGAGGTAGAGCTAGGACGGATAATGCAACACTCGCTTAATTCGATAATTTATCGCTTGAACCTTGTGCAGAACCGGACTGACATACGTGCATTTGAAGACGCGACTCGCTCCCGCGCAGGATAACTCCAATTGGCTAATCGACTACGACCAGCAAAACCGAGAACCAAAACGGTCGATAGCCGGTCAAGGGACTGAGGAAGACAATTTGAACACTGGGGGACTGAGGAAGATCGATTGTTGCTACAGGGGACTGAGGAAGTAAATATCTGGTCAAGGAAATGATCATTTCCGGACATAATCAAAGATAATATGGTTATTTGGATCTTGCACAAGCACTCTGCTTTTCCTTCTCGGTTGGAGGCTGTCAACGTTGGCATTTGTGGACAATCATGCCGTTAGAGGTGAGACTATGATTTGTCATGATATGTAGTTATGAGAGTCCACCACAAAACTCCAAAATTATATTCTTCTCAAGTTGTTCTCTTAGATTATCAGTATTCCATCTTTGTGCATATCTTGCTTTGTGGAGCATTCATATTATTCACCTTCTTCTAAATTCGGAAGAGAGAGAATATACATTTCCTTTAATTTAAGTGCTTACCTCTTGGAAGGGTTAGATCATAAACTAAAGTTATTCAATTTTTTGGAATTTTTTTTTTTGCAATATAGACATATTTATACCAAGAGATGCATGGATCACTTTACTTACTTTGTTTATGGGTTTGGTAATCAGTTGGGGGCCATGTGTGTTCATGCTAACTGAGTTTTAGTTATAGATGTTTGATTTTGATAATTTATATTTAGTAGTTTAATTTGAATATAATATATTTAGAAAAATTTATCCCTTAATCTCCTCTTGTCTAAAATTATTTAAGAGATTCAAAGAGCATTAGTCCATTTAAGAGATAGATTGTATGTATTTTTCCTTCATGACTGTAACCAGACACTAACCGCGAATCAATATTATTAATTTAATCACACTTGTCGTTTTTCTCTTCTCTACCAGAAGTTCATCTAGCATGCATATCTTACTATTTGACTTGCGTTGCAGAATCAACCTCAACTGCTGTAGAGAAAGTGTTCTAAACTTCCATTCAATTACTGATTCATACTCTTAGTTGTGAGTGGAGTTCAGAAAATATCAAATTAATAAAGAATGTTGACTAGTTTTCAATTCATGTAAATGTCTAGCGTTTTCAGATCTATTAATAATATGTTATCACTAGTAGAAAACAATAGAAAGAACATATCGATTATAAGAATATTATTTGTATGAAACCGTATACATTTGAATGAAACAAAGTTGTCATAAGATATGCTAAAGTCACACAAGAAGATCACATAATACTCGATAGATTAACACAAGGCAAAATGTAAGAAGATGAGGATATCCCAAAAACTCAGGTTTCAAATGGTAGGAAATTGTATATCGAGTCACATCAGAACAAGTAAATCATAAATAACACTAGAATTTATCGCTAAATAAGCATCCAAAGTGCAGTTCTTGTCTAGAACCAGAAAAAGACAAACGTGAAGAGCACTGGTAAAATAATAAGTTCTGATCTGAGACGTAAGGATAATAAGACTTTGTTGACTTTATGTTTCAGTCAGAATAAATTCTTATGTCAAATTTATTCTTATGAGAGAGTCCAAGAAAATTAATATTATCTGGACCAAGATGAAGAGCTTTTGGTATTTCGTTATCTCATGACAGGAGGTGAGACTTAGGAAAAAAAAAGTCAGTAGGCTTGCGTGAGCAGCAGCGCGCTGTTTTAGATATTTGGTAGCTGTTTTTGGTTACTTGGCCTGTTGTAAGAATATCTCTAAGGATAGTGGACGAAGAAGACTGGATAAGATTTACGAGCCAGGTTGTTGTTGACAACTGTTTCATATAGGTACATAAGAACTTATAAGTAGGATGCAGTGAGGCAGTCGGCAGTTCTATATATATGTCATCTTCTCAGAGTATTTTAATAATTTCAGTTGATAAGTTTAATTTATGACCTAACTCTTTCTAACAAAAAAGATTAGATCATAAATTAAACATTTGCATATTCCGCTCTTCTGAACTTGGAAGAGATTAAATATGCATCCAAAGCGTACTCCTAATAGCCATCAAACTTTCCAGCTTTGAATTCAAAGGTCTACCTTTATAGTGAACAAAATAGTAACATAGGTCTTCACTATTATTACTTTGAGTTGCCAAATCCTAAAGCTCATTCACAATGTTTTTATTTGGATGTACACTCTGATGCTCAAACTGGTTGTCTGCAAGTCTATTTATCTATCTATTATATTATCTTTGCATAAACTAAATACGTGAACTCTCGACTCCACTAGTAGGGATTTTTCTTCTACTTCATATAACAAGTGTTGCCTTTTTTGCACTTGTTGGCTTTGGATTAAACTGATTATCAATAAGATATAATGACTTATTCATGAAATCATCTAGAGAGAATGCGATCACCAAATACCAACAACCATATGTTTGTCTTTACGAATGATCTCTAGCGAAAGAGCACATGGAATGATGATTGCAGCAGAAGAAGTATTATATTACATGAAATCTGTGAGAGAAAATGCAAGATTCTTGGCTTTGGAAATCTTAAGTTGTGTCCATAAACTAGAGTCTAACAAATTGAGTACTTTCCATCTTTCAAGCATATAACTTTGTGACTGGATATTCAAACGAATCAAACAACATACCCATGAAAATTACAACCACATTTATCATCTGATGCATTGAGAGTGATAAACCAAAAGAGAAATAAGTTTCTTTTTTATATCATGTAAGCATCTTCTGGATGATCATGTAGAACCGATCCACAACCACGACATTAGGTGAAGTTCAACCATTTATATAAATAAAGCTAATGAACATCCATATAAACGCTTGTGGTAAACACTTCTAATCTTCTCTTCAAACTTAGTTGAGAATGTTCAGACACTGATAATTTCTTTTTTATTGCACACCACGTCAATAAGTTTAGATACAGAAAATCGTCCACGCCCAAATCACAGAGTGATCAAGATAAATAGCTCAAGTTCACACGCAATCGTTGCAAGTTTTCCACCATCCTTCTCACGCTGAGCTCTAAGTCGCCAACTCTCCATGGACATCACTTCGTATTTTAACCATACTTAAATGCTCTAACTCTTCAACTGATGTTTGATTCGGTCCTTGGAAAGGTCCATTAAAATAGACCAATCAACTTGACAAAATATAGATCTCTTTTCATATAGTCTTTATCTATAGGCCATTTCTCAAACTTGCCCTACCGTCTTGTCTTGCAAGTCATGTTTCAAAATGGATATTTTGTATCAGACTATTCACTGAAATGAGACTTTTGCATCGTCAAAGTAGTTCAAATTTCATCTCGAGATATACTACTCTGTCTTAGATTTTAAATGTGCTACATTCGTTAGAAAATTTAAAAAAGATCACTATAAATAAATCATTATTATCAAGCAATAATAACATTTATTATTTTACAAATTACTATTTGTCTTTATTTGTAACTATTATTCTGTTAATTATTAAATGATATTAATCTGAAAGAATGTGTAATACATCTTATAGTATTTAATTCAATATATTTCTATGATTTTACTAAATAAAGTATGCTATAATATAATAAATTATTTGAATGATAAAAATGGATGGGCTAATGTAATGCTAAGACTTCAAATTTGTTTTTATCTTCGTATCATCAGATAATAATCTAGACTTATTATTCTGAAAGTATCTTCTAACTTTGGCTAGCATAACCAGACCAGATCGCCAAATGAGTCTACACGATCCCCCATGAACTACAGGTCGAGTTAGCAACCGAGAAGCTGGCATGGCATCTGACAGATCTTCTGCAGACGGTCATGGGATATGTTAAGTAGTTTTGCCTTCATGGGGGTGGAACAAGTAGTTCACTCTCGCGTATCTTTGAGGAAGCAACCTCAATATCTTCACTATCCACCATCACTTTCAGTTGAAGATTCTTCAACTTGTGTGCAGCTCAACGAACTTGCCCATGGCTCACATGGCAACATGAACTTGTTGTGACAGCGATTTTTCGTTACAAACCGTTTCCAGAATAGATCTGATCGGCCTATCAAGCAACAGGAAGGACGAGCTAACTGCCCAAGAACCAGTGTGGAAAATACTGAGCTCCTGCTGACAACCATCCACCGATTTACAACCAGCCTGCAAAAGCTGGTTGTAAATCACAGCTCATGTGCTGCAGAGAAGCCTGATTGACTGACCAGATGCACAATGACCTTGTGAGGAACTTCACTGCTGGATTAACAAGAAGTCCGGATGGGCTATACTACATTGTTTCCTTTTGTTTTAGGAGTGTGGTCAATTATTTATGTAGCCATACAACTTCTCAGGTTAGTTGAGGTTTATCAAATTTTTGGTGTGGTCATGGATTTCTATGTTATAACGCACAAAATAGATTATTAAAACAAAGAGATTTTAATTTGATGAAGAAATTAGTTTATTGTATGTTTACATGTACACTGCAAGAAGTCAGGAATTGAAACGACCAATTTTCACTTCTTGAGTTTGTATCATGATAAGTGTCTCTCTGACTCCTTAATTAATTGATGTCGTGTGAGTCTGCATGAATCATCTGCATCGTTTGATCATCTGCTTTCGAATAATCAGACATAACTACTATGCAAGGGAGACAATCAATAAGAGTAGAATTAAGATGATGAGTCTCCCGTATAAAGAAACGATGCCTGGTAACGTTTATTCTGCTCTATATTGTCCGTGAGCTATATTTATACTCAAACGACTCCGATTACATTATAACTATGTCATGGCGTTAAGAGATTTCCTTATCCCACCCTTGACTAGTAACAGCAGGTTCAGCAAATTTATCATTATGTAAAGATAATGCACTAAAATAATTAGAGATAATAAGGACTAATATGTATTGTAAAAGTATTTTAAATTGAACTTCTCGTGGAGATACATAGCTGATGGCTAACATTCACTTTTTAATTATGATTACATGATATTTTGACCTATTGATAATCAAAGATGCGATCAAGTAACGTAAAGTTAAGATAGATGGGTCAAGTCCATCAAGTATTAGGGTTAATTTCTGCATGATTTCAGATATATAAGTATTACTCTGTATTAGTCCCTGCTTAAATTTCTAAACATACGGCTTAAGACTTGGCTATGAGCTTAAACATATAAGAGTTTCTGTCCAGCTGGCACTACTTCTGGCTCCTTGTTGATGCCTGCAGTAGTGCACTGCAGTCATCAGCAAAGAGTACTCTTGACTGCCATGTATACTATGAACCTGCTGGTCATACAACAGAAATTCATTTCACCAGATCATCTGTAAGCTTTGCCGTGAGAAGCAAAATTTGAATGTATCGCAAGAGAAGAGTGACAATGGAGTAAATCACGAAAAGCTTGACGTTTCTAATCCTTACTTACAGTACAAGATAAGTAGAGAAATATATTAAGGGGAACTTTACCAGTAGATATTAGTCGGTGGTGAGAAAGAATATCGAGTTTTTTTCTCAGCTATTCTAAGCTCTTTTCGATGATATATAACTCAAGTATACGGATTCTATAACATCAACTTGTTAGAGATCTTCTTAGAATATTTATATTTATTTTCCAAAACAGAACCAAAAACTCTTTCAACTATAAGAGAGGACTTGTCAGATGCACTAGAAGAACAATTTTGAGAGGACCGGTAAAAACACTTTACAGTTTAATAGTATAATCACATTGAGGACCACATGACAGGAGTCTTTTTGCTCTTCTTAGTAGCCAAATCAAGCTTGTAAATATATTACGATCTAAAATTTTATTTTATACATCTTAAACCACCAGCAGTAGCCAAATCAAGCTTGTAAATATATTAAGATCTAAAATTTTATTTTATACATCTTAAACCACCAGCACTGGTATAAAAGCAGGAAAAAGAATATTTCTTTTTTCCTCCCCGTGTACTTCAGGGTTAAGTGAAGATTCTTTTTTGCTACAAGACACCACTAAATCTTCAGTTAAACATTTTCTAATTTATACTTAGAGCTTGTTTTGAAGTAAAGTATATCTTATAAAGCCATTAGAGATCTTTGATTTAACTCCTTGTTGGACAGATTCCATCACCGCATGAAAGATTAATCTACATATGCAATTTAGATAAAACAGTTAAAATTGTGATCCAAGACAGAGAACTCTAACATTGAGTCTACGATGAAGGCGGTGGGATACAGGTACTTGTAGTTTAATGCTTTTCTTGCATGGAGATAATCAAATATTTCTTTGGGGGTTTCAAACGTGCTTGTTTGACAAGATGATTCTCTTTTAGATCCTGGTAGAACTTGATCGTGATCAGGCAGAAAAAGTCTGATTTACATTAAAAGCTGTTTTGCTCCGTCTTTACTAAGTTCCCGAATCCTTGAAATTCTTCTGTTCACGGACAGGATCATGTGGATCAAGAGCTCAGCCTCGTATATATTCGTAATAATCGACAGCCAATCCTCTTGATTGGCTGTCGATGTGGCATAACTCACATGGACAAGACTTTTATGTTTAGACTTAAACTAATAACCATAAGGAATGAGGTCCCAAGAAATCTACACAAGAGAAGACATCTGATTACGTAAAACACCGGAAAATTTCTTTCCAGCTACTCTGAGTAGGATATCCACGAATGAGACGTCATAAAAGGCACTTTCCACTTCCTCGTGCAGTGGCCTTGGCTCTTAAGGCCACTGCAGGCAAGCCCTTCCACTACATAGTTCGTAACTAAATGGTAAGTGGTATTATTTTTCCCATCGTGGACCATGATACTGTCCATATGAATTTACCACAGCACAGCAAGACTCGGATCAGAAACTTCGTTAAGAATTTGTAGCCCATGCACCTCCAAGTGGTATTACTTGTCCCTCCATGGACCATGAGACTGTCCTTATGAGTCCATCATAGCGAGACTCAGAGCTTTTCATGGACCATGAGACCGTCCATATGAGTCCACTAAGCGAGACTCGGACCAAAAACTTCATTATGAATTTGCAGCGCATGCACCTCCAACAGTACCAGCAAGGATTTGAACCATGACCTCTTTCTAAAGGACTCTGGGCTAAACCACTTGAGACACCGATCTTGGATATGAGTGAAACACATGCACCTCCAACTGTACCAGCAAGGAATTGAACCCATGACCTCTTTCTTAGAGGACTCTGGGCTAAACCACTTGGGACACCAATCTTCGATATGAGTGAAGGTTAGGTATTCCAGAATCTTTAAGTATTATATTCCTTGGTGTTTCATTGCTATGCTCCAAGACGGATTGAATAACTTTCTCGAGAACCTCAACTCTCCCAACACCAAGAAGAAAGATGTATATCATCACAAAGACACGTTCACAACCAGAAATTGACAATCTACATGACAATCTACTTGGCGTCCAGGTTAGCTGTGCCGTGGTGATAATAAACCGTTTATATCTCCAATGATGGATCATGGGTGGGGTGATCAAAATAGAGTATAAACAAATAAACAGTAAGTGGAGAGAAAACATTGGATGCGGTTTAATATCTATAGGATTGCTAAGGTGAAAAGCACGCCTCTAATAGAACAGAATATATTTTATGAATTCTATTATATATTATAAAGTTTTAAATTCAAAACTCTAGAGTTAAATTTAATTAAAGCATAATAGATATTGCACTTGCTAGTAGAATATTAATTGAATTCTTATTAGCTAAAAATGTTATGGTGATTAGAGCACCTTAGAGCACTTAGTGATGCAACTACACCATGTGTCAGATAGGAATGCATTGGGGAGAAAAACGCTAAGATCCATCCATATTAACATACATGCGACAGGATACTTGCACTAATATTCATCTATAGAGTCTGACAAAAAAGAGGAGGATGTTTACACATAAGGTTCATATACAGAGTTTTCGGTAATTGTTGTCTTCCACCTCCGTTAATTTCTCAATGTAGTGGGTTTTACCATAAGATCCATACGAAAGTATGATAAAAGTACATCTTTCATGAATGTAGAAAAAGAGACTTGTATCCCTGATAAATCCATCTAAAATGTCATGAACATATCATACAAATAAAAATACTCACTTCAGATAACGTTCAATGACCAGTCTTTTGAAAATCTAACGTTTTCTACGCTGCATGAGGTACTGTGAGTCATGATGACTCGTGGCTCCCATGGGTTGCAAGAGTTTCCATGGGCTCTAGCCTTGTGAACCACTCCTTACAAGCCCTCCTGCCCAAAACAAAGGTGCTTCAAGTATACACTTGTGCTGTATTAAGAAGTGTCTAAGTTAAAATGAAAGATTCTCTAACAGGAAGAAAACAAAACTCGCGTTGAACAAAGTTTGTTCACTTTGTTCACTGCGAGTTTTGTCTAGAGTCGTGTATCGTTCAAGGGGTGTTTTTTAATCACTTTAAGTTTTTTTATATTTTATATTTTATGTTTTAACAATTTTAATAAATTATCAAAATTTTGAATTTACTTACGACTGAAATTCATGGAAGATTTAAAAAAACACGAATTAGAACCGACCGCTGCAGTTTCCTGCGACTTTCTCCAGAGATAGCCGTAGAAAACGAAACCGGACTCTTGTTCACAGCGGTAACACTTGCCCGCGACAGAAAAATATTTCCCAAGGTTCCAACCTTGACACTCCCTATTCCACCGGAGTTTTCGAGGGCGGGTGGATTAAGGACTGATATGTATCCTGAAGCTTCAGAATCATCCATTTTCTCCTCGTAGATTTCATGCAGGCTCCTGCGAGCTTCGGACTCTCCACATAGCCAGAACAGCACCGATGCTGCAGTTGGGTGCTAAGCGGGAGCTACAGCATCCAAAACACAACCTCGTCCAACCCCAAGCGACAAAGCGCAAGAATCTCGATAGGACAAGCATACTAGATGAGTATCTTCTCTGCTGGCCACCAGATGGACATAGTAGACATCAACGGTGCATTTCCATCGATTCTCACAAGGTGGCGTAACAATCGGGTACTGTATTTCCGCAAGGACCTTAGACTTAGGTCCTAGGACTTTGCAATGGTATTTCCCCGGTCGTTTACCATTGCAAAGTTGACCAACAATTTCCTACATTCTCTGACAGCCGTCAAGGCAGACATATCGGTCAAACTCCGATATGACCGTCTTGACCGATATTGTTCAGACGTAAATCATTGGCTAGGAAAGCAGCCAAAAGAAACTTACGTGATACCGGGTAAAGCCAGTCAATCGGAGTAACCATGCACGAGCACGAGCAAAAGGAACTTTTACGTATATCGATCCGAAGCTGTGGCCAGTAGATGGTAGTAACTATGCAAGAGCGAACTGTGGTAGTCACACAAGGTCGACTAACCGAAAGCTGCTAGTTTATCACTACCTAGTTTGATCCCATCACACCAGTGTTCTAACGTATGGTCCACCTCTGGGACTCCTACATATTTACTTCGTCACATCCCGCATCTTACCGTTCTCATGCCCCGAGGTATAGAATTTACTTCCTCACACCTAAGGTAACCGGAACAGGCAATGTTCTCTAAGTGTAAGGTAAATACTCTTGTAAGAAATAGCAACGTAGTAATAAAGGACAAAACAAGTACGTTAACTGTGATCGTAGTCATAGTGTGTCTACGATCTTATTAGAATAAAATCAAGGAGAAAACGACTAGCGAGCTTGAGAATTATCAGTTTGAAAGAACGAGTGACAAAAGCAGTATTCAAGTTGCTGCACCATTTCAATCTTCTAGTGACACGAGTATCTATACGGTGTTCAATTTTGAGAGAATGGTAACTTCTGAGGAAAAACTTGAAACAGCGTTCAGAGAAGGCAATCCAAGGTTCCAGTGCACATAGATGATTTCAGGTGTTCACTCGGAGGCTTCCTCAACATGTTTCCAAAGTTCTCAATCGATGTTTATGCATGCGAATCTCTCTTTCACAATTTGTCCGAATTCTCTCCCGCACGATAGACAGTAGTAATATGCACCACAATCTCGAACTTCACCCACATTACGTTATCTCCAACGTCTTGAACTTGGTCCCATGAACACTGAATAACATTTACCTACTAGACATCTCACTGGTTACAAACGGGCCAGGGGTGTATGTAAGTAGATTTTGTACATCGATCGGGGTACGGGTAAACCCCACAGTGAGATTCGAGGTATGAGGATTCATGAACTAAGTATTTGTGATTTCCTGTGTCTAGTCTCCCTACCGTTCTCTGTCTCCATACCATTCAATACATTTGTAGCTAGGTCCACATCTAGAATCTCGAAAGTCATCCAATGCCATGTCCAGTATAAAGGGAAGAAATAGATCTTCACGTGACCACTGGAATGAATTCCCTTTATCATCCTAAAGTGGTCAACTCCATTCCATACCCACAAAGGGTAGACCATAATGATTCGCGAGAACGATCATGGACAGAATGAACAGGCTCATTGAGCCGGTTCATTGGACTGATCATAAGAGATGGTTAATATTGCTCCTCCAAATTTAGAAAGCCTTTGAAAGGCAGAAATAATGTTTGAAGAACTGTTAAAAAATGACTGTTTTAACTATGGCCAGTCCTAATGTCCTAAGTGCCAAAACTAAACATGTATCACAACTGGAGAGCTAGACAACACTAAAATGTGAGACGAGGCTATAGTAATTCTGATCACGTTTCTTTCGGTGAAGTTAATTAGTCTTCATCAACAGAAGCAGCTATTCAGAGAGAAACGCTCAAATGGGTTCCATGCCTTGATAATGAACTTCAGAAGCTGAATGAACCTAAGGCCAAGTATAATGCTTCAAGGTTAGAAACTCTTTACAATGAAATCAGGAATCTTCGCTTAGCGCCCTGATTTTATTCCAAGGGGTCGGATGGGGTCATAGAGTGGGAATATGATCCCCATCCTCCGACCTCATCAAGACAGATGAGAAGAAAGGGTTGACAGTCCGGTGTTAAAACTGGTGGTTGGGAAGACGTTACTCCGCTCCTCCTCAGTTGTCGCCATCCATAGGTTTCCCTCCATAATTCGTATGCTGCACTTTAGATAGGCGAAGGGGTGCAATACTTTCGTTACTAAAAAGTAGTTGTGATTTAAGGAGAGACCGGAACAGATCAATGAGTAGTTCACCCTAGAGACCATGAAGGATGATCCACGTAGAAGCGAAGTCACGTGAGACTGGCGTATGATGACTTTCTATCTTGGTATGCACCTCCCTGGCTAGGAGTGTTGCCCGCCAAAAGTTCGGGAGGGAGTGAAAGATTCAGAATACGAATAGAGCTCAGAAGGGTTCTCAATGAAAGACGAGGGAGTATCATGATCCATATCGTCTTTCGATTTCTCAGCTGAAGTGTCGTCTCCGTTGTCGTTGCCACTGTCAGAAAATTGCCGAACATCCTCCAGCATCTTAACAACCTGGTCCATAGTGGGTCTTTGCTCCGGTACATGGGCGACGCATTGCATGGCAATTTGAAGCATTTGCACCATCTCTTCCTCTATATTCTGGTATCTCATCAATTCAAGGTCAAACACTTCTGCCGTCCATTCCTCCCTCACCACAGACTGTACCCATCTCGGTAGATCAATTCCTTCTTCGTTTAGAGTAGCCTGGGTTGGGGCTTTCCCGGTGAGGAGCTCCAAAAGGAGCACACCGAAGCTGTAGACATCAGCTTTCGTAGTCACCTTGCGCGTCTCCACCACTTCAGGAGCCCTGTAACCAACAATCCTCGTGGCAGCTGTGCTTGGGCTCAGTAGCTGTGCTAGTCCAAAGTCAGAGACGCACGCTTCCAGATCCCTCGTTAGCAGCACATTTGAAGATTTCATATTCCCGTGTATAAAGTTATGCTCTCCGTGCAGGTGTGCTAGACCACGAGCAGCTCCTGTTGCTATCCGAACTCGCGTGATCCAGTCCAACGGAGTGCGAGCCCCACCTTTCGTCCCTGCGGAAAACGAGGATTGGAGCTTAATGCCAACAATAAAACATATACTACGGATGTACGGCTCCTTCTCCTCATCATGTTGAATCCAAAACGAAAAGGATACTTTCCTTCACCGCAGATCACCAACGTGAGATATACACAGGTAAGGACATGCTCTAGGGTAAATAGTAGTTTGCAAGATCCTCATGCAACATGCAACAAGATCCTCAGTTTGCAAGATGCCTCACAATCATGAAAGATTCTTATTTCACGAGGCAGAGCCTGCAAATCTGAGGAGCACAAGCACAACCTACTAAGGGAAAGAGGACCCGCACCATGAAGCAGAGTTGTTAAGCTCCCAGCAGGCATATAGTCGTAAACCAGAAGCTTCTCGTCCTTGGAGAAGTAGTAAGCTCGAAGCGGTACCAAGTTGCGATGATGTAGTCTTCCCACTGTTTCAATCTGGGTTTCAAAATCCTTCTTGGATGTGGTCACATCCTTCAAACGCTTCACCGCTACTATACTTCCATCTTCTAGGACAGCTTTGTAGGCGGTACCCACGCTCCCTTTACCAAGAACTTCCGCAGAAGCTCTTAAAAGGTCTTCAAGGTCGAATGTATATCGTTTACCCTCGAAAAACACCAGCTTACTTCGTTCTGGTTCTTGCATGGAGCTTGAGTACTCGTCCTTGGATTCGTCCGCCTTCCCGACTCCTCCTTCGCCCTTTGGACTCTTTTGAGCTTTCCTGCCCTTGCGCCGATAATAGCAGAGCAGGCAGGCGGTAATCAAAAGCAAAAAGAGCGCAGCGCTTCCTACTCCAATGGCGACTATAGCTCCTGTACCAAGCTCATGCTTAGGAATTACTGGGCACTGGACATTAGTCGGAGGCCCACAGATGTCCTGGTTCCCAGCGAAACTGGCAGCAGGGAACCTTTCGAGAGACGGAGGTACAGGTCCAGAAAAATTGTTATTTGATACAGAGAAAGACCTGAGAGAAGGTGTACTGATATCGGGAAGACTACCGGACAACTGGTTGTTCTGAAGGTAAATGGTCCTCACGAGTTTGAGATTGTTGAGAGATGCAGGAATACTACCACTGAAGCTGTTGTTTCCCAGATTCAAGTGGACGAGTCGAGGCCAAAGTGCGAAGTTCGATGGTAACGGTCCCGTCAAGTGGTTGTTGTGGAAGAAGAGGCTCTTGACATGGGGGAGGTTAGGTAAGTCAGACGGAAGTGGTCCTGATAGCTTGTTATAATGCATCTTGATGACCCGAATCTGGTCGAGCTGCCCCAACGCACCAACAGCAATTGTGCCATTCAAACCACGTCTAGGCAAAACCAGTTCCCAAACTCGATTCTCCTTGCAGACTACACCTGTCCACTGGCAACCTGTCGTGTTTGGCGCACCCCAATCGAGAATCCTGCCTGACGGATCCACACCCTGCCTGAAAGCAAGGAGCGCCTGAGTGTCGGCGTCTTGTCCAAGAGCAGGGACTGCAACCAGTGACAGTAGTAACAGTAATGCCATCCACCTCCGCCACTCTAAACGCTTCCTTGGCTTATTCATATTTACGACCTATGAGTATCCTGAGATGACTTCACGCTTCGCTTAGATGATTACTTCCTGACCTGAAAAAGACCAGACCAAACCGCAACCACAACCCTTCCGCACAATGGTCCAACTGACTTGTAGCAGATTCTACTCCTCGTCGTGACACAGCTCCTCAATCACTTGATCAGGAACACGCTTTTGTTTCCGAGACCAAACCAGTCTGCATCCACATCCAGATTCTTCTCGGTTGAACCTCGCTCGTGGCAGAACGTAAGCTTATCACAGAATCACTCATAACACTCCAACATGAAACGAAACAACCAAGGAAAAAGAACTTCGCCTCACCACTACAACACTTCCAACCTTCCTTCCTCCCCTCGCATAGACGACAATCAGCATGGCAGACCAACGTACGGAATAACCAGAAATAAAAACTAAATACTACTTCAAGAGCAGGTTCGATGAGTGTCTGGACAACGTGGCCCGGGTGGTAGAATGCAATTCTTGCTTCGCTTCACTCGTAGCTGCTGCTGGACACAGAGCTCAAACCTCGCTGCTTCAAGGCGGCTTTGCGTCTCACAGTGCAGCGTGCTGCTACTGCTGCAACACAAATCCTCCAGTTCTCTTCATCTCTTTCTGGTCCTCGTCCCTTCACTCCACTCCACTCCCAACGAAGTCCTTCCTCGTGCAAAACAAGTGACAGCAACACGGAGGGGAATGAGCCAATCATGCCCGCCTCGTGGGCACAAGCTTCTCTCGGCAAACAACAAACAAATTCTTCCCCTTCCTCCGCCTGGCTCCTGTAGAGTTCACTCACACTTCTTCTGCAAGCAGCCAGCCAGCGGGCGAGGCGGGGAAGGAGCGGCAGAAGAACACAGCAGCTGCGGCTAGCTTACTGTCACGGGAGAGCAGATGATACACAGAGAACACACAAACTGGAGTCAGGACGAAACTGAAGTGACGGGATGCAAGGGACGCGGCCAGCGGACAGATCCCTGCGGACAGATAGCTCGCGCCGCCATGGCGCTCTGCCCGAGTGAATCAGTGAAGTTCGCGCCGGACGAGATTCATACTCGGGCCTGTTATAGACCTTGTTTCCCGGCAGTGGATTTCAGATGCCGGACGGCGTTTAAAGACCTACAGTAGTACTATTTGGATTCTGCACTTTCTTTTTCTGCTTTTTATGATTTGGTAAAGTTCATTTTGTACATTCTCATTTTCCAGAGTTGAACTAGAACGTCTCCACAGTGAGTTTCGTTTAATTTACTTGTCAAACGCTTTTTCGCTTTAGTAAAGTTAGCAGGCGGTTTCCAGGTAGTCGACAGTACTGTATGGACATCTCACTTGCCCTGTTAAACCGGTTGAGATTGAATTTGCTAACCTACAACTCAGCATTGCACCGTCGTTGAACCTACGAGACGTTGGACAAGTGAATTATATAATTCACCTTTGGAGACGTTGTAATGTAATTCTTAAAAGTAGACGATGTACAAGTAGAAACCTCGTTTTGAATTGTTTTCTGAATTATTTTCACCATGGAGCATTTTGGTCTTCCCTTTTTGTTTTTGATTTGTTCTTAGAACCTTGTCGCCATAGAACTTTTGACTCTCGTACGGGTTACACCACAGCCTGCGGTTTCCCGCTAGCGAGAACCCGGTCGCCCGTGGGGAACCCGCCCGACTTGGCGTGACCACAACAAGCCAACCTCCGCCAGCCGGGGCTGTCAACGATGAGCCCATATGAACTGACTTCTGGTCGACCTGAATTTCCCAGGTCGAGGGCCAGACCACACGCTGGCCTTGCCGGTCATTGGATTCTACACTAACCTTTCCTCAGCCAAAAGCGGAAGGCTGTCGCGGCTCGACTCAACGGCTACAGTCGTCCAAGAACAACATAGTCAGCTAAACGACGAACACTCATCTCCGGCGGTCCCTCACTCTCTCGGGGGAACGAAGGAATTGGTTCGAATTCGTTGTAGATGTCACATGCGACCTAACTAATAGCTTGGTCAGCCAATGCGCCGAATTTTGTTCTTGGTCGGGTCCTTATGTTTCGAACGTTATTTGGTCAGGCCTATGACCGGGTATAGTGAAATACCAACATTAGTTTATCCACGCTGATCATATTCATTGGATATAGTTTTCTAAATCGATTTTAAAATTAAAATTATTTGTCAAAGAATCACACACAGTCATCGTCACACACACAACTCTCTAAATTCCATAACGAACGACGACGGCGAACGACGAACGCCGAACGACGACGACGACGTTGGCACGAACGACGACGTTGGCACAAAACAATGACTAAACCTTGTCTGGCTCTGGTCACATCAGACTGTAAACTGCAAACTCACTTTAAGAACGCGTCCATGTCACTCAGCATCTGGTCCAAGTCATTCTAACTGCTGACATGTCAATTTCTACACAATAGCCGGTAATGAAACTGACCAAGTAACTTTCGAAACAAAATGGCACGATCAAGACAAAAAGTTTAGCGAATAGACCCGACCAAGTAATATTCCCAGGCGACCGGAGAGCGGGAGTGCAAAGATGTTACACCTGCCATTTGTGCAGCCAGTGGAACAGATGTTTTGTGGTTTATTTGCGTGGACCGCCTTCGCAAGTAGGCCCACTGTGTAGTCTCCGCATACCCAAAAGCCGCCCGAAGCCCGAACCGACCCGAACTGGAAGTCGTTAGCGTCAGACAGGTGTAAACTTTCGACAGCTCTACTCATCCTAGCTATAGTCCTTGACATACTGTGTGCAAGAAACTTTCTGGTCTTATTCTCTTGTCTATTATATTTAATTATGGTCGCTGTTTCTAAATCATTCAACTTCGATATCTCGAATTCCGTGTCGCTCGTCGTGTTTTGCTTAACGAGACAGTAATGCAACCAACTAAACCATGTACTGATACCGTCTACTAAACGCCTTTCGGGTCCTTCTTTCCTTTGTAAGGTTTGAAGGGGTCTTTCCATCCGTTGGCTATTCATTACGTCTCATTTTTCACCAACTAAACTTGTATCGCGATCAGGAAAGATCAAATACTGCAGCGCCACCTAAACAGCTGAAGAAAGAGAACTGGGAATCATATTAGGAAGGGTGTCAAAGCTAATAACAGAAGATTCCCTAAGATCCAAAAGGGAAAAGGCTATATAGTTTATTGAAATACAGTTTCGTATAGAGTCGTGAATCACTTCCGATGTATCTGTGAATTAATACAGTTTTTTCAGTTTTTTATAAAATTTGTTTTTGAAAATTAAAATAAATTGTCTGAATTCTAAAATTCCTTATTGCCAAAACGTACACCCGAATCGGTAGAAAGAGCATTAAGAGACACCCGCGATGTAAACATCCATGCCCTCCTGGCAAAGTTGTAGCACAGTTCCACGAGTGAAGAATATTTTCTAAAGATTCTAGATTTTACACAATATTAAATTTCTTTTTCTTTTTTCTTTTTAATCGTCACTGAAAGACAGTTTAAAGGCAGTTCCACGATTAGCTCATAGAATATTTAACAGAATTTAACTGGACTACATCTTTTAGTTTTTTAGAAAAGGTAGTCTAGTTACTTACCTGCCCTTTAGGTGGCCTTTGGGTGAAAAGATTTGCATTGATTGGGAAATTTCTGGATAAGCAATTTGAACTTATGTGTTTTCCATTTTTGTTCTGTTAGTTAAAATAGTTACACCAAATTGTCTGTCCATAAGCGTTTTTGGCACGTGTCAAAGTTCAGAAGAACATTTCTTAAAGGAGAAACCTAAAACCTGAAACTCGGTATCACAGGCAACTGGGGAAACTAGAGACGGTTACTTTGAAAATACCCATCGAGTCCCATCCACGACCGTTGTAATATTAGGGGATGTAAAAGTTAAAGAATCTTTGAGATATTCGGGAACAGCAGGCGTGAGTTACAGATTCGGCAAGACTGCGGCCAGTGTTTTCTGCGGGTACCTCAGAGAGGTACCCGCAGGAAAATACCGCGGGCCTTTTCTTAACGGCTATTCATTGGTAATTTTTTGATTCTTTTTGCAATGGATTCTTTGCTACTCTGAGTAATTATCTTGAATGTAGAAACAGAAAAATAATTAATGATAAAATCTTGATGTTCAATCTCAGGCACGACCAAGAATGAGTCGCGATTATATACAAACTTACCGGTGACAATTTTACGTCCAGTTACCTCTCAGCCGTTGAAGAATCTTTCTTCTAAACTTTGACACCCCTAATAGGTTAGGTGAAACTAAGGAAGTGGTAATCTTAACCAGCAAGATAGACGTTCTGTACGTTTTCAACAGTGACTCGGTTAGTTCTGATATCTATTACTGTGATTCATGTCGTAGGTTTTTTCTAGATATAAGTACGATATGAATGTCTTAAATAAGATATTTAATAAGACTCTACATTTTGAACTAATCAAGAGACGTTGATTCACATTCATCTTAAATAAATACGATAAAAAGTTTAGTTACAATGAACCGTGGTCATTTCAACTATCTATCTCCACTCTAACAGAGTAAAATTCTTCAAGAGGTAATCTGCTTTCAACACAGACTTCCCCACTAGAAGCTATGCTCTACAAAAGCTTTAGCAGGCACGGTCTACAGGAGAGCAATTGCAGTAAACGATGCTACTTCATGTGCATCTGTTGTATATGTACTGACTTATATGTATCAGATATTATAAGTGCAATAGATGACTTTAGAACTACTGATACTGAGGTTTAGCCTTGGTGTTCTTCTCTTGGGGGTGTTTGTTACTTAGCCATTCGGATCTTTCTTTCCCTTGTAAAGCTTGATGGAGTCTTTCTATCCGTTGGCTTTTCATTGCGTCTCGTGTTTCCCTAGAAGCTACGGGACGGAGCCGGTTTCAAGACCCCCTAGATTGACACCCACTTTAAAAGTTAAGATGTTTCTTGAACTTTTCTCATCTTACGTAGATTTTGATACGAAGATAACATTCAAGAAAAGGAAACGCGAGAGGTTTGTTACGGGTGCTTCCGGAGTTACCGTTAGGAACACGCTCGCCCGCTCGCAACTGCAGCCCGTAGGGACAAAAGGTTCTGTACAGTTTTCCGATATAGAGCAAGTAAAGAGAATACAAAGAAAGGAGAGTTCTCCCACTATGGTGCATGCCACTGTATGGACATTGGACATAATGTGAGTGTCAGGTTCTCATTCCTCCATTTTCGCGGGAAAATGCTGGCGGGAAAGGTATTGGAGGGAAATTTGGAGATTGTTTCATAATTTTCTCTCTAATATGTAGCGATGTTCCATCAGTGTGATGGATGGACAGTTTAGTAATTACTATTTCTAAAATATAAATAGCCATATGGCCGACACAAATAACACCTACTTCGTGCCTTTTGTGAAATACACTTCTCGTTTGCATAAATGCGGTTCGAAATGCCACGTAGATATCACAAACGCCACATCATCTTGCATCTTTTACCATGGGAAATATCGACTAAAGTGGTCTAAAGCGAAAATGGACGAGGATATTGCGATCGAACGCCCGTCATTTCATCCCAACGAAGCGGGATGAGGTAGTCTAGGTCTAAAGCGTACCTTAGAATCCCCCCGAAATGATGGATTGTCAGGGCCCGCGAGAGCGACGGTCGGAGGTTCTGGAGATACTACTGTGTTCCGTCACTCTCTCTCACTTTTCCTGATGATCTTCAATCATCATCACAGTGGAGCTTTATGTCTTTCCATCATCTGCTCTTCATATCTGAAGATGGAAAAACGCGACCCAATGAATAGCAAACGGATGGGAAGACCCCATCAAGCAAGTTTCTGAAGATTGCGCGAAAAGAAGTTCATCATTACGGGTTCGCATAATGCTGATTTTCCTCCTTCGAAATGAACAGCCCGAAATCTACACTAATTATTCACCCCAGATGGAAACTTGAATTTCCTTCACCCCTTTATGATAAGATGACTTGAATATCACATTCGCTCATATGTCAATACATACATACATAGGTACGAGCGGTCATCGAGCTGTTCCTTTACGGTGGCAAACCGCGTGAGAGATTCCAGCGCCACGGACAGACCTACCGCGTGAACGGAGCGCCACAATATAGTAGCTTCGACGGGCCGAAGCGTGCCGGAAGGGAGTTCAGTTATAGCGAACGTCGAAATGAAGAGACGAAATATACAATTTATTATTATAATAGAATATATTACTTTATTATTTAGTGCTAAGCTGGATGGAAACGGTGTACTAACCACGGTGCTTGGTTGGTACACCGTGGCGCATGAAATCCGCTCATACTATGAACTCACCTTCACTCATACGGTAAAACACTTAAATTTACGGTGGTAATTGACAGCTAAAGCAAACAAGATACAGAAGCACTTCGTCGCTAGAAGGTAGCATATCATTATGCTACGCTTGGGACTGGAGCTCCTTTCAAACTGTCCACCTTTGGGAGACCTTTCAGTATAATGTCGTTCTCGATTGGAGGCTCCGAGTTGAATGTGGCGGAAGGATACTGCGGCTTTGTAGCCGGCGCCGTCTTCGTCTCCGTCTCGGTTCGGTAATCATGATGCTCGGAAGTGCATCAAACCTTGCAATGGACGACGATACGCTGTACAGCTATGTCTTCTAAATAAGTGGCGGTGAATAGGTGGTTCGCTTTGTCCAGAATTCCATCAGTAAGCTTCTAAATCCACCACAATGATGAAGATCTCACTGGCTAGAGGATCGGCGTGGAACTGGTTGAGTGAGTTTGGGCCGAATTTCAGATAAGCTGGTACGATTTCATTCCTAGTAGGAGAAGCGAGGAAATTCAGGTGTTGGAAAGAAGAAGCTGCGGATTACCTCAGATAGACATCTACTGAAAGAAACGTGGATCCTCCTCAAATCGCAAGCATGAGACCTACATGGAATCCTATCCACCGGGAAATCTGGACTTTGGACGAGAAGAAATCCTATTTCATTCCCCCCTGAGATCTTCAATGTGTACAGGGTATAGTTAGCAGCAGAGTCAGTGTATCACATCAGTGAGTGATGAGAACCAAGTTTAGGTTTTCCCCATAGATTTTATATTTCGTTGCGTGGAACACAGAGAGAGAGACAAGAAGAAATTCAAAACGAGATTGTGAAGGCGGCGGCGAATGTAGATCCGGACAAGTCAGTGATCAGAGTGGAGAGGGTGGGTAGAAAAACAGTGTGAGAGAGCCGCCATGCTAAGAATTGGGTGCGTTGGATATCCACTGGTGTTGATGGTGAGTGAGCTCAATCATCTCTCCTACTTTTCTCCAATTCATCGGTTGATCATATTTCATACGTAGTAGATCGTTTCTTCGCATGCTAATTATAGCACTCAATCTCAAATTCAGGCTAGAGTTCACGGCTTCGTGGAGTCATTCTTCTGCCCGGTTAGGAGTCACCAAGCATAGAAAGGAGCCCTGAGGAATGTTTTTCTTCATCACCTTCTCGTTTGGTAATAATATAGGACATGTGAAGATTGAATCGAAAGTTAATGAGTAGCTTTATATAAGAAAAAGAAAGAGAGAAAATATGTGTAAGCTAATCGGTTACTGAATAATAAGGTAGGAAGTCCATACCAGGTGTTTATACATTGGTACAAGGGCAGGCTAGGTTTGCCAAAAGGACACAAGTCCAAATATCTTGAACTAGTTGCTGTTCTGAAGTTCATACTTAGACAGCATAATTCCCACACTTAGACTCCGCGATTAGTTCTTGCAAACTAAGTCTTCAAATATTTAGTCCTAGTCTTGGTAGGAGGTAGTCCAACTTTAGATCCAGTAAGCCCTTAGTTAAGACATCCGCTACCATCTCCTGAGTAAGACAATACTTTGCTTCAATTATCTTTGATATAACTTGATCCTTAATGAAGTGGTATCTGATATCTATATGTTTCGTCTTGTCGTGGAACTTGGACATTTCTACGAGTGCGATTGTATTCTGGTTATCACAATACAAAGTGATAATCTCATTCTCAGCTAATCATATGTCAGCTAAGAGTTGACGAAGTCATATCGCTTCTGAGGAACATGTGCTAAGTGCCACATATTCAGTTTCAATACTTGACAGTACGACAGACTTCGATCTCTTCGATGACCGATCGCTCTCTTTCATCGGCATTGAGCTCCACCAATTGCTATAACTAAGCATCTCACACAAGCCCAAGCCTCCATCTCTGTAAGCATGTGACGCTAGAAAGCTCACCAAAGTGGGCAATGCTGTCATGGGTCGTCTTACTAGGTTCACCACTGCTATGGGTGACCTATTGGCGACTCTCACTACTTGATATCGTCGTCCTGCATACAAGATGTCATCAATTGTGAGGTGCGGTGGTCGTCTCACTACATCGTGTGCGTGTTTGAGCACCTCCCTCGATAACAAGTTCGGAGAATCCACTTGATGCATCTGGAGATGTCGTAAGATCCGTAACATCTCTCAAAACATCCTAGATTGCAGATCATATAAACCATGACCTCTCCCAGCACGCGTGTGATCTTGACATGACCAGTCATCTATCACAAGTAAAATGACGTCAACAAACGTAAGATCATGCGTCCCCAGCAGCGAAATATCTGACGATAATACTTGATGGTATCCTCTAGCGGTTGATACGGACAACAACTCTATATATCTCTACACCAAACGTGCCACATAACTCGATGACATACGTCTCGTAACCTCATCTCTCTCCACATACAAGTATCGTTGTACTCGTGTGCTTGTCTGTAACACCGCAATCAAACTTCTGCTGATCTCTCCAAATAGCTCGAACACACATACACCATCCTCTGGATACTGCCACACAATGGGAGTCGTATCCAACGGTGATAAGATCACAAGACGTCTTGATGCGGTCGATACACCTTCCTTGATACAACAGGGAAGGTGTATCGATCACAGAAAGTCTTGTTAAACTCTGGAGCCCAGTCGTTGATGTTGAGGAAGGCAGCGTGCATTGGTTTAGGTTTGAGGAAGTCCGAGGTGGAGAGATGTCCATTCCAGCTACATATATATCTAAGAGGATCAAGGGGTACAGCTCTACACATGACACGCAAGATGCTAACGATGAGAGTTCGACCAGATCATCCCTCGGGTGACTCCATGGTGAGAGTCAAGGTCATCGTTACGATCGCAGAGTCTTATGATGTATTGATTGGAGGTGATGTGTTATATCCTAGGGTTCATAATCGACTATTGGACGGAGACAATATCTTATAGACCAGGTTGGCAGTCCGGTGAGAGACGAGTGAGCCGCTTACTGTGCGGTTCAGTGCTAGAGTTGAGACAACGGAGCCTACACCAGAGACGATGACATCCGTTGCAAGATTCAATTCGGTCATCATTTGACCGGGCGAGTTGTTAGAAGGCAATGCCCATGCGGAGGATACTCCGGTCTTTGAGGAGATTGAGGACATGTCTAGTATGACTTCGGTAGTACCATCTGCCTTGGATGTTCCACTCTAAGATTCGAGTGGAGAGTTGCAGCAGTATGTTGATCGGTTGGTGCAGCAAGCTTGGAGTGAAGTCTTTGTACTGCATAAAGAGCTAGGATGACAAATTGTTTATCCTTATGAATGTAGTATACGTTACTGTCACTGCTTGACTTACTGAACCCCAGAGAAATGAGGAACTTTTATGATCAAATATCATTCTCGAAAAGATTGCTTCAACATAAAGTGTACGAAGTAGCTTAGACACTTATCATTTCTTAGGGCGTTGACGTCATCGAGATCAGCCATGTAGATCTCTTTGTTTAGTGTCTCATTTAGAAACGATGTCTTTGCATCCATCTGGTGGACATGAAGGTTGTGTCGAACTGCGATCGTGAATATCAGTCGCACTGATTACACATTGATCACCAAAGAGAAGATGTTCGTGTAATCGAGTCTATACACTTGTGTGAATATTCAAACCATCAACCGTGTCTTGTAGCGAGCGATAGATCCATCTGAATTCAGCGTCAACTTGAAGGTCCACTTGTTGATTATGGGTCTTTGTCCATGTGACAAGTATGTGAGTGTACACGTATCATTCTCCTCTTATGATTTGAGCTCTTCAATGATGATCTCAGATCATCGAACATCATATGGAGATTATAGAAATCTCTTCGGGACTGATCATCATTAAAGCACGTTTCTTATTGGTGCGTGTCTTTGAGATCAAGATTGTCATATCATAACTTTCAGTTGGATCATGATTAGGAAAATTTGATTGACGTGTGGATCATCGGAACGGTGGTGGTGCTTAGATCTCGATGAGAGTAGAAAATATTCCAATCTCAATCTCACTTGAGTGGAGACTATAGTCGCGAGCAATGTAGGTATGGGTGTAGCATGCTCCTAGTCTTTACGTCGGCTGAGGGATTATGTCTGATTCGTACGGAGAAGATAAATGCATAGTGGAATAAGTTGAAAAGATATATCGACTATGAGACTGTGGATTACTAATAGATAAGCTAGTCACAGACTGAGTTGGTGTGTGATGTACGTTTCCGTCAACTCTTCCTCCTCTAGATCTCGTCAAGAACGAGGTCTGGATCAAGGCTACTACATGAAGAAGGATCGAGGTCAAGGTCAACAGAAGGATCGAAGACGAGATGGGGAACAAAAAGAGATAAAACCAACTAACTCAGAGAGGAGAGGAGTTCTCATTGAAGGGATATGAGGTGTACTTGAAGGAGGAGGATGGTGATGAAAGAACTACACATCATTTTCAATCCAAGTTTCGATGAAATTCTATTGTCGTATTACGTGTTTTTCTATCTAAGAGTACAAGGAGTATATGGGTACGTGGCTTGAATATGTTCGCTCTAAATCTTGATCTCTCAGTCCAAATGTTTCTCTATCTAATCTTCTAGCACAAATGATCTTGTACTCTCTCGATTCAAGGTTAAAGCTTACTACGATCCAAAGAATATGTATAAGTTGTAAAAGACTGCGTTACAAATCAATCTCTCTATGCTATATCTGAAATACTCAGCTCTGTATCATTTAACTGAAAGTAACTTTACATCATTAGAAGCACAACTTAATAGCTTCCAATGATGCTAGCTACTCGTCAATCCAATGCCATAACTCTATCTATTACAACCGAAAGATGCTCTAGTACTGCTCAATCTAAAGTTCGTATCCATATCTATAAACCAATAGAGCCACAGTACAACTTGTTGCACACCTTAGTCTCTTAAGCATTCCAGCAAGATAGTGCATGCACGCTTCAAGACAATACTCAGTTCACAAGGTAGCACCAATGATGGTGATACTCGACAGCTCTGAAAATCCAAAAAACGACTTTTGATTCATCACAACTCCTTGCTCTTTCTCCACATAGAGCTGAAATCAGTTCGACACATTCACAATGTCGACTTGTATGTTGGCATGATAGTTTCAACAGCAAACTTCTTCCCAATTGCTCAAAAAGAACCAAAAGCTGATAATATATATGACTGAAATCTGAACTCGTTAATAATAGAAGCTTTTCGGAACTTTGACCTCAGTTCTTTCAAATCGATCGACCAATGGTGATCAATCTTCACAAAAAACTTTATTGGATCCTTCGCTCTTATCCGTAATAATTTTCAGGTGAAAAATTCAATCCAACTGTCAAATATGGATCAAGACCCTAACATGTGCTAAATTAAGAGCTTTACAAATCCAAGTAGGCTTGATCCAAGACCTTGGACAATCAATTCGACCATTCAAGATGAAAATTTTCAAATATCTTACAGATAAAGCATCCCTCAATCTTGAAAAGTCTCACTAAAAAATTTGATCCAGAACTAGAGAAATAGCCAAAACCCCATCATTGTCATAATTCACAATACATGTCATATCACGTCTATACCATTCAACTTCAATCGATTGGTTGATAATCCAAAATTAGCAAGAATCGAATGAACTTAACATCAAATCAACCAACTCGTTGTAACCTCTCCAACCCAACTCATAGCTCCTCAAAACCCCTCCAGAAACAACTAAAAACATAATGTGGGTATGAATTTCACCCCTCTCCACTCAATCAGTCATAGCACCCTCAATCCTCCATGAAATCCCTGATTCTTCAACCCATATTGTAGCTCTCGTTGAGAGCTTTCTAACTATATCCTTCCTCGCTCGAATGGACATCTGAAGCCTCCTGAAACCACAAAAAAACTCATGAGGATTAGTTAGAACACCATTAGTCCAAAAGTAGACCAATGAGAGCAAAAAGAGCTCTAATTTTGTCTAACTTTTCTCCACTTACTACTAGAATGACTTGTAACAACCAAAGAAACACTAGACACCGATAAGACTAGAAGAAATCATAAAAGTCTCTGAGACATGTTGAAGGATTATCTATGAAACGTAAAACATCCTTAACTAAAATGGAACAATTGAGTCGTCGACTAATACAGAGTCAATATTACAATCTGCAAATGATATATAATGAAAGGCAAGACAAAAGAGAATGATAAAGCTATCACTTGGTTAAAATACTATTCTCCAATGTTTCTCGAGATCTATGCTCCATAATTGATCTTTGATCTACAATGACATTACATATTTCTGCACCTCTCCGCTTTCAATAAGCCATAACGTTCCATCCTCATCACACCCCGTGATGAAATTTAGGTTATAGCTTCAACAAGTGACAGATTTTGACCTAGACGTTGAAACGAATGTTGGCTAGATAGTTGAGATCTATTCTTCATCACAACAAGATGTACACTGTCAGATCCTAAGTCTCTCTGTATGTAACAATCGGAAGGATCACCGGAAGCGATAAGTCCATCACCTTCCCAATGAAGTTATCACCAAAATACGAAACTAACCACTGTAAAAAATGGTTGCAGTGGATGCAATGAAGCTTGACATGAAATGGATTCAAGAAAGGAAGATCCGGAGCTGGTATCAAACCTCTGTCCATAACCATCACTCTTGTAGTTCTTCACTCCTCCATGCAGACCATCGAGAAACCCTCATGAATCATCTGCTAAGAGAAAATGCCTTGCAAACCCTCAACCCATCATTTTATACCCAAATTTGATCACAAGGACCACTGAAATGAACCCTCATAGATTGTTGATATGACATGTTTCACTACCGTAAGACAACTTAAGTTCTACGAGAATTTCACACAAGAGCCGCACCACAACACGACATCAACCTCTTCTAAACTTGTGCATCCTCCGCTATGCGCCATAAAACATTCACAAAGTTGTGGTCGACATCACACTATATATTTGTCCTCCTGACTGATGTCGTCGTTAATAATATTTTCAGCATGTAAATCTTTTTCGTCATCATCCAAGAGATCAAGTGCCAAAACTAAGTATCGCATCTGTCATATACCAACTGGCATAATAACAAGATCTACTACCCACTTATAATGCACTGCAAATGAATAAGTATGATATAATCCATCTCGCACCGTGTTGATGGCTCTCAAAGGAAGCGTGAGATTGCAGGCGACCACCTTCTCGTCTCCTCGCGGGGCTTGTATCGATACAGGAAGGTTATAACGCTAACATGCATTTAGATGATTGGAAGCGGGACGGAGCTCCATTGCCGATAACTCGTGAACTTTGCCGTACCACCCGGAACCTCCGAATGTCTTGTGATTTGATGAGTGTTGTAGGTCCCGAGTTGTGCGGTGGATGAAGCTTATGACTCGACCTTGGTGTTTTTGTCCTCGTAAAGTTCGACGAGATGTCGGTTCAGGGTCCTCATTCTGTGATTATCTTGTTCTTGACGCTGTTGATCATAGAGCGAAGTGAATCATTGGATCGGAAAGCGATTTAGGGACCTCGAGTACGTGAACGCTAGTAACGCGAGTCATGTGCAGTTAGACTCGTATTGATCCCTCATTTTGATGCGCGGGGCTGTTCAAGACCGGCCAATCTTTCGGCTGTTGTTCTCGGGTGGTTCCGTCTTGGGAAGTCTGCGACGACCGAGCGATTTGTCGCTTTGCCGCCGCCGTCTTCCCGGGAGGAGGAGTGATCTGGGAGAGTGTGTATCGTTGGTCCTCATGGGTTCTTGAGAAGATTAGCATGATATCCACTTAACGGTGGTGGTGTAGATGAGGGGACCCGTCAGAATCTTTTCAGGATCCACGATACTAATTCTCCCGGTTGGCTCATCTTCGAGTGTCTCAATTGTCGTGCAGAGAAGTCGATTCATTGTTTTGTGGTCGTCGAAAACAAGTAACGGAAAAGTGTTTCTCCGGATGGTGTCTGTAAACATGAGAGCTGATCCGTCCGGGGATTGTCAAATACTTCTGCGTGGTTTCGTATGTCGGGCAGCCCATCGAGTTAAGTGTGTAACATTGCTCTGATCGCATGCGAGGACAGACGTTTTTGTGGGAAGGAAAAGGTCTGAGAGTTGCTCTATTTCTAACGGAAAGATGACGTTTTTCTCCAAGAGAGGTTCGAGGAACGCTCAACTCGGCTCACACTTGAGAGAAAGTGTGGTTCCGTATTTCATGCGGGCCTCAACCGAGATCTGACGGATGGAGTTGAAGAGGGTTTCGGGTGTCGATGTCTTTCATCGGCTGTATCCTCACTTCTGTTTCGTTGACATCTCTCTTGATCCGAATGCGGTCTTCAAGGGATTCTATTTTCTACAAAGAGGACCCTCCGTCGTGTTCCCGTTATGATGCGAGCAAGAGCTTCAGATACTCTCCATCTCCTTGAATGTCGCGGTCTAAGTTGGCATTCGTATAAGGATAAATGTTACACTCAGTGACTTTCTTGTCTCTTTTTTTCAAAGAGAGACTACGGATTCACTCGGGTAGGATCAACCAGGTAGTCGACTCTCCACGAACTCATCGATGAGTTGTTGATCCGACCAAATGAATGATCCGACCAGTAACACAAGTGAATCCGCTATTGTGTAGTGGACCAACTGTTACATGAAAATCAAATTTTGACTGTTATCGCTCCAAAGACACTGATGGGTAAAACAAGCTAGGCACCAGCTTATGAGCTTTTGACACAACTTCGGATCTTCACTTTCATCGCATCAATGGGTAGAGCTGATTGTCAGCTTTCCCTAGGCACTTTGTCTACTTCATTTGGACGCCTAGTGGAGAAGTTACGAGACTCGAAAGATGGGTAAAATAGCTAGGCCCCAGCTTACGGGCTTTTGGTACAACTTCAGATCTTCACTTTCATCGCACCAATGGGTAGAGCTCATTGTCAGCTTTCCATCGACACTTCGTCTACTTCGTTTGGATGCTTAGTGGAGAAATTACGAGATTCGGAAAAAGAGAAAATCAAACTAGGCCTTAGTTTACTTTTGCTGACTAGGTATTTGCAACTCCAAGCGCTATACTAAAGACGCAAGGGGTCTGCTTCCTCATTTTTATTGACGAAAACTTATACGTACAGAGACTGACATAAGGGGGTTGCTTAAAGGGTTTGCTTGCACTTGCGATCTGTAAGCGGATGATTTGAGAGATTTGGTGGTCCAATGCAAGCACGCAAGGAGTCGTTGGGTTCAGATCTGTGCAGGCTCCGTGTGGGTTAAGACGGTTCGTGAAAAGACGGATCGGAGAGTGTGTACTGAGAGAAATTGAGACACAAGGGAGGGATTTGGAATGCTTCAGTTACATGTGAAGGAGAGTTGGACCGTTCGGATCGTTCTGGAGTCCAAACTTGCTGTCCTTGGATCCATCGGGATCAGAACGCCGAGTTTTTCAAGAAATTGAAGACGATACAAAGTTTCATCGGGCAGTTTGGGAGTTCTGAGTGAAATTGGCTCGCAGGGAAGCGCTTACGTCAGATTTTCGTTGATATGCGATATGAGATTAGTTTATTCTTTGCGATCGGTGAGCCAAGCTCTTTGTTCTTGGTGCCTACGCGATCAAGGAGTCTTCACTTACGCATAGGAGAAGACCATGTGTGGATTTGATTGTTGGTTTGAGTGCGGTGAGCGATTTTGAGCCACGAGAAGTCGATTTACGTCAGATTTTTGCAACGTGTGATCAAATTTCTTGCGTGGTTTTGCAAGAAGAACTCCAAACGACTTTTTTGGAGTCTCGTTGGGTTCAAGGTAGCTAGATCTACCTGTTAGAGAAGACGGATGTCAGATCAAGTGATCCGTTTGAGCGGTGTGTGTGGTTTTAAGCTGCAGGGAGGAGTTTTGAGAGGTTCGTTCATCTACGACCGAAAATCGGAGATATCTCGGTTGTTGGGAGTCGGATCTGAAAGTTTTCTGGGCAAATGGAGTCGGGGAAGAAGACCCTATCGACATCTGAAAACGGTTTGACGAAACATCAAATAGGTCTTTTTTGATTTCTTCGTTATAGATTTTGCTCTTTTGAGTTTGTTAGAGTTCTCGTTGGTTATGTACAGCTTGTGGTAGCTAGCTTTAGCTAAGAGCTTGTACATGGATGTTGTTTGGACTTGGGTTTGAATCATGTGATGCTGGTGCAGCTCTTCTTTTTGCAAGAGAAGTTTCTCTTGCTTTGAGCTACGCATCGATAGTTTTGGGTTTGGGTTGAGATTCAGGGACTCGTTTTAAGGAGTTTTGAAGCAGATTACAGAGTCCTCTGATCTGTTTCTTAGTTTTGTGTTCTTAGTGAGAAAGAACCTGCAATGTATATATGTTGAGAGTTGGTATATATTGCGACGTTCGTTTTCGTGCTTGTTTGTCTCTTTCTTGTCTCTGTTCAGCACACTACATCTCCACAGTCAAGAACCTCACGTTTTCCTAGACATCCTTCACGTAAAATCTGACATGACAACGGTGGTGAACTCGACGTGAAGGTCTGAGGTGGAGATTTTTGTGTTGGAACTTGGAAGAGGAGATCAACAATCATGAACGAGGATGAGGATGGATACAGTTGCTCGGGAGGATGTTGCGGACCTGGGATGATGAATATGTAGATGTTTGAGATCATGGAACGATGAAACGATGGAACGAGCAATGACTATGAACGGGATGAACGGATCAGAGGATATATCAGAGGTGTAGTTGGATGCAGCATGACATCCTTCACGCAAAATCTGACACGACACTGCAGTCTCTCTTTGGAAAAAGAGAGACAAGAAAGTCACAGAGTGAAACATTTATCTCTATGCGAACGCAAACTTAGACCGTGACATTCAAGGAGATGGAGAGTATCCGAAGCTCTTTGCATCATAACGGGAACACGACGAAGGGTCCTCTTTGTAAAGAAATGGAATCCCTTGAAGACCGCACTCGGACCAGGAGAGGTGTCGACGGAACGGAAGTGAGGATACAGCGGATGAAAGATATCGAAGCCTCAAACCCTCTTCAACTCCGTTCGTCTGATCTCGGTTGAGGCCCCATGAAATACGGAACCACGCTTTCTCTCGGGTGTGAGCCGAGTTGAGCGTTCCTCGAACCTCTCCCGGAAAAAAATGTAGTCTTTCCGTTAGAAATAGAGCAACTCTCGGACCTTTTCCTTCCCACAAAAATGCCTGTCCTCGCAGGCGATCAGAGCAATGTTACACACTTAACCCGGCGGGCTGCCCGGCACACAAAACCACACGGAAGTCTTTGACAACCCCCGAACGGATCCGCTCTCATCTTTACAGACACCATACGAAGAAACACTTTTTCGTTACTTGTTTTCGACGATCACAGAACAACGAATCGACTTCTCTGCACGACAACTGACACACTCCAAGACGAGCAAACCGGGAGAATTAGTATCATGGATCTTGAAAAGGTATGAAGGGTCCCCTCATCTGCACCACCACCGTTAAGTGGGGACCATGCTAATCTTCTCAAGAACCCATCAGGACCAACGATACACACTCTCTCAGATCACTCCTCCTCCCGGGAAGACGGCGGCTGCAAAGTGGCGACTAGTTAACATATAATAATTATAAATTAAATTAATTTTCTATATTAACTTATTAGAATAAAATTTTATAACACTTACACATTTTCCGATAAGAGAAAACGAAATTCTGGTATAATGCAGTGGGGAAGGATATTAACTTGACATCCAATGATTCACGTCAGTCTTTTTAACATCGAAGCAATCGAAATCACATGATTAAGATAAGATCTTCTAAAATTTGAGTTTTGAATATGTTCTCGTAACAAACAAAAGTTCATTAGAAAAACTGACAACTACTTACAAGAACATTGCAGACGGAAGGCAAGATAGCAGGAGATGCTGGTATTCCCTCCTCACTTTCGATAGACTGACTACCACCACTCCAACAAACTAGAAGAGTCTTCTTTGATCCACACCGTTGAGGAAAGCGAGAATAATACATACGGTCTTGCTTCCATTACGAGAAGTTTTTACGGGGAAATCGTGTCCAGAAAGAGCCGTCAATAAATTGGTTTAAGGAGTGTAGGGATTTTAAACTCTAAATTTATTTGTTACTGGGACTAACCGACACTCAATGAACCTTTTCCGTAACAAAAGTTAACAGGATGCAGATGAGAAAACTTAAGTGCAACATGTCAAGCTTTGTGACAGACTGCAAAATGTCTATATCTGATTCATTTACTTTCAATGGTTTTTTTGAGACCACGTTTACAAGAATATGTCCATTGACTGTAAAATTTACATACCACTTCCCAAGATGGTACGTGAATTTTGCAGCAAAAACCTGTAGAAACTTTTACAGAATTACGGGAATCCTTTAAAACCCCTAGTACGATTATGTAGGACTTCTTTTCATAGTTAACCGGACATAAATCATGTTATTGTCCTTCAAAAATATCAAACCTAAAATTAATTTTTTTGCTTGAATGTTCATATATTAGCAAGTATAAATTAGTTTTTAACTTTAAATAGAATATTCTTGAATCCAACTTTACACAAGAACATAGGAATAAAATTTTTGTCTCAAGTTACTTAACAATATAGAAATCTGTTACTAGAATTTACTGATAGTTAAATTATAAATTTTAACTTAATTACTCCTTACTTCACTTAAGTCTACTAAACCAGAAGTTAAATTTAGTAATTAGCTCCTAATTCTAGAACTAATTTCTGATTAGCAATTGAAATCGGAAAAACTATTGCGGAGTTTCCAGCATATAGTCAAATTCGACCAAGGTTTCAGTTATTACAATATATTATTAGTAGTTGGAATTTAAAGTTTATTAAACTTGCCATCATTGACTATATATATTGTTAGCTCGGATAAATCAGAATAAGATCAACATAATATATTTAGAAAAGAAAAAAGTCAAATATTTACAAGTTATCTTTTATTTTAGTTATTAAACATAAAAAATATAGTATTAATTTGATATAAACCACAAACATATTATTATCAGAACTTAGAACTTTAAAGTTGATTGATATATAGCAAATTAAACAAATAATATAAGATAGTAAGAATATTCATAAATGATTCATAACATATACCTGATATTTCAAATTATCATATTAAAACTTCTTAATATAATAATAATAATAATAATGTATATCATTCAAATTGTATCCACAATATGTAAATATTTTTATATATTATATTATAATTTATTCTTCAAAATATATGGGATATACATTGAAGCCAATGTGATCTTTATTGCACGATCAAAGGTTTCTTCCATTTTATCATTACAACCTAAAAGTTCTTTTCTCCAAGAAGATTCTTGTCCAAGAGGTAGTTAATTATATACAATTTAAGAGATATCGGAATCAGTGATTGCCCTAACTTCATTCAACAGAATTTGTTAGATGATTTTTTGTTTCCTTTTCTACTTTTATTATCTGTCTTCACGATATCCTACAATCTCACTCGTGGACACTTAGAGACTTCAGTATCTTCTATTGTGGAGCAAGAATGTAACTTGCCAAAACCATCGTTCATATATTGCCTTCTAGGTCTTTTAACTAGTACTCAATTGCCTTGTAGACATTTTTTGACATGAACTTGGAGACAAATCATCATACTACATTCAAATAAGTCTTGTAGCTCATTAGCCACCAATGAGTCTATTGTCCTCATTGGAAGACACTTCACACACCTCAAGTTCTTTTCAACACCTTGGAGAGACATCGAACATATGTTTTATACGTTACACATATTATATATAATAATATTATAAGTTTAATTTTGAAGAATAATTTTATCTTTTTATATACTTTATTGGTTTTATCACTCGTTACAAATAAAAGTGAAAATTTGAAAATATTTATTTGAATATAAAACTTAATAGAAGTTTATTTCTACACTTTTAGTGTTCAATCTTGACTGTGTCACTATGTAATTTACTAGATTAAATATTTAAACTTCATATCCAAATTTGTTAATGAAATTCAAAAGTAATCATTTATTTACAACCATAAACCAAAACATAAGTCAAACAGGAAAATCCATGTTCATTATTTTTATATTGAATTAGATTGTAAAAATGAATTATCTTTTTGATTATTTTTAAATCTTTAAATATGGATTTCTTGTTAGTATAGAAGTTTTGAACAAATTTCGTTATATCATTCATTATATTTTTGATGTATTTAATCTAATTCAGTTGTTTTTTAATATCTATAGTATGTCGCGCATGCCTTTATAATTATGCTTGACTGTTTCTCGAACTGATCGTGACGATCAACTTGTCGCCACTTTTTCAATAGATAATGCACAATATGCAAAGACTTGTTGCTGCTTCTAGCTTTTGCATCAAAAGCTTCCAAGCTTTTTATACTAATACTCATTCACAACATTCTCCTACTCTCAAACATATTTTGTTAATGAAGATCAAAGATAGTTCACTACACAACACACTCACAGATTTTGTGTACTTCTGAGGATAGAGATCTAGCCTTTTGTTAGTTCTCTACGTTTTATCCTTCTAGATCACCACTCTCTAACTTAAGAGGGTGAGAGTAAATACTTGAAAGTCCATTTGTCTCTTATGTGCACACTTTAATGAAATGTCAAAGTTGACTCAGTTTTTTGATAGAGCATTTTGCTTGTTATGACATAAGTGGTTTCTGCAACACCACTCCCAAATGCAAAAACCTTGGGTCCACAACAAAATACTCACTATGATAATTAAAACTCAATCTTCAACCTACAAGGACTTCTCATCGAACTCTCAAGTTCATTATCTTCCTATGCGTTTAAGTTTGATTGTACCTTCATCCCTTTGATCAAAAGACTTCTCTCAGTCTTCTTGTGACAATCTTACCACAAAGTAATGCAACAAATCAAAATGCTAATTGTTTTTACACATATTTGATAAAGAATGTATTATCACCTCTTCTATGTTCAGATGGAAGAGGTATATGCATGTTTCTTGACATGCAGAGGTATACACATGCAATAAAATAGTAAAATAGTAAAATAGTAAATCAATTATATATTATTTAATATATATTTAATAAAAATCTTTTGTACTGTCTGAAGTACATCAATGTTCTCTTCCTTTTGGGTTATATTCATATTTCCTGCAGTGCTCTCTTAAGTTAACAGTTGCTATTTATCAATAGCAACTGTTAACAATATTCTAATTTAATTTATTTTCATATCTGTATATAATATTCATTTACTGATAATACAAAGTAAACATGGTTTGGACTGACATATAACTTTTATTTTGTGTATTACCCACATGCAAAGCCTCCTCTCGTAGTGATCGGAGCAAATGTCCATCCTGACTTCGCTCCACTATCTTGTCCAAGAGGTAGTTAATTATATACAATTTAAGAGATATCGGAATCAGTGATTGCCCTAACTTCATTCAACAGAATTTGTTAGATGATTTTTTGTTTCCTTTTCTACTTTTATTATCTGTTTTCACGATATCCTACAATCTTACTCCTGGACACTTAGAGACTTCAGTATCTTCTATTGTGGAGCAAGAATGTAACTTGCCAAAACCATCGTTCATATATTGCCTTCTAGGTCTTTTAACTAGTACTCAATTGCCTTGTAGACATTTTTTGACATGAACTTGGAGACAAATCATCATACTACATTCAAATAAGTCTTCTAGCTCATTAGCCACCAATGAGTGTATTGTCTTCACTGGAAGACACTTCACACACCTCAAGTTCTTTTCAACACCTTGGAGAGATATCGAACATATGTTTAATACGTTACACATATTATATATAATAATATTATAAGTTTAATTTTGAAGAATAATTTTATCTTCTTATTATATACTTTATTGGTTTTATCACTCGTTAGAAATAAAAGTAAAATTTTGATATTCTGAAATTATTTATTTGAATATTAATAAAAATTAATAGATGTTTATTTCTACACTTTTAGTGTTCAATCTTGACTGTGTCACTATGTTAATTTACTAGATTAAATATCTAAACTTCATATCAAAATTTGTTAATGAAATTCAAAAGTAATCATTTATTTACAACCATAAACCTATAAGTCAAACAGGAAAATCCATGTTCATTATTTTTATATTGAATTAGATTGTTTATTTGAATTATCTTTTTGATTATTTTTAAATCTTTAACTATGTATTTCTTGTTAGTATAGAAGTTTTGAACAAATTTCTTTATATTATTTTGATGTATTTAATCTAATTCAATTGTTTTTTAAACCAAATATAGTGGTATAAAAGGGAGGGGGTGCCGACGTGACATTCCACTCCCCGCAATGTATCAAAAGTGATCAGGGAGCCGGAGCTCTTTCTCGGTCAACATCATGAGATGCTCTAGGGTTTTCTACTATCATGCACTTCACGTGCTTATGCCAGTCACCTTTGTTTTTGAGATACTTTCGCACTTGGCTCATTTTGTGTTCTGACGGTGGGGAGTTTGGGCTGGTCGTTTGATGGGCTCGCTTTGGTCGTATCGTGGACTTGCTTGCAGACGATGGATCGAATGTTTAGCATTTCGCTTTCTTGGTGGATCTTCTCGCACTGATGTTTGCAGTTGGTTGTTTGGTGGGCTCGCCTAGGTCGTATTGTGGACCTGCTTGCAGACGATGGGTCGAATGTTTTAGCATTTTGTTTTCTTGGTGGACCTTCTCGCACTGAAGTTTTGCAGCTGATGTGTTTGGCACATACGGTGGGTTTTCACACAATTGTCATTTTTATCTCCATCAGAAGTGTCCTCGCCGTTTGAAGATTTACTCGGTGGAGAAGGGTCTTCTTCTTCGAGATCCTCTTGCTGTCGATGGCTCTTTGGTCTCCCAACCTTACTGTTTCTTTTTTGATCTCGGTCGACGGTTGTTGCTTCTTGCTTCTTCGCATCGATCTTTTTGTCCTCAATCCGATGTCTTTCGAGCCCGTCGATCGCTTTGTTGACCTCTATCAGCCTCATGAGGATGATGTACATGATTTGCATTCTAAGCCCCGAATTGAGATTTGTTTGGAAGGCGTATGGAAGTTTTCATGGGTTGACATATATTCATATCATAGATCACTGGAACCCGTTCGCAAAGTCAGGTTCATTTCCATTCCACGATTTTGAGTATTTTTTTCATGTTTTTGTGATGCCTGTGACCTCTTTGCAATCACACTGGAAATGGACGTAGAGCCTTTTATTATTTGTGCGGCTTACTCTTATTCGGAAATAGTCCCGAAGAAGCAGCGCTTTATGGTATATCGGTATTTAGCTTACTCTGCTCGGTGGAAAAAAAGGACTTAGTTTCTTGAGTAATTGCAGACAGCAGTACAACAGACTTGGGAGGAGCCTAGCAAGAAGCACATAAATTTTGACCCATGACCATTGCATATGATTATTATTTTTCTAATTGTGCGTGCAATAATTATTTTCTGTATAATAGTTTTGTATGATATAGATATGGTTTCGCTTATGTGTTTTTGACCATTCTTGAACTGGTTCGATTATGTGTATGCGGCTCTATTTTGATATGGATGGTTTGCTCTGTGGTGAGGACATCGCACTCGAAAGGTCCGGAAGAACTCACGTAATCTAGGATGCGCTACAAATCCATAAAGAAGGAGCATCGACTCATCGACGGGAGCTTGGGTTGACGATTGCTCCTGTGGATTATCTATCGGAATCTGATCATCTAAGATATGTGGGATTTGAGAGTCTAGAACCACAACATGATGATCCTCGACATGAATGGTATCCCATACATGCAATACATGCGATATGATACATATGACTTGTGATACGCATATAATACAACAATACATGTAACTATGACATACCGATTGCACAAGCATATTCTAGTACATTAGAAGAAGTCCTCCGATGTCAGATCGCAAAGATGTCCGATGTCAGATCCAAAGATCTCATGCTCATTTTCAAGGTCTGAAGACGACGGTCATTTTGGTACGTAGATCAAGAGCACAAGCCAGCTGGGCGCAATTCGGACGAGGGAGCCCGCTAGGGTCTAGTTTTCTTAAACATTGAGTAAAATGATTAGGGGTGAGATATCCCATCACTAATATACTGCCACCCGAGGTTTAAGATCTATAGTATGTAGCGCATGTCTTTATAATTATGCTTGACTGTTTCTCGAGTTGAACAGATCGTGATGATAAACTTGTCGCTAATTTTTCAACAAATAATGCACAATAAAGACTTGTTGCTGCTTCTAATCTTGGAAGCTTTTGCATCAAAAGCTTCCAAGATTTTTATACTACTCATACTCATTCACAAAATTCTCCTACTCTCAAACATATTTTGTTAATGAAGATCAAAGATAGTTTACTACACAACACACTCACAGATTTTGTGTACTTCTGAGGATAGAGATCTAGCCTTTTGTTAGTTCTCTTACGTTTTATCCTTCTAGATCACCACTCTCTAACTTAAGAGGGTGAGAGTAAATACTTGAAAGTCCATTTGTCTCTTATGTGCACACTTTAATGAAATGTCAAAGTTGACTCAGTTTGTTGATAGAGCATTTTGCTTGTTATGACATAAGTGGTTTCTGCAACACCACTCCCAAATGCAAAAACCTTGGGTCCACAACAAAATACTCACTATGATAATTAAAACTCAACCTTCAACCTACAAGGACTTCTCATCGAACTCTCAAGTTCATTATCTTCCTATGCGTTTAAGTTTGATTGTACCTTCATCCCTTTGATCAAAAGACTTCTCTCAGTCTTCTTGTGACAATCTTACTACAAAGTAATGCAACAAACTCAAAATGCTAATTCTTTTTAGACATATTTGATAAGAATGCATTATCACCTCTTCTATGTTCAGATGGAAGAGGTATATGCATGTTTCTTGACATGCAAAGGTATACACATGCAATAAAATAGAAAAATAGTAAATAGTAAAATAAAAAATCAATTATATATTATTTAATAAAAATGTTCTCTTCCTTTTTGGGTTATATTCATATTTCCTGCAGTGCTCTCTTAAGTTAACAGTTGATATTTATCAAAATTCATATATTCTGATTTAATTTATTTTCATATCTGTATGTAATATTCATTTACTGATAATACAAAGTGAACATGGTTTGGATTAACATAACTTTATTTTTGTGTATTACCCACATGCAAAGCCCCCTCCCGTAGTGATCGGAGCAAATGTCCATTCTCAGTTCGCTCCACTATCTTGTCTGTAAAGCTATACGTTGATCGTGGAACAGAAAGTTAACAAGAGGAAGAGTTTTTGGTCGTGTATTGACGGAGGGGGCGCACGGAGCGGGCAAGGCGGCTGTAAAAAACGAACAAGAATGGTGAAGAACGGAAAGCGTAAAGGAAAACTTTTGTCCTGTAGTGAACTGTGACGGAAAGCTTGAATTAGACCCGGATTAATAGCTGACGAATAGCCAAGCAATTCCATTGCAAGAGGAGCTCCTTGTTTCTCTCTTGGCGAAAGCTCTTGAAGTACGCATATTTTCGAATATTTCGTTGCAAAAACTCGTAACAAAATTTGGAATGGAAAAACTGAAAAGTACTATACTAGTGAAGGGTTACAACGGAGGTTTTTACTTGTACATAATCCATCTTTCGAAATTGAACTAGAATGTCCCCCAAAGTGATCTAAATTGACATGTCCACGTCTCGTGGTTTTAGAGATACAATGCAATGCTGAGCGGGAAGTTAGCAGATCGAGTCTTAACCGGTTCAAGAGGACACGCGAGATGTCCTTACACTAGAGTGAAAAAGCGTTGGACAAGTAAAAGCCTCGTTACAAAGCGGTGTTCGCGCTTGTCAAAGTCGACACCATCCCCTGCAGAATCCCGCTGGCGATTACCCGGGTTGCCCACGAGAACCATCAGGACGAAGTTCACCACCCGACCTCTGAATCTCCACTAGCCAAACCCTGCCAACGGTCGGGGATGGACTCCCGACCTGAACATGCCAGGCCTAGGGCCAGACCAGCACGCTATGCATGCCACTAGCTGTATCGGACGGAACTGCCAGGCTTCCTTTTCCCACTATGTTCATGTACGCACGTCATCTGAATATGCGTAGGATGGCAAGTCGAAGGGCAAACTACCTTGGAAGTGCTTAGGGACGAAGAAGGCTCTTGCAGCACATTGTATTATCCTAACAAAGAACGATAACAATGGACTTCCAGTGCCTCCCACCGTGTTGATGCCTTGCTACCCCACACGCGCTAATGTTCATTAATACGAGCGAGGACGGTGAGGCACTACGTAAGGTGAAACCTCTGTGGGGAGCAACCTTCAAGGACTCACCCGAAACTGACATGATCTCCCTGCCATAACTGCGTCCACGTTTAAAGATTGGTGCTTCGCACCTGCTGCGATGCCTTTGGATCAAACCTTCTGCTACTCACAACAGGGCGATGGCTCGAGAGCAACAAATGTTCCGTAGTAGTTGGTACTTTGGAAGAGAATCAAACTGGCCCTTGCGAATTAGGCAAGACTCTTTAACCGTAATTCACTGGATCCTCGAAAATCTAGCATTGGGAGTCCTGGTTCACCACTCCACTTGACCGAAACATGGACCCGACGACCCATGAGACACGGAAATGACCACTGAGAAGGAAACAACGACGATCCACAGGTGCATGCATTGAAAACTGCCAGAATGCAAAATTACAACAGCAAGAGACTGGCACCTGTAGCCACTGTGATCACTCTTGCAAACAACAGTGGGTTTCTCTATAAAACGATCAAACTATGTTACATACTGTGCTATAATAAGATATTCGTTTGTGTAGATCTGTACATCTTTCTCAAAGACACTAGTCACTCAAGATACAGCAGTGGCCGGAGTACCATCCCAACCTTGGGGAAGCCTCCACTTTCTGTACCAGTAGATGGAGACCCGCTGCCAAAGGGGGAACTCAAACTCACTCTCCATAGGCTCATCCGCTGGGCCATCCATTGTTAGCGGGAGCCACACATATCTGGAATCTCTCAAGTCTGTTGGCCTCCACCTATCTGCCATGAAGAGGAAAGTGTCCGGCAAACCTGGTAAAGGAAGAACGAAGGTCGCTTGGGAGACAAAAGTTGTGCTCCTGAATTCAGGCGGTCCGCCAACACAAGGATCTCCGATGGTTTCCCAGGGACCGAGCATTGACGTAGCAGCATGAACTTGGGCAGGATTCGGCATCCATCCAGTGCAACCAGAAGTAATCATATAATATATTCCCCTGTGCTTGAAAACCGCTGGAGCTTCCCTATGTTGCCCAATCAAAATTCTTCTCATTCCTCGACGCAAATCCAAGAAATCCTCGGTAAGAACGCCAATGTGCAACTCACTGTTGTCTCTAGAGGAGTACACAATGTAAGCAAATCCATCATCATCCTTGAAAATGGTCATGTCCCGACTCTCCTGATTATGTGGTCGCATGCTTCGCAAGTAAATAAAGGGCCCCGTAGGTCTTGAGCTCACTGCTATCCCAACGCTCGCTTTGGAGTAGTTTGCGTTATCAACGTGCATCCACATTACGTACTGCTTTGTACGGTCGTTGTATATGACCTTTGGTCGTTCCGCAACATTACTGACATGTAAATCACTTGATTTATTAGTCTTGTCGGCCTTAAGCACAAGACCTTCATTTTTCCACGCCCACAAGTCCGTAGATGAATAGCAGCTGATACCCACTACATCAACCTGCACAAGCATATTGCAATGTCGTATCCTCAGACCTATCAGTCCTCATTCTTCTAAACAAGAAAACAAAAACAATCAGCATCCAAAGCCGGGGTTACACTATCTGGCTCGACGAGTAGTTGAATTTAGGAACGGAAGATATCACTAATCGAACAACCAAGCCCTAGCTGAGCACAGTCAGCAAATGCAAACGGGCTGCGCCCGTTTGGAGCATGGTTGTTACATAGGCCTCTTCGTGTATTCAGGGCAACGGATACCAAGAGCCGTGTAATTTGCAACTCTTGGTACACATCACAAACGATAACAGTGTTACTGGGGCAAGCTGACGGGTGACTTAATTTAAGCCGTCCACAAACATGTCAGAGGAATCTACAAGCGTCGACCACGCGGAGAACATCCAACTTTGAATCTGATAAAAGAAACCCAATTAGAAGTTTACCCTCGAGCATTGCTATTTGCTCGAGAATTCCCCGTAATCATCAGGTGGCAGTGGCAAACAGGATCTTCCGTTACAGAAGCTCCGAACCATTCAGCTATATGTAGAGCGACATAAACGAACGCAGAGGACAGATTTGAAGACCAAGTTGAACACGAGGCAAGAACTGGTAAATTTCGAAAAGAAAACTAAGGGAAACGTATGAAAATGGTATATAAGAAAGGAGCATCATTCACCGAGAATTTAGGGTTTTGTAGAGGGAACGATGGGACTCCCGCAACATACGCACGAGGACACGTGATCACCGCTCAGGATCATGAGTTGTGGGTCTCAGTATAAAAGTTGGAAGAAACCACACGACCATGAATTTCGTACACACCGCCCCCAGATAACACCAATAGACACGACACCTTAGGGAAACAGAGAAAGCCTTACCCTGGCTGTAGAGCGCTTGCTTACACGATAAGTGCGTCCATCCTTATTCTCCCCGTACCAGTAATACGTTTTCGACTCTTTTACGTAGAGAATGCCTCCTCCATGAGCCTGAATTGGTCGACCATCTGTGTCACGCCACTCCCTCGCGGGGTAAAACACCTGCCTATCTTCATCGTCTGCTTTTAAAGGATTTACGGCAATGCTCTTGTCAGGAAAGTAGAATGCCAGTTTTGCTTTGTTCGCCGCTTCCTGGGCAGCAGATTTTTGCTTAGCTGTAAGCTCAACCGGCACTTCTTTTTCATATAAACGTTTAACCTCGGAAAACCTATCTTCATCAACCTCCTCCTCAAGGTCTCTTCGAACTGTAGAACCAGTCTGCCATTGCTGGTTCTGCTCCGCAATTAGCCGTGTTTGCCCAGGAAACAGAGTTGTGTATGCCTGGATCAAAAGGATCCATCCTGCTAAAGACCAAATGATGGCCGTCACCGAACATCTCCCACCAGCACCGAAACTTGGAAACGCCGTTTTGGCCAGCCTCTGCACCATTAACCTCTCTCGCCTACTCCCGACGAAACCTGCCTCTTACTGATGCTTTTCCCACTGTTCTCGGTACTATCTCATCAGCCTGCCTGCACAGGGCTTCTACTCCTAGACTGAAAAGAGTGGCTAGCTACTAGAGCAACAGACAGCCCGACGGGAAGGACGTAGGGGTTTCAAGAACAAAATTTAAACTCGTTAATTTGGCTCGTTCGTAAACAGCTCAGTCAGTAACCAGTTCCAAACTCCTCAGCGATTCTCTTCCCGGTGGAAAATATGGCCGGTTCGTCTTCAACCAGGATAAACACTTATGTCTTAATAGCACGCCGCGTTTCAACGGGGAAGCTGAAACCTCAAGAAGGGACCTCGTTGTCACAACAGGATTCAGAACCTTTTTGGTAGACGCGCGTCTGATACATACCCTCTCAACCTGAACTGCCAAGAGAAAACCTACTTCTAGAAACAGAGACTGGACGTATATACAATCACCGGCGAAAGGAAAGGTGCCGACTCCCGAGATGCCAAAACGAGCAAAATTGTGCACGAACAAAAATCCCTCGTGTCTTTTTCCTTTCTTACTGCTGTCAATCACTTCATCCCTTTCCGACAAAACCTGACAGCGATGTCGTAATCAATCCTCGCTCTTCGGGAGATGATTAAAAGAGAAACGAACGAGCAAGCGATGGACTTTTGCCACCGCTGTCGTCGCTCATTCTCTCCTCTTCTTTTCTGTTCTTCGAGAGACTTGGCCTTTGGGTGTTCATTCGTTCCCAATTTTCAACTCATCATCACCACCTGCTTCATTCAGACCAGCCAGCACATGAGGAAAGCGCCAAAGATCAGCCCATCACATTTCGCCGCGTGTCGCGCCTTGCCTTTACGCCTACAACTACTGTACTCTTACGGTTCTCCGGGTTCCCGATCAGACGGTTCTCATGACCGGTAACTTACGTCTCTGTCCAGTCATAAATCCTAACAATGAGTTTCCACAGTGAAGTATTTGCGGTCTTCATGCATCGTTCACTTCATCACATGTCCTGTCATGATTTTCCTCTGCCTACCTGATGTACCCATCCCATCGTCATGAGCTCCCCTCCCAACCCACCCGCGGCCCCACCTGCCTCAGTACAAATGTCCGGACTTCCTTCTCGTATTGCCTGCTAGAACACCTACCTCTCCTTGGCCGCTCATCGCGCACACATCACATCACCGTCTAGAGACGTAGTTCTTTGTGGAGCCTCGGATTTTGAACTTACGAGAGATCCTTGCCGCAGCTTGTAAGGGCAACAAAAGAGGGAAACAAATCTCCTCCTCCTCCTTTAAGAACCAAGAAAGAGAAAGATACGATCTGATTGGGGAGAAGGAGGAAAAGATCGGACTCTGCGTTGGAATAGGTCTTTCTTCTGTTTCGCATGATTCTGCACTTTTATATGTTGCTCGTGTTCTCTAATATTACTAATACATGCGAGAAAGATTTGCTGTACGATAATTCCGGGCTTGTTTGGTTTGGGGCATACAGCAACATAATGTGGTACAGAGTACTTGCACAAGACTTTACAAGACACTTTGAGAAAAATCAGTAGGTGATGATGAAAGGAAGAGCTCTCGATCTTCTCACGAGGTGAAAGCGAATCTGTCGTGTTTCACTGGAAGCCGGTGGATATGCTGTCGTCCTTACACGAGGAGAATAAAGGAAGATGACGCCAATCTGGTCAATCATCCCAGAGTGTGTTAGATTAGGTGACAGCAAGACAGGTAACGGCTTCAAGACTGCTCTGTATTTATGGTCGCACATTTCTGGTTTATATTAATTGCTTTGCATAACTACCTTCGCTTTCTTCGTTCCTTGTATTTCAGTGGATATTTTTTTCGAGTTGAATTGTTTTCAGCCATGAGAATCATGTGCAGTACTCACCTGGTCTGGTGCCAATGGATAATAGAGTCTCTTTATCCCGTGTTCTGGGGTATTGAAATGAATATTATCTTGTTTTATGTGATATGGATTAATTTCCTTTCAAATGTGACACTTGTTTTCTTCCGCCGGAGACTCTGGCATGAAAGGTGATTCCCAGGTGATCACGTCTAAGGAGAAAACAACAGACCAACAAACTGTTGCTGTTTACTTGACTATATAGACAGCTTCTTCACTAAATATATGATTTTGTTTCTTCGTGGCACTCTCTTATGGCGAATATGGCTGGCAAGAAATACTCAGGCATTCGCACAAGAGAGTTGGACGGTACACAAGGCTGTCACAAACGTCATGGAATATTTTCATGCACTATGTACGAGACAGGTGGAAAGTAGTAATGCAAACGCTCAACACAGATGACGAGAAGTACAAGGAGAAGTTGCTACAGAAACAATCAAGCATCTGGGGCACCAGAAACTTGGTTGCTTTGCAGACGGCGCATATTTACGCTGACCACCAAATCCACTCAACCCTCCAGAGGTTCAGTAGTTTTTGTCACGATCTGTCAAATGTTGGTAGAGCGACATGAACTCCTCTTGGGTCGGGAGAGTCGGCCAGACCTCTCACCTCTCGTCTCTACCTCTCGTCTCTACCTCTCTCGTGTCAAAGTTCTATAAAGGTTCGAACTTTGACCCCCTAATGCTATACTCTCTGCTATGCTCTCAATCACGAAAAAATAACAACGGAAGGAGTCTGAATTCTTTCGGGTTCGAGAAACCGGAAATATAATTTAACACATAACATGTTAAAAATTTGCAGTTACTTGTAAAATAATGCTACTTCAAAATGTAGTAGAATTTAAAAAGTTACTGATAATAATTTATTGTTCTTTTTCTTTTTTAGGGAGGATGACGTACCATCTAAAGACAATATATATATTATCAGACCTATGAGCCTAACAACACAAGTCAACTGACTTGTGTTGTTAGGAAAATCATCGGGTAGCGCAATAACGTTTATTAACGGGTTATAACGGGTTAAGGTTACATTATTATCCCGCGAGGTCAGACACAACAATTACTATACCGCAGCGGTCAGCAATCGGTCAGCGATCTCGACGGGAGATACCGTAGGCACTAGCTATTCTGAACGCACCATCATGATTCATGCCCCTTCTGAGCTCCAGAATTCATTAGATGGCAACCTTGCAGTTTCTTTTGCCGCGCAAGATGGCAAATGGCAACTTTGCAGTGTACTTACAGGAATTTACAGGTCTTTACTAGAGCTCCAACCCTCCGTGTAAAGCGTCATTTCTCGCTGTTTCTCAGAAAGTTTTATTCTCTCGTAAAGCTCTATTAGGATTTTGGATCCATTTCAAGAGTAATTGGGGTGTCAAAGTTTAAGAGAAAATATTTTAATGTCTGAGAGAGAAAAAATCATAGCTTCATCGCAGGTAACTTTATATAAAAGAGTGGTTCATTATGGTTTGTTCTTGAATGAGAGTGTTGATATAATCCTAAGCTCTAGTAGATCGACGGCTAATATAAGTCAGAGTAGTTAGAGTTGCTATGTACAGTTAGTTAGAGGGCTAACACACTATTAAGATTTCTTTTGTACTCACCTTCACTATATATACATGGAGAGACGAAGTCTCTCTCATCTCATTCTTATTTTACTTCTTTGTCTACTGCTCTTTCTTCTTCGCTCGTTCATTCTGGTTTGTCTTTGTGAATGAACATAACAAAATTTTCGTTAAATATTTTTTAGTTCTGACAACGAGAATAATTACTTAGAGCAATAGATCCTCTACTGCAGAAGCAAATGAGCGAAAAGAGTGAAAATCCTTAAATTTGTAAAGAATGTTTCCTCCGGAGGTATTCGCATGAAATATCTACCAAGATCTGGTAAAAGTCGTAACTCCTTTACGCAGGACCAGAACCTTTCTAAGAGATTCTTTGTCTATGAGGTGGAGTTATGACTTTGGTCGGACATTCACGAGTAGCTCCAGAAATGCTCCTAGGAAACACCCAGGCATTTTTGATCGTTTTGACATTGATTGGTGGCAGTTGAGAAGTGAATACTTCAAGCTATGAATCACAAGTGACCGAGAAAAAATAATTAATGAAAAATATTCTGTCTACTCAAAATTTCATCTTTAAGTGAATCGTCGTGTTGTACAAAGTTGTCTGATAATTTCTTATGATTTTTCTCGTTTACGTTTAACTTTGCCACCTCTTAATGATCCATCCACCATTCATCTCTTTGAACATCCATAGCAGCCCATTAGTCCATGCAAGGTGGTTACATAATGTAAGCTTAGGATCAAGAGAGAGAAAGATATTCCCCTCTATACTACAAATATTTTTATATTTATTTTGCTGTGCACTTTACCGGAGTGCTGACCACTCCTGCTGCTAAGGTTAGTTTTCCACTCGTCCTGTAAAAATCTTACAATGTTTAGTCTTGCATCACACTTTGTTCTTAACACCAATTACCATGTAAGATTGATAAATAGTTTTTCAAAGCTGTTCCATTACTCGTGGTATATTTGACTTCATGATTAATTAAATTATGATTATATCAGTTTGCTTGATTTGATCGTCTTGATTAGTGATTAATTTTAAGATTTATATTCGAACGAACACGAATGGTATAACAAAACCGCAGGTAGAAATCTATCATATCTTATAATGCACGTAACAAAGTAGAACGAATGAGAATAAAAACGAAACATCAAGTAAAGCGCGAATCAAAACACGCAATGTCATTTGTTCTACCATAGTGGAACCAGCCTAACTGTGTCAGATCTATTGAATGGAGATATGTTGCTTTATGACTGCAGTAGCGTCTCTCGACCCAGCCTCGCGCTATACAAAACAGCCTTACGCTAGACAAAAGTTTGTTTGGTATACTAAACAAACTGAAAACAAAGTATTAACCGACAATGAAACAATTCATATATACGCATGCAAGATCAACTTCAGTGAATTTATGTTCACTTGCTGTTATCGCACAAAACATAAATGTTAAGTGAAAATTCTAGACCAAGTTGAATGTTAAGTGATAGCTGGACTTGGAGATGAGAAAAGATTCTGATATAATCATAAGAAAACATAAACTCACATACTACAAGTGCGATAACCTTTGATAGAGAGAATGTATTTAATCAACATATTATTATTTGATTTATTTTAAAAATATTGTATAATAAATTAAAATTTTGCATATTCCCCTCCTCTCATCAGAAGGCAGATAAGGATGAATATATAAAAATGTGAATATATGAACTACACATTTCCTACATCCAAGAACTTCACGGACTCTAGGCTGCAACAAGAGAGTTTGTATGAAGCAAGTGAATTATGCATTACTTATTCCTTGATAGTTCGTCCGACAGTCTTATCCACAGCCCATGGGTCCTAATTCTGTAACGGATCCTAAAGTCCCGTCACTCGTTTCTAACACTTTTTGCACCTTTTGTTCTTTGTTCTCCTCATTCTAATTTGAGGCTCTAGTCTGCCAAGTCCCCGTTCGGACTGCATCGCAACAACACTTCCGATCGTTCGTAGTGCATCGTTCCTTCACACGACAGCACTTAGGTTTTTCTTTGTGAGGCGGGGACTGCCAGGGAGGGAGAGGCGCGCGGTGATGAAAGAAAGAAAGAATCTGGTTTGAAACTAATGGGATGACATTATACGATCACCAAATATGCCAGAAGTGAACTGAAGGAGATTTTGTAAATCCTGATAGCATCACGAACGCGGTAAAGGACGATGACAAAGTTCAAAGATGCTGATGAAGTACCAGAAGAAACTACTGCAATAGTAAAGGGAATGTCGGTAATCATCTGAGCTCATGTGATGCAGCTGGAACCTGCTGTTCTCGCCACTTAAACGTTTAGGATAGTAGTTCATATGATTGATCCCTGTATCCAGTCGGTACGCTCGGATTCTAGTCTAAGTCTCCTATACTCACTAGCCGGGGAATCTGCGGATGTTTCAGAAGTTCAGAGAGGCAAATTACAAATCAAAAGTTTAAATTTTGGGCATAGAGACTTTCAGCTCCGATGCTGTGTACTACACGTACGAGGAAGAAGTTTCTCTCGATTCTGGTGCAGACTGGATCCTAGGGGTTATCATTTTTGGAGACGTTCTGAATGAGTGAAGCTATGTATTCCGCGGAGCAGGAAGCAGATAAAAGTATTGTGTGGGAGAGCCCGGAGACACCATCGAATGCCGATGATTACATTCTCGTCAACGGTTCGTACTTCTCGCAAGCGAGTTTCTCCGTTTCCTTTCCGGTTTCTGCTCTGGTGTTAAAATTGATTTCTGTGTTACACCCCTAAAGCCTACTTTGAACTCTTATCGCATCGGAGTAGTCAAGGGTCACGCGTGTTTGTACTCCAAGACCAAGGGTTAGTGTAGAGGATTTTGCAATAGGTACTTGCACTAAAAAGGCACTTTTCATGTCTCAGTGAATATGGTCTCATTGCTAGCGTCCAACTCGTCGATGTCAGTTTGTTTCTCCAATTTATCTGGACTGAAAACGCTGACAGGTCCTGCGGTGGGTTGTGACAGGGAAGCGCATGGTGCAACCTTACTTCTTCGAATTTTTATGCCACGTAAGTTTCGTTCGTCCTTGCACGTCGGATACCTAGCCTTACGAAATCCATGTAGTCTCTGTCCGCATGGCCTCGTTATCTGGGTGGTCCTGTGATCGTGTAGCGTCCGCATGGTTGTAAGCATAGTTGTTATCTAGTCATTGTAATTCTCGTATTGACGAATAACCTGGAGCGTTGTAGACTTCATCTCAGATTCTTTGTACTTTTTACATATCAAGTTCTCGTTGTTTACCTTATGGATCTTTTATGCATTCAGGTCAAGAGAAGATGGGCAGGGAAGACGATTGTCGATTTATTTTCAGGAGAATTCAGACAACGGCCACGTGAATATTACGTTAGTCAATTTATTCTCTCCCAGTCTTTATAGGGTCAGCTATCAAGTATAGCACACAGCCAGCTAGTAATCAGCATCGTTGTTCGGAAGACAGGGGTTTATAAAGAGCGCATGATGCTGGTACAGCAGCTTCATGTGGTGATATGCTGATATATGGCTCTAGTGACCTTCGATAGATAATGCAGAGTTCTCTGTCGATTTTGAGAAGATGCTAAGACTGAAGGTCGTTCGTTTAGTTGTTATGATGTTACCTTTAAATAAACCTTCTAACATAGTGAGGCATGTTGCAGATTCAAGCTGTAGAGTGCGGACGAATTAGAGTGGGCGGGATGAGAGTTCCACCTTCTTTTGTTGTTCGGGACTCACAGAAAATTAGCCACTTCGTACATAGGTAATTTATCATCTTCTCATATCCGACTCGTTTTCTGAAATGAAGAAATGTTCGTTAACTCTGCTCTTAACATATGAGGTTCAGTTCGTTCGTGTAACTGTCTGCAACTATCGTTTGAGACAGTTACACTTTCCATTCTGCTGCTATGTTGTCTGTTTCTTGGATCGAGTAAGTTCGGCTTACCTTAACATTTAATTCTCGCATTAGCACCTTCTCGATGGCTACGGATCTACCTAACAATGGTGATAATAGTACTGCTCATGCCTGATTACTCCGTTGCACCAACTTCAACATTAAAATGTCAATGGTAGGGTTTGGGGCTGAACATCTGATGGCTGATGATAGTCTTGATGAACGTAATTTATCAGCCGTCTTAACAGAAGCGTTGTTGTACGCAGACATGAGCCACCCGTTCTTGCGGGGCCTGTTACAGTTTTGGAGAAAGGGCCTGATGTCATCACAGTCAATAAGCCTCCATCTGTTCCTGTAAGATGCGTGTCTTCCTGTGCAGATCTTTTGCTTATTGCGGAGAGAATCAAAATAGTATTTAAGTCGTGGTTGCGTTATCTCCCGACTGTGTTTAGTTAGTTACGTCGCCCAACTGCTGTGCTGCACATCTTCCGTTCTTCGACGGTTGTCAATCCCTGTTTTTGTAACGTTAATGCAGGTACATCCGTGTGGTCAATATCGGAAGAATACTGTAGTTGGTATACTCGAGGCAGAACTTAAAACTGGGCAGCTATTTCGTATCCTGCTTGACTGCTGCCTTTAGAGTGATTCTTAAGTGGTCATTGTTGATCAACATAGTTGGATTCCTCTTCAGCTGTGTGAGTAAGATGTAACAAAGTCAAGCTTCTGCCTGTCAAGGGATGTCGATAAAGAGTTTTTGGTATCCTTCACTTAACGCTCTCTCTAGCTATCCATAGGTTGGATCGGTTGGTATCAGGGCTGCTTATCTTAGCAAGGAATGCGGAGACGGCGGACAAGTTTCGGCAAGAGGTTAGTTTATTTGCTCTCCAGTATTTCCCGCTCTATTCATAGGCAGTAACTCAGTGAAGAACTTTTGTAGCTCCGTCGTTCCCGTTTGAAGTCATAGTTCTGAAACACATTTGTGAGTATAATGTTTGGTCTGTGAGTTCGGTTAGTTCGGTAAGTGGATAGGGTTATAAGGTTATAGGTTTAAAGGTGGGAGATCTGTGTCATGGATAATTTCGACTCTGATCATTTTGCGTCGTTTAATGTATCTATATACAGATTGCGCACTTTGTTAATGTAAGGCTATATGGGCGGTTCCTGCTGACAGATTGAAGCTGGACGAGTAACCAAGCAGTATGTGGCTAAAGTGAAGGGAGTTTTTCCTGCACATGAGGTTTTCCCGTAACAATGCTCAATTGCTTTTCTTTCTTTCATAGATCCAGGCTCTTGATGAAAGGCAGATCATAGGCAATCGGTAGTAGTCTACCACGAGAGACAGACGGGAAAGAAGAGCGACTTTTGCCCGAGGAAAGGCATCAAAGTTCAGTAAAATTGCATAAATCAGTGAGTCCATTTGGTATTTTGGAGTGGTCACTTTGTTCTTAATGCTAAGGTCTCCGTGTTCTTTGCCGAACGAGAATGAGTGCAACGCCTTTTCTTGCGAAGTGGGTAATTTTTTGGAATGGGCGAAAGCCTGACGGAGCTATGAATATTAAGTAATCGAACAGTTTTGTGCTAGGAGTCTCGGTGGCGCCTTAAGAAGGTCGATTAGTTGGCAGCATAGTTTTACTTGTAAAAATTGTGAAAGCATGTAACCATACTGTCTGGTTTTGAACTTACTGTAAAATAATGACACCTTAGTGCACCACATTCATGATGCTTATACAGAACTCCATTGAGGTTCGAGTGCCATGGAGTTCATTTTTCAAAGCTTTGCAGCTTGACACACTTAACAGATGACGTATTTGTGAGTGTAGGTGGTGCTCAATGCAGCTGTTACCTATGATGCGCGAGAAGGTGTCAGTACTTGTAGTGTTGAGGTAATGTTGTGCATGTCTTTGCATTAGGATCTAGAGCCGTCCACTTGACTTTAAGTATATATCTATCTTCTTTTTCACGCCGTCTATTCTTCTTATCTGTACTTCTCCGGGTTCACTATTTTTCGGGTTACCCGAAGTGTGTGTGGGTAGTTCCTGCATTGCGCTGTTATCCACATGGACATGGACATTTATATTCTCCACCTTAGTTTATCCATGTCTCCATGGTGTCATCGCGTTATCATAGCCACCTCTTACCGTGGTTTTTCTTTCTTGCCCAAATCTTACCGACAAGTTTCCAGTTCGAATTTCTTATGTGCTTATGCGTGGTCAATCGGCACTCTCGCCCTGATTTGCAAGTGCATTTGTAGGCGACACCTGAGGAAGGTAGTAAAGGCAAGGAGGCATGCACAAAGTTCCAGAGGGTGACCACTGACGGAGTTTACAGCGTTGTACGTTGCCAACCTTTTACTGGTCGCACCCACCAGGTACCAAGCGGTTGTTAATATTCCTCGATGTCTTCAGTATGTAAGACAGTCGTTTCCTTTTCTTGTCTAACTAGCTGCCTTTTGGAAGGGGTCCATGTGTTTTGTGTTCTTGTATTAGTAGAAGGAGACATCTCTTTAGCAAGTGCAAATCTTGAGCGCAACCGTATTGTGGTGTGTAACAGATCCGGGTACATCTACAGCATCTAGGTTATCCCATTGCAAATGATGATCTGTACTTGCAGGCTAATCCTCCAAAACGAACTAAAGAAGAGACCACTGCTGACACAGCTGCCAGAGTAGCCAGATCTTTATCGAACGATAGCAATGCGGAAGTGAATTCTTCTCCTTGTAGGCAGAGGCCTGAAGCTGATCAGAGTCAGACGACTGCTCAATCCGAGTTGGCCTCAGGTCATGCTAGCGAGAAGAGTATACAACAACTCAGAGGGCAGAGTGAAGAGGAGGATAAGGCTAAAAAACAAGTACCACAAGGTAGTTCCTGTCAAGTGAATCTGGTTTCCGATGGTGGATCTGTCGACCAAATAAAAACTCCTGACAGGTCTGAAGAATCTGACAATGAAAAAGAGGACAAGAAAGGGAAGGGTGAATCTTACTTTCACCCAGCACTTGAGACAGACTCTTCCAAGGGCACTTCACAACCGTTTGTGGTGGATCGTTTGTGCACCCATTGTCCAAATTTGGGACCCTCTGGGTGAGTTTCTCTACTTCGACTTAAGGGGACAGCTTTGGGCTTCTTGAATACGAAGTACCTCTACGAGGGAGATCAATTCTATCTATTCACTTGAGAAACCTTTGTGTCTGTCTTTGTGTCTCTGTTTCTAGCGTGACTGTATGGTTATTGTATTTGTTTCTCGTGTTATCCCTCCTCTTCCATATTTCCGTGTGTGGTTTATACGAATGGGTATAGGCGGCGTTGTCCACATTTATACGTGAGGCTAGAGATTGGTTTCTTCCGTTGTTCTGTTCCGTTTAATGAGAAATTGTAGGAAAGGTAACCACATAAACGTTACAGGCGGCGTATCTAACAGGTTCCTACTTAACTCTGGCAGGTACAAACAAGATGATGAAGGATTGTGGCTACACTGTGTACGGTATACATGCCCTGCGTGGACATATGAATGTCCCCTTCCGAGTTGGGCCCTCTAGAATCTGTTCGCAGCCAACAGTCAGAGAGAAGTACGATACTAAAGGCAACGAGCAGTGTTCAGACGAGTACGTTCGTTCTAAAAGCGAGATACTGAAATTTGTCTCTCACGACAGGCACAACAAACGGTAAAGGTTACAGTCGTGAGAACTATTCTGATGAGGCCCTTGAGTTTTAACTTCGGCTTGTCGTCGTGCTTTCCTTCTGCAACCTAAGAACTGTCTTCAGCCTAAGACCTATCTTTTCTCTTACGCGGCTCAGTTTCCGTCCTCATTGAAGCCTTGTAACGTTTTATCACATTTATTAAGCATCAACGCATTATGAACGGATTATGAGAGATCATCGCAGGTGCGTTGTGAGGACTATAATGTCACGTGAAACTGCTGTGCCTCTGTTTCCAGTGTGCCGGCGGCAAATGTCTTGTGGTCTGTAAGGAGGATCAGTTTTTCACGTCAAAGGGTCAGAGAGAAAAGTGAAAAGGTACCTAGATGTCGGAGCGCACTCTGTATGTAGAGAGAGTCAAAACACTCTTAGTGTTAAGTGATAAAGGTTGACGCTTATGCTAGTCCTAATTGCGGTCGCCTCTAATCTCCAGCTGTCGTATCCTCGTCTCAGTTGTACACACTGCAACTGAAGCTTTCTGTTTACTGCGCCAGCTGATTGTACCACCACTCACCATCATGCAAAGTCGTTTGTTGATCAACTATCATCTGTGTCATCATTCCAGCTAGCAATCGAATATCCTTTTGGAGTAAGAGAAAAAAGTTTTGTTTTGTATACTCGACTTACGTAAGTTTTATAATCCTTCTTTATTATTCAGCACTACTTTTACACATTTGCAATGTGTTAGTGTTGCTTACCAGTATATTTAGTCGATATGTTGCTTGCTACTATATTTAGTAGATGCTTTCGCTGAGCAACATATATCAAGCCTGGTACAAATCATGACAAACATCAGAGAAACCTAAAGCACTCTGATAGATGACTGAATGTACCTCTTGTCTCACCTCTCTTTCGTTTCTGCTCAGTTTCCAGTAAAGCTCTAGAGGTGTAGAGACCTGTTTTCCTTCTGTCATTTTGCACTTAATTAGAATCCTGTTCCCAAAATATAGTTGGTTGGGACGGTTCCATCTTCCTTTCTTATCTCTGTCGACTTTGATCCCAAGAATAACAGGACGTAGGATAGACATATTAGAGATTGGAATCATTGGACACAAGAAATCTATCACACTCTTGATTGTATTTTTTACTTTGTACCAGTAAAAGGTGATCCTTGTACACAACTATTCAAGACTTTGTCGGTAAGATAAACACTAAAGATGAAAACCTGTTCGTGTGGAGTCTTGTTTTTTCTAAGTATGATTCTAACTGCTCATACTACGCTATTGAAGTTCATAAAGTAATTTAAATTAACTTTTAGTAAGTAAAATTTTCTTCCCTCTCTTTGTATCCATCATGTAGATTGTTTCCTTCAGATCTCCATTCAGGACGTTGATTCAGTGAATTTTGTTGTTTGAATTAATTGTTGTGTGGATGAATTTTTCTACTTACTATTCCATCTCAGCAACAATAAACACGATTCAGGCTGCACTGCCGCTGCAGGCTCCTCTCTTGACTGTAAAGATCCACTTTCTATCTCTACAGTTCATGCTACAGCTGGCTCTTCTCTTTATTCCCCATTCACTATGGTCTCTCTGGCAATCGGTAAATTACTAAGTTCTCACATTTCATTCTTCGGTAGACACTCCTCGCCTTAAATGACGGCCTCCCATTTACTGCAATCTGACCTAGACGTTGTCGTTCTAGGATATCTTGATCATAGTTGCATCGGTGTAGATGTCCGCTATATGGACTTGATCCTGTTCCCCTTGTGGATACCCAATTTTTCACTCAGGGAGTATTTTTCTTCAAGTTTCATTCTCTCGAACCTCTTCATGTAGAGTCAGGATCTTTATTCTCTTTAGTAACTGCATCTAACCTTTATCTTCTCGAGGTCGCTCGCTCCTTCTGGTGTCCAACCTTTAGTGTTCTGGACACAGGTTCAAGGATGTACAGAGCACCAAACTGTCCTCACGTTTTGACCAAGAATCTGTTTAATAATAGCTTTTGACAGTAAGTAGGTCTAATGAGAAAGTTGATCTTCTGATTTCTAGTATCCACCTTCATCCTTTCCTCCAAGTTCTTAGTTCATAGATTGAGCACCTTGAGTGCTGATTACCTGTCTCATTCTAGGATTAAGAAATAGCGTTGTTTTCAATGCTTTTTCGTATATATATATGAGTTTCCGTCGATATTTCGGCTTGGATATGGACGGAGACTGGCACGATGTGAAAGCAGTCGTACATAAACGGACGTGAGCATGGTTGGCTTGATAGGAAGTAATATCTGGATAGAGGATTTAGAAGTCAACCAGGCGGCGAATAAAAAGACTTTCTACGGAAGGGATTTTGTTGTATTTGGTCTGATCCGTATTGCGAAGCTTGTGACCTTCAGCACCGTTATGTACATTCGTTAACTTCCTTCTTCCGGATTTACTATTAGTGATGCTAATTCCGCAAGGGTATTTTTAGCGGTCCATATCATTAGTAGTGTCATACACATTACAATTCAAGTTTTATAGATAAAAGGAAATGTATGTTGTTCATATCTATTTTGTTTGATTTTAAAGAATGTGAAAAAAGTATCCAGAATTCTAACCTTTTGTGGTTGGCATTATTGAGAAAACAATCGATCTCATAGCACCTGCACATTATTCACTTATCTTCTGATGAAGGAGGTAAATATCCAGGGTTTTTTTTAAAAAAATTAGATAATAAATGAAATTGATAATAATTTAATATATAAATAATTTTATGTTTTGGACTTGATTTTAGTAACGCGAAAGTCTATTCGTCCCTTATGGTTTATATATGGGTCTTTTTGTGTTTTCGGGCATGAGATAATAAATAGTATTTATAAAATATTTTTATTAGTTAATATATATTATTTAATGTATATTTTCTCGATACCAGCAAGCTAGCAAAAATTCTCAGAAGTTCATCTTATATGCATATTCGATCATGTCAGTATTCATTTTGGCCGTACTGTTTGGAGAGCATGTATATTCGATCATTTCAGTATTCATTTTGGATGTACAGGTATTTTCATCTTTTCTAAAGTTTGAAAGAAAAGAATATACATAAATAGTTTAATTTATTATCTAACTTTTTATCAAAAATTAAATTATTGATCAATTAATTATTTGAACTGAAAACTGTTGCAGTTATATATTCCAATAGATCTAGATCCGTGGTACCTATGGCGCGACTTATTGGTTAAGTCCGGTTCCTTTCTCACCTGTTAATATAAACGCATTAGAGAATAATTTAATAATTTAATAATTATTATTTTTAACACATATATCTCTTTTTATATCATTAAAAGAGCAAAAGTTCCCCAGAAGTTAATCGAGTCGAGCATGCATATTTCATCTTCTTTACTCCTCTTCAAAGCGAAAATGAGTAATTGCTGGATTATAGGCTCTACTTCTCCTCCTCTTTCAGAAAAGTTCCCGGAACAACTTACAAGGATGCCGTATCCTGGCCGAGATAGTAAACACGTGGATCTGTATATTATACTGGCCTTGACGTCGTATACAAGCAGCTCACGATTATCGAACTCGGCGGTTCGGGCGGGGTCCGGGTTCAACTTGGCACTTTTCGGTATCTTTGCTGACCTGCTAGGAAGACAGTAACCAGAAGTGGTCATTAGCTTGAATGGATGGTGTTCTTATACAAGCAGCAAATCATAAAGCTTATTAGGCTCGATTGTGATACTGCACAGTGCAATATATTTCGTTGCTTGTTAAACTCGATCACTATGCACATTTTAACGTTAGATCCTAACTAATGACTGCACCTGCGATGGCTAGAATGGGTGAGGGAAACGTTCCGAGTGATTTGACTTTAACTTGGAGATATACGGATAGATAGTTTACGGATAGATAGTTTTGGAGTTCAGACGTTTGTTTTCGAGATTGTGTTAAAATTTATCATGAGATACTTCAACGGTATCATTTTATTTTTGTATTATATTTTTTAGACAGCGAGTTTCAATTGCTCTACATAGAATTTTGGCAGACGCGGTCACACAGAGTAATTGCAATGATCCATGCTAGCATCATGTACACCTGTTGTATGCAGGACTTCTGAAGTATCTATATATGATATTATAGGGGCTGTAGGATAGCTTAGAGCTACTGATAGCGGAGTTGAGCCCCGGGTGTTAGTTGCTTGGCCCTTCGGGTCTTTCTTTCCCTTGTAAGGTTTGATGAGGTCTTTCCATCCGTTGGTTATTCATTGCGTCTCGTGTTCTTCCCACTTGACTTCAAGTGCTTGTGACTGTACTATTTCAACTGCGTAGAAATAGAAAATGAGTTAACTCTTAACTACTACAGGAACTACAACTGCTAATGTGAGTGGCTCCTCACGAAGTGCTGGAAAATTATGCAGTCCGGTCAGGAGAAGGTCAATGACCAATAGGGTAAGCTTTTTGTCCGACGCGGGCACAGTAAGCACAGGTGAGCGTGATTAGTGGCATTGCCCTTACCGCTTCATGATTGCTCGTTCCGCATTGGCTTTGTATAATCGCCAATCGCCATGCATCTATCGATTAAGCCAAACTTTCATCGTTCAAGGACGAAAATTTGGTGATGCTCAATGGCCACTGCGAAGCTTGTGCTTGTTTCTGACAGCCTTTCAGTATATTCATAACTATAGCTAACGATCGAAGCGAAGGGATACAGTTTCAACTTAGCTACTATAGTTTCATCTTTCTAGCTAGTAACACGTTTGCAAGCACGATACGATCTTGGATACTCACTCGATACTGTATGTATAATCTACATTTGGGTCTCTCAGTCTTCTAGTTCTGAATCGAGCACGACGCGAGAGCTAGATCGATCTATCTGAAAGTTCAGGTAGCCTTAATTAACGTTAACCAGTGACTTTTGGAGACAGACGCATTGTCTTTGTATATACCTCAAAAGTAGTTTGTCAAAATTGTCTAGATCTCCTTGATATACTTCTCTTCACACATTAATACACCAGGTCCTGAACCTCTCGCTCCCAGGAATGCCGAGCCCGCACAACATTAAAACATGTGATCCAGATCCGAAAGGACGCTGTAGAATCATGTGGATCGTTCGAAGGTTTATGAATCTCTCACCAGTTGTTACAGTTTTAGGAGTCAATGGAATGGTGAACGGAACCGAAGCTTCGAATTCTTTCAGTTACTGAGATCTTTTTGATAGAAGCATATACAACGACACCGAGAACAGCTGCCTCTAGATCCAACGTTGGTGTGTTAGCACTGCTATACGTTGTGATCATAGAGCGTGTGCCAGAGCTCCAGGTGATTGCATGCGATATATTACCCGACGTTGAGCTCGAGTCCTGTTACAGTCCAGAACTAGCTAAACGAGTCAGTGTACTTGCTGAAACTGTCAGTGACATTGTGTTGAGGTTAATATACATCTGATTCATCATATCCAGTAGCAAAATAGACAGGGTTCTTCGGAAAGAACTCCGAACGTCTAGAAGGCTCTCATCATTCTCTTGGCCATGGACGGAGCGCCTAGACAGCTTGACGATTTACGTAGCTGTATTATCGCGCCAAACAAGGTGAATCCTTTGTGTGTTTGGCATGTCTCGTTGGAGCGCGGGTCTGTGAGATCCAATTGATATACTGTCATAAGTTTGTTTGTCAACAGAGTGTCTCATTCACAAGAAGTTGTAACATTGGTAATGTTCAACCGATTACTCTAATGCATGTCCGAACAGGGTGCTTTCAACCTTCTGGGTCTTTCTATCGGCTCTAAACTCTCATCAACAGCTCTGAGAGTTCTTTTCGAGAGCCTGTACGCATGCAGATCACAGTTCGAAGTTCGAGGGAACAAGGCATATTATGCAGCGCTCATGAACTACCCAAAAGATCAGTAACTGGCAGGAAAATAGTTAGTGCCTGGTCGTGGGTCTCAGGAGAATCGTGCAAGAATCTACTGGGGAAATTAGAAAAGTTGTGTTAACAATCAATTGGAGTGTGCTGGGAAAGTCAGTCTTCCTGACGGATTTCTCTACACGGTGAAATGGATTCGACAGTTGAATGTCGAAGGGCGAAGTGGTTTTGGCATCGCAGTCTGACTATACCCTGTGATTAATTACTCACGTCGACAATTGGCCTGCTGCAGCGCCGTATCTCAGACTCCTTTACGATCGGAGAGACTGGAGAGGGACTTTTGTCGTGGCTGTGACTTCTAGCTTACACACGGAACGTGCAACCGGGACGAGCATTTTTCACGACTTCACGAATTCACGAGCCGGTTTTCAGAGGAACAGTAATTCTTTCATCTGGATTCTTCATTCTAGATCTTATGGTGCGCTTCTCGAAGGGCCGGTTTTAACAAGGTAGAGTCCCGGTAGACTAAGAACATATCCGACGTGATTGAATTACATCAACCGCAACTGACCGGATTTACCGGATATAGGGAGTACAGCTGCGAATTCCCGAACTGTGATCGATCGGTGCAGACGATTTGTATAAAGAAGAAGTGGAGAAGGTTCTGACAAGAAGCCGCTCGTAAGATAAGACAAGAAGGTCAATCAATCATCACAGGTAACTTTCTAATTACAAACCTATCCTTCGCATTAATTCCGTTTGAATATTCAAATTTCAAACTGAAGTGTGTGTGGCAAAAGCGATTCTCGGGTGGAGAGAAGCAGCCGTAGTAAAAGGAAGAAAGAAATCAAAAGCAGTCGTAATCATAATGTATATGATTGTATGGCATGTGTCCACTTGAGCGTATCACAACAAGCTGCTTTTCGTCGCAGCTTTTTTCTTGATCAGTCCCCAGTATGAAAGTCAAGTTTGGTCGGACCCTCCTATCAAAGTATGTCTTGATCAGACCCTTGACGGGAAGCAGATCATATTTTTAGTCATCATTTCATGTAAAATCTATTACTAAATGAACACGTTAATTTCATAAAGAACTTTGAGAAGGAAATATAAGTTATGTAATTTATACTTCCAATTTCTGATACACATTAAAAATATAAACTCGAAAATACTAGCTGATTTCACAGGGTGACTACCGACTACTGCAAGTCAAAGGTTCGATTAAGACAGGATTCAATGAGAACGGTCTGATCCAGCTTGATTTTCGTACTGGGGGACTGATGAAGCAAAAAGCTGCTTTTCGCAGTGGAGCTTTGTGCTACTGGACAAGTGATGGGACATCACCCTCCCTCGAGTCTCGACGACTCCACCCGCCACGACGAATTATAGCCCCCGGTAGCGGCGTGGCGCTCTTCAGAAGTCTTGATTATGCTCTTGGAAATTTGGATCGACTTCCCTGCTCTCAGGACCCGCGCGCCGTCGTCATTTGGACCCTGAGAACCAGTCAGAAGTCTAGTACAAGAGGTCACTTCAGTGCTTGGACCGATCTTTCTCTAGAGAGCGCTCGTACATACCAGTTGACAATGTGCACTTTCCACGATCGTGGGTGAAATGCATGATGAGTTGACTCGTCACAACTTGATCTTTATAGTTAACTCTCTGTATTAGAGAAAAGAGTTGATCATGATCGCTCTCAACTTGCAGGACTTCCGGTGATCTGAGAAATGTTGTTGCTCGAGTGTAGCAGGAGGAGTTCGGTGCGCTTGTCGCTTTCGCCATCCACTCTCCTCATCAGCCGTCATTCTGGTCAACTATACTACGTCAGTTCTCCCGAGTCCCGGTGCGAGGCCTGCAAAATCCGGCCATGCCAACGTGGAAACAGGAGGTACTGCCGCGGTAGTTCAAAGCTGCATATTGAATTGAATTTTACCTGGAATATATCGATTTTTGTCTGACTTGGAGGATTCCTTATCTACCGGTGGTTGATTTGCCTGCGTTGCGGCACGCCCAGTCCCAGCCCAGATTTTTCCTGCTTACCTGTAATTTGCCTGCGGTTTTTGATAATTGACGGACTATTGTGTTAATCCACCGACGATTTTAGTAAATTTCGAAACTCTTTCTATTTTTTAGTTATTTCCAGAAAAAATAATATGTGACGCATTCTCTACTTCTCCTGCATTTTAAGAAAATTTACCGGGACACAATACACGGGATGCCGGATCTAGACTGGCGCTGGTCACGCAAGTCCAAGTTGGGGTTCAGCCCCGGCTTTTAGCTTGCGGGGATTTTGTCTGCATGCGGGCGAAAGAAAGAAAAAGGTTACTGTGGGGATTCTCCGATCCCGTGGTGAACCCGACCTGCTTAGGCCCCTTGCGCACCAGCAGGTATGCGGGTGAATGCTGTATATTCACCCGCATTGACTTATTTACCTCATGTACACTTCACTTCAGTGTACATGAGGTGAACATTATTAATGTTCTCAGTAAACGGCACTGAATTACAATCTCTGTCTCGGACTTATACCCCCAGGAGCGCAGCAGTCAGCTCTTGACTTATGGGTTTTCTCCAGATGTGTTGGCTACTCCAGGACTGACTAACATATAACATATATAAGTGATTTTGATTTTTTATTATAGCTTATTATATTATATTTTTATAACACTTACATGTTTTCTGCTAAGAGAAAACGATTTTCACTGTACAAGTACGTTGGGGATGCCTATTCACCCACGTACACTGAAGTAAACTAGTTAATGTTTTAACCCTTCCGACGGGAAGGGTTAGAACATTAATTAATGTCCTCAAGTAAATGGCGCTATTTGACATTTAGATCTCAGGACTTATATCCCCAGTAACGCAACAGCTTGCTCTTGACTTATGAGTTCTCTCTGGATGAGTTGGCTACTCCTGGAATGATTAATATATAATTTTACGAAATTAATTTAATTTTTTATTGAAACTTAAATTATAAATTTTTCTAACACTTACACGTATTCTGATAAAAAAACAAAATTCACTGTACAAGGCCGTGGGAGAAGATATTTGGCTCTTGGTTTATGGGAACGCTAGCTTCGGTAATAAGAGATTATACGCACTACTTTTACTTCTATTTTTCTACTAATTGGTGGATATATTCGTCTGTTTATTCTCAAACTTAAGAGGATACTCTAGAAGTAAGTTTCTAGCTTTTGGGGACTGTAAAATGCCAAACGAACGTCACGTGGATAGCGTGTTCATTCTACCCACGTTAACTGTACAGTACAAGCTATCATCAGAGTTCACACTCACGAACGCCCAATATGCTAAACAGTATCCGCACAGCAAAGTTCCTCATGGTTTTGGGAGAAGAAAAACCATAGTTTTCTGGTGCAGGTCATAGACGACCCGAGTGATCGCGAGTGGATTACTGCAGGGGTGGGTTAATCTATGTAAGAGCACACAGTTTCATGATGAAAATAACTATTAAGGCACGAGTATGACTACAAGTGCTCAGGGTGACCTAGAAGACTTTATTTTGCAGGTTTGCTTTCAGAGAAATATAACCATCATGCAAAAAAATATTTGGTGATTACGTATTCATCTCAACTTAGGATTTGTGAAATAAGTATTCAGTTTAAAGCTATTCATCAGCATTACAAGTTATGATTCATCTTGAAACAATTTTACATTGAAAGAAAAATGTTAAGGTGAAAATTAAGAGGTTTCTTGTTACAAAAAGGAATATTTTTTTCATACTCAAAATACAAGGGGAGGAAAAAAAGAAATCGAATATTCAGTTTCATGCTCCTTCACTCATACTCGAGGTTTAACAGAACTCAACAGAAAGAAATGAACTCTTCCGGCGTCTTTACTTTGTGATCTTCTTATAAAACCACACGGCAATTTGGAAGTGTAGTTTCGTAATAGAGAGTGTCAAAATAAGCATCTTTAGTGTATATGCCTTGGACGAGTAAATTGGTACGTTGGAAGTTTTGCTTAATTATATTAAAAAGATTTCCACCTTTCAGTCATAAACAAAGTAGTGATCTTCATAGTGTAACTCAAGCCAAATTAGGACCGGAAAAAAATTTCCCTTCCTAGATAATCTAGCTAGAGAACTTTGACACTCACTAATAGAGACTCTTCAACCTATCTCTCTCGTGAAGAATGATAAAGTACTCATTTGATATTTTATCAGCACCTTTGAAGCTCGTTTTCTCGGCCCTCCGATCCTCTAAACAGTTTTCTGGCTTTCATGCAATTTCAATTTCTTGAAACCAAAATTTTCTAATATGATTTAAATCTCAAGGATGCTGGATCATGACACTTCCTGTCTCTTTGACGATTTTTAAAACTTCATTACAAATAAAAAGTAAAAAATAAAACTTTATAGCTTGTTGGTCACTGTAAAACCGAAGAATCAAGTTAAGAGGGGCTAAACAATATGCATCTGCTGAGGGAACGGAAAAAGAAAATCCGGGTGGCGAGATTTGCAGGGATGAGGGTTTGGACTTTTCTTTTTCAGAATTATTTTTCCATTTACTTGTCCTTTCAGAATTATTTTTCTACTTAACAGGAGGACTGTATGCTTGTTGTAAAGTGGGAGTCAGACATTCTGCTTATAGAGCAAATTCTGTAATGGCACGAGGTAACTTGTGGAGATAGACTCGGTGAACTAAGTAGATAATACTCTCTCCGAAGAATAATAATTTAGAGGGGTTCGTCTATATTTTTATTTTGACTATAGTTTCTGCAGTAAGTATACATGCAAAGCGGACGTTTGAGAAAAAGCGGAAGCGGAAAAACAGATATTTCGCGAGCTAAAATACAAGTGATGGATAAGGCAACAGCTGTGAGCTGAGCGAGGCGTTGGGGGTTGGTTTATAAATTTTTCAACCACGTTTTTTTTTAGAGTTGGATATTTATGTATCACAACAAAATTTTTCTACCCTGCGTGCTGGATGAATTCCTGGGAACTTTTGCTCGCTTATTGTTATCAGGAAAATATATATGTGTTAAGTAAAATATATATATTAAGTAGATATTAAAATTAAAATATTCTATAAAATTTATTTGTTAGTCCATGCATGGAAATACGGGAAGAGCAAGAAATAAACCATAAGTCTTGGCTGGACTGCCGCGCTTCAGAAAGTACAAGACCAAGAAACTATACTCATTAAAACATTTAAATACACAGAATTTAATATAATACCAAACTCTTCTTGCCGAAAGAGTTATGTGTTAAATTAAACGTCTGTATATTTGCTTTCTCCATCGGAAGATGGAAGAGGTGAATATACATCGTATAGATCGAAAATACAATGGCACTCCAGTACATACAATAGCTGACGTTACTATGCTTTACTTTGAGGCGGCTCGCTTAGCGTGCTGGTCTGGGACTCGGTCTGGTAAGTTCAGGTCAAGGTTCAACCCTGGCAGTTGGCTGGGTTAGTTTGTGTGTGTCTCCGAAGGTAAACCTCGACCTCTTGGTTGTCATGGACGACCCGGGTACTGCAAGGGGTGGTCTAATTCGTGCACAAGCATCTCCATCGTGTCATTGTAAATGCTCCAGGATGTTAAATAATCCCGGTAACCAGTGTAATCCGTGTAAGAACATCTCCATCAGGTCATCGTAAATGCTCCGGGACGCTAAATAATCCCGGTAATTCAGTCGTTTTCGCACGTGTCACTGTAAATGCTCTAGGATGTTAAGTATCCCGGTAACCAGTGTAATCTGTGTAGGAGCATCTCCATCGTTGTAAATGCTCCGGGATGTTAGATAATCCCGGTAACCATTCATTCTTTTTGACGTGTCACTGTAAATGCTCCAGGATGTTATTTCGCGGCTACCAGTGCAAGAGCATCCCCATCTGGTCAGTGTAAATGCTCCGGGACGCTAAATAATCCCGGTAACCAGTCTTCTTTTTGACGTGTCACTGTAAATACTCCAGGACGTTTAATAATTCTGGTAACCAGTCGTCTTTTTGGCGTGAGTATGTGAAAAATATGGTAAATATTGCTGCTTTTCTACAGTAATGTGTCTCGTGTCTTGTCCTGGAAAGCATCCACGCTATATCTTGCACAAATGAGAAGGACACATGTGACGTAATATTTTTCTTGCTCTTTCAAGGAGACTGAGAACTGGATTTTCCCAGACCGTTTCAAGTGTTCAAGTGGAGATACTCAAAGAAAGAACTCCACCGCGAAAACAGTTCCAAAATCTATCCCTGACTGTAAAGTACAACAAATTAGCCTGGAGGGAGGATAACAGATAATATAATTTATATTTTAACTCTTTTTGCAAGAAAGATTAGAATATAAATTAATATTCACTCAGAATGACACGTATGGATAATAAAAATCTCAGATTTATACTCCCAGGAACGCATCAGCCCGCTCTTCACTTGTAGGTTCTTTGGATGAGTTGACTATTCTGAGACTGAATAACATATAATATTTATAAATTAATTTAATTATTAAAATAATTTATTAAAATAAATTTTTATAACACTTCCACGTTTTCTAATTAAGAGAAAACAGAATTCACTGTGAAAAACGTGGGGAAAGATATTTAGCCCGTAACTCATCAGTGACGCAACTAAGTGGACCCCGTATAGTTTCACTACTGTGAGCTTCTATAAAAGGTCAAGGAAATCGAATTTCGATCATAATAACTGCGTTTGCTGGTTACGTCCCAGTATACCTACGTAACAGTCGTGACTACGTCCTGTTGACGGTCATAATTGCAGGTGGTTTGGATGGGCCTGTAACTGTATCTTGTCTTCTGGTGCGCCGATTCGCATGAATTTCGGCTCCTTTCATCTCGTTCAGGATAAAGCCTTGCATCATGGCGGCAGCCCGAAGCGAAGGTTGACCTGTATATCAGGGTCAAACCTTGAGCCAAATTCCAACAAGACCAAGAAACCCGGTCACCATGAAGTCATTTGTCTTCCTTGAGGAAACACGCGACGCAATGTACTTAAGGCGGTCGCGTGGGAGTCCGGGCAGGGGAGGAAATGGCTTGATCACACCCCCAGTACGATCGCTGCGCTTGATCATACCCCTCTTAACGTTTGGTTGCTTGATCATACCCCCAACCTGCCATCGTCCGTCCTACCGGTAGATCAAGCCATGTCACTCTACATTGCCAGCCTGGATTTCTCTCTTGCTGATGACGTGGACCGCGACTGCTTGAGACCTCGTTCATTCTCCGCACCGACAAAAGTTTTTGGGACTCCGAGGCATTTCAGCTTGTGATTCCGAATTGTTTCTTGCAGATTTCAGAATAGTCTCCCGAAACAAAGTACTGATGGAGGCGCAGTACTGGACCGCAGTTGCTCTCAAATTTTACCTCCGCCATGGTTTCTGAGCGGCCCTGTTTGTATTCTCTGCGACCTGATGTTGAATCGCTAGCGAATTTACCTTCGCCATGGTTTCTGGGAGGCCCTGGTAATATATTAACAACTGCGATCTAATGCTGAATCGCGATGGACCTAATGTTGAACCGCGAGGCGAAACATGTTTCGCTGCATTGCAGGGCGAAACAGGCCTGCGGGGTGCAGTGCCTTGTTTCGCTCACTTGTAGAGCGAAACAGACTGTTTCGCTATGCACATGCCGACATGGCCTGATCTACATGGTGCGGATACCGGCAGGACTGGAAATTGCAGGTTGGGGGTATGATCAAGCAACCAAACGTTAAGAGGGGTATGATCAAGCGCAGCGATCGTACTGGGGGTGTGATCAAGCCATTTCCTCCCGGGCAGGGATTCACGTAAGTTTGGTATACATAGAGATTTGACAACGATTTTCACATCAGTGTGGCACAGCGTGTTGGGTATTCTTCCTTGTTGAGTCTGTAAAAATACGACCGCAGCTTTCATTAGGGTCCTTGCCTCTCCAGAAAATCAAACTCCCCCTGGTTTAGGCCGCACAAGATAGTTTAGGGTCCTTGTTGAGTCTGTAAAAATGCGACCGCAGCTGTCATTAGGATCCTTACCTCTCCAGAAAATCAAACTCCCTCTGGTTTAGACCGCTGTCATTAGGATCTTTGTCTCTCCAGAAAATCAAACTCTCTCTGGTTTAGGTGTTAGAGGTTGGGTCCAGAAAATCAAACTCCTTGCCTCTCCGGAAAATCAAACTCCCCCTGGTTTAGGTGTTAGAGGTTGGGTAGGGTCCTTGTCTCTCCAGAAAATCAAACTCCCTCTGGTTTAGGTGTTAGAGGTTGGGTTGGTGCGGACAGCGATAATTGTCATTAGGGTCCTTGTCTCTCCAGAAAATCAAACTCCCCTGATTTAGGTGTTAGAGGTTGGGTTGGTGCGCGATAACCCCCGGTCATAGACGTGCGTCATTAACGCACTTCCTGTGCTGTTTAACGCTGAGACTAAATTCTTCTATCGTTTTTCAAATATCACGGATCGATAAATCAAAACTTTTACATACAACAAGTTCACATGAAGTAACGTAACTTATTCTAATTCTTTTTCTGTGGACTCTGTCTACTAAAGCTCTCTGTAGAACAATGAAAACTTGCTTTTCAAAGAACTTAATGCAAAAAGAAAAAAAATGGTACCTCTTGATGTCTTTCATGATAAGCTCTGACATAATCTTGAATAAAGACGTCAAACTCTGAGCTGTCGATCCATATATCTCCAAGGTTAAAGAGATGAAGCGATGTCTCTTCTGATACCTCTATACTTGATCATATTATCTGCTGACGTCACGCTTGTAACTCATCCTAAGAGACGGTTGATCACATATGTCGCCACTGAGTCTCGTATCAGATCCGTGACAATCACATATGCCACTGAGACCTGATCCACTCTCATCATGTACAGGTCAGCTCTCACTGATCCTCCAGTCTGAAAGACATATAGATGCTCTCTCCACATCATGTAATCGTTCTCCTATGCCGTAGCAAACACAACGTCCCTAATGACATTATGAGTAGCTATCCGCTCTCTCCCGTGAGGACATCGAGCAAGATGTGGACCCGAGATGTCGAGCAAAAAATCACACTCGCATGTAGACAGTGTCAAAGCAACAAGTTGAATCAAGCTTAGGTGGAACCTCATCGTTGTAGAGAAGATAGTCGATGTGAGTCAAAACGCTCTAATGCAAGATCGAACTATGAACCAAGAGCATGCACCCTTGTCCGAACAAGAATGGAGTCGAGCTCTAGTATCTCGTGAGATGGAAAGATCAACTAAGAGTGCATGAAGAACCTGCTCGAAGTGGTGTACCGTAAAAAATGAATATAGTACATGAGATCTATCAGTAGCTAAAGTATCGAATCGAAGATGTGTCTCACGTACCTCAAGAGTCAAAATATCTCTTGTCTCATGGAGACACATCTGTAGTGGATAAGGACCATCCTCAACCTTTGTCACAAAGCTCTGCAAAATAGATCTATCTCGCACGATTAAACGACAATGGAGCCAAGGTGCTAAGATGACTCAACTACCCATAAAGGCTGCCGAAGTAGTCTCCTTCATAGATGATATCGGCATGATATCTGTCTACGTGCGAGAGGTCTTGCGACACACTCAAAGGTCTTGGATCCTAAGATGTGACCAAAGACCCTCAATGATCCTCCTATCAAACTCTCTAAGGCGCGAGATGAAGATATGAGATTAAGATATGTGCAGAGTAAGTAACCCGGACGACGTGCTATGGAAGAGAAAAAGATACGAAAGACAACATGAGGGTCTTCTAACCTAAGAGGTTCCTCAATATGCAAAACGTCCTCCGTAGAGCAACACCTAAGAACCAAAAGATGAAGTCTTTTGAACCCACCGGTGCTACGAGAATATGTAAACCATCTCTAAGTGTAACAAAGTCCTCTGGAGACTGGAGGTTTGACGGAATACCTACGGGAGATCAAGTCAGGCACTTTGACATTTTATTCTCAATCCTATCAAGGTCAATTGAGAGACGAGGTGATCAAAGGCATTGCAGACTTGGTCCGTCAGACCTACGATATGTGTGTCATCAGCTAGAGATGAAAAAAGATAACTTGGAGCAACCAATGCGGTGACCAAGAGAGCTCTATAGTGAGCTAAAGCAAAAGAGGTCCAACCCAAAGGTCCCCTTGACGAGTACATGCAGTAGAGTCGATGATTGTAACCTCTTCTATCGAAAGACTGTGCTGATAATAAAGAGAGGAAGAAGAACCATAGAGGGATTACACGAAAAGAACAAGACTAGCTAGAGATCCATCGTCATCCATGAGCTCCTTAAAGATGGAGCACAAGAAATGTTATTAAAAGTGTTTTTCGCGTCCACCTGTAAGACAACCCAATCGAGATGGATGTCTAAGAGATCATAATGCCTAAGGACACAGACTCACAATCTTCAAGCGTCGCAACTCCAAACTGATATGGACAAAGATGGTCTTGAAAAATATCTTGAAGCTGAAGAACAATTGTACGACTAATAAGTAATAAGAGAATCTCGTCGATGACTATCAGTCAATCGTCGCTCTTCATCATGACCAAAAGTTTAGCTACCTCCAGTACTTGAGATGTAGAATGAAGACTATGTCCTTGAGCTACTGCTACTGCTACCTAAAAAAGCTCCATGAAATCACTAGAGGGTGTCTGCTTGAAAACAATCTCGTAGGTGCTCGTAGATCATCCTAAACAAATCTCCAAAATATAGATGTAGAGTTGTACACAAGACCTAGACAAACAAAGATCTATCGAGCATAATGGCTCTTCAGACTGATAGTCCTCAATCTCATGTGATGGGAGATTACCCGATGAGAGAGAAGAAAATGCAACGAAGTGATGATATATCACTAACAAATGATGCAATGCTCTAGCAGCTCTATTATACTCTCCAACGTTATATAATATCTTACAAGTCGTATGCGAGCAAAATATGATATGTCACGTGTAGAGGCAGACTCGCTCTTACCTCGTGCAACATGTACTGATTCCTGTTGTAAGACCGCTCAATCACTAGCACATAATCTCTGAAGACGAGCCGTTATCTCCAGATGTCTCACTCTGCAACCTAGAGTATAACGGAAACACCAACGAGGTAGTAAGAGAAACAATATCCACGTCGTCACGTGACAACATGTCAAGAGAGAGCACCGAGTAATTGATGAAACAAGCACGAACAAGAAAAACTCGTCTCGAACAATCTCAGAATAACATTAATATGGACTTTTAACCACTCCCACGACTCAGGAGAAACTCCAAGAAGAAGGGCTAACGATGTCATAATGACTGCACTTGTAGACTCTTGGCTAACCTGAACATCTCATGTGGTCTAGTCATAGCTCTTGTGCACCTTTCTCACATGAGACTTTACCTCTTGCGAGATAAATAACTGATCGCACATCAGACATGATGTGTCTCATATTATTCTTGATCTCATGAGAGAGAAAGTACCCATAGCTAGAAAAGAAACAATATCCAATCAAATGATACTCGTAATAAAATCTCTCAAAAATATACTCTCAAGTATACATTAATCCTCTAGGGATAAAGAACACACTAAATGTAGCAAGAAAGTCTTCAGAAATCTCTCCAAAACTTTAAGCAGAAAACTTTGTAACTCTACAAAATCTAAAAATATTTAATATTCATTTATTTTTTCACGGAATGTACAAATTCTAGAACCGAAAGAAGTAAAAACAATGTGCACTACCCACCCTGACACACTCCGTCCTCTCAACCTACACTCCTCCTGGTGAACTCTCCACTCTCTTCCTCCACGGTCTATGAAAGCCCCTGCTCCGACGGTCGTCGACAACCTTTCAGCAATAATTGTTGATGGTCATAGATCCAACGGACTCGTTTATCGTAGATGTTTTACGTTTTACTCGTCATTTCCGAGAGGTATGGGATTGGATTGGAATGGAACTGCATGGTCATCTATATAGATATCAACGTTTTTCCTTTTTTTTATCATTTAATAAAATAAAATGCACTATATGATAAGAAAAATTATTTTAAATAATATAAATAGATTATTATTTATTATAAACTGTAACCCTTTGGTTTTCACCCTCGATGTACTATAACATAGATATATAATAAAACACATTCTGAACTAATTATTCATGGATGAATTATTTAAATCTAGTTTTGCTCCAAATGCACATCGAAAAAAGTCATGAAACTTGAATCTTTCCTCACTTGCTGTTTTACGTCTGTGAGATTATTGGATAAAAAGTTGAGTAAACACAACAGTATTTTATAATATACAAAAAGATTAAAGGAACTTAAATGAGTATTTTGATAAAGAATGCAGCTAAAATTAATTATCGTCCAAATTTAGCGAATTGGCGGCCACGTGAGTGCCACATAAGACTCGCAAAATGAAATAAGTACCACGTGGCTCAGAGACTACTGGTCGTGGGTACCTCGAGTGTGTGAACCTCGAGTTCATTATCATGGTTACTCATTAGTCATCTGTTGGGAGGCTTTCGTTCATATGCGTATATACGCCCTTATCAGAACTTGTTGTGCTTTATCGGACTGCGTTCACATCGCGCAACATACTCACGAACCCGGTCCGATTTGAATTTTGGATGCTGAAATGAGCTTAACGAACTACTGGCCAATGTTCATACTCAGTTCGATTCAACCTTTTCAAACTCGAAGTTGGATAAGGCTTTATTGCAAAGATCCTCCTCTTCATGCCACGTTATATAGCCCAGTGCTAATGGCCTCTACCCACTGGTTACTCTACTTCGTCAGGAACTCATTTCCCGAACCTTAGTTAGGGCCTCTTCACACCTGCGTGATAGTTTAACACTCGTACACTTTCCGAACCTAGAAGATCCACTATAGAAAAGTCTGATGTTTGTATGGGTTTTTCTGCATTACAACTTTGTGTTCAGACTTGTCAAAATAAAAGTCTTGTATTATGTTCCCAAAGCACATTCGTGTCATATTGTACGTGCGTTCGTTTCAAGAACAGGAACTCTTTCCTACCAGGGAACTTCACACCATTACTAGAATTGACTGTGCCTCAATATCCTTTCCCACTGCATTGTACAGTGAATTTCGTTTTTCCTTATCAGAAAACGTGTAAATATTATGAAAATTAAATTAAATTATAAATGATATATATTAACCAATCCCGGAATAGCCAACTCATCCAAATACAAAGATAACTTTTAGTTAAAACTACGGAGTATGAACCTGATTGACACTGTAGTGGATACAAATTCCAAGGAAATATTATGCAACTGTGAAGAGTCCCTTATGTTAACGGTCGAACTAGAAGTAGAGGAGATTTATAGCTCATTGATCTCTTCTAACTACACTATCATAGCCTGTTTCTCATTTGAAAGATGACATGTGATGATACTAAGAGTATTATGGCATACACAAGCAAAATATGTGGAAGAGTATCATGGCATACCTCTAGTCCAAGTGTCTGGAACATAATGAACCGTCAGTTTTAAAAGGAATAGAAGTAAAACATTACAGTGGATAGACGGTTGTTGTTTCCATGCCTGAGATTCTGAAGCTTAAAAGTGAAATAAAGTAACAAGTGGATAGAGTTCATTTGTTACATTTCCAGACTCAAAAAGACAAAACAAGGAGTTACGCTTGCAGTGGAATTGCAGTGCTTGCTTTATTGATTTATTCGGATTTATCGTTTTCTTTTTCAGTTTTCACAACGAGTTTTGTCTGTTCTCGCTAATTTTTCTTTTCTTTCTGACTTTTATAACAACTCTATCCGTTTGTTTCTCTATATAACCAAAATTCTCCTTTTCTTTTCTGGTTTTCACAATCCATGTATAACTATGCTAAATAGCTAAACGTGGATTGTGGAAATATAGCTATTTAACAACAACTAAATAACAAAAACTAAAAGTATGAGACATGTACCAAACAAACCTGCAACTTACCGTCTAAACGCTGGTCGAGAATGTTGACGTTCAGAGAGTCGTCTCCAACTCGTGGGTCGAAGGCGACCTCTAAGCCCAGAAAGGGTTTCCAGGCCTACTCTGTAACGAAATCTAAAGATTCGTAATAACCACGTCGGCTCTCCCCATTGTCTTCAACTACTTCACTCCACGTCCATGGCTCCAAATGAGTCCGTGGAGCTACTGGTCACCAGCATCAAGGGAGCTCGTGCTCTGGAGTCTAGTCTAGTCCATGGGGAAGAAAATAACATAACAGATAAATGAGAAAGTTCTCACCGCGTAATAAAACTTCACAATTCTCCTCTACAAAGTCTCTACTAAATTAAATGTGCTCTGCAACGTAATTTTTATATTCTTTTATATTCTTTTATACTATTTTCACTATGGAGTTTTCTGGAGCCGTGGGCTGTTGCCCTTGCACAGCATGAGACCTCTCTGTAGGAAGACTCGACCCCATGCAACTCAATACTAATTCTCTCATGCATATAAGAGACATATCATCCTAACGATAAACTAATATCTCTAGACTTTAGAGTTTGGTGGCGTCTAGTATACCTCTGAGTCTTAGTGTTTTGAAAAGTTTTCTGAACTAACCGATTGCTTTTTTATCGTGTTGTATTCTGGTATTAAATATTTATATTATAAAATTTAAAATAAATTTTCTGCTAAGTAAACTTTTACACCTATAAGGAGATTTATAAGTACAAACTGAACACCTTTTCTTCACTAATGCATAGCTGCAAACCCTCAATAAGTGCAAGCTGCCATGCTACTCCTTTCCAATTGCACTGTAACTGTGGTCGACATCGAAGTACGGTGGAACCCATGATGCGATCGGTTGACTCATACTGTAGGCATTCTACCAACGTGGTCACACACGCTGCGCTCTCATCGTATAGCTTCGCAGGCGCCTTATGTCACGCGGCGGCCTCGCATATGTCTACAACATCATCTGTATTTTGAACACAAGTTCGATCGCGTTCGAGGCCGCCGAATCGAACATCCTTGTCAGACGGGCGTCGGGTGGCAATTGATAACGGTGCAGATCGAATATCTGGTGCAGTACATTCCTGTAAGCACGAATACAACACGAGGAGCCTACATGGCTGCAGGGTGGCTCGACTAGAGGGTGGTAGAAGCAAGCGTCCAGCGCAATCGTAGCAGCGTACATGTATTCTGCTCCTGTTAATTGGCTGCTTGTTTCACCATGGAATGCGAAGTGGAGACTAGTTAGTCACGCCATTGACTTCTTCCGGGAGTTCTGTGCGATCTAGAGTTCGGCTCTGCTCGACGGTTCTCACTTTCGTTCGGTAGGGACTCAGTTGGTCTAAACAGTGAGATTCTAAAACATTTCTCCATCTCGATCTGTTTCAGGAACAAACAGGATTCCCGGAGTTGTGGACTTACTGGTCACGATCTTCTCTGTTGAAACCTCATGATCACTGTCGTATATTTTCTCTAAGACTTCAAATTCCGACAGCAGTATAAGATGGATTGCTCCACGCCTCATATCTTGCAATCCAAGCTTTGAGCATTCAGCCTCCAGCAGCAGCTGCCCAGTCTGCAGCATCTTTATATCTGGTCTCATAGTTAGAAGCTTAAGCCAGAAAAGAGATGGCCGCACTCAAAGCACTCGCTCTGCTGCTCGAAGCTTCAATGCTTACGATCTTCAGCTGGCCCGCTCTTGTGGATGCGGTCCAACCTTGGGCTACCACTACCTGGGGCGATGCACATGCAACGTTTTATGGTGGACAAGATGCCTCGGGCACAATGGGTACGTAACATTCATCCTCCAAATTCAAGCTATCTGGTTAAGTTCGTCACAGCACTGTGTACATGCATATATACTGGAACGTTCATGTTCATTAATTCTCGTGTTAGAATGTATCTATCAAGCTGTCCAGATCTTGAGCTTTGAATTTGAACCTCCATCACATGTACACACAGTAGTAACAATCCGTTGTCAAACACAACCTTTGCACACTTGAATGTAGGAATTAAGTGCCTTGTTCGAGGGGAAGCTTATAGCTACTGTACTTGATGGCTCACTTGAATTCAGTTAATTAGTACTAACAAGAAAGAATTACCTGAACATGATCCGCAGGTGGGGCCTGCGGTTATGGTGATCTGTATTCACGAGGGTATGGAACTTCTACGGCTGCCCTGAGCAACGGCTTATTCAACAACGGCCTCACATGCGGAGCCTGTTTTACGCTTGTCTGCAAGTTGGACGGTAGCAAATGGTGTTATTCTGGGGGCAAGTCGATCACCATAACAGCCACAAACGCATGTCCTCCAGGCTCAGAAGGCGGTTGGTGCGACCCTCCTCGTCTCCACTTCGATCTGACTTACCCCATGTTTCAAACACTGGCTCAGCCAGTCGGTGGTGTGATCCCCGTCAAGTACAAAAGGTATCAACAGCACAAGAAATCCGATCCCCCATATATCTTTCTAAGCTTTAAGCTGGTGGCAGTGTTTTCTACCCACATCTTTCAGCTAACAGATCTAGACTTGAGCAGTGAATATAAATAGTTAAACTATAGCTACTACGATTCTATATAGTATACTGATTTCAAAACACCAATGCAAATTCCTTGACGATCAGATCCAGCATTCTACAGTTTTATCACCTGATTAAATTTTGCAGAGTTCAACAGTTTCCAGTCTACTTGAACTAGCTTTCCAGACGATTTTTCTTTATTTCTGTCATGTGCAGAAACAAAAGCAAAAGATCCTCTAACTTAATGTTCAGCCTTTATATGATCACTCACATGTATTTTTTTACTATGCACATACTACTTGGTTTTCTAAGTAATCTCTCTTGGTTGATTGTCAGGGTCTCATGCGTCAGACAAGGAGGGATTCGATTCACTCTGTATGGGAACCCCTGGTTCGATTACGTACTTGCCCACAACGTAGGAGGAGGGGGAGATGTGGCCGCCGTCTCAATCAAAGGACAGAAAACCGACTGGGTGAAAATGTCTCAGAACTGGGGTCAATATTGGTCGGCCAGTCAGTATCTTGTTGGCCAGGCTCTGTCGTTCAGAGTGACTTTAGGCAATGGGAAGTACATGGCATTTTGGGATGTCGCCCCAGGGAACTGGCAGTTTTCTCAGACGTATGAAGCTGACAATAACCAAAACTTCCATTGATCCATCGATTCTTTGGACCCAGAAGCAGCTGCAGAAGAGGCGTGTACACTTCCGAATGGCCGCCCTCTGCTATCAGTATACCAAGTACAGAAAGTGAAGAATTTAGCTCATGAATGTAGGCACAGATCTGTAGAGGCGTGTGTATATCGAAGCGCCCACTTTCAGTCCTACCACACTTACAGTCGCAGAAGTTCTCTAAGTGGTACTTTTATACATGTATGCTTCCATGAATTCATGACAATCTTAAGGAAAAGCTACCATGCCGGTGATCATGATCCCTTTTGTTAAGTTCCTGCTCATCCACCTTCAAGTTGTTCGCTTGAGAAAGTCCTCTTGCTAGTTCTTGTTCTCCGTTTCCACCATCTGTCTAAAGCACTCTCGTCTTGGTGCGCTTGTCTATACTCTATATATATGTGCGTTTGTTAGCTCCATAATAGTGTATATTGGAATGCTTATGTCAGACCACGGAGACATCCTGCTCCCATCCCAGGCTTACTGCTATTAAGAAGATCTGCACCCGACCACTGATCATGAAAGGTGTAATGTTTAAACACGAACCAAATAGAATTCTTCCACTTTCAGGTCGACCAGACGATCGACTTGCTTGCACTAAGGTAAGAACTGGGGTGAAGACAGTATACGCAGTGCTGTAGATCTATGTTTCGAGCGTGGTTCTGTGCCAGAAATCAACAAATAAACAAGCTAATTAACGACCCTTCCAAATACTTTAACTTCAAGTCAAATGGGCCCAATCATATATAGCTAGTTGCAATTGCGTTCTCTGTTGCAGGAACCACCACAAGTTGTATATTATAATATATTTTAAATTACAGGTTTAGTTGGCACGTCTCATGATCAACGTGACAAAAGTCGAAACAATCAGTTAAATTAGTTAGTCAGATGCGGTCGGATGTCGAGAATGTAGATCTGAAGCCCATGGATGGAAGTTATCTTCATACGTGGAGAATCATGGCAGATATGCTCAAGGACCACTCTCTAGTGGGTATATCTATAGGGGTATCACGCAATTAGCCCATGTATGCAAGTTAGCTGCTGTTACTACTACATATCATATATAGCAGTTGGGACTGGCAGTGTTCTTTGTATTCTCGACCAACCGGAATTTTCAGAAGTCAGGTTGAAACTGTGGTCAGTCAGATAATTTTTACAAACCGGTATCGATCCACTATCATTCATTACCGGCCGTCAGATGTTTTCCAGTAACCCAAAAGCTTCTCCCGGAGCACTAGTACTGGTTTGCAGGGTGATGAGGAGCGTTATATGATGCAACGAGGTCAACACTCTACAGTGAGAGTTTATCCTGCTAGAGCGCCAGTGACTGTGTTTATACGAATGGCATGTAGTACGGTTGGCATATCAACCCTTGATCTGAACCGGGAAAAAACAACATATGGGCGCGTGCGGTGTGTATGGTAAATGTTATTACCTTTACTTCGCACAACATGATACTGTCCATTGTATGTTGGGGCGCGTGCAGTGTGTATGGTAAATGTTATACTTGTACTTCGCACAACATGAAACTGTCCATGTGAGTCCACTAAAACTGGACTCTGACTAGAAGCCTCGTTAACAATTTGCAGCGTATTCACTCCAATAGTACCCGGAAAACTGAACTCTAACCAGAAGCCTCGTTAATAATTTGCAGCGTATGCAACTCCAATAGTACCCGGAAAAGAACCAACTATCTTTCTCTTAGAGAACTGTAGGTTAAACCGATTGAGACACCGATTGAGACACCGATTGAGATATTCCCCAATTGTATGGTTAACGCGAAGCGTGTTTGCCAGGCCCTCAGGTCGTGGGTTTAAACCCTGCGGGTCACCTTCTGGTCGTTTCTGCGGTTGGAGTACTCACGAGTCGTGGAAGATCATTGTACTAAGAAGTACAAATTAAAACTTTAAACTCCAGACGGTAACAACTATAAGAAAAAAGGAAAGATGAAGAATAGTGTACTGTACCATGCTGGCAGTGGATCCTCCGAAGGGTTCAGATCGACTTTGATACTTAAAAGGTCGGTCGTTTTCTTAAATTCTACTCCTAGTATTCTTACTTACTGGAAATATCGCTATGATTTCTGCTTTTTGTCTTTTCAGTAGTTTATATAAAATAAACCAGCGATCACTGCCCAGGTTCGGGAAACTCATGAACCACCATTTAGATTAAGAAAAATGATCATATAGGAAAAGGAGAGGAGAATCGATGCAGGAGAGACCAAGTATGAGTAAGCTTGTTTACTGAAATGAATAATGAGGTAAAAGATCCTGCCCTTGTACCAAAGTAAAGCCTGTGAAAGGGCATGTGCCCAAATATCCTAAACTAGTTGTGTACTCCTGTTCATACTATACAGCCTAATTCTAACATTCCCACTCAGAGACTAGTTGTTGTAGATTAAACTTTTAATCCTAGCCTTGGTAGAAAGTAGTCCAACTTAGGAGCCGGTAGGTCCTTAGTGAGGACATCTGCTACCATCTCCTGAGTAGGGCAGTACTTCACTTCAATTGTCTTGGATGTAACTTGATCCTTAATGAAGTGGTACCGAATATCTATGTGTTTCGTCCTATCATGAAACTTGGACGTTTCTACGAGTGCTATCGCACTCTGGTTATCACAATACAAAGTGGTAGCCTCATTCTCAGCTTATCCTATATCAGCTAAGAGTTGTCAAAGCCATATTGCTTCTGATGAACATGTGCTGAGTGTCATATACTTAGCTTCAGTACTTGACAATGCGACAGATTTTTGTCTCTTCGACGACCAACTGATTGCTTCTTGAGAGTAGATGAAACAATTTCCAGAAGTTGAACGTCGTGACTCGATGTGACCTCCCCAGTCAGCATCAGTGTAGCCAAATAGAGAAATTGATCGAGGCGAGTATTTGTATTCTAAGTACTGATCTAGAGTACCTTTGATATAGCGGAATGTGCGCTTTATGACGGTGATGTGTTTCAATCCTGGGTTAGTCATGTATTGAGATAATACACTAATGCTAAAGGTTAGATCAGGACGAGTGCAAACGGCAGCCCAGTTGATAGAGCCTGTTGCACTCTGATATGGATCAGAAGGACATTCTTCAGTTGAGAACTTTTCTCTTGGGGTCAATGGTGTATTAACATGTTGGTAATTCTCTAAGCCAAACTGGAATAACTTTTGGGTCAGATACAAGGTTTGACTCAGTCTGATCCATCCTTCTGCTCGGTTTCGATTTAATCTCTATACTCAAGCAATGATGGATATTATCGATGTCACTCATTGAACCTTACGCTGAGGTTACTTTTGAGGTATGTCAGCAATCCTTCGCTGCTGCTTGCTATGATTATGTCATCAACATAGAGTGCTAGGATGACAAACTGATTATCCTTATGAATGTATATAAGTTATCATCAGCTCCTGATTTATTGCTCAAGAAAAAGTAAGAACTTATCTATGATCAAATATCATTCTCTAGAAGATTGCTTCAGTCCGTAAAGTGTACGAAGTAGCTTGCACACTTTATCAGTTCCTGGGGCACTGACGCCGTCAGGGACAGCCATGTAGATTTCTTCACTTAGCATCCCGTTCAAGAATGTTGTCTTCACATCCATCTAATGAACATAGAGATTGTGTTGAGCTGCGATTGTTAATATCAATCACATTGATTGCACACGGACCACCGGGGAGAAAGTGTCAGTGTAGTCGAGCCCATACACTTGAGCGAATCCTCGGACCACCAACCGTGCCTTGTATCATGCGCTGGACCCATCTGAATTCAGCTTCAACTTGAAGGTCCTCTTGTTGGTTATAGACCTTCGTCCGTGTGATAACTCTGTGAGTGTCCACGTACTGTTCTCCTCATGGGACTTGAGCTCCTCGGTAATGACCTCGGACCATTGAGCAGCATCTAGAGATGATAGAACCTCATGATAGGAGTTGGGCTCCATCGAGATTGGTCTAAAAATCACCATTAGTGCATGCTTCTTACTTGTTCGTGTCTTCGAGATCAAAGTTCTAGTGTCATAACCTTCAACTGGATCGCGGTTAGGAGGGTTGGACTGACGTGTTGATCGCTGATGTCATCTCAATGTCATTTGAGTGCGATGGTGGAGACTGCGGTGGTGAACGATGTAGGTATGGGTGTAGCGTGCTCATATTTTCTACATCAGCCTGTTCGGACGAGGAAGATAAATTCTTAGTAGAATAAGTTGAAAAGAGATATCGACTATGAGATTGTGGGCAACTAGTGGATGAGCTAGCCATGGACTGAGTTGGTGTGTGATATGTGCTTTCGTCAACTCCTCCTCCTCCATATCTCGCCGAGGAGAGAGGAGGAATGAGACTCGGAGCAAGACTACTGCTTGAAGGACGACCGAGGCCGAGGTCAACTGAAGGACCGAAGACGTGAGGTGGAACAAAAGGAGGCGGAACAGACGAACTCATAGGGGGAAGAGTAACTCTCGCTGAAGAGATAGAGACTGGACCCGAAGTAGGAGGATGATGATGAAAGAAGTGCACATCATTCTGAATTGCATCCTTTGTGATAGCAGTGAGAGCAGGGTCGGGAGGGGATGATGTTGCTGCAGGGAAAGACTCATCAAAGATAAAATCGTGAGAAACAAAAGTATGACCGTCAGATTTGTGCTGGAGAAGGTATCCCTTGCTTGGACTACTGTAGTCAACAAGGATACACTCGTGAGAGTGACTATCTAGGTTGGAGCAATGAGCCTCAAGATTGTTAGCAAAAGCTGTGCAGCCAAAAACTCGTAAGATGTGAAATGGTGGGCTTGCGGCCATGCCATAGCTCAAAAGGAGTAGTGGCAGGATCGATGGCCTTGGTGGGACAATGATTCAAAAAGAGTATGGCGCAGTTAATAGCCTCACCCCAAAACTGTTTGTCTAATCCTGCTGAGAACATCTTAGCTCGGACAGAGTTCAAGAAGGTTTTACGCTCAGCTATCCCGTTCTGCTGAGGAGTGTCAGGGACGATCAGCTACCGTTGGATGTTGTGTTTCTGACAATATGCATCAAAGAGGGTAGATCAGAACTCATCACCGTTGTCAGAGCAAAGAGTCTTGAGTTTCTTGCCAGTCTGACGTTCGGTGAATTTATGAAACTCCTTGAATGTTGTGAAGCAATCGCTATTGTAGTGTAGCAGACAGACAACGGTATAACGGGAGTAGTCATCGATCATGATCATGAAGTACTCATAGCCAGAAAAAGTGCAAGGAGAAAATGCGATCGCTGATGTCAGAATGAACGATTTCAAAGATTTCAGTGATGCGAGTAGTGACAACACGTGGAAATTTTGTGTGAGCTTGCTTGCCATGCAAACACGGGAGGCAATTGAAATCGTGAATGGTGGGCAGATTTAAGCCAAGAACAGACTGATGGCGACAAAGTTGACCAAGCGGAGTAAGACTGATGTGGCCTAGCCGTCTGTGCTAGAGGTCGGCAGTGAAGATTGCAAATGTGAGATAAGCGAATCGTGGACGAGTGATAGTCTGATAGAGAGTAGACATGGGCGTGCTGGATTCATCAACTATGTAAGATGTTGTGGCAGGACGGATAGGAGTGGATGAGTCACCATCAAATGTGAGGCAGACTGAAAGCGAAGTGCCATGAGGTATGTCGAAAGCTCCACCCGAAGGACCTGCAAGAGACGAAAGATTTTCTTCGAAGAAGGAGTGAACTTGAAAAGGGGGGAGGGATCTGCAGGAGAGAGGGACAAATCCCTCCCAGTCGGAGGAGTCAACTCTGCGTGGGTTGACTCTCTCCTGAGGAGAGCCACCCAGCTCCGAGGAGCTGTGGGTTCGTCCGTAAAAGGAGGAGTGGGCCGCCGCCGCCGCCCTCCTTCTGATTCTCTCTTGGGCTCTCCGAGCTCAAGAGAATCGTCCTCGCGGGATTGGAGACCATGCCTTTGTCTTGGGAGGCGTCTCAAAAGATCGAGGGGGCATGGCTCCTGAGGCTGGGCCCTGTCCCTGCCGCCATCTCCTCCCAACGTGGAGGGAGAGGATGGTGATGAGGTGTGTTGTCTCTCCGATTAGAAGAAGTGACGTTGGGAGACGTTCGATGTTACACGACGAAGGTGTATCATCAAATGAACTACACGGATATTCTTCAATGAGCGCTGCAGTTCAATAAACACCGGAGCAGACATCCGTTAGATATGATGTTCATGTTAGCAATGATCAGATCCGATAAATATACTCCTTTCTGCGTGTGGCTCATGACATGTGATATACAAAAGACGCGTAGTGACTCTTTGTGGAAAGCTATAGTCCGTCTTGAGACGGTGATCATAGCCGACATAGATAATATATTTTTTGTGTAAAGTAGTGCTCGTCACTTTACTGTTGATCAATCTGACTCAGACGTGCTCGATGAGAAAGAGTACATTCTTGCAGCGACCCACAATACTCAAGATACGAATAGTATCCAACTTGCATGACATACATACTCTTTTCGAATATATGCTCATGAGCCAGCAGAGTCTATGAAAGCAACACATATATGTGTCTTTCGCTGCCTCACAGTTTGTACTGCCTTGCTCTTACACTTCTTACTCATACAGTTTTAAATGCAGCGATCACAACTGACCATGAAGTGAAAAAAGTCATCGAGAGGACAAATGAGGTTCTCCATCGATCATCATCATAACTCTTATTCTCCATCGTCATCTCTGCAGGTTTTTTTCAGCACGAGATAGCATTTTACTTTCAGCACGAGATAGCATTTTACGAGATTGTTTTCTGCACACGGTCATTTAGTCAAATTCAATGTATATACAATACACCTGTCTACTGCTAGTTACTTGCGCTATGCTCGACCTCTGTCCATACTATATAGTCAATCATATATAGTTCTTCTCACATGCTGCTACTTGCTCACTTCAGCACTGGCCAAATTTCTGCTCCAGTTCTATTATACTATGTATGTCATCAACTTTTCGAATAAATAAAATTCCATATGTATACAGTTCACACTTGTCAGTGTGAACTTTCGTCACTCACTTATTGCCACCATTTTGCGATTGCTTTACGAACTGCAGCATGGCAGCAGAATATTTTCCTTACTTTATACCACTATCAACTGCTTGCCCCTAAGAAATAATTACAACTGGAATGGTGGTTTAGAATTTGGCGTGCAGTCGCGCCAGAACCAGTGTGATTATAATTAATGGTTTAATAAGAATGTACATAGGTTAGTACAGATGAATATCCTTTCCCACGTCCTTCAAACGTAGTTCGAAGTAAATACATCAATATTTACTGAATCCCTTCAACCTTCTAAGTGTACAACCGGTGAATATCCTGAAAACCTTACCATTCACTTACGTACCGAAGCGTAAAACAGAACCATTACAACGTAAAGGCCAACGAATTGCTTGTTTAACTTAATCATGGTTAGCTTGATGGGGAAAGAGTCCCTATCTCTCATGTGGAGATGTAAATTCGATCTCTTGTACTTCTCTGATCGAGAGATGGAGAAACTTTAGTTAACGGTTGAAATTAAGTTCATGAATAACATAACGAGTGCTAAAATTTCAAATAAATCAATCAAGTAAAAGCTATGATAAAAAGTTATCAAACTAAAAACAGATCTGAAACAAAAAAAAAAAAAAGAAAAAAAAAGAAAAGAGCTTGTTTCAACATTCATGAATATATATTCACTGCGACATGGTTACTCTCCTTGAACCTTGAGATTTCTAGGGAGATTTTATGTATTAAGTTGAACGTATCGAGCTGCAAAGTTAGAAGCCACCACATGCACAATGAAATGATTTACATAGGAGAATATGTAGAAGGTAAAAGTCCTCCTGTATGATTCCCTAAGGCTTGCAATTGTAAAGTTGTTGATCTTGTGGTCTGGCGAGAACTTCAAAATCCAGTGTTGGGAATAAAAATTCTGCTCTTAACGAGTAGTTGAATATTACAGAAGCTAACTGGTTCAAATATAGATCATTAAATGAATCCGATGTAAGTGAAAAAGAACTCTGTACTTACAATCATGCGTGCTGTATATATTTACCTCGATTTTACTCTTTTTTTCTAGTATTAGCTATAGTAAAGATCCAGAAGCCTTATATGACCATTTTCGGACATACACATTTAAATATAATAAAATATTCTGCAAGGTTTTTCCCAACATCTCTCCAGTATCATGGTCGAAATGCACAAGAGTACTTAGCTCTATCTCCATCATCAAATATCCATTTCGTAGTATGTAGTTGAGCAATATATGATTCGAACGAACATGGCTTAGTGTGCTACAATATTGCCCCCAATATGGCAACAAACCTTCTTATCAAAAGTATATTCCCTGTTATAATCTTTCAGTTGATTCAAACGAAGATTCCTTTCCTGCCTCTACCAGTTTCTCTTTTCTGACCCCAAGACTATGATATCTGAAAGTTTCTCCATCGTTGCATACTTCCTGCTTCTACAGTCTGGTGAAGATATTATGGGGACTGGTGATTTGCAAGCTAGTTAATAAGGTATGAGGTACAAAGAAGTGCCCACCTTTCGTTGAGCAAAAGGAAGGGGACTAATATGTGAATTATTCATGTACTAGTTACAGAAAGCTCTGAAGGGAATTATGGGTTATGTTGATAAACCACCAACCAACTCTTCAAAGGTTCATGTAGCATGGACTATATATTATACATGTGTCATTTTTGAATATTAACATATCATATACTATCAACTATAATAGGTATGTCAATTTTCTATTATAGTTTGACATTCCTAAACCGTGGTATATGAGTTTTTCGATCCTCAATCAAGCCTAAATATGAATGATCTGTTAGAATTAGATTGTATAGTATGAACATGCTTACAACAACTAGTTTAGGATATTTGAGCACATGCCCTTTTGCAGGCTTTGCCTGCCCTTGTACCAAAGTATAAGTACCTGGTCTTTGGGCCTCCTACTTCATTATTTATTTCAGTAAACAAGCTTACTCATACTTGGTCTCTCTTGCACGATTCTCTCTCTTTTTTTCTTATATGATATCAGAGCTTCGTGTTGTTATTTTCTCAGCACAATAACGTAGGCTTCAGGTAGACCTTAGGCATAGGTGAAGGAGCAATCAGAAGACGCCTTGATTGCTAAAGCGCAGAGGATGTTCCTCGCTCAGACGATTGCAGCGCGCTATAGAACCTCAGTAGTTCAGCGACACATCTGCGATGACGAACACGTTCAGCACAAAAGATTGAGCAAAGTTCGATGGGACGTACTTCACATACTGGAAGCACAAGATGAAACTCCAGTTAGACGCTGAAGGTATTCTTGGAATTGTCGATGATAGTATACATCGATCAGTTGTCACAGCCGCAAATCCCCTACCTGCCACCGGACCAGGTAGCGCTGCGGAGTGAGATCGTCAGAGCAAGAATGCTCTGACGGCAATAAATCAGTGTTGCGAGAACACTGTTATCGGTCGCATTATTTCTTGCCGCTCAGCAATGGAAGCGTGGAACACATTGACTTCCAACTTTGCCGTGCAAGACACAGTGGTCCAGATGCACTTGAAAGAAAAGCTGCGAATCCTCAAGATGAGGACGAACGACATAGTCATATCGCATGTAAACACTTTCAAATCGATCGTTGAGCAGCTGACGTCTGCAGGTGTACAAGTAAGCGCACAAGAGCAGCTGCTCATACTCATGAGTAGCATGCCTGACAGTTATCAAATGTTCTTACAAGTGATGAGATGCAACACCAGCTTGATGTTTTAAGATCTCATCTTGTTTCTTCTCACCGAAGAAACTTTTGCAGAAGAATGCAACATGAATCTTCGACCGTATTGTTTGTAGGAAAGAGACAATCACCCAAGCAAGACAAGAACGGCAATCGTTTTAAGAAGCGGACATCAGATTCCAACATTCAATGCTTTGGGTGCAATTTAACTAGACATCGTGTCCAGAATTGTCCAAATCAAGCCTCAAGCAGCAGCGCTCCATCCAATCAACCTCAGCAACAAGACGGAAATCAAAATCAAAATCAGTGATCCTGCAACCAGAAGAACCGCCAGCGCAACAACAACAACAACACCAAGCGAGTACTGATACCTAACTCTACAACAAATTTGCATCTCGAATTGTGGATGATCATTGGTACGTTGACATTGGCGTTATCCACCACATGGCATTTGACCGCGATGAATTTTGTAAGTATACTGAACGAGAAAATGCTCTTCAAGATCAGATTCTCTTAGATGATGACACTACAGTTCAAATGGAAGATCACATTGATGTTAAGTTAAACTCCTCAACGGTGAAAATGTCTTAATTAAGGACGTCTTGCACGTCCCTGCACTACGAAAGAACTTGTTTTCAGCTCGAAAGTTTGATTCTAAGGGTGGATGATGCATTATCGATAATGGTGCGTGCTATCTAGAGGACAAGAACATACGTCTAATTGCCTCATGCCCGTTAAGCAACGATCTTTACTTGCTATGCTCGTCTGTCATTCCTCATTCCCGCGCACACTTATATCTCAAGCACACCATGCACAGTTGAAGGCATAGCACTCTCAATCCTTACTTCCAACAATGCTCCCTGAAACTGCCTCTCGGAAAAGACTGGGGGGTCTCGGAGGTGGTCGTGGTGGCAGATCGACCAACCGTGGTCGATCACGACCCATACTCCCTTTGCACCTCTTCGCACAATCTACATACTCACAGTCTGAAAGAAACACACTTGCTGGAAAGTCTCCCGGCACGCAGTCTAATGCGGTGTCTCTTCTTGGATCGCATTACCAAGAAAGCACGGATCGTCGCGAGGATGATCCGTGCCTCAAGGACTGAAGCGCGTCCCTCGATCCGGCAAGACATGCGAACTGGCGCGCCTCTCTATACAGAGACGACGTCCCTATACTCCAAGAAGGTATTGGTGCTATCCCTAGGACAACACCAAAAATAATGAAGAATTCTTCGTCATCCTCAAGCATATTGTCAGTTATATTTTTCATCACTGATTTGTGGTGAGCCTCAGCTTTGTCTTTCATACAGTACCCAATCAGTTATATTTTTCATCATCGATTTGTGGTGAGCCTGAGTCTTGTCTTTCATACAATACCCGATCATACCGATGAAAGTATGGAGATCTCTGTTACTGAGTAGTTTGACACAAACTTCTCCTCTCAGTGGTCTTTTTGCTCCTTTCCAACCTAGAATTGTGACCAGGTAGTGTTTCACCAGAATAGTACTACTAGCCTGAAGAGAGATAACACCCTACACGTGCAAATGTAATAGACTTCCTTCTCTCTCGATGGGTAGTAGCCACTAGTGTACTCATCTTCAAGAAATTTATAGAGAAGCAGTCAGTATTGATCCATATCTAGATCGTCATCAACGCAATTTATGATAACTGATAGTTCAAGTTGTTTCGGGTTTGACATCCTATGTGTTCTTGTGGTCAGAGGTGACACTATCACAGGCTTTAATCTAGCGGCCTGTCTCAACAACATGTGAGTGAAATGGATAGTGTTTGCAAGCGAACCTGAAACAGTGAGAATCCACGTCTTAGCATATGCAGTGGATGTAGTTGAGACGATATACAACAACAACAGTAAGTTTCAGAAGATGACGATCGATCAACAATTCAAAGAATTTCAGATAGGAAAAAATTTTCTTGATTTAGAATCGTGTAAGATTATCCAAACTCCTTCCAAATGGATATAATGGAAAGGACCAATAACGATCTAAAGACAAGTATTGACTATGAAAAAGGATTTACTCACGAGGACATAGTCTAGGTCGAGAAGCAGGAATTAACTCAGGTGGCACAAGCGTGAAATGAAAATCTGTATACATGTAAGATCTGTGTTTGTAAAGTTTGACATTGGAGAAGGATAGTAGGGTTTTGTAATAAACAGGATAAGGAGGTAAAGTGAGTGACCTCTAAAAACGATCAACATTGCATCAAGAAGTGACGTTACATTCGTGAGAGCAAACGGCCTCGAAAGATTCGAAAGAAAATTCTTGTACATGTTCTGTGGATAGTGATGGACTTACAAGTTCTAGTACAAGAGTAGCGAGATCAGACACAACAAGTTCATCATTGACAAGACACTAGTAAAACAACATATCCATAGGAGTTGGTACAATAGTCTACGAGATCCGACATAGAAACAATTGAAAAAAGAATGAAAATGAAATCCAAGGACGGCGTGAGTGAGAGTTAGAACGATACTGAGAGAGTAGTTGGACAAATAAGTCAGAGAACGATACTGCCAACCTATCACATACCACGCCTCCATCTATCAAAGAAGTATTCAAATGCTGCAAAAATACAAAAGACAAACGCATGAATAGCAAGTAAGTCAATAGAGCAGAACGCAAAGACGTATAAACCAAGAAGACAAGAACTTGACAGCAATTCCAGCACGTCGTTGTAAGCTCCAGGTGGCTGGTACCGTGTGATGAAATGATCGGCAAAGCAAGAAATCATTGTAGTATCGTTGTCGTGTCATCTTCTACCCGAAAATCTATTCCGATGTTTATCATTATCGTTTCGAAGAAGCTCATGGGGTTAAAAGCTCATTGCACAACTTTCGTTCTTCACTTTCATTACATTGATGGGTAAAGTTCGCTGTCAGCTTCCCATGGACACTTTGTCTACTTCATTTGGACGCCAGTGGAGAAGTTACAGGACTCGAAAGATGGATAAAATAAGCTAGGCCTCAACTTACGGGCTTTTGGCACGACTTCGGATCTTCACTTTCATCGCATCAATGGGTAGAGCTCATTGTCAGCTTTCCATATGCACTTCGTCTATTTCATTTGGACGCCTAGTGGAGAAGTTAAGAGACTCGGAAGAAGAGAAAATCAAGCTAGACCCTAGTTTACTTTTGCTGACTAGGTATTTGTAGCTCCATGCGTTATACTAAAGACGCAAGCTTCCTCATTATGAGAGAAAACTTGTACGTACAGTGACTGACGTAAAGGGCCTGCTTAAGGGGTTAGCTTGTTCTTACGATATGTCGATGGACGGTTTGAAGAATTGAGAAGTCCAATGCATGAGCGTAAGGTATCATTAGGTTTAGATCTGTGCAGGCTACGCGTTGGTTAAGACGGTTCATGAAGAGACGGATCAGGGAGTGTGTACTCGGGGAAATTGAGACACAAGAAGAGTTTTTGGAGTGCTTCAGTGATCTGTGAAGAAGAGTTGGACCGTTTGGATCATTCCGGAGTCCAAACTTGATGTCCTTGGATCCATCGAGATCAGAACGCCGAGTTCTTCAGGAAATTGAAGACGATACGAAGTTTCATAAGGCGGTTTGGGAGTTCTGAGTGAAATTGGCTCGCAAGGAAGCGTTTGCGTCAGGTTTTTCATCGCTTACGATCTAAAATTTGGTTGTTCTTCGTGATCGGTGAGTCAAGTTCTTCGTTCTTGGTGTCTTTGCGATCATGGAGTCTTCATCTACACATAGAAGAAGACAGTACGTAGATTGGATTGTTGGTTTGGATGTGGTGAGCGAGTTTGAGCCACGGGGAGTCGATTTACGTCAGTTTTTTACATCATGTGATCAAATTTCTTGCATGGTTTTGCGAGAGGAACTCCAAACGGCTTGTTTGGAGTCTCGTTGGGTTCAAGGTAGCTAGATCTACCTACCAGAGAAGACGGATATCAGATCAGACGATCCGTTTGGGTGGTGTGTACGGTTTTAAGCCGTGGGGAGGAGTTTTTGAAGGTTTGATCACCTGCGACCAAAAACTGACGATATCTCGGCTGTTGGGAGTCGGATCTGAAGGTTTCTTGAACCAACGGAGTCAAGGAAGAAGACCTTAATGACATCTGAAGACCGTTTGGCGAAAAGAGAAAGTTCTCATATAGACCTTTTTCGGTTCTTTCGCTACGGTTTTCGTCTTTTTTAGTTCGTTGGAGTTCTAGTTGGTTATGCACAGCTTGTGGTAGCTAGCTTTAGCTAAGAGCTTGTACATGAACGTTGTTTGGACTTGGGTTTGAATCGTGTGATACTAGTGCAGCTCTTTTTATTAGCAAAGAGATGTTTCTCTTGCTTTGAGCTACGCTTCGATAGTTTTGGGTCTGGGTTGAGATTTAGGGACTCGTTGTAGAGGGTTTTGAAGCAGAGTTCATACCGCTCTGGCCTGTTTTTAGTCTTGAGTTCTTAGGAGAAAGAACCGGCAGTGTATGTACATTGAGAGTTGGTATATATTGTGACGCTCGTTTTCGTGCTTGTTTCTCTCTTTCTTGTCTCTGTTAAGTACACTACATCTCCACAGCCAGGAACCTCGTGTTTTCCTGGACATCCTTCACGTAATATCCGACGCGATATCGTGTTATGTCGAACGACAATGCAAGCAGCAAATGAAAACGAGATCGAAACAACATCCGAGCTAGTGCTAAATGACGCTAAGGAACCGAAAGAACCGTAACCATATCTTTGGATGGACGTGAAGCAGAAAAGTCTGGTGTAATTGAAACGTGAGGAATGATGTTCAACATTGCCTATTGTCTGCGAAAGGAAAAAAAGAGAATAGTAGAGAGATGGATGACTTCTCATAATCATGCATGATCAATGGAATGATGGAGGTAGTAAATCTCGGAACTCTGAGAACACCTGCGAGAACATCTGCGAATAACAAACATCGAGTATATTTGAAAATACATCATTGGCTTAGAAGAAAGAGAAAAACCAAGAGGGCGTTTGTGAGAGAGCGAGAGGATTTCTCGTCCCAGTCGTCTATAGTAGGCATGAGGAAGGTGATCGGATGCATATCGAATAAGATACATTCTTGTCTTATAAAAAAGAACCAAGAAATAATTGTTGGTAGTAGGAGCGAAGGGATTTCCTTCAAGAATAGTCGTGCTCTGACTCGATTGTAAAAGAGCGAAAGGTATCGTGAAAGCAAACAATGATACAAAAACAACGAAAATAAAATAGCGAGCGAGAACGAAAAGTAGAGAAAGAAAAAATCGAAAGAATTTTGATGATGATGCTTCTTAGCGTGATCGGACGGAAAGAACCATGACGAGGAGATACTTTGATTGGATGTGTGCAGGAAAACGAGGTTGGCAGCATCCAGATTTTGCCGCACAATGGTCCGATCAGCTTCTGATCCGCTAGCACCAATCAGCACGGCGAGCAAGAACATCGTATTGCATTCATTTTTCATTCTTAATTGTGATAGCGATGTGTGAAAACAAGAAAATCAACATCTGTCAAACTGTCCGCAGCGAACGAAGAGGAGAAAAACACCTCAGGCTATCCCTACCGCCAGCATAGTAAATTGAGACGCTGCGACATGTGTTCTACGTCTAACTATCATTTTTGCATAGTGCATGCAAGGACGTCCATCGACTTGTCCGATGCTGTGATCCTACCACGAACTGCATTTTCAATCTGAACACTATAATTCGTTTGGTACCTCTTCTCTCTTAAACCGTTTATATTTAGAGGTATTGAAACCAAAGTTTCTGCTAAGTGCACGGGTACCAATGCTCTGTGGCTATTTTCTCTAGAACAAAGCATACAAGCTAAGTGTACAAGGTTGTGGGGCAGGATATTTGTCACGTGAGGCAATAGCAACCTGATCAGGAGAGGAAATACGTGGTAGACATGCTTTCCTTTGTCTTATGCGTGTAGAGTGGCTAGCCAATTGAGATGTTGATCACGCTCATTCAGCATATATGTAAAAGCAATTTGGGAGAAAATCCACATACTATATTGAATCATATCTATAATTTTCTATGAAACAGTTTTATCATAAATTAATTGATAAGTTGGAATAGATTTTCTGCTCGATGTTTTCTTTTTACTTACAAGGCACTCTTAAATCCTCCCCAGAAGTTCATATTGTATGCATATTATTCATATGTACGACCTTAGAAAAATATGAACCAAGTAGCAAAATGAGGGTCATTGAGCAAAAATCTCATTTAACCCTCTGGTATGAGTATAAAAGTAAACAAAAAATACTATTATTTTTCTCACAATGTACTTTGAGGCTGAAGAAAATATTCTTTCAGTACTACAAAACCCTAAAATCTTCATATTAATATTTCTCAGTTAGTACTAAGTTGTTTGTTTTGAGATCAATCACAACTTGTAAAGCTAGTGAATAACTGTAATTAGATTTTTATTTTTGTAAATTCCATGTTGGGATGATAAATAATCACGATAATTATTTCTACATAAAAATTAAATTTCTCAGGTTTTTGAAAGGGAACCCACAAAATGCGATCTACTGCGTTACCAAGAGCACTCGTAATCATACCGGAGGTTTAGGACTTTATTCCAAGCTTCGCTTTACTTCTTTATGAAAAGCAGAATGTAAGCTCTAGTGCACAGTATTATGTTATCTATTGTAAAAAAATCTATGCTCAGTCGAGGGTATATTTTAAGTTTAAGAGACCAAACCTCTTTGTTTGCTCTTTCCATATATACAAGAGGGCTTATGTTCTTCCGTTGTTTCTCTTGGTGAATGGTTATTCTCCATCCATTCTCCATCCAAACTGTTTTATGCATGCATATCACCCTCCTCCGAGTTCGGAAGAGAAGAAATGCATGTTCGCTTAATTTAATACCTAACTCTTCCAACAGGAAGGGTTAGGTATTAAATTAAACGCTGAGCATGTATTCATGAGTACAGCTTCCTGCATTTGTATTTTCAGAAGCGCGACAGTCGAGTCAACACTTATGGTTTTTTTCCTGTTCCCATGTGTTTCCGAGCATGAGCTAACAAATTATGTTCATAGAATTTTTTAATTATTTACATGTACTTAGTATATATTTTTCATTTAATATTTATATTTCCTTGATAGCAATAAATGAGCAAACATTCTTAGAGTTCAGAGCATGCATATTCTCCATCTATTTTCGCTGGCTTGCGTTTCTGGAGATGCATTGAGTTAAAATAGGTCGTACCGGATTGATCCTCTTGGTGTAGGACTAGTGACATAGAAAACAGACCATTTTTTCTCACGGTGGGTTGTACTAACATACACATCGTATTTCTCCCACCGTGCTTTATACTAACGTAAACATTGTACCAAAGGTTAGAGGAAACAAACCGTCCGTTATGTGCTGCACTGGCTGGAGTTACGTGGCAAAAGGCAGACGGCTGACTGGAGTTACGGTTGCAAACTGTACAGCATCCATTTCAATCTGTCGTGGAATCATAGCGTGAAGACTTCCTTACTGAACCCATAAGTGAAGAACAATAGGGGTGTCAAAGTTTAGACGAAATATTTGTCAACTGCGGAGAGGTAATTGACTCTAAAATTGTCACATGTAACTTTGTGTATAACATGTGACTCATTCTGGATCACGTCAATGACTGGACATCATGATTTTATCATTGATTATTTTTCAGTTTGTACACTCAAGATAATTACTCAGAGCAGTAGAGAATCCAGTGCAAAAGAAAGCAGACGAAACGAGTGAAGAACCATTAAGAAAACGCCCGCAGTGTTTTCTTGTGAGTACCTCCGGAGGTGCCCGCATGAAACACTGACCGCAGTCTGGCAGAAGTCATAACTCACTCCTGCAGCTGTCGAATCTTTGAGAAGGTTCTTAACTTTAACACGCCCTAATACAACTCTTTTCCAAGACTATAAGTCTTGTCGTTTTGTAACTAAAGATAAATAAAATCGATACATTGATTTATTATTTAACCTTTCTTTACGAAAAGGTTAGGTAATTAATTAAAGTTGCTGGCTATTCCATCTTCAAGTGAAAGAGGTGAATAAATAACCATGGTGAATATTATCTCTCTCCTTTTTTGTAATTTCTTTTAGATGTGGCAGCTACTCTCTTGGATGCTCTACTTATTTTAACAAGAAAACGTTTTAATAAACCTTTGCTTTTAGATGATACTTGTGAGATAAATGTCTTCTATAACCAAAGGAACTTATATCCACTCCACTTTTGAATATAAGTTCTTGGGTTTACGATTCATGAGTTTGATACACATATCATTCTCGAGCATATCTCGCTATATGGACTATATTTGATCATCAAAAATTCCATAGCTCAGCATCGAAATGCGGTACCCTAAACCTAAATCTTTTCTTACCAACAGATACGGAAAATCTCTTAATATGCGAAAAAAACATATATGTAAAGATATCCGTTAATTTATCCATCCATTTACAAGAGAAACCTTGCCCACCATGCATATTAGAATGAAAATGTAAAACTACTTTCCACACCACTGGCTTTCAGTTCTCAACTTTGATTGGGATGCATATATTCCCTACATAAGAAATGTACAAAATCTAGTTTATATTTAAATTTCTCTTAACATAAGATCAGATGTCACAATAGATATTTTTAAGATATCATCTATTTATTGACGAAAGTAATTATTTGCTCTCTGGAACTCACATATAAATATAAAGTGTCACGAAATGAACAAAAATAAATATTTCATTTCCAGAAAACTAAAACTATAAAGCTAAGCGCACGAAATGAAAATACAAACATAAGCCTAACAAGGCGAACGCATAAACACACACGCTTACCTAAACACAAAGCAACGATTAAACACCCCGGGTATGAGTATATGTATGAGTATAAAATAATTTTACACGTAGGAGTCAAAAAGCATAAGAGAAAATATACTTTTTCCCTAGAAATTTACTTGACCTCACCTGTAGTACGTTTGACGGACTTGACCACTCGTTTTTTAAGGTTTCGTTACTTGATTCCACCTCCAACTGGCAACCGCCCATCTCAAGTTACCGTGCCATGTCATGTCAGCAAACCACCCGTCTTAAGGTTTCGTTATTTGATTCCATCTCGACTGGCAACCGCCAGTTTCTCCAGTTGTCATGTCATGTCAGCAACCATATGACGCATACTTGGCAGCCAAAAGTGCAGTTTTTCAATGCGACTGTGGTGGTACATTGACAGACCAAGTAAACGTGCGGGAAACGAGTTGAACTAATGCGGCATGTCGCAAGTGGGGTCGATTGCGTCAACGTACTCGAGATGAAGTACAGTAAATTTCTGCCTTTTTTCTTCGTATTGTTCTTTCGGACTGAAAAGAAGATTCCCTTCTGCTCGGAAAAACACCGAAATCTTCATCGATCCGCTGTTCTATGGCCATCGAAAGCAAGCAACAGGAAACTGTATCTCCGGATGGTGTATGTAAACCCGGTAGCGGATCCATTCGGGGGTAGTTAAAGACCCCGCGTGGTTTCATGTTCCGGGCAGCCCGCCGCTAAGTGTTGCTCTGATCGTATGCGAGGACAGGCGATTTTGGGGAAGGAGAAAGTCTGAGAGTTCCTCTATTTCTAACGAAAAGACGAAGTTTTTTCTGGCACAGGTTCGAGGAATACACAGACTCGTGTCACTCGGACATGATTTAGTGTCCGAGTCTTAATCGAGATTGGACAGATAGAGTTTTAATTGTAATAATTTAGATATAAAAAATAATTACAAAAATGTTAGTTATAAAAATTATATATCAGTAAAAATTAAAATTATCACGATTATTACTATTAGATTTATTTTTCTAATAAACTTTTATTTAAAGCTTTAAATATTATTTATTTTAATTACTAAATTATAAAAGTCTAATATTGTTATTTATTGTCATAATATTATGTCTAAGATTAGATGATTTGTGTATCTGTTGCCTTCTTTGGATATAGTAGGTTAAGAAACTATTTATCACATCCAAAGAAGACAACATACACACAAATTATCTAATTCTAAAACAAAAAAATGATAACAATAAATAATAATATTAAAGTTTCTACAAATCTAATAACTAAATTAAATATAATCTAAATCTCTTAACAATAATCCATTGGCAAACAAGGCAGGTGCCAACAACCGAGTAGTTTCAATTTCCCTAATGTGAACTTAAATTGTTAGGATTCTCTGTTAAACATTTCTCTGTCAAGACTAAGAAAACTTTTTGAGATGAATAGCTTTAACTTGTTTCCTTATTTCACAAAGTTCCTAGATGAAGATATGAAACATTTTCTGCATAATGGTTAAATCTTTTCTGGTCAAAAATGATGTTAACTTCAAATTTTCCTTTGTTCACAACTGATCTCAATTATGTATAATCTTGTTCCTCTTCCTTGTATATATTAATATAAAAGGATGCTGTCCTTCGTTTAGTTCAAATGTTCACTAGCCACAAACTAACCTAAATCGACCAGCAACATACAAAAATCGACCTACCTCAAAGTAAACGCACTTTTCTCGTTTTCTTGCTGTGGAAGTCACGTTGGATGCATATCTCTTACTCGGATTCTCTCGTTCTCGTTCATCCCTTGCCGTTTCTTTCGCTGTTGAAGGTCGCTTTGGATACAACATACTATTTAGTCGGAAGTGAACAGAGTACATGGTCAAGGGATCTGAAATTTTGGCTATATATATAAATATAACACAACGCCACCTTCGACCTCCACCACGAGCACGTGCTTCTCGGAGGCAGATGACGCGACGCAAGGCAACCGTAGACCACCATGACGGCGACTGAAGGTGGCTTACGGAAACGTCAAGCCATCAAACCGTGTCATGCTTTCCGCCACCGTGGTGGTCGCGAAGTAGCAATGCTACTCGAGGGCCTCTACGAGCAATGTATTTTGGCCAGGAGCCTGTTCCAAATAATTAACTGGCTTACAAAACCCTTCTGCATACTTGTAATTTAAACCTCATATTGAACAGACTGGACAGGTAACAAGTGCATATGCAAATCACATCAGGAAAATCGAAACCGTAAAAGAATGTTATATTGCACCCCAAGTCCGGCTAAGAGAGTCAATAAATCAAGATCGGAATATACGTTACATGCCATTGCGAAGGCTTTCGAAGTCCTCCACGATACAGTTAGCCGCGGGCGTAGCATCACACGCCGTTTTCAAAACGCCGAACAGGTAATCTTCGTCATCATCCTCATCCTTGCACTCGTCTCCTTAATGAGAGAAATCACCTCGAAGAACCCCCTAAAGTTGGTCCAACTCTTTCCACTAGGAAAATGTTTCCCTTGTCATCTCGTCCCACCCTCAACGTGTCATCAACATATCTAAGTTCCAGTAGTAAAGGACATAATCTTCCAGACCAGAAGACCTCACATGGTACATAAAAGACAAAAAGGGTGAATCTAGATCCAAAACGAGACAAGAAATCAACACAACAAAACTATGAACTTGTGAGGATACGTAATTTCAAGCCAACCTTCTGGGTTAAATATGCTCAAGAGCAGATCATAATTTTTCTGAAACAGTGCAAGAAGCTGCAGTTCAAGGGAGCCATGTCATCATCAACAAACGATCGATGGCCAGCGTAGTTCTCCATCGAGAAAATATACAGAGCAACTAAAGAACAAAACACATCTCTCGATAACACCCAATGTAGAGGGCCTTGAAGCAAGGTACAGTACCTGCTTCGGTTGGATAGCTGATCTCTCATACATAATATCTACTCGCTGCAATCCAGACAATACACCTTCAGGTTGATGGTTCATGGTTGAGGAGAATATAACAAACTTTTCCTCTTTACATCCGTCATATTCCGCTTTTTCTTATCGAAACAGAAGACAGATATAAGAGTCGTGAAGGAAAAGTAGAGCAGACGGCATCAGAATGGAGACGAAACCAAAAGCTTAAGTCTTTACACAAACATTTTACCGTAGGAGAAACGATCTTATAAGAAGCTTCAATGATGAGCGCACCCGTCAGCATGCCAATCCCTGTTGCATTAAATCCTACTTTGTTGATTGCTCTATTCTGCCTTGACAAGCTCAACGACAGAACCTTTATTAGTCCCTGTGGCTACCTAGAACATGAATCTGACTGAGCAGGAGATCACGAAACAACAACGAGTCGTCTGTAAATCTAATTGTACAACGAAGAAGCTGCTGAGAAAGAAATGTTGATCAAAGTATCGTCACACCAACCTGGTCCACATCAATAATCTGGAGAAAGTCACCTAATTCGATGAAATCTCTGAGTCCCAACTTCGTTCGTTTCACACCGAGTATGGAAATGGTGCTGTACAGAAGCCTCCATTCACCTTTCACCTAGCACGCTTTAGTCAGATTCTGATTTCAGATTCAGATTTTATGGCTTTGACTAAGCACATAACACATGGGCGGGGGACCAAAAACACATGCCAAAGGCAAAACTGGCACTCCAATTCCCTCACGAAAGAACTGAAGAGTGGTAGTTTGCAGTAGTTCTACTCCGCAGCACAAAAGCGAATTTGATTATCATAAAAACTTCTGGTAATGCATTCCCTTCTACAACCAAGTCACTTAGATATGGATGACTGATCTTCATAATCGAATTGAAATTTTCAGGAACGATACGTGGATGCGTTAGAGCTTTACCACGTCAATGTTATCCGTGGGCCTGGGTGACGGGTTCATGCCCTCCAAAGTTGACAGAAGGTCTTCAATCTCTTTCTTCTTTGGAGCTGGAACCTGAAAGATGCCTCTGTTCACACCTAAACATACACATTACAGAGGCTGTTCACCACGCAGGCTCCAAATAAATCAAGTCTGAATATAACTCAACAGCTTCAAACAATCCGTCATTGATCCTCAATAGATCACAAGCATCCAGCATCATCATCCGCGGAGGCAATGAATGGCATTATCGGATGTTGGTGCTCAGAGAGAACGCTACCGCGTTTACGTTTGGTCGCTACGATCGAACACTTATATGATAGGAAACGGGAGAAAAAAATGAAGATCAGCAATGAGTCCGGAAACTTAGTGGATCAGGCCAAGAAAAAACTGCAGAACCAGAAGGTACGTCAGATTCTCGATGTATCGACACGACGAAGTGACCCGATGGATCCGGATTCGTGACACTCCGGGAGTTCGGAGTTCCATCCGAATGCAATACGGTGATAACACTTGCTCGGCCACTGATCTACTAACCATCAACTCTAAACGCTGGAACCAGATAATCGTCCAAATCTCATTTGAACTGGAGAATTCAAGTACCAGGAAAATATGTGGAGCAGGGGGGAACGCAATGTACAATGTCACATACAGGTCAACGGACCGTGAGGCCTAATAGAAATTTAAAGCAATTCAATCGACGCGCAACAACGTAACGCGTAGGGGACTGCCATCCAAATTTCCAATTTCTTGCACCTTGAAGCGCTTGCAGAAGCGCAGATTTGACTTCATTTCTTGGGGCAGCTTCGACCGATGCTTCATCAGCAGGTACTTGAGAAGCAACTGCTCTAGACCACCTACAACTCTTGCCACTCAGCTTCAACTGTGATCGGACTCCCTTTAATCTATACGTCTCGCATCCACTGCTGCTATAGTCCGCGCCCGGGCCGCTGCCGCTGATGCCAGTCCAGCAGACAGCCGTTGCGGCCAAAGCAGCAGCAGCCATAGCTACACAATCTCTCGTCAGATATCGATCACGTTCCCTTCTTTTCTCTCTATCCAAAGCTCTCGACAACATCACCAGCCTAGAGAGTTGCTCATGCGATCAGAATAGTGCAGGCTCGGCGATTTATTTGAACATCTAAAGGTGAACTGCTGCAGGAATGAAGATGCCGGCGGGGATGTCCAGTCCACTGCGACTGGATAGAACCCGGCGATGGTGACTGTGACAGATTGTTCAAATGTTCTTGCCATGTGTCAGGATGTGGGAAGGTGACTTGCAGATTGCCTTGATCACTTTCAACCTTTTCTTCTATCACCTGTTGTGTAACTGCATTATTTGTTCTTTTCGCGATTTTAATTTACTTCTCTGCTTATTTTGCCAACAAAATAAGATCTTGGGTAACTTCTTCTTGGATTCAGGTTGCTTATTCACCTCTTTCATCCGAAGAAGGAAGAGGGTTACAACCTTAACCTTGATTTATTACTTAAGAAGGATTAGGTAATAAATCAATGTATTTATATATTCAAAAATTCAGTGCAACATTTTCTTGCACTTGTACCCTGTAATGCGCAAGGAACCACACTCTATTTATGGGTTCTAAAGTGTTTTCAACGTTCTTGGAGCAAGTAATAACGTTTAAATATTGTTTTGATTTTTTATTTTACTTTATCTAAAATATTTATATCATACTTACATTATTTTTGATATTTTAAAGAGAGCAAAAGTACGGAAGTTGATTGAGCATGCTTATTATCCGGCGTACAGTTTGGACTTTCGAAGGTGCATAATACGCATGCAACATGAACTCCCGGGGAACTCTTGTCCGCTTGTGGTTATCAGCAAATAGTAAATATATAAATATAAATTTGAAAATCTATATTAAATTACTAAATATTAAGAGAACCCAGAGATGCAAGAAGATCCAGACATAATCAATAAGGAGATGGAAGACCGGCTTTTTGCAATATAATTCCGGGATATTACAAATAATTATTCATGCTTTAGTGAAGCATTTAATTTATTATTTAACTTTTCATAACGTAATGATTAGGTAATAAATTAAACCTTTTCATATTTACTTCTTTCATCAGCAAATGGAGAAGGTGAATAAATAATATGCATGGGTCTCTAATAATGTCCTTATGCAAAGGCAGACAAGTTTTGTTATGTAAGCGCTACTTGAGCAAAAAGTGAGCACCCGTGTCTATGATTCACCCTTTCAGACGGAGGAGGTAAATATGCTATAGTTTAATTTATTATACATTTTGTTAATTAAATAATTATATTTTATTGATTGAATTTACTTCAATTAAGTGAATCAGTTAATTATTTAATCTTCAACTCTTACGACTAAGGCATGTTACTCTTAGTTCCAACTAGTGAGGGATGGTTACACCATGCCATCACTAATATAGTTTCTCAAATGTGATAACAAGTACAAGTGGATTTGTAATTCTCGTTGGGATGTAATATGTAATGATTATGTTATATTCTAATTTATCATACTTCTTTAGTTTATAATTTTAGTAATATATATCATAAAAATGATCTCCAAAAATCTACTAAGATGCATAATGTAACTAATCAGATCTTCTAAATTATTTGCATGTACATATTATTTGAAGTACCATATTCACTCGATATCTCCTCTCCAAAATCGGAAATGCATATTGAGATCTTGCAAACCAATGAACTCGACGATATTCTTCCTAATACTACCAATTATCTATTTCTTATGCTCTAGCGAAAACCCTAGGTGGCATGCCTTGAGCCTCCACATGCGATTGTTATTGAAATCTCTCTTTCGGAATGTAGTTTATTTGTTTTTTTTCGGGTTCCTACATGTTCAATGTGAAAACATGTGCATTTGTACATTTGATAGACATAGAACACAATTGACATAAAACACATACATGAAACACACACAAAATTAACCTTTTAGAGTAGTGTTGATGGTGATGATGCCCGTCACAATGAACTTCTTGGCAACTTTTGCCCGCTTACTATTATCAGAACAGACATAAGTGTTAAGTTATAATTCTATACTAAGTTGAGATGAAATATCAAATTTAATTATAATTATTAAATGTTACCGTTTACAGTTACATGGCAATCCAAACATAATTCATAAAGACAACACGAACAGAAACACTTAAAAGACTACAAATACAGCCACATGCTAATAAAAAATGTATACTTAATTAATACATTCATTTATTACTTATTTTTTCTCAAACAAATGATTAGATAATAAATTAAGCCTTTGCATATGGATGGAGGAGATGAATATGCATGCAAAGTGGATGTTTGCAGAATCGAGGGAAAACGACAAGTGTTTACTATGGACGAAAAAATCTATGTTTTCATTCGTAGTTATGAAATCTTATTGTCAGTTTCTTTACTATTGAGTATATTTAGTGTAAACAAAATTCCAAATTAAGATAAACTGAGATTTCTTTTCTACGTCTGTTTATTATTATTTCCTTGCATATTCACCTCTTCCAATCTCGGAAGAGAAGAATATGCAAGTGTTTAATTTATGACCTAACCCTTCTGTTGAATTAAACTTATCAACTATAATACTATGAGAATGTGACTTATATAGAGAAGTGCGGACTGCCTCACTGCGTTATACTTACAGGTTCTTATATACATATATGAAACAGTTGTCAGCAGCAACCTGTCTTGTAAATCTTATCCAGTCTTCTCAGTCCATCTAACCAAGACTATCCTTAGAGATATTAAATATAGTAATATTAATTTTCTATACACTTGGACTCTCTCATAAGAATAAATTTTACATAAGAATTTGTTCTGAGTGAAAGATAAAGTCAACAAAGAAGTTAAAAATATTTCATTGTCTTTACGTCTTGAATCACAACTTCTTATTTTATCATCGCTCTTCACGTTTGTCTTCTTCTTGTTCTCGACAAGAACTGCACTTTAGATGCTTATTCAGAAGCATCTATATATTAGATTATAGAAGTCTGAATACAGAGAAAATCAAGAACGAGTAGCATGCGATGGGGTGCAATATCAATATATAGACACAGAATATATATTTTTATCAACATAGTGAAGTTAGTACAATGGTTGTGCTTTTTGTTATGAAGCTTGACGTCGTTAGTTCAAAACCAAGATCATTACAGGAAACTGGACTCAACTGACACTTTAATTAAGTCTCATATGAATTAAATGTCGTTATAATAAAGATAAATTATATTTAAAGTATCATTCCTAGATAAATGAAAAATGACTGATTCTCAGACAAATAAAAAGAGTGTCCACGACGAGATAAGATTGGTTCTCAAGTCAAAATATTTCATCTGGAAGAGTGAGAACATTCTAATACATAGAACGAAACGAGCTTATGTGTAATGCATGATTTCGATGTAGCAAAATGTGAAAAGAATAGCCAAAGTGGATGGAGGAGATGATAATGCAAAGAAGATGCATTTTCATCATGAAGGTGCTTGTTATAATTAAGGAAGTTTAACTTGTACTTATGGTATGAGAAGTTGAGTTTTAACGGACTTGTGGCGTAACTATTGTAAAAATATTTATTTTAGTGTACCTTGGGTTAGATCAATTAAATATGGTTAAGTTAAACCTCAGTTTTCATAACAAATGATTACATGACGGGTGCCAAAAAGTACCATAATATTTGTTTAGAAGTACAAAATGATTACAGAAAAGTGATTGTGAGAACTTTTATTGAATTTATAAAGATAAAATATTTCCAACTTGCATTCCTTACCTTGCGCCACTCAAAACATATGATGCAGATGTGTAAACAGACTTTTGCAGAACTTAAAATATATATCCATTTTATCTCTAGAACTAGAAATATCTCAAGATATGAATTGGCTCAATATTTTGACTAAGGTCGCATCGAGATTATACAGTTCAGTATCAGCTTCCGAATTGTGTTGTATGTGTTGTTCATTTGCTCAATTTTTCCTTGTTTGCAAACTTTATTGCTGTTGTGAAAATTCAGTATTTTCAAAGTGCTTTTTAATTCCTTCCAAGCTAGTGTGTTTCATTCTTTGCTCAGTTGTTGTAACTTTGAGCTTTCCAACATATAGCTCAGCTTGAATTAGTCTTGCTTCTGATCCAAGAGCTAAATCATTGTTTTACTTACCTTGTGAAGTCTCTAGTTATTGCATGCTATTTCACAATGACAGGTCAGATGCATTCCAAGTGAACATCCGTTAAATAAATAGTTGATATTACTTTCGTTCCATTGTATAATTGTCTAATTGTCTAAAATCCAGTGCGTTGAAAGATTTCTGAGCAAGTACATGAGTTCTGAGATAAGGGTATGTTGTCTTGTTCTGCATATACTCATTCTCTCTTGGTGCTAATAACTACAGCGGTTGTGCTGGTAACAAACATTTTGGTCGAGTGGGTGAAAGCTGAAGAGGAAGAGGATGATGTCTCAGATTTGGTGCTAGACGTTCAGGCAGTGCATGACTCGCTGATAAGAGTTACAACAACTTGTCGATAAGCATCTCCAACAGACGATTAAAACCCTTCGAATACATAAGGTCTTGTTCCTCCAGCTTGTCACTCTACTTGAGCCACATGTGTCAAAAGCTGATACACATTATCAAAAAGTCGTCTAGTCAAGGTTCGAGTTGGGACAGTGTTACTCAAGCTGACCTCACTTTCAGGTGGATGGGAGGTTTGATATAGACAAGATTATCTCTCATGAAGTATTTGCAGATGTTCTTACTCCTGTGAATGAAGTCCTTGGTCCTCAGTTTGTCTGATGACCTATTGGAGCAGCTATGGAACGAGTTTCTCAAGGTTTTTTCAAGTAAGCTGGTCTCTTCAATTGTCAAGGTGTCATAGACAGTTCACATATTAAGATCAGAGGCTCGTCAACCACTATCTGAAGAATATTACGATAGAAAGCAATACCACTCCTTATTTTTACACTGTGTGTGCAACATGGAAGGACATTTTCTCGATGTGAGTTGCAGTCAGGTTGGCTCAAATCGCGACTCACGAGTTCTCAGAACCTCTGTCATGTGAATCTATATTCGAGACCACATAGTTTTATCAGAGCTCATAGTTACACTACCTAATGGATTTCAGCTTCATATGTATTTGTTAGGGGACTTCGACTACACGATGAAAATGTGGTTAATACCATCATTCTCACTAAACTCGAGGTCGCCACATGTACATAGACTGTTCATAGAACGGCAGATAAAAGATAGAGTATGTATTGAGCAAACTTTCGGTGTTCTGAAAGGACGCTTCGCAATTCTTAGCATTGAGATCAACAGCGACGTGAAATGGACAACTGAAATAGTGAAGTGTTGTTGTGTATTACATAATTTTCTAATGCATCATAGAGTGGTGGTAGATGTAAACTCGGCTGCCACCACAGCCTCTGAGACAACAGCACTGACCATGTCTAGAACTCTGTCAGGGAGAGTGGTAGTAAAGTTAGAGATGTGTTGCTACGTATTTGGAGTCGTCTTCGACTTCCCGATGCTTCAAGGACCATTTAGGTGTGTTTCAGTGTTGTTTATCTGCAAGGCTGCAAATTACTTGATGACAACAAATGGAATATTTGATTATGTTTATTTTTGAAATCAAAGAGATTGGAGCCTCTGTCGTGAAGCCCACAACTACTATTAGCTTCTAAAATATACAGTTACAGTTCAAAATTTACTATCCACAATGCTTAGTTGGGCTTTAACTATGCAAGACTATGAGTTCCAACTACGATGTGGGTTTGAAGGGTTTGCTTCAGAGTTTAGCAAGAGATCTTGAAGCAAAAAAATTGCGCTAGTGTAGTGTTAAATGACATAAACTAGTTTCAATCATAACGAAATTATGTTGTTTTGATATTAGACTTTAGCAGATTTTGCATGAGTGGTTAAGCTGATTTCACATAAGGGTTAAGTTTACTCTTTGAACTTTGGAAAAGACTCGTAACAGATCAAAAATAACTCATTTATCAGAAATTATATTTGAAGTCTCGTTTCGGACTGTAGTGGTTGCAACTAACCTTGATGCACGACAGTTCACTTGTGGTTTGAAGTTCAAAGCTTAGTCAATAGCATGCCATCACGTAACTAAACTAGCACATCGGACTTAGTGAAGTCCATCAGTTCAGGACAACAATATATTGAACTTCATAACTCGACTTGTCACTCATTTTAGCTCAGTTAGAGACACATACTTTGAGGTTTTTCACAATTCTATCTGCACATGGGCTCGAGGATGTAATCCGCGTCGATGATAGACAAAAACTCATTTGTTATTCGAATTTCAAATCGTATATCACAACATTTCTAATTCGAGGCCGAATTCGAAGTCAAAGCCTCGCTGACATCAACTTTCTCTTGTGCTTGTTTAGGAGTCCGATACATGGCCAACAACAAAACGGCTATACTACGTGCAATACTACATGAAAACATCACGTCCGAGTTCATGCGAACCTGCTTGCATGGCAATCCATGTTGGATAACAAGAGTTCAGTCTGTCGTGAAGTCGTCTTCATAACATCGATAGTACTGCACCGTAACGGTAGAGATGGCTGTCTGTGCGATGAGAGTAGATTTTCAAAGCAAAACCTTGTCTCAAGAACCCGTGTTGTTAGCCTCATGATCTGCTGTTTATCGCATTAATCTTGAATTAACTATTTTCATAATCTTGATGCGTTGACGGCATAAGGGAGCTACTAAGAGTTCAGCCATCTTGAAGATTCATAATTACTCTCTCGTTTGCTCGTCTGAAGTATGCTCAGATGGAGAATGTAGTATGTTCATTAATTTATTATTTAATTTTTATACTAAAACAATTGTATAATAAATTGATAATTATAATTAAATGAATATTTATGTGGTACCAAGCTTTCGCACATGTAGTTTCAGTTCGTGTTATCTTTACGTGTTATTGTGTTGCTTTATTGTATTTTCTTTATTTTATTTTTAGATCTCCTTGAAACTCTCAGTATGGTTAAGATATAATAATTATGAAAACTGAATTTTTCAGATTAACTTAGGTTAGAATTTCTACATAATAATTATCTGTTTCCTGATAACACAAAGGGCACCGAAGTTTTCCAAACGTAATTGTGAATGTTCTTTTACACTAAACCTCCCTCAATCTACATCGCAGTAAACCTCCTTACTCCATATACTCTAAACCTCGTATCCAACCAAAATAATACACCGACCACTAGTTACCTATAAGTTTTCTAGGCTTCTACCGTTTGTCCACTTCGCTTGGGATGCATACTCGATGAACCGTTGGGAACTTTTGTTCGCTTGTTGCTATTGAGAAACTATTTAAATGTATAAATATTAAAAAGTATTTAACTAAATAAATAATAAATGTTTTTTTTATATATTAAGTGCTAGCTCATACCTAGAAACACGAAAAGACTAGGATATAAACGATAAGAACGATAAGAACGACATAAACGAAGAACATTGGAAAGGCTCCTCCAATTACAAGGATTTATAGATGATAGTGCACACGGCCTCTCTCCCCAACACCCTTTAATGTATAAACTCTCAGAATTGGTACACTACATCGTGAATAAAATATACTACTACTACATTTCCTTTCTTACGTAGAGGACATCTAGATCTATTCTTATTTCCATTACGACTAAATTGTTTTCCATTCACCTCAGTTTTATAAATATCTCAAAGAAATAAAGCGTGAATATATAAATATATTCATTTATATGTAAAATTCGATGGTTAGTTAAAGTAAATAAAATATTAAAATATACGCTTTAAGATGAAAGAATTTGTGCTCTACGGGCTATGCAGACTGGACGAAGAAAATCGTACATACATCTTGGGTCCAAAAGTAGGCAGCAACTCTTTAACGTCGATAACTACTTGTCACAACAACTACTCACACAACCTTGTTCTCATGCTGGTACTTCCACACTATTATGGAATAGGGCTAACGTCTTTTTGCATCCATATGAAACTCTACATTTTGATGTGAAGTAAATAAAAATACTGCATTGGTGGGAGTGGAATAAGAAAGTTTACTATTAAGCTGTAGCAGTTAATTACTTAAGAATAAAGCATATAACTGCAATGCAACAACTTTGTTTTTCTCCTTCTTTCTTCGTCTTCAATTGTCATCTTATTCTCTTAGGCGTGCATATATATTCACCTCCTCCATTTTCACATAGAGGAGTTAAATATCCAAATGTTTAATTTCTTATTTAACTCTTTCAATTAAAATAATTAGACAATACATTAAAATTACAAAGAAATCACGATTTGTTTTGGATCAACTCTCAGATAGGTAGTTCCGAGGGTGTGTTTGTAAGCGCTATTCTTATGGGCTATGTCCAGATCTTCTCCATTCTCCAGGTCTAATTATTATTTAATATATATAAATAATTTTACTTTTTTTCAACTTGATACAAATTTTATACTTAATATTTATATATTTTTCCGAAAACAGCAAGCGAGCAAAAGTTCCCTGAAGTTGATCTACATGCATGTATTCTCTTTACCTTAACTTTGGGTCTATCTATCTGATATTATGTTCTCATGTTTCTCCTTTCTCTCGCACACGGTCACTTTGTGGTCTCTTGGTCTTTTCGTTTCTCTTAGGTTTTTGCTATGCATTTGTTTTATTAACCGTGGATTTTAAAAAAATTATAACAAGAGAGAAGCTGAGAACTAAGGTGAGAATTATTATTGGTTTTGACAAATGAGAAGTTTTTCATTTCTAATGTAAAATGTGAATTATTGTCATTATTCTCAAACAAATGCACATCCTTTCCAAGTTTATTGCAAAAGTAACTCCTTGTTGATTTTATACGCTTATTTATATCTTTGTTTTGTTTTTTAGAATCTTAGTTATAATTTTCGAGTTGCATCACCATATGAACAAAACACACTACTTGCATTCCTTCTTCTTTCTTTCTCTCTTGCATTTCTAGTTTGTGTCCAGATTTTGTTTCTCATGCGACTCACCTTGTCCTAATTTTAAGTTTCAAAGTAAAACATCCTCATATGATAATCAAGAATATTGACATGGTGTCTCAGTTGCTATGATTATTAACTGGCTGCTTTCCAATCAGATAAGTACAAATGAGTAGTTATGAAAGGATATGTACATTTATAAAACCTCAGTTATTACAAGTTAGATTACAAGTTATGAGACAAGTGTTACCCGAAAAGAGATTTCTAACAAGTGGGAGAGTGACGATACCATGTTTCATCTACCGTAGCAAGTCAAGACATGAAATGATTTACTTTAAATGAATATGGCGTGTCAAAGCACCAAAGTTTCTCTAACTTCCAGAAGGAAAATTGCCATAGTTTTTCCAACGGCAGCTTTGTCTGGAGCCGTGTATTGTTTAAAGTGGTGAGGTTGTATCGTTATAATTATGTTATATTATTTTCAGTTTAAATAAAATAAATTTATTTTCTAAGTAGTGGACTTTCTTGCTGGTGAAATTCACGGTCGATTCGAAGAAAACGTTAATTACAGGCGCCTCTGGGCATTTCTTACGAGCACCTCCTGCCGCAGTCATAACCGTGACTCGCGACCGAGTAGTATATTCGAAAAGTTCCAGCTTTGACACGCACTAACACATTACAAACTACCCATCAAAGAGATAAACTAGTATCAGGTATATCTATGGAGATGTCATACATGATATGTAACCAGTGGACAGTATGGTAATAGGGGTATCCAAGTTGGAACCATTTTCAAACATTCTTGAAGGAAGGAGTTATTACTTCAGCCAAGCGTTGGGAGAGGTTTTATGGTGGCATCTCAAATGCATGTAGGTGGCATATCAAATGCATCTCAGGTGCGTGTAGAAAAATGCCAGGCGCATTTTGTATTTGCTTTTCGCTCATTTCCCTTGTGAGTTCTTGCAGTAGTGAAATATATTATTTAAAATAATAATTATAAGTTTCAGAGAAATAAAAATGTTAATGAAAAACGCACTGTCAATTCATAAGACGATCTTCAGCAATCCGCGGTCTATACCAAGCTAGCCGATTGTAAATATAGCTTTTTTCTCCTCAAATTTTTTAAAATATATATACATAAATATATTTCCTTTTTAGACATCTTTTTGCTTAACTCTGGCACCCCCTAATATACTTCTTGTGATCAACGTCTCAAAACTTTCCTACTATTAACTTCTACTACCATTATTTTGTTGTGACATCATCTCGACCCATCCAAATGTGACTTAATATGTGGATGGTATGATGTCCACTCAAGTGCATTTTGCAAGTGGTTAAAGCCCGAGTTTGACTACAAGTGCTATGGTAACCCAAAAGACTTTATTCTGCGGGTTTGCGGGTTTATTTTGTTTGAAATTGAAAAATTTCATTATATAGAAAACAGTTTTAGTGACTATTTATTCCTCCTAACTTGGAAATATGTGAACAAAGAATCAAATGACAAGTTACGATTTATCTCGAAACAAACTACTACGTATTGAAAGAGATATCAAGATGAAGATTTTGAGGATTTTTTGGGGCAAAAAGAAATACTCTCTTCAGACCCAAAATACACTGAGAGAGAAAAAAATTTCTCTTTTATACTCAAACTCAGGGTTTAACTAAAGGAACACTCAGACCAGAGGTCTTCGCATGTTATCTAACCGGACAGAATTAGAATAGCAGCTAAAGAAACATTGTGCAACTGCTAGCAAGTGATATCATGGAGTATTTCAATCAAGGAGGAGAAGGAATATTCTTCTTTTGTTTCCAGCAACAGCAATTTAGCTGCTGCTGGAAACAAATTCAGTAATTTTTAAAATTAAATATTAAATATAATTAACTTATATATCCGTCAGTTGTAGTTGTAAGGAAAGATGCCCAAAAGGAAATTTTTTATCATTTTTTTCTTCATGAACAATTTGGTTTATAAATTAAAACACATTGAAATGTGGTTTAATTTATGAAATGTGGTTTACATATGAAATTATGTTGGATCGCGATGCCTCCTCTCATAACGTTGACAACTCTATTCTTGTTTCTCGAGAAAACATTCGAAGTGCTTCTACTATGAAGGACAAAAACATTCGAAATGCTATCCGATAACGGCACTTGGATGAGCTAAACATGAGTACTTTACCTTACTTTACCTTACTTTACTTTACACCAAACATGATTACTTTACTCGTTTAATTTACGGATGAAGGGACTTACATACATTTTTTTAGTATTCATCCAAGAAACCCATTTGTCATATAACAACATCATATGACGACAAATGAAAATCAAGAAGTTCTCTTTGTTTTCCGAGGAGAGTTGGGATGCATATTTTGATAATGTCAAGTTTTAGTTCTTATATTTCGTCCTTTGAGTATCTTTTATATTCAGAAGTTATGCGAAACAAGTAAACTAGTATTATTTTAATTATAGAAATGATTCCTTTCATTAGTTTTCATGATATATTTTACTTAATTAGCATAATGTTTGAATATATATTCTTGGATGTACATGACTTGGATATTTCTCGTTACCTATATGTAACGTATAGTAAATTTTGCTGGTATCACCCCGAATGGAGATCCAAGTTGGCTAAATTTGAATACCACAGTAAGAATTCAAGCAGTTTGATATTTCATGTAACAATTTTGGTTGATTTCATGTATTTTGTAATGCACACGGACATGTTTCGGTTCATAATTATCTGGGGCTGCTTATTCTCCTGGCTTGCACTGAGGCGAGTTTGACTGTTTTGTGCCGGTATTTTTCTCTTTGGTCTTGGGTTTGGTCATTGGAAATCTTTTATCTTTTTTCTCGGTTCGTTTTAGACTATGATACTGTTCGATTTTCATCTTCAAACTTGTCTTTCTCGCAAATTAGTGAAGTCTTGATCAATCTCTTTTTATGGGCAGAGCTGTTTGGGCTCTGGGCTCGAACTCTGGACGTACAACCTGTTAATCGGCACGAATCTCTCCGTGCTAACTCAAACGTTTGTAAAAGTAGTGACTTTTCCAGTTGATAAACCCACGCTGCTGTTCAAAATTAAGCTCGTCCGTCCTTTGAAATGCCAAAGAAAAAACGTTCAAAATTTGGCAGCCGTCTGTCATTCGACGGGTGCCAAAAAAAACGGTGGCAATATTCCACGTTGCGTCGTAATTTGGCCCCGGTTGATCATCGCGAAGCTGTTCGTTGCCAACGCTCCTCGCATTATCAAGCGGCTCTCCGCGAAAAAAGACGGTTTGTACGTACCGACAGTATAAACGGCACAATAGCCAGAAGATAAATTTTAGCTGTAACCCCCGGTGAGCCAACCGTCGATCAAGAAAAAAGAAGATAACGCCGTCGAAACTCCAAAACCACTTGGGATGCTTATTATCTATTCGTGCATCTCAGAATTATGATATGCTTTAACCCAGTTATGGGTATACAAGGACGAAGTATAGTATTCTTCTTTTCCTCACAATGTACTTTAGCTTGGAAAAAAGATTCTGTTTTGTTCAAAGAAACTGTGAAATTTCTCATTGACATTTCTCAGTCAATACTAAGTAGTTTGTTTGAGATGAACCAAACCTTGTAAAGCTACAGTAGTGAAGAGCTTTTATTGGATTCCTGATTTCACAGATTCCATGTTGGGACAAAGACGTAATCACCAGATACATCTTTTGCATAATGGTTAATTTCTCCGTTTTCCGAACAGCGAAGCCGCAAAATGCTCTCTTCTGGGTTACCAGGAGCAATTGTAATCATACTCGAGGTTTAAAATAAAAAAACAAAACACTTCCACACACTGAAATGATTCTCAATCACTAAAGTGTCTTGGTAATCCACTCACACTTGATTGCAAAATCCTCCCATCCTCCCATCCTTAATACTATAATTATTACAACTTATATAGAGATTCTTATCCCTCACAATGATCAAGTTTACCACTGTAGGATAAGGTGGTCCTCGATAATCCAGATGATGGAGGGCTTTCCGGCAAACGGAAGGTTAAAAAGTGCCAAACAGTGATGGAAACCAGGAAAGGGTTTTGCCAACCATACCGCAAGCCCGACTGTCGATTCGACCCGTTTCGGCAAAACCGTTGCAACTTCACTACTCCATAGCCATGGCGTGCTTATGAGAAAGCCAGAAGTCTTCAAGACTTCAAGTTCAACTGTCTCGCCTGATTTTACGCGTCCCACTGAATAGCCAACGGATGGAAAGACCCTATCAAGCCGGAAGGATGAAGGAAGCACGATCAGAGCTGGTTGAAAGCTAAAACGAGGACAACGAACTGGCAGTCCTTGCTAAAAGAGAAAATGAAGCTTTTGTTCTAGGCAGGTTTTGAGAGGCATGGAGTTTCCTACATGAGCTCGGCGCCAGTATTTTGTCTGACTCCGAGTGACGTGTCGGTTCAGCAGTGAGGGTATCTTCGAGTGCTGACTGTACAAATGTACCGACCGCGAGGGTTCCCGATCTCGGATTGTGAGGAGTTAGTTTCGCTCCATCGTTAGTGCTATGCAACGCTGCTCACATCAAGGCTCAAGCAGGAGGAGCCGAGGAATGTCTCTTGACCTGAAGGAAGGAAGTCCGCCTTAAGTCTCGGTGCTGAAGTCCTTCCTATCATGGAGAGGAGTCGGATCTGCTTCCGAGATCCTCGTCAAGAGTCAAGACCCCACAAAGTAATTAATCAGATTCTTCACAAGGACAAAACGAAACTCAGCGGAAATCACATGTCGTGCAGCCAAAGAAACGAAACGGTTAACTTTCTCTCGTCCAAGAGCCACGCGGGAAGATGCAGTGCATCTGATTGTCCATATACGATCAAGAAGTCGACAGCTCCATCGGGTCGACGGTCGACCGAAGATTAACAGGCACCGGGTTGTTGATAAACTCTAACACTGTGTATAGTATGTAGTCCTTCTAAACTTTCCTAACTTGATCGAATTACTGCTAGGGTGCTTTTGCATCACTTTTAAGTTCTTCCTGATTGTCAAGTGAAGCAGAATAACAAGCAAAGATTGTGAAAGATCGATCCTGTTAGACTGTAACTTGTTTGCAAACCCTAGGTCGCGGATCATGGTGCAGTAAATGATCACGGTGTTGTAAATGAACTCCTGATCTTGAACTTTGTGATCTAACCTGGAAAAGAAGTTGTGAGCGTACGCTTGGTCCTAAACGTTACATCCAAGCATTTATCCATAAGAGAAGCCAGTTTCGTTCCTTGTGCTTGTTCCTTGTAAACATATCAAGTCTACGGACAAAACGTTTTCGTTCAGATATACTTCAAAGTTGAAGCAAACGGGGCTTCATGTCAGCCTGGATCACCCATGATTCTCGACCAGAACTTCCGGCATATTCGGGAGTGGACCAAGAGATGATTCATTGGACAGTAGTGAGGAAAACACTTGAATGGACGGAGCAACTGCTTTGGGTTTGAGGTCACAGGCAGCGTACGGAAAGAGTATATTTCCCCAAGCGGTACACGTGTTGTCCCTTCCTCGTCTGGATTGGGAAGGTTCAAGTTTATCTAGAATGTAGGCTATTTTGAGTCTGATTCGTTCCTGAACTGCAGAAAGGCAGGTACAGTTTTTCCTGGGTTTAGCTGTTATCTATGTAAATGTGCAGGAGGGTTTACCCGTGGTAAGTAAGGTTTTTCTGGACTATAAACTCCTTACGACATTTAATGTTAATGTCGGAAATAATGTTCTAATTGGTTAAATTTTGATTAAAATTTTAGTTTGAGTTTAGGTCAAGTAAGACTAATTCATATCACCTATGAAACCATATGTGTGAGGATATATAAACAACAGTATTAAGATTATCATAACTTATTTGACAGCTTTTGAATGTAATTAACGTTTTTGAAGTTGATGATGTGAACCTTTAACGTTAAATAATTGTCAAGACTTTTTTGTGTATTCAAACAGTTACAAAAGTACTTTTTGTTTTCCTTCCATCGAAGTACGTTTTTTGTTTAGTTTGTTTTTCTTTTATGATGAGATTAATTAATAATAGTAATTTTTTCCATTGTCTACGTATATTATTTTAGTAAAACTATCTCAAGTATAGTTAAATTGGTTGAAGAGTGATGAAATCTAGAGAAAATAAGATGGAACACCCGTCTAGATCTCGAACTACAATCCTGAAGATTTTACTTGTCACAAGGAAACTTCATGTAGAGTTAAATTTGTTGAAGAACACTGGAATCATGAAATTTAAGGTGGAACACCAACTATGTAAGCTAAACGACGTTTGGGGAACTTTTGCTCGGTTTTTATTATCAGAAAAGCTATACTGTTATATAGAAATTTTACATTAATTTTATTAAAATATGAATTAAATATAAATATTAACTGTTAAACATACAAAAAACTACAAAAGCGTCTCAGAAATTCCATTGCAACGCGCCTCCACTATATAGGTCTGATAAGTTATCGACTATAATTTAATTTAATAAATATTTTTGTTTATTACCTAACCTTTTCTTTCGGTAGGGTTAGATAATGAATTAAGCTTGCAGCCCTCTTCCACCGAAAGATGGAAAAAGTGAGTAAATAAATAAGCAAGGAACAGTAAGGTAGTCCATTGCAATGCGCCTCCACTATATAGGTCTGATAAGTTATCGACTATAATTTAATTTAATAAATATTTTTATTTATTACCTAACCTTTTCTTTCGGTAGGGTTAGATAATGAATTAAGCTTGCATCCCTCTTCCACCGAAAGATGGAAGAAAGATGGAAGAAGTGAGTAAATAAATAAGCAAGGAACAGTAAGGTAGACTACAATCCTCAAGATTTTAATTGTGTTGGGATAAGTGTAAAAATGCATTCAACCTCGAGTTTGCCCCAAAAAAAGGAAGACAAGGAAAATCTTGTTATCAGACTTCTGGGTCATATTTATTCCTTTGGATCAAGGTTAAATAAAATATTGTCTATGTAAAGAGTTTAGAAAAATTAAATTGTAATTATATACCAGTATCATGAGAAATATATATTATATATAAAAACGTTAAAGAAAAACTTATAAATAATCACGTGAAACCTTGTTCTAAAGACACAAAATCGGTAAAATCTTCAATATATTATTCTTATTATCACTTAACTTTTCCATCTATATCAATTGATAAATTAAACCACATTACATACTCATCATTTCCATCTGAAAATATGATATATACACGAGTTCACAGAATGTTGAAAGTGTCATTACCCGGCACAATTACGTATAATTCAAACAATTTCCTCGCTATTGGAGCGGACATTTTGTGTTTATATATTTTAAGAATTTCCTCACTATTAAAGCAGACAATTATGATATTCTTGCAGAAACTCATGGAAAAAATAAGGTTGGACTACCCTTCTACATCGCTAACTGCAATCCTGAAGATTTTACTTGTTTGAGGGATAAGTAGATGTCGGAAGTGTCCCTACTGGGCACAATTTACGTGCTGAATAAGTGCAAGGAACCCTACAGTACTGTAGACTGGTTAGGGTAGGCCTAGTACGGTAGCATGAAACGTCTATCCGGACGGAAGATGGTCAACTGCGTCACCTGTGCGCTGTGCAGAGCTCCACTATGATCCGCGTGGGTGTTGTGACGACGAACTGGGACTGTCTGCGACTCAGTGACCGAACCGGTAGAGACTTCAGAGCTCCGGTCATCTGCCGGAGCGACAGGGCGTTCACAGTTGATGAGATCTCTAAGTGCGGTGAGAAGTACCGGCAACTGGTAGGGGCAGGTCACGGGAGTGCATGCAGCGCAAGCTGCGAACTATACATGTGGCAAACAGGTTATCAATTGTCACCTGCACACAACGACACGACAGACAGAGAAAAGTAGAGAGTTCAGACCCTGTCCTTTGCTTCGGGCGGTCCCCTTCCATTCCCTCGCCTGCGCATTACATCCCCCTCCCCTTCTCCTCACGATACCGCTTCTCACGCTCCGACATTGCTTTGTGGCGTTTGCATTCCCTTGCACAGATTGCGCCTTTCGGGATAATTTTCTCAAATTTTCTTTCTTCTTTGAGAGAGCCGCAATTTTCTGATCCTTGGGCGGTGATATCCTTCTCTCCTGTGCTTGTGTTGGTAGCCTGGTGCTGCGTGGTTCTCATAAGGTGTCGTTAAGCCCGATTTGCGTTAGCGTTAATCAATTTGGACTAGTTGCTCTCTCCTCTCTTGGGGCTTTGAGAGGGTTTGAATGGATTGAGGGTGTGGAGGCCCATTCTTTAGAAAGTTTAACTTTTACAATGCAACCTGGGTTGAATGGAGATATCTCGCGGGGTTAGTCTGATTCTAAGACAAGTGCTTATCCTGGATCGCGGCGGGGTACTCGATTGAGGTAGAGGACGAAAAAAGGCTGCGCGATATCGTTGGAGGTGAGGCATGTAGGTTCGCAGCTGTGGCGAGACTGCAAGTTTTTGAGTCGAATTAGTTTGTGCAAGGGTTTTTCTTTGTTGCCTAGAAATTGTTTCGTAACAACGATTCAATCAGTGGATCACTGAAAGTTCTTCTCGTATGTTCGTGTTGGTTCGGTCTGCACGTTCCTTGTGAGTCGCATTTGACTCTGCAGAATATTGAGCAACGGGGAAATTCCTGATTGCAAAATCTGAGCGCAGGCATCTGTTTTAATTCTACGCAACGGTAGCTGCTGATGGCGACGTTAACGAGAGGACGAAGCTTTGTGGAATCGCTCGTGGGGGATAACGGTGCTCTTAAGCAACTGTTTAAACCAAGAGACGATAAAAAACCTACTGTGGAGCGCACTGCCTCAGGAAGAAAGAAGTGGATCAAAGAGCTCTCATCTCCCGCCAACCTTGTTGTTGATCGCTGTTGCAGGTATCATCTCAGACTACTCGTTGCAGGCTCGCTTGACGCACCGTCCGTTTTGGAATCGTGCATAGTTTCATTTAAGATGGTATTTACAGAACGGTTCAGGGTCGCATGGAGGCCTCCGCTGTATGGAGAAATTTTATGTTCCATGTGTGAGTGATGTTCCTATCAATCCATATTCTTAGTACGGTTCTTTCATCAAGTTAGTGTGTAATTACTCTGAACAGCAGCACTTCTTGCGTTGAGTTTGACTCCGGTGACTGTCACAAATTTCTCCTCTGAGAAGATGGTAAGGTTAGAAGCTTGAATTGTAACGTTGTGCAGTTCCAGATGCCTCGTTATTAATCCTTCTTTGAGCCTTCTGCTATCGGCATGTCAACAAAAGATGAAGCACAAGGGCTTTGCTAAGGTCCAAAACGCTGGAGTCTCTGCGTGCCGTGTCGGAAGCAGTGAGTGTCATGTATCAAGCTCAGGTTATTAGAACGGAGTAATTTGCACAGTTAAGTTAGTCAAATGCATTCCAACCTTTGACTTTCTGCGTTCAGAATTCTCGACATACAACCTGAGGAACTGCAACTTCAGTTTGAAGCTGAAGCCCCTTTCTCTGCCAAGCATCCTTCACGATATGCCCGAAACTTGCTGGAGTTCTGTAGCTTCAAAGCACTTTCGGTGGAAATTCAGAAAACCGGATATCTTCACGATAAGGCATTTCAAAAGTTGTTCTTTGACATGATGCTTGCTTGGGAAGCTCCTGGTGCAGCAAACAGACCTGCGACGAAGGTGAGCTTTGTTTTTCCGTTTTATTAGTACCTTACAGGATAAGTAGAGATAGAATAGATGCAATTCGTGGCATGCACTAGATGGACAAGTATATGGACGTAAGTCGGAACCAGCCCTGCACCTTTCACGACTAGCGTAAGCATGTACTGAGATGTGGCAGACTATCATTGCTGGTATGCAGATGCAGGAATGCAAGTTCCCCTAACTGGGACCATATAACACATGCTTCTCAGAAGCCAAATTTTCTTACCAACAGATGCTTAAATTTTGCACGTTCGGAAGGTTGGAGGGTATTAGTAGTGTTATGTGGTTAAGACTTTCTGTGCAAAAGAACCACCCTAGGTAGCTTGTTCTCTTGCATGATACGAAGGTAACTTGAGGTGGAATGGACCATATTAGGGCTGGTTAGGGGATGGCCTTGTATCCATCCTGCAGTACGAATGGCTTTGATTATCACATGTGGCTTGCTTAAACTCAAGTCACATGTAGTTGAAGTTCCTTGGGGCGGGGTTATCAGTGATTCCTCATTGGATTGCTATAACCCCATCCCTCTTGTGGTTTCCATGGCGTGACAGATAGAACAAGGTGAAGTGGACATACAAGAGGAGGATGATGATGAAGACTCGGCGCTTTTCTATTCTGACTTGATGCCCATGCTGGTCGATAAACATACCACTTCTGTACTTCAGTTGCTTGGTCGTTTTGTTTTCTCGTTTCGTTCTGGATGTCTGTATGATACTTCTGTGACAGCCAACGTGGTTTTCATACCCTACCGCCCGTAGTGACTCGCAGAATTTCTCATTGTACATTTGTACGGAATGCTTCAACGGACAGCCGCATGTGGCGAGGACGTGGGGTTTGTTTATTTTAATCCGGATCACGTTTGCTCTTTTGCAGGTGGATGTGGAGAGCACCATTGGGTCCGAGGCATTTGCTAGAATAGCTCCTGCCATACCACTAGTCGCTGATATCATAAGTGTTCATCAACAGTTTGAAGGACTCACTTCAGGAACTGGTGGAAGATTGCCTTATCCTATCTTTGAGAAGTATCTGAGCGAACTGGACAAGTATGTCCGAATTCTTGTGAGCCCTTGAAGATTCAGCTAGCTCCTATACACTCCACATAATAAGTAGAATCTTGTCAAGAGCGTACGGTTGACACATTCTGCGATCACAGTTTGACACCTTGCTGCTACCTTTCTGCGTTTCAGGTCGGTCAAAAGCATAAAAAATCAAGCTACTTCGTCGCTTGTCACTGCCCTTAAGCTTGGTAAAGGAGAATCGGTGATAGAGATTGACGGAACTGCCACAACGCAGCCAGTCCTTCAGCATATTGGGGTCTCCACCTGGCCTGGTACGTGAAGTGCGTAATTCTGACTATATTGGGTTGGGTATTGCGACGTGTAGTGCAGAAGTCTGCCAGTTCACCGTGGACTATTCTGAGTCGCCATTCGCCTTACTTGTATCTTTCCCTTTCTGTGGCCAGGGAGGTTGACTATCTTTCCCTTTCTGTGGCCAGGGAGGTTGACTTTGACGGATCAGGCCTTATACTTCGAAGCGACGCAGGTGGTATCCTACGATAAGCCAAAGAAGTTCGACTTGTCAGCTGATCTGAAGCATGTTGTAAAGCCGGACCTAACTGGTCCTTGGGGGGCACGTCTGTTTGACAAAGCAGTGATGTACAAGTCAAGCGTCACGTAAGCGCCCTTGTTTCTGTTTGATTGTTGGACGGTTGCATTGCACACCAAAATCGAGCTCACAAAGAGCTAGAGTCCGAATATGTTTTATATATTCTGGGCGAAAGTCTGCAGTTTGAGCTTACGTTAATTCCTTCATTCATCTTGCTATATACTTCTCTCTTCACGGGTTACCTTTAAGTGTGTCTGGGTAGTTCTTCATTGAGTTGCTACCCACATAGACCGAAATGTGTATACCGGGGGAAGTGGAAGATACTAACATCAGTTGACATCCTGTGTCGTTCGCAGGAACGAACCCGTTGTGCTCGAGTTTCCGGAGTTGACGGGCCGTTCACGAAGAGACTATTGGCTCGCTATAATCCGTGAAGTGGTTGCAGTGCATCAGTTCATCCGGACATTTCGCTTGGAGGGTGTTGGTCGGGCAGAAGCTTTAGCGAAAGCAATTCTGGGAATCGCGAGGCTCCGGGCCACTCGCGAAGTATTCCATGCACTACCTGTCCGGGCGGAGACACTTCTCACATTTTCATTGCCTGACGTGATGCCAGCTGGAGATCTAGTCCTGAAAGCTTTGGCAGAGCAACTGCAAAACAAGAGTCCAGTTCCTCCGGCCTCTGCCCTAGGGGAAGCTTTCTTTGGAAAGCAGGAGGGAAAAATATACGCTGGTTCAGCTCTGACGTCTGTAGGCAGTATGGGATCACCCTCCTCGAGAGGTTCAGGTGTCCCGAAAGAAGAAGCCATTGCTGTCGGCGAGGTTTTAATAGGCGAAGCCACGCCCTTGGAGAAAGCTGTCTTGCATTCGAGAGACAACTCCAAGAAGGTGGAGTTAGCAAAGGCAACTATTGACGGAGTGAAGGTGGATGGCATTGGCACAAACATAGCGGTTATGAAGGTACGGGGTACGCTTTCTATGTCGGAAGTGTCGTATATTTATGTCCAGAGAGAGATGTAATGACGATGGTCGTTCACCTGCTTGTCGGTAGGTTTGAGAACGTCCATGACCGTTACTATTTTTCACATCGGAGTAATAGCGCATATAAGTTTCCGATTTCTTATCATTCATCACTCCTCATAGCCGTGGATGTTCGTTCTGGTGGTGTTTTATCTTCCTCTCCGTTGTGCAGGAGCTTTTGGTACCTCTCGCGAACTTTTCAGTCTGGATTCAAGCAATTTTGGAGTGGGAAGATCCTCTAAAGTCGGTTACTTTTCTTGTGGTCTTCGGTTATATCATATACAGGTACCATGATAGACCTTACATGGTCTGTTAACCACTCTTGGTAAGAGTGGCTCAGAGCGATGTTTATCCTAATTATGTTCTATTTATGATCTCTTAGATGCATCGTACCCTTTCCCAAAGAAAGGGCAACTTGTGCTATGAAAGCGGTGGGCAAGAATCACGAAGGCACTAACAACCTGAAGAAACCAGGTGGTCCTTGCTGACTCCAAATTCTTCTTTGATAAACTTTGCCGTATGGCAAGAAAATCTGTACTTCCTTTGCGCTTCGCGTATAACTTACAGTTGTTTTCTGCAGGGACTGGCTTTCTTTGATAGTGCCTCTTATACTTTTATCGATGGCAGCGTATATGCTGTGGTTGCGACATTCTGGAAGAGGTGACGAGTTCAATGAAGTGGTGGTGCCAACACCACCAGCTCAGAACCCTGTGGAGCAACTGTTAGCTCTGCAGCAAGCCTTGACTCAGCTTGAAGGATTGTTGCAATCAGGAAATATTTTGCTACTAAAGCTTCGTTCGCTTTTCTTCTCCGTACTTCCACAGGTACGACTCTATCCTTCTTGAGTAGATGTTGGATAAGATGTGCACGTCCACGCTTTTGAGCAGGACTAGAGTGTGTTCTTTTTGCCGTTCAAGAGAATTTTAGCGTGGTATCGCGCCTAACTGATGCATGGTATGGTCGCTTGGGTGGCAGGGTCACTCGCAAATGACGAACCATGTTATAGCTGGACTTGCCATTACTGCATTGGCGCTTGCCGTCCTTCCTGCGAGAATCATAATCCTTATCTTATTTTTAGACTACTTCACCAGGAATTCGGTAGTCCGGAAGGAAACAACTGAACGGTGGATGCGAAGGTTTAGAGAATGGTGGTACAGCGTGCCAGCTGTGCATGTTCGATATATCAAACCTGAAGATGAAGGGCATCAATGATTCTTTTCGTGAGCCATAGGAAGGCTGTAAATTTGGGGTGAAATGATGTACTTGTAATATAGCCTCGAGCATTGTCATTGGTAGACATTGTACAGGACAAGTAACGTAACATCTTTGGTCGACCATCTGGAAGAGATAGTGCGAAGGTAGTCATTTTTCATGGTAAGCAGGAGTAAGGAAAGTTTGCGGGAAAGTTTGCGGGGTTTGGGAGCGGTAGTAGGTGGATGTGAAAATTTTCCGAATCTCCTCGGTGGAGACTCAAGTCCACCGGCAGGTTGAATTTGCATCTCGCGTGTTTCGAATCCCGTTGGAGGAGACCCAAAGTCTACCCGCAAGTTGAATTTGCATCTCGCGTGGAACAGAGGAATAAAATTACAAATTTGTTTACAATTAGTAAGGCAATTCATCATGGTTCAGACTAGGCACTGTAGTAGAACTTCAGCCTTTCGTTGTCCACAAGTCATGCGGTGCACGATTGAATCCTCAGGCAAAACTGGAATTGAGATGTGCCAGTGTAAATTAGCTGCCAGATTTAATTTGAGTAAATCTTGAGGTTTGGGTAAGGACAAGCTTAGTGTGGAATCAGTCATGGTAATTGGAGGACTTGAGGAGCAGCCAGATGATGTGTACGTAGATCGGTTTGTTCTTATTTGCGGATTCAGGCTCGTCGTTTGTACCGAAGCAGGAAGCGTATGAACAGACGATGGGGACTTCTCGGTGGGTTTTCTTGTCTGTGGAATAATCAGGTAGGAGGGAGGTCCTCTGTAGTGCGGATGTATGAGTGCTAGTTTGAAGTGTTGAGGAGAACCTGTAGTGGTTGGAAGGTGATGACGTCAGATTGGAGGACGGTGCGTCAGACAGTTCTACAGAGGAGGTGTTTATGAGTGTGTTATGCTGCCCCGGACCTGCTGTGTTAAGGGCTCAGGCGAGAATTCATTGTACGTATTTGCTGTCTGGGTTGCCTTCAGCGGGGCAGGGGCTACAGTCGACAGAGCAGCAAATGAAGGATACTGTGTCTGGGGTGAGATCAGCCTTCAGCGGGGCGGAGGTTGTACAGTCGACAGAGCAGCAAAATATCCTGCCCCACGGCATTGTACAAATAGAAAGAAAAGGACAAAAAATTTAAAAATACCACCGCGGAAGGTTCCATGGCCTTGTACAGTGAAAAAAGGAGGTATAATGTAAATTTAAATACAAGTCTTAAGAGGTGCAGCGGAAATTTTTCAAGGTGGATGTACAGGGGAAAGACAAATATCAAGACTTGGTTAAATGACAAATTGAAAAATCTAAATTTATATATTTAAAATTAAATAATTATATTTATAAAGTTTATTTTAAACATGTCTTAGAGTCATGAAACACATGGCCTCCCGAAAACAAGAGAACCCATAAGTGCGACTGTACCAGGAACTAACCGACTATAAGTCTCATTCTTTTTACTTGAGGTATTATTTAAGAGCTAACCCTTCCTAACCGAAAGATTAGCTCATAAATAACATCTCATGTACACTTATGAAGTGTAGTGAATATACAGCCTCATAGCCAGGAAGATAAGATACTGCGCGCTGTACAGAAAAAGTGAAACAGGTCTTCATGTTAGGGTAGTTAAACAGCTGTTTCTCTTCATGTTTGGGTTGGTTGTTTCTGTGCTTGTTGCCGTTTAACAGTAGTGCATATATGCATTGTATGTCTTATTCACCACGCGCAAATTCGGAAGAAGGGAAATATTCACAGGTGGTTTTATTTCTGGTTTAATTGTTTTCAAAGCTAGGTAATGAAGTGAATATTCTTGTGTGGTGTAAACTATTATCCAGGTTTAAGGGAACGTATAAGTATAAATTGAATAATTAAATGAGTTCATAATTAATAAATTGAATGATTAAATGAGTTCATAATTAATTTTCAAAGCTATGGCTGACTCTTTCCGCAGCGTAGGTTTAGTTGATGTAGTATGATTAGAAAAAGTTTGTACTATTTAATCATTTAAATTATTACGGATCAACACCTGGATCTTTGTCCCTCTCATATAGCATGTGTTTTCACTATGTCGTATGAACCTGCCGAGGCTGTTTTTCCATGGATTTTCTTTCTTGTTAATGATCCGTTGTTGATTTCAGTTGTGTTAAAGCCCGAGTGTGACTACTAGTTGCAGAAAACATTACTTGATGGGTTTAAATTTATAATTGAGAAGTCTAATTTTCATTTCAACTTGGATGAATCTATGAAATGAAACTTACTTTAAAGTTATCATCACGAAATAAACGATTTGAGTATCAAGAAGAAATTGTTAAATGAAAATTTTGGGGGTTTTCACGGGAGCAAAAGGGAAATATTTTGTAAACTGAGAATACAATGGGAAGCAAACTATCTATTTTAAATGTTTTTAAATTCATACTCGAGGTTTAGAAAGAACATGGTTTTAATTTATAATTGAGAAGTCTAATTTTCATTTCAACTTGGATGAATCTGTGAAATGAAATTTAATTTAAAGTTATCATCATGAAATAAACGATTTGAGTATCAAGAAGAAATTGTTAAGATGAAAATTTTTGGGGTTTTCACGGGAGCAAAAGGGAAATATTTTGTAAACTGAAAATACAATGGGAAGCAAAATATATATTTTAAATATTTTTATATTCATACTCGAGGTTTAAAAAGAACATTAGGCGGTAGTGGTTGTATTTGTATTAATCAATAAAGGGAAATATTTTTTAAACTCCCAATACAATGGGAAGAAAAAGTTTATATTTTGAATGCTTTTATTATTCATACTCGAGGTTTAAATAAAGCATTAGGCGAGAGCGGTTGTATTTGTATTAATATATTTATGAAACTGATCTTTATATAAAATTTTTCTAAGTTTAAAAGAATGGAATATGTAAAAAATATTTTTTAAACAAAAAAACATTTTTAATTATGGAAGTCATAAATTGTTATATTAATTAATATTTTGTTTAAATGAAGAACTTATGAGTTTCGTAATGAATGTGTAATCAAGTGATCAAGTGTTGTTTTAATACTTACTTCTTTTTGTTTTCTTAGAAATACAATGATGCATATTCTTCTGTAACAGCAGAAAATAAACAAAAACGTATTCAGATTTTCGTTGAAGACAAATCTGTGCATAGTGTAAGTTGTCGTGTCGTGGATTAAAAATATTTTTATTTGAAAGTTGAAATTCAAACTTTCATATTTTTGTTCTAAAAATATTTATAAAAAAGTTAATGATTTTTTATCTATTTTTTATATACCTTCTCAAACCATCAAGTGATAAAGCTCATTGTTAAATTTCTCCTGGATATTTCATCTACCTCATTTGGATATTTAATGACAAAATTATTATAGATATGAAAGATGAAAGCTGGGTATTTGCAGCTTCTAATGTTATACTAAGGGTTCAAGGAGGTTGCTTGATCATTATATGTGAAAATTCACGTAATGTGAATTGACATACGATGGCAGTTTAAAAAACTAGTTTATATCTGCGGTTTGTCGATAGACGGTTTAGGAGATTGAGAGGTCTAATGCACGCTCACAAGATATCATTGAATTCATATCTATGCAGACTACATGTTGGTGAAGACAGTTCGTGAACGAATGAATTGTAATGTGTATTTTGAGAGAAATTGAAATGTAGAGAAGAAAACTTGAGATATTTCAATGACAAGCGAAAGAAAGTTAGATCCTTCGACCCATTTTGGAGTCCAAACTTGTTATCCTTGGATCCATCGAGATCAAAACATCGAATTCTAAAGAAATTGAAGATTTGAAACTTCATCGGTTAGTTTGGGATTTGTGAGAAAAATTGACTCATAAGAAGACTCTTACGTCAAATTTTGTTTGCTTGCGACTTGAGGTTGGATTGTTTTTCGCGATTGGTGGATCAAACTTTTTGTTCTTGATGTATATGCGATCAAGGAGTCCTCTACACATAAGAAGATACTGTACGTAGATTATTGTTGTGTTGTGCGTGACGAGTGAAGTTGAGCCGCATGGGAACTATTTACATCAATATTTTGCTTTTTACGATCAAATTTTTGTCATTTTCACGAGAAGAACTCCAAACTACTTGTTTGAGATCATCATGATCAAGGTAACCAGATCTACTTACAAGAGAAGACGAATCTCATATCAACCGGTCCGCTTTACAAATCCACGTGATTTTAAGTTGCAAAATGAAGGTTTGGAAAGGTTGATCATCCGGGATCAAAAATTAGATATACCTCGACTATTGAGAGTCAGATCTGAAGGTCCTTAGAACCAACTGTGTGTCAAGGAAAAAAACCCTATCGATATCTGAAGACTGTTTCACGAAAAAAAAATTCTGAAATAAATTTTCTTCATCTCTTTCGCTACAATTTTTGTCATTTTGGACTTGCGAGAGTTCTAGTTGGTTATGTTTGACTTGTGGTAACTAGTTTTACCTAAGCGTTTGTAGATGGATGTTGGTTGGATCAAGGTCTGAACCAAATGATACTGTTGCAAAATATTTTGTTAGCAAAAGGTGTTTCGCTTGCTTTGAGTTACGCTTCAAAATTTTGGGTCTAGGTTGGGATTCAGAGACTTGTTTTAAGAGGTTGGGTGCAGATCATAGACCACTCAGATATATTTCTTAATTTTGTGTTTATAGAGAAAAAAGAAAAAAGAGTATATATAAAATGAGGATTGGAATATCTTGCGGAGCTTTTTCTCGTGGTTGTTTTTCTCTCGTCTTTGTTCAACACACGATATCTCCACAATCAAGAACCTCTCGCTTTCTTGGACAACCTTCACATACAATTGGATATGATACGGTGGTGAACTCGACGTGAAAGTCCGGGATAGAAATATCTCGTATGTTGGAACTTGAGAGAGGAGATCAACAATCATGAACTAGGATGAAGATGTATAAGATTGTTCGAGAGGATGCTACAGATTCGAGATGATGATATGTAAAAAATTTGAGATCATGGGAAGAACGGACGAGCCATGTCTATGGACGACACTAGCGGATCAAGGGAGACACCATAGACACAAATGGACGCAACAACTGTACGAATGTTTGAAGACTCCACTTTGTTTTTACGACAAGAACAAACAAACAAACAAAACGAGACTCTAAGGACGAAAGTGCTTTTAAGAATAATCGACAAGCTCGATCAATTTGATGAGAAAGATATCTCAAAGTACTTGAGATGTTACAAGACTGAGATGAATTTGACTCATGTTCTAGAGAAGGAGACGATTTTGAGACATTCAAACTCGTTGCGATGCTTAGATAAGGGAACATGTGAAAAGTCTAACGAAGTGTTTTGGATGTTTTCACAAGCATCGATGGAGGATTATTTCTTGAAAATCTTAGATGGAATAACCAAGAAATCATTTTTGGGATGGGTTATCGACCAAAAGGTTTACAACCTACAAAGTTGTTAAGGGAGTTCTAGAGACAATTCTCTCAACTATCTCGGGTGGAGAAGCTAACCTTGGAGACTTACAAGACGGAGATGTTTCTTCAGGTTGCAGATGAAACATGGCAAGAGTGATTGGAACTACTTCTGAAGGATGAGGAAGAAAAAGGAAGGTTGACAAGGAACTAGAAGGTTGTCCAAGAAGTGGTTGAGCTTTTTGGCAAAAAAGAACGTACAAGAGAAACGATTAGGAGTTCGACACCAATATCAATTAATACCACATCAATTCGGGTAGTGTCTAACGTTCAACCTCTAGGTGTGATCGTAGAGGAAGAGGGTCCAACCATCGAGGACTTACCACAAAAGATGCAAGATTGAAGATAAAGGATCGTCAACTAAGACGAAGCTTGTACTCAAACCAGGTCGGGTACATCAATGTATGTGGTGTGATGTTACTGATCATCAACGAGAAGATGCATGGACTTTGTAGAGTCTTTGCAATGAGAGGTTATTGCTTAAGAGGATGAAAAAGTTACATTCATAAGTACATGTATGCTCTTTCAAAACAACGTTGATAAAGAAAGGATGAAAAAGTTGATCTATGATTATTTTGCAACACATGCTATTACAATTATCGAGCTACAAGCTATGGTGTTAGGATGGAGGAGATTGAGCATGATCCCATAAGGATGATTTGGACAAGCACGTGATTGACGAGCTTATGTTGAATGTTGCATCCAAGATGCAGAAGTAGCAAAAAGAGGAACTAGAAGAGACTTCTTTCAAAAAATAGACTCAAGAAGAGAAGTTTCAACAAGAAACTATTTTTTCAAATTTGACAATGGAGGACGATCTTTCACAACTAAAGGAGATGATTGAAGAGCAAACAATGGATGTGGATGAATTGATCATGAGCAAACAACAACCAAATATTTGAATGGTGACGAATGTGAAAGGAGGTTGGGAGGAGTCCATTCAAGATACGAATGCTAGATTCATATCTTGAGAATTTTGGATGCGACTACAAGAGGGATGATGGTTGAAAATATATCATTATATAGCAAGACAATAATGGTTGCGGTTGAGGATTTTGGTTGCAACAATGTGATATTTTTCATAAAACAAAAAAGAAGAGATGGATACAAATGATAACATGTACAAGTTTGAGGTTGAGGGTGACAATCAAGGTATATGGGGGATGATTGGGAATGATGGGTGATTTCTAGGACAACATTAAGTCACAAATCTCGACAATGAGGTTCAATTGGATGGATGGAAAACATTTCTAGGATATGATGGTTTATTCTTTTTATGTCTCGAACTCATATTGAAAGATGAGTAGATTTAGAGAGGGTGACACAAGACAAACAAACGGATAAAGACTAAAGAAGAGAGAAGACAACATGGATCTAGAAAAAATCATAACAAGATTGCAACTTCAAGTTGATGGTCAGGTTGCAAACTTAAAGATAAGATTGACTCAGATGAGAGAGAGAATGACAAGACATCATGAATGTCGATCCACTCCTTAGTCAATATCTCTGGTGCATATTGGAGAATGCACATGTTTAGAGGGGGTGGATGTCGTGTTGTGGACCAGCTTCTACTTGAAAGTCAAAATTGAAGTTTCATATTCTCGTTCCAAAGATGATTTTGATCTACTTCCGGATCATATTCCCAAAGCATCAAGTGGTGAAGCTCATTGTTAATTTCTCATGGATACTTCATCTATCTCATTTAGATACTTAATGACGACATTATGCGATTCGAAAGATAGAAAAATCAAGCTATGTCTTAGTTTGTCTATGTTGATTGGGTATTCCAAAAGCAAGCAATCTGCTACAAGCAACCCGATCACCAGGATAGGTCCTGCGCGAGAAAAAGCCTTGCTGTATATGCGGGAACTAGGAAAACATCGAAATGCACTTTTATTCTACTTTATTATGACGCGCGAAGGAAGTGAGGTCCGTTTTTTAATGATTTGCGGCTCCTAGTGCTATACTAAGGACTCAAGGAGACTGTTTGACCATTATCTATACAAAATTCACTTACTGTGAACTGACGTAAGAGAGCAACTTAAGATGCTAGCTTGTATATGTGATCTATCGATAGATGGTTTGAGAGATTGGGAGGTCCAATGCATGCGCACAAGGTGTCATTAGGTTCAAATCTGTACAGGCTATGCACTGGTTAAGACGATTCATGAAGAGGCTGATCATGGTGTGTGTTCTGGAAAAAGTTGAGATGTAAGGAAAAAATCTAGAGTCCAAAACTTGGATATATCGAGATTAGAGCACCGAGTTTTGTAAGAAATTGAAGACGATTTGAAGTTTCATCAGGTGGTTTAGGAGTTGTGAGAGAAATTGACTCATAGAGAAACGCTTACATCAGATTTTGTTCACCTCTGACTTGAGGTTGGGTTGTTCTTCGCGATCAATGGATAAGCTCTTCATTCTTGATGCCTACACGATAAGGGAGTCCTTATCTACGCATAGAAGAAGACTGTACATAGATCGGATTGTTTAGTTGTGCGTGGTGAGTGAAGTTGAGCCGTAGCGGAACGATTTACGTAAGTTTTTTGTTTCTATGACCAAATTTCCCATTGTTCTTCGCGAGGAGAACTCCAAACTATTTGTTTGGGGTGTCATTGAGATCAAGGTACTCAGATTTATCTACTAGAGAAGACGGATCTCGGATCAGACGATCCGTTTTGCAGGTGTACATGGTTTTAAGTCACAAGGAAGAAGTTTTGGAGATTCTGTCACTTGCACCAAAAATCAGAGATACCTCAACTACTGAGAGTCGGATCTAAAGGTCCTCGGAGCCATCAGAATTAGGAAAGAAGACCCTATCAATATCTGAAGACCGTTTGACGAAAGAAGAAAATTCATAGATAGATCTTCTTCGGTTCTTTCATTACAATTTTTGTCGTTTTGGACCTATAAGAGTTCTAGTTGGTTATGTTTCACTTGTGGTAGCTAGTTTTAGCTGAGGGTTGTACATGGATGTTGGTTGGATCAAGGTTTGAATCGGGTGATACTGTTGCAAAGCTTTTTGTTAGCAAATGAGTATTTCTCTTGCTTTGAGCTACGCTTCGGTATTTTGGATCTAAGTGAGATTAAGAGACGTGTTTTAGAAGGTTAGGTGCAGATTACAGACCACTCAGGTTTGTTTCTCAATTTTGTGTTCATTGTTACGTCGATTTGATATCTTGACTAGGTTGACCGAGTGCGGAGTGGCTAATCTTGGTAGGACCGTTAGTGCCGTTAGTGCGAGTTGTTGGGATAGTCGACTAGAGATATACTTCGCAGGTAAGGCTTGAAGGCCTTAGTTCTTTGAGTTGAAGTTTCAAGCTCCTGACTATGATGGATAGTCTTGATGAGTGCAATATGAATTGTCTGCGAGTGAATTTGGCTCGACTTCAATGGTTGTTTAGTGTCGGTTGGGATGGTGGAGTGAGTACATATTGTTTATCACTCGAAGAACTCGAATTGCGAGGTCTGATTGAGAGCTTTCAGGTCGCAGATTTTTGCCGGTGATATCTCCAGAGTTTGCAGATCGTTGATATCTACGATTTGCAGGTGTGCGCGTGTACGGAGTGATTCTTTTTAGTCGTGTGGTTGATCGTTGCACGGATTAGTAGTGGTTGGACTTGTTCTTGATCGAATTTATGGTGAGATAGTGCAGAAGCACTACCTCACCTCACTTTTAGGTCAATTTGGCAGAAGTACGTCGGCGGACGTAGGATAGTTGTAGGTCAGTAATTTCTGGTGCTGATGATGTTGAGTGCAGTAGATGCGCGTTGAGAAGACGATTCCAACGCACCAAAAATCAGCCATTTGGTGAAAGATCGAAGGAGTTAGAAGGAAAAGAAGTTCGCCGGTGGTCAAAAATCTGACGTAATCCTACTTGCGAGTGCCAATTTGGCAGTTTTTAACCTTGTGGAGTGTGTTTTCGACCTCTTAAGTTGCTGTTTTGGAGTGTTTCTTCTTGTGTTGAGGCTTCGAGGAGCAGAGGTGCATGAGTGTAGAGGCGTGAGAACGAAATGCAAGAGTACGAAGGTGGAGCTCGAGCTCGAGCCAGCAAGCCAGCTTGCAGACGTGCGTGAGCTAAGCCCAATTTTAGTGGTGTGGGAGTGAGTAAAACCATGTCACCCATCCCAACAATATTCTTGAAGACTGTGCTTAACTACTAGCTCTCAGCTTTGACTTTGTCACTAGACCAATAGCTCTTGTATCTTCTAAGGATGCATGCAAGTATTTATGGACTTGTTTAAGGTAGTAAGAGACCTTTTTGCACGCTCCTAGAGGAGTCATAAGACAACTCCATAGTATTAGGAGGAAACTGTCGTTGTGGTAGTGTTTGTCTATATCATAGAGACGTGTATGGAGACAGTTGGTGACAATTGTCTTGGATGAGCTAGTAGAGCTACCATGTATATACTTTTGGAGCTACTAGAGGTGTGGACATCTAGTTAGTGACCTTAGGTACAAGTTATGACAGTTGGTGGTCATATATTGTGCATGTGGTCATCGAAGAAGAGTCGTCAGTCCGGATGAGACTGGATTTATCTTTTGAAATTCTTGAGTGTGGAAGGTTATCGTTTGGACTTCTTGTGGTTTGAAACCCTCCATATTCTACTTCCTGCTTGAGTTGGCGCTTGATTTCTGGAGTGAGTTCATTCCAGTGTGATGTCGGTAGTGAGACTAGAGTTTGTTTCTCTCACTATGAGGTTGAGAAAAACAGACCGTGAGAGACTACCTGTGGTGATGACAGATACATGCGTCTTTACCTTGATTGTCTTAGTAGGAGATAGGTGAGCTCAGTAGGAGCGGGATTAGGCAAGTTGTGGTGACGGTGGTGATGAGGATTTTGACATTCTGGTTGGAGAGTGCGTTCACGAGATTCTATCATCACGGAGTTCTCGAGAGGTTCCGGTGATGACATCTCGGACAGTGGGTATACTCGAAGTGAGATGAGGTACCAACTACCTACACCATTGCCGTCGATTGTTCCAGAGGACGATTCAGACGCAAACAATGCGTTTTCTGATGGTGAGTCTAGTGTTCTCGCACCGTTGTTGTGGGACATGGACGAGATCTATGAGATCACGAAGAGGTCTCTATGATATTCAGATATGGTGGGTATCATTGAGCTGGATGACTTCATCCAAGAGTTCGACAGTTGGTGCGACAGAGCAGATTCGGAACTCATAGCTGTTCATACCTTTCATGATGTTGAAGGATTTGTTTCAACACTTGGAGGGACCGCCGATGGACGATTATCATAAGTTCAAGTGAGACTACATCGTGGAGATTGAGTTGTGGAGACAATATTGATCTCTCAACTACGTTTCTATCACTATTGGCGTTGTTTCGAGAGACGTAGCACCTACGAGTTTAGATGCGAGTAGCAATGATACATCCACAGGTGGTGGAATGTCTACTACCAGCGATCCACTAGTAGTGGAGCAGGCGGTAGTATGATACCACCAGAGTTTGACCTTGTGGTCTAGTGTTTGAGGAAGAACTATCAAGGTGTGCGGATCGACAAGTTAAGGAGTTTCTAGGAGTTCCAACAGAAGACTGGAGAGAGCTTACATGAGGCATTTACTCGCATGAGACTATTGATCAGCGTTATCTAAGGGTTGATGGAAGCACAGGAAGTCCAGTTCTAGTATGAGATACTAAACCAAGAGATGCGTAAGAGAGTTAGAGATGCGACTCTCTTTAGATACACCGCTCTGACGTTGGCGGTTGTCTTTGGTTTGGCTGAGCAGATTGAGCTTAACATGATGGAGGAGAGGGTGGTGACTGCAGGGTTCAGCATGGAGGCACCACATGGAGCGATCACCTCTTCTCGAGGAACACAAGTTACGCAACAGCGTGATGGTGGTGGTGGTAGAGATCGTGCTGAACAGTCACAATCCTAGAGAGGTGTTGGAGGACTTGGTGGGCAGAAGCCCATGTTGTCCTTCTCTTGTCAGCAGCAAGGGGGTCCTTGCTGGACATGTGATGATACTCATCAGCAAAAGGACTGTCCATAGAAGAAAGATGGTTATGAGACGTCTGAGAGGTATCAAGCGTTGCCTAGACAATGTGAGCATTACGGATGACCAGGTCGAAGTAGTGACCGTTGTTTTGATCTCCACCTCGAGCTACGACAAGAGAAGGCTGATCGTGGATGAGACAAAAGAGCTCAAGGAGACCGTGGTGATCGAGTTGGAGGTAGAGGTCCAGCACCCAAGAGAGGACCAGTCTGTCCACTGCGTGCTACGACGTCAGATGCGACGGAGAAGGAGTTGACTTCGACTTCATGACTGAGGTATCTGCGGCAATGACTCATGATGCAGTACGTGTCTCTAAGCCACGAGATGCGTCAGTGGAGTTGGATCCACAACACGAGGAGGTTGATAGACAAGCCAGGCTTCCTCATCTATAGCGCTTCCATCTTTAAGGAGCTCATGGATGGTGTTGGATCTCTGACGAGTCTCGTTCTTTTTGTGCGATCGTTCTATGGTTCTTCCTTCCCTCTTTATTACCAACACCGTCCTGCGATAGAGGAGGTTACAATCATCAGCTCCGCTGCAGGTACTCGTCAAAGGGATCTTTTGGGTGGACCCCTCTTTGCTTTAGCTCTCTTTGGCTGCTCCAAGTTGTGTTTTTCATCTCTAGCTGATGATACGCATACGTAGATCCAGCAGACTAAGTATGTGTTGTCTTTGATCACCTCGTCTCTCAATTGACCTTGGTAGGCTTGTGAGTGAAGATGTCAAAGTGCAAGGCTTGATCTTTCATAGATAAACCGCCGGACCTCCAACTCTCGGAAGGATTTGTTACACCTAGAGATGGTTTATGCATCCTCGGAGTACTAGTGGATACAGAGGACTTTGTCTCTCGGTTCTTAGATGTTGTCATGACGGAGGACGTTTTGCATATCGATGATCTCTTTCTGTTAGAAGATCCACAAGTTGTCTTTGATATCTTTTTTTCTTTCATTGCACATCGTCCTAGTTACTTACTCCGCACACTACCTCCATCTCTTGTCTTCATCCTGCACCTTAGAGAGTTTGATAAGAGGATCATGGAAGTTTTTGATGACATCGTAAGACCAGAGACCTTTGATTGTGTGGCAGGACTTCTCGCACATAGACAAACATCTTTGCTGATATCATGTGGCGGGGTGGGCTTATTATCCATGGAGGAGAGTGCTCTAGCAGCCTTTTGGGTAGTTGGATCCTCTCAGCACTTTGGCTCTGTTGTCGTTTCCTCGTGCGAGATAGATTAATTCTGGAGAGCTATGTGACAAAGGTGGAGGATGGTTCTTTGTACTATAGATGTGTCTCCGTGAGACAAGAGATAGTTTGACTCTTGAGGCACGTGAGACGAATCTTTGATTCGATACCTTAGCTACCGATGGATCTCACGGACTACAGTCTTCTCTGACGGAACACCACTTCTAGCAAGTCCTCCATGCGCTCTTAATGGATCCTTCCATCTCACAGAATAGTAGAGCTCAACTTCGCTCTTGTTCGGAAAAGGGCGCAGGCTCTTGACTCATAGCTCGACCTTGCATTAGAGCGTTTTGACTCACACTAACTATCTTCTCTACAGCGATGAAGTTCTGTGTAGGCTTGGTCTTATCTATTGCTTCGACATTATCCATCTATGAGTGCGATGTCTCGCTCGACACCTCGGGTCGATACTTTACTTGTTGTCTCACGGTGGAGAGCGGATAGCTACCCATGATGTCATCAAAGACATTGTGTTTGTCTTAGCACAGGAGAGCGGTTACATGACGTGAAGAGAGCGTTGATATATATTTCAAACGAGAGGATCAAAGAGAGCTGATATGTACATGATGAGGGAGGGTCATGTCTCAGTGACAGATGTGATTGTCACGGTTCTGACACGAGATTCAGTGACGACACATGTGATCACTCATCCCCAGGATGGATTGCAAACGTGGCGACAGCAGCGAAGGTGACCAAGTATAAGGATATGCATATGAGACATCACTTTATCTCCTTAGCCTTGGAGATATAAGGATCGACAGCTTTCTTCGAGATTGTGCCAGAGCTTACCATGAGAGGCGTCAAAGAGTACCACTTTCTTTTTCTTTCTGCACTATGTTTTTTAGACAACGAGTTTCCACTCTATAGAGAGCTCTAGCAGGCACAGTCCACAGACACAGGAGAGCAATTGCAGTAGGTGATGCTACTTCATGTCCGCCTGTTGTATGCAGGATTTTTGACTTATCTGTGTGTGACATTATATGGACGATAAGTGAGCTTAGAGCTGCTGATAGCGGGGCTTAGCCCCGGTGTTCTTCCCTTTGGGGTGTTATTTGCTTGGCCCTTCGGGTCCTTCTTTCCCCTGTAAGGCTTGATGGGGTCTTTCCATCCGTTTGCTATTCATTGTGTCTCGTGTTCCACCATGGAATGGAGGTGTATCCAATTGAAAAGAGTGTGTGGTGTCGAAGGATAGCAACCGCAGACTTGCTCCCAACTATTTACAGAGATATGATGTGCACGATAAAAGATTTAAAAGTAAATGAAGCACATGCTGTCAACAAGGGCAATCAAGCCAAGAGGAGAACATGGCCCAGGACCAAAAAAAGGTCCCAACTGGAAAACAAAAGATTGGAAGACAGCTAGAACCGAAGAGACGATAATACAAGATATCGACAAAGCGGTGAGACAACAACTCAGTATATGTGTAACGGCGTGTTGGTAAGACCAACGAGGCCATGGACCCTAGAGAAATCACGAGCAAAGCAACGAGTTTTCCTTGATGCGTGCTGAAAGATCTAGCAGCGAAGCTTGCCCTACAATAAATCACAGAGCACTCTCTCTCTCCCTCCACCGTCTCCTCTTGCAACTCTGTTTCGCTATGGAAATGTTCTTATCTTTCAAATGAATGAATTTTAGATAGTACGGTTACCAAAATAGATCATTTTGATCGGTTTTAAAATTATATAAATATATATATTTGAGTAAATATTTTTGGTTATAATAAGTAGTGATAACTTTGTGATTGTAAATCGAAGATAAGTATCATATTATCATATTATTATTAATGTCTACAACTTTATTGATAATTGGATTCAACTCTTTTAAAGACTATTTGATTTTAGAAAATTTTCAGAATGATTCGTTTTAGAATCATTTCGGGTTTCACATAAAACGGTTCGGTTTAGAATGGAACTAAGTGCTACTCATAAGTGTAGTATTTCAGAAATATAAAGACGCTCTTCAGAGTACTTGGAAAAATGAAACATCTCAAGTTTAATTTACTCTTAACGTTTCTGGCTAAAAGATTAAAAGTTAAATTAATCAAATATATTGTCTTCCCTCTTTCCCTCCATTCAACCTCAATGGAAGAGGTTGAATAATCATGATAAGCATGAACGATTAGAGAAAGAAAAAGGTTGGTACCTTCCGTTCTCACTTCAACTTTATAAACATTCTCAAGCTCCCAAACTAAAGCAAAGGCCCACAGAATAAAGTCAATTCAACTTTTGTCTATAGCCTTCAAGGATTTGATTTATTGTTTCTCTTTCTTTGGATGTTAATTTACTGTTGGTCTTTCTTGACTCTATGCCTTTTTGGCCAGTTGAACTGCGAAAATCATTATGTCACATGGTTCATCGATTTGATTTCGCATGTTCATATACATGTTGCTAAGGTCAGTACTGACCATTTTATTTTATTTTTTGTTACGATCTAATTATATTTCTAGTAAATCCGTTTTTGTATAAAATGAAATATGAAGAGATTTTTAAATACGAATATTCCATAATCTACCCTACTATTATTTTGGGAAATAAGGAATTTCTGTTTTTATGTACATTTGTTTTCTTCTGTTGAAATTTTCTACGGTGTTGGTATTGTGGAAATCATAATAATGTGATAATGATTTTGGAGCATAAACAGAATCATTATAATAGTCTTTCTCTATTTCTCGAGCACATAGAGAACACTCTAGTCTAGATGAAGAAGAACCATGTAATATTGTCACCACTCTTGTATATATTCAGATGAAGAAGGCAATATGAATGCATTTTTATTTATAGTAGAACTTTTCGAGAAACTCTTCCAAGAAGAAAAGTTTAGTTATAAATTAACGTCGATTTTGGAAACAATATTTATTTGTTATCAAAGTGTTCTCCTGTAATGGAGGCACGTTTATAATGGTTTTTTCTTATTGTTTATGGGTTTAATATAAAATTTACAGTACGTTGCCAAGTTTCTTTGATACGTGTTGAGGTGACCAAGTCCACTTCTCCGTCTAGTTATTTACGTTTAATTAAAAGCATAATTTTCCTTTTTCATGCAGTAGAGCCAATGAGCTTCATAAATTTATCATCCTAGGAGTGAAACTGTTTCTCCCCCCTCCTTCGCTGTCGATGTGCATATATTCAGCCTTGTTTAGCTTTGTTTTCTATACGTTTAAATTCTAATCCAGAAAATATGCCACGGAGACAAAGAACTAATACAGTCCCCCAGGTAACCAAATTTGTATGAACAAAGTCTGAACCGCATCTGTCTGTTTTCGTCCAGAATATCATGAAAAATCTAGATGGAATGGTGTCAACAGATAGAAACAATATTAAATCATTTTTTTATTTATAGATGAAAAAAAAATTTATTACATTTGGTAGATGGATACAATACCTGAAGACAGAATCGAATGATAGACATAGAAACAATATTGAAATTAAGGAGGTAAGATGTGATGACTAGTGTACAAAATATAGTAATCAAACAATTCGGACCCACTGCATCCTACAATACGGGAAGAACGTAAAAATAGGGTGAAAATTCTTTGACACTGTTTTTTCCTTTGTTATATATTTTATAAAAAGTACGATTTCTCCTCGGAGAGGCCATATGCATGTTCGTGAAGAAAAATCTAAACTTTATGTAGAAATTCTACAATAATTCAGTAGAAAAACTAAATTTATTTTAATTAAATGATAAGCAGACTGAGAGTTGCATCAGATTTGAACTTAACCTATAAGGCAAACACATGCTTCTGAAACTACAAGTGTGGGAAGTTTGTGACTTTGTGACCATTTTTTTATTCTGAAGGTTAAACATTTACGTACCCGTTTCTGATGGAAGAATTTGATAATAAATTTTGGGCATGTGTTTCTCTTCTCTTCTTCATATGAAAGAGGTGAATAAACATCCTAATCACCACATGAGTTTCATCTCAACAGGTTATATTTTTTACATAACCACCTGGCTGTAGTTAGATGGCAGTAACCATCAAGTACTGAACGCTTCCGTATCAATTATTCATGCCATGGACTAATGAAAGATCACATCATGTCTCATTGCCGTTATCTCTTTTCTCTCTATCTTTTATCACATTGGAAATAATTTCTGAAATATAAAGTCAGAGCAAAGACAACTAGTTTGTTTCAAAGAGAAAACAATAATTTCTTTCGGAGTTAGAGCAACTCTTGTCTTGGGTTTACGGTTACTCGTGTCCTTCATGCCAATGATATTACTATGCGGTAGCCTAGCTATACATCGATTGAAAAAATCGAAAAGAAAAAAAGAATTTTTTATCGTGTAGCGAAACAGAAAGATGGAGTCGTTGTGAAAACCGGAAAGGAGAAAGGGATAATCTGGAAAGTTGCTAACGCATAGCCCCGCAACTCCATTGCAAGCGGAGCTGATTGTTTCCATCAATTTTAAAAAGTATAAAATTCACTAAATTTGTGTATTTTCTTTCAACTGTGCAAAACTCCAAACCATCCCAAAAAGATAATCCTTGTTGTCTGATGTCCGAGTTGACTTGAAGATGTACATAGTCAGTAAATCAACCGGAAGAAAAACCTATGATAGTCGATTTTCATATTATCTACCCGTTAATGAGAAGAACAGTATACGCTTCAGATATAAACTTATTGTAGTACCTCTCGAATCATAACCGGTTCACGCCATCAAACTATTCAACATGCGAACAGGACCAGGTAGGTTGTTACCCTGGTCTGGTCTTGGCCCTCTATCGGAGCCATGCGAATGACCTTTATCGGTGTGTTTGGAGAAGATCAGAAAGAGATACACGCAAAAGAGAAGATAGAAACTTCATCAACCCTAATAGGTTTTATTGTACTCTGAAGAATCTATTTTCAATATATAAGATTATGTCTTTTGCACTATCGAAAAAGTAAACTTGAAAAAACGAAACCTCGAGATACATGGGGAGTGAAAGTGCTAATATAGATAGATGTTTATGAAGGAAAAAAGGTTCCAGTTGGAAATCTTGTGTGTTGTGGTGGCTGACGTGCCTGAGAGTTGCCTAGTCATCGTGAAAGAACCATAAATGGCATGTGCGGTAAAATGCTAATTTACCAGAAAAACATTGATTTTATTCAAATAAAAGTTAAAATCCAAAAATTAAAATCTACACATTTTGTGAACTTATGAACTAACCTTCCTGCCAGGGAAGATTTATTCATAAATTAAGATGTGTGCACATTTGCATCTTCGAAGATAGAGAGACAAATATGCATGAAATATGAATTTTTGGGTAACTCTTGCCCGCTTGCTGTTATCAGAAAAGACATAAGTGTTAAATAGATCTTTTATACTACGTTGATAAGAAAAATCAAATTTATCTCTAACTGTTAAGTGATAGCAGGAAGATCTAGAGATAACTCGTAAAAAAATATTGAAATTCAATAAATAAATATTTGATGTGAAATAAATCATTTGTATATGTTATTGTATGCCCCTGCGCTAGATATGCGTAGTGGAATCAATGCTCCCCATTAAACAAAGCATTGGATTCGGTTATACGTGTCTTGTTGCAGATGTGTACCTCAGAGGTACACATCTGTAAGATTCAAGTCTGAGTGTTTAGAGGAGGTCGGGGTGATCTTTCCATTTACTCCAAATTAGTTGAAACATACAAGGTTCATTCTTGCTTCACTTCGTATCACTTCCCTTGGTGCTGTATTCGTGAAATATAAGGTAGTATGTGAATATGCATGCTGGATGAACTCCGGGGGAACTTTTGCTCGCTTCATGTTACTGGAAATATATATATGTGTTAAGTAAAAAACATGTACTAAGTAGATGAAAAGAATTAAAATATTCTATAAAAGTTATATGTTACCCATGCCTGGAAACCCGGGGAAAGTAAAAGATAACCCATAAGTCTCGACCAAGGTGCCGCGCTTCAGAAGGTATAACACCGGGAGTCCACAGTGATTTATACATTAATATATAGTGAAGTTTAATTTAGTACCTAACCCTTCCTACCGGAAGGGTTAGGTACTAAATTAACCACCTGTATTGCCTCCTCCATCGAAAGATGGAGGAGGTGAATATGCAGGTGCTCTTAGTAGAGAAGTCATAGAGCCATGAGAGGGTTTACGATGTGTGACGAGCGCCGGGTAAAAGCTGAGTAATAATCATGTTTCCTGTGCTTTCTACATTAGGGAAGGAAGGTGACAAGCTCAAGAACAAAGGTACTTCTAGAAGTAGATTCGCTGCTTCATGTTTTTGGTTCCAGGCCATTTTACTTAAGAATCATGGTAGTCACGCGGTAAAATTCCTTTAGACAATCATTCAGAACTAGAGTATAATTTAAACATTTTACATCTGGAGAATGTCTGAATCTCTATGAAATCGACAACTGGTGAAAATACATAAACTTAGATTCGTCCCAAGAAGTTTGGAGAATATGCTTTGCCTACTACGAAAGAATAAAGTAGTGGGCCACAAATTTCACTAACATGTTCTTTCAGTGTGCAAATAACATGTTCTTTACATATTATGAAAGGCTTCATGGGGTCCTTCCATCCGTTGGCTATTCTATGCGTAGCGTCTTTTCCTTCTTCACATATTATGAAAGAACATGTGACACACATGCTATGAAAACCCATAAGGGAGGACATATAATACGCTCCACCTCCCGTTTAAAAATGGTTGTGTTCCCGAATGGAGTTAAGTAATAATTAGTTTAGTTAAATAATTATTTTTATGTATAACCGGAACACTTGGCCGTTTAAATACATCAAAGTGAAGATCATAGCCAAACCACCTCATTATAAACTCCTTGCATGTGATAGACAAATATCAAATTTAGAAAGAGGGTTTGGGGTGTCATAAGTGGAGGGTACTCTGGCATTTAAAAATGTGGGGAAATCTGGAAAAGCTTGATCAGATTGAAAACGAGGAAATTTACAAAATCACAACATTTTAGGATTTAACATTTCTATCTATTGTCCTCATTCCTAACTTGCTTGTTTTCGCGTAATGGGGCATGATCACCAAGAAGGTGCAACCTGTTCTTGTCTGCTACTACTATTCTCATCAAAACAATAAAATTACAGTCTAATGTGAACGCCAAATACAAGCGAGCGAGTTCCCTAGTTCGCTCAACCTGTTTTTTCTCCAAAAACTGAGGGGCAAACAAACTTGCCTACTCGATTATTAGCTGAGGGTCTAGAAGTGGAGTGAATTCGAATTCACGCTGCAGAAAGCGCGTGAGGATCTGACCGCAGCTGTGCACTGCTTCGCTCTGGTCAAGCTGGGACTGATTTGTCCCCGGAGATTCTTATCTGTACATCAAATAAACAGCTTACCCCGCAGTCAGGCATCGTTAACCAGCTTCCGACACTCGCTGGAACCTCCATCTGTCCGCCGTGTGTCCCGTAGTGCTTTCAGTGCCACAGTCCCGGGTATGTCTGACCTGACAACCTGATGAGAGGACCAACTGAAACGACGCATATTCGGGCCTGTCTCGTCTTCAAACTGAGCTTTTAGCGGAAGCGACATTTTAGAGCCAGTTCACATGAGCAGGAGAAACACTACAGCAGCAGTGAGAATCATCAACGGAATGGGCGTCGGGGCTCCCCGTTGAGCGAGAGAGACGAGAAGTCAGCGCTCTTCATGGTGGGTCGACCGCTGGAGCCGTTGTTGCTGTAGGAGCGTAGAATGGAGCGGGCAGACATGGAGCTGTGGGGATCAGTGGCGGGAGTGCTACTGCAGCTGACGCGCATGGACTTGCCTGAGCTGCTGAGTTTCTCGACTGATCCCGTGGCAGAAGCAGGAGACGACTTGCCTTGCTGCTGCGGCATGTTGGAGTTCCAGTCGGCGAGGGGAGTTGAATTGGCGCTGCGCTTCTTGGTGACTTGAGAGTTCTCGTCGAACGGAGGCCGCTGCCGAGGTGTGCTGTGGGATCGGGATTTGGCTTGGGCGCATTTCGTGGCCGCCATGTAGCTCCGCTTGCCCGACTGCATCATATACGTGGAGGTTCTTCGAACCCTGTCGGCCCTTTCGGCCCTCTTCTCTCGTACAGTTTCTCTCGTTCTCTCTTCTCTCAGTATTTCTTTGTCGCGTTCTCGTTCCCTCTCGAGAGATGAAACATCACCGCTCTTATCTTCCTTCTTAATGCAGATCACGGGCCGATTGTTGCGAGCTGACTGGGATACTGTCTGGGCATGCTGGGCTATTACGGCATCACCTCCTGCTGCTGCTGCTGCTGCTGCTTCAGCAGCCGCTGCAGCAACGGCAGCTGCATGAGCTTGAGCGACGAGGCTGGGAGCAGAGCGAGGGGTAGAGGATGAGATACTTCCCTCGCGATCCGAGAGTTGATCGAAGCTGTGGAAGGATCCCATGCGCATGCTCGCTTGGGATCCCAGATTCGAGTACTGTCGACTAATCAAGGCCGCAGGACATGGAACGGCCGAGCTGCTGGGAGACGTTCGGCAACTCGCTGTCCCAGTCCTACTCGCCCAGGGCTTCAGACCTCTCTCGGATTTCTCTGATCTCTCCCGGTGGGCGTCGATCGGGGGCAGATCGTCGTGCGCGGCCAGTTGCTGCACAGTTTCGGTAACATCTCTGTTGGACACCGAGACAGGAGTGCGATGCTCCCAGGGCCGTGCAGCCATCCACCTCTCCATCCAGCTCCATCCCCAGTGCCTGTTCTCACCGCCAGCCTCGTCGAAGTATACTGGCTGAGGTCTAGAACTCGCTCTCCACTGCACAGTTCCCGGTCGTTTCGTAAAAGGCCATCACTTTTCAACCACTCGGAATAAACAAGTAATTCAAATATCCCACCGTACTGGGAAATAATGATGGTGAGGATGAGTGGATATGTCCGCAAAGTTTGCTTGGAAAAAAACCACTCATTACTTTCCTACCGTTTACTAGAAGAGCCAGAAGATGGCCTGCGCGTGGCTATGATAGATTTACCTGGTGAGAGAAAGCATACGCCATCGCTCTTTCCCTCTTAATAGCTCCGATTTGCTTCTGTTCCAGTTTCGACTGAATCTCCTCCACGGAGCCAGAAGTTCCACACCAACCTTCCTGCGAAGTCCCAAACACACGGAATTCACTTCATCACACTAATGAATTATTTGTCGTACAATATCATCATGCAGCTACCACACCAAACTCCATCGGCTGTACGCGGATCTCTCAAGGACCAACGGGATCATGTGAATGGGTGGATATGCATGGAGCCTCAAAACGCACGTAAACTACCCAACTGACGTCTTCAGTAAAAGGTGTCCAAGAATTACGCTAGAAAGCAAGACTGCTCATGATGCTCAGCACTGAACCATGTTCGATTGAATGCACTAGACATTAACCAACCTCGGCTTGTTTTCGCACAGCTTCACGATGTCGGTGTTGGTCTATCTTACGCCGCACTGCTTGCCCCTCCTTTGACATACGGACCCGACGAGCACGTACTCGGGCTTGGACTCGGACCAATGCTTGCATACAGCGAAGCGTGATTGCAGCTTGTCTTCGCACAGCATGGCCCCTGGCCAAAGCTTGAAGCCGCACAAGGCCTTTCAGTGCCTTGAGCGCTCTCCTGGCCTGGTTATCAGGAACCCTTGGTTAGAACTGAGCACTCAAGAGATGTGGCATCCGTGATGGAAATTGTTGCAATGTAGCACTCGAGAGACAATGCGGAATAGTAGTAAGAGTTCACGAAGTAAAACTATGGAAAAGAGAGAAAGAAAATTGGAAGGAGAGCTTAGGGAGGTGAAACACGGTACCAAGAAGGCACGGAACGCCGTCTGGATGCGGATGGCCGCAAGTTCCTCCTTGAGCAATTGAAGAGCTACTGGCGAGTTTTTGAGACGAACCACAGCAGCAGCAACCTTGACAGGAGTTGGATCTGCCTCGATTTCCACAACTGCTGGCTCATCTGGCACGTCCTCTTCTGCTCCATCGTCACCGTCTGATGTCTCCTCCACATCCTGATAATCGTCCGAAGATGTTTTCCACAAACTCCACCGCCGAGACGGTTTCTCATTCGTAGGCCTCTTTTGGACACCAGACCGCACATCCTTACCCTGCACCAAGACATAAAGACTTCATCACTTTCCCTTCCCACCTTTTGAATAATCCACAACAGCCGACCAACAAACGAAGGAGTGAGCGTCGTGATGAAGGAATAAAGTTTTTAACAGGGACTGAACTGAATGTTAACTGGACGGCACTTACTTCGAATCTTTCAGCCGCAGAATACTTGAAGTTAGCACTGATCTTGGAGAGAATGCGTCGAGGATTAGTGAATGGTTTCTCCTCCTTTTCACCGGCTTCGGGTGACTCCAGACCCTCTTTGTCTCCTCCAGTAGAGCTTGACTTCGATCTCTTCGCACTAATTAGAGTCTTCAACCACTTACCGGAGGCACCCATCCTTGCTCTATTACTGACGTGCAAGGCTACGACCCTGCACCTCGTCTCTGGTCTCCAGCCGACTCGAGGTTGCGTCTGTATCTGCTAAAGCCACATCATCAAGAACAGGCTACCGTCAGAACAAACACGGGCATCAGTACTGCAACCTACAGACATCGCCCCCATCATCCTCACGAAGTGTGCTCATGCACTGAAGTCGGTCTATGAACCACAAGTTCCGAAGCATTGGTTCCGTCATTCTGGTACGAGTCTCAAGACAATTACTATTCCCCAGTATGCTTCTAACAGCGTAAGCAGAAAGGTCCATGAAGAAATTCCTGACCGAATGGCTAACTTGACACAAGATTTTGGTCTATACCCCAAGCTTTTACAAGACAACTTGCTACTCAGAGATGGTATTGTCATCGACTGGTAGTAATAAGGGCCCTCCTTACTACAATATTCAAATCGAACCAATCAAACTAGTAATGACAGAACCAGCGGAGGCTAGTGTGTAAGACACAATCCGCAACTCTCTGCCGGATTTGACTCGAGCAAGCTATTCCAACTGCTCGAAGTGGCTTAAATCTGAGGAGTGTCTGGTGCAGTCACCAAAACCGAAGCGCTCGTAATGTAGTTGTAGTAGTACTCTTACCAAATATTTTGAAATGGGGCTGAACCCTCATTCTTTCTTCCTCGTCTCGCTAGCATCCTGGAGCGTTACTGCCTGCCGGTTCCATTAACCTGCTCCTTCCAATCACGAGGGTCGACCGTAAACTCAAGCAAGCCCGTCCGAGTCCCCACCTTCTCAAATTGAGCACCTAAACACCGCGGAGCGTATCAAACCAAATGTATCGCTCCCATCACCAGGTTTACTACCGTGCCGCACGCAGCTTCCTCGATCGCACGTTCTGTGAGAAACTCGAGGAAAGGACTCACTCTTGGGCCTTTGCAGAGGTGTCCGCCATCGAGGTTATTGTGGAACAGCTCCTCTCTGTACAGCAGGACGTAGGACAAAGACGAGTTAAACATGAGCTGACTGAGTCTCCCTTGCAGCTCTAGCCCAACTCTACGAGCTTGCACAGACCTACGATGACAACTACTGCTACTACTACTACTCCTTTACGAGTTGTGTTACATCGCGGTGTTTGCGCAGAAAGGTCCCTCAAACCCAACCACGAGTAGATGGGATCATTCACAGACTCCCTGAGGGTGACTCCCCGACTCTTGAGTCAATGAGCTTGACGTAAAAACTACCAACCGACTTTACGTGGGCAGGTAGCACTTTTGCCAGGGATTGAGAGGGTAGGGGTTGTCACGAAGCGGGAAAGATAGATAGCTCAAGACAAGAAAGTGATCTAGCAACGGGGAAAGAGTAAGGAAGCGGCTGCGTTGAAGCGCCAGCTGCAAGGACAGTGAAAAAATCCAAATCAGGATCACGACATGGAACACCTTTAGCCTAAAACATTCTCCGCTCTCTTTTCCCCCACTTGAGTAATACGCGGACGGGTAGTCGTTACGTGAAGAATCTTGTCATGTCGGCGAACAACTTCAAGCGAGCGTCCAACGAGTGTGACTAAATGTAATGCAATTCTGAAAGCTGAGTTCTCTCTGCATTATTGCAACGCCCTTCAGAAACTAGCCTCGGCGAGTAGCGAACAAAACCGCATGCAAATCTAAAGAAATTTTAGATAATGAATGAAGTATAGACATGGTAATCAGTGACTATCCATCCAACAGCCCGTGAAATTTCCTTTGCTTAATGCAAGCGATGCAACATGGAATAACTAGAATCAACAGCCACAAGCGTATGCCAGTTCGATAAATATCGAGTGCGATATGTTTTGAATGATAGGGCGAATGCTAGAGCTCCCCAGCGTGACCCTGCAGATTGTACGAATGAGCAGTAAAGGACCTTGGAGAAAACGGACCTAATGCAGTTCGAGGAAGATTAGAGACGAGTGTTTTCCACAGGAGGACACCAACAGAACGAGACGTTCCAAAGGGAAAGAACTAAACTACCCGCAGAATCAACTCACGCCGCCCATGATTGAGGTGTGAATCAACTTTCAGATCCGACCTTCCGCCGTTCAACTCCACTCTCGCAATGCATGCGACGCTCTCTACCCAAGCAGTCACAGACTAAGCTCTAACTGGGAAGTCATCATCACCGCCCCACGCACAAAGGGATAGATAGGAGTAGGGAAGTCAGTTCCTCGCCACCACACCTGAGATCTGAACCTCTCAGATTCAAATTAGCACCGTCTGCCAGCTATCGCTCTGATCAAACCTCACACCTCAGCCTTCCCTACTGCTGCTCTGAAGGAAGGAATCCAAGGCTCAGTTCCCTTTCAGCTGGTGGTCGTGAAAGGAATGAGAGGATGCGCTTTCTGATGGTCTGAGAGGAATTCAAACCTCCTTATCCCGCCCCCAACTACTCGAAAATAACCAAACACATTTCTCTGAGTGTCTGCGCTCTGACTGCGTGCTCAGACATCAGAGAGCTCCACTTTCGTGGGGTCTGTCTGGCTAATCCTTAGTCACAGTAACTTTGCTGAGATCGTCGATTCTGGGTAACTGCCCACTGTGGACCAGTGGTCGGTCCCTCTGCTCCTCCACTTCTGCGGCTGGTCCGCGAGGCCCCTATCCTCACCACCAAACCACGTAGACTATCCAACCGCGTCGAATCTACTCGAATGGTAGGCCGATGCTCCAGAGATTACACATGGCAGGCAGGAAGAGAGAGTAGTTTGTGTGAAATGACCACGAGTAGAATACTGTTCAGGCACTGTATCGTTCCCGTGGTCGTATAATTCCCACACACTACTGTACACTCATTAGTAGATGTCCAGCCACTCCAGCTTCCAGAACAGCGACAGCCGACAGATCTTAGTGGGGAGACCTCCTGGATGTAGATACGGTGGGCCTGCGGTACTTGCTTCGTATTTTGCATTTATGATCAAACCTAATTCAAAATAATACATACATGCGACTTGAAAATCTACAGGCGCGAAGCCAAACTTTCACCGTGCCATGCACTTCAGAAATGGGAACAGATGGATTTTTATCGCTTTGGCAACTGAATAGCTTTTACCTTGACTTGAATCACTTTTCCCGAGTGGTCAGTGACCATCAGTCACCCGTGGACTGAACTGAACTCCACCCTCAAAGAAAACCCCGAGTGACTTCTCGGCTTCTCGAAGTCCTGTGCTCTCTGCTTCCGTCATTAATTGGCCTCCGACGGCACCCGTAAAAGGAAGTAACCGTTAGTTTCCAGAGGCACCCGTAGCAGAATCCTGAGAAGTAGTGTTTGCACTACGGTCCATATCTGGCTGCCAATTTATCAGCCTGTTGAAAACTAAAACTACGTTCACTTTCGAACATACAATCACACAGCTACACTTTTTACTATTAATATTCGAATATATGTTGTCTTCCGTTGCTATTATTATCAATTTTTTGTCAAAGTTAGGCTGCAGCGTACCTCTAATTTTACCCTAAGATAGTATGATACACTATATAGTGAAACCCATACAGTTCTCACATTTCAAATTTTGTGGGTCTATTCAAACGGTACAGTACCTTTCTGAAGTTATATGAGGAATGACGTCACTACACGTCAGTCCTCGTGTAACTTCCTCCTCCTCTACCTTCCGATGTCAATCCTGCTCAACTCGGTAAAATCCTCACAAACTTGCCGGCAGTTTTTACAAAGACTCAAAGGTTCTCAGTAAGGCCGCAATATACAGCACCGAATATCAGTGCGTGTATATTATGCACCATCGACTTCGATCTGGTTTTAGGGTGCTACCGCACTACTCCTTATCGCTTGTCAGACCCTTCGGATTCCACGGAAAGAACAGGGTTGGTAATAAACTTACGAACCGTATTAGCTGTTTCCATTAGGGTCGAACGTTTAGTGTATTAAAAATAGTAAATAGTAGCCGGGCCGCTCTTTTCGGCAACCGAGACGAGATTAGTATCTCCTGAGATGGATGTGTCAGGGCTTCGTGTAAGGAGGGCGGGAGTGCACTGCATGAACGCGGCAGGCTTCGTGTATGGAGCGCGGGAGCGCACTGCATGAACGCGCGAAGAGCTTCGATCGACGTTTCAATTTCATAGCGGGAATGCAGCATCACACTCGATCTTCGGCTTTCTACATATGGCGGATGACTTGATCCTTGCATTAGATCGGTTGCTTCGCCTTCGGTTTGCGAGGACTTCGGATCTTCAATGACCCTTATCTTTTTGATTTCAGCGTGGAGTACATTGGCAGTTTGTTTTCGTTTCATCCAGGTCTTTTTGGACTTCAAGAAGGTGGTTAGCATGGAGGCTCGTCGGCAGTCTTTGGAGCAGAGATCTGAGACGACTGTCGATGTCCGTCGACAATCTTTGGAACCTGAATTGATGGACGATGCCCGTCGTCAGTCTCTCGAACGACGATCCGAGTTTATGTCTGCCTTCGTTCCTCTGGAAAGAAGTGACTCCTTCTTTCAAACGCATCGGGAGGAATCGGTTCCAGATAGACGAGATCCAGTTGCACCTTCGGACGCGTTTGCTGATTCTCAACCTGCCGATTGTTATAGCATACCTTCACAGTTTGATTTGAATTCTCAGACTGTGAATCTGTCGCAGTTTGCAGTTCCTTCTATGCCTACATCAACGTTCGTCTCCATTCCTAATTCGCAAGACGGTGGAGCAGAGAATGAACGAAGGAGAGTTCGAGGTCGAGCCTCCAGTGGAGAACGAATGCGGTCTACACCGAATGCATCGTCTGCCGATGCAGCTGTACCAGGTAACGGGGGGAAGTCGAGTCGAATGTCATGGGATGACTGGCAAGTGACTGCTCTTATTGAATGTAAGAAGGCGGAATGGGATGTATATGACTCCCAAACAAGCCGTGAGCATGTTGTTTCTGCTGACTTGCGATGGGGTCGGATTCAAGATGCTATGCGTGAGAGAGGGATCTTGGCTGATGCTTCTCAGATTCGAGGGAAGTGGGAATCCACTATCGGATTCTACAAAAATATTAAAGACTGGGATCATCGTTCAGGCAATGCGCCATATAGTAGTTTGAGTAAGACAGAACGGAAGGCTGAGAAGCTACCGCTCAATTTTTTACATCTTTGGGAAGAAATACTAGACTCTTTCTATGGCCAACGAGCTTCCATTTCTCCGCCGTGTATGGCAGAGTCGTTTGAACCTACTACTGCAGCTGTTGATTCTGTAGAAACCCCATTAACCGAACCTCAAACTGGTATAGATGATAGACCCAGCTCATCCACCACTTCAGAACTAGGTCGAGGGAACTCTGAGTTAGGTGCCCGAGGGAATTCAGGAGTGAAACGGAAGAAAGATGTATCTCGTTCTGCCAACGCCATCGTCGACGCGATGAGTGGATTCTCATCATCTTTTGAACGAGTTGAGGAAGCTCGGACTGAGTATAGGTTAAGACGTCAGCAATGGGTAGAGGACTCTGAAACGAGACGAGAATCAGCAGCTGACCGTCGATCGGATAAGTTGTGCAATGCATTAGGAATGATGGCCGAAGCATTTGTTGATATCGCTGGAAACTTCCGTGCTCGGCGTGCACCGACCGGATGATTAGACTCTGTCCCTGAAAGCTTTCTTGGTTGCGCTCCATGGACCTTATGACAGTGTCTGGATTGAGAATCGGATGTAATCTTTATGACAGAGAAATGTCATGCAAAATGTGTGTCTGTAGCACAGACTGATGCGTGTTTTATCATATCAATAATGTGATGGGTTTCTGGGTGACATCCTTATGTGCGTGCAGTGAAGCAGTCACTACACCTGTTATCCTTCAAACCTTCAAGGCTGAATGATTCAGTTGCGCTTCTTGTTGTATGATTTATTGGCAGACGACGATGAGTTGCTTGTCGACGATGAGTTCGTTGTGGTCACTATGATGGCTGCCACGCTGATCATTCTGCACTCCATGTTGCTTGATATGGGTACATCCGGTTCAAATGAACACTATGGGCTAGAGGACGGGAACTGCGAGGGTGGGCAAGATTCTACTTGGGTGCAAGGCGTGCAATTGGCTACATCGCTACTGGCAACAAAGTCCGTGCGAGAGGGTGAATGGTGGGTCAAAGAACGCAGTTTAGTCTGGTTCGATTATTTCCTATGGCATAGTTTCGAAAGTGATAGGTGGATCAAGTGCATGAGAATGCCGAAGGATCTGTTCTTGGTACTTGTGGGTCTCATTGGCCCTCAGTTAACCAAATCTGATACTCAATTCCGCAAGACTGTTCCAGTAGAAGTTCGTGTGGGTGCTTGCATTTTCCGGTTGGCTACAGGTGCTAATTATTTTCATATATCTGATAGGTTCGGTATAGGAGAATCGACTGTGCAAGAGTTGATGATAGAGTGCATTATGACAATATGTTCGATTCTTGGTCCTAAGTTTCTACGATGGCCAGAAGGTAGTGACCTTGCTCTCGTCTCCGAAGGCTTTCAGAGGACGTGCGGCTTACCGAATTGCTACGGGGCAGTTGATGGGTCACATATTCCTATTCTGTCTCCACTGAACAAAGACTCAGCAGTAGACTATTATAATCGTAAGGGCTATCATTCCATTGTTTTACAAGGAATAGCTGACGTTGATGGGGTGTTTTTAGATATAAGCTGCGGGTTACCTGGTAGTACTAATGACAAACGCGTCCTACGGTGTTCTAGTTTCTTTCAGAGGGTTAGGAATGGAGAAATTCTTCAACAGCCAACCCAGACAATTAACGCAGGATGGCAACTGAAACCTTACATTCTTGGCGATAGTGGATACGTGATGCATGAGTGGCTCATGATGCCTTTCATCTTGAATCCGCGTTCAACTCAAATTCAAATACTGTATACTGAGCGTCATATTCAGGGTAGATTGTGTATTGAGAGGGCTTTCGGCATGTTGAAAGCCAGGTTTCATATTTTATCTGTGGGGATATCTTCTTCTGTCAAATGGGCAGCTAAAGTAGTTCACGCTTGTTGCATACTACATAATATGTTGTTGAAGAACCGCATGGGGGTCCTAGATCGAGAACTGGTAGATCCTGTTATGCACTCTGTGAGGGCTAGCGTGTCGGGTGTGAATGCACTACGTGACGGTGATACTGGTTCTGAGGTGCGAATGCAGCTTGCTGAGTACTTGGCTTTGAGTAACTGAATAAAACTCTTCAGTTCTACTTTCCAGCTTTGATCGTCACTAAGCAGTCGTTAGATATCTCGTTTCCTTGTATTTTCATGTTGCTCGATTTCTTCGTGACTAATATGTCGTTAGATATATCGTTTCCTTCTATTGCCATGTTGCTCTATTTGTGATCTTTCACTATCGTTGTTCTAATTGTGGTGTTGAAGCGACCAAGCCGGAGCTTTGCTGGGGTTCAACTCCCTAGTTGGTCTTGTTTTGAACTTTCCTAGCTGTTCTGCGTCTCTGTTCTCACCTGTTTATCAGTTGCTTGTGCAGACTAAAACATGAATGAATGACATGGAGACTTGTAGGGACATGGATATTTTGTTAGTGGATTTCTCGCGAGTAGACCTTCGATTACGTGACTCTGATCTCACATGCTGGGTGTTGTCAGCTTGTTGCTGATTTTCAGCTTTTTATTGCAAAAGAGCTCGAAGAATCTTCTCAGTCAGGGCGTACTGAAGAAGAAGAAGAAAAACAGGACTGCGTTTTCTTGCAGAAATCTTTCTTGAGCTCTGCCCTGGGTTTCTGCACATGACAGTCTGGCTGTCATGAATCTCACTCAGTTCGTCACTCACGAGTCACAACCACAACTATCGGAATCAGATATCGAGGAGCTATACCGTATCTAAAAAGCTACATGTTTCTCCGTAAATTCATGCAAATGATTAAGCTTGCTCGAGACTCGTGCTCTCCTCTTGAAAGCAACCAACTGTAGTGAGTTATCCCACTATCTCCAGATCGTGTTTCTGTGCTCATCTACAGCTGTAAAAGTCAGACTCAACTCTTTCTCGACCTTTCTGTTTCTACAGCCGGCACTGCAGTGTGAACGAACCCTCAGCTGGTCCCAGTAAATGGCACGTATTTATGTTATCTTGCACTAATGGGCTTCAGACTAGAGTCTTCCGTATAGAGAAGATTCACGAGGCAGTCACACAACATTTCATCCCTCAGATGGCTCCGGTGAAAATACTTGGCAGAAAACATCGTTGCAAAGTTGCAAACCTCAGTACATTGCAGAGTAGAATATACAACTCCCGAAGATGAGGTCGAGACTTGGAAACAGGCTCTCCAAGCTAGCCCGATCGTACAAGTAGACAGAACGCCAAGATGACCACGATCTACCACGTGGAAATTTTCGCGGACGGGCATTTATGACTGAAAATCTCTAAACACTAAAACATAAAGCAGTGCGGTCCAATAGTTTCACTAAACCCTTTAACTCCCTAAAATGACGGGACCAGTTTTGCCTCGGTGAAACCCACTGACAAAGCGAAACGGAAGGAAGACCCGCTTACGAACAGGGTGGTGCGGTTACCACCTTACACTGTGATGTCTTTCAGATGGTCTGTAGTCCACCTCTAATTGGGCTGTGCGTAATTCTAACACTGAGTGAGCTTCTCCACGATATGCGATTTTACTTTTAGCATACGCTCTTAACTTTGTGTTAGAGCTTAAGCTAAACAGCTTCAAAAACATAACAATTCAGGAAAGAAAATGAAAGTAACTCAGTTGTGTGCTAATGGACTCGACTCGAAAAAGAGTGTATCAACTCCAGTACATAATATATTTAACATAAGGGTATGTCACCAAAATCGTCACCATGGTGCCTGAATGAGCAGAAATTTGCTTGATCACACCCCCAGTATGTTGCTTGAGCTTGATCACACCGCTGACTGGCTACTGCCTGTAAAACCAATCACTTTCTGATGTTACACACATGTGGAACTGTACATATTATTAAATTTTTGAGCATATATAGTCTAACGTGTTTTTAATATTAAATATTTTGAATTACAGTGATATTTAGTCAAGGTTGAAAGTACTAAAATGATGAACCAAAAGATGAAATGACTCGTTCTATTGTCAATAACCCGTCAGGGGTATGATAAAACGATACATCGCTAAGAGGGGTATGATCAAGCTCAAGGAACCTACTGGGGTTGTGATCAAGCAAATTTCTTCCTGATTAGCGAACCTCATTAAGACGAAGTAGTCATCGTATTCTAACCTCTGCTACGGTACATTGCGACCGGTCTTAGTGTGTCGTATTTGAGACAAGTATGCTACACAGGATTCAGAACTCTTATTGAAAGTAGATTCACTGCGGGACTGGGAAACCACCGCTAGAATGGGAAGAACGAGAAAGAGAATTGCATGGCTTGCAAAGTGCCAGTCTAAGACACTTGTACATCGACTTGATGAAGGAATCATTTGTTCAACTGAGCTCAGAGAGAAATACTGTATTTGGGCTCTTACATAATGTCGTTCTTGCTGCGAGAACCCTGGATTGCTAGTTGATGTCGGAGAGATGCTGAGATTCATCCTTGGAACCTCTTCGCATCAGAGTGAACAAACGCACGCGAATCATGCATCTGTCAGGCAGTAAGATTACGGTAGTGTGAGTGGCCGAAAGCCGGTAGGGAAAGATAAAATCATACTCTATTGGAGAATCCCGCAACCTAGTGAATGCAACTGCGTAAGTGATCCAAGATGTTATTCCGTGTCAACTTAAGACATAAGATTCTCTAACGTCGAGAATGAAAAATGTTCGAAGTTGATCGAAGGACAACTTTGTATATAGCCGTGAAGTCATATTTGTAAATTAACGTAACATTAATATTATTTAACGTATTGTATTAACATTATTTAACATACCTTTATTTATTTTTTAATATTTAGAAATAATTGAAGTAATTTTTTGAGTTTTAAAGTTCTTTACGATGGGACTGAAAAAAGATCAATAAAAGACGCCCATGGTGTGTTCCTACATGCACCTCGGGAAAACATTCGCGCCCTCTTGGTCAAAGCCGTAACACTAAGCATATCTCAAATATATGTTAGTTTGTGTGAATAAAGCATGTCAAAGCTAAAATCTTTATCAAATATTATTAACCCGCGAGTAAATCTTATGAACTTTGGCCAAGAAATTGCGGACGTTTTTCGATGTGCCTGTAAGAAAACACCGTAGGCGTCTCTTATTGACCTTTTATCTGATTCTGTTATAAAAATTCGAAAAAAATATAATTTCACAAAATAAAAAATAAAAAATAAAAATAGTTATTTCAGTTCACAATACGACCATGAGTGATCCAAGGCTCTATACAAAACTCTCCTTTGATAAATTACTAGCTTTTTCCTTCTATACGTTAGAGAATCTTATGTCCCACTTTTTACACTCCCTAATATCTAAATGCATATAGTTTCTACAAAGTGGAGGTAACAGAACAACCAATCATGATCCGGAAGAATTTTCATAGAAAAGATTGATAGAAACAAGGGAAAATGTATCCTCGCCGTCTTTGGCATAAAAGCTTTCCATACGATGATGTCCAAGACACCACGCATGCTCCCAGTATGCGTCGGAAAGATCTCTAAAAGTGGTTCCTATGCTGTAATCCGACAGCAGTTTCCAAGAAAGATGTATACCTTTTAGAAAGTGGAAATAACTAATAATATTCGTGCTAATAGACTTCTCTGTAAAGCTGGAGTTAGGGACACGAACCATAGAGTCTTTGAAATACATGTCGATTTTCTTTGGCTTAGGACTTCGTGCATGTTATTCCGCTGGACGCTTTCGAGATTTTCTGTATAAAGTAAATTGTCTCCAATCCACGTACATTGCAAATAGCGAAAACAGTGACAAAGCTTGAATAGACAACAATTTTGTCAGAATCCAAATGTTCTAACGGAACTCAAGGAAGATTCAAATCTCTATTTTACTGAAAAGCTGCAAGTAAGAATATTTCCTCGAGGCTTTACTTCCTTTCATGAAACTCATCTCATGCTTCTTCAACTCCACTATATATGATTTATTTTACGCAAATATCATAACTGACATGTGAGCAATTTTGTCCTCATTTTCATTTACGCCTTTTTCAAGGTCCATAACAGTAGTAAAGAATAAGCTACACTCACTACTGGGGTACAAACATCGGCATTTAAAATTTTTATAATCGCTAAAGAAAAACTGGCAAAATCCAGGAGTATACCATAAAGCTACAAAGTCTTACGCGGAAACCCAAAAAAAATATGCTCAAGGAATAAGCGTACCTTTAAAGTGGAGCTCTTTCCACAACGTCTGAAGAATCTCGAATTCTTCGTCTCGACTATCGAGCATCAAAATGGATAAATAAATATGTACCTAGGATAAGCTGTCAACAGCAAAAGGGAAAATGCCATATATATATATATATACCCAGCCGTAATATATCCAGCCTTGTATTCCAGACTTGTGTAGTTATTTGTCAACCTTGTTAGAGTGACACTATCTTTATTTTTGCATGCATGCATCTCTATGCAGGACTCATTTAGTGTAAAATATCTGGGCTTCTCCTAACTAAGGAAACAGATATAAATTTTGCTTCAAATGTGTACAATGACTGCGAATTCTTGAGGTGAGTTTAGGTAAATGTGCTCAATTTCTGAAGGACGTTGAAAGAAGATGACATTGATCTTGAAACACTAGGCTCATTGTTCCAGACGATGTCAAGTCACCAACATACGACAATCTGAAGATCTGGAATGCTCCAGGCTCTTGGAAGTTGTGATATAATAAATATACTTTGCGAGACTTTGTGATATTGAGGTTGCTCTGTGGACGATATTTCTTCCGAGATAAAAAGTCCAGTATGCTGCAGTAACTTTGCACACAAGGAAGAAACGTTGCTGGACAGGGGATTCCGTGCATATGTGGCTACCATCATCATGCGGTGATAATTGCATGAAAGTGTTTAAAATCGCCACAAGTGACAAGTTTCTCCAAAAAAAACTGTTAGTTTCTTCCGAGTATAAAACATATGTGACTCGGAGAAAAGGGAACAGTATGTACACACAACACAAAGTAGAACAAGAGTTTCACCTGAAGGTAGTGCCTGTTCATAAAATTCGGATATCTTTTCTCCTGGTAAGAACTTGGTTAAATTTATCCGGAAAATCTAGACCCCACAAGGATACAAGTTTCTAGTAAGTTATGATATACTGCATAATTCTCTGATACATTCTTGCATACTGCGAGAAGTTTGGCGTGATAGTGAGCCTTTAGGTGTAAGCACAAAAACCCTAAACACAAGAGAAAAACACGACAATATGCAACACCTTGAATGATCTCGGAAGCAGCAGATATGACCCAGACTGATCCAAGCACGGCATGACGAAGCGGCCATCAATGAAACTGAGGCACAAGAAAAATGTGCTTCCCTGCGCAAGCAATTTGAATGTGCTTCCCTGCACAAGCTCCGCTTTATCTGTTCCTGTCTCAAACATGCCAGTCGAAACAAACATGATATACACACGTCACTTCTAGGAAGTTACAGTGTTCAGTGGGAATACGAAGTATCCTAAATGAAGCTATGGTGTTTTAGTGGACATATGAGGTGAAAGCATCCTCAGAGGTGAAGGCATTCACAGATTACGCATGAACATCGGCATCATTAACATGCAACTCTCTCAGCCGTTTCCACAAAAAGATAATGGCGCAACAAGAGCATCATTCTCAATCGTACTTCCTTCTCTATCGTACTTCCGTCCGCCCGAAGTTCTCGAGCAATTGAGCGCAAATAACTCACAGCGGCCTTAGCTGGTGTGCAGATCAGACGAGGAACCGCGCTCTCATGGCCCTTCACATCAACTCCTCCGGGGACTCCTCCCTCCTTCACCTCCTCTTTTATACTCGCACGTGCTCCGGAACGAAAGTCTGCCATCGACCTCTACCAAGAAGCTACGTGGTTGACAACCTTCACCCAGCAGATACGTGGTCAACGACCAAGTACACCACAGATGCACCGTAAGATGCCTATCGGACAGCAGAAACTGAATCCAGCGCAGAGAAAGCGTCAGTTACATCTACCCAGAGCATGATTCGAGCGCGGGAGTAATGCTGTGGCCAGAACGCACAAATTTTGAACAGGGAGGGCATTGATTCCGTGTCCGCAAGACATATGACGGTACAAATGATTGACTCCTGTGTAATAGTTCTTTGACCGCTGTCTCTGGCGGCCGCCTGACCAGCTCCTTTCTCTGATCTCACATATAGAACTCGGTAGAAGACCCGGGCCGAATTGAAATAGAGCTGCTTTGAACTCAAAGCATTTAGAACCCAATCGTTTTCTATTCTTTAGAACTGAACTATGTCACTTAGAACCTAACCCGTTTTAAAACTGAACCAGTTAGAATCGAACCATCAAATTTTTGGGGGTTTACTATCTTTAATAATTAATAATAATTAGTCTTTCTTCATTTATATAAGCTAGAAAATAATAAATTATGATCAAAATAGATACACTTTTATTTAATACTCCATTTGTTTAATTAAACCAAATTACTGAAAGATAGTCCGAACCGTCTAAACCAAAACCATTTAAACCAGACCGTTTTCCCAACTCTCGAGAACCGAACGTTCAAACTTAGGACCGAACCAGGCCGACCCCTACCCACAGACAGTCCCACTCTGGACTTCTGAAGGTCAAGACTGTAAGGGAGCGTCTCTCCCTTACGACGATGTCCCAACGAGGCCGCTGGCCGCTGAGGAGGTCCTTCGTTATCTGTAGGACGCTCTTGCTAGAACGTGTTACTGTACTGTATTCTGAAACTCCCTGCGCATGACGCGTCATTCTCTTCGAGCAGAATCCAGTTTCTTACTTCACCGAGCCCGCGCTTCGAACACCAGTGTGCAGTTTTCCTCCTATCGGGTGTTCTGCAAATGTAAGCAGCAAAACAATTATGCTCCGATGGACGAGAGTGCAAATTGCGTGAAGCAACTGACAACAAAGTCAGTCGATCCCACTCTAGTTCTGGAATATTTGAGCGCGAGAATACCCACAACAGTCTGACATATCTGTAAGGAATTCTTCCACTACATCTCATTTCATCTGCCGTCTTTCCGCGGCCGCTCTTCACAAAACATGCGTCATCGTCATTCTGTATGCTGCAATATAAAATGAAATTCAACAGAGGGCAGACGAATAAACGTATATTTATTTATTTTAAAGGAAATGATTCGTTTATCATTTTTCTTATTGTTTTTAAATTCGTTTTACGTTAAGAAACAATGTCATCTTACTTTTACATCCTGTATATGCAATATATTAATATGGAAATATTTGGAAGTTCTCCCATAAGGTAGTTAATATTTGTTCACTAAAGGTTACAGAATAGTTCATCTGATAACTTGGATAGTTAATTTTGGACGAAATGGAATTACCTAACGGTCCACGGTGAATATGCATCCAAAATGACGTTTTGGCAGAGAGAAGGAGAAAGACAAGCGTTGTGAATGGAACTTAAATTCTCAAGGAGAACTGGAGAATGACGTAATAACGGCATGATAAAATATTTTTTATAATATTTGTTGTGCTTCAGGTTCTCCAGGACAGATTGTCATAATAATTCTGAGTGATTCTGGTAGACCAGGATGGATATAGCGTTAAGATTATAAATAAAAGTGTAGATGTTAATTGGATTAAATAGCAACATTTACTGTAGCTGAGCCCTATGGGATGTCGCGGCTATAAACTATCGAGAATACGAGTCTAAAATCTATAAAAAAAAATTAATCCACAAATAAATGATAATAATCATGTCCGGAACACCAAAAGAGTCAAGAAGAGGGGAGGACACTCAATATAATATACATCGAAACGACACTTCTGGGAAAAGAAAAGAAAACGACAACCGCACGGCACGAGAGAGAAAATCAGAGAAGAGGATTCATATTTGGACATGTTAATAGGGGTGTTTATCAGTTCTTGAACTTCCCTGTCTGGTTTTCAAGGAAGACGTGAAATAGTTTGTGTCTAATATTAACTGTACATAGTTCTCAAATTTTCTGTCTGATTTTATGAGAAGTCGTGAAATAGTTCGAATCTAATATTAACTGTACAAAGTAACAGTTTTCAGAAAAAATGAATGACCCACTGCAAACAGACTGTGCCTAAGGACATGGTAACGTTAGTTGTAATCTTCTGCAAGTAAACTCATGAAAGTAAAGAAAAACTCGTCTATTAACATCATTTAGAGATACGTGTAAACAGAAAAAATTATTTGATATGATTGAAGTGTTTGGAGGAATGTGTACAAAATGTGATTAAACTGAAGTGTTTAGAGAGGTGTCATTGAAAATTGATTCTCTTCTAAACCTCCCAAGAGGTCTCAAGATTGGTTATTTCTTGAAGTAATCTCATAAATAAATGTGTATTGAAATACATGTTTAGAACTCCTCGGGTGAATATACATGTGAAATATCCTACATATAGAATATGCATGTTTGATGCACTTCTAGCCCGAACAAGAAAGAAGACAAACAGCGACGTACTGGAGAAAAATCTCACACACATTGGTTGAGACATGATGACAGGTTTCATACAGAAGATAGGTAAATAAAACAATACATCGTAGACTGCAGCCAAAATATTTTCACAAGATGGAATCGTAACATGGAGTAAACTGCAGTTAACTTTATCTATTATAAATATTTATAAATAGAAAAGATGACAGAGCCCCCGTACTGTATAAATAAAAAAGATTACAGAGCCCGCATACTGATGAAGCCTAGCCCACGTTGAGGCCGAAGACTTCATTACGCTGGTTCCTCGGGTCCAAAGACTCCTAGGTTACACTTGCACCTAGGGCTATAAAACCTATAAGTGAAGGGTATAAGTGAAGGGTGTGAGACTTTAACTCTTCACAATATAAAAGCATATCCATAATCGAATGAAAAAATATAACTTTTTAATCATCAGTTTATTACCTAACCCTTCCAAGTAGAAGGGTTTGGTAATAAACTGGATGGTAAATATACATGCTTGATGAACTGTCCAAAGTGTCTCATTGTCGAGTTTACCGTAATAGATCACATGAAACCAATCATTAACAACCATTAAATATGTACAATTTGAGAGTTTACTTGTGAGTTAATGTATTCATCTGACATCAGTTCACTTCATGTATTAGAGTGCATTTATTTATGATAAAATATTTTTACTTCACAATGAATTAGATGCAGTCTTGGAATGCTTTAATTATAATTTAATATTAGAAATATTCCTCTTAAAATTTAAAGGTAAATAGAATACCATACTAATAAATCAAATCACGTCGCTAACGTTCCATGCATACGATTTTGCTTTGAACATCAGAAATTTATTGTCAAGCGCGAACTAAGTGTATTAAAGATCTGGTAATGCGAGAACTGGTCGGAGTAAACCTTGAGTAGATAAATATTTGCGTAGTCAAACTTCAAATATAATTTTATTTCTAAATCAGTTACCACTCAAACTTACAGACCAAGTTTGAGTCAAATCAACTGTCCAGTTTTCAAACTCTGGCATGAGATCTAGATCTAAAGGAATATTATCACCGTAACCGTCCTATCACACTTCCATGATTTATTCATCGAAAATAGTTGCTTCAACCTCGGAAACTGAGAAGAATACACAATGCATGTTTTGGTGTATTACCTCGAGTTGCATATTCTGATCCCAAGTTTGTAATAGACCACATTTCATCCAGCCTTTTCTAATCGTTTCATTTCGGGGCTCAATCTGTATATACGCATACTTTAAGCAATCTATTGCTACTGCTCTCAGCCGACTTATAGACCAAGACAGTTTGACTCCACAAGGCTCTTCCCGTACTTAATCATTTGTGTAATTCACTTCCTATCCAAGTGCTGAAGCAGTGTTAAAAAGTGTGTTTCAAAAGACTTTGCAAGATAACGTCAGCTGGTTGGAATATGTTGGTACATGCTGCTGGAATAAAAATGATACAGATTTCTGGATGGAAATTTTCTACCTATTCCCAGAATTCTTTGGATTTATGAACTGGCCATGAATCAAGAAGAAGTATCATTTTTTGTATTCCAACCTGAAGCGATCGTTGCTCACAAACACGCTTGTAATGAAGATGTATAATTTTTGAAATATAATCTTTGCAAGTCTGTTGATTACTCCAGTGATTCTCCCAGAAGATAAGATGCCAATCTTTTCCACTTGTCTCTCTTGCAATGTTAGTAAATGATAGAGATCGGTTTGTCCTTCCCGTGAAAATGACTTGTGGCGCTAGCAATTCCCTTGCAGCCAAGCTTGAAACTGCCACTACGGTGCATCTTTTCCAGATATCGCAATGTGACGAGACCATTTTGCTTCATAGATACTTTCTCTAGAAACAAGAATAAGATGCATACATGTTTGGTCTACATTGACCACCAACTCCTCCGGAATACGGTGAATATAAACTAAATAGGTCAACATATAAGTCATACGAAGACCTTGATTCAAGTAATCTGGAGGAATATGACTTGCAAAGTAGTTGAGTGACGAAAGCTCCAGTGTAGTGTATATCTAATCCACTTTCTTACCCAATCTCTTCTACAATGTAATGTACCTCCATACTCTCACAATAGTGATAGGTGTTTAGCTCTAACCCAATCAAATTATCTGAATAATACGTGAGTTGAGAATGCATCCCCACGTCCGTTGTTTCTTTATTAGTTCGATGAACTCAATCTCTAACTCCGGTTTCCAACTCAAAACTGATGGAGCGAAATCTCCTAACGGACCAATACCTCTTCTCAAGTTAGTATTTACGATAGGAGGATTTGGACCAGGAATGTTCTTTGGTAACTGAGGACCCAAGTCTTTTCGAGCAGAAAGTTCATCTACAATGTGTTGTACCTTGGATTTGAGCACCCCTCTTGATTGAAGCCATCGTCGTATTGTGGACTCATTTCTGGACAAGAGAATTCTCTTGACTCGGGACACTCCACTTCCGCTTCAGATAAATCACCGTCTACGATAAGACCATTAGCATGTTTTTAAACCATCATGGATCTTTTCCACTCATCAGCATTATAAAACAATTTCTTGTACTTTGACTGTCGGTCACTCGTTCTCACGATTGATGGTCTACGGAGAATCTAATCTATTGTAAACATAGGAGAATGTATACGCTGACTCGGTTGAGAATCAAGCACAATTCTCTTACAATGTTATGTTTGTGCATCCATGACAAGGTCAATCTTCACATCTTTTAAATGAATTTGTTCTCCTTTCTCCTATCGTACTTCTTCTAATGACATTTCCTTTTAGCTCTCATGTTCACCTTTTGCAAATCTACGTGCACTCACATTATGCTCCATCTTTGAAATCACCAGACTACTGTTTCTCTGAAACTCAAATCTTTTTTCTCGTTTATTAGACTATGAAACCAATACTGTAATGATTTATGTTACACACATGAGTTTGTTTATTAATAAGATGTTTAGATATAACTATGTGTGGAGAATGTTTATTTGTTGCTCAAGTACTTTTAGGAGGTATCAAGTAAGTCATGACTAGCTAAAGTTAGTTATGATTAAACTTAATTGTACTTTTGGACAGAATTCAAATATTTCTTAAATAGTGAGCACTACTGTCTTGTCATCTTATTTAAAAGATACAAAGGAGGTGAAAATTATCCCTTATTTCTTTCTGGACTTGATATTTGTGTGGGACTTAATTATTGACTTTGTCGGCATTAAAAATAAAAAGAGATTCTACATGTCACCTTTTTAGTGGGTCATACTGCAAAATTTCCACCCCCATCTACAAGGGGGTGGAAATTTGAGATTCTTTGATAATATTTCAAAATCTTTCTAGAAATTGTTGACTTTGAAGGAATAAGCTCATGTGAAATATGAGAAGCTCATGTGATTAGTGTTTTTATCTTAGATAACATCTTAGTAAACTCGATAAAAATAGTTGCAACTGAGTTATCGGAAGAGACTAAAGTACAAACCTATAATGTATAAATGGAGGAGTAGATAAGAGCTCCTCATCCTTGTTTTTACATCGTCGATATGACATTTGAGTAATATAAAGAGAGTGCGAGATTTCAGCATGTGAGAACTTGAGAGACGTCGTTAGAATGGAGAATTTACTTTATAAGTTTACGAGTTTTGTGAAAAATTGAACTTAGCATTTTTCTCTTCAAGTTAATGGTGTGCTTTCAGCAAAGCCATCATATGTGATCCTTGAGTGATAGACAAGCTCGACATATTGTAGATTGATCGCTGACTACCGTAGAGATTGAGAGATTCGAGAGATAATTGATCGATAGGACCGCAGAGGGTTTACAGTACTGATGCTTATAAGTCTAGTGGAGTAATTTTTTAATCTTCTAAACTCTCTTCACAATCACAACACCCATGGAAACTCTCTTTGTGTGATGGAAATCTAAGCTCGAATCATATGGTTACAGATTGGTACTTGCTTCCTCTAAAAAGAAAGTAAGCTCGGATCACACTATTATAGATCAATATTTCTTAATTTAGATATGTACAAATATGATATTTAGTCATCACATGTTTTTACTTGTGCGCATGTTCATCATAGGTTGTTATCTCCTTGCGTGAATGTTTCTAATATATTTATATCGATACTTCACACAAAGAGGTGCAAGATTTGATTTATTAGTATGGTATTTTGAAAATGCAGTCTTGAAATGCTTTAATTATAATTTAATATTGGAAATACTCCTCTAAATCTTTAAAGATAAGTGGAATATTTTGGAAATATTCATTTATGTATGGTTAGTGAATTCTAGTCATGTAGCGGAAATAATTTTCTCTAGCTAAAACTCCCGACCTGTAGACTCATGATGAGGACAGTTATGACTGTGTTCGTTTATTATGTGTAAATTATAGTCAAATTCAAATATAGATGTGTGAGAACGAGCCAGTCTTCGCATTTATATTTTCATACACAATTTTTTTGCGATTGACAACGTGATAAAAAAATGACATTCAAAGTTTATCCTCGATAGTGCTGCCTTTTCGATGTTGAGGAGGATATTCACCTCATGTAAAAGGTACATGAGGAGTACACTTCATTTATGTTTTATCCTTTCTGACGGGAAGAGTTATAACATAAATGAATGTCTTTATAAAATGATGCAGTTTGAGAATTATTGTCTTTGACTTATCTCCTAACAACGCATCAGCCCGGACTCCACTTATGGTTATATCCAGATGAGTTGGTTATTTCGAGACTGGTTAATATATATCACTTAGGAATTAATTAATTTTTTATAATAAATTTTTATAACATTTACATCTTTTCTGATAAGAGAAAACTAAATTCACTGTACAAGGCCGTGGGGAAGGATATTCGTTTCCAGCTACTTGCATGAAATGTATAAGAACCAATCAAGCTGAGGAATGTTCAACCGATACTGCTGCTTGTTCGTTTCCGCTGGTCGGCTCGGAACACAATGGAGCATGCATATTTAACTATAAAAATAGTTTTGTCATTATATTCTCAATAATACAATCAAAAGAGTGAAGATTCAAACGGAAGGTATTCACAAACTTTAAATTTTGTGATTTGTTTCAACTTAATTGAGCGACTGATTAGTACATACTTAGTATTAGTTTATGGTTTTTTGGCAAACAAATTTCTTCCCCGGCAATCTACAAAACCAAGAGAAAATCTTCCCCCACGACCTTGTACAGTGAATTTCGTTTTCTATTATCAGAATACGTGTAAGTGTTATGAAAATTTATTCTAATAAGTTATTATAAAAAATTATATTATTTCATAAACATTATATGTTAACCACTCCCGGAGTAGCCAACTCATCCAGAGAGAACCCATAAATGAAGAGCAAGTTGTTGCGTTCTTGCGAGTATAAGTCAAGAGACCTAAATGTCAAATTGCGTTATTTACTTGAGAACATTAATTAATGTTCTAACCCTTCCCGTCAGAAGGGGTTAGAACATTAATTAGTGTACATGGGCGAATATGCAGCCTATACAGGCTGTGCAAGAGAGAATGGGAAGCGAGAATCGAGAATCCTCACTGGGGGTTCAAACTTGCTTTTTAGCCCCCCAGTGCGGATATAAAGTATGGAAAAGAATATTATGTTTTTTCCTCCTTGTGTACTTTAGGGTAATATCTGTTTCGTTCCAAGAAACTACAAAACTATTGTCTCAGTATTTCTCGATTGATATTCTAACAGTTTGTTTTGAAGTGAATTACAATTTATAAATATCTTAGAGAGCTTAGATTTAATTCCTTGCTTGACAGATTCTATTTTAGCAAGGAAGTTTTATCAGCAAAAGCATTTGGGTTCTAACTTTAAATTTATTTGTCGCAAACAGCGGTCCAGTTATTATTAACAATTTGTTATTTTGTTACATTAATAAATTTAGCGAAAAAAGTTTGTTTTACTTTGCTTTTCTCTTAAGTTATGTATGACTGTTGTTATTCACTATCTGCTTTTACTTATCTCTTTGTACCAGAAACATAATATTACCGAGAATATATATATCATTTATACTCAACGTACAAAACAACCAACATGAGAATCTGAATTTCGAGCTTATGGTGAAACAAGTGCATGGCAAATGCACTTGTTTCAATACAGGCACACACATAAATAAATAAAAATAAAAATAAAAATATACATGCACATTTTAGTGACAAGAATGGAAGCAAGGTACTTCTAATAAGAGCTTTCAGTAGTATATTACGTGTATGACAGCGCATGGACATGTTTCATTGTTTTTAATCAGTGGAGCATTGGCATTTTATCCTCAAATCTATAATTCATACATTCCCCAACTTTGTTAACAACATAATAAAGACTTGTGTATATGGAAGTACACTTGAAGATACAACTGAACTGACTATTTATTACACAAATATGTGTATAGTACATCAAATGGTTGGAAGTTATTCCATTCTAAATTAATGAATAAATCTCAAACATAGTCTCGCTTCTAACTGAAGTTTAGTTCTCTAACAGCGATATAAATTCATAAAGAAGGTAAAAGTAATGACATCTGAAACCATTAAGATTCGATAGCTGCACACTTCTTCCCCTTTAAGAATTATGACTCGGGACAAATGGGCACCAGACTGAATTGTAAATAATTATATGTTTGGTTTTAGAGATTGAGGGATATAAGACAACAATATTAGAAAACGTAGATTCTACCTATGGTATTTCCTGTGGTATTTCTTATCTTTATATTTGTAATATATTAGTAACAACGTTTTTCTCGCTATATTATCCTTTTTCTTATTTCTTTTGTTATAATATTACACGGTAGAATTCGTTTATCACACTGCTTTAGTTTCTGGTTGGGCAGGTTCCATGGCTTTATATGAATTATATGTTTTGTATCCTTCTGATCCTGTTCCTTGTCCTATGTGGAGACAAGGTATGTTTGTGTTCATTATCTCTTATTAACTGATAGTAGATAGTAAAAACAATATTCGTTTTTTCCCTTACAATGGCTCTTCCAACCACTTTGTATATAAAACTAATATTCACATAACTCAGTATTTACAAATATATTGTTTTTAAATTCTGAATTATTGGTATAGACTGTCAACGAGTGTTTATGAGAAGTTGAAGTATGTCCGAAAAGAGATCAAGATCTAGCTATGTTTTATCTATGTATTATCTTTAATAATTGTTGTACGTATATTTATTAGAAATAATTATATAATATTCAGACAAACAATATATAGGGGATATGTTAGACCAGACATGTTTTGTAATATAACAGTAGTAACTGCTCTAAGTAAAAATACAAGAGACTCCAAGGGTTAGGTAATAAATCTAACCTCTTGATATTTATCTCTTCCATCGAAAGATGGAAGAAGTGAATAGGCATGCGACATGAACTTTTGACACAAAAAACAGAGAAGTAGAAAAATAAGAGAACAATTTATTCTTGCCATACTTAGCGTTTATTAGTTTTTGTCGTATGGTCATTATTGTCATATTTTATCATTTAAGTTTAGAAGATGTAGAAGCGGGTTGTCCAGAATTCTAAAATTGTAATCCATGAGTCAAGAAATATTCATGTTTTGATTTTTTTGATATTTATCTAAAATTTAATACGGATTTCGAGAGTGTATTCGTTTACGGTACTGTTTGTATGTTTGTACCAGCGTAACGACCGGAACTAACCATAAAGACAGTACAAACAAGCCTCCAGATTTCAATATAAAAGAATGAGAAACCTCTCTCTCTTATGAGTAGTTTCATCTGCTTTACTTTAATGTATGATCTAAAATTTCCTTGCGGAATGATTATGCCATAAATTAATATACATTTTGAGAATAAGTTTAGAGACTGGACTGGACTAAGTCCTTCTTAGTCGTAGGTATAAATAAAGAAGCATTGGAGCTAATTTTATTTTATATCCCTATGAATTATAAAACACAGCTACGTGGTAATTTATGCATGCTTAGTTATTTCTTCCATCTAAGAACAAGTGATATGTATGCATACTTATAGACAGGGGTTGAGTTGTATGTTAAATAATGTGTTGAGTTTCAGTGATGCGAATAAGCTAAACTTAACGGAACGATTAAGGTTGCTTATTATTCACCTCTTACATTCGAAGATGGAAGAGGGCTGCAACCTTAACCTTGATTTATTACCTAACTTTTCCAACGGGGAGGATTAGATAATAAATCAATGTGTTTATATATTCATGAATTCAGTGCAGCATCCTCTCTAACTTATTGGAGCAAGTAACAGTTAATATTTAAATATTAGTTTTATTTTATATTTTATTTAATCTAGAATATGTATATAACATTTACATTATTTCAGATGTTTTAAAGAGAGCAAAAGTACGGAAGTTGGTTGAGCATGCTTATAAACTTATTGGAGAGAGGTTTTGGCACGATGAACTTGTAGTACCCGTTTCCATGTTAAACTCTACTGTTTGATATCACTGTGGGAGTACTTCTCGTCTTCAACTTCACCATTCTCATTCTGTTACTTGACGATACCATAGCATGACGCTCATTCTGGGTTAGTATATATTTAGGCATGCATATTCCCCCTCTTCAGTTGGAAAGGGTTAGGTAATAAATTGAATTTTTCATTGTTTTTTATTTATTCATTTGATGTTTTTCTCATTTACACGATTATAAGCGTATTCAGCTTTATTCGCTTATGGGTATATTTCTTCTGGTATCTCCATGTTCTTTTCATGTTTAACATTTATAGATATTATAGTTAGTTTTGTTGGTTTAGTTTAAATCTTCATTTCACATATATATGTATTTTCTGATAACAAGAAGCGGACAACGGTTCCTGAGAACTTCATGTTGTATAACCTAGAAGCTAATGTGCTGTTTGGAACCCATCAACACAAAAAACCGCTAATCAAGTGGACACAGCATATTTTTCATCATAACGTTTCTCATTCAACATGCACGGATTACAACATTGAATTTGTGACGCAACAATACCACTTGTCCTTTTCTGCTTCCCGGCGTTCACCTCAGGTTGTATGCATATTTATTTTTAGTCATTGTATTTGGATCTCATTGTTTTTATACATGATTTATTTTTATTTTCAACCAATCATGTGTTGCTATGGACTGCTTTAGTGAGAAGTAAATAATAAGCATACCCCACTAAGTCACTCTGAGACATTCTTTGTTTTTAATCTGCTCTGTAGAGCCCGGTAAGTCAGTCTGAGAAATTTATTATTTTTAGTCAACGGAATAATACGAGATAACCTGCTCTGTGAACTGTACCCAATAGAATTATTTTCTTCTAATCATTGGATTGAGGATTCGAACCGGGACGGGTGCATCTCCAGACCCAAGGTATTACCACTGCAGTACTTACGTTGTATAAGCAGATGCTTTACTTAACGCGTTTATAGAAAAAATGTTATATTTAGAGTTGTGCTGGACAGTGGACCAGAGTTCTTGCTGTGTTGGCCGCTGTTACAAAAGGAAGCCATGTGAATTAATATTTCAAGCCACCGATCTTGTCGACTACAGTATCACTGATAGTATAAGCTAACTAAAAGATTCTTATGGCACTTCTAACATTAGAAAACTGCTAAAAATCTTCTTCAACCAATTATAAGCTCAGATTTATCTTGCACTATAAGCGCTTGTCCTTTTTCCCCATTTCAGCAAAACTTCACTTTGTATGCATAATTATGCAAGCAATCATGCTTGCCTATTCACCTCTTCTATTTGAAGATGGAAGAGGGCTGGAAGCTTAATTTATTAATGAATGTATTGTTCTGGTCAAGTAGGCTACCACACTTGTATCTCAAAAGCACATAGTCCTCCACTCCACTTACGGGTTTTCTAACAAAGTCTCCATAGTTCCTGGAACAATTAATATATAACATTTAAATTATAGTTTTGATTTTAATTATACTTAATATATAATATCTATATAATATCTATAATATTTTCTATAACATAAAGAGAACAAAAGTACCAAAATTGATCGAGCATGTTTATTATTCACTACACTGATCGATAGAATTAAACCAAATCTCTCCACCCGTGAAACATTCATAGATTAGAGGGTGTGTACTACAACCTGACTTATACTGCCGTATAAGACACGATCGGATTCTTTGATTTTTGTGTGTATCGGTACCGCATGTAGATGTAACGCCGTTGTCTAAATATATGGGCAGTGATTAACGACAAAGTACACACGGCGCTGGCTACCGGTCTCGGAAGACTGCGGACTGAAGCAAGGTTGGAGACATATAACTAGGGTCGCGAACCCTAAAAAGTGACTTTTCTCTCCATTCTTCAGTTTACCGCGGACTGTACCAGCAGAGAGCAGAGACAGCAGAGGCTAAACAGAGAGCATAGACTGTACAGTAAAATACAGAGAGCAAAGATGGTTGGCATAGACTATATGACATTAAGTGCATATTTTGAGTAAATAGTTGCAAACTCAAGATATCAGGAAGGATCTGGTGTTGATCAGACCGTTAATTTGAGAATTAGTATGTTGAATAGAAACCATGGCGTTCAGAGTGAAATCAAGCTTTTTGGACTGAAATTCTCCAGGAGAGTTGCACAACAGTGAAGAAGTGCTAGTCCAAGAGCTCTTCGAGACCTTGTCAGCAAGAAAACACCGTGTAATGTATATGAGCCCGTGATTTACTTTATTATATGATAAGCAAGCTTGGATTGAGTGCCAAAGTTGGATTGAAGCGTCTGGTGTGGAGTTGACTCTATTTCTGTGTACCTTCCTACTTCCTAGCATCCAATAGGCTTCTTAGTCTTGGCTGTGGTTCTTCAAGGATTATTGCGTTCCGACTTGATCACCAATAGCGGAAGCGCTGCCCAAATTTTATCCAACCCAAGCTCAGAATAGTTTCCATGGTGTTCTGAAACTTGAGATTAGTAGCAGAGACCTGCTAAAGACTAGTTGGTTATGCTAAACCCGTCCAACTGTATGTGGAGACACAAATATAGTACACAAGTCTTCAAGGAGGTTCGCGTTCGGTAATTCATTGGCTAGAGACGGACGACTCGATTCTGTGATCTGCGGTCGAACGTAACAGTTGGTATCAGAGCAGGTTCAAGTTGAATTTTTGCTGAACACCATCGACAATGGAAGCTGTGCCGACTGGGATGGATGAGATGAAGGCGTTTCTGAAGAAGTTGGAAGGCCGACTTGAGCAAGTGGAAGCTGAGAACAAGGCGCTTAAGGTGGATTTAGCTCAAGCAAAAGCAACACCTGAGAAAGAAGCAGAGGTCCTTGTACCGCAAGCTGAGCAAGTCAAGGATTTAGCACTACTGGGTGAAGGAGCAGTTGATGCTACTCAAGCAGATAAGAATCAAGATGGGTCACAGAAGGCGCAAGTGAATGTTGCGGAAGGCAGCTCAGCCAAAGAAGGGCACAAGCGTAAAGAGAAGTGGGCTGAACCAGCAATGCCATCAGCCTTCAACAGTGAGAAAAGCTTTTCCAGATTTGAGTTGTGGATTACTGAGATGGAGAATTACTTGGAGAATTTCGATGAGCGCAGTTGGTTCACCTATGCTGTTAGTAGACTGGAAGGAGAGGCTAAAGAATGATATGGAGGTCAACAGCGGATGAGGAGTTTGAACGGTACAACTCCTATGTCCACTTGGTCGGAGTTGAAGGATGAACTCCGACGACATTTGGTACCAGTGGATGAAGCCACACAGTTTCGACTAGAGCTCATTCATCTGAGACAGACAGGAGTATTAGACAGTATCTCCAGCGATTTTCTGAGTTGGTTACTCGTTTGCACATGGTGGATCGCACCGACTTGCTGTTTCACTTGAAGAAAGGTCTGTAGGATTTCTATGCTAGTGTGTTTGATAGCTGGGTTATGTTTCACAAGTCTGAGGACATGCAAGACTTGTTTGCATTTCTGGAAGCAGCAGAGAACACTAGAGAACGTAATTACACCGTGCAACCTTCCAAGTTTCAGCGTGGAACAAGTGGTGGCGAGCCTAGTCGAGAATTTTGGCGTAATCCTCAAGGACAGATAGCGTCCTCTCAGAGTAGAGGTGGTAGAGGACGTTGTCGGAGTGTAATCCGTCTACCTAGGAAAGCGCCGGGCTTCTGGCTGTGGTTGTTCACTCAAGAGGTTGGCTTTCAGGTCACGATAGGGCTATAAACACTCACACAGATGTGTAAGATCTAGTAATATACCCAAAAGGCGAAATTCAGGTCTAGCTGGCAGTAATAGGATTCGGCGGTGAACTTTGACACTCACGGAGAGGAAAACTATGAAGGTTTAGACCTCTAAACTTCCCCTACATGCAAATGAGGTACTACTGAACTCACAGACGAAATTTCAGCCTGAGATCAAATTCAAACACGGAGATATGAACAGAAAAGTTTTGAGCAAGAAAACTACGGCAATTTCTGGTACCTAGCTGGCTATTTCAACCTATAACAGGAGTTTGGCTCGATCAGTTTCGAAGTTTCTTACAGGATTTGCAGTCTACAGGGTGCTGAACATCCCTGTGAAGTTGAGACTCCTGAATGTACACAGAACTGTAGATCTCCTCCTTTGAAGTCGCTGCTCTAGATTAAGAGATTTTAAGACCCCCTCAGCTTCAGCGGCCGCCCTGAATTACTCAGTTGCTCAATCGATATGAAACTTTTTGTGAAATCGTAGCCTTGCTGGCGAAGAACACAACCTCGAAGTTTTGAAGCAATTTCCTCAAATCTGCTGCGAGTGACACTGAAAACCTAAATCCAACCAAAATGATTCAATTCTAGCACAATCCGAAGTTCAATTGCTCATAACTCCGTCTTTATTGACTCAAATCGATCGAAATTTTCACTGGAAGTGCTTGGCATGACGAGACCTCTCTCCCTGTGCTCTCAGATTTCGAAGATCCCTCACCAAATGCTCGAACTCCACTCTAGAGCTCTGTTTCTAAATTTAGAGTTTAACAAAAGACAAAAATGGACCAATGGGAGTTCATAGCTCCACTTGGTTGTCCTTTAGTACCCTAAACCACGTGGCAACTTAGTTTTACTCATAGGCTACCACGTCAAGCCCCCTAGAGTGCCAACGTAAAACTTAAGTTACTTAAAACGACACGCAGCCCCGAAAAATAACTTAAATCAGCTAGAAAGCGTGCATGGGCGACACGCAAATACAACCCATGAGCTTAAGCCCTATCAACATGGTAATCAACCTACTAAGACTCAAAATAGTGTTAACACCGTATGCAAAGGTGTCAAACATATACATAAACGACTAGAAGTGATATAAGCTAACTTCTGGAACTACTAAACTCAAGCGTCGGAGTAGAAATATAACATGTAGCCGCCAAGTAGCGCGACAACGTGGTGGTGGAAGATTTGGTACATCTGGAAGGGGATTTTCTCGTGGCTCTCGACAGCGAGGAGTCACTCGTGGTCCTACTCAGACACGACCTACTGGATCTTATGCATCCAATGCAAGATCCAACCAAGCTTCGACTTTATGTGCTAGGAGCAGTGGAGCTAGCAGTGCTACACCTTCAAGGACAATCATCTATTTTCGATGCGGACGAGATGGTCACATCGCTCGTGAGTGTCCTCAACGTTCAACAGCGAGCAACGTGCGTGGGTTGACAGCTGAAGAGACAACCAGTGTTGAAGAACCTGTTGAGGCGTCTACTGGAGCAGAGGTATGTGCTGATGAGCATTTGGTAGAACATGGGGATTTTCTACCATGGATTGAAGTGAAAATAGGAAGCCAACAGTGTTGTTAGCTTATAGATACTGGAGCAGATGTGAATGTCTTGGATGAAAAGCTAATCAGGAACTTAGGAGTGACTAGAACCAAGATCATAAGCCCGTTGTTGGTAAGATTTGTGCAAGGCAGCACAACCGTTACAGAAAAGCTCATGAGTGTTCTTATTACCGTTGGAGGGGTAACTAGGAAGCATGAGTTTTTAGTTATGAGCTTAGGTGACACGATGGAAGGTATCTTGTCCTGGTCTTGGTTACAAGAGACCAAAGTCAAGTTAGATGTTCAAGAAGGGAACGTCATAGTCATGGATCGATGGAGCTTGGGTCAACCACATCCTTTGATCATCAAAGAGAGACACAAGGAGCCAAACCATGCTGCTCGTAGGTTCCAACGAGCCAAGGTGACATTTCAGATCTGCGCGGCCAGACAGTTTGGAAAGCAGATCAAGTTGGTTGATGAAGCTTGGGTTGCAGTGATGTCTAAACCCAAGGTGGAGACGGATGAGGAAGAACGTATTGCTGCTCTTCCCATACATCCTGATATGCAAGCATTGATTGAGAGGTATTCTCACATAATGCCGGACCAGTTACCAACAGGACTTCCTCCGAGGAGAGCCTTGGATCATGCTATTGATCTGGTTCCTGGGGCTACCCCTACTGCAGTGCCTTCAAGACGCATGTCGTTTGATGAGCTGACAGAGCTGAAGACTCAGCTGAAAGAGTTGATAGCTCATGGTATCTTACGACCTAGTATATCACCTTATGCTGCCACGGTGTTGTTCGTGGCCAAGAAAGATGATGGTATCCGCATGTGTGCAGACTACCGTGCACTTAATAAGGTTACTGTCAAGAACAAGTACCCTCTTCCTCTCATGGATGAAACCACCGATCGGTTGGTCACAGGAAGATACTTCACCAAGCTAGATCTGCGTTCTGGATATCATCAAATCCGGATCAAAGAAGGTGATGAAGAAAAGACGGCTGTGAGGACGAGGTATGGCTTGTTTGAGTATACAGTGTTGCCGTTTGGATTGTCCAATGCACCTGGTACTTTTTGCAGGCTGATGAACAAGATCTTTAGAGATCTCTTGGATGAGAGTGTTATCGTGTACTTAGACGATATCATCATCTTCTCATCCACTTGGGATCAGCATCTAGTAGATGTTGAAACAGTGTTCAAGCGCTTGGAAGAACATCAACTCTATCTCAAGAAGAGCAAGTGTTCTTTTGGACAAGAGAGTGTGGTGTTTCTAAGATGTTTGATCGATGCGCAAGGTATCCATCCTAACAGGGCTAAGATTCGAGCCATTATTGAATGGAAGAGACCTGAGAGTGTTCATGAGCTCAGATCTTTTCTTGGGTTAGCCACATACTTTCGGCGCTTTGTTTATCAGTTTGCGCATAAAGTCGCACCTTTGTTTGATTTATTGCGCAAGGCTTCCAAGGTTGTTTGGAATCCAGCAGCTGAAAGAGCGTTTCAAGGATTGAAACAAGCACTGATAGAAATGCACGTGCTAGCTTTTCCAAAGATGGGAGAACCTTTCGAGGAATTCCACATCCTCATCTCTTATGTATCGGACCTTCTTAGCTTTCCCCTTGGGAAAAAGGTGAAAGTAAAGCTTCTAGTAGATGTACAAAAGTGAGTAGAGCAGTACGAAACCTCCAGCATCACCCGGAATATGACTAAAGATAGAGGAAAGATCCCGAAGAAATCTAGGAAGTCTAAGAAGTCTTCCAAGAAATCCAAGAGGAAATCCAAGTCTGCCGAAACTGATAACAGTGTTTCAGAAGAGTCATATGCTTATGAGGAGTCCAGTGCCGAGAGTCCAGAATCAGAGTCTGAACAGGATAGAAAGGCACGAAGAAAGAAAAAGGAGAAGTCGTGATCCAGGGAAGAAGTTATGCATAAGATCCCTTAGAGTTAGATTATTCAGTCAGCACCTGACTCCAAATTGATGAGGTGTTGAAGCAGTTTGCAGATTTGAAGATTCATCTTCTGAACCCAAAGGACAAGCGAAAGCAACCCGTGATCTCCCGACCATACATCTGGTGCAATCTATGCAACTCTTCTGGGCACACCAGGGACTAGTGCACACATGATCATGCAGTCAATTGGGCTGATTGGGAAGAAGATGACGAAAGGTACCTACACGATCCAAGTGAGGAATCCTACTATAAGATTGAGACGGTACAACCTTTCACTCCTATCCCGCCTGCTCAGTTTAATCGTTATACTCTTAGAGACAGGACTGGTACTGTACAGACCAAGACGTCATGGCAACTTTTTTCATCATAGAGATCTCTAAATCTTCTTCTCGGAGCATGTAACAATTGTGGAGAAACAGAACACTGATGGTCTACATGTCTTTCATCCAAGGAGACAGATTGAGCAAGTACCCTTGCGCAGAAATTGTAAAGAAGCAGGACACTTCACATGGAACTGTCTTTAGGCTCAACGACCTCGGCAGATGGTCAGGTTTGCAGATATCTCACCTCTTGCAGATGGAGCATCCACTTTGAAACTTGAGTTAGCAGTGGTGCAGCATATCTCAATAGAAGAAGAAGATCATGAGGATTGCACGGATTGTTTACATATTGAGAAAGCCGAGCCAATTACCGGTTGTGTGTGGTCATTAGACACCATGGGAATGGTGAATTTTGCAGGGAAAGATTTTGCCCTGCCAGGAGTCCAGGATCAGGGCCTCTACAGTTCCATGGAGACGATTGAAAAGGAACTTTTGGATGGACAAGGAAAATCTGAATCCTTGTGCTCAAGGATTAAGATAATTCAAGACCTTCAGAAAGAAACAGATATCACTTGTTATAGTGAATCACCCGTTTTCATTGGGTTCTAATTCCTCCATCATCTCTCTCCAGGGTGAAGCAAAACACTGATATACAAAGTAGCATTCGACCAAAAGATATCAAGTCGTTGTAGTATAGTGGTAAGTATTCCCGCCTGTCACGCGGGTGACCCGGGTTCGATCCCCGGCCGCGGCGTCTTGAATCTGTGTTTTAAAGTTCTTTTTCATGAAACTCGAATCTCTCGGGCAAATCCGTTCCCTTGCTTTAGAACTCGTGGAATCGCTCTGGAGGCAGCGTATGCTGAATCTACTATTTATAAATATATAAATACTGAATCTACAAAATAATTGTATCTACTTCATTTCTCTGTTTTACTGTATTGTCGTTAATACGCCTGATCAACGAAAATTCCCCATGAATACCGGTTCTGCTCGCAGGCCTCACAAGTCAGCAGAAGAAAGACGCGGTAATAGGGCACCTCAAACTTTGGTTGTAAAGGATTCTCGTAACTCCTGTAGAACTTTTAACAGGTTTTTTCTATAAATGTTAGGTACTACTTCCAGTCAATCATTGGAGATATACAGCGCATGCGTGAACATGAGATCTGTTGAAAACCATTGAAAATAGTTGAATCTGTTAGTACAAACATTCTCCAGCCCTAACAAAACCGAACACTTTGGGCTTACGTCTTCTTATCTGAATCTTGTAGGTTTTGTTACGGAGTCTTCTCATCTGAATATTCTAATTTTTGTTACGAATGAAAGTTTGAGTTGGCTCTAACCTAAAGTTTGAGATGCAAAAGTAATGTGTATGAAACTTATCTGTAAATTTTAATGAGAATTTGGTTCCAGACTTTATGGAGTAATAAAGTAGTGTAGAAAGGAAGGGCCTCACGATGGACTTCATCTTGTTACCCCTAGAAAGAGTCCGAATGGAAGCTGCCCACGAAAGTCTTCAGTATGTATTGTCCGTTAATCAACAACCAGTTAAGTACTTATTAGGCCTTATATGTTCTAATGAGGCATATGATTTTCTTTTCCTGACAATACAAGAGCAAGTAACGTACTATTGTTTATTTCGAGATGAGCTGAACTGTGAACCGCTATAAAGAGAAGAAGACATTGCTCATCCTATTTCAGGGTGTAATCAAACAGTAGAGTTCCTAAGCTTTTCCAGACTCATGTCTTCTCCCGATTGCAGTGAAAGAATTACAGTCTTTGGACTGCAATCCGAGTCAACAAAATAGATATTCTAGTCACAAGGAACCATCCCCTAAATATCAGTTCAGACGAGCAAGTCTGCAAGCTCTTTATATATTATACAGCCCATACTATTCTAGTCCCGCTACTACTAGAGGGTATGCTATGAGGGAACTGAATCTGTCGAAGCTACCTCTCCCGGAAGGGGTTAGTCTAAGAAAGGCCGTGGGTCTTGTATATGACGGCCTTTCTCAGCAGCCGTTTGTCGCTGACTAACGACGAAGCGATTGCAAGGCAGTTGACGAGGAGGAAGGGAGAGGAACGAACAGGCAGTGGTGATAGACGATGAAGAGAATGAGGGTTGCGTGGAGAATGTGCGACGCTATGCTGATGAAGCTCATGAATCATGAGAATGCACAAGTTTCTGTTGATGTATTCGGAGTTCGTATTCCGCTGACGTTGAGGGTCGTGAGGCAGAAACTACCTTTACTTCGCTCCACTGACATTCCACGCTGCAGTTAGACTGGTTTTCGACGACTTCATGCTCGAGCACCCTTCATGTCCAGTCCGTCCTGTTAGGGTTAACTCTTTAGGTTACGGACGACAAGGAGTTTCTGGAAATTGACGCAGCAATTGACGATAAGGTTAGAGCTTACCATCCTGATACAAATTCTGAAAGTGAAGGTGACGGTTGGAGATCGAAACCCGAACAGATATCTTACAGCACGATCTAATCCCAGGTCGTAGTGATGTCGTCACTACTTTCTGATGCGGATATGTAATAGAGGGCCCCCAACGGACGTAGTATATTTTGGTACCACAACCACTGCACCTTGCAGGAGTTATAACCAGGCCACATAGGTTCTTACGATACAGGGTTTGTGTTCTCCCTAGTGCATGATCTATGAGGATCGTAATAACTATATACGCACCCATTCAAGCTGCAAGGTACGGTTGCATTCGAACCTTTTGCCACACGATTACGACCAAGGTGCTCGACTGACTCGAGATATCCCCTGAGCGGTTATTACGATGTAACTTTTCTATGCCCTTGTTTTCGGGTTGCCCGCAAGCCAGAGGTGGGCGCCTATAACAGCAGAGAGTAGATTATCGCTTAGCTTCCCTTTCGTTCAAACACAACTTTCAATTCTAGATTTACTTTCGGAGTTCAGAACAACGACAGACAGAGAAGAAAAACCTGGGCTTCCTCGAGGAAGAAGTCGAGAATAAGTGGAGTCCGCTTTTCCCTATGCACACCTCTGGAACGAGTGACACTACCTAACCCTGTACCCCCCATCACTTGAGTTGTCGTGCACATATTTGGTCTGTGAGGTGAACTCGGATCAAAGTCCGTTGACCCCCTGACAGAACCTGATACTCTTGAAAAGTGCTGTAACCAAGTGAGACTCTGTCCTGTCAAGTCCGTAGTCAAAGTTGTTCAATCAGACCAACTGCACCAAAGTCCGTTCGTTCTCCTGACTTGGCACATTCAGCCGGTGCATGCACAGATGCACCTACCTGTTTGTCAGTTGTCCAGGTCAACTCCTGGATAGACAGATTGTCGACTAGATGATAGCCATGCACTCGAGGGTGATAAACCAGATTCGTGTCCTGTTGGAACAGGCAGTGCACCAAAGCTAAGCCTCCGTGAGAAAGGCTGTACAACAAGTAGGAACAGGGGAAAAAACTCATGGAGACGACATAACTTGGAGTAGTGGAAAGTAAATACACAGTAAACCAACTGGTATTTTTCCCGAAGTGAACATTGCTGCGAATCAATTGTACCAAATACCACGCACCTCCCGACTCCCACCTTGGCGTGCACAGAAGTTCAAGTCCCTAAAATGCGTTCATGACTCAAACTTGCAGATATTCTTCGTCATCGGGCCTTCGAGCCAGAAACGATCCTTGATCGGGCTCTTTAAAGTAGCCACCGATCACATGCGAGCATTTGTATGCGAGTATATTCCATGCCGATAGGGCCTGATCAAGGATTAGTTCTGGTGTAAGGGCCCGATCAAGCAATCACGAGCGGAAAACATCATAGGATCGCGAGTAAATCACCTGACGCGTTGGCACGACAGTGAGTGAGGAACAGTGGTTCACCTGTTCACTAAGCGCAAACCGTAGTCAGAACCCTCGTTTTGCTATCCCACTAGACAAACTGAGAGGAATACCTGCCAAGTTTCGGAACCAAGACCTAGGATAGCATTACCGATTTTTCGTGAAAATAGTCTTCGCTTGGTCCAGTACTAGGACGAAACTTTCAGTTTAAAACCTCCAGGCTCCCTGTCTTTGCCCTTCTACCTGCCTTACCACTGACCGTTCACTTAGGGGACCTAGCGACTTCAATTAGGCATCACAAAACACCAAAAGAAAGTCGTGTTCAGTTCAGCACCTGTACGGTATTTCAAAGTAAGGAGCATGCAAACATGTTACTGCTAAGGTACTGCTTACACGTGTTGATTACATGTCCAATAAACTGTTTTTATACAAAAAATGGCACCCATAAAAAATTGAGAAAGGAACAAACAAACTACTGACAAAAAACCAGTATAACCTTGCCAAACTACGGATGCATAGCGATGTCGATTAGGGCCAAAAACCTTACGAAGAAAGGACATCAGTGAGTAAAGAAAGTTTACACCCAACAAGTCAGAAGATAATTCGTCTGATAATGACTGAGAGAACGAGAGAGAAAGAAGATAATTCTTCTGCCAATGACAGAAGATGGCGTTGATAGACTGCGCTGAACTTTCCAATTTTATGTGCATTGAAGACGAAAACGGGGAATCTAACTTAACGCAAGGCTCTGTACATGCTCACACTCTTCTTTTCCACTACAGTTCGTTCCTCAGTCTTTCTTCTCAACCTTTCTGCTTATGACAAGGGGCTCCCCAGCATCCCTAATTACTCTATCCGAACCCAAATCTCCTTCCAGATCTGCTCTCCTCAACCTCTCTCTTTGCAGCAGCATCTGCTGCTGTTCCTCTACACCTTCATCACGCATAATTTCTTTCCAGGCACAGCCTTGGAGCACCCACACAAGTAAAAAGATAGTGATTATCATGTACAGAGTCGGCAGACCCCATATAATGTCCTTCGCCTTCTCCAAAAAGGATGGCTCCTTCATTTTCAATCTCTTCACCTTGTTGCTCTTATAATCCTGCAAAAACTTGGTAATCTGAGCTTCTGCGTCACCTGCAATGAAGGCCTCTTCATCCTCATGGACTGAGTATTCAGCCAGGCCGTTCCATATGACGACGGTCGGTAAAGTTGTCCCCTTCTCTACACCGAAAGGCTTGACAAAACTGGGCCACATCGCCGCGTCAACACAAGCGAAGACGAAACCACGATTCGCCGGAGCAGCAGACTTGAGCAACTTCGTAAACTGACGAACACTTTCACTTTTCTGGCCATCATAAATCCCTAAGGCTATAGGCCGTCCATCTTCTCTCAAGGGCTTCATAGACTCTGATGACATCTTTGTGACAAGTGGCATCAGATTCTGCATCACGAAATCTCCCAAATCATCGCCATCGAAAGGACCGTAGAACACACCTTGCTCCATCAATTCGGGATGAATCACTACTAGGGCCGGTCTCTTGTCGAAGTCGAAATCCACCATCATTTTCTCAGAAATATCTTGCACTACGGCAAACCATGCTTTCTTCTTGTACTTGGTGGCAGGGTGTTTCAAAACGGACTCCTCAATACCGAACCCTAAGAAGATAGGAGAACCGTCACTCACATTCCTTATAAATGAATTCAGCTCAGCGTCTGAGGACAGAGAATGAATAGCGGGGGCAATTGCCCGACGCACATAAGAAACAAGGGCATCAGCATTCCGGGGTCCTCCGTATTCGGCCTCTGCTGGATCGCCACTGATGAAGAGCCTCAGAGTCGGAAAGCCCTGTATGTCATACTTGTATGAGATCGACGTATACTTAGATGCATCGATCTTCGCGAGCTTGATGTGGGGCGCGCTCTGAGCGAGCAGCTGAGCAGCTCTCTCAAACTCGGGGGCCAACCGCTGGCAGTGACCGCACCGGGGAGAGTAAAACTCCATAAATACAATCTCGTGCTTGGCGATCGCAGGAGCGAAGGTGTCAGCAGTCAACTCCAGGACATAACTCCTCGACTTCTCCGCAGCAGAACAGAAAACCAAGGTCCACAATTGCAACAACAGCTGAATAAAAAAAAAACTGCGGCAGTATCTCTCAGACGACACGAACCCCATTTTCCCGCTTAACCTCATTCCGAGCAACTATGCGCTATGTTCTGCAGAAGAATCTGTACCACCGCCGCTGAGTGCTATCTTGATTTTCAAAGCTACCCCGAGGCTCGATCGTTTGACTTCCCGTTCCCTGAAGTCTACAATCACTCACTACTCACAACAGCCGCTATACTCATCTCTAAGCTCACCGTCATTCTCCGCCTGTCCCGCTGCACAAGAATATCGTATGAAAATTGGGAGTTTTCTGAATGGAAAATGCCACTTACGAGTTGATTGATCACCCTGGCTTGAGAACACTTTGATCTGTCACTCGCGTGTGACAAACACCGCGTTTGATGTTATGCTGTGACTCAGTCGAGAGCTTCGGTGAGCAGTGCAACTTCCCTTCTTCGCAGGAAGAAGCTCTTACTGACCGATCAATCTCTGTTCTGTCCCTACCGCAGTATAAAATCACTCAATCCACACCCGGGAAGTCACAGCCCTTGCTCAGTTAGTACTGTTAACTGAATCATCGTGGGGCCACAAAGTACGTAATCGTTCGTAAGCGGATCCCTAGCTTTGATTCTTAAACTTCGCGCCTCCTATACTCGGAAATAGTCCTTCTCTTCCGTACGACTTCCGTCTCTTACTGATGAACCAGTTTATACAACTTGGATAGAGCACAGCTTGCGCTTAGAGCTCGGAGCATGGAGGCGAAACAGGGATGTCGAGTCGACCTTCCCACCGCCTCTTGCATATTCATTCCTGAAGCTATAAGAGGGACCACATATGCTCCAGGAGAGGGAAGATTGTCTCACGGGAATTCACGGGGAAGAATGCTGAACCACCTGCGGGAAGTTGCGGCCCCTGCCGCACCTTCTCGGCTATCCTCGTCATGCGCCGTTTGTTGCACAAGTTCATCAACTACGGTAGGGGTGTCGAAGTTACCGTACAGTTCTATGGCAACCTTTCCATAACCTTTTGTAATTTTCTAGAAACACAAAATTTCGTTTTACCTTCGTTCTCGCAAATCGTTTGATACAGTTGCATGCAGTTCACCCCCTCCACCTTCAGATAGAGGAAGGCAAATATGCATGATATGCATGGTCTTAGAAGTTTCGTCCGGAGGCGCGCGGGCGGACAAGCGCGGAAGGCGGTTGAAAAAATCATCGGTTCTCATTTGTCCACGCAAGGGAAAGGCGCGGCTTAATGATTTTGAAGGCGCGGCTTAAAAGGAGGGTTCGGGGTTATAGTTGGCTTTTGATCGGGACTGTGTGTTTTAGGGTGTGGACTGTATGTCGTTTTCGTTACCTTGCTTTCGTCCTCGTTTTGCCATCTAGTCGGTCTCGTCTCGCATTTTGATGGGTGTTGCGGAATTGGCGATGGTTTGCGAGAAGTGGAATGGACGATTGCACGCCATGACTGTTTCGGCACCTCGTTTGTTCGCATTGGTGGTTCTCCTCGATTGCTCTTTGTTAGGGGTGATCCGCACATCTGACGTCTGTCGTGAACGGAGTTTCTTCAGACGTGACCGGGCCACTTTGCGGTTCTGCTGCTCGTCTTTTTCGACGCTCTCTGCTGTTGACTTTATTTTCGTTGGTTTTTTAGGGCGTGACATCAGTCACGAAATGGCCATCATGGCTTCTTGGAGCGAGTTATGTTGCAGGCAGACGGGAGACAAACGTCAATTTCATGGAGTACATTGCGTCGGTGTTGCGTCGATTGCAGGTGGTCTATCGTCACTGCGGTGCCGTTCGTATCACAGCCAATTCTCCTGCAGCGAGGCGGTAGCAGACCGTGCATTTGTGGGTCCCTTTCAGTATATCGGTCAGCAGTATGCTGATGACATGGGACGACGTACTGTAAGTATTATTCTCATTCGCTGATTGTTTGGTCTGTACACTGGTGATGTACTTATAATTCTTCCCTTCCTACACCTAGTAAGCTACGCATTGATGTTGCCTTTCGTCCCTTACTTTGCATCTCGATGATGAGACATGGTGATGGCCGATGCTGACATCGTACCTGAGGCAGAGCGAGAGCCAGAGTCGGAAAATCTTGTTACTCCTCTTTCTGCGTCTTTTGTAGCAAAGTCATCTTACAATATAGATGTGTTGTACATTCCGGAAGGCTACGCACCTCCTCTTCCTTCGCTAGATGACTTGCTTGCTTCTGCTGTTATTGTCTTGAGTTACAACGAGAGTATACTTCTTTTTCGATTTCACTCATTCTGTGTTTACTTGGATTTACTTTTCTCTGCACATCCACCGCAGTTCTTGCTTGATGGGGATTTCGTAAAGATAGGCCGCTCTTTCCCTGCCCTGTCCGGTCCTTTCATGTATTTAGGGACCACTGATGACGGATACTGGTTAATTCTCCAAGACAGCTTCGTTCGGATGTTTAGTTATCCTAGGTATTACGTCGAAATCGGCACTAACCTTTTGCGTCCTACTGTGCACTTTATTTATTGTTCTCGGTGATTACCTTGCATTTGCTATGTGCTTCACTGCGAGTGTTTTAGGTACTTGTGTCCTCATTTTCCAGACATTTTCCGCTTAAATGTTTCTCCAGAGACAGGCGAGGGTGAAGAAGGTAGTGCCCTCTAGCTACAAGATCTTGGAACTGTCTGTGACAGTGTGTAAAACTGGGGGTGATTTGTACATGTCTTATTTCGTTAGGTTGGAGTCAACAACGTCCAGTAGGGGCTGAGATCTGCGTTAAAAGACTGACCAATAAGGGACTGCACACATACGTGGGAATGATAGGATACTGCATGAAAGATGAGGCCGAGGTTCATCATCACGCACACATGAAAAACATCTCTGAGAGTATGCTTCTGGACGGTAAGGAGCTGTATACACTACTTGGTGCTTGTGACATGAAGAATCGTGTTGAGTTGTGCTACGCTAATATTCTTGCCCGTGCGCTGCAGTATAATAAATATAAGAGTAGTCACCCTTTGTCCGCTACTTTCAGCACATGTCTTAGGGGCATGACAGAATCTGAAAAGTATTCTGCATCACCACGGTGGTTAATGCAGACTGGAATTCAAGTTCGTAGGGTCAATTCGTTGTGGAAGTCGTTTATACATCCTGAGCAAGTTACACCTGAAGATATTCAAAACATATTTTTCTGGCAAGAGCAGCGTAGGTGTGGTCATTGTAAGAGCAAGTACATGGACGCATATGACACTGTGCGAGATGAGACTCCCGGAGAAGAAGCTGCTCATGTTGCCGATCTTCTTGCAGCCTGCCCAAGCGCGTCCAACTCACAGGCACAGCAAACGGACACACTGTCGCAGTACATTCCGCTTGCAGAAGCTTTTATGAGGAGCAGTGGCTCCGAGAGGGCATGAAGGACAGAGCAATATGATTTCGCATAGCGCAATATACAGTATAGTTTGAAGTACACCAGGCTACTACTTTCCACTGTATAGCATACTTTTCACCTTCTTAGGAATTTCGAATTTCAGAGCAGGAGCACGGCACGTACACAGTTTGCAGTATACTCATGCTTATTGTTTACAGTATAATGTCTTGCTTGCACACTACATACATGATAGTTTGGACTCTGCACTGTTTTCGGGCCTGCACATTGTTTACGGTATCTCCGTAAACAATGTCCAGTAGTTTTCACTTCTGGCTATTGTTTTCGACTGTTGGCTATTGTTTTCGACTATTACTCTTTGAATAAAGTTAACGACGACTCACTGTCGCCTTTGCTCCAGACTTTCCGTTGCAGGACAAATTTCCAACCCCACCTCGCCTTCTGTATGGTAATAATATTCCCCATAGAATAACTCTTCCCTGTCGAAATGGAAATATTGACGTGGATGCTTGAAATGTTTACGGTAGAAAACGTTCCAGCCGACGGCCTGGTCCCTATGATAGCAATAATATAGTGACAATAAATATACTACCGACTGAACCTGAGAAGGGTGAATATGCATGCAGAAAAAAATATGCAGGCATTTAATTTATATGCGCTTTTAATCTTATAGCTTCACCAGCTAACCAAATTTGATTCATTTGTTCGTATTAACTTTTTCTATAGTTTCATCATATTTTCATACTTTCTGGATGGGTTTATTGTACTCTGAAAATAACTTGTCCAAGTTCCAAACTGACTCTTCACTCATAAATGTCTATTAAGAGAGGTTTGTTTTTTCTCTTTGATATTCAGTCGATATATTCGATAAGACTTTAACACAAACCTCACTGTCGAGAGTGCGCTTAACATCCCAATCCAAAGTCTATAGAATCCGTTTTTTCAATTCCATTGTGAACTTCGCGTAAATACAGATAACCCTCTGAAAATGAAGGTACCGGAGGCTTTCACTCCGCTCGACGAAAAACAGACGTGAAATAATGTTTATGCGAAAAGTCTGACAGTAAGGAAAAAAGACTGATGTCTAGATCGCCCTCTGTTTTGCAGACCGTCACATAGGTCTCTATGCTCGGTCTCCTCGCTCTCGCCTCCCTCCCAAGTGACATAGTCCTGGTCCGTGCAGATACAAAGAAGGACAGCACTATGATAAGAGACGTGAACAGCGCAATAGCGCAATGGTATAAGCCTTCTTGGATAAAAAAAAGTTGGGTAGGTAAACATACACCTATCCATATAAAAGCGTCGGTCTTGCAGATATAAACAAAGTCTGTTTGTAGAGTAAGAGAAAAATTGATAGGGTCTTGTGAGCGTCTGAATGAGAACCGTATCCATGGACAAGAGTGACAAGACGTCTATTTTAACGTAGCCAATTTTATGAAGAAATGGTAGGTATGTTTCTAAAAATTCTAAGTTTGTAAACGCATAGGATCGAGTTAGCAGCAAGACGGCATGGGCATGCGAGATGAAAGAAAAGAGAATTTTGGTTCCTCAGCGAATATGTGCAAAACATCGTACTTCCGATTTATAGATGAAGGTATCGAAAAGAACTCACTACTAGTAAGGGCAATTTCATCCTCGGGATTTACCAAAGCGTTGGAAGATGTCATAATGTCAATATACAAAAACATTCTCGCCATCATCAAAAACTTTCTAATCAACGAGCAGACAAAAGACATAGAGCGACCATACTTGGGAGGTGAAGGTATAGCACAGGAGAGGAGCGACAAGCGAGTCGCAACACCTAGCGACGACGACACGTAACATATCAAGACGAGATGTGAGACCACCAACAGCAGGTCGAGTTCTTTGCCAATAAAAAAAAGATGAAGAAATTGTTACAGTCAGCATAGATAGCGAGCTTACTAGCCAAGAGTGAGCGCACATAAGATCCTCGAAGTCTAAGTAGAAAAATATCGAATTGGACATATCCACGTCTACTGTCTACTGAGTTTACAAAAGTGAACCCGGAAGGAGAGAGCAGTGAAGAAACCACGACGACGAGCACATCTCTAATCGAGCGAAGAGAGCTCGAAACAAGAGGAATAGAGGACTGACAAAACCGTGAGATCGAGCACGTATCTAACCGAGAGCAAGAGCAAAAGAAAAAGAGTGAAACAGTGAAAGAGCAAGCAAACTCCTCACCCAAGCGCACAAAGCAAGGCCGAAGTTAGCCATATACGAAGCGACTTAACGATCTCAGAAACGAACGGCGAGCGATATAAGTGTACCGTCAGACAGAGAAAGATGCATAACGGTATGCGATCCGCCAAGAGACTCACCGCGTCCAATAAATCGGTAACAACACATTTTTACGATTCTCGTTCAAGCGGTGGTCCGTATTTTCTCTCTCACTTTCGACGCTTGTCGCATTCCACCTTCAGCCAAAACCTCCACTTGGATGCATATTTTCAGTCATTTGATCATTTGAGTAACCAAGATTATGTGCATTGAAATATATTCATAGGTCTACTTAAGGATTTCGTTGCGTGAAGAATAATTCAAAACAACTGTAATAGCTAAGACGCATCAGATGCTACAAAGAATATTTACTTTGACACAAAATTGAGCCAAGACATCCAAAAATGAAAACTTGGTTATTATTTCACCCCAATCGAGGGTGTGAAAACATGAACTCTCACTTGCACTGGACTCCAATTCAGTCTGTTCCAAACAACTTTATTCTCATTGAAATGAAACGTTATGAACTAAATCACTCAAGCAATTTTCAAACCTGAACCATGATAAACTTAAACCATGTCAATTGACATGGTTTCAGATCAAAATACTTAAACTGCATAACAGTTATATAAACTATTTACTGAAACCATGAAACCGTTCAAAACTAGCTCTTTAATCTACATATCGTTTAAACTAAATCATTTGAAAATAATGAACTATAATTATTCAAACTGATTTCGGTCAAACTGCAGTTTAAATAGTAAAACATATTTGTTTGGATTAGTTCTCAAATAGGATTAACCTTTTGGATTTTATTTGAGACCAAGTAATATAAATAATATTGTTAGACCATGTCCGAGGAGACTACGAGGAGAAAACTTAATGCACACTATACCTTGTCAGAATGTAATGAGATCCATTAATTGGACTATCGTGTGCAATATTCTTGATCTTACCTACGCCATTAATACAATATAAGTTTAATATGTAAAACTGCACTCATATATACATTTTGTACGTCGAAGATATATTCAGCTTATACATGTTCCATGATTTTTACCATCTCATATTTTATGAGAGATTGATTTGTTCTTAATACAATATTTAGAAATTATATTAATTTTCAATAAAATAAACATCATAAGAGATATGATCGAGTGGTTTACGGCGTCGATCAATCAAAAGAACATCCTCTCTTCGAACTTTTTTACTGCACATGTATAGAGAAAACTAGAAACAACGAGTTGCAAGTTGTCATTATGATATTAATGTATCATGGTCTTTTTGGGACAAACAATACTTTAAGTTTCCTAAAACTTCTACTATATCGAGACTATGAATATGACTACAATATCATGTCCTCCTAACAACTTGACCAGACAATTCTAACTCCCATTGACTTCATATAAACTATTCATATTATATGTTTGAATAGACGTAAAGGAAGAGTACACACATGCAATTGCTCATTAGGTTGCATAGTTCTGATTTTGTACACACGTGATATCAAACACTTCACCCAACAGCTATAATTATTTAATTAATTCCATATTAATTCATTTTTATTTTATACACATATTTTCAGTATTTGGAGTTGACATACATTTGATTATAATATCTATAAGTATGTATGAAATTCTGCAATAATGCATGTTGACTGTACCGAAAGATAATTGATCTCTGATGATATGATAGCAGAACTCACCATGTACCGTCTCTAAAGCTCTGCTCTGTCTTATTAGACCCGATCAGGACAACTCCCGATGTTTGGTTGGTCCCTTACTCTGGAAAGGGACGAGTCCGGAGACAGAAGGAGAATTCTCGCTCGGAGCTGTTCGGCTACTTCTTTCCTTCCGGTAGTACTGGGAACGAGTTTTCGCAATCCCATGATGAAACGAAGCTTTTGGGTCTAAATTCCTCTTGTTGACGGATGAGTGGTCATGTTGCAATAAGAGAGCGGGAGAAACCAAAATTTGCTTGTAGATGATTGAAGTGTGATTTTTGTTGTTACTATTTTGTATGATTATATAACTTGACAAGCGCAACATCACTTTGTTTTCGCAGTACAACATCATTGCTTCATTCTAGATAAATGTAAGTAAAATGATATAAATACGAAAGAGTCTAGAGATATGGTCCTAGAAGAGCAAACCAAATTGCATACATAAATGTCCAGTGGACTGAGTTATTGCAATTCTAATATGTTGTAAGGCCAAGATCAAACACAAGGTAATCAAAAATGTAATCATAGTAATAATCGGAGCATATTGTTAGGAAGAAAGGTCTCCCAAGTGGTTTAGCCTACAATCATCTAAGAGAAAGGTCGTGGGTTCAATCTTTTGTGAGCACAGTTGGAGGTGCATGCTGCTGCCAACTGTTAATGAAGCTTCTGGTCCGAGTCCCACTGTGGTGGACTCACATGGACAGTCTCATGGTCCTCGAAGACCCCAAGGGACAGATAATATCATTTAGCATAACTATTAAGAGCACGTACTCAACTAATTTCATTTGTTTGGATGACCAAGTCATAAACTCTGATTCAAGATTAAACAATATCCACTATATCTCAAGAGAGGACATGTTTTAACCCAATATATTTACTAGTACTCCAAGATATCAGTCATGTTGTATTTGATGTATGTTTGGTTCCAGTTATTCCACATTATACTTAGATTGACCATGACACATTAATCATGTCGTTAAGATCAAGAATATTACATACAGTTGTCCAATTAATGGATCTTATACACTCTGACTAGGGTATAGTGTGCACTGGTTTGTTTTCCTCATAGTCTCCTCCTACATGATCGAATAATCTCACTTATATTTACATGGCTGAAATATAATTTTGAAAGTTAAATCTTGTTTGAGAACTCAAAAGAACTTTGTGAACTTTATCTGATTGTTACAATTCAAACAAACGTTATTTGATTATTACTATTTAAACTGCTGTTTACTCGATCCGATTTGAAATAATTGATTGAATTAGGGGTTTCGTTTTAAACAGTTTCATGGTTTAAACAAATGTTCGATATAAGCAGTTATACAATTTAAGTCATCTGAGGTGAAACCATGTCAGTTGATTTGGTCATGGCTCAAGTTTGAAAATTGCTTGAGCGATTCAGTTCAGTGGAGAGTCCAATTGTTTATGATCAGATTGAATCAAAGTCCACGGTTAAATAAAATATTTCTTTCTTATAAGCCTTAATGAGGATGAAACAATATAGTAAAGAGTAGTACAATAACTTCATTTTTGATGTCATGACTCAATTCTGTCTCGGAGTAGATGTTCTTTGTAAAATCTGATTTTGGCTTTTGGAGTTTGTTCTGAATTATTCTTCATGCAACAACATCCTTAAGTAGATCTATGCATATGCTTTCAGTTGCACATCATCTTGACTATCTGCGTGATCTGATGACAACGACTCAGAGAGAGAAAACAAATATCTCTTATTCGATATTTATGAAAATCTACCTTGCTTTGAAATAGAAATGTCCAGCAAGGTGGACTGTGGACTATGCAGATTGAATTATTTCCAGAACAAAAATTTCAGCCGAGATGAAGTTTGAGTAGTGCAAATTGAAAAATTTGATATGACAACTCACACAAGGAAAAACCAGAAACTGAGCATTCTTTTAATCCTTGGTTCTTACACTCATTTCGTGATAATATGTTGAATCTCTCTTATCTTAGTTTTATTTGTCTTATTCTTTTCTACCTATGAGATAAAAGTTTGAAATGATTTTGTGTCGCTCGTAATGTGCTTAAGATTTAGTATAATAATTAGGAAGAATTAAGACTATTGAAAGCGAGTTGTCAAACTCAAAGTAATATACATTATGTTGTCTTTTTCTTTTCAGTGCAACGTGGTATCTCATTCTGCAGAGTCATGTTTGGGAAAAACCAAGCTATTGGTTGCAAAGTAACACAATTGCTAAGAAGATGTAAGGAAACTGACAACATCAAGTGTGGACCTTCAAAGCTTAAACTTCGATTGTTTTCCATTTTGACAGTACATCCAAATTTCGGATGCTCGTCATTTCCTCAACTTTGCTCTAAATATAATAATAATCAGTTAATTGGAAATTAAACCTCTTCAAATTCTTTTTACAGTGATATTCATATATTCCAAACTGAGTCTTTTTACCAAAGTTCAATGTGATCAAAGGATCTACTTTTGGTACAAGGAAGTATGTAATCTTGATTTTTGAACTCAAAGTTTACACTTGGTTCTTTAGCCTCAAACATTGACTTCAAAACCAAAGTTGATACTCCAAATTGCAATATTCGTTATGAGAATTAAATATAGTGAAAATAATCTTCTGATATATACTCCACCAAACTTCACCCACAACCTAGTTTTTCAAAATCTAAGTTTAAACCTTTAAGCTTGTGAGAGCAACTTAAACCAAAATAATACTCCAACCTCTATATTAAGTTTGAAGTTTGAAATCTTAAATCTATCTTTTTGGGTTTTAACTTCAAGAATATAGAGCTCATTGATTATAGTTCCAAATGCATAGCTTGGGCAAAAATCCAAAGGCTAGAAGAGACAATAAGGATCGCATTGATGTACATATCCAATGATAGAATGGTAGGATCAAGCTGTGAGAATGATTTACAAGTGTTCTATAGGAGGAGAACTGGATCTTAAGAGAAGATTGGAACTCTTTCGAGACACCAGTAGATAGTGTGGGAAGAACAACTATCCAGCACGGATCTGAAAGAAGGGAATGGCAAAACTTGAAAAAAAAACAATGGATTTGGAAGACTACCTAATGCTCACGAACTCACGGGAAGGAAGATTCTTCATGAAATAACAACAGATGGGAATGATATTTGATCAATCAAGACTCGATAGGTTATATGTGTCAAACAGAGGTGAGTGGTGGCTAAAGAGACCATAGATAAAACATGACGATAAACAATTATTGTCAGACCACATGTCGATAATGATCACATGGAACTCACATAAGCAGCAATAGACAAAGAGAAGTTCTTACTTTAGAGTTTCGAAGGAATGTCTACATTTGTCCAATGTGGTGATGTGACTTATTTCACATATTGAACAATTCATCTTTTGCTCAAAAGTTAGACTCTTTGAATTAAGTTAAGACCTAATAGAAGTCAATTTTTGGAAAAAGTGAGCATTTGAAAATACCACAGCATAGGTCTCATCACGTTGATCATCGTGGTATGTCAAAAGCATTACAAACAAAGTTGCAGGTGAAAAGTTATTTAGAGTACGTTTATAAATTTTTGTGAAATCGAGAAGTGTACCATAAATCCGAGTGAGTTCAAAATATAAGTTTTAGATTTTCATCATGTAGATTGTAATATTTAGTATATGTTTAAATCTTAAAATGTAAGAAAAATCACGTCTAGAGATAATTGTGGTGGTTTGAGTTAGTGAAAGGAAAACGAAATATCGTGCTTTACTAGCATATAAGCTTAGAAACCGATCTCTAGAATCGGTTGTGAGATTGGCTTCCGTGGGTAACTGAGTAAACTTGTAAGGAGGAGGTATTAGAATCAAATCCTCTCAAAGTCACAATCGACTTTGGGATAATATGCGAGGCATCAAGTTGCATAGAGGTGGGACACTAGATGTCTTTTAAATGTACCGTGAATGCGATATTATCTCCGTCTATCTTTGCACTATGGCAGTCACCTGGTGTCGATGCTAGAGGGAAGTTATCGCTAGATTCCGAAATGGATTTTATGCTTGATGATTAACTCCTTATGGATGATAAAGAGAGGTTATCGTCAGATTTTGAAATGGACCTAATGCAAGAGGACTAACTCTCCTTGAGAGTTTCGAGGTAATTAGTACGAATCTGATGTGTGACGCTATAAGTCATGGAATAGCAAGATGTCATATAGATACTCCAAGTAGGTACCATTTCCTTTGTAGAAATATATAGATTCATTATGTGATATACTTGTTCAGAAAATCAAGTCAAACTGATAACTAAAGAGACAATTTTGACATTTTTGAAGTTAAAAGGACCGGAGAACAACAACAGCTATAACTCGAGCTCTAGGTGCCAGAAAGAGATGATTCCGGTGGTCAAAGATAAACATGGTGAAGTTAATTTGGGCGGAGGTGTAGCTGACTATACGACCAAGTAGATAGTCATCCATATATATGGATCTGCAAAGGTATGTTAATTAGTCTTTCTGACACGTAAGAACGTATAACGTTTTGAATTTTTATAAGAGATTTATTTTTCTTTTGCCATTTATCTAAAGCATCATTTTACACCGTTAGGTGATACTGGATGTCACATAAAGAGGAGAAAAATACTAAAGGGGTGTACAAAGAGAGTTAGGTTTTCTACAATCATTATCGAAGAGAGTTAACAAAGAGTTTACGGAGCTTACGACTAGAGGATTTTCAGATTGATGACAATTTTGACATCTAGGAATTGAGGATTCGGGCAGAAATGAGTCCAAAGGAGACTTGCAACTTATACGCATATCTTTTTTTAATAAAAAACAAGAAGCTTTTAGATGAACGCATGAGTGTTTCACATGAATAGTTTTATGAAGTTCTGAGTTCTTGAGCGCAAGATTTTCAATCTAGGTGATATGGAATTGAAGGCTTGCAGATTGAATGATTTGAAGTTGAAGATTTAGCTGTGTGTCATTGTTTTGTTCAGATCGAGAACGTGATGGAGATTTCTTTACGATCCGTGTTTCGTGTGTGATTTTCGTCCTCTTTTTCATGATCAAATCACAATAGAGATCCAGAAATTGAATAGGAGATGAAATGAAACAGACCAATAAGAGAACTGAAGCAAGGAGAACAAACCATGAGAGGAAGAGAAAGGAACTAATGAACCTCTTGGAACAACTGGAGAAATAATTGCATCAAAGTATGGCTTAGCACATATGCACTGAATCGGACATGGATTCGTTAGACTAGAACATGAGATAAAAAAGCTAGAAAATGAGAAGTTGCTTATTATAGGAGGAAGAGCAAACTTAAGTGAATCCGAGAAGGGAAGCATCATCAAAATTCTTCTTTGTCATTGTCAAGGCAAAACGCTTAAGAGAATTCATTACTGCACTTATAAGCTAGACTTTGAAAAAATGTATGACAAGGTTAATTACTCGTACTTATTGGAGACCATGGCTACCATGAGCATAGATGAGGAGTTTATAGAGCTTTAGTCTAGTGGAAAGGGTCACCTCGAAAGTCCATGTCAACATGTAGTGTACTGAAGAAATAGTGCTACAAACATGACAAAGATGTTTCAGACAAAGATGTCCACTCGTGTCTTTATGTTTGCGCTCGTCATCCAACCATTGATGAGTATGCTCGACCAGAAGAAAGGAGGCTTCGAGGAATCCAGATAACAGATGGAGGAGAAAAAAGTTGATGCATCAACTATTTAAGTTATGGAACGTATGTGACGGAGTTTTATATGAGGAGTTAATAAAGAAGGGCAAAACAAGATGTCATTGATCGCATGGAGCCGTTTAAAAAACCCAAAACCTCGTTTGGATTTAATAGTCTCTGAAACCCAACAAAGAGCCGTGAAAGTGAGACTTTGTTCCAGATTCATTCAAAAGAAAGACCAGGATTGGATAGCGGTAGCAGAGCAAATGACGAGGGAGAACAACAAGATAAGGAAATGGAAAAGAGAAAGGGTCTCTTGGACGACCCAAGAGACATGGCTCCTTATGATGTCTCTGAAAACACGTAAGACAACAACATACAATACTCTATAGAATGTTTCGTGCGAACTGAAAAGGAAGCTACACTTGGATATGAAGACATGTTGGTTAAGGAAGAATACTTCGTCTTTGAAGAGACCTTATTGGTGGTGGTAGAGGCAAAGCTAACGATAGAAGAAGCAAACAAGCGAGGAGGATGACAAAGTCTGCCAAAACATCAACGTTAGTCAACTTCTAAGTCTAGCGGAACAGAGAGAACAACACTCGGTTTGTTAGCACGGAAGGGCATAGCATATTAGGATGATTAGAAGGAACCAAGTTAGTTTTGAAAGAGATCAAGCTTCAAGACATGGAAAGGTGATACTTGGAGTAAAGTTAAGATGACAAGAGAACTAAGAGTTGGAGAAAGCTCTTGGAGAGTTAGCCTCACTCTCCAAGAGCTTTCTCCAACCCTCCTTTATCCATTTCTAAACACCTAAATTAGAAATGGATAAAGGAGGATACTGAGAAGGTGTGGAGAAAACATTGGGATAAAATTTGGAGTGCAAAAATCTCACCAAAGGACAAGGTATGGTGGTGGAGATTACTACAACATGGTTTTCTGACGGTGCAACGACTAGCTAAACTTCAAAAAAGGTATCGAAGAATGCGAGAGATGTCACCAAGGAATCAAAGATCTGATCCATTGTTTTTGGGAATGTAAAGCAGCCCAAATGAAATGAGATCAATCGTTGCTACTAACGAACGATATCGAATCAAACCACTCCCACACACTACTTGATTTAATTGATGCGGCACTGAAGAGACGGAAATATCGAGGCATGTAGACATACAAGAGATTCTTGCAATAATTTGGATTGAGAGAAATAACAAGATCTTCAAAAAGTTAGACATTGATATTCCAATGCACGTAATCATCAACAATATGATATGCAAAGTTAAAGCACTTACCTATGGAGCAGCAGAAAACTCTAGCAGTGCGAAGAAACTAGAAGATGCAAAGAGAGAACTGATCATCTTGCGGAAGAGATGCAAATCCCCCTTCTTCTTACAAAAACTCAAGGAGATACATGCATAAGACATAAGAAATCTCTTGGAGGTGAAGGAGACGACAATCAAGAGAGATCATGAAAGCCCTCGAGAAGACATAAGCATCATCCAACAGCAAACTACGAACCTCTACTAGGAGAGTATGTCATTACAACTCTCTAGAAACATAGGAGCACGTACCTTCAAAGAAACACAAAGGGATGAAAGAGGTCATGATCAAAATGCACAAGTAAGGCAAGAGCAACAGCAAAGAGAACAAGTAACGAGGATTGAGGAGGATTCGGTGCAAAGCAAAAAAAGAAAGCTCGCATGAGACGGGATAAGAAAACAAAGTCTACGAGAACATAGACGACTAACAATACAAAGTTGTGGTCCATCATGAAGAAGCATCAATGCACCATCTGCAAGCACATCGAGTAACAGAGACGCAATCAGAAGAAGAATCCCAAAAAGTTAGGTCCACGGATTGACATATATGTCGTCTATTCGACTCACATAGTAGAGAATCGATCCAAGACAGCATGATCACAAGACGATAAGTAGGATTTGGTGGGTCACGAGCTGGAAAGATCATAATGAGGACAATATCAGCAGGAAACAAATGAGGACCCATAAACATGAAAGTGCCAAACTAGACGACGAGACGGAGGGTGAGTTTAAGCACGTAGTCAAAAGAGAAAGAGTCACGATAGGATAGACAAGAGATGGAATGAGGTCCTTAATCTTGAACATATTCATACACCGTTTTGGCTAGTCACGAGAACGATACGAGGTTCAACCACTACCATTCTTGGTTAATAAGTTAGTTTCGGCCTCACTCAATTTTCTTCAAGAAAAATGTCCAAATGCGTCGAAACTTATGACGATGAAATTCTTGAAATATATTTCTTTGTGATATCCATATCTCTCCAAATAGACATTCATAATCAACATTGTACATTGTTAAAATTTACTTTCTTCATAATCTGTTGTGGAATATCGATTTCAGAACTGAGGTCCAAGACTATGTGAAAGATATTTGTAAGAACACCCACTCTAAACTTCAATTTCACAATTGAAGTTTAGTACATTAAACAAGAATATCTAGTTGAGAAAAGTATTAGTGCACTCCAGAACTTTCAAAAAGACTACTTATTTCATCCAAAACTAGACATAAGACCTTGAAAATACTCAACTTCCTGAATATATATCCATAATTAATGATGTTTACAACGTTGAAAAGTCCATATCGTGATTTTTTGACAATATCAAAATCATAATTGCAATCCATAGCAGAAGTTATTGTTCGATCGAACCGAAATACAACTTTGATTTCAAAGTCAAAGTTTTGATATCTTTCTCAACTTTTTGAAAATGAAGTTTGAGACGCAATCTTGGCCTAAGTGTTATTAGAAGCTCGTTGTGCATTTTGGTAGCATAATGACACCACATTAGCAACTCATTGTCAAATCAAAATTTATAGTCTACTTCTAGTCTACGTCAGCAAAAAATAGACAAGTCAACATCGAATGAACATCATAATTTGACAAGTTAATAACATTTTCTCGTTATTGACATGTCAGATTTTGCTGCCGTGTACACACTTGTCACACCAGCATCCATCATCAACAAAACTCTAAATTATTTGACTTTCATAACTCACTCAAGACTAGTATATTAATGACGATTAAAAGATCAATCTCGCATTACTCAACAAGTTCTACACAATGGTGCTATCATATTTACACTGCAAACAAGTTTATGAAACTTTCTCTCTCAACTTGTCTTTCATCCACTAGCATATCGGTATCCACGAAACGTCAGAGAGAAAACATTGTATTTGTTCACAAGGTTATCATGTACATTTTTTGTGTTCCTGAAGGACTAATAGCATATGCAACTAAATCTCCATAAATTTTGTATAGAATTTAAAATACCTTGATTTTTAGTTAAAAAATTTAATAATGAAGACTAAACAATGTCTCTAAAGAATATTCTCATTTTGATCAGAATGTAATTTGCGTTGCAAACTTCTTGATTGTTTAATGATTATAGCTCATGATGACATTACTACTGAATGATGGAGAATTATCTATGAATCTCTAAATGACATTGTAGTCTCAAATGTGTGCCGGACTCGACACAATCAATCTTGGTGTTTTTTTTACTGATTGTTAGCGAGTATATTTGTTGAAGTAGATCAATTGGTTGGTGGCACATGGTATTAAAGAAAAAATATCACATGATTCTAGTCTAAGCCAAGGGATGACCAATGAAGATCAGCGGCCATAGATCGAACACGAAGATATTGGCATTGAAAGTTTCGAAGAGCTTGGAAGAAAACACGTACAACAACTTTCTTTTCTAGAATTATCTGAAGAAATTGACATGAGATATCTTAAAGTCTATAATCATCAGCTTGAATATGAAAGTAAAGATCAAAGAGAAAATACCAACCCAAAAAGGTAAAGAGAATTAGGAATAAAAAATGACATATTATTAAACTCTGTACAAGAGAATAAATACCATGTAGAAAGCTTATAGAATCCGTATAATTAAGATTGTTTACAAGAAATAATGTATCATGAACACGTTTTAAATGCATTAATCTGAAGGTAAATTTTCAGTGAAATAAGTATCTATATTGAATGTCAAATAACAGAAAAAATATCAACATAAATTTTCAGAGTAAAGTTTAAAGTTTGGATTTTTGATCATTTCAAACCTACACTTATGACCAAAAAATTATTCACAAAAGATCATGATAGTCCATCACGATACATTTTTACCAATGGTGAAGACACATCAATTCATGGTTTGATGGTATTGATATTAAAAAAAGTTATATACATTGAACTACCAAAATATTAAAAAACAGATGAAACAACCAAAAGGAACCGTATGAATCCATCTTCGGTTGTGAACGTCTTCAAACTTAATTCTTTTTATTGAGAAAGACGGTGAGCTCAATTTCGGTTCTTTCTATTTAGAAAGTCTAAAACTTCAGTATATCACATATTTGTTCCCTTGCATATAAAAGATGGGGTTTGCGTATCCTTCATTACACGAATTATTTTTCCTCGCAAACGAAATTCTTTTCCTCAGTAGGCTACCACCAATAAAATTCTCGCCAGGACTTCGGTTTTGTCCATTTCTGCTTCCTCCTCGTTGCAGAGGTCGCCTTCACAAAAGTCCTTGATGAATTGGTAATAACGAGAAGAACCGGTTGATGACGGCGGTAAGAGTACTTTTCAAGCCATCATTTTCCTAACAATTCGGTAGGACAAGAAACGACGGCCAATTATGTTTACTAACTGTACATTCGAATCCCTGTCATTTCGTTTTGTAGCCGTGAACCGGATTTTGGTCCGGACACCTCACGAGGTTCGAGCAGAGGACTACAGAGCGAGAACGATCTGTCGATCTTGTAACGATCGGCTTCTCTAAGTTGAAAAATCGTCGCAGGTCCCTGTGACTAAGCATTGAGATCCGTTGTCTCATGCACACGAGAGAAGATGAAGCTCGGCGGAAGACCAGTCTGTGAAGGGTGATTCTTTCCAGCTGAAGAAGCAGTCGCATGGTGGTTGTTGTGCTCTGACAGAAGAGGGATTTCATTAGTTACGGTGGTTTACACTAAGCTGGCGTATGATGGAGGATGCTCGAGGCATCGGGAATTTGGAGTACGCTATCAGATGGCGAGAACTTCAGTATCAGAGACGATGTGGAGTCACGTGCATATACCTAAGCTTCAGATGCCTTTTTCTGCGTCGAACACTGTGATTTGTCTATTCAAGAGTAAACTTTTTTCTCGTCCAACAGACGTTCAAAGGCCTGGTATGTGGCGCGTGGGACAGTACAGTACTTTCTCTCCCGAACCATTCTTTCTGCCGGGCGTACAGTTTGATTTTGCCAGGAAACTCACACCCAAGGCTCGTATTTGCAGATCCTTTTCTTGCGCTGTACGACTAACGCAGGACCTCCTGCTGGAGCCAGCGAAGGTTACAAAATATGCAGGCCGCATCAGGGAATGCTGTTGCAAGTGCGGGACCGGAATCGGTAGAAGTTGCAGCGCAAGTCAGAGGTAGAGCAGCAACGACTATGGTGCAGCGGGGAGCAGCTGTGGGGAAGCCTCCAGTTGCTGGTACAGGTGCTGCTAGCAAGGAAGCAGGGTCGGAGGCCCAGCAGCCTGCTCCAACTGAAGAGGAAAATGAAGATGAACTCAAGCATACGCTCAAACAGCAAGTCCTCGAAATCACATCGAAGGTGGAAGAGGTAGAGTGGCGTTCATGTAGTTTCTCCCATCCCAGTGACTTGAATTGAAATGGAGGAATACATTTTGTACTCGGTGAGATCTTTGACGTCCTTGTATCGTAACTGGGACCTGCTGCGCTTGAACTCAAAATCCGCCATCCCTAGCAACCAGGTGTACTTCTCAGCGGTAAGCTTTTTGAACTTTGAGGCCCCGGGTATCAGACGACCAGCTCTTTCAACACTGAGTTACGAAATTGTTATGATTCTTGGCACGCATGATGTCCTTATCGAAACGGAAACTGAACCCTCTCGAAGCTTTGCACCTGGTTTGTTTGTTAAGTGCTTCTCGTAATTGGACCTGTCGGCTTTTCTTCATTTTTAATTCCGTTTCATCCCGTTTGAGAAGAACGCTGAAGGAAATAGCGGAGCCAGTGACACTGACCAGACCTTTGGAAGTGAGTACCTAATCAAATCAGGATTCCAGGAACATGGTCATAAGGGCTCTGGAATAATTCTGACTATAGAGTTCCGGGTTCACATTAGCTAAGTGTGATTACCTTATGGCCTTGCTTCAAGTCTGTTCGGCCACGTCTTGTAGACTATTGTGTTCCGTCAAGTTCTTTGACATGTGCCTATGAGCCATCTTCTGTTAGATGCCTTGCTTCAGGCAAGATACCGAGCTGCGGATGTTCTTTTATGGCCTTCTAAACCAGAATAGAACCATAGGGCAGAGACAATCGGGGAAACAATAGGGTTTGCACATTCTCCCACCGTTTTGGTTGGTAGGAGTGCCATTTAGGTGAAACTTTTGTTTGAAGATATTCTGCGTTTGGTACCGAATCAAGTAAGCCTAAGCTTGGCCTGAAACGTGATTCAAGATTATCCACATGAGACATCGAGAATGCAATTCAGTAGTCATTCCTATGCAACCAACCCCGCAATGATCCAAATTTTCTCTGTTGTAAGCCACGGGAGATACAACGGTTTGTATCAAGTATACAAATCTAAGATGGTCTTCAAAATTTCCTGCAGTGGAGCCTGTAGCCCCTCGGCCCTAGGGTTTTCTACTCTTTTCTCTTCCGTCTCAGTATGAACTGGACTCTCTCTATCAAAGACAACTATTCTGGAAATCAGAAGTTTTGGCTCACTAGTGCTCGGGACCCTTGTGATGCGTTACTTCGCCGAATCGTGATGTGATGATGGAGCACATAAAGCGCTGGGTCAGAAACCACTAAATTCTGAGTAGCGAATTATGTTACTGGAGGTGAGGATTTTGCAAGAAACACAAAAGAATATGTGGATGGGGTTGAAGATGTTCAACATCCACTCAGTGTTAGGGAATTGCGCGAGGAGTACCTGAGCTAGTAAAGGATGAGTCAGTAAACTTTAAGGAATAGTGAATGAGCTCTTAAGTTCCGTAAGTTCGGTAGTGGGCCCATGATACTGTCTTTGACGACTTTGTTCAATTTGCTTTGGACCATGGAGCTCATACTAATAGGTTGAGCAACTTCCTTGTCTGCAAAGACATTAACTTCAAAGGTAAACAAACAGTAGTCCTAATATTCCTGCACACCACGCGCCACATGCTTGAATATGGAGCTGCTGTTTGTGATTCTAATACCAAGCAAGACCTCGAGTGGAGGTTATCCAGCTATCCAGTTGGTGAAAGCCTTTAGCTACTGCACAGAGTAGCAGTGCGGGACGAATTTGGTGTAGGACCACCGGAAGAGTGGAGGAACATAGGTTCTTGGTCTGTGAAGATGCGTTATTAAGGTGCTCCATTTTCATATCTACGCTGAACTTCAACCTAGTGGCTTTGCAACTGGAGTAACTAGAATCCAGCAGATACCCAAGCAAGGTGTTTAACACCACTTGGGTGCAGGATAAGCCAGTTAGGCACAGAGTAGCAGAAATTCAGAGAGGAGCAGACCTATCAGGGAGCCTCTGGAACATGTCTGAACTTGAAATGAATAAGACTGTGAAAGAGGCAATGGGCAGGCTTTCTCGACACAAGACACAGATGGAGGTATCACAAAAGCTGTCCTCTTCCAGAGAGTACCCGTAAGAACCTGGCTTCAAGACCTACCCAAGAGGACCCTACCCTAGGTACTAGGTTGGAGTTTAAGTTTCGAGCGATAGCATCCCGTTGGACACCAGGATGAATAAGGTGAATCAGCAGATTGAGATCCGTACTCTCTGAAAAGATGGGGAACGAAGATACTATGCTCTATTAGGTGGACTGTAAAATTTATTAACATCAGAAATCTGATACATCGGACCTGTTCACAAGATTCAGTCGCTTGGAGTCGAAACCCAAAGGAGCCGCCTTGTTGTCCAACGCTTTTCAGGGTGGGTCAGCCTGACAAATTCTTCTGCTGTCGTTGGTCTAGTCAAATCTTCCTGGCTGAAACTTGGAAGGTGAAACTCCTTTACGGTAAATCATCTTACTACTTGGGTAAGTCTCCCCTTCTTCAGATAGCTCTTGCTTCTGCTTTGCGTTTATCTTCTCAACCCACTTGTTTCTAGCACCGTCCAGCCTTTGTGCGGAGTCTATGGTTGAAAGGTTACGGCATGGAATTCTTAATGAGGACATCGTCTGAGTCCTATTAGTTCGGGCTAAGCCATCTCTACAACTGACGGTAAAACGCAAACGAGTTACCGTGCGATCTCACTTTCATTGGATGCTTGAAAGGATACTTTTCAAGTATCCAAAGTGAGTGCGATAACACGGTAGTAAACTTAGATGTTGAGGGGATGGAAAAGCTCACTCTTGACACCCCCCCTGGACTGAACGAGCAAGGAGGCCGTCAAAGCGTTGGACATGTCTGCGATCAGTTTCGTATGGAGACTGCTTTTGTGGTGTTTGTCGAACACACACCCGTTATATGCGGCGTTTGGGAAAACGTGTGATGTATTTGTTTACACACTGGTAGAACTAGATTGTCCATGACACTTTTTCCAGAATAACGATGTGACGAGGAGTGTTCTCAGTTTTGCAGTACCTATAGGTTCGTAAGATTCTAGTTTTGTGTAAGGATGTTTAGCTAAGTAGATTTCCTGCATCGTGTGAAACAGTAAAAAGTAGGTCCTCAGTGGATGTGGAAGTCGCATAATCGGTGTAACCTGACCTTCTATATGGGTACAGATGGAGAGGCAGGTGAGTGAAGTAGCGCGAATGAGGACCACGTTGCGCAAAACCAAAGCTCTCAGTAACAAGGCAAGTTTGGGCGTGAAGGACCGAGACAAAGACAAAGCCAGTCTCAACAAGAAACACCAGCAGCTGGAAGCATCCCGTCGTGATGCTGCACGGACCAAACGTATGACAGAGCTTATGCGCCAACTTGGAACTGTACTTAGGCAGGTAAAACCTCCACGTTGTGCCTCGTTACTACGGGGGACTCTAACAAGCAGAGTGTGCTGTAGGTCTGATTGGTTCTAAAGGAAACTTTCAAGGCTCGTTTCAGTTTGTGTCTTGGTCTGTGACTTGATCCTTGACAGTTATTTTCCTTCTCAGATTACTCAACACAAGTGGGCATGGCCTTTCATGGAGCCAGTCGACGTGCAGGGACTTGGCTTGCACGACTATTATGATGTAAGTCTCCGTCAGAGACCCGGTATGTTGCTTTGGAGCAGGGTTGTAGGTTCACGAGACAAACCAACTCTGAGGAGTATGGAGAATTCCTGTTTGGGTGTAAACTTGTCATACAATCAAGATCTGGCATGGATGCTTACTGTGGTCTCCTCTTAGTGATTCATGTCATATTGCTTGTTAATGTTTGCCAGATAATTAAAAAGCCGATGGACCTAGGAACCATACGAGACCGTATGGATGCCAAGGACGGAACAGGTTATAAACACATTCAGGAAATCTGCGACGATGTAAGATTAGTTTTCAGCAATGCCATGGCCTACAATCAAGATGGTACTGATGTTCACGTTATGGCGAAGACCCTCTCCGAGAAGTTTGAAGAGAAGTGGAAGACCGTTTTAGAACCCAAACTTCAGGAAGAGGTGAGAAGTCTGTTTTCCCAGTCTAATGACTTAATTGATATTGAGTTCCTTGTTTCAGATGTGTCTCTTTGACTCGGAAAAATTGGGTCCTTAGGTGATCATGGGTCGGTTGTTTTTATCTGTATATTAGCACTGTGAGTGCCTGGATTGTCAGCAATAACGTTAACAAGGAGATGTGATATTGCTGTCATTGTTACTGTGGCGTTTTGATGTGCCGTTCCTGGCCTCATGTGGACATGGAGTCGAACTTCTAACTTTCGAATTTTCTCTACATGGTTTGTTACCGTGTCCTTAACACTTGGCTTGCGAGAAATCTTCGCCCTTTCCCCACTCACATAAGATCAGTATGTTTGGGTCCGCTGTTTGGGACTGACGTCTGCGAACAGTCTTCACAACTGTCAATAACCTTTAGTGTTTTTCATTTGAAACTCTAAATAGGTGACGAAGAGGAAACAGGAAGAAAGAGAAGCTAATGCGAAGGAAGCAGCCGCGTTACAAGCAGCTGAAGAGGCTGCCGCAGAAAAACTTGCAGGGGACGTTGCCCGGCAGGTATATTCCCTTCTCCAGAAACTACTTTCTAGGTCTTCCAAGAAGAGCACCGAGTTAACCACTTGCGATCTTGTTTACATTTAGTGGTTGAAGAAGACTGTCGGTAGACACATCGATTGACTAACCTCTTACACCAGTATATAACCTCTTTACACCAAGTACACCACTCTTTGTTACTTACCTTGTACTTCCCTCGGTTCAAAACTAATTGGGGGTTACCTAAGTGTGTGGAAGAAGTCACGGTTTCTCTGGAAACTGCTTTTCCCCGCGTACCAAGATATATACACATGGATTCCTTGTTCATTACTGTGATACAGGTTAAGACTCGTGATGAAAGTCAGATTTCAAAGTACTTTCCGTGATAAAGCTGCACTTTGGGGATTCTTAATTCCCAATTCATGATTGCTCAGGCGGAGGTTCCACGCTGAACATATTTAAGCGGAATGCTTCCTTGACAGTTCGCGTTTAGAAGCAAATTGTTTTAGTTGGAAGTACGAAAGTGAAACGAACAGTGGTCGAAGGTTTACTTTTACCCGGATCTTGCACTTTAGGTGTACAAGCACCTGTGCAAACCTCGTCTAATGGGATGCACGTTGCAGCTTGAAGAATTGGACAGGCAACTTGAAGAACTGAAGCAGAAGGCAACCCCCAAGTGTCGGTAAGTCTATTCTAGTGTCAGAAGCCACTGATCCGGTGTTAAAAATCCTTAGAGAAAAGATGATAATCTAGATGTGGTCTAGAAGCTTATTATTCGCTAACATAGTTATCCAGCTTAATGGTTGAGCCAGCGTATTCCTTATCAATTTCTTGTCGGACCCAAATCTGGAAACTGCTAAAAGCCCGTCTTGTTGTACAGGGTTATGTCAATTGAAGAAAAGCGGCAACTTGGTCACAGCTTGGGACGGTTGCCAGCTGACAATCTCCAACGCGTCATTCAGATCATCGCACAAAAGAACCCAGGTTTCAACGCATCTGCAGACGAGGTTGAGGTTGATATTGATGCTCAGGTACCGTTGTTATCACACTCTCTTTCTGCGTCAGGTCTCATTCTGGATCATTAGGTAGATAGGTAGTGGTTCAGTACATTGCACAAAATTTGTCTTGGTCTCAAATATCGCGTAAGTGTGACTTTTGATGAAAGCAGAGTTTGTGGGAAGCAATAGAAAGGTCAAAGGCGAATCTTTGGAATATCAAAGGCATCCCGAAGACGAATATGTGGGTTTAGTGAATATTTTTAGGGAACATTCCTCCATACCGGCTAGTAACTTGTACTCACAGTTCGAAACATTGGCATCTGAACAGGAGCCTGCAACTTTGTGGAGACTTCACCGATATGTGCAATCAGTCACAAACTTCAAAGCACGGGCCATGGCCAATGCACCTGCATCAAATAAGCGTGGTGCACAGGCGACGGCAGAGAAGGTTGGTTCGAAGCGTGGTCGCAAAGTGTCGTCTCCCTGAGTTCGTTGAAAGATGCTAGCTCAGGGCTGCTTCTCGTACATATTACAGATTGCGGGGTGCATCTGATCTCCTAAGATTCATGAGAGTACCCCAGTTTTCAGCGATGGAGCTTCCCCCAAACGGTGTAGTCCAGGTAAACAATCTTGCATATCTGTGGAATTGTACATTACGTGATTGAAGATGTCCTGGGGGAAGTGTGCAGTTTGCAGCAGGTTGGATTGTCTCTTTCATTTCCGGATATGACAGACGCAACCTAACGGATTCAGCGCTTGCGGGTTTGCGGTCTGTACTGGTCTCTCACTCTTGTTCTCATAGTCCTGCGCAGATTCGAGCAAGTCTCCATTGTAGCTCGGCAGTAGTGAGCACACCTTCATCGCAGGAACAGACACATTTCATTTGAAGTGATCATTCCTGAAGGCTCAACAAATAGAAGGGTATGGTTGTACATCATCAGTAGCATTCCCTCATTTAAAGGGAATGTCAACAATAATCTCTCGGGGCTTGTATTTACCTCCCTGTAATCGCGGGTAGGAATCTTCCGGGATGCCACATCTCCATCTGCTGATACACGCCGTGCCAGTGTGATCTCCAGTTGAGGAAGTGAAACTGATATGGTCATCTAGCAACCCACACGCCTCTCAAAATACGATCTTGTGTTCGGGGCTGGATATCATTTAGTTCAAGGCTCTGTCGTCTTTTATAATTGATCCAGGAAGATCACTGTCCACGTGTGTGCTGTCGTCTTGTGAAGTAAAGTTGTATCATTTTCCATGGGTACTTATGTGTTATTGTATATTGTTGTTCTGGTTGGTTTGCGTTTTCTTATAATTTGGTGTTTTCTCCTTTCTTTTCTACGAGAAATTTCCTTTTGTTTCTCGAAACTGACGGATGTGATTATTGTGATCTGAAGGTTGTCCAGGGCAGACCTTAATCAGAGCATCTTGCTGCTGGCGCAGTCAATCGGGACCCTCGATTACAGGCTGTGCAAGAATTTCCTCGCAAGCAAATGCAACCACTTCTCTAGTTGATTGCCAAGCTCGTTCTATCCTCGTGAAGTCCCTCAGTTTCGGGATCATAGCCAGTTTCCTCATTTAACAGTGTGCGCTGTGAATCCGTAGATTTGGTTCGTCGTCTTAAGGAAGGCATGTGGTCGCTTTGCAGGCTCGTTTTGGTTTGAAAGCGAAAAGGTAATGTTCACAAACTACAATTCACACTCGCCAATCTAATCTATAACGGACGCGCTTAACGAAGCTGAAATATCTCATGGTCTTCTATTGCTTGTGTTTGTTAGGACAGCACTTTCTTTACTCATTACTGGATGAAACAATGAAGAAAGGTCGGCATGAAGAAGGGTTGGGAGAGGAATTATTTCGCACTTACTCTTCATACCCTGAGCAAATCTTTTGTAGAAAAGGAAACATTGAATATTTTACTTGTGAGTGTTACTCTCGTACCGAACAATGCCTCCGTCATTCAGGTTGAAACAGCACAGAAACGATTATTCCAGTAAGTGTCCAGCAAACGTGTGGAAGGTGGAGAAGCATCACTAACTAGTCAGAACATCTACCATCCTCAACGTATGAATATAACTAGTAAGGGCATCAAATCTTCTCGTTAGAGTTTAGGCGGTTGTAGACAGCTTTATGGTCTTTCTGAACTCCAATGCTGGTGGGTGTTGAGATCTTCACCCTGTATCATAAATGTTTTGTTTGTACTGGAGTAACACAGTCCTTGTAGATTAGATTATTTTGTCGAAAGGCCTCTTCTTTACTTAATCAGTATTATTCACCTCCATCAGAAGATGGAGGATTCGAATAGGCAGGTTTAGTTTATTACCTAACTTTTTACATTAGAAAGGTTAGATAATAAATTAATACCTGTTTTAACTTAATGTGTGAAATTTTTGAACACGCAGATGCAATGAATAGCCAACGGATGGTAAGACCCATGGAAAGACCCCATGTGTCAAATTAGTGTGTGTTGTAAAATCACCTCATAAAACTGAAACGTGTGTCTTCCCTAGTTTTATGACTTATGTGTCTGGACTGTCTTGCAACTCTGAGTGGGGTTTCTATTTAACACTTATAGAGGAATATAAATAAAACTTGTACACTTTAATATAGATTTTTCACATAATATTTATGTCCTTTTCAATAACAGAAGAAGAGCAAGTGTTCCCCAAAGTTTTATCTTGCATATATTCCGCTGGTACTTTTTGCATCTCTGCCATTTCCGTATTTTCTTCTTTGTTACGTCGCTCTCATTCTTGTAAAGTAGAGACTGCCGAGTGTCTTGGGTGCAAATACGTTAGATAATTTTGTTAGTTTGGGGAAGCTGTGCTGATATGTAAGTGGTTATTTGGGTAAGTGCAGAGGGAGGTCACGTGGAGAGTTGGGTCACTTGGAGTTACTTTAAACACGTCTTTAGCTTTACTTCTTTTCTGCAGTCGCATATCGAAGGACACACTGATGTCCCTTCATTTACTCAACAGGTGCAGGTGAACTTTCCTTCGGGTGATTACCCCTAACTGGCACGTGAAATAATTGTTTCCTGTGATGCACCATCTCCTTCGCCATTCATTTTACGAGGTCGGCAGATCTTTGGTTAACAGTGAGTTAGCTAAATATTAGTAATCTAGACATCAGATGTGTGTGTAAATTTTCGGTGTTAGATGGTCAGGTTAAGTACACTTAATGTTGGTACGGTTGAAGGGCATATTGTGAAAATCCTCGAAGGTCCTCCCTTTCACATGGTTCCTGAAAGGATATGTCTAACACAAGTTTAAATTACAATCTGTAGTCTTTTCGCATGAGTCAACTGGTTTTCATGGAGCGTTAAGATATTGAATTCTGTTACAATGTGTATCTTGGTGCAATAAATCCACCCATCGGAGAAATATTAGAGAGTATGGTTAACAAGATGGTGCTAACAAATCATGTATCTTTTGGAAATCAAATATAACGTTAATACTGAAACTCTGTTTGAGAAAAATTCCTTCAACTACATAACCATGAAAGTATGTAAATGCATCTCTATAGTTTAGTATCTAGTTGTTCCTACTTCCCTTTTGACCACACATATGCAAGGGAAAATAAGACAAATGTTTTAAGGTCATTGGATTTCTGTTTAGAATATTGATTAAATTCGAAATATTGAACGACTAAAATGACCAGGAAAATTATTGGTAATGTCAAAAAGCTCTTGTTACGATAGATATTTATGGTTGCATGCTGTATTTAAGGTATATGTATCTCTACCGTCACCAGTAAAATATATTTACTATAGGTAAGGAATAACGAACTGCTCATATATATCCCGTCCAAAGGTTTCACTGAGGTTGAAAACATATATCTTAGGTTAACGGGACAGAGTAAAATAGTTACATTGCCTTGTCAGTGTGCATCGTAAATCACCTAAATAAACTTGGATGATCCCTATCCAGTATAGAAAGAAAAGAGTGAAAAAGGAAGCAACAAAAAACTCATGAATAGATTCTTTTTGACACGAACTATCTGAACTAACGTAAACCTTGAACATATACAGGACGAAACTTTCCTCAGCGAGATATACAGAGACAAGGATGGAGAAATCAAGGAGTCGAAAACGACGCACAGTCCAAACTCTTAACCACAGATAAGATCCGGTAACAACATCTTGCGTCATGAATATATTCACCACTCATGGTTAGGAGAGGATCTACGAGTTGAGATACTCCGCACAGGTTTTGGTTTGGTACTTATCTGGATCTTAATAGCCGCATACTTTCGATTTCATTCTATGGCGTGTGATCGCATTGATTTCCTCAAACAAACACCTGAGCACAATCCAGGGATCTCAAGTTTCCGGAATGACACCACCAGGAAAAGGAGTGGAACCTTGTATAACCAACTTTATTCTCAATATTGGGGACTCGCTGCAATCGCGTTACGTACACAATTCCAGTTGTCGAGTCCTTCTGTAGATCAAGCCGAAGAAAGAGTGGAACGGATTTTCAGTACCCCCTATTGAAGGAGAAGCGGGAAGCTGAACTGTGATTAACGTTACTTTTGCCAGAGAGAGAACCCGACTGCGCATGCTTGTGCGTGATTCGGCCTTTGTAGGTGTTCCCTGGTTCTGAGCCACTTCACCGTGTGAGCTGAGAAACTCACCTCAAAGCTCTCTTCTCCAGTAGAATGGAGACGTGCTGTCTAAATTCCATCCGATTCCCGTCATATTGCTGGCTTGTAACTAGTGTGACTTCAAATCTCGGGGAAGTGTTAGCTGTAATAACACACCATGATATGTAGAAAATACGTCGACAGACATTTCTACTTCTGTAAACCTTGAAGGTGTAAGGAACCCCGAATGTATGAATCGTTACAAGGTACTTAGGGCTGCAACACTGCAGAATAAACCAACGGCCAGCACTAACGCCGGTATCGCTACAGATTTTGAGAAGTTCTTGATCATCGGTCCCGCTCCAGGCCCCGGAGGCAGAGAGTATCCAGAAAGTCTCGTTGTGGGAGAATCATTTGCAGGTTTGTTGCCTTCCATTGCGTCCGCCAAAGTCCTCGTCTTCATTTCTTGAGCCTCTTCTTTCTGTATATGTGCACTGCAATAGGAAAAAAAGGATTAGCTGACGTTTAGCTCCTCAGATCATAAAACATTAGCTGTAACCGTCCTTCCAGACGTAAAATGAGTGTTCTGCACCATCCACTATTTTTAAAGTTTCTCTAGATATATCTCGGTTCATGAGGATAGCAGCGTGATGCAAGAACTACCCACAGGCACTTGGGGTAACCCAAAAATATGGAACCCAGAGAAGTACAGAGTAAGTGGCATAGACGAGCGTGAATGTACACTAACTTTAAGCACCTCGTCAGTTAATATTTTCTGACCAAGGGATAGACAAATGGGTATGTGCATCGCAGAACACAATTCCAGAGACTGCGCCTCCTGGTTTGTAAGCGCAGCACATATGACATGTACAAAATGCGGTGCAGACAGATTTACGCGCATGATGTTCTAATGCATAACGTTCCATACTATGGGTGTTACTATGGGTGTACGTGGATACCAGCCTTACCTGTTGTAATATAGAAGGAAATGGTTAATAACCGGTATCAGGTAGGAGACCATGCAAACGCCAGTTGCTCCAGTGACTACCAAAACGTTCCCTGAACTACTTGGAAATGCCAGGGCCACTGCTAGGGTAAAGATCAAAATAGCCCCTGTGACTATCAACTGACGGGTATGGGAGTGGTCCTTCATAAAGCTTTCAGGCAACCAACCGTTGATTGTGTGTCTGGTTGGAAACTCTACAGCTGGAGCGGATATACAGAGGTAAGCTGCACCACACACAAGTTTCATATCAAACTACGACCTCAACAAAAACCTCAGAAGGAAGTGTTATATGGAATATTTGTGGAAGTAAGCAACCAACAATGCTTTAAAGGTAACTCAAAGTTCGCTTGATGCTGGAAAATTTCTAGTATGAAAACATTACTGGAGAAAAGTAAATGTTAGTTCGAAAGCTCAAGGTGACGCGTGGAAATTTGAGAGGTAATATAACGGTCGACACCTGCCATGGAAAGGTTGAGAACTCCTTGCGGAATACCGCCCCCTAACCATTCATTCTCCAGTATATTGCTCTCGGTAGCTCGTCCATAGAGAGCAGCCCCGAAAAACCCCACGAGGAAGTAGATGACGAAAGCGTTAACTGCGTCGCCGACAATCACGATGAAGCCAATTTATTCAGTGTTCTGTCTTGGTATGTTAGCATAATCTCAATTGATCCAGTCTGACGTACACGTACGATATCAGTTTGTCACAAAGTACAGCTGAAACAGAGTACTCACTTAGTACCACGATTCGCATCGAGTAGGACACAATTTTCACCCCGACGAGTCCATCAGGTACTTCGGCCAACAAAGGCATCATTATGGGCTGAACGTAGAAGGCAAACCCAAATATCGATACTGCTTGCGTTACATCACCTGCGACCAAACAGCAAGGAAATCACTGAAATAGTGTGAGGAAAGATCATTCATGATTCAGGCAATGCGGTTCATCAGAAGTTAAAACGCCATTGTACGCATTCCCTACCGATATCGTTGAAGCCCACGACTGGCAACTCCTTGCTGCGAATCGCCGGTAAGTCCTCATTAGTGCTCTTGATCACCACACTTACAAGTAACCAGATTACTATTGCAGTTCCCACCATTCCTGCATATTCGAGCTGCAACTTTAGGTTAGATTTACTTGTTATGATTCTGCATCATAACTCAGAGGCATCTTCACCTAGACTGCTTTACAAGGAAACGTACTAAATTTGTTAGACGGCAAACCTAACTCCTCAAAACATGAACTTCTTGAGGATAACAAGAGAATGTGTGAAATCTCGCACCTGGCGAAGCTGCTTGCCGAGGCACAAAGGTGCAACTATGACAACCATGCCGAAGACCATGAGGACTCTCCCATTACTTCCCACGAGCCAGTTTGGTAGATTCGACGAAATTGCTATCAGCCCTATCCTTCCCACTTCACCGACTTGAGCTGTTTGTCCCACTAGAGTTCCGAGGAGAAGTATCACTATGCTTATCTCTGTTACAAGCTGTTTCACATGCAGAACTCAGGGTTAGCTCCTTCTCGATAATGCAAGTTACGAAATCATAGCTTCTTACCATCCGAAATGAGGCACTGGTATGGGGCCACAACCTCAGGGCTGAGCACTGGTAGCTTAAAACATGAGCATTACATTCTTCTCCGGAAGCCACTCTGTGTTCCATATATCATATCTAGCACGTGATCAGATCACCCAGGCTGCTAGTCAGCATCTTGACCTTAGGTTGCCAGCTTCCACAGACTTAAGTCTTCACAAAGGCATCAACGTCTCGGAAGATGGAATAATACCAGCGCTTTTTTGTATGGATCTATCTACAAAGATTGTATGATTTTCTGGCCCAGTGTGTCGCTGCATCGTGGAGGTTCTATAAAGGTCGGTGAGTAAACCTGATGTTGAAAGTACAGGTAAACTAAAATTCATGTGCTTTACTCGTAAAACTAATCTTAGAGGTGACATAACTGCTACTAAGGATTAACTACACTAGCAAATATGAGCTAAAATGGATATCAGATTCGACTGGGATGTAAGAGGGAAGTACCTTCCACCAACGACCACCGATCCTGAGGGAGAGACCTTCGTAATCGTAAGTTCCAGTAACGTAGGCTTGCTTCAACAGAAGATCGCAAGTGTACACGTTGGCCAAAGCCACTATCACCATTATGAGTAAACCACAAATTATGCCCGTGACGCTGAATGCCCACGCCACCGGGAGAACAGCCCTGCGAATTTCACGTACAGTTTGCACATCGCACCAAGGTTTATTATCAGCTCAAAATGAAAACCACATCCAGTCTGCAGTAATTTATGGTTCAAGATACTGTGTCCAACTTTTACGTGGAAGATGAGATGCGATATGAATCTTGTCAGTCATGCATGCCAAGTCCAAGACAGTAGAGAGAATTTCTAACATTTCTGGTTGGACCAGTGGAGAACCAGAACAATGGTGCTTCTGTCATGAATTGCCGTGAAGAAGAATTCTACACTACATCCGCGGCTGGAGAGCAGATTAATGCCTACCCGCCCATTATACCGAGGGTCAAAGCTGGTACTGCAGCCACCACAGCGCGACGATCGCGACTCCGCTTCATGACATCCATAAATGAAACCTTCTCATCTGCCACAGCATTCTTCAGATCCATCTCCATTTCCCTCTCCATCTCCATCTCCATCTGGAAAACTCGACGTACAATGCGAGAATCTGCGGCAGCTGTTACATTCACACAACTTAGTTCTCTGGAGACTGATGTGCTCAGTGAACTATTCGAAGCTACTTCTCGGCACTCAGCTAGCTTCAACGCAATTGCTAGTTTACACACAAAGTTCACATTTCAACGCACTTTCTGAACCGAAGTAGACAAACGCAACGGTATAACAACACTGGGAGAAGAAACTTCACGACGGAATTCCCGGTAAAAGCATTCTATTTCTGCAAACAGCCACTTTATCAATATTTTCACTGCTGTAGAAGACAGATGATCGAAGTCCGGCGGGACAAAGCGCAGCAGCCCCTGAAAGAACATATTTGTTACTCACAGAGAAATTCTTCCCGACGGCGCACCTCTTCTGCAACTTCTAACACCACATATCTTGGTTCCACGTTTCAAACCCGACACCGCTGTGACATGTGAAAGTACTTCCAGTCCTAGCGAACTATCACTACGCTGGAAAACATATACCAAAAGTTTCTTGTATCTCCTGTAAGTTGACGGAGAACTCGCAGTAACATCTGCTACCACCAGCGGAATATCATCGCCGACGGCCGTGACGGAATTCCAGGCTCAAGTGAACCACTGATCCAGCCGCCGCTTTCGGCCGCTCTCTTTCCTACCCGCCGAAGTAGAGTTTCTTCCTGTTGGATTCAAATTAGATGACACGAACGTCATTAGCGTCTACAAGGGCTAATCAACTTGAGGCTGCTATCAAGACTGTGACTTCTTACGCTTGCTAACGAAGAGAATGGAGTGAGCTGAGCACAGCTGCACTGACGGCATGTACCTACCAAGAACAGAAGTCCTGCACTTGAACTTATCCAAGCCGAACATGCACTGCAAGTTTCTCGTCGATTCCTGCTTTATGGTGATGTCAGCGGATGGGCTTATAATTATCCTGTTGTTCCGAGCATTTCCTGGATTAACAGACTCTCGACTTAGCTGACAAGACTTCAAGCGGAAACAAGACAGATCTAAGGCCGGGCTGCAATTGTGCCGTCGACATGGAGACACAACGCGAAGTCACTGACATAGGAGGTGGCCTAGTTGTACCTGTCCACAGCGACAGGAGACTACTCAATCTGAACAAAAATGTGCAGGGAAAAGCAGGTTGTTGATTACGACATGCTCGCCTCGCCTCCTTGACGTACGTAGCTGGATCCATCTGAAAAAGCATTTAAGTACCATAAGTGTTAGCAGTGGGACCAGGAGCGTTCACAGATTCTCGGAGCTACTAGCACTGAGCACTCCATTGTTCAGAGTGCCATGTCATATTATCACGTTGTCCAGTTGTCAGTCAAGCTCGCCAGCATTGTGACGCCGCTACGGCACGAGTGGAAGAGAATATCTGATAGGCACCGCCTAACATTTAGGCCTAAACATGAGAAGTTTCACGCCTCCCGATGCCGACAGACAGGTCCTGGCCATGGTCGTTGATTCCAAGCAGCTTTGACAAGATTCGTACGTGCGGAGTAAATTTTAAAAGTGCGGTTTTATATTACTCAGGTAAGGACTTCGGCTACATTGTCATACTAGACATGTAGGCAGAGTGAACGAACGAATGAAGACCACAAAGTTCGTTGTCCTGAACAGTTGTCTCGAAGGTGCCTTTCCCCAAGGGAAAGGGCTGAAAATTGAGTGGCGAGCACTTTGAACTCCTTGGTGCGTGGTGCCCGAAGAATCTGTCAGTTTGACTTCAGTCCAACTTTCTCCCATGCTCCACGAGACTTTCGTACTTAAACGTCTCGTAGTATCTTCTACCTATGACAGTGCAGCTTCAACACCTTTCCCACGTTAGAATTGACCTTCAACGATTTTAGCAGTCCAGAAGACAAAGATAGGTCAAGCTTCACAACAAGTGTCAACAATGGCAGTCCAGTGCAGGAAGAAGTGAGAGCTTGACGACATTCTGGTCCTTGCAGTTGGTACCTTGTACAGGACCGACACTCATCAGGATTGTAATTGCCGAAGACTACGATCGACGAAATTCCGTTTCTCACCTCTATGGGAAACGTTTATGAATCGGGCGTTACGTTTATGTGGTTGCCACAGGTGTATACCACTGGGAGAAACATTTCCACAGAACTTCGGTCCAGTACTGAAATTTCTCTCTTTCGTGTGCATTTTCAGACCGCGAAAGGGGAAGTCCTGCATTCAAAGCACATTCCTTAGCTGATAACGAAAGGTGGTGCCGATGGCCATCAACCTGGCGGTAGATGATCACACCCTTACTTCCCATCTTTCTCGTGGCTTTCTGCAATCTTTATTCACCTTTCTTGAATGACTACTCACTTGAGAATCGTTGAACTGTCTCAGGTACCGGTGGAACGAGAGTTTCGAGAGTTTCACAACTGACACTTTGTAAAAGTTTTTATCGAATAACTTGAATATCTTTTTTTTAATGACGTAAGGCTTATTCACCAACCGTACACAAGATTCAAGAGAGCGAAAACCACGACGCAGTGAATAGCCAACGGATGGAAAGACCCCATCAAGCTTTACAAGGGAAAGAGGGACCCAAGGGTGAAGCAACCAACGCCGCGAAGGGAGGAGAACCTCGGGGCTAAGTCAAGCTATCAGCAGCTCTAAGGTCGCTTATTGCTTTTAAAATATCACAGTTAAATTAAAACTCTTTCATACAACAGGTGTACATGAAATAACATCTCTTATTGTAATTATTATTTTTGTCTATAGCTCTCTGTAGAGCAATGGAAATAGACATCGAGTTTCCATTGATGTCTAAAAAAAGTAATGCTAAAAAAAAATTGACATCTTTGGTGCTTTTCATGATAAGTTCTAACACAATCTCGAATAAAAACGTCTACTTTTGAGGCTGTTGATCCATATATCTCCAAAGCTAAGAGATGAAGTGATGTCCTTCTTGCATACCCCTATTCTTGATCACTTTCACTGCTTCCGCCATGCCTTCAAGAGAGCCACATTATTATCTGCTACTCTTTCAGTTCCCTGAACACTGACAAGTGTGGAAGTTACAGTACCATATAGATTATCGTGGAAAGTACATTAACTTGATGTACCATATACTGTATTTATTCGAGTCTCCTCTCCTACTTGGTCGCTGTGTCACCGCACCCCTGATACCTTTGTCAGACGGACCCACCCTTCTTAACTATACTCATAGTTAACTCTACCCATATTAATTGATTTCCTGCAAGTATGCATGAATCCTGATCCTCTGATGAAATGAAAAATAACAATATGTTTTTATTTCCATGTACGACAAGGTAATTAAGATGGAAAGAGATAACGTCTTGATTAACTTTGTGTCACTTGATCGAACCTCTGACTGGCAAAAGCAGGTCCTGCAGGTTAGAGCTATGTAAAGACATTAAACTAAGACAATAAAAAATAAATACATTTTAAATTAAACTTTTCTTGTAGATATATGAGTGATTGCTAATTTGATTGCATTTCTCGTATTTGTATGATGTGACATTTTGATATACTGAAACGTCAGTCAAAGATGTGGTGAAGTAATGCAAAGTTAAGAGAGGTAAAACCCGTCTGAAAAACGTATTAGAGTTGCAGTCAAGTAATTTTTTGCTTTTCCTCACGTGCTAATCATCGAGATATCAAATTGATATTATTAATGTCCATGTATTGCATTATCACTCTCGTCTCATTTTTATAATAAATGCAAGATGTGATTATATAAACTGAATATAGTTAAAATAATTAAAATTTTAATTACTACAGTTAGTTATTTTCTAAGTAATTTGCTTTGAAATGAATCATAACTTGTAAAACTAGTGAATAGTTTTATTTGGTTCCTTATTTCACAGGTTGAGATATGAAATAATCACCATAATCATATTCTGAATAACGGTTAAATTTCTAAGTTCTCTGAACTAAACCGTTAAAATAAAGTACTCTGGGTTACCAGGAGTACATGTAGTCATACTCGGGCTTTTAAGTTCTCTCAAGTTTTTCTACGTATATTCAACATTTACTCGGAGGAAAAAGTTATCCGCAATAATTCTGCAATCTTTTCTCAAAAAGAGCTATCACCAACCGGCTGAATATTGTAGAAAATGGATGAATTCCACTTTGCTGCAAAACTTATCTTTCTTTCTCCAGTCTTGATCATCTAGGTTCTAAACCGGGTATTCCAGGAGTCAATTCATTTGGAATTGCTTTCTTCCATGACTCAAGTACAGAGGAGAACTGGAAGAAAATAATTTTACTTTTATTATGCGTTTGCGTATAGTTACCGTTGTTATAGTAATTTTGCTAAACTAAAAATAAAATAAAATAAAATTTCACCAATTGGTTGAACTAAATGTGAAATGAAGTTAGAAAAAATGGCAAATCACGAATAGTTGAAAGAACAGTTTGGTTCCAGTGAACTTCCTCGCGGCCTGTGAAGTTTTAGAAAGGTAGTAAGTTGAAGAGCATGAACACACAGTCGCCGAAAGACCTTCAAGAATGTAAAGAATTAGCATGTTTCTCGAAATTATAGAAAGTTTTGTTTGGTGAAAGTTTATTCGGGAGTCAATCCGGACATGCGTTGATTAGTATTGACATGGTGCTATTATGTAGTCGAACAAAACTTAGCTAACTTGAATTGGTCAACATGCATGTCAATCGGTTATCAATTGGTTGGAAGCAGAAATATATGTTATGATATAGAGCAATTTCTTTTCTGTCGTCGAAGACTCAAGAAGGGTTAGGTATTAAATTAAATTGACATTGAACTAATATATATTAAATCAAATTAATATTAAATTAATATATTAATGATTATAGTTTTTTGGACTTGTACTGTTTGAAGCGCGGCAGTCTACTCAGCAATTATAACTTATCTCTTGCACTTCCTGTGTTTTCAAGCATATACTAACAATTAATATTTATAAAAATTTAATGATATATATTTTCTATTTAATATTTATTTATTTCCTCGATAACAATGAACAAGCAAAAGTTCCCAGATGTTCATCCATCCTGGATATTTGCCTTGTAAGGAGTTAATAGCAGTAACTCCTTACAACCTCCAAGAAGTTACCAGTACGAGTCCTTCTACTGAAATGAGAAACGTAGTAAATGAGTAGTCAACTATAACGAGTCCGCAAAGCAAATATCCTTCCCCACGGCCTTGTACAGTGAATTCGTTTTCTCTTATCAGAATATGTGTAAGTGGTATAAAAATTTATTTTTATAAGCTATTATAAAAATTAAATTATTTTATAAATATTATATGTTAATCTGTCCCGGAGTAGCCAACTCAATCCGGAGAGAATCCATAAGTGAAGAGCGAGCTGGTGCATTCCTGGGGTATAATTCTGGAGCCCTAATTGTTATATCGCGCCGTTTGTCGAGGACATTAATTAATATTGTAACCTTTCTCATCGGGAAAGTTAGAATATTAATTAACATACACCTCATGTTCAAATATCCATGCTGGATGAACTTCTGGGAACCACTTCGATGATCCATGTACGAGAACGAATGATACTGCTAAGTACAAATCATTCTCTTGTGCTTTTAATAAGGCTTGCAATGGAATTGCAGTGCTATGCGTAAGTGATTTATCCGGAATTCCTTCACCTTCCTTCTCCTTTCCAGGTTTCACATTGACTCTCTCCGTCCCAAGTGGTTTAGCCTAGAGTCCTCTAAGAGAAAGATCATGGGTTCAATCCCTTGTGGGCACGGTTGGAGGTGCATGCTGTTGTAAACTGTTAATGAAGCTTCTGGTCCGAGTCCCGCTGTGGTGGACTCACATGGACAGTCTCATGGTCCTCGAGGACCCCAAGGGACATGAATATCATTTACCATTTACCATTTTAAACCTCCACTACTTAGGGTCTAGGTTATCCGGACTATACAGTATTTGACGTTTGGAGACATAAATACGAACCTCTGGATTACCCAAGAGTAAATGGTGTCACGTTTGAGTATGATTTCCAAAACTTACATCATAGATAACGTTAGAAAGCGACTAAAAAGCATTAGATTTCTGCATTTCTACATTTCTGAGGAGAATATTATCATTAGAACCCTTTTATACCAAGAGAGGTTTTAACTGTCTCTTAATTAATACGAAAAAATACCCTAAAAGACAGAAAATTCTCCTCTTTCTTTCTGTTTTTTCACACTCGAGATAGAGCTAAACTAACACATAGCAAAACAGAAAGGAAGAGGGGATTTCTTTTGTCTTTTAGGGTATTTTTCCGTATTAAAAAACAGTTAAACCCCCTCCTGGTATAAACATCTTTGATAACAATCAGTAAATTGTCATCAGGGTGGCATGTTTAATTTATTACCTAACCCATCCCTTGGGAAGAATTAGGTAATAAATTAATGTTTTCTTGAGAGCATGGCCTCCATATTATCCTTTTAGAAGTGCACGCTGTCACTTTGTGCTTATGGGTTCTCTCTAGATTCAGATGCAACTCGTTGTTCTCTTAACACTTAATGTTTGTAAAACAATTTTAATTAAAATGAAATGTTTATTCTTATTTAACATCTATATACATATCTCTAGAACCTAAACAAGGTGATGGAAAAAATCTAAAAAAATCTCTAAAATGATCTTTGACTCCATATCACCAAGAAGCAAATCCACTTGTTGTATTTGTCGCTTGTCGTCTTCCTTTCCCAACCATAAGTGCATGTTGCATCGGTATTTTTTGTCTGAATGTGGATATGATAGTGTCTACAGAATTCTGGATAGCGTGATGAAGTAAATATTTCAAAAGTCCGTCTATAAATGTAGTGTACAACGTTAGACTTCAATAGGTCTAAAGTATTTCAAATATTTTCTGTTTCAATGTTTGATCGTAAGAACTTGTATCTGGAACTATGTATCGTAAGAACTGGATCATGGAATCTTACCTCCCGAACTCAGATATCAAATCTGCCTAGTCTCTCTTTTCAAAATCTTAGTTTAAGGGGAATCCTATTGGAAATGGTGCTGATTGCATGTCTACTTCCTGCTTCTTGCTGGAAGGCTGCGGCTCTTGCTAGTGTCACCAAGCTGTAATAACAAACACGGTTATTAGGGGTGTCAAAGTTAGTGACGGTAGAGTTTATTCCCCTCTCCGCTAGCTGCAGTTTCGGCCAATGACTATGCAGGTCATGGGCGCTCTGGAGGTACGCGTAGAACTTGGTCACAGCTTTTCTTCCACACGTCGTAGACGTTTGGCGCGTGGATTAAATGTAATTGATGATTTGGCGCGGTGGATATGTAATTACGATTACGTGATAAATCTGAAAATAGAAGAGTACCATAAGCAGTCCCGCACAAGGCATAGCATTCAGAGTAAGAGGACTGCCACCAGGTTGGAGTGACAAAGAGTAAAGATTTTCTGAAATTATAATAGTGCGCTTGAGGATATCGAGATCCATTTGAGAGCTTCAACTTTCTAAGCAGTTGATCATACCTCGTAACCTCGATTTGGAACGTTATGACCATTTTACATGATTGAAGAATAAAGATTTCTTGAAAATTTACTTTGAGAATCTGCCTGATGAGGCTTTTCGACAACTTACTAGGATGGATCTTTGTTCATTTGTCAGACTCGTGAGTTTAGTGGAAACACATCCGATATTTCACAATCAAGCCCAAGGTGAAGCATGTGCTAGTATGCTTACAACTCGCTGTTGCATTGGACCGTTTCAGACATAACGAAAATGGTGCCGCTCTTGGACGGTCATTGCTTTTATGGGACATCACGCATGGAACTATGGTTCTTTATACTAAGAGAGTGATGAAAGTTTTAGAATCTGTACTTGAAAGAATGATAATATGATCAAATCGTGAAAGAAAAGAAATTCATTTCAAATGCTTTTGCTTCCAAAAGATACTCTGGTTGTATAGGGTTGATAGATAAGACGTTGCTATCTTTATTGCAAAGATCTCGTTTTGCTGAAGAAACTTATTACGACCGGAAGTGCAACTATGCTATCAATGCTCATGTAGTGTGTTGTTGGCGCTCGACAGACAAAAGAAGAGATCAAAAAGAGAGTGTTGAAACAAGAGAGTACCATTGTACAACTCGAGGATGAATTGCAATCAATGAATGCTGAAGTTATGCGCGTCCGTTCTTCGAAGGTCGTTTATCCATGACTTGTGAATCCTAATTTTGTTAGGCAAAAAACTTGAATTTTGAATCTGAATAGAGTGTTGGTGAAAATGAGCCAAAATGAGTTGGAGCTCCAAGGTGCAAAAGAAAGAGGATACAAGGTGGAGACTTGTCGTGGAAAACAAATCTTGTTATGTGGAATGCGATAGAGGTCTAAACGTCAGTGCGATTAAGACCTTCTTTGCATTGATGTCAGTACGACGAGGACTCATATCACACTGACAAGACCGCACTTATTTTTTTAATGCGGAGAGGACCCAATGCACGCCGAGACCAATGCGCGCTGGGACCAATTCGATTAAGACCCTTGTCATATTGATGATATATGCGACAAAGGACCAAATTGCGTTGAAGTTTATGTGATGAAGACCATATCGCACTGATAGGGCAGTTTTCATGTGCTAACTATGCAGTTCCAAACACTCTAAACGCTATAAACTTGCACTATCGGGACATGCTACCCATGCATACACTAACTATATGAGCATCATGAACTATGCAAAAAAAAATAGATGGATTAGATGGAGGTAAGTACTTATTGTTTTGTCATTCACGATCCAAACACATCGTTATCTTCGTTCACTTGCTGAGATAGAGTATCGAACTAGAAGGAAGTACAACTTCAAAACTCAAGAAGTCCAAATGTATCATAACATGTGTTAGTGCCATGTCTACAAAAATCTTGAATGTTGCACCTTTCTTGGATTCTAGAATGTGCTTCTCAAGATGTAAAATCTCTCCTTGTAAGTTATCAAGCATCAATTGTGCCCAGTCATAGTCTAGATCTAACCCCTCTGCTTTAGACTTCACGTATAGCACCAATTGACATGTAACAGTCTTATGTCATTTCCTTGTGAGCAATACTTCATTGAGGCACTGAAAAACATCTGTCCGTTCAAGATAAGCACATTCCATTGTGAAATATCTTTTCCCTATCTTGTTGTAATTTGAGAAACCGATCTGCAATTCGAATGTGTCTCACGAATGAGAGCATCTCAATAACACCAGATGAGATGACTAAAGCTTTTCTGAGTAAATCGAGGTCGAATCTTACTTCCTTCTCATTGATAGTTGCAATCCTCGTCTTTGGATTGTAAGACTGAAGAAACGCTTTGCATAAACGAATCTGCAGAACATAAGCGATCTTGAATACAGCAAGTTCAAAACAAACAAGAAAATCAAAGAAACGCTTTGCATAAACGAATATGTAGAACATAAGCGATCTTGAATACATCAAGTTCGAATCAAACAAAAAGATTGAATAAACGCTTTGCAGAATGAATCTGCAGAACATAAGCGACCTTGAATACAGCAAGTTCAAAACAAACAAGAAAATCAAAGAAACGCTTTGCATAAATGAATATGCAGAACATAAACGACCTTGAATACAACAAGTTCGGAAATAACAAGACACTACATATAAGGGATGTAGAACCCGCATTTAGATCAATTCACGTTGAACGTCGGATCATAGCTAACAAGCAAATCCTAAACGGACGTGTCTGTCTAAACAACAATCACATAGATTATGAAGAAAATAAAGTACTTACATAAAATATCAGCATAAGATTATATGTAATATAGTGCTTACATCAGTCAGGCCGAGGAAAGTCAAAAGACAAAGCTATCAACAAGATGAGCTTGTCCAACTACTCTTCGTTAATTTCACTCACAACTCACCGAATATCATATTTATCCATCCGTCCGCATTTGATCCGAGACCGTAAATCATCTTCTATAGTGAAATCTATCAAGAAAAAAGCAAGAGGAGCCATTCCTGTGATATGCAATTGGAATTAATGTGAAGTCACCCGAATTAGGTTTAAAATAAACAGAGAAGACTCCAAAACCTAAACTGATAGGCCGAGATCAAAATTGAGTACAAAATTGCAAATCTATGCGAGTTAATGCACAGTGTGATTAGAAGATGAGTCGGACTCACTCTCCCACAATGCGAGAGAGCCCATTGAAGTAAGTGCGATTAAGGAGTGAGTCGCACTCATTTTCGCACAAAAGTCAATGCATATTGACTTTTGGTCGCACTTCAGTGTGAATCAAGAGCGATCCGCACTAAAGTGTGAGTACTGGCTTTCGCATTGAAATCAATGTGCACACTCGCACTTCAATGCTAATCACTTTCAATTCACATTGAAGCCTAGTGTAAAAATTATCAGATTCACACTGCGGTACGAAGTTAGTTCACTTGAAAAAACGACTGTCCTCGCACTTTATCTCTCCTTACACATATGTGCTCTCTTCTTCACTCGATCTGCTCCTGAGCCACGCCCTTCCTTATTCCATCGATCTGCTGCTGAGCCACACCGTCTCTTCTTCACTCGGTCTTCTACTGAGCCGCACCGCCTCTTAAAGATCCAACTTTTTTTCGAGAAAGAACCCTGAAAAAACCAACCTCTCGTCCAGAAAACATATAGTGAAAGCGCATGCGAGAGAGAGAGAGATCCATTCCGATTACATCGACCTTCAACTCTCAACTCTCATCGCGAGTCTCAGTCTATTGTACAATGCGCATGAGGATAACTCTCAACTCTCTTGTCGCTTCACTATCTCGCTTTGACCTAGATCTCTTACTAAATCCTCGCATAATGTGCTCTAGAGTAGAACCTCTTTGAAGACCTAACCACCTAAACCCAGTAGCTGTTCTCATCTTCACCTAAGCCTTTACAAAACTGTCCCATACTACGACTCATAAATGAATCATATAATATATTTTAACACCATACAAGTCACAAAACACTCACAAATCCAATATAGAAATGAAACATCATTGAACAAACGGAAATTTTACTTCCAACAATCGCAATTACGTGCTATCGAGTTGTTCGATAATTTCTTTTATTTCTTTAAATGATTTACCGACTTTATGTAAGTCAACAAACATTGTCTCTTTCTACTCTCCTCTTTCTCGTGACTCTCTCTAGCTCTCTTCTTCTCCTCCAACGTTTTCATACGATACTCAACAAACACTTTCGTAAACTATACGTTCTCTCGGATGCTCTCTTCGTATGAATTCAGTACCACAACTTTCATTTCTACTGGTTCCAAATCTTTGGTTTCTAGATTTCTCTTGCACAAGCTGAGGTATATCAAGCACAACTTCTTGGTTTGTCTCTCAATCACCATCCTCCTCTTCTTCTTGCTTATTGGTCATTCTTTTGCAATGGGACTCATCTCCTCTTCGTGAGCATGATATCCCTGTGATGTATTAAATTTCTTTTGCTTTTTTATGCATGTCAAAATACAATTCGAATCGTGGTAAACCGAGTACAATACTCGTCGTTACGACGAAGATTCGAAATCCCGTTAGGGAATAATTCCCCCGAACTTTGACACACACTATTGTATTATGAAACAAGATGTCTGATGAGTGCCGCCACTCCTCACGACAATCACAACTGTTTTGTTTTCCTCACTTCGATAACTGTGCACAGGACAATCACAACTGTTTTGTTTTCCTCACTTCGATAACTGTGCACAGGATTAGTTTGTCAAACGAGCGCAATCGTCAAGACTATCCTGAGTGTGACGGAAGAGCCACGCGACAAGCGAAGTACTGCGGGCCTGGAGGATAGGATGAGGCTCTGCATGTCTGTCAGGGGAAAGGAAAGCTCTGTAGTCTCTGCTCATAGATCCATACGGATGCCTCAACTTCCATTCGCCGTCCTCTGGATTCCATAAGTTCATACTTTAGCGCCACATCCTGGAGGCCGTGAATCTGGAAATGGAACAACTCCAACGCTTTAAAACAGCGCAGTGCGTTCCCCGCTCTTGCTTCATTCTTTGCTAATCCTTTCACTTCCCTACACTTCGTTATGGTTACCCAGCTAAATTCAACCAGGCCTTCCGGTACTCATTGAAGAACTTGCATCAGGCACGGCTGTATCTCAGATTGACAGGAGCCTGTTGCCTCTTTGAAGCTTTAGCTTGTGCACAAACCATTATTTACATGCAAGCTCCCGACTAACCACAATAACCACCCTGTGGCCCGGAGGATGGATGCAGAAAGTAGAACAGCCTTACCAGATGGAGTGAAACAACATCAGTGAATTTAACAGACAAGGAATTTCAGATTCTTTAGCTTCTCATGCCAATGGTTTTTGCAGAACCTGACACAGTTACAGGTGAAGCAACTTCCCTTGCAATGAGGAGAAAGGTGAGTATGAACATGTTACAAGGCGTTTTCTTCCAGCCAGGAATTTATAATCTGGGCTGCCTGCTCCCACTGAGTGTCCAGCATGAGATCATGGGCGCTTTTAGGTACTAGAACGGGTTCAGTTCCGCACCATTCTGCCGTTTCTTGAGAACCTTCAGCATCCACAACGTAGTCGTTCTCGGCGTGAAGGACAAGAACAGGGGGAGAACCTTGTGGAGGCCGAGGCACGGGCAGAAAGCGACTGAGCGTGCGGACGTCGAGAATGGGAATACGAGAGCTTCTCTTCAACAGCAGTATGTACTCTTTGAGCTTACTTTCGGGGAAATCTTGCGAGAACAAACAGTCTCGACACATCGAAAGCGAGCTCCCTATCATCTTCGCCGCGAACCCTAATGTAATCTTTATGGAAGCACCTAAATCTCTTTTCAAGAAACGCATCACCATTGGCCCGTTCCCGGTCGGAGGGGCAGAACATGCAAGTACAACACCTGCGGGTCTCGGCCGTCGGTCTTCTGATTCTTCGGATGTCAGACTGGCTTCCGACGCTATATTCGACAGGTAGCATTGAGCGACAAGGCCACCGAACGAATGAGCAATCAAAACAGGGGGTGTACTGAATTTCGACCTGACAAAATGCCCTATATCTCTTGAGTGCGAGTCAAGCGTACCAGCTACCGCCTCCTGTGGTACATCACTTGCTCCCTGACCGAGGAAACTGATGGCGTAGCAGTCATATCCTCGCGCTGAGAAAAACGGCATCCAGTAATAAGCCCAACACCAGGCAGCGTGTTGGCTGCCATGGATAAAAACCAGGGGAGTATGTTTCCTCGTTGCATCGTTTCCTGCATTTTGCACGATCACCTCCAGCTTCAATCCGGATGGCAGGGTGTGGAACTCCTGCACCTGTCCCGCCTTCAACTCTGCTATCGGTTCCGTCGCGGCATCCGCGGTTTGTAGCGCGGCAAAAGCCTTCACGGTTCTGGTTCCTTTACTCGTCCGTTGTCCCACGAGTTCTGAAGCAGTCTGGATCTTGATATTCGCGCCCTTGCAATCTCTGTCAGCTGATCCATGTCGCAGCGACCAAATCCCACTGCGAGTTGCTGAGATCTTGCGAGCTTCAGGTGGAACACCGAAGGCTAGATAGCGCCCTGGAAACCCAGCGACACTCTCCATGGACTGTTACTCGGGGCAGCAGTTTCTTATCACTTTACCCAAGCAGAATCTACAGCTTTACGCACAATGCCCGGATCATCGGTTGATGGTGTCGAATGACTGCTACACTTAGGTAGGAAAGAGCATCCTCCTTGTTCAATTCGCTCGATGTGTTCCCTTGTCAGCTTCCCGTCGACAGGTCTGCGGTATTGGTCAACCGTGGTGATGTCTCTTAAATCAGATAATGAATGTTGTCAACTAATCTCGTCGCACAGGTGGACTTTACAGTAGAATGAAAGTACTGGAGGTACTAACCAGCTACCTGCAGAACGCAGAACATGTTCCAAGTTCCAAGTTTGACGCAGAACATGTTCCAAGTTACAATAAAGAGATGCCTGAATCAGGCATCTCTTTATGATCAACCCCAGCCGACATCCTTTGTAATCCATTCCGGCAGATTTTCTGTTTTAGCGGGATAAAGCAAGTAAAGGCCGGATTTGAATCCGGTCGAGTTGAAGGTTTTAACGGACTTCGGTAGGGTAGAATTTATGAAGCAGGAATTTTAACGGGCTAATGAGGTGTTTTGGGGAAAGTTAATGTCAAAATGTATTTCCGACGGATTGGTGCAGTAAGGTTCAAGGAAACAAACGGTTATTTATCTAACACGGTAACATCCATCTGAAATATGACGTGGTGAATTCAAACAGTGGCAATTCTGAAGTTATCACGTGGATGCTCGAGTTTACTAATTTCACAACTTGACTTGCGTGACAAGTCTCAAAGTTGATGACTGTTGGTCAAGTTGCGTTATTTTATCTCATAATTTTTGACAGATCCATTTTCATCATTCGATAATGATGTTAGTTTGAATTTTGAAAGGCCACTGCTGAGTGACTGCCCTAATGATATGTCGGGTTGGCCCAGCCGCCCAATGTGGCGCAGTGAGTAGTGACTCATGAGCATTGGATATTAGGTACATTTACACGATTCAAAGTTAAATGAATGGATCATGAAGCTAATTGAATGGATCATGAAGATAAATGAATGGATCATGAAGTTATCACGTGGATGGCCGAGTTTACTAATTTCACAACTTGACTTGCATGACAAGTCTCAAAGTTGATGACTGTTGGTCAAGTTGCGTTATTTTATCTCACGATTTTTGACAGATCCATTTTCACCATTCGATAATGATGTTAGTTTGAATTTTGAAAGGCCACTGCTGAGTGACTAATGATATGTCGGGTTGGTCCAGCTGCCCAATGTGGCGCAGTGAGTGGTGACTCATGAGCATTGGACATTAGGTAAAGCATTTACACTATTCAAAGTTAAATGAATGGATCATGAAGCTTCTTCGTCAGTTGTGAATTGTGAACTTGTTACAATACCACAATGGACATTGGTTATGGATTCTGGAGTTTGGACTTGTATCATCTTTTTTGGAGCAAATCGTCTTTTACTAAACCGTTTCAGTCACAACCGCCGTTACTATCTCGATCGATCATATTCTTCAGTTCGATTATTTTTATTCTCAAGAAAAAATTGATGCTTGATCTCTGGTATCCTTGCAACATTATAGTACTTTCAGGGCATTAAACTCGAGCAGTAGTGATTTCTTACATGCATACGATGACTACAGATTGTGACTTCAAACTTTCCAAGACTAGATCTTATATCATATCTCAAGGTACATCAGTTTTTCAGTTACGAAGATGAAATGTTCTTGAATGTGTGAAAGTAATGACGTTGTGGTTGGATGTTTTTTCAAGGTTCAGCAAGTAAACTCGACTCTTCTTTCCGTGACTCTTCTTTCCGTGACTGCTTACTCCATTAATATATTTCACTTTCTACAAGTAAGTTGGAATTTTCTTTTTGTGGTTGATTGTTTATGGAGTTTCTACGATAATTCTGTTACTACCTTTGTAGTTGAATATTTTTCTATGATTTCTTTCCACGTGACTGAATTTCTACTTCATAATTTTTGTAGTGTCGCAGGATTACTCCTTTTGCCATTTAGTATACAAGATATCGTTCTCACAGAGGATTTGCACAAGTAACGCTGCTCTAAGTTCTAAGATCTGTTCAAACACACAAACACACGGGTTTTGTCTAGAAATCCCGTCTTCTCACAAAACCACGCGTCTTCCAGACACTCCAAAAGGTTCTCTGGACCTAAACAAACGACTACTAACTAAAATATCACACAAGTATTCACAGAGAAACTCGGGAAGACGCTCTTCCTGCTTCCAGATCACTTCTTCCGTCTTCCTGAAGCAATTCTCGGCTTCTGGGGGTTCAACTCGGCTTCTCACACCTCCAGAAGACTGTCCTGCTTCGCAGAAGTCAATTAGTAACGACTGTTATACCTTACTCTCTCATTCACATTCCAACGGATTAGATTAATCACAGGGTGTATGCCCCCTGTAGCCTTCCCAGGCTTCTGCCTATGGAGATGGTCTTCTTGCAGCACTACAACGACATTCACCTTCACGGAAGCTCAATAGAAGTCTCGGAAGCTCACTAGAAGAAGGTAAGAAGATGGGGAAGATGAGGGAAGAAGAGAAAATCCAAACAAGAGAAAACAAGATGAAAAGGAGAAATTAAGATTCCGACAGGCTTCTAGTCCGGATCCTGACTAACAAGCCATCCCTGCTTGTAATAGTTTGGGGAGGAAGACAACAAACGTGCGTACAATTGCACCGTCTTCTACTTGAGGATGTCGTCTTCTGTGGTGGGAAGAAGGCTTCTTTCTTCTTCTCTTCGCTGCTCCGACTACTCTGTCATCTAGGATCTCTTATCGATAAGACCATCCGTACGCGGATCCTAAGTGCTCCACTGAACGAGCCAAGCTGCACTTCCACTACTGCTGACAGTCACCGCCACTCAAGAAGAACACTTCTCATTCACAATTTGGAGTAAATTCAAGGAACCCACCACCCACAAGACACGAATTAAGCTTCTGCACTCAAATCAGCAATCTATTCTCCGAGAAGATGTCACATTGGCATTGGGAAGCTCACTCCCTCTACTTCCTGCGCCTACTCCTCGACACAACAGTCTAGCCAACAAGATTGCACAAGGATGCCGTTCCTTGTTCCTAAACTGTCCACTACCTCTATCTACATTCTCGAACCACTGTTGGTAACAAGCATGCAGACCCCTCATGTATAATCCTCGACTATTCGTATGTCTCTAACATCGGGTGTAGTGTGTGTCACCAACGAACTAGATTTCCTACTCTTCGATCCTACTTATGTCTCCACCACAAGAGAACAGAAGGAACCACCACCAGGGAGAGAAAAGCTGCCCCTCCACATGCAAACTGTTTCCCTTTCCTGTTCTTGCGCTTCCTACTCTGCCACATGGCTGCCTAACTAATTTTACACTGAAAACTGCCACCCTTAAGATAGCATGTTCGGTGCCTACTAAATCTGGAATTGTCAACTTCGGTTACTATCTACTCTGATTGCTCGGTGGAAATCTCTACCTGATCTGCCCCTATCGGAGCTCCTAACGCGGCTTCTGATAAGCTAGAAAGCCCTACGATTACCTCGGGTGTCACTGAGGTGGCTTCCTCCTCATCGTTCTATGCTGGCCCTGTTGTCGCAGCTGCTGCTTCTTCCTCGGCTTTTGCTTCTGCTTCGGAAGACGGAAGCGTCTTCTGGGAAGCTGGGTCGAGTGGTGCTTCCTCGCTCTTCTGAGGTATTGGTGCGGCACTAGGGACCATGGCGACCTCATAGGGGTCCGGGGAAGTCGTTTCCTCCACACAGAATACCTGGGAAGACGGTTCTTCTTCCTGTCTTCCAGAAGACATTCTGTCTTCCGGGACATCTTCCGATGTCTTCTCGGCTTCCAACGCTGTCACTACCAAGTGGACAGCGAGGTCGAACTCCTCCTTCTCCAATTCAGATCCAGTCGATGGTGCTGGAGCTTGGGAAGACGCAGTTGCAGGTGGCGGAGTCAAGAGAAGACCATAGAGTGTCTTCACTCTCTCTATCTGTCGATCCAAATATCTGAACATGCTCTCCTTGCACTCGACCAACCTCGCTCTGGACCCCTCGTCCCAGTCTCTAGCCAGGGTAAGCAACTTCCTACTCGCGATGAAGTTGAACTTCTTCCGAAGTGCTTCCACCGACTGTGCTAGCATCTCCTGCGCACGAGCTTCCGCTGCTTCCCGCTGCATCTTCTCGGCTGCAACTCGCGCTTCTGCGGCTTCCCGTTGCGTCTTCCATGTTGTCCTCTCTTCTGCGAGGGCGGTGATCTCCCCTCGCACTTGGAGAACCTCTTGGTCGCGCTGCTATAAACGCACCTGCAACTCCTGGTTGCTCTTCCTCAGTTGGGTCAGCTCCTTGGCAGAAGCGGCTGCTTCCGCCTTATACCTCGCTGCGAGCTTCTACGTGGTGCGGAGACTAGCTTCCAGCGCTTCTGTCTTCTTCTGGCCTTCTTCCTGACGCATCAAGGTGCGCAGACTGAATCCAGGATGCAAGGGCTTCTCCCGAGCCTTCGCTCTCTTCTCCAGCAACTCCATAGCTGGTTGGATCTCTGCATGGAAGAAGGCGCTGAACTCTTCCAGTCTTCTTCCTGCGGAAGACAAGTTCATCTTCACAGTTCGGTTGGAGGTGTCGACCTTGTCTTCCAGAGGCAAGGATGCCTCTTCCACCACAATGGTCTTCAACTTCTGCACACGGGAAGAAGCTACTCTTCTCATCTTCCGGGGTGGAAGATCTCTCCCCATGGTAGAAGCGGTCCTCTTCACTGCACTTCCCCGCATCGCAGTAGGAGTATCCATCCATCCTACGTCTTCTGGAGTCTTCGGAAGACTCCCTGGTGTGACAGAAGCGATCTTATGCTCCGGTCGGATACTCAGCAGTTCTTCCTCCGAGTCAGACTCCGATCCTGAATGTATGAGGGAGATGGTCTTCCTAGGTACACTTCTAGGGCCCATCTTCCTCAGAGGCGTGGCGTCTTCCGACCCATTGGAGTCGTCTTCCCTCACCAGAAGTGTCTTCTGATGAGAGCCGGGCCTCAGTTGCGGCATCAGAGTGGGAGGGGGAGTTGCGGCTGCTGCTCGGTCGTCTTTTTCTGAGGTCTCCTCTTTCGTCTCAGGTTGCGCTGTCGGTCCATACTTCACCAACTGTCCTTCAGTGAGATCCCCCATGGCTACATACAAGTAGCAGAGGAAAGGTGTCAAGTGTCCTCCCGCCGAGGTACCCAAGTACGCTAGCTCCGCCTGTACATATATGTGGAAGAATGAGCCCTAGTTGACGGGCACTCCCTCATCCCACACTGCTTCCAGGAACTCTACGTCCTGATCTCCAAGGTACCTCGTCTTCTTCGCTTTCCTTTGGGAAAGAGATGCAGAAACAACTTCGCCAGAAGTCGCTTCTTCTGGCACTTCGCCAGAAGCGAAGTTGACAGAAGAAGCGACTTCTGACGAAGTTGTTTCTTCGGCTCCCGGTAAGATTCGATCTTCCACCCGTTCCTTCCTTGCCTGTCCTCCAAGAAGAGGCAAGTTGTGCTTCCAGGCACATGCCACTCACTCACGATCCTGGGCAAGATCTTCTTCTCGAGCCAATACCCTCGGTCCTCGGATTCTAACCTGTGGAAGACCCTGCGTCACCAATCTTCAGTCCAGGAAGATGGTCTTCCTCGAGCTACTCCTGCCTTCGCAGGTACACGGTTGCGAGGCGATAATGCTGCCCAAACCTCCTCCAGAAGTCCTTGGTCGGTGAGGTTCTAATCCCACAGGAAGAAGTCGAGACCCAACTCCTTGAGAAAGGGTGTGGCCTCGGTCAACTCTGCTGCCGGTAACACCAACCCTCGAGGATGCATCGACATACTGAAAGATCTGTTGCACTAAGCCACACGAATTTATTGTGAGCTGAAGGCTCAGTCCTTCCCAAGTGCCCATAGTCTAACTTCTACTTCTCAGAAGACGAAACTAGTCTTCCAGAAGACAGCTACTCCGTCTTCCGGGATTCTAACAGTACTTCCTAGATAGCTCTCGTCTTCCGAGCTATATCTAAACAATCCTAACTAAGCAAGGCCTCGCATGGATTCCTAAGAAGACAACCCACCTTGCATTACATCTTGCTTCCTATCAGAAGATACAAGATTCGTGAAACGTAGAGTGCATAACAGGTTCAGAAGATGGTTGCGGGCTCCTGCGGTGACAGTGGCCTCTGGGAAGACCCCCAAGACAGCTTCCGATTCAATGTTTTTCTCGAAAGACCTCCCGAAGTCAGGCTTCTCTTCACTGGTCTCACCTGTCTTCTTCTTCCTACGCGCAATCTATCCTCACAACAGACTCAAGACATTTGCACTCCGTTCTTCTGACTTCTCACTTCTTCCGAAGTGCTTCCACCGACTGTGCTAGCATCTCCTGCGCACGAGCTTCCGCTGCTTCCGCTGCTTCCCGCTGCATCTTCTCGGCTGCAACTCGCGCTTCTGCGGCTTCCCGTTGCGTCTTCCATGTTGTCCTCTCTTCTGCGAGGGCGGTGATCTTTCCCCGCACTCGGAGAACCTCTTGGTCGCGCTGCTGTAAACGCGCCTGCAACTCTTGGTTGCTCTTCCTCAGTTGGGTCAGCTCCTTGGCAGAAGCGGCTGCTTCCGTCTTGTACCTCGTTGCGAGCTTCTGCGTGGTGCGGAGACTAGCTTCCAGCGCTTCTGTCTTCTTCTGGCCTTCTTCCTGACGCATCAAGGTGCACAGACCGAATCCAGGCTGCAAGGGCTTCTCCTGAGCCTTCGCTCTCTTCTCCAGCAACTCCATAGCTGGTTGGATCTCTGCGTGGAAGAAGGCGCTGAACTCTTCCAGTCTTCTTCCTGCGGAAGACAAGTTCATCTCCACAGTTCGGTTGGAGGTGTCGACCTTGTCTTCCAGAGGCAAGGATGCCTCTTCCACCACAATGGTCTTCAACTTCTGCACACGGGAAGAAGCTACTCTTCTCATCTTCCGGGGTGGAAGATCTCTCCCTATGGTAGAAGCGGTCCTCTTCATTGCGCTTCCCCGCATCGCAGTAGGAGTATCCATCCATCCTACGTCTTCTGGAGTCTTCGGAAGACTCCATGGTGTGGCAGAAGCGATCTTCTGCTCCGGTCGGGTACTCAGCAGTTCTTCCTCCGAGTCAGACTCCGATCTCGAATGTATGAGGGAGGTGGTCTTCTTAGGTACACTTCTAGGGCCCATCTTCCTCATAGACATGGCGTCTTCTGACCCATTGGAGTCGTCTTCCCTCACCAGAAGCGTCTTCTGATGAGAGCCGGGCCTCAGTTGCGGCATCAGAGTGGGAGGGGGAGTTGCGGCTGCTGCTCGGTCGTCTTTTTCTGAGGTCTCCTCTTTCGTCTCAGGTTGCGCTGTCGGTCCATACTTCACCAACTGTCCTTCAGTGAGATCCCCCATGGCTACATACAAGTAGCAGAGGAAAGGTGTCAAGTGTCCTCCCGCCGAGGTACCCAAGTACGCTAGCTCCGCCTGTACATATATGTGGAAGAATGAGCCCTAGTTGACGGGCACTCCCTCATCCCACACTGCTTCCAGGAACTCTACGTCCTGATCTCCAAGGTACCTCGTCTTCTTCGCTTTCCTTTGGGAAAGAGATGCAGAAACAACTTCGCCAGAAGTCGCTTCTTCTGGCACTTCGCCAGAAGCGAAGTTGACAGAAGAAGCGACTTCTGACGAAGTTGTTTCTTCGGCTCCCGGTAAGATTCGATCTTCCACCCGTTCCTTCCTTGCCTGTCCTCCAAGAAGAGGCAAGTTGTGCTTCCAGGCACATGCCACTCACTCACGATCCTGGGCAAGATCTTCTTCTCGAGCCAATACCCTCGGTCCTCGGATTCTAACCTGTGGAAGACCCTGCGTCACCAATCTTCAGTCCAGGAAGATGGTCTTCCTCGAGCTACTCCTGCCTTCGCAGGTACACGGTTGCGAGGCGATAATGCTGCCCAAACCTCCTCCAGAAGTCCTTGGTCGGTGAGGTTCTAATCCCACAGGAAGAAGTCGAGACCCAACTCCTTGAGAAAGGGTGTGGCCTCGGTCAACTCTGCTGCCGGTAACACCAACCCTCGAGGATGCATCGACATACTGAAAGATCTGTTGCACTAAGCCACACGAATTTATTGTGAGCTGAAGGCTCAGTCCTTCCCAAGTGCCCATAGTCTAACTTCTACTTCTCAGAAGACGAAACTAGTCTTCCAGAAGACAGCTACTCCGTCTTCCGGGATTCTAACAGTACTTCCTAGATAGCTCTCGTCTTCCGAGCTATATCTAAACAATCCTAACTAAGCAAGGCCTCGCATGGATTCCTAAGAAGACAACCCACCTTGCATTACATCTTGCTTCCTATCAGAAGATACAAGATTCGTGAAACGTAGAGTGCATAACAGGTTCAGAAGATGGTTGCGGGCTCCTGCGGTGACAGTGGCCTCTGGGAAGACCCCCAAGACAGCTTCCGATTCAATGTTTTTCTCGAAAGACCTCCCGAAGTCAGGCTTCTCTTCACTGGTCTCACCTGTCTTCTTCTTCCTACGCGCAATCTATCCTCACAACAGACTCAAGACATTTGCACTCCGTTCTTCTGACTTCTCACTTCTTCCGAAGTGCTTCCACCGACTGTGCTAGCATCTCCTGCGCACGAGCTTCCGCTGCTTCCGCTGCTTCCCGCTGCATCTTCTCGGCTGCAACTCGCGCTTCTGCGGCTTCCCGTTGCGTCTTCCATGTTGTCCTCTCTTCTGCGAGGGCGGTGATCTTTCCCCGCACTCGGAGAACCTCTTGGTCGCGCTGCTGTAAACGCGCCTGCAACTCTTGGTTGCTCTTCCTCAGTTGGGTCAGCTCCTTGGCAGAAGCGGCTGCTTCCGTCTTGTACCTCGTTGCGAGCTTCTGCGTGGTGCGGAGACTAGCTTCCAGCGCTTCTGTCTTCTTCTGGCCTTCTTCCTGACGCATCAAGGTGCACAGACCGAATCCAGGCTGCAAGGGCTTCTCCTGAGCCTTCGCTCTCTTCTCCAGCAACTCCATAGCTGGTTGGATCTCTGCGTGGAAGAAGGCGCTGAACTCTTCCAGTCTTCTTCCTGCGGAAGACAAGTTCATCTCCACAGTTCGGTTGGAGGTGTCGACCTTGTCTTCCAGAGGCAAGGATGCCTCTTCCACCACAATGGTCTTCAACTTCTGCACACGGGAAGAAGCTACTCTTCTCATCTTCCGGGGTGGAAGATCTCTCCCTATGGTAGAAGCGGTCCTCTTCATTGCGCTTCCCCGCATCGCAGTAGGAGTATCCATCCATCCTACGTCTTCTGGAGTCTTCGGAAGACTCCATGGTGTGGCAGAAGCGATCTTCTGCTCCGGTCGGGTACTCAGCAGTTCTTCCTCCGAGTCAGACTCCGATCTCGAATGTATGAGGGAGGTGGTCTTCTTAGGTACACTTCTAGGGCCCATCTTCCTCATAGACATGGCGTCTTCTGACCCATTGGAGTCGTCTTCCCTCACCAGAAGCGTCTTCTGATGAGAGCCGGGCCTCAGTTGCGGCATCAGAGTGGGAGGGGGAGTTGCGGCTGCTGCTCGGTCGTCTTTTTCTGAGGTCTCCTCTTTCGTCTCAGGTTGCGCTGTCGGTCCATACTTCACCAACTGTCCTTCAGTGAGATCCCCCATGGCTACATACAAGTAGCAGAGGAAAGGTGTCAAGTGTCCTCCCGCCGAGGTACCCAAGTACGCTAGCTCCGCCTGTACATATATGTGGAAGAATGAGCCCTAGTTGACGGGCACTCCCTCATCCCACACTGCTTCCAGGAACTCTACGTCCTGATCTCCAAGGTACCTCGTCTTCTTCGCTTTCCTTTGGGAAAGAGATGCAGAAACAACTTCGCCAGAAGTCGCTTCTTCTGGCACTTCGCCAGAAGCGAAGTTGACAGAAGAAGCGACTTCTGACGAAGTTGTTTCTTCGGCTCCCGGTAAGATTCGATCTTCCACCCGTTCCTTCCTTGCCTGTCCTCCAAGAAGAGGCAAGTTGTGCTTCCAGGCACATGCCACTCACTCACGATCCTGGGCAAGATCTTCTTCTCGAGCCAATACCCTCGGTCCTCGGATTCTAACCTGTGGAAGACCCTGCGTCACCAATCTTCAGTCCAGGAAGATGGTCTTCCTCGAGCTACTCCTGCCTTCGCAGGTACACGGTTGCGAGGCGATAATGCTGCCCAAACCTCCTCCAGAAGTCCTTGGTCGGTGAGGTTCTAATCCCACAGGAAGAAGTCGAGACCCAACTCCTTGAGAAAGGGTGTGGCCTCGGTCAACTCTGCTGCCGGTAACACCAACCCTCGAGGATGCATCGACATACTGAAAGATCTGTTGCACTAAGCCACACGCACTTACTGTGAGCCGAAGGCTCAGTCCTTCCCAAGTGCTCACAGTCTAACTTCTACTTCTCAGAAGACGAAACTAGTCTTCCAGAAGACTGCTACTCCGTCTTCCGAGATTCTAACAGTACTTCCTAGATAGCTCTCGTCTTTCGAGCTATATCTAAACAATCCTAACTCAGCAAGGCCTCGCATGGATTCCTAAGAAGACAACCCACATTGCATTACATCCTACTTCCTATCAGAAGATACAAGATTCGCGAAACGTAGAGTGCATAACAAGTTCAGAAGATGGTTGCGGGCTCCTGCGGTGACAGTGGTCTCTGGGAAGACCCCAAGGACAGCTTCCGATTCAATGTCTTTCTCGGAAGATCTCCCGAAGTCAGGCTTCCCTTCACTGATCTCACATGTCTTCTTCTTCCTACGTGCAATCTATCCTCACAACAGACTCAAGACATTTGCACTCCGTTCTTCTGACTTCTCACCTCTTATACACACTCAGAAGAAGCTTGCTGCATGATGGGAAGACATAACCCTCGATCATTCTCTCCAGATTCTGCCAGCAAGACTTCTCACGACTCTCTCTTAAGTTCGGGAAGAAGAAGGAATGGGCTGCTATGGGTCGGACAGAAGAGACCCGAAATGGACCCTCACGTCTTCTCGTGCATTTTGTCAGTCCTTCCAGTCTTCTAGTCTCTCTAGGAAGATGTGGATTTGAGAAGCTTGGAAGACCAGGAGGCACAGGCCTAGTTCCGGACTTCCAACTTCTCGAAATAACAAACAACTCACCAAGCCACTCGGAATTCGTACCAAGCCTCTCTTATCACAAAAGCAAAGCAAATCCACTCATGATACGAATTGTGCACAGTCGACTTCCGAAGACAGTCAAGCTACTGAAGCGTCTTCCGAAGATGTTCCAATCTTCCGAAGCGTCTTCTGTTCAAGGTTTTGAGAGTAGAGGGATGGTAGGGTAGGGAAATTGATAGCGGGGATCTCCAATTTGAGGGCTAGGAGTAGGGAAGCTCGAATTGAACTCGGGAAGAAGCAGGAAGATGTTTGACAAAAATTGGGCAGCGCTTCTGCGCCCAATGTCACAATAGGAAAATAAGGGTGGGGGGTTGATCGATCAGGCTGCCTGCAAACAACCGGGGAAGTGCGGGGGATACCAAATAAAGACGAGAAGCAGTGGGGAAGGAAAGAGAACATGGGAAGAACCTCTACTGTCTTCTGTCGACTTCCCGAGCTGTCTTTGATCTTCCGCGCGCTTCTATCTCTGGTTCTAGCTCCAATGCGATCCCACAAGGCTGCTTCCGCGGTCAGCTTCTGGCTACGTCTCAATTCCACCTTTGATTCCACTCAGCCACCCTCCAATGTCAGCTTCCGGGAGCTCACAGAAAACCGTCTTCAGCTCGACACTCTTCTGCGCTCAGCAATTCGACTTCGCCTTTCTTCTAGCTTCGAATCGATCCTAACCTCACTCGATTTCACTCGCTGATTTCCTCACTCAAATCAACTCGCTGCCTGAATCGATCTTCTCGTTCTCCAATCTCTCGATGCGAGAAGCAGGTAGGTTTCTGTGCTAATGCGCTTCCTGCGCATCTTCCCCGTAGTTTAGGGGTTTCGACCCTCCTGACCTACCTAACCGATTCGGTGCTACCTGGTAGGTGCACCTACTCCTTACGTGGTTAAGCTTCCATGGTTGTCGTCTTCCGGAAGATGCGTGTCTTCCGTCGTCTTCCGTCTTCCGCCGTCTTCCGAAGACACCACCGAGAAGACGCTCTTCGGAAGACAGTCGTCTTCCGAAGAAGTCAACTTAATATTACAAACAGCCCTTAAGATCATCTTCCTGCTAAGAAAGCCGTAATCTTAAGTAACAACGCTTCTTCAGTTATACAAATAAGTTATTAATCTCAAAAATTTCAAAAATTCGTAAATCCTATAATTTGTGGGCACCACAGTTTTGAGCTTGTAGGTTTTCCTCTATTTCTACATTGTGCATTCTTCTCTTGTACTGAAAAACTTTGATCGTGATACGAGAAAGGTATTTTATACATAAATACCTTTCTCCTAGATTCAGATCAAAATCTCTTTTCTCTACAAGGGGTGGTGTCAATACTCGAACTTCTGTGTTTTCTGATCATGAACACTGTAAAGAACACATCAAGAACTTTTATGCAATAACCCACAGAGAGCTTGCAATGCGTGAAGCGCTTGTTTTCTCTAATAGAACTACTAACACTGTCTTGATGAATTTCTTTAAGATTGCATACTTTGTTGCAAAAGAGAGCTTATCTTTTGCTAAGTTTTCGAAGTTGTGTTATTTTCTGAAATCTGCTTTGTGTGAGCTCACTGTCAGTTTGTATCAGACGGTGTCGTGTCGTGGACCGGCTCCTACATGAAATTCAAACTTCGATGCTTGTCGCTCCAAAGACACTCATGAAAAAGACAAGCTAGGCCCTAGCTTACGGGCTTTTAGCTTCATTTCGGATCTCCATTTTCATTGCATAGATGGGTAGAGCTCCTTGTCAGCTTTCCATAGGCACTTTGTCTACTTCGTTTGGACGCCTAGTGGAAAAGTTACAAGACTCGAAAGATGGAGAAAATAAGCTAAGCCTCAGCTTACGGGTTTTTGGCACCACTTCGGATCTTCGTTTTTATCGCACCAGTGGATAGAACTCCTTGTCAGCTTTCCATAGGCACTTCATCTACTTCGTTTGGACGCCTAGTGGAAAAGTTACAGGACTCGAAAGATGAAGAAAACAAGCTAGGCCCCAGCTTACGGGCTTTTGGCGCAACTTCGGATCTTCACTTTCATCACATAGATGGGTAGAGCTCATTGTCAGCTTTCCATGGGCATCTTGTTTACTTTGTTTGGACATCCAGAGAAGAAGTTATGCGATTCGAAAGAAGGTAAAATCAAGCTAGGCCCCTAGTTACTTGCTGACTGGGTATTTAGGGCTTCAGACATTATATCAATGATGCAAGGGGCCTGCTTCTTATTATTGAGGAGTGAACTGTACGTACAGAGACTGTTGCAAGGGGGGTGCTTTAGGGACTAGCTTGCGCCTGCGACCTGTCAACGGACGGTTCGAGAGATTTAGGAGTCCAATGCAAGCGCGCAAGGCGTCGTTGGGTTCAGATCTGTGCAGGCTACGCACGAGTTCAAACGGTTTGGGAAGAGACGGATCGGAGGTTGTGTTCTGAGGAAAATTGAGACGCAGGAAGCAGATTTGAGATTTTCAGTTACTGGTGAAGGAGAGTTGGACCGTTCGAGCCGTTCCGGAGTCCAAACTTGCTGTCCTTGGATCCATCGGGATCAGAACAACGAGTTCTTCAGGAAATTGAAGACGATTCAAAGTTTCATCGGGCGGTTTGGGAGTTGTGAGTGAAATTGGCTCGCAGGGAAGCGCTTACATCAGATTTTCGTTCGTCTGCAACCTGAGATTGGGTTGTTCTTCGCGATCGGTGAGCCAAGCTCTTCGTTCTTGGTGCCTACGCGATCAGGGAGTCCTCATGTACGCATAGGAGAAAAACTGTAAGTGAATTGGATTGTTGGTTTGGGTGTGGTAAGCGAATTTGAGCCGCAAGGAGCCGATTTACGTCAGTTTTTTGCAACCTGCGACCAAATTTCTCGAGTGGTTTTGCAAGGGGAACTCCAAACGGCTTGTTTGGAGTCTTGTTGGGTTCAGGGTAGCCAGATCTACCTACCAGCGAAGACGGATATCAGTTTAGACGATCCGTTTGTGCGGTGTGAGCGATTTTAAGCCGCAGAGAGGAGTTTTTGAAGGTTCGATCACCTGCGACCGAAAATTGACGATATCTCGACTATCGGGAGTCGGATCTGAAGGTTTCTTGAGCCAACGGAGTCAGGGAAGGAGACCCTATCAACATTTGAAGATCGTTTGACGAAAAGAGAAAGTTCCCAGATAGATCTTTTTCGGTTCCTTCGCTACAGGTTTCGTCCTTTTGAGTTCGTTAAGGACTTAGTTGGTTGTGTATGGCTTGTGGTAGCTAGCTTTAGCCAAGAGCTAGGGTGTGGATGTGGTTTGGACTTGAGTTTGGATCGCGTGATACTGTTGTGGCTCTGGTTGTTAGCAAAGAGAAGTTTCTCTTGCTTTGAGCTACGCTTTGGCAATTTCAGGCTAGGGTTGCGATTCAGGGGTTTGTTTTAGGGCTCCTGAAGTAGGTTACAGACCGCTCTGGTCTGTTTCTCAGTTTTGTGCTGTTAGGAGAAAGAAACGGCAGTGTACATACATTTGGAGTGGTATATATTGCGCGTTCGTTTTCGTGGTTGTTTTTCTCTGTCTTGTCTCTGTTTGGCACACAACATCTCCACAGCCAGGAACCTCGCATTTTCTTGGACATCCTTCACGCAAAATATCCGACACGATAACGGATCAAAGTTGTAAGCAAATGATTTCTTGTATTAGTGAATGTATTCAAGACAGACTGTTAGAGCGAGTATGGACCAATCTATTTTTTGGATTGATGATTGATGCATCCACAAATATATCAGTGACTAGTGCACTTGTCGTCTTTGTTTCTTTTCTAGAACATGGACATATAGAAGTTGCGTACATGGGTCTCGTTTGAGTTCATGATAAAGGAGCTGAAGCTATTACAGAACAACTTCTAACATTGTTGAGAGCGTGGGGTCTCGAGTATGAAAGGTTTGTAGGTTTTGGCTCGGATGGAGCCTCTGTGATAACTGGGAGGCAATCAGGGTTTGCAGCACGCTTGAAACAATTGGTTAATCCTTACATTGTAGCTATACATTGCGTGGCTCATAGGATTAACTTAGCAGTTGTTTTTGCTTCAAAGCATCATCTCTGTGCAGATTTGAACAAAGAAATTGATGATTTGGTGAATTTTTGTTGCACATACTTCAAGAAATCCTCCAAGCGAAAAGAGAGTTTGAATGTTCTCCAAGATGAGCTATTCGATACACAACGATATCTCAAACATTATTGTAAGATTAGATGGTTGAGTAGGAGTCAAGCTATAACTACACTTTGTGACTCGTTGGAGTCAGTACTCCTCTTCTTCTCTACTATTCCCGCCTCGGATGATCATGGTGTTGCTAGTACTTTGTTTGATAAACTACATTCTTTTAAAGTGATTTATTGCTTATACTTTTTAGATGATATATTGCACAGTTTGTCTAGATTAAGTAAAATATTCCAGACAAAATTTGTTGATGTCTATACCATAGGTGCAATGGTAACAAATGAGATTACAACCATCCGAATGACCTATCTAATTGAAAAGGTTGATACTAATGTTTTTTTGTTTAACGATACATGATATCATATCTTATCTGATTATGGTCCAGAAGAAGACTATCTAAAAATACCAACATCTGAAATTAGAAGAAACCGTTATCATTCAGTCGAGATTTCTAGATCAGGACTAGGAACTGACTTGGAAGAAGCTGTGTCTTTTCAGAAGCATTTTGCAGAAGCCCTGTCTGAAGTACTACTTGAACATTTTAGTGATAATGATGTGCTAGGGACCTTCAAAGTTTTATCGCCTTTTCAGATGCCAAAACAGATAGTGTCTCTCCGGGGATGGAGAGGAAGAGAGCTCGATTTACTCTGTAAGCGCTTTGGAGAGTCAAGTATGTGCATGGAGTTTTGATGCAGTGCCCTTTACATGCTACAAATTTACGTAGTGAGTATCCTTTGTTTAAAACTCACGTTGTTACTAAATTTAACGAGTTGTCTTTCAAAGAGTTGTAAGTCATGTCCGATCTGAGTGAAAGTTTATGTTCTAAGTATCCTAACTTGGATACATTGGCTTGTATTGCTAGAGTCCAATGTGTCAGTATTGCACAATATGAGAGAGTTTTTTCTTTGCAGAACTTGATAAAAAATAAATACATGAATTCTTTGACCATCTGAGGTGCAGTTGTATGATATTTTGACACAAGCGATCGAAACTTGAAAAAAGTCCAAATAATATCGATATATAATATCCAATCCTGATGCTTATTTAAGTACATCTCTCGAGTGATTATTATTTTTCTGAGAGTGTTAAGCATTTAGTTCTCCCAAGAATCCATGTGTTGTGGAGTATGTGTATTCTTTTAGGGATAAGATTATCAGCCTTCATACGGGGAGGATTCCGGGTTCAAATCTTGCTTAGAATGAAAGTTTTCTTATGACTTAATGTTTATGAGAATGACTGGAAAATATTTTGACTACTGATATTACACAAACTATAACGGAAGGTTACCGACGAAAACAATATGTTCCGGATTCTGTACACATTATGTAGAACTCACTTTCAGATTTCTTCAAACAAATAATAAAAAGCTCCGGTTTAATGCAGAGAAAACCTAAGTACTATCGGACGTCTTCGATGGAAAATCGATTTAAACCGGCAAATGATACTTAACAACATAAAACTTATGGCGTGAGTGAAAAATCTAGGCTAGGGCTATGCCTGATGCTTTGATTGCTAAAGGGCCTCATCTCTCGATATATAAATAATATGGCGTATCAAAGTTAGAATATTTGAGAAATATTCATCTCCTAGGGGCAAGTGTTACGGTTGCGACCAAGAGGTCACGGATGTTTTCTGCAGATGTTTTTATGACTGCCATGCAATCATCGAAAACCACCGTGATCATCTCTAACTTGCTTTTATTCTAAATCATAAGTGAGTTTCAATTGTAAGTAAATTCAGAACTTCAAAGATTTATTGGAATTATCAAAAAGTCAAAAGATGAAAAAATAAAAAACCTTATAGCAATTCAAAACACCCCTCTGAGCGATACACAACTCTAGACAAAGCTTGCCTTAGACAAACTACGGCAATCATTCTTTTGATCGTTAGAGAATCTTTTGTTTTAGCTTTGACATGCCCTAATATGCATGCAAAGTGCACTTTCAGCCAGCCATGAAGAAGACCACAAGCGTGCAATACGAGTAGAAAATATTCAAAAGGGATTGGTTCTGACGCTCCTCCGGTGTTGTTTAAGATTTGACTAATGAGAATAGAAATAAAAAAGTTCTGTCATTTTCATACTATTTGGAGATAGAACCTGTCTGTCATTTTCATCCCATGTCTGTCACCTATAGAGTAGACAAGTCCATCACCCTCTTCATGAACTCGTCATCAAAGTAGGCAACGAATCACTGTCAAAAATGATCGTGATGGATGTAGTGAAGCTTGATATGGACGGATTCGGAAATAGAAGATTCTGAACTTGGATCAATCTTCCATCCATAAATACAACATCCTTCATGTAAGACACTAAGAAATACTCACGAAACGTCATGTAAAGAAGAATGCCCTCACGAACCCTCGACCCTCTATCTTATACCTAATTTTTACAACAAGAGTCACTCACGCAAATGTTCATCGATCACTGAGCTGACACGTCTCATTATCGTGCGACCTCACATCCTAGATAATTATGAACGTGACACCTAATAATGTTGTTAGGTGAGCTACATGAAAAGGTTTGTGAAAAACAAAAAATATCACAATACAAGTTCTACACTAATCACATGTGAGCCGTGTCACAACACGACATCCACCCCTTCTAAACTTGTGCATCCTCCGGCATGCATCACAAACACTGACAAGTTGTGGACGGCATCACATAACTTCTCGTCCTCCTAAATGACGTCGTCGTTATCAGCATCCTCAAGAACCAAGTCTTCTTCGTTGTCATTCAAGAGATCAAACTCCACTCCGACTTCGTCCATGCTTATCTTTTCATCTCGCTTCTTGAAGAGTTTTACATGCTTCTCCACAATTAGAACTTTGAGCTTTGTCTCATCAAGCTCTCGAAACGAATATGTAGTGTTGTCATGTACAACAAGAACCACATATGTTCCAAACCATCGCTTAGAGAATTTTCTTAACACATTGTGTTGGTTGTCCAAGCTACTATCATACACCAACACTCAATCGTCTTCTTTAATCTCCTTTGGTCATATGATGCTCGTCAAACCTACCCTTATTCTTCAACCATATCAATTGCAATCTCTATGTCCTCTGGTCTTTTTTCTAATTGACGAATCAGAAACGCAAGAAGATCTTCCGTAGACATATTATCCTCCCAAAGTATAATGTTCCAAGCAAGTATTTACTCTTCGATGTGTATGATAGGTTTTTATCCTTGCATTAGCTCTGTTGGCATATACCCAATCACTAAACTGTGCGTGCAGCAATAAGCCCCCTCGGCCACTCCTTCGCCCTTCCTCTACAAGCTTTAATAATAGGAGGATGACCTCTCTCACTCTTAACATTACTCACTTGTAGTAAGAGCTAGTTTGACCTCACATCTCTCAAAGAACTGCTTAGCTTCAAGAGTATTCAACTCTGCACTATTGGCTGTAATCTTCTCAACACATCCTCAATCTACCTACAAATCACATCCTCTAACAAGAATATGCAAACTCCTTCAGTGGACTATGTACATAAAGCCCGTCCTTCTACTTGATTGGACAAATCCTCTCCTGCAAGAACCAAATACTGCATTTGTCATATCTCAACTAGCATGATAACCAGATCTACTACCCACTTGTAATGGATTGCAAGCGAATACGTAGGATGCAAACCGTCTCGATGTCTGATCTCTGAGTTCATCTGACAAGTCTGACACGATTCTATAAACCTCACAACATCTTTGTACATGTTACGCCACCAGTAACTCTCCTTGAGCGTTGTAAAGATTGCATAAATACCTCGATGTCCAGCCCATAAGCTGCCATAGAACTCCTGGATAAATTATGTCTGCATCACCTTCTTGCACACAACCCTTTGTGGTAGATCAACATCTCGCTTAGATCGCTTCCACATATAATCACCTTGTAGTAGGTAGTTGTAAACCTTTCGTATGATCTGTTTGAAATGTGTATCACTTCATTCATGGTGCTTCAGCAACGTGCTAAGATAACGTCTAATATCTATCCATTCATCCTCATATAGCTCCTATTCGAAATGATTTTGGATACACTACTTCTCCTTTTTGCGTCTTAGAAAAGACTATAGTGCCAACATCTTTAGTATCCTTGATCATATCTTTCTCTCTCTCATACCTTGCTCGAGACAACATATCTATTACTGGGTTATCTTTGCTTACTATGTGTTTGAATTCAAGATTCAATGACTTGATGTATGATATCCATCTTAGTATGACAATATCAAGAGTGTTATAATTTGTAATCATTCCCAACAATGATAAACAATCCGTCTCCACTACCAACGATGTCCAGTCAGATAATATTTCTTAGCCTTCATAGATGTAACCACTCCTCATAGTTCTGTAACAACCCAGAGAAACACAAAGTATCGGAAATAGTAAATAAAGGATCGTTCCCACAAAAATACAGTTAATAATTACACAAAACACAATACTACAACGTCACATGATAATTCAGATAGTTTTTTGTTATTCTCACGGAATGGAATAATATCCGGATGAGAGTTCAAGTCTAATAAGAAACCAAACCCAAGCAAAAACCTGATGAATCGAATACAAACAATAATGAAATAGTTCTTTGATCAGGGACCTTTCCAACAAACATATAAAAGATTCGAGAAGATAAATGTATGAGTAAATGAGGTAGCAAAATACTGGTGAAATGTTACTAGTCTTCTTCTGAAAAGATAGAAGAATACAGATTTCACATCAAGGTTCAAAGAATAAACCCTACTCTTCCTAAGAAGTGTTCTTCCAACTAAATCCTCACTCTTAAGAATCCCACTTATTTGAAGAAGGCAGACTTAAGACGAAGCCACCATGTTCCGAACTCTTCTTACAATTTAACTTATGCTTCTCCACTTCACAGTAACTAATATGTTCTCAGACCTTCGTTCAAACACCTTCGAAGTATACAGTTTCAACTTCGGCCGAAGTGACCTTCGGTCAAATTTCACACTGAACTCTCTTCGTTCAATGTTATCAACAAGGGCCTTCGTCAATCAGAATTACACATGCGACAGCAAACTACGTCCTTCGTAGGTAAATTTGTCTTCGCCCACTTTATTCACACACTCATCCACAATCTTGCGCAATCGAAAATTAAAAAACAAAAACTGAAAAACATGGAAAAGGTAAAATGACTGAGTGTCGCATCGTTTATATACTCCTTCGCCCTAAGATGGCGGATCTCATTTTTACAAAAAGATGATTACATCTAGACCGCATGATCACGACTCCCCACTTGGCGGAACCGCAGTATCTACTCTACCTAACTGTAACTTCTGTCCTATACTGCATAGTGTAAACTTAACCGTCTCCCTAAGCTCCTTCAAATCTCGAATGATTCTCTCCGCTAGCCTAACTATTTTACTCTTCGCCGAAAGATCTGGCGCTATCGTTAACTCTGCCCGAAGTCGCTGGAGTAGCTCCATCTCTGTCGCGTCGCGTTCGATGGCGAAGTATGTCGTTGTGATCTCATCCACCTTCGTCCGAAGCTCTTCTTTCTATATCGCTTCTTCCGAAGTCTCTTCTTCCGAAGTCCTTCTTCTCTTATGCAGTCGCCTTCGCTTGAGAAACCTTCTTGAGTTCTTCATCCTTAATCGCTAGCAGTTCCTGCAATGTGTCTCTCTCAGACTTCAAGTCGTGAAGCCTCGTAGTCGTCAAGTTCAACTTCACCTCCAAGTTTGAATATGATACGAAGATGGTCATGAAGTACGAAGTACGAAGTTGGAAATAGGTACGAAGTTAAAATAAGGTACGAAGTTGAAGTCCGAAGTCCGAAGTTGAAGATAGTACGAAGTTGAAGTCCGAAGTAAGTCTTGAGATACGAAGTATGAAGTTGAAGAAACTTCTTGAAGAACCTCCTCACATATAGTTACTTTCTTCAAAACAATCTTCGTTGAAGATCAACTTCTTCGTCAATTTCTCTCTCGATCTCTTCGTCTTTTCTGACACTGTAGACACGATATGACAATGACTTAACATCTTTCTCATATATCTTCACGACTTTGTCACACATGACGTAGTTAGAGTTTTTCTCAGTCTGACGAAGTTCTTCTTCGGCCGAAGTATGAAGAAGTCATACCCCACCAACTTCATCGATTCTTAAATCCTTGATAACTTCGTCATTCAGACTCCGTTTTTCTCGCATAACATATCGTTAGAAAGCTCTTCGTCCTAAGAATCCATTCATGAAGAAATCCCATCCAAACTGACTTCACAACTTCAACTGATTTTACAAGAGCAAATCTTCTTCACTAAACTTCTAATTAACACTACTCTACTTCTATCCTCTATCTTTTACTACCTATTCTTCTTATTTAGTCTACAACTAGTCAATTAATTAACAAAAATGAAAAATCAAGGCTTCACAAGTTCTCGCTTCACTTGTGGATACTTCTTATGTCGCTCACTCAACACCTTTGCATCGAACCGCACAACAAACATGTTCCCTTCTTCATCATCTTGCCCCACAACCCATCCAATGACTACAAGACTACTATCAATGATCAGAACTACAAGTTTACCACCCTAGTACAAGTGGGGAAGACAACAATTCTTTTAGCCTTCGAACTGCCACTGAGTGCTTCTCGTCTCACTTAAAATTCTTGCGTTTCAGAAGCAAGTCGTACAGAGGATCAGCAACATGTGCGAAGTGAGGAATCCAAACATGATAGAACACACAAGCTCCTAAGAAGCTCCGTACTTATGATTGAGAACGACAAGTATTTTTCATCCGTTGGATGACATCTACCTTACTTGGATCAGGTCTACGCCTAAATCATCCACACAAATTTCTCACAATCACAACCTCTCGCACTCCAAATGAGGACTTAGCTTGCTCCTTTCAGCAAGTTGAAATTGATCATATCCAGAGCAGAAATCTCGTACGGAGTAGATCGCTCTTCTAGCAAATGCTTCAATCTCCTACAATCGGTCCTATCCTTGTATTCCTAATGGTCACTTGGTTCACTAGCTGCATATATTGAATGAAATGTAACGCTCCACTCTTTTTAGGCACTGTAAACCAACAGCTGGAATACGGCACAAATGAAAGTTTGAGAATCTTCATCTTCATCTTCTCCTTCAAGAGCTCCATAAGCTTAGGTAGATGAGTCCTTGTTACAAAGATTGGACTCAAGTCCCAAGGAGCATGTAGAATTGTAAAGATGATCATCGGAGCTCTTACGTCTTATCTCTGAAGCTTCAAAAGAAGAAGCTTTTCCATGTCTACTCAACATCCCTCTAAACTCCCGCTCTTCAATAGGAAGGAGAAAATCTGTAGATCTTATCTTCAACTCCTTGAGTGTAGCTTTAGTACACTTGTGACCCACTTGGGAAGAATCCCTTAAGCTCTTGTCCTTTGAAGCTTGCTGAACTTGGTGGTTGGTGGAGCTACAGGCTTAACTTTCTATCTACTGTTCTGTACTTGGTTTCAACCTTGACTTTAGGTTTTTAAATGATTCTATGATCGAGTAGAGCTCTCTAGAATTTATTTCTACTAGTTGATCTTCACTCTCTTTCCTAATCTTGGTAAGCTCTTCCAAAGGATCCTCTAATCTCATCTTCAAGTAAACACCCACTATTCTATCTTCTTCATCAAGCACACCCACTTGTCTTTTCAACTCTTTCCACAACCTTCCGCTCTCACTTCTGTAGATCAGCAACATGTGTGTATAAAACAAATCTACTCTCAAAAATCCCATAACTCTTATACAAAAGATACTTTCTTCCGCTAGCGAGAGTACTTTCTTTTGTATATCGGTACCCCTATACCCTCACTCTATAGTGACCTGATGCAAAAATCTTTGAACTCTTGAGTGACTCTAGGTAGAAAACCTCTCCACAAGTAGTTCACAAGTATCTTCGCAAGTATTCTTGATTACGCTCATGGTTAATAGGTACAATCAAGAATTGCACTGCTCTCTTACCGTCTCAACTTCTAATCCGAGCATAAACAGATCCATCATCCAACGCTTTGGTCTCCATCCTTACAATTGTAATGTATGACTGTCCAAGAATCATCGAATACGAAGTAGTGTTTGAACAAAAAAGTTTTGTTTTGTAACTACATCCCTTCATCCTTATCTCCGGACAAGCACCATAGAGTTCCTCCGTGTGTTATTTGTTGCTCGGATCATCCAACCATGCTCTATGTCAATGGGTCATTTTCCTCGCTTGTAGACATCCTTAAACACAATGTTGATCTCAGATCTATGATCAATGAGAGCAACCATCGGATCTGCAAGATCTCTTATCTTCACCAAGATTTCTGTAGTAGCTCTAGCCCAATGTCCTCTAGTGTAGTGACTGAGAACTCTATCATCTCTCCCATCTTCCTCTATAGCAAATTGAACCTTATGGTTGGTGCAACATTCAGCTAACTCTAGCTCCTCTTTCTCCGTTATTCTCGTGTTTAGAGCATAAAAGAATGCTTCCTCTATGGTTTAAGAGATAATGGTCATTATGTTGTAGACATCTTTCTTACAGTGTTTCTATATAACAGGTATATTTTTCTGATAATATCAAAAAAAAGTTCTCCAAATGTGGTTGAACATGCTTCCTAAACGTCACCTGCCAAGACAAAATGGTTGTGGGCCACTCGTGCTCATTCTGTTTGAAACTTACTTTGGAGATAAAGACAAAAACTAATATTCTAAGGATGCTGTTTGGCAAAAAGAAAACTTACAAATATTCTGTTCGAATGTAGAAGCTGTCTTCTGCACGATCTTGGTGCTCGACACGTCCTCCTGTGAATCCGACTCAGATCCAGAGTGGATGGTTGAGAAAGATGCGCTCTTCCTAGATACACTCCTAGGCCTCATCTTCCTCAACGGCAACTCGTCTTCTGTGTCACTGGAGTCGTCTTTTCTCACCAAAATCATCTTCTGCTGAGTGCCCAGTCCTACCTGAGACACTAAAGTGGGAGGGGAAGACATGGCCACTGTCCGGTCTTCTTCTTGCGAGATCTCTTCCTTCATCTCGTGTTGTCCTGCTGATCCATACTTAGCCAACTGATCTTTTGTCAAATCCTTATTGGACACGTACAAATAACAGAAGAACAGGGTGAGCTGCCCTCCTGCTGAGGTGCCCAAGTATGCTAACTCGGCCTGGATGTAAGTGTGGAAGAAGGCGCCCCAGTTGATGTTTTCTCCGGCCCAAATTGCTTCTAGGAACTCCACGTCCTGATCTCCAAGGTACATCACCTTCGGCGCTTTTCCCTTGGGGAAAAGATGAAGAAATAGCTTCGCCAGAAAATGCTTCCGTGGCTCCCGGTAAGCTTCCATCTTCCATCTGTTCCTCCTCTGTCTATCTTCCAAGAAGAGACACGTGGTACTTCCAAGTACATACCACTTCTCAGAGATTATCGGTATGATCTTCTTCTCTTGCTCGTATCTGCGATTCTCTGCTTCTGATCGGTGGAAAGCTCTGCGTCACCACTCCAATGTCTAGGAAGATGGTCTTCCCCGAGCAATCCCTGCCTTCGCAGGTACACGGTTGCAGGAGGCAGTGCTGCCCAAACCTCCTCCAGAATACCCTGATCCGCGAGGTTCCAGTCTCACAGAAAGAAGTTGAGGCCCAACTCCTTGATGTAAGGTTTGACCTCAGTCAACACTGCTGCCGATAACACCAACCCTCGAGGATGCATCGACATGTTTCGAGCAATTGACTCCTCCCAAGTTGCCGCGGAGGTTGGGAATGCTTAGTCTGTCCGACTCGTGTGCCAAATCTATTACTTGGTCCGACTTGGACAGTGTATAGTGAGTTTCGAGTGACATGCTTACATTAACAATATACGTGCAATTTGAGCTCTTGATGTGGGCATGTCCAGCTGTGGCAAAGTTGAAAGCAATCTCCTTCTTTCTCTCACCTTGGACTGTCTTGCGGCCACAAGCATAAAGTGCTTGGTGTCCTATTGTGTCTTAAAAAAAAGTTTTGGTTCTATGGTTTAGGAAATAGCTTACTTACGGTGCATGGTGTTGTACTGTACCTTAGAAAAAAGAAGGCTTCTTCTCTGGTTTAGGAAATAATGGTAGTATGTTGCAGACATCTTTTTTACACGCGTGTCATGCACCTACGTGATATGGCAGTAACGTCCGTGATATGGCAGTAACGTCCACATAAACCACTATTGCCCGTCGAAACTCTTTATCCCAGGTCGAGTAAGACTTTAATCGCATGGTCCGTTCAAGTAAATAACTTACCTTGCAGCAAACAAGAGAGAAATTGTCGCTTCTATTGTTCACGATAGAGGAAATGGAAGGAGTTTTATGTTAAATATGTGGAGATAAGATTCTATATTCAGTTTGTGGAATAAAGCAGCAACAAGATATCGTGACCTCAAAGAACTTCTGAGCTTGGCACTCTGGTAATGCTATTAAAGTTAATAAATAGTTATAATTAGTTTGTGGAAATATAATAACCTATTTAACTCAATGATTAGAGTATCTCTTTCATACACTCAGAGTCATTGGTTCGAATCCAATAGTCGGTAAATTATTTTAGTAAATTATATTAAAAACCATAACAAATGACATCTAATATAACATCATTTTAATCAATTAATCGTTGCGTTAGAACGTGAAAGAGATTTTTCCGCTAGTATTGTGGATTCCATTTATTAGCTCACTGATCTCAAGAAAAAACAGTTGATAACATCACTTACGAAGAAGACATACAAGAACGCCCAGATTTAATTGTATTAACTACTACTTGTACTTCTAGTATCTCACAAGAAGATTCACAAAATTCTGCAAAGAGAGCTTCTATGAATTCTGATTCTGATGTAATTCTTGCAGATGTAAATCTATCAAGTGAATGAACTTCAAGCTCTGTCAACATAATCGATAAACAAGACACTTTTCCTTTCTAGTTCTATTTATGTCAACATGGAGCTGAAATGTCGTTAAAGGTTCAAGTCGTCGAGCACAGCGGTTGATCTGGAATAGACTTATTGATTCTTACTTATATATCTTACATATGATGAGGGAGCTAAGACACAAGCTATGAAAGTAGATATCTACAATCATAAAATTTGGAGTAATACTTCTCTTTCCAAATTCAAGACCAACAACAGCTATTAACTTAAAACGTAACTAATCTGATTGTTGCCTAGGAGAATGTGAAACAATTGGTACTGAGGTGATCAAAAAGCTATATGGATAGACAATCGGACAGCCCAAAGATTCAACATACAACCATTGATGACAGACAGACCTTACACTCTCGAACGAATGACAAAGAACCTCAGACCTAGACCCTCCACGCTAAGCCGTTAACTGCCAATAACCAGTATTCTTTCTTGGACATTGAAGGAGAAATTTGCATTACAGAAACACAAGCAATGCTTAGAAAGTCTATTTCCGTCGTGATAATCGTGCTGTAGTGAACTTTTCGAAGGTAAACAAGGTTCTTCGTTCCGTTCCAACACTGGCACCTCAGCTAAATTGTTAAAGACTGTGCAAGCTAACTATGCACTGTAGTCGTAGTTTGCTCTAATTCCTAACCTAGTTAGTTTAGGGTTTGGGGACCCAATCCCAGTTTACCCCTTCCTTGTCTTTTTCTCTCCTGTATTAGTAAAGAGGGACTGATGACCCTCGCAGCATTCTCTTGTGTGATTTTCAAACTCTCTCCACCTCTCTACAATTCAGGCTTAGGCTATGGCTGCCTTGTCTTATGAGTGCTTATAGTTCCCTGATCTCAACATGGTATCAGAGAAGGAGAGGAAAGATGAGAGTGTTTGAGATCGAGAATGTGAAGACGAGGTGACAGGAATTTCTAACATCTTCGATTTTTCAGCAAGGTCGAATCTACCAAAGTGGAGTGAAACCCTAAACACAAAAAGGTGATTTTGGAGGTCTTCACTCTATTTTAGCATCTGAAAACAGGTGGAAAGTGATAGAAAAAGGCTTCGCCGTCAGCTATCGAGAGAAATTTTTATTTTCTCAATCGGAGGTCGTATGCAGAAGTTGTTGTTTTCATCGTTTAGGTCAACACGATTTTGACCGCGATTTTGAAAGCCTTAATGATCGATTTTGGCCATTCTGACGATTGCGGATCGATAGACCTAGCAGCTGAGGTTATATTTCACTTGTGATTTACTTCTGCGATATCTTTCCATCGCCATTTTTCTCGATTCATTTTGAGTTTGTTCGCAAATTCGACGTCTGTCGTCTATAGCGTCATGAGTGGCAAGATAGACACATTCTCAGGCATCACAGGTGAATCTCTTGGCAAGAACAACTACTCGATATGGAAATATCGAATTACTGTATTTCTCAAGGGCCAGGGACTCCATGGTCTTGTCACAAGCACTGACAGCAAACCACCTGAGGATGCTGGAGATCCGATTGTTGCTGAATGGAACAGACGTTGTCGCGTCAGACGTTTTGCGTGAAGGATGTCCAGGAAAACGCGAGGTTCCTGGCTGTGGAGATGTTGTGTGCTGAAACAGAGACAAGACAGAGAAAAACAACAACGAAAACGAACACTGCGATATATACACTCCAAATAAATGTACACTGCCGGTTCTTTCTCCTAAGAGCAGAGAATTGAAAAACAGACCAGAGCGGTCTGTAACCTGCTTCAAAAGCCCCTGAAAACAACCCTTGAATCGCAACCCTGACCCAAAACCACCGAAGCGTAGCTCAAAGCAAGAGAAACTTCTCTTTGCTAACAACCAGAGCCACAGCAGTATCACAAGATCCAAACCCAAGTCCAAACCACATCCATGTATAAGCTCTTAGCTAAAGCTAGCTACCACAAGCTGTATACAACCAACCAGAATTCTAACGAACTCAAAAGAGCAAAACCCGTAGCGAAGAAACTGAAAAAGGCCTATCTGTGGACTTTCTCTTTTCGCTGAACGGACTTCAGATGTCGATAGGGTCTTCTCCGCTGACTCCGTTAACCCAAGAAACCTTCAGATCCGACTCCCAACAGCCGAGATATCGCCGATTTTCGGTCGCAGGTGACCGAACCTCCAAAAACTCCTCCCTGCGGCTTAAAACCGCTCACACCGCACAAACGGATCGTCCAAACTGATATCCGTCTTCGCTGGCAGATAGATCTAGCTACCCTGAACCCAACGAGACTCCAAACAAGTCGTTTGGAGTTCTCCTTGCAAAACCATTCGAGAAATTTGACCGCAGGTTGCAAAAAACTAACGTAAATCAGCTCCCTGCGGCTCAAACTTGCTCACCACACTCAAACCAACAATCCAATTCACACACGGTCTTCTCCTATGAGTAGATGAAGACTCCCTGATCGCGTAGGCACCAAGAACGAAGAGCTTGGCTCACCGATCGCGAAGAACAACCCAACCTCAGGTCCCAGGTGAACGAAAATCTAATGTAAGCGCTTCCCTGCGAGCAAATTTCACTCAAAACTTCCAAACCGCCCGATGAAAATTGGTATCGTCTTCAATTTCCTGTAGAACTCGGTGTTCTGATCCCGTTGGATCCAAGGACAGCAAGTTTGGACTCCGGAACGGTCCGAACGGTCCAACTCTCCTTCACAGGTAACTGAAAACCTCAAATCTCCTTCCTGCGTCTCAATTTCCCTCAGTACACACTCCCCGATCCGTCTCTTCCCAAACCGTTTGAACCAGTGCTTAGCTTGCACAGATCTGAACCCAACGACGCCTTGCGCGCTTGCATTGGACTCCTAAATCTCCCGAACCGTCCGTTGACAGGTCGCAGGCGTAAGCTAGCCCCTTAAGCACTCCCTTGCAACAGTCTCTGTACGTACAGTTCTCTCCTGAATACCTGAATAATAAGAAACAGGCCCCTTGCGTCTTTGATATAGCGCATGAAGCCCTGAATACCCAGTCAGCAAGTAACTAGGGGCCTAGTTTGATTTTACCTTCTTTCGAATCGCATAACTTCTTCTCTGGATGTCCAAACGAAGTAAACAAGATGCCCATGAAAAGCTGACAACGAGCTCTACCCATCCATGTGATGAAAGTGAAGATCGGAAGTTGCGCCAAAAGCCCGTAAGCTGGAGCCTAGCTTGTTTTCTCCATCTTTCGAGTCTTGTAACTTCTCCACTAGACGTCCAAACGAAATAGATGAAGTGCCTATGGAAAGCTGACAAAGAGCTCTATCCACTGGTGCAATAAAAACGAAGATCCGAAGTGGTGCCAAAAATCCGTAAGCTGAGGCCTAGCTTGTCTTCTCATGAGTGTCTTTGGAGCGACAAGCATCGAAGTTTGAATTTCATATAGGAGCCGGTCCACGACACGACAACGTGCTCAGCAAGCTGTGCACTACATGTCGTTGTGTGTTTCGCCTCAGATGTTTGGTTACATACAGACAGTCGACACTCTTAAGGAAGTCTGGGATGCTTTGACGAATGTGTTCCAGACATCAACCAAAGCACGTAAGTTGCAATTGAAGCAGCAGCTTCTGGAGGTCAAGAAAGGTACTTCGACGGTCACAGATTATGTCTACTTGATCAGAGGTCTAGTCGAACAACTGAGCAGCATTGGTGTGAAGGTCGAAGATGATGATCTCATTCTTCATACCATTCAAGGACTTGGTAAGGAATACAAGGCCTTCGAAACTTCTATTGCTGTCAGGGATACTTATCTCACATTTGAAGAACTAGTGCCTATGTTAGTATCAGAAGAAATGAGGTTATTGAGTGCAGCTGGTCAAAATTCGACTCCAGAGCAAGCCCTGTTCGCTGGTAGGGGCAGAGACAAGGGTCGAGGCAAAGACAGAGGAAGAAGCAACTCCTTTGGACGAGGTCAACAACAACAATATATCCAAAACAAAGGTTTTGCAGATACTCGTTCTTGCAACTACTGCAACAAGGCGGGTCACCTTGAGAAGAACTGCTTCAAAAAGCAGAATGACATCAAGGCTGGTAAGCAACCTCAAAATTTGAACTTTGCTTCCATGGAGGACTCTCATTCAGATGGTAGTATGTTAACCATGCTGCATGTCATGGGTGTTACGACCAAATCTGCTGAAAGCTGGTACATAGACCCCGGTTGCTCAAATCATATGACTGCACAAGGAGACTGGTTCAGTAGCAAAGATCCTGTGACGACTCCAGCAAATGTCTACACTGGTGATGGTACTCAACATCCGATTACTCATCTCGGTACTGTACCTATCTCAATTTCATCCTCGAAAATCTCAGCTTTAAGGGATGTTTTGTATGTTCCTACCATAACCAAGAATTTGGTCTCAGTAGGTCAGATTGTTGAACAAGGTTATGAGGTTAGATTCAACAAGCATGGTTGTTTTGTTCAAACTGAAGACCACATTGTAGTGGCCAAAGGAACCAAGGTTGGTAGGCTCTTCAAGTTAGACGCAACTATATCAGCAACTGAGACTGTCATGTTGATAGACGGTTCTCAGATTTCGACTTTACAGTTGTGGCATAAGAGGTTCGGACATATGAACTTCTCACGCCTTAAGGCTTTGCCTACTTCTAATCTAGTTGTAGGTATTCCGAAATTCACAGATGCTATTCTTGTAGAGGTCTGTGAAGCTTGTCAGTTTGGTAAGCAGGCTAGGCAACCCTTCTCTCATAAGGGCAATAGAGCTTCTACTGTGTTAGAGCTTATTCACACAGATGTTTGGACAACTTCTCAAGCGAGTATGCAAGGTTCTCAGTACTTCGTCTCATTCATTGACGATTGTTCGAGATTCACTTGGGTCTACTTCTTGAAGGCCAAGTCAGATGTCTTTATTGTGTTTCAGTCGTTTAAGAGCCTAGTAGAGAAGCAGTTCAAGCATAGCATCCTTCGTCTACGTTTTGATGGAGGAGGCGAGTTCATTTCCGGCCAGTTTGATACCTTTCTATAACAACATGGCATAAAGAGAGAAGTCACATGCAGCTACAGCCCTCAGCAAAATGGAGTTGCAGAGCGCAAGAACAGACATATTGCTGAATGCGCTAGAGCTTTGCTCAATGAGAAAGCTATGCCTAAGTATTACTGGGCAGAAGCTGTCTCCACTGCTGTTTATCTTATGAAAAGGTCTCCAACTGCAGCAGTTCATAAGAAGACACCATTTGAGGTACTGTACAATCAACAGCCGGATATAGCTTCCCTAAGGGTATTTGGGAGTGTCTGCTTTGTTCATATACCAGGTGAAAGGCGTAGTAAGTTGGATCCGAAAGCTTGGAAGTGTGTGTTTTTAGGTTATGCTTCAGATCGAAAGGGTTATAGATGTTATGATCCATTTCGAATACCTTGCATGTAAGCAGAGATGTTGTCTTTGATGAAACCAAGTCTTGGTTCAAATCTACATCCACCGCTGTAGAACCTGTTGTGTCTGTTATACAACCAATAGCACCTACTTCACAATCTACTAGCTCTACTGCTTCACATCCTGTGAGAACTCCTTGGTCTGGACAGGTTATTGCACCATCTACTCAATCCACTAGCTCTCATCCTGTATTACAACAGATGACAGATCAACAACGTCCTGCACAATCTTTGTCTCAATGATGATCACGTTACCACTTCATCTCAGCCTTTTAGAGTTGAGACTACTCCTTCAGCTCAGATGACTGATCTACGTAGGTCCAGTAGGGTCAAGTACCTTGTACAACGTTTTCCGTGTGAAGGATTTTTTGCAGAACACCATGCATACATGGTGAACGTCGTACAGGATGTACAAGAACCGAATTCTCTTGAGGAGGCGATGCATCAAGCAGAATGGGTGCAGGCTATGGAGGCTGAACTTGCAGCATTACAACATCAACAAACATGGGACCTCGTTGACTTACCCCCTAGTAAGAAAGCCATCCGCTCCATGTGGGTTTACAAGGTCAAGAGGAATTCTGATGGTTCTGTGTCTAAGTGCAAGGCCAGACTTGTGGCCAAGGGTTGTGCACAACAACATGGAATTGATTTCGATGAGACATTCAGTCCAGTAACCAAGATGGCTTCTATTCGTACACTTGTGGCATTGGCTACAAGTAGAGGGTGGCACCTTTATCAGATGGACTTCAACAACGCTTTTTTGAATGGGGATTTGGAAGAAGAGGTCTACATGGTGCAACCCCCTGGATATGAGGATTCCAAGTATCCTGAAAGAGTATGTAGACTCAAGAAGTCCTTATATGGACTTAAGCAAGCTCCTAGAGCTTGAAATGCCAAGATCAATTCATTCTTGTTATCTCTTGGCTTTACTGTGTGCAGTTTGGACTCTTCGCTGTATTCTTTGCATTCAAGTCAAGAATTTGTACTACTGATCATCTATGTTGATGACTTGATCCTCACTGGGAGTTGTGAGCATCTCATCCAACGGGTGAAAGATCAGCTGAAGGGAGAGTTTGACATGAAGGATCTCCAACAACTCAAGTACTTCTTGGGCATTGAGTTTGTCAAGAATGGTGTTGCGTTATGGCTGCTGCAGAGACAATATTGTCTAAACATGTTGGAGAAGTTCGAGATGACTGCCTCTAAACCAATCTCTATTCCTCTTGCTGCTAGTGTTAAGCTAAATGCAGAAGATGACGAGTTGCTAGCAGATCCCTTCATGTATCGACAGATCGTAGATAGCATGATCTATCTTACTATAACTAGGCCAGATTTATCTTATGCTGTTGGCTTAGTCAGCCAGTATGTACAGGCTCTGAGGAAGCCACACCTTGATGCAGTTCGACGGATTCTACGGTATGTGAAGTTTACACTTCAGTTTGGACTTTACTTTCCTTCTGGTAAGCCTCTTGTGTTACAAGGCTTTACTGATGCAGATTGGGCTGGAAGTACTCATGACAGGAGATCTACGTCAGGTTTCGTTTTCTGCCTTGGAGATTCTGCGGTTAGTTGGCAATCGAAAAAGCAACAAACAGTTGCTTTGTCTTCTACAGAGCAGAATACAGAGGTGCCACCAATGCTACATATGAATCTGTTTGGCTTCGCACCTTTTTGGATGATATGGGTGTCACATTTTCTGATCCAGTTGTTTTACACACCGACAACATCAGCAGCATTAAACTTGCTTCTAATCTTATTTTTCATGCTAGGACCAAACATATAGAGGTTCATTATCACTTCATCAAGGAGAAAGTGTTAGCTGGAGAGATTGATCTTAGGTATCTTCCTACTGATGAGCAAGTTGTTGATATTTTCACCAGGCCTTACCTAGTGACAAATTTGAGTATTTCAGGTTGTGTCTAGATGTTAAGGACATAGATTCTAGCTTGAGGGAGAGTGTTAAAGACTGTGCAAGCTAACTATGCACTTTAGTCGTAATTTGCTCTAATTCCTAACCTAGTTAGTTTAGGGTTTGGGGACCCAACCCCAGTTTACCCCTTCCTTGTCTTTTTCTCTCCTGTATTAATAAAGAGGGACTGATGACCCTCGCAGCATTCTCTTGTGTGATTTTCAGACTCTCTCCACCTCTCTTCAATTCAGGCTTAGGCTATGGCTGCCTTGTCTTATGAGTGCTTATAGTTCCCTGATCTCAACATAAATGTTGTTGAAAACACCCTCCAAAACCAAGCGAGTCGACCGATGAAACAAGAGAAATTTACATAACTACTTCGTCACCTTGAAGCAATGATGATCCAATTCGACCGCATAATAAAACTATATATAGATGAACGGTATCACAGAAGAGAGAAAACCTCCTCTTCCAAAATACCTCTCGCTTTCCGAGTCCGCACGAGTGATTTTCTCCCCGTGGTGTCCGGGATTTCTCGTCTAGTGAACTCTGCAAAATCGACGATAAACTGGCAAAATAGAGCTCCAGCGAGAATTCAACCAAACCATCTTTTAGCACCAGCTGGAATTAGAGAAAATGCCATGGAACTTCGAGAATGTCTGAACTATTGCCCGCGCGCGACAGCCACTACAGAAAGTAGGATCAGACTTCATCTAGAAATATACAGTAAACCTAAAACCTAAAACCTGAAGCGAAAAGACTCTGAACCAACAGCAAGAGAGTGGAGAACTTGAGGGCAGCCCTCAAGGTTGTGACTGCAGCACATCTTTCACCGTCAGCTTCAGCTACCATGACTCAGTTGTTACGAAACACACCATTATGTTAAGAGAATTGACTGTTTGATGCGATGGCCGATCGAGAAACAAACTCTCTGTAAATGTAGCATCTAATACATTATAAACTATCAATTTGATTCCTTTTGTGCTTCGCCTAAACGTAAATATTCTGAACGAGAGGTTTGAGTAAGGCGCGATTGCACAACAGGTCGACTCACTTAACTCTCTTGTGATCAGTAAGTATGGCTGCGTTGACATCTGATACTCATGGTTCTCCTACGATGATTCACAGCAGAATCACTTTACGTTTCTGTTCTCCAAGAATCATCTCAGAGCAAGGTTTGGTTATCTGGCCGGCTGTTCGGAAGCACCGCACATCAAGGGTCGTGTTCAACGTCGTTCAACGAGACCCTTTCCACACCAATGGGGATTACCCCTTGATGCTCCACTACACGAAGAAACAGAGAAATAGAACGCGCGGACTGCAGAGCAAGTGGGTAGTAATCAGGCCGGCTTCGAGTCGATTGATGTCTCAAGAATGTTGACAATCACTGTGCCTTGCCGGGTAGCAAAGGATAGTTTTACTGATCAAGCCCACGTGTACACTCTTCCCGCGGAACTCAGAGAGAGGTGTAGTATTCTGTTCGCACGAGACCCTAGCTGTGGACGTGGCCTCAAGTTGATGTCCGAACATTCAGATGAACGAGCAACGGAGTTGCGATCAACTTCACAATCTGCTTCCAACTGGAGATTACAAGTCAGTCTCGCCGAATTGGCATGGACTACGAGGCAATCCGTTCAGTGTGGGACGAAGCCATCGAAAGAGAGCGAGACACCGGAGGCTTCCACTGTTTGTCGACGCGTGCTTGATGTTCTAGAAGCCATCAGCAAGATCATCCCTCAATCATCCGGAAACAAACGTCGTGATGTCGCGCCACAAACAACTTCAGGGGAGGATATGAAGATATGTCAACAAGGCAAGATTTCCACGAGCCCATGGCATCCGTCCAACATCATTTTCTCCACAGACTTCGACTGTACGTGCACCCTCGTGGATACCTGCAAAGTCCTTGTTCGGGCTGCGGAAGTGGCAGCCCTCAAGAGGCCTGAGAAGGAGAGTTTACTCTTATGGCAACCCGGAAATTTCCATAGAGACTACAAAGCTGCCATCAGACGACATGTTGAGCGTACGAGAGGGACCATCCAGACTTTGTTCCTGGAGCATAAGGAGAAGGACACCGAGAAGGACTGCGAGGAAACATGCGCCATTGAATCAGGAACTCAACCGGTACATCAAGAAGAACAGAAATCGAACGTTGTGGTGAAAGCTATCTCCAGTAAAATCATAGATGGAATCATGTTCGGGGACGGAAAGCCCAGCATTTACCGAGAACCAGAACTTCGAATGGCTCTGACGAAACTTGCCATGCTGGAAATCATGTGCAACCAGGACGTGATTTCTGCAGGCGTTCTGCGCGGACCCACGAGAGAAGAGATACGAGCGGAGGCCGCCGTCCGAGTGAGTCTGAGAGCCCACTGCGCGAGGGTTCTGCAGGATTTGGCTCATACAGGCACAGCCATTCACGTTGTTTCAGCCAATTGGTCTCGAGACTTGATCCTAGCCGGGTTGCCGAAGCTACCAGATAATAGACTGTTCGTTCACAGCAATGATCTTGTTTTCGACTCCAATGGTCGATCGTTGGGTATGATCGATGGGAAGGTGGTTGACGCGTTTGACAAGGAGGAGCTTCTGAGAACTCTTCGGTGTACTTACGACGGGAGGGCCTTTAGGGAGGACCGAACAAAATCCTCGTTAGAATGTCAGCAGAATGAGAAGATCGATGGTGGAAAAGGCGACTCGGAGAGAGATCCGATTCTGGTGTTCGTAGGTGACAGCCACACTGATCTTCTCGGATTGCTGGAGGCAGATCTGGGCATTGTGATTGGAGAAAGTTTACTGATGAGACGGATCTTGGCGCTGTTCGGTGTCCAACTCCGTCCTCTCGCTGAAGCCTCCTCTCGTATTTCCGTGGCTCGCGTGTCCAACTCAATGCTGAGTTACAGGAGGTCGGGACTTCTGTTTGAAACGCGAAGTTGGAATGATATCGAAGCCTGCATCCTCGGAGACAAAGCTGAGGTCCAGCCTTGATCGCTAACTCTCAAAAGTCTCAGGGTCCCGAACAGAGTTCCAAAAGCGATACCCAAACTTCGCTCAACTCTTGAACGAAAATTTGCCGCCCTAAGCATTTGGATCAGATGTCGCACAACTTGCTTCCTTTCATATCCTTGATGGAAGTCTATATATCTTGGAGCACCAGTCCCAAGACTTCCATTCAGTGGACGATCTAACGAAAAACTTTGGACTCTGGAGCGGTAGGATTCGCAGCAGCTAGAGAGCAGGTGGCATTCCATAGCATCTTGCAGTACCTCAACCGACATACCTATCAGTTTTTTCAGATAATTTTCTCCTTGACATATATAGTTTATTTCTCACCTGGATAGACGCGGCACACGACTCAGGACTGAGGGGGTCAAACATTCGAATGTGACCATTCCACAAATCTCCGGTGGATAGCAACCAAAGGGATTAGTAGATGACTTCGAAGCCATTCCATTTGATCTTATCAAACTCGTGGCATCATGACAAGTTTGGACTCTGGAGGGATTATAAGAGGTATTAGAAGACGATCGTGGACGAAACATCCTATACAACGCAGATCTCAATTCAACACATGCACCTGCCAAATGGAGAGACGTGGTAAGTAATGCTGAGAAAATTCAGAATCAGCGTAAACTATTTGTTCATCCCTTGCTGTTTTCCAAGGACTAAAGGGAGAAGCCAGTCGGTTGCACTGAAATATTTCTAACCGCAATAATTTAACTTGGCAGTAATGTCTTACAACAGGAGAACGAAATGTGCATCGTAGCGAAGATAATGTAGGACTCTCACCTTGAGCGGTAATGGTCTGCCGCCGAATTGGTAAATGAGACTCTGCCGACGGCCGAATGGCAGTAGGAAAGCAACAAGGTGTTGTGCTTTCAGTGGAATTTCCAGGTTAGCGTTAGCGATTTATCCGGATCAACGGAAATACGGTTCTAAACTCCACCCTCCTCTAACTCTCCACCCTCCTCTGGTAAGAACAAAGAGCTACGCTTGCAGTGCGATAGCGAATAAATTCCTTCCTTCTCCTTTCCAGGTTTCATAGCTAGCTTTTATCCATACTAGATGATAGATGAAGACCCTTAACGAGCTTTTCTGGAGTGGCAAAAGAACAGAGAGAAGTCGTTGGCAGCTGCTCACAGAGGGATGATCGCTGGCAAGCATTCAAGCACGCTATCCCCTGACTGCGTAGAGGGAGAGGTGATCGCTGCTCGGTTACCCGCCTCACGCTTTGCCCTCTACATTATCTCCCAGGACCCCTCTCACTTCCGTGGAAGAGCCCAGAGAAGACTCCACGCTTCAGGTGGACATGCCTTCCACATGATCCCATCGGCCCTCAGGGAAAGTCACCACTCCGCAATCTCTTACTCCCGCTTGGGTTACAAGCAGTCGCTACACAGCCCAGATGTTAGACTCGTCGCAATACCAGAGTACCTAGGCTCTGAATTCATATCCGCTTCACTTGTTGTTTATATGCTATAGCAGAAGGCAACGCTGTCCAGCTGGAACTAAAGCACTATTCATCAGGTGATTACTGTGAAACCACTGTCATTGTTAAGCAGGAAATGAGGAGATGGTGACGTTTAGTAACGTAGGTTTCTTCAACCCGTGATAAACAAGAAAGGACCTCCCTGTGGCCATTCAAACTAAACTGGACATGTGAACCAGCACTCGACATCCTGACCGAACCACCAAGCAGATTCCAAGAATTCCCCTACATGGAGTAGCTCACAAGCGCATGGCGTTTATAAAAGAGGACAGAAGATTATTATAAAATTAACTCCGCTAATTACGTATAAGAACAACTCCCTAAAGAATATCCAAGCCAGAGGCTTGTGAACGATGCCCAGCGACCCTGTTATTCAATCATTTGGATTCAAGACGAAATGATCATTTAGTGATGCACAGGTGACAGTGTTACAGGATTTTGTTTCGTATGTCAAACGCCTTCGTGAGAGAAGGTGCAGGTGGAGGCAGAGTTAGCCCTTCTGAGAATGAGTTTATCTCATGTCTTTCTCTTCACATAGTTGTTATGGTTCGTCAAGCAAGACTTGAAAAACACTGGAAATAATAAGCGACGATGAACTCGAAGAACACATGAGCCAGCTAGTCCGGCCTGGAGGTAGCTAATACCAAGCTAGGCTGATCTTATTTCTTATCGATTGATGATACCTCAACACATTTGTTTCTGTCTTTGGAGTTGACTTCCCGGAAGCGCTACTTTCATCAGTCTTGCCGCTTGACGGAGACGTCGTACTCTACTTTACATCAGCGAACACTACACCACACAGATGTTCCAAGGCTGCGCACATGCATATGCCGGTCCAGCAAATGAGCTGGATAATTGCTTCAGTGTTTCCTAACTTAGTAGATCGGCCAAGAACATCAGTTGGACAACAAGGCAGCTGCTTTGGGTTTGAGTTCTAGGCGACTCGTTTTGTAAACAGCTCGTATGGTATCAGCGTTTCTAACACTGAATAGTTTTCTTTGAAAACTAGTTTGGAACTAATCATCCGACGGGCGCTACATTTCTGAACATGAACCACTATCCTGCTCGAATGAGTGGAGATAGAAGGTATCTGACGTCTCACTGCCGCCAAAATATGCCTACATTCTACTGTCAGGCTCAAAATCGACGTGCCTCTTACGGACTTCTTCTGCCCGTGGGAAGCAAGAGAAACTGAACTTATTGTCGTTTATAGACGATCACTAGCCTTTCGGAGTTACCAACGACTACGAATTTCACCAACGCTTCTGTCTTAATTCACCGTCAAACTCTGTTTCTAAAGGACGAGAACTACAACATATAAACTATACCGCTCACTAGAAGTTACATCGTTGCCAAAAAGGACAGAGAGAGGTCGTACGAAGCCTCTCACAGAGGAATGGTCGCTGGGAATCATTCAATCACGCTATCCCCTGACAGCGTGCGCAGAACGAGAAGTGATCGCTGCTCGGTCACCCGCCTAACGTTGTGCTCTCTACACTATCTCCCCAAACCCTTCTCACCTCCGTGGAAGAGCCCAGAGGAGGCTCTGCTCTTCAGGTGTACATGCCTTCGATCCACGGTCCTCGAGGATGGCAACAACTCCTCACTCTCTCACTCCCGCTTGGGTTACAGGCAGCCGCTACATCGCCCAGATGTTAAGATTACCGCAAGACCAGATTATGTAGGATCTGAATTAATATTCACATCAGTTCTAGCTTTTATCGTACCGTAGAACAGAAGGAAACGATGTCTGGGGCCATAACACTATTCATAAGCGGATTACTGTGGAATGACTTGAATTCATTGTTGTAGTTCTAGTTGTGACAGCGATTTGTAATGATCCTGAGCGTGGAATGACTTTCATTGTTGTTGAATGTCTGACGATAAACTTACTCACTGTGATCACAGTCCTTATTTAGTTATTAGTGTTCAGAATGGATTCATCAAGTTAGTTATTAGTGTTCAGAATGGATTCATCACGTGCCTCATAGTTTTTCGGTTCATATGCGTTCGCCGGGTATGATCATAGCACATGGGAAGAACATGTTACTCCGTCATGTACTCTACGTCTCATAGTATTAAAGTTCGATATGTTTCTTTTGATAGCGATTTGTTGTGATCCTGAGAGTGGACTGTTAGGGTCTCTTCCTAACTGTACTTACTGTCACCCGCGGGGTATGTTCATCGAACTTCAGTCCTCTCTGTATACATTCTCTCGCAGCAAGGTTTTTCAGTTACCTGTGTATCATAGTGTCGCTGACTCTACGTTATTAAGCAGGACGTCAGGAGACGGTGAAGTCTATTAGGAACACGTGATAAACAAAAGGTAAGCATCCATTGCACTTGCACATCTGAACCAGCTGTCGAATTTCCTGAACGAACAGAGCAGCCAGATTCCGCAAGGAGTAGTTCAGAAAATACATGACGTTTTGAAAAGATGACAGAAGATTACTAAAGAAGGATAGTTCCTGATTAGGAATTCCAAGCCCGAGGTTCACGAACGAAGCCAAACGATGTCAACCAATGATTTGGACACTCACGACTGAAATGAAGAAAGTGTTACAGGTTCTCGTTTTCTGGACTAGAGACACTGGAATATAAAAGTGACGATTAACTCGAAGAACAAAAGAGAAAGCAATCGCTTCTGCTAGGTAGTAACTCCCATGCCAAAGACTGCTTGGTATCTCTTGTATGTAATTCAATGTTTTCTGTCATGAGAGCACTATTCTCACCTTTCGTGCGTATACACATCGTTACACAACATACATCGCTGTCTAAACTACAAAATACATCATAAGCACAGAGTGTCCTACACATACCCAAGTATACCACAATCGCCCCCCTAGTTGACGGTTTGGCCCCTCAAACTCCAGATAGTCACCTGATCCAGTTACGTGATATGCAACTTCTTCGGTGCTAAGATCAGGAGACCGGGTGCTACGTCGCTCCATCATTAGTCGCTTGTCTGCAATCCATACCATGTGAAGATCGAATGATCTACCCTGCTAACTGCACCGAGGATATATCCACCACCCTTGAGGAATTATGATGAGAAGTGATGTCAAACATTACATGTGTCATCCTCTCCAACAACCATCACATAACAACATAGTGATCGTTCCACTAGCAGATCCACATAACATACACCTCAAGCTTGCAAGTACAGCCGTCAAACTTGGATCCACAAAATCGTCGATGTTAGAAAGATGACATGACGCGCAATTACGCACATGATCCTTCCAACCTACACCATCACGGCCCTCTAACACGAGAACACCGGATGGTAACATCTCACATACTCATAAGATAGTACGTCCTGCAGTCACATCCAATATCGTCGATGTCGTTTGCTACAAATACACGTAATCATCAGGATGAAACCTATGAATCGATGATCGATAGCCTCCTCCTCAAATAGTCACATACCGTAACGTCTCTAAGTTGAACAATCGACATGTTCTCAAATGCCATCGGCATAACTTGTTGAAACATCTTAGCTCGTTGAGAACATACTCTCACCCACATATCAGAATCATCAAGGTTCACAACCTCAGTAGAATCACGATCAATGACCATAGGTAAATCTAGTTCTCGAACATACAGCAAAAAATATGGTGAGAAGGATGCCAATGATGCTTGTCGAGTGAAACGATAATCCATAGCCAACCATAGTAATTGAAGATCTCAATTTTCATGATGACATTTCTGCAAGGCATACTTGCGCAATCCCCTCTTCACCATTTGAACAACTCTTTCTTCCAAGCCATCAGCCTCAGAGTGATCCCAAGACGTAGTACGGTGATCAATCAGCACCTAGTCACACAAGGTCTGAAGCTCACCACGAAAATCTATACCATGGTCAGTCAACACTACATCTCGTTTAGTAGTGACACCGACTCAATCCACTTGGAGAAGTGTTCCATCATCATCACCACATATCGATTATGTCATATGGTCAACAATAAAGGTTTCAAAAAATCCAAACATCAATGATAACCCAACCTCATAATCAATAAGGGGTGTAATTGTGGAGTAGGAGTATTGAATGATGCTCATACTCGATCACACATCACACATCGTGTCACAAACTACTGCACATCGGTGTGCATATTGTGTCATCAATATTGTCCTTGGAGTGCAAGCACTCCAAAATATCTCAACGCCTTGTGGGCATGTCGAACTAAGTGTGCTCTCTGCACTGGGATGTGATACAACACGGACCCTATCATCCTCCCACACACGTAGAACGTGTTTCTTTTCATATCAAAATCTCTTGGCTCGCTGAAGAACACGATCTCGCAATGGAGGAGCACGAGAGAGTGGAGGAGCACGAGAGACATTTACAGTTGATGTTTGAGCGATTGAGAGCTCATGGTTTGAAGTTGCATTTTGAAAATTGTAAGTTCTTCCAAGATCAAGTGGAGTATCTTGATCACACTATCTCTCTAAGTAGGTTAGGAGTACAACAAAGAAAGATTGAGACGATTACACGCATTCCACGTCCCATAGATGTGAGTCGAGTTCGAGCATTTGTTGATTTGGTGAACTTCTATCGTTGGTATGTGAAGAGATTCAGTGCAATAGCAAGACCTTTGACCACGTTAACGAAAGTGGACCAAGAGTGATCATGGAGAGATGAGCAAGAACGAGCTTTTCTAAAGCCTCAAGGGTCGGTTGACATCTGCTCCCGTCTTGAGGAGACTTATTACGAGATGTTCGTTCCAACTGCATACTGATTGGAGCATGCAGAGACTTGGAGCGGTGCTTGCATAAAAAGATGATGAGAGAAAAGAGTTTGTTGTACGAATCGTCTGATCTGTGATCCGTCTTCCTTGGTAAGTAGATCTAGTTATTTTGTATCCAACGAGACTCCAAACAAGTCGTTTGGAGTTCTCCGTACAAAATCACACGAGAAATTTGATCGCAAGAAGTAAAAGATTGACGTAAATTGACCTTATGACTCAAATTTACTCACCACACCCAAACCAAAAATCTAGTCCGCATACAATCTTGTCTTTTGCGTAGATGAAGACTCCTTGATCAAGTGAATACCAACATGACGAGCTTGGTCCACCGATCACCAAGAACATTCCAATCTCAAATCGCATGTAATCAAAAATCAGACTTCCATGCGAGGATTAAGCGCTTCCATGCGAGCCAATTTTCCTCATAACTCCTAAACCGCCTGATCAAATTCCGTATCATCTTCAATTTCTTATGTGTTTTGATCCTGATGGATCCAAGGACATCAAGTTTGGACTCCAAAACGACCTGAACGGTTCAGCTCTCCTGCACGAATAACTGAAGCGCTCAATCCTCCCTTCTTAAGTCTCAATTTCATCAAAATCCCATCCCTTGATCCGTCTTTGCACGAACCGTTTAATCCAATGTGTAGCATGCATAAATCTGAATCTGATGACGCCTTGCACGCTTGCGTCGGATTCATCAATCCCTCAAGACCTCCATCGTTAGCTCGCAAGTTCATTTTTTGGAGTCATACAAGTGGTGGATACTGCAGCTGTGGTCGGGGTAGGGCGTTGGAGCTGGGTTTTGTATTACCATAAAAGCTTTTTATTGTGTGTTGGATAGAATTTTGGGATTTTTTGTTCTCTTATTGTTATCAGAAATCTATATATATTAAATATAATATAAAAATTAAATTATTTCATAAAATTTATTTGTGGACATATGTTTGAAAATACGAGGAGAACAAGAGATAAACTATAAACCTTGGTTGGACTGTCGTGTTCCGGAAGATACAAGACCGAGAAGGTTTACTCATTAATACTACCAGATATACAGTCTTTTAATATAATACCTAACCCTTCTGCCGGAAAGATTAGGTGTTAAATTAAACGACTGTTCCTCCTCCATGGGAAGATGGAGGAGGTGAATAATCTTATGATTTGAGAAACCTTTTAACTTGCTCTACAGTTCTGAATCAGAACTATTCCAGTAGTTTCGAACGAGAGACAAATTGATTAGAGTAAGACGTGCAGGATTAGGGTTCAGTGATTATAAGTAGAGGAAGGAAAGGATAAAATTGCTAATCTGGAGAAACATTATACACCTCCACTATGCTGAGGTTTTAGACTTCAGTGCAGTCGGTTTTTCAACAGAATATCGAAATTACGTGCCTTGCTTTAAATTGAGTCAACCTCATATCATTATATTTCTCCAACTCTGGTCGTGATTAGTTTTTCTTCAATAATGGATACTCTAATTCTTTTGAACGATTGATTTAATTTCTAATACTCCATGTACAATATTGCATACTTTTTATTCCCAAACTATTAATCCCGTTGCAAGAATCGATCTCACGCAACCACGCTTCTCATCTTGGATTCTTACTGCTACGTTACCTCATTGTTCAAACGAACAACCTTTCATGCATATTTAGTTCGTTATGGAAGTTCGTTAAGTTAAGTCGTTCGTTAAGTATTTAGTTCGTTATAACTTTCGTACATACTGAAGACACTAACATGCAATTGCAGAATTTTCCTCTCAGAACTTTTCCAGTAAAACTTATAAGTTCTTCCACTTTCAAGAGGGATACTTAGCTACCGAACGAACGACGAAACATGATGTGAAGAGTGAAAGAGTGAAAGCGAGGGCTTGTCTTTTTGCTCAGAAATCCGAGCTCACTTTGGAAGAATATATATTATCATTCTAGGCAGGCATTGAAGTTAGAAAAAGAAGTTATTAGATAGGGTTTAGGGTTAGGGTTCAGTTTAGGGTTTACGATTTATGGCAAAGGGGCTTTGAGGGCAGAAATAAAGGGTGAAGCTAGACTAGTTTAGGAGGAGAAGAGACTATTAGAGGTTAATTTTAGATTTAATCACCCATTAACCCAAGATAACGGTGATAACATAAAAATAGAGAGCAGCTTGTTATGTCATTGAGGTGCTATGTGATAGCGATTTTCCAGATTTTTCTTTTTTTTTCTTTTTTTCTTTTTTTTTACAACAATTCTGTTCGTCTGTTTCTGCTACTTCGTTTCACTTTTCGATTTTCACCACGACTTCATCTGTCAATTTCGTGACACAGAGAAAAAATTCCCCTTCCCTTCCAGTTTTCACCATCGATTTATAACAACAAGGTATCATAATAAATACAGTACCCAAAACAAGTAGGTTAAACTCCCTTCATGTGAGTACTAATACTTCGGGCCACCCAAAGTACCTCATTCAGAAAATTTGAAAATGCATTAGACAAAAATAAGCTTTTGATAATAAGACCTGCATCCCGGAATGGAAATTGTAGAACCAAGATTTTAGTCAAAGTTCTCTACTTACTTTACATTTTATAATTCATTTTAGAAACAAACATTTAAATCAAAGCTCTCTACTGGTTTTACACTTTATAAGTCACTTTACAATAGATAACTTAGCATGGATATAGAAACGTAAAAAGGAAATTGGGTTTTTTTATTGGGTTTGTTGGAACAGAATATCTGCTTGAACTTCAACTACATAGGGAGCAAAAAGTTATTCTCTTTCCTCTTTTACACCCAAAATGAGGGTTTTGGAGGACCATACTATGTAAAGAAAAAAGGAATATTCTTAATGAAGAAGACAATATTTCTTTTTCCTCTTGAGGAATTAGGTTATCAAATTATCCTCTTTTATTCCAAGAAACATTTATAAACTTCATCTCTATATTTCTCTACCAAAACTAAAGAAGTGGTCTTAAATACATATAAAACATATGGTTTTAATTTAATTCTTTAGCATGAATTGGCATGAAATTTTATCATCAGAAGCATTGAATGTTTAACGATGAAACCCCGAGTATGACTACAAGTGCTCTTAATACCCAGAATACTTTATTTTGTAACCGTTAGTGCAGAAAATGATTAAGGTGATTACGTCTTCATCTCAATTGGAATTTGTGAACTAAGAAATCAAATTAAAACTATTCACTAGATTTACAATCTATGATTCATCCCGAAAAATTACTTAGTATTGACAAAGAAATGTTGAAATGAAGATTTCTGGGTTTCTTGGGGCAGAATAGAATCTTTTCTTCAGAACCAAAAAACACTACGAGAAAAAAATTATTCTCTTTCATGCTTTTATATTCATACTCAGGGTTTAAATCTTTTGCTCTCGTGGTAGACATACAAGAGGTTTAACTAACAAATAGCCAAGGTATGAAGTCAATAATATTGATTTCAGTTATTAGAAAGGAGAGAAAAATCTGAGAAAAATATCTCAGAATATTGACTTACACACAATCCAAGAAGAATCGCAATTTTGCAATTTAGATGTTTTGATATTTTTGCAGTTCATCTTCTGCAAATCTTGTTCTTTAACCAACTACAACTAGATTTCTGATTAACAGCACCAGGTAGACAACCGTACAGATTGAATGAAACTTCAGTAACATTATTTGCTTGAACAGCAACCGGTAATCACCTGGCTTATGGGGACCAATCTCCTGATGATGCATATCCAAAATTTGACGAACAAAAGGAAAGTGTCAACGACGATGAGTAAACTCGTGCACTTGAGCATGATCATGACAATGTGGTGTGCATCACTATTCATGCTTTTGCAGAGCTTGATTTTTTTGGCGTTGCAAGGAGTTTAAAAAACGGAAGGATATAGTACATCTAAGTCACAAACGATCTTATTCAACATCTATCTCAATCACAGTGGATGGTTTCTTTATACTAAAGTACTGAAAGTAGTAGATGTCTATCCTGATCCAAGTATCCCAAGACTTCGTGTAATGTGACAAAATTTCACTCAAATTAAGAATAAGATTTCAATGAAACTTCATTGAAATCTTCTTCAGTGTATCATGAAACTGCATAATCTTACCTCAAAGATTTTTCCTCAAGTTTGTTAGTGATCTAGACATTGTTTCCATGCACTACCGTCTTTATGCGCTAACAAAAGTTCTTTCGGATAGGTAAAAAATTCACTACGTCAACTTGCATCCAACAAACAACTGTTAGCATTCATGTAAGATTTACCTGGTTTCTAGTTTAGTCCAGACCAAGACCGGACCGTTGTCGTATTCTTAGACTAGAAAGACGTATTCGAGAATACGCAAGATATCTAGCTATGAAAGTACAAATTATCAAAAAAGACAAAAACTAAGCACGAATGCAAGTTTTCATCCAAACTTTAAGTATTTTTGCTTTTATACACAAAATTTACAAGTAGACTTCAGATATCCAGAATATTTTGACACAAGTGCTTTAGATCCAAGACTATGAACCTCTTTGCATAACCCTCACAAACACCTTCCTAACCGTACCTAAAGTGTTTGAAACAGACTTCCATACCAACAGTTATGTCACTTTAAAGATTTCAGTAGTTTCTAATCTGTCTTCTACTTCCGCTCAACTTTGGGATGCATCCCAAAGTGCCTTGTTGGAATCTTGTCTGTTTTTCTAGATTTTGATTCTTTCCAAAAAGCTGATTCTTGTGATACATAACACACCTTCAACCCTTAGACAAGAAGTAAATTCAATCTGATGATGATTGAGCTGATGAGTCTCAGCAATAATCCTCCTCTTTGGGTCATTTATAATTGCACGAGATATGAACAAAAATTGAAGATTCGAATCGAAGACTTGTCATGCTAGAATCCACCTCGAACTGCTATATTACCCAAGCTCGTTGATAATAACACCTCGAAATACTTAATTATACTATCCCATATGTCTCCGTCTTAAATCCACATACCTGTCCGATCTCGTATGCTTATGTCACATGATCAATGTTCCAAAGAGGAGGATTATCGTCTAAGACTACAACCAATGTCACTATGAATTATTTCACTTGATACAGATGATAATCTATCAACTAATCCCATGATCAAGCGGTTTCGTGTTTGTTAGGAGCTCAGGAGTCACTCAAATGACTTTGCGAAAGCAGAAGTTCCATTTAGGCACTATCTTAGAGTTCAGATGACGTGCTATGACCTACAATATCCAGTCACTGTAAATAACGAGATATATATAAATCTATATACACTGAAAAACGAGTTTATCAATTTTACCTCTAATCTAGTATAAATTAATGATAACTGACTAGCAAATTATAGAGAATGCAGACTAAATGAATCTATGAGCTACAGAACGCATAATTCTAATTAACAAAATGCATTATAAGATTAAACTTTGACACTATGTGAAGTGAATTCGTGGAATTTTGGAAGTCATGTGAATGACTCTTAAGTCATAAAAGGTCGTGAGAGTGTGTTACAAATGGATTCTAGAAACCCTCACTTCTTCATGCCTCAAGTGCTCTTGCCCTAGTCTCCACATGCATAGATAGTCTCACTAATATTCAAGAGAAAGCTGCCTTAGAACCTTTTCATACTTGCACATTGGAATTTGTATCTAGTCTAAGTTCGTGATGAAAATTTTCTTCACAGTATATAGCTTTTAGCTAAAGTTTTGATTTACATAGTACTTGCATAAGGGCTCCAAGGTATATATATATACATGCAATATTAACTTGAGGAGAACTCTTGCCGATTTGTTGCTATCAGAAAATAAATAAATGTGAACTAGAAATTCTGTATTAACTAGATAAAGAATAAATAAATAAATATTAAATGTTAGAAAACCCAGAAGATGCAAGAAGATCGTCACATAACCCATAAGTCAAGAGAAGAGTGACACGCTTCTTCCATTATAAGTGTGAGATGCTACAAGTGAAAAATCAAGAAATTAATAGAATCTTTAATTTATTACTGAACCTTTTCTAACGAAAAGGGTTAGATAATAAACCCTTGCATTTGCCTCCTCTATCTTCTGATGGAAGAGGTGAATATACGAATGTGGATGTGAGATACCCTTTGAGTATCTTTTCATTTTTCTCGAGAGATTTTATCCCGAGAAGAATATCCACGTCTATGTATCAACTTGGTACAACAGGAAGATATGGCAGGAAGGAAAACCGAAACAGAGAATGCACTTTTTGGAACATAAAGAGAGAAAGAATATTTGCAAGTATGCAAATACATCTAGATTACACAAAAACCCATACAAAAATCAGACTCTTCTACGGTGTCTCTCGAGTTCAAGAAGATATATCAGAAATAAAATAGGAGGTGCCAAAGTTCGAAAGTATTATTCTTTAACGGACGGTGGAATTTTTTTCGTAACTCGACGACGGACATTATCTGGAAAAACCCGCATCTAACTTTATCTTGGCCGCGGCTATAGGAGAGGACGTTTCAAACATACCCGTGTTACTTATGAAGTGCAATTACAATTAGACACGCAGAGATTCAAACCCCTCGTTTATGGAAGTCCGCATTCAATAAGTCTTGAAGTAGTGGAGCGAGTGGTAGATCGATCTTTTGATGAACAAGCGTCTTTTCTTGATAAAATGAATAACAGAAGCGAGAAGATGCACAATATAGGTGATGAAGTGGAATGTGATGGTTGAAATAGACTCTGTATGTAGTGCAATGACTCCAAAAAATGTAGACGTGCTGAAGAAATCACGCATCCGTTTGAATCTAAAAGATTACGAGAAGATAGTTGCGTATACCGAGGATGAAGAAAACTTTGCTACACTGTATGGAATAGGTCAGAAAATGAAAGGTCGTGCTGGAAAGTGCTGGAGCAAAGCCACTGTATTTGGGATAATGGCGGCACAACTTTCAAGGAAAAATGGATTTCATGTTGTGACTAGTTTAGAATTGAAAAAGAGAATTGATAGGTATGTTGACATGTACAAGAAAGCGAAGGAAATTCAAGATAATACGAAGGTGAAAAAAATGAAATGTTGAACAGATTGACATTAGAAGAGAAATTGAATGAAAAGTGTCCTCACATTTATCGAATGAATGCAGTTTTTGGCAGTCATGCCAACATTAATCCTCCTGCTATCCTTGCATTTGGAATTCCATCAGAAGAAGAATTTTTAAGATATCATTCTGAGTTTCAAGCAGAAAGTACTCTTCCTTGATCTGAGAGTACTTTGCCTAGATATACTCGATCTGAGACTTTGCCGAGATATACTGAAGAAGGCAATGGAGATATGGATATCTCTCATTGCGATGAGGATGAGATGAATCTGATCGATGAGGAAAGAACGATTGATGAAGAAGGAGGTGGTGGACAAGACGAGATGAGCTGAGGAGCAGTATCTGAGTCGGTGCAAGAAATGTCAAGAAATCAGAGATTATGAAGCAACAAGAATATAAAAGGAGGAGTGCTAAAATTTGTACGAGGAGAGTATAAGAGAAAATGCACAGTATAGGAAGGTGTTTGTTGAGTACTGAATGACCACATTGGAAGAGAAGAAAAGAGCTAGAGAAAGTCACAAGAAGGAACAGAGTAGAAAGAGGCATACTTCTTTGTTTGTCGAATTGCATAAAGCGGGAAAGTTGTTCGAGGAAATCAAAAAATTTATCAAGAAGCTCGATAACATTTAATTGAGATTTTGGAGTAAAAAGTTCGTTGTACTTCCATTGTTCAGGTCTGCAAGTGCTAATTTTCTAAACCTTTTTGAACTTCCATCGTTCATTAAGTAGCTTCGACTATGTTCAAGTCGGCATGTTCTATTTTACTGAACTTCTTGATTGACAGAGGTGTCGTGCGCATACACATCGCTACACAACTTACATCTCTGTTAGAGATACACCATACATACACATAACACATTGACAATGTCATACACATACACAAGTGTATCACAATAATAAACGAACACTCACTTCACCATGCTAACCGGCACTAAACAAACACTAAAGTCGAGCCAAATCCACTATGTGCATCAGAGAATCCAGATTGTGCTCACCAAGACTATCCAGCATAACCAGGAGCTTGAAGGCTCAACTCAAAGAACTAAAGCCTCCAAGCACTACCTTCGAAGTATACCTCTAGTGGGGTTAGCTTAAGAATCCGCTCTAACGGCACTAACGGCCATACCAAGATTAACCACTCCGCACTCGGCCAACTTAGCCGAGGTGCTAAACTGACATGATAGTTGTCGTGCACATACACATCCCTACACAACAAACATTGTTGTCAGAGGTACACAACACATACACATAACACATGGACAATGTCATACACGTACACAAGTGTATCACAATCGTCCTCCTAAAGATCCCTCTAACTCCAGATAGCTCAATATCTCAACTACATGATATACACCTCCGCGGGTGCAAAGATTAAGAGACCGGTTGCTACATCGTCTCATTGTTAGTCGCATGTCTGCAATCCATTCCACGCAAAGATCTAATCAACTATCTTTGCTATATACATCAAGGACAAACCCACTATCCAATAGGAATGACATTGAGAAATGGAGTCAAACATGACATGTGTCAACCTCTTGAACAACCATCACACACCAACATACGGGCTGTTCCACCAGCAGACCCACACAGCATACATCTCAAGTCTGCTGGATGTCGTGATGTGAATCATTTCACATAGTGAATAATTCACCTCTCAGTTAGAAGTTAATCTCTCTGAGCCAAGTTAAGATCTCAGAGAAGTCGATTCTATGGAATGATATATATTTTTTGAGTCCTAGTAGGTTGATTACCATGTTGATGGAGGTAAGCTCATGGGTTGTAATTACGTGTCGCCCATGCATGCTTCTTAGCGAGGTTAGGTTATCTTTCGGGATTACGTGTCGTTTCACATGTCTTCGCATGTAGTTTAGGGGTTACGCTGGCACTTTAGGGGCTTGATGTGGTAGCCTATGTGCAAAATCAAGTCACCACGTGGGTTGGGACACAAATGGACAGGGGAGTGAAGCTATGAACTCCCATTGGTCCAATTTTGTCTTTTTGTACTGCTAAACTTAGTAGTAGAGGTCTTAAGAGGAGTTCGAGCATTTGATGAAGACACTTCAAAATCTGAGAGCATAGGGAGATAGGGTTCGTCGTGCCAAGCACTGTGAGCAAAATTTTTGATCGATTTGGAGCAATAAAGAAGGAGTTATGGCTGATTGAAGTTCGATTTGTGCCAGAATTGCAGCACTTCTGTTGATTTTGGGGTTTTCGGTGTCAATCGCAGTAGATTTGAGAAAATCGCTTCAAACCTTCGTGGTCACGTTCACTGTCAGTCGGGCTACGACTGCCCTCAAATTTTCATGTCAATTGAGTCTGTGAGTAATTCAAGGTGACCGCTGAAGCAGAGGGGGTCTGAAAAGCTCTCAATCTAGAGCATCAACTTCAGAGAGCGAGATCTGGAGTTCTGTGTACAATCAGGAGACCCAACTTCACAGGAGTGTTCAGCAAGCTGTGTACTGCAGGTCCTGTAAGAATCTTTGAAAGTGATCGAGCCAATTCTCTGTTCAAGGTTGAAATAGCTGTCTGGGTACCAGAAATTGCCATAATTTCTTTGCTCAGAACGTTTCTGCCCATACACTCTGATTTGATCTCAAGCTGAAACTTCGTGTGTATGGTCAGTAGGGCCTCATTTACATGTAGGAGGAGTTCTGAAGTCTGAACCATCGTATGTTTCTGATTCTAGACTGTTAAAGTTCGCTGTCTGACCTTATTACTACTAGTCTGATCTGATTTTCACTTCCTGAACATACTGGAGGGTCCATTCGACCTGAGTGAGTGTTTATATTGTTCCCTTTTGATCTGAAGCCTACCTCTGTATAGTAAGAAACCATAGCCTGAAGTCCAACGCTTCCCTGAGTAGACTAAACACAGCCTTCAAGATCTATCACAGCCAGAAGGTTCCGCCCTTCCCAGGAAAACTCTCAACTCGACATCTGGTGCTTCCACTGAGAGCTCTTGGGGTGATTGATTGAGAAGGTTGAGTTCACTACAAGGAGAAGAGATGGATCGCAAGAGTGCTGCTACTGCTACTTCTACGCCTGCTGCATCTACGTCTACTGCAGTTCCTTCTGTAGCACCAACGGCTACAGCGACGTCTGCACCTGGTTTGGATACGGCTGAGATTTTGAAGACACTTGCGGCCCTGGTCCAACAACATCCGATCATTGGAGGGGGTGAGTTGAAGTCTACCAAGGTTTTGCAAGCAATTGTGAATAGATGCGGTAGATTTGAAGGTAGAGATATTTCTAGATATCTGCGTGAGTACAGAGGAGAGATGGAACTGGTTAGAGTCACTGATATAGAGATGATAACCAGTTTCGAGTTAGCTGTAATCCCTGAGTTGCGGGACCAAGTTAGGGATGTACAAAGAAGAAATCTAGGTGTTTGGATGAGTTTCGAGCGATCTCTTCGAGAGGAGTTTCTCGAAGAAGATTCGGAGAGAGTTACTAAGAGGACGTTCTAAGACTGGGTTGAGCAACAACCTGGTCGTATGATGAGCCTGAATGAGATGCTGAGAGAGTTTGATCGGAGATACCGACAACTCTCAACTCTTGAGAGGATAACCTTAGATGCTCGGAAAACCGAGCTTTTCCTGCAAGCTATCGATGATGCTACGGCAGATCGGTTGTGCTTTATGTTGGTCGATCGATCTGCTGAAGGAGGAGTTACTATTGATTGGAGAAGAGTCGAGGACGCTCTTGCTGTACTAACGAGGCAGAGGAGGGGAAGAGTGGCTGTGGGAGGACGTCCGCTTGCAGAAGTAACCGCTCAACCTCGCACTGCTCCTCAAGTACAACAACCTCCGGCTCTTGCTCCGGCTCCTAGACCTGTTGTCCCGGCTGCAGTTCCTTTGATGCCAGTTGTGCCAGTTCCTACACAGAGGGCACCGATTCAAAGACCTGCGGAGAATCATGGACAACAGAACCAGATCGAAGACCTGATTCGGCAGATGAGAGAACTGAAGGTAGAGCTAGCTGGATTGCAGAGAGAGCAGCCGCCGGCGCCTGCTGCTGCACGTCCAGGAGGTGCTCCTGTTCGTAGATGTATCTGGTGTGACAGTCAAGATCATTTCCGAGGGGACTGTCAAGAGCTCACGGCTGCTCTGCGAGATGGTGTGGTTCGCTACCAAAACGGTAGGCTGCACCTCTCTTCTACTGGAGAGCCGCTAAGCACGCAGTTTGGGACGAGAAGGCATGAGAAGTCTATCTCAGATTACAGCTGCTGCAACTGTACATGCATTGATGGCACCACCGGTAAATCCTGATGTATATGCCAGTCATATTGAAGTTTCTTCTAGTCCTACGTTACTAGATAGGACTATTGAGAAGAAACCTGTTCAAGTTCCTTCTGAAGTACTGAAGAGAGGGACAGAAACTATACGTAGGGTCACAGGGTGGAGAGATCCTGTTGATGCTGCGTCTATCAAAGCATTCTTGGACGTGGATAGACACGTTCATTGGCAGGATGCTTCTGTGGAGGAGAAGAGACGGCGAGAAGCCTCTGAACTTGATACTGGAGTTCCAGAGGAGACTGGGGACAGACGAAGAGTCACAAGGAGGCGAGCAGCCCCTCCAGAAGACGTCCCATCTACTTCTGCAGCTCCTCCACCTGCACCAGGTCCGATGGAGGACGTGCAGAGATCCCAGCAGGAGCCAACGACTGCTGGTAGACGGTTTACTGCCCAAGAAAAAGAGAAGGGACCGGCTTACAAGTTGGCAGCAGATATAGAGACTTCAACTGATCTCAAGAGCATCTTGGAGCAGAGAATACTTAACGTGCGAATCGAGTTTTCTCTTCGAGAAGTTCTTGGTATTGCGAAGAGGGAGTTTCACGAGCTGATCATCGACATCATCAAGCGGAAGAGACAGGTGATGTTCGAGCAAGTAGAAAGTCAGATGATTGATGTGGTAGGAGCTTCTGTGAATGATGCGGAGTTCGGAAAGGTGCATTTTCAGGAGGCTGATGATACAGAGTATCAGCAAGAAGCGTTGGTTGCTGGTACCAATACTGCTGAATTCGATGACGATGAAGCTGGCGATGAGAGTCCAGCTACTGATAGTGACTTCAGGAAGAGACACTGGGCTCGTGCTACGACGGCTACACGGGTTTGTCTCGGAAATCTTGAACCTGTTGCTGCGTTAGTTGATCACGGTTTAGAGATCAACATCATGTCACGGGAGGTGTACGAGAGAGGTCAGTGGCCTATCGAGCTGAACCATGGTTGGGTGCTACGACCTGCAAACAACCAGAAGGGTGAGTTATACGGCGCTTGTCCTAACGTGAATGTGAAGTTAGGTGATGTGGAGGTAGATCAGCACTTCTTCGTGCAGTCTTCTGCTTCGTATCCTGTAATTCTTGGTTAGCCTTATATCACCGCAGTTAGAATGGAGACGAAGGTGATGGATGACGGGTCTCACTATGCTAGGATCCGTAGTCCAGATGATAGACATTCTGTGCAATTTTTGACCGTTCGTTCGAACCACGAACGAAACAGACAAACCTTGAGAGATTCTCCTATCTGTAGGAGTAAGGGTTTTCTGAAACCACTCTTGTAGGTCGGGATACCAAGAGTGATGGATCTGCTACTACTATGATCCCGCTTGAGCAGCCTGTGGGATCACAGCAGGCTGACGAAGAGGTTGCTCAAGATTCTGAGAATGACTACACTGGTACATAGTTGGAAATCTGGTTTAATGGCTTTCAGTTCTGATGATTGGAGTGAGTTCACGCGAGTAGAGGATTTGACTGAGAAGAGTAAGAGGCAGATGGAGAAGTATGCAGAAAATCTGCACTGTACAAGAGTTCTGAGTGAAGATGAGATGATTTTTGGTGTTTACGAGGAGTTTGTAAGTGTACAGTCTTTTGTTCGTTGGCTAGATGATGTAGATAAGTTGATGGAGCAGATGGGAGGAAGGGTGGTGATCCCTATCCACTCTCGTAAGGTCTATGAGGAGATTGCCTCGTGCTTGCAATCTCGTCCTCATCCGAGACTAGAGAGTGGATGGAAGGATGCAATCTGCCGGTGTGGCTCTCGTGAAGAGGCAGAGGTTCACACCAAATACAAAACTGTAGCGAAGAAGGTGAAACCAGTGGCGACCCAGTTACCTGTTGATTCACGGCAGCATATGGAGTTAGCGGCCACTGAGCCTGTACTGAGAGATCCTAAACAAATAGGACACGAGTTTACTCAAGAGACACTCGAGCAGCTCCAGATAGGAGGGGGTGGCTTCTTGACTGAAGTGGAGAAACGAGCTTTTGAGCCGACGATAGTTAGCCATGGTAAGGCATTTTCTTTCTCAACTGAGGAGATTGGTTGTGTGGATCCTAGTGTGATTGCTCCGATGGTTATCTTCACTGTTCCTCATGTACCTTGGGACTTGAAGCCGATTCCAGTCCCTCGTGCCTTGCTACTGAAGGTGATTGAGTTACTGAAGGAGAGGATGACAAGAGATGAAGACGTCTCGATTACTGAAGAGGCTGAGGCGGAGGAGAGTGATGACGATGATGAAACAAACAGGCAACTGAAGAGGTTGGCACATGCCGGAGGATGTGCAGGTTTGGAGGGGGTGGATGTCGTGATATGAATCATTTCACATAGTGAATAATTCACCTCTCAGTTAGAAGTTAATCTCTCTGAGCCAAGTTAAGATCTCAGATAAGTCGATTCTATGGAATGATATATATTTTTTGAGTCTTAGTAGGTTGATTACCATGTTGATGGAGGTAAGCTCATGGGTTGTAATTACGTGTCGTCCATGCATGCTTCTTAGCGAGGTTAGGTTATCTTTCGGGATTACGTGTCGTTTCACATGTCTTCGCATGTAGTTTAGGGGTTACGCTTGCACTTTAGGGGCTTGACGTGGTAGCCTATGTGCAAAATCAAGTCACCACGTGGGTTGGGACACAAATGGACAGGGGAGTGAAGCTATGAACTCCCATTGGTCCAATTTTGTCTTTTTGTACTACTAAACTTAGTAGTAGGGGTCTTAAGAGGAGTTTGAGCATTTGGTGAAGACACTTCAAAATCTGAGAGCATAGGGAGATAGGGTTCGTCGTGCCAAGCACTGTGAGCAAAATGTTTGATCGATTTGGAGCAATAAAGAAGGAGTTATGGCTGATTGAAGTTCGATTTGTGCCAGAATTGCAGCACTTCTGTTGATTTTGGGGTTTTCGGTGTCAATCGCAGTAGATTTGAGAAAATCGCTTCAAACCTTCGTGGTCACGTTCACTGTCAGTCGGGCTACGACTGCCCTCAAATTTTCATGTCAATTGAGTCTGTGAGTAATTCAAGGCGACCACTGAAGCAGAGGGGGTCCGAAAAGCTCTCAATCTAGAGCATCAACTTCAGAGAGCGAGATCTGGAGTTCTGTGTACAATCAGGAGACCCAACTTCACAGGAGTGTTCAGCAAGCTGTGTACTGCAGGTCCTGTAAGAATCTTTGAAAGTGATCGAGCCAATTCTCTGTTCTAGGTTGAAATAGCTGTCTGGGTACCAAATATTGCCATAATTTCTTTGCTCAGAACGTTTCTGCCCATACACTCTGATTTGATCTCAAGCTGAAACTTCGTGTGTATGGTCAGTAGGGCCTCATTTACATGTAGGAGGAGTTCTGAAGTCTGAACCATCGTATGTTTCTGATTCTGGACTGTTAAAGTTCGCTGTCTGACCTTATTACTACTAGTCTGATCTGATTTTCACTTCCTGAACATACTGGAGGGTCCATTCGACCTGAGTGAGTGTTTATACTGTTCCCTTTTGATCTGAAGCCTACCTCTGTATAGTAAGAAACCATAGTCTGAAGTCCAACGCTTCCCTGAGTAGACTAAACACAGCCTTCAAGATCTATCACAGCCAGAAGGTTCCGCCCTTCCCAGGAAAACTCTCAACTCGACAGCGTACAACCGCTAAGCTTGGATCAACAATACCATCGATGTTTGTAAGATGACATGGAGTGCAATTACGAACATGGTCCTTCCAAACAACACCATCACAGTCCTCTAACATGAGTACTCTAGAAAGTAACATCTCACGCACTCGTAAAATTACGTCTTGCGATCACATCTAACGTTGTCGTGTAGTCTGCTGCAGATAGATATAATCGCTAGAATGAAACTTGTGAATCGATGATGATAACCTCCTCATCAGATAGTCGCATATCGCAACATATGTCTATGCTGAGCAATCGCTAGGTTCTCAAAAGCCATAGACATAACTCTCTGAAATGTCTCAGCTCGTTGAGAACATGCTCAACCCACATATCCGGATCATCAAGGTTCAACACCTCAGCAGAATCACGACGAATGACCGAAGGTAGATCTAGATCTCAATCATACAATAGAAAATACGATGTGAAGGAAGCCATAGACACTTGCCGGTTAAACCAGCAACTCATAGTCAACCATAGTAACTGCACATCTCAATCTCCCAACTGATCCTTTTGCAAGCCATACTTGCGCAATCATCTCTTCACTATTTGAACAACCCTATCCGCTAAACCATCTGCTTCAGGATGATCTCGAGATGTAGTCCGATGATCAATCAATGTCTTATCACGCAAGGTCTGAAACTCACCAAGAAACTATGTACCTTGGTCCCTCAACACTTCAGCTGGTGCTCCAAAACGACTCATCACTTGATCTAAGAATGCATATGTTGTCTCTACACTCGTCTTGTCCGGCAATGCCACCAACTCAATACACTTGGAGAAGTGTTCCATCGTCATTAACACATATCGGTGATGACGTACGGTCACATCACAACTCAATCTCCACGTTGTATTCTCGCCTGAACTTATGGTAATCATCCATAGGCGATCTCTCCAAGTGTTGGAACAAACCCTTCCACGTCATGAAGGTGTGAATAACTATGAGTTCCGCATCTGCTGCAGATCGCACCAACTGTCGAACTCCTGGATGAAGTCATCTAGCTCAATGATACCCATCGTACTCAAGTATCATCGAGATCTCTTCGTGATCCCATAGATCTTGTCCATGTCTCACAACAACAGTGTGACGACATTATTCTCCAACCACGTCCTTGTCTAAATTGACCGTCCTCCGTCGATGAGACCGGTACTATTGATTGATATTTCACACCACTCCGTGTGAACCCACTGCTTACTGCAGCTGAATCTCCGTTGAAACCTCTGTGCACCTCTGTGATGACAATCTCCGAGTCAATCGCAAACATTAAACTCTAACTAGAGCGTCAAAATCTCGTCATCACATGTGACGTCAACCTGCCTAACCCCGCTCCTACTGAGCTCATCTATCCTCTACTAGGACGATCAAGGTAAGAGTAATATGTACCTACCATCATCACAAGCAGCCTCTCACGGTCTGTTGGTCGCAAGTCCAACCTCACCGTAAGAGAAACCGAAGTAGTATGACTGGTCCGCAACTCCAGTCTCACTATCGATAGCACATTGGAGTGAACTCACTCCGGAGATCAAGCGTCAATACAAGCAAACGTGACGCACAAACATGAAGCAGAATGTGGAGGAGTTCCAATCACAAGAAGTCCAAACTATAACCCTCCACACTCAAACATGCACAAAAGATAAACCCAACCTCATCCGGACTGACGTCTCTTCTTCGATGACACACATGCACTATATGTGATCACCAATTATCATAACATGTAACTAAGGTCACTAACTAGATGTCCACACCTCTAGTAGCTCCAAAAGTATCTACGTGGTAGCTCTATTAGCTCACGCAAGACAATTGCCATCAGTTGCCTCCATATGAGTCTCTACGGTATAGACAAATCCTACCACAACGACAGCTTCCCCCTAACTACTATGAGGTCACCTTACCACTCCTCTAGGAACATGCGAAAAGATCTCTTACTACCTTAAACAAGTCCATAAATACTTGCATGTGTGGTGCCCACAAATATCGAGTTATCCTCGCAACAATAAAAGAAACTTAATATTTTTTTAGAGTAAGTGATCCTATATTACGAGCTAAATTAGCTAAGGGTATGGTTGCTATCAGTTTGCCGGAAACAAAGGCCGGGCCATCGCACGCATTAATGAATCTTAAACTACTTTGTGTGGTCAGGGCTCAGTACCTAATAACCTTAGACTCAGAATTCCCGGCTCTCAAAATTTTTATTTTTTCAAACTTCGAAAAACACCATCAGATTTTAAAGTAGCACGATCAAATTCAAAAATTTCACCTAATTGACCTCCTTTATTTCTTACTCCACACTTCAAAATGCATATATTTTTTTTTGAATAACGATTCTGAAACTTCTGCGCATTTTCTTACAGGATTCACGAATTTTTGAAATTTTTAAGAATAATAAACTGTTTGTATAACTGAAGAAGCGTTGTTACTTAAGATTACGTCTTCTTTAGCAGGAAGACGATCTTACGAACTTTTTGTAATAAGAAGTTGACTTCTTCGGAAGACGACCGTCTTCCGGGGAGCGTCTTCTCGGCGATGTCTTCGGAAGACGGAAGACACGCATCTTCCAGAAGACGGCAACCGCGGAAGCCTAATCTGGTAAAAGAGTGGGTGTACCTACTAGGTAACACCAAGAAGGTAGGTAGGTCAGGTAGGTCATATAGGGTCGAAACCCCTAAACTGCGAGGAAGATGCGCAGGAAGCGCATTACCAGATTTCCAACTTCTCGCAGCATGAGCGTTTCTTGATTGAGAAGTTCGATTCGAGGGTGAGCTTTGAGTGAGGAGACAGCGAGGTGAAATCGAGTGAGGATTAGGATCAATTCGAAGCTAGCAAGAAGGCAAGATCGAATTGCTGAAGCGCAGGAAGCATTAAGTGGAAGACGTTTTCTGTGAGCACCCGGAAGCTGACATTGGAGGGTGACTGAAGTGGAATCGAAGGTGGAATTGAGACGTAGCCAGAAGCTGACAGCGGAAGCAACCTTGTGGGGTCGCATTGGAGCTGGAACCAGAACCAGAAGCGCGCGGAAGATCGAAGCCAGCTCGGGAAGTCGACAAAAGACAGTAGAGGTTCTTCTCATGTTCTCTTCCCTTCCCCATTGCTTCTCGCCTTTGTTGATATCCCCCGCGCTTCCCCAGTGGTTTGCAGGCAGCCTGATCGATCGAATTCTCCGTCCTTATTTTCCTATTGAGACATTGGGCGCGGAAGCGCTGCCCAATTTCTGTCAGACATCTTCTTGATTCTTCCCGAGTTCAATTCGAGCTTCCCCCACCCATCGACCTCAAATTGACGATCCCAGCTATCAATTTCCCTACCCTACTACCCCTCTACTCTCGAAATCTTGAACAGAAGACGCTTCGGAAGATTGGAACATCTTCGGAAGACGCTTCAGTAGCTTGACTGTCTTTGGAAGTCGACTGTACCAAATTCGTATCAAGAGTGGATTTGCTTTGTTTTTGTGTTAAGAGAGGCTTGGTACGAATCCTGAGTGGTGTGGTGAGTTCTTTTGTTATTTCGAGAAGTTGGAAGTCGGGAACTAAGCCTGTGCCTCCCGGTCTTCCAAGCTTCTCAAATCCACATCTTCCTAGAGAGACTAGAAGACTGGAAGGGCTGGCAAAATGCGCAAGAAGACGTGAGGGTCCATTTCGGATCTTTTCTGTTCGACCCATAGCAGCCCATTCCTTCTTCTTCCCAAACTTAGGAGAGAGTCGTGAGAAGTCTTGCTGACAGAATCTGGAGAGAATGGTCGAGGGTCATGTCTTCCCACCGAGCAGCAAGCTTCTTCTGAGTGTGTATGAGAGGTGAGAAGTCAGAAGAACAGAGTGCAATTGTCTTGAGTCTGTTGTGAGGATAGATTGCGCGTAGGAAGAAGAAGACAGGTGAGACCAATGAAGGGAAGCCTGACTTTGAGAGGTCTTCCGAGAAAGACAATGAATCGGAAACTGTCCCGGGTGTCTTCCCAGAGACCACTGTCACCGCAGGAGCCCGCAATCATCTTCTGAACCTGTTATGCACTCTACGTTTTGCGAATCTTGTATCTTCTGATAGGAAGTAGGATGTAATGCAAGGTGGGTTGTCTTCTTGGTAATCCATGCGAGGCCTTGCTTAGATAGGATTGTTTAGATATAGCTCGGAAGACGAGAGCTATCTAGGAAGTATTGTTAGAATCTCGGAAGACGGAGTAGCTGTCTTCTGGAAGACTAGTTTCGTCTTCTGAGAAGTAGAAGCTAGACTGTGAGCACTTGGGAAGGACTGAGCCTTCAGCTCACAGTAAGTGTGTGTGACTTAGTGCAACAGATCTTCCAATATGTCGATGCATCCTCGAGGGTTGGTGTTACCGACAGCAGAGTTGGCCGAGGCCACATCTTTCCTCAAGGAGTTGGGTCTCGATTTCTTCCTATAGGATTGGAACCTCGCAGACCAGGGACTTCTGGAGGAGGTGTGGACAACGTTACCACCCCGCAACCGTGTATCTGCGAAGGCAGGAGTAGCTCGAGGAAGACCATCTTCCTGGACTGAAGATTGGTGACGCAGGGCTTTCCACAGACCAGAATCCGAGGACCGAGGTTATTGGCTCGAGAAGAAGATCTTATCCAGGGTCGTGAGTGAGTGGCATGTGCCTGGAAGCACAACTTGCCTCTTCGTGGAGGACAGGCAGGGTAGGAATGGGTGGAAGATCGAATCTTACCGGGAGCCGAAGAAGCGACTTCTGACGAAGCTGTTTCTGCATCTCTTTCCCAAGAGGAAAGCGCAGAAGACAAGGTACCTAGGAGATCAAGACGTGGAGTTCCTGGAAGCAGTGTAGGATGAAGGAGTGCCCGTCAACTGGGGCGCATTCTTCCACATATATGTACAGTCGGAGCTAGCGTACTTAGGTACCCCGGCAGGAGGACATTTAACACCTTTCCTCTGTTACTTGTACGTAGCCATGAGGGATCTCAAGGGAGATCAGTTGGCGAAATATGGGCCAACAGGGCAACAAGAAGCGAAGGAGGAGACCTCGGAAGAAGATGACCGAGCAGCAGCCGCAACTCCTCCTCCCACTCTGATGCCGCAATTGAGGCCCGGCTCTCATCAGAAGACGCTTCTGGTGTAGGAAGACGAGTCTAGTGGGTCGGAAGACGTCACGCCTCCGAGGAAGATGGGTCCTAGAAGTGTACCTAGGAAGACCACCTCTCTCATTCATTTGGGATCGAAGTCTAACTCACCGGAGGAGTCCTTGAGCACTCGAGTTGAGCAGAAAGCTGCTTCTGCCACACCAGGGAGTCTTCCGAAGACTCCAGAAGACAAGGGAAGGAGGGATACTCCTACTGCGATGCGGGGAAGCACAGTGAAGAGGACCACTTCTGCCATGGAGAGGGATCTTTCACCCCGGAAGATGAAAAGAGTAGCTTCTTCCCGTGCGCAAAAGATGAAGACCATAGTGGTGGAAGAGGCCTCCTTGCTTCTAGAAGACAAGGTAGAGATCTCCGACCAAGTCGTGGAGATGAGCCTGTCTTCTGCAGGAAGACGATTGGAAGAGTTCAGTGCCTTCTTCCGATCCGAGATCCAGCCCGCTATGGAGTTGCTGGAGAAGAGAGCGAAGGTTCAGGAGAAGCCCTTGCAACCTAGATTCGGCATGCGCACCTTGCTGCGGCAGGAAGAAGATCAGAAGAAGACAGAGGTGCTAGAAGCTAGTCTCCGCACCACGGAGAAGCTCGTAGCGAAGTACAAGGCGGAAGCAGCCACTTCTGCTAAGGAGTTGGTGCAGCTTCGGAAGAGCAACCAGGAGCTGCAGGCGCGTGTACAGCAACGCGATCATGAGGTTCTCCGAGTGCGAGAGAAGATCACCGCCCTCGCAGAGGAGAAGACAACATGGAAGACGTAGCGAGAAGCCGCAGAAGCGCGAGTTGCAGCTGAGAAGACGCAGCGGGAAGCAGTGGAAGCTCGTGCGCAAGAGATGCTAGCGCAGTCGGTGGAAGCGCTTCGGAAGAGGTTCAACTTCACCACGGGTAGGAAGTTGCTTACCTTGGCTAGAGGATGGGACAGCGAGTCCAAGACGATGTTGATGGAATGCTGGGAGAGCATGTTCAGGTATTTGGATCGGCAGATAGAGAGAGTGAAGACACTTTATGGTCTTTCCTCACTTCCGACATCCGCAACTGCATCTTCTCAAGCTCCAACACCATCTACTGGATCCGAATTGGAGAAGGAGGAGTTCGACCTCGCTGTGCACTTGGTAGTGACAGCGTTGGAAGCCGAGAAGACTCCGGAAGACGCCTCGGAAGACAAGATGTCTTCTGGAAGACATGAAGACGAGCCGTCTTCCCAGGTATTCCACGTGGAGGAAGCGACTTCCCCGGACCCTTATGAGGTCGCCATGGTCCCTAGTACCGAGCTTATGCTCCAGAAGAGCAAGGAAGCACCGGTCGACTCCGCTTCCCAGAAGACGCTTCCGTCTTCCGAAGCAGAAGCAGAAGCAGAATCAGAAGCCGAAGCCGAAGCCGAGGAAGAAGCAGCAACAGCGACAGCAGGGCCAGCGAAGAGCGATGAGGAGGAAGCCACCTCAGTGACACCCGAGGTAACTGCAGGACTTTCTAGCTTATCAGAAGCCGCGTTAGGAGCTCTGATAGGAGCAGATCAGGTAGAGGTTGCCTCCGAGCAATCAGAGTAGATAGTAACCGAAGTTGACATCTCCAAATTTAGTAGGACCGAACATGCTATCTTAAGGGTGGTAGTTTTTCAGTGTAAAATTAGTTAGGATACCATGTGGCAGCATAGGTAGCGTAGGAGCAACAAGGTGGATGGCTAATTAGGAAGGGGAACCGCTTGCATGTGAGGTGGCAGTCTTCTGACAGCGCCCATCTCTCCCTGGTGGTCGCCTCCTCTGTTTTCTCATGGCAGCGGCATAAGTAGGATCGAAGGGTAAGAAATCAAGGTTCTACACACACACAAACATTTTACAGTGTAGACTCAGAGCACATTGAGCACAGGATAGATAGTGCACACTACACCCGATGTTAGAGTCATACGAATAGACTAGGATTATACCGGAGGGGTCTGCATGCTCGTACCAGCAGTGGTTCGAAGATGTAGATAGAGATAGTGGACAGTTTAGGAACATGGAACGACATCCTCGTGCAGTCCTGTTGACTAGACTGGTGTGTCGAGGAGTAGGTGCAGAAAGTAGAGGGAGTGAGCTTCCCAATGCCAATGTGACTTCTTCTCGGGGAATGGATTTTTGATTTGAGTGCAGAAGCTTAATCCGTGTCTTTTGGGTGGGAGGTTTTCTTGAATTCGCTCCCAATTGTGCATGGGAAGTGTTCTTCTTGAGTGGCGGTGACTGTCAGCAGTTGTGGAAGTGTAGCTTGGCTCGTCCAGTAGAGCACTTAGGATCTACGTACGGACGGTCTTATGGATAAGGGAACTTCAGAAGACAGAGTAGTCGGAGCAGCGAAGAGAAGAAGAAAGAAGCCTTCTTCCCGCAACAGAAGACGACATCCTCGAGTAAAAGACGGTGCCACTGTACTCACGTTTGGTGTCTTCCTCCCCAAACTATTACAAGCAGGGATGGCTTGTTAGTCAGGATCCGGACTAGAAGCCTGTCGGAATCTTAATTTCTCCTTTTCATCTTGTTTTCTCTTGTTTGGATTTTCTCTTCTTCCCCATCTTCTCCCATCTTCCCCATCTTCTTACCTTCTTCTAGTGAGCTTCCGAGACTTCTATTGAGCTCCTATAGGACGTTTTGCGTGAAGGATGTCTAGGAAAACATGAGGTTCCTGGCTGTGGAGATGTTGTGTGCTGAAACAGAGACAAGACAGAGAAAAACAACCACGAAAACGAACACTGCGATATATACACTCCAAATATATGTACACTGCCGGTTCTTTCTCCTAAGAGCATAGAATTGAAAAACAGACCAGAGCGGTCTGTAACCTGCTTCAAAAGCCCCTGAAAACAACCCTTGAATCGCAACCCTGGCCCAAAACCACCGAAGCGTAGCTCAAAGCAAGAGAAACTTCTCTTTGCTAACAAACAGAGCCACAGCAGTATCACAAGATCCAAACCCAAGTCCAAACCACATCCATGTATAAGCTCTTAGCTAAAGCTAGCTACCACAAGTTGTATACAACCAACCAGAATTCTAACGAACTCAAAAGAGCAAAACCCGTAGCGAAGAAACCGAAAAAGGTCTATCTGTGGACTTCCTCTTTTCGCTGAACGGACTTCAGATGTCGATAGGGTCTCCTCCGCTGACTCCGTTAACCCAAGAAACCTTCAGATCCGACTCCCAACAGCCGAGATATCGCCGATTTTCAGTCGCAGGTGACCGAACCTCCAAAAACTCCTCCCTGCGGCTTAAAACCGCTCACACCGCACAAACGGATCGTCCAAACTGATATCCGTCTTCGTTGGCAGATAGATCTAGCTACCCTGAACCCAACGAGACTCCAAACAAGTCGTTGGAAGTTCCCCTTGCAAAACCACTCGAGAAATTTGGCCGCAGGTTGCAAAAAACTGACGTAAATCAACTCCCTGCGGCTCAAACTTGCTCACCACACTCAAACCAACAATCCAATTCACAGACGGTCTTCTCCTACGAGTAGATGAAGACTCCCTGATTGCGTATGCACCAAGAACGAAGAGCTTGGCTCACCGATCGCGAAGAACAGCCCAACCTCAGGTCGCAGGTGAACGAAAATCTGATGTAAGCGCTTCCCTGCGAGCCAATTTCACTCAGAACTTCCAAACCGCCCGATGAAAACTGGTATCGTCTTCAATTTCCTGTAGAACTCGGTGTTCTGATCCCGTTGGATCCAAGGACAGCAAGTTTGGACTCCGGAACGGTCCGAACGGTCCAACTCTCCTTCACAGGTAACTGAAAATCTCAAATCTCCTTCCTGCGTCTCAATTTCCCTCAGTACACACTGCCCGATCTGTCTCTTCCCAAACCGTTTGAACCAGTGCGTAGCTTGCACAGATCTGAACCCAACGACGCCTTGCCCGCTTGCATTGGACTCCTAAATCTCCAGAACCGTCCGTTGACAGGTCGCATGCGCAAGCTAGCCCCTTAAGCACCCCCCTTGCAACCGTCTCCGTACGTACAGTTCTCTCTTGAATCTTGAATAATAAGAAGCAGGCCCCTTGCGTCTTTGATATAACGCCTGAAGCCCTAAATACCCAGTCAGCAAGTAACTAGGGGTCTAGCTTGATTTTACCTTCTTTCGAATCGCATAACTTCTTCTATGGATGTCCAAACGAAGTAAACAAGATGCCCATGAAAAGCTGACAAAGAGCTCTACCCATCCATGTGATGAAAGTGAAGATCCGAAGTTGCACCAAAAGTCCGTAAGCTGGGGCCTAGCTTGTTTTCTTCATCTTTCGAGTCTTGTAACTTTTCCACTAGGCGTCCAAACGAAGTAGATGAAGTGCCTATGGAAAGCTGACAAGGAGCTCTATCCACTGGTGCGATAAAAACGAAGATCCGAAGTGGTGCCAAAAACTCGTAAGCTGGGGCCTAGCTTGTTTTCTCCATCTTTCGAGTCTTGTAACTTTTCCACTATGCATCCAAACGAAGTAGATGAAGTGCCTATGGAAAGCTGACAAGGAGCTCTACCCATCTATGCGATGAAAATGGAGATCTGAGATTGTGCCAAAAATCTGTAAGCTGGGGCCTAGCTTGTCTTCTCATGAGTGTCTTTGGAGCGACAAGCATCGAAGTTTGAATTTCATGTAGGAGCCGGTCCACGACACGACATCGTGAAGGTGAATGTCGTTGTAGTGCTGCAGGAAGACCATTTCCGTAGGCAGAAGCCGGGGAAGGCTACAGGGGGCATACCCCCTGTGATTAATCTAACCCGTTGGAATGTGAGAGTGAGTAAGGTGTAACCGTCGTTGCTAGTCGACTTCTACGAAACAGGAGCAGTCTTCTGGAGGTGTGAGAAGTCGAGTGGAACCCCCAGAAGCCGAGAATTGTTTCGGAAAGACGGTATTGAGAAGACTGGAAGAAGTGACCTGGAAGCATGAAGATCGTCTTCCCGAGCTTCCGTGTGAATAGTTGTGTGATATTTTAATTAGTAGTTGTTTGTTTAGGTCCATAGCACCTTTTGGCATATCTGGAAGACGCGTGGTTTTGTGAGAAGACGAGATTTCTAAGGCAAACCCGTGTGTTTGTGTGTTTGAACAAATCTTAGAACTTAGAGCAGCGTTACTTGTGTAAATCCTCTGTGGGAACGATATCTTGTATACTAAATGAGCAAAAGGAGTAATCCTGCGACACTACAGCATGCATCCCTAGAAGACACCAAGAGCTATTGGTCTAGTGATAAAATCAAACCTAAGAGCTAGTAGTTAAGCACATTTTTCAGGAATAGTGTTGGGATGGGTGACCTGGTTTTACTCACTCCACACCACTGAAATTGAGTTTAGCTCACGCACGCCAACAAGGCTTGTTGGCTCGAGCTCGAGCTCCGCCACCGCACTCTCGCACTCTGCTCTCACGCCTCCGCACTCACGCACCTCTGCTCCTTGAAGTCTCTAAACATCTCCTAGTACGCGCTCCACACCACATGAGTTTAGGATTTAAGGTTTAGGGTTTAAATCTTAAACTGTAAACACATCTTAAAGCTCCACTCCGCAACACTCTCGCTCACTCTCCACTCCTCTTTGCTTGGAATAGAGTAGAAACTCGGACCAAATGCGTTCAAAAAGAAAACACACACAAACAGCAACTTTGGAGGTCAGAAACACACTCCACAAGGTCAACATCTGTCAAATGTGCGTGCGCAAGAGGTTTATGTTAGATTTTGACCACCGCGATCTTCTTTTTCTTGTAACTCCTTTGATCTTTCATCAAATCGGATGATTTTTTGTGCGTTAGAATCGTCTTCTCAACGTGCACCTGCTGCACTCCTCACCACCAGAAACTGATGACCCTTGTGTATCTGATGTCCGCTGATGCACATCTGCTGATCTCAAATTGACCTCAAAAAACTTGTGACGAGAAATTTCAACAGCGCTTTCGCACTACTTCACTACAAATTCGACCAAGAATAGATCCAAACACTACTAATCTGCACAACAATCAACCACATGATCAAAAAGAACCACTCCGTGCACGCACGCACTCGCAAATCAAAGATATCAACGATCTACCTACTCTAGAGATACCACATGCACAAATCCGTGATCTGAAAGCTTTCAATCAGACCTCGTGAATTTAGTTATTCGAGTAATAAATGACATGCACTCACTCCACCATGCCAACCGGCACTAAACAAACACTAAAGTCGAGCTAAATCCACTCTTTGGATAAGAAAATCCAGATTACGCTCACCAAGACTATCCACCATAGCTAGGAGCTTGAAGGCTCAACACGAAGAGCTAAAGCCTCTAAGACCACCTGTGAAGTATATCCTTAGTGGGACCATCCAAGAACCCGTCCTAACGGCACTAACGACCCTACCGAGATTAACCACTCCGCACTCCGTCAACTTAGCCGGGGTGCTAAACTGACGTGACATAGAGACGATGCATGATTGATTGTAAGGGTTTAGGAAGAGCTTTAGGGTTCACGTCACACTTTTTGAAAGCTTAGCAAGAGCTTTAGGGTCTGTATGATTCAAAGAGTATTGTCGATCGAGGCACTAAAGAAAGACGAGTGGGTGCGGTTTCTTGCAAGGTGCGTCCAAAGACGAGGTAGAGAGATAAGACAGAGGATCATTTCAGTGAGTGAGGATGCGTGCGTTTGACCACGAGATAGACAGACTATGCAGAGTGTTAGTTTCATGACGAATACATATGCGAGCCCATCAGGTGAGTTAGCATATTTACATAACTTTAGACCTTGTTATTCAATATCTACTTGATTCAATTTTACCTTTGATTTTAGCAGTATGCAATACCGCTGCGATTGCAGTATCCTTCACTGCGCACATGTTGAAATCGCAATGATCCTTGAGTGCGAGATGGTTCAAATCGTGATCAATGCGACCTGCACTTTTAAATCACACTAATCAGTGTGATTTTATCCTAGTCGTACTTTTCTAGCAGTGAGAGATCAATGCGATCCGCATATCATATCGCACTTTTCTAGCAGTGCGAGATCAATGCGGTCCGCATATCATATCGCATTGATCTCACAGTGCGAGATCAACGTGAAATGTGGATTTAATCGCACTTGATCAATGCAATGTGTGGATCAAATCGCACTTGATCAATACGACCTTGACCCGGGTCCACTGATCAGTGTGGTTTTATCTCGGTCGCACTGATGTCGAGTTCTGACCGATTGGCTTCAGGAGATAGAAGACACTAAGCTTCAAGTATATACTGCTTTTTCTCTGCTCTTCACTATAGATCAAGCTCTTCACTACAGATCAAACATAGACATGCAGACGTAGAGTTTGTGTGAGGATCAAGGGCCTGGTTTTGTCCAAAGACAAACTGAAGTAAATTGCACATGCCTTCTTACTTCTGCTTGTCTGATCGTCCACCGAAATCTAGTTTCAAGAGTCGTAGTGAGACAAGAGGTAGGACATGCACTTGTCATACGCCTCTTGTCAATCCCTGATCCATACCTTCTGTATGTTTGATGTTAGGCACCGAGATTTATATTTTATCATCAACAGGAATGTCAACCAAAGCAGACACTTCCAAGTCTCAACCATTGTGTAACATTACCTCCTCCAGTAAATCTCCCAACTTCATCATCATCATGTAATCATTGTGTACGTGGACGTACATTGCATCACTCTCTTTCCATTACTCTAAGTCTTGAACTAACGACTCGCACTTCGCATTGATCATAATGTGAGGTCAGTGCGATTCTTATTAGAAGCTAGAAATCACTTTCGCTTTCAGTTGTTGGTATGTTCTCCTACTTTGTCGTCAGGGATGGAGACGACGTGATTTGCTATTCGTATGATATCGTGGTTTCTTTCAGAATTTAGTGGTTCTTTTGACATGGCAGGCGGTATGTTATCGTGGTCTTTTTCAAAGATCAATGGTTCTTTGACATGGAAAATGTGAAGAAGAAAGGGTCATCCAATCCGAAAACTAACCGTATATATCTTTCAGTATGCAAGATGATTTACATGATCGGATCAAGTGACACTAGATGGATAAAGATGACATCTGACGAGCGGTGAATGGAGTAGATGAAGAGGCTGTAGAGAAGTTGAGCTTGTTGAGTAACTTCTTACTTCTATGTTTTGTTTGTTTCGCTTTCCTTGAAAAAGATTAATCTCTTGTAATCTCATGTGTTTTTGTGCTCTGTCCAAGGGATCATGTCGATAAGAATCTTTGAATTGAGTCTCATATCCATCTTGAGTTTAGGTTTTGTTTGCTTTTCTGCTTCGTCCGTGTCGATAAGAATTTTTTTCTATGTTGATTTGACGTCCTGATACACAAGTATTATAGCTTGAGTCTCATAATCTTGAGTTTACGTTTTGTTTGTTTTTCTGCTCCATCCATGGGATATGTAGATGTGAATCTTTTTTTGGCTTTAGTGTTTGTTTGTGTTTACTTTTGGTGTATGAGGCTTCTGATAGAAACATTATGAATGACAGGTTGGACTGCGTAAAGCATCTTTACATTCTTATGATCTTGAAACTCGGATTGTCAAGATGGGGTCAATTGAAATACAGTTCACTCTCGAACTCATCAGGAAAGCTTTCGCACTCCTCTCTAGTGTTCCTGCAATGTCTTCATTTGTAAGACATGTGCGCATTGCAGATTGGTTTCCAGATTATGACAAAATATGAAAGTGTTATTTTGCTAGAGAATGTGCTTATCTCGGATGGAGAGCCGTGTTTCAGTGTCTCAATCTTCTTGCAAGGAAGAGACCTAAAACTGTTACGGGTCAGTCGGCGTTATATGTCAAGTCAAAGGTCAAAGATCTAGACGCAGATTTCGATTGAGCACAATCGATGGTGGAGAACTTGGAAGGAGAGATTTTGCATCTTAAGAAACACATTAAACAATAGAAGAAAAGTAGATCTGTCTAGACATTTGTGAGGATGACGTTAAGTCACATCCTGATTCATCTGGGAATCTTGAGAGAAAAAGAAGTGATCCTTTCAGCCCCACAAGAGCCAACTCAGCATGAAGATCACGTCGGAGCCACTCAAGGACGAGATGACGATAATGTGGTTACTATTGATTATGTTGATGAGATGAGTGATCCTTTTTGCATGAAAGGTACTGTTGATTATGTTGATGAAATGAGTGATCCCTTCTGCGTCTAGGTTTTGTTGATGAAATGTTCATTATGTTACTGTTTGATTTGAGTATGAAAGACCATCAAGTCGCATCGAACACGAGCACGTTTCAGCGTTAATCCGTCGGTCGCGTATAAACTCTCTAGAGCACTCAGTGAGAGTGTATAGATCGCACTTAGTGTGCTAATCCGCCGGTTGCATTTAAACGGAATTACAACCCTGAAGTGCGACAAAGTGTATAGGTCGCATTGAGTGTGGCAATCCATCGATCGCGTTTAAACTTTTTAGAGCACTCAGTGCAACAGAGGATATAGATCGCATTGACTACGTTTAAGCTTTCTGTCGCACTGACCTTGCTTCGGATCACATTGAGTGCGTTCCTCATCGCAATCAGTCGTTTGTCGCACTGAATGCACTTTGGATGGCCTTAAGTGCGTTCCTCTTCGCAGCAAGTCGTTTGTCGCACTGACTGTGTTTCAGATAGCACTGAATGTGTTCATCTTCATAGCGAATGCGATCTAGGTGCACTGAGTCCAAAGGTCTAAAGCGAGTTGTATTGACTATGTCTTCGGTCCGGATTGAGTGCGATCTAGATGTACTGAGAGAGCACTCGGACCGCACTGTCAATGCGACGGCTTATTAACACGACTTTTTTTATTTTGTACATGATCATCTGGAGATAGATCCCACCACTTACGCCTTGCCGAGAAGAAGTTGGAGGAGGAAGAAGTTGACATGCGCCTTGCTGAGAAGAAGTTGGGAGGAAAAAGAAGTTGATATGCGCCTTGCTGAGAAGAAGTTGGAGGAAGAAGAAGTTGACAGTCTGTCAGGCAAGAGGACAAAAGAAGAAGAGTTGACTCGAGATGAGAGAATAACCCATACAGAAGATGAAATGAAGGAGAGACTACAGAGTATGGAGGACTCGCTTCACAAAAAAGAAGAGGAGTTACAAGACTTAAAAGCAAAGGTGGGACGCATTGGATCTTCAAGGTCTTCTATCTCTGATTAATCGACCCAAGCATAGTAAGACGTAAAACACTCATTCTAGATTTAAATGGAGTGTTATTGAAAATCGGAAGGAATGATCTTGAGCTTCAAGGAGCGAAAGAGGGAGATTACAAAGTGAAAAGATGTCAGAAAAGACGATATGTATTATGTTGTACGAAAAGATGTGAAAAAAATCATGGATGCATGTTGTCAAGATTTCTAAATTCTTATTTGGACATCTCAAACTTTGAGTAATTGCAATGCTCTTCTCTAATCGACGGAGACTGAAAGATATCTGTCTCCAACGATTGCTTCAGGGCAAGTAAGTTTTGATCTTGTTTTGACTTTTGGATCTTGTTTTGACTTACGTTTTGTGCTTTTGTGCATTAATCCTACCTTCAACATGTTTCATGTTTTCACTTACATTAACATATATTTTATTTTGACTTACGTTTTATGGATGAATATAGGTGTGCACAATTTTTACACAAAACATGTGGTACGTTTTGAAACGGTGAGAGAAGCAGCAAGTGGAAACTTCTTGTACTTGAAAGACTTTTCTAAACTTTACTCTTGGAATGTACAAGAGATTGTCTGCTCATTGAAGACTCTCCAGAGAAGAATAGTACGAACCATCCTTTTAGTGCTATTCATCCTCCAGATTTTCTTCCCGACTCAATCAACATGGACAGAGATGATTATTTTCTCAATATTCCTTTACCATGAGAATATTGAGAAGATAATCACAGAGGACACAAAGTACTGCGACGTAATCATGTACTCTTTTTCATTACCATGATCGCAATACATGTGGATGTTGACATTTAATTCACGAGCTAAATTGATATGAACAGTAAGACAAGAGTAGCGGGTCATTTCTGCGGATACTTCCGGAGATACCCGCGACTGAAATGACCGTTTTCTGAAACTACAACTCGCGGGTACACAATAATCCTCTACTTACATTTAACTTTGACACCCCTAATATACCGCAAGAACCTTAGGCTATAGACTGTGAAACTGTATAGTACTTCATGAATCATGAGCATTCGACGCATGTCGGAGGCAAATAGGAGGAGGGGACTCACGGGAGGGTCGATATAACTTGGGACTACTAGAGAAACGGACGACACGTAGATAAGGAATCCACGTGTCTGAGGGCATATATGCAAGTCTTCATGAAGCACTTTTCCCAGTTGGCACGATCCTGCCGAGCCACGTGGCATGGCGGTTCCAACACCATGCTTGTCGAGTCTCGACTCCTTTCCTCTTCTTGGTTCCCTTGTGTCTCAGCGTCCATAAAGAAGCTCAATATATAAATCACTTGAATTCTCTTCGCCTTTAACTTCAACTCGGTGCATTCTTTCTGTCGGATAGTCACGAGCTTCAGGTGCGCGAACGTTTTTCTTCAATATACTGTCAGTGCATTTTACTCAGCGAACAGGAGAGATGGCGCAGTTGCAGCCTCTAAAGAACGACAAGTCAGTCGAAGAAGCGTACTTCGTGCTTCGATCGAACCACCGGATTCCAGCTCTGGGCTTGGGTACATGGAAAGCTGAACCGAATGTAGTACGCGACGCTGTGTACTCAGCAATCGTCGAGGTATTATTTGGTGTTATGTTGCTTCCATCTCTGCATTTCCAGCTACCGATCGAGCTACTCGTCAAGTCGATTGATCGACTCTTTTTGGACTGATTGTTCTGCAAGTGCAAGCGTTGGTTGAATCAATGGATGGATGTTTTGAGTGCAGCACGGGTACAGACATATCGATTGCGCGCACGTCTACGGCAACCAGAAGGAAGTTGGAGAAGGGCTGAAAGCAGCGTTCGACGCTGGGACTAAGCGCGAAGATATCTTCGTGACATCGAAGCTTTGGGTCAAGTCTTGTGCTCCGGACAAAGTGAGAGCAGCTTGTGAGACAACTCTCAGTGACTTGGGCTTGACTTACTTGGATCTTTACCTGGTAAGTCTTACATACACATGGCAGAGATTCATGCATATAAAATGACGCATTGAAATTCGAATTCAAATTAGAGTGAAGCTACCTTTTCAACTTCTTCGATTTAATTTTTAGGGAAGATAAATCTGACTCACTTGTACTTATGCGAATAAGAAGCTTGAAATCCTCCGGTGAGATTGACCGGGTCTTTGAGTCACTGCACGCTGCACTTCTCAGCACTAGTGTCGTTGTTAGTAGCTACCGGCAGTCACAGAGCGTCACTGCTTCGTGTGTCAGTCGGGTGAGGTGGTGACCTGTTGGTGTGAGTTGTCGATCAGATTCACTGGCCCGTTTGCCAGACAGAGGACGCAAGTAGTCCTCTCAAGAAGGGGCAAGTTTTGCCTTTCGACATGCTGGGAGTCTGGAAGGAGATGGAGAAGCTGGTAGACGCCGGTCTCGTGCGAGATATTGGAATCAGCAACTTCTCTGTTACCAAGATGGAGAAGCTCATGTCTTGCTCTATACTGCCGGCTGTGAATCAAGTGAGTCCATGCGTGACATGCGTTGTCGGCCGCCTGTTGATTACTGTATGGAGCTCTGTATGGATAGCGATCTTGCTTAGACTAACTCATTGGCGCGCAAGAAAAGTCTAAATATGCATATCGTGGTTTCTTGGTCCTCCGGACATGTGTTTTGACGTTGAGCGTTCCCGCACTTTGATGATGATGATATGTCAGGTGGAGATGCACCCGTCGTGGAGAAATGACAAGCTCCTTGCCTACTGCAAGAAGAACAATATTCATGTGACGGTAATGCTCATTTGTGAATTACATTTCAAAGTTCGCAAGTTACCAGAGTATACCAGAATACCAGAATCTTGAGTACTAAAAGAAGCTTGTGAGCACCAGGAAAGTTGAAGTTGGAATTATTGGCTTACATTCTTCGTTGCGTCATGTTTCCTTGAGTTGGAAGGAGAGGTCAGATTACGTGCTTGTGGTGCCCCTTACTCATCCGAGTGTCTTCTGTTGTGGTTTATCACGCGGCAGGCCTATTCTCCTTTGGGATCTTCATCGACTGACCTCTTCGACGCACCCGAAGTAACTGAGGTAGGTGTCCATCGGTTCGATACGGTATATGAGCAGTAGACTTTTGATGCTCATAAATGGAAGCTGCAGTGAAACTGAAAGTTGAATGAAGAGAGAGATAGCGATAAGTAAGAAATGCAAAAGGTAAAAGGTAGAGGTGTGCTCGTGATGCGTACATGGCTAGCAGCGTCTTCGTCGACTTCGTAGTCTCATATGATCTGGCTGCCTATCCAGACGGCGAAGAAGCTTGGAAAGACGCCAGGTCAGGTTCTAATCAGGTGGTTGATTCAAAGAGGAGTCAGTACGATCCCAAAATCATCCAGCGACAAAAGGATTAAAGAAAATATGGAAGTATTTGACTTCAGTATTCCCGCTGAAGACATGGAGACGTTAAGCAACATATCTCCTCAGGTATGGTTGATCCAAGCCACGCCAGTTAGAACTTGTTTCAACCCATTCATATCTTGAGAAGATTGCCTACTAGGCGGTTGTTAAAGTTTGATGCTTGAATTCTAAGCTGCTTGTGGTTTTCTCTGGAGGGATTAGCACACAAACTTACTGACGACCCTACGACGATTGAAATCTTTGTTGTTTTATGATGGCAGATCCGCACCAACCCGGGAGAAGAGGTATTTGTTACTTCTGAAGAGGAGAAGAAAGAATTGCTCGAAGAATTCTGGGACGGTGAAGTGTAGAAGTGACATCATTACCATGCACGTGAATTTCTGATCTGAAGTACAAGTAGAGGAGAAGAGACTTATTATGCTCCTCAGAAATGTGACGGCCTAATGTAAATAGGATGTCGGGAATAAAAGTTCAGATCAAAGTTCAGATCACGCAATATCTTGTAAGCGAAATCTTTTGTCTTCGCTTTAACCATTAAAAGGCTTCAAACAGAAACAGGACCAACAAAATATTAAAAGTTCAGATCAAAGTTCAGATCACGCAATATCTTGTAAGCGAAATCTTTTGTCTTCGCTTTAACCATTAAAAGGCTTCAAACAGAAACAGGACCAACAAAATATTGTGAGTGTTACTGCCGATTGACCGCCACTGCAACCGACTATCTCATTTATTTACTTTGAACGCGACAGTTCCGTACACTGTTGACTACGTGTATACCACATACTAGAGATGCACCTGAGGACCAGCCTAGTGTGAAACGAAACTGATAAACTGTAGAACCATGAAATACGATGAGAATTCAACTCGCATACGGTTTACAACAGATTTTGATACTCGCCGTGGGTGCACAGCTTCCGAAACTTAAAAAGCTCTGCTACGACAAGAAGTAGAAGCGTTTTACACAAATGATAAAAGAACGTCACAGAACGTCACACGTGTCCTCGCAGAACAGTTGCAATGCAAAAGCTCTTCCAGAAACTTACTCAACATTCTACACGTGCAGACACACGACAAGACTGATTTCACACTATTAACAGTTACAGTAAGAGAAAATGAGACAGAAACATCACTACGTACCTTCCACCAAGGACCCAAGAAACATACAGAAAATGTAAGACAGGACGCAAGACAACCGATTTCAGTGTACAACCATTCCACAATGCACAAAATCACAGCTACTTACCTTTCACCGGGAAGGACGCAGGAACATACAGATAGGAAAGCGGAAGTGGACAAGGGAGAGCAAGCAAACATTCACATCCTAAACCTGGCCTTTAGCACCCACAACGGATGTCTGGGATCATGAACTCCAAACCACGATGTGAAATTTCACGTGATAGCCTCTGGCCAGATTCATGAACATGAGAAACGGAAATGCTCATTCTCCAAAGGCAGACAAGAAATAAAAGTAGAACCTCCATCAAGCCTATTAGTTTCTAAACTATACAAATGAATGATGTGAAAGAGAGGCTTCTAGCAAACCGCAGCGATCTGTCTCTGTTTGCCTTGAGTCCCCAACATGATCTTCTGAATGTCTAGTGTACATAAGTGTTCGATCAGACTGACTCTCCGTGAAGATGCTATCATCTGTTCCCTATGTCAAAACTTTCGTCAAAAGATGTATCACGCCCGCTTTAGACGCTTGTGAAACACAGCCTTGGTGAAGATAATGGCAAAGAATGACCCGGCGGTCAACGCTATTCCAAAAGCCAACATCAGCTCATCTTGTGATGAACTTTCTTTCAAGTAGAAACGGACACTGATAGACTTCCAGAAGCTCTCGGTCCACACCGGATCCACCTCACTCATAATATCACCAGGCTCTGCAGCCACAAGCTTCCAGCCTGTAGTATCAAACTGCAGTCGTGGTGAATATGCCGGAAGATATCTCGTGGTTGACATTATGCAACGTCCTTTGTGGTCTCCAGTTGCACCCACACATACCTCATCAACGTTACCGCACTTTTGTACGCACTCTTCAAACGAAGATGCAGAGGCGCCTGCTCTATCTTGCAGCTGCTGCTTTCTGACAATTCCTGTACGCGAGGCTAGAAAATTCCACACGAATCGGGATGTATCATCTACGTTTTCCAAGTATGGAGAAGATGTAGGCTCGCCTAAGAGGACACCAACATAGTGGTTAGCATACATCTGAGTGGGTGTGATCAGGCCCTTCACTAGATCACACACCATGCCTGGAGTTTGTGCTATCAGACAATCTACCAGGTCACTAACTAAAGAGCTGTTGACATCTATCGACTGGAGCTGGGTAGAGTTGGCAGCACTATCACCCAAAAGGTAGACCGTCCTGGCTATGAGTGCTGCTGTGCCTGCAACGGCATTCTTATCGATATTATTTGCACCATCGATCTGGCTGTGGTAAAACGGATTTTTGAAGACTTCATCAAACTCCTCGAGAACAACGGCGGCAGTCGAAGAATTCTTATGAATAAACGACATGAGAGATGAAGGGGGAACACCAGGGTTCAGCTTACTCGCCAGCTTAACTTCTACGGCACCTACATGCTGGGCTCCAGCCACGGAAGACGCTGCTGACTGTAACGCCTCCATAATCTCCTGGGTTGCACTTGAGGTCTGATCCTTCTGTTTGTGAGCATACAAAGTAGCTCGACCGGTATCTACAGCCTTACCGACAGAGCCAACCTCGAGAACTTGGTGTATCCGAGACATACTGAGACCGGATAGCGAAGGATTTCCACCAGCTAGCTCCAACAAAAACCTCCGGCTTCCCAAATAACCCCAAGCTTCTCCTGTGACGGCAAGGAAAACAATCTGCTTCTGAAATTGATCAACATCAGGCACCCTTGACAGAGCATCTGCCGCAGCTAGCATAGCTATCAATCCTGATAAAGACGAGTCCGCTCCAGGAGTGGCATCGCGAAAGAAGGACGCCGAGTCCATCGCCGCAGTAACCAACACGATAGGATTCTCCACGGGGTAAGTTGCGTTCACAGCTGGTAGAGCTGACCACACACTGTAGCCCCCCAAAGGTAAACAAGCCCATTCTTTGAGGCAGGATACTGAATCATGAGTCCCTGATTTTGTAGACTGCATTACGAAGTCAAACTCTGCCACGTGGAGCGGATACTGGTAGCTGTGTTTTTCGTTAACTGCAACTAGCTCTTTGACAGATGCTGTGCTCTCTTGGGTAAGAAGAAATACAGGAAAGTCAAATCGTTGCTGCAAGACACCGGATCCTGGAGGATTCCAAGTATACTGGGCCTTGTAAGGAGCAAACTGTCCCTGTGGAAACTTCGCATCCGGTGAAAACCCTCTGCTGACATTTTGCTCATCCACACCATATTCAACAAGCACACCTGCAACATGCTTTGCGAGCGAAGGTTCATTGACAGTCCTGTTCAAAAACTGATGAAGTGCAGATAACGGCATCACGACGGTCGTTTTTGACGTCAATTGGAAAGAACCATCACCGAGGTACTGGAGTGGAGCGTGGACGGGCCTCCTGTGCGGTCCAGCACACCCCACTTCTCCATGAATACTGAGAAGCCGCACACACGCTGTCCCATCCGCACTTTGATACATAGAATCCTCAATTTCCGGCACTGATTCCAGTCCACAACAAACTGTAGAACAGAGGAAGAGCGGCAGAAGTACAACAAGGAGCAATGAAGACGAACCCCATATACCGCTCCATACCACTCCACTTCTACCAGCGAGCGAACTCTTAGACGTCATAATGTTCTGGGACTCCACTGGATTCAGGCCAACCATTCATAAAAGGCCTGCTCCTAGGTGCGCAACCCCACCTACGATGCAGGGAAAAACATTCACAGCCCTCATCTATCCCTCTTCGGACCAGTAACTCCGCAACACGTTTTAAGTCCCTAGAAGGCCCTTCCCCTTGACAAGAAACCGGCACGATTTACAACTTCCATCTAAGAAGTTTGAAATAGCTTCACATGTCCCATCGATGTATCACCCTCAGCTCCGGATGTCCACTCCATACTAGCTGACAGTACATTCTGAGAGAACTCTGTGTCTTCCCGAGAAACAAGTACGAACCCTAAATATCTCAACCTCCAAAAAGAATCAACTCAGCTTCCATCTTGAGCTCCAGGATGAGAAGAATGACGATGAAAAACACATCGTGACCACTCCTGCTTCATACAGACGTAGGATGCTCGACCTTACGGCTTGAAGTTGGACACTGAGGTCAGACTGCACCACCAAAAGACCTCATCTGTAAAATCCCAATCGACAGAACCACACAAATGAACACGAAAACATCAAAGAGACCTGCTGCCTTGGATCGGAGAACCCTAGCATATTATTCTTCAGACTGTAGAAAACATTTTAGTTCAAAGATATCATACCTAAATTCCCGCTATACTAGTCGAAAAGGGATTCATCCTCCATGGTTCACATCAGCATCACCAATTTCACTGGCGCCACACTCACACTCATGCTCCAGTCGAATCTTTCTGGTTGAAAGATAAAAACCAGTCCAAATTTGCCCACCGCTGCGTCAGTCGTCCGTCATAGCATCTACAGCTTCTGGTCCACTTCTTTGTTCGTCCTTCGTTCGTCCTACGGGACGGTGGGCTAAATCTGAAACCTCCGACGGAGCCGCATCTGCTCCTGCTGCCACTCTGGAGATTCGCACGAGAGAGCCCCGTTTCAAACTCCTGTACTCTGTCTAGCAGTCGGCCCGGTTCGGTTCGGTTCGGTTCGGTAGGGACCGGACTGTTTTCCATGGAACCGAACCGGACCAGGACTGGACTGTCTTTTTCACTTGAAACTGAATTGTTTTCGAACCGGAATGTATAGGAACTGAACCGTTTTGGAATTAGATCATTTGCAAAAGAATATTTGAAACGACACGTGTACAAACCGAACCGCTTGCAAAATGGTTCGAACAGCCCGTTTTTGAATTGAACTGATTTTTTAAAATTTAAAGTAAACCGTTTTGGTCTCTTTGTGAACCGTTTATTAAAAGTCTAAACTAAATCATCTGAATTATAACTGATAATGATATATACCACACACTATTCTCCCATACTCATGCACAGTAAACATTTCTCATCTTCTCCTAAGTCTTAGAGTTTCAACAACCACTTATACTCGGCTTTAAGCTCGACTAAGATAATAAGCACCAAAACTGTACACTTCGCGGGGGAAGGGAAAACGACAAGCGGGGAAAGCGCGAAGAGGCGGGCAAGGTCACAAGAGAGGTGCGGCGAGATTATTTTAATTAGTGAATAACTTAATTTTTAATTAAAAATTTCTATTTTTAGATATATCTGGAAAGACGGAGAGAGTAAAAGATAACCTATAAACGTTGACCCAGTGCCGCGCTTCGAACCGTACAAGTCCGGGACACACTGCTCATTAATCCTCTCATGTACAATAGGTTTAATTTAATATTTAACCCTTCCTGTAGGAAGGGTTAGGTATTAAATTAAACCCCTTGCATATTTACCTCCTCCATCGGAAGATGGAGGAGGTGAATAAGCAAGGAATGTGTACATATGGTGAATGATAAATAAGCACGGAAGGTGCACAGTTCGCCAGAGAAGGGAAGCGGACAAGCGGGATACGCGGGAGTTTGAATATTAAGGCAAGGGTAAGGTGCCGCTCGCTGTAGCGGAGGGTTTAGTTTGACGAGGTCGGTTTAGTCTGTACATAGGTGGAAGGGAATGCCGCTGACGTGCGAATTCGGATTTTAGGACAGAGGTGTCGTGGCGGTCGTTTTGGCAGAGGATGTTCGTCACGGAAGGAAACTGGTCAAGCGGGGAGCGTACATTTTTGGACTTTGACGGCAAAGGCTGGCTGCGGCATTCGTTTGGTCGTGGTGCTCGTGTTTTTCTTTTGTTTTTGTCTGGACTGCCCTCTAAGCTTCGTTCGTTACGTCGGCTTTGCTTTGTCCGATGACAAAATTGTTTTGTCACCGTACGCGGAGTTGTCATCATCGCGACGTGGCGTCGTTCGGCTTATCGCTGCTCTGTTATTGTTTTTCCGTGCAGTCCTGGTCTACTTATGACGACATCTTCAGTTTCCTTCAGTTGCTTCACGTTATCGTTCTTTTTTCCGCACGGTCTTGGTCTTTATCCTGCTCGTTGTTTGCTTCACTTCTTTCGTACTATCGTGGACGAAATTGGGTACTTGTGTCAGCTACCACTGCATGTTGTTTCTAGCGGTGGCATGTACAATGGTTAACAGTCAAGAAAGGATTGAGATCGCAAGTATGTTCTGTATGTTTCTGTTTTCTTTGCTTTCTGCTATGTCGAAAGCAAAGGACTATGTCAGTTCAGACTCAGTTGCTGAGACAGTCAATGAGGCGGACGATACGAGCGATGTGGTGAGTACCGTGTCCTGTACTTCGTCAGTCGTTGAGTCTACTGTTGAGTAGTGGTGCTGCACCTCGTTTCTCCCCTTTGTCTGCTCACAGGCCCATGCTTTCATTCGATGATTGTTTCTTGAGACTGACTCGGCATTACGTTTATTTGCAATTAGGTTTCTCTTAGCATCCCCCTGAGTTCTTGGTTAAGTTTGATTATGTGAAAATAGATAGAACGTGTCATTCATGTACTTTGCACAATATCCCACTGCAGTGGTTGGCTGATCCTTATCGTTTTTTTTCTTATTCTGTCGATAACTTTTACTTCTACTTACAAGACAAGAGGTACCGTATGTTCTCTTATCCTTCATACTTTAAGCGCGGCGATGGTTCTCTAAGGTCGACTGTTCACTGTCTCTATCGCAACCACGGTCATCCCTGTGTTTGCACTCAGGTTGATCTTTTAGACAGCATTGTTATTTGTCAGCACTTTTCTTGCAACTGTACCAGGAATGTCACTTCGACGTCAAGCAAGAGCCAGACGTCCTAGTCTGGAATTGTCTGTCACGGTTTGTACTACTGGCGTAGATCTTGATATGAGTCACTTTTCTCTCATTGCCGAGTTCCTTAACAAGCAATGCTTGTCTGGGATCTTTTCGGACGAGAGGGGAGGTTCTCTTCTCCACCTCCACTTCCAGGGAGTAGTCTCCATACGTGCCAAATCCTCGGTAGAAGTTAAGAAACAAATTTTGCAGAGTCTCGGATGGGACAGGGACAGATCGGTTGGTGCGGAGGTGTGTGTAAAAGCACTGACAAACAAAGGCATCCACACCTTTGTTGGGATGTTCGGCTACTGCCTCAAAGACCAGAATGTGCAGCACCACCATGCTGTTACAAAGAACGTCACGGACAGCATGATCGACGATGGAAAAGAATTATTCATGTTAATGGGAGTCGCGGACACAAAAAACTGAGTGGAACTGACATATGTAAACATTCTGTCTCGAGCCCTCCAGTTCAACAAGTATAAGAGTTCAAATTCGCTTTCAAATACTTTTGCACATTGCATGCGTTCAATGCTGACGTCTGGTAAGTACAACGCATCCCCTCGATGGATGACTCATCCCGGAATCCACAAGGAGCGATCCGACGCTTTATGGAACTCCTTCATAAGACCACACAATGTCAGCCCAGAGGACGTAGATAATATTTTCTTTTACAAGGAAAGCAGCCGCTGCTCTCACTGTTCACAGCGATACTATACAACTGACGCTGCGAACTTGGAAGAGGTACCGGTTTTGGTGCACGAGTAAGCACCTCGGGAGGAGAAGAGTCCGAGTACCGACGGCGATGCTTTTCTTACTAGGGAGACACTGCCTCAGTTTATTCCACTTGCAGACGCTATGACAAGAGACACCGGGTCCCAGAGAAGACTTCCAAACACAGTGGGCACCGGAGCTGCACGACCAGCCTCTGTGTAGTGCTTCTTAAGTACATAGCAGTAGCTTTTCAATAGTGGTAAGTCTTTGCTTGTAACTGTCACGTCTCCGGATCATGCCGAGCACGACTGACATATGCAGTTTATAGTCGTAAGTAAAATGTTTGTAACTATGTAGCATGCAGTCCGGTGAGGAGCTCTTAGGTAGTATAACTTGTCTGTCACATGTGCAGTACATACATTAGTCTCTTAGGCAGTACAGCTTTTGTGTACAGTGTCCAGCCGAAAAGACGTGTGTTGTATAGAGCAGAAGCTGTAAACATATTTTACGTATCAATAAAACCCTGGAGCCACCGCGCTCTTTTGCCCTCCCAAAAAAGACAAAAACAGCAAAACAGGTGGCACAAAAAGACGTATTAGTGCGGGAAAAAATCCCTCATGGTCGAGTAATACAGACGGAACAAAGGATATGCCTCTGGAACCGAAGGCTAAGCACCCCAACACAGTATCCCCAACACACAGAACCGATTTTTTTCGAGGCGCGGGTGAATAAGCAAGGAAGGAAGTCAAAACCATAAAAGAACAAGTGAGATCCATGCTGCATAGGAGTTATAGAAAAAGTTCAACCAAGAAGAACATTCAAATAATATTCAAAAATCTTGAACCGAAAGTTATTAAGCAAATAATTCTCGAAAGTCTTGAATCACATCATTTTCACAAAACTGCTCTATGTAGGCTTTAGCTCTAAGATACGACCATGTGTATCAATTATCATATATTCCAAAACTTCATCCTCTATAGCTAGCAATGACAAGTTTATATCTAAAGTCTCATATGTAATCATGAGGTAACACTATTCTCATGGCTTGTAATGTCTCCTACCAAGATCTAATATAAGACTCTACTTTAAATGTACATACAATAAAAAATGATCGATGATCAAAAGTGAATTTTGCGACTGAATTGATCTCTTCTACACACAGAAGATGCTAGAATCTCCATATAATCACATGTCATCCTATACAACCGAGGACAAACAGACTTGTGACTGAATCACAATTATACAAGATCAATTTTATGATGTTCTGAAGGTTGTTTGAGGTAGCGATCTATCTCCGAACATGATCGAGAAATAAATGTAAAAGTACTTCTCCATGAAAAACAAGAGTTGTATGGGTCAAAGTTGTCCAAAACTAACTCATGAAGTGATAAAAAATTAGAGAATTTAAAATGTACCTAAATTACTCGATAAATAATCCATGAGAGATGCTTCCATCTCCTCGTTTTAGCTCCTGAAAAGATCTTCATTTAATGTCATGTTGTAATCCTTGTCCATATATTCTTTTCCTCAACAATCAAACTGAGTAACCTTGCAAAGCAAAATAATTAGTCTAAACTTGAATACATTGAAAGTTAAAAATATCTCACACATCAACCAAGATTAAACTCAACAATTTAAGCAAATGAAATACCTAGGATCAAGAAATTGAGCAACACTGGCAAGTATAGATGTCAAGTCATCTTGATACTTGATCAAGTAATGCAAACACACATTACTAGAAAATTCTTGTATCTCTTCCACCGATGGAGAAGCGGGTGTTTGACTCATAGTTCCAAAGATTCTCTAGCTCAAGGACAATATGATCATATTGTCCTTGAGCTAGAGAATCTTTGAGTTGATAGAAGTTGAAATGGTCCAACAGTCTCTTGAAAGCTAGACCGCCAAAGTTAGCATAGGATACTTAGACCCATACATCAGGTGTATGTGGTTCCCTTTCCTTGCCAATGGTAGCTGCAGCAACTCTTCTGAAAATGCTCGATGAAGTTTTCGTAATCAAACAAAAATAGTATAAATAAGCATTTTAGAATATTAAAATTCATAGATAACAAAAATAATTATAAATAAAATAAAAACTTAGTACAATAAAGATGACATGAAAGTATAATCACAAACCTGAACGGAACATCACCAAGGTATGACGCAACTTATGTATTTGAGGAGCTATTACTTCCATAGCTGATTTGATTCCAAGCTGAAATATATGAACTATACATCACAATGTATGATTGTTTTGTATAATCTCTTGGTGATGTTTCTTCAGTAAACAGCTACACTCCATTGCAGCAACTCAAACATCACTCTCGCTTTCAACAACTGAAACTAACAAATAAACAATATAAATAGAACATCAACATCAATATGTTCAACTACAAATAATAAATGAATCATTGAATTAGTTTTTATCAAGATATCAATATTGTGGAACTACATCGATATTTTGCAGTATAAGTTTGTACCTACTTGATGATATTACTTGGTCACTGTCACTTGGTTGATGAGATAGAACCGTGACATCCGCAACTAAAACTGATCCAGATTTACTAATAACGATGATTATTATCGTTAATGTATACGTACGTAGAATCAACTCGAGATTCTTCAGTTCTATGAAGCTGTTGAAGCTCAGCTTGATGATATGGGACTAGAGCTAACTGCAGTACGTATGGTATCAATATGTCAGACTAGTTATCAAAAGACTACTAAGTGCCTCTTCTCACTTTTCATCTTATTTCACCTATGTGGCTTGTCCGGAACTAGAATTGCCACAATGATTTATCAAAAAAAATTCCCTTACCTTAGACAATGTAAGAGGACATTGTCTACGATTTATTAGATAGCTTCTTCTGACTGGATAAGTTTTTCAGCTAGGCTTTTCAACATGAGCTACTGTGCATTATCTTCTGGTTGATAAAGTTTTTGGCTAGATTTTTCAACGACTTCTTTTTTTATTATTGATGTTGGCAGAAAGAGAGAGGACGTATCGAATAAATAAAAAGAATTTCCAATAGCTTGCCTGTTTCTGGCTGCTGAATAGTTAAAACAAAAGACTACCGTAAAATGTGTAGAGTGTGTAGAGGTAGGAGAGGGGAACCCCTGGCCCAAAACTGAAGAGATTAGGTTATGCAAAAGATTTTCGAAAAGCTAATGAAACGATGTGTAGTCGGAAGGAATACTTATTACCGAACCTAGCCAGTTTAGCGACATAAGCAAAATACACGCATAGTGGGAAGAGGTCCTAAGTTATTTGTCATAATTATTATGAGTTGTGGATTAGTGTGGAATACTAATTAGTGTAGATGAACATACTTTATACCAATTCCTGTTTGGACCTCATTACTTAACCACTTTAATAGAGTGGTTATGTTTATAGAACTTTTACAGTAGTTGTTTTCCGATGAAATGATCTATTATGGGGTGTCAAAATAAGACTATTTTCCTTTTGGATGTTAGAGAATATTTTCTATGAGCTTTTACACATCCTATTACATTAAAAGCTAAAAGTGTCTATATATAATCAAAATTATTAGAGAATTCTGAATGTGGATACCTAGACTTCATATAATTCGTGTATTGTTTCTTTTCAGATTTCATCTCGAGAGCATTGCAAATAATTTTGCATGAACATGCAACTAAAACTAACAACTGAATATTTCACACAAGTATTAATATGGATTATTAATGCATATGAACTAGACTAATAATTGTACATATGTCATACAACCTCCCACGACAATTAGTATGATCCAGACTGATGAAAGCCCGAGTTTTACTACAAGTGATCCAACACAAATGACCCATTTCGAGGGTTTGCTTTAACAAAATGAGAAATTTAACCTTTATGCAAAAAATAGTTCTGGTGACTACTTCTTCATCCCAACTTGGAATCTATAAAATAAGGAATCATCTTAAAGTTATGATTAATCTCGAAACTAACTAATTTGTATTTACAGAGAAATGTTCAGATAGAAATTTAAAGGTTTTTTTGGAGCAACGGAGAGTATTTTCTTTAACCCCAAAATACGTTAGGAAAATAAAGAAGATTCACTTTCATGCTATTATATTCAAACTCAAGGTTTAAGATAAAAAGTAAAGCAAGAAGATAGCTGAAGTTTACCCGTTTACCCTTAGGCTAGTTCTATGCTTACGAGTTTACCAAGTTCAACATAGTAGTTTACTGTACTATACGGTGCTTACGAGTTTACCGAGTTCAAATATTATTTAGCATGCATGGACTCATGCGGTATGGTCCATGTTAATTAAGATGAGCACAATATGGTCCATGTTAACTAAGACTATGAATGTACTTACTTGTTTCAATCTTGTGCGGTTCAGTCTGTTTACTTGGTTTATCCTCAGTTTTGTACTTGAGATTATGCGTCCAAAGCGTACACTCAGCCGGGGGACAGAAAACGCCAACCGGTCGACACGAAGAGAAAAATACAAGAAGAAGATTGGTTCATGCAGACATTGTGTAGAGGTATTAAAATATCAGTTCTCTAATTCTGGTACAGTTCTCTAATTCTGGTATTAAAATATATCAGTTCTCTAGTTCTGAGATGGGAAGTTGATGCACCGACGCACTGTCTCTAATACAAAGTATATAATGAAAACTTTCAGAAGCAGTGAATAGCGCAGTACTAACGGGCTGTGCCTAGGGACCTAGTAGCCTCAGTTCGAATCTCTTTGTAGGCGAATTTATGAAGAGTTCGTCTACAAGGATTGATTTAAATCAATCGCTTACTCACTGATTTGATTTAAATCTTTCGATGGGTGTGCTCAAATTTGATCTGATTTGATTAAAGTAAACTGTGTAGAGGGGTGTCTTTAAGAAATCATTCTTTACTAAACCTTCCATTAGGTATGATGATTGGTTCTTTCTGAAAATAATCTTAGAAAGAAAAACAAACGCATTGAAATACATATAAGTAACTCAGCGTCAGTCATAATGCGGACTCATAGATAGAATATACTAACAAATTCATCAGTTTGGAAGAGTGTGTTGCACCGTGGCCAAACTTCATCAAAATCAGATTACCTTAACTGCAAGAGCCACATAAATGAACGAAGCACAGAAGGAGATTTTCCTGAGGAACTATAAGGCTCTTGCATTTCTTTTCGATGAAGTAAGTGTTTTCACCACATGTCATATGTTGTTTTTCATTGGAAATCAAGAGTTTGTTCAAGAAGAGCTCGTACACTTGTGTATTGCAGCCAAAATTTGCATCGGGGAGTGGACGATCTGACGAAGTATTTGCAACAAGCATATCAAATAGTCTTGAACGTATTTATCATAGCTCTGTCAGCTGATGTGACAATCTCCTGCAAGTAGTTAGTCAAGCTTAAGTATGTTTATATTCAACGATTACGTGTTGAAGTTCTGGAATATTACGAATGTGAAGTGACTCTTTCTCGTAGTACTAGAGTATTCACCTCCTCCTGATGGAGGAGGTGAATTCTTTTAATTCGAGATGTCATTTTCAATGCGTAACCCTTCATGCAGGAAGGGTTACGTCTTAAATTATAGTACGCATAAATTACAGTATGCATAAATTAATCTGCATAAATTAATGTATTATTCAGTACACTTTCGCCGCTGGCTGTTCGCTGTTAACCCAGGGGATGAATTGAATTTACGGTACGGTTCTGTAGTGAATTTTAGTTATGTAGTAAAAGGACTGTAAACGCGTCGTGCAGTCCATCTCCTGCTCATCTTCGTGAACAAAAAGGTCACAGTAGACCACGGTTTTTATTAGTTCTAAATATTTACAAAGCTGTTTATCTCATTGTTGTCTACAATAACTCGCGTTCTTACTACTTGCATATTTGCAATATCAGTCTATGTAGTCAGTGGTACCTCTTTAATAATCTAGCTCTAGCTCTAGAGTCTGCTCTACTGCTGTATAGATCCCTGCCTACAGATCCATGTCTTTGTTATCTAGAGTCTGCATACTAGATCGAAATAGCGTCCTCCACTTTGAAACCTCGTCCAACATCCACACGCATGAGTAAAGCACCCAATAGTAGAATGTACTCTGGTAATTCTTGAGCTGGTTGCGCAACACGAATTTGAGATTCCGGTTTTGCAACGGATGGGTCGCTCTCTGCAAAAAGCTGTGTTCCGTTGGAGAGGTCTATCTGCATAACAATCTGTGCTTAATTGGAGGGCACCGTTGCATGTCCTTCGCTGTATCTTCTCCTACATGACGACATTGTCGATTGTCTTGTCAAAAGAATATGTTCTGAATGTCTTTTGCGGTGACTTAGCAGGATGCAAAAACGATTTTCAAAGAGAATCGAGTCTCCGTTCCTGCATTTCATCTTGGATTAATGTAATACACAAAAAAAACCAAAAGATGCTTGAAAGTAGTAATATAAAGATCGAATCCACAAAGATGCAAGTAAATATCATCCAAATGTAATAAACAAGTGACAAAAGTGATTCTTTATAGTTGTCTTTATTCTCACGGATAGAAATCAGTCCCGGTAGAGATCAAACTCAGGTCTATCCAAAAAGATAGAGTTGATAATCTTGACAAATAACATAACGGATACAAAACAAGTCAAGGACCTCAAGAAAAATAAACAACAAGAATACTGACTCACGAATGACAATGTCTTCACGAAGAAGTACTGCTGAAGTGCTACTAAGTAATTTCTATCACCATAAACGCTAAATATCTTCACACTAAGTTATCTTCATTACTACTGCTCTCGGACACTATGACGAAGAAGACTTTTTTTCCGCCAAAGTACGAAGTATAACTTCTTCCGAAGTGACTACCTAAGAAGAACTTCACCACGAAGACACTTCTTAAGAAGAACAACTTCCTCTAAAGTAACTTCACCCTATTTCTTTCAAAACTCGTCATGTTGTAATCTGAATTTCGACAACTTATTGCTCCCACCTAGAACGTCCAACTGGGCTCAACTTCACATGAAATTCCCTCTGACTCCTCAATACTACTCTTTGAAATTTCGCTTCAGACCCTAGACCAATTGCTCAAAATGGACCGAACCTTTGACTTATGAGCTTAACAGACATTGGTGGCTAAAATCAATCCATGATTCCAACACCTTTTCTTAACCAAATGAGTTAAATTTTCATGATTCATAAGTTGATGGGGAACACTCCAACCCTAGAAATTTTCTCTCAAAGATCTAATCCCGTGCTCATGAAACAACTCAATCTTTGAATCCAAGCAAAATCGTTTTATTTTTTTCTCTCAATTGTTACGGTCAATTGGACCATTTCGAGATCAAATCCAATTCAAACGTAAGACTAATTTACATCAGTGCAACCAGCACGGCGTCAACTATTCAATCCCTTTGACAATATTGGAAGATCATCTCTCAAACTCTCAAGGCATTCAGAAACGTGACTCGAGATATCGATTAGATCCTCTTGACTTTGAACGATCATAACTCCACACTCATGACTCCAAAGTGATCGATCTTCCGCTCCAGATTGTAGCCCATCTCGATTGCTTTCCAACGAGACATCACATTCCTCGAGTGACCTCTAGGAAAATCTCCGAAACTCCCAATCATATTTGGAACATGGATGAACTTGATTGATAAAATATGGACCAATGAGAAAAAATTTGGAGATCACTTTATCTTCTACTTGCAGTATGGATCGAATTGTAACCTTAAAACACTCTCACACCTTCACAGCTTGAACCAAAATACTTCGGACTCCAAACTTAACACAAGATAATCATCCTTGCCATGCGATAGAAATAATGATGACACGAAAGTACATGAGATTCAATACAAAGTCCTTGAATTGATCTACGATGAAAGATACAACAAAAGAAAATGAGGAAGCAATCACTTGATTATAGTACTCCTCACCAAAGGTACTCGTGATCCACGCACGATGATTGATCTTCCGTCGACAGTGACATCGGATATTAACCAAGACGTTGAAAAGAACGTTAGTTGGAAAGTTCAGGTCCATTCACCCGTCAAAGTAAAATGTACACAGTTAGGTCTCGGTTCTCTTTGCACGTGACGACCTGCAACATCACCAAAGTAGGTAAGATCATCACCATCTCCATGAACTCTTCACCAAAGTAGACAACAAACCATTGTCGAAAGTGATCGCGATGGATGTAGTGAAGCTTAATATGGAATGGATTTGAGAATAGAAGATCTTGAACTCTGATCAATCCTCCGTCCATGAGTACAACCTTTGTAGCTCCTCACCCTTCATGTAAGACACTGAGAAACACTCGCGGAACACCAAGCAAGGAAAAATACCCCGACAAATCCTCGATCCTCTATCTTAATCCAAGTTTAACAACAAGAACCACTCACGCGAATGTCCACGGATCACTGAGCTGACACATCTCAGATATCGTACGATTTCATATCCCAGATAACCGTGAACGTGACACTAACACATTGTCAAACGAGTTACATGAAAAGGATAGCGAAACACAAAAAATCAATAGAATACAAATTCTACGCTAAGTTCACATGTGAACCATGTCACAAAATGACAGCGGACCGCTAGTGGAATATGGTAACAACAATAAATTGTTATTTACATATCGTCAGCAAACAAACCATCCATGATGTGTGACAATTAACAAGAAGTTGTTATTTGAGGAGGGAGGACTGCCGATGAACGTCTTGCCGATGAGCATGATAGTTGATAGTTGATAAATAGCAACAAATTGTTATTTATTGATCATAGACAAATGCACAATCGATGAATGGATGATAAATAATAACAAATTGTTATTTAAGGAGAATCGCCGACGAGCTCATTGTTGGCAAACATGACAAACAACAACTAGTGGTATTTACAAAAGATCGCTAGCTCACGCATCGCTGGTCGGCAGATCACAAGCTTGCAATGGATGGTTGGCATACAGATGAAAAATGACAGTAGGTTGTAGTTTACGTCAAATAATAACAATCTATTATTATCTTGCAAAATATAAGACATATGTCAAATGAGATTTTTGGGTGCTCAATTTTCTTTTTGGACGTATTTTTCCTCCATTTTCCCTTTCTTGACGTTTGGATGTATATTTGACTATATTACTGGGAAAATTAAATTTTACTCTTATCTTTTTTCTCCTCTATAGACACCGAGGGTTTTAGCTGAAAATATTGGTGTCTATGAGCGGCAAATGTGATCTATTCTGTTATACATGCTGTAACAACATACTTCAATTTCCCGGAGCATGTACCTCCATCATGACGATTGAAGATGTCGGGAATTGTCTTCGCTTCTACTTGATGTCTGTGCGAGGTCTATTGTTCTTCTAGGCTTGCATATTTCATTGGATTATATATTCTCTTCTTATGAAGAACACGTGAACGAAATTGAGTTGAAACGCTTCTAGTTTCCGCTGCTGCTTCTGACAGACCCGACATTCCTTGTCATTTCCGTTGCAGGAGTAGTTCTCTCCCATTGGAGCGAAGGTCAACCACTCTTCACAAGTCTACGACGCTCTTCTCTTTGGTGCCATTTCCTCTTTTCATCCTCACAGATAACGCGAGCACAATTCTTCTACTCATTTCGTTTTTAGGCCACTTTGGATGTGGGCCTTTCTGCATCCATGCGGTACTGCCCTTGCACAACATGAGATCCCCGGCGGGAGGACTCGATCCCACACCGCGCCGGCTACGAGTGCGATTGTCGACTGGCAGTAGCTTGTTAGCATATCGCGCCAACAATGATACCCGGCACTCAACCTGGCATTACCTCATGTACAGCGAGTCCCATGTAGGGGAGTTATCAAGTAGAGAACAAACTGTCACATGTAAACCTCTCAGCCCACCATCGTTCCAACATTGCTGACGATACAGTTCCCGGTTAAGTCAGACGGACCTTCATAATGATCCTCGTTCTGGGACCTTCGTGGGCTTAGGAAACCTGAACCACATCAAACTAAAACTTCACTTCTCGGAGCACTACTGTCCCACGTTCCTACAATACCCTAATACTGCCAATGTGTTACAGCTGCAGTCCTAGGTATTGCACCTCGCTTTTCTCTGTAATGGTAGTAGTCTCACACGACCCACACTTACAGGGTAAGCGTAAGGGCCAACGCCTGTTCCAGCATTCGGAAATCAGTCAAACTCTCGCGCACCACGCGAAACACGTCCGGCACTTACGAAGATCTTTTATGATGTTTTCAGATTCTTGAAACTGGCCCTTCTTACACTCTCCATCACCCCTTCGAAGGGTAGCACAAGTCCTTCAAACTTGATGGCCAGCTAGCATACACCGTCCTCTCTTGACAAGGTGCAAAACGCTTCCTCGTGTAACAGCCTTCCTAGGTATTACGCTTGTTCCAGTTCAACCCGAATATAAAATTGCGCACTCCAATCGAGCTGTCGTCCAAATTGAGAGATATCTCCCCTCTAAAAGCAGGCCTGTGGAAACTAGCTTAACTTCTGAACAAAGGAAACTGATGTCCAGTCTACCTAGTCTTACTACCACACCATCTACTCTAGACACCCGCTCCTGATCTTCCTGCTACACTTCCAAGCAGTACACTACAAAGTTTACGTAATATATACTCATGGAGATCTCCAACGTTACAAATTTCAGAGAGTCTCTGCGAATCTCGTTGCAGAATCCACACAGGCAACGGAGACAATCAACAGAATGAACGCCGGTCAGTGTCAAAATACCAATGCAGCAGTTGAAATTAGAAGCCAAAAACTCAAGTTTTCTTTTCCAAAATTGCACCTGACAGGAAGAACGGTACGGAGATTATTTAACCGCAGTAATTAAGCTCTATTGCTGAAGATCAAGGCAATACGCTGTCAACTAATTCAGTATACAGGGCAGATTGGGATTGAGGGTAACGGGTAACGGGTGTACAGAGGCTCCGGTCAAGTTCTCACTCGGGTGGCAAAACTGGCTTATGGGTAAGACTCATGCGAGACGAGACACCTGAGATTTAAGTGCCCAAATATCACCTAAATATTTCGACAACGCAAAACTCAAACACATATATCACATTAGGAGCCACAATCATATTTGTTACATTATCTCGATTACGCTGTAAGCTCCATGATTGCACTAACAATATCTCCTCTGGGCACTGTTGCCTTGAGTGCGGCAACAGCTCTGGCCCGAGATACTCCAGCCTGGGTCATAACCAATTCAATATCCTTAGGCTCAACACCGGTCTCATCGACCTCCTCTTCGTCCTCGGCTTCCAAAGCCGCTGATGGCTCAGCCTTGGCCTCGACGTGACTCAAATCTGGAGTCACCTTGAACTGCTCAGCTGCTTGCGATTGCAGCTGAGAGCTCAAATCCTCGATCTTCGCCTCTCCGAAGATGATGTGAGTATCTGATGCAGGGCTCTTGAAGACATCGGGCTTCGAAATAACAAACAAGATCTGGACAAGCAAACCAGAAATCACCATAAGTACACCCCTAATGTAACAAGTCGCTCAAGTCAATACTGATCATTACCTCCCAGTGTTTAGAACTAAAACGGTTCTGCCACCTAAAGTCGACTTCCAAGGCGTCCAGACACAATCCCGGTCTTAACCATCTTTAATTTTACGAACTTATGTGAAACCAAAAAGAACGTCCGAGACAACGACTCCCATACACAAACATTGTCTCAATATTTGATCGGCCTGGTCATGAGCTATGTATCCCTATGAATGCAAGCCCTGAACGCTCCATTGTCAGTCTCAGGCGTCTCGCCAGCGGATACAAACACACCACAAATCGGATGGAACACAGATAGACACCACAAGTGCACCGCACAGCCTTAGACACAACAATCGTTCTCTAGACATAATAAAAAGCAACCACAGTACCAACTGTTTAGGGCAAACTCAGGCACCAGGCTCGTCTACTGAAGAAGTAAACATCAAGCAAGACAACCAGCTATATTCTAATCAGCCACAGTTCCCAGAATACCCCCCGGACAATGCAGATGTGCTACTTTTCGTGGCGGCATTTCACTCGATCTTGCCAGGGACAATATTGTACGACGAATTTAAACAATTTGCAATCAGGTGGACTCAGAACCGACAAATTTCGAGGCGACAATAGTCAGCTAAAATTCTTTAAGTCTGCAATTTTGGCCAGCAAAGTGGAAAACCGGAAGGGCACAAAATCACTTACGTTCTTGCTCTTCTTGATTGTCACTCGCGTCACGCCAGGCACTGGCTTCATTCCAAGCTTCTGCATAGCCTTCCTGCTCTTCTTCTCGCTCCGACTTTGCTTCGACTTCCCATTTCCTGTAACAACACCCAGGAAAGGCAAAACAGAGAAACCGGAGATGTAACGACACATGAATCCACAGGCACTGCGGAATAACAAGCCCGTATAACTCAGGCGACTCGATATCACCCTATACCATGAAATATATCTACTCATTCTCTATTCATTCTCGGCATTGTAGGACTATTCTACCGACTAAACGAAATGAGTGCAATTGCACATTAGATATCGGTAACGTAGAGCTGCAGTTGCGCAATTTCCATTTAAACCACGACACTCTAAGAAACTGCAAAAGGGAGTTACTATCCTGCGATCACTCAGGCTACGAAAACGGAACAGCGTAGTAAGTTCACATGTTCAGCAACATACCGTCGGCAGCTGTTTCCTCTAGGTCGGCAGCGTCGTCATCATCATCATCATCATCGTCCTCATCGTCATCCTTGTCGTCTTCAATGATGGGGTCGTCGGACTAGAAATTATGCAGAAACGATCAGATCCAATGTGCCTAGTTCAAGTCGAGATAACACAGCTGAAGATCTGAGCTATCCTGGAATACACAAATCTCAGAAGAAACCCTAAACCCTCTAAATCGTACTACACATCACTTAACAAAATATCGACACGAGCACGAGAAACTTACGTGCAGCCGTTGCTGCTCCAACTCGGTGGCAAGATCGGCTGCGGTTTGTGCTGTCATCTTGGCGCAAAATTGACGGGCGCAAGTATCGACTCCGCACCACCAAACCCTTAACAGCAGCAACAACAATGCTCAGCACGCAAAGAGGGACGAGTAGCGCATGGGAACCTTCTTGAAAGCAGGACGACGATGTTTGAGGGCTTTCCTCCCTTCCGTCAGATCCTCTCTATCTAACGGCTTAACCGAGAACACTATTATCCCCATTCTATGCACCAAACTTTAACTTAGCCATGACCTAAATGGAACGCACTACCGGTAGCCACGATGTAGCTTTACCCTAAACCTGGACACACAAACTCCAGTCTTGAGTCTTGACTGATTGTTTACGTCCCTCATTGCTGCCTTGCTAGGAGACATGCGCATTCCGCATACAGGCGCTTCCAACTTTCCGGCGCTTAGTTCACCCTTTGGAGAATCATGGTACCAAACCGGAATAAGAGACCTTTCCCACTCCACGCATTACATTTTGGTGAATTTAGATACGGCGAATGAATGAATGAGTAGGTTGTCGTAGTTGAGGAACAGCTTCTCGTTAATTGGACATATCAATGGAGATCTTTTTCTTTCTTTTTTCCCTTTACTCAATGGAGATCTACCTTCGGTGTACTACCCAGGAAGGTTCATCATGACAATAAAGAACCTGAGATTTTCTCTAGTGGATATGTAAGTCTCAAATGTATACTAGGTCATTCTCATAATACATTGTGATACATTATTAATAGCAAAATTTCATTTCTAATAAATATGAAATGACAAACACTATTGGAGGTGATGAGTGAAGAAACTTTGTACAAAGACGATTCAGTTCATGTACACATCCAACGTTGTTGTCTTGTGTATATGAGTATTTGTGTCTAGAAACATAGAGCTTCTCGTTGCAAGGGAATTACATAGTAGCATGTAGATTAAACTTAGAACCCTTGAAAACTCCCTCCCCATTACTACATATTGATTGCACCCAAAATAGACTTCAAAAGCATGCAACTCTTTCAATACATTTCAAAAAATCATTATTCTCGGGTTTTTCATCTGATTTTTTTTTGGCGAATAGATCTAACACCATCCATACTAACTTCAATAGTAAATATACTATTAGTACGTGTCAAAGTTCAGTCTCCACCTGAATATGTCATGTAACCTCGATTTCATAATCAAGGATGGGACATCTAACCCAAACATATGTAAAGTCTAAAACAAAGTTCAGAGAATTCTCCTCCAAAGTTTTTAATGAATAGCATCTAAAACTTTCTCCTCAGTCAATATAATACATAGTATTTTATAAAATAAATATTAAATTACTTCGAGAATCATAACTACCTTGTTACATCCGAAACTGAATAAGCATCATAAAACTCAATCGATATCAAAAGAGGGTATAGAAAACAATCGAATGATGCTTCTCCACAAACTAGACCGCCAAGTTCTGAAGAAAATAATATTTCTTCACATACTTGAATGTCAATTCTTACATTAAATTTGGGAGCATAGTTGAACTTTTGTCACTATGAGATGTAGATGAGACATACATATAAAAGTATTGCATGTGAAGGTCATTAGATTAGAAGACATAATCAATCGTGTTAATATTGACAATACTAGCGAAGAATTTTAGCCTAGGAATTCATAACCTCCAAATCACTAGTATACTGAAAAAGCAAATGCACGAGAAGTAGGTCTGAGCAGATGGTCAATCTCATGAGAATATCATCCAAAAATAAAAACTTACCGACAAAATAATAAAAAAATGTCGTCAAACAGTATGCAAGGAAGAAGAATGTTAATAGAAATGCAAGATATGATGATCCAGATCAAAAGGATAAGTCGTCTCCGGTGACATGAGTCATTATGTGCAACATGAGGTTGATGCTCTTGTTAATAACTGGTGGACCGTCTTTCCAAATGCATGATCGAATATACCATGATCTAAAATAATTACATAACAAGATGGATATATGAAGACTTCTTATTTTTTATTTTCTCTTCGAGTAGTGGCATGTGTATTTGCGTATTTGTTTGATGAAGCAGCGATGTCTTGGTCAAGTTTGACTCTATGCTATAAAAATATCATTTGATCCAAAAGATTCGTGTCAAATATTCGGATCAAGATAGATCAAGATAGACAAGATAGATCAACTCATTGAGCATTAATTATCTAGGATGGAATGATAAAAGCTTTACTTTATTCATAAGGTGTGATGTTAATCTTGAGACTACTGCAGTCATCGACATTACGACACCTATAATGCTTCACTTATAATGTGAGAAAAAACCTATGTATGTGATCAAAGTGGAAATGAGAACTGTGAATTTTGAAAACATATTTCACATATTTTAGTGCACATCATATGGTATCTTGAGAAAGTTGTTTTATATATCGTTACACAAAAGAAGTTCATCCTTGAGCGTACGAAGGGCACTTTCATGTTGAGAAAAAGCCACCTCTGAAGGTTTTCATGTGCAATAGAGATTTTGAAGAACTTTTACTAGTCGTTGTAGTGGCTTGAGAGTTTCGAGGTGTTTTGGGCATTATACGAAAGCATTTGGAAAGATCATACTAGACTTGAATCTAGGTACATGGGATATGATCTAAATTGGAAAGACTTTCCAATAGATCATAATGCTTTGATGTGGAGTTAGGAATAGAGAACTAAAAATGTTTTAGTTAGCAAGGAAAGAAAGTTAATTAAATTAAGATTATAACACTTGGAAAAAACATTGGTTAAAAATCTTATCTTACTTTAACGTACGTAAAGTAACTAAAATAACTCAATCTCCAAACCTCAGTTTGGTGAGTTTTAAGTACGATTGTGTAAATATTTCCAAGTGCTACTCGTTCAGGTTCATGTTGGTATTTGGAGGAAGTTGCGAAGTCCAAAAACTATAAACTCCTGGATTTGAAAAATAATACATATTTTGCACTTAGGAGGAATATTTTGTGTGGTTGCCTGCTCCATATACTTTATTTGACATGTGAGAATTCCATTGTCAATAACCTCGTTTCTTCTTGGACATCTCTCACATAACAAACGATATGATAATGAATAACAAGTACAGAAGCATAAAGACTACTCATTAAAGTCATACTATATGCTTAGGTACAAGCTAGTATACAAATACAAACCAAGACTTGGTAGCCAACCAGAGGGATATGTAGATCGATGTCCTAGTGAGATTATTTTCTTTGAGAAAGGGCATACTTTATAGTTGTGGTTAGTGGGTGATGCACATCGAAACAACTAGTATTTTATAATTCCTCTCAAACTTATTGTCAATCTAAGCACTTTTTTTCTCAATAAAGGGTCATGATAACCACACTGAAACGTTGAATGATCATGAGTACGACAAACATAATATGTGATGACACAATCTCTCGGTAGTATTCTTCTCCGAAGTTCCTCACTACTAGAACTTGATACATGACTTTGGGTCAGCAAATGTGTTTTAACTCGTACTTAGTGTTAAAGTTCATCGACTGGAGTTGATTTTAATCTATCTCTTGTTAAATGAGGATAAAATAGTAAGACATCATTCTTGATAATAGTGACAACAGATAAGATCATATGACATGTGAGAGCATATTTACGTTGTTCGCGTCGTGGATCGGCTTCGGATCTCTACTTTCATCGCATCAGTGGATAGAGCTCTTTGTCAGCACTCCATAGGCACTTTGTCTATTTCGTTTAGACGCATAGTGGAGAAGTTACAAGACTCGAAAGACAGGTAAAACAAGCTAAGCTCCAGCTTACGGACTTTTGGCACGACTTCGGATTTTCACTTTCATTACATCGATGGGTAGAGCTCCTTGTCAGCTTTCCATAGGCACTTTGTCTATTTCGTTTGGACACATAGTGGAGAAGTTACAAGACTTGAAAGATGAGAAAAACAAGCTAGGCCTCAGCTTACAGGCTTTTGGCATGACTTCGGATTTCACTTTCATTACATCGATGGGTAGAGCTCATTGTCAGCTTTTCATATGCACTTTGTCTATTTCGTTTGGACACCTAGTGGAGAAGTTACAGGACTCGAAAGATGAGGAAAACAAGCTAGGCCCTAGTTTATAGGCTTTTGGCGCAACTTCGGATCTTCTCTTTCATCGCATCAATGGGTAGAGCTCGTTGTCAGCTTTTCATAGGCACCTTGTTTATTTTGTTTGGACGTCTAGTGAAGAAGTTATGCGACTCGAAAGAAGAAAAAATCAAGCTAGACCCTAGTTTACTTGCTGACTGGGTATTTGAGACTTCAGGCGTTATATCAAAGATGTAAGAGGCCTGCCTCATTATTATCACAGAGAACTTCGTATGTACAGAGACTGACACAAGAGCTGCTTAAGGGGCTTGCTTGTTTCTACGACTTATCGATGGACGTTTTGGAGAATTGGGAAGTCAAATACACGTGCGCAAGGTGTCATTGAGTTCAGATATGTGCAGGCTACGCATAGGTTAAGATGGTTTGGGAAGAGACGGATCGGGGGATGTGTTATGGGAGAAATTGAGACGTAGGGAGGAGAATTGGAAGTTTCAGTGACATGTGAAGGAGAGTTGGACCGTTCGGACCGTTCCGAAGTCCAAACTTACTGTCCTTGGATCCATCAAGATCAGAACAACGAGTTCTTCAAGAAATTGAAGACGATACCAAGTTTCATCGGGCGGTTTGAGAGTTTTGAGTGAAATTGGCTCACAAGAAAGCGCTTGCGTCAAGTTTTTCATCACTTGTGATCTGAAATAGGGTTGTTCTTTGCGATCGGTGAGCCAAACTCTTCGTTCTTGATGCCTACGTGATCAGGGAGTCTTCATCTACGCATAGGAGAAGATCGTACGTGAATTGGATTGTTGGTGTGGTGAGCAAGTTTGAGCCGCAGAGAGCTGATTTACGTTAGTTTTTTACAACATGCGACTAAATTTCTTGCGTGGTTTTGCAAGGGGAACTCCAAACGGCTTGTTTGGAGTCTCGTTGGGTTCAAGGTAGCTATATCTACATGTCAGGGAAGACAGATATTAGTTTAGACGATCCGTTTGTGCGGTGTGTGCGGTTTTAAGCCGCAGGGAGGAGTTTTTGAGAGTTCGGTCACCTGCGACCGAAAACCGGTGATATCTCAGCTGTCGGGAGTCGGATCTGATAGTTCTAGAGGCCAACGGAGTCAAGGAAGGAGATCCTATCGACATCTGAAGACTATTTGGCGAAAGGAGAAAATTCTCAGATAGATCTTTTTCGGTTTCTTCGCTGCGTGTTTTGCTCTTTTGAGTTCGTTAGAGTTCTGGTTGGTTATGTACAACTTGTGGTAGCTAGTTTTGACTAAGAGCTTGTACATGGATGTGGTTTGGACTTGGGTTTCAATCGTGTGATACTCGTGCAACTCTTTTTGTTAGCAAAAAGGAGTTTCTCTTGCTTTGAGCTACGCTTCGATGATTTTGGGTCAGGGTTGTGATTCAAGGGTTTGTTTTAGGGGTTTTGAAGCATGTTACAGACCGCTCTGGTCTATTTCTCAGTTTCGTGCTCTTAGGAGAAAGATCCGGCAATGTACATACATTTGGAGTTGGAATATATTGCAGCATTCGTTTTCGTTGTTGTTTTTCTCTGTCGGTCGCACACAACATCTCCACAGCCATGAACCTCGTGTTTTCCTGGACATCCTTCACGTAAAATCTGACACGATAACATGAGAAAGTTATGCCCAAAGAATCTTATCATAAATTGTTGGAAATGAACTCATTCAAGGTATATCAGTTTGATCGAAAAGAGATTTCCGAATGAAATTATTGACGGTAGATATAACCATTCGTCCATCTCTCACGAGATCTTTATTCAATCTACACGATAAGAGATCCATAAAGTATCGATACTAAGACATACTCACATATCTATGAGTAATCATTTGAATTATTACGGTCGAATGTCTTCATACATCACTCTCCTTTCTTTTAAAGTCTCAGAATACAAAACAAAGATATGTGCTAGTTCACCAACCGCTCATCCAAAGAAACACATATCGATGAGGTGACACACATGCACATCGTATGTTTGATGTCATCTTACTCATCCACGTGTAGACTACTTAGATGGATGGATATAGAGCATGCACCATAGTACATCTTACAACTAGTCACTAGGCCGGACATAGTAGTGTCTTTAACGGTCAAGAATCGCATTTTGCTAGATTGAGTCTGAAAACCGACAATCAAAGATGACACAGTTTCTCCAGATTCTATAAGAATCTGAAGAAAACTTCACGTTCTGTGATTGACGTAAGGAGGCAGCTTAAGAGGTTAGTTTGTATCTACAGTCTTTCGATGGACATTTAGAAGATTAGGAGGTCCAATGCAGCGCACACAGTGTCATTGTGACCAGTTTTGTGCAGACTATGCGCTGGTTAATACAGTTCATGAAGAGGCAGATCGGAGAGTGTGTTCATGAAGAAATTGGGACATAAAGAAGAGATTTGGAGTGCTTCAATGACATGCGAAGGAGAGTTGGACCGCTTAGGTCATTACGGAGTCCAAACTTGTTGTCCTTGGATCCATTGGGAACATAACACTGAGTTCTTCAAGAAATTAAAGACGATATGAAGTTTTTTCGAGCAATTTGAGAGATGTGAGAAAAATTGGTTCGCATGGAAGCGCTTATGTCAGTTTTTCATTCGGTTGCGACTTGAAGTTGGGTTGTTTTTTACGATCGATGAGCCAAGCTCTTTGTTCTTGGTGCCTATGCTAATAGAGAATCTTTATCTACGCATAAGAGAAGACCGTATGTGGATTAGGTTGTTGGTTGCGGTGAGCGAGTTTGAGCAGTAAGGAGTTGATTTACGTCAATTTTTTGCTTTCTATGACCAAATTTCTTGCGTGGTTTTGTGAGAAGAACTCCATTCGGCTTGTTTGGAGTCCCGTAGCTGTTCATAGTAGCCTAATCTATCTTCTAAAGAAGACGGATCACATATCAATCTATTCGTTTGGACGGTATGCGTGGTTTTAAGCCACAAGGAGGAGTTTTTGGAGGTTTTGTCACCTACGACCAAAAGTTGGAGATATCTCGGGAGTCGGGTCTGAAAGTTCTTGGGGGTTATGGAGTCAAGAAGGAAGACCCTATCGATATTTGAAGACTGTTTGACGAAAGAAGAAAGTTATCAGATAAGTGTTTTTCTGTTCTTTCGTTACGATTTCATCTTTTTGGATTCGTTCGAGTTTTAGTTGGTTATGTATAACTTGTGGTAGCTAGCTTTAGCTCAGGACTTGTACATGGATGTTGTTTGGACTGGGGGTTTAAATCGTGTGATATTGGTGTGAAGCTTTTTGTTAGCAAAGAGATTCCTTTACTTTGAGCTACGGTTCGGTAGTTTTGGATCTAGGTTGAGATTCAGAGGTTTGTTTTAGGAGGTTGGGTGCAGACTACATACCACTTAGGTCTGTTCCTCAGTTATGTATCTTTAGAGAGAAAGAAATGGTGTATATAAAGTGAGAGTTGGTATATCTTGCGCAGCTTGTTCTCATGAAATTTGATTTGAATCTGAAGGTGCATTCTCTCAATCTCTCCAATCTTCCATTTTGTATAGAAAACCATGTAATTTTAGCACTCCATGAATTTCAGATGGTCATCACTCATGCCATGGACCTCCTATTCGAGAAAAATTTGGGCTCAAGTTGCTCCTCCCGTCAAGAGCTCTCCACCCATTTCCTCTTATCTCCCAAATCCTCAATGAAAATGCTCTCTCTCTCTCGAAGCGTTCTCTTAGGTAGATGACAATTAATCCTCCTTTTTTATGGACCAATAGGGATCTAAAGAACTCAACCTTGTCCTTTTGCACACCTTGGAGACCTCTAGCAAAAATCATAGCCTTCTAAGCTCATATAAGCAAAGTTTTTCACCTCATTATTTTACAACTACATCAATGTGCACAAAACGTATTTATATATGTCATTTATATACTAAATGTTTGCGCAACAAGACATCGAACCTTGTCTCTCGCTTATGAGTTAGACCTCAAATGGCTTTGTTTCGCACACCTACTGCATTGTTGCGCCAACGGAAGCTCTTGCTCAATAGGTCACAAATTCACACCGCTAAAATGCAAACCACAATCACAAGTTAGTGTCCATGCACCACTTATCTTAACTTTGTTTGGTCCGGACCGGAGCCAAACTATCTCCTTAATCATCAACCTCAGCATTCCCTATGTCTCGATCTAGACCCGCCTAGGTCGGTCCCAAAACATGAACAAGTCACACTATGATTGGGGACGGACTTCTCATAAAATCAAGGATACTAAACGGTACCTCCAGCACATCTAGCGGTCCAATCGTCCGTGATGTCCGTCTGGGTCTAGGCTCTCGAATGGTGGTATAACCCGTCGACTCGGTTCCTAGTCTTGCTCCAGTCCTTACATCGTTCCTAAGTCCAGACGTCCAAGTCTAGACCGGAACGTGCCTTGGAACCAGCCCAGCCATCACCTCATGCCCCCACAATTCGTCCTCCGAATCTTGAGGTCGAATGACTCGTTCTGGTCCACCCAGGCATCGAGCCCCCTTATATATACTTCTGGGGATCTGCGACCTCGCCCTCCTCTTTGGTCCTTGAAAATTATATCATAACACGATCACGAAGATTGACAATAATTCTCACCTCAGAGATCAGTTCGAGGAGTTCTACATATCACTAGAAAGCCCTCGCAGACTCGGTGCTGGTCCAGACCCAGACATGACTCTAGTGTGTTGTAATCAACAATTGCTCTGAATAGACTTGCTCAGTTGTTGCATAGCCTTGCTAGTTGTAGCCTTGTTGGTTGTTGTCGTACTACTTTTGGCTGTTTTGTTGCTTGTAGCATTGATTGACATTGTGTCATTGATCCTTGCAATAGTTGCAAGAACCAAGCGCATGTCTCTGATTGTTGGAAAAATCAGCATATTGCTAGTTTTGTTGGTTTTGGTTTTGTTGACAAATAAAACTGGAGAGGAAATTGTGATAGCAGCTCGAGAGACAACACTGTCAAAAGTGCCTCGGGTGAATATCAAGTTATAATAAAATATAAGTTGAGAGCAGAGAAGCAAAAGATCACAAAGTTGCAAAAAGACATTATGAGGAAAGTAGATGCTACGCATCAAGCTTATGTGACAGACGAGTTGGATCTAGAGGATAAATTAATCTTTTGATAACAAGTTGAAAGTAGAGTTTGGGAGAGATTTCAACGATATGAGATTGGCAAGCATCGTATAGGATGTTTCTTCATAAGGTGACTTTCGATCTAATGCTTGGTTCGAACTTAGTGTAGATGTGAAGTCAGTGGTACAAGAACTTCGGGTGAAGATACAAGAGAAGATTGCTCGAATTTCAAATAGCACAGAAGTTGTGAAAATCATATGAGTAAACTAGCAAACTTGATTATGAGATAATATAGAAAGACATGTAAGGCTTTAGAAGTTAAAAGTTGCAAGCTAGAAGTTAAGAGATCGTGGAAGATGTATAGAAGAAGCGACAATGGTAGCGATTTGACTTTCACGAATTTCAGTATCTCGTTCCAAAGACTTCGGTTTTGTGGATGAAGTTGTATAGGTTGTTTTTTCTATGTTAATAAATTGAAGACTCGATAAATCATATCTTGTCACTTTTTGTAAGTGGAACGTGAAGTTAGGATGTTTGAATGTTTGAATACATAGGTGGGAATCCAATTCCAAGTTGAAAGCAATGTGAGAGTGTTATGCGTATAATGTGCATGTTGTGTTTTCACTCTAGTATCCAAGTAGATTTCTTTGTCATGGTGTGAGTTTCACAGTAATTTGTTAATCTAACTCTTTATATTTTAGAAGTTTGTCATCTTTTGTGCTTAATAGGAGTTAGTTGTTGTCTATGATGTTGTTCAAGTTTAAGTACATGAGGAGTGTACTCGAGAAGACATGTTTAGAAGTTTATACTTTATTGTAATGTGTAATTACATTCATTATGAGAGTGAACTTTGTCTAATACGTTGAGCAATGAATAATAAGATGCTTGCGTTTTTTTTATATTCATCTTCGTATTGTGCACACTATCTTCTATATCTCTGTGAGAACGGACATTTGTGTTATGATTAGATATTTTGGTAAATGTGAAAGATCATAATCGATGAGCCAATGAGTGTATGTCACGTTTGTCAAGTAACGTGATGTTAACAATCGCTTATATCTACACAAATTGTTTGTGCAATAAACAAGTCATTGCAAGTGAATATTTCATCATTAATTACGACAAAATAATTAACTAAATACAAATCAAAAAATGAAGATATTTGACCGAGCATTGGTGATGAATGTGTTTTAGTTGCAACAAAAAGCAAATGATGTACACTCGCAAGTTAAACATGTATGGTTTGCAAGTACATTGGTTTTCGACACAACATCAAGAAATACTATTTTATAATAAATATAATATGTTTGAATGGATGCAACTATTATAGTTGATGAATTACATTATACTGGCTTGCAAAGTTTTTTTTAAAATGACTGAATTATTATTTAATACATAAAAACAAATATCGTATGCTTATCTCACTTTAGATATCATTAAGTATGCGTATTTTATATATGATTAGACTGATTGATTATTTTATATTATGATAATATACATAACTAAGGTTTTGAAAATATATTAAAATATAATCTCTCTGTATTTATATGACGGACAAACCTTAAGCTCAAGAAGATAGTAAAAAATAGGAATCAAACATAAGTTTTTATGATGGTGAAATAAGAAATATAATAATTTGTATGTATCAAGATGCAGTTTGAGTTGTTTTTCCAATAAGAGACTTTTATATGTTAGTAATCAATAGTATTTGTAGTTTAATGACACATATATTGTTGTGATGTTTTCAGAAAAGTTAGCGACAAGAAATTAAAATAAGTTCTCATATGATTTTTAAAAGCTTTTATTGATTTATCAAACTCTTGAAGAGTTTTAAACTTAAAATACTAAAGGATGTTCTATTGATGGACAGTCTATATATGATGAAAACACTACTAGTGCATGGAAAAATATTGATAATGTTGTTTTTAGCTAGGAAGCACGATATAAAACTTTGTAGGGTTTATATCAAAATTTGCAGTTTGGAAATTTCGATTCTTTTTTTCTCTTTGCATCACATACCTTGGTTGTTAACATCTCTTAACACCCTTTTTATTCACACTTCTTCGTGTCCTTTTCTGACGTGCTATGGCGGTTGAATTCTTCAACTTACGATATTAGCAATCTACGATCTCTTATTATTAAATGGATGATGTCGTTTTGTCATTCACAGTTTATGAATAAAAGCAGTCTCATATGTTCAAAATCTTATGAAGAAAACTTTTTATATAGAAAGATGATGTGGAATGACATGACTCGACCAACTCTTGGTCTATACGTCAATACATATTTATTTAATCACATGGATCAATTTTGAACATTATTTTATAATGCAAGAAAATTGATACACATTAGATCATAGATCAGAAGTACTCATGTTTGATTTCAACATCTTGCTTCACGCTTTAGATGCACGTTCTCTATCTCAAGATCCATCGCTTTATTAAATTCTTATAATTCAATCTCTTTAATATGTCAACTTCTATCTCTACAACTCCATCAATCAAACCCAAAATATCATTATCTCAAGTTGTATTAACTTTTCTTTCAATTCCATAACACAAGTTGTTCCTACTAGTAAAATGTTCACGAAGTATACGTTATCCTTTTCATGTAACTCTTTATATTATTACCAAAAAGGTTTATCTGAGCATCTGGTATTTATCTCCTCACATCTTTTTAAAATCTGTTCAAAATATTCTCTATTAGAACCTGCCTATCAGAACATTATTAAGATTCATGCACTTCACCGATTTTGCACTCATAGCCGAATATGCATGCAACATGAAATTTTATTCGATGTTGAGCGAGAGTTTTCTTGAGAAGAGCGAGAACTCTCTAACTGTAGAGCGATATGTGTGTTGAGATACGCACGTGGAACGATGCGGTACTAACACAATTCCTCTTAGTGCCAATTTTGATCGCATATCGAAGGTTGAACATTAAAATCAAACATTTAAATACACGAGCAAAACAAGTCATATGAGTGTAATCAGTCCTCCGAATACAAATTCAGAAGTTCTCTTCCCCTTGATAAGGATAAGTTTACTACTGTTTTTTCTTCAAGTATAAATTTGTTCAATTTCTCTCCTCCTCTATATCTTCTCTCAGTAGTATACGTATTCTCTCCAAACTACTCTCTGATCTCTAAGTCTTATTTTCTCAAGTCTCCTCGTCGTCGATATCACGAATGAATCTTTGATAGGGGAGCATCTTGCATAATGTGAAGAAAAATATAAATAAAAGTCAAAATTATACCAACTTGTAACCGTGGTGTGTGTTGGCGAGGAGTCTTTTTCAGGAAGGGCGAGCCTTATAACTGTGATTAATTACGGGAGTAGAGATTGAATAAGAAGACAAGGATCAACCAACTTGTCCACAACAACCCAAATCTCCCTGAGATATCAATCTTTGTTTGATAGTCGATCTCACTCAATAAGATCAATTCTCATTCATCAGAAGACAGATTCACCTCCAAACACAACAATAGATGAAATTTGAACTCCCAATACTTTCTATTCATGTGATAGCATCACACTTGAAATCTTCAGGAATATGATCGCCTCAATCCTTGTCTTCCTCCCATGTGTCTCGACGACTCTCCTTGGTGAAAAAAGTACAATATCTCTCCTCGTGCGATGCAGGCAGTTTTCAACCTTAACATCCCAGCTAACACCTCAGCTAAGCTAGAGTCTTTATAAGCATACTCGAGTATCAATCAAGCAAACCTCATGTTAAGCTAGGTCATTATTTATTAAAAATTTCCATTTTTAAGTTCAGTTATATTACAAGTCATCTGATGTAGATCGAAGTTAGAGCTATGAAGTTATCCCATATAGCTTATAACCCCCCCTAGTCGCACTAGGTAACTCCTGATCTATAACCGAAGTGGCATGCGGAGGCTTAGGTCAGGAAGCACACGATTAAGACGAATATCAATCCCTCGTCTCTATATATGCAAGACATAGCTGCATATCCAACATGGATTCTCATCCAAGAGGTCAACATGCCGAAATAGATAACACATGCCATGATGGTTTGATATTGATACTTCTTCTTCCTAGGTGGGCATCTCTATACTGAGGATGGCCTCTGTTCTCATTAGAAAGAGAACTAAAACTCATACATAAATCTAAAGGAAGTTACTTTTACATTCTTTAATAACTTTTTTGTGTCAACTTTTCTATATAGCTATTTTGAATGAATGAAGAATCAAAATTATAATACTCACTAAAACTTATGCACTTGTACCTTCAGATTATGGATCCAAGTCACGAGCCAGAATCGACAGATTTCACTCTTTCACATTTTTCATAACTTATCAATTGCACTAACTATTGCATAGAACGTTATTTCTGACAACTGAATGTACGAGGTCACTCTCCTCAACGAGCTCTGCATTCTGATACTTCCATTCTTCTTCAAAGTGATACTTTAACTCAAGCTAAGAGACATCTTGTCTAGCTTAGTCTTAGCTTAGCTCCTACTCAGCTTGATAAGCTCATGCACAACTTATTTTGAAAATGTCACTCATATGTGTTTTGAATATATGTTTCACTGTTTGATACGTCACATAGCACAACAACGTAGTGCCTACCAGCTGCTATTGGAGTCATGGTCATATAGAATCACTTTATTTAGATAATTGTAGAATGTAAGACCATCCTATCAGTTGACTTGGAGTCATGGTCATATACAATCACTTTATTTCGAGAACTTTAGAATGTAAGACCATGGAACTTATACTCACTTTGTTTTAGAACTTTAGAATGTAAGATCGTAACAAAGTGAACTTTATAATGTAAGATCATGGAACCAACAACATACGGAGGCGTCGTCCATACAGACTATATTTAAGAGATCAGTCTCTCACCCACCGTGGGTTATATCGATCGTATTCCCTCTTGCGAGGAACGATATGTAATGATAACCAAGTCTTAAGAGTTTTCTGTCAACTAACAACCCACTCTATGTTGTTGTAAAGGAAACACAATAAGGGTAAAAGCTTTTGTCTTTTTGAGTTTTAAGCATCATTCACTACTTCTAGTCTCCATATCTCTGTCATCATAGACCCATTCTTGTCAATTCAAATCTCTACAAGTACTCTGTACTACAAATTATGTCTCGAAACTTCAATATCCACAACTCGACCTCTTTATCACTAACTGCACAATTCTCTAAATACTATTCTTTATCTAACTGCAAAGAACATTTTTTTCTCATCGGAGACTATTTTCATGAATACGAACATGCCACGACGCTAAGCTCAACGAGCACTTCAACATGGTACCTTCACATTCAGTAGGTCCAATATTTTCCTCTTTCAAGCAGCGGTCTAGCTTGCCCAAGGCCTCAACTTAACCTAGGGTGTTGCTAACCAAGGGTCCAGCTTAAGCTAGGAGGTAGCTACCTAAGGACCATGCTTGCATTCTAGCCGTATGCAATGTGCATTTTCCACACACAAAAGAACTTGCAACACAACATTCACCTCCTCCAAACTTGCACATCCTTCGATATATATCACTTGCGCTAGTCGACTAAAGTATCTTCTTCATCTTCACTAACAACACCTTCAGACTCCTTTGACAGTTGATCATCATCAACTATCACACATTCTCCTTCTAATAACTCGTCTAACTCAACAAATTTTTCTCATTTTTTGAGCAGCTTAACTCCCTTACCAACAACACGCAACTTGAATTCAATATCGTCCAACTCACAAAGATAGTATGATGCATTTTCATATACCTCCAGAACAACATAAAGTCCAAACCAACGTCTTGAAAACTTGTGTATAGTAGAATGTTGGTTCTACAAAGTACTATCATAAATAAAACCCAATAGTCTACATGGATCGACTTTGATCGCAACATGTGCGTCTTGTCTAAATGACCCTTGTTCCTCAGTCGAGCCATCTTCAACTTTGCATGTGAATATGCAAGATCTTCCTCTTTTTCGCTCTAACTACCTAATACGTAACGTCAAAAGTGAAGTACGGTCTATCTCATCCTTCCACGGATCCTCATCACTAAGTCAAGAACCCACTAGAAGTGGATGCTATACGAGTAAGTGAGCACAAGTCCACTTTCGAATAGAATTGGGAGTGCAATAAGAACCAACAAAATCTGCTACATCTTGATACATACATTTCATCAATATCGCTCCTTTAACTTCGTTTAGGTAGCTCAAACTCCTCGAGTCTAACCCACAAGGTGTCATGAAACTCCTTCATTTGCTGCGGTTTGGTCTGCATGTCGTCCACTACATGTACAAGCATTCTATCTCTCTTTTATGATCATCTCCAAAGATACCCGTTGGATAACATGTAATATTCAATTTTTCTTTTCTAATATAAACTATCACCTCCGAATATACTATGTAAGAATGTTGAAGAATGTATGTACTCAAACACTAGAAATACTCAAGATTTTTAACATAATATATGTGCTCATACTCCATGCTCCGCTTATGACACTTTTATTATGTGGTTACGTTTTACAGTGGTTACGTTTGAGGAAAATACACATACATTAAAGAAAGACCGCCATTTGATGTTAGACCAGACGGATTAGGCTTGTGGATATGCACGGTGCTATGAATTATAGTTGGTTGAGATAGAAGTCTTGTAGACCCGCACTCGAAGTATAACATAACACATAATAACATGCATGCTTCATGAGTTTGAGAGCGGAGACAAGCAAAATAAAAATAACAGAACTCATGATGTAGATTAGTTCCGGTCATGGTTGGAGTAGGTTATGCATTCATGATATATACAGAAAACTTCTTGCATAGATTAATCTCAGTTGATACTATTTTAGATTTGTATTAACAATAAATAAACAAATGTTATATAAAACTTGTAAAATAAATCAAAATTATTTTTTTGATAAATCCTAAATGTTAAATGAGAAGAGTGATGCGAGAAAGAAACAATAATCCATAAAGCATGAGCAGACATGCTTCAAAAGGTACAAGTCCAAGATCCAATGACTAATTATATATTAATATAGTGTACATTTAATTTACTACTTAATCTTTCCGACAAGTTAGGTAATCAATTAAAGCCCTAGTTTTACTACAAGTGTTCTGGGTGACCCAGAAGACCTTATTTTGCATGTTTGTTTTCAGGGAACTGAGAAATTTAACCGTTACGCAAAATAAAGTTTTGGTGACTACTTCTTCATCCCAACTTGGAATCAGAGAAATAAAGAATCAACTTAAAACTATTCAACAGTTTTACAAGTTATGATTCATCCTAAAATAAACTACTGAATACTAAATGTTAAAATGAAGATTAAGAGGTTTTTGAGAACAAAAAAAAATCTTTTCTTCATATTCAATATACACTGAGAAGAGAGAAAATTCACTTTTATACTTTTATACTCAAACTCGAGGTTTAATCACTTTAATTAATTAACCTATCAAATTTCGATGGAGGAGGCAAATATACTATCCTCCATCGAAAGATGCAGGAGGTGAATAATATGCACAGGTACCACACTTTTTATGTTATAACAAGCGAAGCACGTTTGCACATTGTTTTTCACCTTCGCCAAGAAGGCGAAAGAGCTGCCATGGGGTTCGAACACACGCAGAGACAAATTGACTGGTTCGAACACTCGACAGTGGAGTGAAAAAGGAACGACTGGGCAAGGAGCTTGGAGGAAAGCAACATCCTTTCATTGTCATTGCGATGGGAAGAGGTCGGGCCGCGCTTCAAAGCCGTAACTGTAGTCCTCTTAAGTTATCAATGCACTTCTGGTCCTCAAGGATGGAAAGGTACAACTTCTGAGTTCAGTTTGCTTCATTCGAGATCCGAAGGATGCGCTTTATTGTGTTTATTACGCGGCAGTTGAGGTGCGGAATGGAGGTCCCGTAATTCGGCATTTCTTATAAGTAATTCTGGAATGCTGTAGGTGTATCATATAGATGTGTCAAAGTTTGCATTCTGGATGTAGTCTGTTTTAGGGTATTGTTGCGGAACTTGTAACCGTGCGAGGCAGAAAATGAGTCTTTTTCGATGTCCAGCTTTGCTGCTGGTATCATGTAGCCTGCGGGAATCGTACGTTCACAACATGCCCTGAACAGATTGCAACATAGTAGCTTGAACTCCCTACAGGCTCAAATTATGAGCAACATCAGTTTCAGCTTCTTAGCTACGAAGGTTTGAATTCTAGTGTGGAGCACAAAAAGCTGTGTTGGAATAGACCCGACAGTCCGACGGGCATGCTTGAATTCTTACCCCCACTAATCACAAGTAAGCATTTCCACTGAATCCTGTCGGCTGATCATAAACTGTCTTAGTGAAGTAGTCTCACTAATCAAACCGTCTACTAAGGCAAGCTCGCCTTTGCTTATTATTTCGATACCAGGCTCGCTAGCAGGTTAATGGAAATGGTGCTGAAGTAGCCAAGTAGGAGCTAGGACTGATTTATTTGGAGATGATAGGGGAAAGCGAGCAACAAAGGGGGCCTTCCAACCAGAGCTCAAGAATTGCGGCCGCTCGAGGAATCTAGCGGACAGTCTATTGCAAGAGTGAAGTGTAGTCCTTCCAGTCACTAGGAAATCATCTGTTAAGTCGATATGTAGCGAAGTAGTAACTCAGTCCATTTGAGCTCTAATCTGTTCCATATGGCCTGTTTGATATTGTACTTACAGGTTCCAAGTTTAGGATCACACGAGTGAAACCTATGATATTGAACAGAGATTGGCGATGTTCGACAGGACTCGAGTAGCGAGTCAGAAAGAAAACGCTTGAAAATGCATGTGTTGGATGAGAGCTCTGGGTCTTGCTGATGTGATTTTCAAAGCCTTCATCGGGACCACCAGTTTCACAGCAATGGATGAATCGGAGGCTACCCGATCCAAGAAAAACCAAGAGAATCAAGTTGTCTGTGAACGGATGATTGAACACTCTCTTGCAAGAAGTATGAGTGCTCAAGATTCTGTATTAATCTTTCCAACTCAGGCTAATTTGGATTACAATTACTCTTTCGAACTCTCTGGTCATCTTTGAATTACAATTGCAATTTCGAACTCTCAGGCTGATTCCTTTGGTGCAATTCTGACAGATTCGACTGTCAAGTTTATGAGAGAGGCGCTGGCAAAGTCTGGGTGTCCCGTGACAGAAAATTTTTTCAAGTCGGAAAATTGCACAATGGAGGCAGGTGGAGGATTCGTCCCTCAAGTTGGGGTGTGTTTCACATCCCTAAAAACACATTAGCTCCTCATGACTCGTTGAGCTGACTGCTAATACGACCCTGTTAAATTAACATCCGACTTATTTAAATCTCTCTGATAATTTCACACTTATTTGCTCTGTAACAGATCTCAGTATGCAGCAATCACCTTCTTACAGTTACACAGGGTGAGGTGGATTTGATTCTTACGCATGAGCTAATACATGCTTATGACCATTGTCGAGCTACCAATCTAGATTGGAGCAGTTGTGAACACCATGCATGTAGTGAGGTGAGTTTTCAACACCATGCATGATGTGGTAAGATGAGTTTTCTTTGTATTCAGGCAGGTGACTTGTCAAGAAGTGGACAGTTTCTTTTGCAGTACAACTGTTTGTCATTTGAGTCTGTGTTTTGGTTTTGTTTGGTGTACATCTGCTTGTCGCTGAGCTTGAATTTTGGCTTTGTGAACAGATCCGGGCGGCTAACCTCAGTGGGGACTGCAAATGGATGTTAGAGCTTTTGCGAGGACATACGAACATCCGGCAACAGCATCAGGTTTTTGGTGTTCCCTTCTTGGACCTTGCTTTTTCTTTCTTTCGCTTGTGTAATATGCATAATTGCTCTGACCAAACTGCAAAACATTGACTATTCAGGTTGACGAGAACTTACCGATTTTCTGTCATCTGTGTGATCTCTCTTTGATCGGTGTGAACTTTGTTGATTACATTGGATGGTCGGATTTGGTAGTTACGTACTTCGTTGCGTTGCGATCAGGTGTGTGTGAGGCGAAGAGCGCAACTGTCTGTTGCAATGAATCCGCATTGTTCTGAGATAGCTGCGAAGAAGGCTGTAGATGCGGCTTGGAATATTTGTTATCGTGATACCAAACCTTTCGATCGAGTACCTTAAGTATCTCACAGGAGATGTGAGTTTGCATCGATTCCAGATTCGATGGCCATCGTATGGGTAACCAAGGACATCACAGCTCCTTGCTACGACTCTACGAGCTAGATCGTAAGTTGCAGGACACTAATGGAAATTGCTTCACTCGGTTCTGTTTGAAGACCGGGTAGGCAGTAAGTAAGAGCATGCTGCAACTCTGGTGGGAACAACATCGTAAAAGTGTATAGCTTGGAGTCATCTAGACGTGAGCCCTCAAAAGAATTTACATAGATTACGGCTAAGGTCTAAGCTTCTTGTCTTAATGGTCACTTTACGCGCATTTGTTTCATAGAATTTTTGGTTATGTCTCCTGTTTGCCACATCTCTGCATCCTGGTTGTGAGAACGACGAGTCACAATTGTTACGTTGAGGGAACGTACGTTGAGGACGCCATATCTAACACATCCATGAATATACTCATGAGGAAATTCAATCATACACTTTTTGTTCTAGCAGGTTGATACCGGTGCAAACAACGTATTTGCTGCCGCTATCTCTAGAGATGTGTCGTATGTGCTGTAAACTTAGATGCATTTCTGTTCACGTGCATACATGATCAACTATCCATTCCTGTGCTCGGGCACTTCCGGAAGTACGAGTAGTATTTCTGATTTGAAAGTTTTCTTTGCGGATAAGTTCGGGGAAGTGCCGGAAGTGTACCGGAGAAAAAGTAAAGATCTTTCGGATTTCAGCATGATAGGTAGAAGAAGTATCAGTATCAGCTAAGTATCTGGTATAACCTCAGTGCGGGTATACAAGCAGAAAAAGGTATATTCCCTTTTTCCTCCCCGTCTACTTTTGCGTTGAGCAAATATTCGGTTTTGCTCCAAGAAACCAGAAAACTTCATGTGAACATTTCTCTATCGATGCTGAACCGTTTGCTCTGAAATGAATTTAAGATTGTAAAGCTCGTAGACAGCTTTCATTTAAATCCTTACTCAGACATATTTTATTCCTGCAATAATTCTATATCGAAAAAATCATTTTAGGTTTAACGGTTAAATTCTTCACTCGCAGATTGTGAATCTGCAAAATGGAGCCCTGCTGGTTACCAATACTATTTCTAAGGGCACGTGGGGTTTAACCATCTTCTTAGACAAGCACAATGCCGGCATGATGTGAAAATTAACACTATAGTGCCAGTAAAAAAATTCAACACTTCCAAGAATGTTTCAGGTTCAAATGGTAAACACCTGGTAAAAATGGAGTGTACGTCTCAGATCAGGCTATCCTTTCCTATCTTGGAGGAAGAAGAGAGGGGAAGACAAGAAGGTTGACAGGAGGAGACGAGGAGAAGGAAGGGAAGGAAAGGAAAGGGGGAGGACTGTCATTTGAGAGTTACGTTCACAGGCCCCGGACTATCAGTGACAGTTGAGACAGTCAGAAGGATGGCAGGGAATTCCATTTTGTTATAATTTAGAATATTGTGTTGTGGATTGTAAGATGATTTCAGTTATATATTCAGTTATATATATTCCTTGCATATTCACCTGTTTCCAAGTTCGGAAGCAGGGAATAATGCAAAGACAGTTAATTTATCTCTTAACCCTTCCTCTTGGAAGGGTTAGGCTATAAATTAAAAGCTGGAAAACTGAATATCTAGGTAGTCGGGTATTCTTCTGCTTTAGTATCGAACAAAGGTTCAGCCTCAGCGTCTCACTTATGGGTTTTCAGAGTACAGTGACACTTGTTATCATTTCATGTAAAATCTAAATTTTATTGTTTAAATTTAGTCAAGTAAATTTAACCTGCTTTGACTCTCTCCAGATTCTTCATGTGTTTTCTCCGAACTCAGAAATACGATCGATGTTTTCTTTGCTATACTTTACGTGCAGGTACTATTGATGATTTTTTTAAATATATATTATAATCAGTTTCCAACCAATCCAGTGTGAAAATATTTTACTTTATTTAGATATTTGTCGTTTTCTCTCTTTTTGCCGGAAGTGCAACTTCTATGCATATTCAGTTTTGCTGGAGCGAAAAAGTGTTGCACAGTCTAAAGACGGCTGAAGGGAGTCTCACATTTCATGCAGGTATAACTTTCGTCGTGGTGAAACCGGAAAGAGGAGGAAATTTTGTGGTGTAGCGGTAACGGAGGGAGTCATTGTGAAAACCGGAAAGAGAAATCATTAATACATACTCTCACAATTCTACTACAAGAGTAACTCTTTCAATTCTGGAACGGACAGATGAATTCGTTGTGGAGACCAGAAAAGAAAACAAAAAAAAGTAAATCGCTAACGCATAACTGTGCAATTCTATTGCAAGCGAAGATCCTTGTTATGCAGTAGCATAGCTATATGTCAATTGTAAAAACCGAAAAGGAAGTAGAAATTCTTTTGTCTTATATGAAATGAGCCGATGGAGTCGTGATGAAAGCCCAAAAGAGAAAAAAAGTAACGTGAATGGAAGAAAGATAAAATCATTGTGAAAACCGAAAAAGAGAAAAAAAATCATAGATACAGAAAATCACTAACGCATAGCCCCATAATTCCATTGCAAGCGGAGATACTTGTATATTCATGTGAATCCACTCTCGGACAAAATCAAAAAAAGTCCACTCAGCAAAAGAATTCGTGCGGGAATACGTTTATTCAAACAAATCTCTCACACAGTGATACATGGAACGTTCGTGCAATATCATGAATAATTTAAAGCTTTTGCTCACCGCAGTATATTTAGAAAAATCGCATAGTTACATAAATTCCACTTCGAGGTTTAGCTCAACACGTTATCTATCAGACGTTAGCGCATACTATTTAGCTCTTTTCACATTTCGTGCTTACGGAAAAAATCCAAAAATCCTTTATTCGCAGTGGGGAAAAACCACTCCAATCCTTTCCAGACCTTTCCTTTATGTGTAGTGGGGAAAAACCTCGCTAGACCTTTCTAGACCTTCGGCTCTTTGACGTCCGCACCCCGATTTGGTTCGTCCAAAACCATCGAATTTGTGCTTCAACGCGAATTTAAGAATCACTAAGGTATTGTAGTTTGTAGTGTGTTATGAGCAGTGGGTTATCCAATCTTGCTCTTGATCAGATGTATTACCTTCTAGAAACTACAGTCTGGAAATATGAGAATGACTGATAAGAGATCTCATGATCAGACAGATGTTCCTACTACTCATGGGTATGGCTATGGTTCCATATCATGTCTATCATCTTCTTCGGAACTAACGCAAGATGTGATTCTCTTACTCGAATCTGTACCTTTTTGAATGGTGTAATGTCGATTTCAAATAAGTATGAGCAGATCGGTTGAAGAAATTTGTAGTGGATCATAGTGGAATTTATAGATCTCTCACGAAGAACGTTATGGTGTGTTCAAAACTCTTCATGTCGAAATAGAGAATTTGTCGATAGAAGCCATAATCTTGTATTTTTGCGTCATCATATCGTACAGTTGTTGAGAACTCAAGCCCTGGTGAGGACGATGAAGGGGCTTGTTTCCGTTGAGAATGGTGCTCAGAGGCAACTGAAAGTAGTTCATCAGGATCTTTTCCAATTCTCGTCGGACTGCACTGATCGACGGCCGGTTTCGTGGATTTGCAGCGCAGCACTTGGTAGCTAATGTCGTCACAGCTAAAATACTGTCGCGACATGCTTGGGACGAATCGAACGAAGGATCGATGATATCATGCTCCAAGAGCATTCCCAAACTGACCGTTTCGGTGACGAGACTGACGAGATTCTTGTGCGATCCGAAGGCAGTGGATGGAAAGGTGTCACTGGCGCTCATACTCGTGACGAGCTCCATGAGCATGACACCAAAGCTGTAAACGTCCGTCTTCTCTGATAGTTGGCCCGTTTTGAGATAATAAGGATCCATATAAACCTGCGGGCCGACCGTCAGCGTTGGCCGAATAGTTTCGCTGTAGCTCTTGCAATTTGCTGAGGTTGGCATGACGATGCCGCTGCTGAAGTCTGCAATTTTAGGTTTCTTGATTCGGTCCAAGAGTATATCCTCGGCCTGCAGGTTCCGAAGATACACCGACTTCTTGGCGTATTTGTCATCCGCTCCGTGCAGAGTTTCGATGGCGGATGCGATGTTGGCGGCAATTTTCAAGCGACTGCTCCATTCTAGCGTCTCGTGTTGCAGACAGTGCGCTAAGGTCTTACCGTCCGGAGTTATGCATTCATACACCAAAACAGGATCTTTCTCGTAAGCGCAGAAGCCCAGCAGTTTGAGTACGTACTGATTCTCGCGATCTTCCATGCTGCGATGGATTTTCACCTCCTCCACCAACGTATGCAAACTCGTGCGTTTCACCTCGAAATACCTTTTCACCATCACAGAGCCTTGGCTCAGCTTCGGAATCGAAGCTTTGTATAGCCATTGTCTTTTGCTCTTGCCGATGATCAGATCCTCGGAAAAGTTACTCGTTGCGTTTATAATTTCAGGGTATGAGAATTCCACCAAGCGAGTAGTCATGATACAGCAGATATTAAATCGAATCTACCAGATGGCCAGTCTCGACACACATGCTTCCGTGGATTGACGAGTCATTGTCAGTCAGTCATTCGACGTAGTTTCAAAGGTCATGCATGATCGATTCCTCTCGTTCTTAACCTTTTCATCTCTTGCAGAAAGAATGTTTGAAAATCAATAACTCCGTAAGTCTTCAGTTCCGGATGAAAGTGGAAGTAGCTAAGATCCTAAAGAATGGAAATTGATGCATCTCTCGCTTATTTAATTTTGTTTCTGATAGTTATGTCCACTGGAATACCTCTAGATGTGGAGTCTAACGAGTATGTCATTAGTTAACTTTCACGAACGATGAAGTTATGGACCTCTATTATTTTCTAGTGTTTTAAGACTCCTTGCTCTGCATCGGTAGTTACCTCTCTCGAAGGCTTACATTGTGTTCTAACTCTCCATAGGTGTTTCTTATTTCAAGTAGTAGGGACCTATATTCCATGCTTGAAGGGTGTAACTCATGAGAAAACCAAGCTTGTGGTTTCAGGTTGCTGCCTAAAGGTCGTAACATCTCGAGCAGCAAAAGCCTGACGTTCATGTTAGTTTGTATTCAAGTTCCTACTTTAAGTGATGTTGAGCAAACAAGATGACGTGTTACACTTGTTATTCATCAGCCCCCTTCACACGGTGACTTACTTTCCTTCATCTCCTTTCATAGTTATCGACTCTTCACCCTTATTTAATAAGCCGGATCATCTCACTATCTTCTCGCATCGTACTCTCGCATTCTGTTCTCCCCACTCGGGAAGTTGGGACATACTCCTCCTTATGATTCTGGCCCCCCTAATTCTACGAGATGTGGATGTAGTCCTCGTCACCCTTGGATACAAAAAGACGAGTATAAATGAGTGATATAAGACGAGATTACGTTATAACCTCAGTTTTATTCTGTAAAGGGAACGGTTTAATCCTAGATACCATTGTCGATAAACAAGACTCCCCGCCTAAGAAGATTTTCAACGGGAGTTTGATAGGCGCGTAGTCAAAAGAAAGGTTCGGAAGTCCCGCATTGAGCTATTGGAACTGGAAGCCATCCAAGTACTGTAGATCTTTAAGTTCTAGACTTAGCAGTGTTCTCCTCGAAAGTCCCTAAGGTCTCGTACCAGAGAGATGTTCGAAACTCCCAGCACGTTGTACCACTCGTGGTGGCATGAGAAAATTCTTTGAAGAGTCAACGATGTCACACACCTTCTAAAGAGGAGTGAAGTAACCGAATTCCTTCACGCCACGCATAAGGGGAAAGAAAATTCCCCATCGGAAAAATGGTTCCCCTCCTTCTCACTCGTCGTACCTTTCTAGATTCATCAGTGACTCTGTTCTAGATTTCAAGAGCATTTGAAATGCAGATCCAATCGTAAGAAGATATGCCATAGTACTTACTTCTCAGGCTCTCTCCGAGCAATTCATCGTAACGGAGTCTTGAAGTTCAGGTACGATCGCTAGCAGAAACCCACAGAACCAAGGGGTTTTATGTGGTCATCTCAAGAGAAAACTGGTACTGGGCCTCGCAGCTGTTTCACCAAGGCTCATGGGGAAAGTTCGGCAGGAACTGATCACTACACATCTTTATTATCACAAAATCGCTAGTAGAATTCCAGTCGGTTCCTCTTTTCATTATTTCATCAATCGGAGGAAGACACCTCTAACAAAAACAATGTTACATTACCATCGCGATTTGGGAAGGTCTTACCGAGCGCCTGTTTCTGCCTACCAAGAGTGATCTACCAGTGCGTTCAAAGGGACACACGTTGAGATTGGCTTAGTTCATGATGCAAATCTTTGTCATCTTGTCACGTTGAACAAACTTTCGGATTGGGAGAGTAATGTACTCAGTTGCAAGTTCGAGCTTTAAGCACATTCCAATGTTAGTTCTGGACGTGGCCTCAGCTCTTGTTGATATCAAGACAACCGAAGTCATATTGTCAGCGTTGCTGCCAACTCTCCTTCCTACTTTACTCTTTCCACCCGGTTCCGACACTTCTAAATCCCCAGAGTTTCCTTTTCCTTCTTTGTTGTATTTTGTCGACAAAAGTCACCCGAAATTCATCTCTAATCTTTTTCTGTGAACGTCTAGGTCGAAGAGTCTGGATGGTCATACTTTAACTTTAAGGTCTCTGTTCGATGCGATCCATCGATCATTTCATCCGATCAGAAATGACAAGATTGAGAATGAGATAAACTGATTCGTCTGGAAACAAAGAAGTTGATTATTCTCTGTTTTGAAGGCCCAATCTTGAAAAGCTATTTTGCGCGTTGTCTTGTTAATCAAAGTCAAGTTTAGAGAAACAAGAATTATTGTTCCTCACAACATTGAAGTGGATTAAGCCACTCCAATGAAAGACTCTTATGTACTGATATCAGATCTCGTGATCTATCTAACGGAACATGTATGTCTAGCCTCATCGTCCTTCTAAATTACTAATGTCTATCCGGGTTTGATTCCACGAGCAGGAACTCGAGTGCTGTACTATGAATTAGTCAACAAGGCTGGTTCGATCTCCCGAGAATAATTTTGAACGGGATGCAACGTCTAAGAGGACTAATATCTGATTCTTCCAGCATGTTCATTCTTACGAAGGCTCGGCAGCGACAGTTGGATGATGTGTAGTTTAACTTCGAAAACGAGGACGTTGGATTGCCAACTAAGAAGTGGAAATGAAATGAAATTGCTGACTTGAAATGCTTCAGGTAAAGGCCACATCCTTTTTAGGTCGTCCGACACCTCTAAACGAAGCTACAACTTTCTCGTCATCAGCTAGGCTGTCATTTGTTTTGGGCGTGGAGCTACGAGGAAAAAAAGTATGCACAATTGACACCCCAGATTCCTGCTGTCACTTGATTCAATGTGACTACTGGCATAGTGTCGATTGGAAGCAACAAAGGCATGACAACACATCCGTACCTCAAAAGTCGCACTCGCGTCTCATTATTGTGCAGCTTCGACTGCCTCTTGTCGTTTGGCTCCTTCCGCCTTCAGTATCCGCTGTTGCCCCGCACGCTTCCTCCTTTGGTCTCTTCTTGTTCTTCTCTCTTCGTCCTCATTCCCATTTCTTCTTGGCCGCCTTGTTCTCTCGCGATCGGTTCAAACTCCGAAGGTTGTGCAGCGTTGAGGCCAGGTAGGCAGCTAGTCGTATCCGTGCGAACGTATCACGACAGCTTACTTATCAACTGTTGAACTTATCTTAGCCACAACTGCATCGTATAGAGTGCATCCAACCATCCATCTTGTGGAACCCAAACTCACACACATGTCAAGATGCCTGTGATAGTCGAGACCGATACAAATGTTTAGTGTTATGCAATATACACTGGTATATATAATTCGGAGTTTCAGATGCGATAATCCTTCTCCTTCGAAGATAAAATTAAGTTTAAACTAAGAAGAGATTAAAATCTTCAATAATGGTATAGAAGATAAAAAGGAATCAAAGTTTTCTATTTACTTAAAATAAGGCCAACACAGTATTACTTGAACTATTTAAGAAACTAGATGAAATACAAATTATACAGATAGAATTGTTTAAAATTTAATTTGTTGCTCTAGTTCATTGTGTCATTGTGTTATCCATTGTATATAGAACTGAAAACTTTATACATATGCATTTTATAATTCTAATCTTTCATATTGATTTAAACATTTAAACTATCCAAGTTTGTCATTTGAAATCTGTTTATTTTTATAAGAAATAAAATTTTAAGTATAAATGTTAGTTGAGGATGAGATTTGCTTAGTGAACTCTTGTACATTTTATATCATACATAGTATTCATTAGTAGTTAACAGTTTACACTGATAGCGAAGCTTAGCCTCCGTTGCTTGGCGCTCCGGATTCTTCTTTCCCTTGTAATGCTTATGGGGTTTTCCATTCGTTGGCTATTCATTAGTAGTTTATATGATAATCTATCTTAACTTTTCCAATGTAAATTAATAAAAAAACTATAATAAAGATAATACATCCGGATTACCAATTCTCGCAACTGTAACTTTTGAATCACAGATTATGTCAACAATTTTCGGAATAATTTATTAATATTTAATAATAAATTTATTTTCTTCCGTTCTATCATTTATAGATAACATTTACATATTTTTGACAACACAAAACCAACAAATACTCTTGAGAAACGAATCGTGGACAACCTTACTGCAAGATCATGGCGTGACCATAATAGTTGGAGGAATCTCAGTAGTTGATATTTCGGATTACGTGCCTACAATACTCAATCAGCAGCAATGACAATGGAGTTGTCAATAAGTCTTCCACAATCAAAAGTGTGATGAGGACCAGACGATATAATCAGTCTATCACACCAGGACCATGGACCAGAATCCAACCACAAGAAACGTAAATACCTCCATCAGTCGTGATAGAGAAGGAGTGAACATAAGTGGAGGAATCTCAGTACCTTCACTGGATTACGTGCCTACAATACTCAATCAGTGACAATGACAATGGAGTTGTCAGTAACTTTTCCTCATTCAAAGTGTTATGAGGACCAGATGTCATAATCAGTCTATTGCACCAAGACCATGAACCAGAATCCAGCCACAAAGTAACTTAAATACCTTCATCAATCGTGATAGAGAGGGAAACACGTTGATGGGAGGTAGATCTGCGATCTCGCACCATCTCTTACGTCAGTCAACATCAAGCTTTCCTTCAGCGTAAACGTCAATATTAACATGATCTACTGAGTTAAAACTTGGAGAACTGTTTGCAAGCCAGGTAGTTTAAAGATTAAACCTGTCTGTTTTCAAGCTTACGATCGATGTAGATCTGCCCCCCTGTAACGTATCCAGTCAAATCAAGAATATATGTGTAATATCTGCAGCCCAAATTCCAGAGTCGTGAATAAGAGTAAGGAAATGTCAAAGTCGACTTAGAGTTTCTGTTAGGTAGGTCCAGGTAAAGATCCAGGTAAAGACTTAACAGGTCGACGTAATGAAGTAATCAGACCCGTCCGCGCTCTTTTCTCTTAATCGTACGGACCCCGTACCGTTAATAGTACGTTGTTATTATGTTTGTGATAATAGTAATGGTAGTGAGTAGTGTCTGCAAAAACCTAAAGCCCGGGAAAGGAGAATCTAGAACCAAACATCTCGCTATCAGATGATGGTCTCGCGACCGGTACCACGTCAACCTGCTACCGACGATGGCAGAGGTTTGAGTACGTAAGCGCGTTCTTCAAGGGTCTGATCAAGTTCAAGAGAAGCGCAAGGGACCGATTAAGTCAGGTAATTACCTGCTCATATGTCCGAACGGATAACCCCGTAGGTTTTACTGATATACTTGACCTGAAGAACTCGAAAGCTGAGACTTACTGCAAATACAGATACCGTAAAAGTCTTCACTCGATTAAACCCAAGCACTAAAATCTCCTGTACCTCAAGCTTGCATGATGTCCTGAATACTGTAGACGTAAATAAACCCGATAACTTAAAATCCTCATAACACACTAGGAGGAGGGGAGGAGATAATGCCTCTCGCACAGATTTGGTTTTAGCCAAGTTGAGTTCGCTGTTGGAGAAAATTCCACCCCACAGGAGCAGAATGAGACTACACAAATTCGAAACACATAGTACAAAGAACACAAACACGGCTTAGGAAAATCAAATATTGCTAGAAAAACCATCCGTGAGAATGGCCTCATTCGAGCTTGATTTGGTAATCACAAACCATATTCCTCCTCGAAAGTCAACAAGAAACAGGCAAACTTTATATACCTACAACAACCTTTTATCTCAGTTTATTATGCCTAGGAAAAGGACATGAACAAACGTAGACAGCATCAACACATCCAAGAGAAGAGAACGAGGAAGAGCATATAAATGTTTGGAAAGAGTAAGGATTTCAACTGAATTGATTATATCACATGACAGCATGAAAGCTCCTAACCGTTATTTGATTAACAGTGGAAGAGGTGGGAGACATCAGACAGACACATACTGCTTTCTAAGCTCGTTTCGCATCTTCGTTAGTCCAACTGACCTTCCTCGACATCTAATCACGGATTCTAGATGGTGAAACTAGGGCTAAACACTAGTATAAAGGCAACCCACCACGAGAGAACTCGACACTCGAAGGTGGTGGCAGAGAGGAAACCCAATCCGATGCGTGAGTCGGTAAAAGACCGAGTGAATTGAGCTTCCAGAGACCCAGACCTAGTCCGACAAAATTGAACGCAATAAACACCAGTTTCGGCAGCAGAGTGTCTGTGCGGGCATCTTTGAAGGGTTGGAAAGTTCTATTAACCGCCTGAAGTGCACTGATAGGCTGCCAAAGTGCTGAGAAGGTGATTCCCATGGTAAACAGATGAACCGTGTTACCTGCCATCCACATCATAAATCCTATCATAAACAGATTCTTGAAAGGTGCTTGTGCGGTTTCCCAAGCCTTGGCCTGCTTAAAACTCGCGTCAATCTCCTTCCTTGCTTTGCCCGGAGCGCTCTCTTCCAATTCCAACGATGTGCGAGAGTAACCGAGTGGATCAGGCACATCCCTAAAGGATGACGACGGAGTGGAATCACAGAGCTCGACAGCCCATTTCCGCCCTCCCGACGTTCCTCGTCCGGAACCCGTATCCATTCTCTCCTATCCTCTCCCAAGAAGAAGATAGTGAGGAAGGAGTAGCTCAAACAAAATATTGAACCTACAGCACGGATGATGATCAGAGTTGCTTTAGGTCACTCACTTTTCCCCGCCAGAATAAACAGCAGAGGGTGCATCACCGCAGCGTTTCTCCACCCCATCGATCAGTCAACTCGAGTGCCCTGCTTAGTTATAAGAATGTCTCCTGACTGGACTACTCTTCCTCCTGATTCAGCTCCCACTGATCCCTCCTGTGATTTCTCCTCGTCTCCAAAACTCTCCTCTCCGTCCTCGATCGCTCGCCGTCTCGTTCACTTCGTAGAGAACCGTACCCAAAATGGCTGCGTGGAGATCCCCTCCCTTTGTTTCTTGGTTTCTTGTCTTTGGAAGGTGAATACGTATTCGTGCCTTCCCGTCGCCGGCGAGTTCGCTGCTCTTCTCTTCTCTTGGCCGATTCTCAATTCCTACCTTCTCGATTCTCAATTTCTACCTTCTCAATTCTCAATTTCCCCTTTCAATTTCTACACAGCAGAAGTCCCCCTTTCTGCTGCGACGCCGTCCTGCTGCTTTAACTCAACAAGCAAAACCGATCTTTGGATCATAGATGAGAGACAGAACAAGAGTGGAGAAAGGATATCATCGTTTCTGTTGGTGATTTCATACTTGTTCTCGTTAGCTGATAATTTCTTAGTACATACCACGCGAGCCTCCCTGGATTTCCTTGAGTGCGAAGAGTATAAATATCATATGCATGCAACATTAACATTTGTCTGGGGAACTTTTGCCGGTTTCTATAGTTGAATGGGACGCCAAAATAGCGAAGTCGGAAGGTCAGGGCTAGGTTTGTAAGGCTCGACCCGAACCCGAAGGGCCTATATCGGAAAAGAAATAAGGCGCTACGCATGCAATGGCATTGCGAGGGCTATGCGTTTGCATGGCCTCACAATCCTAGAAGGTGAAATTTGTAAAAGTGAATCTTAAAAGTGAAATACATCTCTTCACGAATCTTAGAAGGTGATATATGTAAAGATGTAATTTTAGAGATGTGGATGAATGTTAAAAAGACTATGAAAATTAATATAGTCTTTGAAAGTCATAATAAGATTATTTTCTGATACTAAAAAAAATAGTTTATAATTTATGTAAGTCACAATGAGCATTTTTCAACATGTATTCATATACTAGTAGTAACATGTTTGCATCTTTTATACAAATATATAATTGTGAATCTTCGGATGTTTTGAGGATAGTGATCTTAAGATAAACTTCGGATGTATGATAATGTAGAAGTTTGTGAATCTTTTATGTGCTTGAGACTGAACGCTACCTGATGCGTGGTCGATCCTTGCAATCTGTGGATAGTTCCTGCAGATGTTTGTGTGAACTGAGAATTGGGTTCTAGTGATTTTATGTTCTCTGATATATTTATTGATTAGAAATTGTTGTGAAATTTCTTTAATGGACGTCCAAGATGGATTAATGTTATTGAAATACATGTCCTTTTTTGTTTCTCGTTCGTGTTCAAATCTTTGGATCAAAGAACTGGATCCAAATGATTTGATCATCGTTATATGTTATTGTGGACATGAAAATCTCATCGTTTTCATTTGTGAATCCATCTCGTGTGCTATAATTATAACATCATTCTACTAACATGGTAACTTTTAGAGACAAAGTAATCGAGTTGTATCTTTTGAATTTATGGATATCTTAAATCTTTTTGATATAACAAAAGAAAAATGATCTTTTGAATGGAATAAATATTCGTTCTCATCAGTTATATTAAATATATGTTGATTATGAATTTTTTTATCTTTGTCAGTGTAAAATAAATGAGGTATATCGTTTGATTTAGAATACGATTTTTGATAAGTTGAATTTAAATTATGTAGATCTGAAGATGTTTGTAGATTGATACGAATACGATTCAAAATTTGTATAAAATATATATTGTTTTGACGTATAGGTTGAATTTATTCATAATGTTTGAGAAATGAAGATCATATGTTAGTGATAATATTCTGAGAATAAATATTAGATGATTGAAAAGTCCAAGAATCTTGAACAAGTTGTACTTGATAAAAGTCAGCACAAACAATTATATCTATGCCACTGAATGGAAGGTTGAAATTATGAGTTATTGTTGTAGTCTTTGGTTTATGTATGAAAACATTCTCGCGCCCACTAGAGAGATTTCGTCTATCACTAATAATCTTAATTGGTTATAATATTTAATGTATTTATTCGTTCGATATGAACTTAATTTTAATATGTTCATATCATACGAGTATTTAGGGATTTCTAAAGCACTATGAATAGTCATTCCTTGTATGTAATATGCAGCTCGTCCTATGTATGCTATCTTCAAAACTTTTATTTGTTCAGGATCATTAAACTTGGATTTATAATTTTTGTATATCCATGACAATCTTTGTATAATTTTTAATAAGGTGAATGTTTTACCGGTTCTTACTGTAAGAAATAAATGGATTGATTCATGTGAAAAGTGTTTTTTTGTGTACATACGATCATTGAAGATTAGCTTCTGTTGTTGGTTCAGTTGACGTAATTCATCATAAAACGATTCTATGGTATTAGAGGATCTTTGATCGAGAATATTTCTTCACGATTCGTAGTCTTAGAAGTACATTTAAGGATAGTTCGTTGTATTAAGTCGACATTCTCCAAATCCAAATTGCTTGAATCATATTCTGATTCGCTTTGTTCGTTATGATATTGTCTTATTTCTTCAAGTTCTGCCATCTCATCCTCAAATTTCTTCCAATCTTCGTTTACTTCGTCTGTATTGTACTTAAAAGTATACAAATTATGTAACAATAGAATATGTGATTTATGTCTATTATATGTATTTTCTCACTTTTCAATTGAATCTTTAATGTTATTCTCGTCGTAAAGAAAAAAGACATATAACAGCACTTGCTCTCTAAAATACTCTTGTGGTTGTTTATATTGGTCGAAACATATCCACCGAACGATTTTAGATTTTCTCAATCTTCTATTTTGTGAAGTATTAAACTTGACCACGAATTCTATTGAAGCTATTGAATTTGTTTGCAGATGTTGTGCACGGGTCGTGCATACTTATCTATGATGGATGACAATCCTATGTTTGTTGAAGAATCATCTTCAGAAGATAGTTGTTTGACACTTTTGAGGAAGAAGGTTTAATCGGATGGACTACTACTGTCTATGAATTGAAAGGAACGAGAAGCATGATACAAAGATAATTTTAATATTGTATAGATGGCTAATTGAGCCGAAACTTGTCTGGAATTTAAGATGCATTGCCTAATCTTTTTATTCGTGTGGTTACTTCTTGATTTTCTTCAGTCCCAAGCAGAATACGTCGGTATGTGTGTGGCGGAGTAACCCAGGGATTTGTTGTTAATTTTCTTCATATCATTCGCTATTGTATTGTCTACTTTTGTTGATATGATGTATAATATTGTGCTGCAGCATGTGGATCAAACACGTATTGACAATCTATGTTGACTTGCCAAATGAAAATAGCATTTTTGGGAAGGAATTAATGCAAATTTTGATTGGATGACGTTTGAGATATATGGAAGGTTTTGATAAAGAATATCTTAAAGCTAATAAGTAAATTTCATATGTAAGTTCTAAATGTGGAAAATACGATCCAAGTTCATCTCCATTCTAGTTTTGAAGAAGAAATGATGTTTGATATTCTAATCGATTTAAGTTTTATATCTCTACCGGTGTATCAAGTCTATGTGTGGTTGCAAAAAAATTATCAGATTTCTCACGTTGTTAGATTTCGACCACCCGGTCAGAAGCAGTCGTTGAACAACAAAGAAGCAACAATGCCTTAGTTCGCTAAGTCAGGTGTGTGCAGTTTTGCGATGAAGGCAAGGAAAAATTGTCGACATTCTCGCAAGACGCTATGACATCGTGGCCCGCTGCCAGGTATCCAATTGATCTCTATTGTCTCCAGCAAATTCTTGAACTAGTTGTCATTCTACTCAGTCTTTAAATTTAATCTTCATCGATCTCCATGACATGCCAACAACAACAATATTATATCTTTTAACTAACGATGAACTCGATGATGAAATGAAGAAGGTCGTTCTTCTTCTTCACCAACTCAGTAACAGTTACATGATACTCGTCTTTGATCCAAAGAATGTTCATCTTCTGAGTCGCTAACACCTTCAGCTCCTCCTCTCGCTTTTGGATATTCGTCTTCAACTCTTCGCACTGTCATCGAAGATCTTCATTCAACTTCTCTGTTTCCAATCTCATCTTCGTCGCATTCCGCGTCTCTTGACGAAGATTGTTCTTCTCCTCTCTTCATTTGTCCTTACTCAAATGGACGAAGGAAATCAACTCTGCCAAGGACATCTTCTTCTGGACTTCTTCTTCATACTCCGCACGGTTCTCTTCCAGAAGTCAGAACACCGGAACTACCACCTCTTCGTAGTAGAGCATCGCCCTTCAGAAAATATCAATGTCGTCGTGTCTTACTGATTCTGAAGTTTATTCGCCAAAGATAGCCCTAAAGCACACACCATCGAGAGATAAAATTGCTGAAGCAGCTCACGATACACCTCGTGCATCTCATATCCATGACTCACACATCACGCATTTCACATCCGCGTCGAGGAATGATGTCTTGAACTACCTTCTCACATCCGCGACTCACACATCGTGCATCTCACATCCGCGTCGAGGAACGATGTCATGAACTACCTTAACGAACGAACATCATATTTCACTACACAACTACTTTAACGAACGTGCACCATATTCACTACACACGATGATTCTTAATCTGATGGAGAGAAAAAATACCTATTTTCCAGGATTTCAAAGAATCTAAAAAATATGTAGTAAACTATGTGCAAACGCATAGCAAAAATAAGTGTTATGCTAAAAATGTATAATGAAAAAACAAATCAGCCATAAGTTGTAAATGTTAATCACACCTAGAGTTACGAATCAGTCCAGATATAACTCATAAGGTAAACGAATATAGACATGTTTCTGAGAATATAAGTACGAGAAGTTGTTAGCAAACAAATATTAATTTAACTAGGTAATAAATTAACATATTAGTCTATTTTGATAGAAAAGGTGAGTATAATATACACGACTAACATCTTAAGTTCAAAATTGTCAAAAGTTGACCGTTCATAAAACATTCAATTACTATTCCGTAGTGTGAACATTTCGCACTTATATCACTACCGTGATGTACCTACTTCGGTTGGATTTAACTGAAATGATCAATTGAACATAAATCGGTTTGAAACTTTAGAATGAGTTTAAACTCAACTGAACCGAAGAGTAACTTTTCTAAATAGACTGAACTGAATCATTGAGCATAATTAGGTCCGAAATCAAGTGTCGTTTTTCAGTTTTCCTGTCAAAAAGAAAAAGGAAAATCAAGTGAACAGAAGAATCCCTGAATAGAAAATGACCTTCAAATAAGCCTCGATGATTGAGATTACTCACCTTGTCCATGCATATTATTAATTCTCCTTTCCAAAGTTCAGAAGAGAGAAATATATATACATAGGAGGTTCAATTTTTTCATACGGAAGGGTTAGGTAATAAATTAGTTAGTTAATTATTGATTATTTAAAATGAACAGGTTGTATCATTTATATCTCTCAAGGTGTGTCTTGTCGCCCTGTACTTATAAGTTAAGTCTGACTCTTTCGACACGTGTTGTCTAGATTACATATGTAATTAAAGAATAGTTTAAATTTTTATTTACTTATAATATAAATTTTATGTAATATATAATATTAAGAAAGAAATAATTCCCCAAAAGTTCATCGACGTGTATATATTATATTCACCTTGTTTCCAAATAAAATTTACTTCTTTATTAAGTAATGTCTTAGAACCCATCTGTTCTCTTTGTGTGATTTTGGATAAGTAGTAGTTGGAGCAAGTTCGAATATCGACTATAACTGTAATGTAGTGGTTGAAACTACACATTACCAAAATATAAGTATATTCACCTTGCTCGATTATCGCTTTCGGTAGAAACATTTTCCTCGCTTTGGAGTTGAAGTTGACTGCTTTTTCCTCATTTGAGAATTATTTGACTTAAAGTTGTTCTTTTTGTACTATAAGCTTCTGCGATGACAGTTTTTCTATATCGTTGCTTCGCATGAAAAAAAGGTTTTGGCTCCGCGCTTGAAAGTCTGAAGGCATTTTCTTGACCAGTCTGATTCCGTGATTATCGTTGTAAAGAGAGGACTGTCATTTCCATTTATTCTTTTCAACAGTGTAAAACACAGCGGCGGTGCAAGAGTACGCATACAGAGTGGACAGTCATATAGCTGAAGACTTTCGTCTTTATTTATTGTTCTCAACTATACAAACAAGACGTTCGTGCCAGACTACGCACACAGAGTAGACAATCATATAGACTAGACTGTATATAGAATAGAGAAAATACATGAAAAGTACAAGAAGTGTGTATGAAGAGTACACTGCAGAGGATATAGATAAAAGATGGCTCACGGAGAGAAGATCGGCATAATTTCGGTGGTTGTACAAGTGTATACTATATTATATCTAGTCATACAGTATAGAAATGTGTTATTTGAATTATACAGTTTGGTAAAGGCTATAGTCAAAGTTGACGATGGAGGTATTCTGCTGTCGAAGATGAGATACCACGAAGATGAGACCGCCTGTTATCTTCTAAGGTCGGTGCAGTACCAGAGTAGTGACAATCAGGGCGTGTGCTCGCATCCGAGGTCTGTGAAACAGCAGAGTGAACAACACAAGCATAGAAAACATCAACAACACAAGGCAAATGGACAGAGCTTGTCGAATGGAGAAAAGTCATACCTTTTGTTGCACGTGTGACGGTGGTGTCTTGCAGTAAAGCGCTGCAGAGCGATATGAATTCAGGAAAGGCTCGCATAGTTTCAAACGCTGGGGCATTGTTCTCCATCCTTGGAGACGATAAACTCATCAAACATTCCTCATCCTGTGGAGATACAGTGCTAAAATAACACCTGCGATCTTGATGGTTGGAAAAAAAGATTATATCTATATCTTTAATGGTGATGGTTTCTGGATGTACTATAGATTTCCAAAGTGCTTCACTTCTTGCATGTTGGATTCCGCTTCTCATCAACCACTTGCAAGAAAGGGCGTACTTATCAGATTGCACCATGGACCTTAGAGAAGTTCGAAAGGTACTGTCCAGCGGATGTCAACATTTTTATTTGTTGAACTGCAACGCTCGTTTCAGAATGTTGTTCGAGTTCAGCTCAACTCGGTTTTTCGTGTCTGCAGCGTCCAAAAGAGTAAAAAGCTCTTGTCCATCTGCAAGCATGACATCATTGATATTTTTCATAGAACAACGATGGTGCACCTCATATTAATCCTTCATGCAGTAGTCAATCATACCGACGAAAGTATGAAGGTCTCTTTTTATAGCTTTTTCACGCATACTTCTCCTCCGAGCGATCCGAGTACCCTTTTCCAGCCTAAGATAACTATCAATCTGTTCTTGATGTCTATAAGGCTTGTTGCTTGCAGGCAAATGACTCCTTGAACATGAATGTGTAATAAAGCTCCTCCTCTTTCTACAAAAATCAAACCACTGTCACATTCTTGGTCTAGAAACGTGCATAATGACCCAACAAGCAAGGTCAAGGTCCCCACCAGTTTGAGCGCCAGTCATCGACACCTCAAGAGTTTTGAGAGGCGTTTTCCTTGGACAAGGTACAAAGAGATTGCTTGCACGCACTACGCGATCTGCTTGCCGCATTTGCATCTGATGAGTACGGATTATGTTTGTAACCTATTCTGCAGAGTCTACTGTTGAAGGATTCGCAGACACAACTTAAACATTTCTGTCTGTATATAGACGAAACGACCGGCTTTATAAGCCTATGATCTTCTCCGCTTCGGAGGAACTTAAGATAACAGAACGTAACAGATCGACTGTCCTTTAAGACAAGCCACAACTCTTTCGACTCTATGTACAAGAAGGGTCTGATTATACACTGAAAGCATTGTGTCAGCTTGGTGAAAGCATAAGCGATTTTGACATAATCTAAGCCAAGGAGGAAAAATTATGGAGGTTTAAAGCAAAACCGGAAGTCGATACAAACGTAGCTTCTACTCATATACAGATCACTCTCTGAGAAGGAAGCGATTTATCAAGCAGCAGGGGAAACGGAGGAAGAAGTGATGGAAGAAAAAATTGGTCAAGTTTGCAATCTTCGTGTGGACAATATGGCTCAATGCGGAGCATGAGCGATGTAGGTAAACATTTGAGAGTCAACGGTGTTGGGTTGAGAGTCTTCCTGAGAAGGGCGAACCTTCTAGCTGTGATATGAGCTTGAAGGCTGTGTTCAATCTACTCGAGGAAGCGTTGGGCTCTTGGCTGTGGCTAGTTTACTCACAAGATAGGCTTCAGGTCTCAAGGTGATACTGAAAACACTCATATAAGTCTCCAGGCTCTTCTGATAAGTTCAAGAAGCAAAGTTCAGGCTTAACTAGCAATGATAAGATCAGATGGCGAACTTTGACACTCAGGATTGAGAAATATGTGAAGGTTCAGACTTCAGAACTCCTCCTACATGTAAACGAGGTTCTACTGGATACACATACAAAATTTCAGCTTCAGATCAATTCAGAGCACTAAGATATGAGCAGAAACTTTCTGACTAGAGAAATTACGGCAGTTTCTGGTACCCAGACAACTATTTCGACCTATAACAAAGAATTGGCTCGATCACTTTGGGAAATTCTTACAGGATTTGCAGTACACAGCTTGATGAACACTCCTTTGAAGTTGGGCCTCCTGATTCCACACAGAACTCTAGATCTCGCTCTCTGAAGTTGCTGCTCCAGATTGAGAGCTTTTCGGACCCCCTCTACTTCAGCGGTCGTCCTGAATTACTCACTGACTCAATTGACATGAAAATTTGGAGACAGTCGTAGCCCTGCTGACAGTGAACACAACCACGAAGTTTTGAAGCGATTTCCTCGATTCTGCTGCAAATGACACTCAAAACCCCAAATTCAACAGAAGTGTTGCAATTCTGACACAAATTGAACTTCAATCAGCCATAACTCCTTCTTTATTGCTCCAAATCGATCAAACCTTTCGCTGACAGTGCTTGGCTCGACGAGCTCTATCTCCTTGTGCTCTCAGATTTCGAAGTACCCTTACCAATTGCTCGAAATCCCCTTTAGACCTCTATTTCTAAATTTAGAGTTACACAAAAGACAAAAATGAACCAATGAGAATTCATAGCTCCATTTGGTTGTCATTTTGTGCTTTAAACCATGTGGTAACTTATCTACACTCATAGGCTACCACGTCAAGCCCCCTAGAGTGCCAGCGTAAAACTTAAACTACCTAAAACGACACGCAGCCCCGAAAAATAACTTAAATCAGCTAGAAAGCGTGCATGGGCGACACGCAAATACAACCCATGAGCTTAAGCCCTATCAACATGGTAATCGACCTACTAAGACTCAAAATATATAACATCTTCCAAAAATGGACTTCTCTGAGGTCTTAACTTCACTCAGAGAGACTAATGCCTGACAGAGAAGTGAATCATTTACTATGTGAAATGATTCACATCACGACATCCACCTCCTCCAAACCTGCACATCCTCTGGCATGTGCCAACCTGCTCAGTCTTCTGCTTGTTCTTCATCATCATCGCTCTCCTCCGCCTCAGTCTCATCAGACGTTGGGACGTCTCCGTCTCTTGTTGTCCTCAGCTCTGACTCCAGAAAGTTGAATAACTCGATTGACCCTCCGCGTCTCTTGAACAGTTTCACACGTTTGCCAGCCACAGATAGCTTCAAAAGAGTATCATCCAACTCACGCAAACTATAAGTGGCATTCTCATACACATCTAGCACAACATAAGGCCCGAACCATCTTCGAGAGAACTTACGGAGTGTAGAATGCTGATTCTCCAACGTGCTATCATATACCAGAACCCAGTCACCAACACGTATTGGTTTCGGTCGTAGTCGGTGAGTCTTGTCAAAACGTTCCTTGTTTCTGACTTGAGCCACCTTCAACCTCTCCTGTGCATCAGCAAGATCCTCCTCCCTTCGCTCCAACTGTCTTATACGTAAATTTAGGAGTGAAGCACAATCTATACCATCTTCTCACGGTAGCGTAGCCCACGTAGGAAAGTACTCTTCAGCAGGCATGATCGGTTTTTGACCCAACATAAGCTCAACTGGCATATAGCCAGTCGTAGTACAGTGTGTAGTCCTATCAGCCCACAAAGCAAACGGAAGTAGTCTCGGCCATTCTCTAGGCCTACCATCACATGCTTTCACTAAAGCGTGAACAATAGAAAAGTGTCCTCGTTCACTCTTATCAATGCCCTCTGGATTCATAGCAGTAGTAAGTCAAAGCTTTACTCCATAACGAGCAAAAAACTCCTTCACTTTAGCGCCTCTCAACTCTCCTCTATCTGCACGTAATCTCCCAACCGATCCATAACGACAAATGATATCTTCAAGCACGAACATGCAGATATTCTCTGTAGTCTTCGTCCGTAGTGCACGTCCCTCCACATAGTTGGAGAGATCCTCTCGAGCCAACACCAAGTAACGCATCCCCCATAACCCCGGTGGCATCATCACAAGATCAAGAACCCACTGAAAATGAATACTAGGTGGATAAGTAGGTACAAGCCCATCTCTGTAACGGACCTTAGAGTAGAACTGGCAGTGCAGACACGACCCAACAAAGTCCATCACGTCTGGATATAAATCCTTCCACCAATAACGCTCCTTCAGCTTCGTGTAAGTAGCCCATACTCCACGGTGTCCAGCCCACAAGGTGTCATGAAACTCTTTCAGCAGATTCAGCTTCGTCGGTTGATCATCCACCACTCTAGCAAGCATCCCATCTCTTCTCTTCGGACGTTTCCACAGATAACCTTCACGTAGAAGGTAGTTGTACGCCTTCCGTCTGATCTCCTTGAACTCTGCATCACTCCATCCTTCTCTCCTGGATAACGAACTCAGATAAAATCCAATATCGGGAAACTTTTCTGAGTAGAACCCCTCATTGAACGGCAGTGGTTCCAAGTCTGAAGTCTGTTGACCAACTTGGCACCAAACGTATCTCCTCTCTTCATTCTCCACTTCTGCAAACATCTCATCCTCATCTGTATAACGAGCCCTAGATAGCATATCTGCAACTGGATTGTCCTTCCCTGCTATATGCTTTAGCTCAGGGTTCAGACTCCGGACATAAGCAATCCATCGGAGCATTGCTATGTCTGGTGTATTGCAGTTTGCAATCATATCCAACAAAGGCAAACAATCTGTTTCTAGTATCACACGAGCTCCTATCAAGAACTCTCGATCTACCTTCATAGTAGTAACAACTCCCCATAACTCACGCTTCACTTGAGGATAGTTACGCTGTCTATCTGTTAAGATCCGAGCTCCAAACCTTGAAACAAACCGCACACCTTCTGCATCTTCTTGACCAACTGCCCATCCAATCGCCTTGGGACTCGTATCAACAGTCAGTACCACAGGTCTCTCGCTCTCGTAGCTAAGCCTCCTTAGTATAGGTGGAGACTTCAGAATCTCCTTCAGCTGCTCCATCGTCTCATGATGCTCTTGCCGCCAAGTAAACCTCCTTCCCTTTCTCAGAAGTGCATACAGAGGCTCGACAATGTGTGCATAATGAGGAATACTCACACGAAAGAACACACAAGCTCTCAAGAACCGTCGAACCTCAGTGATGTTGGTGCAGTCAGCTATCCTTGCTATAGCATCTACCTTCTCTGGGTTCGGACGCCTCCCAAAAGTACCATACAAATGACCAACCACCACAATCTTTGACATACCAAAACGAGATTTGGTACCTGATAGAGTGAGGTGTACCTCCTCCAAACGCATCAGAATCTTCTCCACATCCCGAATGTGATCTGCAACAAACTTTCTGCATCCATCAGAAGTCACAGCTTCGTCTTTGTCTTCCACCGGACAGCCTTTCATGGGAATATCATCCAAAAACGGGATAGTGACCTCAGGTACAAACTCTCATAACACCTTATGCATCACATTCTGCATATGGGCTACTGAGTTTGTCGCACCCTGAGGAAGAGTGCACATCCCCATCAATCCCAAAGGTGCACGCATGGTAGTCAAGTCTCTACTCTCCAAAGCAAGCTGAAACTGATTATAACCTGAAAACAGATCTCCAATAGAATAGATTGACCTTCCAGTAAACGCCTCAGCTACTTCATCAATCACACGTCCTGTTCCAACGTTTCGAATCGTGATATTGTTGGCAGGTTGCAAGTCTTGGATGAAGCGCAGAGCTCCTGTCTTCTTAGGTACTGTGAACCATCGGCTAGAGTACGGAGCCATAGATGGTTCAAGAATATCCATCTGCATCCTCTCCTTCAGTAACTCAATCACCTTCGGTAGCAAGGCACGAGGGATTGGAATCGACTTCAAGTCCCAAGGTACGTGAGGAACAGTGAAGATAACCATCGGAGCTATCACACTAGGATCCACACAACCTATCTCCTCAACCGAGAAAGAAAATGCCTTACCATGGCTAACTATCATCTGTTCAAAAGCTCGTTTCTCCTCTTCAGTCAAGAAGCCACCCCCTCCTATCTGGAGCTGCTCGAGTGTCTCCTGAGTAAACTTGTGTCCTACCTGTGTAGGATCTCTAAGCACAAGCTCAGCAGCCGCTAACTCCATCTGCTGCTGAGAATCAACAGGTAATTGGGTCGCCACAGGTCTCACCTTCCTCGCTACAGCTTTATACTTGGCGTGTACTTCCGCTTCCTGATGTAAGCCACACCAACAGACTGCATCCTTCCATCCATTCTCTAGTCTCGGATGAGGACGATATCGCAAGTACGAGATAATCTCCTCATAGACTTCACGAGAATGGATGGTGATCACCATCCTTCCTCCCATCTGTTCCATCAACCTATACCTATCTACACCATCCAGCCAACGAACAAAAGACTGCACACCTACAAACTCCTCATAAACACCAGAAATCATCTCATCTTCCTTCAGAACTCCTGTACAACGCAGATTTGCTGCACACCTCTCCATCTGCCTTCTACTCTTCTCAGTCAAATCTTCCATCCGTGTGAACTCACTCCAATCATCAGAACTGAAAGCCATCAACCCAGATTTCCAACTATGTACGTTGCAACTACTTTCTGAATCTTGAGCAGCCTTTTCATCAACCTCCTGTGATCCCTCAGGCTGCTCAAGCGGGATCATAGTAGCAGTAGATCCATCACTCTCGCTATCCCGTCCTACGAGAGTGGTTTCAGAAAACCCTTACCCCTACAGATAGGAGAATCTCTCAAAGTTTGACAGTTTCGTTCGTGGTTCGTACGAACGGTCAGAAACTGCACAAAACGTCTATCATCTGGACTACGGATCCTAGCGTAATGAGATCCATCATCCATCACCTTGGTCTCCATTCGAATCGCAATGATATAAGGCTGACCAAGAATCACAGGATATGAAGCAGAAGACTGCACGAAGAAATGTTGATCCACATCCACATCACCTATCTTCACCTTCACGTTAGGACAAGCGCCGTATAGCTCACCTTTCTGGTTGTTTGCAGCATGTAACACCCAACCATGGTTTAGCTCGATAGACCACTGACCCCTCTCGTACACCTCCCGTGACATGATGTTGATCTCAGATCCGTGATCAACTAAAGCAGCAACAGGTTCAGCCAAACTTCCAAGACGAACTCGCGTAGCAGTTGGGGCACGAGCCCAATGTCTCTTTCTGAAATCACTTTCACTAGTTGGACTCTCCTCACCAGCTTCCTCATCGTTGAACTCAATAGTGTCGGTACCAGCAACCAACGCTTCTTGCTGGTATCTCTTGTCATCAGCTTCTTGAAAATGCACCTTTCCAAACTTTGCATCATTCAGAGAAGCTCCTACTACATCTATCATCTGACTCTCTACCTGCTCGGACATCAACTGTCTCTTGCGCTTGATGATGTCGATGATCAGTTCGTGAAACTCCCTCTTTGCAATACCAAGAACTTCCCGGAGAGAAAACTCGATTCGTGCATCCAGTATCCTCTGCTCCAAGATGCTCTTCAGATCAGTAGAAGTTTCTATATCAGCTGCGAACTTGTAAGCCGGTCCCTTCCCCTTCTCTTGGGCAGTAAACCGTCTACCAGCAGTCGTTGGCTCCTGTTGGGATCTCTGCACGTCCTCCATAGGACCTGGTGTAGGTGGAGGAGCTGCAGAAGTAGACGGGATGTCCTCAGGAAGAGCCGCTCGTCTCCTTGTGACTCTCCGTCTATCCCCAGTCTCCTCAGGAACTCCAGTATCAAGTTTAGAGGCTTCTCGTCGTCTCTTCTCCTCCACAGAAGCATCTTGCCAATGAACGTGTCTATCTACATCCAAGAATGCTCTGATAGAAGCAGCATCTACAGGATCTCCTCATCCTGTGACCCTACGAATAGACTCGGCTCCCCTCTTCAGTACTTCAGAAGGAACGGGGGCAATACTCTTCTCAGCAGTCCTATCTAGCAACGTAGGACTAGAAGAAACCTCAATATGTCCAGCATATACATCAGGATTTACCGGTGGTGCCATCAATGCATGTACAGTTGCCGCCGCAGCAATCTGAAATAGACTCCTCATGCCTCCTCGCCCAAACTGCGTGCTCAACGGCTCTCCAATAGAAGAAAGGTGCAGCCTACCGTTCTGATAGCGAACCACCCATCTCGCAAAGCAGTTGTGAGCTCTTGACAGTCTCCTCGGAAGTGATCAGGACTGTCACACCAAATACACCTACGGACAGGACCACCTCCTGGACGTGCAGCAGCAGGCGCCGGTGGTTGCTCTCTCTGCAATCCAGCTAGCTCTACCTTCAGCTCTCGCATCTGCCGAATCAGGTCTTCAATCTGATTCTGTTGACCATGGTTCTCCGCAGATCTCTGAACAGGTGCCCTTTGTGCTGGAGCTGGCACAACTAGCATCAAAGGAACTGCAGCTGGGACAACAGGTCTGAGAGCAAGGGCCAAAGGTTGCTGTACTTGAGGAGCAGCATAAGGTGGAGTGACCACTTCTGCAAGCGGACGTCCTCCCACAGCCACTCTTCCCCTCCTCTGCCTTGTCAGTACAGCCACAGCATCCTCAACTCTCCTCCAATCCATAGTAACACCCCCCTCAGCAGATCGATCGGCCAACATAAAACATAACCGATCTGCCGTAGCATCATCGGTAGCCTGCAGGAAAAGCTCTGTTTTCCTAGCATCTAGGGTGATTCGCTCTAGAGTTGAAAGTTGTCGGTATCTCCGATCAAACTCTCTCAACAACTCACTCAGGCTCATCATACGACCAGGTTGCTGCTCAACCCAGTCTAGAAATGTCCTTCTAGTAACTCTCTCTGAATCCTCTTCAAGAAACTCCTCTCGAAGAGATCGCTCAAAACTCATCCAGATTCCAAGATTTCTTCTCTGTACATCCCTAACTTGGTCCCGCAACTCAGGAATGACAGCTAACTCAAAACTTCCTATCATCTCAGCATCAGTAACCCTAACCAGCTCCATCTCTCCTCTATACTCACGCAGATATCTAGAAATATCTCTACCTTCAAACCTTCCACACCTATTCACTATTGCTTGCAAAGCCTTGGTGGATTTTAACTCACCCCCTCCAACGATCGGATGCTGTTGGACCAGGGCCGCAAGCGTCTTCAAGATCTCAGCCGTGTCTAGACTAGATGCAGATGTCGCTGTAGAAGACGCAGGTGCAGTTGACGGTGCAGCAGTAGACGTGGATGCTCCAGCCCAAGAGGCAGCAGTAGCAGCTCCGCTCTTGCGATCCATCTCTTCTCCTTGTAGCAACTCAACCTTCTCAATCAATCACCCCAAGAGCTCTCAGTGGAAGCACCAGATGTCGGGTTGAGAGTCTTCCTGGGAAGGGCGAACCTTCTGGCTGTGATATGAGCTTGAAGGCTGTATTCAATCAACTCGAGGAAGCGTTGGGCTCTTGGTTGTGGCTAGTTTACTCACAAGATAGGCTTCAAGTCTCAAGGTGATACTGAAAACACTCATATAAGTCTCCAGGCTCTTCTGATAAGTTCAAGAAGCAAAGTTCAGGCTTAACTAGCAATGATAAGATCAGATGGTGAACTTTGACACTCAGGATTGAGAAATATGTGAAGGTTCAGACTTCAGAACTCCTCCTACATGTAAACGAGGTTCTACTGGATACACATACAAAATTTCAGCTTCAGATCAATTCAGAGCACTAAGATATGAGCAGAAACTTTCTGAGTAGAGAAATTACGACAGTTTCTGGTACCCAGACAGCTATTTCGACCTATAACAAAGAATTGGCTCGATCACTTTGGGAAATTCTTACAGGATTTGCAGTACACAGCTTGATGAACACTCCTGTGAAGTTGGGCCTCCTGATTCCACACAGAACTCTAGATCTCGCTCTCTGAAGTTGCTGCTCCAGATTGAGAGCTTTTCGGACCCCCTCTACTTCAGCGGTCGCCCTGAATTACTCACTGACTCAATTGACATGAAAATTTGGAGACAGTTGTAGCCCTGCTGACAGTGAACACAACCACGAAGTTTTGAAGCGATTTCCTCGATTCTGCTGCAAATGACACTCAAAACCCCAAATTCAACAGAAGTGCTGCAATTCAGACACAAATCGAACTTCAATCAGCCATTACTCCTTCTTTATTGCTCCAAATCGATCAAACCTTTCACTGACAGTGCTTGGCTCGACGAGCTCTATCTCCCTGTGCTCTCAGATTTCGAAGTACCCTTACCAATTGCTCGAAATCCCCTTTAGACCTCTGTTTCTAAATTTAGAGTTACACAAAAGACAAAAATGAACCAATGAGAATTCATAGCTCCATTTGGTTGTCATTTTGTGCCTTAAACCATGTGGTAACTTATCTACACTCATAGGCTACCACGTCAAGCCCCCTAGAGTGCCAGCGTAAAACTTAAACTACCTAAAACGACACGCATCTCCGAAAAATAACTTAAATCAGCTAGAAAGCGTGCATGGGCGACACGCAAATACAACCCATGAGCTTAAGCCCTATCAACATGGTAATCGACCTACTAAGACTCAAAATATATAACATCTTCCAAAAACGGACTTCTCTGAGGTCTTAACTTCACTCAGAGAGACTAATGCCTGACAGAGAAGTGAATCATTTACTATGTGAAATGATTCATATCACGACAACGGAGAGGCAGAAGGAGAGACCTGAGATGTGAAAGCTCAAGACTTGACGCACAAGAAGAGGGCTAGGTGGACCACTAGGAAGCGAAAGCTGATGACAGTCCGATTTTCATCATCGGTATCATCGATGTACTGAGAGTCAGTAGGCATGACCAACAGTTGTACAGAAGTAAAGTCGAAGAGAGAAGTTTATCAAGAAGTACATGAAAGGTGGGCAAGGAACCTTCATGCAAGAAAAGTTTCAAAGTACATGCTACACCCAGATGTCAAACCAGTCGAAGTAGCGTGCCCATCAGTACCTCCAATCAAACAGCTCGTCAGTCCAATCGATAAAGTGCAAGCGAAGAAGAAGACAAGAAGAAAGAAAATAATACTCGCAGGCGAGAAAATATAAGATCACTGAATTTCAATCGAGGTCAGCGATAGCGCTCTGGAGAGTAGAAGAGAGTTCGACCTACAGCGTGAAAACGAGCAATAAGGTAGAGACGCGGTCGATGTGGAACCAGCGGAAGTGGCGTGGTCATCACTACTTCCACCTATCACTGCCGCTGTTCCAATCGAACAGCCTTGTTTCAATAATCGCAGTCGTAGTGAATTCCAGTCGAGGACAATTTCCGTCATAGAGCTCTGCAGCGGCAGCACCTCAGGAGAAAAAACGGTAGCGGGATGCTGCTGCTGATAGGATGAGTGAATTCCAATCGAGGTCTGCGCCAGCGCCCTAGAGAGTAGAAGACACTTTGTCCTACAGTCGATGTCAAATCAGAGGAAGTGGCGTGGTCATCACTATCTCCACCTGCCACTGGAGAAGCCTCGTTCCAATCGAACAACCTCGCACCAGTCGAACAAGCCGGCACTCCAAATGACAAGAAGAAAGAAAACAATTATCACAGTCGCAATGAATTGCAAACGAGGCCAATTCCCGTGACAGCGAGAATTGCAGCAGCAACGCACTCTCTACAGCGGCAGCAAGCAGGATCATCATTGAAGCAAAAAAACTGCACCAGCATCCGTTTGTATGTACAATATCCGTTAAATCTTTAGATCAAAATAGAAAGCAAGCGGACGGTAATTGGAGGAAGAGAAAGAAGAAACATGGTTGAAGCGACTCGAAAGACAAAAGATATATAAACGAAAAAACACCGCGGCATCGCTTGGTCGCTGCTCCTATTTGCAGCACCTTCCACAACAATGAGAGAAGACGCGACATCACAGAAACCCTTAGACGTCGTGGACAGAAGAAACAAGTAAGCAAGAACGCGTTGAAGCGAAGAAAGTAACAATGACGGTACACCGCTCCGATGCCTTGACGACAATTTTTCACTGCAGCCGCAGCGCTCTCGAGAAGGACACCACACACAGCCACACTTCTTCCCTGCAGGCACACCGTCGTGGAGAGAAGAGCGAAAAGCGTGGAAGCGGTCTGACAAACAATAAGACGTCAAGAAGAAGACGCCTTCGACTGTCTCTCGTGAAAAACCAGCTGCGGCTCGTGGTTCAAGAAGTACAAGTAAATAAACGAACAAGTGCAGCAGGTGCAAAAATAATGACAATTCTGAGGTGGCGAAAGTACCGGCGACAAATCAGCATGTTCTTCGTGATTTTTTGTGCGCTTAGGGTACGATAGTCTCGGCGAACAGATGTTTTTCTCCTTGTTTCTCTTGTCTTTCTCCGAACAATATACATTGGGTTTACTTATTCATCATTGCATCGTCGTCATTATATCGCTCATTGGTGGATGACCTCCTATGCTATATATGACCTGCTATGTTCTATGATCGAGAGTAGCACAAACGTCAATGGCAAGTACCACACTTCATATAAACTATCATCACTTCAATAAATACTTTATGACACCAGTATTTATGACATAAATGGTGAGATATCATGGTGTACATACGTCTACATAGGACAAATAAACACGACAAGATGCAACAACAATTTTATCGTTTCATAACACTTTCGATACATGAAATGTACAACATTTCTAAATACAAATGCTATATAAAAATATGATCAAACTAGGATAGGATATAGACATGTCAGAAGTGTTAGATTATGTTATTCTGGATGATCGAGAATTATGATAAAATATTTCTTTCCACATTTCAACGAAACATCTTGATAAATTATATTTTTGACTAAATATTTTTGAAGGTTGTTGTCAGCCAATTGCTTATGATTATTTATATTATAATTAATATGATAATTATGTTGTGAAATGTTTTAACGTTTGTCTTTTTGCTTCATTTTCCTAGAAGTGCACTTTGGATACATATTTACCTGCGGAGTCCATCAACTTTGAGAAGACATGCAAGAAATGCATAACTTAGCCGCAAAAGATTCTAGAAATATCAAATGTCTCCTCCTTTTTATTCTGGAGTGTCTTTATGTACGATACACCATCATTATTAGAATCAACTAATCAATATATTAACTTCTAATATTAATGTTTGTGTTCAGAAATTAACAAAATTTTCAACGATGGAGTTTATCAATTTAATAAAGAGATTATAACAATTTCAGATACTATGAAGATCAGGTATACTGGAAGAAATGAACGAGCTATAAAATAATCTGCATGGAGTGAGGGCAGAGCTGACTGTTTTAGGACAATGTAGTCTAGATATGATACATCTACCTTATTAGAGACAGTTACTTACGGAGTCTCCACCGTCTCCGAGGGCTCCACTTAGAAAATTACAGAGGATATGTAAAGATGATATCCTTTGCAATCAACCTTCCAAGCCAATTGTAACACTTTTATCAGGCCTGGAGGTATAGCGAGTGGTTTCTCAATTCTAAACCACTCTTCTAGGTGTAACAGAGGAGAGTGGACTTTTAGTACTAAGAATTCATGATCACGATCGTGATGTGATTATGGTTACCTAAAGAGTGAAAGAATTTTTATGAGAGCATTGGAAGGTTAAATTATATTTAAAAATATTATGATTTATCAAAATAATATATAAAGATCATTGTTTACCAAGTTCAACCGTGGTTTATCAAATGTTTTGCATTTATTTTAATTTTAGATGTAAATTAAAATAAATACATTTGTATCAATATAAAAACTTACAACACGTGCCTCCGAACCATAACGCAAGTGGACTCGAATTCTTTTCTTGACCACACAACTTGCAGCATTTTGTTACATGGTCATGAGATTATAAAGCTTATGTAAGCAGAAATAAAATAATATTAAGAATCTTCTGATCAGTCCTCAATTATGTTATTACGTTCCACGTAATATTATTAATATTAATACTAAATTTTATTTAAGAAATAACACTACAAAATAAATAGAATTTAACATGAAAAATTGAGTTGCAACCATGATCATATGTTATAAAATCAACACATGTCATATCTGAAATTTGAAATTTGAAATTTATATCATGTGTAAAAATCAGTCTTTTTAACTGGATATTTCTGATAATAATATGATGAGAACAGTATTAAGAAACATTTTTTGTTACATATGATATTGTTTGTATAATTATACTTTAGAGTAATTTCGTCAAGATTTCTAGATTCGTGTGTTGTGCCTATACATATCACATTAGAATTGCAATCTTGATTCATAAAACTTGGTTACTGAATACAGAATCTCTTTATTTAATGAGATATATGAAATTATTCCAGTATATTATTTCAGTATATGTTGTTGTTTATATTTCAATTCAAAATATACTATAGATGTGTTTTCTTTATTAAATAGGAAGTATGAATCAATCATATATTAAATGTATCAAAATTCATAACTATTAAGTATTACATAGATTTATTAAATCAAAAAGAAAAAAATTAAAAAAATGTAACAAATTATAATTGTTGTAACAAATGACAACGTCCACTTGTCAATTTGGATTTGTGGTATGTATAGTTGTATCCAATAAATTATAAATAAATTACTATATTGTGTCGAAGCAAGAAACAGGCCTACTCCGCGACACCATTTTGGCCTCTCTTTTGCCGTGGGACTTTCTGCCGCCTACTGCGACTTCCCTTCCCATGGACTGAACCCTCTCGCCACGAGGACTCGACCCCACGCCGCCCCAGCTACGGGCGGATGTGGCTGCCAGCATTGGCCTAAATTTTATTAGGTTTGAATACGTCTTTCTTGGGAATGTATATGTTGCCGAAGGAAATGCTTTTCAGCTTCATTCAAGTCTTTTATATCAAATAACTCACATTTAAAATAATGATGTAAAAGATGGTGATGACTTGTTTCATTTTGTGAATATGGTGTGACTGCAGATGGAACTGAAATGATTTGTAGGTATATTCGATTGAGTGAAGTGATGAAACAAATTATTGATTTGTTGTTATAAATTTGGAAAATATGTTTCCGTTCAAATTCAATCTATCATATATGTTACCAAGTAATTTGAAATATCCACTACAATTTCATTGAGCCATTCGGGTAGTTCTTTTGTAACTGTGTTGACTATATTTTAATTACTCCTATTTCGGCCAATATATTTTAATTTTATTATTTTCTTGTTTACTTTTTGGTTTTGTTTAAATTTTATAGTGGCAAACCATTTATAATTCATTCGTTAGTTTAAATTAATTATGTCCTGAAATATGTAACAAATATTCCTGTCTTGAAATACGTAGTAAATTTACTCCATCTCAGTGATATCATCAAATGTGGTCTTTATATTTAGACAATGAAATACTCCAAGCTATACTCCCGTTTAGTGTCATACCTCCATCAATTAATTCATTTCGTCTGTTTGTACACGACACTATCACATGAAACTGTAAAGAAAGATTTCAAGATTTATTAACTTTTCTAACTTCTTTTTATCTATTTCCTCCATAACAAATGGTATGAACTGGAACACCGTTTCATTACATCTATGTATTGACTATGAAACGTTATCCACACTAGATGCAGGGACTGGATACGACAGTCTTCAAAGGATAAAACGAATATCACATCGTGTGGTCTAGAATGCCGTGACATATCCTAATGTACGCAGTGCCGTACATTGCTTTACAGCATCAACGTGCACAAAGCTCATGTGACGATAAGGCACTTCTGAGTAGTGTACGAAATTTTCAAGTACGCTAACCTAACCACTTGCCGTTCAATACTAGCCAAGCATTTCGCGACCAAAATATACGGTGGTCTCTATCACGGCAAGAGTGTTCCCTAGTGCATGGGATTTGGACCATTCAGTCTTCTGAATCGCCCTCGAGAACTGGCCACTTACACTTGCAGCTGCATCCGACCACGTACACTACTCATCATTCTGCCGCCCAACATCCAGGTCGGCGGAGCTGGATTAGACCAAAGTAACACAATTTCAGTCACCAAGATTACTTGACAACTCCAACTTTGCTTCCCTCGAGCAGGTATGTTTTCTTCGAAAGCCGCCCAGCAACTAACATCGGCCGTAATCTCTAAACTTTGAGCACCAACTAGAATAAACTGTTCCATTCCGGGTTACTTCTAGATCACTCTGTTACTTCACTGGAAATATTGTACTATTTATGGTGGTAGACTCCTTCCTTCTGTCTGCTTCTTTGTTAACAAAACGAAAACATTTGTCCAACACATTCTCGAAATATACTCATTCTCTATACCCCTGGAAACCCTCGCATAGAATCCAGGCGGAACTCAACTAGTCAGCTAACACCTGGGTAACTGACGTACAGTGGACTTCTAAAATGAAAGAGTCAGCCTCGGCCTTCGACAGCACAAGACACAGTTGCTAGCTCCAGCTGCTGTGTATTATTCCATATAATCCAAGGGTAGAATCCCACATATAGACATTGTGATAACAATAGTGGACAGATTGCAGGGCCACTCTCCCACTTCAAAACTTGCATTCCTGCACAGCTTCTCAACCTAGAAAGTTCTCAAAAGGTGGCACTGAATGAACTATGTGCAGTGAGCATAGGACGACAAAGGAGAAAAACATTTCAAATCCCAGACTACACCAAGATTCCTTATCAAACAAACCTCCATCATAGACGAGTCTAAAAGCCGATATCATCCCGGGGGACGGATTTGCGACAAGGCTATCAATGGTCGGCATCCCTGCTGTAGAATTCGTCCAGGGTCTTTACAGGAATACGTCGAAGAAGTTCCCTTGGGAAGATGCGGAGGAGAGTCCATGCTAGGTCCAGTGATTGGTAAATGTCACGAGTATCGTAAGCTCCTTGTGACACAAACTTCTGCTCGAATTTCTCCAAGAACTCGAGATATAGCTGGATTCAAACATAGACAGAGACTGTATTCACTCAGGAACCATGAAATAAGCATAACTAGTCTGGTTTATTCTATGGTATCAGTACATTTGCCAACCACTAAGGACCAGTGATGGCTAACAATCTCTACAACCTTCTCGTAGCAAGAACTTGAACATTACTGACGCATCAATAAACTCACTCTCGAACAGAGAAACGACAGGCATGCAAAGCTCAAACCGAGCAACACGAGAGTACGTACCAAATCTTCCGACGACAGGGCTTCTTCTCCCACCACAGCCTTCATGGATTGCACATCCTTACCAATGGCATAATTGGCATAAAGCTGCACAAAAGTGCAACTCCCGCAGTCAGCACTAACTCAGAATCCTAAATATGCAATGACCCAAACAGGACTAAAGTTGTTTACAAGACATAAAGTGAGCACGTCGATCTAGAAAAAGCAGTGAACAGTACTGACCTGATTCGATACATCAGAGTGATCTTTTCGTGTCATTCCTTCTCCAATAGCACTCTGTAAAGAAGAAGAAGTTAATCTTAGAATAACAAAAGTATCTGGGTCAATGTGGACAACTATCCTTCCTCCTTCAAACTGCTCTGAATGAGGACCAGATGACATAATCTGCCTATTACACCAACAAGACCATGAACCAGAATCCAAACACCAAAAAACTTAAATACCTTCATCAGTCGTGATAGAGAAGGAAGCACGTTGATGGGAGGGTAGATCTGCGATCACGCACCATCTCTTACGTTAGTCAACAGAAAGCTTTCCTTCAGCCAAAACGTCAGTTTCAACATGATCTAAACGTGGAGAACTGTTTGCAAGCCAGGTAGTTAAAGATTGAACCTGTCTGTTCTGAAGATTACGGTCGATGTAGATCTGCCCCTCCGTAATGTATCCAGTCAAATCAGGAATAGGATGGGTAATATCTGCAGCACAAATTCCAGAGTCGTGAATAGGAGTAAGGAAATGTCACAGTCGACTTCGAGTTAAAGCAAGCGTTGCATGCTTATCAGAGACTAGAGAAGAAGATCCAAGCAACACAATTAACTCCTGCAAACCACCCACACCTAACGGGCGAAGAGGTAGAACAGGACGCTAGGCGCTAACTGACATGTTCGGGTAGTAGGCAGGAAAAACTGAAAGGTCATCAAACTTCATGCACTCATACCATCGTTGGGCATAGTCAGGATGGGAATTTGAGTAATGGAACCCTTCCGTCCTTCAATACGCCCAGCTCTCTCATAGATTGTAGCCAAATCAGTGTACATATATCCGGGGTACCCACGTCGCCCAGGCACTTCTTCACGAGCAGCCGACACCTGGCATATGCAGAGTAACCATGAGAAACAATTTCGAAGGCAATGAGCCGCTTGGGGGGTATCATCAGCAGCTCGAATCTTTTCGAATCTTAGAGCCAGTGTCTGAAGGAAAATATTGCGTCAAATTAATTTAAGAACCGGACTGTACCTCTCGTAGAGCATCTGCATACGAACTCATATCGGTAAGAATGACCAGTACGTGCTTTCCACATTCGTAGGCATAGTATTCAGCTGTGGTAAGGGCAATTCGAGGGGTAATGATACGCTCAATCGTGGGATCGTTAGCCTGCACGCGTTTCCAGATAACTTAATGTTGCGCAAACCAAGTGTAACCACCCCGAAAGCAAGACTGCTGCTTAGCAAACATTACGCTTTGGCCGACGTTTATGAACTAGCTATGGCACTATCTTCCCAGAGAACTTTCATGATTTGTACGTGCATGCCCGCGGTAGGAAACAGAAACAAGGCAGATGAGAATACATACCAAGTTCAGAAACAGCGTCACCCTCTCCATGGATCCATTCTCTTCAAAATCACGTTTGAAAAACTGTGCAGTCTCCATGTTTACTCCCATAGCCGCAAAAACAATAGCAAAGTTGTTGTCCTCTCCGGCATCCTGTTCGTATCGCCGACAGACCACTTGTCAACTGCCCTTCTCCTTCATCTTTTGATATACCTCTTCCAAATGAGAACGTCTCAGTGCAGATAAATGTCGCAACAGACAAGAGAATAGACGAAGAACAAGCGTACCTCCAACAAATCTTTCGATTTCTCCAACCTCTTCACTAGACCTGCTTGTCTGCAGATTTGGGCAGCGATCTCGTTGTGCGGCAAACCTGCGGCTGAGAAGAGAGGGATCTTCTGTCCACGAGCAATGGAGTTCATCACATCGATGGTAGAGATTCCAGTTTGAATCATTTCTTCTGGGTAGGTTCTCTCGCTAGGGTTGATAGAAGCACCTACACGATGCGAAAGAAAGGTGTTCAGTGCCCAAACTGGCTTATGATGTTTGATCATGAAACAATCCAACATCCTCGCTAAATTCCTGAAGTAGTTCAAAAACCCTTTCTAACTTTACTGCTCCTCTGTAGGTCTTGAACGGCTGAAATACTCGAGCCTTGTACAGAACCATCAGCTAGCATGTCAGATAACGAGAAGCATCCACCAAAACTCCACAAGGAACGACGGGTAACCCTGAACAAGGCGTGATTGCTTATGACCGAGTATGCTACAACTAATGAAACTTCACTCCGAAAAGAGTAATACCTTGAATATCCAGGAAAGCTTCAGCCAAAATGGGAGGGCCGTTGTCAATAGGTCTTCCCGATCCATTGAAGATACGACCCAGCATGTCCAAAGAAACGGGAGTCTTCAGGACCTGCAAATCCGGAGGTTAGTTAGAAAAATCCACAACCCACCATGATTTCCCCTCGAGAAACGGAACGACATGGATTTCCCAATGATCCTAACGAATATCATAATATTCATCACTCTACTATGGCTATGCACCGGGGATATCTGTTCAAGCAGAGGACGAGTGAAATAGCAAGAACCGAATAATGCACCATTCGCTTAGGATGAAACAGATCGGACCTGGCTCTCTGCTCAAGAAAGCCCGAATGAGAATTTACCTCTCCTGTGAACTCAATCGACGTATGCTTGTTATCTATACCAGCTGTTCCTTCAAAAACCTGCAACACATACAACGAGTTCGATCATGAACCCAATCTGGACATCCACAAAGCTGGCCCCGAGAGAAGAGACAGAAATTATACAACGAATGGTAATTATTTGCGAAGGACTGGTTGAGACGAATATAACCAGGCCAATCAAGTAGAATGGTGGAAAGACACAAAAGAGCCCGAAACGGCAGGACAAAGTGTAAGTACTCTCTATCAAAAACCAGAGGCATATGTAGCACCTCATGCAACGGGGGATGTGCAGTAGATGACTCTTCTGACAATGGGTAAAGCACGTTACATACCTGAACGACGGCCCTGTCCCCGTCAACTTCCAAGATTTGTCCTCTGCGGATGGTTCCATCTCCCAGTCTCAGGTTCACAATCTCACTGAATCTCGGGCCCTGTGTTCGGCAAGGCCAACGGTAAGTGTTTGATGGTACTGACCGGGACCCAAGATCTACATAGTAACAAGCACCAAACAGTAATGAAGAATTAGGAAAGGGTACCTTCACTTTATCGAGAATGACTAATGGTCCTGCCACTCCAGTCACTGTCCTGTACTCTGCGCAGAGGAAAACAGAAATCTCAGTCGAATCCATTTCGGACATTTATTCCCACCATAGCCACTGGTTGGACACAGCATGCAGTCTCGAGCTCCTAACAAGAGCGATGGTTAGGAGGGTATGTCGTGACAAATCTCCATATGCCGTGCAATTCAACATGCAATTACCATCAGTGAATTGATCCAGATTGTGGTAGACACAACCAGGAGGCGTTCTCCGGACCAACTACGGTCAGGTAGTTTTCCCCTGTGCCCAGCACGGCCTACTTGAATTAGCCTGCTAAATGCTCAGATTCGCTTGCATGTAGCGCAGGAAGATCCCAAGTTTGCGCTTGATCAACGGACGTGACTACTAACATCAAAAGCATAGACCCCAACTCCCACCCATCTCGCCTTATAACAAACTCAAAGGAGCGCCCTAACCCAGAAAAGGAGAGCTGAATTGAGCGAGAGATTGACTTGAGAAGTCGTCGCGGTCGCGATCTGAGATCTCGAACACGATCTCCCATCCACGCTTTCCGAGTATTAGGCAACTCATACGCAGAAACACTGCATAGAATAAACTCGTAACTATTCGTGAAATAAACGATCAAGGCGATAGCAACGAGATCTCCAAAACCGGACATCTGGTCTTTTACCCAAGATGATTAAGCTCCCTACAGTGAGCTAGAGCTGGAAACCTGGTGGCAACGACACCTCAATGCAACATTACTCTCGAGGCCACCAAACCAGCAGGCGGATCAATCACATCCGAGGCTTCTTACTAACAAGCATTCGACTTCCCAAGTCAGGCAGATCACAATCAAGCCGAGAGGAAAATCGAGCAGAGTGAAGCTGAGCTCATAGATCTAGGGCGAGCACGTGGTCAAAAAGGGAAACTCCGATCCAGACGGCAATGCGGGACTTGCACATCGGAGATACACAACGGACCACTAAAACCATGCATCGACAATCAGCATCGGCAAAAACTAGAAAAACAGGCATTCGTGCAAAAACGAGAGTCCATACCGAGCAAGGGCTGGCAATCGTATTCCTCCGTTTTGCCATCAGTGGTCACCATTTTGGACTAACTGGTAATCTGGTCGCGTTTCCTTGCCGAGATCTGCTGAAAGACGAGTTGAAAGGAAGAAAGAGAAAGACCCCCCGACAGAGGACAGGAGGCACTCGCTGCTGATCCAATCCCTGAGACCAACAATGTATTAAACGTGAGAAAGATGGCAATCTGGACAGAGCTGTCCAGAGATGGAAACGAGGCCCCCAAACAGCAGCGGGAGACAGCAGAGGGGACGAAGGGCCAAATCCTTGAAAGACAACCGGGAGCTCATCCGGAGACACTGCGCCGGTCTCCGGTGGACTAGGAGCCAATACACCGGTTTCTACCCGTCTTCCGGTCAAGTTACCACGTGGAGAGAGCGAATTTGTTGCAGCAACTCACAGAAGGCTTATGTGTCCCGAACTCAACTCTCGCGATACCAATCATTTTGCCTGTTATCACTATTTCCGGGTCAGGTAACTTTCTGATATTCGTTTCCTCTAACCTGTCTCTAAACTGTGTCCATTCGATCCTTGATTCAACGGTTTCGATATCGTCCACAACTGCCTGTCTTGAGTGGGGTTAAGAGTGGCGGGCGTTCATCGTCCGATGTGGCAAGTCACAAGTGGCTCTTGTACAGATCATGATTCTCCTATTCTCCGAGGGAGATAGAAGAACTTCCACCATAAGAACAGTTTCTTAGTAATCAGACGGGAATATAGAATTCAACTATAGGAACGATACTTTTGCACCCTCCCTCAACCAATCCCACGCCTCTTTCATAACGGACTTCCGTGGTTGTAACGTTCCAGCTCGGTCCGTCGCAGAACATGGAGGTAGCTTACGGCTCTGTCCGCAGGTCTAGAGGCAAATTACTCTGAAAAGAAAATTAGTGAATCCCGGGAGTGTTAGGAAAACGAATAATGTTTTATTACCTGAGTGTTTTACCACCGTAACAATATTATGATCGCCACACTGGAAGGTAATCAACCGATAGATAGATAGTTTGATTTATTTAATTTTCGTATTTTAGTGAAAGACAAAATAAAACAAACTCAAGCTGTTTTTATTCACATCAGGAACTGTTTCATCCTCTAAACTTTCAGATGGTTAACAAATTGTTTAGTGAATAATATGCATGTAATATATATATATATACACAATATACTTTTGGGGGGATTTTTGCTTTATGTTCAAGAAAATACTTAAGCTTTATGTGAAAAGTTCTATACTAATATGTGAAGGAAAATAAGGTATCTATAGTGTTAAATAAGCACCATACTTAGAGTTACAAGACGGTCAAAACATAGCTATAAAACGAGGACAAATAAACGCACTTCCAAAACTGTAAGTGCAAAAAGTTGATGATATATTTAAATTAATTTACTAATTAAATGAATAATATATTTATATATTTACCTCCTCTCTCAGAAGATGAAAGAGGTGAATATATATATATACGGCTGAGCTATATCACGAAGAAATGAGCACGTGATATAATACTGCATTCCTCTATTCTGCTCTGGCAAGACAAGGTTGAGATATAGTTCAGTTTGTTACTTTCATGGTGACGGTTTTAATTTGTAAACTTATTTTCGGTTTCAGTTTTTCTTTTTTCATTATTCTCCTCCACATGTTTGTAGCTTGAGTTTCGACTGGAAAATAGTAAATAATGGTAAATGTTATTATCTGTCCATTGAATAGCAAACTGTTTTTTATCTATATAAGTGTTCTTCGTGGACCATGAGACTGTCCATGTGAGTTCACCACAGCAGGACTTGGACCAGAAGCTTCATTAACAGTTTGCAGCAGCATGAACTTCCAACCGTGTCCGTAAAGGATTGAACCCACGATCTTTCTCTTAGAGGATGGTAAGCTAAACCACTTGGAACAACGATCTTCAGTGGATCATCTTAATGTGGTTAATCATCATAATCATATTGGAATGCATAATGATGTCCATTCACACCCAATTGCAGAGGTTATTATGTCGTGGAGTTCTTATGTCTATGTCAAATTTTATAGAAACAGGAAACTGTTATACAGAACCGAACTCTAACTATTTTCTATAACCGAAGATCGGTAGCTGAGTTGGTTGGGTCTCATACCTCTAAGCGAAAGGTCTGGGGTTCAAACCCGCCTGCTCCCGGTTGGAGGTGCAAGAAGTCGCTGTATGTGCAATCTGGTCCGGGTACGCTGTGATTACCCACAAAGGACAGTCCAATACCCCTTGAAGGGATAAAGCGGACAAGTTAACAACTTTAACTTTTAACTATGACATATTGTTCAAGTTGTTGACTCTGCAATTAAAAAAGGTTTTTAAGCACCATCAGCTAGTTCAGTTTTGCTATAGTGTTTGTAGGAATTTACTTACATCCAAGCCCTTAAGTTATCACTCATAACAACAATGTATAATAATCCACACAACTCCAACTTACCATCCAGATGAAGAAGATCTTTGGCGAGCCAAACAAAACCACGGATTCAACACAAACGTCATGAAGTTCTTTAAAACATATCAACTGTGTCTTGTGAGACTCTTAATCCATTCAATCTATCTCATCATTCTTGTCTCTGTTTTCTTTGCTCCACTAAGTGTCCATGGGTGTACATTAGTTAATGTTTTAACCCTTTCCGGCGGGAAAGGTTAGAACATTAATTAATATCTTCGGCAATGTCCGGAGCACCGATTCGACAATCAGTGCTCCGGACTTATACTCCAAGGAACACATTAGCCCGTTTTTCACTTATGAGTTCTCTCCGGATGAGTTGGCAACTCCGCGACTGGTTACATATAATATTTATGAATTAATTTAATTCTCTATAATACTTTATTGTAATAAATATTTATAACACTTACACATTTTCTGATAAGAAAAAACGAAATTCACTATACAAGGCCGTGGGGAAGGATATGCTCCACTAAGTGTCCATGACAATCCGATCTCATCTGTAAGGAGAAAAGAGACAATAAACATATATACTTGAAAATCGAAGATGAGAGATAGAACCTGTCTATTTTATTTTCTGTTTGAAGTTTTTTAGGCGCGAAAAACCTGTCCAAGAAGCACACATTTTGATGCAATCGAGGAGATCATCGTCTTAACTCGACTTATTCAGTGTCGAATTCAACATAATCCTTAGTATAAGTCCATATGTGAAGACTACTGTCTCCGGAAACAAACTGAACTAATATTCATCTTATAAATCTTTAATGGAACAAGAAATAAGTGCGGATCATTCAAAGTTGAAGTTTAATAAGAATACAAAGTTGTTCCTCCAAGGCCCTTATACTGATGCTGGTCTATATAATATTTTAGGAACATATTCTAAGTTGTTTATGAATCTTATATAAATTCTCATAAGTTTTGAGAGTGTTTGAATATTTGTTTAACAACTATTTATCTGTTAAGATAAGTGAAGAAAAATTGTTACAAAATTTTATAAATTTACTACTTTTTAATAACTAGAGTTAAATACTGTATTGAAATGTTCTAAACTATTTTATATCATCATTGTAACTAAGAATTCTAAAATGAATAGTGAGGTCCCAAAATGAAGGTGAGGCATCATTTGTATTTTGCTGATAACACCAGTGAGTCCACAAGTATTTCAATATCTCTATTTAGTTTTTAAATTATTGTTTAAAAAGAATATTTTTAAAAGTATTTATTTTTCAGTATTTATTTTGCTCTAAAATATATTTTTAAAATAAAATGAACTTTTTTTATTTTTTTATTTTTTTAAATTTGTTATATATTATGTCATATATTTTAGAGTAAAATATATATCATTCGGATCTTGGAATATTTATTGCATATTTATTTCTCATGAACTCACCACAATGTTGAAAAAATATTTTCTTATTCAGCACAACATGAAGCAATGGAGTGAACCATCCGAAAGTTCATCTTTGCATCCATTTTCTGTCTAGATATTCAATGCATCTTCATATTTATGAATTTACTTTTTTCATATCTTCTCTCGAGATATGAAGTTTCTTTAATTCTTTTTCCAATATCTGCAAGCCCTTGATTGTACAAGATGCTTTCTTCTGAAACTGCAGTTAAAGTGAGTTGGAATCAGCTTTAGGATTTCAGCTTAGTCATCTCTTTAATTTATCATGTCCATCCCAAATGTCTTTTGATGCTCTATATTTGGATCAAACCCCTAGACGTACAATAGAAGTTAATTTTATATGCCATTATTAAAATAATAGCACACACTTTTGCTTCTACACCTTATCTTTGAGCTCATTTAAATCTCAAAATCTCATATCTTAAAGTGACTTTTACACATGCTTACGCTCAACAAGTTTTGACAATAACTTCACTGACTCTATTGTATATTATAATATTTGAGTTCTAGTTTAACTATAGTTAAAACTATAGTTACATTATCTTTTTTATATAATTTGGCCATCATGAAGATTAACTCGATCAGAGCTATCTCTTCAAATTATCTTAATGTGGAAGAATGAAGTTGTTGCAGTTGTAGAACTTTTGAATTAAGCTATGTAATTTGAAAGTTTTCGATTTACAATATATTTCAAGATGACAAAGTGAAAAATACAATTTAATTATGTTTCAAATTAGTTATTCACTTCGGGGTAAGGTTAACCAGAAGACGACTACGATATCATCCTTTAATGCTGAGCTCATTTTGCTGTCCATTTCCGACCCTGCATTTGCGAGGGAAGCATAAATAATATTAGAATAACACATAACACTATCATTATTGCAAAGATATTATAGTGTATTATACAACTAGTATTTTAAGTTTTCCTATCTATAATATTTGTGATAAAATAATCTCTCAGTTTTCTTCCGATACAACTTTCTTTCTAATTTTATTCTTTTCACCGTGATTATCTAGAATTCCACTTTTAGACTTGTTTACTCGTCTATCTGAACGAGCGAAAAAGTAGTTCTTGTATGAATATTTGTCTTTATTCCATAATTACAAGTGTTTTGTTAGTTTCATATGATAAGTATCGAGGGGATTAAAAGTTCCATCGGCACTTATCATATGACTTATCTCTATGTCTTGGACACCTATAGATAAGTTTTCCTTCAGCTTTTAGAAATGGGATGGATATCTTATGTTATATTTCTGAGAAGAAGAGGTTACAAGACACATACCTTATGAGGTTCACTTTGATCTATTTGTCCATATAATTTGAAAATCAAATCACATACTTTATCTTATTTTCAATTGAGTATATACAAAAGATTTTTTCAAATAAAAATCTATATTTGTTTTTTCCTGATGTTTTAAATTTCAAAACAAGATATAAATACCTTGTTTTTTTAAAATAAACTTTTCAGAAATTTTCTTTTCAGAATAGAACTACCCTACTTTCACATTAATTAAAAAAAATGTCTTATGAACCCCCGTGCACACACTAAAGGAACAATTTAATAAAATACAGCTGAGAGACAAAGGGAGATTTGAATTGGATAGATCACCAACGAAAGAAACTCTTTACAGTATTTGGGAAAAGAAACGTTATCATAAGAACGAATATAAAACGGAAATATGTATTAATCATCTCTTGCTTTTGCATCACTGTAACATAGTATAGCGTAGTCAAGTTAAGGGTACTGCAGTCGGCACTCGAGGCTACTGCAGTACTACTACTTGTCGTTTCCAAGTGGGTAGAACGTGAGGAGGAAAATGCGAGAGCCGGAAAGTGAAGTTTGTTCCTTCCCGCTACTGAAGCGTCGGTAGCTCTCCTTGGTGGAACCGTGGAAAGGGCTTGACTGACTCGGACGGGCCCCACCACGAACCGGGTATGAAACCGGAAGTACGTTCTGTACCTTCGACCTTGCGACGGTAGCTGTGCTTTTATGTACTTGATCACCTGATACAGTACAACGTTTGCTTGACCGTGGCCCATTCCAAGAGTCCTTTTTCATCTAACCCCGGTTAAGTGAAAGACACTATGTGTTGAAGCCTATACTTCATATAATAGGGGGTTTCAACGTGACGAAGAAATATTCTCAGACCGGTGATGGAAAAAAGACCAGAACCATTTTGCGGTTAAAAAATTTTTCACTGAACCACGGTTCGGTTTGGGTTATATTTCTGAAATGAGAGTCGAATTTCTTTATTGATGATTTTTTTTATCTCTGTCATCTGACTACTATATTTCTCTATGCAAAAACAAACCGATGAAACGAGTAAAAACTCAATAGGAATACGTCCACGGCATTCTTTTACGGATATCTCTGTAGGTGCCCGCAAAAAATACCCGCTAAGGTCCAACCAAAGTAGTAGTTCTTTCCGGGGTCCAAAATCTTTCGAAAAGATTATAACATTGAAACCCCTCATAGCATAATATTTTCGAGTGTTGTATGTGAATGAGTTCATAGTATAATTCGTTAATATTGCACTATATCAAGTCAGCTGATGCATTCGGCTAGAGAAAGATATATTCATAGATATATATATCACGGGGTGATCTACCAAACTGTTTTTCACTGCTGTCGAGATAGCATTAAGTGATTATTAGAATGAACCGAGAAAGGTTTTTTAAGGCAAAACTAATCTTGAGGTATTGAGAATGAAATCTTTCACGTGGCTCACTTTGAACTATTTGATGGTCCATATCATATGTGAGTCAAGTCATAAATCAAATGTCTTATTTTATATTTAGTATGATTAATGAGGTTTTTTAAATATAATTTTATTTAGAATTTTTGTACTTGTTTTACTTTAGAACATCCAAAAGGATATGAAATGCTTTATTTTTATGATGTTTTGATCCTTTTGCAATAAAGTATTCTATTTTATTTGTACTTGTATTTAACAAAATTAACTAATAAAACCCCGAGAAATCTTTATTAAATCTCTCTAGGTCAGATCTCGTAGCCAAGTTCACTTGGATCTAAAACGGAAAGGCCAACAAGCATATAGATGGATACGAAGATTTGTCACAACTGAAAAGTGCCATAGAAATTTCTATTAAGACTGCTACATTTTCTGATGAGTAAATAGATTAAATCGACTATATGACAATCAGTGTATCGATTATACTGGAGAGGGTTGCAGTGAAAAATCAGAGTTTATTTAATTTAGTATCCTTGTAAAGTTGAGAACACCCGTAAAATACGTTATGGAAATCCTAAAACTTACTACCTTTCTTTCTCTTTTTATGTAACATTTTACGAAATAAAATTACAATCTGATAAAATTTTCTTTACACAAGAGTTGAGATGCGTAATAACAAGCTAAATGGTTAGTACTCATATGTAAACATATAATATGGATGATTAACTCATCCGATTAACCTCATTTGATGGTTTAGGTGCCACCTAGATTCGGATTTTCTCCCAGAGTATTTTTAGTCTCAAGAAAAAAATTCCCTTTTGCTCCCAAAAAAACTTCAAAATTATTGTTTTAATATTTTTCTATCAATACTCAGTAGTTTTTCTCTGGAGATGAATCATAACTTATAAACTAGTGAATAGCTTTAAGTTGATTCTTTATTTCACTGATTCTAAGTTGAAATGAAAAAATAGTAACAGAAACATTTTTCATAACGATTAAACTTCTCGGTTATCTGAAAGTTAACCCGCAAAATAAGGTCTTCTGGGTCACCCGGAGCTCTTGTAGTCATACTCCAGCTTTAAACAAAAATCATGGTGGTCATGAGAGCTTGCTTGATAGCTCACGAACCACAACGTGCAATATATTCGTAATGTATTATCATGTTTGGCTAGTCGGCCCTACTATTTCTCGAGGAGCTTTTGCTAGTATGAGAAGACAAGACATGACCTGATTTCTCTCTACAGGGTACGCAATAGTCAAACCTAGATTCAACACGAGCATGATTGATTCCCTCTCACTACCGGCTTACCAGGTTTCGCCAGGTCACCAAGCCATCTAGGGATGAGAAAACATATGAGAAAGTACAGATTTCATAGAAAGTTTTCAGATATATTATATATCTAAAGTGACTCGGTCACGGTGACGTGGCTGGGAAGAGAACAAGCACGCAAACAAAGAGAAAATATAAAAACTTATATATATATATATATATATATATATATTTGAATTTAAAGTATTTTTAAGACATTAAATGTTATACGAACCGTGAGTTACGTCTAGATCCAGACTCAACTCATAAAATAGTGTCTCATTACGTGCTTCAGAAGCAATAAGATAAAGATTATAATACTGTGTAAGCATTAATTTTTGATGTTATTGAATTTTTATTTAATATTTCTCAATAAAAACGTTAAATACAAAATTAATATAAAATACCACTCTCTCCAGTTGAAGATGGAGAAGATGAATATACATGCATGAGGTAATATCATTGAGTTGTTTCATTTTTTATTTTTTTAGAAATATACTTCCCGAAAAGGAAGAACTGTTTTTTAGTATCTTTTAATGTGGTTTTCTCAAGCGCATTTTCGCCCTGGAGCTTTGTCTTACTAGGCTCTTAAGCTAACTGAACCCTTCCAGCAGGAACTTTAGATCCCACGACCATCTGCCTACGATGGAGTGGGGCGACTGTTCTTGTCTTTTATCCATCAGCGTCAATGGACACATCAGTCCCCGGTCTCCATCTCACGGTCAGTGTGAAGTGATTAGCAGATCGTCAACCCTTTTTTGCTATGCATTTGCATAGCTAACCATCGATTTTGCAGAGTTTCGAATAAGAGAAACTCTGAAAAGCAAGGTGGAAACTTTTTGTTTTCTTTCGATGAGAGAAGTTTTAATCTAATATAACATGTAATATTATAATACAATTTTTTGTAAAATGCATAGCTTAGCAATGTTATTGCAAGCGTTAGTATCTTGTTATATCATAGCATCGGTTCTTTCTTGTTTATTTTTTGCTATGCGTTTGCATAGCTAACCGTCGATTCTACCGAAATCAGAATAAGACAAAAGGTGGAAGAGACTGTGAGAATACTTTTGCTGTTTCTTGCAGAGAGAGACTTCCAGCAGAAGGTCCAAGTGTCCCGTTATATTCTTTTCAACGGAAAGGCCCTTCGCGGATGTCCCCTTAGGAGGAAAAATGCGACCCAATGAATAGCCAACGGATGGGAAGACCTCATCAAGCCTTACAAGGGAAAGAAGGACCCGAAGGGCCAAGCAATAACCAACCTGAAGGGGAGAACACCGGGGCTAAGTCCTGCTATCAGTAGCTCTCCTTTCAATCAGATGTTCTCTTCTTGGGAACGGACTATCTGAAGACACAGAATTTAGATTTAGATTTATTTACATTTTGCTGATAAGATTTATTTACAAAAGTTGAATCTGTCAAAGCTCTCCCATAGCTTTACAGGATGTGATTAACTTCAGAAATAATTATTCAACATCTATTTATCAATAAAAAATTATTTCTAGTGATTCCTTGAAACAAAGTAGTTTTTATTTTTTAACATAAAGTAAATAGAGAAAAATACATATTTTTTTTTCAGTTTTGTACTTAAATATAGGGTTTAATGTAGCATATCTACACTTAAAATATGAATTCATCTAGTATAGTTTATTGTACATCTAAATTAGTTAGAATTTTTTCTTGAAAAGATTATTCACAACTATCTATCGATTATGAATCTCGTACAAAACAAAGATTCTTCTTTTTGAGTGTATTTAATTATTAGATGAGCGTTAGAAGGAAGACTTCAAATCCGTGTAAAAATGCATAGCCTTACAATTGCATCGCAATCGCAGCAACTTGTTATTTCCACTATTCTTTTCATTATCATAACGGACTTCGAGTTCTAATCAAGAAAAGACACGAAGATAAACCTTTCATGAGCATGTTTGATTTGATTCACTCTCTTCTGATGGGATGGGGCAGCATGCTCGATTAATTTATTCCCCAACCCTTCCGGTTAGAGAATAGACTACAGTTGAGATTTTACATCTTTTTGTAAATTGTAAAGGGAGCACACTTATAGTTCAAGACGCGTTAAGCTTATAGGTTATTGCTAGAACTCTTCACAACTCAGGGATTTTGGAAAAAATGTTTTTTCGTTTTAGCGTAATTCAAGAATAAAAAGTAATATTTATTTATTTTACATAACACAAAGCGAACAAAAGTTCCCCGGAGAATTTATGCTTAATTGGCATGTGCCTATACTCCTAGCTATCGACTTTGGGTTATCATTGTCACTTATTTGTTTATCTGTAATTATTGTAATTATCTGTAATCTGGTGGACTACGGAGCCTCTGCATAACTGAAACTTAGTCATTATTACGTAGCCTGGAACTTATGGTACTGCCTAACTAGAAAGTGGTATTTTCTAGCAGTAAAGGTCAATATCCTTGCCAACGGCCTTGTACAGTGAATTTCTTTTTTTATAAAAAATATATAAATATTACATAAATACATTATAAAGATTAAATTAATTCATAAATGATATATATTAACTAGTGTCGAAGTAACAAACTCATCGATATAAACCATAAGTGGAAATCCGGGTTGATGCGTTGTTGGAAAGATAAGACCGCAAGACTACTTCCCAAACTGCGTCATTTTATGAAGACATTAATTGATATTTTAATCTTTTTTTCCAGGAAGGTTAGAATATAAATTATATCCCATGTACACTTCTAAGTGCACGTGAGTGAATATCTTCTCCTTCAGATCAGAACGAATAAATAAAGTGTTCTTGATCCGCAATAACACAAGAAAGTCGCAGATGTGTTCAGATTCAAAGATGCGCATTAATGTACAAATGTTAGAGAGCATCTCTACCCGCTCTAATACAGTATATTAGAGCGGGTAGAGATGCTCTAATATACTGGTTTAGAGCATCTCTACCCGTATAGAGATGGATACCTCCTTATCTGTAATTTATAGATGAAGAGTGAAAGATCTTTATTTTAAGAGAGAAATTTCCTTACCGCAATTCTCTTAGGATCTCTAAAGAATATCAAAAATTCAAACTTTTTCAAAACTACCAAAAACTATCCCTCTAACGCTTTGATATGGGGTTAAGAAGTCTTTATTGCAATCTTTAAGTTACAGAAAAGTGGTTACTTTTAAAGAATTTCGTAAATTAAAGTCTCTTATAAAGATCAGCAGTGGGAAAGTTTTCCTCTAACTGGCTCCCTAACTGGTTAGAGGCGCCTTTAAAGACCCGCGGTGGAGATGCTCTTCGAGGTACAGGTTCACCATGCTATCTCTAGGTTTGAGTCTTCTTTGAGAATAGAAATATTTCTACTCAAAGTCGATAAAGACCGATGCACAGAGGAAGGATGAAAGCTTCTCTTTTCCTTTTTAACGTAACGCAGTAATCGGGGCAGTAGACCCTCTCACATTGACCGAGAACCACGCGTAGTACGCAGTACGGGTGGTCCCTGTTCATATGGCTCTTGCGAGAAACGACCATCCGGGAGCTACCTGTCACTCTAATGTGGTGGCCCTTTTGCGCCATACGTCGAGAACAGCCAACATCCATGGCAGTACTACCAGGAAGGGTACGGTCAGGTTATATAACCAGAAAGGTATACCTAACCTTTCTGTTGGCATCTTCGACAAGACCATATAGCCGTATGCATAATTTTGTAAGCGTGGACAGTTTTGGGCTGTATGGATTCCATGTCAGATTACGTCGTTGGTCATCATTTAACCAGAGTTAAATATGACGGTTAGTTCTGTTTGTTACCAGAATATTTTTCCAACCCCCGGCAGTTACACGTTATAGTTGTGTGTATGTACTTCTCGAAGGGTATTAGTTCTGGAGAATCGAGTTTTCGTACCATAAATTTCTAACAAGACGAAGCATCGATTTTGATACAGTAATCACTCTATTACAGTGACTACGTTGGTGCAATACAGCCACTAGCGGCAGTACTGCACCAAAGGTGACGGAAAGGCAGCAGAGTGCAATAAAGCCATCGGAACGACAGGAAAGCGAAATTGGGCGAAATTTTGACAACCGTCAAAATGAGTTCATGAGTAAATATTGTAGAGTGCAAAGGGCCACCACAATCTAGACAGTAAAGTCTCGGGAACTCGGGTCAAAGGTAGCCTGCAACTTTTATGCTAAAGGCCAAATAAACCTTTGGGCGGTGGTGATATCTACGACCACATAAGTTTTAGTAGCACCAAAAGTAGAGTAGTTACGTCGTTTCTCTCACTTACTTGTGATCGAAATCACATAAATGCTAAGGAGAAGAAACAAGAACTTTGTGTTCATCTCGTCAAACCTCCAAAGCCTTTGCTCATTTTGCCTGTGATGGCAACCATTACTGCGGTACACAAAAGATACAAGGCACAGAAGAAGCAGGTGATATTCCTCGCAATCAGAACTAGACAGGTAAGTGAAGTACCACTCATGGCACAAGGGCCACTGCAGCTCGTGACGCGTGGCCCAGCCCGCCCGAACTCGTCACCCTGAACACTCTGAAAGCGGGGCCCACTGGATACAATATACGCAAGCGGATATCGCGTTCAGAGGCTTGATAGCTCAGGGGCATTTGGAGCTGGTGGCAGAAGTCCCTCTCTTGAAGCCATTTCGTAGAGAGCTATCGCTGATAAAGCTTTTGAATCTGCTGTCGCACGCCAAAGAGATGAGTAGGGTACTACATGAACCTTGATCAGTTCCCCGTGGTCCCTTAGACCCGTCTCCTGGCCATGAAGCGACTCAACAACCTGCATGGGTGACAACTCGACTCAATCATTTTGACTTGAAACTGAGACACGCGGCTAAATAACACGAAAAGGAGAAAAGGAGCGTTGTGATGGTTGACTGAACTGGAAAGGGCTTCGTAGCATCTCTTTGATTCCGAAGTACTCAACTTGCAAAAAAATATTATATTTAATATCTGTTAGGAGATTTGTAACGACTGAAATGGCGAGATGTTGATGTTCACCACTGCAGAACACAGCACCTGGTGCTTTGTCAAGTACGTTATGGTTTTGGACGATAAGTGGGACAGCACAAATTTCCAGGGACCCTTGCTTCGTGTTATCATCTAGCCACATCATCAGCAGCACTTACCTTCTTATCAACGTATCCTCGATATAGAAAAAGTGTTATGTCCTCGTCGCTCCCACCCTGGTCCAATTCATCGCACAGACTGAACAGAGTCACTCCAGCACTCTCAAACTTCGTTGGTCCATGCTAAGAGGTGATTGATTTAACCACAGAGAAGTACACCGTATTTCAAGTCCCTCGCCTGTAGAACTAGTATTTTATACATCACGGACATATATACCGGAAGGAACATGGGAAGCAAGAACCAGGTAGTGAGTCAACGATGCACACAATTCTGTCTCTAGAAAAACCATGAACGGAAGGTCTTACTGGAGAAGGGAACATCTTCCGACCAGTTGACTCATCCAGCAATGCAGTCAGATCGACTAAGTCTGAGGTCTTAACTTGGATTCCCGTCTCCTCTTCTATCTGCAACGTGTATGTAGTTAGATCGTACCAATTGCCTGATAACGTAGAGACTAAAGTGAAGTAATGCACGAAGCGACATACCAAGCTCACTTAACTTAGAAGTGTCAAAAAGCAACAGAGCCTGGTCGAAGGGATTTAGGGAAGAAGGGAACAAGCGGAAGCATGGTTAATGCCAACCTCACGAGCAGCCGTTCCAACAAAGTCTCCATCATCCGAATCCAGCATACCGGCCGGCAGTTCCATTAAGCTTCGCCCAACTGGAACCCTTGCCTAAACACAAGAGAATCTTGTTCATATGCTTGGAAGAACGCTGCATGGTGCACCAAGCGTCCATGGGATTTGCTCGGGATTCTCAGTACGGGAGTAACTATTTGAAACTCTTTGAAACACCAGAGGAGAAGCAGAAAACCATCAAATGACAAATCAACATCGAACTCTGGGCACTTTGTATGTACATACTGCACGTCTACATAGTAGATCTGGAACCAACACCCAACATAACACGACACGTCACAAAATGTATCCACCGCATACACGCATAGGAGACGTCAGTTAAAATAAAATTGCAACGGACTTAGCAAACCTATCTTTGTCGTACCTGTTCCGTGAGAACAGCATACTTCTCTCCTTCACACTCCAACAACATGAGAATGCCAACTGCTCCTCCACGTCCGAAGACAATGCCAGGCAGCTGGCAAAGCCCATACACCAGGATAAAACAGATAAGATATAGAGCGACAAGAATCAGGTCCATGCACTTGCTACATTTACCTTTCACCTCCTGAATCGCCAAATAACTGGCGATTCAGGAGGTGAAAGGTAAATGTAGGGAAATCGACGGGAGGGAAATTTAAGCCAAAGGAATATCTGTGAACTATGCCGATTCCTGTTACGAGATAACAAGCGCTGAGCAAGTTCACTCACCTTCGCCCCAGATTTCTCATCAATCACGTCTGCTTTGAATTTCACAAATCCAACTCGGGATCCAAACATATCTACACTCTGTTGGTAAGAGTCCCAACTGCAACGTCAGAATAGAAAATAAGAACAGTCCACACAAGTATGATCAATATGATGTGACTCTGCAGACCAAAGGGGACACTAGGATGAAATCATTTCAGTTATGTGTACAGATAACATAACCATCTACAATAAAAGGAGAGTTCCGTTATATGTTCCAGGATGAGCGATAACATGATCAAAGAGAGCATTTTGAGCTGACGTGCGAACCAGGTTTCGGCACAACTGACAAACCAAATAATACGGTTGAAAACATGTTGTAAAGCACCTGAAGCAAGAAGCATCATCCGAACCAGGAAAGCAAATTTTAAGACGTTTGATAAAACGAACAGACATGTGGACATTGTTACCAATAGATGTGTGAACTCTGCGTGAAATCTCTGGAGCTTCTCACAACTGGCTACTTAAGTTTGTCACATCTAAACAACAGGGATTCGTTGAACAGAAAACAGGGAGAACGATGATTAAGGAAGTAGACACTTGTCCTAGCCGAGGAATCAATGAACAACAATTGTGCTCCTGAGCAACTAGTGCAATGTAAAGATTGACCTATAACGTTGAGAAAAAACAGCGTAGTGATCACCACCGTTTACACCACGACATGGCCACATTACAACGTCTTCAGCGCCTGGTGTATGTGCAGAAATCATACAGAGCTCATGCCCCTAGGCCGGGACTTCACTGTGATAATGGTCTACTTGACCGTCTTCACTTCACGAAGAACACTTTCTCGGCACGCAAGATAGACCGCACATATGAAGATCCAAGAAACACGATGGTACAATGGAGGTCAAAAGAGGACTATCTTATTTTGATCCGGGGCTCTTTAAGCTGGCCACAAAAGGAGACTGAAAGTGATCTTGCCCGAGAATGACCAGTTAAACGGCATGAACCTGAATAGTTACTTGCTTGAGGGAGCATCGGGCTCCTCCACTTCCACCCAGGCACAGAATCCCGTTCTGTCCTGTCATATACTTTACCCATTGCTTGAAAACTTGCGAACTGATTGCTTGCCTGTCAATCAAAGTTGAGAAATTGTAAAGCACAGAATTATCATTGCAGAAACAAATCCGCTTGACCGGCCCATGAAGTCCTTCACTCCCACGATAATTGTGCAGCGCATGTAGGGTAGCAGTAGGCACCAACATGACATCTGGCTGATTTCTCCATGAATACTGTATACAGTGAAGGAGCAGATGATTCTATTCATGTTCGCCAAGATACAGAGGGATGCACACTGTAAGAAACACGATGTCAACGGCTGTTTTCCATCACATCAACCATGGTACTCAGGATATGAACTGAGGAGCTAAACAAACCTTATTTGTGTTTCAGACACTCCTGCGGCTCCCTTTACTGGTACTGCATTCCCACCTATGTCAACTGATGGTATTTCTGCCAAGGCTTGACCTTCCTGAGATGCCATTGAACTAGATGTTCTTGAACGGCAGATTCCTGCGCTCGAGATAGACTCCAACAGAGGCCTTACAAATGTTAAACGTCTCTTACTATCGCGGAAGTTTTCAGAAAATCCAGCTACCCGCTTCAGAGAAGTCGTTGGCCTGTACACCGGAGCCTGACAAGCTCGACTCGTGGTAATTTGCTTCTGCATCCGCGGACATAGGCATGAGCCGCAAAACAAGCAGGAAAAATTAATACTCCAGATTAAGACTAGGTACTTGTATGGATTAACACCTTGTTACTTACTGCTCAAATTTCCGCCGTACCACACTTCAAAAATCTTAAGCCTACTGCTTGTAACTCAGAATAACTGACAATAAATGTAAACGATATAGACGCTTTCAGTTTCGCGTCGTAAAGTGGATCAGCAACTTTAGCTCCGCCTTGCATGTCACCTACTTGACAGCGAATGAATGGCATATCAAAAAATAAATTAAAGGCGATTGACATTTCCAATGTTAAAGAAATTTAGGAAGTACTACCACATTCATGATCCCGTCGCCTGTCCTACCCAAAGATTACAAAAACCTCACTAAAATAGGCCAAATCAACGAAATACAACAAATACACGTTCAAATTCCAATGCCCCCTGACGGAAGCAGCTGTATATTCATCTCTAGTGCCACCAAGCAATCCCGAGATTTCTCAAACTCAAACCCCGACAAGAAGACACCAGCTCACATGCAAACTTACCTACGAAATGATGAAACATCATGCTATTTCGGAATCAATATCCCAGAGCAAATCAGCCCACTGACAACCAATATGTCATAACCAGCAGAATTCCACAGACTTCCAAGTAATCCAAATTCACGGGCAATGACAGAGTACAACGAGAAGTACAGGGACATGTAGCAAGCAAGCAAGCATGCACGCACGCACGAAGATAAATTTACCAGCTGCAGTGTAATCACATGAGAGAAACCTGCAAGGCAGCCACCTCCCGAGAATCGCATTGCAACCGCCCGACCCTCCTTCACGACCTGCCACTGTCACTCGCCAAACTTGGTTTTCTAAGAGAGTTCGTCGCCTACTTTGGGATGTGCTCCCAGCGACGCTCCCTCCCTACGTTCACCTTCCCTGCAAACAACCCGTCCTGTTGGGCAGCAGTTTAGCACGATGCGTTTGTGTGCAAGGATCCTCAAGATCGTCGTTGGCAATCATACTCGCGTTTTTCTCCGGCTAACTCGACTTTCCTTCATCCCTTGCTTCGCATACTGTTGGACCCCTCCAACAAGTATGCGATTGCATGTGCTCGTTAGCTTCTTTGGACAGGGCCGCCTCTAGAGTCTAGATTCTACTGGTTCTTGTCCATTGCGGCTGCGCTCTGGCCTCCGTGTCATATGCTTAGCGGAAATGCACGGAGACTTGGTAAACCTCTCTGAGAGCACGTGACATCTGCAGAACCGAGAAAAATTTATGTCGGGAATGTACCACCTCGAGAACGCATCACTGAGAATGACAGGGTAGGTTCGGGAAGGAGTCAGCCGGGAATCGACCCAACATGTTCGTGCTGAGAGAGGGTTGCAAGAGAGTCCTCAACAGCACAGGTTGGCAAATGCTGCTGACTCGATGATGATTTCTGCGGGAATGAATATTCTACGTCTCTGATGTTGATAGAAGGGAGTTGCTGGATCTAGGATAGACCAGCTCGGAGTGAACGACGTTCTTCTACCTCTTCGTGAGGCGTTGCAAGTTCTGCTTATTTCCGCTTTCCGAACTGCGAATTGCGACCCGTTGCTGGTTGATTAAATTGCAAGACTCAGTCTATCAGCGATTAAGGACCTCACGCATCTCGGTTTAATCACCGCATGTTTTTCGATGCCCGATATGCGTGCACGTCAACGTGGAAAAGGTAACTCTTTCATGCCAGTAGAGAAATACTTCAGACAGCCCCGGCAATTCAAGTATCACTCACGATTCACCGTGACGCAAATTAAGGGAAAACACGATTTGGGGATCAGTCGAAAGTGCAGGTACTTGGGATCAGATAAACGGCAAATAGCATAGCTGCTCTGGAACATGACATGACAAATGAACTCCTTGTCAATTCGATAACATCCTCACGCGTGAACGACCGACAAGAATAGAGATCAGCTTGATAACCAAACCCTCAATCACGTTAAAACTAATTTTGTGTACGCCGTTCGGGCGCACCATATACCGAACACTAGTTTTCACCGTCAACTGCAATGCACGGTAGACTATAGAACCTTCCCCTGAGCCTTTAAATGACGCAGCGTTTTACTAAAGTTTGTCTGGGCGACATTATCTTTTATGTCATCAATTTTCTGTGACATGAAAAAATAGAACGTAAAGTTACAATGACACCAACTTCCTTTTCTTTCAGGAACTATACATACATGGGAGAGGGAAGGTTTTCATTCACCCTCGTCGTTTACGAATGAAAGACAGGACACTTCTCTAATAAATTCGGTCTAGAACATAATCGACCATACCTTCTAAAGAACGTCGAAGGGGACCTTGAGGTAGACAATCAAGATCCTTAAGTGCCAGATTACCCTTCTCCTGAGCGAGCTTTCTAGCTTTCTCAATACCTCCTCCCCTAATAACCAGAGCAATGGCTGCTTCTAACGAGCCCTTGTCGGTAAACTCTCCCGCAATCAAATCTCTAAGCTCCGACTCTTGTTCTAATGCAAACAGTACAGGAGCTGTAAGGTTCCCTTTTGCTAAGTCACTACCGGCAGGTTTCCCAAGCTGTTCTGAAGTTTGAGTGAAGTCCAGAATGTCGTCTACGACCTGGAAGGCTAATCCAAGTTGCAAACCATAATCATACATCATGTCGCACACACTCTCACTCACTCCACTAAATATCGCTGCAGATCTGGTGCTTGCAGCGATCAAAGACGCAGTCTTATAATAGCTTTTATCCAGATATTCCTGCAACGTCAGATCACAGTCAAACAGACTCATAGCTTGCTTGATCTCTCCACTGGCGAAGTCTTTGATCACCTGTCAACAGACATCACAAACCTCTTCAGTCAGTTGTTTATCCACTCCACCTCCATCGGAGATGATCAACTTTTGCATCAATTCCTCCTTACGAGTCTCTACCTGCCCACCAAAGGTAGCGACTTCTCCCCTCTTGCCACGAAGGCGGTGTGACCTATCCGCTGCTGTACCTACATTTCCTGACCGAGTACCACAAACTCACCCGAACAGACAATTTACACGACTAATGGAGAAAGGAAGTATATCCTCGTCTATGCCATTCCTGAGATATCCAGAGAACTGAAAAACTCGTAAAAGAGACCAAACGCGTAAGAAATCTGCTCGAGTAACAGGACGATGTTATACCTGACTAATCAGTTTTATCACTTCCAAGTTCTCAAGGTTGGCTAGATACCATGATGACTGCGCAAACATGTAGTCACCTGCCAACACCGCTACACGAGTCCCAAACATAGTGTGGACCGTGTCCTTCCCTGCAAGAAATATGTCCAAAGACCACTGGTGAACAGCGTACAGAATATACTTGTGGAATGTCATCATGACGTAGTCAGAGAGAAGCGTGCAGGTGGATCATAAGCCGTGTACAAACCTCGGCGTTTATCGCTTTCGTCAAGGACATCATCATGTATCAAGCTAGCCGTGTGTATCATCTCGATGACTTGAGCTAAGCGCCAGTGCTGAGACTGCATGGAGCTGTGCCGACAGTTTCACACAGCTGTGAGTCAACGGTTTTACTTTTGTGCTTACAAAGACGTTCCCTCTAAACTGCAACTCGAATATAACTGGGACCACTGGATAAAGGTCCCAGTGTTGAGACTGCAGGGAGCTGTGTAGAAAATTTCACACAGCAGTGTGAATCTACGGTTTCACTGTTGTGCCTACAAACACGTTCTCTCTAAACTGTAATTCGAAGATACTGGGAGTACTGCATAACAACGCCGTTTGCTCTAGCACTTCAGTCTCAAGTCAGAAGAAATAAGACCCAAAATAAGCAGAGAAGAGAGGGGCGAGAAGTATAGCACTAGAAGAGTTGTCAAACTTGTTCTAAACACAGACAAGACTAACTCCGTTGCTAACCAGTGACGGTGGTGGTGAAATTTGCTAGATTATCTCTCAACCACAGACTGATCCAAGTAACAACTGAACGGCCACTGATCTGAACCCGGTCGTCCGTCAGAAAAGAAACAGAAGTCCCGCAACCCTAGATAAAACAGCATAACACCCACCGCTACCTGTATTCTTGTCGACGGAGCATGACAGCAAAAATGTTTACACGAATTTAGAACAACGTATGTCCTTTCGAAGAGGAGGAAAGCAAAACGTACTCTAGTCCTGCGAGCTCCGCAGTAGCCTTCGAGACTAGAAACACCATGGCAGGCCTCAATCTTTTGCCTCCGGCGCTAAAGATCTGCTCTGCTGCCGCCATAAGTAAAGGATTTTCAGCCCCGAGAATCTACACAGGCGCCATTCACAACAAGCAGGTTACTTTTATGTACAACTCTTTCGTCGACGCCCAGTAGGGAGTACCAAAATGTTGAAGGTAAACATTGTAGAAGAGTAACAGTAGGGAACATTAATATTCTACAAACCATCAACATTTCCTTCTATCCGTCTTGGGGCATACCGTGTGTAAAGTTTCGTTCAGAACTTTGAGGTCGTCTGCTACTGGCGCCATGATTCCATTCAAGGACATCTTAGTTCTTGATCCTTGTTTGCTTGAAGCCCCAGGTGAGCTTTCCTTCGGTGCCGATGTGCTTCCATGTGCCCCATTTATGTCTGCACCCGTTACAAAGAATTTCCAGAGAGGCATAAGTGAACGGAGAACTTGGGACGTTGTATGGAAAGCATTTCATTCATCTGGTTCATTCAGCTTTTAAAACCTATCTAGTTTGTAGGCCCGTAAGATCTCCCAGAATTACTACCTCTAATTGAACAGGAGCAGCCTGAGGCAGACTTATGTCAGTTATGTTTGCACCCATCACCAAGAATTTTCAGAGAGGCATAAGTGAAAGGAAGAACTTGGGACGTTGTATGGAAAGCATTTCATTCATCTGGTTGATTCAGCTTTTAAAACCTATCTAGTTTGTAGGACCGTAAGAACTCCGAGAATTACTACCTCTAATCGAACAGGAGCAACTGCGAACTGAATCCTCACTGTAAGGGTAATCCGTAAGAAGAAAAGCCTCGAAGTTACCTATCCACTAATCCGAGACTTACGCAGGACCGCCAGCTAACAGTCAGCTAAACCGCTCCTTCCTGCCAACCGTACATGATTCTAATCTTCCAGTACACGTAAAAGTATGCAACGAAAAAGCAGTAAGGAAGGAGACTTATCCTTCACCCCCGAAACTTAAAATGCCCTGTTTCAGGAGTGCAGTAATTACAGCTAGCTGCCTCGGCGTTCAGATCAAAGACTACGACCTTCTTTCATTCCAATGACGTCCTGTGAGCTACTGAGACAACATCCTATTAGTACTAAGAGGGGTGGGAAGTGTGAAACATTGTCTGCCTCGATCTGACTCTGCCAGTCCACAGCGAAACCTGCCCTAGAGTCATACCGTACCGTGGGAATTCCGCGAATCCAAAATCAACTGAAAAGACAGTACGCATCCACGCACCCACAGTGTTCCAGCTTCACATCTCGCTTTGAGGTGTACGATAATGCCACCCCGTGGGCAATCGTGGACACATTGTAGTGCTGACAGAATAGATCACAGAGATGGTGCTTGGTGTTGTATCTGCGTACCTGTGACAGTGGGTACACTCGCTGATTTCTGACCGGCAAGCGTCAAATTTTCAGCAGCATCTGAATTTATCGTCGAGGGAAAAGACTGCTGTACACTAAGACCGCCATTGCGCCTAGCTCCAGTCTTCTCGTCCCTAGGCGGACCCGCGGGCTTGAAGGCGTCAACTTTAAAGCCGGTGTATTTCTCCAAACCATGACCAGTCCCAGTGCTACGAGGCTGGAAGCTCTTCGAGGATGCAGCTGACGAAGAGTACATTTGACAGCAGACGTTGCAGCTTTCAGTAACGCTCCTGCAAAGTCCGCCATTTGGCATACTAGCCATGACCGCAGCCATACACTCCCTCTTGCCTTTTTAACTCCTGGAGAGGCCACTCCCGCTGGACGCGGGATACTAAGTCTTGCACCTAAACTCAATTTCAACCAGAAACTATACCTTCCGCTCCTCTATTTCAAGTGCAACCTCGCCGGTATATATATTCCCAATGAATTCGGACAATTCTGTTTATGCGACTGATTGAACCGTAACGAGTTTCTGTTTTTATCTCTTTTAAGGATGATGGGAACCGTAGTCACAGGTCTTTGTGCCGACGTTCAGCTCAGCTGTGAGCTATCATCACTAAAACATATATTTCCCATGAGCACCTGGCACAAATCTTTCGAAGCCGTAGACGAACATAACCTTGCGTAACTCCTGGCTTGCTTCAAGCTCCTAAGAAATTTCAGGAAAGATCCCCGCTGCTTGTCACGCGACAAGAGGACAACACCGGCGGAACGATGGACAAATAAACAACAGGCCAGCTGCGAGGATAGAGCTCAGAAAGTTCAGTGGATGTTATCTGCTTACTCAATCCAGGTGAAGATCTATCTATACCAACAGTCCCGTTCCAACTGCAGCTGCGCTCTCCTGAACATACCTTCGCTGCGAAGCCAAGGCAGAGTAGAGGAGAATTGGTTTAAGAAACCAGCGCGGCACTCGGCAAGTGCAGGACTGTCGCAAGCTAATATGCCGAGCACTTTCGAACTCCAATCCTCCTTCAAGTTCTAATCGGTGCTATTCTCAGCCACGTGTCCTGCAACTCTCGAATCCACCTATTCATCCCTTTTCGGCGTCAAGGCAGTCCAAAATCCAAACGCTCGGCTCAGCCCAGTGCAAGTCTAGCACTGCTCTGTCAATTCTTGTCCCCTACCGGTATACGTGTTTGGCCTTTCCTTCCCTTGCATTCCCTTCAGTCTCCCTTTCCCCTTCCCTAGTCGTCACCAGAGTCACCACCACCACCAGTCTACCTCGTCCCGACTCTTTTCCTCTCCATCTTTCTCTGCTAGTTCGTTCTCTCTGTCCTGTCTGACAGCGCGCCTCCTATCTCTCGTTCTCACACAGTTCGTTTTCTCGATTCAACACCCTGGATAAAATCGTCGGCGGTTAAAAGCACGCAGTGTTTGCATTCACTTCTCACTGGGCCCCGCTCGCAGCGGAACTCTTACCCTTACCCCGCAGAGAAGGCGCCATGTTCCCGATCCAAAGCAACAGCTCCATCGACGACACGACCATCCACAAGATGTGCAGTCGCCCTGTCACTGGAGTTCTGCATCTAGACGCCCTCCTCTCGTCTTCTTCTGTCTGCGGCAATCCGCCCGGACCTCGCCTTCCCTGCCTTTCCCTCCGGAGCCTGCCCGGCTACCGGTAGCCCCGTTCGGTCTGTCTTGTGGCCACAGACTAACTATGCGCGATATTCGATTCACGGCGTAGACCTCGTTCCTTCTGTCTCCAGGCACCACTCAAACTGCGTACGAGTCTGTGGTCGTCCACTCGTCTGACGGTGGACTACCGTGACGTGAGGACGGCGAGTTTTTAGGTCCATGGCCGATCTACAACAGCAGGTCGCAACCAACATCCGGTTACTGTAGACTGAAGGCGTTACTTGTGTCAGCAGTGGAAGTGATCTCCGTGTCGAACGTCTAAGTCATGTTTCGGGAAAGGAAATAATGAAACCCCAGGTTTGACAGGCCCTGCCGGTCACTGGAGTTCCATCAGTCTAAGAAAAATTGCTACCAAACCGAACGCAACATGGAGGTACTCACTCGTATTGCAGAAAAGGAATCAGAATTAGGCCCCATGCACAGAATTCATAGTTTGAATAGGGAGTCTCAGGGAATGTATATTTTATAAATGTATCATTTTAAATATTTTTGTTTTAGGGAATGTTGAAAAAGAAGGAAGCGAATATACATGCAACATGAACTTTTGGAAGGAAGAAAGAAAAGGACAAGTAGAAGAAACGAAGGAGAAATTTTGCAGTCTGATTAATGAGGAATAGTGAACGGGATTGAATCTACATATTAAATGAAGTACTGTGTAAATTTATCTGAAGTTGTATTAATATTTACAAGTAATCGAATAGATTAAATTAAATATACGTTGATATGAAGAATAGAAACATATTACAAAGATAGTATCACATTTCACGTTGCAGTAGAACTATTTATAAAACTATTTACTGATCACACATGTAAACATACAATAATCTAGAACGGTGGCTTTAACTCTAATCCGGATGTGTGAGCGTGAGTGTGCGAGATCGAGTCCCGTCTGTTTCTTCCAGGGGTGCTTCGAGAAAATAGACTTTTGATGGATGTCTTGGAGAAAAATTCATAATGATTATTTCAAAGAGGTTGTGAAAGAAAAATAAAATATTAAAATGAATTTAGAGGGGTGTATCTATTAACAATTCATTACCAGACCAAGCAAAGCGAACGTACCATTTGTTCTATTGGAAAATACTTTGTCTGGTGAAAAAGAATGATATTGAAATACATTGATCTAACGAAGATGAGTGACTATCTATGCATACTTTACAGAAAATATTTGGACCTCAGGACGAAGAACTGCTTTCATTACAATGTCTGCGAATCCGAAACCGCCGTATACCCAGGATTACACAATGTCTGGTAATCCGAAACCGCCGTATTAACCGCACGTCTACTGGTGGATCCTCGGCCTAATCACGGAACGTAAATATACAGTACGAAGATTACCGGATTCAAACCCGATAAGGAGCACCAGACAAAACGGGCGGACGGGGAGGGAAGAGTGTTGGAGCGAGTAAAATGAACAGCATGAACCATCGAATGACATTCCCACGTGTTAGAAGCAAGTGCACGTCGTCGATGACGCATATGTTCATAAGATTCGGTTGTGCGGTGCGAGAGGCAAACATCAAGTGAACGGCAAAGAAGGTAGATTTCATAAACTCGCTACCGTGGCGGCTTCGAAGCATTGCACATCACCAGGTGAAGGATCAGACGCCAGCCACATAGAGAGCGACACGCGGTCCGTAAGGCACCACCAAGTTAGAGCCATCAACGAGTCACCTCCAACTCCGAGACCTTTCCTGCTCCGGCCCGGTATACTACGCGGACCAAGTTCTGACGTCACAGTCGATATCGGGACTATTCACTCCTGAAACCTACCCGGTACTTGACTAGTGGTCACTACACTGTACAGTATTTAGTGTGTATACTTAATTCAGGTGTATCTTAAATTTTACAGAGATTAACACTATTAAAACAAAACAAAATATAAAAATATAAAAATATAATCTAAATTCGAACTTTTGTAAACTCACTCAATAAACTAAATAAAAAATAGTGACTGATTTGATGACATAATTGGAAACTCCAAAATCATCTGATCACAGATGATAAAAATAGCTTCCAAAATGAAATCTGAATGACTGATTACCAGCCACTTTTTTTTTAAGAAGCTCTCAACCAAAAGTTTTAGTGTTTTGATTTTTTTACACTCAGACTATTTAAATGTAGTTAAAATTAATGTATCTCACACGAAATACGTTTTGTTTTATTAATGTAAGTACAAAATTAGTGTATATGACACTAATAACTGTGAGTACCCCTCAAAATCCGCTTGTCGAATTAATGTCACTCACAGATAATACTGTAGTCAATGTATAGATATTCTTGGTTCTTGCCTAACTACACCCTTCACCGGGAAAATTACTTGACCAGATACCCGAGTTTGGGATATTACTTGACCAACGCCATGACTTATTATATTTAAAATCACTTGTCCAGTATTTCTTTTCGACATGGCAATCATCTCCTGTGGCAAACGCCAGCATGGACAGTTATAGTCTGAAAAGTGCACCTGACGTGTCATCTTACGACTTTCCACACTGTCTTTTGAATAAAAAAGACTATGAAATGTCGATATTGGTTTCACATCTATTTGTTAATGAATGCGACCTACTATGATCATGTACCTCACAGTGCTCTCGATCTTTTGTTACTAGTTGATAAAAAAATCACAACATTTTTTTATTCCAAATTCAGAACAGTAAGAGAATCACACAGATGCTTGTTTTTCCATCAAATGAATCACAAAATATTGTTTTCAATATAATAACGGGACTGAAATCATGTTCTTTTTGCTATATCATGGTCTTCTAGCGTTATCACGGATCTTTCTTGAATAATAATTATGAATATTCTTCCAGAGCAATACCAAAATATCATGATTCGTTACAACAATTTAAACCCGTAATTAAAATTATACATAGAATACTAGTTATATGATATTCAGTACGGGAAATACTTTTATTATGTTATATATCTCAGAGATAAAACATATCACTATGCAATTTGATTTAATTATAGATATAATAACATGATTAAGCTATTCACTAGTAGAAATACGGATTTTCTGGATATACACATTCAAATTGAGTATATTCTGTTATTCTAATTCTAATGTGCATTGATGCAATCATGTGTGTGAGACCGCTTGGAGACATCGTAATTGCACTATCATGTCTCAAAATTCTAACGTCTATCTCCGCTCAGTTTCCAGCATGAATGGAAACCGAGGGATGGCTGCTATGTCGAATAGAGACTTGGCCAAGCTCATCTTGTAAGTTACGGGCTTGCCCAAGCGAGCAGTAGAGGGCAATTTTCCTCTTTTCACTATATTTTCGACTTGTCTCGATTATGTTCTTAAGTGACTTCCTTACGCGATCACTAGTATTTTTGACCACTATCAAGATGTTATGTGTTAAACCATACTCGGGCGGGGATTGTTCAGTTCACTCACTAGATTATTGTTGGAGATTGAAAATCACGAATGTAATAGTGATTGATAAATATCAGTGAGTAACTAGAAGTGAATGCTCGATCTCAACTTCTCATCGAAATGCCTAGATGTTGTCTGTGTACACTTATATGCCCTCTTTAAAACACTGACACGGTTTAACAATAGAGATAAGTTTTCTAATTCACGAAGAATACCTCGGATATCGTAGAGGTACGTGCTTAGGTTGCAATGGAGACATACTCTTAGTGAATATAACATTAATTGTAGTGTGATATGAATTTTGCCTGCGAGTTATCTTTGCTCCTTGCTTTTTTAATGAATATTCTTCCCCACGGCCTTGTACAAGTACAAAAAAAATGACAAGAATGTTAGAGAAGAGGACGAGGAACACGAAGCGAACAGAGAAAAATAGAGTCTCACGGCTGGTTTCGTGAAGTCAAAAACGAATTTAAATGTTACGGGAAAAAATTGTCTCTCTCTCTGTATAAATTGAAGGAAGCGGGAGACGATACAGTCGCTGCGGCTGATTTTGTCAAGTATAAGTCTAAATTTAAATATCAAAGTTAGTGTCACTAAATTTAAATTTTTATATTAAAAAACTAAATTAAACTATTCTCACCTGAGTGAGACACATGGGTTCTGAAAACAAGAAAACCCATAAGTGCTGTCAGGTTAACTATAACTACCCGACTATAACTAAATTTTTTTTACGATTCAAGATAATCTATCGAGACATAATTTAAGAGTTAACGCTTCTTAAGAGAAAGATTAATCCATAAATAACGCCCCATGTAACACTTCTAAGTGTACATGAGGCTCATATCCTGTCTCATATCATTAATGAGAAGTACAAGTCATACAAGTCCGAACAGGCTCCAGACGTCAGGCAGGGGAAGAATACTGGATTAGGTTGTATCACGCTAATTTTGGCCATTAGCAGTGATAGCGTACCCGTGAGAGCTGTTTCTTGAAACAACAGATACAGATATCGAGTTTTTAATGTCCATTTCTCTCATGTGTGCTCTTGTATTTTTTCTTAGGGGACGTATCTTCCTTAGAGTCCGTGGTGGTGAGATTTTACCAAAGCACCGACTTTGATGGGTTTAGGATTTAACCAAGACACATCTGGGCAGAGATCATCTCTCGTGTACTGGATGATCATAAGTAATCAGTCATGGTAGAGTCTTGATGCGAATTGAGATTTTACCAGAACACTGATTTCTGTGGGTTTAAGATCTAACCAAGTCATATATGGGGGAGAAACCATTCACGAATAATGAAGATAAAGAAGCAGGTCATTAAGAAGGTAAAGAGCAGGACTCGCGCAGAGGAATTCTTTTAAAATTTCATTTATTTTGTTTTTAAATAAAAGCGAGGCAGTACCCCCATGAGAACCTTATTGATAATACGGAGAACAAAGTACAAGAGTGAGTAAAGTCGTATTCATGTGTAAACTATAAAACGTGATAAGAATATAAGATTTATCCGAAACTTCGAGACAATCATGACCACTTTATTAGGGGTGTCAAAGTTAAAGAAAAATATTCGTCAAAGATGGAGAGGTAACTGGCCGTAAAATTATCACAGATAATTTTGTATATAAGCGCGATTCATTTTATCGTTATCTTTTTTTTCAGTTTGTACATTCAAGATAATTACTCAGAGCAGTGGAGAATTCATTGCAAAAAAAAAGAGGACGAAACAAATGAAGAGCCGTTAAGAAAAAGATCACGGTATTTTCCTGCGAGTACCTCCAGAGATAACAACAAAAACACTGACCGAAGTCTGGACGAGATCTTAACTCACTCCCACGGATCTCTAATCTTTCAGAAGGTTCCTAACTTTGACACCCCATTAAACGTTTCTGGAATATTTATCGAAATGTCAAATTAATCACAGTAGTATTTATTTAAACCCCTCTATGAGATGTTAACATTCTTTGGTTATTGTAAAGTAATTTTGTGAATGCCATTTTTTAGAGAGTGACGCAAGTTTTCAACTAGCCAATTCAGCAGAGCTCTGGTTAACAGTTATGAGAGAGGGAGCCTTGTTAAACCACAGGTGGCACTATATTACCGGTGGGATATCCCACCGGAATCAGTTTCAGTTCGAAATTTCAGAGATTAGCTCCGGCGGGCTAGCCCACCGAAACTGCGCCCACTTGTCACGTTCTTATTTGTTGCCTAAAGTTGGTGATCTAGGGCTCAAAACGACGAGAATCTTGAGACCTACAAAATGAGCCGTAGATGTCTTAGAACTGAAATCTGACGACTGAGAAATGAACTAAAAAAGAAAGCTGTGATGTGAACCACAAAAAAGGAATATACTTTTTTTTGAATTTTGACAAGTTCTCCTATCGAATGAATCTTCTTACAGTGAGCAAAAATTTTGTTTCAGTGACCGGCTCGCCTGAAATGAAAATCGTTTTTCTGGAATTCAAATTTCCGGGAAAATTTACCAGAAATTATAATAAAAAGTAGAGTTTCCGGGAAAAAAATCAGTTCACACCATAGCTCGAACCTGAAACCTCTGCCTCCCCACGTCCGGACCTCAACCATCTGAGCTACAACGCTTTTGATACAAGGCAAGGTTGCTCCTTTTATACCCCACTTGTGGTTTAACTGTTAACATTTCAAGTTCATATTATTTAATATAATCAAAATAATTTTGTATGACACTAATTACGCTTTACCTTTATTAGTATGAGTGTAGAATTACTTTCACTCACACTCATACTTGTAATCGCGAATCCAGATCTACCTTGCATAATTACTACGAGCGAGACTAAACACAGTAAAGCGTGTAATGACGGAAAAACGATACAAAGCACTCCGGACCAAAAGTATCTGCTTGTAATGTTGGAAGCACCAAATCGTCCATTATTCTGGCATTATTTTTGGATGACAAGTATTGAAAAGCTGTCTGTTCAAAGCTGTTGGGAAAGGATATGCACGCTCAATAAATAGTGAGAATACGGTAGTCGTTGACGGTGGACGATGGATTATGTTAGCACAACTGGTAATGCAAGAGGCACGCGTCACTCGCAGAGTGCGTTTGGGACCGGAAGTGAAACTTATCAAATTTCTAAGATCATCGGACTGAAACCATTGAGACGCAGTGAAGTTATTTATGTCCATATCTTTCCTCAATTTCTATTGCGAGTAAACTATTATGGACGCATTACACAGAGCTCTACCTCCTGAACGACATAAATGATGTTACCTTGAAGGCGCGATTCCTCTTTCCTTGCTCCGCCTTGGGACATTAGTTACGCGTTAAGGTGGGTACCCCACCACTAATATAATGGTGGAAGTGGACAACCGCTTGACCTTGACCGCTTAGTACAGTTATAAAGTCCATTCAAACTTAAGAGACAAAAAAGGTTCGTCAGATACATACGTACTTCCGATACAATCTCCGCACAGATATGCTTGTGTCAAAAGAGAGCCTGAGTAACCGGAAGCTACACAATGCCAGCACCAGGAAACAGATGAATCCTCCAATGACTAAGGTGCTTGCAGTGAGACCCCCGTGGTTCCAAGACTCGTTATCGGGTATTACAGCGATGGAAGCTGACGCGAAAGCCAAGAGAATGGCAACGATAGACAGAATCAGAAGAGGCACTGCCAGAGTCAATGTCCTCCGAACGAGCTTTACCTTGTCCAACGTCGACACTTGAGGCATGGGCAAAGATGGGGTCAAAGACAGTATTATCGCCGCCAAGGCAAAATAAAACGCCAGAGTGTTACACACTATGAAAATCCGGACGGACAGAATGCCCACTTGCATTTGCTCGATCAGACCTTCAGACTGTGCGGCATATCCTAGAGGAGGTTGCAGAGGACCCACGTACGAGGCAGTAGCAACGAGGGCAGCAGTCACCGAAATAGCATTCGCGGCGTCATTTGAACTGGTTTTGGCCTCCTGAGTTTCTTTCGATAGCTTCTCGTACCACCATGTCCGGTACTCTAATGAAGCTTTTGGCCCTGGATCTGCAATTTCACTGGAATTATTCGTCTGCCATACGTCGATCCCCGCTTGGAGCAACAAACTGATACATGCTTCTCTTCCACTCTCCGCCATTTGTACCAGCTCCCTCCGCTCCTCAACAGACAGGGACCACTCTGGCTTATATGGATTGCCAATACGCCCATACGGGATCTCACAAAAGTCCGCCAAAGAGTGTGGAAAGTAGAGCGGAAATTCGAAGTGAGCGGCCAAGTGCAATGCCGTATTACCTTCCCCGTCGCAAACAAGGGGATCAAACTTTCCAGTGGCCAAAAGGTTTCTGATCGCGTGAGGATGTCCTGCTATGGCAGCAAGATGAAGAGCAGAGAAGTCTTTCCAATAGAAGGCAGGCTTCGCGGACAAGTTGTAGAGCCTGGCAGGGTCATAGGCCCTGTCATCCTGCAAAACATGCATGAAGTTCTTAACATCTGATCTGAAGCTCGAAGCTGCCTAACATGCACGAAGCAAGATTTTTAGTAATATATTATCCTGAACTGCGTGGTATGATACTGTATACCATACTGATTAGCAATCATATATATCCACTCCTTCATTAGGGTGTATAAGTATTGCGAGTTCGCTCTTGGAGATTGTAGGAAGGAGGGCACGTAAGAAACTGATATTATTCTTTTAAAAGGCATATGTGCTTCTGTGTAATATAAAACATAAGAGAATCGAAACCCGACAATCCTGACATGTCAACCATGTTAATCGCGAAGTTTGCTGCTAATCTATCTAGAACTAGTGACTCTTTCCATCACAATGTCATCCAAAACTAGATTATCCGACTTCTGGATCTCACCATAACCTCGCGCGAGTTCTCTTCCCATGTTATGTGCAACTGCCATTGGGTTAGATATTCCCACTTGATAGATTGGTTAAGTTTCTTACTGATATCAGATGATGATAGTACCTTCGGCTATGTCGACACACCGTCTAGAAAAATATCCAGTAACCTGCATCCATCTACCTACTTCTGAGATGTTTCTGCTCTTTTCTATATAAGTGGTCAATCAAACGCTAAGCTGGAAAACACAGAAAAGGAAAAAGGAACCCTCGTAGCGTCTTCATCCAAAAACCATAGAACTTCAAGTTTTTCTAGAATCGATCGGTCAGACAAGAAACGAAATCGAAGAAAACTGACAAATGAAGGGTAACATGAGCCTTATTTCTGACTTATCTTTCCCGGGAAACACGAGTAGGTTGATGAGAGGGGGCCCTTAGAGATCATAATTTGCTGTGGTACTACTGACCAGAAAAAGTAGTAGTGGAAATTAGCGAGTCTTGCGAATGGTTGACTGAGTTCATACGTACGCATGCCAGTAGCTGTAGAGTTGCTGCATCTCCCTGGTAAGCCGCAAACTGCAATGGCGTCAACATTAAGGTCTTGGCCTGAACCGTCGGACTTCCACCGCCTCCAATAAGGTGCCGGCTGTGAATCAGGAGAATCCGCGTCATGAATTTTCGATCAAGGTCACTAAGGTGAGGACTGCGAATGATGTGGTGGAAGGCAGTTGTGGTATCCACCCGGCAGATGTCGGCTGCCGAATAACCATTTACCTCCGACACTGTCTTCACATCTATCTCCCACAAGCGCCGTTCAAACACCCAACGCCCACAGATCCCGGTCTTCCTAGGCTCTTCGACGTCCGTCCTCGACCTCGGATCTTTCAGAAGAAGACGGAGTGTATTCCTCAGCCCTAGCGCCAGTGCGATCTGAATTGGAGTCCTTCCCATATTGTCACGCACGACATAGGCTCTCTCTTCGATAGGCATCATCTCCCGAATTGTCGGAATCAAGTCTCTACGGAAACATCGTTCTGGCAAAATCGTCGGTGCCGTCGATCCTGGAAGTTCTGGAGGAGACGTCCATCCCGCCAGTTCTGGAGAGGCTGTTTGTGAGCGTAGTGCATGAAGAATTGCGTTCCCCCATGTGTCGTTGATTTCAAGGAGATACTTCATGAAAGAAGTTTCTTCTTTCCTTGCAGCACAGACTTCCAACACTCGTCTCTTTACCGCCTCTACAGTTTTGTTTTTAGCAGGATTTCCTCCCCAACTCGAAGCATGTTGACAACAATCGAGGAAAAGGAACTCTTCAAAAGGTAAAAACGGACTGGTCACCTTCCATGCCCTCTTGCATGCGGGATCAATTTTATCCTCGAGCTGGTGCTTCAAGTTGGGGCCGGAAGAACCTGGAGTGGCCCGAGAATCTGTCGGTATCTTCTCTTCAGTGGCAGAGATGTTTGACGCAAGATTGGATTCCACCGCGAAACACTTTTCAATGATCTCACATAGCATTGCTCTCTCTTCTTTATGAAAGCTCAAATCCGCGGGACTAGCCGAAGTGTTCGACCCTTCGCTTTCTTCTCCGATACCACGAATGACGTCTTTATATCGATGACTGTCATCGAACAGGCCATCAACCTTCGAAACTGCTTCTGCAAGAAGCGTATTGATAGCTCTATGCCCTTGTATCACTGCCATGGCAAAAACATCTAATCCACTTGCATAGTTCCAGTTTGCATCTTCAGTCGATGATGACGCGTCAGCGTCACCCTCTTTTGCCTCGAGGAGGTTTCTGAAGATAGCCACGTGGAGGACAGAGCCCTCCCTGCTCTGGAAGTCACCTCTTCTAGTCTGAGAATCAGCTGTACCTCCGTTGTCCTGCTTAGGATCTGCAGACTCCGAACGTGATAACGATGCCCCATCGATGGGAGGGGCATTCTCGTGGAGATGGTTGAACTTCTGCAGGATCTCGCGAACTAAGCCGTACCATCTTTTTCGCATAGCTAAGTGCAGTACATTGCACCCGCAATACTTGTGGGTCAACAGACGGGGTTCCTCACGCAGAAGGGCCATCAGGTAGTAACCATTTTGTGCACGGAAAGCAGCTGCCCATTCTGATTTGAGGCGTATTTTTGCCATGTTCAAAGTTGAGTGCACAAAGCAGTCGACTAAGGGGTTCGATGGACACAAATCGGCAAGGCTTGACCAGCTGCAAGTGTGGCGACATGCGCCAGCAACAAGAATTCCCTTGGTTTTTTGTCGCTCGAGTCTCGCCAATAGGAATTGTACACACTCAGACAAGTTGCAGTTGAGAGGAAGACTTCACAGGAGCCCTTCGCTGACATTCATCTGAAAACAACGTAATAGCAGGCCGTCCGCGTACACGAACTCGCTACACGAGTCGAGTCCTGCGCACAAGCGGCATACTTCAGTGGCAGTATACTTCAGAAAGTCCTCCATAACAGGACCTCCGAGAACAATCGAGATTGCAATCAGCAGCACCCTGACCAGTTGCTCATGGCGTTGGTCCTCCGACTCCATCAAGAAGATTTCGTAGTGAGGACTGGGAAGAGAACGACACGTTGAAGAGGTCAAGTGGGATTTACGCTCATAGAATGGAGGAGCAAACTGAAGAACCCCATATGTAAGAAGGAACCGAAGATTACAACTGAATGAGATCAGAGGATTGAAAAAGTCAAGCCCCGCTAGGCGGAGAGCGAACTTGATGGCAATTCTGTATCTCGTGGCTGCGCCTATATGATAATTGAGATTCCAGTCCACGGTATGTAGAACTCACACTATGAGCATCAGTTTTCAGTTCTATCTGCGGTCCTGTTAGACTGACGGTGAATGGTGAATGGTGAATTGTAGCCTGCAGGAGGGGACACAACAGCCTCTCATTGGATTCAGTAACCAAAGCTCTCCATCTAATGCAAAAGAAACGAGGAAAGGAAAATCGGAATCCAACAAAGGTCCCCAGTTAATAATACATTCTTCTATAATGTAAAACGCAAAAGTATAAAGTTTGACTTTTGAGACTCTCTTCTATAATGCTTAGTGCTTGGTCCAACCGCTTGCGATTAGCCTGAGAAGGCGGGCAACCGAACCGTTTCGTTCGAACGATTTACCGTCGAAACACGCAAGCATACTCCTGCCTGTTGATAACAAGAAACTAAACCTCTGTAGATTCAAGTCCTCCAGACCAATTTATTGCGTCATTGACAAGAAAATAATGCATTCTGTGAGGCAGAAGAGAAGAGACGAGGCCCCACTCTACGGGGGCTGTCCGGGAAACGACGAAGAAAGCACATCTTGACACATAATTTGCCAGTAACCACAACCTTATCAGTATGGCATCGTTGCGAACAATATTCGATTCTGGAGTTACGTCTTGCCTTAAGCTTGACTCTGTCAATGACTTGGGAATCTTGACCGCACTGTTGGGTCGAATTATAACACTGTAATCTACACAAATTTAAACTGATAATACAATACCTATCGAATTTAATGATTGACTCATACTAACAAACATTTGGTCTCGAAAAGGAGGTCTTGTAGTTCATCTGAGCCACACTGGATGTTGTGAATGGTGTGGTTTTAAGTAAGGAATTACATTCTCTACAATAGAATTCGAGTGGGAGTATTATCTCGATGTCCACCTTGGCACACCAATGGGAGCGTTTGAACGTATCCTATACGGACAGTAATTGAAAATAAACCTCCAGATTATGAAGACATGCCCACAAGAACCTGATGTATCGATGTATCGATCGATCCAACCTTATGGCAATCAGAAGACACGCACATGAATGCAGAGGATTACGAAGAGTCATATGGCCATCAATTATGGCATCTCAAATATACATTTCGCCGTAAAGCCTTACCTCCATTTCCATGAAGAATATGATGGGAGTTGGTTGTAAAATTATTGGGTATCTATATAGAAAGTAGAGTACCGAGTCTCTTAGATTCTCCAAGAATTTTCCTTATTTCTACAAGCATCTTCTTATCTTTAACCTTTGATTTTCATTTTAATTTACTTTGAACATCATGTCAACCCATTTAAATAAAATTTAAAGGAAACAACTTCTCTCCAAGTAAAACATAGCACTGGACAGAAGATAATTTAAATCTTGAAATAATGAGCAGTCAAAATCTACTCATGGAAAGAACGGATAGAGAAGCTAGCGCTCTTGCTATCTTAAAATTTATCAATGGACCAGTAGTTGGGTGGCTGCATGAAGAAGATGTAACGAAGGGCACAACTTTGAAGATGAAGCACCCTTCACACAAGACACAAACGCACGGAGAAAGAGCATAACATTCTGTAATGCACTATAAAGTATGAAAACTACGACCATGAAGAAATTAACAATGAGGAATACAAGATGATGCGGGAAGATGGGATAGAGTGTAGAAGTCCACTGAGATCAGTTGTGGATGTGAAGACTACTCTGTCGAGGATTTTTCACACACAGCAGAGCGTCCCGAATGAGAGTTGAACATAATCGCACCTATGTGTCCTGCAAGCAAGAACAAGAAACATTGAAACATTTCATGGTGAACGGCAGATGTATTCAAGAAAGAAAAAGGGATACTCAGTTCAATGACTCAGTGACTTGCAGAAGAAAGACGACCTTCTCATTCAGACTTCATGTAGAACGTGCTCCATCTCCTAGATGTCTCTTTAGCACAAAGATAAGTGAATTTTGTTTTGTGATAAAAGAACGAGAGGTTCAGGTCACCAGATTCGACTAAATGTAGAAGGGCAGAAAGAAAACGACTTCTAAGGTAAAACTTCTCTCATCCGTATCAAGTAACGCTTGAGGAAACGGTTCAAGAATCAGGAACAACGACCCCAAATTATCAACAGAGTAAGCTCGTCAACAGAGAAAGCTCGTAAGATCTTCAATAACGCTGTATGCATAGTCCAAGATTGAACTGACATGATATAACAGACAGCAACATGAAGCACGAGAGAATGATGATTGGAGCACAAAGGATGCAGGTCAGTTCGATAAGCATCTCTACAACTGGAGGAAAAATGGAGCCTTTTTTTGCATTCGAATTTATAATTCATGGCTCAGCCGCTGAGGAACTCATGAGTCATATCACGCCGTGCAGCGGATGTGGGAGCACTTTCCGTAGCTAATTTCAAACAACTATGGAAAACGGCGCCGATTCAATCGGGCTGCGATAAGACAAAGTAAATTAAGTTCTTTTCTTACTATGCATCACCTACATTTACATTTTTGGATTTCCCGTAGTAACATTTATTTTCCCGGAGTATAATTTATTTTTATCGGTCAATCACCAGGACTGTAGGGAGAAAATTACATACGATAACAGACAAGCTGAGTTTATGTCACAAAGACCATACACGGTTCTCATGACATAATAGAGTTCCCTTTGTATTGGTGAAAGTCGCGAAAAAATTAATTATTCTCTATAGACTTTTCATATTTGCTTTTCTGTTTTGTTTATTCTATATTCTTGGAATTTAGGTGATTCTATAGGATCTAGGAATTAAATTTAACAACTCTAGGATGCTATCAGGCATTCATATTACACCACTTGGAATATGAACCCCAAATATAACATATTTGGGATTCACTTTTCAAACCAACAGAATATAATAACTATTAATTCACCTAATTACGTATATCCGTTCATTTCAGAATTAATAAGCTCCAACGTCGTTCACTTAACGGTCATCTGAACCCCTGTTGTGGTATACGGTCTCTGTATGAGCTACAAGTGACCCGGAGTGAAACTTACTAAGTATCATTAGCACCCTGTTGAGTTTAGCAAAGGAGGAGGTTTGAAACCGAAACATCTTTATAACTTTGTATGTAGAGATGCTTAGGGTCTCTGCCCACCAGTCACCTTAACAATCTTGACGGAACGTAAAGGCTTACCACGTAAAATGATTCCTTTTTCTTTTGTTTATCGTGCAGTCTATGTTCTCTGTCCACTGTGTCCGAATTCTTCTCAATTTTTCAGGAATGAGCGTGCGAGGTATAATGCCAAGACACTGTACGTGCCAAAATCCACTTGGAAATCTGTGTATCGGAAAGGTTTGGCTTTCGGTACCTCCACCCCAGAATCATGGAGATACTTTATTCTTATCAAGATTCGCACTGCTAAGTAAAAACTTGACAATGAGAAGACGTTGTTATTACCGAACCAAAATGACACACCTCTGATAAGCTTGTTCACGGCCTAGTGGGCAGAGACCTTTATACCATATAGTACATCAGAGTGTGCAAAAGAAGAAACTCTTTTGAGTACTCGCATATTCTCAAAAGAATATACTTTTGTATACAAAAACACTATATTTTTGCTTTAAAAATTATTTAAAAATTTCGCTGAAAATAATTTAAATAATTTATTTTTTCTTATACGTGTTTATAAAAAACCCATTAATGAACCCCGAGTAATGAATATCCAGTAACCAACTCGCGAGGTCTGAAGACGATGCGATAGGGAAAGGAACTATACGTTTAAGGATTTGTAATGCAGAACCAAAAAGACCAAATATGAATTAGCTTGATGAGAGAGTCTCCACCTTCCTTTCTAACGTGAAGGTGCATCCTCGATCCCTCACGCCTCTTTTATAGAGAGAGGAGAGAAACCCTAGTTGACGGTTGAGATTCAACGCACGAACAATAGAACAAGAGTACAATTTCTTTTAATGACAATCGATCAAACAAACTTCATGACGTAACATGTCAAGTTAAAGAAAAAGAAAACCAAAAAACTCCACGACATAAATTGTTAAACTAAAAATAAACTAAAATAAAGAAAACCACCACCAAAGTGGATTTTCTTGAAGGAAATTCATACCATTGTTATGAAATGGATTTATCGTACTGCCAATCAGTTTCTCGCGGAGTGAAATCCATAGATTTTGAAATTTCAACCCCAAGTGCACGATAATACGAAAAGCTTTACAGTGTGATATGAGAATAGAAGATATTGTTGGGTATTGGTAGTATTTAAAATCATCGATAAGATCAAATTATAACAATTACTTGTAACATATACTTCGGTCAAATATTTGACTCAAATTCATTATTCTTAGTTCTCTGTTGTGAGTTCCTTAGGTGAAATTTAGAGAAAATTTTTTTATATCAGTCTCAAATATTGGTGTACATCACTATCAATTAAACGTTTTTCTCGTCAATCGTATGTTGAAAACGATCAAACCACTTTATTCCTGCTTTTAATTTGATGGGTCTAATATATATTTTAAACAAAACTTATAACCATACAGATCGCAGGATGAATGTACATTAAAGAATGAGAAACCTGCGTACGGGTGCCGTAAATTGAGTGGCAGTAAGGTATCAGAGCTACCGTATAGACGGTAAAGTTTATAACATGCAAAGCATACAGCTCGCAGCTTCTGCCGACAAAACAGAGGTAATTCCCGGGACATACTCGCGGCAGCCGGCATTCGTTTAGAGTAACCGCGAAGTGTTTCGTTTTCGGCTTTTACGAGAAATATTTTGAGATTTTTGGCCGGTAAGTTACCGGCCGAACTTTTCTCTTCCCGATAACGTGCAATATTTGCCGGACAGGGCTACTCAATTTGGCGCGGCGTGACCTGGCAAATTCAAACGGAACGGACGAACTTTGGCACGCTTTTCTCTTGTCACTCCGACTGTTCAGCCCATTGCAATTGGCAATTTGGCAGCTGCTGGCAGGGCATCCTTGCCGGTCGTGGCATCCTTGTTCCCTCAAGTGCACTAAAGCAGCTGCGGATCTCGGACCTCCACAAACACAGCCCTCTCGTCCTATCCTGTTATCGAACTTGTGTGTTCCATCAATCTCCCCTCGGATTCAATTCGTTCCTGACTTGTTCAGGGATAGTTGTTCTAGTATGTCCTGGCCGATCCGACTTGTGGATTGTGTGAATTTGAGTGGTGTGCTGGGAAAGGTGCAGCTGGCCGGGTGAGGGCGGATTGTCTGTTGTTGTTTGCTGCGGATTGGTTGTACTAGGAAGTTGTGATGGTCAAACTTTGTTGCCCTAAGGGGAGGAATACGAGTTTCGTCGTAGTTTGGGCTTTAGGATTCTACCCATGTTCATCAGCTATAGAGTTCTCAAGTGTCGAATCTGATCGGTTTGAGTTTCAGCATTTGTGTCCGCAGAAAATTTACTAGAACCTGGGGCTGTTCCATGGTTTAGTGTGTACGTTTGCGTCATTTCTTGAAGACTTGGAAGTTGAGTTTTTCCTCCTCCTGGTTAGCAGCTCGATGGGCACAGTGTGGGTGGAGAAGGAAAATCTCGTTTTATCTTTTCCTTTTATGAGGTGATTTTCCTAGTGGGATTCAAACGGAGGTGGAACTGCAATGGAGGACGAGGAGGGCGCAAATAGGATAAGGCGCCACCATCGTCGTCGTCTACCGAGGAAAATTCCTACTCGTTTGAATATAAGCAGCAGCTCGTTGGAGATTTCACGCCCAGCACGTCTGTTGAGGCTTAATTCTGCCGATAACGACTTTGAGAAGGCAGAGGTTTTGATTCTAGACGGGCCGAACAAGTATGTGAATGCCAGAACTCCTTGGGAAAATAGTCAGGAGCCTTTAGTTGAGACCATCACAAGTAGAGTGCCCCGCTATCGGACGTTGCGATGGAACAGGAAGCAAGAATCGCTGCCTTTGAAGCTTCTGAAGATTGAGGAACGAAATGGAAGTGGGCTCAGACACGTGATTTTTACAGAAAATTTTGGGATGGTCGTAGTTGGAGGATTGACAGCCTTATTGAAAATCGGAGCACTTTTACTTGCGAGGACTTTCTGTGGTGATACCTGGCCCTACTTGCAAGTCTTCAGCGTGTGTGCGCTAAGTATCGACCCCCTGAAATCACTGGTATTCTTTGATCTTATACTATCACATAACCGAACTACAGTTCGCACTACTGTTTGTGGAAGTTTGGTATGTTCTAACCTGGGGACAGGAAGTTGGGAATGTGTAACAAACAGCACACTTCCGAAATCATGGGCCCCTGTTGTGGAAAAACAATATAGATGACCTGTACTGGAAGAAATGCAAACTAATCTGTGCGTCTAATCTCACAATGCATCGTCAGAGGTCTAGAGCTGAGCTTAAGTCCGTCAAGAGTAGGTAAATCGTCTTTCCTGTGAATGGAAGGGACAGAATGAGGTAGGGAGAGCTCCTTTCTCGCCGTGTATCCAGAGAGCGAATAAAAACATGAATAGTCTGTTGGTGAATAATTGTAGCCCAAATTCACCTCTTCATTCTTCTTGCTGTTCTTTGGGGTTTGGGTAAACAAGCAAAGACCTCGGCTGGAAGCTATCCAGTTGAAAGCAACTTCTGCTTATGATCGGTACCGCGTCCACTACTGCGCGAGTAGCGGCGTAGGAGGAATTTGGTATAGAACCACTGGAACATCGAAGGGACATAGCGAAGCACAAGTGGGGACGGCAATTGGAACAAACAGAATCCAGCAGATACTGGAAGAAGGTTTTTAAACAGCCCAAGACTCGGTCAAAGAAGATAGTGGAAACTTCAAGTGTAGCACCTACCAGAGAAACTCTTGAACATATCTGAACTCGAGAAGAATGACTGTGAACGGCAGGATTGTGAACGGCAGGATTTCCAACAGAAAGCAGAGATGGAGGGATCACAAAAATCATCTTTCTCTTAGACGAGAGGTTACCCGGAAGAACCTGGCTTCAGAGACATACATTAGAGGAACCCCTACCCTAGGTATCAGGTTGAAGTTGAAGTGTCGAGCAGGTAGCATCCCGCCGAACACCAGCATGAACAAGATGAACCACCAGAGTAGGCGGTGTACTCTCTGTGAAGATGGGGATGAAGATACTGTGAGTTTTTTGGTAGACTGTAAAATTTAAGACTCTCAGGACAAAACTATTTAGTGGCATCACACAGCTGATACCATCAGACCTGTTCAGACGATTCAGTCGCCTGGAGTCGGTACCAAAGCAGCTGCCTTGTTGTCCAACTCTTAATGGGGTCAGCCAGACAAAGTCTCTTCTGTTGATGATCTACTTAAATTCTTCCTGGCTGAAACTTGAAAGGTGAGGACGAAAGTCGTCTTACTACCTGAGGAAGTCTCTTCTTCCTCTGGTAGCTGTCTCCTCTGCTGTGTCTTCACCTTCCCAAGCCATCCTTGTTTTTAGCTGCCAGGGCGCGAGGTCTTGGTCGAAAGACTACGGTATGCCACTCCTAATGAGTACATCTTCTCTGGGATCTGGATTCCCGGGCCTACCTTAAAATGTACAGTGTATGCGGGTAGTTCTTGCATTGCGCTACTATCCATAGAGATCGAAATATACCCAGTCGGATTCGTTGAAGGTCGATACTGAGTGGCGAGTCTTGTGCTTGCAGGTGCCTCAAGTAAGAAATGTTGATATAGGACCGCTGCACACTTTGGCTGGGCCAATACTTGGTTTAACTGTTGCAAGACCTTTGGTCCGCTGGGGTCTCCCTGATTTTTACCGGACTGCTCGCTTTTGGCGTCGTCTCCTTCCGATTTATTGCGGGTGTGTAATGACTACTTCTAAGCAATCGTCTAACGCAACTCGCTCTGAAAACACTCACAAAGTTGCACATACTGATAGATGTTTGGACAGACAGTTAATATTCGACTTCATCGATTTCATTGTACAAGAAGTCATTCATATGGAGCTTGTAGTGAAACAGGTATATGAAGACGAAGTACACAGCAATGGGTAAATCCCAGGAAGATCAACATGAGATGTGGTCTGCAAGGCATGAGTGGGGTGGGGAAAGAGTACACAGGTTGGTTTTGGATCTTAGCGGCTTTTATGTCAAGTCTGCCCAAATTCTTGCTACCAAGGCTGTGAGTTCTCTAATTTATACTCCCTTCGTTAGGACTCTCATGATTTTAACCTTCTTCTGCTTGTTGCTCTAAAGTGTTTCTGCTGGTTCGCTTCGTGGATTGATAGCCTCCCTCATCCAGTTGGACACTTCATCAGAATACAGTTACCTTTGACTCTCTGTTGTCAAACGCTGATATTTTCCTCGTGTGAATTTGACAGGATTTTGTTCCCGAACCATGGATCAGACGACTCTCCAACCACCTAGATAATGTTCCCCCACGTCCCTTCCCAGAAGTGGAAAAGAGTATCCAACAAGAGCTTGGGAGATGTCCACTGAGAACATCACTGCCAGTAGATTCCAGAGGTCTGGTGCCGTTGTATGCCGTGTTTTCCAGCGTGGAAACTACATGTCTTGCAGCTGCATCGATAGCGCAGGTATTGCTTGGATCAATCCTTTGACATGCCAAGTTAAGGGATCAGACGATTTCTGTTGAGAGACACATATCCCAGACGACTTTTACCGTTCAGATCCAGTTACAACGGATCTCTATATTGAACGAGTCATAGCGTTGATTTTCTGTTACAAACTGTTAACCTCCTTTGCTACGTTGTAGGTTCATACCGCAGAGTTGAAGGATGGTAAACGAGTAGTAATCAAAATTCAACATTTAGGAATGGAGCGCGTAATGAAATCTGATCTACGTAACATTGTCTGGGTGAGTGCCGTCCTCAGCTGTATATAACGCACTTGCTGTCATTCCGTTGGGTTGGTCAGTCAAGTAGGCCTCCAAATGTGTCGTTCGGGGCTAGAATGTCTTTGCGGTGCGAGTTTAAGTTTTCGATCAATGACGCGGTCTCATGGATCCACTCGTGACAGGTTGCCAGATTTCTTGAGGGACAACTCCCGTTCGACCTTGGCCCGGTTAGTGAAATATCTCATCACGCCTGGCTGACATATCGGTCTCTTGTTCCGGAAGCTGTATGGTCTAAGAATGACATAATAAGTTCAAGCATTTGTCTTTCCCAAACATAACTCGGTTTAGTTTATCAGATCACAGAACACAGTGTGCTACTGGTTCTGATGTTATAGATGAGTAAGGACGCAGGACACACAGCGAATGTGCAGCCTTCTTTATATATTCTGATAGGGATCAGTATAACGACCAGGAAAGTCGTGTGTGAACTTTCAGTTTCTAGCCTGAGCTTGTGTGTTTTCTAATTGATCATCGTCAGTATTTCAACCATTGAGATTGAGGTGCCTTCTCAAAATTGGGTTGGCGCTTGGATTTTCTTGGTTGTGTGGGAGTTTGAGGTCGCCATTGCCTGTTCTGCGTTATTTTGTGTTAGTACGGTACTTCTAACTCGCACTACTGGTGTTAAAGGTTGTACGCGAAATACAGAGAACTATACCGTTGGAGTTTGACTTTGAACTCGAAATGATGTTCATGGTAGGATCTCCACCGCTAGTGTTTCCCTGACGGGGTGTTTGCTGGTTAGATTCTATATGCCGGAGCTACCGGGTGAATTCGTAGTGCAAATTCCTTTTGACTTGCTGAACTTTATTGAACAGTGAGTTGGTAACTAGAAGAGGAAATGGATTGCTGAGAATCCGTGACAACATGATTCTTATCAACCGGCATGTACTTTGGCAGAGCAAAATCAGGTCGAACCTGGAACTAAGTGGATTCGATCGCATTGTGTGCCCAAAGCCAGTGGTCGACTTGTGCGCCAAGCGCCTACTCGTGATGCAGGTATGGTGGAAGAGATAGACATCAGATACTAGTGAACTCAACTGAAATTCAGTTGTCCAGGTTTTGGGTTTACTGCAGATACAGACGATACAAGGTTGTTTAAAGATCGTGCGATGAACACAACAGGTGCTGGGGTTTCTGTCCATGTGCAGAGGCTCGAAGGCATACCTTTCACACGCATTTTACATCCACATGCTCCTGAGGAGTTAAAGCGCAGGTGGTGCCTCTGAACTTTATAGTTGCTAGTCAATGTTTGTAGGAATTCAGGTATTGTCGTGCTACCCTGTTGAGATGCTCGTTCCGTTTACTAAGAGCCTTTACTAAGGAGCAATGTGACGAAAATGCTTCACGCGATAACTCTGGTCTGGAGTAAACATGCTTGTGAGAACAAGAGAATTATTTTCAAGGGCTGGATCTTTAACCATGCAGGATGCCTGAGGTCGTGAACATAATGGCGTATCTTGTGCACGCATTTGGACAGGTAAAAACCTTTACGTCTCGCATGTTGTGCATCTCTTTCTTTCGTCCCTCGTGATACATAGTTTTTCCTTGGACGGATACTGATCCGTAGATGTACTGTCCCTCTCTTATTCTAATGTCGCAAGGGACTGTGCATATCAGATGTTTCTCGTTGATGGACTGTTCCACGCCGATCCACATGCTGGCAATTTGCTGCTACTTGATGATGGGCGGCTTGGACTCATAGATTTTGGCCAGGTATTGCTTTCATCACAAACTCTAATGACGAGAGTTCCATGGAAGTTCCAGTTATTTCTAAGTGGTACGTTGCGCAAAGTATTAGTCTTAAAGGTCAGCTAACCCTAGTTCTGGTTGTATCTTACAGTGTAAGGTGTTGGAGGATGGTATACGCAAGAAGCTGGCCATAATGATCTTGGCTCTTTACAAGAATGATGAGAAAGAAATTGCGACTGCCCTGACAGGGCTAGGAATGGAGTTCAAAGATGCGGATGGTGGATTGGTGTCGGATTCTACGTTGGCTGTGATGGCGAGAATTATGTTCGACACTTGCTATCTTCAAGAAGCTACTGTGTCTCCAATGTCTAACGAATCAATCTTGAGAAACACCCCGTTGATTTCTTTCAACCAGTCACTGTGGTTGGTAAGTCCTTAGCTATACTCTCATGGTGCAAGACTACCTTGCGAGTGGGTCTTCGGGTCTTTAGTTTTCACCAGCGTTTTAGTTCGAGTAACTGAAGGTGTGTTAAGGTCTAAACATTCGAGTTCGCCTGGATTCACTACTCACCTACTCCTGACGCATGAGGAGGATCGTAAGCACGTAAGATCAGTTTGCACTCCTCTATTACAGGTTATCTGTAATATTCTTCCATACCAGGGGTCCATGTTTGCTACATATTCCAAACTTTCTGTCCCTAGGTGTAAAAGTTCTCTGCTAATTCTCCGCTAAAAGATGCAGATGTGTAGCGTACATTCACTCCTTCATTCTTCTTCCTGTCTACTTACTCCAAATTCTACATTCACGGGCTACCTCGAGTGTATGTTGGTACTTATTGCAGTTCGCAGTTATGCACGTATACTGAAATATGCATTGTAGGGTGTGGTAGTTTCAGATTCTTCAGAAGTAAAGGAACCAGTAAGTAACCTTTATGGACGAAAGAACGTCAACCAGTTGATTTGTGGGTGTGAATTGTTGTGTTCAGGTCGTTCGAGCTCTGGTCATTTTACGAGGATTATGCTATGGCCTCAAAATGGATCTTTCGGCGTGTACAATATGGCGGCCATACGCGATAAGAGCTTTGGAAGAACTCGAGCATATTTCTGATTAAAGTTCTAAACTAGAAACAGTTGTGTAAAACAGTGATAGTTTGGAGTCCAAAGAGTGAACGGCATTAGAACGGAAAAGTAGTTGTGGGCATTACATGTTAGAGGTGTATCCGTGATATCTGAACCACTTTCATCGCTCCCCTTTCCCCTTACGAAGCTATCAGAGGACGGCTCTTCATCTTACTATGGACTTCTTTGATATACCATGATGGTAGTTCTTTGTCAGGCGGTATTCTCCGGTTGAGGGAAATTTCATTCTGGACAGGTCAATCTGGCTATGTTGTTCATAATCAACCCTCGTCGAAAATTCTTCAAGAGCATCGGCAGTAAAATGCTGTTGTAAGCTTTCTTGTGTCTGATTTGTAGTGTCAGATTTCTTGAAGTGTATAATGGCTGTCCCAGTTGGGGGGACGACTTGCACAGCCGTGACGTAAGCGGAACTTCTACTGGCACCGGTACAGAGCCAATAAAAGGGCTGCTGGATTCTGGAAAGGGGAGGGCAACCACCTAGAAGCTAGAAACTAAGTAAGCCAAGCAAAGTAAGCAACAGACAGTGATCATTCACTTAAAGTTTCTGCGCATAATCTCTCGTGTCATTTCCGAACGAAGAGGGTCCACCTTCTATGACGTCGAGTTCTTGTCTTGTATACCGCGAGAAAGTTAGACATGGAAATACGGCGATTGAGCGAAGATGCTTTCCCGGTAGACCACGTATCTGAGGGTCGCTAGGTTCACGAAATAAACTCCACCCATCATCTATGGAAGTCCTAGTTATGCATATTCTTTCAGACGGAAAAGACCACGGTGTGAAGAAAAGTTTTATCAGCAAACAAATTTTCGCACGCGAAGCGAATAACAGGTTCATGCTGAGCGGCCTTATACCGCTCTTTCACAAGTAGTGCGCTATATCCGGGAGAACCGGGTGAGCGGTTCGAAGTAGCGGTGGTCGGTACTGTCGCAACGGAAACTCGAAGGGTAACCACTTTCCTCCTAAGAGAAGAACGCTGGTTTTGAGAGTTTTGCCAGATAACTCCGAAGAAGATAACTTGCCAGAAGCTCGTGTATCTCGACACCAACACGAACATTCTCACTTACGCGCGTTCTACTTTAGACTATACACCAAAGCACCTCTTATGCCGGTTCCAAAATATGACATTTCACAAATCATCAATATAAAATATTGGCAAGAATACGCACTTCCGTAAGATACTACTACATCAACCTGTTGAGCTAGAAGTGAGGGACACGAAGCAGCGAATGTACAGTTGCGACCAGTGAACATCATGATCCAATTGCACCCATACACTAACTGTACTGGCTTAGATATCATGAGGACTCCTGCATCGCCGACAACAGGCAGCCCAGAGAGGTGACTAATGGCCCCACCTCCTATCTCTTCGTCGACACTAAAAACGTAGACGCTAGGATATCCCCACTTACCACAGGGTTATACATAAACGGCGCCTCGAGGGGACACAAAGAACGCCGTCATTTTCAAACGGCCAGTGTTACGGTTCACTACGAGAAGTAACTACAATTGATATTTACACGTTCCTGCTCACCGCACATCTTGTCCCGCCTTCCCTGTGAGAGGGTAATAATTTCTACACCGGGTGGAAGCTCTAGAACGAACACTGATGCTTGTACTCTCTGGCCACCGTGGGAGAACAAGTTCCTCCTGCTTCCTTCTTACAGCTCCGACCAGAATCGTCTGGGTCTGGCTCACCAAAACTTGGCGACTTCTCCCCTTGATCATCTGGATCTGGCTCAGCGGCTCGGAATAGACTCTCACTGTGGTTATCTGGATCTGGCTCAGCTCCCTTGGACATCACCTCGTCATCGTCATCTGGGTCAGGTTCAGCGGCTCTTGTCAGTTTTCCACTATGCTCATCCCGCTTTTGCTCGACGGCCCATACCAGTTTCTCTTTTTCACCATCAGGATCTGGCTCAGCTCTCTTGGACAACATGTCAACATCGTCATCCGGATCTGGCTCAGCAGCTCCCAATAGCTTTTCACTACGGTCATCTGGATCTGGCTCAGCTCCCTTTGCCATGACTTCATCATCGTCATCCGGATCAGGTTCAGCAACCCTTCTCAATTTCTCCTCGGGATCTAGTTCAGCTCCCTTGGCCATCACCTCATCATCGTCATCTGGATCAGGCTCGTCGCCTCTGGGCTCCATCTCGACATCATCCGGGTCTGGCTCGGCACTACTTTGACGAACATCCATGGGTTCACCCCGCTCAGTCCTCCTTCGGTGCTTGGGCACTACCTCCATGGTATCATCTGGACCTGACTCTCGTTTGAACGTACTGCCCTCTGCAATAACTGCCATGGAGTCGCCATCAAGATCATCCGGATCTGGTTCAGCATGATTCACGGGTTGCAATTCAGTCACAGACGGTTCAGTAACACTTCTTGCACGGCTAGTTTGCCCCACCGCCGAACCAGTACTCGAGTTGGTGGCAAATCTGCGTAAAGCAGCAGCAGCTGCCGCTGTTCTAGGATCCATATGTCGAGCCTGACTGCTACTCCCTCCGAGTCTACGACCTCTGGGCGTCTGCACACCGCCTGCATCTACTCCTTCTGCATCTTCAAACTTCGCTCCACTCAAGGTGTGGCCCTGGGACTTAGTCCAGTCCAGCGCAATTGCTTCTTCGTTAAGCTGCAAACATAGCAGCACCTTCCTTAGCATGCGTCACATACTGTAGGTTATACTGCAATAGACTGGAGCATGAAGATGGTCCTAACGAGATGACAAAGGCCTGAACAAAGATCGAAAAATAAGCCATCCTACCATTGCATGAAATTTATGCGGGCATGGCCTGATTGCCAGTTAGCGTCGTTTGGTCCAAAAATCTTAGTCACTACACATAGATAACAGGAAAGCGCTTTAGACACATGAGACCCTTCTGAGATACCTTTTTATCAAGAGCGTGGAAATTTTCGTCGTGTTCGTCATGAACCATATGCGCCTATGAAAACAGAATCTTAATTAGTAACGGAGCTCAATCTACAGTAGTACAGGACTACTCCTACAAAGACAATCATATAACTCAAAAGGAAACTCCTTACTGGAAGTCTAAATTTACTCACAAACTCGAAATAAAGCCCTCACGATGGGAAATTCATCAAAGTGAACGCACGAGTTCATGCAGAAGAGTCTTCTTGATGCTCTCGTATTTCCGGAAACCTTTCAAATCATCCGTCCTAAGCCGCAACGAGATTTCTTGTCCGCGATTCTGAAAACGATTACAGGTGAATAGTGGTCACTCATCATATCAAAGAGAACCAGGACTGCTCCTGTATCGTGCCCGACATCTGGTCCTGTCGCAGCTCAATCCGGAAACAGGTAACCCACGCAAACGTATCCTGGTACATATAGCAGTTCGAAGCAAGGACTATGCTCATACACTCAAGGTAACCCCCAAAGACCACGCAACTACAATGTACGATATGACTTCAGAACTAAAAAGTGGGTTTACTTACTCGGATGGAATGCACTAACCTTGTTGAAACCCAGAATGCACTTTGGGCTGACACCGACGTAGCCGACAGGCGCCATTTCAGTCATAACCCCCACTCGCCAGCGATGCTAAAATAACGAGTTATTGTCGTGCCGATTAGATCAAGGTGAGACAAGAGTTGACACATAAACTGAATACAGAATTGAGCTCTACAGCGACCTTCAGCTATCCAACGATCTACTTACTTACAATCACACAAAATTCCTCCAAGAAAGCCCGCATATGATATCCCAGGAAGTTTTTAGTAACAAATTTCATCAAGTAATTAACAGAAATTAACATTACTGCACTTATTAACCTGCAGATCTCAAGTAGCATAGAGACATGAAGAAATATAGCGCTAGTTATTACGAATGGAGTCTGCAGGAACGGTGTCGCATCCGCGGAACTAATTTCACTAAGCTGATACCTTATTCATGATGGCAACAATACCCCGGTCACCGGCAAGTTTGTGCATAATGTCCAGCGCCACAGATTGCGGAGGGGAAAGCTGCAGGTAAATCAAGCTTCACGGTGAGAACCGAGATTGTCCAGACTTCGCGTTTATTGGATCATACAGGAAATCTCTTCCCATAGTAGCACCCAGTTCGTACCTTTCACAAGTCACTTCTTCTAAAATGCACGAAAAGTAATGTCACACTACTCTACAACCGATGCACTGCCGTATTCACCTCAATGCCCGGAAGCGTTAGTGTACGAAAGTCGCAAAATATGTAGTTGCCTTTGGGCAACGGGTTCGAGCTAGAAGCAAAAGATGCACGCCGTCTAGCAAGTTCTTCTTCCTCGGCGAAACCCCTCACTCGGCTGTCCCTCGCCGAACCCTGCGATACGGTTGCAACCTCAGCTGCAGAAGACCCCATCATTCTCACCGCCAATCCCTGCATTTCCAAGGAAGATCACCGTACTTTTGCTTCAGGACATTTGTCGCTTAGAGCTAGTACAGCTGAAACCTCTTGGTGGTTGAAGCAACATCCCCGGCAACAGACAGAAGGATTTCCACAATATTCACCTCATCCCACACCGTTGAATGCACCTCCAAGCTAAATGCCCATGCCTCTACAAATAATCAAATAATCGTTTACTTCCTACAGCGCCCGCGGGCTGAATTCCATGGTCTCCCACAGTAGAGGTACCAGTGACCTGCCAGAAGAGGTGCTATAACGAAACATCCATAGAAGTACGGATAACAGTCGAAAGAAACAAAACGCTGACCCACATGTTCTCATGTCTAAAATACAAATATCGCATGAACTTCAAACTCATACACGCGCAGACACTACCTCGGAGATCCCGGACTGATAGAGGAGGGTGGAACTGTGCTGCGTAGACATAGGTTGCAGAGGGGGTCGCTTTGGCAGCATGAGTTTAATTGTATGCGGAGCCGCTCCTGTAAGCTCCACGAGTTTCTCTCCAAGCTCTCCGACAGTGGAGCCTGCTCGAAAGGTGAGCTGCAAGTTTTTGCCGCGGTAGGATACACTGAAGTGTAAATCCACATCCTCCATCGTTGCCAAATTCAGCTAGACTCACCACCCGACGGGAAATAGTGGACAGGCGTTTCAAATCTCCAACTCGTTCAACCAACACAACGCAGTTCTTTCCCTGCGCGCACAAATTTACACCACTGTGATACTATACCTCTAAACTGAGTCGAAATTATGTGCGCCAACTTCTGCTAACGAAGAACATATCCTTCAAACCGTGCACGAGTGAACCAAACGAGGAAGGCTCTCAACCTCCCACGTCTCCGTGCCAAAACCAGGAAACAGACCAATTCCGTCTCAACCAAACTCCATCGTCCACTTACCTCCATCCTTGCAGTCGGAGGAGAAAAACAACAAACATCAAACACAGAAAAACCGCAGATCGCACACCCAAGAAAAAACAGTAAGACACGGACGGAAGCGAGAAGGGGCAACTGATGATCGAAGAAACCACAACCTACCTCAACCGAATCTGTCCACAACGCACAAAGGAATTCCAAAGCAATTCCCTGCTTTCCACACACTCTGCCCTCACTTCACAGCGCAACAAGCGCTTTTTTTCTTCTGGCGCAAGCAAGCTTTCAGCCACGAACTGCACAGGAACGACGAAGACGAAGTAGAAGATGCTGCGGAGTCAGTGCCCGCATTCCAGCACTCCTGATTCAAGGGAAGGAAACGCGAGAGTTTTATAGAACTGGACCCTTCCGCTGCACTTCCCTCAGAACCCACCCATCTGGACGGAAAGCAGTTGACGGGTGTTTCGAGGTTCCTGCCTGTGCTTCCGTAGCTGGCCGGATACTCATCCCGCAAACACGGTCAGGCCGGTGAATGCACCGTTTACAGTACCGTATTCCATATGTGGAGTTGGTCTCTCGGTCTATTCGGACTAGTGACTAGTGATTCATTTCTGATAGGCAAAACTTGTGAGCCGAGCCTCAATCCCCATCATTATCGATACTTTGGACCAGAAAAATATGTATATACTTGTGAAACAATCCTCCTGGAGTTTTATATATTATTTCACAATTGTTTTAAAATATATATTTTAAAACTAATTTTTAACTTAACTCAAACTCATCATGGAGTTATTTCGATCGAACGTCATATCCACAAAGAACACAAAAGGAGAAATTGTTGCTCTTGAACGGTTGTTCAAACTGAGAACAAAAATCCCATCACCAAGCAAGGTTTTCCTCACCTCCGGTTCGAGAGGCTTGAGAGATCGAGCTTGGCTCTCCATGTTGGGAGATGGAAGCTCTCTCATCAAGTTAACACGTGATGGGTACAATTGTCCTAAAGTTTGGCTTATGATGTTATCGAGTGTAATTTTGTTACTTGGAGATTGTTGTGAACTCTCTCTCTCTTGCATAACGATGTGTAAATGTGTGTACATCTCCACTTGCTTCAAAACGCTTGAAGTAGATTGTTCGCTTTCTGGGATGATAGGAGGAGATATTTTCCTCCATATTATGAAAGTTATTAGAAAAGAAGAAAGATATAACAAGTTACAAAATGGAATTTTCAAATTTCTTGTAGAGATAAGGTTGGTCTTTCAATTTTATCAGAGAAATATGTACATTCATGTTTATAAGGAGGCATAGGTGCATTGTTAGCCAAGCATAATTCAATCTCTTCAATGCAAAAAACATTTCACCTCTTAAGGGAATAATCTATTGACTCCCTCCAATAAGCGCGCGATGTCCACTTGGCACCACACGGATTATACCATCACCTTTCTTGTTCCTCAATAATTATCATGCTCAAGGAAAAGAGAGGTCACCGGGTCACTCAACTTTATTATTAGAGAAATAAATTTATGGTTGGAGCCATAATGAAACCGTAACTCACAGTTTTACACTCATGCATATGAACTGAATCCTAATTTCTTCTGAAGCTATATATCCTCGTACTGTATAGATATGCTTGTAGTCCAAACATGCGTAGTTGTGTCAGTGGAGCTCTACTAGATGGTGATCACATCTGTATTTTTGAGTTAAATATAGCACTCACAAACATATACACCGAAGTCAATGGTTGATCAAATTGTTATCGGCTTTGGAATGCCACTTTATTTTCATATTTACCTTATTTATTACAAATAAGGATGATTGGAAGATTTTTCTCTTTGAGAAAAAACTGACCTATATTTTTGATTCAGGCTTGTATCTTTGTCCATCCAATATCACATTTATAAGATCATTCAGACCTGCTTACCGTCACATCTACCAATGTACTTGTCGCATGCAGAAAAAAGAATCCCTTGAGTTAATCAAGTAAACTATTGCTGAACTACAAAAAGAGTGTCTTAAGGAGTGTGACCGGACTATATAGCATAGAATGGACTTCTTGATTTTTATGTATCCAAATAAACAGCAAACTGCTGGATAGTTAGAGTGGTACATGTACATGTCCTCATATTTTTCATCTTCTTCCACTTGGGACACTGAATATCGCGTCCCAAGCGGTTTAACCCACAGTCCTCTAAGAGAAAAGACGTGGGTTCAATCCCTTGTGGGCACGGTTGGAGGTGCATGCTGCTGTAAACTGTTAATGAAGTTTTTGATCCGAGTCCCGCTGTCTCATATGGATAGTCTCATGATCCTCAAAGACCCCAAGGGCCAGGTAACACCATTTACCATTTTATCATTTATAATGTGAACGTGTAAAGATGATATGCAAGTAACTCTTTCATAAAGCTCGAGCAGCAAAATTCTAGCCCAAGTTCTTGAGCATGGCACAAAACCTACGAGGTTCATATGCTACATGGCGTATTGAGAAGAGCACTGAAAGTACCGTCTTCCACAAACGACAAGTGTTACAGTACAAGTTCTAGACTTCCAGACTGAAACCAGTGAAAGTACAAGACCCAGTCGACAAACTTGAAATCTGTTCTTAATATAATGTAGTCAGAGTATAACGTTGTGGTTAAGAACGACAGCCAATTCTTCAATAAAATAACGTGCTAAAGGACACATAGTTTGAAGCGGACCAGATCAAAGTTTCACCAAAACAGAAGATCATGTACTAAGAAGGAGTGCTATGAAAAGAAATGGTAAAATGTATGAAAAAAAATGTCCGAACAAGAGTCGATCTTCAGCAGCTATTAGTGCAAGTGAGCAAAGCAGAAAAATAGTATGCAGGAGCATATCACGTACCCCTACGATACACAGATGTCATTGGAGCAAAGATGCCAGTAATGTGATTGATCTACATCCCGACGCTGCTCTTGTTCCGTTAACGTTGGACACACTGTATGAATTTGTCCATGATGGGACAAATTCATCAAATGTAGCAACAAGTAGTAGACGATAAACGAGCAACAACATCAACAGAGGAATTTGTCCACAAGAGGAATTCGAAAATCGTGAACCTAGTGGCAACAACACGAAGAATACCGTCGACTAGAGCACGACAGCAGACGATGCAATGACGATAGCAAAGCGTTGGTAGGGCACGACCCTCCCCCGAGACTAGAAACTGTGAATTGGGACAGAAGACGAATGCGCATGGACGGCGACAATAGGCGAGCTGCCGTAGCACGAAGAAAGGCAGAACTTTATGCATGGCTATCGCGCCGCACCAAAGAGAAAAGCCTCATTGCTAAGGCAAGCTAGAGTTCAGTAAAAAACCATCCGAATAAAAAATAACCTAAATTAAAAGAAATCATCGATTGATCGAAGTATATAACCCTGCTGCTAACGCTTGTCCTCTTCCGCATCCGCTCTGCGATTCACTTGGGAGCTGGTTCAGAAAACAAGAGCACTTGCATATTCACCTCCTCCATGTTTCGATGGAGGAGGCAAATATGCAGATAGGGTTAAGTATTAAATTAAACTCCAATTGAATTATTATTATTATATATATTAATAATTGAATTAATATATATATTAATTCAAGACAACTTCTCAAAGTTTTATCTTCTGAAGTGTGACAGTCAACTCAAGACTTATAGTTTATTTTTATTTTTATTTTTGAAGCATGGGCTAAAATAACATTTATAGAAAAATTTGATATATTTTTATCTATTTAATATATAGTTTTTATTTAATATATATTTATTTTTCTAATAACAATAAACGAGCAAAAATTCTCAAAAGTTAATCCAACATGCATATTCAATCTAAACATTGATACTCCCGCTTGTCCCTCTTGCTCTACAATGCACGTTGCAGGCATCCGAGCAGGTTCATTCCTTGAAGGGAAAGCCCAACGGGTATTGCAGCAACCCGTTCTTCCGAAAGGGTTAAATAAGAAATTGAAGTTACACTACATTAATGTATTAATAGTCATTGCATCTCAACTTATACTTTTACAAGTGCGTCTGACTATTCTCGCTTTATAGTTTAAATATTTTTAATCTAATATAATAACCTATCTTGTAGGAAGAGTAAATATTAAATTAAATTTTGACTAAATTAATATATAAATGAGTACAGCTTCCCAGAGTTGTATCTTATGAAGCGCGGAAGTTGAGTCAAGATTTATGGTTTATTTTTTGTTCTTTCTATGTTTTCAGACATGAGTTAAAAAATAATATTTATAAAAATTTGATTATTTTTATTATTTTAATATATATTTATTTTTTCAATAAAAATAAACAAACAAAGTTCTCAGAAGTTCATCGAGCATACATATTAGGTTATGTATTGATTTCTAACATCAATTTTCTCAATTATATTTAATTTTCTATAAATATTAGACATTTAATTTATTATATAATAATACACATACAATATTTATTGCTAACATAAATCGCACATGATATCAATCGATTCAATAAAATATTTTTTATTACTGAATACATCATCTACTCTAGTCTATGACAGGAACCATTAAATATCTGGAGTTCTGTCCTTGCTTCTGCTTGTCGGTTTCCTCTTTTCCGCTTTTGACTTCGCCAGCATATATATATATATATATATATATATATATTCTCTCCTCGCGCAAGTTGATTTTTCATAGCGAATAAAATACAACCAACTAAAAATGTAGATTCTTTCTACCAAATTGCACGTTTGTTCTTATCCGCTCCCACCCTAAGGAGGACATTTTGTTATGTATATTCATATTCCCATTCACAGAAATTGGCTTGATCATACCCCCAGTAGGTTCCGTGAGCTTGATCATACCCCTCTTAACATTTGGTTGCTTGATCATACCCCTGACGGATTATTGACAGTTGAACCAGTCATTTTATCTTGTGGTTCATCATTTTAGTACTTTCAACCTCGACTAAATATCACTGTAATTCAAAATATTTGACATTTGCGTTAGACTATCCATATTCTCATTCCTTTAATATGTGCAGTCTCACATCTGAATAACATCACAAAGTGACTGGTTTTACAGGAAATAGCCAGTCAGGGGTGTGATCAAGCCAAACATCGTTAAGAGGGGTATGATCAAGCTCACTGAACCTACTGGGGGTATGATCAAGCCAATTTCTGTCCCATTCATTACGGTAGATCAACAAGCTTCTCCACTGTACACAAATGTTTCATACAACTAGACTCTAGGTAGGCCCGGTGCCGTTCTCTGGTCCGGTCCATGAGAATCCGCTAACCCGTCCTGTCCGAAGGAGGACAGTCTGACGGACGTAAACCTTGGCGGAGGAACAAGACGGACGGACAAAGTTTTTGGCTTCTGGACTACGGTACAAGCAGAGAACAGTGCAGTGACGAAGACAAATTCTGCACAGGAGTAGGGAGGGGATGGGGATATGGACACAGACGATCGAGTTTCCTGAGTAGTTTGGGCGTTTGGGCGTTTGGGCGCTTCTGCTGTGGCGATGGCGCTGACGAAGTGTGTTGAAATTGCCTGCAGTAGTAGCTTATGGTGCAATGGGATAGCTGGCACCGCCGCTCAGCAACGCTGGGAGTCCAGGAGTGTGAGAACTTCTCGGCATACATGCTGCACTCACAAACTCGGATTAATCACTGCGGTCGCGGCGGGAGATGATTCTGATAACGGTTCGCCTCTGCATTATGTTCTTTGATTCTTAATCTGGTTTGTGGATTTCCTGAACCGTTCTGGGCAATTCGCTGGAACAGTTCTGACCTGCGTCCAGTTCCAGTGTACGCCGTAATGAGTTATTGTAAAACATAAGAGACATATCTGTGTGATGATACACGTGTGAGGTCGGCTGCACTAGCAGGAACACGGAATCTGAAGAACTCGGAATTCTCTTGGACTTAAAAACTGCACTAGCAGGAAAACGGAATCTGAAGAATTCAGAATTCTCTTGGAGTTAAAGTTGTTAGTTGATTATTTCGGAATTCTCGAGTCAGGGGTATAGCGGTCTTATTCAGTAATGTTGGACGCAGAGGTGACGCTTCTTGACTATGGAGGTGGAAATGTCCAAAGTATCAGGAATGCCATCAAGCTTATGGGATTCAGTATTAAAAAGGTAAGAATTGCCACACAGTTGCCAGTCGCATGATTCGAAGCTCCTAGACTTAACGGGGTTTAGGGTTTTGTGTATCGCATTATGATAGTTTCTACACACAAACTTCTCCGATCAGTTAAGATAAGGAATGGTGAGTCAGAATACAAAAAGGTGTATCCTTGGTTATCTTATTTAACAAGGTTTACTGTGGGCGCAAGCTTGCGTCCCAGTTTCTTCTCTTTGAAGATTGGCAGAAGTTGGGAACTGCATAGTTACGCATAGGTTCGTTTCTTGAGTACTTGACTTCATGACGGAAATGCCGGGCTAAGGCGAAGGCTTTGGCCTTTCACAACTCACGTTAAAAGCCAACTACTCTGAACAGCATCGAGTTCCACAAGATTGAGAGCACGATCGCACCACGTTGAGTATCAGTAGTAATCATCCTACTTTTCCAGGTGGAATCCCCGAAGGACATCGAAAGCGCGAAGCGCCTGATATTCCCCGGAGTTGGGGCGTTTGCAGCAGCTATGGATGTGTTGGAGTCAAGAGGGTAAGGCGAAGTTTCTGATGGGATGTAATGAGCGGTTGCGAAAAAGGTCAAAGAGGTCCAAGATCATGCAGAGTGAACCTCGTCCCAAGGGAAGGTTTAACGATGCTAATCTCTGTTTGCTGCTGCTCATTTCCTGACAGGATTGCAGACTCACTGAAGGATTACATTAGGCAAGATCGTCCATTTCTCGGTATCTGCCTTGGGCTGCAACTCTTGTTTGACTACAGCGAGGAACACGGTCATGGTATGAAGTGTGCCTCTCTCCTTCTTATCCAATATTCTCTGTGAGGACAGTTAGCAGATGAAGTGGACATACTGTAAGAGAAGTTTGCTGTCTGCATCCAGAGCATGAATACCTATATGCACGGTAACGAGCGACGTGAGCTTGTTTGCATGCATCGCAGTTGAAGGGCTTGGTCTGATACCTGGCGCTATTTCTCGCTTCGATGCTTCGAACGGGCTTAGAGTTCCTCATATCGGCTGGAATGGCGTCAAGTTGAAGTACCCCTCGAATTTGCTGAATGGTGTCAATGGACGTCATGTTTACTTCGTCCACTCATATCGTGCAGTTCCTGTACGTTGTTGAGGACTTAGGATCAGTTTCTGATCTTTTGTCTCAAACTATATCACTTTTTTTATCTCTTTTGTGTAGGTGATCTCTTATGTCCTGGTTGCCCCAAGTATCATTGACTTTTCAAGAGGGAAGCTTGTATAGTGTGGAGCTGGAATACTGCCATGGCATTTCTTTGAATTCCTGTGTTCTCAGTCTCGCACAGCTTACAGTTAACGAACTCTCTTCTAGCGGATCGCAGAGTGATGAAAACAATGACTGGGTGCTGGCTACTAGCGATTATGGTGGTGAATTTATTGCAGCTGTTAAGAAAGGAAATGTCCATGCAGTGCAGTTCCACCCTGAAAAGAGCGGAGGTAATTTCGTGGGAGCTGGAGGTTCAGTTTGCTGCTCAGCTACAGAAATTTATTAAGGTCAAGGGAAATTAGTGAGATGCTTAAAGGGAGTAAACGAGTTTGAGCACAAAATGGTTTCAGTGCTGACACTGTGAACAATTTGTTTGACACCTCTGGCGTTAATATCTCCTGATCTACGCAACCGAACGCTCAGAGGAAGTATGAAGAAAGTTCTCTAGACGTGGTCAGCGTTATGTTTTTAGTCTTCACCGCGAATGCGTGGGAGGCACTTTCCTAAGTGAGACCTAGACATTGTCCTCTAAGAAGTTACTTTCTGCATCATAATTCTTTTTCAGTTTTCATCTTCTGAATTTGTTTTCCTTTTGACAAATTTCCGTATATAGTTGTCGGCCTGGACATCTTGCGAAGGTTTCTAGATGGAGGCCGCTCGGGCGAAGCTGAGGTATATCTGCAACCTCCGAGTACCACCTCTGACTACGTAATATCCTCGTATAGTAGGATATAGTTATCTGACGTGTTTTAGGAAACTGTTATTCATATTTGAGTTTGGGTGGTTGCTTTTGATATGTAGCATGAATGCTCGTATGCAATCAAATTTCCTTGCTCTTCAGCAGTTGGGTAGTCAGTGCACACCGAATTACGATTCTTGTTGCAGTTCTATCTGGCACTTCATGACAGACTCTTGGGTGTACAGAGAATTGCTCATCTGGCCAGTCAGCCTAACGCGCATCCAGCTTCTTCTTTAGCAAAGAGAGTGAGTGCAGGATCGTGCTGAATTATGAAGCTGAGTGCGTTGCTTATCAATGCTTGTACAGGTGATACAGTTTTGCCGATTCAAACGATTGATCATTATCCTTCGGCTTCCTTTCGTCGGTCGATGGTGCAGGTCATTGCCTGTTTAGATGTGCGATCAAACGATGCTGGTGACCTTGTAGTTACTAAAGGTGACCAGTATGATGTCAGAGATGCAAGTGATGGACGTGAGGTAAGCAATGCCCTTTTGTGACGAGCTGACAAGTCTTTTTGTCGCTACCCACTTTACGTTGGACCTCAAGTTACCGTCAAGAGCCTGCCGTAACAGCACTTATTTGAAACATATAGGTTCGGAACTTGGGCAAACCTGTGGAGCTGGCGGGACAGTATTTCAAAGATGGAGCTGATGAAGTAAGTTCGCTGTGAACTTTCGAGTAGAGCATTTTGTTAAGCGTAAGGGCCCACGTTGGACAAAGGTGGTGTCATAATTTGTCCCGTATGACCAGTCTCAGACAATGCACTCTGCATTTCTTTAACTGTTGCAATTGTCAGTGTTCCAGGTCAGAACTAAGTTCCATCGGCTGATATGCAGGTCACGTTTTTGAATATTACTGGATTTAGGGATTTTCCTCTTGGAGACATGCCAATGCTTGAGGTGCGTTTTCTAATTGGAATTGACTTTACAGGACTTCTTTGGAATTTTGTCCGCAATGCATGATGTCTGGTCTTGAATCATCTCCGTAAAGAAGTTTGTATAGGAGAAGAACTTATCGTCATGGCACCGCCAGGTACTGCGTAGGGCATCGAAAGAAGTGTTTGTGCCCTTAACTGTTGGTGGAGGTATCCGTGATTTCACCGACTCAGAGGGCAGGTTGGCAATATTTTCACCTATCTACCAATACCCCCCGATGCAAAGCGAAAACGATGAGTAGAAAGAGGTTCACTCATGTACATTTTCATGGACGAATAGCCGGATTTTATGTGGTTGTATTGTTAGGCTGTACCTTGTCAATAAAATGTCAATAAACTTTCAGTCTTGTTGCTATTTTTCGGAATAGTAGTCTAGTTTGCAGATCTTTCTAGTCGATTATAGTGAGGTCCAGTTCAAATCGCTCTCTAGTAACCTCTCCCAACTCTAAACTCTGTACCGGTGAAGTGCAAAAGCGTCTCAGGGGCTTTCGGGCGTTAGTGGACTTACTTGTTCAGTCTTCTGCATTTAGCTATACTGAATTCACAGACTTCAAGTCCTAGCTGTAGCGTAAACCTCAGTCTGAGACGCAGGCATTTATAATCTGGGTGCTTTCACTTCTTCCAGGTACTACTCAAGTCTGGAGGTAGCTTCTGAATATTTTAGGTCGGGGGCAGATAAGATCTCGATCGGAAGCGATGCCGTTTATGCTGCAGAGGAGTACCTGAAAACGAAGGTAGCCGAATCAAGCGCTGAGTTTTACTAGTTTTTGCTATTTCCGGAAACTAAACATTGTTCTGTTCCTGCCATCTCATGAAGTGGAATTAACAAATCAGTTCTCTATGGTAATACTGTCGTCGTAAACGCGCCTAGGCCGGACTGTTCATGCATCGACTGCAGAGGGTTCAACTCTGTCTCGTTTGTGCCGTTTGTGCAGGAGAAGACAGGGAAGACAAGCTTGGAACAAATTTCTTACGTGTACGGTAATCAGGTGAGAAATGCGCTCGGTCCGTACATCCTTTGTGAGATGAGGTTGACCCCCTTGCAACCACAAAAGGAGAGGTTTCCCGTATAGATCACTCAGTAGTTTACATGAATCCTTGCTGAGGTTTAACTGAGCTATGTCCTTAAAAGCAAGCAGTGTAAGCTACAAATACTCTAGTCCTATGATTGCAACGTTTGTGTGTTGGCTGTTTAGCTAAACGATGTTGTATACGAAATAGCACAGTGTTGCAAAAGCTATGTACGACTTCATGCAAACCATGTGTTATGGTGAACGCACAGGCAGTTGTGGTAAGCATTGACCCGCGAAGAGTGTACGTGAAGGATCCAAAAGACGTGCCGTACAAGACAGTGAAATGTAGCAAGAAAGGTACTGTTCATGTTTCCTACAAGTATTCATCTGTTTCGTCGCGGTGATTCTATAGGATTGAAATGAAGCATGTATTTGGGCACCACAAACTCCAGATATTATGTATGCAGCCTTTGTGTCTGCAAACATCATGTTGGAAATGAAGTACGTTATTCTGCCGTATTTGAGACATGGATATTCATGACCGCAAAATATTGGTTGATTTCTCTTGAATCGTCTTTACAGGGCCGAATGGAGAAGAGTATGCCTGGTATCAATGCACGGTAAGATTATTAAGTTTCACGGTCTATACATGTTGTGGTCCAAACACTTGCAATATTAAGGAACAACTGGGTGTAGCTAATCTCGTGCATATGAAGAACAGTTACGTCCATTAAGATTACAGTGTGTTTCTGTTTTAGACTCGAGTATGAACTAGGGTGCAGGGAAATAGGGTGGTCTCTGAAATACAGAAGAGCAGGGCCGACGTGATGCTTTATGTACTGATACCGTTCTTATACACGGATAAGTAGGTGAAAGGTGGTAGGGAAGGCAGGCCAATAGGGGCGTATGAGTTGGCCCAGGCAGTGGAAGAGTTGGGTGCTGGCGAAATTTTGCTGAACTGCATAGATTGTGACGGTAAGAGATACTTTAAAATGTGCATAATGTCTAGCCCTGTCATGAAGTTTCTTGCCACAGCCTTTCTGTGCCGGAGGCTTTGGTTTTGAGATGTTTAGGTAGTTTGATGTTTGAGAAGTCCTGAGCGTTGTGCTGCCGTATGTGACTGAAGATATTGACTTGTTGGTGCGGGTGTTGCTGATTTAGGCGACTCTAAGCTTGCACGGCCCTGTTGGCCAAGCTATGACAACATCACGGTTGAGATCGTGTGATATGAACCGGCCCCAGCATGTGAAGTGACTATCGAGCTTCATATTGTCCTTGTTTAATCGTGTCCTGTGGCGTTTACTTGCAGGCCAAGGGCAAGGATTCGACACTGACCTAGTTCGACTAGTGTCTGAAGCTGTTAGCATCCCTGTTATTGCCAGCAGCGGTGCAGGTGCAGTCGATCACTTTTCCGAAGTCTTCAACAAAACTTCAGCGTCAGCTGCTCTGGCTGCTGGAATATTCCACCGGAAAGAGGTAATGAATAGTCATCCCGCTTACTTCATAGTCCAGATGAGGCTTCAGGTGTGCGATACTTGCCTTCCTCGAAACTGTGGCTTTTTTACGACTCTTTCACTTCGAATCTTCTTCCTTAACTTTTGGGGTTCTATGTGCCATCTATCGTTGCAGATTTCTATTGCCTCGGTCAAAGAACATTTGGTTGAGTCCGGAATGGAGATGAGACTTGTATAAGCACGGAGATCGTCACAGGAGTGGGGTCACATTATCAAGGAGATAATTGTCGCTTTTGTGCATCTTAGGAGATGCATAACAAATTTTGTCGTTTGCCCAGTTCAAACAGTCAAGATGTCGGCTTCTGCTGAGGCCTTGATTCAAGGTTCTTCAACAGAGGTCCACAGAGCAGCACGTGGGAGGTCTCAAGGCTTTATTAACTTGAGTTCTCAAGCCAGGGCCGATCTTTTCATGTGTGTCACTGTTGAAATTGTACTCAAAGTGTATAAAATATTGTGAGTGCAGCCATTCACTTGGCCTCGTAAGTGTGTAATTTGTAACTCGATATTTCAGAGGTTGATGTTTCATTCTTGAATGGAGATTCAAGATACGTGTACTCTATGATGCTTAGCTTTCTTTTGAAGCTGAAACTTGTTGTTCTTTTTATTCTGGTCTGGCAATTTTTGTTTCCAAGGTGGGACGAAAGTCCCTTTGAAGATCAACTGTGCTCTTCAGACGTCCTGATACACGAAAGAATGTGTGTTGCTAAGATCATTGATTGCATGTAGCTTAGCGCGACTGGTACATGCTTCATATTTGGGATGATAGATTGATCTCAATCCTTGATGCTGTGGTGACATTCAAAGCATATTATATACTCTCTTTTCTCTGTTCTTTTTGTTTCTAACAGCTGTTTTCGCCGCGGAGCTTTGTGCTCTTACACGGACTACACCCCCTGCATTACCCCGCTCGCGAGTACCCGGGTCGCCCATGAGATCCAGCAGGTCGGGGTTCACCACCCGACAGCTGAATCCCCACAAGCGAACCCCAGCCAACTTCAAAGCATATCTTATAACTCTGATATAACAACGATCAAGTGTATTTGGGTCCATGAAGATAGCACTGTACTACAAGAACGATCCCACATACACTTGAGATAATCCTAAATTATGCACCCAGAGAAGTGGAGAGCAAGTAGCAAAGAGGGGCGTGAATGTACACTAACTTTGCATCTTGGGATCTAATATTTCTGACCAGGGAGAGAGTTCTCCCCTGTGTGATAACTGTTAAAACATGTGGCAATCGACAAGCACAGATCCGCGATCCGGTGCAACATTTGACTAGTCTTCTGCTCGAAAGGTCACTGTGACGGCTGTAGGTGACGAGAGGCTGGGCACTAAACTACCTAAATGCCACATATAAGCATGCAGGTAGTCACAGTTTCCTGTATGCACTCGGCAGTGCGACATCAGTCAAAGAGTTGCTAATCGGTTCCCGGAACGTGTCTGATTAGCTCGATGAGCTTGGCAGAAGAGAACGCGTATAAGTGGAGATATGCTGGGATTCCCACGACAGCAGAATGACGATAGTTATGTGTTCCATGCCCGCAGAAGGCAGGAGAAAAACCTGTTGGAAGGTCGAAGCTCAGTAATTAAGTTGATCAGTTGAAAGGAATATTGTATCGTATTTTCATTTCGTGCAAATAACTTTCTTCTTTGGATCCACTATATAGACCCATTGACGTCGATCTGAACCTCTACATTCTGACGTGGAACTAGTATAAAAACAATACATCACTAAATACAGGAACGACCAAACACGCCACCCAATGAATAGCAAACGGAGGGAAAGACCCCATCAAGCATTACAAGGGAAAGAAAGAACCGAAGGGCCAAGCAACTACCACCCGGACGGGAAGAACACCGAGGCTAAGCACCGCTATCAGAGCTCTAAAATCATCTATCGCACTTATAATGTCGGACACAGAAACGTCAGTACTTCTGCATACAACAGGTGCACATGAAGTAGCATCGTCTACTGCGATTGTCCTCTTGTGGACCGTGCCTGCTAAAGCTCTCTGTAGAGCAATGGAAACTCGCTGTCTAAAAGACATAGTGCAGAAAGAAAGAGAACCGTGGTACCTCTGACGCCTCTCATGGTAGGTTCTGGCACAATCTCGAAGAAAAAACATCGAACTCCAAAGCTGTCGATCCGTATATCTCCAAGGGTAAAAGGATGAAGTTATGTCTCACCTGCATACTCCCTATACTTGGTCACCTTCGCTGCTGTCGCCACGCTTGTGACCCATCATGGGGGATGGATGATCCGAGACAACCACATCAGTCACTGAGACCTGATCCTCCCTCATCATGTACAGATAAGCTCTCACTGATCCTCTCGCCTGAAAGACATACCAACGCTCTCTCTACGTCATGTGATCGCTCTACCGTGCTAAGACAAACATGACCCTCTGATGGCATCGTGGGTAGCTATCCGCTCTCCACCGTGAGGACAGCGAGCAAGGTGAGGTGTCGAGCGAGACACCGCACTCGCAAGTGGACAGTGCCGAAGCAACAGGCTGGACCAAGCCTAGGTGAAATCTCATCGTTGTAGAAAAGATAGTCGGTGCGAGTCAGGACGCTTCAATGCAAGATCGAGCTATGAGTCAAGAGCATACGGCCTTGTCCAAACAAGAGCGGATAGCTACTCGTCAGAGAGGACTGTAGTCCGTGAGATCCATTGATAGCTAATGTATCGAATCGAGGGTGTGTCTCGCGTGCCTCAAGAGTCAAACTATCTCTTGTTTCACGGAGACACATCTATAATGAATAAGAACCAGAGTAAGAACCATCCTCCACCTCTGTCACATATCACTCCAGAATAAGTCTATCTCGAACAGAGCCAAGGTGCTGAGAAGGCCCAACTACCCAAAAAGACTGTCGGAGCAGTCTCCTCAATGGATAATAAATCCAACCCGTCACATGATATCGGCAAAGATATCTACCTATGTGCGAGAGGTCTTGCCACACAGTCAAAGGTCCCGGTTCTACGATGTCGCCAAACACCTCCATGATCCTCCTATCAAACTCTCTAAGACGCGAAATGAAGATAAGAGATGGAGGTACTGTGCGGAGTAAGTAACTAAGACGACGTGCAATGGAAGAGGAAAGGATACCAAAGGCAACCATGTGGGTCATCTAACCTAGGGAGATCCTCAATATACAAAATGTCCTCCGCAAAGGCAACATATAAGAACTGAGAGACAAAGTCCTTTGTACCCACCGGTACTCCGAGGATGCGTAAACCATCTCTAGGAATAACAAATCTCTTCGGGAGCTGGAGGTCCAACGGTATACCTATGAGAGACCAAACCTTGCACTTTGACACCTTCACTCTCAGCCCTACCAAGACCAATTGAGAGACGAGGTGATCAAAGACAACTTCGAGTTGGTCCGTCGGACCTACGATGTGAGTATCATCAGCTAGAGATGGAAAAAATAACCTAGAGCAGCCAAGGCGGTGGCCAAGAGAGCTCTATAGTGAGCTAAGGCACAGAGGAGTCCACCCAAAAGGTCTCTCTGACAAGTACTTGCAGCGGAGCTGATGACTGTAACTCCCTCTATCGTAGGACCGTGCTGGTAATAAAGAGAGGAGGAAGAACCATAGAATGATCGCATGAAGGGAACGAGATCCGCTAGAGATCCACCGCCATCCATGAGCTCCCTAAAGATGAAAGCGCAGGAAATGCTATTAAAAGTATTTTCCACGTCCACTTGTAAGACAACCCAATCGGGATGGATGTTCAAGAGAATCTTAATGTCGAAAGACAAGACTCACAACCTCCAAGCGTCGCAACTCTAAATTGATGTGAACAAAAGTGGTCCTGAAAAGTATCTCGAAGCTGAAGGACAATGATACGATTGATAAGTCCTAAGAGAATCTCACCGATGATTATCGATCGAATCCTTCCATCATCTTTCGTCATGACCAAAAATCTAGCTGCCCCAGTACCTGAGCTATAGACTGAGGAATATGTCCTTGAGCTACTGCTGTCGCTACTTGAAAAAGCTCCATGAAACCACTAGAGGGGTCGTTTGTTTGAAAATAATCCAGTAGGTGCTCGTAGACCATCCCAGACAGACCTCTAGAAGATAGATGTGGAGCTGTACACAAGGCCTAGACAAACAAGGATCTATCGAGACATAATGACTCCTCATGTTGATAGTCCTGAACCTCAGGTGGTGAGGGATCACCGAGTAAGAGATGAAGAAAACGCAATGCATCGATCATCTCCTCAATAGGACATGCCATTAACAAAAGATGCAATGCTCTAGCAGCTCTACTATACTCTCCAACTTGATCTAACATCCTACAACGTCGTATGCGGGCGGAAGATGAGACATCACTTGTAGAGACAAACTCACTCCTACCTCGTACCGCACGTACTGATTTCTCATGTAAGACCGCCCAATCACTTGCACAGAATCTCCGAAGACGGACTTTCTGATGTCTTCCTCTGTCACCTCGAGTATAACGGAGGCACCTACGAGGAAGTAAGAGGAATAGTAACCATGCCGTCTCGTCCCTGGTGTTCCGTGTCAACATGTCGAGGGATAGACAGAATGCCTGTCTCACCTCGTCATGAAGAGCACGAGATAACAGATGGAACAAACGCGGACAAAATGAACTCCTCTCGAACAATCTCAGAATAGTGCCAGAGTGGACTCTCAACCACTCCCACGACTCAAGAGGAACTCCAGGAAGAAGGGCTAACGGTGTCATAATGACGACACGTGTAGACCTCCACTCTCGGCTAACCTGGGCATCTCATGTGGTCATATCATAGCTCTTGTGCATCTTTCCCGTGTGAGATTTTATCCCTTGCGAGGTAAATAACTGATTGTACACCGGGCATGCTCGAATCAGTCTTGATCTCATGAGAAAGAGTATCCATAGCTAGAAAAAAGATGATATCCGACCAAACAGTACTCGTAATAAGAACATCTCAAAAAAGAACTCACTAAAAAGAAGAACCCTGGTATGTAGAGATAAAAGAAAAAAATACACTAAATGTAACAAGAAGTCCCTCAAAAACCTCTCAAAAACTCTAAATAGAAGAATATGTAATCCTAAAATCTCAAAAAATCCAAAACTGTTTAATGCTCCCTTATTTCTCCACAAGATGTATCAATTCTAAGATAAAAAAGAAACAAAAAATAGAGATAAAAATAAATATGTAAAAAACACTGCAGTATCCCAACCCAACACCCTCTCTTCTCTCAAAAGACACTCTTTGCACTCTCTTTCCTCCCCCACTCGCACTCCGCTTCCGCTCCCCTCACTGTAGATAACTCTAGATAATACATGAAAGTAAAGTACAGAAATAGAGTACCTCTGAATATATGAAAGAGATCGATAAAGTTTTTACGGACGTGTAAATAAAATTAAAAAAATTCAGTTGTGTAATAAAGATAATTATTTGCTTAGAATAGAGCATACTACTTGGTTGAACTTGTACCTATCAGCTAGCTAGCAAATTACAAAAAAAATTTATTTTAAATAGTTAAATGTTTTTGTGCATGAGTTGTTATTTGATTTGGGGATGAATTAAGTCTTATATACTCTTAATATACTCTTAAGTCTATCTTGAATTTGTCTTTATTTTTACGTTTATTTTAGGGTCGATACAAATCTGCAAGAAAGCTTGCGAGGAGTGATTTGTTAGTGTGTAAAGACTCTTCCGTAACTTCTACAGATAGAAACAGCCAGTACTGTAGTTACCTTGATAGCATCAAACATGCATTTTCACCTATGATAAATGTTATACCCTTGGGGTCTTCGTGGACCATGGACTGTCCATGTGAATCCATCACGATGGGACTCGGACCATAAGTTTCATTCACAGTTTGTAAGCGCATGCACCTCCGATCGTACTCGCAAAAGATTAAACTTACTATCTTTTTCTTAGAGGACTGTAAGCTAAACCACTTGAGACACCGATCTTCAGTGTCTCGAGTGCTAGTCGAACTATCCTCAATTCGTTCATTGTATCTAATTGTCATTGTTCTTTTACTTGAATTACGTATAGCTCTTTTATGAATAGTCTGTTATCTTTGTGTGGTTTAAAGGCAATCGGAGACTTCTCTAACTCACCCTGTCCACTGTTTATTTTAATTTTTGTTTTACATTTTATTTGAAATTCTTTTAGCTCTTGACGGATCGTTTGTTATTCTCATGTGGTTTACGAGTAACCAAATTACAAGAAGATCTCTTTAGCTCTTCACTGTTTCATTTCATTTTTTGTTTTACAGTCTCTTGGTTCCAAATGACTTGAGTGGAATAATTATATTTTCCTCATAGAGCCAAGACCTATTTTCTTCTCAGATTTTGTTCATAGTGAGATTCGATCTCACGGCGGACTGAGTCCTTAGATCGAGTCTGTTATCAAGATGCATAGTCTATTCTACAAGTACATCTATATCCACTAAAGTTCCAGAAATTTTCTTGATCACATCCTCATTACGTTTTTTTGCTATGCGTTTGCGTATAGCTTACAGTCGGCTTACAGTCGGTTCTGGTGATTCTACAAAAACGGAAAAAGTGGAGAAATTTTCATCCGTCGGTTGATACAAATGTGACGGTGCGTAACTGCGAATAGTCCTTTTGGTTTACGAACAGTCCTTTTGTGGAGAATAATCCGTAAGAACGCTCCGTGCGGACGAAACTGCTACTTGTAAAACGACTAAAACTGCATTTATCCACGAGGAATACAATGCGGATAAACCACATTGCATATGATGCAGTTCGCGTTGTTCAAAGCGTAGCTCCAGCGAGCAAATTTACCAACACGCAACGAATTGTCAAAATTCAAAGGACTACAAGCAGATGAGACGAGAATCTGGAAGTAGAAGAAATAATGTATCAGGACAAGCATCAAACAAGCGTCGCACGACCAAACACACAGCCAACGGAAGCTCAACTGCAAAAGGGACGAAAACTTTTGGAGCAATGCTGAAGAAAAAGAGAAGACATTAAACGTTGTATTGACCGGCGGACAAGCTGACGAGAGAAGCCATAGCCACAACGTGTACCATGGCAATTTACATGCAGTCTGTTGGCACGAAAAGAACTAGATTCGTTAGCTTTGCTCTACAGAATCGGATGTGACATCGACTGATCAATGTGCTTGGCTCGATAAGATACTTACATTGTGAGTTTTGCCCTCGAGATTTCCATCTTTGCTAAGTTTCTCCTGTGTCTCGTTCCTCTACCGTTCTCTCCCACACATGTTGGTTTACGTCTGGATCTGCTGCTCTTGTTTTTTTTCTATGGAGGTCATTTTAGTGAGATTTGAGCCGGTGTAATGTAGAAACGTGAATAGTTGTTGTTCCTTTCAGCTCAATTCTTTGACGACTCTGGTCAAGCGGAAGGTCTGTGCATTGGCTCTTGCGTGCTGCTTCCACTGAGGGAACCACAATCCGATGTGGCCATGTACCTGAAGTCCTTATCCTTCGGGGCAATCTGGCAATGGAAGAAAACAACAATGACTTTGGAAACTTCAGAGTGCAATGTTTGTAGATCTGAAAGGGACGTAGTTTTCGACAAGAGACTTATATTCGACGACTCTTGCATTGGCGTCTACTGCCATTTGACTTGACGTAGGACGCTAACGAAAAAATGATCATGTGAATGGCTCCAGTTCTATCCCGCTAATCAAACATGCAATTCATTGTTTGGAAGCCAACTCGTCTCTTTTAAGAATGCTGATGTAGCATAGATATATCTGTTAATCGTCCTGACTGTTTTTTTTATCTTTTGTATAGGCGTGTCCAGCAGTTATATCAGGATGGTTTAGGATTCAAGGAATTAGAGTATATGTGAATTCAAGTTTTGGGTCTGTCAAGTTTGTAAGTACTGGCCTAAGTTTTGATCTCAATGACATGTATCGCATTCGAGACTGCTATGATGAGATTCAACACCTTCTACTTCACTGGTGCTTCTTTTCAATGTATTACCACTCCAGGTTACTCTCATTTTGCTTGACATTTCTCCGTGAGATGTCCATTTAGCTCGGCAGTGGCGAATATGTTATGTCTTAAACGACTCACTATGGGTCTTGGATTCGAGTCCTGTACGTATCAGGATTGTTGTATGGAGGACATCATTTATCTAATCGATCTATATTCTTATGACGATGATCGAGAATTTGGAATGGATGTTTTGTTAGCAACGGCCTCATGCAAATCTTGAGGGGTCCACTCTATGTATTTTGTTGATAATACTTTCGACAAGAGGTATTTTAATATTATTATTTTTCTAAAATTAAAAACTTAAAATTTTAATAAAAATATATTTATTTACTAATTTATAAATAAAAATATTCTCCGAAAATTCAGTTTTGTATATAAAATACTCTATTTTTACTTTAAAATGTATTAAATAATATAAAATAATATTATTAATATTATTAAAATAATTAAAATATCATATTTTTATTTACACTTGTTTATAATAAAAACCGTTAGTGAACCTCTCGAGGTGCAAATAGAGTCTATCTATCTCTCCCCATTTGCTTCTGAGTATGGTAAAATTCATAAGATAACTGAACGTTAAATTCCTTGTGTATTCTCTCAATGTCATGAACCAATCATGCTTTCCGAAGCATGTACTTCTATTGGAAATATCTGCTGCGCTGTTGGAGAAGCATTTGGAAGGAAAGTCTATTTGGATTTGAGGATTGAGGTGGGGAGCAACTTTGCTCAAAGAGAGTTCAGAGAGAAGCTCTTGTCAGTATAAACAGGAGGCCAGGGACGATGCTGAAACAACCTGACTTTCTCATGTACATTTCTTTTCATGAACTTCTGACGTGGAGTGACATGCACGATATGTAAGCTGACATGGCCTTCTTACCAGTTTTGTGGCCTGACGCAAGTCAGGGGTGTGATCAAGAAACGAAACTGTAAGTGGGGTATGGTCAAGCGCAAGGAACTTACTGGGGTGTGATGAAGCAAATTTTGACTAAAGTTCTTAATAAGTGTGAACTACATAATGTAACATGGAGACGGTCCGGGAATACATAGTGCTGTCTTATTTTCTTAGAGTATAGAACTAGAATTGAGAACTTATCCCAGAGTTCTCCTAGACATGAGAAAATTTATAATCTCTCAGAAATAAACTCTTTCTAATAAATGAGAAAATCCACAATGGTCTAAAAACTCAGCTGGTGCTAATGATGATGCTATCAGATTTTCATTTCGCGGACCCTGCTTGTCCTTTTCTTTTCTTGTGATCAAAAGTGACGGTTGCTATGCATATTCATCTCTTCTACACTCATATTGAGGAGGTATTTGCATGTCCATTAATTAATGACTTAATCCTTTTTCTTGGAAGGGTTAGGTCTTCATATTCATAAATTAATATGTATTAAAGTGATTTTTTTTTATTCGTCGAAGAGACTTGTGTTTATAGTAGAAAAATTTAAGTTTCAATTCACTGCAATTACATGTTTTCTTTCTTTCTAGAGTGCATGTGTTACATTCACCTTAGTACTTTAAATTTAGGTTCATCTTGTCATATTATAGCAGAGTTGCGCATGTTTGCTTACTGCACAGAAAGATTTCTACTTTTTCAAAAGAGTTTTTTCCCAAAAGTCATGATGTACTGCGAGCCATTGGGAAAAATTTAAGACTATATTTCTGTTTGTCTTTTTTATCTCTTTGCTCTGACACTCATTTAGGATGCATATTTAGTATATATTGCGTTATATATACTAAATACGTAACGGATATTTAATTTTATCTAGTTTTTGAATTTGGAAATAATAACCAATGAGAAAAAAAACTAGCAAAGTGTTGAGCCACGATATATAAATGCGGATGAAGGAAAAACATTTTTGCATCTGTCTAATTTTTGTTTCAGGAAACATCTACCGGATGTAAGGACAAGCTACATTTTATCACTAGATTTTATTACTAGATGTCTTACTAGATTTTATTGCATGCCTGTCAAATGATTATCTAACCTTTTTGGCGAGAAAGGTTAGTTAATAAATTTATTTTCAGTATAAATTTATACCTAGATCCGGGTCTTGTACCTTCAGAAGTGCATGCTAGTGCGCTCCGCTTATAGCTTATGTCTGAATCGTGCAGTAACTGTCGGTTAAGTTTTAGATTTAAATATTAATTAAATATATAATTTTATCATATATATATATATATATATATATATATTTTCTCTAACCGAAACATAACAAGCAAATACTTTCTATGTTATCCTAAAAGCATGATTTCGACGCTTGTGCCTACGTAATTAGTTTCTTGCATTCGTTCCACGCACTTAAACAAAAAGGTTTAATTATGGTGTGATGGATAAATGTCGGTTTATAATATGATTATGATATACGAATTTTCAGGAGGACATTTCTTACTAAAGCTATGATCTCGTAAAAGCAGAAACGGAAAGCTTTGAATATATTTCGGCCTAAACCGGAAAGCTACGCATCGTTTTACAAGCTTAAGTATTCAAAGTATATCGCGCGACTTAAAAGTTCCAATTTTTTTTTCGCAGAATAAAATAAATAAATAATTCCTCTGTAACGTTACATATCATTAAGTTGGGTATTACAGTCTAACCTCGATATAAGGACCTTGTAAGAACACTCCCGATGTAACGACATTTTTGGTCTAGAGATTGAATTTTGCTCGTGTTCAAATTTTCACTGTATATAGCGATATCTTTCTCGTTATAACTACATCTAAAAAGAATAGCCAATGAGCATTTAACCAATAGAGGGAGTAAAAGTTAGATTTTTTTAAAATATTTCCCAGCGGGTTGGAGTTACGACTACGGCTAGACTTCTACGGATTATTTCTGCGGGCACCACCGGATCCGGAGGTGCGCAGGAAAACGGAAAATAGCAGCGGGCTTCTTCTTGCGTGGTTTTTACCCGTGCTGGTTGTGAGATGTTACAACGTGAAATTGAAGAGTGAGGTTCTTCGAAGGAGATAGTGAAAAAATGATCCTGTTAGTTCAAAATCACACCTCTCAATGCCTCGCGGTCTTATACAGAGTTGTCTGTGGCATTTTTATTACTTTTGTGCTCTCGTACGTCCTGAAATCTTCTTGTTTAACTTTGACTCCCCCTAATAGCCCGTTGGCAGCCCCATCCCCATAGCGGGGATGACGTGAGATCGAATCTCCTGCAGGGAGATCTCAGTCTGTGCAAGGGCAACCGCAATCAATGGCAAAAAGCCTCACGTAGAAAAGAAACAAAAACAGAAATGGCGGGTTAGTCTCGCTTCTTGCTTCGAGAAAAATAAAAATAAAAAACTACATCTAAAACTCATACTATAAAGCTAATTATGACTGATTTAAAATTAAACAGTATATTATTATACTCGATATTTGGTCAAAGTATGTAAGTAACTTGAATCAAATTAAGTTCAAGGCATTATCTTGTCTTTAAGAGAATTTTAGACTTTATATATGATGACGGTAGACATATTGCCATTATATTTTTCTCGCTTGTACTAGAGTACTTTATTTATTTTTTAAACGAAAACGTTTGATTAAATCATGTATTAAATTAAAGTATTTTTATACATATACACCATAAGATATTTGACCATATAATATATTATGGCATTGTCAAATATATCATTTATAACAAAAATTCATAATATATACATTAGGACATCTCGATACACCGACAAATTATATTCTTCCTATTTAAGTCGCTACCAGTGACATTCTGAGCGGATAGGCTTCAGAGGGCGCTGTCTAAGATAAGTGGTGTACTTTAGACAACAGACTTTAGATTACTCGCAGTCCAGAAGAAGAAAATCTATCATACCCACTACACTCTGAAATCATTGTCTGGCACTAAAGTTTGCAACTTTAACTCATCCTGTTTGTCGCCATTTAAATTATAATTTAAGAAGTCGGCTCCGACTCACGAGAAACATTTGGACGGCATGTACTGTCGTTTGCCGCATAACACGGAACTCCGGAATACCATAAGCTATGTGCAATGTAATTATTTTCCGAGACTATCCCAATGTTGAACACAAAGTAAGCCTCTCAGGGCTGCACAAGGACACCCCCGAGAAGGTCCATACTTGAAGTGAGACCTTGAACTGATTCCTCTGCTGATAGAAGGTCTGTTGGTGACAACAGTGCAGTTCGAGGGCCCCTAAATTTGTCATCTAGTTTGTGACAGAAAGTGCACGAGCCTGCAGTCGTCTGATTATCCATTGATCCACTCATGGACTCACAAGGAGATGAAGTCGGATATCTCAGTTCCTCCTCACTAAAATATTGAGCTACCGCCGAGCCTGAGGCTGCAGCATATAGACCGCAGAGGGCAGTCAGCGCAAAACCATATAGATGGTTCAGCCCATAATTATGCTAAAAGTTACTCAACTTAAAGGATGGTGCACATGGGAGGCTAGATGGTTCAGACCATATTTATGCTAGAAGTTATTTACCTTAAAGGATGGTGGGAGGCTAACTAGCTGGCTAGCTAGTCGACTACCAAAAGAATGAGATGGAGTTTGAAGAATGTGGATCGGTTCCAATGATCCTTAGTCTCTTACTTAGAGAAGAAGTTTGGACCGATCAACTAAGTCCTAACATCCTGTTGTGTAAATCCAAAATTTTTTGAATTTATCTTTGTGGTTCCTACACATAGACTCTTGTCACTTGGTTTCATCTACCTAGCATTCACATTGATGATACAATTCGTTGAGAACTGCGAGAACTGCGCAATACTTCCTTCCTCTGGAAATTCTGGCAGTTCAGCCAGTGGATGGACTGATGTCGTCCCTGTCACCTTTCTCCAAAACATGGGGTGCATTCAGTAACCATCCATTGGTCGTGGTCGATAGTCAACGCGAGCAGAATTCCCCACCAACTCAGATCGACAGATTGATCTCGATAATGCCATTGTCACTGAAGCTGCGCATGCCGACTTGCAACAGTCCGGCGGAACTTCTCGAGCTCGAGTCCGAACCCGGCGAAAAGAAGAGCTTTCTGTTTCTTCCAGTGGAAGTTGAGAATTAAGGGAACTGGAAGCCCGTGCCTCCCAATCCCTGACTGTCTTCCGGAGGACTGATAGTTACCCACAACAGCGAGATGACGATAGCCAACAGACCAGACCATACATACACAATCGTGGGAGTACGACCCCTTCGTCCCATAAGACCCTTGGCAAAGGGATACAAATGGGTAAGGACCCAAACACTAAAGAACACACCTCCGACCAGCTTACTCCACTGAGGGATTGTGCTGTACAGGGTCCGCGAAACAGCCACTGCAATCGCAATCAAGTTCACGAGCATGATGGTAATCGGCGGAATCATAAGGGCGGTCCATTTCACGACGTATAGATCTGCGAATTCGTCATCGATATCGTCTCCTCCAGACTTCGAGGTAAGTGTGAAAGAAATGTCCACCCCCGCAACGACTTTGAGTAAACCTTGGAGCACAGCTGCAAGATGCGCACTTGTCCCACCTATGACCCAAAATTGTTCATTTCTCCACCATTCTTCCAGAGTAATGCCGGACCACTTAACCTCGAGGATAGCGAGCAGGCAAAGGGTGATGGAGATAGTGAGCAGATAGACCAGGAACGTAACATTAAGGGTCTCCACGATAAACTGCCCGGAGAAGAGGGAAAGAGCAGGCAGAAAGCAGTACACAATTAAGAAAATCGAGGTGAAAGGGTAGACGCCGACGTTCAGGTAGGCAACACGTTGAAGAATTTTCATGTGGGTGTTGGCGAAGATAGCATTGTTTTTGGAGAAGAAAATCTCGACAGAACCCGTAGCCCAACGAAGCACCTGATGAAGTCGATCTGTAAGATTGATGGGCGCAGTTCCACGGAAAGCATCTCGTTTGGTGACACAATATATGGACTTCCAACCGCGATTGTGCATCCGAAACCCTGTCACCACATCCTCTGTCACTGATCCGTAAATCCACCCTACTCTTTGTCCCCACTCGGTCTTATCTTCATAGAAGCACGATATAACGTTGATAGCTTCAGCCACAGTTGCAGCGTCCAGCGGCTCACGAGGTCCGGTCAGAGAACCTACAGGTCTACCGTTCGACACGCCCTGGTCGGCCAGAGGCTTACCAGCGAACTGCGCAATCGGTATAGAGGCAACAAAGGCCATAGACTGCCCGAATTGCTTGGGAAGCAGTCTCCGAGCGCCTTCATCGTCATCGTCACCAAGTATGCCATTCAGATTTGCCACCTCAACTTCCCTCTTGGTCTTACCTCCCTTCTTCTTCTTCTTCTGCTGGCTCTTCTTGTCTCCTCCGCAGCAGAAGCTCCAGCAAGTATGCTCTTTAGGAGGTCGCGGAGGATCGAAGCCGTACAGTGCAGTTCTTCTGAAACAACATCCAGTTCCGACGTACACTGGACCCTGAAGCCCGTCCAAGGCTCTCATGTTGATGTCGAAAAACACCGTGTTACGATTCGCGTATCGATCACTAGGATCCACGCCCTCGAATCTCTGGGGAAATTGGACATAACAGATTCGGTCCCCGCCGCGATCCATCATGAAGCACATTGCTTCTCTCATAGCGAATGAGTTGAAAATGTAATGATCACAATCCAGATTGAGAATGAAAGGCCCGTTTGACATGATCGCACTAGTTCGCACCAACGCGTTCATGGCTCCGGCCTTCTTGTTGTGGTCGTAACCCGATCTCTTCTCACGAGACACGTACACTAGCATTGGCAAGCGGACGTCAATATCCGTGGTGTCGATCAGGTTTTCTTCCTCAGCACTTCCTGTAATTGGCTCGTTGCCCGGTGGTGCCAACATCACCTGCAATTAAGTATGTACTTATCAGTTCATTTAACTTTTCTATTTTAACTTTCTATATCTTCTAGACGCCGAAACTAGAGATCATTGTACGAACTTCAAATCCTTACGTGAATATTCAAAATTCAAACCTTCAAACACGTACTTGCAGAGAACGAAAATTGAGCGGGGCGCCGCGGGCCGGGTGTCAACAAACCTGGATGATACCAGCGTGGTCACCACGGCTGTGCTCCTTTGCGGAAATGACCCATGTCCCAGGCCAGTGGGTGCCATCAGCCATCCATGTCGCCTTGGGAACATTGAGTGGCTGTGAGGGATCAGCCCCGGACTCAATTTGATTCCTCTTCGCACGGATCTCTTCGTGCGCATTGTAAGCATCAGATCGCCTCCTGATCGAATCGGGCAGACCATTGATCCGGACCTTGAATTCATCGTACTCGCGCTTCACTCTCCTACGATCTTTGACGAAGTCCAGTCTTGTCTTGCCCTTGGTGGGATCACCCCGCGTGATAAAGTACGTCTCGGGGTTGCGGGGCTCGATGATGTGTTTCCTGCAGAAAGGCACCCACACCCTGGCGAAGCTAGCTGCCTCAGCTAGCGCCTCGAATGACAGCAGCGCACCACCATCGTCAGAAAGGTAGCAGGCAAGTTTCTCGACAGGGTACTCCGCGGCAAGAATGGATAAGATTGTGTTGGAAGTCACGAGAGGAGGTTCTTTCTCTGGATCTGCAGTTGAGACGAAGACATCCATTCCTGGCAGATCTGATCGACCCCGAGGGTTCTCTGGAGAAACTTTCTCGAACTTATCCTTAAGGACACTGAGGTCAGTCGACCGGTTGACAGGGCACAGCTTCGGCAGCTGATCAAGGATCCACGAAAACGCAAACCAAATTTCGCAAATCACTGACATCCCCCAAAGCCACATTGCATTTCGGTTCGGATTTTGAATTCGCCAGGTCAGGAAAAATGCTAACACCACGAGCCTCAGAAACGCAAGAAACCTGCTCAGGAAGGAAACCCAATTATCAGTACTCGCCGGAATGTATGATATATAAGCACTCATAACTGATAACTCATAACAGAACTTTCAGTTTTCACGTGCCAGACAGTGCTACTACAATCACAAATCTCGGCGAGAATGGAAAATTAGGTACCGGTATGGACTTATTATTCCAGCTGGAATTGCAAGCTTGCGTGTCAACGGGCGGCGATTTTTATCGTTGAAAGAAGGGGGAGGTAACCCCATGCCACCACCACCACCACCGCCGCCGTCGCCACCCATGTAAGAGTCCTCTTTAGGCCAAACAGCATTTCCATAACCGTAAGTACCTTTGGTTTCATACAACCATCGGGCGTGATCAAATCCATCCCCGTTAGTCTGATGCTGCTGGCTCATCAAAAGAGGAGGTTTGTTGGTCTTGAGAAGGGAAAGCCTCCGTTCCATCTTTCCTGAGTCGTCATGGTCAAACTTGGGGCCAGGAAGAGCCCTCCGCTCTGGTAAATTGCCCGGCATGTCTTCTCCTCCATGCAGATCACGAGGATCATCATCAGTTTTGTACTCATCCTTACAGCCTGGGCATCTACCGCCAGAGTTCAGAGCATCGTAGTAGCAATCACGGCAGATCCTGAATTTGCACTCGCAAGGGAAGACATCCTCCCCACGCTCATCCCTCATAGTCTTCCCATCACAACCATCAACTTGGCAGGTCAGCCCTCTACTATGAGAATTATCACCGGTTACTTTTTCCATAACATGCCCCCGAGTCTGCGCCTTGTAACCACCCGTAAACATCGTGCTGGAAACGAATTGCTGTTGACCACCTTTGCCTGCGGCAGGAGCACCTGCTGTTGGACTGTTGGAGCCAGACATTGGCTGATTGTCAGGAGTTGGAGGAATATGCACTGTATATGTGTATGGGAAATCAGCACTCATGTCGCCACCCATAGATTGATCAATAGATTGATCTTGTTCTTCCCGTGAGATGGACACATATCTTCCACTCAACGTCCTTCTTGTGTTCCCAGTCATGGGTGAAGGTACATTCGGCTTCTGAGCCATCCTGGGGCTCGGTAGACCTCCACCGCCTCTTACTGATTTGGGCCCTGCTCCAGAAGAAGTAGCCATTTCAGAACTCGAGTGCCCACGTCCCCGAGTCCTCCTTCACTATTATCTGCCACCTACAGTGCAATTCAGTTCTCTATCTAGACTGATCTAATTAGTAAGCTATGGAGACATATCACTCCCCAGAGATGTTCGGTTGCATCATGAATTCACGGATCCACTCAACTGAGCCTTGCCCGTAAATCTCTTCAACTCTGCGACAGTACTCCACGTCGCGATCGAACTTCTCTTGGGACCCTTTTCCTCCAATGCACAGACTCAGGCCGCCAAAGGACCATCTAATGTGGGAATCCGATATACTTCCGATCACTGCATTCAGTCCTCCAGATCTCAGTCACTCCGCAGCTACGGCTGCTAACACCTTTCCTGCTTCATCCACCATTGCTATTCTCCGGACTCAGTCTCTCACTGCCTGCCTCAACTTCCCTTGCAGAAACTCACCCGATTCAACAACTGAGTTGAGTCGAGATGAGTTTTGTCTCCTCTAACACAACATATTAGAGGAGATGGAGACTAGGAAGGAGGAAGGACAGTGAGAGAGAGAGTAGCTAGTGAGGGGCCTTCGAGAGAATGGACCGGAACATATAGAAGCTGAACAGGAGGAATTAGAAAGGAATGAATCCAATCGGGGACACGTAAAACTGCGGGCCATCCGTCAATTGCGTAGTATGGGCAAGAGGGAGGGAGCCACTGCAGCTGCTTAACTTCAGCTCGAAAGAAGACGCATTTAATGCGTGCCGACTTCCACGGCATCTGCTGGCCATGGCATCGCTAAATTCAGGAAGGAAACCAATATAAACAATAGCTCGGCAATAAGTCTCTCATGCTGTGCCATGATCGATGCCCGACTTAGCTGTAGCTCAGTGGGTATAGGAAATACGCTTGCTGCGAACAAATTCTCAGCCCTGTCATAATTTACTATTCTGCTCAGTATAGTCCGTGTATCGACGTAAACTCAGCTATATAAGATTTTAGCAGTTTTTTTTTAAATTATGACAGAGACTCTGGGAAGAATTTACTTCACGTTGACACCCATCCCGTCAACGACGCAACAGTGCATGTGGGTTCAGTGGCCGGGCATGTTGGAGCGAGCGATGCACGACCGCGTCTGATCCGCATGGTAAGCAGGCAAACTCACTCATCCTTGAACTTGCATTGCCTGGAATTAACGGGTCTTCCCATCCACATCAGTCCACGCCCTCCAAAAGCAATTTTCCTCTGTGGTCGGTCGCCAAGAAATTTGCAACAGGAGATCGGAGACGATGGCAGAGCCCGCTACTGCCGCTGGAGAAGGACATGGTCCAATCCACGTGCACGATCAGAGTATCTTGTACAACATTGGTATCAGACTGCGCGTGAACACACTAGCAGAGTGTCAGTCCGCAAACTGTACATTGCACTGCTGGAAACAGTATTATTCGAGAAAGTGGATTTCAGAGAGATGATATATTATATCACAAACTGGTGAGAAACGCCTCGACCACAAAGGGGAACGGCTGCCTGAACGGAAATTATGTTGATGGTAGGATCTTCAGCGCTAGTGTTTCCTAACCATTGGCAGGGTTTTTCTTGGTTAAATTCCATTGCCGGAGCTAAGCTACCGGGTGAATTCGGATTGCAAATTCGTTTTGACTTGCTGAGCCCCAACAGGGATGTACTTTGGCAGAGAAAAATTAGGTCGAACCTGGAACTAGGTGGATTCTATCTCGTTGTGTACCCAAAGCCAGTGGTCAACTTATGCGCCAAGCGTCTACTCGTGATCCAGGTATGGTGAGAGAGATAGACATCGGATACTAGTGAACTCAAGTCAGAGTCAGTTGTGGATGCAGATACAGATGACCTAAGGTTGCCTTGAGACATGGTGCGATGAACAGAACAGGGTTTTGGGGAAGGTTTCTGTCCCATGTGCCAGAGGCTCCACGGCATATCTTTCACACGCATTTTGCATCCACATGCTCCTAAGGAGTTAAAGCGCTGGTGGTGTCTCACACTTTATAGTTGCTAGTCAGATTTTTGTGGAATTCAGGTTTTGTCGTAGTACCCTGTTGACATGCTGGTTCCGTTTACTAAGAGCCTTTCACCAAGGCGAAAGTGTTGTCACGGTATAACTGTGGTCTGGAGAAAACATGGTTGTCAGACGGAGTGGATTGACCTTTTAACCATGCAGAATACCTGAGGTCGTGAACATAATAGAGTATCTTGTGCACGCATTTGACAGGTACAAACCTTTAGGATCCATCTTTTCCTTTTCGTCCATCGTGATGCGTAGTTTTTCTCTTGGACCAATCACTGATCAGCGATGTACTGTCCCTCTCTTGTTGTCCTAATGTCGCAAGGGACTGTGCATATCAGACGTTTCGCATTGATGGAGTGTTCCACGCCGATCCACATGCTGGTAATTTGCTGCTACTTGATGAAGTGCAGCTTGGACTCACAGATTCTGGCCCGGTATTCCTTTCGTTGCAAACTAATGAAGAGAGTTTCCATGGAAGTTCCAGCTATTCCTAAGTGGTACATGGTGCAAAGTTATTAGAATTTTTAAGCTCAGCTCATGCCCTAGTTCTGGTTTTGTTAGTGTACGGTGTTGGAGGATGGTATACACAGAAGTTGGCCAAAATGATCTTGGCTCTGTACAAGAATGATGAAAACGAAATTGCGACTGCCCTGACAGGGCTGGAGGAGCGGAGTTCAAAGAGGAGAATAGTGGAGTGGTCTCAGATTCTAGATCTACGTTGTCTGATGGCAAGAATCATGTTCGACACTTGCTATTTCGAGAAGCCACTGTGCATGTGTCTCCAGTGTCTACAGAATCGAACTTTAGAAACAATCCATGGACTTCTTTCAACACGGGCACTTGGTTGGTAAGTCTCTCGTAGCGATACTCTCAGTGTAGGACGGTGCAAGAATACTTTCCAGTGGTTCTTCGAGTTTTCAGTATTTCACCAGCGTTTTAGTTTTGAATATGTAGAACTTAGTCCAGAACAATGTGGCTAGTTCTACACATTCTAGCTCCCCGGGGTTAACGATTCACCTTATCTTAATGGTACTCTTGATGAGTGTATGCTTTGTTCTAGACCACGGCTTTCCTGACGCGTTAGGAGGATCATACGCATAGATCTGTTTGCCCCATCTAGTAGAGGGTATCTGTACTGTTCTTCCATGCTGTACCAGGAAGCGCTGTTTGCTATGCATCACGAAATTTCTGTTCCCAGGTGTAAAAATGCTCTGCTGATTCTCTGCTGAAAGATGCAGAGTTGTAGCGTACATTCACTCCATTCTTCACTCCGGGTTCTACAGTCACGGGCTACCCCGGTACTTACTGCATTGCGCAGCTATGCACGTAGACCGATATGTACACTGGAGGGTGTGTTAGATTCAGATTCTTCACAAGTAAATGAACCAGGAAGTAACCATTTGTGGACTCTGTGGAGAGAACGTCAACGAGTTGATGTATGTGTGTGAATTGTCGTGTTCAGTCGTTCAAGCCATGGTCATTTTACGAGGATTATTGCTACAGCCTGAAAATGGATCACTCGGCGTGTACAAGATGGCGGCCATACGCGGTAAGAGCCAGACCATAGTTTTGATGAAAGTTTTTAACCGGAAACAGTTTGGTAATATAAAAAGACAGTGATAATGTGGAGGAGTGAAACTATAAGGGCCGCTAACAACAAACGGGACCCGCTAATTGGACCCATTAGCGAGTGGCATCGCGAAGCCACTCCCCACTTCACCTTATTTTAGACTTCGTTGATACAGCTCTTTCCCAGGCCGCTGTCGAGGAAAATTCATTGTGAACAGGTCAAACATGGCCAGGTTGTTCATAAACAACTCTCCACGAAAGTTTTCCCACGAGCATCAGCAGTACAATACTGTTGTAAGCTATCTTATTACATACCAGAAATGTTTCTGGTTGTAGTGTCAAAATCTTCCGACTTCCTAATGCATCAAATGTGCCTGTCTCAAGGTCTACTCATATCGCACCGTTTTTCGTTTATCGGATCTACCAGTTTTTCCATTCGTTTCACACTACGTTTTGGTTTCACAGCACGTAACCGACCATTGGCATTATGAAGTATGTGATGAAGCAGACAATACCAAGTAATCACGGATGGATTAATTAAATTCACAGCCAAGCATAGGATGAAACAGACATTAGCACGTGACCATTTTAATTCTTCGATGATTCACGTGGTCAGAACTTCTTCGTGTCGTGCAAACATTTGAGAATCCGAAACCGAATTGAAGATCTGCAATTCCTCTATCTCAGTGTCAGTGTCGCTTGCTGATAGTATTCTAACATATTTTAAACTGTCGATCATATTTAAGATAAAAAATACAACGATCACTCTAAAAGAATCTAGAACGTTATAAATTTCTTAACTTGAAATGGTCCCAGATTCTCTTACCTGTCTCGCTCGAGATCGATATACATCGAACCCACATTGTTACAACTGAAAGTTCGGACGAGCCATTTGCTTGTAAAAGTGGTTCCCTTTTCCATGTGGATAGCCGGTAGGAACAGGTCAGCCGTACGTCTTACGAGAGAAAACTTCGCCCATCTTTCTAAACGTCTGCCGACAATAAAAGTTTCTCGGCTACGCAAGAGTACGGAGCTTTCCGGGATCATAAACGTAACCAGCCGAGAAATGGGAAACGCGGCGATGGCAGTAGGCCTTCAGTAGGCGCGGCGACATGTAGAGTAACTACAGTTGTGACTAGAGGGGAGAACCTCCACGGGTTGGGTACAGAGCCAAAAGGTGCGACAAGTAACTAAGTAGAGCAACTAGCTAGAAACAGACGGTGGTCCTCGACTCATGGTCTTCGTTCATAAATTTACTTTACTCCACCTCTAATACGTTTACCGGACAGCGGTGGGATATCCCACCGCTAAGTATTGTTATATTAGTCGCGTTTTAGACGCGGCGGGCTAGCCTACTTAATATATGCTTCATTGGCATAATTTTATTCGTCATTGAGAAGTGACGATATGTGACTCAAACATAGAGAATCTGAAGATTTTCAGAATGATACATACCTGATCGAAATCCGAGATCTGACGGTTCAGATTATCTCTCTCAAAGAATGAACCTATGAGGATCACAGAAAAGAAATCCACTCAAATTCGATATTTTAATTGTGCTTGTACAAAATTTCTACGCGAGAGTACACAGACGCAGAACAGTAAGAACATACAGTCAAAATCGTTATTTTACTCGCGAGGAGGTTGCGTTGCGATTGGAGTCCGGCCGGCAGGTCACTAGGTAATAGATATTTCCGGCGGTCACTTCGTGGAAGTCCCTGCCAGGCTGCAAGGAGCGGAACTGGTCTTCCTGCTGGTAGGTGGGTGGGTTACAAGTCGAAGGGTATACTTTTCGATCATTCTCTTTTCACTCTCATTCTCTTTTCACTCTCATTCTTTTTTCTTGATCTCATTCTTGCATTTGCTCTCTCAACTTTTCATTCTAGTTTCTAGGTGATTATTTGGGTGTGCATGTCTTTCCTAGCTTGTTCTTCGGTTCAAATAGTGAGTTCAGTTTGATTTTATAGTAGAGGTTTTCTGCTACACTTCTCTGCTTGTTTTTCTATATGTTAAAAAACAGTTTATCACTTTTCTGTTCTCTCTTTTCTGTTCTCTGTAGTTATTTCTTCAATAGCTTTATAGTTAGATTTGTTATTCATGTAGTTTGATATTGTTTGATTTTTCACTAACTTTACTTTCATATTTTGATAATATTCTACTTTGATGAGGTTCTAGAGTGAAAACAGGGGACTGGTTTTAGAGTTTTGTACTACTTCTTAGTTGGGTGGATTTGGCCACAGTACTAGATCATTGTTGGACCTCCGGACGGATAGATGTGCGTGGATTCATTAAACTTTCTTGTTTTAGTGATGCCGTCTAGAAATCATCCTAGACGACGAGGAGATCGTCACGCACCTAGAGGATGTCCGGAGGTCTCACGGGTATGGTGAGAGTTCCAGAGTCAGTGCTACCTAGATATGTGCAGGTCATGAGACTCTTGGATCCTAGGGCGGGTCACGCTGCCGTGTTCAGGTTTTTGTTTGCCACAGCTGAGTCGCGGATAGATCAGATGACCTTGGACGGTGAGCAATTGCCGGTTGACCCAGATGTAATCTCAAAAGAGCGTGTTCTGGAGGAGGAGAGCGCATCCAAAATTGTTGATGAGTTTGTTGCGGATGCAGTTGTGTTGCACGCTCTTGGCATCGTAGCCAATGAAGATCAAGTACCTGTTTTTTGACATTTGGCTTTATGTTATGTTTGCATAAATTTGTACTGTATGACTTCATATGTTTGTAAAGTATGTAAAGGGTGTGTAACCTTCACTATTTTGTTTATAGGTTTTAGGATCAACAATACTAGACTCCCAGGTTGAGGAGGTTATTTTGATGGATTCTGATATTCTGGGGGGAGGTCATGAGAAGGGGGGCCAAGTGTAGCTATAGATGGAGTTGTTGGTGACCTATCAGTGTATGCATTTGTAACCGCATCTCGGTTGAGAGAACTCTTTCGGAGGTTTAACGTTAGATGTCCTCACTGTGGATGCGAGCATTCATTTTTGCCACCCATCATTTCCTCGATCCATCAAAGCTGGTATGTGAAGCTAATATGTCCTGCTCGACATACATATGGATGGAGATCCACGGAGATGGAGATATATAAGAGTGTCCTATCCATCAAAGCTGGTCTGTGAAGCTAATATGTCCTGCTCGACATACATATGGATGGAGATCCACGGAGATGGAGATATATAAGAGTGTCCTAGACGTTACCCACCGCATGTACTCATCTGCATTATGTGCTAGGCTATGGTTCTCCCAGTTGGATTCTATGTATCGAGAGGGTGGTTTAGCTCCGGTATCGAGGACCCGCTTCTTCTATTTCCAGAGTGGCACCCGGAGAGAGATAGAGTGGGTCGAGGCGACGTTGGACCTTTGGTCCAGAAAGAAGGCCGAGCTACAGACGCAAGTGTTAGCCAAACACTTCCCAGAATTGAACGCGGCTCCTCCAGACGGTGAGCTCAATGCTACCTTTTCTTATACTCAATGCTCAATGCTACCTTTTCTTATTTTCCTTGATGGATTAGAGTTGTAGCATAGTTGGTCACTTCTGACGTAACTTATTATCTTGTAGGAAATTTTGTTGTATACGTTGATTTGAGATATGACTTGACGCGTAATGAGTTCAACGACACATGTGTATTCATCGACGCGAGTGATGGTCGTGTGATAGAGTTGATGACCATGACGCAGGTGGAGACAAGAAATAATTCATTGCTGATTGAGGACCGTGCGTTCGAAGAGGACATTCAGCGATTGCTAGCTCGTGGGATAGTGCCAAACGAGGTCGTGCATGACGACAAGAGTTCAGTGGATGGCATCTTACTCCGTCACGGGATTGTTAGCCAGAAGGACTTGTGACACAAGTACAAGAACGTTATCAAGAGGTTCTTGGTCGACCTGGTGAACAAGAAGCGTGTCCTCAGAGATGTTGAAGATCGTGTCCGTTGAAGATGCTGAGGTGGCAATTGACTTGGAGCTCCTGACAAAGAGACACTTGGTGACTTGGCTACACTCCCAAGGAGCATCAGTTGTTGGAAACAAGCCTCAGTTAGTTGAGCGAGTGGTCACGATGAGAGGACTGAATTCAGGAGATCTGTGCTTACTCGACGGATGATATACCTTGAGTTGGCTGAACATGACATAGCTGACAAGTTGAAGGGGTGGATTAATACATGTGCACAATTGAATGCCAGAGAACCGTTGAGGAGGATGGACGCTACAGTCAAGAGGAGGATGATGCGTCACTGATGTGTTTAGACACCCGAAATGCTGCAGATCATTGGGCTGGAGATCATGTTATGTGTTTTATCCTCCAACGTGAAACTCGAGTACGTCGTCCGTGTTACAATATGCCTGACTTGAATATACCCGCAGCTGACACCTATTACACGAAGAGTAAGTTTCCACCCTCGACTAATCATTTCTATAAACCTTAGCTTTTTATGTCATTTCTGACCTCTTGACATCTATACTCGATGTAGATGGACCTACGCATGTGGCCATGGTGAGTTTCCTCACACGGTTCATCACACTCATGAAGATGCATCTTTTTTACATGGACGAGAGAGAACTATATGTCGGAAACTTTTAACTCTGTTATCAACAAGTTTACCACGAAGAGGATCCATTTTGCGAGGACCCACGAAGCTCGTCTTGCAGCATACGCAATGGATTGGAATGACAACATCACTCGCGAGCCGATCAAGATATATTAGCGTCGACCACAACACACGATTGTACGTCATAGAACCGTCACTACACGAGTGTTATCTCCTCGCAGTACTGAGTAGAAGATTGAGCTCCGGATGCACTTGTTTGACGAACGTCCATCTACTTGAATGTAGATAAGGTTTACAAGTACATTTCATTGTATGTATTTTCTCTCTATATCCAATTATCAAAATTATTCGTTTTAGATCATAATAGGGTTTTGCATGTATTAATAAGTTGAGCTATTTAATTTATACTTAGACTAACTCAAGTATCTTTTTTCCTTGTTTCCAGTTGCTGCTGCGTACAATGGCTAGGTGGACTACCTTTTTTTTAACGGATGGACTCCCTTTTCTTTCGTGGACGGACTCCTTATCCTTTCATGGACTTCTTTGAAGTTGTTATTGATAAGCTTGAAGACTTTATTACTTTATTTCTTGAGTTCATATGTCTCTTACTGTTTTCAGAACAGATCTAGAGAACAATAACTTTGTATATATCATAACGTGTATTTCTTTGCAAACTGTCAAGTATTTTTCTCTAAACCTGATTATTTTTACCTGTTTCGCAAAACCGGATTAAAAACAAAATCGAGAATCAAAACCAGAGAAATGGATGGAACGGTGTGTGTGGAATATGCGATAGCTCGATAACTGGTCGCGCGTTTCTTGTCTCCCCTTCTCATGATTCACTCTATCTGCAAAAAGAAGCACAGAGAGAACCACGTGTACAGACTCTGGACCTTCCCAGGCCTCCAGCTCTAGTCGTCTCCACTCATGCCTTTGCTTCAGTCACCAACACTCTCCCGCTTTGTACCTTCCAGTGGAATTCCTCCCATCCTACATCTGGTCATATTATTTCTTCGAGCGATTATTCCTCAGATTTTGCGTCCTTGCTGGAGGTTTTTGATTTTTTGTGAGAGTACAGTAGTCGGAAAGCGGAATTCGTTATCCGAGTTTTGGATTAGTCCAGCAGAATCTCGATTTCTTTTTTCTTTAAACCTGATATTTTCTACCTGTTTCGCAAAACCGAAATAGCGAAACCGGAGATAAAAGCCGTGTATTTTTCATGTATTCGCAAAACCGGGGTCTCGAAACCGGTTTACAAGCTGCATTTTACAAGCTGTTTCACAAAACCAGATTACCAAAACGGGAGATAGAAACAGTGTACTTTACATGTACTAGGTAAACCGGGGTCTAAACAGATTACAAGCATTTTTTTTTACACTAAGACACTTAGGGCATTAGCAAAACAGGAGTTCAAAACCGGTTTTACGACACGAAATTCTCACAAGGCACTGACGGCAATACTGTGCAAAAATCGACCATTTCACAACCAATGTACCTTCGCTGGGAGTTGAACCCAACAAGCTGACCTGTTCAGCGGAGGTTCACTCCCCTCACAGGAAGGGAAGAGGCACAAGCCAAACAAAGTACCAAAGAACCCATACTTGTAAAGAAAATTCAAAAAACCAACCCAGTGAAGTACAATGATATGATACAAACAGATGCGAAGATATGATACAGACCGAAGTGGAAATCTAAAACACTCAAGGTACATATCCAACATGGGTCTCTCCAAGCTCTTCCCAAGTTATCTGCACAGCTGATTGCAAGTACTCAGAGAACTGAGTACGCTCTTTCCAACCGGCTGCATCAGCCAACTGCCGGTACACAAGATACCTTTGTTTCTTAGGCAAAGAGTCCGCATAAGAGAACGCAGCACACAAAATGAAAAGCTCGGATTCCTTATCCAATGTGGCAGAAAATATATCACATGCATCACAAAAAACAGGAAACTTCTCTCGCATCCTCTCGACAGAAATCAGTCGAGCAAGTCTCATGAGAGTGTCAGAACGAGATGCATAATGAGAAACATCCACCCATGAAAACTTCCACACCCCTTCCAAGACACGTTCGATACGAAACTTACATCAAACGTCTTGCACAATGTCGGTGTCAGCCTCGTACATGTCACGAAAAGGAGGAACAGATACGGCTTTTGCATACATGATGAATACAGATAAAGAACATAACAAAAAGAATATGCAAATGAATCAATGCAATACACCGCAACCGGAAACGATAAGCAAATAAAGTGCAGAGCTCCAGAGAGGTCGTGTAACCAAACCGTGTGTCCTTTTTGCTAGAGCTCTACAAAAAGAATGTGCGAACGAGCCAATGCAGTACAGGCTGCAACCGGAAACTGATTACGCTGCCAAAAGATTCAAAAGTAGCACCTCAGCCTGAACCAAAGTAACAGTACACAGAATAACTCGAAAGCGAACCGTGAAGGAGTATGGCACGAACACGGGCTAGCCCACACACGAAGCGAGGCCCCAAGCCAGATTGAAATGACTGTAGCTCACAATATCCCACCAGTCACTGTCCACAAGCGAGACCCCAAGCCTGAGTATCACGATCGGCTACTCCACATTTCGTCATCAGTCATTGTCCACAAGCGAGGCCCCTCGTCAGATTGAAACAAACACGGGCTATCCTCACAAAGCCATCATGCATTCACGGGTCACGAAGTTACAAGTCAGATTGAAACGAGATCGAGCTAGCCCACACGAAGCCAACACTCACCACTCACGAAGAATTACAAGCCAGATTGAAACGAGACCGGATTAGTCGAGTCGAAGCAACCAATGCCCACTCACGAAGTTACAAGCCAGATTGAAACGAGCACGGGCTAGCCCAGACGAAGCCATCACTCACTATCCACAAGCGACGACGAATCCACGACAAGAACAGTTCGTCAAAAGCAACGAGATGTCAAAAATTGTCACAACTCGCACCTCCAGACTCGCCGCTGCATGAACACAGTTAGTTGATAGAACTTGGTCCACGAAAGAATCCACTCCAAAGGCCAGGCCCACCAAAACTGAAATCTGCAGAGGTCCACCAAGAGGTGAAAATCACAGAGTGCAATGAGTGTACGACGGAACGAGACAGGAACGCAGACAAAGTGCACTCGGTGAACCCTAGAGCGTTTGAGGCACCTGGCCGGGAATGACAGACTCCGGCTACACTCCCATGTTCGCGACAAGGACAATGGGGAGCGAATGCCACGTCGGCACCTCCTTTTATAGCGCGACTTGTGGTTTAATAAGTTTATTGTGATGTAAAGACATTGCATTAAGTGATGTAAGATATCATTTGGATTGATAATTTATTAAAAATAATAATTTATATAGATATATAATTGATCATTATTATACACATTTTACATTATAATATTGATATTTTGACCTTCTGAACTTGCTATAACCAACCGAAAATGTGATAACATAAAAGATAGTGTTGTGTTATATGCATGAGAGTAATCACACAATACGTAAATAACACAACGTTAAGAGAGATGAGATCAAGTACCACTAACGTATTAGAGGTTGGGTCAAGTAAATGTCTGATCTTCGTTCGTGCAGTTACTGAACTTCTATAATCAGTACGTTAGATATGGACCTTACAGTGATGTCACAGATTAACAAACTAATGCGCTCTTAATTAGGGACCAAGCGTGTGATAGGGAGCTGCCAATGCGTGCGACGAGGAGCTGCCCGCTATTTCCTAAACCTCGAGGGAGGGGATTTTTTGTTTAAGACATTGACCATAAGCCTGCGGTCGGAGGCGGCACCGTATGCTCCAAGGACCCTAAAACCGCGGCATGCGGCCGCAGTTTCAAAATGATTATTGAGAGGATCGAACCCAAGACCTCACCGTTCTACTCTCGAACTCTCACCACCACGCTATCATGAGATGATGACAGGATCCTCTCCCGCGCAATAATAAAGAAGTCTCACTCGATCTCCACATCTACTGTTCGAATTTCTCTCTTGTCTATCCGAATTCACGCATGCTGCAATTAAATTGACACGAGAGACGATGCATTAATTTGCTAATTTGTGACATCATTGGAGGGTTCATTGATATGGGTGCTGGGATTATTGTCGGATACTGTACCCAATTGAGAACTCGATTTTTCATGACAAGGATACCCGCTTTCTTCTCCTGAGACAATTCGTGAAAGATTGACAGCTGATTGGTTTTCCTTTTTGAAAAACTGCAGATACAGCGTGGAAAACGTCACAACCTTCGTCTAAACCATTAGTCGGATAAACTACTATAAAGAAATGAAAAAGAATATTCCCTTTGTTTCTTCCAGTGTACTTTAATCTAACGAGAAGATACGTTTTTATTTTAGATTAGAGAAATGATGCTATTTTGATCCGAGAAATTGCTATAATTTTATCATTAATTAGTTTTGAAGTGAATCATAGAATCACATAAATCCTATTCTCACATAAAATTCTAGCAACAAAATTAATTTTTGGATATGACGGTCTTTGTTCGGATATAGTCAATTTGCGAAATGAGTTCTTCTCGGTTACCAGGCATGTTTCTAATGAGGTTAAAACCTCCGTTCCTGGTACAAAGAGTCTGGATAACTCAAAACCTTGTATTTTTTTTATTGCATTTAGCGTTATAACTAAAATGGATTACCCAAAATGAATTGCACTAGTTGACTTTGATTTCATTTTTGCAGGGTTAATTACTTGGTCGCACTCTTCAAATAGTCTTCTCACTTGGTCACAACCTCGGTTTCAAGCTTTTATTTGTCACATCTTCGGCCATGCTCTCGATCACTTGCATCATGTGGAGTCTTTGCTATATTATTTTGAGTATAGAGCTTAGGAACTTGATGTGGTTATAGTTATGTGTTTCTCTCTCTTAGAAGTCATACACATCAATGTGCTCTACAATATATCCGGATGTTTGTTTATCAAGATTTCTACTTAAGCAAGATAGTGAAAGTAAATCTTTTGTCGCTTATATCTATATCCATCATTTAAAACTTCCAAACATACGAGTAGTGCATACCAGTGTCCCTCAAAACTTCAATCCCTTGTTATTACAAAGAAATTGTCAAGCTCTATACAGTTGTGATTGATCAGTGATCAGAACTCTGTCCAGTAGCACCTAAAAGGTCATGCCTTCGCATCTTGAACTGCTATAATGTAGGTTTAAGATGCGAATCATATAATTCTGGATCGTACAATTCTCTAACTAATTCGACTCAAAGATGTAGTATTTGATATGACATCTTATCTTGAAGTATTCCAAACTATGTTGTTTTCTTGTCTGGTTTACTGTATCAACTATCCGGAATATTTTCAAGTTCTACATGGACTTCTTTTGTATTCCGTATTGATTTAAGCTCGGTATTCATATCTGAATGATCATTTAATCAAGTGATATCCTGACTTACATACCTATTCTTGGATAGTAATCCTGAGTAATTATTACTAACTATATATTTGACTTCAACATACTCTACAATATTTATCTCCTTTTCTGCTTGACGTCGTCCTTGTAGTCAAATAGAGTGATCGTTATAGACTATTTCTGTATACAATCCTATTCTACAATTGATTTTGTTGGAGTTTTTGGATATCTGACTGCTCTCCGATATTCGGTATACAACTCCTTGTGCGAACTCCAACCTCTTGTTGGTAGTCTTCTTTTGGATTGAAATGTCATTTCAACACTACTCGTAACTCTTGCGTGAGTATGTTGAGACATCAAATACTATTTATTATCTTAACTAACTCCTTATGGAGTTCGGTGTTCTCTGTTCTAGATTGGCAATATGCTCGTAGGCTGCATACAACTCTTATAGCATTGAAAGACCCGGATAAAAATTTTAGTAACTCGTGTGTGATATTCGTCTGCTCATTGTATCGCTCTCGAAGATGTTCTGATAACTTGACCAACTGATCTTTTGTTCCCAATACATCTCGAATGTGTAGTTTGTGTCTCTATAGAAACATCTCCTCATAAGCTTGTTGCTGTTCAGAAGCCAGTAGTGATGCTAACATCCAGAAGTTGACATACGTTGGTTGTACTCTTTGGCTTTCATTTGATCTACTTGGTCTCCTCTTATCGTCTTTTTGCAAACTTCTTGTAAGAGTAAGCATTCGCTGGTGATAATTCTGCATGGTTCTCCTGATCTGCTCTTAGTAGTTGCGTTGTCGTGTCGTGGATCGACTCCTACTTGAAAATCTATTTTCGAGACTTATCATTATCGCTCCAAAGACGTCCATAGGACTAAAAATGAGCTTTTTTACACAACTCCGAATCTTCACTTTCATGACATCAACTAGTAGAGCTCATTGTCAGCTTTCCATGGGCACTTCATCTACTTCATTTGGAGTCTAGTGGTAAAGTTACGACACTCGGAGGATGAGAAAATTAAGCTAAGCTCTAGCTTATTATTGCTGGTTGGGTATTTGTGGTTCTTGGCGTTATACTAAGGACGTTGTCGCGCTACTTGGCAGCTACATGCTTGACTTCTACTCCGACGCTTGAGTTTAGTAGTTCTAGAAGTTAGCTCATATTACTTCTAGTCCTTTATACATATGTTTGACACCTTTGCATACGGTGTTGACACTATTGTGTTATATATTTTGAGTCCTAGTAGGTTGATAGTATGTTATCAATCTTGTTCAAGCACTCCTGCGCTTGTGCAAATGATATCATGCTTATCTATGTTGTGAAAGTACATAACTTAGGGTTTCCATGATGATAAGGGTTTAAGCTCATGGGTTGTACTTACATGTCGCCCATGCATGCTTTCTAGATTGTTTAAGTTATCTTTTAGGGTTACGTGTTATTTTACATGCCTTCGCGTGAAGTTTAAGATTTACGTTGGCACTTTAGGGGGCTGACGTGGTAGCCTTTGAGTGAAGTTGAGTTACCACGTGGATTAGGGCACTAAAGGACAGCCAAGTGGAACTATGAACTCTCATTGGTCCATTTTTGTCTTTTGTGTAACTCTAAATTTAGAAACAGAGGTATTAAGGAGAGTTCGAGCATTTGGTGAGGGGGACTTCGAAATCTGAGAGCACAGGAGGGTAGAGCTCGTCATGCCAAGCACTTTCAGTGAAATTCTCGATCGATTTGAGGCAATAAAGACGGAGTTATGAGCAATTGAAGTTCGGATTGTGCCAGAACTGAATCACTTTTGTTGGATTTAGGGTTTTCAGTGTCACTTGCAGCAGATTTGAGTAAATTGCTTCAAAACTTCGAGGTTGTGTTCTCTGCCAGCAAGGCTACGATTTCCCAAAAAGTTTCACATTGATTGAGTGACTGAGTAATTCAAGGTGGCCGTTGAAGCAGAAGGAGTCTGAAAAGCTCTTAATCTAGAGCAGCGACTTCAGAGAAGGAGATCTGGAGTTCTGTGTACAATCAGGAGTCCCAACTTCACAAGGATGTTCAGTATCCTGTAGACTTCAAATCTTGTAAGAATATTCGAAAGTGATCTAGCCAATCTTCTGTTATAGGTCGAAATAGCCACCTGGATACCAGAAATTACTGTAATTTTCTTAATCAGAACATTTCTGTCCACATCTCGGTGCTGGAATTTGAATCTCAGGCTGAAACTTCGTGTGTGTGTTCAGTAGGACCTTATTTACATGTAGGGGAAGTTTAGAAGTCTAAACCTTCATAGTTTTCCTCTCCGTGAGTGTTGAAGTTCACCGTCCGATCCTATTACTGCTAGTTAGACCTGAATTTCACTTTCTGAGCATATTACAGAATCTTACACACCTGTGTGAGTGTTTATAGTCCTTGTTGTGACCTGAAAGTCAACCTCTTGAGTAAACAACCACAGCCAGAAGCCCGGCGCTTTCCTAGGTATTCGGATCACACTCCGACAACGCAAGGGGCATGCTTGTTCATTATTTGTGAAAATCTTCACATACGAGGACTAACGTAAGGGGCAGCTTAAGGGGTTAGCTTGCATATGCGATCTGTCAGTAGACGGTTCGGGAGATTGAGAGGTCCAATGCAAACGGATCTGAACCCAATGCGCAATGCTTCATTGGGTTCAGACCTGTGCAAGCTACGTGTTGGTTAAAACGGTTCATGAAGAGACGGATCAAGGAGTGTATTATGGGAGAAATTGAGACGTCAGAAAAGAGTTTGAAGTGCTTCAGTTATCTCCGAAGCAGAGTTGGATCGTTCACACCGTTCCAGTCCAAACTTGCTATCCTTGGATCCATCGAGATCAGAACGGCAAGTTCTTCAAGAAATTGAAGACGATACGAAGTTTCGTCTGATGATTTGAGAATTATCCATGAAACTAGCTCGCACTGAAGTGCTTACGTCAACTTTCATCGTCTATGACCTGAGGTTGGGTTGTTCTTCACGATCAGTGAGTCAAGTTCTTCGTTCTTGATGCCTATGCGATTAAGGAGTCTTCACTTACGCATAAGAGAAGACCGTATGTGGATTGGATTGTTGATTTAGGGATGAATGATGAAAGATGTAATGATACATGTCATAGTCGGTGGTAAAATTATTTGCTGATTCCATTTGTTCATGATCCTCTGTCTAGTGGTGCATTGTGTATTAACATTTTTTTTAATTCCACTTGTAATACTAGTCCTTCATCTTTCTATGATTTTTGTTATATTGTTTATGTCATAGTCTTCTTATCTCCTCTACCGTCTACTGATTCGTCTCGTTTGTTTTGTATCTGATTCAAATAGTTTCATACGGATTGTTGCAGTATGATGGTATATTGAGTAATTCGTTGATAGTGATTTCTACTTTCTGGGCAAATAGTTTAACAATAACAATTTTTGCTTTCTCCTTTAAACTTAGAAATTTCTATTCTTCTTCTTTTTCCCCTTCTTGTATGCTGAATCGTACTCGTTTTCTTGGAGATACGGGTCTTCATTCTCGTTCTTTCAGATTTCTCTTTCTTTTGGATTCTTTTTTTGTTCTATTTTCTTCTGTATATTGAGAAATTATCTCTTGATTTATCTCATTGTTGGTTTGACCAAACTGTTCATAAACTCCTCTTCTCGAGCTTTTTGTATATCTTGGGCAGCTTCATCTGGAATCTGGTCTTCCTTTGTCCATCTTTCTTCTCTTCATACTCTTGATAGAATTGGGTAGTTTTTCTTTGGTTTCGTTGTCTTCTGTATTCATTAGACTTCATTCTGTGGTCATGACCCAAAGGTTCTTACATTTTTCATTTCACAAACACTGCATTAGTATGTTTCCAAATTACCTCCATTATCTCTTCTTTCTTGTTGGTGACGTACATATAAGGGGCATTAAGATCTCCGTATATGTCTTGGTTTTCCACAGTACAAACATATAAGATCTTGAGTTGCTTGTGCATAGGTTAGAGGATGCATAGTTATAGATCTTCTTCCTCCACGACCTCTTCCTCCTCGTCCTCTTGTTGGTTTGTAATCGTGAGGTTGTACGTGGTTGACATGTACAACTTGGTTATGTATTTTTTGTGTTGAAGTAACATTCTTGGATGTTATGTGTTCTTGTTCCACATATACGATATCATTTGCTGCTCCATTGTTCTCTCATCATTCCAGTATTTTCTCTTTTTGCATAGTTCTTCATACGAGATGTTTCTATTTACTTAGTAGAGTTTGCTCCATTGTCCTCGTCATAATCTGAGTCTTTGTATTTGTATCTTTTTGGTTCCCGTTCCATTGATCCGCCTCTCAAAGCTAAACAATATTGTCATTGTCTTAACTGTTCTTCAAACTCGTCTTCTATCACATATAAATTTTTTTTTCAGACTGCATTCTTGAGCCAAGTAATTCTTTGTGCATCTGAAGGTATTTTTTTGCAAGTTTTCGTATCCTGATATTGAATCGGGTTAAGAAGTTAAAAATGGATTCTTTAAATCTGTGTTTCATATTTGTGATTTGGAAGATTATGTCCAGGTCTCTTGAGACTATCCGAATTCTTGTAAGAATGCATTCTTTAGATCATTTCATCGAGTTCCAAGAGCTATCTTGCTTTGTAAAAATCATACAATGCTCTCTTCTTTAACATTCCTGGAAGAAGTATCACTCGATGATCCAGATTTTCTTCATTTATCGAATATCTTGTTCAAAGTTCAAACTCTGGTATGTGCAATTTGTTCACATTAACATCCATATTCGTGTTGTATATTGATCCATTATATATCCAGTAGTGATGTTTTTCACTCTTTTACGTTTGTTCTTTTGTCACTTGGTGGAGGTTAAGGAGGTGGAGTTCCGCCTTCCACACCGAATCTTAACTTATTTTCCAAATTAGTCATTTTTTCCTTTTCTTCTCAAACCATTTCTTTCTTTCCATATATATGGTGTTACTTCGTCCTCTTGACTTTCTATTTCTTTTCCTTCCCTTCTTTTTAATAATTCTTCTTCTCTCTCGAATCTTCTCATCCTGAAGTAATTTTTTTGTAGTTGGATTTCTTTTTGTTCTTTCTTCTTGTGTTGTTTTTGTTCTCCAGTGAGATGTTTGATCATAAGAGTACGACTGAGTGCATCGGGAAGAAATATAGAGGTTGCACGTGAATTCTCAGCTTGTGAAGTTTGATCTCAAGCCAAGCTGTCCCGGAGTATTTTCATGCTCAGGCGTGAAGTTTTTCGACCTATAGTGATCACTGCTCGAAGTTTTCAGACCTAAACTGATAGTTGCTTGAACTTCTACAAGGATCGGTGTTCAACTCTGCTAGCAAATAAACATCATTTCATGACTTTCTTGACCAGCAGCACATAGTTTGCACGTTCGCAACCGGAAGGTGTGGTGCGATGAATGAGCAATCTTGCACAATTTGGCATTTCGTGAATACACTAAAGAGGGGCAGTAGAGTCAAGTTAAGTAAACTATTATACGATTTTACACTGGATAGTGGCTTAATGACATTCAGAAGAATTGTTTTATTAAAAAATCTAGGATCTAAATAGTGGTATAATGCCATTCAGATTAGTTATTATACGGTTGTTTTCTGAGTTCTCTGGTTAGATGTAATCCAGATTACCAGTTTAAACATTAGAACCTGAATAGCGCAATAATGTCATTCAGAGATATACAGTTATTCTCTGAATGATTGTATATATTCATTATTTCAACAGAAATAATGCGTCTATTGACAGACATGCTACTGTCATCCAGTCCGATAACCGTGTATATCTAAGAGATATTAGTTAAACCCTTGAGAGAGTTTAGTTATAAACCATAGCGAAATTAAAAACGTAACGGAGAATATCATAACGATTAAAAACGTAATGGAGACTATCTTCCAGAATGAGATTTTATTCCAAAACGGAACATTTCTTCACTACATGCTGATATCGTGAAGAAATGTTCGGTTATAGTTTTAATTAACGGTCATTTGCAGAGGCTGCATCTATATATTTTTCTATGTTTAGAAATGCAGAATGACGTTTCATTTCTTCTTCGCTTTGGATGCTTCACGAAAAAGTTTAAAGTTCAAGATTAAATTTAATATTGTTCTTCCTCCTTGGACTTTTTCCTCGTACATGTAACTAACGTTCCATGTACAGAAGTATGAAATTATCCTCTTAGCTCTTCTTTTTCTTTAAAAGAAGAATAAAGATAATTTATTTTTCCTGCTTATTTAAGCATTCATCTTCAACATCGTTGTTTGATTATTTTTGAAGTAATCGCAGTAAACTCTTCTTCTAGAATATGCGATAACTTGTATTAAAACTGAATTTGCATTTGTTTTTCCCTTTCCTTGCTGCTAAAACCTCAGTTGCATGCAAAGTATGGAAAAGTGACTTTTGGATTACTATATTAGTAAAGCAAAAGAGAGTGAGACTGTGAAAAGATCATTTTGCCTCGTTTGTATATCCGGATGCAAATGCCAAAGAAAAATTCCCATGGGACAAATATGCCAGCAGAAAATTATAGTTAGAAAGAACGGATTAAAGAAAACCAAAGCGAACTAAAGTAGTAAGATGTGTTGATTATCACCATATCGAGTAAAATTCAGACGATAGAACAAGAAGAATTCAAATTAAAGTCCAATCGAGACATATTAAAACTCTTGCGTCTAATTTCCACATGCAGCTAGAATCTAGTTTCGATTCAAAGGATTAAAATATATAGTGATTATCCATTTTCCAAGATGGGTTGTAGGTGTGACAGGGAAAGTGATCAAGTATAAGGTATGCAAGAGGGACTTTGTTTCATTTTTTTAACTCTAGAAATATAGGGATAGATCGTCTACACCAGGGTTCAATTGTTTAGTTCGAGATTGCACTACAACTTATCACAGTGGGATGTCATTCTTTTATTATTCATTATTTATATCTTAGTTAACTTAATTTCATTATTCCACAAAGAACTTTAACTGTTGCGATTCATAAGAAAGTAATTATACCAATTTCATCTCATGTATATAGAATTTTTTATTAATCACCTTTTCATATTTTAGTAACGATTGGCAAATTTAGAACTAAAGATTGCATTGCTTAACCTCGATTTTCTCTTCACATTGCGGGTGTTGGGTGCTTGGGCCTTTGGGTCCTTTTTCTCCCTTCTTCCGCTGGAGGGGTATTCCTATCCGTTTGTTATTCAACGCGTCGCTTCTAGATTAAAGTATAGTCGCTACTTCTGTTTCCTTCTCCTCCGATTTCATAGCTCCCGTCCATTTCCGTTTCCCCAAGCTCTTCCCGGTTTCAAATCCGGCAGGTTCCAGTTTAAAACGTAGCCGGTTGATCTCCGATGACGGTCGAGCGACGGAAGCACAAGCACTTCGTCTGTATTTGGTAGTGTCCACTTGGCGAGTGCCATGTCAGAGTCCAGAATCCAGATACAGCAGATAAGGGTAAGTAAGTTCACAGAATGTCGCGCCCGTGCGGTCTCGAGTCTCGATGTTGGAATAGAAGTCGAGTCTCGAGAGCCGAAGGAGAGAAGAAAGAAGGAGACGACGGAGAAGATAGAGCGGACCATCCCGACCTTCTTGTTTAGTACAGCGAGCGAGGCAGCGAAGGCCGTGCACGCTTTTGCACAGCATAATGTACTCCTCCGTTTCTATAGGGTTGTCGAGACCCTCGTGGTTCGGGTGAGATATGGGCTTGGCACTTTTAAATGTGGTCTTCAGTAGTATTTTGGAACCGCACTATGTTGCTTCAATTCGTGCTCTATGGCTTTAGTTCGCAGTCACAATACCACAACCTTTTAAGCCATATGGATTAAAGCAGTGACTACTTTGAACCTCATTGCTCCTCTGTGCTTGAAAATTCCGGAGCGTCCATTGCTCGTAAAGTGAAACTACTGTCAATTTTCGGAACTTTCTTGACCATAATTGTGTGCAGTGGTGAGCTCCGATCCACGGGAAAGAATCTCGTTGTTCTGCGCGGGCAGTCCGTTGTTGGTGTAGCTGTGGCATCAGCAGCAGGTGTAACTTGAACCCAGCTCGCCTTTTTTGTGAGTGCTTTATGGCATTTCAAATTTCTAAGGACATCAAACTGGTTTTAACAGCAAGCAATTCGTGTTGTCGGCGCTACTCTGTATCTTTCTGAGTCTCTGGGAAAGAATGATCAGTACAGGTGATCATTATGAAAGTTTAAATGTTTACGTCTTATCTAAGTGTGTTTAGTTTTTCGACTTTTAACTCCTATCCTCGTGCTGCGAGATTTTCCAGAGTGCTGCTTGGTTGAGAGAATAAAGTAATTGTAATCTACCAAGCTATAACTGAATTTACAGGATGAGATGGTCTTTCGAAATCACGAAGCAACTATCGCTTGATAATTCTCTCCGGACTTGTGATATCTAGGCCATCTGCTGAATGAACGTATCTTGCGCATATAATATGTTTGTGCTTCCTCTAGGACATTGATACAAACACTTGTCCCAAATGCAGGCAGAAACTTCTCAAACCGTGTGCAGACCAGAAAAACTAGTGTCGACGATAGTATCTAACTTTGACTAACTGTTATCTCTGTTCAGAGCCAAAGTGGAAGCAAAAGCTAGCAGCTGCTGATGAGCATGCAGAGAAAACTCGACAAGCCACTGCGCAGGTAATTGTTGGCGTTTTCCAGAGAAAAATTTTGGCAGTCAAGTCAGTTCAACCAATAGAACAATTGCTTTCACCTTATAAGAGGAGTTGTCTCTGAAATTTACTCTTTACTCTTTTCAGGCACAACAAGAGTACTTCAAGAAACAGGCTGAGCAACGGAGGCAACAAGCTGGACCTGGTGCTGTCGAGAAATTGGATGGCCTCGAATTTGCCTCCTACCTTACAGAAGAGGGCTGTATTGCGGATTACTCTAAACCAGACGCTAAGGCTAGCGTTTATGCCATATTTGATGACAGAAAGACTTTACAGTACATTGGCGTCACAAGGCAGGTTGGTTTGCTGGTCAGTTGGATTTTGTGGTATGTACTGAGTCGGCCTTCCACCAAGGCATTTACTGAGAGTATGTCAACTGTGGAAGCAGGTATATCAGAGCATGAGACTGCATTTTGCCAGGGTGCCATCAAAATGCTTCTATGTTAAACTGCAAGATCTGTCAAGACCTAGTCGTGCTCTTCTAGAGGGAATCCGGGACCAGTGGATCCTTGAGAATGGGTCAACTCCACCTGGAAATGATGATGGGGAGATGCAGAATATTTGGGAAAACCCATTAGACTGCACGCTTCTGATGACAGGTAAGATTCTGCACGTTCACATTTGGCGTTGTAGCGTATTCTCTACTTCAACTCAAGATCTGTTGTCTGTCTGCAAAATTCGTTTGGATTTCCCCTTCATGACTCGTGATCTGGTCCCTTCGGTCGAATAGATCTAGTCCTTTGCTCTCATACACGAGATGTTTTGTACTTTCTTTTCATCTTTCCGTGTTGCTCGCGCTGTCGCTCACCGAGGCAAATTTTCTAACTACACTACCAGTCCGATTATTCTGCAGGTAAAGTAGAGTCAATCTTGAAGCATCCTAATGAATGTAGCACCTGGCTTCCTAAGTGCGCAGTCGACAATGAATACAAAGTCGGTCGCAATCTGTTCGTGAATAGCGCTCAACTGAAGGTCGCCCTATTTTTGTTTGTTCTGACAGATGAGGAGAAACTCATGTTTGAGCAAGCTGCTCCTGGTCCACCCAAAGCAAAAGTTCTGAAAAACGTTGCTCGGAGGGTAGAAGCCGGACTGACGGCAACTTTTCACGAACGCAAATGCACAGACAAGTTGCGATTCGAACCAAAACTGAAAGAAAGGGGTTTTCTCGACTTGAAGGGGGTCGTGGTTAAGCCCAACACGTCAGTTCCCGTCTCCACCCCCAACTCAAAAGTGGCTGAGGCGACGTCTCCAGTGTGAAAATCTCTTTGCCACATACAAAGAGGGCTTATATGGGCACTCGGTAACTGGGCTAATACTCTATCTGGAGTTGACGACGAGGGTACTGCTAGCAACAAGCAGCTACATCCTGGTCTGTCGGGAGCCACGCATTGTGGTAAGTACTGCCAGGAGAACCGGCAATACTTATCACAGAGGGGGTCGCATATTGTAACTCCTGCCATGGCCAGTTTTTACTCCAGTCAACACCAAGTCGCAAAAGTTCCGAGTAGAGTGTGAAGGATCACGTCCAGATATGGAACATTTGAAGCCATGTGAGATCCACCGGCATCACTGCAAGCAAAGTAACAATAGACTTCGGTGGTATCCCCTACTTCAACTTAAGCTTCTGAATCGTGGTTTTCGGTCTACTCAAGTTCGGTTCCAATGCAAGTAGGAACCCAACGTAGCTTGGGTGATGCAGACAACAGATCAGCGAAGTGTACACTAGAGATCTATTCCAGATTTAGACGTCATCTGGATTATGACCCAGCTTGAAATTAGGACCGAGCTTGAAATAAGTAGGAATGGTTTCCAAGTAGGGACGAAGTAGAGACTACTCAACGATGTCGACATTCTTACGCTCGTGTAAACGCAATGAAATCAAGGCACCGTCTCGTCTCTTTCAGGATGGTTTCGTTGAATCGTCAACGAAATCTCTCGACTTGCGGGACATCAGGTATATGTGTATATACCATGAAAATCATTCTCCAAAACAGATCCCCACCCTGCAATGAGACAAAACTCGACTGGGTGGGGATCTGTTTCATTGCAGGGGAGTAAGGCGCATATAATACGATTCTGTAGGTAAATATGAACGCCTACTCTCTGACGTTCCTGCGTGCGAAGATTGCACTTCGCTTTCTCTCCAAGTTGCTACAAACTCTCAGTTGTGTCTGACAGCTCCTGTCGTCTTGCCAACGGAGTACAGAACTGGCTTACGGTGTTTCCCACTGTCATACTAAATAGACTTGGTTCAAGCTCGACGTCAGTCGCTGTTCTCTATTATCTGAAGTCCTGAATGCCGCATATGTATTATATTATGCGATAGACTTGGGGGTTCGGAACCAGCGGACGAGGTAGATGTTGGAAAGCTTGAGGTCGTCCTTGAGCTTGCCTTGGTTTACATAGCCGCGCGTCCCAGTTTGGCAACATACACGAATTGAAGGGCCTGCTTGAGGCGTATACCCAGTGGGATGCTTGTGGATTCCGCTTATGAAGTGTTTGAAGGGCTACTCTGCGTGAAAGGGTGCTGCGAAACTTAATGACCGGTCCGGAGTTCAAGTCTAACGATCAGTGAAATGCTCCTCTCCGTTTCTAACTGCACGAGGAGCTGTTCTGTTGTCCCATACATTCTACTTGAGTTCGTCAGCCGTGAAGTGATCATTCTCAGAGTGAAAGCGGTAAGCGCGAGCAAGAACTTAATGAAAAGCCACCTTCATCAGATTTGAAGATTGTTCGTCTTAACGACAATCAGTCGGCCGTGAAGTTCCTTCATGAAGCGGAATTTCAAATCTTAACACGCGAAGTGCGCAGATTCGGGATTCAATTAGAGCAGCGTTGCATGTGCTTTCCGAACCGTCGTTAGATTGTGGTCATTTTCAGAGTACGTTAATGCGACCAGAAGGAGAAACAAAGCTATGATGTTCTAGAGGCGTGCAGAAAGTGCGTACACGGTACTGACCAACCAGTTTGACTCGAACGCTTCGAGGAATCCGTCGGCAATTCATGGGAGGACATTTTTTCCAGGACTCGTGCCAGGTCGTGCTGGAACCTCGTACACCACATGCCCATCGAGCCACTGGGTTCGGTCAAACAGAAAGGTACGTATAGATCGGCCATGGACGGATCTAAGTCTAACACGAGTAGAATTCTTTCTAACCCCCGAGGAGATTCGGCTACTGTACCTTCCTCGGGGATTCCTGACTTGTCCTTCATCGTTCATTCATGAGCTTCGAGCTCCATTCCGCATCGCCAGATCCACCCAACTGATATGCACTGCTGTCCATCCATCAATTCTCTTGTTGTTGCTATGCGTCAGCATAGTTGTACGTCGATTGAGAAGAATGAGGATTTTGTCGTATTATCATACGATTAAGAGGGACGGATGGAGTAGCCGTGAAACCGGAAAAGAAGACGGAAAAGGTTTAGATTCGGATAAACCGTTAAACGCATAGCTCCGCAATTCCATTACAAGAGTATCTCCTTGTTCTTTTCTATTTATTACATTTTAGATCCACATCGTATAACCTGTTTTGTATTTTCCTCCGATTTATATTATAAACCGTCGATTCTGTTTTTAAAAAACTGAAAAATATTTATTTTCGTACACCGCTGTCGAGGTTCGGACAACACATAAGCACAGTTTAGGTTCGGAGATTTATAAACCACTGTTCGTCGAACATTTGATATGCCACTGTTTTGATTTGGTTCAATATGGGGAAATGGATATACCACTGTTTAGGTTCGGCTTAAGGTCTTAGATATGACTTTCAAACCACGCTGCTAACAAGGATTAGAAAGCATGTCGATAAATTCCTTCAGAATTGTTAATTTCTACCTCACTCGAAACTGTCACTAGACTGCCGAGATGAATTTCCATGTACACATTTTTTACTTTCAAGAATCGTCTTTTACAGGTACGTTAGCGAGAGATAAAGCCATTCAAGCCCTCAACTATCCGACTGTAGTTACTTCCCATTCATTACTCGAGTCTTGTGCATTTCTCTGTAGAGAGTCCGCCTTCCGGAGGGAGCATGATGGACGAGAAGAACGTTCCTCGCTTATCTGCAATGTTCGCACATAATGGCGGTGGACATTCGTAACAGGTTAGAGAACATAAAGACCTGATGCAAGTGACAACTTCATATCTGCTGTTTCAGATGCATCTAGCAGCATGCACAAACTTTCCTTCCTGGAATTCTGAATGTTGCAGGCTTCTGCTCAGAGCATAACTCTCAAGTTATCGACTTATCTCGATGAACTATATGGAAGTCGGCTATGGCTAACGCTGCAAAAGGTGAGCTTTTGGTATGTTAGGAGGCCTCGTCAGGAAAGGGAAGCGATGCATTCTTCCCTTGTCCGTATAATGCAACATTTACAACTTTTTGGGGATGAAATCAGTCAACTTTATGGAATTCATTTGCATCGGAAGAACTGAATTCCACTTTGTCCACAAATGATTTTCTACTAATGGGCAAAGATAAAATACCCCCCTTCGGTAAGTTCTCATGATACTTCATCGACACGTTTTACCTTGAAAGGATTACTTTTTTATCTTTTCGATTAGACCAGTGCATGGAGGTCGATCTTTTATTCTCGTTTAGATTACTTGCACACCCAATTCATGCGGCCATAGGCTACTGTCTTTAGGGTCTTTGATCTCTGGAAACTTTTCTCTCTAGGTTTAGACATTAGAGTTGGACAGGCGTTTAAGTTTTAGAGTACAAAAAAATTTGTAATTTATTTTCATATACTTACTAGGGTATAATAGCTATCTTTCCAGAAGATACCCAGAGCGGAGCAGCGTAACTTACCTGTGATGTGAGGGTGTAGGATAACCCACCTCTTTCTAATATACGTCTAGAAACGTCTAAGCGAAAAGAGCGAGAGAAATCCAGCCCGATTCAGCTTCAACGTCAAGATACGTCAACTCCTCACAGAGATGTCAGTCAGCAGTCAGGTTCTCAAGCACATGCGCATGCTTTCGAGCTCCTCCTCCGTGTTCATCCATCCAGTTCAAGAAACGTTGACGATACGAAGTAGTTGGGATAGATCGATATCCAATTGATTGAACTGCTGCAGTCTAGCTAGTTAGGTCTGTGGAAGCTTTTGTGGTCGGTACCAGAACCGTTCGCATGGATAAGGCCATTCATAACTATGTAGAGGTAGTTGTAGCAGCAAATACGTTTTAAGTGTTATATCAATGACTATCGGCAGGCAGGCAAGATGTTGCTTTCGTACATGATTGCAATCTGTGCCAAGCGCTGAAGCGAGTGGCAAATGGAGCTGAAACACGATAGTGGCAAAGTGCTCGATTCTTGGTGGAGTTTCATGCCTTTCACTCCTCGACTTACCATTTACCGCTTCATGTCAAATACATGACACACAAACACACACACTCTCTTTCGGGTCCAATCTCATTAATCCTCCTACCTTGTTGTCAGAAGTTACATCTGATTATTTCGTCCAAGTATCTAGAGAACTGGTAAAATTCAATCTGTCAACCTAAGTAACCCTCTCTAGTGAAGCTGCCGTGATGTAGCTACCGAACCGAAAGTAAGGCTCCCACGGAGAGGAAACAATTGAGATATAGTTGTGATGGTTATCTGACAGTGTCACTCATGAACAGTTACATGTGAGGATGAAGGTCCTAAATCCGGTTCCGCTTTCCTCCTCAGCAGAAGCTACGACGGAACAGATTAGCAGTTGATTGATTGCTCAAGCGCTTTTTAGTTCACATCGTCTATCCATTGAAGTTGGCAGACAGAACAAAATTCGTGAATTGAGATGGTTTTCTTTCTTTCTTACCAACAGATAGAAGATGAGAGACATGCATTGGCACACTGTCCTGAGTTCAAACATGTTAGAGCAGAGTTATGCATCGTGTGTAATTGTCTCATGGAACGATTTGATCTTCCTCCGCCACAACTTGGAAACTATCTTGGACTTCAGTTGAAGCATAAAACAGACATTATTAGATTCACGGAGAAGAATTTAGCTTTGGACGAAAACAATGTTTCCAAGGAACTTAGCTGATCTTGGATGCTATTCGTTTTTGCCTTTCTGACACTGAGGGTCTTTCTACGGGCGTGATTTTTAATTCATTCATTGTTCATTATTTTGCGTCATCCGTCCACTGCACCCTCTTTTCAAAGGGAGATAAAGTAAGATAAGATTCGGAGCACGCAGAAAGCAGTGTCGGTTTTACATCGCAGATTTCCTTCCGTCTCCCGCCCGTACCCACAAGCAAGCTTGCTGGTTGTTGATCGCCCAGTAGATCCCGAAGTAGCTACATATAGCGACTTTTGTCGTCCAACATCTCGTGAGATGAGGTACGAGGTTGCATTGAGGTCCTTGACTGTACCCGAAAGGACTCCAGAGTCCAACGCGATTTACTCTTTTACTTGTATAGTAGAGTTCCCAAAGGGCCAAAGCAAACAACAACAAAGAGTCGCACGTACTAACGTACCCACAGTCAGAAAATTCACTTGTACGTGCCCTCCCAACCTTCCAACAGGTCAGCTGACATCGTTCACTGGTAGTAAGACGCTTAGACAGCAGTGCCGAGGTCGAGGTCACGACAATGCCAATGAACAAATGTGAGGATTTCTACTGAAACCGTAGCTAGGCCTGCGTGATCACGAAGCAAACTTTACATGCTCAGAGAACGAATCGAGAGAGAAAATGGAACCGACTGTACATGAGCGCTCCCTGAGCTCCCCTTAGAGATGATTTCCAAGGACATTACTTCCAAACTCACACGATTGTGGACGAAAGCAGAGAACTGGACGACAATAATGTCTGTAATGCGGCTCGTGACGGTAAAAGCTATCACTTTGGACTAATATGTTGACAAAGTAAGCTTAGTGTAACAAGAAAGCCTACTGTGAGCAATCAGAGGGTTATCATAGTGGGAGTATAGGGCCATCAAACCTGTCCCCCAAACGGAAATTACAGATTCAGATTATCATGAGACGAAGTAAGTCCATATGTCAGGCGTTATGAGGTACTGCAGAACGTCCTATAGTCATTGGATTGTAATTATTTCCAACGGTGTTCAGCACATTTCATTTAACACTGCATACATCCAATGACTGTAAATTACGTATCACCTCTGGAGGTGGTAAGTAAAATTTATATCAAAATCCTGTAAAAAGTTCTACAAGAGTTACGAGAATCCTTTACAGCAAAGGTTTGAGTCGCCTTAAAATAACCAGCATGAAGTGACCAGTGAGAAGTTACGTAGATATAAATGTCAAGACAAAAGGACCAACTTAAAAGACTACAAGAGTCACTGACACATGCACTAAAATGCAGGACACATAACTTGAAGGACAGGTACCGGTGGTAAAACAAGTAAACACTGGGCTGCTATAAAATCGCCCAGAAACAAGTGGCACCAATGGAATCAGAAAACCATGCTGTTAAAACGGGAACAGGTCTCGGAAGCAAAACTTGTAGACCAAGTCTGCAATGGGAAAGAAGCTCGTAGTAGATTTGAGTATGATACTGAATACACTTGAAGATTAACCAGTCGGAGATCAGATAATCAAATGCGAAGTATATACAGTTAGGGGTTTAGTTATATCCGATAATTAGATCTGAACTATCTAAACAGCATTCGCATTATTTAGCCAAAGTGTACATTCAACCAAAACATTGCTCCAAAATATGAAGACCATGAGTGTGGGAAGACTATAAGTATGTACTGCCACAGATCACTTTGAACAGACAAAAGAAACCTCAATCTTTTTCTTTGTCTAGGCATTACTTTAGCTAGCAGGAACTGTGGTGACCCTTCATCGTTATGTATGTGAACGTAGACGTACAAGTTCTCATTGTATTTTGTTACATTCTAAACTCGCGGATCAGCAGTCTGTGTGCCGTCTAATCGAGCCAATCTCACTCTCCCGCTCACATGCTGCGCTCACGACTGTCGTCCACTGTCTAGTGCCCGTACTGACAAGGCAGACCTCATGCCACTGGCAATACCTGTAACAGACACCGTCACGTCAGACTACACACTAATCGACTGAAGGTACGTACAAGTAAACTTTCGGACTGTGGGTACGTTTGTTTTGAGGAATGTACAAGTAAAAACCTCCAGTTTACTCGGAGTTTATGTCTCGTGGGTCAATTTTCAGTATCCGACTATGCAAATCGTTCCAGGCCGGCCTTCGTCGAAAGGGAGGAAGGGAAGATCACAGAGTCAGACGTTGTCTGAAGACTCTGAACTGTACATGATGCCCAGGGCCGGCTGGCTCAACGTACGTACTCAAGTTTTGGTTTCAGAAATCCCTGGCCGTGCATTTCTATATGTCGAGGATTAGGACTTGCATCTGCTGGTCTCTGGAAAGATGAAGTCACGGTCAGATTTCTCCTCAGCTTTTTAGGCAGATTGTACCGAACAGTACTGCCTCGGAGAGGCAAAAATCAGATTTGTAACTTTGTCTGCATATAACTGTAGAATGATGGTCAGTTTTGGTCAGTTTTCTTATCTTTCTGCAAAGTCAAGAAGTTGCACTATGGATGTCAACAACAACAACCTGATCATGAGGAAGGTACGCTCCTGTGGAAGGAGCAAGCACTTGTAATAAACCCGGCCTTTGGACTATGGAACACCTTCATGTCCGAGTCCGCACCTACGGCACAGAATTACAATTGAATGTGAATGACAAATCGTGCTTAGGGCGTAGCGGAAGTAATGCTCCTGAGAAGGGAACCCAAGTATACCGCTAACAAGGTATCTTCGTATCCGTGGAGTGAGACCAAGTTCTTACTATCAACCATGGTTGTGTCAAACATCGTTCCGATGATCATGTGAGCAGTATAACCATGACTAGGACTGCAAAGAACATAACTGTGTCAAATGCCGTAGTCAGGTGAAACCATGATGACTGTAACTAGGTTAGGTAAAACTAGGATAGAGGAGGTAGGTACTCTCAATTTGAATTTGATGATTTGGTGAGTGAGTTGTTCCAAGTGAGAAGGAGATTTGGTGTGAGAGCTGCGAGAGTGGGTGAATTGGTGCATGAGTTGTGCATTAGGTAACGAGTGGTTTGATGCGCGAGCAAGGAAATTTTTGGGAGTTTCAAAATCTATAGTTCGAAGACAACAAGAGCATACAGGTGTTTTTTTTACGAACAGAGTTGGACTGAGCCACACAATGAGCAGACGAGAAGCTTCGTGGACGTTAGCGTCTTCTAGTCTTTTCAGCCGATTCTGCTGCTGCTCTCGCTTCCATATGTCGTCCTTCGCTTCTGCTAAACTTGAACGCTGTACTTTAGATCAACAAAATTTTATCAAAAATACTTATCAAATCAACAACTTCTCGAGGTTACATAGTTTTTATCTGAACTGCCGAATGACATTGTATACAGTTTCTCAGCTGGAGATAACGTTAAGGATCATGTGGGTGAGATCAAGCGGATGAGAAAGATGAACACAAGAAACACAATGTTTCTGTTGGAAATATCTCAATTGATTAGCAAGTCTCTACTGCAGGTCAGCTCTCTGGGAAAATTTTTTGTTGCAAGGATGTGAGCCAACGTTGAGGTGCCGGCAGTGCAACTTCTTTTTGATAAGAATCGTGGATTGATCATTGTCTGAACTGTCTTGGCAAGTGATAGACTTGCGCTATCCATTCACTGCGTCTGTTTCAGCTTTCTCTCATCTTCGTCTCGAGGAAATGCAGAGATGGAACTGCTGGATCATATATGTAGATTCCTCATCCCTGCCAGAGCTCTAGGCACCATCTGCACATCTACATCAATCCCAATGGATGGTTGAAGTAGATGCTAGTTTTGATGTACTTGTCTGGGGAAGGGACTTCTGTAACTATCTTAAATGTGCTAGTTAGCTCTATAATGGATGCAGAAGGATTGCACTACGCCTGTAAAACATTACATCCAATACGTTATCTCTGCCGAAGGGCTCAGAAATTTGGTAGAGGTAGTAACTGAATCCACATAGCGATATGACGTAATCACTGTTCATGAGAGAGTCATTCATGAAGTTTATGTGGATATGAAGTGATGAAATTGAAGCTAGTTTGTAGGCAGTTTGAGTTCTTAGCATGGACCGAGTCAGTTAGCTTGAGAATATATGATTCACGTAGTAGTGAATCTAGTCGCGTAAACAACTTTGTACTTGCAAGTCCCACAACGCAAGGTTCTAGCCAAGGAGAGGAGAATTTATGCAAGATGCAGACTGGTAATTAAGCTTAGCCTACTTCTCAAAACAGAACTTCAAGCCTTATGGACTATATGTTATAATTAATGTAAGAACAATATACAGCTGGAGGTCAGTTTGGACATTTGATTCCTAATGAACTAACATGTTCTAGTATTCTAACATGAGTTTGGAAGAGTTGGAGTGTATCGATCACTATACATAGACCAATGTTGATGAGAATCTCTTACGTCTCATGACTGTGTTCACGTGAACGTAAGTATAAATTTCTTCATATGATTCAGAAGTTAATTTGTTTCATGATCACTTTGGTGAATTCCCTTCCTGACTAGTGTTGTGTGTTGTGGTTGTTCAGGCCTTTTGTATCTTTCTCTCTTTTGATTACTTTGTAGCGTTACAGAGCTTTATCGCAATTTGATCTATCATTTTCTAGCTGGTGTGAATGCATCACTTTGATCCAAGTTTTACTTTACAGTGCCAAGTCAAGGTGCTGACCATATGGAGATGAAGACATAGAACATCTTTTCACTACGATAGTTCTTGTGATGACACCTAACGATGGTTTCAGCGAGGATCAGATTGCTGCCATGCTTGTGCCGAAAGAATGAAAGAAGTGGGGAAAGAAACCCAACCCGCCACCTTACGGATCCGTGAGTATGGGATTTGCATGCAAGATTGGAAATTGACACATCTTGTGGTCATTTCACGAAGAAAGTAGTTTTGGTGAAACACATGAGAAAGAAGCACGGATTGAATCTTGAAGATGTGAAAATTGGGTCTCCAAGCACAACACGCAAGACTGAGTGACATATTATTTCACCAAGGAGAAATGTATACATGCAAACAAACACTGTCAACATGAACACGTTGTGAGCAATAGGTGTACGCAATCTCCATTCTTTTCACCGTTCTGTGGTTACAATAGCCGTGATGGATAATCAATCGTCACCTCAGACATCTCGGTGGGCTGGACACATATAAGGACCATCTGAGTCCTCATACGTACAACCATTGTGTCATGTAATGTTTGGACCGCTATACAACTTCCAGACATCAATTCTAGGAGATCTAATAGCATGTGCATTCTCATGTAAGCATTCTAATTGCTCCAGTATAGTTGTAGTTGTGTCTTTAGTCTCTTGACACATAAGAGTCAAGTCATCAAACATGATAGCGAGCTCATCCATTGGACATTGTTTTCCACGTTGAATGCGGCTTTCTATCTGAAAAATCAGTTTGAATGTGCTTTGTATTTTGTCAATTGAATATGTAATCGTGCGCGCTGCCATCATTCATCCACGCTCCAAGCTCTAAAATCCCACGACGTTTGGTAGAAGAGGTTGAGTCATGAACTCCTCGTCCTGACACGCCGACGCGAATCTACACTTACATCTATTTGTAAGTCGTTTGCGGACTGAATCCTAAAGTACTATAAACCATGACCAATCACTGTTATTTAAAGTTATCAATGACAAAAATAAACAACTTGTAAACGTTGCTATAGATAAGTATCTCTAAACCATGATTAGGTATTGTTATTAGTGTCACGTCAGTTTGGTGACTCGGCTAGGTTGACCGAGTGCGAAGTGACGGACCCCGGTAAGACTGTTAGGGCAAGTTGATGAGAGTGCCCACAAGGAGTATACTTCGCAGGTAGGGGCTTGGAGACCTCAGTTCTTCAAGTTGAGCCTTCAAGCTCCTGGCTATGGTGAGTAGTCTTGAGAGTGAGATCTGGATTCTCTGCGAGCACAGAGTGGATTTGGCTCGACTGTAGTGATTGTCTAGTGCCTGTTGGCAGGTGGAGTGAGTACATACCTTGTTATCACTTGAAGAACTCGGATTGAGAGGTCTGGTTTAGGGATTTCAGGTCGCAGATTACTACCGGTGGTATCTCCGGAGTTGGCAGATCGTTGGTATCTTCGATTTGCGGGTGCGCGCTGTCGTGATGTGAATCATTTTACAGTGTAAATAATTCACCTCTCTGTCAAGCGATAGTCTCTCTGAGTGAAATTAGGACCTCAGAGAAGTCGACACTGGAGGATGTTATATATTTTTGAGTCTTAATAGGTTGATTACCATGTAGATGGAGTTAAGCTCATGGGTTGTAATTACGTGTCGTCCATGCATGCTTCCTAGCGAGATTAGGTTATCTTTCGGGATTACGTGTCGTTTTACATGTCTTCGCATGTAGTTTAGGGTCTACGCTGACACTTTAGGGGCTTGACGTGGTAGCCTATGTGCAAAATTAAGTCACCACGTGGTTTGGGACACAAAAGGACAGGGGAGTGAAGCTATGAACTCCCATTGGTCCAATTTTGTCTTTAGTGTACTGCTAAACTTAGTAGTAGAGGTCTTAAGAGGAGTTCGAGCATTTGGTGAGAAATCTTCGAAATCTGAGAGCACAGGGAGATAGGGTTCGTCGTGCCAAGCACTGTCAGCAAAATTTTTGATCGATTTGGAGCAATAAAGAAGGAGTTATGGCTGATTGAAGTTCGATTTGTGCCAAAATTGCAGCACTTCTGTTGATTTTGGGGTTTTCGGTGTCAATCGCAGTAGATTTGAGAAAATCGCTTCAAACCTTCGAGGTCTCGTTCATTGGCAGCAGGGCTACGATTGTCCCTAAATTTTCATGTCAACTGAAATTGTGAGTAATTCAGGGCGACCGCTGAAGCAGAGGGGGTCCGAAAAGCTCTCAATCTAGTGCATCAACTTCAGAAAGCGAGATCTGGAGTTCTGTGTACAATCAGGAGGCCCAACTTCACAGGAGTGTACTGCAAATCCTATAAGAATCTTTGAAAGTGATCGAGCCAATTCTCTGTTCTAGGTCAAAATAGCTGTCTGGGTACCAGAAATTGCCGTAATTTCTCTGCTCAGAACATTTCTGCCCATATCTTGACACTCTGATTTGATCTCAAGCTGAAACTTCGTGTGTATGGTCAGTAGGGCCTCATTTACATGTAGGAGGAGTTCTGAAGTCTGAACCATCGTATGTTTCTGATTTTGGACCGTTAAAGTTCGCTGTCTGACCTTATTACTGCTAGTCTGATCTGATCTTCGCTTCCTGAACATACTGGAGGGTCCATTCGACCTGAGTGAGTGTCTATAGTGCCCTTTATGACCTGAACCCTGCCTCTGTATAGTAAGCAACCACAGCTTGAAGCCCAACGCTTCCCTGAGTAGACCGAACATAGCCTTCAAGGTCATATCACAGCCAGAAGGTTCCGCCCTTCCCAAGAAAATTCTCAACTCGACATCTGGTGCTTCCACTGAGAGATCTTGGGGTGATTGATTGAGAAGGTTGAGTTCACTAAAAGGAGAAGAGATGGATCGCAAGAGTGCTGCTGCTGCTACTTCTACGCCTGCTGCATCTACGTCTACTGCAGCTCCTTCTGTAGCACCAGCGGCTACAGCGACATCTGCACCTGGTCTAGATACGGCTGAGATTCTGAAGACACTTGCGGCCTTGGTCCAACAACATCCGATCATTGGAGAGGGTGAGTTGAAGTCTACCAAGGCTTTGCAAGCAATTGTGAATAGATGCGGTAGATTTGAAGGTAGAGATATTTCTAGATATCTGTGTGAATACAGAGGAGAGATGGAACTAGTTAGAGTTACTGATGCTAAGATGATAGGGAGTTTCGAGTTAGCTGTAATCCCTGAGTTGCGGGACCAGGTTAGAGATGTACAAAGAAGGAATCTAGGTGTCTGGATGAGTTTCGAACGATCTCTTCGAGAGGAGTTTCTCGAAGAAGATTCAGAGAGAGTCACTAGAAGAACGTTTCTGGACTGGGTTCAGCAGCAACCTGGTCGTATGATGAGCCTGAATGAGATGCTGAGAGAGTTTGATCGGAGATACTGACAACTCTCAACTCTTGAGAGGATAACCTTAGATGCTAGGAAAATCGAGCTTTTCCTGCAAGCTACCGATGATGCTACGGCAGATCGGTTATGCTTTATGTTGGCTGACCGATCGGCTGAAGGAAGAGTTACTACTGATTGGAGGAGAGTTGAGGATCCTGTTGCTGTATTGACGAGACAAAGGCGTGGAAGAGTGGCTGTGGGAGGACGTCCGCTTGCAGAAGTGACCGCTCAACCTCGCACTGCTCCTCAAGTACAGCAACCTCCGGCTCTTGCTCTGGCTCCCAGAGCTGCTGTCCCGGCTGTAGTACCTTTGATGCCAGTTGTGCCAATTCCTGCACAAAGAGCACCGGTTCAGAGACCTGCAGAGAATCATGGACAGCAGAACCAGATCGAAGATCTGATTCGGCAGATGAGAGAACTGAAGGTGGAGCTAGCTGGATTGCAGAGAGAGCAGCCGCCGGCGCCTGCTGCTGCACGTCCAGGAGGTGCTCCTGTTCGTAGATGTATCTGGTGTGACAGTCAAGATCATTTCCGAGGGGACTGTCAAGAGCTCACGGCTGCTCTGCGAGATGGTGTGGTTCGCTACCAGAACGGTAGGCTGCACCTTTCTTCTACTGGAGAGCCGCTAAGCACGCAGTTTGGACGAAGAGGCATGAGGAGTCTACCTCAGATTACAGCTGCTGCAACTGTACATGCATTGATGGCACCACCGGTAAATCCTGATGTATATGCCGGTCACATTGAAGTTTTTTCTAGTCCTACGTTGCTAGATAGAACTACTGAGAAGAAACATGTTCAAGTTCCTTCTGAAGTACTGAAGAGAGGAGCAGAAACTATCCGTAGGGTCACAGGGTGGGGAGATCATGTTGATGCTGCGTCTATCAAAGCATTCTTGGACGTGGATAGACACGTTCACTGGCAGGATGCTTCTGTGGAGGAGAAGAGGCGGCGAGAAGCCTCTGAACTTGATACTGGAGTTCCAGAGGAGACTGGGGACAGACGAAGAGTCACAAAGAGACGAGCAGCTCTTCCTGAGGACATCCCGTCTACTTTTGCAGCTCCTCCACTGCACCAGGTCCGATGGAGGACGTGCAGAGATCCCAGCAGGAGCCAACGACTGCTGGTAGACAGTTCACTGCCCAAGAGAAGAGGAAAGGACCGGCTTACAAGTTGGCAGCAGATATCGAGACTTCTACGGATCTCAAGAGCATCTTGGAGCAGAGAATACTTGACGCGCGAATCGAGTTTTCTCTTCGGGAGGTTCTTGGTATTGCGAAGAGGGAGTTTCACGAGCTGATCATTGACATCATCAAGCGGAAGAGACAGGTGATGTCTGAGCAAGTAGAAAGCCAGATGATAGAGATGGTAGGAGCTTCTGTTGATGATGCAGAGTTCGGCAAGGTGCATTTTCAGGAGGCTGATGATACAGAGTATCAGCAAGAAGCGTTGGTTGCTGGTACCAACACTGCTGAGTTTGATGATGAAGAAGCTGGCGACGAGAGTCCAGCTACTGATAGCGACTTCAGAAAGAGACATTGGACTCGTGCTACGACTGCTACACGAGTTCGCCTTGGAAGTCTTGAACCTGTTGCTGCTTTGGTTGATCACGGTTCAGAGATCATCATCATGTCACGAGAAGTGTACGAGAGAGGACAGTGGTCTATCGAACTGAACCATGGTTGGGTGCTACGAGCTGCAAACAACCAGAAGGGTGAGTTATACGGTGCTTGTCCCAACGTGAGAGTGAAGCTGGGTGATGTGGAGGTAGATCAGCACTTCTTCGTGCAATCTTCTGCTTCTTATCCTGTGATTCTTGGTCAGCCTTATATCACCGCAGTTAGAATGGAGACGAAGGTGATGGATGATGAATCTCACTATGCTAAGATCCGTAGTCCAGATGACAGACGTTCTGTTCAGTTTCTGACCGTTCGTACGAACCACGAACGAAATAGACAGACTTTGAGAGATTCTCCTATCTGTAGGAGCAAGGGTTTTCTGAAATCACTCTTGTAGGACGGGATACCAAGAGTGAAAGATCCGCTGTTACTATGATCCCGCTTGAGCAGCCTGTGGGGTCATAGCAGACTGATGAAGAGGTTGCTCAAGATTCTGAGAACAACTACACTGTACATAGTTGGAAATCTGGTTTGATGGCTTTCAGTTCTGATGATTGGAGTGAGTTCACACGAGTAGAGGATTTGACTGAGAAGAGTAGAAGACAGATGGAGAGATGTGTAGCAAATCTGCGCTGTACAGGAGTTCTGAGTGAAGATGAGATGATTTCTGGTGTTTACGAGGAGTTTGTAGGTGTACAATCTTTTGTTCGTTGGCTGGATGATGTAGATAGGTTGATGGAGCAGATGGGAGGAAGGGTGGTGATCCCTATCCACTCTCGTAAAGTCTATGAGAAGGTTGTCTCGTGTTTACAATCTCGTCCTCATCCGAGACTAGAGAGTGGATGGAAGGATGCAATCTGCTGGTGTGGCTCTCGTGAAGAAGCAGATGTTCACACCAAATACAAAACTGTAGCGAAGAAGGTGAAACCAGTGGCGACCCAGCTACCTGTTGATTCACAGCAGCAGATGGAGTTGGCGGCCACTGAGCCTGTACTGAGAGATCCTAAACAGATAGGACATGAGTTTACTCAAGAGACACTCGAGCAACTCCAGATAGGAGGGGGTGGCTTCTTGACTGAAGTGGAGAAACGAGCTTTTGAGCAGATGATAGTTAGCCATGGTAAGGCATTTTCTTTCTCAGCTGGAGAGATTGGTTGTGTGGATCCTAGTGTGATAGCTCCGATGGTTATCTTCACAGTTCCTCACGTACCTTGGGACTTGAAACCGATTCCAGTCCCTCGTGCCTTGCTACCGAAGGTTATTGACTTACTGAAGGAGAGGATACGGATGGGTATTCTTGAACCATCTATGGCTCCGTACTCTAGCCGATGGTTCACAGTACCTAAGAAGACAGGAGCTTTACGCTTCATCCAAGACTTACAGCCTGCTAACAACATCACGATTCGAAATATTGGAACAGGACCTGTGGTTGACGAAGTAGCCGAGGCATTTGCTGGAAGATCTATCTATTCTATTGGAGATCTGTTTTCAGGTTATGATCAGTTTCAGCTTGCTTTGGAGAGTAGAGACTTGACTACCATGCGTACACCTTTGGGGTTGATGCGGATGTGTACTCTTCCTCAGGGTGCGACAAACTCAGTGGCTCATATGCAAAATGCGATGCATAAGGTGTTACGAGAGTTTGTACCTGAGGTTACCATCCCATTTCTTGATGATATCCCCATGAAAGGCTGTCCGGTGGAGGACAAGGACGAAACTATGACTGCTGATGGTTGCAGAAAGTTCGTTGCAGACCACATCCGAGATGTGGAGAAGATTCTGATGCGCTTGGAAGAGGTACACCTCACTCTGTCAGGTACCAAATCTCGTTTTGGAATGTCAGAGATTGTGGTGGTTGGTCATTTATGCGGTACTTTTGGGAGACGGCCGAACCCAGAAAAGGTAGATGCTATAGCAAGGATAGTAGACTGTACCAACATCACTGAGGTTCGTCGATTCTTAGGAGCTTGTGTGTTCTTTCGTGTGAGTATTCCTCATTATGCACACATTGCCGAGCCTCTATATGCACTCCTGAGGAAGGGAAAGAGGTTTACTTGACGGCAAGAACATCACGAGACGATGGAGCAATTGAAAGAGATTTTGAAGTCTCCACCTGTACTAAGGAGACTTAGCTACGAGAGCGGAAGACCTATCATACTGACTGTTGACACGAGTCCAAAGGCGATTGGATGGGCAATCGGTCAAGAAGATGCAGAAGACGTGCGGTTTGTTTCAAGGTTTGGAGCTCGGATCTTAACAGATAGACAACATAACTATCCTCAAGTGAAGCGTGAGTTGTGGGGAGCTGTTACTGCTATGAAGGTAGATCGAGAGTTCTTGATAGGAGCTCGTGTGATACTAGAAACAGACTGTTTGCCTTTGTTAGGAATGATAGCAAACTGTAATACTCCAGACATAGCAATGCTACGATGGATTGCTTATATCCGGAGTATGAACCCTGAGCTGAAGCATATAGCAGGAAAGGATAATCCTGTTGCAGACATGTTATCTAGGGCTCGTTATACAGATGAAGAAATAATGTTTGCGGAAGTTGAAGATGAAGAGAAGAGAGACGTTTGGTGCCAAGTTGGTCAACAGACTTCAGACTTGGAACCACTGCCGTTCTACGAGGAGTTCTACACGGAGAAGTTCCGCGATATCGGATACTATCTGAGTTTATTATGCAGACGAGAGGGTTGGAGTGATGCAAAGTTTAAGGAGATTAGAAAAAAAGCGTACGGTTACCTTCTACGTGAAGGTTATCTGTGGAAACGTCCGAAGAGAAGAGATGGGATGCTGGCTAGAGTGGTGGATGATCAACCGACGAAGCTGAATCTGCTGAAAGAGTTTCATGACACCTTGTGGGCTGGACACCGTGGAGTTTGGGCTACGTACACGAAGATGAAGGAGCAATACTGGTGGAAGGGTTTGTATCAAGACGTAGTGGATTTTGTTGGGTCGTGTCTGCACTGCTAGTTCTATTCTAAAGTCCGTTACAGAGATGGACTTGTACCTACCTACCCACCTAGTATTCATTTTTCGTGGGTCCTTGATCTTGTGATGATGCCGCCGGGACTATGGGGGATGCGTTACTTGGTGTTGGCTCGAGAAGATCTCTCCAACTGCGTGGAGGGACGAGCATTACGGACGAAGACTACAGAGAACTATGTAGATTCGTGCTTGAAGATATTATCTATCGTTATGGATCTGTTGGAAGATTACAAGCAGATAGGGGCGAGCTGAGAGGTGCAGAAGCGAAGGAGTTCTTTGCTCGTTATGGAATGAAGCTTCGACTTACTACTACCATGAATCCAGAAGGGATTGGTAAGAGTGAACGAGGACACCCTTCTATTGTTCATGCTTTAGTGAAAGCATGTGATGGTAAGCCTAGAGAATGGCCGAGATTACTTCCATTTGCTTTATGGGCTGATAGAACTACACACTGTACCACGACTGGGTATATGCCGGTTGAGCTTATGTTGGGGCAGAAGCCGATCATGCCTGCTGAAGAAGACTTTCCTACGTGGGCTACGCTACCGTGGGAAGATGATATAGATCATACGTCACTCCTTGCTTTACGAACTAGGCAGTTGGAGCGAAGGGAGGAGGATCTTGCTGAGACGCAAGAGAAACTGAAGGTGGCTCGAGTCAGAAACAAAGAGCGTTTCGACAAGACTCACCGACTACGACCAAAGCCAATACGTGTTGGTGATTGGGTTCTGGTGTATGATAGCACGCTGGAGAACCAGCATTCTACACTTCGTAAGTTCTCGCGAAGATGGTTCGGGCCTTATGTTGTGTTAGATGTTTACGAGAATGCCACTTATAGTTTACGAGAGCTAGATGGTACTCCTTTGAAACTATCTGTGGCTGGCAAACGAGTGAAGTTGTTCAAACAACGTGGAGGATCAGTAGATTTGTTCAACTTTCTGGAGTCTGAACAGAGGGTGACAAGAGAGGAAGACGCCTCGGCTATTGAAGAGGTTGAGGCGGACGAGAACGATGTTGATGAAGAACAAACCGAAGACTGAAGAGGTTGGCACATGCCGGAGGATGTGTAGGTTTGGAGGGGGTGGATGTCGTGATGTGAATCATTTTACAGTGTAAATAATTCACCTCTCTGTCAAGCGTTAGTCTCTCTGAGTGAAATTAGGACCTCAGAGAAGTCGACACTGGAGGATGTTATATATTTTTGAGTCTTAGTAGGTTGATTACCATGTAGATGGAGTTAAGCTCATGGGTTGTAATTACGTGTCGCCCATGCATGCTTCCTAGCGAGATTAGGTTATCGTGATTACGTGTCGTTTTCCATGTCTTCGCATGTAGTTTAGGGTCTACGTTGGCACTTTAGGGGCTTGACGTGGTAGCCTATGTGCAAAATTAAGTCACCACGTGGTTTGGGACACAAAAGGACAGGGGAGTGAAGCTATGAACTCCCATTGGTCCAATTTTGTCTTTAGTGTACTGCTAAACTTAGTAGTAGGGGTCTTAAGAGGAGTTCGAGCATTTGGTGAGAAATCTTCAAAATCTGAGAGCACAGGGAGATAGGGTTCGTCGTGCCAAGCACTGTCAGCGAAATTTTTGATCGATTTGGAGCAATAAAGAAGGAGTTATGGCTGATTGAAGTTCGATTTGTGCCAAAATTGGAGCACTTCTATTGATTTTGGGGTTTTCGGTGTCAATCGCAGTAGATTTGAGAAAATCGCTTCAAACCTTCGAGGTCTCGTTCATTGGCAGCAGGGCTACGATTGTCCCCAAATTTTCATATCAACTGAAATTGTGAGTAATTCAGGGCGACCGCTGAAGCAGAGGGGGTCCGAAAAGCTCTCAATCTAGTGCATCAACTTCAGAAAGCGAGATCTGGAGTTCTGTGTACAATCAGGAGGCCCAACTTCACAGGAGTGTTCAGCAAGCTGTGTACTGCAAATCCTGTAAGAATCTTTGAAAGTGATCGAGCCAATTCTCTGTTCTAGGTCGAAATAGCTGTCTGGGTACCAGAAATTGTCGTTATTTCTCTGCTCAGAACATTTCTGCCCATATCTCGACACTCTGATTTGATCTCAAGCTGAAACTTCGTGTGTATGGTCAGTAGGGCCTCATTTACATGTAGGAGGAGTTCTGAAGTCTGAACCATCGTATGTTTCTGATTCTGGACCGTTAAAGTTCGCTGTCTGATCTTATTACTGCTAGTCTGATCTGATCTTCGCTTCCTGAACATACTGGAAGGTCCATTCGACCTGAGTGAGTGTCTATAGTGCCCTTTATGACCTGAACCCTGCCTCTGTATAGTAAACAACCACAGCTTGAAGCCCAACGCTTCCCTGAGTAGACCGAACATAGCCTTCAAGGTCATATCACAGCCAGAAGGTTCCGCCCTTCCCAGGAAAATTCTCAACTCGACAGCGCGTGCGTGGAGTGGCTTGTTTTGGTGTAGTGATCGATCGCTGTGTGTATGGGTGTCGTTTGAACTCGGTCGCAGTCGATTTGGTGGTGAGGTAGTGCGGAAGCGCTGCTGAAATTTCGCGAAATGTGTTGAAGTGATCATTTTCGGACTGAAGAGCGCATTTGGGCGTGGCAGACGAAATAGTCGACAATCTCAAGCCGATGTGGGCTCGTTGGAAGCGCGCTGGGAAGACGGTCCTAGTGCAAGAAGATTCACGAAGTTTGGTCGAGCCGTTTGCGAGTTATGGGAAGTCAAATTTCTGGTGACGGGTTTTGGTGACGGGTTTTAGGTCGGCCGAAGTGCGTCGGGGAGTGTCAGGTTGGATTGCGTCAATAATTTTTGGATCTGAGGAGTGCAGTAGGTGCATGCCAGGAAGACGATTCCAACGCAACCAAAATCGTTCGATTTGGTGAAGGATCGACGAAGTTACAAGCCGAAGAAGGTCGCGGGTTGGTCAAAATCTGACGTAAATCCCGTCTGCGAGTTCTTCGAGGAGCAGAGGTGCGTGAGTGCGGAGGCGTGAGAGCGGAGTGCGAGAGTGCGGAGGCGGAGCGGAGCCTGAACCTGAGCCCGAGCCCGCCGCAAGCCAGCTTGCTGGCGTGCGTGAGAGAGGTATCCAAGTTTCAGTTGTGTGGGAAGTGTAAAACTAGCAGGTCACCCATCCCAACACTATTTCTGGACTTGGACGCTGAACTCTGTAGTCTCAACTTTGGCTGTACCACTAGACCAATAGCTCTTGGTGTCTTACAGGGATGCGTGCAAGTACTTAGGGGCTGGTTTAAGATAGTAGGAGACCTGCTCGCACGTTCCTAGAGGAGTGGTAGGGCGACCCCAGAGTACTAGGGGGAAGCTGCTGTTGTGGTAGTGTTTGCCTATACCGAAAGACGCGTATGAAGGCAGTTGGTAGCAGTTGTCTTGGATGAGCTAGTAGAGCTATCACGTTGATATTTTGGAGCTACTAGAGGTGTGCACGGCTAGTTAGTGACCTTAGGTGCAGGTTATGACAGTCGGTGATCATATATTATGCATGTGATCACCGAAGAAGACGCGTCAGTCCGGGTGGGGCTGGGTTTCTCTTTATGTGAATGTTTGAGTGTGGAGGGTTATCGTTTGGACTTCTTGTGGTTGGAACCCCTCCATATTCTGCTTCCTGTTTGTGCATCGCGTTTGCTTGTGTTGGCGCTTGATTTCAAGAGTGAGTTCACTCTAGTGTGCTGTCGGTAGTGAGGCTGGAGTGATGACCAGTCAGACTACCTTTGTTTCTCTCACGGTGCAGTTGGAGTGACGACCAACAAACCGTGAGAGGCTGCTTGTGGTGATGACAGGTACAGGTTGCCCTTACCTTGACTGTCCTAGTAGGGGATAGATGAGCTCAGTAGGAGCGGGGATAGGCAAGTTGTAGTTACGGTGGTGACGGGGATTTCGACATTCGGGTTAGAGAGTGTGTTCGCGAGATTCTATCACCACGGAGTTCTCGGGAGGTTCTGGTGGGGACTTCTCGGATAGTGGGTATACACGGAGTGGGGTGAGGTACCGACTACCTACACCATTGCCGTTGGTTGTTCCAGAGGACGAGTCAGACGCAGACAGTGCATTTTCTGCTGGTGAGACTAGTGTCACCACATTGTTGTTGTGGGACATGGACGAGATCTATGGGGCCACGAAAGGGCCTCGACGTTACTCGGGTACGGTGGGTACCATTGAGCTGGATGACTTCATCCAGGAGTTCGACAGTTGGTGCGATCTGCAATAGATGCGGAACCCACAGTTGTTCACACCTTTCATGACGTGGAAGGGTTTGTTTCAGCACTTGGAGGGACCGCCGATGGACGATTACCACGAGTTCAAGCGAGACTACGGTGTTGAGATTGAGTTGTGGAGACAACATTGGTCTCCAACTACGTTTCTATCACTACTGGTGCAGTTTCGGGAGGCGTAGCACCTTCGAGGTCAGGTGCCAGTAGTAGTGATACATCCACGGGTGGCGGAGTCTCTACTACCAGCGGTGAGTCCACTAGTAGTGGAGCAGGTGGTAGTGCGAGCGGGATACCACCAGAGTTTAACCATGTGGTTCAGTTCTTCCACTGTTTGAGGAAGAATTATCAGGGTGTGCGGACCGACAAGTTGAAGAGTCTACAGGAGTTCCAACGGAAGACTGGAGAGAGCCTACGCGAGGCGTTTACTCACATGAGGCGGTTGATCAGCGTTACCCAAGGAGTGACGGAAGCACAGGCAGTCCAGTTCTGGTATGGGATACTAGACCGGGAGCTGCGTAGGAGAGTCAGAGATGCCATTCTCCTTAGAGACACCGCTCCGACATTGGCGGTTGTCTTTGGTTTGGCCAGCGGATTGAGCTCAACATGATAGAGGAGAGGGTGGTGACTGCTGGGTTCAGCAGAGACGCATCACATGAGACGACCTCTTTTTCTCGAGGATCACAGGCTACGCAACAGCGAGGTGGTGGTGGTGGTGGTAAGGATCGTGCTGAGCACTCACGATCCCATGGAGGTGCTGGAGGATCTGGTGGGCAGAAGCCCATGCCGTCCTTCTCTAGTCAGCAGCAAGCAGGTCCTTGTTGGACTTGTGATGGTCCTCATCAGCAGAAGGATTGTCCACAAAGGAGAGGTAGTTATGAGACATCTGGGACGTCTCAAGCGGTGCCTAGGCAGTGTGAGCACTACGGGCGACCAGGTCACAGTAGTGACCGTTGTTTTGATCTCCATCCGGAGCTACGGCACGGGAAGACTGATCGTGGACGAGGCGGAGGAGCTCAAGGAAGCCGTGGTGGTCGAGCTGGAGGTAGAGGTCCAGCACCTGGGAGAGGACCAATTGGTCCACCGCCTGCTACGACGTCAGAAGCAGGTATGGCTGCTCGGATTGAGCAGTTGGAGCAAAGGATAGCTAGTATGGCTATGGCTCAGCGGAGATCTGGTGGAACAGAAGCTTCCACGTCTTATGGAGGAGAAGGAGGTGACTTTGACTTCATGGCTGGTGTGGCGCAGATTGAGGCATCTGCGGCAGTGACTCGGAGTGCAGTGCGTATCTCTGAGCCACGGGGTGCGTCAGTGGAGTTGGATCCACAACGCGGGGAGGCTGGTAGACATACCAGACTTCCTCAATCGTTCACGCTATCAGAGGCATTGAGGACCACTTCTATGGTTCCTAAACGGCCTACCGATGGTGCAGTGGAGTTGGAGACATCGACATCCAAGAGTGGAGATAATGTGAGTCAACCCTCGACGTCTATGGATGCGACGTCGAACCCGATGTTGGGGACGGCTACCGTAGTCTTGCGAGCCCTACTATTTTCAGCCACGGATATGAAGGCATTGGGAGTCAGCTTGGCTCCAGTGTTCCAGTTGGCAGCCACGCTCAATGAGAGCGAGGATGTGGTTACCTCTAATGTTGAGGTGGTTCAGCAAGAGACGGTAGGTGTGTCCATGGAATCGAAGATCAGGACAGCTACTAGTGGTACTTGGCAAGCGGCGGCTGTTAGGCTAGATGAGTTACCAGCTAGACCGGCAATTGACCGTGCTGGATTGGCACCAGGTGTGGTGTTGTTGGACAACAGAAGTGGTATCTTCTGTTTGGTGGCACCTTCAGGGAAGGTGTATCGACCACAGAAAGTGTTGTTAGACTCTAGAGCTCAACCGTTGATGTTGGGAAAGGCGGCGTGTATCGATTTGGGCCTAAGGAAGTCCGAAGTAGAGAGATGTCCATTCCAGCTACAAACATCTCTAGGGAGATCAGGAGGTACAACTCTACACATGACACGCGAGTTGCTGACGGTGAGAGTTAGACCAGATCATCCCACGGATGGTTCCATGGTGAGGGCCAAGGCTATCGTTACGGCCGCGGAGTCATATGATGTACTGGTTGGAGGTGCTGTATTATACCCTATGGGGTTCGTGATCGACTATTGGACGGAGACAGCATCTTACAGACCAGGTTGGCAGTCCGGTGAGGGACGATTGAGCCGCTTACCAGTGCGGTTCAGTGCTAAAATTGGGGCAACGGAGCTTACATCAGAGACGATGGCATCCGTTGCAGGTTTCAGTTCGGTCATCACTTGGCCGGACGAGTTGTTAGAGGGCAATGCCCATGCGGAGGATACTCCGGTCTTTGAGGAAGTGGAGGACATGCCTAGCATGTCTATGTTAGTACCATCTGCTTTGGATGTTCCACTCTGGAGTTCGAGTGGAGAGTTGCAGCAGTATGCTGATCTGTTGGTGCAGCATGCTTGGGGTGAAGCCTTTGTACCGCTAGTAGAGAAACATCGGGGTGTTCTTGTTATTGGTCCTGTGACCTTAACACCGTTGGATACGACTCCCATTGCATGGCAGTATCCAAAGGAGGGTTTGTGTGTGTTGGAGCTGTTTGGAGAGATCAGCACAGGTTTGGCTGCGGTATTGCAGGCAGGCATACAAGTACAGCGATACTTGTATGTGGAGAGAGATGAGGTCGCAAGACGAGTCTCATTGCGTCACGTGGCACGTTTGGTGCAGAGATATCCTGAGTTGTTGTCTATATCAGCTGTTAGAGGATACCAGCAAGCATTACCGTCAGATATTTCGCTGCTGGGGGCGCAGGATCTCACGTTTGTTGGTACCATTCACTTGGTGATAGCCGGGTGGCCATGTCAAGGTCACACGCGTGCTGGGAGAGGTCAGGGTTTACATGACCCGCGATCTAAGATGTTCTGGGAGATGTTACGGATCTTACGACATCTCCAGATGCATCAGATGGATTCTCCAGCGTACATCTTGGAGAACGTTCCTTTGTTGGGTGATGCTCGTGCACATATGATGACAAGTGTGCACCAAGTGCGGTCCTGGGTCGGACTGGCAGTGTTGTTAGATGCAGCGAGAGTGGGATCTCGTGCACATCGTCCACGGTTGTGGTGGACGAACTTGTTACCGAGAGAGGTGCTCAAGCGCGCACACGATGCAGTGAGACGACCAGCGCACCTCACAGTTGATGACATCTTGGATGCAGGACGACGATCTCAAGTAGTGAGAGTCGTTGACAAGTCACCCATGGTAGTGGTGAACCTAGTGGGACGACCCATGACAGCGTTACCCACTTTGGTGAGCTTTCCAGCGTCAAATGCTTACAGAGATGGAGGACTTGGGCTTGTGTGGGATGCCCGGTTACAACAGTTGGTGGAGCCCAATGCCGACGAGAGAGAGAGAGCGATGGGTTTTCCTACGGGTACGACGGCAGTAGCATCGGTGTCGGAGACTTCACGTCGTCAAGTGTTGGTCAAGCTGCAAAGGCTGCAAGATAGCAGTCAACGACTTCGTCTTCTACCTCTAGCATGGTGACAGAGGATACTTGGGAGCCGGAGATCGGACCCAAGCTTATAGGAGAGGAGAGACGAAGAGTTCAGAGATTCCTGAAGAGCTACAGGAATTGTTTTGTCTTTAGTATGAAGGATTTGGGTACCTTGAAGGGACCGGGTATACGGATCGACTTGGCTAATGACACGCCAATCTTTCGACGTCCTTACAAGTACAGTGACATGGAGAGAACTTTGATCCAGAGTAGGACTCAAGACTTGGTGGAAGTTGGGTTGGTGGAGATGTCGCATGGAGAGTATGCATCTGCCACAGTTATGCCAACAAAGAAAGATATGTATGACAACTACACGGATAGACGTATGTGTGGAGACTACCGTCCTATCAATCGGCAGACGAAGTCCGATAAGTATGCCATGCCGACACCTGAGGAGATCTTTGATGCAGTGGGGCATGTGAAAGTCTTCAGTACTTTGGATCTTCGAGCAGGGTATCATCAGTTGCCAGTGAGAGAAGAAGATAAGCCCAAGACAGCATTCTGGGGGATTGACTCTCACGACAAAGATTGTTTGTATCAATGGCGGTTCTTACCATTTGGGTTGAAGAACGCCCCTGCTGAATTCCAAAGAGTGATGGATAGGATCCTAGCAGGATTGGATTTTGTCAGATGCTATATTGAGGACATCTTGGTCTATAGTGCTACAGTGGAGGAGCACGAGAGACACTTGCGGGATGTGTTCGAGCGGTTGAGAGCTCATGGACTGAAGTTACATCCCGAGAAGTGCAAGTTCTTCCAGGAGTTGGTAGAGTATTTGGGTCACACCATCTACCCAGGCGGGTTGGGTGTTCAACAGACGAAGGTCGAGGCCATTGCACGTATTCCACGCCCCACAGATGTGAGTCGAGTTCGAGCATTTGTTGGTTTGGCGAACTTTTATCGTCGATACGTGAAAGGATTTAGTGCAATTGCGAAGCCATTGACCAAGCTGATGAAGGTGGACCAAGAGTGGCAGTGGGGAGATGAGCAAGAGCGAGCTTTCGTGGAGCTCAAGGATAGGTTGACATCTGCTCCCATCTTGAAGAGACCCGTTAGGGGACGTCCTTTCCAATTGCACACTGATTGGAGTATGTTGGGACTTGGAGCAGTGCTGACTCAGCGTGATGATGAGAAAAAGGAGTTTGTGGTGGCGTATGCCAGTCGTTTCAACAATTCAGCGGAGGCGAGATACAGTTCGTACGAGGGGGAGTGTTTAGCTGCAGTGTGGGTTGTTGCACACTTCCGATGTTACCTGTTTGGGAACTCCTTTACTCTCATCACTGATCATCATCCGCTCAAGTGGTTGATGAAGTCCGACAAGCTTACAGGGAAGCTTGCACGATGGGCTCTGATCTTACAAGAGTATGACTTTCAGGTAGTGCATAGACCTGGAGTTGCAAACCTAGATGCCGATGGGTTGAGTCGCAACCCGTGCACGAGTCAGCAGGATCAGACTGGGACGCGATGGCATGATGAGGTTGATGAGGAGATAGTGCCAGGGTGGCATGCATCTGCCTTTCTTTATGTTTTGGTCATGAACTCTAGTATGGAGGGCCAAGTCGTATCTTTCTCAAGTGAGAGAATAGATGACGAGTCTCCATATCCTGAGGATGGAGATGGTGTTCCAAACCAGCGAGATATCCATGACGATGTGACCGTGATGGAATATCTACGTACTGGTGTGGTGGTAGGCACAGTAAGTGCCAAGGAGCGAGATCGTGTCCTTCAACGAGCGAAGAGATTTCGACGAGAAGGACGACATGTACTTCGAGTGTGGGATGATGGGAGAGTACGGATAGTGCCACATCCATCCCAGAGGACACAATTAGTACGACATGCTCATGAGGAGTTGGGACATTTTGGAGTGAAGCGCACGCATAGCTTACTCCAAGGACAGTATTGGTGGCGTGGTATGCACGTCGATGTGCAACAATTTGTCGCATGATGTGTGGTTTGTGATCGAGTACGAGCATCGTTTAATGCTCCTACTCCACAACTACACCCCTTACCGATTATGGGGTTGGGTTACCGTTGGAGTTTGGATTTTGCGGGACCCTTACCGTTGACGGTACGTCATCATCGGTATGTGTTGGTGATGGTGGAGCACTTCTCCAAGTGGATTGAGTTGGTGGCATTACCAGACAAGGCGAGTGAAGGGACGGCGTATGCGTTCTTAGATCGAGTGCTGAGTCGTTTTGGAGCACCAGCTGAAGTGCTGACAGACCAAGGTACAGAGTTCCTTGGTGAGTTTCAGACCTTGTGTGATCAGGCGTTGATTGATCATCGAACTACGTCTCGAGATCATCCTGAGGCGGATGGTTTGGCGGAGAGGGTAGTTTAGACGGTGAAGAGAGGATTGCGTAAGTATGGCTTGCAGAAGGACCACTTGGGAGACTGGGATGTGCAGTTACCATGGTTGGCTATGGGCTGCCGTTTTAGCCGACAAGCGTCTTTGGCTTCCTTCTTATCGTATTTTCTATTATACGGTCGAGATCCAGATCTACCTTCGGCCATTCGTCGTGATTCTGCTGAGGTGCTGAACCTTGATGACCCGGATATGTGGGTGAGAGCATGTTCTCAACGAGCAGAGACATTTCGGAGAGTTATGCCCATGGCTTTTGAGAATCTAGCGATTGCTTAGCATAGAGACACGTTGCGATATGCAACTATCCGAGGAGGAGGTTATCGATCATCGATTCGTAGGTTTCATCCTGGCGATTATATCTATCTGCAGCAGACTGCACCGACGACGTTGGATGTGATCGCAGGACGCACTATTTTACGAGTGCGTGAGGTGTTACCTTCTAGAGTACTCATGTTAGAGGGCCGATATGGTATTGTTTGGAAGGACCATGTGCGTAATTGCGCGCCATGTCATCTTCCCAACATCGATGATACCGTTGACCCAAGTTTGGCAGTTGTACGAGCAGGCTTGAGGTGTATGTTGTGTGGGTCTGCTGGTGGAGCAGCCCGTATGTTGGTGTGTGATGGTTGTTCGAGAGGTTGGCACATGTCATGTTTGACTCCACCTCTCACTGTCATTCCTATTGGACGGTGGGTTTGTCCTCGATGTATATAGCAGGGATAGCCGATTAGATCTTTGCGTGGTATGGATTGCAGACAGGCGACTAACGATGGGGCAATGTAGCACCCGGCCTCCTGATCCTTACACCCATGAAGGTGTATATCACGTAGTTGAGATATGGAGCTATCTGGAGTTAGAGGGACCTAACCGCCAGTTAGGGGGGCGATTGTGGTACACTTGTGTATGTGTATGACATCGTCCATGTGTTATGTGTATGTGTGGTGTTCCTTTGTCAGCGATGTATGTTGTGTAGCGATGTGTATGCGCACGACAGCTGTCACGTCAGTTTGGTGACTCGGCTAGGTTGACCGAGTGCGAAGTGACGGACCCCGGTAAGACCGTTAGGGCAAGTTGGTGAGAGTGCCCACAAGGGGTATACTTCGCAGGTAGGGGCTTGGAGACCTCAGTTCTTCAAGTTGAGCCTTCAAGCTCCTAGCTATGGTGAGTAGTCTTAAGAGTGAGATCTGGATTCTCTGCGAGCACAGAGTGGATTTGGCTCGACTGTAGTGATTGTCTAGTGCCTGTTGACAGGTGGAGTGAGTACATACCTTGTTACCTGGCGATTGTGGTACACTTGTGTATGTGTATGACATCGTCCATGTGTTATGTGTATGTGTGGTGTTCCTTTGTCAGCGATGTATGTTGTGTAGCGATGTGTATGCGCACGACATTAGAGTAAAACATGGCATGTCGATCTCTGTCTTAACCTTGATACGAGCGGAGTTATCTATATTTTTATCTCTAAACAATGACATGCGTATGAACTGTACACAAATATTGCATATCTCTATCTCATTCTTGATATCAGCGGGGTTATCTGTGTTTTTGCTGAAGAGGAGGTACCTTAGAATGTGTCTCCACACTCTAACTTCAGTTACCAAAGATAGGGGGTTACTTCATGCACGCTCCATGTTATGTAACGACCTATGTTACACATAGGAAGTTTGTCTATTAGTAAGGTGTTTAGTTCTAACTAAGTGTTGAGAATGTTTATTTGCTGCCAAAGTACTTTTAGGAGGTATCAAGTTAGTCATGACTAGCTAAAAGTTAGTTATGGTTAAACTTAGCTGTACTTTTGGCAGAATTCAGATATTTGCTAAAGAGTGAGCACTACTATCTTTTCATCTTGTCTAAAAGGTAGAAAGGAGGTGGAAAGTATCCCTTATCTCCTTTTTGACTTGATATTAGTGGTTGGATTAAAGTTGTGGACTTTGTGGGCATTAAAAACAAGAAGAGATTCCACATGTTTCCTTTTTAGTGGGTCCTAGTGTAGAGGGGGGGTGGAAATTCGAGATTCCTTGAGAATATTCCAGAATCCTTCTAGAAGTTGTTGACTTTGAAGGAATAAGCCCATGTGAAAAGGTAAAAAGCCCATGTGATTAATGCTTTTACCTTAAGTAATATCTTAGTAAAACTCGGTAAAAGTAGTTACGGCTGAGTTACCGGAGGGTACCAAAGTAAAAACCTAGAATGTATAAATAGAGGAGTAGAGAAGAGCTCCTCATCCTTGTTTTCACATTGTCGTAATGACAACTTGAGTAATATAGAGAGTGTGGGATATTTTTAGCATGTGAGAACTTGAGAGACGTCGTTAGAATGGAGGATTTTAGTTGATGTGTTTAATGAGATTTTTAGTTGATAAGTTTGTGGGTGTATGAATGAGTGAACTCAGCATTTTCCCTTCAAGTTCATGGTGTGCTTCCATCAAAGCCATCAGAGGTGACCCCTGAGTGAGAGACAGGCCCGACATGTTGCAGATTCGTGGATGACGATCGTGGAGGTTGAGAGATCGGGGGGGTAGTTGATCGTTAGGACCGCGGAGGGTTTACATTTTTGGTTCCGTTGCCGGGACCTCACTTGAAGGGATCGTTGAACGATGTTTAGAGTTCAGTTCTATATTCGACAAAAGGAGATTATGAGAGAGCACATGGAGAGAACGTTGGGAGGAGAGAGAGCTAACGCGATGTTAGCAACGTTAGAACCTTTCGTGTATCCCGTAGTGATATATGACGCGTTCGAAGTCATTCTTTACATCTTGTTCACTTAGAAAGGGTTTGAGGAGAGTTGAAAGAGTGTGCAACAAGAGTTGTAGAGGAAGGAGGAGAGAAAAGTTATTAGAGGAGTTAAATTTGTGAGTTTAGAAATTCTGCTCTCTGGAAAATTTGTACAGTCGCTGTCAACTTTTCTGTGAATTTTATTTTCCTGTGATACTTTCCAGTGTTTTAGATTGGCTGATAACCTATCTAAGACAAAAGAAATCATAGGAAAAGGTGGTCTAGAGAGGGAGCAATGAATTTTCAAAGTTGAGAGGGTCTATTCGTGAGAGTTGAGGAATTCTGTTATCTGAAAAAAATTTACAGTCATTGTCAGATTTTCTGTGAATTTTATTTTCCTGAGAAATTTTCCAGTGTTTTAGAGTGGCTGATAAGCTATCCAAGACAAAAGAAATCATGAGAAGATGAGGTCTGTAGAGGGAGAAAGAATTTTTCAAAGTGGAGGGGGTTGACAACCATGAGGAAAGTGGAAATATACAAATTTCAGTTCTCTGAAAATTTGTACAGTCATCACCATCTCTTCTGATTAGGGAAGTTTCTGTTGAAACTTCATGATTTAGTAGCTTGGAGGTTGTGCTACTGGAGATAACAAAAATCTTGGAGAGATCTCTTACCAACTAAGAGATACACGTTTCGGCATACAAGGAGGTCTTGAAGATACTTCATGAGGAATCCTGTTCGAATGACGAGGTGGAAGAAGAGACGTTTAGGAGTTCGAACAGAGACGGAGAAGCCCAAGTTGAGTATAGATGAGTTACGAACCCGCATCTATAGCACTTGGGGTGCCCTCTTTACCCTATACGAAGAAGCTTCCGCGACCATTGGCACAGATTTGAAGAAAGCCGAGTTTAAAGCATCATTCACTGTGGAGGCCACGAATGCTCCTGGTGAAGTAGAGTTGGATTTTTACAAGAGTGAGTTCAAGATGTCTGTTGTGATGAGTACAAACGATGGTGAGGAGGATCATATCTTCGATAGTTAATTTTAGATTAGATTTTAATTCGTGTATAGCATGTATAATGCACGATTTCTAATATAAAGCTCGGAAGAGTTAAGAAAGTAATGTAGAATTATTTTCCTCTATGATATTTTGTCCACTTAATGGTTGAGAAGGTGCAACATGAGTGGAAATTCAAAAGATTGGAAAGTTAGACTTAGAAACCTTCCTCAAGGTTTAGATGTCATAGTAAGCGTCGGAGAGAGCTCGAAAGAGATTATCGTTGAGTTTGAGAATCATAGTACAAAACCTCAAGTAGAATCTCCGAGGAAAAGAGTAGAAACCGACTTGTGGTGTTATTTCTGTAGAGGGTTGGGACACAAAGTAGTGAATTGTCCAACTAGAATAAGAACCGAGAGAGCTAAAGGGAAGCGGGAGTTTACTGATTTAAGTCTTCGAGTGGGTCCATCGTCACCAGCGCCAATTCATCTTCTAGGCGAAGATCCTTGTCCAAGTTGTGGAGTGGGTGATCTATCCAGAGGACACAAGTGCGTAGATGTGGCCGCCCTACTTACGTCAGTAGTCGAGAAGTTGGACGAGACTCAAAGAGCGGAGACGGAGAAGTTGTCGACTTCAAAAGAGGACTCAGCTGAGTTGTGATGGAGATCGTCATTTGGATGGTGGAGAAGGCGGTGATGCGACTCAGGCTCATGATTACCTTGGGAGAAGAGATGGCACAAGAGGTGTTGTTACAACCATTTCCTTTCATTTTACCTATGGTAGATTATTCGCGAATGGAATTGGTGATGTTCGTACTCTTTTAAGCGAGTAGTTATTACACAAAAATTAGAAGAGTAGAAGGAATAGTTACAAGATGGGAAAGCTACCCGTGTTTCATGGGAAGGACAATGAACATGTAGAACCGTTTGTTCGAGACTTCAAAAGGGGTTGCATCGGAAACAACTTGAGAAGGAAGGAAGAATGGGTGTTGTTACTCCCAGAGTTTTTAGAAGATTTTGCTCTTACGTGGTATGACGACCGAGTGAAAAGCAAGACACCTGGTGCAGTTGAGGACACATGGGAGACGTTGAGTAATGCACTCATCGAAGAATTTCTTCCAGAAGAGAGTTATGAGAAGCTCATGGTGGAGCTTACTCATTTGAAGCAACGTGACGACGAGAAAGTTCGGCAATATGCCGAAAGGGTGGATAAGTTGGAGCAGCGATTTCGGACGGTCCTACGGAAGAGTGGAGACAATGTGGAACTAACGATGGCAGGGATTGGAGCAGTGCTGACCAAGAACTTGGTGGGAGGGTTGAGGCCTTCAATTCGAACCCAAGTGAGGTACGAGAAGCCAGCAACCAAAGCGAAGGCCATCAAGATTGCGACAAACATGGAAGAGAGTTTGGATGAAGGAGATATCATCCAACCTCATCATGCTGCTCTGGTGTCGACTCCGACTCCTAGTGTAGTCACAACGATCGCACCTGCACCATCACAATTGGTGATTGCTTCAACGTCAGCTCCTACTCCAACGGTGGTGCCAAGACCGTTTGTCCCAACAACAATGTCTACTGCCACCTCTGATTTCCATGCCGAGCTGAAAAGCATCACCGATACTCTTGCGGATCTCAAGATAAACGTGGTGCAGTTACGAGAATGGAGGAACAAAGGTGGAGGAGGAGGTCAAAGAGGTTACGACAACAATCCCAACCGAGGAAATCAAGGTAACTTTGGAGGCAACCAAGGTAACTTTGGAGGAATCACTTGTTGGACGTGTGGAGGTTCTCATTTCCAGCGAAATTGTCCTAACAACGGAGCAAGAGGTGTCGAAGCGGTCAGAATGAATGTGGGTGGAGGAAATCCATCACAAGGACGAGACAAGGGAGTGGCTACTATTGATGTAGTGCGAGATCCCATCTACGAGAAAGGAGAGAGTTCAAACTCTTCTCATGCACCGGTGGAGCTTTTAGCTCAAGAAAGGAAAAGAACTCGATTTTTTGATGAACCGGTTTTCATGGAGGAGTCAGCAAGTAGAAGTACTCGTTCGAGTAATGTTTCGAGTACACCAAGGGAGCCAAGAAGGAAGCTGGGGATGGCGGATTTCACCATTTCATCTTCCCAAGCGGGATATGATGTGGTTGAAGATGTGGATGCTCAGAAAGCCAACATCACTGTTGGACAACTGATCGCACTTAATCCCAGCTTATGAAGGGAACTCAGAGGAGGACTGAGTTCTAAGAGAAGCAAGAAGAAGAAACCCAAGAGCAAGACATCAAAGTCTGTGGGAGTTGGTGTGGTGGATGTGCATGCTTCAGAGGTATGCACTAGGGCTTCAAAGATTGAAGTCCGGTTGAATGGTCACTACGTCTCTGACGTATTGGTGGATGGAGGGTCGGCTGTAAATGCCATATCAGAGAGGTTGATGAAGAAGTTGGGGATGGAACCAACTCGCCCGGCTAGCATTGTCGTGGGGATGGCTAACAAGCAACGGGTAAGACCTCTTGGCGTGTTAGAGAAGGTGGTCGTGTCTGTGATGGGAGTTCAAACATTGATGTCCTTTCAAGTGTTAAAGGACTCTAGTTATGATTTGCTCCTAGGTAGGCCTTGGTTGAGAGCTGTGCGCACCACTGATAGGTGGCACAAGGGATATTTACGGATTGGGCCTAGAGATCATAGAGTGATAGTTCCTCTCTCGGGTGTTGGAGTTGTGACTTCTGACTCTGATAGACCCACTAGTGACTAATGGGAATCTGATACGGAGGATGATCAGAGTGTCTCAGAAGTAGATACTGGGGATTCTTACGACCAAGAATCCTCGTCTGAGGATGAAGGATTCGGTCGAGACGAATCAGTACATCAGCTTAGTGCTATTGACTTGTTGCCTCGACCAGCAGTGGAGAAAGATCCTGACAAAGAAGAGTTGAGTGAGGCAGAGATTGTGAGAAGACTCTCTACCCTGAAGTTTGGTATCAATGTCACTCAAGAAGAGAAAAGTAGATTCCTAGATATATTTCGAAAATATATCCATGTGTTTGCTTTCAGCTACAAGGATTTGAAGGAGGTGACTCTCGAGACTCATCGAATCGAATTGGAGGAACACGCAAGACCAGTTCGACAGAAGCAGAGAAGGGTCAATCCCACAACGGCAATGATGGTCAAGGAGGAGATAGACAAGTTGAAGGAGGCGAGTTTCATCTATGAGGTGGAGAACTCAGAATGGGTTTCACCCATTGTGATTGTCAAGAAGAAGAATGGTAAGCTGCGAGTGTGCATAGACTATAAGAAGCTGAATGCAGTTACCAAGAAGGATTATTATCCTCTATCATTTATAGATGAGATTTTGGAGGAAGTTGCTGGTCATGAGTGGTACAGCTTTGATGATGGTTATAGTGGGTATAACCAGATCAAGATAGCACAGGAGTACCAACAGTTGACTACTTTCACTACTCCTTGGGGAACATTTGCATTTCGGGTGATGCCATTCGGATTGTGTAATGCTCCGGCCACGTTTCAAAGGTTCATGAACAAGGTGTTTGAACCATTCATAGGGAAGTTTGTTCGGGATTTCATTGACGATTTCTGTGTGTACGGACGAAAGGAGGACCACTTTGATCATGTGATCAAAGTTTTGCAGCGGTTGGAGCAAGCCAACGCTTCTCTAAATCCAGAGAAGTGCATCTTTGGCTGCGAAGAAGGTCTGCTGTTAGGGCACATCATTTCCAAGAATGGGATTGCGGTAGATCTTGAGAAGGTGAAGAAGATTGTGGATCTTCCATTTCCGATCAACTTGACAAAGTTGAGGCAGTTTCTTGGCATGGTTGGATATTATCGTAGGTTTGTCTTTTCCTTCTCAAACAAAGCAATAGCTTTGACTATGTACATGAAAAAGGGAGTTGATTTTGACTTGATAGTGCATGATCAGAAGGCAAAGGAAGTATTTGAGGAGCTGAAAAAGGCATTAGTGACAGCTCCTATACTTGCTAAACCTGAGTGGAGTAAAGCATTTATTTTGTATACGGATGCCTCCAATGTAGCAATCGGATGTACATTAAGTCAGCTAGATGGAGACGGGCATGATCATCCTATAGCTTATGCTAGTAGGCAGATGGTTCCAGCGGAGAAGAATTACTCCGTGACTGAACGAGAAGGATTAGCGGTGATCTTTGGATTGAAAAAATTTCGACACTACTTGCTAGGAGGGAAATTTTCCATAGTCACAGATCACAAGGCTTTAAAGTATATCTTTAATAAGCCTAATGCCGAAGGTCGTATTGCTCGTTGGAAGATCCTTCTAACAGAATACGATTATGTGATCGAAGATACACCAGGGAAGAAGCATGCGAATGCTGATCTTTTGTCAAGAGCTTATGATGATGAGGGAGAAGAACCGTTTGATGATTCATTTCCAGACGAGCATCTGATGACCATCACAAGCATCGAGGAGATACCGGACGAGTACAAGGAAATCTGGAGTTTCCTTATAGATGGCTCTTTTCCAGAAGGTATGCATACCCGAGAACGTAACGCGTTGATCAAGAGATGCAAACCTTACACCATGGTGGAGGGAATTCTGTTTCATCAAGGAGCAGATGGGTTACTAAGGAGAGCAGTTGGTCAGAAGGAGGCATTCAAGCTTATGCACGAGTTTCACGATGACACGGTTTGCGGAGGTCACTTTGCTGGTAAGATAACAGCTTTCAAGATTCTGGATGCGGGTTATCACTGGAGAGGGATTTTCAAGGAGTGTTTAGACTATTGCAAAACTTGTGACGTATGTCAAGCATTTGCTCTGAAGTCTACTAGAACACCTCCGTTAAGATCAATTCCAATATTAGGACCATTTGAGAAGTGGGGTATTGACTTTGTAGGTCCTCTTAATAAGACACCTCGAGGCAATAGATACATTGTAGTCGCCACTGACTATTGTACCAAGTGGGTAGAGGCTAGACCTTTGAGAGAGACCAATGAAACAGAAGTCGGTAGATTCCTATGGGAGAGGATCATCACGAGATTTGGATGTCCGTTAGAGTTGGTCTCAGATAGAGGAGGAGAGTTTGTAGGGAGCATGACTACTGCTATGCTACAACACTTTTCTATCAAGCCACGAGTAACGACCTCATACAAACCAAATGCTAACGGTCTTGCGGAGAAGATCAATCTTACACTTTGTATGATGCTCGCCAAAGATGCTGGTGTTGAAACTACGAAACATACTTGGGATAAGAGGCTACATGCCATCTTATGGGAGTACCGAACGACAACAAAGACTTCTACTGGGTACTCTCCATTTCGACTGGTTTATGGAGTGGAGTCCAAGTTGCCAATCCAATTCGAATTGGATACTTTTCAAACTATTCAACGAAAGTTGAAGAAGTCGAGAGGAGAAGACGTGGTCAGATCAAGAAGGGAGCAACTCATGGAGTTGGAAGAGACCCGAGCGGTAGCAATGATCCGGATGGAACGAGCTCAGGCGTATCAAAAGAAGAGTTACGACAAACGGTTGGGCAAGAGGGAGGTAAAACCTTTCCAAGTCGGAGATTGGGTTATGTTGTATGATGCTATCAGATTCAAGAGGGCTAGGAAGAAGTTTCTTCCGAGATATTTTGGTCCTTTTGTTGTAGATAAGGTGTGGAGCAACTTCACATATGACCTTCAGGAGCTGGGAGGAAGGAGATTCGATCGAGTCAACCATGACAAGTTGAAATTGTTTCATCGACGGAAGTTCTCTCTTCACTCCGAGGACGGAGCGAAAATTTAGTCCGGGGGTAAAATGTAACGACCTATGTTACACATAGGAAGTTTGTCTATTAGTAAGGTGTTTAGTTCTAACTAAGTGTTGAGAATGTTTATTTGCTGCCAAAGTACTTTTAGGAGGTATCAAGTTAGTCATGACTAGCTAAAAGTTAGTTATGGTTAAACTTAGCTGTACTTTTGGCAGAATTCAGATATTTGCTAAAGAGTGAGCACTACTATCTTTTCATCTTGTCTAAAAGGTAGAAAGGAGGTGGAAAGTATCCCTTATCTCCTTTTTGACTTGATATTAGTGGTTGGATTAAAGTTGTGGACTTTGTGGGCATTAAAAACAAGAAGAGATTCCACATGTTTCCTTTTTAGTGGGTCCTAGTGTAGAGGGGGGGTGGAAATTCGAGATTCCTTGAGAATATTCCAGAATCCTTCTAGAAGTTGTTGACTTTGAAGGAATAAGCCCATGTGAAAAGGTAAAAAGCCCATGTGATTAATGCTTTTACCTTAAGTAATATCTTAGTAAAACCCGGTAAAAGTAGTTACGGCTGAGTTACCGGAGGGTACCAAAGTAAAAACCTAGAATGTATAAATAGAGGAGTAGAGAAGAGCTCCTCATCCTTGTTTTCACATTGTCGTAATGACAACTTGAGTAATATAGAGAGTGTGGGATATTTTTAGCATGTGAGAACTTGAGAGACGTCGTTAGAATGGAGGATTTTAGTTGATGTGTTTAATGAGATTTTTAGTTGATAAGTTTGTGGGTGTATGAATGAGTGAACTCAGCATTTTCCCTTCAAGTTCATGGTGTGCTTCCATCAAAGCCATCAGAGGTGACCCCTGAGTGAGAGACAGGCCCGACATGTTGCAGATTCGTGGATGACGATCGTGGAGGTTGAGAGATCGGGGGGGTAGTTGATCGTTAGGACCGCGGAGGGTTTACAGTTCTCTACTGTCGATGAACATGCAAGGAGTGTCTACATTGATGCAATGTTCTCTCAAATGGTCAAAAGCTTCGTTTGATATGCGAGATGAACCTTTCATTATCTCTTTCTCGATGAAACAACTTTGTTATCTCAAACGTTGCTGATAACCTGTCCAAAAAGTCATCATCGCTTGGATCTTCTAATGGATCTCCGTCATCCATCCAGTCAGCTTGCTAGAATTCCACATTTCAAAATGTTCTATTATAGGTTCGAGATCGATTTGCAACCAAGAAGTCGACCAAGGATCTTCTTCTGTTAATGGAACTCTGTTTCAAAACTGCTCACTACTACTAACACATACAAAGGTTCACAAATCACCTATATGTGTTTTCATATCTAAGTATTAAACTAGTGCGAGCACCATAACCCTCCACCAGATGTCTGCATAGCATATAAGGTCCATGCAAGAAAGTCGGACAAGAGCACACCCATTTGTTTGCATCCGTGAAATGTGTGCCAGAACTAGGTCGTGGTTGAGAGGTGAGTTTTTGCCATTGAACTCGAAACTTTTGCCACCATGAACTAGAGACGCCCTGACTGTATCTGCCTCTCTTGAATCTGCAAATCTGGGATCAAAATAACAGCTATAATATTGCATAATATGTTTAGTAGGGGCCGATTACAAGAATACTTGTAATCATATTTCAGTTTGCACTAGTGAGAATCCACGATACTGGTTGTTCTACTCACTACTAAGCAAAGGCTTTGCATCTCTACTGAACCATCACCATTTAAGTGGTGTAAACCATATAGTTTATCTAGCTAATAGTAGATTCAGTGGATTATAAATTTTTATTGTAAACTACAAGCAATCAAAGCATTGAAATCAAAACACTCAATTATGCAAAAAGATTTACTTGAACATTACTATCCCTTGAGGAAATAAATAGTATTTGAATGACCTCTCACTAGGACCTATTACTGAGTTAAATCGCTCAAGAGACAATGTCACTCCGGGGATCATTACTAAGTAGATCACTCAAGGGATGATGTCACTCCGAGGGTCACTACTGAGTAGATCCTTCAAGAGATGACGTCTTATCGAGACTCATCATTGGGTAGATCACTCAAGGGATGATGTCACCTCGGGAGTCCTCGCTATGTAAAACAGACAAGGCATGACATCACTCCGAGGATCATCATTGAGTAGATCACTCAAGGGATGACATCACTCCGAAGGTCACTACTGAGTAGATCTCTCAGGAGATGATGTCATACCGAGACTCATCATTAGTAAATCACTCAAAGGATGATGTCACTCGGAGAGTCCCCATCAAATAAAACATACAAGGGATGATGGAGTTCATTATGGAGTCAATCGCTCAGGGATGATGTCACACCATAACTCGTTATTGAGTAAATCACTCCCGAGGTGACATCACTCTTGGGATCCTCTACCAAGGAAAATCAATCCAGAGATGTCAGAATGTCACTCCGAAGACGTCAGAATGTCATTCCATGGATATTCAAGACGGCAAAGTTATCCAATCGATGATCTAGACTCTTTTAAAGAGAGATAAGATATTCAAAAATGGACGTTGTGACTTAAAGTCTAAATAAGTCTTTAAAGGCTGATGAACATTCTACACGTTTGGACGACCAACGGGAATAAAGATAGAGATATGCTTTAAAAGCAAGATCAACGAAACACAAGAAATCAATTATGCGAGGAAGTATTGTAGCATGACATTGATGAAAAATATTGGACAAAATTAGACAAGGTTAGGAGAGATGGACGGAGAATAAGTTTGGGATCTAAATAGTCTCCATAAGCTCATGCACTTGAACGCCAGTCGACGCTTAGAGATGACTGTTAGTGAAATTAGAGAGATGATCTTGTGTAGAGTATTCATATGGTTTGTGTCTAGTTCGCTACAGTGAAGTAAAAGTGCTCAAAGATTATGTATGTTTCAGTATTTGATGAATGTGATTGGATTATTTGAAAGTATAACATTGATATAAGTGTTTGTTAGATGAATTGTGATTGTTTCTGTGTGATAGATAGATACCTTGGATGTTGCAAATCAGCTAGGAGTTAATCTTGTGTAGCAATCTCTAGTCTTTAGGACCTAGAGTGACAAATTCGTACAAGTGGACAATAACACTCATTCTAGAAGTAAGATCAGAAATGTACAGCATCTCTAGCACGATACCAGTCATATACCTCTCTGATAGCACCACTGTGCAAAACTTCAGGTGATTGAAAGGTATCATCCGCACAAGAATGAGGCTGCTAAGATTGAAATATTTTGTCAGTAAACCAACGACTTCCCGTTTGTACTGTAATGGAATAATGTGACCAGACGGAATTGATGTTGTAGAGATCCAAGAAGAGTCATGAAAGAAAACACTGAAGAAGCATGTACTGCATCATAAACATGAGTGCTTCTATTCAAACAGACGCATCAAACTTCCACTGCTGCTTGCATGTGCTTTAAGCACAACTGAATGTATGTATGAGAGAATACCATGCCCAAAGCACCAAGCTGAACTATGTCTTTGTCACTTAATGCAAACACTAGACAAAGATCCCTTTGCTTAAGCTCGCTGAACCATCATGTGATTAGTGACTTCCGAACCAACTCATGAGATCCACTTGCGGACTTCTTCTCTTTCTCCTTCTTCAAGTAGAAAAGATACATCAACGGCTGTCCAAACCTACCCACATTCGTGGATATAACAAACAGTTCCAAGCGCATAGCATTGGTCTTGAAAATAGAACCAATAATAATTTCCTTTGCCTGGTCTACTCTAGCAAAGAAAGGGGTGGTGAATGAGAAAGCTGTACATAAATCTCTCGCTTCAAACCACTTCAAAGCTTATATTAAGAAACTGATCACTACTAAGCAATAATCTGGCACTCTCCATTTGATCTCTTATATCTCACATATAAGATCGAGCATACACTTCAGAGATCCAAAAACTGACCTGAGTTGGAGTTATATGCGAAAGATAAATGATTTTCTCATTGCACATCATTCGATAAATCTCTAGCTTCCGGAGATTAAGTCTTATTTTCTGCTCAAGGTAGGAGATGGTTGTACTCGACAACAAGTGTTGTCTATAAGAAGGTTTTGGATGTTTCTGACTTGTTGACACTGCACAGACATAGTGAGAGTCTCCAAGTTCATACAAATATGAAGAGTTCCATGACAAGATTATCGTTCAATGCGCCGAGTTTTTCAGCAACACATTAAGAACTCTCCAAGCTCTCATTGTTCCTCTAGCTCTTAGCTCTGTCATCTCTAGAACAACACTATAAAGTGCTATTGAATAACTCGAGAAACTTCTTAGAAGCATTTACGTTTCTGACCTCCCAATAGTATCCAGTGGCTACTTCAAATTCAGGTATGACGTACACTTTCAGCCATCCTGACATACACTAATGAGCAGTGGATGATTTCCAAGCTTCAAACTTCACAGTCCTTACTAAGATCAACATTTAGTTGAAAGAATACCATGTTGTCTTCACAATCACTGTATTCAAAACACTCTCTAATCGCATCTATTAAGTCAGAGAGTACACTCACAATATATCCAGATTCTTCTTCAAGCGGTAGTTCACCTTCAGTCCTCACGAGCGGTAGAGAGAAAGTCTTTGATGATGATTTGGTATTTTTCAATAATAACAATCGTTGCAGCACTTAGACACGTTCAAATCCTATGGGTTATGTCCCATGCACGAGCGGGTGGAATCGACTACTAAGAATACACGATGACATCTGTTGTAAATCGATCTTTCCATCCTTTCTAGTTGTTCATTCTATCCCGAAAACACTCACATTGTGAATTAAAGGTAGCCAGGTGATAATACCTCAATCATTCCTGCTACGTAACTACCACCATGTTCCATCTACTACTAATTGATATGTATTTAGGCAAGTACTCGTGCGTCTCTTGTGATTCTAAACTACGACAGAGTGAGACAAGAAAGATATGCACCGTCCTCTCGTTGCCGCAGTGTTGAAATACCTCCTTAATACCAATTCTAACAAAAAATGAAAAAATCAGGAATGGAGTTGGACATGGAGCTGTTACCGCCAGTCCACAGTGGACATGTTTCCACTTGTTTTGGATCACTTGCAAACCAAAAACCCACACATTCCATTCTAGAGTTGTTTGCTCAAACAAACATATGATGAGAAAACTTGAAACTGAACTGGACATGGAATTGCTCCCTTCTGCTTGTCAACATCGGCTTGGGTTGTCACATTGATTTGTCAACTAATTTGTTTGGGTTGTCACATTCCTTCATGTACACATATTCAAACTCCACTTTCTTTCTTCTCAAGTCGTCGTGCATCATCCAGAATTAGTTGATCGTGTCCATGATGTCGTGATTTCTGATTATTTGTAATTTCTGGACGGTTTGCAGTCCACTTCATGGTTAAGGTTCATTATAGTACTCGGTGCATGTGTTCAACTCAGTTTACAGGACTCGGTTCATGTGGTTAACCAAGCCATGGTTGTAGTGATTTTATATGATTGGGTTCCATGCGTATTACAACCGTAGAATGCATATTTGACCTTGATCAGTATATCATTGTATACGGACTCCAGACCAGTGCTCGGGGTAAAAATTTCTGGTAGCCGGTAATTTTTCGATTCTCAGATTGATTGTCCAACTTTTGAGAAACTGAACCTCCAGAAATCGAATATGGTCTTCTCGAACCATTAGAATCTGGAACTGAAAATTCTTTTTGGAAATGTTTCCGGCATACTAAATTTCTAAGGTTTCAAAATCCGGTACATACTCCAAAGTTCTAGTTAAAATCTGGATGTGAAAAAAATGGCCGGTTAATGAAATTAAAATTTCTAACAATGTGTCAAGAGTTTCATTCCGTATGCGTGACTGTTTAGCCGAAGTCACCTTTCATCTGAAAATTTATATGAACATTGCCTTGTGTAAATGCTTCGAAATTTATCATGTGTATATTATGTGTTTTACGTAAATTATATTTCTCCTGGCAGGAGTTGAACCTACATCCAGATACTGGATTTCCCCATCTATCGGGACTAGAAGACCTAACTAGCCTATCTAAAAGCAAAAACATTACTTAATGAACTAACAAAACTTCGAACTCAAAATTCTGCATCCTCGATGTTAACCATGTAACAGTGCTCTTCAGGACCAGATTCAATCTCATAACACTATCCAAGTTCTGAATCTGCAAGCAATTCATGTACTTGGTCTTTATAACACTCTGAATACTAAATGCCCTTTCATAATGAGTTGTAGAAACGCACTGAACGCGAGCAATATCAGCCAAAACAGACAATTGTGGATACTTACACTTTCAAAGTTTCACTGTAACTTATCATCGCCCACAAGTCTCTAAATGAAGTATCCCTGAACTCATTGTGTGCATGAGTTTTGAATTGCTAGAACTCTAACTTTGTAGAGACTTGATGGATATAAGGGACCTGTGATATCCCACTTATCTGTTTCTCTGTTCCAAAATGAGCACAAAGAAGTTTAAGTTCGTTAGACCCCCAATCTCGCAGAGGTACCAGCTGAGAAGGCATTTGCGATGGAGACAAAATCTTGAACGGTCCAACCAAGTCGTTATTGGAAAATCTCTCCAATAACTATAAGCAAACTGCCTCAGAGAAACTCTTTTGGAAATTGACAGCCTCATCTAAGTCTCTCCTCAACCTATCTCTCTGTAACTGAATAGAATGGAAAAAATTTCCACGAACTTCAGAATGTAAACGTTTCAAAAGAAACCACATTCGAGACGTAATCAGAGAGTAGAACATATCTAGTTTCTTCACTGATGAAGAATGCATTGAGGTTCATAGTAAGCTCAATCGTATAATGCATTCGAATGATGGCAACCTCATTACTAATCAAATCTCCTATGGTACTGCCATCCACAAACTTCTGCTGAAATATACGAGACAGTACATTTAGAGATTGCAAAATATCAGCCAAGAAGAAAAGACAGTAGACTATCTTGAAAGAGCTTAGCTGCTGAACAACTCTTTACCTACCTCATGGTCTTTGACCGAATCAGTCTCAGATAAAAAAAACAAGACATATTCCAAACTACCACAAAGACTACTTACAACACTCCAGCGAGACAACCAACGCGTTTTGTTATAACACTTCAGAAACTTACGTGAATCAACAAATTTGGTCTGTAAAACCTCCAACCCTTCTTTGTGTTTTGTTGATCTTTTGAAGTAAGCAGCAACTGCATTGATTAAGTCATCGGTCTCCTCACTAAGAGTTACACCTGAAGTATGCCGAGAAGCTTTCAAGAGAGCTAGATTACAACGATGTGCAACACAGTGAGAAGTAAGCATAAAAAGATTCACTAAATGCTTCAAGCGGATTGCCACTTTGTTCTGTACTCCAATCATCATAGAAGCTCCGTCAGACCGGAAACTTATCATTTTCGTGTGTTGGAGATCCCAGACCTTCAAAAGTGCAAGAAGAGTCTTTGTGATAGCTTCAGAGTGCTTCTTTGAGAGGCGAATGAGACCTAAGAATGATGTAACTACATGACCTTTTCTAAAAAGATTCTAAAAATCACCAAGTGTCCATGCACAGCCACATACGTGACCTCATCACACATGATGTCAAAAAAAAGACTATGTTGAATTCTAACAATGATACGTTTGTGCAGAACTGAATTGATGCAACTGATCATGTCCACATGGTATATATATTTTGTCATGTAACTAGAGTCAACATTCTGCAGAGGATAAGAAACTTTGCAAATGCTATACATTCTTTTCTTACGAAATATGACGCTCAAAATAAAGTAAGCAAAGTTCGATCACATGTCTGATTCTCGATTTCAACAGCTTGTTGGAAAGCTTGCTTATCTTCATGAGCAGCCCAAGCTAAAGACCTGTGCAATGTGGTAGCCGCATGATCATGAAATGCAGAGACTCTAATATGCCATCATGTCTAGCAAAAGGAGATTTGCTTTTACCTTGACAAACTTTGCAATATACTTTACCTAGATCTCTATCAAAATGTATCCATTCGAAAAGATCATACCATGCATCATCACAAAGTCTACATTGTACTTCCACTCTAGAAAGGTATGCGCAGTAACACAAGGTTCTTTATCTATATCTGAAGAGGATGTGAAAGATGAAGAAATAGATATAAAATCAGAGAGGGTCTTCTGTTTCTAGAAAGTATTATCGTTACTTGAAATTTTCTTCCGCTTATCGGAAGTCATGATGTGAAGTTAAGGAAGAAAAAGAACTACAAGGTTGTTAATCTACATGAAGAGCTCTAGGACTAGCATGAACCTTGATCATTTCATGTGCTCTTACAGAGAAGATACAACAATCTCGTTTAACCCAATAACCGAATAATCTCAAGACGTAAACTATGAGCAGACACTCACAAGACTCTACCAAGAAGATATCTTACAGACTGTTTCAGTCAAAAGGGAAGGTCGATAGCAGAAGAAGCATGACCAGTAGTCTGATCGAAAGTGAAATCAAAATACACAGCAATCTAATTGCAACTTGTACAGAGTGCGACCGAAATTGAAATCAAGATACACAGCAACTTGACTGCAACTTGTATAGAGTGCGACCAAAAGTGAAATCAAAATACACAGCAACCTGACTACAACTTGTACAGAGTGCGACTGGTCGAAATGAAATTGTACTCGAGATGATTCACTAACCCAACTACAAAAATACATACCTCAGTTATAGCATGATGCCTTCGATCTTCGCAGATAACAGACAACCGCAAGTACCAAACGACCACGAGGTACCAGACGATCGCCTTAGTTTGTACCTCACAACAAACTGCTTTCGGATCGAGCCACAAGTCCCACAAGTCACAACAAATCGAAACAAGAAACAACCGAAAAATAAAGAACAGCCATCGATAAACGAAGAACCGCCTCTTCAGTCCTGTCTCAAATCGATAATTTCAACGAGTTAAAGGAGAAAAGTGACAGTTCAAGAACAGTATTACGTGAACTGAGTTTTCTCCCTCCTGACAATGCTTGATCGCATTGACATCCGATCAAGCAAGAAATTTAGATTTAGAAATCTGTCCAAATGCATAAGTTCTGAAGAAAAACACTCCAAAAAAGCTCACGAATTCGTAGTTTAGTAGCATTTTTGCTACGTCACAATATTATCATCAAAGTTCTGCTCTAGAGTCGAGAAAAATGACAGATTCATGAAGTTTCAACATAAACAACGAGAGTCGAGACGGCAACAAACTCTCGAAGCGGACCCACACAGTCTGCCACGGTGCTAGACTGCTCGCATACCAAACGAAATAGAAGAGAACAAAGACCCATGTGACAGATTTGCGATGCACCGACAATCCATGATCCGTCTTTACCAAATCACCAACTACGAAAGTAGAGACCGAGTCACAGACTCCATGGACCACGACTCCACGAGCTTCACAAGTGACAGGACCTAACCCTGAAACTGCAGTTTTGGTCTGAATCGTCAAATCGGCTATATCGGAGCCATCTGATCTTGCCGACTAGTTTCCACTGCTCGATGATCAAAGCGAATCTAGATCGTTAGATTAAGTAAATCATGATCGTCAGATTTGTAAAATAAATCACGATAATGTATTTCAAATCCGTCGATGATGATTTGTCGATTCAAAACCGAACTGAACTACAAGCTGACTGTGCAAATTCAACAGCATCCATCTATTAGGTGGGAGCTATGTTGATTAGCTTCATTTTACAACCCGACTTTTGAGAATACAAAGCTAACCGGTTAGCCCCGAGCGCTGCTCCAGCCTCCAGACCCCAAGCCAATTACTGTAAGCATGTGTTAATCGCAATCTTTCATGCACATTCAACTGTAATTCTGTTCCGTAGCTGCGGACTCCTTCATGTCTTCCCAGCACCGCCTTTCTACAGGCTCATAGCGTACTGCATCCAGTTTCGTCAGAACCTTCCCTCTTGTCGTCCCTCTTGGGCTTCGTTATCTTCCTCCCATCCTTACTTATTCTAAAGCTAACTAGGCTTATGCAGCTGGAACATAGTACGGTAATCTCACAGAGTGCTTGATACTCTACCAGATGAACAGGACACCGAGCATTGCCAAACACTTGATGCTTATTTATGGTATTTAGTACGTGGACTGTACAGTCCAGGCTTTTTCTGCCCACTGTTTTGTAATGCATATGAGAATTAGTCCAGTCAAGGTCAGCACGCAGGTTCCTGCGAACAACGTATGACAGTGATGAAACACTTAGCAGCGTCGTCTCGAAGTCCCTTTCGGTGGCCATGGCATTCTGGTTAGAGAAGAACATGCTTTTGGTTCAAACCTATATATAAACTTGGGAACTGCATCACGAATGCATCTGGGGCGACGGAGTCGAAGCACTAGCCACAAGTGACAACAGCATGATCATGGAGAATTTAGATTGAATCAAAAAGTTGGCAAGGATTTCCATAATTTAGATTGAACCAAAAAGTTGGCAAGGATTTCTCAGCATGGAATCGCATCATTGCGTAGGTTAGTAGCCATAACGCAGTCGAGAGCAGAACCACTGGTAGTCAGAAGCTCGTAGGATACCCAGACCATCAATACAGTCAGGCATCTCAGAAGCTAAGCTCGTTTTTGACCTCGGTAGAAGAGTGTCCGCGGGGACAATGGTGCAAATCTTGAGTCAGACTTCCACATGAACGTTCACATGCTCTGTCCGTGGCAAAAGAACTGCTTTGCGTCTGCCAGTCAGACAGACAGCAGAAGATACGCTACTTTAGCAGACACAACGTTTCTGTCTGTCCGTACGTACGAGCAATGACCAGGGACAGTGAAGCAACTTGAGAAGGTGATCAAACCACAATTATGAATAGAATCAGAGCAGCAAACGTTGTCTGGTCATTGCAATCATTCAGTCTAAAGGACAAGCCGTATCTTCAAACAAAACAACATCTCAGCAGTTAGTACGAGTATATAATATTATCATACACATTCTGATCCAACAGCAATGATAAGTACAATCGGGATATACAGTCACCAGAGCTCCACATCTAAAGCTAAAGACGATCAATTGCAAGTCTGTCTTACTGACTCTTCTTATCTACACGGAGCACTTGAACAGGATGTCGGAAATTACTCGAGACGACATTAACAGCAGAAACAAAAGCGACTCCACACTAGGATCCACCAGGGTCTGATTCAGCTTAGAGCATCCTGTATTCAACAAGGGCCGGTCCTCACGGCGCATCCACCAGTTCTGCACTAGGTCACCTCCTGTCCCAAGGTCTAACAACTTGATGCCAGACTTCCCGATGGGCGATCGAGCTTCAAATCACCATGCTTGAGCCCTGGAACATTTTTAGGTTTCGACGGAGATGGAAGCTAGCTACTAACTGGTCGACATCTCTTCATGCACAAGCATTTCGGGCTTCAGTTCCCCTAGACCTCTTCACGTAATATCCTCTAATTACAGTGGGGCCTCTTGTAGTCCCGTGGCAACAGAATCAGTGACTTATAATCAATGAGTTATTCCAATCGGTGATCAGTGACTTATCGGTACGTCTCCACTAACGATAATCATCAATCTCTATACTTCACCAGTTATCGATTGCGCTAACGCTCTGTTCTTTCGGCGATCACTCGCTGATGGAATGTTCTCGAGATGTTGAACACAGAATTTTGACGTCTTTCGAGGATACAGTTTCAAAACGCCTTAAGCTTTCGAGCTGTACCCGTACTGCAGCAATAGATGTTTACCATGGTCACTCGATTCTGTTGGGAATTGTCTCGCTTGCTTTTTGCAGTTCCCGAATCCCCTGCCGAACGCAATCAGCACCACCAGTACGGCTGGGTCCCGTTCTCAGAGTATCTGGAACTCGGGAAGTTGGAGCACCTGCCGTCGCTACTCGAGACCTACTACTGTGAGAGCTCCCGAGTTCCGTAGCATCGAAGGGGTTCTAGTGAATGGGGTGGGATCACTCGTAGATAGATACTCATCCGCCCTCACCGTGACAGTAGCCCCATTGCGATATATATGTAATTATGGCGTGGCAAAGTAAGAATATAGAAGGTTGATTCTTCTGCCGACTTTTTATTCTTTTATTCTTTTATTCTTTCTACCCGTAGGCAGGAGGTGGGTGCATGTTAGCCTACCTTTGAACTAAACCTTCTCTAACAGTCCAGAGCACACCAGATGCGTCTAGATTCACATCTAGCCACCCCTTTATTGGAAAAAGAAAAGAAAATTGATTTCTATTGGATTTTAATATTGACCCAAAGTTGTTTTTCTTCCGTTGATAATGTCAAATGGAGGACTTAACCAAAGATTTTATATTCTATGCGAAAAGAAATCGAATTCCAAGTTGGAACATGTCGTCTAAATGCTCAATCTTCAACGAAAAATATATTGTATTAACGAAGATTTCATAAAAATATATATGTTTAATTTTTTATTAAACTTTTGCTAAAAATTCTTCTGCGAAGAAAATTTTGATTATAAATTCAAGTGTTATGCATATTTTCCTTGTTCATCTTAACAAATGAAAGGATGAATATGCATGCATGAACTGGAAGCTCACAATGCTAAGGAACGGTCGATATGGAAATGTCAAGATCCAAAATAAATTCAGATTGACTTCAACTTTACAATGCTATAGGTGAGAGAAAAATACACCGGCGAAGTAAGAGAAGAAAGTGACCGGGTCTCACTGCTGTCTCATGCTCTATTTCATTTTAGCTTCAAATAATATGTTAAGTCAAGGGGAGACATTATTCTTTGGATGAGTCGATGCAAAGAATCGACTCATCCAAAGATGAAGAGAATCACAAAGCTCCACAAGACTTGATCTCCATATCCATATTCTATGTATTTTCCAGTATCTTATGTCCATTTTTTGACTATTTTCACTCTACATAAGAAGAGAAAGTTTGCTTAAACTAGCAGTATATAAGCTGGACTACATATCTTGTAAGAAAGATATGTAGTCCAGATGGTTGAGTTTTGTATCTGGGGAGACATGCGTCTCACTTTCGAGTATTGGTGTAAACTGGACCTTTCGCTGGAAAGTCTTTTGTTATAAGTTCTGACAAAAACTCCCAGAAGATATAAAGAATATATTTTATATTTGCGAAATACATCATTGTCAACTTTTCAGATCCCTATTTAGAGACATTTATGGTTCATTTTGTAGATCTCATGATTTCTATCATTTAGAATCTTAGATTTTTTAGAATATTTTATTATAAATTTTGACAAAATCTCCCAGAAAATACAGTTTGAAGAAAATTGATTTGAGTTTCAAGCGTATATGTTCGATAAGAGAATTTTTCAAATTAAATTGAAAATATATTATATATTTGTGGAGCACCTAACCGGCTTTTCTGGCTTGTTTCTCAACCGTAATATCTCTGCTTATGGCTATCTATATTTCATTTTGTATATTTTATGATTTTGATCATTTTGAATCTTAGATCATCAATTTCTAATGACGTCAAAAAATATGACAAATGAGCATAATTTCACTGGGCTAACTCTTCCGAGCTAATAGTGAAATTTTGAACTGAAAATGATTTCCATAGGATATCTAATCTTTGATATAATATTACTTATAGTTTAATATATATAGTTTAATCTTTGACAGTCAACTTCATCAACTATATTAAAATTTTATGATAAGATTATGAACACCTGCGCATATTATTCACCTAATATTGCTCAAGAGATGTAAGTCAGGTCTTTTCCAAAGATGTAACGTTTAATAGTCAGATCATATTTAAATTTTTGGTTTATTTAATATTTATTTATTTTCAGTATTATTTAATATAAGTATTTCTCCAAGGTTAATCATCTGCGCGGAGTGGATGGTGGCTTATTCAATAATCATCGTACTCTAGGAATATACACACGATGATGACTGCATCGTGGGTAATACCAGGTCTAGACATAAGGTGGATGTAGACGGGCTGTTTCCAGAGAAGGTCTCACCATGTGACGGGCTGTCTCCAGAGAAGGTCTCACCATGCCTTAACCAAAGGGGTACACTTGACCAGTCTGACAAGGTCCAACCTGCCGGAGTGTGTATCACGAGAAGGTAACACTCACCATTTAGAAGAGTATGGTCGATGGAAATCGGAAGCGACAAGCATTCCAGCTCGCTACGCAGATAGACCCCACTGAATTGCACAAACCGCAGATGAGCAGGAATAGTGGCAGTTGTAAGAGCGTCTCTGTAATTGCAATTTTGGAACTGAAATTTGCATAGTTTTGGGTATTTTTGCTACAGTTTGATTTTGTCGACTTTGACGTAATTTCGCATTAAAGTCACACTTTTGACGAGCGTTTCCAGATTACATTTTGTAATTTCATGATTTCGACACGAGTTGGACACAGAGAGCAGTCCAGCATGGCACTTTTCATTCTGTGACGCTCAAAACGACTAACCTCAAATCTCAAAAAACATTTACTCAAACTCATTTTCTAAGCTACGAGAAACTGTACTTTTCTGCTCCAACTTTGTTCGTGAAATTGAAACAATACGCAGTCTAAGCATGTCGCTTATTACCAACCCTAATTCGCAAGTGTAAAGAATCTTTGGATAGTTTCAGAACTGCATGTACAGAGAGGCTCTAATTCGATCAACTTGATACTATCTTTCTGATGATCGATACACTTGAAACCTGAAGTAGATCTTTCCTGAGTTTCCCATATCACTCACAACGTAATGACATCACAGTTCGTACTTATTCCCGGAGGAAAACAACTACAGTTGAGATAAATGCAAAAAGAATCCGTTCGCAAGGTTAACCACTTGTGTGCTTACATATAGTAATCAATATCGTTCGGCCGAATTGATCAGGCTTAGGATGAATAAGGGGTTTCAACCATAAAGGTGTGTCATATACAGACGGATTTTGGGACAAAGTCCATTAGGATCATCTACGGACGTCAAACAGACTGATGACGGACATAATTACATGAGTTCGTGACGTATATTGACAGAATTTTCATCTGTGTCTTAAATCAACGTAATTAAACACGATCATGGACTAAACAGTCTAATCCGTGATCAAACAACGAGCACTCCTCGATGGGTGTCCGTCAGACTAAACTGTCGAGTCTATCTCGAGTGATTACGGACAAGCTCGTGACTCGTCATGGGTCTATGTTTGAAACCCCCTAATGTGTTCCATCTAGGTCGGAGGCATGCACACCCTCTAAGACGGGAGGGGAATTTTATAATCTCATTTTATCGCAAAGAAGTGTTAGATTATAAACTATTTAATTCTTAGAATAAGTTTATTTATTTATGAATGGAATTTTACGTCAAAATTAGATCACATCTCATCACTTTGTGTATGGTTTTAACAAAGTGATGACTCTTGCTTAGAATTTCACTTCTTGTATGTTCAATTATAGTTCAATTGTATTATAACATGAGTCCTTCAAAGTTCATACACCGTACTTTTGAGTCAGATTCGAAAGAAATAAATTACAATAATGTTTTAAAACCTTTTGGTACAAAATTTTAAAAATTACATCAGTAAAATGCCGAAATCTCAAAATATAAAAAATGTTTAGAATATAATATATTTGAATAAAGAGTGAATGAAATGTAAAAAGATATGAATTTATAAAGACCAAATTATTAACAGGATATAACATACTGGTTCCGGTATTTCACTCTTTTATCCTAACCAGACTAACAATGTCCTGGTTTGAGCATTCTCAACATGGAGTAATAGGGGGTGTCAGAGTTAAAGAATCAACGAAATATTCGGGAGCCGCGGGCGTGAGTTACGGATTCGGTAAGTCTGCGGCCAGTGTTTCCTGCGGGTACCTCCTGAGGTACCCGCAGGAAAACGCCGCGGTCGTTTTTTTAACGGCTATTCACTTATTTTTTCTGATTTTTTTTGCAATGGATTCTCTGTTACTCTGAGTATTTATCTTGAGTCTAGAAACGGAAAAATAATCAATGATAAAATCTTGATGTTGAATCTCAAGAGCGATCTAGAATGAGCCGCGGTTTTAGACAAACTTACCCGTGATAATTTTACGTCCAGTTACCTCTCAGCCGTTCAAGAATCTTTTTTCTAAACTCTGACACCCCCTAATATCCATAGACAAGCCAAGGGTTCTACACCTCCGTCATACTTCATGATAGTAGTCTTTCATCTTGTAATTTCTCATCATGGTGAAGGGATCTCAACTGCAAGCAAAGCACAGCACCAGCAACGTCAGCACAGTTTCCCAACAAACTGCAAAGTTTTGATCGATGTTATCCATATATACTTTGCAGTCACTTAATTGCTCAAATAGATCAAATGACTTCTTTCGAAATCTGCTTTTCAATACCAAATTCAGTAAACATGAATCTTGCCAGTCAACTCACGATCACCTGCTCGTAAATCAGAATGATGTCAATGTCTGATGACTAATTCATAGATCAATTAGTGATCAGGGAGATCAGCCTAAAGGATATTCCCTTGGGAATATGCTTGAGGCTTTGCCAGTTCCAGTCACATCGGATCAGACAACAAATCATAAGAGACTTTTAAGTTGATTAAAAGGTATTCACTTTATACTGAAGAGGACAATATGCAGGGATTTTAATTTATGATTAAACTCATAAATTAAACCGAACAAAATATTTTATTTATTTATTCGTTCAAAACAAAGACTATAGTATACAAGGGAGCTGGAATATCTTTTTGTGCTCTTTTTATGGTTTTAGTTAAACTTTAGCGGAGGTTCTTTTCACCTGAGCTCTGTTGAGTTCATGTATTAGTGTGTTCATTTATTTCTGAAGAAGAAGTATTTTCGTTTAGCACCAATCAAAAGCCATCTAGGAATGCTTAGGTAGAATTTATTACTCTAGGAACTCATCTAAATTTTATATATTCATTATATAGAGAGAAATATGTTCAGTATATATGATAATGTTCTCATAAATTTTCTTGAGAAAGATTAACTACTATCCCCGTCTCCCCGGTTCGATCTCGTGACGTCAACTTTGTCAACCATCACAATTTTCACTCGTTAACTTAAATAGTTATAAAATTAGAGTTCTTTCCATCTGATATGGCATGCAATAATCAAAGGGTCAGTCTGTCCATTTGGTAAGGAGCTTATCTTCAGATGGACATTCACAGCCAAAAATTTACTTGTGACAGTATTTGTCATTCACGTTTAATCTAATCAAGATTTTTAAAGTTTACAGTGAGAAGTCTTGAAGAGATCCTGAAGCACGAATGAAGTAGATGAATTTTTTTCTCCCCAGAATCGGGTGTCTTTTTCTTTTCCATGGACAGAAGTACATGTTGTATGCATATTCAAAGTATAACACTCTCACAAGAACAGATCCATGTGAGAATGCAACGCCATGTTTACACATGCATGCGTCCTAATTCGAGCTTTTACCTTGCATATTCTAATACATAAAGAAGAGTGCATCTTGAAATTATTTGCTTTTCTAACCTGAAATCGCCAGTTAACTTCCACCCATAAACCATTTTGAACCAAAAGTTCTCATCTTTGTAGTGTATTTTCTCCTCCTTAATACTCATTTTTCTCACTGTGTGCTTACGACTCTACATGATTGCTTACGAGCATATAACAATCCAAACCTTGATTTAGAAAATAGGTGGAGTCAGAGCGGAGGGATGTTTTATTATTTTGTTCATATATCTCTTGGACCTAAATGGATAAAGTGTATATACTTTATTATTCTTAAGAGGTGGAGACATATCACATAGTGTGGTTAATGTTTATAAACATAATACAGTGTATTTTGATGTTGCACGAATAGACTGAAAAGAATTTTGACACTTGATCAAATGGAACATTTCTTCCTAGACTTAAGAAAGTCTAGGAAGAAATGTTCCATTTGATCAAGTGTCAAAATATACATAAAGAAAAATAATAAGTAGAATGTAGTGAAACGCTCAGCATATCATAATATACCACATCTTTACTCTATAAATAATTCATAAATTTAATTTATTATCAAATCTTACATGAAATATTTAAAGATAAATTAAACCTTTGCATATTTTACCTACTCCATCGGAAGATAGAGGAGATGAATATACATGGTGAATAGTACACGTACTTTGCCGCTGAAACTGAACTTATGCATCCAACGCGAACCGTCTCTTTTCTGGATATGGTGATATAGAGAGAACATTTCACTTGTAGTTTGTAGTTTGTGCATTGGTCTCCTCCTAAATATGTGTATACATACATATTCACCTTTTCCATCGGAAACTGGAGAGTGCAATATGTTTAATTATCCATTAATTATTTATTTATTATTTTTGCCATAAAAGGTTAAATAGTAAATTAATATCAGTTTAGTATCAAAGTCTTGCACTTTAGTTTGGGAAATGCGTGTGCACTTGCCTTATGGGTTATGTCTGGATCTTTGTGACTCTCGTCTCTGTTAACGTTCAGCAGTTTTGAAATTTTGATCTTTTATGTTAGTATAAACTAGACTTAAATTTAATCATTATATACGTTTTGATAACATTAAAGCAAAATTAGACTTTCTTTCTATCTAAGATGCAGTTGCAAAACCCAGTGATGACTCTTCCCGTCATATCGCGAGCCCAGTCCCCATCCAGATCTTTTCCTTGTCTATCCTCTTCCGACTCGACCTGGTGCAGACACTTTGGATGCATATTGTCTCAACACTTTATCGCATCAATGTACAAGAAACAGTATGTATATGTGATAAAATGAACAGCGTTGCACCAAACATTCTTCTGATTGTAAACTAGACGGTAAGCATGCAGTAGAATGAGTTGTTCGCATCAGTATGACTCTGAGCCTCAGTCTCTTGTTCTGCTATGTGCAAATCATAAGATTTAAAAACAGTCTCTCATATACCCATTGATTAGCTTCCATGTGAAATCAAAACAGAAGACTGCAATTTATTTCCATTTTCTTATTGTATTGCAAAGTCACACTTAATTATGCAGATGCATACCAGGAGAGATGCATGTGATATAGTAGGGAGTTAACTCTCCCTACTATATCACATTAGCGGGAACTTTGGGAAACATTCGTCGCTCGTGAGCGAGTGTTACGATTGTGGACATATCTCGTGAGCACCTCCGAAAGCATTCGCAAGAAACGTCTGTGGCATCTCTAACTGACGGGAGTTTCAGTCGTAAGCAAGTCAAGATTAGAGAATTTATTGGAATTTTTAAAACATCAAATTAATAAAAGTTAAAATATCTATAACGATTCAAATATACCATCCTAAGCGATACACGGCTCTAAAAAACGCTTTCATTGGATAAACTATGGCCTTTTTTCTTCTGGATGTTAGAGAATCTTTTGTTTTAGCTTTGACACGTCTTAGTACTTTAATATTCATTGACAAATGTAACCTAAAAAGTTAAGATCAATGCTCCATATTGTTTTAACTGTACATGATAGATCAAGAAGTGTAACCCTCTTGCTTGGTTTCAGTTAAGGTTCAGTAAACTTATAAAAGACTACTACTGACCACGACACTAACGGTCACCGTGTCGTGGTCTAACAGTATAATCCACCGTGTTAAAAAGACTAATCTACTGCATCAAGTTATACTTAGACAAAATAACTAGGCACGAGAGAGGATATATTAGTTTAGGATTCTATGCAAACACTGTAAAGTTTTTATAAAAAGAATTTGCATTATCATCTTATTAATTTCTCTTTTCAATTTAATTTGATGTGAGCTCTAAGCAAATTGCATATAAATTGACACGTTTCGAAGGTAGTCATAAATGCGCTAGGCGTGTGAATTCCGTACCTGAAGCCGCTGCCCACCATATACTAAACCTCAGAGGGGAGTGTGTTTTTTCTAAGACAATGACCTTAAATTGATGACATGTGGTCGCACTAAAGGACATCAAACATCTTAAGCTAACGACAGTCATAAATGTGCTAGGCGTGTGAATTTCCTATCCGTAGCCGCTGTCCACTATTTCCTAAATCCTAGAGGAGAGAGTATTTTTTCTAATAGAAATGACCTTAAATCAACGACATGCGGCCGTATTATAGGCCACCAAGCATTCTAAGCTGGCAGTCTACGGCCGCATTGTCAAAATGCCATCTGGAGGATTTGAACCTCTGACTTTCTCTTTCCAAGTCTAAATATTTCACCACTATGTTATCACCTGCTTGTCACAAGTCTCAACCACATACAATAATAAAGATATCATGCTCCATCTCTACATCTCTTGTTCGCTTCTCCCTCCACATGTGATTGAGTGAACTTGAGTTTAAAGTTGTATAGTGTCTTGCACATGATACAATGCACGACTTGATTTGTCGATTGGACCGGATGTGTGATTGTAGATTGATCGGTTCAAGCGCAAAGAAAAAATTTGTATTGTCGGGAGAAGACAGTCGTCTTGTGCGAGGATGGATTCTTGTGTTGCTCGTATTTGTTGGATTTACGGCTTTACATTCTTGGATTTGGGACTGTTTTTTTGCACGACTATGACCGCATGGTGCACTATTTTACGAGTGCGTGAGGTGTTATCTTCTAGAGTACTCATGTTAGAGCGCCGTGATGATGTTGTTTGGAAGGACCATGTGCGTAATTGCGCGCCATGTCATCTTCCAAAACATGACATGTGTCAACCTCTCGAACAACCATCACACACCAACATACGGGCTGCTCCACCAATAGATCCACACAACATACACCTCAAGCCCGCACGTACAACTGCTAAGCTTGGATCAACGTCATCGGTGCAGTCTACTGTAGATAGATATAATAGCCAGGATGAAACTTATGAATCGATGACTAATAACATCCTCCTCGAATAGTCACATATCGCAACGTGTCTCTATGCTGAGCAATCCCTAGGTTCTCAAAAGTCATAGGCATAACTCTCTGAAATATCTCTGCTAGTCCCGTAGACCAAAATGTAATCTCAATGATGTCATCTCATGGAATGTATCGAGCTGGAGAAATCAGTCGCACATCAGCAGTGTCGTTCCTATTGGACGTTGGGTTTGTCCTCGATGATATAACAAGAGTAGCCGATTAGATCTTTGCGTGATATGGATTATAGACAGACGACTAACGATGGGGCGATGTAGCACCCGGTCTCCTGATCCTTGCACCAATGAAGGTGTATATCATGTAGTTAGGATATGGAGCTATTTGGAGTTAGAGGGATCTAACCGTCAGTTGGGGGGGTTGTGATAGACTTGTGTGTGTGTATGAGATCGTCCATGTATTATGTGTATGTGTGGTGTATCTCTGACAGTGATGTATGTTGTGTACGCGCACGACAGTTGTCACGTCAGTTTGGCACCTCGGCTAGGTTGACCGAGTGCGGAATGATTAATCCCGGTAGGGCCGTTAGTGCCGTTAAGACAAATTCTTGGGATGATCCACTAGGGGTATACTTCGCAGGTAAGGCTTGGAGGCGTTAGTTCTTCAAGTTGAGCCTTCAAGCTCCTAGCTATGGTGGATAGTCTTGGTGAGTGCAATCTGGAGTCTCTGCGAGCACAGAGTGGATTTGACTCGACTTTAGTGATTGTTTAGTGCACGTTGGCATGGTGGAGTGAGTACATATCGTTTATCGAGTACATACCTCGACACTCCCCCTCACTCTTTGCTCCGCTCCGCTTGGAGTAGAGTAGAACTCGGGTCAAACATTACACAAAGAGGACGTGCATGAAGAGAACACCTCAAAACAGGTCGAAAAAGACACTACACAAGGTCAAAATCTGCCAAATTGACACTCGCATGCGGATTTATGTCAGATTTTGGATCACTCGCGACCTTCTTCGGCTTGTAACTCCTTTGATCCTCCAGCAAATCGAACGATTTTTGGTGCGTTAGAATCGTCTTCCCAGCGCACACCTACTGCACTCTTCAGCACCAGAAATTGCTGACTCATGCCAATCTGGCGCTCGCCGACGCATTCCTGCCGACCTCAAATTGACATCAAAATATGTGACAGAAAATTCCGGAAATGATGGACGATTGTGGTACTTGTGTATGTGTATGAGATCGTCCATGTGTTATGTGTATGTGTGATGTATCTCTGACAGCGATGTATGTTATATACGCGCATGACACATAACACCAGACAAGTAACTTGGGTCCCCACATTGTGATAATAATTTCTACAATCTCATTGACAATCTCCTCCAATTGACTCATCAATACCAAAACGGTCAAGTACATGGAAATATGACATACCGGTTGTCAACCAAAATAGTGTTGCACCAACCCGTACCTCTAAGGGGGCCGCTTTCCTAAACCTCATATCTTGCTTCGCTATGCAAGGAGTAAGTTCATGACATATATAAACAAATATATGCTTCGGCATTCACATGCATTTAATCTAACGTCTCTCTTCAAAACTCTATCAAAGAAAATAATCAAATCAGACTAGACTCCTCTCCTTCATCCACCATGTAGTCTCATTATTGAACAAAGTAGCTGCTCCTTATAGATAGTGAAACAAAACAATTGTTCTAGTTGTACAATCAGCCACAAAGCTCAATCGTATTTCGGTCTCGACATCACTGTCCATGAGAATCAGTAGCCTCAGTTACAAGGTTTAAGCATAACACACTTGCAGCCATAGCACAGTGGACAACATGATTCACTGCACATCACAATAAATGTCCTCAAAGATTGGGTACTACATTTCACGTATGATAACACTTGAAGCCAACACAAAAGACTTAATTTTTAAAATTCAAAATTTTTTCAATGGATCTGTCACACCACAAGTATTCTATTATTTGTGTGTTTTTTTATATTACATTCGTCAAGTATGACTATCTTTTAGATTACAAATCTAGAATTACCAAAACTAGTCATAACTAGTAGAGATAGTTATAACTAAGTTGCGGACACTCTTAGAGGTTTCATTATGGCATTATGTGACAAGTGCGGAGCTCCAAATATGCTCTAAAAGTATGTAACTTTGTTGACCATCGTTGATTGAATGCATGACAAAAAGTCATGCATAAATATCTAAAGATGCTCCTTAAAAGACGTGTTAGTTTGTTGTCGTCTTCCTACTGGACAATATGAAAAAGTAGGAGAATCTCTTACTTTAGTAAAGTATAACAAGTAATGTGTGTGTTATTCTTAAGCTTTAGTAGTCTTTAGATGATTTATTGTTTTAGATTTCGTACTTACCATGAGGTAATGCAACTTAGTGAAAGTTATAATGGTAAGAAATCGTGGAGTATATAAGGAGGAGTTGAAAAGGTGGAAGACATTCTCATTTTCTTGTCTATAAGTAAAGCGAGCATTGGAGACCTTGAGTATTATGCGGTGTGATGTTGAGCGTGAGATTATAACTTGTTTGCATGAACGCTATTAGAGAAATGATGTGATCATACCGGTCAGAGAGTTGAGTGAAGTGAGTACGGGTGTGACTGAATCTTTGTAATTATGATGCATTAGTAATCTTAATCAACTGAGATATCCCTAGGTGAGGGACAGACCGGCTTACAGATCTAGTACATGCAACAGTTATGGTTGAACAAGAATGCGATATGCAATGTTGCTCAAAGCGTCATCCATCAAGGTGATAGCTCTAACTAGCTCCTTCTTGTTCTCGCTAGCCTCAAAAAGCTGCTTATCCATATGTTCATCCTTCTTTTTTTCCACTTCCATCATATTGAATGTGAACTCACGCATGGAATCAATGATAACTAAAGTGCTATTTGACATGTCCTTTTCTCTTTTCACTCTGTTGTCGTAGAGCACGAGTTTTGTATGAGATTCACTAAGTCTAGCTATAGACAAATACGGCAAGACCTTGGACCAACTCTCACTACCCAGTCGATCTGACTTTATCTCAACTCTAGTATCTACTTGTCTCGGTTTCACAGACCTAACTTGACCTTAAGTGTAACACACGTGTACCACACAATACAACAGACAGTCAATCATACTCTAAGTACATGAAGGATTCATACATGATAAACAGATGTTTTAGATCATAGAATCTTCAAACAATCCTTTAGGTCGGCTTGTGCACTAGCAATACCGTCTTCGTTGTTTTTCCACAACAAACTATCTAAAATACTCAGTTATGACCTTCTACGATTCGCTGATATGAGCTCTATTGAACATGAACCTTACAGCAATTGATAACTTACTGTACAAGCTTTCGAGATACTGATAACATGTTGATTGGACCAAGATAACTCCTACCACAATCGATCAAAATTGATCATTTTTAACACTTGTAACCCGACACGTCTCAACCTTTCATCTTGACCTGCATGTTTGATCTAAGTCTTGGGTGATCAAACAAGCTTCAAACTAGACATGCAACATACCACTAGAAAGCTTGTTTTCTAGAGCTTCCAACAAGGTAAGGCATGCATGCAGGAAGCAACCAGTGAGCTCATGGCATGATGTCGAAGACAACGGTATCTCGTAGTTAGAGATTTCAAGTCAGCAACTCCGACATAGTGTAACGCCTTCTATGGTATGATCTCCGTTCCTCAAGTCAGTAGCGAAGTGTGAGGTCTGGTTGAAAAGCTCTTGAGTTGGACTACAATCTGGATGAGAACATCAATCAATTTGGAGTTATGAGTTATGAGTTATGATCATTCAAAGTCAAAGAGATCAAATCGGTATCATAAGTTACATTTTGAGTGCCTTTAGAGTTTGAGAGATGATTCTTTCTCTATTGTCAAGGGGGTTGGATAGTTGAAGTAGTGCTGGTTGCATTGTAAAATAGTCCTACGTTGGGTTGGATTTTATCTTGAATTTTTGTTTGTCCGTACTTCTCAACATAGATCGATTCAAGGTCATTATCTTGACTTTGTATTGAATCTCGTGTATTTTCGTGTCGCTATATTCTTATCGTCTGGTGAGGATGATTATCCTATGTAAAGTTTGAGGTCCGAAGTATTTTGTTCAAGCTTTGAAGGTGTGAGAGTGTTTTAGGGTTACAACTTGATCTATAGTGCCAAGTAGTAGATAAAGTGATCTCTGATCTTTTTTCTCATTGGTCCATTTTTTACCAATCAAGTTCATCTAGGTTCCAAGGACGGTTTTGGATTTCAGAGATCTTTCTGAGGGTCATCCACGGAATGTGAGGTCTGGTTGAAAAGCTCTCGAGCTGAGCTACAATTTGGATGGGAAGGTGATCTATTTGGAGTTTTGAATGTAGAGTTATGATCATTCAAAGTTAGGGGATCAAATCAGTTCTTCGAGTTATATTTTTGAGTGTCTCAAGAGTTTGAGAGATGGTCTTTCGGTCTTGTCAAGGGGGTTGGATATTGACGCCATGTTGGTTGCACTGATATAAAGTAGTCTTACGTTTGGGTTGGATTTGACCTCGAAATGATCGATTGAAGTTGGCTGTAATCCTTGAGAAACAGAAGTAAAATCATTTGGCTTCAATGGTTGAGTTGTTTCATTAACATGAGGTCGAATATCTAAGTGAATATTTTCAGGACTGGTATGTGTCTTATCAGTTTACTACTTGTGAAATTTTAGCTCATTTGGTTAAGAGAAGGTGTTGTGGTCGTGGATTCTAGCCACCGGGGTCTGTAAAGCTCATAAGTCAGCACAGACAAAAGGTTTAGTCCATTTCGAGCAATTGGTTTTGGATCAAATTTCAGAATATAATAGTGAGAGGTCAGAGAGAATTTCTTGTAGAGTTTGAGCCCAGTTGGAAGTTCGAGGTGGGAGCAATAGGTTGCTGAAGTTCAGATTACAGCGTGATGAGTTTTCAAGGATAAGAGTGATTGCACCTACATCTCTTGGTTGGCTTTGAACAAATGACCTCGAGAAAGTCTTTGGAACTCCAAAATTGTCCTTGGAACTTGGATGTACTTGGTTAGTAAAAAGTGCCTCCACGAACTCTCGATCCTCTATCTTATATCCAAATTCGATGACAAGAGTACTCACGTGAATGCTCACGGATCATTGAGCTTACATGTCTCATTACCGTATGATTTTCCATCCCATATAACCTTGAACGTGACACCTAATACGCCGTAAGACAAGTTACACGGAAAAGTTCACGGAACATAGAAATCAATCCAATACAAGTTCTACGTTAAATTCGCATGTGGCCGTGTCACAACATGATATCATTATTCAAGTAGACAGTACAATCAAAAGCTGTGACAATAGATGTTCGATTCTCATTGTCTTTGCTTGTGCTCCCACTCTTGCATCTTTAGCCTCAACAATAGAAGCAAGAGGTGGAGAGCTCTCTGATACACAAAGAGGTACCATGGAAGACCGTTGACAGTAAAAGGACTCCAACATATCATTCCATTCACAAGGAAATTATAGAAAAAAACTTCTCATTCTATCGCTCGACCTATTCTTATGATGGATTGCACGACCTAGTATTCCAGTCTTTCACCTTCTTATAAATCCTGTCGGAGACTCTCACTTTGACTTGATTTTACCCTGTGGGGCTAATAGACCTCTCTGATGCATCTGATGGGTTAATTTTTTCCATCTAGTCTTAGAAGTCATTATTCTCTACCATCTCCTCAGCCTCTTCATCCTCTAAATTTTTGCATTCAATAAGAGATGTCATCATCCAATTTTTCCATGAAATTCTTGAACGTGAAGGTCCATTACTTGACGTTAGAAGGGTCTCTTCGTCGTCCATAGGCGTTGCTTGAGCTCGTTGTTGCAATGGTAGAGGTAGCGAGGTAACACATCTAGAAGTGATAGATGTAGATCGTTGTCTCTTGAAAACCGGTTCATCTTTTGTATGTCTTGGACAGTTGAAATTATCCACAGTTGAAGTAGTGGTAAATTGTTGAAAGGAGTGCTGCAAAATTTCATCGTTTGGCAATTGCAACGGTGGTTGAATTGGATACGTTCTATTGCCAAAGTGTAAAAAGCTTGTATTTGGTTGGCTGGAAAAAATGAACTCATTATCTGCTTGGGGTCTTGACTCTAGCTCATATCAACCATTGAGTCATTAGCTCCCTGAAACAGACCAAACTCTGAAGTCTTGATTTCATTGTACGTGATCTCGACTCTCATATGAGATTGATAACACCAATGCAAACAGCAATAGAAGTACAACTCCAACGCTGCACCCATTTATCTGGGTCATCAAAGTTCAGCACCTCAGCAGGATCACGACGAATGACCAAAGGTAGATCTAGATCTCGGTCATATAATAGAAAATACGGTGAAAAGGAAGCCAAAGACGCTTGTCGGCTAAAACGATAGCTCATAGCCAACCATTGTAACTGCACATCTCAGTCTCCCAAGTGGCCTTTCTGCAAGCCATACTTGCGTAATCCTCTCTTGACCGTCTGAACTACCCTCTCCGTCAAACCATCCACCTCAAGATGATCTCAAGATGTAGTCCGATGATCAATCAGCGTCTAATCACACAAGACTTGAAACTCACCAAGGAACTCTGTACTTTGGTATGTCAGCACTTCAGCTCGTGCTCCAAAATGACTCAGCACTCGATCTAAGAACGCATACGCCGTCCCTTCACTTCACGTCCGGTAATATCACCAACTCAATCCACTTGGAGAAGTGCTCCACCATCACTAACACATACCGACGGTGACATATAGTCAACGGTAAGGGTCCCGTAAAATCCAAACTCCAACGATAACCCAACCCCATAATTGATAAGAGGTGTAATTGTGGAGTAGGAGCATTAAACGATGCTCATACTTGATCACAAACTGCTGCACATCGACGTGCATATCACTCCACCAATATTGTCCTTGGAGTAAGCTATGTGTACGCTTCACTCCACAATGTCCCAACTCCTCAGAGCATGTCGTACTAATTGTGTCCTCTGGGATGGATGTGACACTATCTGTACTCTCTCATCATCTCACACACGAAATACATGTCGTCTTTCTCGTCGAAATCTCTTCATTCGTTGAAAGACACGATCTCGCTCCTTGACACTTACTGTGTCTACCACCACGCCAGTACGTAGATACTCCATTAGGGTCACATCGTCGTGGATATCTCGCTGGTCTAGAACACCATCTCCACCCTCAAGATCTAGAGACTCGTCATCTATTCTCTGATCATGAATGTCACCTTGGCACTATCTCCTCATCAACCTCGTCATGCCATCGAGCCCCAATCTGATCCTGTTGACTCGTGCATGAGTTACGACTCAATCCATCGGTATCTAAGTTTACAACTCCAGGTCTATGCAGTACCTGGAAGTCATACTCCTGTAAGATAAGAGCCCATCGTGCAAGCTTCTCTGTAAGCTTGTCGGACTTCATCAACCACTTGAGCGGCTGGTGATCAGTGATGAGAGTAAAAAGGTTCTAAAACAAATAACATCGAAAGTGTGCAACAGCTCACATTGCAGCTAAACACTCTCTCTCGTATGAACTGTATCTCGTCTCCGCTGAATTGTTGGAACGACTGACATACGCCACCACAAACTCCTTTTTCTCATCATCATGTTGAGTCAGCACTTCACACTGATTGGAGTATGTTATCACTTGAAGAACGCCCCCTAACGGATCTCCTCAAGGGGGGAGCAGATGTCAACTTATCCTTGAGCTCTACAAAAGCTTGCTCTGGCTCATCTCCCCACTGCCACTCCTGGTCCACCTTCATCAGCTTGGTCAATGACTTCGCAATTGCACTAAATCCTTTCATGTATCGACGATAGAAGTTTGCCAAACCAACAAATGTCCAAACTCTACTCACATCTGTGAGACGTGAGATACTGCAATAGTCTCAACTTTCGCCTGTTGAACATCCAACCCACCTAGGTAGATGGTGTGACCTAGATACTCCATCAACTCCTGGAAGAACTTACACTTCCCCGGGTGTAACTTCAACCCATGAGTTCTCAACCACTCGAACTCATCCCGTAAGTGTCTCTCGTGCTCCTCCACTGTAGCACTATAGACTAAGATGTTGTTAATGAAACATCTGACAAAATCTAATCTTGCTAAGATTCTGTCCATCATCCTTTGGAACTCAGCAGGAGCATTCTTCAACCCAAATGATAAGAACCGCCACTGATACAAACAATCTTTGTCGTGAGGGTCAATTCCCCAGAATGCTGTCTTGGACTTATCTTTTTCTCTCACCGGCAACTGATGATATCTTGCTCGAAGATCCAAAGTACTGAAGACCTTCACATGTCCCACTGCATCAAAGATCTCCTCAGGTGTCAGCATTGCATACTTATCGGACTTCGTCTGCCGATTGATATGACGGTAGTCTCCACACATCCGTCTATCCGTGTAGTTGCCATACATACTTTTCTTTGCTGATATAATTGTGGCAGATGCATACTCTCCATACGATATCTCCATCAACCCAACCTCCAACAAGTTTTGAGTCCTACTCTGCATCAAGACTCTCTCCATGTCATTGTATCTGTAAGGACGTCGAAAGATTGACGTGTCATTAGCCAAGTCGATCCGTATACCTGGTCCCTTCAAGGTACGCAAATCCTTCATACTGAAGGCAAAACAATTCTTGTAGCTCTTCAGGAATCTCTGAACTCTTCGTCTCTCCTCTCTTATAAGATTGGATCTAATCTCCGGCTCTCAAGTATTATTTGTCACCACGCTAGAGATAGAAAACGAAGTCGTTGACTGCTATCTTGCAGACTCTGGAGCAGTTTCTTTATGCTCACCACCAACAACCTCCACTGTGCGAAAAACTCATGTAGTCCTATTTGCAAGCTCCACACTCTCTCCTACGACATCCCATGATGTCCAAGGATGACGAACTCCACACGCTCGCCCCCAGCCTTTGCCTCCACCGACTCGATAGACAAAGAGCTCAGAAGTGTCCGAGCAGTAACATCCGATGCTGCTCAGCCAATCCAAGGCTAACAATCCACGTCAAGCAATTCAAGTCCATCGCTTGACCCAACACCTGACGACATAAAGCCTCCGACACAGAAGTTACTGCCGTCGTACCTAGAGCGAAACCCATCGCTCGCTCTCTCTCATCGATATTCGGTTCCACCAATTGCCGTAACTGAGCATCCCACACAAGTTCATGTCCTCCATCTCTATAAGCATGTGACGTTGAAAAGCTCGCCAAAGTGAGCAATGCTACCATGGACAGTCCCACTAGGTTCATCAATACCATTGATGACCTATCGACGACTCTCACTACTTGAGATTGTCGTCTTGCATCCAAGATGCTATCAACCATGAGGTGCGTTGGTCGTCTCACTCCATCATGTGCGCACTTAAGCACCTCTCTCGGTAACAAGTTCGTCCATCACAACCATGGACGATGTGTACGAGATCCCACTATCGCTGCATCCAGCAACACTGCTGGTCCAACCTAGAACCGTACTTGGTGCACACTCGTCCATCATCTATGTACGAGCATCACTCAACAAAGAAACGTTCTCCAATATGTACGTTGGAGAATCCATCTGATGCATCTGGAGATGTCGTAAGATCCGTAACATACCCCAAAACATACTAGATCGTGGATCATGTAAACCCTGACCTCTCCCAGCACGCGTGTGATCTTGACATGGTCACCCGGCTATCACCAAGTGAATGATGTCAACAAACTTGAGATCATGCGTCCTCAGTAGCAAAATATTCGACGATATTGTTTGCTGGTATCTTCTAACGGCTGATATGGACAACAACTCATGATATCTCTGCACCAAACGTGCCACATGATGCAATGAGATGCGTCTTGCAACCTCATCTCTCTCCACATACAAGTATCGCTGTACTTGTATGCATGCTTGCAATATCGCAGTCAAACCTGTGCTGATCTCTCCAAACAGCTCCAGCACACACACACACCCTCCTCTGGATACTACCATACAATGAGAGTCGTATCCAACGGTGATAAGGTCACAGGACCAATAGCATGAACAACCCCTTGTTTCTCTATTGTTGGTACAAAGGCTTCACTCCAAGCCTGCTGCATCAACCGATCAGCATACTACTGCAACTCTCCATTCGAACTCCAAAGTAGAACATCCAAGGCAGATGGTACTGCCGTAGTCATACTAGGCATGCCCTCTATCTCCTCAAAGACCGGAGTATCCTCCGCATGGGCATTGTCTTCTAACAACTCGTCCGGACAAGTGATGACCGAACTGTTGTTCTAAAGAGAATTCTTTTCCGAACACAAAACCATGCAACGGATGTCATCATCCCTAGTGTAGGCTCTGTTGTCCCAACTCTAGCACTGAACCACACTGGTAAGCGGCTCACTCGTCCCTCATCGGATTGCCAACCTGGTTTGTAAGATGTTGTCTCCATCCAATAGTTGATCAAGATATAACGAAGCACCTCAAACCAATACATCATAAGACTCTACGGCCGTAACGATGACCTTGATCCTCATCATGGAGCCATCTGTGGGATGATCTGGTCCAACTATCACCGTCAACATCTCGCATGTCATGTGTAGAATTGTATTCTCTGATCTCCCTAGAGATGTCTGCAGCTGGAATAGACATCTCTCCACCTCGGACTTCTTCATATCCAAACCAATACATGCCGTCTTCCCCAACATAAACGGTTGGGCTCTAGAGTCTAACAAGACTTTCTGTGGTCGATACACCTTCCCTGAAAGTGCCACCAAACAGAAGATATCACTTCTGTTGTCCAACAACATCACACTTGGTGCCAAACCAGCACGGTCAATCGCCGGTCTAGCTGGTAACTCATCTAACTTGGCAGTCGCCGCTTGTCAAGTACCACTAGTAGCTGTCATGATCTTCGACTCCATGGACACATCTACCGTCTCGTGCTGAACCACTTCAGCACTAGAGGTAACTACATCTTCGCTCTCACTGAGCGTGGCCGCCAACTGGAACACTGTAGCCAAGCTGACTCTCAAAGCTCTCATATCCAGGGCTGAAAATAATGGGGTTCGGAAAACTGATGTAGCCGTCCTCAACATTGAGTTCGATGTCGCATCCATAGACGTCGAGGGTTGTCTCGCATCACCCTCACTTCTGGATGTCGATGTCTCTAACTCCATTGCACCATCGATATGTCGTTTAGGAACCATAGACGTGGTCCTCAATGTCTCCGATAATGTGAATGACTGAGGAAGCTTGGTCTGTCTACCAGCCTCCCCGTGTTGTGGATCCAACTCCACCGACGCACCTCGTGGTTCAGAGACACGTACTGCATCTCTAGTCGCTGTCGCATATGTCTCAATCTGCGTCACACCAGCCATGAAGTAGAAGTCAATTCCGTCACCTCTTGGGTGACGCTGATCAATCGCTTCATGCGAGTAAACGCCTCGCGTATGCTCTCTCCAATTTTTCTCTGGAACTCCTGCAGACTCCTCAACTTGTCGGTCCACACACCTTGATAGTTCTTCCTCAAACACTAGAAGAACTGAACCACACGGTTAAACCCTAGTGGTATCCCGCTCATACTACCACTTGCTCCATTGCTAGTGGACGCATCGCTTTTAGTAGGTACTCCGTCATCTGTGGATGACGGAGTACCTACTAAAAGGTGTTTAGGTGCACTGCTATTAGCACCTAAACTCATAGATGTTACGCCTTCCAAACTGCGTCAGTAGTGATAGAAACGTAGTTGAGAGACCAATGTTGTCTCCACAACTCAATCTCCACACTGTAGTCTCGCCTGAACTCATGGTAATCGTCCATCGGCGGTCCCTCCAAGTGTTAGAACAAACCCTTCCACGCCATGAAGGATGTAAACAGCTGTGGGTTCCGCATCTACTGCAGATCGCACCAACTGTCAAATGTAGGACTCCTATATGAAGTCATCCAACTCAATGATGACCACTGTACCAGAATATCGTCAAGACTCCTTCGTGGTCCCACAGATCTCATCCATGTCCCACAACAACAGTGTGGTGTCACTAGGCTCATCATCAGAAAACGCATTGTCTGCGTCTCACTCGTCCTCTGGAACAACCGACGGCAAGGATGTAGGTAGTCGGTACCTCATCTCACTCCGTGTATACTCATTGTCCGAGAAGTCTCCACCATAATCTCTCGAGAACTCCGTGATGATAGAATCTCGGTAACGCACTCTCCAACTAGAATGTCGAAATCTCCGTCACCACCGTAACCACCACTTGCCTAACCCCACTCTTACTGAGCGCACCTATCCCCTACTAGGACGATCAAGGTAAGGACAACATGTACATGTCATCATCACATGCAGCCTCTCACGATCTGTTGGTCGTCAATCCAATCGCATCGTGAGAGAAAAAAAGTAGTCTGAATGGTCTACAACTCCAGCCTCATTATTGACAGCACACTGGAGTGAACTCACTCCAGAAATCAAACGCCAACATAAGCAAACGCGGCGTACAAACAGGAACCAGAATATGGAGGGTTCCAACCACAAGAAGTCCAAACGATGACCTACCACACCCAAACATTCACATAAAGAGAAACCCAACCTCATCCAGACTGACACCTCTTCTTCGGTGATCATATATATGATCATCAATTATCGTAACTGGTACTTAAGTTCATTAACTAGATGTCCACACCTCTAGTAGCTCCAAAAATATCTACGTGGTAGCTCTACTAGCTCACCCAAGACAATTGTCACCAATTGTCTTCATATGCGTCTCTACGGTATAAGCAAACACTACCACAACTATAGCTACCCCCTAATACTGTGAGGTCGTCCTACCACTCCTACTCCATAAGTACTTGCACGCATCCTTGTAAGACACCATGAGATGTTAGTCTAGTGGTAAAGCCAAAGCTAAGACTACAGAGTTAAGTGTGCAAGTCCAAGAATAGTGTTGAGATCGGTGACCTATTGGTTTTACACTTCCCACACAACTGATACTTGGATATCTCTCTCAAGCACGTCAGCAAGTTGGCTTGCGGCGGGCTCGGGCTCTTCTCTTTAGCACCTCGGCTCCTCGAAGTCTCTAAACTCTCCTAAACACGCACTCCACACCGTGATATCTCTGCTCACTCTCCGCTCCGCTCTGTTTGGAGTAGAGTAGAAACTCGAGCCAAACAGATCAAGAAGGACGCGCATGAAGAGAACACATCCCAAAACAGGTCGAAAACACACTACACAAGGTCGAAATCTGCCAAATTGACACTCGCAGGCGGGATTACGTCAGATTTTGGACCACCCCTGACCTTCTTCTCCTCGTAACTCCTTCGATCCTTCACCAAATCAACTGATTTTTGATGCGTTAGAATCGTCTTCCCAACACGCACCTACTGCACTCTTCAGCAACAAAAATTGCTGATCCACGTCAACCAAACATCCACCGACACACTTCTGTTGATCTCAAATCAACCACAAAATCTGTGACATGAAATTCTAGCAGCATTTCCACACTATCTCACTCTAAATTCGACCAAGAACAAGTCCAACTACTACTAATCCACACAGCTATCAACCCCAACACCAAAAAGAACCACTCTGCGCACGCGCGCACTTGTAAATCAAAGATATCAACGATCTACCCAGTCCGGAGATACCACCGGCTTGAAATCCGTGACCTGAAATCTCTCAATCAGACCTCGCAATTTGAATTCTTCGAGTGATAAATGATAAGTACTCACTCCATCATGCCAATGGGCACTAAACAATCACTAAAGTCGAGTCAAATCTACTCTGTGATCGTAGAGACTCCAGATTGCACTCACCAAGACTATCCACCATAGTTAGGAGCTTGAGGGCTCAACTTGAAGAACTAAGGCCTGCAAGCCTTACCTGCGAAATATACCCCTAGTGGTCATCCCAAGAACTCACCTTAACGGCACTAACTGCCCTATCGGGATTAGTCACTCCGCACTTGGTCAACCTAGTCGTGGTGCCAAACTGATGTGACATATGTTCTTAATATGTCACGTGTGAGTGATGGTTTTTATTGTCGTTGTGGTCTGTCGACTGTCATGGAATAGTCCATGGCACTCATATTCTCATATGTGCACCTATAAGTACAACACTCTCATCTTGTTATTATAATCGTAAGCAGTATTTCAGCATATTGTAAGCAATATGTGATGCAGACGGTTTCTCTTAGATATTAGTATAGGCATGCCAAGCAGCGTGAATGATAAGTGGTTGCTAAGGTGTTCCAATTTCTACTAGTAAGTACATGAGGATAAATACCTTGCAAAACCAACGATACAAATTAATGCAAGCAAGCTAGTGTCTCTTCCTTGCATCTGCACAGACTTTTTGGACTCGTACATCTACTGATACTTGTGTCGTCATTATCCTTGATTTGATCAAGACGATGTCTCTTCGGAGACAAGCAGGGCTAGAAGGCCGAGCTTGGAGTTATCTGTGATAGTCTGTCAGACAAGGAGCGATCTAGACTTATTTTATTTCACTATGGTGACTACTTTTCTCAACCAAGAGTGTCTATCTGACACGTTCTCGATAAAGCACAGAGGAGCGCTATTTCACCTATATTTCAGAGCGTTACTTCTATTTACACCAAATCTTCTATAGAGATGAAAAAGAGAATACTGCAAGCGTTCGGCTAGGATCGAGATTGACCGATAAGGAGTCAAGTGTACGTGAAACAACTCTAGAACAGAGTTACACACGTTTGTTGATATACTCGGGTATTGTTTCGACGATGATCAGCACCAGCACCATCATCCTATCATGAAAAACATATCTGAGATGATGGTCGTCGAGGACGAAGAGTTGTTTATGGTGCTAGGAGCCGTCGATACAAAAAAAGGATCAAATTGACCCACGTGAATATCCTACCTCGTGCACTTCAATTTAACAAGTACAAGAGTTCCAACTCGTTTTCAAACACTTTTACGTGTTGTCCTCGACAGATGATTATGTTCGGAAAGTACAGTGTCTCTTCGAGATGGATTATTGCAAAGTGAGATTCAGAAAAGACGCTTCGACTCCCTTTGACACTCGTTCATCAGACCTGAGGAAGTCACCCCAGAAGATATAAACAATATTTTCTTTTACATCTATAACAAGTGTTGTCCATTCTAAGCACATGTACTTCTCAGACATCGGCAGCGATCAAGACAACTCAACCGAGGATCCTGCACAAGCATATATGAACAACCAAGAAATCGGACCAGACCACGAACATGACACAGAACCTGCAGAGCAGCTATCAGCATTTATTCCGTTGATCGATGCCTTGCTTAGATCCACATGCTCAGATAGGCAAAACGTAATACAAATGTGATATTTCAAGTTTTCATCATACACTTATTACTTACTTGACAGTACTCTCGTTTTGCTTTCTGAAATGTAGTAGCATACAGTTTGGACCGTGCTGAAACTTGGCTCCAAGACCTCTCACACACTCCTTGAAACAGTATACAATGATTTGTACTGGCCACTACTTGCAACTACAAGCTGCCTTTGCTTTGAAATTTGAAGTAAACTTCATACACAGATCAGAATGCAGTCTGTAATGGAAAGTTCCCTTATATCTATATCAATGAGCGGGCAGTGAAATGGTAAATCAATAAGATAAATAATATACACTTCACTTTTCTTTTCTCTTTTTCATCGGACACTGTGTAGAGTAATGTAAACAGGCAGTACTGTACTTCCAACAGTCGCCTTTGCATCAAATTTGAAGTGAACAAGACAAGCACGTCTCTTTTCTCCCTGCAGTGATACTAGTTTCGAGTTCGAAAGTTCTTTGCATCAAAAAGAGAAAACCATCGCAATGTAAGCTAAAATAAAAAATAAGCTGGAATGCATTTTGCAACGAACTCTTAGAGGCCTGTCAATAAAGATCCTTGTTGTGAAGCTCGTAACATGATTGGACGAGACAAAAAATAATATATCAAATAAAAATATAATCCACCCAGTGGACACACATCTTTTGACTGAAACTGAATATGCATGCTTGTAAATGTGCTAGGACTTGCACGAAGAGCTATAAAGCTCATGTGTTGTTCGCATACACAGCAGTAGTCAATCAAAGGTGCGATCAAGTCACGTAAAGTTAACAGGGGTGGGTCCAAGTCCAATCATCGTAATAAGAGTGCAGTCAAGTAAATTTCTGATATGAACCTGATGTTCAGAAGGAGATTAATACTTTTCTTCTTGGCTCCCGAGGGTAGCAAATAAATATGGAGATTGAAACATCCCAAAGGTCAGAAAAATGCAATTCAGACATCTATTTTTTACTTGTTTTTTCTTTTTCTCAAAAGTTTTTCTTGGCGAAGGAAAATTTCATTACACTTTATAGGCATCTACTACGCACTAAACTCTGTAAGAGAACGACACGCCAAAAGGTATGAATAAGAACACTCCGACTAAATTTTGTCTTCACATGAAAAGAAGTATCAAAGAGATCATTGAACTGGAATGACAAGATACTCCAAGCGATACTCTATTTATAGTACTGTACACCTTCCCATCGTTTGTTCCTCCACCTCAACTATACATTTTTACAGATGTGCCTTGGAAACCGGTCACGTGTATCACGAGTATTTTCTTCACTTTCCGAAGTAAATAACTTTCATGATAAGTGGAAACTGCAAACAACCAGATTATGTAAATATACAACCTTTTACCTGGACGGGATTTCACATATGTGTATGTAATAGGGGCTCCGAAACTTTTCGCCGTAGCAAAAGTACAGGGTTAAGATAAAAAGACGTTAAGTAAAACATGTGAGGTTTAAAACGAAATTGTATAACGTCTATAATCGTTGGATTGAATTATTTCTAACGGTGTTCAGGAGATTTCATTTACGGAAATATATTACATACGTCTATTACTTATTTGTAAGTATCATTTTAGAGATAAAATATAAAATCTACGACACAAAATTATGGAAAATTGGACGGGAGTTACAGGAATCCGTAGAGCCAAGGTTTCCTTTGATTTTACGTTAGATATGGATTAGGAGAGGATATAGCTAGAGAAGATTTTTGTCTTTAACTCATACTGGGGAAGAATAAATGTCGAGGTGCAGTATAACAACATTTCAACATAGAAAGAAGTAAAACTCAGCTACTTGTCGAGGAAGTTAAGAAAATGCCATCTTCGGAAGATGGTTTCCAATCCACGTCGTCCACGTGCCCACCTAGGTGAACCCACTCGCGGTTCTCCTTCCTCTTCTTTTCTTGTAAGGTTGAGCCTTAAGGTCTTGGAGTTCAATCTCCGCTGTCAGTTTAACTGTTTCTTTTGTCTACCAGGAAGATAGCTGGGTCCTGGGATAGCATCGTGCTCTCTCTGTGGGAGACACGTTGTAACCGGTCCAAAGTGGTACACGTGGCTAGCTTCGATTGCATGCACTTCGTTGTATCCAGCACGGCACACGACGGGACCAGAAGATGAGACGTGGGCAAAGAAGGCGGAGGATTCCAACCGTCCAACTATAACCAGTTTAATGTGCTTAAACCACACCTGGGTATATAAAATCCCCAAGGTCACGTGGTAAGTTTTCCTCTTCCTATAGCGAGTGCAGTAATCAACCGGCCGCACGGAGGAACAGTTTTCTGAAGAGAGTATGCGTCAATAGAGTTTGGACTTTGCAGAGGCTGTTCTCGAGTTTCTGACGCGGACTTTATGTTTGGCGCTTTTTAGATCAAGAATATGTTGTTGCAAGTGCTGTAGGCTGCGACTGGTCGCGTGTTTTTTGCCGTCGCGTTTTGAAGTTGACTGCTTTTTGACGACACTGTCATGATGACTGTGTTTTCGACGTTACATTGTCAGTTCTTTCTTCATGTCTTCATTTCGTGTGGTATTGCGATTTGCAAGATTCGTGCTGCAGGTTGCACGTTTTTCATGTTAGTTTTTTCACGTGTTCTCTGTCATCATGTGTTTCTCTTTTCCGGCTTCTTGATTTTGTGCACCGGGTTACAAGCTACTTTTGTGACTGCAGAAAGAATCACGAAAGTAGCTTGTGACTGCAGAAAGAGTCACTAAAGTAACTTTCGTGACTCTTTCTGCAGTCACGTTTGGTCGGTTCTTGATGACTGATGGCTGAAGGTTAAGCAAACTGTTAGTTTTTCCACGGGTTCTATGTCATCGTGTGCTTCTCTCTTCCGGCTCCTTGATATCGTGCACCGGGTTACAAGCTACTTTCGTGACTCTTTCTACAGTCACGTTTGGTCGGTTCTTGATGACTGACGGCTGAAGGTTATGAAAACTGCTAGTTTTTCCACGGGTTCTCCGTCATCGTGAGCTTCTCTTTTCCGGCTTCTTGATATCGTGCACCGGGTTACAAGCTACTTTCGTGACTCTTTCTACAGTCACGTTTGGTCGGTTCTTGGTGGTTGACGGCTGAAAGTTATGAAAACTGCTAGTTTTTCCACGGGTTCTCCGCCATCGTGTGCTTTTCTTTTTTGGCTTCTTGATTTTGTGCACCGGGTTACAAGCTACTTTTGTGACTCTTTCTGCAGTCACGTTCTTGGTGGTTGGGGGCTGAAGATTACAAAAACTGGTGGCTGAAGGTTACGGTTTTCGTGTTTGCTTGTCTCCAACCTCGAGTGTTGCACTCTTGCTGGAGTCTCTTGTGCTTGTCATATGACGATCTCGACTTCTTTCCCGTGCTTGTCATCCGATGACCTTGACTTCTTCCGCTTGTAGTCAGCTTGTCATCTAAGGACCTCGACTTCTTTCGCTTTTGGTATACTTGGTATCTGAGGACCTCGACTTCCTTCGCTTGTAATGCATTGCATCCGAGGACCTAGACTTCCTAATCAGTTCGAGTTTCTTTCTGAAGGAGTATATTATCAAGAGCGATCAGTTGCAGTTTAGTGATAACTACTCCGGTCAGGAGTCGATTGTGCCTTCGAGTATTTGTAGCATGATCAATGAAGAGTTTTGTTTTTACTCAAGTTTATAGTCTAGTACTAGTGATAGTTTTCAAGTCCAAATCAGTCAGAACCAATTGCTTGTCATTGATAGCATGCCAACATGAGGGTCCGCTAACTCGGAGGAGGGGTCTGGAGCTCATCAAGTTCTGGACGAGGAAATCTCATGGGAATCAAAGCGGGAGTGAAATATCCATTTCTTGGGTTATGGAGGGTTGTGTGGGAAGCTGCTGATTTCACTATCACAAAGAAGGCACGAGCGAGAGATCTGACTGTTGATCATCTGCAGTAGTTGTTTCTTGCTTATGCTTGTGCTTGCTTGGAGTTCGCTGAGTCACTGAGACGTGACGCATATCTTTTCTTGGGTGCTGCATGTTGGACATTTACTGAAACTGTGCTTAGAAAATAACATTTTTTGGTTTATAAACATTTAGCAAATGCAGCCGGGTGGAGAGTTAGGAAGCCATTCCCTGTGAAATTACAAGCTGTTGTTCAGGAAACTTAGGAATTTGTTGGTGAAGTTCACGTAGGATACATTTCTTAGGGGAGTAGCATTGTTTTCTGTATACATTTTGTTGACTTTGGAGTCAACACTCAAATAAAGTTATTTTGAATCATGACAACAAGTTATGCTTGAGGCTTTGCCAGTTCCAGTCACATCGGATCAGACAACAAATCATAAGAGACTTTTAAGTTGATTAAAAGGTATTCACTTTATACTGAAGAGGACAATATGCAGGGATTTTAATTTATGACTAAACTCATAAATTAAACCGAACAAAATATTTTATTTATTTTTCGTTCAAAACAAAGACTATAGTATACAAAGGAGCTGGAATATCCTTTTGTGCTCTTCTTATGGTTTTAGTTAAACTTTAGCAGAGGTTTCTTTTCACTTGAGCTCTGTTGAGTTCATGTATTAGTGTGTTCATTTATTTCTGAAGAAGAAGTATTCTCATTGAGCACCAATCAGAAGCCATCTAGGAATACTTTAGGTAGAATTTAATACTCTAGGAACTCGTCTAAATTTTTATACATTCATTATACAGAGAGAAATATATTCAGTTTATTTGATAATATTCTCATAAATTTCTTGATAAAGATTAACTACTATCCCCGTCTCCTCGGTTCTATCTCTTGACGTCAACTTTGTCAACCATCACAATTCTCACTGCGCTAACTGAAATAGTTATAAAATTAGAGTTCTTTCCATCTGATATGGAATGCAATAGTCAAAGGGTCAGTCTGACCATGTGGTAAGGAGCTTGTCTTCAGATGGACATTCACTGCCAAAAATTTACTTGTGAAAGTACTTGTCATTCACGTTTAATCTAATTAAGTTCTTAACATTTACAGTAAGAAGTCTTGAAGAGATCCTGAAGCCCGAATGAAGTAGAAGAAAGTTGTTCTCCCAGAATCGGGTGTCTTTTTCTTTTCCCTAGCCAGAAGTGCATGTTGTATGCATATTCAAAGTATAACACTCTCACAAGAACAGATCCATATGAGAATGCAACGCCATGTTTACACATGCATGCGTCCTAATTCGAGCTTTTACCTTGCATATTCTAATACATAAAGAAGAGTGCATCCTGAAATTATTTGCTTTTCTAACCAGAAATCGCCAGTTAACTTCCACCCATAAACCATTTTGAACCAAAAGTTGTCATCTTTGTAGTGTATTTTCTCCTCCTTAATACTCATTTTTCTCACTGTGCGCTTACGTCTCTACATGATTGCTTACGAGCATATAACAATCCAAACCTTGATTTAAAAAATAGGTGGAGTCAGAGCGGAGGGATGTTTTATTATTTTGTTCATATATCTCTTGGACCTAAATGGATAAAGTGTATATATACTTTATTATTCTTAAGAGGTGGAGACATATCACATAGTGTGGTTAATGTTTCTAAACATAATACAGTGTATTTTGATGTTGCACGGTTAGACTGAAAAGAATCGAAAGTCTAGGAAGAACTGTTCCATTTGACCAAGTGTCAAATATACATAAAGAAAACTAATAAGTAGAATGTCGTGAAACGCTCAGCATATCATTAATATACCACATCTTTACTCTATAAATAATCCATAAATTTAATTTATGATCAAATCTTACATGAAATATTTAAAGATAAATTAAACCTTTGCATATTTTACCTACTCCATCGGAAGATAGAGGAGATGAATATACATGTACTTTGCCCCTGAAACTGAACCCATGCATCCAACGCGAACCTTCTCTTTTCTGGATATGGTGATATAGAGAGAACATTTCACTTGTAGTTTGTAGTTTCTGCATTGGTCTCCTCCTAATATGTGTATACATATTCACCTTTTCCATCTGAAACTGGAGAGTGCAATATGTTTAATTATCCATTAATTAATTAATTATTATTTTTGCCATAAAAGGTTAAATAATAAATTAATATCAGTTTAGTATCAAAGTCTTGCACTTTAGTTTGGGAAATGCGTGTGCACTTGCCTTATGGGTTATGTCTGGATCTTTGTGACTCTCGTCTCTGTTAACGTTTAGCGTTTTGAAATTTTGATCTTTTATGTTAGTATAAACTAGACTTAAATTTAATCATTATATACGTTTTGATAACATTAAAGCAAAATTAGACTTTCTTTTTATCTAAGATGCAGTTGCAAAACCCAGTGATGACTCTTCCCGTCATATCCCGAGCCAGTCCCCATCCAGATCTTTTCCTTCCCTATCCTCTTCTGACTCGACCTGGTGCAAACACTTTGGATGCATATTGTCTCAACACTTTATCGCATCAATGTACAAGAAACAGTGTGCATATGTGATAAAATGAACCGCGTTGCACCAAACATTCTTCTGATTGTAAACTAGACGGTAAGCATGCAGTAGAATGAGTTGTTCGCATCAGTATGACTCTGAGCCTCAGTCTCTTGTTCTGCTATGTGCAAATCATAAGATTTAAAAACAGTCTCGCATATACCCATTGATTAGCTTCCATGTGAAATCAAAACAGAAGACTGCAATTTATTTCCATCTTCTTATTGTATTGCAAAGTCACACTTAATTATGCAGATGCATACCAGGAGAGATGCATGCGATATAGTAGGGAGTTAACTCTCCCTACTATATCACATTAGTTGGAACTTTGGAAAACATTCGTCGCTTCAGTCGTAAGCAAGTCAAGATTAGAGAATTTATTAGAATTTTTAAAACATCAAATTAATAAAAGTTAAAATATCTATCACGATTCAAATATACCATCCTAAGCGATACAGGGCTCTAAAAAACGCTTTCATTGGATAAACTATGGCCTTTTTTCTTCTGGATGTTAGAGAATCTTTTGTTTTAGCTTTGACACATCCTAACACCGTAATACTCATTGACAAATGTAACCTAAAAAGTTAAGATCAATGCTCCATATTGTTTTAACTGTACATGACAAATCAAGAAGTGTAACCCTCTTGCTTGGTTTCAGTTAAGGTTCAGTAAACTTATAAAAGACTACTACTGACCACGACACTAACGGTCATCGCGTCGTGGTCAACAGTATAATCCACCGTGTTAAAAAGACTAATCTACTGCATCAAGTTATACTTAGACAGAGTAACTCGGCACGAGAGAGGATATATTAGTTTGGGATTCTATCCGAACACTGTAAAGTTCTTATAAAAAGAATTTGCATTATCATCTTATTAATTTGATGTGAGCTCTAAGCAAAATGCATATAAATTGACACGTTTCGAAGATAGTCATAAATGCGCTAGGCGTGTGAATTCCGTACTTGAAGCCGCTGCCCACCATATACTAAACCTCAGAGGGGAGTGTGTTTTTTCTAAGACAATGACTTTAAATTGATGACATATGATCGCACTAAAAGACATCAAACATCTTAAGCTAACGACAGTCATAAATGTACTAGGCGTGTGAATTTTCTATCCGTAGCCGCTGTCCACTATTTCCTAAATCCTAGAGGAGAGAGTATTTTTTCTAAGAGAAATGACCTTAAATCGACGACATGCGGCTGTATTGTAGGCCACCAAGCATTCTAAGCTGGCAGTCTATGGTCGCATTGTCAAAATGCCATCTGGAGGATTTGAACCCCTAACCTTCTCTTTCCAAGTCCAGACATTCCACCACTATGTTATCACCAGCTTGTCACAAGTCTCAACCACATACAGTAATAAAGATATCATGCTCCATCTCTACATCTCTTGTTCGCTTCTCCCTCCGCATGTAATTGAGTGAACTTGAGTTTAAAGTTGTATAGTTGTACATGATACAATGCACGACTTGATAAGTCGATTGGACCGGATGTGTGATTGTAGATTGATCGGTTCAAGCGCAAAGAAGAAATTTGTATTGTCGGGAGAAGAAAGTCGTCTTGTACGAGGAGAGATTCTTGTGTTGCTGTTGGATTTATGACTTTACATTCTTGGATTTGAGACTATTTTTTTGCACGACTTCTAATACATACTACTGATGTGCGGCTGATTTCTCCAGCTCGATACATTTCATGAGATGACGTCATTGAGACTGCATTTTGATCTACGGGACTAGTAGAGATATTTCAGAGAGTTATGCTTGTGACTTTTGAGAACCTAGCTATTGCTCAACATAGGGACAGTTACGATATGCTTATGCGACTATTCGAGAAGGAGGTTATCAGCCAACGATTCGTAGATTTCATTCTGACGATTATATCTATCTACAATAGACTACACCGACGACGTTGGATGTGACTGCATGACGCACTATTTTATGAGTGCGTGAGGTGTTACCTTCTGGAGTACTCATGTTAGAGGACCATGATGGTGTTCTCTGGAAGGACCATGTGCGTAATTGCACGTCATGTCATCTTCCCAACATCGATACGAACGTTGACCCAAGCTTAGCAGTTGTACGTGCGGGCTTGAGGTGTATGTTGTGTGGTTCTGTTGGTGGAGCAGCCCGTATGTTGGTGTGTGATGGTTGTTCGAGAGGTTGGCACATGTCATGTTTGACTCCACCTCTCAGTGTCATTCCTACTGGACGCTGGTTTGTCCTCGATGATATAGCAAGGATAGCCGATTAGATCTTTACGTGGTATCGAAAAAATCTAATCGGCACGTAAAGATCTAATCGATCTTTGCGTGATGACGCTAATCTGGAACACCATCTCCACCCTCAAGATCTAGAGACTCATCATCTACTCTCTGACCATGCATGCCACCTTGGCACTATCTTCTCATCAACCTCGTCATGCCATCGAGCCTCAGTCTGATCCTGCTGACTCGTGCATGGGTTACGACTCAATCCATCGGTATCTAGGTTTGCAACTCCAGGTCTATGCACTACCTGGAAGTCATACTCCAGTAAGATAAGAGCCCATCGTGCAAGCTTCCCTGTAAGCTTGTCGGACTTCATCAACCACTTGAGCGGCTGGTGATCAGTGATGAGAGTAAAAAGGTTCTAAAACAAATAACATCGAAAGTGTGCAACAGCTCACATTGCAGCTAAACACTCTCTCTTGTATGAACTGTACCTCGCCTCTGTTGAATTGTTGAAATGACTGACATACGCCACCAAAAACTCCTTTTTCTCATCATCATGTTGAGTCAACACTGCACACTGATTGGAGTATGTTATCACTTGAAGAACGCCCCCTAACGGATCTCCTCAAGGGAGGAGCAGATGTCAACCTATCCTTGAGCTCTACAAAAGCTCGCTCCTGCTCGTCTCTCCACTGTCACTCTTGGTCCACCTCCATCAGTTTGGTCAATGAGTTCGCAATTGCACTAAACTCTTTCACGTATCGACGATAGAAGTTCGTCAAATCAACAAATGCTCAAACTCGACTCACATCTGTAGGGCGTTGTCGTGTCAGATACTGCGTGAATGACGTCCAGGAAAACACGAGGTTCCTGGCTGTGGAGATGCTGTGTGCTGAAACAGAGACAAGACAGAGAAAAACAACCACGAAAACGAATGTTGCGATATATATCAACTCCAAATGTATGTACACTGCCGGTTCTTTCTCCTAAGAGCACAGAACTGAAAAATAGACCAGAGCGGTCTGTAACCTGCTTCAAAGTCCTTAAAAACAACCCCTGATTCTCAACACTGACCCAAAAAACACCGAAGCGTAGCTCAAAGCAAGAGAAACTTCCCTTTGCTAACAAGCAGAGCCACAGCAGTATCACCCGATCCAAACCCAAGTCCAAATCACATCCATGTAAAAGTTCTTAGCTAAAGCTAGCTACCACAAGCTGTATATGGCCAACCAGAACTTTAACGAAGTCAAAAGAGCAAAACCCGTAGCGAAGAAACCGAAAATGGTCTATCTGTGAACTTCCTTCTTTTGCCGAATGGACTTCAGATGTCGATAGGGTCTCCTCCGCTGACTCCGTTAACCCAAGAAACCTTCAGATCCGACTCCCAACAGCCGAGATATCGCCGATTTTTGGTTGCAGGTGACCGAACCTTCAAAAACTGCTCACTGCGGCTTAAAATCGCACATCGCGCACAAACGGATCGTCTAAACTGATATCCGTCTTCTCTGGTAGGTAGATCTAGCTACCCTAAACCCAACAAGACTCCAAACAAGTCGTTTGGAGTTCTTCTTGCAAAACCACTCGAGAAATTTGGTCGCAGGTTGCAAAAAACTGACGTAAATCAGCTCCATGCGGCTCAAACTCGCTCACCACACCCAAACCAACAATTCAATCCACTTATTGTCTTCTCCTATGCGTAGATGAAGACTCCCTCGTCGCGTAGGCACCAAGAACGAAGAGCTTGGCACATTGATCGCGAAGAACAACCCAATTTTAGGTCGCAAGCGATGAAACACCTGACGCAAGCGCTTCCCTGCGAGCCAATTTCACTTCATCATACAGAAAATCATTAATGTATGGTCAGCATAATCTACCTAGTTTTTCTCGAAGAGAAAATTAGATTAGATAATAAATTAATGAACATGCAACCCTCTCCATATATGCATGCCTCTAGAGCGGTGAAAATTACTATACACTCAGAACTCCTAAACTGCCCGATGAAACTTGGTATCGTCTTCAATTTCCTGTAGAACTCGGTGTTCTGATCCCGATGGATCCAAAGATAGCAAGTTTGGACTCCGGAAAGGCTCGAACGGTCCAACTCTCCTTCACAGATAACTGACATCTCCAAATTTTCTTTCTGCGTCTCAATTTCTCTCAGTACACATCCCCCGATCCGTCTCTTCTCAAACCGTCTTAACCTGTGCGTAGCCTGCACAGATCTGAACCCGATGACACCTTGCGCGCGTGTATTGGACTTCCCAATTCTTCAAAACATCCACCGACAGGTCGCAGGAACAAGCAAGCCCCTTAAGCAGCCCCCTTATAACAATCTCTGTACGTACGAAGTTCTCTCAATAATAAATGAAGCAGGCCCCTTGCGTCTTTGATATAACGCCTGAAGCCTCAAATACCCAGTCAGCAAGTAACTAAGGCCTAGTTTGATTTTGTCTTCTTTCGAATCGCATAACTTCTTCACTAGATGTCCAAACGAAGTAAACAAGATGCCCATGGAAAGCTGACAACGAGCTCTACCCATGTATGCGATAAAAGTGAAGATCCGAAGTTGTGCCAAAAGCACGTAAGCTGGGGCCTAGCTTATTTTCTCCATTTTTCGAGTCCTGTAACTTCTCCACTAGGCGTCCAAATGAAGTAGACAAAGTGCCTATGGAATGCTGACAAGGAGTTCTATCCACTGATGCAATGAAAGCGAAGATCCAAAATTGTGCCAAAAACCCGTAAGCTGGGACCTAGCTTGTCTTCTCATGAGTGTCTTTGGAGCGACAATCATCGAAGTTTGAATTTTAGGTAAGAGCCGGTCCACGACACGACATCCATCCCCTCCAAACCTGTGCATCCTCTGGTATGCACCAGAGATACCAACCAAGGAGTGGACCGGCACAAACTTCGTCATATCGTCATCTGCAATGTCTTCTTCATAATCCTCATCCTCGAACTAAAACTCTGTCAAGATATCTGCTAGGTCGACCTTTTCATCTCTATTTTTGAAAATCTTCACGCGTTTACTTGCCACTGGCAGCTTCAAGCTCGTTCTGTCCAACTCTTGCAGAGCGTAAGTTGCGTTGTCATGAACCTTCTTCATCACATACGGACCAAACCATCGCCTGGAAAACTTCCGAAGTGCACTATGCTGGTTATCTAGACTATTGTCATAGACTAACATCCAATCACCTTCCTTGATTTCTCTAGGTCTCAAACGATGCCGCTGATCAAATCTGACCTTGTTCTTCAACCGTGCTTCTCGTAGCCTATCCAAAGCAGCTTGGATATCCTCTGGTCTTCTCTCTAACTGCTTAATTCGAATAGCAAGAAGCTCTTCCCTAGTCAGATTGTCTTCCCAAGGTAACACACTCAGAACTTTTGTCTTTTTGAACTTTTGAACTTTTGTCAGAACATGTTCTTCAGTCGGCATGATAGGTTTCTGACTTGCGATAAGTTCCACTGGCATGTAACCTGTCACCGAGCTATGCGTCGTTCGATCTGCCCATAATGCAAATGGTAAGAGTCGAGGTCACTCCCGCACCTTTCCGTTGCATGCCTTCACCGGGGTCTTCACAATGAGAGGATGACCGCGTTCACTCTTGGCATTCCCTTCGGAGTTGTAAGCAGTTGTCAGTGACAACCTCACCCCACACCTTGCAAAGAATTCACTAGCCTCATGTGCATCTAACTCTCCTCGATCTGCAGTGATCTTTCTCCACATCCATATCGACAAACAACCTCTTCCAAGAGAAATCTACATACCCCTTCAGTTGTCTTTGTCTGAAGCGCCCTACCCTCGACTTGATTTGAAAGATATTCTCTAGCAAATACCAAGTATCTCATCTGCCACAATCCAACCGGCATAATCACCAAGTCTACCACCCACTTGAAGTGGATTGCCAACGGATAAGTCGGGTGTAATCCGTCACGATGTCGGATGTTTGAATACATCTGACATGTCAAACAAGACTCCACAAAAGATACAACATCCCTGTACATGTTTTTTCACCAATACCGCTCTTTCATCTTTGTAAAAGTGACCCAAATCTCTCGATGTCCAGCCCAAAGACTCTCATGGAACGGCTTGAGCAACTTCTGCTGATCTTCCTTGTTGCAAATCACCCGTAGCGGTACCCCACCTTTTTGCTTCGGTCGCTTCCAAAGAAACCCATCCTGCAACATGAAGTTGTAGGCCATCCTTCGAACTCTCCGAAACCTCTCATCCGTCCAACCTGTCTGCTTAATCATCATACTAAGATACCTCCCAATATCAAGCAAATCACCATCATACAACCCTTCAACAAACAACTCATCTTCCCTTCCTGTCTGTGCAATCATGTGCAATCAAATAGAACTCTGTACCCATGGGTACAGAATCGAATGTCTTCTACCATCTCATCCTCCCCATCATATCGAGCCCGAGATAACATATCCGCCATCAGATTATCCTTCCCTGCGATATGTCTAAACTCCGAGTTCAACGACTTGATATATGCGATCCATCGTAACATCGCAATATCATGAGTTGAACAACTCATGATCATCCCTACCAACGGCAAGCAATCAGTTTCAACCACCACTACTGCTCCAATCAAATACTCTTTCTCAATTTTCATAGCTGAAACAATACCCCATAGTTCTCTCTTCACTTGCGAGTAAGCACGTTGTCGAGCACTTAACACCTTCGCTCCGAACCTAATCGCAAACCTGTCTCCATCCTCATCATCCTGTCCGACTGCCCATCCAATTGCAGCTGGACTTATATCCACAGTAAGAACCACCGGCCTAGCACCCTTGTAATCAATCCTTCTCAAAACTAGAGGAGATGATAGTAAAGACTTCAGCTTCCTTACCGCATCAGTATGCTCTTCCTCCCATATGAACTTATGACCCTTACGCAACAATCCATACAACGGATCCGCCACATGCGCATAATGAGGAATCCAAATGTGGTAGAATACACAAGCACCCAAAAATCTTCTTACTTCTGTCGGAGAGTTGCAAACCTCCTTCATCCTTCCAATCGCATCCACCTTGTTCGGATCTGGCTTCCGACCAAACGATCCACACAAATGACCAACGATCAAAACTTCTCTAACCCCAAATGTAGACTTCGCACCTGATAGCGTAAGATAAACTTCCTCAAGTCGAGATAAGATCTTCTCACAGTCTGCGATGTGATCAGTGACGTATCACCGACACCCCCTCTGATCTAATGCTTCATCCTTCTCATCTTCCACACATCCTTTGATGGGAATGTCATCAAGAACGGCATCGTCTTTTCAGGGATGAAGTCTCTTAGAACTCGATTCATCTCGTTCATCATGTGTGCTATCGAGTTGGTAGCTCCCTGTAGTAACGTACACATCCTAACCAACCCCAAAGGTGTCCTCATTGTCGTGAAGCTTCTGCTCTCCTCCGCTAGTTGAAACTAATCATACCATGAGTACAGATCTCTCATTGCGTAAATTGCTCTTCCTGCAAACGCTTCAGCAAACTCATCCACAATCGGTCCCAACCCAGCATTTTTGATTATTACTACGTTCACCGATTGCATGTCTTGGATGAACCGCAGCGACCCATTCTTCTTAGGTACTGTAAACCATCTGCTCGAATACGGTGCAAACGATGGCTCCAAGATCTTCATCCGCATCTTCTCCTTCAGCAACTCCACTAGTTTGAGCAAGTGAGCCCGCGGTACTGGAATTGGTCTCAAGTTTCATGACACATGCGGTACCGTGAAGATAATCATCGGGGTAACAACGTACGGGTCTACACACCCAATCTCATGTGGCTCAAAAGCAAATGCTTTCCCATGTCGTGAAAGCATCTCCTTGAAGCACATCCTCTCTTCTGGTAGAAGAGACCTATCAGATCCAATCTTCAGCTCTTCAAGGGTCTTCTCTGTGAACTTGTGTCCTATCATTGCAGGATCTCTCAAACTCTTCTCCCTTAAAGCTCGATCCATTTGTTGGTTAGTGTCTTCCGGCAAAGGACCAACAATTGACTTTATCTTCTTATCCACTGTCTTGTATCTTATCTCAACTCGAACCTCCGGTGCACAAAATGATTCGATCACCGAATAGACCTCCCTTGAATGAATCTGTACGACTTTATCCATATCCTCCCATCCAATAGACATGATCTCTCGCAAAGGATCTTCCAACCCATCCTCTTCATAAACACCAGAAATCCATTCATCCCCTTCTAGCTCACCCAACTCTTTCAACATCAACTCAACATCACGCAAATGTTTTTGTTCTTTTCTCCTCAGCTCTTCTACCTTCTTGTAAGTAGCAACCCCACACTCTGAAAACCCAACAAACCCTGTACAAAAGGCACTATCTCCATCAAGCGAGAGTACCTTCTCCTGCGCACCACCACAATCCCGCTCTATAGTGGTACTCAACGAAAATCCTTGAACTCTTCATTCACCCTTGCAAGTGGTTTCTCCCTCTGACGATCTCGATTGCGCTCGTGGTTGGACGGTACAGTCAAGAATTGTACCGCTCTCGTCTCATCTTGACTTCGGATCTTAGCATAAGCAGATCTGTCGTCCAGTACCTTTGTCTCCATCCGAGTTGCTATGATGAAAGGTTGACCAAGAATGAGCGGGTATGATGTTGCTTCCTGAACAAAGAAGTTTTGCTCGATAGCAACATCACCTATGCGCACTCTGATGTCTGGACAAGCTCCATACAAGTCTCCTCTTGTGTTGTTGGCTGCTCTTATGACTCACCCATGCTCTGTGTCGATCTGTCACTTCTTCCTCTTGTACAGCTCTTTCGACATGATGTTGATTTCTGATCCATGATCGATCAGAGCAACCACCGGCTTATCCAAGTCTCCGATTCTCACCAACGTCTCCGTTGTAGCTCGAGCCCAATGACTGTGGTTGTAATGACTTGAGCTCTACTTCCCATCCTCCTCTTCATCCTCAAAATGTACCTTGCGTCTTCGATCTCTTTCCTCCTCTGAAGAATAAACAATGCACTTTGCAAGCTCTCTCTCCTCATCCACATACATCCTAGTATCCAAGGCATGCGATAAACCAGTCTCACCCGTAATCTGTCGCTTCCGTTTGATGATATTGATGATGACATCATGAAACTCACGCTTAGCAATGCCTAACACTTCCCTCAAGATAAACTCCACCTTCGCATTCAGAATGCGATCTTCCAAGATGTGGTGTCCACAAATTACAGGATTCACAAATTTTTGAAATTTTTAAGATTAATAACTTGTTTGTATAACTGAAGAAGCGTTGTTACTTAAGATTACGGCTTCCTTAGAAGGAAGATGATCTTATGAGCTGTTTGTAATAATAAGTTGACTTCTTCGGAAGACGACCGTCTTCCGGGAAGTGTCTTCTCGGTGATGTCTTCGGAAGACAGAAGACGACGGAAGACATGCATCTTCCGGAAGACAACGAACCGCGAAGGCCTAACCACGGATTTTTCGAGTAAAGGAGTAGGTGTACCTACTAGGTAACACCAAGACGGTAGGTAGGTCGGGTAAGTCATCTAGGGTCAAAACCTCTAAACTGCAGTGAAGATGCGCAGGAAGCGCATTAGCAGATTTTCGACTTCTTGCAGCAGGAGCGCTTCTTGGGTGAGAAGATTGATTCGAGGTTGAGCTTTGAGTGAGAAGGCAGCGAGGTGAAATTGAGTGAGGATAGGATCGATTAGAAGCTAGAAGGAAGGTGAGGTCAAATTGCTGAAGCGCAAGAAGCGTGGTGAGCTGAAGGCGTTTCCTGTGAACTCCCGTAAGCTGACATTGGAGGACGGCTGAGTGGAATCGAAGGTGGACTGGCTTAATCGATTGAGGCGTAGTCAGGAGCTGACCGCAGAAGCAGCTCAGTGGGGTCGCATTGGAGCTGGGACCAGAGCCGGAAGCGCGCGGAAGAAAAAGACAACTCGGGAAGCAGACAGAAGATAGTAGAGGTTCTTCCCATGTTCTTTTCCTTTCCCACTGCTTCTCGCCTTTGTTTGGTATCCCCCGCGCTTCCCCGGTGGTTTGCAGGCAACCTGATCGATCGATTCTCCCATCCTTATTTTCCTATTGTGACATTGGACGCGAAAGCGCTGCCTAATTTCTGTCAGACATCTTCTTACTTCTTCCTGAGTTCAATTCGAGCTTCCCTACTCCTAGCCCTCAAATTGAAGATCCCAGCTATCAATTTCCCTACCCTACCATCTCTCTACTCCCGGAACCTTGAACAGAAGACGCTTCGGAAGATTGGAACATCTTCGGAAGACTATCTTCGGAAGCCGGACTGTCTTCGGAAGTCGACTGTACACAATTCGTATCAAGAGTGGATTTGCTTTGGTTTGGTGTTAAGAGAGGCTTGGTACGAATTCCGAGTGGCTTGGTGAGTTGTTTTGTTATTTCGAGAAGTTGGAAATCGGGAACTAGGCCTGTGCCTCCCGGTCTTCCAAGCTTCTCAAATCCACATCTTCCTAGAGAGACTAGAAGACTGGAAGGGCTGGCAAAATGCGCGAGAAGACGTGAGGGTCCATTTTGGATCTCTTCTGTCCGACCCATAGCAGCTCATTCCTTCTTCTTCTCGAACTTAGGAGATAGTCGTGAGAAGTCTTGCTGACAGAATCTGGAGAGAATGGTCGAGGGTCATGTCTTCCCATCATGCAGTAAGCTTCTTCTGAGTGTGTATGAGAGGTGAGAAGTCAGAAGAACAGAGTGCAAATGTCTTGAGTCTGTTGTGAGGATAGATTGCGCGTAGGAAGAAGAAGACATGTGAGACTAGTGAAGGGAAGCCTGACTTCGGGAGGTCTTCCGAAGAAGACATTGAATCGGAAGCTGTCCTGGGAGTCTTCCCAGAGGCCACTGTCATTGCAGGTGTCCGCAACCATCTTCTGAACCTATTATGCACTCTACGTTTTGCGAATCTTGTATCTTCTGATAGGAAGTAGGATGTAATGCAAAGTGGGTTGTCTTCTTGGTAATCCATGCGAGGCCTTGCTTAGTTAGGATTGTTAAGATATAGCTCGGAAGACGAGAGCTATCTAAGAAGCACTATTAGAATCTCGGAAGACGGAGTAGCTGTCTTCTGGAAGACTAGTTTCGTCTTCTGAGAAGTAGAAGTTAGACTGTGGGCACTTGAGAAGGACTGAGCCTTCAGCTCATAGTAAGTGCGTGTGGCTTCGTGCAACAGATCTTCCAGTATGTCGATGCATCCTCGAGGATTGGTGTTACCAGCAGCAGAGTTGACCGAGGCCACACCCTTCCTCAAGGAGTTGGGTCTCGACTTCTTCCTGTGGGATTGGAACCTCGCCGACCAGGGTCTTCTGGAGGAGGTGTGGGCAGCATTACCACCTCGCAATCGTGTACCTGCAAAGGCAGGAGTAGCTCGAGGAAGACCATCTTCCTGGACTGAAGATTGGTGGCGCAGGGCCTTCCACAGGTCAGAATCCAAGGACCGAGGATATTGGCTCGAGAAGAAGATCTTGCCCAGGATCGTGAGTGAGTGGCATGTGCCTGGAAGCACAACTTGCCTCTTCATGGAAGACATGCAGGGAAGAAACGGATGGAAGATCGAATCTTACCGGGAGTCGAAGAAGCGACTTCTGGCGAAGCTGTTTCTGCATCTCTTTTCCAAGGGGAAAGCGCAGAAGACGAGGTACCTTGGAGATCAGGACGTTGTCGAGTTGAGAGTTTTCCTGGGAAGGGCAGAACCTTCTGGCTGTGATAGGTCTTGAAGGCTGTGTTCAATCTACTCAGGGAAGTGTTGGACTTCAAGCTATGGTTGCTTACTACAGAGGTAGACTTCAGATCAAAAGGGAACAGTATAAACACTCACTCAGGTCGAATTGACCCTCCAGTATGTTCAAGAAGTGAAAATCAGATCAGACTAGTAGTAATAAGGTCAGACAGCGAGTTTTAACGGTCCAGAATCAGAAACATACGATGGTTCAGACTTCAGAACTCCTCCTACATGTAAATGAGGCCCTACTGACCATACACACGAAGTTTCAGCTTGAGATCAAATCAGAGTGTCGAGATATGGGCAGAAACGTTCTGAGCAGAGAAATTACGGCAATTTCTGGTACCCAGACAGCTATTTCGACCTAGAACAGAGAATTGGCTCGATCACTTTCAAAGATTCTTACAGGATTTGCAGTACATAGCTTGCTGAACACTCTTGTGAAGTTGGGCCTCCTGATTCTACACAGAACTCCAGATCTCGCTCTCTGAAGTTGCTGTTCCAGATTGAGAGCTTTTCGGACCCCCTCTACTTCAGCGGTCGCCCCGAATTACTCACAATTTCAATTGACATGAAAATTTGGGGACAGTCATAGCCCTGCTGACAATGAACGAGACCTCAAAGGTTTGAAGCGATTTTCTCAAATCTACTGCGATTGACACCGAAAACCCCAAAATCAACAGAAGTGCTGCAATTCTGGCACAAATCGAACTTCAATCAGCCATAACTCCTTCTTTATTGCTTCAAATCGATCAAAAATTTCGCTGACAGTGCTTGGCACGACGAACCCTATCTCCCTGTGCTCTCAGATTTCGAAGATCCCCCACCAAATGCTCGAACTCCTCTTAAGACCCCTACTACTAAGTTTAGCAGTACACAAAGACAAAATTGGACCAATGGGAGTTCATAGCTTCACTCCCCTGTCCTTTTGTGTCCCAAACCACGTGGTGACTTGAATTTGCACATAGGCTACCACGTCAAGCTCCAAAGTGCCAGCATAGACCCTAAACTACATGCGAAGACATGTAAAACGACACGTAATCTCGAAAGATAACCTAACCTCGCTAGGAAGTATGCATGGGCGACATGTAATTACAACCCATGAGCTTAACTCCATCTACATGGTAATCAACCTACTAAGACTCAAAAATATATAACATCCTCCAGTATCGACTTCTCTGAGGTCCTAATTTCACTCAGAGAGACTAACGCTTGACAGAGAGGTGAATTATTTACAATGTAAAATGATTCACATCACGACATCCACCCCCTCGAAACCTGCACATCCTCTGGCATGTGCCAACCTCTTCAGTCTTCTGTCTGCTCTTCATCATTATCGCTCTCGTCCGTCTCAACCTCTTCAGTAGCCGAGGCGTCTTCATCTCTTGTCACCCTCTGTTCAGACTCCAGAAAGTTGAACAAATCTACTGATCCTCCACGTTGTTTGAACAACTTCACTCGTTTGCCAGCCACAGATAGTTTCAAAGGAGTACCATTCAGCTCACGTAAACTATAAGTGGCATTGTCATAAACATCTAGCACAACATAAGGCCCGAACCATCTACGCGAGAACTTACGAAGTGTAGAATGCTGATTCTCCAACGTGCTATCATACACCAGAACCCAATCACCAACACGTATTGGCTTCGGTCGTAGTCGATGAGTCTTGTCGAAACGCTCTTTGTTTCTGACTCGAGCCACCTTCAGCTTCTCTTGCGCTTCAGCAAGATCCTCCTCCCTTCGCTCCAACTGCCTAGTTCGTAAAGCAAGGAGTGAAGTATGATCTATACCATCTTCCCACGGTAGCGTAGCCCACGTAGGGAAGTCCTCTTCAGCAGGCATGATCGGCTTCTGCCCCAGCATAAGCTCAACTGGCATATAACCAGTCGTGGTACAGTATGTAGTTCTATCAGCCCATAAAGAAAATGGAAGTAGTCTCGGCCATTCTCTAGGCCTACCATCACATGCTTTCACTAAAGCGTGAACAATAGAAGGGTGTCCTCGTTCACTCTTACCAATCCCTTCTGGATTCATGGTAGTAGTAAGTCGAAGCTTTACTCCATAACGAGCAAAGAACTCCTTCACTTCTGCACCTCAACACTCACCCCTATCTGCTCGTAGTCTTCCAACAGATCCATAACGACAGATAATATCTTCCAGTATGAATCTACATATGTTCTCTGTAGTCTTCGTCCGTAGTGCTCGTCCCTCCACGTAGTTGGAGAGATCTTCCCGAGCTAACACCAAGTAGCGCATCCCCCACAGTCCCGGCGGCATCATCACAAGATCAAGGGCCCACGAAAAATGAATACTAGGTGGGTAGGTAGGTACAAGTCCATCTCTGTAACGGACTTTAGAGTAGAACTGGCAGTGTAGACACGACCCAACAAAATCCACTACGTCTTGATACAAACCCTTCCACCAGTATCGCTCCTTCATCTTCGTGTATGTAGCCCAAACTCAACGGTGTCCAGCCCACAAGGTGTCATGAAACTCCTTCAGCAGATTCAGCTTCGTCGGTTGATCATCCACCACTCTAGCCAGCATCCCATCTCTTCTCTTCGGACGTTTCCATAGATAGCCTTCACGTAGAAGGTAACCGTACGCCTTTCGTCTGATCTCCTTGAACTCTGCATCACTCCAGCCTTCTCGTCTGCAGAACGAACTCAGATAGTATCCGATATCGTGGAACTTTTCCGTGTAGAACTCCTCGTAGAACGGCAGTGGTCCCAAGTCTGAAGTCTGTTGACCAACTTGGCACCAAACGTCTCTCTTCTCTTCATTTTCGACTTCTGCAAACATCTCTTCCTCATCTGTATAACAAGCCCTAGATAACATGTCTGCAACAGGATTATCCTTTCCTGCTATATGCTTCAACTCAGGGTTCATACTCCGGATATAAGCAATCCATCGTAGCATTGCTATGTCTGGAGTATTACAGTTTGCTATCATACCTAGCAAAGGCAAACAGTCTGTTTCTAGTATCACACGTGCACTTATCAAGAACTCTCGGTCTACCTTCATAGCAGTAACAGCTCCCCACAACTCACGCTTTACTTGAGGATAGTTACATTGTCTATCTGTTAAGATCCGAGCCCCAAACCTAGAAACAAACCGCACGCCTTCTGCATCTTCTTGACCGACTGCCCATCCAATCGCCTTTGGACTCGTGTCAACAGTCAGTATGATAGGTCTTCCGCTCTCATAGCTAAGTCTCCTTAGTACAGGTGGAGACTTTTGAATCTCTTTCAGCTGCTCCATCGTCTCGTGATGCTCTTGCCGCCAAGTAAACCTCTTCCCTTTTCTCAGAAGTGCATACAAAGGTTCGACAATGTGTGCATAATGAGGAATACTCACACGAAAGTACACACAAGCTCCTAAGAATCGTCGAACCTCAGTGATGTTGGTACAGTCTGCTATCCTTGCTATAGCATCTACCTTCTCTGGGTTCGGCCGTCTTCCAAAAGTACCGCATAAGTGACCCACCACCGCAATCTCTGACATTCCAAAACGAGATTTGGTACCTGACAGAGTGAGGTGTACCTCTTCCAAGCACATCAGAATCTTCTCCACATCTCGGATGTGGTCTGCAACGAACTTTCTGCAACCATCAGCAGTCATAGTTTCGTCCTTGTCTTCCACCGGACTGCCTTTCATGGGTATATCATCAAGAAATGGGATAGTAACCTCAGGTACAAACTCTCGTAACACCTTATGCATCGCATTTTGCATATGAGCTACTGAGTTTGTCGCACCTTGAGGAAGAGTACACATCCGCATCAACCCCAAAGGTGTACGCATGGTAGTCAAGTCTCTACTCTCCAAAGCAAGCTGAAACTGATCGTAACCTGAAAACAGATCTCCAATAGAATAGATAGATCTTCCAGCAAATGCCTCGGCTACTTCATCAACCACAGGTCCTGTTCCAACATTTCGAATCGTGATGTTGTTAGCAGGCTGTAAGTCTTGGATGAAGCGTAAAGCTCCTGTCTTCTTAGGTACTGTGAACCATCGGCTAGAGTAAGGAGCCATAGATGGTTCAAGAATACCCATCCGCATCCTCTCCTTCAGTAACTCGATAACCTTCGGTAGCAAGGCACGAGGGACTGGAATCGGCTTCAAGTCCCAAGGTACGTGAGGAACAGTGAAGATAACCATCGGAGCTATCACACTAGGATCCACACAACCAATCTCTCCAGCTGAGAAAGAAAATGCCTTACCATGGCTAACTATCATCTGCTCAAAAGCTCATTTCTCCACTTCAGTCAAGAAGCCACCCCCTCCTATCTGGAGCTGCTCGAGTGTCTCTTGAGTAAACTCGTGTCCTATCTGGTTAGGATCTCTCAGTACAGGCTCAGTGGCCGCTAACTCCATCTGCTGCTGTGAATCAACAGATAACTGGGTCGCCACTGGTTTCACCTTCTTCGCTACAGTTTTGTATTTGGTGTGAACCTCTGCTTCTTCACGAGAGCCACACCAGCAGATTGCATCCTTCCATCCACTCTCCAGTCTCGGATGAGGACGAGATTGTAAGCACAAGACAACCTCCTCATAGACTTTACGAGAGTGGATAGGGATCACCACCCTTCCTCCCATCTGCTCCATCCTGGGAAGGGCGGAACCTTCTGGCTGTGATAGGTCTTGAAGGCTGTGTTCAATCTACTCAGGGAAGTGTTGGACTTCAAGCTATGGTTGCTTACTACAGAGGTAGACTTCAGATCAAAAGGGAACAGTATAAACACTCACTCAGGTCGAATTGACCCTCCAGTATGTTCAGGAAGTGAAAATCAGATCAGACTAGTAGTAATAAGGTCAGACAGCGAGTTTTAACGGTCCAGAATCAGAAACATACGATGGTTCAGACTTCAGAACTCCTCCTACATGTAAATGAGGCCCTACTGACCATACACACGAAGTTTCAGCTTGAGATCAAATCAGAGTGTCGAGATATGGGCAGAAACGTTCTGAGCAGAGAAATTACGGCAATTTCTGGTACCCAGACAGCTATTTCGACCTAGAACAGAGAATTGGCTCGATCACTTTCAAAGATTCTTACAGGATTTGCAGTACATAGCTTGCTGAACACTCTTGTGAAGTTGGGCCTCCTGATTCTACACAGAACTCCAGATCTCGCTCTCTGAAGTTGCTGTTCCAGATTGAGAGCTTTTCGGACCCCCTCTACTTCAGCGGTCGCCCCGAATTACTCACAATTTCAATTGACATGAAAATTTGGGGACAGTCATAGCCCTGCTGACAATGAACGAGACCTCAAAGGTTTGAAGCGATTTTCTCAAATCTACTGCGATTGACACCGAAAACCCCAAAATCAACAGAAGTGCTGCAATTCTGGCACAAATCGAACTTCAATCAGCCATAACTCCTTCTTTATTGCTTCAAATCGATCAAAAATTTCGCTGACAGTGCTTGGCACGACGAACCCTATCTCCCTGTGCTCTCAGATTTCGAAGATCCCCCACCAAATGCTCGAACTCCTCTTAAGACCCCTACTACTAAGTTTAGCAGTACACAAAGACAAAATTGGACCAATGGGAGTTCATAGCTTCACTCCCCTGTCCTTTTGTGTCCCAAACCACGTGGTGACTTGAATTTGCACATAGGCTACCACGTCAAGCTCCAAAGTGCCAGCATAGACCCTAAACTACATGCGAAGACATGTAAAACGACACGTAATCTCGAAAGATAACCTAACCTCGCTAGGAAGTATGCATGGGCGACATGTAATTACAACCCATGAGCTTAACTCCATCTACATGGTAATCAACCTACTAAGACTCAAAAATATATAACATCCTCCAGTATCGACTTCTCTGAGGTCCTAATTTCACTCAGAGAGACTAACGCTTGACAGAGAGGTGAATTATTTACAATGTAAAATGATTTACATCACGACAACGTGGAGTTCCTGGAAGCAGTGTGGGATGAAGGAGTGCTCGTCAACTGGGGCTCATTCTTCCACATATATGTACAGACGGAGCTAGCGTACTTAGGTATCTCGACGGGAGGACACTTGACACCTTTCCTCTGTTACTTGTACGTGGTCATGAGGGATCTCACGGAAGGACAGTTGGTGAAGTATGGGCCGACAGGGCAACATGAGACGAAGGAGGAGATCTCGGAAGAAGATTACCGAGCAGCAGCCGCAACTCCCCCTCCCACTCTGATGTCGCAACTGAGGCCCAGCTCTCATCAGAAGACGCTTTTGGTGAGAGAAGACGACTCCAGTGGATCGGAAGACGTCACGCCTCCGAGGAAGATGGGTCCTAGAAGTGTACCTAGGAAACCCACCTCCCTCATTCATTCGATATCGGAGTCTGACTTGCAGGAAGAGCCGTTGAGTACCCGACCGGAGCAGAAGACCGCTTCTGCAACACCGGGGAGTCTTCCAAAGACTCTAGAAGACGAAGAGTGGATGGATACTCCTACTGCGATACGAGAAAGCGCAGTAAAGAGGACCGCTTCTACCATGGGGAGAGATCTTCCACCCCGGAAGATGAGAAGAGTAGCTTCTTCCCGTGTGCAAAAGTTGAAGACCATTGTGGTCGAAGATGCATCCTTGTCTTTGGAAGACAAGGTCGACATCTCCAATCGAATTGTGGAGATGAACTTGTCTTCCGCATGAAGAAGACTGGAAGAGTTCAGTGCCTTCTTCCACTCACAGATCCAGCCAGCTATGGAATTGCTAGAGAAGAGAGCGAAGGCTCAAGAGAAGCCCTTGCAGCCTGGATTCGATCTGCGCACCTTGATGCGTCAGGAAGAAGACCAGAAGAAGACAGAAGCGCTGGAAGCTAGTCTCCGCACTTCGGAGAAGCTCGTAGCAAGGTACAAGGCAGAAGCAGCCGCTTCTGCCAAGGAGCTGACCCAACTGAAGAAGGGCAACCAGGAGTTGCAGGCGCGTCTACAGCAGCGCGATCAAGAGGTTCTCCGAGTGCGGGGGAAGATCACTGTTCTCGCAGAGGAGAAGACAACATGAAAGACGCAGCGGGAAGCCGCAGAAGCGCGAGTTGCAGAGGAAAAGATGCATCGGGACGCAGCGGAAGCTCGTGCGTAGGAGATGCTAGCACAGTCGGTGGAAGCGCTTTGAAATAGTTCAACTTCACCGCGGGTAGGGAGTTGCTTACCTTGGCTAGAGAGTGGGACAATGAGTCCAAGGAGATGTTGATAGAGTGCAAGTAGAGTATGTTCATGTATTTGGATCGGCAGATAGAGGGAGTGAAGACACTCTATGGTCTTCCCTTGATTCCGCCACCTGCAACTGCATCTTCCCAAGCTCCAGCACCATCGACTGGATCCGGATTGGAGAACGAGGAGTTCGACCTCGTTGTCCACTTGGTAGTGACAGCGTTGGAAGCCGAGAAGACGTCGGAAGAAGCCACAGAAGACAAGATGTCTTCTGGAAGACAGGAAGAAGAACCGTCTTCTCAGGTATTTCGCGTGGAGGAAGCGACTTCCCCGGACCCCTATGAGGTCGCCATGGTCCCTAGTACCGCACCAATGCCTCAGAAGAGCGAGGAAGCACCACTCGAAGCAGAAGTAGAAGGAAGCAGCAGAAGCAGAAGCCGAGGAAGAAGCAGCAGCAGCGACAGCAGGGCCAGCAAAGAATGATGAGGAGGAAGCCACCTCAGTGTTATCCGAGGTGTTCGCAGGGCTTTCTAGCTTATCAGAAGCCGCGTTAGGAGCTCCGATAGGAGCAGATCAGGTAGAGGTTGCCTCCGAGCAATCAGAGTAGATAGTAAACACAACCGACGTTGACAGTTTTCAAATTTAGTAAGACCAAACATGCTATCTTAAGGATGGCAGTTTTCAGTGTAAAATCAGTTAAGATACCATGTGGCAGCATAGGTAGTGTAAGAAACAACAAGGTGGATGGCTAATCAGGAAGAGAAATGGCTTGCATGTGGAGTGACAGCCTTCTGACAGCGTCCATCTCTCCCTGGTGGTCGTCTCTTTTGTTTTTCTCGTGGTAGAAGACATAAGTAGGATCGAAGAGTAGGAAATCTAGTTAGTTACACACACACTACACCCGATGTTAGAGACATACGAATAGTCTAGGATTATACCGGAGGGGTCTGCATGCTCGTTACCAGCAGTGGTTCGAAGATGTAGATAGAGGTAGTGGACAGTTTAAGAACAGGGAACGGCATCCTCGTGCAGTCGTGTTGGCTAGACTGTTGTGTCGAGGAGTAGGCGCAGGAAATAGAGGGAGTGAGCTTCCCAATGCCAATGTGACATCTTCTCGGGGAATGGATTGCGGATTTGAGTGCAGAAGCTTTATTCATGTCTTCTGGGTGGTGGGTTTTCTTGGATTCACTCTCGATTGTGCATGAGAAGCGTTCTTCTTGAGTGACGGTGACTGTCCGCAGTTGTGGAATTGCAGCTTGGCTCGTCCAGTAGAGCACTTCGGATCTACGTTCGGACGGTCTTATGGATAAGGGATCCCAAAAGACAGAGTAGTCGAAGCAGCGAAGAGAAGAAGAAAGAAGCCTTCTTCCCACAGCAGAAGACGACATCCTCAAGTGGAAGACGGTGCAACCGTACACACGTTTGTTGTCTTCCTCCCCAAACTATTACAAGCAGGGATGGCTTGTTAGTCAGGATCCGGACTAGAAGCCTGTCGGAATCTTAATTTCTCCTTTTCATCTTGTTTTCTCTTGTTTGGATTTCCTCTTCTTCCCCATCTTCTCTCATCTTCCCCATCTTCTTACCTTCTTCTAGTGAGCTTTCGAGACTTCTATTGAGCTTCCGTGAAGGTGAATGTCGTTGTAGTGCTGCAAGAAGACCATTTCCATAGGCAGAAGCTTGAAAAGGCTACAGGGGGCATACACCCTATGATTAATCTAACCCGTTGGAATGTGAGTGCGAGAGTAAGGTGTAACCGTCGTTACTAGTCGACTTCTACGAAGCAGGACAGTCTTCTGGAGGTATGAAAAGCCGAGTTGAACCCCCAGAAGCCGAGAATTGCTTTGAGAAGACGGTATTGAGGAGACCGGAAGAAGTGACCTGGAAGTAGAAAGCGCATCTTCCCGAGCTTCTCTGTGAATAGTTGTGTGATATTTTAGTTAGTAGTTGTTTGTTTAGGTCTAGAGCACCTTTTGGCGAATCTGGAAGACGTGTGGTTTTGTGAAAAGACGGGATTTCTAAGCAAAACCCGTGTGTTTGTGTGTTTGAACAGATCTTAGAACTTAGAGCAGCGTTACTTGTGCAAATCCTCTGTGGGAACGATATCTTGTATACTAAATGGACAAAAGGAGTAATCCTGCGACACTACACAAGACTCCCTTCAAGTCTGTTGAAGCTACGATGTCCGACTGTATTTGTATGCAGCCGGCTTACCCTTCTCCTTTTGAAACTCCTTTGCTCTCTCTTTCGATGAAGAAGGAGCATCATCCATCGGTAGATCTTGAGCTCCTGCATCTCGAAGCTCTTGACGAACATTCTCCCCTCGAGTCTGTCTCTTTGAAGAAGTTCTTTCCCCTGAATCCTCTGAATCTCGCCTTCTCTTCTCTTCCAATAACGCTTCGTGTTCGTTCTTGGTGATGTAAGCATGCACCGATAGAGCTTCTATCGGATCTTCCCATATAGTATTCTTTCGGATCGTAGCAGCTGTTCTCAGCAACGTCTCACATGTCATCTTCCCTTTCTGTTTCATGGAGATGGCAGATGACCACAATCCACTTGGCTCAACTTTCCCGTTAAAACCTCTCTCAGCTTGATCCTCAACTCTCGTGCCATAGGTTCCAGCTTCCACCATTGCAACTGCTTGCGTTGATAGGTGGTCCTCAATCAACTTCTTCATCCCTCCTCTACCAAAGTTGGTCTGAAGAAGTGCACCAGTATCCCTCAGCGCTACCTTCCCATCCTTCCAGAGATCACTCCTTGCTGCAGAATATCAATGAACTCCTTGCAATCTCTACGCTGTCGTGTTGTACATGGGTCTGTACAGTGAAAAGTAATGCAAAGAGATTTTTTTCTATATTGTGTAAAGGAAGCTGCCCTGCAGCTTAACAAGCTAGGCAGGAGCTAAGCTGGGGCCATGCTTGACAAGCTGCCCCCTAGCTTGGGTTGGAATATCACCCCTGAGGGAGTCGAAAGACACCAGAATGTAAAGCTCGACGAGGAGAGCGACCTCATGCTTCTAGTTTTGACAGAAAGTGCTTTAAGTAATAGTTAGCACGTGTTTTAAACTAAAAAATATGCGATAGAGGGAAATCTGTCGATTCTGACTCGTGACTCGAACTCAGAATCTGATTGCGTGAGTGTGTAGGTGTTCACAAGTACTATAGTTTTGACTCTTTACTCGTTTAAAACGGAGTTATATAGAGAAGTTAGCGTACAGAAAGCTAGTAAAGACCTTACAGGAAGATTTCTTTAGTAAAGCATATGTACAGACTGTAAAACCTTTTTGAACGGAACCAAAGTCCATCCCAGTGATAGGGCGCCTGCCTAGGAGGGAAGTGGTCTCAGGATCAATCCCTCCTGGCCTCTGGTTCCTATTCTGGCATGTTGGTCTCTCGGATGGGAGTCTATGTTGGGTATGCAGCCATGTCCTGTATACCTAGGGGCGGGAGACCGGTATCTCCCTTAATCGTGGGCTTCCTAGCCTAAGCCTCCGCATGCCATCCTGAATATACTATGGGAGATACCTGGTGCGCATATGGGGGGCTGTAAGCCCTGTGGGGCAGCCTCATAAGTGTTAGGGCTTCGGCCTACATTGGATGGCTTGTAGTATATTCACGATAGCATCAAGATGGCATCAAGAGCACAGGAAACTTTTGCTAATTAGTTAAATAAGCATCGAGTAGGCTTGTGGTGGAGAATGAGGTTATGTGAACCTTTATTAGTGTAGGGGTAGAGTTTGTAGAGACAACTGTGAAACTTGTATTAAAAAGGGGCCAACTTTGTAAATAATGCTCTGTACGCATAAGGACAGCAGGGGGGCAGCTTAAGCTAGGGCCTTGCTTGTGATAAGTGACTGCACTTATAAGGACAGCAGGGGGGCAGCTTAAGCTGGAGCTTTAACTTTTAGGTTTAATATCTGCGACGGCTGGAGATCGGGGGACACTTTTCAAGGGAGTTTTGGAGAGAGAACTGAGGCGGAAGGAGGAAAAAGGAGCAGAATTAGGGATTGAGGAGAGGAGACGCTGAGAAGCTTGGAGGCTGAGTGGGGATCGATTTTTCTGACAGAATTGAAGGGATTGAGGAGAGGAGACGCTGAGAAGCTTGGAGGCTGAGTGGGGATCGATTTTTCTGATAGAATTGAAGGGATTGAGGAGAGGAGACGCTGAGAAGCTTGGAGGCTGAGTGGAGGTTGATTTTTCTGACAGAATTGAGTGGATTGAGGAGAGGAGACGCTGAGAAGCTTGGAGGCTGAGTGAGGATCGATTTTTCTGACAGAATTGAGTGGAGTGAGCAGGGGAGACCGTGAGAGAGGCAGGAAAGTGTTTTGGAGACAAGAACCTCATATGTTACACAGTTTTGAGGTTTGAAAGGAGTAGAATTGAACGGACAGAGGTGGTTTATTGGAAGGAGATCGTTTTTGACAAGGCTTTGGTTGTCGTGAGATCAAATTTCTTGGAATTTTCAGCTGAGAAGGACTCAGGAGAGGAGGAGAGAGATATTTTCTTAAACAGTGAAGCAGTTGACACTGAAATAAAGCTATTTCTACTCCGGAGAGATCTATTTGTGTACCTGAGTGCGTGCTTGAGTGTTTGTTTTGCAATTGGTGGGCACAAGAGGCTGTGTTTTGAGATTTCATCGTCAGCAGCGACCTATTTTTCTTTCTGGTCATTTCTCTTTGATCTATCACAGTCAGGAGGTCCGCCCTCCCCAAGAAAGACTCTCGTCGCGCAACGCGGATGATCAGTACCATCGCACCAGATACACAACTGGATCCAGTCTTGCTTCTCAGCCGGTCTTGCTCCGTTTGTAGACCCCTTCTCTTCCAATCTTGTGAGCTTGATCTGCAGATCTCGCATTCCACGCAAAATCTCCTCAAGGTCTGAATCATCCTTCTTCGGAGATACTACAGATGCCTGAACAACCAGAACAACCAGAATAGCTGGAACAACTGGTACTATCTGTCTAGCAACAGAAACCAATGGTCGGACCACAGGAACAGGTGTTACAGCAGTCGATGTTGGTGCTAGTCTCCTAACATGGACTTTCTCTCGTCTTCGCTCTCTCTTGGTAAGCAGACCAACAGCTTCTTCAACCTTCTTCCAACTGCTGGTCAATCCATCGTCTTCTTCTCGATCCTCCAGTAGTACCTCCAGCTTCTCTTGCAGCTTCTCATCTACAGCTCGAAGAAATAACTCTGTCTTGTTGGACTGCAGAGTCAACTTCTCCATCCTAGTCAGCCGTGAAAACTGCTTCTCAAACTCTCTAAGCAACTCAGTAGCTTGTAGACCCTTCCTTGGTTGCTCAACCCACTCCAAGAATGACTTCTTGGTGACTCGATTAGAGTCCTCCAAGAAGTACTCATCCATCAAAGCACGAGCAAACGTCTCCCAATCCTTGTTAAAATGCTTCGTTAGCATTTTAACATGATCCCTAATCTCTAGAGCTGCTGCTAGCTCAAACGTCTCAAACGTCTCATCTTCTGAGACCCGTTTCAGCTCCATCTCCTTCACATAATGCCTCATATATCTTGAGACATCTCTCTCATCAAACTGGTCAATCCTGCTGACCACCGCTTGTAGCGCCTTTGTTGTCAAAGCTTCCTTCCGCTCATCAGACTGTTGTTGTCGTAAGAACATAGTGAAAGCTTGGAACATCGATGCAGTCGCCGGATCCAACTGCACCTTCGGCAATCCACCTGAACCACTAGCTCTATCTCCATCACCTTTCCATCCCCACTCATGACTTCCAATCTCTTCTTCAAAGTTCACACACAGAAGAAATCTCCACCCCAGACCTTCACGCCGAGTTCATCACCGATGTCGTGTCGGATATTGTGTGAAGGATGTCCAGGAAAACACGAGGTTCCTGGCTGTGGAGATGCTGTGTGCTAAAACAGAGACAAGACAGAGAAAAACAACCACGAAAACGAATGCTGCGATATATATCAACTCCAAATGTATGTACACTGCCGGTTCTTTCTCCTAAGAGCACAGAACTAAAAAACAGACCAGAGCGATCTGTAACCTGCTTCAAAGTCCTTAAAAGCAACCCCTGATTCTCAACCCTGACCCAAAAAACACCGAAGCATAGCTCAAAGCAAGAGAAACTTCTCTTTGCTAACAAGCAGAGCCACAGCAGTATCACGCGATCCAAACCCAAGTCCAAATCAAATCCATGTACATACCACTGGCTGAAATCCGCGATCTAAAATCTCTCAATCAGACCTCGCACTTCGAGTTCTTCGAGTGATAAATGGTAAGTACTCGCTCCACAATGCCAATGGGCACTAAACAATCACTAAAGTCGAGACAAATCTACTCTGTGCTCGTAGAGACTCCAGATTGCACTCACCAAGACTATCCACCATAGCTAGGAGCTTGAAGGCTCAACTTGAAGAACTAAGGCCTGCAAGTCCTACCTGCGAAGTATACCCCAAGTGAGCCATCCCAAGAACTCGTCTTAACGGCACTAACGGCCCTACCGGGATTAGTCACTCTGCACTGTAACGACCTATGTTACACATAAGAAGTTTGTCTATTAGTAAGCCTATCTACCCATGTGATCAATGCTTTTACCTTAAGTAATATCTTAATAAAACCCGGTAAAAGTAATTACGGCTGAGTTACCGGAGGGTACCAAAGTAAAAATCTAGAATGTATAAATAGAGGAGTAGAGAAGAGCTCCTCATCCTTGTTTTCACATTGTCGTAATGACAACTTGAGTAATATAGAGAGTGTGGGATATTTTTAGCATGTGAGAACTTGAAAGACGTCGTTAGAATGGAGGATTTTAGTTGATGTGTTTAAGGAGATTTTTAGTTGATAAGTTTGTGGGTGTATGAATGAGTGAACTCAGCATTTTCCCTTCAAGTTCATGGTGTGCTTCCATCAAAGCCATCAGAGGTGACCCCTGAGTGAGAGACAGGCCCGACATGTTGCAGATTCGTGGATGACGATCGTGGAGGTTGAGAGATCGGGGGGTAGTTGATCGATAGGACCGCGGAGGATTTACATTTTTGGTTCCATTACCGGGACCTCACTTGAAGGGATCGTTGAACGATGTTTAGAGTTCAGTTCTATATTCGACAAAAGGAGATTATGAGAGAGCACATGGAGAGAACGTTGGGAGGAGAGAGAGCTAACGCGATGTTAGCAACGTTAGAACCTTTCGTGTATCCCGTAGTGATATATGACGCGTTCGAAGTCATTCTTTACATCTTGTTCACTTAGAAAGGGTTTGAGGAGAGTAGAAAGAAGGTGCAACAAGAGTTGTACAGAAAGGAGGAGAGAAAAGTTATTAGAGGAGATAAATTTGTGAGTTTAGAAATTCTGCTCTCTGGAAAATTTGTACAGTCGCTGTCAACTTTCCTGTGAATTTTATTTTCCTGTGAAACTTTCCAGTGTTTTAGATTGGCTGATAACCTATCTAAGACAAAAGAAATCATAGGAAAAGGTGGTCTAGAGAGGGAGCAATGAATTTTCAAAGTTGAAGGGGTCTATTTGTGAGAGTTGAGGAATTCTGTTCTCTGGAAAAAAATTACAGTCAGTGTCAAATTTTCTGTGAATTTTATTTTCCTGAGAAACTTTCCAGTGTTTTAGAGTGGTTGATAAGCTATCCAAGACAAAAGAAATCATGAAAAGATGAGGTCTGAAGAGGGAGAAAGAATTTTTCATAAGTGGAGGGGGTTGACAACCATGAGGGAAGTGAAAATATACAAATTTCAGTTCTCTGAAAATTTGTACAATCATCACCATCTCTTCTGATTAGGGAAGTTTCTGTTGAAACTTCATGATTTAGTAGCTTGGAGGTTGAGCTACTGGAGACCACAAAACTTTTGGAGAGATCTCTTACCAACTAAGAGATATACGTTTCGGCATACAAGGAGGTCTTGAAGATACTTCATGGGGAATCCAGTTCGAATGACGAGGTGGAAGAAGAGACGTTTAGGAGTTCGAACTGAGACGGAGAAGCCCAAGTTAAGTATAGATGAGTTACGAACCCGCATCTATAGCACTTGGGGTGCCTTCTTTACCCTATACGAAGAAGCTTCCGCGACCATTGGCACAGATTTGAAGAAAGCCGAGTTTAAAGCATCATTCACGGTGGAGGTCACGAATGCTCCTGGTGAAGTAGAGTTGGATCCTTACAAGAGTGAGTTCAAGATGTCTGTTGTGATTAATACAAACGATGGTAAGGAGGATCATATTTTCGATAGTTAATTAGATTTTATTTCGTGTATAGCATGTATAATACACGATTTTCAATATAAAGCTCGGAAGAGTTAAGAAAGTGAGGTAGAATTATTTTCCTCTATGATATTTTGTCCACTTAATGGTTGAGAAGGTGCAACATGAGTGGAAATTCAAAAGATTGGAAAGTTAGACTTAGAAACCTTCCTCAAGGTTTAGATGTCATAGTAAGTGTCGGAGAAAGTTCGAGAGAGATTATCGTCGAGTTTGAAAACCCTAGTACTAAACCTCAAGTAGAATCTCCGAGGAGAAGAGTAGAAACCGACTTGTGGTGTTATTTCTGTAGAGGGTTGGGACACAAAGTAGTGAATTGTCCAACTAGAATCAGAACCGAGAGAGCTAAAGAGAAGCGAGAGTTTACTGATTAGTCTTCGAGTGGGTCCATCGTCACCAGCGCCAATTCATCTTTTAGACGAAGATCCTTGTCCAAGTTGTGGAGTGGGTGATCTATCCAGAGGACACAAGTGCGTCGATGTGGCCGCCCTACTTACGTCAGTAGTCGAGAAGTTGGACGAGACTCAAAGAGCTGAGACGGAGAAGTTGTCGACTTCAAAAGAGAACTCAGCTGAGTTGTGATAGAGATCGTCATTCGGATGGTGGAGAAGGCGGTGATGCGACTCAGGCTCATGATTATCTTGGGAGAAGAGATGGCACAAGAGGTGTTTTTACAACCATTTCTTTTCATTTTACCTATGGTAGATTATTCGCGAATGGAATTGGTGATGTTCGTACTCTTTTAGCGAGTAGTTATTGCACAAAAATTAGAAGGGTAGAAAGAATAGTTATAAGATGGGGAAGTTACCAGTGTTTCATGGGAAGGACAATGAAGATGTAGAACCATTTGTACGAGACTTCAAAAGGGGTTGCATCGGAAACAACGTGAGAAGGAAGGAAGAATGGGTGTTGTTACTGCCAGAGTTTTTAGAAGATTTTGCTCTTACGTGGTATGACGACCGAGTGAAGAGCAAGACACCTGGTGCAGTTGAGGACACATGGGAGACGTTGAGTAATGCACTCATCGATGAATTTCTTCCAGAAGAGAGTTATGAAAAGCTCATGGTGGAGCTTACTCATTTGAAGCAACGGGACGACGAGAAAGTTCGGCAATATGCCGAAAGGGTGGATAAGTTGGAGCAACGGTTTCGGACGGTCCTACGGAAGAGTGGAGACAATGTGGAGTTAACGATGGCAGGGATTGGAGCAGTGTTGACCAAGAACTTGGTGGGAGGGTTGAGGCCTTCAATTCGAACCCAAGTGAGGTACGAGAAGCCAGCAACCAAAGCGGAGGTCATCAAGATAGCGACAAATATGGAAGAGAGTTTGGATGAAGGAGATATCATCCAACCTCATCATGCTGCTCTGGTGTCAACTCCGACTCCTGGTGTAGTCACAACGATCGCACCCGCACCATCACAATTGGTGATTGCTTCAACGTCAGCTCCTACTCCAACGGTGGTGCCAAGACCGTTTGTCTCAACAACGATGTCTACTGCCACCTCTGATTTTCATGCCGAGCTGAAGAGCATCACCGATACTCTTGCGGATCTCAAGATAAACGTGGTGCAGTTACGAGAATGGAGGAACAAAGATGGAGGAGGAGGTCAAAGAGGTTACGACAACAATCCCAACCGAGGAAATCAAGGTAACTTTGGAGGCAACCAAGGTAACTTTGGAGGAATCACTTGTTGGACGTGTGGAGGTTCTCATTTCCAGCGAAATTGTCCTAACAACGGTGCAAGAGGTGCCGAAGCTGTCAGAATGAATGTGGGTGGAGGAAATCCATCACAAGGACGAGACAAGGGGTGGCTACTATCGATGTCGTGCGAGATCCCATCTACGAGAAAGGAGAGAGTTCAAACTCTTCTCATGCACCGGTGGAGCTTTTAGCTCAAGAAAGGAAAAAAACTCGATTTTCTGATGAACCGATTTTCATGGAGGAGTCAACTAGTAGAAGCACTCGTTCGAGTAATGTTTCGAATACACCAAGGGAGCCAAGAAGGAAGCTGGGGATGACGGATTTCACCATTTCATCTTCCCAAGCGGGATATGATGTGGTTGAAGATGTGGGTGCTGAGAAAGTCAACATCACTGTTGGACAACTGATCGCACTTAATCCCAGCTTACGAAGGGAACTCAGAGGAGGACTGAGTTCTAAGAGAAGCAAGAAGAAGAAACCCAAGAGCAAGACATCAAAGTCTGTGGGAGTTGGTGTGGTGGATGTGCATGCTTCAGAGATATGCACTAGGGCTTCAAAGATTGAAGTCCGGTTGAATGGTCACTACGTCTCTGACGTATTGGTGGATGGAGAGTCGGCTGTAAACGCCATATCGGAGAGGTTGATGAAGAAGTTGGGGATGGAACCAACTCGTCCGGCTAGCATTGTCGTGGGGATGGCTAACAAGCAACGGGTAAGACCTCTTGGCGTGTTAGAGAAGGTGGTCGTGTCTGTGATGGGAGTTCAAACATTGATGTCCTTTCAAGTGTTAAAGGACTCTAGTTATGATTTGCTCCTAGGTAGGCCTTGGTTGAGAGCTGTGCGCACCACAGATAGGTGGCACAAGGGATACTTACGGATTGGACCTAGAGATCATAGAGTGATAGTTCCTCTCTCGGGTGTTGGAGTTGTGACTTCTGACTCTGATAAACCCACTAGTGACTACTGGGAATCTGATACGGAGGATGATCAGAATGTCTCGGAAGTAGATACCGGAGATTCTTACGATCAAGAATCCTCCTCTGAGGACGAAGGATTTGATCGAGATGAATCATTACATCAGCTTAGTGCTATTGACTTGTTGCCTCGACCAGCAGTGGAGAAAGATCCTGACAAAGAAGAGTTGAGTGAGGCAGAGATTGTGAGAAGACTCTCTACCCTGAAGTTTGGTATCAATGTCACTCAAGAGGAGAAAAGTAGATTCCTAGATATATTTCGAAAATATATCCATGTGTTTGCTTTCAGCTACAAGGATTTGAAGGAGGTGACTCTCGAGACTCATCGAATCGAATTGGAGGAGAACGCAAGACCAGTTCGACAGAAGCAGAGAAGGGTCAATCCTACAACAGCAATGATGGTCAAGGAGGAGATAGACAAGTTGAAGGAGGCGAGTTTCATCTACGAGGTGGAGAACTCAGAATGGGTTTCACCCATTGTGATTGTCAAGAAGAAGAATGGTAAGCTGCGAGTGTGCATAGACTATAAGAAGTTGAATGCAGTTACCAAGAAGGATTATTATCCTCTACCATTTATAGATGAGATTTTGGAGGAAGTTGCTGGTCATGAGTGGTACAGCTTTGGTGATGGTTATAGTGGGTATAACCAGATCAAGATAGCACAGGAGTACCAACAGTTGACTACTTTCACTACTCCTTGGGGAACATTTGCATTTCGGGTGATGCCATTCGGACTATGTAATGCTCCGGCCACGTTTCAGAGGTTCATGAACAAAGTGTTTGAACCATTCATAGGAAAGTTTGTCCGTGATTTTATTGATGATTTTTGCGTGTACGGACGAAAGGAGGATCACTTTGATCATGTGATCAAAGTTTTGCAGCGGTTGGAGCAAGCCAACGCTTCTCTAAATCCAGAGAAGTGCATCTTTGGCTGCGAAGAAGGTCTGCTGTTAGGGCACATCATTTCCAAGAATGGGATTGCGATAGATCCTGAGAAGGTGAAGAAGATTGTGGATCTTCCATTTCCGATCAACTTGACAAAGTTGAGACAGTTTCTTGGCATGGTTGGATATTATCGTAGGTTTGTCTTTTCCTTCTCAAACAAAGCAATAGCTTAGACTATGTACATGAAGAAGGGAGTTGAGTTTGACTTGATAGTGCATGATCAGAAGGCAAAGGAAGCATTTGAGGAGCTGAAGAAGGCATTGGTGACAGCTCCTATACTTGCTAAACCTGAGTGGAGTAAAGCATTTATTCTGTATACGGATGCCTCCAATGTAGCTATCGGATGTACATTAAGTCAGGTAGATGGAGATGGGCATGATCATCCTATAGCTTATGCTAGTAGGCAGATGGTTCCAGCGGAGAAGAATTACTCCGTGACTGAACGAGAAGGATTAGGGGTGATCTTTGGATTGAAGAAATTTCGACACTACTTGCTAAGAGGAAAATTTTCCATAGTCACAGATCACAAGGCTTTAAAGTATATCTTTAATAAGCCTAATGCCGAAGGTCGTATTGCTCGTTGGAAGATCCTTCTAACAGAATACGATTATGTGATCGAAGATAGACCAGGGAAGAAGCACGCAAATGCTGATCTTTTGTCAAGGGCTTATGATGATGAGGGAGAAGAACCGTTTGATGATTCATTTCCAGACGAGCATCTGATGACCATCACAAGCATCGAGGAGATACCGGACGAGTACAAGGAAATCTGGAGTTTCCTTGTAGATGGCTCTTTTCCAGAAGGTATGCATACCCGAGAACGTAATGCGTTGATCAAGAGATGCAAACTTTACACCATGGTGGAGGGAATTCTGTTTCATCAAGGAGCAGATGGGTTACTAAGGAGAGCAGTTGGTCAGAAGGAGGCATTCAAGCTAATGCACGAGTTTCACGACGGAACTGTTTGCAGAGGTCACTTTGCTGGTAAGATAACAGCCTTCAAGATTTTGGATGCGGGTTATCACTGGAGAGGGATTTTCAAAGAGTGTTTAGACTATTGCAAAACTTGTGACGTATGTCAAGCATTTGCTCTAAGGTCTACTAGAACACCTCCGTTAAGATCAATTCCAGTATTAGGGCCGTTTGAGAAATGGGGTATTGACTTTGTAGGTCCTCTTAATAAGACACCTCGAGGCAATAGATACATTGTAGTCACCACTGACTATTGTACCAAGTGGGTAGAGGCTAGACCTTTGAAGGAGACTAATGAAACAGAAGTCGGTAGATTCCTATGGGACAGGATCATCACCAGATTTGGATGTCCGTTAGAGTTGGTCTCGGATAGAGGAGGAGAGTTTGTAGGGAGCATGACTACTGCTATGCTACAACACTTTTCTATCAAGGCACGAGTAACGACCTCATACAAACCAAATGCTAATGGTCTTGCGGAGAAGACCAATCTTACACTTTGTATGATGCTCGCCAAAGATGCTGGTGTTGAGACTGCGAAACATACTTGGGATAAGAGGCTACATGCCATCTTATAGGAGTACCGAACGACAACAAAGACTTCTACTGGGTACTCTCGATTTCGACTGATTTATGGAGTGGAGTCCAAATTGCCGATCCAATTCGAATTGGATATTTTTCAAACTATTCAACGAAAGTTGAAAAGGTCGAGGGGAGAAGACATGGTCAGATCAAGAAGAGAGCAACTCATTGAGTTGGAAGAGACCCGAGCGGTAGCAATGATCCGGATGGAACGAGCTCAGGCGTATCAAAAGAAGAGTTACGACAAACGGTTGGGCAAGAGGGAGGTAAAACCTTTTCAAGTCGGAGATTGGGTTATGTTGTATGATGCTATCAGATTCAAGAGGGCTAGGAAGAAGTTTCTTCCGAGATATTTTGGTCCTTTTGTTGTAGATAAGGTGTGGAGCAACTTCACATATGACCTTCAGGAGCTGGGAGGAAGGAGATTCGATCGGGTAAATCATGACAAGTTGAAGTTGTTTCATCGACGAAAGTTCTCTCTTCACTCCGAGGACGGAGCGAAAATTTAGTCCGGGGGTAAAATGTAACGACCTATGTTACACATAGGAAGTTTGTCTATTAGTAAGGTGTTTAGTTGTAACTAAGTGTTGAGAATGTTTATTTGCTGCCAAAGTATTTTAAGGAGGTATCAAGTTAGTCATGACTAGCTAAAAGTTAGTTATGGTTAAACTTAGCTGTACTTTTGGCAGAATTCAGATATTTGCTAAAGAGTGAGCACTACTATCTTGTCATCTTGTCTAAAAGGTAGAAAGGGGGTGGAAAGTATCCCTTATCTTCTTTTTGACTTGATATTAGTGGTTGGATTAAAGTTGTGGACTTTGTGGGCATTAAAAACAAGAAGAGATTCCACATGTTTCCTTTTAGTGGGTCCTAGTGTAGAGGGGGGGTGGAAATTCGAGATTCCTTGAGAATATTCCAAAATCCTTCTAGAAGTTGTTGACTTTGAAGGAATAAGCCCATGTGAAAAGATAAAAAGCTCATGTGATCAATGCTTTTACCTTAAGTAATATCTTAGTAAAACCCGGTAAAAGTAGTTACGGCTGAGTTACCGGAGGGTACCAAAGTAAAAACCTAGAATGTATAAATAGAGGAGTAGAGAAGAGCTCCTCATCCTTGTTTTCACATTGTCGTAATGACAACTTGAGTAATATAGAGAGTGTGGGATATTTTTAGCATGTGAGAACTTGAAAGACGTCGTTAGAATGGAGGATTTTAGTTGATGTGTTTAAGGAGATTTTTAGTTGATAAGTTTGTGGGTGTATGAATGAGTGAACTCAGCATTTTCTCTTCAAGTTCATGGTGTGCTTCCATCAAAGCCATCAGAGGTGACCCCTGAATGAGAGACAGGCCCGACATGTTGCAGATTCGTGGATGACGATCGTGGAGGTTGAGAGATCGGGGGGTAGTTGATCGATAGGACCGCGGAGAGTTTACAGCACTCGGTCAACCTAGTCGTGGTGCCAAACTGACGTGATATATGTTCTTGATATGTCACGTGTGAGTGATGGTTTTTATTGTCGTTGTGGTCTATCAATTGTCATGGAACAGTCCATGGCACTCATATTCTCATATGTGCATCTATAAGTACAACACTCTCATCTTGTTATTATAATCGTAAGCAGTATTTCAGCATATTGTTGCAAGCAATATGCGATGCAGATGGTTTGTTTTAGATATTAGTATAGGCATGCTAAGCAGCATGAATGATAAGAGGTGGCTAAGGTGTTCCAATTTCTACTAGTAAGTACATGAGGATAAATACCTTGCAGAACCAACGATACGAATTAATGCAAGCAAGCTAGTGTCTCTTCCTTCCATCTGCACAGACTTGGACTCAACATCTACTGGTACTTGTGTCGTCATTATCCTTGATTTGATCAAGAAGATGTCTCTTTGGAGACAAGCGAGGGCTAGAAGGCTGAGCTTCGAGTTATCTGTGATAGTTTGTCACACGAGGAGCGATCTAGACTTATTTTATTTCACTATGATGACTACCTTTCTCAACCAAGAGTGTCTATCTGACACGTTCTCGCTAGAGCGCAGAGGAGCGCTATTTCACCTATATTTTCATAGCGTTATTTCTATTTACACCAAATCTTTTATAGAGGTGAAAAAAAGAATACTGCAAGCGTTCGGCTGGGATCGAGATTGGTCGATAGGGAGTTAAGTGTACGTGAAACAACTCTAGAACAAGGAGTTACACACGTTTGTTGGTATGCTCGGGTATTGTCTCGAAGATGATCAACATCATCAGCATCATCCTATCATGAAAAACATATCTAAGACGATGGTCGTCGAGGACGAAGAGTTATTTATGGTGTTAGGAGCCGTCGATACAAAAAAAGATCAAATTGATCCACGTGAATATCCTACCTCGTGCACTTCAATTTAACAAGTACAAGAGTTCCAACTCGTTTTCAAACACTTTTACGCGTTGTCCTCGACAGATGATTATGTTTGGAAAGTACAGTGTCTCTCCGAGATGGATTATTGCAAAGTGAGATCCAGAAAAGACGCTTCGACTCCCTTTGACACTCGTTCATCAGACCTGAGGAAGTCACCCCAGAAGATATAAACAATATTTTCTTTTACATCTATAACAAGTGTTGTCCATTCTAAGCACATGTACTTCTCAGACATGGACAGCGATCAAGACAACTCAACCGAGGATCCTACACAAGCATATATGAACAACCAAGAAATCGGACCAGACCACGAACATGACACAGAACCTGCAGAGCAGCTATCAGCATTTATTCCGTTGATCGATGCCTTGCTTAGATCCACATGCTCAGATAGGCAAAACGTAATACAAATGTGATATTTCAAGTTTTCATCATACACTTATTACTTACTTGACAGTACTCTCGTTTTGCTTTCTGAAATGTAGTAGCATACAGTTTGGACCGTGCTGAAACTTGCCTCCAAGACCTCTCGCACACTCCTTGAAACAGTATACAATGATTTGTACTGGCCACTACTTGCAACTACAAGCTGCCTTTGCTTTGAAATTTGAAGTAAACTTCATACACAGATCAGAATGCAGTCTGTAATGGAAAGTTCCCTTATATCTATATCAATGACGTGCAGTGAAATGGTAAATCAATAAGATAAATAATATACACTTCACTTTTCTTTTCTCTTTTTCATCGGACACTGTGTAGAGTAATGTAGACAGGCAGTACTGTACTTCCAACAGTCGCCTTTGCATCAAATTTGAAGTGAACAAGACAAGCACGTCTCTTTTCTCCCTGCAGTGATACTAGTTTCGAGTTCGAAAGTTCTTTGCGTCAAAAAGAGAAAACCATCTCAATGTAAGCTAAAATAAAAAATGAGCTGGAATGCATTTTGCAGCAAACTCTTAGAGGCCTGTCAATAAAGATCCTTGTTGTGAAGCTCGTAACCTGATTGGACGAGACAAAAAATAATACATCAAATAAAAATATAATCCACCCAGTGGAAACACATCTTTCGACTGAAACTGAATATGCATGCTTGTAGATGTAGGACTTGCACGAAGAGCTATAAAGCTCATGTGTTGTTCGCATACACAGCATTGTCTATTGAACATGCTGTAGTCAGTCAAAGGTGCGCTCAAGTCACGTAAAGTTAACAGAGATGGGTCCAAGTCCAATCATCGTAATAAGAGTGCAGTCAAGTAAATCCCCTTCTGATGTGAACCTGATGTTCAGAAGGAGCTTCTTCTTGGCTCCCGAGGGTAGCAAGTAAATATGGAGATTGAAACATCCCAAAGGTCAGAAAAATGCAATTCAGACATCTATTTTTTACTTGTTTTTTCTTTTTTCTCAAAAGTTTTTCTTGGCGAAGGAAAATTTTATTACACTTTATAGGCATCTACTACGCACTAAACTCTGTAAGAGAACGACACGCCAAAAGGTATGAATAAGAACACTCCGACTAAATTTTGTCTTCACATGAAAAGAAGTATCAAAGAGATCATTGAACTGGAACGACAAGATACTCCAAGCGATACTCTATTATAGTAGTGTACACCTTCCCATCGTTCGTTCCTCCACCTCAACTATACATTTTTACAGATGTGCCTTGGAAACCGGTCACGTGTATCACGAGTATTTTCTTCACTTTCCGAAGTAAATAACTTTCATGATAAGTGGAAACTGCAAACAACCAGATTATGTAAATATACAACCTTTTACCTGGACGGGATTTCACATATGTGTATGTAATAGGGGCTCCGAAACTTTTCGCCGTAGCAAAAGTACAGGGTTAAGATAAAAAGACGTTAAGTAAAACATGTGAGGTTTAAAACGAAATTGTATAACGTCTATAATCGTTGGATTGAATTATTTCTAACGGTGTTCAGGAGATTTCATTTACGGAAATATATTACATACGTCTATTACTTATTTGTAAGTATCATTTTAGAGATAAAATATAAAATCTACGACACAAAATTATGGAAAATTGGACGGGAGTTACAGGAATCCGTAGAGCCAAGGTTTCCTTTGATTTTACGTTAGATATGGATTAGGAGAGGATATAGCTAGAGAAGATTTTTGTCTTTAACTCATACTGGGGAAGAATAAATGTCGAGGTGCAGTATAACAACATTTCAACATAGAAAGAAGTAAAACTCAGCTACTTGTCGAGGAAGTTAAGAAAATGCCATCTTCGGAAGATGGTTTCCAATCCACGTCGTCCACGTGCCCACCTAGGTGAACCCACTCGCGGTTCTCCTTCCTCTTCTTTTCTTGTAAGGTTGAGCCTTAAGGTCTTGGAGTTCAATCTCCGCTGTCAGTTTAACTGTTTCTTTTGTCTACCAGGAAGATAGCTGGGTCCTGGGATAGCATCGTGCTCTCTCTGTGGGAGACACGTTGTAACCGATCCAAAAGTGGTACACGTGGCTAGCTTCGATTGCATGCACTTCGTTGTATCCAGCACGGCACACGACGGGACCAGAAGATGAGACGTGGGCAAAGAAGGCGGAGGATTCCAACCGTCCAACTATAACCGGTTTAATGTGCTTAAACCACACCTGGGTATATAAAATCCCCAAGAGGTCACGTGGTAAGTTTTCCTCTTCCTATAGCGAGTGCAGTAATCAACCGGCCGCACGGAGGAACAGTTTTCTGAAGAGAGTATGCGTCAATAGAGTTTGGACTTTGCAGCGGCTGTTCTCGAGTTTCTGACGCGGACTTTATGTTTGGCGCTTTTTAGATCAAGAATATGTTGTTGCAAGTGCTGTAGGCTGCAACTGGTCGCGTGTTTTTTGCCGTCGCGTTTTGAAGTTGACTGCTTTTTGACGACACTGTCATGATGACTTTGTTTTCGACGTTACATTGTCAGTTCTTTCTTCGTGTCTTCATTTCGTGTGGTATTGCGATTTGCAAGATTCGTGCTGCAGGTTGCACGTTTTTCATGTTAGTTTTTTCACGTGTTCTCTGTCATCATGTGTTTCTCTTTTCCGGCTTCTTGATTTTGTGCACCGGGTTACAAGCTACTTTTGTGACTGCAGAAAGAATCACGAAAGTAGCTTGTGACTGCAGAAAGAGTCACGAAAGTAACTTTCGTGACTCTTTCTGCAGTCACGGTTACTTTCGTGACTCTTTCTGCAGTCACGTTTGGTCGGTTCTTGATGACTGATGGCTGAAGGTTAAGCAAACTGTTAGTTTTTCCACGGGTTCTATGTCATCGTGTGCTTCTCTCTTCCGGCTCCTTGATATCGTGCACCGGGTTACAAGCTACTTTCGTGACTCTTTCTACAGTCACGTTTGGTCGGTTCTTGATGACTGACGGCTGAAGGTTATGAAAACTGCTAGTTTTTCCACGGGTTCTCCGTCATCGTGAGCTTCTCTTTTCCGGCTTCTTGATATCGTGCACCGGGTTACAAGCTACTTTCGTGACTCTTTCTACAGTCACGTTTGGTCGGTTCTTGGTGGTTGACGGCTGAAAGTTATGAAAACTGCTAGTTTTTCCACGGGTTCTCCGCCATCGTGTGCTTTTCTTTTTTGGCTTCTTGATTTTGTGCACCGGGTTACAAGCTACTTTTGTGACTCTTTCTGCAGTCACGTTCTTGGTGGTTGAGGGCTGAAGATTACAAAAACTGGTGGCTGAAGGTTACGGTTTTCGTGTTTGCTTGTCTCCAACCTCGAGTGTTGCACTCTTGCTGGAGTCTCTTGTGCTTGTCATATGACGATCTCGACTTCTTCCCCGTGCTTGTCATCCGATGACCTTGACTTCTTCCGCTTGTAGTCAGCTTGTCATCTAAGGACCTCGACTTCTTTCGCTTTTGGTATACTTGGTATCTGAGGACCTCGACTTCCTTCGCTTGTAATGCATTGCATCCGAGGACCTAGACTTCCTAATCAGTTCGAGTTTCTTTCTGAAGGAGTATATTATCAAGAGCGATCAGTTGCAGTTTAGTGATAACTACTCCGGTCAGGAGTCGATTGTGCCTTCGAGTATTTGTAGCATGATCAATGAAGAGTTTTGTTTTTACTCAAGTTTATAGTCTAGTACTAGTGATAGTTTTCAAGTCCAAATCAGTCAGAACCAATTGCTTGTCATTGATAGCATGCCAACATGAGGGTCCGCTAACTCGGAGGAGGGGTCTGGAGCTCATCAAGTTCTGGACGAGGAAATCTCAGGGGAATCAAAGCGGGAGTGAAATATCCATTTCTTGGGTTATGGAGGGTTGTGTGGGAAGCTGCTGATTTCACTATCACAAAGAAGGCACGAGCGAGAGATCTGACTGTTGATCATCTGCAGTAGTTGTTTCTTGCTTATGCTTGTGCTTGCTTGGAGTTCGCTGAGTCACTGAGACGTGACGCATATCTTTTCTTGGGTGCTGCATGTTGGACATTTACTGAAACTGTGCTTAGAAAATAACATTTTCTGGTTTATAAACATTTAGCAAATGCAGCCGGGTGGAGAGTTAGGAAGCCATTCCCTGTGAAATTACAAGCTGTTGTTCAGGAAACTTAGGAATTTGTTGGTGAAGTTCACGTAGGATACATTTCTTAGGGGAGTAGCATTGTTTTCTGTATACATTTTGTTGACTTTGGAGTCAACACTCAAATAAAGTTATTTTGAATCATGAGAGGCCTATCTGTGTACCTGAGCGTTTGGTTGAATGTGGCGCAAGAAGCAGGATTTTGAGATCTCATCGTCAACAGCAACCTATTTTTCCTTTTGGTCGTTTCTCTGATTAATCATAGTTAAGACGTCCGCCCTCCCCAAGAAAGACTCTCGTCGCGAAAACACACAACGCAATGGAAGATAGAGCTTCGTGATATGTTATTTGATGACCGAAGTGACTTATGATTTGTAAGTATGCTGTAATATTTTATTGCTCAGAAGGTGCTATTTTTTTCCTCATCAAAGCCTAACCTTTTTTTATTATTTAACTTGTATCAACTCCATTTGCAAGCTTCCGGTCAGTTTTTCATCAATTTTTTCTTCATCTTTTTGGTAGGTCACAGATCTTACCTTCATTCTCGACTTAGGTTTTGCTTTGTACAAGTGTTTACTTCTGTTCAACTCTATTTGCAAGCTCTAAGTGAGCAGTATGTAACTCTTGTGATTTATAATCAATAATTTGTTATCATAAGCATAAGTCTTCGTTTGCTTCAGTTTTTGCATTTTCCTTAGTCTTGGCTTTGTTATAGTTTTGGCGTTTGCCTCTTCTCATCCTGTTTCTAAATTATTTTTTCTGTTTTGGTTTTTCGTGGTTCTAAGAGTGTTGCTTGCACAGCAAATGCGTGTTGCTTGCATTGCTTGTACTCCGAAATTTTCTGTGTCAAACAAAATGTAGTTCCGAGAGCTGACCTCTGTGTTCACTTAGCACAGTCACAAAGTTCGGGAGTTGGTTCTTCTGTGATTTATAAAGTACCAAAATTTATACAATTATAGCTTATAGTTGAATACATACTCTTGAGAGGAGTTGAACCTCTCCAGCTGCACATGTTGCAACGGGAGTTCCAACTCTTCTTAGCATTACCAACTACTGACAATGCTTCTTGGGAGAGAGGAGAGATAATTTCTTCCACCGTAGAAAATCTCCCTCTTCCTCTCTCTCCTATCTATCAGTTATCTGTCAAAGTCTATCAAGTTCATCTCAAAACGGATCTAGTGGGTGAAATTCAGACCCCTAACTCTCATACCTCTCCTTGCGTCAACTTCCCAACTGAAACTCTCAGAAATTTGATTCACCGACGATCAAAAGCCTCTCCCAGATCATCAAACTGATCTCCGCTCAATAGACTGCATCCTGAAAGTAATTTTCTCTAAAAAATAGTTCATTAGACACAGTTCAAGCCCTAAAACACTTGCCCCTCTCCTTGCGACGACCTCCCAATTTAGTTTTCTCAGAAATTTGATCTCCCCTACTCCTAAGCTTCTCTTGCGCGTCCCGATGGCTTCTCCTTCCGCTCTGTGCAAAAAAGTCCTCGTTCAAAGCCACCGCAGATTATTTAACCTAAAAGTTAATGCCCTAGCTAAGCTGCCCCCTGCTGTCCTTATAAGCACAACCACTTATCAGAAGTAGGCCCCTAGATAAGCTGCCCCCTATTGTCCTTATGCGTACATAACTTTATTTGCTAAGCTGTCCCTTTTTTTATAAAAAGTTCACAGCCGCCTTTACAAAGCCGACTTCTTCACTAATAAAGGTCTCACAGTGGCTATTGTTAAGCCGACTCGATGATTAATTAAATGATTAGCAAAAGTTTCCCGTGCTCTTGATGCCACCCTGAATATACTACAAGCCATCCAATGTAGGCCGAAGCCCCAACACTTATGAGACTATCCCACATATGCGCACCAGGTATCTCTCATAGTATATTCAAGATGACATGCGGAGGCTTAGGTCAGGAAGCCCACGATTAAGAGAGATACATGTCTCCCGTCCCTAGATATCCAGGATGTGGCTGCATATCCAACATAGACTCCCTTCCAAGAGGTCAACATGCCGGAATAGGAACCAGAGGCCAGGAGGAATTGATCCGGAGACCACCTTCCTCCTAGGCAGGCGCCCTATCACTGGGATGGCCTTTGGTTCCGTTAAAGAAGGTTAAAAATTTCTGTACATATGTTTTCTTGAAGAAGTTTTCCTGTAAAGTCTTTACTAGTCTTTCCTACGCTAACTTCTCTATACAACTCCGTTTTTAATGAATAAGGAGTCAAAACTATAGTACTTGTGAACACCTACACACTCACGCTATCAGATTCTAAGTTCAAATCACGAGCCAGAATCGACGAATTTCTCTCTTTCGCATATTTCTCAGTCTAAACGTGTACTAACTATTACTTAAAACACTTTCTGTCAAAACTGGAAGCATGAGGTCGCTCTCCTCGTCGAGCTATGCATTCTGGAAACTTTCGCCCTCGTTCAGGGTGATATTTCAACCCAAGCTAGGGGCAGCTTGCCAAGCATAGCCCCAACTTAACTCCTGTCCAGCTTGGTAAGCTAAGGCGCAGCTTCCGGAACAAATGCTAATTGAGTGTCTTCTGAAGCTCCATTTCATCATGTAGAATGTCATGCACTATGACAGCGTTCTGACAAGTAGCGTCTCAACGAAAATCTACTTTGCACATTAGTGTTTTGTGACCGTTGCTCTCTAGTCTTGGATGATTCACGTAATATATTCTCGTTCCAATCCATGACGCAAATCGCAAGATGTGCCTCATGAGACTTGTCATAGTAGATCCGATTGGATGTAAACTTATTTATGACTGAGTTGAATGTCTCTGATAGATAATTCTCTCTTGCACGTGTATAAAATCGCATTTTTCGGTGTAATGTGTTTGTCAAGAAATGCGATCATCATGCAATTCGTAAGAAAATCTACATACCATCGATGGTCAAGCTCACATACAAACTACTTTGAAGATATAAGATGACTGAAACATAAATGAAATTTGACTTACCTTCATCATAGTATTTATCAGCTTGCCATACGTTCGAGTCCTCTCGTGTGCAACAAGGTCTATCAGTGCCCGTCTCAGTTTCAAGGAATCTGTAAACTAGATGTTGACCAGCCAAGTGATCAGCTGTATTCTTGATGTCTCTACACAATAAGATAACATTGTCCTCCTCTTGTTGATATCTTTCATCGGTCTCCTTGGTCCTCCGTGCATTCAGCTGACATCCACCCCTTCAACTTGTCTACTAGACCGTGTGCACATACCTTTGAAATATGTAGCGTCGAAAGTCGAGAGAGGAACTAGAAGTCATCTCATGCATCTCTGCTACTCGCTGAACAAGCACCGGCTTGTTTCTTGTAATCAATGCACCTTGAGAACGAAGTCATCTCACCAACTGGATCTTTGTAAGGAGCTCCAAGTCTTCCAGAACTTCATAATCCTCCACACCTCTCAGAGCTCACTTCTTCTTTGCCACATCTACCAAAAACTTTTTGATGATGTTTTTGCACTTGTGCCATAAGTTTTTTTGAGAAATAATCTCATATTGCTGCAAGATGACCTCTACTGAAGTCTTCTCCTCATGAATTACCTCGTCAGGAATGATCCCCCGTGCTATCAACCGCTGAATTCTCATCTCGGATGCTTTGTCTTCAATCAGCCATGCATTGTTATGCGTCTCAACTCACGTCATCTTCATCAACTCGATATAACGTCTCTCGTGCTTGTCAATGAACACGTTGTCGTAGGGCGTGAAATGTGATTTAGGAATACACGGGGTATCTGGCTGTGGAGAGATACAACATGATCTACAACCTAACCGAAGAAAACTTACGCTCTCACTATCTAATCTATCAGTATTTTATCTTGGTTACTATCGATCTAACTTGACCCAAGTGCAACACATGTGCGTCATACAAACGACTCGGAGCTCGATCCCATTCTAGGTAAAAGTAGGGCTCATGCATGGTACATGTCTGCTTTAGATCCCAAGCACTTTTCATACAATCTTTCATCAATATCTGTTTCATTACTTCTTCTCGACAAACTACCTAAATGCTAGACTTTGACCTTCTATTGTTCGTTGGTACAAGCTTCGCTCAGGAAGATGTCCACAGCAAAGGACACCCTACTACACAAGCTTCCCAACGATACAAGGCATATCGGTAGCAAACAATCAGAAAACTCGGGGAGTGACATCGAAGATAACGGTACCTCAGCTTCAACAAGGCGTAGCACCTCCACTAAACGTGATCGCCATACCAATCTCACAATACAACCTCCTTGTCATCCATGGAACACCTCCAAGAAGCTCACCTCCAATCTTCAGATTGCTTGTTCTAGGTCATTCAAGAGATTTAGACGAAATCTCTCTTCGTCTTCCTCTCGTCTCGCTGTAAATTGAACTTTGACAACCTCGTGCTCTCATCTCGATCATCTAATCAGGCTCAAACTTCACAGGAAATCTCCTCTGACCTCTCTCTACTACTGTATGAAATTTCAGTCTCAGATCTGAACTCAACTGTCCGCGATGGATCAAACCACCCGCTTGCGCTAACTTATGAGCTTTACAAATCTCGATCTCCACACATTCTCTTACCCAGTTGAGCTGAAATTTCACATGTGACTAGCTGATAGGGCACACTCTCATCCTGGAAAGTTTCACTCAGAGATCCAATCCCATGTGCACGGAGCAACTCAAGCTTTGAACCCAAAGAAAACGGATTTACACATATCTCTCAACTATAATAGCCAACTTCAATCGACCATTTCAAGAGCAAATCCAACCCAAATGTAGGATTGTTTTACATCAATGTAACCAGCACGGAGTGAACTACTCGATCCCCTTGACAACTTCTAAAGATCACCTCTCAAACTCTCGGATCATTCCAAAACATGGCTCGGGGTACTGATTTGATCCCCTGACTTTCAACGTCCATCACTCTCTTGTCAGAACTCCAAATCGCCCGATCTTCGTCTCCAGAGTGTAGCCCGGCTTGAGAGCTTTCCAACAAGACCACTCACTCCTCAAATGACCCCCGGAAGACCTCCAAAACCCTAAAGCCGTCTGCAGATCTTAAATGGAGCTGATTGGTCGAAAGTAGACCAATAAGAAAACAGATCTGGAAACCACTTTTTTCCTCTACTTGGTACCCTAGAACCACTATAACCTTAATACCCTCTCATGCCTTCAAGGCATCGGCCTCAACCCTAGGGTAATTACACTCGTCAAACTATAGAGATCATACTTCACACTTAAGATTCAATACAAAGTCAAGATGACGACTTGGAACCGATCTACGATGAAAGGTACTACAAAAAGGAATGGAGAAGCCATCACTTGATTACAATACTTCTCGCCAAAGTTCCTTGCGATCCATACACGATGATTGATCTTCCATCGACAGTGACATCGAATGTCCATCCAGACGTTGAAAGGAATGTTGGCTGGATAATTCAGGTCTATTCGCCCCTCGTCAAAGTAAGATATACACTATCAAGTCTCAGTTCTCCCCTTACGTGACAATTGGTAAGACCACCGGAGTAGACGAGTATCTCTTATCTTCACCAAGATCTTCGTAGTACCTCTAGCCCAATGTCCCCTGGTATAGTAACTAGAAACCATATCATCTCCCTCATCTTCATCTACAGCAAATCGAACTTTATGGTTGGTGCAATATTCAACTAACTCTAGCTCCTCCTCGTTCGTTATTCTCGTGTCTAGAGCATTAGTCATAGCAGTCTCACTTGTCAACTGCCTATTTCTCTTGATGATGTCAATAATGACATCATGGAACTCTTTCTTTGCTATTCCAAGGATCTCACGTAAAATAAACTCAATCTTCGCATTGAGCACTCTCTCTTCTAAAACCCCCTTCAAATCTGTAGCTACTTCAATATCTGACTGCAGCTTGTAGGTAGCAGGCTTACCTTTCTTACTCCTTTCTGACCTCTCTGTGATAGACGGTGAGACTTCTTCCATAGTCTCCTCTCGCACCGGTGTTGTATCTAGCCGAGGTTTCTCACCTTGTAACTGCCTCTTAGGAGTACTTCTCTCCTCACTAGGACCAGCATCATCCCTCTTACGCTTCTCCTCCATGAGAGTCTCCATCATCCTCCCATGAACTCTTCTCCAAAGTAGACGACGAACCACTATCGAAAGTGATCGCGGTGGATGCAATGAAGCTTGATATGAAACGGGTTTGGAAAGATTCGGAACTCGATTTAGTCCTCCATCCATACATACAACTCTTGCAGTTCCTTACTTACCACGTAAGACATTAAGACACACTCATGAAATCTACTCAAAGAAGAATGTCTCACGAATCCTCGACCCACTATCTTATACCTAAGTTTGACAACAAGAGCCATTCACGCGAATGTTCATGGATCATTGAGTCGACACATCTTGTTATCGTGCGATCTCACATCTAGATCTTTGTGAACGTGACACCTAATACGCTCTCATGCGAACTACACGAAAGGTTCGAGGAACACAAAAGAAACACAACACACGTTTTGTACAGAATTTACAGACGTCTCACAACACGACAACGTGTGTCTCACTGTATCCATTACGAGACGTGTCGTATTATAAATCGACCATTATCACAAAACCTCCTACATAAAATAATAACGGTCCTTTATCTTACAAATCATCAAGATAAATAAATTCAAAAGCACTCACCTTCTACCAATGCCTCATCACCATCGAGACATCACTTGGGACTAAACCTTCCTTATCGACAGCCCATCTCTCCAACGCTGCTTGGATCCATCCAACCCATCAATCCGTTGTCGTGTCGTGGACCGGCTCCTACCTAAAAATCTGTTTTCGATACTTATCATTATCAATCCAGATACACTCATGAGATTAAAAATGAGACTTTTTGCACAACTTTGGATCTTCACTTTCATTGCATCTTGTTGTCAGCTTTCCATGAGCACTTTGTCTATTTCATTTGGACGCATCGTGGAGAAGTTACAAGACTCGAAAGAAGAGAAAATCAAGCTAAGCCCTAGCTTACTATTGCTGACGGGGTATTTGCAGCTCCGGGCGCTATACTAAGGACGCAAGGGGTCTGCTAGCTCATAATCTGTGAAAACTTGTATGTATAGCGATTATGTAAGGGGGCAGCTTAAGGGGTTAGCTTGTTCTTGCGATTTGTCAACAGACGGTTTGAGAGATTTGGAGGTCCAATGCAAACGCACAAGGTGTCGTTGGGTTCATATCTGTGCAAGCTATGTATTGGTTAAGACGGTTCATGAAGAGGCGGATCGAGGAATGTGTTCTGGGAGAAATTGAGACACAAGAGAGATTTTTGGAGTGCTTCAATGACATGTGAAGGAGAGTTGGACCGTTCGGACCGTTCTGGAGTCCAAACTTGATGTCCTTAGATCCATCGGGATCAGAACACCGAGTTCTTCAAGAAATTGAAGATGATACGAAGTTTCATCAGATGATTTGAGAGATGTGAAGGAAATTGACTCGCAGGGAAACGCTTAGGTCAGTGTTTTATCGCTTGCGATCTTAGATTGGATTGTTCTTTCCGATTGGTGAGCCAAGCGCTTCGTTCTTGGTGCCTATGCGATCAGGGAGTCTTCATCTACGCATAGGAGAAGATCGTGTGTGGATTGGATTGTTTGGTTTGGGTGTGGTGAGCGAGTTTGAACCGCAAGGAGTCGATTACGTCAGTTTATTTCGTCTTGCGATCAAATTTCTCGTATGGTTTTACGAGGGGAACTCCAAACGGTTTGTTTGGAGTCTCGTTGGGTTCTAGATAGCTACATCTATCTACCGGAGAAGACGAATATCAGATAAGACGATCCGTTAGGACGGTGTGTGAGATTTTAAACCACAGAGAGGAGTTTTTGGAGGTTCGATGACATGCAACCGAAAATAGATGATATCTCGGCAGTCGAGAGATGGATCTGAAGATTTCTTGGACCAACGGAGTCATAGAAGAAGATCCTATCGACATCTGAAGAGTTTGACGAAAGGAGAAAGTTCTCAGATAAGCTTTTTTTAGGTTCTTTTGCTACGGTTTTTGTCTTTTTGAGTTCGTTAGAGTTCTAGTTGGTTATGTACAGCTTGTAGTAGCTAGCTTTAGCTAAGGGCTTGTACGTGAACGTTGTTTGGACTTGGGTTTGAATCGTGTGATGCTGATGCAACTCTTTTTGTTAGCAAAAGAAAGTTTCTCTGACTTTGAGCTACGCTTCGATAGTTTTGGGTCAGGGTTGAGATTCATGGATTTGTTTTAGAGGGATTGGTGCAGATTACAGATCGTTCTGATCTGTTTCTCAGTTTTGTATTCTTAGGGAAAAAGAAGCGGCAGTATATGTACATTGAGAGTTGGTATACATTGCGACGCTCGTTTTCGTGCTTGTTTCTCTCTTTCTTGTATCTGTTCAGCACACTACATCTCCACAGCTAGGACTCGTGTTTTCCTAGACAATCTTCATGCAAAAATCTGACATGATATCGTGCCGGACTGAAATTTGAAGAAATGACTCTCCAAGACCAAAGCTAAACCCACCTCTCTATACACATTGTCCAAGACCAAAGCTAAACCGACCTCTCTATACACATTGTCCAATTGTGTATCTTAATCCAACTAACAACCAAGCGTGGTATCTGATGTACTACATCACGTCCATCTTTGTCGATCTCCATCCATATGTGTGTTGCATGGGACATCTGAACTTGATTGACCAAGTTTGATGGATAGACTTGATAGTCGTAGATAAGAAATACTCTGCACATCCAAAATGAGGGCACTTCATCTTATTGTCCTGAAACAATTCTCTAAGCTTATCCAAACCTACAAACTTGTATACCGGCAAATCAGATAATGACTCCACTATAAGCAACCTCCCACAGACCTCTTAAAATCATCCACATGATCTATTGGAGCTTGGGAGTCACATACAACCGTAAGCAAGTTCGATTGTGGTGTAGAAACCTAAGTAGAAAAACAAACAACTAACGTTATACAAAACACTTGCATTCAACATCATATACACACCATTTGATACTTGAAAAACTAGAATAAACTCACTATACATGTTTGAGTCTCTTATTGGTAGTTGTGTTTTGAATGTCAAAGACATGAAGCATCAAAATCCACCTCTCCTAGTGTTATGTCAACCCCCATCAGATCATCCTCCTCTAGCATTACATTTGATATCGTCTCCTCGTCAATGACGATCTGTGCTCTTGCACTCGTCTCTCTTGCTAAATGATCTATGCGAGGACGAGCAACCTCAAAAAGAAATTGAAAAACAGCAATGTGACTTGCACCATGACCTAAAAGGTACATCAACTGCACATAACGCGTCATCAATGACTCTGGTACTCTCACCTTCCCTCCTGGTACCTCAAGACATTCTCTAGATAAATGACGGTATCTAGGACGTCTAGACCACACTCTCCGAGACATCTTGCCTCTGAAGTTCCTCAAGAACTGAACTATAACTCTAAGATCTCTACAACTAGAAATAAAATAAAATAAATATAAAAACAAACAATGACGACTGAAAAATAGCAAAAAAGTAATGTGAGCAGGACTTTACAACATATCTAAAATAACAAGTGTAGAACAAAAAGATAGAAAAAACAACAACTCAATACACACAAAAATACAGACAAGATCAGAACTGAGATGCAAGAAAACTATAAATGAGTGAAAGTGAGAACAAACTAGAGAGAAAGAAAACCAATGGAAAAAATGCAGAAGAAAAGAAGAGAAGGAAGAAGAGAAAAAGAAAAAGAAGAAAAAGTGAGAGAAGGAAAATATGAAAGGTGGGTCAAATATTCAGAAAGTGGAGAAAGAAGGGAGAAAGGAGACATTACTTCCCTCTCACACGCGTGTGAAATGAGGAGGAAGGTGTTCCTTCTCTGAAAATTCAAATTTTTCAGTTGGTCGGAAAAATCTTTCCAGCGGTCAGAAAGATTTTTCGGCAGGTGAGATCCATTCATATTCTAGGCAGGTGAGAAATATCTCTGGCTGAGAAGTCTCTATAGTTCATGTATCAATTTCAGACGAGATTTCTCATACCATGTTCTTCTATCCAACAATCTGGTCGCTGTAATCAACAAGTGCTCAGTAGGGTCACCTCTAAAATTTGAATTTTTGAAACTAGTGGTTGAAAATGCAGAAGAGATTTTTTTTTCAGCCGTCGGATGTGCAAATCGTCCTATCAATGATTCAAAATGTAGATCTCAAAGAGATGCTCATTTTGAACCCTAGATAGGATCAGACGACAAATGAAAAAGTGTCAATGAAACATGTTTTGCTGTGGGGCACCCTCCTTTCTTAAACCGAGGGGTTTCTAAAGTAGCGAGAGGGGTGGTTTAACTACAGTAGGTAAGTTAGTTCCTCTCTCATTTATCACAGTTGTTCGTCATCAGAAAGAGAAAGTACATAATGACTCCAGTTGAAGTCGCTCGACACTGAGCAAGTGTTCGGGACTAACCAACATTCTTTGTATTTTTCAACCGGCTGGAATTCTGAAAGTTGAGTTGAAATAATATCTAACTGGATTATTTACAGGTTAAAATTTTACAAAACGACAAGTTATATGTTAAAAAACCGAGAAGACTAATAAATGATTGAAAAGAACCGGTTCTCGTACGTTAGTGTCGGATAATTTTCGATTCTTGAAACTTTTTACCTCGAGCATCACTGGACGCACTCTCCAGTAGACCTCATAGTTAACTCTACTCATACCAATTAGTGTCATGTTAGTCTACATGAGTCTTGATAGTCCGATCAGTTTGAAAATAACTATGGGTTACTATTCCGATGCACTGAAACGCAATTAAGAAGAGTTGAACCTTCAGTTTGAAAATAACTATGGGTTACTATTCTGATGCACGGAAACGCAATTAAGGAGAGTTGAACCTCCACTTCTGATACTTAAGGTCTGGGTTACCCAGACCTCTCACTTTTCGATGTGTGTAGATGTGAAAGTCCAACCTCTGGATTACCCAAAGCAAACTGCATCTTTTCATAACGTCTGAGTTTGATCTTCATTTTTAACGTGGTAGGCAACGTTCAAAAGCGTTAAATTTTCCTTGATTTTCATCTAAGCATAATCAAAAACTAGTTTGTTAAATTTTAGAATTTGTGCTCCAGATTCCAGCGAGAGATTTTGAATTCAAAAAATTAAATTTTTGAGAAGAATATTCTCATTATAACCCTTTTATAGCTGGAGTGGGGTTTACCGTCGTGCATGTGCAACTCCGCAGGATAGATGTCACTTCACAACTTTACTGTGGTAGGGTTCATTGTGCATGGACGAAATGTTATTAGGGGGTCTCGCAAAGAGTAACATCCACTGTCGTAAGTCCCTTGGACGGGTACGGGTGAAGTGGAAGCAGGGCCTGTCGAGGTATCCTGTTATCTTGTTATGTCAGTTCAACTCAAACCCGTACAAGTGGTCAATGTCTGCACTGATTTTGGCTCGATTTTAGCACGTCCGTCTTATCATTTTTTAAATTACTCTTTTTAGTTTTCAATCGTCGTATCACTGTTTCTGTAACGGTTCTATAATGCATGTTTTATCAACTTTTATTTTTATTTAATTTATTTTGAAGTACTCACATCTTGATTATTATACTTTTACTTTCTTTGTTTCACAAATAGCTCAAACCTAAGAATTTTATAACAAAACCACGTAATACATTTTTAAGATAAACTTGTTTATATATATAACCTAAGCGTATAACACTTCTATTGAAGTGTAGAACCGAGTAAACCGCAAAATTAAAACCAACAAAATTCAAACTAGTAAAGCATTAAACCCTTTATTTAAATATAACTGTTAAACTGTGGATTTGAAATGAGGATACACCAAAACTAGAATGAAGTGCGGAACTGGTTCCGCACTTCAGTTACTTGCTGGTTTCTGTATATACTACTTGTTTAAGATTTTATATGTAATAGAGTTACAATATGAACTTCAAGATAACTTAAATCTTTGCTCAAACTTTTTTGAACTAGATGTTATTTGTATATACATATGTATGTAGATAGGATGACGAATTGCAGGATCAGAGAAAGTTTTAACATTTACAGTGATACTTCGTAATTTCTGGAAATTTAAATTTTGAACTATTCATCAAAATTCTTATTTGAAAAAATTATCTATAAGAAAGAAGAGCCATCCATTCTACATGTCCATTTTTGATGAAAATTATACATCAGAAAAGACTCTAGATTCTCGATTTGAATGTGGTTTATCAGACGATCATAGAACTAGAAAATTGTAATATATTGATATGAATGATTACTTTTATCATGCAATTTCTTTTTTGTATATATAGTTTAAAATTTTAATTTTATTATGATAAAATAATCACATGCTACTGATATATTTGAGAAGATCTCTAACTTCCTCTGATAACGATAACTGCTCACTACAAAGGTCTACTCAAAAATGAACACCATTTCCATAACTTCCTCCGGTGATCTCACTACTGGTCAAAAACCTAATGTTGGCTAATGTAACAGGGTGCTCAATGAGATCCCCAGTATGACTGGATATAAATAAGTCCTATGGCGCTAGGGGTACTTGCCGGTTGATGGCCTCTCTGTAATGTTTTGTGGTATTCTATATAATAAAGCATCGGATGTATCATCGTCCTTCATTAAAAATATAATAGAATATTTAAAATATAAAATATGACTAGATATAAACAGGTCCACGCAATAGTAACAACATGGTGCACAATTGAATTGCAAGGCTATGCATTTCGACCAACACTTCGGTGGTTTCTCGGCTCTTTTCCTTCCATTCCTTATCTCTAGGCATTCTCAGCAAGCAAGCTTGCATAATCAACTCCTCCACGTTCAGATGGAGGAGGTATTGTGCATGCCCAAGAAGGATTCACGCATAAATTGATATATATTAAAGAATATTTTTTTATTCGTAAAGAAGAGTTTGTTTATAGTAAAAGAGGTAACGTTTGAACTCACTTCGCTTATAGGTTTTTCCTCTACCCAGAGTCTATGTGTTACATTCAGCTCATAAATATTTAAATTTAGAAATTTAAATTTAAATTTAATAATTTAAATAGACTTGAATTTATCTTGTAACAGTGCTCTATGCAATAAACAAGCATTGCGCATGTTTGCTTACTGCACAAAAGAATTTTTTTTCAAGAAAAGATTTTTTCCAAAGTGATCATGTACAACGAATCATTTAGAAAATTCCAAACTTATTTTTCTGGTTGTCTTTTGTGTCTCTTTGCTCTCACACTCGTTTGGGATGCATATTAGCTTGCTTAATATTCTAACGATCTAAATGTTACCATGCATTAACCAACATTGATTAAATGATAGTATCATCAATGAATGATTGCATGTTATTAACGAATAATCTTTAAAACATTTGATTGACATAATATCAATTAAATATTATTTATTTGGAACTCCAAGTTAATGTTGGATAAACCAATATACACCATGACGTAAAGGTTATCATCCTTGACTTCTGTCTCGGTACTAGATAAACCACTTTACTTAGAGCCAGGTAGCAGCCGCATGATCAGTTTAGATTCATGTAAAAAACTGTCAGCCTCGGACCCTATGAAACTGTAGCCGCTATTCAAAAAGTTTTGGTTCCAAAATTGTTTTCACATTGCATCTACAAAACTACAGTTTCATATACGTGCGAAATCAGAAAAGTGTGAGTGCAAGTTTGAAGATCTATCACATATTTGTAGTCACGCTCGAAGTAAATTCTCAGGATTTTTCAATCTGCATGCCATGGTGAACATTGCATACTTACGTGGACCGAAATATCACATTGTCGAAGTGAGAGTCTTTTAAGAGAGACAGAACCCTCTGTTTGTGATACTTATCATTATCGCTCCAAAGATACTTGGAGTATCTTTGGAGCGATAATGATAAGTATCACAAACAGATTTTCAGATACGGGCCGGTCCACGACATGACAATGAGGACATTATGGAGCATGCAAGTAGCATGGATGAGCTTCGTGAACCATATGATCGAAGAACTGATGCCAACCGAGAGGAAGTGAAACCGAGCTTTGAATAATCCAAAATCTTACTCGATAGTGAATTGTCCAGAACCTATCATTTGTTGTAAATTATGCATAGAGATGGTGAACTGAGACGGATATGATATGACATCATTAGCCAAGAGGACATGATGTACTCATTATTCCATATACAATGTACTATAAAATGAGTGAAGATGTCATCATAGGTGGAAAAAGTTGGATAAGCGAACATCTTGAAAGTGACGATCTTGTAGATAAAGAGCTAAGTTATCGATAGAGTAAGAAAAGAAACGGAAAGGTCATGTTAAGGTCTGAATTGAGACTGTGTGTAAATGACAAGGATGACACGCTCAGCCTATCTTTATATAGTCAAATTTGAAGAGAAATGTATGTCTCTTTTCAGAAAATTTGAGCTCGAGGTACATATAGCTACGGGTTAGCTGCATGACAGGATCATCAAAACTGATCATAGGCTTTTTAGACCAGAGGAAAGTGAAACTTGTAATGACGTCTATGCTGAGGAGGTAGTCATGCTCACTAGTCGATGTCAGGCTTTCTAGGATAATTTTCTCCACGTTCGACTCGATTTTTGTGGCTGGAGGAGTATCATCCGTATCTGGATTTCCCGTATTCATCGCACACTGGCAGCGAGCACCATGCTGCTAACGTTTCATCATGGACGGAAATATTCACCGTACTCTACAAGAAATAGATGGACTTTGTATCGTATAGTTGAGGAGTCTCGTCTTCGACAAAGAGGAAAAATCAGTAGGATTGCCTTATCTCCGACTTGGCCTTGATCGTTGTTGATGATCGCAATTTATCCTATGCTAAACATCATGTAGACGTGCATGACACCTGCAATCAAATTTAATACAAGCAATGAGAATGACAACAGATAAGAATCGTGGCTATATAAAGAATATGGCAATGTAGAAAATACCATGCACTTGCGTTAGAAGTTATAAGGTATCTCTAATCAATATACGAAGCAGCAAAGCGAAAGAAGCAGCCGCAAAGAAAGTAAATTCGGATCCAAAGCAGCGGCCGCAGCGAGAGTGGAAGTAGACATGATATGGAAATTGATCAAAGTCAAAGCTAGTGACAAGAAGCGGACCTCACTGCTGAGAAAGTTTGTACAAAACTTGATTTGTCTATGAGAGGTCCAAGCGTGAACCAGCGAGGACTAATGACGCCGGATTTTAATCCTCCGTCTTTGGCGGTTGTCCTCTAGCCCTTCCTTTGCAAACGGCCGGTTTGCATGCATATTCGTACAAAAATGCAAAATGGAATAATTTCCTTTGCTCCCTTTGGATTCTAATGATAGTGATGATTTAACCTCAATTATGTTCATTCCACATGGTTATTCTTCTTTTTTGCTTTTGATTGACGATGAATGTTGGTATATTCACATCACTCTTTGGGATATATAACGTGAATTTTGTATTTTTGTATTTTTTGTAAATTTTGGACATACTAAAATTGTGATCTTGTTATGTGGCTAAAGCTAAATTGCAAAGATGAATGGTAAAGGAGTTTGATATCGTAATGGAAATGTTGTATCTTCTTGTCATAACATTTAAATTTCTATATAGTAATGAAGTAGTTGTTGCATATTGTGTGATGATTGCAAAGTTATGTATTAAATTGCATTTGTTTTGATAATTTCAGTACTCTAATAACATGTTGAAGTACAAAATACAGTCAACGTTTTTTATCTCCTGTTCCAATGAATTTTTTGAAATAAGTTTCTCTGTGCTTATGGATGGAAGTTGCATATATTCACATCACTCTATGGTATATTAAAGAGGAACTCCAGAAGGGTTTACTCTGTTATTGTATTTTATGAGCTTTGTACCTAGACATCTTTGCTGAGGTTAAGACTTCTTAAAGCATGTGAGAATTTTCACACGCGTGAAAATCGACAACATCCTTTTCGACGAGAGCAACAAATAATATTTTATCAAATTCTATTAAATACAGTGTGTAAAAGTTTCTTCTGATATCAACGGATTATATTCGGTTTTGATATACTTTAAATCTATGGTAATATATGTTCATTGGTACTGAATTATGTGGATAGTTTCTCCATCAATTACAGTTTCAAATTTCTCTACATTAGACCTTGAGTAGAGACGAGTTATGCAAATCAAAATGTAATTACTTTGTGAACACTAATTAATTTGAAAAGTGTGTCATCTCTTCATTTCTCTGCTTTACCAGGAACGACACTAGAAGCGAAGTCGAGGATGACGCCCCAAACAACTTGCTTCGAACCTTTTAATGGAAACAGTATCTGACCACCGTCGCGATAACAGAGAATAATATGCATCTAACATGAACTTGTTAGATGCATCTTAGGTTCGTTATCGCGAACGAACCTAATATGGGGAACTTTTGCCCGTTGTAGGTTATTTTAGAGAATATATAATTACTATATGGAAAATTCTGTAATAATTTGATAAATATCAAATTTTACTATAAATATTAAATATTTAGTGCACCTAGATTTGCAGAGTGGTCCAGACTTAACTTATAATAGAAACGTGGACAAGTGCACTTTAAAACATACATATGCATATCTAACCCTTCTCAGCGAAAAGGTTAGATAATAACTTAAACTCTTGCATATTCATCTTTTCTTTATTGTGCACGGATGCTTCACTTGTATATTCACTAGATCAACTTCGGGGGACGTATGTTTATTTCTTGTTATAAAGAAATATATAAAAACATTATCTAAAAATCTTTATGAAGACATTTGAAAATAATAAAATAATAATATTAGTATAATAAAAAACTATCATAAATAACCCATACATAAACTATAAAACAAAACGCGTTTTTAAAACTATCAGTGCAAGAGATTGCTAACAAACACACATGCTTGGATCCAATGAAAGAGATGAATATATGTACGTCTACTTCCTATAGCAAGAAGTTATATGAGAAAGTGGAGAAGGTGTGGAAAGTCGAGCTATGCAAGGGATGTATATGGAATATGAAAAACAAATGTTAAATAAGGTGTGTAAAAGCTAGAACCTTTGAACAATATTCGTTTCCTATGGACAAATGTTACAGCTGCGGCCAAAAGACCGCGATGGTTTTTTGCGGTCACCTCCGGAGACACTCGCAGAAACTGCTGGTTTCTATTTAATTTATTTGTTGTTCATTTTAGATGTGCATTTCAGTCGTAAATAATTTTAATAGTTTATTATAATTTTCAAAAAACAAATAATTAAAAGAATATAAAAACACTACCCTAATCTATACCCGACTCTAGACAAAGCTTACCATAGACAAACTACGAAATTTTCCCTTCTGACCGTTAAAAAATATTTTGTTTTAACTTTGACACGCACTAATATAAAAGTACAAAGTGTTGTTTGCATCGGTCGCTATACGTCCCTCTGTACGGGCGACTATTTTCCTAGATATACGACAAAGAATGGTGCCCAGATGTTGGCTGCTTGGCAAGCAACTAACCACGTCCCGACACCCGTCACTTTCCCTCCTACTGTACAAGACGATAGAGAACCAGTGAGAACGGATTGAAGAGTATATTGCCGAGATTTCGCAAGTCGCGAACCGCATGGCCACGAACTACGAAGACAAGATTAGAATCTAGATCCTCAAGGGGAGCAGAGTCAAGGCCTAAGGGAAAGGGACTCGAGCGGATGTTCTGAAGTCAAAGCGGATCAGCTGAAGCTTCACCGACCGCTAATCTAGTAACGAGGAATAATTTGAGGCTGAAACTCGAGAAAGGAGTCGTTAGTGATGATGCTGCTTTGTTGTAATCAAGCTTGCTTATCTAATGAAATATATTTCACCTCATCCTTCTGAAGGTAGCAAGTTTAGGTCATAAATTAGTGTTTCGGTTAGGTAATAAATTAATTAGATAAAAATTTAATATGTTTATTAAATTAAAATTTTTAGTTTCACTGTTGTAATTGTAGTCTTGGAGAGATGCGTTAGTCCGCACTTCACTTATAGGTATCTAAAATATTATTTATTATTATATTTATATTATTATTCAAATCTATTATAAAATCTATACATTTTCCAATAACAAAATCCGACCAAAAGTTCCCCAAAGGTGGTTGGGCATGTTTTATTTGCTTCAGTGGAGCTTGAGTCTCTTGTCGGTAGCTTTGACATGTATTAATTTTATAAAATGGATTTGATTTCTCATGATATTAATTACACCGATCAGTTACACGTGAGATTTAATTCGGAATCTTTAGACTACCATAGATAGACACATTATTGTGGCACTAAAGTCCAAGTACAAAATGTCTTTGCAAATTCTAATGTTCTCTTCTTATATCAATTTTGAAGTTATAATTCACCAAAAGAGGGAGCTTTCTCACATGTGATGATTTCTCGAGACTTTGCATTAATCCAACGTACGATCCGGAAGAAGGGAAATGGAAAAACGAATATTGTGTCGGTGTCAATATATTTTAACTGGATTTTCAATATTGTGTCTGGTGTGTGTCAACATTGTAGCTGAACGTAATGAGATGCTCTAGTCCAGATGGTGACTAGAGTAGACCTGATGCTTATAACTACGGTTAGGAGGAAGGCCTTCCAAGACCAGAGATGATGGAGATTCGGTGAAGGAAAGGCTCAAACATGATCTCTCTATTCAAGGAGAATGATATCTTTGAACTAAGATATATTACAAAATCAGAAATTTCAGAAATAAAATTTTAAAGCTTTTTGTTTAGTCTCTTTCTTTCCTCTTGTAATCTTTTAGTGAATAATATGCATCACAGCTGCAGTGTCTAATGAAAATGGAGAAGAGAACAAGTAACAGAATTGCGAGAATTTATCGCACCGATTCACTTTGATCTTCTTTTCTCTATGTGTGGCATGGCTGGTTTTCTCAAGAAATATTGCTCTGAAAATGAAACTCTCCATGATCTATAGTTGTTTTGGGTTTTCTTTCTCTCTTCGACATGCAACAAGACTTTAGACGGAAGAAATGAGAAACGACATGGGTAGGAATCCGACTATAGTTTAGTTGGAAACTGAATTAACCAACCTTTGATTTTTCTGATAATTTAATTCATGAGTATTTAAGTTTATTATGGATATAAATGATCCAGTCCACAAAACTATAGCGTAGAGATCGATCCGTTTCGTCAAAAGATAACTATCAAAGTTATATAGAACGAATAGTTCTAGAAATTTTGGTGGAAAAAAGTTTGAAATGATGAATAACTACTTTATGGACAAAACTGCCAAATATTACCAAATTAATACTGTATATACATGATGTCGTAGTAATACGATACTAACTTTTACGTGAATGAATTTAAAACAATGAAAAAGAATATAACAAATCACTTCTCTTAAAATAAGCAAATATTTGTTTCTTGTGTGACGAAAAAGCCCGCCCTTTACTCTAGTCTTTAAAGCAGATGATCTTGAAAAGGTTTTGTTCTATAATCCTAGTTCAGGATAGCGTAGAAGAAAAATACAATGCAATTCAAATGTCGATCTTCTTTGATCGTATCAAAAGTGCACAACTGATTATCGGTTGTAAATTGAGTATTACTGCATAATGTCAACAATATTCTGGAAAGAACGCGAGAAACGTAAGAATGGAAACTCCTTGATAAACTCAAGAACTTCAAAAAAGGATTTGATTCATAATTATTCAATTTTTAAAAGATCATTCAGTCAAAGGATATTTGAAAACTGTTAAGTTTTAGTTCATTTTGGTTCCACTATGAATTTCGAACCAAACAGGTCTATTGCTAATTACGGGAACGAAATTCTAAACTTTGATATTCCCTATTTAGCTTGTTTATTGTTAAAGATAACGTCTAGTATATTAACCTCAGTCACCTCTAATATATTATCCTCAGACACATCTCTATGACTAATGACTGACTAGTGACTGAACTCTTGTCCATAGGTTAGAGTATATAACAACTCCCTCTTGAGAGATGATGAATCGACTGGTCTCTTTATTGATATCTCTTCTACATGAGAGAGTATTCACTTCGTTTGGTTCTCTAACATGATAGTAGAGCTCAGGTTAGAGCATTAGCAAGGAGATTGAAGAACCATAGAGTAAAAAAAGAATAGAGTGAGCACACCACATTCAACAAAAAAGAGAAAAAAAGACGAAAATTTTCTGGTCAAAACATCTTTGACTGCATTTTTGGAGGAGAAGGAGATTGAATTTGACAATTCTGAGAGTACTTTTGGCCTTCTGAGATCTTTAGAAAGGCTTTGCTATTCTAAGGATTTCAGAAGGAGCTTTCCAACGGTTCAACTTTCGACCCAAACGGAGCTCGTATAAGGAAGTTAAACTTTGGTGCAATCTTGGTCAACGCAACTTTAACTATGTTTTTGAAGGCCTTAACGATCAAATTTCACGTTTTTGAGATTTTTGCCGTGCTTGATTAGATTGCAAGAGATAGTACTATAGACATTACTTCCATCTCCACAACCACTTTGGGAAGTTCTAGGTTTTTCTCAGCTACTTTATATTCCATCGATGGCTAACGTTAGTGATAACTTGCTTCATGATCATCATAAGTTGTATAGCACAAACTATCCAATATGGTGCTTCAAGGTTCAGATCATCTTCCGGAATTATGACTTGTGAGACATTGTGCTAGGTGATGAAGAGAGATCTTTTGGATCATCAACAACTTCCAAATCTTGGATAAACGAGATCAACAAGCACTTGCCATCATGAAGATGACTATAAAAGACTCAGAAGTCTTAGATATCTTGGAGGCTAAAACTTCAAAAGAGGCTTGGGATACATTCACCAAAAAGCACGAAGGAGCAGCTTGCAAAAGAAAGAGAATGCTTCGCAGAAAGTTGAATACTTTGCAAATGATTGCAAGCATTTCACTCGAAGAGCATTTGAATATTGTCAAAGGTATGATACAACAACTGAAGAATCTAAATGGAGCTATAGACGATGACAACTTGGTGCTAATAGTGCTCCAGAGTTTACCAGAACCATACAAGCATTTTTCAAAGCTGTGGATGTATGCAAGGAGCCTGTCACATTCGAAGAACTGCAAACACTAGCTTTACAAGAAGCTATGAACATTGAGACTAAGTCCTGTAGTGTATCAGGATTCTCCTTTAGCTCATTGTAGCATAAAAGATTTCGTTCTCCAAGAAGATTTACACTAGTATCTCTGCTCTAAGTTTTGAGATCTGTCCAAACTCACAAACACTTTACCCGAACATCCGAATTAGATCATATGCTTGCGTCGTTGAAGCTTCAGGGTATGTCAAGGTTCCAAATCCCAAGTACTCGGGCCACTAGGCTCATCAAAGAGGTCTGGCTGGACATGGATCGACCGACTGACTATCTGATGACAATCGTGCAAAAATCTAGTACTTGATGCAACGAAAGATAAAGAACGACAACACATGCATTTGAAGAAAATTTTCTTTATTATAAAAGTGATTCACAACTTCCAGCAGGATTCAAACCCGTTAACCCCCAACTGGGAATGGAAGTATAACCTCCTCTAGAATACATGGTGCTTGTGTATTCTAGAGAGGGTTCTCTAGGTACTGGTTCATTAAACAAAACACTCTTTCCAACCCTACTTATAAGCAAAATTGGAAATCATCAAATTATCAACTCTTTTCATTGTCACATTCACATGATACAAAACTGTTGGAAGTATATCAAGCTGAAGCAAAATCACACGAATCAGAACTCAGATGCACCATCGGATTAGAATATAGATACATATATTCTACTCAGTTCCGTCAGAGATGAAGAGCATCAGACAAATGACCATCATCTACACTAGAAGGACCCTCCAACGAGACACGCATGCAAGCTTCCAAGTATCGTGTTGTTAGCTTACTTGAACTTGGTCTTTATAGAGTTCTGGACAAAAACACTCTTTCGCAGATTGCTGTAGATACATCCTGTATCCGTGCGATGTTAGCTAGAATCAATAAATTCAGATATTGCGCTTCGTATAGTGCATCTCTTGCCAACATAAACCACAATCATTAGATTTCTTGTCGAACCACTCAGATCTACAATGGATTTTAAAATTCTTGAACTCATCTTTTGCAGCAGAAGTTGATATTATGACTTTCTGAGTTTGACCTTGAGACAGTGGACGATCTTGTCCATAAAACTCACATAGCATAGCATATCTAATTCTTTTCCACGCCACTCACTTACAACCAAAGCAGTTGGAGACATCAACAAAAGATTAAATACTTTAAAACAAGAGACAATTGAATTATATTCGAAACGTTTCTCTAAAGCAAAACATACTGCTTGTGCGAATGTCTTTTGAAATATCAAAGCAGACTCTAAATCTCTATCCAACCTATCTCTCTCCAATAGAACTGAATGGAAACTATGTCCTCTGATTTCTGATTGGAGGCGCTTCATATAACCTCTTGGAGGTCCCTACTCTGGAAGGATATGGTAACCTGTCTCCTCATTCATAACACAAGCATTTAGATCAGTAGTCTCTACTAAGAAATTCACTCCTATCTCAGTAATGTTTGTACCTATAGAAATATAATCTACGGTATTATGTTGAAAAGCTTTATTCAGCTTTGTCAAGTTACTGAGAATGTCAGCCAAAAAGTAGAATATATAAACCATTCAGAAGGTAGCAAGCTTCTGAAACAATTTTTGAACAATAGCATCATCCGATTTCGCTTGATCACGAAAGTATACTAGAATGGACTCTAAGCTATCACAAACAGTAGTCACTGCATGATATATAGATAACCACATAATCTTCAAATATCGCTTCATACATTTACGCACATTAACAAGAGCTATCTGCAGAGCAGCGAGAGAAGCCTTTCGCTTAGAAGAAGATTAAAAATAGGTAGCAAAGGTGTTTAGTATCAAATCTACATCATCACTTACCTCCTTGCAAATGGGAGCTTTTGCAGCAAAAAGAGAAGCCAGGTTGGTTCGATGTGCTATACAGTGTACCGAGATCAAATGAGCGTTAACATACCTCTTAAGGCGTGCTGCAACTCCATTTCAAATACTCATCCTTGTGCTTGCACCATCGGATCCAAAACCTAGAAGACGAGTGGACTCTAGGTTAGATTCTGCAAGTAAACAAACTATAGCAGATAGCTTCTGCATCTTTCACAGTGATGTGAATCAAGCCAAGGAAAGCAGTGCGAACTAATCCATCTTCCAAAAATGGAGAAAATACTACCAAATCATCGGTTACTGATATGTCTGTAGACTCGTCTACCATGATACCAAAATAAGAAGACTTTTTAATCCTATCAAGATTCCGCTTGTGCAAGACATGACTTATGCAAAAAATCATTTCAGCACAAGATTTATCATCTTGGTACATGGATACGGTTATGTCTATGTGGAAGAGCGTAACAATGTACAGAGGCGAGGGTACTTAGAGAAAGAAATGGCCTCTTTATCGATAAAGTATGCTGCTCGAAACATGATAAGAATTGTTTTACCGCAAGCATGTCGCGCCGTCTTTATAACCTTCTCCATTATCTTTTTTCCCGAATGCTTAGCCATCAGAATTGCTCGATTTCCTACTGAGCGCCCATGTCTGATGTTCCTAGAGCCATCAGTAGCAAAGCGAGTGTTTCCACAACCTTGCTACACAATTTACAAAACAACTTATCTATACTAGGTTCAAATGTACCCAATCAAAATCTAAGAGCCATGACTCTCTGAAGTTTCTACAGTTCTCTTCTATTTCTCTTTGTGCAAGAACTCGCGCATCTCTAGAGGTTTTATCTACTGCAGTAGACAAGGCCGGAGGTACATATGATTTATTCGACGTGAAACTTACGTCTGTGAGATTTGTTTGTTTCTTGTATCTTTTAGACATTCTGTGAAATATTGAAATGCAATAGATCAAATACTATGACTGTGACTGTAAGAGCTAAGCGACTCAACACAACTGCTGCTGAAGTAGGAAGGAAAGAAGTTCAGTCCCAAAATTAGATTCGACAAAGATTACAGCAACAACTCTAATCATTCGCTTTACTTGATGAAACTCCTCGTGCTCCAACTATCTTGAGGGAAACTTTGGAAGGAACCAGATACTAGATGGTATAATTAATCTCTCGTCTCTCCACATCTGCTGCTCACAGCTCGAATGAATCAGGAGCACAAGACATAATGATTGAAGCCGGTGTGTGCTAACTTGTAACCCCTTACATAAACTATACTAGAAGGAACTGAGATAGGAACATATCCATCAAAGGCATTGCAACAAGGCTGAAAACGTGACATACTTGAGAAACTGTGGTCTCCACACACAAGATACACTAGTCAAGCCTCTCCAAAAATGAAGAGACCATCCTTGAGTGCACTGTCCTCCACTCAGCAGATCTCGAATCAGAATGTCTGAAGAGCCAAAGGCTTTACTTGGACGATGCTTGAAATGCTATGCTCGTGGACGAACTCCCAAGGTGTATTCCCAAAAGACCAAAAGCTTGGAGATCATGGTTACAGCAGCTCTTAGTCATTCCAGTCCGACCTCGATCATCTCAACACTCTTGCCTTGAATCGATAGTGATTCTGCTGGAGGTCGGATCTCAGATTAGTCTCGATGAAAGAACCTACAACCACCAGGATCCTCGGCAAAATCAATGAATCAAGATTACGTCAACAGTGAAACATGAACCACTCTAGACACTTCTAGTATCTCAAAAAGTGTCACACGTCGGAGACGCTAAAAAACTCAAGAAAAAACCAATCGGTAATTTGCATTCCCTCCATGCGAGGGGCTGCATGTATATTCGCATAGCTCGTGTGAATGGACGAACGAACGATGTCTGCAAAGCTAGAAAACGAGATCAGGTGAAGCGAGTCCAAACTCTCTTCGAACGATGTCTGCAAACAGTGCAAAGCTAGAAAACAAGATTAAGACGAAGACTGCGAAGCGAATCTAGACTCTCGACGAACGGACTATGTCTGCTGCGACTCGCACGGTTACAACTTTGAAAACCTAAAATTCGAACTTCTGTGCTACTTGCCAAAACACTAATTAACCACATGGCACTGTAGTAGATGTTAGTTTTATGTGATATATCACATCAACAAGCGACTGATGTGACATTTCTGACGACTTAATATATGTTTCAGAATTTCTCTGACTGCTGAAGATTTAGTTTATTCTTTTCCGAATGATGTATTTTTTACAGTGATACATTTCCGATGAAAAAAAAAACTGAATCCTAAAATTTCCGGTTCTACTCACCTAGATCTTCAAGTTTCCGGAATTTTATTTTTCCGACTCGGTATCATTTCCCACTGAATTCTGAATTCTATTAGGGAAGGTTGATTTGAACCGGTAATCACTACTCGCAGTGCCGGATCTTCCCGAAATTGTTCACAGCTACGATCCCTGTTGGAATTTCGGGCGATCAGGCCTGTTGCTTGTCTTTTATACTTCGTTGACCAGATTAGCGGACAGATTTGACTATATTAGACCTTGAGACGGAGGTTATCATAGGAATTAGTCTCTCTGCCAGTCACAGATTAACTAGTCACGTCCAGTTTCAGGTCGCCTGGCGAGCTACTGTAGTTGGAGTTAGGATGGGCAGTTGGAGGCAGAAAGGAGCGTGATGGGAATGCTCCTAGAAGAGGTGACATGTAAGCATGCCATAGGCGGGCCAGAAACGAACAACCGGACAAAGGTTCTTGCTCGCTCATCCTCTTGACAGGGCTCTTGTATAGCGATGGACCTATGGCGACCTGGGGTCGAATCTTCCTGCCGGGAGGGTCCCTGCAAGGGTAGCAGCATTCGGCTGCAGAAAGCCCCAGGGCGAAAAAGAGGCCTAAATAATGGAGTCGTGCGCCTAACCAACGTTTCATAAAAACTTAATAAAAGATAACGACGGGCCGAGGGCGAGGTTTCGGGATCCATTGAAACTGAAGTTGGACGCAGGGCATTCTACATACAGTACACTCTTGTTTGCCATTAGCAGAAGGGGACAGGGAGGCAGACAGGGACGGACAGAATTGCTGGTGGATGGGAATTTGGGATGAATGAGGGTTGAGTGCACTGCTGGACCGATTTCGTGGGTGTGTTGGAGGCTCAAAATGATGCCGCGGGCCAAATGCTGATCTCAGCGGTAGACTCACTGGTACAGTAGCTGCTGCTGCTGCGGAGTTCTCTCGTCTTCTGTTTCGTCGTTTCCATTATCTCTCTTCCTATTCTCGTCCAACTTTTGCTTTCTCAGGGACCAGAAGCGCTGCTTGAACTTTCTATCTCATTTCCGCTCGTCTCTTCTTTTCCTCCTTTTTTTGTTTTGGAGACTGGAGTGCCCGATTCAACGGCCGGTTGTCGTGGCTAGCACAAGAGACAGGATTCACTGGGAAAGCCATATCATAAGGTGGAGGCTCGACGAGGGAGGCAGCGAGCGAGCTAGCGCGAGAGAGATTTTAATGGAGGATTTTTGAATAGGATACAAGTCCACTAAGGAGGAAAAAAGAGCAAGAAATTATCATAGTCCTGAAGAGATTTAGGGGACACCTTAGTGCCTGCAGGGTGTCCATCGTCCAATTTTGTTTGTAGGTAGAGAGACTCATCATAATGGAGCCTTTGCTACTGGCATGGATGTACCGAGAGGAACAGGAAGCAGCAGGGGCGGTGTGGTATGCGGATGCACTCGTGTCTTTCTTCCTCGTGGTTTTTGCAGGTCTTATGTCCGGATTGACGCTCGGGCTCATGTCGCTGGATGTTGTGGATTTGGAGGTTTTGGAGAGGAGTGGTACTCCCAGAGAGAGACGGCAGGCAGGTTTGTTGCATGCCTCGTGAACCAATCGAAGCATGCAGTTCGTGTAGAATTTCACCTGAAATCACCATCCAGTTTCGATATGCTCCGCGAGGAATTCAGAACCGATCTCCGGCCAACTGGTTTGGGAGTGCTGCCGAAACATATGGGAGTGTGCCGATTTCTCGCTTTTTTGTGCTCATGAGCTGTCCAGATTAGGAGGTATTCAGTGTAATTTACGGCCCGAGAGTAGACACAGGCGGCCTGCCCTGCGCATTCCGGTACCTCGCCTGCAGAAAGTTGTACACTCGGTTATCGCACGTTTTCGTTTGTCGGGTTTGATTTAGGAAACCGAGCCAAAGGAAGGCTTACTACTTGTGTGCTGACCGAGTTTGTTCGTTGTGTGCAGCTGCCATCACCCCTGTTGTCCAGAAACAGCATCAGCTCTTGGTGACCTTACTTCTCTGTAATGCTGGAGCCATGGAGGTTCGTTTTTCTCTGTTATCCTTGAATCGGCGAACCATGGGAAATCGGTGGTTGCTACGAATAGTGGGTTTGTCGGGGGCAAGAGTGGAAGGAAGAGGTATAGGGTAGAGGTTTGGGGTTCTAAAGCGGTTGGAACGTGGAGGTTACCATGAACTTGTTGTGTTTCGTCCACATTCCAGGCTGTTCTCCTCCTGGCGAATGTGTCCTGGGGCAGAATTGGGCAGAGATTGCATGATGCAATACATAATGTATTCTGGGCTGCATATGATCCATGAGCTGAGACCTGAGTACACACGGTTGGAGCTGGGACGCGTAAGAATCTGTTTCGTAGAAACGTTGCAAGTATGGATATGGAATGTGGGTTACGATCACTATCTGTTGATGAATGTTTTATGGATTACCTCTCATCAGCTTACAGAGTCCTGCATAAGCTCTAATTGATCCAGTGGTGATTTGTCCGTGCAGGCACTTCCGATATTTCTGGACAACATGTTCAACCCGATTGTCGCGGTCATTTTGTCCGTGACGTTTGTTCTTGCGTTTGGCGAAGTAAATACTGAAACTTTTTCCCTTGGCCACTGGAATTCTCTCGCCTACAAAAGTTGACACGGCAGCGAAGGAGTTGTCTTGACAACGAGTCATATATTCTGCCGCTTAGTTTTCCCTGTTTGTAAGCCTAGAAGATGGAGCCTTCTGCCATCGGCGGCCCATTTTCCGGCCTTCCATCGAGGCCACTTTTGGTCGGTTTTAGGATTTGCCCTAGACTGGCCTTTTGGGAGACCTCGAATTTACTTCTGTAGCAGCCTGGGATGTGCACCTGAACAGGTGGCCTAGTCATCATGATTGATGTCTGAAATATCGTACAGTTAAAGAGTCCTGTCCACTAGCATAAGGTATCTCACTCGGGAACTTACGAGTCTTTGCTCGTTAATAGCTCATCAGCTCGTTAACGACTTGATGAAACCTCTCATACCAGTTTTGATGTCGTTTGATGCTGCAGGTTATTCCTCAAGCCATATGTTCTCGCTACGGTCTCGCAGTTGGTGCGAACTTGATATGGCTGGTGCAAATTCTGATGGTCCTATGCTGGCCCATCGCCTATCCGGTCGGAAAGGTGCGAAAGAGTCTTTCAGTTAAAGAAATAGTTGGTTTTGGGTTTCCTGCCCAATTTCTTCAGTTCTTCAGTATACATTCAGCTCAAGTGTCCAGAAGATAAAGAAGTCGAACCTTTGTAGGGGAGTCCAGAAGAAGTGTCTAAGAAGAACGTCTACTGTATAAGAATTCCATTTGAGCAGCCTGCCGATGATGACGAAATCTATGCTTGAATGTGTGAAGTTATTGGATCATGTGCTCGGCCACAATGATTCTGCTTTGTTCCGCCGAGCTCAGCTGAAGGCCCTTGTGTCCATCCATGGAAAAGAGGTACAGTCTAAAGTTACAGATACCTGTTATTGTCTGGAATAAAGCAATGTTAAAGAGTCCTAGTGAATCTTCGAATTGGAATTCGAAAGTTTGTAGATATGAAGATACTAAATTCCGAGTATGTTTATTGCAAATCTAGGCGGGGAAAGGTGGTGAGCTTACTCATGATGAGACGACGATTATCAGCGGGGCTTTGGACTTGACCGAGAAGGTCAGCTTGCCTCATGGCAGTGAGTGGAGCTTTGGAAGTGTTTGGTTGTATTTGTATCTGTAGTTCATCCAAGTAAGTCTGGATTGAGATAGGAGGATAAATCAGGCTTCCTATGTGAAGTTTGTTGCCATTTATGTAATTGTATGGGCCCGATCCAAGCTACAGTTCATCTTAGCTGAGTATGCGAGAGGTGTCGATTACGTCTTCTGGCCTTTCCCTCATTTGCCGAACTCGATGCTGATATAGGAGTCGAAGATGGATCCATGGGTTATGGTAGATGTACACTATTCTTGCGCCTCGCTCTCATCTTGCCGTACTCAAAGCCATGCGATGTGAAAATTTTCATTATAATTTAGTCGCCACTCATGGAACGAAATGTAATTTAGCCTCCACTAATTTCGACTTTTGTTGTTAAATAGTCTAACATATGGTTTACGTGTTCAGATTGCTGAGGAGGCAATGACCCCTATAGAGTCAACCTTCTCTTTGGATGTGAACTCCAAGCTGGACTGGTAACTGAGTCTCATCTTAACCGATCTGAGTAGTTTGGAGATGTGGAACCTCTTGAGGATCCGGTAGTAAGTTGGGAAGTTAGTGATAAGAGTGTCATTCAAGCTAGGTCGTGTTAGGTGTAGGACTTGAAGTCCAAGTTGCGCCGCAGGCGTTGCTTTGTTCTAATGCCTTGTCAGCTTCACTCCGTCTGTCAGGGAGGCCATGGGCAAGATACTTGCAAGAGGTCACAGTCGAGTTCCTGTATATGAAGGGAATCCGCGTAATATAATTGGTTTGTTACTGGTAAGATATCTTAAAACATCGAAAGATCTGGAACTTGCTGTCGTAGTATAGTGACATTTTGATAGTGGTAGCTTATAGGGTTTGTCTGAGGGCGTGGATGTATTCTAGCTTCTAGGAGGATTCCAAGTTGTGTGCTTGGAATATCGGTGAGTCACTTCAGTTATTCTTCCTTCTATCATTACCTACAGAAAATGATGCAGTGCTTCATTATGGAATACAGGTGAAGAGTTTGTTAACCGTGCGTGCTGAGGCCGAAACCCCCGTCAGTGCAGTTTCAATACGTAGGATTCCCAGGTATGTTCGCCAGTGTCTGTAAAGAGAAGAAGTCACCTTCGTATACAGGGGTTAGGACTAAGGAATCTTAACAAATTCACCAGAAATCACCCAAAGTAGACCTTGTTCATACTACAATCTTTGGGAGCACGAGGCATTCGGTACGGTAGATGGAGCTCCAGTAGGTGATTCTACAGGAGAGAGAGAGAGAGAGAGAGAGAGAGAGAGAGAGAGAGAGAGAGAGAGAGAGAGAGAGAGAGCTGTGCTCATTAAGACTTGCATGCCGTAGCCTTTCGACCATAGACCCGCGCCATGGCTGGATGGTAGTGAAAACAAGGATGGGTTGAGAAGATGAACACAAAGCAGAAGAGCAGCTACTTGAGAAGGGGAGACTTACCCAAGTTGCAAGGACACTTACCGGAAGGGACATTCGTGTTCACCTTCCAGGTTTCAGCCAGAAAGGATTTAACTGAGTCATCAACCCGAGAGACTTTGTCAGGCTGACACAGAACAGACCTTACCGTGCTGGTTAGGTTTCATCCTAGTGTTGAACGGGATGCTACCTGCTCGAAACTTAAAACTTCAACCTAGTACCTAGGGTAGGGGTTCTTCACAGAGAGACGGAGAGAGAGGGAGCACTCATTATGCGGTAGCCTTGCGACCGTAGACTTAGGTACAGCCCCCTGGTGACACTCTGCGGCGGCGTAGAGTCGTCTGTCTTGGGCGGGATCTGAAACATCCGGTGCGTCGTTTTATAGAAACTCGAGTATGGGACTTAAAGTTGCTTGGGTGTATCTTACAGACCTGGGCCTGGTAGAAACCAGTATCACCGCGGAAGCACATGAAAGACATAACTGACTTGGAAACTTGAGTTGAAATTCAGCATGTGATCATCTGTTCTCAATTGACTGTTGCTTGGTTGGGCACATAACCTTGCGGGGTCCTTAATCAGAGAGTTGACAGCTGAAACAGTTGTTACCGTAGTTGAACTAAGCTTACGGCTTTCCAGTTTGTTGAAGTTCAGACTGTATTGAGCTTCTTCGGAAATGTTGGAGTCTGATAGCTCCGTCGAGCTATGGTCTACAGTTGAAGTTCTTACTGTAGAGAGAAACCGAAGGCTTACTAGGCTTTCGTCGTGCAGAGTCCCGGCCGACATGCCACTTTATGACATCCTGAACGAGTTTCAGAAAGGAAGTAGTCACATGGCCGCGGTCGTGAAATCTAAGAACAAGCGCAAGCCTAAGAGAAGCATCCTTGCAGAAGCTTTGTTCCCCCAAGGAACAGAGAAGAAAGAGGGTCCACACAAGCATCGTCACCAGCAGGCACAGGATGCCGACCTTGAGAAAGGTCATGTGGAGAACGGATTGGAGGCTCATCGTGATGGTGAAGGGAGAAGTCAAGACGTGATGGAGGCGAAGGCAGAGCAAAGCGAGAATCGGACGGACGACACTGGGCCACACCACAGGCGCTCAGGGAGTCAGACTGAAGGGTCTGCAGTGGATGATGTAGAAGAAGGAGAAGTCATCGGTATCATCACACTGGAAGATGTCATCGAAGAGCTATTGCAAGTAAGTGAATGGGAGAATGATTATCTGTGGCCTCCTGACCTCAGCCCTACGTACTACGGGGATCTACCGTGGTCTTTCTGCCGATGACTTAACATGGTAGTCTAGTAATACTTTGAATTCTTATCTCTGCAGGAGGAAATCGTTGATGAAACCGACGAATACGTCGATGTACACAAGAGGTATGCAGAATTTTATCTGCTTTCGAGGTTCAGATGAGAGGATTTTTCAGTTCTAGCTGATTTGTAACTTCCTCCTAGTCACATCCTTCTGTGCATCCTCTTCTTAACTCGAGTCCTCTTTGTGTTTTGCCAGAATACGAGTGGCAGCTGTCGCGGCGACCATGTCTCGTGTTGGTTCCATGATAAAGAACGAGGGCAAGCCCCCTGGAATTTCTGTATGTACCAAACATGCCGTACATATTGGTACTTGCCGTCAACGTGCTAGGAAATCTGACCTTTCTGGGTTCAGTCTTCAGATTCAGTGTTCCGATGTTGCGGAATGTGGCGTAGTTGGAGTCGAGTATTGGCTAATATTTGATGAACTTGCGGCACTTACTTTTGCGTCCTTGTGGATTACGTTTTGCATGTGCTACAGACCGGAGGCTCCTTCCGGGATCGGAAAGATGGAAGTAAAGTTCGCTTCATGAGTACATATCTACCTCGCTTTGAGCACGGAGCACCAGCAGCTACGAAGTCTAAAGATGAGTTGCGGCAGCCGTTGTTAGAAACTTCAGCAGAGGAGGAGCAGGCTTGAGTAGACAGAAGAGAGTACGCCAAGTTTTCCTACACGCAACCTTGTGACATATTCCTGGCAACCATCCATATTTGTATCCTTTTAGTGCAGAACCTGAACCCTGGGACACCAGTTACCTTTATCAGACCGGATTTGGGAAGTAACGCTGCTTCCCGGGAGCCCCTGCAAATCAGCTGGGATCAAGTAATGTAAGTACCCCAGGCTTGATATATAGAGAGAGGTCTACCGTGGCCTTAACATTTTGACCAATTAGAAGAACAGCGATATGATTGTGTTATATGTCCCTAACCTTCGCTTTGAGCAGTTGTTATCCACGTTCAAGAGGTTTGGCAGTATAATGACGTCTTCTAATTCGGTTGTCCAAGAGTACGCAATGAACGGGATATTATGAGCCTTATATGACTCCATTAGATATATAGCTGTCCAGGGCTCAGCTTATTCGGGGGTTACTGATGAACATGACTCGTCGTACGTTTCGCTTTGTAAGAGTAACGGCGTTCTGCTTAGTTGCACAACTTGGTCGTATCTCTGGCGTAAGTAGTTCACAGCATGGCTTTATGCTCAATTTGGCGACCGACAGCAGTCCTGTACTTGGGTTTACTGATAGTACGTTGCCTCCACTTCCGCTGGAGAGAGTTGGAAAACTTTCATAACCTCTTCGAAAATGTCCAGACACAAGTCCACGTCGGGTTGTACCGATTAATCTCGTAATCCTCTAGTACACAAACCAGTGATATCATACGATTTTTCTCCTCTTTTATCACTTGTCCTTTCTCGTATTCACTTCTCCACCTTGCTTTGAATGCATATTATTACTCGGCGGACTGCAAATATGGTGCTTTCACCAAGCAAGTAACATATCCTCTTAAACAAAACGTAAAAAATATTTGGTTTTTAATAATTTCTTAGTTCACTGTACACAAATGAATGAAGAAATCACTAGAATTTATAATATTAACTTGTGTGTATCAGCTGGTGTTCACATTTCATTTAGTATATTACCATGTTAGAGTGCATTAATTGCTGTACATTTAGAAAGTATAAAACTATCCGTTTCATGTAAAACGAACATGGTAATATATTCTTCAGTTAAAAAGCTATATTTAGACATTTGAGAAAAGCATTTTCATTCCACTTTATATTAACTTTCTGAGATGAATTAACAGTCTTCTTTGTATAGAAAATATCATTTGATAATATAATTTGTCGTGTTCCTCCCGGGCAAAAATCCCTGATCAAGTTGCTGGGTTGATGTTGTCAAACAGTTTCACCATGAAGGTTGTGGCTATACCTGACTACTTTTATCAGGTAAATGCGAAACATTTGTATAACCATAAAAGTATCGATCATGGTTGTAGTATAAATAGGAGCTGAAACTGATGCAGATCTTTTTATCAGGTAAATGCGAAACATTTGAATAACCATAAAAGTATCGATCATGGTTGTAGTATAAATAGGAGCTGAAACTGATGCAGATCTTTCCATAACATCTGGTATTCATATATATAATGAAAAATTTAAATTTTAGCCATTGAACTAAAACAGCAATAAACCATAAGCTATTAACAAACTAAATTTGGAGTTACATAACAGAAACCGACGATGCGAATAGTAATTTAAAACTGAATATGGAGGTATTATTTGTTATTCATAATCATTATAATCGTAAATTATTTATCTCTTTTTGTTACTAATTGTGAATAAAATGAGATTGCAGAAGTAGGTCCTTTAATCCAAAGTGATGGTAGTCAAACCTCTCTTACACAAAATATGCATGCTCGATTTAATTTCTGAGAAATTTTACTCGTTTTTTGTTTTTTTTTGAGAAATATGTAAGTGTTAAACAAAAATTATATACTATATGAATGAAAATATTTTATAGATATTAACTATAGCCTATGCTTTGGAAACACGAGGAGACTCGGATAATAAGCATCCCAAACACGTTTGGAGTTTCGACGGCATTGCATGATGTTTTTTTATCGACTGTTGGCTTACTGGGGTAGAATAGCATTCATTTTTTGCTCGCTATTCTATCGCCGTCAGTTCCGGCACGTACTTAACGATTTTTTTCGCGGAGAGGCGGTAAATAAAGCAGGGCGAGCGTTGGCGACGGCCAGGTTGGCCAGAAGTGGGAAAGGCTTCGGGAGCTATTCTCTTTATGTTATACAAATAGTATAATTATTATATAATATTATAAACTAAGTAAAATAAAATAAAATAAAAAAATTAAATATTAATTGTTAGCTGCTCCAAGGATGTTGGAAACCTTCTTAGAAAACCCATAAGTAATGTATGGGAATTTGCAGTTCAGAGAATATAAGTGTGAGAGGGTCCTGCACTGAATGGATTTATACATAAATACATTGATTTATTACTAACCTTTCGTGTCAAAAAAATTACGTAATAAATTAAGGTTGCAGCACTCATTATGCAATGGTGCACGGGTTCTCACTTTTGAGCACCCGTGCACCGTTGCATAATGAATATTGATGGGTTTTTATGTTTCAATGTAAGCTTTCAAATACCCCGGTATGCTGAAAATAGATCACCAACAAATCTTGAGCACCGAATCCGAATGATGTACTATAGTAAGTCAGAGAAGATATATGGTTGTAAGTTGAGTTGGAAGTACTAAGTTGAGAGGTTTTTATTTACACTTTATATTTATGGATTAAATACCTTCGAAAAGAAGAGGTGCGTCTGCATCCTAATGTCACACCGTTTCCGATACGACGTCGCAAATATCAATTATATGTTTCACTTGACATTTGCATACATACTACTGATACGTTGTGTTATTTCGAGATAAGATCCTTTTATGGTTTAACTGTTTGCACAAGGATTTATTAAACTCTGAGTATGAATATAAAAACATAAAAGATATTTTCTTTTTTCTTCTTATTGTATGTGTTCTTTGAGTATGAAAAAAGATTCTTTTTGCTCCAAAAAACCCAAAAATCTTCATCTTAATATTTTTCTCTAAATAATAGTTTATTTTGAGATTAACCATAATTTCTAAAGCATAGATTAATTTGATTCCTCATTTCACATAGTTTCAGTTGAGACGGAGAAGTAATCACCAGAAACATGTTTTGCATAATAGTTAAAGTTTTAGTTCTCTGAGAACAAACTCGCAAAATAAAGTCTTCTGGGTTACTCGGATCACTTGTAATTATACTCGGAGTTTAACATCTAAAGATCTTATTGCTCAAGATCCTTTCATGACTTTGTATCATGTAAGAACTGAGTAATTATCATTTAAAGTTTCAAAAAGAGCGAATGACCAATCTAACATTATTTTTGGTTTTATTTCACTTGGAATCTTCTAAAACTCTGTCTTATTTGTCGACAAGATTGGATGATTAAGGTACACAAGCGGTTGAAAAAATATAGCTAGATGTTACATAAGGGATCATGGAAGAAAATTATAGAAAACTTATTGTTCTTAGGGGATTGGAGTCAAATTGCTCAGATCTAAAATATCCTTAATAACTTGGAAAAACCATGAGAAAAATACTTATTACATCACTTTCTAATCATGTCACATATCTAAGTACTCACTTATTTGAGATATATGAATATCAACTCTCTTTCACAGAGTTTAAACACTCATAAATCTACCTTCTTGTGATCTTTTCGACCCAATGTTATTTCTTCAAACACCTCAAAATTATCTCTTGAAACTCAAAAACAGATCCAAGCATAACATCTTCATAATTTTCTTGGATTCAGCAATCAACACTAAAATCTCTTTGTGTACCCCAGTTGTGGAGATCTTTCTCTCCGATGATGTTGTATGTATGATTTATTATAAGTCGTGAGCCTCATGACAAAACTTCCGTATGATCTAGATGTTTTGCGATATTTGGACTACTTATATAATAACTTCACTGCTTTCGGTTGACTGTTACTTATCTAATGTAAACTCCTTACTACTCACTACTACGATTAGAGTGTCTAGACGTCTTGACACCCAGATGATCCTCCCGATATATAGGTAGTGCATCTTCATGCTGTAATAGCCAAAGTACCGCTTTTTGATGATTTCGTTGAGCTGACATGCAGCTGTTTTCCTTTCGTTGTATTGTCTTGATCGTGACATTCCATCCGACAAATCAACTGCTTGGTTAATTTGCTCACACTTCTCTTCTCAAGAGACTTAACATAATCTCACGGATCTACATCGAATCTCATGCGATTGTATATTACATTATATAAAATAAGACACGAATAAATGAAATATTTAACGTTAGTGTTTTTGATGAACAAATAATTTGATGTAAAGTTCTCCATATTTCTTTCAGTGTCCCATCAGTCTTTCAACAAACATTTGAGTACTTGAGCTCGAATAGTTGAATTGAAGCTTTTGGTCTGTAATAGCTGAAAATGATATGATCAGCCATGGTTTTCTTGAATATCCTCCATTGCCGATAATGTATTCTCTCATGTATAGCACATGTGGTCCATTAAGCTTTGAGTAAGGGATGGATGAAAAAACAATACAATTTGGTCAAGTACGTAGGAGCGATGGACACCACACTCCAACTACTCCACGTTCCCTTATCGAACTTCCACTCGATGAAAATTTACTACTATACAGATTTTAAGAATGGACGTACACTTCAATGCAAACAGATTGTGGATTTCAAGCTTCGTTTTCTTGATGTTTTTACAAGATGGTCCCAAAGCGTGCATGATACACAATTACTTATAAATAGTTGATGCTACAAAGATGTTGAACATGCCATGTCATGTCAAGAAACGCTGAATTCTTTTCACCAAAGATCTTATGAACTTCTGGACAATTCTACTACAAGTGCATTCAACAAGGTCAAACATTTCACTGATTCCTCATCTAGATCATTGATAGACAGTCTATTTAGTGCCATTGCACATGTCTAGCAATAGATATCTGATGACTATATTTAAATTGAAAGAAATGCATTTGGAGGATTGGTCTTCATATCCGGCCATAGCAACTGTACTATATACTTGAAAATTTCAAGATTAGAGATAAAACTGTCGTCAATATACCATGCGTCTGAATGTAGCTTTATGGACCACAGGCTATGTCTAATCTCATACACTGTCATAAACATAAAGAAAACAAATGCAACAAAAGTGTGTTGGAAAACATCATCTTCGCTGATTATTTGGCTCATAGATATTTTTGAAATGACATTGAATAGTGAAACTTATGTTCACGAAAAGCACAACGCATTCAAAATCTAGTGCCATGATATGAGAAGCAACAAGATAGTGCAAAATGATCTCATCGTCTCAGTTTTCAATGTGCAGTTGGCACTGAATGTATAGTTGTAAATTCTTCTAGTAGTTTCTAACAGAATACAATATTCGACCAACCCCACCCATAGTCTTTTCTATTAAACCTTCGGTCTGGGTATATACTATAAAGCATGAAAAATATTCCTTTTTTCCTCACAGTGTACTTTGGGTTTGAGGAAAAGATTCTATTTTGCCCCGAAAAACTTTAAAATATTTTTTCTATCAATACTAAGCAGTTTGTTTTGAGATGAATCCTAATTTGTAAAGCTAATGAAGAGCTTTAATTAATTAATTTATTTCACATATACCATACTCTGATGAAGAAATAATCACCAAAACCATTTTCTGCATATAGAAAAAAGTTCTGAGTTCTCTGAGAGCAAACCTGGGAAAGATGTGCTTGTATAAGTGTAACCATGAGTACTTGTATGCATAAGGGGGTTTAATTATTTAAGAGCAAACCTGGGAAAGATATCTCCGTAAGTCAGATGTCTATATTCTCAGATCAATTGGCAGACGTACTTTCAAGTGTCCATGTTATCCTTGAACTGGTTTTTGCAAAAATACTTTAACTTTATCATGGTCCAAACTATACCACTGAATAACTTAAACCGCACTAAGGGTCTAGCCCCACCACCCCATTAACTCGGTTATATCTGGTGTAGCCTCTGCTTCGGCAACAAGTGGTGTCGTCCCACTACCTTATTTTATATATTAATTTCGTTAAAACAGTAGGTTCGGTAAATATTATAGTCGATTCGTAGGGGTTCCTTTTCAGTAGTCATATAGAGTTTGATAGAGAGATAGACGGTTGGCTTGTGACACGTGGTGTTTTCAAGCCTCTCGACACTCTGCAAACGACTCTCTACTCAACGCAGAAATTTGGTTCAAAGGAACGTTAAGTACATCCGTTCGAAACAGCAGAAGAAATATTTCGCTTGGGGCAGTGGGATGAAATTTTTTAACTAGTTAAGAATTTTCAGAAGCTACTTGGATCGGCTGGGGTTTTCTCTCGGTTCTGGCTCTTCATTTACGCGAGTTAACCTGGACAGTGGGACCACGCACTAACTAGATGACGGAAAGCGACTCCAAGTAGACCCAGTCAACGCAAAAACTTTTCCATTCTCTCCAGCTGGCGGTCGCAGCCGTAGTTCTCAGTGCGTGAAAGCAGAAGTCGGGAGGAAGAGAACGAGCCGCATTTCCTGTATTTCACATGACGCGATGGGACGCGGTACATCTTTTCATGCATGTATGTCGTGTAACGGCGCCTTTGCCGGACTCGCGTTTCCATCCGGCGATACAGGCCGACCCCCGTACGCGTTCTGCGCATGAAAAGGTTCTGCTGGTAGTACGATACACGGTAGAACGCAGGAACTCCCAGCTCAACAGGAACCGTCTGATGGACTTTCGAGCGTGTGCCAAAGGATGTGGAGGTCGTCGATGTACAGATTTCCTAAATACTTGGACGGTGTAGAATGAAATTTGTACTGCCGTTTGTAGCAAGTCCGACACGTCCGTTACTTACTTTACAGTACCACCTAACAGCTAATACTTGCGGGGTACCCTTTCGGTATGACAACTGACTGTAACTCATATATACTCTTTTCAAGATAACTTATTCGGGAACTTACCAGTATTAGAAAAGAAAAATCGAATATTCCTTGTTCCCTTTGTATTTTAGGTCACAACAACTCACGTCTATCATCAAAGATGAAAACATTTTGAAACTAAATCTGCCAATAAATTCTGACACGGACTAATCGTATCTTGTTTCGTTATTTATCGACTACCACTTTCCAAACATTGGAACTTTTTAGAGATTTATATGATATTTGAAACTTTACTTCCACTCCGAGTCTCTAACAATTAGACAAGGTAGACGTCCCTCTTACAGTTATGCACCGTTATAGTCCTACAGTGAACCTGCTATTTTTGGATTAGAATGAGTGGTGATTATATGTATGCAACATGAACATTTACTCCCTCAGTCCCCGTATGGACAATTGAACTGCTAAGTCTCCCGATGTTCATACTTATTTTCTCAGTTCTTGACCGGCGCAGGTGCCAACTGCAGTAGATTGGCTACCTGGTGAAATGGAAGCAAGTTAGCAACCTGACTTTGGAAAGATCACGGGTCCATAGAGACAGTTAGAAAGACAGGTTCTGGTATGTCCGGTTCGAGAGAGCAAGAGGGCTAGAAGACTAAACACAGATCGTGAGGCAGTTTCGATGAAGAGTCGGTTGAAATTATAATGCATTTGTTTCTTCAGAAGTCGGTTGTAACGACATACATGGATACTTACAGTGAGGAATCGAGTTTATCTTGGACTTTGAATCTATGACGAAAGCGGACGCACCTGGATGGTTTGATGAGAGTGTTGCTGCGTACGGTGATTTTGAAAGAGTTCGTTTCTCTACGAGAAGAAATACACTTGTAATGTCCCGGCTGGCATTAGAGAAGGAGCTAGTGATACAGTCGAAATCACTCCTTGGCAAAGATGGAGACAGACAATGTTGACGGTGGGCAAGACACAGATTTCTCTAGTTGGAAAGAACTATGTCCAGCTTCAATTTGAAGCTGCACGTATTAAGCTGGGCTCTAACTTTGAGTTGATGGAGGATTTTCAATTCGCTATGGATTGTTGGTCAGTGTATAATTCTTGGATCAACAAACAATGGAAGACAAGCGAGAATTATTATGTTCGAACTTGCATATTTGGATTTCCAATGAGACATGATCCGCCTACCAAGAAGAGGAATGAAGAGATAGTGCACCGTCGTACTGACCAAAAAATCAACAGCTGAATCTAGAATCCAAATCTTTTTCTGAATTTATCCAACGTCATCCATCTCAGTGTGCAGTTGTGGGAGGAACTGATTTGATCAAGAAGCTAAGTTGTCACGTCAGTTTAGCACCTCGGTTAAGTTGACCAAGTGCGGAGTGACTAATCCAGGTAGGGCCGTTAGTGCCGTTAGGGCGGGTTCTTGGGCTAGCCCGCTAGGGGTATACTTCGCAGGTAGGGCTTGGAGGTTTTAGTTCTTCGAGTTGAGCCTTCAAGCTCCTAACTATGGTGGATAGTCTTGGTGAGCGCAATCTAGATTCTTTGATGCTTGACTTTAGTGTTTATTTAGTGCAAGTTGGCATGGTGGAGTGAGTACACATCGTTTATTATTGAGATACACTTGTGTATGTGTATGACATCGTCCATATGTTATGTATATGTGTGATGTATCTCTGACAGTGATGTATGTTGTGTAGCGATGTGTATGCGCACGATAAGGTTGAGTGACGTACTGTTTGAGGTGGGTGTTCATCCACGCAAGGTTCGCAAAGTATCTACAGTAGGTGCATGCAGACATATAGTGAGACATCAGTCGGCATGTCCATTTTCAGAGTTTGGAGCAGAACACGAACCAACTGAGTGTTCGAAGGAGAAAAGACTTGTAGACAGTGACCTTCATCGCTGCGAATAGAGAGTTTGATGCCAACATGGTTTGAAGTCTGGTGTTTTCCAGATTACTGTATGTAACTTGCAGCATACATGTCTCAGTCATTTGCACAGTTGGAGAGGTCCATGTCAGAACATCCAAAACCTTACTCTCTTGATATGCAATCATGTTGTTATAGATCCTAATATACCGTGTGGTAGACTAGTCAATGACTTCCGTCTGACCTTCGAGAAATGAACTACGTATCATGCTACTTTTCGAATGCGAGAGAAGGTCCGGGACTGGATCCAAGGTGGTCAGACAAAAGACGGCATATGTCTTCTTTTGTCGAAAGATGCAAGAGGTAGATCTGAATGCGTAGTTGAGTATGGAACGTGGTCAGGTTCTGGTATATTCCAACGTGTTTTCCTGTGTCCACTATTATTTTCTCAGAAAGTCATCACCCTTGATGCAGGTCACACTAAAAACAAGAAATATCCTTCTATAATATTCACCGCCAGTTGGAAATAACCAGTCCATTATTCTCTGCTTTGCTGTAGCTACTAGCGAAGATGAGAAAACATGGACGTGATTTTATACTCTCATGCGATGTTGTATTATAGGTATGGGTCAGTGAAGAATATTCTTCTAGAGCACATCCACGATGTTGTTCTCATCACATGAGAACTAACGTGAAGGTTCGCTTCAGAAAAGGTGTAGAGAAGACATTTTGGTCATGTATTTATGCACGAAAAGAAGCGAAGTAAGTGCTTCATCTCGCTTTCTGTAAGTTATAGATTTGACAATTGTAATGACATGAGTTCTAGTTGTCTCAGTATTAGTTTTACAATTGAGCTCTTGCTTGACAGTGTAAAGGTTCACTCTCATACTTGACAATCTGAAGAGCAATCGACATAGTGGGTCTGAAGCATCTGCCTACATCCACAAGATTCCTGTCCATTTGTGAACACGGTGTCAATTTCCTCTACCATGATATGATAAAGTTGCTTCAAACATGGCCAAGTCCGTGAATGCTGTTCTTTCCGTGTAGTTACCGAGATGTGGATATATATGATGGGTGCGTTTGCGAAACGGATATGGATGCACAAGTGTACAGTGTCTTAACTCCATCAGAATTCTGCTTCGATGAGAACGAGAGAGTTTGTGATCTGTTTGTCTGTCATGTGTCAAGTGACACAGCTCTTGTACAGAAGACTGGAGCTAGAGAGCAACACGTGGTGCGTCATGGAAATGTTCCACGTTGTGAATGCTTGAGCTGCAAGAGATGTTGTGGCCGTGCGTCCATTTCATTATCTGAGATTGAGAGTTTAGCAGAGATCCTATGCGTAATGTGTTTGATTCAGCAAGACCCTACTTAGAATATATGCACGTTCTATTCCTCCTTTGGTCACTACAGATCTTATGTCGACATTTGGGTGTGACCCTCCTCCAGTAGCTCTCTGAAGAGAGTGACATCGTGTTGTCCGAATATCATCCGGTGGCACACAATGTAGAGGAAATGAGAGTCGAGTTGTAACTGAGCTTGAGTATCCACTGGATGAAGATCGAGTGCACCAGAGCCATATGTTGCAGATTGATTTACAGTAAGATAATACACACCAAACGCAAACAGATGGTGAAACATTTTCATATCCTCTCGAAGAACATGTGATACTACCAGCAACCAGACCCCTTCGTACAAGACATCCAAGCTCCAGCGAAGGTGTTCTATCTGCAAGGCTCTTGGGCACAACATACGCACTTGTCCACAACGTTAGTAGTGAGAGGGTTTGATACTACACGGACAAATACTCATCATCTTGTGCCAAAGTTCTATTTCAGTCTCAGCATATGTATCGATTGTCAACGACGTTTTCTAGAGTCGATGATAATTGACTTACCCTCGTCTCTTTGTCAAGCATAAATAAAACGTTTTCAGCGTTTTGTTGTTTTTGTATTTAACACGGCTGCTTGGAGGTATTTATGCACTTGAGTATTCGTATGTGTGTGTACTTCGAAGTGAGTGTGAAGGTGCGAACCAAGGCCTTAATCTTTCATGCAGATTTCCTATGACCGGTTGGGTTTAGTGAGCCAAGATTGTAGCATTCAATTTGAGAAACATGTTTTTTGCATTCCACTCCTCTTCGAGAGAAGCTTGTAGTAATGTTGAAATGCTCCGTCCTCTCGTGAGGTTTCAAATCATGCTCGCATGTGTACAACTTGAGAGGAGGAATTCGATAGGAACTAATTTAAGATCCTCTCGACAGCTAGAAGGTTTCTGTTTCAGTCCAAGCTACCACGACGACTATCACTTAGGTTACCACTGAAATAAGTTCGAGCTTTCAGAGATCAGAGAGTCATTTTGAGAACAGTTTGGATCTTAAAGCTTTGTCCCAGTATTTCATTGCTAACTTGGTGAATTATACAACTGATATGTTTAACTGAAGAAGAAACTGAGTTGTCTCTTGTGTATTATGATTACATTCGTGCCATGGAAGGGACTCCATATCCACTAGAGCTCGGACTGATTAAGAAGATCTAGTTCGCACTGCAAAATGTTTTGGCGTAATCAAGAAAGAGATGCATCCCTAGATTTACTCGATTCCTATCCCGAAGATATATCTTACTACTACTAGTTTCGCCATCGGATCACTCTTGTCACTTAGATGAGGAGTAAAATATATACAATATCATTTCGGTATAAATTGGGTTCACTAATAGTTGCGAAGTCTGCTGAACCCATACTTTAATTTCCAGCTACTTCTCTCTCTCAAGTCTGCTCTCGATAGCTCCTCTCAGTTTGACAAGAATCTAATCTCTAAAATTCTGGTTATAGTCATTCGACTGTAACCAGACAGTCATGTACACTAATTTCTCACTATCAAGATAGTGGACTCGTTATTGTGTGTTTCTCCAGCAAATCGGTAAATTAAAACTGAGAACGGTTAGTATTGTCGATGCTACTAGTATAAGACACTCTAAACACGGAAGGCTCGAGCTCAAATACACGCTTACTACGATTATGAGGGAGATGGAATGTGTGGTAGAGCAACAGAGACAATTGAAAGAGCTTGCTGAAGATCTGGTGGTGATGATGACAAAAATTAAGGAGTTGTAGATTCGAGGTTGATGATACAATTGCTTCGCAGTTTGTATATTGAGGTTCAACACAAACTTAGCATGTTAGATTAGAAATGAATGAGGCTAGATATGTGTGTTAGGTAGTTTCATACTGAGTGCATCTCTTCTTCGAGCATTCGCAATAGTTTAGTCCTAGCATCGTGAGTTCAGCATTTCCTGATTTTGTATACAACTAGGAGTAAACTAGCACCAATTCTGAGCTTTGGATTACATGTTGAACTTTGAGTTTTCTGCCAGTGCTGACTGAGGAAAATGTAAAATATCTCTTATTATTAAATAGTGTGCGTATGAGAATCAACACGATCCACTCTGTCTCTTTATGAATTCACTTCCTTTGCAGTTCTACTGAGTCTCTACATTTGCAAGCATTGCATTGCTTTGTGTGTGCTTTGTGTTTTTAAACGAGATATGCTTGAGAGTTAAGCTATCTTGGAAAGGGCAAGTCGGAGATTGTTCATCTTCCATCACTTCTCGGTGAAATGTCATAAGAACGTTTCTAGAACCTTTTTTCGCAACAAGTTTACAAGACCGAAGACAGTGTAAGAAGACCATGTTGCTTACATGAGACGAGGCTAAAGGATGGGATCTGGCTCTTGGTAGTCACAAATCAACATTGTATCTTATCGGCATACCCGAGACTACATGATGATCGACACGGGAGTAGAGAGAAAAGCTCTCTATATCCAACAAGCCTAAAAGGAACCAGGTTTATCTTATCGCCAGCTTGACAATATGAGAGAACTCAAGTAAAAGTTCTTGTACCTACACGTTCATTGCATACGTCTTTTCCGGAGAGAGAGTGGTGAATGTTGTTAAAGCTGCATACTTCAGGGAAGAGGCCCTTCGCATTGTTGCGTTTGGGTGTGTAACGAGATATGAATCTTTTATCAGCATGAAGAAAAAGTGGTAATCTCATTATCTGTCTCGAAGTTCTCATACTATCAACACATCACTTTAGTGCAACAGATGTGAGCGTGTACCCCATAAGCTAGAGAACCATCAGGGTGGTGTTTAATCCGAATGTGACCAGAGCTAGGATTATGACCAGCTTACAACATAGAATAACCGAGTCTTTATCTACCTGCCTATTGTGGATTGCACAAAAAGGACTTCCGTAGTTCTAGATGCGATGAAGAAGGTAAAACATAGTAAAGGTAAAAGGTAAAAGGTAAAACAAGGTAAAAGGTAGTTCTAGAAGCTCGAAAGGTTCTCGAGCAGAGTTGTGGAAACCAAACAGAAATACTTGAAGGCTGTAGGTTGGAGGAGCAAGCATCCTGCTGCCTCGACTGCTTTATTCTGCATCGATATCGTCCATCAGTGTAAACGATGGATCTCGTGCTCCACTTCGCTCCTCAAGATCTCGCCTTTTAGCACATGCTTTGCAGCATGGTAAAATGTGTAGTCTGCAAAATCTTTAGCTTAATCCTCCACAACATCTTCAAACTCCTCTGGTCGCTCCGCTTCTAGTATGGTGAAGCAATTTTGTTTACTCTTCAAGGTAATTTTGAACCGCCATGTGCCGTCGCATATCGCATTCAAACATTACTCCTGGGCTACTGGGGATAAACGTTCCAACTCTTCAGCAGACATGCCTATCAACTTCTTGTCTATTCTCCAGACAATGCAAATGGACATGGCTTCTTGCTCTCGATGCTGCACCAAAAAATCTGTAAGTGCTATATGAAATCGATATTGTCGCCGTGTGCCTCACTGTCCGCAAGAGTACCATGATGTTCGTTCTCTGTCTTTCGTCAACTGACTGAACACCAGAAAAATTTCTTGCAGTAGAGCTGCTAGATGCTTGTGTAATCCTCTTGCTGCAACCCGTCTAGCTGCACGCTATGTATGAGAGTGATCTCTCTCTATTGTTCTTTATGATTCGGTGAATAGCTGCTTCCACCCACATGTATGCTATATCATTCCCAATGCCTGCTTCGAATTCCGCTAGAGAGCAATTGCATTAGATCGATGACAACTACTTGCTCACATTACCAAATGGTCAACGGGCGAGCACTCCTTCCTAATGCGTGATCTCACCAGCAATTCTAATCATCCCGCTTTGTCAATCGTGCTACAGAGCGTTGTTGCACTGGCCTTCGATTGTCGAGCATGTATTCGCTCTGCTTTTTTCTCGAGTCCTCTTCTGTTACCACTATGCTTTTTCTCCTGTGTTCTCTTCAAACAGCACTCGACTCTTCCCGCTTTGACAATATGATCTAAACTCAAACTACTATGCATTACCGCACCCTTGTTTGTGCAGTTCTTCGATGACTGCGATTTTTTTCAACCGGCTCGAGGATTGATACCCGGTAGGGAGACAGAGAAAGTAAGTTTGAACATCGGAGGACTAAGTAGGTTCAATTGTCCATACGGGTGACTGAGGAAGCTGGAGAAGGTTGGATTGTTAGTGAATCGTCCAAACATAACTCATAAGTGAAGATCGGATTAACATACCTCCGAAATCATAAGTGCTACAGTCCACCAATAAAAATACTTAATTTAATTTAATATTATTTAATTTATTACTTATCCGGCCATAACGAAAAGATTAGGTAATAGGTTAAGTTTACTTGCCTCTTCCATCTTCAGATGGAAAAAGTGAAATAAACAGGCTAGATAAGAAATAGTGATTATCTTTCTAATCTGAAGTACATTAGAAGAAAAAAGGAATATTCTTTTCTTCCTTGCTTTTATACCCGCACCTAGGGTTTAAGGAAACACCAGGGCAACTAGCTTCGAGATGTGAGAGCTCCGATAAATCATCTGAGACATGAGGATAAAAGGTGAGAATCTAGACAAAGAATTATCTTAAACCTTGAGTATGATTATAAAAGCATGAAAGAGAATATTTTTTTCTGAAAAAAGATTTTTTTTCTAAAACACCTCGGAATCTTTATTTTAGCATTTCTCTCTTAGTATTCAGTAGTTTATTTCGGGATGAATCCATAACTTGTAAAGCTGGTGAATAGCTTTGAGTTGATTCTTTATTTCATAGATTTCAAGTTCCAAGACGTAGTCACCAAAATCATTTTCTACCAACGGTTAAATATCTCAGTTCTCTGAAAGCAAACCCGCAAAATAAAGTTTTCTGGGTCACCTGTAGTTATAGCTAGGGTTTTCCACCATACACACAGCTATTGCTCACCAACATTGGCTACGGCTATGAAGCTCCTACACACCTGCACAACAACAAATGCCATCCTTTGGCAACTATCATTTAAAACTTATACATGAATCAATTTTTTTTGACAGCTTGATATATAATTTCCATCTAACACTTCAAATTCTTTTTGATAAAAAAATAAAATATAAGTTCTTGAATTCGATCGAGCATACTTACTGGATATTGAATAGTTAGTTGTGAAGTGCATCACATTTGTGCAAAGCGGAGATAGCTTTGATTTAGGTCATTACTTAATTGATTCTGTTCTCGCAAGCAACTTCTACGTGCAAAAGTATTTTTGGTATAACGGTTAAATCTTTTATTTTCTAACATCCTACCCGCATAATGAAGTACTCTTGGTTACCATGCATATCTATAGGGGAATTTGGGCTTTAACAATCTTAACGTAGGTGGAGTTTGATGCCAATAAAATGAAGTGCAGTTGAAAAATACATAGACGATATATTCCATGTTTTCGCTCTGGCGTTAGTATAGCTATACGTAGGATTTTGAAAACCTAAAAGAAAGGAAGAAGTTTTTGTTGTGTAGAGCCGTGGAAAGATGGAGTCGTGGTGAAAATCGAAAAGAAAAAAAAAATAACGAGGAAAGAAGAATATAGACGTTGTGAAAAGAGGAAAAAAAAATAAAAAAATAAATCCGGATCTGGATAACACATAGCCACTCAATTCCATTGCAAGCAAAGCTATTTGTTCATTATTTCTGTTATGTTTTTCTATGTCTTTATACAATGATGCTTATATAATGTTTGATGGTGATTATAATGAGAGAAATTTACCAAGAATGTTCCCTAGAAACCGTGATTATACCACGAATGTGACAGTAACGGGTACTACATACTAGCTGTGTATATTCTCATGGGAAGATTACTTGTAATTCTCCAATGATCTCACAATGGATAGAGTCCTCACATAGTATCTGGTAAATTGTACAGTTTAACATTCAAATAGCCTGACCGAAAGCAAGAAATAAAAATCCAAAGAGGCTAATTACCTGCTAGAAATATTAGATTAATTAGTTAGAATATTTAAGTACTGTGAACATATCAGCGCGCACTGAGTTCCTTCAACTACAGGACATGGTTTGACAGAGAAACTGCGTTCTTTCAGTGTCATGGTCTAAATGCACGTAGTACATGGTTGGACTTGACAACGACTAGACTTGCTGAGATGTCCTGTTGGGTGGTATTCCACGACTACATTTCGGCGCGTGCGACGGAGTCTGAGTTCACCGCGACGACCTCGAGAAAATAGAAGGGGACGTGACGTGGTAATGGGAGTAGGTTCGGCGCAGCCAATGACTACTTCGCTACAGATGACCATCGTCACTGGGTCAGGTATTGCTCCAAAGCTGGTCACAAAATATGTCCCGGGCGGATGGCAGCCATAATTGTATACGTCCGGGCCGCTTCCACTCCGCTGACTGCTCTCTCGCTCTTCACGGTGCGTGACACTTTTAAATGCCCGCCCGCCCGCCCGCCCGCCCTCACTCGATCGACTTCACCTTCGCTTCACTTGCAGGAAGCGCAAGCAATTTTATCAATATCGTTCTGATCGTGATCTGAAACAGATCGGTAACACCGCTTGTCCTATCTGTGAACACTAGCTTCATTCGCAAAGCGCCTTGTATTCGCAGCTGTAGTTCCTGTCTGTAGACTTGAACCTGAGAGCTCGTTTCTTTTTAGGTCCAACAAATCTAGAAGTCGGTTTCTGGTCGAATGAGATTCTTGTCCGTGTGAAACTACATCAACCAGAGCGTTTTTCTGTTTACAGCCGAGTACGTTGGACTTTTGCATGCTATAAAAGTTTTCGGTTCCCCCGTACCACCTTGGTTTACACGATCGTGTTGGCTGTCAAATATACTCGAAATCGTCGTTTATCAAGCATCGGTTTAAGATTCCAGAAAGTCTCTTGGTTCTAACGATTAAACTTAAGCTGCTGGCATGAAGTCGTCTGTTTCAGTTCCTTGCTTATCTTCACTCATCTCTCTAACCTTCCCTTTCATGCAGACTTCCATCAGTAAACGATTCCGCGGAGTATGGATTTGTGCGAGGATTGAACTGAAGCGGAAGGGTTCTCATCTGCAGGGAGTCGAGAGTCTAAAGAATCAGACAGTGAAGACCAGCGAAGTCGACACTATGTCGTCAGAAGTCGGTCTGGAAGTTCTCAGAACCCTCGACAAGGCCAAGACACAAAGTTATCATTTCAAGTCGATCATCATTGCTGGAATGGGATTTTTCACCGATGCCTACGACTTGTTCTCAATCTCGACTGTCACGAGACTTCTGGGCCGTATATACTATTATGACGCTGCATTGGGCAAGCCTGGTGTTCTCCCGGCGAAGGTCGCAGCAGCCGTCAATGGTGTGGCATTGGTCGGAACCCTGCTCGGACAGCTCTTCTTTGGTTGGGCAGGTGACAAGTTCGGGCGGAAGAAGGTGTATGGAATCACTCTGATGCTCATGATTGTGACCTCACTCGCTTCTGGACTGTCTTTCGGTAACACTCCAACGAGTGTCATGACCACCCTATGCTTCTTCCGCTTCTGGCTGGGCTTTGGAATTGGAGGAGATTATCCTCTTTCGGCAACCATCATGTCCGAATACGCCAACACGAAAACCCGAGGAGCTTTCGTCGCCGCGGTATTCGCCATGCAGGGATTCGGAATCCTCACAGGTGCAACCGTCGCCATCATCCTCTCTTCGGCCTTCGATGTTGCCTACCACAGACCTCCATTCTCGGTGAATCCGGAAAGTTCCACTCCCCCTCAAGCGGACTTTGTGTGGCGTCTTCTCTTCATGTTCGGTGCTGTCCCTGCAGCTACTACCTTCTACTACAGGATGAAAATGCCTGAGACTGCTCGGTACACCGCTCTTGTCGAGAAGAACAACGCCCAAGCAGCAAGGGACATGGAGAAGGTTCTCAGCATTCAGTTCCAGCCTGAGAACGAGGAGAAGAAACTCAGCGCAGCCGACACCCAAATTGCTGATAAGAAGCCGCAGTATGGATTGTTTAGCTGGGAGTTTCTGATTCGTCATGGAACGCAACTGCTCGGCACCACAGTGTGCTGGTTCATGCTGGATGTGGCTTTCTACAGCCAGAATTTGTTCCAAAAGGACATTTTCACTGCAATCGGGTGGATTCCCGCAGCCAAGACAATGAGTGCACTCGAGGAGACGTTCAGAATCAGCCGATCGCAAGCTCTGATTGCACTGTGTTCTACCGTACCAGGCTACTGGGTGACAGTCGCTACCATTGACAGGATTGGGAGGTGGTGGATTCAACTCACGGGATTCACCATGATGACTATATTCATGCTCATTCTCTCGGTGGATTACAACCATCTGAGGGGCAACGCATGCCCTACCAATCCCACCAAGTATTGCGATGGTAAGCGATTCGCGTTCATCAGTATGTACGCCTTGACCTTCTTCTTCGCCAACTTCGGCCCCAACTCCACCACCTTCATTGTTCCTGCAGAACTCTTTCCTGCCAGACTCAGGTCCACGTGCCATGGAATTTCTGCAGCTGCGGGCAAGGCCGGAGCTATAGTCGGAGCTTTTGGGTTCCTCTACGCTAGCCAGAACCAGCAAGAGGGACGTCAAGAGCATGGGTACCCCGTGGGGATCGGAATCAAGAAATCGTTGCTGCTCCTCTCTATCTGCAACGCTGTGGGCCTAGCCTTCACATTCTTCGTCCCCGAGACCAATGGCATATCATTGGAGGTGCTCTCGGGGGAAGCCGAGGAAGGTAAAAAGGACAAGGAGATGGATACCGCCACTGGCAGCAGTAGAAGGATTCCTGCCGCAGGCACAGTTCCTAATTACTTCCCATCATCATTATAGTTGTTTGTCAACTTTACAGAAGTTCGCGCCAGAGTCTAACCCAGTTCAAGCTCGTAAGGTTCTCGAGATCGAAGAATGTGAGATCAGCTGAGACTTCTTAATTATCAGTTGGTTTGTTTGGAACTATGCTATGGATCAGTTATGCGATCATTGGTCATGAAACATTAGTGAATGTCCGGTGGTTCCTACCGGCACTGATTTAAGAAGTCGTGAGGCATCCAGTTAGTGAAGCTAGTGATCTGAGTGGAATAGGAAGACAACAGTGTTGTAACAGGAGGCTAAAACATCAAAGACCAGATTTGGCATGCGGCACGAGACTGACCAGGAACTGTCGGACAGGAAATACTAATACCATGATCAGACTGATCATGACTTGATCTTTCTCATCGAACTAACGAACGTGGCGGGCTCTTTCCTGGTTTGTGAAGGGCGAGATCGTCAGAAAGTATCATGTCCCATCAATTTCGTTCTAACTAAAGTACACCTGGTTTTCGTTCTCTACACGTTTTAGTGTACATGTGATATCTCGAGCTCCAAGACGACTGTTGAGAGCAATCACATGTTGCATTAATTTAATCTGTGTACCTACAACTACATGAATTTTATGTGACCAGTCAAAACCGTGAAGCTAATCAAGTTTCGAGGGTCGAATGAACGGCACGGTGCGTGAATGTCTGCTGAGACATTCACGCACATTTTCGACTGTAGCTATATAAATA